>CM067847.1:407677432-417677432 GCA_034509565.1 Triticum monococcum | reverse complement strand
CTCACAGGATACGAGGGAGGATCCTCGGTGGAGTATTGTGATGGTGAGTAGTGGACTCATGTGCGGAAACTATTTTGCTAAAAGATTCCGTAGGATAGCTTAGCCAAGAGTCAAAGCTGGCTTGCTGCATAAACCCCACCACCTTCTTGAGAATGAGCATGTACAGTAGGTTCTGATGTAAGACTTGCTGAGTACCTTTGTACTCATGTTTGCTTATTTTTTTGTTTCAGACGACAACACTGCCCCCTCCGATGGGTTTTACGTAGATCTTGACGTCGACGAGTGACTAGACACCCAGGTGGTGATCCAGGCCGTGGAGGGCCTATGTAGATAGACAGGCTTCGAGAAGCCTTCTTTCTTTCTAGAGTCTGTACTCAGACTAGTTGCTTCCGCATGTGCTTGTATGACTGTATGACTTGAGTGTCGGGTCATGTGACCCCTACCTGTATGGATATGTTATGTATGGCTCCCTGGAGCCTATTAAATAAAGTACTTGAGTTGTAGAGTTTTGTTGTGATGCCATGTTGTATGTACCCATATCGAGCATATTGTATGTATGTTTGAAATGCTTGGTATGAGTGGGATCCGACAATCTAGTTGTTTGTCCTTCGCAGCCTTTCTTATGGGGAAATGTAGTCTAGTGCTCCTCGAGCCATAGTAGTCCGCTACAGCCCGGTTCACCGGAGTCCTGCTAGCCCAGCACTACTGTTCAGGACGCTTGACTGGCCGGCATGTGTTTCACTTCGTCCCTATGTCTGTCCCTTCGGGGAAATGTCACGCGGTGATCTCCGGAGTCCTGTCTAGCCTGCTACAGCCCGGGATTCCCCGGAGTCCTGCTAGCCCAGTGCTACAGCCCGGAATCACTCGTTGATGACCGACATGTTCGTTGTGATTCATGTATGCCTGTCTCCATAGGTCCGTGCCGCTTTGGGTTCACGACTAGCCATGTCGGCCCGGGTTCTCGGTCATATGGATGCTAGCGACATTGTCATATACGTGAGCCAAAAGGCGCAAACGGTCCCGGGCCATGGTAAGGCGACACCCGTGGGATACCGTGCGTGAGGCCGCAAAGTGATATGAGGTGTTACCGGCTAGATCGATGTGGCTTAGAATCGGGGTCCTGACAAGTGAAGAAAAGTTTGTTGGATTTGAATGAAAGTTGCACCATTAAATAGGTTGCAATATTTTGGGAATTTAGAAATTGGAATTAATTCATTTGGACATATATTCTGTCCTGTGGAATTTTTGGAAAAGCCACAGAAAAAGAAAAAGGAAAAGGGCACTGCTCCTGCTGGGCCAGAACAGCTGCGGGGCAGCAGGCCCAGCCAGCGGGCCTGCCCAGCCGAGCCAGCGCACAGCGCGCGCGCCCGCCCACCCTTTTCAAACCTGACGGCCGGGGCCCGCAGGTCAGAGAGAGAGGGGCGCGGGAACGTGGGGGAGGATGACAGGCGGGGCCCACCTGTCATCACTAACCCGTGGACAGGGGGGCCGCGGTGCTCACCGGCGACGATGCAAGCCACGGCGAGGTGAGCTGATGGCACCGCTGGACTCCTCATCGTGTCGCCGTTCGGGTGGTGCCGGAGTTGGTCGCCGGGGTGCAAGGGTTCAGCGGCGACGAGGTCTCGCGGCGGAGAAGCTTCGGCCGTCGACGGGTCCGGCCGTTTCCGGCTGCAAACGAGGCGGGGAAGAGAGGGGAAATGATCAGTGGGATGCAGGGGTTCCAGATCGAGGCAAGGGAGGAGCGGGGGAGGCCTATACCTCGCGAACTCCGGTGAGCCGAGGCGGCGGAGCTCGAGCTCGATCTCGAGCTCGGGCGGCTTTGGAGAGGAACTGGGGGTGCAGGGGGAGGTCTTGGTGGTGCAGAGAGCGATGGGTGAGGAGAGAAGGGTTCGGGGAGGCCCTTAAGTAGGCGAGCCACGGCTCACCGTAGACCCATGCACCGGCGAGGTTGTTGCCGTTGCTGTGATTCACGGGGGCGCGCGTGGGCATGTCTGGGGCGCTCATGGGCTTGGTCCAGAGCGAGGGGAAGAAGAGAGGGAGGGAGCAGGGGGGGCCAGAGGCGCGCGCGTGTGAGCCGCACCATTGGCGCGCTCGGGCGGCCTTTGTTCGCGAGCGCGGAGGCGCGGGGAGGAGGAGAGAGGAGAGGGGCGACAACGTAGCGTGCTACGGACGTCGAGGTGACCTCGAGGGACACGAGGGGGAGAGCCGAGGTGGCCGGATGTGGCTGGAAGGGGGCGGCTACAGTGCGGGAGCGCACTGTAGCGCGCTCCAGGGCGCCCAAATGGCTGGCATGGCCATTCTTTATGCATGGTGAGTGCGTCCATTGGTGTCTAGCAGGTCTAGGGGGGAGTAAAGAAGCGGAGAGGGGCATTGGATGCCCTGGATAGCCAGTAGGAGAGGAGAGAGGGTGAGGGAGAGAGAGAAAGTGGCTGTCCAGAGAGGGAGAGAGAGGTTTTCATCCCCCCAACAATTGAGTTTGGGCTAGGAAAACTTACTGGAGTTAGAATAGGACTAGAAGGGGTTGTGGTAAAAATTTGAGCTCACCAAGAATAGTGGAAGGGGTCAAAATAGTGGTTTTTGCAAAATGTCAGAAGGTGTTTGATAATGGTTTGGGCAAGCAAATGAACTCCAATTACCATGATACTTAACAGGATGGAAAGACACTTAGAAATAGGGTGTGCCACCAAATTTGAGCTCATTTGGGAAAAGTTGCCAATGTAACTTTGGCAAACCCTAGAAATCAGCAGAATAGGACTTGTGTAGATCTAGTTGAGCAATTCACTTCTCCATGATGCACCACTTGGTGTAGTGGCCTTATTTGGGGATTTGCACATGCTCACAAAGGATGGGGTCAAGGAGAGAAAGTTGGTAGTACAAACTTGCTCAAATTTGGTTCTGGTCAGAGAGGGTTTTGGGGCATTTTGGTGAACCAAAATGACTTTAATTGACATGAGACTTTGCAAGGTGGTCACAACATGCATTTGTGACTTGCTAGATTTTTCTTGGATTTTTATGAAAATATTTCCTGTAGAAATATTTCAAATCCTTGAAATGGACAGAAATGGTTTTGGGAGGTTTTGTCCAATATTTTGATCATGACCATGTGCTTAAACTCATATATATGGAAAATATATGTCCACTGAGTTTTCCTAAATTTTCTCAAATATTTTTAAAACATTAAAATAATTTAACCTATTAAAGACCATTTCTAGCCTTAAGAAAAAGCCTTTAAATAAAATAGGAAAATAGCTTTTAAAATTATATTTTTGGGGTTTATGGGAATCCTATATCTAATAGGTTTCAAATATACTTTTTGAAAGATTTTTACTGCCCTGAATTAAGTACTTGCAGTACAAATCTTAATTCAGGGGTTTTTGGAAAATTAATTTTTGAAAATACCTTTTGGCCAAATTATTTTTGTAAGAAAATTCTATATTGTATTATACAGATGGCATGGTCATTGGGCAGAAGTTTGGGGCAAGGAGATGAGGTATAGAAGGTGGAGTTGTGTTGACTTTAAAGAGCACTTGAAAAGCACAGAGAGAAATCCAACTCCAAATAAAAGCCAAATAATGCAAAAGTTTTTGTTGGTCCAAATTTTCAGGCTTTAAAATGAAGAGTTACAAAATGCAGGGTGTGACATTGATTCACCTTCTTCCTGGACACATGAGGCCAAATCCACAATTGACATGGGCTACTTGCACGTGTCCTTGAAATTCTGGATAAACCGGGCTTTCATCTCAGCCCATGACCCAACAGGGTTAGCGGGTAATCCCTTCAACCAAGTACGAGCCGTTCCTTCTATCATCATGGTGAAATACTTGCACATGCAGCCTCATCAAAATCCAATAGTTCCATCGGCATGTCATAACTCTCAATCCACGCTTCCGGAGGTAAATCGGCCGTGTAGTTGGGTACCTTACAGGGACCTTTGAAATCCTTACGCAACCGTACGTTACGCAAAGCCGAGGTCAAACACGGCACACCAAAAGACCTGAAAGTTACTCCTGTCTCGACCGAAGCCGTCGGATGAACCGGAGAAGGTTGAGGGGCCGCATACTACGCCGCTAACTCGGCCTCTCGATGTGCTCTAACTTGGTCCACCACGTTCTAAGCACCGACACCACTGCCTGCCGGGTAATGTACACGACGCGGATTATGATTCCGCGCATTGCTTGACATGGCCTGCTCATCAATATGTTTGCTGTAACTCCGGCTTGGGCGGGTGGTAGAATGAATCCTCTCACGGCTGTACGGATAAGCCTACTGCTGAGCCAAGGCTGTCTGAAGAAGCTCTCTGGCTCGCATCTCAACGGCTACTGGGGACTCGCCTTTGACAGGGAGAGCCGCCAATTGTGAAGCGGCAACGACCATGTTATCCAAGGGGTTAGAGTAATGACCCGGCGATGTCGGCACGTGATGCGGCGTCGGTGCATGCTGCGGCGGGTTATTACCCTGATGAGGCGGGTCCATCGTGTGCGGTTGAACCGGCGCCCCTGTTCCTGGTGCTTCAGTCCGATTTATCACTGGCTGGTTACTGGTCCCTGCTCCAGGCGTGTTGAAGAGGTTTCCCGCTTCGTAAACCAAAGGTAGGCGGGTCTGATGCCTTCTCCTCATGACATCATTCGACGCATTCTGATCCAGCATAAGCCGGAAGGACTCCGATTAAAGCCAATGCGCCTGAGTCTCTAGCTCGGCCCGTATCGCGGCCATCCTTACGTCTTCAGCTGCTAGGTCTTCTTTGGCTTGAGCTATCTGGTCTCTCACCTTGGTGATCTCCGCGTTATGCTCATCTTGATTTGTTGCATTAACCTCGGTCGTCATCAGCGATGCTAAAGCGTCAACTAAACATGACAGAACTTGAGCCGGCGGGCGCACAGGGTCTCCTGCCCTGGCCGCCGTTGTCGTTGTTGAACCGAAAATTAACGCCGCTGCAGTTGAAGAATTCTGCCCTGGCTGTGTACCGGCCATGAAAATTGCAACTCGGTTCGGAGGTTTGTGGGATCCGGAATACTGTCACCATCGGAATAATCCCCAAGCGGGCCGTCTTGCAGCTAGTATAATGACTTGGTTTCTCAAGTAGATGATCCGCGATTGGAGCAAAAGACGGTTTCGCCACCAGACACTGATCTATCCTCATATTCTACCCCGTGGATGACTCCCACAAAGGCACGCTTCATGGAAGGCTGAACCCGGGCGGGTCTCGCACCAGACACCGATCTATCCTCATAGTCCCCATCGGAGAAAATAACGGTTTCACCACCAGACACCGATCTATCCTCATAGCCGTCTCGATGATGTCGGTGTAGATGTTCGGCTCAGGGCCCAGTTCACCAATCTTGCCGATGAATACGTGAATTCCACCGAAGGGGACCCGGTACCCATACTCAATGGAGCCGACCTCGGGGCCCCAGCCTGCGTCGTTGATGTAAAGCTTGCCGCGGCGACTCTTAGTCATTCGGCCCATGGCGTATCCCTTCATACAATCGAAGCTCCCCTTTAAGAACTCAAAACCATTGTGTGATAGCCCCACGGTGGGCGCCAACTGTCGTGGAAACATCACTATAGATGTCCTAGTGTGAGGACTTAGTCGGGGAGCCATCGTGTTGAGGTTAGCTTAAAGGGGTTAAACAGGACAAAGGATATGGGAGTTTATACTGGTCCGGCCCCTTACGATGAAGGTAAATGCCTAGTCAAGTTTGTAGTTGGTATTGCTACGGTTTTGATGAACGGGGGGCGAATATGCTTGACCCGGCTCTCGATCTCTTGTTTCTTGTCTGTAAACCATCGCCAGGTCGTCCCTTTATATGCATAGGTTGACGCCCGGCAGTTTATAGAATCCTGGCCGGCTCATAGACGTGTCCGGCTCTGTTTCTACCTTTCCTATCTTACAACACAAGTTATACATCTTATGGCGGTTTACATCTACAAGACATAATCCGCCTTTGGGCCTTGTGCCTTCTTATTAACTCTCCTTCGTAAAGCGCCGTACTCCTTGTCCTCGTGGGCTTTGGTAGGAACAACTTACTATGAGTATAATCCGGCCCCTCCTGGGCGGTTTATACTCAATAGTTATATCCCCAACAGGGAGACTCGCAACAGTACCCGCCGCCTGGCGGGCATTCAGTGTAGCCACTCCCCATATCTTCTGATTAATGGCGCATAGACTCTGAGGGAAGGGGGAAGGCCGGCTGCTGGGAGTCGGCACTCCATCTACCGGCTGGCGGATCCCGCCGCCTACTGGCTTCTCACTGACAGGTAGGGCCCGCCGCCTGGGGACATACCGATAGCTCGTAGTGGGAGCATGGCCTTCTCTACCATGGGTGATGTCATGGGAGGCGTGGCAACAATGTTGTGCCAAGTGAGGGATGTCCGCCTAGTACGTCGCACTGTAGCCACGCTCTGCCCTGGATTCGGGGGTGGCAGGCGTCACTGTAGCCACGCCCCGTCTCATTGTCATAACGTGGTGCAAACATTGAGGGCGATTGGGGCTGCCTGCTAGAAGCCGGCTTTTTTGGAGGCCGTCTGCTAGGAGCCAACCCACCGCGGGGCCGTCTTTTGGGTGCCACCACTCTCGAGCAGCCGGTCGCTCGGACTAACCTGCACCCTTTAGAAGGAGGCACGTTGTCTTCGAGGCTTGAGGGGCGCAGCCGGCCCCGATGTCTTGAAACAACATGGGGGGCTGATGAGGCTACCCATGGTCATTTACTCTGATAGTAGTCCCTGAAGCTGGTGGGGCGCCGCTGTTGGGAAGGCGAGAAGCCGCAGCAGCTTCCTACTCCGAATGATCTGGTGGTCTTGCTTCGTCCGGCTTCTGAAGCGCCGACTGGCAGGAGCCGGTTGCTACCGGGGGGACTGTCCGGAAATTTTGAAACATCATGGAAGGAGCCGGACGGCGCGCTAGCCGGGCACCAGGCTGGCCGCATGCTGCCCGTCCCCCACGTGGCGCCTGCATTCTAGGCATGCCTGCCATCCCATGTGCATGACGGGATGTCGCTGGGCCTGCCACAACTGGGCCTCGGCACGCGCGCGGATCCGGTGAGGCCGAGGCAGTCAGTTGCTATTCCATGGCACAGTAACTACGTGTAGTTAATGCACGATTAATCCCACGACCCCCACGTTCTCGCCCCCTCGGCTTCGCCGCCTGGGGCTATAAGTAGGGGGAGTAGAGTGGCAGACGCACGCGCGCCCTCCCCCTTCTTCTTCCTTTCTCTCCTTGCTGCTGCTGCCGCACCCCCGCCTCTCGCCTGAATGTTGTCGCAGCCCACTTCTGTCCATTGCATCTTTCCCACAGCATTGCTGCTCCGCCGTGTGCTTGCCAACTCATCATCATCGCGCACCGTCGTCGTGCTTGAATCCTCATGGAGCTAACCGGGGCTTGGGATGGCTCCAACGTCCATGCGGACCACATTGCGTTCCGTCGCGAGACGCGGTGTCTGCCCGATGAAGGCTTCGTGGACGCACGTCCGCCGCCTGAGATGGAGATCTTGGCGGCGCCGCGGGAAGGAGAGCGGGTCGTCTTCCGCTCGCACTTCATCTGTGGCCTCGGCATGCCGGCGAGCGATTTCTTCCACTCCTCCCGCCTCCAGCTGCACCACCTGACGCCAAATACGGTGGTGCTACTGTCGGCATTCGTCACCCTCTATGATGGATATCTTGGCATTCCCCCCTCCATCGAGCTGTGGGGGGGTATTCTTCCAGACCAAGCTTGGAACCGCAGCCAAGAACGAGGCGGCCAATGCGGAGCCTTCATCGCGGTAAGGTGCCTGGGGACCGGAAACTTCTTCCCAGCCATCAGCTTGACGCCGTCTATCAAGCTTGGCAAAACTCCTATTACGTGAACAACATGCACCTGGAGCATGACTTTGTCAACCTGCCGGCCTATCAAGCCGGCCCGCCGGCTGAACCCTGCCACAACTGGACTTTCAAGCCGAAGAAGCTGTGACCGCCTCCGCAGCCGTCATCGCCTGGCTCAAAGAGATGGCGGAGTCGGAGGGCCTCCAGGCCTCGGATCTGCTGACCGCCTTCGTGGCGCGCCGGGTTCTGCCTGTTCAAAGCCAGCCTCATCTGATTAGCTAGATGACCGGGCACCGAGACCCGTGCTAGATGTGCACAAGGGAGATGCCAAATGCGGAGGTGGCCCATCTGGAGCCGAAGAAGCCAAAGAACCCGGCTGCCGCAACCAAGCGGCAAGAGGCCGCCATGAAGGCGGCCCAATTTCAAAGGGCCCCGAAGCAGCCCCCAGTGGTGTCCGCGTAAGTGCTCAACCCCCCACCGAGTTTCTTCCTTGTCTCTTTTCTTGTGAATTTTCTTCCAAACTTCTTTTGGAAAACTCCTTGTAAGTTTACCTTGTTTGAGCAGAGCTCCGCTATCTCTTGAGCAGTTGGCCTCTGCCTCCATCATCGGGGGGATGGAGGGCTCAACCGCGACCCGTCGCGTGGACCCGCTCGACGAACTCTGGCGGCAACGGAGCAGAACACGCAGGAGGCGCGTGAGGAGCGGGAGGAGGCAGAGCGGCAAAAGGCAGCAGCGGCCGAGGCGGCACGAAAAGAAGCCGATGCGGCCGCCAAGGCCCAAGCTGATGTTGCAACCAGAGAGCGGGCGGAGGCGATCGCGAAGGCCCGAGCAGAAAAGGCCAGACACAGCCAGGCGCCACAATTTGTCATCCCTCTGCGCACCGCTTTACTGGCGCCAGAGGTCCAGGTGCCAGCTGCAGGAGCCGGCGACGACCAGCCGCCCCATGGGAGGGGAGAAGGCGGCGACGTCATGCTGAGGGCAGAGGCGCCTCAGCTAGCACTGAATTTCCTGTCACAAAGCCACCGGCTGGACGCGCCGCAAGAGCCGCTAGACGGCGATGAGCTAGTGGTGGGATCCACCCCCGTGGCCCACACTCCGACGCGCCAGCGCGTGGTGAAGGCAACGTAGGCGCCAAGGACACAGATGATCGAGGCCGCGAGCTCGTCGGCCGCAGAAGCAGAAGCCACCAGAGCCGTTCTGCCGGAGTGGATGTTAGGAGGCGGGTCTGGCGTGCTGAACAGGTCCTAGCTCCAAGCCCAGGGTGAAGCCCTTCAGAAGTACATGAATGCATTCGTGTCGACGCACGCGACCATCCGGGTTTGTCTGCTGACCACTTGCTTTGACTCATGTAATCCTCTTTGAAAACCTTCTTTGAAAATCTTCCGAGGGGGGGCCCTAGTGCACCCACTGGGTGTAGCCCCCGAGTTCCGGGCCGGCTGCTGAGCAAGTGGCTCGAAACTTAAACGCAAGTTCCGAGTGCTAACCTTCTTTCTTTTGTTGTTTCCATTGCAGGACTATCATAATATCCATGTGGCCACCCACAACTCCCAGGTCCGGGAGCTGGCCAGGCGGAATACTGAGCTGGCCAATAGCCGGAGTAAGTACCTTGTTCCTTATTCACGTGGGGGCACGCCAGCGCAACCGCGGGGTGTAGCCCCAGAGATTCGGGCCGACTGCTGAGGAGTCGGGCCGGATCTTCTAGCAGCTACGCTTTTCCTTTGTTGTCTTTCTGATCGTCTTCTCTTCTTTGCCTTCCACAGGAGCCAATGCCGCCTTGCAGCAATAGATGTGCGAGGCCCAGACTGCGCTACGCGCCAAAGAGGAGGAGCGGAGCTGCAGCGCGACCGCCTAGACAAACAGCTTTCTGACCAGGCGGACAAGCACAAGGCCGAGCTCGAAAAGCTCAAGGAGGCGGAGGAGGCCCTTGAGGCCAAATTTTAGACTGAGCGCTCGAAGTGGGCGGACAAGGAGAAGGCTCTGACCAACGACTATGGCAAGATCGAGGACATGCTTGATGGTAAGTCGCTATTTCCTTTCCCTTGTTTGCAGACTTGTCCTACAAGCCGGCTTCTGACTTCATGCTTGTTTTTTCTTTTTGTGCAGAGTACTTTCCTGGTCATGCAGTTGCCATAGGCCAGGCCATCGAGGCTCGCCATGAGGAGCAAAGGCTAGCTGGCGTGGAAATCACACCCAACGCCCGCAGACCCTTGCCGAATAGCTTTTCGGCATCCAAGCTCGTCTCCAGCCGGCACATCGAGCGTTTCGCCGTCTGCAGCACGCCGGAACCCAGGTGGTCTCTGCCCTCTGGCCAGGCACTCCAGCTCTGCACACCCCCAGTCGGACCTCCGACTGGTTGGACGTGGCCATCAGCCGTCTTGAGGCATGGAAAGGCTCTGCAGCACGGGCAGGTGCAAGGCGGGCCTTGGAATTCGTCAAGGCGTGGTACCCTGGTCTGAACTTAGACCAGCTTGCCACCCTCCATGCTGAAGCCGCCGAGGAACTGGCGGTGGAAGTGCCCGACCTCTATCGCCGTTCCGCGGCGATAACTGAGTATACAGACACCAGTGTCTTCCTCCTAGAGCTGACCGAGGAGGGCGAGGAGGTGCCACCCAACTGGTTCGGGCTGAACCCGAAGGAGGATGAGGATTCGGTGGAGGTGATCGCATCCAGTGACGAAGGCGAGGAGGAGGAGGATGAGGACGACAAAGACGATGCACCCGATGATGAAGACTAGCGCCGGCCTCTGCCCAACCAAGCTTTGACCAATAGGCGGCACACCTATGAGCAGGCTGCCGCTGGAGCCGATTAGGCCGAGACCACCCAGGTGGCCTCTCCACCACCCGGTGTTTCGACTTCCGCCGACCCCTCCGATCCGGCTGCTGCTCCCTTGGCCTAGGCGGCCAAGCTATCCTTTTCTTTTCCTGCTTTGTAATTTGTTGAACAAAATCGTTAAGCTTGCGCAATTCCACCAGCTGGGGGTGTATTCAAACTTCGTTGAATATCGGCCATGAGCCTTCATGTGAATTATTTTTGCAGATTCTCGACTTTTCTTTCTCCTTCTTCTCATTTGGCTTTTTTTCCTTTGCCGCCTTCCCTTAGCTATCGTGTTGCCGGCCGGACAGCCGCTCTGCGGTCTGTGGCCGGGTCAAGTACGTGGCCGCTTTGGGAAGGCAAGTACTTGGCCGTTTGTAGATCGTAGGGAGTTAAGTTTTTTGAAACCGGTCGGTTGGCTGCTCAACAGCCGGCCGGCAAGGGAAGGAGCTGGCTTGGCCTATGTGAATGATTTGGTCCTTAGCCATTTTTTGTGTGGACACCGTTTCCTGCCTTTAACTCTTGCCAGCTGGACAATCACTCTGCAAGCTGCGGCTGATGACAAGAGAGAGCCTAGCTGCCGGTACACTACTTGTCCGATTGCAGGAAGCATTGACATAGTACAAGGCAGCAAGCCCTGGGCCGACTGGTCGAACCCAGTGCCGGACAGAAATAATTAGAAGACACATTCATAGGTGCAGAACTTATCATATAGATAAAGATGGTAGCCCCCGAGTGCTCCTCGAGGGACCCGATTGTAACAACCTCGATGCGGCTATATCTCCCATGTGTCGGAGCACGACTTAGAGGCATAACCACATTGAAGGCAATGTCGCAAGAGGGGTAATCTTTACACATCCCATGTACTGAATAAGAAAAGAGGTACATAGTTGGCTTACAATCGCCACTTCACACAAATACATGAATAAAGCATTACATCAACCAGATACAAACAAGGTCCGACTATGGAACCAAAATAAAGAAGACTACCCCTAATGCTACAGATCACCGATCGTCCCAACTAGGCTCCACTACTGATCAACTGAAACGAAACAACACAATGAACGAGATATTCATCGAGCTACTCCTTGAGCTCGGTTGCGTCACCTGCATGGTATCATCGACACCTGCAAACTAGTTTTGGAAGTAAACTGTGAGTCACGGGGACTCAGCAATCTCACACCCTCGCGATCAAGACTATTTAAGCTTATAGGTAGGGAAAAAGGTATGAGGTGGAGCTGCAGCAACCACTAGCATATATGGTGGCTAACGTACGCAAATGAGAGCGTGAAGAGAAGGAAAAGCACGGTCGAGAATCTATGATCAAGAAGTGATCCTAGAGCAACCTACGTTCAAGCATAACTCTAAAACTATGTTCACTTTCTGGACTCCACCGGAAAGGGGCCATCACGGCTACACACACGGTTGATGCATTTTAATTAAGATAAGTTTCAGGTTTTCCACAACCAGACATTAACAAATTCCCATCTACCCATAACCGCGGGCACGGCTTTCGAAAGATCAAATCCCTGCAGGGGTGTCTGAACTTAGCCCATCACAAGCTCTCACGGTCAACGAAGGATATTCCTTCTCCCAGGAAGACCAGATCAAGCTCGGAATCCCGGTTACAAGACATTTCGACAATGGTAAAACAAGACCAGCAAAGCCGCCCGGATGTGCCGACAAATCCCGATAGGAGCTGCACATATCTCGTTCTCAGGGCACATTGGATGAGTGCTCCATACAGCTAAAACCAAACCTCGAGTTTCCCTGAGGGGGCGCGGCAAAGGACTCTAGCTTGGACCAGCACTCAGAGGAGCACTGGCCCGGGGGGTTAAAATAAAGATGACCCTTGGATTGGCCGACCCAAGGGAAAAAAAAGGCTAGGTGGCAAATGGTAAAACCAAGGTTGGGCCTTGCTGGACGAGTTTTATTCAAGGCGAACTGTCAAGGGGTTCCCATTATAACCCAACCGTGTAAGGAACGCAAAATCAAGGAACATAACACCGGTATGACGGGAACTAGGGCGGCAAGACTAGAACAAAACACCAGGCATAAGGTTGAGCCTTCCACCCTTTACCAAGTATATAAATGCATTAATTAAATAAGAGATATTGTGATATCCCAACAAATATCCATGCTCCAACATGGAACAAGCTCAAATCTTCACGTGCAACTAACAACGCTATAAGAGGGGCTGAGCAAAGCGGTAACATAGCCAAACAACGGTTTGCTAGGACAAGGTGGGTTAGAGGCTTGGCTTAGCAATATGGGAGGCATGATAAGCAAGTGGTAGGTATCATAGCATAGGCATAGCAAAAGAGCGAGCACCTAGCAAGCAAAGATAGAAGTGATTTCGAGGGTACGGTCATCTTGCCTGTAAAGTTCTCCGAGAAGACGAAAGCTTGATCCTCGTAAACATACTTAACAGGCTCCTCGATCACGAACTCATCTCCCGGCTCTACCCAAAGCAAGAACACAAACAAAGGGAGACACAATCAACCACGGTGCAATGCGCAAACAACATGATGCAAGCATGGCATGATATGCGGATGTGATATGCGATGCATATGCATGCTTTGGAAAGTAAAGATTGAACCTGGCCTCAACTTGGAAAACCAAGAGAGCCAATGGAAAGATAGGTTGATTTCGGTCAAAATCGATATAAAGATCACCCGAATCGGGTGCACGGTTTGCAAATGGCAAGAAAATACAATGGCAACCATGTGAACTTAGCAATTAACGCTAACAGATTCAGACATGGTAGAAAACTGGAACATGGCAAAACATATATTAAGTAGGCATGTTTACGAGCTCGATGCACTCACCACAAGGCATCGCATGACAAACTAAGCATACACCCAACAAGTAGACATGGCATAGAAGCTAAACATGGCAAGAACAACATCATAGCAACCATTGATCAACAACAACAGCCTTGGCAAAAATGCTTAACACGTAAACAATCTGCCAGGAACATTTTATAGCAAAAGTAGAGCTCGATTGAGTCAAGCTAGCGTGCTCCATAAATGCAAACAAATACATGGATGGATAGAGCACCACAATATCTACAAAACATCCTTACTGATCATGCTCAAAAGAGGCATGGATCACTCGGTAGCAACATGAATACATGGCATAAAAATATTGACAGGACAAAGACTTAGAAGATTTCTAAGTTCCTGAAAGCAGCAACATTACGAGGGCTACTTTGCATGCTTGTGCTAGTCACCACAAAGACCACAAAAAATACATGGCATACACCCCTGTAAAGATGGCATGGCATACTTCAAAACACATGTAGAGCTCAAGATCATAGGAGGCACCCATTAATCATGGCAAAAATGACAAATGTCCAGTTACTGATATGAATCTGAAACTTACAGAAACTAGCACTCTTGCAACAGCATTTAGGGCATCAAGATGAGCTCAAATGAACATGATGCAATGAGATGAAATGAAGTACTCGTTGAGACGAACAATTTGACATGTTACGCCCAAAACGGAGCCACGGTTGCAGAGTTATGACATGATAAAAAATGCAAAATATTACTGGGACAAAATGACTTAGGGAAAATTGGACCTCGCGGAAAGTCAACGCGGGCGGCGAAACTCGCCGGAATTCCACCGGAGTTGGCCGGAGAAGGCCGGGGAGGTCGGATTCGGGGCTTCCTCCATCGCATCTCGCCAGATCCAGGCTGGAGGTCGACTGGGAGGCGACGGACGGCAAGGTAGGGGCGCGGGGCGGCGCCATGCCGGGGTGGCGGAGCAGGCGCGGGTCGCCGACGGCGAGCCGGTGGCGCGGGGCGGCTAGGTACGAGCGCGGGCGGCGATTAGGCGGAGCAGGGCGAAGGCGGCGGCACAGGCGCGAGGAGGTGGCGCGGCGAGGTTGGCGGGGCGTGGCACAGGTCGGCGGCAAGGCGCGGTGCGGTGGCGGCGGCCGGACGGCCAGGACGACGGCGGCGCACGGCGGGCGACGGAGCGCGTTCGCGCACGGGCCCCGGATGGGCTCCGTGGGCCGGCAGCGCGGGAACGGCGGCGGTGGACATGTGGTGGCTCCTGATTGGCTGAGGGTAAGGGATGACACGTCCGGTCGCCGGGCGGACATGTCCGGCGGCGCGAGGAAGAGGAAGGCTAGGGTTAGACCGCGAATTTCGGAGAGGGGCATATATTTATAGGTAGAGAGAGCTAGGAGAGTCCAAATGAGGTGCGGTTTTTGGCCACGCGATCTGGATCGAACGATCGAGATGATGGAGGGGGTTTCGATGGGTTTTGGGCCACTTTGGAAGGGTGGTGGGGTGCAACACACATGAGGCCTTTATGATTCCCCGGTTAACCGCTGGAGTATCAAACGAAGTCCAAATGGTACGAAACTTGACAGGCAGTCTACCGGTAGTAAACCAAGGCCGCTTGGAAATTCGTTGTCCAAACCGAAAACGTTTAACACCCGCACATGAAAAGAGGCAAAAGGAGACACCCGAGGACATAGGAGCGCCGGATTGCAAAACGGACAACGGGGAAAATGCTCGGATGCATGAGACGAACACGTATGCAAATGCGATGCACATGATGACATGATATGAAATGCATGACATGCAAGCAAAGACAATGAAACAACAGCGAATAACTGGAAGACACCTGGCACATCGGTCTCGGGGCGTTACAACACTCCACCACTACGAGAGGATCTCGTCCCGAGATCTAGAATGGCACCGGAGGGAAAACACGGAAGAGAAAGAGAAGAGGTAAAACTAAGTTGCTTCTTTGACAAACGAGTGAAACCAAAGAACCTTGCGGGGTTGAGAAAATTGAAAAAAAGAAAGCAACGATGATGAACGAAGTTGAAGGCACACCGTTAAGAAAGAGGAATAAGAAAGAACCGATTCGGCAGCACTCCGGTTGAAAAGTGATATGAAACTTGATAAGATGAAAAGAACTTGAGCTAAGGCACAACACTCCGGTTAAATGGATAAGCATGAAATGATCATGATCTTGACAAAACAAGAAGATGGGTTTAAAAGTGCAACATCACAATTCTTCCGGAACAAAAGAATATAAGTTGGATCGTTGGAAAGGAAAGAGTTGAGAAGAAAATGACATCTTCTACCACAAATGATCTTGAAAAGCTTCTTAAAGAGGCGGGTCAAACGGAATTGTTGGAAAACCAACAACTAAAAGAGTAAGCTTGTTGTGGGCTTATGGAGAACATCTCAAAGCTGAGGAGAAATTCTGCCACTAACGGAAACAAAAGATTGGATTGATATGAACAAGGAGACGACAAACTTATTCACCGGGAGGATAATTGAAGAACTTGGGTCATTTATCAGCACCATAGATAGCAACAATCCTTAGGGACGGCTTTAGGTGAAACATGACACAAGATAACTCCAACGAAGAGGTTGATGGACTTAAAATACCTCATTCTTAACAACATGTGAATCATGAAACATCAACTCAAATTATCAAGAATGACATAATACCACCTCCAATGATACGAAAGAAAGAATTGCACTCCAGATTGCAAGAAGAAGAATGATTGAGATCCTTAAAAGAATCTCAATGAAAACATGGAGAAGGAATTAAATCCTTGAGGAACTAACGTGTAGAGCCTACATGAAGAAAATCTGGTAACAAAAGGATGATCAAAAGGAAGTGAAGGATGAAAAGAATAGGATTGAAACCTTGCAATGATTAGATGAAGCTTTGAAAAAAAAATATGAAGCGGAGAACCTGGACCTCCGGAAAAGAAAGATGAAACAATTGGACTCGAGAATTAGATGAGCCTCCAGAATAAGGAATAAGATTTACTTGATGAAACAAGAATAAGAATTACATTATGCTTATCCCTCACCAATTTAGATTGATGACAATCAACGGATTTGGCATACTACTTATTATCGTAGCAAGCATGAAGATAGATATAGCGCCAACTTGGGAAGGTCATCAACGAACCACCGGTAGGATTTGAAAGAACGAATGAATTGATATGATACCAAGAGAAAAGGAATCTTGAATGAACCACCGTAAGAATAGAAAATGAACGAAGATACTTGAGTGAATCAAGATGCGAGAGAACGAAGAGATCACGAACTGATTAGAGAATATTTGAATGATGCACTGGTTAGATTTGGAGAAAGAGAACTGAAAGCTGGAAGAATAATCCCGAAAAGATGGCGTCCGAAGAATCAGACTGAAAAGGCTCCTGGATTGCTCCGGATGGGTGAAAAGAATTCTCACAATCAAAGACAATTATGAGAGGATGGCAACAAGCTAGAACCACGAATCTCGAGAGAATGGGAAATATTTGAGAGAAACTCTTCTTTGGTCTTGAAATGTTGTTAATGATGATGAGAAGCACCACCAAGGATTGTTGAGATACTCCGGGATGACGAATAGAAATGTTGAGCCAACAATGAAAAGAGTTATAAGATCTTGGAGAAAGGCATTTGACTGATGAAAATTCATTCTTACGTCAAACTTTGAAAAGAATTTAGGATAGCTACGGGAAAATAAGAAGAGTCAGGTAAGATCCTGGGAAAGACCTGTGGCTTAGGGCCCACTAAATAGAAACACTATTGAGCGATTTAAAAGAGAGATTGCGCAGGTTGAGTTAAATGTCTTGAATAAGACAACAACCTCGAGATAGGTTTGAACGGATCTTGAATGAAAAGACGAACCTTCTGATATATCTTCAGCACTCCCGAACAAATGAATAGCGAGAAGTGACTGATTATCAGGTGCACCGGCATGAGAAGGTATTTGAAATGAGGAAAAAGGATATGATCAACAACAAAACTTGAATTAAATTCACCGGAGAAGAAAGAGAACGAAGAATGATGAACTAGTAGAACATCTTCATGAGAACCACCGGGTAAGAACATTGATGGAAAAGAATGGAGAGACTTCATATCAATAAGATGGATATTTGATTAAGAAATCTGAGTCCTTGAAGAAAAAGGGTGGGAGGGCAGGAAAACAAAGACAACTTGGGGGAGGATGAAATGAACAACATTGGGAAAAACCAAGAGGTGATCTTGCGGATGTTGAAATGATCGGATCCACTTGACGAGAAACACACCGGTTGAAAAGATTGAGATGACAATCTCGATTATCATGATGGATTGGTATTCACATAGGAGTATGAGAACACCACTTAGGAAAGGTATGGAATCAAACACTTGACATTGAAGCAACTCGAATACCACAACTCAAAATAAAAACAAAGGATTGGTTTGCAGCATTGTAACACCCTCGATGCGACTATATCTCCCACGTGTCGAGGCACGACTTAGAGGCATAATCGCATTGAAGGCATATGTCGCAAGTGAGGTAATCTTCACACAACCCATGTAATACATAAGGGAAAGAGATACATAGTTGGCTTACAATCGCCACTTCACACAATTACATGAATAAACATTACATCAATCAAATACACTCATGGTCCGACTACGGAACCAAAATAAAAGAAGAACCCCAAATGCGACCAAGGTCCCCGATCGACCCCAACTAGGCTCCACTACTGATCAACTAGAACGAAACAACACAAAGGACAAGGTCTTCATCGAGCTCCTCCTGAGCTTGGTTGCCTCATCTGCACGGTCTCATCGGCACCTGCAAGCTGGTTTTGGAAGTATCTGTGAGCCACAGGGACTCAGCAATCTCGCACCCTCGCGATCAAGACTATTTAAGCTTATGGGTAAGGTAAAGGTATGAGGTGGAGCTGCAGCAAGCGACTAGCATATATGGTGGCTAACATACGCAAATGAGAGCGAGAAGAGAAGGCAAAGCACGGTCGATAAAAGTATGATCAAGAAGTGATCCTGGACTACCTACGTCAAGCATAACTCCAACAACTGTGTTCTCTTCCCGGACTCCGCCGGAAAGAGACCATCACGGTTACACACGCTGTTGATTCATTTTAATTAAGGTCAACTTCAGGTTTTCTACAACCGGACGTAAACAAATTCCCATCTGCCCATAACCATGGGCACGGCTTTTGAAAGTTCAAATCACTGCAGGGTGTCCCAACTTAGCCCATGACAAGCTCTCATGGTCAACGAAGGAATAGACCTCCACCCGAGACATTCCGATCAGACTCGGTATCCCAGTACAACAAGACATTTCGACAGGGTAAAACTAAACCAGCAACACCGCCCGAATGTGCCGACAAATCCCGATAGGAGCTGCACATATCTCTTTCTCAGGGCACACTCAGATTGTCCTAGGTACGGGCAAGCCAGCCCAGAGTTGCCCCTGGTGGCCACCGGCAGCTGACAAGTTGGACCAACACTCAGAGGAGCACTGGCCCGGGGGGTTAAAATAATGATGACCCTCAGGAGCACGACTCCCAAGGGAAAAGAAAAGGCTAGGTGGCAAATGGTAAAACCAATGTTGGGCATTGCTGGAGAAGCTTTACTTAAGGCGAACTGTCAAGGTGTTCCCATTATAGCCCAACCGCGTAAGGGACGCAAAATCCGGGAACATAACACCGATATGACGGAAACTAGGGCGGCAAGAGTGGAACAAAACACCAGGCATAAGGCCGAGCCTTCCACCCTTTACCAAGTATATAGATGCATTAATTAAATAAGATATATAGTGATATCCCAACAACTAAACATGTTCCATCAAGGAACAACATCTCCATGTTCCAACAAGGAACAAACTTCAATCTTCACCTACAACTAACAACGCTATAAGAGGGGCTGAGCAAAGCGGTAACATATCCAATCAACGGTTTGCTAGGACATTGGTGGGTTAGAGGCTGAACATGGCAATTTGGGAGGCGGACAAGCAAGTGGTAGGCATCGTAGCAATGGCATAGCAAAAGAGCGAGCAAACTAGCATAGCAAAGATAGTAGTGATTTCGAGGGTATGATCATCTTGCCTGAAATCCCGCAAGGAAGAAGAACGAGTCCATGAAGAAGACAAACGGGCGTAGTTGAATGGATCCTCACAAGCTCGACGTTATCGGAACCAACCCGAAGAAGCAACACCGGAAAGGAGCAAACAACATAGTAAACAACCACCACATAAGCATGGCATGATGCACAACCAAGTATGATGCATGTCCGGTTTAATGAAGCATGGCATGGCAAAGTGCACAAGCAATCCTACAAATTAAGTGGAGCTCAATATGCAACGAGTTGCATATTGACGAAACACCATGATAAGTTATTTAGTTTGATCCCGTTTATGTACCCAACAATAGTAAATGTTGTTAAACATGGCAAGAGGGTGAAGCAAAGTAAACTAACTATTTAGGCAAGTTTTAAATGAGGCCGGAAATAACCAACAACAATCCCGGTAAATCCCCATATGCATTTAGCAATTTAATGCAACAACAATTTTTAAACATATTAAATGTTGTTAACATGATGCGGATGTCATGTTCAGGTTTTTATTGAAAGTTAACAAGAGCAATATGAAGCATTTGTCATCATGGTTGAAAGAAAGGGATGCCACGACGTCGAAACGATAATGATGCCACGGCAACATATCGGTTATCCGGTAGCCCACGGGGATACCAGTGCAAAAGGAAGTGACGGGAGCGTGCAAAAGATGGTGGGGTGATCCCGGTAACCGGGTTCCCACATGTTAGCGGCAAACGAGGAGGACCAAGCAAGTGATAACTCGGACACAGTGCAGACACAGGGTGCATCTCATCCAACATGCATTCATTTACGGGCATCGTCTCGGGGTTATACCTTCGAAGCGTGTGTTATCGGAACGGATCGAGTTTGGTGGTAGGGGTACACTTGTCGAAGGGGAAGTAGTTGTTCATGGGTCGTCGTGGGAAGTAGAGGAAGTAGTCGTTCAAGCGTCCGATGGTAATGGTACTCGGTCGTTTCGAAGAGGTACTTGGGCTCATTCAAACTTGCCGATCTCGTCATCTCGAAGGGGTACTTGATGTTCTTAGCGATTCCGAAGACGAGGTAGAGGGACACTTGTTGTAGGGGTACTTGTCGGATCCACGGCGACGGTAGAGGTACAAATGTTCTCGCGGTACTTGTCGGCCCAGTCTTGGTGTAGATGTACATCGCAAACGTAGTGGTACTCGCGGACTTCGGCGCCGGTAGTCGTACACAGTTCGTAGGGGTACTTGGCGTTTTCGTGTAGCCGAACTTGAGGGGCACCGACATCGTGGTACTTGGCGTCCATGGGTACTTGACAGTCTGTCGTGGTACTTGGCGCTGTTCCTGTTCAGTGGTCGGTGGACTTGGCGAAAAACACACCGGCTGTAGTGATACACGGATTGTAGATGTTCGGATCACCGGAAGAGGTACTTGACGTCCACGGAAGTTAACAGCGGAGGCCACGGACATGACTTGGGGCTCCCCGAACCCATGGAAACTGCTAGTGGAGGCAGGGCCACGCCGAGGTCGGAGGTGGCCGGGCGAGCTCGACGGAGGTCATCCCCTGTCGTACGAAGCAGGAGCAGCAAGGCACAGCAGCGCACGAAGCTGCAGGCTAGCACGATGGCATCCATGGCCGGCGGCCATGGAGGTCGCGCGAGGTAAGGCGGCGAGCAAAAGAGCGGCGAAGTGCCATGACTGAGGGAGTAGAAGGAAAGGATTGGGTGCTGGGGGGAGTAGCAAGACGCGCCATGGTGGTGGCTGCGAGCTCCTGCGCAGGGGGGAGGGGAGGGCAGCTTGGTGGTGGTGGCGCTGGAGGAACACGGCGCCGGCTTCGGGGAGCTCTCTCGGGCGCGGCTGGAGGACACCAGAGACGCATCCAGGGAGGCGGGTGCTGCACGGAGGCTCGACGAGGGCCGGATTGATGCTCGGGGATGGGCGCGTCCATGGGCGGCGTCCTGCTGGTGGTCGGCGGCGCGGCGCCATGGCCGAGGCCGAGGTCGGGGCCGCGGGGATCGGGCATGGGCGAGAGGGTGTGGCAGCGGTAGAACACTTGGGAGAGGAGGAGAGGGATCGAGGGGAGATGGGATCGGGGAGATGGGGTCGTTCCTCTCTCTCTGGCGGCGCTGGAGAGAAAGACGAGAAGGAGAGGGGGATCGAACGCAGGTAGAGAGAGGGAGTTCGGTCAGCGCTAGGTTTAGGAGGGGTGTGGGCTGCGGCTGGGCCTTGGGCCGGCGCGGGAGGTTGGGAGGCCCAGGCTGCTGGGCTCCTTCTCTCTCTCTCTCTCTTTGCTCTATTAAAAAAAACAGAAAAAAGGAAGAAAAGGGAAGAAAAGAAAAAGGTAGAGAAAGAGTTTGGGCACGGGAATAAATTTCCCGGACTCGCAAAAATGCGCATGTTCCAAGAAAAATGGAGTGGGCATATTTGAACGTTCAAATTCAAACTCATTTGATTTAAAATCAAATGGTTTGAATAGGAAGTGAGGGTTAGGAAGGTCCAAAAATGATCGGATTTTTGGTGGAGCTCCGGAAAATGAGGAAAGAATTTATGGGCAAAGTTAGAGAGTCAACACTTGAAGAAGAAAAAGGCCAAGGGATTTAATATGCAAGTGTGTTAAGGTGAATTCCAAATAAATGGAATATTGCTCCCTAACAATATTGGGAGGATATGTTATAAAGAGAAACCACCATGTGAGTTCCCTCGATTTAAATGGATCGAAGATCCATACCATTTATTTAGTGAGTTTTAAAATGGTTTGCAAGATGACATGATGCAATGCACATGATGCAAGGATGAAATGCAATGAACCAAAAAAATCACACAACGAATCTCGGAAACCCTGGAAGACATCTGAAGCTCCGGTCTTGGGGCGTTACAACACTCCACCACTACGAGAGGATCTCGTCCCGAGATCTAGAATGGCACCGGAGGGAAAACGGAAGAGAAAGAGGAGAGGTAAAACTAAGTTGCTTCTTTGACAAACGAGTGAAACTACGAACCTTGAAAGGTTGAACAAATTAAAAGAAAGAATGCAACAAGGAAGAACAAGTTGAAAGCACTCCGTTAGCAAGGAGGGACAAAGAACATTGTGAAAAACCTTGAGGTTGAAGGGCAAGATATATATTGAAAGCACTCCGGTTAAGAAGTTATGCAAGACTTGATACGGCAAAAAGAACTTGAGCAGAGGACACGACACTCCGGTTAAATGGATAGGCATGAAAAAAAACATGATCTTTGACAAAAAGAGATGATTGGATGAAAAGAGAAACAACACAATGCCTCCGGAACGAAAGAATAGAATATAGATAATTGAAATAAAAGAATGGAGAAGAAAATGCCAACTTATGCCACAAAAGAGCTTGAGAAGGCATCCTTAGGAGACGGGTCGAGCGGAGTTGTTGGAACACCAACAACGAAAAGAATACGCTTGATATGGTCTTATAGAATGCATCTCAAATTATGAGGTGACAACCTGCCACTAACAAAAACAATGGATTTGGATTGATAAAAATAAGGAGGCGAGAAACTATTTCACCGGGAGAATAAATGAAGAACTTGGGTCATTTATGAGCACCATAAATAGCAACAATCCTCAGGGAAGGCTTTAGGTGAAATATAACCGAAGGTAATTCCATTGAAGAGATTGATGGATTTAAAATACCTCATTCTTAATAACATGTGAATCATGAAACATGAACTCAAATTATCAAGAATTACATAATACCACCTCCGGTAATATGGTAGAAAGAATTTGCACTCCGGATTGCAAGATGAAGAATACTTGAGCTCCTTAGAAAAGAATCTCCGCAAACTCTTGGAGAAGGGATAAAATCGTTGATGGACCACCATGTAGAACCTCCATAAAGAACTCCGGTAACAAAAGAATGATCCAAACTAATTGAATGATGAAAAGAATAAGATTTAAGCCTCGCAATGATTTAGATAGAGATCCCCGTGACAATATAATTGAAAGAGGTTGGCACCCCGGGAAAAAGAGAAGATGAAACAAATGAAACCAAGAGTTTGAAGGGCCTCCTGAATAAAGAATTAATCACTTGGATGAACAAAAATAAGAATTATGTTATGCGTATCCTTCACCAATTAAATTGATGATAAACAATGGATTTGGCACACTACTTATTCTCGTAGAAAGGATTAAGAGAGATATAGCGCAAACTTGAGAAAGTCTTCAACGAACCACCGGTAGGATCGAAACAACGAATGAATTGGTATGATAACGAAGGAAGAGAATTCTTGAATGAACCACCGTAAGAATTGAAAATGAATGAATAAAAGATAACGAAACACCGGGAAGAATTGCAAATGAACGAAGATGGTTGAAAGAATTTAGATACAAGTGAAACGAAGAGATCCCGAGCTGGGAAGAGAATACTTGGATGACATAGGGTAAGATTTAGAGAAGGAGAGCTGAAAGCTGAAAATGAATAATATTTGAAACGATGGCCTTCGGAGGAAATGAATGGGAAACAACTCATGAAATGCTCCGGATGGGTGAAAAGAATTATGACAATCGAAAAAAATTAAGAGAGGATGGCAACAATCTCAAATGACGAATCTAGAAGAGAATGGAGCAAGGTTGAAAGAGAAACTCTTCTTCGGTCTTCCAATGCTGAGAATGACGACGAGAAACACCGTCAAGAATTATTTAGACACTCTGGAAGAATAAAAATGAAGAGGTTAAACCAACGATGAAAAGAATTTGAAAGATCTTGGTGAAAAGCATTTGACTGATGATAATTCATTCTTACGTCAAACTTTTTAAAGAATTTGAGGATATCTCCGGGAGAATTAGAAGAGTCAGGTAAGATCCCGGGAAAAGACCTGTGGGTTAGGGCCCACTCAAAAGATACACCGTAGAATGATTACTTGAAAAGAGAGATTGCACCGATTGAATTAAAAGGCTTAAATGATATAACATCCTCAAAAGAGTTTGAGCGAAAACATAGTGGAAACACGAACCTTCGAGATATCTTGAGCACTCCAGAATAAATGAATAGCGAGAAGTGAATCATTATGAGGTGCACCGTCAAAAGAAAAACAATAGAAGTACGGAAAAGAATATGATCAAAAGCTTGATTTGAATCCACCGGAGAAGAAAAATGAGTGAAGGTTGACGAACTTGAAGCTTCATTAGCATCTTCATGAGCATCACCGAATAAGAAAATTGACGGGAAAAGAATGGAGAGATTCCCACCAATAAAAATGGATACTTGAATAAGAAATCTGAATCCTTGGAAAAAACAAAGGGAGGGAGGGTGGGAAAAACAAAGACAATTTGGAATGGATGAAACGAACACCATTGAGAAGAACTGATACTCGATCTTGCGGTTGTAGAAATGATCGGATCCACTAGAAGAGAAGCACACCGGTGAAAAGAAATTGACATGACAAACTCAATTATCGAGGAAGATTAGTATTCACATAGAAATACGAGAACACCGCTTAGGAAAGGTATGGGATCAACATTTGACTTCGAAGCAACTCGAATACCACAACTCAAAACAAAACAGAGGGTTGGCTTGCAGAATAAACCAGAACAAACATATGATAGAGATTTCGTCCGAAGTTTTCGTGGTGGGACCTACACGGGCTCGATCGTACAGCACCATCATGTACAAGGCAGTGCACATGACATACGAAGCGTCCCCAAGTCAGCATAGCCAAGGACTCTTTAAGACACAACAAGACCACTGTAAAATCGACCATGAATAGGCGAACCACTAGACGTCGAACCCCAATTTCATATCATACATCTGTCAGAAAGATATCCTAAGAGCTACTTGAATTCCCACCTATGAAACTCCCGAAATTTTCCGGTTATGCAATCAGGTGTTGGGGATACAGGGGAAGCATAATATCTCACCCAAACTAGCAATTCCTACATCCAGCTGTATCCATCCTTCAACACATAACCAAGAAACCTTCGGAAACCATCTACCTCAACCTTCGAAAAGCATCCGTTATACAAGTTATGGCGATACTCCCGAACTCCCGCCCCAGTACTGGGTGGCGTCGAGGTTATCTCACCAACAAACTGCATAAAAGAGATTTTCGATGTCGACCAACATATCTCAAGTATTCCAGAATTGCAACGATAAAATTCTGATGACAACACCTCAGAGCTCATGTCCCCGGGACACTTCCACTAAACCCCTGACAGGAGGCACCAAGGCAGTGTTCTCATCATAAGCCATCGGAGCAAATCCAAGATACTCGCGTGATCCTAAAATTTTTTTTTAGTGAAATTTGAGAAGAGAAGAGTCAAAACTCTACGTCAGGATGCCTTACCAGAGCGATGAGGAGACTGGGAAGTAAAAAGAATTCCTAAGCTCTCCGATATATAATTCCTAAATGACTCAAAACATTTTTCTAGACACAACTCGGCTGCTAAAACGATCAATCAGTGGGGGCTCCTAAGGTCGGGGAAGGCTCTGATACCAACTTGTAACACCCTCGATGCGACTATATCTCCCACGTGTCGAGGCACGACTTAGAGGCATAATCGCATTGAAGGCATATGTCGCAAGTGAGGTAATCTTCACACAACCCATGTAATACATAAGGGAAAGAGATACATAGTTGGCTTACAATCGCCACTTCACACAATTACATGAATAAACATTATATCAATCAAATACACTCATGGTCCGACTACGGAACCAAAATAAAAGAAGAACCCCAAATGCGACAAAGGTCCCCGATCGACCCCAACTAGGCTCCACTACTGATCAACTAGAACGAAACAACACAAAGGACAAGATCTTCATCGAGCTCCTCCTGAGCTTGGTTGCGTCATCTGCACGGTCTCATCGGCACCTACAAGCTGGTTTTGGAAGTATCTGTGAGCCACAGGGACTCAGCAATCTCGCACCCTCGCGATCAAGACTATTTAAGCTTATGGGTAAGGTAAAGGTATGAGGTGGAGCTGCAGCAAGCGACTAGCATATATGGTGGCTAACATACGCAAATGAGAGCGAGAAGAGAAGGCAAAGCACGGTCGATAAAAGTATGATCAAGAAGTGATCCTGGACTACCTACGTCAAGCATAACTCCAACAACCGTGTTCTCTTCCCGGACTCCGCCGGAAAGAGACCATCACGGTTACACACGCTGTTGATTCATTTTAATTAAGGTCAACTTCAGGTTTTCTACAACCGGACGTAAACAAATTCCCATCTGCCCATAACCGCGGGCACGGCTTTCAAAAGTTCAAATCCCTGCAGGGTGTCCCAACTTAGCCCATGACAAGCTCTCATGGACAACGAAGGAATAGACCTCCACCCGAGACATTCCGATCAGACTCGGTATCCCAGTACAACAAGACATTTCGACAGGGTAAAACTAAACCAGCAACACCGCCCGAATGTGCCGACAAATCCCGATAGGAGATGCACATATCTTTTTCTCAGGGCACACTCAGATTGTCCTAGGTACGGGCAAGCCAGCCCAGAGTTGCCCCTGGTGGCCACCGGCAGCTGACAGGTTGGACCAACACTCAAAGGAGCACTGGCCCGGGGGGTTAAAATAATGATGACCCTCAGGAGCACGACTCCCAAGGGAAAAGAAAAGGCTAGGTGGCAAATGGTAAAACCAATGTTGGGCATTGCTGGAGAAGCTTTACTTAAGGCGAACTGTCAAGGTGTTCCCATTATAGCCCAACCGCGTAAGGGACGCAAAATCCGGGAACATAACACCGATATGATGGAAACTAGGGCGGCAAGAGTGGAACAAAACACCAGGCATAAGGCCGAGCCTTCCACCCTTTACCAAGTATATAGATGCATTAATTAAATAAGATATATAGTGATATCCCAACAACTAAACATGTTCCATCAAGGAACAACATCTCCATGTTCCAACAAGGAACAAACTCCAATCTTCACCTACAACTAACAACGCTATAAGAGGGGCTGAGAAAAGCGGTAACATATCCAATCAATGGTTTGCTAGGACATTGGTGGGTTAGAGGCTGAACATGGCAATTTGGGAGGCGGACAAGCAAGTGGTAGGCATCGTAGCAATGGCATAGCAAAAGAGTGAGCAAACTAGCATAGCAAAGATAGTAGTGATTTCGAGGGTATGATCATCTTGCCTGAAATCCCGCAAGGAAGAAGAACGAGTCCATGAAGAAGACAAACGGGCGTAGTTGAACGGATCCTCACAAGCTCGACGTTACCGGAACCAACCCGAAGAAGCAACACCAGAAAGGAGCAAACAACATAGTAAACAACCACCACATAAGCATGTCATGATGCACAACCAAGTATGATGCATGTCCGGTTTAATGAAGCATGGCATGGCAAAGTGCACAAGCAATCCTACAAATTAAGTGGAGCTCAATATGCAACGAGTTGCATATTGACGAAACACCACGATAAGTTATTTAGTTTGATCCTGTTTATGTACCCAACAATAGTAAATGTTGTTAAACATGGCAAGAGGGTGAAGCAAAGTAAACTAACTATTTAGGCAAGTTTTAAATGAGGCCGGAAATAACCAACAACAATTCCGGTAAAACCCCATATGCATTTAGCAATTTAATGCAACAACAATTTTTAAACATATTAAATGTTGTTAACATGATGCGGATGTCATGTTCTGGTTTTTATTAAAAGTTGACAGGAGCAATATGAAGCATTTGTCATCATGGTCGAAAGAAAGGGATGCCACGACGTCGAAACAATAATGATGCCATGGCAACATATCGGTTATCCGGTAGCCCACGGGGATACCAGTGCAAAAGGAAGTGACGGGAGCGTGCAAAAGATGGTGGGGTGATCCCGGTAACCGGGTTCCCACATGTTAGCGGCAAACGAGGAGGACCAAGCAAGTGACAACTCGGACACAGTGCAGACACAGGGTGCATCTCATCCAACATGCATTCATTTACGGGCATCGTCACGGGGTTATACCTTCGAAGCGTGTGTTATCGGAACGGATCGAGTTCGGTGGTAGGGGTACAGTTGTCGAAGGGGAAGTAGTTGTTCACAGGTCGTCGTGGGAAGTAGAGGAAGTAGTCGTTCAAGCGTCCGATGGTAATGGTACTCGGTCGTTTCGAAGAGGTACTTGGGGTCATTCGAACTTGCCGATCTCGTCATCTCGAAGGGGTACTTGATGTTCTTAGCGATTCCGAAGACGAGGTAGAGGGACACTTGTTGTAGGGGTAATTGTCGGATCCACGACGACAGTAGAGGTACAAATGTTCTCGCGGTACTTGTCGGTCCAGTCTTGGTGTAGATGTACATCGCAAACGTAGTGGTACTCGCAGACTTCGGCGCCGGTAGTCGTACACGGTTCGTAGGGGTACTTGGCGTTTTCATGTAGCCGAACTTGAGGGGCACCGACATCGTGGTACTTGGCGTCCATGGGTACTTGACAGTCTGTCGTGGTACTTGGCGCTATTACTGTTCACTGGTCGGTGGACTTGGCGAAAAACACACCGGCTGTAGTGATACACGGCTTGTAGATGTTCGGATCACCCGAAGAGGTACTTGACGTCCACAGAAGTTAACAGCTGAGGCCACGGACATGACTTGGGGCTCCCCGAACCCATGGAAACTGCCGATAGCAGGAGACTGCTAGTGGAGGCAGGGCCACGCCGAGGTCGAAGGTGGCCGGGCGAGCTCGACGGAGGTCATCCCATGTCGTACGAAGCAGGAGCAGCCAGACACAGCAGCGCATGAAGCTGCAGGCCAGCACGATGGCATCCATGGCCGGCGGCCATGGAGGTCGCGCGAGGTAAGGCGGCGAGCAAAAGAGCGGCGAAGTGCCATGACTGAGGGAGTAGAAGGAAAGGATTGGGTGCTGGGGGGAGTAGCAAGACACGCCATGGTGGCGGCTGCGAGCTCCTGCGCAGGGGGAAGGGGAGGGCAGCCTGGTGGTGGTGGCGCTGGAGGAACACGGCGCCGGCTTCGGGGAGCTCTCTCGGGCGCGGCTGGAGGACACCAGAGACACATCCAGGGAGGCGGGTGCTGCACGAAGGCTCGACGATGGCCGGATTGATGCTCGGGGACGGGCGCGTCCATGGGCGGCGTCCTGCTGGTGGTCGGCGGCGCGGCGCCATGGCCGAGGCCGAGGTCGGGGCCGCGGGGATTGGGCATGGGCGAGATGGTGTGGCGGCGGCAGAAGACTAGCGAGAGGAGGAGAGGGATCGAGGGGAGATGGGATCGGGGAGATGGGGTCGTTCCTCTCTCTCTGGCGGCGCTGGAGAGAAAGACGAGAGGGAGAGGGGGATCGAACGCAGGTAGAGAGAGGGAGTTCGGTCAGCGCTAGGTTTAGGAGGGGTGTGGGCTGCGGCTGGGCCTCGGGCCGGCGCGGGAGGTTGGGAGGCCCAGGCTGCTGGGCTCCTTCTCTCTCTCTCTCTCTTTGCTCTATTAAAAAACAGAAAAAAGGAAGAAAAGGGAAGAAAAGAAAAAGGTAGAGAAAGAGTTTGGGCACGGGAATAAATTTCCCGGACTCGCAAAAATGCGCATGTTCCAAGAAAAATGGAGTGGGCATATTTGAACGTTCAAATTCAAACTCATTTGATTTAAAATCAAATGGTTTGAATAGGAAGTGAGGGTTAGGAAGGTCCAAAAATGATCGGATTTTTGGTGGAGCTCCGGAAAATGAGGAAAGAATTTATGGGCAAAGTTAGAGAGTCAACACTTGAAGAAGAAAAAGGCCAAGGGATTTAATATGCAAGTGTGTTAAGGTGAATTCCAAATAAATGGAATATTGCTCCCTAACAATATTGGGAGGATATGTTATAAAGAGAAACCACCATGTGAGTTCCCTCGATTTAAATGGATCGAAGATCCATACCATTTATTTAGTGAGTTTTAAAATGGGTTGCAAGATGACATGATGCAATGCACATGATGCAAGGATGAAATGCAACGAACCAAACAAATCACACAACGAATCTTGGAAACCCTGGAAGACATCTGAAGCTCCGGTCTTGGGGCGTTACAAGCATATGCCGGAACAAACATATGATAGAGATTTCGTCCGAAGTTTTCGTGGTGGGCCCCACACGGGCTCAATCGTACAGCACCATCATGTACAAGGCAGTGCACATGACATACGAAGTGTCCCCGAGTCAGCATAGCCAAGGACTCTTTAAGACACAGTGAGACTACTATAAAACCAACCGTGGATAGGTGGACCACTAGACGTCGAACCACAATTTCATATCATACATCTGTCGGATAGATATCCTACGAGCTACTTGAATTCCCACTTATAAACTCCCAAAACTTTCCCAGTTATGCAATCAGGTGTTGGGGATACATGGGAAGCATAATATCTCACCCAAAACTAACAAATCCTACATCCAGCTGTATCCATCCTTCAACACATAACCAAAAACCTTCGGAAATCATTTACCTCAACCTTCGAAAAGCATCCATTATACGAGCTATGGCAATACTCCCGAACTCCCGCCCTAGTACTGGGTGGCGTCGAGGTTATCTCACCAACAACTGCATAAAAGAGATTTTCGATGTCGGCGAAACTCAGGTGTTCCAGAATTGCAATGATAAAATTGTGCCGACAACACCTCGGAGCTCAACTCCCCGGGACACGGCCACAACCCCTAAATGTCAGGAGGCACCAAGAACAATGTTCTCGTCACAAAACCATCAGAGCAATTCCAAGATACCCGCATGATCCTAAAAAAATTTAGTGAAATTTGAGAAGAGAAGAGTCAAAACTCTACGTCAGGATGCCTCACCAGAGCGACGAAGGGACTAAGGAGTAAAAAGAATAGTAGTCACCGATATATATAATCCTAAATGACTCAAAACATTTTTCTAGACTCAACAACACCAACGATTCGATCAAGTAGGGGGCTCCTATGTCGGGGAAGGCTCTGATACCAACTTGTAACACCCTCGATGCAGCTATATCTCCCACGTGCCGGAGCATGACTTAGAGGCATAACCGCATTGAAGGCAATGTCGGAAGAGGGGTAATCTTTACACATCCCATGTAGTGAATAAGAAAATAGGTACATAGTTGGCTTACAATCGCCACTTCACACAATACATGAATAAAGCATTACATCAACCAGAAACAAACAAGGTCCGACTACGGAACCAAAATAAAGAAGACTACCCCTAATGCTAAAGATCCCCGATCGTCCCAACTGGGCTCCACTACTGATCAACTGAAACGAAACAACACAATGAACGAGATCTTCATCGTGCTCCTCCTTGAGCTCGGTTGCATCACCTGCACGGTATCATCGGCACCTGCAAACTGGTTTTGGAAGTAATCTTTGAGTCACAGGGACTCAGCAATCTCACACCCTCGCGATCAAGACTATTTAAGCTTATAGGTAGGGAAAAAGGTATGAGGTTGAGCTGCAGCAAGCACTAGCATATATGGTGGCTAACTTACGCAAATGAGAGCGAGAAGAGAAGGCAAAGCACGGTCGAGAATCCATGATCAAGAAGTGATCCTAGAGCAACCTACGTTCAAGCATAAATCTAACACCGTGTTCACTTCCCGGACTCCACCGGAAAGAGGCCATCACGGCTACACACGCGGTTGATGCATTTTAATTAAGATAAGTTTCAGGTTTTCTACAACCGGACATTAACAAATTCCCATCTGCCCATAACCGCGGGCACGACTTTCAAAATATCAAATCCCGGCAGGGGTGTCCCAACTTAGCCCATCACAAGCTCTCACGGTCAACGAAGGATATTCCTTCTCCTAGGAAGACCCGATCACGCTCGGAATCCCGGTTACAAGACATTTCGACAATGGTAAAACAAGACCAGCAAAGCCGCCCGGATGTGCCGAAAAATCCCGATAGGAGCTGCACATATCTCGTTCTCAGGGCACAGCAGATGAGCGCTCCGTACAGCTAAAACCAAACCTCGAGTTTCCTGAGGGGCGCTGCAAAGGACTCTAGCTTGGACCAACACTCAGAGGAGCACTAGCCCGGGGGGGTTAAAATAAAGATGACCCTTCGATTGGCCGACCCAAGGGAAAAAAGGCTAGGTGAAAAATGGTAAAACCAAGGTTGGGCCTTGCTGGAGGAGTTTTATTCAAGGCGAACTGTCAAGGGGTTCCCATTATAACCCAACCGTGTAAGGAACGCAAAATCAATGAACATAACACCAGTATGACGGAAACTAGGGCGGCAAGAGTGGAACAAAACACCAGGCATAAGGCCGAGCCTTCCACCGTTTACCAAGTATATAGATGCGTTAATTAAATAAGAGATATTGTGATATCCCAACAAATATCCATGTTCCAACATGGAACAAGCTCAAATCTTGACCTGCAACTAACAATGCTATAAGAGTGGCTGAGCAAAGCAGTAACATAGCCAAACAACGGTTTGCTAGGACAAGGTGGGTTAGAGGCTTGGCTTAGCAATATGGGAGGCATGGTAAGCAAGTGGTAGGTTTCGTAGCATAGGCATAGCAAAAGAGCAAGCATCTAGCAAGCAAAGATAGAAGTGATTTCGAGGGTATGGTCATGTTGCCTGCAAAGTTCTCCAAGAAGACGAAAGCTTGATCCTCGTAAACATACTCAACGGGCTCCTCGATCACGAACTCGTCTCCTAGCTCTACCCAAAGCAAGAACACAAACAAAGGGAGACACAATCAACCACGGTGCAATGCGCAAACAACATGATGCAAAGCATGGCATGATATGCGGGATGTGATATGTGATGCATATGCATGGTTCGGAAAGGAAAGATTGAACCTGGCCTCAACTTGGAAAACCAGGAGTGCCACTGGAAAGATGAGATGATTTCTGTCGAAATTGATATAAAGATCACCCGAATCGGGTGCATGGTTTGCAAATGGCAAGCAAAACAAATGACACTGATCTGCGATTAACAGCACGAGGCCATATAAGTGCATCAAGAACAACAAGCTACTGGACTCTAACATAACAAAAAAATACATGGCAGGGATCCACTAAAGATGCTTGACAAAAGATGAACACTTAGCTACGGCTAAATGACTCAATAGCAGGTTCAAACAAGCATGGCAAAAGTGCAAAAGATATCAGGTTACAGACTTAGTGAAATAAACAACATGTCAGGAATTTGACATCAGGAAGCAATGTTTAGAGCAAGATAACAACATGCTATAGGAACATATCATGGCAAAGCAAGGCATGGCATGAAGCTACACAAAGCATACAACAAAATTCCCTTACTGACCATTAGACAAAAGGGATCAGAAAATACAATGCCAACCATGTGAACATAGCAATTAACGCTAACAGATTCAGACTTGGTAGAAAACTGGAACATGGCAAAACATATATTAAGTAGGCATGTTTACTAGCTCGATGCACTCACCACAAGGCATTGCATGACAAACTAAGCATACACCCAGCAAGTAGACATGGCATAGAAGCTAAACATGGCAAGAACAACATCATAGCAAACCATGGATCAACTACAACAGCCTTGGCAAAAATGCTTAACACGTAAACAATCTGCCAGGAACATTTTATAGCAAAAGTAGAGCTCGATTGAGTCAAGCTAGGGTGCTCCATAAATGCAAACAAAGACATGGATGGATAGAGCACCACAATATCTACAAAACATCCTTACTGATCATGCTCAAAAGAGGCATGGATCACTCGGTAGCAACATGAATACATGGCATAAGAATATTGACAGGACAAAGACTTAGAAGATTTCTAAGTCCCTGAAATCAGCAACATTACGAGGGCTACTTTGCATGCTTGTGCTAGTCACCACAAATACCACAAAAATACATGGCATACACCCCTGTAAAGATGGCATGGCATACTTCAAAACACATGTAGAGCTCAAGATCATAGGAGGCACACATTAATCATGGCAAAACTGACAAATGTCCAGTTACTGATATGAATCTGAAACTAACAGAAACTAGCACTCTTGAAACAGCATTTAGGGCATCAAGATGAGCTCAAATGAACATGATGCAATGAGATGAAATGAAGTACTCGTTGAGACGAACAATTTGACATGCTACACCCAAAACGGAGCCACGATTGCAGAGTTATGACATGATAAAAAATGCAAAATATTACAGGGAAACATGACTTTGGGAAAATTGGACCTCGCGGAAAGTTAACGCGGGCGGCGGATCTCGCCGGAATTCCACCGGAGCTGGCCAGAGAAGGCCGGGGAGGTCTGATCTGGGGCTTCCTCCACAGCATCTTGCCGGATCCGGGCGGGAGGTCGACTGGGAGGCGATGGACGGCGAGGTAGGGGCGCTGGGCGGCGCCATGCCGGGGTGGCGGAGCAGGCGCGGGTCGCTGGCGGTGAGCCGGTGGCGCGGGGTGGCGAGGTATGAGCGCGGGCGGCGATTAGGCCGAGCAGTGCGAAGGCGGCGACGCAGGCGCGAGGAGGTGGCGCGGCGAGGTTGGCGGGGCGCGGCACAGGTCGGCGGCGAGGCGCGGTGCGGTGGCGGCGGCCGGACGGCCAGGACGACGGCGGCGCACGGCGGGCGGCGGAGCGCGGAAGCGCGCGGGCCGGGCGGCGGCGCGAACGGGCTCGCGCGGGCCCCGGATGGGCTCCGCGGTCCGGCAGTGTGGGAACGGTGGCGGTGGATAGGTAGTGGCTCCTGATTGGCTGACGGCGAGGGCGGACATGTCCGGTCGCCGGGCGGACATGTCCGTCGGCGCGAGGAAGAGGAAGACTAGGGTCAGACCGCGAATTCCGGAGAGGGGCACATATTTATAGGTAGAGGGAGCTAGGAGAGTCCAAATGAGGTGCGGTTTTTGGCCACGCGATCGGGATCAACGACCGAGATGATGGAGGGGTTTAGATGGGTTTTGGGCCACTTTGGAAGGGTGTTGGGCTGCAACACACACGAGGCCTTTACGGTTCCCCGGTTAACCGTTGGAGTATCAAACGAAGTCCAAATGGTACGAAACTTGACAGACGGTCTACCGGTAATAAACCAAGGCCACTTGGCAAGTCTCGGTCCAATCCGAAAACGTTTAACACCCGCACACGAAAAGAGGCAAAAGGAGACACCAGAGGACATAGGAGCGCCGGATTGCAAAACGGACAACGGGGAAAATGCTCGGATGCATGAGACGAACACGTATGCACATGCGATGCACATGATGACATGATATGAAATGCATGACACGCAAGCAAAGACAATGCAATAACAGCGATTAACTGGAATACACCTGGCACATCGGTCTCGGGGCGTTACAACGATGTCTTAGTGCTTAATACAAAAGATAGAATGGTACATACAGCATCAACTATAAAATCTATGGAGGAGGTTTGCATTCCATGGATGCTCAGATTCCTTGCCAAAGTCATCTGTCTTGCGTGCTCTGGGCTTCTGTGCATCGATCAAGTAGTAGGAGTCATTACCCAATGCTTTGCTGATGACGAAGGGGCCTTCCCATGGGCCGAGAGCTTGTGCTGGCCGGCTATTTGCTGGATCAGCCGGAGCACAAGGTCTCCCTCTTGGAAGGATCTTGGCTTGACCTTCCGACTATAGTATCGGCATAGGCTCTGCTAGTCGATGGCGGACCGGCTGAGTGCTAACAGCCGGCCCTCTTCCAGCAGATCGGCGCCGTCTTCTCATGCCTCCTTTGCTTCCACTTCCATGTACATGCTGACTTGAGGTGAGTCGAACTCGATGTCAGCTGGAATGATAGCTGGTGGATTTGTTTGGCATGGTGCGCAGGCTCCAGAGGAAGACTGGCAGCTCGTCGATCCAGCAGCCGGCCGATCGCTCCAGAGGCTCGACCAGTCGGGGCTTGATGCCGGAGAGGATGAGTCCGTTTGCTCTCTCGACTTGGCCGTTTGACTGTGGATGGGCAACAGACACTAAGTCCAATCGGATGCCCTGCGTCGCGCAGAAACGAGCCAAAGTTCCTTCGACAAAATTGGTGCCATTATCGGTGATGATGCTGTGCGGCACACCGTACCGGATGGTGATATCTACAATGAAGTTAACAGCAGTCGAACCATTAAATTTCTTGATTGGCTTTGCTTCAATCCATTTGGTGAAGTTTTCCATGGCGACAAGCAGGTGGGTCATGCCGCGGCATGCTGTCTTGAATGGTCCCACCATGTCCAACCCCCATACGGCAAAGGGCCAAGCGAGGGGAATGGTCTTGAGTGTAGAAGCTGGCAAATGTTGCTTGGAACTGAACTTCTGGCATCCTTTGCATTGCTTGACCAACTCCTTGGCATCTTCCAAAGCAGTCGGCCAGAAGAAACCATGGCGGAAGGCTTTGGCGACAAGGGATCTGGAGGCTGCATGGTGCCCGCACTCACCTTGGTGGATACCCTTGAGAATTGCTTGGCCCTTCTTTGGCTCTACACAGCGCTAGAAGACTCCAGTCACGCTGCATCTGACAAGCTCTCTGTTTACTATCATGTAGGCTCCTGCTCGGCTCTGCACTTGCCGGGCTGAGATCTCATCAGCCGACAGCTCTCTGTTCACCAGAAATTCGAGGATGGGAAGCGCCCATGACGGTGCTTGAATTTCTTCTACTGCCACTACGGCCACTTGCACTAGGGTGGTTGGGCTGGGAGGTGGCGGGCTAGCTGCCACTTGCTGCATCATTGAAGTCTCCAGGCCGACTGTTGCAGCCCTCGGGCCGAGTTGTGGAGTCCCCGGCTGGGTGCGACTGCTACAGTCCTCGAGCCGCTTGGTGAAGTCCCTGGGCCGGCTGCTACATCCCCCGTGCCACCTGCCAAAGTCCTCGAGCCGACTGCTGCAGCCCCCGAGTCCGATCCGACTGCTTCGGGAGGAGCCGGCATGAAGATGGACTCCGATTCTAGAGAAAGCTTAGTCGATGTCTTGCAGAGGCAGTGAAGGGGGACGTCGGTTGGTATTGCTTGACGGGTGGAGCCGATCCGTGCCAGAGCATCAGCTGGCTCATTTTCATTCCATGGCACCTGAAGGAACTTGCACCCCTCAAAATATCCGCTAAGCTGCTAAACAAGGAAGCGGTAACTTTCCATGTTTGCATCCTTGGCATCCCAATCGCTAGATGACTGCTGGACCACCAAGTCGGAGTCGCCGTAGCAAAGAATCCCGCGGATGCCAATTTCCTTGGCTAGCCGAAGGCCGTATATGAGCGCATCGTACTCAGCCACATTGTTGGAGGTGGAAAAATGGATTTGCAATGTGTATCGGAGCTTGTCGCCTTTGGGTGAGGTGGGGATAATGCCGGCTCCCATGCCGGTGCTCATCTTCGAGGCATCGAAGTGCATCCGCTAATAGGTGGAGTCCGGAGCTGGCGGTAGGTACTAGGTCTCGGCCCAGTCAACGAGGAAGTTGGCCAGTGCTTGGGACTTGATGGCGGTGCGTGGCTGCTAAAAGATAGAATAAGGGCCAACTCGATGGCCATTTGGCCACCTGGCCAGATGCGTCTCTATTGCCAATGAACTCAGCAAGTGGGGCAATGCAAACAAGAGTGACCAGGTGCTCTTGAAAGTATGGCTTCATCTTCTTAGCTGCGAAGTGCACGTCATAGCACATTTTATGGTAATGGGGGTAGTTCTGCTTTGAGGTTGAGAGCACCTCGCTCAAATAATATACAAGCCTCTGGACCGGCTGTGCCTACCGGCCTCTGGGCATTCTACCACCATTACAATACTGACTACCCGGCTGGTGGCAGCAGTGTAGAGGTACATGGGTTCCTTATCAGCCGGAGCCGCCGGGACAGGCGGCGTGGTCAACATCTTTTTCAACTGGAGAAAAGCTTCATCCATCTTCTCATTCCACTCGAAGTGAGTTGTTTTCTTCATGAGCTGGTATAGGGGAAGAGCCTTCTCACCCAACCGACTGATGAAACGGTTGAAGGATGCCAAGCAGCCAGTGAATTTCTAGACATCTCTCAGTCGGGTGGGTCTCTCCATCCTCTCGATGGCCTTGATCTTCAGAGGGTTGCATCAATGCCGCATTCTGAGACCAGGAAACCAAGGAGCTGGCCGACTAGTACTCCAAAGACACATTTCTATGGGTTGAGCTTGATCTGAAACCAGCACAGATTTTCAAAAGTTTCCTTGACGTCTTCCAAGAGGGTGTCGCGCTTCTCCGTCTTTACCGCAATATCATCCACCTAGACATGGGCGTTTCTACCAAGCTGCTTGAGGAGGCACTTCTGCATGCAACGCTGGAAGGTGTCGGCGTTTTGGGAACGGGGGTTCCCAAACTTGCCTGCCTGCAGCCCGCGGCATGGGTGAGCCAGTAGGCCGTACGGCCCATCTTCACCAACAAAGCGCCCAAGACCCTCGCGAGGCTCAGCCTCTGTAGTGGCCTAGCTAGGCAGGCTCACGAGGAGCGGAGATATCAAGGCAAGGTGAACCTCACGAGGCTCTCGTGACGTGAGCCGTGACGATCCACACCAAGCGGGCGCCAGCGCGCGCACCGTCCTTGTTTCCTCTTTGGTGCAAAGGGGGCAAGCGCAGCCGCGGAGTACCAAGGCCTCAGGCAAAGGTTGCCATTTCGGTGCAACAAGACCAAGACCAAGGACTGCAAGACGGAGGTCATCCTGGAGCCTAGAACAGCGTCACCACTAGAACTTTGTGCAGGCGAAGACTACTTTTGTCAGGATAGCTTGTACTAGCTGTCTCCCTTCAAATTAGCCCGCCATTGTTGGCTCCCTTCCCGCTCGATATTTGGGAAGAGGACCAAGGCCTCTATAAATAGGACTAGCCACCACAGTGGAGAGGAGGATCTCATCTCAGCTAGAGAGACCACCCCCACACACATAAGCTCACCGAGCTCAAGAACGCCTCAACCTCAGGAGGCCGTTCTTCCCTTGTATTGTTCATCATCAGCCAAGAGGCAATCCACCACCACCACACTGGAGTAGGGTATTACACCACAACGGTGGCCTGAACTAGTAGGAACCCTGTGTCCTTCTGTGTTGTGAGTTCGTCGAGTTCGTTCGCAAGATCCTAGCGAGCTAGAGCGTAGATCGGTTGGAGGGAAAGACTTCGCGCGCATCCCTGTTTTCGAACCTTAAAGGTTTGCCGGAACCCCATAATCCGACAGAACATGGCACCGGCATTTCTCAAGCCGAATGTCATGGTCAGGTAGGAGAAGGCTCCAAATGGTGTGATGAAGGCGGTCTTCAAGCGGTCCTGAGTAGGCATCCAAGAAACTCAACAGCTCGCATCTGGCTTTGGAGTCTATCACTTGATCAATCCGAGGCAAAACAAACGGATCTTTCGGGCAAGCTTTGTTGAGACTGATGTAATCAATGCACATGCACCACTTGTTGTTCTTCTTTAGTATAAGGACTGGGTTGACAAGCCACTCTAGAAAAAACACTTCCATGATGAAGCCGGCTGCTAGAAGCCAGGCTATCTCTTCACCAATGATTCTTCTCTTTTCCTCAGACAGTCGGCGGAGGGGCTGTTTGACTGCCTTGGCTTCTGCTCCAACATATAGCTTGTGCTCCGTGAAATCCATCGGAACACCAGGCATGTCCTTGGGGGACCATGCGAAGATGTCCCAAATCTCACGAAGGAAATCGACAAGCTCGCTTTCCTATTTGCTATCAAGGTTGGCACCTACGACAGCAAATCTCTCCGGGTGCTCAGGGTCCAAATGGATCTTCTTTGTTTCTTTGGCTGGCTGGAAGGAGCCCTGGGTTTCTGACTCTTTGGGCTCTGGGGACATGTCTGGCTGCTTGCTGGTCATGGGCACCACTTGGTCCAGGAGCTTCTTCTCAGCAGCAATCACAAGGGACTCGGCCAGCCGGCTGCTAGCCGCAGCACAATCGGCCGACTTCTCATAGTCCCCGGATATCGTGATAATGCCCTTGGTTCCTAGCATCTTCATCTTGAGGTAAGCATAGAGTGGCACCACCATGAACTTGGCTAGATCTGGCCGGCCCAGGACTACATGGTAAGGGCTCTCGAGGTCCACCACCTCAAACCAAATTGCTTCGCGGCGGAAGTAATCCTTGTCTCTGAAGATGACATCTATCTTGACCTTGCCGATTGGTGAGAAGGACATGCCGGTCACAATACGATGGAAAACAGTTCGGTTGGGCTGGAGCTGCCTCTATTTAATGCACAACTTTTCCATGGTATCGCGGTATAGAATGTTGACGTTGCTGCCACCATCTATCAGAATTCAGGAGAAACGAGCAGCTTGCCCCTCTGTCACAAGTGTGGCATTCATCACTAGAGAATAAGAACCCGAAGAGGGCATCACCTCTGGGTGGTCAGCCCGGCTCTAGCTGATGGGCTTCTCAAACCAATGCATGAATTTAGGAGCACTTGAAGCGACGACGTTCACCTCTCGGTGTTGCTGACGCTAGCTGTGCCGATCGTCCACCACACTAGTGAAGACAACATAAGCTCCATGCTCTTCAGGGTAGTCATCTTGAACGACACCGACTGCTGGACGGGCTGCCGGCTGCTGAGGAGGAGGCGGTGGCGGGACAGCAGGCGGAGGGGCCAGCCGTCCTTCACCCTTGGAGATTGGGGTGAGCCAATGGCACTTCCGGGTGGTGTGGTTGGACAGCTTCGCACCGCTGTGGAACGTGCAGGGAGCATCAAGGGTCTGCTTATAGGAGATGGCGGGTAGCCAGGCGGGCTTGCCGCCCTTTTGACGCTTGGAGAGTGGTTGTCCTTCAGGTTGCTGGTCTTCGACTGTTGCCACCTGCCAGCTGGTGAAAGCCGGCTACGGGTGCACTTGTTGTCATTCGGCTCCTAGCGCCAACTGCTGTCTCTAGCCGGCGTTCGAGGAGCCGGGGAGTAACTTCCTAGAAGCGTCCACCCGGAGCTCCGACTTCATGGAGGAGTCAGTAGTGGCATACTTGTCTGCTATGATCTGTAGTTCGTCGAGCGTGGCCGGCTCGTCGCAGAGGAGCCGGTGCTTGAGTAAGGTGCCCTCTCAGCACCCAGCGGTGAAGTACTCGATTTCTTGGACCTCATGCACCCCTTCGCAGGAGTTGCGCAGTTCGGCCCACCGCCTCAAGTAGTCACGAGTGGACTCGTCAGGGTCTTGAACGCACAGCAAGAGTTGGCGGGGCTTGGGGCCTCTTGTAGGTGCTGGTGAAGTTGAGGATGAATACTTCGATGAAATCAACCCAGTTGTTGATGTTGTAGGGCTTGAGGTTGTTTAGCCACGTCCGAGGCGTGCCCTGGAGCATGAGCGGGACGTACTTCACAGCAACACGCTTGTTGTCGTTGGCCACGCTAACGGCTATGGAATAGTCCACCAGCCAATCCTCCTCCATGAAGCCGTTGTACTTGGGCATGTTTCTTGGGAGTGAGAACCCTTCGGGGAAGGGCTCGTCATGAATGCGAGGGTCAAAGCAATGCGGACCCACTGTATCCTCTTCTTCTAGCGCCAAGGATTGAGCCAGGCAGTCGATCCGGTGGCGGGCGTCATTCTCTCTGACTCCTTCTCGGCAGCCTAGCCGGTCGCCGAGAGCTGGGTGGTCAACAGGCGGCAGGGAAGCCCGCCGCTCCCTTAGAGGAGCCGGAGGGGGTGAATCGTCTCCCCGTCATTCAACTTCTCATTGGCGGCCGTCTTGATCACGCTTGACGCTGATGCGACTCCGGCGGCGGTTGGCAGCCGGCTCCTCGTCTTACCCATCGCGGGCGCCGCCTATCGGCATCCGGGAGGTCACGCCATGCTCTTTGCAAAGGGGCGGGTTCTCAACCCGCTGGTTAGGCTCTTCCACGCAACAGCCGGCTTCTTGCTCCGTGGCAGCCGCATCAATAAGCTGCTGAATGCGCTTCGTCATGTAGCGACTCTCATCGCCCTCCAGGTGGTCCAGTTTGTCTGCTGCCGCCTGGGCAGCACGTATGTGCTCCATAGGCATGGCGTAGACTGGGAGGTCTACCCCAAACATGCTGCCGACGGTGCCGCCTCGCTGTCGGACCGTGCCTACGCGGCTGGGCCCAGCAGCAGTCGGCGTGCCACCAACAGCGTGGTCAACCTCTCGCTGGAAGGTCTCATGGTAGCCAGCTTCTTGGCATTCTCCACGAGTGAGACGCGGCAAGCTTCCAGCTTCTCGGAATCCGCAACCGCCACAATGGGCGCGGACAGGTCTGGCATTGCCGACTGCAATGGGTCCTGGCCGGCTCATCCGAAAGCCCCATTGTGGCTAATAACAAGCACCTCTGTGACGGTGTTGTCGCCACTCTCCGCGCGAGGAAGCGGGTCGTCAATGACCACCACGTTGGTGGGGAAGGAGTCGGAGGAAGCCGTGTCGGTGTCGACAAGCATCAGATCGGTGGAGCCAACCGACTCCAGGTCAGTGGCAGGCTCGTCGGTGAGGTGTAGCTTGCCGAGAAGGTCGACGAAGCAGCTCTTGGAACTAGCTGCTCTCGCTTTGGGTGCAGGCTCGATGGAGACGTGAAACTCACCAACAAGATCGGCGAGGCTGGACGCCGCGCAGGCGACTTCCGCGCCGTGCAGCACATCGGCGCAAATGCTATCGGGCGAGCCGGGCTGGCTGCGCTCGCAAGTGAGGAACAGGGTTCCCGTACAGAACAGATCTACGGACGACGGTGCACCTAGCCCCATGGTGGGCGCCAAATGTCGGGACTGTCCTGCGACATATGCCAACGTATGGCTTATCATGGAGGAGGCTAAGAATACATCGCCGGTGCCAGGAAATGGGATAAGGTGCAAACATGCCCGCCGGCGAATCTTACCCAGGTTCGGGGCTCTCCTAGGAGATAACACCCCTACTCCTACTTTGCGGGGTCTCCGCATGATCACTCAAGCACAACGGTGGCTACAAGCTTGCTCCGTGAGCTGTTTCTCTAGAGGTGGAAGAAGAGCAAGGCTAGCCCTAGCTTACTCCCTCTATATGTGTGTGTGTGTGGGTGTGCTAAGTTTCTGTGAGGCTCAACCCTTTGCATGGGTGCCCTGGGGGGTTTATATAGGCTTACCCCCTAGGGGTACAATGTAATCCGACCGGGTGTAGGACCCGGCTGTCAGTGTCCATAGATGCCGGCTTCTCTGCCGACCGCTGGGGGAGCATGGCGGGTCCTGCCAGCTGTCTCGTACTACGCCGACACGTCACGCCGCCGCTTGCGGGTCTTTCCGGTTGCTTGTTACTGTCGCAATGCTAATGTTGACATGTGCTTTGTTGGGGGAGCATGGCTACAGTACCCGCCGCCTGGCGGGCGTTCACTGTAGCCACTCCCCGTCTCTTCTGATTAATGGCGCACATACTTTGAGGCAAGGGGGAAGGCCGGCTGCTGGGAGTGGGCAATCCATCTGCCGACTGGTGGATCCCACACCTTCTAGTTTCTCACTGACAAGTAGGGCCCGCCGCCTGGGGCCGTACCGACAGCTCATTGTGGGAGCATCGCCTTCTCTGCCATGGGTGATGTCATGGGAGGCGTGGCAACAGTGTTGCGCCAGGCGAGGGATGTCCGCCCAGTACGCCGCACTATAGCCACACTATGCCCTAGATTCGCGGGTGGCAGGCGTTGCTGTAGCCACGCCTCGTCTCGTCATCATAACATGGTGCAAACTTTGAGGGCGATTGGGGCCGCCTGCTAGAAGTCAGCCTTTCTGGAGTCCGTCTGCTAGGAGCCGGCCCATCGCGAGGCCGTCTTCTAGGTGCCGCCGCTCTTGAGCAGCCGGTCGTTCGGACCAACCTGCCTTGAGAAGGCAGCCCGTTGTCTTCGAGGCTGGAGGGCCGCAGCCGGCCCCGATGTCTTCAAACACCATGGGGGCTGATGAGGCTACCCATGGTCACTTACTCCGACAGTAGTGTTCCTACAACAAGAGATCCAAGGTTGCTGCACCCCAAGTGAGGAAAGTCCCAGTAGGGGTGGCTGGCGTTGATGGTACTTTCACCATCAACGCCACCCTTGATGACAAATAGGAAAGCAAACTCGTTGCCTTCCTGCGGGCTAATATCGATGTGTTTGCCTGGCAACCATCTGATATCCCAGGTGTTCCCAGGGAGGTAATTGAGCACCACCTTGCTGTCTGCCCACATGCCCGACCTGTCAAGCAGAAAGTCCGGAAGCAGGCCTTGGAAAGGCAGCAGTTCATTGCCGAGGAGATCAAGAAACTTGAGGCAGCTGGTTTGGTCAGAGGAGTACTACCTCCTACATGGTTAGAAAATCCAGTGGTAATCCGAGAGGCAAATGGGAAATGGAGGCTTTGCATTGATTTCATGGTTCTCAACAAGGCTTGCCCGAAAGACCCATTTCCCTTGCCATGTATCGCCTAGATTGTAGATTCCACTTCAGGGTGTAATTTGCTCTCCTTTCTGGACGCGTACTCCGGATATCACCAGATTTTCATGTCCAAAGAAGATGACGAGAAGACATCATTCATCACTCCATGTGGTAAGTACTGCTTTGTCCGCATGCCATTCGGACAAAAGAGAGTCGGGTTCACTTTTGCAAGGGCAGTTTAGATTGGTTTTAAGCCACAGTTACACAGAAACATAAAAGCCTATATGGATGATATCATGGTCAAAACCAAGGATAAGACCACTCTTATCCAGGATTTGGTGGAGACATTTGCTAACCTGCGCAAGATCAATTTGAAGCTTAATCCGGAGAAGTGTGTGTTTGGAGTCCCCTCCGGCAAGCTGCTTGGTTTCTTCGTGTCCCATCGGGGGATCGAAGCTAACCCCTGATACGTCTCCAACGTATCTATAATTTTTGATTGTTCCATGCTATTATATTATCCATCTTGGAAGTTTTATATGCATTTATATGCTATTTTATATGATTTTTTGGACTAATCTATTAACCTAGAGCCCAGTGCTAGTTTCTGTTTTTCCTTGTTTTTGAGTTTTACAAAAAGGAATACCAATAGAAGTCCAATTGACGTGCCAATTTTTTTATGATTTTTTATGTACCAAAAGAAGGCCCAGGAGTAAAATAGTTGGGCCAGAAGAGTCCCGAGCCATCCACGAGGGTGGAGGGCACGCCCTACCCCCCTAGGCGCGCCCCCTACCTCGTGGATGACTCAGAGACCCGCCTGACATGAGACCGACGCCAAAAATTCCTATAAATACAAAAACCCACAAAAAGAAACCTAGATCGGGAGTTCTGCTACCGCAAGCCTCCATAGCCACCAAAACCAATCGGGACCCTGTTCCAGCACCCTGCCGGAGGGGGGAATCATCAGCGGTGGCCATCTTCATCATCCCGATGCTCTCCATGATGAGGAGGGAGTAGTTCACCCTCGGGCTGAGAGTATGTACTAGTGGCTATGTGTTTGATCTCTCTCTCTCTCTCTCTCGTGTTCTTGATTTGGCACGATCTTGATGTACCGCGATCTTTGCTACTATAGTTGGATTTTACGATGTTTCTCCCCCTCTACCGTCTTGTGATGGATTGAGTTTTCCCTTTGAAGGTATCTTATCAAATTGAGTCTTTAAGGATTTGCGAACACTTGATGTATGTCTTGCATGGGATACCCATGGGGAAAATGGGGTATTCTATTGATTCACTTGACATATGTTTTGGTGATCAACGTGCGGGTTCCGTGACCTTGGGAATCTAGACATAGGGGTTGGCACATGTTTTCGTCTTGGCTCTCCGGTAGAAACTTTGGGGCACTCTTTGAAGTTATTTGTGTTGGTAGAATAGATGAAAATGAGATTGTGTGATGCACATCGTATAATCATACCCGCGGATACTTGAGGTGACATTGGAGTATCTGGGTGACATTAGGGTTTTGGTTGATTTGTGTCTTAAGGTGTTATTTTACTATGAACTCTGGGGCTGTTTGTGACACTTATAGGAATAGCCCAATGGATTGATCGGAGAGAATAACTTTGAGGTGGTTTCGTACCCTACAATAATCTCTTCGTTTATTCTCCACTATTAGTTACTTTGGAGTGACTCTTTGTTGCATGTTGATGGATAGTTATGAACTAATTATGTTATCCTTGTTGAGAGAACTTGCGCTAGTGAATGTATGAACCCTAGGCCTTGTTTCGAACCATTGCAATACCATTTGTGCTCACTTTTATCATTAGTTACCTTGCTTTTTTTATATTTTCAGATTACAAAAACCTATATCTACCATCCATATTGCACTTGTATCGCCATCTCTTCGCCGAACTAATGCACCTATACAATTTACCATTGTATTGGGTGTGTTGGGGACACAAGAGACTCTATTCTCTTTGGTTGCAGGGTTGTTTAAGAGAGACCATCTTCATCCTATGCCTCCCATGGATTGATAAACCTTAGGTCATCCACTTGAGGGAAATTTTCTACTGTCCTACAAACCTCCGCACTTGGAGGCCCAACAACGTCTACAAGAAGAAGGTTGTGTAGTAGACAGCAAGCTCTTTTCTGGTGCCGTTGCCAGGGAGGTTAGTGCTTGAAGGTATATCTTTTGATGTTGCAATCGAATATTTTAGTTATTTGTTTTATCACTAGTTACTTTGTAAAAGAACAAAAAATGGAATTGAGGGTGCCTCATATGCTTCATCTTTTTAATATCTTTCCTGAAAATAAGGATTCCGATAATTGTGCCAAAATGTTAGAACAAGAATGCAATAAAATGCTTGGCATACAATCTTTGAATGATGAGCATGATTGCAATGTTGTTAGTATGAACTCTTTGAATATCCGTAGTACTAATGATGATTGCACTAGCCATGATGAAAATGTCTCTTATAAGCATGTCAATTTTTGTGGAGTGCATAGAGTTTGCAAGTACACACCAAATAGGGTAGATTGATTTTCCAAGAGGCATAAGTATTTAGAAACTAAATGGTTGCAGGAGAGGCATGAGTATTTAAATTTTCTTTTCCATCCTTGTGAACTTTGTAATGAACGTGATCATTCAAATCTCCAATGCAAATTGTTTCATGATCGTATTGTGTCCAAAAATTGTGATGACTTGATTTCCTTTGCGCTTCATAATGAACTTAGTCTGCTGGCGGGTTATGAAGAAATGAAACGTATAACTAAGGATATTCCAGAATTTTGCCTTGATAAAGTTCTTGATTTTGATCTAGTGGAAATTTATATGTATTGTGCGGTGAATTGCATTGAAAATCCTTATAATGCCAGTTACATAAAAACAAGAAAACAAATAGAAGATGAAGAGAATACTAATGAAAGGGAAGAGATTTCCCAATATCTTCCTATTCTTTCTTATGATGAATCAGGTAACGAGGAGGAGCCTTCTATTCAACCAATCTCATTAATAAGGAGCTCCAAAAAGAGGGTTAAACCCATACTTAATGTGAAGAAGGAAAAGAAAAGACGGAGAAGCAAAGGTAAAAAGGGTATCCCTCCCAAATGATGTTGCTCCTATTACTCATTGTGATGATGATAATTATTGGTGCTAACCATACTATTATTGATGAGAGTGATTATGCTTATGATATGAAAAGGCCCAAGCTTGGGGATGCTATGTTTAATGAAGATGATATTTTTAGTCTTCCAAGTTTTGATGAGCAAATTTATTATGATGATAGCATGCCTCCTATTAATGATGATTATATTGATGAAAGTGGGTTTGTAAGAGTGTCAACTTTAGGAAGTAATGATCCCACTATTTTGGAGGATGTTGAATCTTATTGTGATAATTATAAAATTGGATTTGGAGAGGTCATGACTTTATTTAGTAATGATTCCACTATCTTGGAAGAGGTTTCAATTGATTACGATGAGAACAAAGTTGCTACTTATGATGATTATTGTGATGATTATGTGGCACAACACAAAGAAACCATCTCAAGGAAGTACCGTGATAAGGGGACGCTCAAGACAGACAACAAAGTTACTGTAGAGCACAACGCCACTTTCTTGCGCTAGTTTAAATAGCAAGTTCTTGAAAATCCACCAAAAGAGGGTAGTTCAGACGGATTGCTCGTACATGCCTTAGCACATGGCACCGCGCCAAAGCTCGCGACCTATCGGTCCTATGATATCAATGGGTACACGTTCTACACAGAGGCCAAAGACATGGATAGTGATTACCAGAACTCTGGGGTGACAATTCAATACATGACTGACGCGAATGACACAACTGAGAGATTCTACGGATGGGTCGAAGAGATATGGGAGTTTGACTATGCTGGAATGCACGATGCGAGGATGTTCCGTGTCATATGGGCCAAGGACGTCGTAAGAGAAAACAAGTATTTCACCACCATGTCTATACCCGACGCGAACAGCACTCCCGTGAACGTTAACATCATCGCCAGAAATGATCCATGGGTACACGCTAAGCACATGACACAATGCTTCTTCTTAACTGACCCAGCCAATCCAGCCGTGTTGTCGTGAGGATAACCAAAAGGAGCATCATCAGAATGGATGGAGTAGCCAACGAGGAAGACTATGACCAATACGGCAACCCTATGAGGGAAGATGACGATGAAGATGAAGCATACGTGAAAAGAAGAATCAATACTACATTACCTAAGAAAGATGGTAATCCATGGCTCCGGAAAAGTCACAAGTAGGGGCTCAATTACTCGGCAACAAACAAGAAAGGGAAGAAGCTCAATGTGAAACATCGTCGATGCAGCTGATCAGAAACCTACATTTATATATATGAACTATTTTGTGTACGCAGTTAAGTAACCGTTATCGGTCAATAGATTTGTTACCACCACATGCATGGTTCCGGTGATATTCGCGCTGTGGGGGAGAGGGAGACGCCGTCGTCGGGAGAAAAACAAAAAAACAAAAACAAAGGGAGAAATCAGTACAAAAGAAAAATAAAAGTAAACAGAAAAGAAAAGGAAAATAATAAAAAAAGGAAATAATAAAAGAAAATAAAACTAAAAACCAGAAAATGAAAATAGCAGTAGCGCTTGTCTGTGGACCAGCGCTATAGCTAAGTATTTTAGAATATAAAAATATAAAAATTGGAAAAGATAGCGGTACCGCTGGTTTGTAAACAAGTGCTATAGCTAAGTTAGCTATAGCGCTTGTTTACAAACCAGCGCTACGGCTATTGTGAACAGAAAAGTAAACATAAATGAAAAGGAAAATAAAAAATAAAAAATAAAAAACTAAAGGAAAATAATAAAAGAAAATAAAACTAAAACTAGAAAAGGAAAATAGCAGTAGCGCTTGTCTGTGGACCAGCGCTATAGCTAAGTACTTTTGAATTTAAAAAAGAAAAATTGGAAAAGATAGCGGTACCGCTGGTTTGTAAACAAGCTCTATAGCTAAGTTAGCTATAGCGCTCGTTTACAAACCAGCGCTACCGCTATAGCTAAGTTAACCCTGGCCGCGCGGGCTCAAAATTTCACCAAATCCAATTCCCCCAATCTCCACCTCGCCCCTATGCCTGTCATCGACGCTGTCGCCGGCCGTCGTCATGCGCCCTCCCTCGACCTCGCTGGCCTGCACCCCTGAGCCTGCCCTCGACCTAGCCACTGCCGCAATCAACCTCGACAACGTCGCCCTCTCCACTACCCCATAAGCCTCTGCCTCTCCTCTCTCCTGCCCTCCTCTCTCTCTCTGCCCTCTTCTCTCTTTCTAAGTGTTGGATGTAGCAGAGAGAGAGAGAAATTTAGTTTAGGGCAATTTAATAAATTTAGTTTAGTGCAAATGAGCCATGGGAAATTTAGCCAATTTAGTTTAGCGCAATTTAGTTTAATGTATATAAAATACCTATAAATAAAAAAAGTAGCAAGTTGGTTTTTGTAGGTATAAAAAACAGTAGCTAAAATTTATAAAAAAGTAGGTAATTAGTTTTTGTAGGTATATAAATTAGCTATAGAAACAGTAGAAAAAATTTATAAATAACTGTAGCTAATTAGGGTAGGACCAAATATAGCTTGGGCCAATTTTTTTAACAAATGAGCAAATTTAGCTATGGCAATAGCTAATTAATTAGGGGCAGTAGCAGAGAGAGAGAGAGAGAGAGATCATTTAGGAAAAAACTGTAGCAAATAAAAAGTAATGCAATAGCCTATACAATGTTTTTTTTACCACTTGGTTAATTTGCTAAGTCTTGGAAATCTGGCATATAATGTTGCCATGTTCTCTTGAGATAGCTTCAAATCTATTATATGAACTTGTTCCAATTGCCAAAGAATATCCGAGTGGCCTATGTTTTGCCAGAATGTTGATTCATTTCCGTTCCGGCAAATTTCAGGTGCTCCATATGTCCACTTTTTAGCAAGGTCATGCCAGAAATTGCCATGATTTTTTGCATGACTTGTGCTAGAAACTAGGACATCTGGAGTACCCGGGATTTGCTAGAAGGGGAATGAATCAACATTCCGAACAAGCATAGGCCCCTTTTATCTTTTCATTATATATTTTATTTACAATTATTGAATAGGAAACATGTCTACTGATGCCAAAATCGTGGGTGGTTTTGCTCGCCTCGATGTCCCCATCGAGGCAGCAAATCACTATTTTGATTACCTGGATGAACACCAGATGGGGTTACATGGTGGCGGCAGTGGCACCAACCCCAACACCGACACCAGCACTGGCACCGGCACCGACACCACCCCCGAGACCGGCAACGATGCTTTCGTAGCCGGTAAAGCACCGAAGAAGAAGAGGAGACAAAGATGAAACAAGCTTGGCATCGGACAAATTGTGGCCATGGATATGCACCCCAAGAAGTTAGAGCCAATTGCGCCGGAGCAAGGGCGGAAGTGCTTCGGCAATCAACTTGGATGCATCCTTAGGGAAACCGCCAACATCAACGACGAGAGGTTGCGGCTCATACCACATATGGAGAACATGCTCCTAAAGAAGTTGCACAATAAATTCTTGTTCCCCAGCCGCAATGAAAAAGAATATGAAGATCTGTGGGAAGACATCGCCATGAGAAAGATAAACGACAAGCCTGGAGTGTTCGAGTGAAAAAAGCGATTGCGAAGAATGAACCATGGTCCAAGATTCATGCTGACAATCCGTCAATAATGGAAGAGGAATTTGCAAAATTCTAGGAGAATTGCGCTAAAGAAAGTTTCAAGGCAAAGTCGGAGAAAATTAAGGCGCTCCAGGCCAGGAACACACCTCCCCACCGCCTCGGAAGACGTGGTTACGAGGGGAAGAAGGCCATATGGGCCAAGGAGGACGCCGAACGTGAAAGTCACGGAATAGCAGACCCCTTGGCGGAGTTCACCGACCCGCTAGAGCATGACTGGATCAGGGCCCGGTACAAGTGGCACAAAAAAATCTCTTTTACACAGACCCGAACACGAGGGAGTTCATGAGACTTCTAGTAATTGTTATATTACCACATTATCATATTATAGCTTCCAATCAATTTGACTACAAGTTTTGTCACATTAGTAAACCATCCACGTTCCTTTTGCAGAAAGAGCAACAACAAAAGGCAGCCGAAAGTGACAAGTCGTCACAGTCGTCGGTGAGGCCCAAGTGGGACACCCATTCAACCGGTCCCTCAACATACTGAAGAAGGTCCCGGAGGACATGACGCCTTCCTATGGACGTGTGCACAGCGTCGGAGATGGCGCCTCATGCAAGACGTGCTACCCCGAGGAGCTAGAGGAAAGAAGGAAGAGACGCTCGGTCGTCACTCAACAGAGCATCGACGAGAAGGCCAAGATTGCGGTCGATAAGACCAAAGTTAAGACCAAAGAAGAGTTGCCCAGGGCCGTCTCTGCAGCGGTCACTGACGCGGTGGTTAGCTTGATTCCGGCACTATGGGATTTCACGAAGAACAATCCAAATGCACGGCCGAAGGACTTTCCCATTTCCAACTTTGTCGGGAGCAATTCGGTGAACACCAGATCACCAGCACCTGCTCAAGCAACCACAAAAGGTCCCGCTCCTGTTCATAGCAGCCCGACCTCCGTCTCTTGCATGCTCGGTGGGCCTTCATTGCTCGCTGAGCTCGACACCCTCACGGTAATTACGCGTCATACCCTTTTCACTAGCATGTCTATAGTCTTCCATTTTAGTTGACTTTCGGATGTTTGACGTCGCAGACATGTCTCCATCGTAGGCCGACGACACCCCGTGCACCCTACTCTACGACATCAAGGGCCAGAAGGTGGCGGTGGGAAAGGCAACGATTGTGAAGCCAAAGGACTGCATGTTCCACAACCAAGAGATGCCTGATGGCGTCTTCAAGGTTAACGTGGCCAGTGTCTTTGCGGGCATCAAGGAATTGCCTCCTCCCGTACTAGTCGATGATGATGAGACCCCTAAGATGATTGGCGCATGAAAGAGCTGGTTCTTGCCTTGGCAGAAGTCGCTTCCTTGTCTTGAGGCACCTAGTATTACGCCAACGCCACCTTCTCAAGAAGGTATGAACACCACCCCACCTACCACATTACCTGCACCTGTCGTGGCGAGTGATAGTGGATGACACAAGGGAGAGCCTCCATTAGTGCCAGATGATGTTGCCCCCGTTATTCAAGAAGCAAATTTTGATGATGACATGGGGGATGATGATGATGACCTAGACAAGTATTTCAATACCGCCTATGATGATGGAGGATTGATCGCTTAGGACGGCGAAGTCTCAGGCTATGAGTGTGGAGATGATGACTTGACGCTGCCTGATTTGCCGGAGCTGGAATGTCCTAAGGTGGAATGCAAAAAATCTCTCTTCAAGCCATCCTCCAAGAGACGCCTCTAGATGTCGCTTGTACCCAGCAACCCCTCGAGGCCCATCCATTGATTAGCCCGATGACACTAGGGGTGGTGGTTAGGGAAGGTATGGTGGGCTCACTACCACCACCCACCAAGAAGCAAAGGAGGAGACCAGACAAGAAAGACCCTAAAGGAGCCAAAGCTCCGTCAAGCAGCCAACCGCCTCTAGAGCCCCGGGTGGTAGACAGAACACCCATCGAAGGTGCACAGTGCTTCCATGTTGTCGGCCAGCCAATCCTACCTGCAAAAGCGCTAGAGCACATACTGAACAATGATCTATGGAGACTCCATGAAGATGTGCTGGCTAGAGAGAAAAGCCTTCTGGTCACGGAAAAACCATGATAACCGATTTACGCGGCTCAGGTGCCGGGTGGGAGGTTGTACGTCGAGAGATGGCCCGCGAATAAGTTCATCCTGTGATTTGACTACATCTATGACATGTTCCACATGACCAAGCTGGATTTCCAGTTCAACCGCATGTATGCGTTGTATATGAACTACTTCATCAGGAGTGAGAACATCAAATATATCCGCGTCGCGGACCCGTTCTATATGCACGAGAGCTTCTTGGCAGTTTGCAAAGAGCACTATGACTATGAGAGCAAGTACCTCGGTGAATTCATGATCGATAATAAGGACAAGGAAGTGATTCTCTTGCCTTATAATCCCACGTAAGTCATCCGCACATATCCTTTTGTAAGTGTTAATCATTCCTTTGCAAGCATGGAGGCTAATTTGAGGTGTACTTAATTTGCAGAGCGGGGGGGGGGGGGGGCGTCCTCATCGTTCTGTCCCTAGAATACTCCCATGCGATGTACTTGGACTCATCGAAGAACCTCAGGAAAAAGGATTACAAGCACATAAAGAGTGTTCTCGATAGTGCCCTGTTAACCTTCAGCCTATTTGGTGGATATATCAAGGTGAAAAAGTATAAGAATCGTGGGCTGGCTTTCAATCGTAAGACTGACTTCTACTACATCCAGCAACCGCACACCAGTATGGCTGATGGATTCTACCTCATGCATCACTTGCTACAGTACAGAAGGGATATCAACGCCTTCGCATGTCACCTACTACGAACAATGTAGAGATTGTCAGCTGGGCCACAAGCATAGGAAGGACACCGGATCATAAAATCAGAGCTAAGTTTTATCACGTATAGTGTGAACTTGCCCAAGTCCTCCTGAAGCAGCTCCTCGAACCAACAGGGGTGTTCTACCATGGGCCAATCACGCGGGAAGATGTCCGAGCACTGCTAACCGCTCAGCGTGTGGACCTGAAGCCTTTCAAGAAGCTCGGGTGCTTCCTCCCTGACTATGAAGATTGGACCGCCGACATGGAGGACTGATTGTTGATGACAATATGTCACTACTGTGTTTCTATGGCAAAACTTTGAATTTATGCACGGCGAAACTATGTGATGTAACGAAATCGTGGTCCTGAACTAGCGTAGATCGCTCTAGTTAATTAGTTTGGGTATGAGGAACTTAGTCATTTATGTTTACTATTGGTTGCTTGTATTTTTCTCCCAGTTACCTCTTTGTTTTCTTAAGTACATTATGTTGCATATTCTCGTTCAATTCATCAACTCATGATGTAGGTACATAGATCAGAGATGGCTAAGGGCTACTACGCCATGTACGTTGGGAGGGTTCCAGGAGTCTACGACCATTGGGCAGCCGCTCAGGCCCAAGTGCACAGGTACCCGAGTGCTAGCCATAGTGGGTTCGGCAGCACAGCCGAAGCGGAAAGTAGTTACTTGAGATGGACACTACAGCATGAGCAGGGGCGGGACCGCCGATACTACATAGTCGCACTCCTGCTGATGCTGATCGCTCTTCTCTTCTACATCATGGTTTAGATAGAGATGTTGAAACTTGTGTATGTTCCATGACCATGCAGTTGCACTTATTCAAGACATGACATTATCACACTTGTGTATCGCTATTTTCGAGATGTGATGATATTTGTGTTGAATGATGATGATGATGATGATGGTATGATGAGACTACTGTATGTCTATGATATGATGAGAATAGTGTATATTTAGTATGATCTGATGAAACTATTGTATAGAGCATGTATAAATACACCACAAATACGTAGGGGGTGAGGGTCAGCGAAAGCAAGAACATTAGCAGTAGCGCTAGAGAGCACCTAGCAGAAGCGCTGGCTTAGCAGTAGTGCTTCATATGAACAAGCACTACAGATAGTTATCAGTAGAACTGGTCCAGGAAGCACTACTACTAACAATACTTAGTAGTAGCGCTGCCTATACCAGCGCTACTGCTACAACTTAGCTGCAGCGCGCTAGTAGCAGTGCTACTGCTATGCATATTTCAAGCGCTACTACTAGGGTTTTCCCAAGTAGTGGGATGGGAGGCACATAGATATAACAATGAACCAATCATAGAGCGATAAACCTTTTGGTCAACCGGTTTGCCATCCTTGGTCAAGTCAAGATGTCCAGTAGTAGCCATGGGAGTTTTCATACCTTTGCTTTCTTGGATGTTGAACTTCTTGAATAAGTCCTTGGCATACTTTCTTTGGGAAACAAAGGTGCCTTCCTTAGTTTGCTTGATTTGCAAACCAAGGAAGAATTTGAGTTCACTCATCATAGACATCTCAAACTTCTGCAACATTAGCTTTCCAAACTTTTCACTAAAATGAGGGTTAGTTGAACCAAATATGATATCATCAACATAAATTTGGCACACAAATAATTCACCATTAACCCTTTTAGTAAAAAGAGTAGAATCAAATTTTCCAATCTCAAAGCATTTCAATAAGGAACTTGGTCAAGCATTTGTACCATGCTCTAGGAGCTTGTTTAAGACCATAAAGAGCTTTGTGAAGTTTGTAAACATGATCGGGTTTCTTAGGATTAACAAAGCCGGGAGGTTGCTTAACATAAACTTCCTCCTCTATTTCACCATTTAGAAAAGCACTTGTAATGTCCATTTGGTACAAGGTGATATCATGGTGACTAGCATAGGCAAGTAAGATGTGGATGGACTCAAGTCTAGCAACGGGGGCATATCTCTCACCATAGTACATACCTTCAACTTGAGTGTAGCCTTGGGGGATGAGACATGCTTTGTTGCAGACGACTTGACCATCTTTGTCTTTGTTGTTGCGAAACACCCATTTGGTACCAATGATGTTGTGGTTGTTGTCGGGCTTCTTGACCAATGTCCACACTTGATTTCTCTCAAAGCTGTGTAGCTCTTCATGCATGGCATTTATCCAATCCAGATCTTCCAATGCTTCTTCAACCTTCATAGGTTCAATGCTAGAGATGAATGAATAGTGTTCACAAAAATTAGCCAAACAAGTTTTAGAGCAAGTAATTCTGCCGGTTTGGAGATCATTGAAGATTTGTTCGACGGGATGGTCTCTTAAGACTCTTGCTTGAACTCGTGGGAGCTTTTGCTTGGGTCGAGGTGGAGCATCTTCTTCATCATCTCGTTCTTCTTCTTGGTATTCTTCGTTGTTGACGTTGTCGTTCTCTTGTCGAGGTGGCGAAGGTGGTTGATGAGGTTCATCTTGGTGTATTTCCTCATTTTGAATATCTTGGCGTGTTCCACTTGTGGATGCTTCAATGTCAATTCTTGGTTCACCTGGACGTGAGGTAGAAGCTTCCACTTGGACGAATGAGGTACTTTCCTTCACCTCGTTTGGACGAATTTTGCCAATAGACAAGTCTTGAATTTCTTCCGAAGGGTCTTTCTCACCTACATCAATTGGAAATTGCTCCACTTGCGAGCCGTAAGATTCATCAAACTTCACATCTACCATCTCTTCAACCTTTCGGGTGAAATTGTTGTAGACGCGGTAATTGTGAGAGTCTGAGCCATAACCAAGTACGAAACCCTCATGAGATTTAGGAGCAAATCTAGAACGATGATGCTTATCAAGAATGTAACACTTTGAGCCAAATACTCAAAAGTATCCAACTTGGGGTTTGTTACCGGTGAGAAGCTCGTATGCCGTCTTGCCGAGTAGCTTCTGAAGATACAAGCGATTTGTTGCATGACAAGCCGTCTCAACCGCTTTCGCCTAAAAATGTTTTGGTGTCTTTTACTCATCAAGCATCATTCTCGCCAACTTAATAAGAGTCTGGTTCTTCCTCTCAACAACTCCATTTTGTTGAGGTGTGTATGTAGCCGAGAACTCGTGTGTAATTCATTCTTCGTCAAGAAAGGTATCCACATTTGCGTTCTTGAACTCCGTTCCATTGTTGCTTGATACGTCTCCGTCGTACCTACTTTTCCAAACACTTTTGCCCTTGTTTTGGACTCTAACTTGCATGATTTGAATGGAACTAACCCGGACTCACGCTGTTTTCAGCAGAATTACCATGGTGTTATTTATGTGCAGAAACAAAAGTTCTCCGAATGACCTGAAACTTCGCGGAACATCTTTTCGGAAATAATAGAAGTCCTTGCAAAAGATGAAGACCAGGGGGCCCACACCCTAGCCACGAGGGTGGGGGGCGCGCCCCCTACCTCGTGGGCCCCCTGGAGCTCCTCCGACCTCAACTCCAATTCTATATATTTGCTTTCGGGGAGAAAAAAATCAGAGAGAATGATTCATTGTGTTTTACGATACGGAGCCGCCGCCAAGCCCTAAAACATCTCGGGAGGGCTGATCTCGAGTCCGTTCGAGGCTCCGGAGAGGGGAATCCGTCGCCATCGTCATCCTCAACCTTCCTCCAGCACCAATTTCATGATGCTCACTGCCGTGCGTGAGTAATTCCATCATAGGCTGGCTGGACGGTGATGGGTTGGATGATATTTATCTTGTAATCGAGTTAGTTTTGTTAGGGTTTGATCCCTAGTATCCACTTTGTTCTAAGATTGATATTGCTATGACTTTGCTATGCTTAATGCTTATCACTAGGGCCCATGTGCCATGATTTTAGATCTGAACCTCTTATGTTTTCATCAATATATGAGAGTTCTTGATCCTATCTTGAAAGTCTATAGTCACCTATTATGTGTTATGATACATTAACCCCGAAGTGACAAAACTCAAGATACTTATCGGTGATGACCGTAGTTTGAGGAGTTCATGTATTCACTATGTGTTAATGCTTTGGTCCGGTACTCTATTAAAAGGAGGCCTTAATATCCCTTAGTGTCTGTTAGGACCCCGTTGTCACGGGAGGGTAGGACAAAAGATGTCATGCAAGTTCTTTTCCATAAGCACGTATGACTATATTCGGAATACATGCCTACATTACATTGATGAATTGGAGCTAGTTCTGTGTCACCCTAGGTTATGAATGTCACATGATGAACCGCATCCAGCATAATTTTCTATCACCGATCCATTGCCTACGAGCTTTCCATATATTGTTCTTCGCTTATTTACTTTTTCGTTGCTATTGCTATCATCACTACAAAATACCAAAAACATTACTTTTCCTACTGTTACCCTTTGCTATCGTTACCACTACTATCATATTACTTTGCTACTAAACACTTTGCTGCAGATATTAAGTTTCCAGGTGTGGTTGAATTGACAACTCAGCTGCTAATACTTGAGAATATTCTTTGGCTCCCCTTGTGTCGAATCAATAAATTTGGGTTGAATACTCTACCCTCGAAAACTGTTGCGATCCCCTATACTTGTGGGTTATCAAGACTATTTTCTGGCGCCGTTGCCGGGGAGCATAGCTCTATTCTATGAGTCGCTTGGGATTTATATCTTCTTATCATTATGAAGAACTTGAGAGATCCAAAAACTAAGATTTATCCCTCAACTACGACGGGAGGTAAGGAACTGCCATCTAGCTCTGCACTTGATTCACCTTCTGTTTTGAGTAAGCTTGCGACACCTAAACCTACTTCTGTTATTCGTTCTGATATATCACATGTTATTAATGATGCCACTTCTGCTATGCATGATACTTATGATGAAACTACTTCTATGCTTGATACTACTGTGCCACTTGGTGAATTTCTTCATGAACAACTTGCTAGGGTTAGAGAGAGTGAAAATATTGAATCTGATAATATTGATGAAAGTGATGATGAAGACTCTATCGCAAATAAATATGAATTGCCTTTTATTCCTGAGGGTTACGTTTTTGAAAAAGAAGCTGCTCTAGCTATTTTAGCTTGCAAAGATAGATACGAGCTCAAGAGGTTATTAGCTAAATGGAAGTGGCAATCTCTTAATGCTAGAATGAAACCTGACCATGCTTTTGCTACTTCACCTATCTGTGTTACTGATAAGGATAATGAATTCTCTGTTCATCCTGATATAATTACTTTGGTTGAATCTGATCCTTTTCATGGCTATGAATCTGAAACTGTTGTGGCACATCTTACTAAATTAAATGATATAGCCACCCTGTTCACTAATGATGAGAGAACTCGTTACTTTTATGTCCTTAAAATATTTCCGTTCTCATTAAAGGGTGAAGCTAAGATATGGTTTAATTCTCTTGATCCTAGTTGTGTGCGTAGTCCCCAGGATATGATTTATTACTTCTCTGCTAAATATTTCCCTGCTCATAAGAAACAAGCTGCCTTAAGGGATATATATAACTTTGTGAAAATTGAAGAAGAGAGTCTCCCACAAGCTTGGGGGAGGCTTCTCAAGTTACTTAATGCTTTGCCTAATCATCCTCTTAAAGAAAATGAAACACTTGATATCTTTTATAATGGACTAACCGACGCTTCCAGAGATTACCTGGATAGTTGTGTTGGTTCTGTTTTCAGGGAAAGAACACCGAATGAAGCTGAAATTCTATTGAATACTATGTTGGCAAATGAAAATAATTGGACACTTCCTGAGCCAACTCCTGAGCCTATTCCTAAACCAACTTCGAAGAAGAGAGGTGTTCTATTTCTCAGTCCTGAAGATATGCAAGAGGCAAAGAAATCTATGAAAGAAAAAGGTATTAAAGCTGAAGATGGTAAGAATTTACCTCCTATTGAAGAAATACATGGTCTTAATTTACCGCCTATTAAAGAAACATATGATCTTAATCCATTACCTATTGAAGAAGTACATTGTCTTGATAACCCGACACAGGTAGTAAAGGTAAATTCTCTCTATTGATATGATCAAGCTCAAATCCCATTTACTAAGTCTGCCAGCCCATGCTTAGATGAGTTTGATAAATTTATTGTTAAGCAAGAAGAATTTAATGCTTATTTTGGAAGACAATTGAAATACCATTCAAATATGCTTGAACACTTGGGTGATTATATGGCTTATGTCAAAGGTGAACTTAAACCTATTAGTAAACATGCTTCTATGGTTACCACTCAAGTAGAACAAGTACTTAAAGCTCAAAATGATTTGCTCAATGAACTGAATAGTAAGAATAATGATAATGTTGTTAGAGTTATGACTAGAGGTGGTAAAATGACTCGGGAACCTCTGTATCTTGAAGGCCACCCTAAGAGAATTGAGCAAGATTCTCAAAGAAATAATATAGATGCACCTAGTCCATCTAAAAGGAAGAAAAAGAAAAACGATAGGACTTTGCATGCTTCTAATGAATCTATTGCTGAAACACCTGAGAATCCAAATGATATTTCTATTTCTGATGCTGAAACACAATCTGGTAATGAACCTGAAACTAGTGATAATGTTAATGATAATGTTCATGATGATGCACAACCTAGTAATGATAATGATATAGAAATTGAACCTGATGTTGATCTTGATAACCCACAATCAAAGAATCAACGTTATGATAAGAAAGACTTTGTTGCTAGGAAACATGGTAAAGAAAGAGAACCATGGGTTCAGAAACCCATGCCTTTTCCTCCCAAACCATCCAAGAAAAAGGATGATGAGGATTTTGAGCGCTTTGCTAAAATGATTAGACCTTTCTTTTTGCGTATGCGATTAACTGATATGCTCAAAATGAATCCTTATGCTAAGTATATGAAAGATATTGTTACTAACAAAAGAAAGATACCGGAAGCTGAAATTTCCACCATGCTTCCTAATTATACTTTTAAGGGTGGAATACCTAAGAAACTAGGAGATCCAGGAGTATCCACTATACCATGCTCCATCAAAACAAATTATGTTAAAACTGCTTTATGTGATCTTAGAGCCGGTGTTACTGTTATGCCTCTCTCTTTATATTGTAGACTTGATTTGAATAAGTTGACACATACTTAAATATATTTGCAAATGGCTAATAAATCAACTGCTATATTTGTCGGTATTTGTGAGGATGTGCCTGTTGTAGTTGCAAACGTTACTATTTTAACGGACTTTGTTATTCTTGATATTCCTGAGGACGATATTATGTCTATTATTCTTGGAAGACCCTTTTTTAATACTACAGGGGCTGTTATCGATTGCACTAAAGGCAATGTCACTTATCATGTTAATGGTAATGAGCATACGGTACACTTTCTGAGGAAACAACGTCAAGTTCATAGTATGAACTCTATTGGAAAATTTTCATCGAATATATTTGGAGGTTTTGAATTTCCTCTTCCTACAGTCAAGATGAAATATGATATTCTTATTATTGGGGATGTGCATATCCCCGCTAAGGTAACATAGTGTTATTCAAAATTTCTCCGGTTCCATGCTACTCGTAATGAGTTTGTTAACAAGACTTGATCAACCTTGTTATTGAATTCCTTTTGATGAGCATGACATGGATGAAACAAGAAGGCACAACTCTCTGTACCTTCCTTTTACTTTCTGTTATTTATATTAAAGAAATTAAATATAGTATTTTTATGTCTGTTATCTGAATTATCCGTGCAATATGAAAATACCCCGAAAATAAAAGTTCTCCAAATGCCTTGAAATTTAAATATGATTTTTCCTGGAATATTTAAGAATATTTGGCAATGAGAACACAGCAGGGGGGCATCCACCTGGCCACGAGGGTGGAGGGCGCGCCCTACCCCCCTGGGTGCGCCCCCTGCCTCGTGGGCCCACGGTGACCCTCCTCCACTTATTCCTGCACCCACATGCTCCCTCTTCCTCCCACAAACACGAATATCCAGCTCAAGCACGAGTTCTAGGTCATTTTGCAGCGATTTTCGATCTCCTTGCTCAAAGCACCTCTCACAGAACTGCTTAGGGAGATTATTCCTTGGTATGTGACTCCTCCATTGGTCCAATTAGTTTTTGTTCTAGTGCTTTATTCATTGCAAATTTGTGCTGCCTAGGTGATCCTGTTCTTGAGCTTGCATGGCAAATTATATGGTCCCAAGTAGTTCTAATGCATGATATGGGCTCTAGGCCCTTGTAGGAGTTATTGTTATCAATCTTGTTGAGCTTGGCCCACTTTTATTTGAAGTTAATAAAAATTTCAGCATTTTTCAGAAAATAATGAAGAGATTTTTGAGGGGCTCATCGAGCCGAAGCTTGAAGGAAAATCAAAATGAAAAAGCAGAGAGGCCTAAATATAATCTGCCTCGCACCGCGGAGGCCTCACCGCCTTCCTCCATGATAGTCTAATTACCATTGGGATCCGGAGATGATTGCCAACCAGTGGCAATCAGAGTCTTCTTCATCGCAGTACGACCCCAACTATTATTATGGATATCTGCCTGTTGGGGAACATAGTAATTTCAAAAAAATTCCTACGCACACGCAAGATCATGGTGATGCATAGCAACGAGAGGGGAGAGTGTTGTCTACGTACCCTCGTAGATCGACAATGGAAGCGTTTGGTTGATGTAGTCGTACGTCTCCACGGCCCGACCGATCAAGCACCGAAACTACGACACCTCCGAGTTCTAGCACACGTTCAGCTCGATGACGATCCCCGGACTCCGGTCCAGCAAAGTGTCAGGGAAGAGTTCCGTCAGCATGACGGCGTGGTGACGATCTTGATGTACTACTGTCGCAGGGCTTCGCCTAAGCACCGCTACAATATTATCGAGGACTATGGTGGCAGGGGGCGCCGCACACGGCTAAGAATATGATCACGTGGATCAACTTGTGTGTCTCTGGGGTTCCCCTGCCTCCGTATATAAAGGATCAAGGGGGGGTGCGGCCGGCCTAGGAGAGGCGCGCCAGGAGGAGTCCTACTCCCTCTTGGAGTAGGGATCCCCCCCCCCCCAATCCTAGTTGGAATAGGATTCGCGGAGGGGGGAAAAGAGAGAGGGGGGACGGCCCCCTCTTCTTGTCCTATTCGGACCAAGGGAGGGGAGGGGCGCGCGGCCCATCTTGGGCTGCCCCTTCTTTTTTCCACTAAGGCCCATATAGCTCCCGGGGGGTTCCGGTAACCTCCCGGTACTCTGGTAAAATCCCGATTTCACCCGGAACACTTCTGATATCCAAACATAGGCTTCCAATATATCAATCTTTATGTCTTGACCATTTCGAGACTCCTCGTCATGTCCGTGATCACATCCGGGACTCCGAACAACCTTCGGTACATCAAAACGTATAAACTCATAATATAACTATCATCGAAACCTTAAGCGTGCGGACCCTACGGGTTCGAGAACAATGTAGACATGACCAAGACACGTCTCCGGTCAATAACCAATAGCGGGACCTGGATGACCATACTGGCTCCTACATATTCTACGAAGGTGTTTATCGGTCAGACCGCATAACAACATACGTTGTTCCCTTTGTCATTGGTATGTTACTTGCCCAAGATTCGATCTTCGGTATCCAATACCTAGTTCAATCTCGTTACCGGCAAGTCTCTTTACTCGTTTCGTAATACATCATCTCGCAACTAACTCATTAGTTTCATTGCTTGCAAGGCTTAAGTGATGTGCATTACCGAGAGGGCCCAGAGATACCTCTCTGAGAATCGGAGTGACAAATCCTAATCTCGAAATACGCCAACCCAACATGTACCTTTGGAGACACCTGTAGAGCTCCTTTATAATCACCCAGTTACGTTGTGACGTTTGGTAGCACACAAAGTGTTCCTCCGGCAAACGGGAGTTGCATAATCTCATAGTCATAGGAACATGTATAAGTCATGAAGAAAGCAATAGCAACATACTAAACGATTGGGTGCTAAGCTAATGGAATGGGTCATGTCAATCAGATCATTCACCTAATGATGTGATCCCGTTAATCAAATAACAACTCTTCGTCCATGGTTAGGAAACATAACCATCTTTGATTAACGAGCTAGTCAAGTAGAGGCATACTAGTGACACTCTGTTTGTCTATGTATTCACACATGTATTATGTTTCCGGTTAATACAATTCTAGCATGAATAATAAACATTTATCATGAAATAAGGAAATAAATAATAACTTTATTATTGCCTCTAGGGCATATTTCCTTCAGTCTCCCACTTGCACTAGAGTCAATAATCTAGATCACATCACCATGTGATTAACATCGATAGTTCACATCATCATGTGATTAACACCCATAGTTCACATCGCCATGTGACCAACACCCAAAGGGTTTACTAGATTCAGTAATCTAGTTCACATCGCTTATATGATTAACACCCAAAGAGTACTAAGGTGTGATCATGTTTTACTTGTGAGAGAAGTTTAGTCAATGGGTCTGCCATATTCAGATCCGTATGTATTTTGCAAATTTCTATGTCAACGATGCTCTGCATGGAGATACTCTTAGCTAATTGCTCCCACTTTCAATACGTATCCAGATTGAGACTTGGAGTCATCTAGATCAGTGTCAAAATTTGCATCGACGTAACCTTTTACGACGAACCCTTTTTGTCACGTCCATAATTGAGAAACATATCCTTATTCCACTAAGGATAATTTTGACCGTTGTCCAGTGATCTACTCCTAGATCACTATTGTACTCCCTTGCCAAAATCAGTGTAGGGTGTACAATAGATTTGGTACACAGCATGGCATACTATATAGAACCTATGGCCAAGGCATAGGGAATGACTTTCATTCTCTTTCTATCTTCTGTCGTGGTCGTGTTTTGAGTCTTACTCAATTTCACACCTTGTAACACAGGCAAGAACTCTTTCTTTGACTGTTCCATTTTGAACTACTTCAAAATCTTGTCAAGATATGTACTCATTGAAAAAACTTATCAAGCGTCTTGATCTACCTCTATAGATCTTGATACTCAATATGTAAGCAGCTTCACCGAGGTCTTTCTTTGAAAAACTTCTTTCAAACACTCCTTTATGCTTTGCAGAATAATTCTACATTATTTCTGATCAACAATATGTTATCCACATATACTTATCAGAAATGTTGTAGTGCACCCACTCACTTTCTTGTAAATACAGGGTTCACCGCAAGTCTGTATAAAACTATATGCTTTGATCAACTTATCAAAACGTATATTCCAGCTCCAAGATGCTTGCACCAGTCCATAAATGGATCGCTGGAGCTTGCATATTTTGTTAGCACCTTTAGGATTGACAAAACCATCTTGTTGCATCACATACAACTCTTCTTTAATAAATCCATTAAGGAATGCAGTTTTGTTTATCCATTTGGCAGATTTCATAAAATGCGGCAATTGCTAACATGATTCGGACAGACTTTAAGCGTAGATACGAGTGAGAAAATCTCATTGTAGTCAACACCTTGAACTTGTCGAAAACCTTTTGCGACAAGTCTAGCTTTGTAGATAGTAACACTACTATTAGCGTCCGTATTCCTCTTGAAGATCCATTTAATCTCAATGACTCGCCGATCATAGGGCAAGTCAATCAAAGTCCATACTTTGTTCTCATACATGGATCTTATCTCAGATTTCATGGCCTCAAGCCATTTCGCGGAATCTGGGCTCATCATCACTTCCTCATAGTTCGCAAGTTCGTCATGGTCTAGTAACATGACTTCCAGAACAGGATTACCGTACCACTCTGGTGCGGATCTCACTCTGGTTTACCTACGAGATTCGGTAGTAACTTGATATGAAGTTACATGATCATCATCATTAGCTTCCTTACTAATTGGTGTAGTAGTCACAAGAACAGATTTCTGTGATGAACTACTTTCCAATAAGGGAGAAGGTACAATTACCTTATCAAGTTTTCTACTTTCCTCCCACTCACTTCTTTCGAGAGAAACTCCTTCTCTAGAAAATATCCATTCTCAGCAATGAATGTCTTGCCTTTGGATCTGTGATGGAAGGTGTACCCAACTGTCTCCTTCGGGTATCCTATGAAGACACATTTCTCCGATTTGGTTTGAGCTTATCATGATGAAACTTTTTCTTATAAGCATCGCAACCCCAAACTTTAAGAAATGACAACTTTGGTTTCTTGCCAAACCATAGTTCATATTGTGTCATCTCAACAGACTTAGATGGTGCCCCTTTTTAATGTGAATGCAGGTGTCTCTAATGCATGATCCCAAAACGATATTGGTAAATCGGTAAGAAACATCATAGATTGCACTATATCCAATAAAGTACGGTTATGACGATCGGACACACCATTATGCTGTGGTGTTCTAGGTGGCACGAGTTTGTGAAACTATTCCACAATGTTTTAATTGAAGACCAAACTCGTAACTCAAATATTTTTCTCTGCGATCAGATCGTAGAAACCTTATTTTCTTGTCACGATGATTTTCCAGTTCACCCTGAATTTATTTGAACTTTTCAAATGTTTCAGACTTATGTTTCATCAAGTAGATATACTCATATCTGCTCAAATCATCTGTGAAGGTCAGAAAATAACGATACCCGCCGCGAGCCTCAACACTCATTGGACTGCATACATCAGTATGTATTATTTCCAATCAAGTTTGTTGCTTGCTCCATTGTTCCGGAGAACGGAGTCTTAGTCATCTTGCCCATGAGGCATGGTTCGCAAGTACCAAGTGATTCATAATCAACTGGTTCCAAAAGTCCATCAGTATGGAGTTTCTTCATGCGCTTTACACCGATATGACCTGAACGGCAGTGCCACAAATAAGTTGCACTATCATTATTAACTTTGCTTCTTTTGGCTTCAATATTATGAATATGTGTAACACTACGATCGAGATCCAACGAACTATTTTCATTGGGTGTATGACCTTCGAAGGTTTTATTCATGTAAACAGAACAACAATTATTCTCTGACTTTAATGAATAACCTATTGCAATAAACATGATCAAATCATATTCATGCTCAACGCAAACACCAAATAACACTTATTTAGTTTCAACACTAATCCTGAAAGTATAAGGAGTGTGCGATGATGATCATATCAATCTTGGAACTACTTCCAACACACATTGTTACTTCACCCTTAACTATTTTCTGTTCATTCTGCAACTCCTGTTTTGAGTTACTACTCTTAGCAACTGAACCAGTATCAAATACCGAGGGTTGCTATGAACACTAGTAAAATACACATCAATAATCTGTATATCAAATATAACTTTGTTCACTTTGCCATCCTTCTTATCCGCCAAATACTTGGGGCAGTTCTGCTTCCAGTGACCAGTTCCTTTGCAGTAGAAGCACTTAGTCTCAGGCTTAGGACCAGACTTGGGCTTCTTCACTTGAGCCGCAACTTGCTTGCTGTTCTTCTTGAAGTTCCCCTTCTTCCCTGTGCCCTTTTCTTTAAACTCGTGGTCTTGTTAAACATCAACACTTGATGTTTTTCTTGATTTCTACCTTCGTCAATTTCAGCATCACGAAGAGCTTGGGAATTACTTTTGTTATCCCTTGCATATTATAGTTCATCACGAAGTTCTACTAACTTGGTGATGGTGACTAGAGAATTCTGTCAATCACTATCTTATCTGGAAGATTAACTCCCACTTGATTCAAGCGATTGTAGTACCCAGACAATCTGAGCACATGCTCACTAGTTGAGCGATTCTCCTCCATCTTTTAGCTATAGAACTTGTTGGAGACTTTATATCTCTCAACTCGGGTATTTGCTTGAAATATTAACTTCAACTCCTGGAACATCTCATATGGTCCATGATGTTTAAAACGTCTTTGAAGTCCCGATTCTAAGTCGTTAAGCATGGTGCACTAAACTATCAAGTAGTCATCATATTTAGCTAGCCAAACATTCATAACGTCAGCATCTGCTCCTGCAATAGGTCTGTCACCTAGCGGTGCATCAAGGACATAATTCCTAGGTGCAGCAATGAGGATAAACCTCAGATCACGGATCCAATCCGCATCATTGCTACTAACATCTTTCAACACAATTTTCTCTAGGAACATATCAAAATAAACACAGGGAAGCAACAACGCGAGCTATTGATCTACAACATAATTTGCAAAATACTACCAGGACTAAGTTCATGATAAATTTAAGTTGAATTAATCATATTACTTAAGAACTCCCACTTAGATAGACATCCCGCTAATCCTCTAAGTGATCACGTGATCCAAATCAACTAAACCATGTCCGATCATCACGTGAGATGGAGCAGTTTCATTGGTGAACATCACTATGTTGATCATATATACTATATGATTCACGCTCGACCTTTCGGTCTTCGTGTTAGGCCATATCTGTATATGCTTGGCTCGTCAAGTATAACCTGAGTATTCCGCGTGTGCAACTGTTTTGCACACGTTGTATTTGAACGTAGAGCCTATCACAGCCAATCATCATGTGGTGTCTCAGCACAAAGAACTTTCGCAACGGTGCATACTCAGGGAGACCACTTCTTGATAATTAGTGAGAGATCATCTTATAATGCTACCATCAATCAAAGCAAGATAAGATGCATAAAAGATAAACATCACATGCAATCAATATAAGTGATATGATATGGCCATCATCATCTTGTGCCTGTGATCTCCATCTCCGAAGCACCATCATGATCACCATCGTCACCGGCGCGACACCTTGATCTCCATCGCAGCATCGTTGTCGTCTCGCCAATTTTATGCTTCCACGACTATCGCTACGGCTTAGTGATAAAGTAAAGCATTACAGCGCGATTGCATTGCATACAATAAAGCGACAACTATATGGCTCCTGCCAGTTGCCGATAACTCGGTTACAAAACATGATCATCTCATACAATAAAATTTAGCATCATGTCTTGACCATATCACATCACAACATGCCCTACAAAAACAAGTTAGACGTCCTCTACTTTGTTTGTTGCAAGTTTTACGTGGCTGCTACGGGCTTAAGCAAGAACCAATCTTACCTACGCATCAAAACCACAACGATTGTTTGTCAAGTTGGTGCTGTTTTAACCTTCGCAAGGACCTCGCATAGCCACACTCGGTTCAACTAAAGTTGGAGAAACTGTCACCCGCAAGCCACCTATGTGCAAAGCACGTCGGGAGAACCGGTCTCGCGTAAGCGTACGCGTAATGTCGGTTCGGGCCGCTTCGTCCAACAGTACCGCCAAACCAAAGTATGACATGCTGGTAAGCAGTATGACTTATATCGCCCACAACTCACTTGTGTTCTACTCGTGCATATAACATGAACACATAAAACCTAGGCTCGGATGCCACTGTTGGGGAAAGTAGTAATTTCAAAAAATTTCCTACGCACACGCAAGATCATGGTGATGCATAGCAACAAGAGGGGAGAGTGTTGTGTACGTACCCTCGTAGATCGACAACGGAAGCGTTTGGTTGATGTAGTCGTACGTCTCCACGTCCCGACCGATCAAGCACCGAAACTACGGCACCTCTGAGTTCTAGCACATGTTCAGCTCGATGACAATCCCCGGACTCCGATCCAGCAAAGTGTCGGGGAAGAGCTCCGTCAGCACGACGGCGTGGTGACGATCTTGATGTACTACTGTCGCAGGGCTTCGCCTAAGCACCGCTACAATATTATCGAGGACTATGGTGGCAGGGGGTGCCGCACATGGCTAAGAATATGATCACGTATATAAAGGATCAAGGGGGGGTGCGGCCGGCCTAGGAGAGGCGCGCCAGGAGGAGTCCTACTCCCTCTTGGAGTAGGATCCCCCCCCCAATCCTAGTTGGAATAGGATTCGCGGAGGGGGGAAAAGAGAGAGGGGGGCCGGCCCCCTCTCCTTCTCCTATTCGGACCAAGGGAGGGGAGGGGCACGCGGCCCATCTTGGGCTGCCCCTTCTCTTTTCCACTAAGGCCCACTAAGGCCCATATAGCTCCCGGGGGGTTCCGGTAACCTCCCGGTACTCCGGTAAGATCGCGATTTCACCCGGAACACTTCCGATATCCAAACATAGGCTTCCAATATATCAATCTTTATGTATCGACCATTTCGAGACTCCTCATCATGTCCGTGATCACATCCGGGACTCCGAACAACCTTCGGTACATCAAAACAAATAAACTCATAATATAACTATCATCGAAACCTTAAGCGTGCGGACCATACGGGTTCGAGAACAATGTACACATGACCGAGCCACGTCGCCGGTCAATAACCAATAGCGGGACCTGGATGCCCATATTGGCTCCTACATATTCTACGAAGATCTTTATCGGTCAGACCGCATAACAACATACATTGTTCCCTTTGTCATCGGTATGTTACTTGCCCGAGATTCGATCGTCGGTATCCAATACCTAGTTCAATCTCGTTACCGGCAAGTCTCTTTACTCGTTCTGTAATACATCATCTCGCAACTAACTCATTAGTTGCATTGCTTGCAAGGCTTAAGTGATGTGCATTACCGAGAGGGCCCAGAGATACCTCTCTGACAATCGGAGTGACAAATCCTAATCTCGAAATATTCCAACCCAACATGTACCTTTGGAGACACCTATAGAGCTCCTTTATAATCACCCAGTTACGTTGTGACGTTTGGTAGCACACAAAGTGTTCCTCCGGCAAACGGTATTTGCATAATATCATAGTCATAGGAACATGTATAAGTCATGAAGAAAGCAATAGCAACATACTAAACGATCGGGTGCTAAGCTAATGGAATGGGTCATGTCAATCAGATCATTCACCTAATGATGTGATCCCGTTAATCAAATAACAACTCTTTGTCCATGGTTAGGAAACATAACCATCTTTGATTAACGAGCTAGTCAAGTAGAGGCATACTAGTGACACTCTGTTTATCTATGTATTCACACATGTATTATGTTTCCGGTTAATACAATTCAAGCATGAATAATAATCATTTATCATGAAATAAGGAAATAAATAATAACTTTATTATTGCCTCTAGGGCATATTTCTTTCACCGCTAGGCCAACTGTGGCCATAGACCAACTTAGACCAAAAGCCTAAGCTTGGGGAAGTATGTATTTCCCACCGACATTACATTCATGTTCACACACTCATTGCTAGATGTCGGTGCTCATACTTTTTCATTGTATCATCGTTGCTAGTTTACTTTCCTTTTTATGCTTTCTTCTTGTGTATTTAATAAACCTTAAGAAAAACATAAAAAATAGTTGTAGCTTTTAATTACTTTACTTTCCATGCTTGTAGTAGTAATTAAAAACAAAACCCAAAAGATTTCCTATTCTTCTTTTGCTTGTTGGGAGCTTTCCCACGTAAATAGTTTTATTTCTTTTCTTTGGGGGACGATAGGAGAAGACCATAATTAAATTGTTGAAGTGGCTCTTATATGCATTATTGTTGATGTGACAAAAGAGCCCATATTGCCTTGTCTTCTCCTATTTGTTGAATGCTTGCAGATTACAGCTTAGTCCAATGCATGTGCACTGTTATTATTATCCACATCGTTCGGTCGTGCAAGTGAAAGGCAATTATGACGATATATGATGGACTGATTGAGATGAGAAAAGCTGGTATGAACTCGCCCTCTCTTGTTTTTGTAAATATGATTAGTTCATCGTTCCTTATTCAGCTTATTATGAATAAACATGTTTGCAATGACAACTAGAGATCATAGTTTCTTGTGCCATGCTTGATTAGCTAGGAGCTTATAATGGTTTACCTTGCGTGCCAACATGCTGTTAAAATGGTTGTGATGTGGTATGATAGGGTGGTATCCTCCTCTGAATGATTTAAGTGACTTGACTTGGCACATGTTCACGCATGTAGTTGAAACAAAATCAACATAGCCTCCACGATATTTATGTTCATGGTGGATTATATCCTACTCATGCTTGCATTAGGTGTTGATTACTTTTAATGCATGTTCATGACTGTTGTCGCTCTCTAGCTGGTCGCTTCCCAATCTTTTGCTAGCCTTCACCTGTAGTATGCAGGAATACTGCTTGTGCATCCAACTCCTTAAACCCCAAAGTTGTTCCATATGAGTCCACCATACCTACCTATATAAGGTATCTACCTGCCGTTCCAAGTAAATTTGTATGTGCCAAACTCTAAAACTTCAAGTAATTATCCTGTTTTGTATGCTTGAATAGCTCATGTATCAACTAGGGTTGTCCGTATCTTCCATGTTAGGCGGGTTATTCTCAAGAGGAGTGGGACTCCGCTCCTCACTCACGAGAAAATGGCTAGTCACCGGGATGCCCAGTCACATGCTTTATGCAAACTAAATCAAAATAATTGCAAACAAAACTCCCCCTGGGAGTCTTGTTAGTTGGAGGAACTCGTTGTTTCGAGCAAGCCATGGATTGATGCTTGTTGGTGGAGGGGGAGTATAAACTTTACCATTCTGTTTGGGAACCGCCTATAATGTGTGTAGCATGGAATATATTCCCATCTCTTGGTTGTTATGTTGACAATGAAAGTATACCGCTCAAAATATTATTCACCTCTATTTCAAAACTGAGCTCTGGCACCTCTACAAGTCCCTGCTTCCCTCTGCGAAGGGCCTATCTATTTACATTCATGTTGAGTCATCATCCTCTTATTAAAAATCACTAGTTGGAGAGCACCGCTGTCATTTGCATTCATTACTGTTAGTTTACATCGAGTATGACTTGACTGGATCTCTTTTACCATGAATTACAATGTCCAGTCAGTCCTTGATCTTTAAAGGTGCTCTACATTTATGTTTTGCCTTCTCAGAAAGGGCTAGTGAGATACCATCTTGTTATATCATATTATGATTGTTTTGAGAAAGTGTTGTCATCTGAGATTTACTATTATTGCTCGCTAGTTGATTATGCCATTGATATAAGTAAACATGAGACCTATGTGTTATCGTGAATATGGTTGGTTCATAATCTTTCCTGAAAAGTTGAATGCTGGCTTTACATATTTACAACAACAAGAGCAAACCGAGTTTGTAAAAGTTTTTCTTTATCACTTTCAATTTGTCAACCGAATTGCTTGTGGACAAGCAAAGGTTTATGCTTGGGGGAGTTGATACGTCTCCGTCGTATCTACTTTTCCAAACACTTTTGCCCTTGTTTTGGACTCTAACTTGCATGATTTGAATGGAACTAACCCGGACTGACGCTGTTTTCAGCAGAATTACCGTGGTGTTATTTATGTGCAGGAACAAAAGTTCTCGGAATGACCTGAAACTTCACGGAACATCTTTTCGGAAACAATAAAATATCCTTGCAAAAGATGAAGACCAGGGGGCCCACACCCTAGCCACGAGGGTGGGAGCGTGCCTGCCCCCCTAGGGCGCGCCCCCCTACCTCATGGCCCCCCTAGAGCTCCTCCGACCTCAACTCCAACTCTATATATTTGCTTTCGGGGAGAAAAAAATCAGAGAGAAGGATTCATCACGTTTTACGATACAGAGCCACCTCCAAGCCCTAAAACCTCTCGGGAGGGCTGATCTGGAGTCCGTTCGAGGCTCCGGAGAGAGGAATCCGTCGCCATCGTCATCATCAACCTTCCTGCATCACCAATTTCATTATGCTCAGCAGCTGCGTGAGTAATTCCATTGTAGGCTTGCTGGACAGTGATGTGTTGGATGAGATTTATCATGTAATCGAGTTAGTTTTTTAGGGTTTGATCCCTAGTATCCACTATTTTGACGCCCCCGATTCAACCGTACACTAATCATACACGCAATTGTGTACAATCAAGATCAGGGACTCATGGGAAGATATCACAACACAACTCTACAAATAAAATAAGTCATTCAAGAATCATATTACAAGCCAGGGGCCTCGAGGGCTCGAATACAAGAGCTCAATCATAGACTAGTCAGCGGAAGCAACAATATCTGAGTACAGACATCAGATAAACAAGTTTGCCTTAAGAAGGCTAGCACAAACTAGGATAAAAATCAAAAGAGACACGGGCCTCCTACCTGGGATCATCCTAAACTACTCCTGGTCGTCGTCAGCGGCCTGCACGTAGTAGTAGGCACCTCCCGAGTAGTATCGGTTGTCATCGATAGTGGTGTCTGGCTCCTGGGCTCCATCATCTGGTCACAACAATCGGGTATAGGAAGAGGGGAAAGGGGGAACAAAACAAACGTGAGTACTCATCCAACGTACTCGCAAGCAAGGAGCTACACTACATATGTATGCATTTGTATCAAAGGGAAAAGGGGGTAACATATGTGGACTGAACTCCAGAATACCGGAATAAGAGGGGGATAGCTAGTCCTATCGAAGACTACGCTTCTGGTAACCTCCATCTTGCAGCAGAGGAAGAGAGTAGATCGTAAGTTCACCAAGTAACAGCGCATAGTATAATCCTAACCGATTATCCTCCCTTCATCGCCCTGTGAGACAGCGATCACCGGTTATATCTGGCACTTGGAAGGGTGTGTTTTAATAAATATCCAGTTCTAGTTATCATAAGGTCAAGGTAGAACTCCAAGTCGTCATGTTACCGAAGATCACGGCTATTTGAATAGATAAACATCCCTGCAGGGGTGCACCACATTTCCCAACACGCTCGATCCCCTTTGTCCGGACACACTTGTCTGGGTCATGCCCGGCCTCGGAAGATCAACACGTCGGAGCCCTACCTAGGCACAACAGAGAGGTCAGCACGCCGGTCTAAATCGTATGGCGCAGGGGTCTGGGCCCATCGCCCATTCCACACCTGCACGTTGCGTACGCGACCGGTGAGCAGACCAAGCTTCCCCTATACAAGAGCAGGTGTTCCAGTCCAACCCGGCGCGTGCCACTCAGTCGCTGACATCACGGAGGCTTCAGCTGATACCATGACGTCAAGTGCCCATAACTGTTCCCGCGTAGTTGGTTAGTGCGTAAAGACCAGTAGCCAGACTCAGATCAAATACCAAGATCTCGTTAAGCGTATTAACTGAAGTATCCGCGAATGCCGACCAGGGCTAGGCCCACCTCTCTCCTAGGTGGTCTCAACCTACCCTGTCGCTCCACCACAAGTAACAGTCGGGGGCCGTCGGGAACTCAGGCCGACCACTACCTGGATGGAGCCACCTGCCCCTTCAGCCCCCACATCGGAATCACTTGCGGGTACTCAACGAGCTGACCCGACTTTAGTCATCACATGTATAGAATGTATATATGTATGTAAATATATAGTCGTGATCAACTACCTAGTGATCACTACCCGATAGTATAGCATGGTAGACGGACAAGAATGTATGGCCATTGATGATAAACTAGCATCCTATACTAAGCATTTAGGATTGCAGGTAAGGTATCAACAGTTGTAGCAACAATGACAGGCTATGCATCAGAATAGGATTAACGGAAAGCAGTAACATGCTACACTACTCTAAGGCAAGTAGTAGAAAGAGAGTCGGCGGTATCTGGTGATCAAGGGGGGCGTCTTGCCTGGTTGCTCTGGCAAGGGAGAGGGGTCGTCAACACTGTAGTCGTATTGGGTAGCAGCGACGTCGGTCTCGGACTCATCGTTCAGAGAAACTTTCATGTACAAAGTTTTTCCATCCGAGCTACGGTTTATTTTATATTAATTTTAAAAGGTTTAAATCATTTTTAGGATTTATTTAATTATTTAAATCAACATTATCTAGAATAGTGTTTGCTGACGTCAGCAGTTGACCTGGTCAACCAGACAGGTGGGTCCCACCGGTCAGTGATCCATTTTAATTAAACACATTAATTAACCTAATCAGGATTAATTAGGGGGGTGGGCCCCACTGTCATTGACTGATTAATTAATTAACTAACAGTTTAATTAGTTTAGTTAATTGATTAAGTTAAATTAATCAAAATTAATAAAGTTCATTAATTCTTTAATTAATATTTTTGTTTATTATTTATTTATTTTATTTTTAATTTCTTTTTTAGTCGTTTTCGTTCTCTGGGCGTGGGGCCTCATTTCATTCGCCCAGGGGGCCGATGCCGGTTAGCGGGCGTCCGGTGCGGGCGAAGGGGTGCCCGCACACCCGAGGTGACCAGGGAAGGGGGCGACCGCGGTGGCTGCCGGAGCAGGGCGGCGTGACGAGGCCAGGAGGGACGGTAAGCGTGGGCGGCTGCGACTGGGCTCGACGGGCGCGTGCGGCCATGGCCAGGGCGCACCGGCGAGCGAGGGTGGCTGCGGCTGCGGGCGCATATGCGCCGTGTGTACCGGAACAAAGCCGAGGCACGGCGGACGCTAGCGGCGCAAGGCGGGAGCAGCAGTGGGGAGCGGGGCGAGCAGGCAGAGGCCGCGGCGATGTGGTTCGCGTGCGGGCGCGCGGGGAACCGCAACGGGGCGCGGCCACACAGAGGCGGTGAGGTGAGGTGCGCGGCTATGGCCGTGCTGGCGTGCGCATGCACAACGATGAGAGGAGCAGAGGCCGGGGCCTCACCAACGGGTGCATGGATCGTGGCAGTGGGGCTCGAGTTGGGTGATGGGGACGAGGCGACGATGTAGAGGACGGCGGGGAGGCAGGTCGGCGTGGAGGAGGAAGCGGGCCGGCGATGAAGCTCCGGCGACTGGCGGCGCATCGACGTGCAGGAGGTGGCGAGGCGTCGGCGTCGTGGTTCGTGAAGAGGTCGAGGATGGGGACGATGTGCGGCGAGGCTCCGACGTGGTGGTCCGGCAAGGAAGCAAGGGCGGCGGGGTGACAGCGCCAGCGACAACGTCGAGAGGCGGGGCGGAGCTGGGCTGGGCGCGCGTGCTCGACGGGACGGACCCGGGAGCGGTAGCATGCTAGGCTGGTATGGGCGAGGCCAGCACAGGCCGACCGGTGCAGCGAGCAGCGGCGGACGCGGTCATGGAGGCGGTGGGCAACGCGGTTGGCACGGCGAGGGGTGCAACGCCCGATCCAATCTGGATCGGGGGAAGCAGAGGGAGGAGTGGGGAAAGTGGGGTGGGTGGTTAGGGTTTTCCCCCAATGGGGTCGATTGGGGGGTGTGGGGTGCGGTTAGGCCGGCCTGGCGGCCAAATGGCCTGCTGGGCCGTGGCCCAGCGGGGGGGGGGGGGAGGTTCTTTTATTTCTTTTTTGTTCTTTGTTAGTTTTGTTTTCTGTTTTTTATATTTTCTTTTCTTTATTTTATTTTCTGTTTTAATTTAAGTTTCTATTTATCTTAGTTTTAGTAAAATACAAAAGTTGTACCTAATTTAGTATATGTAATTATGCCACTGCCACAAATATTTTGACACATTAAATACAGTAGTTTGTATTTGTTTATTATTTTAAGAGCATACAAATAATAGTTTTGTAGCTGTTTTACTTATTATAGTGCAGTTTAATACTTTAAAGAAGTGTGGTTTCTTCACCAGTATTTTGTAAGGATTATTTGGCACAGCCCGAACATTTTAGTTTTGATATTTGAAAAGTTTTACTGTTTGACTTGATGTTGAATTTTGAATTCGAAGGTGATTTAAATCAGAGTGAGTTTAGTAACACTAACAGTGGTGACATGGCATCATTAGTAGAGAGTTTCTGTAGCTTAATTATCCGGGCGTCACAATTCTCCTCTACTACAAGAAATCTCGTCCCGAGATTTAAGAGGTATAGTAAGGGGGAAAGATATGGTTTCAAAATTCTAACAAATCTTCTCGGTCTTGGTTGCTCTGCTCGAAGAGGTCGATCCGTTATGTTGGTGTCTTCATTTCTCTACTTTAGGTAATTATGATGAAATCGTCATCCTTTTCTTCGGGGACTCCATCGTACTTACGAAAGAATAAAGGGGTGGGTATTCCAGGAGAATGGACCTCCACAAGGTTGACTATCTGGTCGATAACATCGGGGAAGGTGGTGGAAAGTAACTCTTGAATTGGAACTTAAGAAAACACCGAGAGCAAGTAACACGGTGCAATAAGAAGTTTCGAGAGGATAGGCAATCGGTCATTGCCTGAGACAAAACGTGATAGGGTTCATAGCAATGTGAAGAAGTATTGGGTCTGATACCAGAATTGGTGATCTTTCGGAAGGTGGCTCCTGAATTACGTCCGAGGCCACGCGCGAGGAATAACCTTAAGAACAGGGGGTGTATAGGAGAGTCAGGTTCCGATCCTATGGAACTGTGGGTTATGGGCCCACCATGTGGGTTAAAAGTAGGAAGGTGGTGATGTCTTGCACGATCTTGTAAGTAAGGCATGTCAGAGGGTAGCCTGTTAGTTATATGTTAGCTACAATGTCGGTACCAAGGGTGAGGGACAAAGAGAACCATTTTCCTGCTCGTCGAAACGAGGCGAACCAATAGGCAAAGTTCTCGTCCATCGGTGGTTACCAGAATATCATGAACAATAGTAACATGGTCTTACTAACCGACTTGTACCATGGTGTTTACATAAGCAGGACAATATTACTGCTTAGATCATACAGATCACCAATAAGGTTAAACAAAACAATGGAAAGGAAAAGGTAATCATCAGATTTAAACAGAACAATGGAAAGGAAAATCTGTTTAAACACATATTTCAGGGATATATCCTTCCCAAGGACAAGCAGAGCATGATATCCGTGGCAACATATACTGTATAAAACCCTTTAGGTAAGGGGAGAGAAATTGCATGATATTACCCATACAAAGGTGTTTGGATAATTGATAAGGAAGATTTAGCATTGTGCATCAAATGTTCTTATTGATGATAGGACTACCACATACATGCTTCGAGATAGCATTGACATGGTCTTCAAGCAAAGATCAGACTTCTCATATACAAAGGATTCATCAGGAACAACTTACGAAATAAGTCTTACGATTTCCTCATGGAAGAATGGCTAACCTTTCTAAAAGGCAACTATAACAATAGTTCCTCCGGCCAGGCATGCTGGGCATGTCATGACCTTACCGATATATAAGGACCAATGTTATAACTTTTGGAAATATGTCCCAACCATCATATCTGACCGAGATTCAGATCTAATTGGTGTCGGGATACCTCAGACTCATGATGCATGAGAAGGAAGTGGTGCAACACCATTTGACGGGATTGAGTTGCAAGATTCGCGGGAAATGAACAATGGAAGCAAGTTCTGAATCATGAGTTCATCATTTAACCAAGGAGAGGACGAGGAGGTGGCTGATGAACTCAACAACAATTCATTGGGATTTCCAAAATATGGATTTCCACAATTATGTGAACAAGGAGATAGCATTTGTCGGATCAAATGATATAATGAGGTATGCTCGAGGAAAACACACACTATTAAACATTGGTTGAAAAGCGCACCCGAGATATGGGCTTAGGTAGTATGATCAATGTTAGAACAGTGATTCGATAACCAATGGTCTAGGAATGAAATATCGAGCATTAACTTGAAAGCAATAGGGTTGCTATAAGTTTTGAAGTCGCACATCATAGTTCAATTGTCAGTTTTCCGGTTAGAAACAACACGGGGACCAAGGGGCGAACAGATATGGCAAGGAGTATCACTAGTATCAAGAATTCTTAAGAGGTGGTGAAATTCTCACGACATTCTTGACATAAAAGATGGTAATACTCCAAGGTAAAGAACAAATGCTGGATAGCAAGGATCTCAAGGTATATCATGAAACATGAAAAAGTTTGTGTTGAACACAAGGAAATAAAGTGGTCGATGATAACACAAATCATCGAGGGCAAGGATGGTACTTCTCGTCATGAATTCAATGGATATCCCGGAAGGGGTCAAAATGTTGATGATGATCACGACACACTTGTCGAGGGGGTTTCACGAGGATATAATCGATCATCGATGACATCAAGCAAAAGGAAGGGTGAAGCGAAAGTTATCAGAACCATGGGTGTGAAACAAACTCGAAATCAAGTTTGCTATTCAAGGAGAAATGATATGACAAGGAAGATCAACGTAAGATTAGCTTACTATCGAAATGTGTGCTCCGTGAAGAAGGACCAGGTAGCACAATTAAAAATTAGCCCAATAATGGTATAGCCGACCAAGCAAGGAATGACTTGAAGGATTATTAAACTCATAAGAAACGAAAATTAATTAGGGTTATCGAACCGGAATGCGGAATCGGTTCACACATCGGTGTTCTCAGTTGACGACAACCCAGAACCCAGAAAAATTGGAATCGGTGAGATATAACAGTTAATGAAGAACCCATAAGAAGTTATGCAGTTCCATGACATTATCAAGATATCATAGTGTAATACTCGATAGTAGATCAAAGTAAAGGTTGGAGAGGTTCAATGATCTGCACAAGACAAGTACTTCAACATGTCCAAGAAATGGCATTAAGTAGAAAATATGGTCGAAACCATGATTGCAAAGGACCAAGCATAGATACATGACGAACTTATAACAAGGGGATTATTATCATTTACAAGAAGCTTCGATGATAAGTTCCACATCGGGACCATCGGCATGAACGCAAAGGCTCAAGGTTGACTCCCACATCTTCAATGCATAACCTTTCATTTTACTTCCTGCTTTTGATGAGGCTATAGTGTAGAAATTTTACCTGGCGAAACAACAGAAGAGTATGACTCGCGAAAACTTTCAGGTTCATACGGTTTGGGGAAGGCATAGGTTCAACCCATCGAGGCATCTTAGGAGCATATACCACAATTTCAGGAATAAATAACACAAGCTCGATAGTAGAGCATGCTGGAGAAAGCAGAGGATAAAATTTACCAAAGGCATTATGTATCCGAGGAAAGGATCACAAGCTTATAGAATATGAAGGATGCTGTCGGATAAAATCCAACAAAGGACCTGGTGGTCCCCAAGGGATCTGATGTGAGCATCGGTACTCAACCAGAGGAAGAAGGAATGCAAGGAGATCAGTTTATAGAAACAACTGACTAACTCAAAGTTCAAATGCAAACGAATTATCAATTCCAAGACAAGGGATCAGAAGCAATGCTCTGATTAGGGATGGATAAGTTTAATAGCCTTAGGGGTACAATCGATGTCAAAATTTGATTGGTCGAGATGCAGCTCATCTTTAAAATGACGTCTTAGTCAGAAGGATAAATTCTACGGAACAACTTATGAATGTGTGCATTCACACACATGTTGAATCAAAAGGGTCAAAATGACAATCACAAAGGTTTTTCAAGTAATTTGCTAGACCAATGGAATTAACTGGAATGCAAGTATGCAAGAATTCCAAGAACAACAGGCTGTTGTGGATTTTCGAAAGGTCAAATAGTATTTCAAAGTCTTTTGCGAAACACAAGAACAACTGGGAATGAGTGGATACTCGATAAGTCTGAGGAATTATCCGTAGGGGTATTATTGCGGCAAGGAATTACAAGACAGTGGTACAAGGGCTTCTCAAAAGTCCGAGAGCAAGTCGATGCATCTTGTAACAACAAGAGAAACTCAGAGTAATGGTATGAACAACAAGTGTATGCCGTTATCCATATGGATATATCGGTAGTAGGGAATAGAAAAGGCAGAGGACACAAGGGTCTTGGGAATGATCGAAGAGTATCTTCAAGATCTTCTGGTGCAGTAGGCGATCAACTGTGAAAAAGGGCTCTCTGGGAGAAGTAGTTACGAGAACCTAGAGTCAGATTTAGTAAAATAATTTAACCCGAATAAAAGAGAGATCAAAGCCCCAGAGTAAAGGATCAGGGAGTAAAAGATCCTAATACCACCCAATGGCGACGTGGGCCCATGGGCCGCACAGCCATGTTAGTAAAATAGTTTTCATCGACTAGACTCAACTTCGGCCCAGGATTGTGGAAGGGGATTCCTATAGGCAGTCGGCTCTGATACCAACTTGTGACGCCCCGATTCAACCGTACACTAATCATACACGCAAATGTGTACGATCAAGATCCGGGACTCACGGGAAGATATCACAACACAACTCTACAAATAAAATAAGTCATACAAGCATCATATTACAAGCCAGGGGCCTCGAGGGCTCAAATACAAGAGCTCGATCATAGACGAGTCAGCGGAAGCAACCATATCTGAGTACAGACATAAGATAAACAAGTTTGCCTTAGGAAAGCTAGCACAAACTGGGATACTGATCGAAAGAGGCACGGGCCTCCTGCCTGGGATCCTCCTAAACTACTCCAGGTCGTCGTAAGCGGCCTGCACGTAGTAGTAGGCACCTCCCGAGTAGTAGCAGTCGTCATCGACAGTGGCGTCTGGCTCCTGTGCTCCATCGTATGGTCGCAGCAATCGGGTATAGGAAGAGGGAAAAGGGGGAACAAAGCAACCATGAGTACTCATCCAAAGTACTCGCAAGCAAGGAGCTACACTACATATGTATGCATTGGTATCAAATGGAAAAGGGGGTAAGATATGTGGACTAAACTATAGAATGCCGGAATAAGAGGGGGATAGCTAGTCCTATCGAAGACTACGCTTCTGGTAACCTCCATCTTGCAGCAGAGGAAGAGAGTAGATGGTAAGTTCACCAAGTAACAGCGTATAGCATAATCCTAACCGATGATACTCCCCTCGTCGCCCTGTGAGAGAGCGATCATAGGTTATATCTGGCACTTGGAAGGGTGTGTTTTAATAAGTATCCGGTTCTAGTTGTCATAAGGTCAAGGTACAACTCCAAGTCGTCCTGTTACCGAAGATCATGGCTATTTGAATAGATTAACATCCCTGTAGGGGTGCACCACATTTCCCAACACGCTCGATCCCCTTTGTTCGGACACACTTGTCTGGGTCATGCCCGGCCTCGGAAGATCAACACGTCGCAGCCCTACCTAGGCACAAAAGAGAGGTCAGCACGCCGGTCTAAATCCTATGGCACAGGGGTCTGGGCCCATCGCCCATTGCACACCTGCATGTTGCGTACGTGGCCGGTGAGCAGACCTAGCCTCCCTTATACAAGAGCAGGCGCTCCAGTCCAACCCGGCGCGCGCCGCTCAGCCGCTGAAGTCACGAAGGCTTCGGCTGATACCACAATGTCGAGTGCCCATAACTGTTCCCGGGTAGTTGGTTAGTGTGTAAAGGCCAGTAGCCACACTCAGATAAAATACCAAGATCTCGTTAAGCATATTAATTGAAGTATCCGCGAACGCCGACCAGGGCCAGGCCCACCTCTCTCCTAGGTGGTCTCAACCTGCCCTGTCGCTCCGCCACAAGTAACAGTTGGGGGCCGTCGGGAACTCAGGCCCACCACGACCTGGATGGAGCCACCTGCCCCTTCAGCCCCCACATCGGAATCACTTGCGGGTACTCAACGAGCCGGCCCGACTTTAGTCATCACATGTATAGAATGTATATATGTATGTAAATATATACCCGTGATCAACTCCCTAGTGATCACGGCCCGATAGTATAGCACGGCAGACGGACAAGAATGTAGGGCCACTGATGATAAACTAGCATCCTATACTAAGCATTTAGGATTGCAGGTAATGTATCAACAGTTGTACAACAATGACAGGCTATGCATCAGCATAGGATTAAAGGAAAGCAGTAACATGCTACACTACTCTAATGCAAGAAGTAGAAAGAGAGTAGGCGGTATCTGCTGATCAAGGGGGGGCTTGCCTGGTTGCTCTGGCAAGAGAGAGGGGTCGTCAACACTGTAGTCGTACTGGGTAGCAGCGGCTTTGGTCTCGGTGTCTAGCGAGAGAAGAGGGGGAAGAAACAATAATTATTAAGCAAACAGATGCATAGAGATGCATGACATGACAAGTTGCGTTGCTAGGGGTGCCCTAATGCGGTATGAGGTGGTACCGGTGAAGGGGGGAAACATCCGGGAAATTATCCCCGGTGTTTCACGTTTTTAGACAGATGAACCGGAGGGGGGAGAGTTGCGTGTTCGCTATGCTATGGATGCGTGGCGGACGAACGGGCTGCGCATCCGGATTCGTCTCGTCGTTCTTAGCAACTTTCATGTATAAAGTTTTTCCATCCGAGCTACGGTTTATTTTATATTAATTTTAAAAGGTTTAAATCATTTTTAGGATTTATTTAATTATTTAAATCAACATTATCCAGAATAGTGTTTGCTGACGTCATCATGACGTCAGCAGTTGACCTGGTCAACCTGACAGGTGGGTCCCACCTGTCAGTGACCCATTTTAATTATACACATTAATTAACCTAATCAGGATTAATTAGGGGGGTGGGCCCCACTGTCATTGACTGATTAATTAATTACCAACAGTTTAATTAGTTTAGTTAATTTATTAGTTTAATTAATTAAATTAATTAACTTAATTAATTCTTTAATTATTGATTACTTATTTTTATTTTTTTAATTTCTTTTTTTAATTTAAAAGTAAAATACAAAAGTTGTACCTAATTTAGTATATGTAATTATGCCACTGCCACAAATATTTTGACACATTAAATACAGTAGTTTGTATTTGTTTATTATTTTAAGAGCATATAAATAATAGCTTTGTAGCTGTTTTACTTATTATAGTGCAATTTAATACTTTAAAGAAGTGTGGTTTCTTCACCTGTATTTAGTAAGGATTATTTGGCACAACCCGAACATTTTAGTTTTGATATTTGAAAAGTTTTACCGTTTGACTTCATATTGAATTTTGAATTCGAAGGTTATTTAAATCTGAGTGAGTTTAGTAACACTAATAGTGGTGACATGGCATCATTAGTAGAGAGTTTCTGTAGCTTAATTATTCGGGCGTCACAACTATGTTCTGAGATTGATGTTGCTATGACTTTGCTATGCTTAATGCTTTTCACTAGGGCCCGAGTGCCATGATTTCAGATCTGAACCTATTATATTTTCATCAATATATGAGAGTTCTTGATCCTATCTTGCAAGTCTATAGTCACCTATTATGTCTTATGATCCGTTAACCCCGAAGTGACAATAATCGGGATACTTACCGGTGATGACCGAAGTTTGAGGACTCCATGTATTCACTCTGTGTTAATGCTTTGGTCTGGTACTCTATTAAAAGGAGGCCTTAATATCCCTTAGTTTCCATTAGGACCCAGCTATCATGGGAGGGTAGGACAAAAGATGACATGCAAGTTCTTTTCCATAAGCACGTATGACTATATTCGGAATACATGCCAACATTACATTGATGAATTGGAGGTAGTTCTGTGTCACCCTAGGTTATGACTGTTACATGATGAACCGCATCCGGCATAATTCTCTATCACCGATCCATTGCCTACGAGATTTCCATATATTGTTCTTCACTTATTTACTTTTCCGCTGCTATTGCTATCATCACTACAAAATACCAAAAACATTACTTTTGCTACCATTACCCTTTGCTATCGTTACCACTACTATCATATTACTTTGCTACTAAACACTTTGCTGTAGATATTAAGTTTACAGGTGTGCTTGAATTGACAACTCAGCTACTAATACTTGAGAGTATTCTTTAGCTTCCCTTATGTCGAATCAATAAATTTGGGTTGAATACTCTACCATCGAAAATTGTTGCGATCCCCTATACTTGTGGGTTATCATCGCTTCGAACCTTCTTGACCTGCACTTCAAATTGATTTTGGGCTTTCCTTGCGAAGTTCTTGAAGATCTTTTGGACCTGCGATTTATCATCAAGAAAGAACACCCACGTAAATCTTGGAAAATCATCGACTATGACTAGACCAAATGAGTTACCACCGAGACTTTTGTAGGCATTGGAACCCAAGAGATCCATATGAAGTAGCTCGAGCGGTCTTCCCGTGGTCATGATGTTCTTCACTGAATGACTTCCTCCAACTTGTTTTCCTGCTTGACAAGCACTGCACAACCTATCCTTGTAAAATATAACATCTTTCACTCCAAGGATATGATCACCGTTAATAAGCTTATCAAGATTTAACATGCCCACATGACCTAATCTTCTATGCCACAACCAACCTCTAGAAGATTTGGCAATTAAGCAAGTTCTAGGTTGAGCCTTTTTAGTGAAATCAACAATGTAAAGATCACCTCAATGTAAACAGGTAAAGACCATATTGTGGTTATCTCTACGAAGCACTTGGCAGTCTACTTTAGTAAATAGGACATCGAAACCAAAGTCAGCAAGTCTAGATACAGAAAGTAGATTATATCCAAGAGATACAACAAGCATAACATTTTGTATGGAGCTATCATGTGAGATGGCCACCTTACCAAGGCCAACCACCTTACCCTTTGAGTTGTCACCAAAAGTGACATACTTTTGAGGCCGTTGTTTTCAGCAAGCTCACGAAACATATCCTTGTCTCCGGTCATGTGATCGGTACACCCACTATCAAGAACCCATTCCTTTCCTCCAGCCATGTAGCCGCAAAGATTAGCCATAAGACCAAAGTGTCTCATAGACTCATCGAGATCAAAGTCACTATCATCATCCTCATCATAGTATCCATGTTCAACATTGTCTAGTGATGGATCAATTCCTAGATAAGGTAATTCATTATATAAATGGTCATCACAATAGTCATCTTTATGAATTCTAATGCCTTCGGAGATGATATTGCTAATGATTCCAACATCTCCTTTGGCACGTGTAAGATTAGTAAGCTCAAATAGACAGTCACCAAACTTGGGATTATTTGAACTCATCTTACTCAAGGCAATAGACTTATGAAGAATTTCATCTAAGTTTTTCAAGGAATAGTTTTGAAATCATTCCTCAAGAAATCTCCACATAGTGTAGGCACAATCAAGAGTAGGCAAACACCCAATCAAGTTTCTAGGCAAACCTCTAGTGATAAGATTAACAGTTCTAAGGTTGCGAATCATGTCAATAGACTCATCAAGGGTAGGATGCAAAGGATCAACATGAGGTGCACAAGGGCTAGTAATATACTTGTTCAAATGATATTCATCGAAAATCACAAGCATCTCATTTTTCCACTCGTGAAAGTATTCTCCCTCAAGAATAGGCACTCTACGTTTAAGACTCCCCAACATAGACTCATCCATCTTCCTCCAAAGGTGTTTAAACTAAAGCAATGGAGACCAATGCTCTGATATCAATTGGAAGGATCGAGAAGAGGTGTCTAAAGGGGAGTGAATAGACTCTTAACAAAAAAAACTTATAGTTTTTATTTTCTTCAAGTTAAGGTAGAGATTTAGCACAAGCTTAAACATTCACAATACATTTCAAGCAAGCATGACAAGAGTATATGAGCAGCGGAAAGTAAAGCATGCAAGTTGCAAGAATGTAAAGGGATAGGATTGGAGTATGCAAACGCAATTGGAGACACAGAGATTTTTGGCGTGGTTCTGATAGGTGGTGCTATCGTACGTCCACGTTGATGGAGACTTCAGCCCACGAAGGGTAACGGTTGCGCGAGTCCACAAAGGGCTCCACCCACAAAGGGTCCACGAAGAAGCAACCTTGTCTATCCCACCATGGCCATTGCCCATGAAGGACTTGCCTCACTAGGGTAGATCTTCACGAAGTAGGCGATTTCCTTGCCCGTAGGAACTCCTTGGTTCAACCCCACAATCTTGTCGGAGACACCCAAGTGACACCTAACCAATCTAGGAGACATCACTATCCAAAAGGTAATAGACGCTGCGTTGATGATGAACTCCTTGCTCTTGTGCTTCAAATGATAGTCTCCCCAACACTCAACTCTCTCTCACTGATCTGGATTTGGTGGACAGAAGATTTGAGTGGAACGCAACTTGTAGAAGGCTTGACATCAAGATTCATATGGTTGGAATGGAATATCTTGGTCTCAACACATGAATAGGTGGTTATCTCTTAGAAAAATGAATGTTGGAAGTGTAGGAATGTTTTGATGGCTCCCTCCATGAATGAAGAGTGGGTGTAGGGGTATATATAGCCTCCACACAAAATCAAACCGTTACACACAATTTACCAAACTCGGTTGGACCGAATTCGAAATCTCGGTCAGACCGATTGAGTTCATCATGTGACCGTTAGGCATTTTGGTGGGACCGATATGATCAACTCGGTGGGACCGATGTGCTAGGGTTAGGGTAAAACCTCATATCGGTTCGATCGATTACACAAACTCGATGAGATCGAGTTTTGTAATAAGTGAAACAGAGAGTTGGTCAGGCAAACTTGGTGGGACCTATTTCTTATCTCGGTGGAACCGAAATAATTGAAACAGGCAACAGAGAGTTTCCAAGCCCATCTCGATGAGACCGCGATCCCATCGGTGAGACCGAATTGTTTAGGGTTTCTGGTAGTGGCTATGTGAAGTGAACTCGATGGCACCAGATGGATCAAATCGGTAGGGCCGATTTTTACTTTTGGTTTTGGACATATTTGGATAGGAGAAAGTGGATGAGGGCTTTGGAGCATATCACTAAGCACTTTTGAGCAAGCAAGCCATTAAGCAACACCTCATCCCCTTTTAATAGTATTTGCTTTCCTAAGGACTCAATGTGATCTTGGGTCACTAAACTGAAAATTTTGAGCCTTGAGCTTTTGAGCTTGAGAAATCCTTTGTCCTTAGAATCTTGAAGGGGTTCCACATCCTATTGTCCACGCCACTCCATCTGTTGAACTTATTTGAAATATAGTAGATAAAAACATTAGTCCAACAAGAGATATGTTGACATTAATTACCAAAACCACCTAGGGAGCACTTGTGCTTTCACTGTCCTACAAACCTCTGCAGTTGGAGGCAAAACAATGTCTACAAGAAGAAGGTTGTGTAGTAGACATCAACCCCGACAAGATCAAAGCCATTGAGCAGATCCAAGCACCAAGGACAGTTAAGGTTATGAGGTGCTTGACGGGATGCTTGCCGTGCTATGTAGGTTCATTTCCAAGTCTGCTGAGCATGCCCCGCCATTCTTTAAAATTTTGAAGAAGGAAGGGCCTATGAAGTGGACCCCGGAAGCAGATGCAGCTTTGCAGCAGTTGAAGGCGTACCTATCATCTGTGCCTACCTTGGTTGCGCCCAAACCCCAAGAGCCGTTGTTGCTATACTGGGGGGCAACCAACCAAGTGGTTAGTGCGGCCTTGGTAGCACAGTGAGAAGTGGATGAGGCAGAAAGTGGGCAGATAACGGCAGAGTCAGAATAGGATTAGAATAGAAATGAGCACGATAACGAGAGCAACTCCAAGGACGCGGCATGGAATAATGTGGTGTAGCGCCCAGTGTACTTCGTCAGGTCCTTGTTACAAGGGGCTAGATCGAGGTACTCTGGCGTGCAAAAGTTGATCTTTAGTGTCATTATGGCCACAAGGAAATTGCGCCACTACTTCCATGCCCATGAGATCATGGTTGTCACTCGTTTTCCATTGCAAAGGATACTCCGAAACCCTGAGGCTACCTGCAGAATAGTGGAGTGGGCTTTGGAGTTATCCAGCTTTGGTTTGAAGTTTGAGAGCACATCAACTATTTAGTGCAGGGCGTTGGCAGAGTTTATTGCAGAATGGACGCCAACCCCTGATGAGTAAGTGACGGAGACAACTATCCCCGGCAAGGAATCGCCCCAAGAATGGATTGTGTATTTTGATGGTGCTTTTTCCCTACAAGGTGTAGTGGCTGGCATGCTTCTTGTTTCCCCCTTCGGGGAGCACTTGAAGTACGTCGTCCAAATGCACTTTGCCCGGGAAGAAGCCACCAAAAATACAACTGATTATGAAGGGCTCCTTGCCGGGCTCAGAATTGCAGCAGAATTGGGAATCAAGAAGCTGATCATACGAGGAGATTAACAACTTGTGGTGAGACAAGTCAACAAGGATTCTCAAAGCCCATTGATGGAATCATACGTCGAGGGAGTGAGGAGATTGGAGGAGCACTTTGATGGGTTACAACCAGAGCACGTACCCGGTGCAGAAAACAGCATAGCTGATCACCTGTTAAAGTGTGCTGCGTAGAAACTTCCTGTGCAATCAGGAACTTTTGTTCTCCGTCTCTCCCAGACCTCCGTATCACCAACCACAATGGCCCGAGAAGGGAGAAAGTTGGACTATGGTAAGCATCTGTCGGTCGAGCTGTCCGCTCCCGGCAGAGACCCTGCTGGAAACAACTCCTCACAGCCTGCCGAACCACCCCTCCAACCGAGGCTATGGACCCCATGAACAAGGTTGGTGCTCCCGCAGGAGAGGAGGTGCCGCTGTCCTTGTTGCCGAGCCCCAGGCTCCAACTTGGGCAAGGCACATCGTCCGCTTCCTCCAAACTGGAGAACTTCCTGGCGACCAAGATGAAGCTGGGAAAGTAGCCCGGAGGGTCAGTATGTATCAGTTTGTCGACGACTCTCTATACAGAAGGAGGCCCAATGGTGTGCGGCTCACACACAACATCAAGGGCATTAGTTGGGAAAGCATTCCGGCAAGGATTCTTTTAGCCCACAGTCCTCCAAGATGTTGTCTAGCTCGTCACAACATGTGAAGCCTGCTAGTTCCATTCCAAGAGAACACACCTGCCCACCCAAGCCCTTCATCCAATCCCTTTATCATGGCTATTTCTGTCTGGGGGCTTGATATCCTCGGCCCCTTCCCCCGAGCAATCAGGAGCTTTGAATTCTTATTTGTCGCTATCGACAAGTTTACAAAGTGGCCGGAGGTGACTGCCGTGAGGAAGGTGACTGCTCAGTCACCTATCAAGTTCTTGAAAGGATTGGTGTGTCATTTTGGAGTTGTGGAAAGGATCATCACTGACAACAACACCCAATTCACGAGCCACGCCTTCATGCAAGATCTCATTCGCCTCGGTGGCACACTCTCGGAGCAATGGACAAGTTGAGAGGGCGACTGCTGAAGTGCTACGTGGACTCAAGACAAGAACTTTCGATATGCTGCAGAAGCACGGCAGGCAGTGGATCGAGGAGCTACCGGTAGTTCTCTGGTCCCTCAGAACGACACCTAACCCCGAGCTACCAGGCAGACTCCCTTGTCTCTGGTCTACGGGGCAGAAGCAATTATCCCCATAGAACTCATTTATGGGTCCCCTCGAGTGATTGCCTACAATGAAGTAGCGCAAGATCAGCACTAGCATGACGATGTTGTGCTACTCGAGGAGAACGATCTCCGGGCTGCTACGCGTGATGCACACTACCAGCAAGCCCTGCGTCGCTATCATAGCCGCAGGGTTCATGCCCGGTGTTTTGAGGAAGGTGACCTTGTCCTTAGGAGCGTTTAGTCCTCCATGGGTACAAACAAGGTATCACCAAAGTGGGAAGGCCCTTACCGGGTGGTACGAGTCACCAGACCCGGCGCAGTCCGTCTGGGGACCGGAGATGGCACTTAGTTGCAAAACTCATGGAATATTGAGCATCTCCACAAGCACTACCCGTACTGCCCGGCAGCCACCCTTTTCTACAGGCCTTGCCTCAGCTGCATGTAACCCCTTTTATGAAGCCGGGGCGATCACCCCGTGCAAGATAAAATAAAGAAGCGCTTGATATCTCCATTTTGCATCATGCTTTTATATCGATATTTATTGCATTATGGGTTGCTATTACACATTATGTCACAATACTTATGCCTATTCTCTCTTATTTTACAAGGTTTACATTAAGAGGGAGAATTCCGGTGATACGTCTCCGTCGTATCTACTTTTCCAAACACTTTTGCTCTTGTTTTGGACTCTAACTTGCATGATTTGAATGGAACTAACCCGGACTGACGCTGTTTTCAGCAGAATTGCCATGGTGTTATTTATGTGCAGAAACAAAAGTTCTTGGAATGACCTGAAACTTCACGGAACGTCTATTTGGAAATAATAAAAAATCCTTGCAAAAGATGAAGACCAAGGGGGCCACACCCTAGCCACGAGGGTGGGGGCACGGCCCCCTACCTTGTGGCCCCCCTGGAGCTCCTCCGACCTCAACTCCAACTCTATATATTTGCTTTCCGGGAGAAAAAAATAGGAGAGAAGGATTCATCGCATTTTACGATATGGAGCTGCCGCCAAGCCCTAAAACCTCTCGGGGGGGGGGGGGGTGATCTAGAGTCTGTTCGGGGCTCCGGAGAGGGGAATCCGTCGCCATCGCATCATCAACCATCCTCCATCACCAATTTCATGATGCTCAACACCGTGCGTGAGTAATTCCATCGTAGGATTGCTGCACAGTGATGGGTTGGATGAGATTTATCATCTAATTGAGTTAGTTTTGTTAGGGTTTGATCCCTAGTATCCACTATGTTGTGAGATTGATGTTGCTATGACTTTGCTATGCTTAATGCTTGTCACTAGGGCCCGAGTGCCACGATTTCAGATCTGAACCTATTATGTTTTCATCAATATATGAGTGTTCTTGATCCTATCTTGCAAGTCTATAGTCACCTACTATGTGTATGATCCGGCAACCCCGAAGTGACAATAATCGGGACCACTCTCGGTTATGACCGTAGTTTGAGGAGTTCATGTATCCATTAGGACCCCGCTGCCACGGGAGGGTAGGAAAAAAGATGGCATGCAAGTTCTTTTCCATAAGCACGTATGACGATATTCGGAATACATGCCTACATTACATTGATGAATTGGAGCTAGTTCTATGGCACCCTAGGTTATGACTGTTACATGATGAACTACATCCGGCATAATTCTCTATCACCGATCCATTGCCTACGAGCTTTCCATATATTGTTCTCCGCTTATTTACTTTTCCATTGCTATTGCTATCATCACTACAAAATACCAAAAACATTACTTTTGCTATCATTACCTTTTGCTACCGTTACCATTACTATCATATAACTTTGCTACTAAACACTTTGCTGCAGATATTATTTTTCCAGGTGTGGTTGAATTGACAACTCAGCTGCTAATACCTGAGAATATTCTTTAGCTCCCCTTGTGTCGAATCAATAAATTTGGGTTGAATAATCTACCCTCGAAAACTGTTGTGATCCAATATACTTGTGGGTTATCAAGACTATTTTCTGGCGCCGTTGCCGGGGAGCATAGCTCTATTCTTTTAGTCACTTGGGATTTATATCTGCTGATCATTGTGAAGAACTTGAGAGATCCAAAATCCAAGATTTATCCCTCAACTACGAGGGGAGGTAAGGAACTGCCATCTAGCTCTACACTTGATTCGCCTTCTGTTTTGAGTAAGCTTGCGACAGCTAAACCTGCTTCTGCTATTCGTTCTGATATGTCGCATGTTATTGATGATGCCACTTCTGCTATGCATGATAGTTATGATGAAACTACCTCTATGCTTGATACTACTGTGCCACATGGTAAATTTCTTGATGAACAACTTGCTATGGTTAGAGAGAATGAAAATATTGAATATGATAACATTGATGAAAGTGATGATGAAGACTCTCCCCCTAATAAATATGAATCGCATGTTACTCCTGAGGGTTATGTTTTGGAAAAAGAAGCTGCTTTAGCAATTTTAGCTTGCAAAGATAGATACGAGCTCAAGAGGTTATTAGCTAAATGGAAGCAGCAATCTCTTAATGCTAGAATGAAACCTGACCCTGCTTTTTCTACTTCACCTATCTGTGTTACTGATTAGGATTATGAATTCTCTGTTCATCCTGATATAATTACTTTGGTTGAATCTGATCCTTTTCATGGCTATGAATCTGAAACTGTTGTGGCACATCTTACTAAATTAAATGATATAGCCACCCTGTTCACTAATGATGAGAAATCTCGCTACCTTTATATCCTTAAAATATTTCCGTTCTCATTAAAGGGTGATGCTAAGATATGGTTTAATTCTCTGGATCCTGGTTGTGTGCGTAGTCCCCAGGATATGATTTATTACTTCTCTGCTAAATATTTCCCTGCTCATAAGAAACAAGCTGCTTTGAGGGATATATATAATTTTGTGCAAATTGAAGAAGAGAGTCTCCCCCATGCTTGGGGGAGGCTTCTCCAATTACTTGATGCTTTGCCTGATCATCCTCTTAAGAAAAATGAAATACTGGATATCTTTTATAATGGACTAACAAATGCTTCCAGAGATTACCTGGACAGTTGTGCTGGTTCTGTTTTAGGGAAAGAACAACGGATGAAGTTGAAATTCTATTGAATAATATGTTGACAAATGGAAATAATTGGACACTTCCTGAGCCTACTCCTAAACCAACTCCGAAGAAAAGAGGTGTTATATTTATCAGTCCTCAAGATATGCAAGAGGCGAAGAAATCTATGAAAGAAAAAGCTATTAAAGCTGAAGATGTTCAGAATTTACCTCCTATTGAAGAAATACATGGTCTTAATTTATCGTCTGTTGAAGAAACATATGATCTTAATCCATTACTTATTGTAGAAACTCATGGTCTTGATAACCCGACACATGTAGTAAAGGTAAATTCTCTCTATAGGTATGATAAAGCTGAAATCCCTCTTACTACGTTTGCTAGCCAATGCTTATATGAGTTTGATAATTTTATGGTGAAGCAAGAAGATTTTAATGCTTATTTTGGCAGACAATTGAAATACAATTCAAATATGCTTGAACACTTGGGTGATTATATGGCTAATGTCAAAGGTGAACTTAAACTTATTAGTACACATGCTTCTATGGTTACCACTCAAGTAGAACAAGTACTTAAGGCTCAAAATGATTTGCTCAATGAATTGAATAGTAAGAATAATGATTATGCTATTAGAGTGGCAACTAGAACTGGTAGAATGACTCAGGAACCTTTGTATCCTGAAGGCCACCCTAAGAGAACTGAGCAAGATTCTTAGAGAAATAATACAGATGCACCTAGTCCTTCTAAAAGGAAGAAAAAGAAAAATGATAGGACTTTGCATTCTTCTAGTGAACCTATTGCTGAAACACCTGAGAATCCAAATGATATTTCTATTTCTGATGCTGAAGCACAATCTGGTAATGAACCTGAAACTAGTGATAATGTTAATGATAATGTTCATGATGATGCTCAACCTAGTAATGATAATGATATAGAATTGAACCTGCTGTTGATCTTGATAACCCACAATCAAAGAATCAACATTATGATAAGGAAGACTTTGTCGCTAGGAAACACTGAAAGGAAAGAGAACCATGGGTTCAGAAACACATGCCTTTCCCTCCCAAACCATCCAAGAAAAAGGATGATGAGGATTTTGAGTGCTTTGCTGAAATGATTAGACCTATCTTTTTGCATATGCGATTAACTGATATGCTTAAAATGAATCCTTATGCTAAGTACATGAAAGAAATTGTCACTAATAAAAGAAAGATACCGAAAGCTGAGATTTCCACCATGCGAGCTAATTATACTTTTAAGGGTGGAATACCAAAGAAACTTGGAGATCCAGGAGTACCCACTATACCATGCTCCATTAAAGAAACTACGTTAAAACTGCTTTATGTGCTCTTGGAGCCGGTGTTAGTGTTATGCCTCTCTCTTTATATCGTAGACTCGATTTGAATAAGTTGACACCTACTGAAATATCTTTGCAAATGGCCGATAAATCAACTACTATACCTATTGGTATTTGTGAGGATGTGCCTGTTGTGGTTGCAAATGTTACTATTTTAACAGACTTTTGTTATTCTTGATATTCCCGAGGACGATAGTATGCCTATTATTCTTGGAAGACCCTTTTTGAATGCTGCAAGGGCTGCTATTGATTGTAACAAAGGCAATGTTACTTTTCATGTTAATGGTAATGAGCATACGGTACACTTTCCGAGGAAACAACCTCAAGTTCATAGTATCAACTCTATTGGAAAAAATCCATCGATTATATTTGGAGGTTTTGAATTTCCTCTTCCTACTGTCAAGAAGAAATATGATATTCTTATTATTGGGGATGTGCATATCCCCGTTGAGGTAACATAGTGTTACTCGAAATTTCTCCGGTTCCATGTTCTTCGGAATGAGTTTGTTAACAAGACATGATCAACCTTGTTAGTGGATTCCTTTTGATGAGCATGAGATGGATGAAACTAGAAGGCACAACCTTCTGTACCCTCTTTCTACTCTCTGTTATTTAGTTGAAATAAAGTAAAAATAGTATTTCTTTCTTTCTGTTTTATGATTTATCTGTGCAATATAAAAATACCCCAAAAATAAAAGTTCTCCAAATGCCTTGAAAATGGAATATGATTTTTTCTGGAATATTTGAGAATATTTGGCACTGAGAACACAACACGGGGGGCATGCACCTGGTCACGAGGGTGGAGGGCGCGCCCCCTGCCTCGTGGGCCCGTGAAGGCCCTCCTCCACTTATTCCTGCACCTGCACACTCCTTCTTCCTCCCACAAACACCAATATCCAGCTCAAGCATGAGTTCTAGCTCATTTTCCTGCGATTTTCGATCTCCTTGCTCAAAGCACCTCTCACAAAACTACTTGGGGAGATTGTTTCTTGGTATGTGACTCCTCCATTGGTCCAATTAGTTTTTGTTCTAGTTCTTTATTCATTGCAAATTTGTGCTGCCTAGGTGGCCATGTTCTTGAGCTTGCATGTTAAATTTATATGGTTCCAAGTAGATGCATGATATAGGCTCTAGGCACTTGTAGGAGTAGTTGCTATCAATATTGTTGTGTTTGGTTTACTTTTATTTTTGAAGTTAATAAAAATTTCAGAATTTTTCAGAAAATAATGAATAGATTTTTGAGGGGCTCATCGAGCCGAAGCTCGAAAGAAAAGCAAAATGAAGAAGCAAAGAAGCCCAAGTATAATCTGCCTCGCACTTCGGAGGTTAGGCCGTGTGAATGGCCCTCCGATGATTTCTTGTGAGCAACCGGGATTCATGAGGATTTTTATGAATTGTTTAAGAATGCAGGCCTCACCGACTTCCTCCGCGACCAACGCGAACAGTATCTCTTACTCACCAATAATTTTGTGCAAAACTTCTACTATTATCCTAGGGAATCACCTCCTTCAGTAGAGTTTCATTTATATGATGTGGTTAAGAGGATGTCACTATATGAATTTTGCAGGGTTTGCAAAATACCTTTCGAGGGTAGCTTAGAGGAACCACATCGTAAAGATGTGGATTGGTTTATTGACACTATCACTGTAGGGGAAACTAGGAAGGTTTCCGATGCAAGAATCACTAGCATACATTTTCCTGTTTTACGCTACTTTGCAATATTTGCTAGTCGTTGCTTAATTGGTTGCGGAAACTGTGGAAAGCTTAGTGTTCCTAATATTTTTATTTTGTTCCATGGTTTATTTTGTGACGACTCTGTTAGTATGGGCGGTATCATTGCTAAACGGTTAAGTCTGAACCGTACAAAGGGCCAAATCTTTGGAGGCATCTATGCTTCACACCTAGCTGCACATTTTAACATACCTATTAGGCATTATGAGAAGGAAGAAAAATTGTTGCCCCCTATTTATTTAGACTATAAGAGTATGGTAGCGCATGATTTTATTATAATGAATAGGGAAGGGGAGCTTAAATACAAATTGTTCTTTGATGTCATCCTAAGACTATTACCTTGCATGCTCCTTCCTTGTTTGATTTATCTACAGGCCAGTACCTCATCTTGCTGGAGGCTATTCACGCTTACCGGGACCTTACATCAGCCATAGAGCCAGAATTGGAACCACAAGTTGATCCTCCACGACAATCTAATTACCAGTGGGATCCGGAGATGATTGCCAACCAGTGGCAATCAGAGTCTTCTTCTCCGAAGTACGACCCCAACTATTACTATGGATATCCGCCAGGCCAGCCATGGCCATAGACCAGCTTAGGCCAAAAGCCTAAGCTTGGAGGAGTACGTATTTCTCACCAACATTACATTCATGTTCACACACTCATTGCTAGATGTCGGTGCTCATACTTTTTCATTGTATCATCCATGGTAGTTTATGTCCTTTTTATGCTTTCTTCTTGTGCGTTTAATAAACCTTAAGAAAAACAAAAAAAATAGTTGTAGCTTTTAGCTAGTTTAATTTCCATGCTTGTAGTAGTAATTAAAAAGAAAACCCAAAAAGATTTCCTGTTCATCTTTTGCATGTTGGGAGCTTTCCCGTGTAAATAGTTTTATTTCGTTCCTTTTCTTTGGGGGTCGATAGGATAATACCATGATTAAATTGTTGAAGTGGCTCTTATATGCATTATTGTTGATCTGACAAAAGAGCCCAGACTGCCTTGCCTTCTCCTGTTTATTGAATGCTTGCAGATTCCAGCTTAGTCCAATGCATGTGCACTATTATTATTATCCACATCGTTCGGTCGTGCAAGTGAAAGGCAATTATGACGATATATGATGGACTGACTTAGATGAGAAAAGCTGGTATGAACTGGACCTCTCTTGTTTTCGTAAATATGATTAGTTCATCATTCCTGGTTCAGCATATTATGAATAAACATGTTTGCAATGACAACTAGAGATCTTAGTTTCTTGTGCCATGCTTGATTAGCTAGGAGCTTATAATGGTTTACCTTGCGTGCCAACATGCTATTAAAATGGTTGTGATGTGGTATGATAGGGTGGTATCCTCCTCTGAATGATTTAAGTGACTTGACTTGGCACATGTTCACGCATGTAGTTGAAACAAAATCAACATAGCCTTCATGATATTTATGTTCATGGTGGATTATATCCTACTCATGCTTGCATTTGGTGTTGATTAATTTTAATCCATGTTCATGACTGTTGTGGCTCTCTAGCTGGTCGCTTCCCAGTCTTTTGCTAGCCTTTTCCTGTACTAAGCGGGAATACTACTTGTGCATCCAACTCCATAAACCCCAAAGTTATTTCATATGAGTCCACCATACCTACCTATATATGGTATCTACCTGCTGCTCCAAGTAAATTTGTATGTGCCAAACTCTAAACCTTCAAATAAAATATCCTGTTTTGTATGCTCGAATAGCTCATGTATCAACTAGGGTTGTCCGTATCTTCCATGTTAGCCGGGTTATTCTCAAGAGGAGTGGACTCCGTTCCTCACTCAAGGGAAAATGGCAGGTCACCGGGATCCCCAGTCCCATGCTTTATGAAAACTAAATCAAAATAATTGCAAACAAAACTCCCCCTGGGACTCTTGTTAGTTGGAGGCACTCGTTGTTTCGAGCAAGCCATGGATTGATGCTTGTTGGTGGAGGGGGAGTATAAACTTTACCATTCTGTTTGGGAACCGCCTATAATGTGTTTAGCATGGCAGATATTGCCATCTCTTGGTTGTTATGTTGACAATGAAAGTATAGCGCTCAAAATATTATTCACCTCTATTTCAAAACTCAGCTCTGGCACCTCTACAAATCCCTGCTTCCCTTTGTGAAGGGCCTATCTATTTACTTTCATGTTGAGTCATCATCCTCTTATTAAAAATCACTACTTGGAGAGCACCGCTATCATTTGCATTCATTACTGTTAGTTTACATCGAGTATGACTTGACTGGATCTCTTTTACCATGAATTACAATGTCTAGTCAGTCCTTGATCTTTAAAGGTGCTCTGCATTTATGTTTTGCGGTCTCAGAAAGGGCTAGCGAGATACCATCGTGTTATATCATATTATGATTGTTTTGACAAAGTGTTGTCATCCGAGATTTACTATTATTGCTCGCTAGTTCATTATGCCATTGATATAAGTAAACAGGAGACCTATGTGTTATCGTGGATTTGGTTAGTTCATAATCTTTCCTGAAAACTTGAATGCCGGCTTTACATATTCACAACAACAAGAGCAAACCAAGTTTGTAAAAGTTTTTCTTTATCACTTTCAGTTTGTCAACTGAATTGCTTATGGACAAGCAAAGGTTTAAGATTGGGGGAGTTGATACGTCTCTGTCATATCTACTTTTCCAAACACTTTTTGCCCTTGTTCTGGACTCTAACTTGCATGATTTGAATGGAACTAACCCAGACTGACGCTGTTTTTAGCAGAATTACGATGGTGTTATTTATGTGCAGAAAGAAAAGTTCTCGGAATAACTGGAAACTTCACGGGCCATCTATTTGGAAATAATAAAAATCCTTGCAAAAGATGAAGACCAGGGGGGCCACACCCTAGCCACGAGGGTGGGGGGGCGCCTGCCCCCTGGACGCCCCCTACCTCGTGGCCCCCCTGGAGCTCCAACGACCTCAACTCCAACTCTATATATTTGCTTTCAGCGAGAAAAAAAATAGGAGAGAAGGATTCATCGCGTTTTACGATAGGGAGCCACCGCCAAGCCCTAAAACCTCCCGGGAGGACTGATTTGGAGTCTGTTCGGGGCAGCGGAGAGGGGAATCCATCACCATCGTCATCATCAACGATCCTCCATCACCAATTTCATGATGCTCACCGCCGTGCGTGAGTAATTCCATCGTAGGCTTGCTGGACGGGGATGGGTTGGATGACATTTATCATGTAATTGAGTTAGTTCTGTTAGGGTTTGATGCCTAGTATCCACTATGTTCAGAGATTCATGTTGCTATGACTTTGCTATGCTTAATGCTTGTCACTAGGGCCCGAGTGCCATGATTTCAGATCTGAACCTATTATGTTTTCATCAATATATGAGTGTTCTTGATCCTATCTTGCAAGTCTATAGTCACCTACTATGTGCTATGATCCGGCAACCCCAAAGTGACAATAATCGGGACCACTCCCGGTGATGACCGTGGTTTGAGGAGTTCATGAATTCACTATGTGTTAATGCTTTGGTCCGGTACTCTATTAAAAGGAGGCATTAATATCCCTTAGTTTCCATTAGGACCCCGCTGCCATGGGAGGGTAGGACAAAATATGTCATGTAAGTTCTTTTCCATAAGCACATATGACTATATTCAGAATACATGCCTACATTACATTGATGAATTGGAGCTAGTTCTATGTCACCCTAGGTTATGACTGTTACATGATGAACCACATCCAGCATAATTCTCTATCACTGATCCATTGCTTACGAGCTTCCATATATTGTTCTTCGCTTATTTACTTTTCCGTTGCTATTGCTATCATCACTACAAAATACCAAAAACATTACTTTTGCTATCATTACCTTTTGCTACCATTACCATTAATATCATATTACTTTGATACTAAACACTTTGCTCAATATATTAAGTTTCCAGGTGTGGTTGAATTGACAACTCAGCTGCTAATACTTGAGAATATTATTTGGCTCCCCTTGTGTCGAATCAATAAATTTGGGTTGAGTACTCTACCCTTGAAAACTGTTGCGATCCCCTATACTTGTGGGTTATCAGCCGGCAGTTGGAATTCTGGCCAGGAAAAGGAGCAAATATTAGAGACCTATTCTGCACATCTCCAAACGTCCTGAAACTTCACGTGAGCACAAATCCAAATATATAAAAAATATTGGGTGAAAGAAGTACTAGTGGGGGGCCACCCACCGCCCACGCAGGTGGGGGGCGCGCGCTACCCCCTGGGCGCGCCCCCTGCGTCGTGGGCCCCCTGGTGGCCCTCCGATGCCCATCTTTTGCTATATGGAGTCTTTCGTCGAGGAAAAAATCATAAGCAAGCTCATGGGACGAAACTCTGCCACCACGAGGCGGAACCTTGGCGGAACCAATCTAGGGCTCCGGCACAGCTGTTCTCCCAGGGAAACTTCCCTCCGGGAGGGGGAAATTATCACCATCGTCATCACCAACGATCTTCTCATCGGGAGGGGGTCAATCTCCATCGACATCTTCACCATCACCATCTCATCTCAAACCCTAGTTCATCTCTTGTATCCAATCTTTGTATCCAAACCTCATATTGGTACCTATGGGTTGCTAGTAGTGTTGATTACTCCTTGTAGTTGATGCTAGTTTGTTTACTTGGAGGAAGATCATATGTTCGGATCCATTATGCATATTAATACCCCTCTGATTATGAACATGAATATGCTTTGTGAGTAGTTACGTTTGTTCCTGAGGACATCGGAGAAGTCTCACTATAATTAGTCATGTGAATTTGGTATTCATTCGATATTTCGATAAGATGTATGTTGTCATCCCTCTAGTGGTGTCATGTGAACGTCGACTACATGACACTTCACCATTCTTTGGGCCTAGAGGGAGGCATTGGGAACTAATAAGTAGATGATGGGTTGCTAGAGTGACATAAGCTTAAACCCTAGTTTGTGTGTTGCTTTGTAAGGGGCTGATTTGGATCCATATGTTTCATGCTATGGTTAGGTTTATCTTAACACTTCTATTGTAGTTGCAGATGCTTGCAATGGGGGTTAATTATAAGTGGGATGCTTGTCCAAGTAAGGATAGTACACAAGCACCGGTCCACCCACATATCAAATTATCAAAGTACCGAACGCGAATCATATGAACGTGATGAAAACTAGCTTGACGATAATTCCCATGTGTCCTCGGGAGCGCTTTCCTTCATATAAGAGTTTGTCCAGGCTTTTCCTTTGCTACAAAAATGATTGGGGCATCTTGCTGCACGTTATTTACTTTTATTACTTGCTACTCGTTACAAATTATCTTATCAAAAAACTATCTGTTACCGATAATTTCAGTGCTTGCAGAGAATACCTTAGTGAAAACTGCTTATTATTTCCTTCTGCTCCTCGTTGGGTTCGACACTCTTACTTATCGAAAAGGCTACGATAGATCCCCTACACTTGTGGGTCATCAAGACTATTTTCTGGTGCCGTTGCCGGGGAGTGATGCGCCTTTGGTAGGTGGAATTTGGTAAGGAAAAATTTATATAGTGTGCTGAAATTTACTGTCAGTTGTTACTATGGAACATAATGCTTTGAGGAGCTTGTTCGGGGTATCTTCACCCCGACCAGTAGAGCAAAGAGTTTCTCCTCAACCTACTGAGCCTACTAAAAATGTTTACTTTGAAATTCCTTTGGGTATGACGGAGAAACTGCTAGCTAATCCTTTTGCAGGAGATGGAACATTGCATCCCGATTTACACTTAATCTATGTGGATGAAGTTTGTGGATTATTTAAGCTTGCAGGTATGCCCGATGATGTTATCAAGAAGAAGGTCTTCCCTTTATATTTGAAGGGAGAGGCATTGACATGGTATCGGCTATGTGATGATATGGGATCATGGGACTACAAGCAATCTAAATTGGAATTTCATCAGAAGTTTTATCCTATGCATCTTGTTTATCGTGATCGTAATTATATACATAATTTTTGGCCTCATGAAGGAGAAAGCATCGCTCAAACTTGGGGGAGGCTTAAGTCAATGTTATATTCGTGCCCCAATCATGAGCTCTCAAAAGAAATGATTATTCAAAAAAATTATGCTCGACTTTCTCTCAGTAATCGCTCCATACTCGATACTTCTTGTACTGGATCTTTTATGATGAAGACTATTGAATTCAAATGGGATTTATTGCAAAGAATTAAACGCAACTCTGAAGATTGGGACCTCGACGAAGGTAAGGAGTCAGGTATAACACCTAAGTTTGATTGTGTTAAATCTTTTATGGATACCGATGCTTTCCGTGAATTTAGCACTAAGTATGGACTTGACTCTGAGATAGTACCTTCTTTTTGTGAATCCTTTGCTACTCATGTTGGTCTCCCTAAGGAGAAGTGGTTTAAATATAATCCTCCCACTTAGGTAAAAGTAGTTGCTCCTATTAAAGTTGAAGAAAATACTATCACTTATGATGATCATATTGTTCCTACGACTTATATTGAGAAACCACTTTTCCCTATGAGAATAAAGGATCATGCTAAAGCTTCAACTGTGGTTATCAAAAGTAATATTAAGACACCTAAACCCCCTGAGCAAATTAAAGTTGAACCTAGTATTGCTATGGTTAAAGATCTCTTGGCCGATAATATTGATGGGCATGTTATTTACTTCCGCACTGAAGCTGCTAGAATTGCTTGACCTGATGCTAAAAATAAATATAGACCTGTTGTAGGCATGCCTGTTATTTCTGTTAAAATAGGAGATCATTGCTATCATGGCTTATGTGATATGGGTACTAGTGCAAGTGAAATACCTCATTCCTTATACCAAGAAATTATGCATGATATTGCACCTGCTGAGACAGAAGAAATTGACTTTACAATTAAGCTTGCTAATAGAGATACTATTTCACCAGTTGGGATTGTTAGAGATGTTGAAGTCTTGTGTGGGAAAGTTAAATAACCTGCTGATTTTCTTGTTATCAGTTCCCCACAAGATGACTTTTGTCCCATTATATTTGGTAGACCCTTCTTCAATACTGTCAATGCTAAGATACACTGCAATAAGGATATTGTTTCTGTTGGTTTAGGGGATATGTCTCATGATTTTAATTTTGCTAAATTTTGTAGACAACCCCATGGTAAAGAATTTCCTAGTAAAGATGAAATTATTGGTCTTGCTTCTATTGCCGTGCCTCCTAATGATCCTTTAGAACAATATTTGCTAGACCATGAAAACGATATGTTTATGAATGAAAGAAGCGAAATAGATGAAGTATTCTTTAAACAAGGACCTATTCTGAAACACAACTTGCCTGTTGAAATCCTAGGGGATCCACCTACACCCAATGGTGATCCCGTGTTTGAGCTTAAACCGTTACCTGATACTATTAAATATTCTTATCTTGATGAAAAGAAGATATATCCTGTTATTATTAGTGCTAACCTTTCAGAGCATGAAAGAGGAGAAATTATTGAAAACTCTGAAGAAGCACCGTGTTGCTATTGGATATACTCTTGATGATCTTAAGGGCATTAGGCCCACTCAATGTCAACACAAAATAAATTTGGAGGAAGACACCAAACCGGTTATTGATCACCAACGACGGCTAAATCCTAAGATGAAAGAAGTGGTAAGAAAGGAACTATTAAAGCTCCTTGAAGCAGGTATAATTTATCCCATTGCTGATAGTCAGTGGGTAAGTCCTGTCCATTGTGTCCCTAAGAAGGGAGGTATTACTGTTGTTCCTAATGATAAAGATGAATTGATCCCACAAAGAATTATTACAGGTTATAGGATGGTAATTGATTTCCGCAAATTAAATAAAGTTACTAAAAAGGATCATTACACTTTACCTTTTATTGATCAAATGCTAGAAAGATTATCCAAACATACACATTTTTGCTTTCTAGATGGTTACTCTGGTTTCTCTCAAATACCTGTGTCAGCTCATGATCAAGAAAAGACTACTTTTACTTGCCCTTTCGGTACCTTTTCCTATAGACATATGCCTTTTGGTTTATGTAATGCACGTGCTACCTTTCAAAGATGCATGATGGCTATATTCTATGACTTTTTTGAAAAGATCTGTGAAATTTTCATGGATGATTTCTCTGTTTATGGATCCTCTTTTGATGATTGCTTGAGCAACCTTGACCAAGTTTTGCAGAGATGTGAAGAAACTAACCTTGTCTTGAATTGGGAGAAGTGCCACTTTATGGTTAATGAAGGTATTGTCTTGGGGCATAAAATTTCTGAAAGAGGTATTGAAGCTGGCAAAGCTAAATTTATGCTATGTAACATCCCAAATTTTCAATTTGGAATGTTATACAATAGATCATCATTGCATATCATATTTATTGCATTTTTGTTAATCCTAGAAATTTCACGCAAATCAAGGACACTCTGAGAGAGTTGGGGATTCCGTTATTTTCATATTTGAGTTGTCTCAAATTTTGAAAATATGATCATTTGATTTTATTTATTTTATCTTCAATTATTTATATTATAAAAATTATGAGAGAGGGAATAAAATGACTTTCCCAAAATAAAGAAATATTGGGGATTGAATAAAAAATCAAATAAGATTTTATTTTGGTTTTATTTGCTATTTTATTTGAATTTAGGAAAAAATGCACGTTTTAAAAAGTTGCATTTAGGGCCAAGAAAATGTTCATCCTGTTCTAAATATTTTATTTAGACGGGGAAAATTTATTTTGGCATTTTTATAATTTTATTTATTTTTCTAGAATTTTTTTAGTTGCAGCGTTATTCTTTGAAAAAAAGAGACCCCGCGCCCGACTAGGCCAAGGGCCCAGCTGAGCAGGCCGGCCCAGCCAGCCGCCGCCGCCTCCCGCCTGGGTCGGGACAGGAGGCCGCCCCCTTCCCCAAGTCGCCGGACCCCCCCCCCCCCCTTATAATCCCGCCGGACCCCCCCCCCCCCCTTATAGTCCCACCGGACCCCCCTGCAGCCCCACACCCGCCGCCGCCTCCCCACACCGCCAGCGCCGCCGCCGCACGTCGCCCGCGCCGCCTGTCGCTGCTGCCGCCGCCCCGCGCCCCTGCCGCTGCACCACAGCTGCCGCCCCACACCACCCGCCGCCGCCGGAGCCCCGCCGGAGCCTCGCCGGAGCCCCGAGCCGAGGTAGCCGCCGCCTCGGTTTTCTGAGAAAAGCCGTTTCGGTTTTTTTACAAAACCCGACTTTTCTTTTTTTTAACAGATCGGTTTTTCTCTGGTTTATTTTTTAGCGAGCGTTCGCTCGTTCGTTCGTTTTACCGAACGCGTTCTTCGTTTAGTTCCAGTTAACGAACATTCGTTCGTTAACTCGTTCGTCATTCATCTTTTTCTCACATTAAATCTATGATTTTTCTGATCGCGATTTCTGATCCGATGTTCGTTTTAGTTTAACTTTTCGCTCGTTTGTTGGAATCAGGCGATTCAAGCGCCTGGAGTTTCGTCTCGAAACCCTCTTTCCGTTTAACCAACTCCAACAAGTTTTTGCCTCTGTAAAAATTTCCCTAGATCCAGAATAGAAACGAAGCCTTTTTCTTTTGCCGTTTGTCTTTCGTTGCTTCATTTGATTTGGTTCTTTTTGCCAACCGGAGTTCTTAAGTTGAACTATCTGGTTAGATCTCTTATTCCAGTTTCACCTGTGCATTAGTTGAGTACTTATTGAATGCTTGTTTGTTTGCAATAGAGTACCCGGAGTGCGCCGCTTACTACTTCGCATCACTAGGTTTTGCGGATCATCAGCAAGGCAAGTAACACTTTGAGCATACCATCCTACTACCCAGTTTTTATTGCATTAGATCAATCCTCTCACCATTGCATGATTAGGATCTAATTAAATTGTGGGTCTGGGAAGTAGATGAGGTAGTACCTATTACCTGTTTATTATCAAACCTTTGGGAGTTACTTCTACGTTTGCTTCTTATGCCATGCTATGCTAGTAGACGTGGATTGGGTGAGTGAAATCCATGACAGATGTGAGAATGTTAAATTAATAGTTTATCTAAGGTGGCAACTTAAATACACATCTGGGTGGATTGAGGCACCTGGGTATTCCAGCGATTGCCTATTTTTCTTTGGACCGCCACCCAGGCTCAAAGGGATCATGAGATTATTCATGCTAGAAACTTCCGTGTGCATCCACAAGCTACTATGGGCTCTAGCATAGTTGATTAAGTTGTGCGAACTCTTACAGTGGTAGACTAGCAGATGTAGGGGATGTAGGTGGTATGGTCTACCCATCGTAAGGTGCTAGCGCTTCTGAAAGACTATGTCTCAGTCATCCGTTTCTCAAACACCATGTAGTGCAAGAATCCCAACGGAGGAGATCGAGTCTTGTGGGGAAAAGTGCACAAACCTCTAGAGAGTGTTTAAAATAATCGTGGTTAGCCGTGTCCTCTGTTATGGACATCTTGACTATCTAGTACTTGGATTATCATGTGAATCTCATCATGTACTCTAATTAATTTTGTTGGGTTTTTAATGATGATGCTTAATCGGGATTGAGAATGCTGTCAACCATTCTCAATGTTTAATAACTACCATGATAGTTAAATAAAATTTATTCCTTTGCAGTAGGGAAAAATTGTCTTTACGCAAAACTGTAACCATAGAGCCCTCCACCGGCCAAATATGCATGTAGTATAGTTTTATTCTTCCATCATTCTCTATGTGTTACATTGCCAGCATATTCCATGTGCTGACCCGTTTCGGGCTGCAACATTCATGTTGCAGACTTTTCAGATGACGAGTAAGATGCCTTTTAGGTCGTGGTTCTATACTCAGTGATGCCGTTGGAGTTGATGGACTCGCTTATCTTCCAAGTATTCCGCTGTTATATTTATTAGTTGGCCTTAAGCCATATTTATTGTAATAAGTTCTCTTTTGAGACACTCGATGTAATAAGTGTGTGATTGCTACTCTGTTATAGATCCTTCAAGTATTGTGTGGTGTCTGCATTACTGATCCAGGGATGACACCTGAGCATAGAGATTGGACCGTTTGAGGTCTGGTCACAAGATGGTATCAGAGCACATGTTGACTGTGGGACACGATCACTAAGCTAAAGCCCTTGATCACTACTCACTCTTCTCCTTCTGACCTCTCATCTTTTCTACTCTTTTAGGATGGCGGATGCAAGGAACTAGTTCACGCAACCGGATGAAGATACACCCTTTGGACGTCACTTGAAGGAAGTCACTAGATACCTGAACATAGGAGTACCAAGCTTCACCGGAACCTACAACGCCACATTACCGGAAGAAGTGCGCTGGATGATTCATGTTCAAGTGTAACGCCCTCGATGCGACTATATCTCCCACGTGTCGAGGCACGACTTAGAGGCATAATCGCATTGAAGGCATATGTCGCAAGTCGGGTAATCATCACAAACATCCCATGTAATATAATAATAAAGAGGGATAACATAGTTGGCTTACACTCGCCACGTCACATCAAAGTACATAAATAACATCCATCATACAATTCACTCATGGCCCGACTACGGCGCCAAAATAGAAAAGACCCCCAACATGCGACAAGGCCCTGAATCTAACCCGAATAGGCACCACTACTGATCATCAGGAAAAGACACATAGTAACACTGAGAGTCCTCGTCGTACTCCCACTTGAGCTCGAGCGTGCCATCTGGAGCTGTATCATCTGTCCCTACATCCGGTGTAATAGTAATCTGTGAGCCACAGGGACTCAGCAATCTCGCACCCTCGTGATCAAGACTATTTAAGCTTAATAGGTAGGAAAGGGGTAATGTATAAGTGGCGCTGCAGCAAGCAACTAGCATATATGGTGGCTAACTTATTTGCAAAAGTGAGCGAGAAGAGGAGGCAAGGCATGAGCGAGAAACTAGAGAGCAACCTGCGCAAACATAACTCCAACGCCGTGTCCACTTCCCGGGCTCCGCCGAGAAGAGGCCATCACGGCAACACACTCAGTTGATTCATTTTAATTAATTAAGGTTCAAGTTATCTACAACCGGACATTAACAAATTCCCATCTACCCATAACCGCGAGCACGACTTTCGAAAGATCAATCCCTGCACGGGGGTCCCAACTTAGCCCATAACAAGCTCTCACGGTCAACGAAGGAATAGACCTCCACCCAAGACACACCGATCAGACTCGGTATCTCGGTACAACAAGATGATTCGACAGGTTAAAACAAGTCCAGCAACACCACCCAGATGTGCCGACAAATCCCGATAGGAGCTGCACATATCTCGTTCTCAGGGCATATCGGATGAGCAAGACGTCGGGTAGGCCAGCCCAGAGTTGCCCCTGGTAGCCCCGGACATCGCTCGGTGGGACCAACACTCAGAGGAGCACTGGCCCGGGGGGGGGGTTAAAATAAGATGACCCTCGGGCTCCGGAAACCCAAGGGAAAAAGAGGCTAGGTGGCAAATGGTAAAACCAATGTTGGGCATTGCTGGAAAAGCTTTAATCAAGGCGAACTATCAAGGGGTTCCCATTATAGCACAACCGCGTAAGGGACGCAACAATCCGGGAACATAACACCGATATGAAGGAAACTAGGGCGGCAAGAGTGGAACAAAACACTAGGCGAGAGGCCGAGCCTTCCACCCTTTACCAAGTATATAGATGAATTAAGATAACATAGCAATATAATGATATCCCAACAAGTAAATAAAGGTTCCAACAAGGAACGGCTCCAATCTTCACCTGCAACTAACAATGCTATAAGAAGGGCTGAGCAAAGCGGTAACATAGCCAATCAACGGTTTGCTAGGACAATGGTGGGTTAGAGGCTCAATCATGGCAATTGGGAGGCTGACAAGAAAGTGGTAGGCATCATAGCATTGGCAAAGCGAAAGAGCGAGCAAACTAGCATAGCAAAGATAGTAGTGATTTCGAGGGTATGATCATCTTGCCTGCACAGTTGTCAGAGTTGACTGGATCCTCAAAAGCAAACTCAACGGGCTCCTCGTTAGCGAACTCGTCTCCCGGCTCTACCCAACAACACAAACAAGCAACAAGGATACAATCAACCACGTGCAAGGGCAACCAATAAGATGCAAAGATGGTATGCTATGCGGGATGCAAAATGCAAGACGTGACAGGAAATGCATGAACCTGGCCTCAACTTGGAAAACCAAGTGTGCCACTGGATAGAGGGGAAGAAATCCCCTGAAAACGATATAAAGATCATAGGAATCGGAGCTACGGTTTGGAAATGGCAAGCATTTTACAAAACGAACCGATCTGCGATTTACAGCAAGTAGGCTCCTAAATGCAACGAAATGAACATGCTACAGCCACCAAACATGAAAACAAATTGAATGGCAGGGATGTATACAAGATTCTTAACAAATCACAAGGACTGAGCCATAGGCAAAATCATCCATTAAGGGGTTCAAACAAGCATGGCAAAACTGAATAAGCAAAACAGATTTCAGACTTAGCGAAATTAACGCTAGTCTGGAATTTCAGACCACGATGCTCTCTTCGGAACAGCAAAACAACATGAAACATAACCTGACCATGGCAAGTAAGAGCATGGCATGGAGCTACTCAACAAGCTTAACAAAACCCCCAAAATGACTTGGGCCAAAAGGGTTCACAAAATACTCTAACGAGCACACGAACATAGATGAAACACAATCAGTTTTCAGACTTAGTGAAAACTGAGACATGCTGAAATTATAACTCACGGAGGCATGTAAACGAGCTCGATGCACTCACTACAGTGCAAGTCATGGCAAGGCAAGCATATATCCATAAAGAAGGCACAAAATTCTAGCTAGACATGGCAAGAACAATGGCATAGCATGCATGGATCACTAGCAATAGCACCGGCAAAATCGCAAAAGAGTTCACGATCTGCCCAAATTAACGACGATGCAAAAGTTGAGCTTGATTGACTCAACCTAGGGTGCTCCAACATAACAAGTAAAGACATGGATGGATAGAGCACAACAAGATTAACAAATGTCCCTTACTGAGCATACTCAAAAAGGGCACGGATCACTAGGAACCAAGCTGCACATATAGCATCATGAACTAAAACATCCCAGACTTGGTGAAAATCAATAAGTCCCTGAAATCAGCAATCTCAGGTACCCCTCTTTGCAAGCTTGCACAAGACACCACACACATCCTAAAAATGCATGGGTGGCACCTCTGGAAAGAAGAAAAAATGCTTAACAATTCATCCCAAAGGGGCACATGCATATCATGCACACAATAATCATGGCAAAAATGACAAAAGTCAATGAAGAGCTAACAGATCTGCAGTTTAACTCATGATGCCTCCTTGTAACAGCATTTTGGGCATCAATATGAACTCAAATGCAAATGATGCAATGGAATGAAATGATGTACTCGTCGAGACGAAGATTTTGATATATCATATGTCCAGAACGGAGCTACGGTTGCGAAGATACGGCAGGTCAAAGTTTGCACAAAAATACGGGGGAGAGGGAAGAAAGTCAACCGACTAGGGTTTGGATCCAGATCTGGATCGGCCCGGGCTACTGTTCACGGCACTGTAGCAACTCGAAGCTCGCCGGACTTGGCGCTCCGGTGACCGTCCGGGAAGAGGAGGGCGGCGAGGAGAGGACCGGATGACGGGGGCGGCGGCGGCGGCTCGTGGAGACGGCGGCGGCGGTGGCTCCGGCCACCAGGGTCGCGGCACGGTAGGGTGACAATGGCGGAGCTTGGCGACGCCGGTGATGGCGGCACGGCGGACGGCCGGGAGGAGAGGCGCCGGCCGCGGGGACGACGGGAGGCGGCGCGGAGGACGGGCAGCGGTGGGCACGCGGGCCGGGGAGGGCCGGCTCCGGGCTGTGCGGGCCCGCGTGGCGGCGATGTGGGCACCGGGCGGCGGCGAGTAAGATGGCGACACGTGGCGGCGGCGGGTGCAGCGGACACGTCCGGCGGCGGCGGAGATGGTTGGATCTAGGGTTAGGGGGGAGGGACTCCGTGAATTTGGAATGGGGGGTGTATATATAGGCATAAGTGGAGCTAGGAGAGTCCAAATGAGGTGCGGTTTTCGCCCACGCGATCGTGATCGAACGACCGAGACAATGGAGCGGAGTTTGGTGGGTTTTGGGCCAAATTGGAGGGGTGTTGGGCTGCAACACACACGAGGCCTTTTTGGTCCCTCGGTTAACCGTTGGAGTATCAAACGAAGTCCAAATGACCCGAAACTTGACAGGCGGTCTACCGGTAGTAAACCAAGGCCGCATGGAAAGTCTCGGTCCAATCCGGAAATGTTTAATCCCCACACACGAAAGAAAGCTAGAAATGGCCACCGGAGGAGAACGAAGCGCCGGAATGCAAAACGGACAACGGGGAAAATGCTCGAATGCATGAGTTGAACATAACAAGTAAAGACATGGATGGATAGAGCACAACAAGATTAAAAAATGTCCCTTACTGAGCATACTCAAAAAGGGCACGGATCACTAGGAACCAAGCTGGACATATAGCATCATGAACTAAAACATCCCAGACTTGGTGAAAATCAATAAGTCCCTGAAATCAGCAATCTCAGGTACCCCTCTTTGCAAGCTTGCACAAGACACCACACACATCCTAAAAATGCATGGGTGGCACCTCTGGAAAGAAGACAAAATGCTTAACAATTCATCCCAAAGTGGCACATGCATATCATGCACACAATAATCATGGCAAAAATGACAAAAGTCAATGAAGAGCTAACAGATCTGCAGTTTAACTCACGATGCCTCCTTGCAACAGCATTTTGGGCATCAATATGAACTCAAATGCAAATGATGCAATGGAATGAAATGATGTACTCGTCGAGACGAAGATTTTGATATATCATATGTCCAGAACGGAGCTACGGTTGCGAAGATACGGCAGGTCAAAGTTTGCACAAAAATACGGGGGAGAGGGAAGAAAGTCAACCGACTAGGGTTTGGATCTAGATCTGGATCGGCCCGGGCTACTGTTCACGGCACTGTAGCAACTCGAAGCTCGCCGGACTTGGCGCTCCGGTGACCGTCCGGGAAGAGGAGGGCGGCGAGGAGAGGACCGGATGACGGGGGCGGCGGCGGCGGCTCGTGGAGACGGCGGCGGTGGTGGCTCCGGCCACCAGGGTCGCGGCACGGTAGGGTGCCAACGGCGGAGCTTGGCGACGCCGGTGATGGCGGCGCGGCGGACGGCCGGGAGGAGAGGCGCCGGCCGCGGGGACGACGGGAGGCGGCGCGGAGGACGGGCGGCGGTGGGCGCGCGGGCCGGGGAGGGCCGGCTCCGGGCTGTGCGGGCCCGCGTGGCGGCGATGTGGGCATCAGGCGGCGGCGAGTAAGATGGAGACACGTGGCGGCGGCGGAGATGGTTGGATCTAGGGTTAGGGGGGAGGGACTCCGCGAATTTGGAATGGGGGTGTATATATAGGCATAAGTGGAGCTAGGAGAGTCCAAATGAGGTGCGGTTTTCGCCCACGCGATCGTGATCGAACGACCGAGACAATGGAGAGGAGTTTGGTGGGTTTTGGGCCAAATTGGAGGGGTGTTGGGCTGCAACACACACGAGGCCTTTTTGGTCCCTCGGTTAACCGTTGGAGTATCAAACGAAGTCCAAATGACCCGAAACTTGACAGGCGGTCTACCGGTAGTAAACCAAGGCCGCATGGCAAGTCTCGGTCCAATCCGGAAATGTTTAATCCCCACACACGAAAGAAAGCTAGAAATGGCCACCGGAGGAGAACGAAGCGCCGGAATGCAAAACGGACAACGGGGAAAATGCTCGAATGCATGAGTTGAACATGTATGCAAATGCAATGCACATGATGACATGATATGAGATGCACGAAAACGAAAACAACACACGGAGACAAAGACCCGAACCCGAGGAATAAATATAACTTAATGCCGGAAACGGCAAGAGTTGGAGTACAAATTGGGAAAGTAATATCTGGGGCGTTACAAAGTTCCAGGAAGGTCGTTCATGCCAGCTAGTGAACCCATAGAGTTTTCTTTTGAGGCACCAACATGGAGTCTAGGAAAGATCATGGCAGCTCAAATCGCCATGGGACGCATTGGAGAAGTTTACCGCAATGATCTCAAGGGTACTATCTACCAGTTTTGTGGGTGCCGAGATGAGCACTGGGAGATGATCAGCACCAAGAAGGATAGATCAATTGCAGCTTTTATCCAGGAGTTAAACTAGCACATTCGACGTCAGGAGAACTAGATGTGCACCAACATGATAGAACTGAAGAAGGCGAAGACAAGAATCAAGGAACTGGAGGAAGAACTCAACGCTACACGTGAGGATTATGAAGAGGAAATCAAAGTATTAGTGGAGAAGAATGACAATCTGATCAAGAAGATTGGAATATTTCTGGGAGACCCTACACAAGTAGAGGAAGACGAAGAACCCAAGGAGATTCTCCCAGAAGACTACATCATCATCGACGACACCGACTCGGATCCAGATGATAGCGATGATGACTCTGTTGATGAAGCTGGAGCAGATATCATGGAGTCTGCAACCGAAGAATATTTTTAGTAGAGCACCCCAACAGTAGTAGTAGTCCACCATGTAAATATAGCAGTCCGAGCACTTTTGTGATAGTTAGATCGATTGTATGCCCTTGTTTGATTGAATGAAGGGAATTGTTTGCTTTGCCACATGTGCATATGGGTAGCGTTTTCTCTCTAGAACCCTCTCTATTCTTAAATCTCATCTTTTCTAAACCCTCAGATGCCTCCGAGACGTGACCCCGGATTTACTTTCCCACCGGAGCTCACTCAGTTGATCTAGCAGCAGAACACATTGATGCAGTTGCTAGTCCAGAATCAGTATCAAGGGAACAACAACAACAGCCCACCACCACCACCTGTTGATCACTTAGCCCGTTTTCTTAGGCTGAATCCGCTAGTGTTTTCCAGTAGCACCGAGCAGATAGTAGCAGATGATTGGCTCCGCAAGATAGCAAGGGAGTTGACCATGGCAGGATGCACAGATGCGGAAAAGGTGAAGTTTGACGCACATCAGCTTGAAGGACCCGCAGCATCATGGTGGGAGAATTTCAAAGCCTTCTTCCCTGTCGACACTGTCACATGGGACCAGTTCCAGCAGGCTTTCCGTACTGCCCATGTTTCAGCAGGAGCTATGGCCATGAAGAAGTGAGAGTTTCACAACTTGCACCAAGGAGGAAGGACGGTTGGCCAGTATGTGGAGGACTTTAGTAAGCTAGCACGTTAGGCCCCAGATGACGTTGCTACGGATGCAGCTAAGCAGGAGAAGTTTCTGGAAGGACTGAATGATGAGTTGAGCATGCATCTGATGGTAGCAACCTTCGACAACTACTAGGAGTTAGTAGATCGTGCTCTCATGATTGAAGGGAAGCAGCAACAAATTGAAAACCGCAAGCGGAAGTATGGACAAGGGAAGTACAATTCAAGAGCTCAGCAGAAGCCACGTTTTACCCCTAGACCAGGAGGACATTTTCAGCATACCCATGGAGGACGTAGCTCGCACAATCATAATGGCCACAAGAATGGTAATGGGAATGGACGAAGCAACGGCCAGAACCGCACCGACCCATCAACCCCAGCCAAGAGAGACCTGAGCCAAGTCACTTGCTTTAAGTGCTAGAAGACCGGACATTACGCTAATGAATGTCCTGAATCCCAAAATGGAAATGCCAATGGAAGCTCTGGGAAGAAGCCGAACCCTTTCAACAGGGGACAGGTGAACCACGTGAATGTGGAGGAGGTTGAAGCCCAGCCCGATGGAGTAATAGGTATGTTTTTGGTTAAGTCATTTACTGCACTCGTTCTTTTTGATACTGGTGCATCACATTCATACATATCAAGGGGATTTGTGGATAAGTATAAACTGCCAACCCAAGCCCTTAGGTCACCCATGTTAGTAACCTCGCCTGGAGCTGAGTATATGGCTAGTCTATGGTGTGATCGGTTACCATTAAGGATTGGTAACTATGTATTTCCCTCGGACCTAATAGTATTAGAATCCCAAGAATTGGATGTGATATTAGGCATGGATTGGTTATCAAAGTATGAAGGGAACATTGAATGTGCCAGTAAGTCAATTTTGATTACCACCCCAGAAGGGAGAAGGATCAAGTATGTATCCCGGCATTGCCGAAAGGGACTCAAGTAAATTGCCTAACAGGAGTTGTGCAGGAGGAATTACCAGTAGTGAAGGAGTTCCCCGATGTATTTCCAGAAGAGTTGCCAGGCATGCCACCGGATAGAGATATTGAGTTTTTTATTGAGCTTTTGCCAGGCACATGGCCAATATCTAAGAGACCTTATAGGATGCCCGCAAAGGATTTGGAAGAGATTAAGAAGCAAATTAAGGAGTTACTGGATAAAGGATATATTCGCCCAAGTTCTTCACCTTGGGGATCGCTAGTACTTCTAGTAGAGAAGAAGGATGGATCGTTAAGGATGGTCGTTGATTATCCAGGATTGAATGAAGTAACCATCAAGAACAAGTACCCACTACTGATGATCCATGATGTGTTTGATAGATTGCAAGGAGCTAAGGTATTTTCCAAGATCGATCCGCGGTCAGGATACCATCAGTTGAAAATTCAAGAACAGGATATACCTAAAACGGCCTTTACCACCAGGTATGGGCTGTATGAGTATACCGTTATGTCATTTGGCCTAACTAACGCACCTGCATATTTTATGAACATGATGAACAAAATGTTTATGGAGTTTTTGGATAAGTTCATTGAGGGAGTCCTAGATTAGGGGGTGTTTGGATAGCCGGACTATACCTTCAGCCGGACTCCTGGACTATGAAGATACAAGATTGAAGACTCCGTCCCGTGTCCGAAAGGGACTTTCCTTGGCGTGGAAGGCAAGCTTGGTGATACGGATGTTCAGATCTCCTACCATTGTAACGGACTCTATGTAACCCTAACCCTCTCCGGTGTCTATATAAACTGGAGGGTTTTAGTTCGTAGGACAACATACACATCAACAATCATACCATAGGCTAGTTTCTAGGGTTTAGCCTCTCTGATCTCATGGTAGATCTACTCTTGTACTACCCATATCATCAATATTAATCATGTAGGACATAGGGTTTTACCTCCATCGAGAGGGCCCGAACCTGGGTAAAACTTCGTGTCCCTTGCCTCCTGTTACCATCCGGCCTAGACGCACAGTTCGGGACCCCCTACCCGAGATCCGCCGGTTTTGACACCGACATTGGTGCTTTCATTGAGAGTTCCTCTGTGCCATCGCTGTCAGGCCCGATGGCTCCTACGATCATCAATGGCGATGCAGTCCAGGGTGAGACCTTCCTCCCCGGACAGATCTTCGTCTTTGGTGGCTTCGCACTGCGGGCCAATTCACTTGGCCATCTAGAGCAGATCGAAAGCTACGCCCCTTGCCGTCAGGTCAGATTCGGAAGTTTAAACTACACGGCTGACATCCGCGGGGACTTGATCTTCGACGGATTCGAACCACTGCCGAGCGCCCCGCACTGTCATGACGAGCATGATCTAACTCTACCGCCGAACGGTGCCTTGGAGGCCGCACCCACACCGTCTCCGACCCTTAGTTCGGAGTCAACTGCGCCGATCGAGGATGGGCGGTTGGACGCCACCTCGAGGGCTGCAATCCAAACGGCGATTGAGCCGAACACCAGCCCCGTACTCTACGAGACTCGTGACTCCAAGGAGCCGGACTCCTCTCCGGACTCCGAACGCTCCGCGCCCCTGCCAATCGAATCCGATTGGGCGCCGATCATGGAGTTCACTGCCGCGGACATCTTTCAGCACTCGCCTTTTGGCGATATTATGAAGACACTGAAGTCTCTCTCTTTATCAGGAGAGCCCTGGCTGGACTACGGCCAACAAGGTTGGGATTCGGATGATGAAGAAATTCAAAGCCCACCCACCACCCACTTCGTAGCCACTGTCGATGACTTAACCGACATGCTCAACTTTGAGTCGGAAGACATCGACAGTATGGACGTCGATGAAGGAGATGATGAAGAACCAGCGCCTACTAGGCCCTGGAAAGCCACCTCGTTGTATGACATATACATGGTGGACACCCCAAAAGAGGGAGATGGCGATGGAACAGCGGAGGATGACCCCTCCAAGAATCAGCCTAAGCGCCGACGTCAGTGGGGCCCCTCAAAATCCCGCCAAAACAAACATGGTGATTCCAGCACGGGAGATAATAATACTCTGGAAAACGCCGAAGAAAACCCCCTCCAGCAAGATTTAGCATAGGAGGATGGAGAAACCAGCCCTCATGAGAGAGCGGCAGACAGAGAGGTCGACGACGATAATTATATGCCTCCCTCCGAAGATGAGGCAAGCCTCGACGACGACGAATTCGTCGTGCCAGAGGATCCCGTTGAGCAAGAGCGTTTTCAACGCAGGCTTATGGCCACGGCAAGAAGCCTCAAGAAAAAATAGCAACAACTTAGAGCTGATCAAGATTTGCTAGTCGATAGATGGACTGAAGTCCTTGCGGCCGAAGAGCATAAACTCAAGCGCCCTTCCAATAGCTACCCAAAGCGCAGGTTGCTACCCCAATTAGAGGAAGAAGCACTTGATGCGGCCGACCGGCCACCTCGTGGCCACGACAGAGAGGCCTCTCGGCCCTCCACTCAAGCCGCACCCCATACCAAGGTACGGGACTATGCGCCGAACTTACGAGATATGTTGGAGGACAAGGCAAGGCAAACAAGATCGATCTACGGATCACGTGGGCGCCCCATGGCTCGAGGCGGCAACTGTCACGCCAGCCACAAATTCGGCAGGGCCGAACAGAGTAGACAAAGCTCATTGGAGCTACGTCATGATATAGCCCAGTACAGAGGCGCTGCACACCCACTCTGCTTTATAGACGAAATAATGGATCATCAAGTCCCCGAGGGTTTCAAACCCGTAAACATCGAATCATATGATGGCAGAACAGATCCTGCGGTATGGATCAAGGATTATCTCCTTCATATCCACATGGCCCGCGGCGACGATTTCCACGCCATCAAATACCTCCCACTCAAGCTTAAAGGACCAGCTCGACATTGGCTTAACATTTTCCCAACAGGATCAATCAGCTGTTGGGAGGACCTGGAAGCCGCATTCCTCGACAATTTCCAGGGCACTTATGTGCGACCCCCAGACGCTGATGACCGAAGTCACGTAATTTAGCAGGCAGATGAATCGGTCAGGCAATTTTGGACACGGTTCCTAACAAAGAAAAATCAAATAGTCGACTGTCCGGATGCTAAGGCCCTAGCAGCCTTCAAGCACAATATCCACGACGAGTGGCTGGCCCGGCACCTTGGACAGGAAAAGCCAAAATCTATGGCAGCACTCATGGCACTCATGACCCGCTTCTGCGCGGGAGAAGACAGCTGGCTCGCTCGTAGCAACAATATGACCAAGAACCCTGGTAGTTCGGACACCAGGGACATTAGTGGCAGGTCGCATCGCAACAAGCAGAAGCGCCGCATTAACAGCGACAATGCTGAGGATACGGCAGTTAATGCCGGACTCAGAGGCTCTAAATCCGGTCAGCGGAAGAAGCCATTCAAAAGGAATCCTAGGGGCCCGTCCAGCTTGGACCGAATACTCGACCGCTTGTGCCAAATACATGGCACCCCCGAAATCCGGCCAATCACACCAACAGGGACTGTTGGGTGTTCAAGCAAGCAGGCAAGTTAAACGCCGAAAACGAAGACAAGGGGCTGCATAGCGATGACGACGAGGAGCCCCGGCCGCCGAACAACAGGGGACAGAAGGGTTTTCCCCCACAAGTGCGGACGGTGAACATGATATACGCAACCCACATCCCCAAGAGGGAGCGGAAGCGCGCGTTAAGGGACGTATACGCGATAGAGCCAGTCGCCCCAAAGTTCAACCCATGGTCCTCCTGCCCGATCACCTTTGATCTAAGGGACCATCCCACTAGCATCCGTCATGGCGGATTTGCCGCAATGGTTCTAGACCCAATTAATGACGGATTTTATCTCACTAGAGTCCTCATGGATGGCGGCAGTAGCCTGAACCTGCTTTACCAGGATACAGTGCGAAAAATGGGCATCGATCCCTCGAGGATTAAGCCCACCAAAATGACCTTTAAAGGCGTAATACCAGGTGTAGAGGCCAACTGTAGAGGCTCAATCACACTTGAAGTGGTCTTCGGATCCCTGGATAATTTCCGAAGCGAGGAATTGATCTTCGACATAGTCCCATTCCGAAGTGGCTATCATGCACTGCTCGGACGAATCGCATTCGCCAAATTCAATGCGGTACCGCACTATGCATACCTTAAGCTCAAGATGCCAGGCCCTCGTGGAGTGATTACGGTCAATGGAAATACCGAACGCTCCCTCCGAACGGAGGAGCACACGGCGGCCCTTGTAGCAGAAGTACAAAGCAGCCTCTCCAGGCAGTTCTCCAGTCCGGCCATTAAACATCCGGACACCGTCAAGCGCGCCCGGAGTAACCTACAACAAGACCGCCTGGCACGTTCCGAGCAGGCGTAGCAATGTGGCCCCAACCCCAACCCTCCCAAAAAGGCAACGCCAGTACTTCGCGTCCATAACTACGCTCTGGAAATACCATGGGCATAGGGGGGGGCACCATCACGGCACGCCAAAAACACGGCTTAAACAGCACCAGGGGCTGCCAATTTTTTACTTTTCTCTTACTTCTAGGACTCTACTCTTCGGAAGGCCTGTTCGGCAGTTCAATTGCCGCACAAATGATGCAAGGACCAGGGAAGCAGACAAGCCATGCCGCATTACGGAAATCCCAGGTGGTCTATATCACCAGCAGTATACCTGTTTCGCATATTATTCCGCAGCTTGCCCCTGGAGCAGACATGTTAAGTAGTCCAACTTTTCATTTATCGCATTACTTGTATCGTTCTGCTTTGATCGCATCTATTTTTAATAAACAATGCATAGCTTTTGTCTATTTTTTGCATTATCTTTTTATAAATAAATGTTCCTTAACGACATGTTGCACCCGTACAACTTGGTACGGCCAAAATACGCCAGGGGCTTTTAGCACCCCTCAATATGGTGTGAGAACTCCGAACACTTTCACAAGTGCGGCACCCCGAACTTGTAGCACTATATGCATCAGCTCTGAATCATGTCTTGGGTCAATAGTTGGGTTTGCCCGGCTCCTATGTTTTGTTGCCTTACGTTCCACTATATCGGCTAAGGTAGCACTAGGAGAACCACTGCGATTGTGCCCCGGTTGAGCTGGGTCGAGCACCTCAGTGGAGAAAGCTAAAACTGACTGTCATGATGAAGCGAGAGCTGGTCGCTATTCGACAGGTTTTTCGAGTCCCTAAAGACTTATGCCGCTTAGGACGAGGAGCCGGCTCTGTCCGGCCAAGGCGTGGATAGCGCCCCGAACTCGGTCTTCCGAATACTAGGGGCTTCACCGAAATTTAAAATTATAGAATTCTATGGCTAAGTGAGAGCGTTCACGCATTATAGTCTGATTGCCACGTTCGTTGGGCTGAGCGCCTCCCTCGAAGGACCCAAATATGGGAAAAAGAGCGCCCAGGTTTGTCCCCGAACACCCCAGCACTAGCGGAAAGAGGGCAGAACCCGACGACTCGCCATCTCTTAGTATTGATAAACAGCCGCACAGAAGGTAATATTTTAAATTCAAGCAGCATTGCTTAGCGCATATGAACAAGTTTTCAGCGCATAGGATAACACGAGCGGGTTTTTCTCAAAAAATACATCCTTGGTACATTCATCCTCCACAAGGCGGGCACCCTTCAGAACATCCTTATAGTAATTCTCGGGCTTGCGATGCTCTTTCCCCGACGGTGGCCCGTCCTTCACAAGCTTCTCCGCATCCAGCTTGCCCCAGTGCACCTTAGCACGGGCAAGGGCCCTACGGGCACCTTCAATGCATATGGAGCACTTGATGACTTCGACCTGGGACAGGCCTCCACCAGCCGCCGCACCAGCCCGAAATAGCTCCCAGGCTGAGCCTCTCCAGGCCACAGCGGAACTATGAGGCCCTTCATGGCCTGTTCGGCCGCCTTGTGGAGCTCGACCAGTTGCTTCAGCTAGTCGCTCAGCGGCACGGGGTGTACGGCCTCAGCGTACTAAGACCAGAACACCTTCTCCATCGAGCTGCCCTCCTCAACTCGATAGAATGCGGAGGCATCAGACACACTCCGGCGAAGATCAGCGAACGCGCCTGGAGAACTCCGGATTCGGGTAAGTAACAAGTAACTCACGCCGCTATCTTCTTCACCTCATCCAACTCCTGGAGGGTCTTCTGGGATTCGGCCTTGGCAGACTTGGCACTTTCAATAGCCGCCGCGAGCTCGGACGCTTGCGTCCTTGAGTCACGCTCCAAACTCTCATGTTTTTCCACGAGAGCCTGGAGCTCTTGCCGCACCTTGCCAACCTCGGCCTCATACTTCTCTTGCTCGGTGCGCTCCGAGGCTGCCCTCTTCTCGGCCTCATCCAGTGCTTGCTTAAGGGTCGCCACCTCAGATGTGGCCCCTACAATAGCCACGAAAATCCTGTCATTTTTCGCAATTGCATCTTTTTTTATATTTAAACAAGGTATTTGTTACCTTCATTGTCCTCGAGCTGCTTCTTGGCACACCCAAGCTCTTGCTCGGACCGCTCGAGGTCCTGCTTTAGCGTGTCCACTTCTGCAGTCAGTGCGGCGGACACCAGCAGGGAAGCCTGCACACGCATATTGACTCCTTTTTGTTAGACTCCTGCGAATTTTAATTGATCCTCTATTTGGCTTTCCTTCCGAACGCCAAATAGAGCATCAGGGGCTACTGTCTATGCGGTAATATTATTTACACATTCTTTACTTACCTCAAAGCCTGTTAAAAGGCTAGTACAAGCTTCAGTCAGTCCACTTTTGGCGGACTGAACCTTCTGGATCACTGCCCCTCGTCGATGGAAGCGCCTTGGAGCGCTTCCAACATATTGTCCTGCGCCTCCGGTTGGACAGAGTTCATCGGCACGGCGGGCTTGCTCCTCTTGGAAGGAGGTCGCCCGCCTGTCTCTGGAACCTTTGAAGGTTCCGGAGCAGCGTCTGGCCTAGAGCCGGACTTGGAGCCCTGGGGGGTTTCATTCCCTTTACTCCTGGAGTCCAGGAGGTCGCCTCGCGGCACCTCCAGAACCACCTCCTCCCGTATTGTAACCTGTCGGGACAACACTTCGGTGTCGTCCATAGGGCGGGGGTGGAAGCCGTCGGGAGCGAGTTCACGTCCGACGAGTCCAGTGAGCCGCTCGATGACGCATTGAGCCGGTCTTTGGGTGGGCTGCATAAACATAGTCGACATAAGGGAAAGTTGTACAATAAACGAATACTATGCATTACTCTGGTATCCGGATACTTGCGATTTCGCCAGGGGCTTGGCCCTGGGCGGCCACTCCTCCTCGCCGTCGTCGGCGTTGGTGGAGCAGTCCGGAGGATGGGTTCTCCCCTTCTTGTACCCTTCGGCCTCCCAAGTTGGGGCGGCCTTCCTTTTCTTCCCTTCCCCCGCTGGAGGGGGAGGGGTCTCTTCTTCCTCCTCCTCATCTTCGTGGGAGTGCGTCTTGGATTCGTCGGACGGTGAATCCGACACCTCCAGGTGCCGGGCACTCTTTCGAGTCCCCGCGGCCTTTTTTGCGGGCTTCTTCTCCGACACCGCATAGGATGCCGGAACCAGCAGCTTTGCCAAGTGGGCATCGGCTGGGTCTTCGGGCAAAGGTGCCGGACAGTCGATCCGTCCAGACTTCACCTGCCAATCTTGTCAAAGGTAAGGGGGCTTAGATCCCGCACAGAGTTAAACTATGAAAAACTAGTGCCTTGTAAAAGGTACAAAAAGTTTACCGCGCTAGCGTGACGCTGCGCACTGAATACGCGATCCTCAGTAGCGGATGAGGGAGCCTCGATGCCCTTGAAAAGCACCTTCTAGGCATCTTCGTACGTCGTGTCAAAGAGCCTGTTTAGAGTCTGGTGCCGCGCCGGGTCAAACTCCCACAGGTTGAAAGCCCGTTGTTGGCATGGGAGGATCAAGCGGGTGAGCATAACCTGGACTATGTTGACAAGTCTGAGCTTCTTGTCCACCAGGGTTTTGGCGCATGTTTGGAGTCCGGTCAGCTCTCCTATTTTACCCCACGACAGGCCCATCTCTTTCCAGGACGTGAGCCGCGTTGGGGGTCCGGACCGAAACTCGGGGGGCGCGACCCATTCGGCGTCGCGCGGCTCGGTGAGGTAAAACCACCCCGATTGCCACCCCTTCAGGGTCTCCACAAAGGAGCCTTCGAGCCACAGGACATTGGCCATCTTGCCAACCATGGCACCGCCGCACTCCGCCTGGCTGCCGTGCACCACCTTTGGCTTGATGTTGAAAGTCTTAAGCCATAGGCCGAAATGGGGGCGGATGCGGAGGAACACCTCGCACACGACGATGAATGCCGAGATGTTGAGGACGAAGTTCGGGTCTAGATCATGGAAATCCAGGCCATAGTATAACATGAGCCCCCGAACAAATGGATGTAGAGGGAAGCCCAGTCCGCGGAGGAAACGGGGGAGGAATACGACCCTCTCATGGGGCCTAGGAGTGGGGATGAGCTGCCCCTTTCCGGGAAGCCGGTGCGCGATGTCGCTAGCCAGATATCCGGCCTTCCTCAGCTTTTTGATGTGTCCCTCCGTGAAGGAGGAGACCATCCACTTGCCTCCCGCTTCGGACATGACTGGAGAAGGTTGAGGTGGTAGTGCGGACTTGGGCGCTGGAGCTCGAGTGCGCAATAATGGATAGGCAAAGGAGGAAGGAGGCGTGGGTGAAAAGGTGGATCCTTATCCCCTTATATGGGTGGACGCAACTATGTGTCCCCACCAGCCTGGTAAAATTCGCTTATCTCCAAGCGCCGTAATCAATGGCGCGGTTGGGTTACCCACGCCCGTATTGATGAGAATCCCGGAATAAGGGGACACGATCTCTGCTTTAACAATACGTGTCAAGGAAACCCCCTCGCGTAACGCGCTAAGATGGGACAGTAAAACGGTTCGAATAAAATCTTGGCCGTGGTGTGATGTCACACTACGGAATACGTCAGTAGATTAGATTTGTGTAAATATTATTCTCTCTATGGCAATATGTGGAAACATATTTTGCAGAGCCGGACACTATCTTTGTGTTCAAAATCTTCTATGAAGTGCTTGGAGGACGAAACCACCTTGCAATGCCGAAGACAATCTGCGCGCCGGACTCGTTGTCATTGAAGCCTGGTTCAGGGGCTACTGAGGGAGTCCTGGATTAGGGGGTGTTCGGATAGCCGCACTATACCTTCAGCCGGACTCCTGGACTATGAAGATACAAGATTGAAGACTCCGTCCCGTGTCCGGAAGGGACTTTACTTGGCGTGGAAGGCAAGCTTGGCGATACGGATGTTCAGATCTCCTACCATTGTAACCGATTCTATGTAACCCTAATTGTCAGGACCCCGATTCCAAATCACATCGATCTAGCCGGTGACACCTCATATCACTTTGCGGCCTCACGCACGGTATCCCACGGGTGTCACCTTACCATGGCCTGGAACCGTTTGCGCCTTTTGGCTCACGTATATGATAGTGTCGCTAGCATCCATATGACAGAGAACCCGGGCCGACATGGCTAGTCGTGAACCCAAAGCGGCACAGACCTATGGAGACAGGCATACATGAATCACATCGAACATGTCGGTCATCAACGAGTGATTCCGGGCTGTAGCACTGGGCTAACAGGACTCCGGGGATCCCGGGCTGTAGCAGGCTAGGCAGGACTCCGGAAGTCACCGCGTGACATTTCCCCGAAGGGACAGACATAGGGACGAAGTGAAACACATGCCGGCCAGTCAAGTGTCCTGAACAGTAGTGCTGGGCTAGCAGGACTCCGGTGAACCGGGCTGTAGCGGACTACTATGGCTCGAGGAACACTAGACTACATTTCCCCATAAGAAAGGCTGCCAAGGATAAACAACTAGATTGTCAAATCCCACTCATACCAAGCATTTCAATCATACACACAATATGCCCGATATGAGTACATACAACATGGCATCACAACAAAACTCTAAAACTCAAGTACTTTATTTAAAGGCTCCACAGAGCCATACATAACATGTCATACAGATAGGGGTCACATGACCCGACACTCAAGTCATACAATCATACAAGCAAAAGCGGAAGCAACTAGTCTGAGTACAGACTCTAAAAGGAAAGAAGGCTTTTCAAAGCCTGTCTATCTACATAGGGCCCTCCATGGCCAGGATCACCACCTGGGTGGCTAGTCACTCGTCGATGTCAAGGTCTACATAAAACCCATCGGAGAGGGTAGTGTTGTCGTGTGAAAACAATAAATAAGCAAACATGAGTACAAAGGTACTCAGCAAGTCTTACATCAGAACCTACTATACATGCTTATTCTCAAGAAGGTGGTGGGGTTATGCAGCAAGCTAGCTTTGACTCTTGGCTAAGCTATCCTACGGAACCTCTTTAGTAAAATATTTTTCGCACACGAGTCCACTACTCACCAACACAATACTCCACCGGGGATCCTCCCTCGTCATCCTGCGAGAGGGCCATCCTCGGTACTCACACTTATCTTGAGTCTTTTAGTAGTATCCATTAACTTGTCTATGAACTGTATATGCAACCAAGTAGTCCTTCACCGCGGACGCGGCTATTCGAATAGTTTTATACCCTGCAGGGGTGTACTTCGTCCCACATGTTTCCACCACTTAGCGTCTGCACACGACATGTGCTCGGCAGACTTCAAGCGAAAACCGACGTGGGTGTAGACCATGACCTGAATAACCTCACAAGTCTCTAGTCCAGGTTTATCGCCTATTCAGATTCCATCCGCAAGGAAATCCGGCTGGGGTGTCCTCAACGGCCCCAAACGATGTGAACAGGGTTCTCGAGACACCAAACGGGTGACTCGGTACACCGTGCCACAGTGTATCTACCGCAACATAGCCCACCCCTAGGGTCAGCGCTACGCACGGCCGCCAACACATGTCCTACAAACACCAGAAACTAGTTGCAACTCCTGGACAGAGGCGAGAGAAGTCAGTAAGTCGAGCGGGGTCATATCTCAGGGCCCAATGTGTAGTAGTAGCTGAATCTTAAATCACGCATACAGATCTCAGTTCTTAGGGACGGCCTCAATGAAACAACCCACCATGTACTCCTACATGGCCTCTCATCGATACCTTTATCAAAACATGTTCCACACATCCCTCATATTACCGACATAAGCATTTCACTCTAGCCCATCACCCAGATGAACCAGACCTGACACAACTCTAAGCATAGCAGGCATAGCAAGGTAGGAATCACATACATGGCTCAATCAACTCCTACACATGCTAGTGGGTTTCATCTAGTTACTGTGGCAATGACAGGTCATGCAGAGGATAAGGGTTCAACTACCGTAACACACAGCAGTTTGAATCGCGATGTCTTAATGCAGTAAACAAGAGCAGAAGCGGGAACATGGGTTTGTATCGGGATGATCAATGGGTTGCTTGCCTGATGGAGTGGTAGCGGGATACTGCCCTTCAGTTGGATACTCGTGAATATCCTCGGAGGCAGAACCTACCAGGAAGAACACATCGGAACATAATCAACACATGACGATATGCAACAATATGATGCATCCTATGACATGGCAATATGATTGTGTCTTGGCCTAATGCAAGCTAGAATAGAAAGGGATGAACTCATTTGAATCAAAGATTCAAATTTAGCTCATTAAACATGGCCTTAATAGTGCATTTCCTTATTCTGCCTAAACAGCAAGGTAAACTTGTTTTGTCATGCATGAAACCATTACAGATGGATAGATTGAATTTTTTTGATAATTTTTCATATATAAATTATTTCATTTGGAGTTACGGTTGAATTTCTATGAATTTTTGAAGTTTGAACTATTTTCTGGAATTTCATGTATAAAAATAAATCCAGAAATTCAATTACTGCATCAGCATTGCGTCATGCTGAGCTCAGCAGGTCAAAGGCGCCAGCCCAGGTCAAACCTGACTGGTGGGCCCCTTCTGTCAGCCTCTCAGTTAATTAGCAGAATTAGATTAACGCTAATTAGCTGTCAGTGGGGCCTGGGCCCACATGTCAGTGACTAATTTAATTAAAATTAATTAAAACTAAACCTAAATTGGTTAACAGGCCGGCCCCACCTGTCATAGACTCAGGGGGGTCTACCCGGGCCCACCCAGGGGTCAAACTATGTCAACTCACCGGCGGCTCGACGTCGGCGAGGCCCGAGACGGCGGAGGGCTTCGGAAAACGCCCTCAGGCGACCAAAACGACGGCGGAGATGTGCTACGCGATGCGGGGAGCGAGCCGCATCGTTTGGTGGTGGTAGTTGGGCTCGGGGTGGCCGGCGACGACCTTGGCGGTCGCCGAGGTTCGGGCATGGTTGAACCCGACGCTACGGGGCATGACGAGGCGCGGGGAGTGGTGCGCTAGGTTCCTGGGACTGCGCTGAGCATGGTGGTGTGCCCGGCTTCAAGCCACGGTGGCTCTAGCCACAACAGCGACGAGGCATGGCGCCGGCGAGCTTCGGCCGCGGTGGAAATCGGAGCTACAGGGCGCAAACAAGCAAGGGGAAGGTGGGGATCGAAGGCGAAGCTCACGGGGAGTGCAGCAGTGGTCTTGGGGAGCTCGGGGACACAACGGAGCGGGCGCACGGTCGCCGGCGATCTTGGATGCCCGAGGTTGAAGACGAGGGCGAAGGCGGCATTATTGGGCTTCCGGCAAAGCGTGGCTCGGTGGGGAGGACGACGGAGTCGAGGCGGAGCTGATGGGCTCGTCGGAGGGGCGAGGGGAGGTCTCTGGCGGCGACTACGGCGATCGGCGGCGAGGGGCGCGCTCGGCCATCGCGGGAGAGGATGAGGGAGATGAGGGGGAGAGTGAGAGAGGACGAGAGGGGGACGAGGGTGTCTCGTGGCGTCCCTGGGCGCCTCCCAGCGTCGGCAGAAGCAGGAGGTGGCCGGCGCGTGGCTGGCGCACGGCGAGCACGCGCCCCTGCCTCCTGGCGCGAGGTAGGGGGTGACTGGCCGAGCCAGTAGGCTGGGCCGAGCCAGGTAAGGCCGAGGTGGGCTTCTTTCTCCCCCCCCTTTTTTTTGATTTTGTTTCTTTTCTATTTTTCTGTAGCTTTAGGGCTTTATTTAATATACTTAGGCACTTACTAAAATCCTGAAAATAATTGTGGGCTCTGTTGGAATTATTCCTAACAGCAAACATTTATTTCCAGAATTATTTGAGCAATTGAATTATTTTATAGCATTTAAATGCCCAAATTCAAATATTTATGATTTAAATCAATGACCTTCTGTTGACCTAGAAAATTTTGCACCAAATTTTGCCAGAGGTTCTAACCCAAGGCAAAGAGGGTGAACATTTTAGAAGGGCATTTCAGGTTCATTGCAATTATTTTTAGTAAACCCTAGTTGATTTGAAAAGGGGTGCTGGGGGTTCTGCCTTCCCCATTTCAAGTTTCTGATGAAAGTAAACATGATGCACACTCTAATGCATGGACTAGCTAGGGTGTGACAACTCACTCCCACTCAAAAGAATCTCGTCTCGAGATTTAGGATCCTCTGGAAAGAAGGTAGGGTACTCAAGTCGAAGACGGTCCTCCCTTTCCCAAGTGGCTTCTTTCTCGGAATGGTGTGACCATTGAACCTTGAGAAACTTGATATCATGATGTCGAGTGGTACGCTCGGCTTGATCAAGGATACGAACGGGATATTACCGATAAGAGAGGTTATCTTGTAGATCAAGCGTTTCGTGGTCCACTCCATGGATAGGATCCGCGAAGCAATGCCTGAGTTGTGAAACATGGAAGACATCGTGAACTCTGGAAAGATGCGGAGGTAGTTCCAATTGGTAGGCAACTTCTCCTTGTTTGGCAAGAATGCGAAAGGGTCCAATGTAACAAGGAGCCAATTTGCCTTTGATACCGAAACGATGGGTTCCCTTTAACGGAGTAACCCGAAGGTAAGCCTTCTCATTGACTTCATAAGTCATAGGCTTATGTTTGCGATCATATTGACTCTTTTGACGAGATTGGGCTATTTTCAATTTCTCACGAATAACGCGAACCTGCCCAAGAGTTGTCTTTCCCCGGTTTCTGACGAGTTAAGAGGCGTTCGACATTTTCGTCCATAAAGAACTTCGAAAGGAGCCTTGCCAAAGCTAGCTTGATAACTATTGTTATAAGCAAACTCTGCGAATGGAAGGCATTTCTCCCAACTCATTCCGAACGAGATAACAGAAGCTCGGAGCATATCTTCTAGAATTTTATTGACTCGCTCAACTTGACCACTTGATTGAGGATGGAAGGCGGTGCTAAAGGAGAGATGAGTTCCCATAGCATTTTGGAAACTTTCCCAAAATCGAGAGGTGAAGAGACTCCCACGGTCTGAGTTAATTTCCAATGGGACACCATGAAGAGACACTATTCGGGAGATGTATAAATCGGCTAGCTGGCTAGCGGTGATACTCTCACGAACAGGTAGAAAGTGGGCTACCTTGGAAAGTCGGTCGATCATGAAGAGGATGGCATTATTCCCTCTCTTGGTCCTGGGAAACCCAGTGATGAAATCCATACTGATTTTATCCCATTTCCATTCAGGAATAGCCAAAGGTTGAAGGGTGCCAGCAGGCCGTTGATGCTCTGCTTTAACACGACGACAAACGTCGCAGCTAGCAATGTATTGAGCGATTTCTCTCTTCATCCTAGTCCACCAAAACCTCTGGCATAGGTCTTGGTACATTTTAGTACTACCGGGATGAATGGTGAGAGGGGATTCATGAGCTTCCTTAAGGATCAACTGGCGTAGATGTTGTTTCATGGGAACCACCAGACGGTTCTCGAAGAAGACAGCACCTTGCTCATCCATGGAGAAACATTTAGCAACTCCACTAACGATGTTTTCCTTAATCCGGGATATGCCCTTATCACGCTTCTGGGCAGCTATGATTTGATCCATAAGGGTAGGTTTCGCCACCAGGGTGGATAGGAATCCTCGAGGAACAATGTGAAGATTAAGCTTACGAAATTCCTCATGGAGAAGTGGTTGACTTTGTTGTAACATCAGGTTGTTACAATAGGACTTACGACTTAGTGCATCAGCCATGACATTGGCTTTGCCCGGGGTGTAAGTTATTCCTAAGTCGTAATCCGAGATCAACTCGACCCAACGTCTTTGCCTGAGATTCAAATCTGGTTGGGTGAAGATATATTTCAAACTTTGGTGATCAGTGAAGATCTCGCAACGATTACCGAGAAGGTAATGTCGCCAGGTTTTAAGTGCATGGACTACAGCTGCAAGCTCTAGATCATGTGTGGGATAATTTTCCTCATGTGGGTGTAATTGCCGTGAAGCATAGGCAATTACCGGACGATCTTGCATGAGTATGCAACCTAGTCCTTGTCACGAGGCGTCGCAATAGATAATAAAGTCCTTTGAGAAGTCTGGTGGTACCAGTACGGGAGCAGATGTCGGGCGTCTTTTCAGTTCCTGAAAGCTGAACTCGCACTGCGGAGTCCACTCGAACCTTTTATCTTTCTTGAGGAGTTCAGTTAGAGGTTTAGCAACCTTGGAGAAATTTTCGACGAAGCGGCGGCAATAGCTCGCTAAGCCAAGGAAGCTCCGAACTTGCTTGACCGTCTCAGGTGGAGTCCAATCAAGGACGGCTTGAACTCGCTCGGGATTGACAGCAATACCCTTACAAGAGATTACATGGCCTAGATAGGTCACTTCTGGCAACCAAAATTCACACTTAGAGAATTTGGCATAAAGGCGATGCTCTCAAAGTTTCATCAATACCAGCCTTAGATGTTCGGCATGTTCCTCTTCATTCTTGGAGTAGATGAGTATGTCATCGAGGTATACTATGACGAATTTATCCAAGTACTCCATGAAAACCGAGTTCATTAACTGGGAGAAGGTGGCTGGGGCATTGGTTAAACCGAAGGACATAACGGTGTACTCGTATTGGCCATAACGAGTAACAAAGGCCGTTTTGGGGATGTCCCCGTTTCTGATTTTGATTTGATGGTAACCCAACCTCAAATCCATCTTGGAAAAGATTGAGGATCCAGCGGGCTGATCATACAGATCGTTGATCCTGGGAAGCGGGTATTTGTTCTTGATGGTGACCAAGTTGACGGGTCGGTAATCCACAACCATTTGATCTGTTCCATCCTTCTTCTTGACGAAGAGGACGGGGCAAGCCCAAGGAGAGGAACTAGGACAGATGAAACCCTTGTTCAAGGACTCATCGAGTTGGTTCTTAAGCTCGGCTAGTTCTAGGGGTGCCATCTTATAGGGTCTTCTAGAAATTGGAACGGTTCCTGGAACAAGGTCTATCACAAACTCGACATCCCTGTCAGGTGGAACACCTGGCAGTTCTTCTAGAAAGACATCCGGAAAGTCTCGGACTACCGGAACATCCTCAAGGTCTGGAAGAGGGTTGGCATTTAGGGAGTAAAGCTGGCGCTTGGCCACTCGAGTTAAGACATTGACTGTCTTGCCCGATGGGTGAGTAAGTTGAACGGTTCTAGTGGCATAGTCAATCTTAGCATAATGAGCTGACATCCAGTCCATACCCCAGATGATGTTTATGTCGGAGGACTTGAGAGCTATTAAGGATCCAAGGAAGACAAGTCTATCGACAAGAATTTCGTTCCCATGGCTTACCCTAGAAGTTTGCCATTTGGAACCCGGAGTTTGAATTACCATGGAAGTGGGCATGTCACAGAATGTCATGTTATGCAATCGAGCATAGTTCTCGGATATGAATGAATGAGATGCTCCAGTATCGAAAAGAACAGATGTCGGATGGCAGTTAACAAAGAGCGTACCAACGACGATGTTAGGATCCTCATGAGCCTCCTCGGCTGAAACATAATTGACATGGCCACGTGCAGTGGTGGCCGTCTTGGCGTAGAAAGTCTTTCCCGCTGGCTTACCACGGCCAACGGATTTTCCAGTTTGATTGGGGTTGTTGTTCTGGAGACACTCTCGGCTATAGTGACCCGGCTCTCCACACTTGAAGCATGTCACCACATTGGGGCGTGGAGCAGCATTAGCAGCAGGGCTACCATAGGGCTTGGGTGGTGCAAATTGTTGGTTGGGACGAGGCGCCTCAAAGGATGGCCTCGGAATGAACTTGGGTGGCGGTGCCGTGCTTGGAATCCACACCCGGCGCTTTTGAGCTCCAAAGCCAGATGAAGAGCCAAAATCGCGGGAGTGCTTGCGTGTAGCGTCATAATCAGTCTGGCCTGTCTCAGCACTGATAGCTTTGTTGACCAACTTATGAAAGGATGTGCACTTGTGCAAACGAAGATCGCGGCGAAGCTCGGGGCTAAGTCCCTTGCGGAACCTTGCCTGCTTCTTAGCGTCAGTAGATACCTCTTCAGGGGCATAACATGCCAGGTTCCCAAATTCACGACTGTAAGCATCCACGGTCAGTCTCCCTTGGGTGAAGTTGCAGAACTCCTCCCTCTTGCAATCCATGAGACCTTCCGGAATGTGATGCTCATGGAAAGCCTCACTAAATTCAGCCCAAGTAGTGATTTGACCGACCGGGTGCATAGCTTCGAAGTTTTCCCACCAATGGCTAGCAGGGCCTTTGAGGTGATAGGAAGCATAGGTAACCTTGTCGGCTTCGGCTACGTTGGCAGAACGTAGCTTGTGGGTGATGCTGCGAAGCCAGTCATCCGCGTCGAGGGGCTCGATGGAATGATTAAACTTTGGTGGGTACAGCTTGATAAAGTCATTGATTGACACCAAGTCATTTCGCGGGTGGCGTGCAGTGTTCTGCTCAATCCGCTCCAGCAGGCGGTTGGTCTCACACTTGTTTCTTTCCGCCTCCAGCATTACTTCGGCCAGAGAAGGCAGGTGAGGCAGATTTTCACCTCTAGCAGCACTAGCTTCCCCCTGCTCTGGGGCAGCAGTGTTGCTGCGGGTGTTGACCATCCTAGGAGAAAACAAGACAACGGTTTAGACAAGGATGGCTCAAACTTAGCAAGGAAGTGCAGAATGTAATGGATAACACGGAATGCAGAGATGTTCATCCGTATGTCATGGTAATATAAAACTGCCATATATATACCAACGGTCATACATATCATACATAGTTTAGTACAAGCCTAGGCTACAGTACAACTATGATGAAAGACGTTACATCTCATCGGAGGCATTCCAAGCTCCTATACATTATTTGTCTACACGTCCGGAATCGATTACACGCAAAGACATATTCCACAAGTCACGCAGGACAGCGGAGATACAACTACTACAATACTAGTGGTACTACTACTAACTCAGGCAGCTCTGTAGTAGTCCTCATAGAAGTCACCTCCATAGCCTGGAAGTTCAACGTGACCATCCGGGAACAGACGGTCCTGAGGAGCCTGTGGACCACAGGGGCTAGGATGGGGTCTTGGACCAACAAACGGTGGCCTGCGAGGACCACGGGGTGGGGTGATGCCTCCCACATCACGCCAATCCACCACGTCTGGCAAAGCAGACCTCACAGGATACAGATCCCTTGTATCCATACATCCATCTTGCACCGCAGGTGCAAACCGAGTCAATGTGGCCCAATGATCAGCACGAGTATTAAAAAGCTCCAACCTCAAGGCCCGATTCTCTCGGTCCTTATCTTCGAGCATCTTAGCAGTGGTCCGAGTTAATGAATCCTCCTGAGTGGAGTCAGCATAGATAGCCTGAAGATACCCTTGCGCTCCCGGAAGTGAAGCTGGCATGTAACGGAAATCAGTGTTCCGAAGCAGGCCAGTCCGGACTCGCAAGATGGTCATCATGGAATAGGCAGCATCCTGCACAGCCATCTCAACGGTAACCCTGAGTCCATAGGAACAGTGAAGGGGCTCGGTAGATCCAGGATAAGAAGGAAATATCCTGACGGTGCAAAAGTACTGGCTTTGATTAAAGTCGCGGAACTGCTCTTTGACGATGTATTCGGGATACCAACGGTAACCCGTCTCGATCATAACCCGGACTAACATAGCAGTATGACCGGGCACGTCGAGGCACCTGGTTAGGCGAACCACTTGGTTATGAACACGGTTGGCCATCTGAAAGCACAACCACAATGCAAAGACATTAGAATTTCTAGGGAAAATTGGACAGCATAACAGCTGTAAATGCTCAGAAAAAGATTTGAGACATCCACAACAGTTCACAATACCGCTCAACATCATATCAAGGTTCTGATTCAAATAGCAACATACTAAAAATAGTAGAAACTGAACTGGGACTTGTAACAATAATCCTATAAGCTACTACGGATTAGTAACACGTGAACCTGATAGAAGAAGAGAGCCTAGTCCTTAACCCACGTTGAATGAGAAGAGAATGACTCAGATCACAGGGCATAAGGTAAAGGGGTAAAAGAACCTTACGTTCCCTCCCACAATCAATTCCCCTACATATAACTAAAGCATTTCTAGACTCGACATCAACCAGTTTGGCTCAACGAACCTACAGGCAGTCCGGCTCTGATGCCAACGCTGTCAGGACCCCGATTCCAAATCACATCGATCTAGCCGGTGACACCTCATATCACTTTGCGGCCACACGCACGGTATCCCACGGGTGTCGCCTTACCATGGCCCGGAACCGTTTGTGCCTTTTTGCTCACGTATATGATAGTGTCGCTAGCATCCATATGATAGAGAACCCGGGCCGACATGGCTAGTCGTGAACCCAAAGCGGCACAGACCTATGGAGACAGGCATACATGAATCACATCGAACCTGTCGGTCATCAACGAGTGATTCCGGGCTGTAGCACTGGGCTGACAGGACTCCAGGGATCCCGGGCTGTAGCAGGCTAGGCAGGACTCTGGAAGTCACCGCGTGACATTTCCCCGAAGGGACAGACATAGGGACGAAGTGAAACACATGCCGGCCAGTCAAGTGTCCTGAACAGTAGTGCCGGGCTAGCAGGACTCCGGTGAACCGGGCTATAGCAGATTACTATGGCTCGAGGAACACTAGACTACATTTCCCCATAAGAAAGGCTGCCAAGGATAAACAACTAGATTGTCGGATCCCACTAATACCAAACATTTCAATCATACACACAATATGCCCGATATGAGTACATACAACATGGCATCACAACAAAACTCTACAACTCAAGTACTTTATTTAAAGGCTCCAGAGAGCCATACATAACATGTCATATAGATAGGGGTCACATGACCCGACACTCAAGTCATACAATCATACAAGCACATGCAGAAGCAACTAGTCTGAGTACAGACTCTAAAAAGAAAGAAGGCTTTTCAAAGCCTGTCTATCTACATAGGGCCCTCCATGGCCAGGATCAAGACCTGGGTGGCTAGTCACTCATCGACATCAAGGTCTACATAAAACCCATCGGAGGGGGCAGTGTTGTCGTCTGAAAACAATAAATAGGCAAACATGAGTACAAAGGTACTCAGCAAGTCTTACATCAGAACCTACTATACATGCTTATTCTCAAGAAGGTGGTGGGGTTATGCACCAAGCCAGCTTTGACTCTTGGCTAAGCTATCCTACGGAACCTCTCTAGTAAAATAGTTTTTGCACACGAGTCCACTACTCACCAACACAATACTCCACCGGGGATCCTCCCTCGTCATCCTGCGAGAGGGCCATCCTCGGTACTCACACTTATCTTGAGTCTTTTAGTAGTATCCATTAACTTGTCTATGAACTGTATATGCAACCAAGTAGTCCTTTATCGCGGACGCGGCTATTCGAATAGTTTTATACCCTGCAGGGGTGTACTTCGTCACACATGTTTCCACCACTTAGCGTCTGCACACGACATGTGCTCGGCAGACTTCAAGCGAAAACCCACGTGGGTGTAGACCACGACCTGACTAAACTCACAAGTCTCTAGTCCATGTTTATCGCCTATTCAGGTTCCATCCCCAAGGAAATCCGGCCGGGGTGTCCTCAACGGCCCCAAACGATGTGAACATGGTTCCCGAGACACCAAACAGGTGACTCGGTGCACCGTGCCACGGTGTATCTACCGCAACATAGCCCACCCCTAGGGTCAGCGCTACACACGGCCGCCAACACATGTCCTACAAACACCAGAAACTAGTTGCAACTCCTGGACAGAGGCGAGAGGGGTCAGTAAGTCGAGCAGGGTCATATCTCAGGGCCCAATGTGTGGTAGTAGCTGAATCTTAAATCACGTATACATATCTCAGTTCTTAGGGACGGCCTCAATGAAACAACCCACCATGTACTCCTACATGGCCTCTCATCGATACCTTTATCAAAACATGTTCAACACATCCCTCATATTACTGACATAAGCATTTCACTCTAGCCCATCACCCAGATGAACCAGACCTGACACAACTCTAAGCATAGCAGGCATAGCAAGGTAGGAATCACATACATGGCTCAATCAACTCCTACACATGCTAGTGGGTTTCATCTAGTTACTGTGGCAATGACAGGTCATGCAGAGGATAAGGGTTCAACTACCGTAACACACAGCAGTTTGAAGCGCGATGTCTTAAGGCAGTAAACAAGAGCAGAAGCGGGAACATGGGTTTGTATCGGGATGATCAATGGGTTGCTTGCCTGATGGAGTGGTAGCGGGATACTGCCCTTCAGTTGGATACTCGTGAATATCCTCGGAGGCAGAACCTACCACGAAGAACACATCGGAACATAATCAACACATGACGATATGCAACAATATGATGCATGCTATGACATGGCAATATGATTGTGTCTTGGCCTAATGCAAGCTAGAATAGAAAGGGATGAACTCATTTGAATCAAAGATTCAAATATTAGCTCATTAAACATGGCCTTAATAGTGCATTTCCTTATTTTGCCTAAACAGCAAGTTAAACTTGTTTTGTCATGCATGAAACCATTACAGATGGATAGATTGAATTTCTTTGATAATTTTTCATACATAAATTATTTCATTTGGAGTTACGGTTGAATTTCTATGAATTTTTGAAGTTTGAACTATTTTCTAGAATTTCCTGTATAAAAATAAATCCAGAAATTCAATTACTGCATCAGCATTGCGTCATGCTGACCTCAGCAGGTCAAAGGCACCAGCCCAGGTCAAACCTGACTGGTTGGCCCCTTCTGTCAGCCTCTTAGTTAATTAGCAGAATTAGATTAACACTAATTAGCTGTCAGTGGGGCCTGGGCCCACATGTCAGTGACTAATTTAATTAAAATTAATTAAAACTAAACCTAAATTAGTTAACAGGCCGGCCCCACCTGTCATAGACTCAGGGGGGTCTACCCGGGCTCACCCAGGGATCAAACTGGGTCAACTCGCCGGCGGCTCGACGCCGGCGAGGCCCGAGACGGCGGAGGGCTTCGAAAAACGCCCTCAGGTGACCAAAACGACGGCGGAGATGTGCTACGCGATGCGGGGAGCGAGCCGCATCGTTTGGTGGTGGTAGTTGGGCTCGGGGTGGCCGGCAACGACGCCGGCGACGACCTTGGCGGTCGCCGGAGTTCGGGCATGGTTGAACCCGACGCTACGGGGCATGGCGAGCCGCGGGGAGTGGTGCGTTAGGTTCCTGGGACTGCGCTGAGCATGGTGGTGTGCCCAGCTTCAAGCCACGGTGGCTCTGGCCACGACAACGACGAGGCACGGCGCCAGCGAGCCTCGGCCGCGATGGAAATCGGAGCTACAGGGCGCAAACAAGCAAGGGGGAGGTGGGGATCGAAGGAGAAGCTCACAGGGAGTGCAGCAGTGGTCTTGCGGAGCTCGGGGACGCAACAGAGCGGGCGCACGGTCGCCGGTGATCTCGGATGCCCAAGGTTGAAGACAAGGGCGAAGGCGGCGTTGCAGGGCTTTCGGCGAAGCGTGGCTCGGTGGGGAGGACGAGGGAGTCGAGGCGGAGCTGATGGGCTCGTCGGAGGGGCGAGGGGAGGTCTCTGGCGGCGACTACGGCGATCGGCGGCGAGGGGCGCGCTCGGCCATCGCGGGAGAGGATGAGGGAGACGAGGGGGAGAGTGAGAGAGGACGAGAGGGGGACGAGGGGGTCTCGTGGCGTCTCTGGCGCCTCCCAGCGTCGGCAGAAGCAGGAGGTGGACGGCGCGTGGCCGGCGCACGGCGAGCACGCGCCCCTGCCTCCTGGCGCGAGGTAGGGGGTGACTAGCCGAGCCAGTAGGCTGGGCCGAGCCAGGTAAGGCCCAGGTGGGCTTCTTTCTCCCCCTTTTTTTTGATTTTGTTTCCTTTTCTATTTTTCTGTAGCTTTAGGGCTTTATTTAAAATACTTAGGCACTTACTAAAATCCTGAAAATAATTGTGGGCTCTGTTGGAATTATTCCTAACAGCAAGCATTTATTTCCAGAATTATTTGAGCATTTGAATTATTTTATAGCATTTAAATGCCCAAATTCAAATATTTATGATTTAAATCAATGACCTTCTGTTGACCTAGAAAATTGTGCACCAAATTTTGCCAGAGGTTCTAACCCAAGGCAAAGAGGGTGAACATTTTAGAAGGGCATTTCAGGTTCATTGAAATTATTTTTAGTAAACCCTAGTTGATTTCAAAAGGGGTGCTGGGGGTTCTGCCTTCCCCATTTCAACTTTGTGATGAAAGTAAACATGATGCACACTCTAATGCATGGACTAGCTAGGGTGTGACACTAACCCTCTCCGGTGTCTATATAAACCGGAGGGTTTTAGTCCGTAGGACAACATACACGTCAACAATCATACCATAGGCTAGCTTCTAGGGTTTAGCCTCTCTGATCTTGTGGTAGATCTACTCTTGTACTACCCATATCATCAATATTAATCAAGCAGGACATAGGGTTTTACCTCCATCGAGAGGGCCTGAACCTGGGTAAAACTTCGTGTCCCTTGCCTCCTGTTACCATCCGGCCTAGACGCACAGTTTGGTACCCCCTACCCGAGATCCGCCGGTTTTGACACCGACATTCGTCGGAGTGTTCATTGATGATATCCTGGTTTACTCGAAAAATGAAGAGGAGCATAAGGAGCATTTGAGCTTGGTACTTGGTAAGCTCAGAGAACATCAGTTATATGCCAAATTTAGCAAATGTGAGTTTTGGTTGAAGGAAGTTGGATTTCTCGGACACGTAATATCTGAAGAAGGTATAGAAGTGGATCCCACCAAAGTTGACATTGTGACAAATTGGGAAGCGCCAACAACAGTTGGAGAGATCCGGAGTTTTCTTGGACTTGCAGGATACTACCGGAGATTCATTGAAAACTTCTCGAAGATTGCGAAACCTATGACGGAGTTGTTGAAGAAGGATACCAAGTCCATATGGACTGAGGAACGCGAGGCTAGTTTCCAGGAGATGAAGAAACGTTTGGTTACATCACCAGTGTTGCTTTTGCCAGATCAGACCAAGGATTATGAGGTGTATTGCGACGCTTCACGTCGAGGACTTGGAGCTGTACTTATGCAAGAAGGAAGAGTTGTTTCCTGTGCCTCACGACAGCTTAACCCTCATGAGTTGAATTATGCTACGCATGATTTGGAGTTAGCAGCCGTAGTGCATGCATTGAAGACTTGGAGACATTTTCTCATTGGAAACCATTGTGAGGTGTACACAGATCACAAGAGTTTGAAGTACATTTTCACGCAGAAGGAATTGAATCTCGGACAAAGGAGATTGTTGGAACTCATCAAGGATTATGATATGAGATTGCATTATCACCCTGGAAAGGCTAACGTAGTAGCTGACGCGTTGAGCCGTAAAAGTCATGTCAAAACCATAATGGCGGGAGATTTACCAAAGGAGTTAGCCGAGAATCTTCGTGAGCTATGTTTGGAGATAGTTCCGAGAGGCTATGTAGCAGCATTGGAGATTCAGTCTACGTTGATGGATAAGATCAGAGAAGCCCAGAAGACTGACAAGGAGATTGCTTCTATTAAGGAGAAAATAAGCAAAGGAAAAGCTAAAGGATTTCGTGAGGATGAGCATGATACCCTATGGTTTGAAGACTGGATCTATGTGCCTAATGATTTGGAGATCAGGAAATTGATTCTGCAAGAGGCCCATGATTCACCATATTCGATTCACCCAGGAAATACCAAGATGTATTTGGATTTGAAGGATATTTTCTGGTGGACCGGAATGAAGAAGGATATTGTGGAGTATGTAGCTGTTTGTGATGTATGTCAGAGAGTAAAGGCAGAGCATCAGAAGCCAGCAAGATTGCTACAGTCATTGCTAATACCTGAATGGAAGGGGGATAAGTTAGGCATGGATTTTATCATAGGATTGCCTAGAACTCATTCAGGCTATGACTCAATATGGGTTGTAGTCGATCGTTTGACAAAGGTAGCTCATTTCATCCCAGTGAAGACTACCTATACTAGTGCCAAGTTGGCAAAGATATACATGACTAGAATCGTATGTCTGCATGGAGTTCCAAGGATCATTGTATCAGATAGAGGAACCCAGTTTACCTCAAAGTTCTGGAATCAGTTGCACGAAACTTTGGGTACCAGGCTAGAGTTCAGTACAAATTTCCATCCGCAGACACATGGACAGACCGAGAGAGTCAATCAGATTTTGGAGGATATGCTGAGAGCTTGTGCGCTAGATTATGGATCTAGTTGGGACGACAATTTGCCATATGCAGAGTTCTCTTACAACAACAGTTATCAATCCAGTTTGAAGATGGCCCCTTTCGAAGCCTTGTATGGAAGGAGGTGCAGGACCCCGTTGTCATGGGATGAAGTTGGAGACTGCCAGTTGTTTGGACCAGATCTGATTAAGGAGTCTGAACAAAAAGTAAAATTGATTTGTGATAGGCTCAAGGTAGCCCAGTCCAGACAGAAGAGCTACGCAGATTCAAAACGCAAGGAGACAGTTTACAAAGTCGGAGACCGAGTTTATCTTCGAGTATCTCCACTTCGAGGAGTTAAGCGCTTTGGAGTTAAGGGAAAGTTAGCGCCACGTTTTGTAGGACCATACAAAGTTGTGGAGCGTATGGGAGAAGTAGCCTACAAATTGGAATTATCCGAAGGATTGTCAGGAGTTCATGATGTATTCCACGTTTTCCAGTTAAAGAAGTGCCACGCAGAGATGGCTGATATACCGCTAAGAGATACAGTGCCGCTGGAAGCGATTCAGTTGGACAGTGACTTGACCTATGAGGAGAGACCAGTCAAGATTCTTGAGTATGCCAGCAGAGTCACCCGCATCAAGGTTATCAAGTTTTGCAAAGTTCAGTGGAGCCACCACACGGAGCATGAAGCCACCTGGGAACAAGAGAAAGATCTGTTGAAGGACCACACTCACCTATTTTCTAGCCAACCCAAATCTCGAGGGTGAGATTCATCTTAAGGGGTGTAGGTTTGTAACATCCCAAATTTTCAATTTGGAATGTTATACAATAGATCATAATTGCATATCATATTTATTGCATTTTTGTTGATCCTAGAAATTTCACGCAACTCAAGGACCCTCGGAGAGAGTTGGGGATTTCGTTTTTTTTCATATTTTAGTTGTCTCAAATTTTGAAAATAGGATCATTTGATTTTATTTATTTTATCTTCAATTATTTATATTATAAAAATTATGAGAGAGGGAATAAAATGACTTTCCCAAAATAAAGAAATATTGGGGATTTAATAAAAAAATCAAATAAGATTTTATTTTGGTTTTATTTGCTATTTGATTTGAATTTAGGAAAAATTGCACGTTTTCAAAAATTGCATTTAGGGCCAAGAAAATGTTCATCCTGTTCTAAATATTTTATTTAGACGGTGAAAATTTGTTTTTGCATTTTTAGAATTTTATTTATTTTTCTAGATTTTTTTAGTTGCAGCGTTATTGTTTTAAAAAAAAGAGACCCCGCGCCCGACTAGGCAAAGGGCCCGGCCGAGCAAGCCGGCCCAGCCAGCCGCCCCGCCTCCCGACCACCGCCGTCGAGTCCGAGGAAGACCCGCCTCTCGAGGCCGCCCCCTTCCCCAAGTCGCCGGACCCCCCCCCCTTTTATAACCCCGCCGGACCCCCCTGTAGCCCCACACCCACCGCCGCCTCCCCACGCCGCGAGCGCCGCCACCGCACGCCACCCGCGCCGCTTGTCGCCGCCGCCCCGCACCGCCCCGCCCCCTGCAGCCGCCGCCCCGCCACACCGCACCACCCGCCGGCGCCGGAGCCCCGAGCCGAGGTTGCCGCCGCCCCGGTTTTCTGAGAAAAGTCGTTTCGGTTTTTTTAGAAAACCCGAGTTTTCATTTTTTTTAATAGATCGGTTTTTCTCCGGTTTATTTTTTTAGCGAGCGTTCGCTCGTTCGTTCGTTTTACCGAACGCGTTCTTTGTTTAGTTCCAGTTAACAAACGTTCGTTCGTAAACCCTTTCGTCATTTTTCTTTTTCTCGGATTAAATCCGCGAATTTTCTGATCGCGATTTCTGATCCGATGTTCGTTTTAGTTTAACTTTTCGCTCGTTTGTCGGAATCAGGCGATTCAAGCGCCTGGAGTTTCGTCTTGGAACCCTCTTTCCGTTTAACCAACTCAAACAAGTTTTTGCCTCTGTAAAAATTACCTTAGATCCAGAATAGTAAACGAAGCCTTTTTCTTTTGCCGTTTGTCTTTCGTTGCTTCGTTCAATTTGGTTGTTTTTGCCAACCGAAGTTCTTTAGTTGAACTATCTGGTTAGATCTCTTATTCGAATTTTACCTGTGCATTAGTTGAGTACTTATTGTATGCTTGTTTGTTTGTGATAGAGTACCCGGAGTGCGCCGCTTGCAACTTTGAATCGCTAGGTTTTGCGGATCATCAGCAAGGCAAGTAACACTTTGATCATACCATCCTACTACCCAGTTTTTATTGCATTAGATCAGTCCTCACACCATTGCATGATTAGGATCTAATTAAATTGTGGGTCTGGGAAGTAGATGAGGTAGTACCTATTACCTATTTATTATCAAACCTTTGGAAGTTACTTCTACGTTTGCTTCTTATGCCATGCTATGCTAGTAGACGTGGATTGGGTGAGTGAAATCCATGATAGATGTGAGAATGTTAAATTAATGGTTTATCTAAGGTGGCAACTTAAATACACATCTGGGTGGATTGAGGCACCTGGGTATTCCAGTGATTGCCTGTTTTTGTTTGGACCGCCACCCAGGCTCAAAGGGATCATGGGATTATTCATGCTAGAAACTTCCGTGTGCAGCCACAAGCTACTATGGGCTCTAGCATAGTTGATTAAGTCGTGCGAACTCTTACAGTGGTAGACTAGCAGATGTAGGGGATGTAGGTGGTATGGTCTACCCATCATAAGGTGGTAGCGCTTCTGAAAGACTATGTCTCGGTCATCCGTTTCTCAAACACCATGTAGTGCGAGAATCCCAACGGAGGAGATCGAGTCTTGTGGGGAAAAGTGCACAAACCTCTACAGAGTGTATAAACTAATCATGGTTAGCCGTGTCCTTGGTTATGGACATCTTGACTATCTAGTACTTGGAATATCATGTGAATCTCATCATGTTACTCTAATTAATTTTGTTGGGTTTTTAATGATGATGCTTAATTAGGATTGAGAATGCTGTCAACCATTCTCAATGTTTAATAACTACCATGATAGTTAAATAAAATTTATTCCTTTGCAGTAGGGAAAAATTGGCTTTACGCAAAACTGTAACCATAGAGATATCCACCAGCCAAATATGTATGTAGTATAGTTTTATTCTTCCATCAGTCTCTATGTGTTACATTGCCAGCATATTCCATTTGCTGACCCGTTTCAGGCTGCAACATTCATGTTGCAGACATTTCAGACGACAAGTAAGACGCCTTTTAGGTCGTGGTTCTATACTCAATGATGCCGTTGGAGTTGATGGACTCACTTATCTTCCAAGCCTTCCGCTGTTATCGTTATTAGATGGCCTTAAGCCATATTTATTGTAATAAGTTCTCTTTTGAGACACTCGACGTAATAAGTGTGTGATTGCTAGTCTGTCATAAATCCTTCAATTACTATGTGGTGTCAGCATTACTGATCCAGGGATGACACCTGAGGACAGAGATTGGACCGTTTGAGGTCTGGTCGCTACATGCTATTAAAAGGATGCCGTGTGATACCTCTCCGTCATATCTATAATTTTTGATTGTTCCGTGCCAATATTCTACAACTTTCGTATACTTTTGGCAAATTTTTATACTATTTCTGGGACTAACATATTGATCCAGTGCCCAGTGCCAGTTCCTCTTTGTTGCATGTTTTTTGTACCACAGTAAATCCATATCAAACGGAGTCCAAACGGGATAAAAACTGACGGAGAATTTTTTTTTGGAATATGTGTGATTTTTGGGAAGAAAAATCAACGCGAGACGATGCCCAAGGGGGCCACGAGGCAGGGGGCGCGCCCCAGGGGGCAGGCGCGCCCTGGGCCCTCGTGGCCACCCTGTAAGGCGGTTGATGCCCTTCTTTCGCTGCAAGAAAGCTAATATCCGGATAGAGATCGTCTTGAAATTTCAGCCCAAGTGGAGTTACGGATCTCCGGGAATATAAGAAACGGTGAAAGGGCAGAATGTGAGAACGCAGAAACAGAGAGGGATAGAGAGACAGATCCAATCTCGGAGGGGCTCTCGCCCCTACCATGCCATGGAAGACATGGACCAGAGGAGAAACCCTTCTCCCACCTAGGGAGAAGTTCAAGTAAGAAGAAGAAGATGGGGGGCTCTCTCCCCCTTGCTTCCGGTGGCGCCGGAACGCCGCCAGGGCCATTATCATCACCGCAATGTACACCAACACCTCCGCCATCTTCACCAACATCTCCATCACCTTCCCCCCTCTATCTACAGTGGTCAACTCTCCCACAACCTGTTGTACCCTCTACTTGAACATGGTGCTTTATGCTTCATATTATTATCCAATGATGTGTTGCCATCCTATGATGTCTGAGTAGATTTTCGTTGTCCTATCAGTGGTTGATGAATTGCTATGATTGATTTAATTTACTTGTGGTTATGTTGATGTCCTTTGGTGCCCATCATATGAGTGCGCGCGTGGATCACACCATAGGGTTAGTTGTATGTTGATAGGAATATGTATTGGAGGGCAAGAGTGACAAAAGCTTCAACCTAGCATAGAAATTGATGCATACGGGATTGAAGGGGGACCAATATATATTAGTGCTATGGTTGGGTTTTACCTTAATGAACATTAGTAGTTGCGGATGCTTGCTAATAGTTCCAATCATAAGTGCACAGAATTCCAAGTCAGGGATGACATGCTAGCAGTGGCCTCTCCCACATAAAACTTGCTATCGGTCTAGTAAAGGAGACAATTGCTTAGGGACAATTTCGCAACTCCTACCACCACTTTTCCAGACTCGCTATACTGACTTTATTGCTTCTTTATCTAAACAGCCCCTAGCTTTTATTTACGTGCTCTTTATTATCTTGAAAACCTATCCAAAAACACCTACAAAGTACTTCTAGTTTCATACTTGTTCTAGTTGAAGCGAACGTCAAGCATGCGTAGAGTTGTATCAGTGGTCGATAGAACTTGAGGGAATATTTTTTCTACCTTCAGCTCCTCGTTGGCTTCGATACTCTTACTTACCGAAAGAGGCTACAATTGATCCCCTATACTTGTGGGTTATCAAGACCTTTTTCTGGCGCCGTTGCCGGGAGTCATAGCGTGGGGTGAATATTCTCATGTGTGCTTGTTTGCTTTATTTCTAAGTAATTTTTATTTGCTTTATTCTAGCGTGGGGTGAATATTCTCTATCTTTAGTTATGGATATGGAACACGAAATACCAAAAAAATTAGGTGTACCTGCTACTCATGGAGATGGGGAACCTCCGAAAACCCTCGATGCTGGTTATGTGAAAGAGATTATGTACTACTTTGATAATACTGAGAAAACCCCATTCAATTATGTTATGGGAGACACGTTCGGTCAACGTGAATACTTTAGGGATTATCGCTTGACTCAAAAAGGGAAACTATTATGGGATCAAATTCATATGTTGCATTGGTATGCTCGGGAATTATGCTTGAGATATGACTATACTTGTTGCTCTAGGATGAAGGCTCCACACCTTCCCTTTTCATGCAAATTTAATGATGATAAAACCTTGGCTTCTTATGCTAATGGTATATATGATTACTATGATGTGGAACAAATAGAAGAATGTTGCTTTTAAGGGTGCTTATGAAACTGAATCTTTGTTTAAAGAGTGTGGAAATTTTGATGATTCAGTTTATAGACCTGAAAATTTAGCTATCCTTAAATATTGCTATGATAATTATGAATACAATGCCGATATTGATGCGTTTATTGAGAAAGTCTCCGCTGTCCAAGAAGAGACTAATATTTTGCATGAGTCTATGGAAGAAGAAATTAATGACATTGTGAGCTCATTGGATGAAAAAGATGAGGAGGAGAGCGAAGAACAAAAGGAGGAAGAGCGGATTGATCACCCATGTCCACCTTCTAATGAGAGCGAAGAACATGTTGGTCCTCCGGATTTTCTCCAGATTCATCTGCAACATCTGTTGTTAGATCTGCAGTCATGTCGCACATTATATGGTAACAATTATTCTTTAAAGTAAATGTTACCAGCAGGAGACTTTTTCGGTTCCTGCAATGCAGCCACAGCATCCCGCAGTCAGGTCTTGCATTCCTCTAGCTCCTGTGACAGCCTAGTATTCTTCTCTGTAAGAACATGCACAATAAAGATGATCCTTAAATCAGTTCTGCTAACTGTTTCAAGTCTCAGGGGCTACTGATACATATAAATCGTCAGATTTAATTACCCGTACATCCTTTACATACTGATCCGTGGCTCTGGCTAGACCATCTTGAGCAGCTGGGAGGTACGCCTCTCCAGAATTGAGGGCATCAAATGCCTCTGGTGAGAAACAAGCGTCACGGAGTACGGCCCGGCGGCGCCTATGATTCATGGTGCTTTCCACCTCTGAGTTTGTCGCGGATAATCTATCTGCATCCTCTATAGGGCGATTATCCGGTGCCCGCCCAATATCGGCTTCCGCCTCTGTGCCCGGTCCTGGCGCCCGGCTGGTGGAAGCGTGAGCAGTAACATCACCGGACATATTCCGGTGAGCGTTTTTTCTGTTAAAGAAACACGGGTGTCATTATATTTTGAGAAAGACGACAACCATAGAGCGGGGTTTGTTATACCTTTGCGCCGGTGTCTCCGTCCTGACCGCCTTCCTTTTTGGCCTACCCGGCCTCGATGCCTCCTGTTGGCGCATTGCTCCGGGTTCGGCAGGGCGTCCCGAATGCCTTCCCTGTAAAAATGCCATGTGTATATGGTGGGTGAATTGTCTAAAAGGGGATCCTCATTTTGGAGTTGGGATTTTTGATTTTTCTCATGTGCGATGCAGGGAGCAGTCCGGGATAGTCGGTCGTAATGGCCACCATGGCATCATCGCAGCTTAACTGATAGAACTGCCGCTCTATCAGCTCCACGAATATAACCGAATCTTCTTCAAGTCCGGAGTCGAGGGCCCGGTCAGGGTCCTCTGGTTGTGGAGAAGGGCTGCTGACCTCCTTTATGGCTTTTCACAGTTCCTGCCGCAAAGTGGCAATGTGAATACTTACAGAAAAGAATGCAGGAAAAATGGGAGCAGGGAGATATAACTTACCCAGCTTGGAGGATTGTACATGGAGAATCCATCCCGTGGCTTGATGCGGGTGAACTCCTCTTCCTCACCCTTGAACAATTCGGACAGAATTTTCACTAAAGCGGCAGCATTGTCCGGACCCTTACGCCCGCAGCGGGTGGCGGCATCCGCCCCGTTATAACACCACAAGGGGTGCCCGCGATATTGAAGTGGTTGCACTCCCCGCATTATGCAAATCGACATAACTTCGATTACTGTCAATCCTGATCGAGCCAGTGCTTTCATTCGGTTCATCAGATAGATGACTTCTCCATTGTCTTCCACCTGGGGACTCCGTGGGCGCCAGCTTTGGCGTTTCTTCAGAGGAGCACTGTTGAACTCAGGAAGACCCCGCTGAACAGGGTCCGGAAGGGGAACGTCCTCCATATAAAAACATTCTGAAGGCCAGTCTTCGGGTGACTTCTTCGGAGTACAGGATAGGTATCCGATATCGGCGATGCGCCATATTTCGGCTCCGACCACTTGATAAAGTGAACCCCTCTATGTGTGAGGGACGAGGCAAAATAGCCTTTTCCACAGCTCAAAGTGAGCCTCGCAGCCCAGGAACAACTCGCAGAGAGCCACATAGCCGGCGATATGTAGGATGGAGGCGGGGGTGAAATTGTGTAATTGGAGGCCGTAGAACTCCAGGAGCCCGCGGAGGAACGGATGAATTGGAAATCCGAGTCCCCTTAATAGATAGGGAACAAGGCAGACCCGTTCCCCCATAGAGGGACAGGGAAAGCTCTCCGCTTGCTCCCCGCCATTATAGGTGGCAAGCCCGGCTCGAACGGGCACCATGTACGCCGGAGGGAGAAATCCCTTAGTGTGCAATTCGACTAAACGACTGGTGGGACTGAACACCTTTCCCAATCACCGGCCTTAGGGCTTCGGGGGCGGGAGGACGAGCTGCGGAGGTCGGCCATGCTGGAATGGATCTTTCCGGAACGCGCTCTGATGGACTCTCGCTGGGGGAGGATGGTATGGATTGGATCTAAGGATCCCCATCCCTTTAATAGACAATTTATTTATCTGGCTAGGGGGGCGAATGTAAAAACTCCTTAGCGCCTCGTATTCATTCGACGCATGGGAGAAAGCCCTTATTGGGTACACAAGCCAAGAGGTCCAAACATTTATGGGACCGGACACTGCTTTACAAACGTTCGAAAAATGGAGAAGAACCCGCCTTGCAATGCCGAAGACAATACTGCATGCTGGACTCATCGTCATTGAAGCCTGGTTCGTGGGATACTGAGGGAGTCCTAGATTAGGGGGTATCCGGACAGCCAGATTATATCTTTTGGCCGGACTGTTGGACTATGAAGGTACAAGATTGAAGACTTTGTCTCGTGGCTGGATGGGACTCTACTTGGCATGGAAGGCAAGCTAGGCAATACGGATGTGTATATCTCCTCCTTTGTAACCAACCTTGTGTAACCCTAGCCCCCTCTGGTGTCTATATAAACAGGAGGGTTTTAGTCCGTAGGACAACATACAATCATACCATAGGCTAGCTTCTAGGGTTTAGCCTCTCTGATCTCGTGGTAGATCAACTCTTGTAATACCCATATCATCAAGAATAAATCAAGCAGGACGTAGGTTTTTACCTCCATCAAGAGGGGCCGAACCTGGGTAAAACATCATGTCCCCTGCCTCCTATTACCATCCGCCTTAGACGCGCAGTTCGGGACCGCCTAACCGAGATCCGCCGGTTTTGACACCGACACCGTGCATTGCCCTTTCTCACCTCGAGAGTTGGTGCAAACTTCATCGGTGCATCCAAACCCCGTGATACGATACGCTCTATCACACATAAGCCTCCTTATATCTTCCTCAAAGCAGCCACCATACCTACCTATCATGGCATTTCCATAGCCATTCCGAGATATATTGCCATGCAACTTCCATCATCATCATATACATGACTTGAGCATTCATTGTCATATTGCTTTGCATGATCGTAAGATAGCTAGCATGATGTTTTCATGGCTTGTCCATTTTTTGATGTCATTGCTACGCTAGATCATTGCACAACCCGCTACAATGCCGGAGGCATTCATATAGAGTCATATTTTGTTCTAGTATTGAGTTGTAATATTGAGTTGTAAGTAAATAAAAGTGTGATGATCATCATTATTAGAGAATTATCCCATGTGAGGAAAGGATGAGGGAAGCTATGATTCCCTCACAATTTGGGATGAGTCTCCGGACTTCACAAAAAAATAAAAGAGGCCAAAGAAGCCACCAAAAAAGAGATAAAAATAAAAAATGAGAGAAAAGAGAGAAGGGACAACGTTACTATCCTTTTACCACACTTGTGCTTCAGAATAGCACCATGTTCTTCGTATAGAGAGTCTCTTGAGATATCACTTTCATATACTAGTGGAAATTTTCATTATAGAACTTGGCTTGTATATTCCAATGATGGGCTTCCTTAAATGTCCGAGGTCTTCATGAGGAAGCAAGTTGGATGCACACCTACTTAGTTTCCAGTTTGAGTTTTCATACACTTATAGCTCTTAGTGCATCCGTTGCATGACAATCCCAACTCCTCACATGGACATCAATTGATGGGCATCTCCATAGCCCGTTGATTAGTCGCGTCGATGTGAGACTTTCTCCCCTTTTCTCTTCTCCACATAACCTCCACCATCATATTCTATTCCACCTATAGTGCTATGTCCATGCCTCATGCTCATGTATTGCATGAAAGTTGAAAAGGTTTGGGAACATCAAAAGTATGAAACAATTGCTTGGCTTGTCATCAGGGTTGTGCATGATTTGAATATTTTGTGTGGTGAAGATGGAGCATAGCCATACTATATGATTTTGTAGGTATAACTTTCTTTGGCCATGTTTTTTTGAAAATACATGATTGCTTTGTTAGTATGCTTGAAGTATTATTATGTTAATGTCAAATGATAGACTATTGCTTTGAATCACTGTGTCTTAATATTCATGCCATGATTAGATTACATGATCAAGATTATGCTAGGTAGCATTCCACATCAAAAATTATATTTTTTATCATTTACCTACTCGAGGACGAGCAGGAATTAAGCTTGCGGCTGCTGATACGTCTCCGTCAATATTCTACAACTTTCATATACTTTTGGCAACTTTTTATACTATTTTTCGGACTAACATATTGATCCAGTGCCAGTGCCAGTTCCTGTTTGTTGCATGTTTTTTGTTTTGCAGTAAATCCATATCAAATGGAGTCCAAACGGGATAAAAACTAACAAAGATTTTTTTTGGGAGTATATGTGATTTTTGGGGAGAAAAATCAACGCGAGACGAAGCCCGAGGGGTCCACGAGGCAGGGAGGCGCGCCCTGGGCCCTCGTGGCCACCCCGTAATGCGGTTGATGCCCTTCTTTTGCCGCAAGAAAGCTAATATTCTGATAGAGATCGTGTTAAAATTTCAGTCCAATCAGAGTTACGGATCTCCGGAAATATAAGAAACAGTGAAAGGGCAGAATCTGAGTACGCGGAAACAGAGACACAGATCGAAACTCAGAGGGGCTCTCACCCCTCCCATGGCATGGAGGCCATGGACCAGAGGGGAAACCCTTCTCCCACCTAGGGAGAATGTAGCGACCAGACCTCAAACAGTCTGATCTGTGTGCTCCGGTGTCATCCCTGGATCAGTAATGCTGACACCACACAGTACTCGGAGGATTTATAACAGAGTAGCAATCACACACTTATTACATCGAGGGTCTTCACAGAGAATTTATTACAATAAATATGGCTTAAGGCCATCTAATAACGATAACAGCGGAAGGCTTGGAAGATAAGTGAGTCCATCAAATCCAACGGCATCACTGAGTATACAACCACGACCAAAAAACTCCTTAATCATCGTCTAAAAAGTCTGCAACATTAACATTGCAGCCCGAAATGGTTCAGCACATGGAATATGCTGGCAAGGTAACACAACTATACTATATGCATATTTGGCTGGTGGAAAGCTCTATGGTTACAGTTTTGCATAAAGCCAATTTTTCCCTACTGCAAAGGAATAAATTTATTTAACTATCATGGTGGTTGTTAAACATTGAAAATGCTTGACAGCATTCTCAATACCTATTAAGCATCATCATTAAACAAAACCCAACAAAATTAATTTAGAGTAACATGTTGAGATTCACATGATAATCCAGGTACTAGATACTCAAGATGTCCATAACGGAGACATAGCTAATCATGATTAGTTTATTTCCCTCGGCAGAGGTTTGCGCACTTTTCCCCACAAGACTCGGTCGCCTCCGTTTGGTTTCTCGCACTACATGGTGTTTGAGAAGACGAATGACCGAGACACAGTCTTTCAGAAGCGCTAGCACCTTACGATGGATAGACCGTTACACCTACTTTGCCCTACATCTTCTAGTCTACCCTGTAAGAGTTCGCACGACTTATTCAACTATGCCAGAGCCCATAATGGCTTGTGGCTGCACACGGAAGTTTCTAGTATGAATAATCCCATGATCCCTTTGAGCCTGGGTGGCAGTCCATAAAAAAATAGCCAATCCTGGTCTACCCAGGTGCCTAGACAGGCAATCCCAGATGTGTGTTGTGACGCCCGGATAATTAAGCTACAGTAATTCTCTGCTAACGAAGCCACATCACTTCGATTACTGTTGCTAATCTCGCGTTAGTTCGAAACTGATCCAATTTCAAATTCGAAATCAAGCAAACAATAAAAGTTTTCAAATATTAAAACTAAAGTGTTTGGAGTAAACCAAATATCGCGTAGGTAATTATGGTGGAGAAACTCCACTTTTATAAAATGTTTTAATACTCCAAAATGATTAAAACGGTAGCTGAAACGATCGAATATGTGCCTTTGATATCTTATAAAATGATAAACTATTTTATTTTGAGGTAAAAACTTTTTGGTTAGTGGGTTATTTTGAAACACTATGTTTGGAGCTATTGTCATATTTTACTAAACTGAAAATAAAGTGTAGCTAAAATAAAACAGAAAAGGAAACTAGAAATAAAACAAAACAAATAAAAAAGGATCTCCCTGGCCAACTAGGCCAAACAGCCCCAACCGACCAGCCCACTGGCCCGGCCGGCCCGTCCCCACTCCCTTTATCCCCTGAGGCAACCCAAACCCTAACTGCACTACCCCACTACGCCCACCCCACTCGTCCCACTCCCCCTTCGCCCCCTCCTCGATCCAAATCGGGATCGGTGGCGCTCGACGCCGTCGCCGTCTCCCCGCGGCGCCGCTCGGACCCGTCCACGCCGGACCGATTCATCCTCGACTCCTCCTCGCCGTGCTCTGCACCACCTCGCCGCCCGGACCGCCCCTGCCGTCGTGGACCACGCCGATGCCGCCCTGTCCCCGGCCTCCTACTCACCGTTTGGCCCCGTCGTTTGCTACCGCTGTCGTCTCCATCTTCCTCCCCGAGCCCAACTGCCATGTCCCCTACAGCTCCACGGTGAGGCCCCCCGGCCTCTCTCTTCCCCTGTCGCCGTACTCACGCCCACATGCCCATCTCCGACTGCCCCCGCAGCCGCGCTCGCTGCGGCACCGTGGCAGCCTCGCGCTCGCCTCGTTCGCTGCGGCCAAGCCCCGCCTGCTAACGCCCTGAAGCCACGGCCTCCACCCCGCGGCGGCGCGCTCCTTGCGCAATGCTCGCGCCTCACGGCCTCTGCACCTGCGATGCGCCCGCCTCGCCATACCGCTGCTGCCCTCCACCGCACGCGCCGACCACGTCCCGCGCCTCCGCGCGCGCGCTCGCGCTGACCGCGCCCTGCTCGCCCCGCACAGCCGTGCGCACGCGCGTGCCCCCCCCCCCCCGCTGCCGTCGCCGCGCCCCGGTTTCCCTGCTGCTACCATCTGCGCCTCGCCACGCCGTCCGTGCCGCGCTGCAGCATCACGCCTCTGCCGCTGGCCCCGCCCCATCCCCGCGCATCGCCCAGCCTCCCTGCGTCCACCGCCTGCTGTCCCGCTCGCCGCGCCGCCCTGCTCCGGCTGCGGCCGTGGCCGCCGGCGCCGGGCCATAGCGCCCTCCCGGGCAAAGCACCCGCGCACCCGCAGCGCCCTTGCGCCTGTAACCTACTAGCACCGGTGCCTGCTTTGGCCTTTGGCCCTATGACGAATAGGGCCCACGCCCAGAACGAAAAAAATAAAAATAATAAATATTAATAAAATTAATTAATTAACTAACTAAATAATTAACTTAATTAATCCTGTTTAGTTAGCTAATTAACTTAATTAACCTGTGTTAGTTAACCTAATAACCTAATTAGTCTTTTAATCTGTTAGGTTAGTAAAATGGTGTATGACAAGGGGGCCCCACCCCCTGTTGACCAGTCAAAGTTTGACTGGTCAACTGGGACCCCTTGGACCCACATGTCAGCCCCTCGAGTACACTTATGTGTACCCAAAGCTGGGTGCATGTAGCAATTCACATTTATTTCGAATTAAAATAATCTGATAATTTTAGAAAATGAATTAAAACTTTAAAAATTAATATAAAATAAACCGTAACTCGGATGGGAAAACTCTGTACATGAAAGTTGCTCAGAACGACGAGACGAATCCGGATATGCAGCCCGTTCGTCCGTCACGCATCCCTAGCATTTTACTAAATTGCTCAGAACTAGGACCCCTTAGAACACGCAACTTTCCCCCTCTGACCCATCTGTCCGAAAACGCGAAACACCGGGAATACTTTCCCAGATGTTTCCCCCCTTCACCGGTAACACCTCGTACCGCGTTATGGTACACCTAGCATCACGCTTTGTCATGTCATGCATCGTCTTGCATTTGTTTGCATTATATTTATTGTTTCTTCCCCCTCTTCTCTCGCTAGACACCGAGACCGACGCCGGTGCTACCCAGTTCGACTACGTTGTTGACGACCACTCTCTCTTGCCAAAGCAACCAGGCAAGCCCCCCCTTTGATCACCAGATATTGCCTACTCTTCTCTATACTGCTTGTATTAGAGTAGTGTAGCATGTTACTGCTTTCCCTTATTCCTATCCTGATGCATAGCCTGTCCTTGCTACTACTGTTGTTACCATTACCTACTATCCTACTGCTTAGTATAGGATGCTAGTGTTCCATCAGTGGCCCTACACTCTTGTCCGTCTGCCATGCTATACTACTAGGCCGTGATCACTTCGGGAGGTGATCACGGGCAAATACTATATACTTTACACAGTTACATTACTTGTGGTACTGTTCGGAGTTGGGGGCTGAAGGGGCAGGTGGCTCCATCCCGGTATAGGTGGGCCTGGGTTCCCGACGGCCCCCGACTGTTACTTTGTGGCGGAGCGACAGGGCAGGTTGAGAGCACCTAGGAGAGAGGCGGGCCTGGCCCTGGTCGGTGTTCGCGGATACTTAACATGTTTAACGAGATCTTGGTATTTGATCTGAGTCTGGCTACTGGCCTATACGCACTAACCATCTACGCGGGGACAGTTATGGGCACTCGACGTCGTGGTATCAGCCGAAGCCTTCGTGACATTAGCGACTGAGTGGCGCGCGGCGGATTGGACCGTAAGCCTGCTCTTGTATTAAGGGGGCTAGTTCTGCTTCCGGCCGCGTACGCAACGTGTAGGTGTGCAATGGGCGATGGGCCCAGACCCCTGCGCCATAGGATTTAGACCGGCGTGCTGACCTCTCTGTTGTGCCTAGGTAGGGCTGTGACGTGTTGATCTTCCGAGGCCGGGCATGACCCAGGAAAGTGTGTCCGGCCAAATGGGATCGAGCGTGTTGGGATATATGGTGCACCCCTGCAGGGAAGTTAATCTATTCGAATAGCCGTGATCTTTGGTAACAGGACGACTTGGAGTTGTACCTTGACCTTATGACAACTAGAACCGGATACTTAATAAAACACACCCTTCCAAAGTGCCATATACAACCGGTGATCGCTCTCTCACAGAGCGACGAGGGGAGGATCATCGGTTAGGATTTATGCTATGCGATGCTACTTGGAGGACTTCAGTCTACCCTCTACTACATGCTGCAAGACAGAAGCTGCCAGAAGTGTAGACTTCGACAGGATTAGTTATCCCCCTCTTATTCTGTCATTCTGTAGTTCATTCCACTGATATGGCCCTTTACACATATACCCATGCATATGTAGTATAGGTCCTTGCTTGCAAGTACTTTGGATGAGTACTCATGGTTACTTTTCTCCCTCTTTTCCCCCTTTCCTTTCTACCTGGTTGTCGCAACCAGATGTTGGAGCCCAGGATCCAGACGCCACCGTTGACGACAGCTACTACTACACTGGAGGTGCCTACTACTACGAGCAACCCGCTGATGACGACCAGGAGTAGTCTAGGAGGGTCCCAGGCAGGAGGCCTCGCCTTTTTGATTGTTCCTACTTTTGTGCTAGCCTCCTTAAGGAAAAATTGTTTAACTTATGTCTGTACTCAGATTTTGTTGCTTCCGCTAACTCGTCTATGATCGAGCTCTTGTATTCGAGCCCTCGAGGCCCCTGGCTTGTAATATGATGCTTGTATGACTTATTTTATTTGTAGAGTTGTGTTGTGATATCTTCCCGTGAGTCCCTGATCTTGATCATACACGTTTGCGTGTATGATTAGTGTACGATTGAATCGGGGGCGTCACAAGTTGGTATCAGAGCCGACTGCCTGTAGGAATCCCCCTTCCAACTCCTTGGCCGAAGTCAAGTCTAGTCATTAAAAAACAAACTTTTACTAACATGGTTGTGCAGCTTACGGGCCCACGTCGCCATTGGGTGGTAGTAGGAACTTTTATTCCTCGACCTTTACTTTGGGACTCTGAACTCTCTTCTATTCAGATTAAATGATTTTGCTAAAAACAAAACTAACTCTAGGTTCTCGTAAATACTTTCTCCCGGAGAGCCCCTTAGTACAGATGATCGTCTGCTGCACCAGAAGATTCCGAAGATCCTTTATAGTGTTCTCTCAAGACTTTGTGTCATCGCTTTTTGCATTCCCAACCGCTCTAATATCCTTAGGGATAACTGCATTTACTTGCCAGTCTTATGTTCAACCCCATTGATCTTGTTAATACAAGATGCCTCGAACTGCTCTTCGTTATTTCGAGAATCCTTTGAGCTTACCGCCTTGTAGTTCTTGACCCATGAATACCCCCTACGGATAAATCCTCACACATACCAAGGATTTGTTTCTCCCCAGTTGTTCTTGTGTTCCGCAAAGGACTTCAAAATACTATTTGGTCTTTCAAAAATCCTCAGGAGCCTTTTGCTCTTGAAATTCTTGCTTGCTTGCATTATGGTTAATTTCATACTTCTAGTAATCTCTATTGGCATCCTTTGTCACTATCATTTTGAGTCACTTGATTCGATATGTTGCGAATGCACGCAATCATCAGTTATTCCCTGAAAATTATCCTTTCGGCTCAGACGTCATTTTAAACATGAGTTGGATCTCGACCAATCAAGTTGTCGTCGATTGTACCCCTAAGTCAATTCAACGTATCCATTCTTAATCAGGGCGTTTGCTTCTGATCCCTGGGTGAGAAATCATAATTCCATTACATTTGAGCTTTGAATTAGTCAGTTGTTTCTATAATCCGATCTCCTTGCATTCTTTCTCCCTCTGGTTGGGTACCGATGCTCACATCAGACCCCTTGTGGACCACCAGATCCTTTGTTGGATTTTATCCGACAGCGTCCTTCATATTCTATAAGCTTGTGAGTGTTTCCTTAGGTACATAATGCTTTTGGTGAATTGTATCCTCTGTTTTCTCAACCATGCTCTGTTTTTGAGCTTGTGGTATTTACGATTGAAGCATGTGGTATATGATTCCACGATACCCTGATGGGTTGAACCTATGCCTTTCTTAATCTGTGTGGACCCGAAAGTTTTCACGGGTCATACTCCTCTGGTAATTCACCAGGTAGGTTTTTACACGGAAATCATTTTTAACTAGAGCAGTGAATGAAAGTTATTGCATTGAAGAAGTGGGAGCCGACCTTGAACCTTGCGTTCATGCCCATGGACATGATGTAGATCTTATCATTAAAGCGTCTCTTAAATTAATTATTCCTTTGGTATAAGTTCATCTTATATTTGGGATCTGGCCTTTTGCAATCGTGCTTCCGACCATGTTCTCCTTTAAATACCATGTCGAGTGCAAGTTTAAGCGCTTGTCTTCTGTAGAGCAATACCCCAGTCCAACCTCTATGTTGACCTATCATCGAGTATTACCCCCTCTGGTATCTCGAGATTATCACGGAACTGCATAACTTCTTATCAGTTCTTCATCAAGTATTATTTCTCACTGATTCCAAAATTTTCCCCGGATTCTGAGTTGTTAGACACTCAAGGACACCAATAGTGAAGCGAGTCTGTACTCCGATTCAATAACTATAAGTAATTTTCATTGCTTACGAGTTTAATAATCCTTCAAGTCATTCCTAGCCCGGTTGGCTATATCATTATCATCCTAAATTTTAACCATGCTACCTAGTCCAGATTCCTGGGTGCGCCCTTCTATCATTGTTCAGTTTTCTATGTTTTCCCTCGAGCATACATCATTATATCATTTGATCCGACAAATGATATTTCCTTGTTCACCTAATTGTGGAAATCCATCCTTTGGAAATCTCGATGATTTGTTGCTGAGCCTATCAGCCACCTCCTCATCCTCTCCTTGGTTTACTGATGAACTCTTGTTTCAGAGCTCACTTGCATAAATCATTTCTGAGAATCTCACAATGTCATCTCGTCAAATTGTATTGCACCTTTTCTTCTCAAGCATCCCTAGTCTGATGTATCCTGACACCAATCAGATCTGAATCTCGGTCAGGTATGATGGTTGGAACATATTTCCAAGAGTAATAACATTGGTCTTTAACCCGATAAGGTGATTTAATCCTACCACACCTGCCCAGAGGGCCTATTGTTATAGTTTCCTTTCTAGCAAGGTTAGTCATTCTTCCATGAGTAATTTGTAAAACTTGTGTATCATGTCAATGATATCTCGAAGATTGTCTGTGGTACTATGATTTTCAACAAGAACATTTGAAGCCCAGTGCTAAATGTTTCCTGCTCAATTACCCAAACACCATTGTATGGGTAATGTCATGAAATTTCTCTCCCCTTACCTAAAGAGTTTTCTACATTATATCCTGTCATGGATATCATACTCTGCTTGTCCATGGGAAGGATATACCCTTGAAATATGTGTTTAAACACATTTTCCTTTCCATTGTTCTGTTTAAACCTGATAATCACTTTTTCCTTTCCATTGGGTTCTTTAAACCTTCTTGTGATCTATATGATCTAAGCACTAGTTTTCTCCTACTTAGGTAAACACCTCGGTGTACAATTCTGTCAGTAAGACCCTGTTACTATTGTTGTTGACATTCCGGTAACCGCCAATGGACGAGAACCTTGCCTATTGACCCGCCTCGTTCAACGAGTAGGAAAAGGGTTCTCTTCATCCCTCGCCCTTGGTACCGATGTTGTTGCCGACATAACCGACAGACTATACTCCGACAGGCCTTGCTTACATGATCGGGCAAGATGTCACCGCCCTTCCTACTTTTAACCCACATGGTGGGCCCATAACCCACAGTTCTACAGGATTGAAGCCTGACTCTCCTATACACCCTGTTGCCAAAGTTATTCCTAGAGCTTGACTTCGTATGTAATTCATGGGTCACCTTCCTAGTGATCTATTGTGGAATCAGACACAATACTTATTCCCGTTGCTATGAACCCCTTTCACACCCTGTTTCAGGCATCGAACGATTGCCTGCCCGCTCAAAATTTCCCATGATACCTCCTTACCTTGCTCTCAATATTTTCTTAAGTTTCAATTCAAGAGTTACTTTCCACCACCTTCCCCGATGTTATTGACCAGATAGTTAACCTTGTCGAGGTCCTTTCTCCCAGAATACCCCCATTATTTTGTCGTAAGTACGATGGAGATCCTGAAGAAAGGATGTCGGCTTCGTCATGATGACTTGAAGCAGAGAAATGAAGACAACAATGTAATGGATTGACCTCTTCAAGAAGAGCAACCAACACCAAGAAGAATCGTTAGAATTTCATAACCTATTCTCCCCCCTTACTCCCCTCTTAAATCTCGGGACGAGATTTCTTGTAGTGGAGGAGAATTGTGATGCCCGGATAATTAAGCTACAATAATTCTCTGCTAACGAAGCCACATCACTTCGATTACTGTTGCTAATCTCGCGTTAGTTCGAAACCGATCCAAATTCAAATTCGAAATCAAGCAAACAATAAAAGTTTTCAAATATTAAAACTAAAGTGTTCGGAGTGAACCAAATATCGCGTAGGTAATTATGGTGGAGAAACTCCACTTTTATAAAATGTTTTAATACTCTAAAATGATTAAAACGGTAGCTGAAACGATCGAATATGTGCCTTTGATATCTTATAAAATGATAAACTATTTTATTTTGAGGTAAAAACTTTTAGGTTAGTGGGTTATTTTGAAACACTATGTTTGGAGCTATTGTCATATTTTACTAGACTGAAAATAAAGTGTAGCTAAAATAAAACAGAAAAGGAAAGTGGAAATAAAACAAAACAAATAAAAAAAGGATCTCCCTGGCCAACTGGGCCAAACAGCCCCAACCGACCAGCCCACTGGCCCGGCCGGCCCGTCCCCACTCCCTTTATCCCCTGAGGCAACCCAAACCCTAACCGCACTACCCCACTACGCCCACCCCACTCGTCCCACTCCCCCTTCGCCCCCTCCTCGATCCAAATCGGGATCGGCGGCGCTCGACGCCGTCACCGTCTCCCCGCGGCGCCGCTCGGACCCGTCCACGCCGGACCGATTCGTCCTCGACTCCTCCTCGCCGTGCTCTGCACTACCTCGCCGCCCGGACCGCCCCTGCCGTCGTGGACCACGCCGACGCCGCCCCGTCCCCGTCCCCGGCCTCCTGCTCACCGTTCGGCCCCGTCGTTTGCTACCGCCGTCGTCTCCATCTTCCTCCCCGAGCCCAACTGCCATGTCCCCTACAGGTCCACGGTGAGGCCCCCCCCCGGCCTCTCTCTTCCCCTGTCGCCTTACTCACGCCCACATGCCCGTCTCCGACCGCCCCCGCAGCCGCGCTCGCTGCGGCACCGTGGCAGCCTCGCGCTCGCCTCGTTCGTTGCGGCCAAGCCCCGCCTGCTACCGCCCTGAAGCCGCGGCCTTCACCCCGCGGCGGCGCGTTCCTTGCGCAACGCCCGCGCCTCACGGCCTCTGCACCTGCGATGCGCCCGCCTCGCCATGCCGCTGCTGCCCTCCACCGCACGCATCGACCGCGCCCCGCGCCTCCGCGCGCGCGCTCGCGCTGACCGCGCCCTGCTCGCCCCGCGCAGCCCTGCACACGCGCGTGGCCCCTCGCTGCCGTCGCCGCGCACCGGTTCCCCTGCTGCTGCCCTCTGCGCCTCGCCACGTCGTCCGCGGCGCGCTGCAGCATCACGCCTCTGCCGCTGGCCCCGCCCCATCCCCGCGCCTCGACAAGGCTCCCTCCGTCCACCGCCTACTGTCCCGCTCGCCACGCCGCCCTGCTCCGGCTGCGGCCGTGGCCGCCGGCGCCGGGCCATAGCACCCTCCCAGGCAAAGCACCCGCGCACCCGCAGCGCCCCTGCGCCTGTAACCTGCTAGCACCGGTGCCTGCTTTGGCCTTTGGCCCTATGACAAACAGGGACCACGCCCAGAACGAAAATAAATAAATAATAAATTAATTAATTAATTAACTAACTAACTAATTAACTTAATTAATCCTATTTAGTTAGCTAATTAACTTAATTAACCTGTGTTAGTTAACCTAATAACCTAATTAGTCTTTTAGTCTGTTAGGTTAGTAAAATGGTGTATGACAAGGGGGCCCCACCACCTGTTGACCAGTCAAAGTTTGACTGGTCAACTAGGACCCCTTGGACCCACATGTCAGCCCCTCAAGTACACTTATGTGTACCCAGAGCTGGGTGCACCTAGATATTCACATTTATTTCGAATTAAAATAATCTAATAATTTTAGAAAATGAATTAAAACTTTAAAAATTAATATAAAATAAACCGTAACTCGGATGGGAAAACTCTGTACATGAAAGTTGCTCAGAACGACGAGACGAATCCGGATACACAGCCCGTTCGTCCGTCACGCATCCCTAGCATAGCGAACACGCAACTTTCCCCCTCCGACCCATCTGTCTGAAAACGCGAAACACCGGGAATACTTTCCCGGATGTTTCCCCCCTTCACCGGTACCACCTCATACCGTGTTATGGTACACCTAGCATCACGCTTTGTCATGTCATGCATCGTCTTGCATTTGTTTGCATTATATTTATTGTTTCTTCCCCCTCGTCTCTCGCTAGACACCGAGACCGACGCCGCTGCTACCCAGTTTGACTACGGTGTTGACGACCACTCTCTCTTGCCCGAGCAACTAGGCAAGCCCCCCTTTGATCACCAGATATCGCCTACTCTTCCCTATACTACTTGCATTAGAGTAGTGTAGCATGTTACTGCTTTCCGTTATTCCTATCCTGATGCATAGCCGGTCCTTGCTACTACTGTTGTTACCATTACCTACTATCCTACTGCTTAGGATAGGATGCTAGTGTTCCATCAGTGGCCCTACACTCTTGTCCCTCTGCCATGTTATACTACTGGGCCGTGATCACTTCGGGAGGTGATCACGGGCAAATACTATATACTTTACACAGTTACATTACCTGTGGTACTGTTCAGAGTTGGGGGCTGAAGGGGCAGGTGGCTCCATCCCGGTAGAGGTGGGCCTGGGTTCCCGACAGCCCCCGACTGTTACTTTGTGGCGGAGCGACAGGGCAGGTTGAGACCACCTAGGAGAGAGGTGGGCCTGGCCCTGGTCGATGTTCGCGGATACTTAACACATTTAACGAGATCTTGGTATTTGATCTAAGTATGGCTACTGGCCTGTACGCACTAACCATCTACGCAGGGACAGTTATGGGCACTCGACATTGTGGTATCAGCCGAAGCCTTCGTGACGTCAGCGACTGAGTGGTGCGTGCCGGATTGGACCGTAAGCCTGCTCTTGTATTAAGGGGGCTAGTTCTGCTTCCGGCCGCGTACACAACGTGCAGGTGTGCAATGGGCGATGGGCCCAGACCCCTGCGCCATAGGATTTAGACCGGCGTGCTGACCTCTCTGTTGTGCCTAGGTAGGGCTGCGACGTGTTGATCTTCCGAGGCCGGGCATGACCCAGGAAAGTGTGTCCAGCCAAATGGGATCGAGCGTGTTGGGAACTTGGGATATGTGGTGCACCCCTGCAGGGAAGTTAATCTATTCGAATAGCCGTGATCTTCGGTAACAGGACGACTTGGAGTTGTACCTTGACCTTATGACAACTAGAACCGGATACTTAATAAAACACACCCTTCCAAAGTGCCAGATACAACCGGTGACCGCTCTCTCAAAGGGCGACGAGGGGAGGATTATCGGTTAGGATTTATGCTATGCGATGCTACTTGGAGGACTTCAGTCTACCCTCTACTACATGCTGCAAGACGGAGGCTGCCAGAAGTGTAGACTTCGACAGGATTAGTTATCCCCCTCTTATTCTGGCATTCTGTAGTTCAGTCCACTGATATGGCCCTTTACACATATACCCATGCATATGTAGTATAGATCCTTGCTTGCGAGTACTTTGGATGAGTACTCACGGTTGCTTTTCTCCCTCTTTTCCCCCTTTCCTTTCTACCTGGTTGTCGCAACCAGATGTTGGAGCCCAGGATCCAGACGCCACCGTTGACGACGGCTACTACTACACTGGAGGTGCCTACTACTACGTGCAGCCTGCTGACGACGACCAGGAGTAGTCTAGGAGGGTCCCAGGCAGGAGGCCTCGCCTTTTCGATCGTTCCTACTTTTGTGCTAGCCTTCTTAAGGCAAACTTGTTTAACTTAGGTCTGTACTCAGGTTTTGTTGCTTCCGCTGACTCGTCTATGATCGAGCTCTTGTATTCGAGCCCTCGAGGCCCCTGGCTTGTAATATGATGCTTGTATGACTTATTTTATTTGTAGAGTTGTGTTGTGATATCTTCCCGTGAGTCCCTGATCTTGATCGTACACGTTTGCGTGTATGATTAGTGTATGATTGAATCGGGGGCGTCACAAGTTGGTATCAGAGCCGACTGCCTGTAGGAATCCCCCTTCCAACTCCTTGGCCGAAGTCGAGTCTAGTCATTAAAAAAACTTTTACTAACATGGCTGTGCAGCTTACGGGCCCACGTCGCCATTGGGTGGTAGTAGGATCTTTTATTCCTCGACCTTTACTCTGGGACTCTGAACTCTCTTCTATTCAGATTAAATGATTTTGCTAAAAACAAAACTAACTCTAGGTTCTCGTAAATACTTTCTCCCGGAGAGCCCCTTAGTACAGATGATCGTCTGCTGCACCAGAAGATTCCGAAGATCCTTTATAGTGTTCTCTCAAGACTTTGTGTCATCGCTTTTTGCATTCCCTACCGCTCTAATATCCTTAGGGATAACTGCATATACTTGCCAGTCTTACGTTCAACCCCATTGATCTCGTTAATACAAGATGCCTCAAACTGCTCTTCGTTATTTCGAGAATCCTCTGAGCTTACCGCCTTGTAGTTCTTGACCCATGAATACCCCCTATGGATAAATCCTCACACATGCCGAGGATTTGATACTCCCCAGTTGTTCTTGTGTTCCGCAAAGGACTTCGAAATACTATTTGGTCTTTCAAAAATCCTCAGGAGCCTTTTGCTCTTGAAATTCTTACTTAATTGCATCATGGTTAATTCCATACTTCTAGTAATCTCTATTGGCATCCTTTGTCACTATCATTTTGAGTCACTTGATTCGATATGTTGCGAATGCACGCAATCATCAGTTATTCCCTGAAAATTATCCTTTCGGCTCAGATGTCATTTTAAACATGAGTTGGATCTCGACCAATCAAGTTGTCGTTGATTGTACCCCTAAGTCAATTCAACTTATCCATTCTTAATCAGGGCGTTTGCTTCTGATCCCTGGGTGAGAAATCATAATTCCATTACATTTGAGCTTTGAATTAGTCAGTTGTTTCTATAATCTGATCTCCTTGCATTCTTTCTCCCTCTGGTTGGGTACCGATGCTCACATCAGACCCCTTGTGGACAACCAGATCCTTTGTTGGATTTTATCCGACAGCGTCCTTCATATTCTATAAGCTTGTGAGCGTTTCCTTAGGTACATAATGCTTTTGGTGAATTGTGTCCTCTGTTTTCTCAACCATGCTCTGTTTTCGAGCTGGTGGTATTTACGATTGAAGCTTGTGGTATATGATTCCACGATACCCTGACGGGTTGAACCTATGCCTTTCTTAATCTATGTGGACCCGAAAGTTTTCACGGGTCATACTCCTCTGGTAATTCACCAGGTAGGTTTTGACACGGAAGTCATTTTTAACAAGAGCAGTGAATGAAAGTTATTGCATTGAAGAAGTGGGAGTCGACCTTGAACCTTGCGTTCATGCCCATGGACATGATGTAGATCTTATCATTAAAGCGTCTCTTAAATTAATTATTCCTTTGGTATAAGTTCATCTTATATTTGGGATCTGGCCTTTTGCAATCGTGCTTCCGACCATGTTCTCCTTTAAATACCATGTCGCATGCAAGTTTAAGCGCTTGTCTTCTGTAGAGCAATACCCCAGTCCAACCTGTACGTTGACCTATCATCGAGTATTACCCCCTCTGGTATCTCGAGATTATCACGGAACTGCATAACTTCTTATGAGTTCTTCATCAAGTATTATTTCTCACTGATTCCAAAAATTTCCCCGGATTCTGAGTTGTTAGACACTCAAGGACACCAATAGTGAAGCGAGTCTGTACTCCGATTCAATAACTATAAGTAATTTTCATTGCTTACGAGTTTAATAATCCTTCAAGTCATTCCTAGCCCGGTTGGCTATATCATTATCGTCCTAAATTTTAACCATGCTACCTAGTCCAGATTCCTGGGTGCGCCCTTCTATCATTGTTCAGTTGTCTATGTTTTCCCTCGAGCATACATCATTATATCATTTGATCCGACAAATGATATTTCCTTGTTCACCTAATTGTGGAAATCCATCCTTTGGAAATTTTGATGATTTGTTGCTGAGCCTATCAGCCACCTCCTCATCCTCTCCTTGGTTTACTGATGAAATCTTGTTTCAGAGCTCACTTCCATAAATCATTTCTGAGAATCTCACAATGTCATCTCGTCAAATTGTATTGCACCTTTTCTTCTCTGGCATCCCGAGTCTGATGTATCCTGACACCAATCAGATCTGAATCTCGGTCAGGTATGATGGTTGGAACATATTTCCAAGAGTTATAACATTGGTCTTTAACCGATAAGGTGATTTAATCCTAACACACCTGCCCGGAGGGCCTATTGTTATAGTTTCCTTTCTAGCAAGGTTAGTCATTCTTCCATGAGTAATTTGTAAAACTTGTGTATCCTGTCAATGATATCTTGAAGATTGTATGTGGTACTACGATTTTCAACAAGAACATTTGAAGCCCAGTGCTAAATGTTTCCTGCTCAATTACCCAAACACCATTGTACTACGGTTGCTTTTCTCCCTCTTTTCCCCCTTTCCTTTCTACCTGGTTGTCGCAACCAGATATTGCAGCCCAGGATCCAGACGCCACCGTTGACGACGGCTACTACTACATTGGAGGTGCCTACTCTACGTGCAACCCGCTGACGACGACCAGGAGTAGTCTAGGAGGGTCCCAGGTAGGAGGCCTCGCCTTTTCGATCGTTCCTACTTTTGTGCTAGCCTTCTTAAGGAAAACTTGTTTAACTTATGCCTGTACTCAGATTTTGTTGCTTCCGCTGACTCGTCTATGATCGAGCTCTTGTATTCGAGCCCTCGAGGCCCCTGGCTTGTAATATGATGCTTGTATGACTTATTTTATTTGTAGAGTTGTCTTGTGATATCTTCCCGTGAGTCCCTGATCTTGATCGTACACATTTGCGTGTATGATTAGTGTACGATTGAATCGGGGGCGTCACATGTGTTTAAGTTGCCACCTTATATAAACCATTAATTAACAAACTCACATCTGTCATGAATATCACTCACCCAATCCACGTCTACTAGCATAGCATAGCATAATGGCAAACGTAGAAGTAACTCCCAAAGGTTTGACAATAAAACAGGTAGTAGGTACCTCAACTACTTCCCATCCCACAATTTAATTAGATCCTAATCATGCAATGTGAGAGGATTGATGTAATGAAATAAAACTGGGTAGTAGAAAGGGTATGATCAAAGTGTTACTTGCCTTGCTGATGATCCGGGAAACCTAGCGATTCGAAGTAACAAGCGGCGCACTCCGGATATTCTATCGCAGACAAACAAACAAGCATGCAATAACTACTCATCTAATGCATGGGTAAAACTCAAATAAGATATCTAACCAGAAAGATCAACTTAAGAACTCCGGTTGGCAAAAAGAATCAAATCGAACAAAGCAGCGAAAATCAAACGGCGAAAGAAAACAACTTCGTTCTACTAATCTGGATCTAAGGCAATTTTTACAGTAGCAAAAACCTATTTAAGTTGGTTAAACGGATAGAGGGTTTCGATACAAATCTCCAGGCGCTTGAATCGCCTGATTCCGATAAACGAGCGAAAAGTCATACTAAAACGAAAATCGAATCAGGAATCACGATCAGAAAAATCGCGGATTTAATCCGAGAAAAAGAAAAACAACAAACGTTCGTTAGAACAAACGAATGGACGAACGCTCGCTATTTAAATAAATCGGAAAAACCGATCTATAAAAAAAACCGATACTAAAAAAACCGAGAGAAAAACCGAACGGTTTTTTTCGAAAAAAAATAAAAAACCGGCGCGGAAAATGAGGCGGTGGCGGACCTCGGGCGGCGGGTCGGCGGCGGCGGCTTGGGGCGGCTGGGGCTGGCTAGGGTTTCGGCTGGGCCTCCCCCCGGCTATATAAAGCCTAGCGGGCCGGGAGTCCGGGTCGGACACGGCCCCTAGGTCGATTCGTTTTTTTAAAATATTACACGCAGAAGAAAAAATAAAAAGAAATACTAAACAAACTCCAAAAATCCCGAAAAAAAATTCCCGGGCTTCTAAAATCAAGCCGCACAAGGTGAACATTTATTTGTGGCCTAAATGCAATTTTGAAAAACGCACATTTTTCCTAAATTCAAATAAAATAACGAAAAACTCTGAAATAAAATCTTATTTGATTTTATTATTAAATCCTCAATATTTCTTTATTTTGGGAAAGTCATTTTATTCCCTCTCTCATATTTTTGTAATAGAAATAATTGATGATAAAATAAATAAAATCAAATGATCCTATTCTCAAAATTTGAGAAAACTCAAATATGAAAATAAAGAATTTCCCAACTCTCTCCGTGGGTCCTTGAGTTGCGTAGAAATTTCTAGGATCAACCAAAATGAAAAATAAAATATGATATTCATAGATGATCTAATGTATAACATTCCAAATTGAAAATTTGGGATGTTGCAAACCAACCCCCCTTAAGATGAATCTTGCCCTCGAGATTCGGGTTGGCTAGAAAATAGGTGAGGGCGGTCCTTGAGCAAATCTTCCTCTCGCTCCCAGGTGGCTTCATCCTCCGTGTGGTTGCTCCACTGAACTTTGCAAAACTTGATAACCTTGCTGCGGGTAACTCGGCTGGCAAACTCGAGGATCTTAATTGGTTTCTCCTTGTAGTTTAAATCGTTATGCACCTAAATTGTTTCCAATGGCACTGTGTCTCTCAAGGGTATGTCAGCCATCTCAGCTTGACACTTCTTCAACTGGGAAACGTGGAACACATCATGAACTCCTGACAATCCTTCGGGCAATTTCAACTTGTAGGCCACTTCTCCCATACGCTCCAAAACTCGATATGGTCCTACAAATCATGGCGCTAACTTTCCCTTAACTCCAAAACGCTTTGTTCCCAGAAGTGGTGATACTCGAAGATAAGCTCTATCTCTGACTTCATAAACTGTATCCTTGCGTTTAGAATCTACATAACTCTTCTGCTTGGACTGGGCTATCTTGAGCCTATCGCGAATCAATTTCACCTTCTGTTCAGACTCCTTAATCAAGTCAGGTCCAAACAACTAGCGGTCTCCAACTTCGTCCCAGGACAACGGTGTCCTGCACCTCCTTTCGTACAAGGCTTCGAAAGGGGCCATCTTTAAACTGGTTTGGTAACTGTTGTTGTAAGAGAACTCTGCATATGGAAAATTATCGTCCCAACTAGATCCGTAATCTAGCGCACAAGCTCTCAGCATATCCTCCAAAATCTGATTGACTCTCTCGGTCTGTCCATCTGTCTGTGGATAAAAAGCTGTACTAAATTCTAGCCTGGTACCCAAAATTTCATGCAACTGCTTCCAGAACTTTGAGGTAAACTGGGTTCCTCTATCTGATACGATACTCCTCGGAACTCCATGCAGACATACGATCCTGGTCATGTATATCTTTGCCAACTTAGCACTGGTGTAAGTGGTCTTTACCGAGATGAAATGAGCTACCTTCGTCAATCGATCGACTACCACGCAAATGGAGTCATAGCCTGAACGAGTCCTCGGTAATCCCGTGATAAAATCCATGCCTAACTTATCCCACATCCATTCGGGTATCGGCAATGGTTGTAGCAATCCTGCTGGCTTCTGATGCTCTGCCTTTACTCTCTGACATACATCACAAACTGCTACATACTCCATAATATCCTTCTTCATTCCGGTCCACCAGAAAATATCTTTCAGATCCAAATACATCTTGGTATTTCCTGGATGAATCGAATATGGTGAATCGTGTGCCTCTTGCAGAATCAACTTCCTGATCTCCGGGTCATTGGGCACATAAACACGGTCTTCAAACCATCGGGTGTCGTGCTCATCCTCACGAAATCCTTTAGCCTTTTCTTTGCTAAGTTTCTCCTTAATAGAAGCAATCTCCTTGTCAGTCTTCTGAGCTTCTCTGATTCTATCCATCAAAGTTGACTGAATCTCCAATGCTGCTACATAGCCTCTCGGAACTATTTCCAAACATAGTTCACGAAGATTTTCGACTAACTCCCTTGGTATTTCTCCCGTCATTAATGTATTGACATGGCTCTTACGGCTTAATGCGTCAGCTACTACATTAGCCTTTCCGGGATGGTAATGCAATGTCATATCATAATCCTTGATGAGCTCCAACCATCTCCTTTGTCTGAGGTTTAACTCCTTCTATGTGAAAATGTATTTCAAACTCTTATAATCCGTGTACACCTCACAATGGTTTCCAATGAGGAAATGTCTCCATGTTTTCAATGCATGCACTATGGCTGCTAACTCCAAATCATGCGTAGCATAATTCAACTCATGGGGCTTCAATTGTCTTGAGGCATGTGAAACAACTCTCCCTTCCTGCATAAGCACTGCTCCAAGTCCTTGACGTGAAGTGTCGCAATACACCTCATAGTCCTTGGTCCGATCTGGCAAAATCAACACTGGTGATGTAACCAAGCGTTTCTTCAACTACTGGAAACTAGCCTCACATTCCTCAGTCCATTTGAACTTGGTATCCTTCTTTAATAACTCCGTCATAGGGTTCGCAATCTTTGAGAAATTCTCAATGAATCTCCGGTAGTATCCTGTGAGTCCAAGAAAACTCCGGATCTCTCCAACTGTGGTTGGTGCTTCCCACTTGGTCACGGTATCAACTTTAGTGGGATCAACTGCTATACCTTCTCCAGATATAACGTGTCCGAGGAATCCTACTTCCTTCAACCAAAACTCACATTTGCTAAACTTGGCATACAAGTGATGTTCTCTAAGCTTTTTAAGTACCAATCGCAAATGTTCCTTATGCTCTTCTTCATTCTTCGAGTAAACCAGGATATCATCAATGAACACCACGACGAACTTATCCAAGAACTCCATAAACACTTTGTTCATCATGTTCATAAAATAGGCAGGTGCGTTAGTCAGACCAAATGACATAACGGTATACTCGTACAGCCCATACCTGGTGGTAAAAGCTATCTTAGGAATATCCTGTTCTCGAATCTTCAACTGGTGGTATCCTGATCGCAGATCGATCTTGGAAAATACCTTAGCTCCTTGCAATCGATCAAATAGATCATTAATCATTGGTAGTGGGTACTTGTTCTTGATCGTTACTTCATTCAATCCTCGATAATCAACAACCATCCTTAACGATCCATCCTTCTTCTCTACTAGAAGTACTGGCGATCCCCAAGGCGAAGAACTTGGGCGAATATATCCTTTATCCAATAACTCCTTAATCTTCTTCTTAATTTCCACCAAATCCTTTGCTGGCATCATATATGGTCTCTTCGATATTGGCCCGGTGCCTGGCAATAGTTTAATCAAAAACTCAATATCTCTATCCGGTGGCATGCCTGGCAACTCTTCTGGAAATACTTTAGGGAAATCCCTTACCACTGGTACTTCCTCCTGCACTACTCCTGTGAAACAATTTACTAGAGTCCTCTTGGGCACATGCCGGGATACGTACTTGACCCTTCTCCCTTCTGGGGTGGTAAGAAAAATTGTCTTACTGGCACAATCGATGTTTCCTCCGTACATCGACAGCCAATCCATACCTAGAATTACATCCAATCCTTGTGATTCCAAAATGATCAAATCCGAGGGAAACACATGCCTACCTATACTCAATGGCACTTGAAAACATCCTTGACTGGCCATATACTCCGCTCCTGGTGAGCTTACTAGCATAGGTGTTCTAAGAACCTTAGTGGGCAGGTTATACTTATCCACAAATCCCCTTCATATGTATGAATGTGATGCACCAGTATCAAAAGAACGAGTGCAGTAAATGACTTAACCATAAACTTACCGATTACGGCATCCAGCTGCTCTTCAACCTCCTCCATGTTAATGTGGTTCACATGTCCCCTGTTGAAATGGTTCGGCTTCTTCCCAGAAGTTCCATTGCCATTTTGGCCTTCAGGACATTCATTGGCATAATGTCCGGTCTTCTGACACTTAAAGCAAGTGACTTGGCTCAGGTCCTTCTTGGCTGGGGTTGATGGGTTGGTGCGATTCTGGCCATTGCTCCCTCCATTGCCATTACCATTCTTGGTGCCATTGTGATTGTGCGAGCTACCTCCTCCATGGGTATGCTGAAAATGTCCTCCCGATCTAGGGGTAAAACGTGGCTTCTGCTGAGCTCCTGAATTGTACTTCCCTTGTCCATACTTCCTCTTGCGGTTCTCAATTTGCTTCTGCTTGCCTTCAATCATAAGAGCACGGTCTACCAACTCCTGGTAGTTGTTGAAGGTTGCTACCATCAACTACATGCTCAACTCATCATTCAGTCCTTCCAGAAACTTCTCCTGCTTAGCTGCATCCGTAGCAACGTCATCTGGGGCATAACGTGCTAACTTACTAAAGTCCTCCACATACTGGCCAACTGTGCGTCCTCCTTGGTGCAAGTTGCGAAACTCACGCTTCTTCATGGCCATAGCTCCTGCTGAAACATGGGCAGTATGAAAGGCCTGCTGAAACTGGTCCCTTGTGACAGTGTTGACAGGGAAAGTGGCTGTGAAATTCTCCCACCATGATGCTGCGGGTCCTTCAAGCTGATGTGCGGCAAACGTCACCTTCTCCGCATCCGTACATCCTGCTGTGGTAAAATCTCTAGCTGTCTTGCGGAGCCAATCATCTGCTACTATCGGCTCGGTGCTACTAGAAAACACTGGCGGATTCAGCCTAAGAAATCGGGCTAAGTGATCAACAGGTGGTGGTGGTGGGTTGTTGTTGTTGTTCCCCTGGTTCTGATTCTGTACTAGCAACTGCATCAATGTGTTCTGCTGCTGGATCAACTAGGTGAGCTCCGGTGGAAATGTAAATTCGGGGTCATGTCTCCGAGGCATCTGAGGGTTTAGAAAAGATGAGATGTAAGAATAGAGGGGTCTAAAGAGAAAACACTACCCATATGCACATGAGGCAAAAGCAAACAATTCACTTCATTCAATCAAACAAGGGCATACAATCGATCTATCTATCGCAAAAGTGCTTGGACTACTATATTTACATGGTGGAGTACTACTACTGATGAGGTGGTCTACTAGAAATATTCTTCGGTTGCAGACTCCATGATATCTGCTCCAGCTTCATCAACATAGTCATCATCGCTTTCGTCTAGGTCCGAGTCGGTGTCGTCAATGATAATGTGGTCTTCCGGGCGAATCTCCTTGGGTTCTTCGTCTTCATCTACTAGTGTAGGGCCTCCCATAAATATCGCTAGCTTCATAGTTAGGTCGCCATTCTTATCCACCAATACTTCAATTTCCTCTTCATAATCTTCACGTGTAGCCTTGAGTTCTTCCTCCAGTTCCTTGATTTTAGTCCTTGCCTTCTTCAGATCTATCATGTCGGCGCACATCTGATTCTCCTATCGTCGAATGTGCAAGTTTAATTCCTGGATAAAAGCTGCAATGGATCTATCCCTTCTGGTGCTAATCATCTCTTCATCTCGGCGCCCACAAATCTGGTAGATAGTATCCTTGAGATCATTGCGGTAGACTTCTCCAATGCGTCCCATGGCGATGTGAGCTTCCATGCTCTTTCCTAGACTCCAAGTTGGTGCATCGAAAGAAAACTCTACGGGCTTAGTGACTGGCATGAATGTCCTTCCTAGAATTTGAACTTGAATCATCCAGTGCTCTTCTTCAGGTAAAGTGGCGTTGTAGGTTCCGGTGAAGCTTGGTACTCCTATGTTCAGGTATCTAGTGATTTCCTTCAAGTGACGTCCAAAGGGTGTATCTTCATCTGGTTGCGTGAACTTGTTCTTTGAATCCGACATCCTAAAGAGTAGAAAAGATGAGAGGTCTTTTAGCTTAGTGGTCGTGTCCTACAGTTAGCATGTGCTCTGATACCATCTCTGTAGCGACCAGACCTCAAACAGTCTGATCTCTGTGCTCCGGTGTCATCCCTGGATCAGTAATGCTGACACCACACAGTACTCGGAGGATTTATAACAGAGTAGCAATCACACACTTATTACATCGAGGGTCTTCATAGAGAATTTATTACAATAAATATGGCTTAAGGCCATCTAATAACGAAAACAGCGGAAGGCTTGGAAGATAAGTGAGTCCATCATCTCCAACGGCATCACTGAGTATAGAACCACGACCTAAAAACTCCTTATTCATCGTCTGAAAAGTCTGCAACATTAACATTGCAGCCCGAAACGGGCCAGCACATGGAATATGCTGGCAAGGTAACACATAGAGAGTAATGGAATGAAACAACTATACTATATGCATATTTGGTTGGTGGAAAGCTCTATGGTTATAGTTTTGTGTAAAGCCAATTTTTCCCTACTGCAAAGGAATAAATTTATTTAACTATCATGGTGGTTGTTAAACATTGAGAATGGTTGACAGCATTCTCAATCCCAATTAAGCATCATCATTAAACAAAACCCAACAAAATTAATTTAGAGTAACATGTTGAGATTCACATGATAATCTAGGTACTAGATACTCAAGATGTCCATAACCGGGGACGCGGCTAATCATGATTAGTTTATTTCACTCTGCAGAGGTTTGCGCACTTTTCCCCACAAGACTCGATCGCCTCCGTTTGGTTTCTCGCACTACATGGTGTTTGAGAAGACGGATGATCGAGACACAGTCTTTCAGAAGCGCTAGCACCTTACGATGGATAGACCGTTACACCTACTTTCCCCTACATCTGCTAGTCTACACTTTAAGAGTTCGCACGACTTATTCAACTATGCCAGAGCCCATAATGGCTTGTGGTTGCACACGGAAGTTTCTAGTATGAATAATCCCATGATCCCTTTGAGCCTGGGTGGCTGTCTATAAAAAAACAGGCAATCACGGTCTACCCAGGTTCCTAGACAGGCAATCCTAGAATAACCAGGTACCTCAATCCACCCAGATGTGTGTTTAAGTTGCCACCTTAAATAAACCATTAATTAACAAACTCACATCTGTCATGAATATCACTCACCCAATCCACGTCTACTAGCATAGCATAGCATAATGACAAACGTAGAAGTAACTCCCAAAGGTTTCACAATAAAACAGGTAATAGGTACTACCTCAACTACTTCCCATCCCGCAATTTAATTAGATCCTAATCATGCAATGTGAGAGGATTGATCTAATGCAATAAAACTGGGTAGTAGAAAAGGTATGATCAAAGTGTTACTTGCCTTGCTGATGATCCGGGAAACCTACCAATTCGAAGTAACAAGCGGCGCACTCCGGGTATTCTATCACAGACAAAAAAACAAGCATGCAATAAGTACTCATCTAATGCACGGGTAAAACTCAAATAAGATATCTAACTAGAAAGTTCAACTTAAGAACTCCTGCTGGCAAAAAGAATCAAATCGAACAAAGTAGCGAAAATCAAACGGCGAAAGAAAACAACTTCGTTCTACTAATATGGATCTAAGGCAATTTTTACAGTAGCAAAAACTTGTTTAAGTTGGTTAAACGGATAGAGGGTTTCGACACGAATCTCCAGGCGCTTGAATCGCCTGATTCCGATAAACGAGCAAAAAGTTATACTAAAACGAAAATCGGATCAGCAATCATGATCAGAAAAATCGCGGAATTAATCCGAGAAAAAGAAGACGAATGTTTGTTAGAACGAATGAACGGACGAATTCTCGCTATTTAAATAAATCGGAAAAACCGATCTATTAAAAAAACTGAAACTAAAAAAAACCGACGGGAAAACCGAACGGTTTTTTCCGAAAAAAAACGGCACGGAAAACGAGGCGGCGGCGGGTCGGCGGCAGCGGCGGCTTGGGGCGGCTGGGGCTGGCTAGGGTGTCGGCTGGGCCTCCCCCGGCTATATAAAGCCTAGCGGGCCGGGAGTCCGGGTCGGACACGGCCCCTAGGTCGGTTCGTTTTTTTAAAATATTATGCGCAGAAGAAAAAAAAATTACTAAATATTATGCGCAAAAGAAAAAAATAAAAATAAATTTTCCCAGGCTTCTAAAATCAAGCCGCACAAGGTGAACATTTATTTGGGGCCTAAATGCAATTTTGAAAAACGCACATTTTTCATAATTTCAAATAAAATAACGAAAAACTCCGAAATAAAATCTTATTTGATTTTATTATTAAATCCTCAATATTTCTTTATTTTGGGAAAGTCATTTTATTCCCTCTCTCATATTTTTGTAAGAGAAATAATTGCTGAAAAAATAAATAAAATCAAATGATCCTATTCTCAAAATTTGAGAAAACTCAAATATGAAAATAAAGAATTTCCCAACTCTCTCCGTGGGTCCTTGAGTTGCGTAGAAATTTCTAGGATCAACCAAAATGCAAAATAAAACATGATATGCATAGATGATCTAATGTATAACATTCCAAATTGAAAATTTGGGATGTTACAGAGAAGGTCAAGGAAGAAGAAGAAGAAGAAGAAGAAGAAGGGGGGCTATCTGCCCCTTGCTTCCGGTGGCGCCGGAACGCCGCCGGGGGCCATCATCATCACCGCAATCTACACCAACACCTCCGCCATCTTTACCAACATCTCCATCACCTTCCACCCCTCTATCTACAGCGGTCCACTATCCCGCAACCCGCTGTACCCTCTACTTGAACATGGTGCTTTATGCTTCATATTATTATCCAATGGTGTGTTGACATCCTATGATGTCTAAGTAGATTTCCGTTGTCCTATCGGTGGTTGATGAATTGCTATGATTGAGTTAATTTGCCTGTTGTTATGTTGCTATCCTTTGGTGCCCATCATATGAGCGCGCGCGTGGATCACACCATAGGGTTAGTTGTATGTTGATAGGACTATGTATTGGAGGGCAAGGGTGACAGAAGCTTCAACCTAGCATAGAAATTGATGCATATGGGATTGAAGGGGGACCAATATATCTTAATGCTATGGTTGGGTTCTACCTTAATGAATGTTAGTAGTTGCGGATGCTTGCTAATAGTTCCAATCATAAGTGCATAGAATTCCAAGTCAGGGATGACATGCTAGCAGTGGCCTCTCCCACATAAAACTTTCTATCGGTCTAGTAAAGTAGTCAATTGCTTAGGGACAATTTCGCAACTCCTACCACCACTTTTCCAGACTCGCTATACATAGTTTATTGCTTCTTTATCTAAACAGCCCCTAGCTTTTATTTACGTGCTCTTTATTATCTTGCAAATCTATCCAAAACACCTACAAAGTACTTCTACTTTCATACTTGTTCTAGGTAAAGCGAACGTCAAGCGTGCGTATAGTTGTATCAGTGGTCGATAGAACTTGAGGGAATATTTGTTCTACCTTTAGCTCCTCCTTGGGTTCGACACTCTTACTTATCGAAAGAGGGTATAATTGATCCCCTATACTTGTGGGTTATCACCGTGTCCCAAGGACATCAAAGGTACAAGAAGTTTCCTTGGTCATGCCGGTTTTTATAGGAGGTTCATAAAGGACTTCTCAAAAATTTCCCTGCATCTGACTAATCTATTACAAAAAGCTATTCCTTTTGTCTTTGATGATGATTGTGTAGAAGCATTTGAAATACTTAAGAAATACTTGATTTCTGCACCTATTGTTCAACCACCTGATTGGAACTTACCCTTTGAAATCATGTGTGATGGTAGTGACTATGCTGTAGGTACTGGTCTAGGACAAAGAGTTGATAAAAAATTAAATGTTATTCAATTTGCTAGTAAAACTCTAGACAATGCCCAGAGAAATTATGCTACTACTGAAAAGGAATTCTTAGCAGTTGTATTTTGCTTGTGATAAGTTCTGACCTTATATTGTTGATTCTAAAGTAACTATTCACACTGATCATGCTGCTATTAAATATCTTATGGAAAAGAAAGATGCTAAACCTAGACTTATTAGATGGGTTCTCCTCCTACAAGAATTTGATTTGCATATTATTGGAAGAAAGGAAGCTGAGAACCCCGTTGCAGATAACTTTTCTAGGTTAGAAAATGTTCTTGAAGACCCACTACCTATTAATGATAGCATTCCCGATGAACAATTAGCGGTCATAAATGCTTCTCGTGCTGCTCCATGGTATGCTTATTATGCTAATTACATTGTTGCTAAATTTATACCACCTAGTTTCACATACCAGCAAAAGAAAAAAGTTCTTCTATGATTTAAGACATTACTTCTAGGATGACCCACACCTTTATAAAGGAGTAGATTGTGTTATTGGACGTTGTGTACCTGAGCATGAACAGGAACAGATCCTACGCAAGTGTCACTCCGAAGTTTATGGACGACACCATGCTGGAGATAGAACAGCACATAAGTTATTGCAATCCGGTTTTTATTGGCCTACTCTCTTCAAGGATGCCCGTAAGTTTGTCTTATCTTGTGATGAATGTCAAAGAATTGGTAATATTAGTAGACGTCAAGAAATGCCTATGAATTATTCACTCGTAATTGAACCATTTGATGTTTGGGGCTTTGATTATATGGGACCTTTTCCTTCCTCTAATGGATACACACATAGTTTAGTTGCTGCTGATTACGTTACTAAGTGGGTAGAAGCCATTCCAACTAGTAGTGCTGATCATAACACCTCTATTAAGATGCTTATAGAAGTTATGTTTCCAAGGTTTGGAGTCCCTAGATACTTAATGACTGATAGTGGTTCACATTTTATTCATGGTGCCTTTCGTAAAATGCTTGCTAAGTATGATGTTAATCATAGAATTGCATCTCCTTATCACCCACAGTCTAGTGGCCAAATAGAACTTAGCAATAGAGTGCTTAAATTGATTTTGAAAAAGATTGTTAATAGATCTAGAAAGAATTGGTCCAAGAAACTTGATGATGCATTATGGGCCTATAGAACTGCATATAAGAATCCTATGGGTATGTCGCCATATAAAATGGTTTATGGTAAAGCATGTCACTTACCTCTTGAATTAGAACATAAGGCATATTGGGCTATTAAAGAGCTCAACTATGACTTCAAGCTTGCTGGTGAGAAGAGGCTTTTTGACATTAGCTCACTTGATGAATAGAGAACCTAGGCTTATGAAAATGCCAAGCTGTTTAAAGAAAAAGTTAAAAGATGGCATGATAAAAGGATACAAAAACATGAGTTCAATGTAGGTTATTATGTATTGTTATAGAACTCTCGTTTAAGATTTTTTGCACATAAACTTCTCTCTAAATGGGAAGTTCCTTACGTTATCGAGGAGTTCTATCGTTCCAGTGCCATAAAAATCAACAACATCGAAGGCACAAATCCGAAGGTGGTGGTCAAAGTATCGAACATTATATCTTAGGTAATCCCATAAATGTTGAAACTAATGTTATTGAAACCATAACCCCGGAGGAATACATAAGGGACCCTTTCTAGAATGTTTCAGACTTCGGAAAGGAATACGTACGTGGTACGGTAAGTAAACCGACTCCAAAATAGTTCTAATGGCAATTTTTCTCTGTTTTGGAATATTTAAGAAAATAGGAAAATAAGAAGTAGACCGGAAAGGACATGAGGCTTCCACGAGGGTGGAAGGTGCGCGCCCTACCCCCTGGGCGCGCCCCATGCCTTGTGGGCACCTTGTGTGCTCTTTGGACTTTGTTTGCTTGCACGATACTTCTTTTGGTCGGTAAAAATTCATTATATAATCTCCCGAAGGTTTTGACCACCATAACACGCAAATATCTCGTGTCTTTGTTTCGAGATGTTTTTTCTAACACATCTAGGTCGCCATGGCGTCTTGAAGTGCACCCAATGATAAGTTCTTCGAGAAGGTCATCAATCCCTACCTCACGGAGGTGCTGCAACACCCTCAAACCATTGAGATGCGTGAGGGGTTGTTGCACATCTGCGATGTTGAGGGACCAAGGAGGACCGGAAACATGGAGACAAGGCTCGAGGCAATGGAACAACAAGTTCTCAAGTGTCAGGAGATGGTGGAGCGTGGACTCGACTCCAATCACATATGGATCATGGAGTTCACCAACAACCACAAGCTGGACGCCAAGGACATTGGGGAGGCCATCTTCAAGCTTCATGAGAAAATCGAGCACCTCCAAGCCCAGATCTATGACCTGTAAAATCAAAACTGTGAGTATGGATATAGATTCAAGAGGATGAGTTTGGCTGTAGATTAAAGGATCTCGGAGACTCGACCATCCTTCAATGATGGTGAGCCTATGCCTTGGAAGAGGGACGACAAGCCTACATCATCAACAACTCCATCTCCTTCATAGGCAAAAGAGACATAATCACATGGGTATGGGCACTCCCCTTGGCAACTGCCAAGCTTGGGGGAGTGCCCCGGTTAGTATCACCATCACTTTTATCTTTACCGTTTTTCTTAGTTCGATCCTTTTGATAATATCTTGATCTAGTAGAATAAAGTTTTAGTGTGATCTAGTTTTGAGTTTTGCTTTATGATCTTACTATGTGATCGAGTCCGTGAGCTATATATAATAAAGATTAGTGTTGATTCAATGGCTTGGTTATTTTGCGATGATCTTGATGGAATAAAATAAAAGAGAAGAAATAAAAACAAATAAAGAGATCTTATGGAGAGTAATGAGCTCACATATAAAGAGTATGATGAATAAAAGTTGTTGAGAGTTGACAAACATAGTTTTGGTCATCGTTGCAATTAAAAGGAAGTAATAAAGAAAGAGAGGTCTTCACATATAAATATACTATCTTGGACATCTTTTATAATTATGAGCACTCATTAAAGTGTGATGTGCTAAAGAGTTGACGTTGGACAAGGAAGACAACATAATGGGTTATGTTTTCTAACATCTGAGATAAATTATATTGTCATGGATCATCCAATATGTTGAGATTACCTTTCTCTCTCTTGCTAGACAATTTCTTTGCACCAAGTAGAGATACTACTTGTGCTTCCAAATATCCCTGAACCCGTTTTTGCCATGAGAGTCCACCATACCTACCTATGGATTGAGTAAGATCCTTCAAGTAAGTTGTCATCGGTGCACGCAATTAAAATTGCTCTCTAAGTATGTATGATCTATTAATGTGGATAAATTATCTTCATACAATCTTGTGATGTGGAAGAAATAAAAGTGACGGACTGCATAATAAAGGTCCCTATCACAAGTGGCAATATAAAGTGACGTTCTTTTGCATTAAGATTTTGTGCATCCAACCATAAAAGCGCATGACAACCTCTGCTTCCCTTTGTGAAGGGCCTATCTTTTATGTTTATCCTCTACCTTATATAAGAGTAATGGTGATTTTCACCTTTCCATTTTACAGTTTATCCTTTGGCAAGCACAATGTATTGGAAAGATCTTGATATATATAGCTAATTGGATGTGAGTTTTCATTAACTATTATTGTTGACATTACCCTTGAGGTAAGAGGTTGGGAGGCAAAACTATAAGCCCCTATCTTTTTGTGTGTCCGATTAAAACTTCATACCCATAAATATTGCGTGAGTGTTAGCAATTGCGAAAGACTAAATGATAGTTGAGTATGTGGACTTGCTGAAAAGCTCTTATATTGACTCTTTCCTATGTTATGATAAATTGCAATTTCCTCATTGACTGAGATTAGAGTTTGTTGGTTCTCAATGAAGTTTATGATTCATACTTGAAATTGTGATTGAATTGTTACTTTAGCATTAGTGATCATATGACAATATATATATATATATGTTGCTGTTCTAAGAATGATCATGACGCCCTCATGTCCATATTTTATTTTATCGACACCTCTATCTCTAAACATGTGGACATATTTTTTGATTTTGGCTTTTGCTTGAGGACAAGCAAGGTCTAAGCTTGGGGGAGTTGATACATCCATTTGGCATCATGCTTTTATATCGATATTTATTGCATTATGGGTTGCTATTACACATTATGTCACAATACTTATGCCTATTCTCTCTTATTTTACAAGGTTTACATGAAGAGGGAGAATGCCGGCAGCTGGAATTCTAGGCTGGAAAAGGAGCAAACATTAGAGACCTATTCTGCACATCTCCAAAAGTCCTGAAACTTCACTGGAGCACGTTTCAGAATATATAAAAAATATTGGGCGAGAGAAGTACCAGAGGGGGGTCACCCACCGTCCACGAGGGTGGGGGCACGCCCTACCCCCCTGGGCGCGCCCCCTGCCTCGTGGGCCCCCTGGTGGCCCTCCGATGCCCATCTTTGGCTCTATGGAGTCTTTCGCCGAGGAAAAAATTATAACCAAGCTCACGAGACGAAACTCCGCTGCCACGAGGCGGGACCTTGGTGGAACCAATCTAGGGCTCCGGCAGAGGTGTTCTGCCGGGGAAACTTCCCTCCGGGAGGGGGAAATCATCACCATCGTCATCACCAACGATCCGCTCATTGGGAGGGGGTCAATCTCCATCAACATCTTCACCAGCACCATCTCATCTCAAACCCTAGTTCATCTCTTGTATCCAATCTTTGTATCCAAACCTTAGATTGGTACCTGTGGGTTGCTAGTAGTGTTGATTACTCCTTGTAGTTGATGCTAGTTGGTTTACTTGATGGAAGATCATATGTTCAGATCCATTATGAATATTAATACCCCTCTGATTATGAACATGAATATGCTTTGTGAGTAGTAATGTTTGTTCCTGAGGACATGGGAGAAGTCTTGCTATAAGTAGTCATGTGAATTTGGTATTCGTTCAATATTTTGATGAGATGTATCTTGTCATCCCTCTAGTGGTGTCATCTGAACGTTGACTACATGACACTTCACCATTGTTTGGGCCTAGAGCGAGGCATTGGGAAGTAATAAGTAGATGATGTGTTGCTAGAGTGACGAAGCTTAAACCCTAGTTTGTGCGTTGCTTCGTAAGGGGCTGATTTGGATCCATATGTTTCATGCTATGGGTAGGTTTACCTTAATAATTTTGTTGTAGTTGTGGATGGTTGCAATGGGGATTAATCATAAGTGGGATTCTTGTCCAAGTAAGGACAGTACCCAAGCACCGGTCCACCCACATATCAAATTATCAAAGTACCGAACACGAATCATATGAACGTGATGAAAACTAGCTTGACGATAATTCTCATGTGTCCCCGGGAATGCTTTCCTTCATATAAGAGTTTGTCCAGGCTTGTCCTTTGCTACAAAATGGAATGGGCCATCTTGCTGCACCTTATTTACTTTTATTACTTGCTACTCGTTACAAATCATCTTATCACAAAACTATCTGTTACCGATAATTTCAGTGCTTGCAGAGAATACCTTACTGAAAACTGCTTATCATTTCCTTTTGCTCCTCGTTAGATTTGACACTCTTACTTATCGAAAAGGCTACGATATATCCCCTACACTTGTGGGTCATCAGTGCTGTAGGGGGGGGGGCAACTAAGATTTCATGCGTGCATGAGCACACCAAGATCACTTCATAAGCATTTATTGAGCATTTGCATATGCATGTAGATAGGATCGCACCCTGCATTCATTCTCATCTACATGAAGTTGCCGGTTCCTGCCGTGAACTTGGCTTCAACAAGAGACGAGAAGATTGCACGACACATCGATCCTCATCAAATAGATAAGTTTTACCTCTTGTCCATTAATGTTCTGTAAAGCTGTAACTTTGCATGAGAAAACCTTGCCTTTCTTTAGAAACTTAGGTGCTCCCATCCATCACTCGAACATTGCTTCAATCAGGATGGTCGCAGTAGCCTTTTGTAAAAAAGAGTTGGCGGGGGCCTGGCCCCTTTGTCTGTCCCCTGGAAGACGTAGCTCTCCGATAGACAAAGAGGGTGCCGACAGGATATACTGCCGGAGAAAAACTCGTTTATTTTCATTAAAGAAGAGGCACTCCACCTCTGCATGGACATGCACATGCACGGGTTCCCGACAAGGTTCATCTTTTCTCATTCGTATGCTAATACAAGTACATGCATTACATAACACAAAGATGGACTCGAGAGATTACATTATTCGAATTAAAATTTGACAATTGCCTACAAGTTTAAGATTAAAAAAGATAAGTGCTCCGTAAACTCCTATCCCTGTCCCTCTTATCCCAGGTATTGCGGTGGGAAGAGAAGAGGACAGGCTTCGCATAGACAAAATGCCACCCTGATCCTTGTCAGGAGCTGTTAACTGAACCCGATCGAGCGATTCCTTTGCTACTGCTGCTAACTGAAGCCGATCGATGCTGCCTTTGGATGAACAGTGAGCATTGCAGTGGGGGGGGGTTGGATGAACAGTTCCCGGTGGGGGTGGATGAATAGGACCCCGTGGTGTTGCCTCTGGATGAACAGGACCCCGATCGATCGAGCCGGTTGGGGCTGGACGAATAGGACCACCCAGTGGAGGGCAGGATGAATAGTACACGGTGGAGGGCAGGATGAATAGTAGCCCGTGGAGGGGTGGTTGAACAGGAGCCCATGGAGAGGGCTGGTTGAACAGCAGCCAGTGGATTAGCGCGCGGTGGAGGCTGGATGAACAGGAGCCCATGGATGAACAGTCGCAGGTGGAGGCTGGAGGAGGTCGACGGTGGATGAATAGTAGCTCGTGGAGGCTGGAGTGGGTCGACGGTGGAGATGAACAGTATCCCGTGGAGTCCCGTTTTGCGGTACACCACAACCCTCTCGATGAACAGGACCCCCGTTTCGACCGTAGCGCTCCAACACAAGTTCGTTTCCTCTGTTTTGCAGTACGCCACACCCCTCCCGATGAACATGACCCCCGTTTCGACCGTAGGAGGTCCGTTTCCTCCGTTTTGCGGTACGCCAGACCCCTCCCGATCAACAGGATCCCGTTTCGAACATGGCTGGTAGAACATAAGGCTGTTTCCTCCGTTCTGTGATACGCCAGGCCTCGTTTCCATCGCTTGTTCTGTCCAAGCCCTCCCGATGAACACAACACATTCCATTGCCTCCCCATGAACACGACGCATTCCGTTGCCTCCCCATGAACATGACGACGACGCTGTTTCTCAGTTCTGACACAGCCATGTACACGAGCCCTGGTCGTACGTATGTGCGAGTAGGCGTACGAGACCCCGCCCGTATGTACACATACGTGGCCGTATTATCTTTCTTGCACCCTGGCCGTTGTACGTACGTGTACATGCTACGTGTGTGCGTCTACTATGACACGTGCGCGCCTCTACATCCACTGGTATATATGTACATACACGTTCGCGACCAGAATGAGAACGCTACGTATGCTTCGACCAGGTGGGTCCCGACTGTCAGGCACTTCCTTGCGTGCGAAGATGTAGCTAGTGGGTCCCAACAGTCAGGGGCAAACGTTTTTTTCGCGAAATATGGTGGCCCGTCCGGTGGGTCCCCGCTGTCAGGTGGAGGAATAATTATTTTGCACGTAATAAGGAGGCACTTCCTTGCTGCGGTCGTGGACCCAGCTGTCAGCCTCTCCATGTACAGTCCACGTCCGATGGAAGCCATTCCTTGACCACGTTGACAACGCCGCGCGGAGAGCACCAAGGCGGTGGACGACGGCGAGGCTGTAACACCCTCGATGCGACTATATCTCCCACGTGTCGAGGCACGACTTAGAGGCATAATCGCATTGAAGGCATATGTCGCAAGTCGGGAAATCATTACACATCCCATGTACATAAATAATATAAAGGGGAATAACATAGTTGGCTTACACTCGCCACGTCACCTCAAAGTACATAAATAACATCCATCATACAATTCACTCATGGCCCGACGACGGCGCCAAAATAGAAAAGACCCCCCAACATGCGACAAGGCCCTGAATCTAACCCCGAATAGGCACCACTACTGATCATCAGGAAAAGACACATAGTAACGCTGAGAGTCCTCGTCGTACTCCCACTTGAGCTCGAGCGCGCCATCTGGAGCTGTATCATCTGTCCCTGCATCTGGTGTAATAGTAATCTGTGAGCCACAGGGACTCAGCAATCTCGCACCCTCGCGATCAAGACTATTTAAGCTTAATAGGTAGGAAAGGGTAATGTATAAGTGGAGCTGCAGCAAGCGACTAGCATATATGGTGGCTAACTTATTCGCAAAAGAGAGCGAGAAGAGGAGGCAAAGCACGAGCGAGAAACTAGAGAGCAACCTGCGCAAACATAACTCCAACACCGTGTCCACTTCCCGGACTCAGCCGAGAAGAGGCCATCACGGCAACACACTCAGTTGATTCATTTTAATTAATTAAGGTTCACGTTATCTACAACCGTACATTAACAAATTCCCATCTGCCCATAACCGCGGGCACGGCTTTCGAAAGATCAATCCCTGTAGGGGGGTCCCAACTTAGCCCATAACAAGCTCTCACGGTCAATGAAGGAATAGACCTCCACCCAAGACACACCGATCAGACTCGGTATCTCGGTACAACAAGATGATTCGACAGGTTAAAACAAGACCAGCAACACCACCCAGATGTGCCGACAAATCCCGATAGGAGCTACACATATCTTGTTCTCAGGGCACACCGGATGAGCAAGACGTCGGGTAGGCCAGCCCAGAGTTGCCCCTGGTAGCCCCGGACATCGCTCGGTGGGACCAACACTCAGAGGAGCACTGGCCCGGGGGGGTTTTAAAATAAGATGACCCTCGGGCTCCGGAAACCCAAGGGAAAAAGAGGCTAGGTGGAAAATGGTAAAACCAATGTTGGGCATTGCTGGAAAAGCTTTAATCAAGGAGAACTATCAAGGGGTTCCCATTATAGCCCAACCGCGTAAGGGACGCAACAATCCGGGAACATAACACCGATATGACGGAAACTAGGGCGGCAAGAGTGGAACAAAACACTAGGCGAGAGGCCGAGCCTTCCACCCTTTACCAAGTATATAGCTGCATTAAGATAACATAGCAATATAATGATATCCCAACTAGTAAATAAATGTTCCTACAAGGAACGGCTCCAATCTTCACCTGCAACTAACAATGCTATAAGAAGGGCTGAGCAGAGCGGTAACATAGCCAATCAACGGTTTGCTAGGACAATGGTGGGTTAGAGGCTCAACCATGGCAATTGGGAGGCTGACAAGCAAGTGGGAGGCATCGTAGCATTGGCAAAGCAAAAGAGCGAGCAAACTAGCATAGCAAAGATAGTAGTGATTTCGAGGGTATGATCATCTTGCCTGCACAGTTGTCAGAGTTGACTGGATCCTCAAAAGCAAACTCAACGGGCTCGTCGTTAGCGAACTCGTCTCCCGGCTCTACCCAACAACACAAACAAGCAACAAGGATACAATCAACCACGTGCAAGGGCAACCAATAATGTGCAAAGATGGAATGCTATGCGGGATGCGATGCGGGATGCAAAATGCAAGACGTGACAGGAAATGCATGAACCTGGCCTCAACTTGGAAAACTAAGTGTGCCACTGGATAGAGGGGAAGAAATCCCCTGAAAACGATATAAAGACCATAGGAATCGGAGCTACGGTTTGGAAATGGCAAGCGTTTTACGAAACGAACCGATCTGCGATTTACAGCAAGTAGGCTCCTAAATGCAACGAAATGAACATGCTACAGCCACCAAACATGAAAACAAATTGCATGGCAGGGATGTACACAAGATGCTTAACAAATCACCAGGACTGAGACATAGGCAAATTCATCCATTAAGGGGTTCAAACAAGCATGGCAAAACTGAATAAGCAAAACAGATTTCAGACTTAGTGAAATTAACAATAGTCTGAAATTTCAGACCACGATGCTCTCTGCGGAGCAGCAAAACAACATGAAAATAACATGAACATGGCAAGTAAGAGCATGGCATGGAGCTACTCAACAAGCTTAACAAAACACCCAAAATGACCTGGGGCCAAAAGGGTTCAAAAAATACTCTAACAAGCACACGAACATAGATGAAACACAATCTGTTTTCAGACTTAGTGAAAACTGAGACATGCTGAAATTATAACTCACGGAGGCATGAAAACGAGCTCAATGCACTCACTACGGTGCAAGTCATGGCAAGGCAAGCATATATCCATAAAGAAGGCACAAAATTCTAGCTATACATGGCAAGAACAATGGCATAGCATTCACGGATCACTAGCAATAGCACCGGCAAAATCGCAAAAGAGTTTGCGATCTGCCCAAATACACAACTATGCAAAAGTTGAGCTCGACTGACTCAACCTAGGGTGCTCCAACATAACAAGTAAAGGCATGTATGGTAAAAGCATAACAAATCACTCTTACTGATCATCCTCAAAAGTGGCAGGGATCACTAGGAAACAAGCTGGACATATAGCATCATGAACTAAAACATCCTCAAAAGTCCCTGAAATCAGCAATCTCAGGTACCCCTGTTTGCAAGCTTGCACAAGACACCACACACATCCTAAAAATGCATGGGTGGCACCTCTGGAAAGAAGACAAAATTCTTAACAATTCATCCCAAAGGGTCACAGGCCTATCATGCGCACAATAATCATGGCAAAATGACAAAAGTCAATGTTGAGCTAACGGATCTGCAATTTAACTCATGATGCCTCCTTCTAACAGAATTTTGGGCATCAATATGACCTCAAATGCAAATGATGCAATGGAACGAAATGATGTACTCGTCGAGACGAAGATTTTGATATATTATATGTCCAAAATGGAGCTACGGATGCGGAGATATGAGCAGTCAAAGTAGGCATAAAAAATCAGGGAGGGGAAGGAGAAAGTCAACCCTAGGGTTTTTGGATCTGGATCTGGCGCGGGTTACTGTAGCAGGGCGCGGTTCCCGAGGTTCGTCGCCGGCAATGGCCGCGGTGGTGGCCGGAGACGTCGAGGTCGTCGTCGGACTTGAAGGGGGGCTCGCCGGACGGGCTCGCCGGACTTCCCGGAACCCGCCGGACTCAGAGGAGAAGCGGCGCGGGTCGGTGATGGCGGTGGCCGGAGCGGAGACCGGGCGCCGCGGCGAGGGAGCTCACCGGAGTGGCTCCCGCCGGCGAGAGGAGGGGCGCCGGGCGCGGGAAGGCAGCGGCCGGGCGGCGAAGGGACGAGGCGGCGCGGGGCGCCGCGACTGGCCCGGTAGGAGGCTCGGGCGGGCCTCCCGCGGGCTCGCCGGGCCGGCGCGGTTGGTGGCGGCGGCGGCGACACGTGGCGGAAGGCGGTTGGCCGAGGCCCGGTGGCGGACGCTGTCCGGCCGGGGGCAGACACGTCCGGCGGCGCGGGATCTCTTTTTTTTGGAGTAGGGTTTGGACGGGGGGAGAAGAAGAGATCCGAATGGAGGGGGTATTTATAGGCATAGCGGGAGCTAGGAGTGTCCAAATGAGGTGCGGTTTTCTCCCACGCGATCGTAATCGAACGACCGAGACGATGGAGCAGAGTTTGGTGGGTTTTGGGACAAATTGGAGGGGTGTTGGGCTGCAACACACACGAGGCCTTTTCGGTCCCTCGGTTAACCGTTGGAGTATCAAACAAATTCCAAATGACCTGAAACTTGACAGGCGGTCTACTGGTAGTAAACCAAGGCCGCATGGCAAGTCTCGGTCCAATCCGGAAATGTTTAATCCCCGCACACGAAAGAAAGCTAGAAATGGCCACCGGAGGAGAACAAAGCGCCGGAATGCAAAACGGACAACGGGGAAAATGCTCGAATGCATGAGATGAACATGTATGCAAATGCAATGCACGTGATGACATGATATGAGATGCACGAAAACGAAAACAACACACGGAGACAAAGACCCGAACCCGAGAAATAAATATAACTTAATGCCAGAAACGGCAAGAGTTGGAGTACAAATTGGGAAAGTAATATCTGGGGCGTTACAGAGGCCTAGGAAGGGGACGACGTGGAGCCGGGGAAGACGCGGCAGTGCATGCCCATGCGTAGAGGAGTACGAGGGTTCACTAGTTCGCTGCGGTGTGAGGCTGCCGTCGCCGCAGAATAACAGGGGGTGTGGGTGAGTAGAGGGATGGCCTGGCCAGTGGTGGGAGTAGTAGGGGGCGGTGAGGCCTCCGCCGCATCGCAGCCGGCCACGGGAGGCAAGAGCACGAGGCACGACCAGCGCTGGTTTGGGCGGCTGGAACAAGAAGACCAGAGGTTGAAGAACCACTACGACCGTTGGATGGACATCGTACGGTCACTGGAGCTAGAATCATGCATATTGACTAAGTTAACAAAGCCCTCCGTCCCCGTCAACTTAGTAGGCCCACAAGTTAGCCTCCCACCAAGGTGGGTCGTAGCTAGCAGGGGGTATTCATTTTTTTGTGCGTAATATGGAGGCACTTCCGGTGGGTCCGAGCTGACAGCAGGGGGAACGTTTTTTTCATGAAATACGGTGGCCCATCGGGTGGGTCCCAGCAGTCAGGAGCAAACGCTTTTTTGCGATATACTGGTGGGCGTCTGGTGGGTCCCTGCTATCACCACACAGAGGATCGAAGACAAAGCCGCGGAACTTCCCCAGCACGGCCTCCACTTGACCTTGAACGGCTGCGGTGGCGGTTTCGTAAAGATCTTCAGCCACAGGCTCCCGCAGCTCGTCAAGCTGGGCGTTGGGGTCGCGAAGGTGCAGATGGCTGAGGACGCGGGTAAGAGCGGCTGAGGACAGAACATGAGCTTCTGAAAGCACAAGTGCTCCCTAGGTGGTTTTGATAATTGATGACAACATATCTCTTGTTGGACTAATGGTTTCACCTAGTATGTTTCAGATAAGTTCAACAATGGAGTGGCATGGACTAAAGGGTGTGGGAAGGTCTCCAAGACACTAAGGACAAAGGATTGGCTAAAGCTTGAAGTTCAAGACTCTTCATTTTACATTTTTAGTGATCCAAGATCACATTGAGTCCATAGGAAAAGCCAATACTATCAAGGAGGGATGAGGTGTTGTTTAATGAGCCTCTTGCTCAAGTGCTTAATGATATGCTCCAAAACCCTCAGCTACTTTCCCATATCCACAAATGACCTAAACCCTAAGCCAAACTCGGTCATACCGATTCTTTCAACCCGGCGCCACCGAGTTTCACATGTCATAGTCACTGCCAAACCCTAATCAGTTCGGTCTCACCGATGGGATCTCGGTCTCACCGAGATGGGCTTGCAAACTCTCTGTTACCTACTGCATTACTCTCGGTCCCACCGAGATATGCAATCGGTCCCACCGAGTTTGAGTAATCGGTCAAACCGAGTTTTGGATTTTCGCTAACCCTAGCACATCGGTCCCACCGAGTTGTTCCAATCGGTCCCACCGAAATTCCTAACGGTCACTAGGTTTACTATTTCGGTCCGACCGAGTTTTCTGATTCGGTCCCACCGAGATTGGTAAATTTTGTGTAACGGTTGGATTTTGTGTGGATGCTATAAATACCCCTCCACCTCCTCTTCATTCGTGGAGAGAGCCATCAGACTAAGCCTACACTTCCAGCATCCTATTTCTGAGAGAGAACTACCTACTCATGTGTTGAGGCCAAGACATTCCATTCCTACCATATGAATCTTGATCTCTAGCCTTCCCCAAGTTGCTTTCCACTCAAATCTTCTTTCCACCAGATCCAAATCCTATGAAAGAGAGTTGAGTGTTGGGGAGACTATCATTTGAAGCACAAGAGCAAGGAGTTCATCATCAACACACCATTTGTTACTTCTTGGAGAGTGGTGTCTATTAGATTGGCTAGGTGTCACTTGGGAGCCTCCGACAAGATTGTGGAGTTGAACCAAGGAGTTTGTAAAGGCAAGGAGATCGCCTACTTCGTGAAGATCTACCGCTAGTGAAGCAAGTCCTTCGTGGGCGATGGCCATGGTGGGATAGACACGGTTGCTTCTTCGTGGACCCTTCGTGGGTGGAGCCCTCCGTGGACTCGCGCAACCGTTACCCTTCATGGGTTGAAGTCTCCATCAACGTGGATGTAGGATAGCACCACCTATCCGAACCACGCGAAAAGCATCCGTGTCTCCGATTGCATTTGAATTCTCCAAACCATTCCCTTTACATTCTTGCAAGTTGCATGCTTTACTTTCCGCTGCCTATATACACTTTGCATGCTTGCTTGATATGTATTGTGAATGTTGCAATTATGCTTAAACTCCACTCAAACCGAAAAAGCTTAAAAATTGCAACTTTGGCATGAAGTGTCTAATCACCCCCCTCTAGACACATCTACTTCAAGGTCCTACAGCTTCCACCTCCACCATGGGACTAAGGCCCTCAACGACCTCCTCAAGCGCCTTTACCACAAGAGGAAGCAGCTGGGCGGGGCCATCCTCGTCGGTATCCAGCGGCTTCTCCAGGCCATGTAGGTAGAGCGTCCTCAGCGCCTTTCGAGATCTCTTCTCGAGATCGGCGAACGCCACACGGTCTTCGGCCAGGACCCGCGCCTTGGCGTTGAGATCGGCCTCCTTCGCCCCCATCTTCTGCTCCAGCTCCTCCAACCGGTTGCGCTCAGCAACCTGCCTCTTCCCCAGCTCCGCTAGCTCAGCATCACGATTCTTGACGGCTTCCTCCCGGACCTTCATCTCCTTCTCCTCTGCTTCGCGGTGGCGCGCCTCTTCGGCGTGCTTATCGCGCAGGCTCTGCAACTCGCCCTCCAGCGGTTGGCAATGGTCACGGGCGGCCTTGGCTTCTTTCAGCGCCGCCTCACGATCGGGTGCAGTACCGACAACTCCTTGCTTCTCTCTCTCGGAAGCCGCAACAGCCTGGCTCAGCACCGCGCGTACTGCCAGGTCAGAATGAAGCCAGCCGGAGGCCAGCTCCAGACGCCCGGCCACCAGGCGTGGGTCAGCACTCAGGAGGTCCACCTGCACTTGGGTCATCTCTGAAAGGACACGCTCCAAGACGGCAGCAGGACCGCAAGAACCAAGTAGTGGAGGCGCAGCAATAGGAGGAAGCAGCATCATCACCAGGGCTTGAGAGACCGTGGGTTCAGGAGCAGCTGGGACCTCATTATCCGCGCCAAGGACCGGCACCTCCGGAGCCAGCGGGGCCATGGGGGCTGACTCCATGCGACAGAGCTCCTCTTGGCCCCGCGAAGACGACCGGGCTGGGGAGGCACGAGCGATGTTGCCTCCTTGCTCTGTGGAGGGAGGCACAACTGCCTTACCATCCTTCCTTTTCTTCTCCGAAGATGTCGGCCTGATCAACCAAAGGCGAGCATCAGAAAAAAAACAGGCACCTACACGGACCAAGCGAAGTTCGAAACACCTATCGGTCCACCGCAAGGTACTCCACCCTTCGCTTGTGAAGCTTGAGGCCCGACAGCATCGGGACCTGAGGAGCGGGCGCTTGGGCTCCGGTGGCACCATGCGGTGCGGAGGCGGAACCGGATCCAGCCCCAAGAGGTGTTGGAGTGGAGGCGGCACCACGGTCCACTAGCGATGACCTACCCTTCGTCGGGACGAGGGGTTGCTCCTTCCTTCCTTAGTAGGCGTCGGCCTCGGTACCATTAGTAAGGGCGCGGAGAATCTCGGCCTTGCTCGGAGGGAAGGTCTCCTCCACCTCTTCCGGGGTCTCCTTAGAGTCCTCCTGCTCCCCTTCTCCGCGGGACTCGCCAGAAGACACCTCCACCGGCTTCGGCGCCAAAGGAGCTCCTGAAGGCATCGGCAACACCAGCCCGCGCGCATCAAAAGTCAGCCTGGAGGCGACGAATTCCTCCCGGAACTTGCGTTGGAAGAGGGGAATGAAGGCGCTAGGTGGGTACAACTGGTTGTCTCCAACTATGAGGCGCAAGACGACGTCCAGTTCGTCGTCAGGTAGGTCCCCCGGCCTCAGGCGGGCTTTGTTTTCCCCTCCTTCAAGCTGCCAGAAGGGGCGCGTGCGCGCCTGGAATGGGGCGACCCGCAATGTCAAGAACTCCCTCAGGAGCATCGCTCCTGTTATTTTGGCCGCCCTCGCATTGCCTAGCTTCAGGTCAGCCATCAGCTACTACAACACTGACGACGCCCGCTCGTCGACAAGCTCCACCCTGGGCCACTCCTTGCCTTGCCGGGGCGCCTCCGCTGGCAACGCCAGGCGCGGATGGGCGAGCTTGGCATCCACCATGACCCACTTGGATCGAATGTTATCGGCCCTCTTCCCGGTGCTTGAGATCGAGTTGGCCTTGCCGGACGCAATGAAGTTGGTGCATCCAGAGATGTGACCCTCGTTGACATGAAGGAAGAAGAAGTGGCGCAGGAGTGCCACAGAAGGCATCACGCCTAGGTACGCCTCACAGTAGTAGGCAAAGATGGACAGGAGGGGGATAGAGTTGGGGTGGAGATGCAACGCCTGCAGCCCATAGTGGACGAGGACTTCATAAAAGAAATCAGAGTAGGGAGGAACCAACCCGACGGCAACGTTGCTCGAAAATAAGGGGAAGAAGGTGCTCCCCTTAGGCTCCGGCTTGTCAGAGGAAAGCCGGAGCTTCGTCTTCCCCTACTCGTTGCTCTCTCCCACCATCAGCAGGCGCATGGAGGCAAGGCTCTTCTCCGTGACAGTAGGCACCTCAAGAGTGGGCTCGTACCAAGTCGGTGACGAGGAAGTCTTGACCTTGCGCGGCGCCATGGGCGGCAGATGCAGAGCGAGGCCGGAGCAGATCTGTAGGTAGCGGCGGCGAAGAGCAAGAAAGGGGATCTGGAGCAAGGCGAGGAAGAAGCAATGAAGGCAAGTAGCGCCCGCGCCAGCCTCTTCTCAGGTCAAGCAGTTGCCGAAACAGCGTGGGGAAGTAGAGACGCCCACGTCCAATCAACTGCCACGCGTCAACCAAGGATGCATGCTTTGAGGGCCCGGGGCTACTGTCGGCGTTCTGGGAACGGGGGTCCCCAGACTTGCCTGCCTATGGGCCGTGGTGTGGCTGAGCCAGCAGGCCGTACGGCTCATCTTCAACAACAAAGCGCCCAAGACCCTCGCAAGACATCCTCTGGAGTGGCCTAGCTAGGTAGGCTCACGAGGAGCGGAGATATCAAGGCGAGGCGAACCTCACGAGGCTCTCGTGACATGAGCCGTGACGATCGACACCAGGCGGGCGAGAGCGCACACAACGTCCTTGTTTCCTCTTTGGTGCAAAGTGGGCAAGTGCAGCCGCGGAGTACCAAGGCCTCAGGCAAAGGTTGCCATTTTGGTGCAACAAGACCAAGACCAAGGACTGCAAGACGGAGGTCATCATGGAGCCCAGAACAGAGTCACCACCAGAACTTTGTGCAGACGAAGACTACTTTTGTCAGGATAGCTTGTACTAATTGTCCCCCTTATTGGCTCCCTACCCGCTCAATATTTTGGAAGAGGACCAGTGCCTCTATAAATAGGACTAGCCACCATAGTGGAGAAAGAGGATCTCATCTCGGCTAGAGAGACCACCCCCCCACACACAAGCTCACCGAGCTCAAGAACGCCTCAACCTCAGGAGGCCGTTCTTCCCTTGTATTGTTCATCATCAGCCCAAGAGGCAATCCACCACCACTACACTGGAGTAGGGTATTACACCACAACGGTGGCCCGAACCAGTATAAACCCTCTGTCCTTCTGTGTTGTGAGTTCGTCGAGTTCGTCTGCAAGATCCTAGCGAGCTAGAGCGTAGATCGGTTGGAGGAAAAGAATTTTCTCGCACCCCAGTGTTCGAACCTTAAGGGTTTGCCGGAACCCCATACCCCGACAGTACTTCACTACCGGGTGCCGAGAGGGCACCCTCCTCAAGCACCGGCTCCTCTGCAACGAGCCGGCGATCCTTGATGAGCTGCTAATCATAGCAGGCAAGTACGCCACAGCCGACTCCTCCATGAAGGCGGAAATTCAAGTCAACGCGTCGGGAAAGGTGGCTCCCCAAGCCCCTCGGACCCCGGCTGGCGACGCTTGTCAGCGGCAGCAGCCGAACGACAACAAGCGCAAGGCCGCGCAGCCGGCTTCCACAAGCCGGCAGGTGGCGGCAGTTGAAGATCGACAACCAGAAGGGCAGCTTCATCCCAAGCGTCAGAAGGGCGGCAAGCCTAACTTGCTTCCCGCCTTCTCGTACGAGCAGACTCTTGATGCCCCTTGCACGTTCCACAGTGGTGCATAGCCATCCAATCACACCACTCGAAAGTGCCATTGTCTCACCAGGATTTCCAAGGGTGACAGACTCCATCCTGCTCCCCCTGTCAGCCAGCCGCATCCTTCCCCGCCGCATCCAGCAGCTTGGCCAGTCGACGCCGTGCAAGATGATTATCCCGAGGAGCCTGGGGCCACGTCGTGTTCACTTGCGTGGCCGACGACAAGCGCGGCAGGCGGCAGTAGCGGCTGGAAGTGAATGCAGTATCATCAGAGACCCCCGAGTTCATGCATTTGTCAGAGAAACCAATTAATTGGAGCAGAGCTGACCACCCGGAAGTGATGCCAAGCCCCGGCTCCTATACCTTGGTGTTGGAAGCCACGTTTGCCACAGAGAGGCGGGCTGCCCATTTTTCCCGAGTCCTGATAGATGGAGGCAGCAGCATCAACATTCTGTACAAGGATACCATGGAGAAATTGGGAATCAAGCAGAGACACCTTCAGCCCAGTCGGACTGTTTTCCATGGCATAGTTCCAGGCCTTTCCTACTCACCAATCAGCAAGACTCAGATAGATGTCCTCTTCGGGGACAAAACTCATTTCCGCCGAGAGCCAGTCTGGTTTCAGGTGGTGGACCTTGAGAGCCCTTATCACGCACTACTTGGCCGGCCTACCTTGGCCAACTTCATGGCGGTCCCCCACTATGCTTACCTAAAGATAAAGATGCCAAGATCTAAGGGAATCCTGACCGTAGCAGGAGACTACAAGAAGTCGTCTGCCTACGCGGCGAAGAGCAGCCGATTAGCCAAGTCCCTCGTGATCGCAGCAGAGAAATGGCCCCTTGACCGGGTTGTGGCAATGGCAGGCAAGCAGCCAGAAATGTCACCCGACCCCAAGGAGTCAGAAGCCGAGGGCTCGTTCAAGCTGGCCAAAGAAACAAAGAAGATACCTTTGGACCTAGAACACCCGGAGAGGTATGCTGTCATTGGCGCAAACCTTGACAATAAATAGGAAGGCGAGCTCGTCGATTTCCTCCGTGAGAATTGGGACATCTTCGCATGGTCCCCCAAAGACATGCCAGGTGTACCGACGGATTTCACCGAGCACAAGTTACACGTCCGATCTGATGCCAAGCCAGTCCGGAAGCCCTTGCGCCGCCTATGAGAAGAGAAAAGAAGAGTTGTTGGAGAAGAGATAGCCTAGCTCCTGGCAGCCGGGTTCATCATGGAGGTGTTCTTTCCAGAATGGTTAGCCAATCCAGTCCTAGTGCTGAACAAGAACAAACAGTGGCACATGTGCATTGATTATACCAGCCTCAACAAAGCATGCCCCAAAGATCCATTTGCTCTGCTAAGAATCGACCAAGTGATCGACTCTACAGCCGGCTGCGAGCTGTTGAGTTTTTTGGATACATACTCCGGGTATCACCAGATCAAGCTGGACCCGGCCGACAGGATGAAGACCACCTTCATCACGCCATTTGGAGCCTTCTGCTACCTGACCATGACGTTCGGCTTGAGAAATGCTAGCGCCACCTTTCAGCGTTGCATGCATAAGTGTCTCCTCAAACAAGTCGGCAGAAACGCTCATGTCTATGTGCATGATGTGGTGGTGAAGACAGAGAAGCGTGGGACGCTACTGGAGGATCTCAGGGAGACTTTAGAGAACCTGTGCCGATTTCAGATCAAGCTCAACCAGGAGAAGCGTGTCTTTGGGGTACCAGCCGGCCAGCTTCTTGCCTTTCTGGTCTCAGAGCGCGGCATAGAGTGCAACCCCGTGAAGATCAAGGCCATCGAAAGGATGGAAGTACCCACCTGAGTGCTGGATGTGCAAAAATTTACCGGCTGCTTGGCATCTATTAGCCGTTTCATGAGTTGGCTGGGCGAGAAGGCTCTTCCCTTATACCAACTCATGAAGAAGACCACCTTTTTCGAGTGGAATGACAAGGCAGACCAAGCTTTTCTCCAGCTCAAGAAGATGTCGACCACCCCGCCTATCTTGGCGGCCCGACTCCTAAGGAACCAATGCTCCTCTACATTGTCGCTACCAGTCGGGTGGTTAGCACAGTCATAGTGGTGGAACAGAAAGAAGAAGGAAAAGCCCTACCATTCCAGAGGCCGGTGTATTACCTATGCAAAGTATTGTCCGCCTCCAAGTAGAACTACCCCCACTATCAGAAGATGTGTTATTGCGTGCACTTTGCTGCCAAGAGACTAAAGCCATATTTCCAAGAGCACCCAATCAGTGTGGTCTACACAGCTCTGCTTGCTGAGATTATTGGAAGTTGAGATGCCTCGGGCCGAGTGGCCAAGTGGGCCATAGATTTGACCCCCTACACCATTTACTACCAGCCTCGCACCGCCATCAAGTCACAAGCACTGGCCGACTTCCTCGTCGACTGGGCTGAGACCCAGTACTTGCCGTCAGCGCAGATTCCACCCATTGGCAGATGCATTTTGATGGTTCAAAAATGTGCACCGGTTTGGGAGCCGACGTCGTTCTCACCTCCCCCATGGGCGACAAGCTTAGATATGCGCTGCAAATTCACTATGCCACCTCCAACAATGTTGTTGAATACGAAGCACTCATGCACGGGCTCCGGCTTGCCGAAGAACTCGGCATTTGCCTTATCTTGTGTTACAGAGACTCCGATTTGGTGGTCCAGCAGCCATTAGGCGACTGGGACACCAAGGATGCAAATATGGCCAGCTAATGCTTTCTCTTACAGCAACTCAGTGGATACTTCAAAGGTTGCGAGTTCCTTCATGTGCCAAGAATTGACAATGAGCAAGCCGACGCCTTGGCACGAATCGGCTCCACCCGGCAAGCAATACCAACCGGCATTGCCTTGCAACGACACCTCAAGCCGTCCGTCAGGCCATCACTAGAGTCAGATTCCATATTTGTGCCGGCTCCTCCTGAAGCAGTCGGATCCGACTTGAGAGTCCCACCAGCCGGCGTGGGAACTTCGGCAGACAACCCGGGGACTGCAGCAGTCGGCCCGGGGACTTCACCAACTCAGCAAGTGGTGGCCGACTCCAACCCACCGCCTCCCAGCCCAGCCGCCCTTGTACAAGTGGCAGTCCTGGCAGTCGAAGAAATTGCAGCACCTTCATGGGCCCAGCCCATCCTCAATTTTTTGGTGAAAAAAGAGCTGCCAACCGACGAGATCTCGGCCCGGCAAGTGCAACGCCGGTCGGCAGCATATACCATAGTCAACAGAGAGCTTGTAAGGCGCAGTATCACTGGTGTTTACCAGCACTGCGTCGAGCCTGAGCAAGGCCAGGAAATCCTCAAAGATATCCATCAGGGCGAGTGTGGTCACCACGCGGCCTCAAGGGCTCTGGTGGCCAAGGCTTTCCGCCATGGTTTTTTCTGGCCGACTGCCCTAGAAGACGCCAAGGACTTGGTCTAGAACTGCAAAGGGCGCCAGTAGTTTTGTTCAAAGCCTCACCAGCCGGCTTCTGCACTCAAGACTATTCCCATCGCCTGGCCCTTTGCTGTCTGGGGCCTGGATATGGTGGGACCATTCAAGACAGCAAGAGATGGCTTGACTCATCTGCTTGTCGCCAAGTGGATAGAAGAAAAACCAATCAAGAAGTTGAATGGTCTGACTGCTATGACTTTCATCTCCGACATCACCATCCAGTATGGCATACCACATAGCATCATCATTGACAATGGCACGAACTTTGCCAAAGGTGCCTTGGCCCGTTTCTGCGCGATGCAGGGCATCCGACTGGACCTAGCGTCTGTTGCCCATCCACAGTCAAACAGCCAGGTGGAGCAAGCAAATGACCTCATTTTATCCGGCATCAAGCCCCGACTGGTCGAGCCTTTGGAGCGGTCGACCTGCTGTTGGCTCGACAAGCTTCCTGCCATCCTCTAGAGCCTGCGCACAACTCCGAACAAGTCAACCAGATTTACGCCTTTCTTTCTCATCTACGGTGCTGAAGCCGTCATCCCAACGGATATAGAATTCGACTCCCCTCGAGTCACCATGTACACCGAAGAGGAGGCAAAAGAAGCACGACAAGACGACATCGATCTGCTGGAAGAGGGCCGGCTGTTGGCACTCAGCCGGTCCACCATCTACCAGCAGAGCCTGCGCCAATATTACAACCAAAAGGTCAAGCCAAGATCCTTCCAAGAAGGAGACCTTGAGCTCCGGCTGATCCAGCGAACAGCCGGCCAGCACAAGCTCTCGGCACCTTGGCAAGGCCCCTTCATCATCAGCAAGGTGTTGGGAAACGACTCCTGCAACCACATCGACGCTCAGAAGCCTCGAGCACGCAAAAGAGATGACTCCGGCAAGGAGACGGAGCGACCATGGAATGCGAACCTCCTTCGAAGGTTTTACAGTTGACGCACTATGTACCATGCCAACTTTTATATTAAGTACGAAGACTCTAGGTCCCCCGAGAAGAGCTCGGGGACTGCCCTCTTTTATCTATATAATAAGTATTACGCCTGTCATTTGTGTTATTTCATTAGTCTGTCTGGCACCGGGTTTGACTAGTCGACCCGGGGACTTGCCGCCTTGTACTATGAAATGCTTCCTGTAGCCGGACAAGTAGTGTGTTGCCACCCTAGCTTTCTCCTGCCAGAGGCCACAGTCTGCAGAGCAACTGTTCGATCGACAGGAGTCGAGGCGAAAAGGGTGCCTGCATGAAAAATGGCTATGGACTTAAAGCATTTACACAGTCCAAGCCAGCTTCTCGCCTCACCAACTGGTTGCCGAGCAATCGGCCGGCCGGCTTCTACTTAACTTGGCAAGAAAACTCTAGCCGACAAAGTACTTGCCTTCCCAAAGTGGCTAAGTACTTGACCCAGCCATAGTCCGCAGAGCGGCTGTTCGGCTGGCAAGACAGCAACCAAGCGAAGGCGGCAAAGGAAAAAGCCAAAAGAGTAGAAGGCAAGGAAAGGTAGAACTCGGATAAAATATTTACACATCAAAGGCCCTTGGCCGACATCCAACATAAGTTTCAAATACACCCCGCGGGTGGAATTGTGTGAAGCTAACAAAGTTTATTGAGACTAATAAACAGGAAGAAATAAAAAGTAAAGTGGCAGCCTAGGGATCGGCGGACGGGTTCGGTGGAGTGGTGTAGTCGGCGGCGCCGGCTGGTCGAGCGGCCGGCTGGTCGGTCCCCGCTTGCTCCCCTCCCCCCTAGCGGCATCTGACTCATTCGGCTGCGGTTCATTGCTGGAGGCGCAGTCGAGTTGGGGCTGGCCGTCCGCTCTGACCTCTGGCGCCTCCTCCTCACCTTCCTCCTCCTCGTCGTCTTCTCCCTCGTCACTGGAGTTGATCACCTCGGCCGAGTCCTCGCCCTGCTCCGGGTTCAGCCCAAACCACTCTAGCGGCAGCTCGGTGCCATCCTCAGCCGGCTCTGGGATGAAGACTCCGGTGTCGGTGTACAAGGCGATGGCCGCCGCCCGCTTGACGAGTTCGCCCTCCACTGCCATCAGCTCCTCCTGGGCCTCCTGTCAGAACGTGGTCAACTGGGCTAGATCTATTCTAGGGTAACGTGCCTTGACAAACTCCAAGGCCCGGCGCGCTCCAGCCCAGGCCGAGGAGCCCTTCCACGCCTCAAGGCGGCCAGCCGCCACCTCCAGCCAGTCGGCTGTCCGGCTGGGGGTGCGCGGGGCCGGCCTGTCGGGCCACAAGGCGGCGATCGCCTGGGCGCCGACACGCTGAAGACGGCGCAGCATCCAACGAGTCGGCCGAAGACGGGCCTGGATTCTGAGAAGACGCTCACGAAGGGTGCGAGGGGCATTGGCGGCGATCCTCTCGCCTTCCTCCCTTCGTTCTTCACGGTCGGCCTCGATGGCCTGGTTGGCGGCACCAGAGTGGCCTGGAAAGAAGTCTGCCAGGACTAAGCAAAAGAGTCAGAACAAATAGAGAAAGAAGCCGGCTCGGCTAGAGGCCGGCGCCTTAAAAGAAAGTAAAGAAGGACGCCTACCATCAACCATATCCTCGATTTCGCCAAAGCCGGCCGTCACCATCGCCTCCTTGTCAGTCCAGGTGGAGCGTTCGATCTCGAACTCGGCGAGAAGACCCGCCTCCTTGTCCTCCGCCTCCTTCTGGGCCTTCTGGAGAAGCCCTGCCTGCTCCGCCAGCTGCGTGACCAGCCGGTCACATTCTTGAGCCAGCTTGCTGCAGTCCGCCTCTTTGGCACGCAGCGTGGCGTCGGCTTCGCCATGTTGCTGTTGAAGGATGGCGTTGGCCTATGCAAAATCAGAAAAACAAGGAAACGACAACAATCAGCAAAGAAAGATGTAGCGCCAGGAAGATCTGGCCTGACTGCTCAGCAGTCGACCCGGATCTCGGGGACTACAGCCCGCGGGTGCGCCAGCGCGCCCCCGTAGAAGAAGAGGACTTACTCCGGCTCTCCGACAAGTCGGCGGCGCATTGATCCAACTCATGGACTCTGGAGTTGAAGGCGGCCGCGCGGAGGTTATTAGTACTCGAAGCTTGCTAGTTAGAGTTCCGGGCCGCCTGCTCAGTAGCCAGCCCTGAACTCGGGGACTACACCCAGTGGGTGCGCTGGCATGCCCCCATGAAGCAATACAAAAATGGAAAATAAAGGAGCAAGAGGTATACCCAAATGGCCTCTCGCGACTCCAGGAATGCCTTGTTGCAATGCTTGAGAGCATCGGCCTCAGTGCGGAGTTTGGCTTGGACCTCCAGGACCGCCTTGTCCTGGTGGATCGTCCCGCCTCCCCGCGCCCATCCAGCGGGCGCGACGCTGGTTGCCTCGGTGTGCAGGATGGAGGAGCTCGTGGCGCCGACCTCTAGTGGGCGTGGCACCGAGGCCGCCTTCGCAGGCCGGCAGCGCAAGGGTGTGCGGGCCCCAAGAGTCGGGCCCATCACCATCTCATTTCCGGCTGGCGGCACCGATGGGTCGGTCGGCTGCTTATCTCGCGCCTCCTCAGAAGGTGGTGGCGGGGGCACGATTACATCCGCAATGGCCGCGTCGCCGCCCTCCCTCTCCATGATAGGGTGCTCGCCGCCGGTTTCCCCAGTCTGCGCCAGGAACTCCGGTGGTGGCGGCACAGAGTTCAGGGGGACGATGAATGTCGCCGACTGACGGTGCGCGGCTTCTTCAGCCCGCTTCTTCGCCGCATCAGCGGCCTCGGCCTCCGCCAGCTTCTTTAGGGCGGCAGCCTCTGCCTTGTCCGCCTCCACCTTCTCCAGGCAGGCGGCCTCCTCGCGTGCCTACCGCGCGTTCCGCTCCGTCGCCTCCCGGAGGTCGGCGGCCGGATCGATCCGCCGGGTGGTGGTGGAGGTCTCCACCGACCCCACGATGGAGGCGGCGGCCGACTTCTCAACAGTGAGTGGGGCCCTAAATCAAGGGGAATGAAGTAGAGAAGACTCACATGAGATCGGCAAGAACGGAGAAAGTACGAAAGAAGTTAGAACTTACGCAGAAATCAGCGGCGGTGTCTTCAGCACCTTGCGAAAGCGGTCAGCTTTCGCAGCCGCTTCGTCCCGCTTGGTCGCCGCGGCTGAGCCCTTGGGTTTCTTCGGCCGGCTGCCGAATAGGCTCGGCGCGGCTCTGTGCTTATGCGCACCGCCTCGGGCTGCCGGCGCGCCAGACGAGCTCGCGCCCTGCTGGTCAGAGCCTGGCTGGCGGCGCGGGACAACATCCCCCGCGTTGTCATCTGGCCAGTCCTCGAGGCTGGCTCCGAGCTCGGAGCCGCCTGTGGCGCCGCCTCCTCCCTCGGCGTCGTCCTCCAAGGCCGCCGCCCCCAAGTTGGGGTCATCTGCGTCGCTCTCCACTCCGTCAGGGAGAAATCGATGCTCCAACCCTGCTGCGCCGGCTGCCGGCTGGAGGAGGGCGCTCTTTCTAAAGAGCCGGCTGGTCAGATTGGACAAATGGAGCCCGGCAAAGAGGAAGAAAAGTAGAACCAAGGGAAAATTACCATAGGCGGGGGGTTGGCACGGGAATACGGCTCCTTGCCAAACTGCCACTCCTCCGTGAGCTTGCAGTTCGCAAGGTAGTTCACCATGTGAGCTACCTCTGCGTGAGTCATCTCTTGCCGGCTTGGTTCCCGATGACCGCTCATCTGACTTATCATGTTAGGGCGCCCCTGGAGCGGGAGCACCCAGCGCGCCATGAAGGCGGACAACAAAACGGACCCGGTCAGGCCCTCCGACTATACCAGAACCCGGAGCCATGCGACGGCGGCGGCTCCAGAAGGTGACATCATCTTGGCCCGGTACGACCAGTTAGGCCGCTTCCCGTTCGGCGGGCCGACAACGTAAGCCGGCAGGTTGACCCAGTCACCCTCCACAAAGATACTCTTCATGTAAAAATATGACTACTGCCACAAATTCACCGATTGGATCAGCGGGATGGTAGGAAATGGATTGTCGGCCCCTGGCCTCCGCAATGCGATGAAGGCGACGCACTGAGCCGGCACCCCCGCGACGATGGTGCCGAGCTTGGAGTAGATGAACTCCCCCAGAGCTCGATGGTGGGGAGGACGCTGAGGTAGCCTTTGCACAAGGTGACGAAGGCGTACAGCAGCACCACCGTGTTCGGGGTGAGGTGGTCCGGCTGGAGATTGTAGAATTCGAGGAAGGCTCGGAGAAAGCCGCTCGCCGGCAGGCCGAGGCCGCACAGGCAGTGCGAGCGGAAGATGACCCGCTCGCCCTCCTGTGGCGCTGGCGATATCTTCCCCTTCGGTGCAAGATGATCCCCCACGTAATCCGTGAGGGGCAGCCGCCGCGTCTGGCAGAGGAAGTCGATGTGGTCCTCGTGAACTATGGAGCCGTCCTAGGCACCGGCACGCGCCATGAGGACGAGGGGCTGACGGACGAGCTCAATGGAGACAAGCTGCGGTGGCGCTTCGGCAAGGCTCGGGTACCGCGGCAAGGAGAAGGAGAAGTGGAAGAAAGAGTGGGGCGGAGGGGCGCGCGTGTGGTCCCGCTTCCTCTCTTCCCCCTACTTATAGCCTACGGGCTACGAAGCCGAGGCGGTGGGCATGGGAACGTGGGATTAACTGTGCCCATGACCCCACGCCCCCACCTTTACGGCACGAATATTGTGTGCCTTAACTGCACGGAGAAGCCCAACCGCCTACCTCGGCTGCCGCGGATCCGCTCGCTGCCCGAGGCCCGGTGGTGGAGGGCCCGGCCTGCGGTTGCATCCCGTCATGCGCGTGGGCTGGCAGGCCGACCCGGCCAGGTAGCGCCACATGGCATGCCCGCAACAGACGGCAGGCAGAGAATCTTATCAAGCACGCCGCCTGATTCCCACCAACACATTCAAAATCCCAGAAGAATCTAACTAGACGCAGCCGATTCCCACTGGTCGGCTCCTCATGAGTCGGACGAAGCCTCCTTCAGGGCACCCAGAAGAGGAAACTGTTGAGGCTCCCCAGCTCCTCAACCGTGGCCCCTCACCAGCTTCAGGGACTACTGTCGGAGTAATGGGCCACTGGTAGCCTAACCCGAGCCCCCGAGCCTTTCAAAACATCGGGGCCGGTTGCGCCCCTCGAAATGACAAGATGAAGCACCACCTTCTGGTGGCCGGCTGGCTGAATGGCCGACTGCCAGAAGACGGCCATGCTCAGGAAGGCGGCTTCAAGACGGGCCGACTCCTAGCAGGCGGCCTCTAGAGAGGCCAGCTCCTAGCAGTCGGCCCATGGTGCCCTCAAAGTCTCCGCCCCCATTAAGAAGACAAGACGGGGTACGGCTATAGTGTAAGCCTTCCCCCCGAATCCAGGGACGGGCGTGGCCACAGTGCCCCGTACAGGCAGAGATCTCCACACGACGCGGCACTATTGCCTCTCCCCCATACGTCATACCTGACAGGCGGAGTCCTGTTCACATGAAGGCCTATCAGATACGGCTTGCAGACGACGGGCCCTATTTGTCAGCCAGAGCCCAGAAGACTGAGGAGGCTGGGGCAACCGGACCTCGGAGGAGCCGGCCACTGGCAGGCGGCCGATCCCTCCCTCGGTCCCCATACACCATCAACCAGATGAGACACGGAGTGGCAATAGTGATCGCCCACCAGGTGGTGGGACTGTAGCCACACTTCCCTGACCAAGCCTGCGTCATTAGCATTATGGCTACAGTGATCAGCAGCCGGCAAGACCCGCATGCGGCGGGAGCGGCTTGTCGGGTCCGTACCAGACTAGGCGGCGGGCCCCAGCTATCGGCCAAGAGGCCGGCGACCAGAGAGAATGACGACCGGGCCCTATGCCTGGCCAGATTACCATTGTACCCCTGGGGGGTAGGCCTATATAAACCCCCCTACGGTACCCATGGAAAGGGTTCGACCCTGTTAGACTAGACTCATACCTAGAGGAGGAGGGAGCGTGCCTGCCTTCTTCCACCTCTAGCAAACAGCACGAGGAGCACCATTGTACCACTTACACCTTAGTGATCATGCGGAGACCCTGCAGAGCAGGACTAGGGGTTTTATCTCCTAGGAGAGTCCCGAACCTGGGTAAAGTACGCCGGCGTTCGTGTCTACGCCTCATCCCGCTTCTAGGCACCGGTGATGTTCTACTCGCTCCCACCATGATAAGCCATCCTTTGGCATATGTCGCACCCAACCCCCGACAATGAGTATGTCATCGATGAAGACTACCACAAATTTATCGAGGAAGTCCATGAATACTTTGTTCATCATATGCATTAAGAAGGTGGGGGCATTGGTGAGACCAAAGGACATAACTGTATATTCATAAAGACTGTACCGAGTAGTGAAAGCGGTCTTAGGAATATCTTCCTTTTTAATCTTGAGTTGACGATACCCTGTCCTGAGATCAATCTTGGACAATACTTTGGCCCCACTGAGTTAATCAAACAGATCAGCAACCCTTGGCAATGGATATTTATTTTTGATGGTAACATCGTTCAGCTGAAGGTAATCCACACACATGTGGAGGCTGCCATCCTTTTTCTCAACGAAAATAGCAGGTGATCCCCATGGTGAACAGCTGGGGCGAATATACCCTTTTTGGAGCATTTCATCAAGCTGTTTCTTTGGCTCCACTAATTCTGATGAGGGCATCCGGTAATACTTCTTGTATAACGGTGCAGTTCCGGGCACAAGATCTATTGCAAATTCAAGCTCGCGGTCGGGTGGCATGCCTGGCAATTCTTCGGGAAATACATCCGAAAACTCACTGACCACAGGAATCAATTCCAATTCAGTCACAGCGGTGAAAGCCATTTCTTTCTTGGGTATGCTTCTACGGGCATAGAATTTCGTAGTCTGCCCATTCTGACTGGTCAAAGTGACTCGCGGGTCACGCAGTTTATGCAGACTTGATATTGGGTCAACCAATTCATACCCAATATAACATCCAACTTATCAGACTCAATGATTATCAATGAAGTTGGAAAACAGACTCCGTTGATATCGATTTCCAGACTTCGGCAGACCAGATTGCTCCTGATTAATGATCCCGGGGTTTGTACAGGAATATTCTTGCCCAAAAGCGAACAAGGAAATTTGTTTTGGGCAACAGAAGTCCGAGAAATAAAAGAGTGGGAAGCCCTAGAGTCAAATAAAATTACTGCAGGTATGTTATTAACAGAAAACATACCAATGACGACTTCGGGGTTCTCTTGGGCTTTATCGGCGGAGAGGTGATGAATGTACCCAGTGAGGTTTTGCGGGGTCGGACATGACTCCATATAATTGACTTGTGGCCTGAATAGAGCATTTGCCTTGCTGTTCTTGGGGCACTGCCTGGCATAATGCCCGTTTTGCCCACAAATGAAGCAAGAATTGTTGCGCTGGCGCTCCTCATGCACTGGGTTGGTCACGACATTCTTAACTTGAGTGGTGGTCTTGGTAACATTATGTTGCCAATTGGGCTTATATTCCACCTGAGTTTGCTGCCAGGTACGAGCCTTTTGCATTGGTTATCCATCCTTCTTTGGCTCAAACTTGCGCTTGTGGTCGTTGTTAGTAGGCCTATTATCTGATACAAGCTTGTGTTCCCTTTCAGCAATGAAAGCCTTGTTCACCAGAGTTTGGAAATCTGGAAAATCAAAGATACTAAGATTACTCCGGAGTTGCGGATTTAACCCACCAAAAAATCTGTCAATCTTTCTTTCTTCGGTGGCTACGTCATAAAGGGAGTAACGGGCCAGATGATTGAAATTTTGAAAATATTCACTTATAGACTGATTTCCTTGGATGAGCGCGAGAAATTCTCGCTGCTTAGTCTTCATAATTCTAGTAGGGATATGATATTTCCGGAACTGCTCCTTGAATGTTGACCAGGTGATCTCTTCATCAGCAGGCCACATGGTTTTTGCATTTTCCCACCATATAGCAGCAGTGCCTTCAAGGTAATGAGTTGCAAATGGAACTTTATCATTTTCTTCAGTACGAGCAATCTCAGGCTTTTTCTCAATGGTGTGCACCCAATCGTCTGCATCCAAGGGGTCAACAACCTGACTGAAACTGTGAGGCTTGTTCCTCTGAAAATCTGACAACTTGGAGTGGTGACCATATTGATTTCCATTCTGACCAACCATAGCTTGCACACTTCTTAATATTTCAATCAGATCATTATTCCGTCTTTCCTCAAACATTCGCAGAATTTTTTCGGTGGAGGGTGGATTTGGCGGTGGAGGTTGTGGCAGAACGTACGGCTCGGGAGGGTGTCTTGCCTGCCGTGCGGAACGACAAACAGGAGTTCCCTCACGAATGTTGCTACTGCTGCCTCCCCACGTCATCCTATTATGATTTTGCCCAACACAACGCAACCGAGATGAGAAACATTCAAAATAAATTGGGGAAAAGCCAACAACGAAAGCCCTAGAAAAACCGAAATGACGAAGAAAACATGGCGAATAAAGTAGAGTTCCAACATAATTATACATAGACTCATACATGAAATATAACCAACATCCCAGGTTCAACTACTCTCATACAAACAACGAAACATCATGACTCGTTCTACTACATCTGGACATCATCCCAACGACAGCGGATACTCAGAGGCTCTACTGCTTTGCTGGTGCTGCGGTGTCCTCTCCTGAAGGGGCACTGAGGGGGTTCACAGTCGAGGTGCCCGAGCTACTCGGAGGAGTAACCGGTGAAACAGGGGAACTAGAACTGGCTAGAATATAAGGAGTAAATCCCAAAGAGGAGGGAGTAGTGGCAGAGCCAGTAGTGACTAAAGAAGTGGCTAAAGCAGTGCGAGCACGAGTCAGCTCTCGAGCCAGCTCGTGGATCATAAGATATCTAGCAGTGATATAACGAGCAAGATGGCTAGCAACACTATCAGAGTCCGGATCAATGATAGAGAAACGGACAAGACCATTGTCGTGCAAAGAAGGATAGTAGTAGAAACCTGGGTGGTTCTGCATTCGGACCTCATTGTAACAAAGCTCGACAAGGACCTCGAATGCAGCAACTGGACAGCCTGAGAAGCGGTAGAAGCAAAACCGCTCCGAGAGGTACGAGTGTAAGTGCTAGAATCGGAACTGGTGCGCAGAGTAACCACTGCGTGATACTCATATACTGTGTCAGCTAGATGCTCCCGATACACACGATACACTGGGTCGTCGCCGAGGGGGTACAGCCAACGCCACACGTTATGAAGAAGATGCGCCGACGTGTACGACATCGGCTGCAACTGGCACAAATATGGCACCAGACCCATCTACACTCACAACCATTTGCAGGTTAGCATAAAAATAAAACAAGTGCATGCAATGCAACCACCAGCTACAGTTGCTACCAGCACTCAACTTAGACTTGTATCTACCGTCCAGGTAACACGTCGAAGTCTAGCGTGGCCTACAGTCAGCATGGCTCTGATACCAAGCATTGTGGAACCCCGGCTTAGAGTGACCGCTTTACCCTGTATTGCCAGCCCAAAGACCACATCTTCTGGCAACACACAACATCTTGGTATAGAAAGCAACCGCTTTATTGATGCAAGAGGATCATAGTTTATATTACAATAGATGTCGAGGCCAAGCGGCACACACGGTGCGGCTGCACAATATGTACATTAATTATTTAGTGAACATATAAGGGGCCTCGATCATAAGAACTACGTGGCAGTGGAACAACGTCGTAGCGGAGACTCCATAGCATAGGGACACTGATTTGGACACGATTTAGATTCGAGCAGCACTCCTTTCCAATGAGACTTTCTTGAAAGCTGGCATGACACGCCAGGTCAGTACATTAGCTTTACTTGCTAGCTCACAACAGGCATAATCATAATGGCAAACAATATCATGATAATTAACCAATTAATAATGCAATAATACTTCAACATGATGTGATCATGCTTTTGTGATAAACGTCCCTCGGGACTGGCTTACCAACCGTGATCATTCTTGGATCGCAACCATACCACCATCATGGTCTTGACTAGAAGTATCTCGTGATCCTTACGGCGATCACAACCACGACCAATACTTGGTCTCGAACATCTCGATGGCTTTCCACCATCATCAACAGTGCAAAGTTCATAACTTAGTGTGCAAAATTTATTAAACATTGACCCATGGTGTGACCTACTATGAGCATGTCCATAACCGTGGACTCGGCTATCGATAGATTAGTACACTCTGCAGAGGTAGGACACTGTACCCACACCACGGAACCCATGGCCTCGTACTCCCATTCGTGTGGACCAACGATATTCCAACGAAACCCCTCCATTTCCATGACATTCTCCCAGCCACTCCGACACAATCCCCACTGGTCTAGTCCTGGGTAGCCCCGTGTCTACCAAAGACACAACGACCACCGTCGTGGCCAAAACGATCCCACAAGGGGACCTAGTACCATAATCTCAACAACGGGCACACAAGGTTATGTCTGCTTACTAGCCCAGGGTGAGCATGCCCATAACCTTCCCTAGTTGGAGGCACCGACCATAACCTTCCCATAAGGCAAGTGTGGTTGCACTGGGAAAATCTTAATTTAGTGGCACCATGACCCGGCCAATGATATGTTCAAGTTGAGTTATATTCAGGTTCAACTTAAAGTAAAAATAACCGGTGTCATAGTATGCCATGAAATGCAACACTAACATATGCATCATGTATTAACAGAAATGACTAAGTCAACTATATACACACTATGCATAAACATCAAGAACTCATGCCACTTTTCTAGTTAAAATAATCCTCACTTTAAACAAAATATTTCTAGCAAATTTTTATTATTTTACTCATGCAAGAAAATAACTTCAAGTAATGACTCCTATGCATAACAAAATTATTCGTTTGTCATCACAAATGAATCCTATTTTCTTTACCAACTAATTTAGTTTCAAACATTCTGTAAATCAAGCATATTAACTAAAACAAGTACTTAATAGAATATCAATAACATAATAGTTATTTAAATGCATAGTTTAACTCTTTCATTCAAGACAGAAAATCATAAATATTGAAATGGCACCATGAAAATGTGGATGTGGCTTGCCTTAGTGCAGATGAGGTTCACAAGCCTTCTGGTGATCCTCAAGACAAGCCTCACCCTCTGAAAATAACACACGAAGAAAATATCAAGATCCCTTCTAAAAATCACCAGAAATTCTTGACAGCTCAGAAAAATCTCATTTTTGGTGAGCTATTAGATTTCTTTGCAAAGAACACAATGCAAAAGAATCCATTCATTTGGACTTATGGTTGAAGATTTATAGCTGTTTGAAGCTCTCTGGAAATTAATTGAATTTGAATTTAGATAAAACAAACTAGGGGTGACATCGAAGGCGTAAAGCCTCCGGGCACCAGCACTCGTACCGCTTCACGCGTGTACTGAGTGGTTGACTAGCGGGCCCCACTAGTCTGGTGAGGTGGAGGGGAGAAGGAAACAAAAGGCGTCGCGGCTTCGCGGGAGCTCATGTCGACAACGAGGGCTCCTTGGCCAAAACAAGAGGGAGGGATCAAGAGAGGGGATCGAGGCGCACCTGCTCGTACCAGTAGCGTAGCTAGGGGTGGCCAGACAACATCGGATTCGACCTCGCAAGCGGAGGTAGATAGCGGAGGTCGCCGGAGACGAAGACAATGGCGAACTGCGGCGATTCCAGGGGCTCTAAGTGGTCGAAACAGCTTTACTAAAGAGCAGCGGAGGCTCTGGAAGGGTCGCCCAGGCCTGGGAGAGGATGGAGCTACCGTGGCGACCCGAGAGGATCGCCGGCGAGCTCGAGCTCGAGGACGGCGGCCCGCGGCCTGCCTAGCCAGGCTACGGCTATCTACACGTTTGTGGAGTGTGTGAGAGTGGAGGATGGTGCTCGACGAGGCTGGGGGTGGCTCCATTTATAGGCGAGTGGCGAGGAGTGGATCGGGCTGCGCCGGTGACACCTGGACACTGCGCCCGGCAACGAGCAGCATCAGTGAGAAAAGGACAAGGCGACGCAGCTCACACAGGGGTGGATCTGGCTTGTTATTCGTGGTAGGTTTGAAGATTACCATGCTTTGGTTTGACTCCAGGTTCAGTAGAAAAGATTTCACACGTTTGGTAAGGTTTTGATCAGTAACTTTGAGAGGTTACTGAGGTTAAATGGCTAGGATTTGGAGGCTGTGCTTTGGAGGCTGTGCTTTGGAGGCTAGCAATAATCTACTAAGGTGATGATGCACAAGAAAAATCAGGCACAATGGAGCAAGTAGAAACCACCATTTCTGTCAAGAACATAAAATATTTTCTGTAGCAAAAATATTCCAAAAAGTGGCACAATATTTTTGCTCAGGAAGGTGTCCTAGGGTTCAGAGAATATTTGTGAATTTTCTCAGACTTTTATGGGCAAGAAAAATTGGGGTTGCTTTGGAGCTCATTGAACTAGCTAGGGTTTTGGAGGGGAAAATGAATATTTTTCATTAAAGAAAAATATTGGAAATATTATTTTGGGTAGAACCAGAGAGTGAATGATGATTAGAGGGGGAAATGAGTCACTTGGGTGAAAGCCAAGGGTACCCAAGTATTTAAGTCCATATGAAAAAATTCAAAATCTCCAAATTTCAAAATCAAACCAAATGAAAATCAAGCCAATAAAGGAGGGCAAAAACCAGGCTGTCACAAACCTCCCCCACTTAGAATGTATCTCATCCTCGAGATTCGGTTGCTTGGGAAAACCATTCTGGATAATGTGCCCTTAGAAATTCTTCTCGTTCCCACGTTGATTCTGACTCCATGTGATGCTCCCACTGAACTTTGTAAAACTTCCTTACTTTACTACGAGTGACTCTTTCCATCTAATCCAAAATTCTAATTGGTCTCTCTTCATATGTTAAATCCCTTGCCAACTCTATTTCAGTCATAGCATTCTTTTTCTCAGGCGGCATATCGCCTCAACTAGGAAACATGAAACACGTTGTGCACGTCTGATAATTCAAGGGGTAATTCCAACTAATATGCAATAGTGCCCACTCGAGACATGACTGGAAATGGACCAATAAACCTAGGTGCCAACTTCCCACGAGTCTGAAATCTGTTGACCCCTTTCATAGGAGTGACTCGGAGGTATACGTGTTTCCGGGTTCAAAACTGATTTGTCAGTGCTTTGCATCATAATAACTCTTCTGTCGAGGTTTGGCCAATTGCAATCTATCTCTGATCTCTTTCACTTGTTTCTCAGCCTCCATCATGAGATATGTTCTGAAGATATGGCTATATCTAGTTTGAGACCAATTTAACGGAGTGCGGCACTTACAGCCGTACAAAGCTTCGTACGGTGACATCTTTAGACTGGTCTGGAAGCTGTTGTTATTAGAAAACTCGGCATACGACAAGCAGTTTTCCCATTAAGGTCGTTGGGCCAAAACACAGGATCGCAACATATCTCTAAATAGATAGATCTTGACCCTCGTCGTCAATCAGTGCGGTGTCAAGCCGCAAGGTTCTTAAGTGGTGATGTCGCTTGAAGCTACATCGGTATTTCCCCAAAGAGGAAGGGATGATGCAACACAACGGCAGTAGGTATTTCCCTCAGATATGAGACCAAGGTTATCGAAATAGTAGGAGAACCAAGCAACACAACGTAAACAGCCCCTGCACACAAATAACAACCACTCGCAACCCGACGTGTTAAAGGGGTTGTCAATCTCGTTCGGGTAGCGGCGCCAGAAATGGCACGTGGACGGGAGAGAGTTGTAAATATTGATAGATCAAACGCCAAATAAAGTAAATTGCAGCAATGTATAGTGTGTGGTGTCGTGGATTGCCTCCGGGGCTGATGAGGAACAGTACAAGGGAAGAATAGCCTCGCGAGAGGTGTTCTTGTGCTGGTGCGATGAACTGCTTGGGTGAGTTCAATTGCCTCTCTCTCTCAATCTCTCTTTTTTGGTCCCTTCTTGTCCATCTCTACTCTGTGGTGGCTAGCTCTATTTATAGAGGCCCTGGGCCTCTCACCAAATAATGAGCAGGAAGGGCGCCAACAATTGGACATTTTGGAGGGGAACATCTAGTACAAGTTATCCTGACCAAAGGTGGTCTTCGGCTGCCAAAAGCACTGGTGATGATGCCATATTGGGCTCCACGGTGACCTTCGTCCTGTCGCTCTGTTGGTCTTCGTCTCGTTGCACCGGAATGGTAACCTTTTCCCGGTGCCTTGGCCTATGCTTGCCCCCTTTGCACCAAAGGGGAAACAAGGACACTACGCAGGCCGGCGCCCGCCTGGTCTCGATCATCATGGCTTGCGTCATGGGCTCCTCGTGAGGTACCCCTGCCTTGATCTTGTCAGGACCCTGATCCTAAATCACACCGATCTAGCATGTAACACATCATATCACTTTGCCGCCTCACGCACGGTATTCCCACGGGTGTCACCTTACCTGGCCCGGGACCGTTTGCGCCTTTTGGCTCACGTATATGATAGTGTCGCTAGCATCCTTATGACAAAGAACCCGGGCCGACATGACTAGTCATGAACCGAAAGTGGCACTAACTTACGGGGACAGGCATACATGAATCAACATCGAGCATGTCGGTCAGCAGTGTGCGAATCCAGGCTAACAAGACTCCGGGAACCCGGGCTGTAGCAGGCTAGGTAGGACTCCGGATGTCACTGCGTGACATTTCCCCGAAGGGACAGACACAGGAAAGAAGTGAATCACATGCCCGCCAGTCAAGTGTTCCGAAGCAGTAGTGCTGGTCTAGCAGGACTCCGGTGAACCGTGCTGTAGCGGACTACTATGGCTCAGTGGAAGCACTAGACTACATTTCCCCATAAGAGAGGCTACCAAGGATAAACAACTAGGTTGTCGGATCCCACACATACCAAGCATTTCAATCATACACACAATATGCTCGATATGTGCAAATACAACATGGCATCACAACAAGATTCTACAACTCAAAGTATTTATTCATTAGGCTCCAAGGAGCGAGATATTACACACATGGGTGTCATGACCCAACATTCAAAGCATACAAGTCCAAGCACATGCGGAAGCTTAACATGTCTGAGTACAGACATCTACAAATGAAAAAGGCTGAGAAGCCTAACTATCTACCAGATCCTGCCGAGGGAACAAGATCGTAGCTGAGGTATCAAGCTAAACATCGAAGTCCACACGGAACTACTAGCGAGACTGACGTCTCTCTTCAAAATATAAAATAGGCAAACGTGAGTACAAATGTACCCAGCAAGACTTACATCAGAATTAGCTACATATGCATCAGTATCAACAAAAGGGGTGGTGGAGTTTGACTGCAGCAAGCCAACTTTGACTCAGTGGCTATCCTAAACTATGACTGCAAGTAACTCTTTTGAGGTGGCGCACACGAGTCCACATATTCACCATTCAATACACCACTATGGATCTGCTCCCGTCTCCCTACAAGAATGCCATCCATAGCACTCACGCTTATCTTGCGCATTTTAGAGTATCCACTTTCACTTGTCTATGAACTGTACAGGCAACCCAGAAGTACTTTACCGCGGACACGACTATTTGAATAGATGATGTTAACCCTGCAGGGGTGTACTTCTTCACACACGCTCTCACCACTTATCACCGTTTACACGACATGTACTCGGCAACCTTCAAGCGGAAGCCCAGCGAGTGTGTCGGCCACGGCCTACCTAAACACTCGAGTCTCTAGTCCAGGTTTATCGCCTATTCAGGTTCCATCCGCAGGGAGTCTGGCCGAGGTTTCCACATACGGCCCCGAACGATGTGTACAGGGTTCCGAGACACCAAACGGGCGCCCGGCATGCCCGGCCACATGCCTACTGCATCACAGCCCACCCCTCCTGGTCAGCGCTGCCCACGGCCTCCAGCATACTACAAACACCAGAAACTACTTGCAACTCCTGGACAGAGGACAAGGGTGATCAAGAAGCTGAGAGGGTCCATTGGTTTGGGGCCCAATGCGTGGTAGTAACTGTTTCATGGATAACAAACACAAAACTCAATTCCTGAGGACGGCTTCAATGAGACAACCCACCATGTACTCCTACATGGCCTCTCACCGCTACCTTTACCAAATTGTGTTCACACCTTAGCTCACACACAGTAGGACATCTTCATCACTGTTCCAGTTCATCCCCAATGAATCAGACCTAACATAACTCTAAGCATAGCAGGCATGACAAACAAACATGAATGAGTAGGCGCATCAGGGCTCAAACAACTCCTACTCATGCTAGTGGGTTTCATCTATTTACTGTGGCAATGACATGTCATGCAAAGGATAAAGTGGTTCAGCTACCGTAGCAAGTAACAAATGAATCGTTGTTGTCCTAATGCAGTAAAAGAGAGCAGGAGCGAGAGAGTGGGATTGTATCGGAATGAACAAGGGGGGGGGGGGTTTGCTTGCCTGGCACTTCTGAAGATAGTATAGCTCTTCATCGGTGTCATCGAACTCATCGTCGAAACCACGTCTATCGAGAGGGGACAACTTTCGGCAAAAAAGAAAGAAACACAATCAATGCAATGCACAATATGATGCATGATCATGACATGGCAAAATGAGTATATTGGGCTAATGCAACAAAAGCCAGATGGGTTTGAGTTATTTTGAACTCAAGGTTCAAGTTCAAATTCAAACTATGACTTTAATAAGTGCATTATCATGTTTTGATATAAACAGCAGGTTTAAGTTGCCTAAACATGCATGATACCAGTGCATATGGATAGATTGGATTTTTCTGATCATTTTTCATATATAATTTATTTCATTTGGAGCTATAGATAATTTTCTATGAATTTTAGAAGTTTTGGCTATTTTCTGGAATTTCCTGTAAAAGAATAAATCCAGAAAAAGAGTTACTGCGTCAGCACTACATCACTGTGACGTCAGTAGGTCAACAGGGGCGGTCCAGGTCAAACCTGACCTGTGGGTCCCGCATGTCAGTGTCATCACTAACTTAACAGAGTTAGTTAGTGTTAGATTAAGCACTAATCTAAGTTAATTAGCACTAAACTAAACCTAACTAAAAATTAACAGGGCGGGCCCATGCATCAGTGACCCTGGGGGTGGGGTCAAACACGGGTCAACTCGCCGGAGTTGACCCGCGGCTCGTCGCCGGCAGAGCCATAGACGGCGGAGGGCGTCGGGTTCGCTCTCCCGATGACCAAAGGAGCGGCGGAGGGGCTCTATGAGACGCCCAGGCTCGCGCGCATCCATTGCGGCCAGCGGCAACAACTGGGTGTAGTATAGCGACGGCGGCGATGGCAAGTGCGGCGGTCGGAGCTACGGCTGCTCGGCATGAGGGCTGCTGCGTGTTAGCAAGTGAGTTGAGGAGCGCGGTGGTATCTCGGGCGCTCCAGGAGGACTCGAGGTGCATGGGTTCGAGCGCAAGGACACGGCAAGGCCATTGCCGATGTCCATGGCGGGCAGCGGCGCTGGGGTTGGCGGGGACGATGGCTACAACACGAAATCGAGCGAAAGGACGGAGGGGAAATGAAGAGGAGCTCATGGCGAGTCTGCAGGGGTGGTCAGTGGGCTCGGGGAGGCTGCGAGGCGAGCGCGGGATCGCCGGCGATCTCGGGGACGATGAAGAAGGCAGTGATGCAGTGCGTCCCGCGTCACGTGACTTGGTGTAGACGACGAGGGCGTCGAGACGAAGCTCTTGGCTATGTCGAAGGGACGAGGGGGAGGCGGTGGCTGTGGTATACGGCGTCGGTGGCGACTAGCCCCGCTCGGTGGTGAGAGAGAGAGGGATCCAGGGGAGGGGAAGGACGAGGGGAGCGAGGGAGAGGACCAGGGGCTGCATGGCGACGTCCAGAGCCGTCCAGATCGAGCAGGCGGGCTGGAGGTGGCCTCGCGCGTGTGTGCGCGCCGGGGACACACGCCCTCCTGCCTACTGGCAGCAGGTTGAAGACAGAAGGAGGGGAGGAGCTGGGCTGGCCGGTTGTCGGGCCGCCAAGTGGGCCGTACAGGTAAGGCCAGGTGGGTTTTCTTCTTCTCTTTTCTATTTCTTTTGCTCTGTTTTGATTTAGTAATAATAATAAACCATTTCATAAAATCCTGGAAATAATTATGGGTGCTTTCTGAATTATTCCAGTGACCCTTAACAATTTCCATCATTTTGGGAGCATCTAAAATATATATAGCATTTAAATAGCTCCAATTCAAATATGTTTGAATTAATTCAAAGTCCAAATATGTCCTGAAAAAATGTTAACCATTTTTGGTAGATGATTCCACCTTGATCGAGAAATGATGAACATTTTCAAAGGGCATTTTGAAATCATTGAAAAATATTTTTAGTTGAACCTATTTGAATTCCATTTGATGCTAGGGTTTAAACATCCCCAATTCAAATTCATTTGAATTTAAACATGATGACATGATGATCAAGCAAAGACAAACAAAGACTGATCTAGGGCTGTGACAACTCACCCTCACTAAACAAGAATCTCGACTCGAGATTCAAGCGTAGGGTAAGAGGATCAGGGGACACATAGCTAATACAATCTTCGCAAGGGTATTGAGCTTGAGCTGATGAAGATGGGTCGCGCAGGCCGCAGGGAGGCAAGTCTGGGGACCCCCGTTCCCAGAACGCCGATAGTAGCCCCCAGGCTGCCCGGGCTTGGCCTAGTAGGGAAGCGATGGGGCCCCAACAACCTGCGACCTTGGGCGCCGTGTGGCGATTGATTGGACGTGGGCGTCTGCGCTTCCCCATGATGCCTCGGCGACCGCACAACTTGATAAGTCCCTGCATGCAGAGAAACCGGTCATGATTACCTGCGATCGTGGTGCTCGACGGTTGGCCTCCTCCAGCTATAAGTACGGGGCTGCGCGAGTCCCCTCAGCCCGTCTCTTCTTGCTGCTCCTTTTCTTCTTCTTGGCTACTCGCCGCTCCCATGGCTCCAAAGAGATTCTCGGCCACGGAGAAAGGAAAGGCCCCCCCAGGCTGGGCCTGACTCCCCCCGGCCAAGCGCGACCGAGGCTGCCCTCGCAAGTATTCCATGGTCCCCGTAGTGGCTTCACGCCGCCATGGAGGCGGTTCCCTGTGCGGTGGTGAGCGCCGGCCGCCGATCGAGGGCACGCCGTGGCTGTGCGCCCCCCTAGGCCACGCTTTCGCTCTGCGGAGGTGCTGCCGGAGTTCATCGTGTGGTCCGTTTACCCAACCAGCACCCAGCTCCAGCTCCCCCATTTCTTCGTAGGTGATCTGCCGGCCAGCGCCCGGTGCGGCTTATGGCTCCAGGCAGACGGCTGCTGTAGCAGGGCCTCCTGGGCTTTGCTGGAGGTCTCCGTTTCTGGGAATGGGGCCCTGACCCGCGGCTGGCAAACGTTTGCCCACGCACGCGGCCTAAGCCGATGGTGCACCCTGCACTTCAAGTTCGATGGCGACGCCACCCTCTACGTGAGTGTGTTCGGGGAAGCCGGTCGCCGTGCTGGGTGCTGCCCCGAAGACGACGACCGCGGCCGCCTGCCCAACCCCGGTACTGACCAGGATGAAGATGGCGACGGGCGTACATGCGGTGGTGCTCGGGGTTCGCTGAGCTTCGGCGACTCCCTCTCAGGCAGCAGCTCCTCTAGTGGTGGCCGTGACCAGCCCCCACGCCGTCACGCCCGCCTGGGTGAAGGTAGCGGGTCAGCCCGCTGTCGCGCCCCAGCGAAGCGAGAGGAGGGATCCGCCTGAGCCCCAGGAGCAGCTCAAACCTTTGCTGTGGGTTGGTGCATGACGAATCGCGCCCATTTTGCTTTCCTTCTTTTCCTGCACAGAAATAAAAGGTAGTATAGGGCCCCGCGGGGGCGTGCTAGAACTGCTGCTGTTAACCATCGTGATGCTTCCGCTATTTCCGCGCTGTGTTCCCGCGCCGTGCACCCGTGTACGAGAATTATTTTAGCTCGGTGGGGCTTGACGCGGTCCTCGCCCCCGAGGCTGTGGCCTCGCCCGTGCGCTTTGTGCCCTGCAAGGATCAGTAGGAGGGGTAACTTTCGGTCTTGGTTGTGGGGGCGATCGGCCCAGGTCTTGCACTCGTGTCGCGATGCCCGTGAGGCATAGACTGGGAGGGGTGCTCCCGCAGAGGACTCGGATAGGTAAGCTCCAAACGATCGGGGCAGAAAAACACTCGCGAGGGCGCCCGTGAACCTCCCTCGCGAGAGTTGTGCGAGAGAAAACGAGGCAAGAGAGCGAGAAAGACAAAGAGTCGCAAGTTAGGAACGTCAACAGCTTCAATAAAACTTCAAACGGGAATAACCAAACCAACTGCAGAAAGCAAATGAAAAGCCATGTCTGGCACATATTCTAGTCTTCGACGTCTTCTCACCAGCGCGGAGCTAAGTGCTGCCACTGGGTGTGGGCGGGAGCCCCCGAGGCCCGAGGGCGGCACTGGGGAGACTCTGGGGCGTGTACATCCCCACTCATTATTACGTGAGAGTGTCACGGGTGGCGAGCTTCACAAGCACCAGGCCTTTCCCAAAAGACGGCAGATTCACACGCATTTGCCTTCTTCACAGGCACCGGGCCTTTCCCAAAACACGGTAGCTTCACAGGCATTTGCCTTCTTCACAGGCACCGGGCCTTTCCCAAAACACGGCTGCTTCACAGGCATTTGCCTTCTTCACAGGCACCGGGCCTTTCCCAAAACACGGCGGCTTCAGAGGCATTTGCCTTCTTCACAGGCACTGTGCCTTTCCTAGGCGCTAGGCCTCGCTCAGGGATAGAACCTCCGGAGATGTTGAATGTTCCACGCGTTCTGGATGGGTACCCCTTCTGTGGTTTCCAAGCGCGCAGAGCCAGGCCTGGAGACATGAACAACCTTGAATGGGCCCTCCCACATGGGAGAGAGCATGTGCAGCCCCTCCCTGGAGAGAACCCGTGTGAGCAGGAGATCCCCTACCTCAAGAGTTCTGCGGCGGATGTTGCGGCACTGGTATCGTCACAGCGCCTGTTGGTATCTTGCCGCTCGCAGTGCGGCTTCTCGGCGGCGTTCCTCCCCCAGCATGAGATCCATCCCCCGCATGGCGTCCTGCTGCGTCTCGTCGAACGCCAGGACCCGTGCGGAGTGACGCCTGACCTTGTGAGGGAGAACAGCTTCCGCTCCGTAGACGAGGAAGAACAGAGTCTCGCCAGTCGGCTTGGTCGCAGTCGTGCGGATTGACCACAGCACGGACTGGAGCTCGTCGTACCAGCCCCTGCCACAGGCCTCTAGCTTCTTCTTAAAGGTCCTGGCTTTGAGGCCCCTCACGACCTCCGCGTTGGCTCGCTCGGCCTGGCCGTTCCTCCGGGGGTGTGCTACCGAAGCGTAGCATATCTGCGTTCCAAGGTTAGCACAGTACGTGTTGAAGAGATTACTGGTGAATTGCGAACCATTGTCGGTGATGATGCGGTTGAGCACCCCAAATCGGCTCATGAGGCCTTTGATGAACTTGACCGCAGAGCCTGCTGGGATTATGCATACGGCTTCCACCTCAGCCCACTTGGTGAACTTGTCCACAATGACGTACAGGTAGCGATAGCCCCCTAGCGCCCGAGGAAACCGGCCCAGAATGTCCAGCCCCCAAACTGCGAATGACCATGAGAGGGGTATAGTCTGTAGACCCCCCGCAGGCTGATGGATCTGCTTGGCGTGAAACTGGCAGGCCTCACAAGCGTTTACCAGCTCAACGGCGTCTATGAGCGATGTGGGCCAGTAGAATCCACTACGGAACGCCTTGCCAACGAGGGTTCATGACGACGAGTGCTGCCCGCAGTCTCCGCCGTGTATGTCCGCCAGTTGCTCCTTCCCTTGCTCTCGGGAGATGCAACGTAGGGACACGTCATTTGGTCATTTCCTGTAGAGCTCTCCATCCTTGATGGAATAAGCTGTGGCCTGCCGCGCCACATGCTCCGCTTCCTCCTCGTTCTCCGGCAGAGTCCCTTGCATCAGGTAGTTCCTGAGCTCCGGGATCCAACACCCTTCCTGAGTCTCTAATGCCAGGAGCAGGCGTGCCCCTGAGGCCGGGCCGCAGACCGGGGCTCCTGAGGCAGGCGGTTGAGGGAGCTCCTCCCTTGGTTGCGCCGTGCTCGACAGTGATGGCACCGCCGAGGGTTTGAAGAGCCACTCCTCGAAGACGCCAGGCTCCTAAGGCAGCCTCCGAGATGCCCTCTTGGCAATGTCATCAGCTTCCTGATTGGTGCCCCGGGGCACGTGTTGCAACTCCAGCCCCCAGAACTGTTTCTCCATCTTGCGAACCTCAGCGAGGTAGGCTTCCATGTGCTCGTCCTTTGGCTCGTATATCTTGTTGGGGAAGTGGACGACGAGCTGCGAATCGCCCTTGATGATGAGTCGCTTTACCCCTAAGGCAATCGCGGCCTTCAGGCCTGCTATGAGGCCTTCGTACTCCGCTATGTTGTTGGAGACCTTTTCTACGTGCTGGAAGCAAAGTTGTACGGCGTAGTAGAGTTTGTCCTGGGTAGGGGATACAAGCATTGCGCCAGCTCCCGCACCGTGTCCGGAGAATGCCCCATCGAAGTACATGACCCAACCGTCCAGTGTTTCACTTCCCGGGGAAAGTGATCGTTCTTCGGCTGCCTCGAGACCCGGTGCTTGTGCCCATTCTGCCATGATATCCGCAAGTGTGGCTCCCTTGATGACTCTGGTCGTACTAAATTCTAGCTGAAATGCCTGTAGCTCAATGTTCCACTCAGTGACCCTCCCAGCTGAGTTGGGGCTCCTGAGTACTCTTTCCAAGGGGTATGCTGAGACGACTTTGATGGGATGGCTTTGGAAGTAGTGGCGCAGCTTGCGTGAGGCCACTAGTAGTGCGGGGAGGAGTTTTTGAGGCATGGGGTACCGCGCCCTTGCGTCCCGTAGCACCGTGCTGACGAAGTACACGGGATGCTCGACGAGGTTGAGCGTGCTGGCGCAGCTTGCGTCCTCTAGAGGTCGACGTGTTTCTTGAGATGACGGAGCCCCTAGTGCTTGGTCACCTGAAGAGGCCCCTCCTCCTTCGGGTGCGTTCTCCTGCTACGGCTGTTCCTTTCCGGCTGTGGTTGCGGCCTTCGCGAGGCCCTCTCGGCTCTACTTTGCTCCAGTCCGAACGGGCGATGCGGCCTTGGCACAACGCTCCTCCCTGCCCGCCACCAGGGCTGCGCTAGCGGAGCAGGGGGTGGCCGCAAGGTAGAGCACTAGGGGTTCCCGAGGATGCGGAGCTACCATCACTGGTGGGCTGGTAAGGTACCTCTTGAGGTCTTGGAATGCCTTGTCAGCCTCTTCAGTCCATTCGAAGGGGCCCTTTTTCTTCATTAGCTTGAAGAAGGGCAGCGCTCGTTCCGCAAGCTTGCAAATGAAGGGCCCCAACACAGTTACATGCCCGGTGAGCTTCTGCATTTCTCTGAGGGTCCTCGGCGGGCTCATGTCTACAAATTTTTTCCTCTAAGGTGAGTTTAACACTCCTCCGTGGACCTGTTTTGAGCCTTCTTCTAGGACTCAAAGCGTGAAACTCATAAGTTTGGATCTCAGACCGACTCGTATTGATGTTCCTCCGAGATAAGAACGACAGCTCTCCGAGACAGCAGTCCATGCGACAATCATGTTGCCCAGATCTAATAACACACCCATACTCTGATTACGAGTTAACCTCTTCTGAGAGATGAACCAATGTGACCAAATTGCTCCATGTGGGCACTTACTCCGATCAGTCGGGAAGCGCAGTGCTGGAATCCATTGAGATTTTGTTCAAACCTTGGTTGTCTAAAAGCACGACGACATGTGCTGAGTACTTCTATAATCACTCAGACCAAATTGTGTCTTCCACAAACTCGTTATGCAAAATCGCAATCGATTCGGGGGCTAATGTTGGGTATACGCATAACAGGTAGGCCCACGAAGGGTCGAAATATCATGAAGCATGGGGTCCACACAACATGTGGGTCCAGATAAATTTCATACATACATATTATTCACTCGGACAAGCAGCATACTATCCACTCGACCAAGCAGCATACCATCCACTCGGATGACAGTTCACCACTCGACCGTACGACTCACTCGGATATACGAAGACCAGCAGGCAGCAAAGCAGTCGGTATCATTCTCATAGTGAGGGCTTGGTAGTGGGCTCGCATTATGGCATTCATGCCCCACTTTGTAACATAGGAGGTGAGGGGGTGGCGCACTCTATATAAACCACCTCCCACCACTAGACTAAGGGGGATCTTTTCCTCAACCTCTCTCGCTTTCTGACCATTAGTCTCGGGACTACGGGGATCCGTTCTCCTTTGATTGTAATCTCTCGATACATACTAAGATAAAACAAAGCCTCTCCAGAGCATGAGACGTAGGGTTGTTATCTCCACCGTGAGAGGCCCGAACTCGCTAAAACCACCGTGTCACCCATATGCATCTCGATAGATCATGCTCCTTTATCCTACACCTTTCTTATTGTGGAAATCGTTACCACGACACAGCGCGGCGGGCTTCCGGTGCAAGTACGGCGCGGCCGGCCTCTGGTGCAAGTACGGAGAATAGGGCCTCTGCCCACTCCTGGCGTGGAATGGGGGTACTGACCGGATGTGTACCCAGCTGCGACGCCGTGTCGACAGCAGTCAAGCACTGACGGATCCGCTCTTGCTGTGCAGCGCGCCGCGCCTCTCGCTCTGCGGCGCTCCAATAGTCTTGTCGTGCGGCGAGCCGCAGCCTATCGGCACGGATGCGCCTAGCTTGCTCTGCGGCGCGCCATCGATCATGTTGTGCGGCGAGCTGCAGCCTATCGGCGCTGACATGCCTATCTTGATCCGCGGTGCTCAAGCCCCATGCGCCAAAGGTCTGCTCAACCCTGGCGATGACGCGCATCACGGCGTCGTCCATCGCGTTGCCGGGAGTGCCTCGGCTTTGACGGGCCGTGGCGCCTGCTCATTTTCCTCATCGACGAGGTTGATGGCAGAGGCGACGCTCTGCTGGGTTGGGATGCTTGGAAAAGGTGGATGTGCTATAGGTTTCACTTGTCGCCTCCGTGCATCGCACGCCGCCTATGCGCAATATCGCTGGGTGGCGGGAAACAGGTGAGGAAATGGCTGGAAATGGTGGCATGTTCATAAAACGCCATCAATTAATGGAAACTTAGTATAGAAGGAACATCGAGCTAGCACAAGAAGGAGATGATGACTAGATGAACACGAACCACACTAGGGAACCGTTTCTGTTATTATCGGTATACGCACACATTTCTGATTACAGACCTGTTTGCCACGTATCACACACATCATTTTATATTGAACCGTTTCTGTTCTCTTGCCTAAACGCAGAAAGTTCATCCGGGTGAACCACATGCCATATATCACACACACACACCTTAATCTGGCTACCCGTTTCTTTTGTGTTTCCTAATCACAAACAGTTCATCCGAGTGAACCGTATGTTGTATATCGCACACAACTTCATCTGGCTGCCCATTTCTTTTGTTCCTCCTCATCGCAAACAGTTAATTGAGCTGAACCATATGCCTTGTATCGCACACGCAATGAAAATCTAAACCGTGTTTGATGCATCATCCATCACAAAAGTTTTGCACCTTCTTTGATGGTTTTTTTACACCACCGTTTGCAATTATGGCATCACACACAGTTTCGTTGAAAGGTCTTTGATCGTAGTGTTGCGTTAGTAGCAACCTGCAGCAGTGAAGCCTTGTGAGGCGGACGACACCAAGACCTCCTTGGGGGCGGCCCCCCAGGCTGGTTCTCGAGAAGCGGAGATATCTATGCAAGATGCACCTCGCGAGGTTCAGATGACGTGAGCCGTGAAGACCAAGGCTAGGCGGGCGCCATCGGGCGCGGTGTACCAGTTTCCCTTTGGTGCTAAGTAGGCAAGCATAGGCACGGAGTCCTGAGGAATCAAGCAAAGGTTTCCATTTTGGTGCAACAAGACCAAGACCACCAGGATGGCAGAGCGGAGGTCATCGTCGAGCCCACCATGGAGTCATGACCAGGAGCTTTTGGCAGGTGAAGACTACTTTCATCAGGATAGCATGTACTAGTTGTCTCCCTTCAAATTTAGCCGTTGTGGGATCCCTTCCCGCCTTACATTTGGGAAGAGTACCAAGGCCACTATAAATAGGACTTAGCCACCTCCATAGAAGGGGGGGGGGGTCATTCAGATCATCCTCTCACCCACCAGCTCATCAAGCACAAGAACACCTCTCCTCCTAAGGCTTTTCTCTAATGTACTAGTTCATCCATAGCCCTTTGAGGTCAATCGACCACAAAGCAGGAGTAGGGTTTTACACCCCAAGGTGGCCCAAACCTGGGTAAACTGTTGTGTCTTTTGTTCATCCAGTTCATCGAGCTAGGCCGTGGGATTAGTGAGCAGGCAGGTTGTGGAGGACGAGTTCTTCGCACACACCCCAGAGTTCGGACCTCTTAAGGGTCTACAGAACCCTGAATCCAACATTTGGCGTGCCAGGTAGGGGTGTGTCGGAGCCTCTCCTCTCCCAGCCGATCCGCTGCCATCCTATCGTCCCCATGGCCGGCAATTTGAGGGCTCATACCGAGCACTGGGCTGCTTCGCCTACCCAAGCAGCGCCGTCCTCCCAAGAAGACCTCCACTCCGCGCTCCAGGCAGCGCGCACGCTGCCCAATGCTATCGGACGTGGAAGACAGGGGCCGGCGTCGCCCGGCCTTGCGCTGCGACGCACGCGCGCCACCACACGATCTTCGAGCTACGCCGCGGCAATGGCGCCACACACTCGTCGGGAGCAGGCAAACATGCGAGCTGCATTCATGGTCGCGCGAGCACTGCTACATTGTAGGTTGGCGGAGGGCGGCCGCGACGCCCTACTGGAGAGGGTCGCCGAGCTACTGGATGCCGCCTACAGAGGCGCAGCGCCTTTCTGCACCCTGCCTACGCCGCAGGTTGTGGCGGGGGCGTGCGCTAGGTCCCGCCTCGCCCGCGCAACCCCGAGTGCCCGGGGGATTTGACGTCGTCAATGGGGCCCTCAGTGTCGCACGTCCTACCCCGATTGTGCCACTCCCAGGCGAGGCAAGGCAAGCTCGGGCTGTCCTCCCTAGGGCCGCACCGGGACGCTGCCTCATGGTCGTTAGAGCCTGGCGCGGGGCCTAATGGCTCATGACCCAGGGCACCAAGGCGATGGCCCTGGTGCGGCAACTCTGGATGCCTACATGCTGACCATGATGGACCTGATGCGCCTGGCAGAAGAAGGCCCCAACCTGTTCCCCGAGCCAGACTGGGTAGCGGGGACGCGGGATGCCGAGTTTTTACACAAGCCACCCAGAAGCTTCGCCGACCCCTTCAATAATAGCAGCCGTTGGGTACAGCTGATATCTCAAGAGCATGCTTACGCTAACCAGAGACCGCGGGTGAACCAGGCAACAACAGCGGCCGGAGACCCCAGGGCGATGGCCCCGCTCCAGCTCATCGAGCATAAGAACACCTCTCCTCCTGAGGCTGTTCTCCACTGTACTAGTTCATCCTTAGCCCTTCGAGGCCAATCCACCACAAAGCAGGAGTAGGGTTTTACACCGCAAGGTGGCCCGAACCTAGGAAAACAACTGTGTCTTTTGTTCATCCAGTTCATCGAGCTAGGCCGTGGGATTAGTGAGCAGGCAGGCTGGGGAGGACGAGTTCTTTGCGTGCACCCCAGAGTTCGAACCTCTCAAGGATCTGCAGAACCCTGAATCCGACACCGACAGCCCGAACCTGGGTAAAATTGCCTGCATGATCTCTGTCATGCTGCGTGACATTCTCCGCTCTTTGTGCAATGTGCTCATCCCCCTGCCGAACCACAAGGGGCTCATGGCCCCATAGGTGGCCGTAGTTTCCCATGAGATCTTTGGCGTGCCAGGTAGGAGGTAGCGCTTGCGCGAACCCGAGAAGCCTACGTAGTGTGTCATCTTCAACATCATTTTCTTCATCGACGGCTCCATCATCCATGGAGCCCAATGTTGGGGAACGTAGTAATTTCAAAAAAAAATCCTACGCACACGCAAGATCATGGTGATGCATAGCAACAAGAGGGGAGAGTATTGTCTACGTACCATCATACACAGTAAGCGAAAGCGTTATGATAACGTGGTTGATGTAGTCGTACGTCTTCACGGTCGACCGATCTAGCACCGAAGATACGGCACCGCCGCGATCTGCACACGTTTGGCTCGGTGACGTCCCATGAACTCAAGATCTAGTAGAACTTCGAGGGATAGCTTCGTCAGCACGACGGTGTGATGACGGTGATGATGTTGCTACCGAAACAGGGCTTCGCCTAAGCACTGCTACGATATTACCGAGGTGGATTATGGTGGAGGGGGGCATCGCACACGGCTAAAGATCAATGATCAACTTGTGTGTCTATGGGGTTCCCCCTCCCCCGTATATAAAGGAGTGGAGGAGGGGGAGGGTCGTCCCTCCTATGGCGCACCCTATGGGGAGTCCTACTCCCACCGGGAGTAGGATTCCCCCCTTTCCATGTAGTAGGAGTAGGAGAGGGAAGGAGGAAAGAGGGAGAAGGAAAGGGGGGAGCCCCCCCTTCCTAGTCCAATTCGGACCAGATGGGGAGGGGCGCGCGGCCTGCACTTGTAGCCCCTCCTCTCTTTCCACTAAGGCCCATAAGGCCCATTAAACTCCCTGGCGGGTCCCGGTAACCCCCCGGTTCTCTGGTATATGCCCGAACTTCACTCAGAACCCTTCCGATGTCCAAACATAGTCGTCCAATATATCGATCTTTATGTCTCGACCATTTCAAGACTCCTCGTCATGTCCATGATCAAATCCTGGACTCCAAACTATGTTCGGTACATCAAAACACATAAACTCATAATACGGATCGTCACCGAACGTTAAGCATGCGGACCCTACGGGTTCGACAACTATGTAGACATGACCGAGACATGTCTCCGGTCAATAACCAATAGTGGAACCTGGATGCTCATATTGGTTCCTACATAATCTACAAAGATCTTTTATCAGTCAAACTGCATAATGATATATGTTGTTCCCTTTGTCATCGGTATGTTACTTGCCCGAGATTCAACCATCGGTATCTCAATACCTAGTTCAATCTCATTACAGAAAGTCTCTTTACTCGTTCCGTAATGCTACATCCTGTAACTAACTCATTAGCTACATTTATTGCATGCTTATAGTGATGTATATTACCTAGAGGGCCCAGAGATACCTCTCCGACAATCGGAGTGACAAATCCCAATCTTGATCCATGCCAACTTAACAAACACCATCGGAGACACTTGTAGAGCACCTTTATAATCACCCAGTTACGTTGTGACGTTTGGTAGCACACAAAGTGTTCCTCCAGTATTCTGGAGTTGCATGATCTCATAGTCATAGGAACATGTATAGTTATGGAGAAAGCAATAGCAACAAACTAAATGATCATCGTGCAAAGCTAACGGATGGGTCAAGTCAATCACATCATTCTCTAATGATGTGATCCCGTTAATCAAATGACAACTCATGTTTATGGTTAGGAAACATAACCATCATTGATTCAACGAGCTAGTCAAGTAGAGGCAAACTAGTGACTCTATGTTCATCTATGTATTCACACATGTACTAAGTTTCCGGTTAATACAATTCTAGCACGAATAATAAACATTTATCATGATATAAGGAAATATAAATAACAACTTTATTATTGCCTCTAGGGCATATTTCCTTCAGTCTCCCACTTGCACTAGTGTCAATAATCTAGATTACATTGTAATGATTCTAACACCCATAGAGTCTTGGTGCTGATCATGTTTTGCTCGTGAGAGAGGCTTAGTCAATGGGTCTGCAACATTCATATCTGTATGTATCTTGCAAATATCTATGTCTCCCTCCTTGACTTGATCACAGATGGAATTGAAGCTTCTCTTGATGTTCTTGGTTCTCTTGTGAAATCTGGATTCCTTTGCCAAGGCAATTGCTCCTGTATTGTCACAAAAGATTTTCATTGGACCCAATGCACTAGGTATGATACCTAGATTAGATACGAACTCCTTTATCCAGACTCCTTCATTTGCTGCTTCTGAAGCAGCTATGTATTCCGCTTCACACGTAGATCCTGCCACGACACTCTGTTTGGAACCGCACCAACTGACAGCTCCACCATTTAATAAAAATACGGATCCGGTTTGTGACTTAGAGTCATCTGGATCAGTGTCAAAGCTTGCATCGATGTAACCATTTACGACGAGCTCTCTGTCACCTCCATATACGATAAACATATCCTTAGTCCTTTTCAGGTATTTCAGGATGTTCTTGACTGTTGTCCAGTGATCCACTCCTAGATTACTTTGGTACCTCCCTACTAAACTTATAGCAAGGCACACATCAGGTCTGGTACACAGAATTGCATACATGATAGAGCCTATGGCTGAAGCATAGGGAACACCTTTCATTTTCTCTCTATCTTCGGCAGTGGTCAGGCATTGAGTCTGACTCAACTTCACACCTTGTAATACACGCAAGAACCCTTTCTTTGGCTGATCCATTTTGAACTTCTTCAAAACTTTATCAAGGTATGTGCTTTGTGAAAGTCCAATCAAACGGCTTGTTCTATCTCTATAGATCTTGATGCCCAATATATAAGCAGCTTCACCGAGGTATTTCATTGAAAAATTCTTATTCAAGTATCCTTTTATGCTATTCAGAAATTCAGTATCATTTCCGATCAACAATATGTCATCTACATATAATATCAGAAATGTTAGGGAGCTCCCACTCACTTTCTTGTAAATACATGCTTCTCCAAAAGTCTGTACAAAACCATATGCTTTGATCACACTATCAAAGCATATATTCCAACTCCGAGAGGCTTGCACCAGTCCATAAATGGATCACTGGAGCTTGCACACTTTGTTAGCACCTTTTGGATCGACAAAACCTTCTGGTTGCATCATATACAACTCTTCTTTAAAGTATCCATTAAGGAATGCAGTTTTGACATCCATTTGCCAAATTTCATAATCATAAAATGCGGGTATTGCTAACATGATTCGGACGGACTTAAGCATCGCTACGGGTGAGAAGGTCCCATCATAGTCAAATCCTTGAACTTGTCAAAAGCCTTTTGCAACAAGTCGAGCTTTGTAGACAGTAACATTACCGTAAGTGTCAGTCTTCTTCTTGAAGATCCATTTATTCTCTATGGCCTGCTGATCATCGGGCAAGTCAACCAAAGTCCATACTTTGTTCTCATACATGGATCCCACCTCAGATTTCATGGCCTCAAGCCATTTTGCGGAATCTGGGCTCATCATCGCTTCCTCATAGTTCGTAGGTTCATCATGGTCAAGTAACATGACTTCCAGAAAAGGATTACCATACCACTTTGGTGCGGATCTTACTCTGGTTGACCTACGAGGTTCGGTAGTAACTTGATCACAAGTTTCATAATCTTCGTCATTAGCTTCCTCACTTACTAGTGTAGGAATCACTGGAACTGATTTCAGTGATGAACTACTTTCCAATAAGGGAGAAGGTACAATTACCCCGTCAAGTTCTACTTTCCTCCCACTCACTTCTTTCGAGAGAAACTCCTTCTCTAGAAAGGATCCATTCTTAGCAACAAATATCTTGCCTTCAGATATGTGATAGAAGGTGTACCCAACAGTCTCCTTTGTGTATCCTATGAAGACACATTTCTCCGATTTGGGTTTGAGCTTATCAGCTTGAAGCTTTTTCACATAAGCATCGCAGCCCCAAACTTTAAGAAACGAGAACTTGGGTTTCTTGCCAAACCACAGTTCATAATGTGTCGTCTCGACGGATTTAGATGGTGCCCTATTTAACCTGAATGCAGTTGTCTCCAAAGCGTAACCCCAAAACGATAGTGGTAAATCAGTGAGAGACATCATAGATCGCACCATATCTAGTAAAGTACGATTACGACGTTCAGACACACCATTATGCTCTGGTGTTCCACGTGGCGTGAGTTGCGAAACTATTCCGCATTGTTTCAAATGAAGTCCAAACTCATAACTCAAATATTCACCTCCACGATCAGATCGTAGAAACTTGACTTTCTTGTTACGATGATTTCCCACTTCACTCTGAAATTCTTTGAACTTTTCAAATGTTTCAGACTTATGTTTCATCAAGTAGATATACCCATATCTGCTCAAATCATCCGTGATGGTGAGAAAATAACAATATCAGCCGCGATCTTCAATGTTCATTGGACCACATACATCAGTATGTATGACTTCCAATAACTCTGTTGCTCGCTCCATTGTTCCGTAGAACGGAGTTTTAGTCATCTTTCCCATGAGGCATGGTTCGCATGTACCAAGTGATTCATAATCAAGTGATTCCAGAAGTCCATCAGAATGGAGTTTCTTCATGCACTTTACACCAATATGACCTAAACGGCAGTGCCACAAATAAGTTGCACTATCATTATCAACTCTGCATCTTTTGGCTTCAATACTATGAACATGTGTATCACTACTATCAAGATTTAGTAAAAATAGACCACTCATCAAGGGTGCATGACCATAAACGATATTACTCATATAAATAGAACAACCATTATTCTCTAATTTAAATGAATAACCGTCTCATATTAAACAAGATCCAGAAATAATGTTCATGCTCAACGCTGGCACCAAATAACAATTATTCAGGTCTAAAACTAATCCCGAAGGTAGATGTAGAGGTAGCGTGCTGACGGCGAACACATCGACTTTGGAACCATTTCCCACGCGCATCGTCACCTTGTCCTTAGCCAATTTCGCTTAATCCTTAGCCCCTGTTTCGAGTTGCAAATGTTAGAAACTGAACCAGTATCAAATACCCAAGCACTACTGCGAGCATTACTAAGATACACATCAATAACATGTATATCAAATATACCTTTCACTTTGCCATCCTTCTTCTCCGCCAAATACTTGGGGCAGTTCTGCTTCTAGTGACTAGTTCCTTTGCAGTAGAGGCACTCAGTCTCAGGCTTAGGTCCAGACTTGGGTTTCTTCACTTGAGCAGCAACTGGCTTGCTGTTCTTTTTGAAGTTCCCCTTCTTCCCTTTACCCTTTTTCTTGAAACTGGTTGTCTTGTTGACCATCAACACTTGATTCTCTTTCTTGATTTCTACCTCCGCGGCCTTTACCATTGCGAAGAGCTTAGGAATTGTCTTATCCATCCCTTGCATATTATAATTCATCACGAAGATCTTGTAGCATGGTGGCAGTGATTGAAGAACTCTGTCAATGACACTATCATCAGGAAGATTAACTCCCAGTTGAGTCATGTGGTTGTGTTACCCAGACATTCTGACTATATGCTCACTGACAGAACTATTCTCCTCCATCTTTCAGCTACAAAACTTATTGGAGACTTCATATCTATCAGTCCGGGCATTTGCTTGAAATATTAACTTCAACTCCTGGAACATCTCATATGCTCCATGACGTTCAAAACATCGTTGAAGTCCCGGTTATAAGCCGTAAAGAATGGCACACTAAACTATCGAGTAGTCATCAGCTTTGCTCTTCCAGGTGTTCATAACATCTGGCGTTGCTCCTGCAGTGGGTTTGTCACCTAGCGGTGCTTCCAGGACGTTATTCTTCTGTGCAGCAATGAGGATAATCCTCAAGTTATAGACCCAGTCCGTGTAGTTGCTACCATCATCTTTCAACTTAGAATTCTCTAGGAACGCATTAAAATTCAACGGAACAACAACACGAGCCATCTATCTACAACAACATAGACATGCAAAATACTATCAGGTACTAAGTTCATGATTGATAAATTAAAGTTCAATCAATCAAATTACTTAAGAACTCCCACTTAGATAAACATCTCTCTAATCATCTAAGTGATCACGTGATCCATATCAACTAAACCATGTCCGATCATCACGTGAGATGGAGTAGTTTTCAATGGTGAACATCACTATGTTGATCATATCTACTATATGATTCACGCTTGACCTTTCGGCCTCCAGTGTTCTGAGGCCATATCTGCATATGCTAGGCTCGTCAAGTTTAACCCGAGTATTCTGCGTGTGCAAAATTGGCTTGCACCCGTTGTATGTGAACGTAGAGCTTATCACACCCGATCATCACGTGGTGTCTCGGCACGACGAACTGTAGCAACGGTGCATCCTTAGGGAGAACACTTATACCTTGAAATTTAGTGAGAGATCATCTTATAATGCTACCGTCGAACTAAGCAAAATAAGATCCATCAGGGATAAACATCACATGTAATCAATATAAGTGATATGATATGGCCATCATCATCTTGTGCCTTTGATCTCCATCTCCAAAGCACCGTCATTATCACCATCGTCACCGGCTCGACACCTTGATCTCCATCGAAGCATCATTGTCGTCTCGCCAACTATTGCTTCTACGACTATCGCTACCGGTTAGTGATAAAGTAAAGCAATTACAAGGCGATTGCATTTCATACAATAAAGCGACAACCATATGGCTCCTGCCAGTTGCCGATAACTATGTTATAGAACATGATCATCTCATACAATAAAATTTAGCATCATGTCTTGACCATATCACATCACAACATGCCCTGCAAAAACAAGTTATACGTCCTCTACTTTGTTGTTGCAAGTTTTATGTGGATGCTACGGGCTGAGCAAGAACCGTTCTTCCCTACGCATCAAAAACCACAACGCGGTATAATGATTGCTTTTTGATCTTCAGAAAGAACCATGTTCATTGAATCTGATTCAACTAAAGCTAGAGAAACAGACACCCACTAGCCACCTGTGTGCGAAGCACGTCAGTAGAACTAGTCTCGCGTACGCGTAATGTCGGTCTGGGTCGCTTCATCAAACAATGTCGCTGAATCAAGAAAATCAACTAGTGACGGCAAGCAACATGTATATACCCACGCCTACAACTCCTTTGTGTTCTACTCGTGCATATAACATCTACGCATAAACCTGGCTCGGATGCCACTATTGGGGAACGCAGTAATTTCAAAAAAAAATCTACGCACACGCAAAATCATGGTGATGCATAGCAACGAGAAGGGAGAGTATCGTCTACGTACCCTCGTAGACCGTAAGCGGAAGCGTTATGACAACGCGGTTGATGTAGTCATACGTCTTCACGATCGACCGATCTAGCACCGAAGATACGGCACCTCCGTGATCTGCACACGTTCGGCTCGGTGACGTCCCGCAAACTCAAGATCCAGTAGAGCTTCGAGGGAGAGCTTCGTCAGCACGATGGCATGATGATGGTGATGATGTTGCTACCAGAACAAGGCTTTGCCTAAGCATCGCTACGATATTACCGAGGTGGATTATGGTGGAGGGGGGCATCGCACACGGCTAAAGATCAATGATCAACTTGTGTGTCTATGGGGTGCCCCCTCCCTCGTATATAAAGGAGTGGAGGAGGGGGAGGGTCGGCCCTCCTATGGCGCGCCCCATGGGGAGTCCTACTCCCACCGGGAGTAGGATTCTCCCCCCTTCCATGTAGTAGGAGTAGGAGAAGGAAGGAGGAAAGAGGGGGAAGGAAACGGGGCACCGCCCCCCCCCCCTCCCCCCCCCTTCCTAGTACAATTCGGACCAAAGGGGGAGGGGCGCGCAGCCTGCCCTCGCAGCCCCTCCTGTCTTTCCACTAAGGCCCATAAGGCCCATTAAACTCCCCGGGGGGTTCCGGTAACCCCCCGGTACTCTGGTATATGCCCGAACTTCACTCGGAACCCTTCAGATGTCCAAACATAGTCGTCCAATATATCGATCTTTATGTCTCTACCATTTCGAGACTCCTCATCATGTCTGTGATCAAATCCGGGACTCCAAACTACCTTCGGTACATCAAAACACATAAACTCATAATACCGATCGTCACCAAACGTTCAGCATGCGGACCCTACGGGTTCGAGAACTATGTAGACATGACCGAGACATGTCTCCGGTCAATAACCAATAGCGGAACCTGGATGCTCATATTGGTTCCTACATATTCTATGAAGAACTTTTATCAGTCAAACCGCATAACGATATACGTTGTTCCCTTTGTCATCGGTATGTTACTTGCCCGAGATTCGATCGTTGGTATCTCAATACCTAGTTCAATCTCGGGACCGGCAAGTCTCTTTACTTGTTCCATAATTCTACATCCCGTAACTAACTCATTAGCTACATTGCTTGCAAGGCTTATAGTAATGTACATTATCGAGAGGGCCCAGAGATACCTCTCCGACAATCGGAGTGACAAATCCCAATCTTGATCCATGCCAACTTAACCAACACCAACGGAGACACCTGTAGAGCACCTTTATAATCACCTAGTTATGTTGTGATGTTTGGTAGCACACAAAGTGTTCCTCCAGTATTGGGGAGTTGCATGATCTCATAGTCATAGGAACATGTACAGTTATGGAGAAAGCAATAGCAACAAACTAAAGGATCATCATGCTAAGCTAATGGATGGGTCAAGTCAATCACATCATTCTCTAATGATGTGATCTCGTTAATCAAATGACAAATCATGTCTATGGTTAGGAAACATAACCATCATAGATTCAACGAGCTAGTCAAGTAGAGGCAAACTAGTGACACTCTGTTTGTCTATATATTCACACATGTACTAAGTTTCCGGTTAATACAATTCTAGCATGAATAATAAACATTTATCATGATGTAAGGAAATATGAATAATAACATTATTATTGCCTCTAGGGCATATTTACTTCACCCAAGAAGAAGCCCGAAGCTATAGACCACCCATCCACCTGGAAGGCCCCGCCGCACACAACTATCGACGCCGCAGGCGCTGCGGGGACGCATGGGGATGTGGACGCTGCGAGGGACGTGGTCGACGCAGGCGGCATGATACGTCTCCAACATATCTATAATTTTTGATTGCTCCATGCTATATTATCTACTGTTTTGGACATTATTGGGCTTTATTATCCACTTTTATATTATTTTTGGGAATAACCTATTAACAGGAGGCCCAGCCCAGAATTGCTTTTTTTTGCCTGTTTTAGGGTTTCGAAGAAAAGGAATATCAAACGGAGTCCAAATGGAATGAAACCTTCGGAAACATGAATTTCTCATGAGATAAGATCCAGGAGACTTGGACCCTCCGTCAAGAAAGCCACGAGGCGGTCACGAGGGTGGAGGCCCCCCCTTAGGGCGCGCCCCCCTGCCTCGTGGGCCCCTCGAAGCTCCACCGACGTACTTCCTCCTCCTATATATATCCACATACCCCCAAACGATCAGAGACGGAGCCAAAAACCTAATTCCACCGCCACAACTTTCTGTATCCACGAGATCCCATCTTGGGGCCTGTTCCGGAGCTCCGCTGGAGGGGGCATCGATCACGGAGGGCTTCTACATCATCATCCAAGCCCCTCCGATGAAGTGTGAGTAGTTTACTTCAGACCTACGGGTCCATAGTTAGTAGCTAGATGGCTTCTTCTCTCTTTTTGGATCTCAATACAATGTTCTCCCCCTCTCTCGTGGAGATCTATTCGATGTAATCTTCTTTTTGTGGTGTGTTTGTTGAGACCGATGAATTGTGGGTTTATGATCAAGTCTATCTATGAATAATATTTGAATCTTCTCTGAATTATTTTATGTATGATTGGTTATCTTTGCAAGTCTCTTCGAATTATCATTTTGGTTTGGCCTACTAGATTGGTTGTTCTTGCCATGGGAGAAGTTCTTAGCTTTGGGTTCGATCTTGCGGTGTCCTTTCCCAGTGACAGAAGGGGCAGCAAGGCACGTATTGTATCGTTGCCATCAAGGATAACAAGATGGGTTTTTTATCATATTGCATGAAACTATCCATCTACATAATGTCATCTTGCTTAAGGCATTACTCTATTTTTAACTTAATACTCTAGATGCATGCTGGATAGCGGTCGATGAGTGGAGTAATAGTAGTAGATGCAGGCAGGAGTTGGACTACTTGTCTCGGACGTGATGCCTATATACATGATCATACCTAGATATTCTCATAACTATGCTCAATTCTGTCAATTGCCCAACAGTAATTTGTTCACCCATCGTAGAATACTTATGCTCTTGAGAGAAGCCACTAGTGAAACCTATGGCCCTCGGGTCTCTTTCTCATCATATTAATATCCATCACTTTATTATTGCTTTGCTTTTACTTTTCACTTTGCATCTCTGTACCAAAAATACCAAAAATATTATTTATCATCTCTATCAGATCTCACTTTCGTAAGTGACCGTGAAGGGATTGACAAACCCTAAGCGCGTTGGTTGTGTTGAGCTATTGTTTTGCGTAGGTACGACGGACTTGAGCGTAGCCTCCTATTGGATTGATGCCTTGGTTCTCAAAAACTGAGGGAAATACTTACGCTACTTTGCTGCATCATCCTCTCCTCTTCGGGGAAATCCAACTCAGTGCTCAGGAGGTAGCAAGAAGAATTTCTGGCGCCGTTGCCGGGGAGTCTGCGCAAAAGTCAACATACCAAGTACCCATCACAATCCCTATCTCCTGCATTAAATTATTTTCCATTTGCCTCTCGTTTTCCTCTCCCCCACTTCACCCTTGCCGTTTTATTCGCCCTCTCTCTCTATCCTCCCTCTCCCTCTCTATTTGCCTCTTTTGCCTGTTTGCTTTTTGTTTGCTCGTGTGTTGGATTGCTTGTTTGTCGCGATGGCTCAAGATAATACTAAATTGTGTGACTTCACCAATACCAACAATAATGATTTCCTTAGCACTCCGATTGCTCCTCTTACCGATGCTGAATCTTGTGAAATTAATACTGCTTTGCTTAATCTTGTCATGAAAGATCCGTTCTCCGACCTTCCTAGTGAAGATGTCGCTACCCATCTAAATAGCTTCGTTGATTTGTGTGAGATGCAAAAGAAGAAAGATGTCGATAATGATATTGTTAAATTGAAGCTATTTCCTTTTTCGCTTAGAGATCATGCTAAAACTTGGTTTTCATCATTGCCTAAAAATAGTATTGATTCATGGAACAAGTGCAAAGATGCTTTTATCTCTAAGTATTTTCCTCCCGCTAAGATCATCTCTCTTAGAAACGATATTATGAATTTTAAGCAACTTAATCATGAACATGTTGCACAAGCTTGGGAGAGAATGAAATTAATGATATGTAATTGCCCTACTCATGGTTTAAATTTGTGGATGATTATACAAAAATTTTATGCCGGATTGAATTTTGCATCTAGAAATCTTTTAGATTCGGCCGCGGGAGGCACTTTTATGGAAATCACTTTAGGAGAAGCTACTAAACTCCTAGATAATATTATGGTTAATTATTCTCAATGGCATACTGAAAGATCTACTAATCAAAAAGGTGCATGCCATAGAAGAAATTAATGTTTTGAGTGGAAAGATGGATGAACTTATGAAATTATTTGCTAATAAGAGTGTTTCATCTGATCCTAATGTTGTGCCCTTGTCTACTTTGATTGAGAATAATAATGAATCTATGGATGTGAATTTTGTTGGTAGGAACAATTTTGGTAACAACGTGTATAGAGGAAATTTCAACCCTAGGCCTTATCCTAGTAATCCCTCTAATAATTATGGTAATTCCTACAACAATTCTTATGGAAATTATAATAAGATGCCCTCTGATTTTTAATCTAATATTAAAGAATTTATTTCTTCGCAAAAGAATTTTAATGCTATGATTGAAGAAAAATTGCTTAAGATTGATGATTTGGCTAGGAATGTTGATAGAATTGCTCTTGATGTTGATTCTTTGAAACTTAGATCTATTCCACCTAAGCATGATATCAATAAGTCTCTCAAAGCCATGAGAATTTCCATTGACGAGTGCAAAGAAAGAACTGCTAGGATGCGTGCTAACAAAGATGATTTTATAAAAGCATGTTCTTCTAGTTCCTATGAAAATAGTGATGAAGATCTAAAAGTTATTGATGTGTCCCCTAATAAATCTTTGTTTTGCAATATGAATCTTGATAATTATGGGACCGAATATGATTCACCTTTACCTATAAGGCATTCTAAGAATTCAGAATTTGTTGATCTTGATGCTAAATTTGATAAAAGTGGGATTGAAGAAATTAAAACCCTAGATGTTGCTAAACCCACTATTATGGATTTCAAGGAATTTAACTATGAAAATTGCTCTCTGATTGATTGTATTTCCTTGTTGCAATCCGTGCTAAATTCTCCTCACGCTTATAGTCAAAATAAAGCGTTTACTAAACATATCATTGATGCCTTGATGCAATCTTATGAAGAAAAACTAGAATTGAAAGTTTCTATCACTAGAAAACTTTATGATGAGTGGGAACCAACTATTAAAATTAAATTAAAGGTCATGAGTTTTATGCATTGTGTGATTTGGGTGCTAGTGTCTCTACTATTCCCAAAACTTTGTGTGATTTGCTAGATTTCCGTGATTTTGATGATTGCTCTCTAAACTTGCATCTTGCGGATTCCACTATTAAGAAACCTATGGGAAGAATTAATGATGTTCTTATTGTTGAAAATAGGAATTATGTGCCCGTAGATTTTATCGTTCCTGATATAGATTGCAATCCTTCTTGCCCTATTATTCTCGGTAGACCTTTCCTTAGAACGGTTGGTGCAATTATTGATATGAAGGAAGGGAATATTAGATTCCAATTTCCACTCAAAAAGGGCATGGAACACTTTCCTAGAAAGCAAATTAAATTACCTTATGAATCTTTCATGAGAGCCACTTATGGATTGCGTACCAAAGATGGCAATACCTAGATCTATTCTTGCTTGTTATGCCTAGCTAGGGGCGTTAAACGATAGCGCTTGTTCGGAGGCAACCCAATTTTATTTTTATTACTTGCTTTTTGATCCTGTTTAGTAATAAATAAATTATTTAGCCTCTGTTTTTTTTGTGTTTTCTTTGTTTCATTAGTGTTTGTGCCAAGTAGAACCCTTGGGAAGACTTGGGGAAAGTCTTGTTGAACTTGTTGTAAAAAACTGAAACTTTAGCGCTCACGAGAACTGCTGTCAGTTTTATTTGGAGAGTTCTATTTAGTTAATTCTTTTTGCAGATGATTAATAGATAAATTCCGCACGTCCAGAAATTTATTTTAGAATTTTTGGGGTTACATAGCTTGCTCTGGCAACATATTACTACAGACTGTTCTGTTTTTGACAGATTCTGTTTTTCGTGTGTTGCTTGCTTATTTTGATGAATCTATGGCTAGTAAAATAGTTTATAATCCATAGAGAAGTTGGAATACAGTAGGTTTAACACCAATATAAATAAATAATGAGTTTATTACAGTACCTTGAAGTGGTCTTTTGTTTTCTTTTGCTAACGGAGCTCACAAGATTTTCTACTTTGAGTTTTGTGTTGTGAAGTTTACAAGTTTTGGGTAAAGATTTGATGGATTATGGAACAAGGAGTGGCAAGAGCCTGACCTTGGGGATGCCCATGGCACCCCCAATATAATCTAAGGACACCTAAAAGCCAAATCTTGGGGATGCTCCGGAAGGCATCCCCCCTTTCGTCTACTTCTATCGGTAACTTTACTTGGAGCTATATTTTTATTCACCACATGATATGTGTTTTGCTTGGAGCGTCTTTTATGAATTGAGTCTTTGCTTATTAGTTTACCACAATCATCCTTGCTGTACACACCTTTTAAAAGAGCCATACATAATTTGGAATTTGATAGAATACTCTACGTGCTTCACTTATATCTTTTGAGTTATATAATTTTGCTCTAGTGCTTCACTTATATCCTTTAGAGCACGGTGGTGGATTTGTTTTATAGAAACTATTGATCTCTCATGCTTCACTTAGATTATTTTGATAGTCTTAATAGCATGGTAATTTGCTTAATAATAAATATGCTTGGTATTCAAGATTTGTAAAACTTTCTTTTGAGTGTGTTGAATACTAAGAAAAAATTGATGCTTGATAATTGTTTTGAGATATGAGGATGGTGATATTAGAGTCATGCTAGTTGAGTAGTTGTGAATTTGAGAAATGCTTGTGTTAAAGTTTGTGATTCCCGTAGCATGCATGTATGGTGAACCGTTATGTGATGAGGTCGGAGCATGATTTATTTATTGATTGTCTTCCTTATGAGTGGCGGTCGGGGACGAGCGATGGTCTTTTCCTACCAATCTATCCCCCTACGAGCATGCGCGTAATACTTTGCTTTGATAACTTCTAGATTTTTGCAATAAGTATATGAGTTCTTTATGACTAATGTTGAGTCCATGGATTATACGCACTTTCCTTCCTTCCACCATTGCTAGCCTCTCTAATACCACGCACTTTTCGCCGGTATCATACACCCACTAAATACCTTCCTCAAAATAGCCACCATACCTACCTATTATGGCATTTCCATAGCCATTCCGAGATATATTGCCATGCAACTTTCCACCGTCCCATTCATTATGACACGCTCCATCATTGTCATATTGCTAGCATGATCATGTAGTTGACATCGTATTTGTGGCAAAGCCACCGTTCATAATTCTTTCATACATGTCACGCTTGATTCATTGCATATCCCGGTACACCGCCGGAGGCATTCATATAGAGTCATATTTTGTTGTAAGTATTGAGTTGTAATTGTTGAGTTGTAAGAAAAATAAAAAGTGTGATGATCATCATTTTTAGAGCACTGTCCCAAGTGAGGAAAGGATGATGGAGACTATGATTCCCCCACAAGTCGGGATGAGACTCCGGACGAAAAAAAAGAGAGGCCATAAAAAAAGAGCAGGCCCAAATAAATGAGAGAAAAAGAGAGAAGGGACAATGTTACTATCCTTTTACCACACTTGTGCTTCAAAGTAGCACCATGATCTTCATGATAGAGAGTCTCTCATTCTGCCACTTTCATATACTAGTGGGAATTTTTCATTATAGAACTTGGCTTGTATATTCCAATGATGGGCTTCCTCAAAATGCCCTAGGTCTTCGTGAGCAAGCGAGTTGGATGCACACCCACTTAGTTTCTTTTGTTGAGCTTTCATATACTTATAGCTCTAGTGCATCCGTTGCATGGCAATCCCTACTCACTCACATTGATATCTAGTGATGGGCATCTCCATAACCCGTTGATACGCCTAGTTGATGTGAGACTATCTTCCCTCTTTTTGTCTTCTCCACAACCACCATTCTATTCCACATATAGTGCTATATCCATGGCTCATGCTCATGTATTGCGTGAAGATCGAAAAAGTTTTGAAAATGTCAAAAGTATGAAACAATTGCTTGGCTTGTCATCGAGGTTGTGCATGATTTAAATACTTTGTGTGGTGAAGATAGAGCATAGCCAGACTATATGAACTTGTAGGGATAGCTTTCTTTGGCCAGGTTATTTTGAGAAGACATAATTGCTTTCTTAGTATGCTTTAAGTATTATTATTTTTATGTCAACATGAACTTTTGTCTTGAATCTTTTGGATCTAAATATTCATACCACAATTAAGAAGATTTACATTGAAATTATGCCAAGTAGCACTCCGCATCAAAAATTCTGTTTTTATCATTTACCTACTCGAGGGCGAGCAGGAATTAAGCTTGGGGATGCTTAATACGTCTCCAACATATCTATAATTTTTTATTGCTCCATGCTATATTATCTACTATTTTGGACATTATTGGGCTTTATTATCCACTTTTATATTATTTTTGGGACTAACCTATTAACCGGAGGCCCAGCCCAGAATTGCTGTTTTTTTGCATGTTTTAGGGTTTCGAAGAAAAGGAATATCAAACTGAGTCCAAACAGAATGAAACCTTCGGAAACGTGATTTTCTCATGAGATAAGATCCAGGAGACTTGGACCCTCCATCAAGAAAGCCACGAGGCGGTCATGAGGGTGGAGGGCGCCCCCCTAGGGCGTGCCCCCTGCCTCATGGGCCCCTCGAAGCTCCACCGATGTACTTCTTCCTCCTATATATATCCACGTACCCCCAAACGATCAGAGACGGAGCCAAAAACCTAATTCCACCACCGCAACTTTCTGTATCCACGAGATCCCATCTTGGGGCCTGTTTCGGAGCACCGCCGGAGGGGGCATCAATCACGGAGGGCTTCCACATCATCATCCAAGCCCCTCCGATGAAGTGTGAGTAGTTTACTTAAGACCTATGGGTCCATAGTTAGTAGCTAGATGCCTTCTTCTCTCTTTTTGGATCTCAATACAATGTTCTCCCCCTCTCTCGTGGAGATCTATTTGATGTAATCTTCTTTTTGCGGTGTGTTTGTTAAGACCGATGAATTGTGGGTTTATGATCAAGTCTATCTATGAATAATATTTGAATCTTCTCTGAATTCTTTTATTTATGATTGGTTATCTTTGCAAGTCCCTTCAAATTATCAGTTTGGTTTGGCCTACTAGATTGGTTGTTCTTGCCATGGGAGAAGTGCTTAGCTTTGGGTTCGATCTTGCGGTGTCCTTTCCCAGTGATAGAAGGGGCAGCAAGGCACGTATTGTATCGTTGCCATCGAGGATAACAAGATGGGTTTTTTATCATATTGCATGAAACTATCCCTCTACATCATGTCATCTTTCTTAAGGCGTTACTCTATTTTTAACTTAATACTCTAGATGCATAATGGATAACGGTCGATGAGTGGAGTAATAGTAGTAGATGCAGGCAGGAGTCGGTCTACTTGTCTCGGACATGATGCCTATATACATGATCATACCTAGATATTCTCATAACTATGCTCAATTCTGTCAATTGCTCAACAGTAATTTGTTCACCTACCGTAGAATACTTATGCTCTTGAGAGAAGCCACTAGTGAAACCTATGGCCCCCGGGTCTCTTTGTCATCATATTAATCTCCATCACTTTATTATTGCTTTTCTTTTACTTTTCACTTTGCATCTCTATACCAAAAATACCAAAAATATTATTTATCATCTCTATCAGATCTCACTTTCGTAAGTGATCGTGAAGGGATTGACAACCCCTAAGCGCGTTGGTTGCGTTGAGCTATTGTTTTTGTGTAGGTACGAGGGACTCGAGGGTAGCCTCCTACTGGATTGATACCTTGGTTCTCAAAAACTAAGGGAAATACTTATGCTACTTTGCTGCATCATCCTCTCCTCTTCGGGGAAATCCAACGCAGTGCTCAAGAGGTAGCACGGCACCATCACAACCTCCCCTGGGCCGAAATGGGAGCAGGTGGAACTAGAGGAAGACAACACCAGCAACATCCCAGCAGCCACGCTCCACGAGGTACATGTGGAGAGATCATTCCGTCTGCACCTTTCCGTCCGGTCGAAGGGCACAGCCACAACGGCAGCACTCGCTCAAGGGTGAATCACCATCCTCTGGCCGCCGCCGCTGCAGGCGCGGCCGTGTGACATGCACCATCGCCGAAGCGAGCTGACCCAGCCAATGCACCAAACGTAGCCACTAGTCCTCAAGCGCCTCCACCTCGTCACCACGCCATCCTGGCGGCTGGCTCACGATGATTTGAGTATGGCGTAGCCACTACCAGCACCGTCAGGAGTCGGGCGATGTTACGATCTTCATCATCATCCATGCCAAGCACTGCTTCGGAGGCCATGGCATGGGCCCGGCTGCTGTTGAGATTTCCGCCAGCAGCCGATCAGATGGATGAGTGGAGAGCCACCATTCAAATCCTGATTGGTTTTGCCGAGGTGGGAGGATCACAGCAAGATGGCCCGCCACAGCCTCCCCAGGCAACAACAACGGCCCATGCCGATGGCCGTGCAGAAGGGGCCACCCCCATGGTGCAGTCCCCTCCACGGCAGCCTATGCGGGAGCCACGCGCCCAAGAGCTTGACGATGTCTCAATGGCTTCATCCAACTCTCGCATGTGTCAAGGCCCACGGCGAGTCCTGGAGTACAGGCCAAGGGAAGGCGCGCGCATCACCATTGAGCAACGTCGCGACACTCAGCGCCAGTCCGGTAGGTGCGATGGCCCCGACATCAACGAGCCCACTCTCGGCGAAGGCGGGTACCTACCTTTCGAGGCTAGGTGCCCTGCCTTCACCCGTGAGTGGCGGCAAGTCCGTTGGCCATCCTCTCGCATGTTCAAGCAAGAAATACTAGAGAAATATGAGGGGAGACTGAACCCGACAGAGTTCTTGAGCATCTTGACCACCGCTGTTCAAGCTGCCACGGGAAGAGTCGAAAAGGTGTTCGCCAACTACTTCCCTTTGGCACTCAAGCCAAATGTGAGGTCTTGGCTGATGCACCTGCCGGAGAGCTCCATTTCGACCGGGGCTGACCTGTGCCATGAGTTCATTGGCGCCTTCACGAGAAGCCATCAAGAACCAGGGCGGCCCAGCGACTTGCAGCTCCTCCCGTAGAAGGAAGGAGAGACTCTGCGGAAGGACATGCAGAGGTTCAGCTGAGTACACAGGAACATTCCAGACATCCACCCGGTAGCTTTCATAGCTGCGCTCCAGTCCAACATGCGCAATCGTCGGATACATTCCAAGATGAACGTTCGATTGCCCAAGACTGTGAAGGAGCTTCACACTATAGTGGAAAAGTGTGATCAGGTGGAGGAGGATGGCATCGACATCGACTCAGAGGATGATGACGAGGCCACCAGTCAGAAGAAGAAGAACAAGAAGCGCAATAAAAGGCGCAAGGATAAGGACGTGATGACCGTTGAAGGATCCGGCACGCCAAGTACCTTCAAGAAGGCCAAGACCGAGGTACCCGGCAAGGAAGTTGCCACGTGCACTGATTGCCGGGAAGCCATGGCTGCCGAGACTGGGTAAGGTGATGGGTCGTACTGCAAGATCCATCGGACCAAGGGCCACGATCTCCAGGAGTGTCATCAGGTTGAGCAGCTCGTCAAGAAGTATGGGGCTGAATATGAGAAGCGTGATAAGGAAAAAGGTCAAGGTGGTGCTGGCGGGAAGAGGTGAGGCGATGGAGCAAGCCGCCCCGGCAAGGCTCCTCTGAATGAAAGAAAACCCGCCAGAGGCCATGAGAAGGAGGATTGCAATGATGAGAGTGATGGAGGAGATGAAGAGGAAACCAGTGAGCAGGAATTCCAGAAAGCCACTAACGCCCTATGCATTGATGGGGGTGCATCTCTGCACTCCTATTACCGCCAACTTAAACAATGGGCGCGTGAAGTAAATGTTGTGGAGCCAGCGGCAGATTCTCGAAAGCTGCTCAAGTGGTCCCACACGCTCATCATCTTTGACAAAGAGGATCACCCTGACCGCACCACTGCGGTAGGGCGCTTGCCGTTGTTGGTCTCACCAACAATCCGCAACTTCAGATTCACAAAGATGTTGGTTCATGGCAGGGTTGGGTTGAATCTGATTTCTCCGAAGGTCATCAGGAAACTTCAGATAGCAGAGGAAGAGCTCAAGGTTACTGGTACGTTTCAAGGGATCAACCCCGGCAGGAGTCGTCCTAAGGGGCAGATCACACTACGGGGGGGGGGGGGGGTTGAATTACCGGACTGAGAATATTGTGTTTGATGTGGTCAACCTCCCCCTGCCGTACAATGGAATCATTGGTCGCCCAGCTCTGGCCAAATTCATGGTGGCATCCCACTATGCCTACAACACCTTGAAGATGCCAGGGCCGATAGTCGTCATTTCCATTCCATCAGACAAGAATGAGGCAATCATTTGCGTGGACAAGATGTACCGAGAAGCAGTCACGGCAGAGGCCGCCGAAGCCACAGTTCCCGCCAAGGAAAGTAAAGGAAAGAAGAAATCTAACAAGGACGCCAACAATGAATCCGGGAAGCGTACCTCTTCGGACTACGTTGCACCTGTTGATGACTTGCCAGAGAGTTCCTTTAGCAAGAGATCCAAGGCTGCTGCACCCACTGTGAAAAAGGTCCCGGCAGGGCTGGCTGGCACTGATGGTACTTTCACTGTCAGTGCCACCCTCGATGACAAATAGGAAAGCGCTCTCATTGTCTTCCTATGGGCGAATATCGATGTGTTTGCCTGGCAACCATATGATATCCCCGGTATTCCCAGGGAGATAATCGAGCTCCACCTTGTTGTCTGTCCACATGCCCGACCCGTCAAGCAGAAGGTCCGGAAGCAAGCTTTGGAACGGCAACAGTTCATTGCTGAGGAGATCAAGAAACTTGAGGTAGCTGGTTAGCAAATCCTATGGTGGTACGCACGGCTAATGGGAAATGGAGGCTTTGCAAAAAAATACGGATCCGAACAAGTGTCACACCCTGATTTTTGGCCCTTTCTTTTTCTTTTGGATTTATTTAAATTTTTGATTTGAATGGCTTTTCTGTGGCTCTGTGGCCCTGAAACCTAGGAAGAGCATCTCTTCTCGGGCTCCCAAGTGGGTTTTCATCCTAAAAACCATCTCAATATCATGTCATTTCCCATCTTGGACCAATCCCAATATTCTTTTTATTGGGAATATTTCTTTTTCTATTAAAGGAATAATCCTTTTTGCCCTAGGTTGTGAAATAACCTATATTTATGTCACTCCCAAAATTCCCAAATAATTTTCATAAATATTTTGGGACATATCTTCCACATATATGTCAAAACCTTTCCTTGGCATCAGCAAAGATAATTCACAAATATTCCTTTTATGATTCTACCCTAAGTGGCTTTTTGCGAAGGAAGTGTCATTTATCTTTGCTTGATTGACCTCAAACTTATTGGACACCTTTTCCTATCCATATCATTGCCTCCTTTCAAAATTCAACTCAATTTTCCTAGTGAATATTCCTGAGAAATTGTCCAAAGTTCCTGTCTGAGGGAAGCCTTTGTGAAGGAAGTACTAGGTAGGGTAATCCAAATGAGTTGAAATTTTGCAAGGTCCTTCATATGATCAAATCATCACTCTCCTACAAATTTGGGCTCATGTCATCACTCTATGTGAGCTCAACATCAAATCTTGGTTTCTGATCAGATTTTCAGGCTATGAAGCAAGTATATTTCATATTGCTTCATTATTGACGAAAATTTACCAGGACATGCTCCTACCCATATAAACCCTCTACACAAAATTTGGACTCATTTCATCAAGCCATTTGCCATCTGCAATTTTCCTAAACCTCTGTCCAGAGAGCTACATTGTGAAACTTTTATAGAGGCTTCATATCATCAAATAACTTATCTCCATAGAAATTTAGCTCAATCCAACTTGATATGTGAGTGCTACTTCATACTTTGCATTTCTGTATGGAATGGTGGTTTGTACAACAAGTGCCACTTATCTTCATTCTAAAGAGCTGCAAATTTGCAGAGATGCTCATCTTAGTGAGTGATCACACCTTGCCAAAGACCTGAGTCTATCCCCTCTTGTAGCTTCCTCACCACAGCACAAACAGGTTGATGTTCATCTACAATGAAGCCAAGTGCTAATCTCTTCTTTGCCCCTGAGCTCATTTATTTCTTCATTTGCACTAAGGACATAAGGGTCCATCTCCGAGACAAGGTCACGAGCAATCGTCATGTGCATGCTGTGATCACGCTTGCGTCATGCACACAGCGAGCTCTGGCTCCTTCCGGCCAGTGTGCTTGTCCGTTCACTTGTCGTCTCGATGTATCTCCATGTCCTGGAGCTTCCCCGTGAGCCTCTGCATCGCCTTGTGCTCTGCCCTTCTCCTGTTTCGCCATCGTCGAGCGCTGGCAGCCGCGCCCGTGGCCTGACCACTGCCCCCACCTCCATTGCCACATAGCCCGAGCGCCCTCGAGCCCACCAAAGCCTCCCCTCGGCTATATATAGTGTCCCCAAGGTCCTCCGCACCTCGCCTCCCTCTCCCCGGCCCTCCAAGCTCGCCGGAGTCCTCTACCCCTCCTCTGTCTACCATTGCCGCTGATGGCCTATGCTCGAGCAAGCCCGAGCCTCTCCCCTCCTCCTTTCTCCACCAGAAGCTCACCCACACGCCGGAGATCCTCCTCCTCTCCTCAGCTCGTCGTCGGAGTCCTTGTGGCCGCCGTCCCCAACAATGGCCTCCGCCCACCCTTGACCTCGGTTGCCATGGGCCGCGGCAGCCCTGCTCCCCCGACGTGCGTGTAGCTCCGAGATGGACGAGACTCACCATCCTAAGGTCGCCGGTGCCATTCCCTCAACCGGAGATGGTCTGAGCCGCAAGCCACATTGTCGGCACATCTCCTTTGTTACCGTGAGCAGCCGCGTCCCCACTCCTCCTCAGCGTCCCCAACCGGTCCAGGCGAGTGCGGCGCTTCCCTCTGGTCCCGGCGGCAGCCTCTCCTTTGCCGGAGACCACCGGAGTCGCCAAGCTCGTCGCCGGCCGCGCCTCTGCTCGCCTCCTATTCTGCGTCGGGAGGAAGGAGGGAGAGAGTAGGAGGAGAGAGATAAGGTGAGTGGGTCCGGCACGTCATCCTCTAGGCGTTGACTTGGCACCGGGGCCGCGCCTGAGTAAGTGGAGACGTATTCTATGGAATATGTTTTCCTTTCCTGAAGGCGTATTCTCGTTCTTCTTTGGGCGCAAATACGCTTACTCTGTGCAGAAACATATTCTCAGGAAAGGCAGCCGCCAGGGACTTGTTTGTGAGGAAATTATTGCAGGTTAGTCCCTGTTCTTCTTTCGTTTGTATCTCCGCAACCGTAACTCCGTTTTAGGTGAATCCAAAGCCCACATCTTCGTCTCATCGAGCATGATCTGTTGGTATCATTTTCACTATGTGGACGCGCTACGAAAATGACCATTTTTCCCTTGCCCTTATCTAGCCCCCTTCGAGTGAGAAGCGTTCCGGCGAATCGTTCCGCGACTTCACTGCACTTCTTCCCGGAGTATTTTTCATCCTCGGGCAAGCCACGATAGCCACTTGCATGAAGGATTTGTAGTAGCCATGGTTTTCAACTTGAATATTTAAATAAGTTGTGCATGTTATTATTTCGTGAATGATGTATTCATGTTCGTGTTTGCATGCTTATGCTTGTGCTATGATCGTTTGCATCTAGTTGAGTAGATGATTACTTGCTTATGCTCTTGTTATACTTCAATCAAATAATTATCTTGATGCTAGTAATCATGCTATGCTCTTATGTGATCATGTTATACTATTTTGTTCATGTCCATCATCATCTCATGCTCATCGGTATAAATGCTTCACTACTGTAGATATTTTGAATGATTATGCTTACACATCCTTGTTCATGTTGTTATCATGGTCAGTTCATCATGTTATATTGTATGACTCGGCATCATTTGCATTCAAGTTTAACCGAACTTTAATTAAACTTGAACACCTGTTGGCTGAGTCAAAGTGCCATCGAAATCGAACTGACCAGTGCAGCCACATTTGCCTGTATGTGGTCTATTGTCGTGCCTCTCACCGGTCCCTCCAACTAGGGAAGGTTATGGGCGCGCGCTACCCTGATCAGGTAGCCAGACATAAGCCTTGTGTGCCCATTGTTGTTGTACCCGGGTTCTTCCTGTTTGGGACTGTTTTGTTTTTCCACGACGGTGGCCGTTGGATGTCGCGAGGTGACATCGGGGCCACCCATGACTTAGCCCAAAGGGGAGTTTGTCAGAGTGGCCCGGAGAGTGGCATTGCAATAGATCGGTTTTGTCAGAACGTCATTGGTCCACCCGAATGGGAGCACGAGGCCTTGGGTTCCGTGGTGTGGGTACAATGTGCTAACCTCTTCAGAGTGTGTATAATCTATCGATAGCCGCAACCGCGGATATGGGCCCAGTTCGTAGTAGGTCACACTATGGGTCAACAGTAATAATAACCTATTTAATAGCAACCCATGTTCGATGATGAATGAAGTGGTTGATTCTTATGTGATCGCGAGAGGATCACAATGGTATCGAGGATACGGAAGATGGCTGAGGTTTATGGTATTATGCGATAATCAAGGGTAAAGATCAAGCTTCTTGTGGTCATGTAATGATTACTACGGTATTGTTAATACCAAACTTGATTTGATCCTGAGGTGATCATGTGATGACCATGATGGTACATGATTCATGTGGTGGTTACGAGGTAACCCCGAACAGAGTAAGTGGATCATGTTAAGTATGTTGCATGCTAGCGTCATCTTGTGCATATCATGAGTAACCTTGCGATGCTCATTTCATGTGATGATAGATGTGTTATGTTCAACATGTTCATGCCATGCTCATCTGATGTTGTTCTAGTGATATCATGCTCATCATTGTTTAACCTGTAAATGCCATGCTATTGTTTGTCTTCATTACTTTTGGTTGCTATGATCTTGCAAGTACATTCAATGTACTGACCTGGCGTGTCATGCCAGATTGCAGGTGATGCCGTGATTGATTGCTTGTTAAGGTTACCATTCATGCTAGCTATATCGCATTCTAGCCAGAGTCCCTCCGAAGTGGATGTCGGCATTCTGGGAACCAAGGTACACAAACTTGTCTTCCTGCGGCCCCACGGCGTGGCTCCGTCGACGGCCTGGTACGACCCATCTTCAGCATCGACAACACAAGACCCTCGCGAGGGGCCAAGCCTCGTGAGGCAGACGACGACAAGACCTCCAGAAGGAGCGGCCTCCCTAGGCTAGCTCCTGAGGAGCGGATATTCCTAATTCCTATGCATGCGCTCACCTCGTGAGGTTAAGGTGACGCAAGCAATGATGACCAAGGCCAGGCAGGCGCCAGCGGGCGCAGTACACCAGGTTTCCTCTTTGGTACAAAGGAGGCAAGCGCCGGCACAGAGTCCCAAGGAATCAGCCAAAGGTTTCCATTCTCGTGCTGACCAAGACCGCCAGGACATAGGTCATCGCTAAGCCCACCACGACGTCACAACCAGAAGCTTTACAGGCGAAGACCACCTTTCAATGGGATAAGGCATACTATTTGTCTCCCTTAAAACTTGGCAATTGTGGGATCCCTTCCCGCCTTCATTTTGGGGGAAGAGGACCAAGGCCACTATAAATATAGGTTAGCCACCACCATTGGAGGAGGAGATAATCCACTCCTTCCTTAGTGGCTCACACACAAGAACTGGCCTCCTGAGGTTGTCCTTCCCCTGTACTAGTTCATCCTCTACCCACCGCGAGGCCAATCCACCCAAAAGCAGGAGTAGGGTCTTACACCGCAAGGGCCAATCCACCCAAAAGCAGGAGTAGGGTCTTACACCGCAAGGTGGCCCGAACCAGGGTAAACTGCCGTGTCTCTTTCCTCTCCCGTTCATCGATCTAGGCTACAGGAGCGTCGAGTTGGTAGGCCGGGGAGATTGAATTCTTCGCACATGCCCCCGAGTTCGAACCTTTCTTGGGTCCACAGAGCCCCGAATCCTACATTTGGCGCGCCAGGTAGGGGCGTGTCGAAGGATCCTCTCCACCGATCGTTTCATCACTACCATGGCAGGAGATCCTCGAGCTCACGCAGAGCACTGGGCCGCTCGGCCCGCCTGGGTGGCACCATCCGCCCAAGAAGCTCTCCACTCTGCGCTCCTCGCAGCCAGCATGGCGACCAGCGTCGTCGGCCGTAGGCGGCATGTACCAACTACGCCCACTCCCACGCTGCGGTGCAACCGCTCCACCGCGCGGTCTTCATACTACGCCGCAGGGTCAACGCTATGCACCCACCGGGTGCAGGCCAACACACGAGCTGCGCTCATCGTGGCGCCGGAGCTGCATTGATGCAGGAGGGCGGCCGTGATGCCTTGCTAGAGCGGGTCGCCGAGCTACTCGATGCCGCCTGCGAGGGTGCAACACCTTTCTGCACCTTGCCTACATCTCAAGCGCTGGGCACGCGTTGGCCCCCGCTACACCCGAGTGCCCTTCCTTGGAGGGTCCGAAGGACCTCGCGGCGGCAATCTGGCCCACGATGCTGCCTACTCTACCCAAGATACATTACCTCCGGTTGCAGCAGGGCCGGGTGGCCACTTCCGGGACCGCGCTGAGATGCCACCCTACGATCGCCATGACATGGCGCCAAGAATGGCAAGCAACGGCGCCGAGCACCGACTGAGGGACAGCGGCTCCAGGCACTCCTGTACTGAAGGAAATATGCCCTAGAGGCAATAATAGAGTTATTATTTATTTCCTTATATCATGATAAATGTTTATTATTCATGCTAGAATTGTATTAACCGGAAACATAATACATGTGTGAATACATAGACAAACAAAGTGTCACTAGTATGCCTCTACTTGACTAGCTCGTTAATCAAAGATGGTTATGTTTCCTAACCATGGACAAAAGAGTTGTTATTTGGTTAACGAGGTCACATCATTAGTTGAATGATCTGATTGACATGACCCATTCCATTAGCTTAGCACCCGATCGTTTAGTATGTTGCTATTGCTTTCTTCATGACTTATACATGTTCCTATGACTATGAGATTATGCAACTCCCGTTTGCCGGAGGAACACTTTGGGTGCTACCAAACGTCACAACGTAACTGGGTGATTATAAAGGAGCATTACAGGTGTCTCCAAAGGTAGATGTTGGGTTGGCGTATTTCGAGATTAGGATTTGTCACTCCGATTGTCGGAGAGGTATCTCTGGGCCTCTCGGTAATGCACATCACTTAAGCCTTGCAAGCATTGCAACTAATGAGTTAGTTGTGGGATGTTGTATTACGGAACGAGTAAAGAGACTTGCCGGTAACAAGATTGAACTAGGTATTGGATACCGACGATCGAATCTCGGGCAAGTAACATACCGATGACAAAGGGAACAACGTATGTTGTTATGCGGTCTGACCGATAAATATCTTCGTAGAATATGTAGGAGCCAATATGGGCATCCAGGTCCCGCTATTGGTTATTGACCGGAGACGTATCTCGGTCATGTCTACATTGTTCTCGAACCGTAGGGTCCGCACGCTTAACGTTACGATGACAGTTATTATGAGTTTATGCATTTTGATGTACCGAAGGTTGTTCGGAGTCTCGGATGTGATCACAGACATGACGAGGAGTCTCGAAATTGTCGACACGTAAAGATTGATATATTGGAAGCCTATGTTTGGACATCGGAAGTGTTCCGGGTAAAATCGGGATTTTACCGGATTACCGGGAGGGTTACCGGAACCCCCCGGGAGCCAAATGGGCCAACATGGGCCTTAGTGGAAAGTTGAAAGGGCAGCCCACATAGGGCTGTGCTCCTCCCCCCTCTCTCTAGTCCTATTAGGACTAGGAGAAGGTGGCCGGCCCCCCTCTCTCCCTTTCCCACTTGGGAATCCTAGTTGGACTAGGATTGGAGGGGGAATCCTACTCCCAGTGGGAGTAGGACTCTCCTGCGCCTCCTCTCCTGGCCGGCCAGCCCTCCCCCTCTCATCCTTTATATACGGGGGCGGGGGACACCTCTAGACACACAAGTTGATCCTTGAGATCGTTCCTTAGCCGTGTGCGGTGCCCCTGCCACCAAATTCCACCTCGATCATACCGTTGTAGTGCTTAGGCGAAGCCCTGCGTCGGTAGTACATCAAGATCGTCACCACGCCGTCGTGCTGACGGAACTCCTCCCCGAAGCTTTGCTGGATCGGAGCCCGAGGATCGTCATCAAGCTGAACGTGTGCTAAGAACTCGGAGGTGCCGGAGTAACGGTGCTTGGATCGGTCGGATCGGGAAGAAGACGTACGACTACTTCCTCTACGTTGTGTCAACGCTTCCGTTGCGATCTACAAGGGTACGTAGATCAGACTCTCCCCTTGTTGCTATGCATCACCATGATCTTGCGTGTGCGTAGGAAAATTTTCGAAATTACTACGTTCCCCAACAGTGGCATCCGAGCCTAGGTTTTATGGTTTGATGTTATTTGCACGAGTAGAACACAAGTGAGTTGTGGGCGACACAAGTCATACTGCCTACCAGCATGTCATACTTTGGTTTGGCGGTATTGTTGGACGAGACGACCCGGACCAACCTTACGCGTACGCTTACGCGAGACCGGTTCCCTCGACGTGCTTTGCACATAGATGGCTTGCGGGCGACTGTCTCTCCAACTTTAGTTGAACCAAGTGTGGCTACGCCCGGTCCTTGAGAAGGTTAAAACGGAGTCTATTTGACAAACTATCGTTGTGGTTTTGATGCGTAGGTGAGATTGGTTCTTGCTTAAGCCCGTAGCAGCCACGTAAAATATGCAACAACAAAGTAGAGGACGTCTAACTTTTTTTTGCAGGGCATGTTGTGATGTGATATGGTCAAGACATGATGCTAAATTTTATTGTATGAGATGATCATGTTTTGTAACCGAGTTATCGGCAACTGGCAGGAGCCATATGGTTGTCGCTTTATTGTATGCAATGCAATCGCAATGTAATGCTTTACTTTATTGCTAAGCGGTAGTGATAGTCGTGGAAGCATAAGATGGGCGAGATGACAATGATGCTGCGATGGAGATCAAGGTGTCGCGCCGGTGACGATGGTGATCATGACGGTGCTTCGGAGATGGAGATCACAAGCACAAGATGATGATGGCCATATCATATCACTTATATTGATTGCATGTGATGTTTATCCTTTTATGCATCTTATCTTGCTTTGATTGACGGTAGCATTATAAGATGATCTCTCACTAAATTATCAAGAAGTGTTCTCCCTGAGTATGCACCGTTGTGAAAGTTCTTCGTGCTGAGACACCACGTGATGATCGGGTGTGATAGGCTCTACGTTCAAATACAACGGGTGCAAAACAGTTGCACACGCGGAATACTCAGGTTATACTTGATGAGCCAAGCATAAACAGATATGGCCTCGGAACACGGAGACCGAAAGGTCGAGCGTGAATCATATAGTAGATATGATCAACATAACGATGTTCACCATTGAAAACTACTCCATCTCACGTGATGATCGGTCATGGTTTAGTTGATTTGGATCACGTGATCACTTAGAGGATTAGAGGGATGTCTATCTAAGTGGGAGTTCTTAAGTAATATGATTAAATTGAACTTAAATTTATCATGAACTTAGTCCTGGTAGTATTTTGCAAATTATGTTGTAGATCAATAGCTCGCGTTGTTGCTTCCCTATGTTTATTTTGATATGTTCATAGAGAAAATTGTGTTGAAAGATGTTAGTAGCAAAGATGCGGATCTGATCCGTGATCAGAGGTTTATCCTCATTGTTGCACAGAAGAATTATGTCCTTGATGCACCGCTAGGTGAAAGACCTATTGCAGGAGCAGATGCAGACGTTATGAACGTTTGGCTAGCTCAATATGATGACTACTTGATAGTTTAGTGCACCATGCTTAATGGCTTAGAATCGGGACTTCAAAGACGTTTTGAACGTCATGGACCATATGAGATGTTCCAAGAATTGAAGATAATATTTCAAGCAAATACCCGAGTTGAGAGATATGAAGTCTCCAACAAGTTCTATAGCTAAAAGATGGAGGAGAATCGCTCAACTAGTGAGCATGTGCCTAGATTGTCTGAGTACTACAATCACTTGAATCAAGTGGGAGTTAATCTTCCAGATAAGATAGTGATTGACAGAATTCTCTAGTCACCATCACCAAGTTAGTAGAACTTCGTGATGAACTATGATATGCAAGGGATAACGGAAACGACTCCCAAGCTCTTCGTAATGCGGAAATCGACGAAGGTAGAAATCAAGAAAAACATCAAGTGTTGATGGTAGACAAGACCACTAGTTTCAAGAAAAGGGCAGAGGGAAGAAGGGGAACTTCAAGAAGAACGACAAGCGAGTTGCTCAAGTGAAGAAGCCCAAGTCTGGTCCTAAGCCTGAGACTAAGTGCTTCTACTGCAAAGGGACTAGTCACTGGAAGCGGAACTACCCCAAGTGATTGGCGGCTAAGAAGGATGGCAAAGTGAACATAAGTATATTTGATATACATGTTATTGATGTGTACTTTACTAGTGTTTATAGCAAACCCTCAGTATTTGATACTAGTTCAGTTGCTAAGAGTAGTAACTCGAAACGGGAGTTGCAGAATAAACAGAGACTAGTTAAGGGTGAAGTGACGATATGTGTTGGAAGTAGTTCCAAGATTGATATGATCATCATCGCATACTCCCCTATACTTTCGGGATTAGTGTTGAACTTAAATAAGTGTTATTTGGTTTTTGCGTTGAGCATGAATATGGTTTGATCATGTTTATTGCAATACGGTTATTCATTAAAGTAAGAGAATAAATTGTTGTTCTGTTTACATGAATAAAACCTTATATGGTTACACACCCAATGAATATAGTTCGTTGGATCTCGATCATGGTGATACACATAATCATAATATTGAAACCAAAAGATGCAAAGTTAATAATGATAGTGCAACTTATTTGTAGCACTGCCGTTTAGGTCATATTGGTGTAAAGCGCATGAAGAAACTCCATGCTAATGGGATTTTGGAATCACTTGATTATGAATCACTTGATGCTTGCGAACCATGCCTTTTGGGCAAGATGACTAAAACGCCGTTCTCTGGAACAATGGAGCGAGAAAAGATTTGTTGGAAATCATACATACTGATGAATGTGGTCCGATGAATATTGAGGCTCGCGACAGGTATCATTATTTTCTGATCTTCACAAATGATTTGAGCAGATATGAGTATATCTACTTGATGAAACATAAGTCTGAAACATTTGAAAAGTTCAAAGAATTTCAGAGTGAAGTGAAAAAACATCGTGACAAGAAAATAAAGTTTCTACGATCTGATCGCGGAGACAAATATTTGAGTTACGAGTTTGGTCTTCACTTAAAACAATGTGAAATAGTTTCACTACTCACGCCACCTGGAACACCACATCATAATGGTGTGTCCAAACGTCATAACTGTACTTTATTGGATATAGTGCAATCTATGATGTCTCTTACCGATTTACCACTATTGTTTTTGGGACATGCATTAGAGACAGCTGCATTCACGTTAAAAAGGGGCACCATCTATATCCGTCGAGACGACGCCTTATGAACTATGGTTTGGCAAGAAACCAAAGTTGTCGTTTCTTAAAGTTTGGGGTTGCGATGCTTATATGAAAAAGTTTCATCATGATAAGCTCAAAACTCAAATCGGAGAAGTGCATCTTCATAGGATATCCAAAGGAAACTATTGGATACACCTTCTATCACAGATCCGAAGGCAAGACTTTTGTTGCTAAATTCGGAAACTTTCTGGAGAAGGAGTTTCTCTCGAAAGAAGTGAGTGGGAGGAAAGTAGAACTTGACAAGGTAACTGTACCTGCTCCCTTATTGGAAAGTAGTACATCACAGAAAAATGTTTCTGTGACACCTACACCAGTTAGTGAGGAAGCTAATGATGATGATCATGAAACTTTAGAACAAGACACTACTGAACCTCATAGATCAACCAGAGTAAGATCCGCGCCAGAGTGGTACGGTAATCCTGTTCTGGAAGTCATGCTACTAGATCATGATGATCCTACGAACTATGAAGAAGAGATGGTGAGCCCAGATTCCGCAAAGTGGCTTGAAGCCATGAAATCTGAGATATGATCCATGTATGAGAACAAAGTATGGACTTTGGTTGACTTGCCAGATGATCGGCAAGCCATAGAAAAATAGGATCTTCAAGAGGAAGACGGACGCTGATAGTAGTGTTACTATCTACAAAGCTAGAATTGTCGCAAAAGGTTTTCGAAAAGTTCAAGGTGTTGACTATGATGAGATTTCTCACTCGTATCTATGCTTAAGTCTGTCCGAATCATGTTAGCAATTGCCGCATTTTATGAAATCTGGCAAATGGATAAACAAAACTGCATTCCTTAATGGATTTGCTAAAGAAGGGTTGTATACGATGCAACTAGAAGGTTTTGTCGATCCTAAAGGTGTTAACTAAATATGCAAGCTCCAGCGATCTATCTGTGGACTGGTGCAAACATCTCGGAGTTGGAATATACGCTTTGATGAGTTGATCAAAGCATATAGTTTTATACAGACTTGCGGTGAAGCCTGTATTTACGAGAAAGTGAGTGGGAGCACTACAGCATTTCTGATAAGTATATGTGAATGACATATTGTTGATCGGAAATAATGTAGAATTATTCTGTAAAGCATAAAAGGAGTGTTTGAAAGGAGTTTTTCAAAGAAAGACTTTGGTAAAGCTGCTTACATATTGAGCTTCAAGATCTATAGAGATAGATCAAGACGCTTGATAAGTTTTTCAATAAGTACATACCTTGACAAGATTTTGAAGTAGTTCAAAATGGAACAGTCAAAGAAAAAGTTTCTTGCCTGTGTTACAAGGTGTGAAGTTGAGTAAAGACTCAAAGCCCGACCACGGCAGAAGATAGAAAGAGAATGAAAGTCATTCCCTATGCCTCATTCACAGGTTCTATAAAGTATGCCATGCTATGTACCAGATCTATTGTATACCCTGCACTGATTTGGCAAGGGAGTACAATAGTGATCTAGGAGTAGATCACTAGACAGCGGTCAGAATTATCCTTAGTGAAATAAGGATATGTTTCTCGATTATGGACGTGACAAAAAGGTTCGTCGTAAAGGGTGACGTCGATGCAAGTTTTTGACACTGATCCAGATGAATCTAAAGTCTCAATCTGGATACATATTGAAAGTGGGAGCAATTAGCTAGAGTAGCTCCGTGTAGAGCATTGTAGACATAGAACTTGCAAAATACTTACGGATCTGAATGTGACAGACCCGTTGACTAAAATTATCTCACAAGCAAAACATGATCACACCTTAGTACTCTTTGGGTGTTAATCACATAGATATGTGAACTAGATTACTGACTCTAGTAAACCCTTTGAGTGTTGGACACATGACGATGTGAACTATGGGTGTTAATCACATGGTGATGTGAACTATTGCTGTTAAATCACATGGCGATGTGAACTAGATTATTGACTCTAATGCAAGTGGGAGACTGAAGGAAATATGCCCTAGAGGCAATAATAGAGTTATTATTTATTTCCTTCTATCATGATAAATGTTTATTATTCATGCTAGAATTGTATTAACCGGAAACATAATACATGTGTGAATACATAGACAAACAAAGTGTCACTAGTATGCCTCTACTTGACTAGCTCGTTAATCAAAGATGGTTATGTTTCCTAACCATGGACAAAAGAGTTGTTATTTGGTTAACGAGGTCACATCATTAGTTGAATGATCTGATTGACATGACCCATTCCATTAGCTTAGCACCCGATCGTTTAGTATGTTGCTATTGCTTTCTTCATGACTTATACATGTTCCTATGACTATGAGATTATGCAACTCCCGTTTGCCGGAGGAACACTTTGGGTGCTACCAAACGTCACAACGTAACTGGGTGATTATAAAGGAGCATTACAGGTGTCTCCAAAGGTAGATGTTGGGTTGGCGTATTTCGAGATTAGGATTTGTCACTCCGATTGTCGGAGAGGTATCTCTGGGCCCTCTCGGTAATGCACATCACTTAAGCTTGCAAGCATTGCAACTAATGAGTTAGTTGTGGGATGTTGTATTACGGAACGAGTAAAGAGACTTGCCGGTAATGAGATTGAACTAGGTATTGGATACCGACGATCGAATCTCGGGCAAGTAACATACCGATGACAAAGGGAACAACGTATGTTGTTATGCGGTCTGACCGATAAAGATCTTCGTAGAATATGTAGGAGCCAATATGGGCATCCAGGTCCCGCTATTGGTTATTGACCGGAGACGTATCTCGGTCATGTCTACATTGTTCTCGAACCGTAGGGTCCGCACGCTTAATGTTACGATGACAATTATTATGAGTTTATGCATTTTGATGTACCGAAGGTTGTTCGGAGTCCCAGATGTGATCACGGACATGACGAGGAGTCCGAAATTGTCAAGACGTAAAGATTGATATATTGGAAGCCTATGTTTGGACATCGAAAGTGTTCCGGGTAAAATCGGGATTTTACCGGATTACCGGGAGGGTTACCGGAACCGCCCGGGAGCCAAATGGGCCAACATGGGCCTTAGTGGAAAGTTGAAAGGGCAGCCCACATAGGGCTGTGCACCTCCCCCCTCTCTCTAGTCCTATTAGGACTAGGAGAAGGTGGCCGGCCCCCCTCTCTCCCTTTCCCACTTGGGAATCCTAGTTGGACTAGGATTGGAGGGGGAATCCTACTCCCAGTGGGAGTAGGACTCTCCTGCGCCTCCTCTCCTGGCCGGCCAGCCCTCCCCATCTCATCCTTTATATATGGGGGCAGGGGACACCTCTAGACACACAAGTTGATCCTTGAGATCGTTCCTTAGCCGTGTGCGGTGCCCCCTGCCACCAAATTCCACCTCGATCATACCGTTGTAGTGCTTAGGCGAAGCCCTGCGTCGGTAGTACATCAAGATCGTCACCACGCCGTCGTGCTGACGGAACTCCTCTCCGAAGCTTTGCTGGATCGGAGCCCGGGGATCGTCATCGAGCTGAACGTGTGCTAAGAACTCGGAGGTGCCGGAGTAACGGTGCTTGGATCGGTCGGATCCGGAAGAAGACGTACGACTACTTCCTCTACGTTGTGTCAACGCTTCCGTTGCGATCTACAAGGGTACGTAGATCAGACTCTCCCCTCGTTGCTATGCATCACCATGATCTTCCGTGTGCGTAGGAAAATTTTCGAAATTACTACGTTCCCCAACAGTGGCATCCGAGCCTAGGTTTTATGGTTTGATGTTATTTGCACGAGTAGAACACAAGCGAGTTGTGGGCGATACAAGTCATACTGCCTACCAGCATGTCATACTTTGGTTTGGCGGTATTGTTGGACGAGACGACCCGGACCAACCTTACGCGTACGCTTATGTGAGACCGGTTCCCTCGACGTGCTTTGCACATAGATGGCTTGCGGGCGACTGTCTCTCCAACTTTAGTTGAACCAAGTGTGGCTACGCCCGGTCCTTGAGAAGGTTAAAACGGAGTCTATTTGACAAACTATCATTGTGGTTTTGATGCGTAGGTGAGATTGGTTCTTTCTTAAGCCCGTATCAGCCACGTAAAATATGCAACAACAAAGTAGAGGACGTCTAACTTGTTTTTGCAGGGCATGTTGTGATGTGATATGGTCAAGACATGATGCCTAATTTTATTGTATGAGATGATCATGTTTTGTAACCGAGTTATCGGCAACTGGCAGGAGCCATATGGATGTCGCTTTATTGTATGTAATGCAATCGCGATGTAATGCTTTACTTTATTGCTAAGCGGTAGTGATAGTCGTGGAAGCATAAGATTGGCGAGATGACAACGATGCTGCGATGGAGATCAAGGTGTCGCGCCGGTGACGATGGTGATCATGACGGTGCTTCGGAGATGGAGATCACAAGCACAAGATGATGATGGCCATATCATATCACTTATATTGATTGCATGTGATGTTTATCCTTTTATGCATCTTATCTTGCTTTGATTGACGGTAGCATTATAAGATGATCTCTCACTAAATTATCAAGAAGTGTTCTCCCTGAGTATGCACCGTTGCGAAAGTTCTTCGTGCTGAGACACCACGTGATGATCGGGTGTGATAGGCTCTACGTTCAAATACAACGGGTGCAAAACAGTTGCACACGCGGAATACTCAGGTTATACTTGACGAGCCAAGCATATACAGATATGGCCTCGGAACACGGAGACCGAAAGGTCGAGCGTGAATCATATAGTAGATATGATCAACATAACGATGTTCACCATTGAAAACTACTCCATCTCACGTGATGATCGGTCATGGTTTAGTTGATTTGGATCACGTGATCACTTAGAGGATTAGAGGGATGTCTATCTAAGTGGGAGTTCTTAAGTAATATGATTAAATTGAACTTAAATTTATCATGAACTTAGTCCTGGTAGTATTTTGCAAATTATGTTGTAGATCAATAGCTCGCGTTGTTGCTTCCCTATGTTTATTTTGATATGTTCCTAGAGAAAATTGTGTTGAAAGATGTTAGTAGCAAAGATGCGGATCTGATCGGTGATCCGAGGTTTATCCTCATTGCTGCACAGAAGAATTATGTCCTTGATGCACCGCTAGGTGAAAGACCTATTGCAGGAGCAGATGCAGACGTTATGAACGTTTGGCTAGCTCAATATGATGACTACTTGATAGTTTAGTGCACCATGCTTAATGGCTTAGAATCGGGACTTCAAAGACGTTTTGAACGTCATGGACCATATGAGATGTTCCAAGAGTTGAAGATAATATTTCAAGCAAATACCCGAGTTGAGAGATATGAAGTCTCCAACAAGTTCTATAGCTAAAAGATGGAGGAGAATCGCTCAACTAGTGAGCATGTGCCCAGATTGTCTGAGTACTACAATCACTTGAATCAAGTGGGAGTTAATCTTCCAGATAAGATAGTGATTGACAGAATTCTCTAGTCACCATCACCAAGTTAGTAGAACTTCGTGATGAACTATGATATGCAAGGGATAACGGAAACGACTCCCAAGCTCTTCGTAATGCGGAAATCGACAAAGGTAGAAATCAAGAAAAACATCAAGTGTTGATGGTAGACAAGACCACTAGTTTCAAGAAAAGGGCAGAGGGAAGAAGGGGAACTTCAAGAAGAACGACAAGCGAGTTGCTCAAGTGAAGAAGCCCAAGTCTGGTCCTAAGCCTGAGACTAAGTGCTTCTACTGCAAAGGGACTGGTCACTGGAAGCGGAACTACCCCAAGTGATTGGCGGATAAGAAGGATGGCAAAGTGAACATAAGTATATTTGATATACATGTTATTGATGTGTACTTTACTAGTGTTTATAGAAAACCCTCAGTATTTGATACTAGTTCAGTTGCTAAGAGTAGTAACTCGAAACGGGAGTTGCAGAATAAACAGAGACTAGTTAAGGGTGAAGTGACGATGTGTGTTGGAAGTAGTTCCAAGATTGATATGATCATCATCGCATACTCCCCTATACTTTTGGGATTAGTGTTGAACTTAAATAAGTGTTATTTGGTTTTTGCGTTGAGCATGAATATGATTTGATCATGTTTATTGCAATACGGTTATTCATTAAAGTAAGAGAATAAATTGTTGTTCTGTTTACATGAATAAAACCTTATATGGTTACACACCCAATGAATATAGTTCGTTGGATCTCGATCATGGTGATACACATAATCATAATATTGAAACCAAAAGATGCAAAGTTAATAATGATAGTGCAACTTATTTGTAGCACTGCCGTTTAGGTCATATTGGTGTAAAGCGCATGAAGAAACTCCATGCTGATGGGATTTTGGAATCACTTTATTATGAATCACTTGATTCTTGCGAACCATGCCTTTTGGGCAAGATGACTAAAACGCCGTTCTCCGGAACAATGGAGCGAGAAAAGATTTGTTGGAAATCATACATACTGATGAATGTGGTCCGATGAATATTGAGGCTCGCGACAGGTATCATTATTTTCTGATCTTCACAAATGATTTGAGCAGATATGAGTATATCTACTTGATGAAACATAAGTCTGAAACATTTGAAAAGTTCAAAGAATTTCAGAGTGAAGTGAAAAAACATCGTGACAAGAAAATAAAGTTTCTACGATCTGATCGCGGAGACAAATATTTGAGTTACGAGTTTGGTCTTCAGTTAAAACAATGTGAAATAGTTTCACTACTCACGCCAGCTGGAACACCACATCATAATGGTGTGTCCGAACGTCATAACCGTACTTTATTAGATATAGTGCAATCTATGATGTCTCTTACCGATTTACCACTATTGTTTTTGGGACATGCATTAGAGACAGCTGCATTCACGTTAAAAAGGGGCACCATCTATATCCGTCGAGGCGACGCCTTATGAACTATGGTTTGGCAAGAAACCAAAGTTGTCGTTTCTTAAAGTTTGGGGTTGCGATGCTTATATGAAAAAGTTTCATCCTGATAAGCTCAAAACTCAAATCGGAGAAGTGCATCTTCATAGGATATCCAAAGGAAACTATTGGATACACCTTCTATCACAGACCCGAAGGCAAGACTTTTGTTGCTAAATTCGGAAACTTTCTGGAGAAGGAGTTTCTCTCGAAAGAAGTGAGTGGGAGGAAAGTAGAACTTGACGAGGTAACTGTACCTGCTCCCTTATTGGAAAGTAGTACATCACAGAAAAATGTTTCTGTGACACCTACACCAGTTAGTGAGGAAGCTAATGATGATGATCATGAAACTTCAGAACGAGACACTACTGAACCTCATAGATCAACCAGAGTAAGATCCGCGCCAGAGTGGTACGGTAATCCTGTTCTGGAAGTCATGCTACTAGATCATGATGATCCTACAAACTATGAAGAAGCGATGGTGAGCCCAGATTCCGCAAAGTGGCTTGAAGCCATGAAATCTGAGATATGATCCATGTATGAGAACAAAGTATGGACTTTGGTTGACTTGCCCGATGATCGGCAAGCCATAGAAAAATAGGATCTTCAAGAGGAAGACGGACGCTGATAGTAGTGTTACTATCTACAAAGCTAGAATTGTCGCAAAAGGTTTTCGACAAGTTCAAGGTGTTGACTATGATGAGATTTTCTCACTCGTATCTATGCTTAAGTCTGTCCGAATCATGTTAGCAATTGCCGCATTTTATGAAATCTGGCAAATGGATAAACAAAACTGCATTCCTTAATGGATTTGCTAAAGAAGGGTTGTATACGATGCAACTAGAAGGTTTTGTCGATCCTAAAGGTGTTAACTAAATATGCAAGCTCCAGCGATCTATCTGTGGACTGGTGCAAACATCTCGGAGTTGGAATATACGCTTTGATGAGTTGATCAAAGCATATAGTTTTATACAGACTTGCGGTGAAGCCTGTATTTACGAGAAAGTGAGTGGGAGCACTACAGCATTTCTGATAAGTATATGTGAATGACATATTGTTGATCGGAAATAATGTAGAATTATTCGGTAAAGCATAAAAGGAGTGTTTGAAAGGAGTTTTTCAAAGAAAGACTTCGGTAAAGCTGCTTACATATTGAGCTTCAAGATCTATAGAGATAGATCAAGATGCTTGATAAGTTTTTCGATAAGTACATACCTTGACAAGATTTTGAAGTAGTTCAAAATGGAACAGTCAAAGAAAAAGTTTCTTGCCTGTGTTACAAGGTGTGAAGTTGAGTAAAGACTCAAAGCCCGACCACGGCAGAAGATAGAAAGAGAATGAAAGTCATTCCCTATGCCTCATTCATAGGTTCTATAAAGTATGCCATGCTATGTACCAGATCTATTGTATACCCTGCACTGATTTGGCAAGGGAGTAAAATAGTGATCTAGGAGTAGATCACTAGACAGCGGTCAGAATTATCCTTAGTGAAATAAGGATATGTTTCTCGATTATGGACGTGACAAAAAGGTTCGTCGTAAAGGGTGATGTCGATGCAAGTTTTTGACACTGATCCAGATGAATCTAAAGTCTCAATCTGGATACATATTGAAAGTGGGAGCAATTAGCTAGAGTAGCTCCGTGTAGAGCATTGTAGACATAGAACTTGCAAAATACTTACGGATCTGAATGTGACAGACCCGTTGACTAAAATTATCTCACAAGCAAAACATGATCACACCTTAGTACTCTTTGGGTGTTAATCACATAGATATGTGAACTAGATTACTGACTCTAGTAAACCCTTTGAGTGTTGGTCACATGACGATGTGAACTATGGGTGTTAATCACATGGTGATGTGAACTATTGCTGTTAAATCACATGGCGATGTGAACTAGATTATTGACTCTAGTGCAAGTGGGAGACTGAAGGAAATATACCCTAGAGGCAATAATAGAGTTATTATTTATTTCCTTATATCATGATAAATGTTTATTATTCATGCTAGAATTGTATTAACCGGAAACATAATACATGTGTGAATACATAGACAAACAAAGTGTCACTAGTATGCCTCTACTTGACTAGCTCGTTAATCAAAGATGGTTATGTTTCCAAACCATGGACAAAAGAGTTGTTATTTGGTTAACGAGGTCACATCATTAGTTGAATGATCTGATTGACATGACCCATTCCATTAGCTTAGCACCCGATCGTTTAGTATGTTGCTATTGCTTTCTTCATGACTTATACATGTTCCTATGACTACGAGATTATGCAACTCCCGTTTGCCAGAGGAACACTTTGGGTGCTACCAAACGTCACAACGTAACTGGGTGATTATAAAGGAGCATTACAGGTGTCTCCAAAGGTAGATGTTGGGTTGGCGTATTTCGAGATTAGGATTTGTCACTCCGATTGGCGGAGAGGTATCTCTGGGCCCTCTCGGTAATGCACATCACTTAAGCCTTGCAAGCATTGCAACTAATGAGTTAGTTGTGGGATGTTGTATTACGGAACGAGTAAAGAGACTTGCCGGTAACGAGATTGAACTAGGTATTGGATACCGACGATCGAATCTCGGGCAAGTAACATACCGATGACAAAGGGAACAACGTATGTTGTTATGCGGTCTGACCGATAAGATCTTCGTAGAATATGTAGGAGCCAATATGGGCATCCAGGTCCCGCTATTGGTTATTGACCGGAGACGTATCTCGGTCATGTCTACATTGTTCTCGAACCGTAGGGTCCGCACGCTTAACGTTACAATGACAGTTATTATGAGTTTATGCATTTTGATGTACCGAAGGTTGTTCAGAGTCCCGGATGTGATCACGGACATGACGAGGAGTCTCGAAATGGTCGAGACGTAAAGATTGATATATTGGAAGCCTATGTTTGGACATCGGAAGTGTTCCGGGTAAAATCGGGATTTTACCGGATTACTGGGAGGGTTACCGGAACCCCCCGGGAGCCAAATGGGCCAACATGGGCCTTAGTGGAAAGTTGAAAGGGCAGCCCACATAGGGCTGTGCGCCTCCCCCCTCTCTCTAGTCCTATTAGGACTAGGAGAAGGTGGCCGGCCCCCCTCTCTCCCTTTCCCACTTGGGAATCCTAGTTGGACTAGGATTGGAGGGGGAATCCTACTCCGAGTGGGAGTAGGACTCTCCTGCGCCTCCTCTCCTGGCCGGCCAGCCCTCCCCCTCTCATCCTTTATATACGGGGGCAGGGGACACCTCTAGACACACAAGTTGATCCTTGAGATCGTTCCTTAGCCGTGTGCGGTGCCCCCTGCCACCAAATTCCACCTCGATCATACCGTTGTAGTGCTTAGGCGAAGCCCTGCGTCGGTAGTACATCAAGATCGTCACCACGCCGTCGTGCTGACGGAACTCCTCCCCGAAGCTTTGCTGGATCGGAGCCCGGGGATCGTCATCGAGCTGAACGTGTGCTAAGAACTCGGAGGTGCCGTAGTAACGGTGCTTCGATCGATCGGATCGGGAAGAAGACGTACGACTACTTCCTCTACGTTGTGTCAACGCTTCCGTTGCGATCTACAAGGGTATGTAGATCAGACTCTCCCCTCATTGCTATGCATCACCATGATCTTGCGTGTGCGTAGGAAAATTTTCGAAATTACTACGTTCCACAACATGTACCTCCACCGATAGGCTTACTGCATGCCTCAAGAGGAAGCCCCTGCTTGTTCCCCTCGCCAGCCTGGGCATCGGGATCATGCGAGGCCGAGGCTCTTTGCGAGCGACCCCGGAGCTTCACCGGCGCCTTCAACAACAACAGCCACCGGGTACAACCAATATCTCTGGGGCACGATTACGCTAACCATGGACCGTAGGTGAACCAAGCCACGACAACGGCCGTGAACCTCAGGACGATGGCCCCAACAGAAGCGGATGGAAAGCACAAGGGGATGTGCGGGGGGAGCCTGGCACCAAGGCCTCCCCCGCGCCACGCGGTGCAAGGTGCTGCCACGATGATGGCGCATGCCGCACAGAGGTAGGACCTCCAGTGGGGAAGGCACCGGTGAGCCCTTCCCCTCGGTGGGGGGCCTGCGATCGCCGAGGCACCGCAAGCATACCCCCTTGCCCCTTGGTCTCGTCTTGGTTCCGACGCCCCAACGGTGTTCAGGGGAAGCGCCGGGCGGGGACCTCGCCAGGTGCCAGGGATGTCTTTGAATATCTCCGCTCGTGACACTCTCACGTAATAATAAATTGGGGCTGTACACGCCCCAGTGTCCCGTGAGCGCCGCCCTCGGGCCTCACAGGGGCTCCCACCCACGTCCAAGTGGAAGCACCATGCTCCGCGCTGGCCGTCGACACTGTCCCCTAATGACTATGGCCACACCCAGTGGAAGCACTTAGCTCTACGCTGGTGAGAAGACTAGTCTAGGCGCCAGACGCAGCTGTTTGTTTTCGCCCTCTTTCTATAACCCAATTTGCCGTCTTTTGGAATGAGATTTGGAGTTTCGTGCACTTATCAAAAGAAAACGGGGGAATTTTATTGATTCCCGGTGATTTCTTGACCTTTGGTTTGTGTTTAAAAGTAGGTCTCATGCCCACTACCCCCTGATACGTCTCCAACGTATCTATAATTTTTGATTGTTCCATGCTATTATATTACCTATTTTGGATGTTAATGGGCTTATTTATACACTCCTATATTATTTTTGGGACTAACCTACTAACCCAAGGCCCAGTGCAAATTGTTGTTTTTTGCCTGTTTCAGTGTTTCATAGAAAAGTAATATCAAACGGAATCCAAATGGAATAAAACCTTTGGGAGATTTATTTTTGGAACAAACGTGATCAAGGGGACTTGGATTTGACGTCAAGAAACGAACGAGGAGGCCACGAGGCAGGGGGGCGCCTACCCCCCTGGGCGTGCCCTCCACCCTCGTGGGCCCCTCGTGGCTCCACCGACCTACTTCTTCCTCCTATATATATTCATATACCCCGGAAACATCCAGGAGCACCACGAAACCCTATTTCCACCGCCACAACCTTCTGTACCCAAGAGATCCCATCTTGGGGTCTTTTCTGGAGCTCCGCCGGAGGGGGAATAGATCACGGAGGGCTTCTACATCAACACCATAGCCTCTCCGATGATGTTTGAGTAGTTTACCTAAGACCTTCGGGTCCATAGTTATTAGCTAGATGGCTTCTTCTCTCTCTTTGGATCTCAATACAATGTTCTCCTCGATCTTCTTGGAGATCTATTTGATGTAACTCTCTTTGCGGTGTGTTTGTCGAGATTCGATGAATTGTGGGTTTATGATCAAGTTTGTCTATGAACAATATTTGATTATTCTCTGAAATCTTTTATGTATGATTGGTTATCTTTGCAAGTCTCTTCGAATTATCAGTTTGGTTTGGCCTACTAGATTGATCTTACGTGTAATGGGAGATGTGCTTAGCTTTGGGTTCAATCTTGCGGTGTCGTTTCCTAGTGACAGCAGGGGCAGCAAGGCACGTATTGTATTGTTGCCACCGAGGATAAAAAGATGGGGTTTATATCATATTGCTTGAGTTTATTCCTCTACATCATGTAATCTTGCCTAATGCATTACTCTATTCTTATGAACTTAATACTTTAGATGCATGCTGGATAGCGGTCGATGTGTGGAGTAATAGTAGAAGATGCAGAATCGTTTCGGTCTACTTGTCGCGGACGTGATGCCTATATACATGATCATGCCTAGATATCCTCATAATTATGCACTTTTCTATCAATTGCTCGACAGTAATTTGTTCACCCACCGTAACAATTATGCTATCTTGAGAGAAGCCACTAGTGAACCTATGGCCCCTCGGTCTATCTTTTATCATATAACTTTCCAATCTATTTTATTTTGGAATCTTTATTTTCCTATCTACATCATAAAAATACCAAAAATATTTATCTTATTATTATTATCTCTATCAGATCTCACTCTCGTAAGTGACCGTAAAGGGATTGACAACCCCTTTATCGTGTTGGTTGCGAGGTTCTTATTTGTTCGCGTAGGTGCGAGGGACTTGCGTGCAGTCTCCTACTGGATTGATACCTTGGTTCTCAAAAACTGAGGGAAATACTTATGCTACTTTGCTGCATCACCCTTTCCTCTTCAAGGGGAAACCAACGCAGTGCTCAAGAGGTAGCACCCCCTCGTGAGCACCCCGCGAGCGGGGGCTGGGCGTGTTGTGCGCGCTATGCGCATGCTTGGGCGAGCTCGAGTGCTGTCGAGACCCCCTCGGGGCCAATGCGCGCACACCTTGCCGTAACTCGGCAATCGGCTCCTCGGGAGGCACTCTCGGGTGGACCTGCAGGCTCCCTAGGAGGCTTAAACCCTTGCGAGCCCCCGGAGGGCCCGCCTCAAGAGAGGAGTGCCTCTGCGATACAAGAACCCGCTCAAGAACACCAGTACCAAAGATAAGTCGCGACATCTACTTTAGTCGGGAGCTTTTTGGTTCACGGCAGCATGTTCTAGTATCCATCTCAAAAGCATATCATCATTTCATACATTACAAGGGAACCCCCCTACAAAGATGCTTTCACGGCCCGCAGGGCCCTGTCCGATTTTTTTTGTCATGCAGGCTAGGACAGTGTGACGCTCCGAGACCGTTGCGTCAGGTGTCTTCCAGTTATGCGTCATCGTTGCCATGTCATTCGCTTGCATGTTGCATCTTGCCATATCATCATGTGCATTACATCATCATGTTTTCAAAACTTGCATCCGCCCGGGTCTCCCCGTTCCTTCCGTTGACCGTTCTGAGCCCAGACACACTTGCACGCGCCCGCGGCACGTCCGAAATATTATTTTATATGTGGCCGGAAAATGTTCTCAGAATGGGTTGAAAGTTGACACGCGGTGTTGTTATGTTGTCAGTAGACCGCCTGTCAAGTTTCATCACATTCGGAGCTCGTTTGATAGCCCAACCGTTAAACATATAGGGGCACTATACCCGGTCACATGTTGGACGTTTTCTGTCTCCGAAAACCTTGTCGGGCTGCATTTCCGTCTGTCTCTTCTCAGCCTGAGACCTCTCCTGCACAGCCCACAAACTCCACCTAGTTACCCCCTCTGTCTGGAACAGCACGATCTTGATCGGAGGCTCCGAAACGCTCCAGAACCCCCCCCCCTAGACCCAAACCCTAGCAAAACCTGCTATATATAGACTCCCTCCTGCCATTTTGGGCAACCTAGACCCAATCCACCTACCTCTAGCCTTCCCCCTCCTCAGATTCCGCGCCCAGCCGCTCCACCGCTGCCACTTGTCGCCGCTAGGCAGGCTAGCCGCCACCATGCCCCGCCGCAGCCGCCACTCGCAGCCAATCCGGGCGCGCCACCTGTCCCGCGCGCCTCCACTCCGCCGACAGCCCGCTCGGGCCCGCAATAGGCCCGCCCCATCGGGGCCCGAGGCAGCCCGCCCCGCCGCCAGGGAGATCCCGCTTCAACCCCGCCGGACCCCGCCGCCCATCGCGCCGGCCGGTCGCCGCCGACGCACTCCAGTGCCTCCGCCACCGCGCCCCATGCCGTCCAATCGTTGCCGCTGCCCAGATCGGGTGCCTGGTCGCAGGGATCCGTTCGTCCCGCGGACTCCTCCCTGCCTTCTTGCCGGAACCACCTCATTGACCTCGCCGGAGCCCGCCACCTTCGCCGCTTGTCTCCCTGACCGTCGTCGTCGCCAGATTTGGTGCCCTCGTGATGCCCCGAGGCCGGATCCGTCGCCTCGCACCCATTCCCGGCCTCCGTCGCCCTTCCCCGTGCTCGCCGCCGGCCGTCGTCGCCGTTGGTCGTCGCCGCCGTTGCCTCCCCTCGGGCGAAGGGAGAGGACGAGCACACCACTGGGCTGCCTCCCTCGCACGCGCGTGGGCCGGCCTCGCCCCGGCCCAGCAGCGCCCCGGCCTTGGCCCATGGTAAGTTACATCCCCCAGTGCCTTTTCCTATTGGCCCGACTACAGTTTCAGCCCGACTATGTTTTTTTCCAGTCCAGCGAATTTGTCTAATTATCCAATGCACTGTAGTTTTGCAGAAAAGCCCTCAAACTACATGCATATAATAACTCATGAACTATGCATCACATCTAAAAACTTTATATATGTAAAATGCTTAGAATTGTGTCTAGATTCATAATATCCAACTTTCATGCATGTTTGAAATGTTTAAATTGTTGTTTTCTTTAATTTGCTCCAAATGCCACGGTAAAATGATTTATTTCATAACTAAATAACCGTAGCTCGGTTGTAAATATACTTTATATGTAAATGGTGTAGAAAAATCCATAGGTTAACATGGTGACAGTAATTTGCATGTTTAACAACTCTAAAATTGTGTATAGGGCATAACAGTACCAAATCCATAATTTGCACATGAGGATTTACCAGAATTGTTGTTTGTTGTTCCGGCCTCATTTAAACTTGTCTAGATAGGTAGTTTCATATGCTTCACCTCTTGCCATGTTTCGCAACATTTAATATTGTTGGTTACATAAATGAGAGTGAACTAAATAAGTCATGTGGTGTTTCGTCAATATGCAACTCGTTGCATATTGAGCTCCACTTAACTTGTAGTTTTGCTTGTGCACTTTGCCATGCCATGCCTCATTAAACCGGACATGCATCATACTTGTTTGCGCATCATGCCATGCTTATGTGATGGGTGTTTACTATGTTGTTTGCTTCGTTCCGGTTTGCTTCTCTCGTTAGCTTCGGTTCTGGAGTTGTGAGGATCCATTCGACTACGTGCATTTGTCTTCTTCATGGACTCGTTCTTCTTCCTTGCGGGATCTCAGGCAAGATGACCATACCCTCGAAATCACTTCTATATTTGCTTGCTAGTTGTTCGTTCTATTGCTATGTCGCACTACCTACCACTTGTTATATCATGCCTGCCATATTGCCATGTCAATTTTCTAACCTTCCTTTCCTAGCAAACCGTTGTTTTGCTAAGTTACCGCTGTGCTCAGCCCCTCTTTATAGCGTTGTTAGTTGCAGGTGAAGCTGAAGTTTGTTCCATGTTGGAACATGGATATTTTGGGATATCACAATATCTCTTATTTAATTAATGCATCAATATACTTGGTAAAGGGTGGAAGGCTCGGCCTTATGCATGGTGTTTTGTTCCACTCTTGCTGCCCTAGTTTCTGTCATACCGGTGTTATGTTCCTTGATTTTGCGTTCCTTACGTAGTTGGGTGTTATGGGAACCCCTTGACAGATCGCTTTGAATAAAACTCCTCCAGCAAGGCCCAACCTTGGTTTTACATTTTGCTAACAACCTATTACCCTTCCCTTGGGTCGGCCAACCCGAGGGTCATCTTTATTTTAACCCCCTCGGGCCAGTGCTTCTCTAAGTGTTGGTCTGGACTAGAGCCCCTTGCAGCACCACCTAGGGAAACTTGAGGGCTAGTTTTAGTTGTACAGATTGCTCATCCATTGTTGCCCTGAGAACAAGATATGTGCAGCTCCTATCGGGATTGTCGGCACATCGTGTGGCTTTGCTGGTCTTGTTTTACCATTGTCAAAATGTCTTGTAACCAGGATTCTGAGACTGATCGGGTCTTCTCGGGAGAAGGAATATCCTTCGTTGACAGTGAGAGCTTGTGATGGGCTAAGTTGGGACACCCCTGCAGGGTATAAACTTTCGAGAGCCGTGCCCGCGGTTATGTGGAAGATGGGAATTTTTTAATATCCGGTTGTAGAGAACTTGACATTCGACTTAATTAAAATGCATCAACCGCGTGTGTAGCTGTGATGGTCTCTTTTTGGCGAAGCCCGGGAAGTGAACATGGTTCTTGTGTTATGATTGTGCGTAAGAAGTGTTAGGATCACTTCTTGATCATTTATAGCTTCTCGAACGCTGCGTTGCTTCTCTTCTCGCTCTCATTTGCGTATGTTAGCCACCATATATGCTTAGTGCTTGCTGCAGCTCCACCTCATTACCCTATTGTCAGGACCCCGATTCCAAGTCACATCGATCTAGCCGGTAACACCTCATATCACATTGCGGCCTCACGCACGGTATCCCACGGGTGTCGCCTCACCATGGCCCGGGACCGTTTGTGCCTTTTGGCACACGTATATGATAGTGTCGCTAGCATCCATATGACAGAGAACCCGGGCCGACATGGCTAGTCGTGAACCCAAAGCGGCACAGACCTATGGAGACAGGCATACATGAATCACATCGAGCATGTCGGTCATCACCGAGTGAATCCGGGCTGTAGCACTGGGCTAACAAGACTCCGGGGAACCCGGGCTGTAGAAGGCTAGGCAGGACTCTAGATGTCACCACGTGACATTTCCCCGAAGGGACAGACATAGGAACGAAGTGAAACACATGCCGGCCAGTCAAGTGTCCTGAACAGTAGTGCTGGGCTAGCAGGACTCTGGTGAACCGGGCTGTAGCGGACAACTATGGCTCGAGGAATACTAGACTACATTTCCCCATAAGAAAGGCTGCCAAGGATAAACAACTAGATTGCCGGATCCCACTCATACCAAGCATTTCAAGCATATACACAATATGCCCGATATGAGTACATACAACATGGCATCACAACAAAACTCTACAACTCAAGTACTTTATTTAAAGGCTCCAGAGAGCCATACATAACATGTTCATACAGGTAGGGGTCACATGACCCGACACTCAAGTCATACAAGCATACAAGCACAATCGGAAGTAAATAGTCTGAGTACAGACACTAGAAAGCAAGAAGGCTTCCGAAGCCTGTCTATCTACATAGGGCCGTCCATGGCCACGATCACCACCTGGGTGGCTAGTCACTCGTCGACATCAAGGTCTACGTAGAACCCATCGAAGGGGCGGTGTTGTCGTCTGAAAACAGTAATTAAGCAAACATGAGTACAAAGGTACTCAGCAAGTCTTACAATAGAACCTACTATACACGCTCATTCTCAAGAAGGTGGTGGTGTTATTGCAGCAAGCCAGCTTTGACTCTTGGCTAAGCTATCCTACGAAACTCCACTAGTAAAAAAGTTTTCGCACACGAGTCCACTACTCACGAACACAATACTCCACCGGGGATCCTCCCTTGTCATCCTATGAGAGGGCCATCCTCGGTACTCACACTTATCTTGAGTCTTTTAGTAGTAACCATTAACTTGTCTATGAACTATATAGGCAATCAAGTAGTCCTTTACCGCGGACGCGGCTATTCGAATAGTTTTATACCCTGCAGGGGTGTACTTCGTAACACATGTTTCGACCACTTAGCGTCTGCACACGACATGTGCTCGGCAGACTTCACCATGTACTCCTACATGGCCTCTCATCGATACCTTTACCAAAACATGTTCAACACATCCCTCACATTACCGACATAATCATTTCACTCTAGCCCATCACCCGGATGAACCAGACCTGACACAACTCTAAGAATAGCAGGCATAGCAAGGTAGGAATCACATACATGGCTCAATCAACTCCTACACATGCTAGTGGGTTTCATCTAGTTACTGTGGCAATGACAGGTAATGCAGAGGATAAGGGTTCAACTACCGTAGCACACATCAGTTTGAATCACGTTGTCTTAATGCAGTAAACAAGAGCAGAGGCGAGAACATGGGTTTGTATCAGAATGATCAATGGGTTGCTTGCCTGTTGTAGTGGTATTTGGGTACTGCCCTTCAGACGGATACTCGGGGTTATCCTCGGAGGCAGAACCTACCATGAAAGACACACCGAACATAATCAACACATGACAATATGCAAGAATATGATGCATGCTATGACATGGCAAAATGAATGTGTCTTGGCCTAATGCAAGCTAAAACAGGATGGAATGAACTCATTTGAATCAAATTTTCAAATGTTAGCTCATTTAACATGGCCTTATTAGTGCATTACCTTATTCTGCTTAAACAGCAAGGTTAACTTGTTTTGTCATGCATGAAACCATTATAGATGGATAGATTGAATTTTTCTGATCATTTTTCATATATAAATCTTTGCATTTAGAGCTATGGTTGATTTTCTATGATTTTTAGAAGTTTTGGCTATTTTCTGGAATTTCCTATTAAAGAATAAATCTAGTAATTGAATTAATGCGTCAGCATGACATAGGTGTGACGTCAGCGGGTCAACTGGGTCGGCCAGGTCAAACCTAACTGGTGGGCCCTGTCTGTCAGCGACTCAGCTAATTAACAGAATTAAATTAACACTAATTAACTGTTAGTGGGGCCTATGCCCACATGTCAGTGACTAAACTAATTAAATTTAGTTAAAACTAATCCTAAACTAATTAGCAGACCGGCCCCACCTGTCATAGACTCAGGGCGGTCAACCTGGGCCCACACGGGGTCAAACAGGGTCAACTCGCCGGCGTCTAGCCGCCGGCGAGGCCAGAAGCGGCGGAGCAGCGCGGGATTTGCACTCCGGCGACCAAAAGGGCGGCGGAGACTATATACGTGATGTAGGGAGGAAGCCGCATCGAGTGGTGGCAGTGGGTGGAGCTGGGGTGGCCGGAAACGTCGCCGGCGACGAGTTTGGCAGCGGCCGGAGCTCGGGTGAGGTTGAACTAGTCGTTAGGAGGCACGGGGAGGCGCGTGGTTTGGTGCGTTGAGCTCCTGAAGGTGCGATAGGACTAGTGGACAGGATGGCGCGGCCATTGGGTGGCCGGAGCCTCGTCGGCGACGAGCTCCGCGGCGGTGCATGCGGGTGAGTTACGTGCGGTCGCTACGGGGCTCGAGAGGGAGAACGGAGAGGGTGGGGAGGTGGCTGAGCTCACGGGGGTCTCGTCAAGGCAGTCGGAGAGGTCGGGGATGAGCTGATGAGGCGGGGACGGCAAAGGGGATCTCCCGTGGCCGGATTTGAGGACGAGCTCGGTGCAGCGTCTCCGGGGCGAGCGAGTGCTCGGGGCTCGGCCTACTCGATGTAGTCGACGACGGCGGAGCTCATGGGCATGATGGCGCGGCGCGAGGACGACGGAGGGCGTGGCTACGACGATGGTGCGGCGACAGGAGCGTCGGCCATGGTGGGGAACGGCGAGGGAGAGAGAGGTTGGAATGGCGTGTCCAGGGGCTTCGAGGTGTGACGTGGAGGTGTCCAGGCGTCCAAGGGCGTGGGCGGCAAGCAGGTGACGCCGTGGCGAACTCGGGCACGCCGGCGTCACCTCCCGGCCTGCCTGGCGGGGAAGAAGCAGCTGGCTGGCGCGGGCCAGCACAGTGCTAGGCCGCCTGGTGGGCCGGCTAGTGGGTTAGGTGGGCTGCGCCAGGTGAGTTCATGTTCTTTCTCTTCTTTTCTGTTTTTTATTATTTATTATTTCTGTAACTTCAGGGCTTTATTAAAAATGCCAGGGCATTACCATAAATCATAAAATTAATCATGGCCACTGTTTAGAATATATCCAACAGCAAACATTTTAGTTAATGATTATTTGAGCATTTAAAATATTTTATAGCATTTAAATGCCCAAATGCAAATACTATAAGGATTAATCCAATGACCTTAGATGCCCTAGAAAAATGTGCACCATTTTTGTCACGGGTTTTAACCCAAAACAAAAATGGTGGGCTTTTTAGAAGGGCATTTCAGGTTCATTGAAAAAGTTTTTAGTAAACCCTAGTTGTTCCAGGGGGGTGCTGGGGGTTCTGTCATCCCCATTTCAAATTTAAGAGAAAATTAAACATGATGCACACTCTAATGCTTGAACTAGCTAGGGTGTGACAACTCACCCCCACTCAAAAGAATCTCGTCCCGAGATTTAGGTTCCTCCGGGAAGAAGGTGGGGTACTCGAGTCGAAGACGATCCTTCCTTTCCCATGTGGCTTCTTTCTCGGAATGGTGTGACCATTGAACCTTGAGAAACTTGATATTATGACGTCGAGTGGTACGCTCGGCTTGATCAAGGATACGAACGGGATATTCCCGATATGAGAGGTTATCTTGTAGATCAAGCGTTTCATGGTCCACTCCACGGATAGGATCCGTGAAGCAACGCCTAGTTGAGAAACATGGAAGACATCGTGAACTCTGGAAAGATGCGAAGCTAGTTCCAATTGGTAGGAAACTTCTCCTCGTTTGGCAAGAATGCGAAAGGGTCCGATGTAACGAGGAGCCAATTTGCCTTTGATACCCAAACGATGGGTTCCCTTTAACGGAGTAACCTGAAGGTAAGCCTTCTCGCCGACTTCATAAGTCACGAGCTTATGTCTACAATCATATTGGCTCTTTTGACGAGATTGGGCTGTTTTCAATTTCTCACGAATAACGGGAACCTGCTCTTCTGCTTCTTGAATCATATCCGGGCCAAAGAGTTGTCTTTCCCCGGTTTATGACCAGTTAAGAGGCGTTTGACATTTTCGTCCATAGAGAACTTCGAAAGGAGCCTTGCCCAAGCTAGCTTGATAACTATTATTATAAGCAAACTCCGCGAATGGAAGGCATTTCTCCCAACCCATTCCGAACGAGATGACATAAGCTCGGAGCATATCTTCCAGAATTTGATTGACTCGCTCTACTTGACCACTTTATTGAGGATGGAAGGCGGTGCTAAAAGAGAGACGAGTTCCCAGAGCATTTTGGAAACTTTCCCAAAATCGAGAGGTGAAGAGACTCCCACGGTCCGAGTTAATTTCCAATGGAACACCGTGAAGAGACACTATTCGGGAGATGTATAACTCAGCTAGCTGGCTAGCGGTGATACTCTCACGAACAGGTAGAAAGTGGGCTACTTTGGAAAGACGGTCGATCACGATGAAGATGGCATTATTCCCTCTCTTGGTCCTGGGAAACCCAGTGATGAAATCCATACTGATTTTATCCCATTTCCCTTCAGGAATAGCCAAAGGGTGAAGGGTGCCAGCAGGCCGCTGATGCTCTGCTTTGACACGACGACAAACATCGCAATTAGCAATGTATTGAGCGATTTCTCTCTTCATCCTAGTCCACCAAAACCTCTAGTGTAGGTCTTGATACATCTTGGTACTACCGGGATGAATGGTGAGAGGGGATTCATGAGCTTCCTTGAGAATCAACTGGCGTAGATGTTGTTTCTTGGGAACCACCAAACGGTTCTCGAAGAAGACAGCACCCCACTCATCGATGGAAAAACATTTAGCAACTCCGCTAGCAATGTTTTCCTTAATCTGGAATATGCCCTTATCACGCTTCTGGGCAGCTATGATTTGATCGATAAGGGTAGGTTTCGCCACCAGGGTGGATAGAAAACCTCGAGGAACAATGGGAAGATCAAGCTTATGAAATTCCTCATGGAGAAGTGGTTGACTTTGTTGTAACATCAGGTTGTTACAATAGGACTTGCGACTTAGTGCATCAGCCATGACATTGGCTTTGCCCGGGGTGTAAGTTATTCCTAAGTCGTAATCCGAGATCAACTCGACCCAACGTCTTTGCCTGAGATTCAAATCCGGTTGGGTGAAGATATATTTGAAACTTTGGTGATCGGTGAAGATCTCGCAACGATTACCGAGGAGGTAATGTCGCCAAGTTTTGAGTGCATGGACTATAGCTGCAAGCTCTAGATCATGTGTGGGATAGTTTTCCTCATGTGGGTGTAATTTCCGTGAAGCATAGGCAATTACCTGACGATCTTGCATGAGTATGCAACCTAGTCCTTGTCGCGAGGCGTCGCAATAAACAATAAAGTCCTTGGATAAATCTGGTGGTACCAGTACGGGAGCAGATGCCAGGCATCTTTTCAGTTCCTGAAAGCTGAACTCGCACTGTGGAGTCCACTCGAACTTTTTATCTTTCTTGAGGAGTTCAATTAGAGGTTTAGCAACCTTGGAGAAATTCTCGACGAAGCGACGGCAGTAGCTCGCTAAGCCAAGGAAGCTCCGAACTTGCTTGACCGTCTCAGGTGGAGTCCAATCAAGGACAGCTTGAACTTGCTCGGGATTAACAACAATACCCTTACCAGAGATTACATGGCCTAGATAGGTCACTTCTGGCAACCAAAATTCACACTTGGAGAATTTGGCATAAAGGCGATGCTCTCGAAGTTTCGTCAATACCAGCCTTAGATGTTCGGCATGTTCCTCTTCATTCTTGGAGTAGATCCGTATGTCATCGAGGTATACTACGACGAATTTATCCAAATACTCCATGAAGACCGAGTTCATTAACCGAGAGAAGGTGGCTGGGGCCTTGGTTAGACCAAAGGACATAAAGGTGTACTCGTATTGGCCATAACGAGTAACAAAGGCCGTTTTGGGAATGTCCCCGTTTCTGATTTTGATTTGATGGTAGCCCAACCTCAAATCCATCTTGGAAAATACTGAGGATCCAGCGAGCTGATCATACAGATCGTTGATCCTGGGAAGCGGATACTTGTTCTTGATGGTGACCAAGTTGACAGGTCGGTAATCTACAACCATTCGATCCGTTCCATCCTTCTTCTTGACGAAGAGGACGGGGCAAGCCCAAGGAGAGGAACTAGGACGGATGAAACCCTTTTTCAAGGAGTCATCGAGTTGGTTCTTAAGCTCGGCTAGTTCTAAGGGTGCCATCTTGTAGGGTCTCCTAGAAATTGGAACGGTTCCTGGAACAAGGTCTATCACAAACTCGACATCCCTGTCAGGTGGAACACCTGGCAGTTCTTCTGGAAAGACATCCGGAAAGTCTCGGACTACCGGAACATCCTCAAGGTCTGGAAGGGGGTTGGCGTTTAGGGAGTAAAGCTGGCGCTTGGCCACTCGAGTTAAGACATTGACTGTCTTGCCCTATGGGTGGGTAAGTTGAACGGTTCTAGTGGCACAATCAACCTTAGCATAATGAGCTGACATCCAGTCCATACCCAAGATGATGTTTATGTCCGAGGACTTGAGAGCTATAAAGGATGCAAGGAAGACAAGTCTATCGACAAGAATTTCGTTCCCATGGCTTACTCTAGAAGTTTGCCATCTAGAGCCAGGGGTTTGAATTTCCATGGTAGAGGGCATGTCACAGAATGTCGTGTTATGCAATCGAGCATAGTTCTCGGATATGAATGAATGAGATGCTCCAGTATCGAAAAGAACAGATGCCGGATGGCAATTAACAAGGAGCGTACCAAGGACGACATTAGGATCCTCATGAGCCTCCTCTGCTGAAACATAGTTGACATGGCCACGTGCAGTGGTGACCGGCTTGGTGTAGAATGTCTTTCCCGCTGGTTACCACGGCCAACGGACTTTCCAGACTAATTGGGGTTGTTCTGGGGACACTCTCGACTATAGTGACCCGGCTCTCCACACTTGAAGCATGTCACCACATTGGGGCATGGAGCAACATTAGCAGCGGGGCCACCATAGGGCTTGGGTGGTGCAAACTGCTGGATGGGATGAGGCGCCTCAAAGGATGGCCTCGGAATGAACGTGGGTGGCAGTGCCGTGCTTGGGATCCACACCCGGCGCTTCTGAGCCCCAGAGCCGGATGAAGAGCCAAAATCACGGGAGTGCTTGCGTGAAGCGTCATAGTCAGACTGGCCTGACTCAGCACTGATGGCTTTATTGACCAACTTCTGAAAAGAGGTGCACTCGTGCAGACGAAGATCACGGCGAAGCTCAGGGCTAAGTCCCTTGCGGAACCTTGCCTGCTTCTTAGCGTCGGTAGATACCACTTCAGGAGCATAACATGCCGGATTCCCAAATTCACGACTATAAGTATCCACAGTCAGTCTTCCTTGGGTGAAATTGCAGAACTCCTCCCTCTTGCGATCTATGAGACCTTTCGAAATGTGATGCTCACGGAAAGCCTCACTGAATTCAGCACAAGTAGTGATTTGGCCGACCGGGCGCATAGCTTCAAAAATTTCCCACTAGAGGCTAGTAGGGCCTTCGAGATGGTAGGCAGCATAAGTAACCTTATCAGCTTCGGCTACGTTGGCAGAACGTAGCTTGTGGGTGATGCTGCGAAGCCAGTCATCCGCATCGAGGGGCTCGACGGAATGGTTAAACTTTGGTGGGTACAGCTTGATAAAGTCATTGATTGACACCAAGTCATTTCGCTGATGGCGTGCAGTGTTCTGCTCAATCCGCTCTAGCAGGCGGTTAGTCTCACGCTTGTTTCTGTCTGCCTCCAGCATCACTTCGGCCAGAGAAGGCGGGTGAGGCAGATTTTCACCCCTAGCTGCACTAGCTCCCCCTGCTCCGGGGCAGCAGGGTTGCTGCAGGTGTTGACCATCCTAGGAGAAAACAAGACAATGGTTTAGATAAGGATGGCTCAAACTTAGCAAGGAAGTGCAGAATGTAATGGATAACACGGAATGCAGAGATGTTCATCCGTATGTCATGGTAATATAGAACTGCCATATATATACCAACGATCATACAAACCATCCATAGTTTAGTACAAGCCTAGGCTACAGTATAACTATGATGAAAGACGTTACATCTCATCGGAGGCATTCCAAGCTCCTATACATTATTTGTCTACACCTCCGGAATTGATTACACACAAAGTCATATTCCACAAGTCACGCAGGACAGTGGAGATACAACTATTACAATACTAGTGATACTACTACTAACTCAGACAGCTCCGTAGTAGTCCTCATAGAAGTCACCTCCATAGCCTGTAAGTTCAACATGATCATCCGGGAACAGACGGTCCTGAGGAGCTTGTGGACCAAAGGGACTAGGATGAGGTCTTGGACCAACAAACGGTGGCCTGCAGGGGACCATGGGGAGGGGTGATGCCTCCCACATCATGCCAATCCACCATGTCTGGCAGAGCAGATCTCACAGGATACAGATCCCTTGTATCCATACATACAGCTTGCACCGCAGGTGCAAACCGAGTCAATGTGGCCCAATGATCAACACGGTTCTTGAAAAGCTCCAGCCTCAAGGCCCGATTCTCTTGATCCTTATCTTCGAGCATCTCGGCAGTGGTACGAGTTAATGAGTCCTCCTGAGTGGAGTCAGCTTAGATAGCCTGAAGATACCCTTGCGCTCCCGGAAGTTAAGCTGACATGTAACGGAAGTCAGTGTTCCGAAGCAGGCCAGTCCGGACTCGCATGATGGTCATCATGGAATAGGCAGCATCCTGCACAGCCATCTCAACAGTAACCCCGAGTCCATAGGAACAGTGGATGGGCTCAGTAGATCCAGGATAAGAAGGAAATATCCTGACGGTGCAGAAATATTGGCTTTGATTAAAGTCTCGGAACTGCTCTTCGATAGTGTATTTGGGATACCAATGGTAACCCGTCTCGATCATTACCCGGACTAACATAGCAGTATGACCGGGCACATCAAGGCACCGGGTCAGGCGAACCACTTGGTTTTGAGCACGAGTGGCCATCTGAAAGCACAACCACAATGCAAAGACATTAGAATTTCTAGGGAAAATTGGACAGCATAACAGTTGTAAATGCTCAGAAAGAGATTTGAGACATCCACAACAGTTTGCAATACCACTCAACAACATCATATCAAGGTTCTGATTCAACTGGCAACATACTAAAAGTAGTAGAAACTATACTGAGGCTTGTAACAACAATCCTATAAGCTACTACGGACTAGTAACACATGAACCTGATAGAAGGAGAGAGCCTAGTCCTTAACCCATGTTGAATAAGAAGAGAATGACTCAAATCAGAGGGCATAAGGTAAAGGAGTAAAAGAGCGTTACATTCCCTCCCACAATCAATTCCCCTACACATAACTAAAGCATTTCTAGACTCGACACCGACCAGTTTGCCTCAACGAACCTACAGGCAGTCCGGCTCTGATGCCAATGCTGTCAGGACCCCGATTCCAAGTCACATCGATCTAGCCCGTAACACCTCATATCACATTGCAGCCTCACGCACGGTATCCCACGGGTGTCGCCTGACCATGTCCCGAGACCGTTTGCTCCTTTTGGCACACGTATATGATAGTGTCGCTAGCATCCATATGACAGAGAACCCGGGCCGACATGGCTAGTCGTGAACCCAAAGCGGCACAGACCTATGGAGACAGGCATACATGAACCACATCGAGCATGTCGGTCATCAGCGAGTGAATCCGGGCTGTAGCATTGGGGTAACAGGACTCCGGGGAACCCGGGCTGTGGCAAGCTAGGCAGGACTCCGGATGTCACCGCGTGACATTTCCCCGAAGGGACAGACATAGGAACGAAGTGAAACACATGCCGGCCAGTCAAGTGTCCTGAACAGTAGTGCTGGGCTAGCAGGACTCCGGTGAACCGGGCTGTAGTGGACTACTATGGCTCGAGGAACACTGGACTACATTTCCCCATAAGAAAGGCTGCCAAGGATAAACAACTAGATTGTCGGATCCCACTCATACCAAGCATTTCAAGCATACACACAATATGCCCGATATGAGTACATTCAACATGGCATCACAACAAAACTCTACAACTCAAGTACTTTATTTAAAGGCTCCAGAGAGCCATACATAACATGTTCATACAGGTAGGGGTCACATGACCCGACACTCAAGTCATACAAGCATACAAGCACAAGCGGAAGTAAATAGTCTGAGTATAGACACTAGAAAGCAAGAAGGCTTCCGAAGCCTCTCTATCTACATAGGGCCCTCCATGGCCAGGATCACCACCATGGTGGCTAGTCACTCGTCGACATCAAGGTCTACGTAGAATCCATCGAAGGGGGCGGTGTTGTCGTCTGAAAACAGTAATTAAGCAAACATGAGTACAAAGGTACTCAGCAAGTCTTACAACAGAACCTACTATACATGCTCATTCTTAAGAAGGTGGTGGGGTTATTGCAGCAAGCCAACTTTGACTCTCGGCTAAGCTATCCTACGGAACTCCACTAGTAAAATACTTTTCGCACACGAGTCCACTACTCACCAACACAATACTCCACCGGTGATCCTCCCTCATCATCCTACGAGAGGCCCATCCTCGGTACTCACACTTATCTTGAGTCTTTTAGTAGTAACCATTAACTTGCCTATGAACTGTATAGGCAATCAAGTAGTCCTTTACCGCGGACGCGGCTATTCGAATAGTTTTATACCCTGCAGGGGTGTACTTCGTCACACATGTTTCCACCACTTAGCGTCTGCACACGACATGTGCTCGGCAGACTTCAAGCGAAAACCGACGTGGGTGTAGACCACGACCTGACTAACCTCACCAGTCTCTAGTCCATGTTTATCGCCTATTCAGGTTCCATCCGCAAGGAAATCCGGCCGGGGTGTCCTCAACGGCCCCAAACGATGTGTACAGTGTCCCGAGATGCCAAACGGGCGCCGGGCATACCCGGCCACAGTGTATCTACTGCATTATAGCCCACCCCTAGGGTCAGCGCTACGCACGGCCGCCAACACATAACCTACAAACACCAGAAACTAGTTGCAACTCCTGGACAGAGGGAGAGATGGGTCAGTAAGTCGAGCGGAGTCATATTTCAGGGCCCAATGTGTGGTAGTAGCTGAATCTTAAATCACGCATACAGATCTCAGTTCTTATGGACGGCCTCAATGAAACAACGCACCATGTACTCCTACATGGCCTCTCATCGATACCTTTACCAAAACATGTTCAACACATCCCTCACATTACCGACATAATCATTTCACTCTAGCCCATCACCCGGATGAACCAGACCTGACACAACTCTAAGAATAGCAGGCATAGCAAGGTAGGAATCACATACATGGCTCAATCAACTCCTACACATGCTAGTGGGTTTCATCTAGTTACTATGGCAATGACAGGTAATGCAGAGGATAAGGGTTCAACTACCGTAGCACACAGCAGTTTGAATCACGTTGTCTTAATGAAGTAAACAAGAGCAGAGGCGAGAACATGGGTTTGTATCGGAATGATCAATGGGCTGCTTGCCTGTTGTAGTGGTAGTAGGGTACTGCCCTTCAGACGGATACTCGGGCTTATCCTCGGAGGCAGAACCTACCACGAAAGACACACCGAACATAATCAACACATGACAATATGCAACAATATGATGCATGCTATGACATGGAAAAATGAATGTGTCTTGGCCTAATGCAAGATAAAACAAGATGGAATGAACTCATTTGAATCAAAGATTCAAATGTTAGCTCATTTAACATGGCCTTATTAGTGCATTACCTTATTCTGCTTAAACAACAAGGTTAACTTGTTTTGTCATTTATGAAACCATTACAGATGGATAGATTGAATTTTTCTAAACATTTTTCATATATAAATCTTTGCATTTGGAGCTATGGTTGATTTTCTGTGATTTTTAGAAGTTTTGGCTATTTTCTGGAATTTCCTATTAAAGAATAAATCCAGTAATTGAATTAATGCGTCAACATGACATAGGTGTGATGTCAGCGGGTCAACTGGGTCGGCCAGGTCAAACCTAACTGGTGGGCCCTGTCTGTCAGCGACTCAGCTAATTAACAGAATTAAATTAACACTAATTAACTGTCAGTGGGGCCTGGGCCCACATGTCAGTGACTGAACTAATTAAATTTAGTTAAAACTAATCCTAAACTAATTAGCAGACTGGCCCCACCTATCATAGACTTAGGGGGGGGTCAACCTGGGCCCACACGGGGTCAAACAGGGTCAACTCGCCGGCGTCTGGCCGCCGGCGAGGCCAGACGCGGCGAAGCAGCGCGGGATTTGCACTCCGGCGACCAAAAGGGCGGCAGAGACTATCAACGTGATGCGGGGAGGAAGCCGCGTCGAGTGGTGGCAGTGGGTGGAGCTGGGGTGGCCGGAAACGTCGCCGGCGACAAGTTTGGCGGCGGCCGGAGCTCGTGTGAGGTTGAACTAGTCGTTAGGGGGCACGGGGAGGCGCGTGGTTTGGTGCATTGAGCTCCTAGAGGTGCGGTAGGACTAGTGGACAGGGTGGCGTGGCCATTGGGTGGCCGGAGCCTCGTCGACGACGAGCTCCGCGGCGGTGCGTGCGGGTGAGCTACGTGTGGTCGCTACGGGGCTCGAGAGGGAGAACGGAGAGGGTGGGGAGGTGGCTGAGCTCACGGCGGTCTCGTCGAGGCAGTCGGAGAGGTCGGGGATGAGCTGATGCGGCGGGGATGCCGAAGGGGATCTCCGGTGGCCGGAGTTGAGGACGAGCTCGGTGCAGCATCTCCGGGGCGAGCGAGCGCTCGGGGCTTGGCCTACTCGATGTAGTCGACGACGACGGAGCTCATGGACACGATGGCGCGGCGCGAGGACGACAGAGGGTGCAGCTACGACGACGGTGCGGCGAAAGGAGCGTTGGCCATGGTGGGGAACGGCGAGGGAGAGAGACAGGGGGGATGGCGTGTCCAGGGGCTTCGGGGTACGACGTGGAGGCGTCCAGGCGTCCAGGGGTGTGGGCGGCAAGCAGGTGATGCCGTGGCGAGCTCGGGCACGCCGGCGTCACCTCCCTGCCTGCCTGGCAGGGAAGAAGCAGCTGGCTGGCGCGGGCTAGCACAGTGCTAGGCCGCCTGGTGGGCCGGCTGGTGGGTTAGGTGGGCTGCGCCAGGTGAGTTCCTGTTCTTTCTCTCCTTTTCTGTTTTTTATTATTATTTATTATTTCTGTAACTTCAAGGCTTTATTAAAAATGCCAGGGCATTAGCATAAATCATAAAATTAATCATGGCCACTGTTTAGAATATATCCAACAACAAACATTTTAGTTTATGATCATTTGAGCATTTAAAATATTTTATAGCATTTAAATGCCCAAATGCAAATACTATAAGGATCAATCCAATGACCTTAGATGTCGTAGAAAAATGTGCACCATTTTTGTCAGGGGTTTTAACCCAAAAGAAAAATGGTGGGCTTTTTAGAAGGGCATTTCAGGTTCATTGAATTTTTTTAGTAAACCCTAGTTGTTCCAGGGGGGGGGGGTGCTGGGGGTTCTGTCATCCCCATTTCAAATTTAAGAGAAAATTAAACATGATGCACACTCTAATGCTTGAACTAGCTAGGGTTTGATAACTATCCTACCATAAGCTTAAATAGTCTTGATCTCGCGGGTATGAGATTGCTGAGTCCTTGTGACTCACAGATACTTCCAAACAGTTGCAGGTGTCGATGATACCAGTGCAGGTGGCGCAACCGAGCTCAAGTGGGAGCTCGATGACGATCTTGGTCGTTGTTTTGTTCGTTTCCTTTTTGATCAGTAGTGGAACCCAGTTGGGCGATCGGGGATCTAGCATTTGGGGTTGTCTTCTTTTATTTTGGTTCCATAGTCGGACCTTGATTGTACTCTAGATGATGTATGTTTAACTTGTTATTTGTGTGTAGTGGCGACTGTAAGCCAACTCTTTATCCCTTTCTTATTCAGTACATGGGATTGTGTGAAGATTACCCCTCTTGTGACAAAACTACCATGCCGCTATGCCTCTAAGTCGTGCCCCGACATGTGGGAGATATAGCCGCATTGTGGGTGTTACAAACGGTAAAGGAAGTGCAAGCCTAGCGAGATGCGCTACCATCATCTTCATCATCACTGTCAACTCCGCTCTTCCCAGCTGCAAGCACATCCATGCCATCTTCAAGGGCAAAATCCACGACCAGTTCGTCCACATGGTCATTCACCCATCTCGGCAGGTCGCCCTGGGTGAGCCCGGGCACGGGGGCTATCACGACATTGAAGTCAAGGTCAGGGTCGAGGCTGAGAAGGCAGCTGAAGACGCGTGAAAACGCGCGCCCAAGAAGGCCCCGGCTTCTCTCTTTGATGAGTTGGCGAGCCCTCGTGGCCCGGTCTTCTAGAAGGGTCATGACTTGAGTGAAGAAGTGCAAGTAGACATCATCTTCTGCTTCATGCGGGCAGGAGATGCTCTCTTCGCAGATGGTGTCTAAGGCCTGGTTGGCCCTGACCCTGAGGTCCTCGAGCATCAAGGAACGCTTGCGCTGCATCAACCGACAGCGGCTCACTTCGTTTGTAGCCTTCTCCACAAGGGACGTGACGCCCACGACCTACTGCTGAAGTGAGGACAAGTCAGCTTGGGCAGAGGCCCGGGCCTCCTTGGCGGCCATCTCGCGTTGCTCTGCTGCGGCTAGCTTCGCCCTGAGGGCGTCGGTCCTGCCCTGTAGCTAGACCTGCCGCTGTTGGAAGCGGGTCTCCTGGAGCCCCAACTTCTGGTGATATTCGTCAACAAGAGCCTTGCGGATCTCCGCCACCTTCTCGGTGATATCTTTCTGGACCCTGGCCTCTCGAGCGGCAAGGGCGTCCTCAGCCATGGCTACTTGACGCTCCCTCACCTACAGCCGCTCGAGCTCTAGGCTGTGCTCCAAGACCTCAAGCGCCAGCGTGTCCTCACGCTCCTAGAGCCCTTTCTTGCCTGAGGGGGCCTCGCTTGGTGGTGCCGCCAAGGCGGCCCTATGCACCTGGACCTGCAGCTCAAGGGCGGCGTTCAGAGCTTGAAGCTCCCTCTCCCGCTCCTCGGCCACCTCACGGAAGTGGTCGGCAACCCTGGCCTCCTCTAGAGCGCGGGTGCAGGCCTCACAAGAAGCTGCGAGGGACACTGCGGCCTCCGTACTGGCATGCTCATGATGCAGATGCCTGAGGTTGATGGCGACCTTCAGCTGATGCCACTCGCACACCAGGCGTAGGCCCTTTGCCTCGAGGCGAGCATCAACATCAACAAGTTCTCCTCCAAGCTGACCCAGCACGCTCATTACTTCCTGGAAAGGGTCATGGCGGACAGTGTTGCACCCGCGCGCGAGCTCCAGCGCGCGGACGAGCCCTTCCTCCGTGTCAGGAGCTGCCAGAGAGGCACGGAATGACTCGCTTGTCTCTGCCAAGGGGTTGGTGGTCGGCGCTCCTCCAGCCATTTCCCGGGCCTTAGCAGAGGCGTTGTGTGGCTTGGCCCCGCCGCTGGAAGACGAAGCTGATCTTGGGGTTGCCAACCACCAACGAGCACTAGTGGAGGAGCCGGCGACACACCCCCTTGATACGTCTCCAACGTATCTATAATTTTTGATTGTTCCATGCTATTATATTATCTGTTTTGGATGTTAATGGGCTTATTTATACACTTTTATATTATTTTTGGGACTAACCTACTAACCCAAGGCCCAGTGCAAATTGCTGTTTTTTTGCCTATTTTAGTGTTTCGCGGAAAAGGAATATCAAACGGAATCCAAACGGAATGAAACCTTCGGGAGAGTTATTTTTGGAACAAACATGATCCAGGGGACTTGGAGTGGACGTCAAGAAACCAACGAGGAGGCCACGAGGCAGGGGGCGCCCCCTCCCCCCTTGTGGGCCCCTCATGGCTCCACCTACCTACTTCTTCCTCCTATATATATTCATATACCCCGAAAACATCCAGGAGCACCACGAAAACCCTATTTCCACTGCCGCAACCTTCTGTACCCAAGAGATCCCATCTTGGGGCCTTTTCTGGAGCTCCGCCGGAGGGGGCATCGATCACGGAGGGCCTCTACATCAACTCCATGGCCCCTCCGATGATGTGTGAGTAGTTTACTTCAGACCTTTGGGTCCATAGCTATTAGCTAGATGGCTTCTTCTCTCTCTCTTTGAATCTCAACACAAAGTTCTCCTCAATCTTCTTGGAGATCTATTTGATGTAACTCTTTTTGCGGTGTGTTTGTGGAGATCCGATGAATTGTGGGTTTATGATCAAGTCTATCTATGAACAATATTTGATTCTTCTCTGAAATCTTTTATGTATGATTGGTTATCTTTGCAAGTCTCTTCGAATTATCAGTTTGGTTTGGCCTACTAGATTTATCTTTCTTGCAACGGGAGAAGTGTTTAGCTTTGGGTTCAATCTTGTGGTGCTCAATCCCGGTGATAGAAAGGGAAACGACACGTGTTGTATTATTGCCATCGAGGATAAAAAGATGGGTTTATATGATATTGCTTGAGTTTATCCCTCTACATCATGTCATCTTACCTAATGCGTTACTCTATTCTTATGAACTTAACACTCTAGATGCATGTTGGATAGCGGTCGATGTGGGGAGTAATAGTAGTAGATGCAGGCAGGAGTCAGTCTCCTTGTCACGGACGTGATGCCTATATACATGATAATGCCTAGATATTCTCATAATTATTCTCTTTTCTATCAATTGCTCCGCAGTAATTTGTTCACCCACCGTGATACTTATGCTATCTTGAGAGAAGCCACTAGTGAAACCTATGCCCCCCTGGTCTATTCTCCATTATATTAATCTCATGTCAACAAGTTATTTCTGGCACCGTTTATTTTGGAATCTTTAATTTCAATCTATATCATAAAAATAGCACAAATATTTATCTTATCATTATTATCTCTATGAGATCTCACTCTCGTAAGTTACCGTGAAGGGATTGACAACCCCTTTATCATGTTGGTTGCGAGGTTCTTATTTGTTTGTGTAGGTACGAGGGACTTGCGTGTAGTCTCCTACTGGATTGATACCTTGGTTCTCAAAAACTGAGGGAAATACTTACGCTACTTTGCTGCATCACCCTTTCCTCTTCAAGGGAAAACCAACGCAGTGCTCAAGAGGTAGCAAGAAGGATTTCTGGCACCGTTGCCGGGAAGATCTACGCACAAGTCAAGACATACCAAGTACCCATCACAAACTCTTATCCCTCGCATTACATTATTTGCCACATGCCTCTCGTTTTCCTCTCCCTCACTTGACCCTTACCGTTTTATTTGCCCTCTTTTTCCGTTCCCCTTCTATTTTCCATTTAGTCTCCTTTCGCTTGCCTCTTGTGTGCTTGTGTGTTGGATTGTTTGTCACGATGGCTCAAGATAATACTAAATTGTGTGACTTTTTCTAATACCAACAATAAAGATTTTATTAGCACTCCAATTGCTCCTCTTACCGATGCTGAATCTTGTGAAATTAATACTGCTTTGCTGAATCTTGTCATGAAAGATCCGTTTTCTGGCCTTCCTAATGAAGATGCCGCTACCCATCTAAACAACTTTGTTGATTTGTGTGATATGCAAAAGAAGAAAGATGTGGATAATGATATTGTTAAATTGAAGCTATTCCCGTTTTCGTTTAGAGATCGTGCTAAAACTTGGTTTTCGTCTTTGCCTAAAAATAGTATTGATTCTTGGAACAAGTGCAAAGATGCTTTTATCTCTAAGTATTTTCCTCCCGCTAAGATCATCTCTCTTAGAAACGATATTATGAAATTTAAGCAACTTGATCATGAACATGTTGCACAATCTTGGGAGAGGATGAAATTAATGATTCACAATTGCCCTACACATGGTTTGAATTTATGGATGATTATACAAAAAAATTATGTCGGATTGAATTTTGCTTCTAGAAATTTTTTAGATTCGGCCGCGGGAGGCACTTTTATGGAAATCACTTTAGGATAAGCTACTAAACTCCTAGATAATATTATAGTTAATTATTCTCAATGGCACACTGAAAGATCTAGTAGTAAAGAGGTTCATGCAATAGAAGAAATTAATGTTTTAAGTGGGAAGATGGATGAACTTATGAAATTGTTTGCTAATAAGAGTGTTTCTTCTGATCCTAATTATATGCCTTTGTCTACTTTGATTCAGAATAATAATGAATCTATGGATGTGAATTTTGTTGGTAGGAACAATTTTGGTAATAACGCATATAGAGGTAATTTTAATCCTAGGCCATTTCCTAGTAATTCCTCTAATAATTATGGTAATTCCTACAACAATTCTTATGGAAATTATAATAAGATGACCTCCAATTTTGAATCTAATATTAAATAATTTATTAGTTCGCAAAAGAGTTTCAATGCTTTGATTGAAGAAAAATTGTCTAAGATTGATGAGTGGGCTAGGAATGTGGATAGAATTTCTCTCGATGTTGATTCTTTGAAACTTAGACCTATTCCACCTAAGAATGATATCAATGAGTCTCTCAAAGCTATGAGAATTTCCATTGATGAGTGCAAAGAAAGAACCACTAGGATGCGTGCTAAAAAAGATTGCTTTGTGAAAGCGTGTTCTTCTAGTTTCCATGATAATAATGATGAAGATATAAAAGTTATTGACGTGTCTCCTATTAAATATTTGTTTTGCAATATGAATCTTGATAATGATGAGACTTGAGATGAGTCAACTTTAGTTAAAAGGCGTCCCAATGATTCAGGGTTTTTAGATCTCGATGCAAAAATTGATAAAAATGGGATGGGAGAGGTCAAAACTTTACATAGCAATGAACCCACTATCTTGGATTTGAAGGAATTTAATTATGATAATTTTTCTTTAATAGATTGTATTTCCTTGTTGCCATCCATGCTAAATTCTCCGCATGCTTATAATCAAAATAAAGCTTTTACTAAAGATATCGTTGATGCTTTAATGCAATCTTATGAAGAAAAGCTTGAACTGGAAGTTTCTATCCCTAGAAAACTTTATGATGAGTGGGAACCTACTATTAAAATTAAAATTAAAGATCATGAATGCTATCCTTTATGTGATTTGGGTGCTAGCGTTTCCACGATTCCAAAAACCTTGTGTGATTTGCTAGGTTTCCGTGAATTTGATGATTGTTCTTTAAACTTGCATCTTGCGGATTCCACCATTAAGAAACCTATGAGAAGAATTAATGATGTTCTTATTATTGCAAATAGGAATTATGTGCCTGTAGATTTCATTGTTCTTGATATTGGTTAGAATCCTACATGCCCTATTATTCTTGGTAGACCTTTCCTTATAAAGATTGGTGCAATTATTGATATGAAGGAAGGGAATATTAAATTCCAATTTCCGTTAAGGAAGGGCATGAAGCACTTTCCTAGAAAGAAAATTAAATTGCCTTATGAATCTATTATGAGAGCCACTTATGGATTGCATACCAAATATGATAATGCGTAGATCTATCCTTGCTTTTATGCCTAGCTAGGGGCGTTAAACGATAGCACTTGTTGGGAGGCAACCCAATTTTATTTTTGTTCCTTGCTTTTTGATTCTGTTTAGTAATAAATAATTCATGTAGCCTCTGTTTAGATGTGGTTTTATGCTTTTAATTAGTGTTTGTGCCAAGTAGAACCTTTGGGAAGACTTGGGAAAGTCTTTGCGATCTTGCTGTAAAAAACAGAAACTTTAGCGTTCACGAAATTTGCTGCCATTTTTTATTGGAGAGTGATATTGTAACGCCCCGTATGTAACTTGCCATATTTGTATTCCAACTCTGGCCATTTTCGTCTCTAAGTTATGATATTCCCTCGTGGTAGTGTTCTTGTCTTTGTTTTGCATTTTGTTCATGTCATGCATTTCATATCATGTCATCATGTGCATCTCATTTGCATACATGTTCCTCTCATGCATTCGAGCATTTTCCCCGTTGTCCGTTTTGCAATCCGGCACTCCTACGTCCTCCAATGCCTCCTTTTTGCCTCTTTTCGTGAGCGGGTGTTAAACGCTCTCGGAATGGACCGAGATTTTCCAAGCGGCCATGGTACACCACCGCTAGACCGCCTGTCAAGTTTCGTGCCATTTGGAGTCCGTTTGATACTCCAACGGTTAACCGGGGAACCGTAAAGGCCTCGTGTGTGTTGCAGCCCAACACCCCTCCAAAGTGGCCCAAAACCCATCCAAATCCCCTCCATCCTCTCGGCCGTTCGATCACGATCGCGTGGCCAAAAACCGGACCTCATTTGGACTCTCCTAGCTCCCTCTAACTATAAATAGGTGCTCCCCTCCGAAATCCCGCAGTCCAAAACCCTAGAATCCCCCTCCGCGCTGCCAGACACGTCCGTGCGACACTGGACAAAACGCGCCGCCGCCTCGAGCCACTCAGAGAGCGCCATGTGGCCCGAGCCACCCCAGCGCGGCGGGCCCCCGAGGCCCGGTCGTCCCCGCAGCGCGCTGCCCCGCGCCTTTCGCCGCCCGCGCCATCGCCGCACTTCCTCGCCGGCCGCCGCTGCATGCCCTCGCCGGCAGCCCGCCAACTCAGCGTCCACGCGGGAGCCCCCGCCTCGACGCCGCAGTCACCTGTCGCCGCCCCACCAACTCCGGTCGACCACCTCGCTGGCGATACCCCTCCTTCCACTCTGGCCGGATCCGCTGCTCTGCCGTCTCCGGCCACCAACTCCGGCGATTTTCCCGATGAATCTCGGCTTCCGTGCGCCAGATCTGGATCAGGAGAAACCTAGGGTTGACTTCAAATTTCCTCTAAGTATTTTATTTTTTGCATTTTCAAGCACTATTCATCATGCCATAACTCCTCATTCGTGGCTCCGTTTCTTGCGCATAATATGTTGGAATGTTCATCTGGATGTGCTCTTCATTTTGTTCCATTATGCCATGCTTGTTTGAGTCCATCTTAATGCCCAAATTGTTGATGCAAGAGTGCTATAAAATGTTAGTTCCTGTTACTTAGCATATCTTGAGCATTTGTCATTTTTGCCATGATTATTGTGTCCTGCATATGGGCATGAGCTCTACATGTGTTTTGGGCTATGCCATGCCATCTTTACAAGGGTGTATGCCATGTATTTTTGTGATCAATGTGGTGACTAGCACATGCATGCAAAGTAGCTCTCATAATACTGCTGTTTTCAGGGACTTAAAATTTCACTAAGTCATTTCCCTGTTGTTATTTTTATGCCATGTATTCATGTTGCTATAGAGAGATCCATGCTTCTTTTGAGTATGTTCAGTAAGGATGATTTGGGAATATGGTTATGCTCTATCCATCAGTGTCCCTGTTTGCATTTATGGAGTGCCCTAGCATGACTCAATCTTGCTCTACTTTTGCTATAAAATGTTCCTGGCAGATTGTTTACATGTTAATCAATTTTGCCAAGGTTGTTGTAGTTGATCCATGCATAAGATTGTTCTTGCCATGGTTAGCTTGTTGATCATGTATTCTTACTATTTCTATGCTTATCTTGTCATGCAATGCCTTGTGGTGAGTGAATCAAGCTTGCAAACATGCCTTCGTAACTCTGCTTATGTCATGTCCAGTTTTCTGCTAAGTCTGGATCTGTTAACGAAACTTGCTATGTTTACATGGGTGCCATCATATTTTCCGTGCCCTTTTGGCGTATGGTCAGTAAGGGACTTTTGTTATATGATTTGATTAGATTCATGCCATGCCTTTGTTTGCTATGTTCTGTTCCTGTAGCATGTTGATATCTTGCTCTAAACATTACTTCCTGATGTTAATTTCTGGCATGTTAGTATTTTCACTAAGTCTGTGATGCTGATATCTTTTGCACTTTTGCCATGCTTGTTTGAACCTGCTATTGTGTGATTTAGCCGTAGCTCAGTGTTCATCTTTTGTCAAGCATCTTGAGTAGATCACTGCCATGTGCTTTGTTGCTATGTTAGAGTGCAGTAGCTTAGTTTCTTGTTGCATTTTATATGGCATCGTGTTGTTAATCGCAGAATTATGCCATTCTTGTTTTGCTTGCCATTTGCAAACCTTGCATCCGATTCCGGTGATCTTTATATCGATTTCGACCGAAATCAACTCATCTTTCTAGTGGCACTCTTGGTTTGTCAAGTTGAGGCCTGGTTCAATCTTTCCCTTCCGAAGCATGCATATGCATTGCATATCACATCTCGCATATCATGCCATGTTTTGCATCATGTTGCTTGCGCATTGCACCGTGATTGATTGTTGCTCCTTGCTTGTGTTCTTGCCTTGGGTAGAGCCGGGAGACATGTTCGTGATCGAGGAACCCGTTGAGTACGCTTACGAGGATCAAGCTTACGTCAACTCAGAGAACTTTGCAGGCAAGATAACCATACCCTCGAAATCATTTCTATCTTTGCTTGCTAGTTGTTCGCTCTATTGCTATGCCGCGATACCTACCACTTCCTATGTCATGCCTCCCATATTGCCATGTCAAGCCTCTAACCCACCTTTCCTAGCAAACCGTTGTTTGGCTATGTTACCACTTTGCTCAGCCCCTCTTATAGCGTTGCTAGTTGCAGGTGTACATGGAGTTTGTTCCTTGTTGGCGCATGATTATTGTTGGGATATCATTATTATATCTTGTTTACTTCAATGCATCTATATACTTGGTAAAGGGTGGAAGGCTCGGCCTTATGCCTAGTGTTTTGTTCCACTCTTGCCGCCCTAGTTTCCTTCATACCGGTGTTATGTTCCTTGATTTTGCGTTCCTTACGCGGTTGGGTTATAATGGGAACCCCTTGACAGTTCGCCTTGAATAAAACTCCTCCAGCAAGGCCCGACCTTGGTTTTACCATTTGCCACCTAAGCCTTTTTCCCTTGGGTTTCACGGACTCAAGGGTCATCTTTATTTTAACCCCCCAGGCCAGTGCTTCTCTAAGTGTTGGTCCAACCTGGGCGATGTCCGGCGCCCCCTGGGTAACCAGGGTTTATGCCAACCCAATGTCTTGCCCATCCGGTGTGCCCCGAGAACGAGATATGTGCGACTCTGTAACGCCCCGAGACTGATGTGCCAGGTGTCCTCCAGTTATTCGTTGTTGTTGCCTTGTCCTTGCTTGTGTATCATGCATTGCATATCATGTCATCATGTGCATTTCATTTGCATACATGTTCGTCTCATGCATCCGAGCATTTTCCCCGTTGTCCGTTTTGCAATCCGGCGCTCCTATGTCACCCGGTGTCCCTTTCTACCTTTTTCATGTGCGGGCATTAAACATTCTTGGATTGGACCGAGACTTGTCATGCGGCCTTGGTTTACTACCGGTAGACCGCCTGTCAACTTTCGTACCATTTGGACTTCGTTTGATACTCCAACGGTTAACCGAGGAACCGAAAAGGCCTCGTGTGTGTTGCAGCCCAACACCCTTCCAAAGTGGCCCAAAACCCACCTAAACCCCCTCCATCATCTCGATCGTTCGATCACGATCGAGTGGCCGAAAACCGCACCTCATTTGGACACTCCTAGCTCCCTCTACCTATAAATATGTGCTCCCCTCCGAAATCTCATGCAGATGAAACCCTAAAAATTTCCCCGCACGCCGCCGGACATGTCCGTCCCGCCGCCGGGCGCGTCCACCGCCGCCAGCCACCTCGCTCCGGCGAATCAGACGCCGCCACGTTGCCTCCGCCGCCGCTCTCCTCTAACCCTTGCGCGCCACATCGCCTCTCGCCGGACCTCCTCTCTCCTCCGCCGCCGCGGGCCCACACGGTGCAAATCCGGCCCGCGGGGACCGAACCGCCGCCGCCCCACCGCCTCGGGCGCTGCGCGCCCCGCGCCCTCCGCCCGCCGCCCTCGCCGCTGGGCCTCGACGCCGGCGCCGCCCATCGCCGCCTCGGCGCACCAGCACCACCGCGCCGCCATCTTCGCTGCCCGCCGACCTCGCCGGAGATCCCTCGCCGCCCGAGCCTCCCCGGCCTCCTCCCTCGTCACCGGCGTCCTCCCCATCCTCTTATCCGGCGAGCCCGCGCCGACGACCTCGGTTTGCGTGCCGGCTGCTACAGTGCCCCGCGCCAGATCTGGATCTGGATCCACCCCGGTTGACTTTTTCCCTCCGAACCCTAATTTTTATGCAATCTTTGTCATGCCATAACTTCATCACCGTTGCTCCGATTCTACGTGTAGCATATCAAAATGTTCGTCTTGACGAGTACATCATTTAATCTCATTGCATCATTTCCTTTTGAGCTCATCTTGATGCCCGAAATGCTGTTAGAAGAGGGCTATGTGATGATTATTTCAGATCTGTTTCAGCAAATGGCCTTTTGTCATTTTTGCCATGATTAATATGTGCATGCTATGATCTTGAGCTGTACATGTGTTTTGTAGAATGCCATGTCATCTTTACAGGGGTGTATGCCATGTATTTTTGTGATCTTTGTGGTGACTAGCACAAGCATGCAAAGTAGCTTACTCAATGATGCTGATTTCTGGGACTTAGAATTTCACTAAGTCCTTGTCCTGTCATTATTTTTATGCCATATGTTCATGTTGTTTCCTAGTGATTCGTGCCTCTTTTGAGCATGATCAGTAAGGATGTTTTGTAGATATTATTGTGCTCTATCCATCCACGTCTTTGTTTGCAATTATGGAGCACCCTAGCTTGAGTCAATCGAGCTCTACTTTTGCTATAAAATGTTCCTGGAAGATTGTTAACATGTTTTGCAATTTTGCCAAGCTTGTTGTAGTTGATCCATGCATGCTATGATGTTGTTCTTGCCATGTCTAGCTTCTATGCCATGTCTAATTGCTGGGTGTATGCTTAGTTTATCATGCGATGCTTTGTAGTGAGTGCATCAAGCTCGTAAACATGCCTACTTGTTATCTGTTTTGCCATGCTCCAGTTTTTCACTAAGTCTGAATCTGTTTATGTTTTTGCTATGTTCACATACTTGCAATTGTATTTTCTGATACCTTTTGGCTTATGGTCACTAAGGGACTTTTGTTATATGCTTTGAATAGCTTCATGCCATGCCTTGCTTTTCCATGATATGCTCCTGTAGCATGTAGTTATCATGCTCTAAACATTGCTTCCCGATGATAAATTCCAGACTTGTGTTATTTTCTCTAAGTCTGTAACCTGTTATCATTTGCTCTTTTGCCATGCTTGTTTGAGCTTGCTAATGAGTGAATTAGCCGTAGCTCAGTGTTCATCTTTTGTCAAGCATCATGAGTGGATCCCTGCCATATATTTTGTTGCTATGCTTGAGTGCTGCAGTATATTTATCTTGATGCATTTAGAAGGCTACTTGCTGTTAATCGCAGACCGGTGCCATATTTGTTTTGCTTGCCATTTCCAAACCGTGCATCCGATTCCGGTGATCTTTATATCGATTTCAACCGAAATCATCTCACCTTTCCAGTGGCACTCTTGGATTTCCAAGTTGAGGCCAGGTTCAATCATTCCTTTCCAAATCATGCATATGCATCACATACCGCATCCCGCATATCATGCCATGTTCATGTGTTGGTTGTTTACTACTCCCTCCGTCCGGAAATACTTGTCTTAGAAATGGTTGAAAATGGATGTATCTATAACTAAAATAAGTCTAGATACAACCATTTTCAGGACAAGTATTTCCGGACGGAGGGAGTATGTTGTGTGCTTCTTTCCGGTGTTGCTTCTTCGGGTTGGTTCCGGTAACATCGCGTTTGTGAGGAACCGTTCGTCTACGTCCGTTTGTCTTCCTCATGGACTCATTATTCTTCCTTGCGGGATCTCAAGCAAGATGAACATACCCTCGAAATCACTTCTATCTTTGATTGTTAGTTGCTCGCTCTTTTGCTATGCCTATGTTGCGATACCTACCACTTGCTTATCATGCCTCCCATATTGTTAAGCCAAGCCTCTAACCCACCTTGTCCTAGCAAACCGTTGTTTGGCTATGTTACCGCTTTGCTCAGCCCCTCTTATAGCGTTGTTAGTTGCAGGTGAAGATTGGAGCTTGTTCCATGTTTGGAACATGATTATTGTTGGGATATGACAATATATCTTATTTAATTAATGCATCTATATACTTGGTAAAGGGTGGAAGGCTAGGCCTTATGCCTGGTGTTTTGTTCCACTCTTGCCGCCCTAGTTTCTGTCATATCGGTGTTATGTTCTTGGATTTTGCGTTCCTTACACGGTTGGGTTATAATGGGAACCCCTTGACAGTTCGCCTTGAATAAAACTCCTCCAGCAAGGCCCAACCTTGGTTTTACCATTCGCCACCTAGCCTCTTTTTCCCTTGGGTTAGGCCAGCCCAAGGGTCATCTTTATTTTAACCCCCCCGGGCCAGTGCTTGTCTAAGTGTTGGTCCAAAACAGAGCCACTTGCGGCACCACCTCGGGGAAACTTGAGGGCTGGTTTTAGCTGTATGTAGTGTTCATCCGGTGTTGCCCTGAGAATGAGATATGTGCAGCTCCCATCAGGATGTTGGCGCATCGGGCGGTCTTGCTGGACTTGTTTTACCATTGTCGAGGATGTCTTGTAACCGGGATGCCGAGTCTGATCGGATTGTCATGGGAGAAGGAATATCCTTCGTTGACTGTGAGAGCTTGTGATGGGCTAAGTTGGGACACCCCTGTAGGGATTTGAACTTTCAAAAGTCGTGCCCGCGGTTATGGGTAGATGGGAATTTGTTAATGTTCGGTTGTAGAAAACCTGAAGTTTATCTTAATTAATATGCACCAACCGCGTGTGTAACCGTGATGGTCTCCTCTCGGCGGAGTCCGGGAAGTGAACATGGTGTTGGAGTTATGTTTGACGTAGGTTGTTCTAGGATCACTTCTTAATCATAGTTGTTAGACCGTGCTTTTGCCTTCTCTTCTCGCTCTCTTTTGCGAATATGTTAGCCACCATATATGCTAGTCGCTTGCTGCAGCTCCACCTCATACCTTTTACCCTACCTATGAGCTTAAATAGTCTTGATCGCGAGGGTGTGAGATTGCTGAGTCCCCGTGACTCACAGATACTTCCAAAACCAGCTTGCAGGTGCCGATGATATCGTGCAGGTGATGCAACCCAGCTCAAGGACGAGCTCGATGAAGATCTTGTTCATTGTGTTGTTTCGTTTCAGTTGATCAATAGTGGAGCCTAGTTGGGACGATCGGGGATCTGTGAAGCTTTTGGGGTAGTCTTCTTTTATTTTGGTTCCGTAGTCGGACCTTGATTGTATCTGGATGTTGTAATGCTGTATTCATGTAATTGTGTGAAGTGGCGATTGTAAGCCAACTATGTATCTTTTTCCCTTATGTATTACATGGGTTGTGTGAAGATTACCTCACTTGCGACATTGCTTTCAATGCGGTTATGCCTCTAAGTCGTTCTTCCACACGTGGGAGATATAGCCGCATCGAGGGCTTACAGACTCCTATCGGGATTTGTCGGCACATCGGGTGGCTTTGCTGGTCTTGTTTTACCATTGCCGAAATGTCTTGTAACTAGGATTCCGAGTCTGATCGGGTCGTCCTCGGAGAAGGAATATCCTTCGTTGACCGTGAGAGTTTGTGATGGGCTAAGTTGGGACACCCCTGCAGGGTTTTGAACTTTTGAAAGCCGTGCCCGTGGTTATGGGCAGATGGGAATTTGTTAATGTCCGGTTGTAGAAAACTTGACACTTAATTAAAATGCAGCAACCGCATGTGTAGCCGTGATGGTCTCTTTTCGGCGGAGTCCTAGAAGTGAACACGGTTTTGGAGTTATGTTCGAACGTAAGTAGTTTCATGATCACTTCTTGATCACTTCTAGCTTCACGATCATTGCATTGCTTCTCTTCACGCTCTTATTTGCGTACGTTAGCCACCATATATGCTAGTGCTTGCTGCAGTTCCACCTCACTACCTTTTCCTACCCATAAGCTTAAATAGTCTTGATCGTGAGGGTGTGAGATTGCTAAGTCCCCGTGACTCACAAATACTTCCAAACAGTTGTAGGTGCCGATGATACCAGTGTAGGTGACGCTACCCAGCTTAAGTGGGAGCTCGATGAAGATCTTGTTCGTTGTTTTGTGTCTTTTCCGGTTGAGCAGTAGTGGAGCCCAGTTGGGACGATCGGGGATCTAGCATTTCGGGTTGTCTTCTTTTATTTTGGTTCCGTAGTCGGACCTTGATTGTATTCTGGATGATGTATGTTTAACTTGTAATTGTGTGAAGTGGCGATTGTAAGCCAACTCTTTATCCCTTTCTTATTCAATACATGGGATTGTGTGAAGATTACCCCACTTGCGACTAAATCACCATGCGGTTATGCCTCTAAGTCGTGCCTCGACACGTGGGAGATATAGCCGCATCGTGGGTGTTACACATGGTATGCCGTCCACCAGATGAAGCGAGAATAGGGCCACGAATGGGGAAACACCCATGATGGCCTCGCATAGAAAGGCAAAGGCGGCAAGGAGGACAATGGCCCTGGGGTCCAGATGTAGCGCATGGATCTGATAATGCGAGAGCACGGCATTGAAGAAATCAGAAAAAGGGGGGACCAAGCCGGCTAGGAGAGCGTGGAGGTGAATGGTGATCTCCGTGGCCTCCTTATCAATCAAGGCCTGGGAGGCAGGCTAGACCATCGTCGCCTTCCACTCATTGGAATCGGCAGCGAGGGATGGCCGGACCTTGTCCAGTCCCTCCTGATTGATCACCGTCAACCAACCGAGCGCGAGCTCCAAACCAGGTGGAGATTCCGTTGGACGAGAGCCTTCCCTTTCTTCTTCTATCTCGAAGCCATGGCAACGGAGGTGGATTGGCGCCACCGCAGAACCTGGAGGAAAAGCTATGAGCTCGTGGGAAAGGGCGGAAGCAGATGACGAGCGTGGCGAGCAATGATGGCTGAGCCGCGCATGCAGCAAGTTGTTGTCAAGTCGGACGGTTGCCGAGGCAGCGTGGGGAAGTGGAGACGCCCACGTCCCATCAAGCGCCACGCGTCGACCGGGCCCGCATGCGATTGGGGCCTGCAGAGCTTCGCCCTTGCACTCTAGCTTCACCTCGAAGCCAAGTCCAAGCACACCTTGGGCCCGGGGGCTACTGTCGGCATTCTGGGAACCGGTGTACCCAGACATGCCTCCCTACGACCCATGGTGTGGCTCAGTCGACGGCCTGGTATGACCCATCTTCAGCATCGACAACACAAGACCCTCGCAAGGCAGACGACGCCAAGACCTCTGGAAGGAGCGGCCTCCCTAGGCTGGCTCCTGAGGAGTGGAGCTTCCTATGTAGGTGCTCACCTCGTGAGGTTAAGGTGATGCAAGCCATGATGACCAAGGCCAGGCGGGCGCCAACGGGCGTAGTACAGTAGGTTTCCACTTTGGTGCTAAGGAGGCAAGTGCAGGCGCGGAGTCCTGAGGAATCAGCCAAAGGTTTTCATTCTCGTGCTGACCAAGATCACCAGGACGGCAGGACGGAGGTCATCGCCGAGCCCACCACGATGTCACGACCAGAAGCTTTGCAAGCGTAGACCACCTTTCGTTAGTATAGGGCGTACTATTTTTCTCCCTTCAAACTTGGCCATTGTGGGAACCCTTCCCTCCTTCATTTTGGGGGAAGAGGACCAAGGCCACTATAAATATAGGTTAGCCACAACCATAGGAGGAGGAGATAATCCACTCCTTCCTTAGTGGCTCACACACAAGAACTGACTTCCTGAGGCTGTTCTTCCCCTGTACTGGTTCATCCTCTGCCCACCGCGAGGCCAATCCACCCAAAAGAAGGAGTACGGTCTTACACTGCAAGGTGGCCCGAACCTGGGTAAACTGTCATGTCTCTTTCCTTTCCCGTTCATCGAGCAAGGCCGCAGGAGCATCGAGTTGGTAGGCTGGGGAGATTGAGTTCTTCGCACACGCCCCTGAGTTCGAACCTTTCTTGGGTCCACGGAGCCCCGAATCTGATAGTGGAATCCATCACCATCGTCGTTGTTCCGCTGCTAGTAGTCATTCCGCTGCTTCGAGTTGTTCTCCTACTTGCATAGAGCAACTGTGGTAGGCGAAGTGTCGTTGTGCCGATGTAATTCCCTTGTATCCATTTCTATAGTAATATAGAGATGATTTGTTCTATGCCAAGCAGTGTGTATTCTAGAAGACTTCTCCTCGATCTCTGGGCTGGAATACGGAGCGTTCTGGTCTCTTTGAGCTGGGGTGCCGCAAGAAGGCATGCCCGAAGGACCCATTTCCCTTGTCGTGCATCGACCAGATTGTGGATTCCACCTCCAGGTGTAACCTGCTTTCTTTTCTAGATGCATACTCTGGATACCACCAGATTTTCATGTACAAGGAAGTCGAAGAGAAGACAGTGTTCATAACCCCATGTGGCACATACTGCTTTGTACGGATGCGCTTTGGGTTGAAGAGTGCCGGATCCACTTTTGCAAGGGCAATTCAAATTGGCTTTGAGTCTTAGTTGCGCAGAAATATTGAAGCTTACAGGGATGATATTGTGGTCAAGACTAAGGACAGATCAACCATCATTCAGGATTTGGAAGAGACGTTTGCTAATCTGCGCAAGATCAACTCGTAGCTGAACCTAGAGAAGTGTGTGTTTGTCGTTCCTTCCGGCAAGCTACTTGGCTTCTTTGTGTCCCAACGGGGGATAGAAGCCAACCCCGACAATAACAAGGCTATCGAGCAGATTCAAGCGCCCAAGACAGTTAAGGACATGAGGCGTTTGACTTGATGTGTTGCCGCGCTTAGCAGGTTCTTTTCCATGTGTACCGAGTGCGCCTTGCCAAGAAGGCAAGACCTGTGGAGTGGACCCCGGAGGCAGACGCAGTGCTACAAGATTTGAAGACCTACCTTTCCTTTGTGACCACTTTGGTCGCTCCCAAACCACAGTAACCGTTGCTGCTATACTTAGTGGCAACTAATCAAGTGGTTAGTGCAGCACTGGTGGCACAATGGGAAATGGATGAAGCAGCATCCACAACCATTGTCCCCTCTAGAGAGGACAGTGAGAACATCCCGTCAAGGTCAGATGCAGTTCAAGAAAAGGGGGAGCAAGACGGCAGAGACAGTCCCAAGGTTGCGGCAAGGAAGAAGGTGGTGCAGCGCCCAGTGTACTTTGTTAGCTCCCTGTTGCAGGGGGCTAGATCAAGGTACTCTGGCATGAAGAAGTTCATTTTTGGCCTCGTCATGGCCTCAAGGAAACTGCACCACTAATTCCGAGCCCACGAGATCACGATTGTCACCCCTTTCCTTTCCAACTGTAATGCCCCGAGTCCGATGCGCCAGGTGTCTTCCAGTTTTTCGCTGTCATTGTCATGTCATTTGCTTCTGTGTTGCACTTTCTCATGTCATCATGTGCATCTCGTTTGCATTCATGTTCGTCTTTTGCATTCATGTTCGTCTTTTGCATCCGGTCCTTTTCTCCATTATCCGATTCAGAATCCGACACTCTCACATACACCTGTTGCACCTTCTAGATCTTGTTTCGTGAGAGGGAGAAGAAGTTCTCGGAATGGGCCGAGATTTTTTGTGTGGCCTTGGTATATCACCGGTAGACCACCTGCCAAATTTCGTTCCGTTTGGAGGTCGTTTGATGCCACAACGGTTAACAAGACATTTCAACAGATTCCATGTCTTGCCCATCTGGTGTGCCCTTAGAACGAGATACGTGCGGCTCCTATCGGGATTTGTCGGCACATCGGGAGGTCATTCTGGTTTTGTTTTACCATTGTCGAAATGTCTTGTGCACCGGGATTCCGAGTCTGGTCGGAGGGTCCCGTGATGGAGGATTGTCTCTGCGGATCGTGAGCTTGTCATGGGCTATGTTGGGACACCCCTATAGTTTTTAAACTTTCGAGAGCCGTTCCCATGGTTATGTGGCAGATGGGAATTTGTTAATATCTGGTTGTAGAGGACTTGAAGTAAACTCTTTTAAAATACACAAACTGCATGTGTAATCTTGACTGTCTCTTTTCGGGTGTGTTCGAGAAGAGAACATAGTTGGGTTATGTTTGATCATAAGTAGTTCAGGATCACTTATTGATCATTACTAGTGTGCGAATGTTTGCGTAGTTTCTCATCTTACTCTTGTACTCGTAAGTTAGCCACCTTACTTTGCTTAGTCGCTGCTGCAACCTCACCAGTTATCCTTTCCTACCCATTAAGCTTTGCTAGTCTTGACACCCATAGTAATGGGATTGCTGAGTCCTCATGGCTCACAGATTACTACACCAACAGTTGAAGGTACAGGTAATGCAATGATCATGGTGTGAGGGCGATGTTTTGTTTGTCTTGGAGTTCTTCTTCTTCGTCGTCGATATTGGGTTAGGTTCCTGGTCGATAGCCTAGGCTAGCAAGGTGGATGTCGTTTGAGTTTTTGTTTGTGTTTCATTCGTAGTCGGATGTTGTTCTATGTATGATGTATTGATGTATTCATGTGGTATGTGTATTCCTTTTGTATGTATCCCAACTATTATGTAATGGTTTGATGTAATGATATCCACCTTGCAAAAGCATGTCAATATGCGGTTTTATCCTTGGTGGGACCTTCGAGTTCCTGTAGGATAGAGTCGCATATTGGGCGTGACAAGTTGGTATCAGAGCCTCGATCGACCATAGGAGCCCCCTTGATTGTGAGAAGTTGGCCATTGTCGAGTCTAGAAGAAAACTTTTCTGAGTCTAGTTATATCAGAGAGTAGGAACTCTTTTTACTCCTCAGCCCCTTCGTCCCTCTGGTGTGAAGTCTTGACGTAGGTTTTTTGAACTAATCCTCTTGCCCTTCAAATTTTTTTAGGATCACACAGTTAGTCTTCATTCATTGCGATGTCAGCTCTTTTCATCCGTTGTTTTTCTAGTCTACTTCATTCGATCTTCTTCATCTTTTGCGAGATCGATCCTCGGTTCTTTCTCAACGATGTTGTTTCCTCCGTCCTAAGTTGTCATTATTTTTCCCACCCACCCATCTTTTTCTTCTCAGAGCCGGAGTCCGTAATCGAGTATCCATCCTACTCGTGCGAAGCCTTTGCATTCTTTTCCTCAATTATCTCAACTAGTGTTTTTCTCTTCAAGTTATTCATCGGTTCACCGTTCCAAGCTGCATTTGTTTTCCCGCCCTCCCACCCCTTTTCTTCTCGGAATCTGAGCCTCTATTCGAGCATCAATTTTGTTCATGCGGAGCCTCTTCAATATTTCCTCAATTGTCTCAACCGATGAATTCTCGTCAACTTCATCATGGTTCGTCTCGTTTTCTTTCCGGTGGATTCAATTCATGTTTCCCGGGTTGATCATATTCCTTTCTTTGGTTTAAGTGTTTCCACCTGCTCGTTCTCCTCTCACCATTTAATCATTCCGGAGTGATGAAGACATATCAGAAGATTCATGTTTGCATTCAATTAATTTGAGGCTGTCACCTCACTCGAGTCTTTCAATCATTCTGGTGCATCACTTCCCATCCAAACAATCCTTTTCCAATGGTGCTTCTTTTCAGTGGGCCCTAACCCACAGGTCTTTTCCCAGGATCGTACTGGACTCTTCCAATCTTCCTGAAGTTATTCTCAAATTCTTTTCGAAGTATGATGAAAGTATGAAATTCATCAGTTACATGCTTTTCCAAGATCGATTTCGATTTATTTTTATTGTTGGCTCAACCTCTTCACTTTCATTATCCCGGAGTATCCCAACAATTCTTTAGGGTATTCCTCATCGTCATTCTCAAGCTTAGAAGACCGAAGAAGAGTTTTACCCTAAATCTTGTTTGTTCTCTCGAAGGTTCGTGGTGCTAGCTTCATGTTTGCCTCTCAAATTATTTTGCTTGGCATAATTCTTTTCTTACCCGTCCGGAGTATTTCAGGAGTTGTTTTCTATTTCGATTATCCGGAGGCCTCCATTTCAGAATATTTCTTCGTTCCAAGTTTTCACGTTTGTTCCCATATTTGTACTGGTGCTTCGTTCAAGCATTGTTTTAATCAGTTCGTGATTTGTTTGTTCTCTTGCATCTTGATTCACTCAAGTATCTTCATTCGTTTTCTAATTCTTTCCAGCGGTTCATTCTCTTCGTCATTCGTTTCAATTCTTATGGTGGTTCGTTAAGTATCTAATTCATTATTCTAGTCTCCATCTAGATTCTTGTTGGAGGAGCTCAAGTATATTTTCTTCTTGCATCTCAAAGTGCAATTAATTCTCCGTATTCTTTTGAAGTGGAGTTTTGCATTTCTTCGTTCTTCTCTTCTATTCAATCATTTTGATGTGGTAGAAACTCACCTCAAGTTTTGAGATGTTTACATAAGACCACCCAAATCAATTCTTTCGTTGTTGATTTTCCAACAATTTTGTTCAATCCTTCCTCCTAAGGATGTTTTCAATTCATTCGTGGTAGAAGTTGTCATATTCTTCTCCGTTCTTTTCATTCCACTCTTTCAATTCTTCTGGAGGCATTGTGTTGTTCCTCTCGTCAAGTATCATTCCATCATGTGATCATGATCTATTCTTTCCATGTTCAGCCAGAGGGCTGCCTAAATTATTTCGTTCTTATTCCTCTTCTATCTTGTCCTAACTTGAGTGCTTTCAGAGTCTATCTTTTTCCTTGAGCTTTGGATTATCGTCTTATTCGCCGTTCCTCTTTTCAACTCGAGTGTCCTCGACTTTGTTCATCCCCTCTCTTGTGTTCTTGTTTCACCTCATCCTCTTCTCTTCCGTCTCGTTCCTAAGATCTCGGGACGAGATCTATTGTTAGTGGAGGAGAGTTGTAATGCCCCAAGTCCGATGCGCCAGGTGTCTTCCAGTTTTTCGCTGTCATTGCCATGTCATTTGATAGCGTGTTTCACTTTGCCATGTCATCATGTCCATCTCATTTGCATTCATGTTCGTTTGGTGTTTTCTCCGTTGTCCGTTTTGGAATCTGACACTCTCACATGCACCCGTTGCACCTTCCAGATCTTGTTTCGTGAGAGGGAGAAAAACGTTCTTGGAATGGGCTGAGATTTGTCGTGTGCACTTGGTATATCACCGGTAGACTGCCTGTCAAATTTTGTTCCATTTGGAGGTCGTTTGATGCCCCAACGGTTAACAAGACATTTCAACGGATTCCATGTCTTGCCCATCTGGTGTGCCCTGAGAACGAGATACGTGCGGCTCCTACCGGGATTTGTCGGCACATCGGCAGGTCTTGCTGGTTTTGTTTTACCATTGTCAAAATGTCTTGTGCACCGGGATTCCAAGTCTGATCGGAGGGTCCTGCGATGGAGGATTGTCTCCGCGGATCGTGAGCTTGTCATGGGATATGTTGGGACACCCCTGCAGGGTTTAAACTTTCAAGAGCCGTGCCCATGGTTATGTTGCAGATGGGAATTTGTTAATATCCGGTTGTAGAGGACCTCAAGTAAACTCTTTTAAAATACATGAACCACATGCATAACCGTGACTGTCTCTTTTTGGGTGCGTTCGAGAAGAGAACACGGTTGGGTTATGTTTGACTGTAAGTAGTTCAGGATCACTTATTGATCATTACTAGTGTGCGACCGTTTGCATAGTTTCTCATCTTACTCTTGTACTCGTAAGTAAGCCACCATACTTTGCTTAGTCGCTGCTGCAACCTCACCACTTATCCTTTCCTACCCATTAATGTTTGCTAGTCTTGATACCCATGGTAATGGGATTGCTGAGTCCTCATGGCTCACAGATTACTACATCAACAATTGTAGGTACAGGTAATGAGATGATCATGGTGTGACAGCGATGTTTTGCTTGTCTTGGATTTCTTCTTCTTCACCGTCGATCTTGGGTTAGGTTCCTGGTCGGGAGCCTAGGCTAGCAGGGTGGATGTCGTTTGAGTTTCTGTTTGTGTTTCATCCGTAGTCGGATGTTGTTCTATGTATGATGTATTGATGTATTCATGCAACATGTGTATGCCTTTTGTATGTATCCCAACTATTATGTAATGGTTTGATGTAATGATATCCACCTTGCAAAAGCGTGTCAATATGCGGTTATATCCTTGGTGGGACCTTCGAGTTCCTGTAGGATAGAGTCGCATATTGGGCGTGACAAGATGGTATCAGAGCCTCGACTGACCATTGGAGCCCTCTTGATTGTCCGTAGTTGGCTGTTGTCGAGTCTAGAAGAAAACTATTCTGAGTTTACTTATATCAGAGAGTAGGAATTCTTTTTACTCCTCAGCCCCTTCGTCGCTCTGGTGAGAAGTCTTGAGGTAGGTGTTTTGAACTACTCCTCTTCCCCTTCAAATTTTTCTAGGATCACGCAGTTAGTCTTGTTCGTTGCGATTTCAGCTCTTTTCATCCGGTGTTTTTCTCATCTAGTTTATTCGATCTTCTTCATCTTTTGCGAGATCGATCCTCAGTTCTTTCTCAACGATGTTGTTTTCTCCGTCCTAAGTTGTCTTTATTTTTCCCAACCACCCACCCTTTTTCTTCTCAGAGCCGGAGTCTATAATTGAGTATCCATCCTAATCGTGCAAAGCCTTTGCATTATTTTCCTCAATTATTTCAACCAGTGATTTTCTGTTCAAGTTATTCGTCGGTTCACCGTTCCAAGTTGCCTTTGTTTTCCCACCCTCCCACCCCTTTTTTTCCTGGAGTGTGAGCCTCTATTCGAGCATCAATTTTATTCATGTGCAGCCTCTACAATCTTTCCTCAATTGTCTCAACCGGTGAATTCTTGTCAACTTCATCTTGTTCGTCTCGTTTTATTTTCGGTGGATTCAATTAATGTTTCCCGGGTTGAACATATTCCTTTCTTTGGTTTAAGAGTTTCCACTTGCTCGTTCTCCTCTCGCCATTTAATCATTTCGGAGTGATGAAGACATCTCAAAAGATTCATGTTTGCATTCAATTAATTTGAGGTTGTCACCTTACTCGAGTCTTTAAATCGTTCTGGTGCATCACTTCTCATCCAAACAATTATTTTCCAAAGGTGCTTCTTTTCAGTGGGCCCTAACCCACAGGTCTTTTCCCAGGATCATATGGACTCTTCCAATATTCCCGGAGTTATTCTCAAATTCTTTTCGAAGTATGACGTAAGTATGAAATTCATCAGTTAGATGCTTTTCCAAGATCAATTTTGAATTATTTTCATTGTTGGCTCAACCTCTTCACTTTCATTATCCCGGAGTATCCCAACAATTCTTCAGGGTGTTCCTCATCATTGTTCTCAAACATAGAAGACCGAAGAAGAGTTTTACTCTAAATCTTGTCTGTTCTTCGAAGATTCGTGGTGGTAGCTTCATGTTTTCCTCTCAAATTATTTCGCTTGGCAGAATTCTTTTCTTACCCATCCAGAGTATTTCAAGAGTTGTTTTCCGTTTCGATCATCCGGCGGCCTCCATTTCATAATATTTCTTCGTTTCAAGTGTCGGTGTCAAAACCGGCGGATCTTGGGTAGGGGTCCCGAACTATGCGTCTAAGGTCAATGGTAACAGGAGACAGGGGACATGATGTTTACCCAGGTTCGGGCCCTCTCTATGGAGGTAATACCCTTCTTCCTGCTTGATTGATCTTGATGGATATGAGTATTACAAGAGTTGATCTACCACGAGATTGTAATGGCTAAACCCTAGAAGTCTAACCTGTATGACTATGGTAATGAGTCTTCGGCCTATATAGCCCTCTGGTTTATATAGACACGAGAGGGATATAGGGTTAGACAAGGTCGGTTACAGAGAAAGGAATCTACATAGTTGGCCACCAAGCTTGCCTTCCACGCCAAGGAAAGTCCCATCCAGACACGGGTGCAGTCTTCGGTCTTTGTATCTTCACAGCCCATCAGTCCGGCCCATGGCTAACAGGCCGGACGCCCGAGGACCCCTTAGTCCAGGACTCCCTGAGTAGCCCCCGAACCAGGCTTCAATGACGAGGTGTTCGGCCCGAAGATTGTCTTCGGCATTGCAAGGCAGGTTCCTCCACCGATGACTTCCGAGTAGTGTGCTCGGCCTTCCATTTAATGTTGTACCCCTCAGCTTCTATGCATCAACAACTTCAGTTTCCACGTGTCGAGGAAATGCGAGAGGTCGGGGTATTTTTTGCATATACCACCGCGACCTTACCACAAAGGTGCTTATTTAAAGAGAATAGATCTCAGAACCATTCCACACCCCGCGAAAAAATCATCAGAGCTTGCTAAGAAAAAACCACTCCAACATGGCTAGCGCCCCCAGCTCTTCCTCTCGTCCCCGCGACTCCAAAGAGGGTGATTGGGGAAGATGTTCCGTATCCCACAGTCAGCTAGCGAAGCTGCGCAAACACAAGGCTTTCTTCCCCCCGGCGGACTTGGTCCCCATATGAGCAGGGATTACGACCTTCAAGGGTGGGGCTCAAACGGAGAACTTCCCCAATCCGTCTAGGGGAGAACGAGTATGCTTCGTCCCCTTCTTGTTAAGAGGTGTCGGATTTGCGATGCATCCCTTCCTCCGAGGTCTGCTGGAGTATTACGGCCTCCAACTGCACAGTCTCACTCCTGCCTCTATCCTTCATATTACGGGTTATGTCGCACTAAGCGAGCTATTCCTGGGCTACAAGGCCCATTTTTATTTATGGAGAAGACTATTCTGCCTCGTCCCTCGCAATCAAGGTGGGTCAATTTTTGAAGTGGTAGAAGCCGAAGTGTGGCGAATCGCCGGGACCGGATACCTGTCCGGCATGCCAAAGAAAGCTCTCGAAGAGTGGCCTTCCGAATGGTTCTACATCGATGACGTCGCTCTACCCGACCCCGTCTGCATGGGCCTCCCCGAGTTTTGAAATGCTCCGCAGAAGAAACGCCATACCTGGCGTCCTCGGAGCCTTGAGGAAGAGGATAGTGCAGGCATTAGCCTGCTACTGGGCAAGATTAAGACGCTTGCCCAGTCCGGATTGTCAATAGTCGAGGTAATGGCGATCTCTATAATGCGGGGGGTCCAGCCACTCCAATAAAGAGGGCTGCCCATGTGGCATTATAATGGGGAAGACGATGCCTCACGCTACGGTCAAAAGGGCCTGAAGACCCCCGCCGCCCTGGCCAAAATACTGGCCGAGCTGTATAAAGGGAAGAAGGAGGAGTTCACCCGTCTCCAGTATCAAGACGGATTTTCCATGTATAATCCTCCCAGCTGGGTATGCTTCAGCTCCACTATTTTACTCATGTCCCTGAATCATTCTTGGCAGGCAGTATCTTATCCACTTATAACAGGAATGGCGAAAGGCTGTCGAGGGGATCCATGACCCTGCCCCTCAGCCCGAGAATCACAACCGGGATGTTGACCCCTGATATGAGGAAGATCCGGACATATTTGTGGAGCTCGATGATGGAATATTCTATCAGATGAGCTATGACGGTACAGATGTACCCATCATCGCCGATTACCCCGGCCTCCTTCCTGCTTCACATGTAACTAATCCGGAGATACCTTGTCCAAGAGAGTTTTCTCATTCCTCCTTACCCACCACACTATCATGTGCTCAAAAGGGGAGGCATTCGGCATGCCATGCTACCCAGGGGGCATCTCCGAAGAGAGCGTCCCCCACACCAGGCAAGCCTTCGAAGAGGAAGGCAAACAAAGATACGACCGAGCCTTCATCAAAGAGGTATGAATTTGCAAATATGCACCTTGGCAGTCACATCTAACTGTGACCTTTCCGTTTACCCTGTATCAGGAAAAAGGTGTGCCGGACTATATCTGGTGGTCCGGTCGATCATACTTCCCACAGCCAGGATCCAGATCTTGCCGTGAAGATGGGGGCTGATGCGGGGGTGACGTCGGACTATCGTCCAGCAGAGGATTCGAATGATGTATCCGTTACCAACTCGGAAGTGGAGAGCGCCATGAATCATCGGTGCCGCAGGGCCATTTGACAAGACCCTGGCTTTTCAAAAGAGGCATTTAAAGCCTACAACTCGGCTGATGCATATATCCGAGCTGCCCGAGATGGGCTTAACAGAGCCACAAAACAACATTTAAAAGATGTGCAGGTAAGTTTACTTTGTCTGACTATGATAACCATATACTAGTAGCCCCCGAGACTTAAAGTAGTTGGGACAACTGATTTGAGGATCGCTGTATGACTAGGTTCTGTCGGATAAGAACGACGTGCTAGCCCAAGAGCTAGAAAATTGCCGGACGCAGTTAAACACAGTGACCGCCGAACTGGAAAAATCCAAAGCGGCGTCTTCCGATGATATTTCCCTCCATCGAGAAACAGTTATTGCATAGCGACCGTGTTAACACTGCGGCTTTATCTCATCACAGGATCATCAGATCAATTGGAGGAAAGAGAGTCGAAAATACTGCATGCCGCAGGCGAGTGGGTTTTGATCCATGTCAGGCAGGAGAAAAACAAACTCCAAGACACAAACACCCAGCTGGGCGAAGAGCTGAAGTATGTGCAGGCCCAGCTAGCCGAATCCGTGAAGGAGAACAAAAAACTGCGAGGCGGCATATTCAGTATGTGGCCGTATTTACCTTATAACAGTTTGGAAGTAAAAGTAGCATATACAGCTATGATTGCAGGTATATTGACGGGCCGTCCCGAAGAGGAGGTGTCCGGATCATCAAGTGATCTTCTGCAAGGGTTGTCGTAGTTGGACGAGCAAGCTCGGCAGGTAATGCGGAGTGTAGCCAAGGCCTTATAGCCATCTGACTCCCCTCCAGGGAGTATGGAGAAGCTTGTAGAGCTATTCTAGGGAGCGCGGCGGCGTATCCAACTATGGAAGATATCGGCTTACCGAGGGGGTGCTCGAGAGGCCTGGGCCATGGTAAAAACACGATATACCAAGATGGATCCGAATCACATGGCCCAGGTCGGACCGCTAGGGTCAAATAGGGAAGAAATTCCCGTTAGTTTAGTATATGACCAAGTGTAGGTGGCCGCTAGATATTCCCAACAGGATTGTAAGTTAGACCGCTTGTTGGACGGTACAGAGGAAGAAGTCTTTAAGTCCTAAGTGACTATGTACTTTCCTTCCAGCTGGATAATAAAAACAATTGTCATGGCTAACATTTTCGCCTCGACCACTGGACCCGAAGGTGCGGAGTGTTTCCGAATACCCTAACGGTAGAATATACCGGGGTATGCATGGGAACCAGGCATAGGGGTCATAGTTGCTTGAACAAACAATGTGTATCCAGCTAGTTATGTTATATTAAATTATGTAAGAAACATCTTCCAGAGAGAATAGTTCCATTAAGGGTTCCTTTCCCTGGGTGTGCATGCGTTTAATGTGCATGTCCGAACTGTGACTGAAAAATCGTAGAGTAAGTAACTTCTGGGGTTTCAAAATGGAGTGAATGTGGAAACGTCTTTAATTCGCCGACCGAATATTCCCTTATGAATGCTAGCTTTCGGCTTCACACAGTCTGAGGTACACATCCAGACGACCCAGCAGTAACAATCACAGAGGTGCTCCCTTTATGCCATAGCCGAACTAACGGGAATGTAGGGCATAAGCACAGGAGCCAGGCAACCCAGCTTGGCCAAAACTTAAGTCATATTGATGCATATAATTGCGAAGAAAAGGGACATATGGAAAAATGCATATGTGGTGAGCTTGATGCTTGAAGAATAATAGCAACCTTCTGTATGAGAAGCCCCAGGTATAATGAACGTACATATGTGGAGATGTACGCATCAGGGGAGGACGGTCTAGCCGTACTAAAGCCGTAGGGCTAAAGAGCAAAACAAAAAAAAGATAAAAAACAAAAAGAGAGAAAAAATAACATTAATAACAAGAGGAAGGAGACGAACACAGAGTTCAGCTCTAGGCATAAAATCGTCGAAGTCTGGCTGCATTCGAGGGGTTCGGCTGCAGGTGATTGTCTAACGCATCACGCAGGCGGTACGCTCCTTGATACGTCCATTTTGCATCATGCTTTTATATCGATATTTATTGCATTATGGGCTGTTATTACACATTGTCACAATAATTATGTCTATTCTCTCTTATTTTACAAGGTTTACATGAAAAGGGAGAATGCCGGCAGCTGGGATTCTGGGATGGAAAAGGAGCAAATATTAGAGACCTATTCTGCACAGCTCCAAAAGTCCTGAAACTTCACAAAAGTTATTTCCATAATATATAAAAAATACCGAGCACAAGAAGTACCAGAGGGGGCCACCCACCAGCAACGAGGCTGGGGCGCGCCCTACCCCCCGGGCGCGCCCCCTTGCCTCATGGGCCCCCTGGTGGCCCTCGATGCTCATCTCCTATTATATGAGGTCTTTCGTCCAAGAAAAAAATCATAAGCAAGCTTACAGGACGAAACTCCGCCGCCACGAGGCGAAACCTTGGCGGAACCAATCTAGGGCTCCGGCAGAGCTGTTCTGCCGGGGAAACTTCCCTCCGGGAGGGGGGAATCATCACCATCGTCATCACCACTGATCCTCTCATCGGGAGGGGGTCAATCTCGATCAACATCTTCACCAGCACCATCTCATCTCAAACCCTAGTTCATCCCTTTTATCCAATCTTTGTGTCCAAACCTCAGATTGGTACCTGTGGGTTACTAGTAGTGTTGATATCTCCTTGTAGTTGATGCTAGTTGGTTTACTTCGTGGAAGATCATATGTTCAGATCCATTATGCATATTAATGCCCCTCTGATTATGAACATGAATATGCTTTGAGAGTAGTTACGTTTGTTCCTAGGGACATGGGAGAAGTCTTGCTATTAGTAGTCATGTGAATTTGGTATTCGTTCGATATTTTGAGGAGATGTATGTTGTCATCCCTCTAGTGGTGTCATGTGAACGTCGACTACATGACACTTCACCATTGTTTGGCCTAGAGGGAGGCATTGGGAAGTAATAAGTAGATGATGGGTTGCTAGAGTGACAGATGCTTAAACCCTAGTTTATGCGTTGCTTCGTAAGGGGCTGATTTGGATCCATATGTTTCATGCTATGGTTAGGTTTACCTTAATACTTCTGTTGTAGTTGCGGATGCTTGCAATGGGGATTAATCATAAGTGGGATGCTTGTCCAAGTAAGGACAACACCCAAGGACCGGTCCACCCACATATCAAATTATCAAAGTACCGAACGCGAATCATATGAACGTGATGAAACCTAGCTTGACGATAATTCCCATGTGTCCTCGGGAGCGCTTTCCTTCATATAGGAGTTTGTCCAGGCTTGTCCTTTGCTACAAAAAGGATTGGGCCATCTTGCTGCACCTTATTTACTTTTATTACTTGCTACTCGATAACAATTACTTTATCACAAAACTATCTGTAAGCAATAATTTCAGTGCTTGCAGAGAATACCTTGCTGAAAACCGCTTATCATTTCCTTCTGCTCCTCGTTGGGTTCGACACTCTTACTTATTGAAAGGACTATGATAGATCCCCTATACTTGTGGGTCATCAAGACTGTTTTCTCGCGCCGTTGCCAGGGAGTGAAGCGCCTTTGGTAGGTGGAATTTGGTAAGGAAAATTTTATATAGTGTGCTGAAATTTACTGTCACTTGTTACTATGGAACATAATCCTTGGAGGGGTTTGTTCGGGGTATCTTCACCTCATTTGGAACCACAATTAGTTAACCCTCAACCTACTGAACCTACTGAAAATGTTTACTTTGAAATTCCTTCGGGTATGATAGAGAAACTGCTAGCTAATCCTTTTGCAGGAGATGGAACATTGCATCCCGATTTGCACTTAATCTATGTGGATGAAGTTTGAGGATTATTTAAGCTTGCAGGTATGCACGATGATGTTATCAAGAATAAGGTCTTCCCTTTATCTTTGAAGGGATATTCATTGACATGGTATAGGCTATGTGATGATATGGGATCATGGGACTATAAGCGATTGAAATTGGAATTTCACCAGAAGTTTTATCCTATGCATCTTGTTCATCATGATGGTAATTATATATACAATTTCTGTCCTTGCGAAGGAGAAAGCATTACTCAAGCTTTGGGGAGGCTTAAGTCAATGTTATATTCATGCCCCAATCATGTGCTCTCAAAGAGAAATGATTATTCAAAAAATTTATGCTCGACTTTCTAACAACAATCGCTCCATGCTCGATACTTCATGTGCTGGTTCTTTTATGATGAAGACTATTGAATTTAGATGGGATTTATTGGAGAGGATTAAATGCAACTCTGAAGATTGGGATCTCGACGAAGGTAAGGAGTCAGGTATGACAGCTAAGTTTGATTGTGTTAAATTTTTATGGATACTGATGTTTTCTGTATGTTTAGCACTAAATATGGACTTGACTCTGAGATAGTAGCTTCTTTCTGTGAATTTTTTGCTAGTCATGTTGATCTCCCTAAGGAGAAGTGGTTTAAATATAATCCTCCCATTGAAACAAAAGTTGTAGCACCTATTAAAGTTGAAGAAAAAACTATCACTTATGATGATCCTGTTGTTCCCACTGCTTATGTTGAGAAACCACCTTTCCCTATTAGAATTAAGGATCATGCTAAAGCTTCAACTGTAGTCAACAAGAGTAATATTAGGACACACAAACCCCCTGAGCAAATTAAAGTTGAACCTAATATTGCTATGGTTAAAGATCTCTTGGCCGATAATATTGATGGGCATGTTATTTATTTCTATGAAGAAACTGCTAGAATTGCTAAGTCTGGTGCTAAGGATAAACATAGACCTGTTATGGGCATGCCTGTTATTTCTGTTAAAATAGGAGATCATTATTATCATGGCTTATGTGATATGGGTGCTAGTGCTAGTGCAATACCTCATACCTTATACAAAGAAATTATGCATGATATTGCACCTGCTGAGATAGAAGATATCGATGTTACAATTAAGCTTGCCAATAGAGATACTATTTCACCGATTGGGATTGTTATAGATGTTGAAGTATTGTGTGGGAAGGTTAAATATCCTGCGGATTTTCTTGTTCTTGGTTCCCCACAAAATAGCTTTTGTCCCATTATATTTGGTAGACCCTTCTTAAATACTGTTAATGCTAGGATAGACTGCGAAAAGGATGTTGTTACTATTGGTTTGGGTGATATGTCTCATGAGTTTAACTTCTCTAAATTTCGTAGACAACCCCATGATGAGGAATTACCTAGTAAGGATGAAATTATTGGTCTTGCTTCTACTATTGTGCCTCCTAATGATCCTTTAGATAAATATTTGCCCGACCATGAAAACGATATGTTCATGAATGAAAGAAGGGAAATAGATGAAGTATTCTTTAAGCAAGGACCTATTCTGAAACACAACTTGCTTGTTGAAATCCTAGGGGATCCTCCTCCACCCAAGGGCGGTCCCGTGTTTGAGCTTAAACCATTACCTGATACTCTTAAATATGATTATCTTGATGAAAAGAAGATATATCCTATTATTATTAGTGCTAACATTTCAGAGCATGAAGAAAATAAATTATTGAAAACTCTGAAGAAGCACAGTGCTGCTATTGGATATACTCTTGATGATCTTAAGGGCATTGGTCCCACTCTATGTCAACACAAAATAAATTTGGAGAAGGATGCCAAACCAGTTATTGATCACCAAGATGGCTAAATCCTAAGATGAAGGAAGTGGTATGAAAGGAAATATTAAAGCTCCTTGAGGCAGGTATAATTTATCCCATTGCTGATAGTTAGTGGGTAAGTCCTGTCCATTGTGTCCCTAAGAAGGGAGGTATTACCGTTGTTCCTAATGATAAAGATGAATTGATCCCACAAAGAATTATTATAGGTTATAGGATGGTAACTGATTTCGGCAAATTTAATAAAGCTACTAAAAAGATCATTACCCTTTGCCTTTTATTGATCAAATGCTAGAAAGATTGTCCAAACATACACATTTTTGCTTTCTAGACGGTTACTCTGGTTTCTCTCAAATACATGTGTCAGCTGATTATCAACCTAAGACCACTTTTACTTGCCCTTTCGGTACCTTTGCTTATAGACATATGCCTTTTGGTTCATGTAATGCATCTGCTACCTTTCAAAGATACATGATGGCTATATTCTCCGACTTTTGTGAAAAGATTTGTGAGGTTTTCATGGACGATTTCTCCATTTATGGATGCTCTTTTGATGATTGCCAGAGCAACCTTGATCGAGTTTTGCAGAGATGTGAAGAAACTAACCTTGTCTTGAATTGGGAGAAGTGCCACTTTATGGTTAATGAAGGTATTGTCTTGGGGCATAAAATTTTTGAAAGAGGTATTGAAGTTCATAAAGCTAAAGTTGATGCTATTGAAAAGATGTCGTGTCCCAAGGACATCAAAGGTATAAGAACTTTTCTGGGTCATGTCGTGTCTCAAAAATTTCATGGCCTCTGACTAACCTATGAAAAAATGATATTCCTTTTGTCTTTGCTAATGATTGTGTAGAAGCATTTGAAATAGTTAAGAAAGCTTTGATTTCTGCACCTATTGTTCAGCCACCTGATTGGAACTTACCCTTTGAAATTATGTGTGATGCTAGTGATTATGCTGTAGGGGTTTTTCTAGGACAAAGAGTTGATAAGAAATTGAATGTTATACAGTATGCTAGTAAAACTCTAGACAATGCCCAGATAAATTATGCAACTACCGAAAAGGAATTCTTAGCAGTTGTATTTGCTTGTGCTAAGTTCAGACCTTATATTGTTGATTCCAAAGTAACTATTCACACTGATCATGCTGCTATTAAATATCTTATGGAAAAAGAAAGGTGCTAAACCTAGACTTATTAGATGGGTTCTCCTGCTATTGGTGTTCTGGGAACGGGGGTCCCCATACTTGCCTGCCTGCGGCCCGCTGCGTGGCTAAACCAGCAGGTCATACGGCCCATCTTCATCAACAAGGCATCCAAGACCCTCGTGAGGGGCCAAGCCTCGCGAGGCGGACAGCGCAAGACCTCCTCTAGAGTGGCCTAGTCAGGCAGGCTCACGAGGAGCGGAGATGTCAAGGCGAGGCAAACCTCACGAGGCTCTCGTGACGTGAGCCATGACGATCGACACCAGGCGGGCACCAGGCGGGCGCTAGCGCGCACAACATCCTTGTTTCCTCTTTGGTGCTAAGGAAACTAGTGCAAGCGAGGAGTACCTAGGTATCAGGCAAAGGTTGCCATTTTGGTACAACAAAAACAAGACCAGAAGGACGGCAAGACGGAGGTCATCGTGGAGCCCAAGACGGCGTCACCACCAGAGCCTTTTGCAGGCAGACACCACCTTTTGTCAGGATGGCTTGTACTAGCTGTCCCCCTTCAAATTTGCCCGCCATTGCTGGCTCCCTTCCCGCTCAGTATTTGGGAAGAGGACCAGGGCCTATATAAAGAGAGTTAGCCACCACCATAGAAGAGTGGAAAAAAGAGGCAAAGAAGGGACGAAAAAGGGGGACAAGAGAGAGATAGAGAGAGAGGGGGAGAGAAGGAGGACGGATTCAGTCCACTCTCACCCACACAAGTTAGCCAAGCACAAGAACACCTCAACCTCAGGAGGCTGTTCTTCCCCTTGTATTGTTCATCATCAGCCCAAGAGGCAATCCACCACCAAGACACTGGAGTAGGGTATTACACCACAACGGTGGCCCGAACCAGCATAAATCTTGTGTCTTTCTGTGTTGCTAGTTCGTCCGCCAGATCTTAGCGAGCTAGGCGCGTAGATCGATGGGAGGAAAAGACTTTGCACGCACCCCAGTGTTCGAAACTTAAGGGTTTGCCAGAACCCCACATCCGACATTTGGCGTGCCAGGTAGGGGTGCGCCGTAGCCTCCCTTCCATCAGTTCATCGCTCCGTTGCTCCATCGTCTCCATGGCGGACGCTCGCCATGCTCGAGCTGAGCGTCGGGCTGCCCTCACCGCCCGCGTTGCTCAGACGGCTCCCATCGGTGGGCCACCATGTCGTTCTCTGTCTCCTGCCACCAACACTGCCACCGGCCTGGTGGGGAACGAGCAGCAAGCGTCTTTGCTGCATGCTTCGATGCGGCAGGACGGCCACATCGCCTCTCCATCGCTGACCCCGGCCGGTTCTTTGTCGCATGCACACCATGCTCCCATGGAGGGGCGGGCCGCACTCCTCGCCGCAAATGAACTCCTGCACTACCACCCAGTCGACGACCTCTACGAGGAGTGGCTCGACCGTGTCGCCGATGTCGCCCGAGCCGCAGGGGGCTCCCCGGCGCTGTCCGTCTCTCTGCATCACCCTCAGCCGGCCACGGGCGACGAGGCCCGGGGCGCGCCTCCACCAACCCAGCCCAAAGACGGCGCCTTTCCACCAAGGCGCGCGGCCCCGCGGTGTGATCCGCCACGCCTGGTGCCCGCGCGCGAAGAGAGAAGCTGCCAAGAAATCCCTCGGCCGCGAGAAGCTGCACCCGCGCTCCCCGCACCGCCTCTTCAAGACCGTGCGCCGCCCGCGGTGGCGCCGCGTAGACCTCATCAAGACCAAGCTCGACCTCCGAAGCGGGCCCCAATAACTACGGCCGGCTGCCGCGCCTTCACCCCTGAGCTGTGCAGCGTCGCATGGCCAGTCAAGTTCAAGCCGGATCTGACTCCTCGCAAGGACGGCACCACCGACCCCGTGGAGTTCATGCAGCTCTACGAGCTGAGCATTGAAGCAGCCAACGGCGACGAGAAAGTCATGGCAAACTGGTTTCCCATGGCTCTCAAGGATGGGGCCCGCTCCTAGCTCCTGAACCTGCAGCACGGCTCGATCTTCTCCTGGGATGAGATGCATGGCCGCTTCGTCTCCAACTTCTAGGGCACTCGCGACCACCCGCCGGCCGCGGGCGTCCTGCGCCGCATCAAGCAACAACCAGGGGAGACCCTCCAGAAGTACATCCAACGCTTCAACAAGACCCGCCTCAAGATCCCCAAGGTCACGGATGAGGTCATCATCTCCGCGTTCTCTGAAGGTGTTCATGACGTCAAGATGAAGGAAGAGCTCGCTATCCACGTGGAGCTCTGCACATCTCAGGAGCTGTTCAACCTGGCGACCAAGTGCGCAAGAGCTGAGGAGGGGCGCCTCTCTCTCCTTGAGCTGCCAGCCGCGGGCACAGAGGAGAAGAAAGCCAAAGCCAAGGATGTGAAGCACAAGGAAGCAGTGGTGCTAGCAGCGGAGCCCGTCACCAAACGGGACAGAGATCAGCCTGAGTCATCCAAGAACAGCCGACCGTTCTACGCCTTCCACAACCTGAACACCTACAAGACCAGTGACTGCCAAGAGCTCAGAGCCATACGAGAAGGACGTTACAGTCGACGCCCCGAGCGCAGCGACCGAGGCTACGACCACGGAGGAGGACGAGGAGGCGGACACTAGGACGACCGTGGCCCATGTCAGGAATAGCGCGACAGGCCTTGTGAGGACCACTGGCAAGACCATCCTCGCGAGGGGGCCTGGAGGGACCAGCCTCGTGAGGATCGCCCCCAAAGCAACGCTGGTCTTTCTCCACTACCGCCACCAAGGAGGAACGACGACCATCATCAAGACGAGGGGGCTGGGGGCTTCCAAGAGCCGCGTGCAATCCCCTGCATCTTGGGCAGCACCCAGGCCCCAGCCTCTTAGCGCATCTTCAAACGGTTCGCTCGCGAGGTGAACGCGATGCTCCCCAAGCTTGAGGCCGCGTGCCCGCTCAAGTGGTCCCAGTGCACCATCATTTTCGACTCAACAGATCAGCTGAAGTGCGCGGCCACCGCCGACGGACTCCCAATGTTGTGTTCCCCAGTCATCAGCAATGTGCAGGTTACCAAGACCCTCATCGACGGTGGTGCAGGGCTCAACTCCTGTCCGCCGACACAATCGACAACCTCCAAGTGCCATACGAGCAGCTCCAGCCTACCAAACCTTTCTCAGGAGTGACCGACGGCTCCACCACACCGATAGGGCAGGTCCGCCTGCCTGTCACCTTCGGCACGCGCGACAACTACTGCACCGAGCTCATCGACTTCGACGTCGCCCATATCCGACTACCGTACAACGCCACCCTCGGGTATCCGGCCGTGGCCAAGTTCATGGAGGTCACCCACCACAGCTACAATGTCCTCAAGATGCCTGGAAGCAGCAGGGTCATCACGGTCCCATGTGAAGAAAGGGATGCGGTGTGCTCCCTCGAGCGCGCCTTCCAAGCAGCAGCAATCGACGACCCCGACAACAAAAGTGAGGGCCCTCCAGAGGCCATCCCCAAGAAGAAGCAGCTGCGCCACGCAGGATCTCAGGAGGATGGCGTCGCAGCAGGAGCCTCATCAGGATCAGCGTCCGTCCCAGGGGCGCCTCCCTCCATCGCATAGGAAGGCGCGCCCAGCGCCCTCCTCGTGAAGGGCTCGGGGGCTCTCTTCTGTAGGGCCTCAGGCCTTTCCAACCTCATGAGGGAGGAGCTTGGGCACCACTTGGAGGCATGCCATGCGGCACGTTTTCCTCAGGAGAACGCAGGGCAAGGGGTGCCCACCACTCAGGAGTTCATCGCCAAGACCACACAGGAACTGCAAGATGTAAGAGCCATGCGCGGCAACAGCCACTCACAAGGCACAGCTCACCACCCAAGCGAGGGTGCTGACCTACGCGTCTGCATCGACATCCCGGGGCTCAACAGGGCTGCGTCTCAGGAGCGCATCTGGCCTTCGTGTGTGGGCCATTGGGAGGGCCCGCCACACAGCTACGTTCGCATGCCCCTCGGCTTGCCGAGCGTGGAGTCGGCCTATCAGCAGGACATGCGGTGTGACCCGGCGGCTCGAGAGGCCAGGTACCGCGTCGTCCTAGAGGGATTGGAGATGGTCTTTAGGGAGCCTCCAGAGCCTCACGAGGCTCAGGGCTCCGGTGGCTCATGAGGAGTCATTTCTTCGACGTGCGCCTTCGGCTGCACCAACTCTGCTTCGTCTACAGAACTAGGTTACATCTTCCAAGCTCGTTTAAGCTGGAAGCGCCCCTTGGGCTGCATTATTCCCAGGCCGTGTGGGTACATCCCTACGGCATGTATCCCATCTGCTTATGACTTTAGCTTACCTTGCTAGGGGCGCCCCTTGGGCTGCATCATCCCCAAGCCGCTCGGGCTAGACCCAGTGGCATGTATCTTCCTGCATTTACCCAAGATGATTTGCCTTCCCTGCTTAACCTGCCTATGGTTATCACCTGCTCGATCATCGCCTCCCACGGGACCTCCTCACAGGCACGACGCTGGTGCATGGGTCCGTCCCTGCCACATCCACAAATATCAGCGGCCGAGCGCTGGCTCGCGGCACGCCCTGCACACGTCACCTCACCAGGCCCTCAGTGCCCTCACTTCATCCAGACCAACCAGCGGCAGGCTGACGGCTATAACGGCAAACCATGTTCTTCTTGTGCCTGTTCACAGGGACCCCGCGGGGAGGATAGCAGGCGGCACCGCGAGTCTCCTTTTCTCTCGTGCAATTCTCTTGCGCATTAAAAGGGGGGCTCCTGAGCATCACGACTCAGGAGCTCTTACTGGCTCTCCAGCCCTCACCCCTGGCCTTGACCACGGCATCACGACCTGGCATACCAGCGGCGGCTGAGCTCGCTCGAGGGCCGGGACCTGAGGACGCAGAGCACTAAGGAGGGCATGGGAGGAGGGAAACTCGTATGGGGCGGCCTGGCTATGCCGCACAAGTTGGCGCACAGCCCTAGGGCAACATCAGGAATCGCCACGAAGTTCACAAGATAAGTCTCGCCCTCAGATCGGCTAAATGTCTAGGCCTTATGGACACTCACGCCTTGTCGCAACCCCGTTGCGGCCACGTCAACTCCCTTTCTTCCCTTACCATGGCCGCTTGAGCGCTAAGGGTGATCTCCTGAGCATCGCGCCTCAGGGGCTCTTACTGGACCTCGGGCCTCACACCTCCTGGCCTTGACCACGGCACGCGACCTGGCATACCAGCGACGGCTGTAGCCTGCCTGGGGACTGGGACCTGTCGGCGTAGAGCAACAAGCTATCATGAGGAAAGAAAGGGGGGACCGAGCCTTAACGGGGCGCACGTTCATCAAATCTTCATAACAAGGAAGATAAGCACAAAAGACATTACAGACCCTTACATGCCCCCACGGGGCGCTTCATGATCCTTCATAGGTAACAAAAGCTAAAACTAAGGAGGATCCTATCTACACCCTCCCCCCGTGGCAGATGCCATCATCAACAGTGGGCCACGGGAGGCCGACGCCAACCCCATCCAGATCAGCGGCCGCGATGGCCGGACGCGGCAGCACCGCTCCAAGAGCGGCGAGAGCTTGAGGGCACGTAGCTATCGTCACTCGTCTCCGAAGTCTTGTAGAGCTCAGGAGAGCTGCTGGACTCCCAAGGGCTGCTGCTGCTGGAGTGGTCGCGAGCGGAGCACGCGTCAGCCTCGCGCTCCTCTCCGGAGCAGCACTCTAGGCAGCAGCCCCCGGCATCGAAGACCTTGAAGAAAAGCGTGGAGACGCCGTCATACTCGAGGTGGATCGCAAGGGCGCCCCTCGCATGGCAGACCCGCTCGATCTCGCCCCAGCCACGAGTCATGATGATCTTTCCGGTGGGCACCGCTTCGATCTCCGCTCCAGTTGCCGGAGCACCACAGTCGGCGTGCTGCAACTAGAGCTCGAGAGGCCCCTTGGTGGCACCGCGTCGGAGAAGAACCGCGGGAAGCGGATCCAAGAGCTTGGGGGCGTCGGTGCCCACAGCACCAACTCGCGCGAGGAGTCCGCGGCATGGATCCCTGGGACGACGGCGCACGTCACCGCGGCGCAGCGACCCCGGGCGCGACGCTGCTCATCCCTCCGCCTTCCTGAGTCCTCGGCTTGGGCATACAGGGGTAGCAGATACCCTGGGGAGGCCGCTCTCACCCAGGCCTCGTCACCACCTGCATCGCCGCTACGTCACAGTGGTGGATCGCCCTTTTCTTCGGTAGAAGTGGCTCCGGGTCATCTCGGGGGGCCTTCCCCTTTTCTTCGGCTGAGAACCTTCTGATAGGCGCCATTGATGTTAGCAGTGGAGCAAGGAGGAAGAAGCAAGCTAGCAAGGAAGAGATGGGCAACGGGGACTTAGCTCCCCTCCCCATTTATAGCAACAGAAGGCCAACCGGTACCTCCCATGATCACATGTAATGATGGTTTTCCTTGCATGTCGCAGGGACTCATCAAGTCGTGCAGTTGCCAAGGCAGCTTGGGGAAGCAGAGACGCCCACGTCAAATCAACCGCCACGCATCAACCGAGGCCGTAGGCTTTGGGGGCCTGCGTTGCTCCATGCTTGACCCTTGGCTTCGCCACGAAGCCAAGCCCAAGCGCACCTTGGGCATGGGGGCTACTGTCGGTGTTCTGGGAACGGGGGTCCCTAGACTAGCCTGCCTGTGGCCCGCTGCGTGGCTAAACCAGCAAGCCGTACAAGCCATCTTCATCAACAAGGCATCCAAGACCCTCACGAGGGTTCAAGCCTCGCGAGGCAGACGATGCAAGACCTCCTCTAGAGTGCCCTAGTCAGGAAGGCTCACGAGGAGCGGAGATGTCAAGGCGAGGCAAACCTCACGAGGCTCTCGTGACGTGAGCCATGACCATCGACACCAGGCGGGCGTGAGCGTGCGAAGCGTCCTTGTTTCCTCTTTGGTGCTAAGGAAACCAAGGCAGGCGAGGAGTACCGAAGCATTAGGCAAAGGTTGCCATTTTGGTGCAACAAGACCAAGACTAGAAGGACGGCAAGACGGAGGTCATCGTGGAGCCCAAGATGGCGTCACCACCAGAGCCTTTCGCGGGCGGAGACCACCTTTTGTAAGGATGGCTTGTACTAGCTGTCCCCCTTCAAATTTCCCGCCATTGTTGGCTCCGCTCCCGCTCAGTATTTGGGAAGAGGACCAGGGCCTATATAAATAGAGTTAGCCAGCACCATAGAAGAGAGAAAAAAAGAGGAAAAGGAGGGACGGAAAAGGGGGACGAGAGAGAGATAGAGAGAGAGGGGGAGAGAAGGAGGACGGATTCAGTCCACTCTCACCCACACAAATTAGCCAAGCACAAGAACACCTCAACCTCTGGAGGCTGTTCTTCCCCTTGTATTGTTCATCATCAGCAAAAGAGGCAACCCACCACCACGACACTGGAGTAGGGTATTACACCACAACAGTGGCCCGAACCGTTATAAATCTTGTGTCTTTCTGTGTTGCGAGTTAGTCGAGTTCGTCTGCGAGATCTTAGCGAGCTAGGGCGTAGATTGGTGGGAGGAAAAGACTTCACGTGCACCCCATTGTTTGAACCTTAAGGGTTTGTCGGAACCCCACATCCGACACCTGCTACTAGAATTTGATTTGCATATCATTGATACAAGTGACCTGAGAACCCCGTTGCAGACAACTTGTCTAGGTTAGAGAATGTTCTTGATGACCCACTACCTATTGATGATAGCTTTCCTGATGAACAATTAAATGTCATAAATGCTTCTTGTACTGCTCCATGGTATGCTGATTATGCTAATTACATTGTTGCTAAATTTATACCACCTAGTTTCACATACTAGCAAAAGAAAAAGTTCTTTTATGATTTAAGGCATTACTTTTGGGATGACCCACATCTTTATAAAGAAGGAGTAGATGGTGTTATTAGACATTGTGTACCTGAGCATGAACAGGAACAGATCCTACGCATGTGTCACTCCGAAGCCTATGGAGGGCACCATGCTGGAGATAGAACTGCACATAAGGTATTGCAATCCGGTTTTTATTGGCCTACTCTCTCCAAGGATGCCCATAAGTTTGTCTTGTCTTGTGATGAATGTCAAAGAATTGGTAATATTATTAGACGTCAAGAAATGCCTATGAATTATTCACTTGTTATTGGACCATTTGATGTTTGGGGCTTTGATTATATGGAACCTTTTCCTTCCTCTAATGGGTATACACATATTTTAGTTGCTGTTGATTAAGTTACTAATTGGGTAGAGGCTATTCCAAAAGTAGTGCTGATCATAACACCTCTATTAAGATGCTTAAGGAAGTTATTTTTCCAAGGTTTGGAGTCCCTAGATATTTAATGACTGATGGTGGTTCACATTTTATTCATGGTGCCTTTCGTAAGATGCGTGCTAAGTATGATGTTAATCATAGAATTGCATCTCCATATCACCCACGGTCTAGTGGTCAAGTAGAATTAAGTAATAGAGAGCTCAAATTAATTTTGCAAAAGACTGTTAATAGATCTCGAAAGAATTGGTCCAAGAAACTTGATGATGCATTATGGGCTTATAGAACTACATATAAAAATCCTATGGGTATGTCTCCGTATAAAATGGTTTATGGCAAAGCTTGTCACTTACCTCTTGAACTAGAATATAAGGCATATTGGGCTATTAAAGAGCTCAACTATGACTTCAAACTTGCCAGTGAGAAGAGGTTATTTGACATTAGCTCACTTGATGAATGGAGAACCCAGGCCTATGAGAACGCCAAACTGTTAAAAGAAAAAGTTAAAAGATGACATGACAAAAGGACACAAAAGCGTGAGTTCAATGTAGGTGATTATGTATTACTATAAAACTCTCGTTTAAGATTTTTTGCAGGCAAACTTCTCTCTAAATGGGAAGGTCCTTACGTTATCGAGGAGGTCTATCATTCCGGTGCCATAAAAATCAACAACTTCGAAGGCACAAATCCGAGGGTGGTAAACGGTCAAAGAATCAAACATAATGTTATTGAAACCATAACCCTGGAGGAATACATAAGGAAAACTTTCCGGAACGTTTCAGACTCCGAAAAGGAATAGGTGCGTGGTACGGTAAGTAAACCGACTCCAAAACAGTTCTAATGGCAATATTTCTCCATTTCGGAATATAAAAAAAATAGGAAAACAAGAAGCAGACCGGAAAGGACATGGGGCTTCCACGAGCGTGGAGGGCGCGCCCCCTTGCCTTGTGGGCACCTCGTGCGCTTTCCGGACTTCGTTTTCTTGCACGATACTTCTTTTGGTTGGTAAAAATTCATTATATAACCTCCTGAAAGTTTTGACCACCGTATCATGCAAATATCTCCTGTCTTTGTTTCGAGCTATTTTCCTGACAGATCTAGGTCGTCATGTCGTATTCAAGTGCCCCCATGTCAGGACCCCGATTCCAAGTCACATCGATCTAGCCGGTAACACCTCATATCACTTTGTGGCCTCACGCACGGTATTCCCACGGGTGTTGCCTTACCATGGCCCATGACCGTTTGCGCCTTTTGGCTCACGTATATGATAGTGTCGCTAGCATCCATATGACAGAGAACCCGGGCCGACATGGCTAGTCGTTAACCCAAAGCGGCACCAACCTATGGGGACAGGCATACATGAATCACATCGAGCATGTCGGTCAGCAGCGTGTGAATCCGGGCTGTAGCACTAGGCTAACAGGACTCCGAATGTCACCGCGTGACATTTCCCCGAAGGGACAGACACAGGAACGAAGTGAAACACATGCCGACCAGTCAAGTGTCCTGAGCAGTAGTGCTGGGCTAGCAGGACTCCGGTGAACCGGGTTGTAGCGGACTACTATGGCTCATGGAAGCACAAGACTACATTTCCACATAAGAGAGGCTACCAAGGATAAACAACTAGGTTGTCGGATCCCACACATACCAAGCATTTCAATCATACACACAATATGCTCGATATGTGTAAATACAACATGGCATCACAACATAACTCTACGACTCAAGCATTTATTCATTAGGCTCTGAGGAGCGAGATATTGCAAACATGGGTCTCATGACCCAACAATCATAGCATACAAATCAAAGCATATGCAGAAGCTTAACATGTCTGAGTACAGACATCTACAAATGAAAGAGGCTAAGAAGCCTGACTATCTACCAGATCCTGCCGAGGGCACAAGATCGTAGCTGAGGTATCAAGCTAAACATCAAAGTCCACACGGAACTACTAGCTAGACTAACATCTCTCTGCAAAACATAAAATAGGCAAACGTGAGTACAAAGGTACTCAGCAAGACTTACATCAAAACTAGCTACATATGCATCGGTATCAACAGGGGGGGGGGGTGGAGTTTGACTGCAGCAAGCCAGCTTTGACTCAGTGGCTAACCTGAACTACGACCGCAAGAAACTCTTTTGAGGTTGCGCACACGAGTCCACATATTCACCATTCAATACACCACTATGGATCCACTCCTGTCTCCCAATGATAACGCCATCCATAGCACTCATGCTTATCTTGCGAGTTTTAGAGTATCCACTTTCACTTGTCTATGAACTGTTATAGGCAACCCAGAAGTCCTTTACCGTGGACACGGCTATTCGAATAGATCATTTATAACCCTGCAGGGGTGTATTTCTTCACACAGGCTCTCGCCACTTACCATCATGTACACGTCGTGTATCTCGGCAACCTTCAAGCGTAAGCCTGGCGAGCGAGTCGGCCACGACCTGACTAACCACACAAGTCTCTAGTCCAGGTTTATCGCCTATTTGGGTTCCATCCGCAAGGAGATCCGGCCAGAGTTTCGCTCACAGCCCCAAACGATGTGTGCAGGGTTCCTGAGACACCAAACGGGCGCCCGGTACACCGTGCCACGGTATATCTATCGCATCATAGCCCACCCCTAGGGTCAGCGCTATGCACGGCCGCCAACACATATCCTACAAACACCAGAAACTAGTTGCAACTCCTGGACAGAGGACAAGGGCAGTTAATAAGTCGAGAGGGTCCATTGGTTTCGGGCCCAATGCGTGGTAGTAGCTGGTCATGGATCACAAACATAGAACTCAGTTCCTAAGAACGGTTTCAATGAGACAACCCACCATGTACTCCTACATGGCCTCTCACCGCTACCTTTACCAAATCGTGTTCACACACTTAGCTCGCACACAGTAGGACATGTTCATCACTGTTCCAATTCATCCCCGACGAATCAGACCTGACTCAACTCTAAGCAGTAGCAGGCATGACAAATAAGCATGAATGAGTAGGCACATCAGGGCTCAAACAACTCCTACTCATGCTAGTGGGTTTCATCTATTTACTGTGGCAATGACAGGTCATGCAGAGGAAAGGGGTTCAACTACCGCAACATGTAACAGTTGAATCGTTGTTGTCCTAATGTAGTAAAAGAGAGGAGGAGCGAGAGAGTGGGATTGTATGGGGATGAACAAGGGGGTTTTGCATGCCTGGCACTTCTAAAGATATCATTGGGTCATCATCAGTGTCAACGATCACAGCATCGGTACTGTCGGAGTTCGGGTTCCGGCAGACCCTTGAGGTTTGAACACTGGGGTGCGCGCAGAGATTCCGCTTCCTACCTACCTGCACCCCTCCGCCTTGCTAGGGTCTAAACTATCGAAAGAACAACATAAGAGACATGGGGTTTATGCTGGTTCGGGCCACCGTTGTGGTGTAATACCCTACTCCAGTGTGTGTTGTGTGGATTGCCTCTTGGGCTGATGATGATGAACAATACAAGGAAGAACAGCCTCGCGAGGGTCTGTTCTTAGCTGAGGCGATGAACTACTCGGAGGAGTTCAGTCACCTTTCTCTCTATCTCTCTCTCTCTCTCTCTCTGCTTCCAACCAGCCGACTTGTCGAGCCCTTGGAAGCGACCGAACCGAACCTATGTGGGTGGCCAGTCCTATTTATAGAGGGCCTGGTCCTCTTCCCAAATTTCGAGCGGGAAGGGAGCCAACAATGGCGGGCTAATTTGAAAGGGGACAGCAAGTATCAGCTATCTTGACAAAAGTAGTCTTCACCTGCGCAAAGCTCTGGCGATGACGCCGTCTTGGGCTCCACGGTGACCTCCATCTCGTAGTCCTCCTGGTCTTGGTCTTGTTGCACCGAAATGGCAACCTTTGCCTGATGCCTCGGTACTCCGCGGCTGCGCTTGCCCCCTTTGCACCAAAGAGGAAAGGAGGACGCTGCACGGGCTGGCGCCTGCCTCGCGCCCTGAGTCGTCATGGCTTGCATCACGGGCACCTCGTGAGGTACCCCGCCTTGATCTCTCTGCCTCCTTGTGAGCCAGCCTGACAAGGCCGTGCCCGAGGAAGCTCCGCGTCATCCGCTCCGCAAGGTTTGGCCCCTCGCGAGGGTCTTGAGTTTGTGTTGATGAAGATGGGCCGTGCTGGGGCCCCCTTTGAGCCATGCCGCAGGCCGCAGGCAGGCAAGTCTGGGGACCCCCGTTCCCAGAACGCCGACAGTAGCCCCCGGGCCCAAGGCGCGCCCGGACTTGGCCGTGCAAGGAGGCGAAAGGGCAAGAGCGAAGCGCCACGGGCCCTAACAGCCCGCGGCCTTGGGCGCCGCGTGGCGGTTGACTGGACGTGGGCACCTTAGCAACCGCGCGAGTTGATAAGGGAGTGGCATCCGCCTAGGCCCTACTTCTTGCTTTCCCCGGTTGCTGCTCAGATCCCCTTTCTTGCACCTCTCCTTCCTTCCTCCAAAATCTTCAGATCTACTCTGACCGTGCAACCTAGGAAGCCATGGCGCCTCGCCAGCCCCCGGCCGCAGCGTGGTACTCGTTTGCCTTGGACCCGCCGAACGTGTCGGAGGGGGGCCTTTCCCGTTTCCGCCGGATAGCAACGGCGCGAGGCATTGACGGGGCGAAGGTGTTCAAGGCCGGCTCCGCCACCCTTGAGGGTCGGAGGAGCACCTTCTATCCGCTCTTCGTAAGTGCCATTGTTGCTGGCCTGGTGCCTCCCTTCTCCGAGTTCTTCTTCTCTGTCCTCCGCCATTACAAGATACAGGCTCTGCATCTCCATCCCAACTCCGTCCTTCTCCTCGCGATCTTTGCTTATTATTGCGAGGCCCACATTGGGGTGCAGCCCTCAGTGGCCTTGCTGCGCCACTACTTCTACCTCCAGACCTCTCGCGGTCCTGCTTCCGCGTGCGCGAGCTTCATCGTGTACGGTGGCGCCATTGCCATCTCGAACCCTGGGAAGAGGATTGAGGGCTTCAGGAGCAATTGGGTCTTGGTGGATGCTGAGCGCATCCACCCTCGGCTGATCTTGCCCACGGAGCAGCCCACGAGCTCCAGGAACTGGGGTCGAGCGGAGCTCATGGATCCCCGCGCGAAGATGGTGTTGGAGAAGATGGACGCGGATCTGAGGCCGGCCGACATGGCGGCGGCGAAGCTGACCGGCGCGTCGTTGCTGAGGGAGTTCCTGGAGCACCATATGGCTCCGCTTCGGCAGTACTTGCTTCCAATGTGGAGGCCCCGTCCGAGCCCCGCGGCCTGGGCTGACGGAGACCTGGCTGCGGTTCTCCAATCTCTGGTTGGGGGCAATGTGGCGAGGTTGGAGGGTGCTCCTACGCCCTTGTTCCTCTGCGACGACTGGGAGAGGGTAGTGAAGTCCATGCCCGTCTTCAACGGGGATGGGCCCGTGCCCATGGAAACTCCCGAGGAACCGGTGGACGTGCCCTCCGGCGACTCCAGCGAAGAGGAGGAAGGAGGGTGTAACGCCCCGAGACCGATGTGCCAGGTGTCATCCAGTTATTCGCTGTCGTTGTCAGGTCTTTTGCTTGTGTGTTACATCTTATCATGTCATCATGTGCATTCCATCATCATTTTTTAAAACTTGCATCCGTCCCGGCCTCCCCGTTCTCTCCGTAGTCCGTCCTGAGCCCAAGCACACTTGCACTGCGCCCGGGGCATGTCAGAAATATTATTTTTAGAAGGGGCTGGAAAATGTTCTCGGAATGGGATGAGAGTTGACGTGTGGTCTTATTATAGTGTAGATAGACCGCCTGTCAAGTTTCATCGCATTCGCAGCTCGTTTGATAGCCTAACCGTTAAACTATAGCGGCAGTATAGCCGGTTTAACGTCGGACGTTTTCAGTCTCCGGAAACAGATGCCGGGGCCTCTCTCTCTTCTCTTCTCTCAGCTCGAGACCGTCTACACAGCCCACTACTCACCGCCAGGCCCTACCTAACCTCTCTTGGCAGCCCGCGGCCCTCCTCGCGCGCGCGCCCGAAAGCTGTCCCGGACCCGACCCGGGCAGTCATCACCGTTGGATCCGGATCATCCCCAAACATCTACAAAACATCATCGTTTTCCTATTTGGGCTCCCTAGCCTATTTATTCTTGACCGCCTGATTACGATCGGAGGGTCCTTCTAGCCCCTAATCAGCCACCTACTTTATATATAATGTACAACCCTAAAATTTAGGGGAGCTGTCCCATCCACTCCTCCTCGCGCCGCCACTCTCTCAAAATCCCCATCGGGATCTTCCCCGATCCAGAATTCCACCTATCAGCGCTCCACCAGATCCTCCTCTCCTCCCCTTGATTTCGGTCAATGACCAATCCCTCCCGATCCACCTATTCCACCAGCGACCAGAGGAGCCCGAGCCTTCCTGCAGCTGCCTCCTCCAATCATGGTGCCGCCAGCCAAGGAAGTCCACCACCGAGCCGCCCCGTGCTGTCCCAGAGCCTCCTTCCCTGTTGACCGCGCCCATCACCACAAAGTCGCGGTCCCGTTCCCGCCGTCCGCTGCCCTGTTCGAGTGCCCGTAAGGACCTGCGCCACCAAGCTCCTCCCATTGCTGCCCCGCCTCCACGTTCGACCACCGCCAGGCGCAAACCGCTGCCGGCATGCAGCAGCAACCACCAGGACCTCTCGTCGTCTGTCTCTCCCTCCCTTCCTCTGTTTTGTTTTTCTCCTCCTCTCACATCTCGATCTCTTTCTCGTTCTTTTCTTCTCTATCAGGGAACGAACAGCACCATCGTCTGCTGCAACGGTCGTCTCGATCCAGGCGGGGTCGAGCTCGACGTCGACGACTAGCGCCTCGTCCAGTTCCTCGCGTTGACCAGCGCGCCTCCAAGTTCTAGTGCCAAGTCCCGCGCCCTTTCTTTGGTGAGCAGTCATAGCCGCAGCCGTGCCCTGCTTCGACTGAAGCCGATGCCCTCCTCGTCCCCACGCCTCTGCTTCGCCAGGGACTGACCTCGTCGCCGCCCAGATCCGCCGGATCTCGCCGCCTCCGCCATGGATTCCTCATCCCCGACCTCTTCTACGTCCCACCGCCGTCTTCCTGGAGCCCCAAGTTCCCTCGCCATCTTCTGCGTCGCGCCGTTCCCTGCTTCTGCGTGCGAGCACGCGAGGTCGACGACAAGCGCCGAGTCCTCCTTCTCCCGTTGACCGCTGCGCGAGGCCCAGCTGCACGCCCTGGCCTGCCTCCTACGTGCCTCCAAGCCCAGCCGCATCCGGCCTGCCTTTTTGCCTCGATCAGGCCCAGGTCCCGGCCCAGCCGCTAGCCAGATCCGGCCCAGCGAGGTGAGGACACGCCCAGCCTCCCTTGTCCACTGTTGGGCCAGCCAGCAGATTCGGCCCAGTGTGTTTTTTTCCAGATCTGTGTTTTTGTCCAATTATCCAAAGTATTACAGTTTTACAGAAAAGACCTTCATCTTCATGCATTTAACAACTCACAATTCGTGCATCGGATTAAAATGATTTATATAAGAAACTTGCTCAAAATTATGTGTAGTTTAATAATATGCCAATTTCTTGCCATGTTAAAATGTTTAAAATGATGTTTGATTAAATTTGCTCCTATGCCATGTTAAAATGCTTTAATTTGTAACTAAATAACCGTAGCTCCGATTTAAATAATCTTTATATGTATTTGGGGTAGAATTTTGCCTAGTTTAACATGGTGGCATAATCTTGCATGTCTAATAACTCTAAAATAATGTTTAGGGCAGAACAGTACCAAACCTTAAATTATGCATATGAAGATTTTCCGGAATTATTGTTCGTTGCTTCCGGCCTCATTTAAACTTGCCTAGATAGGTAGTTTTTTTGTGCTTCACCTCTTGCCATGTTAATCAACATTTAATATTGCTGGGTACATAAACGAGATCGAACTAAATAACTTGTTGTGGTGTTTCTTCAATATGCAACTCCGTTGCATATTGAGCTCCACTTAATTTGTAGGATTGTTTGTGCACTTTGCCATTCCATGCTTCATTAAACCGGACATGCATCATACTCGTTTGTGCATCGAGCCATGTTGTTGTCGTGGTTGTTTACTATGTTGTGTGCTTCTTTTCCGGTGATTGCTTCTTCGGGTTGGTTCCAATAATGTCGCGTTTGTGAGGACCCGTTCGTCTACGTCCGTTTGTCTTCTTCATGGACTCGTTCTTCTTCCTTGCGGGATTTCAGGCAAGATGATCATACCCTCGAAATCACTACTATCTTTGCTATGCTAGTTTGCTCGCTCTTTGCTATGCCAATGCTACGATGCCTACCATTTTCTTGTCAGCCTCCCAATTGCCATGTTCAGCCCCTAACCCACCTTTGTCCTAGCAAACCATTGTTTGGCTATGTTACCGCTTTGCTCAGCCCCTCTTATAGCGTTGTTAGTTGCAGGTGAAGATTGAAGTTTGTTCCTTGTTGGAACATGGAGATGTTGTTCCTTGTTGGAACATTTATTTACTTGTTGGGATATCACTATATATCTTATTTAATTAATGCATCTATATACTTGGTAAAGGGTGGAAGGCTCGGCCTTATGCCTGGTGTTTTGTTTCACTCTTGCCGCCCTAGTTTCCGTCATATCGGTGTTATGTTCCCGGATTTTGCGTCCCTTACGCGGTTGGGCTATAATGGGAACCCCTTGACAGTTCGCCTTAAGTAAAGCTTCTCCAGCAATGCCCAACATTGGTTTTACCATTCGCCACCTAGCCTTTTCTTTTCCCTTGGGAGTCGCGCTCCTGAGGGTCATCATTATTTTACCCCCCCCCTCCCTGGGCCAGTGCTCCTCTGAGTGTTGGCCCAACTTGTCAGCCGCCGGTGGCCACTAGGGGCAACTCTGGGCTGGCCTACCGGAAGTTTAGACAATCCGGTGTGCCCTGAGAAAGAGATATGTGCAGCTCCTATTGGGATTTGTCGGCACATTCGGGTGGTGTTGCTGGTTTAGTTTTACCCTGTCGAAATGTCTTGTTGTACTGGGATACCGAGTCTGATCGGAACGTCTCGGGTGGAGGTCTATTCCTTCGTTGACCGTGAGAGCTTGTGATGGGCTAAGTTGGGACACCCCTGCGGGGATTGAACTTTCGAAAGCCGTGCCCGCGGTTATGGGCAGATGGGAATTTGTTAACGTCCGGTTGTAGAAAACCTGAAGTTGACCTTAATTAAAATGAATCAACCGCGTGTGTAACCGTGATGGTCTCTTTCCGGCGGAGTCCGGGAAGTGAACACGGTTGTTGGAGTTATGCTTGACGTAGGTTGCTATAGGATCGCTTCTTGATGATACTTTTATCGACCGTGCTTTGCCTTCTCTTCTCGCTCTCATTTGAGTATGTTAGCCACCATATATGCTAGTCGCTTGCTGCAGCTCCACCTCATACCTTTACCTTACCCATAAGCTAAAATAGTCTTGATCGCCAGGGTGCGAGATTGCTGAGTCCCTGTATCTCACAGATTACTTCCAAAACCAGCTTGCAGGTGCCATTGAGTCCGTGCAGATGACACAACCCAGCTCAGGAGGAGCTCGTTGAAGACCTTGTTCATTTGTGTTGTTTCGTTCTAGTTGATCAGTAGTGGAGCCCAGTTGGGGTCGATCGGGGACCTTTGTCGCATTTGGGGTTCTTCTTTTATTTTGGTTTCCGTAGTCGGACCATGAGTGTATTTGGTTGATGTAATGGTTTATTCATGTATTTGTGTGAAGTGGCGATTGTAAGCCAACTATGTATCTTTTCCCCCTATTGTATTACATGGGTTGTGTGAAGATTACCTCACTTGCGACATTGCCTTCAATGCGATTATGCCTCTAAGTCGTGCCTCGACACGTGGGAGATATAGTCGCATCGAGGGTGTTACAGAGGGGAGCGGGGAAGAGGGCCTGACTCCGAGGCTACTGACGGAGAGTCGAGGGCTCCCCTTCCCCGGCACAAGTCCCGCGCTCTCCGCCTCCTTTCGAGCGATAATGACGAGGATGACGACGAGCACAACGACGTGGACGACGACTAGCAGGACGGCAGGAGCTCACCCCCGATCCCTAAGAAGGACAGGACCGGGTTGATCTCCCGTGGGTCTGCCCTGGCCTTGGGGCGGACCGCAGGCGCACCTTCCGCCTCCAAACTTCACGAGGTTGACCCTTCCAGCCGGCTTTCAAGCTTCAGGTTTGGCCGGAGGCCGCTTGAGCTCACTCGCAGCGACCCGTAAGCATTCGATTCTTGTCTTTACTTCTTGCTCTGCTTCTGAGGCTTGACATTCGCATCCCTTGGATAGGCTGGCGCCCGCAGCGAAGAAGTCAAACGGGGCTCCTGAGGTTCTGTCCGTGGCAGCGCCCCTGAAGGAGGGTGATCGCGATGCACTTGCTTCTCCTGCCCGGTCGTCCTCGCGAGGCCTGGCTGAGCCGGCTGGGGCGAGCTCAGCCCCCATGGCCCAAGTGGCTCCCGAGGTGCTCTCGCCTGCCGCCGCCACTATAGCTGTCGGGGCGCGGCAGACTCCGCCTCAGGATGCTGCGGCTATGCTGCCGCCTTCTCCTCCTACTCCACCGGCTGCTGTCTCTCCGACTCCTTCTGCCGTTCTAGATCGTGCTATTGCTGAGCTGGACTGACTGCGGCAGGATCTTCTTGGCGCCGACCCCCACTTGGTGGCCGGGCGTTTGGAGTTGGCTTCATTTTGGGTCCGCTCCGACGCTTCGATTCGGGCGGCGCTGGTCCAGGCCTCGACGACAGGCGACGAGGAGAAGCAGGCTGTCCTTGAGGCGAAGGCTGCTCGCGATGCAGCCCTGGGAGAGGTACTCGACGTCCGTGGTCGCTGCAAGGCGCTGGAGGACGAGCTGTAGGGCCTGCGGGATCATCTCGCAAAAGAGGTCCGTCTGCGCCAAGAGCAGGAAGAGGGCGTGAAGGCTAGCGAGGCGGCCATCGAGGGCCGAGAGGCCAAGCTCAAGAAGCGCCGCGATCGCCTGGGCGTGCTGGAGCAGGAGTTGGGGGCGAGGAAGGCCGAGCTGGACGAGAAGGCCCTGGTTCTTGCCGAGGACCGCGTGGCCTTCACGGAGTTGGAGGCGAGGGCTCGCTCCTCGCTAAGGATGCTTTACGACAGGGGCCTGGAGAGCCCGCTGGCCGGCGCCGAGGACGGCCCCGCCAAGCTGCTTCCCTTCTTGGTCCACGCTCTTGAAGATGTCGCCCTTGGCCTTGGCCCCACGGCCGAGGCTAAGGCGCGTGTCCTATCTTCTGCGGCGCTGACGCGGGTCCTCACCCACATCTACCTTCGCGATCCCGGCGTCGACCTCGACAGCCTGCTGGAGCCAGCAGGCGGCGAGCGTGCCGCTGTTGCCGCTGAGGCCATGAAGGGTCGCGCGGAGGCTCTGCTGGGGAAGTTCCGGGCCTTCAGCACCAAGCCGGAGCAAGGCGCTGCCGACCCCGCTGCTCCGTGAGGCGAACCCACTCCGCGCTGCTCCCCCGCCGCCAAGTGACTCCATTGTGGCTCCTGTCCTGCTTTTAATTCCTGCACATGTATCATGCCTCGAGGAGGCGTTTAAACTTGCGTCTGATATTGGGATAATAGTGTGGACTGTAATATTTCCTTCCGAATTCCTTTGAAATTTGCGCTTTTCCTTCCTACTTTCTTATGTTCTACGCCGGCAGAGCCCGGCCCCGCGCGTACCTCACCCAGCAATAGCCCCGACCGGAAACTAGGACGGGACCAAGGAGTGAGGGGCTATGTGACAAGTTAGGCTCCTGAGTCGCGATGCTCAGGAGTCCCCCTTGGCGCACGAATAGCAAGTAGGGAGGTGTGATGTTGGTGGATCCACCGTTCTACGTCTACGGAGCCCGGCCGCGCGCGTGCCTCACCCAGCGATGGTCCCGACCGGAAACCAGGACGGGGCCATGGAGTGAGGGGCTACGTGACCAGTTAGGCTCCTGAGTCGCAATGCTCAGGAGTCCCCCTTGATGCTCAAACGACCTTCATACCTTGGCTCCGCTCGGGGAGAGGCGCGCGACGAACCAGGCCGGGGGGGACCTGGCTGAGCGGCGTGCGTCTGGGCGTGACCCAGGCGCAGCCCCCGTGCCCAGCCCCCTCGCGCGGCACTCCCGAGGGGAGGCATTACGATGAGGCTAGACACTGAGCTCTGGGCTCCTTGAGGTTGATGCGGCCCGGAGGCCACCCTCAGTTGTTTATCACCAGCGCGGAGCATAGCGCTTCCGTATGTGTACGGGCATAGCCGCTCCTCGGCAGTGTCGTCAGCCAGCGCGGAGCATGGTGCTTCCACTGGTACGTGGGAGGGGGGCCCCCTCCGGGAGGAGCCCCCGGGGCGTGTACAGCCCCGCCCTGACATGTGGCTGGCACGGTAGGGCCTGGCGAGGTGTATCTGGGCACCCGTGAGCCAGCGCGGGACTCACGGGGCCCTACCTCTAGGCGGGTCGCGCCTAGCACTGGGCCTTATCTTGTGATGTGTCCCTGCAAATTTGGTTAGATGCCTACACTCTATGTCCTCGGGTCCCGGCTCTCGAGCTGGTCTCAGCCGTCGCTGGTATGCTAGGTCGCGATGCCATGGTCAAGGCCAAAGGGTGAGGGCTGGAGAGCCAGTAAGAGCCCTGAGTCGCGATGCTCAGGTACCCCCCCTTTAACGTGCAAGTGGTCAGCATGGAGAAGAAGAGGTGCCGTGGACCGGCATCAAATAATCAAGCATGGTGGTTCTAGCGCATAACCAGAAATAAACGCAAATGGGATACATGCCACCGGGCCTGGCCTGAGTGGCTTGGGGATCATGCAGCCCGAGGGGCGCCCCCAACAAGGTAAGCTAACGACGCGAAATGAAAAGGGATACATGCCGCAGGGACGGACCCACGTGGCTTGGGAATAATGCAGCCCTGGGGGCGCTCCCAGCTGGAAATAAAACTCGAAAGATGTCACCTGATGATGTTGAAGACGAAGGGGTGTTGGTGTAGCAGACTCGGTGGGCTGCGGAAGCCGATCCTCATGAGCCCCCAGGCCCAGGGGCCTCGGGAGGCTTCAGAGGCGCTGGCGGCTCCTCGCAGACCATCTCCATCTCCGCCAGGGCTGCGGAACGCCTGGCCTCTCGTGCCTCCGTGATGCCCCTCATGAGGCACTCGTGCGTGTCAGCCGCGCTCGGCAAGCCGTAAGGCATGCGAATATAGCTGTGGGGTTGACCTCCGCAGCGCCCCACTCGCGAGGGCCAGAGGCGCTCCAGGGAGGCGACTCGATTGAGCCCTGGTACGTCAATGCAAACGCGCAGCCCGCCATCCTCGCCTGGATGGGGAGCCACTGCTGGTAGGCTGCGGCCGCCTCTCATGACTCTTGACTCCTGTAGCTCCTGAATGGCCTTGCTGACGAACTCCTGTGGGTCTGGATCTCCTTGCCTTGCTCCTTCTTGACGGAAACGTGCTTTGAAACACGCCTCCAGGTGGTGCCCAAGCGCCTCCCTCATGACCTTGGCTAGGTCAGTGGCCCTCCATGGGAGAGCCCCCAAGCCCTGCCTAAGGAGGGCGCCGGGCGCGCTTTCCTATGCGATGGAAGGAGGTTCCCCCTGGGCAGGCACGGGCCCAGAGGGGCCTGCCTCCTGAGGGGCCAGGCCGGACGATGTCTTCTTCTTCTTGGGGTGGCCTCAGGAAGCCTCCTGCTTCCACGATCCGGGTCTTCTAGTGATGCGGCCTGAAAGGCTCGCTCCAGGGAACACACCGCGTCCTTCTCTTCGCAGGGTACCGTGATGACCCCGCCGCTTCCTGGCATCTTGAGGACGTTGTAGCCGTGGTGAGTTACGGCCATGAACTTGGACAGCGCTGGGTACCCAAGGATGGCGTTGTATGGCAGGCGAATGTGAGCGACGTCGAAGTCGATGAGCTCGGTGCGGTAGTTGTCGCGTGCCCCGAAGGTGACAGGGAGGCGAACCTGCCCACTAGGGACCGTGGAGCCGTCGGTGATACCGAAGAAGGGCTTGGTTGGCTGAAGCTGGCTGTAGGGCACTTGGAGGTTGTTGAATGTCTCTACGGACAGGATGTTAAGCCCTGCCCCGCCATCGATGAGGGTCTTGGTGACCACCACGTTGCTGATGATTGGGGAACAAAGCATCGGGTGGACTCCGGCTGTAGCCGCACACTTGAGTTGATCTGCTGAGTTGAACATGATGGCGCACGCCGACCACCTAAGAGGGCCTGTGGCTTCGAGTCTGGGGAGGCTGCGTTTACTTCACGGGCGAACTGCTTGAAGATGCGTTGAGAGGCTGGGGCTTGAGCTCCGCCCAGGATGCAGGCGATCGCGCGCGGCTCTTGGAAGCCCCCAGCCCCCTCGTCCTGGTGGCGGTCCTTGTTTCTCCTTGGCTGCGGCGGCAGCGGTGGGAGGCCTGCGTTGCCTTGCGGGCGATCCTTGTGAGGCTGATCCCTCCAGCCTCCCTAAAGAGGCGGGTCTTGCCAGCGATCCTCGCGAGGTTGGTCGCGCCACCCCTGGCGTGGGCCACGGTCTTCCCAGCACCCTGCGTTCCTTCCTCCTCCTCGGCCATAGCCCCGGTCACCGCGGTCAGGGCAACGACCGATCCTTCCTTCTCGCACGGCTCGGAGTTCTTGGCATTCACTGGTGTTCTGGGTGTGGAGGTCGTGGTACACGCAGTACCGGCTGCCCTTGGGAGGTTCGGGCTGATCTCTGCCCCGCTTGGTGTCTGGTTCTGCCGCAAGCACTGCAGCCCCCTTGCGCTTCACATCCTTGGCCTTGGGCTTCTTTTCTTTTGGGTCTGTGGCAGGCAGCTCGAGGAGGGAAAGACGCCCCTCCTTAGCCCTGGCGCACTTGTTCGCCAAGCTGAACAGCTCCAAGGAAGTGCACAGGTCTTCATGCATCGCCAGCTCCTCCTTCATCTTGACGTTGCGCACGCCGTCGGAGAAAGCTGAGATGATGGCCTCCTCAGTCACCTTGGGGATCTTGAGGCATGCGTTGTTGAAGCGCTGGATGTACTTCTGCAGGGTCTCCCCAGGTTGTTGCTTGATGCGGCGCATGTCGCTCACGGCGGGTGGCCGGTCGCGAGTACCTTGGAAGTTGGCGATGAAGCGGGTGCGCATCTCTTCCCAGGAGGAGATTGTGCCTGGAGCCAGGTTCAGGAGCCAAGTGTGGGCCCCGTCCTTGAGCGCCATGGGAAACCAGTTCACCATGACCTTCTCGTCTCCGTTGGCAGCTTCGATGCCCAGCTCGTAGAGCTGGAGGAACTCCGCAGGGTCGGCTGTGTCGTCGTAGCGAGGAGGCAGGTCCGGCTTGAACTTGCCAGGCCACGCGACGCTGCACAGTTCGGTGGTGTAGGCGCGGCAACCTGCTGTGGCCACGGGAGGCCTTGGGTGATGGAGAGCCTGGTCTTGCATGTCCCCACGCGCTGGAGCAAAAGGATGGTCGCGACGTGCTGGAGCAGGGAGCGCCCGAGCAGCTTCTGGCGGGCGAGGAACTTCTTGGCAGCTCTGTTCTTGTCGCGCTGGCACCCGACGGAGCGGGTTCCGCCCAGGGGCCATGCTCCTTGGAGCCATGGCTTCTTCTTGAGGAGGAGGCGGTCGGGGCGCCGCCGGAGCCTCGTCGCCCGCGCGGGGCGGGGTGCGGTGCAGCGGAACGGACGGCGCGGAAGAGCCCCCTGCAGCGCGGACGAGCTCGGCGACGCGGTTGTTGACGGGATGGTAGCGCAGGAGCTCGTTTGCCGCAATGAGCGCAGCTCGAGCCTCCATGGGTGCGCGGAGCGCGCGGGACGAAGATCCAGCTGGGGCGAGCGAGGGAGTCGCGGTGCGGCCGTCTTGCCGCACGGACGGATGCTGGGACGATGCTTGCCACTCGTCCCCCGCCGAGCCGGTGGCGGCGTTGACGGCAGGTGACGTGGAACGGCGAGGACGCCCGCCGACAGGGGCTGTCTTGGCGACGCAGGAAGCGAGGGCGGCCCGGCGCTCCGCGCGGGCCCGACGAGCGTTAGACATGAGCGTGATGGTCGGAGGAGAACGGGGTGGTGGAAGACGAATTCCGGCGCACCCCTACCTGGCGCGCCAAATGTCAGATTTCGGGTTCCGGTAGACCCTTGAGGTTCAAACACTAGGGTGCGTGCGGAGATTCCGCCTCCTACCTACCTGCACCCCTTCGCCTTGCTAGGGTCTAAACTATCGAAAGAAAGACACAAGAGACACAGGGTTTATACTGGTTCGGGCCACCGTTGTGGTGTAATACCCTACTCCAATGTGTGGTGTGTGGATTGCCTCTTGGGCTGATGATGATGAACAATACAAGGAAGAATAGCCTCACGAGGGTCTGTTCTTAGCTGAGGCGATGAACTGCTGGGAGGAGTTCAGTCACCTTTCTCTCTATCTCTCTCTCTCTGCTTCCAACCAGCCGACTTGTCGAGCCCTTGGAAGCGACCGAACCGAACCCCTTGCTATGTGGGTGGCCAGTCCTATTTATAGAGGCCCTAGTCCTCTTCCCAAATATCGAGCGGGAAGGGAGCCAATAATGGCGGGCTAATTTGAAAGGGGACAGCAAGTATCAACTATCCTGACAAAAGTAGTCTTCGCCTGCGCAAAGCTCTGGCGATGACGCTGTCTTGGGCTCCACGGTGACCTCCATCTCGTAGTCCTCCTGGTCTTGGTCTTGTTGCACCGAAATGGCAACCTTTGCTTGATGCATTGGTACTCCGCGGCTGCGCTTGCCCCCTTTGCACCAAAGAGGAAAGGAGGACGCTGCGCGGGCTGGCGCCCGCGTGGCACCCTGAGTCGTCATGGCTTGCGTCACGGGCACCTCATGAGGTACCCCGCCTTGATCTGTCCGCCTCCTCGTGAGCCAGCCTGACGAGGCCGTGCCTGAGGAAGCTCCACATCATCCGCCCCGCGAGGCTTGGCCCCTCGCGAGGGTCTTGAGTTTGTGTTGATGAAGATGGGCCGTGCTGGGCCCCCCTTTGAGCCACGCCATAGGCCGCAGGCAGGCAAGTCTGGGGACCCCCGTTCCCAGAACGCCGACAGGTACAACGTCTACCGAGACGGGACAACCACCGGCAATAGAGAAGGAACACAATCAATGCAATGCACAGCATGATGCATGATAATGACATGGCAATATGTTGTTGATTGAGCTAATGCAACTAGCAACACAATTAAATGAAGTTGGTTTGAATACAAGATTCAAATTCAAACTCCATATATGATTAGTTAAATGCCATTTATTTGTTTTGTCCAAAACAGAGGACAAACATTGTTCAAACATGCATGAAAATGGTACAGATGGATTCCTTGAATTTTTCTGATAATTTTTCATATATAATTTATTTCATTTGGAGTAATGGTTGATTTACTATGAATTTTTGAAGTTTAGGCAATTTTCTGGAATTTTCTGAATTATTTTTAATCTAGAAATGACTTATTGCATCAGCACTGCGTCATGCCTGCGTCAGCAAGTCAACAACAGTGGTCTAGGTCAAACCTGACCAGTGGGGTCCACTGGTCAGTGGCACAATGTTGTTCAGTGTCAATGACAGGTGGGGCCTGGTCAACGGTGACGTGGCCAGGTCAAACTGACATGTGGGCCTGTGGGGTTAGTTTAGTCTAAACAGGAGCTAAGCAGTGTTAATTAGGCTGTGGGGCCCAGTAGTCAGTGGCTCTGGGGAGGGTTAGCTGGCGGTGATTAGCGCTAATCATGCTGCCATGTCGGCTCGCCGGAGTCCCACCGACGGCGACCAAATCTACGGCGGAAGCTCGCCGGGGCTGCGCTATAGGCAGCGTATGGACGCGGGAAGGCCACGAGAAGGTAGCCCAAGCACGTCCGCATCTAGCTAGCCGCACGGGAGGCCGTGTGGTCACCGGAATCAACGACGGCGAGCGCATCCGCGGTGGCCGGAGTTCGGAGGTGGAAGGGGTCGATGCTATGGTGCACTAGAGGGGAAACCGAAGGGTGCTGCGGGCTCCTGGGAGTGCAGCGAACACGGTGACACGCTCAGGCGCAAGCTGGGGTGGCCCTGGCCACGGCGATGAGGAACTACGACGGCGATGAGCTCTCGGGTCCGGTGGTTAGTGCGGCTACGGCACGCAAACGAGGAAGAGAGGAGAGGGGAAATGACGAGGTGCTCACGGCGAGGCCGTCAGGGTGCTCAGCAGGCTCGGGGGAGGTCCGGTGCAGGCGGAACGGCGGTGATGATCTCGGCGGACCGAGGTTGCAGAAGACGGCGTGGTCGGTGTTTGAGGGCGTTCGGGCTTGCGCTTGTTGAGGGGGAAGCTTCACGACGTTCAGGCGGACAACGGGGATAGCACGGAGAGGCGTGGGGACGGCTGTGGCCGCGGTGGTCGGCGATGGTGGCGAGGGTGGCGTTCGGCCGTGAGAGGGAGAGAGAGCAGAGGAGGGGGAATGAGAGGTGCAGGGGGGCGCGTGCCACTCGGGAGAGATCCAGGGCGATGGGGACGCAGGCAGGCAGGGTGGAGGTGGCCGGGGCGCGTGGCGGCGCGCTGCGACCACACGCTCTGCCTACTGGCCTGGGGAGGAAGACGACAGGAAGGAGGAGGTGGGCTGGGCCGAAACTGCTGGGCCACCAGGTAAGTGGGCCTCAGGTAAGTCTCTGCTTCCTTTTTTTATTTGTTTCTGTTTTCTATTTTTCTGACATTTGTTTCTGATTTAGCAAAATACTAAAGCAATTTTAAACCTCATGAAAATAATTGTGTCAACTAAGTGGACTTATACAAAGCCACACAACAATTTTCAGAATTATTGAACATATTTTTATACATATAATAAATATAAATCCAATTCAAATAGTTATTGAATTAATTCCAAATGCCCAAAACAAATATTTCTGAGACCAAAAATATTGGTTTGAGTTTTACCTCTTGACAATATTTTTATAGCTTGATAGGAACATTTTCTTGGGTTTATTTGAAACAATTTTGAGTGTTGATCATTTTTATAAAAGACCTCTAAGGCTTTCCACTTTCCCCAATTCAACTTTCATAAATATATACATGATGCATGAGTGCTTGTGCAACTAGTTACAATCAAATCTAGGGCTGTGACAACTCACCCCCACTTAAACAAGAATCTCGTCCCGAGATTCAAATGTAGGGTAAGATGAAGGGGGACACAAACTTAACCCAATCTTCACGATCCAAGTTGCACTTCATAAGAACGTTGATTCGATCACCATCTTTGTCTCGATGTCTTGCTCTAAGAACTCCAACCAACATGACAACAAGAGGGAAGGGCAAACTCTAGAAGGATCGATCTTCTCGAAGATCGAACAACTCAGGATCAACTCATGGAGTGAGACATAGGAACATCTCTCCAATTGAGACACAAAGTTCACATCAGGGTGATGGAAATCAGACGACGAGGATTCAAGTTGGTAGGTAGCAATTCCACGCTTGAGTAAGGTGGTGCAAGGTTTGAAAGTTGCGAGGAGATAATTGTCATGAACTCATAACAGGGCACCTCGGAGAAGGTGACTCGAAGAACTATTCCCTTAAGTGGCAAAAATAATTACTTTTGATACAAGATCATTGAAATTCTTTATACCAACCTATGGCATTCACAAATGATCTTGTGAACGAATTCAAAAGAATGGCATACCCATACCAGAATGGATGATCTGGACTACCTTGTTGAAGACAACACAATGGATGATTTTGCTTATCACCGGGGATGGATGGGACCCATAGTAAGTCCACTTTTGAAGATGATCTTGGACAACAAGTGCTGAGGAGGGCAGCCCATGGGAAATTGGCACAATGGTGGTGCAAGCTGGGAACAAAATGCAACTGTTGGGAATGTTCCAACCATCATATCTGCCTGAGATTCACATCTGGTTGGTGATAGGATACTTCAGACTCAGCATGTCTGAAAAGAAGGTTTGCAACACAAATCGACGAGATGACGTTGCGATATTCTCGGGAAATGAACTATGATAATAAGCTCCAAAAATGGGCTGGTTTTGCTACACACATGTGAGCATGTTGTCCAAGACAAGAATGACCACATAGTAGTCTTATAATAAAACACTATCGAGTTCTGGTCGGGAACCATCATCAAGGATTTTGAAGTCTTACGCAAGTCCATGGATTAGATCCCAAGCATAGACTCCTTTTCCTTGAACAAGTCGATCAGTGGCTTGGTGTGCTAGGAACACATATGGAGTGGAGGTAATTAGTCTACTAAACCATAGAATACTTCACACGTATGCATGACTGATTTGGGATGATTCCAAGGGAAACAAAACAATCTTTCTCAAACTCACGGCGGCAACTTGCACCAAGTGCACATGAATTCGAGTAAGTCACTTCTTCCATCCAAACATAAGCTTCATGAACGGAACACGAAGGCATTGCTTACAAAGTTTTCAACACTAGGTTGATGTTCAACATGAATCATGGGGGCGAAAAAATGCTGCTGATGGGCTCAACAACAACTCATCGGAATTTCCATATCACTGGACTTCCAACATCATGTGAACAATGTGATAGTATTGGTCAGACCAAAAGATGTAATGGTGTATGCTCGAGGGATCAACCATGAGTAAGACAACATTACGAACATCGTTGGTTCAGATTTGACTTGACAATAGCCCATACCCAAGTCAAAGTTTTGACAAGGCAATAGATCCAATAATTGACACGAGGATCAATCAATGAAGATATCATCTTCTTCAACACACATACGAGATATCCCTTAAAATGAACTAAGTCGGGCATGCTTTTATCTTCCAACTCTCCAAGTTGTTGTTTGGCTTAACCAACTAGCTCAGGGGTATCCCACATAGATTCTTGGAGAATGGGTGGTTTGGAGGAAAAACTAGCATGATCACGAACTCAACATAGCGGTCAGGTGACAACCTGATAATACTTCCGAGAAGATATTCGGAACATCATGAACCAGCGATATGTTACTAAGCTCGAGAACAATCTTGCTTTTCAGAGCAAGACAATATGAATAAATAAGCAAGGGATTGAATAATCCTAACTCATTGATCGAGGTGTGCACCAGGGAAGATGGACTAGGTAGCACAATTAATCTTAGAATGGCGGTTCAATAACTAACATGCTAAGAATGAGAATATCGTCCATTTACTACCAAGCAACTAGTTTCTAGGAGTATTGATTTCACACATCACGATTCACTTGTCGGCATTCCGGTTGCGACAACACGGAACCGATGAATGAAAAAAAAAATGATGGCAAGAAGTATCACTGCGTCAAGAATTCATGAGAGATGATGCAATTCTCATGACAATCCTGACATAAAGGGGGTAATACTCCAGGGTAGAACAGAGCAAAAGCTGGATTGGCATTTGATCTGCAGAACACAACTACTTTGGCCCAATCCTGGATATGGATGTGGTACTGGAGTTTGTTTCTCCTAGTCATTTTGAAATAGAATGGCTTGACGGACCACAAGAGTAATAGGCATCGATGAACATGAATGCACACATACTCTTGACTATCAATTGATAGACAAAGGTCAGGAAAAAACTAAAGAGGAATGACTCAAAGGAACATATATCTTTCTGAGTTGTGGATGCATAGATTAGTATGTCGAGCAGGCTCAACATTTCTTCCGGATAACCCATGCAGAAAGGTAGAATTGGCAGAATCACAATTATGAATGGAGAACTCCTCAGGAGTACTCTAATGGTGATCTTTTGGTTCAAAGAACTTCTGCCTTAGTGGTTCATGGTATTTGGAAGAAGGAAATACCACGGACCTCGAGGATTATCGCAAAGGTTACTAATATCTTAAGGGAACTAGCAACACTGTCAACATGAGATAAGTAGGGTGAATCTCGGGTTTAAGAACCCAGGAATGGAATACCTACTACTAAAATGCATCATGGGATGCTTTCGAGAATGGTGGCCAGAATCATCACACCGGAACACAAAACATGGCTAGATTACTAGGTGACTCCCTAAAACACCTAGGGTCATAATAATAGCTCCAACATATATGTCGAGGTAGTAGAGTACCTCAACTGACCGGTAGTGTGATTAATCTTGCCCAGATGGACATCAGGAACAAGAGGAAGGGGTTTGCAAATGCATCAGGCTACTTAGAAACCTGGGATGACTCGGACGGCATAACGCCTGTAAATAATCAAAAAGATTTGAGACATCATGCAAAATGGTGGCATAACCACTCAACAACACAATATCAAGTTTCTGAGATCAACTGTCAACACACAGAAGATAGTAGGAACTGAACTGGGCTTGAACTCAACAATCCTAGGCAACTACGGTTTAGTAACATGTCATCCTGAGAGATAGAAGAGAAGCCTAGTTCTTAACCTCCATAGAAGAGAAGAGGGTGACTCAGATCAGAAGGCATAAGGTAAGGGAGTAAAAAGAGCCTTACATTCCCTTCCACAATCAATTCCCTTATATAACTAAAGCAGTTCTAGACTCAACTTCGACCAGTTTGGCTTGGTAATCCTACAGGCAGTCAGGATCTGATACCAAAGCTGTTAGGACCCCGATTCCAGGTCACATCGATCTAGCCGGTAACACCTCATATCACTTAGTGGCCTCACGCATGGTATTCCCACGGGTGTCGCCTTACCATGGCCCGGGACCGTTTGCGCCTGTTGGCTCGCATATATGATAGTGTCGCTAGCATCCATATGACAGAGAACCCGGTCGGACATGGCTAGTTGTTAACCCAAAGCGGCACCAACCTATGGGGACAGGCATACATGAATCACATTGAGCATGTCGGTTAGTAGCGTGTCAATCCGGGCTGTAGCACTGGGCTAACAGGACTCCGAATGTCACCGCGTGACATTTCCCCGAAGGGACAGTCACAGGAACAAAGTGAAACACATGCCGGCCAGTCAAGTGTCCTGAGCAATAGTGCTGGGCTAGCAGGACGCCGGTGAACCAGGCTGTAGCGGACTACTATGGCTCATGTAAGCACAACACTACATTTCCCCATAAGAGAGGCTACCAAGGATAAATAACTAGGTTGTCGGATCCCACACATACCAAGTATTTCAATCATACACACAATATGCTCGATATGTGTAAATACGACATGGCATCACAACATAACTCTACGACTCAAGCATTTATTCATTAGGCTCCGAGGAGCGAGATATTACAAACATGGGTCTCATGACCCAACAATCATAGCATACAAATCAAAGCACATGTGGAAGCTTAACATGTCTGAGTACAGACATCTACAAATGAAAGAGGCTAAGAAGCCTGACTATCTACCAAATCCTGCCGAGGGCACAAGATCGTAGCTGAGGTATCAAGCTAAACATCGAAGTCCACACGGAACTACTAGCGAGACTGACGTCTCTCTACAAAACATAAAATAGGCAAACGTGAGTACAAAGGTACTCAGCAAGACTTACATCAGAACTAGCTACATATGCATCGGTATCAACAAGGGGGTGGGTGGAGTTTGACTGCAGCAAGCCAGCTTTGACTTAGTGGCTAACCTGAACTACGACTTCAAGCAACTCTTTTGAGGTGGCGCACACGAGTGCACATATTCACCATTCAATACACCACTATGGATCCGCTCCCGTCTCCCTATGAGAACGCCATCCATAGCACTCACGCTTATCTTGCGAGTTTTAGAGTATCCACTTTCACTTGTCTATGAACTATTATAGGCAACCCAGAAGTCCTTTACCGCGGACACGGCTATTCGAATAGATCATTTATAACCCTGCAGGGGTGTACTTCTTCACACACGATCTCGCCACTTACCACCATGTACACGTCGTGTATCTCGACAACCTTCAAGCAGAAGCCTGGCGAGGGAGTCGGCCATGACCTGACTAACCACACAAGTCTCTAGTCCAGGTTTATCGCCTATTCGGGTTCCATCCGCGAGAAGATCCGACCGGAGTTTTGCTCACAGCCCCAAACGATGTGTGCAGGGTTCCCGAGACACCAAACGGGCGCCCGGTACACCGTGCCACGGTGTATCTACCGCATCATAGCCCACCCCTAGGGTCAGTGCTATGCACGGCCACCAACACATATCCTACAAACACCAGAAACTAGTTGCAACTCCTAGACAGAGGACAAGGGCAGTTAATAAGTCGAGAGGGTCCATTGGTTTCGGGCCCAATGTGTGGTAGTAGCTGGTCATGGATCACAAACACAGAACTCAGTTCCTAAGAACGGTTTCAATGAGACAACCCACCATGTACTCCCACATGGCCTCTCACCGCTACCTTTACCAAATCGTGTTCACACACTTAGCTCACACATAGTAGGACATGTTCATCACTGTTCCAATTCATCCCCGATGAATCAGACCTGACTCAACTCTAAGCGGTAGCAGGCATGACAAATAAGCATGGATGAGTAGGCACATCAGGGCTCAAACAACTCCTACTCATGCTAGTGGGTTTCATCTATTTACTATGGCAATGACAGGTCATGCAGAGCAAAGGGGTTCAACTACCGCAACATGTAATAGTTGAATCGTTGTTGTCCTAATGCAGTAAAAGAGAGCAGGAGCGAGAGAGTGGGATTGTATCGGGATGAACAAGGGGGTTTTGCTTGCCTGGCACTTCTGAAGATATCATTGGGTCTTCATCAGTGTCAACGATCACAGCATCGGTACAACATCTACCGAGAGGGGACAACCACCGGCAACAGAGAAGGAACACAATCAATGCAATGCACAGCATGATGCATGATAATGACATGGCAATATGTTGTTGATTGAGCTAATGCAACTAGCAACACAATTAAATGAAGTTGGTTACAAGATTCAAATTCAAACTACATATATGATTAGTTAAATGCCATTTATTTGTTTTGTCCAAAACAGAGGACAAACATTATTCAAACATGCATGAAAATGGTATAGATGGATTACTTGAATTTTTTAGATAATTTTTCGTATATAATTTATTTCATTTGGAGTTACGGTTGATTTACTATGAATTTTTGAAGTTTAGGCAATTTTATGAATTATTTTTAATCTAGAAATGACTTATTGCGTCAGCACTGCATCATGCCTACGTCAGCAAGTCAACAGCAGCGGTCTAGGTCAAACCTGACTAGTGGGGTCCACTGGTCAGTGACACAATGTTGTTCAGTGTCAATGACAGGTGGGGCCTGGTCAACGGTGACGTGGCCAGGTCAAACTGACCTGTGGGCCCGTGGGGTTAGTTTAGTCTAAACAGGAGCTAAGCAGTGTTAATTAGGCCGTGGGGCCGAGTAGTCAGTGGTTCTAGGGCGGGTTAGCTGGCGGTGATTAGCGCTAATCACGCGGCCACGTCGGCTCGCCGGAGTCCCACCGGCGGTGACCAAATCTACGGCGGAAGCTCGCCGGGGCTGCGGTATAGGCGGCGTATGGACGCGTGAAGGCCACCAAAAGGTAGCCCGAGCACGTCCGCATCTAGCTAGCCCCATGGGAGGCCGCGTGGTCGCCGGAATCAACGACGGCGAGCGCATCCGCGGTGGCCGGAGTTCGGACGTGGAAGGGGTCGACGCTACGGTGCACTAAAGGGGTAACCGAAGGGTGCTGCGGGCTCCTGGGAGTGCAGCGAACATGGTGACGCACTCAGGCGCAAGCTGGGGTGGCCCTGGCCATGGCGGTGAGGAACTACGGCGGCGATGAGCTCTCGGGTCTGGTGGTTAACGCGGCTACGGCACGCAAACGAGGAAGAGAGGAGAGGGGAAACGACGAGGTGCTCATGGCGAGGCCGTCGGGGTGCTCAGCAGGCTCGGGGGAGGTCCGGTGCAGGAGGAATGGCGGTGACGATCTTGGCGGACCGAGGTTGAAGAAGACGGTGTGGTCGGCGTTTGAGGGCATTCGGGCTTGCGCTTATTGAAGGGGAAGCTTCACGGCGTCGAGGCGGACAGCGGGGATAGCACGGAGAGGCGTGGGGATGGCTGTGGCCGCGGTGGTCGGCAATGGTGGCGAGGGTGGCGTTCGGCCGTGAGAGGGAGAGAGAGCAGAGGAGGGGGAATGAGCTCGAGAGGGACTGAGAGGTGCAGGGGGGGTGCGTGGCGCTCGGGAGAGATCCAGGGCGATGGGGACGCAGGCAGGCAAGGTGAAGGGGGCCGGGGCACGTACCGGCGCGCTGCGGCCACGCGCTCTGCCTACTGGCCTGGGGAGGAAGACGACAGGAAGGAGGAGGTGGGCTGGGCCGAAACTGCTGGGCCACCAGGTAAGTGGGCCTCAGGTAAGTCTCTGCTTCCTTTTTTTTATTTGTTTCTATTTTCTATTTTTCTGACATTTGTTTCTGATTTAGTAAAATACTAAATCAATTTTAAACTTCATGAAAATAATTTTGTCAACTAAGTGGACTTATACAAAGCCACACAACAATTTTCATAATTATTGAACATATATTTATACATATAATAAATACAAATCCAATTCAAATAGTTATTGAATTAATTCCAAAAGCCCAAATAAATATTTCTGAGACTCCAAAAATATTGGTTTGAGTTTTACCTCTTGACAATATTTTTATAGCTTGACAGGAACATTTTCTTGGGTTTATTTGAAACAATTTTTAGTGTTGATCATTTTTATAAAAGACTTCTGAGGCTTTCCACTTTCCCTAATTCAACTTTCATAAATATATACATGATGCATGAGTGCTTGTGCAACTAGTTACAACCAATTCTAGGGCTGTGACATCGCAAGGACAAGTTCTTCGAGAAGGTCATCAACCCCTACCTCACGGAGGTGCTGCAACACCCTCAAACCATTGAGATGCGTGAGGGGTTGTTGCACATCTGCGATGCCGAGGGACCAAGGAGGACCGGAAGAACGAATGCAAGGCTTGAGGCATTGGAGCAACAAGTTTTCAAGTGTCAGGAGATGGTGGAGTGTGGACTCGACTCCAATCACAGTATGATCACGGAGTTAAACAACAACCACAAGTTGGATGTCAAGGACATTTTGGAGGCCATCTTCAAGCTTCATGAGAAAATAGAGCACCTCCAAGCCCACATCTATGACCTGCAAAATCAAAACTGTGAGTATGAATATAGATTCAAGACAATGAGTTTGGCTACAGATTTGAGGATTCAGGAGACTCGATCATCCTTCTAAGATGGTGAGACTATGCATTGGAAGAGGGACGACAAGCCTACATCATCAACAACTCCACCTTCTTCACCAACAAAGAAGAACTGAGTATCTGGTATGGGCACTTCCCTTGGCAACTGCCAAGCTTAGGGGAGTGCCCCGGTATCGTATCACCGTCACTTTTATCTCTATCATTTTTCGTAGTTTGATCCTTTTGATAATATCTTGATCTAGTAGAATAAATTTTTAGTATGATCTAGTTCTGAGTTTTGCTTTATGATCCTTCTATGTAATCAAGTCCGTGAGCTATATATAATAAACATTAGTGTGGAGTCAAGGGCTTTATTATTTTGCTATGATATTGAGGTAATAAAATAAAATAATAGAGAAGAAATAAAAAGAAATAAAGAGATCATATGGATCTTATGGAGAGTAATGAGCTCGCATATAAAGAGTATGGTGAATAAAAGTTGTTGAGAGTTGACAAACATAGTTTTGCTCATCGTTGCAATTAATAGGAAGTAGTAAAGAAAGACAGGTTCACATATAAAAATATACTATCTTGGACTTCTTTTCTGATTGTGAGCACTCATTAAAGTATGACATGCTAAGAGTGGACATTGGACAAGGAAGACAACGTAATGTGTTATGTTTTCTTACATGTGAGATAAATTATATTGTCATGGATCATCCATCATGTTGAGCTTGCCTTTCCCTCTCATGCTAGCCAATTTATTTGCACCAAGTAGAGATACTACTTGTGCTTCCAAATATCCCTAAACCCAGTTTTGTCATGAGAGTCCACCATATCTACCTATGGATTGAGTAAGATCCTTCAAGTAAGTTGTCATCGGTGCAAGCAATAAAAATTGCTCTCTAAATATGTATGACTTATTAATGTGGAGAAAATAAGCTTTATACAATCTTGTGATATGGAAGAAATAAAAGCGACGGACTGCATAATAAAGGTCCATATCACAAGTGGCAATATAAAGTAACGTTATTTTGCATTAATATTTTGTGCATCCAACCAGAAAAGCACATGAAAACCTCTGCTTCCCTTTGTGAAGGGCCTATCTTTTACTTTTATCTTCTACCTTATATAAGAGTCATGGTGATCTCCACCTTTCCTTTTTACATTTTATCCTTTGGCAAGCACAATGTGTTGGAAAGATCCAAATACATATAGCTAATTGGACGTGAGTCTGCATGAGCTATTATTGTTGACATTACCCTTGAGGTAAAACGTTGGGAGGCAAAACTATAAGCCCCTATCTTTCTGTGTGTCTGATTAATACTCCATACGCACAAATATTGCGTGAGTGTTAGCAATTGTGAAAGACTAAATGATAGTTAAGTATGTGGAATTGCTGAAAAGCTCTTATATTGAATCTTTCCTACGTTATGATAAATTGCAATTGCCTCAATGACTGAGATTAGAGTTTGTTAGTTTTCAATGAAGTTTGTGATTCAAACTTGAGATTGTGATTGAATTGTTACTTTAGCATAGGAGGTCATATGACAATATATATATATATATATATATTGCTGTTCTAAGAATGATCATGATACCCTCATGTACGTATTTTATTTTTTATCGACACCTCTATCTCTAAACATGTGGATGATACGTCTCCAACGTATCTATAATTTTTGATTGCTCCATGCTATATTATCTACTGCTTTGGACAATACTGGGCTTTATTATCCAGTTTTATATTCTTTTTGGGACTAACCTATTAACCGGAGGCCCAACCCAGAATTCTATTTTTTGCCTATTTCAGTGTTTCAAAGAAAAGGAATATCAAACGGAGTCGAAATGGAATCAAACCAACTGGAGAAGTTAATTTTGGAAGGAAAGCTACCGGAAAAACATGGAGTGCACGTCAGGAAAGGAACGAGGGAGCCACGAGGCAGGGGGCGTGCCCACCCCTCTAGGGCGCGCCCTCCACCCTCGTGGGCCCGTCATGGCTCCCTTAACGTACTTCTTTCACCCATATATACCCACGTACCCTAAAACTATCGAGGGGAGGAATAGATCGGGAGTTCCGCCGCCAGAAGCATCTGTAGCCACCGAAAGCCAATCAAGACCCGTTTTGGCACCCTGGCGGAGGGGGAATCCTTATCCGGTGGCCATCTTCATCATCCCGATGCTCTCCATGACGAGGAGGGAGTAGTTCTCCCTCGGGGCTGAGAGTATGTACCAGTAGCTATGTGTTTGATCTCTCTCTCTCTCTCTCTCTCGTGTTCTTGAGGTGGTACGATCTTGATGTATCTCGAGCTTTGCTATTATAGTTGGATCTTATGATGTTTTCTCCCCCCTCTACTCTCTTGTAATGGATTGAGTTTCCCCTTTGAAGTTATCTTATCGGATTGAGTCTTTAAAGATTTGAGAACACCTGATGTATGTCTTGCCGTGCGTATCTATGGCGACAATGGGATACCACGTGAATCACTTGATGTATGTTTTGGTGATCAACTTGCGGGTTCCGCCCATGAACCAATGCATAGGGATTGGCACACGTTTTCATCGTGATTCTCTGGTAGAAACTTTGGGGCACTCTTTGAGGTTCTATGTGTTGGTTGAATACATGAATCCGAGATTGTGTGATGCATATCGTATAATCATACCCACGGATACTTGAGGTGACATTGGAGTATCTAGGTGACATTAGGGTTTTGGTTGATTTGTGTCTTAAGGTGTTATTCTAGAACGAACTCTAGCGCTATTTGTGACACTTATAGGAATAGCCCAACGGATTGATTGGAAATAATAGCTTTGAGGTGGTTTCATACCCTACCACAATCTCTTCGCATGTTGAGGGATAGTTATATGTTATTATTGTTGAGGGAACTTGCACTAGTGAAAGTATGAACCCTAGGCCTTGTTTCAACGCATTGCAATACCGTTTACGCTCACTTTTATCATTAGTTACCTTGCTATTTTTATATTTTCAGATTACAAATACCTTTATCTACCATCCATATACCACTTGTATCACCATCTCTTCGCCAAACTAGTGCACCTATACAATTTACCATTGTATTGGGTGTGTTGGGGACACAAGAGACTCTTTGTTATTTGCTTGCAGGGTTGCTTGAGAGAGACCATCTTCATCCTACGCCTCTGACGGATTGATGAACCTTAGGTCATCCACTTGAGGGAAATTTGCTACTATCCTACAAACCTCTGCACTTGGAGGCCCAACAACGTCTACAAGAAGAAGGTTGTGTAGTAGACATCAAGCTCTTTTCTGGCGCCGTTGCCGAGGAGGTGAGTGCTTGAAGGTATATCTTTAGATCTTGCAATCTAATCTTTTTGTTCCTTGTTTTAGCACTAGTTTAGTTTATAAAAGAAAACTATATAAAAATGGAATTAAGTTTGCCTCATACGCTTCATCTTTTTCATATCTTTCGTGAGTATGATGGAAAGGAAAATTGTGCCAAAGTGTTAGAAGAAGAATACATTAAAATGTTTGGCACTAAATCTTTGAATGATGAGCATGATTGCAATGTTGTTAGTATGAACTCCTTGACTATCCATAGTACTAATGATGATTGCACTAGTTATGATGAAAACATCTCCTATAAACATGTCAATTTTTGTGGAGTGCATTGGTTTGCATGTACATACCAAATAGGGAAGATAGATATTGCAAGAGGCATAAGTACTTAGAAACTAAATTGTTGCAAGAAAGTCTTGATGATTGTGCTGAAAAATTCACTATTTTTCGCGCCCCTTGTGAACTTTGCAATGAACATGGTCATTTAAATCTCCAATGCAAATTGTTTCATGACCGAATCGTATCCAAAAATTGTGGTAATTTGATTACCCTTGAGCATCATAAAGAGCTTAGTCTTGTTTTGGGGTATGAGGAAATGAAACGTATAATTGAGGGTATTCCAAAGTTTAATCTTGATAGATTTCTTGATTTTGATCTAGAGAAGATTTATATGTATTGTGCGGTGAATTGCATTGAAAATCCTTATATTGCCAATACCCTCCTATTATTTCTTATGATGAATCAGGTAACGAGGAGGAGCCTCCTATTCAACCAATCTCATTAATAAGGAGCTCCAAAAAGAGGATTGAACCTACACATGATGTGGTGAAGAAGAAGAAAAGAAAAGGAAGAGAGGTAAAAAGATATATCTCCCAAATAATGCTGCTCCGATTACTATTGTGCCTTATGAAAATATAATTATGGAATATAATGATACTTCTTATGATCTTGAAAATCTTTTTGGCACTTGCTTGGAAGAATATGATAATTGCTATACTGTTGGCGCTATCCATACTATTAATGATGAGAGTGATTATGCTTATGATATGAAAAGGCCTAAGATTGGGGATGCTATGTTTGATGAATATGATGTTTTTGAGAATATATTTTCTGCAATTAATGTTTGTCCCAAGCTTGGGGATGCTACGTTTAATGAAGATGATATTATTAGTCTCCCAAGTTTTGATATGCAAATTTATAATGATGATAGCATGCCTCCTACCTATGATGATTATTGTGATGATACTTATACTATAAAAGGTACTGACTATATTTATAAAACTTGTCATGATTATGATTACTCCTTCTCTGAACACTACTCTTTTAATGTGGAAACAATTTATTGTATTCAAGTCTCTTATGATACTCGCACTATTCCGAATGAGAAGAATTTTGCTTATGTGGAGAGTTGTAAATTTTCTATGCTTGTAGATCATGAAAAGAATGCTTTAGGTGCTGGTTATATTGTTGAATTCATTCATGATGCTACTGAAAATTATTATGAGGGAGGAACATATGCTTATATGAATTGCAATAATATCAAGTTTCCTCTTTATGTGCTTAAAGTTTTGAAGTTATGCTTGTTTTGCTTTCCTATGCAAGTTGATTCTTGTTCCCACAAGTTGTTTGATCACAAAATACCTATGCATAGGAAGTGGGTTAGACTTAAATGTGCTACTCGTATTCTTCATGATGCTCTCTTTATGTTTCAATTCTTACCCTTTATATGAGCATCATTGAAATCATCGTGCCCAGCTAGTGGCGTTAAACGATAGCGCTTGTTGGGAGGCAACCCAATTTTATTTTTGTTCCTTGATTTTTGGTCCTGTTTAGTAATAAATAATTTATCAATCCTCTGTTATGATTGAGTTTTTATGTTTTAATTAGTGTTTGTGCCAAGTAGAACCTTTGGGAAGAATTGGGGGAAGTCTTTGCGATCCTGCTGTAAAAAACAGAAACTTTAAGCGCTCACGAGAATTGCTGCCATTTTTATTTGGAGAGTGATATTTAGTTAATTCTTTTTTCAGATGATTAACAGATAAATTCCTCAGGTCCAGAAATTTATTTGAGAATTTTAGGAGTTCCATAAGTATACGTTTGATCCAGATTACTACAGACTGTTCTCTTTTTGACAGATTCTGTTTTCGATGTGTTGTTTGCTTATTTTGATGAATCTATGAGTAGTATCGGAGGGTATGAACCATAGATATGTTGGAATACAGAAGATATTACACTAATATGAATTTATAATGAGTTCACAACAGTACCTAAGTGGTGATTTACTTTCTTATACTAACGGAGCTTACGAGTTTTCTGTTAAGTTTTGTATTGCGAAGTTTTCAAGTTTTGGGTAAATATTCGATGGACTATGGAATAAGTAGTGGCAAGAGCCTAAGCTTGGGGATTCCCAAGGCACCCCAAGGTAATATTCAAGGACAACCAAAAGCCTAAGCTTGGGGATGCCCCGGAAGGCATCCCCTCTTTCGTCTTCGTTCTTTGGCAACTTTACTTGGAGCTATATTTTTATTCGCCACGTGATATGTGTTTTGCTTGGAGCGTAATTTTATTATATTTAGTTTTGCTTGATGTTTGAATAAAATACTGTAACGCCCCGTGACCTATGTGCCACATGTCTTCCCGTTATTCGCTATTGTTGCCTTGTCATTGCTTGTGTGTCATGCATTGCATATCATGTCATCATGTGCATTTCATTTGCATACGTGTTCGTCGCATTCATCCGAGCATTTTCCCCGTTGTCCGTTTTGCATTCCGGCGTTCCGTTCTCCTCCGGTGGCCACTTCTACCTTTCTTTCTTGTGTGGGGATTAAACATTTTCAGATTGGACCGAGACTTGTCATGCGGCCTTGGTTTACCACCGGTAGACCGCCTATCAAGTTTCGTACCATTTGGACTTCGTTTGATACTCCAACGGTTAACCGAGGGACCGAAAAGGCCTCGTGTGTGTTGCAGCCCAACACCCCTCCAATTTGGCCCAAAACCCACCTAAACCTACTCCATCATCTCAGTCGTTCGATCACGATCGCGTGGCCGAAAACCGCACCTCATTTGGACTCTCCTAGCTCCCTCTACCTATAAATATGTGATCCCCTCCGAATTTTCGCGCAGTCCAAACCCAAACCTTCGTCCACCTCGCGCCGCCGGACAAATTCGTCCGCGCCGGACATGTCCGCCGCCTCAACCACGTCGCCCGGACCAATCCCGGGGTGCCACATCAGCGCCGCCGCCCCGCTCGACCACCCCCCTTGCGCCACATGTCTCCACGCCTCCTCTCTCTCCCCCGCGGCCAGCCCGCCCAGCCCGACCCCGCCCCGCGCCTGGGCGTTCTCGCGCCGCCGCCCGAGCACGCATCTCCGCTGCCCGAGCGCCGCTGCTCTCGCTGCCGGCCGCCGCCTCCACCGCGCCGCCGCACTTGCTTGGCCCCGCCGCCTCCTCCGCAGGCCGGCCGTCGCCTCGATCCGGCCGAGCCGCTCGGCCCCGCCTGTTCCCTTCACCGGAGCTGCCGCCCGCGCCCTCGCCGGAGTTCCAACCTCGCCGGAGCTCCTCTCCAGTCAGATCCGGAGAAGACGGATCAGATCCACCACCTCCTCCAACCAAACGCCTCCCCTCGTCTCGATCCTCTCCGTCCTGGATATCCCCGTCCGCCGTTGACTTTTCCGGAGGTATAAATTTCACTAAGTCCCCGAAATTCCCAGATCCATGTGCTCCTGTTCATCATGTCGTATCTCATCATCCATAACTTCGATTTGAGCATATAGCATATCAAAATGTTCGTCTCATAGAGTACATCATTTCATTCCATTGCATCATTTTCATTTGAGTTCATCTTGATGCCCGAAATGCTGTTAGAAGGAGGCTACTTGAGATAATTGTCAGATCTGCTACTCCATTTAGACATTTGTCATTTTTGCCATGATTATTGTGTGCATGATATGACCATGAGCTCTACATATGTTTTGTTAAGGGTTTTGTCATCTTTCCAGAGGTGCAACCCATGTATTTTTGTGATGTGTGCGGTGTCTAGTGAAAGCTTGCAAAGTGAGGCACTTGGTAATTATGTTTTCAGGGACATAGCATTTCCACGAAGTCCTTGAGCTGTTTAGTTCATGACACCATATGTTCATGTTGTTTCCTAATGATCCCTGCCTCTTTTGAGGATGATCAGTAAGGATGTTTTGTTAATCTTGTAGTGCTCTATCCATCCATGTATTTGGTTGCACATATGGAGCACCCTAGCTTGAGTCAATCGAGCTCTACTTTTGCTACTTTGTGAATCTGGGCAGATTGTCAACTTGTTTGCAATTTTGCCGATGATGTTATAATTGATCCGTGTATGCTATGTTATTGTTCATGCCATGTCTAGCTTGCATTTTTTGTGTTCTTAATGGGTGTATGCTTAGCTTATCATGACTTGCTCCGTAGTGAGTGCATCGAGCTCGTAAACATGCCTACTTGAGTTATGATTTCAGTATGTCCCAGTTTTCACTGTCTGAAAAACTGATTATGTTTTTGCTATGTTGCCATGCTTCCAAATGTATTTTGTGATCCCTTTTGGCTCAAGGTCACTAAGGGACTTTTGTTAAGTTCTTTGAGTAGCTCCATGCCATGCTTTACTTTGCCATGTTCAGGTCCTGTAGCATGTAGTTTTGTTGCTCCGAAGAGTGCTACCTGATCTGAAATTCCAGACAAGTGTTAATTTCACCAAGTCTGAAATCTGTTTACCGTTTGCATTTTTGCCATGCTTGTTTGAACCTGTTAATGGACGAATTGGCTGTAGCTCAGTGCTAGACTTTTGTTAAGCATCTTGAATGCATCCCTGCCATGTATTTTGTTGCCATGTTTGGGTGCTGTAGCATGTTCATCTCATTGCATTTAGATGGTCACTTGCGGTAAACCGCAGACCGTGTCCATTTTTGAATCACTTGCCTTTTCCAAACCGTAACTCCGATTCTGGTGATCTTTATATCGTTTTCAAGCGATTTCATCTCACCTTTCCAGTGGCACTCTTGGATTTCCATGTTGAGGCCAGGTTCATTCATTCCTTTGCAAATCATGCATATGCATCGCATACCGCATCCCGCATATCATACCATGTTCATGTGTTGGTTGTTTACTATGTTGTGTGCTTCTTTCCGGTGTTTGCTTCTTCGGGTTGGTTCCGGTAACATCGCATTTGTGAGGACCCGTTCGTCTACGACCATTTGTCTTCTTCATGGACTCGTTCTTCTTCCTTGCGGGATTTCAGGTAAGATGATCATACCCTCGAAATTACTACTATCTTTGATTGCTAGTTGCTCGCTCTTTTGCTATGCCTATGCTGTGATACCTACCACTTGCTTATCATGCCTCCCATATTGTTGAACCAAGCCTCTAACCCACCTTGTCCTAGCAAACCATTGTTTGGCGATGTTACTGCTTTGCTCAGCCCCTCTTATAGCGTTGTTAGTTGCAGGTGAAGATTGAAGTTTGTTCCATGTTGGAACATGGAGATGTTGTTCCTTGTTGGAACATGTTTACTTGTTGGGATATCACAATATATCTTATTTAATTAATGCATCTATATACTTGGTAAAGGGTGGAAGGCTCGGCCTTATGCCTGGTGTTTTTTTCCACTCTTGCCGCCCTAGTTTCCGTCATATCGGTGTTATGTTCCCAGATTTTGCGTTCCTTACGCGGTTGGGCTATTATGGGAACCCCTTGACAGTTCGCCTTAAGTAAAGCTCTTCCAGCAATGCCCAACATTGGTTTTACCATTCGCCACCTAGCCTTTTCTTTTCCCTTGGGGGTCGCGCGCCCAAGGGTTATCATTATTTTAAACCCCCGGGCCAGTGCTCCTCTGAGTGTTGGTCCAACTGAGCGATGTCCGGGGCTACCAGGGGCAACTCTGGGCTGGCCTACCCGACGTGTGGCTCATCTGAGTGTGCCCTGAGAAAGAGATATGTGCAGCTCCTATCGGGATTTGTCGGCACATTCGGGCGGTGTTGCTGGTTTAGTTTTACCCTGTCGAAATGTCTTGAAGAACCGGGATACCCAGTCGGATCGGAATGTCTCGGGAGGAGGTCTATTCCTTCGTTGACCGTGAGAGCTTGTGATGGGCTAAGTTGGGACACCCCTGCAGGGATTTGAACTTTTGAAAGCCGTGTCCGCGGTTATGGGCAGATGGGAATTCGTTAACGTCCGGTTGTAGAAAACCTGAAGTTGACCTTAATTTAAAATACATCAACCACGTGTGTAACCGTGATGGTCTCTTTCCGGCGGAGTCCGGGAAGTGAACACGGTGTTGGAGTTATGCTTGACGTAGGTTGCTATAGGATCACTTCTTGATCATACTTTTATCGACCGTGCTTTGCCTCCTCTTCTCGCTCTCATTTGCGTATGTTAGCCACCATATATGCTAGTCGCTTGCTGCAGCTCCACCTCATACCTTTACCTTACCCATAAGCTTAAATAGTCTTGATCGCGAGGGTGTAAGATTGCTGAGTCCCTGTGGCTCATAGATACTTCCAAAACCAGGTTGCAGGTGCCGATGTGTCCGTCCAGAGGGTGCAACCAAGCTCAGGAGGAGCTCGATGAAGATCTTGTCCTTTGTGTTGTTTCGTTCTAGTTGATCAGTAGTGGAGCCCAGTTGGGGTCGATTGGGGACCTTTGTCGCACTTGGGGTTCTTCTTTTACTTTGGTTCCGTAGTTGGACCTTGATTGTACGTGGATGATGTAATGCTTTATTCATGTATTTGCGTGAAGTGGCGATTGTAAGCCAACTATGTATCTCTTCCCTTATGTATTACATGGGTTATGTAAAGATTACCTCACTTGCGACATTGCTTTCAATGCGGTTATGTCTCTAAGTCATGCTTCGACATGTGGGAGATATAGACGCATCGAGGGCGTTACAAGTTGGTATCAGAGCCTTCCCCGACCTTAGGAGCCCCCACTGCTTGATCGTTTTTAGCAGCCGTTGTTGAGTCTAGAAAAATATGTTTTGAGTCCTTTAGGATTATATATATCGGAGAGTTAGGAATTCTTTTTACTCCCTAGTCCCTTCATCGCTCTGGTAAGGCATCCTGACGTAGAGTTTTGACTCTTCTCTTCTCAAATTTCACTAAAAAAAATTTAGGATCATGCTGGTATCTTAGAATCGTTCCGATGGTTTTATGATGAGAACATTGTCTTGGTGCCTCCTGTCAGGGGTTTAGTGGAAGTGTCCCGGGGAGTTGAGCTCTGAGGTGTTGTCGTCATAATTTTATCTTTGCAGTTCTGGAATACCTGAGTTTAGTACGCCGACATCGAAAATCTCTTTTATGCAGTTCGTTGGTGAGATAACCTCGACGCCACCCAGTACTGGGGCGGGAGTTCGGGAGTATCGCCATAACTTGTATAACGGATGCTTTTCGAAGGTTGAGGTAGATGATTTCTGAAGGTTTCTTGGTTATGTGTTGAAGGATGGATACAGCTGGATGTAGGATTTGCTAGATTTGGGTGAGATATTATGCTTCCCCTATATCCCCAGCACCTGATTGCATAACTGGAAAAATTTCGGGAGTTTATAAGTGGGAATTCAAGTAGCTCCTAGGATTTCTTTCCAACAGATGTATGATACGAAATTGGGGTTCGACGTCTAGTGGTCCGCCTATTCACAGTCAGTTTTACAATGGTCTCGTTGTGTCTTAAAGAGTCCTTGGCTATGCCGACTCAGGGACGCTTCATATGTAATGTGCACTGCCTTGTCCATGATGGTGTTGTACGATCGAGCCCGTGTAGGCCCCACCACAAAAACTTCGGACGAAATCTCTATCATATGTTTGTTCCGGCTTATTCTGCAAGCCACTCCTTTGTTTTTGTTTTGGTTTGTGGTATTCGAGTTGCTTCGAAGTCAAATGTTGATTCCATGCCTTTCCCTAAGCGGTGTTCTCATATTTCTATGTGAATACTAATCCTTCTCGATCATCGAGTCTGTCATGTCAATCCTTTTCAACTGGTGTGTTTCTCTTCAAGTGGATCCGATCACTTCAACATTTGTAAGATCAATTATCAGTTCTTCTCAACGGTGTTTGTTTCATCCGTCTCCAAGTTGCCTTTGTTCTTTCCCGCCCACCCACCCTTTTTCCTCAAGGACTAAGATTTCTTTACCAAGTATCCTTTTATTTTTGTGAAGTTTCTCCATTCTTTTCCGTCAATATTCTTACCCGGTGGTTCTCAAGAAGATGTTCTACTAGTTCGTCATTCCTCATTCCTTTTCTTCTCCGGTGGTTCCAAGTCAAGCTTTGTTGATCTTACCCATTTCCTCATTTCAATGCCTTCTCATACCGATGTACCTCATAACAATTCACTTCTCACTATTCATTTGTTCCGGCGTGCTCAAAGCTTTCTCAAAAGGCTCGTCTTGTCATTCAAGATCTGTTCAACCTATTTCGAGGTTGTCATCCCATTGAAGCCATTTAATTCAACCGGTGCCATCTCTCTTTTAAACCTTATCAACGGTGTTTCTTTGAGTGGGCCCTAACCCACAGGTCTTTTTCCAGGATCTTACCTGACTCTTCTAATTTTCCCGGAGCTATCCTAAATTCCTTTTAAAGTTTGATGTAAGAATGAGTTATCATCAGTCAAATGCCATCTCCTAGATCTTTCACAATTCTTTTCATCGTTGGCTCAACCTCTTCGTTTTGATACTTCCGGAGTGTCTAAATAATTCATGGTGGTGTTTCTTGTCGTCACTCTCGGATTTTGGAGACCGAAGAAGAGTTTCTCTTTAATCTTGCTCCATTCTTTTCAAGATTCGTGATTCTAGCCTGTTGCCATCCCCTCGTAATTGTTTTGATCATGAGAATTCTTTTCACCTATCCAGAGAAATTCAAGAGTCTTCTCGGTTTGATTATCCGGTGTCCATCAATTCAGGTTTATTCATTCTCAGCTTTCAGTTATCATTCTCCAATCTTACCGGTGCTTCGTTCAAGTTTTCTCTAATAAATTCACGATCTCTTCGTTCTCATGTATCTAGTTTGTCTCAAGTATCTTCGTTCATTTCATAATTCTTCCCGGTGATTCATTATCTTTTATTCATTCTTTTTCAATTCTTACGGTGGTTCATTGAAGATCTTCCGAAGTTTGTGCTATATCTCTCTTAATCCTTTCTATGAGAATAAGTAATATGCCAAATCAGTTGATTGCCATCAATTTAATTGGTGAAGGACAAGCATAACATAATTCTTATTCTTGTTCATTCAAGTGATGAAATCTTTATTCCGGAGGCCCTTCAAATTCTCGGTTTCAGTTGTTTCATCTTCTCTTTTTGCCCGGAGTTCCAACCTCTTTCAATTATATCACCATGGAGATTCATCTAAATCATTACAAGGATTCACCTTGTGTTTTCAACTTCTCTTTCTTTTCATTTGATCTTCCTTTTGTTTTCCAGAGCTCTTCATGGAGGCTCAACATGATGGTTCATCAAGCAGTTAATTCCTTCTCAAAGTGTTCATTGAGATTCTTTTTAGAGGAGCTCAAGCTTTCTCCATCTTGCAATCCGGAGTGCAATTCTTTCTACCGTATCATCGGAGGTGGTATTATGTCATTCTTGATAATTTGAGTTCATGTTTGATGATTCACATGTTATCAAGAATGAGATATTTTAAATCCATCAATCTCGTCATTGGAGTTATCTTGGGTTATATTTCACCTAAAGCCTTCTCTAAGGTTTGTTGCTATTATGGTCCTTATAAATGATCCAAGTTCTACATTTATCCTTTCCGGTGCGATATACTTTCTCATCTCCTTGTTCTTATCAACCCAATTCTTTTTCCCGTGAGTGGCAGGTTGTCACCTCATATTTTGAATTGTATTCCATAAGACCGTATCAAGCTTATTCTTTTCATTGTTGGTTTTCCAGCAACTCCGTTCTAGCATTTGTTGTAAGCGTGCTCCCTCAAGATCTTGTTTCACTTCGTTCATTCCATTCCATTCTTACTTTTGTTCTGGAGGCATTGTGATGTTGCTCTTTTCAACTCCTCATCTCGATTTGTCAAGATCATGTTCAATTTCTTCCATTTACAGTCGAAGTGCTTTCCAAATTATATCAGTCTTATTCCTTCTCTATCTTGTTTAACCGGAGTGTCGTGTCCTCTACTCAAGTTCTTTTCATTTTATCATGTTTTTGACTTCCATTTCAACCGGAGTGCTGTCCGAATTTGTTCTTCCTTGTTCCTCTTTACTAATGGAGTGTTTTTGACTTTGTTCTTCTCCATTGTTTTATTTCTTTCAATTTGTTCAACCTTTTCAAGGTTCTTTGGTTTCACTCGTTTGTCAAAGGAGCAACTTAATTTTACCTCTTCTTGTTTCTCTTCCGTTGCCCCTTCGGTGCCATTCTAGATCTCGGGACGAGATCCTCTCGTAGTGGTGGAGTGTTGTAACGCCCCGTGACCGATGTGCCACGTGTCTTCCCGTTATTCGCTATTGTTGCCTTGTCATTTCTTGCGTGTCATGCATTGCATATCATGTCATCATGTGCATTTCATTTGCATACGTGTTCGTCGCATTCATCCGAGCATTTTCCCCGTTGTCCGTTTTGCATTCCGGCGTTCCGTTCTCCTCCGGTGGCCACTTCTACCTTTCTTTCATGTGTGGGGATTAAACATTTCCGGATTGGACCGAGACTTGTCATGCGGCCTTGGTTTACTATCGGTAGACCGCCTGTCAAGTTTCGTACCATTTGGACTTCGTTTGATACTCCAACGGTTAACCGAGGGACCGAAAAGGCCTCGTGTGTGTTGCAGCCCAACACCCCTCCAATTTGGCCCAAAACCCACCTAAACCTGCTCCATCATCTTGGTCGTTCGATCACGATCGCGTGGCCGAAAACCGCACCACATTTGGACTCTCCTAGCTCCCTCTACCTATAAATATGTGCTCCCCTCCGAATTTTCGCGCAGTCCAAACCCTAACCTTCGTCCACCTCGCGCCTCCGGACAAATTCGTCCGTGCCGGACATGTTCGCCGCCTCAGCCACGTCGCCCGGACCAATCCTGGGGTGCCACGTCAGCGCCGCCGCCCCGCTCGACCACTCCCCTTGCGCCACCTGTCTTCGCGCCTCCTCTCTCTCCCCCGCACCGCCGCGGCCCTGCGGGCCCACGGCCGGCCCGCCCGGCCCGACCGCGCCCCACGCCTGGGCCTTCCCGCGCCGCCGCCCGAGCGCGCATCTCCGCTGCCCGAGCGCCGCTGCTCTCGCCGCCGGCCGCCGCCTCCACCGCGCAGCTTCGCCGTCGCTGCCGCGTCATCTCCGTCGCCCCCTTGTGCATCCCCGCACCGCCGCACTTGCTCGGCCCCGCCACCTCCTCCGCAGGCCGGCCGTCGCCTCGATCCGGCCGAGCCGCTCGGCCCCGCCTGTTCCCTTCGCCGGAGCTGCCGCCTGCGCCCTCGCCGGAGTTCCAACCTCGCCGGAGCTCCTCTCCGGTCAGATCCGGAGAAGACGGATCAGATCCACCACCTCCTCCAACCAAACGCCTCCCCTCGTCTCGATCCGCTCCGTCCTGGATATGCACGTCCGCCGTTGACTTTTCCGGAGGTATAAATTTCACTAAGTCCCCGAAATTCCCAGATCCATGTGCTCCTGTTCATTGTGTCGTATCTCATCATCCGTAACTTCGATTTGGGCATATAGCATATCAAAATGTTCGTCCCAGAGAGTACATCATTTCATTCCATTGCATCATTTTCATTTGAGTTCATCTTGATGCCCGAAATGCTGTTAGAAGGAGGCTACTTGAGATAATTGTCAGATCTGCTACTCCATTTAGACATTTGTCATTTTTGCCATGATTATTGTGTGCATGATACGACCATGAGCTCTACATATGTTTTGTTAAGGGTTTTGTCATCTTTCCGGAGGTGCAATCCATGTATTTTTGTGATGTGTGTGGTGTCTAGTGCAAGCTTGCAAAGTGAGGCACTTGGTAATTCTGTTTTCAGGGACTTAGCATTTCCACTAAGTCCTTGAGCTGTTTAGTTCATGATACCATATGTTCATGTTGTTTCCTAATGATCCCTGCCTCTTTTGAGGATGATCAGTAAGGATGTTTTGTTAATCTTGTAGTGCTCTATCCATCCATGTATTTGGTTGCATATATGGAGCACCCTAGCTTGAGTCAATCGAGCTCTACTTTTGTTATTTGTGAATCTAGGTAGATTGCCAACTTGTTTGCAATTTTGCCGATGATGTTATAGTTGATCCGTGCATGCTATATTATTGTTCATGCCATGTCTAGCTTGCATTTTGTGTGTTCTTAATGGGTGTATGCTTAGCTTATCATGACTTGCTCCTTAGTGAGTGCATCGAGCTCGTAAACATGCCTACTTGAGTTATGATTTCAGTATGTCCCAGTTTTCACTAAGTCTGAAAAACTGATTATGTTTTTGCTATGTTGCCATGCTTGCAAATGTATTTTATGATCCCTTTTGGCTCAAGGTCACTAAGGGACTTTTGTGAAGCTCTTTGAGTAGCTCCATGCCATGCTTTACTTTTCCATGTTCAGGTCCTGTAGCATGTAGTTTTGTTGCTCCGAAGAGTGCTACCTGATCTAAAATTCCAGACAAGTATTAATTTCACTAAGTCCGAAATCTGTTTACCGTTTGCATTTTTGCCATGCTTGTTTGATCCTGTTAATGGATGAATTGGCTGTAGCTCAGTGCTAGACTTTTGTTAAGAATGTTGAATGCATCCCTGCCATGTATTTCGATGCCATGTTTGGGTGCTGTAGCATGTTCATCTCATTGCATTTAGATGGTCACTTGCGGTAAACCGCAGACCATGTCCATTTTTGAATCGCTTGCCTTTTCCAAACCATAACTCCGATTCTGGTGATCTTTATATCGTTTTCAAGCGATTTCATCACACCTTTCCAGTGTAACTCTTGGATTTCCAAGTTGAAGCCAGGTTCATTCATTCCTTTGCAAATCATGCATATGCATCGCATACCGCATCCCGCATATCATACCATGTTCATGTGTTGGTTGTTTACTATGTTGTGTGCTTCTTTCCGGTGGTTGCTTATTCGGGTTGGTTTCGGTAACGTCGCGTTTGTGAGGACCCATTCGTCTACGACCATTTGTCTTCTTCATGGACTCGTTCTTCTTCCTTGCGGGATTTCAGGCAAGATGATCATACCCTCGAAATCACTACTATCTTTGCTTGCTAGTTGCTCGCTCTTTTGCTATGCCTATGCTGCGATACCTACCACTTGCTTATCATGCCTCCCATATTATTGAACCAAGCCTCTAACCCACCTTGTCCTAGCAAACCGTTGTTTTGCGATGTTACCGCTTTGCTCAGCCCCTCTTATAGTGTTGTTAGTTGCAGGTGAAGATTGAAGTTTGTTCCATGTTGGAACATGGAGATGTTGTTCCTTGTTGGAACATGTTTACTTGTTGGGATATCACAATAGATCTTATTTAATTAATGTATCTATATACTTGGTAAAGGGTGGAAGGCTCGGCCTTATGCCTGGTGTTTTGTTCCACTCTTGCCGCCCTAGTTTCCATCATATCGGTGTTACGTTCCCGGATTTTGCGTTCCTTACGCGGTTGGGCTATTATGGGAACCCCTTGACAGTTCGCCTTAAGTAAAGCTCTTCCAGCAATGCCCAACATTGGTTTTACCATTCGCCACCTAGCCTTTTCTTTTCCCTTGGGGGTCGCGCGCCCAAGGGTTATCATTATTTTAAAACCCCGGGCCAGTGCTCCTCTGAGTGTTGGTCCAACTAAGCGATGTCCGGGGCTACCAGGGGCAACTCTGGGCTGGCCTACCCGACGTCTGGCTCATCTGAGTGTGCCCTGAGAAAGAGATAGGTGCAGCTCCTATCGGGATTTGTCAGCACATTCGGATGGTGTTGCTGGTTTAGTTTTACCCTGTCGAAATGTCTTGAAGAACCGGGATACCGAGTCTGATCGGAATGTTTCGGGAGGAGGTCTATTCCTTCGTTGACCGTGAGAGCTTGTGATGGGCTAAGTTGGGACACCCCTGCAGGGATTTGAACTTTCGAAAGCCGTGCCCGCGGTTATGGGCAGATGGGAATTTGTTAACGTCCGGTTGTAGAAAACTTGAAGTTGACCTTAATTTAAAATACATCAACCGTGTGTGTAACCGTGATGGTCTCTTTCCGGCGGAGTCCGGGAAGTGAACACGGTGTTGGAGTTATGCTTGACGTAGGTTGCTATAGGATCACTTCTTGATCATACTTTTATCGACCGTGCTTTTCCTCCACTTCTCGCTCTCATTTGCGTATGTTAGCCACCATATATGCTAGTCGCTTGCTGCAGCTCCACCTCATACCTTTACCTTACCCATAAGCTCAAATAGTCTTGATCGCGAGGGTGTAAGATTGCTGAGTCCCTGTGGCTCACAGATACTTCCAAAACCAGGTTGCAGGTGCCGATGAGTCCATGCAGAGGGTGCAACCAAGCTCAGGAGGAGCTCGATGAAGATCTTGTCCTTTGTGTTGTTTCGTTCTAGTTGATCAGTAGTGGAGCCCAGTTGGGGTCGATTGGGGACCTTTGTCGCATTTGGGGTTCTTCTTTTATTTTGGTTCCATAGTTGGACCTTGATTGTATCTGGATGATGTAATGATTTATTCATGTATTTGCGTGAAGTGGCGATTGCAAGCCAACTATGTATCTCTTCCCTTATGTATTACATGGGTTATGTAAAGATTACCTCACTTGCGACATTGCTTTCAATGCGGTTATGTCTCTAAGTCGTGCTTCGACATGTGGGAGATATAGCCGCATCGAGGGCGTTACAAATACCAAGATATGAAATTCTTAAATGTTAGAGAGTCTTCACGTAGTTGCATAATTATTCGACTACTCATTAATCTTCACTTATATCTTTCGGAGTAGTTTGTCATTTGCTCTTGTGCTTCACTTATATCCTTTTAGAGCACGGTGGTGGTTTTATTTTATAGAAATAGATGAACTATCATGCTTCACTTATATTATTTTGAGAGTCTTTAATGGCATGGTAATTTGCTTAAATAATCCTAATATGCTAGGTATTCAGGATTAGTAAAAAAATCTTATGAGTGTTTTGAATACTAAGAGAAGTTTGATGCTTGATTATTGTTTTAAGATATGGAGGTAATAATATCAAAGTCGTGCTAGTTGAGTAGTTGTGAATTTGAGAAATGCTTGTGTTGAAGTTTGCAAGTCCTGTAGCATGCATGTATGGTAAACGTTGTGTAACAAATTTGAAACATGAGGTGTTATTTGATTGTCTTCCTTATGAGTGGTAGTCGGGGAAGAGCGATGGTCCTTTCCTACCAATCTATCCCCCTAGGAGCATGCGCGTAGTGCCAAGGTTTTTGACGACTTGTAGATTTTTGCAATAAGTACGTGAGTTCTTTATAACTAATGTTGAGTCCATGGATTATACGCACTCTCACCCTTCCATCCTTGCTAGCCTCTTCGGTACCGTGCATTGCCCTTTCTCACATTGAGAGTTGTTGCAAACCTCGCTGGTGCATCCAAACCCCGTGATATGATACGCTCTTTCAGACATAAACCTCCTTATACCTTACCGAAAACAGCCACCATACCTACCTATTATGGCATTTCCATAGCCATTCCGAGATATATTGCCATGCAACTTTCCACCATTCCGTTTATTATGACACGCATCATCATTGTCATATTGCTTTGCATGATCATGTAGTTGACATCGTATTTGTGGCAAAGCCACCGCTCATAATTTTTCATACATGTCACTCTTGATTCATCGCAATCCCGGTACACCGCCATAGGCATTCATATAGAGTCATACTTTGTTCTAGTATCGAGTTGTAATCTTTGAGTTGTAAATAAATAGAAGTGTGATGATCATCATTAATAGAGCATTGAGGCAAAAAAGGCCAAAAAAAGGGAAAGGCCAAATAAATAAATAAAAAATAAGAAAGGCAAAAAAATAAAAAGGGACAATGCTACTATCCCTTTTCCACACTTGTGCTTCAAAGTAGCACCATGATATTTATGATAGAGAGTCTCTTGCTTTGTCACTTTCATATACTAGTGGGAATTTTCATTATAGAACTTGGCTTGTATATTCCAACAATGGGCCTCGTCAAGTGCCCTAGGTCTCCGTGAGCAAGCAAGTTGGATGCACACCCACTTAGTTTCTTTTGTTGAGCTTTCATACATTTATAGCTCTAGTGCATCCGTTGCATGGCAATCCCTACTCCTTGCATTAACATCAATCGATGGGCATCTCCATAGACCATTGATTTGCCTCGTTGTTGTGAGACTTTCTCCTTTTTTGTCTTCTACACATAAACCCCATCATCATAATCTATTCCACCCATAGTGCTATGTCCATGGCTCACGCTCATATATTGCGTGAAAGTTTATAGGTTTGAGATTACTAAAGTATGAAACAATTGCTTGGCTTGTCATCGGGATTGTGCATGATGAGAGCATTCTTGTGTGACGAAAATGGAGCATGACTAAACTATATGATATTGTAGGGATGAACTTTCTTTGGCCATGTTATTTTGAGAGGACATAATTGCTTAGTTAGTATGCTTGAATTATTATTATTTTTATGTCAATATGAACTTTTGTCTTAAATCTTTCGGATCTGAACATTCATTCCACAATTAAGAAGAATTACATTGAAATTATGCCAAGTAGCACTCCGCATCAAAAAATCTTTTTTATCATTTACCTACTCGAGGACGAGCAGGAATTAAGCTTGGGGATGATTGATACGTCTCCAACGTATCTATAATTTTTGATTGCTCCATGCTATATTATCTACTGTTTTGGACAATATTGGGCTTTATTATCCACTTTTATATTCTTTTTGGGACTAACCTATTAACCGGAGGCCCAACCCAGAATTAATGTTTTTTTTGCCCATTTCAGTGTTTCGAAGAAAAGGAATATCAAACAGAGTCGAAACGAAATGAAACCAACTTGAGAAGTTATTTTTGGAAGGAAAGCTACCGAAAAATCTTGGAGTGCACATCAGGAAAGGAACGAGGGAGCCACGAGGCAGGGGGGCGCGCCCACCCCCCTAGGGCGCGCCCTCCACCCTCATGGGCCCCTCGTGGCTACCCTGACGTACTTCTTTCACCCATATATACCCACGTACCCTAAAACTATCGAGGGGTAGAATAGATTGGGAGTTCCGCCGCCCAAAGATTCCGTAGCCACCAAAAGCCAATCTAGACCCGTTACGGCACCCTGACGGAGGGGGAATCCTTCTCCGGTGACCATCTTCATCATCCCGGTGCTCTCCATGACGAGGAGGGAGTAGTTCTCCCTCGGGGCTGAGGGTATGTACTAGTAGCTACGTGTTTGATCTCTCTCTCTCTCTCTCTCTCTCGTGTTCTTGAGGTGGTACGATCTGGATGTATTGCGAGCTTTGCTATTATAGTTGGATATTATGATGTTTTCTCCCCCCTCTACTCTCTTGTAATGGATTGAGTTTCCCCTTTGAAGTTATCTTATCGGATTGAGTCTTTAAAGATTGGAGAACACTTGATGTATGTCTTGCCGTGCATATTTGTGGTGACAATGGCATACCACATGAATCACTTGATGTATGTTTTGGTGATCAACTTGCAGGTTCCGCCCATGAACCTATGCATAGGGGTTGGCACACGTTTTCGTCGTGATTCTCCGGTAGAAACTTTGGGGCACTCTTTGAGCTTCTATGTGTTGGTTGAATAGATGATTCCGAGATTGTGTGATGCATATCGTATAATCATACCCACGGATACTTGAGGTGACATTGGAGTATCTAGGTGACATTAGGGTTTTGGTTGATTTGTGTCTTAAGGTGTTATTCTAGTACTAACTCTAGGGCTATTTGTGACACTTATAGGAATAGCCCGACGGATTGATTGGAAAGAATAACTTTGAGGTGGTTTCATATCCTGCCATAATCTCTTAGTTTGTTCTCCACTATTAGTGACTTTGGAGTGACTCTTTGTTGCATGTTGAGGGATAGTTACATGATCCAATTATGTTATTATTGTTGAGGGAACTTGCACTAGTGAAAGTATGAACCCTAGGCCTTGTTTCAACGCATTGCAATACCGTTTATGCTCACTTTTATCATTAGTTACCTTGCTGTTTTTAAATTTTCCGATTACAAGTACGTTTATTTGCCATCCATATACCACTTGAATCACCATCTCTTTGCCGAACTAGTGCACCTATACAATTTACCATTGTATTGGGTGTGTTGGGGACACAAGGGACTCTTTGTTATTTAGTTGCAGGGTTGCTTGAGAGAGAGACCATCTTCATCCTACGCCTCCTACGGATTGATAAACCTTAGGTCATCCACTTGAGGGAAATTTGCTACTGTCCTACAAACCTCTCCACTTGGAGGCCCAACAATGTCTACAAGAAGAAGGTTGTGTAGTAGACATCAGTGGACATATTTTTCGATTTCGGCTTTCGCTTGAGGACAAGCGAGGTCTAAGCTTGGGGGAGTTGGTACGTTCATTTTGCATCATGCTTTTATATCGATATTTATTGCATTATGGGATGTTATTACACACTATGTCACAATACTTATGTCTATTTTCTCTTATTTTACAAGGTTTACGTGAAGAGGGAGAATGCCGGCAGTTGGGATTCTGGGCTCGAAAAGGAGAAAATATTAGAGACCTATTCTGCACAGCTCCAAAAGTCCTGAAACTTCACGGAAGTTATTTCCAGAATATATAAAAAATACTGAGCGCAAGAAGTACCATAGGGGGGCCACCCACCAGCCACGAGGGTGGGGCGCGCCCTACCCCCTGGGCCCGCCCCTGCCTCATGGGCCCCCTGGTGGCCCTCCGATACCCATCTTCTGCTATAAGAGGTCTTTCGTCCGTGAAAAAATCATAAGCAAGTTTACGGGACGAAACTCCGCCGCCACGAGGCGGAACCTTGGCGGAACAAATCTAGGGCTCCGGCGAAGCTGTTCTGCCGGGGAAACTTCCCTCCGGGAGGGGGAAATCATAACCATCATCATCACCAACGATCCTCTCATCGGGAAGGGGTCAATCTCCATCAACATCTTCACCAGCACCATCTCATCTCAAACCATAGTTCATCTCTTGTATCCAATCTTTGTATCCAAACTTCAGATTGGTACCTGTGGGTTGCTAGTAGTGTTAATTACTCCTTGTAGTTGATGCTAGTTGGTTTACTTGGTGGAATATCATATGTTCAGATCCATTATGCATATTAATACCCCTCTAATTATGAACATGAATATGCTTTGTGAGTAGTTACGTTTGTAGGATCGAAAGTATGTCTAGAGGGGGGGGGGGGTTGATTAGACTACTTGACCAAAGAAAAACTTAAACCTTTCCCAATTTTAGTTCTTGGCAGATTTTAGCTATTCTAGAACAAGTCAAGCAATCATCACACAATTCAAGCAAGCATGCAAAGAGTATATTACCAGCGGAAAGTAAAGCATGCAACTTGCAAGAATGTAAAGGGAAGGGTTTGGAGAATTCAAACACAATTGGAGACACGGATGTTTTTCCCGTGGTTCGGATAGGTGGTGCTATCCTACATCCATGTTTATGGAGACTTCAACCCATGAAGGGTAACGGTTTCGCGAGTCCACGGAGGGCTCCACCCACGAAGGGTCCACGAAGAAGCAACCTTGTCTATTCCACCATGGCCATCGCCCATGAAGGACTTGCCTCACTAGCGGTAGATCTTCACGAAGTAGGCGATCTCCTTGCCCTTACAAACTCCTTGGTTCAACTCCACAATCTTGTCGGAGGCTCCCAAGTGACACCTAGCCAATCTAGGAGACACCACTCTCCAAGAAGTAACAAATGGTGTGTCGATGATGAACTCCTTGCTCTTGTGCTTCAAATGATAGTCTCCCCAACACTCAACTCTCTCTTATAGGATTTGGATCTGGTGGAAAGAAGATTTGAGTGGAAAACAACTTGGGGAAGGCTAGAGATCAAGATTCATATGGTAGGAATGGAATATCTTGGTCTCAACACATGAGTAGGTGGTTCTCTCTCAGAACATATGAGTTGGAAGTGTAGATGTGTTCTGATGGCTATCTCCACGAATGAAGAGGAGGTGGAGGGGTATATATAGCCTCCACACAAAATCCAACCGTTACACACAGTTTTCCAATCTCGGTGGGACCGAATCAACAAACTTGGTCAGACCAAAATAGTAAACCTAGTGACCGTTAGAGATTTTCGGTGGGACTGACATGCAACTCGATAGGACTGATTTTGTTAGGGTTAGGGCATAACGTAATCTCGGTGAGACCGATTACACAAACTCGCTGAGACCGATTTTGGTAATTAGCTAACCAGAGAGTTGGTCAGGCAAACTCGGTGGGACCGATTTGCTCTTTCGATGAGACCGAAAAGTTACAAAAAGGAAACACTGAATTTACATTGCAATCTCGGTGGGACCGATTCGCTCTTTCGGTGAGATCGAAAAGTTACGAAAGGGAAACAGAGAGTTTGCAATCCCATCTCGGTGAGACCAAGATCCCTATCGGTAGAACCGAATTGCTAGGGTTTGGCAGTGGCTTATGACAAGTGAAACTCGGTGGCGCCGGATAGAAAGAATCGGTAGGGCCGAGTTTGGCTTAGGGTTTAGGTCATATGTGGATATGGGAAAGTAGTTGAGGGTTTTTGGAGCATATCACTAAGCACATGAAGCAAGAGGCTCATTAAGTAACACCTCATCCGTCCTTGATAGTATTGGCTTTTCCTAAAGACTCAATGTGATCTTGGATCACTAAAATATAAAATGAAGAGTCTTGAGCTTTTGAGCTTGAGCCAATCCTTTGTCCTTAGCATTTTGAGGGTTCCACTTTCACCATCCATGCCATGCCAATCATTGAGCTTTCCTGAAATAATCATCTTGGAATAGCATTAGCTCAATGAGCTATATATTGTTATGAATTACCAAAACCACCTAGGGATAGTTACACTTTCAATCTCCCCCTTTTTGGTAATTGATGACAACATATAGATCAAAGCTTTGAGAAACGATAATAAGCATGAAAAATATCGTCGCTTTGAGAAGTATGTGATAAGTAAGAGCTCCCCCTAAATTTGTGCATATTTAAAATTTGCTTTGGACTGCAAATGCACAAAGAGTTAGAGTCATGGGTTACTCTTCCATGTCACATACATCTTGGTAGAGCGCTTAAAATGATTAATAATGAAATACATGCACTCATCACCAAGAAAAGTGAATGATCACATAAGATAGATAAGATAATAGCATTCACCAAGAATTAAGTGTAGCTTATGATCAAACACATGATCATCAATGTCTCACAAGCATATCAAAGTATCTCAACCAAAAGCAAACAATGTTCGAAGAACCACCAAATAAAGCAAGAGAGAAAAGCAACACTCTCTCTCGAAGCATATGATCTATACATTTTCTCCCCCTTTGGCAACAAGTTACCAAAAAGTTCCTAGAAAATGCATAGTGCTAAATCGACACTCAGGCTTGATCTCCAGGTGGTGGTGGAGTCCGGATCACTCCAAGGATGAAGGCTTCCGTAGATGCAGTTGGAGTTGAAGCTGAAGTAGATGCTGGAGCAGGTTGGGCTAGTGTTGCGGCTGGAGCTGAGGCGGTTGCTCTTGTGTCAGGAACTGGCACTGCAGACGACCTCGGACCTCGTGGCACTCTGGCAAAGGCATCAGTGGTTGTCTTCCCTTTCCTCTCCTACAAGTCATCTTGGAGCTGCTCCACTGTAGTCTGAATCTCTGTCACCTTGATCTCCAAGTCATAGAACTTTTATTCTACGATTCTCTCTAGGCTTGCCTGGTTCTGAGTTAGGGTGGCCAGTCCTTTCTCAATCCGCAGGGTGGATGCAATCAAGTAACTGAGCTACTCTTGCTTGTTCTTCAAGAAGTACTCAGATGCCTCCTCTTGAGTTGGCATCTTGGCAGCTTTCTCCTTTATTGCCTTCTCCTTCTTGGCTTGTGCATGGGCTGAAGATGGTTCATCTTTGGTCATCACAACTTGGTTGTCCTCGAACTCTGGATAGATAGGCAAATGTTCCTTGTCCAACAAGTATGTGTCTGTGCCCATTCTTGAGTTAATCAACATCTGGATCTGAGGGGCATATCCATAGCTCCTCTTTTGATCTGCTGCAGTCCTCTTGATAGTCTCTACCATGAGGCTCATGACCTTGAATTTCTGAGGCACATCAAAGATATGTTGCAAGTTAATGGCATGACCTCTCATCATCCTGTGATCTCCAAACTTGGGCAAAAGTGTGTGCCTAAGAATCCAGTTGATGGTTGGCATCCCTGATAAAAGATAATGCACTGAGCCAAACTTGAATGTATCAAGTGCTTCATTTGGGATCTCCTTGTACATGTTTGACATTGAGTTATGATCTATCTTCTTCATGGAATTGACATCCAAGTCATCCTCATGCTCCTCTGGGGCATTGATAAGCTGTGACCACTCAGCAACTGTTGATTGGTACCTCGTACCTTCAAACATCCAAATAACCCTCCCATCTGGATAAAAATGTGCTGTGGAGTAGAACTGCATGATAAGCTCCTCATTCCACTTTGTGAGCTTCTGCCCAACAAAGTCCTCTACTCCACATGCCTTGAAGCTGTCCTGCACTCCAGGGTAGTGCTCTTCATTCTCCTTGATATATTCCCAGTTGACCCATCTCATATCACATACAATGGGCTTCTTATCTAGCAGCACTATCTCATAGAAATCTTGCTGTTCCTTGGTGTGAAACCTGTAATCAACAGCAGTCCTCCTCCTGATAGCATAGGGATCTGCTTCTCTCCACTTCCTCAGCCCTGAGTCTCTTCTGAGCTTCATATCCTCAGCCACAGGATGAGCATCATTATGGTCTGGGATCTTGGGCTTGAGCTTTCTCAGAACATGCTCTTCATCATCTTCTTCAACAACAGTCTCAGGCACTGGGGCCTTGTTCTTCTCAGCAGCTGGGATGCTCCTTGTATTCCTCTTTGGTTTTGGCTTTGGAGCTGGCTTGGCCTTGGAAGCAGTTGCCCCTGATCTTATGGCATCGCCCATCAGCTTGGGTGCCTTAGGTGCTGGTGCAGCAACCTCTTCTTCCTCTTCCTCTTCTTCCATGATGGAAGCCTTTCCAAGCACTTTGGCTATGGTCTTCTTGACCCTCTCCTTCCTTTTCTTTCCTTCTGCAGCAGCTGGCTCTATGGGAGTGGGCTTCTTAGGAATCTTGGTTGAAGCTCTGGCCTTTGGCATAGGCTACCTGCCTGCTGGCCTTTCGACCTTCATCCCTGGCTTTATGCCCTGTGCTGGGCCATATTCTTTCTTGAGCATAGTTCTCTTTAATGTGGCTTCCTCTTCCTCTGCCACATAATCTTCATCCTCAGAATCTGAAGTTCTCTTCTTTCTTTGTCTTGTGGCAGCTTTTGGCAGGTTGCTAGGCGTGCTCCTGCTGCCATCATCTGAAGAACTTGAGGGACTAGTGCCCTCACTCATTTGCACTGGCTGCTCTGACAAATTCTGGCTATCACTTTGGTCTGACATGATGAACAAGCTGACTGCTGACCCTGTGAACAGTTTATAGATGAGGTAGAGTGGATGAGCATCACAAAATGCAGAGATTTTTGCAAAAGAATGATTCAAAAACTTAGTTTTAGTTTTCCACAGAAAGCATTTCGGATCTACTGATTTTTAAAGTCGGTGACATCGAAGCAGTTTTTGGAACCTAAACTAGTGAACTCGGTCAGACCGAGTCACAGTTTGGTGGTACCGAGACTGCTAGGGTTTCACAAAGTTCCAAAATCGGTCACACCGATTAGTAATACTCAGTCAGACCGAGTCTCACTTGTGCAATGGAATAAGCCAAACCGGTGGGACCGAGTTTTTCAACTCGGTGGCTCCGAGATGGTTTCGGCGGAAACCTAACCCTAAAATTTTCGAATCAAACCTAATCTACGAGTTCATTGACTGGATAGAAGTTTATCAAACGTGGCAAGAATCATTATGATCACAATGTGCTAGGAATCGGATTGGGGAATAGCACAAAGATCGAGTCCGTACCCTAGTTTGGCAGAGAATCGCTACGGCGGCAACGGCGGGGTTTATTCCCGTTGATGGCGACGGACCAGCGACTGGAGGCGGCTGGCGGCGAGGAGACGATCCGGAGATGACGTTGGCAGAGCGAGCTGTCGCGCGGGCGAAGGGGTTCGGAGAAATTTCCAAATTTTTGCCCGTGACTATATATAGCCCGACCCTGTCGGTGTGACCGAGTGGAACAACTCGGTGGCACCGAGATGCAAAACTGTATACAGTTATTGCAACTCGGTGTGACCGAATGGTTCAAATCGGTTGCACTGAGATCGAAAACATAGATCAACTTAATGTTCTCGGTAAGACCGAAAGTGGGGTATCGGTCAGACCGAGAGTCACAAAGAGGTTTTGGAAGTTTAAGTCTATGACGAATCGGGGACTCCGAGTGCTCCTCACATAGAGTGGTTCGAATCTGACTTGATCAAATTTTGTGATGTAGCATGAATAGAGTTTGAGACAAGAAAAGCATAGATAGCTAGAGGAGGTTCTTAGGCATTCTTGTCCATCCACTTGGCAAAAGGAAATAAAACCAAACAGTCAAAACAACAAGTGGATGTCCTCGAATGAGTAAAATATGCAACCAACATGCTCACACAATAAGATGGCAAAAGAAATATGTGACAAAGCATGCACAACCAATTCTAGCATCTATCAAGCAATTGGCAATGACTAGGTCATCTATATATGAGTATATTGACTTAGGAGTCAAGTGAGAACACTTGATCATAGGTCATACTCATCGTTTAAGCTCAAGTGGGGTTACCACTTTTACATAAAGCATTGTTGTGTTCACATCTTTAGAGTTGCTTTAGCTCAAGTCTTAGAGTAAAGCTCCCCCTAGATGTGATATCCCCCCTAAGAGGGATGAACTAACCTTGGGTTTTGTCGATGATGACTTCATGTAGATGTTGAAGATGTGGATGCTCAATCTTGATGTAGATCACTTGTAGCTATCCATTTGAGTGAATTGCACTTTCAATACCTACATGGGTTAGTCCCACAAGGAACAAACAAGGATATCCATAGACATAGAGTGATGCACACACAAGATGATGTCTATGAAAACTTTTAGGTTACCTTGTCCCTTGTCTTACCAACAAGAGGGTTTGTGACTCCTTGAACTAGTGCAAGATGTGGAAGTTGATTGCACTTGTTCTTGCCAAAATGATAAGAGTGAAGTATGTTGGCGGAGTCACCCTCAAGAACTCTCTAGTTCTTCTTCTTTTGGATCCACACCATCTTGATGGGAATCCTTGGAGTTGTAGTCGTACTTGATGAAGTGGAACTTGAAGTAGTCTTGGGAGTCCACTTGACTAAGGTCTTAGGAGCTTCTTCAAATGCATCAATTTCCTCTTGAAGCTTGTCCTTGCCTTTTTGCTTGTAGTCTTGTGGTGGAAGATCATCTTGAGCTTGTGTCCCCTTGAAGGAAGTATCATACTTCTCTTGTTGAGGAACAAACTTTGTCTTGGGGTATTGATCTTCTTCCCACTCAACTCCATTGGCATTCAACTTTCGTTCAAAACCAACACCTTGATTCTTCCGGTGCATTCCTTGCTTGCGCACAATTTCCTCGAATTGCTTACTGCCGGCAAGGCTTTTGTACACTCCTTTCTCTATAATTCCCTTCAATAAGTTATTTTCTTGCTCAAGTGTAACTTGGCTAAGAGAATCATTAGTGGAATCAAGAGAGCTACTAGAAGCAACAATATTGGATTTAGCATGATCATTGTTACTACTAGAGGAAGAATCTTTCTTGTTCTTGTTACTAGACTTGACTTGAGGCATGTAAGTGGATAAGAGTAAATGCTTGGCAATGTAAGAAGAACTTTTCTTGCGGAGATCATCATTGGTTGCCTTTAAAAACTCATGCTCTTGCTCAAGATTGAGCTTTTCAAAGCGTAACTTCTCATGAGCTCTTAAAAGTTCTCGATGATCTTCGAAGATAGTTTCATGAGCTAACTTAAGAGTGTTTAGTTCTTTAGTTAGAGCCTCAATCTTCTCCTTATCATTGTCATTCGTTTTATCTTGATTAGCATGATTAATTGACGTTTCATCATAGTATTCATCACTAGAGTTGTCAACAAGTAAATCATCATCGCCTAACAAGTCATCTTCATCACTATTAAAATCAACATACTCGGGGTGTGTTACCTTAGGACCTTTGGCCATGAAGCATCTTCCAATTCCTTCATTTGGTGAGTCAAATATGTCGTAGGAGTTGGTTGACACAAGTGCTAGACCGGAAACACCTTCAACTTGAGTATATTCGGAATCGGAGTGATAACTTCTCTCGGAGTGGCTGTCGGAGTCGGAGCCGGATACCCATTCACCAACATGAGCTTGATGTCTTCATTTTGTGTAGTTCCTTGATGATTTTTCCTTCCTTTCCGAATCCTTGCTTCTCCGTGAGTATCTTCGTCCATAACGATCATCTCTACTCCTTCTCTCTCTTGGTGGTGATTCTTCTCTTTTGCTTCTTCTTTTTGGAGAGTCTTCTCTTCTCTTGTAGGGAGCCGTACACTCATTGGAATAGTGTCCGGGTCTTCCACAATTGTAGCAGTTTCGCTCTCGACTAGAAGATCTTTTGTCGTTGTAGGACCTTGACTTGGAGCTTCTATCTTTGCTTCTACTCTTGTAGAACTTGTTGAAGTTCTTCACCATTAAGCTCAATTCTTCATTGAAGTTTTGTTTCTCACTTGATGATGTAGGGGCTTCACATGAGGCTTTGTAGGCACCACTAGATTTGTTGTGAAGTTCCTCTTTATCCTTAAGTGACATCTCATGAGCAACAATTCTTCGAATTACCTCCGTTGGCTTGAGATCTTTGTAATTGGGCATCATTTGGATCAATGTGCACACGGTATCATATTTTCCATCCAAGGCTCTTAGAATCTTCTTGATGATGAATCTATCGGTCATCTCTTCACTTCCTAAGCCGGCAATCTCATTTGTGATGAGAGCAAGCCTAGAGTACATTTCAGCGACACCTTCACCATCCTTCATTTTGAACTTGTCAAGTTGACTTTGAAGCACATCCAATTTGGATTCCTTGACGGAGTCGGGACCTTCGTGCATATCAATCAAAGTGTCCCAAATTTCCTTTGCATTCTCAAGACGGCTGATTTTGTTGAATTCTTCGGGGCACAATCCGTTGAAGAGAATATCACAAGCTTGAGCATTGTATTGCAACATCTTCAACTCATCCGCGGTAGCTTCACGGTTTGGTTCTCTCCCATCAAAGAAGTCACCTTGCAAACCAACACACACAATAGCCCAAACGACGGGGTTATGTCCAAGAATATGCATTTTCATTTTATGCTTCCAACTAGCAAAATTAGTACCATCAAAGTAAGGACCTCTACGGTGATAATTTCCCTCGCTAGACGCCATACTCTCCTAGGTTGTGAAACCAAGGCTATGACCACCAAAAGCTATGGAAATCAAAGCAAATGGAGACCAAGGCTCTGATACCACTTGTAGGATCAAAAGTATGTCTAGAGGGGGGGTGATTAGACTACTTGACCAAATAAAAAACTTAACCTTTTCCCAATTTTAGTTCTTGGCAGATTTTAGCTATTCTAGAACAAGTCAAGCAATCATCACACAATTCAAGCAAGCATGCAAAGAGTATATTGCCAGCGGAAAGTAAAGCATGCAACTTGCAAGAATGTAAAGGGAAGGGTTTGGAGAATTCAAACGCAATTGGAGACACGGATGTTTTTCCCGTGGTTCGGATAGGTGGTGCTATCCTACATCCACGTTGATGGAGACCTCATCCCATGAAGGGTAACGGTTGCGCGAGTCCACGGAGGGCTCCACCCACGAAGGGTCCACGAAGAAGCAACCTTGCCTATTCCACCATGGCCATCGCCCACGAAGGACTTGCCTCACTAGCGGTAGATCTTCATGAAGTAGGCGATCTCCTTGCCCTTACAAACTCCTTGGTTCAACTCCACAATCTTGTCGGAGGCTCCCAAGTGACACCTAGCCAATCTAGGAGACACCACTCTCCAAGAAGTAACAAATGGTGTGTTGATGATGAACTCCTTGCTCTTGTGCTTCAAATGATAGTCTCCCCAACACTCAACTCTCTCTCATAGGATTTGGATCTGGTGGAAAGAAGATTTGAGTGGAAAGCAACTTGGGGAAGGCTAGAGATCAAGATTCATATGGTAGGAATGGAATATCTTGGTCTCAACACATGAGTAGGTGGTTCTCTCTCAAAACATATGAGTTGGAAGTGTAGATGTGTTCTGATGGCTCTCTCCATGAATGAAGAGGAGGTGGAGGGGTATATGTAGCCTCCACACAAAATCCAACCGTTACACACTTTTCCAATCTCGGTGGGACCGAATCAACAAACTCGGTCAGACCGAAATAGTAAACCTAGTGACCGTTAGAGATTTTCGGTGGAACTGACATGCAACTCGGTAGGACCAATTTTGTTAGGGTTAGGGCATAACGTAATCTCGGTGAGACCGATTACACAAACTCGGTGAGACTGATTTTGGTAATTAGCTAACCAAAGAGTTGGTCAAGCAAACTCGGTGGGACCGATTTGCTCTTTCGGTGAGACCGAAAAGTTACAAAAAGGAAACACTGAATTTACATTGCAATCTCGGTGGGACCGATTCGCTCTTTCGGTGAGACCGAAAAGTTACGAAAGGGAAACTAATAGTTTGCAATCCCATCTCGGTGATACCGAGATCCCTATCGGTAGAACCGAATTGCTAGGGTTTGGCAGTGGCTTGTGACAAGTGAAACTCGATGGCGCCGGATAGAAAGAATCGGTAGGGCCGAGTTTGGCTTAGGGTTTAGGTCATATGTGGATATGGGAATGTAGTTGAGGGTTTTTGGAGCATATCACTAAGCACATGAAGCAAGAGGCTCATTAAGCAACACCTCATCCCTCCTTGATAGTATTGGCTTTTCCTAAAGACTCAATGTGATCTTGGATCACTAAAATATAAAATGAAGAGTCTTGAGCTTTTGAGCTTGAGCCAATCCTTTGTCCTTAGCATTTTGAGGGTTCCACTTTCACCATCCATACCATGCCAATCATTGAGCTTTCCTGAAATAATCATCTTGGAATAGCATTAGCTCAATGAGCTATATGTTGTTATGAATTACCAAAACCACCTAGGGATAGTTGCACTTTCAACGTTTGTTCCTGAGGTCATGGGAGCAGTCTTGTTATTAGTAGTCAGGTGAATTTGGTATTCGTTCGATATTTTGATGAGATGTATGTTGTCATCCCTCTAGTGGTGTCATGTGAACGTCGACTACATGACACTTCACCATTGTTTGGGCCTAGAGGGAGGCATTGGGAAGTAATAAGTAGATGATGGGTTGCTAGAGTGATGGAAGCTTAAACCCTAGTTTATGCGTTGCTTCGTAAGGGGCTGATTTGGATCCATATGTTTCATGCTATGATTTGGTTTACCTTAATACTTCTGTTTAAGTTGCGGATGCTTGCAATGGGGGTTAATCATAAGTGGGATGCTTGTCCAAGTAAGGACAGCACCCAAGCACCGGTCCACCCACATATCAAATTATCAAAGTACCGAATGTGAATCATATGAATGTGATGAAACCTAGCTTGACGATTATTCCCATGTGTCCTCGTGAGCGCTTTCCTTCATATAAGAGTTTGTCTAGGCTTGTCCTTTGCTACAAAAAGGATTGGACCATCTTACTGCACCTTATTTACTTTTATTACTTGCTACTCGTTACCAATTACTTTATCAGAAAACTATCTGTTACCGATAATTTCAATGCTTGCAGAGAATACCTTGCTGAAAACCGCTTATCATTTCCTTCTGCTCCTCGTTGGATTCGACACTCTTAATTATCAAAAGTACTACCATAGATCCCCTATACTTGTGGGTCATCACTCCTCCGGTGAGAACTTCGGCAACGATGAAGGGACCCTCCCACTTGGGCTTGTGTTTGTCCTTTTTCTTCTCCGGCAGGCGTAGAACGAGTTCACCAACGTTATAAGTCTTGGCTCGCACTTCTCTGCTTTGATACCTGCAACCCTGCTGTTGATAAAATGCGGAACAGGCTTTTGTGACGTCGCGCTCCTCTTCCAGGGCATCTAAGTTGTCCTGCCGATCAAGCTCGGCTTCTCTCTCTTCGTACATGCGCACTCGAGGTGAGTCATGAATAATATCGCAGGGTAACACTTCTTCTACACCGTACACCATGAAGAAAGGTGTATATCCAGTAGTGCGGTTGGGCATGGTCCGTAGGCCCTAGAGTACGGAGTCAAGTTCCTCCAGCCAGTGCTTGTCTGATTCTTTCAAAGACCGCACTAGTCTAGGTTTGATGCCGCTCGTAATAAGACCATTAGCCCATTCGATTTGACTGCTTGTCTGTGGGTGATAGACAGAGGCGTAATCGAGCTTAATGCCCAGATTAGCACACCAGGATTTCACTTCATTGGCTGTGAAATTAGAGCCATTATCGGTGATTATGCTGTGTGGGACACCATAACGGTGTACCACGCCGGATATGAAATCTATTACCGGCCCCGCTTCGGCCGTTTTGACTGGTGAATTTATCCACCATGACCTGCAGATACTTTCTCTTATGGCTTGCTCATTTAAGGTATCCGACCATATCGAGTTCCCAGACCACAAAAGGCCAAGTGATGGGGATTGTTTTTATGGCAGTGGGGGCATATGGCTTTGGTTGGCAAAGAGTTGGCATCCGACGCAACGTTGGACAAGGTCCTGTGCATCTGCTCTAGCCGTCGGCCAATAAAACAGTGTATGGAAGGCTTTGCTAACAAGGGCCCGAGCTGCGGCGTGGTGACCGCTGAGTCCAGTGTGAATTTCAGCCAAGAGATGCCGCCCCTCTTCCTCGGAGATACATCATTGAAGAACTCCGGCAGCGCTTTTCTTATAGAGCTCTCCATCATGAACCTTGTAGGCCTTTGAACGCCAGACAATGCAGCGGGCCTCATTCTGATCCTCGGGAAGCTCCTTCTTATTATGTTAGGCCAAGAAGCCTTCGGTCCATTGGGAAATGACTACCATAATGAGATGAGCCGACGGTTTTATTTCAGTGGTTGAGCCTCCGAAGTTATCGGTGCGTTCGGAATCTTGGGTTGTGTTTGGATCCGGACTAGTGCTGCCGCCCTCCGCCTACCATACCACGGATGGCTTAAAAAGCCTTTCCAGAAAAATGTTAGGTGGGATGGGTCGCACTTAGCGCCTATGCGAGCAAGAACATTCGCCGCTTGATTACTTTCTCGGGCCACATGATGGAACTCGAGTCCCTCGAACCGAGCCGACATTTTTAGGATGGCATTGCGATAAGCTGCCATCTTCGGGTCTTTGGCATTGAAGTCTCCATTTATTTGAGATATTGCAAGGTTTGAGTCCTCGTGCACTTCCAGGCGCTGTATGCCCATGGAGACAACCATCCGGAGACCATGCAATAAGGCCTCGTATTCGGCTGCGTTATTGGAGTCCGTGTATAGTATTTGGAGTATGTACTGAATGACATCTCCAATAAGTGACGTTAAAACGACGCCTGCCCCTAGCCCTGCCAGCATTTTGGAGCCATTGAAATACATAACCCAATTGGAATATGTGCCGTACTCTTTGGGGATTTCGGCCTTTGTCCATTCGGCGATGAAGTAAGCCAGTACTTGGGATTTAATAGCTTGACGTAGTTTGTATGTAATATCAAATGGAAGGAGCTCAATGGCCCATTTGGCAATCCGGCCCATGGCATTGCGGTTGCTTATAATGTCATTGAGTGGTACTTCGGAAGCCATCGTGATCGAACACTCCTGGAAGTAGTGGCGGAGCTTTTGATAATGGGGGTACTGGGATTTGCATGGTGTAAGGACAGTGGATACGTAGTATACTGGCTTCTAAAGCGGGAATTTGTGTCCGTCCTGTTCTCGTTCAACGACGAGCACGGTGCTCACCACCTGATGTGTTGCCGATATGTATAATAACATCGGTTCACCGATGTTTGGCGCGGCCAGAATTGGGTTGCTCGCAAGAAGGGTTTTTATTTCCTCCAGTCCGGTTGTTGCCGCGTCTGTCCACTCGAAGTGATCGGTTCGCCGTAGAAGGCGATAGAGTGGCAGTGCCTTTTCTCCCAATCTGGAGATAAAGCGGCTTAGAGCTACCACGCAACCTGCGAGCTTTTGGACTTGTTTAAGGTCTGTTGGCGTAGCCAATTGTGACAGAGCTTAGATTTTGGCGGGATTTGCTTCAATTCCTCTATTGGAAACAATGAAGCCCAACAGTTTTCCAACGGGGATGCCGAAAACGCACTTTTCCGGATTGAGCTTAACGTCATACGCGCGGAGGTTATCTAATGTGAGACGTAAATCGTCTATTAGTGTTTCGACGCGCCTAGTATTGATGACGACGTCGTCCACATAAGCTTCAGTTGTCTTGCCGATCTGTTTCTCTAGGCATGTTTGAATCATGCGTTGGTATGTGGCGCCGGCGTTCTTGAGCCCGAAGGGCATGGTGTTGAAGCAGAATGCCCATATGGCGTAATGAATGTTGTTGCATCTTGATCGGACTCCTTCATTTTGATTTGATGGTATCCGGAATATGCATCAAGGAAGCACAGTGAGTCGTGTCCTGCGGTAGCATCGATGATTTTATCAATGCGAGGGAGGGGGAAGGGATCCTTAGGGCAAGCCTTCTTGAGATCTTTAAAATCGATGCACAGCCGCCAGGATTTGTCCTTCTTTGGTACCATCACCAGGTTTGCGAGCCAGTCCAGATGTTTTATTTCTCTGATGAATCCAGCCTCAATTAGCTTGGCTAGCTCCTCCCCCATAGCTTGGCGTTTGGGCTCGGAAAAGCGCCGCAATGCTTGTTTGATTGGTTTGTATCCCTTTAAGATATTAAGGTTATGTTCGGCCAGCTCACGTGGGATTCCAGGCATGTCAAAAGGGTGCCAGGTGAATATGTCCCAGTTTTCAGGAAGGAAATCCCTTAGTGCGGCGTCGACCGTTGGGTCTAGTTGTGCTCCAGTAGATGATGTCTTCTTGGGGTCCGTTGGGTGGACCTGGAATTTGACTATTTCTTCTGCCGGTTTGAAGGAGGTGGATTTGGGTCGTTTGTCTAATATCACATTGTCCCTATCCACTGTGGAACTCAGTGCGGTTAATTCTTCGGCCACGAGGACTTCAGATAATGCCTCAAGGGCCAGGGATGCGGTTTTGTTTTCGGCGTGGAGTGCTATGTCCGGATCACTGACAAGAGTGATTATGCCATTTGGTCCGGGCATTTTGAGCTTCATATACCCATAATGAGGTATAGCTTGGAAGCGTGTAAAAGCATCCCTTCCCAACAGGGTGTGGTATCCGCTGCTGAAAGGAGCCACATGGAAGGTGATTTCTTCATACCGATAATTCTCCGGCGTGCCGAATACCATGTCAAGTGTGATTTTACCGCGCCTCTCGACTGGGAATGATTCCTCGGAAGGTCGTGCTGTGTAGCGACCCGACCTCAAACGGTCATATCTTTGTGCTTCAGTGTCATCCCTGGATCGGTAATGCTGACACACACAGTACTCGAAGGATTTATAATAAAGTAGAAATCACACACTTATTACATCGAATGTCTCAAAAGAGAACTTTTTACAATAAATATGGCTTAAGGCCATCTAATACGTTAACAGCGGAAGTCTTGGACGATAAAGTGAGTCCATCAACTCCAACGGTATAGCTGAGCTGCACGGCAACGAGCTAACGAACCTTACTCCTCGTCTGAAAAGTCTGCAACATAATATGTTGCAGCCCGAAAATGGGTCAGCACATGGAATATGCTGGCAAAATAACACGGTAGAGCAAGAATAGAATAATGCTATCACTATATGCATATTTGGCTGGTGGAAAGCTCTAAGGTTAAAGTTTTGCAAACATCCAATTTTTTTCCTACAACAAAGGAATAGATTTTATTTAACTATCATGGTAGTTGAAACATCATTGAGAAGGTTCCTCCCACTCAATCCCAATTAAAAGTACTTATCAACCCAACAATATTAATTTAGAATGATAAGATACATATGATAATCCAAGTACTAGATACTCAAGATGTCCATAACCGGGGACACGGCTAACCATGATTAGTTTGTACACTCTGCAGAGGTTTGTGCAGTTTTCCCAACAAGACTTGATCTCCTCCATTGGATTTCTCACACTACATGGTGTTTGAGAAACGGATGACCGAGACATAGTCTTTCAGAAACATATACTCTCTACTCCGGATAGACTATACCACCTACAACCCACTACATCTGCTAGTCTGCCTCTTCAAAAGCTTCACGCAACTTACTCAACTATTCTAGAGCCCATAATAGCTTGTGGCTGCACACGGAAGCTTCTATCATGAAATATCTCAGTTCCCTTTCAGCCTGGGTGGCGGACCTTAGGATTATCACACGAGTACTCCGGGATATCCTAGGACAACACTGGATTCTCCAGGTGCCCGCCAAGCAATCCACCCAGATGTGTATTAAAGTTTCCACCTTAAGTTGAACCACTAATTAACAATCTCACATCTGTCATGGATTCACTCAAACCCAATCCACGTCTACGAGCATAGCATAGCAATATAAGTAGCGTAGAAGTAACTCCCAAGGGTTTGATAATAACAGGGCAATAGGTTCTACCTCATCAACTACTTCCCAATCCCACATGTTATCAAGTCCTAACCATGCAATGTTTGAGGGTTGAAACTAGTGCATAAAAACTGGGTGATAAAGGGGATATGATCAAATTGTTACTTGCCTTGCTGATGATCCGCAAAACCTAGAGACTCATAGCACGCTTCACACTCCGGGTACTTTATCACAATCAAACAAGCATACAATAAGAAATCAGACAAGGGCATGGGTAAAGGACGAGTAAGAAGATCTAACCAGAAAGTTCAACTTAAGAACTCCGGTTTGCAAAAAGAAACAAATCAAACGGAGCAACGAAACTCAAACGGCGAAAGAAACAAGCTTCATTTACTATTCTAGACTAAAGTCAAATTTTACAGTAGCAAAAACTTGTTTAAGTTGGTTAAATGGGAAGAGGGTTTCGAGACGAAACTCTAGGCGCTTGACTCGCCTGATTCCGATAAACGAGGGAAAAGTTATACTAAAACGAAAATCGGATCAGAAATCGTGATCGAAAATAATCGCGGAAAATCCGAGAAAAAGAAAAACTGACGAAGATGCTAACGAACGAACGTTTGCTGTCTACGGCTAAACAGTGAAAACTGTTCATTAAAACGAACGTAAAAACGGGCATTCGTTAAATAACTAAACCGAAAAAAAACAAAACCGGATCTAAAAATATGGATATAGGGTTCTGAAAAAAAACCAAACAGTTTTCTCTCGAAAACCGAGGCAGCGACCTCGGGTCCGGCCGGGTCAGGCGAGGCGGCGTGGCAGGCGGTGCGGCGGTGGCGGCGGCGGGCGACGGTGGCGGCGGGCGTTGCGTCAGCGGCGGCGGCGCGTGGCGGCGGCGGTGGCCTGGCGGCTAGGGTTAGGGCGCGAGGCACGGGTGGGCTTCGGCGGGCAGCTCTGGGTTTCGGCGGCTCGGGGGTGGTGGCTTATAAAGGCCCCCCGGGAGGAGTCCCGCTCGGGTACGGCCCGAAGTTGGTTGACTTTTTTTTAATAATTCCGACGTGCAGTAAAAGAAAGAGAAGAAATACTAAACAGACTCCAAAAATCCCAAAATAAATTTTCCCCGTCCTCTAAAAATAAGCCGGACAAGGTGAACATTTATTTGGGCCTAAAATGCAATTTTGAAAAACGCATATTTTTCCTAATTCAAATAAAATAGCGATAAAACTCCGAATAAAAATCTTATTTGATTTTAATATTAAATCTTCGATATTTATCTATTTTGAGGAAGTCATTTTATCCTCTCTCTTTTATTTTTATAAAAGAAATATTCGAAGAGAAAATAATTAAAATCAAACAATCCTCTTTTCAAAATTCGAGAAAACTCGAATATGAAAATAATGAAATCCCCAACTCTCTCCATAGGTCCTTGAGTTGCGTAGAATTTCTAGGATCAAGCCAAAACGCAATAAAATATGATATGCAATGATGATCTAATGTATAAGATTCCAAATTGAAAATTTGGGATGTTACAAACCTACCCCCCTTAAGATGAATCTCGCCCTTGAGATTCGGGTTGGCTAGAAAATAGGTGTGGATGGTCCTTGCGTAGGTCTTCCTCTCGTTCCCAGGTGGCTTCATCCTCGGTATGGTGGCTCCACTGAACTTTGCAAAACTTAATAACCTTGCTGCGGGTAACCCGACTGGCAAACTCAAGAATCCTGACTGGCTTCTCCTCATAGGTCAAATCATTGTCCAACTGAATCGCTTCCAGCGGTACTGTATCTCTCAGAGGAATGTCGGCCATCTCTGCGTGGCACTTCTTCAACTGAGAAATGTGGAACACATCGTGAACTCCCGACAATCCTCCGGGTAATTCCAACTTATAAGAAACTTCTCCCATATGTTCCAAAACTCTGTATGGTCCCACAAAGCATGGCGCTAACTTTCCCTTAACTCCAAAGTGCTTAACTCCTCGGAGTGGTGATACCCGAAGATACACTCTGTCTCCAATTTCATAGACTACCTCCTTGCGTTTTGAATCTACATAACTCTTCTATCTGGACTGAGCTACCTTCAGTCTATCTCTAATCAATTTAACCTTCTCTTCGGATTCCTTCATCAAATCTGGTCCAAACAACTGACGTTCTCCAACTTCATCCCACAACAACGGTGTCCTGCACCTCCTTCCGTACAAGGCTTCGAAAGGTGCCATCTTCAAACTGGCCTGGTAACTATTGTTGTATGAGAACTTTGCATAGGGCAAGTTGTCATCCCAACTAGATCCATAATCGAGTGCACAAGCTCTCAACATATCCTCATGAATTTGGTTGACTCTCTCGGTTTGTCCATTTGTTTGCGGGTGAAAAGCTGTACTAAACTCCAGTCTGGTTCCCAAAGTTTCATGCAGCTGATTCCAAAACTTTGAGGTAAACTAGGTTCCTCTATCTGATACAATGGTCCTTGGAACTCCATGCAAACATACTATCCTGGTCATGTATATCTTGGCCAACTTGCCACTTGTATAGGTTGTTTTCACTGGGATAAAGTGAGCTACTTTGGTCAAGCGATCAACTACTACCCATATAGAATCATATCCTAATTTGGTCCTGGGCAATCCGGTGATGAAATCCATGCCAAGCTTATCCCACTTCCATTCGGGTATCGGCAAAGGTTGTAACAATCCGGCTGGCTTTTGATGTTCTGCCTTCACTCTCTTACATACATCACATACGACTACATACTCGGCAATATCCTTCTTCATACCAGTCCACCAGAAATGCTCCTTTAAATCCACAGACATCTTGGTGTTTCTGGGGTGAATCGAATATGGTGAGTCATGAGCCTCCTGAAGTATTAACTTCCTGATCTCTATGTTATTGGGCACATAAACACGGTCCTCAAACCACAAGGTGTCGTGTTCATCCTCATGAAAACCTTTGGCCTTTCCTTTGCTCATTCTCTCTTTTATCTCGGTGATCTCTTTGTCATCCTTCTGAGCTTCTCGAATCTTTCCTAACAATGTAGACTGAACTTCCATTGTTTCAACAAAACCTCTAGGGAAAATCTCCAATCGAAGCTCCCTAAGATCCTATGCCAACTCCTTTTGCAATCCTGCGCTTATGAGTGTGTTGGCATAACTTTGCCGGCTCAAAGCGTCTGCTATGACGTTGGCCTTGCATGGATGATAGTGAAGCTTCATGTCATAATCCTTTATAAGCTCCAACCATCTCCTCTGCCTAAGGTTCAACTCCTTCTGTGTGAAAATGTAATTCAAACTCTTATGGTGAGTGTATACATCGCAATGGTTTACAATAAGATAATGTCTCCAAATCTTCAACGCATGCACTACGGCAGCCAGCTCCAAGTCATGCGTGGCATAATTTAACTCATGCAGTATCAGTTGTCACGAGGCATACGAAACAAATCTTCCGTCCTGCATCAGTACTCCTCCAAGTCCTAAGCGAGAGGCGTCACAATACACTTGGAAATCCTTGCGTATATCCGGCAGAATCGGTACTGGGGCTGTAGTCAGACGTTTCTTTAACTCCTGAAAACTCGCTTCACATTCTTCCATCCATTTAAATTTGGTATCCTTCCTTAATAGCTCTGTCATTGGATTCGCAATCTTGGAAAAATTCTCAATGAATCTTCGGTAGTATCCTGCGAGTCCAAGAAAACTGCGGATCTCGCTAACTGAAGTGGTTGCCAACCATTCAGTGACTGACTGAACCTTGGTGGGGTCTACTGCTATAGCTTCTCCTGATATAACATGTCCAAGGAATCCAACTTCTTTCAACCAAAACTCACATTTGCTGAACTTGGCATACAACCGATGTTCCCTGAGTTTCTTGAGAACTAAACACAAATGCTCTTTTTGCTCCTCTTCATTCTTCGAGTATACCATTATATCATCAATGAACACAACAAAAAACTTATCCAAATATTCCATGAACACCTTGTTCATCATACTCATGAAATAGGTGGGGGTGTTAGTCAGTCCAAATGACATGACCGTATACTCATATAACCCATACCTTGTGGTAAATGCGGTTTTAGGTATATCCTTTTCCCGGATCTTTAGCTGGTGATATCTTGATCGTAGATCGATCTTCGAAAACACCTTAGCTCCTTGCAACTGGTCAAACAAATCATTTATCATCGGCTGATGAGGACATGACTACCTTGGATACGACCAAAAATATTGCATACATGCATATTTGTCAGGTGATTTCTAATGAAAACTATTCAATAATCTATTTATGTTATCCAGAACAAAAATACTTCACACACTTTTGTGTTTTGTCTAATTGTAGGTGTATGGGACATTTTTACAATCCACATATGAAGATAAGGGAAAAGGAGAAGTTTAGGTTGTGTTCAAGAAGTCCTCTCACGTCACTTTTGGGCCAAGAGAAGATAGAGTCCAAGTCTCTCACGTTCTGGATTCAGATTCGGACTGCACAGACATACCTAACTCAAAACGCCAACAACTTTTTCATACGGACTCCGAATTGGGTGATTCTTATTTTGTTGGAAACTAGATTTCGTGCTCTTTCCAACCCAATTAGATTCACCTTCAAATTCGTCCGGAGCGTTGAGTTATGGACGAAACAATCTGACGTTGCAGCAGAATCCGAGTCAAACTACAAGCCCAAAGGTGTTGCATCACCTCCACTTGGGCCCATGAGCCTTGTACGACCTAGGGTTAGCTTTAGGCTGCCTTGGGACGTCCTCCCACCTCCTTGGCCGCCATCCCTTGCTCCTATATAAGTAGATCCATCTAGTAGCTTTTTCCTTGGGATTTGTTTAGTTAAAAGTTAGCCATTGCAACTTCGTGTACTTCGTTTGTGTCTAACGACCAGACCAAGACCGCTTCCGGATCCCCACCATTATCAATACTTCATATATATTTGCAATATTCAGATTGCTTTATCATATTCTTGCTTGTTCTTCGATTGCTTGCAGGAATAGACCTTCGTGGTCAGGCTAACCGTGCTTCCAGCATCGTTAGTAACCTCAGGAGATTGGTTTAGCGATAGCTAAGGCGCAACGTCATGCACGTTTGTAGTTGGATCGGCAAAGTCGTCTCCACCAAATCGATAGTTATCATCTCATCGAAAGATCGGACACCTTTGCCTTTATCAAGTGGTATCAGAGCTGCTACACCCATTGTTCACCCACAGCCCCTACTGTTACATATACTGGACCAATTACTAGAGCTCGCGCATGCCAATTAAATTACCAGGTACTTTCGTTTCTTGGTAATGATTCTAATGTTCATGAGATTATGATGTTGCCTAAATTGGATACATTTGTTTTGCTTACAAATGAAGGGCCTAGCTTGGAGAAGGATGAACATTGGAGCAAGAACACGCATGGAGTTGATGGCATGCGCAAGGGGATCAAGAACGGAGTTACAAGTGATGATTTCAGGACTTTGAAGCCGCCATAAGGAGTGCATGAAGCCTTGGACGAAATATACGAGATGCCACTTCATAATATTCGTCCATAGGCTATTCTAGGTGCTGCGTCACCTTATTAATGGGCCAGGCCCATGTAATTTCGAGATACCTAAGTATAGGCTATTTTTAGAGTCCGTATGTGTGGGGAAACAAGAGTTAGGGTTGGTTTCGGACCCCACCCTCAAGGGCCACGAAATTCCCCCCCCTCTTCCTCCATATATACAGCCCTTAGGGCGTCGTTTAGACTTTGGGTTTTGTTTAGATTAAAAGTTCGCCATAGCTGCAACTTCGCGTACTTCGTTTGTGTCCAACGACCAGACCAAGACGTCACAGAACCCCATCTTGATCAATAAAGCTTTCATCTTATATTCGCAATATCCAGATTGCAATCTCAGTTTCTTGCTTGTTCTTCGTTTGCTTGCAGGAAACAGACCCTCATGGTCAGGTTGATCGTGCTCCAGCGTGGTCAATAACCCTCGGAAATTGGTTTAGCGATTGCTAAGGCGCGACGTCTCGCACGTTCGTAGTCGGATCGTCAAGGTCGACTCCCACAGAAAACGATAGCCACCATCTCATCGAAACATCGGGACCCTCGCCTCTATCAAGTGGTATCAGATTTCCAGGTTGCTCGGTGAGATTTTACAGTTTTTCGTAGATTAGATCGAGTCTGTTCTTCATACCTACAGTCCACGAAAAAGCCACAAAAAAAATTAGGGTTAGTTCATCATATCTGAACCAATTTGAGCCTTTGCATAATCTTTTTAGGGTTTTTGCTTTGTTGAATTTGCGGTTGCATCGTCGTGTCAAGTTGCTGGTCTTAGAGTCTAGTCTTTTAGAGTTTCGAGTTCTGGTCATAAGTTGTCACGCCGCCGCCGCACCATCATCATCGCCGCCGCCTCCATTGCTGATCCGCCACCGCTCTGAATCCGTATCCATATACCACCACCAATCCGTATCCATATTCCACCACCTCTACCATATACCACCACCGCTGCCATATACCACAACCATATATCCACCACCGCTGCCATATACCACAACCATATATCCACCACCAATCCGAGTTCTTCTCATATTAGGTTTGTTCTTGAGACCAATCTAAATTCCGTTTAATGTTTCCTTGCCTGCGTAGGTCTCGAAAAAAAAAGAGTCTGGAGACCCCCGGGCAGTTTTTAGGCCAAAATTTTCACTGGCAAATTTTTTTCCCTATCCTATTTTTAGGCTTTTCTGAGTCTTTTGAGCCACGTGCCATCATAGTGATTTTTTGTCGCACTTTTTCATCGTCGCTGCCCTGATTTCTGAAAAAAAAAAGTGAACAAAAAATTTTCGTGCCATCCTACCAGTTTGACGAGGGAAGAGTTTTGAGACACTCGCCATTATAGTGATTTTTCGCAAAAAAAAGAGGAGCGCAAAAAAAAAGAGCGCAAAAAAAAGAGCGAAAAAAAAGTTCCAGAGTGTGCTTTTCCCTTATTTACGTGCAGCGCCGTGATTTTGTTAGTGTTCTAGGCTCGCGTCTCTAGCACGGTCTAGCCTAGGACCAGCACAGTACCGTCGTTGAGCGTTTATTCAACTTTGCATCTTTAAATTGATTATTGCTGACCCTTTTTGCTACCACACTATAAGCCTTCCCAGCTCCACATACATCTACGTCGTGCGTTTGACTCTCCTTGGCAATCGCTCTATCCACGCTTTTGAGAGTTTTGACTACAACGGTTGCCGATCACCGCCTGCTGTTGGGTAAGAACTGGTAAGAATTTGAGATTGGCTTGACGGATTTGTGACACCACCACCACCTCTTGTTAGTATTCTGTAGGATCATATTCTTGTGTTTTTCTATTGTTGCTAACCATGGCAGGATCACAAGCCGACGAGACTGATTGGGAGAACATGACGAATCAGGAGTTGCATGATAAATTTCAGCAAATGATGAATGGACAGGTGCAAGATGTGCTAAACAGATTTGAAGAGGCCATGGAGAAGATAGATGGCATGGAGAAGACGTTCGAAACAAAGCTCGATAACAGGTTTAATGAATTGCTCGCGCGTCTTCCACCACCACCACCAGCTGCACCTAACGCACCTCTACAACAACAACAACAACAACAATGACTACCTACACATCGTGAAACAGCCCTTCGCCGAGCGAGCCGTCTCCCTCTTGCACCTGGCCAAACTGTTGGTGCTGCTGTTGCTACTTCTGTGGCTCCTGCTGCTGATGCGGAGGAGGATGATTTTGCTGGCGATTACGAGGATGGGGTTGATCAAAATCAGAACTACGTGCCACCACCAGCACAGCAACCACCAGGTCGTCCACATGCAAATAATGGCAATGGTAGGGCTCACCCTCAGGTACGAGATCATGACCATCTCCCTAAACTAAAATTGAATATTCCACCATTTGAGGGTAGATATGTTCCTGATATATATCTTACTTGGGAGTTAGAAACTGAACAACAATTTACATGTTTACAATATCCCGAGGAGAGACGTGTTCCTGCTGCTGTTTGTGCATTCACTAGTTTTGCATGTGTTTGGTGGTCTGAGCATTGTAGATTATATCCCATTCCTGCTACTTGGGCTGCTTTGAAAACTGCTATGCGTACTCGTTGGGTTCCACCAGATTATCAACGTGAATTACTTCAAAAATTGCAGTGCTTAAGACAGGGGGAAAATTCTGTAGAAGAATATTATCAGGAATTACAAACTGGCATGATTATATGTGGTATTGTTGAGGAGAATGAAGCTATGCTTGCACGTTTTATGGGTGGATTAAATAGAGAGATTCAGACGATTCTAGAGTATAAGGACTATACTAATATCACTCGTTTATTCCATCTTGCTTGTAAAGCTGAACGTGAAGTGCAGGATCGACAGGCATTGGCGCGGACTAACTTTTCTGCAGGTCGACCTTCATCATGGACACCACGTGCATCATCTACTTCCACACGTTCTGCTACACCGGCGCCTCCGTCGGCTGTCACCTCCAACCGTGATACAATAAAGCAGGCACAATCACCACTATCTGCCAAGAGCACACCTTCTGGGCCTGCAAAGAGCTCTTCTTCATCCATGGCATCCACAGGGCAAACACATGATATTATTTGTCGACGTTGCAAGGGTGGAGGTCATTATGCGAGAGAATGCCCATCTAAGAGTGTGATGATTGTTACTGAGGATGGTGGGTATGAGTCCGCTAGTGACTATGATGAGGAGACTTTGGCTCTTATTACGCGTGACGAACACGGTGGAGACGATTCTGATCATGAGACGCAATACATGGCTCCTGAAGATGCGGACAGGTATGAATGTTTAGTTGCTCAACGTGTTTTGAGTGTGCAGGTTACACAAGCTGAGCAAAATCAGAGGCATAATTTGTTCCATACAAAGGGAGTTGTGAAGGAACGTTCTGTTCGCGTGATCATAGATGGAGGGAGTTGCAACAACTTGGCTAGCATAGAGATGGTGGAGAAGCTATCTCTCACCACAAGACCACATCCACATCCTTACTACATCCAATGGTTCAACAACAGCGGCAAGGTTAAGGTAACACGTACTGTTCGTGTGCATTTTAGTATCTCTACATATGCTGATTATGTTGATTGTGATGTGGTACCTATGCAAGCATGTTCCTTATTACTTGGTAGACCATGGCAATTTGATAAAAATTCTGTTCACCATGGTAGAAACAATCAGTATACTCTTGTTCATAAGGATAAAAATATTACTTTGCTTCCTATGACTCCTGATTCCATTTTGAAAGATGATATTAATAGAGCTAATAAAGCAAAATAGGAGAAAAATAAGAGTGAAAATCAGATTGTGGCAAAAGAATTTGAGCAACAAATGCAGCCTAATAATAATAAACAATCTAGTGTTGCTTGATAAATTAAATTGAAAAGTGCATGTTTACTTGCCACCAAATCTGACATTGATGATCTAGATTTTAGCAACTCTGTTTGCTATGCTTTTGTGTGCAAAGAGGCATTATTTTCATTCGAGGACGTGCCTTCTTCTTTGCCTCCTGCTGTCACTAACATTTTGCAGGAGTTCGCTGACGTCTTTCCACAAGACGTGCCACCGGGATTACCACCTATTCGAGGGATTGAACATCAAATTGATTTAATTCCCGGTGCATCATTACCCAACCGTGCACCATACCGTACCAATCCAGAGGAGACGAAGGAGATTATGCGTCAAGTACAAGAACTGCTCGACAAAGGTTATATACGTGAATCCCTTAGTCCTTGTGCTGTTCCTATCATTTTAGTGCCGAAAAAGGATGGTACGTCAATTACTAGAGCTCCTACTGTTACATATACTGGACCAATTACTAGAGCTCGCGCACGCCAATTAAATTACCAGGTACTTTCGTTACTTGGTAATGATTCTAATGTTCATGAGATTATGATGCTGCCTAAATTGGATACATTTGTTTTGCTTACAAATGAAGGGCCTAGCTTGGAGAAGGATGAACATTGGAGCAAGAACACGCATGGAGTTGATGGCATGCGCAAGGGGATCAAGAACGGAGTTACAAGTGATGATTTCAGGACTTTGAAGCCGCCATAAGGAGTGCATGAAGCCTTGGACGAAATATACGAGATGCCACTTCATAATATTCGTCCATAGGCTATTCTAGGTGCTGCGTCACCTTATTAATGGGCCAAGAACTGCTCGGCAAAGGTGTCCGATATTTCGATGAGATGATAACTATCGATTTGGTGGAGACAACTTTGACGATCCGACTACAAACGTGCACGACGTTGCGCCTTAGCAATCGCTAAACCAATCTCCTGAGGTTACTAACGATGCTGGAAGCACGGTCAGCCTAACCGCGAAGGTCTATTCCTGCAAGCAATCGAAGAACAAGCAAGAATATGATAAAGCAATCTGAATATTTCAAATATATATGAAGTATTGATAATGGTGGGAATCCGGAAGCGGTCTTGGTCTGGTCGTTGGACACAATCGAAGTACACGAAGTTGCAATGGCTAACTTTTAACTAAACAAACACCAAGGAAAAAGCTACTAGATGGATCTACTTATATAGGAGCAAGGGGTGGCGGCCAAGTAGGTGGGAGGACGTCCCAAGGCAGCCTAAAACTAACCCTAGGTCGTACAAGGCTCATGGGCCCAAGTGGAGGTGATGCAACACCTTTGGGCTTGTAGTTTGACTCGGATTCTGCTGCAACGTCAGATTGTTTCGTCCATAACTCAACGCTCCGTACGAATTTGAAGGTGAATCTAATTGGGTTGGAAAGAGCATGAAATCTAGTTTCCAACAAAAGAAGAATCACCCAAGTCGGAGTCCGTATGAAAAAGTTGTTGGCGTTTTGAGTCAGGTATGTCTGTGCAGTCCGAATCTGAATCCACAACGTGAGAGACTTGGACTCTATCTTCTCTTGGCCCAAAAGTGACGTGAGCGGACTTCTTGAACACAACCTAAACTTCTCCTTTTCCCTTATCTTCATATGTGGATTGTACAAATGTCCCATACACCTACAATTAGACAAAACACAAAAGTGTGTGAAGTATTTTTGTTCTGGATAACATAAATAGATTATTGAATAGTTTGCATTAGAAATCACCTGACAAATATGCATGTATGCAATATTTTTGGTCGTATCCAAGGTAGTCATGTCCTCATCATCGGCAGTGGGTATTTGTTCTTGATCTTCACCTCATTCAATGCACGATAATCAACAACTCCCGTGAGGGTATTTACTTGGCTCCTCCTAGGCGCATCTCTAGATACATACTTGATCCTTTTTCCCTCCGGGGTGGTGAGACAAATTGATTTACTAGCACAGTCAATGCTTCCTCCATACTTTGACATCCAGTCCATGCCTAATATCACATCCAATCCTTGTGACTCCAAAATTATTAGGTCTGACAGAAAAACATGGCTACCAACGGTTAGGGGTATGTGGTCGCACCATCGGCTGGCCATATACTCTGCTCTAGGTGAACTTACTAACAGAGGGGTCCTAAGGGTTTGGGTTGGTCATTTAAACTTATCCACGAATCCCCTTGATATGTATGAATGTGATGCACCAGTATCAAAAAGAACAAGGGTGGTAGAAGACTTAACCAAAAACTTACCGATCTCTGCGTCTGGCTGCCCTTCAACCTCCTCCACGTTAATGTGGTTCACTTGTCCTTTGTTGAATGGATTAGGCTTCTTCCCAGCGCTCTCATTACCGTTTCCATTCTTCGCTTCAGGGCACTCCGTGGCATAGTGTCTAGTCTTCCTGCACTTGAAGCAAGTAATGTGACTTAGGTCTCTCTTGGTGGGTGTGGCTGGATTGGAGCGGGTCTGATTGTTGCTTGTTCCGTTCACAGTCCCATTCTTGGAACCATTGTGGTTATGCGAACTTCCTCCATTATGGTTATGACCTCCATGGTTATGAACAAGTCCTCCCAAGTTCGGGGTTAGACTAGGCTTCTGTTGAGCTCCTGAGTTGTACCTTCCTTGTCCATACTTTCTTTTGCGGCTCTCAATTTGCTGCTGCATCCCTTCAATCATAAGAGCCTTGTCTAGCAACTCCTGGTAGTTGTTAAATGTTGCCACCATCAACTGCATTCTCATCTCGTCGTTCAACCATTCCATAAACTTCTCCTGCTTCGCGACATCTGTGGCCACATCATCAGGGGCATAACGAGACAGCTTACTAAATTCATCCACGTACTGCCCCACAGTACGGTTCCCTTGGCGCAAGTTGCGAAACTCACGCTTCTTCATGCTCATAGATCCCGTTGAGACATGGGCGGTGCGGAATGCTTGCTGAAACTGATCCCATGTAATAGTGGCTATAGGATAGGTGACTATGTAATTCTCCCACCATGAGGCTGCTGGTCCATCCAACTGATGTGCGGCAAAACGCACCTTCTCGGCATCTGTACAACTTGGAGTGGTTAACTCCCTTCCAATCCTGCGGAGCCAATCATCTACCACTATCGGCTCGGTGCTGCTGGAAAACACCGGCGGCTGCAACCTCAGAAAGTGGGCTAAGTTGTCAAGTGGTGGTCGTGGTGGTGGGTTGTTGTTGTTGATGTTGCCTTGATTCTGAACTAACAACTGCATCAGTGTATTCTACTGTTGGATCAACTGAGTGAGCTCCGGTGGGAAAGTAAATCCGGGGTCACGTCTCGGAGGCATCTAAGGGTTTAGAGGGAAGAGAAAAGAATAGAATGAGGTCTAGTGAGAAAAACACTACCCATATGCACAAGAGACAAACGCAATCATATCACTCAATCAATCAAGCAAGGGCATACAATCGATCAAACTATCGTTACAAAAGTGCTCGGACTGTACTATATACAAGGTGGAATACTACTACTGATGTGGTGGTCTACTAGAAATATTGATCGGTCGAAGACTCCATGATGTCTGCTCCAGCTTCGTCTTCATAGTCATCATCGCTATCGTCGGGGTCCGACTCAGTGTCATCGATGATGATGTAGTCCTCAGAACGAATCTCCTTGGGTTCATCGTCTTCTCCTCCTGGCGCGGGGTCTCCCATGAATACTCCTAGCTTCCTTTCTAGATCGTCATTCTTCTCCACTAGTACGACGATCTCCTCCTCATAATCCTCGCGAGTAGCCTTGAGTTCTTTCTCCAGTTCCGTGATCCTTGTCATTGCCTTCTTCAGATCTATCATGCCTGCGCATATCTGGTTCTCCTGGTGGCAAATGTGCTGGTTTAACTCCTGGATGAAAGCTACGATTGATCTATCCTTCCTGGTGCTGATCATCTCCCATTGCTCATCTCTGCACCCACAAATCTGATAGATAGTACCCTTAAGCTCCTTATGGTAAACTTCTCCAATGCGTCCCATGGTGATGTGAGTTGCCATACCCTTTCCTAGACTCCAGGTTGGTGCATCAAAGGAAAACTCTATGGGTTTGGTGACTGGCGCGAATGTCCTTCCTGGAACTTGAACTTGAATCATCCATAGCTCCTCTTCAGGTAAAGTGGCATTGTAAGTCCAGGTGAAGCTTGGTATTCAAATGTTCAGGTACTTAGTGACTTCCTTCAAGTGTCGTCCAAAATGTGCTTCTTAATCCAGTTCTGCAAACTTGTTCCTTGCGTCCGCCATCCTAAAGAGTAGAAAATGGAGAGGATTCAGAAATGAGAAGAGAGTGGTGATCTAGGGCTTTAGCTTAGTGGTCGTGTCCTACACTCAGCGTGTGCTCTGATACCATCTTGTAGCGACCCGACCTCAAACGGTCAAGTCTCTGTGCTTCAGTGTCATCCCTACACTACTAGGAAAAGGGCTATAGATGGAATTGACATTAATGGTGCACCTGACATGTGGTGCGCCATTACTATATACTAATGGCGCACCATGTGTTGGTACGCCATTAGTGTGCAAATACTAATGGCGCACCACATCCACAGTGCGCCATTAGTAATTTTTTTTTTCAAATCTACTAATGGTGCACCATGGGAGTGGTGCGCCATTACTAGCACGATGCGCCATTAGTAACTTGACCCAAACATCCCCCCCCCCTTGGACCGCCTTTTCAGTTTAAAAAAAAGAAAATGATAGAAATGTCAAAAAAATAAAAGAAAATAAGATTCCCATGTGATATGTGGTCTAGTTGTTAGCAAAATTTACAAACATGAATTTTCGACTTTTTTGCAAAATCTCTTGAGAATTTGTAAAAATGGGCATAACTTTTGCATACGAACTCGGATGAAAAAGTTTTTTATATGAAAAATCATCTACTCGAAAAGTTACATCCGAATTTAACTAGGGGAACCCTGTTAAACATTTTCAAAATCCTCAAAAACCTAATAGGAAAAAAGATACGGGACTTTTAAGATCTGGAGAGGCAAAAAAATTCAAAAAAATTCAAACTTACTAATGGCGCACCTGCCTATGGTGCGCCATTAGTATCTTCCCACCTTCAAAATCCAAAATAAGTTAAAAAAAATAAAAAAAAAGTTACTAATGGCGCACCTGCCCATGGTGCGCCATTAGTATCTTCCCGCCTTCAAAATTCAAAATAAGTCAAAAAAATAAAAAAAAAGTTACTAATGGCGCACCTGCCCATGGTGCGCCATTAGTATCTTCCCGCCTTCAAAATTCAAAATAAATAAAAAAAAATAAAAAAAATAGTAATGGCGCACCTGCCCACGGTGCGCCATTACTCTGCCGTATATATGGCTAGGCATGGTCCTCTCCTCCTTACCTGTTCATTCTTCTCCTCCACTCCACCTCTCCTCCACTCCATCTCCTCCTCTCCTCCACTCCATCTTCCCTTCTCTCCTCCACCATACTACCCTCCTCCTCTCCGGTGACCTCCTCCTCCTCTCCGGCGACCTCTTCCTCCTCCTCTCCGGCGACCTCTTCCTCCTCCTCTATGGCGACCTCCTCCTCCTCTCCGGCGACCTCCTCCTCCTCCTCTCCGGCGACCTCCTCCTCCTCTCCGACGACCTCCTCCTCCCTCCTCTCCTCCCCTCCCCTCCCCTCACGGTTTCTCCTCCCTCCTCTCCGGTGAGCTCCTCCTCCCTCCTCTCCTCCCATCCCCTCATGGTTTCTCCTTCCTCCTCTCCGATGCTTCGGTGAACTCCTCTCCGGCGACCTCCTCCTCCTCTCCGGCGATGTAGCCTCTCCGGTGACCTCCTCCTCCTCCTCTCCGGCGAACTCCTCTCCAGCAAAAGAATACGGCAAAAGAACGTACAAGATCCAAAAACAGGAACAAAATTTGAAATAATATCGTGCCAAAAAACAAGCAAAAAAAACGAGCAAAAAATGGGCAAAAAAATCATGATCCAGATCCAAATTCAAAATTCAAAAATAGCAATGCCGCACGGTGGGGGTTAGACGGTGCGCCACTACTATTTTCCCGCCTTCAAAATTCAAAAATACTAATGGCACACTGTGGCCTATACTAATGGCGCACCAGTGGCCTATACTAATGGCGCACCGTGGCCTATACTAATGGCGCACCAGTGGTGCGCCATTAGTAAAAAATACTAGTGGCGTGATACTAATGGCACACCAGTGATGCGCCATTAGTAGGCAAAACTGGTGCGCCATTACTAGCCCTTTTCCTAGTAGTGCTAGATCGGTAATGCTTACACACAGTACTCGAAGGATTTATCGGAGAGTAGCAATCACACACTTATTACATTGAATGTCTCAAAAGAGAACTTATTACAATAAATATGGCTTAAGGCCATCTAATATGATAACATCGGAAGGCTTGGAAGATAAAGTGAGTCCATCAACTCCAACGGCATAGCTGAGCTGCACGACAACGACCTAACGAACCTTACTCCTCGTCTAAAAGTCTGCAACGTAATACGTTGCAGCCCGAAAATGGGCCAGCACATGGAATATGCTGGCAATATAACACGGTAGAGCAAGAATAGAATAATGCTATCACTATCTGCATATTTGGCTGGTGGAAAGCTCTAAGGTTAAAGTTTTGCGAAAAGCCAATTTTTCCCTACAACAATGGAATAGATTTTTTTAACTATCATGGTAGTTGAAACATCATCGAGAAGGTTCCTCCAACTCAATCCAATTAAAAGTAATTATCAACCCAACAATATTAATTTAGAGTGATGAGATACATATGATAATCCAAGTACTAGATACTCAAGATGTCCATAACCAGGGACACAGCTAACCATGATTAGTTTGTACACTCTGCAGAGGTTTGTGCACTTTTCCCCACAAGAGTCGATCTCCTCCGTTGGATTTCTCGCACTACATGGTGTTTGAGAAACGGATGACCGAGACATAGTCTTTCAGAAGCATTAACTCTCTACTCCGGATAGACTATACCACCTACAACCCACTACATCTGCTAGTCTACCTCTTCAAGAGCTTCACACAACTTACTCAACTATGCTAGAGCCCACAATAGCTTGTGGCTGCACACGGAAGCTTCTAGCATGAAATATCTCAGTTCCCTTTGAGCCTGGGTGGCGGACCTTAGGATTATCACACGGGTACTCCAGGATATCCTAGGGCAACACTGGATTCTCCAGGTGCCCGACAAGCAATCCACCCAGTTGTATATTCAAGTTGCCACCTTAAGTTGAACCATTAATTAACAATCTCACATATGTCATGGATTCACTCAAACCCAATCCACGTCTACGAGCATAGCATAGCAATATAAGCAGCGTAGAAGTAACTCCCAAGGGTTTGATAATAATAGGGCAATAGGTTCTACCTCATCAACTACTTTCCCAATCCCACATGTTATCAAGTCCTAACCATGCAATGTTTGAGGGTTGAAACTAATGCATAAAAACTGGGTGATAAAGGGGATATGATCAAAGTGTTACTTTGTCACACCCTAGCTAGGTTATGCATTAGAGTGTGCATCATGTTTACCTTCATCAGAAATTGAAATGGGGAAAGCAGAACCCCCAGCACCCCCCCTGAAATCAACTAGGGTTTACTAAAAATAAATTCAATGAACCTGAAATGCCCTTCAAAAATGTTCACCCTCTTTGCCTTGGGTTAGAACCCTTGGGAAAAATGGTGCATATAATTTTAGGTCAACAAAAGGGGCATTGACTTAATTCATAAATATTTGAATTTGGGCATTTAAATACTATTAAATAATTCAAATGATCAAATAATGTTGGAACTATTTTTGGGCCACTGAAATATTTCAGAAAGTGTCCATAAATATTTTCAGGATTTTATAAAATGATTTAGTATTTAAACTAAATCAAAACAGAATAACAGAAATAGGAAAACAGAATAAATTAGGAAAAGAACAGAGGCTCACCTGGACCTTACCTGGCCCACCTGTAGCCCATCCTCCTGGCCCAGCGCCAGGCCACCAGCGGCCCAGCCCACCAGCACCTCGCCCGTCGTCCTCCTCCCCTCGCCCCGAAGCAGCTGCGTGCCAGCAGCAGCGCACGCCGGAGGTCTCCACCTCCTGCTTCGCGGTGGCAGCCCCCTGGCCTCCTAGCCGCGCCACGGAGACGGCCACGCACCCCCTGGCCCTCTCATTCCCCTCCCCCGTGCTCATCCCCTCCTCTGCTCTCTCCCTACGACGCCACCGGACGCGCCCGTCGCCACCGACGCCGTTCACCGCGGCCACGGCCACCGCCTCGCCTCCCCGACGCCTCCCAAAGCTCCGCCTCGACCCACCCTTCCTCCTCACCGCTCCAAGCGACGCCGGGAGCCCTGCAGTGACGCAATTGCCGTCGTCTTCACCGACGGGCACCAAAGATCGCCGGCCCCGATTCTCCGTCTCCAGGTCGTCCCCGAGCCCGCTGAGTCCTCCCTCGAGATCGCTGTGAGCTCCCGAGCATTTCCCCCTTCTCCCCGCAATGAATCTCTTCCCCTAACTAGCCTAGCCACTGGAGCCGTGAGCTCCTCGCCGCCGGCCATGGCGCCGTTGTGGCTAGACCCAAAGTGGCTCGAAGCCAAGCCCACCTTTGTGCTCAGCGCACCACCAGGAGCCCGTAGCCACCACCAGCTCCTCCTCCCGTGCACCGCAGCATCGATCCCGCGAACACCCGAACACCGGCCGCCGCATTCGTGCTCGCCGGCGTCATCTCCGGCCACCCCCGCACCCACCGCCTACACCACTCGACGCGCGAGTCCACCAGCAGCATGCAGCACGCCTCCGCCGTCGTTTTGGTCGCTGGAGCGCGATACCCACGCTGCTCCGCCGCGTCTGGCCTCGCCGGTGACTCGACGCCGGCGAGGTGACCCCGCCGACCATGTTTGACCACGGGTGGGCCCAGTTTGACCCCTGGGTCAATGACAGGTAGGGCCCAACCCTGCTGACTAATTAGGATTAGTGCTAATTAATATTTTAGTTAACAAATTACACTGACACGCGGGACCCACTGTCAGGTTTGACCTGGACCGACCAGTTGACTTGCTGACGTGGTGCTGATGTCACCCTGACGTCATAAACCTTTTTCTGGAATTAAAATAAATCAGAAATGATTTATAAATTTCAGAAAATACCCCAAACTTCAAAAATTCATAGAAATTCAACCATAACTCCAAATGAGACAAATTATATATGAAAAATTATCAGAAAAATTCAAGGAATCCATCTGTACCATTTTCATGCATGTTTGAACAATGCTTGTCCTCTGTTTTGGACAAAACAAATAAAGGGCATTTAAATAATCATATATGGGGCTGGAATTTGAATCTTGTACTCAAACGAACTTCATTTAAATCATAGCTAGTTGCATTAGCTCAAGACACATCCATATTGCCATGTCATAGCATGCATCATATTGTTGCATATCGTCATGTGTTGATTGTGCTCGGTTGTGTTCTTCGTGGTAGGTTCTGCCCCCGAGGATATTCACAAGTATCCAACTGAAGGGCAGTATCCCATTACCACTCCATCAGGCAAGCAACCATTGATCATTCCGATACAACCCATGTTCTCGCTCCTGCTCTTGTTTACTGCATTAAGACAACACGATTCAAACTGCTGTGTGCTACGGTAGCTGAACCCTTATCCTCTGCATGACCTGTCATTGCCACAGTAACTAGATGAAACCCACTAGCATGTGTAGGAGTTGATTGAGCCATGTTTTGTGATTCCTACCTTGCTATGCCTGCTATGCTTAGAGTTGTGTCAGGTCTGGTTCATCTGGGTGATGGGCTAGAGTGAAATGCTTGTGCCAGTAATATGAGGGATATGTTGAACATGTTTTGGTAAAGGTATCGATGAGAGGCCATGTAGGAGTACATGGTGGGTTGTTTCATTGAGGCCGTCCATAAGAACTGAGATCTGTATGTGTGATTTAAGATGCAGTTACTACCGTACATTGGGCCCGAAACAAATGGACCCTCTCGGCTTCTTAGCCACCCTAGTACTCTGTCCAGGAGTTGCAAATAGTTTCTGGTGTTTGTAGGATATGTGTTGGCGGCCGTGCATAGCGCTGACCCTAGGGGTGGGCTATGTTGCGGTAGATACACCGTGGCACGGTGTACCGAGTCACCCGTTTGGTGTCTCGGGAACCCTGTTCACATCGTTCGGGGCCGTATGTGGAAACCTCGGCCGGACTCCTTGCGGATGGAACCTGGATAGGCGATAACCTGGACTAGGGGCTTAGGTGTTTAGGTAGGCCGTGGCCGACACCCTCGCTGGGCTTCCGCTTGAAGGTTGCCGAGTACATGTCGTGTAGACGGCGGTAAGCGGTGAAAGCGTGTATGACGAAGTACACCCCTGCAGGGTATAAAACTATTCGAATAGCCGCGTCCGCGGTAAAGGACTACTTGGTTGCCTATACAGTTCATAGACAAGTTAATGGATACTACTAAAAGACTCAAGATAAGTGTGAGTACCGAGGATGGCCCCCTCACAGGATACGAGGGAGGATCCACGGTGGAGTATTGTGATGGTGAGTAGTGGACTCGTGTGCGAAAACTATTTTGCTAAAAGATTCCGTAGGATAGCTTAGCCAAGAGTCAAAGCTGGCTTGCTGCATAAACCCCACCACCTTCTTGAGAATGAGCATGTACAGTAGGTTCTGATGTAAGACTTGCTGAGTACCTTTGTACTCATGTTTGCTTATTTATTGTTTTCAGACGACAACACTGCCCCCTCCGATGGGTTTTACGTAGACCTTGACGTCGACGAGTGACTAGCCACCCAGGTGGTGATCCAGGCCATGGAGGGCCCTATGTAGATAGACAGGCTTCGAGAAGCCTTCTTTCTTTCTAGAGTCTGTACTCAGACTAGTTGCTTCCGCATGTGCTTGTATGACTGTATGACTTGAGTGTCGGGTCATGTGACCCCTACCTATATGGATATGTTATGTATGGCTCCCTGGAGCCTTTAAATAAAGTACCTGAGTTGTAGAGTTTGGTTGTGATGCCATGTTGTATGTACTCATATCGAGCATATTGTATGTATGATTGAAATGCTTGGTATGAGTGGGATCCGACAATCTAGTTGTTTGTCCTTCGCAGCCTTTCTTATGGGGAAATGTAGTCTAGTGCTCCTCGAGCCATAGTAGTCCGCTACAGCCCGGTTCACCGGAGTCCTGCTAGCCCAGCACTACTGTTCAGGACGCTTGACTGGCCGGCATGTGTTTCACTTCGTCCCTATGTCTGTCCCTTCGGGGAAATGTCACGCGGTGATCTCCGGAGTCCTGTCTAGCCTGCTACAGCCCGGTTCACCGGAGTCCTGTTAGCCCAGTGCTACAGCCCGGAATCACTCGTTGATGACCGACATGTTCGTTGTGATTCGTGTATGCCTGTCTCCATAGGTCTGTGCCGCTTTGGGTTCACGACTAGCCATGTCGGCCCGGGTTCTCGGTCATATGGATGCTAGCGACATTGTCATATACGCAAGCCAAAAGGCGCAAACGGTTCTGGGCCATGGTAAGGCGACACCCGTGGGATACCGTGCGTGAGGCCGCAAAGTGATATGAGGTGTTACCGGCTAGATCGATGTGGCTTAGAATCGGGGTCCTGACAGCGTTGGCATCAGAGCCGGACTGCCTGTAGGTTCGTTCAGCCAAACTGGTCGATGTCGAGTCTAGAAATGCTTTAGTTATATGAAAGGGAATTGATTGTGGGAGGGAATGTAAGGTTCTTTTACTCCTTTACCCTATGCTTCTAATCTGAGTCATTCTCTTCTCATTCAACGTGGGTTAAGGACTAAGCTCTCTTCTTCTATCAGGTTCACGTGTTACTAATCCGTAGTAGCTCATAGGATTATTGCTACGAGTTCCAGTCCAGTTTCTACTATTTTAGTACGTTGCTATTTGAATCAGAACCTTGATATGATGCTGTTGAGCGGTATTGTGAACTGTTGTGGATGTCTCAAATCTTTTTCTGAGCATTTACAGCCGTTATGCTGCCCAATTTTTTCCCTAGGAATTCTGATGTCTTTGTCTTGTGGTTGTGCTTTCAGATGGCCAACCAGTCTCAAAATCAAGTGGTTCGCCTGACCAGGTGCCTCGACGTGCCCGGTCATACTGCTATGTTGGTCCGGGTCATGATCGAGACAGGATACCGTTGGTATCCCGAATACACTGTTGAAGAGCAGTTCCGTGACTTTAATCAAAGCCAGTATTTATGCACCGTCAGGATATTTCCTTCCTATCCTGGATCTACCGAGCCCCTTCACTGTTCCTATGGACTCAGAGTTACCATTGAGATGGCTGTGCAGGATGCTGCCTATTCCATGATGACCATCTTGCGAGTCCGGACTGGCCTGCTTCGGAACACTGACTTCCATTACATGCCAGCTTCACTTCCGGGAGCGCAGGGGTATCTTCAGGCTATCTATGCTGACTCCACTCAGGAGGACTCATTAACTCGTACCACCACTGAGATGCTCGAAGATAAGGACCGAGAGAATCGGGCCTTGAGGCTGGAGCTCTTTAATACCCGTGCTGATCATTGGGCCACATTGACTCGGTTTGCACCCGCGGTGCAAGCGGGATGTATGGATACCAGGGATCTGTATCCTGTGAGAGCAGCTCTGCCAGACATGGTGGATTGGCGTGATGTGGGAGGCATCACCCCACCCCTTGGTCCCCGCAGGCCACTGTTTGTTGGTCCAAGACCTCATCCTAGCCCCTATGGTCCACAGGCTCCTCAGGACCGTCTGTTTCCGGATGATCACGTTGAACTTCCAGGCTATGGAGGTGACTTCTATGAGGACTACTACGGAGCTATCTGAGTTAGTAGTAGTACCACTAGTATTGTAGTAGTTGTATCTCCACTGTCCTGTGTGACTTGTGGAATACGACTTGGTGTGTAATCGATTCCGGAGGTGTAGACAAATAATGTATAGGGACTCGGAATGCCTCCGATGAGATGTAACGTCTACCTTCATAGTTGTACTGTAGCATGGGCTTGTACTAAACTATGTATGACGAGTATGACCGTTGGTGTATATATGGCAGTTTTATATTACCATGGCATACGAATGAGCATCTCTGCATTCCGCGTTGTCCTTTACATTCTGCACTTCCCTGTTAAGTTTGAGCCATCCTTGTCTAAACCGTTGTCTTGTTTCCTCCTAGGATGGTCAACACCCGCGGAAACCCTGCTGCCCCGGAGCAGGGGGAAGCCAATGCAGCTAGAGGTGAAAATTTGCCTCATTCACCTTCCCTGGCCGAAGTGATGCTGGAGGCAGAAAGGAACAAGCGTGAGACCAACCGCCTGTTGGAGCGGATTGAGCAGAACACTGCACGCCACCCACGAAATGACTTGGTGTCAATCAACGACTTTATCAAGCTGTACCCACCAATGTTTAACCATTCCGTCGAGCCCCTCGACGCGGATGATTGGCTTCGCAGCATCACCCACAAGCTACGTTCTGCCAACGTAGCTGAAGCCGACCAGGTTACCTATGCTGCTTATCATCTCGAGGGCCCCGCTAGCCATTGGTGGGAAAACTACGAAGCTATGCGCCCGGTCGGCCAAATCACTACCTGGGCTGAGTTCAGCGAGGCTTTCCGTGAGCATCACATTCTGGAAGGTCTCATGGATCGCAAGAGGGAGGAGTTCTGCAACTTCACCCAAGGAAGGCTGACTGTGGATGCATATAGCCGAGAATTTGGGAACCTGGCACGCTATGCTCCTGAAGAGGTTTCTACTGACGCCAAGAAGCAGGCAAGGTTCCGTAAGGGACTTAGCCCTGAGCTTCGCCGCGATCTCCGTCTGCACGAGTGCACATCCTTCCAGAAGCTGGTCAATAAAGCTATCAGTGCTGAGACAGGCCAGACTGATTATGACGCTTCATGCAAGCACTCTCGTGATTTTGGGTCTTCATCCGTCTCTGGAGCTCAGAAGCGCCGGGTGTGGATTCCAAGCACCGCACTGCCACCCAGATTCACCCCGAGGCCATCCTTTGAGGCGCCTCGTCCCAACCAGCAATTTGCACCGTCCAAGCCCTATGGTGGCCCCGCTGCTAATGTTGCTCCACGCCCCACTGTGGTAACATGCTTCAAGTGTGGAGAACCGGGTCACTATAGTCGAGAGTGTCCCCAGAACAACCCCATTCAAGCTGGAAAGTCCGTTGGCCGTGGTAAGCCCGCGGGAAAGACTTTCTACGCCAAGCCGGCCACCACTGCACGTGGCCATGTCAACTATGTTTCAGCCGAAGAGGCTCATGAGGATCCCAACGTCGTCCTTGGTACGCTCCTTGTTAACTGCCATCCGGCATCTGTTCTTTTTGATACTGGAGCATCTCATTCATTCATATCCGAGAATTATGCTCGGTTGCATAACACGACATTCTGTGACATGCCCACTTCCATGGTAATTCAAACTCCGGGTTCCAAATGGCAAACTTCTAAGGTAAGCCATGGGAACGAAATTCTTGTCGATAGGCTTGTTTTCCTCGCATCTTTAATAGCTCTCAAGTCCTCCGACATAAACATCATCTTGGGTATGGACTGGATGTCGGCTAATTATGCCAAGATCGATTGTGCCACTAGAACCGTTCAACTTACTCATCCCTCGGGCAAGACAGTTAATGTCTTAACTCGAGTGGCCAAGCGCCAACTTTACTCTCTCAATGCCAACCCTCTTCCAGACCTTGAGGACATTCCGGTAGTCCGAGACTTCCCGGATGTGTTTCCGGAAGAACTGCCAGGTGTTCCACCTGACCGGGATGTCGAGTTTGTGATAGACCTTGTTCCAGGAACCGTTCCAATTGCTAGAAGACCCTACAAGATGGCACCCTTAGAACTAGCCGAGCTTAAGAACCAACTCGATGAGTCCTTGAACAAAGGGTTCATCCGTCCTAGCTCCTCTCCTTGGGCTTGCCCCGTCCTCTTCGTCAAGAAGAAGGATGGAACGGATCGAATGGTTGTGGATTACCGACCTGTCAATCTGGTCACCATCAAGAACAAATACCCGCTTCCCAGGATCAACGACCTATATGATCAGCTCGCTGGATCCTCAGTCTTCTCCAAGATGGATTTGAGGCTGGGCTACCATCAAATCAAAATCAGAAACGGGGACATTCCCAAAACGGCCTTTGTTACTCGTTATGGCCAATACGAGTACACCGTCATGTCCTTCGGTTTAACCAATGCCCCGGCCACTTTCTCCCGGTTAATGAACTCGGTTTTCATGGAGTACTTGGACAAATTCGTCGTAGTATACCCCGATGACATACTCATCTACTCCAAGAATGAAGAGGAACATGCCGAACATCTAAGGCTGGTATTGATGAAACTTCGAGAGCATCGCCTTTATGCCAAATTCTCCAAGTGTGAATTTTGGTTGTCAGAAGTGACCTATCTAGGCCATGTAATTTCTGGTAAGGGTATTGCTGTCAATCCCGAGCGAGTTCAAGCCGTCCTTGATTGGACTCCACCTGAAACGGTCAAGCAAGTTCGGAGTTTCCTTGGCCTAGCGAGCTATTGCCGCCGCTTCGTCGAGAATTTCTCCAAGGTTGCTAAACCTCTAACTGAACTCCTCAAGAAAGATAAAAAGTTCGAGTGGACTCCACAGTGCGAGTTCAGTTTTCAGGAACTGAAAAGACGCCTGACATCTGCTCCCGTACTGGTACCACCAGATTTCTCCAAGGACTTTATTATCTATTGCGACGCCTCGCGACAAGGACTAGGTTGCATACTCATGCAAGATCGTCAGGTAATTGCCTATGCTTCAAGGCAATTACACCCACATGAGGAAAATTATCCCACACATGATCTAGAGCTTGCAGCTGTAGTCCATGCACTCAAAACCTGGCGACATTACCTCCTCGGTAATCGTTGCGAGATATTCACCGATCACCAAAGCTTGAAATATATCTTCACCCAACCAGATTTGAATCTCAGGCAAAGACGTTGGGTCGAGTTGATCTCGGATTACAACTTAGGAATAACTTACACCCCTGGCAAGGCCAATGTCATGGCCGATGCATTAAGTCATAAGTCCTACTGTAACAACCTGATGTTACAACAAAGTCAACCACTTCTCCATGAGGAATTTCGCAAGCTTAATCTTCACATTGTTCCTCAAGGATTCCTATCCACCCTGGTAGCGGAACCTACCCTTACGGATCAGGTCATCAAGGCACAGAAGATAGATCCGGGAATTTCCCGTATCAAGAGAAACGTTAAGAAAGGAGTCGTGGATTGTTTCTCCATTGATGATCAAGGTGTTGTATACTTTGGGAATCGCCTAGTGGTTCTGAAGGCGCGAAACCTGAGGCGACTGATCCTTAAGGAAGCTCATGAATCCCCTCTCACCATTCATCCCGGTGGTACCAAAATGTATCAAGACCTACGCCAGAGGTTTTGGTGGACTAGGATGAAGAGAGAAATCGCTCAATACATTGCTAATTGCGACGTTTGTCGTCGTGTTAAAGCAGAGCATCAACGGCCTGCTGGCACCCTTCAACCTTTGGATATTCCTGAATGGAAATGGGACAAAATCAGTATGGATTTCATCACTGGGTTTCCCAGGACCAAGAGGGGGAATGATGCCATCTTCGTCGTGATCGACCGTCTTTCCAAAGTAGCCCATTTTTTACCTGTTCGTGAGAGTATCACCGCTAGCCAGCTAGCTGACCTATACATCTCCCGAATAGTGTCTCTTCATGGTGTCCCATTGGAAATTAACTCAGACCGTGGAAGTCTCTTCACCTCTCGATTTTGGGAAAGTTTCCAAAATGCTATGGGAACTCATCTCTCCTTTAGCACCGCCTTCCATCCTCAATCAAGTGGTCAAGTAGAGCGAGTAAATCAAATTCTGGAAGATATGCTCCGAGCTTCTGTTATCTCGTTCGGAATGAGTTGGGAGAAATGCCTTCCATTCGCAGAGTTTGCTTATAACAATAGCTATCAAGCTAGTTTGGGCAAGGCTCCCTTCGAAGTTCTCTATGGACGAAAATGTCGAACGCCTCTTAACTGGTCAGAAACCGGGGAAAGACAACTCTTTGGCCCGGATATGATTCAGGAAGCAGAAGAGCAGGTTCGCGTTATTCGTGAGAAATTGAAAACAGCCCAATCTCGCCAAAAGAGTCAATATGATCGTAAGCATAAGCCTATGACATTTGAAATTGACGAGAAAGCTTACCTTCGGGTTACCCCGTTAAAGGGAACCCATCGCTTCGGTATCAAAGGCAAATTGGCTCCTCGTTACATTGGACCCTTTCGCATTCTTGCCAAACGAGGAGAAGTTTCCTACCAATTGGAACTACCTCCGCATCTTTCCAGAGTTCACGACGTCTTCCACGTTTCGCAAATCAGGCGTTGCTTCGCGGATCCTATCCGTGGAGTGGACCATGAAACGCTTGATTTACAAGATAACCTCTCTTATCGGGAATACCCCGTTCGTATCCTTGATCAAGCCGAGCGTACCACTCGACGTCATAATATCAAGTTTCTCAAGGTTCAATGGTCACACCATTCCGAGGAAGAAGCCACTTGGGAAAGGGAGGATCGTCTTCGACTCGAGTACCCCGCCTTCTTCCCAGATGATCCTAAATCTCGGGACGAGATTCTATTGAGTGGGGGTGAGTTGTCACACCCTAGCTAGGTTATGCATTAGAGTGTGCATCATGTTTACCTTCATCAGAAATTGAAATGGGGAAAGCAGAACCCCCAGCACCCCCCCTGAAATCAACTAGGGTTTACTAAAAATAAATTCAATGAACCTGAAATGCCCTTCAAAAATGTTCACCCTCTTTGCCTTGGGTTAGAACCCTTGGGAAAAATGGTGCATATAATTTTAGGTCAACAAAAGGGGCATTGACTTAATTCATAAATATTTGAATTTGGGCATTTAAATACTATTAAATAATTCAAATGCTCAAATAATGTTGGAACTATTTTTGGGCCACTGAAATATTTCAGAAAGTGTCCATAAATATTTTCAGGATTTTATAAAATGATTTAGTATTTAAACTAAATCAAAACAGAATAACAGAAATAGGAAAACAGAATAAATTAGGAAAAGAACAGAGGCTCACCTGGACCTTACCTGGCCCACCTGTAGCCCATCCTCCTGGCCCAGCGCCCGGCCACCAGCGGCCCAGCCCACCAGCACCTCGCCCGTCGTCCTCCTCCCCTCGCCCCGAAGCAGCTGCGTGCCAGCAGCAGCGCACGCCGGAGGTCTCCACCTCCTGCTTCGCGGTGGCAGCCCCCTGGCCTCCTAGCCGCGCCACGGAGACGGCCACGCACCCCCTGGCCCTCTCATTCCCCTCCCCCATGCTCGTCCCCTCCTCTGCTCTCTCCCAACGACGCCACCGAACGCGCCCGTCGCCACCGACGCCGTTCACCGCGGCCACGGCCACCGCCTCGCCTCCCCGACGCCTCCCAAAGCTCCGCCTCGACCCACCCTTCCTCCTCACCGCTCCAAGCGACGCCGGGAGCCCTGCAGTGACGCAATTGCCGTCGTCTTCACCGACGGGCACCAAAGATCGCCGGCCCCGATTCTCCGTCTCCAGGTCGTCCCCGAGCCCGCTGAGTCCTCCCTCGAGATCGCTGTGAGCTCCCGAGCATTTCCCCCTTCTCCCCGCAGTGAATCTCTTCCCCTAACTAGCCTAGCCACTGGAGCCGTGAGCTCCTCACCGCCGGCCATGGCGCCGTTGTGGCTAGACCCAAAGTGGCTCGAAGCCAAGCCCACCTTTGTGCTCAGCGCACCACCAGGAGCCCGTAGCCACCACCAGCTCCTCCTCCCGTGCACCGCAGCATCGATCCCGCGAACACCCGAACGCCGGCCGCCGGATTCGTGCTTGCCGGCGTCATCTCCGGCCACCCCCGCACCCACCGCCTACACCACTCAACGCGCGAGTCCACCAGCAGCATGCAGCACGCCTCCGCCGTCGTTTTGGTCGCCGGAGCGCGATACCCACGCTGCTCCGCCGCGTCTGGCCTCGCCGGCGACTCGACGCCGGCGAGTTGACCCCGCCGACCACGTTTGACCATGGGTGGGCCCAGTTTGACCCCTGGGTCAATGACAGGTAGGGCCCAACCCTGCTGACTAATTAGGATTAGTGCTAATTAATATTTTAGTTAACAAATTACACTGACACACGGGACCCACTGTCAGGTTTGACCTGGACCGACCAGTTGACTTGCTGACGTGGTGCTGATGTCACCCTGACGTCATAAACCTTTTTCTGGAATTAAAATAAATCAGAAATGATTTATAAATTTTAGAAAATACCCCAAACTTCAAAAATTCATAGAAATTCAACCATAACTCCAAATGAGACAAATTATATATGAAAAATTATCAGAAAAATTCAAGGAATCCATCTGTACCATTTTCATGCATGTTTGAACAATGCTTGTCCTCTATTTTGGACAAAACAAATAAAGGGCATTTAAATAATCATATATGGGGCTGGAATTTGAATCTTGTACTCAAACAAACTTCATTTAAATCATAGCTAGTTGCATTAGCTCAAGACACATCCATATTGCCATGTCATAGCATGCATCATATTGTTGCATATCGTCATGTGTTGATTGTGCTCGGTTGTGTTCTTCGTGGTAGGTTCTGCCCCCGAGGATATTCACAAGTATCCAACTGAAGGGCAGTATCCCATTACCACTCCATCAGGCAAGCAACCATTGATCATTCCGATACAACCCATGTTCTCGCTCCTGCTCTTGTTTACTGCATTAAGACAACACGATTCAAACTGCTGTGTGCTACGGTAGCTGAACCCTTATCCTCTGCATGACCTGTCATTGCCACAGTAACTAGATGAAACCCACTAGCATGTGTAGGAGTTGATTGAGCCATGTTTTGTGATTCCTACCTTGCTATGCCTGCTATGCTTAGAGTTGTGTCAGGTCTGGTTCATCTGGGTGATGGGCTAGAGTGAAATGCTTGTGCCAGTAATATGAGGGATATGTTGAACATGTTTTGGTAAAGGTATCGATGAGAGGCCATGTAGGAGTACATGGTGGGTTGTTTCATTGAGGCCGTCCATAAGAACTGAGATCTGTATGTGTGATTTAAGATGCAGTTACTACCGTACATTGGGCCCGAAACAAATGGACCCTCTCGGCTTCTTAGCCACCCTAGTACTCTGTCCAGGAGTTGCAAATAGTTTCTGGTGTTTGTAGGATATGTGTTGGCGGCCGTGCATAGCGCTGACCCTAGGGGTGGGCTATGTTGCGGTAGATACACCGTGGCACGGTGTACCGAGTCACCCGTTTGGTGTCTCGGGAACCCTGTTCACATCGTTCGGGGCCGTATGTGGAAACCTCGGCCGGACTCCTTGCGGATGGAACCTGGATAGGCGATAACCTGGACTAGGGGCTTAGGTGTTTAGGTAGGCCGTGGCCGACACCCTCGCTGGGCTTCCGCTTGAAGGTTGCCGAGTACATGTCGTGTAGACGGCGGTAAGCGGTGAAAGCGTGTATGACGAAGTACACCCCTGCAGGGTATAAAACTATTCGAATAGCCGCGTCCGCGGTAAAGGACTACTTGGTTGCCTATACAGTTCATAGACAAGTTAATGGATACTACTAAAAGACTCAAGATAAGTGTGAGTACCGAGGATGGCCCCCTCACAGGATACGAGGGAGGATCCACGGTGGAGTATTGTGATGGTGAGTAGTGGACTCGTGTGCGAAAACTATTTTGCTAAAAGATTCCGTAGGATAGCTTAGCCAAGAGTCAAAGCTGGCTTGCTGCATAAACCCCACCACCTTCTTGAGAATGAGCATGTACAGTAGGTTCTGATGTAAGACTTGCTGAGTACCTTTGTACTCATGTTTGCTTATTTATTGTTTTCAGACGACAACACTACCCCCTCCGATGGGTTTTACGTAGACCTTGACGTCGACGAGTGACTAGCCACCCAGGTGGTGATCCAGGCCATGGAGGGCCCTATGTAGATAGACAGGCTTCGAGAAGCCTTCTTTCTTTCTAGAGTCTGTACTAAGACTAGTTGCTTCCGCATGTGCTTGTATGACTGTATGACTTGAGTGTCGGGTCATGTGACCCCTACCTGTATGGATATGTTATGTATGGCTCCCTGGAGCCTTTAAATAAAGTACCTGAGTTGTAGAGTTTTGTTGTGATGCCATGTTGTATGTACTCATATCGAGCATATTGTATGTATGATTGAAATGCTTGGTATGAGTGGGATCCGACAATCTAGTTGTTTGTCCTTCGCAGCCTTTCTTATGGGGAAATGTAGTCTAGTGCTCCTCGAGCCATAGTAGTCCGCTACAGCCCGGTTCACCGGAGTCCTGCTAGCCCAGCACTACTGTTCAGGACGCTTGACTGGCCGGCATGTGTTTCACTTCGTCCCTATGTCTGTCCCTTCGGGGAAATGTCACGCGGTGATCTCTGGAGTCCTGTCTAGCCTGCTACAGCCCGGTTCACCGGAGTCCTGTTAGCCCAGTGCTACAACCCGGAATCACTCGTTGATGACCGACATGTTCGTTGTGATTCATGTATGCCTGTCTCCATAGGTCTGTGCCGCTTTGGGTTCACGACTAGCCATGTCGGGCCGGGTTCTCGGTCATATGGATGCTAGCGACATTGTCATATACGCGAGCCAAAAGGCGCAAACGGTTCCGGGCCATGGTAAGGCGACACCCGTGGGATACCGTGCGTGAGGCCGCAAAGTGATATGAGGTGTTACCGGCTAGATCGATGTGGCTTAGAATCGGGGTCCTGACATACTTGCCTTGCTGATGATCCGCAAAACCTAGAGACTCGTAGCACGCTTCGCACTCTGGGTACTCTATCGCAATCAAACAAGCATACAATAAGCAATCAAACAAGGGAACGGGTAAAGCACGAGTAAGAAGATCTAACCAGAAAGTTCAACTTAAGAACTCCGGTTTGTAAAAAGAATCAAATCAAACGGAGTAACGAAACTCAAATCGTGAAAGAAACAAGCTTCGTTTACTATTCTGGACTAAAGTCAAATGTTACATTAGCAAAAACTTGTTTAAGTTGGTTAAACGGGAAGAGGGTTTTGAGACGAAACTCTAGGCGCTTGAATAGCCTGATTCTGATAAACGAGCGAAAAGTTATACTAAAACGAAAATCGGATTAGAGATCGTGATCGAAAATAATCTGGGAAAATCCGAGAAAAAGAAAAAATGACGAACAGGCTAATGAACGAACAGGCTAAAGAACGAACGTTCGCGGATAAACGGTGAAAACCGTTCGTTAAAACAGGCGTTCGTTAAATAATTAAACCGAAAAAAATAAACCAAACCGGATCTAAAAAAACAGATCTAGGGTTCCGGAAAAATAAAACCAAACGATTTTCTCATGAAAACCGAGGCAGCTACCTGGGGACCGGCGAGGCGGCGGTGGGCGGTGCGGCGGCGGCGGGCGACGGCGGCGGCGCGTGGCGGCGGCGGCTAGGGTTAGGGCGCGAGGCGCGGGTGGGCTTCGGTGGGCGGCTGTGTGCTTCGGCGGCTCGGGGTGGCAGCTTATAAAGGACCCCCGGGCGGAATCCTGCTCGGGTACGGCCCGAAGTCGGTTGACTTTTTTTAAATAATTCCGACATGCAGAAAAAAAAACTAAACGAACTCCAAAAGTCCCGTAATAAATTTTCCCTGTCCACTAAAAATAAGCCAGACAAGGTGAACATTTATTTGGGCCTAAAATACAATTTGAAAAACGCATATTTTTTTATAATTCAAATAAAATAGCGATAAAACTCTGAATAAAAATCTTATTTGATTTTAATATTAAGTCTTTGATATTTCTCTATTTTGAGGAAGTCATTCTATCCTCTCTCTTTTATTTTTATGAAAGAAATATTCGAAGAGAAAATAATTAAAATCAAACGATCCTCTTTTCAAAATTTGAGAAAACTTGAATATGAAAATAATGAAATCCCCAACTCTTTCCGTAGGTCCTTGAGTTGCGTAGAATTTCTAGAATCAAGCCAAAATGCAATAAAATATGATATGCAATGATGATCTAATTTATAACATTCCAAATTGAAAATTTGGGATGTTACAAGCTGCTTTGCTTGATGCGGCTCTATTTCCATTTTGTGGAGTGTATCCTCATAGATGAGGTTTAGTCCACTACCACCGTCCATGAGGACCCTGGTAAGTCGAAAGCCGTCCATGATAGGTCTGAGGACTAAAGCGGCTGGTGCTCGGAATGTCCTGTATTTTGGTGCGTCGTCGGCATTAAAGGTTATAGCAGTGTCATTCCAAGGGTTTACTGTGGCGATTTGACAGACTTCGGCGAGGCCGTGAAGTGCCCTTTTGCGCTTTTTGTTTGAAGCGAATGTCTCGAAGACCATTAGTACTCTAGGGTCGTTATCTTCTGGAGGGTGTTGCTCTGGGGTGTTTTTGGTAAGGATGTCCTCACCGCTTTTGGCTACCTGCTGGAGTATCCAACATGCTCTAAGACTGTGGGTTGGTATGGTATCCGGTGTTGTGTGTATTTTGCATGGGCCATCGAGCCATCCATCCATAATGGTTCCACGCCGCATGATGGTTTTGTATTTCTTGGCTATTGGACTGCGCGCGTCACGGGGATGCGCCCTTTTCGCCTGGCCCAGTGGTTGAGTTTGGACCGATGGCTCCCAACAAGCTGCATGATCCCTCCACGCGCTTTCCATTGCGCTGTACTTCTGTACGATAGTTGCCAAGTCAGCGAAGTGTAGTATGCGGTGGCGATTAATGGCGTTGAGGATTCCTTTGTTCGTGCAATTGTTGCGGAACGCTGATATCGCGTCCGCGTCGCGGCAATCTTTAACCTTGTCCTTGACAAGGAGGAATCTGGCCCAGAAGTGGTGGACAATTTCCTGAGACTGTTGTTGTATGCTCGTGAGAGCACTTATGTCTGGGTGGGTGGGTGGAATTGGATCTGGACCCTGACCCGGTCGATGATCCGGAGTCTGAAGTTTTTCCAGACTTAATAGTCCGGGCTCCGGAGTATCTTCTCGTTGCCTTTGCCCGCCATCCGATTCTATGTTCGGAAGGATTGTTACCTCCTTTTGCGGGTGGGTATCTAGCTCTGTAGGGTCGGCGATCCGGACGTAGTCCGTCTTTTGTATAGGGGAAGAGTCGTCGTCTTGCTCCTCGACTACCGCTATCTAGTGGGTGGTCGGTGGAGATTTGATTTCTCTTTGGTCGGGTTTGAGCCCGATCCGATCGTAATCTGTGGCGATTCCCAGGGCGGCAATGCGATCAAGGAGCTCGTTTAAAGACGAAAAGTCCACCGGATCCATCTGCTTGGAGTGTTTGGGGTTGATACGAAGAGGATTTTTGATGGCCCGAGAGATCATCGTCGGCTTAACGGCCGAACGGACGGTCATGGTAAAGATGCCCAACCGGAGGGTTTGGCTAGGGGCCAGTTCTCCTCTATCAGTGATATTGTCTTTAAGGACGAGGCGAGTCATCGATCCCGTTGTCGATGACACAGTGGAACTGGCAATGAAAGCACCAATGTCGGTGTCAAAACCAGTGGATCTCGGGAAGGGGGTCCCAAACTGTGCGTCTAAGGTCGATGGTAACAGGAGACAGTGGACACGATGTTTACCCAGGTTTGGGCCCTCTCTATGGAGGTAATACCCTACTTCCTGCTTGATTGATCTTGATGGATATGAGTATTACAAGAGTTGATCTACCACGAGATCGTAATGGCTAAACCCTAGAAGTCTAGCCTGTATGACTATGGTAATGAGTCTTCGGCCTATCTAGCCCTCCGGTTTATATAGACATAAGAGGGATCTAGGGTTACACAAGGTCGGTTACAGAGAAAGGAATCTGCATAGTTGGCCGCCAAGCTTGCCTTCGACGCCATGGAAAGTCCCATCCGGACATGGGTGCAGTCTTCGATTCGTATCTTCACAGCCCATCAGTCCGGCCCATGGCTAACAGGCCGGACGCCCGAGGACCCCTTAGTCTAGGACTCCCTCACTGAGTTTTCAGCTTCGTTTGTTCCCATATTTGTACCCGTGCTTCGTTCAAGCATTCTTTAATCAGTTCGCGATATCTTCATTCTCTTGCATCTTGATTCATTCAAGTATCTTCGTTCGTTTTCTAATTCTTTCCAGCGGTTCATTCTCTTTTCATCATTCGTTTCAATTCTTATGGTGGTTCGTTAAGTATTTAATCCATTCTTCTAGTGTCCATCTAGATTCTTGTTGGAGGAGCTCAAGTATCTTCTCTTCTTGCAGATCAAAGTGCAATTAATTCTCTGTATTCTTTTGAAGTGGAGTTTTGCATTTCTTCGTTCTTCTCTTCTATTCAATCTTTTTGATGTGGTAGAAACTCACCTCAAGTTTTGAGATGTTTACATAAGACCACCCAAATCAATTCTTTCGTTGTTGATTTTCCAATAATTTCGTTCAATCCTTCCTCCTAAGGATGTTTTCAATTCATTCGTGGTAGAAGTTGTCATATTCTTCTCCGTTCTTTTCATTCCACTCTTTCAATTCTTCTGGAGGCATTGTGTTGTTCCTCTCGTCAAGTATCATTCCATCATGTGATCATGATCTATTCTTTCCATGTTCAGCCAGAGGGCTGCCTAAATTATTTCGTTCTTATTCCTCTTCTATCTTGTCCTAACTTGAGTGCTTTCAGAGTCTATCTTTTTCCTTGAGCTTTGGATTATCGTCTTATTCGCCGTTCCTCTTTTCAACTCGAGTGTCCTCGACTTTGTTCATCCCCTCTCTTGTGTTCTTGTTTCACCTCATCCTCTTCTCTTCCGTCTCGTTCCTAAGATCTCGGGACGAGATCTATTGTTAGTGGAGGAGAGTTGTAATGCCCCAAGTCCGATGCGCCAGGTGTCTTCCAGTTTTTCGCTGTCATTGCCATGTCATTTGATAGCGTGTTTCACTTTGCCATGTCATCATGTGCATCTCATTTGCATTCATGTTCGTCCGGTGTTTTCTCCATTGTCCGTTTTGGAATCTGACACTCTCACATGCACCCGTTGCACCTTCCAGATCTTGTTTCGTGAGAGGGAGAAAAACGTTCTTGGAATGGGCTGAGATTTGTCGTGTGCACTTGGTATATCACCGGTAGACTGCCTGTCAAATTTTGTTCCATTTGGAGGTCGTTTGATGCCCCAACGATTAACAAGACATTTCAACGGATTCCATGTCTTGCCCATCTGGTGTGCCCTGGGAACGAGATACGTGCGGCTCCTACCGGGATTTGTCGGCACATCGGCAGGTCTTGCTGGTTTTGTTTTACCATTGTCAAAATGTCTTGTGCACCGGGATTCCAAGTCTGATCGGAGGGTCCTGCGATGGAGGATTGTCTCCGCGGATCGTGAGCTTGTCATGGGATATGTTGGGACACCCCTGCAGGGTTTAAACTTTCAAGAGCCGTGCCCATGGTTATGTTACAGATGGGAATTTGTTAATATCCGGTTGTAGAGGACTTCAAGTAAACTCTTTTAAAATACACCAACCGCATGCATAACCGTGACTGTCTCTTTTTGGGTGCGTTCGAGAAGAGAACACGGTTGGGTTATGTCTAACTGTAAGTAGTTCAGGATCACTTATTGATCATTACTAGTGTGCGACCGTTTGCATAGTTTCTCATCTTACTCTTGTACTCGTAAGTAAGCCACCATACTTTGCTTAGTCGCTACTGCAACCTCACCACTTATCCTTTCCTACCCATTAATGTTTGCTAGTCTTGATACCCATGGTAATGGGATTGCTGAGTCCTCATGGCTCACAGATTACTACATCAACAATTGTAGGTACAGGTAATGAGATGATCATGGTGTGACAGCGATGTTTTGCTTGTCTTGGAGTTCTTCTTCTTCACCGTCGATCTTGGGTTAGGTTCCTGGTCGGGAGCCTAGGCTAGCAGGGTGGATGTCGTTTGAGTTTCTGTTTGTGTTTCATCCGTAGTCGGATGTTGTTCTATGTATGATGTATTGATGTATTCATGCAACATGTGTATGCCTTTTGTATGTATCCCAACTATTATGTAATGGTTTGATGTAATGATATCCACCTTGCAAAAGCGTGTCAATATGCGGTTATATCCTTGGTGGGACCTTCGAGTTCCTGTAGGATAGAGTCGCATATTGGGCGTGACAAGATGGTATCAGAGCCTCGACTGACCATTGGAGCCCTCTTGATTGTCCGTAGTTGGCTGTTGTCGAGTCTAGAAGAAAACTATTCTGAGTTTACTTATATCGGAGAGTAGGAATTCTTTTTACTCCTCAGCCCCTTCGTCGCTCTGGTGAGAAGTCTTGAGGTAGGTGTTTTGAACTACTCCTCTTCCCCTTCAAATTTTTCTAGGATCACGCAGTTAGTCTTGTTCGTTGCGATTTCAGCTCTTTTCATCCGGTGTTTTTCTCATCTAGTTTATTCGATCTTCTTCATCTTTTGCGAGATCGATCCTCAGTTCTTTCTCAACGATGTTGTTTTCTCCGTCCTAAGTTGTCTTTATTTTTCCCACCCGCCCACCCTTTTTCTTCTCAGAGCCGGAGTCTATAATTGAGTATCCATCCTAATCGTGCAAAGCCTTTGCATTATTTTCCTCAATTATTTCAACCAGTGCTTTTCTCTTCAAGTTATTCGTCGGTTCACCGTTCCAAGTTGCCTTTGTTTTCCCACCCTCTCACCCCTTTTTTTCCCGGAGTGTGAGAGTCTATTCGAGCATCAATTTTATTCATGTGCAGCCTCTACAATCTTTCCTCAATTGTCTCAACCGGTGAATTCTCGTCAACTTCATCTTGTTCGTCTCGTTTTATTTTCGGTGGATTCAATTAATGTTTCCCGGGTTGAACATATTCCTTTCTTTGGTTTAAGAGTTTCCACTTGCTCGTTCTCCTCTCGCCATTTAATCGTTTTGGAGTGATGAAGACATCTCAAATCAATTCTTTCGTTGTTGATTTTCCAACAATTTTGTTCAATCCTTCCTCCTAAGGATGTTTTCAATTCATTCGTGGTAGAAGTTGTCATATTCTTCTCCGTTCTTTTGATTCCACTCTTTCAATTCTTCCGGAGGCATTGTGTTTTTCCTCTCGTCAAGTATCGTTCCATCATGTGATCATGCACTATTCTTTCCATGTTCAGATGGAGTGCTGCCTAAATTCTTTCGTTCTTATTCCTCTTCTATCTTGTCCTAATTGGAGTGCTTTCAGAGTCTATCTTTTTCCTTGAGCTTTGGATTCTTGTCTTATTCGTTGTTCCTCTTTTCTACTAGAGTGTCCTCGACTTTGTTCATCACCTCTCTTGCGTTCTTGCTTCACCTCATCCTCTTCTCTTCCGTCTCATTCCTAAGGTCTCGGGACGAGATCTCTCGTTAGTGGAGGAGAGTTGTAACGCCCCGAGTCCGATGCGCCAGGTGTCTTCCAGTTTTTCGCTGTCATTGCCATGTCATTCGCTTGCGTGTTTCACTTTGCCATGTCATCATGTGCATCTCATTTGCATTAATGTTCGTCTTTTGCATCCAGTAATTTTCTCTGTTGTCCGTTTCGGAATCTGACACTCTCACATGCACCCGTTTCACCTTCCAGATCTTGTTTCGTGAGCGGGAGAAAATCATTCTCGGAATAGTCCGAGATTTGTTGAGTGGCCTTGGTATATCACCGATAGACCGCCTGTCAAATTTCGTTCCATTTGGAGGTCGTTTGATGCTCGAATGGTTAACCGCATTAACCGAAACCCCTCCTTCTCTTTGCAGCCCAGCACCCCTCCACAACAGCCCACTAGCCCATCTAAACCCCCTGCATGCCCAGCATCCATCCGTCGTTGGATCACGATCGTGTGGGTGAAAACCGCACATCATTTGGACTCTTCTAGCTCCCTCTGCCTATAAATAGGTCCTCCCCCTCCATTTTCGCGGATGAAACCCTAGTCTCCCCTCTCCCGCCGCCGTTGGACATGTCCACCCTCGCCGGACATGTCCAGCCGCCACGTTCCTTCGGCCAATCAGGGCACGCCATGTCGCCTAGCCGCCGCTCCCCTCCACTCTCGTCACGCCACATGTCCTCCCGCGCCTCCCCGTCGCCGCGGCCCGCCAAGCCCAGGGCAGGCCCGCCTGGGCCCGAACCGCCCCGCGCCGCACAGCGCCGCCTGTGCCCCGCCGCTGACCACCGTGTCGCGCCGCCACACGCTTCCTCCTTGCGCCGCCCGCCGTCCCTCGAGCCTCGTTGTCGGCGCCGCTCGTTCCCGCCTCGTCAACCATCACCAGATCCCGCGCCTCATCCCAACTCGTGGTCCCCGTGCTCCGGCCGCCGGGGCCAGGGCCGCCGCCGCCTCGCCCCGGCCTCCTCTGACCCGCGCCGCTCTCTGCCACATGTCCCTCGCCAGAGAGCGCCGCCGCGCCATCCAGATCGGCTCGGGAGGAGCCGGTCCCATCATCGCCGTCGTCCTCGCGCCGCGTGGGCCCTGCGCTTGGCCTAGATCTGCTGGCCCCGGTCCGCCACCGCCTTGGGCTTCGGCCCGCGAGGTGAGCGCACCCCCGCCTTATCTCTCACCTAGGCACTGCTTAGCTATTCCCCGCTCGCCCTCTGTTTTTTTTTCAAAATTCGGCTAAGTCTGGAAATTCATGAGCATCATGTTGCCATGTTTGTGATGTCATAAGTTTGTGCATATTGCTCCGATTTTCATGTTTGATACGTAAAAATGTTCGCCTCCGAGTGCTCTATGTGATGGTGTTGTTTTCATGTATGTTACAATTTATATTGTTGCCTTAATCATCGTTGCAAAAGTGCTATATGATGTTAACTGCTGAAACTTGTCATAACTTGCTGATTTGTCTTTTTCATACCATTTTGTGTGTTTATCTTTTGAGCATTATGTCTACATGTTTTAGGAGCATGTTCATAACTTCGTTACAATGTTGCAATCCATGTATTTTTATCTGCCTTGTGGTGACTAGAGCAAGCTTGCAAAGTGTGCTACTTGATGTTTGCTGATTTCTGAGACTTAGTGACTTAATGATTTTTCCAACTCTGTAACTGTCTCATTGTGATGCCATGTTAATTTGATACTACCATCTATTCCATGCATAATCTGGAGATGTCTAATTGACATGTTTTGATGTCCATGTTGTGCTCTATCATGCCATGCCTTTTGATGCCTCATACATGTCATGTGGCATATGTTTTCATTGCCTTGAACATGCCTAAATGATGTTCCAATTTTCCATTAACTTCATGATGCCATGTTGTGAGCTTGTTATTGATTAATCTATGCCTCTTTTGGAGATGTTCCAATTGCATGATTTACATTATGCTATGAGTACTTTGTTCGCATGCCAAGTTTGTTAATTTTGGACTTCATATGACCTCCGTTCCAAGCTTGCAAAGTTGCTATGCTGATGTTGCTGTTTTCACTTGCTGAAACTGTTTCAACATCCAAACTTGTCTTGATGGTTCCCACTAGTCCATGAGCCATATGTATATGATGCCTTGATGTTATTTTCTTCTTGTTATGTGTAGTTTGATGCCATGTCCTTGGTTGCCTTATAACTTGCTGTAGTTTGTCTCTTTCTTGCTCTCAAGTTGCCATCATGCTAAATATGTCATCCTTTTGACACCATGTTCCTTTTTGCAAGCATCATAGTAATTACTCCATGCTTCATACGAACTTGTGCCCTTGGACTAAGTTGAAGTATATCATGTCTACCACATGTCCATGTATTTTTCATGATTATTAAAGTTGTTATGCTTGCTGTTATGTGCCTCCAAAGACAGCACCAGAATGTTATTGTTTTGCATTCCCAGATTTCCTCTAAGTCTGAGAATCTGCTTATATCTTGTTGCATCTTGTCTTATTGATTGCCAGTGATCTAGGGGTTATATGGAGATGCTTAGTAATCATGTTTTGCCATGTTTAACCTGTACTTTAATGCCATGCTTTTGCTTGTTATGTTCTTGCACTATATCATCATTGTTTCATGCCTCCAACATGTGAACATGTTATCTCTCCTCATGCACATGCCCTGTTTTTCACTAAGTCATAATCTGTGTTATTAAGTTGCTTTTTGCATTGATCATCTTGGATTAATCTTGATGCCTATGAACCTGAACCTTAATGATATTTGAAGCATGTTGTCTGGATCTTAAGTGCATGTCAAGTTTGTGCTCATATGTTTCTTGTAGCATGTTGTTTCCTTGATTTCAAAGTGCTTAGTTGTTGTTTTGGGCAGATTGTGTTGGAACTTGTGTTGAGTGTATGTGTTGAACTGTTGCTCCATTTGAAGGATGCTCTATATGAAACTTGCTTATTTTTGCATGTAGTTTCATGTTTCCTTGTTGCATCCATGTTCTGGAGTGTTTGTGATGTTGTTTTGCTTGCATTTGCATCAATGCCATGTTTAACTTGTTTTGCTCATATCTTCTAGGTCGTAGCTCCGAATTAAACAAACTTTATATGTAACTTGACTAGAAAATCATGTAGATCATCTTGTTGCACTTTAACTTGATGCTTAACAACGTTAAAATAATGTTTTGTTCAAATCTAGACCAATTTCAAAATTTGCATATGAGGACTTACCGGAATTGATATATGTTGTTTCCGGCCTCATTTAAACTTGCTTTGATGTGATGTTCTTGTACGCATCATCTCTTGCCATGAGTAGCATCATGTAGCATTGTCATGCGTCATACTTGGTTGAGCATCATGTCTTGTTTATGTGTTGTATGTTTACCATGTTGTTTGCTTCTTTCCGATTGTGCTTCTTCTCGATAGTTCCAGTTTCGTTGCGATTGTAAGGATTCATTCGACTATGTGGGATCAAATTCTTCATGCACTCGTTCTTCTTCCTAGCGGGATTTCAGGCAAGATGACCGTCACCTTGGATCTCACTACTATCTTTGCAATGCTACTTGTCTCGATGCTATCGCTATGTCGCGCTACCTACCACTTGTTTTTCAAGCCTCCCAAATTGCCATGATAGCCACTAACCTTTTCACCCTTCCATGCAAATCGTTGTTTGGCTATGTTACCGCTTTGCTCAGCCCCTCCTGTAGCGTTGCTAGTTGCAGGTTCTTCCATGTTGGAACATGGATATGTTGGGATATCACAATATCTCTTATTTAATTAATGCACATATATACTTGGTAAAGGGTGGAAGGATCGGCCTTATGTTTGGTGTTTTGTTCCACTCTTGCCACCCTAGTTTCGATCATACCGGTGTTATGTTCCTTTATTTTGCGTCCCTGACACGGTGACGGGTATGGGGCCCTCTTGACAGTTCGCTTTGAATAAAACTCTTCCAGCAAGGCCCAACATTGGTTTTACCATTTGCCTAATAACAACTAAAACTTGCATCGGGACTTTCCGGACCCGAGCATTTTTTTAATCAACCCCCTGGGACAGTGCTCCTATGAGTGTTGGTCCAAACCGGGCGATGTCCAGCACCCCCTAGGCAACCAGGGTCTCAGCCAACCCGATGTCTTGCCCATCCAGTGTGCCCTAAGAACGAGATACGTGCGGCTCCTATCGGGATTTGTCGGCACATCGGGAGGTCTTGCTAGTTTGTTTTACCATTGTCGAAATGTCTTGTGCACTGGGATTCCGAGTCTGATCAGAGGGTCCCGCGATGGAGGATTGTCTCCGCGGATCGTGAGCTTGTCATGGGCTAAGTTGGGACACACCTGTAGGGTTTAAACTTTCAAGAATCGTGCCCGCGGTTATGTGGAAGATGGGAATTTGTTAATATCCGGTTGTAGAGGACTTGAAGTAAACTCTGTTAAAATACACCAGTCGTGTGTGTAACCGTGACTATCTATTTTCATGTGTGTTTGAGAAGTGAACACGGTTGGGTTATGTTTGACCGTAAGCAGTTTAGGATCACTTATTGATCATTACTAGTCTGCAACCGTTTGTGTAGTTTCTCATCTTACTCTTGTACTCGTAAGTTCGCCACCATACTTTGCTTAGTCGCTGCTGCAACCTCACGACTTATCCTTTCCCACCCATTAAGCTTTGCTAGTCTTGATACCCATGGTAATGGGATTGTTGAGTCCTCGTGGCTCACAGATTATGTTGGGGATATAGATATCAGTTATGACCCACCCAGGAGGGGCCGGGTCAAGGCCCAATGGCGGATCACAAAGGAAGCCCAGTAAACACTCAAGGCGATAGTTTGTTAAATCTTATAGAAGGCCTAAAGGCCTAGAGGAGGCTTAAGGCCCGATATTATAAACCGCCGTATGTAAGGAAAGACTTGTAAAGAAAGCCATGTAAAAGAAGTCACCAAGCCGGACTCGATTTATGAGCCGTAAGGGACTCTGTAGGCCACCAGGTGTCAACCGGTGTATATAAGGGGACGACCCGGTGGCGGCTTAGGGCAAGAAACAAGAGATCGAGAACCAAGCCGGCGGATTAGCCTCTTGGTGATCGAAACCCCAGCAATTCCAACACAACTAGACGTAGGCTTTTACCTTCATCGTAAGGGGCCGAACTAGTATAAAATCTCTTGTGTCCTTTGTCCCGATTAACCCCTTTAAGGTTCCTAGTTGCGATGGCCCTACGACTAAGTCCTTATGCTAGGACATCTTCCGTGACAATTCCATGACAGTTGGCGCCCACCGTGGGGCCAGCGCACGGTGGATTCGAGTTCTTGAAGGGCAACTTCGAAGGGCTGAAGGGATACGTTGTAGGCCGGATGACCAAGAGTCATCGCGACAAGCTCTACATCGACGACGAAGGCTGGGGCCCCGAGGCTGGCTCAATTGAGTACGGGTACCGGGTCCCCTTCGGCGGAATTCATGTCTTCATCGGCCGGATCGGCGAGTCGGGCCATGAGCCGGACGTTCACACCAACCTCATCGAAATGGCTCAGCGCGCGAGGTCCACCCGTGTTCAATCTGTCGTGAAGCATGCCTTTGTGGGTTGCATCCACGTCGGTGAATACTTTGGAGAATCGGTGGATGGCGGCGAGACGGCCTCTGTTCTAACGCCACATCATCAACAGGAGAGACGAACTCTTTGTATCAGCTGCAGGATGGCATGCTCGGGGGCTGTTCCGATGGCAGCAGTATTCCGGACCCCCTTGAGCCGCCGAATTGGGCTGGAGTCTTCATGGCAGGAACACAGCCGGGGCAGAACTCCACAGCAGCGACAGCAACAACCACCGGGTCGGCCGCAGCCGGGTCAGGAGACCCCGCGCGCCCCCCGGCTCAGATTCTGACGGACCTCATGGATAAACTGACGACCCTATTGACTGCCATGGTAGAGCCGGCGAATCAAGCTCAGCATGACGCAGAGGTGGCACGCGTACGTGAGGAGATGGTACAAGTTAAAGAAAATTTAGCAGCAGAGGAGGTCAGGATGGCCGCGGAGCGGGCGGCTTTGGACGTTCGTGCTCAGCAGCTTCAGGAAGAGAATTTCCGACTCTTGGTGGATCTGAATGCGTCGAACGAGGTCATGAGAAGAAGGCACCAGAAAACTCAGTCACGTCTACCTCTGGCACTTGATCCTAGGAACCTTTTTCATACACCCGGGGCCGGGGCAAGTAACCCGCCAGAGGCAAATCGGATCACGACACCCGGGGAACCGGTTCAGCCGCGCACCATGGAACCACCTCGTGTACACACCGCTCCGCCTAATTATGTGCCAACACCGCCGGGTCACTTCTCCAATCCCTTGGAAAACCTCATTGCAGCTTCGGCTCGTTTGGCGGCTCTCTCGATGGAGGGCGACTCTCCAGCGGCAATCAAAACACGAAGGGTGAGAGAACTTCTTCAAACGGCTCTGGCGCAGCAGGATGCGTACTCTTACAGTCGAGACAGGATCCATTCAACCCCTCGCCCGAGCCGGAGCCCAAGCTACAGTAGGCATATGGATTTAGCTGACATGTCAAGCAATGTTCAACGCCGCAACCGGCCGCACAGGCATGAGCCGGGATAGGCTGGAGCCCTTAACTTGGCGGATCAGGAGAGAATCCGACAAGAGGTTGAGCGAGCAGTTCAATTGGCAGCGGAGCAGGTGGCTCACCAGAGTTTTTGGCTTATCCTGCAACCTCGGTTGAGGTAGGAGTGGCCACAAGAACTGGAGTTGTCCCTTGCCTGGTGCCTGCAATACGTAATGAGTGTTTGGCAAAGGACTTCAAGGGGCCTCATAAGGTGCCTAATTACAAGGCCAACTTGCAGCCTGGGGCCTGGATTGAGAGTTATGAGATGGACATGGAGCTATTGGAGGTCAGCGACGCGGCAATGGCTAAATATTTCACAATGATGTTGGATGGAACGGCTCATACTTGGCTAAAAGGGTTGCCCCCCAATTCCATCGGCTCATGGGCGGAGTTAAAGGCCCGGTTCATTCAGAACTTCAAAGACACATGCAAACAACCTATGTCAATCGTGGACCTGACTAATTGTAAACAAGAGGAAGGTGAGTCCACAACCCATTGGGTGCGCCGGGTCAAGGAGATAATTCATTCATCTGATAAGATGGATGCCGGCTCGGCAGTATTAATGTTGGAGAAAAATTGTCGTTTTGAACCTCTGAAGCAGAAGCTGGGGCGGCTTAAACGTGACTGCAATGACATGGGCCAGTTGATGGCGGCTCTCGTCAAGTATGCTGATTCCGATAGTACCAAGGACCTTGTGTGTGATGAAGAAAAGACAGGGAAGGGAAAGAAGAACGGCAACGGCAAGGGTCACCAACATAACCCGGCAAATCAAGGAGGTAATAAACGTAAGGCTGATGAATTTGTGGCTAACACCAATGCGCAGGGCAACAATCAACGGCGCAAGGATAGGAAACTGTAACACCCTCGATGCGACTATACCTCCCATGTGTCGAGGCACAACTTAGAGGCATAATCGCATTGAAGGCATATGTCGCAAGTCAGGTAATCATCACAAACATCCCATGTAATATAGATAATGAAAAAGGGATAACATAGTTGGCTTACACTTGCCACGTCAATCAAGTACATAAATAACATACATCATCCAAACACTCATGGCCCGACTACAGCACCAAAATAAAAGATAACCCAACAAGCGACATGGTCCCGATCACCCCAACTGGGCACCACTACTGATCATCAGGAAAAGAAACATAGTAACGCTGAGAGTCCCCGTCGTACTCCCACTTGAGCTCAAGCGCGCCATCTGGAGCTGTATCATCGGGTCCTGCATCTGGTGTAATAGTAATCTGTGAGCCACAGGGACTCAGCAATCTCGCACCCTCGTGATCAAGACTATTTAAGCTTAATAGGTGGGGTAAGGTAAGTATATGTGGAGCTGCAGCAAGCGACTAGCATATATGGTGGCAAACTTATACGCAAAAGAGAGCGAGAAGAGGAGGCAAAGCGCGAACGAGAAACTAGAGGACAACCTGCGCAAGCATTACTCCAACACCGTGTCCACTTCCCGGACTCCACCGAGAAGAGGCCATCATGGTAGCACGCACAATTGATTCATTTTAATTAAGTTAAGGTTCAAGTTATCTACAACCGGACATTAACAAATTCCCATCTGCCCATAACCGCGAGCACGGCTTTCGAAAGTTCAATCCCTGCAGGGGAGTCCCAACTTAGCCCATGACAAGCTCTCACGGTCAACGAATGAATAGACCTCCACCCGAGACATTCCGATCAGACTCGGTATCCCGGTACAACAAGACATTTCGACAGGTTAAAACAAGACCAGCAACACCGCACGAAAGTGCCGACAAATCCCGATAGGAGCTGCACATATCTCGTTCTCAGGGCACACTCAGATTGTCTAAACTTCCGGTAGGCCAGCCCAGAGTTGCCCCTGGTAGCCACCGGCGGTTGACAGTTTGGACCAACACTCGGAGGAGCGCTGGCCCGGGGTGTTTAAATAAGATGACCCTTGGGCTCCGGAAACCCAAGGGAAAAAGAGGCTAGGTGGAAAATGGTAAAACCAATGTTGGGCATTGCTGGAAAAGCTTTAATCAAGGCGAACTATCAAGGGGTTCCCATTATAACCCAACCGCGTAAGGAACGCAAAATCCGGGAACATAACACCGATATGACGGAAACTATGGCGGCAAGAGTGGAACAAAACACTAGTCGAGAGGCCGAGCCTTCCACCCTTTACCAAGTACATAGATGCATTAAGATAACATGGCAATATAATGATATCCCAACAAGTAAATAAATGTTCCAACGAGGAACGGTCTCCAATCTTCACCTGCAACTAGCAACACTATAAGAGGGGCTGAGCAAAGCGGTAACATAGCCAATCAACGGTTTGCTAGGAAAATGGTGGGTTAGGGGCTGAACATGGCAATTTGGGAGGCTTGAAAGCAAGTGGTAGGCATCGTAGCATTGGCATAGCAAAAGAGCGAGCAAACTAGCATAGCAAAGATAGTAGTGATTTCGAGGGTATGGTCATCTTGCCTGCAAAGTTGTCAGAGTTGACTGGATCCTCGAAAGCAAACTCAATGGGCTCCTCGTTAGCGAACTCGTCTCCCGGCTCTACCCAAACAAGACAAACAAGCAACAAGAACACAATCAACCACGTGCAAGGATCAAACAAGAAGATGCAAACATGGTATGCTATGCGGCATGCAATGCGGGATGCATATGCAAGATATGACAGGAAATGCATGGACCTGGCCTCAACTTGGAAAACCAAGTGTTCCACTGGAAAGATGAGATGAAATCGCTTGAAAACAATATAAAGATCACCGGAATCGGAGTTACGATTTGGAAATGGCAAGCGATTCAAATATGACACCGGTCTGCGATTTACAGCAAGTAGCCAACTAAATGCAATGAGATGAACATGCTACAGCACTCAATCATGGCATCAAAATACAAGGCAGGGAAGCATTCAAGATGCTTAACAAAAGTCTAGTACTGAGCTACGGCCAATTCATCCATTAGGAGGTTCAAACAACCATGACAAAAATGCAAATGGTAAACAAATCTCAGACTTAGTGAAATTAACACTTGTCTGGAATTTCAGATCATATAGCCCTCTTCGGAGCACCAAAAGAACATGTTACAGGACCTGAAGATAGCAAAGTAAAACATGGCATGGAGCTACTCAAATAGCTTAACAAAAGTCCCTTAGTGACCTTGAGCCAAAAGGGATCCGAAAATATACTAACAAGCACACGAACATAGCAAAAACATAATCAGTTTTCAGACTTTTAGTGAAAACTGGGACATGCTGAAATCATAACTCAAGTAGGCATGTTTACGAGCTCGATGCACTCACTACGGAGCAAGTCATGGCAAGACAAGCATACATCCATTAAGAAGGCACAAAATGCAAGCTAGACATGGCAAGAACAATGGCATTGCATGCACGGATCAACTACAATAACATCGGCAAAATCGCAAACAAGTTGACGATCTGCCCAGATTCACAACGAAGCAAAAGTAGAGCTCGATTGACTCAAGCTAGGGTGCTCCATAATTGCAAAAAAAGGCATGGATGGATAGAGCACTACAATATTAACAAAACTCCTTTACTGATCATCCTCAAAAGAGGCACGGATCACTAGGAAACAACATGAACATATCGCATCATGAGATAAACAAACCCAGGACTTAGTGAAATTACTAAGTCCCTGAAAACAGAATTACCGAGTGCCTCACTTTGCAAGCTTTCACTAGTCACCACACACATCACAAAAATACATGGGTTGCACCTCTGGAAAGATGAAAAATCCCTTAACAAAACATATGTAGAACTCATGGGCATATCATGCACACAATAATCATGGCCAAAATGACAAATGTCTAAGATGGAGTAGCAGATCTGACAATTAACTCAAGTAGCCCTCTTCTAACAGCATTTCGGACATCAAGATGAACTCAAATGAAAATGATGTAATGGAATGAAATGATGTACTCTCAGAGACGAACATTTCGATATGCTATATGCATGAATCGAAGCTATGGATGCGGAGATATACAAATTGAATATATGCACATGGATCTGCAATTTCAGGACTTAGACGAATTTTACCCCGCGAAAATTAGGGTTTACTGTTCACGGATCTCAGATCTGGATCGCACACGGACCGAGGATGGCCGGCGAGGTACTGTTCACCGGCGGTCGCCGGCCGGAGTTGGGGAAGCCGGAGAGGGGCGCCGGCGACGAGGGAGAGGAGGAGGAGGCCGGGGAGGCGCGCGGCGAGGCGCGGACGTCGAGGTGGCCGGGGTTGGCGCGGGTGGTGTCTCGGGCGGCCGGCGACAAGGTTGGTGGCAGCGGCGGCGACGGCGTCCCACAGCGGCGCGGCGACGGGCGTGGGGAAGAAGACCCCGAGCGGCGCGGGCGGCCATGGGCCTCGGGGGCCCGATCCGGGCCTCCCGGGCCGGAGCAGCGGCGATGTGGGCGCGAGGCGGCGGCGAATGGGGGCGTGCCATGTGGCGGCGGAGGTGGAAGTCGGACACTTCCGTCGGTGGCGAAAATGTCCGGTGGCGGCGGACGAAGTGGATCTAGGGTTTTCGGGAGGAAGGGGAAGGAGAAATTCGGGGGTGTCTTTAAATAGGCATAGAGGGAGCTAGGAGAGTCCAAATGAGGTGCGGTTTTCGGCCACGCGATCGTGATCGAACGCTCTAGATGATGGAGCAGGTTTTGGTGAGTTTTGGGCCAACTTGAAGGGGTGTTGGGCTGCAACATACACGAGTCCTTTTCGGTCCCTCGGTTAACCATAGGAGCATCAAACGAAGTCCAAATGATACGAAACTTAACAGGCGGTCTACCGGTAGTAAACCAAGGCCGCTTGGCAAGTCTCAGTCCAATCCGGAAATGTTTAATCCCCACACACGAAAGAAAGGTAGAATTGACCACCGGAGGAGAACGAAGCGCCAGAATGCAAAACGGACAACGGGGAAAATGCTTGAATGCATGAGATGAACACGTATGCAAATGCAATGCACATGATGACATGGTATGAGATGCATGACAACGATAACTACACATGGAGACAAAGACCCGAACCCGAGAAAATAAATATAACTTAACGCCGGAAAGGGCAAGAGTTGGAGTACAAATTGGGGAAGTCATATCCGGGGTGTTACAACACTCCACCACTACGAAAAGATCTCGTCCCGAGATCTAGGACTGAAAGAACGCCGGGTACTCAGAATGGAGGTGATCCTCGCGTTCCCAGGTAGCTTCACGGTCGGAATGGTGTGACCACTTGACTTTGAGAAATTTGATTGACTTGTTGCGCGTCTTGCGTTCAGTCTCTTCAAGGATAGCAACGGGGTGCTCACGATAGGAGAGATCTTCTTGGATCTCAATGTCCTCAAAGTTGACGGTGTGGTCAGGCATCTTGAAGCACTTTCGGAGCTGAGAGACATGGAACACATCATCAACATTTGCAAAGTTTGAAGGAAGCTCGAGTTGATAGGCGAGGTCTCCTCTCTTGCTGACAATCTTGAAAGGTCCCACGTATCTAGGGCCAAGCTTCCCTTTGATACCGAAGCGACAAGTACCTTTCATAGGAGAGACGCGGAGGTAAACATGATCTCTGATCTCGAAAGCCAAATCACGGTGCTTACTATCATAGTAGCTCTTCTTGCGGGATTGGGCTTCTTTGAGGTTATCATGAATGACTTTGCACATTTCTTCTGCCTCTGTGATTAAGTCATTACCCAGCAGCTGACGTTCACCGGTTTCAGACCAGTTGAGAGGGGTATGGCACTTCCTGCCATACAGAATTTCAAATGGGGCCTTGCCCGAACTTGCTTGAAAACTATTGTTGTAGGAGAATTCGGCATAAGGAAGACAATCCTCCCACTTCATGCCGAAGGAGATCACACAAGCCTTGAGCATATCTTCAAGAATCTGGTTGACACGCTCAACTTGACCGCTTGTTTGAGGATGGAAAGCTGTGCTGAAACGGATGTTGGTGCCCATGGCCATCTGAAAAGAATCCCAAAACTTTGAGGTAAAGATGCTGCCACGGTCTGAAGAGATCACCTGAGGAATACCGTGCAGAGAGACAATTCGAGAGGTATAGAGTTCCGCCAATTGAGCTGCAGTGATCGACTCTTTGATAGGCAGAAAATGAGCCACTTTGGTGAGTTTGTCAATGACAACGAATATAGCATCGTTGCCACGCTTGGACTTTGGAAACCCAGCCACGAAGTCCATCTCTATGTGCTCAAACTTCCATTCTGGAATGGCAAGAGGTTGGAGGAGACCAGCAGGCCTATGGTGTTCTTCCTTCACTCTTCTGCAGACATCACGTTCATTCATGAACTGAGCAATCTCTCACTTCATTCGAGTCCACCAATAAGCCTGCTTAATATCCTGATACATCTTCGTGCTCCCAGGGTGGATGGAGAGGAGAGAATTGTGAGCCTCATTCATGATCACCTTACGAAGTTCACCTTTGGGTACAACAATACGATCCTCGAAGAAGAGAGTGTCCTTGTCATCAAGGCGGTAGCACTTGTACTTGGGTTGACTCTTAGCAATCCCAATCTTCACCTTTTTCACCATAGCATCAAGAAGCTGGGCTTGGCGAATCTGGTCTTCCAAGGTAGGAGAGACTTGAAGGTTGGCGAGGAAACCTTGACGAACAACATGCAGATTAAGTTTGCGGAAAGCTTCACAAAGCTCGGGTTGATAAGGCTTGAGAATCAGACTATTGCAATAGGCTTTTCTGCTCAATGTGTCCGCAATCACACTGGCCTTGCCTGGAGTATACTCGATACTCGGATTATACTCTTGAATCATTTCGACCCATCGAGTTTGCCTAAGGTTGAGATTAGGCTGAGTGAAGATGTACTTGAGACTCTTGTGATCAGTGAAAATGTCCACTTTCCTTCCCAATAGAAGATGTCTCCAAGTCAAAAGAGCATGCACAACTGCCGCCAACTCGAGATCATGAGTGGGGTAGTTCTTCTCATTAGGCTTCAACTGGCGGGAGGTATAAGCAACAACTTTCTTCTCTTGCATCAATACTGCACTGAGACCTTGGAGAGAGGCATCACAAAAGACCTTGTACGGCTTGGATTCATCAGGCGGAGTCAGAACTGGAGCAGTGATCAATTTCTCTTTCAAAGTGTTGAAAGCAATATCACACTCCGGAGAACAAACGTACTTGACGTGCTTCTGGAGGATATTTGAGAGAGGCTTCGTGATCTTAGAAAAGTTTTCAACGAATCTTCTGCAATAGCTTGCGAGACCGAGGAAACTGCGGAGTTGCTTCACATTCTGAGGAGGTTCCCAATTCACAATTGCAGACACCTTCTCGGGATTCACGGCAATGCCCTTGGCAGAGATGATATGACCAAGATAAAGAACCTCATCGAGCCAAAATTCACACTTGGAGAACTTGGCGTAAAAATGGTGTTCCCTCAGCTTATCAAGAACCAAATGCAAGTGCTTGGCATGATCTTCCTTGTTCTTCGAGAAAACCAGAATGTCATCGAGATAGACCAAAACGAAGTCATTGGTGTAGGCGTTCAAGATGAAGTTCATCATGCGAGAGAACGTTGGAGCGTTGACGAGGCCAAAAGACATGACAGTGTATTCATAAGAACCATAGCTTGTCCTGAAAGCCATCTTGGGAATATCTTGCTCACGGATTCGAATCTAATGATAACCCATACGGAGATCAAGCTTGGAGAATACTTGGGCACCTTTGAGTTGTTCGAACAGCTCGTTGATGTTGGGAAGTGGGTATTTGTTCTTGATGGTCTTCTTGTTCAATGGACGGTAATCAACACAAAGTCGGTCCGTTCCATCCTTCTTCTTCACAAAAAGAACACCACAACCCCACGGAGAAGAACTAGGCCGGATGAGACCCATTCTTTCTTGAATATCGAGTTGTTTCTTCAGCTCCTTCAACTCCTCAGGTCCGAGCTTGTAAGGACGCTTGCACACAGGTTCCGTACCGGGCTCAAGATCAATAACGAATTCAACTGGCCGGTGCGGAGGTATTCCTGGAAGCTCTTCTGGAAAGACGTCTTGATATTCGCAAACGACTGAAATCTGCGAGATAGCATTGAGTTCACCCTTCTCATTGAGAGAAAACAAATGGATGGTATTATCCCGAGCGGCAAAGACAATTACATCCTCAGACGAATGAGTCAATTGAATATGCCTGGCAGCACAATCAATCTGAGCCTTGTGCTTAGAGAGCCAATCCATCCCGAGAATAAGATCAATATCCGAGTTACCAAGAATCATTGGAGAAGCCAGAAACTTGAAATCACCCATCGAGATAGAAATATCCGGAACTTCGTAGTTAGCAAGCAAGCATCTACTGGGAGAGACAACTGCTAATGGCTTATGCGTAACTTGAGAAAACCACCCATGCTTAGATGCAAAAGGTCTTGAGATAAAACAATGTGATGCACCAGTGTCAAAAAGAACTTTTGCGGGAACATCGTTAACAGGAAGGTTACCCATGATGACATCTGATGAATCCTCTGCCTGAGCTGCATTCACCATATTGACCTTGGCGTACTTGGGGTTATGCTTGACCACAGCTGTACTTGCCGATCTGACAGGAGGAGGAGGAAGACGCCTCTGGTTGAAACACTTGTTGGCATAGTGACCCTTCTGTTGGCACTTGTTGCACGTGACCTCTGAAAGCGGACGGTGGTACGGAGCACTCGATCTTGGAGCTTGCGACGAAGTCTTGTTCTAAAAGCCAGGGTTGGGTGGGTGGGAAGAACCACTGCCACCTTTGCTCTTCTGATACGGCTGACGGAACGGAGGAGGAGGAAGCCAATACTTCTGCTGCTTGGCCACTTGAGTAGAGGAAGAAGAAGTAGCATCTCTGACTCGCTTCTTGGAAGCATCACACCTCAACTGAGAAGCCTCTTGCTTCAGTGCCGTGTTGTAGAACTCATCGTACCTCAAGGGCTCAAAGAGAACAAGAGCGAGCTGAATTTCTTCTCTGAGACCACCCCTGAACTGGTATATCATGCTCTTCTCATCAGGTACGTCCTGCTTGGCAAAGCGGGCGAGCTTCTGGAACAACTTATTGTAGTCATAGATAGACAAAGAGCCTTGCTTCAAGTTGCGGAATTCCTCACGCTTACTTTCAGTCACACTCTGAGGGATGTGATGAGCTCGGAAATCTTGACGAAATTCATCCCAAGTGATCACACGTCCACCTCTGGAATCATGTACTGCTGGAACCACTCTGCAGCTTGATCTTTGAGCTGGAAGGATGCGAACTTGACGAAATCTTCAGGCCTGACGTTACTGCACTCAAAATGCTTGGACAGATCCACAAGCCAATCGTCAGCATCGGTTGCCTCAACACAATTGCTGAACGTCTTTGGCCCATTAGCAAGGAACTGGTTGAGTGAAGCAAAGTGGTTTTGATTGTTGCCTTGATTCCCTTGATTGCCTTGATTGCGCTCTTGGAGGATTTGCATGATCAACTGTGTGTTTGCATTGGTTGCGGCCATCACAGCTTGCCATGCCTCCGGAGGAGGTGGAGGTGGTGGCGGATCAGGATTCAGAGTCGTGCGCGTTGGAGGAGCCATCCTGAAGAGGTTGACATCCATTAGCACATTGATAGACAAATATTGAAGCTAAATCCAATGGAATGAAAATAGCAACATAAAGTATTCACATCCGAACAAAATGAACGAATGCATTCCTCTTCAAATGGTCACATATCCATAAATTGCGAAGCTACGTAGAATTAGGTAGAAGAAGTAAATCAACAAGGTACGGATCAAGAATGAATAATCGGTAAGAAATCCCAATCTCAAACCAATATCCGTGGAAGAAGAACTAGAGCTACTAGAATTCCCACCTATGAAACTCCCGAACCTTTCCGGTTATGCAATCAGGTGTTGGGGATACAGGGGAAGCATAATATCTCACCCAAACTAGCAAATCCTACATCAAGCTGTATCCATCCTTCAACACATAACCAAGAAAAACTTCGGCTACCATCTACATCAACCTTCGAAAAGCATCCGTTATACAAGTTATGGTGATACTCCCGAACTCCTGCCCAAGTACTGGGTGGCGTCGAGGTTATCTCACCAACGAACTGCATAAAAGAGATTTTCGATGTCGGCGTACTAAACTCAGGTATTCCAGAACTGCAACGATAAAATTATGATGACAACACCTCAAAGCTCAACTCCCTGGGACACTTCCACTAAACCCCTGACAGGAGGCACCAAGACAATGTTCTCATCATAAAACCATTGGAACGATTCCAAGATACCCGCGTGATCCTAAAAAAAATTTAGTGAAATTTGAGAAGAGAAGAGTCAAAACTCTACGTCAGGATGCCTTACTATAGCGATGAGGAGACTGGGAAGTAAAAAAGAATTCCTAAACTCTCCGATATATAATTCCTAATTGACTCAAAACATTTTTCTAGACACAACTCGGCCGCTAAAAACAATCAATCAGTGGGGGCTCCTACGATCGGGGAAGGCTCTGATTACCAACTTGTAACACCCTCGATGCGACTATATCTCCCATGTGTCGAGGCACGACTTAGAGGCATAATCGCATTGAAGGCATACGTCGCAAGTCAGGTAATCATCACAAACATCCCATGTAATATAGATAATGAAAAAGGGATAACATAGTTGGCTTACACTCGCCACATCAATCAAGTACATAAATAACATACATCATCCAAGCACTCATGGCCCGACTACGGCGCCAAAATAAAAGATAACCCAACAAGCGACATGGCCCCGATCACCCCAACTGGGCACCACTACTGATCATCAGGAAAAGAAACATAGTAACGCTGAGAGTCCTAGTCATACTCCCACTTGAGCTCAAGCGCGCCATCTGGAGCTATATCATCGGGTCCTGCATCTGGTGTAATAGTAATCTGTGAGCCACAGGGACTCAGCAATCTCGCACCCTCGCGATCAAGACTATTTAAGCTTAATAGGTGGGGTAAGGTAAGTATATGTGGAGCTACAGCAAGCGACTAGCATATATGGTGGCTAACTTATACGCAAAAGAGAGCGAGAAGAGGAGGCCAAGCGCGAACGAGAGGACAACCTGCGCAAGCATTACTCCAACACCATGTCCACTTCCCGGACTCCGCCGAGAAGAGGCCATCACGGTAACACACACAGTTGATTCATTTTATTTAAGTTAAGGTTCAAGTTATCTACAACCAGACATTAACAAATTCCCATCTGCCCATAACCGCGGGCACGGCTTTCGAAAGTTCAATCCCTGCAGGGGAGTCCCAACTTAGCCCATGACAAGCTCTCACGGTCAACGAAGGAATAGACCTCCACCCGAGACATTCCGATCAGACTCGGTATCCCGGTACAACAAGACATTTCGACAGGTTAAAACAAGACCAGCAACACCGCCCGAATGTGCCAACAAATCCCGATAGGAGCTGCACATATCTCATTCTCAGGGCACACTCAGATTGCCTAAACTTCCGGTAGGCCAGCCCAGAGTTGCCCCAGGTAGTCACTGGCGGCTGACAGTTTGGACCAACACTCAGAGGAGCACTGGCCTGGAGGGTTTAAATAAGATGACCCTTGGGCTACAAAAACCCAAGGGAAAAAGAGGCTAGGTGGAAAATGGTAAAACCAATGTTGGGCATTGCTGGAAAAGCTTTAATCAAGGCAAACTATCAACGGGTTCCCATTATAACCCAACCGCGTAAGGAACGCAAAATCCGGGAACATAACACCGATATGACGGAAACTATGGTGGCAAGAGTGGAACAAAACACTAGGCGAGAGGCCGAGCCTTCAACCCTTTACCAAGTATATAGATGCATTAAGATAACATGGAAATATAATGATATCCCAACAAGTAAATAAATGTTCCAACGAGGAACGGTCTCCAATCTTCACCTGCAACTAGCAACGCTATAAGAGGGGCTGAGCAAAGCGGTAACATAGCCAATCAACGGTTTGCTAGGACAATGGTGGGTTAGGGGCTGAACATGGCAATTTGGGAGGCTTGAAGGAAAGTGGTAGGCATCGTAGCATTGGCATAGCAAAAGAGCGAGCAAAATAGCATAGCAAAGATAGTAGTGATTTCGAGGGTATGATCATCTTACCTGCAAAGTTGTCAGAGTTGACTGGATCCTCGAAAGTAAACTCAACGGGCTCCTCTTTAGCGAACTCGTCTCCCGGCTCTACCCAAACAAGACAAACAAGAAAAAGAACACTATCAACCACGTGCAAGGATCAAACAAGAAGATGCAAACATGGTATGCTCTGCGGGATGCATATGCAAGATATGACAGGAAATGCATGGACCTGGCCTCAACTTGGAAAACCAAGTGTGCCACTGGAAAGATGAGATGAAATCACTTGAAAACGATATAAAGATCACCAGAATCGGAGTTACGGTTTGGAAATGGCAAGCGATTCAAATATGACACCGGTCTGCGATTTACAGCAAGTAGCCAACTAAATGCAATGAGATGAACATGCTACAACACTCATTCATGGCATCAAAATACATGGCAGGGAAGCATTCAAGATTCTTAACAAAATTCTAGCACTGAGCTACGGCCAATTCATCCATTAGGAGGTTCAAACAAGCATGACCAAAATGCAAATGGTAAACAGATCTCAGACTTAGTGAAATTAACACTTGTCTGGAATTTCAGATCATATAGCCCTCTTCGAAGCACCAAAACAACATGTTACAGGACCTGGACATAGCAAAGTAAAACATGGCATGGAGCTACTCAAATAGCTTAACAAAAGTCCCTTAGTTACCTTGAGCCAAAAGGGATCCGAAAATATACTAACAAGCACACGAACATAGCAAAAACATAATCAGTATTCAGACTTAGTGAAAACTGGGAAATGCTGAAATCATAACTCAAGTAGGCATGTTTACGAGCTCGATGCACTCACTACGGAGCAACTCATGGCAAGACAAGCATACATCCATTAAGAAGGAACAAAATGCAAGCTATACATGGCAAGAACAACGGCATAGCATGCACGGATCAACTACAATAACATCGGCAAAATCGCAAACAAGTTGACGATCTGCCCAGATTCACAACGAAGCAAAAGTAGAGCTCGATTGACTCAAGCTAGGGTGCTCCATAATTGCAAACAAAGGCATGGATGGATAGAGCACTACAATATTAACAAAATCCTTGACTGATCATCCTCAAAAGAGGCACGGATCACTAGGAAACAACATGAACATATGGCATCATGAGATAAACAAACCCAGGACTTAGTGAAATTACTAAGTCCCTGAAAACAGAATTACCGAGTGCCTCACTTTGCAAGCTTGCACTAGTCACCACACACATCACAAAAATACATGGGTTGCACCTCTGGAAAGATGACAAATCCCTTAACAAAACATATGTAGAACTCATGGGCATATCATGCACACAATAACCATGGCAAAAATGACAAATGTCTAAGATGGAGTAGCAGATCTGACAATTAACTCAAGTAGCACTCTTCTAACAACATTTCGGACATCAAGATGAACTCAAATGAAAATGATGCAATGGAATGAAATGATGTACTCTCAGAGACGAACATTTTGATATGCTATATGCATGAATCGAAGCTACGTGTGCGGAGATATAGCAAGTTGAATATATGCAGATGGATCTGCAATTTCAGGACTTAGACGAATTTTACCCCGCGAAAATTAGGGTTTACTGTTCACGGATCTCAGATCTGGATCGCACGCGGACCGAGGATGGCCGGCGAGGTACTGTTCACCGGCGGTCGCCGGCCGGAGTTGGGGAAGCCGGAGAGGGGCGCCGGCGACGAGGGAGAGGAGGAGGAGGCCGGGGAGGCGCGCGGCGAGGCGCGGACGTCGAGGTGGCCGGGGTTGGCACGGGCGGCGTCTCGGGCAGCCGGCGACGAGGTTGGTGGCAGCGGCGGTGACGGCGTCCCACGGCGGCGCGGCGACGGGTGTGGGGAAGAAGACCCCGAGCGGCGCGGGCGGCGATGGGCCTCGGGGGCCCGATCTGGGCCTCCCGGGCCGGAGCGGCGGCTATGTGGGCGCGAGGCGGCGGCGAATGGGGGCGTGCCATGTGGCGGCGGAGGTGGAAGTCGGACACGTCCGTCGGTGGCGAAAATGTCCGGCGGCGGCGGACGAAGTGGATCTAGGGTTTTTGGGAGGAAGGGGAAGGAGAAATTCGGGGGTGTCTTTAAATAGGCATAGAGGGAGCTAGGAGAGTCCAAATGAGGTGCGGTTTTCAGCCACGCGATCGTGATCGAACGCTCTAGATGATGGAGCAAGTTTTGGTGGGTTTTGGGCCAACTTGAAGGGGTGTTGGGCTACAACACACACGAGGCCTTTTCGGTCCCTCGGTTAACCGTAGGAGCATCAAACGAAGTCCAAATGATACGAAACTTGACAGGCGGTCTACCGGTAGTAAACCAAGGCCACTTGGCAAGTCTCGGTCCAATCCGGAAATGTTTAATCCCCACACACTAAAGAAAGGTAGAATTGACCACCGGAGGAGAACGAAGCGCCGGAATGCAAAACGGACAACGGGGAAAATGCTTGAATGCATGAGATGAACACGTATGCAAATGCAATGCACATGATGACATGATATGAGATGCATGAAAACGATAACAACACACGGAGACAAAGACCCGAACCCAAGAAAATAAATATAACTTAACGCCGGAAACGGCAAGAGTTGGAGTACAAATTAGGGAAGTCATATCCGGGGTGGTACAGAAACCCCCTCGGTCGGGCAGGTCAGGTCCCACCCTTGAGCAACTATTGAATGAACCTTGTCCAAGACACGGCACCCGGGAGAAGACAGCCACCCATCTATGGAAGGATTGTACAATCATGAAGGCATTCAAGAATTCAAATGGATTTGATGGAAGTCACGGCCCTGGCGGCGGTTCAGGTGGAGGCGGCTTTCATGGCCCGGGCGCCGGCTCAGGTGGAGGCGGTTTTCACGGTCAGGGACACGCGGGTAACCAAGGAGGTTATAATCCACAACCCGGCCATGGTAATCAGCAGCAATCCGGATTTCAGAGCAACCCAAAACAGTTGAATAGTGGGCAATAGCATGTGTTTACCACTAGCTTGTGCAAGCGGGACCAAAAGCTTCACAAGAGGGTTGTCGATGCCATTGAGCCGGCGATTCCGTGTTACTTACGGTGGTTAGAACAGCCTATTGTGTGGAGAAGAGAGGATCATTCTCCCCGGGTTGACAATCTGGGTCACTTGGCCTTGGTAGTAGCGCCTCAGGTTGGTGGATATAAATTACTAAAGTGCTCATGTATGGAGGCAGTAGCATCAACATCCTCTACTATGAGACGTTTCGCCGGATGGTGTTGACTAATAAGAGTCTTAAGCAATCTAACACTGTTTTTCACGGTGTGGTACCTGGCAAATCGGAATACCCAGTTGGCAAGATTGAACTGGAAGTAGCCTTTGGGATGAATATGATTTTAGAGCGGAGAAATTAACCTTTGAGGTGGTTAAGATCAAAAGCCCATATCATGCTTTGTTTGGACGGCCGGCTTACGCCAAGTTCATGGCTCGGCCATTTTATGTGTATCTGTAGCTCAAGATGCCGGGTTATAAGGGCACCATTACAGTACATTGAAGCCGGAAAATAGCCCTGGAGTGTGAAGAAGGAGGTGATGCATACGCTGAGTCTGTTTGTGCAACGGAGGAGCTGAAGTTTTATAAAGATAATGTTGACCCGGCAGACATGACGTCTCTAAAGAAGCCAACAACGGAGCATGAACCGGTGTTGAAATTCAAGTCAACTGATGACACCAAGATGGTTGATTTTGTGCCTGGCGACTCATCCAAGCAATTCATCATCAGTGCCAATTTGGATCCAAAATAGGAAAGCACGCTCATCGAGTCCATCCGTGAGAACCGGGACATCTTTGCATGGAAACCTTCTGACATGTCGGGTGTCCAGAGAGAACTCGCTGAGCACACTCTCAATATTGATCCAAAGTTTAAGCCGGTCAGGCAGTTTCTCCGACGATTCAACAAGGAAAGGCGCAAGGCCATCAGAGAAGAGGTGGCCCGGCTCTTGGCCGCCGGGTTCATTGTGGAAGTCTTTCACTAGAGTGGTTAGCCAACCCGGTGCTTGTACTCAAAAAGAACGGGACCTGGCATATGTGTGTCGATTACACCGATTTAAATAAGGCTTGTACGGCTGACCCTTTCGCTATCCCCCATATTGATCAGATCATTGATGCTACGGCGGGTTGCACACGTTTGAGTTTTTTTGGATGCCTATTCAGTTTATCATCAGATCAAGATGGCAGTCAAGGACCAGGAGAAGACAGCTTTCATCACTCCGTTTGGAGCCTTCTGCTATGTGTTTATGCCCTTCGGGCTCAAGAGTGCCCAAGCAACTTATCAAAAGTGAATGCAGAATTGCCTTCACAATCAGATTGGGCATAATGTTCATGCTTATGTGGATGATATAGTGGTAAAATCCAGGAAAGAGGAAACCTTGGTCACAGATCTGAAAGAGACCTTTGATAACCTCCGGGTCTACAAAATGACGCTTAACCCAGCCAAGTGTGTTTTTGGAGTCCCAGCTGGCAAGCTCGTGGGTTTTTTGGTGTCCAACCGAGGTATTGAAGCTAACCTGGAGAAGAATATGGCAATCACATCCCTAGCCAAACCAACATGCATCAATGACGTTCAACGGCTAGCAGGTCGTCTTGCTGCTTTGAGCCGGTTCATAACCCGATTAGGGGAGAAGCCGATGCCTTTGTATCAGATGATGAAGAAAACTGATGATTTTGTTTGGAGCGATGTTGTGAACTCTGCTTTTGAGGATCTGAAGAAACAGCTTGCTGAGCCGCGGTCCTTGCTGCTCCAGTTGAGAAAGAGCCACTATTGGTATACGTAGCCGCCAACTCAAGAGCTGTTAGTGTGGCAATTGTGGTGGAGCGCAAGGAGGTTGGCAAGGAACATCCGGTTCAACGGTCGGTTTACTACGTCAGTGAGGTGTTGATTGAATCTAAACAAAGATATCCACATTGGCAGAAGCTCGTATATGGGGTGTTCATGGCGAGCCGGAAGCTCAAACATTACTTTCAGGGTCACCCAATCACTGTGGTTAGCTCTGCTCCTTTGGGAGACATCATTCAAAATAGAGAAGCCACTAGATGAGTCACCAAGTGGGCCATTGAGCTTGGATCTCATGGGTTGAAGTATGTACCACGTACTGCGATCAATTCTCAAGCACTAGTTGATTTTATTAATGACTAGACAGAGATGCAGATGCCGGAAGAGAAACCAGACAACACATATTGGACTATTCACTTTGATGGGTCCAGACAGTTGGAAGGCTCGGGGGCTGGAGTTGTTTTAACCTCCCCTCGAGGTGACAAATTTTGTTATGTGTTGCAGCTAATGTTTCCTTGCACTAACAACGCAGCGGAATATGAAGCATTGCTCCATGGTCTTCGAATGGCTAAAGAGATGAGCCTGAGCCAGGTCCGGTGTCTTGGCGACTAAGATTTGGTAGCTCAACAGGTGTCAGGCAAGTGGGATTCCAAAGATCCTCTCATGCTGGCTTATCGCCGTGAAGTTGATGCTGTTGCAGGGTATTTTACAGGTTATCAGGTGGAGCACATTGATTGTAGGAAGAACGAGGCGGCTGATGCTTTAAGCCGGTTGGGATCTCAGCGTAAGCCGGTGCTACCTAACACCTTTTTGGATGTTTTGCATAACCCGTCTGTTAAGTTACCTACGGAAGAAGATCTAGCCGTAACTAACCCAGAGGCGCAGTTGGTGGCGGCTCTTCACACCATCCCAGATTGGACAATACCGTTCTTGGCTTACATTAACCGGGGTGAGCTGCCAGCGGATGAGACCCTGGCCCGACAGATAACCCGGCGGTCTAAGTCAATGATGATTTCTGACGGAGAACTATACCATCGCAGTGTCTCTGGAGCATTTCAGCGATGTGTTTCCCCTGAAGAAGGCCAAGAAATACTTCGTGAGATCCATGAAGGTGATTGTGGTCATCACGCCGGGTCAAAATCTCTGGTGGCCAAAGCTTTTGGTCATGGTTTTTATTGGTTGATGGCTCACGCTAATGCAGAAGATCTGGTGAGTAGATGTGATGGATGTCAAAAATTCGCACGACGAGCACATGTGCCGGCTCAAGAGTTGCGGATGATTCCAATCACTTGGCCGTTTGCGGTCTGGGGGCTTGACATGGTTGGACCTTTCAAAAGGTCTAAGGATAAAAAGACACATCTTTTAGTGGCAGTTGACAAATTCACAAACTGGGTTGAGGCAGAACCAGTGAGTAAGTGTGATGCGGCCACAACGGTTCAGTTCATGAAAAAGGTGATCTTCTGTGTTGGTTTTCCACACAGCATTATCACTGACAACGGTACCAATCTATCCCAAGGGGCTATGGAGGAGTTCTGTCAGCGTGAGCATATCCGGCTTGATGTCTCTTCTGTAGCTCATCCTCAATCCAATGGTCAGGCTGAGAGAGCAAATCAGGAAATATTGAAAGGTCTCAAACCCCGGCTTATGGTTCCCTTACAACGAACGCCGGGTTGTTGGGTGGAGGAGTTACCCTCGGTGCTGTGGAGTATCAACACCACCCCTAATAGATCTACAGGTTACACACCTTTCTTCATGATTTATGGAGCAGAAGCAGTGTTGCCTAGTGACATCCGTCATGACTTGCCTCGTGTGGTGGCTTATGTTGAAGCTAACAATGAACAAGCCAGACAGGATGCACATGACATGTTAGATGAGGAAAGAGATTTAGCAGCGGCTCGATCAACAATTTATCAACAGGACATGCGTCGTTATCACAGCCGCCGAGTTAAGTCCAGGACTTTTCAAGAAGGTGACCTGGTGCTCCGGCTCATCCAGGATCTATCAGATGCACACAAGCTATCCCCACCTTGGGAAGGACCCTTTGTGGTCAGCAAGAACTTAAACAATGGGTCATATTACCTCATTGACGTTCGAGAGCACAAAGCCTGACGTAAGTCGGAAGAGGAGACCCGCCGGCCGTGGAACATTGCTCAACTTCGGCCATACTACACCTGAGCCACCGGCTCTCATCATGTACATACGTTGGCGTTATATATATTATGATAAGTAATAAAGCAGGACCATCTGTCTCTTTTCTTTTCAGAAAGATTACACATCTTTATTATTTTTACTACTATTTTCAAATGACTATTAAGGAGCTGATCATATTTGAATCCAGTCTAACCTTTTTTGGTCCGTCTTATGATCGTATTCGAATCTAGCTGCAACTATCAAGGTCATTTGGGGGCTTCCTGTTCAAACATAGGTCGTATTCAAACCAAAGAGAACATAGCTGTCGTAACCCTTTTGATCGGCTCACAGCCAAACTCACTAGGGGGCTTCTTGATCATATTCGAATCACAGCTTAACCCCTTTTGGGTCCGACATGGATCATATTCGAATCAGGGTCGTTAAAAACCTCTCAAGGTCATTTGGGGGCTTCCTGTTCAAACATAGGTCGTATTCGAACCAAAGAGAACATAGTTGTCGGTACCCTCTTGATCGGCGCAATGCCAAAGCCACTGGGGGCTATATGGTCGTATTCGAACCTTAGCTTAACCCCTTTGGTCCGGTTCACTAATCGTATTCGAATCAGAAACCCCCAACCTTTAATTACAAGGTCAATTTTGTTTACCACCTGTTATTTGCCTTATTGGTTTTTTGTTGTCTCAGTTTCACAAATAATCAGCATGGTCTTTTCACTGGCTGGACTATTTGACAACAAGCCGCCAGGGCATGATAATCATTAAGTATTCAGAAGCATTGACTTCTCAAAAAAGACAGGATTATCAACTTCATCACCCGGGTCATTTAAACCGGTGGTCAGGAGATCAAAGGTATAGGTGTGGCTATTGTTTATGAACAGTTGCTTTCTGTATTAATCAAAGGTTATTTCAGCCTTGCTTTCTTTTTACATCTGGTTTTGTTTTTTACTATGATAAAAATATTGGCTATAAACCGGGTGTTCTAACCCGTTTAGTACTAAGCCGCCAAGCCAGTTGTTTCCTTTTTATACAGGAACAGAGTTGAAGTATTGCAGGGACAACCATAAATATGATGCATACATTAACATCGGAGTAACACACAGTGTCTTATGCGCGATGGCATAGGAAGAATATGCAGTGTTTTCAAAACTAATCTATTAGAAGGCTTTTACAAGCCCATGAAGATGGTCATCACTCCTCCCTCGCTGGTTCCCCGCCCTCTGCTGATTGGAAGCTGGGCTTTGACCAGTCAAAACCGTTCACGGCAATAAATTCTGCTTCTTCGTCAATTAGGTCGGGCGGATCAACTTCCGGAGCAAATGTATGTTCAAGAACAGGCGGGATTAAATATGTCACCTTGTACGAGGGAGTTGCCATCTTCTTATTTTCCACATCAAAACCTGCCTGATACTTGTTGATATTGGTTTCATCACCAAGAATAGTCGCCTGAGGCCGAACTCCCCGCACGCAAGCCATGAAGTCATCTTGGTCACAGGGAGATCCATCTTCCTTCACGGTAGGATACCCTCTGGCTACGTCCGCCGGGTCTAGATCTGGCACCCAAGCCTTGGAGCGGCTCAGGGCAGTCAAAGCTCCGGCTTTGGCACAAGAGCACTTGACTTCTTGGAACCTGGCGGGTAAGATTGCCAGCTTCTTTAAGACATCGCTGAGTCGGTTGGGTCCTTGATTGGCGGGAGAAATAGCGGCAAGTGCCCGTTGTGCGCCAATGTACAATTGCTCTACTAAGTTATACACCACCTTCAGTTTAATCACATTGTCTTGGCTCAAATTCTGGCTTCGTGGGCCTGCACATGTTATATAAACAAAGGATCAGCCAGCGGTTTATTTTCCGGGTCAGCATACGGTACAAAAGGTCAGTACAGATGGCTTACCAAAGATGGCGGACACCATTTGAGATACCCGGTTCTTTAAGCCGGTCAGCTCTTTAGTAACCTCCGCAAGAGCTGCTTCCACCTTTTTGGCGCGTTGTGTCGGCAGTGTTTTCTCTTCAGCCCAGGTTTTCTTCTTGGTAGTCAAGATGTTTTTCAGATTTTCCGTCTCACCAAGACTTAATTGAAGCTTGGAGTCGGCAGCCTTGATTTCTGCCTCCTGATCTGCCAGCCGGGTCTTGGCGTCAGTCAATTGCGAGCTCAGTTCAGATAAGGCATTCTGCAAAACATACCCAGATGAGTCAAGATTTCAATTAAGGTTTAAAATTCAAGATTCAAGTCTCAAGTGCCTTTGCACTGCAAAACCACTTGACACTTGGGGGCTAATGTATGCCAAATCAATTTCTTATGACTCTAAAATACTTCAAGTCCCAAATACTTTACAAAGTAACAGCACTTGGAGGCTAATGTATGGTATTCAGCAAAGCTTCTCAAGGTTAAGCCGGATTACAGTATTTGTTGGATTCGATACAAGACAGTTATAAAATTCAAAGTACCGGATCATTTATGGTTAAATGAACCGGCCCTTGGGGACTACAAGTGAAGCTTTGTTCAAATTTTATTGGATTTCAGGAAAATCTAAAAGTACAGTCTTAGCCTATATCATAAAGTCTACAGATAATTATGGTTCTCTCATAATCTAAAGACGTGGGGACTGGCAGAATATAAGTAAGCCGGAAGAATATACCTCATATTTTAGCTGCAACTGCTTGACCATTTCGATCTCTGAGTCACGGCTGGAGTGCACATGGCTGAGATAGCCGGGTAATATGTTGTTGGCATTCAGATGGTCATAATGCGAAATATCAAAACACACTTTTTGTCTCTCCAGTGCCTCTTGTTTCATAGTATGACGAGCCAACACGATGGGATTCCCCGGCTCAATGAAGCGGCTCCCAGTGATTAGAACATCTTGAGGAGACGGTCATGGCGGGTTAGCCGAGCTGGATGGTCCAGTGGCAGAAGGGTTAACGGTGGTATTGTCGGCTGATGGCTCAGGAGGATTTAATTTAGCATTGGCGGCCGAGTCTTCTGGTGTGTTAGTTAATGGAGGAGAAGATGGCATGGCCGGTTCAGGGACAGGAATTGGCGGATCTTCCACCGGCTTAGTTGCCTTTGCCTTCTTGGACTTAGCTTGACCACTAAGAGAAATATTATAGGACTGTCAGTATAAAGATACAGTTTGAAAAACACGGAGGAAAGATGATTTTTTTTCCTTATCTAGGGGCAGTCTTGAAGGCCGGAAACTGGGTCTGAGACGAGTCGCCAGAAGAGCGAGACACCTCCTACAAAGATAAAGTAAAGTTAAGTAATTCAAGGGAAATGATCCATTAAGCAGAAAGTCAAAGACCAAGAAGTAAACCTCATTCCGACGCTTTTGAGGAGTTTATTGAAGAACAACAAGCGGTTCGTCTTCATTCCGGACTTGACGGCGGCTCTCATGTTGCTGCTTTTTCAAAAGAAAGTGAGGGTCCAGATAAGCCAAAGGGTGTGAAAACGTTACTTTCCGGGTTACGACTCCAAGTTTCTGTCTTGGCAAATGGGTTGAGTCGGAGGAAATAGTTACCTCTTCTTCAATGGCCTGGCTAGCTCCAGTATTGTCCTGGTAATGATCAGTGTTAATAAGATTATTAAAAACTTGGCCAAGGGAGTCAAGGGCTACCTCCAACTCAGAAGTATCATCAAGCTTCATCATTTCCTCAGTGGTACTCTTCTTCTTCTTTTTAGTCCTCCGGGTCGTTTTCTTGGTGTTTATGGCGGCGACTCTCGCCTTCTTGGTAGCTTCGTAGTCATATTTAACTTTCCAGAAATCAGATTTGGCTTGTGAACAGGTAAAAACAAGATGAAAGGTCAGGAAAGTATTAAAAAACGATACGGCTGGGAGAAGTACAAAGGAGAGAGATCAGAGTTTCCTTACTTCTGGCACCGGGTTAAGCTTGCAGAAGGGGTTTAACCCGACTTTACTGTAGTCTTCGTATTTTCCGTTCACCAGAAGGGTTGACATTGAAACAATATCTTCTTTCGTTAATTGAATGGAGCTATGACGAAGAGAGTCATCTAGGCCTCCGCCATACTCATACATCAATCTTGATCGACGGCTTAAAGGAATAACCCGCCACGCAACCCAGCAACGAGTCAAGTCAACTACTGTTAAGCCGTTCCCCAATAAAGTATTAATCCTTTTGATTGAGGGAATCAGCTTCTTGCGTTCGGCAGCAGTAAGTTTGTCAGGGAGCGCAAATTTGGAGTCAAGACGCTCGGTGCGATAACCCGGCAGTGGCTTCTCATTTGCTGGTGAAATGTCTTGACAGTAGAACCAAGTCTGATTCCAGTCTTTGGGATGACTCGGCAAGACTATAAGGGGGAAGACAGCGCCCTGTCGGCATTGAATCGAGATGCCTCCAAGTTCCAAGCTAAGGCCATTGGTGCACTCGTTCTGCCGGTTCAGATAAAAATACTCTCTAAAGAGATCCACGGTCGGCTCTTCTTGAAGGTAAACCTCACAGAGTACTTGGAAGTTGCAGATATTGGATATAGAATTGGGTCCGATATCTTGAGGGTGGAGGTTAAAAAATGGAGGACTTCTCTGAAGAACTTTGAGTCGGGCGGTGAAAAGCCACGGTTCATGTGATCAATAAAGACAATGACTTCACCATCTCTTGGATTGGGCCGTTCTTCGTCCGGGTCAAGTGCACGGTAAGACATGACATTTTTTCCTGGCAAAAATTCTATGGAGAAGAACTCTTTGAAACGTTCCTCAGTTATGGTTGAGGGAACCCAGTTGCAAACAGTTGGCGCTTTGGACGGCATGGTGTTCAAAAACGTACTGAAAGGAAGGTCACATGCCGGTTCAATTCAATAAATATGATGAAAGTAAAAGATGATATAGGGGAGCAATGGTGGCTTAATTAAGGGCTAATGTCATATAAGGAAAAGTAAGCCGGCATAGTAAGCCGCCATGACTACAGACATTTGAGAAATACTAGCGGCAGAAATTGGTTAAGTATGGAGACAACAGGTTTCTTAACTTCTTGATATTAATATGGATCAAATGGCCGTTCAAAACAAAATAATTCCTAGACCTAAAAATATAGCTCAGATGAGTTCCTCAGTTCTAAATGCGGCCCTTGTACCATAAAAAGGATCTAATAATGTCAAAAGTAGGCACCAAACAACTACCGCTTAAGCATACATATTTTTTGGATCAAGAGGAGGAGGCAGCGGAAGGACTACGAAGGAACCACGAAGAACTTTGAAGAACATGAGGAAAACCTAGAAGCTTTGAATGCGGATCTGAGGAACAAGAGAACAAGAGCTTATAGCTACGGATCCTCCAAGGAAGATCGCCACCGTTCTCTGAACCAGGTATGGTTGATGCAGCGGCCAAGGTCGACGATGACGAGATGCTCGGCAACGGCAGCGGAGCTCGAGCAGCAGCGGAGGTCGCGAGAGGAGGAAGACGAAGAAGAGAGGAGAATGAGAAATCCTGGCCGTGTGTCTATTTATAAGGAAAAAAGTGAACAGACGGGTGCGAAAATCAAGGAAGACCCAAATATTGCTTATCCAACTAAACGGACGCCACGAAGGGTAACGATTGCGCGAGTCCACGGAGGGCTCCACCCACGAAGGGTCCACGAAGTAGCAACCTTGTCTATCCCACCATGGCCATCGCCAACGAAGGACTTGCCCCACTAGCGGTAGATCTTCATGAAGTAGGCGATCTCCTTGCCCTTACAAACTCCTTGGTTCAACTCCACAATCTTGTTAGAGGCTCCCAAGTGACACCTAGCCAATCTAGGAGACACCACTCTCCAGGAAGTGACAAACGTTGTGTTGATGATGAACTCCTTGCTCTTGTGCTTCAAATGATAGTATCCCCAACACTCAACTCTCTCTCATAGGATATGGATCTGGTGGAAAGAAGATTTGAGTGGAAAGCAACTTGGGGAAGGCTAGATATCAAGATTCATATGGTAGGAATGGAATATCTTGGCCTCAACACATGAGTAGGTAGTTCTCTCTCAGAAATAGGATGCTGGAAGTGTAGGCTTAGTCTGATGGCTCTCTCCACGAATGAAGAGGAGGTGGAGGGGTATATATAGCCTCCACACAACATCCAACCGTTACACACAATTTACCAATCTCGGTGGGACCGAATCAACAAACTAGGTCGGACCGAAAAGGTAAACCTAGTGACCGTTAGAGATTTCGGTGGGACCGACTGGATCAACTCGGTGGGACCGATGTGCTAGGGTTAGGGTAAATCCAAAACTCGGTTTGACCGATTACTCAAACTTGGTGGGACCAATTTAGGTAATAAGCGAAACAGAGAGTTGGCCAAGCAAACTCGGTGAGACCGATTGCATATCTCGGTGGGACCGAGAATAATGCAATAGGTAACAGAGAGTTTGCAAGCCCATCTCCGTGAGACCGAGATCCCATCGGTGAGTCCAAACTGATTAGGGTTTCTGGCAGTGGCTATGACAAGTGAAACTCGGTGGTGCTGGATAGGAATAATCGGTAGGTCTGAGTTTGGCTTTAGGTTTAGGTCATATGTGGAAGTGGGAAAGTAGCTGAGGATTTTGGAGCATATCATTAAGCACATGAAGCAAGAGGTTCATTAAGAAACACCTCATCCCTCCTTGATAGTATTGGCTTTTCCTATGGACTCAATGTGATCTTGGATCACTAAAATGTGAGATGAAGAGTCTTGAGCTTCAAGCTTTAGCCAATCCTTTGTCCTTAGCATCTTGGAGAACTTCCCACAACCTTTAGTCCATGCCACTCCATTGTTGAACTTATCTGAAACATACTAGATGAAAACGTTAGTCCAACAAGAGATATGTTGTCATCAATTATCAAAACCACCTAGGGAGCACTTGTGCTTTCAATCTCCCCCTTTTTGGTAATTGATGGCAACATACATCAAAGCTTTAGATAAAGATATAAAGAACAGCAAGTAAAGCTTTGGAAGGACATGTAACAAACATAGGCTCCCCCACATGTATGCAATCATATGAATATAAAATATAGAAGCATGTGAGAGCATAATCATGATAGAGTAGGCAATGTGTTACATGTATCTTGGCCATATGCATCAGAGTAAAAGATTATCAAGGAAAAGACCTTCATGCTCATGAGTCCTTCTTGCAAACAGTATGTACTTACCTTGTAGTTTTTGAGTTGGCTTAGTATAGAATGAACCTGCACAAACAAAGTTAGATAACATAGGTACATCCACTAGCCAGGGCAAACAAAAGAAACCACAAGAGTACCAAGACTGGGATGACATGTAGAGAGTAAGTACTAGGTACTACATTGAATTCAACATGTCCCCAAGAGTAAAGATATGCAATGAATTTGACTGATTTCTTTCCCTTAGGTGTCTTGCTCCCCCTGAATCTTACATGGGATATTGGGAGAAGATAGGAAACAGAAAATCAGAGCTGAAACATACAACTGGATAGAACTTAATGCAAATAAGTGTATATGAACATGTCTTTCCCCCAAAAAGACATGTGACATCTCTCCTCTTGAATCATCAAGCATCTGGGATCCTTGAGTATTTTCTCTCCCCCTGGAAATCTCTCTCTCCCCCTTAATATCATTTGGGATCCTTGAGACTTTCTCTCCCCCTTGAGCTTCCCTTAACAACATCTGGGATCCTTGAGACTTTCTCTCCCCCTTGAGCTTTGATGTGATCTCTCTCCCCCCCTTTGACATCAATTTCCAAGAAGGGCTTTCTGGAATCCGGCGTATAGGTTTGGTCCTTGAGACTCAGCACAAAGCAATGGATAAAATTGTGATGCTTGTAGAGGACAGGATTCATTGAGTGGAGCTGGATCAGAAGAAATATAGAACAAGTGGCAAACTGTTTTTCTGATTGCAAGGTCGGTGCCACCGAGTGGCATATTTCGGTGGTATCGAAAGGATTCGGTTGGACCGAAAATTACAAGTTGGTGAAACCGAGTTTACACAGAGAAAAACACTTGTCACCTTAGCTCACTAGCCATGTAGGATCTCGCAAAGATTTGCAATGAATTACCTGAAGGATTTGCAAGGATTAAATGCAGAAAATGCAGAACAAAAACAAAGAGAAAAGAAAGAAACTGAAAGATCTAGATGAGAAGAAACTTCATCTAGAGTTGGGCGGTGACATAGTCACCTATGTTACAGTATATTGACTTAGGAGTCAAGTGAGAACACTTGATCATAGGTCATACTCATCGTTTAAGCTCAAAATGGGGTTACCATTTTTCGTTTAAGCATCTTGATGTATTCACATCTTATTGAGTTGCTTTGACTCATGTCTTGGAGTAAAGCTTCTCTAAGATGGAATAACATACCTTGGGTGGTGGTGTGGTTCTTGCTCATGTAGTTGAACTTGTGTGGGTGCTCAAGGTTGATGTAGCTCATCAAGAGTTGGGAGCACCACTTGGAGTGTGAGTTCACCTACCTACATGTATTAGTTCTTGCAAGGAAGAGCACTTCTGTATCCAAAAATGACAATCATGAAGCTCAACATAGAATTTGTCAAAGGATATGTTTGAATGGTTCTATGCTTCCTTGTCTTCAACCATCATCGTGTAGAGACTTGGTGATGTAAAGATTGCTCAAGATGTGAGTGAGTCGCAATCTCGTGAAATTAGATTCAACAAAGCACCTACATGGGTTAGACAACATGCAAGGTACAAATATATCCAAGACATAAGATAGTCATCATAAGAGATATATCATGGATTAGTCATAAGCTCATGTCTTGCATGTATTCAATGGAGTTCCTACTCCAAGTTCGAAGCATCAATGATGTTCAATTCACCTCTCAACCTGCAAAACACTTTCTCATCAAGTGGTTTAGTGAATATATCCGCTAATTGCTTATCGGTGCGAACATGCTTAAGATCAATGTCACCCTTAGCAACATGATCTCGAATGAAGTGATGACGAACTTCAATATGCTTAGTTCGAGAATGTTGTACAGGATTATGACCAATTTTGATGGCACTTTCATTATCACAAAGCAGTGGAACATGTTTAACATAGATTCCATAATCTTTAAGAGTTTGGGTCATCCAAAGTAATTGAGCACAACATGAACCAGTGGCAATGTATTCCGCTTCGGCGGTGGATAAGGATACGGAGTTTTGTTTCTTGGAAGACCAAGACACAAGAGATCTACCAAGAAATTGACAAGTACCCGAAGTTGACTTTCTATCAACCTTGTCTCCAGCATAATCCGAGTCGGAATAGCCAACAAGATCAAAAGAAGACCTCTTAGGATACCAAATGCCAAAATTTGGTGTATGAATTAAGTATCTAACTATCCTTTTCACAGCCTTAAGATGACATTCTTTAGGAGCGGCTTGATATCGTGCACACATGCACACAGTCAGCATAATATCGAGACGTGAAGCACATAGGTATAACAATGAACCAATCATAGAGCGATAAACCTTTTGATCAACCGGTTCACCATCTTTGGTCAAATCGTTATGTCCACTAGTAGGCATGGGTGTAGACATATCTTTGCATTCTTGCATATTGAACTTCTTGAATAAGTCCTTGGTGTACTTTGTTTGAGAGACAAATGTACCTTCCTTAGTTTGCTTGATTTGCAAATCGAGAAAGAATTTGAGTTCACTCATCATAGACATCTCAAACTTTTCTGACATTAGTTTTCCAAACTTTTCACTAAAGAGAGGGTTAGTTGAACCAAATATGATATCATCAACATAAATTTGGCATACAAATAGTTCTCCATTAACCCTTTTAGTAAAAAGAGTAGAATCAATTTTACCAATTTCAAAACCACTTGCAATAAGGAACTTGGTCAAGCATTTATACCATGCTCTAGGAGCTTGTTTAAGACCATAAAGAGCTTTGTGAAGTTTGTAAACATGATTAGGTTTCTTAGGATTGATAAAGCTGGGAGGTTGTTTGACATAAACTTCCTCCTCTATTTCACCATTTAGAAAAGCACTTTTAATGTCCATTTGGTACAAGGTGATATTATGGTGATTAGCATAGGCAAGTAAGATGCGAATGGACTCAAGTCTAGCAACGGGAGCATATGTCTCACCATAGTCCATACCTTCGACTTGTGTGTACCCTTGGGCGACAAGACGTGCTTTGCTGCGAACCACTTGTCCATCTTCATCTTGCTTGTTGCGAAACACCCATTTGGTACCAATGATGTTGTGGTTGTTGTTGGGCTTCTCAACCAATGTCCAAACTTGGTTTCTCTCAAAGTTGTGTAGCTCTTCATGCATAGCGTTTATCCAATCCGGATCTTCCAATGCTTCTTCAACCTTCATAGGTTCAATGCTAGAGATGAATGAATAGTTTTCACAAAAGTTAGCTAAATGAGTTTTTGAGCGAGTGATTCTCCCGGTTTGTATATCATTGAAGATTTGCTCGACGGGATGATCTTTGGCGATTCTTGCTCGAACTCGTGAGAACTTTTGCTTGGGTCTTCGTTGAACATTTTCTTCATCTTGTTCTTCTTCTTGGCCTTCTTCATTGTTGACGTTGTCATTCTCTTGTCGTGGTGGAGAAGGAGGTTGTTGATGTTCGTCTTGATGCATTTCCTTGTCTTCTTCATCTTGGTGTGTTCCACTTGTGGATGCTTCCGTATCAATTCTTGGTTCACCTTGTCATGAAGTAGAAGCTTCCACTTGGATGGATGAAGTACTCTCCTTCACCTCCATTGGACGAACTTTGCCTATGGACAAGTCTTGGATTGCTTCTGAACGGTCTTTGTCTCCTACATCAATTGGCAACTGCTCTACTTGCGAGCCATTAGATTCATCAAACTTCACATCTACCGTCTCTTCAACCTTTCGGGTGAAATTGTTGTAGACACGGTAAGTGTGAGAGTTTGAGCCATAACCAAGTAGGAAACCTTCATGAGATTTAGGAGCAAACTTTGAACGACGATGCTTATCAAGAATGTAGCACTTTGAGCCGAATACTCGAAAGTATCCAACTTGGGGTTTGTTACCGGTGAGGAGCTCGTATGCCGTCTTGCCGAGTAGCTTATGAAGATACAAGCGATTTGTTGCGTGACAAGCTGTCTCAACCGCTTCTGCCCAAAAGTGCTTCGGCGTCTTGTATTCATCAAGCATCGTTCTTGCCATTTCGATGAGCGTCCGGTTCTTCCTCTCAACAACTCCATTTTGTTGAGGTGTGTATGTAGCCGAGAACTCGTGTGAAATCCCTTCTTCGTCAAGAAAGGTGTCCACATTTGCGTTCTTGAACTCTGTTCCGTTGTCACTCCGAACCTTCTTGATCTTCACGTCAAACTGATTTTGGGCCTTCCTAGCGAAGTTTTTGAAGATCTTCTGGACCTGCGACTTGTCATTACGAAAGAAAACCCACGTAAATCTTGAAAAATCATCAACTATAACTAGACCAAAAGAATTTCCACCGAGACTCTTGTAGGCGTTGGGACCAAAAAGATCCATATGAAGTAGCTCAAGTGGCCTCCTTGTGGTCATGATGTTCTTCACGGGATGCCTTCCTCCAACCTGTTTACCTGCTTGACAAGCACTGCAAAGTCTATCCTTATCAAATATGACATCGTTAACTCCAAGGATATGATTTCCTTTAATAAGCCTGTCAAGGTTTCTCATGCCAACGTGACCTAGTCGTCTATGCCACAACCAACCTTTTGAGGATTTAGCAATAAAGCAAGTTTTAGGTTGTGCCTTTTTAGAGAAATCAACAATGTAAAGATCACCTCTACGCATACCGGTAAAGACCATTTTATGATTTTCTCAACGAAAAACTTGGCAATCTACCTTAGTAAATAGGACATTCAAACCGAAATCAGCAAGTCTAGATACTGAAAGTAAGTTGTAGCCGAGTGATTCAACGAGCATGACATTTTCAATGGAACTATCATGTGAGATGGCCACCTTACAAAGGCCAACCACTTTACCCATTGAGTTATCACCAAAAGTGACATATTTTCGAGGTCCGTCATTTTCAGCAAGCTCACGAAACATCTCTTCATCTCCGGTCATATGATCAGTACATCCACTATCAAGGACCCATTCCTTTCCTCCTGACGCATATCCCCGAAGATTTGCCGTAAGACCAAAGTGTCTCATTGCATCATCAAGATCGAAGTCACTATCATCATCATCATAGTATCCATGTTCACCATGATCTTGTGACTCATCATTTCCTAGAGAGGGTAATTCATTAGATAAGTGATCATCAAAGTGGTCACCTTTATGAATTCTTATAGCTTCAGATACAATATCACTAATGATTCCAACATCTCCTTTAGCTCGCTTGATATTGGCAACCTCAAATAGACAATCACCAAAACTAGGATCACTAGAGTTCATCTTACTCAAGGCAATAGATTTATGGAGAATTTCATCCAATTTTTTTAAGGAATGGTCGGGAAATCATTCCTCAAGAAATTTCCATATAGTATAGGCACAATTAAGAGTAGGTAAACTAGCAATCAAATTTTTGGGAAATCCTCTAATGATGAGCTCAATAGTTCTAAGATTGCAAATCATGTCAATATCTTCATCTAGGGTAGGATGCAAAAGATCAATGTGAGGTTCACAAGGGCTAGCAATATACTTGTTCAAATGATATTGATTGAAAATTACAAGCTTCTCATTTTTCCACTCATGGAAATACTCTCCATCAAGAATAGGCACTCTATGTCTAAGACTCCCTAAAGTAGACACATCCATCTTCCTCCAATGGTGATTAAACCAAGGCAATGGAGACCAAAGCTCTGATACCACCTGTAGGACCTTGAAGTAGATGTGTCTAGAGGGGGGTGATTAGACACATAATGCTAAAGTTGCAATTTTTAAGCTTTTTCCGGTTTAAGTGGAGTTTAAGCATAATTTCAACAATCACAATACATATCAAGCAAGTATGCAAAGAGTATATAGGCAGCGGAATGTAAAGGATGCAACTTGCAAGAATGTAAAGGGAAGGGTTTGGAGAATTCAAACGCAATCGGAGACACGGGTGTTTTTCCTGTGGTTCGGATAGGTGGTGCTATCCTACATCCACGTTGATGGAGACTTCAACCCACGAAGGGTAACGATTGCGCGAGTCCACGGAGGGCTCCACCCACGAAGGGTCCACGAAGTAGCAACCTTGTCTATCCCACCATGGCCATCGCCAACGAAGGACTTGCCCCACTAGCGGTAGATCTTCATGAAGTAGGCGATCTCCTTGCCCTTACAAACTCCTTGGTTCAACTCCACAATCTTGTTAGAGGCTCCCAAGTGACACCTAGCCAATCTAGGAGACACCACTCTCCAGGAAGTAACAAACGTTGTGTTGATGATGAACTCCTTGCTCTTGTGCTTCAAATGATAGTATCCCCAACACTCAACTCTCTCTCATAGGATATGGATCTGGTGGAAAGAAGATTTGAGTGGAAAGCAACTTGGGGAAGGCTAGATATCAAGATTCATATGGTAGGAATGGAATATCTTGGCCTCAACACATGAGTAGGTAGTTCTCTCTCAGAAATAGGATGCTGGAAGTGTAGGCTTAGTCTGATGGCTCTCTCCACGAATGAAGAGGAGGTGGAGGGGTATATATAGCCTCCACACAACATCCAACCGTTACACACAATTTACCAATCTCGGTGGGACCGAATCAACAAACTAGGTCGGACCGAAAAGGTAAACCTAGTGACCGTTAGAGATTTCGGTGGGACCGACTGGATCAACTCGGTGGGACCGATGTGCTAGGGTTAGGGTAAATCCAAAACTCGGTTTGACCGATTACTCAAACTTGGTGGGACCAATTTAGGTAATAAGCGAAACAGAGAGTTGGCCAAGCAAACTCGGTGAGACCGATTGCATATCTCGGTGGGACCGAGAATAATGCAATAGGTAACAGAGAGTTTGCAAGCCCATCTCCGTGAGACCGAGATCCCATCGGTGAGTCCAAACTGATTAGGGTTTCTGGCAGTGGCTATGACAAGTGAAACTCGGTGGTGCTGGATAGGAATAATCGGTAGGTCTGAGTTTGGCTTTAGGTTTAGGTCATATGTGGAAGTGGGAAAGTAGCTGAGGATTTTGGAGCATATCATTAAGCACATGAAGCAAGAGGTTCATTAAGAAACACCTCATCCCTCCTTGATAGTATTGGCTTTTCCTATGGACTCAATGTGATCTTGGATCACTAAAATGTGAGATGAAGAGTCTTGAGCTTCAAGCTTTAGCCAATCCTTTGTCCTTAGCATCTTGGAGAACTTCCCACAACCTTTAGTCCATGCCACTCCATTGTTGAACTTATCTGAAACATACTAGATGAAAACGTTAGTCCAACAAGAGATATGTTGTCATCAATTATCAAAACCACCTAGGGAGCACTTGTGCTTTCAGTAGTCATCATGACTCAAGAGAACACCAAATTGTGTGATTTCTCAAATACCAACAACAATGATTTTATTAGCACTCCGCTTGCCCCTCCCGCCACTAGTGCGGAGTCTTGTGATATCAATACTGCTTTGTTGAATCTTGTTACGAAAGATCAATTTTTTGGTACTCCGAATGTGGATGTCGCGTCCCATCTTAATACCTTCGTGGAATTATGTGATATGCAAAAGAAAAAAGACGTGGAAAATGATGTTGTGAAGATGATATTATTTCCGTTTTCTTTGCGTGATTCTACAAAAAATGGTTCTCTTCTTTGTCTCGCAATAGTATTGATTCTTTGGAATAAGTGCAAAGATGCTTTTATCACTAAGTATTTTCCGCCCGGAAAAATCATTTACCTTAGAACCAAGATCATAAATTTCAAGCAACTTGAACATGAGCATGTTGCACAATCTTGGGAAAGGATGAAAATGATGCTAAGGAATTGCCCAACTCATGAGTTAAATCTTTGGATGATCATACAAAAAATTTATGCGAGGTTGAATTTTGTTTCTCGTAATATTTTAGATTCTGCTGCAGGTGGTACTTTTATGGAAATTACTTTCGGTGAAGCCACCAAATTGCTTGATAATATCATGGCAAATTATTCACAATGGCATACGGAAAGAGTTCCTACTAGTAAAAAAGTTAATTCGGTTGAAGAAATTTCGTCTTTGAGTGAATAAGTTGATGCTCTTATGCAATTGGTTGCTAGTAAAAGTGCTCCTATTGATTTTAATGATATGCCTTTGTCTACTTTGATTGAGCAAACTAGTGATTCCATAGATGTGAATTTTATCTCTCGAAATAGTTTCAACAACAATGCTTATAGTGGTAATTTTAATTCTAGGCCTTTTCCTAGTAATTCCTCTAATAATTATGGTAATTACTATGGAAATGCTTCTTATAATAATAATAGGTACACCTTTGATCTTGAGAATAATATTAAGGAATTTATCAACACGCAAAAAAAATTCAACACTACCATAGAAGAAAAGTTGAATAAGATGGATGATTTGTCTAGAAGTGTTGATAGAATTTGTCATGATGTGGAAAGTCTCAAGATGAAATTTTTGTGCCTAAGGTAGAAGAATCAATTAAAAATCTTTATGTTTCTATGGATGAAATTAAGTAAAGAACCACTATGCTTAGAGCTAAAAGAGAATGCGTCCCGATAATTGTTTTCTAGTGATTACTTTCACAAAAGTGATGAAGATCTTAAAATGATTGGTGGTTCTTCTATTGATTACTTGTTTAGTAAAATTAAGATTGGTGAAAAAGGGACTGGATAAGAGTCAAATTTAGTTAGAAGGCGTCCCGATAATTTGGAGGGTGAAAATCTTGTTGAGAAAAATAATAAAAGTGGGTTTGATGAAGTCAGAACTTTAACTAGTGATGTGCCCGCTGTTTTGGATTACAAGGACTTTAATTATGATAGTTGCTCTTTGATTGATTGTATTTCTTTGTTGCAATCCATGATAAATTGACCCCATGATTATGAACAAAATAAAGCTTTTACTAAACATATTGTTGATGCTATGATGAAATCTTTGGAACAAAAGTTGGAATTAGAAGTTTCAATTCCTAGAAAATTGCATAATGAATGGGAACCTACTACCAAAGTTAGGATTAAAAATTATGAGTGTTTTGCATTGTTTGACTTGGGTGCTAGTGTTTCTACAATTTCGAAATCTTTATCTGATGTGCTTGGTCTTACCAATATTGAATTATGTTCTTTGAATTTGCACTTGGCGGATTCTACTATTAAAAAGCCTATGTGTCGGTGCACAAAAGGAGGGGTCCTATTTTGTACCCCTTTACTTGTGCGCGACCAGTTGGAGCCACGCCTGCGGCAACACCTAGCGGGGCAGAGGAAGGAAGCAAAGCCACAAGACAACCAGAACAACGCCAAGACAGAAACATGAAGAGCAGAGGGGCGAGGTGGACTCCCACGACAAGGCCCTTGCCGTGGCGGCCTCCGTAGCCCCGGCAAGAACCTTGTCTGGGAAACTTGCCCAACACCAACATCGTAGCCACCCTTGAGCCTGTGAGTTCCGATGCCATTGACAGCATTGAAACCAAGGCTCGGGAAGTGCATGCATGGTGGCATGAAGATCTTTGTGGAAACCAGAAGCACACGACACTAGATGATGACCACAAGACGACGATCCTCGGCAAGATCCTTGCCAAGAATACCCATGAGACCGCCGGCAAGACCCTTGCCGAGGACGACCAAGATGTCACGGGAAGACCCTTGCCTGGGCCCTGGCAAGACTATTGCCAAAAACATCCGCGGGGCCACAGCCAGGCCACGTCTGCCAAGACTCCACCACCGTTCCCATGCAGCTGCTAGCCCACCAGCTAGGCAGGCAACTACGTGGTGACGTGCGGCCTCTAGGCCGACTTGGCAAGCACCTGTGTGGTGGCATGCAGATCTTCGTGAAGATTCAACCACCGCACCAACTCAGCAGCCAGCCAACGTGGCACTACACGCCTCGTCAGTTCGGACGCACGTCAAAGCCAGGCGAGGCGGCGACAGCTGGGACGAGCTTCCTTTTCGTCCCCGATAAAGGAAGAAGGGCACGTCGGCGGCACATTAAATGCGTTTGTCCTACGGTGCTAGGAGATAGACTCGATTACTGTATACATTTCCACCTCCTGTGTGCCACTGTGGTAGCCCCTTCTGACAATATAAGGAGGCCTGAGGTGTATTGGAGAAGGATTCAGATTTTTTGGATGACGCACGCATCATAGCTAGTTCAAGAACTCAAGAACACTCAAATATACACCAAAGAAGGACTAGGGTATTACGCATCCTCGCGGCCCAAACCTGGGTAAACGATCCTCGTGCCAGCTTCTAGACCCGCTCTTTGCACAACCTTGCGCGTGCCAACCATAGCAAAAAGGGATCCCATAGGTGTCGTTTCCCCCGGCATCTCTGGCACTCCAGGTATGGGGGCGCGGCTGTGAAAATCCGGTTTGAAGGTTAGCACACCGACTTCATCATCACCATGGCCGCCAAGAGAATGGGGATCACGGTGATCGGTTCGTCCGGGGCCGGCCCGTCCGCGCCGGAGCGAGCAGACGGCCGGGTACCCATGGGTGAGGCCGAAGACGTGGCCCACAATGTCCACGACATTCTGGCGATCGGAGCCAGGCGAGTGGCGTTGTCCTAATCTGAGACGAGGAGCCGCGCACCGCTGGGTCCGGGGCGGGCCGTGCTGCCCACGGGCGGCGCAGCAGCCTCTACGGCACCCCAGCTGGCGCCCACGGCCGTGCGCGATGAGCAACTCTGCGATGCCGGAGTCCCCGGGCACCGCCGCGGGAAGAGCCCTATGCGCCACTTGCAAGACGAACCAGGCCGGCGTGCGCACTTAGACGTTGGTGCAGGCGGCGCACGACCGCGAGACCATGACCGAGCCCCTTCTAACCTGGTTAGAAGTCGAAGCGCATCACGGTCTACGTAGATCACGTCGCCGCCTATGCCAGCGGAAGCGCTGGCGCGTGTGCAGCTGCTCCTCGACGCCCCCCCCCCCCCCCCGCTGTGGAGAAGCTCGACGAGTGGAGAGCCACCATCCGAAGCCTTGTCAGCTTCGCCAACAAAGATGAGTCGCTCCCAGTATGACCCTCGCACCGGCGTCCTAACGAGCCGGTGCATGCTGGTGGGGGGGGGGGGGGGCAGAGACGCTGTGACCACGGTGCACTCTCCCCTGCCGTGGCCGCAACAACAGCCACCGGCCCGTCGACCCGACATCGGTGACAACGTTTCCACCGCGTCATCCGACCCACGAACCCGCCGTGACCAATGTCAAGTCCTTCGGGAACAAGCCCAGGAAGACGCTCGAACTACCATCGAACAATGACGGGGGACGCGCCATCTGTCAGATCGGCGTGCGGGGCCTACTATGGACCACCCGGCGCTGGGGGCCCGGCGACCTGCCTTACGAGGTGGGTTGTACAGCCTTTACCCGAGAGTTGCGGCAGTTCCAGTTGCCCTCCCACCGCATGTTCAAGCCCGATGTTGGTGATAAGTACAACTGCAAGACCCACCTATTGGAGTTCCTCAGCATCTACACCATCGCAATGCAAGCTGTTGGATCCCGCGACGACAAGGTGCTTGCCAATTACTTCCCGTTGGCACTCAAACCCAACGTCATGTCGTGGTTGATGCACTTGCCAGTGGACTCCATTTCCTCTTGGTCGGATTTTTGCCATGAGTTTGTTGGTGCCTTCACTGGAGGCCACCAAGCTCATGGCCAAGCAAGCAATTTCCACATTATCCCCCGGAAAGAAGGAGAAAACTGTGCAAGTACATACAAAGGTTCAGCTGAGTGCAGTACAACATCCCAGATGTTCATCCCGCTGCAGTTATCAACGCATTCCATCAGAATGTGCGCAACCGCAAGATGCGCGAGGAGTTGGCGATGAACAAGGTCAACGATGTGGCCGAACTTTATGCTCTGGCCGATAGATGTGCTCGAGCTGAAGAGGAGAGGAAGTACCCCGGTGAGGACGCCGGTGTGGAAACCGACTCCATAGACGAAGACACCGCCGCTCCGATGAAGAAGGGTCGGCGCTGCAATAGGAAGCGCAAGGGCAAGACTATGCTTGCCGTTGAGGGATCCGTCGAGCTCGGTGCTGCCAAAAATGCCAAGGCTGAAGAACCCGGCAAGGAGGTTGCCGGGTGCGCCGCCTGCTTGGCCCTGGTGGCTGCCGGCAAGCCAAAAGGCTCCGACAAGCAGTACTGCAAGATCCACCACACCAAGGGCCATGACCTCCAGAACTTCTGACAAGTTGAGCTGCTTGTTGAAAAGTAGAAGGCTGAATACGAAAGGCGAGACAAGGAGAAAGGTCGGGATGGTGATGAGGGATCCGGCAAGAAGCATGGTGGCCAAGGGGGTCTCTGCGGCAAAGATAACCAACAAGAGAGGCCCGCTCGGGGCCGCCACAAGAAAGAGGAGGATGATGATCACGACGAGGACGACGAGTCCGGCGAGCACGACTTCCAGAAGGCTATAGAGGCCATGTGCATCGATGGTGGCGCCTTGTTGCACACCTCACACCACCAGCTGAAGCAGTGGGCGTGTGAGGCCGCTGTGCCAGAGTCGTCGTTTGACCCCCAGAAGCCCTTGAAATGGTCCCGCACGCCCATCATTTTCGACACCAAGGATCACCCTGATCGCACAACAGCGGTCGGGTGTTTGCCGTTGTTGGTCTTGCCAACGATACGCAACCTCAAGGGGACGAAAGTGCTGATTAATGGTGGGGCCAGTCTGAATTTGATCTCGCCCGCTGTGATCAAGAAGCTGCAGCTTCCTAATGGAGACCTCGAAGAGACAACCACGTTTCAAGGGGTCAACCCGGGAAGGAGCCAGCCTAAAGGTAAAATCATGCTACCCGTTACGTTTGAAGGCGAGCTGAACTATAGGACAGAGAAGATCCCCTTGCCATACAATGGGATCCTTGGCCGCCCAGCACTGGCCAAGTTCATGGCGGCGTCCGACTACGCCTACAACACGTTAAAGATGCCAGGGCTACTGACCATCATCACCATCCCCTCCGACAAGAAAGATGCGCTCATCTGCGCCGATCAACTTTACCGAGAGGCAGTTGCAGCAACTGCCGCGAAGACACTTGCCCCTGCCGCTGAAGCTCCAGGGAAGAAGAAGGCCGGCAAGACCCCTTCCGGCAAGACCTCTTCCGGTGAGACCTCCTGCACCCACTACGGCAAGCGCGCCTCTTCGGAGTGATGCGCTCCCATTGAGGACATGCCAGAGACCTCCGCCGGCAAGAGCAAGAAGTCCAAAGCTGCACCACCAGAAACCAAGAAGGTGTCCGTCAAGGAGTACGGCACGGGCGGGGCTTTCACCATAAGCTCCACCCTCGACGACAAATAGGAAAGCGCGCTCGTCGCCTTCCTGCGGGCGAATGTTGATGTGTTTGCATGGCAAGCATCCGACATCCCCGGCATTCCCAGGGAGGTGATTGAGCACCATCTTGCTGTATGTCCTCATGCGTGGCCCATCAAGCAAAAGGTCAGGAAGCAAGATTTGGAGTGACAAGAGTTCATCATAGAAGAGATCAAGAAGTTGGAGGCGGCGGGCCTAGTTGGAGGAGTACTCCAACCCACATGGTTGGCCAATCCAGTGGTGGTGCGTAAGGCAAATGGGAAGTGGAGGTTGTGTGTTGGTTACACAGATATCAATAAAGCTTGTCCGGAGGATCCTTTCCCTTTGCCACGCATCGACCAGATTGTAGAATCCACTGCCGGGTGTGACCTGCTGTCATTCCTCGACGCCTACTCAGGATACCACCAGATCTTCATCATGAAAGAGGACGAAGAGAAGACTGCGTTCATCACCCCTTGTGGTACGTACTGTTTTGTACGGATGCCTTCGGGTTGAAGAGCGCCAGTTCAACGTTTTCCTGAGTGGTCCAAATTGGTTTTGAGCCCCAACTACATAGAAATATGGAAGCCTATATGGATGATATAGTGGTCAAAACCAAGGACAGTGTCACGCTCGTACTAGACCTAGAAGGAACATTTACAAATCTGCGTAAGATCAACCTCAAGCTCAAACCAGAGAAGTGCGTGTTCAGTGTCCAGTCCGGCAAACTTCTTGGGTTCTTTGTGTCTCAACGCGGAATTGAAGCAAATCCCGACAACATCAAGGCGATCGAGAAGATTGAGGCACCGAAGCGGGTCAAAGACATCCGTAGGCTCGTCTGCTATGTTGCCGCCCTGAGTAGATTCATCTCCAAATTTGCTAAGCATGCCGTCCCCTTTTTGAAATTTTTTAAAAAGGCGGTTCCAGTAAAGTGGACTCCGGAGGCAGAGGCCGCAGTACAAGATTTGAGGAGGTATCTCTCCTCCACGCCGATACTAGTCGTGCCCAAGCCGCAAGAGTCGTTGCTGCTATACTTGGCAGCAATGAATCAAGTGGTCAGCGCCGCGCTGGTGGCACAGAGGGAACTTGAGGAAGAGGCAGCAGTAGAAGTGAAGCCATGGGATGGTGGGCCGGGGCCATCCCCAGCAGGGTCTGACGCCGACAAGACAGAACCCCCGGCGAGACCCGATCCCGGCAAGGCAGAGTCTGAGCAGATGAGCAAAGTAGGATAGAAGAAGAAGATGGTGCAGCACATAGTCTATTTTGTCGGTTCCCTCTTGCAGGGGCCTAGGTCAAGATATTCTAGTATGCAGAAGTTACTTTTCAGCCTCCTCATGGCCTCGAAAGGCCGCGCCACTATTTCCAAGCACATGAGATCACCGTCGTCACGCGCCTCCCGTTGCAATGAATCTTGCACAACCCAAATGCCACTGGGATGATTGTGGAGTGGGTGTTGGAGTTGTCGAGCTTTGGCCTCAAGTTTGAAAGTACTTCAATAATCAAGAGCCGAGCCCTGGCAGATTTCATAGTAGAATGGACCACAATGCCCGACGAGGAGATTCAAGAGACCACTCTTCCCGGCAAGGAGACGAGCAGTGAGTGGATTATGTACTTTGATGGAGCTTTCGCACTCCAAGGTGCTGGTGCCGGCATATTGCTTGTCGCGCCCACCGGAGAGTGCCTCAAGTACGTAATCCATATGCACTTTCCCCGGGAAAAATCGACGAACAACACGGTGGAGTACGAGGGGTTGTTGGCCAGTCTCAGGATCGCGGCCGACCTTGGAATCAGAAAGCTCATCATCAGAGGTGATTCGCAACTCATCGTCAAGCAAGTAAACAAGGACTACCAGAGCCCGTTGATGGAGGCCTATGTGGATGAAGTGAGGAAGTTGGAAGAGCGCTTTGACGGATTGCAAGCAGAGCATGTTCCCCGAGCCGAGAACGGCATTGCCGACGACCTGTCAAAGCATGCTGCCCTCAAGTTACCTATGGAACCAGGTACCTTTGTGCTTTATCTAACTCACCCATCTGTTGAACCATCAGCAGGATAGAACAAATGAAGGAAGGCGAGCCCCGACAAGTACTTTCCCGCTGAGCTTCCAGGAGCCGCCGGCAAGGATGTTGCTGGGAGTCCCAAACTTCCTGGAGGGCAGCAACCCTCGGTAGGGCCTCACGCCCTGGCCATAGAAGCAGCTGCCCTTACGGCCTAAGATGAGCCTTTAGTCCTTGTCGTCGAGCCCCAGGCTCCAGCATGGGCGCAGCCCACCATCCGTTTCCTCCAAACAGGAGAGCTCCCTGGGGAGCAGGAAGAAGCAGAAAAAGTAGCCCATCAGTCCAGCATGTACAAGTTCGTGGATGATGCCCTCTATAGGAGAAGACCGAACGGTGTGAAATTGAAGTGCATTCCTCGAGGGGACGGGCTGAGGCTGTTGGCAGAGATACATGGAGGCATGTGTGGCTCCCACATAGGGTCAAGGGCTCTTACCGACAAAGCATTCCGGCAAGGATTCTTTTGGCCCAGTGCCCTCCAGGATGCAACCGCGCTAGTAACCAAGTGTGAAGCGTGCCAGTTCCATTCAAAGAAGCTTCATCAACCTGCCCAAGCTCTTCAGACAATCCCTCTTTCCTGGCCATTTTCAGTCTGGGGGCTCAACATACTGGGCCCCTTTCCCGTGCTGCCGAGGGCTTTGAGTACTTGTACGTCACGATCGACAAGTTCACAAAGTGGCCGGAAGTGGAGCCAGTGAGAAAGGTAACAGCACAGTCAGCCATCAAGTTCTTCAAGGGACTACTCTGCTGTTTCGGTGTGCCGAACAGAGTCATCACCGACAATGGCACGCAGTTCACGAGCCGCACCTTCATGCAGTACATTCAAGACCTCGGCAGCAAGGTCTGTTTTGCTTCTGTTGCCCATCCCAGAAGTAACGGCCAAGCTAAGTGGGCGAATGCGGAAGTGCTGCGAGGCCTCAAGACCAAGACTTTTGACAAGCTACACAAGTGTAGAAGGCGCTGGATTGATGAGTTGCCAACGGTTCTTTGGTCAACCAGGACGACACCAAATCGTGCCACTGGCCAGACACCCTTTGCCCTGGTATACGAGACAGAAGCAGTTCTGCCCACTGAACTCATATACGGGTCACCTTGCTCGCTTATGATGAGCTTGAGCAAGAGCAGTTGCGCCATGATGATGTGATGCTCCTTGAGGAAGATCGTCTTCGGGCTACTGAGCGAGCCGCTCGATATCAACAAGCCTTGCGCCGCTATCATAGCCTCAAGGTTCACGCCTGAAGGCTTGAGGAAGGCGACCTTGTTCTTCGGCGGATCCAATCCCCCAAGAATCCAAACAAGTTGACACATGCTACCTCTTGAGCACTGCGTTGGATTTCCTTGAAGAGGAAAGCATGATGCAACAAAGTAGCGTAAGTATTTCCCTTAGTTTTTGAGAACCAAGGTATCAATCCAGTAGGAGGCTACGCGCGAGTCCCTCGTACCTGCACAAAACAAATAACTCCTCGCAACCAACACGACAAGGGGTTGTCAATCCCTTCACGGTCACTTACGAGAGTGAGATCTGATAGATATGATAAGATGATATTTTTGGTATTTTTATGATAAAGATGCAAAGTAAAATAAAAGCAAAGGAAAAAAGCAAAGGAAATAACTAAGTATTGGAAGATTTAATATGATGAAGATAGACCCAGGGGCCATAGGTTTCACTAGTGGCTTCTCTCAAGACCATAAGTATTTTACGGTGGGTGAACGAATTACTGTTGAGCAATTGATAGAATTGAGCATAGTTATGAGAATATCTAGGTATGATCATGTGTATAGGCATCACGTCCGAGACAAGTAGACCAACTCTTGCCTGCATCTACCTCTATTACTCCACTCATTGACCGCTATCCAGCATGCATCTAGAGTATAAAGTTCATGAAAACAGAGTAACGCCTTAAGCAAGATGACATGATGTAGAGGGATAAATCCATGCAATATGATAAAAAACATCTTATTATCCTCGATGGCAACAATAAAATACGTGCCTTGCTGCCCCCTACTATCACTAGGAAAGGACACCGCAAGATTGAACCCAAAGCTAAGCACTTCTCCCATTGCAAGAAAGATCAATCTAGTAGGTCAAACCAAACTGATAATTCGAAGAGACTTGCAAAGATAACCAATCATACATAAAAGAATTCAGAGAAGATTCAAATATTGTTCATAGATAATCTTGATCATAAACCCACAATTCATCGGTCTCAACAAACACACCGTAAAAAGAAGATTACATCGAATAGATCTCCACAAGAGAGGGGGAGAACATTCTATTGAGATCCAAAAAGAGAGAAGAAGCCATCTAGATAATAAGTATGGACCCGAAGGTCTGAAGTAAACTACTCACACTTCATCGGAGAGGCTATGGTGTTGATGTAGAAGCCCTCCGTGATCGATGCCCCCTCCGGCGAAGCTCCGGAACAGGCCCCAATATGGGATCTCGTGGATACAGAAGGTTGCGGCAGTGGAATTAGGTTTTTGGCTCCGTATCTGATTGTGTGGGGGTACGTAGGTATATATAGGAGGAAGGAGTACGTCGGTGGAGCAACAGGAGGCCCACGAGGGTGGAGGGCACGCCTGGGGGGTAGGCGCGCCCCCTACCTCGTGGCTTCCCTGTTGGTTGCTTGACGTAGGGTCCAAGTCTCCTGGATCTTGTTTGTTCCAAAAATCACATTCCCGAAGGTTTCATTCCCTTTGGACTCCATTTGATATTCATATTCTTCGAAACCCTAAAATAGGCAAAAACAGCAATTCTTGGTTGGGCCTTCGGTTAATAGTTTAGTCCCAAAAATAATATAAAAGTGGTAATAAAGCCCAATAATGTCCAAAACAGTAGATAATATAGCATGGAGCAATCAAAAATTATAGATACGTTGGAGATGTATCAAGCATCCCCGAGCTGAATTCCTGCTCGTCCTCCAGTACGTAAATGATTAAAAAAATGATGTGAAGTGCTACTTGGCATAATTTTAATGCAATTCTTCTTAATTGTGGTATGAATATTCAGATCCGGAAGATTTGAGATAAAAGTTTAATATTGACATAAAAATAATAATAATACTTCAACCATACTAACAAAGCAATCATGTCTTCTCAAAATAACATGGCCAAAGAAAGTTATCCCTACAAAATCACATAGTCTGGCTATGCTTTATCTTCACCACACAAAGTATTTAAATCATGCACAACCCTGATAACAAGCCAAGCAATTGTTTCATACTTTTGACATTCTCAAACTTTTTCAATCTTCACGCAATACATGAGCGTGAGCCATGGATATAGCACTATATGCGGAATAGAATGGTGGTTGTGGAGAAGACAAAAAAGGAGAAGATAGTCTCACATCAACTAGGTGTATCAACGGGCTATGGAGATGCCCATCAATAGATATCAATGTGAGTGAGTAGGGATTGCCATGCAACGGATGCACTAGAGCTAAAAGTATATGAAAGCTCAACAAAAGAAACTAAGTGGGTGTGCATCCAACTTGCTTGCTCACAAAAACCTAGGGCATTTTGAGGAAGCCCATCATTGGAATATACAAGCCAAGTTCTATAATGAAAAATTCCCACTCGTATATGAAAGTGACGAAATGAGAGAATCTCTATCATTAATATCATGGTGCTACTTTGAAGCACAAGTGTGGTAAAGGATAGTAACATTGTCCCTTCTCTCTTTTTCTCTCATTTTTTTATCTAGGCCTTTTCTCCCTTTTTATGGCCTCTTTTCCCCTTTTTCGTCTGGAGTCTCATCCCGACTTGTGGGAGAATCATAGTCTCCATCATCCTTTCAATGCTCTAATAATGATGATCATCACACTTTTAATTTCTTACAACTCAACAATTACAACTCGATACTTAGAACAAAATATGACTCTATATGAATGCCTCCGGCGGTGTACCGGGATATGCAATGAATCAAGAGTGACATGTATGAAAGAATTATGAATGGTGGCTTTGCCACAAATACGATGTCAACTACATGATCATGCTAAGCAATATGACAATGATGGAGTGTGTCATAATAAACGGAACGGTGAAAAGTTGCATGGAAATATATCTCGGAATGGCTATGGAAATGCCATAATAGGTAGGTATGGTGGCTGTTTTGAGGAAGGTATATGGTGGGTGTATGATACCGACGAAAGGTGTGCTGTATTAGAGAGGCAAGCAATGGTGGAAGGAAGAAAAGTGTGTATAATCCATGGACTCAACATCAGTCATAAAGAACTCATATACTTATTCCAGAAATCTACAAGTTATCAAAGCAAAGTATTACGTGCATGCTCCTAGGGGGTAAATTGGTAGGAAAATACCATCGCTCGTCCCCGACCGCCACTCATAAGGAAGACAATCAAAAAATAAATCATGCTCCGACTTCATCACATAACGGTTCACCATACGTGCATGCTACGGGAATCACAAACATTAACACAAGTATTTCTCAAATTCACAACTACTCAATTACCACAACTTTAATATCACCATCTTCATATCTCAAAACAATTATCAAGCATCAAACTTCTCATAGCATTCAACACACTCATAAGAAAGTTTTTACTATTATTGAATACCAAGCATATTAGGATTATTTAAGCAAATTACCATGCTATTTAAGACTCTCAAAATAATCTAAGTGAAGCATGAGAGATCAATAGTTTCTATAAAACAATTCCACCACCGTGCTCTAAAAAATATAAGTGAAGTACCCGAGCAAAACTATATAACTCAAATGATATAAGCGAAGCACATAGAGTATTCTAACAAATTCCAAATCTTGTATGGCTCTCTAAAAAGGTGTGTACAGCAAGGATGATTGTGGTAAGCTAAAAATCAAAGACTCAAATCATACAAGACGCTCCAAGCAAAACACATATCATGTGGTGAATAAAAATATAGCTCCAAGTAAAGTTACCGATAGAAGTAGACGAAAGAGGGGATGCCTTCCGGGGCATCCCGAAGCTTTGGCTTTTAGGTGTCTATAGATTATCTTGGGGGTGCCATGGTCATCCCCAAGCTTAGGCTCTTGCCACTCCTTGTTCCATAATCCATCAAATCTTTACCCAAAACTTCAAAACTTCACAACACAAAACTTAAAGTAAAAAATCTCGTGAGCTCCGTTAGCAAAAGAAAACAAAAGACCACTTAAAGGTACTGTAATGAACTAATTATTTATTTATATTGGTGTTAAACCAACTGTATTCCAACTTATCTATGGTTTATAAACTATTTTACTAGCCATAGATTCATCAAAATAAGCAAACAACACACGAAAAACAGAATCTGTCAAAAACAGAACAGTCTAGTAATCTGTAGCTAACGCAAGATCTGGAACTCCAAAAATTCTAAACTAAATTGCTGTACGTTAGGAATTTATATATTAATTATCTGCAAAAATAATTAACTAAATAGAAATTTCCAAATAAAAATGGCAGCAGTTCTCGTGAGCGCTAAAGTTTCTGTTTTTACAGCAAGATAACAAGACTTTCCCCAAGTCTTCCCAACGGTTCTACTTGGCACAAACACTAATTAAACACAAAAAACACAACCAAAAAAGAGTCTAGGTAAATTATTTATTACTAAACATGAGCAAAAAGAAAGGAATAAAAATAAAATTGGGTTGCCTCCCAACAAGCTCTATCGTTTAACGCCCCTAGCTAGGCATAAAAAGCAAGGATAGATATAGTATTGCCATCTTTGGTAGGCAATCCATAAGTGGCTCTCATAATAGATTCATAAGGTAATTTAATTTTCTTTCTAGGAAAGTGTTCCATGCCTTTCCTTAACGGAATTGGAATCTAATATTTCCTTCCTTCATATCTATAATTTCACCAATCGTTCTAAGGAAAGGTCTACCAAGAATAATAGGACATGCAGGATTGCAATCTATGTCAAGAACAATAAAATCTACGGGCACATAATTCATATTTGCGACAATAAGAACATCATTGATTCTTCCTATTGGTTTCTTAATAGTGGAATCCGCAAGGTGCAAGTGTAAAGAGCAATCATCAAAATCACAGAAACCTAACACGTCACACATAGTCTTTGGAATCGTGGAAACACTAGCACCCAAATCACATAAAGCATAGAATTCATGATCTTTAATCTTAATTTTAATAGTTAGTTCCCACTCATCATAAAGTTTTCTAGGGATAGAAACTTCCAACTCAAGTTTTTCTTCATAAGATTGCATCAAGGCATCAACGATATGTTTAGTAAATGCTTTATTTTGACTATAAGCATGAGGAGAATTTAGCACGGATTGCAACAAGGAAATACAATCAATCAAAGAGCAATTTTCATAATTAAATTCCTTGAAATCCAAAATAGTGGGTTTAGCAACATCTAGCGTTTTAATTTCTTCAATCCCACTTTAATCAAATTTAGCATCAAGATCTAAAAACTCTGAATTTTTGGAACGCCTTCTAGGTAAAGGTGGATCCTATTCAGTCCCATCATTATCGAGATTTATATAGCAAAACAAAGATTTAATAGGGGACACATCAATAACTTTTAGATCTTCATCTTTATTTTCATAGGAACTAAAAGAACACGCTCTTATAAAGGCATCTTTCTGTGCACGCATCCTAGCGGTTCTTTCTTTGCACTCATGAATGGAAATTCTCATGGCTTTGAGAGACTTGTTGATATCATGCTTAGGAGGAATAGATCTAAGCTTTAAAGAATCAACATCAAGAGAAATTCTATCAATGTTCCTAGCCAAATCATCAACTTTAAGCAATTTTTGTTCAATCAAAGCATTGAAATTCTTTTGTGAAGTAATAAATTCTTTAATATTAGATTCAAAATCAGAGGGAATCTTATTATAATTTCCATAAGAATTGTTGTAGCAATTACCATAATCATTAGAGGGATTACTAGGATAAGGCCTAGGATTAAAATTTCCTCTATACGCGTTGTTACCAAAATTATTCCTACCAACAAAATTCACATCCATAGATTCATTATTATTCTCAATCAAAGTAGACAAGGGCATATCATTAGGATCACAAGAAACACTCTTAGTAGCAAATAATTTCATAAGTTCATCCATCTTTCCACTCAAAACATTAATTTCTTCTATCGCATGCACCTTTTTATTAGTAGATCTTTCAGTATGCCATTGAGAATAATTAACCATAATTTTATCCAGGAGTTTAGTAGCTTCTCCTAAAGTGATTCCCATAAAACTGCCTCCCGCGGCCGAATCTAAAAGATTTCTAGAAGCAAAATTCAATCTGGCATAAAATTTTTGTATAATCATCCACAGATTCAAACCATGAGTAGGGCAATTATGTATCATTAATATCATCCTCTCCCAAGCTTGTGCAACATGTTCATGATCAAGTTGCTTAAAATTCATAATATCGTTTCTAAGGGAGATGATCTTAGCGGAAGGAAAATACTTAGAGATAAAAGCATCTTTGCACTTGTTCCAAGAATCAATACTATTTTTAGGCAAAGATGAAAACCAAGCTTTAGCACGATCTCTAAGCGAAAAAGGAAATAGCTTCAACTTAACAATATCATTGTCCACATCTTTCTTCTTTTGCATATCACACAAATCAACGAAGCTATTTAGATGGGTAGCGGCATCTTCACTAGGAAGGCCGGAAAACGGATCTTTCATGACAAGATTCAGCATTGGTAAGAGGAGCAATCGGAGTGCTAATAAAATCATTGTTGTTGGTATTGGTAAAGTCACACAATTTAGTGTTATCTTGAGCCATCGTGACAAGCAAGCAATCCAACACACAAGCAAACAAAAAGCAAGCTGGCAAAAAGAGGCAAATGGAGAAAGAGAGGGAAGATAGAGAGAGAGGGCGAATAAAACGGCAAGGGTGAAGTGGGGGAGACGAAAATGAGAGGCAAATTGCAAATAATGTAATGCGGGAGATAAGGGTTGTGATGGGTACTTGGTATGTTGACTTTTGCGTAGACACCCCCGCAACGGCGCCGGAAATCGTCTTGCTACCTCTTGAGCACTGTGTTGGATTTCCTTGAAGAGGAAAGGATGATGTAGCAAAGTAGCGTAAGTATTTCCCTCAGTTTTTGAGAACCAATGTATCAATCAAGTAGGAGGCTGCGCGCGAGTCCCTCGTACCTGCACTAAACAAATAACTCCTCGCAACCAACACGATAAGGGGTTGTCAATCCCTTCACGGTCACTTACAAGATTGAGATCTGATAGATAGGATAAGATACTATTTTTGGTATTTTTATGATAAAGATGCAAAGTAAAATAAAAGCAAAGTAAAAAAGCAAAGGAAATAACTAAGTATTGGAAGATTTAATATGATGAAGATAGACCCGGGGGCCATAGGTTTCACTAGTGGCTTCTCTCAAGAGCATAAGTATTTTACGGTGGGTGAACGAATTACTGTTGAGCAATTGATAGAATTGAGCATAGTTATGAGAATATCTAGGTATGATCATGTGTATAGGCATCACGTCCGAGACAAGTAGACCGACTCCTGCCTGCATCTACTACTATAACTCCACTCATCGATCGCTATCCAGCATTCATCTAGAGTATTAAGTTCATGAAAACAGAGTAACGCCTTAAGCAAGATGACATGATGTATAGGGATAAATTCATGCAATAGGATAAAAAAACCATCTTGTTATCCTCGATGGCAACAATACAATACGTGCCTTGCTACCCCTACTATCACTCGGAAAGGATGCCGCAAGATTGAACCCAATGCTAAGCACTTCTCCCATTGCAAGAAAGATCAATCTAGTAGGCCAAACCAATCTGATAATTCGAAGAGACTTGCAAATATAACCTATCATACATAAAAGAATTCAGAGAAGATTCAAATATTGTTCTTAGATAATCTTGATCATAAACCAACAATTCATCTGTCTCAACAAATACACCGCAAAAAGAAGATTACATTGAATAGATCTCCACAAGAGAGGGGGACAACATTGTATTGAGATCCAAAAAGAGAGAAGAAGCCATCTAGCTAATAACTATGGATCCGAAGGTCTAAAGTAAACTACTCACACTTCATCGGAGAGGCTATGGTGTTGATGTAGAAGCCCTCTATGATCGATGCCCCCTTCGGCGAAGCTCCGGAATAGGCCCCAAGATGGGATCTCGTGGATACAGAAGGTTGCGGTGGTGGAATTAGGTTTTTGGCTCCATATCTGATCGTTTGGGGGCACGTAGGTATATATAGGAGGAAGGAGTATGTCGGTGGAGCAACAAGGGGCCCACGAGGGTGGAGGGCGTGCCTGGGGGGTAGGTGCACCCCCCTACCTCCTGGCTTCCCTGTTGGTTGCTTGACATAGGGTCCAAGTCTCATGGATCTTGTTTGTTCCAAAAATCATGTTCCCGAAGGTTTCATTCCGTTTGGACTCCGTTTGATATTCCTTTTCTTCGAAACCTAAAATAGGCAAAACAACAATTCTGGGTTGGGCCTCCGATTAATAGGTTAGTCCCAAAAATAATATAAAAGTGGATAATAAAGCCCAATAATGTCCAAAATAGTAGATAATATAGCATGGAGCAATCAAAAATTATAGATACGTTGGAGACGTATCAACGCCGAAGTGGGAAGGCCCTTATTGGGTAATACGAGTCACCAGGCCTTGCGCAGTCCGCTTGGAGACCGAAGATGGCATTCCGGTGAGCAACACCTAGAATATTGAACACCTTTGCAAGTTTTACCCCTAAGGCCTGGTTGGCGGGAGCCCCGGCAACCCCCGTTTCATACTAGCCTTGCCGCCGAGGCATGTAACCCTATGTACGTAGCCAGGCACAGACCCTGTGCGCAGTCAGGGAAAAGGATTCCCTTAGTATGTATAGTTTCCTATCGATTTCCATGTTTGTGTATATACGTATATGCATGCTTGTCGAGGGTATTGTACTGCTTTCTGGTTCCAGTAAATGTTAGTGAAGAACCGAGGTTTCGTGCTTTCGTCCTCACTTCTTTCCAGTCACGGCAAAGATGCGCGATCCCACCGAGGACCCGGCTTCGGCAGGAAGTTGAAAAGACCACCCGGCACGGCGATCCCCGGCAAACCAAACAGATAAAGTTTACCTCTTGCCCATTCGTATTTGTAACATGTGACTTGTGCATTAGAAAACCTCGCCACTCATATTTATGGACTCGGGGGCTCCCATTTCCGACTCGAACGCTGCTTCGGTCAGAATGGTCATGGTGACCCTTGTCTGTAGCCCAGCAGATGTGATTCTCTGGCAGGCGCAAGGGGCGTCGGCAAGGTGGCTTGCCGGAAGGACTCGTTTATTTACACTAGGAAGGCATTTCGCCTCCGCACGAACATACACGTGCACTAGTTACCGGCAGGACTAGACTTTTTAATTAATATGCTGATGCAAGTACAAAGGTTACAGGATACAAGCATGGGGTCGAGAGATTACATTATATAGAAATTAAGATTTGCAAGTGCCTACAATTCAAGGAAAAAGATAGGTTCCTCATGATCTCCGTTCTTGCCCCTTTCCTCCTAGGTGCGGCAGGTGAAGGCAAAAAGAGAATGGCAGGGAGCGCGCCGATGGAGAGCTTGACGAGGAAGACCCTCAGCAGGGCACGGGGCCGAGGGAGGGGGCAGCACGGTCAGTTGGAGTTAGAGTCGACATCCTCCCACCTGACGCCCTCGTCGTTGTCGTCGTTGTCCTCCTCGTCACTCCCGCTCAAGGAGGAGGGTTTGCCATCAGAGGAGCTCTCCGCACAACACCTCAAGCGAGTTCCCAAGAGCCCGAAGACCTTGACGGAGAGCAGGCCGTCCTCCATCAATTTAAATTGGAGGACGAGCCCCTCCGACAAGCTATGGGCACGGGCGAAGGTCTTCCATCCACGGCGGAGATACATAACATGAGAGGCTGGGAGATCGACGTCGACCTACATGCTGCCATTCCCGCAGCCACTCATGTGCAGCCCTAGAGCCTGAGGCGGATCAAGCTCCATCTCCCGAGCAAACGGAGTGGGGAGACGAAGACGGCCGCACACAGCCCACGCAGCCTGACGTAAAACTCGTCGGGCTGGTCTCCGACATGGCCCTCGATTGGAAGGGACGCAGGCGGAGGCGAAGCCGGTGCATCGCCCCATCCTCCTCCTCCCCAAGCGCCACAACGGCCTCGGCCTCGCCCCCTCCCTCTCCCTCTCGCGGTCGGCTCCGCCGCCATGAGCTCTTGGGAAGGAAGGCACGCTGTCGAGCGGAGGCCCTCGTCGCCGCCGTCGGAGCACTAGCATGCCCTCTCGCCATGACCAAGGGAAGGAAGGAGTCGAGGCGGAGGAGATGAACACTGAAGGATTGAAGGACGCCGTCTGCCTCCCCTCCCTCTTATAAAGGGGTGGGGCCGAGGCTCGGCCGCCCCGCTCGACCAATCTGGCCTCCAAGAGGCGCAGGGAATCAGGGTCGACCCGCTGCTCCAATCAGCGACGACCCAGTTTTCCCACCTCGACATTATGTCCTGTGCCCTCCGCGTCCACCACCTACCCTCCTCGAGGCATGAAGGACATGTGGCAAGTGAACCGGAATCAAGAGGACGACTGAAGCAACCGCATTCCACCCCGTGACCGTGTAGCGCGGGCACCTTGAAGGCCGTGGCCCGAGTCCACTTGGTAAATGAGCCGCGCCCCTACATTTTCCTCCCTTTTCTGGGAAAGGCGCGGGCTGCCTCTTTACCATTTACTATGATGTGACACGTGAGGGCAGCAACTGCCCCACGCATGACCCCCACGCTGTGCATTCAACACGGGTCATGGGGAAGTGCGACGGGCGAGGGAGTTACGGTAGTAAAACTCGGCCCCGCATGCCCGCGCACAGTTTTGGGCCTAGCCCAACAACGCGTCGCACTTATGTATGGCCCAGGCCCAGGGGCTCCTATCGGTGCACAAAAGGAGGGGGTCCTATTTTGTACCCCTTTACTTATGCGCGGGCAGTTGGAGCCGCGCTTGCGGCCACACCTAGCGGGGCAGAGGAAGGAAGCAAAGCCACAAGACAACCAGAACAATGCCAAGACAGAAACATGCAGAGCAGAGGGGCGAGGTGGACTCCCATGGCAAGGCCCTTGCCGTGGCGGCCTCCGCAGCCCCGGCAAGAACCTTGTCTGGGCAACTTGCCCAACACCAACATCGTAGCCACCCTTGAGCCTGTGAGTTCCGACGCCATCGACAGCATTGAAACCAAGGCTCGGGAAGTGCATGCATGGTGGCATGAAGATCTTTGTGGAAACCAGAAGCACACGAGACTAGATGATGACCAGAAGACGACGATCCTCGGCAAGATCCTTGCCAAGAATACCCACGAGACCCCCGGCAAGACCCTTGCCGGGCATGACCAAGATGTCGCCGCAAGACCCTTGCCGGGGCCCAGGCAAGACTCTTGCCGAAAACATCCACAGGGCCGCGGCCAGGCCCACGTCTGCGAAGACTCCACCACCGTTCCCATGCAGCTGCTAGCCCACCAGCTAGGCAGGCACCTACGTGGCGACATGCGGCCTCTAGGCCGACTCGGCAAGCACCTGCATGATGGCATGCAGATCTTTGTTAAGATTCAGCCACCGCACCAACTTAGCAGCCAGCCAACGTGGCACTACACGCCTCGTCAGTTCGGACGCGCGTCCAAGCCAGGCGAGGCGGCGACAACTGGGACGAGCTTCCTTGTCGTCCCCAATAAAGCAAGAAGGGCACGTCGGCAACGCATTAAATGTGTTTGTCCTACGGTGCCAGGAGATAGACTCGATTACTGTATACCTTTCCACCTCCTGTGTGCCACTGTGGCAGCCCCTTCTGACTATAAAAGGAGGTCCAAGGCGTACTGGAGAAGGATTCGGATTTTTTGGATGATGTATGCATCATAGCTAGTTCAAGAACTCAAGAACACTCAAATATACACCAAAGCAGGACTAGGGTATTACGCATCCTCACGGCCCGAACCTGGGTAAACGATCCTCGTGCTGGTTTCTAGACGCGCTCTTTACACAACCTCGTGTCCGCCAACCGTAGCAAAAAGGGATCCCAGTGATCCCATAGGTGTCATTTCCCCCAACACTATGGGAAGAATTAATGATGTTCTTATTCTTGAAAATAGGAATTATGTGCCCATAGATTTTATTATTCTTGATATTTATTGCAACTCGTCTTGTCCAATTATTCTTGGTAGACCGTTTTTATGCACTATCGGTGTCGTGATTGCTATGAAAGAAGGCAATATTAAGTTCCAATTTCCTTTGAGGAAGGGTATGGAACACTTCCCTAGAACAATAATTAGGCCACCATATGAATCAATCATGAGGGCATCTGATGGATCTCGAAACAAAGATGACAAAACATAGATCCTTGCTTTATGCCTAGCTAAGGGCGTAAAACTATAGAGCTTGTTGGGAGGCAACCAAATGAATAAAATTTATTTTTGCTTTTCACTTTTTGTTCTTGAGTGTTAGCTAAAATTATGCCACTGTTATGATTGTATTTTTTCTGTTTTAATTAGTGTTTGTGCCAAGTAAAGCCTTTAGGATCTTCTTGGGTGATAGTTGTTTGATCTTGCTGGAAAAAAACAGAAACTTTGCACTCGCGAAAATAATAATCATTTTAACCACAAAGTGATAAAATACCAATTCCTTTTGACGTAGATTAATATGCAAATTTCACAGGACGTCCTAATTTTCCAGAGTTTTTGGAGTTAAAGAAGTATTCGAAATATCCAGATTGCTACAGACTATTCTGTTTTTGACAGATTCTGTTTTCTTTGCGTTGTGTGCTTGTTTTGATGGCTCTATGGTTTTCTTTGATGAGTTTTTGCCATAGAAAAGTTGGAATACAGTAGAAAGGAAGAGGATAAGCCTAGTTCTTAATCCCCGTAGAAAGGAAGAGGTTGACTCAGATCAGAAGGGCATACGATATAAGGAGTAAAAAGAGCCATACGTTCCCTTCCACAATCAATTCCCTTACATAACTAAAGCATTTCTAGGCAAGACTTCGACCAGTTTGGCTTGGTAATCCTACAGGCAGTCAGACTCTGATACCAAAGCTGTTAGGAACCCGATCCTAAGTCACACCAACCTAGCATGTAACACATCATATCACTTTGCGGCCTCATGCACGGTATTCCCACGGGTTCCCCCTTACCTGGCCCGGGACCGTTTGCGCCTTTTGGCTCACGTATATGATAGTGTCGCCATCATCCACATGACAGAGAACTCGGGCCGACATGACTAGTCATAAACCCAAAGTGGCACTAACTTACAGGGACAGGCAAACATGACCCAGCAACGAACATGTCGGTCATCAACGTGTGAACCCAAGTCGTAGCAAGCTACAAGGACTTAAAGGAACAACGCGTGACATTTCCCCGAAGGGATAGACACAGGAATGAAGAAGGACACATGCCGGCCAGCTGAAGTGTTCCGAAGCAGTAGCAAGCTACCATGGCTCAGTGGAAGCACTAGGAGACATTTCCCGGTAAGAGAGGCTACCAAGAATAAACAACTAGGTTGTCGGATCCCACATACCAAGCATTTCAATAACATACACACAATATGCCCGATATGTGCAAATACAACATGGCATCACAACAAAACTCTATGACTCAAAGTATTTATTCATAAGACTCCGAAGAGTCAGATATTACAAACATGGGTCACATGACCCAACATACAGAGCATATAGGCAACGGAAGCATAACATGTCTGAGTACAGACAACTACAAATGGAAAAGGCTGAGAAGCTTGACTATCTACACTACCTACCCAAGGTACAAGATCGTAGCTGAGGTAACAAGCTAAACATCAAAGTCCACATGGATCTACTAGTGAGAGTGAAGTCTCTCTGCAAAAACATAAATTAAGCAAACGTGAGTACAAATGTACCCAGCAAGACTTACGTCAGAACTAGATACATATGCATCAGTATCAACAAAGGGATAGTGGGGTTTAACTGTAGCAAGCCATCTTTGACTCAATGGCTATCTTGAACTACGTCTGCAAGTAACTCTTTTGAGGTGGTGCACACGAGTCCACATATTCACCAAATCAATACACCACTATGGATCCGCTCCCGTCTCCCTACGAGAATGCCATCCATAGCACTCACGCTTATCTTGCACATTTTAGAGTATCCACTTTCACTTACCGGGCGCGGCTATTCGGATAGATCATTTATAACCCTGCAGGGGTGTACTTCTTCACACACGCTCACGCCACTTACCACCATGTACACATCGTGTATCTTGGCAACCTTCAAGCGGAAGCCTGGCGAGGGAGTCAGCCATGACCTGACTAACCACACAAGTCTCTAGTACAGGTTTATCGCCTATTCGGGTTCCATCCGCAAGGAGATCTGGCCATGGTGTCCTCAACGGCCCCAAATGATGTGTACAGGGTTCCCGGGTCACCAAACGGGCGACTCGGTACACCGGGCCACATGCCTACCGCATCACATCCCACCCCTCTGGTCAGCGCTGCGCACGGCCTCCAACATACTACAAACACCAAAAACTAGTTGCAACTCCTGGACAGAGATCAAGGCGATTAATAAGTCGAGAGGGGCACTTAAGCATTCCAATGCGTGGTAGTAGCTGTTCATGGATCACAAACACAGAACTTAGTTTCGGCGAACGGTTTCAATGAGACAACCCACCATGTACTCCTACATGGCCTCTCACCGCTACCTTTACCAAATCGTGTTCACACACTTAGCTCTCAATAGTAGGACATGTTCACCACATTCCAATTCATCACCGATGAATCAGACCTGAATCAACTCTAAGCAGTAGTAGGCATGACAACAAGCATGAATGAGTAGACACATCAGGGCTCAAACAACCCCTACTCATGCTAGTGGGTTTCATCTATTTACTGCGACAATGACAGGTCATGCAGAGGAAAGGGGTTCAACTACCACAGTAGGTAACACTTGAAGCGTTGTTGTATTAATGCAGTAAAAGAGAGCAGAAGCGAGAGAGTGGGATTGTATCGGTATGAACAAGGGGGTTTTGCTTGCCTGGCACTTCTGAAGATGATATAGCTCTTCAGTGTCATCGAACTCATCGCCGGAACATATGTCCGAGGGGGAACAACCACTGGCAAATAAGAGGGAACACAATCAATGAAATGCAACAATATGATGCCTGAATGTGACATGGCAATATGTTGTGATTTGAGCTAATGCAGCTAGCAATTATTTAAATGGAGTTGGTTTGAACACTAAATTCAAATTCAAACTCCATATGTGAAAGTTCATATGCCATTTATATGATTTGTCCTAAACAGCAGCCATAAGTTGTTCTAACATGCATGAAAAATGGTACAGATGGAAAGATTGGATTTTTCTGATCATTTTTCATATATAAATAATTTCATTTGGAGTTACGGTTTATTTTCTATGCTTTTTAGAAGTTTAGGATATTTTCTAAAAAATAAATAAATCATTTAGATTTATTTAAAATCCAGAAAAGTGATTACTGCATCAGCATTAAGTCATACTGACGTCACCTAGTCAACAAACAGTTCTAGGTCAAACCTGACCTGTGGGTCCAGCACGTCAGTGTGACAGGGCAAGATTAGACGCTGATCAGTGGGGCCAGGTCAACACAAACGTGGCAGGGTCAACCAAACATGTGGGGCTGGCTAGGTTAATCTAAACTAAGCAGGAAATAAATCCTGAGTTAATTAGGGCATGGGGCCCATATGTCAATGAGAGAGGGGGTTAATTAACTGGGTCATCGGTGGCTAATGACAGCGCCATGAGCATGTCGGAGACCAGCCGGCGGCGACCACAGGACACGGCAGGGGCACGCCGGACTTGCACTAGAGGCATCGGCTTGGCACGCTGAGGGCACTAGGGCATAGCCCTTGCTTGCCCGCATCGAGCAACAGTGGATTTGGTCGTGGGGGTCGCCGGAATTGGCACCGACGATGAGGTTTGCGGCGGCAGCAGGTCGGGCTTGTGCGGGCACGGCGCTGCAGCACGAAAGGGAGCTAGCTTGGGTGCGTTTTAGGTTCGTAGGAACGCGGGGAGCATGTACGCGGGCTCGGACGTGAGGTTTGTCCTCTGCAACGACGGCGATGACATGGATGGCGGCGATGAGCTCGCGGCCATGGTCGGGAGCGAGGCTAGCGAGCGAGAACGAGAGAGGGATAAGAGGGGTTCGACGCGGAAGCTCATAGGAATTCCGGTGGAGCAAACGGCATGGACGGGGAAGCTCTGGGCGACGCAAATCAGACGACAGTGGTCGTCGGGGTAGAGGACGAAGATTGCGATGTTGCGGTCGACTGTGGCCTTCTCCGATTGCCTGCATCGTCGGGAATATAAAGAAGAGTCCAGCAATGGTATGTGACCCATCGGTGAAGCCTGGGGTGCATGGTGGCTAAGGTGAACGACGACGGCGCTCTTGCGTGCTCACGGCGGTTGCATGGAAGAGAGAGCGGAGGAGGGGGAGGAGGTCCAGGGAGATAGGGGAGATGGCTAGAGAGCTGCGTGGCGGAGCCAGAGACATCCAGGGCGTCGGGGACGCAGGCAGCTAGGTAGGAGTTGGCGGGGCGCGTGCCGGCGTGCTGTGGCGATGCGCCTCTGTCCTTCTGTCAAAGGAGGAAGAAGACCGGGGAGCCCCTGGTGGGCTGGGCCAGAACAGGAGCTGGGCTGGCTCTGCTGCAATTAAGAAGCCCAGGTAAACTGTTTCTCTATCTTTCCATCATTCTAGTTTCTATTTTTTAATTTTCTGTAATTATTTTGGCTTTATTAAAAATGCCAGAGCATGTTCAAAAATCCTGAACATATTTGTGGGAACTGTTTGGATTATTTCCAACATCCCTCATTTACCTTCAAGATTATTTGGACATTTAAAATATTTTATAGAATTTAAATGTCCAAATTCAAATACTTATGCGTTAATTCAAAAATCCAGAGTGTCCTAGAGAAGTGTGCACCCTTTTTGGCAGACGTTCTAGACCAATTCAAAAATGATGGACACTAATGAAGGGCATTTTGGGTTCATTAAAAAGATTTAATTTTGACCGTAGTTTAATTCATTTGTTTCTAGGGTTTCAACATCCCCAATTCAAATTAATTTGAATTTAACATGATGCATGGATGCTCACAGATGCAACTAACTACTAGCAATTCAAGGGCTGTGACAACTCACCCCCACTAAATAAGAATCTCGTCCCGAGATTAAAGACGTGAGGTAAGAAGACAGAGGGGGCACAAGCTAACACAATCTTCACGATCCAGGTTGCAAATCATAAGAACATTGATTCGATCATCATCTTTGTCTCAACGTCTTGCTCTAAGAACTCCATCCAACATGACAACGAGAAGAGAGGGAGAATTTTAGAAGAATCGAACTTCTTGAGGTTCGAGCAACTTAGGATCATCTCAATGATCACAAGATCAACTCACGGAATGAGACGTATAAACATCTCTAGAGCTAAGAGGCAAAACATGCATCAGGAGGGACGAAAGAAACAATTTTACAAGGGTTTCAAAGTAGCGAGGAAACAATTACCATGATCCTATAACGGGGCACCTTGGAGAGGTGACTCACAGAATTATTCTCTTAAATGGCAAAAAGAATAACTTTTGATACCTAGATCATTGAAACTCTTTATACCAGCCGAAGGCAAATCACAATCGATCGTTTGGCGTAGTTCAAAGGAATGGCATATCCGGATTCGAATGGATGATGTGGACTACCTGGTTGAAGACAACGCGATGGATGATTTCTGCTTATCATCGAGAACGGATATGGCCCAGGGTAAGCCCACTTTTGAAGATGATCTTGAATAACAATTACTGAAAAGGCAGACTATAGTAATATGGCACAATGGCGGGTGCTAACTGGGAACAAAATGCAAATGATGGGTATGTTCCAACCATCATATCTGCCTGAGATTCAGATCTGGTTGGTAACGGGATATTTCAGTCAGCATGTCTGGAAAAGAAAGTGATGCAGAACATCCCACGATCTTCCCCATGGACGCATCTACACCTCCGACGACACCACTTGGACCAATGACAAGAGCCCGAGCGAAGGCTATAGAAGATAAGGTGAACACACTCCTCTCCGAACAACCACTTTATATGCATGAGACTTGGCTACTACCTCAAGCGGAAACCCTATGTGTGATCAGGTGCTTGGAGGAAAGCCACGGACCAACTACACTCAACGGACAAGACGGTGAGGACACCAAGCTCTATGGACAAGAAGAAGGAGTGCTCGAAACTCCCAGGCTTCGTACGACCGGCAAGCTACGGACGTCCGACAACCTCCAGTTACCGGACGACCGACCCTCTCCGGACGACTGGCACACCCACACCTGAGCCGAATCTATGAATTTTCGAAGCCCTCCGGACGAGTGACGCCACGGACGCCCGACCCCAACCGGACGTCCGACCAAAGCCCACCCGAGCCGAATCTATGGACGTCCCACGAGCACCGGACGTCCGGACCCTCGCGAGCCTCTGGATGACCGGTAACTCTCGGACGTCCGATGCCTGTGTGATGTTTGCATGTTGGGCCGCAGCCCATTTACCCCTTCGACTTCTAAGACTATATATAGACCTTCTCCTCCTCTTTTCTAGGGTCAGCAACGGATTAGCTCATATTTTGTGAGAGAGCTTTTCTCATCCACTTGGTTACCTTCTCCTCGGAGATAGCGCCTCCTCGAAGAAGATCCCCCAAGTGGGTTCAAGACCCCTTCATGGGAAGAACCTCAAGACCTCCTTGCGGAGAAGATCTTGCTACTTGTATCATCCTTAGTTGACCGTGGATCGTGTGATCTCTTGTGTACCCGAGGATCTAGCATATGTGTGACTATTTCTTATTGGTTTAGTGATTCTCTCGTGTTTCCCCTTGTGTTCTTCGTGTTGATCGCCGAATCAGCTCCTTTCATGAAAGATCGGCCTCTAGGGTTCCTACCCTACATCATCTAGGTATCAGAGCCACGTTGATCATGATTTCAGACCCTCCCCATTGTGTTTCTAGTCTTATTTTTGTTGATTTTGTTCCTAATTCAAAAATTCCCCACAAAAATAGCCCCAAATTTTTTTGCGATTTTTGGTGTGATGAAATTTTGTTGGATTTGATCCTTGGATTTGCTTTGCCTTGAGTGGATCTAACTTTTCCCTTTCGTCTCCACCTTTTCCATCCACGAAATCACCCGGATTCAACGACTTTCGACCTCTCCATCACGAAACCTTGCTGTTCATCCCGTTCCTAAATTCCGCGCAGGCACCGAACGTCCGACAGCCTCCGGACGTCCGACGACCGGACGACCGTAAACCCCAGCACCACCATTGCTTATCCGTTTTGCACTCTGACTCGTTTTGCAACTTTGTGCTTTGAGAATATGAGTTGCGGTTCCGTGTCCTATTGTGTTTCGGCTATTTACGTTCGGTTCGACATCAACATCACTGCCGCTCATCTTCGCCACGGACGTGTCACAACCCTAGAATTGTTTGCAATAGTTGCATAAGAGAGCATCCATGCATCATATTTAAATTTCTGAAACTTGAATTGAGGATTGTTGAAACCTCAGAAAATTGATTAAAATAACGGCAAACACCCTTTAAATAGCATTCTGTGAATCCAAAATGCCCTGAGTTATATATCAAACCAAAATTCTGGAACATTTTTAAGGAATTATTTTGGCACTGAATTTAAATCATTATTGTATTTGAATTTGGAATTATATTCATAATATATGGGATATATTTTCAAATAACTTTGAAATGTTTTATGTGTTGTTGGAAAAGTCCATCTAGCAACATAAAATTATTCAAAGGGTTTTGTCACTATTTTGAAATTCCTTTGAATTTGAATCAGTGGAAAAATGATAAAATAAATAGGAAAACGGAACAAAAACTAAAACAGAGCAGAAAACCCACCTGGGCCACTTACCTGGCGTGGCCAGCTGGACGGCCCAGCCCACTGGCCCTCCCCCTGTCGTCTTCCTCGCGACAGAAGGACGATAAGCGTGTGGCCACAGTGTGCGCACACGCGCCCCGGCCACCTCCTGCTTGCCGCTTCCCCTCGTCGCCCTGGACCTCCCTCGCGACGCCACGCAGCCCCAACCGCTCCCTCACTCTCTCTCTCTCTCTCTCTCGTGCTTCTCCCCTCCTTTGTTTCTCTCGCACACAGCCACCCGAACGCGCCGTCGCCGCCGCCTGCTGTTACCACGGCCACCAGCCCTCCCTCTCCCATCCAATGTGCTCGAGAGCTCCGCCTCGACCCCCTCTTTCTTCCACCCCGAGCCACGCCACCGTGGGAGCCCCACATCGCCGCCACGAGTCGTATTCCCCGAGCACGGCCGCCGGACTCCATCGACGAATTCGTCGCCTTCCGGTCGTCCCCGAGCCAGCTGAGCTCCGCTTCGACCCCGCCGTGAGCTCCTCTACCAAACCCCTCTCTCCCCGCCGTCTATTTCCTCCTCTAGCCTCACTAACCACCGCGGCCGAAGCTCGCCGCCGCCGTGCCTCACCGCCGCCACGGCCACAGCTGCCGCCACCCACGCCCGAGCTTTGCCCCGTGCTCAGCACTCTCCCAGGAGCCGGGCGCGCCCACCCGTTCGACCTGCTGTGCCCCCTAGCGCCAACCCCGACCTCGCCCGAACTCCGGCCACCGCCGCGAGCCTCGCCCCGGCGAGCTCGGGCCGTCTCAACCCGTCCCAACCGCACAGAAAGACGCGGGGCACTCCCAGCTTCATGTTGATGCCTCCGCCGTCCCTTTTGGTCGTCGGAACAGGAAACCCGAGGCTCGCCACCGCGACCGGCCTCGCCGGCGTCAAGTCGCCGGCAGGTTTGACCCTGCTGGCCGGGGGTTTGACCCCGTCTGACGAGGGTTTGACCACCCTGGGTCACTGAAGCGTGGGGCTAGCCCTGTTAATTAACCTAGGTTAGTGTTAATTCATTTAGTTAGTTTTAATTAGCCTCTGACATGTGGGCCCAAGCCCCTAATTAGTTAACTCGAGATTACTTAGAGCTAACTAATTTAGTTAACTAAACTAGACACCGACATGTGGGCCCCGCCCTGCTAACAGCCTGGTTAGGGTTAGTTTAGCACTAACTAACTCAGTTAGTTGGCTGAGTCACTCACCAGTGGGTCCCACTGGCAGGTTTGACCTGGAGGCGCCCAGTTGACCAGCTGACGTCACCTTGATGTCATGCTGACGCAATAATTATTTACTGGAATTATTTTTTTATATACAGGAAATTCCAGAAAATAGTTAAAACTTCTAAAAATCATAGAAATTCAACCATAACTCCAAATGAAATAATTTACATATGAAAAATTATCAGAAAAATTCAAGGAATCCATCTGTACCATTTTCATGCATGTTTGAACAATGTTGTCCTCTGTTTTGGACAAAACAAATAAATGGCATTTAAATAATCATATATGGGGTTGGAATTTGAATCTTGTACTCAAACCAACTTCATTTAAATCATAGCTAGATGCATTAGCTCAAATCACAGCATATTGCCATGTCATGATCATGCATCATATTGTTGCATTGCATTGATTGTGTCCTTCTCTGTTTGCCGGTAACCATCCCCTCTTAGTCGACGATGTTTCCGACGATGTGATCGATGACACCGATGAAGAGCTATATTATCTTCAGAAGTGCCAGGCAAGCAAAACCCCCTTGTTCATTCCGATACAATCCCACTCTCTCGCTCCTACTCTCTTTTACTGCATTAGGACAACAACGATACAATGTTACATGTTGCGGTAGTTGAACCCCTTTCCTCTGCATGACCTGTCATTGCCACAGTAAATAGATCAAACCCACTAGCATGAGTAGGAGTTGTTTGAGACCTGATGTGCCTACTCATTGATGCTTGTTTGTCATGCCTGCTACTGCTTAGAGTTGAGTCAGGTCTGGTTCATCAGAGATGAATCGGAGGTGTGTGAACATGTCCTACTGTGTGTGAGCTAAGTGTGTGAATACGATTTGGTAAAGGTAGCGGTGAGAGGCCATGTAGGAGTACATGGTGGGTTGTCTCATTGCAGCCGTCCTCAGGAACTGAGTTCTGTGTTTGTGATCCATGAAAAGCTACTACCACGCATTGGAATGCTTAAGTGCCCCTCTCGACTTATTAATCAACCTGATCTCTATCCAGGAGTTGCAACTAGTTTCTGGTGTTTGTAGGTTATGTTAGTAGTCTACCAAGTGGTACCCGGTACAGGTGGGCTTGGGACAGACTAGGCACCATGGCACGGTGTACCAAGCGTAGATCCATCCGTCGTGGTGGGCTTGGGAACCCTGCACACATCGTTTGGGGCTGTGAGCGACACCCCGGCCGGATCTCCTTGCGGATGGAACCCGAATAGGCGATAAACCTGGACTAGAGACTTGTTGGTAGTCAGGTCGTGGCCGACTCCCTCGCCCGGCTTCCGCTTGAAGGTTGCCGAGGTACATGACGTGTACAGGGCGATAAGTGGAGAGAGCGTGTGTGAAGAAGTACACCCCTGCAGGGTTATCATTATCTATTCGAATAGCCGGATTCCTCAGATATGGAAACTTGGACCCCTTGCATAGTTCATAGACAAGTGAAAGTGGATACTCTAAAATTTGCAAGATAAGCGTGAGTGCTATGGATGGCGTTCTCGTAGGTATTCGGGAGCGGATCCATAGTGGTGTATTGATATGGTGAATATGTGGACTCGTGTGCGCCACCTCAAAAGAGTTGCTTGCAGTCGTAGTTCAGGATAGCCACCGAGTCAAAGCTGGCTTGCTGCAGTTAAACTCCACCACCCCCTTTGCTGATACCGATGCATATGTAGTTAGTTCTGATGTAAGTCTTGCTGAGTACAATTGTACTCACATTTGCCTATTTTATGTTTTTGCAGAGAGACGTCAGTCTCACTAGTAGTTCCACGTGGACTTCGATGTTTAGCTTGCTCCTCAGCTACGATCTTGTGCCCTCGGCAAGATCTGGTAGATAGTCAGGCTTCTCAGCCTTTTTCATTTGTAGATGTCTGTACTCAGACATGTTAAGCTTCTGCATGTGCTTTGACTTGTATGCTCTGAATGCTGGGTCATGAGACCCATGTTTGAAATATCTCTCTCCTCGGAGCCTAATGAATAAATACTTTGAGTCGTAGAGTTATGTTGTGATGCCATGTTGTATTTACTCATATCGGGCATATTGTGTGTATGATTGAAATGCTTGGTATGAGTGGGATCCGACTATCTAGTTGTTTATCCTTGGCAGCCTATCATATGGGGAAATGTAGTCTAGTGCTTCTGAGCGATGGTAGTCCGCTACAGCCCAGATCACCGGAGTCCTGCTAGCCCAGCACTACTGCTCGGAACACTTGACTGGCCGGCATGTGATTCACTTCGTTCCTGTGTCTGTCCCTTCGGGGAAATGTCACGCGGTGACTTCCGGAGTCCTGTTAGCCCAGTGCTACAGCCCGGATTCACACGTTGATGACCGACATGCTCGATGTGATTCATGTATGCCTGTCCTCATGGGTTAGTGCCGCTTTGGGTTCACGACTAGCCTTGTCGCCCCGGTTCTTTGTCATATGGATGCTAGCGACACAATCATATACGTGAGCCAAAAGGCGCAAACGGTCCCGGGCCGGGTAAGGTGGCACCCGTGGGAATACCGTGCGTGAGGCCACAAAGTGATATGATGTGTTACATGCTAGATCGGTGTGACCTAGGATCGGGGTCCTGACAGGATGCGTCATCGACTACAACCGCTACACCATTTTGACACCATACCGTAAGAGAGAACGGTAACATCATCTTGGTGTTGGATACATCATTCTTTCCATTACATTGATAGCCATCATAGCCTTACTCCTTTGATTCTCTTACCCATCGAGACTAGCCTTTGAGTATTGCCGCCAACGTGACTTTTGCACATTAGTAATCATACCTCCCATAGCATAATACATCATTGGTGCATATCTTGGTATCATCTCTTGTGTCACAACGTTGTCATCGCATACACAATTGCTATCTTGGTTCGTGAAGCATTGCATGAGAAAAGAGCTCAAGCAACAAGGAGCCAAACAAGATTTTAAGCAAAAGGGAAAGATAAGCAAAGAGCTTTTAAGCAAGAACCATAGCATCATACAACATTAAGATTGTCATACTAGATCATCTTTGATCATATCATCGAAACACCATACATAGAGCATACTTGGGATAGAAGTCGTTCCATTTTTTTGCTTAGTATGTTGTGCACAAGTCTTCGCATCCGCCTATTGTGCAATCGTGCTAACGTCTCTCTATTGTCGTGCAACAAGAGCATTTTCGTGGATTCCACATTTTGGCTCATCCTTGGTTGAACGACCCCACTTATCTCTTTGTGTGTGTGTTTCTGTGCACCTTATATTGCTTGGTCTACTTGTTGCATTGCAAACTTGCGAATCTTTTCCAACATTATTGAATCTCACTAACAATTGCATCAAATTTTATGCCACCATCCTAACCAAGCTCCACCATAAGCTTTTACTTGTGTAGGCGTGAGAAACCGAAAAGAATTGGTACCAATTGTGCTATTTCCTTGTTCCACATTGGAGTGATCATTGATCCACCTTCAACTTCGGTCAAGGTACATTTGGTATACATTCTTCTCTTTCTCCCACTCACATATTTCTCTTGGAATGATGGATAGTCCAAATACTTCTACCAACCCACTCTTCATCGGGCAATACGACGACATGAAATCCTACGTCACCAAGAACCACCTCTTTGGTGCACAACGTGCTTTGCATCAAGAGCAACAAGCAATGAGTGAATGCATCGACAACCTCGCCACCGACTTGCGACTCTCTGAGCAACGTACAAGAGACTACTTCGACCACAAGCATGACGATCACAAGCAAGAGAATGACACAAGAAGGGACGAGATTTGTGCTTTGTTGCTCAACCGTTCTTCTTCCACTTCGCCCTCATCAAGACGGAGCCGCTCAAGTCGACACTCCGACTTTAACGTCTCCGGCTCAAGTACACCGACATCAAACACTCTTCGACGTGCCGTGCGCAATGATAGTCAGGCAAGCCTCAATCCTCTACGCGACACTGACTCTCAAGAGCACCGACACTGTCAAAACCAAGCTACCTTTGCACAAGCACAAGAACGGCAACGACAACGCCAGCACGAAGAGGAAGAGTGAGCGCGTCTACACCAAGATGCACAAGATGCCGAGGCACAACGCCAAGAACAACAACTCCGTGAAGCTTAAGCACTTGAGGCGCAACGTGCCCTTCGAGATTCAAGTCACACCATCGCCACATGCAATCGCCATCGGCGTGAACAAGAAGAAGCACTTCGCAAAGAAGTTCAAGAGATGATTTACCAATCACATGCTCATCGTCAAGTTCCTCAAGTTCGTCCTCGAGCTCAACAAGCCCCTCCACAAGCTCCACAAGAACCTCAAGTTCACCAAGAGCATGAAGACAATGGACATCCTCCACAACAAGAGCAACACGAGGTTGACAAACCTCCTCGCCAAGAGCAACACCAGTTTGACAATCCTCAACAACATGGGCATCATCATCCCCGACCCCAACACAATGAAGAGCAACGCTACGACAAGCTAAAGTTCACCATGCCCAAGTTCAATGGAAGCAACGATCTCGAAGAGTACCTTTCATGGGCATTGAAGGTCGACAAAATCTTCCGCTTGCACAACTATGAAGAAGAGAAGAAGATCGCGATGGCATCCCTTGAGTTCCAAGACTATGTCCTCATTTGGTGGGAACAAGTCATCGAGCGCTGTGAGGCAAGAGGTGACCACCCATCACTACTTGGGTGCAAATGAAGGATGTCATGAGAGCACGCTTCGTGCCTACCTACTACAACTATGACCTCTTCAAGAAAATCCAACTACTCAAGCAAGGAACCAAGAGCATTGAAGAGTACTACAAGGAAATGGAGATTGCAATGATACGAGCCAATGTCACGGAAGATGGTGAGCAAACTATGGCACGTTTCCTGAATGGACTCAATCATCCCATCCAGAAGATCGCCGACTTCCAACCATACTCGAACCTCATCGAGCTAGTGCATCAAGCTACCAAAGCGGAATGTCAAGTGCAAGAAGACTTCAAGTATGCCAAGTTCTCATCCAAGTCATATGGCTTCTCCAACACCCAACCTTCGACGACTCCACCACCTTATACATCAACAAAGCCTTCTACAGGCAACATCGAGAAACTTCAAGCCGAGAGCTTCATCGTCATCTACCCCAACCGATGAGACCGTCAAGACAAGTTCCTTCAAATGCTTCACCTGCGGAGGCCGAGGCCACAAGACCTTTGAGTGTACCTACACAAGCGAACCATGATCCTCAACAATGATGGTACATACGACTCCATGAGCGAAGGAGAAACGGAAGCACTTGAGCAAGTCGCCATGCACCGGCAAGTGAACGATGAAGAGGAACATGTCTTTTGCAATGAAGATTCAAGTCCCGCTCTAGTTGTCTCCAAGGTTTGGACTCTTCAACATCACCAAGAAGAAGACCAAAGATGCAACATATTCCATAACAAGGCCGGCATCGATGGAAGGTCCCGTCAAGGTCATCATCAATGGAGGGAGTTGTCATAACTTAGCAAGTGAATAACTTTGCTCCAAGATCCAATTGCCCAAGACGAAGCACCCACATCCCTACAAGGTTCAATGGCTTAGCGACTCTGGCACTATCCAAGTCGAGCATCGAGTACAAGTCCCCTTCAAAATTGGCGCCTACGAAGACACTTTGGAGTGTGATATCGTTCTAATGACCGTTTCCCACCTTCTTCTTGGACGCCCATGGCAATTTGATAGAGGTTTCATCCACAACGGACGAAAAAACCACTACATCTTCAAGATGAAAGGAAAGGAGTACGTACTTCGTCCTATGTCTCCAAGCCAAGTGATCACCGACAAGCAAGCCACCCATCATGGAGAGAATGGTGAGAGAGGGAGCCACCAAAAAGAGAGTGAGCACCACAAGCCCAAATCGAGTGCCTCCACGATGTGCGACAAGAAGAACTTAGTTCTATTTTCCACCAAAAGTGAGATACGAGGAGTGTGTGAGAACCCATCTAGTGTCCTACACTATGTCCTTTTGTGCAAGGATGACGCACCAAAAGCTAACAACTCTCACGCTCTACCTTTAGTGTTGTCTTCTCTTTTGCAGGAATTCCAAGATGTTTTCCCCGACGAGCTACCTCTGGGACTAACTCCACTATGAGGCATCGAGCACCTCATCGACCTCATCCCCGGAGCACCTCTTCCAAACAAAGCTTCCTACCGTGTCAACCCCGAAGAAACCAAAGAAATACAAAGGCAAGTAAAGCATCTCATAGACCATGGACATGTGCGTGAAAGTTTGAGTCCTTGTGTCGTTCCAGTCATTCTTATGCCAAAACGAGATGGTAGCTTTCACATGTGCTCCGATTGTAGACCTATAAATGCTATCACCGTTCGATATAGGTATCCCATTCCATGTCTTGATGATATGCTTGATGAACTTAGCGGTGCCACTATATTTTCCAAAATTGATCTTAAAAGTGGTTACTATCAAATCCGCATACAAGAGGGTGATGAATGGAAAACCGCTTTCAAAACAAAGTTTGGTTTGTATGAGTGGTTAGTCATGCCTATGGGTCTATCGTAAGCACCGGGTACTTTCATGTGTCTTATGAATCATGTCTTTCGCCCTTACATTGGTGAGTTTGTTGTGGTCTACTTCGATGATATCCTTGTTTATAGCAAATCTCTTAAAGATCATGTCACCCATGTCCAAACCGTTTTGCAAACTCTTCGAAAAGAGCGTCTCTATGCTAACATGGAAAAGTGCCTTTTTGGCGTTGATAAGCTCGTTTTCTTGGGTTTTGTTGTTTCCTCTAAGGGTGTTCATGTTGATGACTCTAGATCAATGCTATTAAAACTTGGCCCCAACCAACCAATTTGCAACAAGTGCGTAGTTTCCATGGGTTAGTCGGTTTCTACCGTAGATTCGTGAAGGACTTTAGCACCATTGCTTCAACTTTGCATGCTTTGAGCAAGAAAAATGCGCCTTTTGTTTGGGGACCATCCCAAGATACCACTTTCAATGAGCTTAAGAATCTGCTTACTCATGCTCCCGTGCTCGCATTACCCAACTTTGACAAACCCTTTGAGATTCATTGTGATGCTAGTGGTAATGGCATAGGAGGTGCGTTAAAGCAAGAGAAGCGCCCCATAGCTTACTTTGGTGAGAAACTTTCCGGAGCGCAACTCAATTACCCCATCTATGACAAAGAGTTATATGCATTAGTGCGAGTTTTGCATAAATGGGAACACTATCTTCGCCCTCATGAATTCATCATTCATACCGATCATGAAACGCTAAAATACCTTAAGGGTCAAACCAAGTTGAACAAGTGTCATGCTAAATGGAGTGAATTCATTGAGTCTTTTCCTTATATCATCAAGTACATCAAAGGTAAGGAAAATGTTGTGGCGGATGCACTTTCCCGTATATGCATGCTTGTTACTCAACTTGCATTGGATGTCATTGGCTTTGAGCACATAATACTTGTGTGAGCATGATCCTACTTTTGCTATTCCTCGTGCCAAATGTTTGACGCATACCTCTTGGGAACACTATTACATCAAAGATGGATATCTTATAAGAGCTAACAAGCTTTGCATCCCCGAGTCTTCTCTTCGTTTGTTGCTTTTGCAGGAATCTCATGGAGGAGGACTAATGGGACATTTTGGACATGACAAGACTTTCACCACGCTCTCCAAGAACTACTATTGGCCCAAGATGTTTGGCGATGTCAACCGCTTCACCAACCGATGCTATACATGTCGCAAATCTAAGTCTAAAGTTCAATCCCATGGCCTTTACATGCCTCTCCCAATTCCATATCAACCATGGGAAGATATTAGCATGGATTTTGTACTTGGATTTCCTAGGACTAGAAATGGAAAGGATTCGGTATTTGTTGTTGTGGACCGATTTTCTTAGATGGCACACTTCATTCCTTGCAACAAGATAGACGATGCTTCACATGTTGCCAATCTCTTTTGCAGGGAAATATTGCGTCTACATGGGGTGCCAAAGACGATTGTCTCGGACCGCGACGTCAAGTTCCTAAGCTACTTTTGGAAGACCCTATGCACCAAGCTCGGAATCAAGCTACTCTTCTCCATGGCGTACCATCCACAAACCGACGGCCAAATGGAGGTGACCAATTGCACACTATCCGCTCTACTTTGCATGCTCATCAAGAAGAACATCAAGGAGTGGTAAGAGTGTCTACCTATCGCCGAGTTCGCCTACAACCACGCAAGACACTCAACAACCGGAAAGTCCCCCTTCGAGGTCGTCTACGGATTCAACCAATTGTCACCATTGGACATTCTTCCTCTACCACTCCAAGAACACATCAATATGCATGCAAGTGCACGTGTGAATCACCTCAAGAAGGTGCATGAAGATACAAGGCACACCATCGAGCACCAAGTACAATGACTTGCGACCAAGCTCAACATAAACAAGCAACCCATGGTCTTCAACATTGGTGATCTTGTGTGGCTACACCTTCGCAAAGACCGCTTCCCCACCGAACACAATTCCAAACATTTACCTCAAGCGGATGGACCCTTCAAGGTGCCTGCACGCTACAACAACAACGCTTACAAGATCGACCTCCCACGCGACAAGTACAACGTGAGCGACATCTTCAATGTCAAGGACCTCTCACCCTACCATGGTGATGAAGAATTTGATCTGAGGTCGGATCTTTCCCAAGGGAGGGGAGATGATGTGGAGCATCCTATGATCATCCCCATGGACGCATCTACACGTACAACGACATCACTTGGACCAATGATAAGAGCACGAGCGAAGGCTATCGAAGATAAGGTGAACTCACTCCTCTCCGAACTACCACTTTCTATGCATGAGACTTGGCTACTACCTCAAGCGGAAACCCAATGTGTGATCAGGTGCTTGGAGGAAAGCCACGGACAACTACACTCAATGGAAAAGACAGTGAGGATGCCAAGCTTTATGGACAAGAAGAAGGATAGCTCAAAACTCCCAGGCTCCCGATGACCGGTGACCTACGGACGTCCGACGACCTCCAGGCACCGGATGACCGGCCCTCTCCGAACGACCGGCACACCCACACCCGAGCCGAATCTATGGATTTCTGAAGCCCTCCGGATGACCAATGCCCCGGACGCCCAACCCCGACCGGACGTCTGACCGAAGCCCACCCGAGCCGAATCTACGGACGTCCGACGAGCACCGGACGTTCGGACCCTCGCGAGCCTCCGGACGATTGGTAACTCCCGGACGTCCGACGCTTGTGTGTTGTTTGCATGTTGGGCCGCAGCCCATGTACCCCTTCGGCCTCTAAGACTATATGTAGACCTTCTCCTCCTCTTTTCTAGGGTCAGCAAAGGATTAGCTCATATTTTGTGTGAGATCTTTGCTCATCCACTTGGTTACTTTCTCCTCGGAGATAGTTCCTCCTCGGAGAAGATCCCCCAAGCGGATTCAAGACCCTTCATGGGAAGAACCTCAAGACCTCCTCACAGAGAAGATCGTGCTACTTGTATCGTCCTTAGTTGACCGTGGATCATGTGATCTCTTGTGTACCCGAGGATCTAGCATATGTGTGACTATTTCTTGTTGGTTTAGTAATTCTCTCTTGTTTCCCCTTGTGTTTCCCCTCGTGCTCTTCGTGTTCATCGTGGAATCCGCTCCCTTCGTGAAAGATCGACCTCTAGGGTTCCTACCCTACATCAGAAAGGTAGCAACACAATCGACAAGATGACGTTGCAAGATTCTTGGGAAATGAACTACGATAGCAAACTCCAAAACATGAGCTGGTTTTGCTACATACATGTGAACATGTTGTCCAAGACAAGAATGACCACATAGTAGTCTTACGGCAAGCACTATCGAGTTCGGGTAGAAACCATCATTGAGGATATCGAAGTATTGTGCATTACCATGGATTAGCAGTTAACTTCTTTTCCTGGAACAAATCAATCAGTGGCTTGGTGTGCTAGGGATTTATATAGAATGAAGGTTGCAAGCCTCCAGACCACAGAACACTTCGCACGTATGCATGACTGACTTGGGATGATTCCATAGGAAGCGAAACAAACTTTCTCAAATTCATGGCGGCAACTTGCATCATATGCATGTGAATTAGAGGAAGCCACTTCTTCCATCAAAACATAAATTTCATGAGCTAGCATGAAGAAAATTCTTTGAAAAGTTTCCAACACTAACTTAGAAGTTCAACATGAATCATGGACAAGATGAAAATGTTGTCAATGGGCTCAACAACAAACCATCCAGGCTTCCATATAGATGGAATTCCACAATTAAGTGAACACGGTGATAGCATTGGCCAGATCAAAGGATATAATGATGTATGCTCAAGGAAACAACCACGAGTAAGACAACATTATGAACATCGTTGGTACTGATTTGATTTGACGATAGCCCATACTCAAATCAAAGTTTGGATAAGACAATAGATCCAACAACTGATCACGGAGATCAGTTGATGAAGATGTCATCTTTCTTCAGCATACACACAAACACACAAGATATGCCTTTGGAGTGAACTAAGTGGATTAAGCTTTTATCTCCCAACTCTCCAAGTTGTTGTTTAGCTTAACCAATTAGGAGGTATCCAACACATATTCTTGGAGAAAAGGGTGGTTTACAAGAAAACCACTTGATCGCAGACACAACATAATGGTCAGGGAACAACCTGGTAATACTTCCTATCCGGAAAATCATGAACCACCGTTATGTTATTAAGCTCGGGAACAATCTTGCTTCTCAGGGCAAGATGATATGATCAAAAGAGCAAGGGATTGACACAATCCTAACTCATTGGTCGGAGAGTGCACCGGAAATAAGGACTGGGTAGCACGATCAATCTTAGGATGACGATTCAATAACCAGCATGCTAAGAGAGAGAGTATTGCCCATTAACTACCAAGCAACGAGATTGCTAGGAGTATTGATTTCACACATCACTGTTCACTTGTCGGCATTCCGGTTACAACAACACGGGGCCGAGGAATGAATAATGATGGCGAGACGTATTACTGCGTCAAGAATTCATAAGAGGTGGTGCAATTCTCAAGAAAATCCTGACATAAAGGGGTAATACTCCAAAGTAGAACAGAACAAAAGCTGGTTTGGCATTTTGATCTGCGGAATACAACTGCTTTGACCCAATCCCAGAGATGGACGAGGTACTAGAGTTTATTTCTCCTAGTCATTCCGGAATAGAATGGCTTGACGAACCACAAGAGAAATAGGCATTGATGAACGATGCACGCATACTCTTGACTATCAAATGATAGACGGAGGTCAGAATACAACTAAAGAGAACAACTCAAAGGAATATATAATTTTTTGAGTTGTGGACGCATAGATTAGTATGTCAAACAAGTTCAACATATTTCTTCCGGATAACCCATGCAGAAGAGAAAGGACTGGCAGGTTCATAGTATAGAATCGAGACCTCATCAAGAGCACTCTGGTTGTGATCTTTTGGTTCAAAAGAACTTCTGCCGAGGATAGTTCACGGTATTGGAAGAATGATATACCACGGACCTCGAGGACTATCGCAAAGGTTACTAATATCCTAAAGGAACTAGCAAACACTATCAACATGAAGTAAGTAGGGTGAATCTCGGGTTCAAGAACCCAGGAATAGAATGCTTACTAACTAAATGGCATCACGGGATGCTTTCAAGAGTGACGGCCAGAATCATCACACTGGGAACACAAAACATGGTTAGATTACTAGGTGATCATCTAAGACACCAGGGGTCATAATAATAGCTCCAACATATATGTTGAGGCAACAAAGTACCTCAACTCTCCCATTAGTGTGGTTAAACTGGCCCAAAGAAACATCGGGAACGGGAAGAAAGATTTGCAAGTGCATCAGACTATTTAGAAACCTGGGATGACTCGGACAACACAATGGATGTAAATGCTTAAAAGATTTGAGACATCCTGCAAATTGGTGGCATAACCACTTAACATCACAATATCAAGGTTCTGAAATCAACTATCAACATACGGAAGTACTAGAACTGAACTGAGACTTGAATACATCAATCTTATAAGTCTAAGGATTAGTAACACGTGACCATGATAGGGAGAAGCAAAGCCTAGTTCTTAATCCCTATAGAAAGGAAGAGGTTGACTCAGATCAGAAGGGCACAAGGTATAAGGAGTAAAAAGAGCCTTATGTTCCCTTCCACAATCAATTCCCTTACATAACTAAAGCATTTCTAGACACGACTTCGACCAATTTGGCTTGGTAATCATACAGGCAGTCAGGCTCGGATACCAAAGATGTCAGGAACCCGATCCTAAGTCACACCGACCTAGCATGTAACACATCATATCACTTTGCGACCTCACGCACGGTATTCCCACGGATTCCACCTTACCTGGCCCGGGACCGGTTGCAACTTTTGGCTCACGTATATGATAGTGTCGCCAGCATCCATATGACAGAGAACCCGGGCCAACATGACTAGTCATAAACCCAAAGTGGCACTAACTTACAGGGACACGCATACATGACCCAGCAACGAACGTGTCGGTCATCAACGTATGAACCCAAGTCGTAGCAAGCTACAAGGACTTGGAACAACACGTGACATTTCCCCGAAGGGACAGACACAGGAACGAAGAAGGACACATGCCAGCCAGCCTAAGTGTTTCGGAGCAGTAGCAAGCTACCATGGCTCAGTGGAAGCACTAGGAGACATTTCCCGGTAAGAGAGGCTACCAAGAATAAACAACTAGGTTGTCGGATCCCACACATAACAAGCATTTCAATAACATACACACAATATGCCCAGTATGTGCAAATACAACATGGCATCACAACAAAACTCTAAGACTCGAAGTATTTATTCATAAGACTCCGAAGAGTCAGATATTACAAACATGAGTCACATGACCCAACATACAGAGCATACAGGCAACGGAAGCATAACATGTCTGAGTACAGACAACTACAAATGGAAAAGGCTGAGAAGCCTGACTATTTACACGACCCTTCCAAGGTACAAGATCATAGCTGAGGTAACAAGCGAAACGTCGAATTCCACATGGATCTACTAGTGAGACTGAAGTCTCTCTGTAAAAACATAAATTAAGCAAACGTGAGTACAAATGTACCCAGCAAGACTTACATCAGAACTAGCTACATATGCATCAGTATCAACAAATGGATGGTGGGGTTTAACTGCAGCAAGCCAGCTTTGATTCAGTGGCTATCCTCAACTACGTCTGCATGTACCTCTTTTGAGGTGGTGCACACGAGTCCACATATTCATCAAATCAATACACCACTATGGTTCCGCTCCCGTCTCCCTACGAGAACGCCATCCATAGCACTCATGCTTATCTTGTGCATTTTAGAGTATCCACTTTCACTTGTCTATGAACTACATAGGCAACCCAGAAGTCCTTTACCGCGGACGCGTCTATTCGAATAGATCATTTATAACCCTGCAGGGGTGTACTTCTTCACACATGCTCTCGCCACTTACCACCATGTACACATCATGTACCTCGGCAACCTTCAAGCGGAAACCTGGCGAGGGAGTCGGCCACGACCTGACTAACCACACAAGTCTCTAGTCCAGGTTTATCGCCTATTCGGGTTCCCTCCGCAAGGAGATCCGGTCGGGGTGTCCTCAACGGCCCCAAACAATGTGTACAAGGTTCCCGGGTCACCAAACGGGTGAGTCGGTACACCGGGCCACATGCCTACCGCATCACAGCCCACCCCTCGGGTCAGCGTTGCGCACGGCCATCAGCATACTATAGACACCAGAAACTAGTTGCAACTCCTGGACAGAGATCAAGGCGATTAATAAGTCGAGAGGGGCACTTAAGCATTCGAATGTGTGGTAGTAGTTGTTCATGGATCACAAACACAGAACTCATTTCCTGAGGACGGTTTCAATGAGACAACCCACCATGTACTCCTACGTGGCCTCTCACCACTACCTTTACCAAATCGTGTTCACACACTTAGCTCTCAATAGTAGGACATGTTCACCACATTCCAATTCATCCCCGATGAATTAGACCTGACTCAACTCTAAGAAGTAGTAGGCATGACAACAAGCATGAATGAGTAGGCACATCAGGGCTCAAACAACTCCTACTCATGCTAGTGGGTTTCATCTATTTACTGTGGCAATGACAGGCCATGCAGAGGAAAGGGGTTCAACTACCACATCAGGTAATAGTTGAAGTGTTGTTGTCCTAATGCAGTAAAAGAGAGCATAAGCGAGAGAGTGGGATTATATCAGAATGAACAAGGGGGTTTTGCTTGCCTAACACTTCTGAAGATGATATAGCTCTTCATCGGTGTCATCAAACTCATTGTCCGAACATACGTCTACAGAGGGGGAACAACAACCAGCAAACAAGAGGGAACACAATCAATGCAATGCAACAATATGATGCATGAATGTGACATGGCAATATGTTGTGATTTGAGCTAATGCAGCAAGCAATGATTTAAATGGAGTTGGTTCGAACACTAAATTCAAATTCAAACTCCATATGTGAAAGTTCAAATGCCATTTATATGATTTGTCCTAAACAGCAGCCATAAGTTGTTCTAACATGCATGAAAATGGTATAGATGGAAAGATTGGATTTTTCTGATCATTTTTCATATATAAATAATTTCATTTGGAGTTACGATTATTTTCTATGATTTTTAGAAGTTTAGGATATTTTTTGAAAATAAATAAATCATTTAGATTTATTTAAAATCCAGAAAAGTGATTACTGCATCAGCATTAAGTCATACTGATGTTACATGTTCAATAGACCGTTCCAGGTCAAACCTGACCTGTGGGTCCAGCATGTCAGTGTGATAGGGCGGGATTAGAGGCTGACCAATGGGGCCAGGTCAACACTGAGGTGGTAGGGTCAAACTAACATGTGGGCCGACTAGGTTAATCTAAACTAAGAAGGAAATAAATCCTGAGTTAATTAGGGCGTGGGGCCCATATGTCAGTGAGAGAGGGGGTTAATTAGCTGGGTCATCAGTGCCTAATGACAGCGCCACGTCAGCACGTCAGAGACCAGCCGGCGGCGACCACAGGACACGGCGGGGGCACGCCAGACTTGCGCTAGAGGGATCGACTTGGCGCACTGAGGGCACCAGGGCATAGCCCTTGCTTGCCCGCATGAGCAGCAGTGGATTTGGTCGTGGGGATCGCCGGAATCAGAGCCGACGACGAGGTTTGCAGTGGCAGCAGGTCGGGCTTGCGCGGGCGCGGTGCTGCAGCACGAAAGGGAGCTACCTGGGATGCGTTTTAGGTTCGTAGCAACGCGGGGAGCATGTATGTGGGCTTGGACATGAGGTTTGTCCTCTGCAACGACGCCTACGACATGGACGCCAGCGATGAGCTCACGGCCATGGTTGGGAGCAAGGCTAGCGAGCGAAAACAAGAGAGGGAGAAGAGGGGTTCGACGCAGGAGCTCACAGGGATTCCGATGGAGCAAACAGCATGGACGGGGACGCTCTGGACGACGCGAGTTGGACGACGGCGGTTGTCAGGGCAGAGGGCGAAGATGGCGATGTTGCGGTCGACTGTGGCTTTCTCTAGTCACCTGTGTCGTCGTGAATATAAAGAAGAGTCCAGCAATGGGATGTGACCCAGCGGTGAAGCCTGGGTGCGCGGTGGCTAAGGTGAACCGCGACGGCGCTCTCGGGCGCTCATGGTGCTTGCACGGGAGAGAGAGAGAGAGCATAGGAGGGGGAGGAGGTCCAGGGAGAGAGGGGAGAGGGCTGGAGAGCTGCGTTGCGGAGCGAGAGACATTCTGGGCGTCGGGGACGCAGGTAGCCAGGCGGGAGGTGGCGAGGCGTGTGTCGGCGGGCTGTGGCCACACGCCTCTGTCCTTCTGTCAAAGGAGGAAGAAGACCGGGGAGCCCCTAGTGGGCTGGGCCAGAACAGGAGCTGGGCTGGCTCTGCTATAGGTAAGAAGCCCATGTAAACTCCTTCTCTCTCTTTCCTTCATTCTAGTTTCTGTTTTCTAATTTTCTACAGTTGTTTTGGCTTTATTAAAAATGCCAGGGCATTTTCAAAAATCCTGAAAATATTTGTGGGAACTGTTTGGATTATTTCCAATAGCCTTCATTTAACTTCAAGATTATTTGGACATTTAAAATATTGTATAGAATTTAAATGTCCAAATTCAAATACTTATGATTTAATTCAAAAATCAAGAGTGTCCTAGTGAAGTGTCCACCATTTCTGGCAGAGGTTCTAGACCAATTCAAAAATGATGGACATTAATGAAGGGCATTTTGGGTTCATTGAAAAGATTTAATTTTGACCCTAGTTGAATTCATTTGGTGCTAGGGTTTAAACATCCCTAATTCAAATTAATTTGAACTTAACATGATGCATGGATGCTCACAAATGCAACTAACTACTAGCAATTCTAGGGCTGTGACACCCCTGCACTACAAGTGGCTTGTCTACTGCATCTCCTCGGGGCCCGGACCAGACACACTCCCAAAGCATCGGTACGGGCATTCAACATCACCAACCCCAAGCTTGAGCCCAGGCCCCGGACCCGGTTGAGGGAGTCCTGGACTAAGGCGTCCTCGAGCGTCTGGTCTATTGGGCGTGGGCCGGATTGATGGGCTATGAAGATACAAGACCGAAGACTTTCACCCGTGTCTGGATGGGACTCTCCTTGGCGTGGATGGCAAGCTTGGCATTCGGATATGAAGATTCCTTTCTCTGTAACCGACTTTGTATAACCCTAGTCTCCTCCCCTGTCTATATAAACCGGAGGGTTTTAGTCCGTAGAATCAATCATAATCAAATAGGCTAAACTTCTAGGGTTTCAGCCATTACGATCTCGTGGTAGATCAACTCTTGTAACCCCCATACTCATCAATATTAATCTAGCAGGATGTAGTGTTTTACCTCTATCGAGAGGGCCCGAACCTGGGTAAACATTGTGTTCCCTGCCTCCTATTACCATCAACCTCAGACGCACAGTTCGGGACCCCCTACCTGAGATCCACCGGTTTTGACACCGACATTGGTGCTTTCATTAAGAGTTCTGTTGTGTCGTCGTCAGGAGGTTCGATGACCCCATCAATCGTCTACAACAATGTTGTCCAGGGAGAAACCTTTCTCCCCGGACAAATCTTCGTATTCGGTGGCTTCGCACTACGGGCCAACTCATGTGGCCATCTAGAGAAGATCGATAGCTACGCCCCTGGCCGTCAGGTTAGATTTGGAAGCTTGAACTACGTCACAGATATCCGTGGAGACTTGATCTTTGACGGATTCGAGACCACGGCAGCCACTCCCTACCGCCACGATGAACATGACTTAAATCCGTCATCGGACCATGCCCAGGGGATAGTGCCTGTAACTGCTTTGGCCCTAGATCCGGAGCAGATTGCGCCATCCTAGGACGGGACGCTCAACCCCGCCATGTAAATCGCAGACTCAGCGGCATTAGAGCCGCACACGGATCCAACCTCGAGTAGGATCCGTGTCACCGGGACCCCGGAACCGTTTCCATCTACAAGTTACGAACCATGTGCGTCCGCGCGCACGACAAGCTTGATCAGGCATCGATCGTCAATTCAGCTCCACAAACATCTTTTGCCACTCGCCTTTAGGCGACGTGCTAAACTCATTAAAAACACTCTCCTTAGTGGGGGACTCTCAGCCGAATTATATCCGGTTTGAACTGGAGGCTGACAAAGGAGAATTCCGCTTCCCACCCCCACCCACTTAATAGCCACTGTCGAAGACTCAACCGACATGCTCAATTATGGCTCCGAAGACATCGACGGTATGGACGACGATGCTGGAGAGGAGCAGGCCAAAAACCCACCGTTCACCGGACAATGGACGGACACCTCCTCATACGATGTATACATGGTAGATGCACCAAAAGAGAATAGTGGCAATGACAAGGAAGATCCAGTTGAGGATAAACCTCCTGAGATACAACCAAAATGCCGGCGTCAGCGGCGCCGCTCAAAATCACGCCATAGCAAAGAGAGCAACACCGGCACAGGAGAAGATAACACTCCGGAAGGTGCCAAAGACAATGAAGACCCTGTTGAGGCAACTTCCGAACAGGACCAATGGGAAGATGGGCGCGTCAGCCCGGACGAACAGGCCATGCACGAAGACTCGGAGGACAAAAATTATCTTCCACTCTCCGAGGATGAGATGAGCCTCGACGACGAGGATTTTATCATTCCTGAGGAACCTCTCGAGCAGGAGCGCTTTAAGTGTCGGCTAATAGCCAATGCAAGAAGCCTGAAAAATAAGCAGCAACAGCTTCAAGCTGATCAGGATTTGCTCAATGATAAATGGACTAACGTCTTGGCAGCCGAGGAATACGGCCGTGAGCGACCACCCAAAAGTTACCCGAAGCGCAAATTACTACCTCAATTCAATGATGAGGAGTTAGAGCCCGTGCCATCAGCACACAATGCGGCTGACCGACCACCACGTGGTCGGAGAAAAGCGGCAACCCAAGCCGAACACCAGTCTGTACTACCTCTCTTTAAAAGCAGGGATAAAACAGCTCGGGCATATAGATATGACCTTCGGCAGAACCTAGAAAGTAGAGCAGGACATACCAGATCGATCTATGGATCACGAGGGTGTGCCCCGACAAGCGACGACGGCTATCTATTCGGACGTGACAAGCTTAATCGCTTGTGGGCTGAATACCGCAGACGAACTCCATCTGAGCTACATCGCAGTGTGGCCCGATATAGAGGTGCCGCACACCCTCTTTGCTTCACTAACGAAGTAATGGCGTACGAATTCCCAGAGGGGTTTAAACCCATGAATATCGAATCATACGATGGAACAACAGATCCCGCGGTATGGATTGAAGATTTTCTTCTCCATATCCACATGGCCCGCGGTGATGATCTCCATGCCATCAGATACCTCCCATTAAAACTAAAGGGACCAGCGCAGCACTGGCTCAACAGCCTTCCAGAGAACTCCGTTGGCAACTGGGAAGACCTATGTAACGCCCTCGATGCGGCTATATCTCCTACGTGTCGAAGCACGACTTAGAGGCATAACCGCATTAAAAGCAATGTCGCAAGTTAGGCAATCATCACAACATCCCATGTAATATACATAATAAAAGGGGAAGGAACATAGTTGGCTTACACTCGCCACGTCAATCAAAGTACATAAATAGCATTACATCATCCAAACACTCATGGCCCGACTACGGCGCCAAAATAAAAGACCCACCCAACATGCGACACGGTCCCGATCGCCCCAACTGGGCACCACTACTGATCATCAGGCAAAGAAACAGAGTAACAGCGTGAGTCCTCGTCGAACTCCCACTTGAGCTCAAGCGCGTCATCTGGAACGGAGTCATCAGGTCCTGCATCTGGTTTAATAGTAATCTGTGAGCCACAGGGACTCAGCAATCTCGCACCCTCGCGATCAAGACTATTTAAGCTTATACGTAAGGCAAGGTAAATATGTGGAGCTGCAGCAAGCGACTAGCATATATGGTGGCCAACCTGCTCGCAAAAGAGAGCGAGAAGAGAAGGCAAAGCGCGAACGAATAACTAGAGAGCAACCTGCGCAAGCATTACTCCAACACCGTGTTCACTTCCCGAACTCCGCCAAGAAGAGACCATCACGGTAACTCACACAGTTGATTCATTTTAATTAAGTTCAAGTTCAAGTTATCTACAACCGGACATTAACAAATTCCCATCTGCCCATAACCGCGGGCACGGCTTTCGAAAGTTCAAATCCCTACAGGGGAGTCCCAACTTAGCCCATGACAAGCTCTCATGGTCAACGAAGGAATAGACCTCCTCCCGAGACATTCCGATCAGACTCGGTATCCTGGTTCTACAAGACACTTCGACAAGTTAAAACCAATCCAGCAACACCGCCCGAATGTGCCAACAAATCCCGATAGGAGCTGCACATATCTCGTTCTCAGGGCACACTCAGATGAGCCAGACGTCGGGTAGGCCAGCCTAGAGTTTCCCCTAGTAGCCCCGGACATCGCTCGGTTGGACCAACACTCAGAGGAGCACTGGCCGGGGGGAGTTAAAATAAGATGACCCTCGGGCTCCGGAAATCCAAGGGAAAAAGAGGCTAGGTGGCAAATGGTAAAACCAAGGTTGGGCATTGCTGGAAAATCTTTATTCAAGGTGAACTATCAAGGGGTTCCCATTATCACCCAACCGCGTAAGGAACGCAAAATCCGAGAACATAACACCGATATGACGGAAACTAGGGAGGCAAGAGTGGAACAAAACACTAGGCAAAAGGCCGAGCCTTCCACCCTTTACCAAGTATATAGATGCATTAAGATAACAAGCTAATATAATGATATCCCAACAAGTAAATAATGTTCCAACAAGGAACGGTCTCCAATCTTCACCTGCAACAAGCAACGCTATAAGAGGGGCTGAGCAAAGCGGTAACATAGCCAATCAACGGTTTTCTAGGACATGGTGGGTTTGAGGTTTGACATGGCAATTTGGGAGGCATGATAAGCAAGTGGTAGGCATCGTAGCATAGGCATAGCAAAAGAGCGAGCATCTAGCAAAGCAAAGATAGAAGTGGTTTCGACGGTATGATCATCTTGCCTACAAAGTTGTTAGAGTTGACTGGATCCTCAAAAGCAAACTCAAGGGGCTCCTCGTTAGCAAACTCGTCTCCCGGATCTACCCAAACAAGACAAACAAGCAAACGGAACGCAATCAACCACGTGCACTCTCAAACAACATGATGCAAACATGGTATGCTATGTGGGATGCGATATGTGATGCATATGCAAGATTTGACAAGGAATGAATGAACCTAGCCTCAACTTGGAAAACCAAGTGTGCCATTGGAAAGGTGAGATGATTTCACTTGAAAACGATATAAAGATCACCGGAATCGGAGTCACGGTTTGGGAATGGCAAGCAATTCAAATATGGCACCGGTCTGCGATATACAACAAGTAGCCATCTAAATGCAACAAGATGAACATGCTATAGCACCCAAACATGGCAAAAAAATACATGGCAGGGATCCATTCATGATGCTTAACAGAAGATGAACACTGAGCTATGGCCAATTCATCAATTAACAGGTTCAAACAAGCATGGAAAAAATGCATTTGGTAAACAGATTTCAGAATTTTAACACTTATCTGGATTTTCAGATCAGGTAGCACACTTTGGAGCATGAAAACTTTATGCTACAGGTACTGAACATGGCAAAGTAAAGCATGGAATGGAGCTACTCAAAGACCTTAACAAAAGTCCCTTAGTGACCTTGAGCCAAAAGGGATCAGAAAATACATTTGCAAGCATGTGAACATGGCAAAAACATAATCAGTTCTCAGACTTAGTGAAAACTGGAGCATGCAAAAATCAGATATCAAGTAGGCATGTTTACGAGCTCGATGCACTCACTACAGAGCAAGTCATGACAATCTAAGAATACACCCATCAAGAATACACATTATACAAGCTAGACATGGCAATAACAATAACATAGCACGCATGGATCAACTACAACATCCTCGGCAAAATCGCTAACAAGTAGACAATCTGCCCAGATTCACGAAATAGCAAAAGTAGAGCTCGATTGACTCAAGCTAGGGTGCTCCATAATTGCAAACAAAGGCATGGATGGATAGAGCACTACAAGATTTACAAAACATCCTTACTGATCATCCTCAAAAGAGGTACGGAGTACTAGGAAACAACATGAACATATGGCATATTGAGATACACAGATCAAGGACTTAGTGGAATTACTAAGTCCCTGAAATCAGCATTAACGAATGCACCACTTTGCAAGCTTGTGCTAGTGACCACACACATCACAAAAATACATGGGTTGCACCTCTGGAAAGATGGCAAAACATATAACAAACTCATGTAGAGCTCAGGGGCATATCACACACACAATAATCATGGAAAAAATGACAAATATCTAATCGGAGCGGCAGATCTGACAATTACCTCAAATAGCACTCTTCCAACAGCATTTCGGGCATCAAGATGAACTCAAATGAAAATGATGCAATGAGATGAAATGATTGTTGGTGAACATAGTAATTTCAAAAAAATTCCTACGCACACGCAAGATCATGGTGATGCACAGCAACGAGAGGGGAGAGTATTGTCTACGTACCCACGCAGACCGACTGCGGAAGCGTTGACACAACATAGAGGAAGTAGTTGTACGTCTTCCCGATCCGACAGATCCAAGCACCGTTACTCCGGCACCTCCGAGTTCTTAGCACATGTACAGCTCGATGACGATCCCCGGGCTCCGATCCAGCAAAGCGTCGGGGAAGAGTTCCGTCAGCACGACGGCGTGGTGACGATCTTGATGTTCTACCGACGCAGGGCTTCGCCTAAGCACTACAACGATATGATCGAGGTGGAATATGGTGGCAGGGGGCACCGCACACGGCTAAGGAACGATCTCAATGATCAACTTGTGTGTCTAGAGGTGCCCGCTGCCTCCGTATATAAAGGAGCCAAGGGGGAGGGTCCGCCGGCCAGGAGGAGGGCGCAGGAGGAGTCCTACTCCTACCGGGAGTAGGACTCCCCCCCCCAATCCTAGTTGGACTAGGATTCCCCGAGGGGGAAAGAGAGAGAGGGGGGCCGGCCACCTCTCCTAGTCCTAATAGGACTAGGGGAGGGGGAGGCGCGCGGCCACCTTGGGCTGCCCCTTTCTCCTTTCCACTAAAGCCCATTAAGGCCCATATGGCTCCCGGGGGGTTCCGGTAACCTCCCGGTACTCCGGTAAAATCCCGATTTCACCCGGAACACTTCCGATATCCAAATATAGGCTTCGAATATCAATCTTTATGTCTCGGCCATTTTGAGACTCCTCGTCATGTCCGTGATCACATCCGGGACTCCGAACTAACTTCGGTACATCAAAATGCATAAACTCATAATAACTGTCATCGTAATGTTAAGCGTGCGGACCCTACGGTTCGAGAACAATGTAGACATGACTGAGACACATCTCCGGTCAATAACCAATAGCGGGACCTGGATGCCCATATTGGCTCCTACATATTCTACGAAGATCTTTATCGGTCAGACCACATAACAACATACGTTGTTCCCTTTGTCATCGGTATGTTACTTGCCCGAGATTCGATCGTCGGTATCCAATACCTAGTTCAATCTCGTTACCGGCAAGTCTCTTTACTCGTTCTGTAATACATCATCCCGCAACTAACTCATTAGTTGCAATGCTTGCAAGGCTTATGTGATGTGCATTACTGAGAGGGCCCAGAGATACCTCTCCGACAATCGGAGTGACAAATCCTAATCTCGAAATACGCCAACCCAACATCTACCTTTGGAGACACCTGTAGAGCTCCTTTATAATCACCCAGTTACGTTGTGACGTTTGGTAGCACACAAAGTGTTCCTCTGGTAAACGGGAGTTGCATAATCTCATAGTCATAGGAACATGTATAAGTCATGAAGAAGGCAATAGCAACATACTAAACGATCGGGTGCTAAGCTAATGGAATGGGTCATGTCAATCAGATCATTCAACTAATGATGTGACCGCGTTAATCAAATAACAACACTTTGTTTATGGTTAGGAAACATAACCATCTTTGATTAACGAGCTAGTCAAGTAGAGGCATACTAGTGACACTAAGTTTGTCTATGTATTCACACATGTATTATGTTTCCGGTTAATACAATTCTAGCATGAATAATAAACATTTATCATGATATAAGGAAATAAATAATAACTTTATTATTGCCTCTAGGGCATATTTCCTTCAGTCTCCCACTTGCACTAGAGTCAATAATCTAGATTACACAGTAATGATTCTAACACCCATGGAGCCTTGGTGCTGATCATGTTTTGCTCATGGAAGAGGCTTAGTCAACGGGTCTGCAATATTCAGATCCGTATGTATCTTGCAAATCTCTATGTCTCCCACCTGGACTAGATCCCGGATGGAATTGAAGCGTCTCTTGATGTGCTTGGTCCTCTTGTGAAATCTGGATTCCTTTGCCAAGGCAATTGCACCAGTATTGTCACAAAAGATTTTCATTGGACCCAATGCACTAGGTATAACACCTAGATCGGATATGAACTCCTTCATCCAGACTCCTTCGTTCGCTGCTTCCGAAGCAGCTATGTACTCTGCTTCACATGTAGATCCCGCTACGACGCTTTGTTTAGAACTGCACCAACTGACAGCTCCACCATTTAATATAAACACGTATCCGGTTTGTGATTTAGAATCGTCTGGATCAGTGTCAAAGCTTGCATCAACGTAACCTCTTACGGTGAGCTCTTTGTCACCTCCATATACGAGAAACATATCCTTAGTCCTTTTCAGGTATTTCAGGATGTTCTTGACCGTTGTCCAGTGATCCACTCCTGGATTACTTTGGTACCTCCCTGCTAAACTTATAGCAAGGCACACATCAGGTCTGGTACACAGCATTGCATACATGATAGAGCCTATGGCTGAAGCATAGGGAACATCTTTCATTTTCTCTCTATCTTCTGCAGTGGTCGGGCATTGAGTCTGACTCAACTTCTCACCTTGTAACACAGGCAAGAACCCTTTCTTTGCTTGATCCATTTTGAACTTCTTCAAAATCTTGTCAAGGTATGTGCTTTGTGAAAGTCCAATTAAGCGTCTTGATCTATCTCTATAGATCTTTATGCCCAATATGTAAGCACCTTCACCGAGGTCTTTCATTGAAAAACTCTTATTCAAGTATCCCTTTATGCTATCCAGAAATTCTATGTCATTTCCAATCAGTAATATGTCATCCACATATAATATCAGAAATGCTACAGAGCTCCCACTCACTTTCTTGTAAATACAGGCTTCTCCGAAAGTCTGTATAAAACCAAATGCTTTAATCACACTATCAAAGCGTTTATTCCAACTCCGAGAGGCTTGCACCAGTCCATAAATGGATCGCTGGAGCTTGCACACTTTGTTAGCTCCCTTTGGATCGACAAAACCTTCCGGTTGCATCATATACAACTCTTCTTCCAGAAATCCATTCAGGAATGCAGTTTTGACATCCATTTGCCAAATTTCATAATCATAAAACGCGGCAATTGCTAACATGATTCGGACAGACTTAAGCATCGCTACGGGTGATAAGGTCTCATCGTAGTCAACCCCTTGAACTTGTCGAAAACCTTTTGCGACAAGTCGAGCTTTGTAGACAGTAACATTACCGTCAGCGTCAGTCTTCTTCTTGAAGATCCAATTATTCTCAATTGCTTGCCGATCATCGGGCAAGTCAACCAAAGTCCATACTTTGTTCTCATACATGGATCCCATCTCAGATTTCATGGCTTCAAGCCACTTTGTGGAATCTGGGCTCACCATCGCTTCTTCATAGTTCGTAGGTTCATCATGATCTAGTAGCATGATTTCTAGAACTGGATTACCGTACCACTCTGGTGCGGATCTTACTCTGGTCGATCTACGAGGTTCAGTAGTATCTTGTCCTGAAGTTTCATGATCATCATCATTAGCTTCCTCACTAATTGGTATAGATGTCGCAGAAATAGTTTTCTGTGATGTACTATTTTCCAATAAGGGAGCAGGTACAGTTACCTCGTCAAGTTCTACTTTCCTCCCACTCACTTCTTTCGAGAGAAACTCCTTCTCTAGAAAGGATCCATTCTTAGCAACAAATATCTTGCCTTCGGATCTGTGATAGAAGGTGTACCCAACAGTCTCCTTTGGGTATCCTATGAAGACACATTTCTCTGATTTGGGTTCAAGCTTATCAGGTTGAAGCTTTTTCACATAAGCATCGCAGCCCCAAACTTTAAGAAACGACAACTTTGGTTTGTTGCCAAACCATAGTTCATAAGGCGTCGTCTCAACGGATTTTGATGGTGCCCTATTTAACGTGAATGCAGCCGTCTCTAAAGCATAACCCCAAAACGATAGCGGTAAATCAGTAAGAGACATCATAGATCGTACCATATCTAGTAAAGTACGATTACGACGTTCGGACACACCATTACGCTGTGGTGTTCCGGGTGGCGTGAGTTGCGAAACTATTCCACAATTTTTCAAATGTACACCAAACTCGTAACTCAAATATTCTCCTCCACGATCAGATCGTAGAAACTTTATTTTCTTGTTACGATGATTTTCAACTTCACTCTGAAATTCTTTGAACTTTTCAAATGTTTCAGATTTATGTTTCATTAAGTAGATATACCCATATCTGCTTAAGTCATCTGTGAAGGTGAGAAAATAACGATATCCGCCACGAGCCTCAATATTCATCGGACCACATACATCGGTATGTATGATTTCCAATAAATCTGTTGCTCTCTCCATAGTACCGGAGAACGGTGTTTTAGTCATCTTGCCCATGAGGCACGGTTCGCAAGTACCAAGTGATTCATAATCAAGTGGTTCCAAAAGTCCATCAGTATGGAGTTTCTTCATGCGCTTTATACCGATATGACCTAAACGGCAGTGCCACAAATAAGTTGCACTGTCATTATCAACTCTGCATCTTTTGGTTTCAACATTATGAATATGTGTGTTACTACTATCGAGATTTAAAAAATAGACCACTTCTCAAAGGTGCATGACCATAAAAGATATTACTCATATAAATAGAACAACCATTATTCCCTGATTTAAATGAATAACCGTCTCACATCAAACAAGATCCAGATATAATGTTCATGCTCAACGCTGGCACCAAATAACAATTATTTAGGTCTAATATTAATCCCGAAGGTAGATGTAGAGGTAGCGTGCCGACCGCGATCACATCGACTTTGGAACCGTTTCCCACGCGCATCGTCACCTCGTCCTTTGCCAGTGTTCGCTTAATCCGTAGTCCCTGTTTCGAGTTGCAAATATTAGCAACAGAACCAGTATCAAATACCCAGGTGCTACTGCGAGCTCTAGTAAGGTACACATCAATAACATGTATATCACATATACCTTTGTTCACTTTGCCATCCTTCTTATCCGCCAAATACTTGGGGCAGTTCCGCTTCCAGTGACCAGTCTGCTTGCAGTAGAAGCAATCAGTTTCAGGCTTAGGTCCAGACTTGGGTTTCTTCTCTTGAGCAGCAACTTGCTTGCCGTTCTTCTTGAAGTTCCCCTTCTTCTTCCCTTTGCCCTTTTTCTTGAAACTAGTGGTCTTGCTGACCATCAACACTTGATGCTCCTTTTTGATTTCTACCTCCGCAGCTTTCAACATTGCGAAGAGCTCGGGAATAGTCTTGTTCATCCCTTGCATATTATAGTTCATCACGAAGCTCTTGTAGCTTGGTGGCAGTGATTGGAGAATTTTGTCAATGACGCAATCATATGGAAGATTAACTCCCATCTAAATCAAGTGATTTTTATACCCAGACATTTTGAGTATATGCTCACTGACAGAACTGTTCTCCTCCATCTTGCAGCTATAGAATTTATTGGAGACTTCATATCTCTCAATCCGGGCATTTGCTTGAAATATTAACTTCAACTCCTGGAACATCTCATATGCTCCATGACGTTCAAAACGTCGTTGAAGTCCCGATTCTAAGCCGTAAAGCATGGCACACTGAACTATCGAGTAGTCATCAGCTTTGCTCTGCCAGACGTTCATAACATCTGGTGTTGCTCCAGCAGCAGGCCTGGCACCCAGCGGTGCTTCCAGGACGTAATTCTTCTGAGCAGCAATGAGGATAATCCTCAAGTTACGGACCCAGTCCATGTAATTGCTACCATCATCTTTCAACTTTGCTTTCTCAAGGAACGCATTAAAATTGAACGGAACAACAGCACGAGCCATCTATCTACAATCAAACATAAACAAGCAAGATACTATCAGGTACTAAGTTCATGATAAGTTTAAGTTCAATTAATCAAATTACTTAAGAACTCCCACTTAGATAGACATCCCTCTAATCCTCTAAGTGATCACGTGATCCAAATCAACTAAACCATGTCCGATCATCACGTGAGATGGAGTAGTTTCATTGGTGAACATCACTATGTTGATCATATCTACTATATGATTCACGCTCGACCTTTCGGTCTCCGTGTTCCGAGGCCATATCTGTATATGCTTGGCTCGTCAAGTATAACCTGAGTATTCCGCGTGTGCAACTATTTTGCACCCGTTGTATTTGAACGTAGAGCCTATCACACCCGATCATCACGTGGTGTCTCAGCACGAAGAACTTTCGCAACGGTGCATACTCAGGGAGAACACTTCTTGATAATTTAGTGAGAGATCATCTTATAATGCTACCGTCAATCAAAGCAAGATAAGATGCATAAAAGATAAACATCGCATGCAATCAATATAAGTGATATGATATGGCCATCATCATCTTGTGCCTGTGATCTCCATCTCCGAAGCACCGTCATGATCACCATCGTCACCGGCGCGACACCTTGATCTCCATCGTAGCATCGTTGTCGTCTCGCCAATCTTATGCTTCCACGACTATCGCTACCGCTTAGTGATAAAGTAAAGCATTACATCACGATTGTATTGCATACAATAAAGCGACAACCATATGGCTCCTGCCAGTTGCCGATAACTCGGTTACAAAACATGATCATCTCATACAATAAAATTTAGCATCATGTCTTGACCATATCACATCACAACATGCCCTGCAAAAACAAGTTAGACGTCCTCTACTTTGTTGTTGCAAGTTTTACGTGGCTGCTACGGGCTTAAGCAAGAACCAATCTCACCTACGCATCAAAACCACAACGATAGTTTGTCAAATAGACTCCGTTTTAACCTTCGCAAGGACCGGGCGTAGCCACACTCGGTTCAACTAAAGTTGGAGAGACAGTCGCCCGCAAGCCACCTATGTGCAAAGCACGTCGGGGGAACCGGTCTCGCGTAAGCGTACGCGTAATGTTGGTCCAGGTCGTCTCGTCCAACAATACCGCCGAACCAAAGTATGACATGCTGGTAGGCAGTATGACTTATATCGCACACAACTCACTTGTGTTCTACTCGTGCAAATAACATCAAACCATAAAACCTAGGCTCTGATACCACTGTTGGTGAATGTAGTAATTTCAAAAAATTTCCTACGCACACGCAAGATCATGGTGATGCACAGCAACGAGAGGGGAGAGTATTGTCTACGTACCCACGCAGACCGACTGCGGAAGCGTTGACACAACATAGAGGAAGTAGTCGTATGTCTTCCCGATCCAACCGATCCAAGCACCGTTACTCCAACACCTCCGAGTTCTTAGCACACGTATAGCTCGATGACGATCCCCGGGCTCCGATCCAGCAAAGCGTCGAGGAAGAGTTCCGTCAGCACGACGGCGTGGTGACGATCTTGATGTTCTACCGACGCAGGGCTTCGCCTAAGCACTACAACGATATAATCGAGGTGGAATATGGTGGCAGGGGGCACCGCACACGGCTAAGGAACGATCTCAATGATCAACTTGTGTGTCTAGAGGTGCCCCCTGCCTCCGTATATAAAGGAGCCAAGGGGGAGGGGTCCGCCGGCCAGGAGGAGGGCGCAGGAGGAGTCCTACTCCTACCGGGAGTAGGACCCCCCCCCCCAATCCTAGTTGGACTAGGATTCCCCGAGGGGGAAAGAGAGAGAGGGGGGACGGCCACCTCTCCTAGTCCTAATAGGACTAGGGGAGGGGGGAGGCGCGCGGCCACCTTGGGCTTCCCCTTTCTCCTTTCCACTAAAGCTCATTAAGGCCCATATGGCTCCCGGGGGGTTCTGGTAACCTCCCGGTACTCCGGTAAAATCCCGATTTCACCCGGAACACTTCCGATATCCAAATATAGGCTTCCAATATATCAATCTTTATGTCTCGACCATTTCGAGACTCCTCGTCATGTCCGTGATCACATCCGGGACTCCGAACTAACTTCGGTACAACAAAATGCATAAACTCATAATAACTGTCATCGTAACGTTAAGCGTGCGGACCCTATGGTTCGAGAACAATGTAGACATGACTGAGACACATCTCCGGTCAATAACCAATAGCGGGACCTGGATGCCCATATTGGCTCCTACATATTCTACGAAGATCTTTATCGGTCACACCGCATAACAACATACGTTGTTCCCTTTGTCATCGGTATGTTACCTGCCCGAGATTCGATCGTCGGTATCCAATACCTAGTTCAATCTCGTTACTGGCAAGTCTCTTTACTCGTTCTGTAATACATCATCCCGCAACTAACTCATTAGTTGCAATGCTTGCAAGGCTTATGTGATGTGCATTACCGAGAGGGCCCAGAGATACCTCTGCGACAATCGGAGTGACAAATCCTAATCTCGAAATACGCCAACCCAACATCTACCTTTGGAGACACCTGTAGAGCTCCTTTATAATCACCCAGTTACGTTGTGACATTTGGTAGCACACAAAGTGTTCCTCTGGTAAACGGGAGTTGCATAATCTCATAGTCATAGGAACATGTATAAGTCATGAAGAAGGCAATAGCAACATACTAAACGATCGGGTGCTAAGCTAATGGAATGGGTCATGTCAATCAGATCATTCAACTAATGATGTGACCTCGTTAATCAAATAACAACACTTTGTTTATGGTTAGGAAACATAAACATCTTTGATTAACGAGCTAGTCAAGTAGAGGCATACTAGTGACACTAAGTTTGTCTATGTATTCACACATGTATTATGTTTCCGGTTAATACAATTCTAGCATGAATAATAAACATTTATCATGATATAAGGAAATAAATAATAACTTTATTATTGCCTCTAGGGCATATTTCCTTCAATGATGTACTCTCTGAGATGAACATTTTGATATGCTATATGCCCAAAACGGAGCTACAGATGCGGAGTTACGGCACGACGAACATAGCAATTTAGTTAGGGTTTCGAGGCAAAAAGTCAACCAAGATGTTTTGGATCTGAGATCTGCATGCTTCCCGAGGTTCGTCCTCGAGCTCGCCGGAGATGAAGTCGGCCGCCTGAGTGGACGGAGTCGAACTTGCCGGAGACGGAGAGGAAGCTGGGGCGGAGGGCGGCCGGAGCTCGCTGGGGCGTGCGGCGGCGCGGCCGCGGCCGCGGGCGGCGAGGCACGCGGGGCGGGCGGGGCGGCTCGCCGGTGATGGCGGGGCGGCGGCCGGCGATGGGGAGGAGGCGGCGCGGCGCGAGGGGCCTCGGGGCCCGGTCGGGTGGAGGAGAGGGCCGGCCCCGGGCCTCGCGGGCCGGTGATGGGAGGCGGCGGGGGGAGGCCACGTGGCGCCCTGTGATTTGTCGGGCGGCGGCGGTGAGCTTTGTCCGGCCAGATCGGACGTGTCCGGTGCGGCGCGAGGTGCGGGGCTAGGGTTTCGGGGGAAGGAGAAGGAGAATTTCGGAGGGGGTCTTTATATAGGCATAGAGGGTGCTAGGAGTGTCCAAATGAGGTGCGGTGTTCGGCCACGCTATCGTGATCGAATGCTCTAGAAGACAGGGAGGGTTTTGGTGGGTTTTTGGGCCAAATTCGAGGGGTGTTGGGCTGCAACACACACGAGGCATTCTCGGTCCCTCGGTTAACCGTTGGAGCATCAAACGAAGTCCAAATGGTACGAAACTTGGCAGGCGGTCTACCGGTAGGAAACCAAGGCCGCTTGGCAAGTCTCAGTCCAATCCGGAAATGTTTAATCCCCACACACGAAAGAAAGGTAGAAATGACCACCGGAGGAGAACGGAGCGCCGGAATGCAAAACGGACAACGGGGAAATGCTCAGATGCATGAGACGAAAACGTATGCAAATGCAATGCACATGATGACATGATATTAGATGCATGACAACGACAACAACACATGGAGACGAAAACCCGAACCCGAGAAAATAAAATAACTTAACGCCAGAAATGGCAAGAGTTGGATTACATATTAGGTAAATCATATTCGGAGTGTTACAACCTGGAAGACGCCTTTCGCGATAACTTCCAAGGTACATATATCCGGCCACCTGATGCCGATGACTTAAGTCACATCATCCAGCTGCCCGAAGAGTCAGCCAGCAAGCTCTGGACTAGATTCCTAATTAAAAAGAACCAAATTGTTGATTATCCGGACGTCGAAGCCCTCGCGGCCTTTAAACACAGCGTCCGGGATGAGTTGCCCGCCCGCCACCTCGGTCAAGAAAAACCAAAGTCCATGATAGCCCTTACGCCCTAATGACCCGCTTTTGCGCGGGAGAAGACAGCTGGCTCGCTCGTAGAAGCACTGGCACCAGGGATCCAGGCACTTCCGAAGTCCGAGACGGCAACGGCAAGCCACGACGCAATAAACACAAATGTCACAATCATAGCGAAAGAACGGAAGACACGACGGTCAACGCTGGATTCAGCAGCTCCAAACCCGGTCAATGGAAAAAGCCATTCAAGGCACATGGAGACAGATCATCGAATCTAGACAAAATACTGGATCGGCCTTGTCAGATTCATGGTACCCCCGACAAACCAGCTACTCACACCAACAGAAGCTATTGGGTCTTCAAACATGTAACACCCCGGATGTAACTTGCCATATTTTTAACTTCGAATCTTGTCTTTTCCGGAGATGCGATATGATTTTCCCTTCATGGTTGGGCTTTTTCTTGTTTTGCATTTTGTTCATGTCATGCATTTCATATCATGTCAGCAGGTGCATCTCATTTGCATACGTGTTGTCTCATGCATCCGAGCATTTTCTCCGTTGTCCGTTTTGCAATCCGACACTCCCTCATGCACCCGGCGCACCCCTCTTGTCTCTTTTCGTGAGCGGGTGTCGAACGTTCTCGGAATGGACCGAGATTTGCCAAGTGGCCTTGGTACACCACAGGTAGACCGCCTGTCAAATTTTGTGCCATTTGGAGTCCGTTTGATACTCCAACGGTTAACCGGGGAACCGCAAAGGCCTCGTGTGTGCTGCAGCCTAACACCCCTCCAAAACAGCCCATTAACCCTTCTAAACCATCTCCATGTCCTCCGCCATCGGATCAGGATCGTGTGGGAGAAAACTACACTCCATTTGGACACTCCTAGCTCCTCCTAGCTATATATATATATATATATATATATATATATATATATATATATATATATGTACACACCTCCTCAAATTCACGGACGAAACCCTAGCTCTCCCTCTCCCCGCGCCGCTGGACGTTTCTTCCCCACCGATGGACGTGTCCGCCCCCTCCACCGCCGCCACGTGTCAACGCGTGATTCGCCACATCGCCCGCGCCCACATCACCGCGCCTCCGCGCGCCGGCCCGCCGGGGCCCAAGCGGGGCCCTCCCTAGCCCGCGCTCGGTCGCCGCTGCCCCGCGGGCTCCCTGAGCCGCGGCCCCGCGCTGGATCTCCGCTCCGGCGACGCCCTGTCGTCTCGTTCACCGCATCGCCTCGCTTCCCCACCGGAGCCCGCGCCGTGCCTCGGCGTCAGTGCTCGCCGCCGCCCGTCCTGCTCCGGATCCGGCCAGATCCCGCGTCCCCGTGGCCGGATCCACTGGCTCCCCGCTGCCCCGGCCTTCCCTTCGCCGCCTTCGTCGGGCTCCCTCGTTGTGCGGCTCCATTGTCATCCCCGCGTGCGGGCACACGCGTAGTAGGCCAGTGGGCCCCGCGGCCCGTCCCCGCCGGCCTGCTCCGTGCTGGCCCGATCCGCCTCTCCCTCCTCTCTGGCCCAAATGGCCCAAGGTGAGCGAGCCCACCTAAGTCCTCGCCCGTGCGCAATTTAGCTATCCTGCGCCCATGTAATTTTGTCCAAGTCTGGAAAAGTCCATCTCATAAGTGCATGTTCATCATAGCATATCTCTGTGCATTTTGCTCCATTATACACGCATGATATATCAAAATGTTCATCATGATGTGTTCTTCATTTCATTCCATTGTGACATGCTTGTTTGAGTCCATCTTGATGCCCAAATCATTGATGCAAGAGTGCTTTAAAATGTTAGCTCCTGTTACTTAACAGGTTATGAGGATTTGTCATTTTTGTCACATTTGTTGTGTGCAGCATATGGGCATGAGCTCTACATGTGTTTTAATATATGCCATGCCATCTGTACAGGGGTGCTTGCCATGTATTTTTGTGATCTTTGTGGTGACTAGTACAAGCATGCAAAGTAGCCTTCGTGTTATTCCTCATTTTAGGGACTTAGGATTTTACTAATTCATTTCCCTGCTGTTATTTTTATGCCATGTAAACATGATGCTACAGTGAGATCCATGCTTGTTTTGAGTTGCTTCAGTAAGGATGATTTGGACATATGGTTGTGCTTTATCCATCCATGCTCCTGTTTGCTATTGTGGAGTGCCCTAGCATGTCTTAATCTTGCTCTACTTTTGCTATAAAATGTTCCTGGCAGATTTTTTACATGTTAATCAATTTTGCCATGGTTGTTGTAGTTGATCCATGTATGCTATGAACTTGATCTTGCCATGGTTAGGTTCATGAACATGTCTTCTTTATGGTAGTATGCTTATCTTGTCATGAAATGCCTTGTGGTGAGTGATTTGAGATCGCGAAGATGCCTTCATAATTCTGATTTTGCCATGCTCAGTTTTCCTAATATAACTTGCTATGTTTACATGGGTGCCATCATATCTTCTGTGCATTTGTGGCTCATTATCAGTAAGGGACTTTTGTTCTATGCATCTAGTAGATTCATGCCATGCCTTGTATTGCTATGAGATGTTCCTGTAGCATGTTGTTTGCTTGCTCCAAACATGGCTTCCTGATGTTATTTCAGGCATGTTAGTATTTTCACTAAGTCTGTGAAGCTGATAACGTTTGCACTTTTGCCATGCTTGTTTGAACCTACTCTTGTGTGATTTAGACATAACTCAGTGTTCATGTTTTTTAAAGCATCTTGAGTAGATCACTACCATATGCTTTGTTGCTATGTTGGAGTGCAGTATCTTAGTTTCTTGTTGCATTCTAGATGGCATCATGCTGTTGATGGCACAATGGTGCCATTCTTGTTTTGCTTGCCATTTGCAAACTGTGCATCCGTTTCCGGTGATCTTTATATCGATTTCGACCGAAATCATCTCATCTTTCCAGAGGCACACTTGGTTTGCCAAGTTGATGCATGGTTCAATCTTTCTCTTTCGGAGCACGCATATGCATTCCATATCACATCTCGCATATCATGCCATGTTTTGCATCATGTTGCTTGTGCATTGCACCGTGATTGATTGTTGGTCCTTTGCTTGTGTTCTTGCTTTGAGTAGAGCCGGGAGATGAGTACGTGATCAAGGAACCTATTGAGTACGCTAACGAGGATCAAGCTTTCGTCAACTTTGAGAACTTTACAGGCAAGATGACCATACCCTCGAAATCACTTCTATCTTTGCTTGCTAGTTGTTCGCTCTATTGCTATATTGCGATACCTACCACTTGCTTTATCATGCCTCCCATATTGCCATGTCAAGCCTCTAACCCACCTTTCCTAGCAAACTGGTGCTTGGCTATGTTACCGCTTTGCTCAGCCCCTCTTATAGCGTTGCTAGTTGCAGGTGAAGATGAAGTTTGTTCCAGGTTGGAACATGGATATGTTGGGATATCACAATATCTCTTATTTAATTAATGCATCTATATACTTGGTAAAGGGTGGAAGGCTCGGCCTTATGCCTGGTGTTTTGTTCCACTCTTGCCGCCCTAGTTTCCGTCATACCGGTGTTATGTTCCTTGATTTTGCGTCCCTTATGCGGTTGGGTGTTATGGGAACCCCTTGACAGTTTGCTTTGAATAAAACTCCTCCAGCAAGGCCCAACCTTGGTTTACATTTGCCTCACCTAGCCTTTTTCCCTTGGGTTTCCGGAGCCCGAGAGTCATCTTTATTTTAAACCCCCCCCCCCCCGGCCAGTGCTTCTCTAAGTGTTGGTCCAAACTGGGCGATGTCCGGCGCCCCCTTGGCAACCAGGGTCTATGCCAACCCGACATATTGCCCATCCGGTGTGCCCTGAGAACGAGATACGTGCGACTCCTATCAGGATTTGTCGGCACATCGGGTGGCTTGCTGGTCTTGTTTTACCATTGTCGAAATGTCTTGTAACCAGGATTCCGAGACTGATCGGGTCTTCCTGGGAGAAGGAATATCCTTCGTTGGCCGTGAGAGCTTGTGATGGGCTAAGTTGGGACACCCCTGCAGGGTTTGAACTTTCAAAGCCATGCCCGCGGTTATGGGCAGATGGGAATTTGTTAATATTCGGTTGTAGAAAACCTGACACATAACTTAATTAAAATGAATCAACCGCGTGTGTAGCCATGATGGTCTCTTTTCGGCGGAGTCCTGGAAGAGAACACGGTCTCGTGTTATGCTTGAACATAAGTAGTTTTAGGATCACGTTTAGCTTCTCGACCGTGTTTTGCTTCTCTTCTCGCTTTCTTTTGCGTAAGTTAGCCAACAGATATGCTAGTGCTTGCTGCAGTTCCACCTCACTGTCCCTTTCCTACCTTTAAGCTTAAATAGTCTTGATCGCGAGGGTGTGAGATTGCTGAGTCCCCATGACTCATAGATACTTCCAAATAGATGCAGGTGCCGATGATGCCAGTGCAGGGGACGCTACCGAACTCAAGTGGGAGTTCGACGAGGATTCGAATCGTTACTATGTTTCCTTTCTGGATGATCAGTAGTGGAGCCCAGTTGGGGAGATCGGGGATCTAGCAATTGGGGTTGTCTTCTTTTATTTTGGTTCTGTAGTCGGACCTTGATTGTACTCTGGATGATGTATGTTTAACTTGTATTTGTGTGAAGTGGCGATTGTAAGCTGACTCTTTATCCCTTTCTTATTTAGTACATGGGATGTGTAAAGATTACCCCTCTTGCGACATGCCTATCATGCGGTTATGCCTCTAAGTCGTGCCCCGACACGTGGGAGATATAGCCACATAGTGGGTGTTACAAAACAAGCCGGCAAGCTTAATGCCGAACATAAGGGGAAGGAGCTACCAAGTGACAACAATAACGAAGAGACTCGCCAGCCGAATACCGGGGGTCAAAAACATCCCCCCCCCACAAGTAAAAACCGTAAATATGGTATACGCGACGCACACCCCTACAGGGGAGCGCAGGCACGCACTACAGGATGCATACGCCATAGAGCCGTTTTCCCCAAAATTTCGCCATATCCATCCCAAAGGTTTGGCGGCTCTCATCATCGATCCAATTATCGATGGGTTCCATCTCACGAAAGTCCTTATGGACGGCGACATTAGCCTTAATCTACTCTACCAAGACACTGTCCGCAAAATGGGCGTCGATCCTTCAAGAATCAAGCCCACCACAGCTACCCTTAAGGGGGCAGTATTCCACGTAGAAGCTCACTCTAGTGGCTCCATCACACTGGAAGTCGTTTTCGGTTCGCCGAACAACTTCCGAAGCGAATGCTTGACCTTTGATATTGTCCCGTTCCAAAGTAGCTACCATGCACTTCTGGGGCGTACCGCTTTTGCTCGTTTTAATGCGGTCCTGCTCTACGCCCGCACAAAACCTAAGATGCCCGGTCCACGCGGCGTCATAACAATAAATGGAAATACGAAACACTCCCTCCGTACGGAGAGCCATAGTATGGCCACCACAGTCAAAGTACCAAGCGGCCTCATCAAGCCGCATATCTCATTAGCCATTAAGTCGCCGGCCTCCATTAAATGGGGTCGATCAATCTCAGAGCTGGATTAGCAGTCCGGCCTCCGTCGTTCGCCTCATATACCCGCGAAGTTCCTACCGCGCGTACACAATGATGTACTTAGAATACCCTGGTCATTGGCAAAGGCACAATACGGACATGCCTACAAGCTCTCTCATATCATCCTTTTCTTTTCTTTTCTAATCATTTTTTATCTTTTACCACAGGTGGCACAAAGACGAGTCATCTCACGGACTCTTTCGGAATTCGGCCACGTTCACCTACCCAAAGGCTATTCCTATCAAGGAGTCCTTTCACCAAGGCAAGGCGGCGCAGACGTGCGACAGGAGGTCCAAGTAATTCTTAGTAGACCGTACTCTCTATTTAGAGCCTGTAAATTGCCTTCTCCCTCAGCCTTCGACCACCGGCATGTCAAATAGCCTGGGTCGTGGTGTTATTATCTATAAAATGGCAATTGACGTATCAATCAGGTCCCAGTGAACATAACCCATATTCAGTATTCACCCTTTTTTTTAAACAAAAGAGAACTGTATCTTGCTTTTTCGATTGTTTCACACACGCACCTCGGCACAAATTGCCAGGGGCTCAATATGGGAGCAAATAAATTGCCGGCAAGTCCGAACAGCTCTATAGCACACTTCGGCGTCACGAGTTCGGCCTTATATGCATCAGCTCCGAATCATGTATTTGGTCAATAGTTGGGTTGCCCGGCTCCTGTGCTTACTACCTTATGTTCCGCTCTATCGGCTAGGGTAGTAAAGGGAGAACTACTGGAATTGTGTCCTGGTTTATCCGGATGAGCACCTCAGTAGAGAAAGCCGAAAACTGACTGTCATGATGCATCGAGAGCTGGTCAACCACTCGATGACTTATCAGAATCTTTAGCGATTCCTTCCATATTCACGAAGGACTGTTCTTCCAGTCAAATATGTAACGCACCGTATTCGGATAACCGCGTACATACCAGGGGCTATATCGTAGACCCACCGTCAAACTCCTATGGCTAAGTGAAAGTGTTAAAGCCCTATAGTCTGATTGCCTAGTTTGCCGCATTGACACCTCCTTCACGGACCAAGACGTAGGGTCAAGAGTGATCAAGTGCTTTTCTGAACGCCCCCGCATTTTATGCGAGGGGGGCGAAGCCGACGACTGGAAAACTTTCAACCTATACAAAAACGGCTGCACAGGGGGAGCCAAAACTTTTAGGCATAGCCTTAAAATATCATCATATTGTTTTTACAATTTCGGCACATTCACTCGAAGACTATATCCTTTGAGCACTGAACCTCTATTAAGCGAGCACCCTCGAGGACATCTTCAAAATAATACTCCAGCGTGTGTTTGTCCTTGCCCCCGGGCGGACTCTTCGCTGCAATATCAGTGGCATTCATCTTTGCCCAATAAGTCTTGACACGAGCAAAGGCCATCCATGCACCTTCAGTGCACACCGATCGCTTCACGGCGTCGATACACGGCACCACATCCATAAGCCGCTGCACCAAACCAGAATTGGTTCAGTCGGCCACAGCCAGACCACGATGTCCTTCATGGCAGAACCAGATATCTTGTGGAGCTCGGACCATTGGGCCATTTTTTCATTCAGCAACAGCGGGCGCTTTGGCGTGCCGAATTGTGTCCAGAAAAGCTTCTCCGTTGCATACCCCTCTTGCGCTTGGTAAAATTGCGCTGCATCGGAAGCACTCTTCAGCAAGTCCAAGAATGCGTCTTGAGAGCTCCACATTTGATTAAGCGGGGCATATTTCGGATCACCGAATTTAGTCTGTAATAGGAAAGGCTTACCGGGCGCTATCTCCCCAACTTGCCGGATCTCCTCCCAAGCCTCCCTAGACTCGGATCGTGCTTCCCTCGCCTCTCGTAAGGCATTGTTGAGATCGGCTATTTTGGCTTTGTTATCCCTCTCCATGAACTCGCACCGGACAATGGCTTCCTTTAGCTCGCGCGCCATGGTAGACATTCTCTCCTCGCACTGGCGCCGAGCAGCCTATTCGGCTTTTAACTCAGCAGCTACCTTCTGGGCAGCCACATTACTCATCTGGGCTTGCTCCTTGGCTCAGGCAAGTTCACCCGAAGGGCCTCCACCGCGGTAGCACTATCTGCAGTTATGTATGTCTTAGTATATAATACTTAGCTTCGTGCTCATGTTATTATGCATACATACACAGACTACCTCAAAACATACCTTGTGCTTCGTCGAGCCGCCTGTTAATAAGCACGACATCGTCATTCGCCGCATCAAGTTTTTGCTCTAGACCTACAACCTCTGTAGCATACGCAGTCGTCGTGGACGTAATAGCCTGTGTTTCAATTTATGAGATTATTTCCTGGGCATATCTTTTTCGATCGTCTGATTGCCTCCTTTTGGACGCCAACCAGAGTCTCAGGAGCTACTATCTATACACATGTACATTTTGCGTATAGAACACAATAAAAAATATTACATTACGTACCTCAAAGCCTCTTAGCAGGCCCTTGGAAGCTTCATTCAATCCACTTTTTGCACACATAATCCTCTCAAACACCGTGCCCATCAGGGGATGATGTTCCTCTGAGACGGTCGAATACCGCAACATGTCCATCAGTGTATCCCGCGCCTCCAAATCCCGGGAAGCAACTATGAGAGTCTGGACATGTCGTAGTTTTGTCACGGCAGATGTCTTTAGTGTCAGGACTTAGTCGCGAGGCCAACACATCTATGTGGTAGCTTGAGAGGTGTTGAGTGGAATTGAGAGACACAACACAAGACAAAGGTTTAGACAGCTTCAAGCCGCGGGAAACATCATCCGGTAACAACCCTACATGTTGTTTGAGGCTAGATATCATTATCATCATGAGGGAGTCGCCGTAGACCGGCTCTCCTCTTTGTGTCTAGCCCTAAGATTATTTCTTCTTGCTTGTAGCTTGTCCCTCTTTGGGGAGCCCTTCCCCTCCTTATATAAGTTGAAGGGGCGGGTTACATGTGAAGTCCTATTAGGATTAGAACTAGTCTATCTCTAATACAAACCGGATACAAGTCCAGGCCTTAACTCCTTGTAAGACAAATATTCCTCATGCCTTTCCTCTTAAACCGGCCCACCATAGTATGAACCGGCCTTCATGAACCGCCCGTTGGGACATTGGGTCTTGTCACTCCTCTGACCCGCCTGTCGGATTACCAATGAATCATAAACCGCCAGGTCCAAACAGGTCGCTAGTGAATCGTTAAGTCTCAGCCGGGTCTCAAGTAAAACACCAAGTCCGATCGGGTTATACTTCCGGCAGGTTTACACCGCGGGGTATATCCCCGACATTAGCCCCTAGTTTAATTTGGATTTATCCATGTTAAACCAATCATGTAAAACAAACACAAGACCAAATTTGACAGATTATGCTCCGGGTTAAGAATTCTTGTAAACCGGCATCTGATGATCCTTAAGTCCTTGTCATTTCCTCCTTCTAGAAAATCCTGGTTAACAAGCCAGCTTCATACTCAATTTGCTGACATTGGTTTCTCACAGAGAAATATTGAGAAGAAGAATCCACTTGAGTCGGCTTCCAAAGCGCCGATTTAAGAAATATGGGTCTTGAAATACTTATCTGATATTCAGCCGGTTTGAAGATGTAAAACTTGCCGGTTTAATATTACCAAAATTGTCGGTTTATAAATATTGATGGCACCAGGTCATAATTCTTGTCGACACCGGGTCATCTAATTGATCTTCCTGATTTGCTCAAAACTGATAAACTAAAGACATTCCTCCTTTATATGCATAATACCTGTAGCCCCCAAGTCTTAATAGGAGAAGATAGTGATAACTTAAGACTTGCTCCAGTAAGTGTTTCAACCTTGAAGAAATCCGGTTTGTTCATCTCAATCATATAAACTGAATACTCCATATATGTAGCCCCAAGTGCCGGGTTGTCATGCTTGCAGCAACCTGGGACTTGTAATTACTTATAAAAACTTCAATCAGTGTAGCCCCCAAGGGCCGGGTCATTATGCAATAATGAGCAGGGACTTTGTAAATATAATCTTGTAGATTTTAGAAGTGATGTGTAGCCCCCAAGGGCCGGCTTAGTAAGATAATACTGAACCGGGACTTGATATATACTTCAATGGAAATAACATATTATAATGTAGCTTCCATCGTAGGGCTTGAACCCACGTCCACAAGGTTAAGAGCTTTGTGCTTTACCAACTGAGCAATGAACCCTTTAATATAATGGATTAAGGCTTGTATACCTTGAATGTTTGACAGGAGCAATTGGTAGCCCCCAAGGGCCGGCTCATTATGATATGATGAGTCAGGTCTTCAACAAGATGTGCAAAAAATGACTTTGCATTAGCCCCCAAGTATCATGGTGCACGCTTGCAGCGACATGAGACTTGCATATTTGATATAATCTCAATTTAAATAATGTAGCCCGAAGTACCGGGTCGTAAGCCTGCAACGACTCAGGACTATTCCTTCCATTATAGAATAAATCATATCCATTGATAAAATAATAGCCATTGCGCCAAAGCGACTTTGAATACCTCATCTGTTGATAACCATAATAAAAAATCCAGCCATGTTGACTATTTAAAGATTTGAATAATTGATTTATAAGCGCATGATTCCAATGGCGCAATCCAAATATATATACTGGCGACTTATAGTCCAAAGCCAGACCGGTTTAATAAACACTGGATAATTTATCATCATACTGGCGACTTATAGTCGAAAGCCAGGCTGGGTTAATAAACGCCAGTGAGTTATAATCATGCTTTATTCAACCTGTTTCTGTATACAAGAAGTTTAAAGTGTCGTGGCGGTTTACCGCCGGACGGGTCATAATGCCAACATATAACACGGGTGTATAACCAAGGCTGCACTTCAGAATAATCAAATATGAAATATATCATACATGTGACATTGAATCAGATCGTTGGCTTACCAACTTTTTTTAGTAAGGGTGATAACCCAAATCTTGAGTATTTGAGAACTCCTTCCTTAATTTGCCAGTTTATGATAAAACCGTTCCGGCTAGTGATAAACACCGGTTTATTCAATACTGGTGACTTTGAGTCGGAACCCGACCGGGCTAATAGTGTCCGGATTATAACTGATCATGTACTAACAACTTGTAGTTGAAAACCAAGCCGGGTTAATGAACGCCGGTATATCCATGCACATATGATACATGCTATGATGATGTAATGATGCTGCAATGTATGATGCAATATATGATGATGTATATGTATGATCAAGAGGGTTTAAGCTATGGTTCGGATACGACCAGAGCCCCCATGTAGTCATAATTGTGGGATTGCACCGATCAAAAGGTGTAACTATGGTTCGAATACGACCAAGCCCCCAAGTGATTTCCCTAGTGCCCTTGTACCTATCAAGAGGTGTAACTATGGTTCGAACCCATAGCCCCCAAGTGATTTTCCCTGGTGGCCTTATGCCTATCAAGAGGTGTAGCTATGGTTCGGATACGACCAAGCCCCCAATTGATTTCCCTAGTGCCCTTATGCCTATCAAGAGGTGTAGCTATGGTTCGGATACGACCAGAGCCCCCAAATGATTTCCCCGGTGGCCTTTAAGCCTATCAAGAGGTGTGACTATGGTTCGAACATAGCCCCAAGTGATATTGTGAGCTATGCTCAAGGGATACCCATGTTTGAGCTGCGCTGTGCAACAAACTCTCTTTGGCCCCTGGTGAAAATATTGGCTTGATAGCCGGATTACCGAAGTAACTAGAGCTGTGCTCTTATGATAATATTGGCTTGATAGCCGGATCAATATGTAATCAGAACTCCGCTTTATAAAAAAAAGTCCCCATGTGATCAATAATATGATAAGCCAATAAGGCAGGATAACCCATGTTTGAACCGCGCGTCATGGCAACAGGTCCTCTTCAGCAACCTATAACTTTTTGCAAGAGATAAATTTTTCTTGAACCGGATATTGAGAGCATCAGAGCTTTGTGGGAGACATATTTCCCTTGAACCGGATTGTAAACCGGAATCTTCATTTTCAGCCGTAAATTTTTTGACGGCCTTTTAAACTCGAACTTGCGAGAACTTAATTCTTTTTGAACCGGAACTTTAGACCGGATTTGAAAGCTTCAAAACTTTGTGGGAGACAGATTGTCCTTGAACCGGATGTTTGAACCGGATTTGAGAGCTTAAAAGCTTTATAAGAGACAAATTTACCTTGAGGCGGATGTTCGAACCGGATTTGAGAGCTTCAAAGCATTGCGGGAGAGAGATGTCTCTTGAACCAGATTTTAAACCGGAATCTTTATTTTGAACTGACAATTTTCTGACGGCTTTTAAATTTTCATCAATATGGTGGTGGCCTCCGGAACCAGGTTATCCTTCCCTCCAATGACCCGGAGTTCCCGAGTCATGTCATTGTAGCCCCCGAGTCACAAGACGACTCGAGGAATTGGCTTGAAATTCTCCATATTTAACCGTGATATAAACCGGCATGAGTTATCCAATAATTCAGTGACATAATAATCCCTTTTTGCAGTGGACAATTTGTCCTGCATTGGAAACCATGCAAGCCAGAGTAATTGCTCTTTTAAAGAAAGCAATACATAATATAAAAATATAATGGAGGGATTTCACCTGATATGTTAGGCCAGAAAATATCCACCGCGGAGTTGATGATCACCACGGTGAAGCTGAAATCAATCATGGGAGAGTCGGCCATGTAAGCATACAAATGAATCGGCCACGGTGTTGTAAGCCGGTGCGGTCAGGCGAGTCAATCGCAAGAGCGGTAAGTCACGCAGACGCCGAGTCGGCCGTGGGGGCGGACGGGTAAGTTGTCCGTCACATTGTAAGCCGGTGCAGATGTGTGAGCCGGCCGCGAGGGTGGACGGGCAAATCGTCCGTGGCATTGTAAGGCGGCGCGGATGGCTGAGTCGGCTAGCGCATTGATGTAGACCGGACCGCAGGGGCAGCAGCTTGCACACCCTGTTCAACAATAAGCGGGCGCAGATGCTAGTGCACGATGATGCTAACGCATACTGATGTGTCTTTCGGACAAAGTGACTGCATAGCGTTAGATCAAATGATGGCCTTCACATCCGAACAAATCCCCATGCATCCATCCAGTTTTTAAGTAAGCCACGCCCCGCAAGTAATGCATTGAACTTGGGTGTCCCTCAATAGCTCGGCGCCACACGGGGCCAGCGACGCCCAAGGCAGTAGCAACACCAGCGGGGGGAGCAGCGGGAGACGCTCATCAGTGCTCATCGGAAGCGGTAACAGCAGTCAAGGCAATTTCACGGTAGGGGCAGCTTAGCAACTTGGAGTTGAGGCCCAGTGCTGGCGGCTTAACAATGTCGGCGAGTGACCGGGTGGCAGTAGTAGTCGGTGGCAGAGGAGCAGTGGCTCGACGGAAAAGGCGACCATGCACTGGTGCCGGCCGGCTGCAGACTTCTTGTTGACCTCGGCGACTCGGATCAACAACTTCCGTCTAAGAAACTCCAATTTTATTCACACAAATATCTTTAATCGAAAACCATACATGTACGCGTGGACATATATCTTTTTTTTCCTTTTGCTTGATCGCTTTGCACTTGAAGTAGCAGCAAAGAAAACCGACCATCGTTTGGGGCGAGACCGGGCACGACTCGGCGTTGACCCGCCATAGAGGCGGCTTTGCGGGTGACTCGGCCACGAAGCATAATCCGGGTCGTAGTTGATTGAGTCATGTCCGGGTCCTTGCTATATTCTTTTTTCCTTTCCTTTTGTCTTCATGTGATGATGAATCTGTTGTAGTACTCCTTCCAATCCACGCTCGTGCATAATCCTCGGGTGCTCCGTAAGCCTCCGCTCCCTTTGTCGATTTTTAAACCAGTGCAAGTACGATTAGCAGTACTTTCAACACAACTTGGTTCGCCCGAGATGTAGTAGTAGTACCACTTTTGCCTCGGGACTTGGTCCATCAGCAGATTATGTGCGGAGGCGTGGAGCAATGAACACAACTTTGACGGATTGGTCACTACAACGGAAGATTTCCTGTCCGTCTCAACGTAACCTGCAATTGATGGATCGCGGAAAACTGCCCCCACCAGAAAAAACTCTCATCATGGACTCGGCCTGCAAAGGCGGCGGCTGACCGTGCAGCCCTAAGGGGGTGTTTGTTTCCAACGACTTTTTGTGTAGGGACTAGAAAAAGTCCTTCTTATAGACTTTTTTACCAAACGGGAGGGATTTTTAAGGACTAAATTAGGTATTTGGGACTAAATGAAGAAGACTTTCAAGGAGAGTCTTTTTTGGGACTTTTTGGGACTTTTCCAACAATGTCCCTCCATGCATTTAATGGCCCGCCACCTCATGGTGTTGTTTGATTGTTATTTTTCTATGTACTAGGGGCAATATGGTCATTTAATAACCTCTAGGAAGGGGCTAGGGACTTTTTAGTCTCTGCAAACAAACAGGGAGGGACTTTTTAGGGACTATAGACTTTTTAGTTGGGACTAGAAAAAGTCTTAGGACTTATGAACCAAACAGGGCATAAATATTTATTTAATACTTTAACCTCACATATCATAAATCTGGTCCGACGAACTTGAAACTGATGCAGATCCTTTCAAACCGTCCTTCGTCATATGAAAATTTGCGAACCTCTTGACCCTGAGAGAGATCCCTCCAAGAACTCAACACCACCGTGCGCAAGCCCCACGATGGACGCCAACTGTCGTAGTTTTGTCATGGCAGATGTCCTTAATGTGAGGACTTAGTCGCGAGGCCAACACATCTATGTGGTAGCTTCAGAGGGCTTGAGTGGAATCGAGAGACGACACGCAAGACAAAGGTTTAGACAGCTTCGGGCCCCGGGAAACATCATACGGTAACAACCATACATGCTGTTTGAGGCTAGGTCTCATTATCATCACGAGGGAGTCGCCGTAGACCGACTCTCCTTTTTGTGTCTAGCCCTAAGATTATTTCTTTTTGCTTGTAGCTTGTCCCTCTTTAGGGAGCCCAGCCCCTCCTTATATAAGTTGAAGAGGCGGGTTACATGTGGAGTCCAATTAGGATTAGGACTAGTCTATCTCTAATACAAAGAGGATACAAGTCCAGGTCTTAACTCCTTGTAAGACAAATATTCCTCACGCCTTTCCTCTTAAACCGGCCCACCATAGTATGAACCGGCCTTCAGGCACTGCCCGTTGGGTCATCGGGTCTTGTCACTCCTCTAACCCGCCTGCCGGATTACCAATGAATCGTAAACCGCCAGGTCCAAACGGGTCGCCAGTGAATCGTTAAGTCTCAGCCGGGTTTCAAGTAAAACACCAAGTCTGATCGGGTTATACTTCCGGCCGGTTTACACCGCGGGGTATATCCCCGACATTAACCCCCAGTTTAATTTGGATTTATCCATGTTAAACGGATCATGTAAAACAAATAAAAGACCAAATTTGACAGATTATGCTCCGGGTTAAGAATTCTTGTAAACCGGCATCTGATGATCCTTAAGTCCTTGTTATTTCCTCCTTCTAGAAAATCCTGGTTAACAAGCCAGCTTCATACTCAATTTGCTGACATTGGTTTCTCACAGAGAAATATTGAGAAGAATAATTCACTTGAGTCGGCTTCCAAAGCGCCGGTTTAAGAAATATGGGTCTTGAAATACTTATCTGATATTCAGCCGGTTTGAAGATGTAAAACTTGCCGGTTTAATATTACCAAAATTGTTGGTTTATAAATATTGATGGCACCAGGTCATAATTGTTGTCGACACCGGGTCATGTAATTGATCTTCCTGATTTGCTCAAAACTGATAAACTAAAGACATTCCTCCTTTATATGCATAATACCTGTAGCCCCCAAGTCTTCAGAGGAGAAGATAGTGATAACTTAAGACTTGCTCCAGTAAGTGTTTCAACCTTGAAGAAATCCGGTTTGTTCATCTCAATCATATAAACTGAATACTCCATATATGTAGCCCACAAGTGTCGGGTTGTCATGCTTGCAGCAACCTGGGACTTGTAATTGCTTATAAAAACATCAATCAGTGTAGCCCCCAAGGGCCGGTCATTATGCAATAATGAGGAGGGACTTTGTAAATATAATCATGTAGATTTTAGCAGTGATGTGTAGCCCCCAAGGGCCAGCTTAGTAAGATAATACTGAACCGGTACTTGATATATACTTCAATGGAAATAACATATTATAATGTAGCTTCCATCGTAGGGCTTGAACCCACGTCCACAAGGTTAAGAGCTTTGTACTTTACCAACTAAGCAATGAACCCTTTAATATAATGGATTAAGGCTTGTATACCTTGAATGTTTGATAGGAGCAATTGGTAGCCCCCAAGGGCCGGCTCATTATGATATGATGAGTCGGGTCTTCAATAAGATGAGCGAAAAATGACTTTGCATTAGCCCCCAAGTATCATGGTGCATGCTTGCAGCGACATGAGACTTGCATATTTGATATAATCTCAATTTAAATAATGTAGCCCCAAGTACTGGGTCCTAAGCCTGCAGCGACTCGGGACTATTCCTTCCATTGTAGAATAAATCATATCCATTGATAAAATAATAGCCATTGCGCCAAAGCGACTTTGAATACCTCATCTGTTGATAACCATAATAAAAAATCCAGCCATGTTGACTATTTAAAGATTTGAGTAATTGATTTATAAGCGCATGATTCCAATGGCGCAATCCAAATATATATACTGGCGACTTATAGTCCAAAGCCAGACCGGTTTAATAAACACTGGATAATTTATCATCATACTGGCGACTTATAGTCGAAAGCCAGGCCGGGTTAATAAACTCCGGTGATTTATAATCATGCTTTATTCAACCTGTTTCTGTATACAACAAGTTAAAGTGTCCTGGCGGTTTACCGCCGGACGGGTCATAATGCCAACATATAACCCGGGTGTATAACCAAGGCTGCACTTAAGAATAATCAAATATGAAATATATCATACATGTGACATTGAATCACATTGTTGGCTTACCAACTTTTTGTAGTAAGGGTGATAACCCAAATCTTAAGTATTTGAGAACTCCTTCCTTAATTTGCCGGTTTATGATAAAACCGTTTCGGGTTGTGATAAACACCGGTTTATTCAATACTGGTGACTATGAGTCCGAACCAAACTGGGCTGGTAGTCTCCGGATTATAACTGATCATGTACTGACAACTTGTAGTTGAAAACCAAGCCGGGTTAATGAACGCCGGATATCCATGCACATATGATACATGCTATGATGATGTAATGATGCTGCAATGTATGATGCAATATATGATGATCTATATGTATGATCAAGAGGGTTTAAGCTATGGTTCAGATACAACCAGAGCCCCCATGTAGTCATAAGTGTGGCATTGCGCCGATCAAAAGGTGTAACTATGGTTCGAATACGACCAAGCCCCCAAGTGATTTCCCTAGTGCCCTTATGCCTATCAAGAGATGTAACTATGGTTCGAACCCATAGCCCCCAAGTGATTTTCCCTGGTGGCCTTATGCCTATCAAGAGGTGTAGCTATGGTTCGGATACGACCAAGCCCCCAAGTGATTTCCCTGGTGCCCTTATGCCTATCAAGAGGTGTAGCTATGGTTCGGATCCGACCAGAGCCCCCAAATGATTTCCCTGGTGGCCTTTAAGCCTATCAAGAGGTGTGACTATGGTCCGAACATAGCCCGCAAGTGATATTGTGAGTTGTGCTCAAGGGATACCCATGTTTGAGCTGCGCTGTGCAATAGACTCTCTTGGCCCCTTGTGAAAATATTGGCTTGATAGCCGGATTACCGAAGTAACTAGAGCTGTGCTCTTATGATAATATTGGCTTGATAGCCGGATCAATATGTAATCAGAACTCCGCTTTATAAACAGAAGCCCCCATGTGATCAATAATATGATAAGCCAATAAGGTAGGATAACCCATGTTTGAACCGTGCGTCATGGCAACAGGTCCTCTTCGGCAACCTATAACTTTTTGCAAGAGAGAAATTCTTCTTGAACCGGGATTTTGAACCGGATATTGAGAGCGTCGGAGCTTTGAGGGAGACATATTTACCTTGAATCGGATTGTAAACCGGAATCTTCATTTTTAGCTAGAAATTTTTTGATGGCCTTTTAAACTCGAACTTGCGAGAACTTAATTCTTTTTGAACCGGAACTTTAAACCGGATTTGAAAGCTTCAAAACTTTGTGGGAGACAGATTGTCCTTGAACCGGATGTTTGAACCAGATTTGAGAGCTTAAAAGCTTTGTAAGAGACAAATTTACCTTGAGCCAGATGTTCGAACAGGATTTGAGAGCTTCAAAGCGTTGCGGGAGAGAGATGTCTCTTGAACCAGATTTTAAACCGGAATCTTTATTTTGAACTGTCAATTTTTTGACGGCTTTTAAATTTTCATCAATATGGTGTTGGCCTCCGGAACTGGGTTATCCTTCCCTCCAATGACCCGGAGTTCCCGAGTCATGTCATTGTAGCCCCCGAGTCTCAATACGACTCGAGGAGTTGGCTTGAGATTCTCCATATTTAACCGTGATATAAACCGGCATGAGTTATCCAATAATTCAGTGATATAATAATCCCATTTTGCAGTAGACAATTTGTCCTGCATTGGAAAACATGCAAGCCAGAGTAATTGCTCTTTTAAAGAAAGCAATATATAATATAAAAATATAACGGAGGGATTTCACCTGATATGCCAGAAAATATCCACCGTGGAGTTGATGATCACCAAGCTGAAATCAATCATGGGAGAGTCGGCCATGTAAGCAGACAAATGAATCGGCCGCGGTGTTGTAAGCCGGTGCGGTCAGGCGAGTCAATCGCAAGAGCGGTAAGTCACGCGGACGCCGAGTCGGCCACGGGGGCGGACGGGTAAGTTGTCCGTCACATTGCAAGCCGGTGCAGATGTGTGAGCCGGCCGCGAGGGAGGACGGGCAAATCGTTTGTGGCATTGTAAGGCGGCGCGGATGGCTGAGTCGGCAGGCGCATTGATGTAGACCAGACCGCAGGGGCAGCGTCTTGCACACCCTGTTCAACAATAAGCGGGCGCGGATGCTGGTGCATGATGATGCTAACGCATACTGATGTGTCTTTCGGACAAAGTGACTGCATAGCGATTTGATCAAATGATGTCCTTCACATCCGAACAAATCCCCATGCATCCATCCAGTTTTTAAGTAAGCCACGCCCCGCAAGTAATGCATTGAACTTGGGTGTCCCTCAATAGCTCGGCGCGACATGGGGCCAGCGACGCCCAAGGCAGTAGCTACACCAGCGAAGGGAGCAGCGGGAGACGCTCATCAGTGCTCATCGGAAGCGGTAACAGCAGTCAAGGCAATTTCACGGTAGGGGCAGCTTAGCAACTTCTCGACGGGGGTGGTCCAGGTCGGGGTTTGAAGAAGATGAATGGCAGCGGGCGGCGAGCAGGGACTCCGGCGGGGCTCGGGACGGCCGGGAATGGGTCCGTGGTGGCCCAGGCTTCCCTGATCCGGGCAAGGCAGGGTTGGAGGCGCTCCGATGAGGCGGCGACTGGACTTGGAGCTTTGGAGCTCGCCTCCCATGGTGGCTCTCTATAGGACGAGAGAGACAGAGAGATTAGAGGGGGAGAGAGAGCACATCGAGGGGAGGAGAGGAGCAGGTGTGGCGGCTGGCCTTGGAGGTCGCCGGCGTGGCTCCTGGACGCCGGAGTCAGGCGAAGTCGACGGGACAGTGGGGCGAAGGGGAGCTCAGGATCGGGCTCCCCCCGATCTAGATCGAGCGAAGCGCTCGGGCGTGGCGGCGCGCACGGCTCGGGCCCGGTCGTGGGCTGCGGCAGTGGCGCTTGGGTCCGGGAGGGCTTGAACCGGGCCTCGGCGGGCTGCGAGAGGTGGGAGAGTTGTGGGGCGACGTGGCGAGGCCGGATTGGTCCGGCGCGGCGGCGCGGACATGTCTGGCGTGGGGAACTTTGTCCGATGGCGCGAGGTAGGGGAAGCTAGGGTTCATCCGCGAAAATGGACGGGGTGCATATATTTATAGATAGAAGGAGCTAGGAGAGTCCAAATGAGGTGCGGTTTTTGGCCACGCGATCGCGATCAAACGACCGAGATGATTGAAGGGGTTTAGGTGAGTTTTGGGCCACTTTGGAGGGGTGTTGGGCTGCAACACACACGAGGCCTTTTCGGTCCCTCGGTTAACCGTTGGAGTATCAAACAAAGTCCAAATGGCACGGACTTGACAGGCGGTCTACCGGTAGTAAACCAAGTCCGCTTGGCAAATCTCGGTCCAATCCGAAAACGTTTAACACCCGCATACGAAAAGAGGTAGAAAAGGACACCGGGTGACATAGGAGCGCCGGATGCAAAACAAACAACGGGGAAAATTCTCGGATGCATGAGACGAACATGTATGCAAATGCGATGCACATGATGACATGATATGCAATGCATGACACGCAAGCAAGGACAAGGCAACAACAGCGAATAACTGGAGGACACCTGGCACATCGGTCTCGGGGCGTAACAACACATAAGTGAACCTCTCGACACATATTTTTTGCACATGTCCAATGTATATTGAGGGGGAACTGAACTCCGATACAAGAGTAGCGAAAATCCTAGACACACGGACAATCACGGGCGGATTACAGGAATATTCTCACTAATTAACCTCTGCCCCCTGATTTTCATGGGGGTGGGCCCCGTCTCCCCCTTAATCTCCAATTAAACCATGCCAGCTAATCAGAGTCCGTTGATTCCATAGTCATCAGCCCGTGCGTGTAGCATTGTAGTGTACTTCATTTTTATGCTTTATGCATTGTACAGGAACATTAGCCCCCGGTCGGCTCCCACGCAAACCACACACACACTAGAGCATGGGCGATGACGGGGATAGGGGCCGGCCGCCGGAGACCCCCGCCATGGTAGATCACGGGGATAGAGTCCACTTAAGCCTATGAAAAAAGTATATCTTTTGTCTTTTTCTAACCGAGGCAGAAGACGGAAATATCACCGGAGCCGGCCGTCGAAGAGCCCCGCCATGCCACCACCATCAGAGAGGACCAGCGAGGCGGCCCCCGATCGCCATCCCTCTCCCGCTGCTCACTGCGGCTCGATCTGCATGCCGAGGAACCGCACTGCAGCACTGGGGCGACCGAACCCCGTCGAGAAGCCGGGGCGAACTGCGCTCTCGTGAGAAGCCGGTGTCGATCTGGACTACAGGGGGGATTGCTGGGGCCTGGGAGCAACACTTGGTCATTCCAAGTGAGGAGAGTGGAGGGGGATTACCACTCCCGCCTATCACCCACGCATCGCCCATGCCAACCATCCTCCACCAGCTACATTAGTGGCCGTGGATGAACCATACGGGGGCATGTGGGGCACTGCTCGCGGGATCCAGCCGCACTGCACATCCAAAATCAAGGGGGGAAACATCTTTTGAACTACACCGAGGTCGTCGCCGCCGTTGACCTTCATCGCCGTAGAGTCCCAAGCAAGAGGGGGAAGAAGGTAGAAGGTTGCCGCGCGCCGGCCCTGTTGCGCTCGAGCGCCGCGGCCATCGCTGGAAGAGGGAGGCAGCCAGGTAGGGGCTCGCGGCAGCGCCGTCGGGCTTGGTTGGGGGCGGGGGTGCCGTCGACTACGCAAAGTGGGGTAGCAGACAGGTCGTCGCGGGGCGGGGCGTTACCATGGAGGCCGGCCGTCGCGGTGAGAGGCCGTGGCCGGGGTGGGGTTGGGGTTGGCTCGATCCAAATTGGGGGAGGAGGAGCGGAACCGTCCGGCGGCTCAGCGAGGTCGGAACAACCCAGTCTTGTTGCCAGGTAGGTGCTGGGGGCAGGCCCGGCCGGCTGTGGTGGGACGCGTCGGTCGTGGCGAGGAAGGTGGGGGCGGCGGGGGAGGATTTTGGACGGGCTGGGAGCAAGGTGCGGCAAGGGAGCTTGGGGCTGTGGGGGGGTTCGCTTGGACGGGGGCCGGGAGGGAGGGAGGTGGGGGCGGCGGAGGGGGGAGTTGGCCATCGGCAGAGGAGGTGATGAGTCTATTCTGATTACACCCCTCTTATTCTACTAACAAATATATACATAAACACTATTCTTATCACGGGATCAGAATAATATTTTGATCATAACTTGACCTGCCCCGCTAGTAGTATGTTGAACTTCCATGTAAACTAAGTTAAACTTTCGCCAACATTGCTCAAATGGAACTTGCGATATACCGTTGGAAAGCTATGGACCTCAATATCATGACCCAACTTAAATTTTTGGTAAAATATAAGCAGTTTAAGAGCAGTTTTGAAAACCGGTTTTTCTTCGCACAAAAAACGTGAATCGTATTTTCGACCGCATTTCTAATCCGTTTATTGGAATGAGGCATATAATATTGCGTTGGAAAGCTGCTGCAAAACCGCTCCTTTCACATGTTGAAAATTTTCTCTAATTCCTTATGGTTAAAGAGTAATTTGAAAAAAACGTAAAATTTCGTAAACCGAACAGCTGAGTTCGTTTTTTCGATGTCATTTCTAAACGGCTAATCCAATGGAGGCATATGATACGGCGTTGGTAAGCTTATGAAAATGCGCTACTTTTTCATTTTGAAAGTTTTTTTCAAATTTTGAATGGTTTAAGAGTAATTTAGAAAATGGTCCAAGCCCTACCGAGTTCGTATTTTCGAGCTAATTTTTTAACCGTGCGTCCGAATGCAGCAAATGATATGGCGTTGGAAAGCTTGAACAAATGCGAAACTTTTTGGTATGTATTGTTTCTCCCAATTCTTTACGGTTTTAAGTCAGTTTTGAAAATGGCGAAAAACGTATTTTCACCGTAATTTCTACAAACTTTATCGGAATGGGGCAAATAATATACCACTGAAAAGCTACGGAAAATGCGGAACTTTTTCATGTTGATGGTTTTCTCTGATTCCTAGCCGTTTTGAAGTCATTTTGAAAACGGCGGGATCATGCGTTCTGCCTTTATCGCGAAATAGATTCTTCGAAAATGCACCGCGTGAAGAACCTGAACTTCTCGGCGCGTGTACCTGAACTTCACTCTGTTTTTCATATGATTTTTTTGCTCGTAGGTCTCCCTCTATTGCTCGTAACTCTCCATCCACTCACCGGAATTGAGCAAGTGCTATACCAGTGTGTAACGCCCCACATGTAACCTTCCCCAAATGTACTCCGACTCTTGCCGTTTCCGGCATTAAGTTATATTTAATTCTCGGGTTCGGGTCTTTGCCTCCGTGTGTTGTTTTGTTTTTCGTGCATCTCATATCATGTCGTCACGTGCATTGCATTCGCATACATGCTCATCTCATGCATTCGAGCATTTTTCCCGTTGTCCGTTTTGCATTCCGGCGCTTCGTTCTCCTCCGGTGGCCATTTCTAGCTTTCTTTCGTGTGTGAGGATTAAACATTTCCGGAGTGGGCCGAGACTTGCCATGCGGCCTTGGTTCACTACCGGTAGACCGCCTGTCAAGTTTCGGGTCATTTGGACTTCGTTTGATACTCCAACGGTTAACCGAGGGACCGAAAAGGCCTCGTGTGTGTGCAGCCCAACACCCCTCCATTTTGGCCCAAAACCCACCAAACTCAGCTCCATCGTCTCGGTCGTTCGATCACGATCGTGTGGGCGGAAACCGCACCTCATTTGGACTCTCCTAGCTCCACTTATGCCTATTTAAACACCCCCCCATTTCGGATCTCGTCTTCCTCCCCGTCCTCCTCCTAAAAAAAAACAGATCAACCCCCCCCCCCCCCCCCCCCGCCGACGGACGTGTCCGGATCCGGCCGGACAACGTCCGCCCGATCCGCCCCGCCCAATCCGCGTCCGCCGCGTGGCCCGCCACCGACAGGCCCGGCGCGGGGCCCGAGGCCGCCGCCCGCGCCGACCTCCGCCGCCGCCGCCCTTCTTCTCCTCCTCCGGCCGCCGCCCCGCCGTCACTCATCGCCTCGCTGGGCCACCGCACGCCGGCCGCCGCCGCCCGCCACCGGCCGGCGCCGCCCCGGACGCCGCCGCCCGCGGTCGCCGCCTCCTCCTCCGGCGCCGCCCGACCTCGCCCCGGCTTCTTCTTCCTCCTCCCCGGCCGGCGACCCCGGCATCTCCGGCGAGCGACAGCAGAACCGGCGAACTCCGAAGTCCGCGCCATGAACAGTGTTTGCGCCCCGATCTAGATCTGGCGTGAACAGTAAACCCTAACCCCGTTTTTTTTCTCTAAGTCCCAGGAATTCTACTCCATATGCTCATGTTTGACCTGTCATATCTTTGCATCCGTAGCTCCGATTTGGGCGTATGATATGTCAAATTCTTCGTCTCGACGAGTACATCATTTCATTCCATTGCATCATTTGCATTTGAGGTCATCTTGTTGCCCAAAAGGCTGTTGGAAGGAGGCATGTTGAGTTAAATTGCAGATCCGTTGATCCAACATGCACTTTTGTCATTTTTGCCATATTTAATCCGTGCATGATATGCCTATGCCCCTTTGGGATGAATTGTTAAGCATGTTGCCTTCTTTCCAGAGGTGCCTTCCATGTATTTTTAGGAGGTGTGTGTTGTCTTGTGCAAGCTTGCGAAGAGGGCTACCTGAGATTTCAGATTTCAGGGACTTAGTGATTTTCACTAAGTCTGAGCCGTTTTAGTTCACGATGCCATATGTTCGGCTTGTTTCCTAGTGATCCGTGCCCCTTTTGAGGATGATCAGTAAGAGTGATTTGTTATGCTTGTTGTGCTTAATCCATCCATGTCTTTACTTGTTATGTTGGAGCACCCTAGGTTGACTCAATCGAGCTCAACTTTTGGATAGTTGCTGTTTTGGGCAGATCGTTAACTCTTTTGCGATTTTGCCAGAGTGATTGCTAGTGATCCATGCATGCTATGCCATTGTTCTTGCCATGTCTAGCTAGCATTTTGTGCCTTCTTAATGGATATATGCTTGCCTTGCCATGACTTGCACCGTAGTGAGAGCATCGAGCTCGTTTGTATGCCTCCGTGAGTTATTATTTCAGCATGTCCCAATTTTCACTAAGTCTGAAAACTGATTGTGTTTCATCGATGTTCGTGTGCTCGGTAGAGTATTTTGTGAACCCTTTTGGCCCCAGGTCATGTTGGGTGTTTTGTTAAGCTTGTTGAGTAGCTCCATGCCATGCTCTTACTTGCCATGTTCAGGTTTTCCTTCATGTTGTTTTGCTGCTCCGAAGAGGGCATCGTGGTCTGAAATTCCAGACTAGCGTTAATTTCGCTAAGTCTGAAATCTGTTTTGCTTATTCAGTTTTGCCATGCTTGTTTGAAGCCCTTAATGGATGATTTTGCCTATGCCTCAGTCATGATGATTTGATAAGCTTGATGAGTACATCACTGCCATGTAATTTGTTTTCATGTTGGGTGGCTGTAGCATATTCATTTTGTTGCATTTAGGAGGCATGTTGCTGTAAATTGCAGACCGGTTCGTTTAGTAAAACGCTTGCCATTTCTTAACCGTAGCTCCGATTGCCATGATCTTTATATCGTTTTCAGGGGATTTCTTCCCCTCTATCCAGTGGCACACTTGGATTTCCCAGTTGAGGCCAGGTTCATGCATTTCCTGTTACTTGTTGCATTCTTGCATCCCGCATCGCATCCCGCATAGCATGTCATCTTTGCATCTTATTGGTTGCCCTTGCACGTGGTTGATCGTATCCTTGTTGCTTGTTTGTGTTGTTGGGTAGAGCCGGGAGACGAGTTCGCTAACGAGGAGCCCGTTGAGTTTGCTTTTGAGGATCCAGTCAATTCTGACAACTGTGCAGGCAAGATGATCACACCCTTGAAATCACTACTATCTTTGCTATGCTAGTTTGCTCGCTCTTTTGCTTTGCCAATGCTACGATGCCTACCACTTGCTTGTCAGCCTCCCAATTGCCATGATTGAGCCTCTAACCCACCTTTGTCCTAGCAAACCATTGATTGGCTATGTTACCGCTTTGCTCAGCCCCTTCTTATAGCGTTGCTAGTTGCAGGTGAAGATTGGAGCCGTTCCCTGTTGGAACATTTATTTACTTGTTGGGATATCACTATATTGCTATGTTATCTTTACTCATCTATATACTTGGTAAAGGGTGGAAGGCTCGGCCTCTCGCCTAGTGTTTTGTTCCACTCTTGCCGCCCTAGTTTCCGTCATATCGGTGTTATGTTCCCGGATTGTTGCGTCCCTTACGCGGTTGGGCTATAATGGGAACCCCTTGATAGTTCGCCTTGATTAAAACTTTTCCAGCAATGCCCAACATTGGTTTTACCATTTGCCACCTACCCTTTTCTTTCCCTTGGGTTTCCGGAGCCCGAGGGTCATCTTTATTTTAGCCCCCCACGGGCCAGTGCTCCTCTGAGTGTTGGTCCGGAACGTCAGCCGCCGGTGGCCACCAGGGGCAACTCTGGGCTGGCCTACCGGAAGTTTGGACAATCTGAGTGTGCCCTGAGAAAGAGATATGTGCAGCTCCTATCGGGATTTGTCGGCGCATTCGGGCGGTGTTGCTGGACTAGTTTTGACCTGTCGAATCATCTTGTTGTACCGGGATACCGAGTCTGATCGGTGGGTCCTGGGTGGAGGTCTATTCCTTCGTTGACCGTGAGAGCTTGTAATGGGCTAAGTTGGGACCCCCCTGCAGGGATTGATCTTTCGAAAGCCGTGCCCGCGGTTATGGGCAGATGGGAATTTGTTAATGTCCGGTTGTAGATAACTTGAACTTAATTAATTAAAATGGATCAACTGTGTGTGTTGCCGTGATGGCCTCTTCTCGGCGGAGTCCGGGAAGTGGACACGACGTTGGAGTTATGCTTGCGTAGTCTGCTCTACTTAGTTACCGCTCGCGCTTTGCCTTCTCTTCTCGCTCTCTTTTGCGAATAAGATAGCCACCATACATGCTAGTCGCTTGCTGCAGCTCCACTCACATTACCCCTTCCTTGCCTATTAAGCTTAAATAGTCTTGATCGCGAGGGTGCGAGATTGCTGAGTCCTTGTGGCTCACAGATTACTATTATACCAGATGCAGGGACCGATGATACTCCTCCGGATGGCGCGTTCGAGCTGAAGTGGGAGTACGACGAGGATTCTCAGCGATACTATGTTTCTTTTCCTGATGATCAGTAGTGGTGCCTGCTCGGGGTTCGATTCAGGGATTAGTCGCATGATGGGGGGTCTTTTCTATTTTGGCGCCGTAGTCGGGCCATGAGTGTTTGTATGATGGATGCTATTTATGTACCTTGATGTGACGTGGCGAGTGTAAGCCGACTATTATTATTTATTCCCCCTTTATATTCATATGTACATGGGTTGTGTGAAGATTGCCTCACTTGCGACTTATGCCTTCAATGCGATTATGCCTCTAAGTCGTGCCTCGACACGTGGGAGATATAGTCGCATCGAGGGTGTTATAAGTTGGTAATCAGAGCCTTCCCCGACCTTAGGAGCCCCATTGCTTGATCGTTTCTAGCAGCCGAGTTGTGTCTAGAAAAATGTTTTGAGTCCTTAGGAATTATATATCGGAGAGCTTAGGAATTCTTTTACTTCCCAGTCTCCTCATCGCTCTGGTAAGGCATCCTGACGTAGAGTTTTGTCTCTTCTCTTCTCAAATTTCACTAAAATTTTTTTTAGGATCACGCGAGTATCTTAGTTTTGTTCCGATGGCTTATGATGAGAATACTGTCTTGGTGCCTCCTGTCAGGGGTTTAGTGGAAGTGTCCCGGGGAGTTGAGCTCTGAGGTGTTGTCATCATAATTCTATCGTTGCAATTCTGGTATACTTGAGATATGTGCGCGACATCGAAAATCTCCTTTATGCAGTTCGTTGGTGAGATAACCTCGACGCCACCCAGTACTGGGGCGGGAGTTCGAGAGTATCGCCATAACTTGTATAACGGATGCTTTTCGAAGGTTGAGATAGATGATTTCCGAAGGTTTCTTGGTTATGTGTTGAAGGATGGATGCAGCTGGATGTAGGATTTGCTAGCTTGGGTGAGATATTATGCTTCCCCTGTATCCTCAACACCTGATTGCATAACCGGAAAGTTTCGGGAATTTCATAGGTGGGAATTCAAGTAGCCTTAGGATATCTTGTCAACAGATGTGTGATATGAAATTGGGGTTCGACGTCTAGTGGTTCGCCTATTCACGGTTGATTTTACAGTGGCCTCGTTGTGTCTTAAAGAGTCCTTGGCTATGCTGACTCGGGGACGCTTCGTATGTCATGTGCACTGCCTTGTACATGATGGTGCTGTACGGTCGAGCCCGTGTAGGTCCTACCACGAACACTTCGGACGAAATTTCTATCATGTGTTTGTTCCGGCTTATTCCGCAAGCCAACTCTTGGTTTTATTTTGAGTTGTGGTATTCGTTCTTCTCCGACGTCATATGTTGATTCCATTCCTCGTTGTTGTACCTCTTCTACATGATTCTTCGTGGCTTCGCAATTTAGGAACATGTGACCACTTCAAGAGAAGTGCATTCGTTCATTTTGTTCGGATGTGAAGACTTATGTTGCAATTTTCATTCCGTTGGATTCACCTTCTATATTTCTCTATTTGTGTGCTAATGGTGGTCAACCTCTTCAGGATGGCTCCTCCAACGCGCACGACTCCGAACCCAGATCCTCCGCCACCTCCGCCTCCTCCGGAAGCATGGCAGGCTGTGATGGCTGCTACTAATGCAAATACTCAGCTGATCATGCAAATCATCCAAGAGCGGAATCAGAGCAGTCAAGCGAACCAAGGCAGCAACCAGAACCAGTTTGCAACTCTGCATCAGTTCCTCGCTAATGGTCCAAAAACATTCAGTAACTGCGTTGAGGCTACCGATGCCGATGATTGGTTAATCGATCTGGGCAAGCATTTTGAATGTAGCAACGTCAGACCTGAGGATTTCATCAAGTTCGCGTCTTTCCAGCTCAAGGATCAGGCCGCAGAGTGGTTTCAGCAGTACCGGGATTCCAGAGGTGGACGTTTGATCACTTGGGATGATTTCCGTCGTGATTTTCGAGCTCATCACATTCCTCAAAGTGTGACTGAAAGCAAACGTGAAGAATTCCGCAATCTGAAGCAAGGCTCTTTGTCTGTCTATGACTACAACAAGTTGTTCCAGAAGCTCGCCCGTTTTGCCAAGCAGGATGTTCCTGATGAGAAGAGCATGATCTATCAGTTCAGGGGTGGTCTTCGTGAAGAGATTCAGCTCGCTCTTGTCCTCTTCGAGCCGCTGAGATACGATGAGTTCTACAACATGGCACTGAAGCAAGAGGCTGCTCAGCTCAGGTGTGATGCTTCCAGGAAGCGAGTCAGAGACACTTCGTCTTCGTCCTCTACTCAAGTGACCAAGCAGCAGAAGTATTGGCTTCCTCCTCCTCCGTTCCGTCAGCCGTATCAGCAGAAGAGCAAAGGTGGCAGTGGTTCGTCCCACCCACCCAACCCAGGCTTTCAGAACAAGACTTCGTCTCAAGCTCCAAGATCGAGTGCTCCGTACCACCGTCCGCTCTCAGAGGTCACGTGCAACAAGTGCCAACAGAAGGGTCACTACGCTAACAAGTGTTTCAACCAGAGGCGTCTTCCTCCTCCTCCTCCTGTCAGATCGGCAAGTACAGCTGTGGTCAAGCACAATTCCAAGTCCGCCAAGGTCAACTTGATGAACGCAGCTCAAGCAGAGGATTCGTCAGATGTGATCATGGGTAACCTTCCTGTTAACGATATTCCTGCAAAAGTTCTTTTTGATACAGGTGCATCACATTGTTTCATCTCGAAGCCTTTTGCATCTAAGCATGAGTTCTTTTCCCAAGCATTGCATAGTCCGTTAGCAGTGGTATCTCCGGCCAAATGTTTGCTCGCCAATCAGGAGATTCCGGATATTTCCATCATGTTGGGTGAATTCAAGTTCTTGGCTTCTCCTATGGTTCTTGGCAATTCCGATATCGACCTCATTCTTGGGATGGACTGGCTCTCTAAACATAAAGCTCAGCTGGATTGCGCAGCCAAGCAGATTCAACTGACTCATTCGTCTGAAGAAGTGATTGTCTTTGCTGCTCGGGATAATACCATCCGGTTATTCTCTCTCAATGAAAAGGGTGAATTGGATGCTATTTCGCAGATTCCGGTTGTTTGTGAGTATCAAGATGTCTTCCCTGAAGAACTCCCAGGCATGCCTCCAAACCGGCCAGTTGAATTCGTTATTGAACTTGAGCCCGGTACGGAACCGGTGTGCAAGCGGCCTTACAAGCTCGGCCCCGAAGAATTGAAGGAGTTGAAGAAACAGCTCGATAAGCAAGAAAGGATGGGTCTCATTCGGCCTAGTACTTCTCCGTGGGGTTGTGGTGTTCTTTTTGTGAAGAAGAAGGATGGAACGGACCGACTTTGTGTTGATTATCGTCCATTGAACAAGAAGACCATCAAGAACAAATATCCACTTCCCAACATTAATGAGCTATTCGAACAACTCAAGGGTGCCCAAGTATTCTCCAAGCTTGATCTCCGTATGGGTTATCATCAAATTCGCATTCGTGAACAAGATATTCCAAAGACGGCGTTCAGAACAAGCTATGGGTCATATGAATACACTGTTATGTCTTTTGGCCTCGCCAATGCTCCTCCGACGTTCTCTCGCATGATGAACTTCATCTTCAACCCCTACACCAACGACTTCGTTTTGGTCTATCTCGATGATATCTTGGTTTTCTCGAAGAACAAGGAAGATCATGCCAAACACTTGCGTTTGGTTCTTGACAAGCTAAGGGAACATCAATTCTATGCCAAGTTCTCTAAGTGTGAGTTTTGGCTCGATGAAGTTCTTTATCTTGGGCATATTATCTCTGCCAAGGGCATTTCCGTGGATCCTGAGAAGGTGTCTGCAATTGTCAATTGGGAACCTCCTCAGAATGTGAAGCAACTCCGTAGCTTCCTCGGTCTTGCAAGTTATTGCCGAAGATTCGTTGAAAACTTCTCCAAGATCGCGAAGCCTCTCTCAAATCTTCTTCAGAAGCACGTCAAGTACGTTTGGTCTCCGGAGTGTGATGTTGCTTTCAACGCTTTGAAAGAGAAATTGATCACTGCTCCAGTTCTAACTCCGCCTGATGAAACCAAGCCGTACGAGGTCTTTTGTGATGCCTCTCTCCAAGGTCTCGGTGCAGTTTTGATGCAAGAGAAGAAAGTTGTTGCTTATACCTCTCGCCAGTTGAAGCCAAATGAGAAGAACTACCCCACTCATGATCTCGAGTTGGCGGCAGTTGTGCACGCATTGCTGACTTGGAGACATCTTCTCTTGGGAAGGAAAGTGGACATTTTCACTGATCACAAGAGTCTCAAGTACATCTTCACTCAGCCTAACCTCAACCTCAGGCAGACTCGATGGGTCGAAATGATTCAAGAGTACAATCCGAGTATCGAGTATACTCCAGGCAAGGCTAATGTGATTGCTGACGCTTTGAGCAGAAAAGCATATTGCAACAGTCTGATTCTCAAGCCTTATCAACCCGAGCTTTGTGAAGCCTTCCGCAAACTTAATCTGCAAGTTGTTCCTCAAGGTTTCCTTGCCAACCTTCAAGTTTCTCCTACCTTGGAAGACCAAATTCGCCAAGCCCAGCTTCTTGATGCTATGGTGAAAAAGGTGAAGATTGGTATTGCAAAGAGTCAGTCCAAGTACAAGTGCTACCGGCTTGATGATAAGGACACTCTCTTCTTCGAGGATCGAATTGTTGTGCCCAAAGGAGAACTTCGTAAAGTGATCATGGATGAGGCTCACAATTCTCTCCTCTCCATCCACCCTGGGAGCACGAAGATGTATCAAGACCTGAAGCAAACTTATTGGTGGACTCGAATGAAGCGCGAGATCGCTCAATTCGTGAATGAATGTGATGTCTGCAGAAGAGTGAAAGCAGAACACCAAAGGCCAGCAGGTCTCCTCCAACCTCTCGCCATTCCAGAATGGAAGTTTGACCATATTGAAATGGACTTCGTGACTGGGTTTCCTAAGTCCAAGCGTGGCAATGACGCTATATTCGTTGTCATCGACAAGCTGACCAAAGTGGCTCATTTCTTGCCTATCAAAGAGTCAATCACTGCAGCTCAATTGGCGGAGCTCTACACCTCTCGCATTGTCTCTCTGCACGGTATTCCTCAAGTGATATCTTCAGACCGTGGCAGCATCTTTACCTCCAAGTTTTGGGATTCTTTTCAGAAGGCCATGGGCACCAGCATTCGTTTCAGCACTGCTTTCCATCCTCAAACAAGCGGTCAAGTCGAGCGTGTCAACCAGATTCTTGAAGATATGCTCAGAGCTTGTGTTATCTCCTTCGGCATGAAGTGGGAGGATTGCCTTCCTTATGCTGAATTCTCGTACAATAACAGTTTCCAAGCAAGTTCCGGCAAGGCCCCGTTTGAAATTCTGTATGGTAGGAAGTGCCGTACACCTCTCAACTGGTCTGAAACCGGTGAACGTCAGCTGCTGGGTAATGACCTGATCACAGAAGCAGAAGAAATGTGCAAGGTCATTCGTGATAACCTCAAAGCAGCCCAGTCTCGTCAGAAGAGCTATTACGACAGCAAGCACCGTGATTTGGCTTTCGAGATCGGAGATCATGTCTACCTCCGCGTCTCTCCTATGAAAGGGACTCGTCGCTTCGGTATCAAAGGGAAGCTTGCCCCAAGATACGTCGGGCCTTTCAAGATCGTCAGCAAGAGAGGCGACCTCGCCTATCAACTCGAGCTTCCTGCAACCTTTGCCAATGTTCATGATGTGTTTCACGTCTCGCAACTCCGTAAGTGCTTCAAGGCGCCTGAGCGCACCGTCAACTTCGAGGACATCGAGCTCCAAGAAGATCTCTCCTACCGTGAGCACCCAGTTGCAATCCTTGAAGAGACTGAACGAAAAACTCGCAACAAGTCAATCAAGTTTCTCAAAGTCAAGTGGTCACACCATTCCGACCGTGAAGCTACCTGGGAACGCGAGGATCACCTCCGTTCCGAGTACCCGGAGTTCTTTCAGTCCTAGATCTCGGGACGAGATCTTTTCGTAGTGGTGGAGTGTTGTAACGCCCCACATGTAACCTTCCCCAAATGTACTCCGACTCTTGCCGTTTCCGGCATTAAGTTATATTTAATTCTCGGGTTCGGGTCTTTGCCTCCGTGTGTTGTTTTGTTTTTCGTGCATCTCATATCATGTCGTCACGTGCATTGCATTCGCATACATGCTCATCTCATGCATTCGAGCATTTTTCCCGTTGTCCGTTTTGCATTCCGGCGCTTCATTCTCCTCCGGTGGCCATTTCTAGCTTTCTTTCGTGTGTGGGGATTAAACATTTACGGATTGGGCCGAGACTTGCCATGCGGCCTTGGTTCACTACCGGTAGACCGCCTGTCAAGTTTCGGGTCATTTGGACTTCGTTTGATACTCCAACGGTTAACCGAGGGACCGAAAAGGCCTCGTGTGTGTGCAGCCCAACACCCCTCCATTTTGGCCCAAAACCCACCAAACTCAGCTCCATCGTCTCGGTCGTTCGATCACGATCGTGTGGGCGAAAACCGCACCTCATTTGGACTCTCCTAGCTCCACTTATGCCTATTTAAACACCCCCCCATTTCGGATCTCGTCTTCCTCCCCGTCCTCCTCCTAAAAAAAACAGATCAACCCCCCCCCCCCCCCCCCCCCCGCTGACGGACGTGTCCGGATCCGGCCGGACAACGTCCGCCCGATCCGCCCCGCCCAATCCGCGTCCGCCGCGTGGCCCGCCGCCGCCGCCACCGACAGGCCCGGCGCGGGGCCCGAGGCCGCCGCCCGCGCCGACCTCCGCCGCCGCCGCCCTTCTTCTCCTCCTCCGGCCGCCGCCCCGCCGTCACTCATCGCCTCGCTGGGCCACCGCACGCCGGCCGCCGCCGCCCGCCACCGGCCGGCGCCGCCCCGGACGCCGCCGCCCGCGGTCGCCGCCTCCTCCTCCGGCGCCGCCCGACCTCGCCCCGGCTTCTTCTTCCTCCTCCCCGGCCGGCGACCCCGGCATCTCCGGCGAGCGACAGCAGAACCGGCGAACTCCGAAGTCCGCGCCATGAACAGTGTTTGCGCCCCGATCTAGATCTGGCGTGAACAGTAAACCCTAACCCCGTTTTTTTTCTCTAAGTCCCAGGAATTCTACTCCATATGCTCATGTTTGACCTGTCATATCTTTGCATCCGTAGCTCCGATTTGGGCGTATGATATGTCAAATTCTTCGTCTCGACGAGTACATCATTTCATTCCATTGCATCATTTGCATTTGAGGTCATCTTGTTGCCCAAAAGGCTGTTGGAAGGAGGCATGTTGAGTTAAATTGCAGATCCGTTAATCCAACATGCACTTTTGTCATTTTTGCCATATTTAATCCGTGCATGATATGCCTGTGCCCCTTTGGGATGAATTGTTAAGCATGTTGCCTTCTTTCCAGAGGTGCCTTCCATGTATTTTTAGGAGGTGTGTGTTGTCTTGTGCAAGCTTGCGAAGAGGGCTACCTGAGATTTCAGATTTCAGGGACTTAGTGATTTTCACTAAGTCTGAGCCGTTTTAGTTCACGATGCCATATGTTCGGCTTGTTTCCTAGTGATCCGTGCCCCTTTTGAGGATGATCAGTAAGAGTGATTTGTTATGCTTGTTGTGCTTAATCCATCCATGTCTTTACTTGTTATGTTGGAGCACCCTAGGTTGACTCAATCGAGCTCAACTTTTGGATAGTTGCTGTTTTGGGCAGATCGTTAACTCTTTTGCGATTTTGCCAGAGTGATTGCTAGTGATCCATGCATGCTATGCCATTGTTCTTGCCATGTCTAGCTAGCATTTTGTGCCTTCTTAATGGATATATGCTTGCCTTGCCATGACTTGCACCGTAGTGAGAGCATCGAGCTCGTTTGTATGCCTCCGTGAGTTATTATTTCAGCATGTCCCAATTTTCACTAAGTCTGAAAACTGATTGTGTTTCATCGATGTTCGTGTGCTCGGTAGAGTATTTTGTGAACCCTTTTGGCCCCAGGTCATGTTGGGTGTTTTGTTAAGCTTGTTGAGTAGCTCCATGCCATGCTCTTACTTGCCATGTTCAGGTTTTCCTTCATGTTGTTTTGCTGCTCCGAAGAGGGCATCGTGGTCTGAAATTCCAGACTAGCGTTAATTTCGCTAAGTCTGAAATCTGTTTTGCTTATTCAGTTTTGCCATGCTTGTTTGAAGCCCTTAATGGATGATTTTGCCTATGCCTCAGTCATGATGATTTGATAAGCTTGATGAGTACATCACTGCCATGTAATTTGTTTTCATGTTGGGTGGCTGTAGCATATTCATTTTGTTGCATTTAGGAGGCATGTTGCTGTAAATTGCAGACCGGTTCGTTTAGTAAAACGCTTGCCATTTCTTAACCGTAGCTCCGATTGCCATGATCTTTATATCGTTTTCAGGGGATTTCTTCCCCTCTATCCAGTGGCACACTTGGATTTCCCAGTTGAGGCCAGGTTCATGCATTTCCTGTTACTTGTTGCATTCTTGCATCCCGCATCGCATCCCGCATAGCATGTCATCTTTGCATCTTATTGGTTGCCCTTGCACGTGGTTGATCGTATCCTTGTTGCTTGTTTGTGTTGTTGGGTAGAGCCGGGAGACGAGTTCGCTAACGAGGAGCCCGTTGAGTTTGCTTTTGAGGATCCAGTCAATTCTGACAACTGTGCAGGCAAGATGATCACACCCTTGAAATCACTACTATCTTTGCTATGCTAGTTTGCTCGCTCTTTTGCTTTGCCAATGCTACGATGCCTACCACTTGCTTGTCAGCCTCCCAATTGCCATGATTGAGCCTCTAACCCACCTTTGTCCTAGCAAACCATTGATTGGCTATGTTACCGCTTTGCTCAGCCCCTTCTTATAGCGTTGCTAGTTGCAGGTGAAGATTGGAGCCGTTCCCTGTTGGAACATTTATTTACTTGTTGGGATATCACTATATTGCTATGTTATCTTTACTCATCTATATACTTGGTAAAGGGTGGAAGGCTCGGCCTCTCGCCTAGTGTTTTGTTCCACTCTTGCCGCCCTAGTTTCCGTCATATCGGTGTTATGTTCCCGGATTGTTGCGTCCCTTACGCGGTTGGGCTATAATGGGAACCCCTTGATAGTTCGCCTTGATTAAAACTTTTCCAGCAATGCCCAACATTGGTTTTACCATTTGCCACCTACCCTTTTCTTTCCCTTGGGTTTCCGGAGCCCGAGGGTCATCTTTATTTTAGCCCCCCACGGGCCAGTGCTCCTCTGAGTGTTGGTCCGGAACGTCAGCCGCCGGTGGCCACCAGGGGCAACTCTGGGCTGGCCTACCGGAAGTTTGGACAATCTGAGTGTGCCCTGAAAAAGAGATATGTGCAGCTCCTATCGGGATTTGTCGGCGCATTCGGGCGGTGTTGCTGGACTAGTTTTGACCTGTCGAATCATCTTGTTGTACCGGGATACCGAGTCTGATCGGTGGGTCCTGGGTGGAGGTCTATTCCTTCGTTGACCGTGAGAGCTTGTAATGGGCTAAGTTGGGACCCCCCTGCAGGGATTGATCTTTCGAAAGCCGTGCCCGCGGTTATGGGCAGATGGGAATTTGTTAATGTCCGGTTGTAGATAACTTGAACTTAATTAATTAAAATGGATCAACTGTGTGTGTTGCCGTGATGGCCTCTTCTCGGCGGAGTCCGGGAAGTGGACACGGCGTTGGAGTTATGCTTGCGTAGTCTGCTCTACTTAGTTACCGCTCGCGCTTTGCCTTCTCTTCTCGCTCTCTTTTGCGAATAAGATAGCCACCATACATGCTAGTCGCTTGCTGCAGCTCCACTCACATTACCCCTTCCTTGCCTATTAAGCTTAAATAGTCTTGATCGCGAGGGTGCGAGATTGCTGAGTCCTTGTGGCTCACAGATTACTATTATACCAGATGCAGGGACCGATGATACTCCTCCGGATGGCGCGTTCGAGCTGAAGTGGGAGTACGACGAGGATTCTCAGCGATACTATGTTTCTTTTCCTGATGATCAGTAGTGGTGCCTGCTCGGGGTTCGATTCAGGGATTAGTCGCATGATGGGGGGTCTTTTCTATTTTGGCGCCGTAGTCGGGCCATGAGTGTTTGTATGATGGATGCTATTTATGTACCTTGATGTGACGTGGCGAGTGTAAGCCGACTATTATTATTTATTCCCCCTTTATATTCATATGTACATGGGTTGTGTGAAGATTGCCTCACTTGCGACTTATGCCTTCAATGCGATTATGCCTCTAAGTCGTGCCTCGACACGTGGGAGATATAGTCGCATCGAGGGTGTTATACAGTGGAAAGCAGCTGTAAGCACATAACTATCCCGTGTTGGTCGATTTTTCATACTCGTGACAATTTTAAAAGTTTTTCATCTGAAATTCATTCAGCGTAGTAGTTGAACTTTATACTGTTTTCACGTTGAACTTCTGTGACGTATTTTTGTTTGTAATTGTCTCGTCCATTCGTCAGTGTTACAAAAATGGTATTCTTGTTGTACAAACATCTCTCACAATAATTTTTAACTTATAACAACAAAACTTTTAGCCTTTGCTTTTTTCAATATAAAATGCACACCGTGTAGTACGTGAACTTCTGTCAGCTATCAATCTAAACTTCTCCCGGTTACGTGAAAATATTTGAGTTTTTTATGAATTTTAATCTGAATTTTTATTCATTTTTTTATTAATTTTAAAACGCTCTATTTTTAAAAGTTGAACTTCTTATTATTTTATTTTAAAACTTCTTGTTTCCATTCGTAATTACGAGGAAAATCTGAATTTCTATAATCATCGAACTTCTCCATCTTTTTAATATGGACTTCCTTGTTTTATTTCTTAATCTTTTTTATGAATTTTTGAAGTGCTCTATTTTTAAAAATTGATCTTCTTGTTATTGTAATTTTGAACTTCTTTGTTTTCATTCTTTAATAATGAGGAAATTTTGAGTTTTCTATAATTATCGAACTTCCCCATCTTTCTAATATGGACTTCCTGGTTTTATTTCTTAATTTTTTTATGAAATTTTGAAGCGCTCTATTTTTTAATAGTTGAACTTCTTGTTTTTAATTTTTGAACTTCTTGTTTCCTTTTTTGATAACGATGAAAATTTTGAGTTTTCTACAATCATCGAACTTCTCCATCTTTTTAATTTGGACTTCCTTGTTTTATTTCTTAATTTGTTTATGAAATTTTGAAGCGCTCTATTTTTTTAAAAGTTGAACTTCTTGTTTTTTAATTTTTGAACTTCTTATTTCCATTCTTTAATAACGAGGAAATTCTGAGTTTTCTATAATCATCAAACTTCTCCATCTTTTTAATTTGGACTTCCTGGTTTTATTTTCTTTTAGTAATGAAAAAATCCTACTTTTGGATACACATCAAGCTGCTCCGCCTTTTAAATTTGAACTTCTAGGTCTTTTTTAACAGTGAAAATCTTCTCATCAATAATTTTGCATGTGTATCCATATCTTTTTCTTCTATGTGTACTGAACAAAAAGAATAGTTTCCTATGTTGTAGTCGTTGTTTATTATCTATAGTGAACAATAACAATCTTTCTAGACCAAAGTGAATGAGGCAAGCAAAACAACTTCACCACTTATATCTACAAGAACTTTTTATGCTAGTTTCTCTGAGCCACAACACCATTTCTCTGAACTTCACCGCCACAACAGCATTTATTTTTTAAATGCTTGGATTTTTGTTGAGAAGATCATACTAAGAGCAAGAATGACTATCTCCATTTTGCTTGGTAAAATCCGTCGTTGGCAGTAACTATATATTCATGTCTTTTTCAACAGTTAGTTACTGGTAAATCTTAACATGATTCGTGGAACATAATACTATACTCTAATCCGCAACCAACTTTGCGCAGCAGCTTAAAAGTTAAGTACAAGATGGCAAGCTCAGCCTGAGTAAACCAGCTCCGAGGGACAAATACACTTGTACCAAGTGCTCCCAAGTGCAAGAATAGGAATGCATCCACCGAGGATGGCCCACTGTCACCATGATTAGAGCTGTTACATGGAAACTGAGCTTCTTTATCAGTAAAAATAGTTCCTATGTTACATGGAAACTGGCGCAGTTCGCTTGTTCCCTAGACTGACTATTACATGGAAACTGATGGCTCCTCCCAGATGTTTGTAGTTCCTAGACTGAGCTTCTATCAGACACGAAGTTGAACTTCTTCGGATCTGAAGAATTAGTAGAAGAAGAGCAGCAGAAAACCAGCTGATCACTCCATGCATCCTTGCATTGGAGGTTTCAATCACCAGCGGGAGGAGGGATTGGGCGCCCAGGCATCGGACATTAGCGTATCTGCGTGAGGCCGTGCTTCAGGTCGTGTCCAAACCAAAGGGACAACCGAACGTCGAGCTCAACGTCTGAAGCAAGGAAAGGAATGGTTAGGGCCGATACATCAGACAGTGCTCCAGCGACATATTGTGAGAATATAATAGAAGCAGCGGGGAGGGGCCTATGGCAGGGGAGTAGGAGAGCGAAGAGCGGCGCTGACGTTGCAGTTATGGTGGAGCAGGAGGCCGCCAGGCTGGAGTTGAGTGTCTGTTGCACTCGAGGCCAGAGTGGAGCGACGGTAGCGTCGGAGGTTGGCCAAGATGGTCCCGGGGTGGAGCAGCGGTGGTGCGGGGACTGACGGGACACAACCAACATAATTTGTAGCATCAACGTGATTCCTTCCACTGCGAGATCCATCGAACTTCTACAAATTTTTCAGCGATCTCTGTTTTTCTTCAAGACACACAATTGAACTAATGCACACGGGTAGGTTGAACTGAACTAAAGTGATGGGAGGTGGTGGAAGGGGTGAGCGAGATGGCAGCAGGAGGAAGCGCACTGCGCCGAGTCGTCGGCCGGCGCTGTACAAGGGAGGTGCTCGGGAGTGGGGGGACGATGGGCTGCGGTGGCAGAGGGTGCTGGTCGCGCGGCGGAGCTGGAGGAGGAAGCCATGATTGTGGCCTCGCTCCATGCTCGTCGTCCCGAAGCGGTCCATGGACAGGAATCCAGAGGAAGCCGTCCATGGGTGGCTCGCCGTGGCTAGGCGATGGAAGCTGGAGGCGGAGCCGGAGGAAGAAGATGCCGGATGAGGAAGGGGCCGTGGAAGGCAGAGGTTGGGGGCGACGGCGACGATGCCGGTGGAAGTGGATCCGGGGGCCGGCGTTGTTGGGTCGGGCGCCGTCGCGAGAGTAGGGTAGCTAGCCGGGCCATGGCAGGAGGCAAGTAGATCCTGATGCGCGGGTTGCAGGCGGCGGCGGCAGTTGGGTGGTCTGCGGCGGCGGGTGGGGGAGGGGATCGCCGGTGGGTGGTTTGAGGTTGGGATCGAGGTGCGGGGAGGTGGGGATCGAAGTGCGGGAGGTGGGGACAGACGGTTGGTTTTTTCGGTCGAGTTCGGGAGGGCCTCCACGTGCCTTATATAGGCCTGCCATGATCAGAATAACTATTCTGATCCCAGGATCAGAATATCATCACCAAGGGTAAGGGATAATTATTCTTCACCCCTCTTTATTTTGATATCAATGCATCGTATTTTTATATTTTGTAAATTTTGTCTTATTCATACATAAAAAGAGAACGTAAGAAAATATGTAGTCGCCGTAAAAAATATTTTATGTTACGTAAAATTACGAATGTAAAAACATAGTGTACTACATACATAAAATGTGATTTTTCTGGTCTTATAACTTATATTTTTGCTTTTTATACTAAAATTAACATATTAAATCGGTATGCATGTAACTATTTATATTTTAAACGTAATTTATTTAGGAAGCAATCGTAATATTACCTGGATAAAGAATAACTTATTCTGCATCTTGGGTGATAAATAGTAACACTATATATATAACTGAAATAAACATCCAACTACATAAGTGACTACACAGATCATTCGCACATACCTCAATAAACAATTGCATGCATTCTAAAGTAGGAGAAACGATTGTCTAGTCATGTACTTCTTGTGACGCTCCCGCCACTGGTATGTGGCTTAATCCCTCGTCTAGAGCAGGAAGAAGACAGTTCCTCATGTTAACGATCCGCCTGTACATCTCGTAGCTTGTGTACGCGTCCTTGGTCACGTACTTGATGTGTGCTTATTGTGTTGTGTGAGACGAGAGATGTAGGTAAATGGCTGCAGGAATAAAAGAGGGTCGGGCGGCATGGATTCTCGGCGCGTCCGCATGGCAGTTTTTGCAGCGGGTAACTGCATCATCGCACCGCGGCCAGCGCACCCGCATGCACACGAACGTGTGTGATCGTGCATCGGACGCAAACACTGGCAACACATGTGGAGGGACGAGGGCAGAGCACCTAGAGGGACGCGAGAGGAGAGTGCGCGTGGCGGGTCGCAAGCAGAGCGCACCGCGGCCGCCTCAACCGCAAGGAACCACATGCATAGAGCCGTTGAACACACAGGAAATGGTCGCCTACAAGCCAGCTGACAGTTGCGTAGCTATGTAGAGAGTGGCCGTGTGCTACTACCTCTGTCTTGGTCTATAGTCCCCTCAATATTTTGTGCCATATTTTGCCCTTAAATTTAACCAACAAAATGTTAATTCATGTTATAAAAATTATATAATTGGAAACTATGTTCTAATACGAATCCAACTATATAATCTTCGGTGACATGTATTCATATTTTATTAGTTAAATCCTACTTATAAACCAGGACGGGGGTATGTAGGTAATTAAACTGTAAACTTTTTTTGTATTAGTCGTATGTGTACGTGGCCTTTCGTCCTCCTCTCGCACGTCTTGTCACCCCGCTGCTGCAGACGGCTTACAGCGCAAACTTGCGCAGCGCGCGGGGGCGTTCTTTTGGCCAAACGGTGGCACCAAGGAATCATCGGTGAGCCCGTTCCCGCGCAACCTCGTAGGTTCCCGCGCAAGCTTCCCGCCCGACTCGGTGAAATCCCACAAAATCCCAATGCTTACCGGCCTGCTATATAAACCCTCACGGCCAGCGAGTCCTGCATCGCATTTTCCCCTCCCTCCCTGTAGCTTATCTCGTTTGCTTCTCCCACAATCGCCAATGGCACCGGTCCCTCGTCGTCACTCAGCCACTCCACCGTCATCAGAAGACAACTCCAGCTGGGAGGCTACACCGCAGCGGCGGCGCAGTCCTCGGCGTAGTGTAGTGTGCGTGGCGTCCCTGTTGGGTGTGCGTGGAACACCCACCACACGCTCCGCCACCACTACCCGTCTGCAGCTGTTGTCGACTGCCGTTGCCGCCACACCACCGTCGAAAGCCAGGGCCATCGCCCGCTCCGCCGCTGCGGCCCGAAGGCGGGAGGTGGACGTCGTAGCCGCCACCCCACTACCAGCCACCATGGCCATCACCCGCTCCGCCACTGCGGCCCGAAGGCGGGAGATGGTGTTCGTGGCCGCTAGCCCACCGTCGACCTCCGGGGTCATCACCCGCTCCGCCACCGCCACCCGAAGGCGGGAGGCGGAGGTGGATACCCGCACGTGCGTCGGCGACCTTGCGCGCTACACCGAGTTCCTGTGACAGGAGGAGGAGCACCCTGTCGAGCATGCAAAGAGGCTTACCACCGCTGTGGCTGCGGCATATGCCGCCTCAGAGGCGAGGAATCAGGAGATCTATGAGGAGAACCACCGCTTCGAGAGGGGTCGTCTGGAGTGGCAGAGGGCGTTCGAGGTGAGCGTCGCTAAAGCTGTAGCAGCGGCAAGCACCGTATTGCGGTTGCCCAGCTCATCGGTTGGCTCCTCCTCCTCTGCCTCTTGCTGAGCACGCTCGGCAGAGGAGAGGCAGCCGGAAGTAGTACAAAACCCCTCTGTAGTATAGCAGTAGTAGTATTTAGGGGCTTTTTGTTCAGTTCATCTGACTATAGATGTGGTGGAATTGTACAACGTACTTAAAAGTAGCTAGTATATATAGTTGAACTAGCTATTTCATTACGTGGTTGGCAACAATTGGGGAAAAGTTTGGTCGGTTCAGCTATTGAGTTGAACTGTTTGTATAAATTAAGAACGATTGCTTAATCTATGAATGAAATATAAGCTTAATTACTAAATTTTAGTTGCAAAAAATAGATACTGCTAGTGTTTTTTAGGTTCATATTTTGACAAATCACAGTGTTACAAGGGTGACAAATGGCAATGTTACTAGATCAACAAATGTCAATCTTTCCAGTTTGACAAATGGCAACATACCCAAATTGTTTGTAAGTGGTTGCACACGGGTCATCCAAAAAAACCATTTGCGTTGAAGAGCTGCACAAATCCTGCTCTCACTTTTCATACAGGTGTTCTATCTAAAACGTTTGCGATCAAGTGCTGCACAAATCCTGCTCGGCACATTTTCCCTTGGCTTCCTCGGGAAGCTGTCGGTTTGCATATGGGTTTTCGAACTAAAACAATTTTGATGAGTGTTTTATATTTAAAAACCACTAACATTTTTTTCAAAATAAAATCGTTTGATAAGTCTATACTCCCTCCATTTCTTTTTAGTATGCATATAAGATTTGGTCAAAGTCAAATTTTGTAAAGTTTGACCAACTTTATAGAAAAAACGGGTCGCGACGTTGTTGTCGTTGTCCTCCTCCGGGACGCCGCTGTTAAAGTCTTCAATGCAGCACAGAATGTTCTTCACTTGTAAATCAAACATCATGTCGTCGCGCGATCGACGGGCGGGGTGCGGAAGGACGGCAGCTGGCGGCGCTGAGAGGTAGCGGTCGATGCTGGCGTCCCATGCCGCTGAGGGGGGCGCACACACAGGCACGGGCGTGGCGGGTGCAGCCAAACGCACGGGGACCGGCGCCGCAGTGGGTGGAGGGGCGCGCACGGGCACGGGCGTTGGCACGTACATGAGCTCGCGCGGGTCCGCTGAGACCTCGCTGATGCCCTCGGCTTCCAGCTCTCCCCGATAGTTCTTGACGACCAGCCCGTCAATGCTACGGGGATGGTCGCTGGCGCGGGCGCGGGGATGGGAGTTGGGACGGGAGCGGGGGCAGCAACCACCGCGGCCAGCTCGTTCTGGGCCATGTCCATGGGGCCCCATTCCTACTTATTTTCTATCTCCTCCGGCTCGGAGTTGACTTCACCAAACTTGAAGACTAGTGACAGATGATCCTTCTGCGCCATGGTGTTGGTGGAGGTTTGCGGGAGGGAGGGGAATGGGAGGCGAACAGTAAGGCCGCCCGTATTAAGCAGCAGCTCGGGCGCCATCAATGGAGAGGAAGGCGGGCGGCCATGGAAATCAAAGGGCTCACTTCCTAGTGATCCTGCACAGCATACAACTCGCACGCTTCCCAGTGAACCTGCGCATTGGAGGACAGCTTGCACGCCTCTCTGTCAGCATGCACATCGGACTGCGCTCGCACGCCTCCCATTTAGTCAAGGTCAAACAGTTGTCCGCACGACACCTCCTCTATCCATTAAAACCATGACATGTGGCATCACGAGAATGGTTAACAGAACGCGCACGGTTTGAATTATACAAATGTTTGAGATATTAAAGTGGCAGCATTTTTTCAAAATGCCTTTATTGGCTATTATTCTAGTGCGCCTTCTCTCAAAATGGACACGAAAAATACCACATCATGTCGGGTGTCATTCCATGATAGCATGCCAAGTTCCATGAATTTCAGACGAATTTTGGATTTACTAGAATTTAAAAACTAAGTATCTCAACATTTTGCCGGCAATCAACGGTGCCCTGATGTTTATATGCGCTGGAGCATGTGCATGTAGTTAAAATTTGAATTATGGACATAAATGCACTGAAAACTTAGTAAATGCATAAAAATGTCCAAACGAACCCCGAAAAATCACAAAAATTGACGCAACAGTCCTATTGTCCTATGTTGACACGAGAAATTTTTTGAAAGCAATAAGAGGCAATGGATATTGTTTCGTCCCCAAAGGTGCGACGTTCCCTACCGAAACCATCATGCTTGTTGTGAGAAGCTCTGGTTTGTGAGAAGCATATACCCGAACCTGCCCCAAATGGGACAATTTTTTTTTACCATGGCATGTTGATGCCACTCCATGATAGCATGCCAAGTTTCATGAATTTCAGACGAGTTTTGGATTTACTAGAATTTAAAAACCAGGTATCTCAATGTTTGCGGCCGAGTGACGGTCGCTGGGTGTTTGACATTCATTCCCATTTCTTGCATGGGACCTAAGATTTGAATTTTCAACCCATTTATATGCATTAGAGCATGTGCATGTAGTTCAAATTTGAATTATGCACACAAATGCATTGAAAACTCAATTAATGCATAGAAATGTCCAAATGAACCCTGAAAAATCCCAAAAATTGAAACAACACTCCTGTTGTTCTATGTTGACATTAGGAAAAAAATTGAAATCGAGAAGAGGCAATGGATATCATTCCATCCAGAAAGGTGAAACGTTCCCTACCGAAACCATCAGGCTTGTTGAGAGAAGCTCTGGTTTGTGAGAAGCATATACCAAAACCTGCCCCAAATTGGACAAAATAATTACCACGACATGTTGATGCTGCTCCATGATAACATGCCAAGTTTATGAATTTCAGACGACTTTTGGATTTACTAGAATTTAAAAACAAGGTATCTCAATGTTTGCAGCCGAGTGACAGTGGCAGTGTGTTTGACATTCATTCCCATTTCCTGCATGGGACCTAAGCATGCAACCAAGGACACAGATTTGAATTTTCAACCAATTAATATGCAGTAGAGCATGTGCATGTAGTTCAAATTCGAATTGTGCACATAAATGCATTGAAAACTCAATTAATGCATAAAGATGTCCAAACGAACCCCAAAAATTCCCAAAAATTGACACAACACTCCTGTTGTTTGATGTTGACACTAGGAAAAAAGAGAAATTGAGAAGAGGCAATGGATATCGTTTCGTGCAGAAAGGTGAAACGGTCCCTACCGAAACCATCAGCGCTTGTTGTGAGAAGCTTTGGTTTGTGACAAGCATATCCCCAAACCTGCCCCAAATGGGACAAAAAAATTACCACGGCATGTTGATGCCGCTCCATGACAGCATGCCAAGTTTCACGAATTTCAGACGAGCTTTGGATTTACTAGAATTTAAAAACCAGGTATCTCAATGTTTGAGGCTGAGTGACGGTGACAGGGTGTTTGACATTCATTCCTATTTCTTGCATGGGACCTAAGCATGCAACCAAGAACACATATTTGAATTTTCAACCAATTTATATGCATTAGAGCATGTGCATGTAGTTCAAATTTGAATTATGCACACGAATGCACTGAAAACTCAGTTAATGCATAAAAATTCCAAACGAACCCCGTAAAATCACAAAAATTGACACAACACTCATGTTGTTCTACGTTGACACGAGAATTTTTTTGAAAGAAATAAGAGGCAATGGATATCGTTTCGTCGCCAAAGGTGGGAAGTTCCCTACCGAAACCATCATGCTTGTTGTGAGAAGCTCTGGTTTGTGAGAAGCATATACCCAAACCTGCCCCAAATTGGACAAAACTTTTACCATAGAATGTTGATGCCACTCCATGATAGCATGCCAAGTTTCATGAATTTCAGACGAGTTTTGGATTTACTAGAATTTGAAAACAAGGTATCTCAATGTTTGCAGCCGAGTGACGGTGGCAGGGTGTTTGACATCCATTCCCATTTGTTGCATGGGACCTAAGCATGCAACCAAGGACACATATTTGAATTTTCAACCAATTTATATGCATTAGAGCATGTGCATGTAGTTCAAATTTGAATTATGCACATAAATGCATTGAAAACTCAATTAATGCATAAAAATGTCCAAACGAACCCTGAAAAATCCCAAAAATTGACACAACACTCTTGTTGTTCTATGTTGACACTAGGAAAAAAATTGAAATCGAGAAAAGGCAATGGATATCGTTTCGTCCAGAAAGGTGAAATGTTCCCTACTGAAACCACCAGGCTTGTTGTGAGAAGCTCTGGTTTGTGATAAGCATATCCCCAAACCTGCCCCAAATGGGACAAAAAATTTACCACGACATGTTGATGCCGCTCCATGACAGCATGCCAAGTTTCATGAATTTCAGACGAGCTTTGGATTTACTAGAATTTCATGTGTAAAATGTTAAAACGAACCCTGAATAACTGCAATTCTTTTACGACACACATATAGTTGCATGTTCCCTGCAGATAAAAGATCTAGCAATTCAAACACCATCTATTGCCGCTGTGACCCCATTATGTAATTCAAATCAAGATGAAAAATCAAGTAGATCCCACACAGTTTATTATCACCAACCGTGTGAGATGCTGCACAAAATATCCTGGAGCACCGTCGGTGTATAGTACGCCTATGGCTTACGCGAGAAGGTGCGTCAGCTACAATCCACAGCCGGCGTCTCAAGCACACTAGCTCGCTCCCCAAATAACATTTCACTATTCAATCGTCGCCGGTGAAAGATGGGCACATGGACCCGCGTCGTGAGGGCAACTTAGGTGGCCCACTCCAGCAACAGTGCAGCCGCAGCCGCCATGCGCGTGCTAACAAGGTGCATGAGCGCTGTTGCAATCTGAGACCGGGCGGCCAAGGCAGCCCAAATGACCGATGTTGCTTCTCAGGTGACAGCAGCAACATCTGCCTCGGGGATATCAACTGGCGAGAGCAGCATAGCAGTTTTCCGTTCTGCAGCGGTGGCCTTAGCCCAGATGGAGGCTGCCCACGACCTTGTCGAGGCTGCCCACGCCCAGCTCATGGCGGTCACCGCACAAATCGAACGAAACTTCTCCGACAACGGTCGGCAACCCACGGCCGAAGAGTTGGCAATCACCGAGAGAATTCGAGCAGTTTTTCGTTCCTCTGCCACATACCTTGCGACGATGAAGCCCGTCCAAGCCCAGGTCGTGGCTGCCCATGCCCAGCTCATGGCGGCCTTTTCCAAAGAGATGGCGGACGCGGATGGCGAGATGCTTGTCGAGTATGGTGCGATGGATGCCATGGAGCCCCTTCCCCAGGAGACTGTCGGGCGTGAGCTGGATATGGAGGCGGCGACGGAGATCGATGAGCACCAGCCGTAGTTGTACTCTTTGTTTTTTTAATTAAGAGCGTCGGTCTTTAATTTGTTAGAGTAATGTTTAGGTCAGCTAGCTTTGTTTAATTCCTGAACTTGCTCGATTAAGAAGTGTGGGTGTGATGTAGTCTCCTTTCTGTACCCAAATTATGCAATGACGTGGATGACCACTTTAACCAAGGAAATTCGAATCAAAGTTTTTGAAGTTCAAACTCATCACACATGGGTTAAGCTATCTGAATCGTTTGTAATGTTCACATATCGTACACAGTTCTGAATAAGGGACCGTGTCTGATGACACTTTGCGCGCCAGTTTTTTCGCTGAAGTGATTCCAAATTTTCGGCTTCCGTGGGAATATCTACCACCCCCCTTACCAAAATCCACATTTCCCCTGTTTTCGCCTTCTTTTCCAAGTTGAAACCTTCACTCCTTGCTTGCAGCGCCGCCTCCTCGCCGGCGACCCTCCTTCACACTACTCGGCCTCATCTATCTAGGCAGGTAACCCACACCCGACCCCCATCCTTCTCCTTCCACATCCCACATGCCCCGTTCGTCGGCGCGACACCTTCCACCCAAATCACCGACCCCTCCACCAAATAAGTGCCGCCCTAAGCCATGGTGCACATAGTATAGCCAGGATCTCAAGAAGCATTTGGCAGCAGAGAAGCAAATCACGGCCGCATGCGCAGATGAGGTCGTGATGGCTGCCATTCGTGCCGACCCCTAGATCTTGGAAGAGCACCTTGCCATTTGTTAGCTACATTGGTTAAGCATGCTCGGTTTACCCATTGTGTGTGCTGCTCTTGCCTTTCCTTCACAAATTCTAGTGAATTGTGCTATCTAATTTTACCATGTTATCTGTTGCTCTAGTGTATATGTTCTATATGTCGTGCAGTGTGGTGCTCACTTATTAACTATTTTGTTAATTAGTTGTCGTCTTTAGTTAACTGTTTGGTTCAATTCTACAAATATGATGTTCATTCTTCAGGCTGCAATTTTGTATTGTCTTCCATGTGAGAAATAAAATCAAATTTATCTCTACAAAATACATGAGAAACGAATACAATTGCTATATTTCCAAGTTGTCAAGCCTGCTTGGTTTGGTTATACATTGTGTAACGTGGTGCTCAGTTAATGTTTGGTTCATTTGTGTTGTGGTGTTTAGTTAACTTTTTGGTTCAATTCTGCAATGCAATGTTCAATAGTTGTGGGTGCATTCCGTTATTGTATACCATGTGAGGAATAAATTGAATTTGGCTGCAGTAAATACATGAGAAACAAATACAATTGCTATATTTCCAAGTTGTTAAGCATGCTTGGTTTGGTTATCTATCTGATCTTATATTAGCAGTATGTTATATTGTGCAATGTGGTGCTTAGTTAATGTCTGGTTCATTTGTTGCGGTGTTTAGTTATCTGCTTGGTTCAATTCTGCAATGCGATATCCAATTTTTGTTGGTAGAATTGTGTATTGTTGTGCATGTGAGGAATAAATCGAATTTGGCTGCACTTAATACATGAGAAACATATGCAGGTGCTATATTTCCTAGTTCTTAATCATGCTTGGTTTGGATAAATGGGTTTTCCATGTGGCTTGAATTAATCTGATGAATCTGCAATGTGCTTATTTTTCATCAATATATTTTACTGATAGCATGCGAACCCTTACTTAACCAGATGACTAACTACATTACATGTGTTGCAGGGAAACAATGTGAAGCACTGAGGTTTACAATCGAGGTTAGCACGTGCATGGTCCATCGTCTAATAGAACATTATTGTGCAATTGCGGGAAACATTCTAATATTTAGGTTTTTAACAATTTGGTCTTGCACATGTAGGTCCTGCTGTCAGAGGTTTTGACCCACTATTCGACCCTTTTTGCATATGGGGAAATGAGTTGTCCATGAATATCAATCAAGTCAAGAAACTCAGAAAGATTGTTAGGATAAAGAAATTAGCAACAAAAAACAACAAGATCTTTGTCTGCACAATGAAGAAGACATCAGTTCACTACAAGATGGTACTAACTATTATACCTTTCCTTTTTTTATTCCTTTGCCCCATTTCCAGTATAGAGAAGATATTTATTCACATCCTTGTTTTCAGGCCTTTCCAAAGCAGTCCACTGATGATTACCTCCCAAACCACCACTATGGTTAGGAGGCGAGGAAGGTTTTCATACAACACCCATGGTTCAATATTGAAGTGTTTCTGAAGAGGATGAAGGACGGAAGGTCCATCATCCACAGGCACTGGCCTAAAGTTGCAAAGACCTTCAACATGAATGAAGGATCAATATTCGCCTTCCCCTTCAGCAGTTTTCCAGATGAGATGCATATATCTATATATCGTCTATGATGCTAATTTCGAAAGGTTCTACATGTTGCATGTGAAACTTGGTGTTGGTGCAGTTCTGTAATGGGGTAGCTGAGTGCTGAAGCTATATCATGTTGTACTCTAATGTATTTCAATTATGAAATCACGCTTCCTTAATATGGAAATGAAATATATTATGTGCTTAATATGAATGTCAATTAGATTAATAAATGGATTATTAATAATAGGGAACTTAGCTTGCTAATGGCAAATCATCCTGCTAATTGGGTTTTGCTATTGCAAAAGGTTATTGAGAAAATACCATGGGCGATGACCTCAGGCAACGCACACAGTTTCTAGGAATAAACCGTGTTGGATCAAGGAACAATAACACACGACCTTCTCTTGAAAACTGTTTGCATTAGGCCACCTTGCTCAAACGTTTACGACATAAAACTGTGTGTGATAGACAACCTTTGCCACATAGTTTCTTCTACGCATCGTGTGTGATGCATTCAATAACACAAACGATAAAATTGTTAATATTGTGTGAAGTGGCAATGCTATCACAAATGATTTAACGAGGAAAATTGTCGGATCACGGGTTCCGGCAAAACCCTTAAGGTTCGAACAATGGAGTGCGCGCGAAGATCTCCCCCCTACCGATCCACGTCCTAACTTAGTTAAGATCTTACGAACTAACTCGACAAACTCGCAACACAAAGGACACAAGATTTATACTGTTTCGGGCCACCGTTGTGGTGTAACACCCTACTCCAGTGTGGTGGTGGATTGCCTCTCGGGCTGAGGATGAACAGTACAAAGGGGAAGAACAGCCTCCTGAGGTTGAGGAGTTCTTGTGCTTGGTGAACTTGTGTGTGTGAGGATCCTGTCCAAGATGATCTCTCTCTACAGTGGTGGCTAGTACTATTTATAGAGGCCCTGGTCCTCTCCCCAAATATTGAGCGGGAAGGGAGCCAACAACGGCCAATTTGAAAGAGGACAACTAGTACAGCTTATCCTGACAAAAGTGGTCTTCGCCTGCAAAAGGCTCTGGTGGTGATGCTGCCTTGGGCTCCACGGTGACCTCCGTCTTGTCATCCTTCTGGTCTTGGTCTCGTTGCACCAATATGGAAACCTTTGCTTGATGCCTCGGTACTCCGCGCATGCGATTGCCCCCTTAGCACCAAAGAGGAAACAAGGACGCTGCGCGCGCTGGTGCCCGCCTGGTCTCGATCGTCATGGCTCACGTCATGAGAACCTCGCGAGGTTTGCCCGGTCTTGATCTCTCCGCCCCTCGCGAGCCTGCCTGGCGAGGCCGCTACTGAGAAGGTCTTGCATCGTCCGTCTCGCGAGGCTTGGCACCTCGCGAGGGTCTTGATTGCCTTGTTGATGAAGGTGGGCCATACAGGCCTGCTAGCAAAGCCACGGCATGGGCCGTAGGCAGACAAGTCTGGGGACCCCCGTTCCCAAAACGCCGACAGTAGCCCCCGGGCCCAAGGCGCGCTTGGGCTTGGCTTTAAGATGAAGCCAAGGGTCAAGTGCGGAGCGCCGCGGGCCCCAATAGCCCATGGCCTCGGTTGACTCGTGGCGGTTGATTGGACGTGGGCATCTCCGCTTCCCCACGCTGCCTTGATACCCGCCTGGCTAGACGGCTATCGCGGTCTACACGGTTATTCTTCTATCACTTGCGTCGTTCTCCTCCAATTCCTCTGCTTCCCCCCGGACTCTGCTCCTCTTTCCAATCTGACCTTAGCTCTGCTCGCCCCATCGCCATGGTGTCGACGCCAGCGGGTAAGGGGAAGAAGCCTCTGTTCGGCTAGTGCGCCCCGGCCGCCGAGCCCGCAGTTGGCCGATCGCTGGTGCTCAACGATGAGGCCATGGGCAAGGTGCGCCCCATGCTCGCATCCAGCTTCAATGAGTGGGGAAAGACGGTGGCTTGGCCTGCATCTCATGCTCGCATTGACCGGACGGCCACTGAGGTCCCCTTCTTCATCGACGCCTTTTGGGCCGGCTTGGTCCCTCCTTTCTCTGCCTTCCTCAACGAAGTGCTTTCCCATTATCAGATCCACATGCTACACCTTGATCCCCAATCCGTGACCCTTCTTGCCGTCTTCGCCTTCGTTTGCGAGGCCATGGTAGGCATTGCTCCTTCTGTGGCTCTTCTCCGCCACTTCTTCTCGCTGCACCTGATTGATCCTCGGCAGAGCTCCGGATGCCTGAGCTTTCAAGCCGTGTCGGCAACGGCTGGCGACGGGATCGACTTCGAGCTTCCACCATCCACGAGCGAGTTTCGGACATGGTGGGTGTTTTTTGATGCCGGAGTGATCATCCCCCTACTCTCCTCTCCATTAGGGCCCGCCGATCAGCGCCTTGTCCCCGTCTGGCTCAAGTTGAGGTGGATCAAAGACCTTGGCGTGACTGCGCCTATGGTGGTGAGGGAGTTTGTCCGGCATCGGATCGCTCTACTTCAGCACCACTCCCGGCCGATGTGGGCCTTTCTCAGCAGCCAGGACCACATGAGATTTCAGGAGTATAAGCTACCCCTTGAGGCGCAGCGAATGGTGCTTGAGGTCCTGACGGGCATCCCATTGCCAAACGACTTGTCGAGGAAGAGTTGCCTTTTGTACCGCTGCTCGAACAAGATGACATTTGCAGAGTGGATGCCCTCCTTCGATGAGTGGAGGCTGCGCCCAGTTGGCCTCGTGGGACCCCGTGAGAACCCCACCGTCGTGGTCCCTCTCCTTGACGCTGGCGTTGAGCTCGCCCCAAGTGTTGGTGCAGGGGGGCATGCACCGCTGGGGGCCGATAGTGAAGGTGTCGAGATGCTGATGCTGCCCAGGGCTCTCGAGGCGTCGACCTCGGGGACTCGTGACTCTTGCCCTGGGGCGGCGGTTGAAGGGACGACGTAGCCCGCGTCTCCCATGGCCGGGGCTCCTGAGGCCTTGTCAAGTCGCTGCGAGGCAGAGCCGGATAGCTCCCCTCAGCTTGGTGCTTTTAAGGCTGCCCCTCCGAGCACTTCTCCAGCCGCGCCTCATGTCTGCCGCCATGTCCAGCGCTTCGGCCGGCTTTATGTGGACTTCGAAGAACTCCCCAAGAGGAAGGGGTCCCTGAGCTGCGGCAGCGGCGCCTTCGGGCCATTAAAACGGAGGAAGTATATCGCCGTTGACGAGTAAGTACCTTATCTTGGTGACCTTCTGCGTGTTGCTTTCCTTCCTGATGATTGTCTCCTCAGGACCCCTTCTGCCAAGGGCGCAAAATCTCCTGAGAAGCAGCTCCCTCTCGCCCCGTTTCACCTGTCAAACTTGAGCGCTGCAGGCTCGTGCGCTACCCACGGCGTGGGGTCAACCGTGGGAGTTGGCCCGTCATCAAGGTGTCTTGAGCTTGCGCCTTTGCCATCTTTTCTTCGCGGCCTTGCTAGGAGCACAGCAAGCGTGCCAAGGGCTCCTCCCCTGGTCGCGGTCGATGGCTAGTTGGCCTCGATTCTGGGGTCTTCTTCAAGCAGCGGGCCCTGTTTAGTTCGGGCCTCTCGTGAGGCCCAGCTGGCGCCTGGGGCAGCGGTAGCCCCCAGCCCCCTGCTGAGAGGGGGCGCACCGCTACATGCGTTTCCCACAGCCCCTGTGGCGGAGGACAAGATGGGCTCTGCACTTGAGTTCGAGCACGGGCGGAGCGTTGTTCGTCATGAGCTCTTCCAGGATGCGATGGGCGCGATGAACCGACTCAGTGAAGAACTTTTGGGTGTCGACGCGCGCCTTGAGGCCGAGGGTCTTCGGTTGGCGGAGGAGTGGCACAAGCTGAAGGTGGACATCAACCTCGGGCACCACCAGCGTGAGCTGGATAATGTGAAGGCTGAGGCTTCCCTCGCAGCCTCCCGTGAGGCCTGCTCCCGAGCTCTGGAAGAGGCTCGGGAAGCTGACCACCATCGCGAGGCCGTGGAGAAAAGCGTGTGGGATCTCCAAGCCTGCAGCGCTGTCTTGGATCAGCAGGTGGAGGCACGCAGGGCTGCCCTTGCGTCGTTGAGGGGGACGCCCGCCGAGGAGGAAGAGATCCGGAAGCGTGAGGAGGTGCTGGCGCTGGAAGCTATGGAGTGCAGCCTTGAACTCGAACGGCTGGAGACGAGGGAGCGCCAGGTTGCTCAGGCGGAGGACGACATTGGTGCGCGCGAGGTCAGGGCCCAGGAGGAGGTCGACCACTGGGTGGCCGAGGCTCGCGCGGATCTCGAGAGCAGGCACGACCTGAAGCTGAAGCTCGTGGAAGCCGGGGCCGCTGGTAGGACTGCTGCCCTCAAGTCCTGGTTGGTCGAGGTGGAGTGGCGCGAGGAGGCTGCTACAACCGCTCTGGGCTCGGCGCAGGCTGAGCTGGCTTCCGCTTGTGCCGAGCTGCTCTCTCTTCGGCAGCGGGTTGCCGACGCCGAGTCCGTCGCATGGCAGAACAAGGACAAAGTGCTTGAGCGGCGGACGTTGGAGCGTATGCACGCCCCCATGCTCGAGGACCTCAGGAATAGGGCCAACGCCGCCCTAGGCCATATCTGCGACGAGAATGCTCCTCATCTCCATGCAAATGACTACGCCAGCCACCTCCGCTTCTTTGGTGACGCGGTGACGCGCCTGCAGAACCATTCTGAGAGGGCTCGCCAACTTGTTGAAGAGAGGAGTCGCAGCCTGCTTGGGCGCGCGTTCTCCCGCGTCTTCAGCAACGTCCGGAATGCCGATCCCAACTTCGATTTTGACGCTGCCACTGCTCCCGTACCGGAAGCCATCCGAGGCGACCTGGCGCGATGGGTTGAAGACAACGTGGATGCACGGGTCAGGGCCTTCGCTTCTGATGACGAAGGGGTAGTAGTTGCGGCAGACAAAGGTGACGTGGTCGACGACGGCGACGCCGGCGCCGGTGACGGTGGAGGCGATGCCAACGATGGCGACAGCGACGCCAGCGGTGCGTCTGAAGATGACATAGGGGACGCGGCGAGCGACATATCCGGCCGATCCCATGTTTCCCTGCTGTTTACCCTGTAAAAACTTGGGCGTGGCCCTGGAAGATTGTAAGAGCATTTTGAGCGGGGGAGCCCCTCATGCAAACAAATCGCAGCTTTTATCCTTCTTGTCAAATTGAGTATGCGTCTTCACAAGCTCACGTATGCTGGGGCAAGGTTGCTGTTGCGGTTTACCTTAGCCTGGACGAGCCCACAACTGGCTCAAGAGGCTGTGGGTCTATGAGAAGCTCCTGAGGAATTCGTCGACACGCCCGAGGGGGCCGCGTAATAAGCGAGCGCCAGCCGCGATGCGACACGTGCGTGGCTCATGTGTTTCATGCCCAGCCCCGCTCACGAGGGGGGAGCGACAGGCGTGAACTCCGAAATAAGGCAAGAACTAGACTGCGAGAAATAGCTCGAACAAGAAAAGGCATCCCCCCACGCGCATCAAATGAAAATTCAACTTCAACTTAAATCCAAATCCAGAAGGCAGGGTTACAGAAAAGAGATCCAAAGCAAATGGCCGCGTCCAGTGCCTAATCTAGTCTTTGACGTCTTCTCACCAGCGCGGAGCTAAGCGCTGCCACTGGGCGTGGGAGGGAGCCCCTGCGGCCCAAGGGTGGCTCTCGTAAGGCTCCGTGGCATGTACAGCCCCACTCATTATTACGTGAGAGTGTCACGGGCGGCGATCTTCACAGGCGTGAGCCTTACTTCATATCGCCTGACGAGGGCCCCGCCTTGCGCCACCCCCTACCATCGCTGGGACGACCAGAAACCAGGACGACCCAACGAGGGCAGAGGGGATGCCAGCGGCGCCCTCGATGACCACGGGTTCTCTGCTGGGGGAAAGGTCGCCGGCGCCACCCCGGCAGAGGGCCTACCTCCGGGCGTTGCCTTCTCTGTGCGACGCGGGGAGGGGCCTTGCTCCTGGCCCCTTCCACGCAGCCCCCAGTGAGTCTCTCCTGATAGGGCGGGCATTGCCATGCCGGAACCATCGCCTAGCACCGTGACCTGGTTCATCTGTGACTCATGGTTAGCGTAAGCTTGTCCCTGGGGCATTAGTGATCGGGTGCTTACCCCGGGTACCTGAGGTACCGCGGGCCGTGGATGACACGGAAGTTCCTCGGATCTTGTGGGTAAAGTGTGCAACCTCTGCAGAGTGTAAAACTATTCGAATAGCCGTGTCCATGATCAAGAACAGTTGGGTAACCGCTCTTGGGCTACGTCCACATGTTTACAAACCAGTGTGTGTATGGATAAGTGGAAAGATTTACTTGGGTCAAGTCAAAGGACTTGACATGATTGACTTAGGTTGGTGCCCACTCCATTTATGTTGATATTTGTAACCAGTCCCTATGGTTACTTGAATTCATATGATGCAAGTTTTACCAGTTGTTGAACATGTCGTAGAACAGTAAAATTAGCTTTCTGCAAAAATTTACCTATATCCTGCATTGTTGTATCTCGAACCAAAACATGGGTTGCTTGCGAGTACATTCAAAGTAATCATTGGCTTGACACTGGTTATTTAATTGGCCAGGCATGGAAGAACAGGAGTTCGAAGAAGAGTTCTTTGGAGATGAACACGCGAACTAGGACGTTTCCCAGTCAGATTGCCTATAGGGTTAAGGCAGATGGCATGGGTTCTACTTATCGACGAAGATTTCCGCTGCTTAAGTTTATTTGGTATTCAACCCTTGTGGCTTTATCTATGTAAGACTTGACCATAATGGTCATAATTCGTGTAAGACAGTATGTATGGATGTAAGACTCTTGTTATTCAGCTTCTGTGTGTTCGGTGATCATTGATCTCTGGGATCACTATACACGTGCATTCGGTGATCACGACTTATGAGTCGGGGTCCCCACGGAGCTGGTATCAGAGCCATCCTGACTGTAGGAAGCCTTAGTTAGCATGGACGATAGTTAGAGTGAGACTATCTACAAAACTACCTATATACCTACGTTTTCAAAAAATATCCCAAACAGGGGTCATATCTCCTCTATTGACCCTTCCCCTTCCACTTTTGTAGATGGCCGTCGTACCCGAGGACCTTCTGACCACTAGATTTCCCGTGCTTCTTGAGGACAGCCTCAAGAAGTGCCAATTCAATCGAGCCCCCACCTTCTCCTATCACCAGCACTGGATCAACAGCGCCGAGAGGGAGTATCACGTGGAGGTAGTCGTGAGGGAGAACGACTCTCCGACAGGCTGGTTCTTTGAAGGACCCTAGATGGCGACCCTGCTCCTCGCCGTTGAGACTGCTGCACTCAAGGCGCTGACTCTCCTTCGGGATCTTCTGCCAGAGACGGCAAGTGATCCATCCACTCATTACCCGCCTTATCGTAATGAGGGTGATGATGAGAGCAGCGCACCAGCTCCACCCATGGACGAGGGGCTTCCCCTCCGTTTCCAGACCTACTTCAGCTTGTGTGCTGACAGCCTGGCATAGCATCTGGCCTCAGAGTCGATGGAGCTCCGGAAGGAACTCCATGAGACTAAGGAACTCCTCCGCCTAGCTCAGGCAAAGGTGGACAAGATCAAGAAGGATGGTGCACCCCCTGGACAACCCGTTGTTGCCTATCGAGGCGGGTAACCCCCACAGGTTACGCATGCCAAGGGATCATCTCAGCCACACTGTATGACGGCGAAGGAATATCGCAACCTCTTAATGGTGCCACCGGCGAAGCAGTGCCGTGTTCAGCTCCTCCACTCCCCCATTCCCTCAAGTGACGAAGAAACCAAGACAGATAAAGATGAGGAGGAAGACCCAGAGGAACCAGAATACGCGACTGAGCATTCCACCACTTAGACACCGTTCGGGACTAGGATAGGCCAGTTCGTAACCCTTAAGGTAGGATAGGTCGTGTACCCCCCTATGCGAAGTCGAGTCCTTGTAATGGTTCATATGAAACCATGTAGTGTTTTGTTCATTTTTGACGTGTTTGGTGAACGTCGTACTTTCCTTCGGGAACTTGTAAGCGACTACATCACCCATTTGGATTTTAATGAATGTGTTTGGCCTTTTGGCCCTTGCATGAAAACAATTAGTGTCATACCGATCCCCTTACTAGGAATCCCATCTATATTGCTTTCCCTCATCTTTCCCAATCATGAGACCTTGACCGCTCCAACAGGATGCATGTTGTAACATGTACTGGTACCTCTACCCAGCAGTAAGAAGCCGGAGCAGGAGCCAGTCAGGACCAAACCCAAGGACAAGCTCCACCACCGCCACTACCTCCAAACATGGACATGGCTCAGCTTCTCCAAGCATTCCGAGAGGAATGCCAAGCCAACACTGCAACCCTCCAGATGATTGCTCAAGCTGTCAATCGCCAGCCGGCGGGGAACGGCAATGGATGTTCCACGTTGGCGGAGTTCAAGAAGTATGCACCACCCACCTTCATCAAGACTGTTGAACCCCTGGATGCAGACGACTGGGTCCGCACCATTGAGGATCTGCTGGAACTAGTTGGATGCACTGAGGTCCGTGAGAAGGTGGAGTATGCTGCTCACTGTCTCGGGGGAACTGCCGGAGCTTGGTGGGATGGATTCAAGGCCATGCATGCTGAGCAAAACATCACTTGGAATGACTTCAAGGCAGAATTCCGCAAGGCCCACATTCCTTCTGGAATCATGGCCATCAAGAAGCGTGAATTCCGAGCCCTGAAGCAAGGTAGTAGCACTGTCAAGGAGTACATGCAAAAGTTCAGTATCCTGTCAAGATATGCTCCTGAAGATGTCAGCACTGATGCTGCCTAAAGAGAGCGCTTCATGGAAGGCCTTAACCAGACTCTGCAGTACTCGCTTGTTGTGTGTGACTTCCCAACCTTTCCTGATCTGGTGAACAAGGCACTCATGCTTGAGGACAAGTGACGTGCTTTGGACGATACTCGTAAGCACAAGATGATCAGCAAGGGTAGCACCAGCAACCAGAAGCCTCGCCCGTGGCAGCCAGCCCCGGTCAAGCCAGCCTATCAGCAGCCAAGAGCCCCTGCACCCCGCACCAACTATCAGCCTCAGCAGTATGCCAACCCCAGGCCAGCTTTCAACAACCCCAATAACAATGCCGACAAGAGCAGCAACCCCAATCAAGTCACTTGCTTCGGATGTGGTCAGGCAGGACACTACTCCAAGTATTGCCCCAACAAGAAGCCCGACGCCCCGCGCCCCAATACGCAGAACCAAGGCCAAGGCCATGGGATGCCACCAAGGAACCAAGCTCCCCGCAACCCACTCAACAATGGCAAGGGTCGTGTGAATCATGTCACTGCAGAAGAAGCCCAGGAAGACCCGGACGTCGTGCTGGGTATGTTCCTTGTCAACTCAACACCTGCAACTGTCTTGTTTGATTCTGGAGCCACACATTCATTTGTCACCCAAAAGTTTGCATTAAAAAGTGGCATGACCCCTACACCCCTGAATAACCCTATGGTGGTACAAACCCCCGGAGCAGAGATGAGAGCCAAGATAGGATGTAAAGGAATCGAGATTGTCATTAATGGGGTAGACTTCCTAGCAGACCTTATCATCTTAAGATCACAAAGCTTGGATGTGATCTTAGGAATGGATTGGCTCATCAAGCACCAAGGCTTGTTAGATTGTGCCAACCGAACTGTCAGTGTGACCAATGACCAAGGAGTCGAATTTAAATTTGCCTCCAACCCCTCCTCTACTCAAGCCACCCAAGTCAACTCTCTGACTGAAGTTGGATTGGAGCAAGTGCTGGTAGTGTGCGAATACCCCGATGTCTTTCCTGATGAGCTACCAGGAATGCCTCCTGACCAAGATATTGAGTTCATCATCGAGCTCATACCCGGAGCAGGACCCATCTATAAGAAGCCTTATAGAATGGGATCGGAAGAGTTAGCAGAGTTGAAAAAGCAACTGGAAGAACAACTGAGGAAGGGATTTATCCGCCCTAGTGCCTCCCCTTGGGGATCACCTATTCTGTTTGTGGCAAAGAAGGACGGTACCATCCGCTTGTGCATTGACTATCGCTCCCTCAATGAAGTTACAATCAAGAACAAGTATCCACTTCCCAAGATTGAAGATCTGTTCGATCAACTCAATGGGGCCAAGGTGTTCTCCAAGACTGACCTCAGATCTGTACTACTAGCTGAAAATCAGACCCCAAGATATTCCGAAAATGGCATTTGTAACCAGATATGGCCTGTATGAGTGCACGGTCATGTCCTTTGGATTGACCAATGCCCCAGCTTACTTCATGTATCTCATGAATAAGGTCTTCATGGAATATTTGGACAAGTTTGTCGTCGTCTTCATTGATGACATTCTTGTCTTCTCGAAGACGGAAGAAGAGCACGCGCAACACTTGAGGATCGTTCTGGACAAGCTTTGAGAGCACCAACTGTACGCCAAGTTCAGCAAGTGCGAATTTTGGTTGCATGAAGTTGGATTCTTGGGTCATAAATTGACTGCTGAAGGGTTGTCAGTGGATCCCACCAAAATTCAAGTCGTGACTGAATGGCAAACCCCGAGAAATGTGAAGGAAGTCAGAAGCTTCCTCGGACTCGTGAGATATTACCACAAGTTCGTTGAAGGATTCTCAAGCATTGCCCGACCCATGACCCAGCTCTTGAAGAAGGACAAGAAGTTTGAGTGGACACCAAAGTGCGAAGAGAGCTTCCAGGAGCTGAAAAAGAGATTGACCACTGCCCTAGTTCTGGCTACACCTGATATTCACAAGGAATTTGTGATATATTGTGATGCCTCGCGAACTGGACTTGGAGGTGTTCTTATGCAAGAAGGCAGAGTCGTAGCATATCTATCCAGACAGCTACGTCCTCATGAAGAGAACTATGCTACTCATGATCTTGAGTTAGCAGCAGTGGTTCATGCCCTGAAGACATGGTGACATTACCTCCTAGGGAAGCAGTGTGAGATATACACGGATCACAAAAGTCTGAAGTATATTTTCACTCAGAAAGAATTGAACATGAGGCAAAGAAGATGGCTAGAGTTGATCAAGGATTATGACCTCAGTGTTCAATACCACCCTGGGAAGGCTAATGTGGTAGCAGATGCCTTAAGCAGAAAGGCTTGTTCCTCGAACGCTATGATTAAGGAAAGGCTACCCGCCTTGTACGAAGAACTTGAAAGCTTCAGGTTGGAACTGGTTGTACCAGGATTCTTGGCCAACCTCGAAGTTAGGCCTACCTTGATGGATGATATTAAGGAAACATAGAAAGGACACGTAAGCATCGAAGGCATCAAGAAGAAGATGAAGCAAGGCAAGGCCCCAGGATTCTCAGAAGATGAGCAAGGAATTGTGTGGTTCGGGAATCGCATTTGCGTACCCAACAAGGTTGAGCTCAAGAACTTGATCTTGCAAGAAGCTCACGACACCCCATATTCCATCCATCCTGGAGGGACCAAGATGTATCAAGACCTGAAGGAAAGATTCTGGTGGCATGGCATGAAGAGAGAGAGATAGCTGCTTTCGTCGCTAAGTGTGACGTATGCCAGAGAGTCAAGGCTGAACATCAGCGACCCGCTGGATTGTTACAACCTCTCAAGGTGCCTGAATGGAAGTGGGACAAAGTCGGGATGGACTTCATCACCGGATTACCCAGGTCAAGCAAGGGGCATGAATCCATATGGGTCATTGTTGACCATTTGACTAAGGTGGCCCACTTCATTCCTGTCAAGACGACCCACAAGGGGAACCAGTTAGCCAGCCTCTACATCAACCGAATTGTAAGTCTTCATGGTGTTCCCAAGGAGATTGTGTCGGATAGAGGTACCCAATTTACCTCAAGGTTTTGGAAGAAGTTCCAAGAGGCCATGGGGACCAAGTTGTCCTTCAGCACTGCTTTCCACCCACAGACAGGAGGTCAGATAGAGCGAGTGAATCAGATACTCGAAGACATGCTTTGAGCCTGTGTCTTAGCATAAGGAGCTAGGTGGGACGATTGCCTCTCTTTAGCCGAGTTCTCCTACAACAACAGTTATCAGTCAAGCCTCCGGATGGCACCATTTGAGGTGTTGTACGGACGCAAGTGTCGCACACCCCTCAATTGGTCAGAGACGGGGGAAGGACTAGTCTTTGGACCCGATATTCTCCACGAAGCTGAAGAGCAAGTCCGGCTTGTCAGAGAGCGTTTGAAGACTGCCAAGTCAAGACAGAAGAGCTACGCTGACTCACGTCGAAGAGACATGACCTGCCGAGTTGGAGACCATGTCTATCTCCGGGTCACACATCTCAAGGGAACCCAGCGCTTCCATGTCAAAGGAAATCTCGCACCAAGATACATCGGGCCCTTCAAGATCACTGAACGGCGAGGATAAGTGACTTACCAGTTGGAACTGCCACCTGAACTATCCGATGTGCACAACGTATTCCACGTATCACAACTCCGGAAGTGTCTCCAAGTTCTAGACAAGCCTGATCTCTACAAGGACGTCAATCCCAAAGCCATTGACCTTCAGCCTAATTTGACCTACCGTGAGAGGCCCATCTGCATTTTGGACGAGGCTGAGTGACGCACTCGAAGCCGCACCATCAAGTACTTCAAGGTCCAGCCACACTGAACCAGAAGCAACCTGGGAACGTGAAGACTACCTTAGATCCGAGTTTCCGTATCTCTTTAAAGCCTAGTTTAGGAATCTCGGGGACAAGATTCTTGTAAGGGGGGTAGGTCTGTCACACCCTGCATTTTGTAACATGTCATTTGGATTAAAAAACATGAAAATTTGGACCAACAAAAGTTTTGCATTATTTGGCTTTTATTTGGAGTTGTTTTCTCTCTGTGATTTTCATGTGCTCTTTAAAGTCAACTACTCCACTTTATATACTTCATCCCCCTGCCCCAAACTTCTGCCCAATGATCATGCCATGTGTATAGTGCAATATAGTATTTTCTTACAAAAATAAATTGGGCAAAAAGTATTTTCAAAATTTAGTTTTCCAAAAACCCCTGAATTGAGGCTTGCACTACAAGTACTTGATTTAGGGTATGAAAAATATTTCAAAAAGTATATTTGAAACCTAATAGATATATGATTCTCATAAACCACAAAAATATAATTTTAAAAGTTATTTTCCGCTTTTATTTAAAAGATTTTTCTTAAGGCCAGAAATGGTCTTTAATAGGGAAAAATTATTTTATTGATTCAAAAATATTTGTCAAAAAACAGGAAAACTCTGTGGACATATATTTTCCATATATATGGGTTTCAACACATGGCCATGTTCAAAATATTGGACAAAACCTCCCAAAACCATTTCTGCCCATTTCAAGGATTTGAAATATTTCTACAGGAAATATTTTCATAAAAATCCAAGAAAATTCTAGAAAGTCACATATACATAATATGATGACATTTCAAAGTTTCAGCTCAATCCAAACTGTTTTGGTTCACAAAAGTGCCCCAAAACCATCTTTGTCCAGATTCAAACTTGAACAACTTTGTACTACCAACTTTCTCTCCTTGACCCCAACTTTTGTGAGCATGTTCACATGACCAAATGAAGCCGCCACACTAAGTGGTGCATCAAGGAGAAGTGATTTGCTCAACTAGATCTGCAGAAGTTCATTTCTACAAATATCTAGGGTTTACAAAAGTTGCATTGGCAACTTTGCTCAAATGAGCTCAAAATTGGTGGAAGGCCCTAATTATATGTGATATTTCACCCTATGGAGTATCATGGCAAATTGAAATCATCTACTTGCCCAAACCAGCATCAAACACCTTCTGCCACTTTACCAAAATCCCATTTTTGGCCTCTTCCACAAATCTCCGTAGGCTCAACTTTCTACCACAACCCCTCCTAATCCCCCTCTAGCACCTGTATGCCTTGCTGCCCGAGGAAGCAATGATGAAGGGGGGAGAGCCCCATTATTCTTCTCTGGACAGTGGAATCCTGCCTCTCTCTTAGCCTCCTTCTCTCCCATCAGCTTTCCAGAGCATCCAAGGCTCTCCCCAGCTTTTTCCCCCGCCCCTGCAGTTGCCAGACACAAGTGGACGCGTGAGGACGCAGGAAAACCACGGATGCCGGCCAAAGTTATGCTCTGGAGCGCCTGGCAGAGCACCCGACCATTGACGCCGCGTCCCCCGACCGCCTCGAGCCTCCCCAGCGCGCCAGTTTGTCACATCCCTAGCTTCACCCTTGCCTTGGACTATCTTGGTTGTTGCATCATGTTTAAATTCAAGGAAAATTGAATTGAGGGAATTCCCAAAGCCTCAGAAATCTTTGAAAATGAGCAAGTTAAAAATTTCTTCAAATGAGCCCAAGGAAATGTTCACTTTAATCCCTGAAAATATTGGCAAGAGGTAAAAATCCAAACCAATATTTTAGGGCATTAAGGGTAATTAATTTGGGCATTTTGAATTAAACCATAATGTATTTGAATTGGCTTTATTTCTGTTATAAAATAAATACATGTCCAATAATTTTGGAAATTATTGTGGGGCTCTAGAGTAATATCTCTAGTCCATACAATAATTTACAAAAGCAACAAAAATGGTTTAGTTTTAAAACTAAATCAAAACGGAGGAAATAAATAGAAAACAGAAAAGAGAGAGGAGAAAGGAATCTACCTGGCCCACTTACCTGTAGCCGGCCCAGCTTGACCAGCCCAGCTCACCTACCTCGTCGCTCGTCGTCTTCCTCTGCCAGTAGGCAGAGGCGAAGACGCATGCGCGCGCTGGGAGGCCTCCAACTCCTGCTTCGCGCTGGCAGCGTCCCTACGAGTCCAGCTGCTTGCCTCGAGACGCCACGCTGCCCCCCCCGACTCTCTCTCGCTCTCTCTCGTCCCCATCCCCTCCCCTGGCTCTCTCCCTCGCACGCACCGAACGCAGCCGCCGCCTCCGCTCGCCGTTGCTGCGCCCACTGCCATCCCCTCGCCCCCTCGACACATCCAGAAGCTTCACTGCAATGCCCGACGTCTCCAAGCTGACGCGCTCGAGCCCGTACGCGCTGCATCGCCAGCATCGACTTCATCTTCTTCCTCGGGATCCGACGAACGTCATCGCCGCTCCGCCGTCTGCAGGCCTTCCCCGAGCCCCTCAAGCCTTCCGTCCAAAGCGTTGTGAGCTCCTACGTCTAACCCCCCTCTTCCCGAGCTCGATTATGCCCCGTAGCCGTCGCCCCCTAGCCGACCGAATTGCGCTGTCGCCTGGCCTCGTCGCCGACGTGGCTCCGGTGACCAATTGGTCCTGTGCATGTGCCGTTGCACTCGTAGCAACACCTAGTGCCTCTCTAGCCTTCTACTTTTCTCGAACGCAAGCCGTAGCGCCAAATCCACCACCACCCGAACTCCGGCCGTCGCCCAAGTGGTCGCCGCCGTTGACCCCAGCCTCCCTGCGCCCAGCTGCGAGCACCCCTGGATGTGGGCGAGCGAGGGCTTCCTCGTGGTGCCCGCAGCGCGTCCAGCCACCGCCCGTAGCGCGTTCCCGAGCGTCGCCGACGCATTCGCGTGCTCGCCGGCGTTCAACTCCGGCGTGCTGACGTGGCACTGTCTTTAGGGACTAATTACCCCGCTAATTGACCCACTCTCTCACTGACATATGGGCCCCGCACGCAAATTAACCCTGGGTTTATTCCCTGTTTATTTTAGATTAATCCAGTGGCCCCACGCGTCATCTTTGACCCGGGTGACGTGGCCGTTGACCAGGCCCACATGTTAGCCACACTACCCAGCTGTGTGACACTGACCAGTGGGTCCCACGCATCAGGTTTGACCTGGACAATGCCCCGTTGACCTGCTAACGTCATGATGATGTCAGGCTAATGCAGTAATCCTTTTCTGGAATTTAAATAAATCTTAAATGATTTGTTTAATTCAGAAAATATCCAAACTTTGAAAAATCATATAAAATCAACCGTAACAACAAATGAAACAAATTATATATGAAAAATGATCAGAAAAATCCAAAGAATCTGTTTATGGCATTTTCATGCATGTTAGAGCAACTTATATCCTCTGTTTAGGACAATTCAATTAAATGGCATTTAAGAAAGCACATATGGAGTTTGAATTTGAACCTAGTTTTCAAACCAACTCCATTTAACTTGTTGCTAGTTGCATTAGGCCAATCAACAGCATATTGCCATGTCACATTCATGCATCATATTGTTGCATTGCATTGATTGTGTCCTTCTCTGTTTGCCGGTAACCGTCCCCTCTCAGTCGACGATGTTTCCGACGACATGATCGATGACACCGATGAAGAACTATATTATCTCCAGAAGTGCCAGGCAAGCAAAACCCCCTTGTTCATTCCAATATAATCCCACTCTCTTGCTCCTGCTCTCTTTTGCTGCATTAGGACAACAACGATTCAACTGTTACATGTTGCGGTAGTTGAACCCCTTTCCTCTGCATGACCTGTCATTGCCACAGTAAATAGATGAAACCCACTAGCATGAGTAGGAGTTGTTTGAGCCCTGATGTGCCTACTCATTCATGCTTGTTTGTCATGCCTGCTACTGCTTAGTGTTCAGTCAGGTCTGATTCATCGGGGATGAATTGGAATGGCGATGAACATGTCCTACTGTGTGTGAGCTAAGTGTGTGAACACCATTTGGTAAAGGTAGCGGTGAGAGGCCATGTAGGAGTACATGGTGGGTTGTCACATTGAAACCGTCCTCGGGAACTGAGTTCTGTGTTTGTGATACATGAACAGCTACTACCACTCATTGGGATCCTTAATTGACCCTCTCGACTTATTAACTACCCTAGTCCTCTGTCCAAGAGTTGCAACTAGTTTCTGGTGTTTATAGGATATGTGTTGGCGGCCGTGCATAGCGCTGACCCTAGGCGTGGGCTATGATGTGGTAGATACACCGTGGCACGGTGTACCGGGCGCCCGTTTGGTGTCTCGGGAACCCTGCACACATCGTTTGGGGCTGTGAGCGAAACTCCGGCCGGATCTCCTCGCGGATGGAACCCGAATAGGCGATAAACCTGGACTAGAGACTTGCGTGGTTAGTCAGGTCGTGGCCGACACCCTCGCCAGGCTTCCGCTTGAAGGTTGCCGAGATACATGACGTGTATATGGTGATAAGTGGTGGGAGCGTGTGTGAAGAAGTACACCCCTGCAGGGTTATCATTATCTATTTGAATAGGCGGATTCCTCGGATATGGAAGCTTGGACCCCTTGCATAGTTCATAGACAAGTGAAAGTGGATACCCTAAAACTCGCAAGATAAGCGTTAGTGCTATGGATGGCCTTCTCGTAGGGGGACGGGAGCGGATCCATAGTGATGTATTGATATGGTGAATATGTGGACTCGTGTACGCCACCTCAAAAGAGTTACTTGCAGTCGTAGTTTAAGATAGCCATCGATTCAAAGCTGGCTTGCTGCAGTTAAAGTCCACCACCCCCCTTTGTTGATATCGATGCATATGTAGTTAGTTCTGATGTAAGTCTTGCTGGGTACATTTGTACTCACGTTTGCCTATTTTATGTTTTGCAGAGAGATGTCAGTCTCCCTAGTAGTTCCGTGTGGACTTCGACGTTTAGCTTGATACCTCAGCTACGATCTTGTGCCCTCGGCAGGATCTGGTAGATAGTTAGGCTTCTCAGCCTTTTTCATTTGTAGATGTCTGTACCCAGACATGTTAAGCTTCCGCATGTGCTTTGATTTGTATGCTCTGAATGATGGGTCATGATACCCATGTTTGTAATATCTTGCTCCTCGGAGCCTAATGAATAAATACTTTGAGTCGTAGAGTCTTGTTGTGATGCCATGTTGTATTTGCACATATCAAGCAATTTGTGTGCATGTTATTGAAATGCTTGGTATGTGTGGGATCCGACAATCTAGTTGTTTATCCTTGGTAGCCTCTCTTATGGGGAAATGTAGTCTGGCGTTTCCATTGAGCCTTGGTAGTCTGCTACAGCCCGGTTTACCAGAGTCCTGCTAGCCCAATACTATTGCTCCGGGACACTTAGACTGGCCGGCATGTGATTCACTTCGTTCCTGTGTCTATCCCTTCGGGGAAATGTCACGTGGTGACTTCTGGAGTCCTGCTAGCCTGCTATAGCCCGGGTTCCCGGAGTCCTGTTAGCCCAGTTGCTACAGTCCAGATTCACACGCTGATGACCGACATGTTCGATGTTGTTTCATGTATGCCTGTCCCCGTAAGTTAGTGCCACTTTGGGTTCACGACTAGTCATGTCGGCCCGGGTTCTCTGTCATATGGATGCTAGCGACACTATCATATACGTGAGCCAAAAGGCGCAAACGGTCCCAGGCCGGGTAAGGTGGCACCCGTGGGAATACCGTGCGTGAGGCCGCAAAGTGATATGAAGTGTTACATGCTAGATCGGTGTGACTTAGGATCGGGGTCCTGACAGCTTTAGTATCAGAGCCTGACTGCCTGTAGGATTACCAAGCCAAACCGGTCGAAGTCCTGTCTAGAAATGCTTTAGTTATGTAAGGGAATTGATTGTGGAAGGGAACATACGGCTCTTTTTACTCCTTATACCTTATGCCTTCTGATCTGAGTCACCCTCTTCTCTTCTACGGGGATCAAGAACTAGGCTTCTCATATTTCTATCAGGATCACGTGTTACTAATCCATAGATTCGTAGGATTGTTGGTCTCAAGCCTCAGTTCAGTTCTACTACTCCAGTGTGTTGTTAAATGGCCTCAGAACCCTGATATGATGTTGTTGAGTGCTTATGCCACCATTTTGCAGGATGTCTCAAATATTTTTGAGCATTTACAGCCGTTATGCTGTCCGAGTCATCCCAGGTTTCTACATAGTCTGATGCATTTGCAAATCCATTCTTTCCATTCCCGATGTCCCTTTGGGCTAGTTCAACCACACTAATCGATGAGTTGAGGTACTCTATTGCCTCGACATATATGTTGGAGCTATTATTATGACCCTAGATGTCTTAGGGAGTCACCTAGTAATCTAGCAATGCTTTGTATTCCCAGGGTGATGACTTTGGCCATTAATCCCGAAGCATCCCGTGATGCCATTAGTTAGTAGGCATTCTATTCCTGGGTTTTTGAACCCAAGATTCACCCTACTTACTTCATGTTGGTAGTGTTTGCTCGTTCCTTTAGGTTATTAGTAACCTTTGCATTAGTCCTCGAGGTCCGTGGTATTTCCTTCTTCCAAATACTATGAACCACTTATGGCAGAAGTTTGTTGGATCAAAAGATCACAATCAGAGTGCTCTTGATGAGTTCTTCGTTCTACATTGTGAATCTGCCAGTTCTACCTTTCTGCATGGGTTATCCGGAAGAAATGTTGAGCTTGCTCGACATACTAATCCATGCATCCACAACTCAGAAAATCATATGTTCTTTGAGTTGTCCCTCATTAGTTGTTTTTTTACCTCCGTCTATCAATTTGTAGTCAGGAGTAGTCATGCACTCGTGTTATCGATGCCTATTACTCTTGTAGTTCGTCAAGCCATTCTATTACAGAATGACTAGGAGAAACAGACTCCAGTACCTCATCCATATCCAGGATTGGGTCAAAGCAGTTGTAATCCGCAAATCAAATGCCAATCCAGCTTTTGATTATGTTCTACCTTGGAGTATTACCATCTTTATATCAAGAATGTCATGGAAATTGCACACCATCCTATGAACTCTTGATACAGTGATACTTCTTGCCATCATTATTCATTCCTTGGTCCCCATGTTATCCGACAAGTGAATCATGATGCGTGAAATCTATACTCCTGGCAACTCCGTTGCTTGGTAGTTAATGGACAATAATTTCATTCTTAGCATGTTGGTTACTGAGTCGTCATCCTAAGATTGATCGTGCTACCTAGCCTTATTCCCAGTGCACTTTTCGGTCAATGAGTTAGGATTGTGTCAATCCCTCGCTCTTTTGATCATATCATCTTACCATGAAAGCAAGATTGCCCCCGAGCTTAATAACATTTCGATGGTTCGTGATTTTCCGAATATCTTCTCGGAAGTGTTACCAAGTTGTCACTTGACCGCTATGTTGAGTTCGCGATCAAGTTGGTTTTCTTATAAACCACCCCTTCTCCAAGAATCTGTGTTGGATATCCCTGAGCTAGTTGGTTGAGCTAGAGAGCAACTTGGAGAGTTGGAAGATAAAAGCTTGTCTGACTTAGTTCATTTTAAGGGATATCTTTGTGTGTGTGTTGAAGAAAGATGATATCTTCATTGATTGGTCCCTGTGATCAGTTGTTGGACCTATTATCTTATCAATCCTTTGATTTGAGTGTGGGCTAACATCAAATCAAATCAGTACTAACGATGTTCATAATGTTGTCTTACTCGTGGTTGATCCCTCGAGCATACACCATTACATCTTTTGGTCTGTCCAATACTAACACATTATTCACATAATGGTGGAAGTCCAGTGATATGGAAATTCCGATGAGTTGCTGTTGAGCCCAACAGCAACATCTTGTCTCCTCCATGATTCATGTTGAACATGGAGCTAGTGTTGGAAACTTTTGTAAGCATTGCCTTCGTGTTCCGTTCATGAGGTATATGTTTTGGTGAAAGAAGTGACTTTCTCTGATTCACGTGCATTTGGTGCAAGTTGCCGCCGTGAGTTTGAGGAAGATTGTTTTGTTTCCTATGGTACCATCCCAAGTCAGTCATGCACGTGCGAAGTGCTCTATGGTTTGATAGGTTGGTCGCCTCCACTCCATATGTGTTCCTAGCACACCAAGCCACTGACTGATTTGTTCAAGGAGAAGAAGCTCCTTCTTAAGAGCTAACCCGATCTTATAAAAGGACTTCGATATCCTCGTTGATGGTTCCCACCTGAAATTGGTAGTGTTTAATATAAGACTACTATGTGGTCATGCTTGTCTGGGACAGCGTGTTCACATGTTTGTAGCAGAACCAGGTCATGTTTTGGAGCTTACTACTGTAGTCCATCTCCCGATAATCTCGCAATGTCATCTCATCGATTTGTGTTGCAAACTTTCTTTTCAGACATGCTGAGTCCGAAGTATCCTATCACCAATCGGATCTGAATCTCAGGCAGATATGATGGTTGGAACATTCCCAACAGTTGCATTTTGTTCCCAGGTTGCACCGCCATTGTGCCAATTCCCCATGGGATGCCCTTCTCAACAGTTGTTGTCCAAGATCATCTGCCAAAGTGGACTTACCATGGGTCCCATCCATTTGCGATGATAAGCAAAATCATCCATTCTGTTGTCTTCAACAGGGTAGTCCACATCATCCATTCTAGTTCGAGTATGCCATTCTTTTGAACTCCTTCAAATGATTGGTTGTGATTGCCTTAGGTTGGTATAAAGAGTCTCAATGATCTATGAATCAAAAGTAATTCTTTTTGCCACTTAAAGGGATATTTCTGCGAGTCACCTTCCTTAGGATGTCTCGTTATGGTATCATGGCAACTCAACTCCTTGCTACGTTAACAACCGTTCACCACCTTCTTAAGCGTGAAATTGTTGCCTACCTAGTGAACCTTCATCATATGTTCCACTCCATCTCTTTGGATGTGTACTTCCTGTCTCAGCTCGAGAGATGTTGCTATGTCTCACTCCGTGAGTTGATCCTGAGTTATCCGATCTTTGAGAAGATCGATCCCTCTAGAGTTTCCCCTTTCCTCTCGTTGCCATGTTGGCTGGAGTTCTCAGAGCAAGACATCGAGACAATGATGGTGATCGAATCAACGCTCTAAAAGCAGTGCAAGTTGGATCAAGAAGATTGTGATAGTCTGTGACCTCCTTTCTTCTTACTTCATGTCTCGAATCTCGGGACGAGATTCTTGTTTAGTGGGGGTGAGTTGTCACATCCCTAGCTTCACCTTGGCCTTGGACTATCTTGGTTGTTGCATCATGTTTAAATTCAAGGAAAATTGAATTGAGGGAATTCCCAAAGCCTCAAAAATCTTTGAAAATGAGCAAGTTAAAAATTTCTTCAAATGAGCCCAAGGAAATGTTCACTTTAATCCCTGAAAATATTGGCAGGAGGTAAAAATCCAAACCAATATTTTAGGGCATTAAGGGTAATTAATTTGGGCATTTTGAATTAAACCATAATGTATTTGAATTGGCTTTATTTCTGTTATAAAATAAATACATGTCCAATATTTTTGGAAATTATTGTGGGGCTGTAGAGTAATATCTCTAGTCCATAAAATAATTTACAGAAGCAACAAAAATGGTTTAGTTTTAAAACTTAATCAAAACAGAGGAAATAAATAGAAAACAGAAAAGAGAGAGGAGAAAGGAATCTACCTGGCCCACTTACCTGTAGCCGGCCCAGCTTGACCAGCCCAGCCCACCTACCTCGTCGCTCGTCGTCTTCCTCTGCCAGTAGGCAGAGGTGAAGACGCACGCGCGCGCTGGGAGGCCTCCACCTCCTGCTTCGCGCTGGCAGCGTCCCTGCGAGTTCAGCTGCTTGCCTGGAGACGCCACGCTGCCCCCCACCGACTCTCTCTCACTCTCTCTCATCCCCATCCCTCCCCTGGCTCTCTCCCTCGCACGCACTGAACGCAGCCGCTGCCGCTCGCCGTTGTTGTGCCCACTGCCATCCCCTCGCCCCCTCGACGCATCCAGAAGCTTCACTACAACGCCCGACATCTCCAAGCTGACGCACCCGAGCCCGTACACGCTGCATCGCCGGCATCGGCTTCATCTTCTTCCTCAGGCTCCGACGAACACCATCGCCGCTCCGCCGTGTGCAGGCCTTGCCCGAGCCCCTCGAGCCTTCCGTCCGAAGCGCTGTGAGCTCCTGCGTCTAACCCCCCTCTTCCCGAGCTCGATTATGCCCCATAGCCGTTGCCCCCTTGCCGACCGAATCGCGCTGCCGCCTGGCCTCGTCGACGACGTGGCTCCGGTGACCAATTGGTCCTATGCGTGTGCCGTTGCGATCGTAGCAATGCCTAGTGCCTCTCTAGCCTGCTACTTTTCTCAAACGCAAGCCGTAGCGCCAAACCCGCCACCACCCGAACTCCGGCCGCCGCCCAAGTGGTCACCGCCGTCGACCCCAGCCTCCCTGCGTGTAACACCCTCGATGCGACTATATCTCCCACGTGTCGAGGCACGACTTTGAGGCATAATCACATTGAAGGCATATGTCGCAAGTTAGGCAATCTTCACAAATATCCCATGTAAAATATATAATGAAAGGGGAGATAACATAGTTGGCTTACACTCGCCACGTCAATCAAGTACATAAATAACATTACATCATTCAAACACTCATGGCCTGACTACGGCGCCAAAATAAAAGACAACCCAACATGCGACACGGTCCCAATCAACCCCAACTGGGCACCACTACTGATCATCAGGAAAAGAAACATAGTAACGCTGAGAGTCCTCGTCGAACTCCCACTTGAAAGTGCGTTATATCGACTAGAGGGGGGGGGTGAATAGGCGATATTTATGAAAGTCTTCAAAACGTGAAGGTTATGAAGACGAACAGTAGAGATATGCCTATCACTATGCAGCGGAAGTTAGATTACACTAGGCAAGCCATGGTCAATTATTCAATAGAGTGAAAGCACAATGACAAGTAGTTGCAGTGTAATAAGGATCAGGTAGGAACAAGTTATGAAGCCAATCAACTCATACAGTTACATTGTGAAGACAAAAGATAGAGCAAGCATGCAATGGCTTCACAAAGAGTAACAGTGAGTAAAGGGAAGTGAAGATGAAACCAGTGACTCTTTGAAGACAATGATTTGTTGGACCAGTTCCAGTTGCTGTGACAACTGTACGTCTGGTTAGGGCGGCTAGGTATTTAAACCAAAGGACACACAGTCCCGGACACCCAGTCCTGAACACACAGCTCAGGACACCCAGTCCTCACAGTATTCCCCTTGAGCTAAGGTCACACAGACCTCGCCCAATCACTCTGGTAAGTCTTCAAGGTAGACTCCCAAACCTTCACAGACTTCATTCACCGGCAATCCACAATGTCTCTTGGATGCTCAGAACGCGATGCCTAACCATCTGGAGGATGCATAGTCCTCAAGTGTAATAAGTCTTCAGATCACTCAGACAAGAAGACTTAAGTGATGACCAATTCTCTCTGGCTCTGGGTGGTTAGGGCTTTTCTCCTCGCTAGGAAAATTTCTCTCAAAGGCTTCGAGGTGGGTTGCTCTCAAACGACAAAAGCCGTGCACTGAAATCTGAGCAGCCGACCGTTTATGGTTGTAGGGGGTGGACTATTTATAGCCACTAGGCAACCCGACCTGATTTGTCCGAAATGACCCTGGGTCACTAAGGAACTGACTGTTGGGGAACGTAGTAATTTCGAAAAATTTCCTACGCACACGCAAGATCATGGTGATGCACAGCAACGAGAGGGGAGAGTGTTGTCTACGTACCAACGCAGACCGACTGCGGAAGCGATCACACAACATAGAGGAAGTAGTCGTACGTCTTCTTCCCGATCCGACCGATCCAAGCACCGTTACTCCGGCACCTCCGAGTTCTTAGCACACGTTCAGCTCGATGACGATCCTCGGGCTCCGATCCAGCAAAGCGTCGAGGAAGAGTTCCGTCAGCACGACGGCGTGGTGACGATCTTGATGTACTACCGACGCAGGGCTTCGCCTAAGCACTACAATGGTATGATCGAGGTGGAATTTGGTGGCAGGGGGCACCGCACATGGCTAAGGAATGATCTCAAGGATCAACTTGTCTGTCTTGGGGTGTCCCCTGCCCCCGTATATAAAGGTTGGAGGGAGGGGGGCTGGCCGGCCAGAGAGAGGGAGGCGCAGGGGGAGTCCTACTCCTATCGGGAGTAGGACTCCCCCCTCCAATCCTAGTCCAACTAGGAATCCTTTAAAGGAGAGAGAGAGAGAGGTGGCCGGCCCCTCTCCTAGTCCTAATAGGACTAGGGAGAGGGGGGGAGGCGCAGCCCTATGTGGGCTGCCCTCTCACCTTTCCACTAAGGCCCATGTTGGCCCATTTGGCTCCCGGGGGGTTCCGGTAACCCTCCCGGTAATCCGGTAAAATCCCGATTTCACCCGGAACACTTCCGATGTCCAAACATAGGCTTCCAATATATCAATCTTTACGTCTCGACCATTTCGAGACTCCTCATCATGTCCGTGATCTCATCCGGGACTCCGAACAACCTTCGGTACATCAAAATGCATAAACTCATAATAACTGTCATCGTAACGTTAAGCGTGCGGACCCTACGGTTCGAGAACAATGTAGACATGACCGAGACACGTCTCCGGTCAATAACCAATAGCGGGACCTGGATGCCCATATTGGCTCCTACATATTCTACGAAGATCTTTATCGGTCAGACCGCATAACAACATACGTTGTTCCCTTTGTCATCGGTATGTTACTTGCCCGAGATTCGATCGTCGGTATCCAATACCTAGTTCAATCTCGTTACCGGCAAGTCTCTTTACTCGTTCCGTAATACATCATCTCACAACTAACATATTAGTTGCAGTGCTTGCAAGGCTTATGTGATGTGCATTATCGAGAGGGCCCAGAGATACCTCTCCGACAATCAGAGTGACAAACCCTAATCTCGAAATACGTCAACCCAACATCTACCATTGGAGACACCTGTAGTACTCCTTTATAATCACCCAGTTACGTTGTGACGTTTGGTAGTACCCAAAGTGTTCCTCCGGTAAACGGGAGTTGCATAATCTCATAGTTATAGGAACATGTATAAGTTATGAAGAAAGCAATAGCAACATACTAAACGATCGGGTGCTAAGCTAATGGAATGGGTCATGTCAATCAGATCATTCTACTAATGATGTGACCTCGTTAATCAAATAACAACTCTTTGTTCATGGTTAGGAAACATAACCATCTTTGATTAACGAGCTAGTCAAGTAGAGGCATACTAGTGACACTCTGTTGGTCTATGTATTCACACATGTATTATGTTTCCGGTTAATACAATTCTAGCATGAATAATAAACATTTATCATGATATAAGGAAATAAATAATAACTTTATTATTGCCTCTAGGGCATATTTCCTTCAGTCTCCCACTTGCACTAGAGTCAATAATCTAGTTCACATCGCCATGTGATTTAACAGCAATAGTTCACATCACCATGTGATTAACACCCATAGTTCACATCGTCATGTGACCAACACTCAAAGGGTTTACTAGAGTCAGTAATCTAGTTCACATATCTATGTGATTAACACCCAAAGAGTACTAAGGTGTGATCATGTTTTGCTTGTGAGATAATTTTAGTCAACGGGTCTGTCACATTCAGATCCGTAAGTATTTTGCAATTTCTATGTCTACAATGCTCTACACGGAGCTACTCTAGCTAATTGCTCCCACTTACAATATGTATCCAGATTGAGACTATTCATCTGGATCAGTGTCAAAAACTTGCATCGACGTAACCCTTTACGACGAACCTTTTTGTCACGTCCATAATCGAGAAACATATCCTTATTTCACTAAGGATAATTCTGACCGCTGTCCAGTGATCTACTCCTAGATCACTATTGTACTCCCTTGCCAAATCAATGCAGGGTATACAATAGATCTGGTATACAGCATGACATACTTTATAGAACCTATGGCCAAGGCATAGGGAATGACTTTCATTCTCTTTCTATCTTCTGCCGTGGTCGGGCTTTGAGTCTTACTCAACTTCACACCTTGTAATACAGGCAAGAACTCTTTCTTTGACTGCTCCATTTTGAACTACTTCAAAATCTTATCAAGGTATGTACTTATTGAAAAACTTATCAAGCGTCTTGATCTATCTCTATAAATCTTGAAGCTCAATATGTAAGCAGCTTTACCGAAGTCTTTCTTTGAAAAACTCCTTTCAAACACTCCTTTTATGCTTTACAGAATAATTCTACATTATTTCCGATCAACAATATGTCATTCACATATACTTATCAGAAATGCTGTAGTGCTCCCACTCACTTTCTCGTAAATACAGGCTTCACCGCAAGTCTGTATAAAACTATATGCTTTGATCAAAGCGTATATTCCAAGTCCGAGATGCTTGCACCAGTCCACAGATGGATCGCTGGAGCTTGCACATTTTGTTAGCACCTTTCGGATTGACAAAACCTTCTAGTTGCATCACATACAACTCTTCTTTAATAAATCCATTAAGGAATGTAGTTTTTTTTTGTTTATCCATTTGCCAGATTTCATAAAATGCGGCAATTGCTAACATGATTCGGACAGACTTAAGCATAGATACGAGTGAGAAAAACTCATCGTAGTCAACACCTTGAACTTGTCGAAAACCTTTTTCGACAATTCTAGCTTTGTAGATAGTAACACTACTATCAGCGTCCGTCTTCCTCTTGAGGATCCATTTATTTTCTATGGCTTGCCGATCATCGGGCAAGTCAACCAAATTCCATACTTTGTTCTCATACATGGATCATATCTCAGATTTCATGGCTTCAAGCCACTTTGCGGAATCTGGGCTCACCATCGCTTCTTCATAGTTCGTAGGATCATCATGATCTAGTAGCATGACTTCCAGAACAGGATTACCGTACCACTCTGGCGCGGATCTTACTCTGGTTGATTTACGAGGTTCAGTAGTGTCTTGTTCTGAAGTTTCATGATCATCATCATTAGCTTCCTCACTAACTGGTGTAGGTGTCACAGAAACATTTTTCTGTGATGTACTACTTTCCAATAAGGGAGCAGGTACAGTTACCTCGTCAAGTTCTACTTTCCTCCCACTCACTTCTTTCGAGAGAAACTCCTTCTCCAGAAAGTTTCCGAATTTTAGCAACAAAAGTCTTGCCTTCGGATCTGTGATAGAAGGTGTATCCAATATTTTCCTTTGGATATCCTATGAAGACGCACTTCTCCGATTTGAGTTTGAGCTTATCAGGATGAAACTTTTTCATATAACATCGCAACCCCAAACTTTAAGAAACGACAACTTTGGTTTCTTGCTAAACCATAGTTTAGATTGTGTCATCTCAACGGATTTAGATGGTGCCCCATTTAATGTGAATGCAGCTGTCTCTAATGCATAACCCCAAAACGATAGTGGTAGATCGGTAAGATACATCATAGATTGCACTATATCCAATAAAGTACGGTTATGACGTTTGGACACACCATTATGTTGTGGTGTTCCAGGTGGCGTGTGTAGTGAAACTATTTCACATTGTTTTTAACTGAAGACCAAACTCGTAACTCAAATATTTGTCTCCGCGATCAGATCGTAGAAACTTTATTTTCTTGTCACGATGATTTTTCACTTCACTCTGAAATTCTTTGAACTTTTCAAATGTTTCAGACTTATGTTTCATCAAGTAGATATACTCATATCTGCTTAAATCATCTGTGAAGATCAGAAAATAATGATACATGTCGCGAGCCTCAATATTCATCGGACCACATACATCAGTATGTATGATTTCCAACAAATCTGTTGCTCGCTCCATTGTTCCGAAGAACGGCGTTTTAGTCATCTTGCCCAAAAGGCATGGTTCGCAAGCATCAAGTGATTCATAATCAAGTGATTCCAAAAGCCCATCAGCATGGAGTTTCTTCATGCGCTTTATACCAATATGACCTAAACGACAGTGCCACAAATAAGTTGCACTATCATTATTAACTTTGCATCTTTTGGTTTCAATATGTGTATCACTACGATCGAGATCCAATGAACTTGTTTCATTGGGTGTATGACCATCGAAGGTTTTATTCATGTAAACAGAACAACAATTATTCTCTGACTTTAATGAATAACCATTTTGCAATAAACATGATCAGATCATATTCATGCTCAATGCAAACACCAAATAACACTTATTTAGGTTCAACACTAATCCCGAAATTATGGGGAGTGTGCGATGATGATCATATCAATCTTGGAACCACTTCCAACACACATCGTCACTTCACCCTTAACTAGTCTCTGTTTATTCTGCAACTCCCGTTTCGAGTTACTAATCTTAGCAACTGAACTAGTATCAAATACTGAGGGTTTTCTATAAACACTAGTAAAGTACACATCAATAACATGTATATCAAATATACTTATGTTCACTTTGCCATCCTTCTTATCCGCCAATCACTTGGGGTAGTTCCGCTTCTAGTGACCAGTCCCTTTGCAGTAGAAGCACTTAGTCTCAGGCTTAGGATCATACTTGGGCTTCTTCACTTGAGCAGCAACTTGCTTGTCGTTCTTCTCGAAGTTCCCCTTCTTCCCTTTGCCCTTTTCTTGAAACTAGTGGTCTTGTCAACCATCAACACTTGATGTTTTTCTTGATTTCTACCTTCGTTGATTTCAGCATCACGAAGAGCTTGGGAGTTGTTTCCGTTATCCCTTGCATATTATAGTTCATCACGAAGTTCTACTAACTTAGTGATGATGACTAGAGAATTCTGTCAATCACTATCTTATCTGGAAGATTAACTCCCACTTGATTCAAGCGATTGTAGTACCCAGACAATCTGAGTACATGCTCACTAGTTGAGCGATTCTCCTCCATCTTTTAGCTATAGAACTTGTTGGAGACTCAACTCGGGTATTTGCTTGAAATATTAACTTCAACTCCTGGAACATCTCATATGGTCCATGACGTTCAAAACGTCTTTGAAGTCCCGATTCTAAGCCATTAAGCATGGTGCACTAAACTATCAAGTAGTCATCATATTGAGCTAGCCAAACGTTCATAACGTCTGCATCTGCTCCTGCAATAGGTCTGTCACCTAGCGGTGCATCAAGGACATAATTCTTCTGTGCAGCAATGAGGATAAACCTCAGATCACGGATCCAATCCGCATCATTGCTACTAACATCTTTCAACACAATTTTCTCTAGGAACATATCAAAATAAACACAGGGAAGCAACAACGCGAGCTATTGATCTACAACATAATTTGCAAAATACTACCAGGACTAAGTTCATGATAAATTTAAGTTCAATTTAATCATATTACTTAAGAACTCCCACTTAGATAGACATCCCTCTAATCCTCTAAGTGATCACGTGATCCAAATCAACTAAACCATAACCGATCATCACGTGAGATGGAGTAGTTTTCAATGGTGAACATCGTTATGTTGATCATATCTACTATATGATTCACGCTCGACCTTTCGGTCTCCGTGTTCCGAGGCCATATCTGTATATGCTTGGCTCGTCAAGTATAACCTGAGTATTCTGCGTGTGCAACTGTTTTGCACCCGTTGTATTTGGACGTAGAGCTTATCATACCCGATCATCACGTGGTGTCTGGGCACGACGAACTTTGGCAACGGTGCATACTCAGGGAGAACACTTCTTGATAATTTAGTGAGAGATCATCTTATAATGCTACCGTCAATCAAAGCAAGATAAGATGCATAAAAGGATAAACATCACATGCAATCAATATAAGTGATATGATATGGCCATCATCATCTTGTGCTTGTGATCTCCATCTCCGAAGCACCGTCATGATCACCATCGTCACCGGCGCGACACCTTGATCTCCATCGTAGCATCGTTGTCGTCTCGCCAATCTTATGCTTCCACGACTATCACTACCGCTTAGTAATAAAGTAAAGCATTACATCGCGATTGCATTGCATACAATAAAGCGACAACCATATGGCTCCTGCCAGTTGCCGATAACTCGGTTACAAAACATGATCATCTCATACAATAAAATCAGCATCATGCCTTGACCATATCACATCACAACATACCCTGCAAAAACAAGTTAGACGTCCTCTACTTTGTTGTTGCAAGTTTTACGTGGCTGCTACGGGCTTAAGTAAGAACTCATCTCACCAACGCATCAAAACCACAACGATAGTTCGTCAAATAGACTCCGTTTTAACCTTCTCAAGGACCGGGCGTAGTCACACTTGGTTCAACTAAAGTTGGAGAGACAGTCTTCCGCAAGCCATCTATGTGCAAAGCACGTCGAGGGAACCGGTCTCGCGTAAGAGTACGCGTAAGGTTGGTCCGGATCGTCTCACCCAACAATATCGCCGAACCAAAGTATGACATGCTGGTAGGCAGTATGACTTGTATCGCCCACAACTCACTTGTGTTCTACTCGTGCAAATAACATCAAACCATAAAACCTAGGCTCGGATGCCACTGTTGGGGAACGTAGTAATTTCGAAAATTTTCCTACGCACACGCAAGATCATGGTGATGCACAGCAACGAGAGGGGAGAGTGTTGTCTACGTACCAACACAGACCGACTGCGGAAGCGATCACACAACGTAGAGGAAGTAGTCGTACGTCTTCTTCCCGATCCAACCGATCCAAGCACCGTTACTCCGGCACCTCCGAGTTCTTAGCACACGTTCAGCTCGATGACGATCCTCGGGCTTCGATCCAGCAAAGCGTCGAGGAAGAGTTCCGTCAGCATGACGGTGTGGTGACGATCTTGATGTACTACCGACGCAGGGCTTCGCCTAAGCACTACAACGGTATGATCGAGGTGGAATTTGGTGGCAGGGGGCACCGCACACGGCTAAGGAACGATCTCAAGGATCAACTTGTCTGTCTTGGGGTGTCCCCTGCCCCCGTATATAAAGGTTGGAGGGAGAGGGGCTGGCCGGCCAGAGAGAGGGAGGCGCAGGGGGAGTCCTACTCCTACCGGGAGTAGGACTCCCCCCTCCAATCCTAGTCCAACTAGGAATCCTTTAAAGGAGAGAGAGAGAGAGAGGTGGCCGGCCCCTCTCCTAGTCCTAATAGGACTAGGGAGAGGGGGGAGGCGCAGCCCTATGTGGGATGCCCTCTCACCTTTCCACTAAGGCCCATGTTGGCCAATTTGGCTCCCGGGGGGTTCCGATAACCCTCCCGGTAATCCGGTAAAATCCCGATTTCACCCGGAACACTTCCGATGTCCAAACATAGGCTTCCAATATATCAATCTTTACGTCTCGACCATTTCGAGACTCCTCGTCATGTCCGTGATCTCATCCGGGACTCCGAACAACCTTCGGTACATCAAAATGCATAAACTTATAATAACTGTCATCGTAACGTTAAGCGTGCGGACCCTACGGTTCGAGAACAATGTAGACATGACCGAGACACGTCTCCGGTCAATAACCAATAGCGGGACCTGGATGCCCATATTGGCTCCTACATATTCTACGAAGATCTTTATCGGTCAGACCGCATAACAACATACGTTGTTCCCTTTGTCATCGGTATGTTACTTGCCCGAGATTCGATCGTCGGTATCCAATACCTAGTTCAATCTCGTTACCGGCAAGTCTCTTTACTCGTTCCGTAATACATCATCTCACAACTAACATATTAGTTGCAGTGCTTGCAAGGCTTATGTGATGTGCATTACCGAGAGGGCCCAGAGATACCTCTCCGACAATCGGAGTGACAAACCCTAATCTCGAAATACGCCAACCCAACATCTACCATTGGAGACACCTGTAGTACTCCTTTATAATCACCCAGTTACGTTGTGACGTTTGGTAGTACCCAAAGTGTTCCTCCAGTAAACGGGAGTTGCATAATCTCATAGTTATAGGAACATGTATAAGTTATGAAGAAAGCAATAGCAACATACTAAACGATCGGGTGCTAAGCTAATGGAATGGGTCATGTCAATCAGATCATTCTACTAATGATGTGACCTCGTTAATCAAATAACAACTCTTTGTTCATGGTTAGGAAACATAACCATCTTTGATTAACGAGCTAGTCAAGTAGAGGCATACTAGTGACACTCTGTTGGTCTATGTATTCACACATGTATTATGTTTCCGGTTAATACAATTCTAGCATGAATAATAAACATTTATCATGATATAAGGAAATAAATAATAACTTTATTATTGCCTCTAGGGCATATTTCCTTCACTGACATGTGTACCAATGGTCAGATTTCAAACTCACACGACAACTTTACTTGGGCTACAAGTAAAGCTGACTTGTCCGACTCTGGACAAGATTTGCTCTCATAGTCTTCGCTCGAAGATATAGGTTTTGAATTAGGCATCACTTCAGTCATTCTGACTGGTTCTCTTGGACCCCGCTTAATAGTACGGTGGTTCCTATGACTCAACACAAATGAAAAAGAACTATGAAACATCTAAGTCTTCGAGTTCCATAGGCTTCACATGGTGTCTTCTCTTGTCATAGTCTTCAATGTGAATATCTTCATATACCACCATTGTCTTCAGTGTCTTCGTACATTTTTAGGGGTCATCTCTGGTAGTAAAACCGAATCAATGAGGGACTTCTACCTGTGTTATCCTGCAATTCTCACAAACACATTAGTCCCTCAACTAGGTTTGTCGTCAATACTCCAAAACCAACTAGGGGTGGCACTAGATGCACTTACAATCTCCCCCTTTTTGGTGATTGATGACAAACTAGTTGAAGTTTTCAACGGGGAATATAATTCGTGAAATTGTAAAGGAATTGTCTTCATAAGCTGCAAGGGCTCCCCCTGAAGATGTGCATATAAGTAATTTGCTTCTGGAACGCAAATGCACATGGCAGGTTGTACTTGTGGAGATCCACTTAAACTTATCATGACAATCCACTATGCATGTAAAGGTATATGAAGAGAATGACATGCATAATGAAAAATGGACGTCTGCGGAATGATCTAAGTGCGGAATTTATCGTCGCACATGCGGAATTTATCTTTGCAAAACATAGTGGCAAACAAGTAGCAAACGACCATCGAGTTTAAGTGTTACAACTCAAAGAACCAAATGTAGCAAAATGAGAGTTGTAAGCACGAAGAAAAATGTAGCAAAATATAAGGCACCCGCCCATATTGACCTGCTTGAAGACTATCAACGTCATATGCTTCTCCCCCTTTTGTCAGTGAGGACCAAAAAGGTTTGAAGACATAGAGTTTTCTACGCGTTCCCATGCGCAGCAGGGTCGTTGGAGTTGTTTGGTGGTGCTGAAGAGCTTGGTGCAGGGTCGACGCGCGCTAAAGGAGGTGGTGGTGATGTAGCGTCGTCTTCTTCCTTGATGATTCTTGCAGTCACCGTGGTAGCAGATGAAGAGAACTCAGAATCTTCAAGTGATGGAGTTCCGCGCAACACAACTCTTCTGGGGGGTGTGGAGTCAAACTTGAATCTCTCTCTGAAGCCATCCTCATGAAGATCAGCTTCAGGGCACAGCATTGTGAGGCCTTTCCAGGTGTGGCGACAAGTTTCATGAGCAATGAATGCATTCTTGGTGGCAAGATTTCTGATGCGATTGACATCCACCAAGAGGCTTTTCATCTGTCTCTTCAACCAGTTGTGATGCCTATCTTGCTTTTGGTGAAGGGCCACAAGAAGCTCACGGTCATTGAGGGCACGAGCGCGCTTCTTGGGTCGCTGAGCAGTTATGCTGTCAGTGGCTTCAGTGGATGCAGGTGCACGTGTAGTGCCAGCCAATGGGTACACCCTGGAGATGGCTTCAACACCTTCAACGTTCTGCGTGAAGCTCTGGTGTTCTGCATTCTGAAGACTTAAGGGTTGCTTGGCAGGCTCTGGATATACAGCTTCAGCAGAGGTGTCCACATCTGGCAAGAAGATCCGATGGTTGCGGGCTGAGGGCTGATATGAAATCGCAGAGTGAAGCTTGATCAGCCTCATTACCCAAGGAGCATAGAACTTCAAACCAAATACGCCTGAGCCTGACGCTGCAAGTTGGCGGATGAAGAAATCCTGTGCGTTGAATCATTTGCCATGAAGGATATAGAAAATGAGAGTCTTCATTGCACCCTGAACCTTGGCATGTGAAGAGTGTCCCTTAATGGGCCAGAGAGTCCGCCGGATGATGTGATATATGGTTCAGGGCAGGTACTCTAGGTCTTCAACGAAGAACTCAGTTGGATAGGGTGCATCATGGGGCAATGGCTTCATCATTGAGAGCATCTGACTCATATTTGGTTCAGGCCTCTGGAATATGCTCTCAATAGCTTCAGCATGTAGTTGACAGCCCTCCTCGAAGAATTCACCAGGAGTGGGTAGGCCGGTAAGCTCAATGATATCAAATGCATTGGCTTCGTGATGGACATTGCCGGTCATCCACTCCAGGATCCAAGTCTTCGGATCTCTGTTGTATCCTTTAATATGGAGGGTGGCATAGAATTGAAGCAGAAGCTCTTCATTCTAGTTCTCTTCATCAGTTACGAACTGCAGCAGACCCACTTGCTTAAAGCAATCCAAAGCTTCCTCCAAACAGGGCAGTCCAGCAATGGCTTCAACATCAAGGCGCTTGTGCGGGAAGATGCGACCTTGGTTGTAGAGGATGCAGGAGTAGTAGCTGCGCTGAGGATAGCTCCAGAACCTATCAGATACAATCCTTTCCCTTGAATAGGGGTTCTTGGAGCTATTGAAGAACGTGTTGTCGGCCTTGAAGCTAGTGATGTTGAAGGAGCCAGGAGCTGATGCAGGACCTGGGAACCTTGGCAGTCGAGGGATTGGCGTCTGGACCTGAGGCATGTGCTCAACATGGTAATCAAATTGAGGACCTGCAGCAGACTCAGGAACAGACGTATCTGGATCAGTAGCTTCACTGTCTTCAGAAGCTTTGGGTGGGGAGGGCGCCACATTGGTTTCGGTGTTGGTTGTGGCAGCCACAACATTTCCGGCCTCCACTTGTGTAGTTGGAGGGACAGACTCCGGTACGTTCTCCTGGAGAACGGTTTCTTGTTGGAGCGGGGGAGTTGGAGCTTGTGGTACTTCTTCATGCTCTTCGGCTGATGCAGCCGGAATGTCGCCAGCAGAGTCCTGAGGCCTTGGACCTTTCCGAAGCCTGCGAAATGCAGACGACGCCTGTGGAGCTGGAGTGGGCTGGACCTCAGATTCTTCTTCCACTTGTGGGCGATCCGCCCATGATGCATCTTGTGCAATTGGCGTCAGAGGACGACCAATGCTGATGAGTTCGCTTGTCTCAAGCTGAGGAAGGGCTGCATCATCTTGTACATTGTCCTGATGACCAATGTCTTCAGCAGCGATGGGGTCGGCTGCTGGAATGTCTTCAGCTTCAGGAGCCTCTGTGGAAGCAGGCTCATGAACTGTGAGTTGGCGTTCTGTGTCAGGATAGATGATAGAGAGGGGTTCAACCATCAAGGGCTCTGTGGGAGCAGCCCGAGCTTTCTTGATCTTGCGCTTCTTCTTGGTGGGGTCAGAAGGAGAGGCTTCAGAGTGTTTCCTCTTCCTAGCTTCAGCCTCTGCAGTCCGTGTCTTCTTGAGCTCTGAAGCGGTTGACCGGCTCTTTGGCTTCGAGCCAGTCGTAGCAGTGGGGAAGACAATCGGAACAACTTCTTGCCTTGGTGCCTCTGGTTCAGCCACAGTAGGCTTCTTCTTTTTCTTTGCGGCCATCCTGGGTTCGATGCCGGGACGCCCAAGTGCCTTGCGCTTCTCAGCCTCGTTATAGGCTTGCACACATCTGTCGGCCAGAGTCTTCATTCGCTCCCGCGAACCCTGAGCTTCTGCACGCTTCTTCAGAAAGTTTTCCTTTAACTCGTGCAACATGATCTTGAAATTCTTCACTTCTTTCACGCTGAGCTTAGCCATGTGCTTCTTGAACTGAGCCTTTTCAAAATCAATTTTCTGCCTCAGTTCAACAATGCGTTGAGCAATTGCGAGTTCTGAAGCAATAGCGCCTTGGAAGGCGACGCTGAGGCCTATAGGCAGCTGCAGATCATCAAAGCTGACGTTTGGTGTAGCAAACCACTCGTCAATGAAGTCGTGGATGATGGCGACATCAAAGAGAGGCAGATTATTGAAGATTTCTGCCTCCTCTTTGCTCTTGATGAGTTGCTCAAGAGCGTCATCTGCAAGGTCTTCATCGCTTGACAGATCAATGGCGTCATTGCGCAGAATGGCAGTAGTTGTGAGCTCTTGGCCGCTGTGTGGCTGAGGCATCTTGGCCTTCTGGGGCTTGGAGACTCGTGATAAGTCTTCAGACTGCACACTGGCTTCAGGAGGTGCAGTTGCCAATGGCTTCGCCATTGAGATTTTGGGTGAAGGGGCCTGCTTTGAAGCTTTTGGCTTCTTTGACTGCTTTGGCTTCGGTGCAGCAGGCGCTTCATTAGATTCAGAGTCAGTAGGAGGGTCATTGACTGCAGTCCCTTGGACTAAGATGCGGGTGATGAGGCCCTCAAGATTTGCATACGGACCGATGATATTGGGGTCTGCCTCGCGTGTGCCATCTGCCCTTGGTGCGGAGGGACCAGGGTTGAAGTCTAAGCCCAATTTCTTCTTGTTGTGCTTCGCTGATTTCTGGGCAAACTGGAAGTTGCGCTTGAACAAATTGTCGTCACGACACCAGAGTAGTGACGACGGATGTGCTTCAGCTGGCTGTGGCCCATGAACCATGCACGGGTAGAAGCCTTGAGCAATGGCTTCATCTCTGGACCTGGGCACGAGATTTTTGTATAGTACGTCTCCCCATGGTCTCTTGATGGCGCTTTTCTCAGCGTACTCCTTGGTGACGAAGCGGTATTGGAACCATTGCTCCGCCCAATAGCGTCGAATCCATTGGATTCGTGTCTTGCGCTGATTGTAATCCTCTTCAGGATCTGTCTTGTACAGCTCTGAGAGGTCATCGGGCAGATCTCTTGATGTTCCCCTCGATGCTTTCTGCCACCCTTCCTTGCTGGTTTTTCTGCAGCCATGAACTTTAAACTGGATGGCTTCAATACGTTCAAAAGCTTCAAAGGCTTTCTCTTGCTGGTCAAACAGGAACTGGCTTCGGGAGAATTTATATGATGCTGTAAGAATTCTGCAAATGAATGCAGACTATGAGAACCAAGGGATTCTCCCATGGACATGTACCTATGACAGCATTAAGGTGCGAGGGAAGGGGAAGAGGTCATATGCATTCTCAGAAGATTTTGAAGATAAATCAGTTTAGAAGACATTGACCTCATCGTGCGAAGACATTCACTCTTAGATAAGAAGTTGGTTCCAGATTTGTACGAACCCACAGATCAGTACAAGTGAGGAATCAAACTACTTTATGAAGCAGAGGTGAATATTCTAGGCATGTTACGAGATGCAGATTGAGAGAGATCTAACTTGTGTGAATAGAAACTTCTTATGGCAGAAAGTGAAAGAACCATAGGATCAAAAGAGGCTGTAAAAAGAGGTTTTATTTACCACACTTAGAACTGCTAGACGGAGTGGGAGATGAGGCCGAGCAGTTCGATCCTCCGTGCCCTAACATGGCGACGGAAGACAGCTACGGCGATGGCGGAGAGGACGATGTCCGCGATCGTCTGAAGACGGCGTCGGAGAGGTTGCGGCAGTGAAGCGCTTCGTCACCGGCGTCGTCGAGAGCTAGCAGTGGTGCTAGGGTTCGTGCGAGGGAGGAAGAAGGAGATAATGACCGCTGTGAGGGTGTATTTATAGTTATAGGGGCGGCACAGTGCTATTACACAGGTGCCCCTGGCGATTCGCCTCTGAACAACACGTGGCCATCATGCGGAATCTCGGGGGCAGTTCCACATCCCACGCACGCCTGGATTGTCGGGTGGTCGTTCCTACTTCTCCGGATTTCTTGTGGATGAATGAGCATTAAAAATAGTTTTAAAGTTTGTCTCTATGTCTTCTGCTGACAAGGACGCAGAGAAGACATTCGACAGTTTCAATAGAATGCATATGACTTGGAGAGATATAATTTGAGATAGAAAGCATAGAGAGATTAAGGTCCGATCACATTCACTTAGTTCAAAAGATTCAAACAAGAAGACATAGCTATAAGTGAATGCTGTAGAGGACAGAACACTAGTATATATATATATATATATATATATGTATATATATATATATATATAATCCACGTAGTGAGGATAATCATGAAGACATGTTGAGATGTAAGCCAAACCAAATGTGAAGACATTGCAAGGTAACGCCATGTGTGAAACATTTCAGAATAGAACGTTTGGTGGTGGCGTTACCCACCGTATATGAAGTATTAGACCCAGACACGGCGCACAATTATCGTGGCGCTCCGAAGTCAAATTCCACATTGATGTATTCACACTTAGAATTTATGTCTTCATTGATTGATGATATATGTTACTTCGTGTGTTGCACATCTAAGTCATCAATATGCATAAGTGTTAGGATGTGTGCCTGATCACAGGACATTTGAGGATTCCAAGATATTTAGCTCACACCGTAACTTGCAAAATCTCTTCTCATCCAAGGGCTTGGTGAAGATATCTGCCAATTGCTCTTCGGTGTTGACATGTATGATATCAATATCTTCCTTTGCAACATGATCTCTGAGAAAGTGATGACAAATTTCAATGTGCTTTGTCTTCGAGTGCTGAACTGGGTTGTTGGCGATCTTGATGGCGCTTTCGTTGTCGCAGTAAAGAGGCACTTGCTTCAGATGAATGCCATAGTCCTTGAGAGTTTGCTTCATCCACAGAAGCCGAGCACAGCAAGATCCAGCAGCAATGTATTCAGATTCAGCAGTGGAGAGGGATACACAGTTCTGCTTCTTTGAAGACCAACATACAAGTGATCGTCCCAGAAAGTGACATGTGCCTGATGTAGACTTCCGATCAACCTTATCACCAGCATAATCAGCATCCGAGAATCCAACCAGATCAAACTCTGAGCCCTTTGGATACCATAACCCTAGAGTTGGGGTGTGAGCCAAATATCGAAGAATTCGCTTCACTTCTAAGTGATGCGACTCCTTTGGTGCCGCTTGAAATCGAGCACACATGCAAACACTAAGCATAATATCTAGCCTAAATGCACATAAATAAAGCAAAGAACCAATCATGGAGCGGTATACCTTTTGATCGAACTCTTTACCATTGTCGTCTGGACCCAGATGATGTTTGGCTGGCATTGGTGTTGTGAAGCCTTTGCAGTCTTGCATACCGAACTTCTTCAGGCAATCTTTGAGATACTTCTCTTGAGATATGAAGATGCCATTGTGTTGTTGCCGTATCTGAAGACCGAGGAAGAACTTCAGCTCCCCCATCATAGACATCTAATATTGCTCTTGCATCATATATCCAAACTCCTCACTGTACTTCTGATTGGTGCAGCCGAAGATAATGTCGTCCACATATATTTGGCACACAAACAGTTCACCATCATATGTCTTCGTGAAGAGAGTGGGATCTAGGGAGCCAGGTATGAAGCCTTTGCTCTTTAGGAAGTATTTGAGGGTGTCATACCAGGCCTGAGGGGCTTGTTTGAGGCCATACAGTGCCTTATTGAGCTTGTAAACCATGTCAGGATGTTTTGGATCTTCAAACCCAGGTGGTTGTGCAACATACACTTCTTCTTCAATCTTGCCATTGAGAAAGGCACTCTTCACATCCATTTGATATAAAAGTATGTTATGATGATTTGCATAGGCCAGCAGTATACAGATGGCTTCAAGTCTGGCTACAAGAGCAAATGTTTCATCGAAGTCAATGCCTTCCACTTGAGTATATCCTTGAGCAACGAGACGAGCTTTGTTTCTGACAACTTGACCATGCTCATCTTGCTTGTTGCGGTATATCCATTTGGTGCCTATTATATTGTGCTTCCGTGGATCAGGACGCTTAACCAGTTCCCATACATTGTTCAGCTCAAACTGTTGAAGCTCTTCTTGCATAGCTTGAATCCATTCAGGTTCCATGAAAGCTTCTTCAACTTTCTTGGGTTCTGTGATTGAAACGAATGCGAAGTGTCCGCAGAAATTTGCCAGTTGAGTTGCCCTTGAACGAGTCAGTGGACCAGGTGCATTGATGCTGTCAATTATTCTGTCAATCTGCACTTCATTGGCAACACGTGGATGTATAGGTCGAAGACTTTGCTCTTGCTGATCTATGTTGTCGTTGGGAGGAATGTCTTCAGGCTGAGCATTGTCTTCATGTGGATCAGGTGCTAAGATGATAAGTTCTTCTTCAGGATGAGCTTCAGAAGGTATAATTTCTCCAGTTCCCATTAGCTTGATTGATTCACTAGCTGGAACTTCATCTAGCACATCTGGCAGTTGCTCTCTTTGTGAACCATTGGTCTCATCGAACCGCACATCCACTGTTTCAACCACTTTGTAGTGAAAGAGATTGAAGACTCTGTAGGAGTGCGAATCCTTTCCATATCCAAGCATGAAACCCTCATGTGCTTTTGGTGCAAATTTTGAGGTGTGGTGTGGGTCCTTGATCCAGCATCTTGCGCCAAATACTCCGAAGTAACTGACATCTGGCTTCTTGCCAGTTAGGAGTTCATAAGATGTCTTGTTCAGAAGCTTGTGAAGATAAACACGGTTGATTGTATGGCATGCAGTGTCAATGGCTTCAGGCCAGAATTTTCTTGGAGTCTTGTACTCATCTAGCATCATTCTGGCCATCTCAATGAGTGTTCTGTTCTTGCGTTCGACGACGCCATTCTGCTGTGGTGTGTACGGAGCTGAGAATTCATGTGTGATGCCCAAGTTATCAAGATATGTGTCAAGGCCAGTGTTCTTGAATTCAGTGCCATTGTCACTTCTGATGTGCTTTATCTTGGCGCCATAATTGTTCATAGCTCGATTGGCGAAGCGTCTGAAGACATCCTGCACTTCAGTCTTGTAAAGGATTATGTGTACCCAAGTATATCTAGAGTAATCATCAACAATGACAAAGCCATAGAGGCAAGCAGTAGTGGAAAAAGTTGAGTAGTGAGTGGGACCAAAAAGATCCATGTGAAGCAGTTCGAAGGGTCGAGTAGTGGTCATGATTGTCTTCGAGGGATGTTTTGCCCTCGTCATCTTCCCTGCTTCACAGGCACCGCATAAGTGATCTTTCTTGAACTTGACGCCTTCGATGCCGATGAAATGCTTCTTCTTTGCAAGGGTGTGGAGGTTCCTCATGCCAGCATGCCCAAGCCTCCGATGCCAAAGCCAACATTCTGAAGCCTTTGCCAGAAGGCATACTGCAAGTTGTGGCCCTGCTGAGAAATCTACCACATACAGATCATCTTTCCGATACCCTTCAAACACTAGAGACTTGTCATATTCCATTAGTACTAGGCAACGATATTTTCCAAATATTACGACCATGTTCAAATTGCAAAGCATTGAGACAGACATTAAGTTGAAGCCAAGGGATTCAACAAGCATGACTTTGTCCATGTGCTGATCCTTTGAGATTGCAACTCTACCTAGACCGAATACCTTACTTTTACCAGTGTTAGCAAATGTGATGTGGCTCTTGTCGGATGGACGTAAGGTTGAGTCCATAAGAAGGCTTCTTTTGCCAGTCATGTGATTTGTACACCCACTGTCAATAATCCATTCTGAAGACGCTGGTGTCGTACCCTACAGTGCAGTTAGGGGGATAGGCTTCACGAAGAGAATTGTGAAGCAAAAACATTTGACGAGCCAGTGGGTTATGAAAACTTAGATCCAGGTTAGGACTAATAGGGAGAGTAGCATGCGATGCAGGAACGAAATACATAGTGATGCCATTCGGGCATTTGATCTTGCGCCCCACAAGATTTTTAAGGTCCCCAGCAATAGCGTCAGAAGATTTTGGTTTTCTGCTGGAGACCTTTCCCTGCAAAAGAGAGTTAAGCTTTCTTAACCACCCACATCTTCAAGGGTGGCTTAGAAGCAATAAGTCTAAGTGCAGCATCTAAGAATTTTGGCTTTGGAGCCCTAGCAAACAGTCTAGCAGGCGGGCAATAGTACTCATAAGAATAGGCAGAATAGTTCTTGGTCATATGAACATGACGGTTTGAAGAACCGCTCTCATATTCATATGCCTGAGTATGGTTTCCCTACAAAACATTTGCGTTAGTGCGACTCGGGTGAGTCCTCTGTCTGTATGAAGCCTTTGGACCAGATGAAGCCTTTGGTCTGAGGTTTGTCTTCTTCATGTGAGGTGTCATGAGGACATTCATAGGAAGATTCTCCAGACACGTTTTTGGAACCCAGATCTTCTTCATAGGCAGCCCATTCCTGTAGTTAGTACCAATGTACCTGGCAAACACTTCACCATTCTGATTTCTAAACAGCTTATAGTTTGCATCAAAGGATTCATCAATGATAATTGGGTTAGCACAGGTGAAGCCAGACAGATTGGATGGATCTGCTGAGGATTCGTTTACAGCAACCCATGTGGTTTTGGGGTACTGCTCAGGTTTCCAGTAAGAGCCATCTGCATTTATTTTCCTCATGAACCCAACACCCTCTTTCCTAGGGTTTCGGTTTAGAATCTGCTTCTTGAGGACATCACATAATGTCTGATGTCCTTTGAGACTTTTGTACATCCATGTTTCAAGCAATGTCTTCAACCTAGCATTCTCATCAGCAATAGCAGTGGTATCCTCAGCAGAGGGGTTAGTTATCACTTCAACAGTTGAAGATATTGCAACAGCTGTAGCAGTGGAACATTCAGCAACAGAAGTAGCATTATCACGCTCAATGCATTTAAGGCATGGCGGTTCAAATCCTTCCTGAACGGAACTGATCTGTTCGGCGCGAAGTGACTTGTTTTCCTTTTGAAGATCTTCATGAGCCGCTCTCAATTTCTCAAGATCTTGCTTCCTTTGAAGATAATCATAGGAGAGCTTTTCATGAGTTGTTGAGAGAGTATCATGACGATCTTCAAGTTCCTGATACTTAACGTGAAGATTTTTTATGTCTTCAATTAAGGATTCAGATCGAGTCATTTCAGCACCCAACAGATCATCGCTTCTGTCTAACAGTTTTTGAATATGTTCCATGGCTTTCTGTTGTTCAGTTGCAATTTTAGCAAGTGTTTTATAGCTGGGTTTTGAATCACAATCAGAATCATCATCACTGGATGTTTGATAGTGAGTAGTGCGTGTGTTTACCTTGGCACCGCGTGCCATGAAGCAGTAGGTAGGAGTGGAGTCGTCCTTGTCATTTGCATCGGTGTTGGTGATGAAGTCATTGTCTTCAGTGTTGAAGATGGACTTGGCGATGTAAGCTGTAGCCAGACTCGCAATGCCAGAATCAGATTCCTCCTCAGACTCCACCTCTGCCTCCTCAGAAGCGGACTCCTCCTCTGAATCCATTTCCTTGCCAACAAACGCACGAGCCTTGCCAGCTGAGCTCTTCTTGTGTGATGAAGACTTTGAGGAAGACTTGGAAGAAGACTTTGAGTATTTCTTCTTCTTCTTGTCATCAGAGTCATATTCCTTGCTCTTCTTCTTCTTTCTGTTCTCATTGTCCCACTGTGGACACTCAGAGATGAAGTGTCCAGTTTTCTTGCACTTGTGACATGTTTTCTTCTTGTAGTCATGAGCAGAAGCTTCATCATTCCTTGAGCTTGATCGTGAAGACTTTCTGAAGCCTTTCTTCTTGGTGAATTTCTGGAACTTCTTCACTAGCATTGCAAGTTCCCTTCCAATGTCTTCAGGATCATCAGAACTGCTGTCAGATTCTTCTTCAGATGAGGACACAGCTTTTGCCTTCAAGGCACGAGTTCGCCCATGGTTTGGACCGTAGATATCTCTTTTCTCAGAAAGCTGAAACTCATGTGTGTTGAGCCTCTCAAGTATGTCAGACGGATCGAGTGTCTTGAAGTCTGGACGTTCTTGAATCATCAGGGCTAGGATGTCAAATGAACTGTCAAGTGATCTCAGCAGCGTCTTGACGATTTCATGTTTGGTGATCTCAGTGGCGCCGAGGGCTTGAAGCTCATTTGTGATGTCAGTGAGCCGGTCAAATGTGTGCTGGACATTCTCATTGTCATTTCGCTTGAAGCGGTTGAAGAGGCTGCGAAGAACACTGATTCTTTGATCTCTCTGAGTTGAGATGCCTTCATTGACCTTGGAGAGCCAGTCCCAGACCAGCTTAGATGTCTTCAAGGCACTCACACGGCCATACTGTCCTTTGGTCAGATGACCACAAATGATATTCTTGGCAGTAGAGTCTAGTTGAGTGAACTTCTTGACAACAGCAGCAGTGACACCTTCTCCAGCCTTGGGAACGCCGTTCTCGACGACGTACCATAGGTCTACGTCAATGGCTTCAAGATGCATGCACATCTTATTCTTCCAGTAGGGATATTCAGTTCCATCGAAGACGGGGCACGCAGCGGAGACTTTGATTACCCCTGCAGTCAACATAGCTAAAACTCAAGGTGGTTAAACCGAACCACACAGAACAAGGGAGCACCTTGCTCTGATACCAATTGAAAGTGCGTTATATCAACTAGAGGGGGGTGAATAGGCGATATTTATGAAAGTCTTCAAAACGTGAAGGTTATGAAGACGAACAGTAGAGATATGCCTATCACTATGCAGCGGAAGTTAGATTACACTAGGAAAGCCATGGTCAATTATTCAATAGAGTGAAAGCACAATGACAAGTAGTTGCAGTGTAATAAGGATCAGGTAGGAAGAAGTTATGAAGCCAATAGACTCATACAGTTATGTTGTGAAGACAAAAGATAGAGCAAGCATGCAATGGCTTCACAAAGAGTAACAGTGAGTAAAGGGAAGTGAAGATGAAACCAGTGACTCATTGAAGACAATGATTTGTTGGACAAGTTCCAGTTGCTGTGACAACTGTACGTCTGGTTAGGGCGGCTAGGTATTTAAACCAAAGGACACACAGTCCCGGACACCCAGTCCTGAACACGTAGCTCAGGACACCCAATCCTCACCATATTCCCCTTGAGCTAAGGTCACACAGACCTCGCCCAATCACTCTGGTAAGTCTTCAAGGTAGACTCCCAAACCTTCACAGACCTCGTTCACCGGCAATCCACAATGTCTCTTGGATGCTCAGAACACGACGCCTAACCGTCTGGAGGATGCACAGTCCTCAAGTGTAATAAGTCTTCAGATCACTCAGACAAGAAGACTTCAGTGATGCCCAATTCTCTCTGGCTCTGGGTGGTTAGGGCTTTTCTCCTCGCTAGGAAATTTTCTCTCAAAGGCTTCGAGGTGGGTTGCTCTCAAACGACAAAAGCCGTGCACTGAAATCTAAGCAGCCGACCGTTTATGGTTGTAGGGGGTGGACTATTTATAGCCACTGGGCAACCCGACCTGATTTGTCCGAAATGACCCTGGGTCACTGAGGAACTGACACGTGTACCAACGGTCAGATTTCAAACTCACACGACAACTTTACTTGGGCTACAAGTAAAGCTGACTTGTCCGACTCTGGACAAGATTTGCTCTCATAGTCTTCGCTTGAAGATATAGGTTTTGAATTAGGCATCACTTCAGTCATTCTGACTGGTTCTCTTGGATCCCACTTAATAGTATGGTGGTTCCTATGACTCAACACAAATGAAAAAGAACTACGAAACATCTAAGTCTTCGAATTCCATAGGCTTCACGTGGTGTCTTCTCTTGTCATAGTCTTCAATGTGAATATCTTCATATACCACCATTGTCTTCAATGTCTTCATACATTTTTAGGGGTCATCTCTGGTAGTAAAACCGAATCAATGAGGGACTTCTACCTATGTTATCCTGCAATTCTCACAAACACATTAGTCCCTCAACTAGGTTTGTCATCAACACTCCAAAACCAACTAGGGGTGGCACTAGATGCACTTACACCACTTGAGCTCAAGCGCGCCATCTGGAGCTGTATCATCAGGCCCTGCATCTGGTGTGATAATAATCTGTGAGCCACAGGGACTCAGAAATCTCGCACCCTCGCGATCAAGACTATTTAAGCTTAATAGGTAAGGCAAGGTAACATATGTGGAGCTGCAGCGAGCGACTAGCATATATGGTGGCTATCCTATTCGCAAAAGAGAGCGAGAAGAGAAGGCAAAGCGCGAACGCATAACTAAAGAGGGCAATCCTGCGGCAAACATTACTCCAACACCGTGTCCACTTCCCGGACTCCGCCGAGAAGAGGCCATCACGGTAACTCACACAGTTGATTCATTTTAATTAAGTTAATGTTTAAGTTATCTACAACCAGACATTAACAAATTCCCATCTGCCCATAACCACGGGCACGGCTTTCGAAAGTTCAAATCCCTGCAGGGGAGTCCCAACTTAGCCCATGACAGGCTCTCACGGTCAACGAAGGAATAGACCTTCTCCCGAGACGTTCCGATCAGACTCGGTACCTCGGTTCTTCAAGACACATCGACAGGTTAAAACAAGACCAGCAACACTGCCCGAATGTTCCGACAATTCCCGATAGGAGCTGCACATATCTCGTTCTCAGGGCACACTTAGATGGGACATCCTACGAGTAAAACCAAACCTCAAGTTGCCCTGAGGTGGCCCCGCAGTCTACTCGGTCGAACCAACACTCAGAGGAGCACTAGCCCAGGGGGGTTTAAAATAAGATGACCCTCGGGCTCCGGAAACCCAAGGGAAAAAGGGGCTAGGTGGCAAATGGTAAAACCAAGGTTGGGCATTGCTAGAAAAGCTTTAATCAAGACGAACTATCAAGGGGTTCCCATTATAACCCAACCGCGTAAGGAACGCAAAAACCGGGAACATAACACCGATATGACGGAAACTAGGGCGGCAAGAGTGGAACAAAACACTAGGCGAGAGACCGAGCCTTCCACCCTTTACCAAGTATATAGATGCATTAAGATAACATGGCAATATAATGATATCCCAACAAGTAAATAAATGTTCCAACAAGGAACGGTCACCAATCTTCACCTGCAACTAGCAACGCTATAAGAGGGGCTGAGCAAAGCGGTAACATAGCCAATCAACGGTTTGCTAGGACATGGTGGGTTAGAGGCTGAACATGGCAATTTGGGAGGCTTGAAAGCAAGTGGTAGGCATCGTAGCATTGGCATAGCAAAAGAGCGAGCATCTAGCAAAGCAAAGATAGTAGTGATTTCGAGGGTATGATCATCTTGCCTGCAAAGTTGTCAGAGTTGACTGGATCCTCGAAAGCAAACTCAACGGGATCCTCGTTAGCGAACTCGTCTCCCGGCTCTACCCAAACAAGACAACAAGCAACAAGGACACAATCAACCACGTGCAAAGATCAAGCGATATGATGCAAACATGGTATGCTATGCGGGATGCGATATGTGATGCATATGCAAGATGTGACAGATAATGCATGAACCTGGCCTCAACTTGGTAATCCAAGTGTGCCACTGGAAAGATGAGATGAAATCGCTTGAAAACGATATAAAGATCACCGGAATCGGAGTTACGGTGTGGAAATGGCAAGCAATTCAAATATGACCACGATCTGCTATTTACAGCAAGTAACCATCTAAATGCAATGAGATAAACATGCTACAGCACCCAAACATGGCAACAAAATACATGCCAGGGATGCATTCAAGATGCTTAACAAAAGTCTAGCACTGAGCTACGGCCAATTCATCCATTAACAGGTTCAAACAAGCATGACAAAAATGCATATGGTACACAGATCTTAGACTTAGTGAAATTAACACTTGTCTGGAATTTCAGATCAGGTATCCCTCTTCGGAGCAACAAAACATATATATGCTACAGGACCTGAACATGACAAAGTAAAGCATGGCATGGAGCTACGCAAAGAGCTTAACAAAAGTCCCTTAGTGACCTTGAGCCAAAATGGATCACAAAATACATTTGCAAGCATGTGAACATAGCAAAAAACATAATCAGTTTTCAAACTTAGTGAAAACTGGCACATGCTGAAAACAGATATCAAGTAGGCATGTTTACGAGCTCGATGCACTCACTACGGAGCAAGTCATGATAATCTAAGCATGCATACATCAAGAATACACAAAATACAAGCTAGACATGGCAAGAACAATAGCATAGCATGCACGGATCAACTATAACATCATCGGCAAAATTGCAAACAAGTTGACAATCTGCCCAGATTCACAAAGTAGCAAAAGTAGAGCTCGATTGACTCAAGCTAGGGTGCTCCATAATTGCAAACAAAGACATGGATGGATAGAGCACTACAAGATTAACAAAACATCCTTACTGATCATCCTCAAAAGAGGCACGGATCACTAGGAAACAACATGAACATATGGCATCATGAACTAAACAGCTCAAGGACTTAGTGGAAATGCTAAGTCCCTGAAAACAGAATTACCAAGTGCCTCACTTTGCAAGCTTGTGCTAGTCACCACACACATCACAAAAATACATGGGTTGCACCTCTGGAAAGATGACAATACCCTCAACAAAACATATGTAGAGCATCAGGGCATATCATGCACACAATAATCATGGCAAAAATGACAAATGTCTAAATGGAGTAGCAGATCTGACAATTATCTCAAGTAGCCCTCTTCTAACAGCATTTCGGGCATAAAGATCAACTCAAATGAAAATGATGCAATGGAATGAAATGATGTACTCTCTGAGACGAACATTTTGATATGCTATATGCCAAAAACGGGGTTACAGATGTGGAGATATAGCATGACGAACATGAGCACGTGGATTAGGGACTTAGGGGAAAAACGGGGTCAACCCTAATATATCCAGATCTGGATCGGGGGCACGCAATCCGAGGTCGGCCGGACTATCACCGGAGTCGCAAGGAGAGCTCGCCGGAGAGGAGATCCGGCGACGAGGTACTCGCCGGAGAGGGGATCCGGGGAGGCGCGGCCGGACGCGGGACCCGAGGGGCGGCGAGGGGCGTGGGCGGAGGCGCGATGGTGGCCGCGGTCGTCGGCAAACTGCGGCAGCGGGGCGGCGATGGTGGGGCGGCGGAGCTCGTGGAGGAGGCGGCGGGGCGCGGCGCCGGCTCGGGAGGAGAAGGGCGGCGGGCGGCTGTGCCCCGAGTCGGGCCGGGGACGGGCCCAAGCAGGCCTGGCGGCGCGGGGCAATGATGTGGTCCGGGGGCACCACGTGGCAGCTCCCGGTTGGCGGCGGCGGAAGCGTCTAGCCCGGACGGACGTGTCCGGCCGGCGCGGAGACGAATTTTAGGGTTTCAGGCGAGGGGGATCCGGATTTCTCGAGGAGGACCTATTTATAGAGGTAGGAGGAGCTAGGGAGCTCCAAATTGAGCACGGTTTTCGGCCACGCGATCGTGATCGAACGCTCTAGATGATGGAGCAGGTTTAGGTGGGTTTTGGGCCAACTTGGAGGGGTGTTGGGCTGCAACACACACGAGGCCTTTTCGGCCCCTCGGTTAACCGTTGGAGTATCAAACGAAGTCCAAATGGTACAAAACTTGATAGGTGGTCTACTGGTAGTAAACCAAGGCCGCTTGGCAAGTCTCGGTCCAATCCGGAAATGTTTAATCCCCACACATGAAAGAAAGGTAGAAATGACCACCGGAGGAGAACGAAGCGCCGGAATGCAAAACGGACAACGGGGAAAATGCTCGGATGCATGAGATGAACACGTATGCAAATGCAATGCACATGATGACATGATATGAGATGCATGACAACGATAACAACACACGGAGACAAAGACCCGAACCCGAGAAAATAAAATAACTTAAAGCCGGAAACGGCAAGAGTTGGAGTACATATTGGGTAAGTTACATCCGGGGTGTTACAACACTCCACCACTACGAAAGGATCTCGTCCCGAGATCTAGGACTGAAAGAATGCCGGGTACTCAGAACGGAGGTGATCCTCGCGTTCCCAGGTAGCTTCACGGTCGGAATGGTGTGACCACTTGACTTTGAGGAACTTGATCGACTTGTTGCGAGTCTTGCGTTCAGTCTCTTCAAGGATAGCAACTGGGTGCTCACGATAGGAGAGATCTTCTTGGAGCTCAATGTCCTCGAAGTTGACGGTGCGGTCAGGAGTCTTGAAGCACTTTCGGAGCTGAGAGACATGGAACACATCATGGACATTTGCAAAGTTGGAAGGAAGCTCGAGTTGATAGGCGAGATCGCCTCTCTTGCTGACAATCTTGAAAGGTCCCACGTATCTGGGGGGCAAGCTTCCCTTTGATACCGAAGCGATGAGTACCTTTCATAGGAGAGACGCGGAGGTAAACATGATCTCTGATCTCGGAAGCCAAATCACGGTGCTTACTATCATAGTAGCTCTTCTGACGAGATTGGGCTGCTTTGAGGTTATCTCGAATGACTTTGCACATTTCTTATGCCTCTATGATTAAGTCATTTCCCAAAAGCTGACATTCACCGGTTTCAGACCAATTGAGAGGGGTACGACACTTCCTGCCATACATAATTTCAAAAGGGGCCTTGCCCGAACTTGCTTGAAAACTGTTGTTGTATGAGAATTCAGCATAAGGAAGACAATCCTCCCACTTCATGCCGAAGGAGATCACACAAGCCCTGAGCATATCTTCAAGAATCTGGTTGACATGCTCGACTTGACCGCTAGTTTGAGGATGGAAAGCTGTGCTAAAGCGGATGTTGGTTCCCATGGCCGTCTGAAAAAAATCCCAAAACTTGGAGGTAAAGATGCTGCCACGGTCTGAAGAGATCACTTGAGGAATACCATGCAGAGAGACAATTCGAGAGGTATAGAGTTCCGCCAATTGAGCTGCAGTGATTGACTCTTTGATAGGCAGAAAGTGAGCCACTTTGGTGAGTTTGTCGATGACAACGAATATAGCATCATTGCCACGTTTGGACTTTGGAAACCCAGTCACGAAGTCCATCTCAATGTGGTAAAACTTCCATTCTGGAATGGCAAGAGGTTGGAGGAGACCAGCTGGCCTTTGGTGTTCTGCCTTCACTCTTCTGCAGACATCACATTCGTTCACGAACTGAGCAATCTCGCGCTTCATTTGAGTCCACCAATAAGCCTGCTTAACGTCCTGATACATCTTTGTACTCCCAGGGTGGATGGAGAGGAGAGAATTGTGAGCCTCGTTCATGATCACTTTACAAAGGTCACCTTTGGGCACAACAATACGATCCTCGAAGAAGAGAGTGTCCTTGTCATCAAGGCGGTAGCACTTGTACTTGTGTTGGCTCTTGGCAATCCCAATCTTCACTTTTTTCACCATAGCATCAAGAAGCTGGGCTTGGCGAATCTGGTCTTCCAAGGTAGGAGAGACTTGAAGGTTGGCGAGGAAACCTTGTGGAACAACTTGCAGATTAAGTTTGCGGAAAGCTTCACAAAGCTCGGGTTGATAAGGCTTGAGAATCAGACTGTTGCAATAAGCCTTCCTGCTCAATTCGTCAGCAATCACATTGGCCTTGGCTGGAGTATACTCGATACTCGGATTATACTCTTGAATCATTTCGACCCATCAAGTCTGCCTGAGGTTGAGATTAGGCTGAGTGAAGATGTACTTGAGACTTTTGTGGTCAGTGAAAATGTCCACTTTTCTTCCCAATAGAAGATGTCTCCAAGTCAAAAGAGCATGCACAATTGCCGCCAACTCGAGATCATGAGTGGGGTAGTTCTTCTCATTGGGATTCAACTGGCGAGAGGTATAAGCAACAACTTTCTTCTCTTGCATCAACACTGTGCCAAGACCTTGGAGAGAGGCATCACAAAAGACCGCGTACGGCTTGGATTCATCAGGCGGAGTCAGAACTGGAGCAGTGATCAATTTCTCTTTCAAAGTGTTGAAAGCAATGTCACACCCCGGAGACCAAACGTACTTGACGTGCTTCTGGAGAAGATTTGAGAGAGGCTTCGCGATCTTAGAAAAGTTTTCAACAAATCTTCGACAGTAGCTTGCGAGACCGAGGAAGCTACGGAGTTGCTTCACATTCTGAGGAGGTTCCCAATTCACAATTGCAGACACCTTCTCAGGATTCACGGCAATGGCCTTGGCAGAGATGATATGACCCAGATAAAGAACCTCATCGAGCCAAAATTCGCACTTGGAGAACTTGGCGTAGAACTGGTGTTCCCTCAGCTTATCAAGAACCAAACGCAAGTGCTTGGCATGATCTTCCTTGTTCTTCGAGAAAACCAGAATGTCGTCGAGATAGACCAAAACAAAGTCATTGGTGTAGGCTTTGAAGATGAAGTTCATCATTCGAGAGAACATCGGAGGAGCGTTGACAAGGCCAAAAGACATGACAGTGTATTCATATGAACCATAGCTTGTCCTGAAAGCCGTCTTGGGAATATCTTGCTCACGGATTCGAATCTGATGATAACCCATACGAAGATCAAGCTTGGAGAATACTTGGGCACCTTTGAGTTGTTCGAACAGCTCGTTGATGTTAGGAAGTGGGTATTTGTTCTTGATGGTCTTCTTGTTCAATGGACGGTAATCAACACAAAGTCGGTCCGTTCCATCCTTCTTCTTCACAAAAAGAACACCACAACCCCATGGAGAAGAACTAGGCCGGATGAGACCCATTCTTTCTTGAACATCGAGTTGCTTCTTCAGCTCCTTCAACTCTTCAGGTCCGAGCTTGTAAGGACGCTTGCACACAGGTTCCGTGCCAGGCTCAAGATCGATGACGAATTCAACTGGCCGGTGCGGAGGCATTCCTGGAAGCTCTTCTGGAAAGACGTATTGATATTCACAAACGACTGGAATCTGCGAGATAGCATCCAGTTCACCCTTCTCATTGAGAGAAAACAGACGGATAGTATTATCCCGAGCGGGAAAGACAATTACATCCTCAGACGAATGAGTCAATTGAATCTGTCTGGCTGCACAATCAAGATGCGCATTGTCCTTAGAAAGCCAATCCATTCCGAGAATAAGATCAATATCCGAGTTACCAAGAACCACCGGAGAAGAGAGAAACTTGTAGTCGCCCAACGTGATAGAGATATCGGGAGCAACCAAACTAGAAGTCAAAAGCTTGCCGGGAGAAACAACTTGCATGACTTTGGGCATGATCTCAGTATCAACATTGTGCTTCGATGCAAACGGGCATGACAAGAAAGAATGCGATGCACCAGTATCAAAAAGTACTTTTGCGGGAACATCGTTAACAGGAAGGTTACCCATGATGACATCTGACAAGTCCTCTGCCTGAGCTGCATTCATCAAATTGACCTTGGCGTGCTTGGGGTTATGCTTGACCACAGCTATACTTGCCGATCTGACAAGAGGAGGAGGAGGAAGAAGTCTCTGGTTGAAACACTTGTTGGCATAGTGACCCTTCTGTTGGCACTTGTTGCACGTGACCTCTGAAAGCGGACGGTGGTACGAAGCACTCGATCTTGGAGCTTGAGACGAAGTCTTGTTCTGAAAGCCAAGGTTGGGTGGGTGGGAAGAACCACTGCCACCTTTTCTCTTCTGATACGGCTGACGGAACGGAGGAGGAGGAAGCCAATACTTCTGCTGCTTGGCCACTTGAGTAGAGGAAGGAGTAGTGTCTCTGACTCGCTTCTTGGAAGCATCACACCTCAGTTGAGCGGCCTCTTGCTTCAGTGCCATGTTGTAGAACTCGTCGTACCTCAAGGGCTCAAAGAGAACAAGAGCTAGCTGAATTTCTTCTCTGAGACCACCCCTGAACTGGTATATCATGCTCTTCTCATCAGGGACGTCCTACTTGGCAAAGCAGGCGAGTTTCTGGAACAACTTGGTGTAGTCATAGATAGACAAAGAGCCTTGCTTCAGGTTGTGGAATTCCTCATGCTTGCTTTCAGTCACACTCTGAGGGATGTGATGAGCTCAGAAATCTTGGCGAAATTCATCCCAAGTGATCACACGTCCACCTCTGGAATCCTTGTACTGCTGGAACCATTCTGCAGCTTGGTCTTTGAGTTGGAAGGAAGCGAACTTGACAAAGTCCTCAGGCCTGACGTTACTGCACTCGAAATGCTTGCACAGATCCACAAGCCAATCGTCAGCATTAGTTGCCTCAACACAATTGCTGAAAGTCTTTGGCCCATTAGCAAGGAACTGGTTGAGTGTAACAAAGTGATTCTGATTGTTGCCTTGGTTCCCTTGGTTGCCTTGATTGCGCTCTTGAAGAATTTGCATGATCAACTGCGTGTTTGCATTGGTTGCGGCCATCACAGCTTGCCATGCCTCCGGAGGAGGTGGAGGTGGTGGCGGATCAGGATTCGGAGTCGTGCGCGTTGGAGGAGCCATCCTCAAGAGGTTAACATCCATTAGCACATTGATAGACAAATATTGAAGCTGAATCCAATGGAATGAAAATTGCAACATATAGTCTTCACATTCGAACAAAATGAACGAATGCATTCCTCTTGAAATGGTCACATATCCATAAATTGAGAAGCCACGTAGAATTACAGCAGAGAAATAAATCAACAAGGTACGGATCAAGAACGAATAATCGGTAAGAAATCCCAATCTCAAACCAATATCCGTGGAAGAAGAACTAGAGCTACAAGAATTCCCACCTATGAAACTCCCGAACCTTTCCGGTTATGCAATCAGGTGTTGGGGATACAGGGGAAACATAATATCTCACCCAAATGTGATGTCCGGGTAATCAAGCTACAGTAACCCTGTACTAATGATGCCACGTCAACTGGATTACTATTGCTAATCTCGCCTTAATTAGAAACTGATTCAAATTCAAATTCTAAATCAAGTAAACAATAAAAAAATCAAATATTAAAACTAAAATGTTCGGAGTGAGCCAAATAATGCATAGGTAATATTGGTGAAGAAACCAAAACTTTAGAAAATGTTTAAGTCCTTAAAAATAATTAAAACAGTGGCATTCATAATTAAATAGATGCCTTTTATAATTTCTAAAGTATCAAATTAATTCAATGGGGTACCAAACTTTTGTGGCAGAGGGTTAAACTAAAACATTAATTTAGGTATTGTGTCTCATATTTTTATAAAACTAAAATACGCTAATAGTAAAATAAAAGAGTAATTAAAGAAAAAGAAAAGATAAACAAAACGAAATTATAAAAAGATAAAACCTCCCCTCCCCTGGGCCTTGGCCCAGCAAACTGGCCAGGCCGGCCCACTTCCTCATCCCCTTCCCACTACAGGAACGTGGGGGTTGCATGGCGGCCATCGCCCCGTCGCCGGCCACGCGCCGGCCATCGCCCGGCCGGCCTCGCCTATATATCCGGCGACTCCCTCCCCGGTGCCTGGAACCCTAGCTAACCCCCTCTCTCCCCCGCGTTCCACTCCCCGATCTGGACGCCCAAGGACCCGAGCCGACGCCCTTCGTCGCCGTCGCCGGACCTCGCCGTCGTTGCCTCACCTCGCCCCCGAGCCGACCCCGACCTGCGCTGTCCTCCCTTCCTCTACGCCAATCCATGAGGACCCGGACGCCCCCACGACGCCGCTCCGAGCTCGACTTCTTCCTCAGGACGCCGGTCGCCGTCGCCAACGTCGGTCACCTCTGCAGCTCCTAAACCACTCGACGGGCCTCCTTGTGCCTGCTCGGTGAGCGCCACTCCCTCTCTCTCCTTCTCCCCGCCTCGAGACGCCGCCGTAGACCATTATCACCCCGCGCCTGGAGCCACCGCAGCTTGTGCTCGCCACGGCTCTGCCGTGCTCCCCAAGCCCCTGGTCATGTGCCTGCAGCTCCCTGACCCCACGCTGGCCGCGCCGTATGCGCCCCGCGGCCCCTGTATCTGTCACTGCGCGCCGCCTACGGCCCTCCCGCACCCGGCACCCCGATGCATGCCCTGTGCCTGCCTCCGTCCGACGACGCCGTTGCCGCACTTGCCCCGCGCCTAGTTGCGCCCGCCGTAGCCGCGCTATGCTGTTGTCGCTGCTACCGTGTTGTGCTCCACTCGCACCCATTCGCCGTGCTGCTGCAACCTGCTGCTGCCGCCTGTGCACGCGCGCCGGCCGTGCACGGCCCTGCGTCCGTCCGCCTGCGCCCAGCCGCCCTGCAACCGCGGCCTGCCTCGCCCCTCGCCCCGCGTCACTCACCAGCCCAGCGTCACGCCGTGCAGCGCCGCGCCCCGCGCCCAACTCGTGTGCATGCCACCGCTGCTATTCTGAATCTACTGCTGTTGCTAATTAGTGTAGCTACTAGCTAGCTTTTCAAATTTTACACTGACTAACCCTTTGGACAGCCTCTAAACTGCGGCAAAACCATGATTAACAGGAGTAAAAATAATTTGACTAGGTAGAACACTTGTCAAAGCTCAAATGTTTCCATTGGACCAAATCAATTTGATGCATGGATTAATTCCTATGAAAATCACAAAATGCTATCTTTTCTCAACAGAAAATAGAATTTATCCCTAGCACTGTGTGTGTGTATTCTGTGTGTGTGTGTGTGGTGGCCGACTGGCTCTCCATTAGCTATTAGTACTCTACTAGCTAGTTTAATCGGCGGTTAGGCATAGTGTAAATGACAGGTGGACCCCTCCTCTAAATATCCACTTAAAAAGCAAATGCAAGATATGTGTAAATGACACCTGGGCCCCATCTACATTTTTGACCAGTCAATTGTCAAGCAGTTGACTGTAGACTGCACTGTTGACTGAGTCAACAGGGACCCCTGTACCCACTGTCAGCCTCCGGTGGTCCCGCTGTGTGCACTCTGCTGGGTGCACATAGCAATTTCCCCTTTTAATTCGAATTAATAATAAATTTAGAAAATGATTTAAAACTTTAAAAATTATTATAAAATAAACCGTAACTCAGATGGAAAAACTTTGTACATGAAAGTTGCTCAGAACGACGAGACGAATCCGGATTCGTAGCCCGTTCGTCCGCCACGCATCCCTAGCATAGAGAACATGCAACTTTCCCCCTCCGGTTCATCTGTCCGAAAACGTGAAACACCGGGAATACTTTTCCGGATGTTTCCCCCTTCACCGGTACCACCTCGTACCGCGTTAGTGGCACACCTAGCATCACGCCTTGTCATGTCATGCATTTGTTTGCAATATATTTATTGGTTCTTCCCCCTCTTCTCTCGCTAGACACCGGGACCGACGCCGCTACTACCCAGTACGACTACGGTGTTGACGACCCCTCTCTCTTGCCAGAGCAACCAGGCAAGCCCGCCCCCCCCCTTGATCACCAGATATCGCCTACTCTTCTCTATACTGCTTGCATTAGAGTAGTGTAGCATGTTACTGGTTTCAGTTAATCCTATACTGCTGCATAGCCTATCCTTGCTACTACTGTTGTTACCTTTACCTGCTATCCTACTGCTTAGTATAGAATGCTAGTGTTCCATCAGTGGCCCTACACTCTTGTCCATCTGCCACGCTATACTACTGGGCCGTGATCTCTTCGGGAGGTGATCACGGGCATATACTATATACTTTACACGGTTACATTACCTGAGGTACTGTTCGGAGTTGGGGGCTCGAGGGGCAGGTGGCTACATCCCGGTAGAGGTGGGCCTGGGTTCCCGACGGCCCCCGGCTGTTACTTTGTGGCGGAGCGACAGGGCAGGTTGAGACCACCTAGGAGAGAGGTGGGCCTGGCCCTGGTCGGTGTTCGTGGGTACTTAAACACGCTTAACGAGATCTTCGTATCTAATCTGAGTCTGGCCACTGGCTTATACGCACTAACCATCTACGTGGGGACAGTTATGGGCACTCGACGTCGTGGTATCAGCTGAAGCCTTCGTGACGTCAGTGACTAAGCGGTGCGCGCCGGATTGGACTGGAACGCCTACTAGGCTAGGTCTGCTTCCGGCCACCCTCGCAACGTGCAGGTGTGCAATGGGCGATGGGCCCAGACCCCTGCGCCATAGGATTTAGACCGGCGTGCTGACCTCTCTGTTGTGCCTAGGTAGGGCTGCGACGTGTTGATCTTCCGAGGCCGGGCATGACCCAGAAAAGTGTGTCCGGCCAAATGGGATCGAGCGTGTTGGTTTATGTGGTGCACCCCTGCAGGGAATTAATCTATTTGAATAGCCGTGATCTTCGGTCACAGGACGACTTGGAGTTGTACCTTGACCTTATGACAACTAGAACCTGATACTTAATAAAACACACCCTTCCAAGTGCCAGATACAACCGGTGATCGCTCTCTCTCAGGGCGACGAGGGGAGGATCATCGGTTAGGATTATGCTATGCGATGCTACTTGGTGAACTTACCATCTACTCTCTTCTCCTGCTGCAAGATGGAGGTTACCAGAAGCGTAGTCTTCGAAAGGACTAGCTATCCCCCTCTTATTCCGGCATTCTGCAGTTCAGTCCACATATGATACCCTTAATCCATTTGATACCAATGCATACATATGTAGTGTAGCTCCTTGCTTGCGAGTACTTTGGATGAGTACTCACGGTTGCTTTCTCCTTCTTTTCCCTCTGTCCCTTCTATCTGGTTGTCGCAACCAAATGTTGGAGCCCAGGAGCCAGACGCCACTGTCGACGACGACTCCTACTACACCGGAGGTGCCTACTACTATGTGCTGCCCGCTGACGTCGACCAGGAGTAGTTAGGAGGATCCCAGGCAGGAGGCCTGCGCCTCTTTCGATCTGTATCCCAGTTTGTGCTAGGCATCTTATGGCAACTTGTTTAACCTATGTCTGTACTCAGATATTGTTGCTTCCGCTGACTCGTATATGATCGAGCTCTTGTATTCGAGCCCTCGAGGCCCCTGGCTTGTAATATGATGCTTGTATGACTTATTTTATTTGTAGAGTTGTGTTATGATATCTTCCCGTGAGTCCGTGATCTTGATCGTACACGTTTGTGTGTATGATTGGTGTACGGTCGAATCGGGGGCGTCACAAGTTGGTATCAGAGCCGACTGCCTGTAGGAATCCCCCTTTCACATTCCTTGGCCGAAGTCGAGTCTAGACATTGCAAAACTTTTACTAACATGGTTGTGTGTCTTACGGGCCCACGTCGCCATTGGGTGGTATTAGGATCCTTTACTCCTTGTGTATACTCTGGGACTCTTATCTCTCTTCTATTCGGGTTAAATGAATTTTGCTAAAATCTAACATTAGGATATCCTTATCACTTTCTCCCGGAGAGCCCTTCATTACAGATGATCGACTGCTTCAACAGAAGATTCTGATAATACTCTCCGGTGTACTCCTGAAACTTTGTGCCATTGCTTTTGCAATTCCCTACCACCGAAAAATCCCTATGGATAAATACTTACACCTGTCGTTCTTACTTTTATTCCCAGTTGGTCTTGTTATTACAAGATACCTCGGAAATTCTCTCTATTGTTCCGAGAATACTTTGTACTTACTGCCTTGTTGTTCTTTGTCACCAGAATACCCCTACGGATAATTCTCGCACTTATCGAGTATCCGCTCATCCCCCAGTTGTTCATGTGTTTCAGAATGGTCATCGAAATACTATTGATCCTCCAAAAATCCTTAGTAGCTTATTGCTCTGCCATACTTATCTGCTTGCATGATGGATGCTTTCCATATGTCTGGAAATATTCGTTAGTATCCTTAGGCACCGTCATTTTGATCCCTTTGATTCAACATGAGTGCGAATGCGCGCAATCATCAGTTGGTCCTTTTAAATTAACTTTCCGGCTCAGACGTCATTTTAAACATGAGCTCGTTCTGGACAAATCCAATTGCCATCGATTGTACCCCTAAGGATATTCAACTTATCCATCCCTAATCAGAACATTGCTTCTGATCCCTTGATTTGAAAATCATAGTTCCTTTGCATTTGAGCTCTGAATTAGTCAGTTGTTTCTAAAGTCTGATCTCCTTGCATTGTTTCTCCCTCTGGTTGAGTACCGATGCTCACACCAGATCCCTTGAGGACCACCAGATCCTTTGTTGGATTTTATCCGACAGTGTCCTTCATATTCAATAAGTCTATGAGCCTTTCCTCGGATACATAATGCCTTTGGTAAATTGTATCCTCTGCTTTCTCAAGCATGCTCTACTATCGAGCTTGTGTTATTTATTCTTGAAATTTGTGGTATATACTCCTAAGATGCCCTGATGGGTTGAACCTATGCCTTCCCCAAACGTTATGAACCCGAAAGTTTTCGCGAGTCATACTCTTTTGTTGCTCCGCTAGATAAAATTTCTACACTATAGCCTCATCAAAAGCGAGAAGTAAAATGAAAGGTTATGCATTGAAGAAGTGGGAGTCGACCTTGAGCCCTTGCGTTCATGCCCATGGACCCGATGTGGAACTTTTCTTTGAAGCTTCTTGTAAATGATAATAATCCCCTTGCTATAAGTTCATCTTGTATCTGTGGACATGGTTCCGACCATGTTTCTCCTTGATTCCATTTCTCGTGCAAGTTTGAGCACTTGTTTTCTACAGAGCATTACCCTATTCCAACATTTACTATGATCTGTCATCGAGTATTACCCCCTGGTATCTCGAGATTATCATGGAACTGCATACTTCTTATGAGTTCTTCATCAAGTGCTACATTCTCACTAATTCCAATTTTTCACGGGCTCTGAGTTATTAAACACTCAAAGACACCGATAACTGACTGAAGTCTGCACCGCGATTAAACAAATCATGGTAACCTTCATGACTTACGAGTTTGAACTCGATCAAGTCATTCCTAGCCTGTTTGGCTATATCCTTGTCATACTGATTTTAACTGTGCTACCTGGACCTTCTTCCTAGAGCAAAAATTTCGAGGTGAGCTAATCTTACGTCGATCTTCCTCGTCATAACAATTGTCCTTGAATGACAAGCTTGATTTCAAGTTTGTGTCGTACCTATGGTTTCAGTAACCTTTCGCTTCATCATTCCTTTGGCCTGATGTCATCACCGACCGATTACATCTTCATGAAATCTCTCAAACAATTGTGTCGTGATCATCATCGGCAATTTGAGCTCTTCCAGGATATTAATGGAATTCATGATGAGAAATGCCATCCTTGCCCCTTGGTGATTTGTGTTATCATCGGCAACATTCTTGCCTTCCCCCAACACAAACTTGTTCATGTTTTGTGTTGTACCTTGATTTCCTTGCTATCTAGCTTAGGTTATGATCTACCTTGTAGTATTACTGTCCTCTATATCAAGAATGTTGTGAGAGTTTCACCACCTCTTAAGAAATTCTTGATACAAGTAATACTTATCACCATCACCATTCCTTCTGGGTCCTCATGTTGTCCCTAACCGGAATACCGACAATGATGTGTGAATTCAAAACTTCCAGCAACCATGTTGCTTTGAACCAATGTTTAAATTGTGTATGTTTTCCTCGAGCATACATCAGTATACCATTTTGAATTGACAAATGTTATCTCCTTGTTCACATAATTGGGGAGATCCATCTTTTGAGAATCTCGATGAATTGTCACCAAGTCCATCAGCCATCTCCTCACCCTCTCCCTGTTTTAATGATGAACTTTTGCTTTGGAACTCGTTTGCATAGTTCATTTCCCTGAGAACCTTACAATGTCATCTCGACAATTTGTGTTGCACCTTTCTTCTCAGGCATCCTGAATCTGAGTTATCCTAACACCAATCAGATCTGAATCTTGGTCAGATATGATGGTTGGAACATATATCCAAGAGTTATATCGTTGGTCTTATATGACCTGGTAAGGTGAGGTCATGCCTAGCACACCTGATTGGAGGACTATTGTTATAGTTTCCTTTTCAGCAAGGTTATCCATTCTTCCATGAGGAAATCGTAAGACTTATTCTATAAGTTGTTCCTGATGGATCCTTTGTGCATCCAAAGTGTGACCTTTGATTGAAGACCATGTCAATGCTATCTCGAAGCATGTCTGTGGTGCTCCGATTTTCAAAAAGAACATTTGAAGCCCAATGCTAAATGTTTCCTGATCAATTAACCAAACACCGCTGTATGGGTAATGTCATGAAATTTCTCTCCCCTTACCTAAAGAGTTTTCTACATCATATCCTGCCACGGATACCATGCTCTGCTTGTCCTTGGGAAGGATATACTCCTGGAATATGTGTTTTAACACATTTTCCTTTCCATTGTTCTGTTTAATCTGATAATCATATTATCCTTTCCATTGTTTGGTTTAACCTTTCTTGTGATCTATATGATCTAAGCAGTAATATTCTCCTGCTTAAGTAAACCCCTCGTTGTACAATTCTGTCAGCAAGACCCTGTTACTATTGTTGATGACATTTCGGTAGCCACCGATGGACGAGAACTTTGCGTATTGGTCCGCCTCATGTCAACGAGCAGGAAAATGGTTCTCTTCGTCCCTCGCCCTAGGTATCGACGTTGTTGCCGACATAATCGACAGGCTACCCTCTGACATGTCTTGCTATCATGGCCGTGCAAGATGTCAGTCCCCTTCCTACTTTTAACCTCATGGTGGACCCATAACCCAAAGTTCCACATGATCGAAACCTGACTCTCCTGTACACCCCCGGTTTCCAAAGTTATTCCTCGCGCTTGACTTCTTATGTAACTCACGGGCCACCTGCCAAGTGATCTATTTGGGTATCAGCCGCAATACTTATTCTTGTTGCCCTGAAACCCTTTCACCTTCTGATTAGGCATCGAAAAATTGCCTATCCTCTTGAAACTTCTATTTCGCACCTTCTTACTTTGCTCTCGATATTTTCTTAAGTTTCAATTCGAGAGCTACAATCCGCCACCCTCCCTGATGTTCTCTACCAGATAGGCGACCTTGTAGAGGTCAGTTCTTTCGAAGATACCCCTTATCATTTTTCATAAGTACGATGAGACTCTCGAAGAAAGGATGAAGACTTCATCATGATGAGCAGGGAAATGAAGACATCAACAAGGGGGTTCAACTTTTCGAAAAGGGCAACCAAGACCGAGATGACTCGTTAGAAATTCGTAACCAAATCTTTTCCCCATTCGTCCCCCTCTTGAATCTCGGGACGAGATTTCTTGTAGTGGAGGAGAATTGTGACGCCCGGGTAATCAAGCTACAGTAACCCTGTACTAATGATGCCACGTCAATTCGATTACTATTGCTAATCTCGCCTTAATTAGAAACCGATTCAAATTCAAATTCTAAATCAAGTAAACAATAAAAAAAATTCAAATATTAAAACTAAATTGTTCGGAGTGAGCCAAATAATGCATAGGTAATATTGGTGAAGAAACCAAAACTTTAGAAAATGTTTAAGTCCTTAAAAATAATTAAAACAGTGGCATTCATAATTAAATAGATGCCTTTTATAATTTCTAAAGTATCAAATTAATTCAATGGGGTACCAAACTTTTGTGGCAGAGGGTTAAACTAAAACATTAATTTAGGTATTGGTCTCATATTTTTATAAAACTAAAATACGCTAATAGTAAAATAAAAGAGTAATTAAAGAAAAAGAAAAGATAAACAAAACGAAATTATAAAAAGATAAAACCTCCCCCTCCCCTGGGCCTTGGCCCAGCAAATTGGCCAGGCCGGCCCACTCCCTCATCCCCTTCCCACTACAGGAACGTGGGGGTTGCGTGGCGGCCATCGCCTCGTTGCCGGCCACGCGTCGGCCATCGCCCGGCCGGCCTCACCTATATATCCGGCGACGCCCTCCCCGGTGCCTTGAACCCTAGCTAACCCCCTCTCTCCCCCGTGTTCCGCTCCCCGATCTGGATGCCCACGGACCCGAGCCGGCGCCCTTCGTCGCCATCGCCGGACCTTGCCGTCGTTGCCTCACCTCGCCCCCGAGCCAACCCCGACCTGCGCTGTCCTCCCCTTCCTCTACGCCAATCCACGAGGACCCGGACGCCCCCATGACGCCGCTCCGAGCTCGACTTCTTCCTCAGGACGCCGGTCGCTGTCGCCAACGTCGATCGCCTCTGCAGCTCCTAAACCACTCGACGGGCCTCCTTGTGCCTGCTCGGTGAGCGCCACTCCCTCTCTCTCCTTCTCCCCGCCTCGAGACGCCGCCGTAGACCGTTATCACCCCGCGCCTGGAGCCACCGCAGCTCGTGTTCGCCACGGCTCTGCCGTGCTCCCCATGCCCCTGGTCATGTGCCCGCAGCTCCCCGACCCCACGCTGGCTGCGCCGTATGCGCCCCGCGGCCCCTGTATCCGTCACCGCGCGCCGCCTACGGCCCTCCCGCACCCGGCACCCCGAAGCATGCCCTATGCCTGCCTCCATCCGACGACGTCGTTGCCGCACTTGCCCCGCGCCTAGTCGCGCCCGCCGTAGCCGCGCTATGTTGTTGTCGCTGCTACCGTGCTATGCTCCACTCGCACCCGTTCGCCGTGCTGCTGCAACCTGCTGCTGCCGCCTGTGCACGCGCGCCGGCCACGCCCGGCCCTGCGTCCGTCCGCCTGCGCCCAGCCGCCCTGCAACCGCGGCCTACCTCGCCCCTCGCCCCGCGTCGCTCACCAGCCCAGCGTCACGCCGTGCAGCGCCGCGCCCCGCGCCCAACTCGTGTGCATGCCACCGCTGCTATTCTGAATCTACTGCTGCTGCTAATTAGTGTAGCTACTAGCTAGCTTTTCAAATTTTACACTGACTAACCCTTTGGACAGCCTCTAAACTGCGGCAAAACCATGATTAACAGGAGTAAAAATAATTTGACTAGGTAGAACACTTGTCAAAGCTCAAATGTTTCCATTGGACCAAATCAATTTGATGCATGGATTAATTCCTATGAAAATCACAAAATGCTATCTTTTCTCAACAGAAAATAGAATTTATCCCTAGCACTGTGTGTGTGTATTCTATGTGTGTGTGTGGTGGTCGACCGGCTCTCCATTAGCTATTAGTACTCTACTAGTTAGTTTAATCGACGGTTAGGCATAGTGTAAATGACAGGTGGACCCCTCCTCTAAATATCCACTTAAAAAGCAAATGCAAGATATGTGTGAATGACACCTGGGCCCCATCTACATTTTTGACCAGTCAATAGTCAAGCAGTTGACTGTAGACTGCACTGTTGACTGAGTCAACAGGGACCCCTGGACCCACTGTCAGCCTCCGGTGGCCCCGCTGTGTGCACTCTGCTGGGTGCACATAGCAAATTCCCCTTTTAATTCGAATTAATAATAAATTTAGAAAATGATTTAAAACTTTAAAAATTAATATAAAATAAACCGTAACTCAGATGGAAAAACTTTGTACATGAAAGTTGCTCAGAACAACGAGACGAATCTGGATTCGCAGCTTGTTCGTCCGCCACGCATCGCTAGCATAGCGAACACGCAACTTTCCCCCTCCGGTTCATCTGTCTGAAAACGTGAAACACCGGGAATACTTTTCCGGATGTTTCCCCCTTCACCGGTACCACCTCGTACCGCGTTAGTGGCACACCTAGCATCACGCCTTGTCATGTCATGCATTTGTTTGCAATATATTTATTGGTTCTTCCCCCTCTTCTCTGGCTAGACATCGGGACCGGCGCTGCTGCTACCCAGTACGACTATGGTATTGACGACCCCTCTCTCTTGCCAGAGCAACCAAGCAAGCCCCCCCCCCTTGATCACCAGATATCGCCTACTCTTCTCTATACTGCTTGCATTAGAGTAGTGTAGCATGTTACTGCTTCCAGTTAATCCTATACTGCTGCATAGCCTATCCTTGCTACTACTGTTGTTACCTTTACCTGCTATCCTACTGCTTTGTATAGAATGCTAGTGTTCCATCAGTGGCCCTACACTCTTGTCCATCTGCCACGCTATACTACTGGGCCGTGATCACTTCGGGAGGTGATCACGGGCATATACTATATACTTTACACTGTTACATTACCTGAGGTACTGTTCGGAGTTGGGGGCTCGAGGGGCAGGTGGCTCCATCCCGGTAGAGGTGGGCCTGGGTTCTCGACGGCCCCTGACTGTTACTTTGTGGCGGAGCGACAAGGCAGGTTGAGACCACCTAGGAGAGAGGTGGGCCTGGCCCTGGTCGGTGTTCGCGGGTACTTAAACACGCTTAACGAGATCTTGGTATTTGATCTGAGTCTGGCCACTGGCTTATACGCACTAACCATCTACGCGGGGACAGTTATGGGCACTCGACATCGTGGTATCAGCCGAAGCCTTCGTGACGTCAGCGACTGAGCGGCGCGCGCCGGATTGGACTGGAACGCCTACTAGGCTAGGTCTGCTTCCGGCCGCCCTCGCATCGTGCAGGTGTGCAATGGGCGATGGGCCCAGACCCCTGCGCCATAGGATTTAGACCGGCGTGCTAACCTCTTTGTTGTGCCTAGGTAGGGCTGCGGCGTGTTGATCTTCCGAGGCCGGGCATGACCCAGAAAAGTGTGTCCGGCCAAATGGGATCGAGTGTGTTGGGTTATGTGGTGCACCCCTGCAGGGAAGTTAATCTATTCAAATAGCCGTGATCTTCGGTAACAGGACGACTTGGAGTTGTACCTTGACCTTATGACAACTAGAACCGGATACTTAATAAAACACACCCTTCCAAGTGCCAGATACAACCGGTGATCGCTCTCTCACAGGGCGACGAGGGGAGGATCATCGGTTAGGATTATGCTATGCGATGCTACTTGGTGAACTTACCATCTACTCTCTTCTCCTGCTGCAAGATGGAGGTTACCAGAAGCGTAGTCTTCGAAAGGACTAGCTATCCCCCTCTTATTCCGGCATTCTGCAGTTCAGTCCACATATGATACCCTTAATCCATTTGATACAAATGCATACAATGTAGTGTAGCTCCTTGCTTGCGAGTACTTTGGATGAGTACTCACGGTTGCTTTCTCCTTCTTTTCCCTCTGTCCCTTCTATCTGGTTGCCGCAACCAGATGTTGGAGCCCAGGAGCCAGACGCCATTGTCGACGACGACTCCTACTACACCGGAGGTGCCTACTACTACGTGCTGCCCGCTGACGACGACCAGGAGTAGTTAGGAGGATCCCAGGCAGGAGGCCTGTGCCTCTTTCGATCTGTATCCTAGTTTGTGCTAGCCATCTTATGGCAACTTGTTTAACTTATGTCTGTACTCAGATATTGTTGCTTCCGCTGACTCGTATATGATCGATCTCTTGTATTCGAGCCCTCGAGGCCCCTGGCTTGTAATATGATGCTTGTATGACTTATTTTATTTGTAGAGTTGTGTTATGATATCTTCCCGTGAGTCCCTGATCTTGATCGTACACGTTTGTGTGTATGATTAGTGTACGGTCGAATCAGGGGCGTTACACCAAACTAGCAAATCCTACATCCAGCTGTATCCATCCTTCAACACATAACCAAGAAAAACTTCGGAAACCATCTACCTCAACCTTCAAAAAGCATCTGTTATACAAGTTATGGCGATACTCCCGAACTCCCGCCCCAGTACTGGGTGGCGTCGAGGTTATCTCACCAACGAACTGCATAAAAGAGATTTTCGATGTCGGCGTACTAAACTCAGGTATTCCAGAACTGCAACGATAAAATTATGATGACAACACCTCAGAGCTCACCTCCCCGGGGCACTTCCACAAAACCCCTGACAGGAGGCACCAAGACAATGTTCTTAACATAAAACCATCGGAACGATTCCAAGATACCCGCGTGATCCTAAAAAAAAATTAGTGAAATTTGAGAAGAGAAGAGTCAAAACTCTACGTCAGGATGCCTTACCAGAGCGATGAGGAGACTGGGAAGTAAAAAGAATTCCTAAACTCTCCGATATATAATTCCTAGATGACTCAAAATATTTTTCTAGACACAACTCGGCCGCTAAAAATGATCAAATAGTGGGGGCTCCTAAGGTCGGGGAAGGCTCTGATTACCAACTTGTAACACCCTTGATGCGACTATATCTCCCACATGTCGAGGCACGACTTAGAGGCATAATCGCATTGAAGGCATATGTCGCAAGTTAGGCAATCTTCACAAACATCCCATGTAAAATATATAATGAAAGGGGAGATAACATAGTTGGCTTACACTCGCCACGTCAATCAAGTACATAAATAACATTACATCATTCAAACACTCATGGCCCGACTACGGCGCCAAAATAAAAGACAACCCAACATGCGACACGGTCCCGATCAACCCCAACTGGGCACCACTACTAATCATCAGGAAAAGAAACATAGTAACGCTGAGAGTCCTCGTCGAACTCCCACTTGAGCTCAAGCGCGCCATCTAGAGCTGTATCATCAGGCCCTGCATCTGGTGTAATAGTAATCTGTGAGCCACAGGGACTCAGCAATCTCGCACCCACGCGATCAAGACTAGTTAAGCTTAATAGGTAAGGCAAGGTAACATATGTGGAGCTACAGCGAGCGACTAGCATATATGGTGGCTATCCTATTCGCAAAAGAGATGTCGTGGTATTTCTCACGGGGGGCTTGCGAGTCAACAGATGCCACAAGGGCTTAGTGTGTGGGTAGGACTGCTGCTAATAGGACCGGGAGCGGGTATGCGAGTAGCACGCGGTAGTTTACCCAGGTTCGGGGCTCTCCGGAGAGATAACACCCCTACTCCTGCATGTCTGAGTATATATCTGGGGTGTACATTGGGCAGTACAAAGTGCTCCTGGAGCTATATCTAAGGTCAGTGCCATAGGCATCTGGCCTCGTATCTGTGTCAATAGGTGAGCACCAGAGTGTGTGGCGTGGTGCCCTTGGCACTAGTGGCCATATGGATGTGTGTCCATACGTGAGCATGTATGCATGTGTGTGTGATTCCATCCTGATGGATGGATGGATGGTTGCTATATATAGTGGGAGCTAGCTTGCTACCTAAGCTAAATGGTGGTGGCGTTGGATGTAAGCTACCTTGGGTAGCTTACAAGCCAAGCCATGTAGGCATAGCTAGTAGCATGGTGCATGTCATGCTTGTCCCCTGGGGTACTTTATAAATCAGTACCCAGGGGACACGGTACACTGTAGATGACCTCGCCGTACGGTCGCCCCGTCGGTGTCGGGTCGGGCTGCAGTCGGCAGCCGACTGGTCGGCGCAGTCGGCAGCCGGCTGGTTGGCGCAGTCGGACTGAGGGGCTTTGCTAGCCCCGATGTCTTGAAATATCATCTTGCCGTCTTCGGGGTATCCGTGTCCAATTACTCCGACAGTAGCCCCCAAGCCTCCGGGCAACTTGGCAAAGTTGGGCGGAGGTTTTTTGGCAAATGTTCATGGAAATGATCATAAAGAAGGACAAGGTTAGTCCACGCAAATATATCATATGCTTGCTTTTAGTATTGCAAGTTTTATGCGGAGGGTGCCGACTCGGTTTCATCCGAGCCCCCTTCAATCTTTTTCGTGTTCCCTCCACTCTTTGGCTTGTTCTCTTGCTTGCCGGACAACCGCTCTGCGGTCTGTGGCTAAGAGTGGGCCGCGAAGTGGAGTGTACAGTACTCAGAGTCTAGGAGCAGATTCAACCGAGTAGATACTCATAAAGGAAACGACCGGGTCGCCCGAACCGTTTTTCTTCCCGGACATTTTTCATGTGGGTGGCCTTCAGCGTTCACTCTTGCTAGTCGGACAGCCGCTCTGCGGTCTGTGACTAAGAGTGGGCCTTTGGTACTGCGCACGCTACTAAGCTGTCTGCGGGAACTAACGTCTCAGGCCAAGCGGCCAGCCCCGGGGCCAACTCTGGCTGGCGCCAGGGTGAACAGTGATGCTACTGTGATTAAAATGCAGAGATAGGCCCCGAGCATCGCTCGGGGTTATCCGTGCTTGTGTGATGCAAAAACATGCGGGTGAGGAGCTCACATTGATTTTCGTGTAGTCGCGGTCGTCGAAGACAGCCGGCGCGACTCGACGCTCGCGGAGCGCGTCGGCGCACCCGCTGGGTGTAGCCCTCGAGCCCCCGGGTGCTCGAAGGGGCTCCCTGCCGGTCAGGCTCGACCGGCCAGGCGGCGAGGCGTCTTGCAACGCCCTTTTTCTTCTTTTTCTCTTCTGCTGGCTGCTGGCAGTCGGACAAAACTTTTATCTTGTCTGCAATCTTCGCGGGGGTGCGCCAGCGCACCCGCTGGGTGTAGCCCCCGAGATTCGGGCCGACTGCTGAGCAGTCGGGCCGGATCTCCCGGCGACTACTTTGTCTTCATCTTCGCGGGGGCGCGTCAGCGCACCCGTTGGGTGTAGCCCCCGAGATTCGGGCCGACTGCTGAGCAGTCGGGCTGGATCTTCTAGCAGCTACCTTGTCTTCATCTTCGCGGGGGCGCGTCAGCGCACCCACTGGGTGTAGCCCCCGAGATTCGGGCTGACTGCTGAGCAGTCGGGCCAGATCTTCCGGCAGCTACCTTGTCTTCTCTCTCGCACGGGAGCGCGTCAGCGCACCTGCTGGGTGTAGCCCTCGAGATTCGGGCCGACTGCTGAGCAGTCGGGCCGGATCTTCCGGCAGCTACTTTGTCTTCTCTTTGTCCCAGGCGGACGCACATTTCTTTTCCATCCGGCTGGGTAGTCGGACTTCTGGAAACGAGCAGTCGGCTTGCATCCTATCTCTATCTTTCTTTCTTTTTTGCAGCAAGCCGGCTCTGATTTTTTCTAGCGGCCGGCTAGGTAGTCGGCGCACTGCTCTTTTTATTTTAGCACGGGGGGGCTGACTTTTCTCTCTCAGCCGGCCTGGGCACCCGGACACGCACGAAGGCGGCAGGGCCGGCCAGGTTGCGGGGGTGAAGCCCGCAGGCCGGGTCGCGGGCGGAGGAGTCGGCGCGGGCGAAGCCGGCAAGCAAGGTCGCGGGTGGAGGAGCCGGCGCGGCGGCCAGGTCGCCGTGTTGACGGAAGGAGCCGCGGCCGGGTAGCGGAAGCCGGCCAGGGCACGCAAAAGCCGACCAGCCCGGGGCCGGGAGTCGGCGGAGTCGTCGGCGACACGGCGCAGGTGCGGGGACTCGACGCGGGGGCCGGCAGAGATGGCGAGGCCGGGCCGCGGGTGCGAGCCGATGGAGGTGCAGCGGCCGCGAGGTGGAGACGGTGTTCGGCGGCGACGAGGAGAGCAGTGGGCGATGCGGGCGCTGCTGGAGGGTCGGCCTGGGCGGGGCGCAGCCAGATGCTGCGAGCAGGCGGGGCCAAATCCGGCCGGAGCCGGCGCAGCCGGGCTGCGGGAGGAGCCGGCGCGGCCGCGAGGAGGCAGCCCAGAACGGGGGCCGGGTCGGCGCGAAGGCGGCCGAGGCGAGGCGAAGCCGGCTCGCGGAAGCCGGTGGGCGGGCGAGGCGCCCCGGCAGGGGCGGAGCCGGCGGCCGGATGGCGCGGGGCAGAGAGCCGGCCGCGGGGGCGGAGCCGGCCGCGTAGGAGCAGGCGGCGGGGCGAGCAGAAGCCAGCAGCAGCTGGTGCGAGGTCGGGGGAGCGAGCGCCGCGGGAAGGGGCGAGCGCACACCTGAGGGCACGCGGCCGTGAGCAGCGCCGCGCGGGGCTATGCGGAGTATCGAGAGGCCGGCGCCCTGGGGAAGCAGGATGCAGGTGACGGCGGGAGCAGAGGAGCTCACTGGTGTGTGCTCGCGCGTGCGAACGGTCGCGCAGCGAAGCAGAGCAGCGCAGCGGCAGAGCAGAGCCGGAGCAAGGTGGAGGAGTGTGCGGAAGCGGCGCGGCCGGCCGGAGCGAGTGTCTGAATGGCAAGAATCCAGGCAGTATCCATCTCGCATCCGGCCAGCGTATAAGCAGAATACGGCCATTATCTGACTTGCATCTCGGAAGTGTATTGGCAGTGTACAAGCCTTAGGCTTGTGTATCGCCAGTATCTGGCTATGGCTTGACCATTTTTTTCACTTGCTCTAGCTAGCTTGTATGGACGAAATGTGGAGGAGCGAAAGCGCATTCCGACTAGAGCACGGCGCAGCGTGGAGAGGAGCAGACGCAAGCCGCGCGTGGATGGTCACGGCCGACCGAAGAGAGACCCCGCGCGCGGCGCGCGCGCGGATGGACGGTCTGCGTTGCGGTGGTGGTGATGACGAAGGTGGCGAGGCCGACGACGAGGACGCGCCACCCATCACGGCCGCTCTGGGGGCGGGTCGATGTCAAGCCCCCGAGCGCTACTGGAGAGACGGCGCGATGCCGCGGCGGAGGCGATGAAGAAAAAAGGTCCCGCCCGGACAGCGAAACCAGCAGCAGTGCGGTAGCATAGTACCGCCCCACGGTGGGCGCCAACTGTCGTGGTATTTCTCACGGGGGGCTGGCGAGTCGACAGATGCCACAAGGGCTTAGTGTGTGGGTAGGACTGCTGCTGATAGGACCGGGAGCGGGTATGCGAGTAGCACGTGGTAGTTTACCCAGGTTCGGGGCTCTCGGGAGAGATAACACCCCTACTCCTGCATGTCTGAGTATATATCTGGGGTGTACATCGGGCAGTACAAAGTGCTCCTGGAGCTATATCTGAGGTCAGTGCTATAGGCATCTGGCCTCGTATCTGTGTCAATAGGTGAGCACCAGAGTGTGTGGCATGGTGCCCTTGGCACTAGTGGCCGTATGGATGTGTGTCCATACGTGAGCATGTATGCATGTGTGTGTGAGTCCATCCTGATGGATGGATGGATGGTTGCTATATATAGTGGGAGCTAGCTTGCTACCTAAGCTAAATGGTGGTGGCGTTGGATGTAAGCTACCTTGGGTAGCTTACAAGCCAAGCCATGTAGGCATAGCTAGTGGCATGGTGCATGTCATGCTTGTCCCCTGGGGTACTTTATAAATCAGTACCCAGGGGACACGGTACACTGTAGATGACGTCGCGGTACGGTCGCCCCGTCGGTGTCTTGTCGGTGTCGGGTCGGGCTGCAGTCGGCAGCCGACTGGTCCGCGCAGTCGGCAGCCGGCTGGTTGGCGCAGTCGGACTAAGGGGCTTTGCTAGCCCCGATGTCTTGAAATATCATCTTGCCGTCTTCGGGGTATCCGTGTCCAATTACTCCGACAAGAGAGCGAGAAGAGAAGGCAAAGCGCGAACGCATAACTAAAGAGGGCAATCCTGCGGCAAACATTACTCCAACACCGTGTCCACTTCCCGGACTACGCCGAGAAGAGGCCGTCATGGTACCTCACATAGTTGATTCATTTTAATTAAGTTAATTTTTAAGTTATCTACAACCGGACATTAACAAATTCCCATCTGCCCATAACCGCGGGCACGGCTTTTGAAAGTTCAAATCCCTGCAGGGGAGTCCCAACTTAGCCCATGACAAGCTCTCACGGTCAACGAAGGAATAGACCTTCTCCCAAGACGTTCCGATCAGACTCGGTACCTCGGTTCTTCAAGACACTTTGACAGGTTAAAAGAAGACCAGCAACACCGCCTGAATGTGCCGACAAATCCCGGTAGGAGCTGCACATATCTCGTTCTCAGGGCACACTCAGATGAGACATCCTACGAGTAAAACCAACGCTCAAGTTGCCCCGAGGTGGCCCCGTAGTCTACTCGGTCGGACCAACACTCAGAGGAGCACTTGCCCAGGGGGGTTTAAAATAAGATAACCCTCGGGCTTCGGAAACCCAAGGGAAAAGGGGTTAGGTGCTAAATGGTAAAACCAAGGTTGGGCATTGCTGGAAAAGCTTTAATCAAGACGAACTATCAAGGGGTTCCCATTATAACCCAACCGCGTAAGGAACGCAAAATCCAGGAACATAACACCGATATGACGGAAACTAGGGTGGCAAGAGTGGAACAAAACACTAGGCGAGAGACCGAGCCTTCCACCCTTTCCCAAGTATATAGATGCATTAAGATAACATGGCAATATAATGATATCCCAACAAGTAAATAAATGTTCCAACAAGGAACGGTCTCCAATCTTCATCTGCAACTAGCAACGCTATAAGAGGGGCTGAGCAAAGCGGTAACATAGCCAATCAACGGTTTGCTAGGACATGGTGGGTTAGAGGCTGAACATGGCAATTTGGGAAGCTTGAAAGCAAGTGGTAGGCATCGTAGCATTGGCATAGCAAAAGAGCGAGCATCTAGCAAAGCAAAGATAGTAGTGATTTCGAGGGTATGATCATCTTGCCTGCAAAGTTGTCAGAGTTGACTGGATCCTCGAAAGAAAACTCAACAGGCTCCTCATTAGCGAACTCGTCTCCTGGCTCTACCCAAACAAGACAAACAAGCAACAAGGACACAATCAACCACGTGCAAAGATCAAGCGATATGATGCAAACATGGTATGCTATGCGGGATGCGATATGTGATGCATATGCAAGATGTGACAGGTAATGCATGAACCTGGCCTCAACTTGGGAATCCAAGTGTGCCACTGGAAAGATGAGATGAAATCGCTTGAAAACGATCTAAAGATCACCGGAATCGGAGTTACGGTTTGGAAATGGCAAGCAATTCAAATATGACCACGATCTGCTATTTACAGCAAGTAACCATCTAAATGCAATGAGATAAACATGCTACAGCACCCAAACATGGCAACAAAATACATGGCAGGTATGCATTCAAGATGCTTAACAAAAGTCTGGCACTGAGCTACGGCCAATTCATCCATTAACAGGTTCAAACAAGCATGTCAAAAATGCATATGGTACACAGATCTCAGACTTAGTGAAATTAACACTTGTCTGGAATTTTAGATCAGGTAGCCCTCTTCGGAGCAACAAAACTATATGCTACAGGACCTGAACATGACAAAGTAAAGCATGGCATGGAGCTACGCAAAGAACTTAACAAAAGTCCCTTAGTGACCTTGAGCCAAAAGGGATCACAAAATACATTTGCAAGCATGTGAACATAGCAAAAAACATAATCAGTTTTTAGACTTAGTGAAAATTGGCACATGCTGAAAACAGATATCAAGTAGGCATGTTTACGAGCTCGATGCACTCACTACAGAGCAAGTCATGATAATCTAAGCATACATACATCAAGAATACACAAAATACAAGCTAGACATGGCAAGAACAATAACATAGCATGCACGGATCAACTATAACATCATCGGCAAAATTGCAAACAAGTTGACAATCTGCCCAGATTCACAAAGTAGCAAAAGTAGAGCTCAATTGACTCAAGCTAGGGTGCTCCATAATTGCAAACAAAGACATGGATGGATAGAGCACTACAAGATTAACAAAACATCCTTACTGATCATCCTCAAAAGAGGCACGGATCACTAGGAAACAACATGAACATATGGCATCTTGAACTAAACAGCTCAAGGACTTAGTGGAAATGCTAAGTCCCTAAAAACAGAATTACCAAGTGCCTCACTTTGCAAGCTTGTGCTAGTCACCACACACATCACAAAAATACATGGGTTGCACCTCTGGAAAGATGAGAAAACCCTCAACAAAACATATGTAGAGCATCAGGGCATATCATGCACACAATAATCATGGCAAAAATGACAAATGTCTAAATGGAGTAGCAGATCTGACAATTATCTCAAGTAGCCCTCTTCTAACAGCATTTCGGGCATCAAGGTGAACTCAAATGAAAATGATGCAATGGAATGAAATGATGTACTCTCTGAGACGAACATTTTGATATGCTATATGCCAAAAACGGAGTTACGGATGCGGAGATATAGCATGAAGAAGATGAGCACATGGATTAGGGACTTAGGGGGGAAAACGGGGTCAACCCTAATATATCCAGATCTGGATCGGGGGCACGCAATCCGAGGTCGGCCGGACTCTCGCCGGAGTCGCAAGGAGAGCTCGCCGGAGAGGAGATCCAGCAACGAGGTACTCGCCGGAGAGGGGATCCAGGGAGGCGCGGCCGGGCGCGGGACCCGAGGGGCGCGGGCCCGGGGCGCGATGGTGGCCGCGGTCGTCGGCGAACTGCGGCAGCGGGGCGGTGATGGTGGGGCGGCGGAGCTCGCGGCGGAGGCGGCGGGGCGCGGCGCTGGCTCGAGAGGAGAAGGGCGGCGGGCGGCTGTGCCCCGAGTCGGGCCGGGAGGGCCGGGGATGGGCCCGAGCGGGCCTGGCGGCGCAGGGCGATGATGTTGTCCGGGGGCGCCACGTGGGAGCTCCTGGTTGGCGGCGGCGGAAGCGTCCGGCCCGGACGGACGTGTCTGGCCGGCGCGGAGACGAATTTTAGGGTTTCAGACGAGGGGGATCCGAATTTCTCGAGGAGGACCTATTTATAGAGGTAGGAGGAGCTAGGGAGCTCCAAATTGAGCACGGTTTTCGGCCACGCGATCGTGATCGAACGCTCTAGATGATGGAGCAGGTTTAGGTGGGCTTTGGGCCAACTTGGAGGGGTGTTGGGCTGCAACACACACGAGGCCTTTTCGGTCCCTCGGTTAACCGTTGGAGCATCAAACGAAGTCCAAATGGTATGAAATTTGACAGGCGGTCTACTGGTAGTAAACCAAGGCCGCTTGGCAAGTCTCGGCCCAATCCGGAAATGTTTAATCCCCACACACGAAAGAAAGGTAGAACTGACCACCGGAGGAGAACGAAGTGCCGGAATGCAAGACAGACAACGGGGAAAATGCTCGGATGCATGAGATGAACACGTATGCAAATGCAATGCACATGATGACATGATATGAGATGCATGACAACGATAACAACACACGGAGACAAAGACCCGAACCCGAGAAAATAAAATAACTTAAAGCCGGAAACGGCAAGAGTTGGAGTACATATTGGGTAAGTTACATCCGGGGTGTTACACTGCGCCCAGCTGCGAGCACCCCTGGATGCGGGCGAGCGAGGGCTTCCTTGTGGTGCCCGCAGCGCGTCCAGCCGCCGCCCGTAGCGCGTTCCCGAGCATCGCCGACGCGTTCGCATGCTCGCCAGCGTTCAACTCCGACGTGCTGACATGGCACCATCGTTAGGGACTAATTACACCGCTAATTAACCCCCTCTCTCACTGACATATGGGCCCCGCGCCCAAATTAACCCTGGGCTTCTTCCCTGTTTATTTTAGATTAATCCAGTGGCCCACGCGTCATCTTTGACCCAGCTGACGTGGTCGTTGACCAGGCCCACATGTCAGCCACACTAGCCAGCTCTATGACACTGACCTGTGGGTCCCACGCATCAGGTTTGACCTGGACCGTGCCCTGTTGACCTGCTGACATCATGATGATGTCAAGCTGATGCAGTAATCCTTTTCTGGAATTTAAATAAATCTTAAATGATTTGTTTAATTCAGAAAATATCCAAACTTTGAAAAATCATATAAAATCAACCATAACTCCAAATGAAACAAATTATATATGAAAAATGATCAGAAAAATCCAAAGAATCCCTTTATGGCATTTTCATGCATGTTATAGCAACTTATATCCTCTGTTTAGGACAATTCAATTAAGTGGCATTTAAGAAAGCACATATGGAGTTAGAATTTGAACCTAGTGTTCAAACCAACTCCATTTAACTTGTTGCTAGTTGCATTAGGCCAATCAATAGCATATTGCCATGTCACATTCATGCATCATATTGTTGCATTGCATTGATTGTGTCCTTCTCTGTTTGCCGGTAACCGTCCCCTCTCAGTCGACGATGTTTCCGACGACGTGATCGATGACTCCGATGAAGAACTATATTATCTTCAGAAGTGCCAGGCAAGCAAAACCCCCTTGTTCATTCTGATATAATCCCACTCTCTTGCTCCTGCTCTCTTTTACTGCATTAGGACAACAACGATTCAACTGTTACATGTTGCGGTAGTTGAACCCCTTTCCTCTGCATGACCTGTCATTGCCACAGTAAATAGATGAAACCCACTAGCATGAGTAGGAGTTGTTTGAGCCCTGATGTGCCTACTCATTCATGCTTGTCTGTCGTGTCTGCTACTGCTTAGAGTTGAGTCAGGTCTGATTCATTGGGGATGAATTGGAATGGCGATGAACATGTCCTACTATGGGTGAGCTAAGTGTGTAAACATGATTTCCCTAGACGACACTAACCGCACGGCATCACTGACCCTTTCCCCTCTCTTCCCCACTCTTTTTGTAGCCGGTAATGGCCGGAACTACCGACGCCCGAAGCACCTCCGCCGCGTGACATCGTTGCCGGCAAACCAGGCTGCTCCGGTGACCAACCCCACCTCCACCCGAACGGTGCCCTCGCTCGACCCCGCCATGCCCTGCATCGTCACTGGTGAGCTCACCGGCCGTATGGTCTCGGGGTTAGGGATGACAAGCGGGCCCCGCCTATCAGCCTCTCCCCCCATTGCCTCTCTCTCTCTCTGTCGCTGACCCCTGGGCCCTGCCCGTCAGGTTTAAACCTGGCGCGCGTGCCTGCACCAGTGCGTTGGGCCGCCTCTCGGACTGGGCGCGCTGCGGCTGCTCTAGCCCAGTTGCACAGTGCTCCTTTTCCTTTTTCTTTTCTGTTAGACTTGCAAAATTTCCACAGGATTAAGTATTCATCCAAATGCAATGATTCCAGTTCCTAAAATCTTTTAAAAATCCCGCCTATTTAATGCTATAACTTTCATACATGCCCAACCAACTTTTCTGTGCTGTTCAAATTTAAATTCAAATTTGAGCAATTAAATCCTTGTTTGAAAATCCATTACTCTGTCTCTGCAGCTCCAAATCTAGAAATAAGAATTTTCCCCTTCTTAGTGTTAACCATAGTATTTAACAAAAATGAGTTGACATTTTTCTGAGCACTTTGGTTTTTCTGTTTTATTATTGCCTTATTTTATCGTTATTATTTTGCGACGATAGATTGTGTTGCTGACGAAGGAGTTGGACCAGAAGACTTTGAAGACCCTGAAGACTTTGCTGAGCCAGGCAAGCAGCCCTTTGACCATGTCTAAGAAACCCTTTTTATGCATGTCATATAGCACCATGTTGTTGTTGCAACGGAATCATGATGAGGTGGTAACCACCTTGATGGGTTACCTTTGTTACTTCCTTATTGATACTTGCATTATGCATGACCCTACCTTCCTATGAGGGTTATGCCGGTGGGAGTAGATAGGATGCTAAAGTAGATGCTACGCAAGAAGGGACAGGAATATGCATGGTGATGGGAGCAAGATTGTTTTCAAAAGTCTTTTTGAAAACCCTGTCGGGTGCCACTTATGCCCGAAGGAGATAATAAGTTGGGTAACCACTTGATGACGAAGTGGTGTACTGAGGCAAGTGTGTGTGTTGTTTTCAAAATGGATCGGTTTAAGTTGCGACCATTATTCCAACCTTACATGCGCAACCACTCTACCCTTATATGGGAAAGGGCATTATTGATTACCTAGGTCGATACTAGCTTGGAGCCCGCATTACTAGTGACGGGAGAGTTGTTGTTGCGCTCTCTCGGGACGGGTTTGTGCCAGGTAGGGCGGCCATGACTGTTTTCACAGGGCACCGGACACACCGTTGGTACCCCGTGCTTGTGGTATGTGATGAATATGGGAGCGAGGCTCCACAATTTTAAGATGTGAAATGTTGGGCACGGGGGTTACTACCAATCGAGTGGACTCTATGTTAGTGTCGTCTAGGGAAAGATAGTGATCGGGTGCTTACCCCGGGTACCTGAGGTACCGCGGGCCGTGGATGACATGGAAGTTCCCTGGATCTTGTGGGTAAAGTGTGCAACCTCTGCAGAGTGCAAAACTATTCGAATAGCCGTGTCTACCATCAAGGACAGTTGGGTAACCTCTCTTGGGCTACGTCCACATGTTTACAAACCAGTGTGTGTATGGATAAGTGGAAAGATTTACTTGGGTCAAGTCAAAGGACTTGACATGATTGAGTTGGGTTGGTGCCCACTCCATTTATGTTGATATTTGTAACCAGTCCCTATGGTTACTTGAATTCATATGATGCAAGTTTTACCAGTTGTTGAACATGTCATAGAACAGTAAAATTAGCTTTCTGCAAAAGTTTACCTATATCCTGCATTGTTGTATCTCGAACCAAAACATGGGTTGCTTGCGAGTACATTCAAAGTACTCATTGGCTTGCCACTGGTTATTTAATTAGCCAGGAATGGAAGAACAGGAGTTCAAAGAAGAGTTCTTTGGAGAAGAACACGCGAACTAGGACGTTTCCCAGTCAGATTGCCTGTAGGGTTAAGGCAGATGGCATGGGTTCTACTTATCGACGAAGATTTCCGCTGCTTAAGTTTATTTGGTATTCAGCCCTTGTAACTTTATCTATGTAAGACTTGACCATAATGGTCATAATTCATGTAAGACGGTATGTATGGATGTAAGACTCTTGTTATTCAGCTTCTGTGTGTTCAGTGAGCATTGATCTCTAAGATCACTATACACGTGCATTCGGTGATCACGACTTATGAGTCGGGTTCCCCACACCTTTGATGCATTTTATTCATGTATTTTACTTTGATGTGTGTTTTAGTTTCCCTTCGGTCATCTGTTGTAGTTCTTATTAGTATGTTTGTTGTTTATTCTGCTGTTGGGTTCTCAGAGAGTTAAGTTTTCTGAAGAAAATTTAAAACTCCCATTCACCCCTCCCCCCCCTCTGGTAGACATACTTCATTCCTACAATTAGGATCAGAGCAAGGTACTCCTTGACTCTGCTCATTTTAGTCTAATGACTTTGGAGTTTAAGTATGTCTTCAGTGGACTACAAGTTGCATCTCAAGATTCTCATATTCGATGGGACGGATTATCCCTTTTGGAAGGAGAAGATGTAGATCTGTCTTGAAGCTATAGATGATGACATGTGGAACATCGTGCACATTGGGTTCACAGTTCTTATTCCTCAAGCGCCTACTGATGAAGAAAAGAAGCTCATTTAGCTAGACGCTCAAGATAAAGATGAAATTGGTGGCCATCTATCTCGAGCTCAATTCCTTCGGTACTGACAATGTGAGACTGCAAAAGAACTATGGTATGTCCTTGAAAAGATCAATGAAGGAGTGTCAACTCAAAAGGAAGCTCGGATTGATACTCTTTGGGTGAAGTTCAATTGGTTCAAGCGCATTGGGAATGAAAGCTGTCAGCAAACCTTCAATCGCCTTAGTGACATAACAAATGAACTTCAAGGACTCGGCACCAAAGACATCACTGACCATGAAGTTGTCAAGAAACTGCTTCGATCCCTTGACACCTCATTTGACATGCTTGTTCTGATGATTCGAGAGCGCCCTGATTTCAAGAGCCTAAACTCTGCTGATGTTATGGAGAGACTAAACACTCATGAAGAACAAGAAGAAGAAAAGAGAGATATGTATGGCTCAACTCAACGCAAAAATCATGCTCTCAAAGTTGTGGCTGATTCTTCCTCCGATGGAAATGCGAAGAAGATTCTGATGATCCAGAATGATTCAGCAAAGATCTCGCACTGATCACAAATCGATTCCAATGTTTCCACAAGAAGAGCCAGTTCCAGAAAAGAAGTTCAAGCAACTCTGGAGGTTCAAAATCTTCAAAACCTACCAGAGAATACACCTGTTTCAAGTGCAAAAACCTAGGACACTCATTTTGGACCGCCCTCTCTGGGAAGCTGAAATCCGTGCTAGTGGGAGATATGACTCGAGCAACTATCGAAGCAATGGCAAGAGCAAGAACTACGAATCTGATGATGAGAAGAAAACTAAGAAGTTTTTCAAGAAGAAGGACAGGTCCACCTCAAAATCTTCATCAAGATCTTCCTCAAAGAATCCTTCCAAGTCCTCCTCCAACCGCAAGAGTACATATCGCAAGGCCAAGGCATGAATCGGCAAGGAGATGGTATCTGAAGAAGAAGAAGAAGATGAGTCTGATGAGGATTCTGACTCAGGCATGGCTGGCATAGCATGCACCTCTTCCCCGGCGACAAATTTCTTCAGGAACCCATCAAGCGATGATGAAACTCCTGCCTACTGCTTCATGGCCAAAGCCTCGAAAGAAAAGGTACCAGTGAAACATCACAAGGTTCACTCCAGTGATCAATATTCTCCTGATGAGCATGACCATGCTAAGTTGATCAAAATTTCCAACATTCAACAAAACTCTGTTGAGTAAATTGAGAAAACCCTCAGGAGGTCCAAAGGGTTGTTGTTTGAGGAGATGTAAAAGAATCAGTCGCTGACCGAAGCGTATGCTACTCTCAAGTCACCAATGGATGAACTCACAACTCGTCATGATTTTCTCCAGCAGACCATGAGAGATTGACCTATGATTTCCTGAAAAGGAAACAGGAACTCAAGGCACTAAGAGAGGCTCATGAAGACTTGTTGAGAGAAAATTCTCTTCTCACCCAACAACTCAAGGAGAAACCTAAAGTGTTCAAGCCACCATGTTTAAAATGTCTTGAAAGAAACAATGTTGAATCTAATGTTGAATCATCTGTGAGTGCTAACCCCTCAATCGAGGAAAATAGTTCTGTTTCTGATGAGAATGCTAGGTTGAAGGATCTTCTTTAGACAGGAATGTTCAAATCCCTCAAAGGGTATCAAACCATTTGTGATATTCTGAAGAAATCTATTCTTCACAAAAATTCCCAAAACGAAGGGATCGGTTTCGAAGGGAAACTGAATGATAATGGCACTTACTGGGAACCACATCAATATCCTCAGACTGTGTGGGTTCCTGCAAAGAGCAAAACGCTCGACCCTGCATTACTTTCGGGATATAACTCTCCCATTCTTGAATATCCTAAGGATGATTCCCTGGACAATTATAAGTTGTTCAAAGATCAACATGGTGCAACAATTGCTCGCTATGTTGGACCGAACAACAGAAATGGCCCCCCAAAGAAAGCCATTAGGTTCCTAAGAAAACGGTTGATGCCCTGCCTATTTCTACTCGTCTAACCATGTAGGAGAAAAGAGTTCGACAGAGTGAATATATGCATATAGGATACAATCACTATGCTCATTCATCTGGAAGGAATTTCAATGTTTATTCCCTCAATTACTCTTGCTCCTCATCAAGCAACAACTACGCTTATCGAAAGAAATCATATCCTGCTAGTTCATTTGTTTCGAAGCCATCTACACAGATGTGGGTGGTTAATAAAGCCTAATTCTTTTGCAGGGCTATGCCTCCGGGTGTACTGAATGGATTATGGACAGTGGATGCACTAGCCATATGACCGGAGACAAGTCGTTGCTTCTATTCTGAAGTATATCACTTTTGGTGACAACAACAAAGGGAAGGTAATTGTCTTAGGTAAAGTTTCTATTTCCAAGGACAAACCCATTGATGATGTGCTACTTGTTCAATCCCTGGGATTCAATCTTATGTCATCTTGCTAGTATTATTCTCTATATCCAAATGCATTGTCTTCATGACCTCTAACCATTCCTTCGTCTTTGAGGGAATTGGAAAGGGTGGTATTTATATTGTGGATTTATCTAAGGGTCCCTCGGTTCAAACTTGTTTGCTTGTAAAAGCAACCGAAGGATGGTTGTGGCACCATAGGTTTGGTCATGTAGGTATGAGGAACTTGTAGAATCTGGTGAAGAAAAAGCACCTTCATGGCATTCCTGATGTGAAATTCGACAAGAATGGTCTCTATGCTACTTGTGAAGCTGGTAAATTGGCTAAGAAACATCATTCATCGAAGACAGTCATGACCACAACAAGACCACTAGAAATTCTCCATATGGATTTATTCGGTCCTCAAAATTATGCATGCTTTAGTGGCGGTCATTATGGTCTGGTAATTGTTGATGATTTCTCTCGATACACTTGGGTATTCTTCCTCGAAGACAAGACTTGTACTCAATACATCTTCAAAAGTTTCACTAAGAAGGCCCAGAATGAATATGATATGCGAATTAAGCATGTCAGAAGTGACAATGGAACTGAGTTCAAAAATACTCACATTGTTGAATTTCTCGATGATCATGGTATCGCTCATGAGTTCTCTGCTGCTTACACTCCTCAACAAAATGGAGTTGTTGAACGGAAGAACAGAACTCTCATTGAAACGGCAACAACAATGCTCAGTAAGTATAAAACTCCCATTCGCTTCTCGGCTGATGCCATTAACACTACTTGTCATGTTATCAATCGTGTTTATCTTCACAAGTTCCTTAAGAAAACTTCATATGAGCTTATCACTGGCAAGAAACCAAATGTTTATTATCTTCGTGTTTTTGGTGCACCTTGCTATATTCTTGATATGAATCATTCTTCCAAGTTTGCACCTAAGGCATATGAAGGATTTCTTCTTGGTTATGGCTCAAACACGCATACTTATCGAGTCTATAACTCTCACCACATGAAAGTTATGGAAACGGTAAATGTGCAGTTTGATGAATCTAACGGCTCCCAAAAGGAGCACTTGCCAAATGAGGTAGATGAACCGCTGATATCGGATGCTATTCGGAAAATGGCCATTGGGAGTGTCAAGCCTATTGAAGGAAATGCACCCGAGTCATATGATGATGATGCTCCCATACCTCGAAGCTATGACACCCCCGATTTAATCATACACTAATCATACACGCAAATGTGTACGATCAAGATCAAGGACTCACGGGAAGATATCACAACACAACTCTAAACACAAATAAAATAATACAAGCTTTATATTACAAGCCAGGGGCCTCGAGGGCTCGAATACATAGCTTGATACACAAGAGTCAGCGGAAGCAACAATATCTGAGTACAGACATAAGTTAAACAAGGATGCCTTAAGAAGGCTAGCACAAAAGCAACATGATCGAAGAAGCAAGGCCTCCTGCCTGGGACCTCCTAACTACTCCTGGTCTTCGGCAGCCTCCATGTAGTAGTATCCGTCGATGGTGGCATATGGCTCCTGGGATCCACCATCTGGTTGCAACAACCAGAAAGAAGAAAGAAGGGGGGGAAGGGTAGCAAAGCAACCGTGGGTACTCATCCAAAGTACTCGCAACATCAGATCTATACTAAGTATGCAATTGTATCAAATGGAAGGGTTGTATCTGTGGACTGAACTGCAGAATGCCAGAATAGAGGGGAAGGCCTAGCCTATCGAAGACTAGCATCTTCAAGCAAATCCAAGCATCTTGCAACATGTAGAAGAGTAAAGAATATCATTTTGATTAACAAGCATGTTGTAACAATAACACCCAGAGATCCTTCCTCGACTCCCTGCGAGAAAGCAATCCCGGAGCCACATATCCATCACATATCTCAAGTAACCAGTTCTAGTTGTAATAGATCAGGATACAAGTCTGAACATCCATTACCGTGGACACGGTATTCGAATAGATAACTTCCCTGCAGGGGTGCACCACTTTACCCAACACGCTTGATTACTCTGGTTGGACACACTTTTCTAAGTCAATGCACGGCCTCGAAAGATCAACACGTCGTAGCCCTGACTAGGCTTAGCGGAGAGGTCCCTGCCGGTCTACGTCCTAAGTGCTCCGGGGTCTTGGGCCATCACCCGTTGCACTCCAGGTCGTTGCGAGCAGGGCGGACCAGGCTCCACCACTACAGTATGGTGCCGGCACAGCCGTGTCACAATGCTGAACTGGACGTCTGACAAAGCTTCGGCTGATACCATGACGTTGAGTCCCATAACTATTCTCATGTGGTGGTTAGTGCGTAAAGGCCAAAGGCCAACTCAGAACAAATACCCAAACCTGTTAGTGCATTAGGGGCTCGCGGAGACGAGCAGAGACTCACGATAATGTGACTCCGTCGCCCCATCTCGTGGACTTATGGCAAGGGCCCAGAATGACCGGCGATGCCTCGTAGAAAACTCGCATGTGCTCTATGGGCCCGCCCGACTTTCACATCAACTCGCGGGTACCCCTCAGGGCCGACCCGACTTCAACAATGGTCTCAAATAAAGTCCGGGTAACCGTGTGTCCAAAACATCAAGGAGAAAACCCCGAGGAATCACCCTCCATGGATTCCACTCGATGTAATCATCAAGGTGAATGTAAGAGGAACCACCCTTGAGGTTCACATTTGAGGGGTTGCACGATAGAGTCGTGTCGGGAGTGGTAAAGGAGGAATCACCCTCGATGACCACGACCAAATAGCTACATTACAGAGTTATCATCAAGAGTGTGTTCCGAGGTATCACCCTCGGCACTCGATAGTATCTTTGTAGAGTTGAGCAACAAAGGGGGTGTGATGTGATGTGAGGTGTCGGGCTCTGGTCGCCGATCACATTGATCGAGTCGTCGATGATGAAGCAAGGGCAACAAGGAAAGGTGAGGGTCATCGATGGATCACTAACCAACCTATACTAAGCAGTTTAGGATAAGCAGGTAAGGTACAACAGCATGTATAAAAGTAGGATATGCATCAGAATAGGAGCAATCAATAACAGTAGCAAAATCTAATGCAAGCATGAGAGAATGCAATGGGTGATATCGGCTGATCAAAGGGGGGGCTTGCCTGGAAGCTCGCCTGAAAGGGAAGAAGGGTCATCGATGACGTAGTCAATCACAGTGGCATCGACAGCGGTCTTGGGGTCTAGCAGAGAGAAGAGGGGGAATAAACAATAAATACATAGCAAACAAGATGCATGACATGACAATAAGGGGTGCTAGGGGTGTTCTAACACAAGGCTACACGATACGGCGAAGGGAGATAACATCCGGGAAAGTTTTCCCAGAGTTTGCATTATTGGACAGACGAACTGGAGGGGGAAGGTTCCATGTTCGCTATGCTAGAGAGGTGCGGTGGACGAACGGGCTGCGTATTCGGAATTGTCTTGTCATTTTGAGAGACTTTCATGTATAAACTTTTTCGTCAGAGTTACAGATATTTTTCTATGATTTTCCAAAGTTTTAAACGATATTCAGGATTTATTCTTAATTCGAAAATAATTGTTAAAACGCTAGGGGTACCCAGCTCTGTGTACACAGAAGTGTACACTAAGGATGACAAGTGGTCCTGGGGGTCCGAGTTGACCAGTCGACGTTGACTGGTCAACAGGGGGTGCGGCCCCCTGTCGTAGACATTTTCCTAAACTAACAATTTTAATTAGTTAAACTAGGTAATTAGTCTGATTAACCTCAATTTAATTAAGCTAATTAATTATTTTATTATTTTTATTAATTTTTTTCTAGGGGCGGCACTGGGCCAAAGCGGGCTAACGGGCGGTGGTTACGAGCGCCTGGGCATGGACGCTCGCCCGAACGACCATGGGAGAGGGGACGCGCCAGGGCGTCGGCGCGGCGCCGGTCGCCGGAGGTGGCCACGGGGAGGGTGGTCACCGGGGAAAACTAGGCAGCGGCCCGTAGACAAGAATGGGGGCCGCGGGGAGCGCAGGATAGCGGGGCACGCTCGGCAGCCACGGCACCGGTGGCCCCAGCGGGCGCGGCCTAGTGCGATGCAGGCATAGAGGCGGGCCGACGGGAGAGACGCAAGGTAGGCTGCGCGGCAGAGCAGTACTGCAGCAGTTCAGCGGCAGGGGACGGGTCTGCACCGGGAAAGCGCAGCGGCCAGCGAGGAGTAGCGGTGCGGACGAGGTAGAGCACGACGGGGCGAGTGGCTGTGAGGCCACGGCGGGCGAGTGATATGTCTCCAACATATCTATAATTTTTTGTTGTTCCATGCTATTATGACCCTGTTTGGTTCGGCTGTGGATTTCTAAAAGCAGATGTGAAAAAACTGTTGTGGAAAAACGGATGTGGAAAATCTGATGTGAAAAAGATTTAGGTCATTTGGCAAACCAATTGATACAGCTTTTTCAGATTTTGGCCCACAGCGGAATCAGATTTTGGAAGGCACGTCCTCGGCTGCTTCCGCTTTCGGTTCAGATTTTGGCAGCGGATTTCTGGAATCGGATTCTGCTGGGTTTGCGCTTTGGTTCAGATTCTGCTGCGCGGCAGCGGAATCCGTCGATAAAAGATGAACCAAACAGGGCCTATATTATCCATCTAGGATGTTTTATATGCATTTATGTGCTATTTTATATGATTTTTTGGACTAGCCTATTAACCTAGAGCCCAATGCCAGTTTCTATTTTTTCCTTGTTTTTGAGTTTTACCGAAGAGTAATACCAAATAGAGTCCAATTGACGTGCCAATTTTTGATGATTTTTTATGGACCAAAAGAAGCCCCGGGAGTAAAAGAGTCTCGGGCCATCCACGAGGGTGGGGGCGCGCCCTACCCCCCCCCCCCCCCCCCCCGGGCGTGCCTCCCTATCTCGTGGATGACTCAGGGACCCCCTGACGCCAAACATTCCTATAAATACAGAAACCTCCAAAAAATAACCTAGATCGGGAGTTCCGTCGCCGCAAGCCTCCCTAGCCACCGAAAACCAATCTAGACCCGTTCTAGCACCCTGCTGGAGGGGGGAATCCCTCTCCGGTGGCCATCTTCATCATCCCGTCGCTCTCCATGGCGAGGAGGGAGTAGTTCACCCTCGGGGCTGAGGGTATGTACCAGTAGCTATGTGTTTGATCTCTCTCTCTCTCTCGTGTTCTTGATTCGGCACGATCTTGATGTATCGTGAGCTTTGCTATCATAGTTGGATCTTATGATGTTTCTCCCCCTCTACTCTCTTGTAATGGATTGAGTTTTCCCTTTGAAGTTATCTTATCGGATTGAGTCTTTAAGGATTTGAGAACACTTGATGTATGTCTTGCATGTGCTTATCTGTGGTGACAATGGGTATTCACATGATCCACATGATGTATGTTTTGGTGATCAACTTGTGAGTTCCCTGACCTCATGAACTTATGCATAGGGGTTGGCACACGTTTTCGTCTTGACTCTCTGGTAGAAACTTTGGGGCACTCTTTGAAGTTCTTTGTGTTGGTTGAATAGATGAATCTAAGATTGTGTGATGCATATCGTATAATCATACCCACGGATACTTGAAGTGACATTGGAGTATCTAGGTGGCATTAGGGTTTTGGCTAATTTGTGTCTTAAGGTGTTATTCTAGTACGAACTCTAGGATAGATCTAACGGGAAGAATAGCTTCATATTATTTCACTATGAACTCTTGAATAGATCGATCGGAAAGAATAACTTTGAGGTGGTTTCGTACCCTACAATAATCTCCTCGTTTGTTCTCTACTATTAGTGACTTTGGAGTGACTCTTTGTTGCATGTTGAGCGATAGTTATATGATCCATTTATGTTATTATTGTTGAGAGAACTTGCACTAGTGAAAGTATGAACCCTAGGCCTTGTTTCAACACATTGCAATACCGTTTTCGCTCACTTTTATCGTTAGTTACCGTGCTGTTTTTATATTTTCAGATTACAAAAACCTATATCTACCATCCATATTGCACTTGTATCACCATCTCTTCGCCGAACTAGTGCACCTATACGATTTACCATTGTATTGGGTGTGTTGGGGACACAAGAGACTCTTTGTTATTTGGTTGCAGGGTTGTTTGAGAGAGACCATCTTCATCCTACGCCTCCCACAAATTGATAAACCTTAGGTCATCCACTTGAGGGAAATTTGCTACTGTCCTACAAACCTCTACACTTGGAGGCCCAACAACATCTACAAGAAGAAGGTTGTGTAGTAGACATCAGCGAGTGGCCGGCGAGCATGGCGAGCACGAGCCGTAGCGCTCGTAACCGCTGGCAAAGGGCAGAGTATGGGCCGCAGGAGCGCGGCCTCACGCAGCAGGTGTGCCTGAGGCACGCGTGCGGTCGGCGGTGGTCGCAGCCAGGCAGGCAGTGCATGCGTGGGAGGAGAGAGCTCGGGCTAGGTGGGCAGCAGCGTCTATGGCGACAGAATTAAGAAAAGGATAGAGGGGGGGAGGCGGCAGCTCACAGGGGCCCTGTAGAGGTGCATAGCGAGCTCGGGGGAGGCCCGGTGATGACGAATTCGACGGAGATCTCCGGAGGGTGCAAGATTGAGGACGATGTGGATCCGGCGAGGAAGGGGGCTCCGGCTCGAGTTCCTTGCCATGGGCGAAGCAGTGGAGCACGTTGGAGCGGACGGGCACAGTCCTACGACGCGGGTAGGTTGGGGAGCGCACGCGGAGGCAGCACGTGGCGGTGATGGCGGTGGGTGCGCACTGTGGGGAGGAGAGGGATGGGAGGAGGGGGATTGAGAGCGCTAGAGTTCCAGGGAGGGAGGCGTCGGCATCTTGTAGGAGTCCACGGGGTAGCCGGATGGCCGGCACGTGGCCAGGCGCGGCCGCGGTGCTGCCAGATGCCTGATACGTCTCCGTCGTATCTATAATTTTTGATTACTTCATGCCAATATTATACAACATTTATACACTTTTGGCAACTTTGTATATGATTTATTGGACTAACCTATTGATCCAGTGCCGAGTGCCAGTTCCTGTTTTTTGCATGTTTTTTGTATCGCAGAATATCCATTTCAAACGAAGTCCAAATGCAATAAAATTTTATGGAGAATTATTTTGGAATATATGTCATTTTGGGGAGTTGGAATCACCACAAACGGAGGCCCACACAGGGCACAAGACACCAGGACGTGCCAGAGGCCCCTGGCGCGCGGTGGTGGGTTGTGCCCACCTCATACGTCGGTTGGACCTCTACTTCGGGCGCAAGGAAGCTTATATCGCGAAAAAATCATGTTAAAATCTCAGCGCAATCGGAGTTACAGATCTCCGGGAATATAAGAAACGGTTTTCGGCCAGATCTGGGAACACGAAACAGAAGAGAACAGAGAGGGAGATCCAATCTCGGAGGGGCTCCCACCCCTCCACGGCCATGGAGACCAAGGACCAGAGGGGAAACTCTCCTCCCATCTAGGGGAGAGGCCAAGGAAGAAGAAGAAGGAGGGGGGCTCTCCCCCACTCGCTTCCGTTAGCGCCGGAGTGCCGCCGAGGGCAATGATCGGGACGGCGATCTACATCAACAATCTTGCTACCGTCGACACCAACTTTCTCCCCCTCTATGCAGCGGTGTAACACCTCTTCTCCCCGCTGTAATCTCTACTTAAACATGGTTCTCAACTCCATATATTATTTCCCAATGATCTATGGTTATTCTTCGATGTTTAAGTAGATCATTTTTGTCCTGTGGGTTAATCGTGATCTTGGTTGGTATGATTGTATATTTTATTTATGGTGTTGTCCTACCAAGCCCCCCGTTCTCGCGCAAATGTGAGGGGCCCCGCTGTAGGGTGTTGTAATACGTCCATGGTTCGCTTACGGTGGGTTGCGAGAGCGACAGAAACTTAAACCCGAGTGGGTGAGGTATGACGTATGGGAATAAAGAGGACTTGATACTTAATGCTATGGTTGGGTTTCACGACCTTAATGTTCTTTAGTAGTTGTGGATGCTTGCTAGAGTTCCAATCATAAGTGAATATGATCCAAGTAGAGAAAGTATGTTAGCTCATGCCTCTCCCTCATATAAAGTTGCAAGAATGATTACTGGTAATTGTTATCGATTGCCTAGGGACAAATGACTTTCTTATTGACAAAAGCTTTCCACTTTTATTACCTTGCAATTTATACATAGTTTTATTCTCACAAAGTACTTGTAGTTTTATCCTTGCAAAATAATTTCATACTTGTTTCCGGTAAAGCAAACGTCAAGCGTGTGTAGAGTTGTATCGGTGGTCGATAGAACTTGAGGAAATATTTGTTCTACCTTTAGCCCCTCATTGGGTTCGACACTCTTATTTATCAAAAAAGGCTGCAAATGATCCCCTATACTTGTGGGTTATCAAGACCTTTTACTGGCGCCATTGCTGGGGAGCAATAGTGTGGGGTGAATATTCTCGTGTGTGCTTGTTTGCTTTATCACTAAGTACTTTTTATTTCCTGTTCTAAGTTGTTCTCTATCTTTAGTTATGGATATGGAACACGAAACACCAAAAAAATTAGTTTTACTTGCTACTCATGGAGATGGGGAACCTCCTAAAACCCTCGATGCTCGTTATGTGAAAAATATTATGCACTACTTTGATAATCTTGAGAAAACCCCATTCAACTTGATAATGGGAGTAACGTTGGATCAACGTGAATACTTTAGGGATTATCGCTTGACTCAAAGGGGAAAACTTTTATGGGATAAAATTGAAATGTTGCAATGGTATGCTTGGGATTTATGCCAGAGATGTGATTATACTTGTTGCTCTAGGATGAATGCTCCACATCTTCCCTTTTCATGTGAATTTAATGATAATGAAACCTTGGCTTATTATGCTAGAGGTATATATGATTATTATGATGTGGAACGAATAGAAGAATTTGTTGCTTTTAAGGATGCATGTGAAATTGAATCTTTGTTTAAAAAGTTTGAAGGTTTTGATGATTCAGTTTATAGACCTAAAAATCTTGCTATCTTAAATATTGCTATGATAATTATAAATACAATTCCGATATTGATGCATTTATTGAGAAAGTCTCCATTGTGCAAGAAGAGACTAATATTTTGCAGGAGTCTATGGAAGAAGGAATTGATGAAACTGTGAGCTCATTGGATGAAAAAGATGATGAGGAGAGCGAAGAACAAATGGAGGAAGACCGGATTGATAACCCGTGCCCACCTTCTAGTGAGAGTAACTCTTCAACTTATACATTGTTTAATTTCCCTTCGTTCTTACCGAAGGATGAATGCCAGATAATTGCTATGATCCCGTTAATTTGTTTGAAATATCCCTTTTTGATGATGCTTGCTATGCTTGTGGCCAAGATGCCAATATGAGTTATGCTTATGGAGATGAACCTACTATTGTTCCTTATATTAAGAATTAAATTGTTGCTGTTGCACCCACACATGATAGTCCTATTATCTTTCTGAATTCTCCCAACTACACTATATCGGAGAAGTTTGATCTTGCTAAGGATTATATTGATGGGTTGCCTTTTACCGTTGCACATGATGATTTTGATGAATATAATATGCATGTGCTTGCTGCTCCTACTTGCAATTATTATGAGAGAGGAACTATATCTCCACCTCTCTATGTTTCCAACATGATAAAATTGCAAGAAACTGATTATGCTATGTATTGTCCTTTACTTGATGTGCATGAATTGTTCTTGTATGACATGCCGATGCATAGGAAGAGAGTTAGACTTTGTCATTGCTTGATATATGTTGATTTTTTTCTCACTACTAAATGCCAAATCATTGTTAATTAAAATTGGGTTTGATATACCTTGGGATCCAAGTGGTTCCATTACTTGAGCACTTTATGCCTACCTTGATGGCTTTAAAGAAAGCGCTTCCAGGGAGACAACCCAGAAGTTTTAGAGAGTCATTTATTTCTGTTGAGTTCTTTTATAAAGTTTAAAAACAAAAAAATAGAGGGGAACACAAAACTTTTCAAAAAGGGAAGTGAAAGTGAAAGAGACAAGCATTGTTGAAGTGGGGGAGCTCCTTGAACTTTGTTCATGCTCACGGAAACTTTGTGAATCTTAATTACAGAAACTTTTCAACAGAAATAATTATCCCCTTGTACAATTCCATTCTATTATAAAAATAATGTGCCAAGATTTGCCTTTAGGATGATTAGATTGCTTGTTGGTTCGTGCGGTGCAAAACAGAAACTTTGGCTGTAGTGCGTGATTTTACATTTTTTTTATTGGAACGTCAAACGGTTCTGAAACTTTTTGCAATGTCTTTCTATACAAATGATTTATTTTTCCTATTTTTTCAGAATTTTTGAAGTACCGGAAGTATGGTGAATGTTCATATTACTATAGACTGTCTTATTTAAGACAGATTCTGTTTTTGATGCATTGTTTTGCTCGTTTTGATGAAACTATCGATTTCTATCGGTAGTATAAGCTATGGAAAAGTTATATTACAGTATCTACAATGCAAAAACAAAATATGAATTGGTTTGCAATGGTACTTAGAGTAGTGATTTGCTTTATTATACTAACGTCTTACCAAACTTTCCGTTGAGTTTTGTGTGGATGAAGTGATCAAAGGTCGAGGAGGTCTCGATATGAGGAGAAGGAGGAGAGGAAAGATCTCAAGCTTGTGGATTCCCAAGGCACCCCAAGTAAATATTCAAGGATACTCAAGCGTCTAAGCTTGGGGATGCCCCGGAAGGCATCCCATATTTCTTCAACAAGTATCGGTATGTTTTCGGTTTCGTTTCGTTCACGTGATATGTGCAAATCTTGGAGCATCTTTTGCATTTAGTTTTCATTTTTCTTTTCTGCACCATGCTGGTATGAGATAGTTCATGGTTGATTTATATAAAGCTCATTGCACTTCACTTATATCTTTTGAGTGTGGCTTTATAGAATGCTTCATATGCTTCACTTATATCATTTGAAGTTTGGATTGCTTGTTTCTCTTCACATAGAAAACCGTTATTTGAATAATGCTCTTTTTCTTCACTTATATTTATTAGAGAATGGTCTTTTGTAGAAAGAATTGAACTCTCATGCTTCACTTAGATCTATTTAGAGAGTCAACAGGAATTGATCAATTGCATGGTTAGTCATAAAATCCTACATAAAACTTATGGATCACTGAATATGATATGTTTGATTCCTTGCAATAGTTTTGTGATATAGAGATGATAATATCTGGGAGGAACTAGTAAACGGTTGTGTTTAGTAAGAAAATTGGTGTTAAGTTTTGTGATTCCCGAAGCATGCACGTACAGTCTCTCGTTATGCTATGATGTTGGAGCATGATTTATTATTGATTGTCTTCCTTATGAGTGGAGCTCGGGGACGAGCGATGGTCTTCTCCTACCAATATATCCCCCTAGGGGCATGCGTAGTAATACTTTTCTTCGAGAGCTAATAAACTTTTGCAATAAGTATATGAGTTCTTTATGACTAATGTGAGTCCATGGATTATACGCACTCTTACCTTTCCGCAATTTGCTAGCCTCTACGATACCGTGCATTGCCCTTTCTCACATCGAGACGTGGTACAAACTTCGCAGGTGCATCCAAACCCCGTGATATAATACGCTCTATGACACATAAGCCTTATTATATCTTCCTCAAAACAGCCACCATACCTACCTATTATGGCTTTTCCATGGCCATTTCGAGATATATTGCCATGCAACTTCCACCGCTTTCGTTTGTTGACTTGAGCATTCATTGTCATATTGCTTTGCATGATCATATAGCTGACATAGTAGTTGTGGCTCAGCCACCATTCATCATTTTTCATACATGTTACGCTAGATCATTGCCAGAGGCATTCATATAGAGTCATACTCTGTCATAGGTATCGAGTTGTAATTTTTATCTCTTTTGAGTTATAAGTAAATATAAGTGTGATGATCATCATTATTCATTACAAGAGCAGTGCCCCAGTGAGGAAAGGATGATGGAGGCTTTGATTCCCCCACAAGTCGGGATGAGACTCCAGACAATGAGAGAAAAAGAAAAAGGAAAAAAAGAGAAATAGAAAAAAAGGAAAAGAAAAAATAAACAAAGAGAGAAGGGGAATTGTTAGTATCCTTTACCACACTTGTGCTTCAAAGTAGCACCGTGTGTTTCATATGGAGAGTCTCCTATGTTGTCACTTTCATATACTAGTGGGAATTTCTCATTATAGGATTAGATGCACGCCCACTTAGTTTTCATATTGAGCTTTCATACACTTATAGCTCTTAGTGCATTCGTTGCATGGCAATCCCTACTCCTCATGTTGATATCAATTGATGGGCATCTCCATAGCCCGTTGGTCAGCCGCATCGGTGTGAGAATTTCTACTTTTTTATCTTCTCTATATTTACCCCTATCATTATACTCTATTCCACCTGTAGTGCTATATCCATGGCTTGCGCTCATGTATTGCGTGAGAGTTGAAAAGGCTGAAGCGCATTAAAAAGTATGAACCAATTGCTCGGCTTGTCATCGAGGTTGTGCATGATAAATACTTTGTGTTAAGAAGACAGAGCATGACAAGACTATATGATTTTGTAGGGATAGCTTTCTTTAGCATTGATATATTGAAAGACATGATTGTTTGTTGGGATGCCTGAGTATTGATACCTTTATGTCAAATTATATAATATTGCTTTGAATCACTTATGTATTAATATTCATGCCATGATTAGATATATGATCAAGTTTATGTTAGGTAGCATTCCACATCAAAAATTATCTTTTTTATCATTTACCTGCTCGAGGACGAGCAGGAATTAAGCTTGGGGATGCTGATATGTCTGCGTCATATCTATAATTTTTGATTGTTTCATGCCAATATTATACAACTTTTATACACTTTTGGCAACTTTTTATATGAATTAATGGACTAACCTACTGATCCAGTGCCTAGTGCCAGTTCCTGTTTTTTGCATGTTTTTTGTATCGCAGAATATCCATATCAAACGAAGTCCAAATGCAATAAAATTTTATGGAGAATTATTTTGGAATATATGTGATTTTTTGGGAGTTGGAATCACCACAAATGGAGGCCCACATAGGGCACAAGACACCAGGGTGCGCCAGAGACCCCTGGCGCGCGGTGGTGGGTTGTGCCCACCTCATATGTCGGTTTGACCTCTACTTCAGGTGCAAGGAAGCTTATATCCGGAAAAAATCGTGTTAAAATCTCAGCGCAATCGGAGTTACAGATCTCCAGGAATATAAGAAACGGTTTTCGGCCAGATCTGGGAACGTGAAACAGAAGAGAACAGAGAGGGAGATCCAATCACGGAGGGGCTCCCGCCCCTCCGCGGCCATGGAGACCAAGGACCAGGGGGGAACTCTCCTCCCATCTAGGGGGGAGTCCAAGGAAGAAGAAGGGGGGGCTCTCTCCCCCTCACTTTCGGTGGCGCCGGAGTGCCGTCGGGGGCAACGATCGGGATGACAATCTACATCAACAATCTTGCTACCGTCAACACCAACTTTCTCCCCCTTTATGCAGAGGTGTAACACCTCTTCTCCCCGCTGTAATCTCTACTTAAACATGGTGCTCAACTCCATATATTATTTCCCAACGATCTATGGTTGTTCTATGATGTTTGAGTAGATCCTTTTTGTCATGTGGGTTAATCGTGATCTTGGTTGGTATGATTGTATATTTTATTAATGGTGTTGTCCTACCATGCCCTCCGTTCTCACGCAAACGTGAGGGCCCAATTGTAGGGTGTTGCAATATGTTCATGGTTCACTTACGGTGGGTTGCGAGAGCGACAGAAAGTTAAACCAGAGTAGGTGGGGTATGACGTATGGGAATAAAGAGGACTTGATACTTAATGCTATGGTTGGGTTTCACGACCTTAATGATCTTTAGTAGTTGCGGATGCTTGCTAGAGTTCCAATCATAAGTGCATATGATCCAAGTAGAGAAAGTATGTAAGCTCATGCCTCTCCCTCATATAAAGTTGCACGAATGATTACCCTTACTTGTTATCGATTGCCTAGGGATAAATGACTTTCTTATTGACAAAAGCTTTCCACTTTTATTACCTTGCAATTTATCCATAGTTTTATTCGCGCAAAGTACTCGTAGTTTTATCCTTGCAAAATACTTTCATACTTGTTTCCGGTAAAGCAAACGTCAAGCGTGCATAGAGTTATATTGGTGTTTGATAGAACATGAGGGAATATTTGTTCTACCTTTAGCTCCTCATTGGGTTCGACACTCTTATTTATCAAAAAGGCTACAAAAATCCCCTATACTCGTGGGTTATCAATGCCTGCTATGAAGTCCTGGTGAACAGAGAAAGAATATGAGGACGGGGGAGTCGGGTTGGGCCGGCTATGGTGCTAGATGGGCTAAAACTTCCACTAGATCAGGGTCCTTACTTTTATCTTTCTTTCTTTTTAAATCATATTTCTATCTATTTGCTCCTGTTTTGCATTTTATTTTATCAAGACTTGGCACATAAATCAAATGCAATACTTTGAAGAAGCACCCAAAGTTTGGGGCCATTTGGAAATATATAACCATTTGTTTATTTTTAAAAGCTTAATTTTGTTGTTTTGGGACCCCTTAACATTTTACTAGGGATCAAATGGTGAGAGAAATGATGATGATTACAACATGACAATGATCAAGGGGAATTATAGAATAATTGGAACATTTTAGTTTTACAGTTTGAATAAGAAAATTGACTTTAATTTTAAATTTGAATTTGGACCAGTTTCGAATCAATGCGAGTTTAACAACAGTAATCGCTATGACCTGGCACAATTAATAGGGGATCACTGTAGCTTAATTTTTCGGGCGTTACAAATCTCCTCCACTACAAGAAATCTCGTCCCGAGATTTAAGGGGTGCAATAAAGGGGAAGCTATAAGGACGGATGTCTGAAAGGATCGGCATGCTTTTAGAAGCATCAGGAAATGTATCGAGAGTGCTATAAGGAGGTTCAACAAGTTTCAGCTAGGTAGGCATCAAGTTGATGCCTAAAACAGGTGATGAATGGGTTCAGAGCAATGAAGAATAATGTTGCCTCTGATACTGGAATGTAACATGGTGAGTAAGTTAGCTCATAAATTACATACGAAGCCACGTGCAAATAATATCTCGGAATCAAGGTTGTACCGGAGAGTCAGGTTCCGATCTTGTGGAACTGTGGGTTACGGGCCCACCATGTGGGTTAAACGTACGAAGGGGCTAACATCTGCACGGTCATGATAGCAAGACAAGTCAGAGAATATCCTATCAGTTATGTTGGCAACAACGTCGGTACCAGGGGTGAGGGACGAAGAGATCCATTTTCCTGCTCGTTTAAATGAGGTGGACTAATAGGCAAAGTTCTCATCCGTCGGTGGTTACCGGAATGTCATCAACAATAGTATCAAGGTCTTAGTGACAGAGTTTGTACACCGGGGTGTTTACATAAGCAGGGAATTATCACTGCTCAAATATGTTAGGTCAGAAGAAAGGTTAAACAAAACAATGGAAATAAAAGTGTAGACTCGAATTAGTTGTCGGTGTTCTCAAGTGACTAACAAGTCAAAACCCGTGGAAAATTTGGAATCGGCGATAAATAATAGTTGATGAAGAACTCATAAGAAGTTATGTAGTTCCGTGATATTCTTGAGATACCGGGGTAATACTCGAAGGTAGAACAGGATAGAGGTTGGACAGGTGAAATGATCTGTGGAAGTCAAGTACTTCAACTTGTCTGAGAAATGGGATCAAAGAAGAACAATATGGTCGGATCCATGGTTGCAAAGGACCAAATATAGTTACAAGATGAACTTATCACAAGGGGATTATTATTATAACAAGCTTCCATGATAAGTCCCACATCGGGTCCATGGGCATGAACACAAAGGTTCAAGGTCGACTCCCACTTCTCTAATGCACAACTTTCCATTCACTTCTCGCATTCGAAGAAGTTGCAGCATTGAAATTTTACCTGACAAAAAGCTAGTAGAGTATGACCCGCATAACTCTCGAGTTCACATGGTTTTAGGGAAGACATAGATTCAACCCAACGGGGCATCTTAGGAACATATACCACAAACTTCATGAGTAAATAAATCAAGCCCGGAAGCAGAGTATTGTTGACAAGAGAGGGGATAGAATTTACCAAAGGCATTATGTATCCGAGGAAAGGCTCTCAAGGTTACTGAATGTGAAGGACGCTACCGGATAAAACTCAACAAAGGATCTGGTAGTCCACAAGGGATCTGATGTGAGCATCGATACTCAACTAGAAGAAGAAAGAATGCAAGGAGATCAGATTATAGAAACAATTGATTAATTCAAAGCTCAAATGCAAAGGAATTATGATTTCCAAAACGGTGGATCAGAAGCAGAGGATTTGATCAAAGACAAGTAAGTTGAATAGACATAGATCGACAATCAATGAAGGTTTGATTTGTCGAACATCAGCCCATGTCTGGGATGACGTCTGAGCCGAAGGGAAGAATTCCATTTTTGTTCGGTATAGCCACCTTATACCGTGTGAGGCTAGAAAATCTAGTGTTGGACTTACTCTGTTGACTTGTCCCCCAGTCCCCACTTTCTTTCCTTTTTCAACCAATAGATCAGGTTTATATTGAGTTTGTACTGTGTTTCCCTTTATTTCCCTATTAGACCAAGAGACCAGTTGGACAGCCAGTCTCTACAACTTTTCGCCCCCATTATTTCCTCTTTCGTCCAAGTCCTAGATTCAGGTAACAAATCTTCCCCCACCCCCCACCCCCTTTCTTCCTTGTTCGAACCAAGTAGTACTAGATTTGAGTGCATGAACTAGTTTTACCTCTTAACAGTAAAAATTTAGGTCGCTTTTGAACAGCCGATCAATCCTATCTACGAGGGGGCCTGAGCAATAGTAAAAGATACAAATGCAGGGATGTCAGGAGCTTGGGAAGTAGAGCAAGGCCGGTTTCGAAGGAAGTTATACCTGAGGGTCACCGGGATGTCGCTAGGTGGGCGGTGGGAAGCTAGATCTGCCCACACTACAGCAACGAGCAAGAAGGGGTCAAAGGCCCTCCCTAGCCGACAGTGCTTGGGAGAGAATGGCATGGCACGTTAACCGGGACGTGCCGGTAGTGGGTAAGAGCCATCGCCGAGGATGACCGTGTGAACATTGCACCTTCTCACCTTCCCGACGGAGAGGATCCGACTGGATCTGTGACCAGTGGTGAGCAAAGAGAGAGAGTGTGGCCATCGCTGTCATGTTTAGATCTAGAGAGGACGAGACAGTGTGAAGAGAGCAACACTAGCAAGCAAGCGAGGAGGCTCCTGCCTATATAGTTGTAACACCCCGGATGTAATTTACCTTATATGTATCCCAACTCTTGCCGTTTCTGGCGCTAAGTTATTTTATTTTCCTCGGGTTCGGGTTTTTGTCTTCGTGTGTTGTTGCCTTTTTCATGCATCCCATATCATGTCATCATGTGTTTTGCATTCGCATACGTGTTCGTCTCATGCATCCGAGCATTTTCCCCGTTGCCCGTTTTGCCTTCCGGCGCTCCTATCTCCTCCGGTGCCCCTTTCTACCTCTTTTCATGTGTGGGGGTTAAACATTTCCGCATTGGACCGAGACTTGCCATGCGGCCATGGTTTACTACCGGTAGACCACCTGTCAAGTTTCATGCCATTTGGACTTCATTCGATACTCCAACGATTAACCGAGGGACCGAAAAGGCCTCGTGTGTGTTGCAGCCCAACACCCTTCCAATTTGGCCCAAAACCCACCTAAACCCTCTCCATCATCTAGAGCGTTCGATCACGATCGCGTAGCCGAAAACCGCACTCCATTTGGAGCTTCCTAGCTCCCTCTATGCCTATATATAGGTCCCTTCCCCGAAATCCGGACGAAACCCTAGTCCCCTCCCTCTCCACGCGCCGCCGGGCACTTTTCCGTCCGGCCGGACACGTCCGAATCCACCGCCGCCACCACGTGTCGCAGCGTGATTGGCCGCCGCCTGGTCCCCAGTTCGCCGCGCCGCCAGGGCCCGGGAAGCCCATCGCCGGCCCCCGCGGCCCATCCCGAGAGCGCCGCCGCCCGCTTCGTCCACCCGCGACCCGCCGTCTCCTTCCACTGGCCCCGCCGCCAGGGTCGCCGCGCCGGCCACCGCACCAAATCCGGCGCGCGGCCCCGACCGGCTGCCACGTCCCTCCACTGCCCGCTCCGGCCGGCGCCAAGTCCGCCCTCGCCGCGCCGCCGCGGGCCCTCGCCGGCTTCCTCCCCTCCGACCTCTCCTAGCTCCTTCCGGCGACCTCGGCAAGTCCGGCCACCGCGGCGCCATTCCCTTCAAACCTTGTTGTGCGTGCAAGCTACAGTGGATCCAGATCTGGAACTTCACCCAGTTGACTTTTATCCCCAGAAACCCTAGTTTTTTTGCGTTTTTCATCATGTCGTAACTCTGCATCCGTAGCTCCGACTTGCGCGTGTAGAATATCAAAATGTTCGTCTCAGAGAGTACATCATTTCATATCATTGCATCATTTTCATTTGAGCTCATCTTGGTGCCCCAAATGCTGTTGGAAGAGGGCTATGTGATAAAATTGTCAGATCTGTTTCATCAAATAGATATTTGTCATTTTTGCCATGATTAATGTGTGCATGATATGCTCATGAGTTCTACATGAGTTTTGTTATATGCCATGCCATCTTTACAGAGGTGCTTACCATGTATTTTTGTGATATGTGTGGTGACTAGCACAAGCTTGCAAAGTAGTGTAATCGGTAATGCTGATTTCAGGGACTTAGAATTTCACTAAGTCCTTGATCTGTTTTTGTCGTTATGCCATATGTTCATGTTGTTTCCTAGTGATCCGTGCCTCTTTTGAGGATGATCAATAAGGATTATTTGTTAACTTTGTGGTGCTCTATCCATCCATTTCTTTGTTTGCATTTATGGAGCACCCTAGCTAGAGTCGATCGAGCTCTACTTTTGCTATTTCGTGAATCCTGACAGATTGTTGACTTGTTAGCGATTTTGCTGAGGATGTTGCTATTGATCCGTGCATGCTAGGTTATTGTTCTTGCCATGTCTGGCTTCTATGATGTGTATTCTTGATGGGTGTATGATTAGTTTGTCATGCCATGCTCTGTAGTGAGTGCATCGAGCTCGTGAACATGCCTACTCGTTAACTGTTTTGCATGCTCCAAATTTTCACTAAGTCTGAGATCTGTTTATGTTTTTGCCATGTTCACATGCTTGCAATTATATTTTCTGATCCCTTTTGGCTCAAGGTAACTAAGGGACTTTTGTTAAGTGCTTTGAGTAGCTTCATGACATGCCTTTCTTTGCCATGTTAAGTTCCTGTAGCATGTAGTTTTCATGCTCTAAAGTGGGCTACCTGATGTTAAATTCCAGACTTGTGTTAATTTCACTAAGTCTGAAACCTGTTATCATTTGCACTTTTGCCATGCTTGTTTGAACCTGTTAATGGATGAACTAGCCGTAGCTCAGTGTTCATCTTTTGTCAAGCATCATGAGTGGATCCCTGCCATGTATTTTGTTGTCATGTTTGAGTGCTGTAGGATGATTATCTTGATGCTTTTAGATGGCTACTTGCTGATTATCGCAGACCGGTGACATATTTGTTTTGCTTGCCATTTCCAAACCGTGCATCCGATTCCGGTGATCTTTATATCGATTTCAACCGAAATCACCTCACCTTTCCAGTGGCACTCTTGGATTTCCAAGTTGAGGCCAGGTTCAATCATTCCTTGTCAAATCTTGCATATGCATCACATACCGCATCCCGCATAGCATACCATGTTTGCATCATGTTGTTTGAGCATTGCACGTGGTTGATTGTGTTCCTTTTGCTTGTTTGTCTTGTTTGGGTAGAGCCGGGAGACGAGTTCGCGAACGAGGAGCCCATTGAGTTTGCTTACGAGGATCAAGTCAACTCTGACAACTTTGCAGGCAAGATGATCATACCCTCGAAATCACTTCTATCTTTGCTTGCTAGATGCTCGCTCTTTTGCTATGCCTATGCTACGATACCTACCACTTGCTTATCATGCCTCCCAAATTGCCATGTCAAACCTCTAACCCACCATGTCCTAGCAAACCGTTGATTGGCTATGTTACCGCTTTGCTCAGCCCCTCTTATAGCGTTGCTAGTTGTAGGTGAAGATTGGAGATCGTTCCTTGTTGGAACATTGTTTATTGTTGGGATATCACCATATTATCTTGTTTATCTTAATGCACCTATATACTTGGTAAAGGGTGGAAGGCTCGGCCTTTTGCCTAGTGTTTTGTTCCACTCTTGCCGCCCTAGTTTCTGTCATATCGCTGTTATGTTCCCGGATTTTGCATTCCTTACGCGGTTGGGTGATAATGGGAACCCCTTGACATTTTGCCTTGAATAAAACTCCTCCAGCAATGCCCAACCTTGGTTTTACCATTTGCCACCTAGCCTCTTTTTCCCCTTGGGTTTCCGGAGCCCAAGGGTCATCTTTATTTAAACCCCCTGGGCCAGTGCTCCTCTGAGTGTTGGTCCGACCGAGTAGACTGCGGGGCCACCTCAGGGCAACTTGAGGGTTGGTGTTACTCGTAGGATGTCTCATCTGAGTGTGTCCTGAGAATGAGATATGTGTAGCTCCTATCGGGATTTGTCGGCACATTCGGGCGGTGTTGCTGGACTTGTTTTACCATTGCCGAGGATGTCTTGTAAAACCGGGATGCCGAGTCTGATCGGAATGTCTCGGGAGAAGGAATATCCTTCGTTGATCGTGAGAGCTTGTGATGGGCTAAGTTGGGACTCCCCTGTAGGGATTTGAACTTTCGAAAGTCGTGCCCACGGTTATGGGCAGATGGGAATTTTTTAATGTCCGGTTGTAGATAACATGAAACTTAACTTAATTAAAATGAATCAACCGCGTGTGTAACCATGATGGTCTCTTCTCGGCGGAGTCCGGGAAGTGAACACGGTGTTGGAGTAATGCTTGACGTAGGTTGTTCTAGGATCACTTCTTGATCATAGTTCTTCGTTCGTGCCTTGCCTTCTCTTCTCGCTCTCTTTTGTGAATAGGTTACCCACCATATATGCTAGTCGCTTGCTACAGTTCCACATATTACCTTGCCTTACCTATAAGCTTAAATAGTCTTGATCGCGAGGGTGCGAGATTGCTGAGTCCCCATGACTCACAGTTTGCTTCCAAAACCAGATGCAGGGACCGATGATACCGTTCCAGATGATGCGCTTGAGCTCAAGTGGGAGTTCGATGAAGACTCTCGTCGTTACTATGTGTCTTTCCCAGATGATCAGTAGTGGTGCCCAGTTGGGGCGATCGGAGTCCATGTCGCATGTTGGGGTTGATCTTTTATTTTGGTACCGTAGTCGGACCATGAGTGTATTGGATGTTTGTAATGTTATTCATGTATTTGTGTGACGTGGCGAGTGTAAGCCAACTATGTACCTTTTCCCCTATTATCTTTTTACATGGGTTGTTGTGAAGATTACCTTGCTTGCGACATTGCTTTCAATGTGGTTATGCCTCTAAGTCGTGCTTCGACACGTAGGAGATATAGCCGCATCGAGGGCGTTACAATAGTGGAGTACTACTAGTTTTCCTTTGTCTACCGAAGCCGGCTTGACCTCATCAATGACTGTCGAGAAGTCTTCATGCATGTGCCCGAAGGCGCAGTTGTCGTCATTTTGATCTGAAGCACCAGATTATAACATATAACACGAAAAAATGCCACATGACAAGAAACCATAACCTCACTGCCCAAAGGAGACAACAACATGAATCCCGATGGACAAACTAGACGAGGATCAAAGCTCAAATTAAAGATAAACTCGTAGAAAAGGAGTCCATTGGTAGATGTCCTAATTAACATAGCCGGCTTGACCTAGATGGCAGCCGAGTAGTCTTCGTGCATGTGCCCCCAATGACCAGCGCCTTGGAGGAACTCAGTTGTCACTGTTTAACCCTCACAGTGAACCGAAGCACATGACACCTAATATTGTGAGATGACAAGAAACCTTTTTTTAGATTTCTCATCAGAACTACAGCCATATACAACACAGCCTGCACGATATGTAGATGATAGCCAATCCAGGCGTGTTTGCCGGAGTCTGGTCACATGCATGGATGAACTGATCATCCGTGTCATGCAGGGATCGTCCAGGCACCAACATCTGTACAACACTTATCTAGTACTATCACTCGTCTCTCTCTTCTATTAACTCACCCGACTTGTGGGGCCTGGGAGTGTGGCTATGGTCGGTTCTCAATTGCGGTCCCACATGTGTGTGCAAATGCAATATGGCGTGTGTTCCATTCGGAGAGCGGCGTGCCAGACCAACCGGCCGTTTGGGGTGCGACGCGAACGCGAACGGCGTGTTGTATACTCTGTACATGTGTATCGCCGTTTTCTTGAGGCTTTGCTCCATGGAGCAATCTATGGATACAAAATTAGTATACTATACTCCCTCCGTTCGATGAAGAGTGTACATCTAGAAATTTTAGGACAAATTATGAAGTTGAGTAAAAAATGCACTGGAAAGATGCAAGCCACGATCTCTCTCCTCTTTAATTATCCAACCCCCAATGAGCAAAGTGCATGTAGAAATTAAGAAGACCATGTGTAGATTGCTATTGGTCTTGATTACCATGTGATGAGAGAGACGTATTTTTTCCTACTTTAAAGTGCATTGGGAAGATAGAAGTACACTCTTTTGTGGACAAATTTTGAACCTAGATGTACACTCTTCACCGGACGGAGGGAGTACTATTTAAAAGTTGAGGGCGGGGCTTTTCCCGTGCGGTAGGCGGGGCAGTTCCGCCTAGTCGGTTCGATAGAGACGCGAGAAAATGAGGGAGTAGGTTGCTGTAAATGTAGGGCTGTGTGATTTGACAGCGAGTTACTGCTGGACAGGTGGAGCCCCATGATTTGACTTGCCATTATCATTTTAACTGCGGCGCAACGACCGGCGTGAGTCTCCCGATTCCTGACCACCTCCATGGTATACAGGTGCCTCTCCCAATGCTCCACCATGTAGAGGTTGGCTCTTGCATGAGAGCCCACTCCTCCACTTTTTCCTTGCCTCTTTCCTCCACATATGCAAAAATGCCATGTAAGCGGGCTTATAGCCCACTATTGTACTTGCTCGTATAGGTGCTAAGCCTGCCACATAGGCATAAAGTCTAACGTGGCAAGTAAATTAAGAAGAGAGAGACTAGTTTGGTGACCCCAAGTGAAAATACAATTTTGAGTCCATAGCTAATTAAATGAAGCAAACTTAGCAACAAAAAACTAAGAACCTATGCATTGGGGACTTGAGTTGCTAAGCCATTTAATGCCCTTAGCACCTCATCTAAGCACCATTTCATTAGAAGAGGTTACTCCTTGGCAAATGCAATAAATACTACGAAGAAAGGGATAGACAAAAGTAAAAAAATACTCTTATAGCCAACCTTATAGCTAACTTTGTTGTATAAGTGACTAACTGATGACTATGTATGACATGCCAACATCAGATAGCCTAACGCACCGTGTTAAATCTCCAAGGGCATGACCGTGCGAGTGACGCAACGGTCGTGGTAGGCGCGACCATGATACGGGCTGCTGGCAGCCCTTGGATCTGATATCGAATGGTCACATGCTAAGTTGCTGAAAATTTGCAGAATAACCCTCCAGGATAGGATATTCACCCATAGGTCTAGAATCACGCCATGCAACTATTCGATCTCAGATCCAAGGGCTCTCGGAAGCCCGTATCATGGGAGAATGGAAAGCTTCATATCACTTGTAATTTTCCCGACACTTGGCATGACATCGAAAGCCATTTAATTGGGCGTCGAGTAGACCTAGCATATAATTGGGCCCCCATAGTACTGTGCATGAATCCATTTATCCACCAGGCAAGCCACTACCCTGCCGTTCGCATGCCCCACTCAACATTTTTACAATCGAGAAACCGTTGGCAATCCGCTCCTACTCGTCCTCGCACGTCCTTTAACATTATAGCAGTTCGCTCCTAGTCGTCCCATCCTTTCACATTACGGCAGTTCCACTAATCCTAACCCTCCTCCCAAATCCATGGCATCCCAAATCTCCATGATCAGTGGTGAGTACAAGGTTAGAACCATCACCGGCGATGAGTTCGACGTCATCTACACCCGTTCTTCCACGACGGTGAAAGGATGCCTTGCTCGCTTCAGACACATGTTCGAAAACTCAAATGATGAGTGGGTCGCTGGGCTAGATGTTGAGTACACCACAACCCTAGACAAAGAGAAGAATCAAAAGGAGGAAGAGAAGATGAAGCACGCCTTCATCCAGGTTTGCGTGCATGACTTATGCTTGGTCTACCACATATGACATGCCGATGTTGAGTGCGAGGAATTTAAGAACTTCCTCAAGGGCGGCCGAGTCAAATTCGTTACTGTAGACTTTACGAACGACAGAAAGTCCTGTATTGGATAGGCCTCATTGTTGGTAACCCCTTCGACCTCTGGAAGAATGGGCTGGTGCCCTCCCCTGATCAGGCTTCAATGCTGACCCTGGCCTGAACCATGGTTCATCCTTCGTACGGTAAACTAAAGAAACCTCCGCACATGTTTCATCGGTCATGGCACTGGAATGTACTAGATATAGACCACATCCACTACACTGCAATGGATGGCTACCTTTGTTTCAATATCTACAAGGGTTGAATGAAGAGCAAGAGCCAAGTGTGTGGTTCAAGCAAAGAAGTATTAGCCAAGAGGAAGAGGGACAAGGACGAAGTCGAGGACGTGGACGAGGACTCTGAGTAAGGTGGCAGTGTTGTTGCTCATGGTGGTTCTAATGCAGTGTCTACTGGATTAGTTGCTTAGTTTAATTTCAGGTGTGCTTAGTTTTATTTGAGGGGTGTGTTGTGTTGAGCCCCCAGCAGAACTATGTTATGTTTCTTCTTGTTACTTTAACTCTTCAGTGCATACATACTAGTATTTCTTACAGTTCATCTTTTATTTGGTATAGTACTACCACTCGTTTCTTCACATTATATACGTACAATATATATGGCCAACATCATATAGCCAGCTGTTTAGTTGTCAAAAAATTTCAGGGTGCTTAGTTTTGTCAAAGAATTTCAGGGTGCTTAGTTTTATTTGAGGGGTGTATTGTGCTGGACACCATTATTGTGACTCAAATATCTTTTGCCATGTTATAATGATATAAAAACCGATGGACCAACATGCCGGCTCTCCCTCTATCTCGCTACAGTAAAATAAAGTGTGGGGCCTACTTGATCCCAACAGTGTTCTTATTTTCCTGTAAAATTATTCGCTTGGTTACTCCTGACAAGCGAGGCCACACTTATCATTGTGAGAATCGGCTTATTTTTATCATATAACATGGTCAACAGGTTTGACGTGAAAATAACAATGTCTAATGGCCTTTTTGAGCAAACATCTAACTTAATGATGGCATTTTTGAGATATCTAATTGCATTTTTGAGCAGGCATCTCACGGATCGATGGCATTTTTGAGTAGTTGTAACTTCTAATGGCAAAACTAAGTAGTGATACAGAACTACTCGCATAAATAATAAGAACCCAAGAATTAAATAGGTATGCTAATTTCTTTAATAGATTTAGCACCCCATTTAAGCACGTACTAGCTTTTTAAATAGTACTATATGAATAATTTGGCGATGAGTGCTCTCTATATGTACCACCTTTTTTCTTTAATTTCATCTTGTTAGTTTTGCTCCATGGCGCAATCCATCGATACTACTACTGTACAAAAGTATACATTTTTAAAAGGCTAGAGGGTGGGGTGGTCTAGCTTGGTCGGTTTCAAGAGAGGCAAGGGCCTTTGTGATTTGACGGCTCATTACTGCTAGAAGGCGGGGCCTTGCGATTTGACTGCTTGTATAAATGTGCCGATGACCTGAGGAGGAGTAAAGAACCGTGTTGTATACTCAAATTTTCCACTGGAGTATGACGGAGGAGCACGAAACATGGCAGCACAGTGCCATATGGCGATAAAAATGATCTAATTTGCTAGTCATCTCATTGTTAGCATTGTTCTATTCATGCCTCGCAGAGAACATGACACATGCGGCGAAACACCCAAAGCAAAAGAAGAAACACGGGAGCAAAAGAAGAAGGAAGATTATCACCCCAAAAAAACAAGGAAGACGCACACACACAAGTCTAGGGTGCTGCTCTCTACTACATGAAGGGTTGTTGGCCGCGGAGTCGTAACTGCTTCTTCATCGCCTCCACGACCTCCATGTCCTTGTGCGTCTCCTCTGCCATCTTCTTCATTCTATCCATGATGTGGGAATTCTTGACATGAGCCTTCAGCATCTATTCCACGGCCGCATTATGTACCTTCATAGCAGCTGGGTGCTTGATGCGGAGCTTCGCTAGCTCCTCCTTTTGTTCCATGACAAGGGCCTGCAGCATCTTCATTGAGGAACTACTATTCTCATGCAGCTTCATCCAGCCGGCTTTCTCCTCCTTCAGCAGGTCGAGCTCGTGGCAGAGCTTCGCCTTGTCCTCTTGAAGTTGTAGGATTTCGCCGGTCGCCTTCTTCTCTGAGGCAATGCTCTTCTTCAGCAGCATCACCAAGCCGACGGTCAACTCCCTTGCTCATTGAGCTCAGCGGGCATGTCGTCGAGGCTCTCCTTCAGTAGCTCCACCAAGCCGTGGATGAACTCCTTCTGCTTATTGAGGTGCTTATTGAGCTGATCGGGCATGCCATCGAGGGATAACGACTCCAGCGCCGCCAGCTCGGCATGTTCGCCTCCGCGGCTAGGGCACTCCTAGGAGCCATTGCATGCCCGTGAGAGATCTTTCGAGGTCTCCGCAAGGCGGCGAGCCCTCTCTTTTTTTCACAGCCTTGGTTGCCACTCCCTTGTTACGAGTAGTTCTTGACCTAGAGCTTTGCACACTGGCCATGGCAAGGACGGACGAAGAAGAAGGACTTATGAGGAAGAAGGTAGAGTAATTTTCGGTTAGGTAGTTCCCCTTTTTATAACCTAAGTACTAGCACTAGTACTAAAACCTGCATAGTGGGAACACATTCAGGTTTGGTACGTGCTAGTAGGTGTGAGATGGCTTGCGCTTAATTGTAGCACTAGTACTTTGGAATGTGATGGGAACAAGGTAAAGATTAACTGATGGTTTTGGTTTCGAGGCCTGAAACGGCTCCCGATGAGTTTAGTCGAACATAAATTTCAAGTACTCCCTCCATCTCAGTTTAAGGCTTGCACGTGTATCTAGGTCGTCAATGTAACTTATATAAAATAAATTGTTTAACATAAAAAATATATCATTAAAAATAGAATATTTGAAGTTTGTAATGATATATTTTTCATAATGTATGCCTCTTATTAAGTTGGTCAAATTAATGACCTAGGTACACATGCAAGACTTGTAAACTGAGATAGAGGGAGTACTACACTGGCCCTGTTTGGATGCCTAAGTTAGAGTTAGTTTTAGTTAGTTGTGGCTCAAATAACCCAAAAGTATCCAAACATGATGGGTTAGTTTGGGTTAGTTGGATCTAACCCATCTCAAAAAACTAGCCCACACTAGAGGAGCTTATTTGGGTTAGTTCTCCTGGGCCCACTAGAAAAAATAGTAACAAAAGTTATCCCTCCCATCCAAACAGGGTCCAAAGTACTCAAATGATTGAGAAAGAATATTTGTCAACCTAACCCTACCATCCAAACAACTCTTTGGTTAGAGTTACTTCAGGGTTAGTTCAGGGTTAGAATCTAACTCTAACCTCTAACTGAGTTAGAGTATCCAAACAGGGCCACTACTAAAATGCAGTCGCACAAGTCAGTGATGTAACTGGTCGTACATGTCAGACCAAGCCGATGCGTGTCCGTTCGGTGAGACGCGGGTCCGACCGACTGTTTGTTGGTGCGATTGACCATAAAGTATTACGCGAGGGAGACTTCTGGTTGTGGCTTCAGTTGATTGTCACGGCCAAGCATTCTAAAACTAGTGATAAATCAATTACCATCTTTTTCCAAACGACCAAGTATTTTCACAGGAATACAATACATATAGATGGAGTTATTGTCAAGGTTGCAAACTGACATGGCGTTGCAAGTTCATTGCAGCAGCAATCGACTACTAGGTCACTGCATCACTGGCGGGGAAGGAGGGCAGCTCACCTCGCCTATGATGCATGCCCAGCGGCGCCGCTGCAACTAGTCCTGGGATTTGGCTTCTCCTACCGTCCATTTGAACAGTTGCACTAGCTGCTCATGCCATTGTGCAGGCATGCGCATTCTTTCCTCCGCAGTCGACTCTGTGAATATGATCTCTGCCATTAGCCCTAGCTCGAAATCAACGCGACACTGCCAGATGTTGACATCCCTCAGCATCTCTCCCCTGAGATTGGCTTGTGCCTCCGCCTTGTGTTGCGCCAGGCGCAGCTCCTTGGAACTTCTCACCAATCGATGCGACGCTTCCTCGATCCGATTTTCCCTTGCTGCCCACCACCTGAAATGCAGCCCTGGCATGTCCTCCGACGCCACCGATCTGTGATTCCAGATCAATGGATCCCCTCTAAAACACATGTGGGTTTCACTCAAAAGCGGCAGTGCTGCAGGCCACAGCGAGAGGGCAGCCCGCGAGATCCTGGGATCTAAGGGATTATCCATGGCGGGATCCTCCATGGCGGGATCCGGTGGGCGAGACAGGGAGGCGAGCCTAGGCGCTGGGAGAGCCCTATGAGGCTAAGATAAAGATAGTACTACTCCACTCCGTCCATATTTAAATACAAAGGCCACCAGCAGTAGCCGTGGCAAAAATTGATCATGCTGCCTGCGTCCTGGTTTATTGGCCCCTTTTTTTGTGCCACTTTTTATGACATGCATACATTATGTTACTTAAAAATATGGTCAAAAATTGGCACGGAATACGAAGGAGACCAATGGAAGTAGCAACCCATGATTTAACTACTCGCATGCACACAGTGGAGTAGTAATGTCTTTCTTCCTCCCTCACGTTGCATGTGCTGTATTAATTGACCATCAATGAAGTGAAGGACTTTACATGCGTCAAATTATCACATGGGGTGGATCTTCATACAAAAATGCATCCCCCCGTGTACCCGCATGTTCGTGTGAGGGAATGAGTGCGTGCGTGGTGTGCGTGCACATCTTTGCTTTGTGCATGTACCGCTAGTGTGCCTCAAAGAGGACGAGTACATTCTTCTGGAACCAGCAGCATGTTACTGTGATCAATCCACACAAGGAGGTCGCGACAATGCCTCCACATGTGCCATGTGGCTTCATGAACTATAAGAGAGACACTGTGTAGTGTGCCATTTGAATTCTAACTTACGTGTTTTGCACATACTCGAAGTACTAGTAAGGTACACGTGCATTGCACGCATCAGATTTGGCAACCAAATTATGAATAAATACCACACTATAGCATGTAAAATTTGAGTCATATATGCCTGATGTAGACGTTCATTTAATTCTTATTGTTCATCTCATTCAAAATCAATTAGTTTTTATAAAAAAGCTACGGCCTCTTTGATTCGTAGGATTTCCAAAACGTGGAAATAGGAAAAACATGGGATTAGAGTGGAACGTCATCTTGAATCCTACAGGATTGTATGAGTGTTTGATTGTGCATAGAAAAAACGCATGATTCTTTCAAAGAGGTTTGAGTGGATGGGATGTTTCCTATGAAATCTAGTGCAAATGAATCCTATGGAAAAATTCCTATGGTTTACAATCCTACGAATCAAACAACCAAGATAGGAAAAATTCCTAAGGATTAGAATCCTCCAAAATTCCTTTGAGAATCCTTTGAATCAAAGAAGCCCTTAATCTATTTTATGATTCATGGAATTGTGCATTGTAAAGCATAAAGTAAAAAACAAATAATGGAAATTCAACTAGAAAAAAAGTTTGGGCGATTATGATATGGAAGATTCTAGAACAAAGGAGAAGCACTTGTGTTTTGAGGTTTGTGCATTATGCTTAAGTTCAGCCATGGAGTCTGCTAGATTGTACATGTGGAAAGTCCGGTGGGGGCTAGAAGATGGTGCGAGGGTCCAAGTTGAGGGAGACTATGAAGGAGCGCACAAGTGTGAGATCGATATTTAAAGAGAGGGGTGAGAATGTGTGTTGTTGCGCGTAGTGGCGGAGCCATGAAAAATAAATGAGCTAGGGGGGCAAGCATTGCTAATCCTTTACGAGGAGGGCCAATTCATCAACTTAAGCCATTTTACAAGCAATTGTCTAATGATCCCATTCATATTAGCCTTGATATATAGTGATGTTAGGGGGGCAGGGCCCTTGCTGCCCCCTGTCTTCGCCACTGTGCGCGCGTCTAAGAGATGAAGCGGAAGGCATGGATGATGAGAGGGGGACGTTGGATATATAATTAATGTGGGTGTATGCGCTATGTAATCCTATATAGAGAGGTATAGATTGATCGATGTGGACGTGGGAAAGAGGGTGAGACCTCACTAGATATATAGATTGATCGGTTTGTGTGCAAAACTATGAAAGACCTAGCTATATATACACAAACATAGAGGAACATCGATCGTTACGCATGCATGTGAGAGATAAAGAATGCCCGATTTGATGGAGAGGGGGAGGTGTGTGTGTGTATGCATGGGGGACCGACCTGAAGAAAAAGGTTGCATGTGTGCGATGGATAATGCCGACTGGTAGTGTCTATGCATGCATGCACGAGAGAAAGTCAATGTACAATTATAAATAGAAGACCGTGTGGGTGTAAAAGACTAGGCGAGGTCATAATCAATGTAAAGTTGAATTCAAATATTTGAATAAGAGATCATGATGTTTGAAACCCATGCGTGCATGAATATAACTGAGATATGCGCGGTGTGGTTTGGAAACGAGCATGTTGTACTGTATACACATTGAACAAGGTCAGACTGATTTGAATTTGAGATACCGATGGCAGACATCGTTTGGCCACATTGCATCCGTGCATGGACGCACTATTATAATTGGATATGATGGGTGGCTTTCGCATCACATATCTACATCTATACACCTATATATTATATTTATATTTTTTATATAGTGTGCGGATAACTTTAAATTTGAAAGATGGTCGTTGGATGAAGCCAATCCGATGGTGCAGAGATGGCAAATTTGAGCACTACTGGCCGTTGGATATCATCTAGATTCCACCAGATTTTGCCACATGTACAATCTAGAAGGCTCCATGGTTGAACTTAAGCATAATGCACAAACCTCAAAACACAAGCACTTCCTCTTTGTTCTAGAATCTTCCATATCAGAACTGCCCAAATGTTTTTATACATGATTTGCCATTATTTATTTTTACTTTATGCTTTACAACGCACAATTCCATGAATCTTAAAATAGATTAGCTTTCTTATAAAAACTAGATGATTTTGAATGAAATGAACTATAAGAATTAAACGAACATGTATATCATGCATATATGACTCAAAGCTTACATGCTATAATGTGGTATTTATTCATAATTTGGTTGCCAAATATCATACGTGCAATGCACGTGTACCTTACTAGTCTAAATGGTGTTTGTGTGTGTGTTGTGCGTGTTAAACACATTGTACGTAGTATCATACATGGTTTAGATTCTGAACATCTAGCTAGAGCATATATGTACTATGATTTGAATTCAACATAAAATGGATACATATATTTGAATTTGAGATCTATGTACATGTAGTTCATATTTATATAGGAATTTACTTCTCCTATATTCATGTCATGTGTTGTGAAGATAATATTTAGATGGTTGTATAACTAACCCGTGTACAATCCCATTCAAACAGGGAAAATGTACTCAAATTTAGTCCATATGCTAGACAACACACATTGTTTTTTATTGTTGAGGGAAGTGCAAATTGTTTTGGTATTGTACACATTATGTTTGTTGTCCCAATTTTTTTTTTGTTGTATTTGAATGCATTTCTAGTAATATAGTAAAACGGGACATGGCTCTCTCTAGTGATGAGGTGCAAATTGTCTTTTTTGGGTACACGTTAAGCTTGTTCTCCCAAAATTTCAAGTTGCACCTTGTTATGCCGAAATTTCAAGCTAGCATCTCTGTCTATCGTGCTGCGAAACTCCCGCCTCTTTAACCTGTGCCTTGTTACCCCGAAATATTTAAGATATATCGTTGTCTCATTGTGCTCCAAAAACTCGCTCCATCTCAACCCGGGCCTTGCTATCCCAAAATTACAACGCGCGCGAAAACTCCCACCTCCTGTGAAATCCTGACACACAAAATGCTCGTGATACCCCTGAACCGAAAGAACCACCTAGCTCAAATCGATGGGGGGTACTTTCGTAACTTACCCCACATTTCGGACAAGCGCGTCCCTAGGCCATGGTTCCCCACTCCCATCCCATCCGCCCACCCATTCGTACACCGAGGCCATGAAAACCCGTGAAGCCCCACACCCTCCTCCGTCCGCCACCCAGCCGAAGCCTCTTCCCCGATGACGTCGTCAACAGCAACACCTCGACGTCCCTCATCCATCATACTGGATGAGGATCCATCGTCGATCTCGTTGTACCGCTGGTTCAGCCACCCCGTGCTCCAGCTCCAAGGAGCTGCCCCGATGCTCCTCTCGTCTTCCGCGCCACCTCCATTCCCACACCGCCGTCTTCACCTGCACCACCGGAAGAGCAGCATCATCACCATTTCCTTGAATGAAGATGAGGCCTAATCGGCGCCACCAAAGAGGCTGTACACGAATCACCGCATTTTCTTCTTGATTTGGTCTCACGGTGCTGCCAGCGCTCGGTCCCGAGCCGACATGGCGCGACGCCATCCACGGCGGCGTCGCCGTCCACTTCATCCATGGTGTCGCTCTCTCAGCGGCGACGACGTCCACATCAGTAGGAGCAGCTGCTGCTTTAGCTCTCGCTCGCCCTGCTGCTCTGCTCTTGCTCTTGGTCCTCTGCCTGGTCTGCTCTTGCTATTGCTCTTGCTCTTGCTCGCGCTCACACAGCTGCTCTCGCTCTTGCTCTTGCTTGCGATGCTGCTCCGATTTGGCTACACTTCAGTCGACTGAATCGACTTTTGGGTCAGTCGATTTTCAAGGGGTGGGGGGCTCACCGGAGTTAAGGAAGAACCAGCCACAGCGGGGAGGGGGCTCGCCGGAGAGGTACCCCACTATCTATCTTACGGTTCAGGGTGGGGGCGGTGGTCGCTAGCGGTGGTAGGGCGGTGGCGTGGGGATCGCCGGAGAAAAAGCTCGGCACGGGGGGGCTAGAGGGATGGTCGGGGTGGTGGCGGATCGGTGGTGGGGAGTGGTTTTGGGGTGGGCGGGGCGGCGCACCATCGGCCGCGGGCGGCGGGGGCGGCGGTTTGGCCAGTGGTGGCTAGCGGCTCAGGGGGTGGAGGTTGAAGATGAAGTGCTACACGACCAGCTGCCCCAGCTCTCGCACGCGCTGCTGCTACTACTTTTCTGCTACTAGTGCATTCAGTTTCGACAGTAAAATTCAGTTTCGACAGCAAACTTCAGTTTCGACAGTTAAGTTCAGTTTCGACAGTTAAATTCAGTTTTGACAGTTAAGTTCAGAGATGAGCGACTGATGTATTTTACATCTAGCACTTTGTGGTTATGTATTTTACATCATCTATTGGGATGCTATTAGAATTCCACTCAGGTTAATGTTGCCTCTCTTGTCCTGCTTCAGCCTTGGCGTCGTACAACTCACCGGAGCTGCTCCAATGACGAAACCCTCCATCACAGCGGAGTAGTACCCCGGGCTCCATCTCTAGACGCCTAAGATCTTCTTCCCCTCCTCCGACAGCCAAGTCAGTCGGGGCATCCTCACCGACCAACCCAATCATGCTGAGATAGACATGGCTTCGCCAAAGAGGTTGTACACTTGTTGCATCTCTTTTTTACTCTACATGTTATATATATTGTCCACTGAGCACACGTAGTAACATGAAATACGATTATTTTATCCTACTATATGACAAGCAGTGATGTACCAGGCAACTTAGCTATCTGTGATGGTCTCTCTTGAACGCCATCATTATTTATCTCTGGGCGTTTGAGTTATGCATTTGTCGATGGGCCTGGGAGTTGAGCTAGTAGGGCAGTGGCCTGGGTCCAAAGTAGTAGAATTAGCACAAAAACATTTTTTGAGTGTAGGATTTTCCTTGCTCAAGCCTGCCTACTAGAATCGCCAGTGCTTGAAAGGAAAAGTGAAGGAAAAACATAGGAATTGGAAAGTTTCCTATTGCACTACTATTCACGCATTTGGTTCAAAGGAATGGAGCAAAGGAAAACTGTAGGATTTGTTCCTTTAGTGTCTCCTTGAAAGAAAAACCGTAGGAATTTTAATTTCCACTTGTCCTCCTTTTCAAATTCCTATTCATGAAGCACAAGACTAAGAGATAGTAGTATAATAGCATTATAACCGTACATTTTCTTGTGGCTTGACTTAATCTCACCATGCTTCTTTGCACCCTGTGATCTTCCAATTCTTGTGAACCAAACACCCAGATTGGCAGAAATTTTGTGATTTTAAATTCTCTATTTTGCACGTGCATTCCTATCCTATTCCTGTCTATTTCCTATCCTTGCATTGTTACAATCCTCAAATTACAAGCCCTTACACAATTACTCCTGTTACAGATATGTGTCAAAGAAAACCTTGTGTGGTTTGTCCTGCTCCTGCTGCGCTGTGTTCCACCCCGGCTCAGCTGCTCCAATGACGGAAGGGTTCACCATAGCAGGGATCCGCTCTCCAGACTGTCTTTCACCGCCTTAGATCTTCTTCCCCGTCGTTGGTAGCCACGACAACTACTTTACCATCATTAACTGAGCAGGTGACCTTGAGGACTACATGGGTCCTCAAGAGAGGTCGCACTCTTCCATGTCTGCTTACGTTATGCATGGCTTAATATGATGACATGCTACTTTATCGTCGTGTTCACCTATTAGACTCTGAGTCTGGTCCAAACTAATGTTGAAACTTGAGTTTTTAAATGGTTGTGGGGTATATGTTAGGGCAGAAATCAGTACTATCTGTCTACTATCTGGTTAATCTCGGGTGTCTACTATGAGTTTCATGTTGGGTGCAAACAAACATTAAAGGAGCAATTATTTGTATTTTTTAACTAAAGCTATTATCTGCCTGCTATCATTGGTTTTGGGTCTATCCACAGTTTGCTACCATCACTCTGGATTTGTGCATGCACTCCTTACATAATCTTACTATGTTCTATTCCTATGCATGTCAGTTATTGTACACAATGGAACTGAACATGTAGAGCAAAAGAGACGAGCCTTGTGTGGCAATAAAATTTCATGCAGACGTCGCTCCATGGTGGACGCTAAGGCAGCCCCCCTCCACCCATTTCAGATTGTAATCAAGAGGAAGATAACTGTTTTGAGGGGGATTCAGAAGGAGAAGACCACTCCTATTTACCCCCTAAGGCCTTCGCTCTAATTTGGCCTGCTGATGTTGGTAATATCATGCATATGGTGCCTTGCATTGCTTACTTTATACATCAAATATGTCATCTACTTAGTTTAGACATGCTTTGTGTGAATGCCACCTGTTTAGTTTCTTTATCGTATATGTGAATCATGCAATGTCATCTTGTTTAGCCAGGCATCATATATGTGAATTTTGCAATGCCACCCAGGTTAGCCAGTCATCTTATATGTGAATTATATCATGCCATCATTTTTATTACGTGTTAAATTTGTCAACAATTTTAGTACATTCAATTACTCTTCCTGTGTATCAGCCATTCAGCACGGTCATGGAAAAATCTGGAGTGGAAACAAGGTCTTTAGAGCAGACAATGCTATCTGACGAAGTGCATATCTTGCTGGTTACGAATAGCTCCTCGGGGGAGAATTCAGAGACAGATGACCAGTCTTATTTCCCCCCCCCCCCCCCCCAAAGTGCATGCTCTAACTTGGCAGGGTTATGTTGCTCATGTCATGCATATGGTATCTTGCATTGCTATGTCATTTGCTTAGTTTAGACATGCTTTGTGTGAATGCCACATGTTTAGTGCCTAATTACCATATATGTGAATTATGCAATGCCATCTTGTTGCAAGACATTATATACGTGAATTATGCAATGTTATCTTGTTGCAAGGCATTATATATGTGAATTATGCAATGCCATGTTGTTTAGCCAAGCGTCATATATGTGAATTATATCATACCGTCCTTTTTTGTATTTCTCGTTGCATTTGTCGACAATGTTTGTATATTCAACTTATCTTCCTGTGCATCGGCCACTTGAATTGGTGATGGAGAAATCTGGAGTGAAAACAAGGTCTTCAGAGCAGACAATGTTGCCTGCTGAAGCAGATATCTTGCTGGTTAGAGATAGCTCTCCAGAGGAGGATTCAGAGGTAGATGACCAGTCCTATTATCCCCCTGAGGTGTATGCTCAAACTTGGCAGGGTTATACTACTCATATCATGCATATGTTGTATTGCAATGCTTAGTTTTTACATCATATACACAGTATTGAATGCCATCTCCTTAGTTGACACATCATATATGCGATTTCCTTCTGCCCACTTGCTTAGTATATAAATCATATATTTGAATTATATCATGCCATGATGTTTACATAGACAGCATGTATCTGAATTATGGCATGCCAACCCATTATCTAAAGACATAATATAGTTATATCATCTCATCCTGTTTGCATAGTCATCATATTTTGAATTATGTCATTCTATCCGTGAATTATATCATGTCATCACGTTTCCATCGACCGCATGTTTGTGATTTATGGCATGCCAACCACTTTAATAGACACATCGTATAGTTATATCATGTCATCCTATTTACATAGTCATCATATTTTGAAGTATGTCATTCTATCATGTTTAGTTAGCCATCATACATGTGAAATTGTGTCATGCTATCCTGTTTAATTAGCCATCATATATATGAAATTATGTCCTGCTATTCTATTTGGTTAGACAACATAAATGTGAATTATTTCATGCCATGTTTTCTTCCCTACTATTCATTGCACCCATCTATCTTACAATGTATGTACATTCAATTACTTTTCTTGTTTATCAGCCATTTCAATTGGAGGGGGTGATGGCAGTATCTGTGGGAGTAAAACACGGTGTTCAGAAAAGATTGTGCTACCTGTCAATGTAGATAGAACCACGGTTGTACTTGCCCAAGAACCAGCCCCACCACACATAACTCAGACTCATGCAGATTGTACCCCTACCCAGTTGGACAGAGAACCAGCTACACCCCTTCTAACCCCAACCCCAGCAGATAGTAACCCAGTTCCAGTTGACACAGCATCGTATCCACCACAGAGCACCCAAACACGAGCAGTTAGTAAGGCAACTGCAGTGCCAAAGCACGAGGACCACCACTCCGAACCCCAAGTCAACGCTTGAAGCAGAAGAAGAATTGTTCTCAGCTCAGGTTCCGTAGCTATGGTTCATACTACTTTTCTCTTGCATCACTATATTTACTCATACCAACTAATTTCAAATTTGAAGGATGCAATTGAAACTCCAATGGCGCAACAGGTATGTTTTAAACCTGTTTCTTTAATGTGTTTGATGTTGTAACTTGCTCTATGTTGATTTCAGTTTCAATTGAATAAACAGTTATGTTCTCATGCCATGCACATTACAGTGTTGTTATTGCTGTGTAGTTTCCCACGCTTATATTTTGTCTATGCTACTTTGTCTTAAATAGATATGATTCGAACTATCTCTATCTTGATTTGGCAACAAAAACTAGAATGATATAGACCATACAGTGACCATACTACATAGATGTATGTTTGTTTCATGTTGTTATCCTGTCCACCTTACTACTGAACTGGTTTACCAAAATGGGTTTCATATACAACGTGGTAAACTTGTGATGTGTGTTTGTTTGTTTCTCTTTTAGAACGCGGATAAAATATTGGAGAAGAGTACCCCGTTATGCAATGGTAAAGGAAGTAATGCAAATAAGGTTCAAGATAGTGAGACATACCTGTTGGTCCCCAAGAAAGCTGATAAAAACTATATTGAAGACAAGACGACCCCAAAGTCATGTCTTGATGTAGTGTTCGAGTTACTGGCTACTACTGTTGGCACCAGCTCTTGAAACTCGCTGCCTGAATCAGTTCGGCTTCTTGAGTCTCAACTTCAAGTTGAAAGACATCGATCAGATGTTATGCGACAAGAAGCCGAAGGACTGAGGAAGTCCCTGCAGAATTGAGATGCATACTTTCTGGTGCAACAGCAAGTGCTGGAGGTGTTGGGGAACACAGTAATTTCAAAAAAAATCCTACGCACACGCAAGATCCATCTAGGTGATGCATAGCAATGAGAGGAGAGAGTCTTGTCCACGTACCCTCGTAGACCGTAAGCAGAAGCATTATGACAACGCAGTTGATATAGTCGTACGTCTTCACGATCCGACTGATCCTAGCACCAAAGGTACGGCACCTCCACGATCTGCACACTTTCAGCTCGATGACGTCCCACGAACTCTAGATCCAGCTGAGGTCGAGGGAGAGTTTCATCAGCATGACGGCGTGATGACGGTGATGACGAAGTTGCCGATACAGGGCTTCGCCTAAGCTCTACAACGATATGACTGAGGTGGAAATCTGTGGAGGGGGGCACCACACACGGCTAAAACAATCAACTTGTGTGTCTATGGGGTGCCCCCCTCCCCCGTATATAAAGGAGGGGAGGAGGAGGAGGGCCGGCCACAAGGGGCGCACCCAAAGGGGGATTCCTACTCCTAGTAGGAGTAGGTTTCCCCCTTTCCTAGTCCAAGTACGAGAAGAAGGAAGGAGAGGAGAGGGAGAAGGAAAGAGGGGGGCGCAGCCTCCCCTTTTGGCCCTTCTCTCCTTTCCACTAAGGCCCATGAAGGCCCAATACTTCCCTCGGCGAATTCACGTAACTCTCCAGTACTCCAAAAAATACTCGAACCACTCAGAACCTTTCCGATGTCCGAATATAGCCTTCCAATATATAGATCTTTATGTCTTGACCATTTCGAGACTCCTCGTCATTTCCGTGATCTCATCCGGGACTCCGAACAAACTTCGGTCATCAAATCACATAACTCATAATACAAATCGTCATTGAACGTTAAGCATGCGGACCCTACGGGTTCGAGAACTATGTTGACATGACCGAGACTCATCTCCGATCAATAACCAATAGCGGAACATGGATGCTCATATTGGCTCTCACATATTCTAAGAAGATCTTTATCGGTCAAACTGCATAACAACATACGTTGTTCCCTTTGTCATCGGTATGTTACTTGCCCGAGATTCGATCGTCGGTATGATCATACCTAGTTCAATCTCGTCACCGGCAAGTCTCTTTACTCGTTCCGTAATGCATCATCCTGCAACTAACTCATTAGTCACATTGCTTGCAAGGCTTATAGTGATGTGCATTAGCGAGAGGGCCCAGAGATACCTCTCCGACAATCGGAGTGAAAAATCCTAATCTCGATCTATGCCAACTCAACAAACACCATTGTAGGCACCTGTAGAGCATCTTTATAATCACCCAGTTATGTTGTGACGTTTGATAGCACACTAAGTGTTCCTCCGGTATTCGGGAGTTGCATAATCTCATAGACATAGGAACATGTATAAGTCATGAAGAAAGCAATAGCAATAAACTAAACGATCATAGTGCTAAGCTAACGGATGGGTCTATTCCATCACATCATTCTCTAATGATGTGATCCCGTTCATCAAATGAAAACACATGTCCATAGCTAGGAAACTTAACCATCTTTGATTAATGAGCTAGTAAAGTAGAGGCATAGTAGGGACACTCTGTTTGTCTATGTATTCACACATGTACTAAGTTTCCGGTTAGTACAACTCTAGCATGAATAATAAACATTTATCATGATATAAGGAAATATAAATAACAACTTTATTATTGCCTCTAGGGCATATTTCCTTCAGTATCCCACTTGCACTAGAGTCAATAATCTAGTTCACATCGTTATATGATTAACACCCAAAGAGTGATCATGTTTTGCTTGTGAGAGAAGTTTAGTAAACGGGTCTGCCACATTCAGAGCCGTATGTATTTTGCAAATTTTCTGTGTCTACAATGCTCCGCACGAAGCTACTATAGCTAATCGCTCCCACTTTCAATTTGTATCTAGATCGAGACTTAGAGTCATCTAGATCGGTGTAAATGCTTGCATCGGCGTAACTCTTTACGACGAACTCTTTATCACCTCCATAACTGAGAAATATATCCTTAGTCTTCTAAGGATAATTTTGACCGCTGTCAAGTGATCTACTCCTGGATCAATATCGTACTCCCTTGCCAAACTCATGGCAAGGTACACAATAGGTTTGGTACACAGCATAGCATACTTTATAGAACCTTTGGATGAGGCATAGGGAATGACTTTCATTCTCTTTATATTTTCTGCCGTGGTCGTGTTTTGAGTCTTACTCAACTTTACACCTTGCAATACAGGCAAGAACTCCTTCTTTGACTGTTCCATTTTGAACTGCTTCAAAAATGTTGTCAAGGTATGTGATCATTAAAAAAAATCTTTATCAAGCGTCTTGATCTATCTCTATAGATCTTGATGCCTAATATGTAAGCAGCTTCACCGAGGTCTTTCTTTGAAAAACTCTTTTCAAACACTCCTTTATGCTTTCCAGAAAGTTCTACATCATTTCCGATCAACAATATGCCGTTCACATATAGTTATCAGAAAGGCTGTAGTGCTCCCACTCACTTTCTTGTAAATACAGGCTTCACCGAAAGTCTGTATAAAACTATATGCTTTGATCAACTTATCAAAGCGTATATTTCAACTTCGAGATGCTTTCACCAGTCCATAGATGGATCGCTGGAGCTTGCACATTTTGTTAGCACCTTTAGGATTGACAAAACCTTCTAGTTGCATCATATACAACTCTTCTTTAAGAAATACATTAAGGAATGTAGTTTTGATATCCATTTGCTAGATTTTATAAAATGTGGCAATTTGCTAACATGATTCGGACAGACTTAAGCATCGCTATGAATGAGAAAATCTCATCATAGTCAACACTTTGAACTTGTCAAAAACTATTTTTCGACAATTCGAGCTTTGTGGATAGTAACACTACTATCAGCGTCCGTCTTCCTCTTGAAGATCCATTTATTCTCTATGGCTTGCCGATCATTGGGCAAGTCCACCAAAGTCCATGCTTTGTTCTCATACATGGATCCCATCTCAGATTTCATGGCCTCAAGCCATTTTGCGGAATATGGGCTCATCATCGCTTCCACATAGTTTGTAAGTTCATCATGGTCTAGTAACATGACTTCCAGTACAGGATTACCGTACCACTCTGGTGCGGATCGTGCTCTGGTTGACCTACGAAGTTTTGTAGTACCTTGATCCTAAGTTTGATGATCATCATCATTAACTTCCTCTCTAGTTGGTGTAGGCATCACAGGAACAGATTTCTCTGATGAACTACTTTCCAATTCAAGAGAAGGTACAGTTACCTCATCAAGTTCTACTCCCCCCCCCCACTCACTTCTTTCGAGAGAAACTCCTTCTCTAGAAAGGATCATCTTGCCTTCGGATATGTGATAGAAGGTCTACCCAATAGTTTCTTTATGGGTATCCTATGAAGACGCACTTCTCCGATTTAGGTTCGAGCTTATTGTTTTGAAACATTTTCACATAAGCATCGCAACTCCAAACTTTTAAGAAACGACAACTTAGGTTTCTTGTCAAACCATAGTTCATACGGTGTCATCTCAATGGATTTAGATGGTGCCCTTATTTAACGTGAATGCGGCTGTCTCTAATGCATAACCCCAAAACAATAGTGGTAAATCGGTAAGAGACATCATAGATCGCACCATATCTAATAAAGTATGGTTACAACGTTCGAACACACCATTACGCTATGGTGTTCCAGGTGGCGTGAGTTGTGAAACTATTCCACGTTGTTTCAAATGAAGACCAAACTCATAATTCAAATATTCACCTCCACGATCAGATCGTAGAAATTTTATTTTCTTGTTATGATGATTTTCCACTTCACTCTGAAATTCTTTGAACTTTTCAAATGTTTCAGACTTATGTTTCATTAAGTAGATATACCCATATCTGCTCAAATAATCTGTGAAGGTCAAAAAATAATGATACTCGCCGCGAGCCTCAACACTCATCGGACCACATACATCGATATGTATTATTTCCAATAAGTTAGTGGCTCGCTCCATTGTTCGGAGAACAGAGTTTTAGTCATCTTTCCCGTGAGGCATGGTTTGCAAGCATCAAGTGATTCATAATCAAGTGATTCCAAAAGCCCATCATCATGGAGTTTCTTCATGCGCTTTACACCAATATGACCTAAACGGTAGTGCCACAAATTAGTTGCACTATCATTATTAACTTTGCATCTTTTGGCTTCAATATGTGTATCACTACGATCGAGATTCAATAAACCATTCACCTTGGGTGTATGACCACAGAAGGTTTTATTCATGTAAACAGAATAACAATTATTCTTTGACTTAAATGAATAACTGTATTGCAATAAACATGATCCAATCATATTATGCTCAACGCAAACACCAAATAACATTTATTTTAGGTTCAGCACTAATCTCGAAGGGAAAGGGAGTGTGCGATGGTGATCTTATCAACCTTGGAATCACTTCCAACACACATCATCACTTCGCCCTCAACTAGTTTCTATTCATTTTGTAACTCCTATTTCAAGTTACTAATCATAGAAACTGAACCAGTATCAAATACCCTAGGGTCACTATGAACACTAGTAAAGTACACATCAATAACATGTATATCAAATATACTTTTGTTCACTTTGCCATCCTTCTTATCCGCCAAGTATTTGGGGCAGTTCCACTTCCAGTGACCATTCCCTTTGCAGTAGAAACACTCAGTTTCAGGCTTAGGTCTAGCTTTGGGCCTCTTCACGGGAGTGGCAACTTGCTTGCCATTCTTCTTGAAGTTCCCTTTCTTTCCCTTTCCCTTTTACTTGAAACTAGTGGTCTTGTCAACCATCAACACTTGACGCTTTTTCTTGATTTCTACCTTCGCCAATTTCAGCATCACGAAGAGCTTGGGAATCGTTACCGTTATCCCTTGCATGTTATAGTTCATCATGAAGTTCTAGTAACTTGGTGATAGTGACTAGAGAACTCTATCAATCACTATCTTATCTGGAAGATTAACTCCCACTTGATTCAAGTGATTGTAGTACTCAGACATTCTGAGCACATGCTCACTAGCTGAGCTATTCTTCTCCATCTTGTAGGCAAAGTGCTTGTCAGAGGTCTCATACCTCTCGACTCGGGCATGAGTCTAAAATACCAATTTTAGCTCTTGAAACATCTTATATGCTCCATGGCGTTCAAAATGTTTTTGAAGTCCGGGTTCTAAGCCATAAAGTATGGTGCACTAAACTATCAAGTAGTCATCATACCGAGCTTGACAAACGTTCATAATGTCTACATCTGCTCCTGCAAAAGGTCCGTCACCTAGCGGTGCATCAAGGACATAATTCTTCTGTGCAACAATGAGGATAATCCTCAGATCACGGAGCTAGTCCGCATCATTGCTACTAACATCATTCAACATAGTTTTCTCTAGGAACATATCATAAATAAAACAGGGAAGCTATACGCGAGCAATTGATCTACAACATAGATATGCAAATACTATCACGACTAAGTTCATGATAAATTTAAGTTCAATTAATCATATTACTTAAGAACTCCCACTTAGATAGACATCCCTCTAATCATCTAAGTGATCACGTGATCCATATCAACTAAACCATGTCCGATCATCATGTGAGATGGAGTAGCTTTCAATGGTGAACATCACTATGTTGATCATATCTTCTATATGATTCACGCTCGACCTTTCGGTCTCAGTGTTCCGAGGCCATATCTGCATATGCTAGGCTCGTCAAGTTTAACCCAAGTATTTTGCTTGTGCAAAACTGGCTTGCACCCGTTGTATGTGAACGTAGAGCTTATCACATCTGATCATCATGTGGTGTCTCGGCACGACGAACTGTAGCAACGGTGCATACTCAGGGAGAACACTTATACCTTGAAATTTTAGTAAGGGGTCATCTCATAATGCTACCATCGTACTAAGCAAAATAAGATGCATAAAAGATAAACATCACATGCAATCAAAATATGTGACATGATATGGCCATCATCGTCTTGTACCTTTGATCTCCGTCTCCAAAGTACCGTCATGATTTACATCGTCACCGGCATGACACCATGATTTCCATCATCTTGCTCTCTATCAATGTGTCATCATATGGTCATCTTGCCAACTATTGCTTTTGCAACTATTTCTATCGCATAGCGATAAAGTAAAGCAATTGTATGGCTCTTGCATCTTATGCAATAAAGAGACAACCATAAGGCTCCTGCCAATTGCCGATAACTTTAACAAAACATGATCATCTCATACAACAATTTATATCTCATCACATCTTGACCATATCACATCACAGCATGCCCTGCAAAAACAAGTTAGACATCCTCTATTTTGTTGTTGCGAGTTTTACGTGGCTGCTACGGGCTTAGCAAGAACCGTGCTTACCTACGCATAAAAAACCACAACATGGTATAGTGATTGCTTTTTGATCTTCAAAAAGAACCCTGTTCATTGAATCTGATTCAACTAAAGTTGGACAAAGTGACACCCACCAACCACATGTGTGCGAAGCACATCGGTAGAACCAGTCCCGCGTAAGCGTACGCGTAATGTCGATCTGAGCCGCTTCATCCAACAATACCGCTGAATCATGAATCAACTAGTGATGGCAAGCAATATGTATATACCCACACCCACAACTCCTTTGTGTTCTACATGTTCATATAACATCTACACATAGACTTGGCTCGGATGCCACTGTTAGGGAACGCAATAATTTCTAAAAAAATCCTACACACATGCAAGATCCATCTAGGTGATGCATAGCAATGCGAGGAGAGAGTGTTGTCCACGTACCCTCGTAGACCGTAAGCAGAAGCGTTATGACAACGCGGTTGATGTAGTCGTACGTCATCACGATCCGAGCGATCCTAGCACCAAACGTACGACACCTCCGCGATCTGCACACATTTAGCTCGGTGACGTCCCACGAACTCTAGATCCAGCTGAGGTCGAGGGAGAGTTTCATTAGCACGATGGTGTGATGCCGGTGATGATGAAGTTACCGACGCAGGGCTTCGCCTAAGCTCTACAACGATATGACCGAGGTGGAAGTCTGTGGAGGGGGGCACCGCACACAGCTAAAACAATCAACTTGTGTGTCTATGGGGTGCCCCCCTCCCCCGTACATAAAGGAGGGGAGGAGGAGGAGGACCGGCCACAAGGGGCGCTCCCAAAGGAGTAATTCTTACTCCTAGTAGGAGTAGATTTCCCCCTTTCCTAGTCCAAGTAGGAGAATAAGGAAGGAGAGGAGAGGGAGAAGGAAAGAGGGGGGCGCCGCCCCCTCCCTAGTCCAATTCGGACCAGCACATGGGGGGCACGGGGCCTCCCCTTGTAGCCCTTCTCTCCTTTCCACTAAGGCCCATGAAGGCCCAGTACTTTCCCCGGCGAATTCCCGTAACTCTCCAGTACTCCAAAAAATACCCAAACCACTCAAAACATTTCCGATGTCCGAATATAGCCTTCCAGTATATCGATCTTTACGTCTCGACCATTTTGAGACTCCTCGTCATGTATATGTGATCTCATCCGGGACTCCGAACAAACTTCGGTCATCAAATCACATAACTCATAATACAAATCGTCATCGAACGTTAAGCGTGCGGACCCTACGGGTTCGAGAACTATGTAGACATGACCGAGACTCATCTCTGGTCAATAACCAATAGCGGAACCTGGATGCTCATATTGGCTCTCACATATTCTAAGAAGATCTTTATCGGTCAAACCGCATAACAACATACGTTGTTCCGTTTGTCATTGGTATGTTACTTGCCCGAGATTCGATCGTCGGTATCATCATACCTAGTTCAATCTCGTCACTGGCAAGTCTCTTTACTCGTTCCATAATGCATCATCCCGCAACTAACTCATTAGTCACATTGCTTGCAAGGCTTATAGTGATGTGCATTACCGAGAGGCCTAGAGATACCTCTGAGTGAAAAATCCTAATCTCGATCTATGCCAACTCAACAAACACCATTAGAGACACTTGTAGAGCATCTTTATAATCACCTAGTTATGTTGTGACGTTTGATAGCACACTAAGTGTTCCTCCGGTATTCGGGAGTTGCATAATCTCATAGTCATAGGAACATGTATAAGTCATGAAGAAAGCAATAGCAATAAACTAAACGATCATAGTGCTAAGCTAACGGATGGGTCTAGTCCATCACATCATTCTCTAATGATGTGATCCCGTGCATCAAATGACAACACATGTCCATGGCTAGGAAACTTAACCATCTTTGATTAACGAGCTAGTCAAGTAGAGGCATACTAGGGACACTCTGTTTGTCTATGTATTCATACATGTACTAAGTTTCCAGTTAATACAATTCTAGCATGAATAATAAACATTTATCATGATATAGGAAAATATAAATAAGAACTTTATTATTGCCTCTAGGGCATATTTCTTTCAGGAGGATTTAAGCGCCAAACAAGAGAAAGTTAATAAGCTTGCTAAGCATTTTCCCAGCATTATGGGTACCCAAGATATTGTTTCTTGAGCTCTTCTGATGTGGTTTCAGTTCTGGACTTGTTTTGCTCCAGCATTTATTTGCACTGGTTGCCAACTTTGACAACCAGTGTATATGATATGCTGCTTTGTTCCCTATATTTGCACTGGTGGCGAACTTTGATGCCTAGTGGATGTAATATGTGTAATAGCCGTGGTAGCCTAGCATAAGTTGCTTGCTTATTTATTTCCTTGTTGTCTTGTTTATTTGTTTGCTTGTAATCAGTGCAGTTCTTTTTCGCGGTTTGCTACTGGCCGCAATAACCTATTTTTTAAAACTAGGCCACAATAACCATGGGCTACATATTTACTGTAGTTACCATGGGCCTCCTACGGGCCGTAGAAACAATGGGCCTTCTACGGGCCATAGCATCAATGCGCCTTCTATGGGTCGTAGCATCAATGGGCCTTCTACGGGTCGTATGATCGATCGGCCAAACATGGGCCAATAACATACCACATTATGGGCCATAAACGGGCTAGATTTGGAATCATCCGTTCATGGGCCGACAATAATGGGTCGTCGTTAATCAGCCGTAGTCGATGACGCTATGAAAACGGCCCAACAGATTAACGGGCTGCAAACGGGCCGATTGTAACCACGAGCTGAATTTGGCCCACAAGCAGAAAAGGCAAGTAACACGCTGTAAGTAAACGAATGTTGGAAATGAGCCCAAGAATAAATGGGCCCTGAGAAGGCCGAAAGATAACATGGGTTGGAAACGACCCAATGGAATAATCGGCCATTAATGGGTATAAAGCGGTACACTGTTCATTGCAGGCCAGATTCACCACAGGTCGTTAATGGGCCAAGAGTTACAAATGGCCTCGTCTGGGCCGAAAGACATCATGGGCCATACATGGGCCGGAAGTTACAACGGGCTGGAAACATATTGTATGGCCTAGATGAAGCTACTGGGCTTAATTTCGATAGGCCGTAACGGGTCGTGACGTAGCGGGTCGTAAATGGCCTATATACGAACAGGTCGTTACCAGGCTTTCCGTGGGCCGACCCGTTACCTTTTGACCAAGTCAAATGGGAAGGCCTTTTCACCGGAATGGGCCTCTATTGGGCCGTGTCATGTGTCGACGTATCATAGGCGCATCTTGTCCAATGAATGGATGACATCTGTCCCAACGGTGAGCCAACACGTGTTTCCTCCGACCAATTAGAATTTTACACATGGAAAATCCTTATTCCTTCGGGTTGTTAGCGGGTTATCGGATCAAAAACCGGACCCGATAGCTTAACGGTGACCCATTAGTGGATGCCACGTGTCGGTCACCCTTGACGAAAGCACTTCCATGACGCACCATTTATCGTCATGGAAGTGGACACTTCCGTGATGATAATTTTGGTAATGTCATGGAACACTTCTACGACAGCACAGGTATGACTATCTTGATTCTGTCATAAAATTGCCATGGATGTACATGCATGACAGAAAACATGACCTACTGTGACAAACACGTATCATCACGGAAGTGTATTTTTTTTGCAGTGCTAGATGCAGATGTGTACGGTAAGGATTATGAGCAGAAAGCCTATCGTTCGATGATTGGATCTCTTCTTTACCTATGTGCATTCAGACCTGACATTATGTTGAGTGTTTGCATGTGTGCCCGCTATCAAGCTGCACCGAAAGAATCGCATCACCAAGCAGTCAAGCGCATTTTGAGATATTTGGCTCACACCCCCACATTAGGTTTGTGGTACCCTAAGGGAGCACAGTTTGATCTTGTTGGTTATTTAGACTTAGATTGGGCTGGTGACTTGGTTGATAGGAAATCTACTTCGGGGACATGTCATTTCCTTGGTAGATCCTTGGTCTGTTGGTCTTCAAGGAAGCGGAATTGATTTCTCTATCTACGGCTGAGGCCGAATATATTGTTGTTGGCTCTTGTTGCACTTAGTTATTGTGGATGAAGCAGACACTAAAGGATTATGGCATCAAGGTCAAGCATATACCTCTTTATTGTGACAATGAGAGTGCCATCAAAATTGCACACAATCCTGTGCAGCATTCTCGCATGAAGCACATTGCCATCAGACATCACTTTATTCGTGATCATGTGGCTCGAGAGGATATTGTTGTCAATCACGTCAAGACCGAAGACAATCTCGCTGGTATCTTCACCAAGCCTCTCGACGAGAAAAGTTCTGTGTGTTAAGGTGTCAGCTAAATATCCTAGACCTCGCTAATGTGCAATAAGCTAGACTCGGCACTCGTGCTAACACTTCCACATCTTTGAAAGGAATGTGTGCATAACACTCGACAAGTCTGAAACTTTTGACAAAGTGAAAGTTTCTTTCTAAGAGTGACATTAACGAAGAACTAGACTAACCGGGTGCCACGATAATTGTGCGACGCTCGGGGTCATACAGTTCTTATACGGTGGGTTACGCCACACAATTTTCTTCGATTAGTTTCTATTCGATTCGATGGATTTGATTTCTGTCCGAATGCATTTCTCTCATTGCTATTTGCTCAGTCTCTTTTGTTCTCTGCTCAGTGAAATGCCTAGGACCCTGTTTTCCCTCTAATCTATCTCTTCTAGTCTATGTTGTTCCGTTACAAATGCTCAATTCTATCTGGAACGAAACTTATCTGGTGTCCTTGACAATGATTTTGCTTCGGACCTAACTTTAATCTGTTTGGCGAAAGCTGTCCAAAGTTTGGGCTTTCCCGCCTAAGTTAGGACCACGTTCTGTGATGGTTGCCATGCATTGTACATCAACTGCCAGTCCATCCTATCCATTCAATTGCAATCGTCCCCGTATGGAAACCGTTCGATCTTAACCTCGGTGTGTGGTTATTTTCCTTGCCTATATATAAACCGCACCACCCCCTTCGTCCTCCTTACCTTCTTTCTCCTCGCTCCCTCTCTCCACCGAAACCCCTACCGCACTGCTCCTCCTTGAGCTCAATGCGGACGACCCCTTCGCTGCTTTGCTGTCGGAAAGAGGTCACCGAAGTCATTCCATGCCGCTGCGAGATATCTTCTCCCTCGCGCTGTTGTAGCTGCTGCACATCACCAAACTAGGGTACGTGTAGTTTGTGGTCAAACTTCCTTCCTTTTGATTCGGGTTCGTCCGCGGTTGATTTTCACCGATTTTACCGCTTATCTTAGATCTAGGTTTTTACTTCTCTAGTGCGGATGTGATTTGTAGTTTTTCCTCACATCCGAATCTGTCAGAGCTAGGGTTTGTGATTATGCTTCGCTCGAATGAAATGCCTAGCTCGTTGTCTAGTATTTTTTCAGACTTACTAGCTCGATCTATATGTTTCATTCTATCGAAACAGTTATCGAATTATGTGTCTGATTCTTCCTCAAAATGTTTTGTTCGATAAAATCTTTTGCTATGATCATTTGTGACTCTGTCCCCATTTTCCCTCGCTTTTATTCTCTTTCACGGGTCAATGCAGTCAGTTGCAGATTCTGCCAAGATTCACAGCATGGCTGATGATGGGGAATAGCTGACGAGTCCAAAGCACCAAAGGGCCCAACGGTAGGCCCATCAATGAGCAAAAGAAAACGAGCAGAACAAAATACAAATGAGCAAGAAGCAGATGCCCCGAAGAAAAGAAGAGGTGGCAGGCAACCCATCAAAAACACAGTTGAGCTTGTTTCTCACGATGAATATAACACCATTCCAGGAGAAGATTCAAATCAGAGAAAAGGACGTGTGCAAAATATTCGGCACCACTGGGTCAAGAAATGGTTAAACTACAAGATGGTTCACCCTCGGTACACCAAGAACTTTGTCATGAGATTGGACTCATTCGAGTTGGTGGACCGCAGCAAAGACCTCCACCACCATCCGATGCTCATGAAACTTCCATCAGGACTCCAGATTCTTATCCCAAAGAAAAGGCCATGCACCTCAAGAATGCTGAGAAACGCGCCAAGAAGGCCGCCAAAGATCAAGCAAAGGAAGAGGAAAATCGTCGTCTCATCAAGTCAGACGTCGAGAAGAGAAAGGCTGAAGGAAAAGACGAGCGCAGAACGAAGAATAAGCACGATCCAAAATCTGCTGCTCTGAAGAAAAAGAGTGCCCTGGGGAAAAGGCATGCGAAGCGAGTTGAACCTGAAAGTGATACCTCTGGTCAAGATGATCCACCGCTTACCCTAAAGGAAATTAATGCAACTCTCACCAAACATGTGATTGTCACCACATCCACTGTTCTACCAGAGTTTCGTGTGGATGTTGTTCCAGTCACACCCCCGAAGAAGAACACCTTGAAGAGGAAGACCCCACCAACCACTATTACCATGGTTGACAAGGTGAACACCGAACCTCATCCTGATGCAATTAACTTGCAAGATTTGGTGATCAACGCCCATGTTTGCACAGCAAAGCCAGGAGAAAAGCTTCCGAAAGATAAATTGAAGAAAATCAAAGGACCAGATGCCAAGCAGAAGGTTCCCAAGTCTGATGTTGTGAAAGAAAAATTTGCACAATTTGCTTCCAAACTGACTCAACCTCTGGCTTCTATGCCTCCGACCGAGCAAAATATGGCTCAGACTACTCCATCGACTGCTCAAATTGAAAATACACTGTTGCACCACATTGTTTTGATCATCAGTTCATCATGGAGCAACTAGACTGTTTTGTTAAAAATTTATTTGATGGAGAATTGTCATCTTTGCCAATTCCTTCTGAAGTTATCTCTCAAGCTTCTGTTATGATCGAAGATATGAGAAATGATTTAGCTCAGATAAATGACCTCATTGGTCAACTGAAGGAGCTTGACAATCGCATGAAAGCTACTAATTCCAAGTTTGTCATCAGGCAGCTTGAAGAATCCTATGCTGATATCAATAAGGAGTTGAAAGTTCTTCGTCACAGAAGGCTGGGATTTCATTCGGATCTAGACCAGACCGTTCACAAAATTTGCCTTGATCATCAAGCAAATATGACTGGTTACAATGATATAGTCAAGGGACACATTCATCCTTCGAAGAAGAAAAAGAAGAAAATTGTAAATAAGAATGCTCCTCCTCCTCCAGAAGCTGACACTCACAAACAAAATTCTCCTCTGCAAGCTAGTTCTTCGGTTCTGTGACGCCCCTGATTCAATCATGCACTAATCATCCATGCAAACGTGTACGATCAAGATCACTACAAATAAAATAAATCATACAAGCATCATATTACAAGCCAGGGGCCTCGAGGGCTCGAATACAAGGGCTCAATCATAGATGAGACAGCAGAAGCAACAATATCTGAGTACAGACATAAGTTAAACAAGTTCGCCTTAAGAAGGCTAGCACAAACGCAGATACATATCGAAAGAGGCGCAGGCCTCCTGCCTAGGATCCTCCTAAACTACTCCTGGTCATCGTCAGCGGCCTGCACGTAGTAGTAGGCACCTCCCGAGTAGAAGCAGTCATCATCGACAGTGGCATCTGGCTCCTGGACTCCAACGTCTGGTCGCAGCAAATGGGTATAGAAAGGGGAAAGGGGGGAGGAAAGCAACCGTGAGTACTCATCCAAAGTACTCGCAAGCAAGGAACTACAATACATATGTATGCATTGGTATCAAATGGAAAAGGGGTAACGTATGTGGACTGAACTGCAGAAAGCTGGAATAAGAGGGGATAGCTAGTCCTATCGAAGACTACGCTTCTGGTAACCTCCATCTTGCAGCAGAAGAAGAGAGTAGATGGTAAGTTCACCAAGTAGCATCGTGTAGCATAATCCTAACCGATGATCCTCCCCTCGTCGCCCTATGAGAGAGCGATCACCGGTTGTATCTGGCACTTGGAAGGGTGTATTTTATTTAAGTATCGGGTTCTAGTTGTCATAAGGTCAAGGTACAACTCCAAGTCATCCTGTTACCGAAGATCACGGCTATTCGAATAGATTAACTTCCCTGCAGGGGTGCACCACATTTCCCAACATGCTCGATCCCCTTTGTTCGGACACACTTTCCTGGGTCATGCCCGACCTCGGAAGATCAACACATCGCAGCCCTACCTAGGCACAACAGAGAGGTCAGCACGCTGGTCTAAATCCTATGGCGCAGGGGTCTGGGCCCATCGCCCATTGCACACCTGCACGTTGCGTACGCGGCCGGTGAGCAGACCTAGCCTCCCTTATACAAGAGCAGGCGTTCTAGTCCAACCCGGCACGCGCCGCTCAGTCGCTGATGTCACGAAGGCTTCGGCTGATACCACGACGTCGAGTGCCCATAACTGTCCCCGCGTAGTTGGTTAGTGAGTATAGGCTAGTAGCCAGACTCAGATCAAATACCCAGATCTCGTTAAGCGTGTTATTTTGAATTAACCGCGAACGCTGACCAGGGCCAGGCCCACCTCTCACCTAGGTGGTCTCCGCCTTCCCTGTCGCTCTGCCACAAAGTAACAGTTGGGGGCCGTCGGGAACCCAGGCCCACCACTACCTGGATGGAGGCACCTGCCCCTTCAACCCCCACATCAGAATCACTTGCGGGTACTCAACGAGCTGACCTGACTTTAGTCACCACCTATATAGTACGTATATATGTATGTATTTACCCGTGATCAACACCCGACGTGATCACGGCCCGATAGTATAGCATGGCAGACTGACAAGAATGTAGGGCCACTGATGATAATCTAGCATCCTATACTAAGCATTTAGGATTGCAGGTAAGGTATCAACAGTTGTAGCAACAATGATAGGCTATGCATCAGAATAGGATTAACAGAAAGCAGTAACATGCTACATTGCTCTAATGCAAGCAGTAGAGAGAAGAATAGGCGATATCGGGTTGATCAAGGGGGGGGGCTTGCCTGGTTGCTCTAGCAAGAGAGAGGGGTCGTCAACACCGTAGTCGTATTGGGTAGCAGCGGCGTCGGTCTCGGTGTCTAGCGAGAGAAGAGGGGGAAGAAACAATAAATATTAAGCAAACAGATGCATAGTGATGCATGACATGACAAGTAGCGATGCTAGGGGTGCCCTAACGCGGTATGAGGTGGTACCGGTGAAGGGGCGAACATCCGGGAAAATATCCCCGGTGTTTCGCGTTTTTGGACAAATGAACCGGAGGGGGGAAAGTTGTGTGTTCGCTATGCTAGGGATGCGTGGCGGACGAACGGGCTGCGTCTCCGGATTCGCCTCGTCGTTCTGAGCAACTTTCATGTACAAAGTTTTTCCATCCGAGCTATGGTTTATTTTCTATGATTTTTCGAAGTTTAAAACAATTTTTGAAATTGTTATTATTTAAATTAATCCATAAACAGAAATTATGACGTCATCATGACGTCAGTAGTCAAGTGTGTTGACCAGTGTCAATTTGACGCGGGGGACCCACCTGTCATTGTCTGTTCCTTATTTAACAGAATTAATTAGACTAATTAGGTTGTTAAATAGTTAATTAAGCAAATTAATTAAGTTAAATAATTATTCTACTAATTAACTAATTAATTAGTTTTTATCCCTTTTTTAACCAGGGGGACTGGGCCCCGCCTGGCAGTGGCACATAGGCCAGTGGGGGCGGGTTAATGGGCGTGGGCGCCCGCCCGAACACGCTCGAGCGTGAGGGCACGCCGTGGTCGGGCCGGGGCTGCGCCGGCGATGGCAGGGGCATGGGCGCGTGGCTGGCGAAGGGGAAGTAGCCGGCACAGGCGGGCAAGCGCGGGGAGCGGTGGCTGGCTACAACGGGCGGCGGCCAGAGGCGGCAGGGTGAAATGGCGAGGCGGACGTAGAACAGGGGCATGCGTGGGAGGTGATGGCGGCGGCCTTGGCCAGCAGCGGCGCGGGGCACGGCCGGGCATGGCGAGCGCAAACTTGGTCGTGGGAGGGTCCGGCGGGGCCGCCCGTCGGGGCTAAGGATGCGGCGCCAAGGGGAGGGGCGCAGAAGCGGCAGGGCGAGGTGAGCGGCGATGGCTCGGGCGGGCGGTGGAGGCAGCAGGGGAGGCTGTGGTGGCGGCGTAGTGAAGCGGAGCAGAAGCAGTAGGCGACAGCCGGGGCACCGGTGAGCGCGGCTCCGGTGGGAGGACTGCGGGGACGCGGCGAGCGGCTGCGGTGAGCGGAGCGCCCGGGCGACGAGCGCGTGACGGCAGCGGCGGTCCTGCGCGCGGGTGGGCCAGGGCGATTGAGCGGGAGGCGCAGGCACGCGCATGTGGGCGCGTCCAGAGGCGCGTAGGAGCACGAGCAGGGCATGGGAGCTAAGCTCCGGATGCAACGACGACGACTAGCATGGCGATGGGAGCACACGGATGTGGCAGGAAATACGGCTAAATGACAAATGAGAGAGGAAGAACAGCAGGGGAAAGACGGCAAGCTCACAGCGAACTCGTAGGGTGGCTTGGGAGGCTCGGGGACGTCCCGGATGTGGTGGATCGACCCAACGACCGTGCGCGAAGAATACGTCTCGCTGGTGATGATACAGGGACGATCTCGGCCGATCTGCTGGTGTAGCTGACGCAGACGAGGCAGTAGCAGCTCCTGGATGTCATCTTGGAGCTCGGGGAGGACGATGGCTACGGCGTCGTCAACAGCAAGCTCCGGTGCACGGCGGTTAGTTGATCCAGAGTGCGAGAGAGAGAAAGAGCGGCGCGAGGGGGGAATGGTGAGGCTAGGGTTAACAGAGGGGGCGCGGGGCATTCTTAAAATGCAGGTAGACGGCGGGGAGGCATGGGATGGCCGCTCTGTGGCTATCCGGCCATGGACGACGCTCCTGTGTCCACGGGGTGCCTGGTGAGCAGAGAGCAAGGGGATGACCGGGGATGGGCTGGGCCTGCACTGTGGCCACTATGCCCCAGTGCAGCAGTAGGAGTTCATCTACCTCTTTCCCTTTCTAAAACTTTTTTTGTTTTCTGCTTTTTCTTTTAATAGGCATTGTTTGTATTTAACTAAGCCATCAAATGATTTTTGCAAAATATGGAACTTGGCCCAAAATTGCTATTGCATTTTTAGGAACTGCCACAAAAAGTTTGAGAGGTATTTGAATTCAGTTGAAATTTTGTTTAAATAGAAATGATAAAAATTGGGGTTGTTTGCCATAGTTTAGATAGTTCAGGGCATTTAAACACTTTCTAAAAAGGTTGGTTCACCACCAATATTAACAAATGAATATGTTCCACATGATAAACATTTTATTTTTAATGTTTGAAACCTGTTATCGTTTGACTTTAATTCAAATTTGAATTTGAATCGATTTTAGAACTAACGCTGGATTAATAACAGTAACCGAGGTGACGTGGTACCATTAGCGTGGAATTACTATAGCTTAATTATCCGGGCATCAGAATTCTCCTCCACTACAAGAAATCTCGTCCCGAGGTTTAAGAGGTTGAGTAGGGGGAAAGTTCTAGTTACGAAATTCTAACAAGTCTTCTCGGTCTTGGTTGCTCTTCTCGAAGAGGTCGATCCATCACGTTGTTGTCTCCATTCCCCTGCTTCAGTTCATCATGATGAAGTTGGCATCCTTTCCTCGGGAACTCCAACTTACGTACGAAGCACAAGGGGTAACTTCGAAAGAATGAACCGGTACAATGTTGCTTATCTGGTAGATAACATCAGAAGAGGTGGCGGAAGTAACTCTCGAATTGAAACTTAAGAAGATATCAAGAGAAAAGTAAGAAGGTACTCTAAGAAGTTTCAAACGAGCAGGCAATTGTTCGATGCCTGAAATGAAGCGTGAAAGGGGTTTAGAGCAATGGGAGTAAGTATTTCATCTGATACCAGAATAGATTACTAGGCAGGTGGCCCGTGAATCATATACGAAGTCAAGCGCGAGGAATAACTTGGACAACAGGGTGTACAAGAGATTCAGGTTTCGATCTTGTGGAACTGTGGGTTATAAGTAGGAAGGGCGGTGATATTTTGCACAGTCATGATAACAAGGCATGTTAGAGGATAGCCTATCAGTTATGTCGGCAACAATATCGGTACCAAGGGCGAGGGGCGAAGAGAACCATTCTCCTGCTCATTGAACGAGGCGGACCAATAGGCAAAGTTCACGTCCATCGGTGGTTACCGGAAGGTCATCAACAAAAGTAACAGGGTCTTTACTGACAAAGTGGTACAATGAGGTGCTCAACTAAGCAGGGAATTATCACTGCTTAGCTAAGTCAGGTTACAAGAAAGGTTAAACAAAACAATGGAGATGAAATGCGATTATCAGATTTAAACAAAAAATGGAAAGTAAAATGTGTTTAAACACATATTTCAGGAGTATATACTTCCCAAGGACAAACGGAGCATGATATCCATGACAGGATAGAAAGTAGAAAACCATTTGGGTACGGGGAGAGGAATTTCATGACATTACCAATACAACAGTGTCTGGATAGTTGGTAAGGAAAATTTAGCATCACGCTTCAAATGTTCTTATTGAAGATCAAAGTACCATAGACATGCTTCGAGATAGCATTGTCATGGTCACTAGGTAATTATCAGACTTTGGATACACAAAGGATCCATCAGGAACAACTTATAGAATAAGTCTTACAATTTCCTCATGGACGAATGGCTAACCTTGCCAAAAGGATACTTTAGCAATAGGTCCTCTGGCCAGGTGTCTTAGGCATGGCATCAGCTTATTGTGTTATAGAAAGATCAATGCTATGACTCTTGGAAAATGTTCCAACCATCATATCTGGTCGAGTTTCAGATCTGATTGGTGTCAGGATATCTCAGACTCAGGATGCCCGAGAAGAAAAGGTGCAACACAAATTGACGCAAAGACATTTTAAGATTCTCGGGAAATGAACCATGGAAGCAAGTTCCGAAATTAGAGTTCGTCATTAAACCAAGGAGAGGATGAGGAGGTGGCCGGTGGACTCAGCGACATATCATCGAGATTTCCAAAAAGATGGATTTCCACATCTATGTGAACAAGGAGATAACTTTTGTCATATCAAATGATATAATGAGGTATGCTCGAGGAAAACATACACGATTAAACATTGGTTGACGGTGCACTCGAAATACGGACTTAGGTAGCACAAACAATGTTAGAATGGCGATTTGATAACCAATGGTCTAAGAAAGAAATGGTGACCATTAACTTCAAGGCAATAAGGTTGCTAGAAGTTTTAAAATTACTAGTCCATCTGTCGGTATTCCTCTTAGGAACAACACGGAGACCAAGAAAAGAATGGTGATGGTGAAGTATCACTTATATCAAGAATTCTCAAGAGGTGGTGAAATTCTCATAACATCCTTGACAAAAAGGCGGTAATACTTCAAGGTAGATCATAATACGAGCTGGATAGCAAGTTGCATCCATAACATGAACAAGTTTGTGATGAAAGGAAGGTAAGGATGTTGTTGATGGTAACTCAATTTACCAAGGAATGAGGATGGCACTTATCATCAAGAATTCCGTTGATATCCTGGAAGGAGTCAAAATGTTGATGATGATCACGACACAGTTGTTGAGAGATTTCATGAAGATGTAATCGGTCAGTGATGGCATCAAGTCAAAGGAATGATGAAGCGCAAGTTTTATTGGAACCACAGGTACGACACAAACTCGAAATCAAGTTTGATGTTCAAGGACAAATGATATGACGAGGAAGTTCGACGTAAGATTAGCTTATCGTTGAAAATAGTGCTCCGAGAAGAGGGACTAGGTAGCATAAAAAATTTAGTACGATAATGATATAGCCGATCGGGCTAGGAATGACTTGAAGGATTATTAAACTCATAAGCACGAAAATTACTTAGAGTTAATGAATCGTATTACGGACTCAATTCACTATCGGTGTCCCTGAGTGTCTAACAACTCAGAACCCGGGGAAAATTTGGAATCGGTGGGAAATAATACTTGAAGAAGAACTCATAAGAGGTAATATGGTTCTATGATTTTATCGAGATACCACGGGGTAATACTCAAAGGTAGAACATAATAGAGGTTGCAGAGGTGTATTGATCTGCAGAAGACAAGTGCTTTAACTAGTCAGAGAAATGGAATCAAGGAGAAAATATGATCGGAACCATGATTGCAAAGGCTCAATTCACAGATACCAAATGATATTATATCAAGGGAATAGTTATTATTACAAGAAGCTTCCATGATAGGATATACATCGTGTCCATGGGCATGAACACAAAGTTCAAGGTCGACTCCCACTTCTTCAACGTATAACCTTCCATTCACCTCTCGCTTTTCGAAAATGACATTAGTTGTTGAAAGTTATACCTGGTGCAATACCCGATAAGTATGACCCGTGAAATCTTTCGGGTTCGCACAGATTTAAGGAAGGCATAGGTTAAACCCATCGGAGTATCATAGAAACATATACCACAAACTTCGGAGTAAATAACACGAGCTCGATAGTAGAGCATGCTTGAGAAAGCAAAGGATACAATTTACCAAAGGCATTATGTATGCAAGGAAAGGCTCACAAAGTTATTCAATATGAAGGACACTGTCGGATATTAATCCAACAAGAGGTCTGGTGGTCTACAACGGAGCTGACGTGAGTATCGGTACTCTATCAAAGGAAGAATGAATGCAAGTGCATCTAATTATAGAAACAACTGACTAACTCAAGGCTCAAATGCAAAGGAATTATGAATTACAAGACAAGGGATCAGAAGCAATGCTCTGATTAGGGATGGATAAGTTGAATAGCCTTAGGGGTACAATCGATGGCAATTTGATTGGTCGAGATCCAGCTCATGTCTGGAATGACGTCTAATATTGGAAGGATAAACTCCAGGGAACAACTGATGATTGTGTGCATTCACACACATGTTGAATCAAAAGGATCAAAATGACAATCACAAAGGTTTTTTAAAGTAAATTGCTAGACCAAAGGAATTAACCGGAATGCAAGTATGCAAGAATTCCCAGAACAACAGGTTGTTGAGGATTTTTGAAAGATCAAATAGTATTTTGAAGTCTTTTGTGGAACACAAGAACAACTAGGAATGAGTGGATACTGATAAGTGCGAGGAATTATGCGTATGGGTATTTCTGCGGCAAGGAACTACAAGGCTATGGTACAAGGGATTCTTAAGAGTCGGAGAGCAATTCGATGCATCTTGTAATAACAAGAGAAACTCAGAGTAATTGTATGAACAACAAGTGTATGTCGTTATACATATGGATATATCGGTAATAAGGAATTGAAAAGGCATAGGGCACAAGGGTCTCGGGAATGATCGAAGAGTATCTTCAAAATCTTCTAGTGCAGTAGGCGATCATCTGCGATAAGGGGCTCTTCGGGAGAAGTAGTTACGAGAACCTAGAGTCGGATTGAGTGAAATCATTTAATCCCGAATAGAAGATAGATCAGAGCCCTAGAGTAAGGATCGAGGAGTAAAAGATCATAATACCACCTAGTGGCGACGTGGGCCCACGGGCCACACAGCCATGTTAGTAAAATAGTTTTCATCGACTAGACTCGACTTCGGCCAAGGAGTGTGGAAGGGGGATTCCTACAGGCAGTCGGCTCTGATACCAACTTGTGACGCCCCTGATTCAATCGTACACTAATCATACACGCAAACGTGTATGATCAAGATCAGGGACTCGCGGGAAGATATCACAACACAACTCTACAAATAAAAAAAATCATACAAGCATCATATTACAAGCCAGGGGCCTCGAGGGCTCGAATACAAGAGCTCAATCATAAACGAGTCAGCGGAAGCAACAATATCTGAGTACAGACATAAGTTAAACAAGTTTGCCTTAAGAAGGCTAGCACAAACGGGGATACATATCGAAAGAGGCGCAGTCCTCCTGCCTGGGATCCTCCTAAACTACTCCAGGTCGTCGGCGGCGGCCTGCACGTAGTAGTAGGCACCTCTCGAGTAGAAGCAGTCGTCATCGACAGTGGCGTCTGGCTCCTGGACTCCAATGTCTGGTCGCAGCAAACGGGTATAGAAAGGGGAAAAGGGGGGAGCAAAGCAACCGTGAGTACTCATCCAAAGTACTCGCAAGCAAGGAACTACACTACATATGTATGCATTGGTATCAAATGGAAAAGGGGTAACATATGTGGACTGAACTGCAGAAAGCTGGAATAAGAGGGGGATAGCTAGTCCTATCGAAGACTATGCTTCTGGTAACCTCCATCTTGCAGCAGAAGAAGAGAGTAGATGGTAAGTTCACCAAGTAGCATCGTGTAGCATAATCCTAACTAATGATCCTCCCCTCGTCGCCCTGTGAGAGAGCGATCACTAGTTGTATCTGGCACTTGGAAGGGTGTATTTTATTAAGTATCCGGTTCTAGTTGTCATAAGGTCAAGGTACAACTCCAATCGTCCTGTTACCGAAGATCACGGCTATTCGAATAGATTAACTTCCCTGCAGGGGTGCACCACATTTCCCAACACGCTCGATCCCCTTTGTCTGGACACACTTTCCTGGGTCATGCCCGGCCTCGGAAGATCAACACGTCGCAGCCCTACCCAGGCACAACAGAGAGGTCAGCACGCCGGTCTAAATCCTATGGCGCAGGGGTCTGGGCCCATCGCCCATTGCACACCTGCACGTTGCGTACGCGGCCGGTGAGCAGACCTAGCCTCCCTTATACAAGAGCAAGCGTTCCAGTCCAACCCGGTGCGCGCCGCTCAGTCGCCGACGTCACGAAGGCTTCGGCTGATACCACGATGTCGAGTGCCCATAAATGTCCCCGCGTAGTTGGTTAGTGTGTATAGGCTAGTAGCCAGACTCAGATCAAATACCCAGATCTCGTTAAGCGTGTTATTTTGAATTAACCGCAAACGCCGACCAGGGCCAGGCCCACCTCTCACCTAGGTGGTCTCCGCCTGCCTTGTCGCTCCGCCACAAAGTAACAGTTGGCGACCGTCGGGAACCTAGGTCCACCACTACCTGGATGGAGGCACCTGCCCCTTCAGCCCCCACATCAGAATCACTTGCGGGTACTCAACGAGCCGACCCGACTTTAGTCACCACCTGTATAGTACGTATATATGTATGTATTTACCCATGATCAACCCCCGACGTGATCACGGCCCGATAGTATAGCATGGCAGACTGACAAGAATGTAGGGCCACTGATGATAATCTAGCATCCTATACTAAGCATTTAGGATTGCAGGTAAGGTATCAACAGTTGTAGCAACAATGACAGGCTATGCATCAGAATAGGATTAATGGAAAGCAGTAACATGCTATACTGCTCTAATGCAAGCAGTAGAGATAAGAATAGGCGATATCAGGTTGATCAAGGGGGGGCTTGCCTGGTTGCTCTGGCAAGAGAGAGGGGTCGTCAACACCGTAGTCGTACTGGGTAGCGGCGGCATCGGTCTCGGTGTCTAGTGAGAGAAGAGGGGGGAGAAACAATAAATATTAAGCAAACAGATGCATAGCGATGCATGACATGACAAGTAGCGGTGCTAGGGGTGCCCTAACGTGGTATGAGGTGGTACCAATGAAGGGGGGAACATCCGGGAAAATATCCCCGGTGTTTCGCGTTTTCGGACAGATGAACCGGAGGGGGAAAGTTGTGTGTTCGCTATGCTAGGGATGCGTGGCGGACGAACAGGCTGCGTATCCGGATTCGCCTCGTCGTTCTGAGCAACTTTCATGTACAAAGTTTTTCCATCCGAGCTACGGTTTTATTTTCTATGATTTTTTGAAGTTTAAAACAATTTTTGAAATTTTTATTATTTAAATTAATCCAAAAACAGAAATTATGACATCAGCCTGACGTCATCATGACGTCAGTAGTCAAGTCTGTTGACCAGGGTCAAATTGACGCGGGGGACCCACCTGTCATTGTTTGTTCCTTATTTAACAAAATTAATTAGACTAATTAGGTTGTTAATTTGTTAATTAAGCAAATTAATTAAGTTAAATAATTATTCTACTAATTAACTAATTAATTAGTTTTTATCCCTTTTTTAACCAGGGGGACTGGGCCCCGCCTGGCAGTGGCACAGAGGCCAGCGGCGGCGGGTTAATGGGCGCGGACGCCCACCCGAACACGCTCGAGCGTGAGGGCGCGTCATCGCCGGGCCGGGGCTGCGCCGGCGATGGTAGGGGCGTGGGCGCATGGCTGGCGAAGGGAAAGTAGCCGGCGTAGGCGGGCAAGCACGGGGAGCAGTGACTGGCTGCAGCGGGCGGCGGCCAGAAGCGGCGGCGGAGAACAAGGGTGTGCGTGGGAGGTGATGGCGGCGGCCTTGGCCAGCAGCAGCGCGGGGCGCGGCCGGGCATGGCGAGCGCGAACTTGGTCGCGGGAGGGTCCGGCGGGCCCGCGCGTCGGGGCTAAGGACGCGGCGCCAAGGGAAGGGGCGCAGAAGCAGTAGGGCGAGGCGAGCGGCGATGGCTCGGGCGGGCAGTGCAGGCAGCAGGGGAGGCTGTGGTGGCGGCGCAGCGAAGCGGAGCAAAAGCAGCAGGCGGCAGCCGGAGCATCAGTGAGCGCGGCTCCGGCAGGAGGACTGCGGGGACGCGGCGAGCGACTGCGGTGAGCGGAGCAACCGGACGATGAGCGCGTGACGGCAGCGGCGGTCGCGGGTGGGCCAGGGCAATTGAGTGGGAGGCGCAGGCGCGCGCATGTGGGCGCGTCCAGAGGCGCGCAGGAGCACGAGCAGGGCACGGGAGCTAAGCTCCGGATGCGACGACGGCGACTAGCATGTCGATGGGAGCGCACGGATGTGGCAGGAAATACGGCTAGATGACAAATGAGAGAGGAAGAACAGCAGGGGAAAGACGGCAAGCTCACAGCGAACTCGTAGGGTGGCTTGGGAGGCTCGGGGACGTCTCGGATGTGGTGGATCGACCTGACGACCGTGCGCGAAGAAGACGTCTCGATGGTGACGATACAGGGACGATCTCGGCCGATCTGCTGGTGTAGCTGATGCGGACGAGGCAGTAGAAGCTCCTGGATGTCATCTTGGAGCTCGGGGAGGACGATGGCTACGGCGTCGTCGACACCAAGCTCCGGTGCACGGCGGTTAGTTGATCCAAAGTGTGAGAGAGAGAAAGAGCGGCGCGAGGGGGGAATGGTGAGGCTAGGGTTGACAGAGGGGGTGCGGGGCATTCTTATCCAACGCAGGTAGACGGTGGGGAGGCGCGGGATGGCCGCCCCGTGGCTATCCTGCCATGGACGACGCTCATGTGTCCACGGGGTGCCTGGTGAACAGAGAGCAAGGGGATGACCAGGGATGGGCTGGGCCTGCACTATGGCCACTATGGCCCAGTGCAGCAGTAGGAGTTCCTCTACCTCTTTCCCTTTCTAAAACTTTTTTTGTTTTCTGCTTTTTTTCTTTTAATAGGCACTGTTTGTATTTAACTAAGCCATCAAATGATTTTTGCAAAATATGGAACTTGGCCCAAAATTTCTATTGCATTTTTAGGAACTGCCACAAAAAGTTTGAGAGGTATTTGAATTCAGTTGAAATTTTGTTTAAATAGAAATGATAAAAATTGGGGTTGTTTGCCATAGTTTAGATAGTTCGGGGCATTTAAACACTTTCTAAAAAGGTTGGTTCACCACCAATATTAACAAATGAATTTGTTCCACATGATGAACATTTTAGTTTTAATGTTTGAAAACTTTTATCGTTTGACTTTAATTCAAATTTGAATTTGAATCGGTTTTGGAACTAACGCTAGATTAATAACAGTAACCGAGGTGACGTGGTACCATTAGCATGGAATTATTGTAGCTTAATTATCCGGGCGTCACAGGTTCCTCATGGACCAGTTGTACGTGAGCCATCTTCGCCAAGGCCAACTGAAGCAGTGCGTGTGGTTACTCCCGCTCATGATGAAAATCCAACTCAGCATCAAGTATCCGAAGAAGGAGAGATTCCTCGGTCAGAACGACGAGATTCTCCTTTCCTCGATGAACCTAAAGATTCGGTTCCTCCCTTTGCTCCACCAACTTCAGAAGAAATTCCTCAATAGCCCCAAATGACTGATAAAGCTTCGGTGCCTGAATCTACCCCTACACAAGTGACAAATCTCTCTCACTTGAGGATTTCACTCATCCTAGCTCGAAGACCCTTAGATGTTAAACCTTCAGCATCAAACTCACCAGCAGCTCATCATTTGGATTCTGTCATCTATGGCGATGAAGTACTTTCTGTTGAAGAAGAACTAAAGTACCCATATCCTCGCGAGAGACTGCCCTTGTTTACCACCGGCGTCGGCATCAAAGGGCCTTTGTTCAACAGAAATACTCACCCACTTTTCTTTCGAGAGAGTCCTTACAGGAAGCCCGGGATATCTGATTCTCCTTAATTTTGGACTCAGGCGCGGGCGATATACTACTCTCGTATTTTGTATGACAGCTTGAAGATTTTCCCTCTTGAGTTACCAGACTTTGCAGCCATGAAAAGCACCGGATGCTTCAATCAAATTCTGCAAGACATCAAAGACTATGGTCTCACTCATGCCTTAGGCTATCAGCATCCATGGAACAGGGAGATTATTCTTTAATTTTATGCAACTCTATATATCTCCAGCGATGAGACAGATAGCACACAGTGGATAATGGAACGGATGACAGAAGGAAAAATAATCAAATGCTCTGCTATGGACTTTGTCTCTCATTTTCATTTTCCTCGATTTGAACATGGCAAAACTGATATTCGTGTTCACAACATTGATGCAGTCACTGATGAAGATTTTTGATGCACAATGGATAAAGAAAAGATCTGTGATTATCACGGTTCTCCTCTGCCTGAACATTTAACCTTCGATAATCATACTCTATACCACATCCTCGCATATACCATCTGTTTGCTGGCTGGAATGAATACTTGCAATGTAATATTTGATGTTCTTCGAAGCACCATCCATGCCATCTCTCAGGGTTATATCTTCGATGTCGAAGACATGTTCTTGCGCATCCTAATGGATTCAGCTTAGTGTCCTGTCAAAGTATTCACACCATGGATTCAGAAAGTGGTTGACTATGCAATGAAGACTGAATATCTTGCTAAAGTCAGTCATGAGAGCTTCATTCCTCCTGTGCGTGATACGCTAAAAGTTATGGAAGATATCACTTCAGGTACAGCACCAGGGTCAAGTACTTCTGACTATCACAACACTTTCAATGGACCGAAGCTGCCCAAGCGTGATCGTTTGCCGAATACTCAACCTCCTTCACATCTTGAAGTGAGCATGCGCACTCAACAATTGCTACTGAAGCATATGGCCGAAGACCGCCAATAGAAAGAATACCTGGCTGTCGAACTTAATGCAATTCACAACCGAACAAAAGTTGTGCATATGATTACAGCAGAAAACAAGAAGAGTTTATGGAAATTGCTTCAGAAATTTTTCTCCAAGAAGCAACTCAGCAAATCTCACCTTCAAGAACTCTATCAGTACATTGACCGAGGGTTTAATGATGAAGATTTTCACGATCGCTCCACTCCACCTTTGCCAGCTCGTGAACCTTCAACGAATTTACTTCGAATACAGCTGCACAAATTGCTCGATGAATCAGAAGCCACTTCGCCAACTGTCAAGCCTTCTGAAGAAAATCCTCTGTCTCGCAAGTGTAATGAGGCTGGCCCCAATATTCCTTCCTCATCCAAGACCCAAGTCAGTCTCGAAGGATCAGTTGCTGTTGTTGCCGCTGAAGATGAAGATATTCCGCACACTTCCGAAACAGAAACTTCGTCAGACAGTTCCTCAAGCGATGCCTCAGATTGAATCATATTCATAGTTTTCACTCATGTTGTTTCATTACCTTTTTGACACTAGTTGACAAAAGGGGGAGAATAACATCGAGAGTTTGATAGATTTGCTTTGTTGGATTTGGTGTTTATGTTTTTCTCGCTCTATCTTTGAGACAATTGCACCATTTCATGTGCTCTGATGTAAAACTTCTGTTTTGGGTTGTAATATTAATAACCCCACCTGCTGCACTGCTCTTTCTCGAAGCTCTTTGTTTTGTAGGTGAAATTGTTAACAGAAGGTATGAATGATTGCACTTTACTCTCATTGGATTATTAGTCATCAGTACGAATCATTACCTCGTATGATTGAAAATTCTTCACACTCTCAAATGAATTGCAAGGAATTCCATTGTATATCAATTTACCCTGCATACATCCAGGGGGAGTATATTTCATCATCGAATCAAGTAACATTAGTTCACTCTTGTTCGATTTACAATTTACTTATCTATCTTCACTTTGATGATTATCTGTTTTGTCAACAACCGTCCAAAAGGGGGGAGATTGTTGGTGCAATGATAGGCCCCTTATGTTTTGGAGTTTTTTGACATAAACAGTTTGGGACTTATGTGTTTGCTAGTGCACACGGAGTAACAGGCCCTAGAGTAATCAAGGAGTTTGATGAAAATGACGAAGATAATCTCCCTGCACAGCAGCGAAGGTTATCACCGAAGATAAAGCTAACGAGAGTGACCCCTAGAAATTGCTGAAGTTTAAGCAATTGGTCCGGTGATTGTTCGAAGCAAATGACTGTGCTCGAGGAAGAATGAAGACGAAGTGAAGACGTAGTATTTATTTCATTGTTCTTCTTCTTTCATTGAATCATAGGACCACCGTACTATTAAGAGGGGTATAGCGTTTCGAAGCTTTGATTCTCTGATGCTAAACCCAAACCTATGAAAGCTATGAGAGAAATCTGTTTGTGCTCCGAGCAAATACTTGACAGCAAGAGAATGTGATCTTCTTTGCTGTAAGAGATTTGTCTCGGACCGAGGAGTTAGCATTACTTGTTCCTTAAGTAATGTTATCGTTGCTCCAAAATCCGACCGTTGAGAACGTGTCGGTTGGCCATTGGCTGGACCTCGTGTCCAAAATTGTCTTTTCCCATCTAGGAAGGCTGGGGCTCTAAATAGCCACCCCGCGCCGGCTTTGTCCGGTGGCTACTCCATTTGATTTCTGAGAAGATTGTTGAGCAACCCCCTCTCTGAGCGATTTGAGTTTAAATCCACTGAGAGAAAAACCCTAAAGCTGAAGAATTAGATAGTGGTTCAGCATCACTGGAATCTAAGTTTAGTACGCTCCGCCTATTACCCTTAGAGCTGCAAACTCTCTAGACAGTTAAGTGTCAATTTCTTCATAGACCAAGAGTGAGTGTGGTTCTTGAAGAAAAAGTCTGTAAAGGTTTGGAGATCGACTTCAAGTATTTACCACGAGTGATCGATATCGGTTGGCGAATCGATTGTCGAGGAGAATAGGGTGAAGGAAGTTTATCTTCCGTGTTAAGTCATAGACCCTCCAACCAGACATAGTCCGTGTGCAAAAGGACAAACTGATCGAACAAATACCTTGTCGCCATCGAGTTAGATCGAACAATTGGCAAAGTTGAAGTGGCAAGCAATTGACAAAGCTAAATGCACCAAGATACGTGCGAGTTGATGACCGCATTTGCACCAACATCAGAGTTGATGACCGCATTTGCACCAACATCAGAGTATCTTACATTAGGTTAATATCACTTGGGAAACAAACAAAAAAACAACCAGCTACTATCTATTGGAATGGATGGGGGTCCTTGGCACAGCGGTAAAAGTCGTTGCCTTGTGACCATGAGGTCATGGGTTGAAGTCTTGGAAACTGCCTTTTATAGAAATGTAGGAAAATGCAGCGTACAATAAGCCCAAAATGGTTGGACCCTTTCCCGGACCGTGCGCAAGCGAAAACTACATGCACCGGGCTACCCTACTATCAATTGCAATATGCCTCATTTGGCCTGTCATTGCGATATGGCAAGATTTCTTGTCGAATTAAGCAAACTCTTGTATGCCTGGGAAGACATTTGGCCATCGCTTAGCATCCTAACATGCCTAAGATGAAGAACACGGCGTTCCCGCATGCTGGTGCGGTGATATATGCCCATCAACTAATTCTTGCAAAACCCCGCAAAAAAAACTAATTCTTGCAAAGACAGAACATATAAGCACACAAAGACACATATAACTTCTAATGGTACTGTAGTTTTGTGCCGCTTCTACATTAACTACATGCCACTAATCATATACACAAGTTGAAATACAGAATCAGTTGACGATAATTGTCACCATCACAGATTAACACGTAGGAAGACTCCAACAGGAGTGGATTTCATGCTTCTTTATACTTCGTAAGGTCGAAGGTGAGGGTTCTGGAGCAGCTGCATGTCAGATTTGAGTTGAAGGATCAGCGTACATGAAATATGAAAAAAGGTAATACTAACAAAAGTGCACTTTTCACCTTCTTTCTGAATCCCGATAAACACCAACCAGTGCTTCAGCTTTGTCGTAGAAGCTATCCTTCAGCGATATGACAATACTCTGAAACCCACAACCTCCATCACCATCTTGCTCTTCGCCAGCACGTTCGCATGACTTTGATCGAATAAACCCAGCAACCTTGGCAACATTTAAATTATCTAGAGCTGCATCGACTTCATCCAGTATGAAGAATGGTGATGGCCTGAAACTGCACAATTGCCGCACATGTTTACGTTTTGGACAAAAGGTCTGCATGTGGCTCACACGCACCACAACAAATGGGGATGTTCAAAAAGAGCAATTTACCCTACCAAACTGTAGTTACAAAGGCCAAGAAAATATAGATTACGTAATCTATCCTACATTTAAAATGGTACCTACTACATAATCATGGGGTACAGAAGAAACACCAAGATGTATTAGAAGCAAAATTGGCACCTGAAGAGAACATGTGACCACTTAAGCACAATATGTAATTTCTGTATAAATAACTAAGTCATTCACTGCAAACAATGTTACAATTAACTAATGAACAAGACAGCTTTCTTAATTAATAACAGGGAACATGATAAAGGGAATATATTGCCATGTTTACCAGAAATATTTTACCTGTGAATGGCAAAAAGCAATGCCAGTGCAGCAACAGTCTTCTCCCCACCGGATAACTGTTCCATATCCCTAAAGCGCTTCGTAGGTGGCATAGCTGTGTACTTGATTCCATGAAGAAATGGCTCATCTTCATTTTCTAGATTTAAATATGCTGTTCCTCCGAGTGGATGCGTGTGACTTTTTGTTAACTGCTTATAGATTTTGTCTATGCCTTTAGATATATGATCAAAGGCTTCCATGAACAGCTCATACCTAAGCAAAACAATATTCAGACCCAAAAATATATCCTGAGCAGGCAATATATTAACTTGAAACCGAAAAAGATACATGAAATCCGACAATGCTTGATTAAGAATAATCAATAATCTGAGGCTATAGTAAGCTGAAATCAAACACTGTCTGATTTCTTCCAAAAGAATGCAGCATATTATCATATTTTCAATGCCTTTCTGCCCCAAACAAGTTAAGGTAGGCTAGAGTTGAAACCCATAAGATCTCGAAAACATAGTCATAGTTCTGGCACGTGAATAGCTAACTTCCACGCACCCCTGTTCATGGCTAGAAGTTTGATCTACCCAACTTCTCTTGATATTATCAGCACGTTATATATGCACTTCCAATATGCACTGGCGCTTCTGGAGGCCTGCGGTGTATGTGTATATGCCCAAACCATCGCATACAATGTTGGACAAGCTTCTCATCAATTGGTGCTACCACACCTCCATCACACATATCATCATTATACATGATAAGAGTTGGGGTAGCACCAATTGATGCTCACGTATTATCATGTTTTCAACAATGAATATATTAGTAAGATCTTGTGTAAATATATTAGAGCTCTGACATAAATTGAGCACTTAGACGAGTGGTTTCCAAAATAGAACACTTCCTGAACATACAAATACTAACATAAGTGACATATTAAGTTTAAGCTGCGGTTTCCGGTCAGATAATGCAGGCTCGTAAGTTTAAGCTGTGCTAGAAAGTGGAATTCCATAGAATTTTGCTAGTCCTATATGCCAATCATTCAAGCGAAACTCCACAGTTCGATCAGCATACATTTGCATTGAAAATAAAGAAGCAAGTAAACAGTACCATAACTAGAGACGAAAATAATTGGGCAATACCTTCTTTGCTTGACAGAGTTATACTTGTCAGCTACCTCTCGCTCTTCTTTCCTAGCTGCTTCAAACTTCTCGCTCACCTCTTTTTCCTTCGTTTGAAGTGCTTCATATTGGTCCAGTGCTTTTAAGTTTGGAGCAGTGCGTTCAATCTCAGCCATTAGTATACCTATTTTTTGTTTGAACTCTGCCTCAAGTTTGTCACGGTCAGACAGCTGCACTTCTTTAAGGTAGATTTCACTAAGCTGGCTGTAATCAAGGACAAGTTCCTGTGAGGATGATCCAGTGTCCATTGGATCATTAACTGTAGGAAGCTTTAACTGCTCCAGTTCGCACTTCTCATGAATCTCACGTTGGCGTGATCTAAGTTGAACTATCTGTCCCTCCTATAAGAACAACGATGGTTTCATTACTGCATCAGCCTTCAGATTGCCAATATAAATTGTCTAAACACAAACCCAAACAAAAACAACAAAGAAATCAATTGTTTAACAGGCTTCAGCCATAACCCTATTAAAACTGTCTAAATGAATATTCGATGAAAGCAGTTGTACTGTTAGAGAAACCTACCTTTAACTTCACTTGGCGATCCAGCTTTGCCAATGCAGCAGCAACACTATCATTCTGTTTCTTTAGTTCCTCAATTGCTGTCTCACATTCATCTGACTTCAACTTCCAGTCTGTTTTAGTGAAGAGTTTCATGAATCAGTACAAAGGTGAATGGAGAAGGAACAAGATGTACTAAAATTTTGGACAAGCTGATATTCGTTATGAAGAGCTCGGTTGACAAGACGCTTTGTATGGCATGCTCAGTTTAAAATTCACAGCAAGAGCTCGGTTGACACTCACAAGAACGCTCGATGTTCAAAAAACGAAAGCGGAAGCGAAGCGGAAGGCCACACAGTTTAGAGCAATGAGTTATGCGCTTAAGCATTTTTTGTAAATTGGCCTGAATTTGGCTGTTTTTGAATACACAGGAAAATATGAAACATAGCACATAGGTAACTGAAATAGCATATAAAATGCAGTTCCTCTCACTAGCAGTAGCATCATCTCCTGCCTCCATAGTTATGCAATTCCTCTGAGTTCCTCTTCAGTGTCAGTGCTCTCTCTTGTGCTGATGCAGCATCACTAGCAGTAGCATCATCTCCTGCCTCCATACTTATGCAATTCCTAGACAAATTTGGCAATGACTAAATGAGATGAGTACAGGAGAGAGGCAGAGCTGCAGAGGAGGAATAGGAGCACTGCTGCACTGGATCTGGAACAAACGAGGAAGAAGAAGAACTAAAGAACAGAAGTACAGAACAGCGGAGTAAGATCTGCATAAAGAACAATGAGAGGAGGAATCAGTCTCAATCTTCACCTGACTGAATAGAGTGGACGTCAAGGAGGACCAGGGAGCCATGCCTCCAGGAGCCGCCGCAACAGCCTCTCCTTACCCCTCCGCTTCCAACCCTAGCCACCAGGCCAATTTGGGCTGTGGCCTTTATACCCCCTTTCCCCTCCCGTCTACACTTTTCTGTTCCCGCCCGACCGTTTCCATCGCTATTTCATCGATTAGGCACGCGCACACTCAGCCAGCACCTAGCGCTAAATCGACCACTTGATTGCGCTAAAAACACTTAACGCTAAAATCTGCACCCAGGGCAGAAGCGAAGCTAGCCAACACTCAGCACTTAAGAACGATTAAGCGCCGCTAAAAAATGCTTTATTGAACATTGAGAACGCTAGCAGATGTATATTACATTTCAAAACACCAGTTAGAAACAATCAACAGAACTCCATAAGAAAATCTTTGCACAAAATACAAGGATGAAACTAGTATACCTCTATGGAAAGGAAACAGCAAGTTATCAGCCCAAACAGTACATATTCAGGTATGGATACTACTAAGCAAATGCACAATGCCATTACTTCTGGTAGAGCTGGAAAACTAAGCTTAAGGAACAATAAGGTGCAATAACTGTGATGTGGGTTCTTTGGTACTTAAATTAAGCAGCAATGAACCAATTAAATGGCAAGGGACATGAATCAGCCAACTAGCATCCCTAAAAGAGCCACCTACTTGGCAATCAAGAACTACGGGTGCAAGTGTGGCAAGCCTGCCTGCTAACCCAGTGTCCCACCTCCCAAAGCAAGCCCACATACTTTCTCGTGGGTTGACTGCATATGGCCGCATTGTTCCCGCGGATTGAACCAGGCTGGCTGCAGCGGACAGCCAACATATCCACAAGATGCCTAAAAGATATCCCCACATCTCCTGACAGTAGACTCAACGGCGGCGCCTCCATCTCCACTGGCAACCTTTCTCCTAAGCTGTAGTCATTAGCAGCTCCAAAGGCCTCCCCTTACTGGATTGTGGCTAGAGCCCGGCCATTCCTCCACCGCCGCTCTATCTCCGCAGATTGGTGCAGCAGCCACAGCGACACGGATGGCTGAAAGTGAATATAGTCCCCATGTGTGGTTTTGGTAATTAACAAAGCCCTATGTACTAATGTTTGCACTGAAATATATAGCAGTGATGCATGAAGGAGATTTGATGGATTTGGAATGAATGACATCAACATCAAGATTTGCATCAAGATCATTGAGTTCTAGTGATGAATCTATTATGATCAAGAAGTAGACTTCATATTGATTATTTTCTATTCAATCATAGAACTCAAAGATTGTCATGCTTGGGCTTATGGGTTGAGTCATGATGGATCAAGACCTCAAGACAATGATTAAAGAGAAGAATTCCATATATGGCTCAAAGATGAGATTATGATGAGCTCGTATGGTGAGTCATTGTTGATAAAGTCTTGAAGCAAGTAATTCAGGTAAAGAATTATTGTGCCTCTCAAGATATTGTGATGAAGCATTTAGAAGAGCAGGTAATGACCAATCTAGTAAACATGAGAAACTCGACATGGTGATGAGAGAAATGAGATATTGGTTATCATGTCTTGAAGCAATAAAGTGAAGGGAATAGTTCAATGTGGCTTCAAGACATCAAGATAGACTGATAGAGTATGGAATAAAGATAAAGGTTGACCAAGATAAAGCTCAAAGATTGAATTCTAGACGGTCAACACACAAGCGCAAATAGTGTACCACATGGGATCTAGTGATATGGTAAGCACTTGCGAATTGTATTTTGTGAACTAACTCATACTATGTGTTTTCTATGTCTATATGGGTTAGGTGATTCTCATGGTCTTGCAACAAAAGAAAGATTTCAAGTAGCCCATGTGAGGATGAAATCAAGTGAAGATGGGCATCAAGGTAGATAAGGGCGAGTTCAAGATAGGTATCTCGAGGAACTACAAGCTTGAAGCTTGAGGATGATCACGTGATGGTCATGTGAAGATGGTCTACACGAAGAGGCTTCCCATAAGGTTATGAGTGATATATTCGAAGAACTTAAACAAACTTCGTACAGACATTGATGAATGGACATATGCTTGAAGCTTGAAGGTCCATTGAAGTATGATGGGTACATGCGAAGATGATATACAAGACAATGCTTCCCATATGGTTTATGGGGAAGCTATTTGTAGTCTTCACCAAGTGACCGTGATCAAGAACTTCATGTTACTGATCACACTCAACGACAGGAATGCGCCTTGATGATGTGCTGTGGTCAGCAGCCATTTTCTTACAACATCAAAGATGGAGATGGAAACAGCCTCTTGCAGAAATGTAGGGAAAGCTGCGTACTATAGACCCAAAGTAGTCATACCCTTCCCCAGAACCTGCGCAAGCGGGGCCACGTGCACCGGGCTGCCCTAGGTTGGGGATGGAACGAGTTGGAGAAGATGCAGGTGCTATGAGATTTGTGTTCTAACTTGATGGAGAAAACAACCAGGCCTTAGAGGATTTTTTTTTCATATTTCTGGTTGTTTTATTCTTCAGTTTTTAGTATTTGAAAATGCACAACTGAAACCATCAGGCATTAGTTGGGACTAAAAATTGTGGCGTATGCAGGCTGCCACATTAACCGGCGAAGCTTGCGGGCAATGCGGGCTGCCGCATCAACCCAGCTCAACCACAAGCAGGGAAGGCAGGTGCGGGCTGGACGCATCCCACCCCACTTGCATCCTTGTCAAGGACTACAGAAAAATAGACAAGATACTTCAGAAGTCTACCTTCAGCCTCAGCCTTCAGCTCTTCCATCTGATTTGAAATATGTTCAGCATCAGCCTTAGCACAAGTTTCTCTCTCCTGCAAGCCCTTCAGCTCCTTCTCTAGGGTCTCATGTGTGTTGTTTAACTTTGCAATCGGAGCGTGCATATCTCTCTTTTGTTCATATTCCAGCCTGCAGAACAAAATCATGCCCCGAACGCCATATGAGGTATGCACATGAAAGTAAATGTAGACTTGGCCAGTTGATTCCCATGAAAACAATAAATGAAGGATTACTTACTGGTATTTCAGTTTCGATAATTGATTGCTCAGACTTAGCTTCCTCTCCTGCAGTGCTTGAGCATCTTTCAGTTGCTTTTCTTCATATTCACGAATGTTCTTCACACCAACTGACGTGCTAAAATCCTTGTAGATCCTGTCGACTATCTCATTTATTTTTTTCTCCCGCTTTCTTACTTCCCGTTCGTTTTTAGCAAGACGGCTTTCCAACTAAGAAAATTATGTATTAGTGACTGGTGCACAAGTGACACTTGGAACCTGACTTAAACAACAACAGTTGAACACATGGATATATCACCTCCTCCTTTCCTGGCTCCAGATGATCAATTTCTTTCTCAATATTATGTTTCTCAGATGCCAATTTGTGTAGCTTCTCTTTGAGATTATTCTGCACACAAGAAATAGTATTAGAAACAGCCAGGAAATAGCACTGTTCTAGGAGAGTTTAAAGCATTGTCAAGGTAGTCAAAACTATCTATCAACCTGTTCGACATTCGAGTAATGTAACTTTTTCTCGAGTCCAGTTATTTTCTCAGATACAGCAAGTTCCTTTCTCTGCAACTCCCTGGGGGAACCAAGTTCGGACATTTCAGCCTCTAGCTTACTTTTCTTCTTCTTCAGAGCTACATCACATATTGCATGAAGACCCAGTAAGGCAAATTACAAGATATTGCACATATCTATTGGTAATAATAGAAAAAAAAAGGATATGTACATTCTATTCTGCTGTCGTCCCATTTATTTGATCTAGCTTCCATTCCACCGCTTACTCCACCAGTCATTGTGCCAGATTTAGTCAAAAGTATCCCATCGACAGTAACGACTAAATACATACATGTTAGAGCCAAGTAAGCATATTTTTTTTTAGAAAATTTCATTTCAGAACATGAGCGCATGCACTTACCCTTGTACCTTTCACCACTCCAACTAAGAGTTTTAGCTTCATCAAGTTTGTCACAGACAAGTGTATTCCCAACAGCATACAGAACTGCTTTCTCCAAAGCTCGATCAAATGTATAATGTTAAGGCACAAATAACAAACAAAACCAAACAATTTGGCACAAATGTTTGCGTTTGACCATACAAAGTCATTGAAATATAGCTCATCGACAACTGACACAGGAAGCAAAAGACTGCACCAAATAACAAAACCACAAGCAAGCAAGTGTGCAAACAAAATTGAATAATAATACTAGTCTAAAAATAAGTGAAAGGGCCTTTGAAGTTTTCTGGGGGAAACAGAAATGAAATTTTTATAGAAAATGGATATCCACATGGGGGCGATCAAGGTTGATAAATGTCAACAGCTCTTCTCACTCCATGGAATGATGCATTACAAATTTCAGTAAGGCAGATAAAATCATCTGGTAGATGAACATTTGATTTGATCACTGAAAACTCGAAAGGATACCCAAAAAAAAGGAGCATGCAGCAGAATTCACCAAGATACAGAAAAAAAGGATATTGTATCACATCAAAGATCAACTGTGCAGATCCTCCAAGGGTACGCAACCTCTCGGTTATTGGCTTCACACGGATCGATTGTAAGGGAATAAATGTCTGTGGAGGAAGACGTTGTTCCTTCAAATACTGCAGCACAGGAGACATAAAGTTACTGCACGTTCTGGATGATGCCAAAAGTAAAGGACCAACTTAAATCAGAAAATTCTATAACATGACAAACACAAATGCAAAACGTGGTTGATGGACTGTTCCTATTTGGTTGATATCTTTTGTTTTGCCAGAAAAACGGCTACAAAGTGTGGTTTGCCACATCTTTTTGGTGTACGAATTGTTTGCCACAACTATGTCAAAATAATGAGTGTAAGACAAGTGGGCAAGGTAGCTAAGAAAGTGTGGCATTCTACGACAGTGGATATGGAACTACAGTAGCCTCATTCAGGTGAAGTTCGCCCAAGGCAAGTCTTGCAATAAGAGTATCATGTGCTTTCGTCCTTAGGGTGCTATCCATCATGCACCAACCATCCGTCCATGTGACTTTGACATCCATTTGATAAGTTGAAACCCATCCAAGTTTCTTTTAATGCTTCACATGAATTATAGGAAGATTCCATAGATTGGAACTACATCGATTTTTAGCATACACACATCTCTTCGGAAACCATGCAAGCAAATATAAGTGGCGCACTGGTTGTTCGATTTCATTTAACAAGTGCTATGTATTCTGGAGAAATACGTTTTGAATTAAACAAAAAGTAAGTAATAGCATTCACTAAAACGGACAGTATAATATGTTTTCCAATATATAAAAAAATGTTGGAAGACAAGCTAACTAAAATCATGAAAGCAGCACCTTAATGCATTCCTTTCCTGTGCTTTCATCTTCAACCACTACTGCATCCATGAATTTTCCCATGGCAACAGTGACAGCAAGGTTGTATTTCTTTTGTGAGGGCCGACAAAGTTCAGTCATGCGACCATGGACTCCAGGGAATAGCCTCTTAAGACTCTTAACAGTTTCTGAAAATCGAGCATCCCGCTCACTTTCATGCTTCACAGCTTTGAGTTCACGTAACTGCGTATCTATCTCATCCACCTTCTGCTTCAATGTCAGATACTTAGCTCTGCATAAAGTTTAAAAAATAATGTATTGGACATCAAAATTCAAAACTAACATTTATGGTAGAGCAAAAGTTAATACACTGAATGATTCGAACAAGCAACCCATCGAGATCAAAGGACTTTGCTATGGACTAACCCTGAAGATTGGCGTTCCTTTGCAATCTTGTTATGATCCTCGCGTAAACGTGTAAGCTCATCTTCATGCTTGGGGATTGAATGAAGAATCTTATTAAGCTTTGTCTGCAATTCACTCTCCTGTGATGATATCTCATCAACACGGCTACGCAGCTGTTGCATATTCTCCTCTAAATTCTTTTTGGCTTCAATATCAGCATTTAGCTCTTTGTCTAATACTTCCTTCTCATCTCGCAGCTTTGCTGTCCTCATTCCTGCATCTTCCTTGCTGTAACAGAAGTTAAGGTCCAATGAAGCCGTCATAGGGATGCACGCACAAATATCAAAAGAATGCAAAGACATTGTTCAAAAAGTTCAAATTTATCCATTTTGTCGCAGTTATTCATAACTAATAAAAAAACTCAAAAGCTCACAGATTCCGCGAGGTAGCGAAGGTGATTGTAAAACCAAATCTTACAGTATGGCCTCGTTGCATGTACTATCTACCTACAGACTTGTCTTCCCCCCCCCCCCCCCCCCCCCTCACAAATAGATGTTCTAGCATTCAAAGTTTGTTCAGAAATACATATCATTCTACGATTTTGAGACTCGCTCGCTCATTCAACTCCCAAGTACTCCCTCCATCCCATAATGTAAGACCATTTTTGACACTAGTTTTATGCCTAGAAACTAGAAAGATAGGCAAGACAAAATGGTGTTACTCTCCTTAGATAGTACACATGGAGATACGACAGTCAGACTCACATTCTATGATATTCCTGGACTTGGTCATCGGCTAATTGCAGTTTCACTCCTTTATCTTGGCCTTGCTCGTTCAACTCCTCAATAGCACTTGTGACATCAGCCAAAGCACTCTGCAGCCTTTTCATCTCTTCCAAATGTTTATTGTTATCATCCTTCTTTTTGTCAATCTCTTTGTTGCAGCTTTTGATTTTGGATTTGAGCCGAGATATTTGCTCTTTCAATCTAAGAAGCTCGGGTTGCTGAAGAAGAAACATATCAATTAGGATGTAATTAACATGCCCAATTCATAATATCAACGACATTGGTACGCTCTAATTCTCTAGAAGGCAAGCCTTGTTTCACCTACTAATAAGAATTCTACTACAAATTCTAAATTGCAAGAAGCTAAAAATTAAACACGTAATTAAGAGTTGTATGATGCCACGAGAAAACAGAACAGAAGAAAAGAATTTGATAAGCTCTTCATACAGCCACAAACAGAAATGCCATGATGGAAGTGGTGGGGTTTAGGAGTGAAAATAAGGCACCTACCTTTTTGTCAATATCAAGCTTTTTCTTCGACATACTCTTCTCGCATAAGGTAATTTTCTTGAGAAATGCACTTTGCTCCTTCCTTTTTGCAGCAAGTCCATTGTCAGAGGATTGATTATCTTCGCGCGCTTCCTGAAGAGAACGTCTATCATCCTCAAGTTCGGCTTCTATTGTTTCCATGTCTTTTTCAATGCTGTAGAGTTGCCATAGGAGATGCTCTGTTTTTAACAGTTTCTGAAAACAAGCAAAGACATAGGGCGCATAATGTGAATATTTGGTAAGTAACCCAAACTTGAGAATTTTCAGAACAAAAGAAATGAGTGTGGGAGAAGTACCAGGTCCTGCTGTAAGCGCAGATGCTTCTCTGCCTCTTCCTTCTGCACCTTCTTCTGCTTCCTCTCCATGACGATGGTCCTTTTCTCTTGATAGACAAGTGCAGATTTCTCTTCGGCACTGGTTTTCTGTTCCTCCAATTCGTCGTACTCCCTCCTGAGCTCGTCAGAGCCTGCAATCTGCTCAAGAAGTGCAGTGAGCTCCTTAGGATTCTTGGAGGCAATGGATTCCACGTCACCCTGCAACGCAAATGCTCATGTCACGTCTCCGGAATTATTGCTAATCGAGGAGGAAGAATTAGTGAAGACCTGGAAAACGAGGAAGTTGCGGGCCTTGACGAGAATGCCGAGGGATCTGAGCTTGGCGTTGTAGTCGTCCCACGTGACGAGTCGGCCATCGATACGGTACTCGCTGCCACCGGCGCCGGTAATGGTGCGGGTGAAGTGAAGCTCGCCGCCGGTGCCTGGGAGGTTGTAGACGAGGCGTACGGAGGCCCTGCGACCCTTGGCCTCCTTGTCGCGGTCGTCGAGGGCGTAGATGAGGTCCTTGAGCTGGGCGCCACGGAGGTGTGCCGAGCGGACGCCGAGCACAAAACTGATGGCGTCCATGAGATTGGACTTGCCGGCGCCATTGGGACCGATGATGGCCGTGAAGTCGAAGAAGGGGCCGATGGTCTGCGTTCCCTTGTACGACTTAAAATTCTCCACCTCCAGCCGATGGATCCGCCCACCGCCGCCTCTGCTGCTGTGTCCAACGGAGGCCGCCGCGGCCGCCATGTCTTCCCCGCCTCCTAGTTCCCCTTGCCCTTCCTAACTGAACTAGGGTTTTCGTCGAAGGGAGATTCGAAGTGCACGGGGAAGGAGACGGATGCCTGTTGCAGCCATCCAGGGCCGTTTTCTGCTCACATTTAGGCCCACCGATTCAATGGACTACGCAATATTCGGCGGAAACATTCCCTCTTTGTGACAAAGAAAAATCTCCACGGTAGAAATGTTGTAGGAATAGGAAAATCATAGGAAATAAGATAACATATATCTCAATTTCTATAAAAAAAAGATGTCATTTGATACATAGGATAGGAATTTTTTCATTGAGTCTTAACTAATGTTCTTTTTTCTTCAAGATGTGAAGGATGTCGTTGCCAACACACGCGATCGAGCAGAGAAAGAAAAAGCGAGAGCTATGAACTTGAACGACAGAGAGAGAGTGAGTTTTGTGCCGCCGTCAACCGCGCGGCTTTTCTGTTTTCCATTCCTCTCTATATCAGTTACAACAACCTAGCTAGCTACCTCCCGGCGGGCGTGCCATGATCCGCGATGGCCGCGCCATCCCACGGCCACGACTCACAGCGCATATGCCCACCAGAAGAAGAAAACGGGAGAGGGAGAAGTGGTCAGTGCATGCTACAGCACTTGAGCCACCACCTAACTACGTGCATATCCGGGTCACATCATCTCGCATGCACACATTATTACAAACAAAAAGAAAAACAGAACTACGTTGCTAGCATGAGATTAGACTAAGCATAACATTTCACCCCCTAATCTCACTGCTTCAAACCGATCACTCCAAGCCTCTGTCTCATCTCAATGAAATGAACTCGTCCGAGCGCTTTTGTCAGAGCATCGGCCAGTTGATCTTGCGTGCCCACATGATCGATCTCCACTTGATCCTTTTCCATGCAGTCTCTCACAAAATGGAACTTCACGTCAATGTGTTTGCTGCGATCATGGTGTACTGGATTTTTGCTTAAAGCTATAGCAGATTTGTTGTCCACTTGGAGCTTGAACCTCGCAGGAGCAATTCCAGTTATATCTCCCAACAGTCTGCTCAACCACAACCCTTGGCAGGTCGCTGCTGCAATGGCCACATCTTCTGCCTCACATGAAGAAAGCGCAACTATCTTCTGCTTCTGAGAGCTCCAGGTGATCAGGTTCTTGCCAAGATAGAAAACATGCCCGGAAGTGCTCTTGCGATCGCCGACGTCGCCGGGGTGATCGCTGTCGCTGAACCCAAGCAGTTTCGCTACACCCTGACCTCTCTTGTAGCTGCATCCATAGTGCTTGGTGCCCTTCACATACCTTAATATCTGCTTGACAGCAGCCCAGTGATGTGTACTAGGCTTCTTCATGAACCGGCTGACGATCCCGACAGAATGTGCTATGTCAGGCTGTGTGTTCACCAGATAGCGCAGTCTTCCAATCACCCTGCGATACAGAGTGGCGTCGAAAGGCTCACCGTCGTCCTCTTTCTTCAGCTTGAGTCGACACTCCATGGGCGTGTGGCAGTTGTTGCAGCCCGCCATATTTGCGGTCTCCGGTATTTTCTCAGCGTAGCTTTTCTGACAGAGTGTGATGCCGCTGCTGTTCTGCTCCACCTCTATGCCCAGGTAGTAGCTCAGCTTGCCCAGATCACTCATCTTGAAGAGTTGCTGCATCTGCTCCTTGAACGAGGCTATGTCTGCTGCGTCAGTCCCAGTGATAATGAGATCATCCACATAGACCCCCACCAGCAGATACGAGTGAGCATTGCCACGCCTGTAGACTGCATGCTCCAAAGGACTGCGAGTGAATCCAAGAGCAGTCAGCGATTCATCCAGTTTTGCATACCAGGCGCGTGGAGCTTGATGCAGCCCGTATAAGGCCTTACGAAGACGCAGCACACTCTCCTCCTTGCCGGCGATCTCGTACCCCGGCGGCTGAGCAACATAAACCTCTTTAGTGAGATCACCATTCAGAAAAGCTGATTTTACATCCATGTGATGAACTTCCCATCCGGAGTGTGTAGCCAGGGCCAGAAGCAGTCGTAATGTCTCCATGCGAGCTACAGGAGCGAAAACCTCCTCAAAATCCACCCCCTGACGCTGTACATACCCCCTTGCGATGAGGCGAGCTTTGTGTTTGACGACGTTGCCTACAGGATCTCGCTTGACATGATAAACCCACTTCAGTCTGATCGCTTTGTGTCCAGCAGGCAGCTGAGTGAGCTCCCAAGTCTTGTTGTCAATGATGGACTACATCTCGACGTCCATGGCGCCTTTTCCACGCCTTGCTAGCGAGCGCCTCGTCCGTGTCACGCGGCTCCTCGGTGCTGAACAGGCAGCGCACGAGTAGGCAGCGCTCGAACTGCTCGCGCACCGCCTGGTCTTCAGTTTCCTCGAGCACGCTGGTGAAGCTCCGATAGCGCACTGGCTGCCCCGTGGGCACATCGTGCCTAGAGTCATGTGAAGGAGGCGTGCCCTTGCCGTTTGACGAGTCTGTGGGCGTCGCTGGCCCGGACTGCAACGAGCCCGGCGTGCTCACCACCGGCGTGGCGACTGTAGCCGATCGCGGCGTCCCCAAGGCTGGTGTAGAGGGTGTCGCCGTTGACCGTGGCGTGACCGGCGGGGTGGACGACCCGCTATCCACCTCCTGGACACCGTTCTCCGTGGTGTAGACCACAGTGAAAGTCGCTGGTGCGGTGGTGACCGTGCTCGTGTCCTGAGCGCTCCACATCCATGGCCTATTCTCCTCAAAAACGACATCACGTGTTACCTGGACCTTCTTGGTTGCTGGATCATATGCTCAGTACGCCTTGGAGCCCTCCTCATAACCGACAAACACCATAGGTGTCGATCGATCACTGAGCTTGGTGATGCCGGTGCCGATGTGTTTCACGTGAACCGTGCACCCAAACGTGCGCAGGTGCTGCACATTGGGTTTACGGCCGTGCCATGCCTCATAGGGCATGACACCCTACAAGCTTCTTGTTGGCGCGTGGTTTAGCAGATACACTGTCGTTCTCACCGCCTCCGCCCAGAAGAACGCCGGCATGCTCATGCTTTTCATCATGCACCTGGCCATCTCCACCATCGTCTGATTCCGACGTTCGACGACGCTGTTTTGCTGTGGCGTGTACGGCGCAGTGGTGAAATGCTTGATGCCGCTCTGCTCGCAGTACTCTCTGAACTTGATTGAGTTGAATTCGTCACCGCGGTCTGACCTAAAAGCGCGCAGCTTGCAGTTGTCGTCAGCCTCAGCCATCACTTTGATTTTCTTGAAACGGGAGTACGCCTCATCCGTGGACCTTAGGAGCTCTAGCCACATATAGCGACTGTAATCATCTACCACAAGCAGGAAATACTTGTTACCTCCCGGAGTTGTTGGAGTGATCGGCCCGCACAAGTCCGTGTGCACGAGCTCTAGGCTGCGCTCGGCACGGTACGCCGTGGCCTGAGGGAACGGTGCTCGATGTTGCTTTCCCAGAGCGCAGCCGTCACAGTATTCCGCCACGCGATCGATCACCAGCATGCCGCGCACGAGCTGCTTCGTGGACATGGTCCGGAGTGCATGGAAGTGAAGATGCCCCATGCGAGCATGCCATCTCCACGTTGCATCGTCGCCCTGCGCCATCAGACACGCCGGTGCGTCAATGGTGAGTACTTCGGTGTACAGGCGATTTCCAGAGCGCTTGATGCGCGCCAGCACGTGCCGCGCCGGGTCCAGGATGGCCATGATACCGTCGGCGATGTTGATGATGCAGCCGGCCTTGTCTAGTTGTCCCACGAAGACGATGTTCGTTCCGCAGGCTGGGGATGAAGAAGACACCAGTAAGGGCGCGCTGATCGCTGCCCTGGCAGCGGAACACAATGCTGCCTCGCCCACGTATGGCCACGACCGAGCCGTCGCCGAACTTCACCGACCCGTGCACTGTCTCGTCGAGCGATGAAAATGTTGGGGAACGTAGCAGAATTTTAAAATTTTCTACGCATCACCAAGATCAATCTATGGAGTCGTCTAGCAACGAGGAAGAGGGGAGTGCATCTACATACCCTTGTAGATCGCAAGCGGAAGCGTTCAAGAGAACGGGGTTGATGGAGTCGTACTCGTCGTGATCCAAATCACCGATGACCTAGCACCGAACGGACGGCACCTCCGCGTTCAACACACGTACGGTTGGGATGACGTCTCCTCCTTCTTGATCCAGCAAGGGAAGGAGAGGTTGATGGAGATCCAGCAGCACGACGGCGTGGTGGTGGAAGCAGCGGTGATCTCGGCAGGGCTTCACCAAGCTCCCACGAGAGAGAGAGAGAGGTGTTACGAGGGGAGAGGGAGGGGCCAGGGACTTGGGTGCGGCTGCCCTCCCTCCCCCCACTATATATAGGGCCCCTAGGGGGGGCGCCGGCCCTAGGAGATGGGATCTCCAAGGGGGGCGGCGGCCAAGGGGGACTTGCCCCCAAGCCAAGTGGGGCGCCCCCCACCCCTAGGGTTTCCAACCCTAGGCGCAGGGGGAGGCCCATGGGGGGCGCACCAGCCCACCAGGGGCTGGTTCCCCTCCCACTTCAGCCCATGGGGCCCTCCGAGATAGGAGGCCCCACCCGGTGGACCCCCGGGACCCTTCCGGTGGTCCCGGTATAATACCGATTACCCCCGAAACTTTCCCGATGGCCGAAACTGGACTTCCTATATATAAATCTTCACCTCCAGACCATTCTGGAACTCCTCGTGACGTCCGGGGTCTCATCCGAGACTCCGAACAACTTTCGGGTAACCGCATACTAATATCTCTACAACCCTAGCGTCACCGAACCTTAAGTGTGTAGACCCTACGGGTTCGGGAGACACGCAGACATGACCGAGACGACTCTCCGGTCAATAACCAACAGCGGGATCTGGATACCCATGTTGGCTCCCACATGTTCCACGATGATCTCATCGGATGAACCATGATGTCGAGGATTCAATCAAGCCCGTATTCAATTCCCTTTGTCAATCGGTACGTTACTTGCCCGAGATTCGATCGTCGGTATCCCAATACCTTGTTCAATCTCGTTACCGGCAAGTCACTTTACTCGTATCATAATGCATGATCCCGTGACCAAACACTTGGTCACATTGAGCTCATTATGATGATGCATTACCGAGTGGGCCCAGAGATACCTCTCCGTCATACGGAGTGACAAATCCTAGTCTCGATCCATATCAACCCAACAGATACTTTCAGGGATACCTGTAGTATACCTTTATAGTCACCCAGTTACGTTGTGACGTTTGGTACACCCAAAGCACTCCTACGGCATCCGGGAGTTACACGATCTCATGGTCTAAGGAAATGATACTTGACATTGGAAAAGCTCTAGCAAACGAACTACACGATCTTGTGCTATGCTTAGGATTGGGTCTTGTCCATCACATCATTCTCCTAATGATGTGCGTTATCAATGACATCTAATGTCCATAGTCAGGAAACCATGACTATCTATTGATCAATGAGCTAGTTAACTAGAGGCTCACTAGGGACATGTTGTGGTCTATGTATTCACACATGTATTATGATTTCCGGATAACACAATTATAGCATGAATAATAGACAATTATCATGAACAAGGAAATATAATAATAATCACTTTATTATTGCCTCTAGGGCATATTTCCAACAGTCTCCCACTTGCACTAGAGTCAATAATCTAGTTACATTGTGATGAATCGAACACCCATAGAGTTCTGGTGTTGATCATGTTTTGCTCGCGGAAGAGGTTTAGTCAACGGATCTACGACATTCAGATCCGTATGCACTTTGCAAATATCTATGTCTCCATCTTGAACATTTTCACGAATGGAGTTGAAGCGACGCTTGATGTGCCTGGTCTTCTTGTGAAACCTGGGCTCCTTGGCAAGGGCAATTGCTCCAGTGTTGTCACAGAAGAGAGTGATCGGCCCCGACGCATTGGGTATGACTCCTAGGTCGGTGGTGAACTCCTTCATCCAGATTGCTTCATGCGCTGCCTCCGAGGCTGCCATGTACTCTGCTTCACATGTAGATCCCGCCACGATGCTTTACTTGCAACTGCACCAGCTTACTGCCCCACCATTCAAAATATACACGTATTCGGTTTGTGACTTAGAGTCATCCAGATCTATGTCGAAGCTAGCGTCGACATAACCCTTTACGACGAGCTCCTCGTCACCTCCATATACGAGAAACATATCCTTAGTCCTTTTCAGGTACTTCAGGATGTTCTTGACCGCTGTCTAGTGTTCGATGCCGGGATTACTTTGGTACCTTCCTACCAAACTTACGGCAAGGTTTACATCAGGTCTGGTACACAGCATGGCATACATGATAGACCCTATGGCTGAGGCATAGGGGATGACACTCATCTTTTCTCTATCTTCTGCCGTGGTCGAACATTGAGCTGAGCTCAATTTCACACCTTGCAACACATGCAAGAACCCCTTCTTGGACTGATCCATATTGAACTTCTTCAATATCTTATCAAGGTATGTGCTTTGTGAAAGACCTATGAGGCGTCTCTATCTATCTCTATAGATCTTGATGCCTAATATGTAAGCAGCTTCTCCAAGGTCCTTCATTGAAAAACACTTATTCAAGTAGGCCTCAATACTGTCCAAAAGGTCTATATCATTTCCCATCAAAAGTATGTCATTCACATATAATATGAGAAATGCTACAGAGCTCCCACTCACTTTCTTGTAAACGCAGGCTTCTCCATAAGTCTGCATAAACCCAAACGCTTTGATCATTTCATTAAAGCGAATGTTCCAACTCCGAGATGCTTGCACCAGCCCATAGATGGAGCGCTGGAGCTTGCATACGTTGTTAGCATTCTTAGGATCGACAAAACCTTCCGGCTGCATCATATACAATTCTTCCTTAAGAAAGCCGTTAAGGAATGCCGTTTTGACGTCCATTTGCCATATCTCATAATCATAGTATGCGGCAATTGCTAACATGATTCGGACGGACTTCAGTTTCGCTACGGGTGAGAAGGTCTCATCGTAGTCAACCCCTTGAACTTGTCGATAACCTTTGGTGACAAGTCGAGCCTTATAGATGGTAACATTACCATCCGCGTCCGTCTTCTTCTTAAAGATCCATTTATTCTCTATCGCGCACCGATCATCGGGCAAGTCTGTCAAAGTCCATACTTTGTTTTCATACATGGATCCTATCTCGGATTGCATGGCTTCAAGCCATTTGTTGGAATCTGGGCCCACCATTGCTTCTTCATAGTTCGAAGGTTCACCGTTGTCTAACAACATGATTTCCAGGACAGGGTTGCCATACCATTCTGGTGTGGAACATGTCCTTGTGGACTTTCGAAGTTCAGTAGCAACTTGATCCGAAGCACCTTGATCATCATCATTAACTTCCTCTCTAGTCGGTGCAGGCACCACAGGAACATCTTCCTGAGCTACGCTACTTTACGGTTTAAGAGGTAGTACTTCATCGAGTTCTACTTTCCTCCCACTTACTTCTCTCGAGAGAAACTCTTTCTCCAGAAAGGACCCGTTCTTGGAAACAAAGATCTTGCCTTCGGATCTGAGGTAGAAGGTATACCCAATGGTTTCCTTAGGGTATCCTATGAAGACGCATTTTTCCGACTTGGGTTCGAGCTTTTCAGGTGGAAGTTTCTTGACATAAGCATCGCATCCCCAAACTTTTAGAAACGACAACTTAGGTTTATTCCCAAACCATAATTCATACGGTGTCGTCTCAACGGATTTAGACGGTGCCCTATTTAAAGTGAATGTAGCTGTCTCTAGAGCGTATCCCCAAAATGACAGCGGTAAATCAGTGAGTGACATCATAGATCGCACCATATCCAATAGAGTGCGATTACGACGTTCAGACACACCATTACACTGAGGTGTTCCAGGCGGCGTGAGTTGTGAAACGATTCCACATTTCCTTAAGTGCGTACCAAATTCGTGACTTAAATATTCTCCCCCACGATCTGATTATAAGAATTTTATCTTTCGGTCACGTTGATTCTCTACCTCATTCTGAAATTCCTTGAACTTTTCAAAGGCCTCAGACTTGTGTTTCATCAAATAGACATACCCATATCTACTTAAGTCATCAGTGAGAGTGGGAACAAAACGATAGCCACCGCGAGCCTCAATGCTCATTGGACCGCACACATCAGTATGTATAATTTCCAATAAGTTGGTTGCTCGCTCCATTGTTCCGGAGAATGGAGTCTTGGTCATTTTACCCATGAGGCATGGTTCGCACGTGTCAAATGATTCGAAATCAAGAGACTCCAAAAGTCCATCTGTATGGAGCTTCTTCATGCGTTTGACACCGATGTGACCAAGGCGGCAGTGACACAGATATGTGGGACTATAATTATCAATCTTACATCTTTTGGTATTCACACTATGAATATGTGTAACATCACGTTCGAGATTCATTAAGAATAAACCATTGACCAGCGGAGCATGACCATAAAACATATCTCTCATATAAATAGAACAACCATTATTCTCGGATTTAAATGAGTAGCCATCTCGTATTAAACAAGATCCAGATACAATGTTCATGCTCAAAGCTGGCACTAAATAACAATTATTGAGGTTTAAAACTAATCCCATAGGTAAATGTAGAGGTAGCGTGACAATGGCGATCACATCGACCTTGGAACCATTCCCGACGCACATCATCACCTCATCCTTCGCCAGTCTCCGCTTATTTCGCAGCTCCTGTTTTGAGTTACAAATGTGAGCAACCGCACCGGTATCAAATACCCAGGAGCTACTACGAGTACTGGTAGGGTACACATCAATTACATGTATATCACATATACCTTTAGTGTTGCCGGCCTTCTTGTCCGCTAAGTATTTGGGGCAGTTCCGCTTCCAGTGTCCCTTTCCCTTGCAATAAAAGCACTCAGTCTCAGGTTTGGGTCCATTCTTTGACTTCTTCCCGGGAACTCCCTTGCCGTCCTTCTTGAAGTTCTTCTTACCCTTGCCTTTCTTGAAACTAGTGGTTTTATTGACCATCAACACTTGATGTTCCTTTTTGATTTCCACCTCCGCTGATTTCAGCATTGAAAATACTTCAGGAATAGTTTTCACCATCCCCTGCATATTGTAGTTCATCACGAAGCTCTTGTAGCTAGGTGGGAGCGACTGAAGGATTCTGTCAATGACCGCCTCGTTCGGGAGGTTAATGTCCAGCTGGGACAAGCGATTGTGCAACCCAGACATTTTGAGTATGTGCTCACTGACAGAACTATTTTCCTCCATCTTACAACTATGGAACTTGTCAGAGACTTCATATCTCTCGACTCGGGCATGAGCTTGGAAAACCATTTTCAGCTCTTCGAACATCTCATATGCTCCGTGTCGCTCAAAACGCTTTTGGAGCCCCGGTTCTAAGCTGTAAAGCATGCCGCACTGAACGAGGGAGTAATCATCAGCACATGACTGCCAAGCGTTCATAACGTCTTGGTTCTCTGGGATGGGTGCATCACCTAGCGGTGCTTCTAGGACATATGCTTTCCTGGCAGCTATGAGGATGATCCTCAGGATCCGGACCCAGTCCGTATAGTTGCTGCCATCATCTTTCAGCTTGGTTTTCTCTAGGAACGCATTGAAGTTGAGGTTGACATGAGCGTTGGCCATTTGATCTACAAGACATTTTGCAAAGGTTTTAGACAAAGTTCATGATAATTAAGTTCATCTAATCAAATTATTTAATGAACTCCCACTCAGACAGACATCCCTCTAGTCATCTAAGTGATACATGATCCGAGTCAACTAGGTCGTGTCCGATCATCACGTGAGACGGACTAGTCATCATCGGTGAACATCTTCATGTTGATCGTATCTTCTATACGACTCATGTTCGACCTTTCGGTCTTCCGTGTTCCGAGGCCATGTCTGTACATGCTAGGCTCGTCAAGTCAACCTAAGTCTATTGCGTGTGTAAATCTGGCTTACACCCGTTGTATTTGAACGTTAGAATCTATCACACCCAATCATCACGTGGTGCTTCAAAACAACGAACCTTCGCAATGGTGCACAGTTAGGGGGAACACTTTCTTAAAATTATGTGAGGGATCATCTTATTTAAGCTACCGCCGTTCTAAGCAGATAAGATGTAAAACATGATAAACATCACATGCAATCAAATAGTGACATGATATGGCCAATATCATTTTGCTCCTTTTGATCTCCATCTTCAGGGCGCCATGATCATCATCGTCACCGGCATGACACCTTGATCTCCATCATCATGATTTCCATAATCGTGTCTTCATGAAGTTGTCTCGTCATCTATTACTTCTACTACTATGGCTAACGGTTTAGCAATAAAGTAAAGTAATTACATGACGTTTATGTTGACACGCAGGTCATAAATAAATTAAGACAACTCCTATGGGTCCTGCCGGTTGTCATACTCATCGACATGCAAGTCGTGATTCCTATTACAAGAACATGATCAATCTCATACATCACATATATCATTCATCACATCCTTTTGGCCATATCACATCACATGGCACATGCTGCAAAAACAAGTTAGACATCCTCTAATTGTTGTTGCAAGTTTTTACGTGGCTGCTATAGGTTTCTAGCAAGAACGTTTCTTACCTACGCCAAAACCACAACGTGATATGCCAATTTCTATTTACCCTTCATAAGGACCCTTTTCATCGAATCCGATCCGACTAAAGTGGGAGAGACAGACACCCGCTAGCCACCTTATGCAACTAGTGCATGTCAGTCGGTGGAACCAGTCTCACGTAAGCGTACGTGTAAGGTCGGTCCAGGCCGCTTCATCCCACGATGCCACCGAATCAAGATAAGACTAGTAACGGCAAGTAAATTGACAAAATCAACACCCACAACAACTTGTGTTCTACTCATGCATAGAAACTACGCATAGACCTAGCTCATGATGCCACTGTTGGGGAACGTAGCAGAATTTTACAGTTTTCTACGCATCACCAAGATCAATCTATGGAGTCATCTAGCAACGAGGGAGAGGGGAGTGCATCTACATACCCTTGTAGATCGCGAGCGGAAGCGTTCAAGAGAACAGTGTTGATGGAGTCGTACTCGTCGTGATCCAAATCACCGATGACCTAGCGCCGAACGGACGGCACCTCCGCGTTCAACACACGTACGGTTGGGAAGAAGTCTCCTCCTTCTTGATCCAGCAAGGGAAGGAGAGGTTGATGGAGATCCAGCAGCACGACGACGTGGTGGTGGAAGCAGCGGTGATCTCGGTAGGGCTTCGCCAAGCTCCAGAGAGAGAGAGAGAGAGAGAGAGAGAGAGAGAGAGAGAGAGAGAGAGAGGTGTTACGAGGGGAGAGGGAGGGGCTAGGGACTTTGGTGCGGCTGCCCTCCCTCCCCCCCACTATATATAGGGCCCCTAGGGGGGCGCTGGCCCTAGGAGATGGGATCTCCAAGGGGGGGCGGCCAAGGGGGACTTGCCCCCCAAGCCAAGTGGGGCGCCCCCACCCCTAGGGTTTCCAACCCTAGGCGCAGGGGGAGGCCCATGGGAGGCACACCAGCCCACCAGGGGCGGGTTCCCCTCCCACTTCAGCCCATGGGGCCCTCTGGGATAGGTGGCCCCACCCAGTGGACCCACGGGACCCTTCCGGTGGTCCCGGTACAATACTGATTACCCCCGAAACTTTCCCGATGGCCGAAACTGGACTTCCTATATATAAATCTTCACCTCTGGACCACTCTCGAACTCCTCGTGACGTCCGGGATCTCATCTGGGACTCCGAACAACTTTCGGGTTACCGCATACTAATATCTCTAAAACCCTAGCGTCACCGAACCTTAAGTGTGTAGACCCTACGGGTTCGGGAGACACGCAGATATGACCGAGACGACTCTCCGGTCAATAACCAACAGCGGGATCTGGTGTTGGGGAACGTAGTAATTTCAAAAAAAATTCCTACGCACACGCAAGATCATGGTGATGCATAGCAAAGAGAGGGGAGAGTGTTGTCTACGTACCCTCGTAGACCGTCCGCGGAAGCGTTATATCAACGCGGTTGATGTAGTCGTACGTCTTCACGTCCGACCGATCCAAGTACCGAAAGCACGGCACCTCTGAGTTCTGCACACGTTCGGCTCGGTGACGTCCTCGCCTTCTCGATCCAGCAAGAGGGGCAAAGTAGTAGATGAGTTCCGGCAGCACGACGGCATGGTGACGGTGTTGGTGAAGAACAATCTCCGCAGGGCTTCGCCTAAGCACTACGAAAACTATGACGGAGGATAAACTAGAGGGGACGGGGTTGCCGGCACACGGCTTGGTGTTTCTTGATGTGTCTTTGGTGCTAGCCCCGCCCCTCTATTTATATGGTGAGCCCTGGGGTCGAAACTTGGAGTAAAAGCCTCCACAAAGTCGGTTTCACCTGAAAGGCAAGAGTCCTTCTCGGACTCCAGGGCCAGACGCCAGGGACCCTGGCGTCTGGCCCCTGGACTCCGCAAAACTTCCTTTTGCGCTTTCCAAAAACCTTGTGGGCTTTCTCCTTTGGCCCAAATAAAGTGTTCTCGTACCCAAACATTTCCGGAAACATCCGGAACCCCTTCCGGTGATTTCTGGAACCCTTCCGGTGACCAAACACTATTATCCCATATATCAAACTTTGTCTCCGGACCATTCCGGAGTTCCTCGTCATGTCCGTGATCTCATCCCGGACTCCGAACAACATTCGGTCACCAACATACATAACTCACATAGTACTATATCGTCAACGAACGTTAAGCGTGCGGACCCTACAGGTTCGAGAACTATGTAGACATGACCGAGACACCTCTTTGGTCAATAACCAATAGCGGGACCTGGATGCCCATATTGGCTCCTATTGGAAATATGCCCTAGAGGCAATAATAAATTGGTTATTATTATATTTCCTTGTTCATGATAATCGTTTATTATCCATGCTAGAATTGTATTGATAGGAAACTCAGATACATGTGTGGATACATAGACAACACCATGTCCCTAGTAAGCCTCTAGTTGACTAGCTCGTTGATCAATAGATGGTTACGGTTTCTTGACCATGGACATTGGATGTCGTTGATAATGGGATCACATCATTAGGAGAATGATGTGATGGACAAGACCCAATCCTAAGCATAGCACAAGATCGTGTAGTTCGCATGCTAAAGCTTTTCTAATGTCAAGTATCATTTCCTTAGACCATGAGATTATGCAACTCCCGGATACCGTAGGAGTGCTTTAGGTGTGCCAAACGTCACAACGTAACTGGGTGGCTATAAAGGTACACTACAAGTATCTCCGAAAGTGTCTGTTGGGTTGGCACGAATCAAGACTGGGATTTGTCACTCCGTGTAAACGGTGAGGTATCTCTGGGCCCACTCGGTAGGACATCATCAATAATGTGCACAATGTGATCAAGGAGTTGATCACGGGATGATGTGTTATGGAACGAGTAAAAGAGACTTGCCGGTAACGAGATTGAACAAGGTATCGGGATACCGACGATCGAATCTCGAGCAAGTATCGTACCGATGGACAAAGGGAATTGCATACGGGATTGATTAAGTCCTTGACATCGTGGTTCATCCGATGAGATCATCGAGGAGCATGTGGGAGCCAACATGGGTATCCAGATCCCACTGTTGGTTATTGGCCGGAGAGTCGTCTCGGTCATGTCTACGTGTCTCCCGAACCCGTAGGGTCTACACACTTAAGGTTCGGTGACGCTAGGGTTATAGAGATATTAGTATGCGGTAACCCGAAAGTTGTTCGGAGTCCTGGATGAGATCCCGGACGTCACTAGGAGTTCCGGAATGGTCCGGAGGTAAAGATTTATATATGGGAAGTCTTGTTTTGGTCGCCGGAAAAGTTTCACGCATTATCGGTATTGTACCGGGAGTGCCGAAAGGGGTCCGGGTGTCCACCAAGGGGGTCCACCTGCCCCGAGGGGGCACATGGGCTGTAGGGGTGTGCGCCTTGGCCTATATGGGCCAAGGGCACTAGCCCCAAGAGGCCCATGCGCCAAGAGATAAGGGAAAGGAAGAGTCCTAAAAGGGGAAGGCACCTCCTAGGTGCCTTGGGGAGGATGGACTCCTCCCTGGCCGCACCCTTCCTTGGAGGAAGGGCCAAGGCTGTGCCCCCCCTCTCCCTTGGCCCTATATATAGTGGGGGGAAGGGAGGGCAGCCGCACCTAAGCCCTGGCGCCTCCCTCTCCCTCCCGTGACACATCTCCCTCCTCCCGCAGCGCTTGGCGAAGCCCTGTTGGAATCCCGCTACTTCCACCACCACGCCGTCGTGCTGCTGGATCTCCATCAACCTCTCCTCCCCCCTTGCTGGATCAAGAAGGAGGAGACGTCGCTGCTCCGTACGTGTGTTGAACGCGGAGGTGCCGTCCGTTCGGCGCTAGGATCATCGGTGATTTGGATCACGACGAGTACGACTCCATCAACCCCGTTCTCTTGAACGCTTCCGCGCGCGATCTACAAGGGTATGTAGATCCACTCCTCCCTCATTGCTAGATGACTCCATAGATTGATCTTGGTGACACGTAGGAAAATTTTGAATTATTGCTACGTTCATCAACAGTGGCATCATGAGCCAGGTCTATGCGTAGATTCTTTGCACGAGTAGAACACAAAGTAGTTGTGGGCGTTGATTTTGTTCAATATGCTTACTATTACTAGTCCAATCTTGATTCGGTGGCATTGTGGGATGAAGCGGCCCGGACCAACCTTACACGTACTCTTACGTGAGACTGGTTCCACCGACTGACATGCACTAGTTGCATAAGGTGGCTAGCGGGTGTCTGTCTCTCCCACTTTAGTCGGATCGGATTCGATGAAAAGGGTCCTTATGAAGGGTAAATAGCAATTGACATATCACGTTTTGGTTTTGCGTAGGTAAGAACCGTTCTTGCTAGAAACCCATAGCAGCCACGTAAAACATGCAAACAACAATTAGAGGATGTCTAACTTGTTTTTGCAGGGTATGCCATGTGATGTGATATGTCCAAAAGGATGTGATGAATGATATATGTGATGTATGATATTGATCATGTTCTTGTAATAGGAATCACGACTTGCATGTCGATGAGTATGACAACCGACAGGAGCCATAGGAGTTGTCTTAATTTATTTATGACCTGCGTGTCAACATAAACGTCATGTAATTACTTTACTTTATTGCTAACCGTTAGCTATAGTAGTAGAAGTAATAGTTGGCAAGACAACTTCATGAAGACACGATGATGGAGATCATGGTGTGATGCCGATGACGATGATGATCATGGAGCCCCGAAGATGGAGATCAAAAGGAGCAAAGTGATGATGGCCATATCATGTCACTATTTGATTGCATGTGATGTTTATCATGTTTTTGCATCTTATTTGCTTAGAACAACGGTAGCTTAAATAAGATGATCCCTCACTAAAATTTCAAGAAAAGTGTTCTCCCTAACTGTGCACCGTTGCGGAGGTTCGTCGTTTCGAAGCACCACGTGATGATCGGGTGTGATAGATTCTTTCGTTCGAATACAACGGGTGTTGACGAGCCTAGCATGTACAGACATGGCCTCGGAACACATGCGAAACACTTAGGTTAACTTGACGAGCCTAGCATGTACATACATGGCCTCGGAACACAAGAGACCGAAAGGTCGAGTATGAGTCGTATGGTAGATACGATCAACATGAAGATGTTCACCGATGATGACTAGTCCGTCTCACGTGATGATCGGACACGGCCTAGTTGACTTGGATCATGTAATCACTTAGATGACTAGAGGGATGTCTGTCTGAGTGGGAGTTCATAAGATGAACTTAATTATCCTGAACATAGTCAAAAGATCTTTGCAAATTATGTCGTAAGCTCGCGCTTCAGTTCTACTGTTTAGTTATGTTCCTAGAGAAAATTTAGTTGAAAGTTGATAGTAGCAATTATGCGGACTAGGTCCGTAAACTGAGGATTGTCCTCATTGCTTCATAGAAGGCTTATGTCCTTAATGCACCGCTCAGTGTGCTAAACCTCGAACGTTGTGTGTGGATGTTGCGAACATCTGACATACACGTTTTGATAACTACGTGATAGTTCAGTTAAACGGTTTAGAGTTGAGGCACCGAAGACGTTTTGAAACGTCGCGAAACATATGAGATGTTTCGAGGGCTGAAATTGGGATTTCAGGCTCGTGCCCACGTCAAGAGGTATAAGACCTCCGACGATTTTCTTAGCCTACAAACTAAGGGAGAAAAGCTCAATTGTTGAGCTTGTGCTCAGATTGTCTGAGTACAACAATCATTTGAATCGAGTGGGAGTTGATCTTCCAGATGAGATAATGATGTTTCTCCGAAGTCATTACCACCAAGCTGCTAGAGCTTCGTGATGAACTATAACATATCGAGGACATATATGATGATCTTTGAGATATTCGTGATGTTTGACACCACAAAAGTAGAAATCAAGAAGGAGCATCAATTGTTGATGGTTGGTAAAACCACTAGTTTCAAGAAGGGCAAGGGCAAGAAGGGACACTTCATGAAACGGCAATTCGGCTGCTGCTCTAGTGAAGAAACCAAAGGTTGAACCCAAACCCGAGACTAAGTGCTTCTGTCATAAGGGGAACAGCCACTGGAGCAGAATTACCCTAGATACTTGGTAGATTAGAAGGCTGGCAAGGTAGATAGAAGTATATTGGATATACATTGTGTTGTGTGTACTTTACTAGTACTCCTAGTAGCACCAGGGTATTAGATACCGGTTCAGTTGCTAAGTGTTAGTAACTCGAAATAAAAGCTACGGAATAAACGGAGACTAGCTAAAGGTGAGCTGACGATATGTGTTGGAAGTGTTTCCAATGTTGATATGATCAAGCATCGCACGCTCCCTCTACCATCGAGATTGGTGTTAAACCTAAATAATTGTTATTTGGTGTTTGCGTTGAGCATAGACATGATTGGATTATGTCTATCGCGATACGGTTATTCATTTAAGGAGAATAATGGTTACTCTGTTTATTTGAATAATACCTTCAATGGTCTTGCACCTAAAATGAATGGTTTATTGAATCTCGATCATAGTGATACACATGTTCATGCCAAAAGATATAAGATAGCAATGATAGTACCACCTACTTGTGGCACTGCCACGTAAGTCATATCGGTATAAAATGCATGAAGAAGCTCCATGTTGATGGATCTTTGGGCTCATTCGTTTTGAAAAGTTTGAGACATGCGAACCATGTCTATTGGTGTATATGCATGAAGAAACTCCATGCAAATGGACCGTTTGGACTCACTTGATTTTGAATCACTTGAGACATGCAAATCATACCACATGGGCAAGATGACTGAAAGCCTCTTTTTCAGTAAAATGGAACTAGAAAGCAACTTGTTGGAAGTAATACATTTTGATGTGTGCAGTCCAATGAGTGCTGAGGCGTGTAGTGGATATCGTTATGTTCTTACTTCACAGATGATTTGAGTAGATGTTGAGTGTATTTACTTGATGAATCACGAGTCTAAATTATTGAAAGGTTCAAGTAATTTCAGGGTGAAGTTGAAAGATCGTCGTGACAAGAGGATAAAATATCTATGATATGATCATAGAGATGAATATCTGAATTACGAGTTTGGCACAGAATTAAGACATTGTGGAAATTGTTTCACAACTAATACAGCCTGGAACACCATAGTGTGATGGTGTGTCCGAACATCATAACTGCACCCTATTGGATATGACGCATACCATGATGTCTCTTATTGAATTACCACGATAGTTTATGGGTTAGGCATTAGAGACAACCACATTCACTTTAAATAGGGCACCACGTAATTCCGATGAGATGACATCGTATGAACTATGGTTTAGAGAAACCTAAGCTATCATTTCTTAAAAGTTTGGGGCTGCCACGCTTATGTGAAAAAGTTTTAGTCTGATAAGCTCAAACCCAAAGCGGATAAATGCATCTTCATAGGACACCCAAGACAGTTGGGTATACCTCCTGCCTCAGATCCGAAAGCAATAAGGGATTGTTTCTAGAATCGGGTCCTTTCTCGAGGAAAAGTTTCTCTCGAAAGAATTGAGTGGGAGGATGGTGGAGACTTGATGAGGTTATTGAACAGTCTCTTCAACTAGTGTGTGGCAGGGCACAGGGAGTTGTTCCTGTGGCACCTACACCAATTGAAGTGGAAGCTTATGATAGTGATCATGAAACTTCAGATCAAGTCACTACCAAACCTCGTGGGATGACAAGGATGCGTACTACTTCAGAGTGGTACGTAATCCTGTCTTGGAAGTCATGTTGCTAGACAGCAATGAACCTACGAGCTATGGAGAAGCGATGGTGGGCCTGGATTCCGATAAATGGCTCGAGGCCATAAAATCTGAGAGAAGATCCATGTATGAAAACAAAGTGTAGACTTTGGCAGAACGGCTCGATGGTCATGAGGCTGTTGAGTACAGATGGATTTTAAAAGGAAGACGGACAATGATGGCAAGTGTCACCATTGAGAAAGCTCGACTTGTCGTTAAGATGTTTCCCGACAAGTTCAAGGAGTTGACTACGATGAGACTTTCTCACACGTAGTGATGCTAAAAGTCTGTTGAAATTATGTTAGCAGTTACTGCATTATTTATGAAATCTTGCAGATAGGATGTCAAAATATTGTTTCCTCGTGATTTTCTTGAGGAAAGGTTGTATGTGATACAACCAGAAGGTTTTAACAATCCTGAAAGATGCTAACAAGTATGCAAAGCTCTAGCAATCCTTCTAAGGACTGAAGTAAGCATCTCGGAGTTGGAATAGACGCTTTGATGATGATCAAAGGTTTTGGGTTTATACAAAGTTCATGAGAAACTTGTATTTCCAAATAAGTAAGTGGGAGCACTACGACATTTCTGATAAGTATATGTGGATGACATATTGTTGATCCGAAATGATGTAGAATTTCTGGAAAGCATATAGGTTATTTGAAAGGTGTTTTTCAATGGAAAACCTGGATTAAGCTACTTAAACATTGAGCATCAAGATCTATAAGGATAGATCAAAAACGCTTAATGGTACTTTCAAATGAGCACATACCTTGACATGATCTTGAAGATGTTCAAGATGGATCAGTCAAAGAAGGAGTTCTTGCCTGAGTTGTAAGGTATGAAGTTAAGAGTTAAAGCTCGACCATGGCAGAAGAAAGAGGAAAGACGAAGGTCGTCCCCTATGCTTTTGTCATAGGCTCTATACGGTATGCCATGCTGAGTACCGCACCTGATGTGTGCCTTGCCACATGTCTGGCAAGAGGGTACAAAGGTGATCTATGAGTAGATCACCAGATAGCGGTCAAAATTATCCTTAGAGGAATAAGGATATGTTTCTCGGTTATGGAGGTGATAAAGAGTTCGACATAAAGAGTTACATCGATGCAAGCTTAACACTTATCCGGATAGCTCTGAGTAGAGATACCGGATACGTATAATGGAGCAACAATTTAGAATAGCTCCAAGTAGAACAGTTATTTGAAATGGCTCCAAATATAGTGTAGAGATTTGCGAAGTACATACGGATCTGAATGTTGCAGACCCGTTGACTAAAACCTCTCTCACAAGCATAACATGATCAAACCCAGAACTCATTGAGTGTTAATCACATAGTGATGTGAACTAGATTATTGACTCTAGTAAACTCTTTGGATGTTGGTCACATGGCGATGTGACCTATGAGTGTTAATCACATGGTGATGTGAACTAGATTATTGACTCTAGTGCAAGTGGGAGACTGTTGGAAATATGCCCTAGAGGCAATAATAAATTGGTTATTATTATATTTCCTTGTTCATGATAATCGTTTATTATCCATGCTAGAATTGTATTGATAGGAAACTCAGATACATGTGTGGATACATAGACAACACCATGTCCCTAGTAAGCCTCTAGTTGACTAGCTCGTTGATCAATAGATGGTTACGGTTTCCTGACCATGGACATTGGATGTCGTTGATAACGGGATCACATCATTAGGAGAATGATGTGATGGACAAGACCCAATCCTAAGCATAGCACAAGATCGTGTAGTTCGCATGCTAAAGCTTTTCTAATGTCAAGTATCATTTCCTTAGACCATGAGATTGTGCAACTCCCGGATACCGTAGGAGTGCTTTGGGTGTGCCAAACGTCACAACGTAACTGGGTGGCTATAAAGGTACACTACAGGTATCTCCGAAAGTGTCTGTTGGGTTGGCACGAATCAAGACTGGGATTTGTCACTCCGTGTAAACGGAGAGGTATCTCTGGGCCCACTCGGTAGGACATCATCATAATGTGCACAATGTGATCAAGGAGTTGATCACGGGATGATGTGTTATGGAACGAGTAAAAGAGACTTGCCGGTAACAAGATTGAACAAGGTATCGGGATACCGACGATCGAATCTTGGGCAAGTATCGTACCGATGGACAAAGGGAATTGCATACGGGATTGATTAAGTCCTTGACATCGTGGTTCATCCGATGAGATCATCGAGGAGCATGTGGGAGCCAACATGGGTATCCAGATCCTGCTGTTGGTTATTGGCCGGAGAGTCGTCTCGGTCATGTCTACGTGTCTCCCGAACCCGTAGGGTCTACACACTTAAGGTTCGGTGACGCTAGGGTTATAGAGATATTAGTATGCGGTAACCCAAAAGTTTTTCGGAGTCCCGGATGAGATCCCGGATGTCACAAGGAGTTCCGGAATGGTCCGGAGGTAAAGATTTATATATGGGAAGTCTTGTTTTGGTCGCCGGAAAAGTTTCGCGCATTATCGGTATTGTACCGGGAGTGCCGAAAGGGGTCCGGGGGTCCACCTGCCCCGGGGGGGCCACATGGGCTGTAGGGGTGTGCGCCTTGGCCTATATGGGCCAAGGGCACCAGCCCCAAGAGGCCCATGCGCCAAGAGATAAGGGAAAGGAAGAGTCCTAAAAGGGGAAGGCACCTCCTAGGTGCCTTGGGGAGGATGGACTCCTCCCTGGCCGCACCCTTCCTTGGAGGAAGGGCCAAGGCTGTGCCCCCCTCTCCCTTGGCCCTATATATAGTGGGGGGAAGGGAGGGCAGCCACACCTAAGCCCTGGCGCCTCCCTCTCCCTCCCGTGACACATCTCCCTCCTCCCGCAACGCTTGGCGAAGCCCTGTTGGAATCCCGCTACTTCCACCACCACGCCATCGTGCTGCTGGATCTCCATCAACCTCTCCTCCCCCCTTGCTAGATCAAGAAGGAGGAGACGCCGCTGCTCCGTACGTGTGTTGAACGCGGAGGTGCCATCCGTTCGGCGCTAGGATCATCGGTGATTTGGATCACGACGAGTACGACTCCATCAACCCCGTTCTCTTGAATGCTTCCGCGCGCGATCTACAAGGGTAGATGACTCCATAGATTGATCTTGGTGACACGTAGGAAAATTTTGAATTATTGCTACGTTCACCAACAGCTCCTACATATTCTACGAAGATCTTTATCGGTCAGACCGCATAACAACATACGTTGTTCCCTTTGTCATCGGTATGTTACTTGCCTGAGATTGGATCGTCGGTATCTCAATACCTAGTTCAATATCGTTACCAGCAAGTCTCTTTACTCGTTCCGTAATACATCATCTCACAACTAACTCATTAGTTGCAATGCTTGCAAGGCTTATGTGATGTGCATTACCGAGAGGGCCCAGAGATACCTCTCCGACAATCGGAGTGACAAATCCTAATCTCGAAATACGCCAACCCAACATGTACCTTTGAAGACACCTGTAGAGCACCTTTATAATCACCCAGTTACGTTGTGACGTTTGGTAGCACACAAAGTGTTCCTCCGACAAACGGGAGTTGCATAATCTCATAGTCATAGGAACATGTATAAGTCATGAAGAAAGCAATAGCAACATACTAAACGATCGGGTGCTAAGCTAATGGAATGGGTCATGTCAATCAGATCATTCAACTAATGATGTGATCCCGTTAATCAAATAACAACTCTTTGTTCATGGTTAGGAAACATAACCATCTTTGATTAACGAGCTAGTCAAGTAGAGGCATACTAGTGACACTCTGTTTGTCTATGTATTCACACATGTATTATGTTTCCGTTTAATACAATTCTAGCATGAATAATAAACATTTATCATGATATAAGGAAATAAATAATAACTTTATTATTGCCTCTAGGGCATATTTCCTTCAGTCTCCCACTTGCACTAGAGTCAATAATCTAGATTACACAATAATGATTCTAACACCCATGGAGCCTTGGTGCTGATCATGTTTTGCTCGTGGAAGAGGCTTAGTCAACGGGTCTGCTACATTCAGATCCGTATGTATCTTGCAAATTTCTATGTCTCCCACCTGGACTAGATCCCGGATGGAATTGAAGCGTCTCTTGATGTGCTTGGTTCTCTTGTGAAATCTGGATTCCTTTGCTAAGGCAATTGCACCAGTATTGTCACAAAATATTTTCATTGGACCCGATGCACTAGGTATGACACCTAGATTGGATATGAACTCCTTCATCCAGACTCCTTCATTTGCTGCTTTCGAAGCATCTATGTATTCCGCTTCACACGTAGATCCCGCCACGACGCTTTGTTTAGAACTGCACCAACTGGCAGCTCCACCGTTTAATGTAAACACGTATCCGGTTTGCGATTTAGAATCGTCCGGATCAGTGTCAAAGCTTGCATCAACATAACCATTTACGATGAGCTCTTTGTCACCTCCATAAACGAGAAACATATCCTTAGTCCTTTTCAGTATTTCAGGATGTTCTTGACCGCTGTCCAGTGATCCACTCTTGGATTACTTTGGTACGTCCCTGCTAGACTTATAGCAAGGCACACATCAGGTCTGGTACACAGCATTGCATACATGATAGAGCCTATGGCTGAAGCATAGGGAACATCTTTCATTTTCTCTCTATCTTCTGCAGTGGTCGGGCATTGAGTCTTACTCAACTTCGCACCTTGTAACACAGGCAAGAACCCTTTCTTTGCTTGATCCATTTTGAACTTCTTCAAAACTTTGTCAAGGTATGTGCTTTGTGAAAGTCCAATTAAGCGTCTTGATCTATCTCTATAGATCTTAATGCCTAATATGTAAGCAGCATCACCGAGGTCTTTCATTGAAAAACTCTTATTCAAGTATCCCTTTATGCTATCCAGAAATTCTATATCATTTCCAATTAGTAATATGTCATCCACATATAATATCAGAAATGCTAGAGAGCTCCCACTCACTTTCTTGTAAATACAGGCTTCTCCAAAAGTCTGTATAAAACCAAATGCTTTGATCACACTATCAAAGCGTTTATTCCAACTCCGAGAGGCTTGCACCAGTCCATAAATGGATCGCTGGAGCTTGCACACTTTGTTAGCTCCCTTTGGATCGACAAAACCTTCTGGTTGCATCATATACAACTCTTCTTCCAGAAATCCATTCAGGAATGCAGCTTTGACATCCATTTGCCAAATTTCATAATCATAAAATGCGGCAATTGCCAACACGATTCGGACAGACTTAAGCATCGCTTCAGGTGAGAAGGTATGATCGTAGTCAATCCCTTGAACTTGTCGATAACCTTTTGCAACAAGTCGAGCTTTGTAGACAGTAACATTACCGTCAGCGTCAGTCTTCTTCTTGAAGATCCATTTATTCTCAATTGCTTGCCGATCATCGGGCAAGTCAACCAAAGTCCACACTTTGTTCTCATACATGGATCCCATCTCAGATTTCATGGCTTCAAGCCATTTCGCGGAATCTGGGCTCACCATCGCTTCTTCATAGTTCGTAGGTTCATCATGATCTAGTATTATGACTTCTAGAACAGGATTACCGTACCACTCTGGTGCGGATCTTGCTCTGATTGATCTACGAGGTTCGGTAGTAACTTGATCTGAAGTTCTATGATCATCATCATTAACTTCCTCACTAATTGGTTTAGGTGTCACAGAAACCGGTTTCTGTGATGTACTACTTTCCAATAAGGGAGCAGGTACAGTTACCTCATCAAGTTCTACTTTCCTCCCACTCACTTCTTTCGAGAGAAACTCCTTCTCTAGAAAGGATCCATTTTTAGCAACGAATGTCTTGCCTTCGGATCTGTGATAGAAGGTGTACCCAACAGTCTCCTTTGGGTATCCTATGAAGACACATTTCTCCGATTTGGGTTCGAGCTTATCAGGTTGAAGCTTTTTCACATAAGCATCACAGCCCCAAACTTTAAGAAACGACAACTTTGGTTTCTTGCCAAACCATAGTTCATAAGGCGTCGTCTCAACGGATTTGGATGGTGCCCTATTTAACGTGAATGCGGCCGTCTCTAAAGCATAACCCCAAAACGATAGCGGTAAATCTGTAAGAGACATCATAGATCGCACCATATCAAGTAAAGTACGATTACGGCGTTCGGACACACCATTATGTTGTGGTGTTCCGGGTGGCGTGACCTGCGAAACTATTCCGCATTGTTTCAAATGTAGACCAAACTCGTAACTCAAATATTCTCCTCCACGATCAGATCATAGAAACTTTATTTTCTTGTTACGATGATTTTCAACTTCACTCTAAAATTCTTTGAACTTTTCAAATGTTTCAGACTTATGCTTCATTAAGTAGATATACCCATATCTGCTTAAATCATCTGTGAAGGTGAGAAAATAACGATATCCGCCACGAGCCTCAACATTCATCGGACCACATACATCTGTATGTATGATTTCCAACAAATCTGTTGCTCTCTCCATAGTACCGGAGAACGGCGTTTTATTCATCTTGCCCATGAGGCACGGTTCGCAAGTACCAAGTGATTCATAATCAAGTGGTTCCAAAAGTCCATCAGTATGGAGTTTCTTCATGCGCTTTACACCGATATGACCTAAACGGCAGTGCCACAAATAAGTTGCACTATCATTATCAACTCTGCATCTTTTGGTTTCAACATTATGAATATGTGTATCACTACTATCGAGATTCATCAAAAATAGACCACTCTTCAAGGGTGCATGACCATAAAAGATATTACTCATATAAATAGAACAACCATTATTCTCTGATTTAAATGAATAACCGTCTCGCATCAAACAAGATCCAGATATAATGTTCATGCTCAACGCTGGCACCAAATAACAATTATTTAGGTCTAATACTAATCCCGAAGGTAGATGTAGAGGTAGCGTGCCGACTGCGATCACATCGACTTTGGAACCATTTCCCACGCGCATCGTCACCTCGTCCTTTGCCAGTGTTCGCTTAATCCATAGTCCCTGTTTCGAGTTGCAAATATTAGCAACAGAACCAGTATCAAATACCCAGGTGCTACTGCGAGCTCTAGTAAGGTACACATCAATAACATGTATATCACATATACCTTTGTTCACTTTGCCATCCTTCTTATCCGCCAAATACTTGGGGCAGTTCCGTTTCCAGTGACCAGTCTGCTTGTAGTAGAAGCACTCAGTTTCAGGCTTAGGTCCAGACTTGGGTTTCTTCTCCTGAGCAGCAACTTGCTTGCTGTTCTTCTTGAAGTTTCCCTTCTTCTTCCCTTTGCCCTTTTTCTTGAAACTAGTGGTCTTGTTGACCATCAACACTTGATGCTCCTTCTTGATTTCTACCTCCGCAGCCTTTAGCATTACGAAGAGCTCGGGAATTGTCTTATCCATCCCTTGCATATTATAGTTCATCACGAAGCTCTTGTAGCTTGGTGGAAGTGATTGGAGAATTCTGTCAATGACGCTATCATCCGGAAGATTAACTCCCAGTTGAATCAAGTGATTACAATACCCAGACATCTTGAGTATATGCTCACTGACAGAACTATTCTCCTCCATCTTGCAGCTATAGAATTTATTGGAGACTTCATATCTCTCAATCCGGGCATTCTGCTGGAATATTAACTTCAACTCCTGGAACATCTCATATGCCCCATGACGTTCAAAATGTCATTGAAGTCCCGGTTCTAAACCGTAAAGCATGGCACATTGAACTATCGAGTAGTCATCAGCTTTGCTCTGCCAGACGTTCTTAACGTCGTCAGTTGCATCAGCAGTAGGCCTGGCACCCAGCGGTGTTTCCAGGACGTAACTCTCCTGTGCAGCAATGAGGATAATCCTCAAGTTACGGACCCAGTCCGTGTAATTGCTACCATCATCTTTCAACTTTGCTTTCTCAAGGAACACATTAAAATTCAATGGAACAAGAACACGGGCCATCTATCTACAATCAACATTAAACAAGCAAGATACTATCAGGGACTAAGTTCATGATAAATTTAAGTTCAGTTAATCATATTACTTAAGAACTCCCACTTAGATAGACATCTTCTGGCCACCTCCATCTTGCAGCATGTAGAAGAGAGTAGACTGAAGTCCTCCAAGTAGCATCGCATAGCATAACCCTAACCGATGATCCTCTCCTTGTCGCCCTGTGAGAGAGCGACCACCGGTTGTATCTGGCACTTGGAAGGGTGTGTTCTATTAAGTATCCGGTTCTAGTTGTCATAAGGTCAAGGTACAACTCCAAGTCGTCCTGTTACCGAAGATCACGGCTATTCGAATAGATTAACTTCCCTGCAGGGGTGCACCACATACCCCAACACGCTTGATCCCATTTGGCCGGACACACTTTTCGGGGTCATGCCCGGCCGCGAAAGATCAACACGTCGCAGCCCCACCTAGGCACAACAGAGAGGTCAGCACGTCGGTCTAAACCTAAGCGCACAGGGGTCTGGGCCCATCGCCCTTAGCACACCTGCACGTTGCGAACGCGGCCGGAAGCAGAACTAGCCCCCTTAATACAAGAGCAGGCTTACGTTCCAATCCGGCGCGCGCCGCTCAGTCGCTGACGTCACGAAGGCTTCGGCTGATACCACGACACCGGGATACCCATAACTACTCCCGCGTAGATGGTTAGTGCGTATAAGCCAGTAGCCAGACTTAGATCAAATACCAAGATCTCGTAAAATGTGTTAAGTATCTGCGAATGCCGACCAGGGCCAGGCCCACCTCTCTCCTAGGTGGTCTGAACCTGCCCTGTCGCTCCGCCTCAAAGATCCACTCGCGGGTGCTCCTCAAGCCGACCCGTCTTTAGTCACCACATGTATCCTGTATAAAGTATATAGTATATACCCGTGATCACCTCCCGAGTGATCACGGCCCGATAATATAGCATGCCAGACGGACAAGAATGTATGGCCACTGATGATAAACTAGCATCCTATACTAAGCATTAGGATTGCAGGTAAAGGTGTCCACAGTAGTGGCAAGGACAGGCTATGCATCAGAATAGGATTAACGGAAAGCAGTAATATGTTACACTACTCTAATGCAAGCATTATAGAGGAGAGTAGGCGATATCTAGTGATCAAGGGGGGGGGGGGCTTGCCTGGTTGCTCTGGCAAGAGAGAGGAGTCGTCAACTCCGTAGTCGTACTGGGTAGGAGCGGCGTCGGTCTCGGTGTCTATCGAGAGAAGAGGGGGGGGGGGAACAATAAATATTTAAGCAAGCATATGCATAGTGATGCATGACATGACAAGTAACGGCGTTAGAGGTGCCCTAACGCGGTAGTAGGTGATACCGGTGAAGGAGGATAACATCCGAGAAAGTATCCCCGGTGTTTCGCGTTTTCGGGCAGAGGAGCCGAAGGGGGAAAGTTACGTGTTCGATAGGTTAGGGGGGTGTGGCGGACGAACGGGTTGCGTATCCGTAATTGTCTCGTCGTTCTGAGCAACTTTCATGTAGAAAGTATTTTCATCCGAGCTACGGTTTATTTTATATTAATTTTAAAAGATTTAATTCATTTTTAATTTTTGGATTTAATTTAATTCAAAACTAAATTAGTATTTAAATGCTATGGGTACACAGGAAGTGTACCCAGAAGTGTTCACCTGAGGCTGACAGGTGGGGACAGTTGACTTAGTCAACTACCCAGTCAGCAGTTGACTGGTCAGCTTGACTAGTCAAAGGGGTCTAGTGGGACCCTCCTGTCAATGACTAGGCTAGTCCAGTCAGCAGTTTGACTTGGTCAAGAGTGATGAGATCGATTTGAGAAACACAGGGATGCATTGCGGTGGTCTCAGGCTCTGAGCCATCGCGGCATCGCGCGCAGGAGAAGAGTCGAGAAGGGTTCTAGGTTGTTCTCGGCGGGGACTCCATTGAGCGCGCACGGCAACGTTTCAGCCATACACGTGGAAGGATCTTGTACACCACAAGGCTTGATCTGACGGCCAGCTACTCTTGGATTTGCCAGTCCTCAGCCGTCGGATGGAACAGATCCAACGGATAACAATAAAAATCACCGAAGAAGCGGCTTGCCATTTGCAGCCGGGGCGAGGAAGACCGGCAGGTGGAGCCGAGGCCCCGGTGCGAGCGGGCTTCGCCGAGGTTCCCGCTTCCTCTGTACGCCCCCGCCGAGGGCCCCGAGGGTGCAGATGCTGATCTTCATGGCCGGCGTCGTCGTAGGCGCCGTAGGGTCGCGAAGGCGTGGGTTGTTCCTCCCGGAGTCCATGCCGAGGGCTCCTCCCACGAGTTCGTGCTCCACATCGTCGTTCCTCTTCACTCCTGGATCCATCTGCCTCCCTTCTTCGCCTCCGTCGTCCCTCCAGGAGGGCTCTGGAGCTCTGGCTGCAGCACGCCGGCTGCAGCGCCCTCGCGAACGAGGCTGAGGTCGTGGTCGCCGCCCCGGGCAAGGTCTACTTGTCCCGCGGATGGAGAGAAATCGCCCGGGTTTGCAAGGAGAGGGGCGTCTTCGCGGTCCACCTGGAGTATGATGGCGCGGGGGTGATGTTCGTCAAGGTCTTCGACGCGATCGGGCGCCGGCTGGAGTGTTGCCGCGGGAGAGGTGACCAGGACCTTGCCCTGGTGAGGGCTAGGCCCGTCGACCGCTCCCTTGGCGAAGGCACCAGGGGGTCCAGCGACTCCAGCGAGATCTTCGTGACTCCGGAGACGAGTGACGACAGCTACGAGCCCCCGAGCCGACGCTGCTCCCGGAGCAGGGCGGGCTCGTCAGGCCGTCGCCGACCCTGATCTGGATGTGGTTGGTGCCGGTGCCTGACGGCCCACTGTTGATGATGGCATCTTCTGCAGGAGCCCGTGTAGTTAGCACTCCCTAGGATCCGTTCCCTGCGAGGAATCAAAATGCGCCCCACGGGGGCTTGTAAGGTGTCTGTAGTCCCGTTTGTTAATATATATGACCTTCGCTATGGATTTGTGTGAGTCGCTGATCCCGTCACAACTTAGTTCTCCCTTTCAAACCTCGCGAGGGCTTGGTGCTCTACACCGACAGGTCCCAGTCCCAAGGCGGCGTCAGCCGTCACTGGTATGCCAGGCCGCGATGCCGTGGTCAAGGCCAGGAGGTGAGCGACCCGGGGTCCGGTAAGAGCCCCTGAGTCGTGATGCTTAGGAGGTCCCCTTTGGTGCCCAAGCAGCCGTTTCTCGGTGAGAAAGGGAAGCGACGTCGCTAGTACGGAATTGCCTTAGGTGCGAGGGTAGTGCCACGGTAGCCAGTGCTGCGGGAGGTGACTTATCTCGGAAGTTGGGGATTATCCCTAGTGCGTCATCGGGTTCGCGCGTCGGTAGGAGCGGAGTCGCTCGGCAAGGTCCTCGCGAGCCTCTTCCCCCTCGCCTCTGGTCCCCTTTCTGCTCTACGTCCTCGGGTCCCGGCCCTCGAGCTTGTCTCAGCTGTCACTGGTATGCCAGGTCGCGATGCCATGGACAAGGCCAGAGGGTGAGGGCTGGAGAGCCAGTAGGAGCCCTAAGTCGTGATGCTCAGGCACCCCCCTTTAACGTGCAAGCGGTTCGCGCGGGCGAGGGTGAAGGAAACCTCGTGAGGGCCTTGGCTAGCGCAGTCCCCTCCAAGGATCCTGCAGGTTCATCACAGAAAGAAGATGGTGTTGCCATGGCGGCCATTAGTCGATCGTTAGTCACTCAAGAGCTTGCTGGTTGGAGCAAGTGAGGTGTATCTGGGCACCCGTGAGCCAGCGCGGGACTCACGAGGCCCTACCCCTAGGCGGGTTGCGCCTGGCACTGGGCCGTATCTTGAGATGTGTCCCTGCAAAATTTGGTTAGATGCCGGTACTCTACGTCCTCGGGTCCCGGCCCTCGAGCTTGTCTCAGCCGTCGCTGGTATGCCAGGTCGCGATGCCATGGACAAGGCCAGAGGGTGAGGGCTGGAGAGCCAGTAAGAGCCCTGAGTCGCGATGCTTAGGCACCCCCCCTTTAACGTGTAAGTGGCCGACATGGGAAGAAAAGATGCCGCGGACGGGCACCATGCAGCTAAGCGTGATAGGCAATGCATAGTTGGAAATAAACGCTAGGGGGATACACGCCGCTGGGTCTGGCCCGAACGGCTTGGGGATGATGCAGCTCGAGGGGCGCCCCCAACAAGGCAAACTAACGACGGAAAGGTAAATGCAGATACATGCCACGGGGACGGACCCACACGGCCTGGGAGTGATGCAACCCTGGGAGGGTGCTCCCAGCTGAGAATGGAACTTGAAAGATGTCACCTGAGGATGTCGTCGGCGTAGTGGCGTTGGTGCAGCAGACTTGACGGGCTGCAGAAGCCTATCCTCACGAGCCCCCAGGCCCCGGGGCCTCGGGAGGCTCCAGAGGCACTGGTGACTCCTCGCGAGCTGCCTCCATCTCCGCCAAGGCCGCGGAACGCCTGTCTTCCTGAGCCTGCACGATGCCCCTCATGAGGCGCTGGTACGCCGCAGCCATGCTCGGCAGGCCGTAAGGCATGCGAACATAGCTGTGGGGTGGACCTCCGCAGCGTCCCACTTGCGAGGGCCAGAGGCGCTCCATTGTGGCGATCTGATTGAGCCCTGGTACGTTGACGCAGACGCGCAGCCCACCATCCTCGCCTGGATGCGGGGCCACGGCTGGCAAGCGGCGGTAACCTCTCATGATCCTTGTCTCCTGTAGCTCTTGAATGGCCTCGTCAACGAACTCTTGCTGGTCTGATCTTCCTCGCCTGGCTCCCTCTCGAGGGAAACGTGCTGCGAAGCACGCCTCCACATGGTGCCCAAGCGCCTCCCTCGTGACCCTGGCTAGGTCGTTGGCCCTCCAGGTGAGAGCCCCCGAGCCCTGCCTGAGGAGGGTGCTGGGCACGCTTTCCTATGCGATGGAAGGAGGGTCCCCCTGGACAAACACGGGCCCTGAGGGGCCTGCCTCCTGAGGGGCCGAGCCTGACGATGTCTTCTTCTTGGGGGTGGTCTCGGGAAGCCTCCTGCTTCCGCGGTCTGGGTCCTGTAGCGACGCGGCCTGATAGGCTCTCTCCAGGGAACACACTGCATCCTTCTCTTCACAGGGCACCGTGATGACGCCGCCACTTCCTGGCATCTTGAGGACGTTGTAGCCGTGGTGAGTCGCAGCCATGAACTTGGCCAGCGCTGGGTACCCGAGGATGGCGTTGTACGGCAGGCGGATGTGGGCGACGTCGAAGTCGATGAGCTCGGTGCGGTAGTTGCTGCGAGCCCCGAAGGTGACAGGGAGGCGGACCTGCCCGATCGGGACTGTGGAACCATCGGTGATCCCAGAGAAAGGCTTGGTTGGCTGAAGCTGGTCGTAGGGCACTTGGAGATTGTTGAATGTTTCCACGGACAGGACGTTGAGCCCTGCCCCGCCATTGATGAGGGTCTTGGTGACCAGCACGTTGCTGATGACTGGGGAGCAGAGCATGGGGAGGACTCCTGCAGTGGCCGCGCACTTGAGCTGGTCTACCGAGCTGAACGTGATGGGGCACGCCGACCACCTAAGGGGACGCGTTGCTTCGAGCTTGGGGAGAACTGCATTCACTTCGCGGGCAAACTGCTTGAAGATACGTTGGGAGGCTGGGGCTTGAGCTCCGCCCAGGATGCAGGCGATTGCGCGCGGCTCCTGGAAGCCCCCAGCCCCCTCGTCTTGGTGGCGGTCTTCGTTCCTTCTCGGTGGAGGCGGCAGCGGAGGTAGGCCTGCATTGCCATGAGGGCGGTCCTCACGAGGCTGATCCCTCCAGTCTCCCTCGCGAGGCAGGTCGTGCCACCGGTCCTCGCGAGGCTGGTCGCGCCACCCCGGGCGCGGGCCGCGATCTTCCCAGCACCCTGGGTTTCTTCCTCCTCCTCGGCCGTAGCCCCGGTCAACACGGTCAAGGCGGCGGCCGATCCTTCCTTCTCGCACGGCGCGGAGTTCTTGACATTCGTTGGTGTTGTGAGTGTGGAGGTCGTGGTACACACAGTACTGGCTGCCTCTGGAGGATTCGGGCAGATCCTTGCCCTGCTTTGTGTCTGGTTCTGCCGCGAGTATGGCAGCCCCCTTGCACTTCACGTCCTTGGCCTTGGGCTTCTTCTCTTCTGGGTCCGCGACAGGCAGCTCGAGGAGGGAGAGACGTCCCTCCTCAGCCCTGGCGCACTTGTTCGCCAAGTTGAACAGCTCCAGGGAAGTGCAGAGGTCTTCGTGCATCGCCAGCTCCTCCTTCATCTTGACGTTGTGCACGCCATCGGAGAAGGAAGAGATGATGGCCTCCTCGGACACCCTGGGGATCTTGAGGCGCGCGCTGTTGAAGCGCTGGATGTACTTTTGCAGGGTCTCTCTGGGTTGTTGCTTGATGCGGCGCATGTCGCTCACGGCGGGCGGCCGCCCGCGAGTACCTTGGAAGTTGGCGATGAAGCGGGCGCGCATCTGGTCCCAGGAGGAGATCGTGCCTGGAGCCAGATTCAGGAGCCAGGTTCGAGCTCCTTCCTTGAGTGCCATGGGGAACCAGTTCGCCATGACCTTTTCATCCCCGCCGGCAGCCTCGATGCCCAGCTCATAGAGCTGGAGGAACTCTGCGGGATCGGTTGTGCCGTCGTAGCGAGGAGGCAGGTCGGGCTTGAACTTGCCGGGCCACGCGACGCTGCGCAGCTTAGTGGTGTAGGCATGGCAGCCCGCGGTGGCCACGAAAGGCCTCGGTTGGTGGGGAGCTTGGTCTTGAGGGTCCCCACGCGCTGCAGCTAGGAGCAGGGCGGGGTCTTGGCGCGCCGGAGCTGGAGCAGGGTCGCGGCGTGCCGGAGCAGGGAGCGCCCTGGCAGCCCCTTGCGGGCGAGGAACTTCTTGGCAGCTTCGCTCTTGCTGCGCTGGCGCCTGACAGAGCGGGTTCCGCCCAGGGACCAAGCGCCTTGGAGCCATGGCATCTTCTTGGGGGGGAGGCGGCTGGTGCGCCTCTGGAGCTTCGTTGCCCGCGCGGGGCGGAGTGTGGCGCAGAGGGACGGACGACGCGGAAGAGCCCCCTGCGGCGCGGACAAGCTCAGCGACGCGGTCGAGCCATTCTTCGTAGACGTCGTCGACGGGACGGTAGCGCAGGAGCTCGTTTGCCGCGAGGAGCGCAGCCAGAGCTTCCAAGGGTGCGCGGAGCGCGCGGGACGAAGAACCGGCCGGAGCGAGCGATGGGGTGGCGGTGCGGCCGTCTTGCCGCACGAACGGGTGCTGAGACGACGCCTGCTGCTCGCCCCCCACCGGGCCGGTGGCGGCGTTGACGGCGGGCGACGGGGAATGACGAGGACGCCCACCGACGGGGGCCGTCTGGGCAACGCGGGAAGCGATGGCGGCCCGGCGCTCGGCGCGGGCCCGACGAGCGTCAGACATGGATGCGACGGTCGGAGGAGAACAGAGCGGTGGAAGACAGATTCTGGCGCACCCCTACCTGGCGCGCCAAATGTCGGATCTCGGGTTCCGGCAGACCCTTAAGGTTCGAACACTGGGGTGCGCGCGAAAATCACGTCCTCAACCTCCCTGTCTCGCAAAGATCTAAACTACTAAAAGGATCACACAAGAGACACAAGATTTATACTGGTTCGGGCCACCATTGTGGTGTAATACCCTACTCCAGTGTGTGGTGGATGGATTGCCTCTTGGGGCTGAGGATGAAGAACAATACAAGGAAGAACAGCCTCGCAAGGGTCTGTTCTTGGCTGGGGCGACGAACTGCTGGGAGGAGTTCGGTCACCTTCTCTCTCTCTCTACTTGCTAGTCAGATTGGCCTACTCTGTGTGCTTCCCTATGAAAACCGAACCCTTTGCTACGTGGGTGGCCGTCCCTATTTATAGGGGCCCTGGTCCTCTTCCCAAATATTGAGCGGGAAGGGACAGCGAGTACATCTATCCTGACAAAAGGTGGTCTTCGCCAGCGAAAGACTCTACGGTGACGCCGTGCTGGGCTCCATGGTGACCTCCGTCTCGTAGTCCGCTTGGTCCTGGTCTTGTTGCACCGAAATGGCAACCTTTGCCTGATGCCTCGGTACTCCGCGGCTGCGTTTGCCCCCTTTGCACCAAAGAGGAAAGAAGGACGCTGCGCGCGCTGGCGCCCGCCTGGCACCCTCGATCGTCATGGCTTGCGTCATGGGCACCTCGCGAGGTACCCCGCCTTGATATCTCCATCTCCTCGCAAGCCAGCCTGAGGAGGCTGCGCCTGAGGATGCGCCATGTCGCCCGCCTCGCGAGGCTTGGCCCCTCGCGAGGGTCTTGAGTCTTGTGCTTGATGAAGATGGGCCATGTTGGGCCCCCATTCGAGCCACGCCGCAGGCAGGCAAGTCTGGGGACCCCCGTTCCCAGAACGCCGACATTAACCTTCGCAAGGACCGGGCGTAGCCACACTCGGTTCAACTAAAGTTGGAGAAACTGACACCCGCCAGCTACCTGTGTGCAAAGCACGACGGTAGAACCAGTCTCGCGTAAGCGTACGCGTAATGTCGGTCCGGGCCGCTTCATCTAACAATACCGCCGAACCAAAGTATGACATGCTGGTAAGCAGTATGACTTATATCGCCCACAACTCACTTGTGTTCTACTCGTGCATATAACATCAAACCATAAAACCTAGGCTCGGATGCCACTGTTGGGGAACGTAGTAATTTCAAAAAATTTCCTACGCACACGCAAGATCATGGTGATGCATAGCAACGATAGGGGAGAGTGTTGTCTACATACCCTCGTAGACCGTTCGCGGAAGCGTTATATCAATGCGGTTGATGTAGTCGTACGTCTTCACGTCCGACCGATCCAAGTACCGAAAGCACGGCACCTCCGAGTTCTGCACATGTTCGGCTCGGTGACGTCCTCGCCTTCTCAATCCAGCAAGAGGGGCGAAGTAGTAGATGAGTTCCGGCAGCACGACGGCGTGGTGACGGTGTTGGTGAAGAACAATCTCCGCAGGGCTTCACCTAAGCACTACGAAAACTATGACGGAGGATAAACTAGAGGGGACGGGGTTGCCGGCACACGGCTTGGTGTTTCTTGATGTGTCTTTGGTGCTAGCCCTGCCCCTCTATTTATATGTTGAGCCCTGGGATCGAAACTTGGAGTAAAAGCCTCCACAAAGTCAGTTTCACCCGAAAGGCAAGAGTCCTTCTCGGACTCCAGGGCTAGACGCCAGGGTTCCCGGCGTCTGGACCCAGATGCCAGGGACCCTGGCGTCTGGCCCCTGGACTCCGCAAAACTTCCTTTTGCGCTTTCCAAAAACCTTGTGGGCTTTCTCCTTTGGCCCAAATAAAGTGTTCTCGTACCCAAACATTTCGGGAAACATCCGAAACCCCTTCCGGTGACCAAACACTATTATCCCATATATCAAACTTTGTCTCCGGACCATTCCGGAGTTCCTCGTCATGTCCGTGATCTCATCCCGGACTCCGAACAACATTCGGTCACTAACATACATAACTCACATAGTACTATATCGTCAACGAACGTTAAGCGTGCGGACCCTACGGGTTCGAGAACTATGTAGACATGACCGAGACACCTCTCTGGTCAATAACCAATAGCGGGACCTGGATGCCCATATTGGCTCCTACATATTCTACGAAGATCTTTATCGGTCAGACCGCATAACAACATACGTTGTTCCCTTTGTCATCGGTATATTACTTGCCCGAGATTCGATCGTCGGTATCTCAATACCTAGTTCAATCTCATTACCGGCAAGTCTCTTTACTCGTTCCGTAATACATCATCTCACAACTAACTCATTAGTTGCAATGCTTGCAAGGCTTATGTGATGTGCATTACCGAGAGGGCCCAGAGATACCTCTCCGACAATCGGAGTGACAAATCCTAATCTCGAAATACGCCAACCCAACATGTACCTTTGGAGACAACTGTAGAGCACCTTTATAATCACCCAGTTACGTTGTGACGTTTGGTAGCACACAAAGTGTTCCTCCGGCAAACGGGAGTTGCATAATCTCATAGTCATAGGAACATGTATAAGTCATGAAGAAAGCAATAGCAACATACTAAACGATCGGGTGCTAAGCTAATGGAATGGGTCATGTCAATCAGATCATTCAACTAATGATGTGATCCCGTTAATCAAATAACAACTCTTTGTTCATGGTTAGGAAACATAACCATCTTTGATTAACGAGCTAGTCAAGTAGAGGCATACTAGTGACACTCTGTTTGTCTATGTATTCACACATGTATTATGTTTCCATTTAATACAATTCTAGCATGAATAATAAACATTTATCATGATATAAGGAAATAAATAATAACTTTATTATTGCCTCTAGGGCATATTTCCTTCATCTGGATACCCATGTTGGCTCCCACATGTTCCACGATGATCTCATCGGATGAACCACGATGTCGAGGATTCAATCAATCCCGTACTCAATTCCCTTTGTTAATCGGTACGTTACTTGCCCGAGATTCAATCATCGGTATCCCAATACCTTGTTCAATCTCATTACCGGCAAGTCACTTTAATCATACCGTAATGCATGATCCCGTGACCAAACACTTGGTCACATTGAGCTCATTATGATGATGCATTACCGAGTGGGCCCAGAGATACCTCTCCGTCATACGGAGTGACAAATCCCAATCTCGATCCGTATCAACCCAATAGATACTTTCGGGGATACCTGTAGTATACCTTTATAGTCACCCAGTTACGTTGTGACGTTTGGTACACCCAAAGCACTCCTACGGCATCCGGGAGTTACACGATCTCATGGTCTAAGGAAATGATACTTGACATTGGAAAAGCTCTAGCAAACAAACTACACGATCTTGTGCTATGCTTAGGATTGGGTCTTGTCCATCACATCATTCTCCTAATGATGTGATCCCATTATCAATGACATCCAATGTCCATAGTCAGGAAACCATGACTATCTATTGATCAACGAGCTAGTTAACTAGAGGCTCACTAGGGACATGTTGTGGTCTATGTATTCACACATGTATTATGATTTCCGGATAACACAATTATAGCATGAATAATAGACAATTATCATGAACAAGGAAACATAATAATAATCACTTTATTATTGCCTCTAGGGCATATTTCCAACAGAAAAAACGTGTCGATCACCTGTCATATGGCTGCTCGCCCCTGTGTCGAAGAACCACACCTCGTCCGGCGAGGGGACGGGCATGACCTTCTCCTCGTTGAGGTACACATGTTGGGGCGCCACGAGTTGGGAGGTGTCCACAGCGGTGACCACGACCATGTACAGGCCCTGATCATGCTCGGCACCAGCTTGGGCAAGATGTGCTTGCTCCTGATTGCCCTTCCGCTCCTGCTCGCGGAGCCAGGTTCGGCACTCCTTCTTCTAGTGCCCTGGAATGCCGCAGTGATGGCACTTGCCTTTCTTCTTCTTGTCGCAAGATCCGCCGGAGCCGCCCGAGCCCGTGCTCCCCGACGCACCCTGCCGCTGCCTTGAGGCTTGGCTTTGGCGTGTGCTTTGTTCTTGCTAGTGTTGCCGCCGCCGCCAGACGACGAGCCACCATCGCTGCCCACCTTCTCACGGGCCAACCACTCCTCGTGTGTGAGCAAGAGGCGCCCGCCAGTCTACGCGCCGTCGTCAAGGTCATAGTGATCCTCACATGCAGAGACGCGGCCGACGAGCTCCTCAATGGTCATGGCCTTCAGATCGAGGAGTGACTCGATCGTCATCGCTATCGACCAGTAGCGGCGCGACACCACTCGAAGGAATTTCTGCATAGCCTTGTGCTCGGTGACGGGGTCGCCGAATAGCTCGAGATCGGCGACGAGGGCGGCGAGTCACGGCCCGAAATCATCGATGGACTCTCGGTCTTTGAACTGGAGATCCTCGAATTCGCGCTGGCGCACTTGTGCCTTGGCCTCACGGGCGCGCGCGCTACCCATCCTCATCATCTTGATGGCCTCCCATGCCACCTTCGCCGTGTCCTTCGCGGCCAGCACGCGCAGCATCTCCGGCGGGACGCCGGTGAGGATAATCTGCAGCACGCGCCGGTCGTCATTCTCGTCAGCGTCGTCTTCGGTCACCGCAGTCCAGACGTAGGCAACCTGCAACTTGACTTGCATCAGGAGTGCCCACTCCTGGTAATTGGTGTGGGTGAGCATCAGCGACGCCCCCGACTCCTCGCGCACGATGCGCTCCACCACGCGGAACTCGCCGCTCCCGCTACCAGTGAGGCGCCCGACCGGCACCTTGGACAAAGGCGTCTGTGTTGGAGATCTCGCGCCGCCCTTGCTCTTCCCGTCTGACTCGTCGCTCGACATATGCGCGCTGCCGCGGATCAGACACCGCCGGCCACCGGAGCAGGATCAAACACCAGGCTCTGATGCCAATTGTCGTTGCCAACACACGCGATCGAGCAGAGAAAGAAAGGGCGAGAGCTATGAACTTGAACGACATAGAGAGAGAGAGAGAGTGAGTTTTGTGCCGCCGTCAACTACGCAGCTTTTCTGCTTTCCATTCCTCTCTATATCAGTTGCAACAACCTAGCTAGCTACCTCCCGGCGGGCGCGCCATGATCCGCGATGGCCGCGCCATCCCACGACCATGACTCACAGCGCATGCGCCCACCAGGAGAAGAAAACGGGAGAGGGAGAAGTGGTCAGTGCATGCTACGGCACTTGAGCCACCACCTAGCTACGTGCATGTCTGGGTCACATCATCCCGCATGCACACATTATTACAAATAGAAAGAAAAACAGAACTACGTTGCTAGCATGAGATTATACTAAGCATAACAAAGGATTGATTCCTATCCTACATAGGAATAGGAATCCGTTCCTACAAACCAAAGGGCCTCAAAGGAAATTTTCCTATGCAAATCCTATCCTATAGAAATCCTATAACATTCCTACAAACCAAAGGAGGCCTGAGTTTAGATTACAAAATTAGATGAACGTTACATCAGCCAATCTGTGCTGATAAAAGACATACAAGGAGACTGAATCGACTGAAATAATATTTACACGCAGTGCAGCATGATAGATGCAATATTTTCAATAAAATTTTCATCATTTTCAGCGGCCACATGAGCAACAGGTGCCTCTTGCTGCATCTGGAGGACTATAGCTGGAGGCAAGCCAAGAAGCAGTATAATAGCCTCTTGTTCATTAACATGCATGATTTTCACTTGGTCAATCAATTCATCATGTGGGTAAGCCAACATGATATTAAGCATACCAACTCCAAGATTATGAGCATCATTAGGAGCAAAAACATGTAAGTTAACAGGTACATTGTGAGCCGTCTGGTTAACCTCTTCATTCAGTGGGTTGCCTCCAAATTGAATATTGTTTGAAATTGCCCCATCCAACAAACAAACAGTAGTGGTAATACTATTATTTTCATCCTGAATATGAAGAGCCTCCTCTTCACCAACTTACCGCAGGTTCTCATTCACAGTCATTATCAAGTGCCACATTATTATTGGATTGGCTGCTGAAAAGCCTAATGAACATCTTCATTTGTCATCCATGTCGGCATCCTCTTGGATATGATCATGCCCATGTTGTGGCCCTAGAGGGTTCAAACTAGGGAAATCAAAAGGTTGGTAACGCATTGGGTGTGGGTTAACCCTAGGAGGGGCATTGGTATTTATCAGGGGGCGCATGATGGGGATTGTTGCATGGAAAAAATTCTACAAAACACTCAAGATATATTCTATGGAGATGCTAGCAACGAGAGGGAGAGGCTACATACCCATGTAGACCGAAAGTGTCACACATACGGCTCGTTCATACACTTCATAATTATCTTGGCATAGTCGTACTCCCTTCGCGATCCAATCCAATCCAGCACCGCACGAACATCACCTCTGAGATGTTCAAACGTATGGCTCGATGATGTCTCCTCCTCCTTGATCCAGCAAGCAGGGGTGGAAAGGTAGATGGGATCTAGGCCAGCACGGCGGCGTGGTGGTGATGGTGGTAGTGCAGTTTCTGCATGGCTTCACCAAGCGCTGGGGTGAAGGGAAGTGGAGGGAGAGGGAGGGCGGCGGCTAGCAATGGGATGGGTGGTGCGCCTAGCCTCTCTCCTCCCTTTATATAGGGGGTGAGGGAGTGTGGCCAGCTCTGGCCACCCCTCCAAGCCAAGGGGTGGATGCCCCCTCCCCAGCCGCATGGGCCTTACGCGGAGTGGCGCTTGGCCCATCTGGGCTGGTGTGCCCTCCCCAGGGTCCATGAGGACTCTCCGAGGTAGGTGGACCCTTGAAACCTTTCAGGACTCCCGGTACAATGTCAGTAACCCCCCGAACTTTTCTGGTACCCTGAAACCCATTTTCCATATATAAATCTTTACTTTCGGACCATTCCAGAGCTCCTCTTGATGTCCGAGGTCCCATAAGGGACTCCGAACTACCTTCGGTCTTACCAACATTAATATCCCAGTACTACCCTAGTGTTTATCGAATGTTAAGTGTGTGACCTTGCGCGTTCGTGAACATGCAGACATGATCGAGACACCTCTTCGATCAATAATCAGTAGTGGGACCTGGATGTCCATATTGACTCCTACATATTCAACAAATATCTTTATCGGTTTGAACCATGATGTCAAGGATTCAGATAATCATGTATACAAATCTGTTTGTCCCGCGATATGTTCCTTGCCCGAGATTCGATCATCGGTATCGCCATACTCCAATCTTGTTATCGGCAAGTCTCTTTACTAGTTCCATAATACAAGATCTCCATGACTAGACTCATTAGTAACTTGCTTGCAAACTTTTCATGGTGTTGTATTACGGAGAAGGCCTAGAGATATCTCTCTATTATATGAAATGACAAATCCCAGTCTCGATCCATGCAACCCATGATAGAGGCGATGTAACGCCCTCGATGCGACTATATCTCCCACGTGTCGAAGCACGACTTAGAGGCATAACCGCATTGAAAGCAATGTCGCAAGTGAGGTAATCTTCACACAACCCATGTAATACATAAGGGAAAGAGTTACATAGTTGGCTTACAATCACCACTTCACACAATTACATGAATAAAGCATTACATCAACCAGATACAATCAAGGTCCGACTACGGAACCAAAATAAAAAGAAGACTACCCCAAATGCTACACAGATCCCCGATCGACCCCAACTGGGCTCCACTGCTGATCAACTAGAACGAAACAACATAAAGGACAAGATCTTCATCGAGCTCCTCCTTAAGCTTGGTTGCGCCACCTACACGGTTCAACGGCACCTGCAAGCTGGTTTTGGAAGTATCTGTGAGTCACGGGGACTCAGCAATCTTACACCCTCGCGATCAAGACTATTTAAGCTTATGGGTAAGGTAAAGGTATGAGGTGGATGTGACGCCCCCGATTTAATCGTACACTAATCATACACGCAAACGTGTACGATCAAGATCAGGGACTCACGGGAAGATATCACAACACAACTCTACAAATAAAAATAAGTCATACAAGCATCATATTACAAGCCAGGGGCCTCGAAGGCTCGAATACAAGAGCTCGATCATAGACGAGTCAGCGGAAGCAACAATATCTGAGTACAGACATAAGTTAAACAAGTCTGCCTTAAGAAGGCTAGCACAAACTGGGATACAGATCGAAAGAGGCGCAGGCCTCCTGCCTGGGATCCTCCTAAACTACTCCTGGTCGTCGTCAGCGGGCAGCACGTAGTAGTAGGCACCTCCGGTGTAGGAGTCGTCATCGACGGTGGCGTCTGGCTCCTGGGCTCCAACATCTGGTTGCGACAACCAGGTAGAAGGAATAGAGGGAAAAGAAGGAGAAAGCAACCGTGAGTACTCATCCAAAGTACTCGCAAGCAAGGAGCTACACTACATATGTATGCATTGGTATCAAATGGAATAAGGGTATCATATGTGGACTGAACTGCAGAATGCCAGAATAAGAGGGGGATAACTAATCCTGTCGAAGACTATGCTTCTGGCAGCCTCCGTCTTGCAGCATGTAGAAGAGAGTAGACTGAAGTCCTTCTAGTAGCATCGCATAGCATAATCCTAACCGATGATCCTCTCCTCATCGCCCTGTTAGAGAGCGATCACCGGGTTATATCTGGCACTTGGAAGGGTGTGTTTTATTAAGTATCCGGTTCTAGTTGTCATAAGGTCAAAGTACAACTCCGGGTCGTCCTTTTACCGAGGGACACGGCTATTCGAATAGATAAACTTCCCTGCAGGGGTGCACCACATACCCCAACACGCTCGATCCCATTTGGCCGGACACACTTTTCTGGGTCATGACCGGCCTCGGAAGATCAACACGTCGCAGCCCTACCTAGGCACAACAGAGAGGTCAGCACGCCGGTCTAAACCCTATGGCGCAGGGGTCTGGGCCCATCGCCCTTTGCACACCTGCACGTTGCGAACGCGGCCGAAAGCAGACCTAGCCTAGTGGCCTTCCAGTCCAATCCGGCGCGCGCCACTCAGTCGCTGACGTCAAGAAGGCTTCGGCTGATACCACGACGCCGGGATACCCATAACTACTCCCACGTAGATGGTTAGTGCGTATAGACCAAATGGCCAGACTCAGATCAAATACCCAGATCTCGTTAAGCGTGTTAAGTATCCGCGAACACCGACCAGGGCCAGGCCCACCTCTCTCCTAGGTGGTCGGAACCTGCCCTGTCGCTCCGCCTCAAAGATCCACTCGCGGGTGCTCCTACGAGCCTACCCGTCTTTAGTCACCACATGTATCATGTATAAAGTATATAGTATAAACCCGTGATCACCTCCCGAAGTGATCACGGCCCAGTAGTATAGCATGGCAGACGGACAAGAGTGTAGGGCCACTGATGGAACACTAGCATCCTATACTAAGCAGTAGGATAGCAGGTAAAGGTAACAACAGTAGTAGCAAGGGCAGGCTATGCAGCAGTATAGGATTAACTGAAACAGTAACATGCTACACTACTCTAATGCAAGCAGTATAGAGAAGAGTAGGTGATATCTGGTGATCAAAGGGGGGGCTTGCCTGGTTGTTCTGGCAAGAGAGAGGGGTCGTCAACTCCGTAGTCGTACTGGGAAGCAGCGGCGTCGGTCTCGGTGTCTATTGAGAGAAGAGGGGGGAGAAACAATAAATATTTAAGCAAGCATATGCATAGTGATGCACGACATGACAAGTAACGGCGTTAGAGGTGCCCTAACGCGGTAATAGGTGATACCGGGGAAGGGGGATGACATCCGGGAAAGTATCCCCGGTGTTTTGCGTTTTCGGGCAGAGGACCGGAGGGGGAAAGTTGCGAGTTCGATAGGTTAGGGAGGTGTGGTGGACGAACGGGTTGCGTATCCGGAATCGTCTCGTCGTTCTGAGCAACTTTCATGTTGAAAGTTTTTCCATCCGAGCTACGGTTTATTTTATATGATTTTCTAAAGTTTTAAATCATTTTTAGAATTTATTTAATTAATTTAATTCAACATTATCCAGAATAGTGTTTGCTGATGTCATCATGACGTCAGCAGTTGACTTGGTCAACTGACATGTGGGTCCCGTTCGTCATTGACTGATTTGGCTAATTAGCAGTTAATTAAGTTAACTACTGTTTAATTAAGCTAATTAGTGTTTAATTAAGCTAATGCTTAATCAGATTAATTAATTAGGATTAATTAACTTAATTAATTAATTACTAATCTTATTAATTAATTTTTGTTTTAATAAAAACGTTCTGGGGCTGGTGGGCCCACTGGCGGTGACTTGGGGTGCACAGTCAACATGTTGACCTGAGTCAACGCGGTCAAATGGGCCCCTGGGTCCTACCGGGCAGTGACCCAGGGGGTGGCCTTGGGCCAGGCCAGGTCAGCGTGGCCGGCTCTCGGCGCCGGCGACCAAATACACGGCACCGACCCGCCGGAGTTCAACGAAAAACGTGCATCGGGCACGGATCCGTGCGCGCTTGGGTTCGTCCGAACGAGCGCGAAGAGGCGCATCTAGTGGTGTGAGCGGTTCGTCCCGATGTGGACGGAGATGTCACCGGCGTCGAGCTGAGCGGCGGCCCCGTGCGGGCGAAACTAACAGCGGCGGTGGGCTCGGCCATGGCGGGAGCAGCAGCACGGGGGAAAGGGGAGGAGAGGGGAAGCTCACGGGGGCCGTAGGGTAAAGGCAACGGGCTCGGGGTTGTGGAGGAGGACGAAGGCGGGCGGTCCGGCGACGCAGCGTCGAGGGGGCAGGGAGGCGCGGTCCGGCGAGGAAGGCAGTCCGGCGAGGTGGCTCCGGTGACGAGGAGTTGAGGGCGACGGGGCGGCTGGCAGAGGCGGCGGGGCGACGCGGTTCGCGCGCGGTGGCCTGCCAGGGAGCGAAGTGGGTGAGGCGGAGCGGTTGGGGGCGGTGGAGGACGACGACGAGCGGGATCGGGGGCGGTGGAGGACGACGACGAGCGGGATCGGGCGCGAGGGATGCCACGGTCCAGATCGGGGGGGGGGGGGAGGAGAGAGTAGTGGGGGGGCAAGTGGGGCGTTAGGGTTTCGGTCGGGGTGGGGTGGGGTGGCCTATAGGCCATGGGGTGAAGGGGCCGCGTGGGCCGGCCTGGTGGGCGGCCTGGTCGGCCAGCCGGGCCGTTTGGCCCGGGAGGGGGGCTCTTTCTTTTTATTAGTTTTCTGTTTTTCTCTTTTTTCTTTTTTATTTCTTTTCTGTTTTATTTCATTTAATAGCATTTAGGCATTTTATAAAAATGTGTTTACTTCACCAAAATTACCGATGCAATAATAGACTTAGCCCGAACATTTTATTTTAATATTTAAAAACTTTTGTCATTTAACTTAATTAGGATTTAAATTTGAAACGGTTTTGAATTAACCCGAGATTAATTACAGTGACAGAGGTGACGTGTCACCATTAACGTGAGATCACTGTAGCATGATTATCCGGGCGTTACAAATCTCCTCCACTACAAGAAATCTCGTCCCGAGATTTTAGGAGGTAGAAGGAAACAGTGCGGGGTATTCATCACGCAGGCGATCCTCGCGTTCCCAAGTGGCCTCGTCTTCAGAGTGATTCGACCACTGGACCTTGAGGAACTTGATCGCCTTCTGGCGTGTGCAGCGTTCAGCTTGGTCGAGAATGCGGACCGGATGCTCTTTATAGGAGAGGTCCTGTTGCAATTCGAGCACTTCATGATCCACAGCTCGGATTGGGTCCTTGAAGCAACGGCGGAGTTGTGACACATGGAACACATCGTGAACCTGAGAAAGGTTCGGCGGAAGCTCCAATTGATATGCCACTTTTCCACGCCTCTCGAGGATAGTGAAAGGACCAATATAGCGGGGAGCTAGCTTGCCCTTGATCCCGAAGCGGTGTGCACCCTTCATCGGTGTAACTCGAAGATAAGCCTTTTCGCCAGGTTGATAGACCATGTCTTGGTGATGACGGTCATACTGACTTTTCTGACGTGACTGAGCAGTCTTGAGATTCTCGCGAATAATGCGAACTTGTTCTTCAGCCTGTTGGATAATATCCGGACCAAAGAGTGGACGTTCCCCAGTTTCTGACCAGTTCAGAGGGGTTCGGCACTTTCGTCCATATAACACTTCGAAGGGGGACATCTTCAGACTAGCTTGATAGCTATTATTATAAGAGAACTCGGCATATGGAAGAGATTCCTCCCATTTCTTGCCGAATGAGATTACACAAGCTCGAAGCATGTCTTCGAGAACTTGGTTGACACGTTCAACCTGTCCTTGCGACTGAGGATGAAACGCAGTACTGAACGACAGATGAGTTCCCATAGCTTCTTGGAAACTCGCCCAAAACCTTGAAGTGAATAAGCTGCCACGGTCTGAACTGATAACCAGTGGGATACCGTGGAGTGAAACAATTCTGGCCATGTAGAGAGTAGCAAGCTGACTAGCAGTGATTGTCTCTTTGACCGCCAGAAAATGGGCAACTTTGGAAAGCCGGTCAATGACGACAAGAATAGCATCATTACCTTTCTGAGATTTGGGAAATCCAGTGACGAAGTCCATTTCAACATGGTCCCATTTCCATTCAGGAATAGAGATAGGTTGCAGAGTTCCAGCAGGCCTTTGATGCTCTGCCTTGATTCGGCGACAAACGTCACATTCAGCAACATAACGAGCAATGTCCTGCTTCATATTAGACTACCAAAATCTTTGACGAATATCCTGGTACATCTTGGTACTACCAGGATGGATGGACAGAGGCGTATCATGGGCTTCTTGCATAACCCCTTTAGTTTTATCCAGGTTTTTCTTTGAACAAGGTACCACTAAGCGGCCTTTGAAATACAAGGCGCCATCGTCGGCGATCGTGAAGAATGAGGGCCTTCCTTTTTTGAGGTCGCGCTTAATCTTGAGGACTTCATCGTCACACTTCTGTATCCATTTGATGGTGTCCACAAGATCTGGTTTCGCAACCAGGGTATTGAGAGAACCCTTGGAAACAACATGGAGGTTCTGTTTGGGGAAACCTTCGGGAGGGGGAGCAAGTGATCCCGGAGGAACAATATGGAGGTTCAGCCTTCTAAATTCATCAACAAGCGATGGGTGAACTTTGTGAACCTGGAGGTGGTTACAGTAATACTTGCGGCTCAAGGCATCAGCCATTACATTAGCCTTGCCGGGGGTATAGGATATACCCACGTCAAAGTCTGCAACAGTCTCCATCCATCTTTGCTGACGTAGATTTAAATCTGGCTGAGTAAACAGATACTTCAGACTCTGATGGTCGGTGAAGATCTCGCAACGATTACCGAGAAGGTAATGTCGCCACTGCTTTGAGTGCATGAATGACAGCAGCAAGCTCGAGGTCGTGAACTGGGTAGTTTTCTTCGTGAGGACGCAGTTGACAAGAGGCATACGCAATCACTCTGCGCTCTTGCATTAGGACACAACCTAATCCTTGACGGGAAGCGTCGCAGTAAATGACGAAGTCCTTCTTAGTATCAGGTGGAGCAAGTATGGGGGCAGAAGTCAACTTGTCTTTGAGCGCCTGGAAACTATCCTGACACTTGTCTGTCCAGTCAAACTTGACACCCTTATGCAACAGATTAGTCAGAGGCCTGGCAATCTTGGAGAAGTTCTCGACGAATCGACGGCAATAGCTAGCGAGACCGAGAAAACTTCGGACTTGCTTGACGTTCTTCGGGGGAGTCCAATCGAGAATAGCCTGAACTCGTTCAGGGTTGACGGCAATACCATCCTTGGAGATGACATGCCCAAGATAGGTTACTTCGGGGAGCCAGAATTCACACTTGGAATACTTAGCGTACAGTTGATGTTCTCGAAGCTTCTCCAGCACAAGACGAAGATGCTCAACATGCTCTTCTTCGTTCTTGGAAAATACCAGGATATCATCCAGATAAACCACGACGAACTTGTCGAGGTAATCCATGAATATATAATTCATCAGCCGAGAAAAGGTGGCGGGAGCATTCGTTAAGCCGAATGACATGACGGTGTACTCGTATGACCCATACCGAGTCACGAAGGCGGTTTTTGGGATGTCCTCCTCACGAACACGGATCTGGTGATAACCCAACCTCAAGTCGAGTTTAGAGAATACTGACGAGCCAGCCAGTTGATCATAGAGATCATTGATCCGAGGAAGGGGATACTTGTTCTGAATGGTAGCTTGGTTAATAGGACGGTAGTCTTGGACTAATCGGTTTGTCCCATCCCTTTTCTTAACAAAGAGAGAAGGTGCTCCCCAAGGAGAGAAACTTGGGCGAATGAAACCTTTGACAAGAGATTTGTCGATTTCCTCCTTAAGCTCAATAAGCTCATGCGGCGGCATCTTATAGGGTCGTTTAGCTATAGGGGTGGTGCCGGGTTTCAAGTCGATGATGAATTCGACAGCTCTAGCAGGAGGAATCCCTGGAAGTTCTTCTGGGAAGACATCTTGGAATTCACGAACGACGGGAATGTTTTCAATGCCCTCGAGTGGTGCAGTGTTCAACGCATTCAAGGCATAAAGTCGTGCCTCGGCGTTCTGAACTAGATGAGCTTGGTAAGCTATTATTTCGTCAGAAGGGTGTAGCAGATGGACGACCTTAGTGGCGCAAACTATAGAAGCAGTATGCGCTTTCAACCAATCCATTCCCAGAATGAGGTCGATGCTACAGGACTTTAGTACGATGGGGGAGGCAAGGAATTCCAGTCCTTCAATTTCAACGGGGACGTTGTGACTAACCATAGAGGTTTGACACTGGCCCGCAGGGGTGTGTACCACAATCGCAGTGTTCATCTCTTCGTATTTAATGCCATGCATGAATGCAAACTCAGTTGATATGAATGAATGTGATGCCCCTGTATCAAATAAGACAGATGCTGGTACTGAATTTACGAGGAGTGTACCCATCACGGTAGCAGGCTGGTCTTGGGCTTCGTTCAGATCAACATGGTTGGCATGAACGCGACCATAAGACTTGGCATTGTTGTTGCGGGGCTGGTTGTTTCCACGGCCAGTTGCTGGAAGGGCCAGTTGATTCTGTTTCTGGTTGCATTCCCTAGCACGGTGCCCTGGTTGTCCACACTTGAAGCACAAACCATTCTCGGGAGTAGGAACAGGAGCTTGGGGTGGTGGAGCTGGAAGCCTTGGCTGCCTAGTTGGAGCAGTAGGCAGACGAGGTGCAGCATAGGACTGCCTTGGGGCAGGTGTATTAGGCTGGTACACGCTGTTGGGAATCCATATCTTGCGCTTCTGCGAGGACGGATCCGAAGATGAGCCCGTGTCACGGCTGCGCCTGTGAGAGCTCTGGTATTCCTGCAGACCAGTTTCGACATTGATGGCTTTGTTCACCAGAGTGGAGAAATCAGCAAAGTCATGCACTAGAAGTGCGAGTTTGATGTCAGCTTGAAGGCCATCCCGGAACTTCTCCTGTCTGCGTGCATCAGTTGCAATGTCCTCTTCAGCATAGCGGGACAAGTCCAGAAACTCCCGTTGATAAGCTTCCACAGTTTTGTTGCCTTGGGTGAGGTTGCGGAACTCACGCTTCTTCCGGTCCATGACTCCTTGAGGAATGAAGCGAGCACGGAAGGCAGCTTGGAAGTCTGGCCAGGTGATGATTGTTCCAGCTGGCAGAGTACGCCTATGGCTGTCCCACCATTGAGCTGCGGGTCCTTTCAGGAAGAAGGAAGCAAAGGTGACATAGCTGGCAGGGGCTACATCAGCAGACTCCATCTCATAGGTGATGTCACGGAGCCAGTCATCAGCATCCAGAGGCTGAGTTGAGCTGCGGTACACGGTTGGGTTGAGGCGCATGAAATCTTGCAGAGTCACTTGGGTTGGCTGCTGGTTCATGTTGGGGCGAGGAAACTGAGCCATAATATTCTCCATGAACTGACGATTCAGCTCAAACTGTTGCATCATCCCAGCCATGTACTCAGGCGGTGGTGGGGGGTTGCCACCACGACCACGACCACCTAGTCTAACCATCCTGCTAAAATTTAACAGGGGTAGTTCAGCATTTAGAAATTTGCAAAGACAAGAATCATTCATGAAGAAACATGCACAACGAAAGCAGAACTACATAGTAGTCGGCATATCTTACAAAAGAGACCATGTATAGAGGTCGTTACACAGAGTTCGGCACAAAGTCTAAGACATCATAAGCGGACACAGGCTCGCGACGAATGCATCTAACACTAACAAGAAATTCTACATCAGTCCCACGCGGTACTGTGGAGGTAGGTGTAGCCCGACAGCTGGTAGTGACGCGAAGGGAAGACCTCCACGTGAGTAGCCTGGGGTCCGCGGATACTCTGGTGCGGAACCCGATGCGCAGGTGGCAGGAGAGGGCCCAATGCAGGAGAGTAGCCTCCCACATCTGGCCAGCCGACGCCCTGGGGCATCACGGTCCGGGCAGGGTAGATCGCAGAACGCGACAGATTACCAGAGCGGACAGAGGGGTGCAACAGCGTCAGAGCACGATACAGGTGCTGACGGGTGGTGTACAACTCGTGGCGAAGAGCTCGGTTAGCTCTATCCAGCCCATCAGCATGCAGAACCAGGTTCTGATGGTAGAATGGCTCTCGGGTGATAGTGGAGTAGGCAGCAGTGCAGTAACCCTCCGCACCAACATCGGATGCAATAGCAATGTGCCTGAAGGGGGAGGTGTCCAACTCCTGATACTCGCCCCGAAGACGTGTCAGAGCAGCATAAGCAGCATCGTGGACCGCCATATCGATAGTCACTCCAACACCATAAGCAGTGTGCAGCACAGTAGTGGAGTCATACTCCCGAGAGTAGAGGTGGACAACGGCACGGTACTGCTCCTGGTTGAAGTCCTGGTACTCCTCGGTGACGGTGTACTCGGGGTGCCAGCGATAACCCAGATAGGTCATCATCTCAGCTAGCACGGCAGGTGATCCCGAGGCACCAATGGCCGTCGTGTGGCGTACGACCTGCCTCGTGGGTTCCATCTGAAAACAAAGATGTTTCAAAGGAGTCAATTGCCAGTGTGGAAATTGTTCAAAATTCTATTCTAAGGATTGACTATGGCTTTATCCAACTTTGGGGTGAACGTCGTAACGGGATCCTAGTGTCAGAGTTAGTAAATTTGTTTAACCCGAGTAGAAGAGAGTTAAGAGTCCCAGAGCAAAGGTCGAGGAGTAAAAGATCCTAGTACCACCCGATGGCGACGTGGGCCCGTAAGGCACACAGCCAAGTTAGTAAAAGTTTTTGCAATGTCTAGACTCGACTTCGGCCAAGGAGTGTGGAAGGGGGGATTCCTACAGGCAGTCGGCTCTGATACCAACTTGTGACGCCCCCGATTTAATCGTACACTAATCATACACGCAAACGTGTACGATCAAGATCAGGGACTCATGGGAAGATATCACAACACAACTCTACAAATAAAAATAAGTCATACAAGCATCATATTACAAGCCAGGGGCCTCGAAGGCTCGAATACAAGAGCTCGATCATAGACGAGTCAGCGGAAGCAACAATATCTGAGTACAGACATAAGTTAAACAAGTCTGCCTTAAGAAGGCTAGCACAAACTGGGATACAGATCGAAAGAGGCGCAGGCCTCCTGCCTGGGATCCTCCTAAACTACTCCTGGTCGTCGTCAGCGGGCAGCACGTAGTAGTAGGCACCTCCGGTGTAGGAGTCGTCATCGACGGTGGCGTCTGGCTCCTGGGCTCCAACATCTGGTTGCGACAACCAGGTAGAAGGAATAGAGGGAAAAGAAGGAGAAAGCAACCGTGAGTACTCATCCAAAGTACTCGCAAGCAAGGAGCTACACTACATATGTATGCATTGGTATCAAATGGAATAAGGGTATCATATGTGGACTGAACTGCAGAATGCCAGAATAAGAGGGGGATAACTAATCCTGTCGAAGACTATGCTTCTGGCAGCCTCCGTCTTGCAGCATGTAGAAGAGAGTAGACTGAAGTCCTTCTAGTAGCATCGCATAGCATAATCCTAACCGATGATCCTCTCCTCATCGCCCTGTTAGAGAGCGATCACCGGGTTATATCTGGCACTTGGAAGGGTGTGTTTTATTAAGTATCCGGTTCTAGTTGTCATAAGGTCAAAGTACAACTCCGGGTCGTCCTTTTACCGAGGGACACGGCTATTCGAATAGATAAACTTCCCTGCAGGGGTGCACCACATACCCCAACACGCTCGATCCCATTTGGCCGGACACACTTTTCTGGGTCATGACCGGCCTCGGAAGATCAACACGTCGCAGCCCTACCTAGGCACAACAGAGAGGTCAGCACGCCGGTCTAAACCCTATGGCGCAGGGGTCTGGGCCCATCGCCCTTTGCACACCTGCACGTTGCGAACGCGGCCGAAAGCAGACCTAGCCTAGTGGCCTTCCAGTCCAATCCGGCGCGCGCCACTCAGTCGCTGACGTCAAGAAGGCTTCGGCTGATACCACGACGCCGGGATACCCATAACTACTCCCACGTAGATGGTTAGTGCGTATAGACCAAATGGCCAGACTCAGATCAAATACCCAGATCTCGTTAAGCGTGTTAAGTATCCGCGAACACCGACCAGGGCCAGGCCCACCTCTCTCCTAGGTGGTCGGAACCTGCCCTGTCGCTCCGCCTCAAAGATCCACTCGCGGGTGCTCCTACGAGCCTACCCGTCTTTAGTCACCACATGTATCATGTATAAAGTATATAGTATAAACCCGTGATCACCTCCCGAAGTGATCACGGCCCAGTAGTATAGCATGGCAGACGGACAAGAGTGTAGGGCCACTGATGGAACACTAGCATCCTATACTAAGCAGTAGGATAGCAGGTAAAGGTAACAACAGTAGTAGCAAGGGCAGGCTATGCAGCAGTATAGGATTAACTGAAACAGTAACATGCTACACTACTCTAATGCAAGCAGTATAGAGAAGAGTAGGCGATATCTGGTGATCAAAGGGGGGGCTTGCCTGGTTGTTCTGGCAAGAGAGAGGGGTCGTCAACTCCGTAGTCGTACTGGGAAGCAGCGGCGTCGGTCTCGGTGTCTATCGAGAGAAGAGGGGGGAGAAACAATAAATATTTAAGCAAGCATATGCATAGTGATGCACGACATGACAAGTAACGGCGTTAGAGGTGCCCTAACGCGGTAATAGGTGATACCGGGGAAGGGGGATGACATCCGGGAAAGTATCCCCGGTGTTTTGCGTTTTCGGGCAGAGGACCGGAGGGGGAAAGTTGTGAGTTCGATAGGTTAGGGTGGTGTGGTGGACGAACGGGTTGCGTATCCGGAATCGTCTCGTCGTTCTGAGCAACTTTCATGTTGAAAGTTTTTCCATCCGAGCTACGGTTTATTTTATATGATTTTCTAAAGTTTTAAATCATTTTTAGAATTTATTTAATTAATTTAATTCAACATTATCCAGAATAGTGTTTGCTGACGTCATCATGACGTCAGCAGTTGACTTGGTCAACTGACATGTGGGTCCCGTTCGTCATTGACTGATTTGGCTAATTAGCAGTTAATTAAGTTAACTACTGTTTAATTAAGCTAATTAGTGTTTAATTAAGCTAATGCTTAATCAGATTAATTAATTAGGATTAATTAACTTAATTAATTAATTACTAATCTTATTAATTAATTTTTGTTTTAATAAAAACGTTCTGGGGCTGGTGGGCCCACTGGCGGTGACTTGGGGTGCACAGTCAACATGTTGACCTGAGTCAACGCGGTCAAATGGGCCCCTGGGTCCTACCGGGCAGTGACCCAGGGGGTGGCCTTGGGCCAGGCCAGGTCAGCGTGGCCGGCTCTCGGCGCCGGCGACCAAATACACGGCACCGACCCGCCGGAGTTCAACGAAAAACGTGCATCGGGCACGGATCCGTGCGCGCTTGGGTTCGTCCGAACGAGCGTGAAGAGGCGCATCTAGTGGTGTGAGCGGTTCGTCCCGATGTGGACGGAGATGTCACCGGCGTCGAGCTGAGCGGCGGCCCCGTGCGGGCGAAACTAATAGCGGCGGTGGGCTCGGCCATGGCGGGAGCAGCAGCACGGGGGAAAGGGGAGGAGAGGGGAAGCTCACGGGGGCCGTAGGGTAAAGGCAACGGGCTCGGGGTTGTGGAGGAGGACGAAGGCGGGCGGTCCGGCGACGCAGCGTCGAGGGGGCAGGGAGGCGCGGTCCGGCGAGGAAGGCAGTCCGGCGAGGTGGCTCCGGTGACGAGGAGTTGAGGGCGACGGGGCGGCTGGCAGAGGCGGCGGGGCGACGTGGTTCGCGCGCGGTGGCCTGCCAGGGAGCGAAGTGGGTGAGGCGGAGCGGTTGGGGGCGGTGGAGGACGACGACGAGCGGGATCGGGGGCGGTGGAGGACGACGACGAGCGGGATCGGGCGCGAGGGATGCCACGATCCAGATCGGGGGGGGGGGAGGAGAGAGTAGTGGGGGGGCAAGTGGGGCGTTAGGGTTTCGGTCGGGGTGGGGTGGGGTGGCCTATAGGCCATGGGGTGAAGGGGCCGCGTGGGCCGGCCTGGTGGGCGGCCTGGTCGGCCAGCCGGGCCGTTTGGCCCGGGAGGGGGGCTCTTTCTTTTTATTAGTTTTCTGTTTTTCTCTTTTTTCTTTTTTATTTCTTTTCTGTTTTATTTCATTTAATAGCATTTAGGCATTTTATAAAAATGTGTTTACTTCACCAAAATTACCGATGCAATAATAGACTTAGCCCGAACATTTTATTTTAATATTTAAAAACTTTTGTCATTTAACTTAATTAGGATTTAAATTTGAAACGGTTTTGAATTAACCCGAGATTAATTACAGTGACAGAGGTGACGTGTCACCATTAACGTGAGATCACTGTAGCATGATTATCCGGGCGTTACAGTGGAGCTGCAGCAGTGACTAGCATATTTGGTGGCTAACATATACGCAAAAGAGAGCGAGAAGAGAAGGCAAAGCACGATCGAGGAAACTATGATCAAGAAGTGATCCTAGAACAACCTACGTCAAGCATAACTCCAACACCGTGTTCACTTCCCGGGCTCCACCGGAAAGAGACCATCACGGTTACACACGTGGTTGATGCATTTTAATTAAGATCAACTTCAGGTTTTCTACAACCAGACATTAACAAATTCCCATCTTCCCATAACCGCGGGCACGGCTTTTGAAAGTTCAAAACCCTGCAGGGGTGTCCCAACTTAGCCCATCACAAGCTCTCACGGTCAATGAAGGATATTCCTTCTAGCGGGAAGACCCGATCAGACTCGGAATCCCGGTTACAAGACATTTCGACAATGGTAAAACAAGACCAGCAAAGCCACCCAGATGTACCGACAAATCCCGATAGGAGCTGCACATATCTCATTCTCAGGCACACTGGATGAGCAAGACGCCGGGTGGGCCAGCCCAGAGTTGCCCCTGGTAGCTCCGGACATCGCTCAGTTGGACCAACACTTAGAGAAGCACTGGCCCGAGGGGTTAAAATAAAGATGACCCTTGAGTCTGCAGAACCCAAGGGAAAGAAAAGGCTAGGTGGCGAATGGTAAAACCAATGTTGGGCATTGCTGGAGGAGTTTTATTCAAGGCGAACTGTCAAGGGGTTCCCATTATAACCCAACCGCGTAAGGAACGCAAAATCCGGGAACATAACACCGATATGATGGAAACTAGGGCGGACACCAGGCATAAGGCCGAGCCTTCCACCCTTTACCAAGTATATAGATGCATTAATTAAATAAGATATATTGTGATATCCCAACAAGTAAACATGTTCCAACAAGGAACAACATCTCCATGTTCCAACAAGGAACAAACTTCAATCTTCACCTGCAACTAACAACGCTATAAGAGGGGCTGAGCAAAGCGGTAACATAGCCAAACAACGGTTTGCTAGGACAAGGTGGGTTAGAGGCTTGGTTCAACAATATGGGAGGCATGATAAGCAAGTGGTAGGTATCGCAGCATAGGTATAGCAAAAGAGAGAGCAACTAGCAAGCAAATATAGAAGTGATTTCGAGGGTATGGTCATCTTGCCTGAGATCTCGCAAGGAAGAAGAATGAGTCCATGAAGAAGTCAAATGGACGTAGTCGAACGGATCCTCACAAACGCGACATTATCGGAACCAACCCGAAGAAGCAACACCGGAAAAGAGCAAACAACATAGTAAACAACCACCACATAGACATGGCATGATGCGCAAACAAGTATGATGCATGTCAGGTTTAAAGAGGGCATGGCATGGCAAAGTGCACAAGCAATCCTACAAATTAAGTGGAGCTCAATATGCAACTCCGTTGCATATTGACGAAACACCACGTTCAAGTTATTTAGTTTGATCTTGTTTATGTACCCAACAATATTAAATGTTGTTAAACATGGCAAGAGGGTGAAGCAAATGAAAACTACCTATCTAGGCAAGTTTAAATGAGGCCGGAACGACAAACAACAAGTCCGGAAACTCCTCATGTGCATATTTTGGTTATGGTACTGTTCTTCCCTAAACCATATTTTATAGTTGTTAAACATGCAAAGCAATGTCACCATGTTAAACTAGGCATTTTTCTACCCCATTTACATATAAAGTTTATTAAATTCCGAGTTACGGTTATTTAGTTATGAAATAAATCATTTAGCAAGTTATTTAAGCAAATTTAAACAAACAGCGTTTTAAACATTTTAAACATAGATGAAAGTTGCATATTATTAAACTAGATGAAAATCTAAGCAAGTTTCATATTAAGTTAGTTTTAAACTGATGCATGGTTGGAGAGTTATAAAATGCATGATGCTTGGGGGGTTTTCTACAAAACTGTTTTACTGGAATAAAAGCAAATTCGGAGCAGCAGAAAAATATAACTACGAGCTGGATCTGGTTGGCCCATCAGGAACAGGCGCTGGGGAAGGCAGCTCACCCAGCGGGCCTGGCCTAGTAGATGGAGGCAGGCCGAGCCTACCTGATGCGGCTGGAGGGCCCGCTCACGGCACGCGACCCAGGTGCGGGGGCGCGGTCAACGAGGGACGAGCGAGCTGCTGGTTCTATCGTTTCTGAAGAATTGGAAAAAACAACCGGTTCCTGGCGATGCAGAAGATTTCGTGGGGCGGGGCTTGAGCGCTCGGGGTTGGCGGGCGAGCAAGGCAGGAGAAGGTCAATGCAAGCGATGACCTGGCGCGGTGCAAAGAGAAAGAAGACCCCACGGATTCCAGCGAAGCAGAGACAGCGGCGGCGGGGTGCTCTCTGGTGAAGGTAGCCAAGACGGCGGCGGCGCCATGGGAGCTCCTGTTCGTCCTGTACAGAGAGAGGCAGAGGACTGAGAGAGAAGGAGGAGTATGCAGGAGAGGAAGAGAAGAGGGGAAGGATGGACAGAGGGACGGCGACCTGTGGTCCTCCAGCGTCGCGCTCACCGGCGCGGCGGTGAGGCAGCAGATCGAGCGGAGGAGGAGCTCTGCTCAGGACAGAGAAAAGGGATGGCGCGAAGTGGAGCTTGGGTCAGCGACGGGTGTGCTCGCCTGCTCGGGGATGAGAGCGCTCGTCTCCTTGTGCGGGCGCATGAGGCAGGGCCTCTGGCAGCAACTTGGAGGGATTGAGGGGAGGAGTGGAGTGCTCCGGCTGGATGGATCGATGGGACAAGGAATTGGGGATGGATCCCGAGAGATTTCGAGTGGGTGGCGGCGGCAGACACGGGAAGGATGGGACAGATCCCTAGGTTTTAGGGTTGCCCACTATTTATATTGCAAAGGGATTAGGGTAGAGGCAATCACGTCCCTACGATCGTAAATGGACGGCTAAGAAAAATATAGGTTGGGAAGTCCAAATGAGAAAACGGAGACGTTTTCTAAATGTTTGGGGATGATCCGGACACGACGGTGACGACTGCTCGGGTCAGGTCCGGGACAATTTTTCGGACGCGCGCGCGAGGATAGCCGTGGGCTGACAAGAGAGGTTAGGTTGGACCCGGCGGTAGGTCATGAGCTGTGTAGACGGTCTTGAGCTGAGAGAAGAGAAGAGAGGGAGGACCGGCGACTGTTTCCAGAGACCGAAAACGTCCAACATTAGACCGACTATATTGCCGCTATAGTTAAACGTTGGGGCATCAAACGAACTCCAAATGCGATGAAACTTGGCAGGCGGCTTACTAACAACAAAACAACACCGCATGCCAACTTTCAACCCATTCTGAGAACATTTTCCGGCCACTTATAAAATAATATTTCGGACGTGCCGCGGGCGCGTGCAAGTGTGTCTGGGCTCAGAACGGACAACGGATGGCACTGGGGGAACCCGAACGGATGCAGGTTTTGAAAACATGATGATGCAATGCACATGATGACATGATGAAATGCAACATGCAAGCAAATGACATGGCAACGCCGGTGAATAACTGGAAGACACCTGGCGCGTCGGTCTCGGGGCGTTACAACACTCCACCACTACGAGAGGATCTCATCCCGAGATCTAGGATGGCACCGGAGGGAAAATGAAGAGGAAGATAAGAGGTAAAACTAAGTTGCTTCTTTGACAAACGAGTGAAACCAAAGAACCTTGAGAGGTTGAACAAATTGAAAGGAATAATGCAACGAAGAAGACAAAGTTGAAAGCACTCCGGTAGGGAAGAGTAACGAGGAAGAACAACTTCGAGCAGCACTCCGGTTGAAAAATTATGCAAGACTTGATAAGATGAAAAGAACTTGAGCAGAGGGCACAACACTCCGGTTAAATGGATAAGCCGAGAAAAGAACACGGTCTGACCAAACAAGAAGATGGGTGAAAAGAACAACACCACAATGCCTCTGGAACGAAAGAATAGAATATAGATAATTGAAATAAAAGAATGGAGAAGAAAATGCCATCTTATGCCACAAAAGAGCTTGAGAAGGCATCCTTAGGAGACGGGTCGAGCGGAGTTGTTGGAACACCAACAATGAAAAGAATACGCTTGATATGGTCTTATGGAATACATCTCAAATTATGAGGTGACAACCTGCCACTCACGTGAAAAAGAATTGGATTGGTATGAACAAGGAGACGAGAAACTTATCTCACTGGGAGGATAAATGAAGAACTTGGGTCATTATAAGCACCATAAATAGAAAAATCCTTAGGGAAAGCTTTAGGTGAAATATAACCCAAGATAACTCCAACGAAGAGGTTGATGGATTTAAAATACCCCATTCTTAACAACCTGTGAATCATGAAACATGAACTCAAATTATCAAGAGTGGCATAATACTACCTCCAATGATAAGGTAAAAAGAATTGCACTCCGGATTGCAAGATGAAGAATACTTGAGCTCCTTAGAAAATAATCTCGATGAAAACTTCGAGAAGGAATTAAATCCTTTATGAACCATTGTCGGAGTAATGGGCCACGGGTAGGCCAACCCGAGGCCCATAACCTTTCAAGACATCGGGGCAGGCTGCGCCCCTCAAGACCCCGGGGCGAAGAGCCTCCTCCTGAGGAGTCGACGGCAGGGCGGCCGACTGCCCGCTCACGGCCGAGTCCCAGGGACGACTTCCAGAGAAGCCGGGTTTGGGGAGTCGGCCAGCGACTCCAACAAATCATGACCTCATTGAAGGGAACGGGGCAGGGGCGTGGCTACAGTGAAGCCCACTCCCCGTCCCTAACCAAGGGCAGGCATGGCCACAGCATGCCGTACCTGGGAAGAACTCCGTGCGGCGTGGCACTGTTGCCCGGCCGGCCCTGACATCAGCACCACAGTACCGAGTCCTACGCCCACGACGGCTTGTCTGTACGGCCTGGAGGCCGCGGGGCCCACCAGTCAGTGAGACCTCGGGAGACGGCGGGAGAACCGCCAGTCGGACCCGTCGGGAGTCGGCCCGGGGGAGTCGGCCGAGCCCTCCCCCGGGGCCCACGCGCCATTAATCAAGATGAGATGGGGAGTGGCCACAGTGATCGCCCGCCAGGCGGCGGGGCTGTTGCCACGACCCCATGACCAAGCCCGCGTCATCAGAAGCACGGCTACAGTAATCAGCAGCCGGCAAGACCCGCTCGCGGCGGACGCGGCCTGTCGGCTCCATACCAGACCAGTCGGCGGGGCCCACTAGTCGGCGGGCCCCAGCAGTCGGTAGAGAAGTCGGAGGTCGGAGGCACTGATGGCTGGGCCCGCACCCAGTCAAACTACCATTGTACCCCTGGGGGGTAGGCCTATATAAACCCCCCAGGGCACCCATGCAAAGGGTTGGAACCCAGTAGCTCTAGACCATACCAGATAGAAGGAGAGAGCTAGCCTTGCCCTCTCCTACCTCTAAGAAACAGCTCAAGGAGCAATCGTGTAAACACTTGGCCATAGTGATCATGCGGAGACCACGCAGAGCAGCAGTAGGGGTGTTATCTCCCCGGAGAGCCCTGAAGCTGGGTAAGATTCGCCGGCGTGCATGTCTTCGCCTCATCCCGTTTCCAGGCACCGGCGACGTTCTACTCGCCCCACCATGATAAGCCATCCATTGGCATATGTCGCACCAAACCCCCGACATTTGGCGCCCACCGTGGGGCCTGGTGCACCGCCGTCCGGAGATTTGTTCTGGACGGGAACCCTTTTCCTCCCTGGCGAGCGCAGCCAGCCAGGCACGCCAGGCGAAGTTTGCGTCGACGCGCTGCGCGGTGTTGAGATCGCCTGCGCAGCTAGCTCCCTGGCCGAACTTGTCGGCGAGGTCCGCCTCTTCGACGAACCTGCGTCCGACGCAGGCGCGGGCGGCCCCGAGAACCTCCTCGCGGGCCTCCACGATCAACTCCACGTTTCCGGCGAGCCTGCCGTAGACTTGGAGTCCGTAGGCTCCATCGACCCGATGCTGGTCGACTCCGACACCGCGTCGATCGACGCGTTCCCCACCAACGTGGTGGTCTACGACGAACCTCTCCCCCACGCGGAGAGCGACGGAAGCACCGTCACCGAGGTGCTAGTCATCAGTCATGACGAGTTCCCTGGCGGTGGAGCGCCCGGCTCACTCGGTGTGGCGCTGCAAGACCTAACTGCGCCCATTCCGGAAGATGCTGACGCAGAGACGTTAGAAGCGCGCCGCCTTCAGCTCGTTGAAGGCGCAAAGAAGCTGGCCAGCATGAGACGCTTGTCAGAAGCTTACTAGCGGGAGATGGATCGCGCCGTTGGCGGTTCGCCGGCCCCGGCAGGGCCCAGCTGCCTGGGCACGGTCCAGCAGTGCGGCGTAGCCATCGCCAGCCTGTTTGGGGCTAGCCGCCCCGTGTACGCTACACCAGCGGAGAACATCCGAGCCACCCAAGCAGCGGTGGACGAGTTGGACAATTTCGAAGGCGAAGAGCGCCGCCTCATGATGGAGCGAGTCCAGCGGCTTCTCAACGCGGCCGCCGCGCAGAACGAGGCCGGCTGCCGCACGGAGGTGCCGCAGCGGCCAAACGACAACCCGCACCGAGATCAAGGCGCGATGTCTCGGACGCCGACTGGTGGCGCCCGAGGGAGAAAGGACAAGGAGCCGGCTGTCAGCCACAGTCGGACTCGCATTACCATAGAGCGCGACCGAGATGGCTGCCCGAGAGCAGTGGAACGACGGGACGACTGTCTGCCTCCTCCTCCCCGCAAGGAGAGGCAAGTCTCCTCGCCGCCTGTTGACCATCCGACTCTCGGTGACCGCCTTCGCCGCCGAGAGGGAGTTGGAGAGAATGATGCCCGCCAACGGATCAACCGACTTCACCGGTCCCTGGCGCTGGAAGAAGAAGACAAGCTGGGTCCGCCTTGCTTCGGGCCCCGCATTCGGGACGAGCCCTTTCCCAGAGGGTTCACGCTCCCAAGAGACACACCCAAGTACACCGGTTCCGTGAAGCTGGAAGACTGGCTAGTCGACTACTCCATGGCTGTCAGCATAGCAAACGGCAACAAGCGTGTCGCCGTAAAGTATGTTCCGCTCATGCTCCAGGGCACGGCCCGGACATGGCTGAACAGCCTGAAGCCCCGCAGCATCAACAGCTGGGTCGACTTCACCGAAGCGTTCGTCCGCAACTTCACCAGCACGTACAAGCGTCCACCCAAGCCTCGTCAGCTCTCCTTGTGCATGCAAGGTCCTGACAAGTCGACTCGCGACTACCTCACGCGTTGGGCTGAGCTCCGGAACTCCTGCAAGGGCGTGCACGAGGTGCAGGCCATCGAGTACTTCACAGCCGGGTGCCGAGAAGGCACCCTCCTCAAGCACAAGCTCCTTTGCGACGAGCCAAAAACCCTCGACGAGCTGCTGATCATAGCTGACAAGTACGCCACGACCGACGCCTCCATGAAGGCGGAAATCCAAATCAGCACGACTGGCAAAGTAGCTCCTCAAGCTCCAAGAACTCTAGCGGCAGACGCCGGCCGGCGACAACAGCAGGGCGACAACAAGTGCAAGGCCCCGCAGACGGCTTCCGGCAACCGGCAGGTCGCGACCGTTGAAGCCCAGCAGCCAGAAGAGCAGTCTCCGCTCAAGCGACAGAAAGGCGGCAAGCCGAACTGGTTGTCGGCCTTTCCTATGAGCAGACCTTGGATGGACCTTGCAAGTTCCACAACGGCGCGAAGCCGTCGAATCACACCACCCGGAAGTGCCACTGGCTCACCAGGATCGCCAAGGGAGACGACCTCCTGCCACCACCACCTGCTGGGCAGCCGCCTCCGCCTCTGCCCCAGCAGCCGGCAGTCAGGCCAGTCGGCGCAGTGCAAGACGAATACCCTGAAGAACACGGAGCCTACGTGGTGTTCACTAGTATGGCTGATGATCGACGCAGCAGGCGGCTGCAGCGACAAGAGGTGAACGCAGTAGCCTCAGAGACGCCAGAGTTCATGCACTGGTCTGAGAAGCCCATCAGATGGAGTCGGGCGGACCACCCAGAAGTGATGCCGAGTCCGGGCTCCTACGCCTTGGTCCTGGACGCCACCTTTGCTACAGACAAACGGGCCACACGTTTCTCGCGAGTTCTGATAGACGGGGGCAGCAGCATCAATATCCTGTACAAGGATACCATGGAGAAGTTAGGAATCAAGTAAAGACAGCTTCAGAACAGCCGGACAATGTTCCACGGCATCGTACCTGGGCTTTCCTGCTCGCCGATCGGCAAGATCCTGATGGACGTCCTCTTTGGGGACAAAGATCACTTCCGAAGAGAGTCTGTTTGGTTTGAGGTGGTGGACCTTGAGAGCCCATACCATGCGCTACTTGGCCGACCCTCCTTGGCCAAGTTCATGGCAGTCCCCCACTACGCCTACCTCAAGATGAAGATGCCCAGTTCCAGGGGAATTCTGACTGTGGCCGGTGACTACCGAAAGTCGTCCGCTTGCGCGGCCGAGTCCCTAGTGATCGCACCCGAGAAGCGACTCCTTGAATGAGTTGTGGCGATGGCCGGCAAGCAGCCGGAGATATCGCCTGACCCGAAGGAGTCGGAAGCCGAAGGTTCGTTCAAGCCGGCCAAAGAGACGAAGAAGATACCCTTGGATCTGGAGCACCCGGAGAGGTACGCTGTCATAGGTGCGAACCTCGACAGCAAATAGGAAGGCGAGCTCGTCGATTTCCTCCGTGAGAATCGGGACATCTTCCCATGGTCCCCCAAAGACATGCCAGGGGTACCGACGGATTTCGCCGAGGACAAGTTACATGTCTGATCCGATGCAAAGCTGGTCAGGCAGCCCCTGCGTTGCTTATCAGAAGAGAAGAGAAGAGTTGTCAGAGAAGAGATAGCCCGACTCCTAGCAGCCGGCTTCATTATGGAAGCTTATCAGAAGAGAAGAGAAGAGTTGTCGGAGAAGAGATAGCCCGACTCCTAGCAGCCGGCTTCATTATGGAAGTTTTCTTTCCGGAGTGGCTGGCAAATCCGGTCCTGGTACTAAAGAAGAACAAGCAGTGGCGAATGTGCATTGACTACACGAGCCTCAACATGGCCTGCCCCAAGGACCCATTTGCTCTACCAAGAATCAATCAGGTGATAGACTTCACAGCCGGATGCAAGCTGTTGAGTTTCTTTGATGCATACTCAGGATATCACCAGATTAAGCTGAACCCGGCTGACAGATTGAAGACCGCCTTCATCACGCCGTTTGGAGCATTTTGCTACCTCACCATGACGTTCGGCTCGAGGAATGCCGGCGCCACCTTTCAGCGTTGCATGCAGAAGTGTCTCCTCAAGCAGCTCGGCAGGAACGCCCACGTCTACGTGGATGACGTGGTGGTGAAGACGGAAAAGCGTGGAACACCGCTGGAAGACCTCAAGGAGACCTTTGAGAACCTGCGCCGGTTCCAGATCAAGCTCAACCCCGAGAAATGTGTCTTCGGAGTACCAGCCGGCCAGCTGCTAGGTTTCCTGGTCTCTGAACGCAGCATAGAATGCAACCCATTAAAAATCAAGGCCATCGAGAGAATGGAGGTACCCAGCCGACTGCTGGATGTGTAGAAGTTCACCGACTGCTTAGCATCCATCAGCCAATTCATCAGTCGGCTAGGCGAGAAAGCTCTCCCCTTATATCAACTCATGAAGAAGACCACTTTTTTCGAGTGGAACCATAAGGCGGACGAAGCTTTTCACCAGTTGAAGAAGGTGCTGACTACTCCACCCGTCCTGGCGGCTCCGACTCCCAAGGAACCTATGCTCATGTACATCGCTGCCACTAGCCGGGTAGTCAGCACAGTCATGGTAGTGGAGCACAAGGAGGAAGGCAAGGCGCTGCCTGTCCAGAGACCAGTATATTACCTAAGCGAGGTACTGTCGACCTCCAAGCAGAACTACCCCCACTACCAGAAGATGTGCTATGGCGTACACTTTGCTGCCAAGAAATTGAAGCCTTACTTTCAAGAGCATCCAATCACGGTGGTCTGCACGGCCCCACTTGCCGAGATCATCAGTAGCCGAGATGCCTTTGGTCGAGTGGCCAAGTGGGCCATAGAGCTGGCTCCTTACACGATCTACTACTAGCCCCGCACCGCTATCAAATCACAAGCACTGGCCGACTTCCTCGTCGACTGGGCTGAGACCCAGTACCTGCCTCCAGCACCTGATTCCACCCATTGGCGGATGCACTTCGACGGCTCCAAGATGCACATCGGCTTGGGAGCCGGCGTCGTCCTCACCTCTCCCAAAGGCAACAAGCTCAAATATGCACTGCAAATCCATTTTGCCGCCTCCAACAACGTTGCCGAGTACGAGGCGCTCATTCACGGGCTCCGGCTTGCCAAAGAACTTGGCATCCGCCGGATCTTGTGTTATGGCGACTCGGACTTAGTGGTCCAGCAGTCATCTGGCGACTGGGACGCGAAAGACGCAAACATGGCGAGCTATTGTTTCCTCGTGCAGCAACTCAACGGGTATTTCGAAGGGTGCGAGTTCCTCCATGTGCCAAGAAACGACAATGACCAAGCAGACGCCTTGGCACGAATCGGCTCTACCCGCCAAGCAATACCCTCTGGCGTCGCCCTTCAACGCCTCCTCAAGCCGTCTGTCAAGCCTTCACTAGAATCAGATTCCATTTTTGTGCCGGCTCCTCCTGAAGACGTCGGATCCGACTCCAGAGCCCTGGCAGGCGGCACGAGGATCTCGGCAGATGACTCTGGAGCAGCCACAGTCGAGGCTAGCCCAGGGACTGCGGAACCCGGCCCGGGGACTGCGGTGGCGGACTCGAAGATTCCATAACTCGGCCCAAGGACCGCGCCAGTCGGCCTGGGGACTTCATCAACTCAGCAAGCGGCTGTCGACTCCAACCCGCCGCCTCCCAGCCCAGCCGCCCTCGTCCAAGTCGCAGTTCTGGTAGTCGAAGAAATAGCAGCACCCTCATGGGCCCAACCCATCCTCAAATTCCCGGTGAATAAAGAGCTACCAACTGATGAGACCTCAGCTCAGCAAGTACAACGCTGGGCGGCAGCCTATACCATAGTCAACAGAGAGCTGGTCAGGCGCAATGTCACTGGTGTCTACCAGCGCTGCGTAGAGCTAGAGCAAGGCCAAGCAATTCTCAAAGACATCCATCAAGGCGAGTGCGGCCACCATGCGGCTTCAAGAGCACTCATCGCCAAAGCCTTTCGACACGGTTTCTTCTGGCCAACTGCCTTGGAAGAGGCCAAGGAGTTGGTCCAAAAATGCAAAGGATGCCAAAAGTTCAGCTCCAAGCCGCACCAGCCGGCTTCTGCGCTCAAGACCATCCCCATTGCCTGGCCTTTCGCAGTTTGGGGTCTAGACATGGTGGGACCATTCAATACAGCACGAGGTGGTCTAACTCACCTACTTGTCGCAGTGGACAAGTTCACCAAGTGGGTGGAAGCGAAGCCAATTAAGAAACTGAACGGTCCAACTGCCGTGACCTTCATCACCGATATCACAATTCGGTACGGCATACCACACAGCATCATCACCGACAATGGCACAAATTTTGCCAAAGGCACCTTGGCCCGTTTCTGCGCAATGCAATAAGAACAATGACATGATGTAGACGAGATCTATTCACGTAGGAATAGCCCCCATCTTGTTATCCTTAATAGCAATAATATGTACGTGTCTTGCTGCCCCTTCTGTCACTGGGAAAGAACACCACACAATCAAACCCATCACAAAGCACCTCTTTCCAATGCAAGATTCGAAGAAGAAATATGAGGCTATAAATAATCATGCATATAAGAGATCAAAATAAGACTCAAATAACTTTCATGGATATATAGATCTGATCATAAACTCAAAGTTCATTGGATCCCAACAAACACACCGTAAAAAAGAGTTACATCAAATAGATCTCCAAGAGACCATTGTATTGATAATCAAGAGAGAGAGAGAGAGAGAGAGAGGAAGCCATCTAGCTACTGCCTATGGACCCGTAGATCTACAATGAACTACTCACATATCATTGGAGAGGCACCAATGAGGACGATGAACCCCTTCGTGATGGTGTTTAGATTGGATCTCATGGTTCTGGAACTTGCGGCGGCTGGAGTTGTGTTTCGTCGACTTCCCTAGGGTTTTTGGAATATTTGGGTATTTATAGGGCGAAGAGGCGGTGCAGGAGGCCACCAAGGTGCCCCCCCTCGGGGCACCCCTCTGGTACTTCCTTTGCCCAAGTTGTTCCTTCTGGTCCAGAAAAATTCTCCAAAAAGTTTTGCTGCGTTTGGACTCCGTTTGGTATTGATTTTCCGCGAAGTAAAAAAAAGCAAAAAACAGCAACTGGCACTGGGCACTATGTAATAGATTAGTCCAAAAAATGATATAAAGTTGCTATAAAATGATTGTAAAACATCCAAGAATTATAATATAACAACATCGAACAAGTAAAAATTACAGATACGTTGGAGATGTATCAGGGCGTGGGAGGCGATGCTCATCCATCTCTCCCTCCTCTGTTCTTTCTGCAACTGCCACCATCATGGCGAGAGGAAGAGGCCGGGTTCGTGCTTCCATTGCTGCAGCGAGAGCTTCTCCTCGACGACACTCCCTCTGTGGCTGTAGAGGCGGACTCCGGTGCGTGGGGCGGGGCCGCAGGGTGAGGTCGTGTTCGACGCGGCGCTCGTTGATACGTCTCCAACGTATCTATAATTTTCGATTGTTCCATGCTATTATATTATCCGTTTTGGATTTTTAATGGGCTTTAGTATGCACTTTTATATTATTTTTGGGACTAACCTATTAACCGAAGGCCCAGTGCAAATTGCTATTTTTTTTGTTATTTCAGTGTTTCACAGAAAAGGAATATCAAACGGAATCCAAACGGAATGAAACCTTCACGAGGTTTGTTTTTGGAACAAACGCAATCCAGGAGACTTGGAGTGGACGTCAAGAAAGAAGCAAGGAGGCCACGAGGCAGGAGGGCGCACCCTAGGGGGGTGGGCGCGCCCCCGACCCTCGTGGGCCCTCGCAGCTACACCGACCTACTTCTTCCTCCTATATATACCCATATGCCCTGAAAACATCCAGGAGTACCACAAAACCCTATTTCCACCGCCGCAACCTTCTGTACCTGTGAGATTCCATCTTGGGGCCTTTTCCAGCGCTCCGCCAAAGGGGGAATCGATCATGGAGGGCTTCTAGATCAACACCATAGCCTCTCCGATGATGTGTGAGTAGTTTACCACAGACCTTCAGGTCAATAGTTATTAGCTAGATGGCTTCTTCTCTCTCTTTGGATCTCAATACAAAGTTCTCCTTGATTCTCTTGGAGATCTATTCGATGTAATTCCTTTTGCGGTGTGTTTGTCGAGATCCGATGAATTGTGGGTTTATGATCAAGTTTATCTATGAACAATATTTGATTCTTCTCTGAATTCTTATATGCATGATTTAAATATCTTTGCAAGTCTCTTCGAATTATTAGTTTGGTTTGGCCTACTAGATTGATCTTTCTTGCAATGGGAGAAGTTCTTAGCTTTGGGTTCAATCTTGCGGTATCCTTTCCTAGTGACAGTAGGGGCAGCAAGGCACATATTGTATTGTTGCCATCGAGGATAAAAAGATGGGGTTTATATCATATCGCTTGAGTTTATCCGTCTACATCATGTCATCTTTCCTAATGCGTCACTCTGTTCTTATGAACTTAATACTCTAGATGCATGCTGGATAGTGGTCGATGTGTGGAGTAATAGTAGTAGATGCAGAATCATTTTGGTCTACTTGTCACAGACGTGATGCCTATATACATGATCATGCCTAGATATTCTCATAATTATTCACTTTTCTATCAATTGCTCGACAGTAATTTGTTCACCCACCGTAGATTATGCTGTCTTGAGAGAAGCCACTAGTGAAACCTATGGCCCTGGGTCTATTCTCCATTATTTTATTCTCGCAACAACTAGCTAGTTCTGTTGCCATTTATTTTGCAATATTTACTTTCCAATCTACACAAGAATACCAAAAATATTTATCTTATTATCTTTATCAGATCTCACTTTTGTAAGTGACCGTGAAGGGATTGACAACCCCTTTATCGCGTTGGTTGCGAGGTTCTTGTTTGTTTGTGCAGGTACTAGGCCACTTGCGTGTAGTCTCCTACTGGATTGATACCTTGGTTCTCAAAAACTGAGGGAAATACTTACGCTACTTTGTTGAATCACCCTTTCCTCTTCAAGGGAAAACCAATGCATGCTCAAGAGGTAGCAAGAAGGATTTCTGGTGCCGTTGTCGGGGAGGCTTACACCAAGTCAAGTCAAGATTCGATCTCCCGCCAACGTGCGATTTCTGGCGCTGTTGCCAGGGATATTTACGCACAAGTCAAGACATACCAAGTACCCATCACAAACTCTTATCCCTCGCATTACATTATTTGCCATTTGCCTCTCGTTTTCCTCTCCCCCACTTCACCCTTGCCGTTTTATTCGCCCTCTTTTCCGTTAGCCTCTTTTCCGTCCGTCTCTTTTCGCTTGCTTCTTGTGTGTCCGTGTGTTAGATCATTTGTTTCGTCGTCATGGCTAGTACTTCTATCATTGTTAGAACTCCCGATCATGAAGTTCTTAATTTTAAACAAAGGGAGGGAGAAAATCTAAAAGATGCTTGGCATAGAATTTGCAATGCCCAGAATAGATCTAGTAAGAAGCAATCTACTTCCGTTCTTCTTCGCAATTCTTATGTAGGCATCACTCCTTGGAACGGATATATTCTTGATACCATTACCGTAGGGAATTTCTTGGGTAGCCATACTTTTGATTCTTATAATGCTATGCTAGATTTTTTTGGCCCACCACCTCTTTTGGTTAATGGAACTATTTTAACCTGGGAACATGTGATGCAAAGGCTTGAAATTATTGAAAATAAAGTTGCCACTATAGAGTTGATTGAAAATTTGGATAAAAAGATCCACAACCAAATTACCCAATATGGATCTAAGTAGGAGTTGCTCTTAATTTTTTTAAAGAAAAGGAACCCATAGTTAACGAAAAGATAAATCAAGATTCCACAAGAATTGATAAACTTGAGGATATTATTACAAACTTAGGGTCTGCCTTTTCTTCCATGAAAAATACCCCAAATCCTCCTACTACTAAAATTTCCAAGTTTATATATGTGCCTAAAAATAAAGGTGAATCTTCTAGTAAGGAAAATGCGGATCTCAAATCAATAAGTGTTCACACCAACTTTTTCGCTATCATTAAGGAACCTTTTTCTACAGATGAATTTCTTGATTTCTTTTCTAGGAGTTTGATCATTAATAAAAAGAAGGAAACTCCTAAGGGCTATAAGTGTTCCATTGAAGAAATACCAACCAAAGATGACAATACCTAGATCTATTCTTGCTTTTATGCCTAGCTAGGGGCGTTAAACGATGCGCTTGTTGGGAGGCAACCCAATTTTATTTTTGTTTCTTGCTTTTTGTTTCTGCTTAGTAATAAATAATTCATCTAGATTCTGTTTAGATGTGGTTTTATGTTTTTAATTAGTGTTTGTGCCAAGTAGAACCTTTGGGAAGACTTGGGGGAAGTCTTTGCGATCTTGCTGTAAAAAACAGAAACTTTAGCGCTCATGAAATTAGCTGCCATTTTTTACTGGATAGTGCGATTGGGTTGATTCTTTTTGCAGATGATTAATAGACAAATTCCTCAAGTCCACAAGTTTATTTCAGAATTTCTGGGGTTACAGAAGTATTCGAAATCTACAGATTGCTACAGACTGTTCTGTTTTTGACAGATTCTGTTTTTCGTGTGTTGTTTGCTTATTTTGATGAATCTATGGCTAGTATCGGGGGGTATGAACCATGGAGAAGTTGGAATACAGTAGGTTTAAAAAAAATACAAATAAAGAATGATTTCATTACAGTAACTTAGGTGGTGATTTGTTTTATTATACTAACGGAGCTCATGAGATTTTCTGTTGAGTTTTGTGTTGTGAAGTTTTCAAGTTTTGGGTAAAGATTTGATGGATTTTGGAATAAGGAGTGGCAAGAGCCTAAGCTTGGGGATTACCAAGGCACCCCAAGGTAAAATTCAAGGACAAACAAAAGCCTAAACTTGGGGATGCCCCAAAAGGCATCCCCTCTTTCGTCTTCGTCCATCGGTAACTCTACTTGAGGCTATATTTTTATTCACCACATGATATGTGTTTTGCTTGGAGCGTCTTGTATGATTTGAGTCTTTGCTTTTTCGTTTACCACAATCATCCTTTCTATACACACCTTTTGGAGAGATACACATGAATCGGAATTTATTAGAATACTCTATGTGCTTCACTTATATCTTTTGAGCTAGATAATTTTGCTCTAGTGCTTCACTTATATCTTTTTAAGAGCATGGTGGTGGTTTTATTTTATAGAAATTATTGATATCTCATGCTTCACTTATATTATTTTGAGAGTCTTTTAGAACAACATGGTAATTTGCTTTGGCTATAAAATTAGTCCTAATATGATAGGCATCCAAGATGGGTATAACAAAAACTTTCATAAAAAGTGCATTGAGTACTATGAGAAGTTTGATTATTTATGATTGTTTTGAGATATGAGGATGGTAATATTAGAGTCATGCTAGTTGAGTAGTTGTAAATTTGAGAGATACTTGTGTTAAAGTTTGTGATTCCCGTAGCATGCACGTATGGTGAACCGTTATGTGATGAAGTTGGAGCATGATTTATTTATCGATTGTCTTCCTTATGAGTGGCGGTCGGGGACGAGCGATGGTCTTTTCCTACCAATCTATCCCCCTAGGGGCATGCGGGTAGTACTTTGTTTCGATAACTAATAGATTTTTGCAATAAGTATGTGAGTTCTTTATGACTAATGTTGAGTCCATGGATTATACACACTCTCACCCTTCCACCATTGCTAGCCTCTATAGTACCGCACAACTTTCGCCGATACCATAAACCCACCATATATTTTCCTCAAAACAGCCACCATACCTACCTATTATGGCATTTCCATAGCCATTTCGAGATATATTTCCATGCAACTTTCCACCGTTCCATTTATTATGACATGCTTCATTATTGTCATATTGCTTTGCATGATCATGTAGTTGACATCGTATTTGTGGCAAAGCCACCGTTCATAATTCTTTCATACATGTCACTCTTGATTCATCGCATATCCCGGTACACCACCGGAGGCATTCACATAGAGTCATATTTTTGTTCTAGTATCGAGTTGTAATTCTTGAGTTGTAAGTAAATAAAACTGTGATGATCATCATTATAGATCATTGTCCCATGTGAGTAAAGGATGATGGAGACTATGATTCCCCCACAAGTCGGGATGAGACTCCGGATGAAAAATAAAATAAAATAAAAAGAGGCCATAAAAAAGAGAGAGAAAATGCCCAAATAAAAAAAATGAGAGAAAAATAGAGAAGGGGCAATGCTACTATCCTTTTACCACACTTGTGCTTCAAATTAGCACCATGATCTTCAAGATAGAGAGTCTCCTATGTTTCACTTTCATATACTAGTGGGAATTTTACATTATAGAACTTGGCTTGTATATTCAATGATGGGATTCCTCAAAATGCCCTAGGTCTTTGTGAGCAAGCAAGTTGGATGCACACCCACTTAGTTTCTTTTGTTGAGCTTTCATACACTTATAGCTCTAGTGCATCTGTTGCATGGCAATCCCTACTCACCCATATTGATATCTATTGATGGGAATCTCCATAGCCCATTGATACGCCTAGTTGATGTGAGACTATCTTCTCATTTTTGTCTTCTCCACAACCACCATTCTATTCCACCTATAGTGCTATATCCATGGCTCACGCTCATGTATTGCGTGAAGATTGAAAAAGTTTTGAGAATGTAAAAAGTATGAAACAATTGCTTGGCTTATCATCAGGGTTGTGCATGATTTAAATACTTTGAATGGTGAAGATAGAGCATAGCCAGACTATATGATTTTGTAGGGATAACTTTCTTTGGCCATGTTATTTTGAGAAGACATGATTGCTTTATTAGTATGCTTGAAGTATTATTATTTTTATGTCAATATTAAACTTTTATCTTGAATCTTTCGGATCTGAATGTTCATACCACAATTAAGAAGAATTACATTAAAATTATGCCAGGTAGCACTCCGCATCAAAAATTCTGTTTTTATCATTTACCTACTCGAGGATGAGCAGGAATTAAGCTTGGGGATGCTTGATACGTCTCCAACGTATCTATAATTTTTGATTGCTCCATGCTATATTATCTACTGTTTTGGACATTATTGGGCTTTATTATCCACTTTTATATTCATAGTAGAGAGTCTCTCATTTTGTCACTTTCATATACTAGTGGGAATTTTTCATTATAAAACTTGGCTTGTATATTCCAATGATGGGCTTCCTCAAATTTCCCTAGGTCTTCGTGAGCAAGCAAGTTGGATGCACACCCACTTAGTTTATTTTGTTGAGCTTTCATATACTTATAGCTCTAGTGCATCCGTTGCATGGCATTCCCTACTCACTCACATTGATATCTATTGATGGGCATCTGCATAGCCCGTTGATACGCCTAGTTGATGTGAGACTATCTTCTCCCTTTTTGTCTTCTCCACAATCACCATTCTATTCCACCTATAGTGCTATATCCATGGCTCGCGCTCATATATTGCGTGAAGATTGAAAAAGTTTGAGAACATCAAAATTATGAAACAATTGCTTGGCTTGTCATCGGGGTTGTCCATGATTTAAATATTTTGTGTGGTGAAGATAGAGCATAGCCAGACTATGTGATTTTTGTAGGGATAGCTTTCTTTGGCCATGTTATTTTGAGAATACATGATTGCTTTGTTAGTATGCTTGAAGTATTATTGTTTTTATGTCAATATTAAAATTTTGTCTTGGATCTTATGGATCTGAATATTCTTGCCACAATAAAGAGAATTACTTTGAAAATTATGTTAGGAAGCATTCCACATAAAAAAAATCCATTTTTTATCATATACCTACTCGAGGACGAGCAGGAATTAAGCTTGGGGATGCTTGATACGTCTCCAACATATCTACAATTTTTGATTGTTCCATGCTATTATATTATCCGTTTTGGATGTTTAATGGGCTTTATTATGCACTTTTATATTATTTTTGGGACTAACCTATTAACTGAAGGCCCAGGGCAAATTGCTGTTTTTTTTTGCCTATTTTAGTGTTTCGCAGAAAAGGAATATCAAACAGAATCCAAACGGAATGAAACCTTCGCGATGATCGTTTTTGGAACAAATGCAATCCAGGAGACTTGGAGTGGACGTCAAGAAAGAAGCGAGGAGGCCACGAGGCAGGAGGGCACGCCCTAGGGGGGTGGGCGCCCCCCACCCTTGTGGGCCCCTCGCAGCTACACCGACCTACTTCTTCCTCCTATATATACCCATATATCCTGAAAACATCCAGGAGCACCACGAAACCCTATTTCCACCGCCGCAACCTTCTGTACCCGTGATATCCCATCTTGGGGCCTTTTCCGGCGCTCCGCTGGAGGGGGAATCGATCATGGAGGGCTTCTACATCAACACCATAGCCTCTCCGATGATGTGTGAGTAGTTTACCACAGACCTTCGGGTCCATAGTTATTAGCTAGATGGCTTCTTCTCTGTCTTTGTATCTCAATACAAAGTTCTCCTCGATTCTCTTGGAGATCTATTCGATGTAATTCTTTTTGCGGTGTGTTTGTCGAGATCCGATGAATTGTGGGTTTATGATCATGCTTATCTATGAACAATAATTGATTCTTCTCTGAATTCTTATATGCATGATTTAAATATCTTTCCAAGTCTCTTTGAATTATTAGTTTGGTTTGGCCTACTAGATTGATCTTTCTTGCAATGGGAGAAGTGCTTAGCTTTGGATTCAATCTTGTGCTGTCCTTTTCTAGTGACAGCACGGGCAACAAGGCACATATTGTATTGTTGCCATCGAGGATAAAAAGATGGGGTTTATATCATATTGCTTGAGTTTATCCCTCTACATCATGTCGTCTTGCCTAATGCGTTACTGTGTTCTTATGAACTTAATACTCTATATGCATGCTGGATAGCGGTCGATGTGTGGAGTAATAGTAGTAGATGCAGAATTGTTTCGGTCTACTTGTCACGGACGTGATGCCTATATACATGATCATGTCTAGATATTCTCATAATTATTCGCTTTTCTATCAATTGCTCGACAGTAATTTATTCACCCACCGTAGATTATGCTATTTTGAGAGAAGCCACTAGTGAAACCTATGGCCCCCGGGTGTATTCTCCATTATTTTATTCTCCCAACAACTAGCTATTTCTGTTGCCGTTTATTTTGCAATCTTTACTTTCCAATTTACACAAAAATACCAAAAATATTTATCTTATTATCTTTATCAGATCTCACTTTTGTACGTGACCATGAAGGGATTGACAACCCCTTTATCGCGTTGGTTGCGAGGTTCTTGTTTGTTTGTGCAGGTACTAGGCGACTTGCGTGTAGTCTCCTACTGGATTGATACCTTGGTTCTCAAAAACTGAGGGAAATACTTACACTACTTTGCTGCATCACCCTTTCCTCTTCAAGGGAAAACCGACGCATGCTCAAGAGGTAGCATTGGTGGCCGGGGAGGCCGGAGCGGAGCGCCCGTCGCCCCATGATAACCCACAAGTATAGGGGATCACAACAATTTTCGAGGGTAGAGTATTCAACCCAAATTTATTGATTCGACACAAGGGGAGCCAAAGAATATTTGCAAGTATTAGCAGTTGAGTTGTCAATTCAACCACACCTAGAGACTAAATATCTGCAGCAAAGTGATCAGTAGAATAGTAGTATGATAGTTTGATAGCGATATCAATAGTAGTAGCAACAATAGTAATAGTAACAGCAGTAGTAGTAATTTTGTAGCAGTTTTTAACAGTAGTAACAACAATGGTAACCTAGCAAGAGCAATATGTGAAAAGCTCGTAGGCATTGGATCGGTGATTTTATTGAATGATATTCATCATATAATAGTCATAACCTAGGGCGACATAGAACTAGCTCTAGTCCGTCAACATAATGTAGGCATGTATTCCGTAAATAGTCATACGTGCTTATGAAAAAGAACTTGCATGACATCTTTTGTCCTCCCCTCTCATGGCAGCGGGGTCCATAAGGAAACTAAGGGATATCAAGGCCTCCTTTTAATAGAGAACCAGAACAAAGCATTAGCACTTAGTGAATACATGAACTCCTCAAACTACGGTACACCGGAAAGAATCCCAATTATTGTCACCTTGGGGTATGCGGATCATAACACATAATAGGTGCATATACCTTGCAAGATCGAATCACGAACATAGATATAATGGTGAAAACATAACGGATCAGATCTGAAATCATGGCACTCGGGCCCTAGTGACAAGCATTAAGCATAGCAAAGTCATAGCAACATCAATCTCAGAACATAGTGGATACTGGGGATCAAGCCCTAACAAAACTAACTCGATTACATGATGAATCTCATCCAACCCACCACTGGCCAGCGAGCATACGAAGGAATTACTCACTGGCTATGAGCATCATGAAATTGGTGATAGAGGATGGTTGATGATGAGGAAGACGGAAGATCCCTCTCTCCGGAGCTCCGAACGGGCTCCAGATCTGGCCTCCCGATGAAGAACAGGGGGTGGCGGCGGCTCTGTATCGTAAAACATGATGAAACTTCCCATCTTATTTTTTCTCCAAAAATAGGAATTTATAGAGTTGGAATTAGGGTCAGCGGAGCCTTGTGGGCCCCACTACCCACCATGGCGTGCCAGAGGGGGGTGGCACGCCCTGGTGCCTAGTGGGCAGCTGGGGCCCCCTCCAGTGGGTCTTGGTTCCAGTATTTTTTTATTCCAAAATAATTCTCCAAAAAGGTTCGTCCAATTTCGAGATCTTTTATTTCTGCACAAAAAACAACACCATGGTAGTTCTGCTGAAAACAGTGCCAGACCAGGTTAGTTTCATTCAAATCATGCAAATTAGAGTCCAAAACAAGAGCAAAATCGTTAGGAAAAGTAGATACGATGGAGACGTATCCACTCCCCCAAGCTTAACCCATTGTTTGTCCTCAAGCAATTTAGTTGACAAACTGAAAGTGATAAAGAAAAACTTTTACAAACTCTTTTGTTCTTGTGTCCATATATATGCTTAAATAGCACCCAGGTTTTCAGCAAAGATCATGACTAACCATGCAAACAACAACTCTTAGAAATTATATTCACTCACATCAATGTCATAATCGACTAGCGAGCAATAATAAGATATGTCAAATGCCAACACTTTGTCAAAACCATCATGATATAATATGATAATAATGGTATCTCGCTAGCCCTTTTTGAGACCACAGAACATAACTGCGGAGCACCTCCAAAGTTCAAGCAGTGACTAAACATTGTAATTCATGGTAGAAGAGATCCAGTCATGATGCGTTCAACATTAACTATACACAATGCATGAGGATGACAATAGTGCTCTCAGGACTGGTGCTTGTTTGAGAAGGTGATGACTCAACATAAATGTAAAATAACATGGAAGTAAATAGATAGTCCCTTTGCAGAGGGATTTGCAGAGGTGCCAGAGCTCGAAGCTTAAATATATATATATATATATATATAATTTTGGGAGGTATACCCTTCCTGTCAACATTATGACCAAGAGTTTTCAATATCTTCCATGCTAAACAAATTAGCGGTGGTTCCCAAGCGATAAAAATAAAGTTTACTCCTCCTCCACCAACAAACACAAGCCATGGCTAACCGAATCCTCGGGTGCCCTCCATACCAACAACAGTCCGGGTTTTTTTGTTTAATTATTTGTAAATTTTTATTTTGGGACTGGGCATCCCTATTACCAGTACCTCTCGTGTAAGGATGAGTGAATAAACACTCATCATGAGAATAACCCGCTTAGCATGGAAGATACTGACCACCCCCTGTCGCTCCATGAGCAGTCCGGGAACACAAAATATATGTTTATTTGATTTTTAGAGGTGGCATATGCAAATTTACTTGGAACGACAGGGTAATACCGCATATAGGTAGATATAGTGGACTCATCTGGAATAACTTTGGTTTAAGGGTTTTGATGCACAAGCAGTATTCCCACTTAGTACAGGCGAAGACTACAAGTTAGGTTGAGAAGCGACCAATTAGAGAGAGAAAATGGTCATGATCATGCATTATGAATAATTAAATTGAATACTAGCATGAGTAGGATATAAACACCATGACATAAATATTGTGGAGGCTATGTTGGTTTTGATTCAACTAAATGCGTGAACATGGGCCAAGTCAAGCCACTTGAAACATTCATAGGAGGATACCATATCATCATAGTACATCAGAACCATTTTAATGCATGTTGACATCTACGATAATTCATTATCCACTCCGAGCTACTTAAGCATGGCATGAGCAACTATAATTTCTAATTGTCGTTGCAAACATGTTCAATCATAATATGCTGAATCATGGGTACTAAGTTAAACATATTTACAAAAACAAAAACAAGTTGAGTTCATACGCGCCTTTCCTGCCACAGTCACTTCATCATATATCGTCATTATTACCTTTCACTTGCACGATGAATGATATGAAAATAATAATAGTGCAAGAGTGTTGTGGACTAAACTGGAATATGCAACATTTTATTTAGAGAAGACAAAATAATATGGGCTCTTTGTTAGATCAACAATAATGCATATGAGAGCTAGTCAACATTTTCGTCATGGTCTTCTCCTTAGTACGACTCAACAGAACAAAAGAACAGAATTTCAGAGAAACACACTGAAATATTTTTGGAGTTTTTGTTTTTTCTTGTATAAAGAAAATTAAAGAAAGAAAGAAAAAACGAAAATGAGAAAACTATTTACACGGGAAAACTCACAACAAGCAAAAGAAGAAATGGGAAATCTTTTTGGGTTTTATTTTAATACTACAACTAAATTAAACTAGAAAGAAAAATCGAAGGAAGCAAGAAATATTTTTGGGTTTTCTCAAAGTTTTTCAAACACACAAGAAGAAAGCGAGAGAATAAAACTAACATGGATAATACAACGAAAAAGTATTAACACTGACAACTGGAATGAAGTGTGTGAACATGAATATAGTGTTGGTGGAAATGCGTACTCCCCCAAGCTTAGGCTTTTGTCCTAGCTTGGTAATCACCATCCATAGTAGCCATCCGGTCCCATGTGAAAGTGCTGAGGCGGCGGCACCTGAGCGTCCCACTGTTGTGGCTCCTCCTCTACCGCTGCCTTGTTGTTCCAGTAGGCGACAATGTCCGCTGGTAGGATGGTGTACTTGTTCCTGGCATGAGAATCAAACAAAGCAGATGCATGCAACGGGATTATATCAAGGGTTTTCTCACTAAAAACCAAGTTGTAACAAATATTGTTAGAAGAATTTGCAACATCAGTAAAGTGGTGAGCCACCATTGTCTGATCTAGATAAACTCTGGGCAAAGGATAGTCATGGTGGCGCATCTGAACATTAAAATGTCTCGCTAAGCGATTGACATAAATACCACCATGGATTTTACCCTTACTTCTGTTAATGTGTGATGACCCACAAGTATAGGGGATCAATTGTAGTCCTTTCGATAAGTAAGAGTGTCGAACCCAACGAGGAGCAGAAGGAAATGACAAGTAGTTTTCAGCAAGGTATTCTCCACAAGCACTGAAATTATAAGTAATGAGTAGTTTGATAGCAAGATAATTTGTAATGAGCAAGTAATGGTAATGGTAACAAAAGTGCAGCAAGGTAGCCCAATACTTTTGAGGCAAAGGACAGACCAAAACGGTCTCTTATGATAAGCAAATCGTTCTTGAGGGTACACGGGAATTTCATCTAGTCACTTTCATCATGTTGGTTTGATTTGTGTTCCCTACTTTGGTAATTTGATATGTGGGTGGACCGATGCTTAGGTGATGTTCCTACTTGAACAAGCCTCCTACTTATGATTAACCCCCTCACAAGCATCCGCAACTATGAGAAAATTATTAAGAATAAATCTAACCATAGCATTAAACTTTTGGATCCAAATCGGCCCCTTACGGAATAGCGCATAAAATAGGGTTTAAGCTTTGGTCACTCTCGCAACCCATCATCTAATAACTACTCCACAATGCATTCCCTTACGCCCAAATATGGTGAAGTGTCATGTAGTCAATGTTCACATGACACCACTAAGGGAATCACAACATACATACCATCAAAATATCGAACACATATCAAGTTCACATGATTACTTGCAACAAGATTTCTCCCGTGACCTCAAGAACAAAAGTAACTACTCACAAATGATAATCATGCTCAAGATCAGAGGGGTATTAAATAGCATAATGGATCTGAACATATAATCTTCCACAGAATAAACCATATAGTAATCAACTTCAAGATGTAATCAACACTACTAGTCACCCACAAGCACCAATCTAAGGTTCTGGTACAAAGATTGAACACAAGATATGAACTAGGGTTTGAGAGGATATGGTGCTTTTGAAGATGTTGATGGATATTGCTATCCCAAAGATGGGAGAGTTGTTGGTGATGATGATGACAATGATTTCCCCCTTCGGGAGGGAAGTTCCCCCGGCGGAATCACTCCGCCGGAGGGCAAAAGTGCTTCTGCCCAATTTCCACCTCGAGACGGCCGCACTTCGTCCCGAAATTACTCTCCTTATTTTTTCTAGGTCAAAATGACTAATATACCAGAAGAGGGGCATCGGAGGTGGGCCGAGGAGGGCACAACCCACCAGGGCGCGCTTGGGCTCCCTGGAGCGCCTAGGTGGGTTGTGCCCACCTGGTGTGCCCCCTCTGGTACTTATTTGCTCCAATAATTCTTATATATTCCATAAAAATTCTCTGTGAAGTTTAATCTCATTTATAATAAACCGTAGGAAAACATGATGCAAAATGGACATATCAATGTGCAGACGACATGCAATAATAGCCCATAGGTTAAAGTTGTGATCATTGTGAAGTGCACGGCGTAAAATGACGAGGTCAAGGGCACTAAGTATACCGCCCTTCTCTCTAGAAGTCAAACACTTCATGATAAATAAGGCAAATTAACGCACGGAAGGAAACTACAAACTAGTGGCTGTGGATTTCGACATGCCCCTTTCCTCACCCACCGTCAAAGTGAGCAGGAAGTCCTCAAACTCAACCGGTTTAGGCTCTCTCAATTCCCCATCAGAGGGAATTAAAACACATCTCATAGAATTTAGTGGGCGGTATCTAATGGGTTTTAGAATATAAATTAAACTGCACGCAGGAGGTTCATGCCTATTCAGAAAATATTTTTTTTGCACAAAGGCGTTCGTGAGGGTGTGGTGTTGGTCACATTCATTTGCGTGGAAGTTGGTAAGTCTAGCATTTGAAATGAATTGCACGAACTCTTGGTGGAATCTGGCTTCTCTATGAAGGCAATGTGCGGCCATTCGCACGACCGGACCCCCGTCCATCGCGGAATGTTGATGTCACCCGCTGATGATTCACTGGTGACTCCCTTGGAATTCTTCTTAGATGAACTCCTTTGAAAAGGTCCATCTTCCTAAGAACAAATTTCTAAAAAATTTGAGCCAGAAAATTTTGTCAACAAAACTTCACAAGATTGATAGCAACTACTCGTATGGATGTTTAGAGGCTATATCAAGCATTCAAACTGCTTGGAACTTAAAGAATTCAACATGCAAGCCCATTTAAAGCAGCACCAAGCGTAGCGAATACTCAAAATATAAACCACTAGAACAAAAACTAATTGGAGCAATGGAGGAGTCACATACCAACTAGCAATCCCCCAAAACAGTTTCGAAAACGGAGCTTCGAGCAAACAAATCAAAATCTGTGGGTTTGATAGCAAGAACACGGGAGAGAGAGCTAGAGTGATTTTTTGGAGGTAGGTGGCGAAGTGAGCTAAAGGGATAAGTGAGGGGGGCCTTATGGGGCCCACTACCCACCAGGGCGTGCATGGCTTAGTTGATGCGCCTTGGTGCCTAGTGGGCACAAGGGGCACCTCGTGTGATGTTATTTATATCAGAAATTCTTAAATATTCAAAAAAATTATGCCAAAATTTCAGGTCATTCTGAGCACTTCTTTATTGCACGAAAAATTCAGAAAACAGGATAAACATGGTATTTTATTGCATTCAACTAAAAATAACAAAAAACTAAAAGTGGGTACAAAGAGTTGTGCCTACTAAATTCATCGACCACATGCCCATCGAAAATAATCCATTAATAGGGTTGATCAAGTCTTATTAACAACCACTTTCGATTAGCATGAACCCGAAGAATCTTTGTAAAACACTATGTTACCTCACTGAGGATATGCATATCCCCAACAATAAGTATTTCATATTTCTTTTTGGCATTAGGAAAAGGGAGTTGGAAACTTCCAATAGTAATTGTTGGAGACTTTTCAATAACATTAATACCATTAACTTGAAATTGATTCCTTGGAAAATGCACCGTATGATCTTTACCATTGATATGAAAAGTGACTTTGCTTTTATTACAATCAATAATTGCCCCTGCAGTATTCAAAAAGGGTCTACCAAGGATATCCGACATGTTGTTGTCCTCGGGCATATCAAGTATAACAAAGTCTGTTAGGACAATAACATTTACAACAATAACAACGGGCACATCCTCACAAATACCAATAGGTATGGTAGTTGATTTTTCAGCCATTTGCAATGATATTTGAGTAGGTGTGAGCTTATTTAAATCAAGTCTTTTATATAAAGAGAAAGGAATAACACTAACACTGGCTCCCAAATCACATAAAGCAGTTTTGACATAGTCTATTTTAATGGAGCATGGTATAGTTGGTATTCCTGGATCTCCTAGTTTCTTAGGTACTCCATCCTTAAAAGAATAATTAGCAAGCATAGTGGATATTTCATCTTTAGGTATTTTCCTTTTATTAGTGACAATATCTCTCATATATTTAGCACAAGGGCAATCTTTCAGTCAAACTAGTACACAAAAAGACTGGCCTAAGCATTTCAGCAAAGCGTTCAAATTCTTCATCATCTTTTTTCTTAGATGGTTTGGGTGGAAAGGGCATGGGTTTCCGAACCCATGGCTCTCTTTCTTTACCATGTTTTCTAGTAACAATGTCTCTTTTGTCATAACGCTTTTTTAGGGTGTCCTTCAGGATAAAGTGGCTCCTGAGTCATTGTACCTCCTCTAGTCATTACTCTAACAACATGATCATTCATATTATTATTCATTTCATTTAGTAACTCACATTGAGATTTAGCAACTTGTTCTAACTGAGTTTGAACCATAAAAGCATTATTGATTCTAAATCATTATTGTTGATTCTAAAGTACCTCCTCTAGTCATTACTCTAACAACATGCATGCGGGTTAGCTAGCATTATTAACTCCTCTAACATCATTATTGATTCTAAATAACAAGTCACTCAAGCGAGCAATCATATCAGAATTTTGTTTTAATTGTTTCATAACATAGGCATTGAAATGATCTTGCTTCATAATGTAATTGTCAAATTCATATAAGCATTGACTAGGAGCTTTATTATAAGGGGAGTCACCTTCATCAAACTTTAAAAGAGAATTTACCTCCACCACCTGAGGTGGTGTGTCAAGACCATGTTTTTCTTCAATAGGTGGTAAATTCTTAACATCTTTAGCTTTAACACCTTTTTCCTTCATACATTTCTTTGCCTCTTGCATATCTTCAGGACTGAGAAATAAAATTGTCGGCGTTCTGGGAACGGGGGTCCCCAGACTTGCCTGCCTGCGGCCCACAGCGTGGCACCACCATCGGCCCTGTACGGCCCATCTTCACCAGCAAACACCCAAGACCCTCGCGAGGGGCCAAGCCTCGCGAGGCAGACGATGCAAGACCTCCTCAGGGGCAGCCTCACCAGGCTGTCTCGCGAGGGGAGGAGAGATCAAGGCAAGGGACACCTCGCGAGGTTCCTGTGACGCAATCCATGATGACTGGAACCAGGCGGACACCAGCGCGTGCAGTATCCTCGTTTCCTCTTTGGTGCTAAAGGGGCAAGCACAGGCGAGGAGTCCCGAGGCATCATGCAAAGGTTTCCATATCGATGCGACAAGACCAAGACCAGCAGGATGGCAAGACGGAGGTCACCGTGGAGCCCAAGACGGCGTCACCACCAGAGCCTTTGGCAGGCGAAGACCACTTTTGTCAGGATAGATTGTACTAGTTTTCTCCCTTCGAATTTGGCCATTGTGGGATCCCTTCCCGTTCAATATTTGGGAAGAGGACCAGGGCCCATATAAGTAGGAGTAGCCACCACCATAGGAGAGATCCCGATCTTCGACCACACAAGCACACCAAGCACAAGAACACCTCACCTCGCGAGGCTGTTCTTCCCTTGTACTGTTCAACCTCAGCCCAAGAGGCAATCCACCGCACCACACTGGAGTAGGCTATTACACCGCAATGGTGGCCCAAACTAGTATAAATCTTGTGTCTCATGTTCTTTGGGTTCGTCGGGCTAGGCCGTGAGATCGTAGAGTGTGCGAGCTAGAGAGGGGGGGGGGGAGATCTTCATGCGCACCCTAGTGTTCGAACCTCAAGGGTTTTGCCGGAACCCGAAATCCGACATCTAGCGCGCCAGGTAGGGGTGTGTCGGAGTTTCTCTTCCCCCGGTTGATCCGCCGACGTCTCGAGAGTCCGATGTCCGGCGACCCGAGGACCAACGCCGACCGCTGGGAAGCTTGGCTGGCACGGGCAATGCCATCCGCCCAAGAAGACCCAAACCCAGCGCCCCAGGTGGCGCGCGCGCCGCCAAGCGCCGTGGGACGCGGGCGGCGTAGTCGAACGCCGTCCACCCTCACTCCACGACAAGTGCGGGCAGCCCCAAGGGCCTCAATCCACGCTGCAGCTAGGGTGCCGCACACTCGACGGGAACAAGTGAACATGAGGGCCGCACTCATGGTGGCTCGGGAGCTGCTGCGATGCCGACTGATGGAGAGCGGCCGGGACGCCTTGCTGGAGCGTGTCGCTGAGCTACTGGACGCCGCGGCCTCGGGAGAGCCGCCCTTCTGCTCCTTGCTCACGCCTCAAACCACGACCGGATCGCATGGCGGGCCTCGCCGTGCCTGCGCTCCCCCAGGTGCGCCAGGAGGCTTCATCGACAACGGCGCAACCAGAGGCGCTGGGCGCCCACTCGTGCCCGCGCCACCTCTAATGGGTGCGGGTACGAGCATCGCCACCCGCGGCCACGGCGGAATGCTGCCCTACCATCCTTAGGGTGGCATGACATGGAGCGTGGGGCACTTTGGCGAGGTCTTCGGGGTGGCGGCCTCGGAGGCCTACGTGCCCCGCATGATAGACCAGGAGTATGTGCTGGAAGACGACCCCGACTCATTCCTCGAGCCGGGCTGGGAGGATGAGGTGCTAGAAGCTGAGGCCTTCCAGGAGCCCCCCGAGCGTGCCTTGAGCCTCACCAACCATGCCGGCGACGACAGCTACAGGGTACCACTAATCTCTTAGGAGCAATCTTATGCTAACCATGGGTCGTAGGAGGATCAGGTCACAACAGCGGACGACGGCCCCAGCTCAACGGTCTCCCTCCCACCAGGAGGAGCGCACTAGGGGCTGTAGGGGAGAGGCTGTGAGCCAGGCCCCTCCCCGCATCGCACGGAGCAAGGCGCCCCTCGAAGGTAGGCCCTCTGTCGGGGAGGTGCTGATGAGCCTTCCCCCGGCAGAGGACCCGTGGTTGCCGAGGGCGCCGCTGGCGTCCCCTTTGCCCCTTTGCTTCGTCCTAGTTTCCATTGAACCAACGGTGGTCGAGGGCAGCGCAAGGCGGGGCCCTCGTCTGGCGATATGAAATAAGGCTCACACCTGTGAAGATCTCCGGTCGTGACACTCTCACGTAATAATGAGTGGGGCTGTACACACCCCGGAGTCTCAGGAGCACCGCCCTCGGGCCTCGGGGGCTCCCTCCCACGCCAAGTGGCAGCACTTAGCTCCGCGCTGGTGAGAAGACAAGAAGACTAGACTAGGTGCCGGACGTGGCCATTTGCTCTTAACATCTTTTCTGCAGCCCTGTTCTGGCTTTGGATTTAAGTTGAAGTTGAATTTTCATTGCTATGTGCGCGGGGGGGGGGGGGGGTGGTGACTTTTCTCGTTTGTTTGATTTCTTGCCATCTAGTTCCTTGCCCAACTCGGAGTTCGTACCTGCTGCCTCCCCCATCGCGAGCCCCTCGAGAGCGGGGGCTAGGAGCGGCACTCGTGCGCTACGCGTACGCCCTTCCATGGCTGGCGCTTGCTCCTCTCGGGCGGATCGACAGGCCCTTCAGGAGCTCACGACCTCACGAGCTATCCGGAAGCTGGCCCTGGCCAAGGTAAATTTCAGCAATAATCTTGCGGCATGACTCACGGCCCATAAAAAAACACATCTTCAGCTTGGCCTAAGGAATAGAGGTAGTAATGTGTTTACATGAGGGGCTCCCCCTCCCAAAGTGCTCTCACAACTTTCAGGGACGTGCGCGAGTTTTCGCTTGCAGGCTTAGCAATGAGGGAGCACGGGCTCAATCGAACATATCGCTCGCCGCGTCCTCCGGGACGCGTCGCTGGCATCATCGTCACCATCGCTGGCACCACCATCCTCATCCCCAGCATCACCGTCACCATTGTCGGTGCCGCCCGCACCATCGTCGATCACGTCACCTTCATCCACAGCGACCACCACCGTGTCATCCTCTGAGGTGAAGGCCCTGACTAGAGCGTCCACATTGTCTTCCACCCAGCGCGCCAGGTCGTCCCGGATGGCCTCGGGCACGGGGGCAATGGCGGCATCGAAGTCAAATTTGGGGTAGGTGTTTTGGAGGTGGCTGAAGACACGGGAGAATGCACGCTTGAACAGGCCGCGGCTCCTCTCCTCGGCAAGCATGCGAGCCCTCTCGGACCGATTTTCCAGGCGTGTCACCACGTCGGTGAAGAAGAGGAGGTGACTGGTGTAGTCATCCGAGTGGGGATGAGGTGCATTTTCGTCACAGATGGTGCCCAGCGCCGCGTTGGCTCTGGTCCTGAGGTTTTGGAGCATGGGGGCATGCTCGCGCTCCAGCGTCCGCCGCCGGAGCACTTCCTCCTTGCCCTGCTGTGTGGAGGATTCGGCGCTGGCAACCCGCTGCTGAAGGGAAAGCAGCTCGGCACATGCGGAAGCCAGCTCGGCTTACATTGAAGACAAGGCGGCTGCAGCGGCTTTCTCGCGACGTTCATCCTCATCCAGCCCAAACCTAAGGGCATTGGTCCTGCCCATCACCTTGTCTTCCACAAGCTTCAACTTTAGGTCGGACCTGCCCACAAGGTCCGCGCGAAACTTGGCCGCCCGGCGATCGACTTCCTCCTGGGCCTTGGCCTCATGCGCACCGACGACATCCTAAGCTTGGGTAACCTGACGCTCCCTCATCTCCAACCGCTCGAGCTCAAGGCTGTGCTCTGCGGCTTCCAGCGCAAGCGCTTCCTCGCAGCTTAGGATCTCTTCCTCCTCGGCAGGCGTCCCCTTCATCGACGCTAGGGCAGCCTTGTGCGCCTCCACTTGCTGCTCCAGGGAGGCACTCCAGGCTTGGAGTTCCCACGCGCGCTTCTCTCCGATATCGTGGTGTCGATCAGCTTCCCGAGCTTCTTCCAAGGCTCAGGCACAAGCTTTGCGCGAGGTCTTAAGAGACGCCTCAGCCTTCGCGTTATCAAGCTCGTGTTGGTGGCGCCCATGATTGATGGCCACCTTCAGCTTACGCCACTCTTCCACCAGCCGAAGACCCTCAGCCTCAAGGCGCGCGTCTACATCTGCAAGCTCCCCTCCAAGCTGGTTCATTGCACCCATCACCGCCCGAAAGAACTTGTGGCAGACGATGCTCCTTTCGTGCGCAGCTTTGAGCGTGTAGCCAACTCCGTCCTCCACAGCAGGGGCCATCGACGTGACCCAAAGCAGCTCGCCCCTTTCCTGCAGGGGGCTGGGGGCTGGCGCCTCTCCAGACGCCGACTAGGCTTCGGCAGGAGCCCGGTCAGGATGAGACTCGCCGCTTGAAGAAGGAACCAAGACCGAAGCTATCCAATCGCCGTCCATAACCATAGGATGAGACCTTGGCATGCTCGTCACACCTCCAACGAGGCCACGAAGAATAGACGACAGGAGCGCGGGCTCAAGGCGCCAAGCCAACGCATCTGCCTCTCAAGCCGACCCTACGATGGGGGCAACATATTGGCCTGGGACCCTCAAGGCCAGCGGGAGATCCGAGGTAGGTGGAGTTTGCTTCCCGAGGGGCTTCGCACCCTCAGCAGATGGGATCCTGGAGAACCACCATCAGGAAGGGAAGCAGCACCGAAGGAATTACAGAGACAAGGTAGTTACTTATCTATGGCGATGTACTTCCTGTGTTTCAACGGCCGGAGATCACTGTGGGGAACCCTTTCCTCTTGCAAAGTGAATCGAAGTCAACACGGAGGCGGCCGAAGCGTTGGGCATGGCGACCAGTGCAGGGCGTGGCAGGTGAAGCGCCCGAGGAGATGACCTCAGGAGCACCAAGCTGGGGAGAGCCATCAAGTACCGCCTCGTGACGGCCTCCAAAGGCCTCGTGAGCTTTGGCCTCGGGAGCAGCGGGTTGCATCACCCCCTCAACTACTTCCTCAGCGCGGGAGTTGCGGGCTCCCGAAGTTGACGCCTCAGGAACTATGGGCGGCTCCAACGCTGCGCCACCCGCGCCTCCAGTTTCCGGTGATGCTTGTCCTCCTGCGTCCACTCTTGGGGCAAGTTCGGCGCCGACAACAAAGATGGGCACCACGGTGACGGGGTTCTCATGGGACCCCTCAAGGCCAACCAGACGCAGCCCCATTCATCAAAGGGGGCATCTTCCCCACGAACTCCACCCTATTCGGGAAGCAGTACATGAGACAGTCTTCCGGTGGCATATCGGCTGGCGAGGGGTTACCCGCCAGGACCTCAAGCATTGTTCTTCATGCCGCAAGCGGAAGCTCAATCTCCTGGAGCATTATGCGATCCGGGCCGACGGATAAGGCCCACATCAGCCGGGATTGGCGCTGAAGAGGGGCAATGCGGCGTCGGAGGAACTCCTTCATCACCATGGGCATGGTCAAGCCAAGGTCTTTCAGCCTCCTCATCCGGAGCCAGACGAAGGCAAGGTGGGGGCTCGTAAGCTTCTCATGAGCCCAGCCGGAGCTGGGAACGGCGGGCGCAGACGGAGACGAGAGCAAAGGGCTGAGCACTCCGACATCCACATACACCCACAGCATCAGGAAATCGCTCGCAGATGGCGGGAGCTCGAAGTCAATCCATGAGCCGGCCGTCGCCGCCACGCCTTGGAAGCTCAAGCACCCCGAGCGTTATCGGGGGTCGGTCAGGTGCAGCGAGAAGAAATGGCGCAGAAGGGCCACGGAGGGGGCATTGCGCACCATGGCCTCGTAGATGAAGGCGAAGATGGAAAGAAGAGCGACAGATTGGGCATCTAAGTGCAGTAGATGAATCTGGTAATGGGAGAGCATGGCATTGAAGAAGGCGGAGAAGGGGGGAACCAGACCGGCGCACAGGGCGTCGACAAAGAATTGGACCTCGGTGGCTGCTCTATCAATAGAAGCTCGGGACGCCGGCCAGGCCGCCATCCTACCCCATTCGTTGAAGCTGGTGGCGAGCGCAAGGCGGACCTTGTCCATGGCCTCCTCATTGAGCACCCGCGATCTGCCAACAGCTGGCTCGGCGGCAGGAGGCGGGTTGACTGAGGTCAGGGGCTTCTTCCCTTTCTTCGTCCAGTTCGGCACCATAACGATGGGGAGGACTGAGCTCATGTTGGATTGGGAGAGGAAGCTGAGGTTCGAGGAAGCGAAGGAGTCGGGGGGTGCATTGCCAGCAAGGAGGAAATAACTGTGTGGGATGCCGTGGCCGCCTAGCCAGGCGGATATCAAGGCTGCATGGGGAAGCGGGGCTGTCCACGTCCAATCGATCACCACGTGTCAAGTAGGTCCGCACGCTATTGGGGTCCTCGGCGCTTCGTCCTTGTCCTTCGGCTTCGCCTCAAAGCCAAGCCCGAGCGCGCCTTGGTCACGGGGGCTACTGTCAGCGTTCTGGGAACGGGGGTCCCCAGACTTGCCTGCCTGCGACCCGCAGCGTGGCTGCACCAGCGGCCCTGTACAACCCATCTTCACCAGCAAACACCCAAGACCCTCGCGAGGCGGACGATGCAAGACCTCCTCAGGGGCAGCCTCACCAGACTGGGTCGCGAGGGGCGGAGAGATCAAAGTAAGGGACACCTCGCGAGGTTCCTATGACGCAAGCCATGATGACTGGAACCAGGCGGGCGCCAGCGCGTGCAGTGTCCTCGTTTCCTCTTTGGTGCTAAAGGGGCAAGTGCAGGCGAGGAGTCCCAAGGCATCAGGCAAAGGTTTCCATATCAGTGCAACAAGACCAAGACCAGTAGGACGGAAAGACGGAGGTCACCGTGGAGCCCAAGACGGTGTCACCACCACAGCCTTTGGCAGGCGAAGACCACTTTTGTTAGGATAGCTTGTACTAGTTGTCTCCCTTCGAATTTGGCCGTTATGGGATCCCTTCCGGTTCAATATTTGGGAAGAGGACCAGGGCCCCTATAAGTAGTACTAGCCACCACCATAGGAGAGATCCCGATCTTCAACCACACAAGCACACCAAGCATAAGAACACCTCACCCCACGAGGCTGTTCTTCCCTTGTACTGTTCGTCCTCAGCCCAAGAGGCAATCCACCGCACCACACTACAGTAGGGTATTACACCGCAACGGTGGCCCGAACCAGTATAAATCTTGTGTCTCATGTTCTTTGGGTTCGTCGAGCTAGGCCGTGAGATCGTAGAGTGTGCGAGCTAGAGAGGGGGGAGATCTTCATGCGCACCCCAGTGTTCGAACCTCAATGGTTTTGCAGGAACTCGAAATCCGACAAAAATACCCCTCTTCTTTGCAGTGGGTTTAGGCGGTGGTTCAGGAAGTGTCCAATTATCCTAATTCTTGAATATATTATCCAATAATTCCTCAGCTTGTTCAACAGTTCATTCCTTGAAAACATAACCAACGCAACTATCTAGGAAGTCCCTAGAAGCATCGGTTAGTCCATTATAAAAGATATCAAGTATTTCATATTTCTTGAGAGGATGATCAGGCAAAGCATTTAGTAATTGGAGAAGCCTCCCCCAAGCTTGTGGGAGACTCTCTTCTTTAATTTTCACAAAGTTAAATATTTCCTGTAAGGCAACTTGTTTCTTATGAGCAGGAAAATATTTTCCAGAGAAGTAATAAATCATATCCTGGGGACTACACACACAACCAGGAGCAAAAGTATTGTAGCATATCTTAGCACCACCCTTTAGTGAGAAAGGAAATAACTTAAGGATATAGCAATAGTGAACTTTTTCCTCATGAGCAAATAGGGTGGCTATATCATTTAATTTAGTAAGATGTGCCACAACAGTTTCAGTTTCATAGCCATGGAAATGATCAGATTCAACCGAAGTAATCAACTCTGGGTCAATAGAGAATTCATAATACTTATCAGTAATAAATATAGGTGAAGTAGAAAACTTAGGATCATATTTCATTTTAGCATTCAAAGATTTTTCTTTCAACTTGCATAGTAATTTCTTAAGATCATCTCTATCTTTACAAGCAAGAAAATCCCTAGCAACCTCTCCATCCATACATAACCCTCAGGTATCTTAGGCAATTCATATCTAGAAGATCTAGGTCTAATAGTTGTTTTATAATTCTTGGTTTCAATAATTTCATCAGTTTCATCAATTTCAGCATTCTCAATTTCTTTAGCTCTAGCAAGTTGTTCATCAAGAAATTCTCCTGGTGGCACAACCTTATCAAGCAAGGTACTAGCATCATTCATAGCAGAAGTAGCATCATCAATTACTTGTGACAAATCAGAATTAATAGCAAGTGGTGGTGTTGCAAGTCTATTCAAAACAGAAGGTGAATCAAGTGCAGAGCTAGATGGCAATTCCTTACCTCCCCTCATCTAGAGGGAACAATATTGGTTCTGGTATCTTTCAGATTCTTCATAGTGGTAAATATATATAAATACCAAGTGACTCAACAAATATAGCTATGCTCCCCGGCAATGGCGCCAGAAAAAGGTCTTGATAACCCACAATTATAGGGGATCACAACAGTTTTCGAGGGTAGAGTATTCAACCCAAATTTATTGATTCGACACAAGGGGAGCCAAAGAATATTTGCAAGTATTAGCAGTTGAGTTGTCAATTCAACCACATCTGGAGACTAAATATCTATAGCAAAGTGATCAGTAGCACAGTAGTATGATAGTTTGATAATGATAGCAATAGTAGTAGCAACAATAGTAACAATAACAATAGTAGCAGTAATTTTGAGCAATTGTAATAGTAGTAACAATAGTGGAACCTAGCAAGAACAATATGTGAAAAGGTCATAGGCATTGGATCGGTGGTTTCATTGGATGACATTCATCATATAACAGTCATAACCTAGGGCGACACAGAACTAGCTCCAGTTCATCAATATAATGTCGGCATGTACTCCCTCCGTTTCTTTTTACTCCGCATATAAGATTCGCTCAAAGTCAAACTGCACAAAGTTTGACCAAATTTATATAAAAAATATGAACATTTACAATACTAAGACTATATAGTATGAACATACGTTTCATGGTGCATCTGATAACATTGATTTCATATTGTGAATGTTTATATTTTTTAATATAAAGTTAGTAAAACTCTACAAAGCTTGACTTTGACCAAACCTTATATGCGGACTAAAAAGAAATGGAGGGAGTATTCAGTAAATAGTCATACGTGCTTATGGAAAAGAACTTGCATGACATCTTTTGTCCTACCCTCCCGTGGCAACGAGGTCCATAAGGAAACTAAGGGATATTAAGGCCTCCTTTTAATAGAGAACCGGAACAAAGCATTAACACTTAGTGAATACATGGACTCCTAACACTACGGTAATCATCGGAAAAAATCCCAATTATTGTCACCTTGGGGTATGTGGATCATAACTCGCAAGATCGGATCACGAACATAGATATAATGGTGAAAACATAAACGGTTTAAATCTAAAATCATGGCACTCGGGCCCTAGTGACAAGCATTAAGCATACACTGGTACGCGTCGGTGCTATACAGACAGTTTTTGACCCCTTTCCGCGACGGCATTTGGAACCGTCGCCTAGTGAGTGATGGCGATAGGGGGGTCCTTCCCACACAACCCAGAAACCATCAGAGATATGCCCTCCTGGCACACACGCTTGGCAAAATGAGTTCGTGTGCGACTGACGAGCGCTCAAATACGGAAATACGTACAGTAGAGCTAAAAAAATACAACTATACAGGCAAAATTGTTTCCGGTCGCAAGTACATTCCACACAGTCAGTCCCTGCTAAAAGTTTCCGTTCATATGTACATCCCACACAGTTAGTGCAAGGAAAACGTTCCCGTTCACAGGTACATCACACACAATTTTCCCAGTTAAATCATTTGTGATAGCGTTTCCATTGCACACGATATTAACAATTTTATCGTTTGCGTTATTGAATGCATCACACACGGTGCGTAGAAGAAACTGTGTGGCAAAGGCTGTCCATCACACACAGTTTTTATGTGGTAAACGTTTGGGCAAGGTGGCCTAACGCAAATAGTTTTCAAGAGGATGTTGTGTGTGATTGTTCATTGATACAACATGGTTTGTTCCTAGAAACTGTGTGCGTTTCCTAAGGTCATCGCCAGGGTGTTTTTTCAATAACTGTTTGCAATAGGAAAACCCAATTAGCAGGCTAATTGCCCTATTATTAATAATCCATTTACTAATCTAATTGACATTCATATTAATCACATAATATATTTCATTTCCATATTAAGGAAGTAGGATTTCATAATTAAAATATATCTGAGTACAACATGATATAGCTTCAGCACTCAGCTACCCCATTACACAACTGCACCAGCACCAAGTTTCACATGCAACATCTAGAACCTTTTGAAATTAGCATCATAGACGGTACATAGACAAATGTATCTCATCTGGAAAACTGCTGAAGCGGAAGGCGAATATTGAGCCTTCATTCATGTCGAAGGTCTTTGCAACTTTAGGCCAGTGCCTGTGGATGATTGACCATCCATCCTTTGACCTCTTCAGGAACACTTCAATATTGAACCAGGGTGTTGTATGAAAACTTTCCTCGCCTCCTGACCACAGAGGTGGTTTGAGAGGTAATCATCAGTGAACCCTGAAAACAAGGATGTGCATACATATCTTCTCTATATTGGAAATGGGTCAAATGAACAAAAAAGGCAAGGTATAATAGTTAGTACCATCTTGTAAACCTCAGTGCTTCCCATTGGTTCCCTAAAACACATATAAGGTAGTTAGTCATCAGGTTAAGTAAGGGTTCATATGCTATCAGTAAAATATGTTGATGATAAATAAGCACATTGCAGATTCATCAGATTAATTCAAGCCACATGGAAAACCCATTTATCCAAACCAAGCATGATTAAGAACTAGGAAATATAGCACTTGTATATGTTTCTCATGTATTAAGTGCAGCCAAATTCGATTTATTCCTCACATGGTATACAATAACAGAATGCAGCCATAACAATTGAACATCACATTGCAGAATTTAACCAAGCAGTTAACTAAACACCACAACAAATGAACCAAACTGGAAGCACAAGTGCTCCCTGGGTGGTTTTGGTAATTAATGTAAACATATCTCTTGTTGGACTAATGTTTTTATCTAGTATATTTCAGATAAGTTCAGCAGATGGAGTGGCATGGACAAGAGGATGTGGACCCCCTTCAAGATGCTAAGGACAAAGGATTGGCTCAAGCTCAAAAGCTCAAGGCTCTACATTTGCAGTTTAATGATCCAAGATCCCATTGAGTCCTTAGGAAAGCCAATACTATTAAAAGGGGATGAGGTGTTGCTTAATGGCTTGCTTGCTCAAGTGCTTAGTGATATGCTCCAAACCCTCAACGACTTCTCATATCCACATATGTCCCAAACCAAAAGTCAAACTCGGCCCTACCGATTTGATCCATCCGGCGCCACCGAGTTCACTTGACATAGCCACTGCCAGAAACCCTAATCAATTTGGTCTCACCGATGGGATCTTGGTCTCACCGAGATGGGCTTGCAAACTCTCTATTGCCTGTTGCAATTATTTCGGTCCCACCAAGATAAGCAATCGGTCCCACCGAGTTTGCCTGACCAACTCTCTGTTTTGCTTATTACCAAAATTGGTCTCACCGAGTTTGTGTAATCAGTCAAACCAAGATGAGGTTTTACCCTAACCCTAGCACATCGGTCCCACCGAGTTGATCGTATCAGTCCCACCGAAATGCCTAACGGTCACATTATGAACTGAATCGATCTGACCGAGTTTTCTGATTCGGTCCCACCGAGTTTGGTAAATTGTGTGTAATGGTTAGATTTTGTGTGGAGGCTATATATACCCCTCCACCCTTCCTTCATTAGTAACGAGAGCCATCAGAACGTGCCTACACTTGAACACTCATTTTCTGAGAAAGAACCACCTACTCATGTGTTGAGACCAAGATATTCCATTCCAACCATATGAATCTTGATCTCTAGCCTTCCCCAAGTTGCTTTCCACTCAAATCATCTTTCCACCAAATCCAAATCAGTGAGAGAGGGTTGAGTGTTGGGGAGACTATCATTTGAAGCACAAGAGCAAGGAGTTCATCATCAACACACCATTTATTACCTTTTGGAGAGTGGTGTCTCCTAGATTGGTTAGGTGTCACTTGGGAGCCTCCGTCAAGATTGTGGAGTTGAACCAAGGAGTTTGTACGGGCAAGGAGATCGCCTACTTTGTGAAGATCTACCCTAGCGAGGCAAGTCCTTCGTGGGCGATGGCCATGGTGGGATAGACAAGGTTGCTTCTTCATGGACCCTTCGTGGGTGGAGCCCTTCGTGGACTCGCGCAAACGTTACCCTTCATTGGTTGAAGTCTCCATCAATGTGGATGTACGATAGCACCACCTATCGGAACCACGCCAAAATCTCCGTGTCTCCAATTGCGTTTGCACACTCCAATCCCATCCCTTTACTTTCTTGCAAATTGCATGCTTTACTTTCCGCTGCTCATATACTCTTGCCATGCTTGCTTGAATGTATTGTGAATGTTTAAACTTGTGCTAAAACTCCACCTTAACTTGAAGAAATTAAAAACTGCTACTTTTCTTTGTTAAGATTCTATTCACCCCCCTCTAGACACCTCTTCTCGATCCTTTCAATTGGTATTAGAGCATTGGTCTCCATTACTTTGGTTTAAGCACCTTTGGAGGAAGATGGATGAGTCTACATTGGGGAGTCTTAGACGTAGAGTGCCTATACTTGATGGAGAGTTCTTTCATGAGTGGAAAATTGAGATGCTTGAGATTTTCAATCTATATCATTTGAACAAGTACATTACTAGCCCTTGTGCACCTCATGTTGATCCTTAACCCTTGATGAGTCTATTGACATGATCCGTAATCTTAGAACTGCCAATTTAATCACTAGAGGATTGCCTAGAAACTTGTTTGCTAGCTTGCCTGCTCTTGATTGTGCCTACACCATATGGAGATTTCTTGAGGAATGATTTCCAAACTATTCCTTGCAAAACTTGGATGAAATTCTTCATAAGTCTATTGCCTTGAGTAAGATGAGTTCCAATGATCCCAAATTTGGTGATTGTCTATTCGAGCTTAATAATCTTACCTGTGCCAAAGGAGATGTTGGAATCATTAGCAATATCATCTCTGAAGCCATTAGAATTCATAAAGATGACTATTGTGATGACCATTTATCTAATGAATTACCCTCTCTAGGAATTGATCCATCACAAGACAATGTTGAACATGGATACTATGATGAGGGTGATGATAGTGACTTTGATCTCGATGAGTCTATGGGACACTTTGGTCTTATGGCTAATCTTTGTGGCTACATGGCTGGAGGAAAGGAATGGGTTCTTGATAGTGGGTGTACCGATCACATGACCGGAGACAAGGATATGTTTCGTGAGCTTGCTGAAAACGACGACCCTCGAAAGTATGTCACTTTTGGTGACAACTCAAAGGGTAAGGTGGTTGGCCTTGGTAAGGTGGCCATCTCACCTGATTGCTCCATACAAAATGTTATGCTCGTTGAATCTCTTGGATATAATCTACTTTCCATATCTAGACTTGCTGACTTTGGTTTCAATGTCCTATTTACTAAAGTAGATTGCCAAGTGTTTTGTAGAGATAACCACAATATGGTCTTTACCGGTTTACGTAGAGGTGATCTTTACATTGTTGATTTCACTAGAAAGGCTCAACCTAGAACTTGCTTAATTGCTAAATCTTCTAAAGGTTGGTTGTGGCATAGAAGATTAGGTCATGTGGGCATGCGAAATCTTGATAAGCTTATTAAGGGTGATCATATCCTTGGAGTGAAAGATGTTATATTTGACAAGGATAGATTGTGCAGTGCTTGTCAAGCAGGAAAACAAGTTGGAGGAAGTCATCCCGTGAAGAACATCATGACCACGAGAAGATCACTCGAGCTACTTCATATGGATCTCTTTGGTCCCAATGCCTACAAAAATCTTGGTGGTAACTCATTTGGTCTAGTCATAGTCGATGATTTTTCAAGATTTACGTGGGTGTTCTTTCTTGATGATAAATCGCAGGTCCAAAAGATCTTCAAGAACTTCGCTAGGAAAGCCCAAAATCAATTTGAAGTGAAGATCAAGAAGGTTCAAAGCGACAATGGAACAGAGTTCAAGAATGCAAATATGGATACCTTTCTTGACGAAGAAGGAATTTCACACGAGTTCTTGGCTACGTACACACCTCAACAAAATGGAGTTGTTGAGAGGAAGAACCAGACTCTTATTGAGATGGCAAGAACGATGCTTGATGAGTACAAGACGCCAAAACACTTGTGGGCGGAAGCGGTTGAGACAGCTTGTCATGCAACAAATCGCTTGTATCTTCGTAAGCTGCTTGGCAAGACGGCATACAAACTTCTCACCGGTAACAAACCCCAAGGTGGATACTTTCGAGTATTTGGCTCAAAGTGTTACATTCTTGATAAGCATCATCATTCTAAATTTGCTCCTAAGTCTCATGAAGGTTTCCTACTTGGTTATGGCTCAAACTCTCACACTTACCGTGTCTACAACAATTTCACCCGAAAGGTTGAAGAAACGGTAGATGTGAAGTTTGATGAATCTAACGGCTCGAAAGTAGAGCAATTGCAAATTGATGTAGGGGATAGATATCCCTTGGAAGCAATCCAAGACTTGTCTATTGGGAAGATTCATCCAACGGAGGTGAAGAAGAGTACCTCATCCGTCCAAGTGGCAGCTTCTACCTCACGACAAGGTGAACCAAGAGTTGACATGGAAGCATCCACAAGTGGAACACGCCAAGATGAAGAAAACGAGGAAGTACACCGAGATGAACCTCATCAACCTCCTTCTCCACCTCGACAAGAGAACGACAATATCAACAATGAAGAAGGCCAAAAAGAAGACGGACAAGATGATGAAGAAGATGTTCCACCCCGACCCAAGCAAAAGCTCTCATGAGTTCGAGCACAAGTTTCAAGAGACCAACCCATCGAGCAAATCATCAATGATATCCAAACCGGGAGAATCACTCGCTCTAAAACTCGTTTGGCTAATTTTTGTGAACACGATTCATTCATCTCTAGCATTGAACCTATGAAGGTTGAAGAAGCATTGTAAGATCCGGATTGGATAAGTGCCATGCATGAAGAGCTACACAACTTTGAGAGAAATCAAGTGTGGACATTGGTCGAGAAGCCCGACAACAACCACAACATCATTCGTACCAAATGGGTGTTTCACAACAAGCATGACGAAGATGGACAAGTAGTTCTGTCACACCCTAGCTAGTCCATGCATTAGAGTGTGCATCATGTTTACTTTCATCAGAAACTTGACATGGGGAAGGCAGAACCCCCAGCACCCCTCTTGAAATCAACTAGGGTTTACTAAAAATAATTTCAATGAACCTGAAATGCCCTTCTAAAATGTTCACCCTCTTTGCCTTGGGTTAGAACCTCTGGCAAAATAGGTGCACAATTTTCTAGGTCAACAAAAGGTCACTGGATTAAATCATATGTATGTTGCCTTTGGACATTTAAATGCTAATAAATATTTTAAATGTTCAAATAATTCTGGAATTAAGTCAGGGCTGTTAGGAATAATCCCAACAGAGCCCACAATTATTTTCAGGATTTTAGAAAGTGCCTTGGTATTTTAAATAAAGCCCTAAAGCTATAGAAAAATAATAGAAAAGAAAACAAAACAAAAAAAACAAAGCAGAAAGACTCACCTGGCGCCACCCACCAGGCCCACCTGCCGGCCCAGCCCAGCCACCGCACCAGCGAGCAGCTTGGCTTGGCCAGGCAGGCAGGCAGGTGCTCGACGGCGGCACCAGCGCGCGCCACGCAGCTGGCTGCCGCCCTGCTTCCTCCCCTCGCCACCCTGCTGGCCTGGATAGGCTCCGCGTCGCCGCCTCGACTCCCTAGACACGCTCACTCGCCCCCTGCCTCACTCTCTCGCTCCCCTTCACCATGGCCGACGCTACCGAGCTTGCGCCACCGTGAAACCGCGTCCACCGACGTCCCCGTGTTGCACCACCGTGTCCATCCTCTCCGCCATCATCGACTCCGTCGAGCAGCCGAGCCCCGAGCGCTCACACGCTCTGCAACGTCTTCTTCGACCTCATCTTCACCGAGCATCACCGGGGATCCCTTCCGACATCGCCGCCGCATCGACTCGTCCCCGACAGCGCCGTCTACTTCTACGTGATCGCCGTGAGCTGCTGCACCTCCCCAACCTCTCCGTTCCTCTTCTCGTGCACCACAACGAGCACACGAAGCTCACCCGCACGCGCCGCTGTGGAGCTCGTCGCCGACGTGTCTCCGGCCAAACTCCGTCCACGCCACCTAGTCTAACCACTCCACCGCATCCCTAGGGGCACAACGCACCTCACCACACGCCTCGTCGTGCCCCGTAGCCTCGGGCTCATTTTCACCCGACTCCGGCGACTGCAAGGCTCGTCGCCGGCGACGTTTCCGGCCACCCCGAGCCCAACCACCACCACCAAACGCCGCGGTTCGTCCCCAGCTACCCGTAGCTGCTCTCCGCGCATCAATTGGTGCCCTGTGGGCGATTTCCGCAGCGCACCACCGCGTCTGGCCTCGCCGGCGGCTAAACGCCGGCAGGTTTTGACCCGCTGACCGGCGAGGTTGACCTGCTGATGTGGGTTGACCTCCCCTCTCTCTCACCGACATGCGGGTCCCGCCCAACTAATTACCCTATTAGTGGTAACTAAATAGGTTAGTTTAATTAGTATAGTCACTGACTAGTGGGCCCTGCCAGTTAATTAGGCTAACTAAACGTAGTTAGTGCACAGAGACACTGACCAGTGGGCCCCACCAGTCAGGTTTGACCTGGCTGGTGCCTTTGACCTGCTGACGTCACCCGGACGCGTTGCTGACGCAGTAATTGATTTTCTGGATTTATTCTAATCCAGGAAATTCCAAAAAATAGTTCAAACTTCAAAAAAATCATAGAAATTCAACCATAGCTCCAAATGAGATAAATTATATATGAAAAATTATTAGAAAAATTCAATCTATCCATATGTAATGGTTTCATGCATGACAAAACAAGTTTACCTTGCTGTTTAAGCAGAATAAGGAAATGCACTATAAATGCCATGTTCAATGAGCTAATATTTGAATCTTTGATTCAAATGAGTTCATCCCTCTCTATTTTAGCTTGCATTAGGCCAAGACACAATCATATTGCCATGTCATAGCATGCATCATATTGTTGCATATCGTCATGTGTTGATTGTGTTCCGATGTGTTCTTCGTGGTAGGTTCTGCCTCCGAGGATATTCATGAGTATCCAACTGAAGGGCAGTATCCCGTTACCACTCCATCAGGCAAGCAACCATTGATCATTCCGATACAAACCCATGTTCTCGCTTCTGCTCTTGTTTACTGCATTAAGACAACGCGATTCAAACTGTTGTGTGCTACGGTAGTTGAACCCTTATCCTCTGCATGACCTGTCATTGCCATAGTAACTAGATGAAACCCACTAGCATGTGTAGGAGTTGATTGAGCCATGTATGTGATTCCTACCTTGCTATGCCTGCTATGCTTAGAGTTGTGTCAGGTCTGGTTCATCTGGGTGATGGGCTAGAGTAAAATGCTGATGTCGGTAATATGAGGGATGTGTTGAACATGTTTTGGTAAAGGTATAGATGAGAGGCCATGTAGGAGTACATGGTGGGTTGTTTCATTGAGGCCGTCCATAAGAACTGAGATCTGTATGTGTGATTTAAGATGCAGTTACTACCGTACATTGGGCCCGAAACCAATGGACCCTCTCGGCTTCTTAGTCACCCTAGTACTCTGTCCAGGAGTTGCAATTAGTTTCTGGTGTTTGTAGGTTATGTGTTGGCGGCCGTGCGTAGCGCTGACCCTAGGGGTGGGCTATGTTGCGGTAGATACACCATGGCACGGTGTACCAAGTCACCCGTTTGGTGTCTCGGGAACCCTGTTCACATCGTTCGGGGCCGTATGTGGAAACCTCGGCCGGACTCCCTGCGGATGGAACCTGGATAGGCGATAAACCTAGACTAGAGACTTAAGTGTTTAGGTAGGCCGTGGCCGACACCCTCGCCGGGCTTCCGCTTGAAGGTTGCCGAGTACATGTCGTGTAAGCGGCGGTAAGTGGTGAAAGCGTGTATGACGAAGTACACCCCTGCAGGGTATAAAACTATTCGAATAGCCGCGTCCGCGATAAAGGACTACTTGGTTGCCTATACAGTTCATAGACAAGTTAATGGATACTACTAAAAGACTCAAGATAAGTGTGAGTACCGAGGATGGCCCTCTCGTAGGATGACGAGGGAGGATCCCCGGTGGAGTATTGTGTTGGTGAGTAGTGGACTCGTGTGCGAAAACTATTTTACTAGTGAAGTTCCATAGGATAGTTTAGCCAAGAGTCAAAGCTGGCTTGCTGCATTAACCCCACCACCTTCTTGATAATAAGCATGTATAGTAGGTTCTGATGTAAGACTTGTCGAGTACCTTTGTACTCATGTTTGCTTATTTATTGTTTTCAGATGACAACACTTCCCCCCTCCGATGGGTTTTATGTAGACCTTGACGTCGATGAGTGACTAGCCACCTAGGTGGTGATCCCGGCCATGGAGGGCCCTATGTAGATAGACAGGCTTCGAGAAGCCTTCTTTATTTCTAGAGTCTGTACTCAGACTAGTTGCTTCCGCATGTGCTTGTATGATTGTATGACTTGAGTGTCGGGTCATGTGACCCCTATCTGTATGAACATGTTATGTATGGCTCCCTGGAGCTTTTAAATAAAGTACTTGAGTTGTAGAGTTTTGTTGTGATGCCATGTTGTGTGTACTCATAACGGGAATATTGTGTGTATGATTGAAATGCTTGGTATGAGTGGGATCCGACAATCTAGTACTTTATCCTTGGTAGCCTTTCTTATGGGGAAATGTAGTCTAGTGCTCCTCGAGCCATAGTAGTCCGCTATAGCCCGGTTCACCGGAGTCCTGTTAGCCCAGCACTACTGTTCAGGACACTTGACTGACCGACATGTGTTTCACCTCGTTCCGATGTCTGTCCCTTCGGGGAAATGTCACCCGGTGACTTCTGGAGTCCTGCCTAGCCTGCTACAGCTCGGGGTTCCCCGGAGTCCTGTTAGCCCAGTGCTACAACCCGGAATCACTCGTTGATGACCGACATGCTCGATGTGATTCATGTATGTGTGTCTCGATATTCATGTTCACGACTAGCCATGTCGGCCCGGGTTCTCTGTCATATGGATGCTAGCGACACTATCATATATGTGAGCCAAAAGGCGCAAACGGTCCCGGGCCATGATAAGGCGACACCCGTGGGATACCGTGCGTGAGGCCGCAAAGTGATATGAAGTGTTACCCGCTAGATCGATGTGACTTGGAATCGGGGTCCTGACAGCGTTGGTATCAGAGCCGGACTGCCTGTAGGTTCGTTGAGCCAAACTGGTCGATGTCGAGTCTAGAAATGCTTTAGTTATATGTAGGGGAATTGATTGTGGGAGGGAACGTAAGGTTCTTTTACTCCTTTACCTATGCCTCTGATCTGAGTCATTCTCTCCTCATTCAACGTGGGTTAAGGACTAGGCTCTCTTCTTCTATCAGGTTCATGTGTTACTAATCCGTAGTAGCTTATAGGATTATTGTTATGAGTTCCAGTTCAGTTTCTACTATTCTTAGTATGTTGCTAATTGAATCAGAACCTTGATATGATGTTGTTGAGTGGTATTGTGAACTGTTGTGGATGTCTCAAATCTTTTTCTGAGCATTTACAGCCGTTATGCTATCCAATTTTCCCTAGAAATTCTAATGTCTTTGCATTGTGGTGGTGCTTTCAGATGGCCAACCGTCCTCAAAACCAAGTGGTTCGCCTGACCAGGTGCCTCGACGTGCCCGGTCATACTGCTATGTTAGTCCGGGTCATGATCGAGACGGGTTACCGTTGGTATCCCGAATACACTATCGAAGAGCAGTTCCGCGACTTTAATCAAAGCCAGTATTTCTGCACCGTCAGTATATTTCCTTCTTATCCTGGATCTACCGAGCCCCTTCACTGTTCCTATGGACTCGGGGTTACCGTTGAGATGGCTGTGCAGGATGCTTCCTATTCCATGATGACCATCATGCGAGTCCGGACTGGCCTGCTTCGGAACACCGACTTCTGTTACATGCCAGCTTCACTTCCGGGAGCGCAAGGGTATCTTCAGGCCATCTATGCTGACTCCACTCAGGAGGACTCATTAACTCGTACCACTGCCGAGATGCTCGAAGATAAGGACCAAGAGAATCGGGCCTTGAGGTTGGAGCTTTTCAATACCCGTGCTGATCATTGGGCCACATTGACTCGGTTTGCACCTGCGGTGCAAGCTGGATGTATGGACACAAGGGATCTGTATCCTGTGAGATCAGCTCTGCCAGACATGGTGGATTGGCGTGATGTGGGAGGCATCACCCCACCCCGTGGTCCCCGCAGGCCACCGTTTGTTGGTCCAAGACCTCATCCTAGCCCCTATGGTCCACAGGCCCCTCAGGACCGTCTGTTCCCGGATGGTCACGTTGAACTTCCAGGCTATGGAGGTGACTTCTATGAGGACTACTACAGAGCTGTCTGAGTTAGTAGTAGTACCACTAGTATTGTAGTAGTTGTATCTCCACTGTCCTGCGTGACTTGTGGAATATGACTTTGCGTGTAATCGATTCCGGAGGTGTAGACAAATAATGTATAGGAGCTTGGAATGCCTCCGATGAGATGTAACGTCTTTCATCATAGTTGTACTGTAGCCTAGGCTTGTACTAAACTATGTATGATGTGTATGACCGTTGGTATATATATGGCAGTTTTATATTACCATGACATACGGATGAACATCTCTGCATTCCGTGTTATCCATTACATTCTGCACTTCCTTGCTAAGTTTGAGCCATCCTTGTCTAAACCGTTGTCTTGTTTTCTCCTAGGATGGTCAACACCCACGGCAACCCTGCTGTCCCGGAGCAGGGGGAAGCCAGTGCAGCTAGAGGTGAAAATCTGCCTCACCCGCCTTCTCTGGCCGAAGTGATGCTAGAGGCGGAAAGAAACAAGCGTGAGACTAACCGCCTGCTGGAGCGGATTGAGCAGAACACTGCACGCCACCCATGAAATGACTTGGTGTCAATCAATGACTTTATCAAGCTGTACCCACCAAAGTTCAACCATTCCGTCGAGCCCCTCGACGTGGATGATTGGCTTCGCAGCATCACCCACAAGCTACGTTCTGCCAACGTAGCCGAAGCCGACAAGGTTACTTATGCTGCCTATCATCTCGAAGGCCCTACTAGCCTTTGGTGGGAAAACTTCGAAGCTATGCGCCCGGTCGGTCAAATCACTACTTGGGTTGAATTCAGTGAGGCTTTCCTTGAGCATCACATTCCGGAAGGTCTCATGGATCGCAAGAGGGAGGAGTTTTGCAACTTCACCCAAGGAAGACTGACTGTAGATGCTTACAGTCGTGAATTTGGGAATCTGGCACGCTATGCTCCTGAAGAGGTTTCTACTGACGCCAAGAAGCAGGCAAGGTTCCGCAAGGGACTTAGCCCTGAGCTTCGCCGCGATCTCCGTCTGCACGAGTGCACATCTTTTCAGAAGTTGGTCAATAAAGCCATCAGTGCTGAGACAGGCCAGACTGATTATGATGCTTCACACAAGCACTCCCGTGATTTTGGCTCTTCATCCGGCTCTGGAGCTCAAAAGTGCCGGGTGTGGATTCCAAGCACGACACTGCCACCCAGGTTCATCTCGAGGCCATCCTTTGAGGCGCCTCGTCCCAACCAGCAATTTGCACCGCCCAAGCCCTATGGTGGCCCCGCTGCTAACGCTGCTCCACGCCCCAATGTGGTAACATGCTTCAAGTGTGGAGAGCCGGGTCACTATAGCCGAGAGTGTCCCCAGAACAACAACCCCAATCAAACTGGAAAGTCCGTTGGCCGTGGTAAGCTCGCGGGAAAAACGTTCTACGCCAAGCCGGCCACCACTGCACGTGGCCATGTCAATTATGTTTCAGCCGAGGAGGCTCATGAGGATCCTAACGTCGTCCTTGGTACGCTCCTTGTTAACTGCCATCCGACATCTGTTCTTTTCGATACTGGAGCATCTCATTCATTCATATCCAAGAACTATGCTTGGTTGCATAACACGACATTCTGTGACATGCCCACTTCCATGGTAATTCAAACTCCGGGTTCCAAATGGCAAACTTCTAGAGTAAGCCATGGGAATGAAATTCTTGTCGATAGACTTGTCTTCCTTGCATCCTTAATAGCTCTCAAGTCCTCCGACATAAACATCATCTTGGGTATGGACTGGATGTCATCTCATTATGCTAAGATCGATTGTGCCACTAGAACCGTTCAACTTACTCAGCCCTCAGGCAAGACAGTTAATGTCTTAACTTGAGTGGCCAAGCGCCAACTTTACTCCCTAAATGCCAACCCCCTTCCAGACCTTGAGGATGTTCCGTAGTCCAAGACTTTCTGGATGTCTTTCCAAAAGAACTGCCAGGTGTTCCACCTGACAGGGATGTCGAGTTTGTGATAGACCTTGTTCCAGGAACCGTTCCAATTTCCAGAAGACCCTATAAGATGGCACCCTTAGAACTAGCCGAGCTTAAGAACCAACTCGATGAGTCCTTGAACAAGGGTTTCATCCGTCCTAGTTCCTCTCCTTGGGCTTGCCCCGTCCTCTTCGTCAAGAAGAAGGATGGAACAGATCGAATGGTTGTGGATTACCGACCCGTAAACTTGGTCACCGTCAAGAACAAATACCCGCTTCCCAGGATCAACGATCTGTATGATCAGCTCGCTGGATCCTCAGTCTTCTCCAAGATGGATTTGAGGTTGGGTTACCATCAAATCAAAATCAGAAACGGGGACATTCCCAAAACGGCCTTTGTTACTCGTTATGGCCAATACGAGTACACCGTTATGTCCTTCGGTTTAACCAATGCCCCAGCCACCTTCTCCCGGTTAATGAACTCGGTTTTCATGGAGTACTTGGATAAATTCGTCGTAGTATACCTCGACGACATACTCATCTACTCCAAGAATGAAGAGGAACATGCCGAACATCTAAGGCTGGTATTGATGAAACTTCGAGAGCATTGCCTTTATGAAAAATTCTCCAAGTGTGAATTTTGGTTGCCAGAAGTGACCTATCTAGGCCATGTAATCTGTGGTAAGGGTATTGCTGTCAATCCCGAGCGAGTCCAAGCCGTCCTTGATTGGACTCCACCTGAGACAGTCAAGCAAGTTCGGAGCTTCCTTGGCTTAGCGAGCTATTGCCGCCGCTTCGTCGAGAATTTCTCCAAGGTTGCTAAACCTCTAACTGAACTCCTCAAGAAAGACAAAAAGTTCGAGTGGACTCCACAGTGCGAGATTAGTTTTCAGGAACTGAAAAGACGCCTGACATCTGCCCCCGTACTGGTACCACCAGACTTCTCCAAGGACTTTATTATCTATTGCGACACCTCGCGACAAGGACTAGGTTGCATACTCATGCAAGATCGTCAGGTAATTTCCTATGCTTCACGGCAATTACACCAACATGAGGAAAATTATCCCACACATGATCTAGAGCTTGCAGCTGTAGTCCATGCACTTAAAACTTGGCGACATTACCTTCTCGGTAATCGTTGCGAGATCTTCACCGATCACCAAAGTTTGAAATATATCTTCACCCAACCAGATTTGAATCTCAGGCAACGACGTTGTGTCGAGTTGATCTCGGATTACGACTTAGGAATAACTTACACCCCGGGCAAAGCCAATGTCATGGCTGATGCGCTAAGCCGTAAGTCCTATTGTAACAACCTGATGTTACAACAAAGTCAACCACTTCTCCATGAGGAATTTCGTAAGCTAAACCTTCACATTGTTCCTCGAGGATTCCTATCCACCCTGGTGGCGGAACCTACCCTTACGGATCAGATCATCAAGGCACAGAAGGTAGATCCGGGAATCTCCCGTATCAAGAGAAACATTAAGAAAGGAGTCGTGAATTGTTTCTCCATTGATGATCAAGGTGTCGTATACTTTGGGAATCGCCTAGTGGTTCCAAAGGCGCGAAACCTGAGGCGACTGATCCTTAAGGAAGCTCATGAATCCCCTCTCACCATTCATCCCGGTAGTACTAAAATGTATCAAGACCTACGCCAGAGGTTTTTGTGGACTAGGATGAAGAGAGAAACCGCTCAATACATTGCTAATTGCGACGTTTGTCGTCGTGTTAAAGCAGAGCATCAACGGCCTGCTGGCACTCTTCAACCTTTGGCTATTCCTGAATGGAAATGGGATAAAATCAGTATGGATTTCATCACTGGGTTTCCCAGGACCAAGAGAGGGAATAATGCCATCTTCGTTGTGATCGACCGACTTTCCAAAGTAGCCCACTTTCTACCTGTTCGTGAGAGTATCACCGCTAGCCAGCTAGCTGATTTATACATCTCCCGAATAGTGTCTCTTCATGGTGTTCCATTGGAAATTAACTCAGACCGTGGGAGTCTCTTCACCTCTCAATTTTGGGAAACTTTCCAAAATGCTATGGGGACTCATCTCTCTTTTAGCACCGCCTTCCATCCTCAATCAAGTGGTCAAGTAGAGCGAGTCAATCAAATTCTGGAAGATATGCTCCGAGCTTCTGTTATCTCGTTCGGAAGGAGTTGGGAGGAATGCCTTCCATTCGCGGAGTTTGCTTATAACAATAGTTATCAAGCTAGCTTGGGCAAAGCTCCTTTCGAAGTTCTTTATGGACGAAAATGTTGAACGCCTCTTAACTGGTTAGAAACCGGGGAAAGACAACTATTTGGCCCAGATATGACTCAGGAAGCAGAAGAGCAGGTTCGCGCTATTCGTGAGAATTTGAAAATAGCCCAATCTCGTCAAAAGAGTCAATATGATCGCAAACATAAGCCTATGACTTATGAAGTCAACGAGAAGGCTTACCTTCGGGTTACTCCGTTAAAGGGAACCCATCGTTTCGGTATCAAAGGCAAATTGGCTCCTCGTTACATTGGACCCTTCCGCATTCTTGCCAAACGAGCAGAAGTTGCCTACCAATTGGAACTACCTCCGCACCTTTCCAGAGTTCACGATGTCTTCCATGTTTTGCAACTTAGGCGTTGCTTCGCGGATCCTATCCGTGGAGTGGACCACGAAACGCTTGATCTACAAGATAACCTCTCTTATCGGGAATATCCCGTTCGTATCCTTGATCAAGCCGAGCGTACCACTCGACGTCGTAATATCAAGTTTCTCAAGATTCAATGGTCACACCATTCCGAGGAAGAAGCCACTTGGGAAAGGGAGGATCGTCTTCGACTCGAGTACCCCACCTTCTTTCCAGAGGATCCTAAATCTCGGGACGAGATTCTTTTGAGTGGGGGTGAGTTGTCACACCCTAGCTAGTCCATGCATTAGAGTGTGCATCATGTTTACTTTCATTAGAAACTTGAAATGGGGAAGGCAGAACCCCCAGCACCCCTCTTGAAATCAACTAGGGTTTACTAAAAATAATTTCAATGAACCTGAAATGCCCTTCTAAAATGTTCACCCTCTTTGCCTTGGGTTAGAACCTCTGGCAAAATAGGTGCACAATTTTCTAGGTCAACAAAAGGTCACTGGATTAAAACTTATGTATGTTGCCTTTGGACATTTAAATGCTAATAAATATTTTAATGTTCAAATAATTCTGGAATTAAGTCAGGGCTGTTAGGAATAATCCCAATAGAGCCCACAATTATTTTCAGGATTTTAGAAAGTGCCTTGGTATTTTAAAAAAAGCCCTAAATCTACAGAAAAAATAGAAAAAAAAACAAAGCAGAAAGACTCACCTGGCGCCACCCACCAGGCCCACCTGCCGGCCCGGCCCAGCCACCGCGCCAGCGAGCAGCTTGGCTTAGCCAGGCAGGCAGGCAGGTGCTTGACGGCGGCACCAGAGCGCGCCACGCAGCTGGCTGCCGCCCTGCTTCCTCCCCTCGCCGCCCTGTTGGCCTGGACAGGCTCCGCGTCGCCGCCTCGACTCCCTGGACACGCTCACTCGCCCCCTGCCTCACTCTCTCACTCCCCTTCGCCATGGCCGACGCTGCCGAGCTCGTGCCACCGTGAAACCGCGTCCACCGACGTCCCCGTGTTGCACCACCGTGTCCATCCTCTGCGCCATCGTCGACTCCGTCGAGCAGCCGAGCCCCGAGCGCTCACACGCTCTGCAACGTCTTCTTCGACCTCATCTTCACCGAGCATCACCGGAGATCCCTTTCGATGTCGCCGCCGCATCGACTCGTCCCCGACCGCGCCGTCTACTTCTATGTGATCGCCGTGAGCTTCTGCACCTCCCCAACCTCTTCGTTCCTCTTCTCGTGCACCACAATGAGCACACGAAGCTCACCCGCACGCGCCACCGTGGAGCTCGTCGCCGACGTGTCTCCGGCCAAACTCCGGCCACGCCACCTAGTCTAACCACTCCACCGCATCCCTAGGAGCACAACGCACCTCACCACACGCCTCGACGTGCCCCGTAGCCTCGGGCTCATTTTCACCCGACTCCAGCGACCGCAAGGCTTGTCGCCGGCGACGTTTCCGGCCACCCCGAGCCCAACCACCACCACCAAATGCCGCGGTTCGTCCCCAGCTACCCGTAGCTGCTCTCCACGCATCAATTGGTGCCCTATGGGCGATTTCCGCAGTGCACCACCGCGTCTGGCCTCGCCGGCGGCTAAACGCCGGCAGGTTTTGACCCGCTGGCCGGCGAGGTTAACCTGCTGACGTGGGTTGACCTCCCCCTCTCTCTCACCGACATGCGGGCCCCGCCCAACTAATTACCCTGTTAGTGCTAACTAAATAGGTTAGTTTAATTAGTATAGTCACTGACTAGTGGGCCCTTCCAGTTAATTAGGCTAACTAAACATAGTTAGTGCACAGAGATACTGACCAGTGGGCCCCACCAGTCAGGTTTGACCTGGCTGGCGCCTTTGACCTGCTGACGTCACCCTGACACGTTGCTGACGCAGTAATTGATTTTCTGGATTTATTCTTATCCAGGAAATTCCAGAAAATAGTTCAAACTTCAAAAATTCATAGAAATTCAACCATAGCTCCAAATGAGATAAATTATATATGAAAAATTATCAGAAAAATTCAATCTATCCATATGTAATGGTTTCATGCATGACAAAACAAGTTTACCTTTCTGTTTAAGCAGAATAAGGAAATGCACTATAAATGCCATGTTCAATGAGCTAATATTTGAATCTTTGATTCAAATGAGTTCATCCCTCTCTATTTTAGCTTGCATTAGGCCAAGACACAATCATATTGCCATGTCATAGCATGCATCATATTGTTGCATATCGTCATGTGTTGATTGTGTTCCGATGTGTTCTTCGTGGTAGGTTCTGCCTCCGAGGATATTCATGAGTATCCAACTGAAGGGCAGTATCCCGTTACCACTCCATCAGGCAAGCAACCATTGATCATTCCGATACAAACCCATGTTCTCGCTTCTGCTCTTGTTTACTGCATTAAGACAACGCGATTCAAACTGCTGTGTGCTACGGTAGTTGAACCCTTATCCTCTGCATGACCTGTCATTGCCATAGTAACTAGATGAAACCCACTAGCATGTGTAGGAGTTGATTGAGCCATGTATGTGATTCCTACCTTGCTATGCCTGCTATGCTTAGAGTTGTGTCAGGTCTGGTTCATCTGGGTGATGGGCTAGAGTAAAATGCTGATGTCGGTAATATGAGGGATGTGTTGAACATGTTTTGGTAAAGGTATAGATGAGAGGCCATGTAGGAGTACATGGTGGGTTGTTTCATTGAGGCCGTCCATAAGAACTGAGATCTGTATGTGTGATTTAAGATGCAGTTACTACCGTACATTGGGCCCGAAACCAATGGACCCTCTCGGCTTCTTAGTCACCCTAGTACTCTGTCCAGGAGTTGCAATTAGTTTCTGGTGTTTGTAGGTTATGTGTTGGCGGCCGTGCGTAGCGCTGACCCTAGGGGTGGGCTATGTTGCGGTAGATACACCATGGCACGGTGTACCAAGTCACCCGTTTGGTGTCTCGGGAACCCTGTTCACATCGTTCGGGGCCGTATGTGGAAACCTCGGCCGGACTCCCTGCGGATGGAACCTGGATAGGCGATAAACCTAGACTAGAGACTTAAGTGTTTAGGTAGGCCGTGGCCGACACCCTCGCTGGGCTTCCGCTTGAAGGTTGCCGAGTACATGTCGTGTAAACGGCGGTAAGTGGTGAAAGCGTGTATGACGAAGTACACCCCTGCAGGGTATAAAACTATTCGAATAGCCACATCCGCGGTAAAGGACTACTTGGTTGCCTATACAGTTCATAGACAAGTTAATGGATACTACTAAAAGACTCAAGATAAGTGTGAGTACCGAGGATGGCCCTCTCGTAGGATGACGAGGGAGTATCTCCGGTGGAGTATCGTGTTGGTGAGTAGTGGACTCGCGTGCGAAAACTATTTTACTAGTGAAGTTCCGTAGGATAGTTTAGCCAAGAGTCAAAGCTGGCTTGCTGCATTAACCCCACCACCTTCTTGAGAATAAGCATGTATAGTAGGTTCTGATGTAAGACTTGCTGAGTACCTTTGTACTCATGTTTGCTTATTTATTGTTTTCAGACGACAACACTGCCCCCTCCGATGGGTTTTATGTAGACCTTGACGTCGACGAGTGACTAGCCACCCAGGTGGTGATCCCGGCCATGGAGGGCCCTATGTAGATAGACAGGCTTCGAGAAGCCTTCTTTCTTTCTAGAGTCTGTACTCAGACTAGTTGCTTCCGCATGTGCTTGTATGATTGTATGACTTGAGTGTTGGGTCATGTGACCCCTATCTGTATGAACATGTTATGTATGGCTCCCTGGAGCTTTTAAATAAAGTACTTGAGTTGTAGAGTTTTGTTGTGATGCTATGTTGTGTGTACTCATATCGGGCATATTGTGGGTAGATTGAAATGCTTGGTATGAGTGGGATCCGACAATCTAGTTGTTTATCCTTGGCAGCCGTTCTTACGGGGAAATGTAGTCTAGTGCTCCTCGAGCCATAGTAGTCTGCTACAGCCCGGTTCACCAGAGTCCTGCTAGCCCAGCACTACTATTCAGGACACTTGACTGGCCGACATGTGTTTCACCTCGTTCCTATGTCTGTCCCTTCGGGGAAATGTCACGCGGTGACTTCTGGAGTCCTGCCTAGCCTGCTACAGCCCGGGGTTCCCCGGAGTCCTGTTAGCCCAGTGCTACAGCCCGGAATCACTCATTGATGACCGACATGCTCGATGTGATTCATGTATGCCTGTCTCCATAAGTCTGTGCCGCTTTGGGTTCACGACTAGCCATGTCGGCCCGGGTTCTCTGTCATATGGATGCTAGCGACACTATCATATACGTGAGCCAAAAGGCGCAAACGGTCCTGGGCCATGGTAAGGCAACACCCGTGGGATACCGTGCGTGAGGCCGCAAAGTGATATGAAGTGTTACCTGCTAGATCGATGTGACTTGGAATCGGGGTCCTGACAAGTTCACAACAAAGCACGTCTCGTTGCCCAGGGCTACACTCAAGTCGATGGTATGGACTATTGTGAGACATATGCCCCCATTGCTAGACTTGAGTCCATCCGCATCTTACTTGCCTATGCTAATCACCATGATATCACCTTGTACCAAATGGACATTAAAAGTGCTTTCTCTAAATGGTGAAATAGAGGAGGAAGTTTATGTTAAGCAACCTCCCGGCTTTGTTAATCCTAAGAAACCCTATCATGTTTACAAACTTCACAAAGCTCTTTATGGTCTTAAACAAGCTCCTAGAGCGTGGTGCAAATGCTTGACCAAGTTCCTTATTAAAAAGGCTTTGAGATTGGAAAGATCGATTATACTATTTTTACTAAAAGGGTTAATGGTGAATTATTTGTGTGCCAAATTTATGTTGATGATATCATATTTGGTTCAACTAACCCTCATTTTAGTGAAAAGTTTGGAAAGCTAATGTCGGAGAAGTTTGAGATGTCTATGATGAGTGAACTCAAATTCTTCCTTGGTTTGCAAATCAAGCAAACTAAGGAATGCACCTTTGTTTCCCAAACAAAGTATACTAAGGACTTATTCAAGAATTTCATCATGCAAGAAAGCAAAGGTATGAAAACTCCCATGCCTACTAGTTGACATCTTGACTTGACCAAGGATGGCAAACCAATTGACCAAAAGGTTTATTGCTCTATGATTGGTTCATTGTTATATCTATGTGCCTCCCATCCCGATATTATGCTGAGTGTGTGCATGTGCGTACGATATCAAGCGGCCCCCAAAGAATGTCATCTTAAGGCTGTGAAAAGGATAGTGAGATACCTAATTCATACACCAAATATTGGCATTTGGTATCCTAAGAGGTCCTCTTTTGATCTTGTTGGCTATTCCGACTCGGACTATGCCGAAGACAAGGTTGATAGAAAGTCCACTTCGGGTACTTGTCAATTTCTTGGTAGATCTCTTGTGTCTTGGTCCTCCAAGAAACAAAACTCGGTATCCTTATCCACCGCCGAAGCGGAATACATTGCCGCCGGTTCATGTTGTGCTCAATTACTTTGGATGACCCAAACTCTCAAAGATTATGGGAGCTATGTGAAACATGTTCCATTGCTTTGTGACAATGAAAGTTCTATTAAGATTGCTCATAATCCCGTGCAACATTCTTGAACCAAGCATACTGAAGTTCATCATCATTTCATTCGAGATCATGTTGCCAAAGGGGACATTGATCTTAAGCCTGTTCATGCCGATAAGCAATTGGCGGATATATTCACCAAAACGCTTGATGAGAAAGTATTTTGCCATTTGAGAGGTGAATTGAACATCATTGATGCTTCAAATTTGGAGTAGAAACTCCATTTGGATACATGCAAGGCATGAGCCTTTGACTAATCCTTGAGTTTTCTCTTATGATGATGATATGTCATGGATATATTTGCACCCCTGCATGCTATCTAACCCTTGTAGGTGCTTGGATGAAGCAAAATCTATGAGATTGCAAATCACTCACATCTTTTTCAATCTCTACATCACCAAGTCTCTACAATATGGTGGTTGAAGACAAGGAAGCATGAAACCTTTCAACATATCCTTTGACCATTTCTATATATCAAATTTCATTTGGTATCAAATTCATGATTGTCAATTTGGATACACAAGTGCTCTTCCTTGCAAGACTAACCAATGTAGGTAGATGAACTCAAACTACAAGTGGTGCTCCCAATCTTTGATGAGCTACATCAATCTTGAGCATCCCACACAAGTTCAACTACATGATCAAGTTCAACACCACCACCCAAGGTATGTTATTCCATCTTAGAGAAGCTTTACCCCAAGTCATGGGTCAAAGCAACTCAACAAGATGTGAATACATCAAATGCGTAAACGAAAAATGGTAACCCCATTTTGAGCTTAAATGACGAGTATGACCTACAATCAAGTGTTCTCACTTGACTCCTCAGTCAATATACTCTAACATAGGTGACTTTGTCGCGGACCAATTATAGATGAAGTTCTCTAGCATTTCTCTGTATTCTTGCATTTGTCTCTTGCATGTTTGTTTCCCTTCTCTTTTCAAAAAAACTTCACCTAGATTTCTTTTCTTTTTCTTTGTTTTGTTCTGCATTCCCTGCATCAAATTCATTGCAAATCCTTCTGTTAATTCCTTGCAAATCCTTGTGAAATCTTATTTGCCTAAGTGAGCTGAGGTGAAAAATTGCCCTTCCTCTATGTTGAACTCGGTCACACCAGTCTGCCACTCTCAGTCAAACCGAACCATTTCGGTGCAACCGAAAAATACAACTCGGTGTCATCGACTTCACTGCAGAGAAAACAATTGCCACTTGCTCCTGCACTTTTGTTCTAGCTCCACTCAATGATTCTTATCCTCTACCAGCATCACACTCTAAATGCTCCTTTGCTCTGTGACTCAAGGTCCAAACCTATTTTGACTCACAATCCAGAAGATCCCTTCTTTGAAATTGATATCAAAGGGGGAGAGAGAGATCACATCAAAGCTTACTCACTTAAAAAGGGGGAGAGTACTTCAAAGGGGGAGAATGCTTAATCGCATCAAACAGAGAGAGAGAGACCCCAGATTCTTGGTATTCAAGAGGAGGGAAGTCACATGTCTTTAAGAGGGGAAAGACATGTTAGTTTGTCTTACGTTTCTGTGCTCTGATATGTTTTCTCTGATTTTCTGTTCCCTATATTCTCCCATTATCAAATATAAGATTCAGGGGGATAAAGACACCTAAGGGAAGGAAATCTTGAATTCATTGCATATCTTTATCATTGGGGACATGTCTATATCCAATAGGAGTACCTAATACTCATTTTCTACTTGTCATCCCAGTCTTGGTACTCTTGTGGTTTGCCGTTTGCTATGTTTAGTAGATATACCTGTGTTATCTAACCTTGTTTACTCAGGTTCATCTCTTCCTAAGCCAGCTTAAGACCACAAGGTAAGTATATGCATCTCACCCATGTGCATGATGATCTCTTGCTGATGTACATATTGTTTGCAGGAAGGACTCATGAACATGAAGCTACAATTCCTATATCCACATCATTTGCTCTGATGCATATAGCCAAGATACATGTAACTCATTGCTTGCTCTATCATGATTATGCATTCACATGCTCTTATACTCTGCATTTACATGATTACATATGTGTAGGGGGAGCCTATGCATGTTACATGTCTTTCCAAAGCTTTACCTACTATTCCTTATATCTTTATCTAAAGCTTTGATGTATGTTGTCATCAATTACCAAAAAAGGGGAGATTGAAAGCACAAGTGCTCCCTGGGTGGTTTTGGTAATTAATGTCAACATATCGCTTGTTGGACTAATGTTTTTATCTAGTATATTTCAGATAAGTTCAAAAGATGGAGTGGTGTGGACAAGAGGATGTGGAACCCCTTCAAGATGCTAAGGACAAAGGATTGGCACAAGCTCAAAAGCTCAAGGCTCTACATTTTCAGTTTAGTGATCCAAGATCACATTGAGTCCTTAGGAAAGCCAATACTTTTAAAAGGGGATGAGGTGTTGCTTAATGGCTTGCTTGCTCAAGTGCTTAGTGATATGCTCCAAAGCCCTCAACCACTTTCTCATATCCATATATGTCCCAAACCAAAAGTCAAACTCGGCCCTACCAATTTGATCCATCCGGCGCCACCGAGTTCACTTGACATAGCCATTGCCAGAAACCCTAATCAATTCGATCTCACCGATGGGATCTTGGTCTCACCGAGATGGGCTTGCAAACTCTTTGTTGCCTGTTGCAATTATTTCAGTCCCACCGAGATAAGCAATTAGTCCCATCGAGTTTGCTTGACCAACTCTCTGTTTTGCTTATTACCAAAATTGGTCTCACCGAGTTTGTGTAATCGGTCAAACTGAGATGAGGTTTTACCCTAACCCTAGCACATTGGTCCCACCAAGTTGATCATATCGGTCCCACCGAAATTCCTAACGGTCACATTATGAACTGAATCGGTCCAACCAAGTTTTCTAATTCGGTCCCACCGAGTTTGGTAAATTGTGTGTAACAGTTAGATTTTGTGTGGAGGCTATATATACCCCTCCACCCTTCCTTCATTAGTAAGGAGAGCCATCAGAACGTGCCTACACTTCAACATTCATTTTCTAAGAGAGAACCACCTACTCATGTGTTGATACCAAGATATTCCATTCCAACCATATGAATCTTGATCTCTAGCCTTCCCCAAGTTGCTTTCCACTCAAATCATCTTTCCACCAAATCCAAATCAGTGAGAGAGAGTTGAGTGTTGGGGAGACTATCATTTGAAGCACAAGAGCAAGGAGTTCATCATCAACACACCATTTATTACCTTTTGGAGAGTGGTGTCTCCTAGATTGGTTAGGTGTCACTTGGGAGAACAAGAGCAAGGAGTTCATCATCAACACACCATTTATTACCTTTTGGAGAGTGGTGTCTCCTAGATTGGTTAGGTGTCACTTGGGAGCCTCCATTAAGATTGTGGAGTTGAACCAAGGAGTTTGTACGGGCAAGGAGATCGCCTACTTCGTGAAGATCTACCCTAGTGAGGCAAGTCCTTCGTGGGCAATGACCATGGTGGGATAGACAAGGTTGCTTCTTCGTGGACCCTTCATGGGTGGAGACCTTCGTGGAATTGTGCAACTGTTACCATTCATGGGTTGAAGTCTCCATCAACGTGGATGTATGATAGCACCACCTATTGGAACCACGCCAAAATCTCCATGTCTCCAATTGCGTTTGCACACTCCAATCCCATCCCTTTACTTTCTCGCAAATTGCAAGCTTTACTTTCCGCTGCTCATATACTCTTGCCATGCTTGCTTGAATGTATTTTGAATATTTAAACTTGTTCTAAAACTCCACCTTAACTTGAAGAAATTAAGAGTCTATTCACCCCCCTCTAGACACCTCTTCTCGATCCTTTCACAAACATTTTGAGCACCACATTGCACAATATAACATACTCCTAATAGAAGATCAGACAGTTAACCAAACCAAGCATGCTTAACAACTTGGAAATATAGCAATTGTATTTTTTTCTCATGTATTTATTACATCCAAATTCGATTTAGTTCTCACATGGTATACAATAACCGAATGCACCCACAACAATTGAACATCGCATTGCAGAATTGAACCAACCAGTTAACTAAACACCACAACAAATGAACCAAACATTAACTGAGCACCACATTGCACAATATAACATACTCCTAATAGAAGATCAGACAGTTAACCAAACCAAGCATGCTTGACAACTTGGAAAATTGCACCCTTTAGAATTGAACATCACATTTGTAGAATTGAACCAAACAGTTAACTGAACACCACATTGCATGACATATAGAACATATACACTAGAGCAGTAGATTGGATGGTAAAAGAAGATGTCACAATTCACTAGAATTTGTTTAGGAAAGGCAGTAGCTAGCAAACTGGACACGGGTCCTTCTAATGAGGTAATAAGGCAAGCTACTCCTCATTGTCGGAGATATCGATGATGATTGGCTCCTTGGACATGGAAGAGGGTGAGGCCTCCGCATTGTGGGTGCCCTCGTCGTAATGGTGAGTTGCCGGAGCCCCTCCAGGCACCAACCTACTGGCTCTCGAGATGAGGTAAGCACGTGCACGCTGAGAAAACACCTCGTAGTCTTCGTCGGAGGCACCGATGGGGCCTCGAGAAAACGCCATGAACTATCGTTTAAAGCAGGCAACCGCATCGTGGCATCGGCGCGTGAGGCGTCGGCGGTGGCCTCCACAGCGAGGTGCTCCTCCAAGATCTAGGGTCGGCACGAATGGCAGCCATCGCGACCTCATCCACGCGTGCGGCCGCAATTTGCTTCTCCGCTGCCAAATGCTCCGTGAGATCTTGGCTATACTGCGTGCACCATGGCTTAGGGTGGTGCTTATTTGGTGGAGGGGTCGGTGATTTGGGTGGAAGGTGTCACGCTTGCACCGGCGGTCGGGGCATGTGGGATGTGGAAGGAGGAGGAGGATGGGGGTTGGGTGTGGATTACCTGCCTGGATAGGCGAGGCTGAGCAGCGTGAAGGAGGGTCACCGGCGAGGAGGCGGTGCTGCAAGCAAGGAGTGAAGGTTTCAACTTGGAAATGAAGGCGGAAACAGGGGAAATGTGGCTTTTGGAAAGGGGGAGGGGGCGGGGAGGTAGATATTTCTGCAGAAGCCAAAAATTTGGAATCGCTTCCATGAAAAAACTAGCGCGCAAAGTGTCATCAGACATGGTCCCTTATTCAGAGCGGGATGTGGACTGTAGCCATCGCACCTTCTCACATAAGCCGTATGCGTACTCTACTCCAACGGTGATCCAAGATATTTTGTGTTGCATCTCACACGGTTGGTTATAATAAACTGTGTGGGATCTACTTGATTTTTCGTCTTGATTTGAATTACATAATGGGGTCACAACGGCAATGGATGGTGTTTGAATTGCTAGACCTTTTATCTGCTATGAACATGCAACTATATGTGTGTCGTAAAAGAACTGGAATTATTCAGGGTTTGTTTGGACATTTTTATGCATTAACTGAGTTTTCAATGCATTTATGTGCATAATTCAAATTTGAACTACATGCACATGCTCCAGTGCATATAAATTGGTTGAAAAATCAAATCTTTGTCCTTGGGTGCATGCTTAGGTCCCATGCAAGAAATGGGAATGAATGTCAAACATCCTGCCACCGTCACTCGGCCGCAAACATTGAGATACCTGGTTTTTAATTTCTTGTAAATCCAAAAATCGTCTGAAATTCATGAAACTTGGCATGCTATCATGGAGCGGCATCTACATGCTGTGGTAAATTTTCTATCCCATTTGGGGCATGTTTGGGGTATATGCTTCTCCCAAACCAGAGCTTCTCACAGCAAGCACGATGGTTTCGGTAGGGAATGTCCCACCTTTGGGGACGAAACGATATCCATTGCCTCTTATTGCTTTCAAAAAATTTCTTGTGTCAACATAGAACAACAGGAGCGTTGTGTCATTTTTTTGATTTTTCGGGGTTCATTTGGACATTTTTATGCATTAATTGAGTTTTTGATGTATTTATGTGCATAATTAAAATTTGAACTACATGCATATGCTCCAGTGCATATAAATTGGTTGAAAAATCAAATCTTTGTCCTTGGGTGCATGCTTAGGTCCCATGCAAGAAATGGGAATGAATGTCAAACATCCTGCCACCGTCACTCGGCCGCAAACATTGAGATACCTGGTTTTTAATTTCTTGTAAATCCAAAAATCGTCTGAAATTCATGAAACTTGGCATGCTATCATGGAGCGGCATCTACATGCTGTGGTAAATTTTCTATCCCATTTGGGGCATGTTTGGGGTATATGCTTCTCCCAAACCAGAGCTTCTCACAGCAAGCACGATGGTTTCGGTAGGGAATGTCCCACCTTTGGGGACGAAACGATATCCATTGCCTCTTATTGCTTTCAAAAAATTTCTTGTGTCAACATAGAACAACAGGAGCGTTGTGTCATTTTTTTGATTTTTCGGGGTTCATTTGGACATTTTTATGCATTAATTGAGTTTTTGATGTATTTATGTGCATAATTAAAATTTGAACTACATGCATATGCTCCAGTGCATATAAATTGGTTGAAAAATCAAATCTTTGTCCTTGGGTGCATGCTTAGGTCCCACGCAAGAAATGGGAATGAATGTCAAACACCCTGCCACCGTCACTTGGCCGCAAACATTGAGATACCTGGTTTTTAAATTCTAGTAAATCCAAAACTTGGCTGAAATTCATGAAACTTGGCATGCTATCATGGGACGACATCAACATGCCGTGGTAAATTTTTTGTCCCATTTGGGGCAGGTCTGGGTATATGCTTCTCACAAACCAGAGCTTCTCACAACAATCATGATGGTTTCGGTAGGGAACGTCCCACCTTTGGGGATGAAATGATATCCATTGCCTTTTATTGCTTTCAAAAATTATCTCGTGTCAACATGGAACAACATGAGTGTTGTGTCAATTTTTGTGATTTTTGGGGTTCGTTTGGACATTTTTATGCATTAACTAAGTTTTCAATGCATTTATGTGCATAATTCAAATTTGAATTACATGCACATGCTCCAGTGCATATAAATTGGTTGAAAAATCTAATCTTTGTCCTTGGGTGCATGCTTAGGTCCAATGCAAGAAATGGGAATGAATTTCAAACACCAGGACACTATTGATTGCCGACAAAATGTTGAGATACTTTGTTTTTAAATTCTAGTAAATCCAAAACTCATCTGAAATTCATGAAACTTGGCATGCTATCATGGAATGGCACCCGGCATGCTTTGGTATTTTTTGTGTCCATTTTGAGAGAAGGCGCACTCGAATAATAGCCAGCAAAGGCATTTTGAAAAAATTGCTGCCACTTTAATATATCAAACATTTGTATAATTCAAACCATGTGCGTTCTGTTAACAATTCACGTGACGCCACGTGTCTTGGTTTTAATGGCTCGTGATCGCAGACGTTTTAGATAGAACACCCGTATGCAAAGTGATAGCAGGATTTGTGCATCTCTTGAATGCAAACGGTTCTTTTGGATGACCCGTGTGCAACCATTTACAAACAATTTGGTAAGATTTGCATCTGTCATATTGGGTATGTTGCCATTTGTCAAACTGGAAAGATTGCCATTTGTTGATCTAGTAACATTGCCATTTCTCAACCTTGTAACACCGCGATTTGTCAAAATATGAAGCTAAAAAGCACTAGCAGTATCTAATTTTTGCAACTAAAATTCAGTAATTAAGCATAGATGGAGGCGAGGAGGCGTGTTCAGCCAGGCGTGCAGCGGGCGGCGCAGTACTATTCGATTTGACAGCGGGCGACGCAGTTCCCGATATGGGTTTAATGCAGACGAGGGAGAGGGTAGTGGTTCCTGACCCATGGCGGCGATGCGCGCGAGCAGCCAGCGGCTGTGGTAGATGGTCTATGACGCCGGCCTGTAGCATGGCACCGAGGATCGTCTCCAGACAGTGTTGGCGACCGGCTGGTGGATGGCCGCCGTCGACGCCAGCTACGACTCTCAGCACGACCAGATGATCATTGCCACCACCAACAAGTTCACCATCATCAAGAAGCTCGCGGACGACATCGCCGTACTCCTCCAGCCCGCACGCCCGGGCTCCTCATTGCCTACCACCCTAGTTGGCCTCCATGGTCGGAACCTCTTTCAAGCACTGGTGGCCCTGCGACTGCCCACCGACACCATGAAGAATTTCCACCTGGAGGTCGTGCTCGCCGCGAGGCGCCTCACCATGCAAGAATTCGTCGACCTACACATCCACGTGTACGAGCGAATCGTGTACATAGGTATCTACAAGGCCAGTGAGGACGCTATGATGTTGGCCTTCTTCAACTGGCTGGAAGCCTTGGATGCCTTTGCTAAGAAGAACCTTGACCTTGCCACAAAAGCCTCCACTCCTTAGCCGCCGGTCAGTGGCCCGGTGCACTGAGTTGAGGAGGAGGGGGTCATACGTTGATGGATGCATCTTTCTTCTTGCCTCCTGTAACCACCACTTCGATCGCATCATCGTGGCCTTAATTCTTAGTGTGCTATTGCATTCTCGTTCCAGTCAATACATACATGTGTGATCCCTTTACTTAATTATATGCATCACTGTAACTAGTACTCCATCTATCAATTTATAAGTTGTGCAGCCAGTGTTTGGGGCCGGCGCATGATCACGCACGTTTGTGTGCATGCGGTTGCGCCGGGCGTTTGGCTGCACCCGCTGCGCCCACCAGTCCCCGTGCGTTTGTTCGCACCCGCCGCGCCCGTGCCCGTGCGCACGCCCCTCTCAGCAGCATGGGATGCTGCCCTCGACTGCTACCTCTCAGAACATTTTGTGCTGCCTTGAAGACTTCAACAACGGCGTCCCAGAGGATGACAACGACAACTACGGCGCGGCACGCCGCCTCCGCCATCATCGGAAATAGTTTTTTTGGGGTTTAATACTGTATCTCGAATTCTCGATCATATGAATATAAATTCGCAGTGTGACTGAATGAAAGATATGGTTTGAACGAACTTGCGTTTTCTCTCTCTTAATGTACAGACTTATCAAGCGATTTTCTTTTGAAAATAACGTCAATGGTTTTTAAATATAAAACACTCATCATGAACGTTTTAGTTAGAACACCCGTATGCAATCCGACAGCTTCCCCAGGAAGCCAAGGGAAAATGTGCTGAGCAGGATTTGTGCAGCTCCTGATCGCAAACGTTTTAGATAGAACACATGTATGCAAAGTGAGAGGTATGGTGTTCCCCCTTAAGTCATTGGAAAATTTGCAGTGCAGGATTTGTGCATCCCTTCAACGCAAATGGTTGTTTTGGATGACCCGTGTGCAACCACATAGAAACAATTGGGTAAGATTTGCATCTGTCACATTGGTTATGTTGCCATTTGTCAAACTGGAAAGATTAACATTTGTTTATCTAGTAACATTGCCATTTGTCAACCTTGTAACACTGCGATTTGTCAAAATATGTAGCTAAAAATCACTAGCACTATCTAACTTTTGCAGCTAAAATCACTAGCACTGTTCACATGGACACCACTAGTAGGCGTGAGTTGATGGACACATATGCAAATGTACCACTGATTACATACAACAAGTCATCAACCCACAACGACAACGAGGATACATGTTGGATTATTGATCATTTCCAACAAAACATTCTAGTAAAGTAAAGTTTTTCTCACACAACAAATAAGAAAGCAATGAATGAACTTCAGCTCAACCACTCATAGGCGTTGGAAACGCTTGCTTTGAACCAGAAGTGATTCTCTAGGAAGGGCCAGCTATTGACAAACTCGAGACCAATGCAGGACTGATCATCCAGGCTAAAGTGGCCTATTACAATACCCATATTGTGATAGCCACAGTAGGGAAGCATAGCAATGTCCGAGGTATAGATACAGTCGCTTCTCATAAATGGTAGTAATGTTGTGTCAATAGCAGCTGGATCGCCTTTCACCATCGTTGGATAGTTTTGTCCAAGGAAGAGCGAGTTTTCTCCAAGACTATCAATACTGAACTAGGGAGAAGGTGTTGGCACTAGCACACTAGTATCCATCCTGAATACTCTGCAATGGATGTTGGAATAGGTTCAGAGAGTGCAACCATGCGAGACAACACCTGCTTCCTTAGTAACATCAACAGTGCCCTGTATACAGAAAAGAAGAGGTGATCCATCAGAATAAGTTTCCAGGCGCCACTGAGTATATGGGTCCTGCTCGTCCTCATGCTCGTGATCATCACCATCGTCATCTCCCCCTTGGTTATAATTTTTTTCAAGTATAGGTGGTGGAATGTTCACAGGACCTTGGAAACACAAGAAGGTTAATTAGTAAAGGGAAACTAGCTAGCTAACCCGCATGCATGTGGATGAAACAATTATAATTACGCTGGAAGAAAAACGTACCGAAACCATAAGGATTCCATGCAAAAACAGTGCCACGAGTGGCGGCAGCAAATACAAGATCCTCGTATTGAATTGCATCACAATACTCATCCCTGTACAAAAATTGATTTTTGAGCAATATCCATCGAGTTGTGGAAGCAAGGACGACAACAAGCTTGTCGAAGATAGCAACAACTTCATAGTTCATGTAATCCCAAGAGCGGTTGGGAACTTGACAAATTGCTATCTTTCATAGACGATGATCACCATGATCGTATTTGAATGTACATAGAATACCGGTGTGCTCAACTTCAGGGCAGTCTGAGATTTTTGGAAGTGGAACCCGGTGACAAGTGTACACATTCACAAGTTCCCACTTGCAGTTGTACCCAATATAAACAACCCAATCTCCATTTGCACCTTCCCAAGCCTTACGTTCAAGTGATGGCATCTTGAGATCACACGTATCATTATCAAGTGGCATCAACTTGCAAAAGGTGAGGCTTCCTTCGTCCCCGCACCAGTGATGAGGGTCACGTCGAAGAAGATAGGGGAGATCAAACCGCTCCTGGACCCTTGGGTTGCTTGTAATGATGTTATTAGTTGAGTCGAGGCCGGTCTTGAACGAACCTACCATGCTAGCCAAGGTGATGACGTCACATCGATTAATGAGTTCCTCCACCACGCCATCTTTCAGATCGGGGCAAGAATAACGGGGTCGTTTCTGGCCTATTCCCTCCATGGAGAAGACGGTCTAAAAATGGCAGAAAGGAAAGGGTGAAGGCAAATGGAGGGAGGAAGAGCGTGCGGCAGGAGTTCCAAATCGAGAGGGAAAGGCGAAGAGGCGGTGGACGGTTGCCATGGTACAAGAAGAGGCCATGGGGAGCAAACGGTTGCCACAGAGGTCACACACTGACGACAAGGCCGAGTGAACCGCATGCCGTATATCGCACACACCTTGATCTGGCTGACCATTTCTTTTGTGTGCCTAATCACAAACAGTTCATCTGAGTGAACCGTATGTTGTATATCGCACACGCCTTCAGCTGGCTGCCCGTTTCTTTTGTGTTGCCTCATCGCAAACATTTAATTGAACCGAACCGTATGCCCTGCATCACACATGGAACTAAAATCTAAACCGTGTTTGATGCATCCTTCATCACAAACGTTTTGCACCTTTTTGACGGTTTTTTACACCACCGTTTGCGAATATTGCATCGCACACAGTTTCGTCGAAGGGTCTCTGATCGTAGTGTCGCATTAGTAGCATCCTGCAGTAGTGATAGCAAAGTCATAGCAACATCGATCTCAAAACATAGTGGATACTAGGGATCAAGCCCTAACAAAACTAACTCAATTACACGATGAATCTCATCCAACCTACCACTGACCAATGAGCATACGAAGGAATTGATCATTCCCGGCGGTGAGCATCATGAATTTGGTGATGGTGGATGGTTGATGATGATAAAGACGGAAGATCCCCCTCTCCGGGGCCCCGAACAGGCCCCAGATTTGGCCTCCCGATGAAGAACAGGAGGTGGCGGCGACTCTGTATCGTAAAACATGATGAAACTTCCTCCCCTATTTTTTCTCCAAAAATAGGAATTTAAAGAGTTGGAGCTAGGGTTAGCAGAGCCTCATGGGGCCCACTACCCACCAGGGCGCGCCATGCGTAGTGGGTAGCTGCCCCCCTCCAGTGGGTCTTGGTTCTAGTATTTTTTATTTATTCCCAAATAATTCTCCAAAATTTTTCATCAATTCTGAGAACTTTTATTTCTGCATTAAAACAACACCACGGTGGTTCTGCTTAAAATAACGTCAGTCCGGGTTAGTTTCATTTAAATCATGGAAATTAGAGTCCAAAACAAGAGCAAAAGCGTTAGGAAAAGTAGAAACGATGGAGATGTATCACCCCACCTCCAGCCGCTCCGCCGCCGGCAGAAGGCCACATGGGGAACACGACGCTCGAGTTTGTCATGGAGCTATGTGACCCACCGTGAAGCCGGCTATGGCTCCCTCGTCCCTTCGCCAGGATCATGGAGGCCGACCAGCCGCTTGGGTTATGGCTGACGATGCCGTGTATCTAGGGTAGGGCAATAGACCTGATCTAAGCATCCCTCCTAAGGACACTGCGCTACATTCAAAGACAATCAAAGGATAGCAAGTTCAAACCGACTAGAATCACCAGAGTGCATGCCGACCAACATATCCACTCGGATATTCCAATTCCATTCGACCAACATACCATCACTCGACTGTACAAGAAACCACTCGGAGTATAGAAGGCCTAAAGTCACTCTGGGCAGCAATAGTCAGGCATTCACTCCGTAGTATTAATGATCAGTTATATGACTTTATGGCTGGCGTTACCAATAACGCCCTGTCTTAACGTACATTGAACCCTATGTAACATGGGATGGCGGGGGTCCTGGCGCACTCTATATAAGCCGCCGCTCCTATGGCACAAGGGTTCACACCCCTGTAACTTCACGCATAATCCAAACGACCGAGCCTATGGGCACCAAGACGTAGGGCTGTTACTTCCACTGCGAAGGGCCTGAACTCGTACTTCTTGCATGCACAATCTCACCGTAGTTAGGATCTTGCCTCTACATTCCTACCCCCTACTTTACTGTCAGACTTAGAACCACGATAGTTGGCGCCCACCGTGGGGCAGGTGTCTTAGCGACTTTCTGGTGAGGTTGCAATTTCTCCGAGTCCTTTCATCATGGTTTCCGGCGGAGGTTTGGCTGAGGGCCGTGAGATCCATCTCGGTGCACCCGTCTTCATCGCCGACGACTCTCGACGTTGAGGTGCTCCCCGTCCACGGGGCGACGCACTTTTGCGCGTGCGTTCGTGGCGTCCTTCTACGGCAGCCATCGACTCAGTATCGGTCGGCCCCCGCAGCATCTTCGCTCCCGCTATTCGCCGTCACAAGGGATCCGGCGGTCACGGCTACAATGGTGGGTGAAGCACGCGGTGTCGCGTCAGTCGGCCACCCCTCAAGTCATGGCAATCGAGCCCGACGAATCTCTCTACGGCCTGTTCGACTGGCTCCATCAAGACCCTGCCCGAGTGCGATAGTAGTGACCCCGCGGCCGAGGTCCTTATGGTTGACACGCCTCGCAGTCCGCCTAGGATGCGTCACAACGGCGGCGGCGATCCGTCGCGCATTCATGAAGAGTACCACCCCGAAACTCTCTCTTCTCAGAAGAGGGAGGAACTTCACCGCCGCAATGTCGAGGCCCTCCACATGCCCGTTGTCGGTGAGTCCTCTAAGACTCGGTCCTTGGAGGCGGTGCGATTGGCCACTTTGGCTGAGCGCACCCGACTGGAGAACCTTCAGTGTGCACTCGACGACCGTGCTCGCCGACAGATCCCCGAGTCCAGTCGACGGCAGCGGCAGCTATTTCCACCTGAACCACAGGTATACTGCACTTCGATTCAGAATCTTACCGCTGCGGCCTGTATAGCATAATCTATTCAGCCGTCCCAGTCAGAAGCTGGTAGAGGTTTGATGCAGATCAGAGCGCCGCTTCGAGCAGCAGGAGAGCATAATACTACAGTGTCTCAGTCGCGTAACAAAATCCATAGCAGATCTGTAGTTGCTGACACCGTTCAGTCGGCTCATAGCCCAAGATCGCCTCCGCGACGCGAAGGACGAGGGCATCGCCAAGGGCAGTACTTGGGTCAGAACCATGAGCAGCACGATCATCGGCTCGACCATGATGACCGCCGTCGAGTGCCTACGCCCCCTCCGAGGGGCGAATCATACGTGCCCCGGCATTATGACGATAGGTGGCCGTACAGTGAAGAGCGGAGGAGGCCAATCGACCCAAGAGAACCAAGATTTGATGCAAGGTCCATTTTGGTACAAGGTTTGGTGGACAGGAATCAAGCACATAGAGAAGGGCAAGACAGAGATTGCCCAACTGGAAGCAGAGTGCATGTTTCTGGTCCCGAATGTTTTAGCAGAGCCATCAGGGCTGCAGAGATCCCTCCCAACTTCAGGTTGGTGACTGGGTCAGTAAGTTTACTGGTGAATCAAAGCCAGACACCTGGATTGAGGACTACCGAGTGGCTGTGCAGATCAGTGGAGGAAACGATGAAGTGGCCATGAAGCATCTTCCCCTGATGCTTGAAGGGTCGGCTAGAGTTTGGTTGAATCAGTTGACCCTAGGCAGTATTTTCAGCTGGGAGGAGTTGGCTCCAGTGTTCGTCAAAACGTTCAAGCGCACGTGCAAACGGACAACAGGATTGGCAGAATTGCAACACTGTGTGCAAAAGCCGAATGAAACTTTGAGGGATTACATCCAGAGGTGGTCCACCTTGCATCACACGGTGAAGAATGTGTCTCAGCACCAAGTAGTTTGTGCCTTCAAGGAGGGCATTCGGTATCTGGAGCTCAACCTGAAATTCGGTCGGACAGGAGATATGTCTTTGACCCAAATGATGGAGATAGCCACTCGGTACGCAAACGGTGAAGAAGAAGACCGGCTCCGCAGCGGCAAGAGCAAACCAATCGGCCAGGACACTGGAGGAGGTAATTCCAATCGGAAGCGGAAGCGCAAAGCCGAACCTGCGGGCCCTGGAGAGGTTGAAGTCGCAACCCAAGGAATAGCTAAAGGGCCCTGGACCCCCAAGAAGGTGAAGGATTCAGCCGGGAACGACGTGTTGGATTTTCGATGTCACATTCACATTAAGAAAGACGAAGAGGGTAAGCTATTCTATCCCAAGCATACCACTCGACAGTGCCGAGTCCTTATACAACAGTTCTGAGAAAAGCAACCTAGTGAAAAAGAGAAGGAATCTGATAAGGATGAGGATAAAGAAGAGGTTGATGAAGGATTTCCTAATATCAATTCAACTTTGGTGATTTTTGCTGATGTCGAAAGCAAAAGTCAACTAAAAGTCATCAACAGGGAAGTAAACATGGTCGCTCCAGCGACAACGACGTATCTGAAATGGTCAAAGACTCCTATCACATTTAACCAGTCAGACCACCGGCCGAACGTTGCCACCCCTGGGAGGCAAGCGTTGGTGGTCGATCCGGTCGTTGGGGGCACCCGATTGACCAAAGTCTTGATGGATGGTGGCAGCGGATTGAACATTTTGTATGCTGAGACCCTCCAAGGGATGGGCATCTCGATGTCCAAACTCAGCGAGAGCAACATGCGGTTGCATGGAGTTATACCTGGAAAGAAAGCCAATTCACTCGGCCAGATCACTTTTGATGTGGCGTTCGGTGATTCAAAGAATTACCGTAAGGAAAATTTGACATTTGAAGTCATGCATTTTCACAGTGCCTATCATGCTATCCTGGGCAGAACTACGTATGCCCGTTTCATGGCTCGACTGTGTTATGTGTATCTCAAACTCAAGATGCCTGGCCCTAGGGGCGTGATCACATTCACTGGTAATCAGTAACGAGTAGAAGAGTGCTTCCATAAGGGCTCGAAGATTGCCGATGAACAGATGGCGACAGTAGAAATGGAAGAATACAAGAAGACAGCAGACCCAATTGATTTGTTGAGAGCTAAGAAGCCTTCTTCAGAGTCTGCATTTAAGTCGTCTGGTGAAACAAAGTCAGTTCATATTCACCCAACGTATCCCCATGCTGCTCCGACTTATATATCAACAACACTCGACATCAAATAGGAAGAAGCACTCATCTAGTTCCTTCATGAGAACTGGGACATCTTTGCATGGAAACCTTCGAACATGCCAGGTGTACCTAGAGAACTGGCTGAGCACCGTTTGCGAGTCGACCCAATAGAAAGACCTGTCAAAGAACACCTCCGATGGTCTGCTGTGGAGAAAAGAAAGGAAATTGGCGAGGAAGTGGCTCGGCTTTTGGAAGCTGAGTTCATCCGAGAGATTTACCACTCCGAGTGGCTCGCCAATGTCGTCATGGTTCCCAAGAAGGATGATTCACTCCGTATGTGTATTGACTTCAAGCATATTAATCGGGCATGCCCAAAAGATCACTTCTCTCTCCCTCGCATCGATCAAATAGTCGACTGGAATGCGGGATGTGAGCGATTGTCCTTTCTGGATGCATACTCCGGGTATCATTAGATCCGACTGTATGGACCCGATGAAATAAAAACAGATTTCATGACCCCATTCGGGTGCTTTTACTATGTTACCATGCCCTTTGGTCTCAAGAATGCTGGCGCCACATTCATGCATATGATACAGAAGTGCCTGCTCACTCAAATCAGTCGGAATGTAGAAGCATACATGGATGACATCGTGGTTAAGTCACGAAAAGGTTCCAACCTGCTGACTGACCTCGCTGAAACCTTTGCCAATATGAGAAGATATGATATCAAGCTTAACCCGTCGAAATGTACATTTGGAGTTCCAGGTGGAAAGTTACTCGGTTTTCTCATTTTTGAACGAGGTATTGTAGGATCGAAAGTATGTCTAGAGGGGGGGTGATTAGACTACTTGACCAATTAAAAGCTTAGCCTTTTCCCAATTTTAGTTCTTGGTACATTTTAGCTATCTTAGAGCAAGTCAAGCAATCATCACACAATTCAAGCAAGCATGCAAAGAGTTTATTGGCAGCGGAAAGTAAAGCATGCAACTTGCAAGAATGTAAAGGGAAGGGTTTGGAGGATTCAAACGCAATTGGAGACATAGATTTTTTCCCGTGGTTCGGATAGGTGGTGCTATCCTACATCCACGTTTATGGAGACGTCAACCCACGGAGGGTAACGGTTGCGCGAGTCCACGGAGGGCTCCACCCACGAAGGGTCCACGAAGAAGCAACCTTGTCTATTCCATCATGGCCATCGCCCACGAAGGACTTGCCTCACTAGCGGTAGATCTTCACGAAGTAGGCGATCTCCTTGCCCTTACAAACTCCTTGGTTCAACTCCACAATCTTGTCGGAGGCTCCCAAGTGACACCTAGCCAATCTAGGAGACACCACTCTCCAAGAAGTAACAAATGGTGTGTTGATGATGAACTCCTTGCTCTTGTGCTTCAAATGATAGTCTCCCCAACACTCAACTCTCTCTCATAGGATTTGGATCTGGTGGAAAGAAGATGTGAGTGGAAAGCAACTTGGGGAAGGCTAGAGATCAAGATTCATATGGTAGGAATGGAATATCTTGGTCTCAACACATGAGTAGGTGGTACTTTTTCAGAACATATGAGTAGGAATGGTGTATGTGTTCTGATGGCTCTCTCTTTGAATGAAGAGGTGGTGGAGGGGTATATATAGCCTCCACAAAAAATCCAACCGTTACACACAATCTACCAATCTCGGTGGGACCGAATCAGAAAACTCGGTCTGACCGAAATAGTAAACCTAGTGACCGTTAGGAATTTTGGTGGGACTGAGATGCAACTCGGTAGGACCGATTCGGTTAGGGTTTGGGCATAACGTAATCTCGGTGAGACCGATCACACAAACTTGGTGAGACCGAGTTCGGCAATTAGCTAACCAGAGAGTTGGTCAGGCAAACTCGGTGGGACCGACTTGCTCTTTCGGTGAGACCAAAAAGTTACAAGAAGGAAACATAGAGTTTACCTTGCATTCTCGGTGGGACCGATTCGCTCTTTCGGTGAGACCGAAAAGTTACGAAAGGGAAACAGAGAGTTTGCAAGCCCATCTCGGTGAGACCGAGATCCTTATCGGTAGGACCGAATTGCTAGGGTTTGGCAGTGGCAAATGACAAGTGAAACTCGGTGGCGCCGGATTGACAGAATCGGTATGACCGAGTTTGGCTTAGGGTTTAGGTCATTTGTGGATATAGAAAGGTGGTTGAGGATTTTGGAGAATATCACTAAGCACATAAAGCAAGAGGCTCATTAAGCAACACCTCATCCCTCCTTGATAGTATTGGCTTTTCCTAAAGACTCAATGTGATCTTGGATCACTAAAATATAAAATGAAGAGTCTTGAACTTTTGAGCTCGAGCCAATTCTTTGTCCTTAGCATTTTGAGGGTTCCACTTTCACATCCATGCCATGCCAATCATTGAGCTTTCCTGAAATAATCATCTTGGAATAGCATTAGCTCAATGAGCTATATGTTGTTATGAATTACCAAAACCACCTAGGGATAGTTGCACTTTCAATCTCCCCCTTTTTGGTAATTGATGACAACATATAGATCAAAGCTTCGACAAATAATAATAATCATGAAATACATCGTCGCTTTGAGAAGTATGTGATAAGTAAGAGCTCCCCCTAAATTTGTGCACATTTAAAATTTGCTTTGGACTGCAAATGCACAAGGAGTTAGAATCATGGGTTACTCTTCCATGTCACATACATCTTGGTGGAGCACTCAAAAATGATAAGATTGAAATACATGCACTCATCACCAAGAATAGTGAATGATCACAGACGATAGATAGAATGATAACATTTAGCAAGCATTAAGCAACCATTTAAGTGTAGCTTATGATCAAACACTTGATCATCGATGTCTCACGAATAATGACATAGTATCGCACACGCAAGCAAACAAAGTTCGAAAAACCACCAAATAAAAACAAGAGAGAATAAAAGCAACACTCTCTCTCGAAGCCTATGATCTATACATTTTCTCCCCCTTTGGCAACAAGTTACCAAAAAGTTCCTAGAAAATGCATAGTGCTAAGTCGACGCTCAGGCTTGATCTTCAGGTGGTGGTGGAGTCCGGAGCACGCCAAGGACGAAGCCTTCGGTAGAAGTGGTCGGAGTCGAGGCTGAAGTGGATGCTGGAGCTGGTGGAACTGAGGCTGTGGCTGGCGCAGACATTGTGGCTCTGGTGTCAGCAACTGGCAGTGCAGACGACCTCGGACCTCGTGGCACCCTTGCAAAAGCATCAGTCGTGGTCCTGCCTCTCCTCTCATTCATGTCCTCCTGAAGCTGCTCCACGGCGGTCTGTATCTCTGTCACCTTGATGTCCATGTCATAGAACCCCTGTTCCATGATCCTCTCTAGGCTTGCCTGGTTCTGAGTCAGGGTGGAAAGTCCTTGCTCAATATGCAGGGTGGACGCTATCAGGTAACCGAGCTGCTCTTGTTTGGTCTTCAAGAAGTAATCAGATGCCTCCGCTTGAGTAGGCATCCTGGCAGCTTTCTCCTTCTTCGCCTTCTCCTTCCGAGCTTGTGCATGGGCAGATGAGGGTTCATTCTCAGTCATAACCACTTGGTTATCCTCAAAATCTGGACGGATGGGCAGGTGTTCCTTATCCAATAAATACACGCCCGTGCCCATCTTGGAGTTGATGAGCTCCTGAATCTGTGGGGCATACCCACAACTCCTCTTCTGGTCTGCAGCTGTCCTCTTGATTGTTTCCACAATGAGACTCATGACCTTGAATTTCTGAGGCACGTCAAAGACATGAAGCAAGTTGATCGCGTGACCTCTGATCATCTTGTGATCTCCAGATTTGGGCAGAAGGGTGTGCCTAAGGATCCAGTTGATTGTAGGCAATCCTGAGAGCAGATAGTGCACTGAGCCAAACTTGAACGTGTCGAGCGCTTCATTCGGGATCTCCTTGTACATGTTGGACATGGAGTTGTGATCCATCTTTTTCTTGGCATAAATGTCTAAGTCATCAGCTTGCTCCTCTAGGGCATTGATCAACTTCGCCCATTCTTCAACAGTGGATTGGTACCTTGTACCCTCTGACGTCCATGTGATCCTGCCATCCGGATAAAAGTGTGCTGTGGAGTAGAATTGCATGATCAGCTCCTTGTTCCACTTTGTGAGCTTCTGCCCAACAAAGTCTGCAACTCCACACGCACTAAAGCTGTCAAATACACCGGGGTAGTACTCTTCATTGTCCTTGATGTAGGTCCAGTCGACCCATCTCATGTCACAAATGATTGGCTTCTTGTCAAGCAAAACAGTCTCATAGAAATCTTGCTGTTCCTTGGTATGAAATCTGTAATCCACGACAGTCCTTCTCCTAGAAGCATACGGATCTGCTTCTCTCCATTTCCTCAGCCCTGAATCTCTTCTGAGCTTCATATCCTCAGCCACAGGATGAGCATCGTTGTGGTCTGGGATCTTGGGCTTGAGCTTCCTAAGGACACTCTCTTCCTCTTCTTCGATAGCTTCAGGCACTGGGGCCTTGTTCCTTTCCGCAGCTGGGATGCTTCGTGTGTTTCTCTTTGGTGCACTCTTAGGCTTAGATGCAGCCTTAGGTGCTTCCTTGGGCTTGGATGCAGCTGTTCCTGACCTTATAGCATCTCCCATGAGTTTGGCTGCCTTGGGTGCTGGTGCAGCAACCTCTTCTTCTTCTTCCTCCTCATCTACCATGATGGAGGCCTTCCCAAGCACTCTGGCTACAGTCTTCTTCACTCTTTCTTTCCTCTTTTTTCCCTCAGCAGCAACGGGCTCAACGGGAGCAGGCTTCACAGTTGAAGCTCTAGCCTTTGACATGGGTTGCCTGCCTGCTGGCCTTTTGATTTTCAGCCCTAGCTTTGTGCCTTGAGCTAGTTCAGCTCTCTTTGATGTGGCCTCTTCCTCTGCCACATAGTCTTCATCCTCAGAATTAGACGTTCTCTTCTTCCTTTGACGTGTGGCAGCCTTAGGCAGATTGCTGGGGGTGCTCCTGCTGCCATCATCAGAAGAACTTGAGGGGCTAGTGCCCTCACTCATCACAACTTGCTGCTCAGACACATTCTGGCTGTCACTTTGATCAGACATGTTGCAAACTGACTGCTGACCCTGTGAATAGATTATGGATAAGATAGAGTGGATGAGCATCACAAAAAGCAGAGATTTTTGCAAAAGATTAATTCAAAAACTTAGTTTTAGTTTTCCACAGAAAGCATCTCGGATCTACCGATTTTCAAACTCGGTGACACCGAAGCAGTTTTGGCACCAGAACTGGTGAACTCGGTCAGACCGAGTCATAGTTTGATGGCACCGAGACTGCTAGGGTTTCACAGAATTCCAAAATCGGTCGCACCGATAAGTTATTCTCGGTCAGACCGAGTTTCACTTGTGCAATGGCAAAAGCCAGATCGGTGGGACTGAGTTTTTCAACTCGGTGGGTCCGAGATGGTTTCGGCGGAAACCTAACCCTAAAATTTTCGAATTAAACCTAATCTACGAGTTCATTGACTGGATAGGAGTGTTTCAATCGTGGCAAGAATCATGATGATCACAATGTGCTAGGAATCGGAGTGGAGAATAGCACAAAGATTGAGTCCATACCCTAGTTCGGCGGAGACTCGCTACGGCGGCAACGGCGGGGTAGAATTCCGTTGACGGCGGCGGAGAAGACGATCTGGAGACCACGAAGGCAGAGCAGGTTATCGCGCGGGCGAAGAGGTTTCGGAGAAATTTCCAAAATTTTGCCCGTCACTATATATAGCCCGACCCTGTCGGTGTGACCGAGTGGAACAACTCAGTGGCACCGAGATGCAAAACTGTGTGCAGTTATTGCAACTCGGTGTGACCGAAAAGTTCAAATCGGTTGCACCGAGATCGAAAACCTAGATCAACTTAATGAACTCGGTAGGACCGAAAATGGAGTATCGGTCAGACCGAGATTCATAAAGAGGTTTTGGAAGTTTAAGTCTATGACGAATCGGGGACTCCGAGCGCTCCTCACACAGAGTGGTTCGAATCTTACTTGATCAAGTTTTGTGATGCAACACGAATAGAGTTTGAGACGAGAAAAGCATAGATAGCTAGAGGAGGTTCTTAGGCATTCTTGTCCATCCACTTGGCAAAAGAAGAAAGCCAAACAATCAAAACAACAAGTGGATGTCGTCGAATGAGTAAAATATGCGACCAACATGCTCACACAATAAGATGGCAAATGAAATATGTGGCAAAGCATGCACAACCAATTCTAGCATCTATCAAGCAATTTGCGATGACTAGGTCATCTATATATGAGTATATTGACTTAGGAGTCAAGTGAGAACACTTGATCATAGGTCATACTCATCGTTTAAGCTCAAGTGGGGTTACCACTTTTACATAAAGCATTGTTGTATTCACATCTTTAGAGTTGCTTTAGCTCAAGTCTTAGAGTAAAGCTCCCCCTAGATGTGATATCCCCCCCCTAAGAGGGATGAACTAACCTTGGGTTTTGTCGATGATGACTTCATGTAGATGTTGAAGATGTGGATGCTCAATGTTGATGTAGATCACTTGGAGCTATCCATTTGAGTGAATTGCACTTTCAATACCTACATGGGTTAGTCCCACAAGGAACAAACAAGGATATCCATAGACATAGAGTGATGCACACACAAGATGATGTCCATGAAAACTTTAGGTTACCTTGTCCCTTGTCTTACCAACAAGAGGGTTTGTGACTCCTTGAACTAGTGCAAGATGTGGAAGTTGATTGCACTTGTTCTTGCCAAAATGATAAGAGTGAAGTATGTTGGCGGAGTCACCCTCAAGAACTCTCTAGTTCTTCTTCTTTTGGATCCACACCATCTTGATGGGAATCCTTGGAGTTGTAGTCGTACTTGATGTAGTGGAACTTGAAGTAGTCTTGGGAATCCATTTGACTAAGGTCTTAGGAGCTTCTTCAAATGCACCAATCTCCTCTTGAAGCTTGTCCTTGCCTTTTTTGCTTGTAGTCTTGTGGGGGAAGATCATCTTGAGCTTGTGTCCCCTTGAAAGAAGTGTCATACTTCTCTTGTTGAGGAACAAACTTTGTCTTGGGGTATTGATCTTCTTCCCATTCAACTCCATTGGCATTGAACTTTCGTTCAAAACCAACACCTTGATTCTTCCGGTGCATTCCTTGCTTGCGCACAATTTCCTCGAATTGCTTACTTCCGGCAAGGCTCTTGTAGACACCTTTCTCTATAATTCCCTTCAATAAGCTATTTTCTTGCTCAAGTGTAACTTGGCTAAGAGAATCATTAGTGGAATCAAGAGAACTACTAGAAGCAACAATATTGGATTTAGCATGATCATTGTTACTACTAGAGGAAGAATCTTTCTTATTCTTGTTACTAGTCTTGACTTGAGGCATGTAAGTGGATAATAGTAAACGCTTGGCAATGTAAGAAGAACTTTTCTTGCGGAGATCATCATTGATTGCCTTTAAGAACTCATGCTCTTGCTCAAGTTTGAGCTTTTCAAAGCGTAATTTCTCATGAGCTCTTAAAAGTTCTCGATGATCTTCGAAGATAGTTTCATGAGCTAACTTAAGAGTGTTTAGTTCTTTAGTTAGAGCCTCAATCTTCTCCTTATCATTGTCATTCGTTTTAGCATGATTAATTGATGTTTCATCATAGTATTCTTCACTAGAGTTGTCAACAAGCAAATCATCATCACCTAACAAGTCATCTTCATCACTATTAAAGTCAACATACTCGGGGTGTGTTACCTTAGGACCTTTGGCCATGAAGCATCTTCCAATTCCTTCATTTGGTGAGTCAAATATGTCATAGGAGTTGGTTGACACAAGTGCTAGACCGGCAACACCTTCATCTTGAGTATCTTCGGAGTCGGAGTGATAACTTCTCTCGGAGTGGCTGTCGGAGTCGGAGCCGGATACCCATTCACCAACATGAGCTTGATGTCTTCGTTTTGTATAGCTCCTTGATGATTTTTCCTTCCTTTCTGAATCCTTGCTTCTCCGTGAGTATCTTCGTTCATAACGATCATCTCTACTCCTTCTCTCTCTTGGTGGAGATTCTTTGCTTCTTCTTTTTGGAGAATCTTATCTTTTCTTGTAGGGAGCCGTACACTCATTGGAATTGTGTCCGGGTCTTCCACAATTATAGCAGTTTCGCTCTCGACTAGAAGATCTTTTGTCATTGTAGGACCTTGACTTGAAGCTTCTATCTTTGTTTCTACTCTTGTAGAACTTGTTGAAGTTCTTCACCATTAAGCTCAATTCCTCATTGAAGTTCTGTTTCTCACTTGATGATGTGGGGACTTCACATGACGCTTTGTAGGCACCAATTGATTTATTGTGAAGTTCCTCTTTATCCTTGAGTGACATCTCATGAGCAACAATCCTTCCAATTACTTCCGTTGGCTTGAGATCTTTGTAGTTGGGCATCATTTGGATTAATGTGCACACGGTATCATATTTCCCATCCAAGGCTCTTAGGATCTTCTTGATGATGAATCTATCGGTCATCTCTTCACTTCCTAAGCCGGCAATCTCATTTGTGATGAGAGCAAGCCTAGAGTACATTTCAGCGACACCTTCACCATCCTTCATCTTGAACTTGTCAAGTTGACTCTGGAGCACATCCAACTTGGATTCCTTGACAGAGTCGGTACCTTCGTGCATATCAATCAAAGTATCCCAAATTTCCTTTGCATTCTCAAGGCGGCTGATTTTGTTGAATTCTTCGGGGCACAATCCGTTGAAGAGAATATCACAAGCTTGAGCATTGTACTGCAACATCTTCAACTCATCCACGGTAGCTTCACGGTTTGGTTCCCTCCCATCGATGAACTCACCTTGCAAGCCAACACAAACAATAGCCCATACGGCGGGGTTATGTCCAAGAATATGCATTTTCATTTTATGCTTCCAACTAGCAAAATTAGTGCCATCAAAGTAAGGACCTCTACGGTGATAATTTCCCTCGCTAGACGCCATACTCTCCTAGGATGTGAAACCAAGGCTATGACCACCAAAAGCTATCGAGATCAAGGCAAATGGAGACCAAAGCTCTGATACCACTTGTAGGATCGAAAGTATGTCTAGAAGGGGGTGATTAGACTACTTGACCAATTAAAAGCTCAGCCTTTTCCCAATTTTAGTTCTTGGAAGATTTTAGCTATCTTAGAGCAAGTCAAGCAATCATCACACAATTCAGGCAAGCATGCAAAGAGTTTATTGGCAGCGGAAAGTAAAGCATGCAACTTGCAAGAATGTAAAGGGAAGGGTTTGGAGGATTCAAACGCAATTGGAGACACGGATGTTTTCCCATGGTTCGGATAGGTGGTGCTATCCTACATCCACATTGATGGAGACTTCAACCCACGGAGGGTAATGGTTGCGCGAGTCCATGGAGGGCTCCACCCACGAAGGGTCCACGAAGAAGCAACCTTGTCTATTCCATCATGGCCATCGCCCACGAAGAACTTGCCTCACTAGCGGTAGATCTTCACGAAGTAGGCGATCTCCTTGCCCTTACAAACTCCTTGGTTCAACTCCACAATCTTGTCGGAGGCTCCCAAGTGACACCTAGCCAATCTAGGAGACACCACTCTCCAAGAAGTAACAAATGGTGTGTTGATGATGAACTCCTTGCTCTTGTGCTTCAAATGATAGTCTCCCCAACACTCAACTCTCTCTCATAGGATTTGGATCTGGTGGAAAGAAGATGTGAGTGGAAAGCAACTTGGGGAAGGCTAGAGATCAAGATTCATATGGTAGGAATGGAATATCTTGGTCTCAACACATGAGTAGGTGGTACTTTTTCAGAACATATGAGTAGGAATGGTGTATGTGTTCTGATGGCTCTCTCTTTGAATGAAGAGGTGGTGGAGGGGTATATATAGCCTCCACAAAAAATCCAACCGTTACACACAATCTACCAATCTCGGTGGGACCGAATCAGAAAACTCGGTCTGACCGAAATAGTAAACCTAGTGACCGTTAGGAATTTTGGTGGGACTGAGATGCAACTCGGTAGGACCGATTCGGTTAGGGTTTGGGCATAACGTAATCTCGGTGAGACCGATCACACAAACTTGGTGAGACCGAGTTCGGCAATTAGCTAACCAGAGAGTTGGTCAGGCAAACTCGGTGGGACCGACTTGCTCTTTCGGTGAGACCAAAAAGTTACAAGAAGGAAACATAGAGTTTACCTTGCATTCTCGGTGGGACCGATTCGCTCTTTCGGTGAGACCGAAAAGTTACGAAAGGGAAACAGAGAGTTTGCAAGCCCATCTCGGTGAGACCGAGATCCTTATCGGTAGGACCGAATTGCTAGGGTTTGGCAGTGGCAAATGACAAGTGAAACTCGGTGGCGCTGGATTGACAGAATGGTATGACCGAGTTTGGCTTAGGGTTTAGGTCATTTGTGGATATAGAAAGGTGGTGTAGGATTTTGGAGCATATCACTAAGCACATAAAGCAAGAGGCTCATTAAGCAATACCTCATCCCTCCTTGATAGTATTAGCTTTTCCTAAAGACTCAATGTGATCTTGGATCACTAAAATATAAAATGAAGAGTCTTGAACTTTTGAGCTTGAGCCAATTCTTTGTCCTTAGCATTTTGAGGGTTCCACTTTCACATCCATGCCATGCCAATCATTGAGCTTTCCTGAAATAATCATCTTGGAATAGCATTAGCTCAATGAGCTATATGTTGTTATGAATTACCAAAACCACCTAGGGATAGTTGCACTTTCAGGTATTGATGCAAACCCAGAGAAAGTTGGTGCAATACTCCGAATGAAGTGGCCTGTGCGCATCACAACATTCAGAAGCTTACTGGCTGTTTGGGCTCTTTGAGTCGGTTCATCTCTCGTCTCGGTGAAAAGGCATTACCTCTTTACCGATTGATGAAGAAATATGATAAGTTCGAGTGGACTCCTGAAGCTGACGCATCGTTTGCAGAGCTCAAAACCCTGCTTTCCACCCATCCGGTGCTTGCTGCTCCAATCAGCAAAGAGCCTTTACTGCTTTATATTGCAGCCACTGGACAAGTTGTCAGTACAGTACTCACGGTAGAGCGGGAAGAAGAAGGTAAAGCCTATAAGGTTCAGCGCCCAGTGTATTATATTTATGAAGTCTTAACTCCATCCAAGCAGAGATATCCGCATTATCAGAAGCTTGTCTATGGAATTTACTTGACTTCGAAGAAAGTGGCACATTATTTCTCATATCACTCCATCACAATCGTCAGCAATGCTCCATTGTCAGAAATTCTGAACAACAGAGATGCAACTGGTCGAGTGGCAAAGTGGGTGATTGAACTCCTTCCGTTGGATATCAAGTTTGAGGCAAAGAAAGCAATCAAGTCCCAAGCAATAGCAGATTTCCTCGTCGAGTGGATTGAATAGCAGCAACCGACTCAAGTTCAGTCGGAACATTGGACTATGTTTTTTGATGGATCCAAGATGTTGATTGGTTCTGGCGTTGGTGTTGTTCTAGTATCCCCGCGAGGTGACAAACTCAGTTATGTCCTTCAGATTCACTTTGATTCCTCTAACAATGAAGCTGAATATGAAGCACTCCTGTATGGGTTGTGAATGGCCATTTCACTCGGCATCCGTCGCCTAATGGTCTACAACGACTCAGATTTAGTGGTTAATCAACTGATGAAGGAGTGGGACATCAGAAGCCCAGCTTTGACTGGCTATTGCAATGCAGTGATAAAGTTAGAAAAGAAGTTTGAAGGACTAGAGCTTCACCACATTCCCCGACTGAAGAATCAAGCGCCAGATGACCTGGCAAAAATAGGGCCCAAGCGGGAGCCCATTCCCATCAATGTGTTTTTTGAGCATCTTCACACACCATCAGTCCAGGAGGATCCTTTCACAGAAGAGCCCCCACAGCCTAAGAGTTCTACTGATCCGACTGAAGTTGAAGTCCTAGCCGTGGTCGACTTAGTCATGGAGGTTTTGGTCATCATTCCTGACTGGACAATACCGTACATCGCATATATTCTCAAGAAAGAACTTCCAGAAGACGAAGATGAAGCGCGACAGATTGTCCGTCGATCTAAAGCCTTCACTGTGATAAGTGGTCGATTGTACTGGGAAAGTGTGACCGGAGTTGCCCAGCGATGCATTACCCCAGAAGAAGGTTGAATGATTCTCAATGATATCCACTCGGGGACCTGTGGTCACCATGCGTCCTCTCGGACAATCGTGGCCAAAGCATACCGAGCAGGTCTTTACTAGCCGCGAGCAAATGAAATGGCAAAGGAAATAGTAGACAAGTGTGAGGGTTGCCAGTTCTACTCCAACATGTCTCACAAGCCCGCTTCAACCTTGAAGACCATTCCACTCGTCTGGCCATTTGCCGTTTGGGGGTTGGATATGGTTGGACCCTTGAGGACTGGTAGAAGTGGATTCACCCACCTGCTTGTTGCAGTCGACAAGTTCACTAAATGGATTGAAGCCAAGCCCATCAAGAACCTTGATTTGGGCACTGCCTTCAGCTTCATCAGGGGGTTAACATTCAAATATGGAGTCCCACATAGAATCATCACAGACAATGGTTCAAACTTTGATTCAGATGAGTTCAGAGCTTTCTGTGCTTCCCAAGGTACTCAGGTCGACTATGCTTCAGTCGCTCACCCATAGTCGAATGGACAAGCTGAAAGAGCAAATGGTTTGATCCTCCAAGGGTTGAAGCCCAGATTAATGCGCAACCTCAAGCATGCAGCTGGCGCCTGGGTAGATGAGTTACTGTCAGTACTATGGGGTCTGAGAACAACACCAAATCGGTCGAATGGTCGGACTCCCTTCTTCATGGTCTATGGAGCAGAAGCCGTACTGCCGACTGATTTACTCCACAACGCCCACGAGTAGAGATTTTCTCAGAAGCAAAAGCAGAACAAGCCTGGCAAGATGCTATTGATCTTCTGGAAGAGGAAAGAGAGATGGCCCTGATTAGGTCGACCATTTATCAACAAGACCTTCGTCGGTTCCACGCCAGAAAAGTAAGGGGTCGAGCATTTCAGGAAGGGGACCCGGTTCTCCGAGTGGATCAACAACGACCGCACAAGCTAGCTACTGCTTGGGAGGGTCTTTTCATCATCACCGAAGTGCTTCACAATAGAGCATACCACCTGCACGATGTGGAGCACAAGAAAGACAAGCCACGCGCTTGGAACGCGGAGCTTCTCCGCCATTTTAATAGTTGAACATTCAAACTGTTGAGATGTAATAAGAAGTACCTTTCAGTTTGTTTATCAAAGACATGGTTTTACAGTCTCCTAAATGATTGTCATCACTTATACATGAGTGCAAAATCACCCAGTGGGTGGCTTAGCCGCGAATCCAATTTGCCTAAGTTTCAAAAACAAAATCCTTCCGAGTGGAGAGAATTCCTCCCACTCGGGGGCTTGGCTGCAGTCCAGGCCTCGCCTAAGTTTAAAAAATCCTACTAAGTGGAGAGCATTCCTCCCACTCGGGGGCTTAGCTGCAGCTCAGTACTCGCCTACGTTTAAAAAATCCTACCGAGTGGAGAGAATTCCTCCCACTCGGGGGCTTAGCTGCAGTCCAGTACTTGCCTAAGTTTAAAAAATTCTACCGAGTGGAGAGCATGCCTCCCACTCGGGGGCTTAGCTGCAGTCCAGTACTCGCCTAAGTTTAAAAAATCCTACCGAGTGGAGAGCATTCCTCCCACTCAGGGGCTTAGTTGCAATTCAGTACTCGCCTAAGTTTAAAAAATCCTACCAAGTGGAGAGCATTCCTCCCACTCGGGGGCTTAGCTGCAGTCCAGTACTCGCCTAAGTTTAAAAAATCCTACCGAGTGGAAAGCATTCCTCCCACTCGGGGGCTTAGCTGCAGTCCAGTACTTGCCTAAGTTTAAAAAATCCTATTGAGTGGAGAGCATTCCTCCCACTCGGGGGCTTAGCTGCAAATCAGTACTCGCCTAAGTTTAAAAAATCTTACAGAGTGGAGAGCATTCCTCACACTCAGGGGCTTAGCTGCAGTTTAGTACTCGCCTAAGTTTAAAAAATCCTACCGAGTGGAGAGTAAACCTCCCACTCGGGGGCTTAGCTGCAGTCTAGTACTTGCCTAAGTTTAGAAAACCCTACCGAGTGGAGAGCAAACCTCCCACTCGGGGGCTTAGCTGCAGTCCAGTACTCGCCGAAGTTTCGAACACGCTCTATCCTTATCCGCAAGGACGACGAGGTGCAGGTAGACCACGACCTTATCCTCGGAGCTGCAACACAAATACAATGTCTGCTCCATCCTTATCCGCAAGGACGATGAGTTGCAGGTCGACCATGACCTTATCCTCGAAGCTGCGACACAAATACAATGTCCGCTCCATCCTTATCCGCAAGGACGACGAGGTGCAGGTCAACCGCGACCTTATCCTTGGAGCTGCGGCACAAATACAATGTCTGCTCTATCCTTATTTGCAAAGATGGCGAGGAGCAGGTCATGGACGGCACCGAGTTCCCTTGTCTATGACCCACTCAATTGAGCTGCACCACAAAGTCAGTAGCAATTCAGACTGAAGAATCGAATTCCACTCAGAGCCAAGATATTCAAAAACAACCAAGTTCAGATAAAGCCTACGAGGTTCCAGACCACATTTTAAAGTACTCGGGCATCAGGCCCAAAAGAGTTTAACGGTTACAAAACCACTCGGCATACCGAGGCAAATTTAATCGGATTATAAAAGCTTGTTCACTCCGCGGGAGGAGGACAGGCAGGCTTGACGAACTCATCCAGGTTGATCCATCTACAATTCGAGTGGCGGCAGCAATAAAGGTCTCCATGAAAGACTGGAAGTCGTGTCTCCTGGTGTTGGCAACCTTGATCGCTGCTAGCTTTTCCTCCTTGGACTCCTTGCAATGGACTCGAACTAGTGACAGAGCTACGTCAGCACCGCATCGAGCAGACGACTTCTTCCATTCCTGCACTCGTCCAGGGATCTCATTAAGTCGAGTCATCAAAGACTCGAGGTTGTTTTGGAGTGTCTCCTTTGGCCAGAGCACCATGTCGATTCGCGACACTTCAACTTTTAGGTAGGCGAGGTAGTCTGTGACGCTGGCAAGGCGAGATTCCAGCCGGAGCATGTTCATAGCGGCTTCATCATTGACAGGGGAATTGACGGGGTCCAAGCTCATCTCGATTCGCCCAGTTTCTTCCTCAAAGTTTTGGCAGAATTCGGCAACCAAAAAGAGCTAATGAGTGGACCAATTTATGGTGACTTGACAAACAGCAAAACAGCCAGACAAGGAAAAATACCTTCAAGCATAAGGAATAACTTCTTGGCGAGTGCTCCCAAATAGGCCTCCAGGTCATTCCTCTTACGAGAAATGCCTTCAATCTTCTCTGTCAAAGCTACTTCGTCTTTCTTTAGGAAGGTCACTTCTTTGTTGGCTTCAGTAAGAGCAGTCTTTAGCTTGGCGTTATCTTCCTCTAGCGCCCCGACTGAAGCCAACTTCTCATCAACAAGTGCTGTTTTCTCCTGAGCCTCCTTCCGCGCTGCCGCGAGATTAAGGTCCTTTTGTGCCAGAGCTTGCCTCATTTTCTCTGAAGAATATACACTCGGGTTAGAGAGAAGAACGAGGAGATAACTTGTGAGATGGTCAAGATAGGCAATCGACAGGTTGTTACCTTCCGTACCAGTGGCTTCATCTTTGGCCTTTTGCAAGTTCTGATTGGCCAGCTCCAAGTCCAGTTTGAGCTGTCTCTGCTTCTCCTCGAAATCAGCAAATTTGGAGATGAGCTCACATGATTTCTGAAGTTAGCAAAAAGATACGTCAGTGGACAAAATCAAAGATGGTTCGCTTCCGAGTGAAAAGAACTCTAAGACTACTATAGAATCAAACATTCAACAGTAGTCTCGGGGACTACACCCAGTGGGTGCACTTAGCGTGCCCCCACTGGTCCAGATTCCACTCGACATGGTCCGCCCAGACTGAGTGGAAATAAAAAACAGTTATTCTTAGACCCCAACCGACTGCCCGCAGCGACCGCGTTCTCGGGGACTACACCTAGTGGGTGCACTCTGGGTGCCCCCACTGGTCTAGATTCCACTCGACCTGGTCCGCCTAGACCGAGTGGAAGAACTGAAGGACAATATATTCTTATCAAGGCCCCCACCGAATCACACATTCAACAACGGCCTCCAGGACTACACCTAGTGGGTGCACTCTGCGTGCCCCCACCAGTCCAAAACTACAATCGACATAACCTAGTCGACTCAACTGGAAGAACTACTCAGCATAAGTTGAAACACCCAGCGGGTGTACAAATGCGAAGAGCAGACCAACAAATGGAAGTGCAACGAAAAGTTTTCGGGTAGCATATTCTAACAGAACAAGCGTCAAGATAAGAGTTCAGTCGGAAACCAATTTACCTGGACATTGGCTCGAAGGGCTGCACTGGCATCATAAGCAGCTTGGCTGTTCTCGTGCACTGTCTTCACCCGCTCCATCATCAGACCCGCTTGGCGTATGGCTTCCGCAGCGGTGCTTGCTGGTCCTCCGGAACATAATGGGTAGTGAAGAACGGAGAGTGCACCCACTGGACAAATGAAGAAGGGGCTGGCACAGTCGATGATGCAGGGCGTTCACTTGACACTGGAACAACAAAGGTAACAGAAGCCCGGTTCATGTCTTTAGACTGTTGAATCACTGGCTCCGTCAGTGGCACCGATTGAGACGTCTGGCCAGTGGATGCCTTCTTGCTCGAAGCTCTACCCCTCCTTCCCAGGGCCCTTTGCGGCATGTCTTCGTCATCATATGGAAGTTCAATGACATTGGGTGGAGCTGCAAAGCAATCGATTACAGAAGTTTAGTCAACCATCAAAGCGGCTGAAAAAGAAGATTCAAAGTGATAAAAGTTATACTCGCGTGGGAAGTGATTGCGTCCTCCATCTCCTCATCGTCGTGATCTCGATAAATAGAAGTTCCAGAGGAAGCACTGCAAATTTTAGAATTCACTCGGTCAAAACAAGAAAGTAAGTCGACCAAAGTTTGAGTCATGCAAGAACTAAGAGGTCGAGCTCAGTAGTTACCCAGAAGCAATGGGGACAGCCACTTTAATCTTGGGCAAGGCATTCCGAGACTTTGACATCATGACTTTGGGCTGCTTAGGAGCTTTCTCTGTCGGCACAGGAGATAACGTCCGAGTGCGCTTGGAGGTTTGTGCAGTCGGTGGAGTCGCTTTGCCACGGACGCTGGCTGGGTTCTGCCTTTGCTGGGAGCGCCTTTCCGTGCGATGAGGGGAATCGACCTCTTCACCGCTGCTCAAGTCCTCGCTCTCCTCGTCTCCCCTTCCGCCAGAATTCCACTCGCCACTGTCGCCTCCCCTTCATCCTCCTGCTCTCCGTTTCGCATCGAGTACATCTCAGTGTAGATCTGCAAGACACGGAGTTGAGTGGATACCAATCAGTTTCAAGAGCAAACACATAGCAGAACAAAATACACTCGGAAGGAAAGAATAATACCTTGTCAGGTTCGGTGGTGTGGTCGAGTGGAGCAACCCTCCTAGACCCCCTAGGGTTGTCCTTGTTGCCAGTGCTATCTTGCAGCCACAACACCACCGTCTCCTCTTCGACCTCCTCCAGATGGATCCGAGTGCTGTCTTAAACACCTGAATACATCCACATTGGATGGTCACGGGCTTGGAGTGGCTGGATGCATCGACTGAGAAATGCTTCTAACAGGTCCATGCCAGTCACACCGTCGCGGACAAGCTGGGCGACTCACTCAACCAACATATTAAACTCCGCTTTCTCAGCTGGAGTCACTCTCAAGGGAGAAGGCTTCTCGACTCGCTCTATGGAAAACGGGGGAAGACCAGTCGACTGACCAGGGGTCGGTTGATCCTTACAGTAGAACCAAGTCGACTACCACCCCCTGACCGACTCGGGAAGAATCATAGCAGGGAAAGTACTTTTGATCCTCATTTGGATCCCAAAACCCCCACACATCTGGATCACGTGTGTCCTCTCATCACTCGGATTGGCCTTCTTAGCCGATTGAGAACGGCAAGTGAAAATGTGTTTGAAGAGGCCCCAGTGTGGTCGACAACCCAGAAAGTTTTCACACATGGACATGTACGAGGCAAGGTATGTGATGGTGTTGGGAGAAAAACGATGAAGTTGGGCTCCAAAGAAGTTCACAAAACCCCAATCAAAAGGATGGGGGAGGGGCAAAGAAAAACCATGGTTGACGTGGGTCGCAAGAAGGACACACTCACCCTCTTGCGGTGCGGCTCGGTCTCGTCCCCCGGAAGCCGCCAAGACTTGTGGGCGATCAGCCCCCCGTCAACCAGATCCTCCATATCTTCCTTCAAGATCGTCAACCGGATCCAGTCGCCCTGGATCCAGCCGGGCGGCAGAGCATACCTCGACGACGACCCGCCCCGGCTCGTCTTCTTCCCCTTCGCTTTCGCCGTTGCCTTCTTCGCGCGCTCCAGAGCAGTGGTTGCTACCTCTTGAACACTGCGTTGGTTTTTCCCCGAAGAGGAAGGGATGATGCAGCAGAGTAGCATAAGTATTTCCCTCAGTTTTTGAGAACCAAGGTATCAATCCAGTAGGAGGCTACGCGCGAGTCCCTCGTACCTGCACAAAAAAATCCTTGCAACCAACACGATAAGGGGTTTTCAATCCCTACACGACCACTTACGAGAGTGAGATCTGATAGATATGATATGTTAATATTTTTGGTATTTTTATGATAAAGATGCAAAGTAAAATAAAAGCAAAGTAAATAGCAAAGTATTGGAAGATTAATATGATGATGATAGACCCGGGGGCCATAGGTTTCACTAGTGGCTTCTCTCAAGAGCATAAGTATTCTACGGTGGGTGAACGAATTACTGTTGAGCAATTGACAGAATTGAGCATAGTTATGAGAATATCTAGGCATGCTCATGTATATAGGCAGCACGCCCGAGACAAGTAGACTGACTCCTGCCTGCATCTACTACTATTACTCCACTCATCGACCGCCATCCAGCATGCATCTAGAGTATTAAGTTAATGAAAACAGAGTAACGCCTTAAGCAAGATGACATGATGTAGAGGGATAAACTCATGCAATATGATGAAAACCTCATCTTGTTATCCTTGATGGCCACTATACAATACGTGCCTTGCTGCCCCTACTGTCACTGGGAAAGGACACCGTAAGATTGAACCCAAAGCTAAGCACTTCTCCCATTGCAAGAAAGGTCAATCTAGTAGGCCAAACCAAATTGATAATTTGAAGAGACTTGCAAAGATAACCAATCATACATAAAATAATTCATAGAAGATTCAAGTATTGTTCATAGATAGACTTGATCATAAACCCACAATTCATCGGTCTCAACAAGCACACCGCAAAAAGAAGATTACATCAAATAGTTCTCCACAAGTGAGGGGGAGAACATTGTATTGAGATCCAAAAAGAGAGAAGAAGCCATCTAGCTAATAACTATGGACCCGTAGGTGTGAGGTAAACTACTCACACTTCATCGGAGGGGCTATGGTGATGATGTAGAAGCCCTCCGTGATCGATGCCCCCTCCGGCGGAGCTCCGAAACAGGCCCCAAGATGGGATCTCGTGGATACAGAAAGTTGCGGCGGTGGAATTAGGGTTTTGGCTCTGTATCTGGTTGTTTGGGGGTATGTAGGTATATATAGGATGAAGGAGTATGTCGGTGGAGCAATAGGGGGCCCACGAGGGTGGAGGGCGCGCCGGGGGGGGGGGGGTGGGTAGGCGCTCCCCCTACCTCGTGGCCTCCTCTTTTGTGTCTTGACGCAGGGTCCAAGTCTCCTGGGTCTTGTTCGTTGAGAAAATCACGTTCCTGAAGGTTTCATTCTGTTTGGACTCCGTTTGATATTTCTTTTCTTCGAAACCCTAAAATAGGCAAAAACATCAATTCTGGGCTGGGCCTCCGGTTAATAGGTTAGTTCCAAAAATAATATAAAAGTGGATAATAAAGCCCAATAATGTCCAAAATAGTAGATAATATAGCATGGAGCAATCAAAAATTATAGATACGTTGGAGACGTATCAAGCATCCCCAAGCTTAATTCCTGCTCATCCTCGAGTAGGTAAATGATAAAAACAGAATTTTTGATGCGGAGTGCTACCTAGCATAATTTTAATGTAATTCTTCTTAATTGTGGTATGAACATCCATATCCGAAAGATTCAAGATAAAAGTTTAATATTGACATAAAAATAATAATACTTCAAGCATACTAATAAAGCAATCATGTCTTCTCAAAATAACATGGCCAAAGAAAGTTATGCCTACAAAATCATATAGTCTGGCTATGCTCTATCTTCACCATTCAAAGTATTTAAATCATGCACAACCCCGATGATAAGCCAAGCAATTGTTTCATACTTTTGACATTCTCAAAACTTTTTCAATCTTCACGCAATACATGAGCGTGAGCCATGGATATAGCACTATAGGTGGAATAGAATGGTGGTTGTGGAGAAGACAAAAAGGGAGAAGATAGTCTCACATCAACTAGGCGTATCAACGGGCTATGCAGATGCCCATCAATAGATATCAATGTGAGTGAGTAGGGAATGCGATGCAATGGATGCACTAGAGCTATAAGTATATGAAAGCTCAACAAAATAAACTAAGTGGGTGTGCATCCAACTTGCTTGCTCACGAAGACCTAGGGAAATTTGAGGAAGCCCATCATTGGAATATACAAGCCAAGTTTTATAATGAAAAATTCCCACTAGTATATGAAAGTGACAAAATGAGAGACTCTCTACTCTGAATATCATGGTGCTACTTTGAAGCACAAGTGTGGTAAAAGGATAGTAGCATTGCCCCTTCTCTCTTTTTCTCTCATTTTTTTATTTGGGCCTTTTCTCTTTTTTTATGGCCTCTTTTTTTTCGTCCGGAGTCTCATCCCGACTTGTGGGGGAATCGTAGTCTCCATCATCCTTTCCTCACTTGTGACAATGCTCTTATAATGATGATCATCACACTTTTATTTTCTTACAACTCAACAATTACAACTTGATACTTAGAATAAAATATGTCTCTATATGAATGCCTCCGGAGGTGTACCAGGATATGTAATGACTCATGAGTGACATGTATGAAAGAATTATGAATGGTGGCTTTGCCACAATTACGATGTCAACTACATGATCATGCTAAGCAATATGGCAATGATGGAGTATGTCATAATAAAAAGAACGGTGGAAAGTTGCATGGCAATATATCTCGGAATGGCTATGGAAATGCCATAATAGGTAGGTATGGTGGCTGTTTTGAGGAAGGTATATGGTGGGTGTATGATATCGGCGAAAGGTGCGCGGTATTAGAGAGGCTAGCAATGGTGGAAGGGTGAGAGTGCGTATGATCCATGGACTCAACATTAGTCATAAAGAACTCATATACTTATTGCAAAAATCTACAAGTTGTCAAAGCAGAGTATTACGCGCATGCTCCTAGGGGGATAGATTGGTAGGAAAAGACCATCGCTCGCCCCCGACCGCCACTCATAAGGAAGACAATAAATAAATAAATCATGCTCCGACTTCATCACATAACAGTTCACCATAGGTGCATGCTATGGGAATCACAAACTTTAACACAAGTATTTCTCCAATTCACAACTACTCAACTAGCACAACTTTAATATCACCATCTTCATATCTCAAAACAATTATCAAGCATCAAACTTCTCATAGTATTCAACACACTCATAAGAAAGTTTTATTATTATTCTTGAATACCAAGCATATTAGGATTATTTAAGCAAATTACCATGCTATTTAAGAATCTCAAAATAATCTAAGTGAAGCATGAGAGATTAATAGTTTCTATAAAACAAATCCACCACCTTGGTCTAAAATATATAAGTGAAGTACTAGAGTAAAACTATATAACTCAAAAGATATAAGTGAAGCACATAGAGTATTCTAACAAATTCCAAATCATGTATAGCTATCTCAAAATGTGTGTACAGAAAGGATGATTGTGGTAAACTAACAAATAAATACTCAAATAATACAAGACGCTCCAAGCAAAACACATATCATGTGGTGAATAAAAATATAGCTCCAAGTAAAGTTACCGATAGAAGTAGACGAAAAGAGGGGATGCCTTCCGGGGCATCCCCAAGCTTTGGCTTTTAGGTGTCCTTATATTATCTTGGGGGTGCCATGGGCATCCCCAAGCTTAGGCTCTTGACACTCCTTGTTCCATAATCCATCAAATCTTTACCCAGAACTTGAGAACTTCACAACACCAAACTTAAAGTAGAAAATCTCGTGAGCTCTGTTAGCGAAAGAAAACAAAAGACCACTTCAAGGTACTGTAATTAAATCATTATTTATTTATATTGGTGATAAACCTACTGTATTCCAACTTCTCTATGATTTATAAACTATTTTACTAGCCATAGATTCATCAAAATAAGCAAACAACACACGAAAAACAGAATCTGTCAAAAACAGAACTGTCTGTAGTAATCTTTAGCTAGCGCAAGATACGGAACCCCAAAAATTCTAAAATAAATTTCTAGACGTGAGGAATTTATCTATTAATCATCTGCAAAAAGAATTAACTAAATATCACTTTCCAAATAAAAATGACAGCAGTTCTCGTGAGCGCTAAAGTTTCTGTTTTTTACAGCAAGATATCAAGACTTTCCCCAAGTCTTCCCAACGGTTCTACTTGGCACAAACACTAATCTTTCCCTAATAATAAAGCACGGATTGACTCCGTGGGTTCACCGTCACAATACGCTTCTGCCCAATCGTAATACACTTTTACGATTCGTATAGAAAAAATCGTAATATAAACGAGGTAGTATTAATAGCATGTTCGTCCGTCCGTCCGACCTGATTCGTTTTCCGTACGTTGTTGATAGTAGGTTGCTCAGCTGGACCTCTGCCTTGGCCCGTGTCACTAAGATTTCTCTAATGGGCCACCAGCCACATTTTGCAGTGGCCATGACTGGGCTTCCCATTGGCCGGCACGCACGACACATGAGGCGTCGGCGGCCTCAGCGCCCAGCGCAGGGGATGGCAGAGCAGGGCGAGGCCCCGGCCAGCAGCGACCCCGGTGGAAGCGGCTCGGTGCCCGGCGGGCAGAGGCAGGCGCGACGGCGGTGGCTAGGCATTTGATCCGGCGGCCAGGTGCGGCAGCAGGCAGAGGTACGGCACCAGCAACAGCTAGCAAAGCAGCCGCAGGCAGCAGTAGGAGGTAGTGGTAGCTAGCGGCAGCAGCACCTAGCGGCAGAAGTACTAAGCAGCAGTGGCGGAAGCACAGCAAGAAGAAGCAATAGCAGCTAGCACAGCACGCACCAGCAGGGGTAAGGCCATGCGCGGCAAGCAGCTAGCAGCGCTAGCAGGGAGCGGCGGCAGCGGACACTAGGAGGCTGCAGCGCAAGCAGGGGTGCCGCAGTGGGCGCAGGGAGTGGCGTGCGGTGGTGGGCGCAGCAGCAACAAGCTACATAGGGCAACAGCAGGTGCGGCGCTGGACAACCAACCGGGTATGTACGCTTTTGCTACAAAATCTGGTTTCACTATCTAATAGTCCCACCTCGGTCCTTTTCTCTAATTTTCATCAGTTTATATACGTTTACAAGTTACCTAGCAGCAAGCCTCGAGAACCCAAAAAACAAAGAGAATGAAGGAACAAATCGAGAAAAGGAAAGGGAGGATGGAGATGCAACATATGCCTTGATTGTGGCTTAAATTCCAGATGGAGGAAGAAAAGGGAGGAGGAACATACATGCAAGGGATGCGCGGATTGATTGTGAGCTCTAAATATATGATGGATGCATGCATGACTGCTGATTGGCTGGTGACATGGTGGGTTCATTCTCATTAAATTGGGAAGGCTGGAACAAGAACTCCACATTGCATGCGAAGACTCGGCACGGATTTAAAATAATTAAAAGAAGAAGTAATCCGCTATTATGAGCAGTTGGGGGAACTCAGATTTGAAATTAAAAGAGGAAATAAATTTGGCAGAAAGAAAGGAATTAGAAGAAGAAATAAATTTCTTGTTCTATCTAATGGGAGAGATGCCCATTAATAAATGGGCACACACTAATGTTGTACTCCACTTCTTGATAATGTTGTTTTCAACTTCCCGTGCTATATATAAATCCGTTTTCAATCTCCATGTTTATAATTTTATATGAATTATGAATTATTTAGAGCAGTGTGGAAGTCAGGTTTTTTGCCTGAAGTGTGAATATAAAGTTAACAATTGACTGATTTCCAACTAATGGGAATGAACTTCATGAATATTAATTTTTGCTCTCTTTTATACTTGATGATTACAACAATAATTTTACTCTCGTCGGTTTGTTTTTTTGTACTATGATTCGATGGCCATGGTCGAAGAACATGACGACGTAGTTTACTGCCTGAAAAATGCCCAAGCTCATTGGCGGCAGTGAAGTGTGTGTAGCTTATGTTCAGTCAAGAGCCTCATAACTTAACATAATTTGCATTAAGAATCATTATTGTGTGCGATAAATAAGGAAATGCACCACATCATATGTAAAGACATGATTTATGTTGAACCACGTGAAGTGAATGTGACGGTTGTTGCAACCCGTGAGCAATTAGAAGTCGGTGCAGGGAGGGGCTTGAGTTTGTTTCTCCCGTTGTAACGCACTGGCATTTGTGCTAGTTAAACACAAAAACACAACCTAAACAGAGGCTAGATAAATTATTTATTACTAAATAGGAGCAAAAAGAAAGGAATAAAAATAAAAGTGGGTTGCCTCCCAACAAGCGCTATCGTTTAATGCCCCTAGCTAGGCATAAAAAGCAAGGATAGATCTAGGTATTGCCATCTTTGGTAGGCAATCCATAAGGGACTGTCATAATAGATTCATAAGGTAATTTAATTTTCTTTCTAGGAAAGTGTTCCATGCCTTTCCTTAACGGAAATTGGAATCTAATATTTCCTTCCTTTATATCAATAATTGCACCAATCGTTCTAAGGAAAGGTCTACCAAGAATAATAGGACATGAAGGATTGCAATCTATGTCAAGAACAATAAAATCTAAGGGTACATAATTCCTATTTGCAACAATAAGAACATCATTAATTCTTCCCATAGGTTTCTTAATATTGGAATCCGCAAGGTGCAAGTTTAGAGAGCAATCATCAAAATCACGGAAACCTAACAAATCACACAAAGTCTTGGGAATCGTGGAAACACTAGCACCCAAATTACATAAAGCATAAAACTCATGATCTTTAATCTTAATTTTAATAGTTGGTTCCCACTCATCATAAAGTTTTCTAGGGATAGAAACTTCCAATTCAAGTTTTTCTTCATAAGATTGCACCAAGGCATCAGCGATATGTTTAGTGAACGCTTTAGTTTGACTATAAGAATGAGGAGAATTTAGAACGGATTGCAACAAGGAAATACAATCAATCAAAGAGAAATTTTCATAATTAAATTCCTTGAAATCCAAAATAGTGGGTTTAGCAACATCTAGGGTTTTCATTTCTTCAATCCCACTTTCATCAATTTTAGCATCAAGATCTAAAAACTCCGAATTCTTGGAACGCCTTCTAGGTAAAGGTGGATCATATTCAATCCCATTATTATTAAGATTCATATTGCAAAACAAATATTTAATAGGGGACACATCAACAACTTTTAGATCTTCATCTTTATTTTCATAGGAACTAGAAGAACACGCTCTTATAAAGGCATCTTTCTTAGCACGCATGCTAGCGGTTCTTTCTTTGCACTCATCAATGGAAATTCTCATGGCTTTGAGAGACTCATCGATATCATGCTTAGGTGGAATAGATCTAAGTTTTAAAGAATCAACATCAAGAGAAATTCTATCAATGTTCCTAGCCAAGTCATCAATCTTTAGCAATTTTTCTTCAATCAAAGCATTGAAATTCTTTTGCGAAGTAATAAATTCTTTAATATTAGATTCAAAATCAGAGGGCATATTATTATAAATTCCATAAGAATTGTTGTAGGAATTACCATAATTATTAGAGGGATTACTAGGATAAGGCCTAGGATTAAAATTTCCTCTATACGCGTTGTTACCAAAATTGTTCCTACCAACAAAATTCACATCCATAGATTCATTGTTATTCTCAATCAAAGTAGACAAGGGCATATCATTAGGATCAGAAGAAACACTTTTACTAGCAAATAATTTCATAAGTTCATCCATCTTTCCACTCAAAACATTAATTTCTTCTATCGCATGCACCTTTTTATTAGTAGATCTTTCAGTATGCCATTGAGAATAATTAACCATAATATTATCTAGGAGTTTAGTAGCTTCTCCTAAAGTTATTTCCATAAAAGTGCCTCCCATGACCGAATCTTAAAGATTTCTAGAAGCAAAATTCAATCCGGCAAAATTTTTGTATAATCATCCACAAATTCAAACCATGAGTAGGGCAATTACGTATCATTAATTTCATCCTCTCCCAAGCTTGTGCAACATGTTCATGATCAAGTTGCTTAAAATTCATAATATCGTTTCTAAGGGAGATGATCTTAGCGGGAGCAAAATACTTAGAGATAAAAGCATCTTTGCACTTATTCCATGAATCAATACTATTTTAGGCAAAGACGAGAACCAAGCTTTAACACGATCTCTAAGCGAAAAAGGAAATAGCTTACATTTAACAATATCATTATCCACATCTTTCTTCTTTTGCATATCACACAAATCAACGAAGCTATTTAGATGGGTAGTGGCATCTTCACTAGGAAGGACGGAAAACAGATCTTTCATGACAAGATTCAGCAAAGCAGTATTAATTTCACAAGATTCAACATCGGTAAGAGGAGCAATCAGAGTGCTAATAAAATCATTGTTGTTGGTACTGGTAAAGTCACAGAATTTAGTGTTATCTTGAGCCATCGTGACAAGCAAGCAATCCAACACACAAGCAAACAAAAAGCAAACGGGCAAAAAGAGGCAAACGGGGAAAGAGAGGGAGGATAGAGAGCGAGCGAACAAAACGGCAAGGGTGAAGTGGGGGAGAGGAAAACGAGAGGCAAATGGCAAATAATGTAATGCGGGAGATAGGGATTGTGATGGGTACATGGTATATTGACTTTTGCGTAGACTCCCTGGCAACGGCGCCAGAAATCCTTCTTGCTACCTCTTGAGCACTGCGTTGGTTTTTCCCCGAAGAGGAAGGGATGATGCAGCAGAGTAGCGTAAGTATTTCTGTAGCGACCAGACCTCAAACAGTCTGATCTCTGTGCTCCGGTGTCATCCCTGGATCAGTAATGCTGACACCACACAGTACTCGGAGGATTTATAACAGAGTAGCAATCACACACTTATTACATCGAGGGTCTTCATTGAGAATTTATTACAATAAATATGGCTTAAGGCCATCTAATAACGATAACAACGAAAGGCTTGGAAGATAAGTGAGTCCATCAACTCCAACGGCATCACTGAGTATAGAACCACGACCTAAAAACTCCTTAATTGTCGTCTGAAAAGTCTGCAACATTAACGTTGTAGCCCGAAACGGGTCAGCACATGGAATATGCTGGCAAGGTAACACATAGAGAGTAATGGAATGAAACAACTATACTATATGCATATTTGGCTTGTGGAAAGCTCTATGGTTATAGTTTTGCGTAAAGCCAATTTTCCCTACTACAAAGGAATAAATTTATTTAACTATCATGGTGGTTGTTAAACATTGAGAATGGTTGACAGCATTCTCAATCCCAATTAAGCATCATCATTAAACAAAACCCAACAAAATTAATTTAGAGTAACATGTTGAGATTCACATGATAATCCAGGTACTAGATACTCAAGATGTCCATAACCGGGGACACGGCTAATCATGATTAGTTTATTTCACTCTGCAGAGGTTTGCGCACTTTTCCCCAAAAGACTCGATTGCCTCCGTTTGGTTTCTCACACTACATGGTGTTTGAGAAGATGGATGACCGAGACACAGTCTTTCACAAGCGCTAGCACCTTACGATGGATAGACCGTTACACCTACTTTCCCCTACATCTGCTAGTCTACCCTGTAAGAGTTCGCATGACTTATTCAACTATGCCAGAGCCCATAATGGCTTGTGGCTGCACACGGAAGTTTCTAGTATGAAGAATCCCATGATCCCTTTGAGCATGGGTGGCGGTCCATAAAAAAAAAGGCAATCCTGGTCTACCCAGGTGCCTAGATAGGCAATCCTGGAATAACCAGGTACCTCAATCCACCCAGATGTGTGTTTAAGTTGTCACCTTAGATAAACCATTAATTAACAAACTCACATCTGTCATGAATATCACTCACCCAATCCACGTCTACTAGCATAGCATAGCATAATGGCAAACGTAGAAGTAACTCCCAAAGGTTTGACAATAAAACAGGTAATAGGTACTACCTCAACTACTTCCCATCCCACAATTTAATTAGATCCTAATCATGCAATGTGAGAGGATTGATCTAATGCAATGAAACTGGGTAGTAGAAAAGGTATGACCAAAGTGTTACTTGCCTTGCTGATGATCTGGGAAACCTAGCGATTCGAAGTAACAAGAGGCGCACTCCGGGTATTCTATCGCAGACAAACAAACAAGCATGCAATAAGTACTCATCTAATGCACGGGTAAAACTCAAATAAGAGATCTAACCAGAAAGTTCAACTTAAGAACTCCGGTTGGCAAAAAGAATCAAATCGAACAAAGCAGCGAAAATCAAACAGCGAAAGAAAACAACTTCATTCCACTAATCTGGATCCAAGGCAATTTTTACAGTAGCAAAAACTTATTTAAGTTGGTTAAACGGATAGAGGGTTTCGAGACGAATCTCCAGGCGCTTGAATCGCCTGATTCCGATAAACGAGCGAAAAGTTATACTAAAATGAAAATCGGATCAGGAATGGCGATCAGAAAAATCACGGATTTAATGCGAGAAAAAGAAAAACGATGAACGTTCGTTAGAACGAACGAACGGACGAACGCTCGCTATTTAAATAAATTGGAAAAACCGATCTATTAAAAAACCGAAACTAAAAAAACCGATGGAAAAACCAAATGTTTTTCGAAAAAATAATAAAAAAACCGGCACGAAAAACGAGGCGGCGGCGGACCTCGGGCGGCGGGTCGGCGGCGGGGGCGCTCGGGAGCGGCGGCGTCCTGCGGCGGCGGCGGCTGCGGCGGCGGTGGCGGCTTGGGGCGGCTGGGGCTGGCTAGGGTTTCGGCTGGGCCTCCCTCCGGCTATATAAAGCCTAGCGGGCCGGGAGTTCGGGTCGGACACGGCCCCTAGGTCGGTTCGTTTTTTTAAATATTACGCGCAAAAGAAAAATATAAAAAGAAATACTAAACGGACTCCAAAAAATCCCGAAATAAATTTTCCCTGGCTTCTAAAATCAAGCCGCACAAGGTGAACATTTATTTGGGGCCTAAATGCAACTTTGAAAAACGCACATTTTTCCTAAATTCAAATAAAATAACGAAAAACACTGAAATAAAATCTTATTTGATTTTATTATTAAATCCTCAATATTTCTTTATTTTGGGAAAGTCATTTTATTCCCTCTCTCATATTTTTGTAATAGAAATAATTGATGATAAAATAAATAAAATCAATTGATCCTATTCTCAAAATTTGAGAAAACTCAAATATGAAAATAAAGAATTTCCCAACTCTCTCCGTGGGTCCTTGAGTTGCGTAGAAATTTCTAGGATCAACCAAAATGCAAAATAAAATATGATATGCATAGATGATCTAATGTATAACATTCCAAATTGAAAATTTGGGATGTTACAAACCTACCCCCCTTAAGATGAATCTCGCCCTCGAGATTCAGGTTGGCTAGAAAATAGGTGAGGGTGGTCCTTGAGAAAATCTTCCTCTCGCTCCCAGGTGGCTTCATCCTCCGTGTGGTTGCTCCACTGAACTTTGCAAAACTTGATAACCTTGCTGCGGGTAACTCGGCTGGCAAACTCGAGGATCTTAATTGGTTTCTCCTCGTAGGTCAAATCATTATCCAACTGAATTGTTTCCAATGGCACTGTGTCTCTCAAGGGTATGTTAGCCATCTCAGCGTGACACTTCTTCAACTGGGAAACGTGGAACACATCATGAACTCCTGACAATCCTTCGGGCAATTTCAACTGGTAGGCCACTTCTCCCATACGCTCCAAAACTCGATATGGTCCTACAAATCGTGGTGCTAACTTTCCCTTAACTCCAAAACGATTTGTTCCCCGACGTGGTGATACTCGAATATAAGCTCTATCTCCGACTTCATAAACTGTCTCCTTGCGTTTAGAATCTGCATAACTCTTCTGCCTGGACTGGGCTATCTTGAGCCTATCGTGAATCAATTTCACCTTCTGTTCAGACTCCTTAATCAAGTCAGGTCCAAACAACTGGCGATCTCCAACTTCGTCCCATGACAACGGTGTCCTGCACCTCCTTTCGTACAAGGCTTCGAAAGGGGCCATCTTTAAACTGGTTTGGTAACTGTTGTTGTAAGATAACTCTGCATATGGCAAATTATCGTCCCAACTAGATCCGTAATCTAGCGCAAAAGCTCTCAGCATATCCTCCAAAATCTGATTGACTCTCTCGGTCTGTCCATCTGTCTGTGGATGAAAAGCTGTACTAAATTCTAGCCTGGTACCCAAAATTTCATGCAACTACTTCCAGAACTTTGAGGTAAACTGGGTTCCTCTATCTGATACGATACTCCTCGGAACTCCATGCAGACATACGATCCTGGTCATGTATATCTTTGCCAACTTAGCACTGGTGTAAGTGGTCTTTACTGGGATGAAATGAGCTACCTTCGTCAATCGATCGACTACCACCCAAATTGAGTCATAGCCTGAACGAGTCCCGGGTAATCCCGTGATAAAATCCATGCCTAACTTATCCCACTTCCATTCGGGTATCGGCAATGGTTGTAGCAATCCTGCTGGCTTCTGATGCTCTGCCGTTACTCTCTGACATACATCACAAACTGCTACATACTCCGCAATATCCTTCTTCATTCCGGTCCACCAGAAAATATCTTTCAAATCCAAATACATCTTGGTATTTCCTGGATGAATCGAATATGGTGAATCGTGTGCCTCTTGCAGAATCAACTTCCTGATCTCCGGGTCATTGGGCACATAAACACGGTCTTCAAACCATAGGGTGTCGTGCTCATCCTCATGAAATCCTTTAGCCTTTCCTTTGCTAAGTTTCTCCTTAATAGAAGCAATCTCCTTGTCAGTCTTTTGAGCTTCTCTGATTCTATCCATCGAAGTTGACCGAATCTCCAATGCTGCTACATAGCCTCTCGGAACTATTTCCAAACATAGTTCACGAAGATTTTCGGCTAACTCCCTTGGTATTTCTCCCGTCATTAATGTATTGACATGGCTCTTACGGCTTAATGCGTCAGCTACTACATTAGCCTTTCCGGGATGGTAATGCAATCTCATATCATAATCCTTGATGAGCTCCAACCATCTCCTTTGTCTGAGGTTTAACTCCTTCTGTGTGAAAATGTATTTCAAACTCTTATGATCCGTGTACACCTCACAATGGTTTCCAATGAGGAAATGTCTCCATGTTTTCAATGCATGCACTACGGCTGCTAACTCCAAATCATGCATAGCATAATTCAACTCATGGGGCTTTAGTTGTCTTGAGGCATATGAAACAACTCTCCCTTCCTGCATAAGCACTGCTCCAAGTCCTCGACGTGAAGCGTCGCAATACACCTCATAGTCCTTGGTCTGATCTGGCAAAATCAACACTGGTGATGTAACCAAGCGTTTCTTCAACTCCTGGAAACTAGCCTCACATTCCTCAGTCCATTTGAACTTGGTATCCTTCTTTAATAACTCCGTCATAGGCTTCACAATCTTTGAGAAATTCTCAATGAATCTCCGGTAGTATCCTGCGAGTCCAAGAAAACTCTGGATCTCTCCAACCGTGGTTGGTGCTTCCCACTTGGTCACGGTATCAACTTTAGTGGGATCAACTGCTATACCTTCTCCAGATATAACGTGTCCGAGGAATCCTACTTCCTTCAACCAAAACTCACATTTGCTAAACTTGGCATACAACTGATGTTCTCTGAGCTTTTTAAGTACCAATCGCAAATGTTCCTTATGCTCTTCTTCAATCTTCGAGTAAACCAGGATATCATCAATGAACACCACGACGAACTTATCCAAGAACTCCATAAACACTTTTTTATCATGTTCATAAAATAGGCAGGTGCGTTAGTCAGACCAAATGACATAATGGTATACTCGTACAACCCATACCTGGTGGTAAAAGTTGTCTTAGGAGTATCCTGTTCTCGAATCTTCAACTGGTGGTATCCTGATCGCAGATCGATCTTGGAAAATACCTTAGCTCCTTGCAATCGATCAAACAGATCATTAATCATTGGTAGTGGGTACTTGTTCTTGATCGTTACTTCATTCAATCCTCGATAATCAACAACCATTCTTAATGATCCATCCTTCTTCTCTACTAGAAGTACTGGCGATCCCCAAGGCGAAGAACTTGGGTGAATATATCCTTTATCCAATAACTCCTTAATCCGCTTCTTAATTTCCACCAAATCATTTGCTAGCATCCTATATGGTCTCTTCGATATTGGCCCCGTGCCTGGCAATAGTTCAATCAAAAACTCAATATCTCTATCCGGTGGCATGCCTGGCAACTCTTCTGGAATACTTCAGGGAAATCCCTTACCACTGGTACTTCCTCCTACACTACTCCTGTTAAAAAATTTACTAGAGTCCTCTTGGGCACATGCCAGGATACGTACTTGATCCTTCTCCCTTCTGGGGTGGTAAGAAAAATTGTCTTACTGGCGCAATCGATGTTTCCTCCATACATCGACAGCTAATCCATACCCAGAATTACATCCAATCCTTGTGATTCCAAAATGATCAAATCCGAGGGAAACACATGCCTACCTATACTCAACGGCACTTGAAAACATCCTTTACTGGCCATATACTCCGCTCCTGGTGAGCTTACTAGCATAGGTGTTCTAAGAACCTTAGTGGGCAGGTTATACTTATCCACAAATCCCCTTGATATGTATGAATGCGATGCACCAGTATCAAAAAGAACGAGTGCAGTAAATGACTTAACCAAAAACTTACCGATTACGGCATCCGGCTGCTCTTCAACCTCCTCCACGTTAACGTGGTTCACATGTCCCCTGTTGAAAGGGTTCGGCTTCTTCCCAGAACTTCCATTGCCATTTTGGCCTTCAGGACATTCATTGGCATAATGTCCGGTCTTCTGACACTTAAAGCAAGTGACTTGGCTCAGGTCCTTCTTGGCTGGGGTTGATGGGTTGGTGCGATTCTGCCCGTTGCTCCCTCCATTGCCATTACCATTCTTGGTGCCATTGTGATTGTGCGAGCTACCTCCTCCATGGGTATGCTGAAAATGTCCTCCCGATCTAGGGGTAAAACGTGGCTTCTGCTGAGCTCCTGAATTGTACTTCCCTTGTCCATACTTCTCTTGCGGTTCTCAATTTGCTGATGCTTGCCTTCAATCATAAGAGCACGGTCTACCAACTCCTGGTAGTTGTTGAAGGTTGCTACCACCAACTGCATGCTCAACTCATCATTCCATCCTTCCAGAAACTTCTCCTGCTTAGCTGCATCCATAGCAACGTCATCTGGGGCATAACATGCTAACTTACTAAAGTCCTCCACATACTGGCCAACTGTCCGTCCTCCTTGGCGCAAGTTGCGAAACTCACGCTTCTTCATGGCCATAGCTCCCGCTGAAACATGGGCAGTATGAAAGGCTTGCTGAAACTGGTCCCATGTGACAGTGTCGACAGGGAAAGTGGCTGTGAAATTCTCCCACCATGATGTTGTGTGTCCTTCAAGCTGATGTGCGGCAAACTTCACCTTCTCTGCATCTGTACATCCTGCTGTGGTCAACTCTCTAGCTGTCTTGCAGAGCCAATCATCTGCTACTATTGGCTCGGTGCTACTTGAAAACACCGGCAGGTTCAGCCTAAGAAATCGGGCTAAGTGATCAACAGGTGGTGGTGGTGGTGGGTTGTTGTTGTTGTTCCCCTGGTTCTGATTCTGGACTAGAAACTGCATTAATGTGTTCTACTGCTGGATCAACTAGGTGAGCTCTGGTGGAAAGGTAAATCCGGGGTCACGTCTCGGAGGCATCTGAGGGTTTAGAAAAGATGAGATGTAAGAATAGAGGGGGTCTAAAGAGAAAACACTAACCATATGCACATGAGGTAAAAGCAAACAATTCACTTCATTCAATCAAACAAGGGCATACAATCGATCTATCTATCACAAAAGTGCTCGGACTACTATATTTACATGGTGGACTACTACTACTGATGAGGTGGTCTACTAGAAATATTCTTCGGTTGCAGACTCCATGATATCCGCTCTAGCTTCATCAACATAGTCATCATCGCTTTTGTCTAGGTCTGAGTCGGTGTCGTCGATGATAATGTAGTCTTCCAGGCGAATGTCCTTGGGTTCTTCATCTTCATCTACTGGTGTAGGGCCTCCCATAAATATCGCTAGCTTCATAGTTAGGTCGGCATTCTTATCCACCAATACTTCAATTTCCTCTTCATAATCTTCACGTGTAGCCTGGAGTTCTTCCTCCAGTTCCTTGATTCTAGTCCTTGCCTTCTTCAGATCTATCATGTCGGCACACATCTGATTCTCCTGTCGTTGAATGTGCTGGTTTAATTCCTGGATAAAAGCTGCAATGGATCTATCCCTTCTGGTGCTAATCATCTCCCAGTGCTCATCTTAGTGCCCACAAATCTGGTAGATAGTATCCTTGAGATCATTGCGGTAGACTTCTCCAATGGGTCCCATGGCGATGTGAGCTGCCATGCTCTTTCCTAGACTCCAAGTTGGTGCACTGAAAGAAAACTCTATGGGCTCAGTGACTGGCATGAACGTCCTTCCTGGAACATGAACTTGAATCATCCAGCGCTCTTCTTCAGGTAAAGTGGCGTTGTAGGTTCCGGTGAAGCTTGGGACTCCTATGTTCAGGTATCTAGTGACTTCCTTCAAGTGACGTCCAAAGGGTGTATCTTCATCCGGTTGCGTGAAATTGTTCTTTGCATCCACCATCCTAAAGAGTAGAAAAGATGAGAGGTCAGATGAGAAGAGAGTGGATAGTGATCTAGGTCTTTTAGCTTAGTGGTCGTGTCCTACAGTCAGCGTGTGCTCTGATACCATCTCTGTAGTGACCAGACCTCAAACAGTCTGATCTCTGTGCTCCGGTGTCATCCCTGGATCAGTAATGCTGACACCACACCATACTTGAAGCATTTATAACAGAGTAGCAATCACACACTTATTACATCGAGGGTCTTCATGGAGAATTTATTACAATAAATATGGCTTAAGGCCATCTAATAACGATAACAGTGGAAGGCTTGGAAGATAAGTGAGTCCATCAACTCCAACGGCATCACTGAGTATAGAACCACGACCTAAAAACTCCTTAATCGTCGTCTAAAAAGTCTTCAACATTAACGTTGCAGCCCGAAACGGGTCAGCACATGGAATATGCTGGCAAGGTAACACATAGAGACTAATGGAATGAAACAACTATACTATATGCATATTTGGCTGGTGGAAAGCTCTATGGTTACAGTTTTGCGTAAAGCCAATTTTTCCCTACTACAAAGGAATAAATTTATTTAACTATCATGGTGGTTGTTAAACATTGAGAATGGTTGACAGCATTCTCAATCCCAATTAAGCATCATCATTAAACAAAACCAAACAAAATTAATTTAGAGTAACATGTTGAGATTCACATGATAATCCAGGTACTAGATACTCAAGATGTCCATAACCGGGGACACGGCTAATCATGATTAGTTTATTTCACTCTGCAGAGGTTTGCGCACTTTTCCCCACAAGACTCGATTGCCTCCGTTTGGTTTCTCGCACTACATGGTGTTTGAGAAGACGGATGACCGAGACATAGTCTTTCAGAAGCGCTAGCACCTTACGATGGATAGACCGTTACACCTACTTTCCCCTACATCTACTAGTCTACCCTGTAAGAGTTCGCATGACTTACTAAACTATGCTAGAGCCCATAATGGCTTGTGGCTGCACACGGAAGTTTCTACTATGAATAGTCCCATGATCCCTTTGAGCCTGGGTGGCGGTCCATAAAAAAATAGGCAATCCTGGTCTACCCAGGTGCCTAGACAGGCAATCCTGGAATAACCAGGTACCTCAATCCACCCAGATGTGTGTTTAAGTTGCCACCTTAGATAAACCATTAATTAACAAACTCACATCTGTCATGTATATCACTCACCCAATCCACGTCTACTAGCATAGCATAGCATAATGGCAAACATAGAAGTAACTCCCAAGGGGTTGACTATAAAACAGGTAATAGGTACTACCTCAACTACTTCCCATCCCACAATTTAATTAGATCCTAATCATGCAATGTGAGAGGATTGATCTAATGCAATAAAACTGGGTAGTAGAAAATGTATGATCAAAGTGTTACTTGCCTTGCTGATGATCCGGGAAACCTAGCGATTCGAAGTAACAAGCGGCGCACTCCGAGTATTCTATCGCAGACAAACAACCAAGCATGCAATAAGTACTCATCTAATGCACGGGTAAAACTCAAATAAGAGATCTAACAAGAAAGTTCAACTTAAGAACTCCGGTTGGCAAAAAAGAATCAAATCGAACAAAGCAGCGAAAATCAAACGGCGAAAGAAAACAACTTCGTTCTACTAATCTGGATCTAAGGCAATTTTTACAGTAGCAAAAACTTGTTTAAGTTGGTTAAACGGATAGAGGGTTTCGAGACGAATCTCCAGGCGCTTGAATCGCCTGATTCCGATAAACGAGCGAAAAGTTATACTAAAACGAAAATCGGATCAGGAATCGCGATCAGAAAAATCGCGGATTTAATCCGAGAAAAAGAAAAACGACGAACGTTCGTTAGAACGAACGAACGAACGGACGAACGCTCGCTATTTAAATAGATCTGAAAAACCGATCTATTAAAAAAACCGAAACTAAAAAAAACCGACGGAAAAACTGAATGGTTTTACGAAAAAAACCAGCGCGGAAAACGAGGCAGCGGCGGACCTCGGGCGGCGGGTCAGCGGCGGCGGCGGTGGCGGCTTGGGGTGGCTGGGGCTGGCTAGGGTCTCCCCCGGCTATATAAAGCCTAGGGGGTCGGGAGTCCGGATCGGACACGGCCCCTAGGTCGGTTCGTTTTTTAAAATATTACGCGCAGAAGAAAAAAAATAAAAAGAAATACTAAACGGACTCAAAAAATCCCGAAATTAATTTTTCCGGACTTCTAAAATTAAGCCGCACAAGGTGAACATTTATTTGGGGCCTAAATGCAATTTTGAAAAACGCACATTTTTCCTAAATTCAAATAAAATAACAAAAAACTCCGAAATAAAATCTTATTTGATTTTATTATTAAATCCTCAATATTTCTTTATTTTGGGAAAGTCATTTTATTCCCTCTCTCATATTTTTGTAATATAAATAATTGATGATAAAATAAATAAAATCAAATGATCCTATTCTCAAAATTTGAGAAAACTCAAGTATGAAAATAAAGAATTTCCCAACTCTCTCCGTGGGTCCTTGAGTTGCATAGAAATTTCTAGGATCAACCAAAATGCAAAATAAAATATGATATACATCGATGATCTAATGTATAACATTCCAAATTGAAAATTTGGGATGTTACAATTTCCCTCAGTTTTTGAGAACCAAGGTATCGATCCAGTAGGAGGCTACACGCGAGTCCCTCGTACCTGCACAAAACAAATAAATCCTCGCAACCAATGCGATAAGGGGTTGTCAATCCCTACACGGCCACTTCCGAGAGTGAGATCTGATAGATATGATAAGATAATATTTTTGGTATTTTTATGATAAATATGCAAAGTAAAATAAAAGCAAAGTAAATAGCAAAGTATTGGAAGATTAATATGATGAAGATAGACCCGGGGGCCATAGGTTTCACTAGTGGCTTCTCTCAAGAGCATAAGTATTCTACGGTGGGTGAACGAATTACTATTGAGAAATTGACAGAATTGAGCATAGTTCTGAGAATATCTAGGCATGATCATGTATATAGGCATCACGTCCGAGACAAGTAGACCGACTCCTGCCTGCATCTACTGCTATTACTCCACTCATAGACCGCTATCCAGCATGCATCTAGAGTATTAAGTTAATGAAAACAGAGTAACGCCTTAAGCAAGATGACATGATGTAGAGGGATAAACTCATGCAATATGATGAATACCCCATCTTTTTATCCTCGATGGCAACAATACAATACGTGCCTTGCTGCCCCTACTGTCACTGGGAAAGGACACCGCAAGATTGAACCCAAAGCTAAGCACTTCTCCCATTGCAAGAAAGATCAATATAGTAGGCCAAACCAAACTGATAATTCAAAGAGACTTGCAAAGATAAACAATCATACATAAAAGAATTCATAGAAGATTCAAATATTGTTCATAGATAGACTTGATCATAAACCCACAATTCATCGGTCTCAACAAACACACCGCAAAAAGAAGATTACATCAAATAGTTCTCCACTAGAGAGGGGGACATCATTGTATTGAGATCCAAAAAGAGAGAAGAACCCATCTAGCTAATAACTATGGACCCATAGGTGTGAGGTAAACTACTCACACTTCATCGAAGGGGCTATGGTGATGATGTAGAAGCCCTCCATGATCGATGCCCCCTCCGGCGGAGCTCCGTAACAGGCCCCAAGATGGGATCTCGTGGATACAGAAAGTTGCGGCGATGGAATTAGGGTTTTGGCTCTGTATCTGATCGTTTGGGGGTACGTAGGTATATATAGGAGGAAGGAGTACGTCGGTGGAGCAACATGGGGCCCGTGAGGGTGGAGGGCGCGCTTTGGGGTGGGGGGGGGGCAGGCGCGCCCCTACCTCGTGGCCTCCTCTTTTGTGTCTTGACGTAGGGTCCAAGTCTCCTGGGTCTTGTTCGCTGAGAAAATCACGTTCCCGAAGGTTTCATTCCGTTTGGACTCCGTTTGATATTTCTTTTCTTCGAAACCCTAAAATAGGCAAAAACAACAATTCTGGGCTGGGCCTCCGGTTAATAGGTTAGTCCGAAAAATAATATAAAAGTGGATAATAAAGCCCAATAATGTCCAAAACAGTAGATAATATAGCATGGAGCAATCAAAAATTATAGATATGTTGGAGACGTATCAGCGGTCTTGTCCTTCCCCATTTCGGTGGATCGAGCTTGAGCTGGGCGGCGGCGCCGAGAGCAGAGGTGGAAGTAATGGGGAGCAGAGGAAGAAGGGGGAGAATGGGGCGCACAGTGCAAGGCATCGGCTCCGACGCCTTATATGGCCCCGTTCCCTGAGTGACTGACTAGTGGACCCGACCGATCCAGTCATATCCCGCAACAGGCGCGCGCATAGTACATGGCGAAAAGGGTGGCGCAGGGATCGAGGCACCCCTGCCTAATCTGCTCCGATTACTGCGGCCCTCTCCGCCTCACGCGCTTCCCCAAATTTCGAATCCCGTGAGATTCGAAAACGGCAGAGCAGTCAATCATGCCGAAAATTTTATGCACTGCCAACAGTCGAAGCTTATAAGCAGAAATCCACTTGACAACCTCTGATTGGCTCAAGGTGACTGAAAAATGAAATCGAAGATGTTACATGGTTCACCAATCCAGTAAAATGCTTTCGCAGCATAAAATATTGGGTCGGAACCGTCTTCAACTCCATTTTTCACTCGAACCCAGAACCATTCAGGGGCTAATGACGATGCCATGTACCTAGGGTAGGGCAATAGACCTGATCTAAGCATCCCTCCCAAGGACACTGCCCTATATTCAAAGACAATCAAAGGACAACATGTTCAAACCGACTGGAATCACCAGAGTGCATGCCCACTCGACCAACATCTCCACTCAGATATCCCAATTCCATTCGACCAGCATACCATCACTCGACTGTACAAGAAACCACTCGGAGTATAGAAGGCCTAAAGTCACTCCGGGCAGCAACAGTCAGGCATTCACTCTGTAGTATTAATGATCAGTTATATGACTTTATTGCTTGCGTTACCAGTAATGCCCTGTCTTAACGTACATTGAACCCTATGTAACATGGGATGGCGGGGGTCCTCGCGCACTCTATATAAGCCGCCCCTCCTCTGGCACAAGGGTTCGCACTGTGTAGGGCTGTTACTTCACGCATAATTGAATCGACCGAGCTTCCGGGCACCCAGACGTAGGGCTGTTACTTCCACTATGAAGGGCCTGAACTCGCACATCTTGCGTGCACAATCTGCCATAGTTAGGATCTTTCCTCTACATTCCTACCCCTACTTTACTGTCAGACTTAGAACCACGACAGTGGCTACGCGTGAATGGCTGCCTCAATGGCGCCGTACGGGTGAATGTCGAGTTTCCCATGAATGGCCTTGTCGGGGGTGCTGATCCCACGGACACCTATGGGACCACGGCGGACCGAGGCCCTTTTCGGTTCGGCAGGGGGGCGGAGATTGCACGAAGAGCAGATCGAGGCGAAGCGCACGAGCAACGCGATCGGTTTACCCAGGTTCGGGCCGCACGGATGTGTAAAACCCTACTCCTGCTTTGTGGTTATATTGAGTTCTTGCTCGGGAGCGCTGATTGCTACAGTACACACCAGCAGCTGGCCAGACCGAGTGTGAGAGAGAATCGTCCCCCCCTCTACATTGCGCATGGGCCTCCTTTTATATGTCAAAGGGGTCACCGACAGGTGGCAACATGGAGGAGGGTAAAAAAAGGAAAAGACGTGGTGGTTAGCACCGCCGCCTACTACAGTGTATCATACCTAACCTAAGCGGCAGGGGACAAAGGCATTAAATGCCTGTCTGCGTCGCCTAGGCGGTGCAGAAAGGGACCGCCAGGGACGCCACTGCTTGCCACGATGGCTATCTTGTCAGCGCCGCACACCACCGTGTACCTCTGGCTGCACAGCCTTCCGCCACGTACGCCTGGAAGGGTCCCAGAGCGACACGTTGGTGGATGTGCTGGAGCGCAGGTACAGGATGGAAGCTTGCCGCGGCAAGCGCCTTGCCGCGGTTATTATCTTGTCGCGTCCAGGAGCTTGTCGCTCACTGGGTCTTGCCGGGACACATGGTGCGCTGCGGCAAGTTCCTTGAGATGCCTTGGTTGGCCTCCCCGGCAAGCTCCTCTTGCCGGGGTCTTGTCTCCTTCCCGGCAAGCTCCTCTTGCCGGGGCCTTGTCTCCTTGGTTTGGATACTTTGTTCTTGAATGGCTCCAAAGGAACCACGGAGGATCTTGGCGGTCGCCCGGCAAGCCTTGCCCCGGGATGCTGCGACTGCCCGTGCACAAGTTCGGGATACTAAGGTACCCCTACTTTAGTACACCGACAGGAGCCCCCGGGCCTGGGCCATACACGGTGCTGAGCGCTGTTGGGCCAGGCCCAAAACAGGGCATGGGCACGCGCGGCCTAGGTTACGCCGTATCTCACTCCGCATCCACCGCGCCCTCCCCGCACGGCACGCGTCGAATGCGGCATCGTGGGAGAGATCTTGGGTGGTTGCTTTATTTGGAAAGGCGGAACGTCCGCCCACTCCCCCTTTATAAGCAAGGGGAAGTAGGGGTAGTGCGCCCACTCTCCCCCTTTCCGTTCCAATCCTGAAAACCTCCGCCCCGCCTCCGTCTTCCCAAAGCAAACAGAGCGCAGCACCCTGCCCCCCACATTGCCACCAGCACCACCAACGCCGTCGACCTCCTCCACCGCTTCCGCCATGGCTCCGAAAGCCGACAAGGGGAAAGCCGTGAAGTCGTCCGAGGCGCAGCGGCTTGCGGCGCTGCGGAAGGAGCGAGCCATCTTCCCCTCCAAGCTCGCCGCGAAGGAGCTGAGGGAGTACTACTACCTTTTCTGGTCGACGGAGACGCGAGCTCACCCGAGCACCAAGGTACTCCCAGCTGCTGCTCACAAGACTGCTCCGGATGGATATCCCTTCTTTGTCGTATTCTTCTACTGCGGGCTCTGCCCGCCCTTCTCAGAATTCTTCTGTGATATCATGAATACCTATGGCCTCTGCCTCCTTGACTTCACTCCCAATGCCGTCCTCACCATGGCAGTTTTCGCACACCTTTGCGAAAACTTTGTCGGAGTCCACCCAAATGTAGCCCTTTTCCGCCATTTCTTTATACCCCGGGTAGAGAGAGGAGAGCCCTTGTCCGGCGGAATCGCCTGGGTCTCTAGGACCGGCAAGAAGGATTCTTATTTGGAGGGCGAGTTCCGCGGCAAGTGGGAGGAGTGGAGGGCAGATTGGTGCTGGATTGTCGAGGAGAGCCCGCAGCCGTTCACCGCCCGGCGCCAAGCAGCAGCAGTACGCGGCAGCGACTGGAGTGACGTGGCCCCGGAAGACAGCAGGCTGAGGATTGCCGTCACCAGGATCCAATGCCTCAGGCTTGCCGGACTCACCGTAGGTGCCGTTGGCGCAGACTTCCTTCGCCGCCGCATCGCCCCCTGCAAGAACGGAGGAGGCCTGCTTGGGAGTTTAAGAACGCGGCAGACATCATGAGGCTACGCCCGTGGCTCAACTATAATTTCACTGTCTTGGAGCTCAACGCAATGCTGCAGGAGCTCTTCAAGTATGATCCTGACCACCCAGAAGTCTTTAGGTTGCTGCAGGACATCGTCCCGCTATGCAACAATTCTACGCTCGACCGCATCAGGGCAATGATGCCGCTGTGCGATTCGCATGGAATCGTGCCAACTTGGCAGGAGCCTGAAGACAACGTCGTGCAGCAGTTCTTCGACAACTTGGTGGAAGTGCCAATCCGCGCCGACGAGAAGGACGGCCTCACCCGTGACACCATCGAGGCGGAGTTGAAGCGCATCGCCACCAGGTTGGAAGAGGCGGCGGTAGCCGCTGCGGCGGGCGAGTTTGGCTTTACCTTGGAGGAGGCGGCGGCAGCAGAGGCGGCAAACCGTGCCGAGCGAGAAGATCTTGCCGGCAAGAAAGAGCTTGCCGGCAAGAAGGAGGTTGCCAGGCGTGATGCCGAACCGAGCGAGGCTGCCGGGCATGACGCCCAACCGAGCGGGCCTGCCGAGGATGCGAGCGGCTCGTTGGAGATCGGCTCCTCTTCCACTTCGTCCTCAGATAGCACGCCGCCAGCAGCGCCTCCGTCTCCACCAAGAAGGCATATCCGCAAGGCCGGGGATGCAGCGAGGCGGCAGGCGAGCCGACAGTCGCTGCGCCATGCGACACGCTCCACCGCGGCAAGCATTGTTGCCGCGGGAGCGCCCCACGCTGCCTTAACAACTAGAGCGGGGTCTTCTCGGACTGCTGCCTCCGCTCCCGCCAAGCGGCCAAGGGAGCCTACTCCTCCACCTTCCTGCGCCGGACACGAGCCGGAGTTCGACTTCTCCGCGTTCAGCTCCGACGAGGAAGAAGAAGAAGAGTAAGTTTCTCTTATTGTACTTGCAGTTCTTCGATTTTTGCTGTTTTTGTCTTGTCTTGTTTCTCACTTGCCTTTCTCTGAATCTGTTCCTTTTCAGGACTCTGGCTCAGAGGGCAGCAAAGAGAGCCAAGGCCCCGGTGATTTTCATCGAGGACGAGCCCACCGCGTCGGCAGGGGACGCGCCCGAGACAACCTCGCCGGACCCGGCAACTGCTCTCCAGAGCAGCCCCCAGCGTAAGTATCTTCTCTTGCTTTCCGCTGTCGGGCGCGCATGGAAATTCTTTGCTTAGCTGATATCCAACTGTTGAATTGTGCAGGAGCAGAGTAGCCTCAACAGGAGCGCCCGGAGGCCGCCCCCGAAGCGCCAAGGGAAAGTCCTCCGGCAAGGGAGAGGTCTCCGGCAAGGGAGAGCCCTCCGACAAGGGAGGAGGCTCCGGCAAGGGAGGAGCCCCCGGCAAGGGAGGAATCTCCGGCAAGCGAGGGATCTCCGGCAAGGGACTGCGTCAGTGATCCCCCGGCGACGGAGACCACAGCTACAGACCCTGGCACAGGTAACTTCCTTGCTTCAAAACTCCCCTTGGCTTCTTCATCTTCTTGATCTTTCTCTTGGATTTTCGTTTAACTCTTCTCCCTCTTCCGGCTGTCAGATCCATCCGCTGGAGAGCCGATGGAGACTGAAGTCGCCGCCGACGAGGCTATTGCCGCTGAGGAAGCAGCCGGCGCCGGCGAGCCCGCCGCCGAAGAGGCCGCTAGGGCTGCCACCGCAGAAGCAGGCGGGGAGTCTGGCGGTCGTACTGACGACCCAGAAGTCGCAGGAGCGCCAGGCGCTGCTCCGACCGCCGACCCCTCCGCCGCTGCCGCCGCGCCAGGCCCCGAAGAGCCCCAGCCCGGCGTATATTTGAAGGCCGGCGACGATATCTTCATCAACCTTCCCTGGACGTCAAGCTCCAGGGCGCGGTCGAAGGAGAAAGCCTTGACGGAGAGTTTCTTGCCTCCGCCGGGCTAAAACTGGTCGATGCGCCAAGGAGGAGCAGCAGTGAACCCGAAGAGGAGCGTCTGCTGCAGAAGCTAGTGGCGCTCTACCGCGCCCGGCAAGCCAAGCTAGAGTCCTGCGAAGCGCTCGTCGCGAAGGCCGGGGCTGATATCGAGAAGCGCGCGGAGGAGCTCCGGGGTGCCAATTAGGAAGCTCTCCGCTCCCTGGCAAAGGAGCGGGAGCAACTTGCCGAAGCGCAGCAGGCCTTCCTCCTCGAGAAGGCCGACGTCAAAGAGCGCCAACGTCTTGCCGCAGAGAAGTTGTCTTCGCAGGAGGGTGACTTGGCGCAGCGGAAGGTCAACCTCGACAGCCACGAGGAGGAGCTTGCCGCGCGCGAGCGGGCAGTTGGCGGGGCCCTCAAACAAGCCGAAGACGCCGCCGCAGCTACCGAGGCCGCCAAGAACGAGCTGGAGCTGAAGGTGGTGCAGCTGGAGGCGAGTCTTAAGGCGAACGGTGACGAGCTTGCCGCGCTCAAGCTTGAGCGGGAGAAGGACGCCAACAGCTACTCGGAGCTGCAGGCCCATCTCGCCGAAAAGAGCAAGGAACTTGACGCCGCCAAGAATTCCAACGCTGATCTCGGAGTGAAGCTGGCGGCTCTGACGAAATCTCTGGACGGCGCCAAGGAGCAGGAGACGGCCCTGAAGGAGGAAGTCGAGGCCGGCAAGGTGCTGCTGGCGAGTGTTGCTGCTGCCCAGAAGACCTTGTCGGAGAACGTGGAGCACTGGACGGAGGGTCTGGTGAACATCGCCGCCGACATCGACAAGGAGTTGGCGCAGCTGGGGATGGTGGATCTCGGGTACCCATCCAACGAGAACCTCCAACCCAGCGCCAAGCTCACCTTGTTCTTCAAGGGCATGGCGACGGCACTCCGGCGACTCCGGGAAGGGATCCCGAAGCAGCTTGCCGACGAGTCGCGCAAGATCTCCGCGGGAGCTCTTCAGAAGGTGCTGATGAAGGTGGCCTTCCGCAACCCGGGCCTCCGCCTCACCAACGTCCTCCGAAGCTTGCCGCCAGATGCTGATCTGGAGGAGCTCAAGGCCCTTGTCGCACCTATTGTGGACAGGGTGAGCGGAATAAATAGGGTCGAGGGTGACCGCATAGACTAGGCCATCCATCTTCTTCTTTCCTTGTCGCTGTTAATCATGTTATGAAAAACAGTCTGTTAGAGCTGCGACAAGTTATTTTGTATTATACTCTATCCTGGGTAGTAATGACTATGTTATTTCCTTTACTTGATTCCTTCCTTTGTATGTTTTTACCTTACGCCTTTTAGGGAACTTGCCGGCGCAGGCACCTTTGCCGCGAGCGCTGAGTGCGGAACGTCAGCAGCCTGCTGGGGGTGCCGCAGCCGACAAGAAACCTTGTCGCAACTAGTCGCAGCTCACTTAAGTTGTTGAGCGGACTCGAAACAACAGTAAGGGCGCAACTAGCTACGAGTTGGTTCCTCCGCGCACAGGTTTTCCATACAAAGCACGGTCGTTCAAGGAAAGTAACTTAAAAATTAAAAAATTTGATTGCTCAAACTTTGGCGACTTATCTTTTCTGTTACTTGCTTCCCGGCAAGGCGAAACTTTCTTGAACGATGCCTGGTCCACACCATATCTTCTCCTTCCCCCCGGCAAACTTGTGGGCGAGGGACCCTTCCTTTCCTTGAGAGAAAAAAGAGAGGAGAAAATACAGTTATGGAGCCTTATGGCTCGTTGTTGCTTACCGGAGGTAAGTGCTGCACAAAATGTCAGATAGCACATACAAATAATAATAAAAGGCATGAAATCGACAAGGTGTGCTGAGCACATAAGCTTTATGCACGGGATCTGCGCCCGGCTTTGTACAAAGGATTACATGCGGCAGCGGCAAGACTTGTACAAAAGGTGGTTGCCGGAACGGGTTCCGGCAACCGCGCCCTACGGGTAAAACTTGCGAAGATGCTCAATATTCCAAGAGTTGCTCACTAGTACGCCATCTTCGGTCTCAAGGCGGATAGCGCCAGGCCTAGTGACTTGTTTCACCCGGTAAGGGCCTTCCCGCTTCGGCGTCAACTTGTTGGAATTCTTGTCGGACTGAACGCGCCGAAGAACAAGGTCGCCTTCCTCGAGACTTCTGGCGTTAACTTTGTGGCTATGGTAGCGGCACAAAGCTTGCTGGTAGCGAGCAACTCGTACAGCAGCGTAAAGACGGTCTTCCTCAAGGAGCAGCGCGTCGTCTTGTCGCAGCTGCTCTTGCTCGAGCTCATCGTAAGCAAGCACTCGAGGCGACCCGTATACGAGTTCCGTGGGGAGAACTGCCTCTGCTCCATAGACTAGAGCAAAAGGTGTCTGGCCAGTGGCTCGATTTGGCATCGTCCTGATCGACCAAAGAACCACCGGCAGCTCCTCGATCCAGTTTCTTCCGCACTTGTGCAGCCTGTCGAAAGTTATGGTCTTGAGCCCGCGCAGCACTTCAGCATTTGCCCTCTCCGCTTGACCGTTGCTTCTCAGGTGAGCAACAGAAGCGAAGCAGACCTTGGTGCCAAGATCTTGGACGTACTGCATGAAGGTGCGGCTTGTAAATTGTGTACCGTTGTCGGTGATTATCCTGTTAGGGATCCCAAAACGGCAAACAATCGACCTGAAGAACTTGACTGCTGACTGTGCTGTCACCTTCCTCACTGGTTCCACTTCCGGCCACTTTGTGAACTTGTCGATCGCAACATACAAGTACTGAAAGCCCCCGACAGCTCGGGGAAAGGGGCCGAGGATGTCGAGCCCCTAGACCGAAAATGGCCAGGATAAAGGGATTGTCTGGAGAGCTTGAGCTGGCTGGTGTATCTGCTTGGAATGGAACTGGCACACTTCACACTTGGTTACTTGTGCAGTTGCATCCTGGAGGGCTGTCGGCCAGAAGAAACCTTGCCGGAATGCTTTGCCGACAAGTGCTCTTGCGCCAATGTGGTGACCACATATGCCTCCATGTATCTCTGCCAACAGCTTTTGTCCATCTTCCTGGTGAATACACTTCAATTTCACACCGTTGAGTCTCCTTCTGTACAGTGAGCTGTCGACAAACTGGTACATACTTGACTGCCGGGCTACTCTCTCTACTTCTTCTTGCTCTTCGGGAAGTTCTCCTGCCTGAAGGAAACAGACAATCTGCTGCACCCATGTTGGAGCCTGTGGCTCGACAACAAGGACTAAAGGCACACCTGCTGCTGCGGGAACATCCGCTTCTACGGCAAGAGCCTGCGGCTTTGCCGGAGCTTGACGTCCCCCGGCAAGCTTGCCAGAGCAAAACTTGCCGGGAGCGTCTGCTTCAACAGAACAAACCCCAGGGTTTGCCGGAGCAGACTGCTCCTCAGCGTTCTTGGCGTTGATCTTGGGGACCTTCTTGGCGGCGGCTTCGGGAAACTCTGCCGGAAAATAGTCGCCAGAAATCAACTTCCTCTTCTTGCTCTATCCAGTTGATGTTGTTACGGACGGCTGAGTCAGTTTGAGCACAAAAATCCATGGTTCCACAGGTAACTTAAGTGCGGCGCACTTTGACAGGCCATCGGCAATGTCGTTCTGAGCTCTCGGGACATGCTCCATCTGTAGGCCATCAAAGTACTCTTCTAACTTTCTCACTTCATCAATGTAAGCTTCCATTAACGGACTCTGATAATTCTTGTTCACTTGGCGGACGACAAGCTGTGAGTCACCCCTGACAATGAGCTTCTTGATCCCAAGGTCTGCCGCGATCCTGAGACCGGCAAGCAAACCTTCATATTCTGCAGTATTGTTTGTCGCTTGCTCCTTGGGAAAGTGCATCTGGACTATGTACTTGAGGTGCTCTCCGGTGGGTGCGACAAGCAGCACACCAGCACCGGCGCCTTGCAGCGAGAAGGCACCGTCAAAGTACATGAGCCACTCTTTGTTTGTTTCCTTGGCGGGGATGCTCGTCTCCGAAATTTCTTCGTCTGGTGTTGGTGTCCATTCTGCTATGAATTCTGCCAATGCTCTGCTTTGGATAGTTGAAGTACTCTCAAACTTGAGGCCAAAGCTTGACAGTTCCAATGCCCACTCGACAATCCTGCATGTCGCTTCTGGATTCTGCAGTATCCTCTTCAGTGGAAAGCGAGTGACAACTATGATCTCATGTGCCTGGAAGTAATGGCGCAGCTTTCTCGAGGCCATAAGAAGGCCGAAAAGCAACTTCTGCACACCAGAGTACCTTGACCTAGCCCCCTGCAGAAGGGAACTGACAAAGTAGACTGGGCGCTGCACCATTCTCTTTTGCACCTCTTCGCATGCCTGTGCAGATCCATCCTTGTCGGGACCACAGCTTGTCGGGGAAGCCCCCTGCTTGTCGCTGGATGCGCTTGCCGCGGTTGCTGGCTCGTCATCCGCCTCCCTCTCTGCCACTAACGCAGCACTAACCACTTGATTGGTTGCCGCTATATACAGCAGCAACTTCTCTTGCGGTTTAGGTGCAACAAGTGTTGGAGTGGAGGACAGGTATCTCTTCAAGTCCTACAGTGCAGCCTCCGCTTCTGGAGTCCATTTCATTGGACCTGCCTTTTTCAAAATTTTGAAAAATGGCAGGGCGCGCTCAGCAGACCGAGAGATAAACCTGCTGAGAGCAGCCACGCAGCCGGCAAGTCTTCGTACATCCTTGACGCGCTTTGGTGCTTCGATCTGCTCGATGGCCTTGATCTTGTCGGGATTGGCTTCAATTCCCCGCTGAGACACAAAGAACCCGAGAAGCTTGCCGGAAGGGACTCCAAACACACACTTCTCGGGGTTGAGCTTGAGGTTGATCTTGCGCAGATTTACAAAGGTCTCGTCTAAATCTTGAATTAGAGTTGCCCTGTCCTTGCTCTTGACCACTATGTCATCCATGTAGGCTTCTATATTTCTGTGTATCTGTGGCTTCAAAGCGACATGGACTACTCTGGCAAATGTTGAACCAGCATTCATTAAACCGAAAGGCATCCGTATGAAACAGTACGTGCCACATGGAGTAATGAATGCGGTCTTCTCCTCATCCTCTTCTGCCATGAAGATTTGATGGTATCCTGAGTATGCGTCAAGAAATGAAAGCAAATCACATCCGGCCGTGGAGTCAACAATCTGGTCAATGCGCGGCAAGGGAAATGGGTCTTTGGGACAAGCTTTATTAACGTCAGTAAAGTCGATACAAAGCCTCCATTTCCCATTTGCCTTACGCACGACTACAGGATTGGCCAACCACGTAGGATGGAGCACTCCTCTAACAAGGCCTGCTGCTTCCAATTTCTTGATTTCTTCTGCTATGAACTCTTGGCGCTCTACTGCTTGCTTCCTGACCTTCTGCTTGACGGGCCGCGCATGAGGACAAACGGCAAGATGGTGCTCAATTACTTTCCTGGGAACACCGGGGATGTCAGACGGTTGCCACGCAAACACGTCGACGTTCGCCGGCAGGAAAGCAATGAGCGCGCTTTCCTATTTAGGGTCAAGCGTGGCACTGATGGTGAAGGTACCACCAGTGCCGTCCTCCTTGGCGGACACCTTCTTGGTATGTGGTGGAGCTGCCATTGCCTTCTTACACTTGCTAGTGGAGCTCGATGGTGCGTTCTCGACGATAGCGCAGCACTCCGAAGAGGTGCGCTTGCCGGAGTGGGCATCAGAGCTCTTGCCGGACTTGGTCTTCCTCTTCCCCCCGGGAGCTTCAGCGGCAGGTGTCTTGCTATCTGTTGTGGCTGCTGCTTCCCGGTAGATCTTGTCGGCGCAGATAAGGGCGTCCTTCTTGTCTCCAGGGACAGAGATGACGCTTATCGGGCCTGGCATTTTGAGCATGTTGTATGCATAGTGAGAGGCTGCCATGAACTTGGCGAGCGCTGGACGGCCAAGTATCCCATTGTAAGGCAATGGAAAATCGGCAACGTCAAAAGTGACCCTCTCCGTTCTGAAGTTCAGCTCGCTGCCAAATGTTACCGGCAACGTGACCTTCCCTTTCAGCTTGCTCCTTCCCGGGTTAATTCCTTGGAACGTGCCGGTCTCTTCGAGCTCGCTGTCAGGGATCTGGAGTTTCTGGAGCATAGCGGAGGAGATCAGATTCAAGTCGGCCCCGCCGTCAACTAGCATCTTAGTGACTTTGAGGTTGCGGATTGTTGGCGAAACCAACAACGGCAAGCACCCGACCGCAGTTGTGCGATCAGGGTGGTCGTCAATGTCAAAGATGATAGGCGTGCTGGACCATTTCAGAAGTTTGCGCGATTCGACAGGTGGTTCTGCCGCATTGACTTCCCGCGCCCACTGTTTGAGTTGGCAGTGAGAAGTATGCAGAGAAGCACCGCCGTCAATGCACAAGACTTCTGTGGCTTTCTGGAACTCCTGCTCGCTGTTCTCGACATCATCCATGTCTTCATCGTCGTCATCGTCATCATCCTTGTCGCGGCCGCGGGGAGGTCTGTCTCCTTGCCGCTGCTTGGCCTTACCGCGGCGTCCTCCCCGGCCAGCGCGCTTCTTGCCGGCTTCTCCACCGCCTCCTTGGGCCCTCTCCTTGTCGCGCCGCTCATACTCAGCTTTTTGCTGCTGGACAAGCTGCTCCACTTTCTTGCAGCTCTGGAGGTCATGGCCTTTGGTGCGGTGGATCTTGCAATACTGCTTGTCGGTGCCGTCCTGCTTGTCGGCAGCTACCACAACCTGGCAGTTGGTGCACGCGGCAACCTCCTTGCCGGAGCTACCAACTTTGGCTTGCTTGGCGCCATCGTCATTGCCGGACTGCTCAACGACTAGCACCTCTTTGCACTTCTTCTTCCTGTTGTTGCGCCGCCGGTTTTTCTTTGCCGGGGCGGCATCCTCACTGTCAGATCCTCCTGCTCCTGTAGTCTCTCCGAGGAGTTTCCTCCCTTCCTCAGCGCGTGCGCACTTGTCGGCCAGGGCATATAGCTCACTGACGTCTCTGATCCTGCTCATCGCCATCTCCTCCCGCATCCTGCAATTACGCACGTTCTGATGGAACGCGCTAATAACCGTGGCAGGGTGGATATCTGGGATGTTGCGCTGTACACGGCTGAATCTCTGGATATACTTGCGTAGGGGCTCTCCTTCCTTCTGGGCGAGCAGGTGAAGGTCACTCTCTTGGCCATGAGGTTTGTGGCCGCCTGTAAAGGCACCGACAAACTGATGGCACAAGTCCGCCCAAGAGGATATGGAGTTGTCCAGCAAGTGCATGAGCCAGGACCTGACGTCGGGCTTGAGCACCAACAGGAAGTAGTTGGAAAGGACCTTGTCGTCTCGCCCCCCGGCAGCTTGCACCGCAATGGTGTAGATGCTGAGGAACTCTGACGGGTGCGAGTTGCCGTCGTACTTCTCCGGTACGTCTGGCTTGAAGTTCTTCTGGCTGGGCCACTGGACTTGCCGCAGCTCGCGGGTAAACGCAGGGCAACCTACCGCGTACGGCAAGTCGCCTGGTTCCCCTAGCGCATGCATATCGACAGAGGGCCCAGCGCGCAGGTCTGATTGACGCTGCGCTTCTCTTCGGCGCTCGATGCGTGTTCGAGCGTCTTCTTGCTATCGTTCATGAAGAACTTGGCGCTGATCGCGACGAGCTCGCGGATCTGATGACGCGGTGGAGTCGCTGTTGTGGTGGATCCGACGAGTCGGCGATCTTGGCCTTTGAGGCGGAGAGTGCACAGTGGTTGCACCCTCCCCGGTCTTGTCGCCACCGGCTCGTGCCTGACTGACTTGCCGCGGCTGCGATGCGCTCGGTTACCGTGGGTTGTCGCCGTTGGCGAAGCCGATGAGGCTCTGGATAGTGGCCCTCCAGTCATCGATCTTCTCTGGCGCTGGAGGGTAATCTAGGAGCAGTTGAGCTCATGCCAAAGCTTCTGCCGGAGTGGCGGGCGGCGGCGGCGAACGGCGCGATGAACGGGATATGCTCGGACTTCTAACTACGTTAGAAGGAGCAGTATCTCGTCCGGGATCCGCCAGCTTGATCTTGGCCCAGCAAACGTATGGTACCGTGAGTACCATGATGCTGCTGGTCCCGTGCCTCCTGAGATGGGTGCGGTGCGTGTATGGACGCCGAGGTCTTGGAGTGCGCTCGATCGTTGTGGGAGCCGACTGCGCCGCTGATGTGCAGCGCAGTCTTGTCCTTGGACCTGGCAGCACCATGAGCCTCCTCGTCGGCGCCCGTTCTCCCGCCGGTGTCTACTCCACCAGCCGTTCGCTCTTGTGGTGGTGGGCTCAGTACGGACGGAGCAGCTGCCTCCGAAGCCTTCTTCTTCGGCGGCATGTTGATGAAGATGATGAAGATTCGGCTCGTGCGAACGCCGGATCAGATTCACACAGCCTCGACGCCCCCTACTTGGTGCGCCAAAGATGTCGGGGGTGCTGATCCCATGGACACCTATGGGACCATGGCGGACCGAGGCCCCTTTCGGTTCGGCAGGGGGGCGGAGAGTGCACAAAGAGCAGATCGAGGCGAAGCGCACGAGCAACGCGATCGGTTTACCCAGGTTCGGGCCGCACGGATGCGTAAAACCCTACTCCTGCTTTGTGGTTGTATTGAGTTCTTGCTTGGGAGCGCTGATTGCTACAGTACACACCAGCAGCTGGCCAGACCGAGTGTGAGAGAGAATCGTCCACCCCTCTACGTTGGGCATGGGCCTCCTTTTATATGTTAAAGGGGTCACCGACAGGTGGCAACATGGAGGAGGGTAAAAAAAGCAAAAGACGTGGTGGTTAGCACCGCCGCCTACTACAGTGTATCATACCTAACCTAAGCGGCAGGGGACAAATGCATTAAATGCCTGTCTGCGTCGCCTAGGCGGTGCCGAAAGGGACCGCCAGGGACGCCACTGCTTGCCACGATGGCTATCTTGTCAGCGCCGCTCGCCACCGTGTACCTCTGGCTGCACAGCCTTCCGCCACGTACGCCTGGAAGGGTCCTAGAGCGACACGTTGGTGGATGTGCTGGAGCGCAGGTACAGGATGGAAGCTTGCCGCGGCAAGCGCCTTGCAGCGGTTATTATCTTGTCGCGTCCAGGAGCTTGTCGCTCACTGGGTCTTGCCGGGACACATGGTGCGCTGCGGCAAGTTCCTTGAGATGCCTTGGTTGGCCTCCCCGGCAAGCTCCTCTTGCCGGGGTCTTGTCTCCTTCCCGGCAAGCTCCTCTTGCCGGGGCCTTGTCTCCTTGGTTTGGATACTTTGTTCTTGAATGGCTCCAAAGGAACCACAGAGGATCTTGGCAGTCGCCCAGCAAGCCTTGCCGCGGGATGCTGTGACTGCCCGTGCACAAGTTCGTGATACTAAGGTACCCCTACTTTAGTACACCGACAGGCCTCATGTTCCTTACACGCAGGTGGAAATCCTTAACTCGTGCCCGCTACTTGGCGGAGGGGCATCTTCTCCACTTCAAGTTGGTGGAGTCTGATACACTCTCCGTCAAGTTCTTCGTGCCTTCAGGCACTCGCACGGAGTGCTGCCTAGAGAGCTCGAGCAACAGCAAAAGCTCCTCCTTGAGCGACAGTGACAAGGAGGAGGCAGATGTTGAAGGCGACGACGACGTGTCCCCGAGCGTCAATTCCAAAGATGATGACTCGGACTCTAGCTGAACGCCGACATCACCATCATCTCCAGCTGAGCAGCGGTAGCAGCACCATCTGCAGCTGGACACCGACAAGGTGGCTTGCCTGGAGCTCTTGGCCTAGATGCCCCTTTTGCCCTCCTTGCACTTGATGTAAAGCTTAGGAGGAAATGGCCAAGAAAGACACTATCAATCACTTTTTGTTTTTCAATAAATGTACGACATTCAGTGTGCTTAAATAAATGTGTATTATTCTCCTTGCTTGTTTCTGTCTTCATATGATTGTTTACCTAACACCCTATGCTACTTGGAAGATTGTCGAAGTGCACACTTGCAGCAAGTGCTTTGAAGAGATGGTCTTCAGTAGCTTACCAGAAGTGCGACCACCGCCAAAGTAACTTGCTAGTCTCAAACAGATCTGCACAGACTTTGCCGAGCGGAGACGAAAAATGACAAGATTCCTTCGCATGCAGGTTTCCCGTATGAACATAGAACCGTGCAAGGGGAATCTCCAAGATGTAAACAATGAAACTATATTTGAAAATTTTGAACTTATCTTTCTTTGTTGTACTTCTTATCATATGAAATGAAATGAACGTCAACACCATCCGATACAGCGAAACTGGAGTACTCCATCATCCTCCCCCGGGAAACATGCACGCAAGGAATCCTTCTGCCTTTGTAGAAAAAGAAAGAAGAGAAAAGGTAGTGCGGTGACCTTGGCGGTGCGTTAGCCATTTCACTTAAGCAAGCATAATCACTTCATACTATGCATTATTCCGTAAGTAAAAATGCATAAAAGTTTGTGGAAAACTTAGCTTTCATCACATATGCACAGGATCTACGTCTGGCTTTTTACAAAGGGTTACAAGTCTTTGAGACTATGCTTGTACAAAAGGGGTTGCCTGGACAAGGCCTGGCAACGACGCCTTATGGGTAGAACTTACGAAGATGCTCGATGTTCCACGAGTTTTGCACACGAATGCCATCTTCGGTCTCCAGACGGATAGCGCCAGGTCTGCTGACTCATATTACCCGATAAGGGCCCTCCCACTTTGGCATGAACTCGTTTGTTCCCTTGGTGGACTGAACACGTGATATGTCTCCATCATATGTACTTTTCCAAACTCTTTTGTCCTTGTTTTGGACTCTAATTTGCATGATTTGAATGGAACTAATCCGGACTGACGCTGTTTTCAGCAGAATTGCCATGGTGTTATTTTTGTGCAGAAATAAAAGTTCTCGGAATGACCTAAAACTTCACGGAGAATACTTTTGGAATAAATAAAAAATATTGGCGAAATAATCAACCAAAGGGGACCCACTGCCTTTCCACAAGGGTGGGGTGCGCGCCCTACCCCCTGGGTGCGCCCCATGTCTTGTGGGTCCCACGAAGCTCCACCGACCTCAACTCCAACTCCATATATTCACGTTCGGGGAGAAAAAAAATCAGAGAGAAGGATTCATCATGTTTTATGATACGGAGCCGCTGCCACCTCCTGTTCTTCCTCGGGGGGGGGGGGGGGGCAAATCTGGAGTCTGTTTTGGGATCTGGAGAGGGGAAATCGTCGCCATCATCATCAACCATCCTCCATCACCAATTTCATGATGCTCACCGCCGTGCGTGAGTAGGCTTGTTGGACGGTGATGGGTTGGATGAGACTTACCATGTAATCGAGTTAGTTTGTTAGGGTTTGATCCCTAGTATCCACTATGTTCTAAGATTGATGTTGCTATGACTTTGCTATGCTTAATGCTTGTCACGAGGGCCCAAGTGCCATGATTTTAGATCTGAACCTATTATGTTTTCATGAATATATTTGTGTTCTTGATCCTATCTTGCAAGTTATAGTAACTTACTACGTGTTATGATCCGGCAACCCCGGAGTGACAATAGTCGGGACACTTCCCAGTGATGACCGTAGTTTGAGGAGTTCATGTATTCACTAAGTGCTAATGCTTTGGTCCGGTTCTCTATTAAAAGGAGGCCTTAATATCCCTTTGTTTCCAATAGGACCCGCTGCCATGAGAGGGTAGGACAAAAGATGTCATGCAAGTTCTTTTCCATAAGCACGTATGACTATATTCAGAATTCATGCCTATGTTATATTGATGAATTGGAGCTAGTTCCGTGTCACCCTAGGTTATATCTGTTGCATGAGAAATGCCATCCAACATAATTATTCATCATCGATCCATTGCCTATGAGCTTTTCACATACTGAACTTTGCTAAGTTACTTTTTCGTTGCCACTGTCACGATTGCTACAAAACTGCTATTGTTACTTTTGCCACTGTTACCGTTACTTCCATACTACTTTGCTACTAAATATTTTGCTACAGATATTAAGTCTTTCAGGTGTGGTTGAATTGACAACTCAACTGCTAATACTTGAGAATATTCTTTGGCTCCCCTTGTGTTGAATCAATAAATTTGGGTTGAATACTCTACCCTCAAAAACTATTGCAATCCCCTATACTTGTGGGTTATCAAGACCTTTTTCTGGCGCCGTTGCCGGGGAGCATAGCTCTATTCTCTGAGTCACTTGGGATTTATATCTGTTGATCACTATGAGGAATTTGAAAGATCAAAGAACCAAGATTTCCTTCTACTACGAGGGGAGATAAGGAACTGCCATCTAGCTCTGCACTTGATTCACCTTCTATTCGGAGTAAGCTTGCGACACCTACACCTGTTATTGATTCCGGTATGTCGCATGTTATTGGTGATGTCACTTCTGCTATGCGTGATGCTTATGATGATACTACTTCTTTGCTTCATGATACTATGCCACTAGGTGAATTTCTTGATGAACAACTTGCTAGGGTTAGAGAGAATGGATTTGCTGAAACTGATGATATAATTGAAACTGAAGATTATGATTCTCCCCTAGATATGAATTGCCTATTGTACCTGAGGGTTATATTATGGATGAAGGAACTGCTAGAGACTTCTTTGCTTGTAATGATAAACATGATCCTAAGAAACTGTTAGCTAAGCTGAAAGAAAAGTCTTTGAATGCTAGAATGCAATATGATCCTAAGTTTGCTACTTCACCTATCTTTGTTACTAATAAGGATTATGAATTCTCTATCGATCCTGAGTTAATTACTTTGGTTGAATTTGATCCTTTCTATGGTTATAAATCTGAAACTGTTGTGGCACATCTTACTAAATTGAATGATATAGCCATCCTATTTGCTCATGAGAAAAAACTCGCTATTACTATATTCTTAAGTTGTTTCCTTTCTCATTAAAGGGTGATGCTAAGTTATGGTTTAATTCTATTGCTCCTGGTTGTGTGCGTAGTCCCCAGGATATGATTTACTACTTCTCTAAAATATATTTCCTTGCTCATAAGAAACAAGCTGCTTTAAAGGAAATATTTAACTTTGTGCAATTTGAAGAAGAGAGTCTCCCACAAGCTTAGGGGAGGCTTCTCCAATTACTTAATGCTTTTCCTGATCATCCTCTCAAGAAAAATGAAATACTTGATATCTTTTATAATGGACTAACTGATGCTTCCAGAGACCACCTGGATAGTTCTGTTGGTTGTGTTTCCAGGGAAAGAATTATTGAGCAAGCTGAATTGCTATTGAATAATATATTGAGTAATGATAATGATTGGACACTTCCTAAACCAACTCCTAACCCAACTCCCTCTATAGATTTGATGAAGGTGATATTCCTCATAATAAGTCTGCTAGTCAATGTTTGGATGAGTTTGATAATTTTGTTGTTAAACAAGAAAACTTCAACCTTATGTTAGTAGACAATTGAAACGTAATGCTCACATGCTTGACTACCTGGGTTATTATATGAGTAGAACTGTTAATGATCTTAAGCTTATTAGTAAACATGCTTCCATGGTTACAACTCAAGTAGAACAAGTACTTAAGGCACATGATGATTTGCTTAATGAGTTGAATAGTAAGAACAATGATAATGCTGTTAGGGTTATGACTAGAGGTGGTAAAATGACCCAGGAACCTTTGTATCCTGAGGGCCATCCTAAGAGAGTTGAGAAAGATTCTCAGAGAATTAATACTGATGCACCTAGTCCTAGTAATAAAAAGAAAAATAAAACGGGTAGGACTTTGCATGCTTCTAGTGAACCTGTTGTGGATCCACCTGAGAATCCTAATGATATTTCTATTTTTGATGTTGAGACACAATTTGGTGATGAACATGAACCTAGTGATAATGTTAATAATGATATTCATGTTGATGCTCAACCTAGTAATGATAATGATATTGAGAAAGAACCTCTGTTGATCTTGATAACCCACAATCAAAGAATCAACGTTATGATAAGAGAGACTTCGTTGCTAGGAAGCATGGTAAAGAAAGAGAACCATGGGTTCAGACCCATGCCCTTTCCTCTTAAGCCATCCAAGAAAAAGGATGATGAGGATTTTGAGCGCTTTGCTGAAATGATTAGACCTATCTTTCTGCGTATGCGTTTGACTGATATGCTGAGAATGTCCCCTTATGCTAAGTATATAAATATATTGTTACAAATAAAAGAAAGATACCAAAAGCTGAGATTTCCACCATGCTTTCTAATTACACTTTTAAGGCTGGAATACCAAAGAAACTTGGAGATCCAGGGGTACCAACTATACCATGTTCTATTAAAATAAACTATGTTAAAACTGCTTTATGTGATCTTGGAGCTGGTGTTAGTGTTATGCCTTTCTATTTATATCATAGACTTGAATTGAATAAGTTGACACATACTGAAATTTCCTTGCGAATGATTGATAAATCAACTGCTATACCCATCGGTATTTGTGAGGATGTGCCATTGTGGTTGCAAATGTTACTATCTTAACGGACTTTGTTATTCTTGATATTCCCGAGGATGATAGTATGCCAATCATCCTTGGTAGAACTTTTTTGAATACTGCAGGGGCTGTTACTGATTGAAACAAAGGCAATGTAACTTTTCATGTTAATGGTAATGAGCATACAATACACTTTCCGAAGAAACAACCTCAAGTGCATAGTATCACTTCTATTGGAAAAATTTCAACTATTACTATTGGAGGTTTTGAATTTCCCCTTCCTACTATCAAAAAGAAATATGATATTCTTATTGTTGGGGACATGCATATCCCCGTTGAGGTAACCTAGTGTTATTCGAAAATTCTCTGGTTTCATGTTATACGGAAGAAGTTTGTTAAGACTTGATCAACCTTGTTAATGGATTCCTTTTGATGAGCATGAGATGGATGAATTTAGAAGGCACAACTTTCCGTACCTAATTTTTACTTTCTGTTATTTAGAATAAATAAAGCTAAAATAGTATTTTCTGTCTATTTTCTGAATTATACGTGCAATAAAAAATGTCCCGAAAATAAAAGTTCTCCAAATGCCCTGAAATTTAGTATGCTTTTTTATAGAATATTTAAGAATTTCTGGCACTGAACTTGCACCAGGGGGATGCACCAGTGGGCCACAAGGGTGGAGGGCACGCCCCCTGCCTTGTGGGTCCCACATGGGTCCCCTCTACTTATTCCAACACCCGTCCACTTCGTCTTCCTCCAGAAAAAATCATCCCGTAGCTCAAACCCGTGTTCTTGCTCATCTTGCTGCCATTTTCGATCTCCTTGTGCAAAGCTCCATTTGCAAAACTGTTTTTGGGATTGTTCTTCGGTATGTGACTCCTCCAATGGTCTAATTAGGTTTTGTTCTAGTGCTTTATTTATTGCAAATTTTTGGTGCTGTGGTGAGCTTGTTCTTTAGCTTGCATGTCAAATTTATATGGTCCAAAGTAGTTTTGATGCATGATATAGCCTTTAGACACTTGTAGGAGTAGTTGCTATCAATTTTGTTGAGTTTGGTTCACTTTTATTTGAGTCACTAAAAATTTCAAAAAAAATTCAGAGGAAGAAAAATGTCTAGGAAAATGTACCAAGGTGGTTCTTCGAGGAAGCGAGCACCGAGGCTCGCGATACATGAGTCGGGCCTTGAACCACCAAGGGAAGCTCAAGTCCGGCCTTGTGAATGGCCGTGGATGAATTCATGGTTCATGCAGGTTCCAAGGATGAGTTTGATGCATACATACGAAATGCTGGCTTTTAGGACTTCGTGCCAGAAAAGTGCTGACAATACTATTACCTCACTGATTCCTTTGTGCGGAGGTTTGAATTTTCATCGAAGCGCAATACCCATACTGTTTTATTTGATCTTTATGATGAATCAAATACCATGGACCTTGAGGATTTTAATACTCCATGCAAAATCCCATAGCGGGGCCTTCTTAGTGAGCCTCACAAAGCTGAATACAATGATTTCCTTGCTAGCATCACTGTGGGAGAAACTAGAAATATCACACAAGCTACCATATGAAGCATTCACTTTCCTGTCATACATTAATTTGCTCTCTTTATAGGTAGATGCATTAACGGTAAGCATGAGCATAGACACCTTTGCATTCCAGATCTTAGTGTCCTCAAGTGTGCGGTATTAGGTGATAAGCGTTATAACTTGGGGGCTATTATTGTGAGGAGGTTACATCTTAATGCTAAAGATGGAGATTTATTTTGTGGGATTTATGCAACTAGTTTAGCTAATTATCTTGGTATACCCATAAGAGGGAATGGCATTGAGTTGCCGCCTGCTTTTCTAGATTATAATGCCATGGTACGCTACCAGTTTCTTGAGAGGAACGAACAGTCCCTCCAGTACCGACTAATCTTTGACAGATGGCATGCTGTCCATATTACCCTTCCTGCTCCCGTGTTCTTTAACTTTCAGGTGAATGGGAGATATTTTATAACTAGAGAGGAGGCGAACAAGTATGAGAGAACAGCGGAGGCCGCTAGCCTCCAGGAAGCAGCTGCCGCAGCACAGTACAACCCCAACTATGATTTCAGATACAATCCAAGCCAGTCGTGCCCCTAGACCAACTTAGGCCAAAAACCTAAGCTTGGGGGAGTATGTATTTCTCACTGACATTACATTCATGTTCACACACTCATTCTAGTTGTCGGTGTTCATACTCTTTCATTGTATTATCCATGTTAGTTTATTTTATTTTTCTCGCTCTCTTCTTGTGTGTTTGCAAAACTTTGAGAAAACAAAAAAAAAATTAGTTGTAGTTTAGTTTACTTGCCATGTTTGTTTAGTAGTAGTATAAAACAAAACCCAGCAAGATTCCTCGCTCTTCTTTTGGTTGTAGGGAGCTTTCCCATGTAAATAGTTTTTCTCGTTCTTGTTTTACTTTCTTCAGAAAATCAAAAAATCCAAAAACATTTCAGTGTGTTTCTTTGAAATTCTTTTCTTTTCTTTGGGGGTCGAGAGGAGAAGACCACGATGAAAATGTTGAGTGGCTCCCATATGCATTATTGTTGATCTAACAAAGAGCCCATATTACCTTGTCTTCTCCTTTGAATAAATGTTTGCAGCTTCCAGCTTAGTCCAATGCACATGCACTATTATTATCATCCACATCATTCAGTCGTGCAAGTGAAAGGCAATAATGATGATATATGATGAAATGATTGAGATGAGGGAAAGCTGGTATGAACTCGACCTATCTTGTTTTTGTAAATATGATTAGTTCATCATTCCTAATTTAGCCCATCATGAATGAAACATGTCTGCAATGACAATTAGAGATTATAGTTGCTCATGCCATGCTTAATTAGGTAGGAGTTTATAATGGTTTACCTTGCGTGCCAACATGCCTTTAAAATGGTTGTGATGTAGTATGATATGATGGTATCCTCCTTTGAATGATTCGAGTGGCTTGACTTGGCACATGTTCACACATGTAGTTGAAACAAAATTAACATAGCCTCCATGTTATTTAGGTTCATGGTGATGTATATCCTACTCATGCTTGCACTCAATATTGGTTAATCTCAATGCATGTTTATGGAATGTTGTCGCTCTCTAGTTGGTCGCTCCCCAGTCTTTTTCTAGCCTTCACTTGTACTAAGCGGGAATACTGCATGTGCAGCCATTTCCATAAACCCAAAGTTGTTCCATAATACCTACCTATATGCGGTATTTACCTATCGTTCCAAGTAAATTTGCTTGTGCCAAATTCTAAACCTTCAAATGATAATCCGTTTTGTATGCCCGAATCGCTCATGTAGCGATTGGGGGCTGTCAGTATCTTCCATGCTAGGTGGGTCATTCTCACGATGAGTGGACTCCGCTCATCATTCATGAGAGAATGGCTGGTAACCAGGATGCCCAGTCCCATGCTCAAATAAAATCAAAATACAATTGCCAACAAAACTCCCCTAGGACTGTTGTTAGTTGGACGATACCCGTTGTTTCAGACTAGCCGTGGAATGTGCTTGTTGGTGGTGGGGGAGTATAAACTTTACCATTCTGTTTGGGAACCGCCTAAAATGTATATAGTATGGAAGATACCGAGATCTCTTGGTTGTTATGTTGAAAATGAAAGCATGCCACTCAAAAAATTATTTATCTCTATTTTAAAACTCGAGCTCTGGCACCTCTGCATATCTCTGCTTCCCTCTGAGAAGGGCCTATCTATTTATTTTAATTACCGAGTCATCATCCTCTTATAAAAAGCACTAGTTAGAGAGCACCACTGTCATTTGTATGCATTGTTATTAATTGATATTGAGTATGACTGTGACTGGATCTCTTTTGCCATGAATTACAATGTCTAGTCAGTCCTTGATCTTCATGGGTGCTCTACATTTATGTTTTGCGGTCTCAGAAAGGGCTAGCGAGATACCATCCTGTTATATCATATCATGATTGTTTTGAAAACGTGTTGTCATATGAGATTTATTATTATTACTCGCTAGTTGATTATGCCATTGATATGAGTATATGTGAGACCTAAATGTTATTGTGAATATGGTTAGTTCATAATCTTTGCTAAAAACTTGAATGCTGGCTTTACATATTTGCAACAACAAGATCAAACAGAGTTTGTAAAAGTTTTTCTTTATCACTTTCAGTTTTTCAACTGAATTGCTTGAGGACAAGCAATGGTTTAAGCTCGGGGGAGTTGATACGTCTCCATCGTATCTACTTTTCCAAACTCTTTTGCCCTTGTTTTGGACTCTATTTTGCATGATTTGAATAGAACTAACCCGGACTGATGCTGTTTTCAGAAGAATTGCCATGGTGTTATTTTTGTGTAGAAATAAAATTTCTCGAAATGACATGAAACTTTACAGAGAATATATTTGGAATAAATAAAAAATATTGGCGAATGAATCAACCAGAGGGGACCCACCACCTGTCCACAAGGGTGGGGGGCACGCCCCCCGTCTTGCGGGTCCCATGAAGCTCCACCGACCTCAACTCCAACTCCATATATTCACGGTCGGGGAGAAAAACAATTAGCTAGAAGGATTCATCGCGTTTTACGATACGGATTCGACGCCACCTCCTGTTCTTCCTCGGGAGGGCAGATCTGGAGTCCGTTTTGGGCTCCAGAGAGGGGAAATTATCGCCATCATCATCAACCATCCTCCATCACCAATTTCATGATGCTCACTGCCGTGTGTGAGTAATCCTATCATAGGTTTGCTAGACGGTGATGGGTTGGATGAGATTTACCATGTAATCAAGTTAGTTTTGTTAGGGTTTGATCCCTAGTATCTACTATGTTCTAAGATTGATGTTGGTATGACTTTGCTATGCTTAATGCTTGTCACTAGGGCCCGAGTGCCATGATTTCAGATCTGAACCTATTATGTTTTCATGAATATATTTGTGTTCTTGATCCTATCTTGCTAGTTATAGTCACTTACTACGTGTTATGATCCGGCAACCCCGGAGTGACAATAATCGGGACACTTCTCGGTGATGACCGTAGTTTGAGGAGTCCATGTAATCACCAAATGATAATGCTTTGGTCCGGTTTGCTATTAAAATGAGGCCTTAATATCCCTTAGTTTCCAATAGGACCCCGCTGCCATGGGAGGGTAGGACAAAAGATGTCATGCAAGTTCTTTTCCATAAGCATGTATGACTATATTCGAAATACATGCCTACATTATATTGATGAATTGGGGCTAGTTCTGTGTCACCCTAGGTTATAACTATTGCATGATGAATGCCATCCGACATAATTATCCATCATCAATCCATTGCCTATGAGCTTTTCACATATTGATCTTTGCTAAGTGTAACACCCCGGATGTAACTTTCCATATTTGTAACTCCGACTCTTGCCATTTTCGGCTATGTGTTATGATATTTCCTTCGTGGCTGGGTTTTTGTCTTCGTTTTGCACTTTTCTCATGTCATGCATTTCATATCATGTCATAATGTGCATCTCATTTGCATTTGTGTTCGTCTCATGCATCCAAGCATTTTCCCCGTTGTCCGTTTCGCAATCTGACGCTCTCTCGTGCACCCGGCGCACCCCTCTTGTCTCTTTTCGTGAGCGGGAGAAAAACCTTCTCAAAATGGGGCGAGATTTGTCAAGTGGCCTTGGTACATCACCGGTAGACCGCCTGTCAAATTTCAATCCATTTGGAGGTCGTTTGATGCCCCAACGGTTAACCGAGTAACAGCAAAAGCCTCTTTTGTGTTGCAGCCCAACACCCCTCCAAAACAGCCCAATAACCCATTTAAAACCCCTTCATGCTCTCCGTCGTTGGATCACGATCGTGTGGGCAAAAACCGCACCTCATTTGGACTCTCATAGCTCCCTCTACCTATAAATACACATCTCCCTCCGAATTTTCCGCAGATGAAACCCTAGAAAACTTCCCCGCCGCCACCGGACATGTCCGGATCCCACCGGACAAAAACCCACCGCCGCCCGTAGCCAATCGAGGTGCGCCACGCGTCCTCCGCCGCTGCACCATGCCGCAGGCCAGCTCGGGCCCGCGTCCGTCCCGCTCGGCCCGGTCGCCCTCCGCCGCCGTCCGCGCCCTCCCGCGCCTCGCCGCCGCTGCCCGGTCGCGCTCCGCCGCCGACCACCTCGCCACCTAGCGCTGCCGCATCGCCACGCCCACGCCTCTCATGCCTCGTCCTTGACGCCCAGCCACCGACACCGCGTCGACCGCCGCCCTCGCCGTCCAGCCTCGCCCTGCCTTCGCCGGCACCGGATCCGGTCAGGTCCGGCCCGAAGCTGACCCTCTCCGGCGAGCCCCGCACCACTCCAACCTCCCCCAAGCTCCGGTGCCGTCTGCCTCTTCTCCGGCGACCAATTCCGGCGAGATCCGCCTGCTTTAAAAACCGTGCAAACCCTAATCCCAGAGGGGTATATTTTCTATGTCCCGAATGTGCAATGTTTTGTGCCCCTGTTCATCATGCCATATCTCCATTACCATGGCTCCGAATCATGCATATGATATGTCAAAGGGTTCGCCTTGTTAATCTCTTCATGTTAGTGGCATTCACATACATGTTACTATCCATATTGCTTCCATTATCATAGTTGCAAGAGTGTGATGACCCACAAGTATAGGGGATCTATCGTAGTCCTTTCAATAAGTAAGAGTGTCGAACCCAACGAGGAGCAGAAGGAAATGATAAGCGGTTTCCAGCAAGGTATTCTGTGCAAGTACTGAAATAAGTGGTAACAGATAGTTTTGTGATATGATAATTTGTAACGAGCAACAAGTGACAAAAGTAAATAAAGTGCAGCAAGGTGGCCCAATCCTTTTTAGAGTGAAGGACAAGCCTGGACAAACTCTTATATAGAGAAAAGTGCTCCCGAGGACACATGGGAATATCATCAAGCTAGTTTTTATCACTGTCGGAGTAAATAGCCGTGGGTAGCCAAGCCGGCTTCCCCTAGCCCTTCTAAAAAAATTACGAGCCCGTCCGGCTCTCAAAGAACTCAAGACCTGGAGCCGCCTTCCCCCTGCCGGCTATCTTCTAGGCCGGCTTCGGGGGGGGGGGGGGCGCCCTTTGCCCTCATGAAGGAGGCCGTGGGAGGGCCGACTCCAAGAAGCCGGCCGCAAGAAGGCCGACTCCAAGAAGCTGGCTCCCATAAAGCAGTCAAGATCGTACCTGCGAAGTCCGCGTCCACCCAGCAATGATGAAGCGGGGCGTGGCTACAGTAAAGCCTGCCACCCCCAAAACTCGGAGCACGCCCAGCACAGTGCGCCGTACGGGTGACCACGACCCGCCCGGCGCGGCACTGTTGCCACGGCGACCCTGACGCCGTCCACGACGGGCCACCAGCGTGGCCCCTGAGGCGGTGGGCCCCTTCGGGCAGAGAGATACCGAAGGCGGCCGCACCTCCTCCCAAGTCGTCCAGATGGAGAGCTGGCCCCCCATAGCCGGCCTGCCATCCTCCTCGAAGGAGACGCCCCATTAAGAAGACAAGACACAGTGGGGCTACAGTAATCGCCCGCCAGGGCGGCGGTACTGTAGCCACGCTTACCCCGACCAAGTCCGCGTCATCAGCATAGAACAACAGTAACCAGCCACCGACCAGGCCCTGGACAGTGGGGCCTGCCTGTCGACCAAGGCGCCGGCAGCCGGCGGGACCCACCAGTCGGCGGGCCCCAGCAGCCGGCGCGGAAGCCGGCGAGCATAGTCATAGACAGCTGGGCCCCGCGCCCAGCCGGATTACCATTGTACCCCCGGGGGGTAGGCCTATATAAACCCCCCGGTGCACCCATGCAAAGGGTTCGACCCCCAACTAGTTTTAGACACCTTACGAGGAGAAGAAGCAAGCTAGCCGTGCCCTTCTTCCTCCTTCCACCAAAACAACTCAAGGAGCATTGTGTAGCTACTTGTTCATCTAGTGATCATGCGGAGACCCCACAGAGCAGCAGTAGGGGTGTTATCTCCACGGAGAGCCCTGAAGCTGGGTAAAGTACGTCGGCGAGCTTGTCTTCGCCTCACCCCGTTTCTAGGCACCGGCGATGTCTTATTGGCTCCCACAATGATAAGCCACCCGTTGGCATATGTCACACCTACCACCCGACATTTGGCGCCCACCATGGGCCCAGGTGCACCGTCGTCCGGAGACCTATTCTGGACGGGAACCCTCTTCCTCCCTAGCGACCGTAGCCAGCCCGGCACGCCCGATGGCGCTTGCCACGACGCGCTGCAAGGCGTCACCAGCATCTACGCGGCAAGCAGCCTCGCCGATCTCCTCGACAAGGCCCGCATCTCCGACGAGCTTGCCTCTGATGCGGGCACCGACCACCTCGCCAACCTCCTTGGCCAGCTCCATGTCTCCAGCGAGCCTGCTGCGGATCTGGAGTCGGTTGGCTCCACCGACCCGATGCCTGTCGACTCTGTCGACTCCGACACGGCCTCCTACGACACATTCCCCACCAACGTCACGATCTACAACGACCCGCTCCCTCGGACCGACGATCGCGATACTGTCACCACTGAGGTGATGGTTATCGGCCACGGCGATCCGGCCGACGAGAGCACCCACGACGCCCCGCGCGTGGCGGCCCACGACGCCCCGCGCGTGGCGGCCCACGACTTGTCCGTCCCCGTCCCGGCTGATGCCGACGACGAAGCACTGGAGGCACGCCGTCTCGCCCTCCTCGCGGAGGGCTGGCTTCCGTGAGACGCCTCACTGAGGCTTACCAGCGCGAAGCTAACCGCGCCGCCTTCGGCACGCCGGCCCCGGCTGGTCCAAGCCGGGCTGGTGCTGTCAGGCAATGCGGCGCCGTCATCGCCGACACACTGGGAGTCGACCGCCCGGTCTATGCCACTCTACTCGAGAACCTGCGCGCCGCCCAGGCGGCCGTGGACAAGTTGGATGGCTTGGAGGCCGAAAACCTCCCCCACATGACCCGGCGCATACAGCAACTGATTGAAGCGGCCGCTCAGCGGCACGAGGCCGACGCCTGCGCGGGAAGCCCACCCCCGCGTCGGGATCACGGCGCGACGTCCCGGACGCCGACTAAGAGTAACACCCGCGTGCGGCGCGAGAAAGAGCCGGCTTCCAGCCGAAGCCGGACCCGAATCTCCATCGAGCGCGACGCGGACGGCCGTCCCCGAGCCATCGAATGGCGGGGCAGCCCGCCTCCGCCTCGGGCTCGTGGAGAAAGATACCCCACCCCACCGCCAGTGGCGCACCCGACTCTTAGCGGCCGACTAGGTCGCCGTGAAGGAGTCGGTGAGAACGACGCCCGCCATCGGATCGACCGCCTGGCCAGATCCCTGGTGCTGGAAGAAGAAGACGATGTCGGCCCGCCCTGTTTCGGCCCCCGCATCTGCGATGAGCCCTTCCCCAAAGGGTTCTCGCTCCCAAGAGACACGCCCAAGTACAATGGCTCCGTGAAGCCGGAAGACTGGCTGATCGACTACTCCACGGCCGTCAGCATAGCCAACGGCAACTGGCGTGTTGCCGTGAAGTACGTGCCCCTCATGCTGCAAGGCACGACACGGACTTGGCTTAACAGCCTCAAGCCTCTCAGCATCAACAGCTGGGTAGATTTCACCGAAGCCTTCGTTCGCAACTTCACCTGCACCTACAAGCGGGCTCCCAAGCCCAGGCAGCTCTCCCTGTGCGTACAAGGCCCGGCCGAGTCCACTCGCGACTACCTCACGCGTTGGGCCGAGCTTCGCAATTCTTGTGAAGGGGTGCACGAGGTGCAGGCCATCAAATACTTCACTGCCGGGTGCCGAGAAGGCACCCTCCTCAAGCACAAGCTTCTCTGCGACGAGCCGACTACCCTTGACGAGCTTCAGTACATCGCCGACAGATACGCCACCGCCGACTCTTCGATGAAGACCGAGCTCCGGGTAGACGCGTCCGGGAAAGTTCTTAACCCGGCGCCCAAGACGCCGGCAGGAGATTCCGGCCGACGCCAGCACCCGAACGACCAGAAGCATAAAGGCCCTGCGTCGCCTCCCGCTAGCCGGCAGGTGGCCACGGTCGAAGACACGCCGCCTGAGGGGTGGCCCGTGCCCAAGAAGCCCAAGGGCGGCCGGCCGGCTTTCTCCTATGAGCAAACTCTTGACGCCCCGTGCAAGTTCCATAGCGGCACGAAGCCGTCCAACCACACAACCCGGAAGTGCAACTGGCTCGCCCGAATCTCCAAGGGCGAAGGACTCGTGCCGCCTCCTCCTGCCAGCCCGCCGCCTCAGGCCGCCCGGCCCGCAGTCGGCGCCGTGCAGGACGAGTTCCCTGATGAGCAAGCATCCTACGTCATCTTTACGAGCCAGCCCAAAGACCGGCGCAGCAAGCGCCGAGAGCATCAGGAAGTCAGTGTGGTCGCTGCTAACCCAGCCAGACACGTGCATTGGTCAGAGAAACCCATCAGCTGGAGCCGGGCTGACCACCCAGAGGTGATGCCGTCTCCCGGCTCCTATGCTTTGGTCCTAGAAGCCACCCTCGCGACGGACAGACGCGCCGCCCGCTTCTCCCGCATGCTGATAGATGGCGAAAGCAGCATCAACATCCTATACCGCGACACCCTGGAGAAGTTAAGTGTCAAGACGAAGCAGCTTGTGCCGACTCGGATAGTGTTTCATGGTATCGTGCCCGGCTTGTCCTGCACCCCCATTGGCAAGATCAAGATCGACATACTCTTTGGGGGCAAGGAGCATTTCCGTCGGGAAGCGATCTGGTTCGTAGTGGTGGACCTGGAGAGCCCTTACCATGCATTGCTTGGCCGACCCACCTTGGCCAAGTTCATGGCGGTCCCCCACTACGCATACCTCAAGATGAAGATACCAAGCTCCAAGGGCATCATCACCATAGCCGGCGATTACAAGAAGTCTGCCGAGTGCGCTGCGGCCAGCAGCCGGCTGGCCGAGTCCCTTGTGATTGCTGAAGAAAAGAAGACGCTGGACCGGGTCATGGCCCTGGCCAGCAAGCAGCTGAGCCAGCCCACCGACTCCAAGGAGCAGGATGCCCAAGGATCTTTCCAGCCGGCCAAGGAAACCAAGAAGATACCTCTTGACCCCGAGCACCCCGAGAGGTTTGCCGCCATTGGGGCAAGCCTGAACAGCAAATAGGAAGGCGAGCTTGCCGATTTCCTCCGTGAGAATTGGGATATCTTTGCATGGTCCCCCAAGGACATGCCGGGTGTTCCGAAGGATTTCGCCGAGCACAAGCTACACGTGCGAGAAGACGCAAAACCAGTCAAGCAGCCTCTCCGCCGACTGTCAGAGGAGAAGAGAAGGATTGTAGGGGAGGAGATAGCCCGGCTTCTGGCAGCCGGCTTCTTTATGGAAGTTTTCTTTCCAGAGTGGCTTGCCAACCCGGTTCTCGTGCTGAAGAAGAATAACAAGTGGCGCATGTGTATAGACTACACAAGCCTCAACAAGGCCTGCCCTAAAGATCCCTTCGCCCTGCCAAGAATTGGCCAAGTGATAGACTCCACAGCTGGATGCGAGCTGTTGAGTTTTTTGGATGCTTATTCAGGATACCACCAGATAAAACTAAACCCGGATGAGCGCCTGAAGACCGCCTTCATCACGCCATTTGGAGCCTTCTGCTACCTGACCATGACATTCGGCTTGAGGAATGCCGGTGCCACTTTTCAGCATTGCATGCAGAAGTGCCTCCTCACGCAGCTCGGCAAAAATGCTCACGTCTACGTGGACGATATCGTGGTGAAGATGGAGAAGCGCGGCACCTTGCTGGAAGACCTGAAAGAAACATTCGAGAACCTGCGCCGGTTCCGAATCAAGCTCAACCCCGAGAAATGCGTGTTTGGAGTGCTAGCCGGCCAGCTCCTAGGCTTCCTGGTCTCCGAACGCGGCATCGAGTGCAACCCGGTGAAGATCAAGGCCATCGAGAGAATGGCGATCCCCACGAAGCTTTGAGAAATCCACAAGTTCACCGGGTGCTTGGCCTCTTTGAACCGCTTCATCAGCCGGCTCGGAGAGAAAGCCCTCCCTCTCTACCGCCTCATGAAGAAGAGAACTCACTTCGAGTGGAACGATCAGGCCGATCAAGCCTTTCACGAGCTGAAGAAGATGCTGGCCACGCCGCCTGTCCTGGCGGCGCCGACTGAGAAAGAGCCCATGCTCCTTTACAGTGCTGCGACCAGCCGGGTGGTCAGCATCGTCATCGTAGTCCAACGCCCAGAAGAAGGCCGAGCCCAGCCGGTCCAGAGGCCGGTGTATTACTTGAGCGAGGTGCTGTCCGCCTCAAAATAGAACTACCCGCATTACCAGAAGATGTGCTACGGTGTGTACTTCACCGCCAAGAAGCTGAAGCCCTACTTTCAAGAGCATCCCATCACGGTCGTATGCACTGCCCCGCTGGCCGAGATCATAGGCAGCCAGGATGCATCCGGCCGGGTGGCAAAGTGGGCCATCGACCTGGCCCCTTACACAATCTTCTACCAGCCCCGCACCGCCATCAAGTCCCAAGCACTGGCCGACTTCCTGGTCGACTGGGCCGAGACCCAGTACCTGCCGCCGGCTCCTGACTCCACCCATTGGCGCATGCACTTTGACGGGTCCAAGATGCACACCGGCTTGGGAGCCGGCGTCGTCCTTACCTCTCCCAAGGGCGACAAGCTTAGATACACACTGCAGATCCACTTCGTCGCTTCCAACAGCGTAGCCGAATATGAGGCGCTCATACATGGGCTCCGGCTTGCCAAGGAACTCGGCATCCGCCAGATCCTATGTTATGGCGACTCGGATTTGGTGGTTCAACAATCATCCGGTGACTGGGACGCAAACATGGCAAGCTACCGCTTCCTGGTGCAGCAAATCAGTGGATACTTTGAAGGATGTGAGTTCCTCCATGTACCGCGAGCCGACAACGAGCCAGCCGATGCCCTGGCCCGAATAGGCTCCACTCGGCAAGCAATACCAACCGGCGTCGCTCTACGACGCCTCCTCAAGCCGTCCATCAAGCCATCTCCAGAATCCGACTCCATCTTCGTGCCGCCCAACCCCGACGGGGCCGGGTCCGGCTCAAAGAACCAAGCAGGCGACCCGGGGACTTCAGTACTCGACTCGAGGACTGCAGTAGCCGGCTCAGGGACTGCCGTACTCGGCTCGGGGACTGCAGTAGGCGGCCCGGGGACTGCCGCACCCGGCCCGGGGACTGCGGTAGTCGGCCCGGGGACTGCGTCAACGCAACAGTCGGCGGCCGACTCCAGCACTTCATCACCCAGCCCTCCCACCCTAGTGGCAGTAGCCACATTGGCGGTAGGGGAAGTCGCAGCTCCGTCATGGCCTCAATCCATCCTCAACTTCCTAGTAAACCAAGATCTACCGGCTAACGAAACAGAAGCGAGACAAGTCCAACGTCGAGCCGGAGCATACACGATCATCAACAGAGAACTGGTCAAGCGCAGTGTCACTGGAGTCCTCCAACGGTGCGTCGAGCAAGAGAAGGGCATTGCAATCCTCAGAGATATACACCAAGGAGAATGCGGCCACCATGCCGCCTCAAGATTACTTGTCGCCAAAGCTTTCCGCCACGGCCTTTTCTGGCTGACTGCTTTGGATGACACCAAAGAATTAGTCAAGTATTGCAAAGGCTGGCAACTTTTCAGCTCCAAGCAACACATGCCGGCTTCGGCACTCAAGACCATTCCCATCACTTGGCCCTTCGCCGTTTGGGGATTGGACATGGTGGGCCCATTCAAGATGGCGCGCGGCGGCATGACACATTTGCTCGTCGCCGTGGACAAATTCACCAAGTGGATCGAGGCAAGACCGATCAAGAAGCTGAATGGGCCGACTGCCGTGGCATTCATCGCAGACATAACAACTTGGTACGGCGTGCCACACAGCATCATCACCGACAATGGCACAAATTTTGCCAAAGGAGCATAGGCACGTTTCTGCGCTGCGCATGGTATCCGGCTGGACTTAGCATTCGTCGCCCACCCGCAGTCAAACGGCCAGGTCGAGCGAGCCAACGGCCTCATCCTCTCCGGCATCAAGCCCCGACTGGTCGTACCTCTGGAGCGTTCAGCCGGCTGTTGGCTCGATGAGCTGCCGGCTGTCCTCTGGAGTCTGCGCACCATCGCAAACAAGTCAACCGGCTTCACTCCTTTTTTCCTCATGTACGGTGCCGAAGCAATCATCCCAACCGACATCGAGTTCGACTCACCTCGGGTGACCATGTACATGGAGGCGGAGGCCAAGGAAGCACGAGAAGACAGCGTCGACCTGCTGGAAGAAGGCCGGCTGTTAGCCCTCAGCCGGTCTGCCATCTACCAGCAGGGGTTGCGCCTCTACCATAGTCGGAAGGTCAGGCCAAGATCCTTCCAGGAGGGCGACCTTGTGCTCCGGCTGATCCAACGAACAGCCGGCCAGCACAAGCTCTCGGCCCCTGGGAAGGCCCCTTCGTCATCAGCAGAGCTCTAGGCAACGACTCCTACTACTTAATCGACGCACAGAAACCCAAGGCACGCAAGAGAGACGACTCAGGCAAGGAGTCGGAACGACCATGGAACGCCAACCTCCTTCGAAGATTTTACAGTTGAAATGCAGTATGCATCACGTTAACTTTTGTACTAAGTACGAGACAATAGGCCCCCCGAGGAGGACTCAGGGACTGCCATCTTTTATCTATGAGTGAACAATATCATGCTTATGACCTTGTCATTTCATTTACTTATTCTGTCCTGCACCGGGTCCGACCAGTCGGCCCGGGGACTAACCGACTAGAGTTATATTAGAAGTCTTACCCGCGGTCAGGCAAGTAGTGGCCGACACCCAGGCTTAGCTCTTGCCAAAGCCGCAGTTCGAAGAACCGGCTGTTCGGCTGGCAAGAGTCAAAAGCAGGAAAGGGTGCGCACACGAAAAATGGCTAGGGACCAGCAGACTAATATAACAGGAGCCGGTTTGCCGCCTGCCACTGACCGACTACTAGAGTAGCCGGCCGGCCGGTTTCCATTCACTTCACTTCAATCCAAGAAAGCTTGAGTACTTGCCTCCCCAAAGTGGGAAGGCGGCAAAGGAAAAAGCCTAAGGATAAAAAGCGTACGCGAATGGAAACCAAACATGCACACAATAATATTTACATAAAAAGACCTCTAAGAGGCCGACATCCAACATAGTTTGATACACCCCCAGCGGGTGGAATTGCAAAAGCTTAAAAGATTGTTCAAAAAGACAACAAGCAGGAAAAATAAAGACGGCAAGTCAAGCTGGCGGAGCGATTGACGAGCTGGGCTGGCCGGTGGGGACGGTTGTGCCGGCTGAGCGAGCGGCCGGCTGGCGAACTTTGGCTTGATCACCACCTCCTGCAGAGGGCGCGGTTCCACGCGCCTTGTTGCTAGAGGCACGATCAGCTTGAGGCTGGCCGGTTGTTCCGCTAGCCGGCTCGACGTCTTCGCCATCTTCGTCCTCGTCATCCTCGCCCTCATTGCTGGAGGTGATCTCCTCGGTCGAGTCCTCGCCCATCGCCGGGTCCAGGCCGAACCAGTCCTCCGGCTGGGCAACGCCATTAGCATTGATCTCGGGCGCAAAGACACTAATGTTTGTACACTCGGCGATCGTCAAGGCACGCTGGGTGATTGCCGGCCGCACTTCCTCCAGCTCCGCGTCGGCTTCCAGCCTCCAAGTACGCAGCTGGTCTAGGCTCAGCCCTGGGTACCAGGCGCGGACGAACTCCAACGCCCGCCCGGCTCCGAGACGGGCCGCCGACGCCTTCCAAGCTTCAAAACGGCCGACTGCGACCTCCAGCCAGTCGGCGGTCCGGCTTGGGGTGCGGGGGATCATCTGGCCGGGCCAGAGGGCGGCCAACACCTGTGCCCCGACACGTTGAAGCCGGCAAAGCATCCAGTGAGCCGGCTGCAGCCGCCCTTGGACGGCCACGAGCTGCTCCTCCAGCGTCTGATTCCCGTCCGGCGCGACGTTGACACCCGCCTGACGACGCGCCTCGTGATGAGCCTCGATGGCTTGGGTGGCAAGGGTGGAGTGGCCGGGAAAGTAATCTGCCCAAGAAAACGCGCGGCAACACAAGTGAGCCCACGACCCCAGGCGGCCAGCAGGCAGAAGAAGGGCGAGAAAAGCAGCTTACCATCGATCAAGTCTTCGATGCGGCCGAAGCCCGCATCCAGTGCTTGACGAGTCTCAGCCCAGCTCGCCGCCTCGGTCTCAAACTCCGCCTTCAGGGCGGCCTCGCTGTCCTGCGCCTTCTGCAGGGCCGCCTTGTGGCTTTCTTCCTGATCAGCCAGCTTCTTGGCCAGGCGGTCGCGCTCCTGGACCAAGGCGGCGTACTCGGCGTCCCTGATACGAAGGGCGGTCTGCGCCTCGCCAAGCTCTTTCCGCAAGTCGGCGTTGGCTCCTACAAAGAGCAAAAGACAAAAAGAAAAAACCAATGAGGGAAAGGTCGTCAAGGAAGATCCGACCCGACTGCTCAGCAGTCGGCCCGAATCTCGGGGACTACACCCAGTGGGTGCTGAAGGAAATATGCCCTAGAGGCAATAATAAAGTTATTATTTATTTCCTTATATCATGATAAATGTTTATTATTCATGCTAGAATTGTATTAACCGGAAACATAATACATGTGTGAATACATAGACCAACAGAGTGTCACTAGTATGCCTCTACTAGACTAGCTCGTTAATCAAAGATGGTTATGTTTCCTAACCATGAACAAAGAGTTGTTATTTGATTAACGAGGTCACATCATTAGTTGAATGATCTGATTGACATGACCCATTCCATTAGCTTAGCACCCGATCGTTTAGTATGTTGCTATTGCTTTCTTCATGACTTATACATGTTCCTATAACTATGAGATTATGCAACTCCCGTTTACCGGAGGAACACTTTGGGTACTACCAAACGTCACAACGTAACTGGGTGATTATAAAGGAGTACTATAGGTGTCTCCAATGGTAGATGTTGGGTTGGCGTATTTCGAGATTAGGGTTTGTCACTCCGATTGTCGGAGAGGTATCTCTGGGCCCTCTCGGTAATACACATCACATAAGCCTTGCAAGCACTGCAACTAATATGTTAGTTGTGAGATGATGTATTACAGAACGAGTAAAGAGACTTGCCGGTAATGAGATTGAACTAGGTATTGGATATCGACGATCGAATCTCGGGCAAGTAACATACCGATGACAAAGGGAACAACGTATGTTGTTATGCGGTCTGACCGATAAGGTCTTCATAGAATATGTAGGAGCCAATATGGGCATCCAGGTCCCGCTATTGGTTATTGACCGGAGACGTGTCTCAGTCATGTCTACATTGTTCTCGAACCGTAGGGTCCGCACGCTTAACGTTACGATGACAGTTATTATGAGTTTATGCATTTTGATGTACCGAAGGTTGTTCGGAGTCCCGGATGAGATCACGGACATGACGAGGAGTCTCGAAATGGTCGAGACGTAAAGATTGATATATTGGAAGCCTATGTTTGGGCACCGGAAGCATTCCGGGTGAAATCGGGATTTTTCCGGATTACCGGGAGGGTTACCGGAACCCCCCGGGAGGCAAATGGGCCTATTGGGCCTTAGTGGAAAAGAGAGAAGAGGCAGCCCACAAGCCTAGCCGGCGCCCCCCTTTCCCAAGTCCTAATAGGACTAGGAGAGGTGGGCCGGCCCCCTCTTTCTCCTTCCCCCCAAGAGTCCTAGTTGGAATAGGATTGGAGGGGAGGAGTCCTACTCCCGGTGGGAGTAGGACTCCTCCCTGCGCCTCCCTCCTAGCCGGCCGAACCCCCTGCCCCTGGCCTTTATATACGGGGGCAGGGGGCACCCCAAGACACACAACTTGATCCTTGAGATCGTTCCTTAGCCGTGTGCGGTGCCCCCTGCCACCAAATTCCACCTCGGTCATACCGTTACAGTGCTTAGGCGAAGCCCTGCGTCGGTAGTACATCAAGATCGTCACCACGCCGTCATGCTGACGGAACTCTTCCTCGACGCTTTGCTGGATCGGAGCCCGAGGAACTTCATCGAGCTGAACGTGTGCTAAGAACTCGGAGGTGCCGGAGTAACGGTGCTTGGATCGGTCGGATCGGGAAGAAGACGTACGACTACTTCCTCTACGTTTTGTGATCGCTTCCGCAGTCGGTCTGCGTTGGTATGTAGACAACACTCTCCCCTCTCGTTGCTGTGCATCACCATGATCTTGCGTGTGCGTAGGAAAATTTTCGAAATTACTGCGTTCCCCAACAGTGGCATCCGAGCCTAGGTTTTACGGTTTAATGTTATATGCACGAGTAGAACACAAGTGAGTTGTGGGCGATACAAGTCATACTGCCTACCAGCATGTCATATTTTGGTTCGGCGGTATTGTTGGTTGAGACGATCCGGACCAACCTTACGCGTACTCTTACGCGAGACCGGTTCCCTCGACGTGCCTTGCACATAGATGGCTTGCGGAAGACTGTCTCTCCAACTTTAGTTGAACCAAGTGTGACTACGCCCGGTCCTTGAGAAGGTTAAAACGGAGTCTATTTGACGAACTATCGTTGTGGTTTTGATGCGTAGGTGAGATGAGTTCTTACTTAAGCCCGTAGCAGCCACGTAAAACTTGCAACAACAAAGTAGAGGACGTCTAACTTGTTTTTGCAGGGCTTGTTGTGATGTGATATGGTCAAGGCATGATGTTGATTTTATTGTATGAGATGATCATGTTTTGTAACCGAGTTATCGGCAACTGGCAGGAGCCATATGGTTGTCGCTTTATTGTATGCAATGCAATCGCGATGTAATGCTTTACTTTATTGCTAAGCGGTAGTGATAGTCGTGGAAGCATAAGATTGGCGAGACGACAACGACGCTACGATGGAGATCAAGGTGTCGCGCCGGTGACGATGGTGATCATGACGATGCTTCGGAGATGGAGATCACAAAGCACAAGATGATGATGGCCATATCATATCACTTATATTGATTGCATGTGATGTTTATCCTTTTATGCATCTTATCTTGCTTTGATTGATGGTAGCATTATAAGATGATCTCTCACTAAATTATCAAGAAGTGTTCTCCCTGAGTATGCACCGTTGCAAAAGTTCTTCATGCTGAGACACCACGTGATGATCGGGTGTGATAGGCTCTACGTTCAAATACAACGGGTGCAAAACAGTTGCACACGCGGAATACTCAGGTTATACTTGACGAGCCAAGCATATACAGATATGGCCTCGGAACACGGAGACCGAAAGGTCGAGCGTGAATCATATAGTAGATATGATCAACATATTGATGTTCACCATTGAAAACTACTCCATCTCACGTGATGATCGGTTATGGTTTAGTTGATTTGGATCACGTGATCACTTAGAAGATTAGAGGGATGTCTATCTAAGTGGGAGTTCTTAAGTAAATTAACTGAACTTAAAATTATCATGAACTTAGTACCTGATAGTATCTTGCTTGTTTATGTTGATTGTAGATAGATGGCTCGTGCTGTTGTTCCGTTGAATTTTAATGCGTTCCTTGAGAAAGCAAAGTTGAAAGATGATGGTAGCAATTACACGGACTGGGTCCGTAACCCGAGGATTATCCTCATTGCTGCACAGAAGAATTACGTCCTGGAAGCACCGCTGAGTGCCAGGCCTGCTGCAAGAGCAACACCAGAAGTTATGAACGTCTGGCAGAGCAAAGCTGATGACTACTCAATAGTTCAGTGTGCCATGCTTTACGGCTTAGAACCGGGACTTCAACGACGTTTTGAACGTCATGGAGCATATGAGATGTTCCAGGAGTTGAAGTTAATATTTCAAGCAAATGCCCGGATTGAGAGATATGAAGTCTCCAATAAGTTCTATAGCTGCAAGATGGAGAAGAACAGTTCTGTCAGTGAGCATATACTCAAAATGTCTGGGTATAATAATCACTTGATTCAATTGGGAGTTACACTTCCGGATGATTGCGTCATTGACAGAATTCTCCAATCACTGCCACCAAGCTACAAGAGCTTTGTGATGAACTATAATATGCAAGGGATGAACAAGACTATTCCCGAGCTCTTCGCAATGCTGAAAGCTGCGGAGGTAGAAATCAAGAAGGAGCATCAAGTGTTGATGGTTAAAAAAACCATGAGTTTCAAGAAAAAGGGCAAAGGGAAGAAGAAAGGGAACTTCAAGAAGAACGGCAAGCAAGTTGCTACTCAAGAGAAGAAACCCAAGTCTGGACCTAAGCCTGAAACTGAGTGCTTCTACTGCAAGCAGACTGGTCACTGGAAGCGGAACTGCCCCAAGTATTTGGCGGATAAGAAGGATGGCAAAGTGAACAAAGGTATATGTGATATACATGTTATTGATGTGTACCTTACTAATGCTCGCAGTAGCACCTGGGTATTTGATACTGGTTCTGTTGCTAATATTTGCAACTCAAAACAGGGACTACAGAATAAGCGGACACTAGCAAAGGACGAGGTGACAATGCGCGTGGGAAACGGTTCCAAAGTCGATGTGATCGCAGTCGGCACGCTACCTCTACATCTACCTTCGGGATTAATATTAGACCTAAATAATTGTTATTTGGTGCCAGCGTTGAGCATGAACATTATATCTGGATCTTGTTTGATGCGAGACGGTTATTCATTTAAATCAGAGAATAATGGTTGTTCTATTTATATGAGTAATATCTTTTATGGTCATGCACCCTTGAAAAGTGGTCTATTCTTATTGAATCTCGATAGTAGTAATACACATATTCATAATGTTGAAGCCAAAAGATGCAGAGTTGATAATGATAGTGCAACTTATTTGTGGCACTGCCGTTTAGGTCATATCGGTGTAAAGCGCATGAAGAAACTCCATACTGATGGGCTTTTGGAACCACTTGATTATGAATCACTTGGTACTTGCGAACCGTGCCTCATGGGCAAGATGACTAAAACACCGTTCTCCGGTACTATGGAGAGAGCAACAGATTTATTGGAAATCATACATACCGATGTATGTGGTCCGATGAATATTGAGGCTCATGGCGGATATCGTTATTTTCTCACCTTCACAGATGATTTAAGCAGATATGGGTATATCTACTTAATGAAACATAAGTCTGAAACATTTGAAAAGTTCAAGGAATTTCAGAGTGAAGTTGAAAATCATCGTAACAAGAAAATAAAGTTTCTACGATCTGATCGTGGAGGAGAATATTTGAGTTACGAGTTTGGTGTACATTTGAAAAATTGTGGAATAATTTCGCAACTCACGCCACCCGGAACACCACAATGTAATGGTGTGTCCGAACGTCGTAATCGTACTTTACTAGATATGGTGCGATCTATGATGTCTCTTACTGATTTACCGCTATCATTTTGGGGTTATGCTTTACAGACGGCCGCATTCACGTTAAATAGGGCACCATCTAAATCCGTTGAGACGACGCCTTATGAACTGTGGTTTGGCAAGAAACCAAAGTTGTCGTTTCTTAAAGTTTGGGGCTGCGATGCTTATGTGAAAAAGCTTCAACCTGATAAGCTCGAACCCAAATCGGAGAAGTGTGTCTTCATAGGATATCCAAAGGAAACTATTGGATACACCTTCTATCACAGATCCGAAGGCAAGACTTTTGTTGCTAAATTCGGAAACTTTCTTGAGAAGGAGTTTCTCTCGAAAGAAGTGAGTGGGAGGAAAGTAGAACTTGACGAGGTAACTGTACCTACTCCATTATTGGGAAATAGTACATCACAGAAAACTGTTTCTGTGAGACCTACACCAATAAGAGAGGAAGTTAATGATAATGATCATGAAACTTTAGATCAAGATACTACTGTACCTCGTAGATCAACCAGAGTAAGATCCGCGCCAGAGTGGTACGGTAATCCTGTTCTGGAAGTCATGCTACTAGATCATGATGAACCTACGAACTATGAAGAAGCGATGGTGAGCCCAGATTCCGCAAAGTGGCTTGAAGCCATGAAATCTGAGATGGGATCCATGTATGAGAACAAAGTATGGACTTTGGTTGACTTGCCCGATGATCGGCAAGCAATTGAGAATAAATGGATCTTTAAGAAAAAGACTGACGCTGATGGTAATGTTACTGTCTACAAAGCTCGACTTGTCGCAAAAGGTTTTCGACAAGTTCAAGGAGTTGACTACGATGAGACTTTCTCACCCGTAGCGATGCTTAAGTCTGTCAGAATCATGTTAGCAATTGCCGCATTTTATGATTATGAAATTTGGCAAATGGATGTAAAAACCGCATTCCTGAATGGATTTCTGGAAGAAGAGTTGTATATGATGCAACCTGAAGGTTTTGTCGATCCAAAGGAAGCTAACAAAGTGTGCAAACTCCAGCGATCCATTTATGGACTGGTGCAAGCATCTCGGAGTTGGAATAAACGCTTTGATAGTGTGATCAAGGCATTTGGATTTATACAGACTTTTGGAGAAGCCTGTATTTACAAGAAAGTGAGTGGGAGCTCTGTAGCATTTCTGATATTATATGTGGATGACATATTACTGATTGGAAATGATATAGAATTTCTGGATAGCATAAAGGGATACTTGAATAAAAGTTTTTCGATGAAAGACCTCGGGGAAACTGCTTACATATTAGGCATAAAGATCTATAGAGATAGATCAAAACGCTTAATTGGACTTTCACAAAGCACATACCTTGACAAGATTTTGAAGAAGTTCAAAATGGATCAAGCAAAGAAAGGGTTCTTGCCTGTGTTACAAGGTGTGAAGTTGAGCCAGACTCAATGCCCGACCAATGCAGAAGATAGAGAGAAAATGAAAGATGTTCCCTATGCTTCAGCCATAGGCTCTATCATGTATGCAATGCTGTGTACCAGACCTGATGTGTGCCTTGCTATAAGTTTAGCAGGGAGGTACCAAAGTAATCCAGGAGTGGATCACTGGACAGCGGTCAAGAACATCCTGAAATACCTGAAAAGGACTAAGGATATGTTTCTCGTATATGGAGGTGACAATGAACTCACCGTAAGAGGTTACGTTGATGCAAGCTTTGACACTGATCCGGACGATTCTAAATCGCAAACCGGATACGTGTTTACTTTAAACGGTGGAGCTGTCAGTTGGTGCAGTTCTAAACAAAGCGTCGTAGCAGGATCTACATGTGAAGCGGAGTACATAGCTGCTTCGGAAGCAGCGAACGAAGGAGTCTGGATGAAGGAGTTCATATCCGATCTAGGTGTCATACCTAGTGCATCGGGTCCAATGAAAATCTTCTGTGACAATACTGGAGCAATTGCCTTGGCAAAGGAATCCAGATTTCACAAAAGAACCAAACACATCAAGAGACGCTTCAACTCCATCCGAGATTTAGTCCAGGTGGGAGACATAGAGATTTGCAAGATACATACGGATCTGAATGTTGCAGACCCGTTGACTAAGCCTCTTCCACGAGCAAAACATGATCAGCACCAAGGCTCCATGGGTGTTAGAATCATTACTATGTAAACTAGATTATTGACTCTAGTGCAAGTGGGAGACTGAAGGAAATATGCCCTAGAGGCAATAATAAAGTTATTATTTATTTCCTTATATCATGATAAATGTTTATTATTCATGCTAGAATTGTATTAACCGGAAACATAATACATGTGTGAATACATAGACCAACAGAGTGTCACTAGTATGCCTCTACTAGACTAGCTCGTTAATCAAAGATGGTTATGTTTCCTAACCATGAACAAAGAGTTGTTATTTGATTAACGAGGTCACATTATTAGTTGAATGATCTGATTGACATGACCCATTCCATTAGCTTAGCACCCGATCGTTTAGTATGTTGCTATTGCTTTCTTCATGACTTATACATGTTCCTATAACTATGAGATTATGCAACTCCCGTTTACCGGAGGAACACTTTGGGTACTACCAAACGTCACAACGTAACTGGGTGATTATAAAGGAGTACTACAGGTGTCTCCAATGGTAGATGTTGGGTTGGCGTATTTCGAGATTAGGGTTTGTCACTCCGATTGTCGGAGAGGTATCTCTGGGCCCTCTCGGTAATACACATCACATAAGCCTTGCAAGCACTGCAACTAATATGTTAGTTGTGAGATGATGTATTACAGAACGAGTAAAGAGACTTGCCGGTAACGAGATTGAACTAGGTATTGGATATCGACGATCGAATCTCGGGCAAGTAACATATCGATGACAAAGGGAACAACGTATGTTGTTATGCGGTCTGACCGATAAAGATCTTCGTAGAATATGTAGGAGCCAATATGGGCATCCAGGTCCCGCTATAGGTTATTGACCGGAGACGTGTCTCGGTCATGTCTACATTGTTCTCGAACCGTAGGGTCTGCACGCTTAACGTTACGATGACAGTTATTATGAGTTTATGCATTTTGATGTACCGAAGGTTGTTCGGAGTCCTGGATGAGATCACGGACATGACGAGGAGTCTCGAAATGGTCGAGACGTAAAGATTGATATATTGGAAGCCTATGTTTGGGCACCGGAAGCGTTCTGGGTGAAATCGGGATTTTTCCGGATTACCGGGAGGGTTACCAGAACCCCCCGGGAGGCAAATGGGCCTATTGGGCCTTAGTGGAAAAGAGAGAAGAGGCAGCCCACAAGCCTAGCCGGCGCCCCCCCTTTCCCAAGTCCTAATAGGACTAGGAGAGGTGGGCCGGCCCCCTCTTTATCCTTCCCCCCAAGAGTCCTAGTTGGAATAGGATTGGAGGGGAGGAGTCCTACTCCCGGTGGGAGTAGGACTCCTCCCCGCGCCTCCCTCCTAGCCGGCCGAACCCCCTTCCCCTGGCCTTTATATACGGGGGCAGGGGGCACCCCAAGACACACAACTTGATCCTTGAGATCGTTCCTTAGCCGTGTGCGGTGCCCCTGCCACCAAATTCCACCTCGGTCATACCGTTACAGTGCTTAGGCGAAGCCCTGCGTCGGTAGTACATCAAGATCGTCACCACGCCGTCGTGCTGACGGAACTCTTCCTCGACGCTTTGCTGGATCGGAGCCTGAGGAACGTCATCGAGCTGAACGTGTGCTAAGAACTCGGAGGTGCCGGAGTAACGGTGCTTGGATCGGTCGGATCGGGAAGAAGACATACGACTACTTCCTCTACGTTTTGTGATCGCTTCCGCAGTCGGTCTGCGTTGGTACGTAGACAACACTCTCCCCTCTCATTGCTGTGCATCACCATGATCTTGCGTGTGCGTAGGAAAATTTTCGAAATTACTGCGTTCCCCAACAGGTGCGCTGACGCGCCCCCACAGGAAACAGATAAAAACAAGCACTTACTTCGGTTGTTGGCCAGGTCGTCGATCTTCCGACCCAACTCCCGAGCCTGGGAGTTGAAGGCGGCAGCACGGGAATTATGATATTCCTGGAAGTTAAGATAGAAAGCAAAGATAAGACGGTCGCCAAGAAAGATCCGACCCGACTGCTCAGCAGTCGACCCGAATCTCGGGGCCTACACCCAGTGGGTGTGCTGACGCGCCCCCACGGAAGAAATCAAGGAACCAGAGCGGTCAAGAGCAAAAAACTTACCCGGATAGTGGCTCGCGTCGACAGGAACTCCAGCGTGTATTGCTGCAGGAGGGCGGCTTGAGCTCGGAGCCGACTCCGGACCTCTTGGGCCGCCACATTCAGCTCGCCGGTCCCCGCACTGGAAGTCCACCCGGACGTAGCGGAGCTGGCCGCCTCCAATGCCTCCGCCGACTGGCCGGCGCCTGCGGCTTGGCGCGACTCCGGTGGAGCGGCGCTTCCCCCTGCGCGCTGACGCGTCATTGGCTGTATTTCGAGGCCGGTTCCGACTTCAGGTGCGCCCCTGGCCGGCTCCATTGGCACCATCGACGACTGGCCGCCCTGGCCCGTGCCGACTGGCGCGGCCGGTGGCGTCCTCCCTGCGAAAACCTCGAAGAGCTCCTCCCTTTGCACCGATGGCGGGTCTTGGATTATCTCCTCTGCCAGGGGCAATGGGGTGTCCGGGGCTACGGTTCGGAGTGGGATGGCGAGCAGTGGGGGTTGGTCGCGTGAGCCCTCCGCCTCTGTCTCCACAGTCGCCCGCTCCGCCTGAGCCCTGGCCGCCGCCTCGGCCCACTCCTTCGCCGCCTGAGCTGCCTCACGATCAGACGCCTCCCTCTCTTCCCGCGCCTCACGAGCATTCTGCTCTGTGGCTTCCATGAGGTCGGCGCGGGGATCCACGCGGCGGGAGCCTGAAGACCCTCCAGCCGGCCCGACGACGGAGCCGCCTGGGCCCCGCTCAAGAGAAAGCGGCGCCCTGCTCAGAAAATGGAGAAAAGTCAGGAAGAATGATTCAAACAGAAGAACACAGCAAAAGAAGCATACAAGCAGTTGGAGGCTTACGTCGAGACTGTCTGGGGCTGCTTCACCGCTTTCCGGAAGCGGGCCGCCTTCGCAGCCGCCTCGTCTCGCTTCGTCGCCGCGACGGAGACTTTGGACTTCTTCGGCCGACTGCCAAAGAGAGTTGATGCGGCCCGGCGCTTCGGGGCGCCGCCGCCTGCAGCCGGCGCGGCAGACGAGCCCACGCTTTGGCGGTTGGACGCCGGCTGGCGACGCGGGACTTCTTCGGCATCGGCGTCGTCCGGCCAGTCCTCGAAGCTGGCGGAAAGCCCCGTGCCTCCGGGCTCGATGTTGTCCCCCACGACGGCCTCCTCCATGGGGGCCGCCCCCAAGTCCGGGTCGTCAACATCGTCCACCGTACGATCGGGGGCGTACTGACGTTCGATCCCTGCCGCCCCAGCCGGCGGCAGAAGAAGGGGGTTCTGTTAACAAAAACCGGCTGATCAGAAGCCGGCCATCATGGAGTCGGCTGACAACAAAAAGAAGATAGAGAGAGAAGCTTACCAGAGGCGGAGGATTGGTGCGAGAGTACGGCGCCTTGCCGTATCGCCAGTCCCCGGCGAGCTTGCAGTTGGCGATGTAATTGACCGTGAGCGCCACCTCCGCATGCGGCATTTCTCGTGTGCTCAGCCGGCTTGGGTCGAAACGGCCGCTCATCTGGCACATCATGTGGGGCCGACTTTGAAGAGGAAGAATCCGGCGCTCCACAAAGGCGGCCACCAAATCGGATCCGCGCAGACCTTCTGACTGGATCATCACCCGAAGCCGGGCGATGGCGGCGTTCCCAGCCAGAGACAGGGACTTGGACCGGTAACTCCATGACGGCTGCCTCCCAGCCGGCGGGCCGGCTACGTAGGCCGGCAGATTGACGTTATCTCCTCTCGGGGGCGAGCCGGCATTCTTCACGTAGAAATACGAGTTTTGCCAGATCTTCACCGACTGGATTAGAGGGATGAGGGGGAACGGATTGTTATCGCCTGACCTCCTCATGGCGATGTAGGCTCTGCAGGGGGCAGGCACGCCGGCGGTGACGGTGCCGAGCTTGCTCTGGAAGAGCTCTCCCCAGAGCTCCAGCGTGGGGAGCACGCCCAGGAAGCCTTCGCGGAGGGAGACGAAGGCCGACAGAAGCATCACCGCGTTGGGCGTGAGATGGTGCGGCTGCAAGTTGTAGAACTCCAAGAAGGAGCGCAGAAATCCGCTCGCTGGTAGGCCGAAGCCGCGCAGGAAGTGCGAGCGGAAGACGACCCGCTCGCCTTCCTCTGGCTCCGGCGAGACCTCCGTCGCGGGCGCCAAGCGAACCTGCACAAGATTGGCGCCGGGCAGGCGCCGCGTCAGGCGGAGGAACTCCACTTGCTTGTTGTCGATGTTGGAGCCGTCCCATGAGCTTGATAACGCCATGGGGCAGGGCGCGGTGGGGGTGCTGTGGTGAGAAGCTGCGATGGCAGCAAGAGGAAGAAGAAGCAAGAGGAAGATGAGGAGGGACGGAGTGTGGGAGAGCAAGCGAACCTTTGCCTCTCCCCCTCCTCCCCCTACTTGTAGGCTCGGGTGGCGGAGCCGAGGAGGCGCGGTATGGGGGAACGTGGGGATCGATCGTGCCCACTTCCCCCACGTCCCGCGTTTATTGCGCCCTAATGGCGAATTCAAGGTGCCACAGGGAGGCGAGCCGTCTCCCTGGGCCGTAGAAGATCAGCGTTCGGGCTGAGGCCAGGGAGTGGCGGGCCCGGGCCTGCGGCGGCGTCCCGTCGCACGCGTGCGTGGGCAGGATTCCGCCGCCACGTGGCCCGTGGGGGGCCCGCGATCAGCATGCAAGTCGGCCACCATCCTGGCCGCAAGATACGAGAGCTCTCTGAAAACGACCTACGCCAGCAAAGCCGGCTCCTCGGGATAAGAAGCTGACCAAGCTTCTCGTCCCTCTGTCCGCCTCGAAGCTCGACCATCTTCGGGGACTACTGTCGGAGTAAATAGCCATGGGTAGCCTAGCCGGCTTCCCCTGGCCCTTCTGAAACAATTACGAGCCCGTCCGGCTCTCAAAGAACTCAAGACCTGGGGCCGCCTTCCGCCTGCCGGCTATCTTCTAGGCCGGCTTCGGGGGGGGGGGGCGCCCTCATGAAGGAGGCCGTGGGAGGGCCGACTCCAAGAAGCCGGCCGCAAGAAGGCCGACTCCAAGAAGCCGGCTCCCATAAAGCAGTCAAGATCGTACCCGCGAAGTCCGCGTCCACCCAGCAATGATGAAGCGGGGCGTGGCTACAGTAAAGCCTGCCACCCCCAAAACCCGGAGCACGCCCAGCACAGTGCGCCATACGGGTGACCACGACCCGCCCGGCGCGGCACTGTTGCCACGGCGACCCTGATGCCATCCACGACGGGCCACCAGCGTGGCCCCCGAGGCGGTGGGCCCCTTCGGGCAGAGAGATACCGAAGGCGGCCGCACCTCCTCCCAAGTCAGCCAGATGGAGAGCCGGCCCCCCATAGCCGGCCTGCCATCCTCCTCGAAGGAGACGCCCCATTAAGAAGACAAGACACGGTGGGGCTACAGTAATCGCTCGCTAGGGCGGCGGTACTGTAGCCACGCTTACCCCGACCAAGCCCGCGTCATCAGCATAGAACAACAGTAACCAGCCACCGACCAGGCCCTGGACAGTGGGGCCTGCCTGTCGACCAAGGCGCCGGCAGCCGGCGGGACCCACCAGTCGGCGGGCCCCAGCAGCCGGCGCGGAAGCCGGCGAGCATAGTCACAGACAACTGGGCCCCGCGCCCAGCCGGATTACCATTGTACCCCCCGGGGGGTAGGCCTATATAAACCCCCCGGTGCACCCATGCAAAGGGTTCGACCCCCAACTAGCTTTAGACACCTTACAAGGAGAAGAAGCAAGCTAGCCGTGCCCTTCTTCCTCCTTCCACCAAAACAGCTCAAGGAGCATTGTGTAGCTACTTGTTCATCTAGTGATCATGCGGAGACCCCGCAGAGCAGCAGTAGGGGTGTTATCTCCATGGAGGGCCCTGAAGCTGGGTAAAGTACGTCGGCGAGCTTGTCTTTGCCTCATCCCGTTTCCAGGCACCGGCGACGTCTTATTGGCTCCCACAATGATAAGCCACCCGTTGGCATATGTCGCACCTACCACCCGACAATCACGTTCATAAGATTCGCGTTCGGTACTTTGATAATCTGATATGTGGGTGGACCGGTGCTTGGGTACTGTCCTTACTTGGACAAGCATCCCACTTATGATTAACCTCTATTTCAAGCATCCGCAACTACAAAAAAAGTATTAAGGTAAACTTAACCATAACATCAAACATAAGGATCCAAATCAGCCCCTTACGAAGCAACGCGTAAACTAGGGTTTAAGCTTCTATCACTCTAGCAACCCATCATCTACTTATTACACCCCAACGCCTTCCTCTAGGCCCAAACAATGGTGAAGTGTCATGTAGTCGACGTTCACATGACACCACTAGAGGGATGACAACATACATCTCATCAAAATAGCGAACGAAGACCAAATTCACATGACTACTAATAGCAAGACTTCTTCCATGTCCTCAGGAATAAACGTAACTACTCACAAAGCATATGCATGTTCATAATCAGAGGGGTATTAATATGCATATAGGATCTGAACATATGATCTTCCACCAAATAAACCAACTAGCATCAACTACAAGGAGTAATTAACACTACTAGCAACCCACAGGTACCAATCCCGGACTTGGAGAGAAGAATTGGATACAAGAGATGAACTAGGGTTTTGAGAGGAGATGGTGCTGGTGAAGATGTTGATGGAGATTGCCCTCTCTCGAGGAGAGGAGCGTTGGTGATGACGATGGCGATGATTTCCCCCTCCTGGAGGGAAGTTTCCCCGATAGAACAGCTCCGCCAGAGCCCTAGATTGGTTCCGCCAAGGTTCCACCTCGTGGCGGTGGAGTTTCGTCTGAGAAGATGGCTTATGATTGTTTTCTCATCGAAAGACCTCATACAGCAGAAGATGACCCTCAAAGGGCCACCAAGGGGCCCATGAGGTAGGGGGGCGCGCCCAGGGGGGTAGGGCGCGCCCCCACCCTCGTGGGCAGGGTGTGGCCCCCTGGTGAACTTCTTCCGCTGAGTATTTTTTATATATTTTGAAAATGTCTTCCGTGAAGTTTTAGGACTTTTGGAGCTGTGCAGAATAGGTCTCTAATATTTGCTCCTTTTCCAGCCCAGAATCCCTGCTGCCAGCATTCTCCCTCTTTATGGAAACCTTGTAAAATAAGAGAGAATAGGCATAAGTATTGTGACATAATGTGTAATAACAACCCATAGTGCAATAAATATCGATATAAAAGCATGATGCAAAATGGACGTATCAACTCCCCCAAGCTTAGACCTCGCTTGTCCTCAAGCGAAAGCCAAAATCGAAAAATATGTCCACATGTTTAGAGATAGAGGTGTCGATAAAAAAAATACGGACATGAGGGCATCATGATCATTCGTAGAACAGCAACTTATATAATTCTTGTCATATAATTTCTTATGCTAGAGTAATAATTCAATCACAATTTCAAGTATGAATCGTAAACTTCATTGACAACTAACAAACTATAATCTCAGTCATTGGAGCAATTGCAATTTATCATAACATAGGAAAGAGTCAATATATAAGAGCTTTTCAGCAAGTCCACATACTCAACTATCTTATAGTCTTTCACAATTGCTGACACTCATGCAATACTTATGGGTATTGATATGTCTCCAACGTATCTATAATTTTTGATTGCTCCATGCTATATTATCTACTGTTTTGGACAATATTAGGATTTATTATCCACTTTTATATTCTTTTTGGGACTAACCTATTAACTGGAGGCCCAGCCCAGAACTGCTGTTTTTTGCCTATTTCTGAGGTCTGAAGAAAAGGAATGTCAAACGGAGTCGAAACGGAATGAAACCAACTAGAGAAGTTATTTTTGGATGGAAAGCTACCGGAAAAACTTGGAGTGCACGTCAGGAAAGGAACGAGGGAGCCACGAGGCAGGGGGGCGCGCCCACCCCCCTAGGGCACGCCCTCCACCCTCGTGGGCCCCTCGTGGCTCCCCTGACGTACTTCTTTCACCCATATATACCCACATACCCTAAAACTATCGAGGGCAGAATAGATCGGGAGTTCCGCCGCCAGAAGCCTCTGTAGCCACCGAAAGCCAATCTAGACCCGTTCCGGCACCCTGCCGGAGGGGGAATCGTTCTCTGGTGGCCATCTTCATCATCTCGGTGCTCTCCATGACGAGGAGGGAGTATTTCTCCCTCGAGGCTGAGGGTATGTACCAGTAGCTATGTGTTTGATCTCTCTCTCTCTCTCTCGTGTTCTTGAGGTGGTACGATCTTGATGTATCGCGAGCTTTGCTATTATAGTTGGATCTTATGATGTTTTCTCCCCCTCTACTCTCTTGTAATGGATTGAGTTTCCCCTTTGAAGTTATCTTATTGGATTGAGTCTTTAAAGATTTGAGAACACTTGATGTATGTCTTGCCGTGCGTATCTGTGGTGACAATGGGATACCACGTGAATCACTTGATGTATGTTTTGGTGATCAACTTGCGGGTTCTGCCCATGAACCTATGCATAGGGGTTGGCACACGTTTTTGTCACGATTCTCTGGTAGAAACTTTGGGGCACTCTTTGAGGTTCTATGTGTTGGTTGAATAGATGAATCTGATATTTTGTGATGCATATCGTATAATCATACCCACGGATACTTGAGGTGACATTGGAGTATCTAGGTGACATTAGGGTTTTGGTTGATTTGTGTCTTAAGGTGTTATTCTTGTACGAACTCTAGGGCTGTTTGTGACACTTATAGGAATAGCCCAACTGATTGATTGGAAAGAATAACTTTGAGGTGGTTTCGTACTCTACCATAATCTCTGTGTTTGTTCTCCGCTATTAGTGACTTTGGAGTGACTCTTTGTTGCATGTTGAGGTATAGTTATATGATCCAATTATGTTATTATTGTTGAGGGAACTTGCACTAGTGAAAGTATGAACCCTTGGCCTTGTTTCAACGCATTGCAAAACCGTTTACGCTCACTTTTATCATTAGTTACCTTGCTGTTTTTATATTTTCATATTACAAATACCTTTATCGACCATCCATATACCACTTGTATCACCATCTCTTCGCCAAACTAGTGCACCTATACAATTTACCATTGTATTGGGTTTGTTGGGGACACAAGAGACTCTTTGTTATTTGGTTGCAGGTTTGCTTGAGAGAGACCATCTTCATCCTACGCCTCCTACGGATTGATAAACCTTAGGTCATCCACTTGAGGGAAATTTGCTACTGTCCTACAAACCTCTGCACTTGGAGGCCCAACAATGTCTACAAGAAGAAGGTTGTGTAGTAGACATCAGGTATGGAGTTTTAATCGGACACAGAGAAAGATAGGGGCTTATAGTTTTGCCTCCCAACATTTTACCTCAAGGGTAATGTCAACAATAATAGTTCATGAAAACTCACATCCAATTAGCCATATATACCAGGATCTTTCCAACATGCTGTGCTTGCCAAAGGATAAAATGTAAAAAGGAAGGGTGAAGATCACCATGACTCTTATGCAGGGTAGGGGATAAAAGTAAAAGGTAGGCCCTTCGCAGAGGGAAGCAGAGGTTGTCATGTGCTTTTATGGTTGGATGCACAAAATCTTAATGCAAAAGAACGTCACTTTATATTGCCACTTGTGATATGGACCTTTATTATGTAGTCTGTCGCTTTTATTTCTTCCATATCACACGATCGTATAAAGCTTATTTCTCCCATACTAATAAGTCATACATATTTAGAGAGCAGTTTTTATTGCTTTGCACTGATGACAACTTACTTGGAGGATCTTATTCAATCCATAGGTAGGTATGGTGGACTCTTATGGCAAAACTGGTTTAAGGGTATTTGGAAGCACAAGTAGTATCTCTACTTGGTGCTATGAATTTGGGTAGCATGAGAGGGAAAGGCAAGGTCAATCATGTTGGATGATCCATGGCAATATAATTTATTTTAGATGTAAGAAAACATAACCCATTATGTTGTCTTCCTTGTCCAACGTCAACTCTTTAGCATGTCATATTTTAATGAGTGCTCACACTCATAAAAGATGTCCAAGATAGTATATCTATATGTGAAGACCTCTCTTTCTTTATTACTTCCTATTAATTGCAACGATGACCAAAACTATGTTTGTGAACTCTCAACAACTTTTATTCGTCATACTCTTTCTATGTGAGCTCATTACTCTCCATGAGATCCATATGATCTCTTTGTTTCTTTTTATTTCTTTCTCTTTTTCTTTCATTCACTTAGGATCATGGCAAAAGAATCAAGCCCTTGACTCAACACTAATCTTTATTATATAGCTCACGGACTCGATTACATAGAGGAATTATAAAGCAAAACTCACAACTAGACCATACAAAGAACTTTTATTCTACTAGATCAAGATATTATCAAAAGGATCGAACTAAGAAAAATGGTAAAGATAAAAGTGATGGTGATACGATACCGGGGCACTCCCCCAAGCTTGGCAGTTGCTAAGGGGAGTGCCCATACCAGATACTCAATTCTTCGTTGTTGGTGGAGAAGGTGATGGTTTTGTTGATGGCGTAGGTTTCTTCCTTAATTTACGCTTGAGGACAAAATTTTGGTCCCTTAGGTCCTCAATCTCCTGCTCCAGGCTCAGTATCTTTTTGCATAGTTCCTGCTTGTTTTCCTGCAAGAGGCGAAAAGGGATAAACTCGATCTTAGGTTTCTTTACTCTATCAGGGAGGCTTGACTTTTTGAACTCCACATGCATGTCCCCAGGTTGAGGTAGTGGGACTTCATCTTCATCTAAGCTCGTCTCCTCCTTTCCCTTAGGTTCATAGTCCTCTTCTTCTTCCGTAGTCCAACCACAATGCTCCACATCCCCATAGACTTTAGGATCTGCAAGGTAATCAACCACATAGCTCTCTCGTTCCGAATCCTGGGACGACATGTTGCTCAAATCTGCAGCAGGATAGCTCGAAACAAAGAAAGGAGATTTTTGTGTGATACGGGAGTCAAAACCTCTGGGAGATTATATAATGAATTTTTACCGGCCAAAATACGTGTCGTGTAAGAAAACGGAGTCCGGAGAGCACACAAGGTGCCCACGTGGTAGGGGGGCGCGCCCAGGGGGGTAGGCCGCGCCCTCCACCCTCGTGTCCTTCCCGGACTGCTACTTATTTTTATATTTTTCTAAATATTCCAAAACGGAGAAATATTGCCTTAAGAACTGTTTTGGAGTCGGGTTACTTACCCTATCACATACCTATTCCTTTTTGGAGTCTGAAACATTCCGAAAAGTGTCCCTTATGTATTCCTCCGGGGTTACGGTTTCAATAACATTGGTTTCAAAATTTATGGGATTACCTGAGATATAATGTTTGATTCTTTAACCGTTCACCATCTTCGGATCTGTGCCTTCGAAATTGTTGATTTTTATGGCACCGGAACGATAGACCTTCTCGATAACGTAAGGACCTTCCCATTTAGAGAGAAGTTTTCCCGCAAAAAATCTTAAACGAGTGTTGTATAGCAATACATAATCACCTACATTAAACTCACACTTTTGTATTCTTTTGTCATGCCATCTTTTAACTTTTTCTTTAAACAACTTGGCATTTTCATAGGCTTGGGTTCTCCATTCATCAAGTGAGCTAATATCAAATAACCTCTTCTCACCAGCAAGTTTAAAATCATAATTGAGTTCTTTAATAGCCCAATATGCCTTGTGTTGTAGTTTGAGAGGTAAGTGACATGCTTTTCCATAAACCATTTTAGACGGAGACATACCCATAGGATTTTTATATGCAGTTCAATAGGCCCATAATGCATCATCGAGTTTCTTGGACCAATTCTTTCTAGATCTATTAATAGTCTTTTGCAAAATTAATTTGAGTTCTCTATTACTCAATTCTACTTGACCACTAGACCGAGGGTGATAAGGAGATGCAATTCTATGATTAACATCATACTTAGCAAGCATTTTACGGAAAGCACCATGAATAAAATGTGAACCACCATCAGTCATTAAATATCTAGGGACTCCAAATCTTGGAAAAGTAACTTCTTTAAGCATTTTAATAGAAGTGTTATGATCAGCACTACTAGTTGGAATAGCTTCTACCCACTTAGTAACGTAATGAACATCAACTAAAATATGTGTATATCCATTAGAGGAAGGAAAATGTCCCATATAATCAAAGCCCCAAACATCAAATGGTTCAATAACGAGTGAATAGTTCATAGGAATTTCTTGACGTCTACTAATATTACCAATTATTTGACATTCATAACAAGATAAAGCAAACTTACAGGCATCTTTGAAGAGAGTAGGCCAATAAAAACCAGATTGCAATACCTTATGTGCAGTTTTATCTCCAGCATGGTGTCCTCCATAAGCTTCGCAGTGACACTTGCGTAGGATCTGTTCCTGTTCATGCTCAGGTACACAACGTCTAATAGCACCATCTACTCCTTCTTTATAAAGATGTGGGTCATCCCAAAAGTAATGCCTCAAATCATAGAAGAACTTTTTCTTTTGTTGGTATGTGAAACTAGGTGGTATGAATTTAGCAACAATATAATTAGCATAATCAGCATACCATGGTGCAGTATGAGAAGTATTTATGACATTTAATTGCTCATCAGGAAAGCTATCATCAATAGGTAGTGGGTCATCAAGCACATTTTCTAACCTAGACATGTTATCTGCAATGGGGTTCTCAGCTCCCTTTCTATCAACAATATGTAAATAAAATTCTTGTAGCAAGAGAACCCATCTAATAAGTCTAGGTTTAGCATCTTTCTTTTCCATGAGATATTTAATAGCAGCATGATCAGTGTGAATAGTTACTTTAGAATCAACTATGTAAGGTCTGAACTTATCACAAGTAAATACAACTGCTAAGAATTATTTTTCAGTAATAGCATAATTTCTTTGAGCATTGTCTAGGGTTTTACTAGCATATTGAATAACATTTAATTTCTTATCAACTCTTTGCCCTAGAACAACACCTACAGCATAATCACTAGCATCACACATAATTTCAAAGGGTAAATTCCAATCAGGTGGCTGAACAATAGGTGCAGAGATCAATGCTTTCTTAAGTATTTCAAATGCTTCTACACAATCATCATAAAAAACAAATGGTATATCTTTTTGTAATAAATTAGTCAGAGGCCGAGAAATGTTTGAGAAGTCCTTAATGAACCTCCTATAAAATCCGGTGTGACCAAGGAAACTTCTTATACCTTTCATGTCCTTGGGACATGGCATCTTTTCAATAGCATCAACCTTGGCTTTATCAAATTCAATACCTATTTCAGACACTTTATGCCCTAGGACAATACCTTCATTAACCATAAAGTGGCACTTTTCCCAATTCAAGACAAGATTAGTTTCTTCACATCTCTGCAAAACTCGATCAAGGTTGCTCAAGCAATCATCAAAAGAAGATCCATAGACGGAGAAATCGTCCATGAAAACCTCACAAATCTTTTCACAAAAGTCATAGAATATAGCCATCATGCATCTTTGAAAGGTAGTAGGTGCATTACATAAACCAAAAGGCATACGTCTATAAGCAAAAGTACCAAAAGGGCAAGTAAAAGTAGTCTTTGATTGATCCTTGGTTGACACAGGTATTTGAGAGAAACTAGAATAACCATCTAGAAAGCAAAAATGTGTATGTTTGGATAATCTTTCTAGCATTTGATCAATAAAAGGTAAGTGGTAATGATCCTTTTTGTGGCCTTATTTAATTTGCGGAAATCAATTACCATCCTATAACTTGTAATAATTCTTTGAGGAATCAATTCATCTTTATCATTAGGAACGACAGTAATACCTCCCTTCTTAGGGACACAATGGACAGGGCTTACCCACTGACTATCAGCAACGGGATAGATTATACCTGCCTCAAGGAGCTTTAGTATTTATTTTCTTACCACTTCTTTCATTTTAGGATTCAGCCGTCGTTGATGATCACGAACTGGTTTAGCATTTTCTTCCAAATTTATTTTATGTTGACATAGAGTGGGACTAATGCCCTTCAGATCATCAAGAGTATACCCAATAGCAGCATGGTGCATCTTCAGAGTTTTCAATAATATCTCTTCCTCATGCTCTAAAAGGTTACCACTAATAATAACAGGATATATATTTTTCTCATCAAGATAAGCATATTTAAGAGTATTAGGCAACGGTTTAAGCTCAAACACGGGATCACCATTGGATGGAGGAGGACCCCCTAGGATTTCAATAGGTCAATTGTTTTTTAGAATAGGTTCCTGTTTAAAGAATACTTCATCTATTTCCCTTCTTTCATTCATAAACATATCATTTTCATGGTCTATCAAATATTGTCCTAGAGGATCACTAGGAGGTACGACAATAGAAGCAAGACCAATAGTTTCATCCTTACTAGGTAATTATTCTTCATGGTGTTGTCTACTAAATTTAGAGAAATTAAATTCATGAGACATATCATCTAAACCGATAGTAACAACATCTCTTTTGCAATCTATGGTAGCATTAACAGTATTCAGGAAAGGTCTACCAAATATAATAGGACAAAAGCTATCTTGTGGGGAACCAAGAACAAGAAAATCAACAAGATATTTAGTTTTCCCACACAAGACTTCAATATCTCTAACAATTCTTATTGGTGAAATAGTATCTCTATTGTGAAGTTTAATTGTGACATCAATATCTTCTAACTCAACAGGTGCAATATCATGCATAATTTCTCTATAAAGGCAAATAGGTATTGCACTAGCACTGGCACCCATATCACATAAGCCATGATAACAATGATAACCTATTTTAACAGAAATAACAGGCATGCCTACCACAGGTCTAGGTTTATCCTTAGCACACAGTTTAGAAATTCTAGCAGTTTCATCACAGAAATAAATAACATGCCCATCAATATTATTAGACAAGAGATCTTTAACAATAGCAATATTAGGTTCAACTTTAACTTTCTTAGGAGGTGTATATGTTTTAATATTGCTTTTACAAACCACAGTTGAAGCTTTAGCATGATCCTTTATCCTAACAGGGAAAAGTGGTTTCTCAACATAAGAAGTAGGAACAACAGGATCATTATAAGTGATAATCTTTTCTTCAACTTTAATAGGTGCAACTAATTTTACTTCTATGGGAGGATGATATTTAAACCACTTCTCCTTGGGGAGATCAACATAAGTAGCAAAATGTTCACCGAAAGAAGCTACTATCTCATAGTCAAGTCCATATTTAGTGCTAAATTTACGAAAAACATTGGTATCCATAAAAGATTTAACACAATCAAACTTAGGTGTCATACCTGACTCCTTACCTTCGTCGAGGTCCCAATCTTCAGAGTTGCGTTTAATTCTTTCCAATAAATCCCATTTGAATTCAATAGTCTTCATCATAAAAGAGCCAACACAAGAAGTATCAAGCATGGTGCGATTGCTATCAGAAAGCCGAGCATAAATTTTTTGAATAATCATTTCTCTTGAGAGCTCATGATTGGGGCATGAATATAACATTGATTTAAGCCTCCCCCAAGCTTGAGCGATGCTTTCTCCTTCGCGAGGCCAAAAATTATATATATAATTGCAATCACGATGAACAAGATGCATAGGATAAAACTTCTGATGAAATTCCAATTTCAACTATTTGTAGTTCCATGACCCCATATCATCACATAGCCTATGCCATGTCGATGCATCTCCCTTCAAAGATAAAGGGAAGATCTTCTTCTTAACAACCTCTCCGGGTACACCTGCAAGCTTAAATAATCCACAAACTTCATCCACATATATTAGATGCTCATCAGGATGTTTCGTTCCATCTCCTACAAAAGGATTAGCTTACAGTTTTTCTATCATACCCTAAGGAATTTCAAAGCAGACATTTTCATTTTCAGTAGGTTCAGTAGGTTGAGGAGCAACTCTTTGCTCTACTGGTTGGGGTGAAGATACCCCGAACAAGCCCCTCAGAGGATTACTTTCCATAGTAACAAGTGACAGTAAATTTCAGCACACTATATACATTTTTCCTTACCAAATTCTACCTACCAAAGGCGCTTCACTCCCCGACAACGACACCAGAAAAGAGTCTTGATGACCCACAAGTATAGGGGATCTATCATAGTCCTTTCGATAAGTAAGAGTGTCGAACCCAACGAGGAGCAGAAGGAAATGATAAGCGGTTTCCAGCAAGGTATTCTCTGCAAGTACTGAAATAAGTGGTAATAGATAGTTTTGTGATAGGATAATTTGTAACGAGCAAGAAGTAACAAAAGTAAATAAAGTGCAGCAAGGTGGCCTAATACTTTTTAGAGCAAAGGACATGCCTGGACAAACTCTTATATAGAGAAAAGCGCTCCCGAGGACACATGGGAATATCGTCAAGCTAGTTTTCATCACGTTCATAAGATTCACGTTCGGTACTTTGATAATCTGATATGTGGGTCGACCGGTGCTTGGATACTATCCTTACTTGGACAAGCATCCCACTTATGATTAACCTCTATTGCAAGCATCCGCAACTACCACAAAAGTATTAAGGTAAACCTAACCATAGCATGAAGCATATGGATCCAAATCAGCCCCTTACGAAGCAACGCATAAACTAGGGTTTAAGCTTCTATCACTCTAGCAACCCATCATCTACTTATTACTCCCCAATGCCTTCCTCTAGGCCCAAACAATTGTGAAGTGTCATGTAGTCGATGTTCACATGTCTCCACTAGAGGGATGACAACATACATCTCATCAAAATATCGAACGAAGACCAAATTCACATGACTACTAATAGCAAGACTTCTCCCATGTCCTCAGGAACAAACGTAACTACTCCCAAAGCATATTCATGTTCATAATTAGAGAGGTATTAATATGCATATAGGATTTGAACATATGATCTTCCACCAAATAAACCAACTAGAATCAACTACAAGGAGTAATTAACACTACTAGCAACCCACAGGTACCAATCCCGGACTTGGAGACAAGAATTGGATAGAAGAGATGAACTAGGGTTTTGAGAGGAGATGGTTCTAGTGAAGATGTTGATGGAGATTGCCCTCTCCCAGTGAGAGGAGCGTTGGTGATGAAGATGGCGATGATTTCCCCCTCCTGAAGGGAAGTTTCCCCGGCAGAACAGCTCCGCCAGAGCCCTAGATTGGTTCCGCCATGGTTTCGCCTCGTGGTGGCGGAGTTTCGTCCGAGAAGATGGCTTATGATTTTTTTCCCATCGAAAGACCTCATATAGCAGAAGATGGCCCTCGGAGGGCCACCAGGGGCCCCACGAGGTAGGGGGCGCACCCAGGGGGTAGGGCGCGCCCCCACCCTTGTGGGCAGGGTGTGCCCCCCGATGAACTTCTTCCGCTGAGTATTTTTTATATATTCTGAGAACGTCTTCCGTGAAGTTTCATGACTTTTGGAGCTGTGCAGAATAGGTCTCTAATAGTTGCTCCTTTTCCAGCCCAGAATCCTAGCTGCCGGCATTCTCCCTCTTTATGGAAACCTTGTAAAATAAGAGTGAATAGGCATAAATATTGTGACATAATGTGTAGTAACATCCCATAATGCAATAAATATCGATATAAAAGCATGATGCAAAATTGACATATTAGAGTGCTATAAAATGTTAACTGCTGGTTCTTAATAGAACATGGAGTTTTGTCCTTTTTGTTGCATTTTGTGTGTGCATCCTATGAGCATGAGGTCTAAATGTGTTTTGAGCTCCATCTTGCATCTTTACAGAGGTGCAAGTCTTGTATTTTTGTGATCTATGTGGTGACTAGCACAAGCATGCAAATTAGGCTCCATGATGTTACTGTTTTCAGGCATTTAGGATTTTGCTAAGTCCTTTTCCTGATGTTATTTTGATGCCATGTAAACTTGTTGCTACGATGAGATCAATGATTATTTTTAGGTAGTTCAGTAAGGATGTTTTGAGCATATGGTTATGATCTATCCATTCATGACTCTGGTTGAAATTATGGAGCGACCTAGATTGTCATTACCATGCTCTACTTTTGCTATATTTTGCTCAGCCCCTCTCATAGCATTGTTAGTTGCAGGTGAAGTTGAAGTTTGTTCCATGTTCGAACACGGATATGTTGGCATATCACTTTATCTCTTATTTAATTTAATGCACCTATATACTTGGTAAAGGGTGGAAGGCTCGGCTTTTTATCTGGTGTTTTGTTCCACTCTTGCCGCCCTAGTTTTCCGTCATACCGGTGTTATGTTCCTTGATTTTGCATTCCTTACGCGGTAGGGGTTATGCGACCCCCTTGACAGTTCGCTTTGAATAAAACTCCTCCAGCAAGGCCCAACCTTGGTTTTACCATTTGCCACCTAAGCTGTTTTCCCTTGGGTTCTGCAGACTCAAGGGTCATCTTTATTTTAAACCCCCGGGCTAGTGCTCCTCTGAGTGTTGGTCCAACCTGGGCGATGTGCGGCGCGCCCTGGGCAACCAGGGTCTTTGCCAACCAGACATCTACCTCATCCGGTGTGCCCTAAGAACGAGATACATGCGACTCCCATCAGGATTTGTCGGCACATCGGGCGGCTTTGCTGGTCTTGTTTTACCATTGTCGAAATGTCTTGTAACCATGATTTCGAGACTGATCGGGTCTTTCCGGGAGAAGGAATATCCTTCGTTGACCGTGAGAGCTTGTGCTGGGCTAAGTTGGGACACCCTTGCAGGGTATAAACTTTCGAGAGCCGTGCCCGCGGCTATGTGGCAGATGGGAATTTGTTAATATCCGGTTGTAGAGAACTTGACACTTGACTTAATTAAAATGAATCAACTACATGTGTAGCTGTGATGGTCTCTTGTCGGCAGAGTCTGGGAAATGAACATGGTTTTGGGTTATGTTTCAACGTAAGTAGTTTTAGGATCACTTATTGATCACTTATAGCTTTTCGACCGGTGCATAGCTTCTCATCTTTCTCTTATTTGCGTATGTTAGCCACCATATTTGCTTAGCGCTTGCTACAGCTCCACCTCATTACCTTATCCTACCCGTAAGCTTAAATAGTCTTGATCTCGCGGGTGTGAGATTGTTGAGTCTTCGTGACTCACGAATACTTCCAGACAGTTGCAGGTGCCGATGATACCAATGCAGGTGATGCTACCGAACTCAAGTGGGAGTTTGACGAGGACCTTGGTCGTTACTATGTGACACTCCAAAACTTTTGATTTGGTTTTTCATCAAAAACTTTATTGGATTCTAAAAGAGGGCTTTTAAAAAAATTTCTTTTCCAGAAATCCTTCCTCTTTAAAAACTTCCTTTCACCTTTGGCAAGGATTTCCTTTCCTTTTCAATTTTGGTGTTAAAATTTTGGAAGCTTTTCTTCTGGTTGTTTCCCTCTCAAACTTATTTATTTTTCATTTAAAAAGAAACCCTAGGAGTTTGGGACTTCATTCTTTTGAAACCACCCTAGATTTCACCATATCACAAGTGGTAAAACACCTCCAAAAACCTCCTCTTCTCCTTGGAACAACCTAAGTTCTCTGTCCCAACTAAACCAAACAAGTTTTGTATTTTATTTCAATCATTTTTCCTCTCAAATCATTTTTGTCAATTATTTGGAGCCTGAGTCATTTACAAAGCAAGTGCCTTACTTCCTTTGAGTTTTGATCTCAAACCAACTCCTCTGGATTGTCCTTAGCATCCACAACTCAGAACCATCTTGATCCACTCTCCTTCTTTTCAAATTTTTCAAATTTCAGCCTCTGCAAGTTTGGACCAGATTTGCCAAATTTGGTGAAATTCATATCTACACTTTCCCAAAAATTCTGCAAAAATTCAGGCAGCCTACTGGAGCAATGAGTAGCCACTCCACCAAAAATCAGCTCTAGGAAAAATCCCTAGAGGCCAGTATCATTCTGTCGAACACCTTGCATACACTGTATTTTGCACTTTCAGTAATTCAGTAAAGTTCAGAGTTCAGTGTCGTTTTCTCCTCGCCAGTTTCAGTCACGCGTGGACAGTGCCCTTGGCACAATCCTCGCCGCCTCTCCCTCTTGTCTGGAGTGCCGCACGCGCGCTTGGCGCCTTCCGGGCGTCGGTGGCGCCCTGGCCCGCCTACGCCGGCGTGTCTCGCGGCGGCCGATCCACCGTAACAGCCGACCGGAACCAGAACGGCGGCGCAACGCCGTTCGGCGCCGCCCAACGCTCCCTGGCTCTCCGCGTGGCACAGGCAAGCCAGTGCAGCCCCGCTGCACAGTCGCCGTGGCCCGGTAAGCACAGAACACGCTCCCTGCCGCCGACGTGCCGCACGGCCGTTCCGTTGGGACAGGCCGTAAACTCCCCCCCTCGTGCTGAGCTGGACCATGAAATGGATCCACTACTCCACATAGACGATGCCCAAGCCCCTAATCCCACTTCCCAACCCCGGCGCCGCCGTAATCGCTCGCCGGACTTATCCCGTTCGCGGCAACCGCCTCGGGCCGGCTATATATAGCGCCCCAAAGCTCCCTCTCGCCCCCGCACATCTCCACTACCTCTCTGGACCCTGACCAGCTACTAGAAGAGCCTCGAGAGGCCCTTCTTCCTCGACTCCGGCCACCTTGTTCCGCCTCGGCCTCCACCTCGATTCGCTCCGGTGAGGCCGTCCCCGGCGCCCAAACTTCGTCAGTAGTTTCCTCGAGCAACCAGTGAGCTAACCCAAGCATCAATTTGACCTTCGCAGCTCTCCCCGGCGAGGTCCATCTCCACCCGAGCCGCCGTCCGCCGGAGCAAGGCTCGCCGTCGACGTGGTACTCGCCGGCAACCACCACCACCACCAACCGATGCGGAAGGGCGCCCTGAGCAAGGAGGTACCCTCCGATCCCCTTATCTCGCCGTGGATCGCCGCCGGCGACCACCGCGGCTCTCGGGCCCCGTCGAGCTCAGCCGCCCGTTTTGAATTTTCAAACCTGACGGGTGGGACCTGCCCGTCAGCCTCTCTGTCTCTTTCTAAACGAACCGTTTCTGAAAGTGTATTCTGCCAAATGCGTTTTCCTCCTGGGCTGGCGTATTCTCTACCGAGCGTTTTCAGTTTTTTATGAGCTAGCCCCTGGAAATATTCTGTTTCATTACAGATGAGTCCCTGGACTAAAACCTTTATAACTTTTAAACAGAAAAGTATTTTTTATTGATTATTTTTCTGTTCTCTTTGAAATTCTATCTAGTTTTTTATCAGATTTATTTGAAAATTTTTGGAATACTTTTTGTGCACATCTTGGTATTTACGATAACGCCTATATTTTCTGTATACCGTAGATACCGGAGGAGGTGACGGAGCCGCGAACTTCACCGAGCTAGGCTCCGACTACTCTGAACCAGGCAAGCATGTTTGAACTTTTGATATGATGAGTGTCTTGGCATGTTTTGCATTTAGTTAGTTTCATGGCATGTTGATGAGCATACCGATGAACGTTATTTTCATGCATGGTTAAGGTAAGTGAGCTCGACGATCCATAAGTGGATGGATGTGAGTATGAATGGCCATGGGTTGGCATGAGGATGGGTAAGATGGCAGTGTTGTAGCATGCCAGTCTTATGCCAGATTATTTGACTCCCGTGTCAAATCGTATCGGTCCAGTTCCTCCCTTTTCCTTCCTTGTACTACCACATGTTTTCCGCAAGGAATATGGCTTAGTAAGTTGCAAACCGCTTTCCCGGTACACACCAAAAGGAGAGGCCGGGGTGATGGTTCCATGGCCCTGGATTAAAGCCAGTCATCTGGTCAGGGGGCATGGGTGTTTCCGGTTGGGACCGAGAGGGGGGCACCCCTTAGAGCGCGCGTATATAAATTTGATCCCATGCTATTCGAGATTGTGATCTCCCCGTCTCAAAGTTTTTCTTGGACGATGTCTAGGGTGAGTCCTGGCATCGAGAGATAGGATGGGTGTGTACTGGTTAGCTGTGTTTACTTCCGAAATACCGTAAACGGAACTAGTCCTTCGAGACTACAGAAATCCGTTAGCTGTGGGGAAATTTTTGTACAAACTTTGCAGAGTCATAAATCCCCAAATCATCTTATCCATATCCAAATTTTGCGCTGACTTATCCTGACAAGTGCCAGTTTTTGGTGACAGATACTCCGGTGAATCTCGTGAGCACTAAGCCCGGTTAAAAGTTTATTCCTTTGGATGGACTAACCTATTTATTATCATGAACTGAATATTTATTATGAGTATTATTTACTTGTGGATTAAAGCCCTTTCTGTGATGTCGCTCAGACGTCCGACTGTGTCATTTCTTTTAAAGCCCTTTCTGTGATGTCGCTCAGACGTCCGACTGTGGCATTTCTTTTAAAGCCCTTTCTGTGATGTCGCTCAGATGTCCGACTTGGCATTTCTTTTAAAGCCCTTTCTGTGATGTCGTCCAGACGTCCGACTGTGGCATTTCTTTTAAAGCCCTTTATGTGGTGTCGCTAAGACGCCCGACTGTGGCCTGATATTCTGTTATTATTTGTTCACCTTTCGAGGCGTCGCTTTAGACACCCGATCGGTTCTCATATATATTTTGTTGGGATTTCAGGCGGACTACCGCCATTTCCCTCGTACTTACTTCGTTATGCAAATCTTTAATTGTGCATTGGAAAGATTATTCATGACGCATTCATGCATGCATTTGTTATATCTTACGTCCGAACTGTCTTGCGAGTACTTTCAAAGTACTCACTGGCTTGTTGACTTGGCCAGATGCTGACGAAGGTGATCTCATGGATGAAGAGTTCGATAGCGAGTCCGATGCCTAGAGGAATCCCAGTCAGTCTCGTGCGACCCTGGTCTTGGTCACTGCTTTATACCCGCTTCCGCAACCCGAATAAATTTATCGAGCCTCACCTCGACGCTCGATGAGATGCCAGTTTGAGAGTCGTGTTACCACACTTCCCATTGTGTTATTCCATCATCACTTTATCCTCGAGTCAGTAGTATGCCACCACACCATTGTGTTATATCCACCATTATGTATAATTATTGGCGCGTTTGTAATAATTTGTTGGGCAGCCCTAGCTCAACCCTGTAATATATTCTATGCTACTGGCTTTTGTATCAAGAGTTTGTCTACCAGTGTGGAGGATTTCTCTCATACTGGACTCAAAAGATTGGTTTCTCAATAAATATTTTTATTGGAAAGCCGGTCGTGACAAGCTTGGTACCAGAGCCAGGCTGACTGTAGGAAGCCACTAGGTGCGATCGCTAATTGGTTATTAGCATGATAGAGCCGATTTTTTTATGCAATTGTAGTCATTTTCTGACAGTCAGCATACATTTATGATCTGACCATTCAGGGTTTTTGCCTACTTTTGTAGATGGCCGACAACAACTGCGAGTCTCAGACCTTCGCCAACGTACCCGATGGGTTCGTCAAGCTTCTCTCCTTCATTGTTTAGGTCGCGATGGGGCCATCCGTGCGCCCAGTCTTCACACTCCGCCAGCACAGAGTCAACGACGGTCTGACCATGCACCAGGCCACGGTGCAGTTCAAGGGAGGGCGTGGTGAGCTACGCCGCTACCTGTTCGTGGGAAGAGCCATGCCTACGGAGAGGCATGCTATGCAGATGGCAGCCCGTGAGGCGATAGCCCGCCTCAGGGATGTCCTTCCCGCGATGAAGACTCGTCGCTACCGTTATCTTCCACGCCATGTGCCCTACACCTGCCACTACGCATTCTCCTGCCCCAGAGGAGAACGAGACGAGGCTTTTGAGATGCTTATTGAGTATCTCCGGGGTCTAGAGGCAGCCTTCGACAACCTGGTGGACGACTTCGTCGCTGCCCGCATGGACTCAGTTCATGGCTGTGCCGCCAACAGGAGGGAGCTCCTGCTCACCGCACCGCCACTGACTTTTGTCTCGTCCTCAGCATCTCATGCACCTACTCGTCACCTGCCTACCACCGGAGGGTTCAACCAGGCCTTTGCGCCCACTCCAGCGCGCACTGCACCACCCGCTGTGCCCACTCCTATTCGTGTTGCTCCGCCCCTAGCACCCGTTCCCTCTACCCGACGCGGCTCTTCACGTCTGGAGCCTATTAGTGAGGAGGAGGTCGAGTCCCCAGCCTCACTGCGCCTCACCCTTGGCAGGGCCAAGGAGATCATCGACATTTCCGGCTGAGTGCGTTTTCCCGTCATGCGATGTACCGCTTTGTAAGATATGTTGTGAGAACTAGCTTGTTTGCGCATCATGTAGAACTGGAGGAGTAAACTAGCCTAAATAACATGTCAGGATTATGTATGCATATCCTGAGTGATGTACTGTATAATTATCGCCCGCGTGTAAGATATGTAATGAGCAGTCCTTCTCCGTGCGCAAATCAATTTGTCTTCTTAAGTGATCTTGGACTTTTAAATTATTTGCCATCCTTGTGCATTTTTATTTTTGGAGTTGTTTTTGGCGACCATCTTCACCTTTTCTTATGGATTTTACAAAATATATCCCCAGAGTGAAAAATGTCTCGTCCTTGGACTCGCTCCATGCCTACTCCGCCAGAGGAAAATTTGGACACTCAACCAGGCAACAATTTCACGCAAGGGCAGTCGAGTCAACAGGGCAGTGAAACGGCACTTTCCCAAATGTGACGCCTTTATGAAGAGAGTCAGAAACAACATCGTGAAATGATGAACCAAGTCATCAATATGGGAAATTACCATGGACAGTATCCGCAGCATTCCAAGTTATCCGAGCTACAGAAGATGCGTCCCCAAACATTTTCTCATACTGACAAGCCTCTTGAAGCCGAGGAATGGCTTCGGGATATGGAGAGGAAATTAATTATTGCAAAATGTTCAGACCCCGAGAAGGTATTGTATGCTCCGCACTATCTCACAGGAGCAGCCGCATCGTGGTGGGAGACTTTTCTGCACATGCATCCAAACGAAGGTGACATAACCTGGGATGATTTCAAGCAAGGTTTCCGCGGTGCACACATTCCTAAGAGTATTATGAAAATCAAAAAGAGAGAGTTCGATGACCTCAAACAAAGGAACTTGACAGTGGCAGATTACAACAGTCAATTTACACTATTGTCTCGCTACGCCAATGAAGAGCGTATGACTGAAAGCAAGAAGATGGAGAAATTCCTTGACGGTCTAGCACCCGCGCTTAAATGCCAACTAGTCGTGCACACTTTTCCTGATTTTAAGACACTGGTGGACAAAGCCATTACTCTGGAAAATGAGAGACGCAGTCTGGAAGATATCCGCAGGCGAAAAAGGGACCAGACTAACCATGCTCGCAATCCCCGAAGCAAGACAGATTTTCAAAAGGGTGGGACACACAAATTCCCATCCAATGTCTCACGCCAAATCAAGAATTTTCATGCAAGGGACAAGGAGTTCATATATCGCCCCGGCATTACTTGTTACGCCTGTGGAGAGGAAGGGCACTATGCCAAGCAGTGTCCCAAGCCTAGAAACTCAACTCCAAAGCCAAACAACGGCGATAATAATTCAGCACCCAAGTCCTCCAACGCGTCTGAATCCGGAACGCAATGATGGGAGTCAGGCGAACCCTTCGCCACCACCTCCACCTCCGGAGGCATGGCAAGCTGTCATGGCAGCCACCAACGCCAACACCCAGACAATTTTGCAACTTTTGCAAGGGCGCAATCAAGGTCAAGGTAACCAAGGAAATCAAGGCCAAGGGAATTTCAACAATCAGCCTCAGTTTGCTACCCTCAACCAGTTCCTTGCAAATCAGCCGAAGTCTTTCAGCAACTATGTCGAGGCCACAGACGCCAATGATTGGCTCATGGACATCTGCAAGCATTTTGAATGTAGCAATGTCAGGCCTGAGGACTTTGTCAAGTTTGCTTTGTCTCAACTCAAGGACCAAGCTGCTGATTGGTATCAACAATACAAAGATTTCAGAGGAGGTCGTGTGCTTACTTGGGATGATTTCCGCTGAGACTTCAAAGCTCATCATATTCCAACAAGTGTTGCTGAGAGTAAGCGTGAGGAGTTCTGCAATCTCAAGCAAGGCAACATGTCCATGTATCAATACAATATCCAGTTTCAGAAACTTGCTCGCTTCGCTAAACAAGACGTTCCTGATGAAAAGAGTATGATCTATCAATTCATAGGTGGCCTCAGAGAAGATATGCAGTTAGCTCTCATGCTTCTTGAGCCGACTGAGTTGGATCAATTCTATAACATGGCCCTCAAGCAAGAAGGTGCTCAGCTCAAGTGTGAGGCTTCTAAGAAGAGAAGAAGGGATGCAGTTCAATCTTCTTCTTCCTCACAAGTGGCAGCTAAGGAACAGAAGTTTTTGCTTCCGCCTCCTCCTCCGTTTCATTAGCCCTACCAGCAGAAGAACAAAGGTGGCCGTGGATCTTCCCACCCACCCAACCCAGGCTATCAGAACAAGTCTCAGGCTCAAGCTCCAAGGTCAAATGCTCCTTATCATCGTCCGCTCTCAGAGGTGACTTGCAACAAGTGTCAGTAGAAAGGTCACTATGCAAACAAGTGCTTCAACCAAAGGCACCTTCCGCCTCCTCTTGTGAGATCTTCAAGCAATGCAGTTGTCAAGCATAATCCCAAGTCTGCAAGAGTGAATTGATGAATTCAGTTCAAGCAGAGGATTCTTCAGAAGTGATCATGGGTAATCTTCCTGTTAATGACTTTCCTGCAAATAGCTTCATCTCAAGACCTTTTGGATCTAAGCATGAGTTGGTTTTCCAAGATTTGCCTATACCGTTATCAGTTGTCTCTCCGGGTAAATTCATGAACGCAAGCTCCATGGTTAGGGATGTTTCTATCAAGATGGGAAACTATAAATTTCTGTCTTCTCCAATTGTTCTTGGTGACTCTGATATTGATCAGATTCTTGGGATGGACTGGCTTTCTAAGCACAAGGCTCAACTTGATTGTGCTGCCAGGGAAATTCAATTAACACACTCTTCTGAGGCTGTGATCATCTATGCCGCTCGTGATGAAACCATTCGACTATTTTATCTCAATGAGAAGGGCAAGATGGATGGAGTCTCTCAGATTCCAGTCGTTTTTGAATACCAAGACGTCTTTCTAGAAGAGCTTCCGGGAATGCCTCCTCATCAGCCAGTTGAATTCGTTATCGATCTTGAGCCTAGTACGGAACCCGTTTGCAAGCGCCCATACAAGCTTGAACCAAAGGATCTGAAGGAATTGAAGAAACAACTTGATGAACAAGAGTGTCTGGGTTTGATCAGACCGAGTTCATCTCCATGGGGTTGTGGTGTTCTTTTTGTCCAGTAGAAGGATGGCACGGACCGAATTCGTGTCGACGATCGTCCATTGAACAAGAAGACAATTAAGAACAAGTATCCACTTCCCAACATCAATGAGGTATTCGAGCAACTTAAAGGTGCTAAACTATTCTCCAAGCTTGACCTCCGTATGGGTTATCATCAGATTCGCATTCGTGAACAAGATATCCCCAAGACATCGTTCAGAACAAGCTATGGTTCTTATGAATATAGTATCATGTCTTTCGGCCTTGTCAATGCTCCTCTAGTGTTCTCTCGCATGATGAACTTCATCTTCAACCCTTACACAAATGATTTCGTTCTGGTGTATCTCGATGATATCTTGGTCTTCTCCAAGAATAAGGAGGATCATGCCAAGCATTTGAGATTGGTGCTCGACAAGCTCAGAGAGCATTTTTGGACATTCTATGTGAAGTTTTCCAAATGTGAGTTTTGGCTTGATGAAGTTCTTTACCTTGGTCATATCATCTCTGCCAAGGGCATCACTATTAATCCCGAGAATGTATCTACAATTGTGAATTGGGAACCTCCTCAGAATGTCAAGCAGCTCCGCAGTTTTTCTTGGACTTGCAAGCTATTACCGAAGATTCTTTGAGAATTTCTCTATGATTGCAAAGCCTCTTTCCAACCTCCTTAAGAAGCATGTTAAGTATGTCTGGACACCTGAGTGTGACGCTGCTTTCAACACTCTAAAAGAGAAGCTTGTCTCAACTCCTGTCTTGACTCCTCCTAATGAATCCAAGCCATTCGAAGTTTTCTGTGATGCCTCTTTGCAAGGTCTAGGCGCTATGTTAATGCAAGAGAAGAAAGTTGTGGCCTATACCGCTCATCAGTTGAAGCCCAACGAAAGGAACTACCCCACTCACGATCTTGAGTTTGTGGTAGTTGTCTATGCATTAATAACATGGAGACATCTCTTGTTGGGAAGGAAATTGGACATTTTCACAGATCACAAGAGCCTCAAGTACATCTTCACTCAACCCAACCTCAACCTCAGGCAAACTCGATGGGTCGAAATGATTCAAGAGTACAACCCAAGTATTGAATATACTCCAGGCAAGGCCAATGTCATTGCAGACGCTTTGAGCAGGAAGGCTTATTGCAACAGCTTAATTCTCAAGCCCTTCCAACTGGATCTTTGTGAAGCTTTCCACAAACTGAACCTCCAAGTTGTTCCTCTAGGTTTTCTTGCCAACCTTCAAGTCACTCCAACTTTGGAAGACCAAATTCATGAGGCACAACTCCTTGACACCATGGTGAAGAAGGTGAAACGTGGTATTGCCAAGGGCCTCTCCAAATACAAGTGTTATCGCATTGATGACAAAGACACTTTATTCTTCGAGGATTGGATTGTAGTTCATAAAGGTGATCTTAGGAAGGTCATAACAAATGAAGCTCACAATTCACTTCTATCCATTCATCCTGGAAGTACGAAGATGTACCATGACCTCAAGCAGTCGTATTGGTGGACTCGAATGAAGCGAGAGATTGCTCAATTCGTGAATGAATGTGATGTCTGCCGAAGGGTGAAAGCAGAAAATCAATGACCAACTGGTCTCCTCCAACCTCTTGCTATTCCATAATGAAAGTTTGACCATACCGAGATGGACTTTTTTACTGGTTTTCCTAAGTCAAAGCATGAGAATGATGCTATTTTCGTTGTCATTGACAAGCTTACAAAAGTGGTCATTCCTTCCAATCAAAGAATCTATCACGACAGCTCAGTTCGCAGAGCTATACACCTCTAGGATTGTCTCCCTGCATGGTATTCCGCAATTGATCTCTTCAGACCGCGGAAGCATTTTCACTTCTAAGTTTTGGGACTCCTTCTAGAAGGCCATGGGCACCAACATTCGCTTCAGCATAGCTTTCCATCCTCAAACAAGTGGCCAAGTCGAGCGAGTAAATCAAATTCTCGAAGATATGCTCAGGCCTTGTGTCATCTCTTTCGGTATGAAGTGGGAAGATTGTCTCCCATATGTTGAGTTCTCCTACAACAATAGCTTACAAGAAAGTTCGTGCAAGGTACCATTTGAAATTATTTATGGAAGAAAGTGTCGTGCTCCTCTCAATTGGTCAGAGACTGGTGAACGCCAACTTCTTGGCAACGGCTTGAGCACAGAAGCTAAAGAAATGTGTAAAGTCATCCGTGAAAATCTCAAAGCCGCACAATCGCGCCAGAAGAGTTACTATGTGAAAGCACAAGTGCTCCCTAGGTGGTTTTGATAATTGATGACAACATATCTCTTGTTGGACTAATGTTTTCACCTAGTATGTTTCAGATAAGTTCAACAATGGAGTGGCATGGACTAAAGGGTGTGGGAAGGTCTCCAAGACACTAAGGACAAAGGATTGTCTAAAGCTTGAAGTTCAAGACTCTTCATTTTACATTTTAGTGATCCAAGATCACATTGAGTCCATAGGAAAAGCCAATACTATCAAGGAGGGATGAGGTGTTGTTTAATGAGCCTCTTGCTCAAGTGCTTAATGATATGCTCCAAAACCCTCAGCTACTTTCCCATATCCACAAATGACCTAAACCCTAAGTCAAACTCGGTCATACCGATTCTTTCAACCCGGCGCCACCGAGTTTCACATGTCATAGCCACTGCCAAACCCTAATCAGTTCGGTCTCACCGATGGGATCTTGGTTGCACCGAGATGGGCTTGCAAACTCTCTGTTACCTACTGCATTACTCTTGGTACCACCGAGATATGCAATCGGTCCCACCGAGTTTGCTTGGCCAACTCTCTGTTTTGCTTATTACCCAAATCGGTCCCACCGAGTTTGAGTAATCGGTCAAACCGAGTTTTGGATTTTCCCTAACCCTAGCACATCGGTCCCACCGAGTTGTTCCACTTGGTCCCACCGAAATTCATAACGGTCACTAGGTTTACCATTTCGGTCTGACCGAGTTTTCTGATTCGGTCCCACCGAGATTGGTAAATTGTGTGTAACGGTTGGATTTTGTGTGGAGGCTATAAATACCCCTCCACCTCCTCTTCACTCGTGGAGAGAGCCATCAGACTAAACCTACACTTCCAACATCCTATTTCTGAGAGAGAACTACCTACTCATGTGTTGAGGCCAAGACATTCCATTCCTACCATATGAATCTTGATCTCTAGCCTTTCCCAAGTTGCTTTCCACCAGATCCAAATCATTTGAGAGAGAGTTGAGTGTTGGGGAGACTATCATTTGAAGCACAAGAGCAAGGAGTTCATCATCAACACACCATTTGTTACTTCTTGGAGAGTGGTGTATCCTAGATTGGCTAGGTGTCACTTGGGAGCCTCCGACAAGATTGTGGAGTTGAACCAAGGAGTTTGTAAGGGCAAGGAGATCGCCTACTTCGTGAAGATCTACCGCTAGTGAGGCAAGTCCTTCGTGGGCGATGGCCATGGTGGGATAGACAAGGTTGCTTCTTCGTGGACCCTTCGTGGGTGGAGCCCTCCGTGGACTCGCGCAACCATTACCCTTCATGGGTTGAAGTCTCCATCAACGTGGATGTAGGATAGCACCACCTATCCGAACCACGGGAAAAACATCCGTGTCTCCGATTGCGTTTGATTTCTCCAAACCCTTCCCTTTACATTCTTGCAAGTTGCATGCTTTACTTTCCGCTGCCTATATACACTTTGCATGCTTGCTTGATATGTATTGTGAGTGTTGAAATTATTCTTAAACTCCACTCAAACCGAAAAAGCATAAAAATTGCAACTTTGGCATGAAGTGTCTAATCACCCCCCTCTAGACACATCTACTTCAAGGTCCTTCAAGTGGTATCAGAGCTTTGGTCTCCATTGCCTTGGTTTAATCACCATTGGAGGAAGATGGATGTGTCTACTTTAGGGAGTCTTAGACATAGAGTGCCTATTCTTGATGGAGAATATTTTCATGAGTGGAAAAATGAGATGCTTGTAATCTTCCACCAATATCATTTGAACAAGTATATTGCTAGCCCTTGTGCACCTCACATTGATCCTTTGCATCCTACCCTAGATGAAGATATTGACATGATTCGCAATCTTAGAACTATTGAGCTCATCATTAGAGGATTGCCCAAAAACTTGATTGCTAGTTTGCCTACTCTTAATTGTGCTTATACTATATGGAAATTTCTTGAGGAACGACTTCCCGACCATTCCTTAAAAAATTTGGATAAAATTCTCCATAAATCTATTGCCTCGAGTAAGATGAACTCTAGTGATCCTAACCTTGGTGATTGTCTACTTGAGCTTGCCAATCTCAAGCGAGCTAAGGGGGATTTTGGAATCATTAGTGATATTATATTCGAAGCTATAAGAATTCATAAAAGTGACCATTTTGATGATCATTTATCTAATGAATTACCCTCTCTAGGAAATGATGAGTCACAAGATCATGGTGAACATGAATACTATGATGATGATGATGATGATAGTGACTTCAATCTTGATAATGCAATGAGACACTTTGGTCTTATGGCAAATCTTCGGGGATATGAATCAGGAGGAAAGGAATGGGTTCTTGATAGTGGATGTACTGATCATATGACCGGGGATGAGGAGATGTTCCGTGAGCTTGCTGAAAATGACGGCCCTCGAAAATATGTCACCTTTGGTAATAATTCAAAGGGTAAAGTAGTTGGCCTTGGTAAGGTGGCCATCTCACATGATAGTTCCATTCAAAATGTCATGCTCGTTGAATCTCTCGGCTACAACTTAATTTCAGTATCTAGACTTGCATATTTTGGTTTAAATGTCCTATTTACTGAGGTAGATTGCCAAGTGTTTCGTCGAGACAACCATAAAATGGTCTTTACCGGTAGGCGTAAAGGTGACCTTTACATAGTCGACTTCTCTAAAAAGGCACAACCTAAAACTTGCTTTATTGCTAAATCCTCAAAAGGTTGGTTGTGGCATAGACGACTAGGTCACGTTGGCATGAGAAATCTTGACAAGCTTATTAAAGGAAATCATATCCTTGGAGTTAACGATGTCATATTTGACAAGGACAGACTTTGGAGTGCTTGTCAAGCAGGTAAACAGGTTGGAGGAAGACATCCCGTGAAGAACATCATGACCACAAGGAGGCCACTCGAGCTACTTCATATGGATCTTTTTGGTCCCAACGCCTACAAGATTCTAGGTGGAAATTCTTTTGGTCTAGTCATAGTTGATGATTTTTCAAGATTTACGTGGGTGTTCTTTCTTAATGACAAGTCGCAGGTGCAGAAGATCTTCAAAAACTTCGCTAGGAAAGCCCAAAACCAGTTTGACGTGAAGATCAAGAAGGTTCGGAGTGACAACGGAACGGAGTTCAAGAATGTAAATGTGGACACCTTTCTTGACGAAGAAGGGATTTCACATGAGTTCTCGGCTACGTATACACCTCAACAAAATGGAGTTGTTGAGAGGAAGAACCGGACGCTCATCGAAATGGCAAGAACAATGCTTGATGAATATGAGACGCCAAAGCATTTTTGGGCAGAAGCGGTTGAGACAGCTTGTCATGCAACAAATCGCTTGTATCTTCACAAGCTACTCGGCAAGACGACATACGAGCTCCTCACCGGTAACAAACCCCAAGTTGGATACTTTCGAGTATTCGACTCAAAGTGCTACATTCTTGATAAGCATCGTCGTTCAAAGTTTGCTCCTATATCTCATGAAGGTTTCCTACTTGGTTATGGCTCAAACTCTCACACTTACCGTGTCTACAACAATTTCACCCAAAAGGTTGAAGAGACGGTAGATGTGAAGTTTGATGAATCTAATGGCTCGCAAGTAGAGCAATTGCCAATTGATGTAGGAGACAAAGACCCTTCAGAAGCAATCCAAGACTTGCCCATAGGCAAAGTTCATCCAACGGAGGTGAAGGAGAGTACTTCATCCGTCCAAGTGGAGGCTTCTACTTCACAACAAGGTGGACCAAGAATTGATACGGAGGCATCCACAAGTGGGAGACACCAAGATGAAGAAGACAAGGAAATGCATCAAGACGAACATCAACAACCTCCTTCTCCACCACGACAAGACAATGACAACGTCAACAATGAAGAAGGCCAAGACGAAGAACAAGATGAAGAAAATGTTCAACGAAGACCCAAGCAAAAGCTCTCACGAGTTCGAGCAAGAATTGCCAAAGATCATCCCGTCAAGAAAATCTTCAATGATATACAAACCGGGAGAATCACTCGCTCAAAGACTCGTTTAGCTAACTTTTGTGAAAACTATTCATTCATCTCTAGCATTGAACCTATGAAGGTTGAAGAAGCTTTGGAAGATCCGGATTGGATAAACGCCATGCATGAAGAACTACACAACTTTGAGAGAAACCAAGTTTGGACATTGGTTGAGAAGCCCGACGACAACCACAACATCATTGGTACCAAATGGGTGTTTCACAACAAGCAAGATGAAGATGGACAAGTGGTTCGCAACAAAGCACGTCTCATCGCCCAAGGGTACACACAAGTCGAAGGTATGGACTATGGTGAGACATATGCTCCCGTTGCTAGACTTGAGTCCATTCGCATCTTACTTGCCTATGCTAATCACCATAACATCACCTTGTACCAAATGGACATTAAAAGTGCTTTTCTAAATGGTGAAATAGAGGAGGAAGTTTATGTCAAACAACCTCCCGGCTTTGTCAATCCTAAGAAACCTAATCATGTTTACAAACTTCACAAAGCTCTTTATGGTCTTAAACAAGCTCCTAGAGCATGGTATAAATGCTTGACCAAGTTCCTTATTACAAGTGGTTTCGAAATTGGTAAAATTGATTCTACTCTTTTTACTAAAAGGGTTAATGGAGAACTATTTGTATGCCAAATTTATGTTGATGATATCATATTTGGTTCAACTAACCCTCTCTTTAGTGAAAAGTTTGGAAAGCTAATGTCAGAAAAGTTTGAGATGTCTATGATGAGTGAACTCAAATTCTTTCTCGGTTTGCAAATCAAGCAAACTAAGGAAGGTACATTTGTCTCTCAAACAAAGTACACCAAGGACTTATTCAAGAAGTTCAATATGCAAGAATGCAAAGGTATGTCTACACCTATGCCTACTAGTGGACATAATGATTTGACCAAAGATGGTGAACCGGTTGATCAAAAGGTTTATCGATCTATGATTGGTTCATTATTATACCTATGTGCTTCACGTCCCGATATTATGCTAAGTGTGTGCATGTGTGCAAGATATCAAGCTGCCCCTAAAGAATGTCACCTTAAGGCTGTGAAAAGGATAGTTAGATACTTAATTCATACACCTAATTTTGGCATTTGGTACCCTAAGAGGTCTTCTTTTGATCTTGTTGGCTATTCCGACTCAGATTATGCTGGAGACAAGGTTGATAGAAAGTCAACTTCGGGTACTTGTCAATTTCTTGGTAGATCCCTTGTGTCTTGGTCCTCCAAGAAAGAAAACTCAGTGTCCTTATCCACCGCCGAAGCGGAATACATTGCCGCTGGTTCATGTTGTGCTCAATTACTTTGGATGACCCAAACTCTTAAAGATTATGGGATCTATGTGAAACATGTTCCACTGATTTGTGACAATGAAAGTGCTATCAAAATTGGTCATAATCCTGTACAACATTCTCGAACTAAGCATATTGAAGTTCGTCATCATTTCATTCGAGATCATGTTGCTAAGGGTGACATAGATCTTAAGCATGTTCGCACTGATAAGCAATTAGCGGATATATTCACTAAAACACTTGATGAGAAAGTGTTTTGCAGGTTGAGAGGAGAATTGAACATCATTGATGCTTCGAACTTGGAGTAGGAACTCCATTGGATACATGCAAGACATGAGCTTATGGCTAATCCATGATATATCTATTATGATGACTATCTTATGTCTTGGATATATTTGTGCCTTGCATGTTGTCTAACCCATGGAGGTGCTTGGTTGAATCTAATTCCATGAGATTGCGATTCACTCACATCTTGAGCAATCTTTACATCACCAAGACTCTACACAATGATGGTTGAAGACAAGGAAGCACAAAATCATTCAAACATATCCTTTGACAAATCCTATGTTGAGCTTCATGAATGTCATTTTTTTGGATACACAAGTGCTTTTCCTTGCTAGAACTAATCCATGTAGGTAGATGAACTCAAACTCCAAGTGGTGCTCCAAACTCTTGATGGGCTACATCAACCATGAGCACCCACACAAGTTCAACTACATGAGAAAGAACCACACCACCACCCAAGGTATGTTGTTCCATCTTAGAGAAGCTTTACTCCGAGACATGAGTCAAAGCAACTCAACAAGATGTGAAGACATCAAGATGCTTAAACAAAAAATGGTAACCCCATTTTGAGCTTAAACGATGAGTATGACCTATGATCAAGTGTTCTCACCTGACTCCTAAGTCAATATACTCTAACATAGGTGACTATGTCACCGCCCAACTCTAGATGAAGTTCTCTTGTGTTCCCTCTTTCTGTTATTGCATTTGTCTCATGCTTGTGTAGTTGTTCCCTTTCTCTTTTTCACTTCATCTAGATCTTTCAGTCTTTTTTTCTTTACTTTTTGTTTTTGTTCTGCATTTTCTGCATTTAATTCATTGCAAATCTTTGTGAGATCTTACATGTCTAGTGAGTTGAGGTGACAAGTGTTTTTCTCTGTGTAAACTCGGTTTTACCGACTTGCAATCTTCGGTCCAACCGAATCTTTTCGGTACCACCGAAATATGCCACTCGGTGCCACCGACTTTGCAGTCAGAAAAACAATTTGCCACTTGTTCTACATTTCTACTCTCCAGCTCCACTCAATGAATCTTGTCCTCTACAAGCATCACAATTTTATTCTTTGCTTTATGCTGAGTCTCAAGGACCAACCCTATTCGACGGATTCCAGAAAAACCTTCTTGGAAATTGATGTCAAAGGGGGGGAGAGAGATCACATCAAAGCCTATCTTCGGGGAGAGAAAGTCTCAAGGATCCCAGACGTCCCAGATAATGTATTAAGGGGGAGAAAGAGATCTCTAGGGGGAGAGACAATACTCAAGGATCCCAGATGCTTGATGTTCAAGATGAGAGATGTCACATGTCTTTTTAGGGGGAAAGACATATTCATTTGTATCTTTCAGCTCTGATTTTCTGTTCCCTATCTTCTCCCAATATCCCATGAAAGATTCAGGGGGAGCAAGACACCCATGGGAAAGAAATCAGTCAAATTCATTGCATATCTTTACTCTTGGGGACATGTTGAATTCAATGAAGTACCTAGTACTTACTTTCTACATGTCATCCCAGTCTTGGTATTCTTGTGGTTTCTTTTGTTTGCTCTGGCTAGTGGATGTACCTGTGTTATCTAACCTTGTTTGTGCAGATTCATTCCATCCTAAGCCAACTTAAGACTACAAGGTAAGTGTATGCATCAAAATCATGAGTATGAGGAATTCTTGCCTATGTACATACTGTTTGCAAGAAGGACTCATGAGCATGAAGGTATTTTCCTTAATAATCTTTTGCTCTGATGCATATGGCCAAGATACATGTAACACATTGCCTACTCTGTCATGATTATGCTCTCACATGCTTCTATATTTTATATTCACATGATTGCATACATGTAGGGGAGCCTATGTTTGTTACATGTCCTTCCAAAGCTTTACTTACTACTCTTTGTATCTTTATCTAAAGCTTTGATGTATGTTGCCATCAATTACCAAAAAGGGGGAGATTGAAAGCACAAGTGCTCCCTAGGTGGTTTTGATAATTGATGACAACATATCTCTTGTTGGACTAATGTTTTCACCTAGTATGTTTCAGATAAGTTCAACAATGGAGTGGCATGGACTAAAGGGTGTGGGAAGGTCTCCAAGACACTAAGGACAAAGGATTGGCTAAAGCTTGAAGTTCAAGACTCTTCATTTTACATTTTAGTGATCCAAGATCACATTGAGTCCATAGGAAAAGCCAATACTATCAAGGAGGGATGAGGTGTTGTTTAATGAGCCTCTTGCTCAAGTGCTTAATGATATGCTCCAAAACCCTCAGCTACTTTCCCATATCCACAAATGACCTAAACCCTAATTCAAACTCGGTCATACCGATTCTTTCAACCCGGCGCCACCGACTTTCACATGTCATAGCCACTGCCAAACCCTAATCAGTTCGGTCTCACCGATGGGATCTCGGTCTCACCGAGATGGGCTTGCAAACTCTCTGTTACCTACTGCATTACTCTTGGTACCACCGAGATATGCAATCGGTCCCACCGAGTTTGCTTGGCCAACTCTCTGTTTTGCTTATTACCCAAATCGGTCCCACCGAGTTTGAGTAATCGGTCAAACCGAGTTTTGGATTTTCCCTAACCCTAGCACATCGGTCCCACCGAGTTGTTCCACTCGGTCCCACCGAAATTCATAACGGTCACTAGGTTTACCATTTCGGTCCGACCGAGTTTTCTTATTCGGTCCCACCGAGATTGGTAAATTGTGTGTAACGGTTGGATTTTGTGTGGAGGCTATAAATACCCCTCCACCTCCTCTTCACTCGTGGAGAGAGGCATCAGACTAAACCTACACTTCCAGCATCCTATTTCTGAGAGAGAACTACCTACTCATGTGTTGAGGCCAAGACATTCCATTCCTACCATATGAATCTTGATCTCTTGCCTTTCCCAAGTTGCTTTCCACCAGATCCAAATCATTTGAGAGAGAGTTGAGTGTTGGGGAGACTATCATTTGAAGCACAAGAGCAAGGAGTTCATCATCAACACACCATTTGTTACTTCTTGGAGAGTGGCGTCTCCTAGATTGGCTAGGTGTCACTTGGGAGCCTCCGACAAGATTGTGGAGTTGAACCAAGGAGTTTGTAAGGGCAAGGAGATCGCCTACTTCGTGAAGATCTACCGCTAGTGAGGCAAGTCCTTCGTGGGCGATGGCCATGATGGGATAGACAAGGTTGCTTCTTCATGGACCCTTCGTGGGTGGAGCCCTCCGTGGACTCGCGCAACCGTTACCTTTCGTGGGTTGAAGTCTCCATCAACGTGGATGTAGGATAGCACCACCTATCCGAACCACGGGAAAAACATCTGTGTCTCCGATTGCGTTTGAATTCTCCAAACCCTTCCCTTTACATTCTTGCAATTGCATGCTTTACTTTCCGCTGCCTATATACACTTTACATGCTTGCTTGATATGTATTGTGAGTTTTGAAATTATGCTTAAACTCCACTCAAACCGAAAAAGCTTAAAAATTGCAACTTTGGCATGAAGTGTCTAATCACCCCCCTCTAGACACATCTACTTCAAGGTCCTTCACTATGATAGCAATCACCATGACTTGGCTTTCGAGATCGAAGACCATGTCTACCTCCACGTCTCTCCAATGAAAGGTACTCGATGCTCCGGTATCAAAGGGAAGCTTGCCTCGAGATACGTGGGTCCTTTCAAGATCATTGGCAAAAGAGGCGACCTCGCCTATCAACTTGAGCTTCCGTCCAACTTCACAAATGTGCACGATGTGTTTCACGTGTCACAGCTTTGCAAGTGCTTCAAGACCCCTGAGCGCACTATCAACTTCGAAGAGATTCATCTCCAAGAAGACTTGTCTTATCATGAGCATCCCGTTGCTATTCTCGAAGGAACCGAGCGCAAGACTCGCAACAAGTCAGTCAAATTCCTGAAAGTGAAGTGGTCACACCACCGACCGATAAGCCACATGGGAGTGCAAGGATCACCTCCGCTCTGAATATCCGGAGTTCTTTCTGTCCTAGATCTCGGGACGAGATCCTCTTGTAGTGGTGGAGTGTTATAACACCCTGGATGTAACTTTCCATATTCGTAACTCTGACTCTTGCCATTTTCAGTTACGTGTTATGATATTCCCTTGGTGGTTGGGTTTTCGTCTTTGTTTTGCATTTTGTTCATGTCATGCATTTCATATCATGTCATCATGTGCATCTCATTTGCATTTGTGTTCGTCTCATGCATCCGAGCATTTTCCCCGTTGTCCGTTTCGCAATCCGACGCTTTCTCATGCACCCGGCGCACCCCTCTTGTCTCTTTTCGTGAGCGGGAGAAAAACGTCCTCAGAATGGGTCGAGATTTTTCAAGTGGCCTTCGTACATCACCGGTAGACCGCCTGTCAAATTTCATTCCATTTGGAGGTTGTTTGATGCCCCAACGGCTAACCGGGTAACCGCAAAAGCCTCTTTTGTGTTGCAGCCCAACACCCCTCCAAAACAGCCCAATAACCCATCTAAACCCCCTTCATGCTCTCCATCGTTGGATCATGATCGTGTGGGCAAAAACCGCACCTCATTTGGACTCTCCTAGCTCCCTATACCTATAAATACACATCTCCCTCCGAATTTTCCGTAGATGAAACCCTAGAAAACTTCCCCGTCGCCACCGGACGTGTCCGGATCCCACCGGACAAAAACCGGCCACCACCCGCAGCCAATCGGGGCACGCCAAGCGTCCTCCGCCGCCTCCCCACGCCGCTTGCCCGCATGGTCCCAAGTCCGCCCCCTCGGCCCGGTCGCCCTCCGCCGCCCGCGCCCTCCCGCGCCTCGCCGCCGCCGCCCGGTCGCGCTCCGCCGCCGTCGCTGAACACCTCGTCACCCAGCGCCGCCGCATCACCACGCCCACGCCTCTCGTGCCTCGGCCTCACCGCCCAGCCACCGCTACCGCGTTGACCGCCGCCCTCGCCGTCCGGCCTCGCCCCGCCTCCACCGGCGCCGGATCCGGTCAGATCCGGCCCGAAGCCGACCCTCTCTGGCGAGCCCCGCACCTCTCCGACCTCCCCCAAGCGTCACCGTCTGCCTCTTCTCCGGCGACCAATTCCAGGGAGATCTGCCCGCTTTAAAAACCGTGCAAACCCTAATCCGAGAGGGGTATATTTTCCAAGTCCCGATTCTGCAATGTTTTATGCCCCTGTTTATCATGCCATATCTCCACGACCGTGGCTCCGAATTATGCATATGATATGTCGAAATGTTCGTCTTGTTAAGATCTTCAGGTAGTGGCATTTGAATACATGTTACTGTCCATATTGATGCCATTATCATTGTTGCAAAAGTGCTATAAAATCTTAATGGCTGGTTCTTAACAGAACATGGAGTTTTGTCATTTTTGTTGCATTTTGTGTGTGCATCCTATGAGCATGAGGTCTACATGTGTTTTAAGTTCCATCTTGCAATCTTTATAGAGGTGCAAGTGCTGTATTTGTGTGATCTATGTGGCGACTAGCACAAGCATGCAAAGTGGGCTCCATGATGTTACTATTTTCAGGCACTTAGGATTTTGCTAAGTCCTTTTCCTGATGTTATTTTGATGCCATGTAAACTTGTTGCTACCATGAGATCAATGCTTATTTTGAGGTAGTTTAGTAAGGATGTTTTGAACATATGGTTATGATCTATACATTCATGCCTCTAGGTGCAATTATGGAGTGCTCTAGATTGTCATTACCATGCTCTATTGTTTCTATATTTTATTCCTGGCAGATTGTTAACATGTTAATCAATATTGCCATGTGTTTTGTTAGTGATTTATGCATCCTATGAACCTGCTATTGCCATGTTTAGCTTCTTTAACATGTATTCTTACTATTGGTATGCTTGTGTTGTCACTTCATGCTTTGTGGTGAGTGGCATGTGCTTGCAAAGTTGCTATCATGAATCTGTTTCTACCATGTCATGAATTTCACCAAGTCTGAATCTGTTTATAAAACTTGCTATGTTTGCATGGGTGCCATCATATTTTTTGTGCCTTTTTGGCTCATGTTCAGTAAGGGAGTTTTGTCAAGTGCATTTAGTGGAAGCATGCCATGCCTGTGTTTTCCATGATATATTCCTTTAGCATGTTGTTTTGTTGCTATAGACTTTTCTTCCTGATGCTGTTTATGCCATGTTAGTATTTTCACTGTCTGTGAAGCTGATATCTTTTGCACTTTTGCCATGCTTGTTTGAACCTGTTCTATTGTGATTTAGCCGTAGCTCAGTGTTCATGTTTTGTCAAGCATCTCTTTTACATCACTGCCATATGCTTTGTTACTATTTTGGAGTGCAGTAGCTTAGTTTCTTGTTGCACTCTAAGTGCTATCATGCTGTTAATCGTAGATTTGCATCATCCTTGTATTGCTTGTCTTTTGCAAACCATGCATCCATTTCTGGTGATCTTTATATCGATTTTGACTGAAATCACCTCATCTTTCCAGCGGCATACTTGGTTTTCCAAGTTGATGCCTTGGTCATTCTTTCCCTTCCGGAGCACGCATATGCATTGCATATCATATCTTGCATATCATGCCATGTATTGCATCTTGTTGCTTGTGCACTGCACCGTGATTGATTGTTGTTCCGTTTGCTTGTGTTGTTGCTTTGGGTAGAGCCGGGAGACGAGTACATGAACGAGGAGCCTGTTGAGTACACTAATGAGGATCAAGCTTTCGATAACTCTGAGAACATTGCAGGCAAGATGACCATACCCTCGATATCACTTCTATCTTTGCTTGCTAGTTGTTCGTTCTACCGCTATGTCGTGCTACCTACCACTTGTTATATCATGCCTCTCATATTGCCATGTCAAGCCTCTAACCCACCTTTCTAGCAAAGCATTGTTTGGCTATGTTACCGCTTTTGCTCAGCCCCTGTTATAGCGTTGTTAGTTGCAGGTGAGGTTGAAGTTTGTTCCATGTTGGAACATGGATATGTTTGGTTATCACTTTATCTCTTATTTAATTTAATGCACCTATATACTTGGTAAAGGGTGGAAGGCTCGACCTTTTGTCTGGTGTTTTGTTCCACTCTTGTCGCCCTAGTTTTCCGTCATACCGGTGTTATGTTCCTTGATTTTGCGTTCCTTATGCGGTTGGGGTTATGGGACCCCCTTAATAGTTCGCTTTGAATAAAACTCCTCCAGCAAGGCCCAACCTTGGTTTTACCATTTCCAACCTAAACCGTTTTTCCTTTGGTTCTACAAACTCAAGGGTCATCTTTATTTTAAACCCCCGGGCCAGTGCTCCTCTGAGTGTTGGGCCAACCTGGGCGATGTCCGGCGCCCCTTGGGCAACTAGGGTCTATGCCAACCCGACGTCTGGCCAATCCGGTGTGCCTTGTGAACGAGATACGTGCGACTCCTATTGGAATTTGGTGGCACATCGGCCGGCTTTGCTGGTCATTTCCAGGAGAAGGAATATCCTTCATTGACCGTGAGAGCTTGTGATGGGCTAAGTTGGGACACCCCTGCAGGGTATATACTTTTGAGAGCCATGCCCATGGTTATGTGGCAGGTGGGAATTTGTTAATATACGGTTGTAGAGAACTTAACACTTGACTTAATTAAAATGAATCGACTGCGTGTGTAGCCGTGATGGTCTCTTTTCGGCGGAGTCCGGCTAGTGAACACGGTTTTGGGTTATGTTTGAACGTAAGTAGTGTCAGGATCACTTCTTGATCACTTATAGCTTTTCGACCGTTGCGTAGCTTCTCATCTTACTCTTATTTGCATATGTTGGCCACCATATTTGCTTAGCGCTTGCTGCTGCTCCACTTCATTACCTTATCCTACCCATAAGCTTAAATAGTCTTGATCTCGCGGGTGTGATATTGCTGAGTCCTCGTGACTCACGGATACTTCCAAACAATTGCAGGTGCCGATGATACCAGTGCAGGTGATGCTACCGAAGTCAAGTGGGAGTTCGACGAGGACCTTGGTCGTTACTATGTGTCGTTTCCTGATGATCGGTAGTGGAGCCCAGTTCGGACGATTGGGGATCTAGCATTTGGGATTGTCTCTTTTATTTTGGTTCTGTACTCGGACCTTGATTGTACTCTGGATGATGTATGTTTAACTTGTTATTTGTGTGAAGTGGCGATTGTAAGCCAACTCTTTATCCCTTTCTTATTCAGTACTTGGGATTGTGTGAAGATTACCCCTCTTGTGACAAAACCACCATGCGGTTATGCCTCTAAGTCGTCCCTCAAAACGTGGGAGATATAGCCGCATCGTGGGTGTTACACTAAGTTACTTTTCCGTTGCCACTATCACGATTGCTACAAAACTGCTACTGTTACTTTTGTCACTATTACCGTTACTTCCATACTACTTTGCTACTAAATTTTTTGCTGCAGATATTAAGTCTTTGAGGTGTGGTTGAATCAACTCAGCTGCTAATACTTTACAATATTCTTTGGCTCCCCTTGTGTCGAATCAATAAATTTGGGTTGAATACTCTACCCTTGAAAATTGTTGCGATCCCCTATACTTGTGGGTTATCGACACGCCGAAGGACAATGTCGCTTTCCTCAAAGCTTCAGGCATGAACCTTGTGGCTATTGAGGGAGTCCTGGATTAAGGGGTCCTCAGGCTGTCGGCCTACTGTATATGGGCCGGACTGTTGGGCCACTATGGGGCGGAGCTAGAGTGCGGATTTGTGGCCGGATAGGACATCTTCGGAGTCATGGTGTGCCCTCCAAGCCAAGATTAGGCAGGATCTTTCCTTCCCTGTAACCGATCGCTTGTAACCCTAACCCTAGTGGTGTCTATAAACCAGGGGTTTTAGTCTTTAGGGCTAGAGCAACATCCATTACCCCATCAACCTAGGGTTTAGCTCGCCTAATCTCGAGGTAGACCGATTCTGTAACCATATCATACATCAAATACAATCAAGTAGGACGTAGGGTTTTACCTCTTCGAGAGGGCCTGAAATTGGGTAAACGCCGTGTTCATCGTCCCTTGTTCTCCATCGATCCAAGATCATAGTCGGGACCCCCTACCCGAGATTCGCCCGTTTTGACACCGTTAGCTATGATAGCGGCACAAGGCTTGCTGGTAGCATGCAGCTTGCACTACAAAAAAAGACACATCCGTGACATTTTGGACCGAACAAAATTTTTTGTCATACTTATGACACTTCTATGACGATAATTGTGACAAAACCCGGTATCATCATAGATGTGGTGGGGTCCTACTTCTATGACAAAAAATCATGACAGAAAATAGGCTTTTTGTCCTGGGCGGGCTGGAGATGCAGCTGCATGACATTCCTTGGGTCGTCCATGACAGAAAAAACCATGGTAGAAGTTCCCGGTTACGGTGGGTGGTCAGGGGCCGAGTGATGCATGTTTCTCTCGTACGTACATGCGTGTGTGCGAGGCGTTGAGCTCTAACTGAACCCGAGCAATTCCACTGCAGGCTACACCTTACTGAACCCGAGTGATCGATCGATCCCTTGCTGAACTGAACTCGAGTGATTCCTTCACTACTACTGCTAACTGAAGCCGATCGATGCTGCCTCTGGATGAACAGTGAGCATTGTTGGGGGGTTTGGATGAACAGTTCCCAGTAGGGGTTGGATTAACAGGACCCCGTGGTAGTAGAGGCCATTGCCGCTGGATGAACAGTACCCCGATCAATCAAGCCGGTGGATGAACAGGACCCCGTGGAGGGCTGGATGAAAGGACCCTGTGGATGGCTGGTTGAATAGTAGCTAGTGGAGGGCTGGTTGAACAGTAGCAGGTGGAGGGCTGGATGAACAGTAGCCCCGTGGAGGGGTGGTTGAACAGGACCCCGTGGAGAGGGCTGGTTGAATAGTAGCCGTTGGAGGCTGGATGAACAGGAGCCCGTGGATGAACAGTCGCAGGTGGAGGCTGGAGGAGGTTGACGGTGGATGAACATGAGCCCGTGGAGGCTGGAGGAGGTCGTCGATGGAGATGAACAATATCCTGTGGAGTCCCATTTTGCGGAACGCCACACCCCTCCCAATGAACAGGAACCCCGTTTCGACCTAGCACTCCAACACAAGTCTGTTTCCTCTGTTTTGCGGTATGCCACACCCCTCCCGATCAACAGGACCCCGTTTTGACCGTAGGAGGTCCGTTTCCTCCGTTTTGCGGTAAGCCAGACCCCTCCCGATGAACAGGATCCCGTTTCGATCGTGGTCGGTCGAACACAAGGGCGTTTCCTCTGTTCTGCGGTACGACAAGCCTCGTTTCCATCGGCTGTTCCGTCCAAGCCAGTTGGCTCCCGATGAACACGACGACGCATTCCGTTCTGACCTAGCCGGTTGCCTCCCCATGATCATGATGATGGTGCAACTTCTCTGTTCCGACCCAGCTATGTACACGAGCCCTGGCCGTACGTATGCGCGAGTAGGCGTCTGAGGCCCCACCCGTATGTACGTACATGGCCGTATTTTCTTTCTTGCACCCTGGCCGCTGTACGTATGTGTACATGCTACGTGCACACCTCTACTACGACACGTGCCCTTCCTTACACGGCCACGGTTCATCGCTGTAGCCTACAGATAGACCAATCGTATGCACGTACATGTTTGTGACCAGAATGACAACACTACGTATGCTTCGACCAGTTGGGTCCCGACTGTCAAGCACTTCCTTCCGAGCGAAGATGTAGCTGGTGGGTCGCAGCAGTCAGGGGGCGAATATTTTTTTTGCCCGTAATATGGATGCACCTCCTTGCGTGCGAAGATATAGCTGGTGGGTCCCAATAGTCAGGGGGGAAACGTTTTTTTGCGAAATACGGTGGCCCGTCCAGTGGGTCCCTGCTGTCAGGTGGAGGAATCATTATTTTCTGTGTAATAAGGAGGCACTTCCTTGCTGCGGCCGTGGACCCAACCGTTAGCCTCTCCACGTACGATACTCTTTCGATGGAGTTCGGTCATTGATCACATTAACCACGCTGCACCGAGAGCAGCAAGGCGGTGGACGATGGCGAGGCCTAGGAAGGGGACGACACGGAGCCGGGGAAGACGCGGCAGTGGATGTCCACGCGGAGAGGAGTACGAGGGTTCACTGGTTCGGCTGCGGTGTGAGGCGGCCGTTGCCGCAGGGCCTGGCCAGCGGTGGGAGTAGTAGGGGGTAGTGAGGCCTCCGTGGTAGCACAGCCAGCCATGGAAGGCAGGAGCAGGCGCACGACCGGCGCTGCTTTGGGCGGCTGGAGCAAGAAGACCAAAGGTTGAAGAAGCACTATGGCTGTTGGATGGATATCGTACGGTCACTAGAGCTAGAATCGTTCATATTGACTAAGTTGAGAAAGCCCTCCGTCCCCGGCAACTTAGTAGGCCCACATGTCAGCCTCCCACTAAGCTAGGTCCCAGCTAGCAGGGGGAGTATTCATTTTTGTGCGTAATAAGGAGGCACTTCCTTACGTGCGAAGATATAGCTTGTGGGTCCGACCAGTCAGCGGGGGGCCGTTTTTTTTCACGAAATACAGAGGCCCTTCCAGTGGGTCCCACATATCAGGTGGAGGAATCACTATTTTGCGTGTAATAAGGAGGCATTTCCTTGTGTGCGGCCGCGGACCCAGCTGTCAGCCTCTCCACGTAAAGTCCACGTCCAATGGATGTCGTTCGTTGACCATGTTGACCATGGCACGCCGAGAGCACCAGGGCAATGGATGACGGCGAGGCCTAGGAAGGGGATGACACGGAGCTGGGGAAGACGCGACAGTGGATGCCCACACAGAGAGGAGTACGAGGGTTCACTGGTTCGGCTACGGTGTGAGCCTGCCATCGCCGCAGGGCCTAGCCAGCGGTGGGAGTAGTAGGGGTGGTGAGGCCTCAATGGCAGCACAACTGGCCACTGGAGGAAGGGGCAGGCGGTGTCGCTGGCGCTGGTTTGGGCGGCTGGTGCAAGAAGAGCAGCGATTGAAGAAACAACATGATCTTGATGCCCAATATATAAGTAGCTTCACCGAGGTCTTTCATTGAAAAACTCTTATTCAAGTATCTCTTTATGCTATCCAGAAATTCTATATCATTTCCAATCAACAATATGTCATCCACATATAATATAAGAAATGCTACAGAGTGCCCACTCACTTTCTTGTAAATACAACATTCTTCGAAAGTCTGTACAAAACCAAATTCTTTGATCACACTATCAAAGCGTTTATTCCAACTCCGAGAGGCTTGCACCAGTCCATAAATGGATCGCTGGAGGTTGCACACTTTGTTAGCTCCCTTTGGATCGACAAAACCTTCTGGTTGCATCATATATAACTCTTCTTCCAGAAATCCATTCAGGAATGCAATTTTGACATCCATTTGCCAAATTTCATAATCATAAAATGCGGAAATTGCTAACATGATTCGGACAGACTTAAGCATCGCTACGGGTGAGAAATTCTCATCGTAGTTAATCCCTTGAACTTGCCGAAAACCTTTTGCATCAAGTCGAGCATTATAGACAGTAACATTACCGTCAGTGTCAGTCTTCTTCTTGAATATCCATTTATTCTCAATGGGTTGCCAATCATTGGGCAAGTCAACCAAGTCCACACTTTGTTCTCGTACATGGATCCCATCTCAGATTTCATGGCCTCAAGCCATTTTGCGGAATCTGGGCTCACCATTGCTTCTTCATAGTTCGTAGGTTCGTCATGGTCTAGTAAGATAACCCCCAGAACAGGATTACCGTACCACTTTGGTGCGGATCTTACTCTGGTTGACCTACGAGGTTCAGTAACAACTTGATCTGAAGTTCCATGATCATCATCATTAACTTCCTCACTAATTGGTGTAGGTGTCACAGGAACCGGTTTCTGTGATGAGCTACTTTCCAATAAGGGAGCAGGTATAGTTACCTCATCAAGTTCTACTTTCCTCCACTCACTTCTTTCGAGAGAAACTCCTTCTCTAGAAAGGATCCATTCTTAGCAACGAATGTCTTGCCTTCGGATCTGTGATAGAAGGTGTACCCAACAGTCTCCTTTGGGTATCCTATGAAGACACATTTCTCCGATTTGGGTTCGAGCTTATCAAGTTGAAGCTTTTTCACATAAGCATCGCAGCCCCAAACTTTAAGAAACGACAACATTGGTTTCTTGCCAAACCATAGTTCATAAGGCGTCGTCTCAATGGATTTCGATGGTGCCCTATTTAACGTGAATGCAGCCGTCTCTAAAGCATAACCTCAAAATGGTAGCGGTAAATCAGTAAGAGACATCATAGATCGCACCATATATAGTAAAGTACGATTATGACGTTCAGACACACCATTACGCTGTGGTGTTCCGGGTGGCGTGAGTTGCGAAACTATTCCGCATTGTTTCAAATGTAGACCAAACTCGTAACTCAAATATTCTCCTCCATGATCAGATCGTAGAAACTTTATTTTCTTAAATGATGATTTTCAACTGCACTCTAAAATTCGTTGAACTTTTCAAATGTTTCAGACTTATGTTTCATTAAGTAGATATACCCATATCTGCTCAAATCATCTGTGAAGGTGAGAAAATAACGATACCCGCCGCGAGCCTCAACATTCATTGGACCACATACATCTGTGTGTATGATTTCCAACAAATCTGTTGCTCTCTCCATAGTTCCGGAGAATGGCATTTTAGTCATCTTGCCCATGAGGCACGGTTTGCAAGTACCAAGTGATTCATAATCAAGTGGTTCCAAAAGTCCATCAGTATGGAGTTTCTTCATGCGCTTTACACCGATATGACCTAAACGACAGTGCCACAAATAAGTTGCACTATCATTATCAACTCTGCATATTTTGGCTTCAACATTATGAATATGTGTATCACTACTATCGAGATTCATCAAAAATAGACCACTCCTCAAGGGTGCATGACCATAAAAGATATTACTCATATAAATAGAACAACCATTATTCTTTGATTTAAATGAATAACCGTCTCGCATCAAACAAGATCCAGATATAATGTTCATGCTCAACGCTGGCACCAAATAACAATTATTTAGGTCTAATACTAATCCCGAAGGTAGATGTAGAGGTAGCATGCCGACGATGATCACATTGACTTTGGAACCATTTCCCACGTGCATCGTCACCTCGTCCTTGGCCAGTGTTCGCTTAATTCGTAGTCCCTATTTCGAGTTGCAAATATTAGCAGCAGAACCAGTATCAAATACCCAGGTGCTACTGCGAGCTCTAGTAAGGTACACATCAATAACATATATATCACATATACCTTTGTTCACCTTGCCATCCTTCTTATCCGCCAAATACTTGGGGAAGTTCCTCTTCCAGTGACCATTCTACTTGCAGTAGAAGCACTCAGTCTCAGGCTTAGGTCCAGACTTGGGTTTCTTCTCTTGAGCAGCAACTTGCTTGCTGTTCTTCTTGAAGTTCCCCTTCTTCTTCCCTTTTCCCTTTTTCTTGAAACTGGTGGTCTTATTGACCAACAACACTTGATGCTCCTTCTTGATTTCTACCTCCGTAGCCTTTAGCATTGCGAAGAGCTCGGGAATCGTCTTATCCATCCCTTGCATGTTATAGTTCATCACGAAGCTCTTGTAGCTTGGTGGCACTAGTGATTGAAGAATTCTGTCAATGACGCTATCATCCGGAAGATTAACTCCCAGTTGAATCAAGTGATTATTATACCCAGACATTTTGAGTATATGCTCACTGACAGAACTATTCTCCTCGATCTTGCAGCTATAGAACTTATTGGAGACTTCATACCTCTCAATCCGGGCATTTGCTTGAAATATTAACTTCAACTCCTGGAACATCTCATATGCTCCATGACATTCAAAACGTCATTGAAGTCCCGGTTCTAAGCCGTAAAGCACGACACACTAAGCTATCGAGTAGTCATCAGCTTTGCTCTGCCAGCCGTTCATAACATCTGGTGTTGCTCCTGCAGCAAGTTTGGCACCTAGCGGTGCTTCCAGGACGTAATTCTTCTGTGCAGCAATGAGGATAACCCTCAAGTTACGGACCCAGTCCGTGTAATTGCTACCATCATCTTTCAACTTTGCTTTCGCAAGGAACGCATTAAAATTCAAAGGAACAACAACACGGGCCATCTATCTACAATCAACACATACAAGCAAGAAACTATCAGGTACTAAGTTCATGATAAATTTAAGTTCAATTAATCATATTACTTAAGAACTCCCACTTAGATAGACATCCCTCTAATCCTCTAAGTGATCACGTGAAATGGAGTAGCTTTCAATGGTGAACATCACTATGTTGATCATATCTACTATATGATTCACGATCGACCTTTCGGTCTCAGTGTTCCAAGGCCATATTTGCATATGCTAGGCTCATCAAGTTTAACCTGAGTATTCTGCGTGTGCAAAAATGGCTTGCACTCATTGTAGATGGACGTAGAGCTTATCACACCCGATCATCACGTGGTTTCTGGGCACAACGAACTTTAGCAACGGTGCATACTCAGGGAGAACACTTTTATCTTGAAATTTAGTGAGAGATCATCTTATAATGCGCTACCGTCAATCAAAGCAAGATAAGATGCATAAAAGATAAACATCACATGCAATCTATATAAGTGATATTATATGGCCATCATCATCTTGTTCTTGTGATCTCCATCTCCGAAGCACCGTCATGAGCACCATCGTCACCGGCGCGACACCTTGATCTCCATCGTAGCATCGGTGTCATCTCGCCAATCTTATGCTTCTACGACTATCGCTACTGCTTAGTGATAAACTAAAGCATTACAGGGCGATTGCATTACATACAATAAAGCGACAACCATATGGCTCCTGCCAGTTGCCGATAACTCGGTTACAAAACATGATCATCTCATACAATAAAATTTAGAATCATGTCTTGACCATATCACATCACAACATGCCCTGCAAAAACAAGTTAGACATCCTCTACTTTGTTGTTGCAAGTTTTACATGGCTGCTACTAAGCTTAGCAAGAACTGTTCTTACCTACGCATCAAAACCACAACGATAGTTTCTCAAGTTGGTGCTGTTTTAACCTTCGCAAGGACCGGGCGTAGCCACACTCGGTTCAACTAAAGTTGGAGAAATTGACACCTGCCTACCACCTGTGTGCAAAGCACGTCGGTAGAACCAGTCTCGCATAAGCATACGCGTAATGTCGGTCTGTGCCGCTTCATCCAACAATACCTCCGAACCAAAGTATGACATGCTGGTAAGCAGTATGACTTATATCACCCACAACTCACTTGTGTTCTACTTGTGCACATGACATCTACGCATAAAACCTGGCTTGGATGCCACTGTTGGGGAACGTAGTAATTTCAAAAAAATTCCTACGCACATGCAAGATCATGGTGATGCATAGCAACGAGAGGGGAGAGTGTTGTCCACGTACCCTCGTAGACTGAAAGCGGAAGCGTTAGCACACCGCTGTTGATGTAGTCGTACGTCTTCACGATCCGACCGATCAAGTACCGAACGTACGGCACCTCCGAGTTTAGCACACGTTCAGCCCGATGACGTCCCTCAAACTCCGATCCAGCTGAGTGTTGAGGGAGAGTTTTGTAAGCACGACGACGTGGTGACGATGATGACGTTCTACCGATGCAGGGCTTCGCCTAAGCACCGCTACAGTATTATCGAGGTGGACTATGGTGGAGGGGGGCACCACACACGGCTAAAAGATCAAACGACCAATTGTTGTGTCTTTGGGGTGCCCCCTGCCCCCGTATATTGAGGAGCAAGGGGGGGAGGTGCGGCCGTCCAGGAGGAGGCATGCCAGGAAGGGTCCTACTCCCACCGGGAGTAGGACTTCCTCCCTTCCTTGTTGGATTAGGAGAAGGGGAGAAAGAGGAGGGAGAGAGGAAGGAAAGGGGGGCGCCGCCCCCTCTCCTTGTCCTATTCGGACTAGGAGGGAGTGGCACGCGGCCCTGCCCTGGCCGCCTCTCCTCTTCTCCACTAAGGCCCACTATGGCCCATTAAGCCCCCGGGGGTTCCGGTAACCCCTCGGTACTCCAGTAAAATACCGATTTCACCCAGAACACTTCCGATATCCAAATATAGGCTTCCAATATATCAATCTTCATGTCTCGACCATTTTGAGACGCCTCATCATGTCCGTGATCAAATCCGGGACTTCGAACAACCTTTGGTACGTCAAAACTCATAAACTCATAATATAACCGTCCTCGAAACATTAAGCGTGCGGACCCTACGGGTTCGAGAACTATATAGACATGACCGAGACATGTCTCCGGTTAATAACCAATAGCAGAACCTGGATGCTCATATTGGCTCCCACATATTCTACGAAGATCTTTATCGGTCAGACCGCATAACAACATACGTTGTTCCCTTTGTCATCGGTATGTTACTTGCCCGAGATTTGATCGTCGGTATCTCAATACCTAGTTCAATCTCGTTACCGGCAAGTCTCTTTACTCGTTACATAATACATCATCCCGCAACTAACTCATTAGTTGCAATGCTTGCAAGGCTTAAGTGATGTGCACTACCGAGTGGGCCCAGAGATACCTCTCCGTCAATCAGAGTGACAAATCCTAATCTCGAAATACGCCAACCCAACAAGTACATTTGGAGACACCTGTAGAGCACCTTTATAATCACCCAGTTACGTTGTGACGTTTGGTAGCACATAAAGTGTTCCTCCGGTAAACAGGAGTTGCATAATCTCATAGTCATAGGAACATGTATAAGTTATGAAGAAAGCAATAGCAACATACTAAATGATGGAGTGCTAAGCTAACGGAATGGGTTAAATCAATCACATCATTCTCCTAATGATGTAATCACGTTAATCAAATGACCACTCATGTAAATGGCTAGGAACACAACCATCTTTGATCAACGAGCTAGTCAACTAGATGCATACTAGTGACACTCTGTTTGTCTATGTATTCACACAAGTATTATGTTTCCGGTTAATACAATTCTAGCATGAATAATAAACATTTATCATGATATAAGGAAATAAATAATAACTTTATTATTGCCTCTAGGGCATATTTCCTTTAGAGGCGCCTTAGCGGGAATGGAAGATTGGACGATTATGTGCGGACAAGGATGGAGAAGCAAATATGTGCTGCGGGAAGTGGACAGGTGATGATGACTACAACATGTCGCTTGACTTACGAGACACGTACCAGCAGCGTAGGGTCATATCGATGCCAGAAAACTTGCTTGAGTGATCACAGTACTAGTACTCCCTACAGTACCTACTACTATGCCCTAACTTGCTTGACTAGAGTAGTAGTGGAGCAGGACTCTTCTCTACTACTAGCACCGGAGGATTAGTATATTCTAATCTAAAATAGTTACAAACTTCAATGGAAGTAATGTACACTGTACTGACAGTGGAACCCACAGAGTATTTAGAATACAAGATTAAGGATGCAATTAACTTTTTATAGAGGGAGAATCATACACGCAATCAACTCAAATGGATTGGACGTGACTCTATTATTCTCCAACGGCAACTGACAAATTTCCTCCCGCGGGCTAGAGTAGTTTTCTCGGTTTGCATGTGGGTTAGGGTATCCACAATGTGATGTTTTTGCGCCTCTAAGGCCGCCTCTAAGGATTTCTAGTCTGCCTCTATACACTGCATGATTTAGTTTGTCCGCCTCTATGCTTAGCGTCGTCTGCAACACTAGAGGCAGCCTCCAAGTGAATAAACAAGTGGAAGAAAAGAAGAGAGGAGGAAAGAGACCTGCATGCACATGGATGAGAAGTTGTAACTTGGATTTTTTATTTGTTGTAGGCTTATGGTGGGCTCCACCTTGGAGGCATGTTAAAATCTTTATACACGACGGGATTTTCATTCATGCTTAGAGGCACTAACATGGGGCCTAGCTTAAAGGATGCACTGCCTCCATACATTGGAGATGCTCTAATGGAGGGGTTTGATGGAGGCGAGGAGGCGTGTACAGCCGGGCATGCAGCGGGCGACACAGTACTATTCGATTTGACAGTAGCATATTGTAAAAAGAAAGAAGAGTAGTAGAGATAGAGATAAGAGTAGAGATAAAGACTAGGGAGGAGCACCTTCTATTGCTTCGTGTGCTACTCCTGCACTCCATTCGGCCGCCGCAACGTCCCCTACAACCACTCCCTCCCGCGCTCCATTCAGCGGGCGCTGTTGAAATTTGGGGAGTGCACTCTCGCATCTGCTTGCAGCGACGACGTCACCGACAATGACTTCTTCCCCGAACTCGGCAACCTCTTCCTCAACGACATGGGCGACAACCTCAATTCCAACGGTGCTACTCCCGTTCCACCATATGTGTTTCTGTCCTTCCTATTCGAAATCATGGTAGAATTCATGTTTCTAGTCCGTGTCCTAGATTCGATATGTTCATCTACTATGCTAGTTCACATGATTAGTTTAGTCTCTGTTATAGCCGTCATGATTTATTTTGTTCTTATTCAGACTAAATCTCGTAGTAACTCGCTCACATATTCAACTGGCGCACTGTCCCCTAGAGCCACTCCCGTTTCATGGATGGCCTGGTCGATGCCTCCAAGGAGGCCTTCGTCTACTGCTGTGAGTGCCAGATGCTGTTTTGGGGCTCGCCGGCAGTCCTCGTGCATCACCTCACATAGCCGTCCGTCTATCACTATTGGCCCTAGGCGGAGAACATCAAGTACGAGACGTGCTACCCGTTCACCGTGCCGGAGTCGTTGGAGGATCACCGCCGCCTGCTAGTCTCGGAGGAGGACGACAGCGTCTTCCTCTTGATCGTGGGCACTAGCAAGGCCCACGCTGGCTGCCGCCCCGTCTCTGTAGTGCGCGTCAGGGGTGACGCCACTGACGCTGACACTAACACGAGGCCGATGTATGGGTGCGTGCTCACTGTTACTACCCCTCGGAGGTATGTGGGCAGTGACACTGGCTACGCCAAGCTGACTAGGACTGTGACGAGTTGGGACCTTCCCGCCAATCTGAACATGGAAGACACATGGTATGATTTGACCCCCAACAATGTGCATGGGGACTCCAAGGAGGTTCACCTAGACATATGCATTACCAAGTTAAATGCTGATCATTAGTTTTCGCTCAATGTAATCCACAGTCTAAGCATGTGGAGACTTCCATGCATGATCTTACTATATTGGAGTATCGCGCATGAATAAAAGTGTATCCATTTATGGTTTAGTCTAGAATCTTCCATGTATGAAAATTTTACTACAGTACTGGTGAAAGACTTATGATGAACCATTTCTTACATCTCCTCTGCCCCCTTCCAAGTCATCCTGATTTGATCCCTCCGTCTAGGTGTATAAGAGCATGGTTAATACTTAATAGTATAGCCAACTATTGACTATATGAAAGTGCCATGTCATCTGTAGCCAACATGTATATCAATCGATACTCAAAAACTAATTCTTAAAGATCATTTCTTGCAAAGCACAATAAGTGTTATTTCTTCACAAGTTTTGGATGCAGGTTGAACAGTTGAACGCTTTTGTTTGCAAAAGATACTTTTTTATCTATATCACCCGGATGTTTGTGAGCTCTAGAGATGAAATAATATCCGAAGAAACCTATCGATACCCGTTACACATGAGATGACCCCCACATTCTTTGTCAAAATAAAGAACTCCCCGATCAATGCATTTCACTGTTCCGTGCAACGCACGGGCACCTTACTATAGATTAGTATGACCAAAAATTGAAATAACATTATATATACTACGATAAATGCTGATGCATGTCACCTAAAATTATATCATTGAAAACTATGTTCAAATACGAATCCAATGATATAGTTTTTGTTGACATGCACTAACATTTTGTCAGTTAAATCTTTAGTCAAATTCAATGGGGGACTAATAAACCATGACCGATGTAGTACTAGTGTAGAGGGCGGCGCTGCACGCGAGTCTCACCCCGCTCGTGGCGCAGCAGTAAAGCCGTCATATTACAAAACCCAACCACTCCTAGTAATAAGTGGCCTGGTAAAATCAATAGACAAGCAACCATCACATCCCTCCGTCCTTTTTGCATTTCATCTTTCTGCATTTACTTTCTCTGGTTCATCTCGCACACTCGATCCCTAGCTACTACTCCTAGTATCCCTAGCTACCACTCCTAGGGCCAGTTCTTTTGGCGGCTTAAAAAAATAAGCCGTCTCTTCCCCAGCTTTTCCTATAAGACTAGTCATAGTGGAGAGTAACATTAAGGCGCCTCACTCATTTATTTGGGCTTCTAAACTACTACTAGTACCTCCGTCCTGGTTTATTCATCACCATTGTAATTTGTGCTAAATTTTGACCAAAGATTTAATTGATAAAATGTTAGTGCATGTGACATATGCACATACTTACAAAATGCATACGGATACACAAGGTTTGCAAACTTTTCCTTCTACATACTTAACTAAGGGCACTAATAATTCCCGAACGTTCGGGATTTATCATTTGCGTCCCAAAACTAATGAGACCGCCTTACGAAACTAAATTATATTCCTAATAAAAGCCACGACGCTCGCAGGAGCGCCTGCGGCGCGCCACGAGTGCCCTGGTGCACGAGCGTTTCCCAGCGCGCTGACACAACACCTCTTCCTCAGCCTTGCAACTCGCGAGGTGCTGATTGGCGGCTTGCCGGCGGGCAAGCGATCTCATCGGTGTGGTGATCCGGCGCCAACAGGTACTCCTCCTAGGTGGAAGCGTGCACCCGGTCCATGTACCGCCAAGCATAGATGAGGTGCTTGGGCCCGATTGCACTCAAGGATTTGGCACGGGCATCCTCCGCCACCCTCACGACCCTCGCACGAGCCTTCTGCCAAAGAGCCAATTGCCTGACTCTCCCGGACATGAAATAGGCCTGCCAGGTAGCTTGCCCCGCAACGCGCTTCTCTTCCTTGACCCTCTTCTCAGCCTCTATTTTGGCGCGCTCTGCCGGAGGCAAAGCCTCCCACAAGGTAACATCCATTTCTTTCCAAAGCTCCTCAAGGTTGGGGGGCTCGGCGGGCGGCGCAGCATTGCCTTGTAGCAGGGAGCCGATGCGTCCTCTGACGCGCGTGCTGGTGAGATTGGGAACACCGACGCGTCCACCTTGACGCGTCGCAGTGAGGAGCAGAACGCCGACGCGTCCTCCTTGACTAGTCGTGGTGAGGAACGGAACAGCGACGTGTCCTCCTCGACTAGTGGCGGCGAGGAACAGAACAACGACGCGTGATAGTTCGCACGGTGCAGCGAGGGGTGCCTAGGGCTTGGGAGGGGGATGCCATGGTGGTCGACATGAGAGGGAGGGGGAGGAGATAGCGATGAACATGAGCGTTCTCCCGAATGCTATGGGAGGCGCAATATTTATAGCGAGCAATGGCACACCTACATAATATATGGACTGAGCTTCACTGGCTGAACTACAGGTCCAGTTGAGTCATGACATGTGGGCCAGATGCCTGTTGGGCCCACATGTTAGTGACCCAATGCACCTACAGTTAAGTAACTGAAGCAGCTATGTGGGCATATTTGTTGGAGTAAATTCTGGGTGAGGGAAGGGGTGGAAATATTGCTGGTCACAACAGATTGGACGAGCGCGGGGGAGGATAGTCATGCATGCAAATTTATTCCACACGAGGTGGAGTGGTGGGACTGCTGGAGGGAGAAGGAGAGTCAAGCAGGTGTTCAGATTTCAAGGTGCACTAAATTATTGCATTCGATGATTAAGTCTGGCCATAATGGTGGTAATGTGGTACTCCCGCATTTCCAGTTTATAGGGCTTAATTTGAAAATCTCTTCAACCAAGGTAGATGATGAATGGTGGGATTAATTCCGTAGTTTGCAAAAGTACTTAATTAGTACTCTCCTTTTTCTCAAAAATTTGTGTAAAACGATTAATTACACCACATGCATGCATGACCGCTCCTATAAAAATCTCAGTTGGTGGTGATGGTATGTCTGCCTCTGGACAACGTGATCCGTTCGATCTACTTGGAACCAACGGCTGAGATGTGTGTGCATAGAGACATGTCCTTGCCACCTGAGGTACTGTATAACAGATATTTACCCACCCCTGCCACTGTATAAAATACAGAACTACTCATTCCAGCCTCATTTCCTTTCTGGTTCATCTCCTTTCATTCTTGCCAGCGGCGACGAAGGTTCCCGAAGATGGAGTCCATACTCTAGAAACCACTACAAAAACTATTCCACCGCCTTTATCTTGGTAAGAGTAGAAGGGAGGTAGTGGTACTCTAATAGTTAACCTTGTTGTGATGACTAGATAGGAAATGGCACGCACCTGGACGGAGGAACTAGTCTGCATTGTGCATTTAAGTTTTGTCTGAAGTCAATGTACCTCTACTTTGACCAAAGTTATAGAAAAATGTACATCAACATTCACAATGTCAAATCAATATATTTATACTCATTATAAAACGTACTTTTTATACTCATTATAATCAACATTGTAGATATTGATATTTTAAGTATAAATTTGGTCAAAAACTTTGCAAACGGTTGACGGAAGTAAAATGGACCAGAGGGAGTATCATGCATGCGGGGTAGGCAAAAAATTGCTCATTTATAGCCGGTCGAAGTCTCTAAGGGCGCGACCGCGTGAGGGAGGCGAAGGTCGTGCGAGGCGTGATAGTTGAGGGTATTAAGTGAAGTTACATCCACGCGCCGGCATGGAGTGCAAATAGGCAGAAGCTATACCGTCAGGCCTATGATATGAGTCTAGTAGACATGACATCTAGTGGGTCCCGCATAGTACTCGAGAACTCTTTGGGGGCTTGCAGCCGTTTATCCACTAGGCAAGCCAACAACCCCACACCGTTAGCACGCCCTACTCATCCCCGTCTTCTACCTTACAATAGTTTGCTCCCAGTCGTCCCATCCTTTCACATTACACTAGTTGAACTTCTCCTGACCCTCCTCCAAAATCTATGGCCTCCCAAATCTCCATCGTCGCCGCTGAGTACTAGGTTAGAGCCATCACCGGTGATGAGTTCATTGTCATCTACACCCATGGATCCGCGATGATGAAAGGATGCCTTGCTCACTTTAGAAGCATGTTCGAAAACTCAAAGGATGAGTGGGTCACTGGGCTAGATGTTGATTACACCACAGTCCTGGAAAGCGAGAAGATTCTAAAGGAGGCAAAGAAGAAGAAGCCCACCATGATCCAAGTTTGCGTACATAACGTGTGCTTGGTCTACCACATATGCTATGCCGACGTTGAGTGCCAAGATTTTAAGAACTTCCTCAAGGACAAAAGAGTGAAATTCGTTACTCTAGACTTTAGGAACGACAAGGATGTACTGGGTCGGATAGGCCTCATTGTAGGCCAGCCCTTCGATCTCCAGAAGGAAAGCCTGGTGTCCTCCTCTCAGCCTTCAATGCTGACCCTAGCAATAGCCATGATTGATCCTTCGTACGCTAAACTGAAGAAACCTCACCATGAGTTTCATCATGCATGGGAGTCAAAGACAATAGATGAAGATCACATCCTGTACGAAGCAATGGATGCCTACCTTTGTTTAAATATCTACAAGGGTTGGATGAAGAAGCAGATCCTAGTGTTCGGTTCAAGCAAAGAAGCTGCAGCGAAGAGGAAGAGGAAGAGGGACAAGGACGAAGTCGAGGACGTGGACTCAGACTCGGAGTAAGGTGGCAGTGCCGTCGCTCATGCTGGTTCTACTACAGTGTCAAACAGACTAGTTGCTTAGTTTTATTTCAGGGGTGTGTTGTGCTGAGCCCCGAGTAGAACTATGTTTATGTTCTTTCTCGTTATTTTAACTCTCTAGTACGTACAGTAGTACTATGTCGGGACCCCGATTCTAAGTCACACCAATCTAGCATGTAACAACTCATATCACTTTGCGGCCTCACGCACGGTATCCCCACGGGTGTCGCCTTACCATGGCCCAGGACCGTTTGCGTCTTTTGGCTCGCGTATATGATTGTGTCGCTAGCATCCATATGACAGAGAACCCGGGCCGACATGGCTAGTCGTGAACCCGAAGCGGCCCTAACCTATGGGAACAGGCATACATGATTCACATCGAGCGTGTCGGTCAGCAGCGTGTGAATCCGGGCTGTAGCACCAGGCTAACAGGACTCCGGGGAACCCGGGCTGTAGCAGGCTAGGAAGGACTCCGGTCGTCACCGCATGACATTTCCCTGAAGGGACAGACACAGGAACAAAGTGAAACACATGCCGGCCAGTCAGGTGTTCCGAGCAGTAGTGCTGGGCTAGCAGGACTCCGATGGACCGGGCTGTAGCGGACTACTATCGCTCAGAAAGCACTAGACTACATTTCCCCATATGATAGGCTTCCAAGGATAAACAACCAGATTGTCGGATCCCACACATAGCAATACACGCTACACGTACGCATAACATGCAAGTATGTGCTGTACAACATGGCATCACAACATAATGCAAACTCGTATAGGTAAAAGCTCAGAAGAGCCACATAGCATAAATACAAGCAGGGGTAACATGACCCATCATTCAGAGCATACAAGCAACGGAAGCATTACATGTCTGAGTATAGACAACTACAAAAGAAAAGAGCTGGAAAGCCTGACTATCTACAAGATCCTCCCAAGGTACAAGATCATAGCTGAGGTAACAAGCTACTCGTCGAAGTCCAAGCGGAACTACTAGTAAGACAGATGTCTCGTCTGCAAAACATAAATAAAGCAAATGTGAGTACAAAGGTACTCAGCAAGACTTACATCAGATCCTATCATATATGCATTAGTATCAAGAAGGTAATGTGGGGTTTAGTTGCAGCAAGCCAGCTTTGACTCAGTGGCTATCCTGTTCTACGACAACGAGAAACTTCTTTGAGATGAGGCAGCGCACACGAGTCCACTAATCACCACATCAATACACCACTAAGGATTCATCCTCGTCTCCCTACGAGGAGGACATCCATAGCACTCACACTTATCTTGAGCATTTTAGAGTATCCACTTTAAGTTGTCTATGTACCACATAAGCATCCAAGAAGTCCATAACCGAGGACACGGCTATTCGAATAGATCATGATAACCCTGCAGGGGTGTACTTCTTCACACACGCTCTCGCCACTTACCGCCATGTACACGTCATGTATCTCGGCAACCTTCAAGCGGAAGCCTGGCGAGGGTGTCGGCCACTACCTGACTAACCACGCAAGACTCTAGTCCAGGTTTATCGCCTATTCGGGTTCCATCCGCAAGGAGATCCGGCCGAGGTTTCGCTCACGGCCCCAAACGATGTGTACAGGGTTCCCGAGCCCACCATCCGGGTGCCACTCGGTACACCGGGCCACGTGTGCCTAGTCTGTCCCAAGTCGACCCTGCCGGGTGCCACTCGGTAGAAAAATAGCACTACCTACTAACACCAGAAACTATTTGCAACTCCTGGACAGAGCTCAAGGCGGTTGATAGAGAGCTTGGAGCACCCGGAGCCCAATGTGTGGTAGTAGCTAGTCATTGGACAACTTACACGGAACTCAGTTCTTAAGGACGGTCCCAATGAGACAACCCACCATGTACTCCTACATGGCCTCTCACCGCTACCTTTACCAAATCGTGTTCACACGTTTAACTCTCAGCACCAGAACATATCATAACACTCCAATTCATTCCCGATGAATCAGACCTGACACAACTCTAAGCAATAGCAGGCATGGCATGGCAAGAACACAACATGGCTCAATCAACCCCTACACATGCTAGTGGGTTTCAACTATTTACTGTGGCAATGATAGGTCATGCAGAGGAAAGGGTTCAACTACCGCAGCATAAAGTAGCAGTTGAATCGTTGTTGTCCTAATGCAATAAAAGACAGCAGGAGCGAGAGAGTGGGATTGTATCGGAATGAACAAGGGGGGGGGGGTTGCTTGCCTGGTAGAACAACAAGGAAGGCACTGCTCCTCAGACAGGTACTCTGGAACGGTCTCCGGAGTAGGACCTATTGAGAAGGAACGGTGTCGGCAATCAAACACAAGCATATGCAACATTATGATGCATGAACATGGCATGAAGATGTGATGCTGTTTGGGCTAATGCAACTAGTATTCATTTGGTTAAAGTCCATTTGAACTAAAGATTCAAATGTAACTCCAAAATAAGCTCTTAAATATGCCATAAGTGTGTTTTCACATATACAGCATGTATAGGTTGGTTTTTCATGCATGAAAATGGTACAGATGGATAGATTGAATTTTTCTGATAATTTTTCATATATAAATTATTTCAATCTGAGCTACGGTTGAATTTCTATGAATTTTTGAAGTTTTGAATATATTCTGGAATTTCCTGATTTATTATAATTCCAGAAATCATTATTGCGTCAGCCTGACGTCAGTGCTGCGTCAGCGGTCAACGGAGCTGACCGAGTCAAACCTGACATGTGGGGCCACACGTCAGTGACTGGTTAGTTAACAGGAGGGTTAATTAATCCTAGTTACTAATTAGGGGGCGCCGGGGCCCACTGTCAGTGTCAGGGTTGGTTAGATGGTGATTAGCCTTAAGCTGATCACCGGACCCACGGGGCCCACCTGACGGCCGGAGAGGTCAAAGGGTCAAACCCCACCGGCGTTAAGCCGCCGGCGAGGCCCGAGACGGCGGAGCGCCGCGGAAATCATCCATAGGGCTCCGTTCGAGGCGTGATTAGGCTCTTCGAAGAGCTGGCAATACGACGCATCGAGCAGTGCCCTCGGCCGGAGCTGGGGTGGCCGAGAACGACGTCGGCGACCACGTTGGCGGCCGCCGGAGTTCGGCTGTGTTTGGGGGTGCGGCTGCAGCGTGCAAACACGCAAACTAAAGTGCTAGCGGGGCACTACGAGGTGCGGCGAGAGTGCTAGGTGCACTGGTGTGGCAAAAGGGTCGCCCGAGCAATGCCGGCGACAAGCTCGAGCGGAGGCGAGCTTCGGCCATGGCGGAGCTGAGGCCTAGACGGTGCAAACGCGAGGAGGAGGAGAGGGGTTCGGCGCGGAAGCTCACAGCGGAGGCGACGGGATGGTCAGCGGGCTCGGGAACAAGTCGGAGACGACGGACGGGCGCGGGCGATCTCGGGCGGCCGGGGGTGGAGAAGACGGCGATGACGGCTCCACGGGGCGTCCCGGCTTGCGTGGCTCGGCGGAGAGCTTAAGAGGGAGGAGGCGGAGCTCCTGGACTTGAAGGTAGGGCGAGGGGGAGGCAGTGGCCGCGGCAATGGCAAACGGCGGCGATAGCAGCGCTCGGCCGCGTGAGGGGGAGGGCGAGGGAGAGAGACAGAGGAAAGGGGAGGGCACGGGGAGAGAGTGAAGGAGTCGGGGTGGTGCGTGGCGCTCGCAGCGGCCTCCAGCGGCAGCGGCAAGCAGGAGCTGGCCGAGCGCGTGTGTGCGTGCCATGGCCACACGCCCTCCTGCCTACTGGCAGGAGGTTAGGGGTGACTGGCGCCTGGGCCTCGTGGGCTGGCAGTCCACTGGACCGGCCAGGTAAGCCCAGCTAAGTTGCTCCCCCTTTTTTTTCTATTTTGTTTTTGTTTTCTTTTTTCTGACATTTGTTTTGATTTGATAAAAATACCAAATCATTTTTATATTGTTCTGAAATTTATTGTAGGAACTAATTGGATTATTCCAAAGCCCCCCATTAAAAATCAGAATTATTGGAGTATATTTGAATATATAACAAATATAAAATCCAATACAAATAATTATGCATTAATTCCAAATGGCCAAAATAAATATTTATGAGCTCCTAAAAATATTGGTTTGAATTTTACCTCTCACCAATATTTTTAGAGAGAGACATGAACATTTTCTTGGACCCTTTTGGAGCACTTTTTATCTGGGTCATTTTCAAAAATGATTTCTGAGGGTTCACAACTCCCCATTTCAAATTTAAATGGAGTTTAAACATGATGCAAGCATGAAAGGCTAGCCTAGGTCATACCAGAACTAGGGACGTGACAACTCGCCCCCACTCGAAGAAATCTCGTCCCGAGATTCAGGAGTCGGCGGGTAGAAAGCGGGGTACTCAAGTCGAAGACGATCTTCACGCTCCCAAGTGGCTTCTCTCTCAGAATGATGAGACCACTGAACCTTGAGGTACTTGATGTTATGACGTCGGGTGACACGCTCCGCTTGATCAAGGATGCATACAGGGTACTCTCGATAGGTGAGGTTATCTTGGAGATCAAGCGTTTCGTGGTCCACTTCGCGGATGGGATCCGAGAAGCAACGCCTGAGTTGAGAGACGTGGAAGACATCATGAACTCGAGAAAGATGTGGTGGTAGTTCCAACTGGTAGGCAACCTCTCCTCGTTTAGCGAGAATGAGAAAGGGACCAATGTAACGAGGAGCCTACTTGCCCTTGATACCAATTCGATGGGTACCCTTTAGAGGGGTAACCCGAAGATAAGCCTTATCGCCAACTTCATAAGCCACTTCCTTATGACTATGGTCATACTGGCTCTTTTGACGAGATTGGGCTGTTTTCAAATTCTCACGAATGATGCGAACTTGCTCTTCTGCCTCCTGGATCATATCCGGTCCAAAGAATTGCCGTTCACCGGTTTCTGACCAGTTCAAAGGTGTTCGACATCTTCGTCCATACAGAACCTCAAAAGGAGCTTTCTTGAGGCTGGATTGATAGCTATTGTTATAAGCAAACTCGGCAAAAGGAAGACACTTCTCCCAATCCATACCGAATGAGATAACACAAGAGCTAAGCATGTCTTCAAGAATCTGGTTGACCCTTTCCACCTGACCACTTGATTGAGGGTGGAAAGCGGTACTGAAAGAAAGATGGGTGCCCATGGCAGCTTGGAAACTCTCCCAGAAATGAGAAGTGAAAAGACTACCACGGTCTGAATTGATCTCTAGTGGAACACCATGAAGTGACACTATTCTAGAAATATATAAGTCAGCGAGCTGACTAGCAGTGATACTCTCTCGAACAGGTAGGAAGTGAGCCACTTTGGAAAGACGATCAATGACTACGAAGATAGCGTTATTCCCTTTCTTGGTCCTGGGAAAACCGGTGATGAAGTCCATGCCAACTTTATCCCATTTCCACTCAGGAATAGCTAAAGGTTGAAGGGTGCCAGCAGGTCTTTGATGCTCTGCCTTAACGCGACGACAAATGTCACAGTTAGCAATAAACTGAGCAATTTCTCTCTTCATCCTAGTCCACCAGAACCTCTGGCGTAGGTCCTGATACCTCTTAGTACTACCGGGATGAATCGTGAGAGGAGATTCATGCGCCTCCTTAAGGATTAATTGTCGAAGATGTTGATTCTTGGGAACCACCAAGCGACTCTCAAAGAAAACACCTCGATCATCCATAGAGAAACATCCACCAACTCCCTTCTTAATGTTTCTCTTGATCCGGGAAATTCCCGTATCCTGCTTTTGAGCAGAGATGATCTGTTCCACAAGAGTAGGTTTCGCCACCAAGGTAGAAAGGAATCCGTGAGGAGCAAGGTGGAGGTTAAGTTTGCATAATTCCTCATGGAGAAGTGGTTGGCCCTGCTGCAACATGAGATTGTTGCAATAGGACTTACGACTTAGCGCATCAGCCATAACATTCCCCTTGCCTGGGGTGTAGGTAATCCCTAAGTCATAATCTGAGATCAACTCCAACCAACGTCTTTGCCTAAGGTTCAAATCTGGTTGGGTGAAGATATACTTGAGACTCTGGTGATCGGTGTAAATCTCGCAATGTTTACCAAGAAGGTAATGTCGCCAGGTCTTAAGTGCATAGACTACGGCTGCAAGCTCTAGATCATGGGTAGGATAATTCTCCTCATGTGGATGCAACTGTCGAGAGGCATAGGCAATCACATGGCGATCTTGCATAAGAATGCAACCTAGTCCCTGTCGTGAGGCGTTGCAGTAGATAACAAAGTCTTTAGTGAAGTCCGGTGGCACAAGTATGGGAGCAGAAGTAAGACGTCTTTTCAGTTCCTGAAAACTGTGTTCACACTGTGGGGACCACTCAAACTTTTTATCTTTCTTGAGAAGTTCCGTGAGAGGTTTGGCCACTTTGGAGAAGTTCTCAACGAAGCGGCGGCAATAACTGGCTAGACCAAGGAAACTCCTAACTTGCTTAACTGTTTCAGGCGGAGTCCAATCAAGAACGGCCTGAACTCTTTCGGGATTGACAGCAATGCCCTTACTAGAGATTACGTGGCCGAGATAGGTCACTTCTGATAACCAAAATTCGCACTTGGAGAACTTGGCGTAAAGGCGGTGTGCTCTGAGTTTTTCTAGCACAAGTCTAAGATGTTCGGCATGCTCTCCCTCGTTCTTCGAGTAAATAAGGATATCATCGAGGTAAACCACGACAAACTTGTCTAGGTACTCCATGAAGATCGAGTTCACCAAGCGAGAGAAAGTAGCTGGAGCGTTGGTTAGACCAAAGGACATGACGGTGTACTCGTACTGACCATAACGAGTGACAAAAGCCGTCTTAGGAATGTCCCCGTTTCTGATATTGATTTGGTGGTAGCCTAACCTCAAATCCATCTTGGAAAAGACTGAGGATCCAGCAAGCTGATCATATAGGTCGTTGATCCTGGGAAGCGGATACTTGTTCTTTATCGTGACCAAGTTAACGGGACGATAATCTACAACCATCCGGTCCGTACCATCCTTCTTCTTGACGAAGAGAACGGGGCAAGCCCAGGGAGAAGAACTGGGGCGGATGAAACCCTTTTGCAAGGACTCATCGAGTTGTTTCTTAAGCTCAGCTAGTTCTAAGGGTGCCATCTTGTAAGGTCTCCTAGAGATTGGAGCGGTTCCTGGGATAAGATCTATGACAAATTCTACATCTCTGTCAGGTGGAATACCTGGCAGTTCCTCTGGAAAGACATCCGGAAAGTCACGGACTACCGAGATATCTTCAAGGTCTGGAAGAGGGTTGGCATTAAGAGAATAGAGTTGACGCTTTGCAACTCTAGTGGAGACGGTGACTATCTTGCCAGATGGGTGTGTAAGCTGAACAGACCTTGTGTAACAATCAATCTTGGCATGATGAGCTTTCATCCAGTCCATGCCCAAGATGATGTTAATATCTGTAGACTTGAGGGCTATAAGTGAAGCAAGGAATACAAGTCTTTCAACAAGGATTTCATTACCATGGCTTATTCTGGTAGTTTGCCATCTAGACCCTGGAGTTTGGATTTCAAGTGGAGTTGGCATATCACAAAATGACATGTCGTGCAAACGAGCATAGCCTTCAGAAATGAAGGAGTGAGATGCTCCGGTATCGAACAAAACCGAAGCTGGATGGAAATTGACAAGGAGGGTACCAAGAACGACATCCGGATCATCACGAGTGTCTTTAGCTGAGACGTGATGCACACATCCACGTTCAGGGGGAGCTGACTTGACACTACTCATCTTGCGTGATGGCTTATCACGGCCAACAGACTTCTCAGGCTGGGGTGGGGCATAGCTGGTTTGAGAGCAGTCACGTGCATAGTGTCCTGGCTCTCCGCATGTGAAGCAAGTCCCTGAAGTAAGACGTGGGCCCGCCTTGACAAGCGGTCTACCAATAGGCCTGGGTGGAGCATGTAACTGAACTGGGTGAGGTGCCACATAAGAGGGCCTCGGTGAGTAACCGGGTGGAAGAGCGGAGTTCGGAACCCAAAACCGGCGCTTCTGCAAGGTAGAGCCGGAGGAAGAAACCAAATCACGGGTGTGCTTACGAGACTCCTCGTAAGTGAGCTGAGCTGTCTCCACATTAATGGCCTTGTTCACAAGAGCCTGGAATGTATTGCAATGGTGCAGGTGGAGATCACGGCGCAACTTGGGGTTGAGACCCTTCCGGAACCTAGCCTTCTTCTTGGTGTCTGTGGACACTTCTTCTGTAGCATAGCGGGCGAGGTTCTCAAATTCTCTACTGTAGGCATCAACAGCCATCTTACTCTGGGTGAAACTACAAAACTCTTCTCTCTTGCGATCAACGAGAGCCTGTGGAATGTGATGCTCACGGAAAGCCTCGGTGAAATCTCTCCAGGTGATTATCTGGCCAGCTGGAAGCATAGCCTCGTAGTTCTGCCACCAAATACTGGCAGGACCTTCCAGGTGATAAGCAGCATAGGTGACCTTGTCACTTTCAGCTACGTCCGCAGAACGCATCTTGTGTGTAATACTACGAAGCCAGTCATCTGCATCGAGTGGCTCAATGGAATGATGGAAGGTGGGTGGTTTCAGACCGATGAAGTCATGGATGGACACAAACTCTTTGTGCTGGCGGGAGGTGTTCTCCTCAATACGTGCTAACAAGTGGTTAGACTCTCGCTTGTTCTTCTCCATTTCTAACATGAACTCTGCCAATGAAGACTGGTCCGGAGGATCCTCATCCCTACCATCTCCGTGGTTCCGGATATGAGCAACAGAACTTCGGTTAACCGGCAACATCCTGAAGAGCCAACCAAGGAAACAAGGATGGATTCAGCATCATCATAAGGATGTAGATTATAGTACGAGAAAAATACTATCTCTTGAACTCCTAGGACAAATCCGGCAGCATAACGGCAGTAAACTGCTCAAAATGAGACATTCTACAAAAGATGGGGTAGCACCATGCTCAACATCATTACTCAAGGTTCTGAGATATTACTAAACAGGCTACACCAGAGGTACTCAACTGGGATATGACTCTGATCAACCCATCCTAAGAGACTACGGAGTAGTAACACGTGATCCTGATAGACAGAAGAGGAAGCCTAGTTCCTTAACCCCATAGGAAGATAGGATGACTCAGATCAGAAGGCATGAGGTATAAGGAGTAAAAAAAGAGCCTTACGTTCCCTTCCACAATCAATTCCCTTACATAACTAAAGAATTTCTAGACACAACTTCGACCAGGTTGGCTTGGAAATCCTACAGGCAGTCAGGCTCTGATACCAAGGCTGTCGGGACCCCGATTCTAAGTCACACCAATCTAGCATGTAACACCTCATATCACTTTGCGGCCTCACGCACGGTATCCCCACGGGTGTCGCCTTACTATGGCCCGGGACCGTTTGCGTCTTTTGGCTCGCGTATATGATTGTGTCGCTAGCATCCATATGAAAGAGAACCCGGGCCGACATGGCTAGTCACGAACCCAAAGCGGCCCTAACCTATGGGAACAGGCATACATGATTCACATCGAGCGTGTCGGTCAGCAGCGTGTGAATCCGGGCTGTAGCACCGGGCTAACAGGACTCCGGGGAACCCGGGCTGTAGCAGGCTAAGCAGGACTCCGGTCGTCACCGCATGACATTTCCCCGAAGGGACAGACACAGGAACAAAGTGAAACACATGCCGGCCAGTCAGGTGTTCCGAGCAGTAGTGCTGGGCTAGCAGGACTCCGGTGGACCGGGCTGTAGCGGACTACTATCGCTCAGAAAGCACTAGACTACATTTCCCCATATGATAGGCTGCCAAGGATAAACAACCAGATTGTCGGATCCCACACATAGCAATACACGCTACACGTACGCATAACATGCAAGTATGTGTTGTACAACATGGCATCACAACATAACGCAAACTCATATAGGTAAAAGCTCAGAAGAGCCACATAGCATAAATACAAGCAGGGGTCACATGACCCATCATTCAGAGCATACAAGCAACGGAAGCATTACATGTCTGAGTACAGACAACTACAAAAGAAAAGAGCTAGAAAGCCTGACTATCTACAAGATCCTCCCAAGGTACAAGATCGTAGCTGAGGTAACAAGCTACTCGTCGAAGTCCAAGCGGAACTACTAGTAAGACAGATGTCTCGTCTGCAAAACATAAATAAAGAAAACGTGAGTACAAAGGTACTCAGCAAGACTTACATCAGATCCTATCATATATGCATTAGTATCAAGAAGGTAATGTGGGGTTTAGTTGCAGCAAGCCAGCTTTGACTCAGTGTCTATCCTATTCTACGACAACGAGAAACTTCTTTGAGATGAGGCAGCGCACACGAGTCCACTAATCACCACATCAATACACCACTAAGGATTCATCCTCGTCTCCCTACGAGGAGGACATCCATAGCAGTCACACTTATCTTGAGCATTTTAGAGTATCCACTTTAAGTTGTCTATGTACCACATAAGCATCCAAGAAGTCCATAACCGAGGACACGGCTATTCGAATAGATCATGATAACCCTGCAGGGGTGTACTTCTTCACACACGCTCTCGCCACTTACCGCCATGTACACGTCATGTATCTCGGCAACCTTCAAGCGGAAGCCTGGCGAGGGTGTCGGCCACTACCTGACTAACCACGCAAGACTCTAGTCCAGGTTTATCGCCTATTCGGGTTCCATCCGCAAGGAGATCCGGCCGAGGTTTCGCTCACGGCCCCAAACGATGTGTACAGGGTTCCCGAGCCCACCATCCGGGTGCCACTCGGTACACCGGGCCACGTGTGCCTAGTCTGTCCCAAGTCCACCCTGCCGGGTGCCACTCGGTAGAAAAATAGCACTACCTACTAACACCAGAAACTATTTGCAACTCCTGGACAGAGCTCAAGGCGGTTAATAAGTCGAGAGAGCTTGGAGCACCCGGAGCCCAATGTGTGGTAGTAGCTAGTCATTGGACAACTTACACGGAACTCAGTTCTTAAGGACGGTCCAAATGAGACAACCCACCATGTACTCCTACATGGCCTCTCACCGCTACCTTTACCAAATCGTGTTCACACGTTTAACTCTCAGCACCAGAACATATCATAACACTCCAATTCATTCCCGATGAATCAGACCTGACACAACTCTAAGCAATAGCAGGCATGGCATGGCAAGAACACAACATGGCTCAATCAACCCCTACACATGCTAGTGGGTTTCAACTATTTACTGTGGCAATGACAGGTCATGTAGAGGAAAGGGTTCAACTACCGCAGCATAAAGTAGCAGTTGAATCGTTGTTGTCCTAATGCAATAAAAGAGAGCAGGAGAGAGAGAGTGGGATTGTATCGGAATGAACAAGGGGGGGTTGCTTGCCTGGTAGAACAATAAGGAAGGCACTGCTCCTCAGACAGGTACTCTGGAACGGTCTCCGGAGTAGGACCTATCGAGAAGGAACGGTGTCGGCAATCAAACACAAGCATATGCAACATTATGATGCATGAACATGGCATGAAGATGTGATGCTATTTGGGCTAATGCAACTAGTATTCATTTGGTTAAAGTCCATTTGAACTAAAGATTCAAATGTAACTCCAAAATAAGCTCTTAAATATGCCATAAGTGTGTTGTCACATATACAGCATGTATAGGTTGGTTTTTCATGCATGAAAATGGTACAGATGGATAGATTGAATTTTTCTGATAATTTTTCATATATAAATTATTTCAATCTGAGCTACGGTTGAATTTCTATGAATTTTTGAAGTTTTGAATATATTCTGGAATTTCCTGATTTATTATAATTCCAGAAATCATTATTGCGTCAGCCTGACGTCAGCGCTGCGTCAGCGGTCAACGGAGCTGACCGAGTCAAACCTGACGTGTGGGGCCACACGTCAGTGACTGGTTAGTTAACAGGAGGGTTAATTAATCCTAATTACTAATTAGGGGGCGCCGGGGCCCACTGTCAGTGTCAGGGTTGGTTAGATGGTGATTAGCCTTAAGCTGATCACCGGACCCACGGGGCTCACCTGACGGCCGGAGAGGTCAAAGGGTCAAACCCCACCGGCGTTAAGCCGCCGGCGAGGCCCGAGACGGCGGAGCGCCGCGGAAATCGTCCACAGGGCTCCGTTCGAGGCGTGATTAGGCTCTTCGAAGAGCTGGCGATACGGCGCGTCGAGCAGTGCCCTCGGCCGGAGCTGGGGTGGCCGAGAACGACGTCGGCGACCATGCTGGCGGCCGCCGGAGTTCGGCTGTGTTTGGGGGTGCGGCTGCAGCGTGCAAACGCGCAAACTAAAGCGCTAGCGGGGCACTAGGAGGTGCGGCGAGAGTGCTAGGTGCACTGGCGTGGCAAAAGGGTCGCCGGAGCAACGCCGGCGACAAGCTCGAGCGGAGGCGAGCTTCGGCCATGGCGGAGCTGAGGCCTAGACGGTGCAAACGCGAGGAGGAGGAGAGGGGTTCGGCGCGGAAGCTCACAGCGGAGGCGACGGGATGGTCAGCGAGCTCGGGAACAAGTCGGAGACGACGGACGGGCGCCGGCGATCTCGGGCGGCCGGGGGTGGAGAAGACGGCGATGACGGCTCCACGGGGCGTCCCGGCTTGCGTGGCTCGGCGGAGAGCTTCAGAGGCAGGAGGCGGAGCTCCTGGACGCGAAGAGAGGGCGAGGGGGAGGCAGTGGCCGCGGCAATGGCAAACGGCGGCGACAGCAGCGCTCGGCCGCGTGAGGGGGAGGGCGAGGGAGAGAGACAGAGGAAAGGGGAGGGCATGGGGAGAGAGTGAAGGAGTCGGGGTGGTGCATGGCGCTCGCAGCGGCCTCCAGCGGCAGCGGCAAGCAGGAGCTGGCCGAGCGCGTGTGTGCGTGCCATGGCCACACGCCCTCCTGCCTACTGGCAGGAGGTTAGGGGCGACTGGCGCCTGGGCCTCGTGGGCTGGCAGTCCACTGGACCGGCCAGGTAAGCCCAGCTAAGTTGCTCCCCTTTTTTTTCTATTTTGTTTTTGTTTTCTATTTTCTGACATTTGTTTTGATTTGATAAAAATACCAAATCATTTTTATATTGTTCTGAAATTTATTGTAGGAACTAATTGGATTATTCCAAAGCCCCCCATTAAAAATCAGAATTATTGGAGTATATTTGAATATATAACAAATATAAATCCAATACAAATAATTATGCATTAATTCCAAATGGCCAAAATAAATATTTATGAGCTCCTAAAAGTATTGGTTTGAATTTTACCTCTCACCAATATTTTCAGAGAGAGACATGAACATTTTCTTGGACCCTTTTGGAGCACTTTTTATCTGGGTCATTTTCAAAAATGATTTCTGAGGGTTCACAACTCCCCATTTCAAATTTAAATGGAGTTTAAACATGATGCAAGCATGAAGGGCTAGCCTAGGTCATACCAGAACTAGGGACGTGACATACTAGTACTATGTCTTACTATTGTTCTTCTTGCAGTTGGTACTACTGCTCGTATCTTCGTGTTCCTACTGTACTTAATACGTTCGTACTAGTAGTATAATTTGGGTTAGTCGATTTGTGAAAGAAGTTTGACGGAGTGAAGGAAGAAGACGTCAGAGAAGCTACCCCAGTATCTATATTAGGGTGGCAGGGTGCCCACAATCTATCTTATGAGTGTTGGGTGTGGAATGCAAGTTTGCCGGAAAAAATGGATCATGCCCGAGGTTAAACGGATGGCGGGGGTGGCGGGGGGGGGGGGGGAGCGTGGCGGTGGCAGGTGGTTCAGGGGAGGGCGGGGTAGCGGCGGCGGCAGGTGGTTAGGCGTGTGGCCGGTTGAGAAGATGAACAGTGCATCAATTTCGGAGGTTGAAGAAGCCCTTCTAGCCATCCATGTTGCATCCAATGGCTCACAAGAGTCGATTGACCCAAATTTCTCCTTCATATTGCAGGATCCATGTGGCATTTAAGGTCTTGAAGTTAGATTCCGCGTACGCACCCGGTTTGCGGGCTCGGCGCGGGCGCGACCGGCTTCCGCCGCGACAGCCACCATGCGCGCCTCCTCCGCGCAGGCGGAGACGACAATGACATGCTAGTTCCTCCTCGCCGACATGCTAGAGCACACATTCGTCCTCCTCTTCGTATGTTGCATGCATAGACGCGGCTCCACCAGCTGCTCGCGTGCTTGGCAGCGCGGCGACATCGCAAGGAGGGATTGCTGACGACGTGAGCGGGCGAGCCTTCGGCTTCATGGTACAGGGATGGCGGCGACACGGCGGTGATGGGTGAGAAATGGTTGGCGGGCGCTGGCATGCGCAATGGCGGTGGTGGCATATTCATGAGTGCGCGTATGGGAGCTTAGTTTAGTTTTATATAGGGTTGGTCAAACTTAAAAGAAAACTGTACTAGTACACGTAAACATTAGACTGAGGCAACACTTATATTAGTTACCAAAACCGTGATACAGAATCCTGTGCACGCGCGTGAACCGCAGCCGCGCGGTCGATCGAACGGTGCGTCACTGTGTTGCGCTCGAAGGACACCCACCGAACCTTTTTGTGTGTGTGAAAACAATCCCCGAATATTACTCAACTTTATTTTCCTGGAAAAGTTCTTGACGCTACAATATTTCCATATATTTGAATTTAGCTCTAGTTTGTGTTTATTTGGATTTGGACGTTTTAGGTGTGCCCTACTTTTTTTAATACTGAATTTTTCAATATTGATTTTGTGTGTGTGACTGAGAGAGAACATGTGTATGTGTCCATATGTGTGTTGTGGCGGAAGGGCAATGTGGAAACAGTGTGCGTGTGATAGAGACATAGAGAGGTGTGAATGTGCAAATGAGTGAGACATAGACAGACGCCGATACGTTGTGTATACATGAGAGAACGGTCTTCTATTTGTAATTGTGTGTGTGTGAGAGAGAGAGAGGAGCATCCGTAACACAACAACCATTTCTTTCGATTCATCCGTCCCTCGCACGATTGCATGTAACACATGCATTAATGCACACATTTTGACACACTCACCCGGCCCCTGCCCACCTCAAGGCCTGCACATCGCTCTCTATCTCGCACGCACAATCTCTTCATGAAAACTCTATTTAGCATGTAGCTTTCTGTCACATACACACACATTTCTCTCCATAGGTTTGATTGCTCTCAATACCTGACACACACACACACACACACACACACACACACACACACACACACCGCACACACACTTCCCCTCCCCGGAGCACACAATTCATCCCCATCCAAGGCTATATGGCGACCACTCTCGCTTGTGCTTCTCTGCACCCCAGCATGCACATCACCTCAATCTTCAAAGAGGGCATCGAGGAGATTGAAGACGGTGACCACACTGCACTAGAGAATGCGGGGCCATGTGGAAGCATGATGATGTGATGACGGCTGACTGACTCCTCCCCCCTCTCTCTCCCACACAAAATTACCAATCCCTCTCCCTCCCACACACAATTATCAATCCCTCAAGCCACGAGATCCTTCCCCTCTCGCCCATGTTTTTCCAGTTCTCTCATCAAACATGTTGTCTCTTCTCCTTCCACGTCTATAGAATCCGGATGCACACACATCTCATGTATATTACATGTCTCAATCTGTCTCACAGACCTAACTTCTTCCTCTCTCTCTCTCGTTTGGTTTATCTCCTAGTATCTTGTCCACATAGACACAATCTTTACTGCCCTATCTACTCCATCTTCACAAGCTCTCTCTACACGTTTCATTCACACATTGGGATGTGTTCAAAATGTTGCTTTTATAATGGATGATGTAGAGTTATGGTTGGTTTTGTTGCATCCTACAAAGTAATAACTATGAAATGCATTTAGATTCTCATTTGATTGGGATTATGTGAGTTTGAGCATATAGTGAAGTACTATAGACCTCATATACATCTTGGAATTCAACAATGATTGTAACTATTGATTTGTATAGACCATTAGATTCAAAGTCAGCAGCCTAATATATTTATTTCACAATTACAACAAATGATCAATTCACTACAAACTAAGAAAACAAATGTGTACCCTCCGTTTTTATTTAAGTCCGCGTATTAGCATTGGCCAGAGTCAAGTTTTGTACACTCTCATAAAGTTTATAACAAAAATTATTAACATATACAATAAAAAATAAATACCATTAGATTCATTATTGAATGTACTTTCACATCATACATATTTGTTATGGTGAATGTTTATGTTTTTCTATAAACTTGGTCAAACTTTAGGAAGTTTGACTTTGGTCAAACCTAATATGCAGAGTTAATAAAATCGGAGGGAGTACTAGTAGTTACTAGTACTACTCGCTAGTTGCTTAGCCCAATCACCCAACACGCCACACGGGGAGTTCAGTGTCACAAAATTTTGAGGTCAGTGGGAAAATCTCCCGCGACCCTGATTCGAGCAGTGCGAAGTTACCATCATAACCTTCAGAACAGGTCTACGGATTACGCTTGGTAGGGGCCTGTTTTCGTAACTTCAGGTTCACCCTACCCAGCCAACCCCACCCTGGCACCCAGAGTAGTACACCTGAATACTCCCCATTTTCTATCCCCACACCAAATTAGACTTCTCCACGGCGCCGCAACCTTTGTGCCTTCTCCATCGGCGCACTCGTCCACCGCAGCGCATCTGCGACATCAATGACCTAGTACGCCGCACTGGAGCTGGTCCACCATCGTCGTCGTACACGGAGCCTCTTCCCCGGCACTGTCTTCCACAGTCTCGGATCTGCTTACCGAAGGCCGACACCAAGCACAGAAGCACCACCGTCGTGTACAATGAACTGACTCCCGTTACCGACCGTGATGCATAGAGGCCGCCGCGACCATCGTTCTCCTCCTCAATTGGTAATGTGTGTATTGAATCACTTAGAAGTACATGTGCAGTTCCAACTTTGTTCATACCTACCCTTCAAATTTCCTGGTTGCTATTGTTCCTTAAAAGTAATTGGTTATAGCCTCCATTGTCCAATAGAATATCAGCTTGTAATTGTGCGTCGCTCCTGTATCGAGCTGTGCTTGGGTAGGTTCTTCATCTGCAACCTGTAGTGTGGCAAATGATGGAAAGTTCTTTAGAACTAGCAAGATGCCCATGCGTTGCACGGAACATCAAGAGGCATTTGTATGAGTAGTTTATATTGTAGGAGAAAAGGATGAACGATGGAAGGCCTTATCTGCAAATTTGGAGAGGGGTGCGGGTATCTCTTTGCAAAATTGTCATAGTTTGCTTTCTATCCGTCAGATATAGATCGGACGGTCTATATTGCAGGATGGCAGGCACACCATCATCACCAACTCAGTTTTTTATAAGAAGTAGAGAGTAGAGAAAAGAAAAGAAAGTAGAAAAAAAAGAGTAGAGAGTAGAGTAGTAGAGATAAATATTAAATATAAAATAAATATAACAATAGAGAAGAGAGGAGAGATAAATATTAAATAGAAAACAATGTAACAGTAGAGAAGAGAGTAGAGATAACAGGGACGTCAGGAAAGGATCGCACGCGCAGGAAAAAGCGGCCGGGCGTGCGCTAGTTTTGGCGCGTTACGTCCGACGTGCTTTATAAAATCCAACGCCCTCCCACCGCTCTCTCCCCGCTTTGTGCCTTGCCACCGCTCCATCCCCGCTCTGCGCCTCGCTGCCGCTCTCTCCCCGCTCGTTCTCGGCTCGCTGCCTCTGCGTCACCATGCCGCCGCGTCGCCGGAAAACTTGGGGATATCGTGGCGTCCGCGTGCGCCCCTCTAGTGGCTTCTCCGCCGAGATCTGGTTCCGCGGGATGTGCCTCAGCCTTGGCAATTTTGACACCACCAACAAGGCCGCCCGCACGTACGACGCGGTGGCGTGGCGCCTCCGATGGCCTCATAGAACATTGAACTTCCCCAACGTGCCGACGTGGGAGCGGGCGCAGGAGCTCGCGCCTCTACTGCGTCTTATCACCGGCGAGGATCTTCGCGACAACCGGAGGCAGGAGCACCATCTCGGCATTGACGAGATGGACGAGGAAGCCATGGCGCTGTGGCGCCAACGCTTCCCGTAGGACATCATCAACGAGCACGAGTTCTACGCGCAAAGGAGGGTGGAGAGAGAAGAGGAGGGCGGAGCGACCCACCTATCGCGAGGACAAGCGTACGCGAAAAGCTGATGCTCAATTCAACATGAGGCTAGGAGCAGCGTCGCCCTGGGAATCCGACGACGATCGGTATCTTCACACCTACATTGAAACGTCAGAGGATGACATCACTGAGGAGGAGTCGGATGAGGAGGATTAGTTGAACTATCTATTTTTTTATCTATCTATGCTGAGAACTATCTATGTCTCTACTCTCTGTCTCTACTTCTCAATCTCAGCACTGTAAATGCTTTTTTAAAGCGTCGCGCATTGCGCTTCTGTTGGAGATGCTCTAACATGACAGACGAGTGCTTTAGTGTTGCCCACAAGATGCATGCGTATTACTAGTATATTTTTCTTGCCATGTTGAGATTTTAAAACCACGAGTGCGAACATGTAGAGGAGCAATGAAGACCAAACATGGGATATTGGGGACATCTTAAAGGAGCGTGGCAAGTTAAAGAGGAGCTGCACCGAACATGTAAAACGAGCTTTGGTAAGTAACACCCTTTCAGTTACATTCGTTTAGCCTCGTGTTCTTCAATGTGTATATGTTGTAGTTTCCTGTTTCTCTTAGCCTCGTGTTCTTCGATGTGTAATAAGAAGAGTCTTGATCATCCTAGTGCTTTCATTTTTAGCTTGATGTAGCAAGTGGGTGTTCTCACCTTGTAGTCTGTTTTTATATTTTTCCTTTTGAATTCACTTCTCCGAGTCCTGTTTATCTGGCTTCTACTAAATGGATCTGGGTTGCTCTGAGTATTGATCTAAAAAAGAAGTTACTTCATGTCAGGATGCAGTTCCTGGGAGAAGGGAAGTATGGTCAACCTCGAGATCATGTTTCCAAAATGAGGCTGGATTACACACAAGGTGCCAGTTCCCTAATGATGCTGGATTAGACACAAGGCGCAAATTCCCAGATGATGCAGGATTACACACAAGCCAGGTGGAGTCGTCAAATGTTCGTGTCCTCATGGCTCTAGTAAAGGCTGAAAGAAAGCGTGCAGCAGCCCTTGAGAATGTAGCCGAGTTCCTGAAGAAGCGAAAAGAGTAATCAGATGCTCTCTTCACCCAAGCCAAAGAAGAGATGGAAGAAGCCAGAAAGAAGCTAGCAGAGGCTGAGCAGGCTAGGTGTTTCCTGCTATCTAAAACTATTGTCAATACAAATTTTCCTTCATAATAGCTAGGTTCAAATGTTTATCCAGTCAGCATGCCTGTTGTGATGTCCGTGCATCTACTGATGTGGCACAAAATAATTTTTTTTGGGTCATGTAATAACAACAATTACTTTGTAAACAATAACAGATGAAGCATTAGACATGGTATAGTTCACGCGCAAGCCCAACATTCCAAGTTCAACTTCCACATCAAACTCATGTTCACAGATATCTACACATTCATAGATAATGTCCACAACCATGATTCACTTTAAAGCCAAAAAATGTGAGGAGAGTTATAAATAAAGAATAACCTCTAGTTCCTACTATCAGTGCGAGCACAACAAGTCAAGACCTTGCGTAATTAACTATATTTTGGTCATTTTTTGACTAATCACGAATAGCTTCTGGAAGCAGGTATAATTTCTAATACCGACCGCGGCTGGGGTCCATGATATTTTGAGCCAAACCGGGCAAAACACCGGGTGTCTATGTCGGTGACGCGGTGGTGGTAGCACTCGTGGGTTCAGAGCGGTGGTGGCTCCCGTGGTCTACTATTCCTCGGTGTCGGCGATGGCCGCAAACGTGTTTGCCACCTCCGCCAGCATGCCGCGGTTCTGCCAACTTTTGCGTCGGATGGCACGGCCAACCACGGTGCAGTGGACGCCGTGGTCCCCCTTGTGCTGGCGTGCAGCAACTGGCCACTCCTCCGCGAGCAGGCTTGGAGCATCGAGTTGATGCACCAAGGGCCAGCTTGGAGCGGCAGCTTGCTCCTCCGCTTGCCCACCTGCAGCCTCAACCATCGTACTGACGGCCTGGGGCAGGGAGGGAGGTGGGGCAGCGAGTTGCCTTCCTTGTCGGGGCACCCAGCTGGCTTTTATGCCAGATAACTCATCTTCCTACTCACCGGATGCTATGGAGAGTGTCGAGAAAATAGTGCAAGGAGGCTATGGGGAGCAGCGGTGTGGTGTGGTTCTTGCCAGGCATCTGGCCTCATTTAAACAGCGAGCGGATGAGAGGAGCCAGCCGACGTTGTGTTCTAAAATGCTAGCTGGCTCGTGGAAGGACGTGTTGCTGGCACACACGCGGATTCAATGGAGGTAGGCAGGGCAGTTTGAAGCCGGTGCATGTGGCGAGGAGGCGTGTTTAGCCTGGCCTGCAGTGAGTGGGGCCCTGTTGGCCGACGTGTCCATTCAATGCCCGCGTTATGAGAGGTTGCGTCCGTGTTAGAGCAATCACTCCCTCCAGTCCTTTTTTGTTTGGGTATAACAAAATCTCCTTTTCCATTCACATTTTACAAGTAAAATTCGTGGACAAACTTTGACCCAAAATACGATGGGGACTAGTAAACTAGGACGGAGGTAGTAGTTTTTTTTATTAAAGAAGGGTTTTCCCCCTTCCGATTTTCATTACTGAAAACCAACATCTAAACCATAGTATTTTCCCCAGAACTACCAGGTCCAACGTATCGCAACATAAACCCATACAACCATACGTCTAGGAGGTAGTAGTTATGAATTCCATTTTGCTCCATACCAATCGTTCTAAAAACTACTTAAGTACTTATAACGCCCCCTTGAAAATCGGAACTCTCACCCCGCTAAAAAAATGATATTTTAAACGTGGCTACTCGATCTGTGGCAACTGGCGAGCCACCGCCTCCAGGCCGTTCACCTGTTTTCCCGACCATCAACACCTACGGATCAAATTATCACGCGAGCTGACTATTCCTACAAAGGTGCGCTCCACCACGTACCTGGTACCCGCGCGTGCAGCAATCGTGCACCTAGGGTTTTAGGGTTTATTTGTTAACGGTGCCTTTACGTAACTCTCATGCGTGCGAGACAGCGAGAGACCGAGTGTGTGCGTGCGCCTCTTCTCTTTGTATATGTACTCCACCGTTTGTCTGGTGTCCAAAAAATTATACAGTAGTAATAACTACTAGCAATGTGCCAATGCGTTGCCACACGATCAAAGTAGATTAATACATATTCACCGATTTGATAGAAAAAAGAGTCTTGTTTTGAAATATGTGTATCATTAAAAATACCTTATGTTTCACTCAAAGTATATTCCTTTTGGCGGTTTTGATGAGATAAGGGAGGAACGTTGTTGGTTTCAAGATTCGAGAAGTGGTATATCTCTAATTTCTATTCTTACTAGCAAGATGCCCATGCATTGCATGGAACATCAAGATCTTGTGGAAGAAAAGGATGAACGAGGGAAGGCCTTATCTGCAAATGTGGATAGGAGTGCGGGTAAATTGCCATAGTTTCCTTCCTATCCATTAGATATAGATCAGACGACCTATATTGCAGGATGGCAGACACACCATCATCACCGACTATGCTTTTTAAAAAACATAGTTGGTGATGATGATGTGCCTGCCATCCTGCAATATAGGCCGTCCGATTTATATCTGAGGGATAGGAAGGAAACTATGGCAATTTTGCAAAAAGGGTACCCACACACCTCTCCACATTTGCAAATAAGGCCTTCCCTCGTTCATCCTTTTCTCTGTCAAGATAAACTAGTCATACAAATGCATCTTGATGTTACGTGCAACGCACGGGCATCTTGCTAGTTAGAGATAAAAAACAGAATTGGTGATGATGGTGTGCCTGCCATCCTGCAATAGAGGCCGTCTGATTTATATCCGACGGATAGGAAGGAAACTATGGCAATTTTGCAAAAATATACCTAGACCCCTCTCCTCATTTGCAAATAAGGCCTTCCCTCGTTCATCCTTTTCTCCCACAAGATAAACTACTCATACAAATGCATCTTGATGTTCCATGCAACGCATGGGCATCTTGCTAGTTGTTGCAAAAAGCCCATGTGTGTGTGTGAGTTGTGTGTGTGCGAGAGAGGGAGAGAGGAGGAGGATGGAGTGCATGTGTGACAAAGACACAAAGAGTGTGTGTGCGAGAGGTATGAGCTTAAAATGAGGCGATAGTGTGTGTGTGCACGATTCAGAGGGCGTGTATCAAGATGGGACAAAAAATCTACATAGATACAAGGAGCGCGAGAGAGACAGAGAAATACAAGTCGGGGGTGCGAAAGCGAGAGTTATGTGTGTGTGAGAGAGAGACGATAGTCGGGAAGGGGAGTGGAAGCAGGAGCTGTGTGTGTGTGAGAGAGAGAGCGGGGTGGGGGGGGTGGGGGGGGGTTGTCTGATCGGTAAACAAATGAATAATGTCAGTTTATAACTAGGATGGAGATGGAAAGGAGACCGCAACAAATGTTGTGTCTGCAAGATAGAGTAATTTTAGTGGTATGAGTCATATCTAGAGACATATAGGGTGTGTGAGAGAACCCCATAGAGAGAAAGACAAAGTGAAAGACGAGTGAGACTGTGTGTGTGGCGGTGAAAAAGAAAGCTTAGGTACGTAGTGATACCAGAGAACAATAGAGACGTGAGAGATAATGAAAATTGTGTAATGTATAATGATAGGGAGAGTGTGACACTGTCACACCCTAGCTAGTTCAAGCATTAGAGTGTGCATCATGTTTTAATTCCTTTTAAATTTGAAATGGGGATGATAGAACCCCCAACACCCCCCTGGAACAACTAGGGTTTACTAAAAACTTTTTCAATGAACCTGAAATGCCCTTCTAAAAAGCCCACCCTTTTTGTTTTGGGTTAAAACCTTTGACAAAAATGGTGCACATTTTTCTAGGACATCTAAGGTCATTGGATTAATCCTTATGGTATTCGCATTTCGGCATTTAAATGCTATAAAATATTTTAAATGCTCAAATAATCATCAACTAAAATGTTTGCTGCTGGATATATTCTAAGCAGTGGCCATGATTAATTTTATGATTTATGGAAATGCCCTGGTATTTTTAATAAAGCCCTGAAGTTACAGAAATAATAAATAAATAAAAAAACAGAAAAGGAGAGAAAGAACAGGGACTTACCTGGCGCAGCCCACCAGCCCACCCCGCTCGGCCCAGTCCACTGGCTCATGCCAGTCGTCCCCCTCCTCTTGCCAGGAGGACGAGGAGCGCGTGGCCGGCGCCCACGGCCACACGCCGGCCACCTCCTGCTTCCGCTGACGCCCTGGAGGCGTCCACGAGTGCCATGCCGACCCCCACATCTCCCTCACTTTCTTCCCACTTTCCCTGTGGCCTCTCACCCTCTCTGGCTCTCTCCCCATCTTCCTGCCGAGCGCAGCCGTCGCCGCCGACAAGCTTCACCGCATCCACCGCCGTCCATTCGTTGCCCCGTCATGCCATGAAGCTCCGTCACCGTCGACTACATCAAGTAGGCCGAGCCCCGAGCGCCCGCTCGCCCCGGAGACGCTGCACCGAGCTCGTCCTCAACTCCGGCCACCGGAGATGCCCTTCGCCGCCCCGCTCGCTCCAGCCCTTCCCCGAGCTCGCCGTTCGCTCCCCTGCAACTGCTGTGAGCTCCGCCACTGTTTCCCCCTCTCCCCGCGCTCGTCCGCGTCCTCTAACCACCTCTGCCATCGAAGCCGAAGCTCACCGCTGCCTCCGCATGTCGCCGTCGTGGCCACAGCCATGTTGGGACACCACCGAGCACGCCTTCGTCTTCCACGCACTCACAGGAGCCCATAGCACCCTCGCACGCCCCTCACCGTTCCCCCTAGCGACTAGCTCGACCTCACCCGAGCTCCGGCCACCGCCAAACTAGTCGCCGGCGACGTTTCCGGCCACCCCAACTCCACCCACTGCCACCACTCGACGCGGCTTCCTCCCTGCATCACGTAGATAGTCTCTGCCACCCTTTTGGTCGCCGGAGTGCAAATCCCGCACTGCTCCGCGGCGTCTGGCCTCGCCGGCGGCTAGACGCCGGCAAGTTTGACTCTGTTTGACCCCTGTGTGGGCCCAGGCTGACCCCCCTGAGTCTATGACAGGTGGGGCTGGTCTGCTAATTAGTTTAGGATTAGTTTTAACTAATTTTAATTAGTTTAGTCACTGACATGTGGGCCTAGGCCCCACTGACCGCTAATTAGTGTTAATTTAATTTTGTTAATTAGCTAAGTCACTAACAGACAGGGCCCACCAGTCAGGTTTGACCTGGCCAACCCAGTTGACCGCTGACATCACACCTATGTCATGCTGATGCATTAATTCAATTACTGGAATTATTCTTATATAGGAAATTCCAGAAAATAGCCAAAACTTCTAAAAATCATAGAAAATAAACCATAGCTCCAAATGCAAAGATTTATATAAGAAAAATCATCAGAAAAAATTCAATCTATCCATCTGTAATGGTTTCATGCATGACAAAACAAGTTAACCTTGCTATTTAAGTAGAATAAGGTAATGCACTAATAAGGCCATGTTTAATGAGCTAACATTTGAATCTTTGATTCAAATGAGTTCATCCCCTTCTGTTTTAGCTTGCATTAGGCCAAGACACTTTCATCTCGCCATGTCATAACATGCATCATATTGTTGCATATTGCCATGTGTTGATTATGTTCGGTGTGTTTTTCATGGTAGGTTCTGCCTTTCGAGGATAACCCCGAGTATCCGTCTGAAGGGCAGTACCCTACTACCACTACAACAGGCAAGCAACCCATTTATCATACCGAGACAAACCCATGTTCTCGCTTTTGCTCTTGTTTACTGCATTCAGACAACGCGATTCAAACTGCTGTGTGCTACGGTAGTTGAACCCTTATCCTCTGCATGACCTGTCATTGCCACAGTAACTAGATGAAACCCACTAGCATGTGTAGGAGTTAATTGAGCCATGTATGTGATTCCTACCTTGGTATGGCTGCTATTCTTAGAGTTGTGTCAGGTCTGGTTCATCTGGGTGATGGGCTAGAGTGATATGATTATGTCGGTAATGTGAGGGATGTGTTGAACATGTTTTGGTAAAGGTATCGATGAGAGGCCATGTAGGATTACATGGTGGGTTGTTTCATTGAGGCCGTCCATAAGAACTGAGATCTGTATGCGTGATTTAATATTCAGCTACTACCACACATTGGGCCCTGAAATATGACCCCGCTCGACTTACTGACCCCTCTCGCCCTCTGTCCAGGAGTTGCAACTAGTTTCTGGTGTTTGTAGGTTATGTGTTGGCGGCCATGCGTAGCGCTGACCCTAGGGGTGGGCTATGATGCGGTAGATACACTGTGGTCGGGTATGCCGGGTGCCCGTTTGGTGTCTCGGGACTCTATACACATCGTTTGGGGCCGTTGAGGACACCCCGGCCGGATTTCCTTCCGGATGGAACCTGAATATGCGATAAACCTAGACTAGAGACTTGTGAGGTTAGTCAGGTCGTGGTCTACACCCACGTCGGTTTTCGCTTGAAGTCTGCCGAGCACATGTCGTGTGCAGACGCTAAGTGGTGGAAACATGTGTGACGAAGTACACCCCTGCAGGGTATAAAACTATTCGAATAGCCGCGTCCGCGGTAAAGGACTACTTGGTTGCTTATACAGTTCATAGACAAGTTAATGGTTACTACTAAAAGACTCAAGATAAGTGTGAGTACCGAGGATGGCCCTCTCGTAGGATGACGAGGGAGGATCCCCGGTGGAGTATTGTGTTGGTGAGTAGTGGACCCGTGTGCGAAAACTATTTTACTAGTGGAGTTCCGTAGGATAGCCTAGCCAAGAGTCAAAGCTGGCTTGCTGCAGTAACCCCACCACCTTCTTGAGAATGAGCCTGTATAGTAGGTTCTGTTGTAAGACTTGCTGAGTACCTTTGTACTCATGTTTGCTTAATTACTGTTTTCAGACGACAACACCGCCCCCTTCGATGGGTTCTACGTAGACCTTGATGTCGACGAGTGACTAGCCACCCAGGTGGTGATCCTGGCCATGGAGGGCCCTATGTAGATAGACAGACTTCGGAAGCCTTCTTGCTTTCTAGTGTCTGTACTCAGACTATTTACTTCTGCTTGTGCTTGTATGCTTGTATGACTTGAGTGTCGGGTCATGTGACCCCTATGTGTATGAACTTGTTATGTATGGCTCTTTGGAGCCTTTAAATAAAGTACTTGAGTTGTAGAGTTTTGTTGTGATGCCATGTTGTATGAACTCATATCGGGCATATTGTGTGTATGATTTAAATGCTTGGTATGAGTGGGATCCGACAATCTAGTTGTTTATCCTTGGCAGCCTTTCTTATGGGGAAATGTAGTCTAGTGTTCCTCGAGCCATAGTAGTCCGCTACAGCCTGGTTCACCGGAGTCCTGCTAGCCCAGCACTACTGTTCAGGACACTTGACTGGCCGGCATGTATTTCACTTCGTTCCTATATCTGTCCCTTCGGGGAAATGTCACGCGGTGACATCCGGAGTCCTGCCTAGCCTGCCACAGCCCGGGTTCCCCGGAGTCCTGTTAGCCCAGCGCTACAGCCTAGATTCACTCGCTGATGACCGACATGCTCGATGTGATTCATGTATGCCTGTCTCCATAGGTCTGTGCCGCTTTGGGTTCACGACTAGCCATGTCGGCCTGGGTTCTCTGTCATATGGATTCTAGCGACACTATCATATACGTGAGCCAAAAGGCGCAAATGGTCCCGGGCCATGGTAAGGCGACACCCGTGGGATACCGTGCGTGAGGCCGCAATGTGATATGAGGTGTTACCGGCTGGATCGATGTGACTTGGAATCGGGGTCCTGATAAACACTTCTCAAGGGAGACCTCGAGAGACCATGTTTGCAAAGATAGGAGAAACATGAAGTGAGCGTGCGGGTAAGCTGGAGAAAAGAGAATGATAGCTACATGAAGGAGCATGCCAGAGATATGGGCGTGAAAGGAGTCAACATAAAAGGGATTCAAATATTTGAATTCGAGATGATGATACATGTAATTCATACTCGAAACAAAATTGATCTATCAAACATGCATACTCATATGAATTCACGCGCATCTATGTTATTTAATACGTAGATATTACTGATCCATACATTTTAGTAGAACATAGTTTGGTTTAACTTTTTTTGAATCCAACCTTATGATTTTGAGATCATTGTATTTGTAAATCATATTATATACATATAAAGGAGCAGAATTATTTGTTGTGCTTTTGAAAGTATATATAATAAATGATGTATATAGAATTTTATTCGAATCACAAATGGATCCTGGCTGAACAAAAATAGAATACAAACTGGATTCAAATTGAGTTGGCACGATAAACTTGCAATCTTGCTCTGCAAAAATATGAACGAAGCGGGGAATGTCGCAGTAACCGCGTGAAACCAAAATCTGCGAGATGGAAATTACTACCTATCCATGACACGCAAAGCCTATCGGCTCGATTTCTATAGGTTTCGATAAGGGTAGGTTTGTAATTTCACTCAAACATGACATAACCGCCTCTTACCCGGATTCATACACGGTGGACGCCAAACCACAGTGTCTCCTCGGCCGAAATCGACTCCCTCCCCGATTCATACACGGTGGGCGCCAAAAAGAAACTCCTGCCGGCAAATATTCGGTGTATGCGAGATTACCATCCTATCCCCAACCGACTAATATTGCTGTGATGTAGGAAATTTTAAACGGGGGCTAAGTTTGTAAATTTCCTCGCATTTGGGACAAGCGCGCCCTGAAGACATGGTTCCCCCTTCCTCTCTCCCTCCATTTCCCCATTCATACTCCATGGGCGCCAAAACAACCTCTCCACCCCAGCCTCCTCTGTCCGCCACCCCATCCACTGCCGTCCTCCTCCACCATGCCGGAGCTGATACCCCGACGCCGTCGTCCATTACAAGAAATCGACCTCTCTCATCCGCAGCTTCGGACTGGGATCCTTGCACCCCGTCCTCTCGCTTCATCCCCACCCTCGTCCACCTTGCCGGCGCCACTCCTACGACCGTCTCGTCCACCGCGCCCCGCCGCCACCGTCTACCCTCCTAGATCTGCTTGCACGCTGCCGACAGCCATCGCTACCGCAGCACCGTCAAATTCTCAGTAGATGCATACACGACACCGCACCAGAGGTGGTACTCTTTCATATCTACTCAACTTATTTATCACAACAATAAAATAGATCGCCACTGCTTTACTATGATTTTCTTGTCCATCACTTAGTTGCTAGTTGAAAGAAAACATTGGTTACGAAGTTGCCTTTGTCCGGTTTGCACCTTTAGATCTGCCATGGCACGCTCAACACTATACTCACAATGCTTATGGTTTTCCCCTTTTATATTCCACACTAGTTAAATGACAGTAGACTAAATTTCAAAATTGGGCCAGTCAATTTTTTAGAGCTCGCCGGAGTTTGCCGGTGTGAATGAAGGGGCTCGTTTGGGGACGGTGGTTGTGGGGGGCGGTGGTGGGGCCTCGCTGAACGAATAAAACTCGACGTGGGCGAGGGCGGGGTTGGGGGTGGGGTTGGCGGAGGAACACAGTTGGTGGGGGCGGTTCAGGGTAGGGCGGGGGGTCGGGTCCGGTGGTTCGGCAGGCGGCCCGTGCGGTGTTCTATATGGGAAGAATCAGAGACGAGGAAGAAGAAGGATTAGGATACGTAGGATCTTCATCCAACCGCCTGAAATGGTCGACTGACCCAAATGACAAAAGTCACGCGACTTGCATGCATACATGCCTTTATATTCAGCACCATCATCGTACCTGCTTAGCACTGCTCCTGAATCCATCAAGCTAAACAACGTGCCAGTCATAATTCCAAACTTGTTGCTCAAATACGAATGTGATGTTGATTTAATTGGTTAGCTAATGTTCCTACTTTAATTTCGAAAAGCACGTGCACCACATATAGAGAGACAGCACGGAGTTGCATTCTTAATGCACTCTGGTTCATCATGTGTGGGCAGTGTGCAACGAACATTTTATTATCCAAAATCTTCTTGCTCTTCTTTAGCATGTTCCTCTTCCGTTCTTCTTTAATAAGTACTCTCTCCGTTCCTAAATACAAGTCTTTGTATAGATTCCACCATGGACTACATATGGACCAACATGAGTGAATCTACACTCTAAAATGTATTTGTATACATCTGTATGTGATCCATAGTGGAAATATCTACAAAGACTTATATTTTGGAACGGAGGGAGTATGATAGTAGTACAGTATGTTCCTTGTAGTGAAGATGAGCAGGGACATTTGCAGTGTAGAGGTCTATACGATCGGTTGTGATGGACACTTTGAACTCTTCAGGCCTCTTTGATTTGTAGGATTTTGTAAACATAGGAATAGGATTTGTAGTGGCCTGCCCACTTGAATCCTATAAGATTAGCAAGGAAATGCGGGGAGCTGTGTCGCCTTTGATAGTTACACTGATATTAACAGTACCGCACCTTCAGTTGAAGAGAGCTGGTATCCGAAGCCTTTCTAGCCGTACCGGCAATACTAGCACATATATTCCAGCAAGTTCCACTTTGCTGATTTTACTCCTGATGCTTACGGTTTTCCCGTTATATCTACACTATGATCTGTGTAGCTACTATGTGTCGCACTAGCAACAGTCCACTCTTGAAGCTAAACAACACACCAATCATAAGTCCAAAGCTTACTTCTTCAAATACGAATTGTGATATGATACTGATATTAGTTAACAGACACGCATTTAATTGGTCAGTTAATGTCCCACTTTATTTTCCAAATGCATGTGGCCACATATAGATAGACAGCATGGAATTGCATTTCTTTGGGCGCTGTGATTCATCATGAGTGGGCAACCAACATTGTATGCAATGAAGCGGAACCTCAAGAATAGGCTTCCTCTTCTGTTCTTTAACATGTTCCTCTTTTGTTATTCTATATTAGCACGTACAATATGTTCCTTGTCCGGAAGGGGAGCAGGGACATCTGCAGCCAACAGCTGATAGAGCTGGTCTGTAATCAATAGGCTTTCAATTAGTAGCGGCAATACAACACTGTATTTTCCAGCCAGTTCCACTTTCCCGATTGATATATCGTGGTTATGGTGTATCCCATTTATGTTCACTATGATCTGCCGAGTTGTTGTGTGCTCTTGTTATCATGGTTTGGCAATAAACTCTCTATACAGTATATTGTGAACCTATCATCTGCCAACTATCCTTACTTCTGGAACCTATTTTTTTGTTTACTTGTGCCAGACTATATTAATGCACGCACCATATTACAACACACATGAGCTCTCTCATCAGAATCTAGTGATAGCACACAAGGGTTTATAGGGGTGCCCCTGTATTAGAATATCCTCTACATTACAAAGATAATCTCACTACTATTTATGTTTTCATGGTTCTCAAATATTATACGCAATTACAGTGAATATCAGAATCCGCGCGTCAGAAGAATATTGTGGAACACTGCAACGACTTACAAAATTGGCACCAAGGCATTGAGTGCCATTCTGGATGCAATGAGACTCATACGCTCCCCAACTATAGATTCTTGTTTAGAATATGATCCTAATGACTATTTTAACCTCGAGGAGTCAAAGGCAGATGGCTTGTCCTGTTCACCCATCAAGGTGCCTATTCTAATTTGGCAAGGTTTTATTGATTGCGCATATCTTGCATATGTTGTCTTGCATTTCTTCTACTTTGTTGCACCGCCATGTGCTAAGTTTACTCATCATATATGTCAAGATGCCATGCTCATCTATTATCAATACATATTCCATCTGTCATCATACCATGTTTTTCCACTCAAATGTTGTTCTTGTGCATCAGACATCAAAAAGGAAGAGGGTGATTGCCGAACCTGAAGGAGCACCAGCAAAGTCCTTGAAAAACGTGGTGGTGCCAGAGAAATCAGACATCACCCCACTTATATTGGCTGTACAACCAGTGACACAAAACGTAGGACCGACTCCAGCAGACTGTACCCATACATCACTGGCCACACCACTAGCCCCACCACACAGGACCTGCACTCTAGCTAAAGGTATGCCGATTTCAGTTGCTATAGCACCAGTCGTACCATAGAACAATCCCATCCAGCAAAAAGTACAACAAGTCCACCGGCCGAAGACCTATCCCAACTGCAGAGACGGCCAATTCCTGTAGATTGGAACCCCATTCCAGTTATTCCCAGTTTTAAAGACAATGCTTTCAATGTTGTTAGGGACTACGTTCATATATTCCCATCATGGGAAGATTATAGTGAATACAAACACCATTTTCACATCTTCCTGTCCCACTTACATGTAAGTGCTATTATTCATGCTAATTATTTTCCTGTTTTCTGCTGATTGAACACATCAATGATTTACATTACATTGTTGTAAGTGGGCAAGGGTCAATCTAGATAGTCATGACGAGCAAAGCTTGCTTGCGCTTTTCAAGGAAGCATTGCAGCAGTATCAGTGTTACCTAAGGAAATCACCCTTTGATGGCAAGTCTATAAACAAATTTCCGGTGAAGTCTCCTGTGCTAAATTTAGGAGACATTGAATGGAAAAACCTTGTTATGCACTGGTCTCGTTCCCTGGATGAGGTACTATCTATGATATCTATAGCGACCAGACCTCAAACGGTCCAATATCTGAGCTCCGGTGTCATCCCTGGATCAGTAATGCTGACACCACACAGTACTTGAAGGATTATAATAGAGTAGCAATCACACACTTATTTCATCGAGTGTCTCAAAAGAGAACTTATTACAATAAATATGGCTCAAGGCCATCTAATAACGTTAACATCGGATGGCTTGGAAGATAAGTGAGTCCATCAAGTCCAACGGCATCACTGAGTATAGAACCATGACCTAAAGGCACCTTACTTGTCATCTGAAAAGTCTGCAACATGAACGTTGCTGCCCGAAACGGGTCAGCACATGGAATATGCTGGCAAAGTAACACATAGAGAGCAATGAAAGAATAAGGCTATACTACATGCATATTTGGCTGGTGGAAAGCTCTATGGTTACAGTTTTGCGTAAAGCCAATTTTCCCTACTGCAAAGGAATAAATTTTATTTAACTATCATGGTAGTTGTTAAACATTGAGAGTGTAGACACCCTCTCAATCCCAATTAAGCATCATCATTAAAACCCAACAAAATTAATTTAGAGTAACATGATGAGATTCACATGATAATCCAAGTACTAGATACTCAAAACGTCCATAACCGGGGACACGGCTAACCATGATTATTTTATACACTCTGTAGAGGTTTGCGCACTTTTCCCCACAAGACTCGATCTCCTCCGTTGGGATTCTCGCACTACATGATGTTTGAGAAACGGATGACCGAGACATAGTCTTTTAGAAGCGCTTGCACCTTACGAACGGGTAGACCATACCAACCTACATCCCCTACATCTGCTAGTCTACCACTGTAAGAGTTCGCACGACTTAGTCAACTATGCTAGAGCCCATAGTAGCTTGTGGATGCACACGGAAGTTTCTAGTATGAATAGTCTCATGATCCCTTTGAGCCTGGGTGGCGGTCCAAAAGAAAAACAGGCAATCGCTGGAATACCCAGGTGCCTCAATCCACCCAGATGTGTGTTTAAGTTGCCACCATAGATAAACCATTAATTTACAATCTCACATCTGTCATGGATACACTCACCCAATCCATGTCTACTAGCATAGCATGGCATAATAAGCAAACGCAGAAGTAACTCCCAAAGGTTTGATAATAAACAGGTGATAGGTACTACCTCATCTACTTCCCGAACCCACAATTTAATTAGATCCTAATCTTTCAATGTGTGAGGATTGATCGAATGCAATAAAACTGGGTAATAGGGAGTATGATCAAAGTGTTACTTGCCTTGCTAATGATCCGTGAAACCTAGCGATTCGAAGTAGCAAGCGGCGCACTCTGGGTACTCTATCGCAAACAAACAAGCACACAATAAGTACTCATCTAATGCATAAGTAAAACTCGAAGAAGAGATCTAACCAGATACTTCAACTTAAGAACTCCGGTTGGCAAAAAGAATCAAAACAAACAAAGCAACGATAGACAACAGCAAATGAAACAAGCTCCATTTACTAATCTAAATCTAGGTCAAATTTTACCGAGGCAAAAACTTGTTTGAGTTGGTTAAACGGAAAGAGGGTTTTGAGACGAAACTCTAGGCGCTTGAATCGCCCGATTCTGATAAACGAGCGAAAAGTTAAACTAGAACGAAAATCGGATCAGAAATCGCGATCAGAAATAATCGCGGATTAATCCGAGAAAAAGAAAAATGATGAACAGAATAACGAATGAACGTTCGTTTTCTGGAACTAAACGATGAACGCGTTCGTTAAAACGAACGGACGAGCGAATGCTTGCTAAATAAATAAACCGGAAAAAACCGATCTATTTAAAAAAAATGAAAACTAGGGTTTTCTAAAAAAACCAAATCGGTTTTTCTCAGAAAACCGGGCGGCGGGCGGCTACCTCGGCTCGGTCCGGCGGGGCTTCCAGTGGGCAGCGGCGGCGGTGGGGCGGCGGCAGCGGGGCGGCAGCAGCAGCGGCGGCGGCGTGCGGTGGCAGCGGGTGGCGACTCGTGGCTCCCAGAGGGGCCCCGGCGTGGCTATTTAAGAGAGGGGGGCGGCCTTGCTTGGGGAGGGGGTCGGCGGCGCGTGCGTGCCAGGCTCGGTCTCCCCGAGTCTGGCGGCAGCTCAGCGAGGGAGGCGGTGGCCTGGCGGGCCGGCCTGGGTTAAAAAAAAACAATTTCGCCGAAACTAAGAAAAATTCTAGAAAAATAAATAAAAATCTAAAATTCCAAAACAAATTTTCACCGTCTAAATAAAATATTTAGAATAGGATGAACATTTTCTTGGCCCTAAATGCAATTTTGAAAACATGCAATTTTTCCTAAATTCAAATAAAACCACGAAAAACTCCAGAATAAAATCTTATTTGATTTTTTATTAAATCCTCAATATTTCTTTATTTCGGGAAAGTCATTTTATTCCCTCTCTCATATTTTGATAATAGAAATAATTGAAGATAAAATAAATAAAATCAAATGATCATATTTTTCAAAATTTGAGAAAACTCAAACTTGAAAATAACGAAATCCCCAACTCTCTCCGAGGGTCCTTAAGTTGCGTAGAATTTCTAGGATTAACCCAAAATGCAAATAAATATGATATGCAGTGATGATCTATTGTATAACATTCCAAATTGAAAATTTGGGATGTTACAATATCACATGACAATTTGAACTTCTACTTTTTCGCATGTGCCTTATAGATCTTTTTTGCAGGAAATCAGCTTGAAGAAGAATTCTGGTTTGAAAAGAACAACAGGATATCGCGAATATGCCGCCCGCTGCTTTGCTCTTGTTAGTACCTGTTGTCCTGTATCACCGTACTTCCATTCATACCTGGTTCATTATGTGACAACAATATGCATGATAGCTTGCTTATGAATTGTTCGCTCCAAATTATCAGATCTGTATGAAATGTTACATTAGTATAGAATATATCCAATGCCAATGAATTTTTTAGCTCTGCATTTTTCTTGTAAGTACCTGCTGTCCTTTATCAGTGTACTTATATTGACAGGTAGTTGTTCATGTACCATCACTCTGCATCCTATTTTCCTTTTGCCATCCATTTTCTACGCATTAGATCTATATTTACCCTTACCATAAGGTCGGATAACACCGATGGTCCTGAAGAAGTTTAGCTCTGCATTGCTCTTGGTTGTACCTTTTTCCTTTATCGTCGTACTTACATTTAAAGCTACTTGGTCATGTAGCATCACTCTTCATCTTATCTTAAATATTCTCCATTTTTCTTATATTATCACATCTATATTTACTCTTAACAAAATCTAGAATAAAGGCAATGCTTATGAAGATTCTGTGGTAAACTTGTTGAATTCCCCCCCATCAGCATGGACAAGGGATTTATAGAGCCTGTCTTCACCAATAGTGTAAGTTTGTCCTTCTCAAGCCTTCAAACTTTGTTGTGTATATTTTGGTTAGGAATGACTGCAACAGCTGTTTATTTTTGGTTTTTACTTCAAATTGCATGTTTAAAGTTTATTATGTAGTTCATAAAGTAAGTTTGTCCTTCTCAATTTAATTTTTCACTTGTACAACCAAGTTCCTTCTTCATATCATGTAAATTAAACTATACAGAGCAAGTGATCTTATTTTGCACTGCATGTATGCTTCTGTTCTTGATCCGTAATCAAGTGGTGTGGTGAACCTACCCACTACAACACAATGTCATATTCTGCAATGTCTTAACTATGAACAATGTCATATCATTCTACTATTATTTAAATCATCTCTTTATTTGCCAATCTGAAATGGGATAAATTGACAGCACACTAACCATTGATACTTATGAGTTCTTGATCTGTAATCAAGTGGTGTCATGAAGCTGCCAACTCCTTCACAATGTCATTTCCTGCCATGTCTTAACCTGAACAATACTATAGGATGTTAATGCTATTTTAAACTGTGTCACTTTATTCGTCAGTAAGAATTGTGATGAATTGTCAGCACTGATACTTATATGTGCAAAACCTGTCATCTGTCTGCTTGTTTATCTTTTAGAGTGAGGAGGATATAAGCGTCAAACAAGCGCAGTTTCATCAGCTTGCTCAGCTGCTTGTGCTGTAGCTCCCGAGCAGGGCTAACCTTTCTTGAACTCTATTGAAGTGCTCTAGGTTTTGTATATTATTTTGTCGGCGTATTTATTTGCACTGGTGGCGATCTTTGATGCACAGTGTATGTAATCTGCTGTCTGCTTGTGCTTTATTATCATAGTGGCGAACTTTTATGCCCAGTGGATGTAATATGATGTAATATCCTGTCTTTGCAGTATACCGGCCAAACCGTAACATTATGGTACATAATCGGGCCGTCATGCAAATCACTACATAATCGGTCCCTTAACAGGCCCAAATGTAAACTGGCCCACTAGTAGATTTGGGCCTCTAATAGGACGAGTAAACTGCTAGCCCTATTTTCCGCAAGAAAACTCAATGGACTCTTAGGAGGCTGAAAAGTTGGCTGGGCCTGAAACGTGCCGAATAGCTCATCGGCTGGCAACTGGCCGAAATAGATCTCGGCCCATGATTGTGCCAATCACATCACGGGTTGTCAACAGGCCAAAATTGTCTCGGTCCTTGTTTGGCCCAATTAGATTATCGGCGGTGAGCACGCCGGATGCAAACTAGGCTGTAGTTAGGCCCAACTATATGACGGGCTTCTAAAAGGCCGAAATAAATATAGGGCCGAAATGTTAAACAAGCTTTTAATAGGCCAAAACTAATATCAGGCCGAATTACTAAATGGACCTTTAGCAAGTGGGCCCAAAAGCATAGCGTCCAGTTGATGCGCCGAATCTGATATGGTCCATAGTTTAGCCCAAAGCCTCTTAAAAGGATGGATATGATCTGGGCCGTAATTTGGCCCAGAACTTGGGAGGCTTTTAACATGCCGGATCTCATATGTGCCTTTATTGGGCCTGGAACATGACAGACTCTTAATGGACCGGATCAATCATGGGCCGGCATTTGGCCCAAAACATGGCAGCCTATGAACGGGCCCACCCAATAGTGTCCTCAAAATATTGTGGGCCTTTAGCTGGGCCGACCCATTATGGTCGGAGAAAACTCGTGGGCCTTTAGCTAGGCCGGCCCATTATGGTCGGCAAAATCTCGTGGGCCTTTAGTTGGGAAGACCCATTATGGTCGGCGAAATCTCGTGGGCCTTTAGTTGGGCCGGCCCATTTAATCTTTATGGGCCACTTTTGGGCCGTGCCATGTGTCGACCTATCCTAGGCGCCTCCTGTCCAATGAATGGATGACATCTGTCCCAACGGTGAGCCAACACATGTTTCCTCCGGCCAATGACAATTTTACACGTGGAAAATCCTCATTGGTCCGGGCTGTTAATGGGTTATCGGATCCAAAATCGGACCTGAAAGCTTAACAATGACCCATTACGGTGGATGCCACGTGTCGGTCATCCTTGACGAAAGCACTTCCATGATGCGCGATTTATCGTCATGGAAGTGGACACTTCCGTGATGATAATTTTGGTAATGTCATGGAACACTTCTACGACAGCATAGGTATGACTATCTTGATTTTGTCATAAATTTGTCATGGATGTACATGCATGATAGAAAACGTGACCTACTGTGACAAACACGTATCATCGCGGAAGTGTATTTTTTGTAGTGTTGCACGGCTGCGCTCTACTTCATCATAGGCAAGTACTCGAGGTGACCCGTATATGAGCTCCGTGGGTAGCACTGCTTCTATACCGCAGACTAGGGAGAAGGGTGTTTGACCTGTCGCTAGGTTTGGTGTCATTCTGCGAGACCAAAGAACCACCGGCAACTCGTCAATCTAGCGCCTCCCGCACTTGTGCAGCTTGTCAAACGTTCTTGTCTTGAGGCCGCACAACACTTTAGTATTTGTCCTTTCTGCTTGCCCATTACTTCTTTGGTGGGCAATAGAGGCAAGGCATACCTTGCTTCCAAGGCTTTGGATGTATTGTGTGAAGGCATGGCTCGTGAACTGTGTGCCATTGTCGGTGATGATTCTATTTGGAACCCCAAAATAACAAACTATTCCTTTGAAGAACTTGATAGTTGACTGTGCAGTCACCTTTCTCACTGGCTCCGGTCACCTTTCTTACTGCCTCCACTTCTGGGCACTTTGTGAACTTGTCGATGGCAACATACAAGAACTCAAAGCCCTCGGTAACATAGGGGAAGGGACCTAGAATATCGAGCCCCCGGACCGAAATGGCCAGGAGAGAGGGATTGGTTGGAGGTCTTGTGTTGGTTGGTGTATACTCTTTGAATAGAACTGGCATGCTTCACATCTTGTTAGTAGCTCAGTTGCATCCTGGAGGGCAGTGGGCCAATAAAAACCTTGCTGGAAATCATTTCGACAAGGGCTCTTGATCCTATGTGCAAACCACATTTGCCTCCATGTATCTCTGACAACAACTTCAGTCCATCTTCCCAGCAGATGCACTTCAATTTCACTCCATTCGTTCTCTTTCTGCACAGGATGTTGCCCACAAACTGATACATACTCGATTGATGGGCTACTTCCTCAGCTTGCTCTTGCTCATCGGGAAGTTCTCCTGTTTGGAAAAATTGAACTATCTGTTGGACCCATGCCGGAGCTTGTGGCTCAAAGACATGGACCAAATAAATTTCTTTGGCTGCGGGAGCGCTAACCTTGACGACAAGAATCCGAGACTCTGCTTGAGGCCGCTGCTCACCGGCAAGCGCATCATCATTCCCAGCAACATTCTTGTCGGGGGTCAGGGAGCTCTGCCAAAAAATATTTGCCAGTGCTTGATACATCTCCAACGTTTCTATAATTTTTTATTGTTCCATGCTATTATATTATCATCTTGTATGTTTTATATGCATTAGTATGCTATTTTATATCATTTTTGGGATTAACCTATTAACCTAGTGCCTAGTGCAAGTTGCTGTTTTTTCCTTGTTTTTGTCTTTTACAAAAAATAATACCAAACGGAATGAAACTTTTTGATGATTTTTCTTGGATCATAAGACAACCATGAAGCTTTGGGAGCAGGCTAGAGGAGCCACGAGAGGGCCACAAGCCCTAGAGTTGCGCCCTAGGGGGCGCCCCCAGGCTTATGGGCCCCTCAGGACTCCCCTAACCCTAATCTCAGCTCCATAAATACCCAAATATTTCCCACGTACGAGGGGGCACACCAAAAATACTTTTTCGCCGCCGCAAGCTTCTATCCTCATGAGATCCCATCTTGTGGCCGTTTTGGTACTCTGCCGGAGGGGGATTCGATCACGGAGGGCTTGTACATCAACCTTGCTACCATACTGATGATGTGTGAGTAGTTTACCATAGACCTATGGATCCATATATAGTAGCTAGATGGCTTCTTCTCTCTCTTTGCTCTTCAATACAATGTTCTCCTCGATGTTCTTGGAGATCTACTCGATGTGATCTTCTTTTGCGGTGTGTTTGTTGAGATCCGATGAATTGTGAGTTTATGATCAGATTATCTATGAATATTACTTGAGTCTTCTCTGAACTCTTTTATTCATGATTAAGATAGCTTTGTATTTCTCTCTGATCTATTGATTTAGTTTGGCCAACTAGATTGATTTTTCTTGCAAGGGAGAGGTGCTTTGTGATGGGTTCAATCTTGTGGTGTCCTCACCTAGTGATAGAAGGGGTAGCGAGGAACGTATTTGTGTCATTGCCATTAAGGATAAAAAGATGTTTTTTACCATATTGATTGGATCTATCCCTCTACACCATGTCATCTTGCTTAAGGCGTTACTCCGTTCTTGTTAACTTAATACACTAGATGCATGCTGGATAGCGGTCGATGTGTGGAGTAATAGTAGTAGATGCAGAATCATTTCGGTCTACTTGTCACAGACGTGTTATCTATATTCATGATCATTTCCTTAGATATCGTCAATATTATTCGCTTTTCTATCAATTGCTCAACAGTAATTTGTTCACCCACCATATGCGTTCTTTCAAGAGAGAAGCCTCTAGTGAAAACTATGGCCCCCGGGTCTACTTTTACCTTGTTATTTTCTGATCTATAAAACCAAAAAGCCAAAAATACCTTGCTGCAATTTATTTACCTTTACTTTATTTTGCACTTTTATTTATCTTTTATACCTATCACTATCATATCTCATCCTTGCAAGTAACAGTGAAGGGATTGACAACCCCTTTATCGCGCTGGCTGCAAGTTTTTGTTTGTTTGTGCAGGTGCTATCATTGGAGACTCATGTGTTCCTCCTCCTACTGGATTGATACTTTAGTTCTTAAAAGAGGGAACTACTTATCTCTACTTTGTTGCATCACCCTTTCCTCTTCAAGGGAAATGTTGGAGAACGTTGCATGGAAAACAAAAAAAAATTCTATGCACACACAAGATCTATCCATGGAGATGCATAGCAATGAGGGGGAGAGTGTGTGTACATAACCTCGTAGACCATAAGTGGAAGCATTTATTAATGTGGTTGATGTAGCCAAGCTTCTTCGAGATCCAACCGATCAAGTACCAAACATACGACACCTCCGCGTTCAGCACACGTTCAGCTCGGTGATGTCCTTGCCTTATTGATCCAGCAAGACAGGTGATGTAGTAGATGAGTTCTGGCAGCACGACAACATGGTGATGGTGGTGGTGATGCTATCTCCGCAGGGCTTCGCCTTAGCACTCCAAAAATATGACCAAGGGACGAAACTGTGGAGAGGGGTGCCGCACACGGCTAAGAGATTGTCATGGCTATGTGTGGAGCCCCCTCCCACATATATATAGGTGGGGGAAAGGGGAGACAACCAGGAGGTGCCCCGAGGAGGCTAAATCCTCCTTGGGCTCCTACCCTATCTGCGGACTGTGACACTCCAAATTTTTTTTTGATTTGGTTTTCATCAAAAACTTTATTGGATTCAAAAGGAGGGACTTTAAAAATTTCTCTTTCAGAAAATCCTTCCTCTTAAAAATTTCCTTTCACCCTTGGCAAGGATTTCCTTTCCTTTGAATTTTGGTGTTAAAATTTTTGGAAGCTTTTCTTTTGGTTATTTCCCTCCCAAACTTATTTATTTTCAAAAAAAGAAACCCTAGGAATTTTTGGGACTTCTTTTCTTTTTGAAGACACCCATGGTTTACCATGTCTCCTATGGTAAATCTTCTCAAAATCCATTCCCTCCATCTTTGAACAATCTAAATTCTCTGTCTCAACAAGTCCAAACAAGTTTTGGATTTTATTTAAATTATTTTTCTCCCCAAAAACATTTCTGCCATTTATTTGAGCTTAAGTGATTTTCAAAGCAAGTGTCACTTTGCCTTTGAGTTTTTATCCCAAACCAACTTCCCTGGATTGTCTTTAGTACCCACAACCTAGAACCATCTTGATCCACTCTTCTTCTTTTCAAATTTTTCAAATTTCACTCACTGCAAGTTTGGACCAGATTTGCCAAATTTGGTGAAATTCATATCTACACCTCTCCAAAAATTCCACCAAAATTCAGGAAGCCTACTGGAGCAATGAGAGGCCACTCCACCAAGTTTCAGCTCAAGGAAAAATCCCTAGATGCCAAAAACATTCTGTCGAACACCTGAGCTGCACTGTTCTTGGCATAGTTCAGTAAAATTCAGTTTTACAGTGTCGATTTCTTTAGAGTTACAGACACATGCTCACAGTGCCTTGGCTCGACGCTCGCGGCCTCTCTCCTCTTGTCCGGATGCTGCACACGCGTGCTTGGAGCCTTCCTGGCGTTAGCTGCGCGCTGGCCCGCCCTCGCTGGCGTCTTCTGCGGCGTCGGGACCTCCCGTGGCGGCCGACAGAAGGCACACCACGGCAGAACGCCGTTTTGGCGCCGCCCAAAGCCTCCTGGCCCTCCGCGTGTCCTCATGCATGCCAGCACACGCTCGTGGCACCCTCACCGCGGCCCGGCAAGCACGGAACGTGCTCCCTGCCGCCGACGGGCCCGCGCCGCCCCGTTCCGTCGAGCTCGCCCCTAACACCCCGTCCAAGCTCGCTCAGCACCGAAATGGAACCAGTAGAACGCCGTGATGATGCCCAACTCCCTAAACCATCCCGACCAAGCTCTGCGCCGCCGTAACCTTCACCGGAGATCCCCGTTCATGGCCACCGCCTCGGATCACCTATAAAAAGGACCCCGAGCTTGCTCACGAGACCCACATCTCCACTACGCCTCTCCAGAACCCTACCAAACCACCAGGAGGACCTCGAGGACGTCTCCTCCGCCAACTCCGGCCGCCTCGCCCCGCCTCGGCCTCCACCTCGATTCCCTTCGGTGAGGCCAGCTCCGGCGCCCAAAACTCATCCATAGCCTTCTCTTGCACCCAATGCTCTAACCCCCACCTCAATTTGATCCTTGCAGCCCTCTTCGACGAGACCCGTCAACGCCCGAACCACCGTCCGCCGGAGTCAAGCCCGCCATCGACGTGGTGCTCACCGGCGACCAACACCACCACCCACCATTGCGGAAGGACACGGTGAGCACGTTGGTAATCCCCGATCACCCTGCCTCGCCGTGGATCGCCGCCGGTGACCACCGCGGCTCTCGGGCACCGGCGAAGTCTGCCGCCTTGTTTTGAAAATTTAAACCAGACAGGCGGGACCCGTTGTCAGCCTCTCTATTCTATCTAAGCGAAGCGTTTTCTGAAAACGTCTTCTGCCAAATACTCCTTCCCTCTGGGCTGGCGTAGTTTCTGCCGAAGCGCTTTCTGTTTTTATAAACTAGCCCCTGAAAACTTTCTGTTTCATTACAGATACATCCTTGGTTTAAAACCCTTATAACTTTTTAACAGAAAGGAATTTTTGAGTGATTCTTTTTCTGTCCTCTTCAGAATTTTGTCTAGTTTTTTATCATATTTATTTGAAAAATATTTGGAATACTTTCTGTGCACTTCTTGGTATTTATGATAGCGCATATATTTTCTTTATACCGTAGATACCGAAGGAGGTGACGGAGCCGCGAACTTCACCGAGCTAGGCTCCGACTACTCTGAACCAGGCAAGCATGTTTGAACTTTTGATATGATGAGTGTCTTGGCATGTTTTGCATGTAGTGAGTTTCATGGCATGTTGATGAGCATACCGATGAACGTTATTTTATGAAAGGTTGAAGTAAGTGAGTTCGATGATCCATAAGTGGATGGAATTGAGTATGAATGGGCATGTGTTGGCATGAGGATGGGTAAGATGGCAGTGTGGTAGCATGCCAGTCTTATGCCAGACTATGTGACTTCAGGGTCAAACCGTACCGGTCCAGTCCCTCCCTTTTCCTTCCCTGTACTACCACATGTTTTCCGCAAGGAATATGGCTTAGTAAGTTGCAAACCGCTTTCCTGGTACACACCAAAAGGAGAGGCCGGGATGATGGTTCCATGGCCCTGGATTAAAGCCAGTCATCCGGTCAGGGGGCATGGGTGTTTCCGGTTGGGACCGAGAGGGGGGCACCCCTTAGAGCGCGCATATATAAATTTGATCCCATGCTATTCGAGATTGTGATCTCCCCGTCTCAAAAGTTTTTTTGGACGATGTCTAGGGTGAGTCCTGGCATCGAGAGGTAGGATGGGTGTGTACTGGTTAGCTGTGTTTTCTTCCGAAAAACCGTAAACGGAACTAGTCCCTCGTGACTACGGATATCCGTTGGCTGTGGGAATTTTTTTTGTACAAACTCTGCAGAGTCATATATTCCTTGAATCATCTATTCCATGTCCACTTTCGTATCATCTTGGACTAACAGTATCAGTTTGATGACAGAGACTCCAGTGAACCCCCTGAGTACTAAGCCCAGATAAAGGTTATTCCTGTGGATGGACTAACCTGTTTATTATCATGAACTGAATATTTATTATGAGTATTGTTTATTTGTGACTAAAGCCCTTTCTGTGATGTCGCCCAAACGTCCGACTGTGGCATTTCTTTTAAAGCCCTTTCTGTGATGTCGCTCAGACGTCCGACTGTGGCATTTCTTTTAAAGCCCTTTCTGTGATGTCGCTCAGACGTCTGACTGTGGCATTTCTTTTAAAGCCCTTTCTGTGATGTCACCCAGACGTCCGACTGTGGCATTTATTTTAAAGCCCTTTCTGTGATGTCGCTCAGACGTCTGACTGTGGCATTTCTTTTAAAGCCCTTTCTGTGATGTCGCTCAGACGTCCGACTGTGGCATGATTTTCCTGTTATTATTTGTTCACCCTTCATGGCGTTGCTTCAGACACACGATCGGTTCTCATTTATTTTCTGTTGGGATTTCAGGCGGACTACCGCCATTTCCCTCGTACTTACTTCGTTATTTTCCTGTTATTATTTGTTTACCCTTCGTGGCGTCGCTTCAGACACACGATCGGTTCTCATTTATTTTCTGTTCGGATTTTAGGCGGACTACCGCCGTTTCCCTCGTACTTACTTCGTTGTGCAAACATTATCAGTGTGCATTGGGAATATTATTCATGACGCATCCATGCATGCATTTGTTATATCTTACGTCCGAACTGTCTTGCGAGTACTTTCAAAGTACTCACTGGCTTGTTGATTTGGCCAGATGCTGACGAAGGCGATCTCATGGATGAAGAGTTCGATAGCGAGTCCGACGCCTAGAGGAATCCCAGTCAGTCTCGTGCGACCCTGGTCTTGGTCTCAGTTTTATACCCGCTTCCGTAGCCCGAATAAATTTATCGAGCCTCACCTCGACGCTCGATGAGGTGCCAGTTTGAGAACCGTGTTACCACACTCCCCATTGTGTTATTCCACCACCACTATATCCTCGAGTCAGTAGTATGCCACCACACCATTGTGTTATATCCGCCATTATGTATAATTATTGGCGCGCTTGTAATAATTCGTTGAGCAGCCCTAGCTCAACCCTGTAATATATTCTATGCTACTAGCTTATTGTATCAAGTATTTGTCTACCAGTGAGGAGGATTTTCTCTCATACTGGACTCAAAGATTGGTTTCTCAATAAATATTTTTATTGGAAAACCGGTCGTGACAAGCTTGGTACCAGAGCCAGGCTGACTGTAGGAAGCCACTAGGTGTGATCGCTAATCGGTTATTAGCATAATAGAGCTAATTTATATTTTTGCAATGGTAGTCATTTTCTGACAGTCAGCATAAATTTATGATGTGACCATTCAGGATTTTTGCCTACTTTTGTAGATGGCCGACAAGGACTGCGAATCTCAGACCTTCGCCAACGTGCCCGATGGGTTTTTCAAACTTCTCTCCTTCATCGTTCAGGTCGCGATGGGGCCATCTGTGCGCCCAGTCTTCACACTCCGCCAGCACAGGGTCAACGACAGTCTAACCATGCACCAGGCCACGGTGCAGTTCAAGGGAGGGCGTGGTGAGCTACGCCGCTACCTGTTTGTGGGAAGAGCCATGCCTACGGAGAGGCATGCTATGCAGATGGCAGCCCGTGAGGTGATAGCCCGCCTCAGGGATGTCCTTCCCGCGATGAAGACTCGTCGCTACCGTTATCTTCCATGCCATGTGCCCTACACCTGCCACTACGCATTCTCCTGCCCCGGAGGAGAACGAGACGAGGCTTTTGAGATGCTTATTGAGTATCTCCGGGCTCTGGAGGCAGCCTTCGACAACCTGGTGGACGACTTCGTGGCTGCCCGCATGGACGCAGTCCATGGCTGTGCCGCTAACAGGAGGGAGCTCCTGCTCACGGCACCGCCACTGACTTTTGTCTCATCTTCAGCATCGCATGCACCTACTCATCACCTGCCTACCAATGGAGGGATCAACCAGGCCTTTGCGCCCACTCCAGCGCGCACTGTACCACCCATTGTGCCTACTCCTATTCGTGTTGCTCCGCCCCTGGCACCAGTTCCATCTACCCGACGCGGCTCTTCTCGTCTGGAGCCTATTAGTGAGGAGGAGGTCAAATCCCCAGCCTCACTACGCCTCATCCTCGGCAGGGCCAAGGAGATCATCGACATTTCCGGCTGAGTGCATTTGCCCGTCATGCGATGTACCGCTTTGTAAGATGTGTTGCGAGGAGTAGCTTGTTTGCGCATCATGTAGAACAGGAGGAGTGAACTAGCCTAAATAACATGTCAGGATTATGTACGCATATCCTGAGTGATGTACTGTATAATTATCGCCCGCGTGTAAGATATGTAATGAGCAGTCCTTCTCCGTGCGCAAATCAATTTGTTTTCTTAAGTGATCTTGGACTTTTAAAATTATTGCCATCCTTGTGCATTTTTCTTTTTGGAGTTGTTTTGACGACCATCCTCATATTTCTTATGAGTTTTACAGAATATATCCCCAGAGTGAAAAATGTCTCGTCCTTGGACACGCTCCATGCCTACTCCGCCAGAGGAAAATTTGGACACTCAACCAGGCAACAATTTCTCGCAAGGGCAGTCGAGCCAACAGGGCAGTGACACGGCACTTTCTCAGATGTGCCGCCTTTATGAACAGAGTCAGCAACAACATCGTGAAATGATGAACCAAGTCATCAACATGGGAAATTACCATGGACAGTATCCGCAGCATTCCAAGTTATCCGAGCTGCAGAAGACGCGTCCCCAAACATTTTCACATACTGACAAGCCTCTTGAAGCCGAGGACTGGCTTCGGGACATGGAGAGGAAATTAATTATTGCAAAATGTTCAGATTCCGAGAAGGTACTGTATGCTCCGCACTATCTTACAGGAGCAGCCGCATCTTGGTGGGAGAATTTTCTGCATATGCATCCAAACGAAGGTGACATAACTTGGGATGATTTCAAGGAAGGTTTCCGCGGTGCACACATTCCTAAGAGTATTATGAAAATCAAGAAGAGAGAGTTCGATGACCTCAGACAAAGGAACTTGACAGTGGCAGATTACAACAGTCAATTTACACTATTATCCCGCTACGCCAATGAAGAGCGTATGACTGAAAGCAAGAAGATGGAGAAATTCCTAGACGGTTTGGCGCCCGCGCTTAAATGCCAACTGGTCGTGCACACTTTTCCTGATTTTAAAACACTGGTGGACAAAGCCATTACTCTGGAAAAAGAGAGACGCAGTCTGGAAGATATCCGCAAGCGAAAAAGGGACCAGACTAACCTTGCTCGCAATCAACGGAGCAAGACAGATTTCAAAAGGGTGGGACGCACAAATCCTCATCGAACGCCTCACACCCAATCCAGAATTTTCATGCAAGGAACAAGGAGTTCACATATCGCCCCGGCGTTACTTGTTACACTTGTGGAGAAGAAGGGCACTATGCAAAACAGTGCCCCAAGCCAAGGAACTCAACCCCAAGGCCGAACAACGGCGGCAATAATTCAGCGCCCAAGCGAAACAATTTCAATCCCAACAACAACCACAGGAAGGGTCATCTGAACCACGTAACCAAAGAGGAGGCACAAAATGCTCCGGATATCATACTCGGTACGTTTCTTGTCAACACAATACCTGCAACGGTTTTGTTTGATTCTGGAGCTTCTCACTCTTTCATTTCGAAAAGTTTTGCCTTGCAAAATAATTTTTCGATGCTTCCTTTGGAGAGATCCATGATCATCAAGTCCCCTGGGATTCAGCAAGTTACTCAGAATTACTGTCAGAATGTGGTCATTGAGTTCGAAGGATTGGAGTTTTACGCAAATCTTATTGTGTTGGAAAATAAAGGACTGAATGTCATCCTAGGGATGGATTGGCTGACCACCAACAAGGGGTTTATCGACTGTTTCAACAGGACCGTAATTCTCACACACCACCAAGGGAAGACAATAAAAGTATCAGCCAAGGAAGGAAAAATACCCTGGCAACCAAGATTGAATAAGGTGGACACTTCTGAGCTAAACAAGGTTCCAGTAGTGTGTGAATTTCCAGACGTATTCCCTGAAGAGCTACCAGGCATGCCACCAGACCGAGAGATAGAATTCTGCATTGAGCTCGCACCAGGAACCACCCCCATATACAAGAAACCATATAGAATGGCACCATCCGAGTTGGTTGAATTGAAGAAGCAAATAAAAGAATTACTGGACAAAGGATATATTCGAGCCAGCTCCTCACCTTGGGGATCACCAATTTTATTTGCCAAAAAGAAGGATGGAACACTGAGATTGTGTATTGACTATCGAGCACTTAATATGGTCACCATTAAGAACAAATACCCGATGCCAAGGATAAACGATTTGTTTGATCAACTTGCTCAGGCCAAGGTATTTTCAAAAATTGACTTAAGGTCAGGATACCATCAATTAAAGGTGCGAACGGAAGATATCCCCAAAACCGCCTTCACATCCAGATAGGGACTATATGAGTTCACAGTGATGCCATTTGGATTAACTAATGCCCCTGCATATTTTGTTCACCTCATGAACAAAGTATTTATGAAATATATGGACAAGTTCGTCGTGGTATTCATCGACGATATACTGGTATATTCCAAAACACCAGAAGAGCACGCAGATCACCTCAGGATTGTGCTAGGAGAGCTCAGAATACACCAATTGTATGCCAAGTTCAGCAAGTGCGAATTTTGGCTAAGACAAGTAGGCTTTCTAGGCCACGTGCTAACCCAAGACGGTATCGCAGTGGACCCAGAGAAAGTCAAGGCCATACTTGGCTGGAAGTCGCCAGCCAGCGTAACAGATATACGTAGTTTCTTGGGAATGGCAGGATATTACCGCAGATTTATAGAAGGATTTTCCACCATAGCCAAGCCTATAATGCAGTTACTCAAGAAAGACAAGAAGTTTGAATGGACGGAAGCCTGCGAAAAGAGTTTCCAAGAGCTAAAGCGAAAATTAACAACAGCATCAGTATTAATTGTGCCAGACATACACAAGAATTTTGAAGTATTTTGTGACGCATCCAGAAAGGGTCTCGGATGCGTGTTGATGCAAGAAGGCAAGGTTGTCGCCTATGCTTCAAGGCAACTTCGCAAGCATGAGGAAAATTATCCCACTCATGACTTAGAAATGGCAGCGGTCATTCATGCACTGAAAGAATGGAGGCATTTCTTACTTGGGAACCGATCTGAAATATATACAGATCACAAAAGTCTCAAGTATATTTTCACGCAGCCAGAACTAAATTTACGACAGAGATGTTGGTTGGAATTGGTAAAGGATTATGATGTTGGTATCCATTACCACCCAGGGAAGGAAAATGTAGTGGCCGATGCTCTTAGTCGGAACCCCAACTCCGACGAAAGCAATCTGCGAGGCTTGAGGCCCGAATTCCAACAAGAATTTGCCAGGCTCAATTTGTTAATGGTCGCTGAAGGCACCATATCAAACTTGGAAATACGACCCGACCTTGTGGAGGAAATTAAAAGAGCTCAGCCCGGTCACCCCAGCATTGAAGGCATCAAAAGAAAGGTGAGTATGGGCAAGGCCTCGGAGTTCGTCATAGACAATGGAGGAATATTGTGGTACGGAGAAAGACTCTGCGTACCAAACATAGAAGATCTTAAACAGCAAATCCTAGCTGAAGCCCATACCGCCCCGTACTCGATCCACCCTGGCGGGACCAAGATGTATAAAGATATTCAGGAAAGATTTTGGTGGCACGGTATGAAGAGGGACATAGCCACCTTCATTGCACGTTGTGACTCGTGTCAACGCATAAAAGCTGAGATTCAGAGACCGGCCGGACTACTGCAACCAAACAAAATACCTGAGTGGAAATGGGATGAAATAGGAATGGATTTTATTGTTGGGCTACCTCGGTCACAGCATGGGAATGATGCCATCTGGGTCATTACTGAGAGGTTAACCAAGGTGGCACATTTCATTCCAGTGAAGACAACCTACAACACTCAGCGACTTGCCAGGATTTATCTCACCCGCATAGTTTGTCTGCATGGAGTCCCGAAGACAATAATATCCGACAGAGGCACTCAGTTCGTCTCAAAATTTTGGGAGCATTTACAACAGGCTCTGGGAACTCAACTAGCCTTTAGTACCGCATATCACCCACAGACCGATGGACAAACGGAACGAGTAAACCAGATTTTAGAAGACATGCTGAGAGCCTGTGTCCTCACATATGGAACCAGTTGGGAAGAAAGCCTGCCATACGCCGAATTTGCATACAACAATAACTACCAGGCCAGCCTGCAAATGGCACCATTTGAGGCTCTATACGGACGGAGATGTCGTACCCCGTTGAATTGGTCAGAGACCGGAGACAGCCACATCTTCGGACCGGACATGCTCAGAGAAGCTGAGGAAAAAGTCAAGCTAATCAGAGACCGACTTAAGACCGCTCAAAGTCGACAGAAGAGTTATTATGATCAGAAGCATCGTAGGGTCAGCTTCGAGCCCGGTGAGTTCGTATACCTGAAAGTATCTCCCATGAGAGGATTGCAACGATTCAAGATTAGAGGGAAGCTAGCACCAAGATTCATTGGACCGTTCTGTATAATGGCGCGAAGAGGCAAGGTAGCCTACCAGCTAGACTTACCCAAGGAATTATCCGATGTCCACGACGTGTTCCACGTCTCGCAATTGAGGAAGTGCGTGAGCAACCCAGAGAAACAAGTATCCCATGAGAGAATTGACATACAGCAAGACCTCACTTATCGGGAATGTCCCGTAAGAATAATAGAGGAGTCTGAAAGGAGAACCCGACATAAGACCACCAAATTCTTCAGAGTACAGTGGAGCAATCACACCGACAGTGAAGCTACTTGGGAAAGAGAGGATTTTCTTCGGACTAAGCATCCACAATTATTTAAGGATCAGCTGAAATCTCGGGGACGAGATTTTTCCTAAGGGGGTAGGTGTTGTGACACTCCAATTTTTTTTATTTGATTTTCATCAAAAACTTTATTGGATTCAAAAGGAGGGACTTTAAAAATTTCTCTTTCAGAAAATCCTTCCTCTTAAAAATTTCCTTTCACCCTTGGCAAGGATTTCCTTTCCTTTTAATTTTGGTGTTAAAATTTTTGGAAGCTTTTCTTCTGGTTATTTCCCTCCCAAACTTATTTATTTTCAAAAAAAAAGAAACCCTAGGAATTTTTGGGACTTCTTTTCTTTTTGAAGACACCCATGGTTTACCATGTCTCGTATGGTAAATCTTCTCAAAATCCATTCCCTCCATCTTTGAACAATCTAAATTCTCTGTCTCAACAAGTCCAAACAAGTTTTGGATTTTATTTAAATTATTTTTCTCCCCAAAAACATTTCTGCCATTTATTTGAGCTCAAGTGATTTTCAAAGCAAGTGTCACTTTGCCTTTGAGTTTTTATCCCAAACCAACTTCCCTGGATTGTCTTTAGTACCCACAACCTAGAACCATCTTGATCCACTCTTCTTCTTTTCAAATTTTTCAAATTTCACTCACTGCAAGTTTGGACCAGATTTGCCAAATTTGGTGAAATTCATATCTACGCCTCTCCAAAAATTCCACCAAAATTCAGGCAGCCTACTGGAGCAATGAGAGGCCACTCCACCAAGTTTCAGCTCAAGGAAAAATCCCTAGATGCCAAAAACATTCTGTCGAACACCTGAGCTGCACTGTTCTTGGCATAGTTCAGTAAAATTCAGTTTTACAGTGTCGATTTCTTCAGAGTTACAGACACATGCTCACAGTGCCTTGGCTCGACGCTCGCGGCCTCTCTCCTCTTGTCCGGATGCTGCACACGTGTGCTTGGAGCCTTCCTGGCGTCAGTAGCGCACTGGCCTGCCCTCGCTGGCGTCTTCTGCGGCGTCGGGACCTCCCGTGGCGGCCGACAGAAGGCACACCACGGCAGAACGCCGTTTTGGCGCCGCCCAAAGCCTTCTGGCCCTCCGCGTGTCCTCATGCATGCCTGCGCACGCCCATGGCACCCTCACCACGGCCCGGCAAGCACGGAACGTGCTCCCTGCCGCCGACGGGCCCGCACCGCCCCGTTCCGTCGAGCTCGCCCATAACACCCCGTCCAAGCTCGCTTAGCACCCAAATGGAACCAGTAGAACGCCGTGATGACGCCCAACTCCCTAAACCATCCCGACCAAGCTCTGCGCCGCCGTAACCTTCACCAGAGATCCCCGTTCACGGCCACCGCCTCGGATCGCCTATAAAAAGGACCCCGAGCTCGCTCACGAGACCCACATCTCCACTACGCCTCTCCAGAACCCTGCCAAACCACCAGGAGGACCTCGAGGAGGTCTCCTCCCCCAACTCCGGCCGCCTTGCCCCGCCTCGGCCTCCACCTCGATTCCCTTCGGTGAGGCCAGCTCCGGCGCCCAGAACTCGTCCGTAGCCTTCTCTTGCACCCAATGCTCTAACCCCCACCTCAATTTGATCCTTGCAGCCCTCTTCGGCGAGACCCGTCAACGCCCGAACCACCGTCTGCCGGAGTCAAGCCCGCCGTCGACGTGGTGCTCACCGGCGACCAACACCACCACCCACCGTTGCGGAAGGACACGGTGAGCACGTTGGTAATCCCCGATCACCCTGCCTCGCCGTGGATCGCCGCCGGCGACCACCGCGGCTCTCGAGCACCGGCGAAGTCTGCCGCCTCGTTTTGAAAATTTAAACCTGACAGGGGGGACCCGCTGTCAGCCTCTCTATTCTATCTAACAAATACGCCTTCCCTCTGGGCTGGCGTAGTTTCTGCCGAAGCGCTTTCTGTTTTTATAAACTAGCCCTTGAAAACTTTCTGTTTCATTACAGATACGTCCTTGTTTTAAAACCCTTATAACTTTTTAACAGAAAGGAATTTTTGAGTGATTCTTTTTCTGTCCTCTTCAGAATTTTGTCTAGTTTTTTATCATATTTATTTGAAAAATATTTGGAATTATTTCTGTGCACTTCTTGGTATTTACGATAGCGCATATATTTTCTTTATACCGTAGATACCGAAGGAGGTGACGGAGCCGCGAACTTCACTGAGCTAGGCTCCGACTACTCTGAACCAGGCAAGCATGTTTGAACTTTTGATATGATGAGTGTCTTGGCATGTTTTGCATGTAGTGAGTTTCATATCATGTTGATGAGCATACCGATGAACGTTATTTTATGAAAGGTTGAAGTAAGTGAGTTCGATGATCCATAAGTGGATGGAGGTGAGTATGAATGGCCATGTGTTGGCATGAGGATGGGTAAGATGGCAGTGTTGTAGCATGCCAGTCTTATGCCAGACTATGTGACTTCAGGGTCAAACCGTACCGGTCCAGTTCCTCCCTTTTCCTTCCCTGTACTACCACATGTTTTCCGCAAGGAATATGGCTTAGTAAGTTGCAAACCGCTTTCCTGGTACACACCAAAAGGAGAGGCCGGGATGATGGTTCCATGGCCCTGGATTAAAGCCAGTCATCCGGTCAGGGGGCATGGGTGTTTCTGGTTGGGACCGAGAGGGGGGCACCCTTTAGAGCGCGCATATATAAATTTGATCCCATGCTATTCGAGATTGTGATCTCCCCGTCTCAAAAGTTTTTCTTGGACGATGTCTAGGGTGAGTCCTGGCATCGAGAGGTAGGATGGGTGTGTACTGGTTAGCTGTGTTTTCTTCCGAAAAACCGTAAACGGAACTAGTCCCTCGTGACTACGGAAATCCGTTGGCTGTGGGAAATTTTTTTGTACAAATTCTGCAGAGTCATATATTCCTTGAATCATCTATTCGATGTCCACTTTCGTATCATCTTGGACTAACAGTATCAGTTTGATGACAGAGACTCCAGTGAACCCCATGAGTACTAAGCCCGGATAAAGGTTATTCCTGTGGATGGACTAACCTGTTTATTATCATGAACTGAATATTTATTATGAGTATTGTTTATTTGTGACTAAAGCCCTTTCTGTGATGTCGCCCAGACGTCCGACTGTGGCATTTCTTTTAAAGACCTTTCTGTGATGTCGCTCAGACGTCCGACTGTGGCATTTCTTTTAAAGCCCTTTCCGTGATGTCGCTCAGACGTCCGACTGTGGCATTTCTTTTAAAGCCCTTTCTGTGATGTCGCCCAGACGTCTGACTGTGGCATTTCTTTTTAAAGCCCTTTCTGTGATGTCGCTCAGACGTCCGACTGTGGCATTTCTTTTAAAGCCCTTTCTATGATGTCGCTCAGACGTTCGACTGTGGCATGATTTTCCTGTTATTATTTGTTCACCCTTCGTGGCGTCGCTTCAGACACACGATCGGTTCTCATTTATTTTCTGTTGGGATTTCAGGCGGACTACCGCCGTTTCCCTCGTACTTACTTTGTTATTTTCCTGTTATTGTTTGTTTACCGTTCGTGGCGTCGCTTCAGACACACGATCGGTTCTCATTTATTTTCTGTTGGGATTTCAGGCGGACTACCGCCGTTTCCCTCGTACTTACTTCATTGTGCAAACATTATCAGTGTGCATTGGGAATATTATTCATGACGCATCCATGCATGCATTTGTTATATCTTACGTCCGAACTGTCTTGCGAGTACTTTCAAAGTACTCACTGGCTTGTTGATTTGGCCAGATGCTGACGAAGGCGATCTCATGGATGAAGAGTTCGATAGTGAGTCCGACGCCTAGAGGAATCCCAGTCAGACTCATGCGACCCTGGTCTTGGTCTCAGTTTTATACCCGCTTCCGTAGCCCGAATAAATTTATCGAGCCTCACCTCGACGCTCGATGAGGTGCCAGTTTGAGAACCGTGTTACCACATTCCCCATTGTGTTATTCCACCACCACTATATCCTCGAGTCAGTAGTATGCCACCACACCATTGTGTTATATCCGCCATTATGTATAATTATTGGCTCGCTTGTAATAATTCGTTGAGCAGCCCTAGTTCAACCCTGTAATATATTCTATGCTACTGTCTTATTGTATCAAGTATTTGTCTACCAGTGAGGAGGATTTTCTCTCATACTGGACTCAAAGATTGGTTTCTCAATAAATATTTTTATTAGAAAACCGGTCGTGACACGGACCCTTCCTTATTTGTGCGCGGGAGGAAGGCAGGGGGAGGTGGCGCCCCCTTTTCCTTATTTATGCGCGGGAGGAAGGCAGGGGGAGGTGGCGCTCCCTTTCCTTTCTCTCATGAGGAGGGAAAAGGCAGGAGTGTCCAACGCTCCCCCTTTCCTTCTCCTACGGCCGACGGCCAGGGAGAGGGCGCATCAGCCCCCTTATTTTTTTGAGACAAGTCAGCCCCTTATGGGCTTGTGTGTGCCTCCCCTTGGCCCATTAGGCCCATAGACCTCCCGGGGCCTCCCGGAACCCCTTCCGGTGATCCGATGGTTACCCGGTACAACTCGAAATCTTCTCGGTGTCCAAATAGCATCGTCCTAGATATCAATCTTTACCTTCAGACCATTCTAGAGCCCCTCATCATGTCCGTGATCTCATCTAGGACTTCGAACAACATTCAGTCACCAAATCACATAACTCATATAATACTATATCGTCAATGGAAGTTAAGCATGCGGACCCTATGGGTTCGAGAACTATGTAGACATGACCGAGAGACCTCTCCGATCAATAACCATTAGCGGAACCTGGATGCCCATATTGGTTCCTACATACTATATGAATATCCTTATTGGTCAAATCTTATGACAATATACGTAATTCCCTTTGCCTATCGGCATGTTACTTGCCCGAGATTCGATCGTAGGTATCTTCATACCTAGTTCAATCTCGTTACTAGCAAGTCTATTTACTCGTTCTGCAATACATCATCTTGTAACTAACTCCTTAGTCACTTTGCTTGCAAACTTCTTGTGATGTGTATTACCGAGAGGGCCCAGAGATACCTCTTCGATATATGGAGTGACAAATCCTAATATCGATCCATGACAACTCAACAAATACCTTCGGAGATACCTGTAGAGCATCTTTATAATCACCCAATTACGTTGTGACGTCTGATAGCACACAAGATATTCCTCTTGTATCCGGGAGTTGCATGATCTCATAGTCGAAGGAATATGTATTTGACATTAAGAAATCAATAGCAATAAAATGAATGATCATATGCTAAGCTAACAGATTGGTCTTGTCCATTACATCATTCTCCTAATGATGTGATCCCGTTACCAAGTGACAACACATGTCTATGTTTAGGAAACCTTAACCATCTTTGATCAATGATCTACTCTAGTAGAGGCTTACTAGGGACATGATATTTGTTTATGTATCCATACATGTATTTAAGTTTACGATCAATACAATTGTAGCATGAATAATAAACCTTTATCATGAATAAGAAAATATAAAATAACAACTTTATTATTGCCTCTAGGGCATATTTCCTTGAGTCTCCCACTTGCACTAGAGTCAATAATCTAGATTACATTGTAATGAATCTAACACCCATGGAGTCTTTGTGCTGATCATGTTTTGCTCGCGGAAGAAGCTTAGTCAATGGGTCTGCTACATTCAGATCTGCATGTATTTTGCAAATCTCTATGTCTCCATCCTTGACCTTTTCACGAATGGATTTGAAGTGTCTCTTGATGTGGTTGGTTCTCTTGTGAAACCTGGATTCCTTTGACAAGGCAATTGCTCTGGTGTTGTCACAAAATATTTTCATTGGACCCAATGCACCGGGAATTACACCTAGATCGGATATGAACTCCTTCATCCGGACTCCTTCATGTGGTTCTTTCGAAGAAACTATGTACTCTGCTGCACACGTAGATCCCGCCATGATGCTCTGCATGGAACTGCACCAACTGACAGCTCCACCATTCAATATAAATATGTATCCGGTTTGAGACTTAGATTCATCCGGATCAGTGCCGGAGCTTAGCATCGACATAACCATTTATGACTAGCTCCTCCTCACCTCCATAGAAGAGAAACATACCCTTAGTCCTTTTCAGGTACTTCATGATGTTCTTGACTGTTATCCAATGATCCAGTCCTGGATTACTTTGGTAGCTCGCAGCTAAACTTATGGAAAGGCACACATTAGGCCTGGTACACATCATATCATACATGATAGAACCTATGGTTGAGGCATAGGGAATGACTTTCGTTTTCTCTCTATCTTCTGTAGTGGTCGGGCTTTGAGTCTAACTCTGTTTCACACCTTGTAACACAGTCAAGAACCCTTCCTTTGACTGATCTATTTTGAACTTCTTCAAAACATTGTCAAGGTATGTGCCTTGTGAAACTCCTATTAGGCGTCTTGATCTATCCCTATAGATCTTGATGCCCAATATATAAGCAGCTTCACCGAGGTCATTCAATGAAAAATTCTTATTCAAGTATCCTTTTATGATATCCAGATATTCTATATCATTTTCAATTAACAATATGTCATCCACATATAATATCAAAAATGCTACAGAGCTCCCACTCACTTTCTTGTAAATACAGGCTTCTCCGTAAGTCTGTATAAAACCATATGCTTTGATCACCTCATCAAAGCGTATATTCCAATTCCGAGATGCTTGCACCAATCCATAGATGGATCGCTGGAGCTTGCACACTTTGTTAGCACCTTTAGGATCGACAAAACCTTCTGGTTGCATCATATACAACTCTTCTTTAAGAAATCCATTAAGGAATTCAGTTTTGACGTCCATTTGCGAGATTTCATAATTATAAAATGCAGAAATTGCTAACATGATTCAGGCTGACTTAAGCATCGCTATGGGTCAGAAATTCTCATCATAGTCAACTCCTTGAACTTGTCGAAAACCTTTTGCGACAAGTCGAGCTTTGTAGATAGTGACATTACCATTAGCGTCTGTCTTCTTCTTGAAGATCTATTTATTGTCAATGGCTTGCCGATCATTGGGCAAGTCCACCAAAGTCCATACTTTGTTCTCATACATGGATCCTATCTCAGATTTCATGACCTCAAGCCATTTATCAGAATCTGGGCTCATCATAGCTTCTTCACAGTTCGTAGGTTCGCCATGGTCCAATAACATGACTTCCATGACAAGATTACCATACCACTCTGGTGCGGAACGTGCTCTGTTCAACCTACGAGGTCTAGTAGTAACTTGATCTAAAGTTTCATGATCATCATCATTAGCTTCCTCTCCAGTTGTTGTAGGCATCACGGGAACAATTTTCTCTGTTGTGCTACTTTCTAATTTGAGAGAAGGTACAATTACCTCATCAAGTTCTACTTTCCTCCCACTCACTTCTTTCGAGAGAAACTCCTTCTCTAGAAAGGACCCATTCTTGGCAACAAAGATTGCCTTCAGATTTGTGGTAGAAGGTGTACCCAATAGTTTCTTTAGGGTATCCTATGAAAACACACTTTTCTGATTTGGGTTCGAGCTTATTAGGCTGAAGCCATTTCACATAAGTGTCGCATCCCCAAACTTTAAGAAATGACAGCTTAGGTTTCTTGCCAAACCATAGTTCATACGGTGTTGTCTCAACGGATTTAGATGGTTCCCTATTTAACATGAAAGGGGTTTTCTCCAATGCATAACCCCAAAATGATAGTGGTAAATCGGTAAGAGACATCATGGAACGCACCATATCTAATAAAGTACGGTTATGACGTTCGTACACACCATTATGTTGTGTTGTTCCAGGTGGCATGAGTTGTGAAACAATTCCACATTGTTTTAAAAAGGCCAAACTCGTAACTCAAATATTCGCCTCCGCGATCAGATCGTAAAAAAATTATTTTCTGGTAGCAATGATTCTGCACTTCACTCTGAAATTCCTTGAACTTTTCAAATGTTTCAGACTTGTGTTTCATCAACTAGATCTATCCATACCTAGTCAAATGATCTTGAAGGTCAGAAAATAACAATACCTGCCGCATGCTTCAAAACTCATCGGATCGTATACATCGGTATGTATTATTTCCAATAAGTAATTAGCTCAGCCCATTGTTCCGGAGAACGGAGTTTTAGTCATCTTGCCCATGAGGCATGGTTCACAAGTATCAAATGATTCATAATCAAGTGACTCAAAAAGTCCATCCGTATGGAGTTTGTTCATGCGCTTTACACCAATATGACCTAAACGGTAGTGTCACAAGTATGTTGCACTATCATTATCAATTTTGTATCTTTTGGCATCAATATTGTGAATATGTGTATCACTGCGATCAAGATTCAACAAGAATAGACCATTCATAAAGGGTGCATGACTATGAAAGATATTACTCATATAAATGGAACAACCATTATTCACCGATTAAAATGAATAACCGTCTTGCAATAAACAAGATCCAAATACAATGTTCATGCTCAACGCTGGCGCCAAATAACAATTATTGAGGTATAAAACTAATCCCGAAGTTAGATGTAGAGGTAGCATGCCGGCGACGATCACATCGACTTTGGAACCATTCCCGACGCGCATCATCACCTCGTCCTTAGCAAATCTTCGTTTATTCCACAACTCCTATTTTGAGTTACAAATATGAGCAACCGAACTAGTATCATATACCCAGGCGCTACTATGATCATTTTTAAGGTACACATCAATAACATGTATATCAAATATACCTTTGTTCACTTTGCCTTCCTTCGTATCCGTCAAGTATTTGGGGCGATTCCGCTTCCAGTGACCATTCCTTTTGCAGTAGAAGCACTCAGTTTCAGGCTTGGGTCCAGCTTTGGGCTTCTTCACGGGAGCGGCAACTTGTTTCCACTCTTCTTGAAGTTCCCTTTCGTTCCCTTACCCTTTTTCTTGAAATTAGTGGTCTAGTTAACCATCAACACTTGATGCTCCTTCTTGATTTCTACCTCCATAGCCTTAAGCATTGTGAAGAGATCGAGAATAATTTTCATTGTCCCTTGCATATTATAGTTCATCATGAAGCCTTTGTAGCCTGGTGGCAGTGACTGAAGAACCCTGTCAATAACACTCTCAACTGGAAGATCAATTCCCAGCTGAGTCAAGTGGTTATGATACCCAGCCATTTTGAGTATGTGTTCACTCACCGAAATATTCTCCTCCATCTTCCAGCTATAAAACTTGTCGGAGACTTCATATCTCTCAACCCCAACATTAGCTTGAAGTATCAACTTTAGCTCTTGGAACATCTCATATGCTCCACGACGTTCAAAACGTCTTCGAAGTCCCAGTTCTAAGCCGTAAAGCATGGCACACCGAACTATTGAGTAGTCATCAGATTGAGTTTGCCAGATGTTCATAACATTTTTAGTAGCTCCCGCATTAGGTCTGTCACCTAGCGGTGCATCAAGGACATAATTCTTCTGTGCAGCAATGAGGATAATCCTCAAGTTACGAACCCCATCCGTGTAGTTGCTACCACCATGTTTCAACTTATCTTTCTCTAGGAACGCATTAAAATTTAGGGGAATGGTAGCACGAGCCATTGATCTACAACATAGATATGCAAAACTATTAAGACTAAGTTCATGATAAATTAAGTTCAATTAATCATATTACTAATGAACTCCCACTTAAATAAACATCCCTCAAGTTATATAAGTGATACATGATCCAAATCAACTAACCCATGTACGATCATCACGTGAGATGGGGTAGTCATCAATGGTGAACATCTCTATGTTGATCATATCTACCATATGACTCACGTTCGACCTTTTGGTCTCTAGTGTTCTGAGACCATATCTGTACATGCTAGGATCGTCAAGTTTAACCCAAGTATTCTGCATGTGCAAAGCTGTCTTACACCAGTTGTATGTGAACGTAGAGTCTATCACACCCGATCATCACGAGGTGCTTCGAAACAACGAACTTTGGCAACAGTGCATACTCGGGGAGAACACTTTTTATCTTGAAATTTTGTGAAGGGATTATCTTATAATGCTACCGTTGTTCTAAGCAAAATAAGATGCATAAAGGATAAACATCACACACAATCAAAAAATATATGACATGCTATGGAAATCATCAACTTGTGCTTTTGATCTCCATCTCCAAAGCATCGTCATGATCTCCATCATCACCGGCTCGACACCTTTATATTCATCGTTGCGTCGGGGTCGTCTCGCCAAATATTGCTACTACAACTATGCTAACGCATAGCGATAAAATAAAGCAATTACACTGCATTTGCATTTCATAAAATAATTAAGAGACAACCCTAAGGCTCCTGCCGGTTGTCGATATGACAAAACATGATCATCTCATACAAAAACGTATATCACATCACATCTTGACCATATCACATCACAACATGCCTACAAAAACAAGTTGGACGTCCTCTACTTTGTTGTTGCAAGTTTTACGTGGCTGCTACGGGCTTCTAGCAAGAACCATTCTTAACTAAGCAAAAACCACAACGGTGATATATCAAGTTTGCTGTTTTAACCTTCTTCAAGGACCGACCGTAGTGAAATTCAATTCAACTAAAGTAGGAGAAACAGACACCTGCCAACCACCCTTATGCAAAACAAGTTGCATGTCAGTCGGTGGAACCGGTCTCATGTGCGTGGACACATAAGGTTGGTCCGGGCCGCTTCATCCCACAATACCGCCGAATCAAAACAAGACGTTGGTGGTAACTAGTATGCCTATCACCACCCACAATTCTTTGTGTTATACTCATGCATATCATCTATGCATAGACCTGGCTCATGATGCCACCGTTGGGGAAAGTTGCATGGAAAACAATTTTTTCTTCGCACACGCAAGATCTATCCATGGAGATGCATAGCTACGAGAGGGGTGAGTGTGGCTGCGTACCCTAGTAGACCATAAGTGGAAGCGTTTATTAACACGGTTGATGTGTAGTCGAACTTCTTCATGATCCAACTGATCAAGTACCCAACGCATGACACCTCCGTGTTTAGCACACGTTCAGCTCGGGGACGTCCTTGCCTTCTTGATCCAGCAAGACAGGCAAAGTAGTAGATGAGTTCTGACAGCATGATGGCGTGGTGATGGTGGTGGTGATGCTATCTCCATAGGGCTTCGCCTAAGTACTTTGAAAATATGACCAAGGGACGAAACTTTGGAGAAGGGCACCGCACACAGCTAAGAGATTGTCGTGGCTAGGTGTGGTTGTGCGAACAGCTGTTCGGCAACCTTGGGCCATTCCATTTGCCGGCAGGGATTGTCCCTCTGCATCTCAACTCTGCTCAGGATCAAATTCTAAAATGGTTGCCCGATTGCACTGCTTACGGAGTTGCGGCTGATTGGCAATTGCCTAAACTGGATGCAGAGATAGTGTGGGTCTCCTGTTTGGAAGAAACACTACTGGAATCAGGATCTTTGCCATCAGCCAGCTCTTTGCCATCCGCTAGCTGATGGTAACGAATGTCTTTTCCATTAGCTTAAAGAAAACCGAGGGCAAAGAACGAGCTGACGGCAAAGGTCATGTTTGCCCTCGGCCAGCTCTTTGTCGTCTGCTAGTTGACGGCAAAGGTCATGTTTGCCCTTGGTCAGCTCTTTGTCATCCGCTAGCTGACGGCATAGAAGCTTTGCCGTCAACTAGCAGACGGCAAAGAGTGAGTGTATCCCACTAGCGAGAACCACCTAACGGGCACTTTCTTTGCCGTCCACTAGCTGACGGCAAAGCTTCGTTGCCGTCCACTAGCAGACGGCACAGAAAGTGGCCAAACTAACGTCCGTTAGCTAGGCTCTTTGTCGTGTGCTAGTAGACGGCATAACTAAAATGCCAGCGATGCCTGCCCGCGCCCCATCTCTCTGCCTCTCTCTCTCTCTCTCTCTATCTATCTCTCTCTCTCTCCGCCCCATGCTCGAGCCGCCGCCGCCCCGCGCCACCCGCCGTCACCGTGCCGCCCCCGCCGCCCCGGTGACCCCGTCCTATGCCCCACGCCATCCCCGTCGCCGCACCGCCCCGCCCCGCGCTTGTGCCCGAGCCGCTGCCACACCACGCCATCCCCGTCACCGCGGCGCCCCCTCCTCCACCCCGGCGGCCCCGACGCCCCTCTACTCCACCACCGCGGCCGCCGCTCTGGCGCACCCTCCTCCACTTGGCCGCCTCGGCGCCCCTCTCCTCCACCACCGCGGCCGCCTCGCCGCTCCGGCGCCCCCTCCTCCACCCGGCCGCCCCCACGCCCCTCTCCTCCACCCCCGCCGCTCCAGCGCCCCCGGCTCCGGTGAGACCTATTGTATTTTTTCTGTTTTTGTTTCTATTTTTAAGTTTAGTTTAGGTTTACTTTAGGTTTGGTTTAGTTAAGGTTTACTTTAGTTCACTTTAGGTTTAGTTGAAGTGATTGGTAGGCCTAGTGATTGCGCGATTCTGTGATCCTATGGAGTAAAATTTAAGTGCACACCTCATATGAATCTGTGATCATATCCAGCAAAATTTATATGCATGTTCCACTCCACTGTCTACACATTTACTTAATTAGTAATACTACCAAATACTAAAGGCTATGTATAACATTGCTACATGTGTTTTTTTCTATATAAAATTGCATTCATTTCCTCTTCTAGACATGAACCAGCTCTTGCATGGAACTGAATCTGATACATTTGTGTATTAAATGAGTATGTTAGCATTTCACTTGGCTTGTAATCAAGTTTTATTACTGCTAATGTACCTCAAGTTTATTTGTCGATGAGATGCATGAGTCTTGGTAGTTCTGGAATCCCTATTAGTTGAAACATGAGCACTACAAAGTTTCATATCTATGATCAATTTGTTGACAGACCGTTTAGCTGATGCTTATTTCTCTTGCTGGCAGATGCTTATTTAATTAGGTTTTCTTTAGCTGATGCTCATGATGTCGCTCTTGTCGTTTTTTTCTCAGGTTCTGGTTGTTCTGCTCCTACTTCAACAACGGCTAAGATGTGAGTGTGCCTCAAACTCGCAACATGGACTCAGTGTATATTTGATAAATGATAACCTCATGCCGTTAGCCCTCAAGTTAAAATAGGACCTATTCTCCTACGTTAGTTGAATCTCCTATGATCATAGTTGAGCAAGTATAAGATTGCAGTATGGATATAATGTCTTACCCCAGCTTGCATTTCCATACCTTTCCTGTAATAGGATCCTATGGTAATGTGATGTGGTACTTGTTCTGATTTGCATACAAAGTAAATTGATTTTAGGACACTACCCTTAGTTTCTGATTTGAGGTATGTTTGTTTGCTTGGTGTGTGTCAATCTCAAAATGGCAGACAAAACATGACAAGGGGAAAATCCACATACCAAGGATAGGTCATCTGTATGTCAACCTAGAGCCACCTAAATCCACATACCAAGGATAAATCTTGTGCTAAGATCTAGTATGTCAACCTAGAGCCACCTAAAATATGGTGCAACTATGATTGTTGCCACAAGTATTCCAACGTGATCACACCACAAGGAGCTTTAGGTTTAGTTTTGGTTAAGAAGAAAGAAGAAAGATGAAAAAATAAGAAGAAGATAAAGAGGAGGAAGAAGAAGTGTATTTTCCCTATTTTTAGATTATATGCTATGTTTTTCAACATTTTTAGTTTTCTTTCATGTCTAAAGAAATCCCTAGTTTTGAAGGGTGCCAATTGCCATTGCTAACTAACCTACCAAATTAATTAAGTGTTGTTGATGTTGTTGAGCACAAGTGTTGTGGGGACCCCAACTTATAAGTCGTGATCTCCGAATGCACGTGTATAGTGATCCTAGAGATCAATGCTCACTGAACACACAGAAGCTGAATAACAAGAGTCTTACATCCATACATACCGTCTTACACAAATAATGACCATTATGGTCAACTCTTACATAGATAAAGCCACAAGGGCTGAATACCAAATAAACTTGAGCAGCAGAAATTTCTGTCGATAAATAGAACCCATGCCATCTGCCTTAACCCTACAGGCATTCTGACTTGGAAATGTCCTAGTTCGCATGTTCGTCTCCAAAGAACTCTTCTTTGAACTCATGTTCTTCCATGCCTGGCCAATTAAATAACCAGTGGCAAGCCAATGATTACTTTGAATGTACTCGCAAGCAACCCATGATTGGAACAAGGCACAATAATGCAATGATATAGCACTAAGTAGGTAGTTTGCAGAAAGCTAGTTTTGAGTGCAATGACATGATCTATCAATCTGTAAAGTATGCATCATGAGAGTACAGATATTTGTATGAACAAGTTACAGATATCAACATAAATAGAATTGGACACCAATCCAACTTGATCATTGTGTCAAGTCATCTGACTTAACCCCAAATAGTTTTATCAACACACACACATGGTTTGTAAACAAGTGGACGTAGCCCAAGAGCGGTTACCCAACTGTCCTTGACCGTGGACATGGCTATTGGAATACTTTCACACTTTGCAGAGGTTGCACACTTTACCCACAAGATCCAGGGAGCTTCCGTGTCATCCACGACCAGCGGTACCTCAAGATACCCGGGGTAAGCACCCGATCACTATCTTTCCCTAGAAGACACTAACATAGAGTCCACTCGATTGGTAGTAACCCCCGTGCCCAACATTTCACATCTTAAAATTGTGGAGCCTCGCTCCCATATTCATCACATACCACAGGCACGGGGTACCAACGGTGTGTCTAGTGCCCTGTGACAACAATCATGGCTGCCCTACCTGGCACGACCCCGTCCCCTGAGAGCGCAACAACGACTCTCCCATCACTAGTAATGCGGGCTCCAAGCTAGTATCGGCCTAGGTAATCAATAATGCCCTTTCCCATATAAGGGTAGAGTGGTTGCGCATGTAAGGTTGGAATAACGGTCGCAACTTAAACCAATCCATTTTGAAAGCAACACACACTTGCCTCGGTACACCACTTCGTCATCAAGTGGTTGCCCAACTCATTATCTCCATCGGGCATAAGTGGCACCTGATGGGGTTTTCGAAAAGTTCTTGAAAACAATCTTGCTTCCATCACCATGCATATACCCAACCCATTTGCGTAGCATCTACTTAGTATCCTAATTACAGCCACTCGCATAACCCTCATAGAAAGGTAGGTTCATGCATCATGCAAGTGTCAACGAGAAAAGCAACGGAGGCAACCCACCTCAAGTGGTCACCACATTATCATGACTTCAATGCAAGTAATAAAAGTGCCATATGACATGCATAAAAAGGGTTTCTTAGACATGGTCAAAGGGCTGCTTGCCTGGCTTGGCAAAGTCTTCAGGGTCTTCAAAGTCTTCTGGTCCAACTCCTTCGTCAGCAACGCAATCTATCTTCGCAAAATAATAACGAGACAAATAAGGCAATAATAAAACGGAAAAACCAAAGTGCTCAGAAAAATGTCAACTTATTTTTGTTAAATACTAGGGTGCAAACTAAGAAGGGGGAAATTCCTAGTTTTTGGATTTGGAGTGGCAGAATAGGAGAAACGGATTTTGAGAGGGGTTTAAATATATTCAAATTTGAATTTGAATATGAACAGTACATAAAAGTTGTTTGGACATGAGTGAAAGTTATACCATTAAATAGGTGGGATTTTTAGAAATATATGGGAGTTGGAATTATTGCATTTGGATGAATATTTAATTCTGTGGAATTTTTGGAAAAGTGACAGAAAAAGAAAAGGAAAAAGGGGCACTGTGCCTGCTGGGCCAAAACGGCCACAGGGCAGCGGCCCAGCTAGCAAGGTGGCCCAGCCGAGCCGACACGCGCGCACTAGGTTTTTAAACCTGACGGGCGGGGCCCGGTGTTAGTGAGAGAGGGGGAGGCAAGGGAGAGGAGAGGCTAACAGGTAGGGCCCGCCTATCATCTCCAACCTCACGACCAGAGGGGTCGGCGAGCTCACCGGCGACGCTACAGGGCACAGCAGGTCGAGCGGGTGGCACCGTTGGACTCAGGGGGATGTCGTCGTTCGGGTGGTGGTGGAGCTGGTCGCCGGGTTGGCCGGGTTCGCCGGCGAGGAGGTCACGCGGCGGAGGAGCTTCGGGTGGCGGCGGTTTCGGCCGTTTCCGGTAGCTACAGAGAGGGGAAATAGGGGGAAATGATCAGTGGTGTTTAGGGGTTCCAGATCGAGGCAGAGGAGGAGTGGGGAGAGCTTCTACCGTGCGGAGGATGGCGAGCCACCGCGGCGGAGTTCGAGCTCGATCTCGAGCTCGAGAGCTTCCGAAGAGGAGCGGGTGGTGTAGGGGGGTCATTAGGGGAGTGAGAGAGCGAGTGGTGAGGAGAGGAGGGTTCGGGGAGGCCCTTAAATAGGCGAACGGCGGGGTGCCATGGACCCGTGCGCCGGCGAGCTCCTGCTCGCCGCCACAGGACTCGGGAGGAGCTAGTGCTGTGTCTGGGGTGTTTCTGGGCGTGGAATACGACGAGGGGAACTAAGGGAGAGAGCAGGGGAAGGCCGGAGAGCATCGCGCGTGTGAGCCGCACAGTTGGCGCGCTCGGGCGGCAGTGCGAGTGCGAGCAGGGGCAGGAGAGAGGGAGGAAGGAGGGGGCCGACCAGCTGTCGTGTCTCGAATTCCGAGGCGCAACGTCAGGCGTGCTGGGGAGGCCCGAGGTGGTTGGCAGAGGGCGGCTATAGTGCCTGGCCGCACTGTAGCACGCTTTGGAGCGTGCAAATGGCATGCCATGGCATTTTATATGCCTTGTGGGAACAACCACTGATGTTTGGCTGCCCTAGGGGGCAGTAAAGAAGAGGGGAGGGGCATTGGATGCCCTGGAGAGCCAGTAGGAGAGGAGTGGGGTTGAGAGAGAGGGAAATGGGCTGTCCAGAGAGAGAAAGAGGGGTTTTACCCCTCCAATAATTGAGATGTGGATTTGACATTGTTACTGGAGGTGCAAGGGCACTAGGAGGGGCTGTCGTAAAACTTTGAGCCCATGGAGATTAGTGGAAGGGGTCAGAATGGTGTTTTTGGAAATGTGACAGAAGGTGTTTGTTGCTTGTTTGGGTAAGCAAATTAACTCCATTTGGCATAAGACTCCATAGGGTGAAATGGAACATATAATTAGGGCCGTCCACCAATTTTGAGCTCATTTGGGCAAAGTTGCCAATGCAACTTTTGTAAACCCTAGAAATCAACAAAAATGCATTCACCAAGATCTAGTCATGCAAAACCATTCCCCTTGATGCACCACTTGGTGTAGTGTCATCATTTGGGCTGTTCAGCATGACCACAAAGTTTGGGGGCATTTGGAATGAGTTGGCAATGTAAAGTTGTTTAAACTTGAATCTGGACAGAGAGGGTTTTGGGGCACTTTGGTGAACGAAAATAGTTTGGATTGAGCTGAAACTTTGCAAGGTCATCATATTATGCATATGTGAATTGCTAGAATTTTCCTGGATTTATTGGAAAATATTCCTTGCAGAAATATTTCAAATACTTGAAATGGACAGAAATGGTTTTGGAGGATTTTGCCCAATATTTTTGACATGACCATGTGTTGAAACTCTTATATATGGAAAATATATGTCCACTGAGTTTCCCTAATTTTTCTCAAATATTTTTGAAGCTTAAAAAATAATTTTAACCTATTAAAGACCATTTCTGGCCTTAAGAAAAAGTCTTTAAATAAAATTGGAAAATTACTTTTAAAATTATATTTTTGTGGTTTATGGGAGTCCTATAGCGGCTAGGTTTCAAATATACTTTTTGAAATATTTTTCATCCCAAAAATCAAGTACTTGTAGTGCAAACCTCGATTTAGGGGTTTTTGGAAAACTAATATTTGAAAATACTATTTTGCCAAATTATTTTTGTAAGAAAATACTATACTGCACTATACACATGGCATGATTATGGGGTAGAAGTTTGGGGCAGGGAGATGAAGTACATAAGGTGGATTAGTTGACTTTAAAGAGCACTTGAAAAACACAGAGAGAAAACCAACTCCAAAAAAGCCAAATAATGCAAAAGTTTTTGTCAAACCACACTTTATCATGATTTATTAGCTTAAGTGTTGTGGCATGAAAACCAGGGTGTGACAAGTGCATTGTATTTTTCTCAGTTTTCTTTCATGTCTAAAAACTTAGCTCTGTTCCAACTACGTCCATTTGTCAAATTAATATGATACAATTGATAGATATGGTTCTAGCTAGCTATGTTTATAAATATGGTTCTAGATACTAATTGGTCTCTTCTGCTGCTTATCAGAGATGGGGGAGGCCGCCACCATAGGCTGTGCTCTGCCACACCGGAGTACGACTTGGAAGGTTTCGAGTTCTTTACGATCATACTCGAGAATTCCTCCAAGAGGCAGGTATATAGAAGGAGAGATCTCCCCTTCACCCATCTCTTTATCATAACTCTGCTATTTGCATGCTTGACCCACGCTGCACAGGCTACCTGACACTTTTATGAAGATGTTGGACGGCCATCGGCCAAAGAATGTGGAGCTGCGACAGGCCGGCAGCGGGCTTCGTAACCTGTGGGACATGGAGGTGGTGTTCAGGTACGGCCACATGTACCTGTGTTGTGGCTAGGAGCAGTTCATCCATGCCTACGACCTGTGGCACAGGTACTTCCTTGTCCTCAAGTACGACGGCAACGCCACGCTCACCGTGAAGGTGTTCAACACGACTATGTGCCACATGCGCTACCAGGATGATAGCGTTGGCAGTACGCTTTGCCTCTTCTTCCTGTCCATTTGGCTTTGTCTTACACTGATTGTTAAAAAAACTTTGTTGCATTTGGTCGGGCATTGGCAGCAGCAACAGCGACTCTGGCTACAGAAAAAGTAGTAGGGAGTCTGGCTACAGCAAAAGCAGCAGTGAGGATGATTCGGAATGTAGTGGAGAAGAAGAGGAGCAGAGATGAGGAGGTGCAGCCTATTCTGTCTAACCTCGCGATGGTGGTGGCTGATGATGGCGAAGTGATGGTGGTGGCTGACGATGGGCAAGAGATGGTGGTGGCTGACGATGACCTAGCGATGGTGCTGCCTGAAGATGGCCTCGTGATGGTGGTGGTGGCTGACAATGACCTCGCGATGGTGGTGGCACCCGCGATCCCACAGCCAGCGATATGACCATGCCAATTGTGGTAGAAGACTACATCCCACTGCCTCTCTGCTCTAAGCGCATCATGATGATGAAGGAGAAGGAGAAGAGGGAGGAGTGAAGTATGTCAGGTATGTCAGATCTCCAAAGTGATCGATACTTAGCTTTGTTTCCTCCGAGATGACCTAAGTTAGCTCTAATATGCTTAGTTACCTAGGTTTGGTCAATAATGACATACACTTAGCTTGCTTATGTAAAAAATGGCATAATTAGCTTACTTAGGTTTGACATGGCATAACAATCTTGGTAACCTCGTATATGTCATATCGTTAGCTTATTTTCCTCGAAAATGACAGAATAAGCCTAATTAGCTCCAAAATGATCAATTTTACCTAAGTTAGCTCCAAAATGACCTAAGTTAGCTCTAAGTTAGCTCTAAAATGCTAAATTAGCTCTAATATGCTTAGTTACCTGGGTTAGCTCAAGAAAGACCCATACTTATCTTACTTATGTCAAAAATGGCATAATATGCTTAGTTAACTCAAAAATGGCATAATTAGCTAGGTTAGCTCCAAAATGACCAATTTTACCTAGGTTAGCTCCAATATGATCCATTTTACCTAGGTTAGCTCCCAAATGACCAAGTTTACATAGGTTAGCTCCAATATGATCCATTTTACCTAGGTTAGCTCCAAAATGACCTATTTACCTAGGTTAGCTCTAAAATGACCTACACACTTAGCATTTTTACCTAGCTTAGCTAAAAAATGGCATTTTTACCTACCTTAGTTAGAAGAAGAAGAAGATAAAGTAGAGGAGATGAGAAAGAAAGAAAAGATACATTCTTTTTTTCTTCCTTTTCTTCTAGCTAGTCTTCTTCTTCTTCTAACTTTCATCTTTCCAAATTTGCAGATTTGCTTTAGATGAGGAAGCTTGCATTGATGGAGTGTACTCTTCTCCTTATGCTTCCCTTTTGTTTATGGAAACTTGTTGGAAACTTCTGTTGGCTATGTATGTATATATGGATATGTTCTTGGAAACTTCTTGTTAGAAATCATTGTATTTTTGATATGTTGTTGGAAACTTGTATGCTTCTTATGTTGTTGGAAACTTATTGTTGGTATGCTTGTTGAACTTATTTTGAAATGTGTGTGTATATATATATATATCTGTGAAATTCTATCAAATCGAATGAATTTAAGAAAAAACAGGGGCTATACATGCACTTTGCCGTCTGCTGGCAGATGGCAAAGAGCTTTGCCATCAGCCAGCAGACAGCGAAGCTGCCATGTGGTAGCTACATGTGCAACCTGGGGGCACTTGGCTGGCCTATATGGTTTCTTTGCTTTCTGCTGGTAGACGACAAAGAACTTTGCATCTTTGCCATCTGTCAGCAGACAGAAAAGCGCACCGTTAACCCCTTAATGACCCTAAGCTTCCACGTATGCCGTCTAGGTCCTTTGCCGTACGCTAGCTGATGGGAAAGACCATTTTATCTTTGTTGTCCGCCAGCAGACGGCAAAGAATCCTTTGCCGAAGCCTATTCAGCTGGATCTTTTGCCGTCTGCTGGCTGATGGCAAAGGCCTTTGCCGTCCGCCAGGCATGCGTTTGCCGTCAGCCATGGCAGACGGCGAAGTGCCTGATTCCTGTAGTGAAAGGGCTTCTAGGGTGGAGAACGATCTTATCAAGTGCAACTCAAAGTTCAGAAGCAGCGTTAAAAAAACAGTGGCCCCTACCTCCTTGTCAACCGCAAAGAGGGTGAAGAAGATCGCCTCCAAGGGTGACAAGCTAGAGGTGGTATGCCGCCAATCCACTTGCCTATCGGAGGCGAAGACCCCACCCGCCAAGCGACGTGCTATCACGGGGGTTGATCCTATCCCCCCAGTCAAGCCCAGCTTATTCACAAAGCTCAATCCCGCCAAAGAACTCGGCCCCACCGATGAGTTCAAAGCTGTCAGGAAGCTCTGCTCCACCAACTTTGAAAAGGGGCATGGCGACCCTGCCACCTGCGGCCTACGACCTCGACTCCATGCTCGTGGATCCAGAGTAAGGAGAACAACTGAACTTCTTGTTGATGTATTACGTATCTGATAGTTGTTGATCCAATCTTGTTTTGTTGATTTGGAAGGGATGAAGAACCCCTCGCCCAGTGGGCCAAGCGGGCAAAGCATGTGGTGGTGCCAAGCCATTTGTCGAGCACAGATCTGGCAGGGGACATGGCAGATAATCTCCTGCCCGGCCCCCAAGTCTAGCCCCCAGCATGAAGGCGAAGGGCACACCTCGTTTGCACACGGAGATGTGGAAGAACGCCCGTCATATCCCGGTAAGGGGTTGGGCATGAGTCAACACGGCAGGGCCCTTCAAGAGGGGTCCACCCTCCAGGAATCTCCACCGACCATGGTTCAAGCAGATGCATCACCTACAAGGGCCTCCCCCATGGGGCCTGCTCGGGTTGAGGTCACGGCCATTGAAGGAGGGGTTGTGGACCGTGCGCCAACAACCTATGCTGCCAAGCATGGAGATGTTACCTTGCAGCAGCCACCGTCGGGTAATCCTCTTGCCTTTTCTTCTTCTTGCTCGAATAATTTATCTTCTTGGTATATATCTAGTAGTGTCTGACCTCTTTTGACTCTGTCTGCTTGATTTCATTTGTAGATTCATCGACTGAGGAGCCTGAGCTCTAGGAGGAAGTGGCCAACATTGGAAAGTGTGCTGCCGAGGAAGCAGTTAAGATTGCTGCTGCAGAAGGCCATGAGCACACTGTCGGGAATATCCAAGAATTCTCAAAGGAAGTAGAGAAAACCCCCGACATCATATCTAGTCCATGGATAGTTCTTGAGGAGAAAACCCCTCTTTAAACTATGGGACCTCTTCCCCTGTTCGACACATAGGCCATAGTTCCAAGTCCATCCTCAAGCAAGCTAGCACTAATCCTTGCACATCTTGGGCCAGCCACTCCGGGCTCATCTGTTTTAGTGGGTGCGGATTTCGATGAAGAGATCTGATGCATGCTAGTACCACTGTCTCAGAGAGTCGAAGAGGCTGTTGATCCTGTTGATAACGCCAAGGACCTGGCCTTCCTGGAATCTATGGCGACATTCCTCAAAGATGCATAGCACAGGTACAACCCTGGGTCTCAGGCGATCAAAGAGCAGCTTAACTCTGTCATTCTTATGGATAAGAAGTGGGCAGGCAATAAACTGCAAGAATGGTACAAGAAGCAATCCCACGCCATCATGCGGCAAGAGGAGGTCCTAACCATGGCCAAGGAGGATACCGCTGCACGGGAGGTTCGGTTGGCGGAGCGCGAAGCGCTTCTAAACTCCAAGGAGAAGGACATGTCCACCCGAGAAGGGAACCTCGAAGCCACCCTCCGTGGCAAGGATCAAGAGATGGAGGCCCTCATACAATAGCGTACCAAGGACCTGGAGGAAAGCCACAAAGCTGCCCTCGACGCACTCACCCTTGAATCTTCTGTCCAATTGAAGAAGGTCACCGATGAGCTAGCTGCCTGCTACTTCTTGAGCTTGCGTTGGTTTTTTCCATTGAAGAGGAAAGGGTGATGCAACAAAGTAGAGTAAGTATTTCCCTCAGTTTTGACAACCAAGTTATTAATCCAGTAGGAGACAATGCACAAGTCACTGAATATCTACACAAACAATCAAACAACTTGCACCCAACGCGATAAAGGGGTTGTCAATCCCTTCATGGTCACTCGCAAAACTGAGATCTGATAGAGATAGATAAACGGTAAAGTAAATATTTTTGGTATTTTTGGTTTATAGATCGAAAAGTAAAAGATTTCAAAAAGAGTAGATAAGAAACTAAAATTGTGGATTAGAAACTTATATGATGGAAAATAGACCCAGGGGCCATAGGTTTCACTAGAGGCTTCTCTCAAGATAGAAAATATTATGGTGGGTGAACAAATCACTGTCGAGCAATTGATGGAAAAGCACAAAGTTATGACGATATCTAAGGAAATGATCATGAATATAGGCATCACGTCTGTGTCAAGTAGACCGACTCCTGCCAGCATCTACTACTACTACACCACACATCGACCGCTATCCAGCATGCATCTAGAGTATTAAGTTCATAAAGAACAGGGTAATGCATTAAGCAAGATGACATGATGTAGAGGAATTAACTCAAGCAATATGTTGAAAACCCCATCTTTTTATCCTTGATGGCAACAATACAATGCGTGCCTTGCTGCCCCTACTGTCACTGGGAAAGGACACCGCAAGATTGAACCCAAATCTAAGCACTTCTCCCATTGTAAGAAAAACCAATCTAGTTGGCCAAACAAAACCGACAGTTTGAAGAGAATTACAAAGATATCAAATCATGCGTAAAAGAATTCAGAGGAGATTAAAATAATATTCATAGATAAGCTGATCGTAAATCCCTAATTCATCGGATCTCGGCAAACACACCACAAAAAAGTATTACATCGAACAGATCTCCAAGAACATCGAGGAGAACATGGTATTGAGAATCAAAGAGAGAGAAGAAGCCATCTAGATACTAGCTATGGACCCGTAGGTCTGAGATAAACTACTCACACTTCATCGGAAGGGCAATGGAGTTAATGTAGAAGCCCTCCATGACCAAATCCCCCTCTGGCAGGACGCCGGAAAAGGCCCCTAGATGGGATCTGACGGGTACAGAAGGTTGCGGCGGTGGAAAAGTGTTTTCGTGGCTCCCCCTGTTGGTTTGGGGATATATGGGAATATATAGGTGAAGAAACTAGGTCAGGAGGTGCACAAAGGTGCCCACAAGGGTGGGGCGCGTCCCCTCCATCCTTGTAGCCGCCTCGTGGATCCTCTGACTTGATCTCCAAGTCTCTAGTGTGTCTTCTAGTCCAAGAAAAATCATCACGAAGGTTTTATTCGTCTGGACTCCGTTTGGTATTCCTTTTCTACGGAACTCTAAAACAAGGAAAAACAGGAACGGGCACTAGGCTCTACGTTAATTGGTTAGTCCCAAAAGAAATATAAAATAGCATATTAATGCATATAAAACATCCAAATCAGATAATATAATAGCATGGAACACTAAAAAATTATAGATACATTGGAGACGTATCAAGCATCCCCAAGCTTAATTCCTGCTCGTCCTCGAGTAGGTAAATGATAAAAAAATACAATTTTGGATGTGGAATGCTACCTAACATATTTATCCATGTAATTTCTGTATTGTGGCATGAATGTTTAGATCCCTATGGTTCAAAACAAAAGTTTAATATTGACATAAAAACAATAATATTTCAAGCATACAAACAAGGAAATTATGTCTTCTCAAAATAACATGGCCAAAGAAAGCTTATCCCTACAAAATCATATAGTATAGCTATTGTCCATCTTCATCACACAAAATATTTAAATCATGCACAACCCCGATGACAAGCCAAGCAATTGTTTCATACTTTTGATGTTTTCAAACTTTTGCAACTTTCACGCAATACAAGAGCGTGAGCCATGGACATAACACTATAGGTGGAATAGATGGTGGTTGTGGAGAAGACAAAAAGAAGGAGATAGTCTCACATCAACTAGGCGTATCAACGGGGTATGGAGATGCCCATCAATAGATATCAATGTGAGTGAGTAGGGATTTCCATGCAACGGATGCACTAGAGCTATAAGTTTATGAAAGCTCAAAAAGAAACTAAGTGGGTGTGCATCCAACTTGCTTACTCACGAAGACCTAGGGAAATTTGAGGAAGCCCATCATTGGAATACACAAGCCAAGTTCTATAATGAAAATTCCCATTAGTACATGAAAGTGATAATATAGGAGACTCTCTATCATGAAGATCATGGTGCTACTTTGAAGCACAACTGTGGTAAAAGGATAGTGGCATTGCCCCTTCTCTCTTTTCTCTCATTTTTTTGGGCCTTCTATCATTTTTTGGCCTCTTTTTTTTCGTCTAGAGTCTCATCCCGACTTGTGGGTGAATCATAGTCTCCATCATCCTTTCCTCACATGGGACAATGCTCTAATAATGAAGACCATCACACGTTTCTTTACTTACAACTCAAGAATTACAACTCGATACTTAGAACAAAATATGACTCTATATGAATGCCTCCAGCGGTGTATCGGGATGTGCAATGAATCAAGAGTGACATGTATGAAAGAATTATGAACGGTGGCTTTGCCACAAATACGATGCCAACTACATGATCACGCAAAGCAATATGACAATGATGGAGCGTCACTACTGCAGGATGGTCCAAACGCGATACTACGATCAGAGACCCTTCGACAAAACTGTATGCGATGTCATAATTGCAAATGGTGGTGTAAAAACCGTCAAAAAGGTGCAGAACGTTTGTGATGATGGATGCATCGAACACGGTTCAGATTTTAGTTGTGTATGCGATGAAGGGCATACGGTTCACTTCAATTAACTGTTTGCAATGAGGAGGAACAAAAGAAACGGGCAGCCAGATGAAGGTGTGTGCGATATACAACATACGGTTCACTAGGATGAACTGTGTGTGATTAGGCAACTCAATGGAAATGGTTCAATTCAACAAGAAGTGTGCGATACACGACAAACAGGTCCATAATTAGAAATGTGTGCGAAGACCAGTAATAACATAGACAATTGCTGCTAATAAGCCGTGTGATTTGCTCTGTCTACAGAAGAATACCATATATATATAGCTGAAATAAACATCCGATTACATAAGTGACTATACGGATCATTCGCACACACCTCAATAAACAATTGCATGCATTCCAAAGAAGGAGAAACGACCGTCTAGTCATCTACTTCTTGTGACGCTCCCACCACTGCTCTATGGCTCGATCCCTCGTTTGGGGCAGGAAGAAGAAAACTCCTCATGTCAACGATCCGCCTGTACATCTCGTAGCTTGTGTACGCATCCATGGCCACGTACTTGACATGTTGTTCATCCAGTCTCTCATGCCACACACTGTGTCAGGCGCTCTTGTCCTTATTGCTCTCATTCTTCATATTCATGTAGTAGGGGTCGATGATGGCCGAGGCGAGGTCAACCAGGGAGTTTAGTTTGTTTTTGTCGCTGCCCCAGACCTTGTAGCGGCGCTGGATGTTGACAAGATTCGGCATTTCAAGCCCGAAACCTTGAGCGTTTTTAGATCATTGGTGGTGCCCACCGTAGCAAAACTGTTGTCGGAGCTGTTGATAAACCTGGACAAACACTCGCAAGGCCTTGTCGCCAGGTCATAGTGGTAGACGAGGACGTCATGTCGCATGCACAACTGGGCAACGACAACCTTCGGATCGTGCCCGGAACGACCCATGGTGTACTCGAGGTCGAAGCCGACCACTTGGTACTTGTCCTCGGCAAGGAACTGCTCCATAGTTTGGATGGAGCTCTCCATCGAGACTGGATCATTCGTGTATACCACCGAGAGAGCCTTTGCCCTCACGTGGGTGTCCACGATGTGTTGCGTGGTGAACTGCCCGCCGTTGTCATCGTCAGCCGCTGGGAGCGCCATTGGAGCCACGGGGAGCGCCATTGGAACCGCTGGATGTCCTCTCTGTATGTGTCCTCGTGGGTGTGCTTATTGTGTCGTGTGAGACAAGAGATGAAGGTAAATGGCCGCAGGAATAAAAGGGGGCCGGGCGGCGTGGATTCTTGGCGCGTCTGCATGGTAGTTTAGCAGCGGGTAACTGCATCGTCGCGCCGCGCCTGGCGCAACCGCATGCACACGAATGTGCGTGATCGTGCGCCGACCCCAAACACTGGCAGCGCACGTGGAGGGACGAGGGCAGAGCACCCAGAGGGACGCGAGCAGAGTGCGCTGCGATCGCCTGAACGGCAAGCAACCACACGCATAGAGCAGTTGAACACGGAGGAAATGATCGCCTACAAGCCGACCGACAGTTGCGTCGCTGCAGAGAGAGCGGCCGTGTGCTACTACCCCCGTCAAGTCTATAGTCCCCTTTATATTCTGTGCCATACTTTGCCCTCAAATTTAAACAAAAAAATGTTAATGCATGTTATAAAAATTATATAATTGGAAACTATGTTCAAATATGAATCCAGTTATATAATCTTTGGCGACATGCATTCATATTTTATTAGTTAAATCATACTTAGAAACCAGGATGGGGGTATAGTAGGTAATAAAATCGCAAACATTTTTTATTAACCGTATGTGTACGTGGCCTTTCATCCTCCTCTCACACGTCTTGTCACCCTGCTGCGCAGATGGCTTACAGTGCAAGCTTGCACAACGCGCGGGGGCGTTCTTTTGGCCAAACGGTGGCACCAATGAATCCTCGGTGAGCCTATTCCCGCGCAAGCTTCCCACCCGACTCAGTGAAATCCACCAAATTCCCAATGCTTACCGGCCTGCAATATAAATCCTCATAGTTGGCGAGTCCTGCGTCGCATTTTCCCCTCCCTCCCTATAGCTTATCTCGTCTGCTTCTCCCACAATCGCCAATGGCACTGGTCCGTCGTCGTGGCTCAGCCACTCTTCCATCATCAGAGGAGAGCTTTAGCTGGGAGGCTACACCATGGCGGCGGCGCAGTCCTCGGCATAGTGTGGTGCGCGTGGCGTCCCTGTTGGGTGTGCACGGAACACCCACCACACGCTCCACCGACGCTGCCCGTCGTCAGCTGTTGCCGGACGCCGTTGCCGCCACACCACCGTCGAAAGCCAGGGCCATCTCCCACTCCGCCGCCGCGGCTTGAAGGCGGGAGGTGGCCGTCGTGGCCGCCACCCTACTGCCGGCCACAGTGGCCATCACCCGCTCCGCCACGCGGCCCGAAGGCGGGAGGTTGTGGTCGTGGACGCCACCCCATCATCGGCCGCCGTGGCTGCCACCCCATCATCGGCCGCCGTGGCCGCCAGCCCACCATCGACCACCGGGGTCATCACCCGCTCCGCCACCGCTGCCCGAAGGCGGGAGACGGAGGTGGATGCCCGCATGTGCGTCAGCGACCTTTTGCGCTACATCAAGTTCCTGCAGGAGGAGGAGGATCGCCTCGTTGAGCACGCAAAGAGCCTTACATCTGCAGTGGCCGCAGCACACGCCGCCTCAGAGGCGAGGAACCAGGAGATCTACGAGGAGAACCACTGCTTTGAGAGGGGTTGTATGGGGCGGTAGAGGGCATTCGAGGTGAGCGTCGCTGAAGCTGCTGCAGGGGCAGGCACCATATTGCAGTTGTCCAGCTCGTTGGTAGGCTCCTCCTCCTCTGCCTCTTACTAAGCGCGCTCGTCATAGGAGAGGTAGCCATAAGTAGTACAAAGCCCCTCCATAGTAGCAGTATTTAGGGGCTATTTTGTTCAGTTCATCTTACTATAGATGTGGTGGAACTATACAATGTACTTAAAATTAGCTAGTATATATAGTTGAACTAGCTATTTCAGTACGTGGTTGGCAACAATTGGGGAAAAGTTTGGTCGACTCAGCTATCGAGTTGAACTATTTGTATAAATGTGGAACAACTTCTTAATCTATGAATGAAACTATGCTTGATTACTGAATTTTAGTTGCAAAAATTAGATACCACTAGTGATTTTTGCTTCATATTTTGACAAATCGTAGTGTTACAGGGTTGAAAAATGGCAATGTTACTAGATCAACAAATGTCAACCTTTCTAGTTTGAAAAATGGCAACATACCCAATATGACAGATGCAAATCTTACCAAATTATTTGTAAGTGGTTGCACACGGGTCATCCAAAAGAACCGCTTGCTTATAAGAGCTGCACAAATCATGTTCTCACTTTGCATACGTGTGTTCTATCTAAAACATTTGCGATCAAGTGCTGCACAAATCCTGCTCGGCACATTTTCCCTTGGCTTCCTAGGGAAGCTATCGGTTTGCATACAGGTGTTCTAACTAAAACATTTGCGATGAGTGTTTTATATTTAAAAACCATTGACGTTTTTTCAAAACAAAATCGTTTGATAAGTCTGTACATTAAGAGAGAAAAACACAAGTTTGCTCAAACCATATCTTTCATTCAGTCATACTACGAATTTGTTTTCATATGATCGAGATACAATATTAAACCCAAGAAAAAAACTATTTCCGGCGGCAGCGGAGGCGGCGTGCCATGCCGTCGTTGCCGTTGTCGTCCTCCAGGACGCCTTTGTTGAAGTCTTCAATGCAACGCTGAGAGGTAGCGTTCGACGGTGGCATCCCATGCTGCTGAGGGGGCGCATGCACGGAGAGGAAGGCGGGTGGCCATGGAAGTCAAAGGGCTCGCTTCCCGGTGAGCCTGCACAGCGTACAACTTGCACGCATCCCGATGAGCCTGCACGTTCGAGGATAGCTTGCACTGGACAACGCTCAGATGCCTCCCGTTCAGTAAAGGTCAAGCATCCATCCACACGACACCTCCTACAACCATTAAAACCAAGACACATGCCGTCACATGAATGGTTAACAGAATGCACACGGTTTGAATTATACAAACGTTTGAGATATTAAAGTGGCAACTATTTTTTCAAAATGCCTTTGTTGGCTGTCATTATTCAAGTGCACCTTCTCTCAAAATGGACACGAAAAATACCACAGCATGCCGGGTGCCATTCCATGATAGGATGCCAAGTTTCATGAATTTTAGAAGAGTTTTGGATTTACTAGAATTTAAAAATAAAGTATCTCAACGTTTTGCCAGCAATCAACGGTGCCTTGGTGTTTGAAATTCATTCCCATTTCATGCATGGGACCTAAGCATGCACCCAAGTACACAGATTTGATTTTTCAACCAATTTATATGCACTAGAGCATGTGCATGTAGTTCAAATTTGAATTATGCACATAAATGCATTGAAAACTCAGTTAATGCATAAAAATGTCCAAACGAACCACGAAAAAACAGAAACATTGACACAACACTCATTTTGTTCTATGTTGACACGCAAAAAAATTTGAAAGCAATAAGAGGCAATGGATATCGTTTCGTCCCCAAAGGTGAGACGTTCCGTACCGAAACCATCATGCTTGTTGTGAGAAGCTCTGGTTTGTGAGAAGCATATACCCAAACCTGCCCCAAATGGGACAAAATTTTTACCACAACATGTTGATGCCGCTCCATGATAGCATGCCAAGTTTCATGAATTTCAAACGAGTTATGGATTTACTAGAATTTAAAAACCAGGTATCTCAATGTTTTGTCGGCAATCAACGGTGCCCGGTGTTTGAAATTCATTCCCATTTCTTGCATGGGACCTAAGCATGCACCCTAGGACACATATTTGTATTTTCAACCAATTTATATGCACTGGAGCATGTGCATGTTGTTCAAATTTGAATTATGCACATAAATGCATTGAAAACTCAGTTAATGCATAAAAATGTCCAAACGAACAACAAAAAATCACAAAAATGGACACAACACTCCTGTTGTTCTATGTTGACTTGAGAAATTTTTGGAAAGCAATAAGAGGCAATGTATATCGTTTCATCCCCAAAGGTGGGATGTTCCCTACCGAAACCATCATGCTTGTTGTGAGAAGCCCTGGTTTGTGAGAAACATATACCCAAACCTGCCCCAAATGGGACACAAATTTTACGACGGCATGTTGATGTCGCTCCATGATAGCATGCCAAGTTCATGAATTTAAAACGAGTTTTGGATTTACTATAAATAAAAAACCAGGTATCTCAATGTTTTTCCGGCAATGAACGGTGCCCTAGTGTTTGAAATTCATTCCCATTTCCTGCATGGGACCTAAGCATGAACCCAAGGACACAGATTTGATTTTTCAACCAATTTATATGCACTGGAGCATGTGCATTTTGAAAGCAATAAGAGGCAATGGATATCGTCTTGTCCCCAACTGTGGGACGTTCCCTACCCAAACCATCATGCTTGTTATGAGAAGCTCTGGTTTGTGAGAGGCATATACCCAAACCTGCCCCAAATGGGACAAAAATTTTAGCACGACATGTTGATGCCGCTCCATGATAGCATGCCAAGTTTCATGAATTTCAGACAAGTTTTGGATTTACTAGAGTTTAAAAACCAGGTATCTCAAAGTTTTGCGAGCAATCAACGGTGCCCTGGTGTTTGAAATTCATTCCCATTTCTTGCATGGGACCTAAGCATGCACCCTAGGACACATTTGATTTTTCAACCAATTTATATGCATTGGAGCATGTGCATGCAGTTGAAATTTGAATTATGCACAAAAATGCATTGAAAACCCAATTAATGCATAAAAATGTCTAAACGAACCCCGAAAAATCACAGAAATATACACAACACTCCTGTTGTTCTATGTTGACGCGAGAAATTTTTTGTAAGCAATAAGAGGCAATGGACATTGTTTCGTCCCCAAAGGTGGGACGTTCCCTACCGAAACCATCATGATTGTTGTGAGAAGCTCCGGTTTGTGAGAAGTATATACCCAAACCAGCCCCAAATGGGACACAAATTTTACCACGACATGTTCATGCCGCTCCATGATAGCATGCCCAGTTTCATGAATTTCAGACGAGTTTTGCAGTTACAAGAATTTAAAAACCAGGTATCTCAATGTTTGCGGCCGAGTGACGGTGGCAGGGTGCTTGACATTCATTCTCATTTCTTACATGGCACCTAAGCATGCAACCAAGAACACATATTTGAATTTTCAACCAATTTATATGCATTAGAGCATCTGCATGTAGTTCAAATTTGAATTATGCAAAATGCATTGAAAACTCAATTGATGCATAAAAATGTCCAAATGAACCCCGGAAATCCCAAAAATTAATACAACACTCCTGTTGTTCTATGTTGACACTAGGAAAAAAATTGAAATCAAGAAGAGGCAATGTATATCATTTTGTCCAGAAAGGTGAAACGTTCCCTACCGAAACCATCCGGCTTGTTATGAGAAGCTCTGGTTTGTGAGAAGCATATACCCAAACCTGCCCCAAATTGGACAAAAAATTTACCGCGGCATGTTGATGCCATTCCATGATAGAATGCCAAGTTTCATGAATTTCAAACAAATTTTGGATTTACTAGAATTACAAAAGCAAGTACGTCGACGTTTGCCGAAGAGCCACGGTGCCGTGGTTTTCGAATTTCATCCCCATTTCTTGCATGAGACGTAAGCATAAACCCATGGACACATATATGATTTTACATCCCATGTTGGTGCACCGGAGCATGTGCATGTAGTTTAATTTTGAATTCTGCACGTGAAATGGCTAGAAAACCAATTTAATGTATAAAATGTCAAGCGAACCCTGAATAATTCCAATTCTTTTATGACACACATATAGTTTCATGTTCACTGCAGGTAAAAGTTCTAGCAACTCAAACACCGTCCATTGCTTCTGTGTCCCCATTATGTAATTCAAATCAAGATGAAAAATCAAGTAGATCGCACACAGTTTATTATCACCAGCCGTGTGAGATGCAGCATAAAATATCCTAGAGCACCGTCGGTGTATAGTATGCCTATGGCTTATGTGAGAAGGTGTGTCGGCTACAGTCCACAATCGGTGTATCAAGCACACTAGCTCTCTCCCCAAATATCATTTCACTGTTCAATTGTCGCCTGTGAAAGATGGGCACGTGGACCCGCATCGTGAGGGCAACTTCGGTGGCCCACTCCAGCGAGAGCACAACTGCCATGCACGTGCTAACAAGGTGCATGAGCGCGGCCGCAATCTACGACCAGGCGGCCAAGGTAGCCCAGACAACCGATGTTGCTTCTCAGATGGCGGCATCAACATCTGCCTCGGGGATAGCAACTAGTGAAAGCGGCATAATAGCTGCCCATTCCATAGCGGCGACCTTAGCCCTGATGGACGCCACCCACGACCATGTCCAGGCCGCCCACGCCCAGCTCCTGGCGGTCACCGCACAAATTGAACGAAGCTTCTCTAACAACGGTAGGCAACCCACGGCCGAAGAGCCAGCAATCGTCGAGAGCGTTCGAGCAGCCGTCCATTCCTTCGCTGCATACCTTGCGATGACAGAGCCCGTCCAAGCCCAGATCATGGATGCCCACGCCCAGCTCATGGCGGCCTTTTCCAAAAAGATGGCGGACACGGATGGGAAGATGCTTGCCGAGTATGGTGTGATGGATGCCATGGAGCCCCTTCCCAAGGACACCGTCAGGCGCGAGCTGGACATGGAGGCGGCGGCGGAGATCGACGAGCACTAGCCGTAGCAGTACTCTTTGTTTTGTTTAATTAATAGCGCCGGTCTTTAATTTGTTAGAGTAATGTTTAGGTCAGCTAGCTCTGTTTAATTGCTAAACTTGCTCGATTTAGAAGTGTGGGTGTGCTCTAGTCTCCTTTGTGTACCCAAATCATGCAATGACGTGGATGACCACTGTAACCATGGAAATTCGAACAAAACTTTTTGACGTTCAAACTCATCACACACGGGTTAAGCTATCCAAATATTTTGTGATGTTCACATATTGTACACAATTCTGAATAAGGGACCGTGTCTGATGACACTTTGCGCGCCAGTTTTTTCGCTGAAGCGATTCCAAATTTTCGGCTTCCGCAGAAATATCTACCTCCCCGCCCCTCCCCTTACCAAAAGCCACATTTCCCATGTTTCCTCCTTCCTTTCCAAGTTGAAACCTTCACTCCTTGCTTGCAGCGCCGCCTCCTCGCCGGCGACCCTCCTTCACGCTGCTCGACCTCGTCTATCCAGGCAGGTAATCCACACCCGACCCCTATCCTTCTCCTCCTTCCACATCCCACATGCCCTGACCACCGGCGCGAGCGCGACACCTTCCACCCAAATCACCAACCCCTCCACCAAATAAGAGCCTCCCTAAGCCATGGTGCACGTAGTATAGCCAGGATCTCAAGGATCATTTGGCAGCGGAGAAGCAAATCGCGGCCGCACGCGCAGATGAGGTCGCAATGGCTGCCATACGTGCCGACCCCGAGATCTTGGAGGAGCACCTTGCCATTTGCTAGTTGCGCCGGTTAAGCATGCTCGGTTTACCCGTTGCGTGTGTTGCTCCTGCCTTTCCTTCAGAACTTCTAGTGAATTGTGCTATCTAATTTTACCATGCAATCTGTTGCTCTACTGTATATGTTCTTCTATATGTCATGTAGTGTGGTGCTCACATATTAACTGTTTTGTTAATTAGTTGTCGTCTTCAGTTAACTGTTTGGTTCAGTTCTGCAAATGTCATGTTCAATTCTTCAGGCTGCAATTTTGTATTGTCTTCCATGTGAGAAATAAATGTGGTGCTCAGTTAATGTTTGGTTCATTTGTTGTGGTGTTTAGTTAACTGCTTAGTTCACTTCTGCAATGCAATGTCGTGCATGTGAGGAATAAATCGAATTTGGCTGCCCTTAATACATGAGAAACATATACAAGTGCCATATTTCCTAGTTCTTAATCATGCTTGGTTTGGATAAATGGGTTTTCCATGCAGCTTGAATTAATCTGATGAATCTGCAATGTGCTTATTTTTCATCAACATATTTTACTGATAGCATGCGAACCCTTACTCAACCTGATGACTAACTACTGTATATGTGTTGCAGGGAAACAATGGGAAGCACTGAGGTTTACAATTGAGGTTAGCACGTGCATGGTCTGTTGTCTAAAAGCACATTATTGTGCAATTGCAGGAACCATTCTAATATTTAGGTTTTTAACAATTTGGTTTTGCCCATGTAGGTCCTGCTGTCAGAGGTTTTGACCCACTGTTCGACTCTTTTTGCATATGGGGAAATGAGTTGTCCATGAATATCAATGAAATCAAGAAACTCAGAAAGATTGTTAGGATAAAGAAATTAGCGACAAAAAACAACAAGATCGTTGTCTGCACAATGAAGAAGACATCAGTTCACTACAAGATGGTACTAACTATTATACCTTGCCTTTTTTATTCCTTTGCCCCATTTCCAATATAGTGAAGATATTTATGCACACCCTTGATTTCAGGCCTTTTCAAAGCAGTTTACTAATGATTACCTCTCAAACCACCTCTATGGCCAGGAGGCGAAGAAGGTTTTCATACAACACCCATGGTTCAATATTGAACTGTTCCTGAAGAGGATGAAGGACGGATGCTCAATCATCCACAGGCACTGGCCTAAAGTTGCAAAGACCTTCAACATGAATGAAGGCTCAATATTCACCTTCCGCTTGAGTAGTTTTCTAGATGAGATGCATATGTCTATATACCGTCTATGATGCTAATTTCGAAAGGTTCCACATGTTGCATGTGAAACTTGGTGCTGGTGCAGTTGTGTAATGGGGTAGCTGAGTGCTGAAGCTATATCATGTTGTACTCTGATGTATTTCAATTATGAAATTCTACTTCCTTAATATGGAAATGAAATATATTATGTGCTTAATATGAGTGTCAATTAGATTAATAAATGGATTATTAATAATAAGGCAATTAGCCTGCTAATTGGTTTTTGCTATTGCAAACAATTATTGAAAAAATACCGTGGGCGATGACCTCAAGGAACGCACATAGTTTCTAGGAATAAACCGTGTTGGAACAATGAATAATCACACACGACTTTCTCTTGAAAACTGTTTGCGTTAGGTCACCTTGCGCAAATTTTTACCACATAAAACCTGTGTGTGATGGACAGCCTTTGCCACACAGTTTCTTCTACGGACCGTGTGTGATGCATTCAATAACGCAAATGATAAAATTGTTAATATCGTGTGCAATGGCAACGCTATCACAAATGATTTAACAGGAAATATTATGAGTGATGTACCTATGAACATAAACGTTTTCCTTGGAGAAACTATGTGCGATGTACATACGAACAGAAACGTTTAGCGGGGACTGACTGTGTGGGATGTACTTGTGACCGAAAACAATTTTGCCCGTATAATTGTATTTTTAGCTCTACTATACGTATTTCCGTATTTGAGTGCTAGCCGGTCGCACATGAACTCATTTTGCTGAGCGTGTGTGCCAGGAGGGCCATATCCCCGTCGGTTTCTGGGTCGTGTGGGAAGGACCCCCCTATCGCCATCACTCACTAGGCGATGGTTCCAAATGATGTCGCGGAAAGGGGTTAAAAACCGATTGTATAGCACCAACGCGTACTAGTGCGTGCCATAATAAACGGAACACTGGAAAGTTGCATGGCAGTATATCTCGGAATGGCTGTGGAAATGCCATAATAGGTAGGTATGGTGGCTGTTTTGAGGAAGGTATATGGTGTGTTTATGGTACCGGCAAAAGTTGCGCGGTACTAGAGAGGCTAGCAATGGTGGAAGGGTGAGAGTGCGTACAATCCATGGACTCAATATTAGTCATAAAGGACTCACATAGTTATTGCAAAAATCTATTAGTTATCGAAACAAAGTACTACGTGCATGCTCCTAGGGGGATAGATTGGTAGGAAAAGACTATCGCTCGTCCCCGACCGCCACACATAAGGAAGACAATCAATAAATAAATCATGCTCCGACTTCATCACATAACGGCTCACCATACGTGCATGCTACGGGAATCACAAACTTTGACACAAGTATTTCTCAAATTCAAAACTACTTAAAAGCATGACACTAATATCATCACCTTCATATATCAAAACTATCATAAGGAATCAATCTTCTGATAGTGTTCAATGCACTTTATATGAAAGTTTTTATTATATCCCTCTTGGATGCCTATCATATTAGGACTTAATTTATAACCAAAGCAAATTACCATGCTGTTTAAAGACTCTCAAAATAATATAAGTGAAGCATGAGAGTACATTAATTTCTATAAAATAAAGCCACCGCCATGCTCTAAAAAGATATAAGTGAAGCACTAGAGCAAAATTGCCTAGCTCAAAAGATATAAGTGAAGCACATAGAGTATACTAATAAATCACGATTCATGCATGTCTCTCTCAAAAGGTGTGTACAGCAAGGATGATTGTGGAAAACTAAAAATCAAAGACTCAAATCATACAAGACGCTCCAAGCAAAACACATATCATGTGGTGAATAAAAATATAGCCTCAAGTAAAGTTACCGATAGAAGAAGACGAAAGAGGGGATGCCTTCCGGGGCATCCCCAAGCTGAGGCTCTAGGCTGTACTTGAAAATTACCATGGTGTGCCTTGGGAACCCCCAATCTTAGGCTCTTGCCAATCCTTATTCCATAGTAAATCAAATCCTTACCCAAAACTTGAAAACTTCACAACACAAAACTCAACGAAAAATATCATAAGCTCCGTTAGTATAAGAAAATAAATCACCACTTTTAGTACTGTTGTGTACTCATTCTTTGTTTACATTGGTGTAATATCTACTGTATTCCAACTTTTCCATGCTTCATACCCCCGATACTAGCCATAGATTCATCAAAATAAGCAAACAACACATAGAAAACAGAATCTGTCAAAAACAAAACAGTATATAACAATCTGGATATTTTTAATACTTATGTAACTCCAAAAGTTCTGAAAAGTTATGAAAACGTAAGAAATTTGTTTATTAATCTTCTCCAAAAATAATCAGTATTTTTTCCGCTTCTATTAAAAATCAGAATTGTTTTCCTGAGCGCAAAAGTTTCTATTTTTCAGCAAGATCAAATCAACTATCACCGTAAGCTATCCCAAAGGTCTTACTTGGCACAAACACCAATTAAACAGAAAACCACATCTAACCAGAGGCTAGATGAATTATTTAATGCAAAACAAAACCTAAAAAGAAAAAAGAAAAATAAAAGTGGGTTGCCTCCCAACAAGCGCTATTGTTTAACACCCTTAGATAGGCATAAAACACAAATAGATCTAGGTATTGTCATCTTTGGTATGCAATCCATAAGCGGCTCTCATAATAGATTCATAAGGCAATTTCATTTTCTTTCTTGGAAAGTGTTCCATGCCTTTCCTTAATGGAAATTGAAATCTAATGTTTACTTCTTTCATATCAATAATTCCAGCCATCGTTCTAAGGAAAGGTCTACCAAGAATAATAGGACATGTAGGATTGCAATCTATATAAAAACAATGAAATCTATGGGCACATAATTCCTATTTGAAACAATAAGTACATCATTAATCCTTCCCATTGGTTTCTTAATAGTGGAATCCACAACATGCAAATTTAAAGAATAATCACCAAATTCACGGAAACCCAACACATCACATAAAGTTTTTGGAATCGTGGAAATGCTAGCACAAAAATCACACAAAGCACGACACTCATAATCTTTAATATTAATCTTAATAGTAGGTTCCCACTCATCATAAAGTTTCCTAGGGATAGAAACTTCCAATTCAAGCTTTTCTTCAAAAGATTGCATCATAGCATCAACGGTATGTTTAGTAAAATTAGCTTTGTTTTGATTATAAGCATGAGGAGAATTCAACATGGATTGCAACAAGGAAATACAATCTATTAAATAAAAATTATCATAATTAAATTCCTTGAAATCCAAAAGAGTGGGTTCATTGCTAATTAAAGTTTTGACCTCTCCAATCCCACTTTTATTAATTTTTTCATCAAGATCTAAAAACTCTGAATCATTGGGACACCTTTTAACTAAAGTTGACTCACCTCCAGTCCCATCTTTATCAAGATTTATATTGGAAAACAAATATTCAATAGGAGTCACATCAATCACTTTAAGATCTTCATCATTATTTTCACGAAAACTAGAAGAACACGTCTTTACAAACCAATCTTTTTTAGCACGCATCTTAGCGGTTCTTTCTTTGCACTGTGGGGACCCAGAATCATAAGTCGTGAGCACCGAATGCACGTGTATAGTGATCCCAGAGATCAATGCTCACTGAACACATAGAAGCTGAATAACAAGAGTCTTACATCCATACATACCGTCTTACACAAATTATGACCATTATGGTCAAGTCTTACATTGATAAAGCCTTAAGAGCTGAACATCAAATGAAACACAAGGAGCGGAAATCTTCGTTGATGAGTAGAGCCCATGCCATCTGCCTTAACCCTACAGGCATTCTGACTAGGAAACGTCCTAGTTCGCATGTTCGCCTCCAAAGGACTCTTCTTCGAACTTCGGTTCTTCCATGCCTGGCCAATTAAATAACAAGTGGCAATCCAATGAGTACTTTGAATCTACTCGCAAGCAACCCATGTTTTGGCTCAAGATACAACAATGCATGACATAGGTAAATTTTTGCAGAAAGCTGATTTTGTCGTGTTATGACATGTTCAATAAATGGTAAACCATGCATCGCATGGATTCAAGTAACCATAGGGGCTGGTTACAGATATCAACATAAAGGGAGAGGGCTCCAACCCAACTCATTCATGTCAAGTCCTTTGACTTGACCCAAGAAGTACTTCCCACACACACTGGTTTGTAAACAAGTGGACGTAGCCCAAGAGCGGTTACCCAACTGTCCTTGACCGTGGACACAGCTATTCGAATAGTTTTACACTCTGTAGAGGTTGCACACTTTACCCACAAGATCCGGGGAACTTCCGTGTCATCCATGACCCGCGGTACCTCAAGTACCCGGGGTAAGCACCCGATCACTATCTTTCCCTAGACGACACTAACATGGAGTCCACTTGTTGTTCTGTATCCTCACGATGTACATCATACGAGACTCACTCGAGATCATAACATCCGAGAGGGGACACAACGGTGTATCCGGTGCCCTGTGAAAACAGTCATGGCCGCCCTACCTGGCATGACCCCGTCCCGAGAGAGCGCACCAACAACTCTCCCGTCACTAGTAATGCGGGATCCAAGCTAGTATCGGCCTAGGTAATCAATAATGCCCTTTCTGATACAAGGGTAGAGTGGTTGCGCATGTAAGGTTGGAATAACGGTCGCAACTTAAACCAATCCATTTTGAAAAACAACACACACACTTGCCTCGGTAAACCACTTCGTCATCAAGTGGTTACCCAACTCATCATCTCCCCCGGGCATAAGTGGCACCCGATGGGGGTTTTCGAAAAGTCTTTTGAAAATACTTTGTCTCCATCGCCATGCATATTCCCGTCCCTTTTTGCGTAGCACTACTTTAGCATCCTATCTACTCCCACTGGCATAACCCTCATAAGGAGGTAGGGTCACGCACAATGCAAGTATCAACGAGGAAGTAATAGAGGCAACCCATCAAAGTGGTTACCATCTCATCATGATTCCGATGCAACACTAATAAAGTGCTATATGATATGCATAAAAAGGGTTTCATAGACATGGTCAAAGGGCTGCTTGCCTGGCTCAGCAAAGTCTTCTGGGTATTCAAAGTCTTCTGGTCCAACTCCTTGGTCGGCAACGCAATCTATCGTCGCAAATAATAACGAGAAAAATCAGGTAATAATAAAACAGAAAAACCAAAGTGCTCAGAAAAATGTCAACTCATTTTTGTTAAATACTAGGTTGAAAACTAAGAAGGGGAAAATTCCTAGTTTTGGTTTTGGAGTAGCAGAATAGAAGAAATGGATTTTTAGAGGGGTTTAAATATATTCAAATTTGAATTTGAATATGAACAATACATAAAAGTTGTTTGGACATGAGTGAAAATTATGCCATTAAATAGGTGGGATTTTTAGAAAAATATGGGAGTTGGAATTATTTCATTTGGATGAATATTTAATCCAGTGGAATTTTTGGAAAAGTTAGAGAAAAAGAAAAGGAAAAAGGCCACTGTGCAACTGGGCCTATTCGGCCGCAGTGCAACAGGCCCAGGGGGAATCCAGCCCGCACAAGGCTGCCATGTCGAAGGCGTATTTGGGAAATACGCCTCCAGCCGACGCAGCGAACCGGTACGTGCGCGCGTGTGTTTCAAACCTGACGTGTGGGACCCACACGTCAGGACGCGAGGCTGACGGACGGGCCCCACGGTCGTCGTCGTCAACCTTGGGTCAGAGAGAGCGGCGAGCTCACCGGCGCTGCTGTGGTCGATGGCGAGGCGATTTGAGGGCAATGGCGTGCTCAGGGCGGAGTCGCCGTTCGGGTGGAGGTGGAGGTGGTCGTCGGGGTGCAGGGGTTCGCCAGCGACGAGGAAGCCGGCGACAGAGCTTCGGGAGGTGCTTTCCCCGGTCGATTCCGGCTGCAAAAGAGAGGGGAAACAGAGGGGGAATGGTCAGGGAGGTGTGGCGGGTCCAGATCGAGAGAGAGAAGGGGCGGAGAGAGCCCGTACCCCGAGATCGACGACAACCAGAGGCGGCAGAGCTCGAGCTCGATCTCGAGCTTGAGTGCTCCTGGAGGAGAGTGGAGGGCACATGGGGCCTATTTGGAGTAGGTAGGAGCGAGTGGTGGTGAGTGAGAGGCTCGGGGAGGCCTTTAAGTAGGCGAGCCACGGCTCACCGTAAACCCGTGCGCCGGCGAGGTTGTTGCCGTTGCTGTGGGTCACGAGGGCGCGTGTGGGCATGTCTGGGGTGCTCGTGGGTTTGGTCCAGAGCGAGGGAAAGAAGAGAGAGAGAGGGAGCAGGGGGCCAGAGGCACCGCGCGTGTGAGCACGTTCACTGGTGCGCTCGGGCGGTCATTGCGCGTGTGAGCTGGGGCGAGAGGAGGGAGAAGGAAGAGGGGGACCAGGGTTTAGCGTGCCGCGGATGCCGAGGCGCATCGTCGGGCATGCTGGGGAGGCCCGAGGTGGCCGGAGGCGGTTGGAAGGGGGCGGCTACAGTGCGGGAGCGCACTGTAGCGCGCTCCAGAGCGCCCAAATGGCCAACATGGCCATTTTCTATGCAGTGTGGGCACGGCCAAAGGTGTCTGGTGGCTCTAGGGAGGAGTAAAGAAGTAGGAGATGGCCTTGGATGCCCTAGGTGGCCAATAGGAGAGGAGAGAGGTAGAAGAAGAGGGAGAAATGGGCTGTCCAGAGAGAGAAAGTGGGGTTTTACCCATCCAATAATTGAACCGTGGATTTTCCATTGTTACTGGATGTGAAAGGGGACTAGGAGGGGTTGTGGTAAAGAGTGGAGCTCATGGAGATTAGTGGAAGAGCCCCAAACAGGGTTTTTAGTTAACATGCAGAAGGTGTTTGATATGGTTTTGGGGTACTTGCACTAATTTACTTCTTGTGGCACTTGGCAGGGGTGCTTGTCATGACAAAATGACAGGGAAAAAAGGAAGATGAGCTCATTTGGAAGATTTTGCGAATGAACCTTTGGCAAACCCTAGAAATTAGCAGAAATGAACTTGTGTAGATCTAGTTGAGCAAATCACTTCTCCTTGATGCACCACTTGGTGTAGTGGCCTCATTTGGTCATATGAACATGCCCACAAAAGTTGGGGTCAAGGAGAGAAAGTTGGTAGTACAAACTTGTTCAAATTTGATTCTGGTCAGAGAGGGTTTTGGGGCTTTTTGGTGAACCAAAATGACCTTAATTGACATGAGGCTTTGCATGGTGATAACGGTATGCATTTTTGACTTGCTGGATTTTCCTTGGATTTTTATGAAAATATTTCCTGTAGAAATATTTCAAATCCTTGAAATGGGCAGAAATGGTTTTGGGAGGTTTTGTCCAATATTTTGATCATGACCATATGTTGAAACTCTTATATATGGGAAATATATGCCCATTGAGTTTCCCTGATTTTTCTCAAATATTTTTAAAACAATAAAATAAGTTTTCCCTATTAAAGACCATTTCTGGCCTTAAGAAAAAGCTTTTAAATAAAATAGGAAAATAACTTTTAAAAATATCTTTTTGTGGTTTATGGGAATCCTATATCTAATAGGTTTAAAATATACTCTTTGAAATATTTTTCATACCCAAAATCAGGTACTTGCACTGCAAACCTTAATCCAGGGGTTTTTTGGAAAACTAATTTTTGAAAATACTATTTGGCCAAATTATTTTTGTAAGAAAATACTATATTGCACTATACACATGGCATGATCATAGGGCATAAGTTTGGGGCAAGGAGATGAAGTACAGAAGGTGGAGTAGTTGACTTTAAAGAGCACTTGAAAAACCACACAGAGAAATCCAACCCCAAAATAAAAGCCAAATAATGCAAAAGTTTTTGTTGGTTCAAATTTTCATGCTTTATTAATGCAAATGACATGTTACAAAATGCAGGGTGCGACATGCACTCATCAATGGAAATTCTCATAGCTTTGAGAGACTCATTGATATCATGCTTTGGTGGTATAGATATAAGTTTCAAAGAATCAACATCAAGAGAAATTCTATCCACGTTACTAGCCGAATCATCAATCTTAAGCATTTTTTCTTCAATCAAAGAATTGAAATTCTTTTGTGAACTCATAAATTCTTTAAAACTATTATAAAAATCAGAGGGCATCTTATTATAATATCCATAGGAATTGTTGTAGGAATTACCATAATTATTAGAGGAATTACTAGGAAACGACCTAGGATTAAAATTACCTCTATACGCATTATTACCAAAATTGTTCCTACCAACAAAATTCACATCCATAGATTCATTATTATTTTCAATCAAAGTAGAAAAAGGAATGTCATTAGGATCAATAGGAGCACTATATCTAGAAAATAATTTCATAAGCTCATCCATCTTTCCACTCAAAACATTAATCTCCTCAATCGCATGTCTTTTTATTAGTGGAAGATCTTTCCTCATGCCATTGAGAATAATTAACCATAATATTATCTAGGAGTTTAGTAGCTGGTCCTAAAGTAATTTCCATAAAAGTACCGTCCGGGGCCGAATCTAAAAGATTTCTAGAAGCAAAATTCAATCTGGCATAAAAATTTGTATGATCATCCACAAATTCAAACCATGAGTAGGGCAATTTCGTATCATCAATTTCATCTTCTCCCAAGATTGTTCAACACGTTCATGATCAAGTTGCTTAAAATTCATAATATCGTTCCTAAGGGTGATGATCTTAGAGGGAGGAAAATACTTGGAAATAAAAGCATCTTTACACTTATTCCATGAATCGATACTATTTTTAGGGAAAGATGAAAACCAAGTTTTAGCATGATCTCTAAGCGAGAACGGAAATAGATTCAATTTAACAGTATCATTATCCACATCTTTTTTCTTCTGCATATCACACAAATCAACAAAATTATTAAGATGGGATGCAGCATCTTCACTAGGAAGGCCAGTAAATTGGTCTTTCATAACAAGATTCAGCAAAGCGGCATTAATTTCACAAGATTCGTTAGAATAATAATAAAATCATTATTATTGGTGTTGGAAAAATCACAAAATTTGGTATTCTCTTGATTCATCATGACAAAGCAAGCAATCCAACACACGAGCACACAAAAAGCAAGCGAAGAAGACGAACGGAAGGGGGGCGAAGAAAAAGGCAAATCTTTTCGAAAATCATTTTAGAGGTGGGGGAGAGGAAAACAAGAGGCGAATGGTGAATATTGTAATGCAAGAGATGAGAGTTTATGATGGGTACTTGGTATGTCTTGACTTGGCGTAGATCTCCCAAGCAACGACGCGAGAAATTGGCAAGTTGACGGGAGACGAGTCTTGATTTGGCGTAAATCTCCCCGACAACGGCGCCAGAAATTCTTCCCGCTAATTCTTGAGCTTGCGTTGTTTTTTCCCTTGAATAGGAAAGGGTGATGCAACAAAGTAGAGTAAGTATTTCCCTTAGTTTTGAGAACCAAGGTATCAATCCATTAGGAGACAACGCACAAGTCATCGAATACCTGCAAAAACAATCAAATAACTTGCACCCAACGCGATAAAGGGGTTGTCAATCCCTTCACGGTCACTCACAAAAGTGAGATCTTATAGAGATAGATAAACGGTGAAGTAAATATTTTTGGTAATTTTGGTTTATAGATAAGAAAGTAAAAGATTGCAAAAAGAGTATATCGGAAACTAAAATTGTATATCAGAAACTTATATGACAGAAAATAGACCCGGGGGCCATAGGTTTCACTAGAGGCTTCTCTCACGATAGAAAATATTACGGTGGGTGAACAAATTAGTGCTGAGCAATTTATAGAAAAGCACAAAGTTATGACGATATTTAAGGCAATGATCATGAATATAGGCATCACGTCCGTGTCAAGTAGACCGACTCCTGCCTGCATCTACTACTATTACACCACACAATGACCGCTATCCAGCATGCATCTAGAGTATTAAGTTCATAAAGAACGGAGTAACGCATTAAGCAAGATGACATGATGTATAGGAATGAACTCAAGCAATATGATGAAAACCCCATCTTTTTACCCTCGATGGCAACAATACAATATGTGCCTTGCTGCCCCTACTATCACTGGGAAATGACACCGCAAGATTGAACCAACAGCTAAGCACTTCGCCCATTGCAAGAAAAACAAATCTAGTTGGCCAAACCAAACTGATAGTTCGAAGAGAATTACAAAGATATCAAATCATGCATAAAAGAATTTAGAGGAGATTGAAATAATATTCATAGATAAGCTGATCATAAATCCATAATTCATCGGATCTTGGCAAAGACACCGCAACAAAGTATTACATCGAATATATCTCCAAGAACATCGAGGAGAACATGGTATTGAGAATCAAAGAGAGAGAGAGAAAGAAGAATCAATCTAGCTACTAGCTATGGACCCGTAGGTCCAAGATAAACTACTCACGCTTCATGGGAAGGGCAATGGAGTTGTTGTAGAAGCCCTCAGTTATCGAATCCCCCTCTGGTAGGACGCCGAAAAAGGTCCCTAGATGGGATCTCACTAGTATAGAAGGTTGCGGTGGTGGAGAAGTGTTTTCTTGGCTCCCCCTGTTGGTTTGGGGATATATGGGAATATATAGGCGAAGAAACTAGGTAAGGAGGTGCACGAGGCGCCCACAAGGGTGGGCGCCCTCCATCCTTGTGGCCGCCTCGTGGCTCCTCTAACTTGATCTCCAAGTCTCTGATGTGTCTTTTAGTCCAAGAAAAATCATCGTGAAGGTTTTATTTCGTTTGGACTCTGTTTTGTATTCCTTTTCTGGGAAACTCTAAAACAAGGAGAAAACAGGAACTGGCACTGGGCTCTAGGTTAATTGGTTAGTCCCAAAAATAATATAAATATCATATTAATGCATATAAAACATCCATAACAGATAATATAATAGCATGGAACAATCAAAAATTATAGATACATTGTAGACGTATCACTGCCGCATTTGCCACCAAGATTGATCTTGATCATCAGGTGGGCAAGCTGACGGAGGACCTTGCTGGGAGCAACAAGGAGATTGTGGCTCTCAAAGAGGAAGCACCGAAATCAGAGACCACCCTAAAGGAGGTGCAATCACATCTTTCCTCCAAGAGCCAGGACCTTGATACTGCCAACGGCACCATCTCTGACATGAAGGCGCGACTTGGCTCTCTGGAGAAGGAAATTGAATCTGCCATCTACCATAAGAAACTGCTGATGAAGGACTTGACCAGTGCAAAAACTCTCCAAAAATATTTAGAGGACAAACTGGGAACCAAATCGAGCAACACGAGCTCCGGATCAAGAGCATGGTTGACATCGCCGAGCTCCTCACTGCCTAGCTTGCAAAAATGGATAGGAAGAACTGGGCCTTCTCTGTCGGCAAGCATGAAGTTCCAAGTGTCAAGCTGATGCTTTTCTTCGAAGGCTTGATCGAGGAGTTGAAGATGTATGATGATGACAGGGCCACCTTCTTCGCTAATGACTCCCGCAAGCTTGCTTGTGATGCCCTCTTCTCGGTCTTGAGCAACCTCGCTTTCCACCATCTGGACCTCAACCTCACTGATGGCTTCAAGAATTCGCCGCCTGGGGCCGACACTTTTGCTGTTGCGGAGAAGGCCGCCCCCTTGCTGACAAGGTTTTCTCTATCCCAAGGGTTCTCGGAGGTCGTCGGGCCCAGCCTTGAGCTATTCCTGCTGCCGTGTTGCCCTGTAATAAGACACAATATGTCTCGTTTTTAGGCTCCATACTTTCCTTGCTTTAATGCTTGCCGAACTGATGTGTATTATGCTAATGCATGCTATAGCTCTTGTGTTTACCCACTGGTATTCGTATAGTTAGTTTCCTTTGCGTACTCTGGTTACCTGCCAACAACATACTGCCGCAATTGCTTTGAGGAGCAGGTCCTTAGCATTCAGCTGACAAGGACGCGCCACCGTTGGGTTTTTCCTTAACAGTCCTTGATTCTGCCACCCACTTTGTTGAGCAGGCTCTAAACAAAGTGAGGGCGCAGAAAAATATGGTAAAGTGCCATCGTACAAAGGACTTGCCATATGAAACCTTGGTTGTCAGAGGGATAGGAAAATGTAACCTCTAAAGGAAAGTTAATAAGCATGTCAACTTAGCTTTTTGTCTATGTTCCCCTCCTGCCGGGGTGGACGCTTGATCGCACATAACATCTTCTCTCCCACCCGTGGTTGCCCCTCCTATTCGTGTCTCCTGGGAGACCATGGTCACATATCCATTTTTACTCTGCAAAGATGAAAATCGGGAAGGAACTAAAAGGGAGGGACTAGGAAGTCCATTAGTTATGCAATCAGCCCCTGCACGAGCTGGGGGAGTCAGCAAAAACGTTTTAACTAATGATATACGATGGAAAAGGAAGACAATCGGCCCCTCCCTCCTTTTCCTTCACTTCGAATGATCTCTCGGCGGCTGGCGTGAAGGACATGCTGGCATAGAAGGCCTTGCTAGGGTTCGCTTGCCAGGGTGTCAACCAACGGATTCACACTAGTGTTCAACTCATGATTTACCCCTGGCGGGATAAATGCAGGATTGAGCTCCACGCAGACTTATCGATGCTAGCGGCATCACCACTGGTGACCCGATCATTGGTGAGTGAGAAGGGAGGGGGAGGCCAATTACGCACCATTTTTCTTGTTAGTCCAAATAAGCGGCATTTCTTGGGACCGGACACGCTTGACAGTGGGCCAAAAGGAGGGGCGGCGCCACTTCATATCTTGCTCCTTATGGCCATGGGTAGCATGGTGGCCAGGCCATTCGTGCCAACCATGGCATCCGCAGAGCTATCGTCCCCCGCCCTCGTCGTCACCGCCGCTGCGGCGGAGACAAGCGACATAATCTAGAAGGAACAAGGCTAGGGAGTGGCACCCTCATTTTTCTTCAAAGCCATTGATGAAGAAGGTGACGATGAAGGTGATGATGAAGCTCGACGCAGTGTTCACAACTTCGGGTTCATGCAAGTGACGCCCCCTACCTGGCACGCCAAAGATGTCGTGGGTGAACACGATCACGTACGGGGCCATGAGCCCCTTTGTGGTTTGACAAGGGGGGGATCACGTTACACAAAGAGCGGAAGCCATGAGGCAGCACAACGAGAATGGCACAGGTGGTTTTAACCCAGGTTCGGGCCGTCGTGAGGCGTAAAACCCTACTCCCGCTTTTGGTGTATTGGATAATGGAATCACAACAACATGCAACGCTCAAGCCCGGCAAGGTTGCCTCGGGGGAGCAGCTATGCGTGTACAAGTGTGAGGGGGTCCAAATCCCTCTCTAGTTTACCATGGTCCTCCTTTTATAGCTCAAGGGGTAACCAAAGTGGCAAAATAGTCATTATCTGATGATTAGATAGCTAACCGTACTGTCATACCTAACTCCGGTAGTTAGGATAAGGTACATTAAAGGCATTGCTAGGTGTCATGCTGAGGGTGAAGCCCAGCAAGCCTGCCGTGCTTCTTAATCATCTTCTGCTTATCTATTTGACACACCTCTGGATGGGTGTCATGTGAGGATAATCTATCTTCCAACGGGCTGCCATGTGCTTAGTGGAAGCCACTTAATCATCTGGAGGCTCGACACCACATTGATAAGTGATTTGCGTTGTGGTGCGATGGAGCGGTGGTGCCTTGGAAGGAGTTATCGCCCATGGCGGCCCACGCAAGCCTACCGGGGCAATCTTGGACTTGTCCTTGGGGTGATCTCGACCTGGACGGGCTCTCCTACCCGGCAAGGGAGGCCTTCCCAAGGTGTGTTCTGTTGTCTCGTATGTTGACTTGGTCTTCTTGATCCGCTCCTGATCTCACAGAGAGCGGTTTCGCTGGCTTGTCTTGCTTTGTATGGTTGTGGTAGCCATTCCTTCGTCAAGCTGTGACTGCCGGGGTGGAGGCTCCTCATCCATGCACAAGTCAGGGGAAATAAACACCCCTGTTTGTGTACCCCGATGATACGTCTCCAACGTATATATAATTTTTGATTGTTCCATGCTGTTATATTATCAATCTTGGATGTTTAATAATCATTTTATAGTCATTTTATATCATTTTTGGTACAAACATATTGACATAGTGCCAAGTGCTAGTTGCTATTTTCTGCATGTTTTTTACATCATAGGTAATCAATACCAAACGGAGTCCAAATGCAACGAAACTTTACGGAGATTTTTAATGGACCAGAAGACACCCAATGGGCCAAAGCAGCACCTGGGGGTGCTCCGAGGGGAGCACAACCCACCAGGGCGCGCCAGGAGGCCCAGGCGCGCCCTAGTAGGTTGTGCCATCCTCGGGTGCCCCCCGGACCGCCTCTTTGCTTTATAAATACACCAATATTCCAGAAACCCTAGGGGAGTCAACGAAAATCAATTCCAGCCGTCGCAAAGTCCAGAACCACCAGATCCAATCTAGACACCATCACAGAGGGGTTCACCACTTCCATTGGTGCCTCTTCGATGATGCGTGAGTAGTTCTTTGTAGACCTTCGGGTCCGTAGTTAGTAGCTAGATGGCTTCCTCTCTCTCATTTGATTCTCAATACAATTGTCTCTTGGAGATCCATATGATGCGAGTCTTTTTGCGATGTGTTTGTTGGGATTGGATGAAATTTGTGTTTATGATCAGATCTATCTTTTTATATCCATGAAAGTTATTTGAGTTTCTTTGATCTCTTATATGGATGATTGCTGATAGCCTCGTATTTATTCTCCGATATCTGGGTTTTATTTGGCCAACTTGATCTATTTATCTTGCAATGGGAAGAGGTGCTTTGTAGTGGGTTCGATCTTACGGTGCTTGATCCCAGTGACGGAAGGGGAACCGACGCCTATGTATCCTTGATACTAAGGATAAAACGATGGGGTATATCTCTACATAGATAGATCTTGTCTACATCATGTTTTCGCTAGTGGCACACCTGTTTTCGCTACTAATGGCGCACTACAGGTGCGCCAGTAGTACCATGCCATTAGTATTTTTTACTAATGGCGCACCACAGGTGCGCCATTAGTATACCAGAGTGCGCCATTAGTATCTGGTATACTAATGGCACACCACATAGATGTGCGCCATAAGTAACAAATTTTTTTTATTTTTTTTATTTTTTTTTATTTTTTTAAGTTTTTTTTAAATTTGAATTTTTTTTTGATTTTTTTCTTAATCTCAGGTCACTATGGCTTAACCTCGGGTCAATATGCCTAATCTCAAGTCAAATCGCACTCTATGGTCAAACTTCCCGAAAGGTCACCCATCCCCACACTACTCTAGCCCGAGCAGTTCTATCCAACCCGATCACCAGCTCACTTCACTGGCACTTGTTGATATATCTATCATATCAATCCTATTAAACCTTGTTGATGTCTAGGACTTTGTTCATGTTCATGAGTATGATGAAATTTTGAAAAAATATTTCAAACTTCCCGGTCATATTACGTATCATATTTTGAAAAAAATTCCAATTTTTTTAAACCAATTTTTTTTCTGTTACTAGTGGCGCAACTAGCAAATGGTGCGCCACTAGTAAGTTTGATTTTTTTCATTTCCCCCTCTAGATCTTAAAAGCCCCGTATCTTTCGTTCCATTAGGTTTTTGGGGATTTTGAAGATGTTGAACAAAGTTCCCCCAGTTCAATTCGGGTGTAACTTTTCGAGTAGATGATATTTCGTATAAAAAACTTTTTAATCCGAGTTCGTATGCAAAAGTTATGCCCATTTTACAAATTCCAGAGTGATTTTACAAATAAAGTCAAAATTCATATTTGTAAATTTTCCCAACAAGTAGACCACATATCACATGGGAAACTTATTTTATTTTAATTTTTTGACATTTCCATCATTTCCTTTTATTTTTTTAAACTGAAAAGGCGGTCCACGGGGGGGGGGGGGGGGGGGGTGCATTCGGTGGAATTTTTGGGCCAAGTTAGTAATGGCGCACCGTGGGAGTGGTGCGCCATTACTAGTTTGGCACACCACACCCACGGTGCGCCATTACTAGTTTTGAAAAAAAATTGATTTTTTTTTGAAAAAAACATAGTAATGGCGCACCAGTGGACAGTGCGCCATTACTAGTTAAAACTAGTAATGGCGCACTGTCCACTGGTGCACCATTACCAACAAAATTTTTTAATTTTTTTTCAAAACTACTAATGGCGCACGGTGGGTGTGGTGCGCCATTACTATGTCAACTAGTAATGGCGCACTATCCCACGGTGCGCCATTAGTAACAATTTTTTTTATTTTTTTTTCAAAACTACTAATGGCGCACCACGTGTGTGGTGCGCCATTAGTAATATATTACTAATGGCGCACCTGTATGTGGTGCGCCCTTGCTATATAGAAACGGCGCACCACATGCATGGTGCACCATTAGTGTCCATATTATCTATAGCCCTTTTCCTAGTAGTGAATAGTAGTAGATGCAAGCAGGAGTTGGTCTACTAATCTTAGACGTGATGCCTATGTAATGATCATTGCCTGGATATCATCATGATTATTTGAAGTTCTATCGATTGTCCAATAGTAATTTGTTTACCCACCGTGTGCTATTTTTCTCGAGAGAAGCCACTAGTGAAACCTACAGCCTCCGGGTCTCTTTCTCATATTATTTGCCTTTGTGATCTACTTTTCCTTTGCTTTTATTTTTAGATCTCTTAAACCAAAAATACCTTGCTATGTTTTATTCTTATTTATTTTATTTGGCATTCGATCTATCAATCTACTACAATTTTATTCATGTCCGTTTGCCTATCTTGTGGCGCCGCTACCCGAGAGGGATTGACAACCCCTTTTACACGTCGGGTTGCGAGCATTTGTTATTTATGTGTAGGTGATGTTTACGTTGTGTTGCTTGGTTCTCCTTCTGGTTCGATGACCTTGGTTTCATCACTGAGGGAAATACCTACCACCGTCGTGCTGCATCATCCCTTCCACTTTGGGGAAATACCGATGTAGGTTCAAGCGACATCAAAAGGAATTTCTGGCGCCGTTTCCGGGGAGGATCTTCAACATATACCACGTTCCTAATCACAAATCTCATCTCCTCGCAATTTACATTATTTTCCATTTGCCTCTCGTTTTCCTCTCCCCCACTTAACAAAAATTTGTTGTTCTATCCGCCCCTCTTTTTCGTTCGCCATTTTCTTGCCGGATCTGTTTTTGAGTGCAATCTTGTTGAGTAGTCACCATGACTCAAGAAAACATCAAGTTGTGTGATTTCTCACATACCAACAACAATGATTTTATCGGCTCTCTGATTGCTCCTCCCGCCATTAGTGCGGAGTCTTGTGATATTAATAGTGCTTGCCCGAATCTTGTTATGAAAGATCAATTTTCCGGTACTGCTAATGAAGATGTCGCGTCCCATATTAATACCTTCGTGGAATTATTGCAAAAGAAAAAATATGTGGACAATGATGTTGCGAAGATGAAATTATTTTCTCTTTTCTTTGCGTGATTCTGCAAAAATTTGGTTCTCTTCTTTACCTCGCAATAGTATCGACTCTTGGAATAAATGCAAAGATGCTTTTATCACTAAATATTTTCCGCCCACAAAAATCATTTCCCTTAGAACCCAGATCATGAATTTCAAACAACTTGAACATGAGGATGTTGCACAATATTGGGAAAGGATGAAAATGATGCTAAGGAATTGCCCAACTCATGGGTTAAATCATTGGATGATCATACACAATTTTTATGCGGGATTGAATTTTGTTTCTCGTAATCTTTTAGATTCCGCCACGGGTGGTGCTTTTATGGAAATTACTTTGGGTGAAGCCACCAAATTTCTTGATGATATCATGGCAAATTATTCACAATGGCACACCGAAAGAGCTCCTACTAGTAAAAAAGTTAATTCGGTTGAAGAAATTTCTTCTTTGAGTGAAAAAGTTGATGCCCTTATGAAATTGGTTGCTAGTAAAAGTGCGCCTATTGATTTTAATGATATGCCTTTGTCTACTTTGATTGAGCAAACTTGTGATGTCGTAGATTTTAATTTTATCTCTTGAAATAATTTCAACAATAATGCTTATAGAGGTAATTTTAATCCTAGGCCTTTTCCTAGTAATTCCTGTAATAATTATGGTAATTCCTATGTAAATAAATCTTATAATAATAGGAACACCTCTAATCTTGAGAATAATATTAAGGAATTTATCAACATGCAAAAAGTGTTCAACACTACCATAGAAGAAAAGTTGAATAAGATTGATGATTTATCTAGAAGTGTTGATAGAATTGCTCATGATGTAGAAAATCCCAAGATGAAATTTTTTGTGCCTAAGGGTGAGGAATCAATTAAAGCTCTTTATGTTTCTATGGATGAAAGTAAGAAAAGAACTGACATGCTTAGAGCTAAAAGAGAATTTTTAGAAAAAAGCGTTTTCTATTGACTGTTTTCGCAAAAGTGATGAAGATCTTAAAATGATTGGTGTTTCTTATATTGATTCCTTGTTTAGTGAAGTTAAGATTGATGAAAAAGGGACTGGAGAAGAGTCAACTTTAGTTAGAAGGCAGCCCGATAATTCGGAGGGTGAAAATCTTGTTGAGAAATTGATAAAAGTGGGTTTGAAGAGGTCAATACTTTAACTAGTGATGTGCCCACTCTTTTGGATTACAAAGACTTTAATTATGATAGCTGCCCTTTGATTGATTGTATTTTTTTTTGCAGTCCATGATAAATTCACCCCATGCTTATGAATAAAATAAAGCTTTTACTAAACACATTGTTGATGCTATGATGAAAGCTTTAGAAGAAAAGTTGGAATTAGAAGATTCAATTCCTAGAAAATTGCATGATTAATGGGAAGCTACTATCAAAGTCAATATTAAAAATTATGAGTGCTTTGCTTTGTGTGTCTTGGGTGCTAGTGTTTCTATAATTTCGAAATCCTTATGTGATGTGCTTGGTCTTACCGATATTTGTCGGTGTTCTGGGAATGGGGGTCCCAGACTTGCCTGCCTGCGGCGTGGCTCAAAGGGGGGCCCAGCGCGGCCCATCTTCACCAACACAAACTCAAGACCCTCGCGAGGGGCCAAGCCTCGCGGGGCGGATGACGCAGAGCTTCCTCAGGCATGGCCTCGTCAGGCTGGCTCACGAGGAGGCGGAGAGATCCAGGCGGGGTACCACGCGAGGTGCCCGTGACGCAAGCCATGACGACTCAGGGAGCCAGGTGGGCGCCAGCCCGCGCAGTGTCCTCCTTTCCTCTTTGGTGCAAAGGGGGCAAGCGCAGCCTCGGAGTACCGAGGCATCCGGCAAAGGTTTCCATTTCGGTGCAACGAGACCAAGACCAGGAGGACTACGAGACGGAGGTCACCGTGGAGCCCAAGATGGCGTCATCACCAGAGCTTAGCACAGATGAAGACTACTTTTGTCAGGATAGCTGATGCTTGCTGCCCCCCTTCAAATTAGCCCGCCATTATTGGCTCCCTTCCCGCTCAATATTTGGGAAGAGGACCAGGGCCTCTATAAATAGGACCAACCACCCACCTAGCAAAGGGGTCGGTTCGGTCGTGTTGAAGTGTCTCTAGGGATTGACTGGTTAGAAAGAGTGAGAGAGAGAGAGAGAAAAGTGACTGAACTCCTCCCAGCAGTTCGACGCCCCAGCCAAGAGCAGACCCTCGCGAGGCTGTTCTTCCTTGTACCGTTCATCATCATCAGCCCAAGAGGCAATCCATCCACCACCAACTGGAGTAGGGTATTACACCACAATGGTGGACCGAACCAGTATAAACCCTGTGTCTCTTGTGCCGTTCTTCCCATAGTTTTGATCCTAGCATGGCAGAGGGGTGCAGGTAGGTAGGAGGCGAAATCTCCACACGCACCCCAGTGTTCGAACCTCAAGGGTCTGCCGGAACCCGAAATCCGACATTTGGCGCGCCAGGTAGGGGTGCGCCGGAATTCGTCTTTCACCACCCCGTTCTCCTCCAACCATCACGCTCATGTCTGACGCTCATCGGGCCCGCGCGAAGCGCCGGGCCGCCCTCGCTTCCCACGTCGCCCAGACAGCCCCTGTCGGTGGGCGTCCTCGCCGTTCCCCGTCACCTGCCGTCAACGCCGCCACCGGCCCAGCAGGGGACGAGCAGCAAGCGTCGTCTCAGCATCCATCCGTGTCCAAGACGGCCGCACCGCAACTCCCTCGCCCGCCCCAACTGGATCTTCGTCCCACGCACTCCGCGCGCCCATGGAGGCTCGGGCTGCGCTCATCGCGGCGAACGAGCTCCTGCGCTACCTTCCCGTCGACGACGTCTACGAAGAATGGCTCGGCCGCGTCGCCATGCTCGTCTGCGCCGCAGGGGGCTCTTCCGCGCCGTCCGTTCCGCTGCACCGCACCCCGCCCCGCGCGCGCGACGAGGCTCCGGCGGCGCCCCGGCTGCCTCCTCCCCAAGAAGATGCCATGGCTCCAAGGCGCGTGGCCCCTGGGCAGTACCCACTCCGTCAGGTGCCAGCGCAGCAAGAACGGAGCTGCCAAGAAGTCCCTCGCCCGCCAGAAGCTGCCGGGCGCTCCCTGCGCCACCACGTCGCGACCATCCTCCTGCTCTGGCGCGTGGGGGCATGCAGGACCAGGCTCTCCATCACCCAAGGCCTCATGTGGCCACAGAAGGCTGCCCCGCCTACACCACCGAACTGCGCAGCGTCGCGTGGCCAGGCAAGTTCAAGCCGGACCTGCCTCCTCGCTACAACGGCACGGCCGACCTTGTGGAGTTCCTCCAGCTCTATGAGCTGGGCATCGAAGCTGCCAACGGAGACGAGAAGGTCATGGCGAACTGGTTTCCCATGGCGCTTAAGGACGGGGCCCGCACCTGGCTCCTGAACCTGGCTCCAGGCACAATCTCCTCCTGGGAAGAGATGCGCACCCGCTTCATCGCCAACTTCCAAGGTACTCACGACCGGCCACCCGCGGTGAGCTACATGCGCCGCATCAAGCAACAACCCGGGGAAACCCTGTAGAAGTACATCCAACGCTTCAACAACGCACGCCTCAAGATTCCCAAGGTGACTAAGGAGGCCATCATCTCAGCCTTTTCCGATGGCGTGCGCGACGTCAAGATGAAGGAGGAGCTGGCGATGCACGAAGACCTGTGCACTTCCTTGGAGCTGTTCAACTTGGCGAACAAGTGCGCCAGGGCTGAGGAAGCGCGTCTCTCCCTCCTCGAGCTGCCTGCCGTAGACCTGGAAGAGAAGAAGCTCAAGGCCAAGGAAGTGAAGCGCAAGGGGGCTGCCGTGCTCGCGGCAGAACCAGACACCAAGCGGGGCAGAGATCAGCCCGAACCTCCCCAGGGCAGCCGGTACTGCGTGTACCACGACCTCCACACCCACAACACCAGCGAATGCCAAGAACTCCGCGCCGTGCGAGAAGGAAGGATCGGCCGTCGCCCTGACCGCGGTGACCGGGGCTATGGCCGAGGAGGAGGAAGGAACGCTAGGCACTGGGAAGACCGTGGTTCGCGCTAGGGGTGGCGCGACCAACCTCGCGAGGATCGCTGGCAAGACCCACCTCGCGAGGGAGGCTGGAGGGAGCAGCCTCGCGAGGATCGCCTGCAAGGCAACACAGCCCTCCCACCGCTGCCACGGCAGCTAAGGAGAAACGAGGATCGCCACCAGGACGAGGAGGCTGGGGGCTTCCAGGAGCCGCGCGTGATCGCCTGCATCCTGGGTGGAGCTCAAGCCCCAGCCTCTCAACGCATCTTCAAGCTGTTCGCCCGCGAAGTGAATGCGGCCCTCCTCAGGCTCGAAGCCACGCGCCCTCTTAGGTGGGCGGCATGCGCCATCACCTTCAGCTTAGTAGATCAGCTCAAGTGTGCAGCTATAGCCGGAGTCCTCCCGATGCTTTGTTCCCCAATCATCAGCAACATTGTGGTCACCAAGACCCTCATCGATGGCGGGGCAGGGCTCAACGTCCTGTCCATGGAGACGTTCAACAACCTCCAAGTGCCCTACAGCCAGCTCTAGCCGACCAAGCCTTTCTCCGGCATTGGGCAGGTCCGCCTCCCTGTCACCTTCGGGGCACGCGACAACTACCGGACCGAGCTCATCGACTTCGACATCGCTCACATTCGCCTGCCATACAACACCATGCTCGGGTACCCGGCGCTGGCCAAGTTCATGGCCGTGACTCACCACAGCTACAACGTCCTCAAGATACCAGGAAGCGGCGGAGTCATCACGGTGCCCTGTGAAGAGAAGGACGCGGTGTGTTCCCTGGAGCGAGCCTTTCAGGCCGCATCATTGGAAGACCCGAATCACGGAGGCAGGAGGCTTCCCGAGGCCGCCCCCATGAAGAAGAAGACGTCGTCCGGCCTGGCCCCTTAGGAGGCAGGCCCCTCTGGGACCGTGCCTACTCAGGGGGAACCTCCTTCCATCGCATAGGAAAGTGCGCCCGACGCCCTTCTCAGGCAGGGCTCGGGGGCTCTCCCCTGGAGGGCCACCGACCTAGCTAGGGTCACGAGGGAGGCGCTTGGGCACCACATGGAGGCGTGTTTCGAAGCACGTTTCCCTCAAGAAGGAGCAAAGCAAGGAGATCCAGACCCACAGGAGTTCGTCAGCAAGGCCATTCAGGAGTTACAGGAGTCAAGAGTCATGAGAGGTGCCCGCCGCCTACCAGCAGTGGCTCCCCATCCAGGCGAGGATGGTGGGCTGCGCGTCTGCATCGATGTACCAGGGCTCAACCGAGTCGCCTCAATGGGGAGCCTCTGGCCCTCGCGAGTGGGGCGCTGCGGAGGTCCACCCCACAGCTATGTTCGCATGCCTTACGGCTTGCCGAGTGCGGCTGGCACGCACCAGCGCCTCATGAGGGACATCACGGAGGCACAAGAGGCCAGGCGCTTCGCAGCCCTGGCGGAGATGAAGATGGCCCGCGAGGAACCGCCAGCACCTCTGGAGCCTCCCGAGGCCCCTGGGCCTAGGGGCTCATGAGGATCGGCTTTCGCAGCCCACCGAGCCGGCTACACCAACACCCCTTTCGTCTTCAGCGTCATCAGGTGACATCTTTCAAGTTTCACTTCCAGCTGGGAGCGCCCCCAGGGCTGCATTATTCCCAGGCCGCGTGGGTTCGTCCCTACGGCGTGTATCCCTTTACATTCCATGTTGCTAGCTTACCTCATTGGGGGCACCCCTCGGGCCTGACCCAGTGATCTTTGCATTCCCAGCATCTATTTGAACAAATCCACTCTTTCACGGCTAATGTGCTTTACCTAGTTGCCTGCTCAGCTGACGCCAACTAACGGAGCTGCTCCCAAACAGCACGGCACTTGCGCATGGGTCCGTCCCTGCAACGCCGACAAACCTGGATGGCTGAGCTCTGGCCGCGGCAGCCCCGCATAGCGTCACCTCGTCAAGCCTTCAGTGCCTCACCACCCCTCGGAAGCAACCAACGGCTGACCGTCCATTATATGGCAACCCCTTGCTTTTTCTATGATGGACCTGCAGGACCTCCTGAAGGAGCTGCGTTAGGCAAGGCTCTTGCTGTGTCTCCCTCACTCTCGCCCGTGCGAACCACTTGCACATTAAAGGGGGGGTGCCTGAGCATCGCGACTCAGGGCTCCTACTGTCTCCAGCCCTCATCCTCTGACCTTGACCACGACATTGCGACCTGGTATACCAACGGCAGCTGAGACTCGCTCGAGGGCCGGGACCCGAGGACGTAGAGAAGAAAGGGGAGCAAAGGCGAGAGGGGAAAGACACACAAGGACCTCGCCGAGCAACCTCGCGCCTGCCGATGCACGGACCCAGCCACGCACCAGAGAGCGGCCCTTGATCCTCGAGATAAGTCATCACCCAAAAGCACCAGCTGCCATGGCACAATCCCCGCACCTAATGCTATCCCATGTTAGCGACGTCGCTCCCCTTTCTCACCGAACGACGGCTGCTTGGGCGCCAAAGGGGACCTCCTGAGCATCGCGACTCAGGGGCTCTTACCGGACTCCGGGTTGCTCACCTCCTGGCCTTGACCACAGCATCACGACCTGGCATACCAGCAACGGCTGAAGCCACCTTGGGACTGGGACCTGTCGGCGTAGAGCACCAAGCCGTCGTGAGGTTTGAAAGGGAGGACCGAGCTAAGACGGGATGAGCAACTCTCGCAATTCTACGACAAGGGTTATATTAACAAAACAGGATCACAGGCACCTTACAAGCCCCCACGGGGCGCGTTTTTGGTTCCTCGCAGGGAACAGATCCTAAAGAGACGCAAACTACGCGCATCGCTACAGAAGACACCATCATCAACAGTGGGCCATCAAGCACCGATGCCAACCCCATCCAGATCAGAGTCGGCGGCAGCCTGACGAGCTCGCCCTGCTCCGGGAGCGGCGCCGGCTCGGGGGCTCATAGCTGTCGTCGCTCGTCTCCGGAGTCACGACGGGCTCGCCGGAGTCGCTGGAGCCTCCGACATCTCCACTGCCTGAGGAGCTGCCAAGGGAGTAGTTGGCGAGCCCAGTCCTCGTTGCAGCAGGGCCCTGGCCGCCTTCACCGGGGCAGCACTCCACTCGGCGCCCGTTCGTGTCGAAGACCTTGAAGAGCATCACCGAAGCACCGTCGTAGTCCAAGTGGACCGTGAAGACGCCCCTTGTCCTACAAACCCGGGTGATCTCTCTCCACCCCCGAGCCATGTAGACCTCACCCGGGGCGACGACCACGACCTTTACCTCGGTCGCGAGGGAGCTGCAGCCAGCGTGCTACAACCAGAGCTCCAGGGGCTCCTCCTGCGGGATGATGGAGGCGAAGAAGGAAGGCAGGCGGATCCAAGATTGAAGAGGAATGGCGACGTGGAGCATGAACTCTTGGGAGGAGCCCTCGGTGTGGACCCCAGGGGGGACGACCCACACCTTCGTGACCCATCGGCGCCGACAGCGGCGCCGCCCGTGGCGATCAGCACCAGCTCCTTCGGGGACCTCGACGTGGGCCTACAGTGGAAGCGGGAACCCCGGCGGCGCCCGCTCGCCCCAAGGCCTCGACACCACCTGGAGAGCCCCCTCGTCCGGGCCACGGTGGACAGACCGTTTCTTCGGCGGGAGTGTGTCTGGTCCCTCTTGGGGGGCCTTTCCCTTCTCTACCTACGTGAACCAGCGGATCGGAGCCATTACGGCAAGACGGAGCAAGAATCGGGAAGAAGGAGAAGCAAGGAGAGATGAACCGGAAGGGCGCGCGACATCCCGTACTTATAACCGGCGGAGGCCAACCACCGACTTCCACGATCACAGGTAATCATGACCCGTTTTGCATGCAGGGACTTGTCCAATCCGTGCAGTTACCGAGGCGCCGTGGGGAAGTGGAGGCGCCCACGTCCAGTCAACCGCCACACGGCGCCCAAGGCCGCAGGCTGTTAGGGCCCGTGGCGCTTCGCTCTTGCCCTTCCGCGTCCCTGCACGGCCAAGTCCAGGCTCGCCTTGGGCCCGGGGGCTACTGTCGGCGTTCAAGGAGCGGGGGTCCCCAGACTTGCCTGCCTGTGGCCTGCAGGGTGGCTCAAAGGGGGGCCCAGCGCGGCCCATCTTCACCAACACAAACTCAAGACCCTCGCGAGGGGCCAAGCCTCGCGGGGCAGATGACGCAGAGCTTCCTCAGGCATTGCCTCGTCAGGCTGGCTCACGAGGAGGCAGAGAGATCCAAGCGGGTTACCTCACGAGGTGCCCGTGACGCAAGCCATGACGACTCAGGGCGCCAGGTGGGTGCCAGCCCGCGCAACATCCTCCTTTCCTCTTTGGTGCAAAGGGGGGAAGCGCAGCCGCGGAGTACCGAGGCATCAGGCAAAGGTTGCCATTTCGGTGCAACGAGACCAAGACCAGGAGGACTACGAGACGGAGGTCACCGTGGAGCCCAAGACAACGTCATCACCAGAGCTTTGCACAGACGAAGACTACTTTTGTCATGATAGCTGATGCTTGCTGTCCCCCTTCAAATTAGCCCGCCATTGTTGGCTCCCTTCCCGCTCAATATTTTGGAAGAGGACCAGGGCCTCTATAAATAGGACCAGCCACCCACCTAGCAAAGGGGTCGGTTCGGTCGCGTTGAAGTGTCTCTAGGGATCGACTGGTTAGAAAGAGTGAGAGAGAGAGAGAGAGAAAGGTGACTGAACTCCTCCCAGCAGTTCATCGCCCCAGCCAAGAGCAGACCCTCGCGAGGCTGTTCTTCCTTGTACCGTTCATCATCATCAGCCCAAGAGGCAATCCATCCACCACCAACTGGAGTAGGGTATTACACCACAACGGTGGCCTGAACTAGTATAAACCATGTGTCTCTTGTGCCGTTCTTCCCATAGTTTTGATGCTAGGGTGGCAGAGGGGTGCAGGTAGGTAGGAGGCAAAATCTCCGCGCGGACCCAAGTGTTCAAACCTCAAGGGTCTACCGGAACCCGAAATCCGACAATATTGAAGAATGGTCTTTAAATTTGCATTTGGCGGATTCTACTATTAAAGAGGATATGGGAAGAATTAGTGATGTTCTTATTCTTGCAAATAGGAATTATGTGCCCATAGAATTTATTCTTCTTAATATTGATTGCAACCCGTCTTGTCCAATTATTCTTGGTAGACCGTTTTTATGCACTATCGGTGCCGTGATTGATATGAAAGAAGGCAATATTAAGTTCCAATTTCCTTTGAGGAAGGGTATGGAACACTTCCCTAGAACAAGAATTAGGACACCATATGAATCAATGATGAGGGCATCTTATGGATCTGGAACCAAAGATGACAAAACTTAAAATGTTGGAATACATCAGATATAATGCAAGAACAAAATATGAATTGGTTTACTACAGAACTTATAGTAGCGATTTGTTTTCTTATACTAATGGATCTCACGAAGGCTTTTGTTGATTTTGTGTGATTGAAGTTTTCAACTTTTGGGTTATCTTATGATGGATGAAGGAATAAGGAGTAAGAAGAGCCTAAGCTTGGGGATGCCCCGGCATCTCAAGCTATTGTCCAAAAGAGAGCAAGCAACTTAGCATGGGGATGCCCCGAGTGGCATCCCCTCTTTCTTCTAACGACCATCAGTATATTCTCGAAGCTATATTTTTATTCCTCACATATCATGTGTTTTTCTTGGAGCGTCTTGTATGATATGAGTCTTTAATTTTTTATTTTGTGTTTTAAGTCTTAATTCCTTGCTGGACACACCTATTTGAGAGATCCAAGATTATGTCATGACTTGTTAGAATTGCTCTCTATGCTTCACTTAAATTCTTATGAGCTATGGACTTGCTCTAGTGCTTCACTTATATCTTTTTAAGCACGGTGTGCTTTAGTATTTTGTAAGAAATGATCTCTTGCTTCACCTAGATTTATTTGAGAGTTAGTAAGATTTTCAAGAAATTCTCTTTTGCTTCACTTCAATTAATTTGGAGAAAGAAATATTATGATCGTGATCTTCACTTATATTTGTTTGAGCTTATCAAAAGCAACACTTGAAAATTAGTCCCAAAGTGATAGATATCAAAGAAGGATATAATAAAAACTTTCATGAAGATCATTGGAAAAAATAAACTTGATTCTTAGTAATAGTTATGAGATATGAAAATGTGATATGTGAGTCATGTTGATGAGTAATTATGCTTTAGTAAGAATATTGGCGTTAAGGTTTGTGATTCCCTATGCAAGCACTAAAGTCAATAATTATGCAATGAAATTATATCCTACTTGTGGGGGATTATTCGGTGTTAATTATGCTTAATGCTCGCTTATGAGATTATTCATTTCTTGGTTGGTCGCTTCTCAGTCTTTTGCTAGCCTTAATTTTGCACTAAGTATGATCACTACTTGTGCATCCAAAAACCTTTAAACCAATTTTTCCACACGAGTACACTATATCTACCTATATGCGGTATTCTTTTGCCATTCTAAGCAAATTTGTATGTGCCATCTCTAATTTTCCAAATAAACATATCTTTTGTGTGTTTGTACCACTTGCGGAGCGGTGAGGGGTGGCTAATATGTTCCATGCTAGATGTGTTATTCTCATGATGACTGTTTATTCACTTGTCATTGCACGAGAGTAAGGCAAAGGTATTAGGGATGCTTAGCCTCGAAATGTAAAATGAATTTACTTTATGTTGTCAAAAAAAATTCCTTCAAAAGTGTTGGTATGGAAGGCACCCGTGGATACGGAAAGTATGGTGGAAAAAGGAATAAACTTTATTTTTTATTTGGGAACCGCCTATGATATATCTAGCATGGAAAGTGTTGGGAGCTCTAAGTCATTTTCATTGGTGGGAAGGACACACCTCCCAAAATGTTTTTATCTCTAAGTTTTTCGCTTTGAGCTCTAGCACCTCTACAAATCCCTACTTCCCTCTGCGAATGGCCCTTTTTTACTTTATACATCTTTTATTTTTGAATTTGAGTCTCCATATTCTCTTATAAAAGCACCAACTAGTAGGCACTATGATCATACTTGAGTATTGAGTGTAGTTAATATGCGAGTGTGTTTCATGAATGGATCAATGATTGAGCATGATGGGCTAGGGACAGCTTATTTTAGCATTGATATTTTGAAAGGCATGGTTGGTTGTTGATATGCTTGAGTATTTAAGTTATCATGTCAAAACTAGACTATTGCTTTGAACAAAATAAAAGTCCAAATGTCCATGCTATACAGAAAATAAATATGATATGACATGTTAGGCAGCATTCCACATCAAAAATTCTTTTTTATCACTTACCTACTAGAGGAGAGCAGGGGTTAAGCTTGGGGATTCTGATACGTCTCCAACACATCTATAATTTTTTATTGTTCCATGCTGTTATATTATCAATCTTGGATGTGTCATAATCATTTTATATCATTTTTGGTACTAACCTATTGACATAGTGCCAAGTGCCAGTTATTGTTTTCTGCATATTTTTTACATCATAGGAAATCAATACCAAACAGAGTCCAAATGCAACGAAACTTTATGGACATTTTTGATGGACCAGAAGACACCCAATGGGCCAAGGCAGTGCCCGGGGGGGGGGGGGGGGTTGCTACGAGGGGAGCACAACCCACCAGGGTGCGCCAGGAGGCCCAGGCACACCCTGGTGGGTTGTGCCTACCTCGGGTGCACCCCGGACCGCATCTTTGCTCTATAACTACCGAGATATTCCAGAAACCCAGGGGAGTCGACAAAAATCAATTCCAGCCACCGCAGAGTCCAGAACCACCGGATCCAATCTAGACACCATTACGGAGGGGTTCACCACTTCCATTGGCGCCTCTCCGATGATGCGTGAGTAGTTCTTTTTAGACCTTCGGGTCCCTAGTAAGTAGCTAAATGACTTCCTCTCTCTCTTGTTTGATTCTCAATACAATTGTCTCTTGGAGATCCATATGATGTAACTCTTTTTGCAGTGTGTTTGTTGGGATCGAATGAACTTTGAGTTATTTGAGTTTCTTTGATATCTTATATGGATGATTACTTATAGCCTCATATTTATTCTCTGATATTTTGGTTTTGTTTGGCCAACTTGACCTATTTATCTTGCAATGGGAAGAGGTGCTTTGTAGTGGGTTCGATCTTACGGTGCTTGATCCCAGTGACAGAAGGGGAACTGACATGTGTGTTTTGTTGCTAGTTAGGATAAAACGACGGGGTCTATCTCTACATAGATAGATCGTGTCTACATCATGTCATCATTCTTATTGCATTAATCCATTTCTCCATGAACTTAATACAATAGATGCATGCTGGATAGCGGTCGATGTGTGGAGTAATAGTAGTAGATGCAGGCAGGAGTCGGTCTAATAATCTTGGACGTGATGCCTATGTAATGATCATTGCCTGGATATCCTCATGATTATTTGAAGTTCTATCAATTGCCAAACAGTAATTTGTTTACCCACCGTTTGCTATTTTTCTCGAGAGAAGCCACTAGTGAAACCTACGCCCCCCGGGTCTCTCTCTCATATTATTTTCCTTTGCGACCTACTTTTCCTTTGCTTTTATTTTCAGATCTATTGAACGAAAAATACAAAAATGCCTTACTGCGTTTTATTCTTATTTATTTTATTTGGCATTCGATCTATCAATCTACTAGAATTTTATCCACATCTATTTGACTATCTTGGGGTGCTGCTACCCGAAAGGGATTGACAACCCCTTTTACACGTCGGGTTGCGAGTATTTGTTATTTGTGTGCAAGTGATGTTTACGTTGTGTTTCTTGGTTCTCCTACTGGTTCGATAACGTTGGTTTCTTCACTAAGGGAAATACCTACCGCTGCTGTGATGCATGTTCCCTTCCTCTTTGCGGAAATACTGATGTAGCTTCAAGCGATATCATCCGGCACCACCACGCTTGCCGTTTACGCCACGTACGCTGCATGCATTGGGCAGGGTAGGTGTCAAACGCGTAGGGTGCGGGAATGAGTGCCATGGCAGAAAGCATGGTGCCTCGGATTGGAGCAGGAGTGCGGTCGACGAATCTGGGTGCCGTCAGTGGCACTGATGCGTTGGATTGGCAGAGCGGGGCGGTTGGCACAGTATAGTGGGGAGCCAGCCCCCCTATCATGCTCTTCTATAAAAGGGGCCGCAGAGGTGGACTGAAGGGCTCGCCCACGCATCTTCTCCTTCTCCTTCTCGTACCATTCTCACACCTTTCTCCCATCATGGTGAGAGGAAGAGGGCACGCTCAAGCTCCAACGACGGCGATGATGGCCTCCTCTCGACACCACATCGCCGCCCCTATTGGGGACGCAGGGGCAGGATCCAATGCGCATGGTGGTGCCGCAAGACGTGGTTGTGGCCGACACGGTGTTTGGGGCCGGGGAGGACACGGTGGTGCTACAGTCACCCCTCCCCCAGCTACCCTGACTCCATTGGAGGGCCATGTTAGGGACACGTCGCTGGAGTTCATCGTCAGGCTGCATGAGCCCCTGCATATCCATCTTAGGCTTCCTTGTCCTTTTGCAAGGGTGATGGAGGTTGAACAGCCGCACGGATTGAAGTTGCACATGAGGGCTTGCTATAATGGCAACATGAGGGTGGACGTTGAGTTCACTGCACCCCATGCCGTGCTTCTCTGGCGTGATTGGAAAACTTTTGCATGTGCCCATAGCTTGGCAGAGGGACATGCTCGTCATTTTAAGCTAATGGAGGCTAATTTTCTCTCCATCATGGTCTTTGGGCATTCGGGTGCTCGCTTAGGGTGATGCGCGGAGAGCTCAACTGATGATGAAAGCTCCTCCTCGAGCGACAGCAACGAAGAGGACACTAACGGCGAAGAGGACAACTCCGAGCCCCGGTCATCAAGCATGAAGCCGATGACTCGGACTGCACCTGAGTCTCCGACGCACCATCACCGTCATCTAGTCTCTAGCAGCACCACCATCTGCAATGGGCCCCTGGCAGAGCGATTTGCTTGGGGTGCTTGGCCTGGTCGACTCCACTTCCACTAACTGGGGAGGCTTCCTCGTGGACTCCGGCTTCGTCTTCCCTGCCAGCGTCCCTGAAAGTGCTAGTGATCGACTAGGGGGGGGGGTTAATAGGCGATTTTTATGAATGTCTTCAAAACATGGAAGTATCGACGACAAACGATAGAAATAAACCTATTACCATGCAGCGGAAGGTAGACTACATTAAGCAAGACATAGTCAAGTATTCAATGAAGTGAAAGCACAATGACTAATAGCAACTAGGCAGTATAGATCATGTAGGAAGATAGTGTGAAGCCAATCAGAACAAGCAGTCACTCCGTGAAGACAAAAGATAATGCAATCATACAATGACTTCACCAGGACCAACAGTAAGTAAAGGGATGGGAAGGATGAAACTAGTGACTTGTTGAAGACAATGATTTGTTGGACCAGTTCCAGTTGCTGTGAAAACTGTACGTCTGGTTACAGAGGCTGAGATTCAACTCAGAAGACCACATCTTCACCTTATTCCCCTTGAGCTAAGGACACCCAGTCCTCACCCAATCACTCTGGTAAGTCTTCAAGGTAGACTTCCAAACCTTCACAGACTTCGTTCACCGGCGATCCACAATGACTCTTGGATGCTCAGAACGCGACGCCTAACTGGCTGGAGGATTCACAGTCCTCAAGTGTAATAAGTCTTCAGATCACACAGACGGGAAGACTTAAGTGATGCCTAACACTCTTTGGCTCTGGGTGTTTAGGGCTTTATCCTCGCAAGGAATTCTCTCTCAAAGGCTTCGAGGTGGGTTGCTCTCAAATGACAAAAGCCGTGCACTAACTCTGAGCAGCCAGCCGTTTATGGTTGTAGGGGGTGGCTATTTATAGCCACTAGGCAACCCGACCTGATTTGTCTGAAATGACCCTGGGTCACTAAGGAACTGACACGTGTTCCAATGGTCAGATTTCAAACACACACGGCAACTTTACTTGAGCTACAAGCAAAGCTGACTTACCGAGCTCTGGATAAGATTTGCTCTCATTGTCTTCGCTCGAAGACATAGGATTTTGGTTAAGCATCACTTCTGTCATTCTGACTGGTTCACTTGGACCCCACTTAATAGTACGGTGGTTCTTATGACTCAACAAAGAAGAAAAATAATGATGAAACAACTAAGTCTTCGAGCTCCATAGTCTTCACACGTTGTCTTCTCTTGTCATAGTCTTCAATGTGAATGTCTTCACATCCCACCTTTGACTTCAATGTCTCCATTTTTAGGGGTCATCTCCGGTTGGAAAACCGAATCAATGAGGGACTTCTAAATGTGTTATCCTGCAATTCTCATAAACACATTAGTCCCTCAACTAGGTTTGTCGTCAATACTCCAAAACCAACTAGGGGTGGCACTAGATGCACTTACAATCTCCCCCTTTTTGGTGATTGATGACAAACTGGTTGAAGTCTTTAACGGGGAATAAAATATGTGAAATTGTAAAGGATAGGGTATTGTCTTCATAAGTTGGAAGGGCTTCCCCTGAAGATGTGCTTATTTGTAATTTGCTTTTGGAATGCAAATGCACATGGCAGGTTGTACTTGTGGAGATCCTCTTCAGCCTATGATGACAATTCATCATGCAAGATATGATTTAATGAAGATAATGACATGCATAATGAAAAATGGACGTCTACAAAATGATCTAAGTGCGGAATTTATCATCGCACATGCGGGATTTATCATTGCATCACAGAATAGCAAATAAGTAGCAGACGACCATCGAGTTTAAGTGTTATAACTCAAAGAACCAAATGTATCGAAAACGAGAGTTGTAAGCACTTGGCAAAAGTAGCAAAAAATAAAGCAACCACCCATATTGACCCGCTTGAAGACTATCAACTCATATGCTTCTCCCCCTTTTGTCAGTGAGGACCAAAAAGGTTTGAAGACATAGAGCACCTACTCGTTCCCATGAGGTGCAGGCAAGGCAGCAGGGTCGTCGTTGAGATCCGGTGGTGCAGAGGAACTTGGTGTTGTGTCGACACGCGCTGAAGTTGGAGGAGGTGAAGTTGCATCATCATGGTCATCGATGACTCTGGCATTTACGGTTGCAGCTGAGGACGAGTAGTCAGAGTCTTCAAGTGAGGGAGTCCGATGCAAGTGAGCATTTCTGGGAGGAGTTGAGTCAAACTTGAACCGTTCGGTGAAGCCATCGTCTTGCAGATCAGCTTCAGCACTAAGTAGGGACAAACTCTTCCACGACCTCCGACAGGTTTCATGAGTGACAAAGGCATTCTTGGTGGCAAGATTGCGAATGTGGTTGACATCCACCAAGAGGCTTTGCATCTGACGCTTAAGCCAGTCGTGATGTTTGTCCTGTTTCTGATGCAGCGCAACGAGAAGCTCTTGGTCATTTAGGACACGAGACCGTCTTCGAGGCCTTTACGCAATGGTGCTACCAGTGGCGTCAGTCTGAGTGCGAGGGGCACATGTCTTACCAGCAAGAGGATAAACACGAGAAACTTCTGGAACTCCTTCAATAGGCTGGGTGAAGCTTTGGTGATCAACATTGTGAAGATAAATGGGATCCTTAGCCGTCTCTACGTAAATAGCTTCAACTAACAGATCAACCTCTGGCAAGAATATGAGATGATTGCGCACAGATGGCTGATAGTTGAAGGCGGGGTGACGCTTGATAAGACGCATGACCCATGGAGCATAGAATTTCAACCCAAAGATGTCGGATCCAGATGGAGCCAACTGCCTGATGAAGAAGTTTTGAGCATTGAAGCTAATGCCATTGAAGATATAGAAAACCAAAGTCTTCATTACTCCTTCAAGCTTTGCTAAAGATGAATGTCCTTTGACAGGCCATAGAGTCTTCCTGATGATATGGTAAATGGTGCGAGGCAGGTACTCTAGGTCTTCAACAAAGAACTCAGATGGGTATTTAGCGTCGTGAGGCAGAGGCTTCATCATGCTCAGCATTTAACTCATGTTGGGTTCTGGCTTCTGAAAGATGCTTTCCAAGGCATTTTGGTGTTGTTGACAACCTGGTTCATCTATTCACTAGGAGTGGGCAGGCCCGTGAGCTCAATGATATCAAGAGCTTTAGCTTCATGATGGACATTGCCTGTCATCCACTCAAGGACCCAAGTCTTTGGATCCCTGTTGTAGCCTCGAATGTGGAGAGTTGCATAGAACTGTAGCAGAAGCTCTTCATTCCAATGCTCCTTATCTGTGACAAACTGCAACAGACCAGCATCTCTGAAGCAATCTAACGCTTCTTCAAGGCAGGGCAGGCCAGCTATAGCTTTAGATTCTAGGCGCATATGTGGAAATATGTGCCCTTGTTTGTATAAGACGCAGGAATAGTAGCTGTGCTGCTGATAGCTCCAGAACCGATCTAAGGAAATGCGAGGTCTGGTATAAGGGTTCTTGGAGCTGTTGAAGAAGGTATTATGTGCCACGAAGCCATTCACATTTAAGACCCCAGGTGAAGTGGCAGTGCCTGGGAATCGTGGAAGTCTTGGCTTGGGCTTTTGGACTTGAGGTCTGTGCTCGACATGATACTCAAATTGTGGACCTGCAGCAGGTGGAGGAACCAGAACGGGCCAGCGGACCATAACGGGCTGACCACGATCTAATGCCAGCTCAATTGTGTGAGGTCTTGGAGGGGGATCAGGAGCATTGCCATTGTCTTCAGGGGCTTCAGGGGCCACATTGGTTTCAAGTGCTTGTACCTCAGGTACTTTAGCATTAACTTTGGGTGCTACAGTGGCTTCAGATGCTTGGACTTCTGGCACCGCGGTAGCTTCAGGCACCGTATTAGCTTTAGCCATGACGACGTCATTGGCTTCAGCGGTGATGTTGGTGGCCGCCTCAAGGTTGTTAACCTCCGCTTTAGGACCTGGAGGGTCGGACACGTTCTCCTCGAGAACAACATCTTGGTGGGACAAGGGTGTAGCAACTCTTGCAACTCTTGGTGCTTCTTCATTATCGGCTAATGTAGCCGGAATATCTTCAGCCATTTTGGCTTCGGATTCAGACACGTGCATAGTGGGAGTGACTTGGGGCCTTGGTCCTTTACGAAGCCTGTGTAATGCTGGCGACGCTTGTTGAGATGGAGTGTGTTGTGCCTCAAAGTCATCCTCATCTTGCACTGGTGGGGTAGCTTGCGGTCGGGGAGAGCTTGGAGTGTCTTGTCGTTGTGGGTGATTAGCCCATGATGCATCCTGAGCAGTTGGCCTCAGAGGATGACCAATACTGATGAGTTCGCTGTGCATGATCATAGGCAATGATACCAACTGGTTCTCGATCTGAGGAAGGACTTCATCATCATCAACATTGTCGTGAGGACCAATGTCTTCAGCTGCGGTGGGGTCAACAGCTGGACTGTCTTCAGCTTCAGGAGCCTCTATGGAAGTAGGCTCATGAACTATCAACTGGCACTCTCAGTGTACAGACTCAGGAAGAGCCACTGAGATTGGCTCGACATTAAGGGGCTCTGTGGGAGCATCCCGATCTCTCTTCTTGGTTTTGCGTTTCTTGGTTGGAGGAGCATCATCAATAGGGCCCTTGGCTTTGCGTTTTCTGGCTTCAGCTTCAGTAGCCCTTGTTTTCTTCATTTCAGAAGCCACTGTGGGGACCTTAGGCTTTGAGCCTGTCATACTAGCTGGGAAGACAATTGGATGTACTTCCTGCCTTGGTGCTTCAGGTTCTACCACAGCTGGCTTCGTCTTCTTCTTGGCCGCCATTCGGGGGTCGATCCCTAGTCTCCCCAAGGCCTTGCGCTTTTCAGCCTCATTGTATCCTTGGACACATTTAGCGGCAAGATCCTTCATGCACTCATGAGAACCCTTGGCTTCTTCGCGTTTGGTTCGGAAAGCTACCTGAAGCTCATGCATCATGGTCTGGAAGTTATGAATGTCTTCAACGTTGAGCTTGGCCATGTGCTTCTTGAACTGAGCCTTTTCATAATCGATCTTATGCTTCAGTTCAACAATCTTCTGAGCTAGAGCCAGCTCAGTAGCAATGGCTCCGTGGAAGGCGATGGTTAGGCCAATCGGAAGTTGAAGATCATCAAAGCTGACATTTGGGCTATCAAACCACTCATCAATGAATGTGTTGATGATTTCAACATCAATGAGAGGAAGGTCATTGAAGATTTCTGCCACTTGCTTGCTCTTGATCAGCTGCTCAAGAGCATCATCGCCAAGATCGTCGTCGCTGGACAAATCAATGGCGTCATTGCGCTGAATCTAGGCTAGTGGGTCGCAAGGGCATCTTCACTTTGGAGGGCTTGGAGATGCGTGACAAATCTTCAGACTGCACACTGTGTTTAGGAGGTGTAGTGGTCAGAGGCTCCGCTCGTGAGACCTTTGGTGCTGGGGAAGGCTTCAAAGCTTGAGGTTTCTTCAGCTTCTTTGGCTTAGGTGGTGTAGGCGCTTCGTCAGAATCAGCGTCGTCTGCAGGCTCATCCACGGCTATCCCTTGAACCATGATATGAGTGATGAGACCTTCTAGGTTGTAGAAGGGCCCAACAAGATTTGGTTCAGCTTCGCATGTGCCATCAGCACGAGGAGCAGAGGGGCCTGGATAGAAGCCTAATCCCCGTGACTTCTTGTTTTCTTTGGCCGAATTCCTGGCAAATTGGAAGTTGCGCTTGAACAGATTATCATCGCGGCACCACAATAATGAAGATGGGTCTGCATCTGCAGGCTGTGGTCCATGCACAATGCAAGGATAGAAGCCTTGTTCAATGGCTTCAGCTCTGGACCTAGGTTGAAGATTTCTATATAGAATGTCTCCCCATGGTCATTTGATGGCATTCTTCTCAGCATACTCCTGGGTCACAAACCTATACTTGAACCACTGTTCTGCCCAATATCTTCGAATCCATTGGATTCGAGTTTTTCGCTGATTGTAGTCCTCCTCTGGATCTTTCTCGTACTGCTCATAGAGGTCAGGAGGCAAATCTCTTGAGGTGTTGCCACAACGCTGTCTGCCACCCTTCCTTGCAGATTTCTCTGGTGCCATGAAGTTTAAACTGAAAGGCTTCAAAGCTGTCAAAGTCTTCCGTCTACTGGTCAGACTAGAACTGGTTCAGGAGAATTTATTGGCTCCTTTTGGTGGAAAGCTAATCTTAAGCTCATTGACAACTTCAAATCCATGGCCAGATGCCACATTGGAGATGGCAAAAGTGCCTTTTTCTGGTCAGATCTTTGGCACTCAGCCTGCCTTCAAGACATGTTCCCTCGCTTGTTTTCTTTTGTGAAGAATAGAAACTCCACAGTGCATACCATTATTCACACTGAATTTCTGGAGGATCTATTTCACTTACCATTGACAGTGCAAGAACTCCAAGAATTTGAGGAAATGGAAGACATTTGTATACCTTTGAGGGGTTTTGAATATCTGGATTGTACAGACACCTGGAGCTATATTTGGGGAGGTGATCAATTCTCTGTTGCAAAGGCATATAAACTAATGATGGGAGTTAAAATAGTGCCACACCAATTTAACTGGATTTGGAATAGCTCTTGTCAACCCAAGCACAAGGTGTTCTTTTGGAGGCTACTGCATGACAGACTCAATACCAGGAATCTTCTTCGAAGAAAAACCTTTCATTTAGACAACTACAATTGTGCTGTAAACAATTGCCAGCAGGAGGAAACACTTCAACACCTTTTTTGGACATGTCCTTTTGCTGCACAGTGTTGGGACATGATTTGCCCTTCTAGGCAGGCAAATGTCTCAGTTCTTGAGGCTTTTGCTGATCTAAAACTCAAACTTCATGTGCCTTTCTTCATGGAAATCATCATCCTAGCTTCCTGGGCCATCTGTATTTCCAGGAACAACCTCATTTTTCAAGGCATCCAACCAAGAATTCAGGGATGGAAAGTCATCTTCTTGGAGGAACTCAATTTGTTAAGGTTCAGAATTAAGAAGAGCTATGCTATAGCTTTCTGTCTTTGGCTTGATAGCCTTGACCTGTAATCTTTTGTTTTTTAGTAGCTGCTAGTTTCCTTTTTGTATTGTTTTGTTTTTTTGGCTTATCTCAAGCCTTTTGTACTGTTGGATCTCTTTATCTTTTAATATAATATAAAAATTTCAGTGGGGTTTTGCCCTACTGTGTATAGTCAAAAAAAAGAATTTATATGATGCTGTAAGAATTCTGCAAATGAATGCAGACTATGAGAACCAAGGGATTCTCCCACGGACATGTACCTGTGACAACATTAAGGTGCGAGGGAAGGGGAAGAGATCATATGCATTCTTAGAAGGTTTTGAAGATAAATCAGTTTAGAAGAGATTCACCTCATAGTGCGAAGACATTCACTCATAGATAGAAAGTTGTTTCTAGATTTGTACGAATCCATGAATAAGTACAAGTGAGGAATCTAACTACTTTGTGAAGCATAAGTGAACATACTAGGCATATTATGAGATGCAGTATGTAATAGATTCAACTTGTGTGAATAGAAACTGCTTGTGGTAGAAAATGATGAATCTATAGGATCAAAGGGGCCCTAAAAAGGAGGTTTTATTTACCACGCGAAGAACTACTAGACGGAGTGGAAGAGGAGGCCGAGCAGTTCGAATCTTCCATGCCCTAACTTGGCGACGGAGGACACCTACGGCGCCGGCGGAGAAGACGATGTCCACGGTCGGCGTGAAGACGGCGTCGGTGAGGTCGCGACAGCCAAGCGCTTCGTCGCGGGCGTCGTCGAGGGCTAGCGGTGGCGCTAGGGTTTGTGCGAGAGTGGAAGAAGGGATAATGACTGTGGTGAGGCGTGTATTTATAGGGATAGGGACGACATAGTGTTATTACAGAGGTGCCCCTGGCGATTCACATCTGAAGGAAACGTGGCTATCATGCAACACATCGGAGGTTGTTCCACGTTCCCACGCACACCTGGATTGTCGGGTGATCATTGCCACTTCTCCGGGTTTCAGGTGAAAGGATTTAGCATTGAAAACGGATTAATGTTTGGCTCTATGTCTTCTACTGAGGATGCAGAGAAGACATTTTGATAGTGTCAATAGAATGCATATGATTTGGATAGATAGACTTAGGAAAGAAGCATAGAGGGGTTAGGGTCCAATCACATTCACTTAGTTCGAAAGATTCAACAAGAATCCATAGCTATAAGTGAATGCTGTAGAGGACAGAAACCAAATCAGTAAGTTGAAGATAAACAGGATAACTTTTAATCATTGAAGACAAACAAAATGCAAAGACTTTGCAAATGTAACGCCATGAGATAGACACTTCAAAGGGAAAATGTTGGTGGCGGCGTTACCCACCGTATAGGAAATATTAGACCCAGACACGGCGCACAATTATCGTGGCACTCCAAAGTCAAATTCCACATTAATATATTCACACTCAGAATGTCAGTCTTCATTGTTTCAAGATATACTTTACTTCGTATGTTGCACATCTAAGTCGTCAACATGCTTAAGTGTTAGGATGTGTGCCTGATCACAGGACATTTGAGGATTCCAAGATATTTAGCTCACACCGTAACTTGCAAAACCTCTTCTCATCCAAGGGCTTGGTGAAGATATCTGCCAATTGCTCTTTAGTGTTGACGTGTATTATATCAATATCTTCCTTCATAACATGATCTCTGAGAAAGTGATGATGAATTTCAATGTGCTTTGTCTTCGAGTGCTGAACTGGGTTGTTGGCAATGTTGATGGCGCTTTCGTTGTTGCAGTAGAGTGTCACTTGCTTCAGATTAATGCCATAGTATTTGAGTGTTTGCTTCATCCATAGAAGTTGAGCGCAGCAAGATCTAGCAGCAATGTATTCAGATTCAGCAGTGGAGAGAGATACACAGTTCTGCTTCTTTGAAGACCAACATACAAGTGATCATCTCAGAAAATGACATGTTCCTGATGTAGACTTGCGATCCACCTTGTCACCAGCATAATCAGCATCCAAGAATCCAACTAGATCAAACTCTGAGGCCTTTGGATACCATAATCCTAGTGTCGGGGTGTGAGCCAAATATCTGAGAATTCGCTTCATAGCTAAGTAATGCGATTCCCTTGGTGCCGCTTGGAACTGGGCACACATGCAAACACTAAGCATGATATCTGGCCTAGATTGTGACGCCTGGATAATCAAGCTACAGTAATCCAGTGTTAAGGGTGCCATGTCATCACATTACTATAGCTAATCCTTGGTTGATCCAAATCACAATCCAAATTCAAATTTAAAATAGAAGTCCAAAATTCAAATTTCTCAAACATGCAAAGTAAAATGTTCAAAGTGTGGCAAATATTCCATAACCAATTATGGTGCTGACCCAACGAATTTGTAAAGTGTTGTAATGCCCTATAATAAATAAAACAGGGGCTAAAAACAAATAATTAAATGCTTTTTAAAATTATAAAATTACTAACTAGCTGAATTAAGTACCAAACATAAATATGGCAGAGTCCTAATTTGTGACACTAATTTAGATACAAGAATTGTATTATATACGACTAAAAATATATGGAAAGAATTTAGAAGACATAAACTATTTAAAAGGAAAAGAAAAGCCAAATAAAAAGACAAAAGCAAAATGGACCCCCCCTCTTGGGCCACTTGGCCCAGTTCGCCGAGCAACCTAGCTGGCCAGGCCGGCCTAGCCGCACCCCCCGCTCGTCCCCTCCGCCACAGGGAACGGGGGGTTACCGTGGCGGTCATCCACGGCACCATGGCCGCAGTGGCGGCCATCGACGGCCCCCTCCCGCCTATTTAGCCGACCCCGGCGCCCCCCTCTCCCCCTGGAACCCTAACCCCTATCCCCTCGCGCCCCACTCTCCCTCTGCCACTCGCGCCCGACGCCCTTCATCGTCATTGTCGCGACCATCGTCGTCTTTGGCGTGCGGGAGCACGTCCAGGAGGTCCGTCACGACCGGATTCGTCCATTCAGGGGACCCCTACAGCGAAGGGATCGAGGACGTCTTCCACTTTCGATCACCATGGATCTCCGTCGGGGATCATCGTCTTCGAGCCTTCCCCGAGCTCACCGGCCCAGCCTCACGCTGTGCAGCCCCGCGCCCCGCGCCCAACTCATGTGCATGCTGTTGCTGCTCTCGTGAATGTACTACTACTAGTTCCTGTAGCTGCTACTAGCTAGCTTTGCTAAATCTACACTGTCTAACCCTCTAAACAGCCCATAAACTGCAGTTAAACAACTGTTAACAAGGCTAAGAAAATTATGAGTAGAAAGTATACTTGATAAACTTTAATTTATCCCACTGGACCAAATCCTTTCGAAGCATCGATTAAATCCTACAAAAATCACAAAATGCCATCTTCTCTTACACTTAGCATTGTGTGTGTGTATACAGCCACCACTGGCCGACCCGTACAAATTAGCTTAGGGGGTAGTTTCTAGTTAGTTTAATTGCTAGCCAATGACAAGTGGCGCCCCTGTTTAGATTAGATAAATCTACTTAGGAATTTAATAGAACTAATTAACTTTTAGTTAATCTCGCTGACATGTGGCCCTTGCTGTAAATTAAAATGATAGATTGAATTAAAAGTGCCTAAGTCTATGACAGTCGGGATCCGCCTTTACTATTCACCTTTTGACCGGTCAAATGTTGACTGGGTCAACTCTGCTGACTGAACCCTCCCTGGCCCACTGTGAGCGTCTGTGTACACTCTGTGTACACAGAGCTGGGTACACGTAGCAATTTGTTATTTAATTTCGAATTAAAACAATTTCAGAATATTGTTTAAATCTTTGAAAAATCATAAAAAATAATCTGTAACTCGGATGAAAAAGTTTTATACATGAAAGTTGCTCAGAATGACGAGACGAATCCGGATACGCAGTATGTTCGTCCGCCACACATCCCTAGCATAGCAAAAACGCAACTTTCCCGTCCGGTTCATCTGTCCGAAAACACGAAACACCGGGGATACTTTCCCGGATGTCCCCCCCTTCGTCGGTATCACCTCCTACCGCGTTAGGGCATACCTAGCACCGCGTATTGCCTTGTTATATTTTGTGATGCTTTGTTTGATCAGTATTTACTGTTTCTTCCCCCCTCTTCTTCTCCGGTAGACCTCGAGACCGGCGTTGATGCCACTGAGTACGACTACGTCACCGACGACCCCTCCTTCTTGCCAGAGCAACCATGCAAGCCCCCCCCTTTGATCACCAAATATCGCCTACTCTTCTCTATACTGCTTGCATTAGAGTAGTGTAGCATGTTACTGCTTTCCGTTAATCCTATTCTGATGCATAGCCTGTCATTGTTGCTACAGTTGTTACCCTTACCTGTTATCCTACTGCTTAGTATAGGATGCTAGTGTTCCATAAATGGCCCTACACTCTTGTCCATCTGCCATGATATACTACTGGGCCGTGATCACTCGGGAGGTGATCACGGGCATATGCTATATACTTTATACTGTTACATTACTTATGATACTGTTCGGAGATCGGGGCTGAAGGGGCAGGTGGCTCCATCCCGGTAGAGGTGGGCCTGGGTTCCCGACGGCCCCCGACTGTTACTTTGTGGCGGAGCGACAGGGCAGGTTGAGACCACCTAGGAGAGAGGTGGGCCTGGCCCTGGTCGGTGTTCGCGGATACTTAACACGCTTAACGAGCTCTTGGTATTTGATCTGAGTCTGGCTACTGGCCTATACGCACTAACCATCTACGCGGGGACAATTATGGGCACTCGACGTCGTGGTATCAGCCGAAGCCTTCGTGACATCAGCGACTGAGCGGCGCACGCCGGGTTGGACCGCGTAACGCAACTTCCTTTGTAATGGAGGTTGCTAGGTCTGCTCTCCGGCCGCGTACGCAACATGCAGGTGTGCAATGGGGGATGGGCCCAGACCCCTGCGCGCATAGGATTTAGACCGGTGTGCTAACCTCTCTGTTGTGCCTAGGTAGGGCTGCGACGTGTTGATCTTCCGAGGCTAGGCATGGCCCAGAAAAGTGTGTCCGGACAAAGGGGATCGAGCGTGTTGGGAAATGTGGTGCACCCCTACAGGGAAGTTAATCTATTCGAATAGCTGTGATCTTCGGTAACAGGACGACTTGGAGTTGTACCTTGACCTTATGACAACTAGAACCAGATACTAAATAAAACACACCCTTCCAAGTGCCAGATACAACCCAGTGATCGCACTCTAACAGGGCGACGAGGAGAGGATCGCCGGGTAGGATTTATGCTATGCGATGATATTGGGTGAACTTACCATCTACTCTCATCTACATGTTGCAATATGGAGGTGGCCAGAAGCGTAGTCTTCGATAGGACTAGCTATCCCCCTCTTATTCCGGCATTCTGCAGTTCAGTCCACATATGATATCCCTTTTCCATTTGATACCAATGCATAAATATGTAGTGTAGCTCCTTGCTTGCGAGTACTTTGGATGAGTACCCACGGTTGCTTTCTTCCCTCTTTTCCCCCTCCCTATACCCGATTGCTGCGACCAGACGATGGAGTCCAGGAGCCAGACGCCACCGTTGACGACGACTCCTACTACTCTGGAGGTGCCTACTACTACGTGTAGGCCGCTGACGACGACCAGGAGTAGTCTAGGAAGATCCCAGGCAGGAGGCCTGCGCCTCTTTCGGTCTGTATCCCAGTTTGTGCTAGCCTTCTTAAGGCAAACTTGTTTAACTTATGTCTGTACTCAGATATTGTTGCTTCCGCTGACTCGTCTATGATCGAGCTCTTGTATTCGAGCCCTCGAGGCCCCTGGCTTGTAATATGATGCTTGTATGACTTATTTTTATTTGTAGAGTCATGTTGTGAATCTTCCCGTGAGTCCGTGATCTTGGTCGTACACGTTTGCGTGTATGATTAGTGTATGGTCAAATTGGGGCCGTCACAAGTTGGTATCAGAGCCGACTACCTGTAGGAATCCCCCTTCCACACTCCTTGGCCGAAGTCGAGTCTAGTCAGTGAAAATTGTTTCCTAACATGGCTGTGCAGCCCATGGGCCCACGTCGCCATTGGGTGGTAATAGGATCTTTTATTCCTCGTCTATACTCTAGGACTCTGTTCTCTCATCTATTCGGGTTAAATGATTTTACTAACTACATTAGGTTCTCGTAACGACTTTCCCCGGAGAGCCCCTTCATTGCAGACGGTTGCGTGCTTCACTAGAAGACTTTAAAGATATTCTATGATCTACTACCGAGAACTTGTGTTGATTTCTTTTGCAATCCCTTAACACCGTTGAATCCTTATGGATAACTGTGTACTCTCGCCGTTCATACTTTCATCCCTAGTTGTTCTTGTTATTACAAGATACCCGAAAGTATTCTCTGACTTTCGAGAATCCTCTTTCCGACTGCCATGCAGCTCTTTTCCACCTGAATAACCCTATGGATAATTCCTCACACTTATCGAGCATCTGCTCATCCCTAGTTATTTATGTGTTTGGCAAAAGTCTTCGAAATACCATTCGGTCCTCCGAAAATCCTGAGTAGTCTATTGCTATTGAAATTCTTGTTTGCTTGTGTTATGGTTAATTCCATAAGTCTCGTAATCTTATTGGCATCCCTTGTCATTATCATTTTGATTCTAGTGATTCAATATGCTGCGAATGCTCGCGATCCTCAATCAGATCCTAGAATTCATCCTTCCAGCTCGGATGTCATTTTAAACATGAGCTAGATCTCGACCAATCAACTTGCAATCGATTGTGCCCCTGACCCTATTCAACTTATACATCCTTAACCAGAGCATTGCTTCTGATCCCTTGTCTTGGAATTCATAATTCCTTTGCATTTGAGCTTTGAGTTAGTCTGTTGTTTGTATAATCTGATCTCCTTGCATTCTTTCTTCCTCTGGTTGAGTACCGATGCTCACATCGGATCCCTTGTGGACCACCAGACCCTTTGTCGGATTTTATCCAACAATGTCCTTCATATTCAATAAGCTTGTGAGCCTTTCCTTGGATACGTAATGCCTTTGGTAAATTGTATCCTTTACTTTCTCAAGCATGCTTACTATCGAGCTTGTGTTATTTACTCCGAAGTTTGTGGTATATGTTCCTAAGATGCCCTGATGGGTTGAACCTACGCCTTCCCTAATGCGTGTGAACCCGAAAGATTTCATGGGTCATACTTATCTGGTATTGCACCAGGTAAAACGTTCAACAACTTTTGTCATTTTCGAAATATGAGAGGTGAATGGAAGGTTATGCATTGAGGAAGTGGGAGTCGACCTTGAACCTTTCTGTTCATGCCCATGGACACGATGTAGATCCTATCATGGAAGCTTCCTATAATAATAACTATTTCCTTCAGATAATATCCTTTTGTATATGTGAATTGATCCTTTGAAATCGTGGTTCCGACCATATTTTCTACTTGATCCCATTTCTCAAGCAAGTGAAAACACTTGTCTTCTGCGGATCAATACATCTCCGCAACCCCTATGTCGATCTTCGTTCGAGTAATACCCTCCAGTATCTCGAGAATATCAAAGAACTGCGTTGCATCCTGTGAATCTTCATCTAGTATTGCTTCTCATCGATTTTAGATTCCCCCCGGGTTCTAAGCGATTAGTCACTCGAGAACACGGATAAGTGAACCGATTCCGCACTCCGATTCAATAACTCCTAAATAATTTTCATTGCCTGCGAGTTTAATAATCCTTCAAGTCATTCCTAGCCTGATCGGCTATATCATTTTTGTGCTAAATTTTAACTGTGATACCTGGTCCTTCCCGGAGCACAAATTTTGACGGTGAGCTAATCTTACGTCGATCCTCCTCGTCATATCATTTATCCTTGAACAGCAAACTTGATTTCGAGTTTGTGTCGTACCCATGGTTTTAATAACTTTGCGCTTCATCATTCCGTTGGCTTGATGTCATCGCCGATTGGTTACATCTTCTTGAAACCTCTCGACAAATGTGTTGTGATCATCATCAACATTCTGAGGTCTTCCAGGATATCAATTGAATTCTTGATGGGTAATACCATCCTTGCCCCTCGATGATTTGTGTATCATCGACCACTTTATTGCCTTCCGTTCAACACAAACTTGTTCGTGTTTTGTGTTATACCTTGAGATCCTTGCTACCCAGTAGTTGTTCTTCTTTACCTTGGAAGTATTACCATCTTTTATGTCAAGAAAGTCGTGAGAATTTCACCACCTCTTAATAATTCTTGATATAGTAATACTTCTCGCTATCTCCATTCTTATCTTGGTCCCCGTGTTTTTTCTAACCGGGATACCGGCCATTTAACTATGATGTGTGAATTTGAAACTTCTAGCAACCCTATTGTTTTGAAGTGAATGTTCGATAGTTTCATACTAAGTCTGTTGGTTATCGAATCATCATTCTAACATTGATCGTACTACCTAAGCCCATATTTCGGGTGCATCGTCAACCAATGTTTAATCGTGTATGTTTCCTCGAGCATACCTCATTATATCATTTGAACTGACAAAAGCTATCTCCTTGTTCACGTAATTGAGGAAATCCATCTTTTGGAAATCTCGATGAATTGTCGATGAGTTCATCAGCCACCTCCTCATTCTCACCTTGATTTAATAATGAACTCATGGTTTGGAACTTGCTTCCATAGTTCATTTACGGAAAATCTTACAATGTCGTCTCGTCAATTTGTGTTGCACCTTTCTTCTCAGGCATCCCGAGTCTGAGGTATCCTGCCACCTATCAGAACTGAATCTCGGTCTAATAAGATGGTTGGAATATATTTCCAAGAGTTATAACTTTGGTCTTTATAAGACCCGGTAAGGTGATGTCATGCCTAGCACACCTGACCAGAGGACCTAGTGTTATAGTTTCCTTCTTAACAAGGTTAACCATTTTTTCGTGAGGAAATTGAATGCCTTGTTTCATGAGTTTATCCTGATGGATCCTTTGTGTATCCAAAGTCTAACCTTTGCTTGAATACCCAATCAATGCTATCTCGAAACATGTCTGTGGTGCTGCGATTTTCAACAAGAACATTTGTTGCATCATATATCCAAACTCTTCACTGTATTTCTGATTAGTGCAGCCGAAGATAATGTCATCCACATATAATTGGCACACAAACAGTTCACCATCATATGTCTTCGTGAAGAGAGTGGGATCGAGAGAACTAGGTTTGAAGCCTTTGCTCTTCAGGATGTCTTTGAGTGTGTCATACCAAGCTCGAGGGGCTTGTTTGAGGCCATACAATGCCTTGTTGAATTTGTACACCATGTCAGGATGTTTTGGATCTTCAAAGCCAGGCGGTTGTGCAACATACACTTCTTCTTCATTGAGAAAAGCACTCTTCACATCCATTTGATACAGAAGAATGTTATGATTATTTGCATAGGACAGCAATATGCGTATGGCTTCAAGCCTAGCCACAGGAGCAAATGTTCCATCAAAGTCAATCCCTTCAACTTGAGTGTATGCTTGAGCAATGAGACAAGCTTTGTTTCTGACAACTTGACCATGCTCATCTTGCTTGTTGCGATATATCCATTTAGTGCCTATTATATTGTTCTTATGATGATTAGGATGCTTAACCAGTTCCCAAACATTATTCAGCTCAAACTGCTGGAGCTCTTCTTGCATGGCTTGAATCCATTCAGGTTCCATGAAGGCTTTATCAAATTTCTTGGGTTCAGATATTGAGACGAATGCGAAGTGCCCACAGAAGTTAGCTAGTTGTGTTGCCCTTGAATGAGTGAGTGGACCTGGTGCATTGATGCTATCGATTATCCTTTCAATCTATACTTCATTTGCAACTTGAGGATGGACATGACGAAGATTTTGCTCTTGCTGATCATTGTCATCGTTAGAAGGACTGTCTTCAGGCTGAGCATTGTCTTCAGGTGGATCAGGTGCAGAGATGATAAGTTCCTCTTCAGGCTGAGCTTCAGATGGTATGATTTCTCCAGTTCCCATAAGTTTGATTGATTCATTGGATGGAACTTCATCTAGCACATTTGGCAGGTGCTCTCTTTGCGAGCTGCTAGTCTCATCGAACCGCACATCCACAGTTTCAACCACATTATAGTGAAAGAGGTTGAATACTCTGTAGGAGTGCGAATCCTTTCCATATCCAAGCATAAAACCTTGATGTTCTTTCTGTGCAAATTTTGAAGTGTGATGTGGATCCTTGATCCAGCACCTGGCGCCAAATACTCTGAAGTAACTGACATTTGGCTTCTTGCCAGGAAGGAGCTCATCGGATGTCTTGTTCAGAAGCTTGTGAAGATAAACACGGTTGACGATATGGCATGCAGTATCAATGGCTTTAGGCCAGAACTTTCTTGGAGTCTTGTATTCATCAAGCATCGTCCGGGCCATCTTAATAAGTGTTCTGTTGTTGCGTTCCACGACGCCATTCTGCTGCGGCGTGTACGGAGCTGAGAATTCATGTGTGATGCCCAAAGTATTAAGATAAGTATCTAGGCCAGTGTTCTTGAATTCAGTGCCATTGTCACTTCTGATGTGCTTGATCTTGACGCGATAGTTGTTCATGACTTGATTGGCGAAGCGTCTGAAGACATCCCGCACTTCAGTATTGTAGAGGATTATGTGCACCCAAGTATATCTTGAATAATCATCAACAATGACAAAGCCACAGAGACAAGCAACAGTAGTAAGAGTTGAGTAAGGAGTGGGACCGAAAAGGTCCATGTGGAGCAGTTCAAAGGGTTGAGTCGTTGTCAAGATTGTCTTCGAGGGATGCTTGGCCCTCGTCATCTTTCCTGCTTCATAGGTACCACATAAGTCATCCTTCTTGAACTTGACGCCCTCGATGCCTATGACATGCTTCTTCTTTGCAAGGGTGTGCAGGTTCCTCATGCCAGCATGCCCTAGCATCCGATGCCAAAGCCAACATTCAGAAGCTTTTGCTAGAAGACATACGGCAAGTTGTGGTCCTGCTGAGAAATCTACCACGTACAAATCATCTTTCCGATACCCTTCAAAGACTAGAGACTTGTCAGATTCCATTAGAACAAGGCAACAATATTTTCCAAACATCACAATCATGTTCAAATCGCAAAGCATTGAGACAGACATTAAGTTGAAACCAAGGGATTCAACAAGCATGAATTTATCCATGTGTTGATCCCTTGAGATTGCAACTCTACCTAGATCCAATACCTTGCTTTTACCAGTGTCAGCAAATGTGATGTGACTTTTTTCATATGGACGTAAGGTTGAGTCCATGAGAAGACTTCGCTTGCCAGTCATGTGATTAGTACACCCACTATCAATAATCCGCTCTGAAGCAGCTGGGGTCGTACCCTACAGTGCAGTTAGGGGGATAGGCTTCGCGAAGAGAATTGTGAAGCATAAACATTTGATGAGCAAGTGGATTGTGAAAGCTTAGATCGAGGTTAGGACTGATAGGGCAAGTAGCAAGCAACTCAGGAACAAAATACATAATAAGACCATTTGGGCATTTGATCTTGCGCCCTACAATATGTTTAAGGTCCCCAGCAATAGCTTCAGACAAATTTGATTGTCGGCTGGAGACCTTTCCCTGCAAAAGAGAGTTAAGCTTTCTTAGCCACCCACATCTTCAAGGGTGGCTTCGAAGCAATGAGTCTAAGTGCAGCATCTGAGAATTTTGGCTTTGGAGCCCTAGCAAAAAGTCTTGCAGGTGGACAATAGTACTCATAGGAATAAGCAGAGTAGTTCTTGGTGTTATGAACATGGCGGTTTGATGAAACTCGCTCATATTCATAGGCCTGAGTATGGCTTCCCTGCAAAACATTTGCATTAGTGCGACTCAGGTGAGTCCTTTGTCTGTATGAAGCCTTTGGACCATATGAAGCCTGTGGTCTGGGGTTTGTCTTCTTCACTTGTGGTGTCATGATGATATTCATAGGAAGATTCTCCAGCAACCTTTTTGGTACCCAGACTTTCTTCACAGGTGGCCCATTCCTGCAGTTAGTACCAATATACCTGGCAAACACTTCGCCATTCTGAATCTTAAACATTTTATAGTTTGCATCAAAGGATTCATCAATAACAATGTGATTAGCACAATTGAAGCCTGACAGGGTGGATGGATCCACTTAGGGTTCCTTTGCAGCAACCCATGTGGTTTTGGGGTACTGCTCAGGTTTCCTGTAAGAGCCATCAACATTCATTTTCCTTTCGAACCGAAGACCCTCTTTTCTAGGGTTTCGGTTCAGGATCTGCCTTTTGAGGACATCACATAGTGTCTGATGCCCTTTGAGACTTTTGTACATCCCTGTTTCAAGCAATGTCTTCAACCTAGCATTTTCATCAGCAATTGCAGTGGTATCCTCAGCAGAGGGGTTAGTTACGACATCAACAGTTGAAGATATTGCAATAGTAGCAGCAGTAGAACATCCAGCAACAGAAGTAGCATTGTCACACTCAATGCATTTAAGACATGGTGGTTCAAATCCTTCCTAAGCGGGACTGATCTGTTTGGCGCGAAGTTACTCGTTTTCCTTTTGAAGATCTTCATGAGCCGCTCTCAATTTCTCAAGATCTTGCTTCCTTTGAAGATAATCATAGGAAAGCTTTTCATGAGTTGTTGAGAGCGTTTGATGACGACTTTCAAGTTCCTCATACTTAACATGAAGATTTTTTATGTCTTCAATTAAGGACTGAGATCGAGTCATTTCAGCGTCTAACAGGTCATCGCTTTTGTCTAATAGTTTTTGAATATGTTCCATAGCTTTCTCTTGTTCAGTTGCAATTTTAGCAAGTGTTTTGTAGCTGGGTTTGGAACCACAATCAGAGTCTTCTTCACTAGATGTTTGATAGTGTGTAGTGCGTGTGTTTACCTTGGCACCGCGTGCCATGAAGCAGTAGGTGGGAGCGGAGTAGTCCTTGTCATTTGCATCGGTGTCGGCGATGAAGTCATTGTCTTCAGTGTTGAAGATGGACTTGGCAACATATGCTGTAGCCAGACTTGCAACGCCAGAATCGGACTCCTCCTCAGACTCCACCTCCGCCTCCTCAGAAGCGGACTCCTTCTCCGAATCCATTTCCTTGCCAACAAACGCACGAGCCTTGCCAGATGAGCTCTTCTTGTGTGATGAAGACTTTGAGGAAGACTTGGAAGAAGAATTTGAGTATTTCTTCTTCTTCTTGTCGTCAGAATCATACTCCTTGCTCTTCTTTTTCTTCTTGTTCTCATTGTCCCACTGCGGACACTCAGAGATGTAGTTGCCAGGTTTCTTGCACTTGTGGCATGTTCTCTTCTTGTAGTCATGAGCAGAAGCTTCATCATTCCTTGAGCTTGATCATGAAGAATTTCTGAAGCCTTTCTTCTTGGTGAATTTTTGGAACTTCTTCACAAGCATAGCAAGCTCCTTTCCAATGTCTTCAGGATCATGAGAACTGTTGTCAGATGAGGAGACAGCTTTTGCCTTCAAGGCACGAGTTTGCCCATAGTTGGGACCGTAGATGTCTCTTTTCTCAGAATGCTAAAACTCATGTGTGTTGAGCCTCTCAAGTATGTCAGACGGATCGAGGGTCTTGAAGTCAGGACATTCTTGAATCATCAGGGCTAGGGTGTCAAACAAGCTGTCAAGTGATTTCAGGAGTGTCTTGACGACTTCATGCTTGGTGATCTCAGTAGCGCCGAGGGCTTGAAGCTTATTTGTGATGTCAGTGAGTCGATCAAACATGAGCTGGACATTCTCATTGTCATTTCTCTTGAAGCGGTTGAAGAGGTTGCAAAGGACACTGATTCTCTGATCTCTCTGGGTTGAGACGCCTTCGTTGACCTTGGAGAGCCAGTCCCAGACTAGCTTAGATGTTTCCGAAGCACTCACATGGACATACTGTCCTTTGGTCAGATGACCACAGATGATGTTCTTGGCAGTGGAGTCCAGTTGAACGAACTTCTTGACATCAGCAGTGGTGACACCTTCACCAGCCTTGGGAACGCCATTCTTGACGATATACCATAGGTCGACATCAATGGCTTCAAGATGCATGCGCATCTTATTCTTCTAGTAGGGATATTTAGTTCCATCGAAGACTGGCACGTAGCGAAGACTTTGATTATCCCTGCAGTCGACATAGCTAAAACTCCAGGTGGTTAAACCGAATCACACAGAACAAGGGAGTACCTTGCTCTGATACCAATTGAAAGTGCTAGTGATCGACTAGAGGGGGGTGAATAGGCGATTTTTATGAAAGTCTTCAAAACATGGAAGTTTCGAAGACAAATGATAGAAATAAACCTATTACCATGCAGCGGAAGGTAGACTACACTAAGCAAGCCATAGTCAAGTATTCAATGAAGTGAAAGCAAAATGACTAATAGCAACTAGGCAGTATAGATCAGGTAGGAAGATAGTGTGAAGCCAATCAGAATAGGCAGTCACTCAGTGAAGACAAAAGATAGTGCAATCAGACAATGACATCACCAGGACCAACCGTAAGTAAAGAGATGGGAAGGATGAAACCAGTGACTTGTTGAAGACAATGATTTGTTGGACCAGTTCCAGTTGCTGTGACAACTGTACGTCTGGTTAGGGAGGCTGAGATTCAACTCAGAAGACCACATCTTCACCTTATTCCCCTTGAGCTAAGGACACCTAGTCCTCGCCCAATCACTCTGGTAAGTCTTCAAGGTAGACTTCCAAACCTTCACAGACTTCATTCACCGACGATCCACAATGACTCTTGGATGCTCGGAACACGACGCCTAACCAGCTGGAGGATTCACAGTCCTCAAGTGTAATAAGTCTTCAGATCACACAGACAGGAAGACTTAAGTGATGCCTAACACTCTTTGGCTCTGGGTGTTTAGGGCTTTATCCTCGCAAGGAATTCTCTCTCAAAGGTTTCGAGGTGGGTTGCTCTCAAACGACAAAAGCCGTGCACTAACTCTGAGCAGCCAACCGTTTATGGTTGTAGGGGGTGGGCTATTTATAGCCACTAGGCAACCCGACCTAATTTGTACGAAATGACCCTGGGTCACTAAGGAACTGACACGTGTTCCAATGGTCAGATTTCAAACACACACGACAACTTTACTTGAGCTACAAGCAAAGCTGACTTACCCAGCTCTGGATAAGATTTGCTCTCATTGTATTTGCTCGAAGACATAGGATTTTGGTTAAGCATCACTTCTGTCATTCTGACTGGTTCACTTGGACCCCACTTAACAGTACGGTGGTTCCTATGACTCAACAAAGAAGAAAAAGAACGAGGAAACAACTAAGTCTTCGTGCTCCATAGTCTTCACACGTTGTCTTCTCTTGTCATAGTCTTCAATGTGAATGTCTTCACGTCCCACCTTTGACTTCAATGTCTTCATACATTTTTAGGGGTCATCTCCGGTAGGAAAACCGAATTAATGAGGGACTTCTACCTGTGTTATCCTGCAATTGTCACAAACACATTAGTCCCTCATCCAGGTTTGTCGTCAATACTCCAAAACAAACTAGGGGTGGCACTAGATGCACTTACAGTCCCTCCTGCCACGTTCCCGCAGTCCTTGCGGGGGTGACTAGGGCATCGCCTAGCCGCTTCCCTTGTCTCCGGCCTCTTCTTCCTTGCTAGGGAGACACCCTCCCGATCTTGTCAGCCTATGTCCCGCGGGCCCTGACGGGGTCAGGCTGGGCTTCTACCCAGGTGCTCCTTTCGCCCTCTTTCATTCTTGATGCAACTCCTAGGAGGAGAGGGACAAGAAAGGAATACATGGCACTTATCATTTTCCAATTTAAAAGATGTAGGCACTAGCCAAGTTTTAAGTACAAATCATGCACTACAAAAAAATACACTTCCGTGATGATACGTGTTTGTCATAGTAGGTCACGTTTTCTGTCATGCTAGTACATCCATGATGATTTTATGACAGAATAAAGATATTCATACCCGTGCTTTCCTATAAGTGTTCCATGACATTACCAAATTATCATCATAGAAGCGTCCACTTCCATGACGATAAATGGCGCGTCATGAAAGTGCTTTCGTGAAGGGTAACCGACATGTGGCATCCACCATACAGGTCGCAGTTAAGCTATCGGGTCTAGTTTTGGATCCGATAACCAGTTAACAGCCCAGACCAATTGGGATTTTCCATGTGTAAAATTCTTAATGGCCAAAGGAACCACCTGTCAGTTCACCGTTGGGACAAATTTCATCCACTCATTGGACCGGAGGTGCCTATGATATGTTAACACATGGCACGACCCAATAGAGGCCCATTCCGGTGAAAAGGCCATCCCGTTTGACTTGGTCAAAAGGTAGCGGGCCAGCCCATGGAAAGCCTGTTAACGGCATGTTCGCATATAGCCTATTTATAGCCCGCTAACTCACGGCCCGTTACGGCCTATCCGAATTAGGCCTAGTAGCGTCATCTGGGTCGTCCAATATGATTCCAACCCGTTGTAACTTTCGACCCATGTATGGCCCATGATGTCTTTCGGCCCATATGAGGCCCTTTGTAACTCTTGGCCCATTAATGCCCATGGTGAAACTGGCCCGTAATGAACAGTGTATCGCTTTTATACCCATTAATGACCCATTATTCCATTGGGTTGTTTCCAGCCCGTGTTATCTTTCGGGCATCTCAGGGGCCATTTATTCTTGGTCTCATTTCCAACATTCGGTTACTCACGGCCCGTTACTGGCCTGTTTTGCTTGTGGGCCAAATTCAGCGTGTGGTTACTGTCGGCCGTTTGTGGCCCGTTAATCCATTGGGCCGTTTTCATAGCATCATCAAATATGACCAATTAATGACGACCCATTATGGTCAGCCCGTGAATGGATGATTCCATCTCTAGCCCATTTACGACCCATAATGCGGTCCGTTATTTCCCATGTTTGGCCAATCGATCATACGACCCATAGAAGGCCCATTGGTGCTACGGCCCGTAGAAGGTCCATTATTTCTATGGCCCGTAGAAGGCCCATTGTTTCTACGGCTCGTAGGAGGCGCATGGTCACTACAGTAAATATGTAGCCTGTGGTTATTGTGGCCTAGTTTAAAAAAATAGGTTTTTGCGGCCAGTAGCAAACCACGGGAAAAGAATTTCACTGACTACAAGCAGACAAATAAACAAGACAATAAGGAAATAAATAAGAAAGCAACTTACACTAGGCTATCTCAGCTATTACACATATTACATCCACCAGGCACCAAAGTTCACCACCAGTGCAAATATAGGGAACAAAGCAACATATCACATACACTGGTTGTCAAAGTTGGCGACCAATGCAAATAAACGCCGCAACAAAATAGGCCCAGTACTAAAATCACTTCGGAAGAGCTCAAGAAACAATATCCTGGGTATCTAGCATGCTGGCAAGATGCTTAGCAAGCTTATTAACTTTCTCTTGTTTGGGGCTTAAATCCTACAGCGCTTGCTGTTGCACCAGAAAGTATGCATCTAAATTTTGCAGGGACTGCCTTAGTCCTTCGTCTTCATGTCGCAACACATCTGATTGATGTATTTCCACTTCAACTTGAGACTCAAGAAGACGAACCGATTCAGGCAGCGAGTTCGAAGAGCTTGTGATAGAAGTAGTGGCCAGTAACTCGAACACTACATCAAGGCAGGACTTTTGGGTTGTCTCACTTTCTTGAAGATAGTTTTTATCAGCTTTCTTGGAGACCAACAGGGATGTCTCACTATCTTGAACCTTATCAGCATTACTTCCTTTACCATTGCATAACGGGGTACTCTTACACAATATTATGCCCACATTCTAAAAGAGAAACAAGCAGACACATCACAGGTTTACCATGTTGTATAGGAAACTCATTTCGGTAAATCATTTCATCATGAAACAAACATATATCTATGTACCATGGTCACTTTATGGTCTATATCATTCTAGTTTTTGTTGCCAAATCAAGATAGAGACATAGTTCAAATAATATTTGTTCAATACAAAGCAGAATAGACAGAATATAAGTGTGGGAAACTACAGAGCAATAACAACACTTGTAATGTGCATGACATGAGAACATAACTGTTTATTCAATTGAAACTGAAATCAACATAGAGCAAGTTAGAATAGCAAACCAGTTAAAGAAACATATTTAAAACATACCTGTTGTGCCATTGGAGTTTCTATTCCATCCTTCAAATTTGAAAATAGTTGGTATGAGTAAATATGTGAGGCAAGAGCAAAGGAGTATGAACCATAGCTACAGAACCTGACCTGAGAACAATTCTTCTTCTGCTTTAAGCATTGAGTTGGGGTTCGGAGTGGTGGTGCTCGTGCTTTGGGCACTACAGTTCCCTTACTAATTACTCATGTTTGGGTGCTCTATGGTGGAGACAGTTCTGTGTCAACTGGAACTGGGTTACTATCTACTGGGGTTGGGGTTAGAAGGGGTGTAGCTGGTTCTCTGTCCAACTGGGTAGGGGGTACAATATACGAGAGTCTGTGTTATGTGTGGTGGGGCTGGTTCTTGGGCAGGTACAACCGTGGTTCTATCTGCATCGACTGGTAGCACTATCTTTTTTGAAGACCGTGTTGTTACTCCCTTAGATACCACCATCACCCTCTCCAATTCAAATGGCTAATAAAAAAGACAAGTAATTGAATGTATAGAAATTGTATGATAGACAAGTGCAATGGATAGTGGGGAATAAAAGAGGGCATGAAATAATTCACATTTATGCCGTGTAACCAAACAGGATAGCATGACACATTTTCACATATATGATGGCTAACTAAAAAGGATGGAAAGATATAGTTCAAAATATGATGACTATGTAAACAGGATGACATGATATAACTATATAATGTGTTTATTAAATAGGTTGGCAAGCCATAATTCACATACATGCCGCCTATGGAAACATCATAGCATGATATAATTCACGGATAGAATGACATAATTCAAAATATGATGACTGTAAACACTAAACAGGATGAGATGATATAACTATATGATGTCTTTATTAAATGGGTTGGCATGTCATAATTCAGATAGATGTTGTGTATGTAAACATGATGACATGATATAATTCAAATATATGATTTATATACTAAGCAAGTATGCAGATGGAAATCACATATATGATGTAAAAACTAAGCAATGCAAGACAACATATGCATGACATGAGTAATATAAACCTGTCAAGTTTGAGAATAGACCTCAGGGGGGAAATAGGATTAGTCATCTACCTCTGAATCCTCTTTTGAGGAGCTATCTGTAACCAGCAAGATGTCTGCTTCAGCAGGTAGCATTGTCTGCTCTGAATACCTTGTTTTCACTCCAGATACATTCATCACTGCTTCAAATGGCTGACGCACAGGAAGAGTAGTTGAATATACAAACGTTGTCGACAAATGGAATACGTAATACAAAAAAAGGATATCGTGATATAATTCACATGTATGATGATTGGCTAAACAACATGGCATTGGATAATGCACATATATAATGCCTTGTAACAAGATATCATTGCATAATTCACGTATATAATGTCTTGCAACAATATGGCATTGCATAATTCACATATATGGTAATTAGACACTAAATAGGTGGCATTCACACAAAGCATGTCTAAACTAAGCAAATGACATAGCAATGCAAGACACCATACACACGATATGAGCAACATAACCCTGCCAAGTTAGAGCATACACCTCGGTGGGGGGGGATAGGACTAGTCATCTGTATCTGAATCCTCCTCGGAGGAGCTATCTGTAACCAACGAGATATGCACTCCGTTAGATAGTATAGTCTGCTCCAAAGACCTTGTTTTCACTCCAGAATTTTCCATCACCGTGTCAATTAGCTGATGCACACAAAGAGTAGTTGAATGTACTAACATTGTTGACAAATGCAATATGTAATGAAAAAAGGATGACATGATATAATTCACATATAAGATGACTGGCTAAGCAGGATAGCATTGCAAAATTCACATATATGATGCCTGGCTAAACAAGATGGCGTTGCATAATTCACATATACGATAAAGAAATTGAACATATGGCATTCACACAAAGCATGTCTAAACTAAGAAGATGACATATTTGATGTGTAAAGTAATCAATGCAAGTCACCGTATTCATGACATGAACAATATCAGCATGCCAAGTTAGAGCGAAGACCTCAGGGGGTAAATAGGAGTGGTCTTCTCCTTTTGAATCCCCTTCACAGCAGTTATCTTCCTCTTGATTACAATCTGAAATGGGTGGAGGGGGGGCTTCCTTTGCGCCAACCATGGAGTGATGCCTGCATGAAATTTTATTGCCACGCCAGGCTCGTCTCTTTTTCTCTACACGTTCAGTTCCATTGTGTACAATAACTAACATGCATAGGAATAAAATATAGTGAGATTATGTAAAGACTGCATGCAGAAATCCAGAGTGATGGTAGCAACCTGTGGATAGACCCAAAAGCAATGATAGCAGACAGATAATGGCTTCAGTTAAAAAAAATACAGATAATGGCTTCTTTACTGTTTGTTTCCCACCCAACATGAAACTCATAGTAGACACCAGAGATTAACCAGATAGTAGACATATACTATTGATTGGGGCCCCAATAGGTACACCACAGCCATTTAAAAACTCAAGTTTGAGCATTAGTTTGGAGCTGACTCAGAGTCTAATCGGTGAACAGGATGATAAAGTACCATGTAATATTAAGCGATGCAAAACGTAAGCAGAATTGAAAGAGTGCGACCTCTCTTGCGGACCCGTGTAGTCCTCAAGGTCATATGCTCAGTTGATGATGGTAATGCAGTTGTCGTGGCTGCCGGTGGAGGGGAAGAAGATCTGAGGTGGCGGAAGACAGTATGGAGGGTGGATCCCTGCTATGGTGGACCCTTCTGTTGTTGCAGTAGCTGAGCTGGGGTGGACAACAATGCAGTAGGAGCGGGACATACCACACAAGGTTTTCTTTAACAACTATATGTAAGAGAAGTAATTCTGTAAGGGCTCATTTGAATTGGAGGATTCTAACAACGTAGGGATAAGAAATACATAGTAATAGGATAGGAATGCATGTGCAAAGAATTTAAAATCATAGGATTTCTGTCAATCTAGGTGTTTGGTTCATAGGAATTGGAAGGTCACAGGAATGCAAAGAAGCATGGTCAAATTAAGTCAAACCACAAGAAAATGTACAGTTATAATGCTATTATGTTACTATCACTTAGTCTTGTTCGTCATGAATAGGAATTTGAAAAGGAGGGCCAAGTGGATATTAAAATTCCTACGGTTTTTCTTTGAAAGAGACACTAAAGGAACAAATCCTACAGTTTTCCTTTGCTCCATTCCATTGAACAAAATGCATTAATAGTAGTACCATAGGAAACTTCCAAATTCCTATGTTTTTCCTTCACTTTTCCTTTAAACCACCAGCAATTGTAGTAGGCAGGCTTGAACAGGGAAAAGCCTACACTCAAAAAATGTGTTTGTGCTACTTCTACTACTTTGGACCCAGGCCACTATCCTACTAGCTCAACTCCCAGGCCCATCTACAAATGCACAGCTCAAACGCGCAGAAATAAATAATGATGGCTTTCAAGAGAGTCCATCATGGATAGCTAAGTTGCCTGGTACCTCACTGCTTGTCATATAGTAAGAGAATCTAATCGTATTTCACATTACTACGAGTGCTCAGTGGACAATATATATAACATGTACAGTAAAAAAGCAATGCAACAAGTGTACAACCTCTTTGGCGAAGCCATGTCGATCTCAACATGATTGGGTTGGTCGGTGAGGATGCACTAGATGATGTGGCTACCGGAGGAGGGGAAAAAGATCTTAGGCGTCTGGAGATGGAGCCGAGGGTACTGCTCCATTGTGATGGAGGGTTTCATCATTAGAGTAGCTCCGGTGAGTTGTACGATGGCGAGGCTGAAGCAGGACAAGAGAGACAATGTTAACCTGAGTGGAATTCTAATAGCATCTCCAATAGATGATGTATAATACATAACCACAAAGTGCTAGATGTAAAATACATCAGCCGCTCCTCTTTTAACTTAACTGTCAAAACTGAATTTAACTATCGAAACTGATTTCTACTATCGAAACTGAATTTTGCTATCGAAACTGAATTTTACTATTGAAACTGAGCCCACTAGTAGCAGAAAAGAAGTAGCACCCGCAGCAGCGCTCGGAGCAGCACATGCGAGAGCTGGGGCAGCTGGTCATGGAGCAGCATCTCGGGTAGCAGCTACAGGGGCTCGAGCGAGAGCAGGATTTGCTGCTCGTGTAGTAGAAGAGCGAGCAACAGTAGAGCAGCAGCGCAAGCAAGAGCGAGAGCAGCAGTGCGAGCAAGAGCAAGAGCAGACCAGGCAGGGGACCAAGAGCAAGAGCAGAGCAGCAGCACAAGTGAGAGCCAAAGCAGTAGCAGCTCCTACTGATGTGGACGTCACCGCCGAGGGAGCGACGCCGTGGAGGAAGTGGCTGGCGACGCCGCAATGGATGGAGCCGCACCATATCGGCTCGACACCGAGTGACGGCAGCACCATGAGATCGAATCAAGAAGAAAATGCAGCGATTAGTGTAGAACCTCTTTGGTGGTGCCGATTAGGCCTCACCTTCATCCAAGGAATCGGTGATGATGCTGCTCTTTTAGTGGTGTAGGTGAAGATGGTGGTGTGGGAATGAAGGTGGCGGGAAAGACGAGGAAATGTCAGGGTAGCTCCTTGGAGGTGGAGGACGGGATGGCTGAACAGGCGGGACAACGAGATCGACAAAGGATCCTCATCCACTATGGTGGATGAGGGACGTCGAGGTGTTGCTGTGGACGATGTCATCAGGGAAGAGGCTCCGACTAGGTGGGCGGATGGAGGAGGGGGTTGGGCTTCGCGGGTTTTCGTAGCCTCGGTGTACGAATGGGGGCGGAGGGGATGGGAGTGGGGAACCATGGTTTAGGGACACACTTAACCGAAATGTGGGGTAAGTTACGAAAGTATCCCCACCGATTTGAACTAGGTGGTTCTTTCGATTCAGGGGTATCACGAGAATTTCGTGTGTCGGGATTTCACAGGAGGTGGGAGTTTTCGCGCGCGTTGTAATCTTGGGATAGCAAGGCACGGGTTGAGATGGAGGGAATTTTAGGAGCACAACAAGAAAAAGATATATCTTAAAATTTCAGGATAACAAGGCGTGGGTTGAAATTTCTGGACAAGCCAAATCAGTTCGCACTTCCCTCGACTAAAAAACAAAAACAAATCAATTCACACCACACAAGAGAGTCTAGTCCTATGTACTGTACCAAATCAATTCACACTACAAATGCCATTAGAAACTTTGAATCCATGTTATGTTCAATTAAGATATTGCGCTACGTGTATAATTGTAACACCCCGGTTATAACTTTCCCAATTTGTACTCCAACTCTTGCCGTTTCCAGCGTTACGTTATATTTATTTCTCGAGTTCGGGTTTTTGTCTCTGTGTGTTGTTTTCTTTGTCATGCATCTCATATCATGTCATCATGTGCATTGCATTTGCATACGTGTTCATCTCATGCATTCGAGCATTTTCCCCGTTGTCCGTTTTGCATTCCGGCGCTTCGTTCTCCCCCGGTGGTCGTTTCTAGCCTTCTTTCGTGTGTGGGGATTAAACATTTCCGGATTGGACCGAGACTTGCCATGCGGCCTTGGTTTACTACCGGTAGACCGCCTATCAAGTTTCGTACCATTTGGACTTCGTTTGATGCTCCAACGGTTAACCGAGGGACCGAAAAGGCCTCGTGTGTGTTGCAGCCCAACACCCCTACAATTTGGCCCAAAACCCACCATACTCTGCTCCATCTCCTAGACCGTTCGATCACGATCGCGTGGCCGAAAACCGCACCTCATTTGGACTCTCCTAGCTCCACTTATGCCTATAAATAGACCCCCTTCGTTTTCGGATTTCTCTTCCCCACAAAACCCTAGCCAAAAAAAGGGATCTCCGCGCCGCGCCGGACACGTCCGACCCAGCCGGACGCGTCCGCCGGCGCCGCCCGCAACCACTCGCGTAACGACACGTGGCAAGCCTGGCCGCCGCCGCCGGCCTGTGCCGGCCCGAGGCAAGCCCTCCGCCGCTCCCGCCTGGGCCAGAGGCACCGCGCCCCGACGCCGGCTTCTTCCCCGCGCCCGGCCACGCCCGCGCCGGCGAACTCCTCCACCAGCGCCGCCCGCCGTCCGGCCACCACTGCTACCTCGACGCCCGAGCCGGCCCCGCCGCCCCTCGCCGCGGACGGCACCGCCGCCCTCCGCCGGTCTACCTCGACGCCGGCCAAACCCCGGCCTCCTCTTCTTCCTCCCCGACGAATGACGACCTCAACTCCGGCCACTGCGTCCCATTTCCGGCGAAGCTCTAGTGAGACCTCGAACCGCGTGCAGATCGGGCTAGATCTGGATCTGGGTTATCTCACGGTTGACTTTTTCCCTCCTAACCCTAATTTTTTGTGCATACTTTGACCGGCCATATCTCCGCATCCGTAGCTCCGATTTGGACATATAGTATATCAAAATGTTCGTCTCGACGAGTGCATCATTTCATTCCATTGCATCATTTTCATTTGAGTTCATATTGATGCCTGAAATGCTGTTAGAAGGAGGCTTCGTGAGTTAATTGTTAGATCTGTTAGTTCATCTTAGACTTTTGTCATTTTGCCATGATTGTTGTGTGCATGATATGCCTGTGAGTCCTTCATATGTTTTATTAAGCATCTTGTTATCTTTCCAAAGGTGCAACCCATGCATTTTTAGGATGTGTGTGGTGACTTGTGCAAGCTTGCAAAGTGAGGCACTTGGTAATCTGTTTCAGGGACTTAGTAGTTTTCACTATGTCTGGGATTGTTTAGTTCATGATGCCATATGTTCATGCTGGTTCCTAGTGATCCGTGCCTCTTTTGAGGATGATAAGTAAAGGAGTTTTGTTAATCTTGTTATGCTCTATCCATCCATGTATTTTTTTGCACACGTGGAGTACCCTAGCTTGAGTCAATCGAGCTCTACTTTTGCTTCGTGGTAAATCTGGGCAGATCGTCAACTTGTTTGCGATTTTGCCGATGTTATTGTAGTTGATCCGTGCATGCTATGCCATTGTTCTTGCCATGTCTAGCTAGCATTTTGTGCCTTCTTAATGGATATATGCTTGACTTGCCATGACTTGCATCGTAGTGAGTGCACCGAGCTCGTTTACATGCCTTCGTGAGTTATATTTCAGCATGTCTCAGTTTTCACAAAGTCTGAAAACTGATTGTGTTTTAGCTATGTTCGTGTGCTTGTTAGTATATTTTGTGACCCCTTTTGGCCCCAGGCACTTGGGGACTTTTGTTAAGCTTATTGAGTAGCTCCATGCCATGTCTTTCTTTGTCATGTTCAGGTCCTGTAGCATGTTGTTTTGCTGCTCCGAAGAGGGCTTCATGATCTGAAATTCCAGACAAGTGTTAATTTCACTTAGTCTGAAATATGTTTTGTATTTGCGTTTTTGCCATGCTTGTTTGAACCTCTTAATGGATGAATTGGCCGTAGCTTAGTGCTAGTCTTTTGTTAAGCATCTTGAATTCTTCCCTGCCATGTATTTTGATGCCATGTTTGAGTGTCGTAGCATGTTCATCTCATTGCATTTAGATGCCTACTTGCTGTAAATCGCAGACCGGTGTCATTCTTAAATCGCTTGCCATTTCCAAACCGTAACTCCGATTCCGGCGTACTTTATATCGTTTTCAAGCGATTTCATCCCATCTTTCTAGTGGCACACTTGGTTTTCCAAGTTGAGGTGAGGTTCATGCATTTCCTGTCATATCTTGCATTTTGCATCCCGCATCGCATCCCGCATAGCATACCATCATTGCATCTTATTGTTTGAGCTTGCTCGTGGTTGATTGTATCCTTGTTGTTTGTTTGTCTTGTTTGGGTAGAGCCGGGAGACGAGTTCGCTAACGAGGAGCCCGTTGAGTTTGCTTTTGAGGATCCAGTCAACTCTGACAGCTTTGCAGGCAAGATGATCATACCCTCGAAATCACTACTATCTTTGCTATGCTATTTTGCTCGCTCTTTGCTATGCCATTGCTACGATGCCTACCACTTGCTTGTCAGCCTCCCAAATTGCCTTGTTCAGCCTCTAACCCACCATTGTCCTAGCAAACCATTGAATGGCTATGTTACCGCTTTGCTTAGCCCCTCTTATAGCGTTGTTAGTTGCAGGTGAAGATTGGAGACCGTTCCTTGTTGGAACATTTATTTACTTGTCGGGATATCATTATATTGCCATGTTATCTTAATGCATCTATATACTTGGTAAAGGGTGGAAGGCTTGGCCTCTCGCCTAGTGTTTTGTTCCACTCTTGCCGCCCTAGTTTCCGTCATATCGGTGTTATGTTCGCGGATTTTGCGTCCCTTACGCGGTTGGGCTATAATGGGAACCCCTTGATAGTTCGACTTGATTAAAGCTTTTCCAGCAATGCCCAACATTGGTTTTACCATTTGACACCTAGCCTCTTTTTCCTTTGGGTTTCCGGAGCCCGAGGGTCATCTTATTTTAACCCCCCCCCCCGGGCCAGTGCTCCTCTGAGTGTTGGTCCAACCGAGCGATGTCCGGGGCTACCAGGGGCAACTCTGGGCTGGCCTACCCGACGTCTGGATCATTTTAGTGTGCCCTGGGAACGAGATATGTGCAGCTCCTATCGGGATTTGTCGGCATATTCGGGCGGTGTTGCTGGTCTTGTTTTAACCTGTCGAAATGTCTTGTTGTACCGGGATACCGAGTCTGATCGGTGTGTCTCGGGTGGAGGTCTATTCCTTCGTTGACCGTGAGAGATTGTCATGGGCTAAGTTGGGACTCCCCTGCAGGGATTGACCTTTCGAAAGCCGTGCCCGCGGTTATGGGCAGATGGGAATTTGTTAATGTCCGGTTGTAGATAACTTGAACCTTAATTAATTAAAATGAATCAATCGTGTGTGTTACCGTGATGGCCTCTTCGCGGCGGAGTCCGGGAAGTGGACATAGTGTTGGAGTAATGTTTGCGCAGGTTGCTCTCTAGTTTCTCGCTCGCGCTTTGCTCTCTCTTCTCGCTCTCTTTTGCGAATAAGTTAGCCACCATCGAGGGCGTTACAACAATGCATGCAACCTGCTACTCAAATGAACGTTTTAGTGCATTCCAAACGTATATACTTCCACTTCAATATGAACTAAATTTGAATTTGTTTCTTTATTTGAATAAGATCTACAATCATGATTGTTGTCAAGTTAAACCATTTGAATTCGTGTCTCTATTTTAATAAGATCTACAATCATCATTATTGTCAAGTTAAACCATCGTTTGTATATTATCTTCACAACACACCACATGATTACTGTTGAGTTAGATATGAACTATGTGTACTATATGAACTCGAACTCGATTTTTTGAATCCACTTTATGTTGATTTCAAATCACACTACATTTCAAGCTCTAGCTAGATCTTGATAATCTAAACCATGTCTCACATGTATAAGGTGTTTATCACATAATGTATGGTGCCCCGCCCCCTACGCCTACAAGTATTTAGATGTGAGTTGCAAATACCACACATTATCACAAATTCAAATAAAATGTGAGATTGTTCGATATATAGTATGGTTTAGATTGTTCAATATTTAGCTGTGAGCTGCAAATGCCACACATTATCACAAATTTAAATAAAATGCGAGATTGTTTGATATAGAGTATAGTTTAGATTGTTTGATATTTAGCTGTGAGTTGCAAACACCATGTGTTATCACATTATGGTATAACATGTCCAAAACCACACCACGCGTATCACCGCTATATTCATGCATGCATAGGTTTATAACACTATGATCTCCTATTCAAATATATGAATCTATTTTCATATCGAATTATGATCTTTCTAAGTCTCTTACACCCACACAATCCTCTAACCTTTGTAGCTAGCACTAGCTTCGTCTCGTGCATGCACATGCCCTCCTCGCCCCCTCCTTCAGCATTCTATCCATCGCGCACATTCATTTTTTTCTTTAGGTCGTTCTCCCACGGTCTCCACAACTCCTTTCCAACACACACCGATCGATAAAGCTTTCCAACGATGTTTGCCTACCACATACACACATACTTTCCATCTCCTCCTTTCTGTGTCCATGCACCGTGTCTCTCATATGTTCCCACATGCATGTAAAATCTCGCCCCTCTTTTCATCGATCTCACAATTGCACACTCCTCGCCCTATCTAGCTACTAGGCCTCTCGCACCACCTTCTAGCTCCATTCTCTCTCTCACTATCCATCTCTCTAGGCCTTATTTGCCTCTAACAAATGGATGTACACCGACCGATCACCCGCTATACATATAGCTAGCTAGGTCGTTTATAACTCATTTTCCCCATGCGCCGATCGATCTACCTCATTAGTTATGTCTCTCCCTTCCTCCGACACACAACAATTGATCTACCTATCTTGTTAGGGATGCTTACCAAACACATGGCCCCCCTTCATCATCCATGCATGCCTCCCGACACATCTATTATGCACACGCACACACAACAACACATCCCCACTTTTCTTGATAATATTGTAATTGTACCCTCAATTTGTCTAGTCGGCCTCTCCCACCATCTTCGAGAAGAAACTCCACCACCCCTACGGTACTCTACCCCTCTCTATCTCTCCCTCCCTCTCTGTCTCTCTCCCTCTCTGTCCCAACCTATTTCCCGTCCTTCACTTATGTATGGATGTCGACCGATCTCCCTCAAGACATAGCTGGGTCTCTCCTTCTCAACACATATACGATTCAATCTACCTCTCTAGTTAGGTCTCTGCCTCCCCCCACACACACCGATACATCGAGCGCTCTAGTCATGTCTCCCTACCACACACAAACTTGCCTTGTGCCCTCTGACGTTCCGGTAGATCAGTCGCCCTATATCTTTGACTTGCACACACACAATTTCGATGGCTCTCTTCATCGATCTCGCACCCACACACTTGATCCTCTCTTTGACTCTATCAATATCTATGACCCCTCCCTCTATTCTCGTGGACCGCCCCTATATATATGATATAGATAGGCCTGTATTTCACCCCTTATTGTTTGAGATATCATCGGCACATATTCCCACAAATACATTCACGAAATCACCCCCCCCCCCCAAACACTCACGAACGCACATGCCATCTCTCTAGGTTTGTATCTCTCTCACACACACCTATGTAGGTGGGGGCGTGCATGAAGAGAAGAGGCGCACACACGACGCACGTACTCCCGTATCTTTCCCAACCACACCTGCGCGAGTACACAGTGGAGCTCATTTCTATATGAAAAGGCAGCCCACGTGGGAATTTGACACATGTACTGGTTGTCCACTTGATGGAGGATCGTGTACCAAGGGTGAACAAACAAATTGCGACTTCATGCATTATTTAGAAAAATAGGCAAACCATGTGGGGCCTACCTTAGAGGCAAGGCCGTATACACTGGAGATGCTCTGTACATATTAATTTTGATGTGTCCCATCAACTCGCAGAACGAGGAGAAGCTTGCTTAGTACACCCTATCCCCCGTCCACGGGTGTGGTGGCTCGCAGAGTCGCGGGACGAGGAGAAGCTTGCTTACTACGCCTCAGCCTGCCCCCTCGCCCATGCGTGCGGTGGCTTGCAGGACGAGGAGAATATTTTACTACTCCCTCCGTTAGACGTATATACACTCCTTGTCCCTACCTTGTTTAGAGAGATTATAATATTGTTTGAAATATATGTCTTTTAGCAGATTTCAATGTGGACTACTAGTACATACTCCAAACACTAATGTATACAGACGTATTTTAGAGTGTAGATTCACTCATTTTGCTCTGTATGTAGTCCATATTGAAACGGACGTAGTAGTATGCACTCTCCCTCGCCCCTTGACCCTCGCCCATGCGGTGGACGTGCAGCAATTCATTGGATCTCAGATAGCCAAAACCATATACTGTAGTACCATTATTGCTCGACTTCACGAAGAGGCGAAGAGCCAAGCACAAGGTTAATATTTTTGAGATGCCAAGCGCAAGGTTTATAGGAGAACGAGTAGTAGTAGTATTAGTAGTATGTACCAGTGGTACGTATTGTATGAGGAAGAAGGAAATAAGATGCATGTTTTGTGTGACAGTCTCTTCTTACAGGACACGCTAGACCTAGTGGACCTCATTGTTGCAATGTGAGTACTATCATAGATGGCATGATTCAGAGAGGTTGGCAGCAGGAATAATTCAGAGCTACTTAGTCTTAAACCTCATGAAGAAGTCCCGAAAGGAATAGCCATCCTCTACACGTGCTCCTATGTAAAATAAGTAAATGAGACAAAAAGAGAAAGAGACAAAGTAAAAAAATCACCAGCCTTAGAGCCACCCCTATTGTATCAGTGAATGATACTTCTACATCGTGCTTGACATGGCTATATTATTAACCCTGTTGTGGAGGTAGAAGCATATTTTTATTTATTTGTGGAGGTAGCAGCGGATGGATATTCAACGAGGAGTGAAATGATGGTAGCTTCCTCGGTCAAACATAGGGAAAGGTGGGCCTCGTGATTTGACAGCTTTTTAGTCACTATTACTACCTATACTCTTTGCCCATATAATAACCGCGTGGTAGAGTAGTGGGCTATACTTTTAATAGTAACCATGCTTGAAGCGAAGAGGTGGATGCACCCACGCACGTAGTACTAGTAGTACTCCTTGCATCTTTTGCGTCTTCCCCAACCACACACATGACACGGTGGAGCTCATTTCTGTACGTTGATGCAGCCCACGTGATAATTTGACGCATCTAGTAGTAGTTACTCACTTATAAATAATGGAGGGTCGGGAACCACGCATGAAAGGTACCGCGTCATGTATAAATAAAGTTATTTTCTTCAGTGGCACGTAGGCAATATAAATAGGTTCATATGGAGAAAAAAAGAAACTGCTCCACTATGTACATAGCCAGGACAAGCCTACACAGTTGCTTGCTGGGGTTCTCTCTTCGCATTCTCTCGCACAAAACGACTGTGGCCACATCTCTAACATCTGGGCGGATCATATTTGCCGGGGGAAGGGGTGGATGCTTTGTGTAGATGTGGCCGCCATCGCTGACAGCGAAAACCCACTGTCGGCACGTCCCAATCAGGGGTCCCCGCCGTTCTCTCTCACAAAGGTGGTGCGGTTGCCTTTGTCCCTTGCTCACTACCGCTATGTGGGCAGTTGCTGCCTCTCACTGCCCTATTATATGTTGAGCTACATCTTGACATCCCTCAGGTACAACTTCCTTTACAGCCGGCTTGCACCACTGCCCCAACTGCCCACATCGCTCCACATGGATATTTTTCTACTTCTTTGCCCTGCACAGACCTCTACTGGCTTCTACTGTATTTGTGATGAGTTTATGTCTCATCAACTGGTCCCAGTAGTCTTATTCCAATCACGCTTCTTCAATTTCTTTGCCCTAGGGATGCTCATCTCAATTTTAGTGAAACTACACAAAATGATCGGATGGTCAAAGGGTTTGCCTTTCTTCAGAAGGTTCAACGCCGCCAGCAAATTAATGCCTGGTTAGGGTTTAGGGTTCAAGGGCTTGGGACTTCATGGATCGTTTTTTCTTTATATGTATCTGTTCCAAAATAAGTGTCAACTTTAGTAGTAGTACAACTTTGTACTAAAGTTTGCATAAAGTTGAGACACTTATTTTGGAACGGAGGGAGTTCATACTGGCTATGAGCTATCAATCATTGAGATGCCATAGCATTCATGTTAGTCTCCTTTGTATATGATGAAATGTTGCAATAGGGCAACCTTGGACGCAAGAGTACATGAAATAGAAGCTGGAAGCTTCATAGCACTGTAGAAATTTATCTCGCTGAGAAATTACAGTATGCACTACTATGTACTAAAGAGTTAGGTGTCGCACGGTGTCCAGAAAGTATGGTCATAGTGTGAGGTGGGCCATGTAATCACTGAGCTTGTGTGTTTTCGCTGCTTTCGCACTCCTCCGCTGTAAGAATGGAGAAAATTATAATCTACCTCCTTTCACCAAAATGTGGGACATCCAGCATCCCGTGCACGTGTCATGCACCAAAGTGAAGTGTACAGTGCAACTGAATCTCAGCACGGTCGTACCACCTCAGTAATAATGACCAATGAGCCGTCAAATCACATAGAACCGACAGTAAGTTGGATGGACGAAGCAACAATCACTCTTGAATCCGCTTCTCCTTCAATGCAGGCGCCAGTGACAGGTCGCGTTCGCTCTGCCCGGGCATGAATGCCGCACCGATTCTCTGGAGCGGTGCTGACCGATTCGGGCTAGAAGTGCGTGCGGGCGATGGACGGGCTTTGAGTGGGCCAGGTTGGTTAGGAGCGAGCATGTTAGCTGTCCCGACCGGACGCCCGAAAACGAGAGGATGCACTGACTCTCGCGCTAAATCTTACACTACACAACATCTCTCTGTAGGAGTAGGTCGATGTGTCACTCTCTCTAACACACACACGCTGTTAAAACACACACACACACATAGGTTCATAGAATAGGAATATCATGGGAGTGGGAAGCCACAGGAAGTGAGATAAATGGAGTATGTACAAGAAGAGAAGAGGTGACGTATATTCCATCAAATCTGGACTGAGGTAGTACTTCCTCCGTCTAGGTGTTAATTCATCTTAGGAAAATCATATATTCCCAAAAAATTTAGGCTTCATCCATTAACTTCGCATTTCAATCCCCTCTTAGCCTCGTTGCTAGCGAGCGTTACTTACTCTGGCTTGTTATCTCTCCCGGAAACCCAATGCACTAAGCGCAACTACGCGTTGATTAGTCAAGGAATCAAAGTCCACTTGCATCCGAGTTAATATGTGGCCCTGCATGGTAGCTAAAACGACATTTTTTAATTGTTGTGATTAATTGTTGTGTTTACAGAGAGAAATCAGGGCTTTGATTGGAGGAAGGACCAGTCAAGTTTCTCCTTCTCCTCCAATCTGGTTGCACCTTGGTTCCGCTGCACCTTCTAACGTGACTTTATTATACACCTATACAGAGGGAGTAGTACGAGATACAGTGGCACACTGACTTAGGTCGAATACAAGTGCCGAAAATTATTGGAAGAGAGCAAAGTGTACATGCTAATAATTAAAATGGAATTTCTCGTTTTTTCGAAATGGGGGCAAAATATTTGCCTCATCCACTAAATAAGAGGAGAATAGAGTTTCACAGTTTGCAAGTGACCCTACAAATAAACGGCATGTTAATTACTCTCAATACACCCTAGTTTCTTAATACCCGTTGTAACCCTTAGTACATATGGTGGCGCACTAACTTAGGCCGAATACAAGTGCCCAAAATATTTAAAATTGGAGGATGGTGCAGACCACCTTTCCGATATTTTGACCGTATGTGGTTCAGTTGTTGCTTCAGGGGGTCATGTACCACACGTGAACGATAGTAAGTGCGACCGGGTGGCGTGGAGCATTAATTTCGAGTTGACTCCTTCGAGCGTTAAATTTTCTTCACGTGTTAGCTTTGCCCTAGTATATTTCTTGACTAGTAGTACATTAAATAAACCATTCCATTTTGTGAACAATTTAAAACAATTTTTATGGAGAGAAAAAGAAAACTACTCCAACTATATACGCTGCAGCGGTGCAGCCTCGACGCTTGTTTTCTAGGGTTTGCTCTCTTCACACTCTATCTCCACTTCAACTACAAGCTGGAGCCTCAATGCTTGTAGTTGCTCTCTACACACTCTCACCCTATCCAGATCTAAACAACTAAAACAGGACTGCGTTGGCTTATCCTCTCTCTCTCCCCTCACTACTGGTCAAAGAGACAGCAGGATCCCGTCCGTCGGGGAAGGCAAGGAGGCTTAATGCTGTCGCCGTCGGCGAGGGAGGGAATCCACTACTGGTGCCGCTGTTCTCTTTCACCCAGCAGTGGCGTGGGAGGGCCTCTGACCCCTTCTTCCTCGCCGCCGTATATAGTGTGGGCAGATCAGCCTCCGGCCGCCGATTGAGCCACACCCTAAGAACCTTAAGGTATAATTTTCTTAATCCCCAGGCATTTCTCTAGCTGCATGTGGAATTTTTTTGCTTCTGCACTTGAATCTAGGTGTTGGATCAAACAAGAAAGTAGTGGGGAAAGTTGTATAGCATGAATCTAGGACGTGGTTCAAAGAGGAAAGGAAGGGGGAAAGTAGTACAAACTGGCTATCCAACACCTATGTTGGTCCAAAAGGGAAAACAATGAAACGCAGTACACACATCTGTAAGGAAACGATCTTTTTGTGGGTGGGGGACAAGGCAGTATAGTTTGAGAAGGACTAGATTTGCTGTCCTCATATAGGGAAAGGTGTCTAAAGATAACAAAAATTGGACCAACACAAATATTCTCCTTGGTTGTTTGTTGCAACAGACTGTGCATCACCCATTTATACATGGTGCTTGTGCGTCCACTATCCCATACAACTCTTTAGCTGTTGTTAATCTAATAATGCCACTCGAAAATTAAAGCAATACCACCCTTAAAAGCAAATTACTTGTTTAACGAATTTTATTGTTAATATAATCTCTCTGTTAATATGAATCAATGGCATTGTTTGAGAAATGCTACTGTCTTGCTTTCTTTCCCTTTTAGATAAGTTAGATGCTTCTTTTTGTGGGCTTCTGTGTCATCCACCATTATTGAACAGTAGTTGTTTCCTTTGCACCTTTGTGTAAATAGGGTTATCTACTTCACCTCGTTGCTATTGTGACCTTTTGTTGCACAGCACAAAACGCTTTTGTTTTAAGAGTGTTTTGTGCAGTTCAACCAAAATGTCACACCGACAACGTCTCTTGATTGCTTCATCTTAGTGGAACTGCACAAGAGGAGATCTGACTTCCTATCCATGTTAGCAATTTTGTTTCAGATCTTCTTCTTGTGAGTTGTTTGAATTCTGAGTCATGAGAGGTCAGTACTAGCCTTCTTTCACATGATTGTGTAGTGTGCTTTCATATGTTGTGCTACTTATACGGTAATGCTGCTTGATTTTAGTGAACTGCACAAATGGAGACAAAACTTCCAATCTGTATGTGCACCGTAATATCCCATTGAGGTAAGATAATGATATTTCACAAATGTTGGCTTGTATTTTGCTACTATCATCAGAAAATTAATGTCATTGTTTAGTGTTATACTTGTGCTCCCTAATTGACATGCCAAATCTTATATTGAATACGAAGCTTGTCTATTATTGAACCAAGTGATGAACGGGAAGAACAAGCGGAAGAAAAACAAAAACCAACTCCCGGGGCTGTAATGAAGCACTGGAACTGTGATGACAAAAGTAATGATATAGCTTTGCATCTTAATTTATTTCTATTGCTAGAATGAGCACTTGTTTTGCCACTGATTTGATTCTACTCTTAATGTAATATGTAATTACGTCACTTGTGCAAACAATGACCTTCTTTGAAAATAATATATATTTTAGTGGAAGTGCACAAGAAGATGTTGGAAACATTAAACTAATCGAGGAGTATATAGTAAGTATGACAACCACAATAGATAACAACATATGGTTCCGGAGAAGTGCTTCATCTGTATGCTCTACACAATAAGCCTCCTAACAAAGGTTTGTACTGGCCCACGAATTTCATCCATATGATTGAGCTTTGTCATCTCCATTGGTGTTTTGCTACTATTTAGCTACTGTCATGAGAAAGTGGTATTGTCCTGGAAAAGTGCTTCATCTGTGTTGTTTTAAATATTTCCTTTCCTTTTTTTCGAGCAAACAGGGATGCTAGAATTTACTTGTTCTCTTCTGTTTGCACAACAGGATCATCCTCTTCATAACAAAAGGAAGCAGTTGAAGGATGGTTACATTACTGCCCACGAGAACAAACTAACTTCAACTCAGAAGGACTGACAGATGTCCATCTTTGTTGCTGTGATGGCCAATACAATGTTGTTTTAGGATTCTTTCTGGTGAGTTCCATTTTTAAATGTGTAATGTGTGCTCTGCATGGATCATGTAGGTTGCCTGTTTAAACTGTCAATTCATAGTACAGTTTGCTTTATACTAATCACTTTTTTGTATTTATGCAAACAGGGATGCTCAGCTTTCGTGGCCTCCATTATACTTCATCATGCACAACACATCGAATGTTCTCAAATCATTCATTTCCACCTCTAGCCAAAAAATTAGCTACAAGAAAGGAGGTGCGGATATGTTCAAGGCGTTGCAACATATAAAGGCGAAATCATACAAGCTACGCGTGAAGTTGGTTGATTTTAGTGGAACTACACAAAAAGAACAACTGTTTTATTTAGCACGAGGTGACATGTCAATGTCCGAACTGATGGCAAAGCCCGCACATTCCAGAGTCGTAGAGATTTGATATTTTGGAATGGGAAAACCTTGTCAAAGTTTGCTTATTAATGTACGCAAACACACTCATTTGATATTTTGGAATGGGATAAACTTGTCAAATTTTGCTATTGATGTTAGCAAGAAGACATGTGGTTGATATTTAAGAATGGGACGCCCTTTGCTGTTAGCAGCATCACGATCGATTTTCTTTATTCTTTAGTTGCGAAGTGATACATCCATTTTGCATCATGCTTTTATATCGATATTTATTGCATTATGGGCTGTTATTACACATTATGTCACAATACTTATGCCTATTCTCTCTTATTTTACAAGGTTTAGATAAAGAGGGAGAATGCCGGCAGTTGGGATTCTGGGCTGGAAAAGGAGCAAATATTAGAGACCTATTCTGCACAGCTCCAAAAGTACTGAAACTTCACAGAAGTCATTTTCAGAATATATAAAAAATATTGAGTGCAAGAAGTTCACCAGGGGGCCACACCCTGCCCACGAGGGTGGGGGGCGCGCGCCCTACCTCGTGGGCCCCCTGGTGGCCCTCCGATAGCCATTTTATGCTATATGGAGTCTTCTGATGAGGAAAAAATCATAAGCCATCTTTCCGGACGAGACTCCGCAACCACGAGGCGGAACCTTGGCGGAACCAATCTAGGGCTCTGGCGGAGCTGTTCTGCCGGGGAAACTTCCCTCCGTGAGGGGGAAATCATCACCAACGCTCCTCTCATCGGGAGAGGGTAATCTCCATCAACATCTTCACCAGCACCATCTCCTCTGAAAACCCAAGTTCATCTCTTGTATCCAATTCTTGTCTCTAAGTCCGGGATTGGTACCTGTGGGTTGCTAATAGTGTGAATTACTCCTTGTAGTTGATGCTAGTTGGTTTAATTGGTGGAAGATCATATGTTTAGATCCTATATGCATATTAATACCTCTCTGATTATGAACATGAATATGCTTTGTGAGTAGTTATGTTTGTTCCTGAGGACATGGGAGAAGTCTTGCTATTAGTAGTCATGTGAATTTGGTATTCGTTCGATATTTTGATGAGATGTATGTTGTCTCTCCTCTAGTGGTGTTATGTGAACGTCGACTACATGACACTTCACCATTATTTGGGCCTAGAGGAAGGAATTGGGAAGTAATAAGTAGATGATGGGTTGCTAGAGTGACATAAGCTTAAACCCTAGTTTATGCGTTGCTTAGTAAGGGGCTGATTTGGATCCATATGTTTCATGCTACGGTTAGGTTTACCTTAATACTTTTGTTGTAGTTGCGGATGCTAGCAATAGAAGTTAATCATAAGTGGGATGCTTGTCCAAGTAAGGACAATACCCAAGCACCGGTCCACCCACATACCAAATTATCAAAGTACCGAACGTGAATCATATGAACGTGATGAAATCTAGCTTGACGATAATTCCCATGTGTCCTCGGGAGAGCTTTTCTCTATATAAGAGTTTGTCTAGGCTTGTCCTTTGCTACAAAAAGGATTGGGCCACCTTGCTGCACTTTATTTACCTTTGTTACTTGTTACTCGTTACAAATTATCCTGTCACAAAACTATCTGTTACCTATTATTTCAGTGCTTGCAGAGAATACCTTGCTGAAAACCGCTTATCATTTCCTTCTGCTCCTTGTTGGGTTCGACACTCTTACTTATCGAAAGGACTATGATAGATCCCCTACACTTGTGGGTCATCAAGACTCTTTTCTGGCGCCGTTGCCGGGGAGTGAAGTGCCTTTGGTAGGTGGAATTTGGTAAGGAAAAATTTATATAGTGTGCTGAAATTTACTGTCACTTTTTACTATGGAAAGTTATCCTCGGAGGGGCTTGTTCGGGGTATCTTCACCCCAACCAATAGAGCAAAGAGTTTCTCCTCAACCTACTGAACCTACTGAAAATGAAAATGTCTGCTTTGAAATTCCTTCGGGTATGATAGAAAAACTGCTAGCCAATCCTTTTGCAGGAGAGGGAACAACGCATCCTGATGAGCACTTAATATATGTGGATGAAGTTTGTGGATTATTTAAGCTTGCAGGTGTACCCGGAGATGTTATTAAGAAGAAGGTCTTCCCTTTATCTTTGAAGGAAGATGCATTGACATGGTATAGGCTATGTGATGATACGGGGTCATGGAACTACAAACGATTGAAATTGGAATTTCATCAGAAATCGTATGCATCTTGTTCATCGTGATCGCAATTATATATATAATTTTTAGCCCCGCGAAGCAGAAAGCATCGCTAAAGCTTGGGGGAGGCTTAAATCATTGTTATGTTCATGCCCCAATCATGAGCTCTCAAGAGAAATTATTATTCAAAATTTATATGCTCGGCTTTCTGATAAGAATTGCAGCATGCTCGATACTTCTTGTGTTGGCTCTTTTATGACGAAGACTATTGAATTCAAATGGGATTTATTGGAACGAATTAAACGCAACCATGAAGATTGGGACCTCGGCAAAGGTAAGGAGTCAGGTATGACACCTAGTCTGATTGTGTTAAATCTATTATGGATACCGATGTTTTCCGGAAATTTAGCACTAAATATGGACTTGACTCTGAGATAGTAGCTTCTTTTGGTGAATCTTTTGCTACTCATGTTGATCTCCCTAGGGAGAAGTGGTTTAAATATCATCCTCCCATAGAAGTAAAACTAGCTGCACCTATTAAAGTGGAAGAAAAGACTATCACTTACAATGATCCTATTGTTCCTAATTCTTATGTTGAGAAACCACCTTTCCCTGTTAGGATAAAGGATCATACTAAAGCTTCAACTTTGGTTCATAAAAGCAATATTAGAACTTATACACCTGCTGAGCAAATTAAAGTTGAACCTAATATTGCTATTGTTAAAGATCTCTTGTCTGATAATATTGATGGGCATGTTATTCATTTCCGTGATGAGACTGCTAGAATTGCTAAACCTTGTGCTAAAGATAAACCTAGATCTTTGGTAGGCATGCCTATTATTTCTATTAAAATAGGAGATCATTGTTATCATGGCTTATGTGATATGGGTGCCAGTGCTAGTGCTATACCTCATGACTTATACAAAGAAATTATGCATGATATTGCACCTGCCGAGATAGTAGAAATTGATGTCACAATTAAACTTGCCAATAGAGATACTATTTCACCAATTGGAATTGTTAGAGATGTTGAAGTCTTGTGTGGGAAAACTAAATATCCTGTTGATTTTCTTGTTCTTGGTTCCCCACAAGATAGCTTTTGTCCCATTATATTTGGTAGACCCTTCTTGAACACAGTTAATGTTAAGATAGATTGCAAAAAGGATGTTGTTACTATTGGTTTAGGTGATATGTCTCATGAATTTAATTTCTCTAAATTTCATAGACAACACCCTGAAGAGGAATTACCTAGTAAATATGAAATTATTGGTCTTCCTTCTATTGCTGTACCTCCTAGTGGTCCTTTAGAACAATATTTGCTAGACCATGAAAATGATATGTTTATGAATGAAAGAAGGGAAATAGATGAAGTATTCTTTAAGCAGGAAGCCATCCTGAAACATAATGTGCCTGTTGAAATCCTAGGGGATCCTCCTCCACCTAAGGGTGATCCCGTGTTTGAGCTTAAACCGTTACCTGATACTCTTAAATATGCTTATCTTGATGAGAAAAAGATATATCCTGTTATTATTAGTGCTAACCTTTCAGAGCATGAAGAAGAGAGATTATTGAAAACTCCGAAGAAGCACCGTGCTGCTATTGGATATACTCTTGATGATCTTAAGGGCATTAGTCCCACTCTGTTTCAACGCAAAATAAATTTGGAGGAAGATGCCAAACCCGTTCGTGATCATCAACGACGGCTGAATCCTAAGATGAAGGAAGTGGTAAGAAAGGAAATACTAAAGCTTCTTGAGGCAGGTATTATTTATCCCATTGTTGATAGTCAGTGGGTAAGTCCTGTCCATTGTGTCCCTAAGAAGGGAGGTATTACGGTCGTTCCTAATGATAAAGATGAGTTGGCCCCGCAAAGAATTATTACATGTTATAGGATGGTAATTGATTTCCACAAATTAAATAAAGCTACTAAAAAAGGTCATTACCCCTTACCTTTTATCGATCAAATGCTAGAAAGATTATCTAAACATACACATTTTTGCTTTCTAGATGGTTATTCTGGTTTCTCTCAAATACCTGTGTCAGCCAATGATCAATCAAAGACTACTTTTACTTGCCCTTTTGGTACTTTTGCTTATAGACGTATGCCTTTTGGTTTATGTAATGCACCTGCTACCTTTCAAAGATGCATGATGCTATATTCTGTGACTTTTGTGAAAAAAATTGTGAGGTTTTCATGGACGATTTTTCCATCTATGGATCCTCTTTTGATGATTGCTCAAGCAACCTTGATCGAGTTTTGCAGAGATGTGAAGAAACTAATCTTGTCTTGAATTGGGAAAAGTGCCACTTTATGGTTAATGAAGGTATTGTCTTGGGGCATAAAGTTTTTGAAAGAGGTATTGAAGTTGATAAAGCCAAGGTTGATGCTATTGAAAAGATGCCATGTCCCAAGGACATCAAAGGTATAAGAAGTTTCCTTGGTCACGCCAGTTTTTATAGGAGGTTCATTAAGGACTTCTCAAAAATTTCTCGGCGTCTGACTAATTTATTACAAAAAGATATACCATTTGTTTTTGATGATGATTGTGTAGAAGCATTTGAAATACTTAAGTAAGCATTAATCTCTACACCGATTGTTCAGCCACCTGATTGGAATTTACCCTTTGAGATTATGTGTGACGCTAGTGATTATGCTGTAGGTGATGTTCTAGGGCAAAGAGTTGATAAGAAATTAAATGTTATTCAATATGCTAGTAAAACTCTAGACAATGCTTAGAGAAATTATGCTACTACTGAAAAGGAATTCCTAGCAGTTGTATTTGCTTGTGATAAGTTCAGACCTTATATTGTTGATTCTAAAGTAACTATTCACACTGATCATGCTGCTATTAAATATCTTATGGAAAAGAAAGATGCAAAACCTAGACTTATTAGATGGGTTCTCCTCCTACAAGAATTTGATTTGCATATTGTTGATAGAAAGGGAGCGGAGAACCCCATTGTAGACAACTTGTCTAGGTTAGAAAATGTGCTTGATGACCCACTACCTATTGATGATAGCTTTCCTGATGAACAATTAAATGTCATAAATGCTTCTCATACTGCTCCATGGTATGATGATTATGCTAATTATATTGTTGCTAAATTTATAGCATCTAGTTTCACATACCAGCACAAGAAAAAGTTTTTCTATGATTTAAGACATTACTTCTGGGATGACCCACATCTTTATAAAGAAGGAGTAGATGGTGTTATTAGACGTTGTGTACCTGAGCATGAACAGGAACAGATTCTATGCAAGTGTCACTATGAAGCTTATGGAGGACACCACGCTGGAGATAGAACTGCCCATAAGGTATTGCAATCCGGTTTTATTGGCCTACTCTCTTCAAGGATGCTCGTAAGTTTGTCTTGTGTTGTGATGAATGTCAAAGAATTGGTAATATTAGGAGACGTCAAGAAATTCCTATGAATTATTCACTTCTTGTTGAACCATTTGATGTTTGTGGCTTTGATTATATGGGACCTTTTCCTGCCTCCAATGGATATACTCATATTTTAGTTGTTGTTGATTACGTTACTAAGTGGGTAGAAGCTATTCCAACTAGTAGTGCTGATCATAACACCTCTATTAAGATGCTTAAAGAAGTTAATTTTTCCAAGATTTGGAGTCCCTAGATATTTAATGACTGATGGTGGTTCACATTTTATTCATGGTGCTTTCCGTAAAATGCTTGCTAAATATGATGTTAATCATAAAATTGCATCTCCTTATCACCCTCAGTCTAGTGGTCAAGTAGAATTGAGTAATAGAGAACTCAAATTAATTTTGCAAAAGACTGTTAATAGATCTAGAAAGAATTGGTCCAAGAAACTTGATGATGCATTATGGGCCTATAGAACTGCATATAGAAATCCTATGGGTATGTCTCCGTATAAAATGGTTTATGGAAAAGCATGTCACTTACCTCTCGAACTAGAACATAAGGCTTATTGGGCTATTAAAGAGCTCAACTATGATTTCAAACTTGCCGGTGAGAAGAGGTTATTTGATATTAGCTCACTTGATGAATGGAGAACCCAAGCCTATGAGAATGCCAAATTATTTAAAGAAAAAGTTAAAAGATCGCATGACAAAAGAATACAAAAGCGTGAGTTTAATGTAGGTGATTATGTATTGCTATACAACTCTCGTTTAAGATTTGTTGCAGGAAAACTGCTCTCTAAATGGGAAGGTCCTTACGTTATCGAGGAGGTCTATCGTTCTGGTGCCATAAAAATCAACAACTTCGAAGGCACAAATCAGAAGGTGGTGAACGGTCAAAGAATTAAACATTATATCTTAGGTAATCCTATAAATGCTGAAAACCAATGTTATTGAAACCGTAACCCCGGACACTTTCCGGAATGTTTCAGACTCCGGAAAGGAATAGGTATGTGGTACGGTAAGTAAACCGACTCCAAAATAGTTTTTATGGCAATATTTCTCCATTTTGGAATATTTAGAAAAATAGAAAAAAGAAGAAGTAGTCCAGGAAGGACACGAGGCCTACATGAGGGTGGAGGGCGCGCCCTACCCCCTGGGCGCGCCCCCTACCTCGTGGGCACCTCGTGTGCTCTCCAGACTCCGTTTTCTTACACCACACGTATTTTGGTAGGTAAAAATTCATTATATAATCTCCCGGAGGTTTTGACTCCCGTATCACGCAAATATCTCATGTCATTGTGTCGAGCTATCCTGCTGCAGATTTGAGAAACATGCCGTCCCAGGATTTAGAATGAGAGAGCTATGTGGCTGATTACCTCGCAGATCCTAAAGTCTATGGGGATGTGGAGCATCGTGGTTGGACTACGGAAGAAAAGAGGACAATGAACCTAAGGGAAAGGAGGAGACGAGCTCAGATGAAGATGAAGTCCCACTACCTCAACCTGGGGACATGCATGTGGAGTTCAAAAAGTCAAGCCTTCCCGATAGAGTAAAGAAACCTAAGATCGAGTTTATCCCTTTTCTCCTCTTGCAGGAAAACAAAGAGGAACTATGCAAAAAGATACTCAGCCTGGAGTAGGAGATCAAGGACCTAAGGGACCAAAATTCTGTCCTCAAACCTAAATTAAGGAAGAAGGCTACGCCATCAACAAAACCACCATCTTCTTCACCAACAAAGAAGAACTAAGCATCGAGTATGGGCACTCCCCTTGGCAACTGCCAAGCTTGCGGGAGTGCCCTGGTATCGTATCACCATCACTTCTATCTTTACCGTTTTTCTTATGTCGATCCTTTTGATAATATTTTGATCTAGTAGAATAAAAGTTCTTAGTATGATCCAGTTACGAGTTTTGCTTTATGATCCTTCTATGTAATCGAGTCCGTGAATTATATGTAATAAAGATTAGTGTTGAGTCAAGGGCTTGATTATTTTGCCATGATCTTGAGTGAATAAAAGAAACAAGAAAGAATAAAAAGAAACAAAGAGATCATGTGGATCTTATGGAGAGCAATGAGCTCACATATAAAAAGCATGATGAATAAAAGTTGTTGAGAGTTGACAAACATAGTTTTGGTCATCGTTGCAATTAATAGGAAGTAATAAAGAAAGAGAGGCCTTCACATATAAATATACTATCTTGGACATCTTTTATGATTGTGAGCACTCATCAAAATATGACATGCTAAAGAGTTGACGTTGGACAAGGAATACAACATAATGGGTTATGTTTTCTTACGTCTGAGATAAATTATGTTGTCATGGATCATCCAACATGATTGAGCTTGACTTTCCCCCTCATGCTAGCCAACACCCTTAAACCAGTTTTGCCATGAGAGTCCACCATATCTACCTATGGATTGAGTAAGATCCTTCAAGTAAGTTGTCATCGATGCAAGCAATACAAAATTGCTCTCTAAATATGTATGATTGATTGGTGTGGAGGAAATAAGCTTTATACGATCATGTGATATGGAAGAAATAAAAGCGACAGACTGCATAATAAAGGTCCATATCACAAGTGGCAATATAAAGTGACATTCTTTCGCATTAAGATTTTGTGCATCCAACCATAAAAGCACATGACAACCTCTGCTTCCCTCTGCGAAGGGCCTATCTTTTACCTTTATCTCCTACCTTACATAAGAGTCATGGTGATCTTCACCCTTCCTTTTTACATTTTATCTTTTGGCAAGCACAACATGTTGGAAAGATCCTGGCATATATGACTAATTGGATGCGAGTTTTCATGAACTATTATTGTTGGCATTACCCTTGAGGTAAAACGTTGGGAGGCAAAACTATAAGCCCCCATCTTTCTCTGTGTCCGATTAAAACTCCATAGCCATAAGTATTGCGTGAGTGTTAGCAATTGTGAAAGACTAAATGATAGTTGAGTATGTGGACTTGCTGAAAAGCTCTTATATTGACTCTTTCCTATGTTATGATAAATTGCAATTGCTCCAATGACTGAGATTATAGTTTGTTAGTTTTCAATGAAATTTATGATTCATACTTGAAATTCTGATCAAATTGTTACTCTAGCATAAGAGATCATATGACAAGAATTATATAAGTTGTTGTTCTAAGAATGATCATGATGCCCTCATGTCCGTATTTTATTTTTATCGACACCTCTATCTCGAAACATGTGGTCATATTTTTCGACTTCGGCTTTCGCTTGAGGACAAGCGAGATCTAAGCTTGGGGGAGTTGATACGTCCATTTTGCATCATGCTTTTATATCGATATTTATTGCATTATAAGCTGTTATTACACATTATGTCACAATACTTATGACTATTCTCTCTTATTTTACAAGGTTTACATAAAGATGGAGAATGCCGGCAGCTGGGATTCTGGGCTAGAAAAGGAGCAAATATTAGAGACCTATTCTGCACAGCTCCAAAACTCCTGAAACTTCATGGAAGTCATTTTCAGAATATATAAAAAATACTTGGCGCAAGAAGTTCACCAGGGGGGCCACACCCTGCCACGAGGGTGGGGGGCACGCCCTACCCCCTGGCCGTGCCCCCTACCTCGTGGGTGTCGGTGTACAAAAAGAGGGGTACACTTTTTGTACCCCTATAACTATGCACGGGCAGTCTGAGCCACGTGCACCACCACACCAAGCAAGGCAAGGGAGGTGAGCCAGGGTTAGACCGAAGCTCAAGAGAACTACGTCGCCAAGGCCAAGACCACGAAGAGAAAAGGGGACGAAGCAGACTCCCCCAACAAGATCCTTGCTGGGAGACAGTTCTAGCTGCCCCGGCAAGACCCTTGCCGCGGCGACTCGTCCCGCGCCTACGGAGCAAATCACCCTTGGGTCCACTGCCCCCAAAGGGCAAGGATTCGGGAGACATCCCCGTGACGGCATGAAGATCTTTGTAAAGACATTCAAGATCAGATACGCACTAAGGAGACGACAACCCTTGGCGGGATCCCAGCCGAGGAAGACCACAAGGCCCCCGGCAAGCGCCTTGACGGGGATGAAAGCAGGCGCCTCGGCAAGACCCTTGCTGGGGCCCCGGCAAGGCCCTTCCCAAGGACACCCGCGGGGCCACCATCAGGCCCACGCTGACTAAACCTCCACCACCACACGCATGCAGCTGCCGACCCAACCAGCTGGGCAGGCACCTGCGTGGAGGCATGCAAATCTTCGTGAAGACCCACCATTGCGCCACCTCAGCTGCCTGCCTACCTACATGGCATCGCAGGCGTCGCTGGCCAGAGCGCGTGTCGACACAAGTAGGAGCGGCGATGGACAAGATAGGTTTCTCCCCCGTCTGCGATAAAGCAAGGACACCTAGGAAAGACGCATTAAATGCGCATTGTCATGTAATGCGAGGGATAACCTCGCATCCCTATACCCTTTCCACCTCCTGCGTGCCACTGTGGCAACCCCTTTTTCTGTAAAAGGAGGCCCAATGCGACCAGGAGAAGGATTCGGCTTTTTGGAGCTCCTGACGCCCCATAGCTAACTCAAGAACACATATATACAATCCACCAAAGCAGGAGTAGGGTTTTACGCATCCTCGCGGCCCGAACCTGGATAAACGAACCGTGTGCTACCTGTTAGATCCGCTCTTCTCACGACCCCACGCCCCGCTAACCACAATAGGGATTCTTGTGATCCCATAGGTGTCGTTCCCACCGACATCTTTGGAGCGCCAGGTAGGGGGCACAGTTGTGAGAATCGGCTCTAGCAATCAGCCCAGCACTCCTTCGTCTTCGTGGCTCTTAGAGAGGGAAGGAGGCCGGAAGATCAGCGCTCGAGCGACTACAAACAGAAGCTAAGTTACATTGGACCCCGGATATTTCCATTCTATTATATAAAGTTATTATCCTCGGAGCTGTCGTTCTTTGTACAAAAAGAAACCTGTACGCAAATGGGGCCTTCCCTGATCGGCAATGCCTTTGTTCTGTTTCGAGTCCACTCAACAGTTCAAATGGCTGCATTGAAAACGGTAGGGTAGCCTTCCGCAACTGGCAAGGCTCTGGACTCTGACTCGAGTCAAACTCGACAGTTTGAGCGGCTGCGTCAAAGGTGGTAAGGTGGCTCACCCAGCAGCACGCTCACCCAGCAGGCCAATGGGGACCCATCCCCAAGACGCCGCCTTGGGTTTCCGTGCCGGCAAGCATACCCAGCTGGCGTAGGGTGGACGTACAAAGAGGCAACAAACAGGAAAATAGCATGCATAATTCCAAAAGTACTGCAAAGTTATATTACATCACATCATTGCTGCGGTTCTAACTAAAGATGAAATTTATCTTGGTCGTGAACCTGCAGCGGCGGGGAAGAACGGGATGCCTAATCCTGGCGCTGGCCTTCCACCCTCTTGATTTCATCGATGCTGCTGATGACGGGCTTGATGCGCTCCTTGAGCACCGTGAGGTCAATACCATCCGGCAAGCTATCCATCGCGGCATCGAAGTCGAGGTCGGGATTCCAGTACGCCATCTTGGTGAGGACCTTGGTCATGACCCCCCGGCAAAGTCGTCGGGCTTCCTCGGCCAACGTGGCCGCTCGGTTGGAGTGAAGATAAGCCAAGGCTCCAAGGACGCCCTCGAAGAACAGGGTCAGCTTGGTGTTGACGGTCCCGCTGCGCTCAGGGGCGTACCTCACGTTTGGCATCCCCATGGTGGCCAACTGCGAGGTGACCCTGCCGGCGACGTCCTCCAGATGGCTGATCCATCTGTTCTCGCCCGCCACATATTCCTGGTGGGAGGCGGCCTCGTTCGCCCGCAGCTGCTTCTCCTCCTCCAGAATCCTGGTCAAGGTCTCCTCCCGAGCCCTGCTCTCCGACAACATCTTCTTGAGATCCTCCAGCTTCAGCTTGAGATCTCTGATGGAGTTTTGCGCTTCGGAGAGCTCCCCAGCCCTGCTGATGACCTCTCCTTGCGCCTCCACCAAGGCGCTGTTGAGTGTGCTCTTCTCGTTGGATAGCTTGAGGGCCTGCTCCTTCAGCTCGTCCTGCTCCACCTCCAACTCCCTTACTTTGCCGGCATGGGCTAGAGCCTAGGCATCGAGTGCCTCCTTGTGCCTCTGCTCCAGCTCGCGAGTCTGCCGCGCGACAAGGGCCTCGAGCTCCTCATACTTGCCACGGAGCACTGCGGCAAGCTTCGCCTCACGCACGGTGAGGTCCTCTTCCTGGGAATCCAGTGCGGCTTGATGCTGGTTCCGGACAGCCTCGGCCGCGGCAGCCAAGTTCGCTGCCTTTTCCTGAGCCTTCTCGACGTCAGCCATCTTCATGGTGAGCTCGACATTGCGCTTGGCCAATTCCTCCTGAAAGGCCCTCTGCTCCTCGCGAGTCTGGTGGAACCAGGTCTGCGTCTCAGCAACGCGCGCCTTGATATCCACCTCCGCCTGGTCCACCATTGCCGTGCTGGACTTAACCTTGTCCAGATGGACACGGTAGAGCGCCTGGAGTTTTTGGAAGTTGGCCCCCATAGCGCGGAAAAGCTGCTCTTCTGGAGAACCATCACCGCCAACGCCCGGCTCATCGACAACCTCAAGCCCGGTGGCGGCAAGCACCTCGTTGTCAAAGACTTCCCCTTCGGCGGGCGCCCGGGAACTTGACGCCCCTGGGAGATGGACGAAAAGATCGTCGCCCAGCTTCAGATATCTGCCGGGGCCTGAGGTTGAGGAGGAGGGAGGCTGATCATCAACCACCTCTTCCATGGCAGTGGCCTTGCCGACTTCCTCGGCAGGCGCACCGTTGACGCCCTCGGCAGAAGCCTCGTCGGTCGCCTTGGCGGCCCCTGCAGTGGTGTCCTCGGCAGCATCCTTGGCGACCTTGTCAGCATCCCTGGCGGCCTCCTCAGCAATGTTCCCAACAACAGTATCCACGTCCTCCATACCTATTGAAGGAAGGCCTGGGTAGTAATGGGAGCATTGAAGCCAAGAAAAAGAATAAGGGAAAAACAGAGACGGAGGACAGGCGACTCACCAGTGCCACTGTGAAGCAGAAGTCCCCTCCCTGCCAGCATTCGGCGCTGTGGCAGAGTCACCAGCGCCCAAGTTCCCCTCTTCCTCCATGGGTGTGGGCTCCGTGCTTGATGCCATTGCCGGGGACGCCCCTCGCGGCGGCGTAGTCGATGGGGGTGGTGTGTTGGGGGTAGCCCTCTGCGGCTCCTCCTGCTGCCGCTCCCCTCCTGCAAACCCGACAAGGTCATCGCCATAGCATCGAATGCCTACCACGTGTCGATAAGAGGAGGGTGACGAACTTATGCTGGGGGCTGTGCTGGGGGATGCTGTCCGGGCTGCTCAGCACCACCAGTGGCGACTCTGAAGCACTGGCCGGGGGCTGGCCGCCCGCCAAGGCTTTGGCCCTCTTTACCCTTTGGGCCAACGTCTCTGCATCCCTGCAAAAGCAAAAACGGATCAAGATGAGTGACTTAATTCAGAGGAATGGAAATGGCAGTAAAGAACGGAGTACTTACTCGTCATCTATCTCCTCTTCCTCCACCACTTTCCTTTTCCTCTTCAGGCTGAAAGGCCTGAGATCAAAAGTGACCTCCGCGTCAACATCCGAGTCGACATCTGCCGGAGGAGGCAAAGACGGCGTGGTTTGTGCCCGCCTAGATGAGGAAGGGGCTGTTGTCTTCTTCTTCTCAGCGGCCGTCGTCAGCCTCTTGGCTGCCGTGGCCCTCGTGTGACGCCCAGACCCCTCCAGGGTCAATTGAGGCCGCGTAGCCCTGCCGGGCCGGACCGGCTCGCCGGAGCCAGCCCGCCGCAGGATTCGCCCTCTTCCCCTGGTTGGTGTCGAGCCCGCCGCCTCATCCTCCTCCGGCGATGACTCATCGGCCGCGTCTTCAATGAGCGGAGCTCCAGTGTCGGCGCTGCTGACCTCCCCGGAGGCCGCCGCCCACCAGGTGAGCTCCTCTTCCTCCGCAGCCGTTGCGGCCTTTTCCTCCACAACCCCGGCGCTGCCGGCCTCCATGGCAAGCTGTGCCTCCCTCGCCCTAGTGGTGATGTAGTCCAGCTCTGCCTGGGTGGTGTCCATGACAAGCCAACGCAGGGCGTCAGCATTGACATACACCTCAATCAGGGTGTCAAAGAATTGCTGCACACTCCGTGTCCTTCGGCTCCTTCCAGCTCGGGACAAGACCGTGCGCATTACAGTCCCGCATCATGGCGATGATCTCGGACCGACATGAAATATTGCACAACGGGACCACCCCCGCTGGCAGCTTGAAAAACGGCCCCTTAAGGGCCTTGCCAACCTTTGCGGCAGCCCTCGTAGCCTTGCCGGTCCGATTGACCTCGCCATCGCGACCCACATCAAGCTGGAAAAGCCGCTGGCAGAAGTGGGCATGCGCCAACACCGTGAAATTGTGGTCGAGGCCGGGGCGGAGTCGTATAATGTCAGCCGGATTCGTAAAAAGCCAGGCTGGCCTCCCCTTGTTGTGCAATGGGACGATCCGGCGATGAATGAAGTCCGCCCCGATCATCTAAAGGGTGAGTCCAGCCCGGGTGAGCCGGAGAATCCTGGGGGTGGAGACAGTGAGCCTCCCGTCGGCGATGCCGACATCACTCCAATCGCTGCCGCGGACCGGCGGCACTCGGCAGACCTTACAGAATTCCGGCGGGTCTTCATCTTCAATCCAGCACCACCGGCCATGCCATTCCTCCCACCTCTCCTTCACGGAACCGTCCGGGTACGCCCCCTTGGATCTTGGGATCTAGGTGACGCAACCAGAGACGGCACCTCCCGGCTGGATCCGAGGGAAGAAATAATGACGGAAGAGCGCCATGTTGGGCTCCACCCCGGCAAAGCCTTCGCAAAGATGCGCGAAGAAAGCCATGCACGCCACCGCATTCAGAGTAAAATCCAAGAGGCGAAAGCCGAAAGTGTGCATAATGTCGCAGAAGAAATCGGAGAAAGGGGGTCATTACCCGCAAGAAAGATAATCGATGAAAAAGGGATACCGATTTGGAGCTGGATCGGCGCAAGCAGCAGGAATGACGCGTGTCGCCGGGTGTCCCGAATTCTCTCCCCCCGTCTTCGCTCCCCATAGGGGCCTGAAGGAGGCCCGGAGCTCATGAACATCAATCGTCGAGGGGAAGAAAAAGGCCGACTTCGTCCGGTCCCTCGACAGCACGCTCTCGGCGGCTCCACAGTCCCAGCGCCCTTAGCCACCCCGTTGCCCTTGATGGATTTGGGCGCCATGGCGGCCAAGAAGTTTAGAGGGCTGAGGAAGGGGGATGGCGAAGCAACAACGGCGGGCGACGGTGGAAGCTTAGGAAGGAAGGAAGAGCGGAAACGGTGGCTCTGAGTTTGGAAAAGGCATGAGGAAAGAGGAGAAAGTGAGCAGCGCGCCCGCGGTTATTCCTTTTTTATGGGGGAAAACACGGGCCGACTCCTTTCACATTAACTATGGTGTGACGCATGCCCGCGGGAACCAACCCCACGCATGCTGCCCACGTCACATGCACCTCCCCACGCCGCGCCACGCGTGGGAGTCGTGGGAAGCGCAGCGCGCGAAGGACCTTACCGCGGTAAAAACCGCCCCGCCTGCCCAGGCCTGGGGGCTCCTATCGGTGTACAAAAAGAGGGGTGCACTTTTTGTACCCCTAAAACTGTGCACAGGCAGTCTGAGCCACGGGCACCACCACACCAAGCAAGGCAAGGGAGGTGAGCCAGGGTAAGACCGAAGCTCAAGAGAACTATGACGCCAAGGCCAAGACCACGAAGAGCAAAGGGGACAAAGCGGACTCCCCCGGCAAGATCCTTGCCGGGAGACACTTCTACTAGCCCTGGCAAGACCCTTGCCGCGGCGACTCGTCCCGCGCCTACGGAGCAAATCACCCTTGAGTGCACTGCCCCCAAAGGGCAAGGATGCGGGAGACATCCCCGTGGCGGCATGCAAATCTTTGTAAAGACATTCAAGATCAGATACGCACTAAGGAGACAACAACCCTTGGCGGGATCCCAGCCGAGGAAGACCACAAGGCCCCCGGCAAGCGCCTTGCCGGGGATGACAGCAGGCGCCTCGGCAAGACCCTTGCCGGGGCCCCGGCAAGGCCCTTCCCGAGGACACCCGCGGGGCCACCATCAGGCCCACGCCGACTAAACCTCCACCACCGCACGCATGCAGCTGCCGACCCAACCAGCTGGGCAGGCACCTGCGTGGCGGCATGCAGATCTTCGTGAAGACCCACCACTACGCCACCTCAGCTGCCTGCCTACCTACATGGCATCGCAGGCGTCGCTGGCCAGGGCGTGTGCCGACACAAGAAGGAGCGGCGAGGGACAAGAAATGTTTCTCCCCCGTTCCTGATAAAGCCAGGACACCTAGGCAAGACGCATTAAATGCGCCTTGTCATGTAATGCGAGGGATAACCTCGCATCACTGTACCCTTTCCACCTCCTGTGTGCCAATGTGGCAAACCTTTTTCTATAAGAGGGGGCCCAAGGCGACCAGGAGAAGGATTCAACTATTTGGACTCCTGACGCCGCATAGCTAACTCAAGAACACAGATATACAATCCACCAAAGCAGGAGTAGGGTTTTACGCATCCTCGCGGCCCGAACCTGGATAAACAAACCATGTGCTACCTGTTAGATCCGCTCTTCTCACGACCCCGCGCCCCGCTAACCACAGTAGGGATTCTTGTGACCCCATAGGTGTTCTGCCGGGGACCAATATAGGGCTCTGGCGGAGCTGTTCTGCCGGGGAAACTTCCCTCCGGGAGGGGGAAATCATCGCCATCGTCATCACCAACGCTCCTCTCATTGGGAGAGGGCAATCTCCATCAACATCTTCACCAGCACCATGTCCTCTCAAAACCCTAGTTCGTCTCTTGTATCCAATTCTTGTCTCTAAGTCCGGGATTGGTACCTGTGGGTTGCTAGTAGTGTTAATTACTCCTTGTAGTTGATGCTAGTTGGTTTAATTGTTGGAATATCATATGTTAAGATCCTATATGCATATTAATACCCTTCTAATTATGAACATGAATATGCTTTGTGAGTAGTTACGTTTGTTCCTGAGGACATGGGAGAAGTCTTGCTATTAGTAGTCATGTGAATTTGGTATTCATTGAATATTTTGATGAGATGTTTGTTGTCTCTCCTCTAGTGGTGTTATGTGAACGTCGACGACATGACACTTCACCATTATTTTGTACTAGAGGAAGGCATTGGGAAGTAATAAGTATATGATGGGTTGCTAGAGTGACAGAAGCTTAAACCCTAGTTTATGCGTTGCGTCGTAAGGGGCTGATTTGGATCCATATGTTTCATGCTATGGTTAGGTTTACCTTAATACTTTTGTTGTAGTTGCAGATGCTTGCAAAAGAGGTTAATCATAAGTGGGATGCTTGTCCAAGTAAGGACAGTACCCAAGCACCGGTCCACCCACATACCAAATTATCATAGTACCGAATGCGAATCATATGAACGTGATGACATCTAGCTTGACGATAATTCCCATGTGTCCTCGGGAGCGCTTTTCTCTATATAAGAGTTTGTCCAGGCTTGTCCTTTGCTACAAAAAAGGATTGGGTGACCTTGCTGCACTTTATTTACCTTTGTTACTTGTTACTCGTTACAAATTATCCTGTCACAAAACTATCTGTTACCTATTATTTCAGTGCTTGCAGAGAATGCCTTGCTGAAAACCGCTTATCATTTCCTTCTGCTCCTCGTTGGGTTCGACACTCTTACTTATCGAATGGACTACGATAGATCCCCTATACTCGTGGGTCATCACGAAGTGAATATTGGCTCTGACATGTGAATCACTGAGATGCATAATCATTGATTGTTTTGAATGTTCTCTATGAATTGCCAGGCCTGTGAGTTTGATTGTAATCTACAGACACGCTAAAAAGCTGCTCAAACTTTTTGAACATGTGAAACTGCTACAAACGAGGTGATCACAGTGTGTCCTGGGAATAATGCTAGTACATATTGTTTTGCATGTTCATCCAATGCCAGTGATACAAGAATTCGAACTAATCAAAGTAAATTCATTCATACACGGCAGGATTTCATATAAAAATGCCGGATTTCATTACATTTCATACATTCTTTAACTAAAAAAGGGTGCGCTATAGGTATAATTAATTAACCTAATCTATGATCTTCGGCGCCCATTTCCCGTGTCCGGCTGAGCCGAACAGAAGCTTATTCTCCAACACACCTCTCCGACTCCACGTCGCTGCCAAGAAGCTAATCGACCGTCAATGCCCAACCCGCCAAGCTTGGCTTCAACCGGAGGGTAGCAGCGGTGGCCTTACTTGGACCCAAGCGGCGGCGACCTACCGTATTCCAGTCTTCCTCGTTTTCTGTGTGGCGCAGCCTCGTTGGTAGTAGGGAGGGTCCTCGATGGAGACGGCAATGTCCTCTGTCTTGTTGCCGGCGGGGCGACGCCTGGGTGGAGCAGGGGAAATCCTATCCCTCATTGCTGGCAGGGCGGGGCCTCGGCTGAGCCGGCGATATCCTCTGCCTCGTTGTTGGCGTGGCGGGGCCTCGGAGGAGTAGGGCCTCGCCGAAGCCGGGGAAGTCCTCTGCCTTAGTGCCAGCGGGGTGGGGCCTCGGTGGAGCCGGCGATGTCCTCTACCTCGTTGTTGGTGGGGCGGGGTCTCGGGGGAGCAGGGCCTCGCCGAAGCCGGTGAGGTCCTCTGCCTCAGTGCCGGTAGGGTGGGGCCTCGGCAGAGCCGACATTGTCCTCCGCCTCGTTGTCGGTCTCACAAAATGGTGCCTTGCCCACTTCATCGCCCTCTTTGTAGGCGGCTGCTACCTCTGCCACCCGCATGTTGTACCGCCAGCGCGCGAGGCGGCTCTCGCGTGTGGAGCGGTACGACTCGAGCAGCGCCTCTTGCCCCGCCCGCTCTGCGGTGATCTGCTCCTCCGCCTGCAGGTGCTCCTGGAGGACATGTTGGTTGTAGGCGGCATCGGCCTGTGCCTCCCGGGACTGCTCCTCACGCTTCTGCCTCACCATGTCCATGTATTGGGCACGGGCCTCGCTGATGGTCATGGTGCAATGCACCGGCGAGGATGGCGTGGAGGAGGGGGTTGGCACCGGATCATCGACTACCACATTCTCCATTGGGACGTCATCGTCCTCTGGCTACCTATCGGCCAACCAGTCAGCATGAATGGCTGCCATCTCCTTCTGGTCCATCGTACGCCCGCCCTGAATAGCACTAGAGCACGAGGAAGCCATGGTGGGAGTGGTGTGTACAGGAGAAAGGGAATGGAGGAGGATGACTGCGGCTATGGCCAACACAGTAGAGGGACGGGCAGGTGGCGCGGGAGTATCTGCCTCGGCAACCGCATATCATTAATGTGGGCGGTAGACGGATGGACGGACGCCACTTGTGTCATTTGAACACAGAGCAATATCCTGTGCATGGACGGACGGAAGCGGCGCTGGACGTATCATTAATGTGGGCGGCAAACGGACGGACGGACAGAAACGGCGCCGGGCGGCGCTAACTGTTTCGGGCGGAAAGCACGCGGGGGGGGGGGGGGGGGGAGGGAGGGGGTCTGAGTGGGCTAGGGTGGTCAGACTCGTGCTTGGCAGCGGTCTGGTCCAACAGCCAGACATGCTGGCTCGCTAGCGAGCTCGCCGAGCTTAGCGACGACAATCAGACGATGGACGTGGCTTCTGACCAGGAGCCGGCGCCACAGCTCAAGCTGGTTCATGCCGTGTTCACCATAGAGCAGGTGCGGCCGCACTTCGACGCCCTAATGGCAAAAGAGCTACCAACACAGGAGGACATGTACTGCAACCTCCGTCTCCTCAAGGAGCACCGGCTCGTGGAAGGATGAATCGCCGGCGAACAAGCGAATGACAATGCCGTCGTAGACATGTGGCCCTATGATCCCGACATGCTGAATGAGTAGAGGGTGCTGTATTGGACCATCCGTAGGGCTCGCGAGGCCCTATCCATCTTCCTTCGAGCTGTTGCGCTCACCGTGGCGCCGCCATCTCGCGGTGTCAACATGGTCAACGAACATGAGGAATCAGGAGATGACTTTAATTAGAGAGGATGGCACTGGATCCCACCAGGGCCATTGCCACACGTACGCAAGTGCCTCCTTATTAGTAGATACAACTATAATTTTTTTGCTTCATCCTGGTTTCCTGACATCATGGTCCCACACCACTGTCAACCTATATAGTCAATAAACGTGAGAATTGCATAAGGAGCGGCCGACAGCTGGGACCCAACAGCTCGAGCAGTATTTGTGTTTTTGAGGTGTGAGTAGAGTCTTTCTTGAGTGATGTTTTTGTTGTTGTGCAGAGGAGCAGGGTATCAACTGGGCGGGCGGTGGCCGATCTGGCCCGGGCTATTATTTTATGTCGACAAAATATCCAACCCAGATATTAATTTTTGAATGTGAAAATGGCTAGCCCAGCTATTCTTTTTTTGCGGAATACCCAACTCAGGTCAACTTGTTATTCTCTAGGCCATGTTAGACTTGCCAAGAAAATGTATTTCAAGAAATAATAAATGGGCTGTAATTAAAGAATTGGGTGTAAATATAAAAAACGCACCGAACAGGTACATTTTTTTAATTTCATTACTTGTTGTGCGTGCAAAATTTGGTTGGATTTTTACTTAGTACATATTTATTTTGAAATTATATTTAATCTCGCTCTAAATTTCGGGTTAAAAAATATTTCGGATCCCATAAAAATGTTGCAAGTTTTGTTGAATTTTTTTGAGCGGTTGGCTGAAATTATTAACTATTGTCCTCGCTAGAAAATGGGCTGTAATTTTAACAAACAGTAAATGGGTTGAGTAAATTCCATTAGAATTAAAAAATGGGTTTTACATTATAACAAATCACAAATGGGCTATATGTTCTCTGCCACAGATGTGATGGTCACTTGTGGGCCTACTAAGTTGATGCGTACGCAAGGCTTTGTCAACTTATAGTCAACACACGATTCTAGTAGCAGTGGCCGTTGGATGTCCATCTAATGGCTATGGTGCTTCTTCAATCAAGGATATTCTTGTTTTAGTCGCCCAAACCATAGCCGGTGGTACCGCCTGCTACCGCCTCCCATGGCCGGCTGTGTTTTCGCGCAGGCCTCACTGGCCCACCCTACTCCCAACGCTGTCCAGGCCATTCCTCTACTCACCAACACCCCCTGTTGTTCTCCGGCGATGACATTCTCACACCGCAGCCGAACCAGTGAACTCTCGTACTCCCCTCCGCGTGGGCATCCACTGTTGTGTCTTCGCCGGCTCTGGTTCGTTCCCTTCCTAGGCCTCGCCATCGTCCACCGCGTTAGTTCTCTAGGCGCAGCATGGTCAACTTTGTCAACAAATGACAACCATCAAAAGAGGCATGAACGTGAAGTGGCTGACAGCAGGGACCCGCATGGCCCATGGCCGCATGTGAGCAAGTCCCTCCTTATTATGCGAAAACAAATGATTTCTCCCCCTGACAGGTTTGAGCCATCAGCTACATCTTCGCACGCCGGGAAGTGTGTTTCCTTTATTACGTGGAAAAAAGTTACCTCTCCCTGACAGCTGGGACCCACCAACTTTATTATGATCCATTTCACGAAAATATAGATTGTACCAAATATGCTAAATTGTTTCCTTTTTACTCTAACTCGAAAAAGAATAAATTAAAAAACCCAAAAAACATCATCGCACGCAAGTGCCACCTTATTACAAGCAAAAAAATGATCCCCCCTACTAGCTGGGACCCACCAGATTTGGAGGCTCACTTGTGGGCCAACTAAGTTGACGCGTACGAGTGTTGTCAACTTAATCGAAATGATTCTAGCTGTACTAATTGTTAGATGTTAAATCAATGGCCGTGTTCCGTCTACAACCTCTGGTCTTCTTGCTCTAGTCGCACAAACCAGGAGCGATGTACCGCCTGCTCTAGCCACCCATGGCCGGCTGTGCTGCCGCGCAGGCCTCATGGACCGACCATACTATAACTAGCCAGACCTTCCCTCTACTCACGCACACCCCATGTTATTCTCTAGCGACGGTAGTCTTACACCGCAGCCGAACTAGTGAACCCTCGTACTCCCCTCTGCGTGGGCATCCACCCGCCTCGTCTTCTCTTGCTCCTTGTCGTTCCCTTCCTAGGCCTCATCGTCATCCACCGCCTTGATGCTCTCGGTGCCTCGTGGTCAACGAGGTCAATGAACGACAGCCATCGGAACTGGACTTTAGGCTGTGAGGCTGACAACTGGATCCACCAGCTACATCTTTGAAACCAAGGAAGTGCCTCCTTATTACTCGCAAAATAAAAATGATTCCTCCCCCTCACAGTCGGGACCCACCAGCTATATCTTCTCATGCAAGGAAGTTCAACCTTATCCTCCCTGATAGCTGGGACCCACCTGGTCGAAGCGTACGTAGCATTGTCGCAAACATGTACGTACATACTGGTCGATCGGTCTCTCTACAATGATGAACCATGGTCGAGCAATCAGCGACACATGTAGTAGTAGAGCCCCCAACGTAGCAGTTCACACAGTCCCTTCTAAACAGTGTACACGTACGTATAGCCAGATGCCAAAAGATACGACCACTTACGTACATATGGGCGGGGTCCCGAACGCCTACTCGCTCATAGATACGGCCAGGGCTCGTGTACATTGAGAGGCAGTGGACGCCAGCAATGGCGTCGTGTTCAATGGGAGCCAACCGGCTTGGACAGAATAGCCGAAACAAGGTCTGGCGTACAGCAGAGTGGAGGAAACGACCTTTTGTTTGACTGCGTATGGTCGTAACGGGGTCCTGTTCATCGGGAAGGGTCTGGGATACCGCAAAATGGAGGAAACAGACTTCTGTTCGAGTGCCTACGGTCGAAACGGGGTCCTGTTGATCGGAAGGGGTGTGGCATACCGCAAAATAGAGGAAATGGACTTCTGTTGGTGTGCCTACGGTCAAAACAGGGTCCTGTTCATCCACCGTCTACTGCCTCGCTCTAGCCTCCACGAGCTACTATTCATCCACCGTCGACTTCCTCCAGCCTCCACCAACTACTCTTCATCCATGGGCTACTATTCATCTAGCCTCCACAGGGTCCTTTTGTAACGCCCCGAGACCGATGCGCGAGGTGTCTTCCAGTTATTCGCTGTTGTTGCATTGTCATTTTCTTGCGTGTTGCATCTTATCATGTCATCATGTGCATTGCATCATCATGTTTTCAAAACTTGCATCCGTCCGGGTTCCCCCAGTTCCGTCCGTGTCCGCTCTGAGCCTAGACACACTCGCACGCGCCCGCGGCACGTCCGACTATTATTTTATAAGTGGTCGGAAGATGTTCTCGAAATGGGTTGAAAGTTGGCATACGGTCTTATTTTAGTGTAGGAAGACCGCCTGTCAAATTTCATCGCGTTCAGAGTCCGTTTGATAGCCCAACCGTTAAACTATAGCGGCATTATAGCTGGGCACACGTCGGATGTTTTCGGTCTCCGAAAACAGTCGTCGGGCCTTTCTCTCATCTCTTTTCTCAGCCTGAGGCCTTCTGCACAGTCCACTACCTACCGACAGGCCCAACCTAACCTCTCTCATCAGCCCGCGGCTCTCCCCTCGCGCGCGTACGAAAGTTGTCCCGGACCTGACCCAGGCTGTCGCTACAGTTGTGTCCGGAACATCCCCAAACATCTACAAAACGTCACCGTTTTCTTTTTTGGACTCCCTAGCTATTTTTATTCGCGACCGTCCGATTTTGATCGGAGACTCCAGATAGCCCCTAACCAAAAAACCAACTTAATATATATACAGGGCAAACCCTAAAATCTAGGGACATTGTCCCATCCACTCGTCGCCGCCGCCACATCTCCCACCTCGGGATCCATCCCCATCCAATCAGTGTGTGCGTCGCCGATCCAAAATCCTCTCGATCTCTCCCACCAACCAGCGCCTCCCCTGATCCCCTCGTCCACATCCTGCAGCCCGAGCACCGGCCGGCCACCGTAGCTCCTTCGCGGCCTCCTTCCTCGCCGGTCGACCAAGCTTCATGCGCCTCTGCCTCGAGGGCCTACTCATCCCCAACCAGCGTCGCCTCCGGCCTCCAGTCGCCTTCAACCACCGATTCACGCGTCCCTGCGCCCACGAGCGTCCAAGGCCGACACCTCCTCCTCATCCATGACCACGTCGCCGCCGGAGACCAGCACTCCCAGGCCGGCCTCGCATCCCTTCTCCTCCTGTCCCCTTCCTCCCTTGGTTCCTCTTCTCTTACTCACTCTAGAATCTCCCGTCCTCTCAGTTCTCGCAGGAGAACGCCATGGAAGCTACAAGGTGCTCAAGCCCGCCGCCGGCCGCCCGCGACCGCCTCCTCCGCATCTGCATCGCCTCGCCGGAGCTCCGTACGCGTCGCTGTCGTCGTCTCCGCGCCTCCGGCGACAGCAAGCCACCAGTGCACGAGGACCCATCCCGCGCCTCCTCTACATTGAACGAGGAGGATGAGATGCTCGTTTCCCTCGCCATCGCTGCGCCCGCACGCCTAGTCTCTCGCGAATCCACCGGAGACTGGTCCTCACCGGACTTCCCTGCACGCCCGCTACCGCAACCCCGCCATGGATGCGGTCCGCCGGCGACCACCCAGGAGTACCAACCGGGCCACCATCGTCGGAGATGGACTCCCGCCACCCAGATCTGTCCGTTTCCCCGTCATCCACCGGCCTCCCCTTCTCAGGAGCTGCATCGCTCCTCTGTCGTAGCTTCCTTGGACGAGTGCCCTCGCTTGGGTGTGTTGATCCCTGCCGTTGCCGTTGTCTCTGCTCGCACCCCTGCCCAGATCGAACGAGCGAGGAGACCGCTCATGTTGACCGTGTCGTGGCCTCCAGATCGGGCCCAACGCCGCCCCGGCCTGCGATTGGCCTCTCCACCGACTAGGCCATGGCCCATGGTGAGGACACCCCCGTGCGCCCTCCTTTTTTTCCCGCATTTGGGTCAGATCTCAGATTCGGCCCATGTTCTTTTTTTTCCTCTCTACAAATTTAGCTATTTATCCGCAGTTTACAGTTTTGCAAAAAAGACCTTCATCTTCATGCATATCATATCTCACAAACCGTGCATCACATGTAAATAACTTATATATGAAAAGTGCTTAGAATTTTTTCTAGTTTCATAATATCCAACTTTCATCCATGTTTGAAAAGTTTAAAGTGTTGTTTTTTAAATTTGCCCAAATGTCATGTTAAAATGCTTTAATTCATAACTAATTAACCATAGCTCCAAATCTAACAAACTTTATATGTAAATGGGGTAGAAAAATGCCTAGTTTAACATGGTGACGTTACTTTGCATGTTTAACAACTCTAAAATTTTGTTTACGACAGAACCATAAAACTTGCACATGAGGAGTTTCCGGACTTGTTGCTTGTTGTTCCCGGCCTCATTTAAACTTGCCTAGTTAAGTAGTTCTTCTATGCTCCACCTCTTGCCATGTTTAACAACATTTCATATTGTTGGGTACCTAAACGAGATCGAACAAAATACTTGAATGTGGTGTTTCGTCAATATGCAACCCGTTGCATGTTGAGCTCCACTTAATTTCTAGGATTGTTTGTGCATTTTGCCATGCCATGCTTCATTAAACCGGACATGCATCATACTTGGTTGTGCATCATGTCATGCTTATGTGGTGGTTCTTTACTATGTTGTTTGCTCCTTTCCGGTGTTGCTTCTTCGGGATGGTTCCGATAACGTCGCGTTTGTGAGGAACCATTCGACTACGTCCGTTTGTCTTCTTCATGGACTCGTTCTTCTTCCTTGCGGGATTTCAGGCAAGATGACCATACGCTCGAAATCAGTTCTATCTTTGCTTGCTAGTTGCTCGCTCTTTTGCTTTGCCTATGCCGCGATACCTACCACTTGCTTATTATACCTCCCATATTGTTAAGCCAAGCCTCTAACCCACCTTGTCCTAGCAAACTATTATTTGGCTATGTTACCGCTTTGCTCAGCCCCTCTTATAGCGTTGTTAGTTGCAGGTGAAGATTGGAGTTTGTTCCTTGTTGGAACATGGATATTTTGTTGGGATATCACAATATCTCTTATTTAATTAATGCATCTATATACTTGGTAAAGGGTGGAAGGCTCGGCCTTATGTCTGGTGTTTTGTTCCACTCTTGCCGCCCTAGTTTCCGTCATATCGGTGTTACGTTCCCGGATTTTGCGTTCCTTACACGATTGGATTATAATGGGAACCCCTTGACAGTTCGCCTTGAATAAAACTCCTCTAGCAGTGCCCAACATTGGTTTTACCATTCGCCACCTAGCCTTTTCCCTTGGGTTTCGCAGACTCAAGGGTCATCTTTATTTTAACCACCCTGGGCCAGTGCTTCTCTAAGTGTTGGTCCAAACTGAGCTGCCTGCGGGGCCACCTCGGGGAAACTTGGGGGTTGGTTTTACTCATAGCTAGTCTCATCTGAGTGTGCCCTGAGAACGAGATATGTGCAGCTCCTATCGTGATTTGTCGGCACATTCGGGCGGTGTTGCTGGACTTGTTTTACCATTGTCGAGGATGTCTTGTAACCGGGATGCCGAGTCTGATCGGATTGTCTTGGGAGAAGGAATATCCTTCGTTGACCATGAGAGCTTGTGATGGGCTAAGTTGGGACACCCCTGCAGGGATTTGAACTTTTGAAAGCCGTGCCCATGGTTATGGGCAGATGGGAATTTGTTAATGTCCGGTTGTTGAAAACCTGAAGTTGATCTTAATTAAAATACATCAACCGCATGTGTAACCGTGATGGTCTCTTCTCGGCGGAGTCCGGGAAGTGAACATGGTGTTGGAGTTATGTTTGACGTAGGTTGTTCTAGGATCACTTCTTGATCATAGTTGTTCGCCCGTGCTTTTGCCTTCTCTTCTCGCTCTCATTTGTGTATGTTAGCCACCATATATGCTAGTCGCTTGCTGCAGCTCCACCTCATACTTTTACCATTCCTATAAGCTTAAATAGTCTTGACCGCGAGGGTGTGAGATTGCTGAGTCCCCATGACTCACAGATACTTCGAAAATCCAGTTTGTAGGTGCCGATGTTACCGAGCAGGTGACGCAACCATGCTCAAGGAGGAGCTCGATGAAGATCTTGTCCTTTGTGTTGTTTTCGTTCTAGTTGATCAGTAGTGGAGCCCAGTTGGGGTCGATCGGGGATCTGTGTAGCATTGGGGTAGTCTTCTTTTATTTTGGTTCCGTAGTCGGACCTTGAATGTATTTGGATGAATGTAATGCTTTATTCATGTATTGTGTGAAGTAGCGATTGTAAGCCAGCTATATATCTATTTCCCATATGTATCACATGGGTTGTGTGAAGATTACCTCACTTGCGACATTGCTTTCAATGCGGTTATGCCTCTAAGTCGTGCTTTGACATGTGGGAGATATAGCCGCATCGAGGGCGTTACAAGTTGGTATTAGAGCCTTCCCCGACTTAGGAGCCCCATGCTTGATCGAATCGCTGGCGTTATTGAGTCTAGAAAAATGTTTTGAGTCATTTAGGACTATATATATCGGAGAGTAGGATTCTTTTTACTCCCCAGTCGCATTGAGGGCGTTACAAGTTGGTATCAGAGCCTTCCTCGACTTAGGAGCCCCCTGCTTGATCGAATCGCTGGCGTTGTTGAGTCTAGAAAAATGTTTTGAGTCATTTAGGATTATATATATCAGAGAGTAGGATTCTTTTTACTCAGTCGCATTGAGGGCGTTACACCTTTTCGTCCACCCCAACCGGCTGTGGTGCGACGGCCTCCTCAGGGTCCTATTGATCTAGTGGCAATGGCCTACTACCATGGGGTCCTGTTCACCCAACCCCCATCGGGAACTGTTCATCCACAACCAACCAACCGACTTGACTCACCACGTCTCGACTCGTTCTATGTACCGCGCGCACGATAGCAACAGTCACTGTTCATCGAGAGGCAACCCAACATCGGCTGGCTACGCCTCAAACAGGGGCTCGATCGGCTTTAGTAAGTGATAATCCTCAAGTGCAAGGAATCGTCGAAGCACTTTCCAAAGGTGGAAGTGGTACGTATGGAGTGTCGAACCCACAAGGACATAAAGGTAAGATCAATATTCTCTCAAGTCCTATCTGCCACTGATACGACTCTACGTACACCGAACGTTTGCTTCCAACAAGGAACGAGAAATAAAACTAAGTTGTAGGTATGAAGAGGATAACTTTGCATGATACCGGAGAACTAAAATATAAAAGTAGGTACTGTTAATATAAAGTTAGAATATATTACTACATATTATAAATAGCGAGTGCAGAATAATGATGGATCGGTGTGTGGAATTATCCTAGGAAATTGTTAAGAAGATCGGTAATCATTATTGCAATTTCATATGAGGGTGATGAGGACATCAATACCATTGTTACACCCACAGCCCCTGCTGCTATACACACTGGACCGATTACTAGAGCTCGCGCATGCCAGTTGAATTATCAGGTACTTTCGTTTCTTGGTAACGATTCTAATGTTCATGAGAATACGATGCTGCCTAAATTGGATACATTTGTTTTGCTTACAAATGAAGGGCCCAGCTTGGACAAGAAAGATGAACCTTGGAGCAAGTTCAAGCATGGAGATGATGGCATGCGCAAGGGGAACAAGAACGGAGTTACAAGTGATGATTCCAGGACTCTAAAGCCACCATGATGAGTGCATGAAGCATGGGACAAAATATACAAGATGCCACTTCATAAATTTCGTCCAGAGGCTACTTTAGGTGTTGCGTCACCTTATTATTGGGCCAGGCCCATGTATTTTCGAAGTACTTAAGTATAGGCTATTTTTAGAGTCTGTATGTGTGGGGAAACAAGAGTTAGGGTTGGTTTCGGACCCCTCCACCAAGGGCCACGAAATTCCCCCTCTCTCCTCCATATATACAGCCCTTAGGGCATCGTTTAGGCTTTGGGTTTTGTTTAGATTAAAAGTTCGCCATAGCTGCAACTTCGCGTACTTCGTTCGTGTCCAACGACCAGACCAAGACGTCACAGAACCCCACCTTGATCAATAAAGCTTTCATCTTATATTCGCAATATCCAGATTGCAATCTCAGTTTCTTGCTTGTTCTTCATTTGCTCGCAGGAAATAGACCCTCGTGGTCAGGTTGATCGTGCTCCGGCGTGGTCAATAACCCTCGAAAGTTGGTTTAGCGATTGCTAAGGCGCGACGTCTCGCACGTTCGTAGTCGGATCGTCAAGGTCGACTCCCACAGAAAACGATAGCCACCATCTCATCAAAACATCAGGACACCTTTGCCTCTATCAAGTGGTATCAGATTTTCAGGTTGCTCGGTGAGATTTTACAGTTTTTCGTAGATTAGATTGAGTCTGTTCTTCATACCTACAGTCCACAAAAAAGCCAAAAAAATATTAGGGTTAGTTCGTCCTATCCGAACCAATCTGAGCCTTTGCATAATCTTTTCTGTATTTGCTTTTTTGAATTTGCGGTTGCATCGTCCTGTCAAGTTGCTGGTCTTAGCATCTAGTCCTTTAGAGTTTCGAGTTCTGTTCACAGGTTGTCACGCCGCCGCCGCACCATCGTCATCATCATTACCATATACCACCACCCCACCATATACATTGCCGCTGCCATATACAACCACCAATCCGAGTCCACATATACCATCGCCATATACCACCACCAATCCGAGTCCAGATATACCATCACCATATACCACCACCAATCCGAGTCTAGATATACCACCACAGTCCGAGTTCCACTAGATTCATCTCCGCCACCAGTCCTAGTCCGTGTCCACTATTTGTTGCTTTGTTTTCGAGTTCTAGATCACGCCATACTCCGAGTCGTGAGAGAGTAGGACTCCTGAGATTTCGTGCTACCTGCAGAAGAAAAATAGTTCCAAACTCAAAAAAAAACTAAGTCTGGAAAATTCTGGCTAGGAAGTTTTTAGACCATTTGTAGACTTTTTCAAAAAAAATTTGTTGTGGAGCAAAAAAAAGAGGAAAAAAAGTGCAAAACAAAGTGAAAAAAAGAGAAAAAAATTCAGAGTGTGCTCCTCCATTGTTTACGTGCAGCTCTGTGATTTTGTTAGTGTTCTAGGCTCGCGTCTCTAGCACGGTCTAGCCTAGGACCAGCACAGTACCGTCGTTGAGCGTTTATTCAACTTTGCATCTCTGAATTGATTATTGCTGACCCTTTTTGCTACCATATTATATGCCTTCCCAGCTCCGCATACATCTACGTCGGGCGTTTGACTCTCCCTGGTAATCGCTCAATCCAAGCTTTGAGAGTTTTGGCTACGACGACTGCCGATCACCGCCTACTGCTGGGTAAGAACTGGTAAGAATTTGAGATTGGCTTGACGGATTTGTGACACCACCACCACCACTTGTTAGTATTTTGTAGGATCATATTCTTGTGTGTTTCTATTGTTGCTAACCATGGCAAGATCACAAGCCGATGAGACTGACTGGGAGAACATGATGAATAAGGAGTTGCATGATAAATTTCAGCAAATGATGAGTGGACAGGTGCAAGATGTGCTAAACGGATTTGGAGAGGCCATGGAGAAGATAGATGGCATGGAGAAGACGTTCGAAACAAAGCTCGATAACAGGTTTAATGAATTGCTCGCGCGTATTCCACCACCACCACCGGCGGCACCTAACGCACCTCTACAACAACAACAACGACTACCTACACATCATGAAACAGCCCTCCGCCGAGCGAGCCGTCTCCCTCTTGCACCTGGCCAAACTATTGGTGTTGTTGTTGATACTTGTGTGGCTCCTGCTGCTGATGCGGAGGAGGATGATTTTGCCGGCGATTACGAGGATGAGGTTGATCAAAATCAGAACTACGTTCCACCACCAGCACGGCAACCACCAGGTCGTCTACATGCAAATAATGGCAATGGTAGGGCTCACCCTCAGGTACGAGATCATGACCATCTCCCTAAACTAAAATTGTATATTCCACCATTTGAGGGTAGATACGTTCCTGATATATATCTTACTTGGGAGTTAGAAACTGAACAACGATTTACATGTTTACAATATCCGGAGGAGAGACGTGTTCTTGCTGCTATTTGTGCATTCACTAGTTTTGCATGTGTTTGGTGGTCTGAGCATTGTAGATTATATCCTATTCCTACTACTTGGGCTTCTTTGAAAACTGCTATGCGTACTCGTTGGGTTCCACCATATTATCAACATGAATTACTTCAAAAATTGCAGCGTTTAAGACAAGGAAAAAATTATGTAGAAGAATATTATTAGGAATTACAAACTGGCATGATTAGATGTGGTATTGTTGAGGAGAATGAAGCTATGCTTGCATGTTTTATGGGTGGATTAAATACAGAGATTCAGACCATCCTAGAGTATAAGGAGTATAATAATATCACTCGTTTATTCCATCTTGCTTGTAAAGCTGAATGTGAAGTGCAGGATCGACAGGCATTGGCGCGAACTAACTTTTCTGCAGGTCGATCTTCATCATGGACACCACGTGCATCCTCTACTTCCACTCCACCAGCACCTCCATCAGGTGCCACCTCCAGCCGTGATACAAGAAAGCAGGCACAACCACCACCATCTGCTAAGAGCACACCTGCTGGACCTGCGCAGAGCTCTTCTTCTTCCATGGCATCAACAGGGCACACAAGTGATATTATTTGTCGTCGTTGTAAGGGAAGAGGATATTTTGCGAGAGAATGCCAATCTCAGCGTGTGATGATTGCTACTGAGGATGGTGGGTATGATTCCGCTAGTGACTATGATGAGGAGACTTTGGCTCTTATTACACATGAAGAACACGGTGGAGATGATTCTGATCATGAGACGCAATACACGGCTGCTGAAGATGCTAACAGGTAAGAATGTTTAGTTGCTCAACGTGTTTTGAGTGTGCAGGTTACACAAGCTGAGCAAAATCAGAGGCATAATTTGTTCCATACAAAGGGAGTTGTGAAGGAATGTTCTGTTCGCGTCATCATAGATGGAGGGAGCTGCAATAACTTGGCTAGCATGGAGATGGTGGAGAAGCTATCTCTCATCACAAGACCACATCCACATCCTTACTACATCCAATGGTTCAACAATAGCGGCAAGGTTAAGGTAACACGTACTGTTCGTGTGCATTTTAGTATCTCTACATATGCTGATTATGTTGATTGTGATGTGGTACCTATGCAAGCATGTTCCTTATTACTTGGTAGACCATGGCAATTTGATAAAAATTCTGTACACCATGGTAGAAACAATCAGTATACTCTTGTTCATAAGGATAAAAATATTACTTTGCTTTCGATGACTCCTGATTCCATTTTGAAAGATGATATTAATAGAGCTAATAAAGCAAAACAGGAGAAAAATAGGAGTGAAAATCAGATTGTGGCAAAAGAATTTGAGCAACAAATGCAGCCTAATAATAATAAACAATCTAGTGTTGCTTCTGAAATTAAATTGAAAAGTGCATGTTTACTTGCCACCAAATCTGATATTGATGATCTAGATTTTAGCAAATCTGTTTGCTATGCTTTTGTGTGCAAAGAGGCATTATTTTCATTCGAGGACGTGCCTTCCTCTTTGCCTCCTGCTGTCACTAACATTTTGAAGGAGTTCATTGACGTCTTTCCACAAGACGTGCCACCGGGATTACCACCTATTCGAGGGATTGAGCATCAAATTGACTTAATTCCCGGTGCATCATTACCCAACTGTGCACCATACAATACCAATCCAGAGGAGACGAAGGAGATTATGCGTCAAGTGAAAGAACTGCTCGACAAAGGTTATATACGCGAATCCCTTAGTCATTGTGCTGTTCCTATCATTTTAGTGCCTAAAAAGGATGGTACATCGCGTATGTGCATTGATTGTAGATGCATTAGTAAGATTACTATTCGTTATCGTCATCCTATTCCTAGGCTAGATGATATGCTTGATGAATTGAGTGGCTCTACAATATTCTCCAAAGTTGATTTGCGTAGTGGATACCATCAAATTCTTATGAAATTGGGAGATGAATGGAAAACAGCATTTAAAACTAAGTTTGGATTATATGAGTGGTTAGTCATGCCTTTTGGGTTAACTAATGCACCTAGTACTTTCATGAGGTTAATGAATGAAGTTTTACGTGTTTTCATTGGACGATTTGTGGTAGTTTACTCTGATGACATATTGATTTATAGCAAATCTTTGGAGGAACATTTGGAACATTTACGTGCTGTTTTTATTGCTCTACGTGATGCACGTTTGTTTGGTAACCTTGGAAAGTGCACCTTTTGCACTAACCGAGTATCTTTTCTTGGCTATGTTGTTACTCCACAAGGAATTGAAGTTGATAAAGACAAGATTGAAGCTATTGAGAGTTGGCCGCAGGCCAAAACGGTCACACAAGTGAGGAGTTTCCTTGGCCTCGCTGGTTTCTATAGGCGTTTTGTGAGAGATTTCAGCACCACTGCTGCACTTCTCGATGAGCTTACAAAAAAGGATGTGCCTTTTTTTGGGGTACCGCACAGGAAGAAGCCTTCACGGTATTGAAAGATAAGTTGACACATGCTCCTTTACTCCAACTTCCTAATTTCAATAAGACTTTTGAGCTTGAATGTGATGCTAGTGGAATTCGATTAGGAGGTGTGTTATTACAAGATGGAAAACCTGTTGCATACTTTTCTAAAAAATTGAGTGGGCCTAGTCCGAACTATTCTACTTATGATAAAGAATTATATGCTCTTGTTCGGACCTTACAAACATGGCAACATTATTTATGGCCCAAGGAATTTGTTATACATTCTGATCATGAATCTTTGAAACACATTAAAAGTCAAGAAAAACTGAACCGTAGACATGCTAAATGGATTGAATTCATTGAGACTTTCCCTTATGTCATTAAACACAAGAAGGGTAAAGAAAATGTTACTGATGATGCCTTGTCTCGTCGTTATACTATGCTTTCACAACTTGACTTTAAAATATTTAGTTTGGAGACCATCAAAGATCAATATGTTCATGATGATGAATTTAAAGATGTATTGTAGAATTGTAAGGAAGGGAGAACTTGGAACAAGTTCGTTCTTAACGATGGATTTGTGTTTCGTGCTAACAAGCTATGCATTCCAGCTAGCTCCGTTCGTCTTCTGTTGTTGCAGGAGGCACATGGAGGAGGATTAATGGGACACTTTGGCATCAAGAAGATGGAGGATATACTTGCTACACAATTCTTTTGGCCAAAGATAAGACGGGATGTTGAGCATTTTGTTGCTCGCTGCACTACATGTCAAAGAGCTAAGTCATGACTCAATCCTCATGGTTTATATATGCCTTTGCCTGTACCTAGTGTTCCTTGGGAGGATATATCTACGGACTTTGTTTTAGGTTTACCTCGAACAAAGAAGGGGAGGGATAGCATATTTGTTGTCGTGGATAGGTTCTCGAAAATGGCACACTTTATACCATGTCATAAAAGCGATGATGCTGTTAATGTTGTTGATTTGTTCTTTCGTGAAATTATTCGCTTACATGGTGTGGCAAATACTATTGTTTCGGATCGTGATACTAAATTTCTTAGCCACTTTTGGAGATGTTTATGGGCTAAGTTGGGGACTAAGCTGCTTTTTAGTACTACTTGTCACCCCAAACTGATGGACAAACTAATGTAGTCAATAGAACATTGTCTACTATGCTTAGGGCTGTTTTGAAGAATAACAAGAAAATGTGGGAAGAATGCTTGCCTCATATTGAATTTGCTTATAATCGTTCATTGCATTCTACTACTAAATGTGCCCTTTTGAAATTGTGTATGGTTTCCTACCTCGTACACCTATTGATTTGTTGCCTCTTCCATCTTCAGACAAGGTTAATTTTGATGCTAAAGAACGTGCTGAATTTATTTTAGAAATGAATGAGTTAACTAAGGAAAACATTGAGCGTATGAATGCTAAATATAAACTTGCTGGAGATAAGGGTAGAAAACATGTTGTGTTTGCACCTGGAGATCTTGTTTGGTTACATTTGCGTAAGGATAGATTTCCTAATTTGCGCAAATCATAGCTAATGCCACGTGCTGATGGTCCTTTTAAGGTGTTAGAGAAAATAAATGATAATGCATATAAACTTGAGCTGCCTGCAAATTTTGGGGTTAGTCCCACTTTTAACATTGCAGATTTGAAGCCTTATTTGGGTGAGGACGATGAACTTTCGTCGAGGACGACTTCATTTCAAGAAGGGGAGGATGATGAGGACATCAATACCATTGTTACACCCACAGCCCCTGCTGCTATACACACTAGACCGATTACTAGAGCTCGTGCACGCCAATTGAATTATCAGGTACTTTCGTTTCTTGGTAACGATTCTAATGTTCATGAGAATATGATGCTGCCTAAATTGGATACATTTGTTTTGCTTACAAATGAAGGGCCTAGCTGGACAAGAAAGATGAACCTTGGAGCAAGTTCAAGCATGGAGATGATGGCATGCGCAAGGGGAACAAGAACGGAGTTACAAGTGATGATTCCAGGACTCTGAAGCCACCATAATGAGTGCATGAAGCATGGGATGAAATATACAAGATGCCACTTCATAAATTTCGTCCAGAGGCTATTTTAGGTGCTACGTCACCTTATTATTGGGCCAGGCCCAAGTATTTTCGAAGTACTTAAGTATAGGCTGTTTTTGGAGTCCGTATGTGTGGGGAAACAAGAGTTAGGGTTGGTTTCGGACCCCTCCACCAAGGGCCACGAAATTCGCCCTCTCTCCTCCATATATACAGCCCTTAGGGCATCGTTTAGGCTTTGGGTTTTGTTTAGATTAAAAGCTACAACTTCGCGTACTTCGTTTGTGTCCAACGACCAGACCAAGGCGTCACAGAACCCCACCTTGATCAATAAAGCTTTCATCTTATATTCACAATATCCAGATTGCAATCTCAGTCTCTTGCTTGTTCTTCGTTTTCTCGTAGGAAACAGACCCTCGTGGTCAGGTTGATCGTTCTCCGGCGTGGTCAATAACCCTCGGAAGTTGGTTTAGTGATTGCTAAGGTGCGACGTCTCGCACGTTCGTAGTCGGATCGTCAAGGTCGACTCCCACAGAAACGTTAGCCACCATCTCATCGAAACATCGGAACACCTTTGCCTCTATCGGAGGGAGAGGCATAAGCTAACATACTTTCTCTTCTTGGATCATATACACTTATGATTGGAACTCTAGCAAGCATCCGTAACTACTAAAGATCATTAAGGTAAAACCAACCATAGCATTAACGTATCAAGTCCCCCTTATCCCATACGCAACAACCCCCTTACTCGGGTTTGTGCTTCTGTCACTCAAGCAACCCACTATAAGGGAATCATGAGCGTATTGCAACACCATACAACAAGAATCCTTCACATGTGTGCGGTACAAAAGGCACCATAGGACAACAAGAAAGTGAAACATACAACTCAAACCAATCTATATCATCAATCAACCCAAAAGACAAAAGAAATCTACTCAAAACATCATAGGATGGAAACACATCATTGGATCATAATATGTGGCATAAAGCACCATGTTCAACTAGGGGAGTATAGTGGGGTGCTGGAGAGTGGACCGCGTAAAAGAGATGAGGATGGAGATGGTGAAGGTGATGTTGATGAAGACGATCACCGCGGTGATGATTCCCCTGATTGCACTCTGGTGCCACCAAGAGAGAGGGGGAGTGGTTCTCCCCTTTGTGCCTCCTCCTCCATGGCCTCCCCCTTAGATGGGGAATGGTTCTTCCTCTGGTCCTTGGCCTCCATGGCAATGGTGACCCCTCCGGCTTCCTCCTCCATGGCCTTCGGTGATGTTGGCCCCCTCTGGCACGGTGCCAGAGAGGGCCTAGATTGTTTTTTCGTGCCTATAGAGTCTTACAGCGGCGGACTCCCGGTCACTCTTCTTTTCTATGGTTTTTTAGGATTTATAGGAGGGCTGGCGTTGGTTTCTTGTTAGGGGGGCCCCACGAGGCAATGACAAGGACGGAGGGCGCGCCCTGGGGGCCCCACCCTTGCGGTGGCCCCGGGACTCCTCTTCGGTATCTTTTCCTTCCAGTATTTTTTATATTTTCAGAAAAATTCTTCGTTAATTTTCAGCTAGTTCTGCTGAAAACAATGTCAGTATGGTGTAACAGCCCCAAAATTGGGTTATCAATTTTTGTGCTGTTATTCCTTCCTGGCATTTGTTTTTAATTTTTTCTCCTGAGTTTGCTGGATGACTCTGACAATTCTGGTCATTTCCAACCGTTCAAAACCTTGCTCATGTCTCTGTCAGTGGGCAAGACCTCATTCTTCATCCATCAAACCCCTAATTCCAATTTTTGGAATTTGAATATGTCCTTTGTGATTACAAAGGAGACATCATTTCTCTTGATCTGTTGATCATCCCATCTGCCCCAGAGACTCTCCTACCTTTCTAAATCTTGGATATGCAAAAATATTGCTAAGTCCTATGCAATATTTTTCATTTGTGATTTATTCCTTTTCTTGTCTTTCTGAGGAATAAAATCCAAAGGCATAGCTAGTCATATCCTAAAGTCATGAAAATTTGTCGAGATGATATTTATGTCTAATCCTAGCTCTGGCAAAAATATTGGCCCTAATTAAATAAGGAAAATTCCCTTTTTCCTATTTTAAGCCAATATTGTATTTCTGCCATTTTCCAAAGGAGCTACCATTTTTATAGCAAAGAAAATTCCCAAATAATTTGTGGATCTTGCACTTGCTATACCTTCACCATTTCCATCCAAACTCATGCTCCAAAGTTCATAATTTGAGCACATGATCCAATGCCAGTTTCTGCCCTGTCTGAAATTTTTGCAAAGGAAGTGCTTGAACCCTTGATCCATTTGAGTTGCAATTTGGCAGGGTGATTAACATTGATAAATCACCGATGTATACCAAAAATCAGCTCAATCCATCTATCCAATATTCATTGGCAATTTTCTCTAGTTTCTGTTCAGATTGCTTGTCTGTGAAGGAAGTACCCTCATAGATGATCAAAATGAGCTAAAACCTTTCCAGCAATCTCTAATGATCATATGATCACACTCCTCCAAGATTCATCTTATTCCATTAAATTATGTGAGCACAGGAGCAATTCTTTGATTCTGTCCAAGTTTTCAGTTTGTCAAGCAAGTATATTTTATCTTGCTCCATTATAGCTAAAAACTTTCCCAAGCCTTCTACTACCCATATAACCTACCTCCACAAAATTTTGGCTCATTTCAGTTATCCATTTGCCCTAAGGATTTCTTTGAAGTTTTTGGGCAGAAATAATAGCTGTGAAGGAAGTACCATTTTGGCAAGTCCATTTCGTATGAAAGTTTTACAGCATCATTATATATCCAATTCATCAAGCGTTGCCAAGTTTTAGCCAAATCCAATACTCCTAATGAGTGCTTCTTCCTGATTTAGCTTCTGGGCTAGATTTGGCAGTTGCACTGCAATGTTAAATACTTGTCCAAATGACCTCATAATTCCCAGGAGTCCTTGCTAGCCTAAGCCTACCAGACATCAATTCTACCTTTTAACCTCTCTGGTTTTATCTCTAGAATGTGGTCAAGTTTTCTACAGCAAACTTGTGAATCTTAGTTTACTTAGCTCCATTTGTCTCTGCCCATTTCTCTACCAGAGTAACACTCTATCTTCGACGGACTACGCGGTAGACATGAGCTGGCATCAGTAAAAACTCCAGAGCGCGCCTTCTCCATGGTGACCACGAGGGCAGCCAGCCAAAACGGCGGTCTACGCACTGTTCTCGTCGGTAGTGCTGCTCCGACCGTCTCTGGTCTCGCCAATAGTGTCCTACAGTTCCCCTCGACGTCTTCTTCCCCCTCTACCTCTGGCCCCCTCTGTTTTCTTCTCCGATGTGTCCTTCCAATGGCCTCACAGTGCGCTCCTATGCACCGTCGCCTTCCTCCCCAGTGTCCTCTTCCTCCTCTCGTCCGCGAGCGTTGGTCGTCTCTCTGGCGCTCGTCTGCTTCCCCCTCGTCGACTTCCCGTGCCTCTTCGTGACTACTAAGAACGACATAGCTGTGGGCGGACTTGTCCAGTGACAACCGGCTCGGGTGCCCTCGCCCGGCTATAAATAGCCAGCCCGAGCCCTCCCCGAGCAAGCCACCCCTCCCCTCTCCCTCTAGAGCCCTCTCACACCCGTGGCCAGCCGAATCCCCTGCCGGAGCCCCGCAATTTAGCCGGAGTCCGCTCACGGCCTCCGCGCCCAACCTCTCTCTCCGGCCGACACCATCCCCGTCCAAGAGCTCCACTGAGCACGCCACTCCCCGGCGACCCTCCCTGGCTCGCCGCCCACCTCATTTCCCCACCGGAGCCCCAATCATCGAGCCCCGCCGCACTCTGTCTCCGACCGTCGCCGCAGCCTCCCCATGGAACGGGCGCTGTGGTGCACATCGGGCAGGCCCACGACCACCATTGGGCGCGGCAAGGAGCGGCCATTCTCCTGCGCTCGACGGCTGGCCCATTGGAGCAGCGAGGCGACGGCCAGGCCGGCGGCCGGCCTACCTCTGTGCTCTGTATCGCGGGCGAGAAGAACATAGCAAGGAGAGAGAAGGAGGTGAAAATCCCCCCCTTTACTGCCTCAGCGCTGACCAAGCCCACTGAAAGTGCAACTATCCCTGGGTTGGTAATTCCTAACAACACATAGTTCATTGAGCTAATGCCATTTCAAGATATACATTTCAGGAAAGCTCAATGATTGGCATGGCACGGATGAGAAAAGTGGACCCCTCAAAATGATAAGGATAAAGAATTGGCTCAATCTCAAAGCTCAGGACTCTAGATCTTTTCATTTTAAGTGATCCAAGATCACATTGAGTCCATAGGAAAAGCCTATACTATTAAGAGGGTATGAGGTATTGCCTAATGGCTTGCTTGCTCAAAGTGCTTAGTGATATGCTCCAAAACCCTCAACTACTTTCTCACATCCACATATGTCCCAAACCAAAAGTCAAACTCGGCCCCACCGAAATTTTCTATCCGGCGCCACCGAGTTCAGTTGACATAGCCACTACCAGAAACCCTAGTCTTTTCGGTTGCACCGATCGGTATCTTGGTCTCACTGAGATTGGATTGTAATCTCTCTATTTCCCTTCGTAACATTTCGGTCAAACTGAGATGAGTGGTCGGTCCCACCAAGATTGCAATGCAAACTCTCTGTTTCCCTTTCGTAGCACTTCGGTCCAACCGAGATGAGCGAATCGGTTGCATCGAGTTTGCTTGACCAACTCTGTGTTAGTCCATTACCAAAATTGGTCTCATCGAGTTTGTGTAATCGGTCTCACCGAGATTACGTTATGCCCTAACCCTAACGAAATTGGTCCCACCGAGTTGACATGACTGTCCCACCAAGAATCCTAACGTTCACATTTTGAACTAAATCGGTATGACCGAGTTTCATGATTCGGGCTCAACAAGTTTGGTGATTTGTGTGTAACAGTTAGATTTTGTGTGGAGGCTATTTATACCCCTCCACCCACTCTTCATTTAGGGAGAGAGCCATCAAAACATGCCTACACTTCCAACATACATTTTCTGAGAGAGAACCACCTACACTTGTGTTGAGGTCAAGATATTCCACTCCAACCACATAAATCTTGATCTCTAGCATTCCCCAAGTTGCTCTCCACTCAAATCATCTTTCCGCCAAACCCATATCATATGAGAGAGAGTTGAGTGTTGGGGAGACTATCATTTGAAGCACAAGAGCAAGGAGTTCATCATCAACACACCATTTGTTACCTCTTGGAGAGTGGTGTCTCCTAGATTGGTTAGGTGTCACTTGGGAGCCTCCGGCAAGATTGTGGAGTTGAACCAAGGATTTTTTAAGGGCAAGGAGATTGCCTACTTCATTAAGATCTACCCAAGTGAGGCAAGTCCTTCATGGGCGACGTCCATGGTGGGATAGACAAGGTTGCTTCTTCATGGACCCTTCGTGGGTGGAGCCCTCCGTCGACTCATGCAACCGTTACCCTTCATGGGTTGAAGTCTCCATCAACGTGGATGTACGATAGCACTACCTATCGGAACCACGCCAAAAATCTCTGTGTCTCCAATTGCGTTTGCACACTCCAAACTCCTCCCTTTACCTTCATATGCATTTGGTTTACTTTCCGCTGCTATACTCTTAGAATTGCATGTGTAGGTTGATTGCTTGACTTGTGCTAAGTTGCTAAAATCTGCCAAGAATTAAAATTGGGAAAAGGCTAGAATTTTAGTTGGTCAAGTAGTCTAACCACCGCCCCTCTAGACATACTTTTGATCCTACATGTGGTATCAGAGCTTTGGTCTCCATTTGCTTTGATTTCCATAGATTTTGGTGGTCATAGCCTTGGTTTCACAACCTAGGACAGTATGGCGTCTAGCGAGGGAAATTACCACCATAGAGGTCCTTACTTTGATGGTACATATTTTGCTAGTTGGAAGCATAAGATGAAAATGCATATGACTGGACATAACCCCGCCGTTTGGGCTATTGTGTGTATTGTCTTGCAAGGTGAATTCTTCGATGGGAGAGAACCAAACCGTGAAGCTACCACGAAAGAGTTAAGGATGCTACAATACAATGCTCAAGCTTGTTATATTCTGTTCAACGGATTATGCCCCGAAGATTTCAACAAAATCAGTCATCTTGAGAATGCAAAGGAAATTTTGGATACTTTGATTGATATGCACAAAGGTACCGAATCTGTCAAGGAATCCAAATTGGACGTGCTTCAAAGTCAGCTTGACAAGTTCAAATTGAAGGATGGTGAAGGCGTCGCTGAAATGTACTCTAGGCTTGCTCTCATCACGAATGAGATTGCCCGCTTAGGAAGTGAGGAGATGACCGATAGATTCATCATCAAGAGGATCCTAAGAGCCTTGGATGGAAAATATGATACCGTGTGCACATTGATCCAAATGATGCCCAATTATAAAGATCTCAAGCCAATGGAAGTTATTGTAAGAATTGTTCCTCATGAGATGTCACTCAAGGATAAGGAAGAGCTTCACAACAAGTCAAGTGGTGCTTACAAAGCCTCATGTGATGCTCCCACATCATCAAGTGAGAAGCAAACCTTCAATGAAGAATTGAGTCTGATGGTGAAGAACTTCAACAAGTTCTACAAGAGTAGAAGCAAGGAAAGAAGTTCCAAGTCAAGGTCCTACAATGACAAAAGGTCTTCTAGTCGTGAGCGCAATTTCTACAATTCTGGAAGACTCGGACACTATTACAATGATTGTACGGCTCCCTACAAAAGAAGAAGTAGAAGAGAAGAATCACCATCACGAGAAAGAAGGAGTAGAGATGATCGTTATGAACGAAGACCCTCTCGGAGAAGCAAGGACATGGAAAGGAAGGACAAATCATCAAGGAGCTACACGAAAAGAAGACATCAAGCTCATGTTGGTGAATGGGTATCCGGTTCCGACTCCGACGATCACTCCGAAAGAAGTTATCACTCCGACTCTGAATATACTCAAGATGAAGGTGTTGCCGGACTAGCACTTGTGACAACCAACTCCTTCAACATATTTGACTCACCAAATGAAGGAATTGGGAGATGATTCATGGCTAAAGGTCCAAAGGTAACACACACAGAGTATGTTGATTTCAATAGTGATGAAGATGATTTGCTAGGAGATGATGATTTACTTGGTGACAACTCTAGTTATGAACACTATGATGAGCTTGCTATTAATCATGATAATCAAGATAAAACGAATGACGATGATAAGAAGGAGATTGAGCGTCTAACTAAAGAGCTAAACACTCTTATGTTAGCTCATGAAACTACCTTGGAAGATCGTCATGAACTTTTAAAGACTCATGACAAGCTACGCTTTGAAAAGCTCAACCTTGAGCAAGAACATGAGTTTTTAAAGGCAATCAATGATTATCTTCACAAGAAAAGTTCTTATTACATTGCCAAGCGTTTACTCTTGTCTACTTACATTCCACAAGTTAAATCTAGTAAAAAGAACAAGAAATATTCTGCATCTAGTAGAAACAACAATCATGCTAAATCCAATGTTGTTGCTTCTAGTAGCTCTCTTGATTCCACTAATGATTCTCTTAGCCAAGTTACACTTGAGAAAGAAAATAGCTTATTGAAGGGAGTTATTGAGAAAGGTGTTTACAAGAGCCTTGCTAGAAGTAAGCAAATTTGAGGAAATTGTACGCAAGCAAGGAAGACACCGGAAGAATCAAGGTGTTGGTTTTGAACGAAAGTTCAATGCAAATGGAGTTGAGTGGGAAGAAGATCAATACCCCAAGACAAAGTTTGTTCCTCAACAAGAGAAGTATGATCCTATTTCTTTCAAAGGAACACAATCTGAAGATGATCTTCAACCACAAGACCACAAGCAAAAAGGCAAGGACAAGCTTCAAGAGGAGATTGATCCATTTGAAGAAGCACCCAAAGCCTTGGTCAAGTGGGTTCCCAAGACTACATCAAGTTCTACTTCATCAAGTACGACTACAACTCCAAGGATTCCCATCAAGATGGTGTGGATCCCGAAGAAGAAGAACTAGAGAATTCTTGAGGTTGACTCCGCCAACATACTTCACTCTTATCATTTTGGCAAGGACAAGTGCAAACAACTTCCATATCTTGCACTAGTTCAAGGAGTCACAAACCCTCTTGTTGGTAAGACAATGGACAAGGTAGCCTAATGCTTCCATGGACATCATCTTGTGTACACATCACTCTATGTCTGTGGATATCCTTGTTTGTTCCTTGTGGGACTAACCCATGTAGGTATTGAAAGTGCAACTCACTCCAAAGGATTGCTCCAAGCGATCTATATCAACATTGAGCATCCACATCTTCAACACCTACATGAAGTCATCATCAACAAAACCCAAGGTTAGTTGATCCCTCTTAGGGGGGATATCACATCTAGGGGGAGCTTTACTCTAATCAATTGAGTTAAAGCAACTCTAATGGTGTGAACACAATAATGCTTTATGTAAATGTGGCATTCCCACTTGCGCTTAAACGAAGAGTATGACCTACGATCAAATGTTCTCATTTGACTCCTAAGTCAATATACTCATATATAGATGACCTAGTCATCGCCAATTGCTTGATAGATGCTAGAATGCTTGTGCATACTTTGTCACATATTTCTTTTGCCATCTTATTGTGCGAGCATATTCGTTGTATACTTTAGCCATTCGAGGACAACCATTTGTTGCTTTGATTGTTTGGCCTTTTCTATGTTGCCAAATGGATGGACAAGAATGCCTAAGAACTCGCTCTAGTTATCTATGCTTTTCTTGTCTCAAACTCTATTCATGCTACATCACAAAGTTTGAACAAGTCAGATTCGAACCACTCTGTATGAGGAGCACTCGAAGTTCCCGATTCGTCATAGACTAAAACTTCCAAAACCTCTTCGTGTATCTCGATCTGACCGATTCATCCTTTTCGGTCCTACCGAGATCACTTAGTTGATCTAGGTATTCAATCTCGGTGCAAACGATTAGAACCTTTCGCTCACACCGAGTTGCAGTAACTGCCTACAGTTTTGCATCTCGGTGCCACCGAGTTGTTCCACTCGGTCACACCGACAGGGTTAGGTTATATATATACCGATGGGCCAAATTTTGAATTTTTGTCCGAAACCCCTTCGCCCGCGCATAACCTACTCTGCCATTTCGGGTCTCCGGATCATCCTCTTGTCGCCAGCGACCACCCGTTGCTGGTCTCTGCCGCCGTCAACGGAAATTTGCCCCGCCGTTGCCGCCGTAGCATGTTCACCACTGAACTAGGGTACAAACTTGATCTTTGTGCTAATCCATAACTCTGATTCTTCGCACATTGCTTTGCCATGATTCTTGCCATGAATGAAATCATCCTGTCCAGCGAAAACGTCCCGTAGATTGGTTTTGATTTGAAAATTTAGGGTTAGGTCTCCGCCGAATTCATCTCGGACCGACCGAGTTGTAGATATCGGTCTCACCGATTTGGCTTAGGCCATTGCACATGCGTTTTCGGTCTGACTGAAAATTGCAAATTGGTGTGACCGAGTTCAATTCTATGTGAAACTCTAGCAGTCTCGGTGCCACCAAACTATGACTCGGTCTGACCGAGTAAACTAGTTTAGGTTCCAGAAAACTACTTCGGTATCACCTAGTTTACAAATTGGTAGATCTGAAATGCTTTCTGTGAAGAACTAAAACTAAGTCTTTGAGTCAATTGTTTTGCAAAACTCATGTACTTTATGATGCTCATATACTCTACCTCATCTATAATCTATTCACAAGGTCTGCTGACAGTGTGCCTGCACGATGTCTGACCAAAGTGATAGCTTGAACAGGTCTGAGGAGCAGGTTCAACTGAGTGAGGGCACTAGTCCCTCCAGTTCATCTGATGATGGCAGTAGGAGCACACCAAGTAACTTGCCAAAGGCAGCCACCAGAACAAGAAAGAAGAAGACCTCAGATTCTGAGGATGAGGATTATGTGGCTGTTGAGGAAGAAGTCATCTCCAAGAAAAAGGTGCTGAAAAAGGAGTATGGCTCAGCTGCTACAATCAAGCCAGTGATGCATAAGAAGGCGCCAGCAAAGAGAGTCCCCATGTCTAAGGCCAGAGAATCCACTGTTGAAACCTCCAAGCCATCTGAAGAGGCAGTTGGAGAAGGCAAGAGAAGGAAGGAAAGGGTCAAGAAGACCACTGCCAGAGTGCTTGGCAGATCATCAATTATGAGAGATGATGATGAAGAGGAAGAGGATGCTGCACCAGCACCCAAAGCTCAAAAGCTCATGGGAGATGCAATCAGATCAGGGGCTGCTCCATCTAAGCCCAAAGCTGCTCCCAAGGCAGCTGCTCCAGCTCAGAAGCCCAAGAGAAGCACTAGAAACATTTCTGCTGAGGAAAAGAACAAGGCCCCAGTGCCTGAAGCTGTTGAAGAAGATGAAACTCAAGTGCTAAGGAAGATGAAACCCAAGATCCCTGACCACAACGATGCACATCCAGTTGCAGAAAACATGAAAATCAGGAAGGATGCAGGATTGAGACTATGGAGAGAGTATGATCCATATGCTATCAGGAGAAGAACAGCTGTGGACTATAGGTTTCACACTAAGGAACAGCAGGACTTCTATGAGACAGTGTTGCTTGACTAGAAGAACAACTGTTGATGAATGGGCTCAGTTGATCAATGCCCCAAAAGAAAGTGAGGATGACCTTGATGTATATGCTGAGAAGAAGAAAGACCACAACACAATGGCCAACATGTATAAAGAGATCCCATATGCTGCTTTTGATACACACAAGTTTGGATCTGTCCACTACTTGTTGTCTGGTCTGCCTACCATAAAATGGATTCTAAGGCACGCACTGCTACCCAAGTCAGGTGATCACAAGATGATCAGAGGACATGCTATAAACTTCCTCCACATATTTGATGTCCCACAGAAGTTCAAGGTCATGAGTTTGGTTGTTGAGACAATCAAGAGGACTGCTACTGACCAGAAGAGAAGTTGTGGGTATGCCCCACAAATTCAGGAGCTCATCAACTCAAAGATGGGCACAGGCACACATCTTTTGGATAAGGAGCACCTGCCCATATACCCTGATTTTGAAGACAACACCGTGGTGATGGATGAAAATGAACCATCTTCAGCTCAAGCACATGAGAAGAGAGAGAAGGCAAGGGCAGAGAAAGCTACAAGGATGCCAACTGCTGAAGAGGCATCTTAGGCCTTCTTGAAGACCAAGAAAGATAAGCTTGGATATCTGATTCAAGCTACACCGAGGATTGAGAAGGGCTTGGCCACCCTGACTCAGAACGAGGAGAGCTTGGAGAGGATTGTCGAGCAGAAGTTTTATGATCTGGATGTCAAGGTAACTGAGATCCAAACTGCAGTTGAGCAGCTACAGGAGGAAGCAGAGGAGAAGAAGGGAAAGTACACTACTGATGCTTCCAAGAGAGTGCCACCAGGTCCAAGGTCTGCTACAGTGCCTGTGAAAGATACTCGAGCTTCAGTGTCAGCACTAATAGCCATAGCTCCAGTGCCACCTCCAGCACCCACTCCATCAGCTCCAACTACTTCATCAGAAGCCTTCGTCCTTGGAGTTCTCTCTACACCACCACCCGAAGATCAAGCCTGAGAGTCATTTAGCACTATGCATTTTTGAACTTTTTGGTAACTTGTTGCCAAAGGGGGAGAAAAATGTATAGATCATAGGCTTCGACAGAGAGTGTTGTTCTTTTTATCTCTGTTGCTATTTTGGTTGAACTTCTTTATTGAGTGCTTGTGTGAGATACTTTATGTCCTTGTGAGATACTTATTGATCACGTGGTTGATCATATGCTACATTAATGTTTGGTTGAATGATGCTATCCTTTACATTCCTTATATGATCATTCACTTCCTTGGTGATGAGTGCATGCTTGTAATCTCTATCATTTTGAGTGCTCCACCAAGATGTATGTGACATGGAAGAGTAACCCATGATCCTAATCGATTATGCATTTGCATTCAAAAGCAAATTTTAAATAATGCACAAATTAAGGGGGAGCTCTTTCTTATCACATACTTCTCAAAGTGATGATGTCTTTTCAATCTTATTTATCATTTGTCGAAGCTTTGATTTATATGTTGTCATGGAGACTGAAAGTGCAACTATCTCTGGGTGGTTTTGGTAATTCCTAACAACATATAGTTCATTGAGCTAATGCTATTTCAAGATAAAAATTTCAGGAAAGCTCAATGATTGGCATGGCATGGATGAGAAAAGTGGACCCCTCAAAATGCTAAGGACAAAGAATTGGCTCAAGCTCAAAGCTCAGGACTCTACATCTTTTTATTTTAAGTGATCCAAGATCACATTGAGTCCATAGGAAAAGCCAATACTATTAAGAGGGGATGAGGTGTTGCCTAATGGCTTGCTTGCTCAAAGTGCTTAGTGATATGCTCCAAAATCCTCAACTACTTTCTCACATCCACATATGTCCCAAACCAAAAGTCAAACTCGGCCCCACCGGAATTTTCTATCCGGCGCCACCGAGTTCAGTTGACATAGCCACTGCCAGAAACCCTAGTCTTTTCGGTCTCACCGATAGGGATCTCGGTCTCAGCAAGATGGGATTGTAATCTCTTTGTTTCCCTTCCTAACATTTCATTCAAACCGAGATGAGCGTTCGGTCCTACCGAGATTGCAATGTAAACTCTCTATTTCCCTTCCGTAACACTTCGGTCCAATCGAGATGAGCGAATCGGTCCCACCAAGTTTGCCAGACCAACTCTCTGTTAGTCCATTACAAAAATTGGTCTCACCAAGTTTGTGTAATCGGTCTCACCAAGATTACATTATGCCCTAACCATAACGAAATCGGTCCCACCGAGTTGACATGTCGGTCCCACCGAGAATCCTAACGTTCACATTTTGAACTAAAACGGTCGGATCGAGTTTCATGATTCGGTCCCACCGAGTTTGGTGATTTGTGCGTAACGGTTAGATTTTGTGTGGAGGCTATTTATACCCCTCCACTCACTCTTCATTTAGGGATAGAGCCATCAGAACATGCCTACACTTCCAACATACATTTTCTGAGAGAGAACCACCTACACTTGTGTTGAGGTCAAGATATTCCACTCCAACCACATAAATCTTGATCTCTAGCCTTCCCCAAGTTGCTTTCCACTCAAATCATGTTTCCACCAAACCCAAATACTATGAGAGAGAGTTGAGTGTTGGTGAGACTATCATTTGAAGCACAAGAGCAAGGAGTTCATCATCAACACACCATTTGTTACCTCTTGGAGAGTGGTGTCTCCTAGATTGGTTAGGTGTCACTTGGGAGCCTCCGTGAAGATTGTGGAGTTCAACCAAGGAGTTTGTAAGGCCAAGGAGGTCGCCTACTTCGTGAAGATCTACCCAAGTGAGGCAAGTCCTTCGTGGGCGACGACCATGTTGGGATAGGCAAGGTTGCTTCTTCGTTGACCCTTAGTGGGTGGAGCCCCTGGTGGACTCGCGCAACCATTACCCTTCGTGGGTTGAAGTCTCCATCAACATGGATGTACGATAGCACCACCTATCGGAACCACGCGAAAAATCTCCGTGTCTCCAATTGTGTTTGCACACTCCAAACTCCTCCCTTTACCTTCTGTAACGCCTTCGATGCGGCTATATCTCCCACATGTTGAAGCACGACTTAGAGGCATAACCGCATTGAAAGCAATGTCGCAAGTGAGGTAATCTTCACACAACCCATGTAATACAATAGGGGAAAAGAGAAACATAGTTGTCTTACAATCGCCACTTCACACAATTACATGAATAAAGCATTACATCATCCATATACAATCAAGGTCTGACTACGGAACCAAAATAAAAGAAGAACCGCAAATGCGACACGGTCCCCGATCGACCCCAACCGGGCTCCACTACTGATCAACAAGAACGAAAACAACACAAAGGACAAGATCTTCATCGAGCTCCTCCTGAGCTTGGTTGCGTCATCTGCATAGACTCATCGGCACCTGCAAACCGGTTTTGGAAGTATCTGTGAGCCACGGGACTCAGCAATCTCGCACCCTCGCGATCAAGACTATTTAAGCTTATGGGTAAGGTAAAGGTATGAGGTGGAGCTGCAGCAAGTGACAAGGTAAATGGTGGCTAAACATACGCAAATGAGAGCGAGAAGAGAAGGCAAAGCACGTTCGAGAAATCTATGATCAAGAAGTGAACCTATAGCAGCCTACGTCAAGCATAACTCCAACACCGTGTTCACTTCCCGGACTCCGCCGGAAAGAGACCATCACGGTTACACACGCGGTTGATGTATTTTAAATAAGGTCAACTTCAGGTTTTCTACAACCGGACATTAACAAATTCCCATCTGCCCATAACCGCGGGCACTGCTTTTGAAAGTTCAAATCCCTACAGGGGTGTCCCAACTTAGTCCATCACAAGCTCTCATGGTCAACGAAGGAATAGACCTCCTCCCGAGACATTCCGATCAGACTCGGTATCCCGGTTCTACAAGACATTTCGACAGGGTAAAACTAAACCAGCAACACCACCCAGATGTGCCGACAAATCCCGACAGGAGGTGCACATATCTTGTTCTCAGGGCACACCAGATGAGCAAGACGTCGGGTAAGCCAGCCCAGAGTTGCCCCTGGTAGCCTCGGACATCGCTCAGTTGGACCAACACTCAGAGGAGCACTGGCCCGGGGGGGGGGGGTAAAATAATGATGACCCTCAGGACCGCGACTCCCAAGGGAAAAGAAAAGGCTAGGTGGCGAATGGTAAAACCAATGTTGGGCATTGCTGGGAGAGCTTTACTCAAGGCGAACTGTCAAGGGGTTCCCATTATTACCCAACCGCGTAAGGAACGCATAATCCGGGAACATAACACCGATATGATGGAAACTAGGGCAGCAAGAGTGGAACAAAACACCAGGCATAAGGCCGAGCCTTCCACACTTTACCAAGTATATAGATGCATTAATTAAATAAGATATATTATGATATCCCAACAAGTAAACATGTTCCAACAAGGAACGAACTCCATGTTCCATCAAGGAACAAACTTCAATCTTCACCTGCAACTAACAATGCTATAAGAGGGGCTGAGCAAAGCGGTAACATAGCCAAACAACGGTTTGCTAGGACAAGGTGGGTTAGAGGCTTGGTTCAACAATATGGGTGGCATGATAAGAAAGTGGTAGGTATCGCAGCATAGGCATAGCAAAAGAGCGAGCAACTAGCAAGCAAAGATAGAAGTGATTTCGAGGGTATGAACATCTTGCCTGAAATCCCGCAAGGAAGAAGAACGAGTCCATGAAGAAGACAAACAGACGTAGTCGAACGGGTCCTCACAAACGCGACGTTACCGGAACCAACCCGAAGAAGCAACACCGGAAACAAGCACACAACATAGTAAACAACCAACACATGAACATGGTATGATATGCGGGATGCGGTATGCGATGCATATGCATGATTGGACAAGGAATGGATGAACCTGGTGTGACGCCCCCGATTTGACCGTACACTAATCGTGCACGCAAATGTGTACGATCAAGATCAAGGACTCACCGTTAGATATCACAACACAACTCTACAAATAAAATAAGTCATACAAGCATCATATTACAAGCTAGGGGCCTCGAGGGCTCGAATACAAGAGCTCGATCATAGCCGAGTCAGCGGAAGCAACAATATTTGAGTACAGACATAAGTTAAACAAGCTTGCCTTAAGAAGGCTAGCATAAACTGGGATACAGATCGAAAGAGGCGCAGGCCTCCTGCCTGGGATCCTCCTAAACTACTCCTGGTCGTCGTCAGCGGGCAACACATAGTAGTAGGCACCTCCGGTGTAGTAGGAGTCGTCGTCAACGGTGGCGTCTGGATCCTGGGCTCCAACATCTGGTTGCGACAACCAGTTAGAAGGGATAGGGGGAAAAGAGGGAGAAAGCAACCGTGAGTACTCATCCAAAGTACTCGCAAGCAAGGAGCTACACAACGTATGCATGGGTATCAAATGGAGTATGGGTAGCATATGTGGACTGAACTGCAGAATGCCAAAATAAGAGTGGGATAACTAATCCCGTCGAAGACTATGCTTCTGGCAACCTCCATCTTGTAGCATGTAGAAAAGAGTAGACTGAAGTCCTCCAAGTAGCATCGCATAGCATAATCCTAACCGATGATCCTCCCCTCGTCGCCCTGTGAGAGAGCGATCACCGGTCGTATCTGGCACTTGGAAGGGTGTGTTTTATTAAGTATCCGGTTCTAGTTGTCATAAGGTTAAAGTACAACTCCGGGTCGTCCTTTTACCGAGGGAGACGGCTATTCGAATAGATAAACTTCCCTGCAGGGGTGCACCACATACCCCAACACGCTCGATCCCATTTGGCCGGACACACTTTTCTGGGTCATGCCCGACCTCGGAAGATCAACACGTCGCAGCCCTACCTAGGCCCAACAGAGAGGTCAACACGCCAGTCTAAATCCTATGGCGCAGGGGTCTGGGCACATCGCCCTTTGCACACCTGCACGTTGTGTACGCGGCCGGAAGCAGACCTAGCCTAGTGGCTTTCCAGTCCAATCCGGCGCGCGACACTCAGTCGCTGACATCACGAAGGCTTCGGCTGATACCACGACGCCGGGATACCCATAACTACTCCCGCGTAGATGGTTAGTGCGTATAGACCAAATGGCCAGACTCAGATAAAATACCCAGATCTCGTTAAGCGTGTTATGTATCCGCGAACGCCGAACAGGGCCAGGCCACCTCTCTCCTAGGTGGTCTCAACCTGCCCTGTCGGTCTGCCACAAAGTAACAGTCGGGGCGTCGGGAACCCAGGCCCACCTCTACCGGGATGGAGCCACCTGTCCCTTCAGCCCCCATCTCTGAACAGTTTCATAAGTAATGTAACTATGTAAAGTATATCGTATATGCCCGTGATCACCTCCCGAAGTGATCACGGCCCAGTAGTATAGCATGGCAGACGGACAAGAGTGTAGGGCCACTGATGGAACGCTAGCATCCTATACTAGGCATGTAGGATTGCAGGTAAAGGTAACAACAGTAATAACAAGGACAGGCTATGCATCAGGGTAGGAAATAACGGAAAGCAGTATCATGCTACACTACTCTAATGCAAGCAGTATAGAAGAGAGTAGGCGATATCTGGTGATCAAGGGGGGGGGGGGGGGCTTGCCTGGTTGCTCTGGCAAGAGAGAGGGGTCGTCAACTCCGTAGTCGTACTGGGTAGCAGCGGCGTCGGTCTCGGTGTCTATCGAGAGAAGAGGGAGGAGAAACAATAAATATTTAAGCAAGCATATGCATAGTGATGCATGACAGGACAAGTAACGGCGTTAGAGGTGCCCTAACGCGGTAGTAGGCGATATCAGTGAACGGGGGGGGGGGGAACATCCGAGAAAGTATTCCCGGTGTTTCGCGTTTTCGGGCAGAGGAGCTGGAGGGGAAAAGTTGCGTGTTTGCTATGCTAGGGATGTGTGACGGACGAACGGGCTGCGTATCCGGGTTCATCTCGTCGTTCTGAGCAACTTTCATGTACAAAGTTTTTTCACCCAAGCTAGGGTTTATTTTATATTAATTTTCAAAGTTTTAATCAATTTCTAGAGTTATTATTAATTTGAAACACAAGTTAAAATGCTATAGGTACCCAGCTCTGTGTACACAAATGTGTACCCAAAGGGTGACATGTGGGCCAAGGGGGGTCCCAGTTGACCGGTCCAAGTTTGATTGGTCAACGGGGGTGGGGCCCCCTGTCATTCTTTGATCTACCTTAGTATAGTTTAATTAGTTACCTAGCAGGTTAACAAAAGTTAAGTTAATTAAGCAGCTTAATTAAGTTAAACAATTAATTAATTAATTAATTAATTTTTTTGTGATCGTTTTCCGAGGCGGGTCCCACTGGTCAGCTGCCCAGAGGGCTTAACGGGTGCGCGGTGAGGCGGGTTGCGGGTGCAGGGGTGATACAAGCACCCGGACCGCTCGGGCGCACGCCCAGGGCCGCAGCAACGGCCACTACAGGGGCGCACGCGCCGGCTGGCGAGCAGGGGGCGCAGGCGAGGACCAGCGACATCGGCCGCCGGCGCGGCAGCGTGTGGTCGGTGGGCGGAGGAGCCGGAGCTCCGACGGTCGCGCGGGGAAAAGCGTCGGCGACAGCAGCAGTCGTACGCAGTAGCAGAGCAGAGGCAGGGCGGGGAAGCGTCAGTGGACGGGGCGGCGGGAGTCGCCTGCCCCCGATCCAGATCGGGTCCGAGAGGAGGGCGCGAGGAGAGAGTGGGGAGAGTGATGGGGTCGTGCGCCCCTCTCCTGTGACGGCGCTGGAGGGAGAGGGTGGGATCATGGGGGGGAAGTGGGGTGGGGCTCTAGGGTTTCGTTACCACCGGGGGGGGGGGGGGGTTATAGTCAGGGGGTGAAGGGGCCGCGTGGGCCGGCCTGGTGGGCGGCCTGGTCGGCCAGCTGGGTCGTTTGGCCCGGGGGGCTCTTTTCTTTTTATTAGTTTTCTGTTTTTGTTTTTCCTTTTTATTTATCTTATATCTTTTCTGTTTTATCTTGTTCCTCATTTTATTTTAGTTTGTTAAAGTACAAGAATGATCCCTAACTTAGTACTACCAATAAACCCACTTCGATAAAAAGTTTAACACCTAAATAGAATAGTATAACATTTTATTAATTATAAAAGGCATCTCAATAATTGTTTTGACTACTGTTTTATTCATTTTAGAGTATTTAAAGATTTTATATAAGTGTGGTTTCTCCATCATAATTACCTATGCATTATTTGGCTCACTCCGAACATTTTAGTTTTAATATTTGAAAACTTTTGTTGTTTGCCAAATTTTGAATTTGAATTTTAATCAGTTTCGAACTAACGCGGGATTAGCGACAGTAATCGAAGTGATATGGCATCATTAGCAGAGGTTACTGTAGCTTGATTATCTGGGTGTCACACCTGGCCTCAACATGGAAATCCAAGAGTGCCACTGGAAAGGTGAGGTGATTTCGGTTGAAATCGATATAAAGATCACCGGAATCGGAGTTACGGTTTGGAAATGGCAAGCGATTCAAATATGGCACCGGTCTGCGACAAACAGCAAGTAACCATCTAAATGCAACACGATGAACATGCTACAGCACTCAAACATGGCAACAAACTACATGGCAGGGATCCATTCAAGATGCTTAACAAAAGATGAACACTGAGCTATGGCCAATTCATCCATTAACAGGTTCAAACAAACATGGCAAAAATGCATTTGGCAAACAGATCTCAGACTTAGTGAAATTAACACTTGCCTGGAATTTCAGATCAAATAGCACACTTTGGAGCAACAAAACTACATGCTACACGACCTGAACATGGCAAAGTAAAGAATGGCATGGAGCTACTCAAAGAGCTTAACGAAAGTCCCTTGGTGACCTCGAGCCAAAAGGGATCAGAAAATACAATTGCAAGCATGTGAACATGGCAAAAACATAATCAGTTCTCAGACTTAGTGAAAACTGGAGCATGCTGAGACATATTTCAAGTAGGCATGTTTACGAGCTCGATGCACTCACTACAGAGCAAGTCATGACAATCTAATCATACACCCATCAAGAATACACAAAATTCAAGCTAGACATGGCAAGGACAATAACATAGCGTGCACGGATCAACTACAACATCCTTGGCAAAATCGCTAACAAGTAGACAATCTGCCCAGATTCACGAAATAGCAAAAGTAGAGCTCGATTGACTCAAGCTAGGGTTCTCCATAATTGCAAACAAAGACATGGATGGATAGAGCACTAAAATATTAACAAAACATCCTTACTGATCATCCTCAAAAGAGGCACGGATCACTAGGAAACAACATGAACATATGGCCATATGAGATAAACAGGTCAAGGACTTAGTGGAAATGCTAAGTCCCTGAAATCAGCATTACCAAGTGCCTCACTTTGCAAGCTTGTGCGAGTCACCACACACATCACAAAAATACATGGGTTGCACCTCTGGAAAGATGGCAAAACCCTTAACAGAACACATGTAGAACTCATGGGCATATCATGCACACAATAATCATGGCAAAAATGACAAATATCTAAATGGAGCAGCCGACCTGGCAATTAACTCAAGTAGCACTCTTCTGACAGCATTTCGGGCATCAAGATGAACTCAGATGAAAATGATGCAATGGAATGAAATGATGTGCTCTCTGAGACGAACACTTTGATATGCTATATGTGCAAAACGGAGCTATGGATGCAAAGTTATAGCACGATGAACATGAGCATATGAATCAGGGAATCTCTGGGACTTAGTGAAATTATACCCTCGAGGTAAAAGTCAACGGCATAGACACCGAGGTCCGCCGGCGCGATTCTCACCAGAGACGGCGGGGAGAGGGATGGGCCTCGCCGGAGATGGCAGATCCGGGCCGGATCTCGCCGGATCCGGCAGGATCCCGGCGCGGGGCGACGGAGGAAGGCGGCCGGCGGGGTCGGTGAGTGGCGTGGCGCCAGTCGCCGGCGATGGCACGTGGCGGCGCCGGCCGGCGTAGGGTGGCATGCGGACGAAGGCGGCGGCGCGGCGATGTTCTCGGGCGGTGCGGGGAGGAAGAAGGGCGGTGGCGCGGCTTGGGCCCGGAGGGCCAGATCCGGGTCCGCGGGCCTGGCGGCGGGAGGAGAGAGAGGGCGGGGACAGGTGGCGGCCTCCGGTTGGGTGTGGCGGCGGGGAAGGGTGACGTGGCGTCTCCTAATAGGCCAGAGTGATGTGGCGGCGGCGAGCGGACACGTTGGGCGGCGGATGGACATGTCCGGCGATGCGAGAGGAGCGGGGCTAGGGTTTCAACCGCGATTTTTGGGGAGGGGATCACATATTTATAGGTAGAGGGAGCTAGGAGAGTCCAAATGAGGTGCGGTTTTGGGGAGGGGATCACATATTTATAGGTAGAGGGAGCTAGGACATATTTATATGTTTTCGGCCACGCGATCATGATGGAACGACCGAGATGATGGAGATGTCTTAGTTGGGTTTTGGGCCACTTTGGAAGGGTGTTGGGCTGCAACACACACGAGGCCTTTTCGGTCCATCGGTTAATACTTGGAGCATCAAACGAAGTCCAAATGGTACGAAACTTGGCAGGCGGTCTACCGGTAGTAAACCAAGGACGCATGACAAGTCTCGGTCCAATCCGGAAATGTTTAATCCCCACACATGAAAGAAAGGTAGAAATGGCCACCGGAGGAGAACGAAACGCCGGAATGCAAAACGGACAACGGGGAAAATGCTCGGATGCATGAGACAAACACGTATGCAAATAAAATGCACAAGATGACATGATATGCAATGCATGACACGCAAGCAATGACAAGGAAACAACAGTGAATAACTGGACGACACCTGGCACATCGGTCTCGGCGCGTTACACATTCATATGCAATTGTTTTACTTTCCGCTACTATACTATTAGAATTGCATGTGTAGGTTGATTGCTTGACTTGTGCTAAGTTGCCAAAATCTGCCAAGAATTAAAATTGGCTAGACTTTTATTTGGTCAAGTAGTCTAATGACCCCCCCTCTAGAGATACTTTCGATCCTACACCCACCCGCTGACTGGATTAAGTGGAAGCGCACTTCGGCTTAGTATGTCTTCCGTCAATGAAAGCTTACTTTGTTGTCTCTTCTGTTAAGAATACGCCTTTAGTATTACACAAACGTATTCCTCATAATGCGTTTTCTCTTTTTCAGCCCGGCGCCGAATCCTTTATATTGTGAATGTTCACCCGTTAGCAGCAAAAATGTACAGATTCTGTTTATTTTTCTGCCTAACGAACGAACGCTCACGTTCTCTGTTCGCCGAGTTCTTTTTGATGGGACTACTTTCTTGATGTTTGCACGTTCTGAAAATGCCAATTTTCCCTTGCCTGTAAACAGCCCCCTCCGAGAGAGAACTGTTTCCGGCAAATCTTTCCGCGATCATTTCTGAGTTCTTCCTAGAGTATTTGTCGACCCCAGGCAAGCCAACCTCTTATCATGAGCCCCGAACTTGCTTGTTGACTTTGCTTGCACCTTGTGTGTGTAGTTGCAGTTGTTTGTTATCGTTTTTGTCTTTAGTTATTCCGTTATGCTTATCATGCATGTTTGTGTTTTCATGATATCTTTTCCATGATAATTAGAATGTTGTTATTGATAATGCCATGTCACTACTCTACTTTATTTTCATGACGTCGTTATAAAATATTATGATGATTGTAATACACCGTTGATATGCTAGTACTTAGTACTGTCATGTTCTTTATGCTATAGTTGTTCAGTTGAGAAGCTTGGTATTTTATTAAAGCATTTGTATGATGCATGCTCATTGTTGCATTCATGTTCATGATGATGGAGAAGATAATAAAATGACTTAATAATAACAAACCTCCCCCGTCATCGATGGGATTGAGTCATAGTGCCACCAAATAGAACTTTTTCAGTGCAACCACATTTGCCTTTTATGGGAAGGCCCCAATGCGATATATTGCCGTGCCTCTCGCTGGTGCCTCCAACGAGGGAAGGCTATGGGCGCGCGCTACCCTGATCAGTTAGGCGGACATAAGCCTTGTGTGCCCGGGTTTGGTTTTGAGCTCATGTCCTCGTTTGTGACCGTTTTTTTGCCACGACGGTGGCCGTTGGTGTCTTTGGTTGGCACGGGGCCACCCAGGACTGAACCCAAAAATGGGTGTTGGTTGGATGGCCGGGAGAGTGTCATGGCAGTAGGTTGGTTTTGTCGGAACGCCGTTGGTCCACCCGAATGGGAGTGCGAGGCCATGGGTTCCGTGGTGTGGGTAAAGTGCGCTACCTCTGCAGAGTGTTTATAAAGTCTATCGATAGTAGCACAGTTCATAGTAGGTTACACTATCAGGTCTTGGTCAAAATGGAGGATAAACCTTAAATAATTAAGTTGATGAATAATGTGTAACAAATAATGTGGTGACTTGGACTATGAGACAGTCGTGAGTAATCATGATGGGGTGTTGATATGATCATGAGATGAGTTCTCGGTGAGTGTTGAGCCAAGTGTGGTTCCGTTTGTGATCCGTGAGTGATAACTGTTTGGTTACAAGGGAACCCGTTGATCCGAGTATGGTTCCATTGTGATTCGTCATGATCACCGTTCGGTTGCGTGGCAACCGTTGGTAAGAGAGTCCGAGGGATTCGGTGCACAAGTTTGATTGCATCACATGAGTAATATGTTTGCATTTAAAGAACCATGGTAGAACAGGAGATGGTTGCATAAAGTTAACATGTTATGTCTACATTGGATATGACCGGTAGTTTATATTCAACATAGTTTCATGATGCCATGCCATGCTTTGATTGATATGTTATATTATGCCATGATTGAGATGATATGCTATGTTTTGCTATTGCCATGTTAGAAGCATGTTTTGATATGCCATGTTATTGCCATGTTAGTAGATGCTATGATGTTGTTCATGCTTAGTTGATCTATATAATGCCGTGATTAATAATTAATATGAGATAGGTTGTTACATGCGCTTGGTTCTTGCTTTATCTGCCGCTTGTTTGGATGATATATAATTGGTTATCTTGCAAGTACATTCAATGTACTGACCTAGCGTGTCATGCCAGTTTGTAGGTGGTGCCTGGATTGTTTTCCTGATTGGTCGCGCTAGGCCATAACCTTGCCAATCCTGTGAGTTATGGAGCCCAGCCAGAGTTGATGAGCCGCCAAACCAAGGCTTTCGCCGCCTTTTAAATATCCTTAGAGCTATGCCATATGATTGTGTTCATCAATGATGTAATCCCCTATACATGTATTTGATGAATATTATTGTACCTGGAATGATGTATCATGGACCTGTCGTGCGTTAGGTGTTATCCTAGGCTGACGCGCGAGGGCCCCCTGCTCCAAGCGGATCGGGGTGCCACAGGACATGGTATCAGAGCAGCTAGGCTGGCATAGGTTATCCTAGCATTAGATCACCGCTACCATTAAACTGTAACGACCCTAAGGGATTTGACCCATCCCTGGCATTCGGCATGGCCACTGTTAATCAATAGGTGGTGCAGTCGGGATCGACACGTCCTCACCCCACTGTCCTCGCCTATGTATCCGTGGAACGAATAGCAACCATATCCTTTCTGGTCAGCCGCACCATGGACCCCGCGCCTTTAAGGGAAAGTGGCCCCACCATGCAGGCATGTCCCACATAGCTGCCTATAAAAGCCGCCTTTTCTGCTAGCCATATCGCGCTCTCCTCATTCAGCCATGTCCCTGCAAAAAATCCTAGCTGGCAACACTCCAGCCATGTCTAGCACCCTCAAAGCTCCAAAGTTTTACACCCACACCTTTGCTGTCAACCACCCCGGCTTTCCACCTCTTGTTACTGAGATGCTCACCAAAGCCTTTGGCTGTAATGCTAATCCTGATTACCTGGTGTTCCAATCGACACCCGTCCCTCACCTTCATTGCTATGATGCAAGAGTGCACATCGGCCCAGGTCCTACAGTAGATGGCCATCCGTTGTTTTTAGGGTAGAGCCATGCCTACTACTGATTTGGCAATTCAGGCTGCTATTGTGGAGGCCATCCTATACCTCTAAACCAAGTTCTCGTAGGTGGAACAAAGGCGGGAGTTCTGCTTTTCCCCATTGTGGCCGAAGAAGGAATTCAGCCTTCTCCCACTATCCAAGGAGATGACCCAGCAATCTCTCGCCTGGTGCAATATATCACTGCCCAGGGGATGATGATTTCCAAGATGCTTGCCAAGTTCAGAACTATGGACAACAATGCGGTATGAGTTGTCACAGAAGCTTATCGTGAGGCTCGTAAATTTGCATCACAAGCCGCTCGCCCAACGCCATCCGAACCAGTGCTACCCGCTCAGCCTCTGTTATGGCCTAAGGCAATCATCATCACCCTCGACAAGACTCTTTACTGAATCAGCCAGCATCATTTGCTTGGATCAATTTTAGCCACATGCCAGCAGTCGAAATCCAACCCATAGTATTGTCGGATGATGAAGATGGAGATTGGCTCAGTCTTCGTCCTCCCGGAGAGCCCCAGCAAGGCCAGTCCTCTGCATGACCTCAGTCACGACGTCAGGTGTTTCTGTGAGTAGGTTGGTTTGTCTGTTCATCCTCGATATGAGGATAGACCTATGTATCCTGGAATGAGTTGTTTCTTTTAGCGCATAGTGCGTTCGTGCTTTGTTGTATGCTTGCACTGTTGTAAGTCGTATAATGTGTTTTATGTATGCTTTCTTGCTTTTGGTTTTGTTTTTGATTGTCTATCTGTCAAGCAGAAATGTTTGACATGGTTGGCAAAGTGTTGCTAACAAGATTTTAATTAGTAGATCACATACACTAAATAACATTGACTCGTCTCGAGTCTATAATAAAATGCGCGCTGGTGTAGGTATATGAATGCCAGGAGTACATATACCCACTAGCATTAAAACACTTTAATATGATTTGTATGGTGTGTTTTTTTCCGTTCCATGTTTATTGCCTCTGTCTGTTTGCTAGTTTATATTATACTGCATACTGCATGCATACCCAGTTCACCCACAAGTACATTCGGGCAGTACTTGAGGGAATGCAAAGTCACATATCCCTATCTATCTGTGGATACCCCGTGTGCCAGATTTTCAAATCCCGAGCCTCGTAGAGGCATTTCCGTCTGGCAATTCCTCGCCTCTAATTCTTTTTCCCGATTTCATTTCTGAGGGAACACTGCCAACTTTATTTCACTCGATCCAGTACATCTACCCCAATACAGGTTTCAACTCCGATTCTACCTCGACACCTACTTTTCGTGGAGCAATCCACGAAATTTTCCCTTGTAACCCAGTGTGCTTCCTAAGCTGGTGTAGCCACCTCGCCTACATCCGAACCCCACCACCACCATCTTCTGTGCCTTGCATGGCATAGGCAAGTCGCCACTCCGCTCCACCATCGCGCGCGATTACTCCGCCAGCGCAAAGCGACGGAGGATCAAGCGTGGCGGAGGACCACACAGTGCACCATCTTCTCCGGTATCTCGAGCCACCGCACCTAGCCGCACATTGTCCCGAGCTTGATCATTCCTGATGAGTATCAGCAGGAGGATCGACGGGCACATCAGCACACCTAGCAGTGCCGCGAGGAACAACCGCAACGCCGCAAAGAACACCTCCTCGCTGAAGGAGCTCGGCTTGATCTCACCCAAACCGAAGAGGTAGTAGAGCGGCATTGTGTTTGTGTGTTGGAGGAGAGCCACACTGCCATCTTTTATAGCCCAACCCCGGTGTACGGTGAGCCAGGTCAAGGAGAACCGCTCGTCGCTCGATCACCGGCGTCCAGGAAGCGAATCCGCGAGCAGTGCCGAGAAGGTGCTGGCCCGCGACATGAGTGCTCGCTGCACCGGCACCGTGCACGCCCGCACTACGACACTAGGGTCCTCATCGCCCTAGGAGCTAGATGCGCACTACACCAAGCCACACGCGGAGCAGTGATGAAGAAGAAGCAGCAAGCCGGAGGTAGAAGAAGGAGGCTGCCTGTGGTCCCTGGACCCACGTGTCAGCAGGTGAAACCACTATTCATTGGGGTGCATCCAACATTTTTCGAGAGTTTGATCTCGAGTGCCCCTAGCCCTGGTGTCGGTGTCAAAACTAGCGCATCTCGGGTAGGGGGTCCCGAACTGTGCGTCTAAGGCGGATGGTAATAGGAGGCAGGGAACATGATGTTTTACCCAGGTTCGGGCCCTCTTAATGGAGCTAAAACCCTACGTCCTGCTTGATTTATTCTTGATGATATGAGTATTACAAGAGTTGATCTACCACGAGATCGGAGAGGCTAAACCCTAGAAGCTAGCCTATGGTATGATTGTATATTGTCCTACGGACTAAAATCCTCCGGTTTATATAGACACTGGAGGGGGCTAGGGTTACACAAGGTCGGTTATAAAGGAGGAGATATACATATCCGTACTGCTTAGCTTGCCTTCCACGGCATGTAGAGTCCCATCTGGACACAAGACGAAGTATTCAATCTTGTAACTTCACAGTCCAACAGTCCGGCCAAAGGATACAGTCCGGCTTTCCGGAGACCCCCTAATCCAGGACTCCCTCGGTAGCCCCTGATCCAGGCTTCAATGACGATGAGTCCGGCGCGTAGTGTTGTCTTTGGCATTGCAAGGCGGGTTCTTCTCCAATTTTCGTGTGTTCGTAAGCAGTGTCTGGCCTCATAAATATTAAACCTCTTGGCTTCTGTGCTCAATAAGGGCTATCTCCCACGCGTTGAATGAATACGAGGCGCCAGGGCATTTTTACATTCGCCCCCCTAGCCAGATAAATAAATTGTCTATTAAAGGGATGGGGATTCTTAGATCCGATCCATACCATCCTCCCCCCAGCGAGAATCCATCAAAGCGCGTTTCGAAAAGATCCATTCCAGCATGGCCAACCTCCCTAGCTCCTCCTCCCGCCCCCGTGGCCCTAAGCCTGGTGATTGGGAGAGGTGTTCAGTCCCACACAGTCAATTGTTCGAACTGCACCAAGGGATTTCTCCCTCCGGCATATATGGTGCCCGTCCGAGCCGGCCTCGCCACCTACAATGGCGGGGAGCAAGCGGAGAGCTTCCCCAGCCCCTCTATGGGGGAGCGGGTATGCCTTGTCCCCTATCTATTGAGGGGACTCGGATTTCCAATTCATCCGTTCCTCCACGGGCTCCTAGAGTTCTACGGCCTCCAATTACACAGTTTCACCCCTGCCTCCATTCTACATATCGCCGGCTATGTTGCTCTCTTCGAGTTGTTCCTAGGCGGCGAGGCTCACTTCGAGCTATGGAAAAGGCTATTTTGCCTCATCCCTCGCACACAGAGGGGATCACTTTATCAAGTGGGCGGAGCCGAAATATGGCGCATCACCGATACGGGATACCTGTCCGGTACCCCAAAGAAGTCGTCCGAAGACTGGCCTTCCGAATGGTTTTATATGGAGGACATTCCCCTCCAGACCCTGTTCGGCGGGGTCTTCCTGAGTTCAGCAATGCCCCTCTGAAGAAACGCCGATGTTGGCGCCCACGGAGCCCCCAGGTGGGAGATAATGGAGAAGTCCTCTACCTGATGAACCGGATTAAAGCACTGTCTCAATAAGGATTGACAGTAGTCGAAGTTATGTCGATTTGCATAATGCGGGGAGTGCAACCACTTCAATATCGTGGGCACCGCTTGTGGTGTTTTAACGGGGCGGATGCTGCCACCCGGTGCGGGCGTAAGGGTCCGGACAATGCCGCCGCTTTAGCAAAAATTATGTCCGAATTGTTCAAGGGAGAGGAAGAGGATTTCATCTGCATCAAGCCATGGGACGGATTCTCCATGTACAATCCTCCAAGACAGGTAAGTTATATCTCCTTACTCCCATTTTCCCGCATTATTTGTCGTAAAGGTGGTCAGCAGCCCGTTTCCACAACCAGAGGACCCTGACCGGGCCCTCGACTCCGGACTTGAAGAAGATCCGGTTATATTCGTGGAGCTGATAGACCGGCAGTTCTATCGGTTAAGCTGTGATGATGCCATGGTGGCCATTACGGCCGACTATCCCGAACTGCTTCCTGCATCGCACGTAAGAAAACCGAAAAATCCCAACTCCAAAAACTAGGATCCCCTTTTAGACACTTCACCTACCATATACACATGGCATTTTTAGAGGGAAGGCATTCGGGACGCCCTGTCGAACCCGCATCAACTTGCCAACAAGAGGCACCGAGGCCGGGAAGGACAAAAAGGAAGGCGGTCAGGACGGAGACGCTGGCGCAAAGGTATAACAAAAACCCCGCTCCATGGTTGTCGTCTTTCTCGAAATGTAATGACGCCCGTGTTTCTTTAACTGAAAAAACGCTCACCAGAATATGTCCGGCGATGTTACTAATCACGCTTCCACCAGTCGGGCGCCAGGACCGGACATAGAGGCGGAAGCCGATATGGGGCGGGCGCCGGATAATCCCCCTATAGAGGATGCGGATAGATTATCCGCTACAAACTCAGAAGTGAAAAGCGCCATCAATCATAGGCGCCGCCGGGCCGTACTCCGCGACGCTTGTTTCTCACCAGAGGGATTTGATGCCTTCAATTCTGGAGAGGCGTACCTCCGTGCTGCTCAAGATGGTATAGCCAGAGCCACGGATCGGTATGTAAAGGATGTACGGGTAAGTAAATTTGACAATTTATATGTATCAGTAGCCCCTGAGACTTGAAACAGTTAGCAGAACTGATTTAAGGATCATCTTTATTGTGCAGGTTCTTACAAAGAAGAATAATAGGCTATCATAGGAGCTAGAGGAATGCAAGACCCAACTGCGGGCCGCTGTTGCCACATTGCAGGAACCGAAAAAGTCACCCGATGGTAACATTTACTTTAAGGAATGATGGTTACCCTATAGTGTGTGGCGTGGCCGCAGATCTAACAATAGATGTTGCAGATGAATCCGAAGAAAATCTAGAGGACCAGCACGTCGTGCGACAGCTAGAGGCTGGCAAACGCGTGCTGACTGAGGTTAGGCGGGAGAAAAACAATCTCCAAGACGCCAATATCAAGCTGAGCGTGGAACTAAAAGATGTTCGAGCCTAGCTTGCAGACTCCGAGAAGGAGAATAAGTGGCTTCGGCGCGGCATTTTCAGTAAGTGCTTGAACGAATCCTCTTGAAGGAGTTCGGCGAAGAAGCCGACTGACAGTGTTATGTCTGTAGGTATGCTGACGGGTCGTCACACGGAGGAAATGCCCGGGTCTGCGGGTGATCTTCTATCTGAGCTCTCACATCTGCACGAACAAGTTCGGCAGGTGATGCAAGGTGTTGCCCAGGCCTTGTGGCCATCCGTCTCCCTGCTACAGGGCGTTGCAGAGCTTACGGAGAAGCTCAAGGGAGCACGGCGACGCTTCCTATTATGGAATATATCGACCTGCCGACAAGGTGCCAGAGAAGCCTGTGCCATGGTGAAGACGCGGTATACCAAGGCTGATCCAAATCACATGGCCGAGGTCGGACATGTGGGGCCCGACGGAAAAGAGATCCCCGTTAGCTTAGTTTATGGGAAAGTAGAATTAGCCGCAAAGTATTCCCAACAGGATTGTAGGCTAGACCGCCTGTTGGATGGTATAGAAGAGGAATTTAGTTAGTCTGCATGACTATGTAATTAAAGTGACATGTATAATGCCTTCTAGCCGGATTGTAGATCCTTTGTCTTGGCGGACCTTTTTGCTTCAACCTCGGGACCCGATAGTCCGGATTGTATCCGAATACCCGCTCAGTTATATAAGAACCGAGGTATGCGTGGATACCAGGCGTAGGGGTCATTAGTGCTTGAACGGACAAGTGCCCAACTAGTTATGTTATATTACATGGGTAGTAAGAAACATCTTCCAGGGAGAATAGTTCTGTTAAGGGTTCCTTTCCCTGGGTATGCATGCCCTAAAGTGCATGTCCGGACTGCGATATGAAACGCAGGAAAAAATATCTGGGGGCAAATATGGAAAATAAAACATCATCTTTTGTTCACCGACCGAATATTCCCTTAAGAACGCTAGCTTTCGGCTTCACCCAGTCTGAGGTACACATCCGGTTGACCCGGTAGTAACAATCGCAGAGGTGCTCCCCTTATGCCCTAGCCGAATTAACGGGAACGTAGGGAATAAATACAAGATACAGGCAACCTAGCTTGGCCAAAACTTAAGTCATATCGATGTATATAATGGTGAAAAAGGTACATGCAAAAGCATACCAGATGTGCGGGGCATGAGGCCCAGATAAATAATTAAGCTTCTGTGAAAGAAGCCCCCAGGTATGACGAGCGCGGCTAGCGCATCTATAGTGTGCAAGTGAGGCACAAGTTAGCCCTTGAAGGCCTAGAGAAAGAATAAAAGAAAGAAAGAAAAACAAGACAAATAATGTATATGAAAAAAATGGACAGAGGAAGGGGACAAACATAGGGTCCGGCGCTAGGCGTAGAATCTTCGGAGCCTGGCCGCGTTCCATGGGTTCGGCTCAATTTGATTAGTCGATGCATCCCGCAGTCGGTACGCTCCACCGGTCAGAACTTGGTAAATAATGAAGGGACCTTCCCATTTGGGCTCGAGCTTGTTCTTTTTCTTATCCGGCGGGCGTAGAACTAGTTCACTAGCGTTATAAGTTTTGGCCCGTACTTCTCTGCTTTGGTATCTGCGAGCATGTTGCTGATAAAATGCGGAACGGGCTTTTGCTACATCGCGCTCCTCCTCTGGGGTGTCCAAACTGTCTTGCCGATCGAGCTCGGCTTTTCTTTCTTCGTACATGCGCACCCGAGGTGAGTCATGAATTATGTCGCAGGGCAAGACTGCCTCTGCGCCATACACCATAAAGAAGGGTGTATATCCGGTACTACGGTTCAGCGTGGTCCGTAGCCCCCAGAGTACGGAGTCGAGCTCCTCTACCCAGTGCGTATTAGACCCCATTAAGGAACGCACTAATCTGGGTTTAATGCCGCTCATTACAAGACTGTTTGCTCGCTCAACTTGGCCGTTGGTTTGTGGGTGATAGACTAAAGCATAATCGAGCTTGATGCTCATTTTGCTGCACCAGAGTTTTACCTCATCGGCAGTGACGTTCGTGCCGTTATCAGTGATGATGCTGTGGGGGACGCCATAACGGTGTACGACCCCGGATATGAAGTCTATCACTGGTCTGGATTCGGCTGTTTTAACAGGTTTGGCATCTATCCATTTGGTGAATTTATCCACCATGACCAGTAAGTATTTTTTCTTGTGGGTTGCCCCTTTAAGGGGTCCAACCATGTCAAGCCCCAGACCAAGAAGGGCCATGTAATGGGGATTGTTTGGAGGGCGGTGGATGGCATGTGGCTTTGATTTGCAAAGAGCTGGCAACCGGTGCAACGTTGGACCAAGTCCTGTGCATCTTCCCGGGCCATTGGCCAATAGAATCCTTTACGGAAGGCCTTGCTTACAAGAGCCCGGGCTGCGGCGTGGTGACCGCCGAGTCCGGCGTGAATTTCTGCCAAAAGGTTCCGCCCTTCCTCTTCGGAGATGCACCTTTGAAGGACTCTGGTAGTGCTTTTTTATACAATTCTCCCTCATAGACCCTATGGCCTTAGATCGCCGCACTATGCAGCGTGCCTCGCTTTGGTCCTCCGGAAGTTCCTACCTAGTTAGGTAGGCCAGGAATGGTTCTGTCCACGGGGCTATGATGGCCATTATTACGTTGGCTGAAGGTGTTATTTCGGTGGCGGAGCCTCCGATTGTGTCAGAGTGTTCGACATCGGGTATTTTGGCCGGGTCCGGACTATTGTTACCGCTGTCCCCTTCCCATACTACGGATGGCTTGAATAGCCTCTCCAGAAATATGTTGGGGGGCACCGCATTGCGTTTTGCGCCGATGCGGGAGAGGATATCCGCCGCCTGATTGTTTTCCTGAGCCACATGGTGAAATTCGAGCCCCTCGAACCGAGCTAACATTTTTAGGACGGTGTTTCGGTAGGCTTCCATTTTCGGATCCTTGGCGTCAAAGTCTCCATTTATTTGGGATATTGCGAGGTTTGAATCCCCACGCACCTCCAGGCGTTGAATGCCCATGGAGACTGCCATCCGAAGACCATGCAACAGAGCTTCGTATTCGGCTGCGTTGTTGGAGTCTGTATACAATATTTGCAGTACGTACTAAACGGTATCTCCGGTTGGCGACGTCAGTATGACGCCAGCCCCTAGACCAGCTAGCATTTTAGAACCATCGAAGTGCATGATCCAATGGGAGTATGCGTCCTACTCTTTAGGGAGTTCGGCCTCCGTCCATTCGGCGACAAAGTCGGCCAATACTTGCGACTTAATGGATCGTCGAGGTTTGTATGTTATGTTGAACGGGAGGAGCTCAATGGCCCATTTAGCAATTCGGCCCACAGCATCGCAGTTGTTTATAATACCATTAAGTGGCACTTGTAAGGCTACTGTAATCAAACACTCTTGAAAGTAGTGTCACAGCTTCCGGGATGCCATGAATACCGCATAGGCTATCTTTTGATAATGTGGGTACCGTGATTTGCATGGAGTGAGGATAGTGGATACATAGTATACCGGCTTTTGAAGAGGGAATTTATGTCCTGCTTATCGTTCGACGACGAGCACTGCACTTACAACTTGATGAGTTGCCGCAATGTACAACAGCATTGGTTCGCCGATGTTTGGCGCAGTTAGGATTGGGTTGGTTGCCAAAATGGCCTTTATTTCTTCCAATCCGGCTGTGGCAGCGTCCGTCCACTCGAAGTGTTCGGTGCGCCAAAGGAGGAGATAAAGGGGTAAAGCCCTTTCTCCTAAGTGGGAGATAAAGCGGCTTAGAGCCGCCATGCATCCAGTTAACTTCTGGATTGGTTTGAGGTCTGTTGGGGTAGCCAACTGTGACAAAGCTCGGATTTTGGTCGGATTAGCTTCAATACCTCTACTGGAGACAATGAAACCTAGGAGCTTTACGGCTGGCACGCCGAAAATGCATTTTTCTGGATTGAGCTTGATGTCATATGTTCGGCGGTTGTCGAATGTGAGCCTCAAGTCGTCTATCAAAGAGTCGACGTGTTTGGTTTTGACGACAACATTGTCTATGTATGCCTCTACTGTTTTGCCGATTTGTTTCTCTAGACATGTCTGAATCATGCGCTGATATGTTGCGTCAGCGTTTTTGAGCCCAAAAGGCATTGTGTTGAAACAGAAGGGACCGTATGGTGTGATGAATGCCGTTGCGGCTTGGTCGGATTCCGCCATTTGATTTGGTAGTAACCGGAGTATGCGTTGAGGAAACACAATTACTCATGTCCTGCGGTAGCATCAATAATTTGATCGATGCAGGGGAGGGGGAAGGGATCCTTTGGGCAAGCTTTATTGAGGTCCTTGAAATCGACACAAAGGCGCCAGGATTTATCCTTCTTTGGTACCATCACCAGGTTTGCTAGCTCGTCCAGGTGTTTTATTTCTCTGATGAATCCGGCCTCCAATAACTTGCCTAGTTCCTCTCCCATGGCCTGTCTCTTAGGTTCGGAGAAACGCCAAAGAGCTTGCTTGACCAGCTTGAATCCCTTTAGGATATTGAGGCTATGCTTGGACAGCCTGCGTGGGATTCCTGGCATGTCTGAGGGATACCAGGCGAATATGTCCCAATTCTTGCGCAGGAACTCTCGTAGTGCGGCGTCGACGGCGGGGTTTAACTGTGCCCCGATGGAGGTTGTTTTCGTAGGGTCCATTGGGTGGACTTGGAATTTGACTATTTCATCCGCTGGTTTAAAAGAGGTGGACTTGGATCTTTTATCGAGGATCACGTCATCCCTGTCCACTGTGGAGCATAGCGTGGTTAATTCCTCGGCCGAGAGGGCTTCGGATAATGCCTCGAGGGCCAGTGCGGCTTTTTTGTTTTTGGCGCAGAGTGCTGTGTCCGGATCACTAGTGAGGGTGATGATTCCATTGGACCCGAGCATTTTGAGCTTCATGTACCCATAATGGGGTACGGCTTGGAAGATCGTGAACGCGTCATGTCCTAAAAGGGCGGGTATCCACTGCTGAACGGGGCCACTTGAAATGTAATTTCTTCGGACCTATAGTTCTCTGGTGTACCGAATACCACATCTAGTGTGATTTTCCCAGCGCATCGTGCCTCCCGAGTGGGTATGATACCCCTGAAGGCTGCGCTACTTTGCTCAATGCAGTTCCAGTCTATTTCCATTTTTTGAAGAGTTTCCTCATAGATGAGGTTTAATCTGCTGCCGCTGTCCATGAGTACTTTGTTCAGTCGAAAGCCGTCCACAATTGGACTGAGAACCAGTGCGGCTGGTGCTCGGGCTGTTCAGAATTTAGGTTTGTCACTGCATTGAAGGTAATAGCCGTGCCACTTCATGGATTTATTGCTGCTATGTGGCAGATTTCGGCCATGCTGCGGAGTGTTCGCTTGCGCCTATTATTTGACGCGAAGGTATCAAAGACTGTTAACACCGTATTGTTATCCACATGATGGTGCTCTATGGCGTTTGGGATAAGAAGATCCTCAGCACTTTTGGCCACCTGCTGGAGTATCCAACATGCTCTAAGGTTGTGCGTTGGTATTGTATCCGCTGTACTATGAATTTTGCAGGGTCCGTTAAGCCATCCCTCCAGTACTGTTCCATGCCCTGTAGAGGGTTTTTGTTTCTTTGCAACTATCTCAGGTGTCTTATGATAGTGCACCCTTTTACTTCGGACTAGGTGTATATTCGTAGCCGGATTATCCCAAAATTTCGTTACGGTTTTCCAGGCGCTTTCCATCGCGTAGTACTTTTGTACTATGGACGCCAAGTCAGCGAAGCATAATATGTCACGGCAACTTAAGGCGTTAAGGATTCCCTTGTCCGTGCAATTATTGTAGAAAAGTGAGATTGCATCTTCCTCGCGACAGTCCTTAACCGTCTTCATCACAAGGAGGAATTTGGCCCAATAATGATGTACTGTTTCATAGGGCTCTTGCCTGATGTGGGTAAGATCGTTTATGTCTAGGTGGGTAGGTGGATTTGAGTCCGAACCCCTACCCGATCTGAGACACAGGGGCCGAGGAGTTTCCAATCTTGGAAGTTCGGGTTCTGGAGTGCTGCCCAATAAGTCTGGCCCACTGCCTGATTCTAGGTTCAGGGCTTGGGTGATGTCCTCCCGTAAGCGGGTATCCGGCTCGGAGAGCTTAGGAATCCGGACATGGTTAGTTCTCAAAATAGAGGAAGAGTTGCCGCATTGTTCCTCCACCACCGCAACGTGATGGGTGACCGATGGAGAGTTAATCTCCCTTTGATCGGGTTTAAGCCCAATCCAATCATAGTCCGTAGCGACTCCCAAGGCGACGATGCGATCCAAGAGTTTTTTAGGGAAGAGAGCTCCATTGGATACATCTGCTCGGTGAATTCCGAGCCAACGTGGAGGCTGTTTTTGATGACCCGAGACGTCATCGTCGGTGCAGCGGCCGAACAGGCAGTCATGAAGAAACTGCCTAGCCGGAGAGTTTGGCCGACAGCTCCCCCGACGGTAATGTTGTTTTTAACAACGAGATGAGGCATCCTTCCTTACGGCAATGTCACAGAGGAACTCTCAATGAAAGCACCAATGTCGGTGTCAAAACCGGCGGATCTCGGGTAGGGGGTCCTGAACTGTGCGTCTAAGGCGGATGGTAACAGGAGGCAGGGAACACAATGTTTTACCCAGGTTCAGGCCCTCTTGATGGAGGTAAAACCCTACGTCCTGCTTGATTTATTCTTGATGATATGAGTATTACAAGAGTTGATCTACCACGAGATTGGAGAGGCTAAACCCTAGAAGCTAGCCTATGGTATGATTGCATGTTGTCCTACGGACTAAAATCCTCCAGTTTATATAGACACCGGAGGGGGCTAGGGTTACACAAGGTCGGTTACAAAGGAGGAGATATACATATCCGTATTTCTTAGCTTGCCTTCCAAGCCAAGTAGAGTCCCATCCGGACACGAGACGAAGTCTTCAATCTTGTATCTTCATAGTCCGACAGCCCGGCCAAAGGATACAGTCTGGCTGTCCGGAGACCCCCTAATCCAGGACTCCTAGGTGTACCAATTATCGGCGCCCCCAACTCGTTTGAATTTGACCAAAGGGTTAAAATTAACCCAGAGGTTTTTCCCCGGAGTGGTTGCCTTTTCATTGTTGTTGTAACCTTAGGAATCTCAAGGATGAGATTCTTTTTATGGGGGGAAGAGTTGTAACAGCTCCAAAATTGGGTTATCAATTTTTGTGCTGTTGTTCCTTCCTGGCATTTGTTTTTAGATTTTTCTCCTGAGTTCGCTGGATTACTCTGACAATTCTGGTCATTTCCAACCTTTCAAAACCTTTCTCATGTCTCTGTGAGTGGGCAAGACCTCATTTTTCATCCATCAAAACCCTAATTCCAATTTTTGGAATTTGAATGTGTCCTTTGTGGTTACAATGCAGCCATCATTTCTCTTGAACGTTACCGAATCTTGCTATTTATCCAGAGTCGTCAGTTTTGCACAAAAGTCCTTGCACTTCATGCATATAATAACTCATGAACTATGCATCATATGTAAATAATTTATATATGTAAAATGCTTAGAATTTTATCTAGTTTTATAATATGCCACTCTCATCCATGTTAAAAATGTTTAAAATGTAGTTTGCATATATTTGCCCCAATGCCATGTTAAAATGATTTATTTCATAACTAAATAACCGTAGCTCCAAATTTAATAAACTTTATATGAAAATGGGGTAGAAAAATGCCTAGTTTAACATGGTGGCATCACTTTGCATGTCTAACAAATCTAAAATTGTGTTTAGGGCAGAACAGTACCAAACCTAATATATGCATATTAGGAGTTTCCGGACTTGTTGTTTTGTTGTTCCGGCCTCATTTAAACTTTCCTAGATTAGATAGTTTCATCATGCTTCACCTCTTGCCATGCTAACAACATTTAATCTTGTTGGGTACATAAACGAGAGAGAACTAACTAAGTCAAGTGGTGTTTCATCAATATGCAACGGAGTTGCATGTTGAGCTCCACTTAATTTGTAGGATTGTTTGTGCATTTTGCCATGCCATGCTTCATTAAACTGGACATGCATCATACTTGGTTGTGCATCATGCCGTAGTTATGTGGTGGTTGTTTACTATGTTGTTTGCTTTCTTTCCGGTGTACTTCTTCTCGGTAATCCGGTAACGTTGCGTTTGTGAGGATTCGTTCGTCTACGTCCGTTTGTCTTCCTCATGGACTCGTTCTTCTTCCTTGTGGGATTTCAGGCAAGATGAGCATACCCTCGAAATCACTTCTATCTTTGCTTGCTAGTTGCTCGCTCTTTTGCTATGCCTATGCTGTGATACCTACCACTTGCTTATCATGCTGCCTATATTGTTGAACCAAGCCTCTAACCCACCATGTCCTAGCAAACCGTTGTTTGGCTATGTTACCGCTTTGCTCAGCCCCTTTTATAGCGTTGTTAGTTGCAGGTGAAGATTGAAGTTTGTTCCTTGTTGGAACATGGAGATGTTGTTACTTGTTGGAACATGTTTACTTGTTGGGATATCACAATATATCTTATTTAATTAATGCATCTATATACTTGGTAAAGGGTGGAAGGCTCGGCCTTATGCCTGGTGTTTTGTTCCACTCTTGCCGCCCTAGTTTCCGTCATATCGGTGTTATGTTCCCGGATTTTGCGTTCCTTACGCGGTTGGGTAATAATGGGAACCCCTTGACAGTTCGCCTTGAATAAAACTCCTCCAGCAATGCCCAACCTTGGTTTTACATTTGCCACCTAGCCTTTTCTTTCCCTTGGGTTCTGCAGACTCAAGGGTCATCATTATTTTAACCCCCCGGGCCAGTGCTCCTCTGAGTGCTGGTGCAACCTGTCAGCTGCCGGTGGCCACCAGGGGCAAGTCTGGGCTGGCCTACCCATACCTAAGACAATCTGAGTGTGCCCTGAGAAAGAGATATGTGCAGCTTCTATCGGGCTTTGTCGGCACATTCGGGCGGTGTTGCTGGTTTAGTTTTACCCTGTCGAAATGTCTTGTAACCAGGATTCCGAGTCTGATCGGGTCTTCCCGCTAGAAGGAATATCCTTCGTTGACCGTGAGAGCTTGTCATGGGCTAAGTTGGGACACCCCTGCAGGGATTTGAACTTTCGAAAGCCATGCCCGCGGTTATGGGCAGATGGGAATTTGTTAACGTCCGGTTGTAGAAAAACTGAAGTTGACCTTAATTAAAATGCATCAACCGCGTGTGTAACCGTGATGGTCTCTTTCTGGCGGAGTCCGAGAAGTGAACACGGTGTAGGACTTATGCTTGACGTAGGTTGCTCTAGGATCACTTCTTGATCATAGTTTCTCGATCGTGCTTTGCCTTCTCTTCTCGCTCTCTTTTGCCTGTATGTTAGCCACCAAATATGCTAGTCGCTTGCTGCAGCTCCACCTCATACCTTTACCTTACCAGATACAATCAAGATCTGACTACGGAACCAAAATAAAGACAACCCCAACTGCATAAGATCCCCGATCGCCCCCAACTGGGCTCCACTACTGATCATTTGGAAAGGAAACGTAGTATCGTCCTGAGTCCTCATCGAACTCCCACTTGAGTTCAGTCGCATCTCATGGAATCGTATCATCGGCACCTGCATCTGGTTTTGGAAGTAATTTGTGAGTCACGGGGACTCAGCAATCTCGCACCCTCACGATCAAGACTGTTTAGGCTTATGGGTAGGTAAAAGGTATGTGAGGTGGAGCTGCAGCAAGCACTAGCATATATGGTGGCTAACATATGGAAATGAGAGCGAGAAGAGAAGGGAAAGCACGTTCAAGAATCTATGATCAAGAAGTGATCCAAGACTAGTTACGTTCAAGCATAACACGAGACCGTGTTCTCTTCCCGGACTCCGCCGAAAGTAGACCATCACGGCTACACACGCGGTTGATCCATTTTAATTAAGTTAAGTTTTAAGTTTTTCTACAACCGAACATTACCAAATTCCTATCTACCCATAACAGCGGCACGGCTTTCGAAAGTTCAAATCCCTGCAGGGTTGTCCCAACTGAGCCCATCACAAGCTCTCACGGTCAACAAAGGATTTTCCTTCTCCCAGGACGACCCTATCAGACTCGGAATCCCGGTTACAAGACATCTTGACAATGCTAAAACTAAACCAGCAAAGCCGCCTGAATGTGCCGACAAATCCCGATAGGAGCTGCACATATCTCGTTCTCAGGGCACACCGGATGAGCGCTCCGTACAACTAAAACCAAACCTCGAGTTTCCCCGAGGGGGCGCTGCAAAGGACTCTAGTTTGGACCAACACTCAGAGGAGCACTGGCCCGGGGGTTTAAAATAAAGATGACCCTTGAGTCTGCGGAACCCAAGGGAAAAAGGCTAGGTGGCAAATGGTAAAACCAAGGTTGGGCCTTGCTGGAGGAGTTTTATTCACGGCGAACTGTCAAGGGGTTCCCATTATAACCCAACCGTGTAAGGAACGCAAAATCACAGAACATAACACCGGTATGATAGAAAGTAGGGCGGCAAGAGTGGAACAAAACACCAGGCATAAGGCCGAGCCTTCCACCCTTTACCAAGTATATAGATGCATTAAAGTAAAACAAGATATAATAGTGATATCCCAACAATAATCATGTTCCAACAAGGAACAAACTCCAATCTTCACCTGCAACTAACAACACTATAAGAGGGGCTGAGCAAAGCGGTAACATAGCTAAACAACGGTTTGCTAGGACAAGGTGGGTTAGAGGTTTGACATGGAAATATGGGAGGCATGGTAAAGCATGTGGTAGGTATCGTAGCATAGGCATAGCAATAGAGCGAGCAACTAGCAAGCCAAGATAGAAGTGATTTCGAGGGTATGGTCATCTTGCCTGCAAAGTTCTCTGAGTTGACGTAAGCTTGATCCTCTTAAGCATACTCAACGGGCTCCTCGATAACGTACTCGTCTCCCGGCTCTACCCAAAGCAAGAACACAAGCAAAAGGAACCACGATCAACCACGGTGCAACATGATGCAAAACATGGCATGATATGCGGGATGTGATATGCAATGCATATGCATGTTCCGGAAGGAAAAGATTGAACCAGGCCTCAACTTGGCAAACCAAGAGTCCCGCTGAAAATATGAGTGGATTTCGGTCGGAATCGATATAAAGATCAATGGAATCGGATGCACGGTTTGCAAATGGCAAGCAAAACAATAATGGCACAAAGCTGCGATTAACAGCATGATGCCATCTAAAATGCATCAAGAAAATAAGCTACTACACTCTAAGATAGCAACAAAGAACATGGCAGTGATCCACTCAAGATGCTTGACAAAATATGAACAGTGAGCTACGGCTAAATCACACAATAGGAGGTTCAAACAAGCGTGGCAAAAGTGCAAAAGATATCAGGTTCACAGACTTAGTGAAAATAACAACATGTCAGGATTTAACATCAGGAAGCAATGTTTAGAGCAAGATAACAACATGCTACAGAACATATCATGGCAAAAAAAGGCGTGGCATGAAACTACTCAAATCATATAAAAAAACTCCCTTACTGATCATAAGCCAAAAGGGATCAGAAAATAAAATGGCAACCATGTAAACATAGCAAGTTTCATTAACGGATTCAGACTTTGCAAAAAACTGGGCATGTCAAAAACAGAGTTACGTAGGCATGTTTGCGAGCTTGATGCACTCACCACAAGTCATTGCATGACAACCTAAGCATACACCCAGCAAGACATGATCAAGTAGCAAAACATGGCAAGAACAATCTCATAGCATGCATGGAACAACTACAACAACCTCGGCCAAATTGATTAACACGTAAACAATCTGCCAGGAACATTTTATAGCAAAAGTAGAGCAAGATTGAGTCATGCTAGGGTACTCCATAATTGCAAACAAAGACATGGATGGATAGAACATAACAATATCTCAAAATCATCCTTACTGAACATGCTCAAAAGAGGCATGGATCATTCTGTAGCAACTTGAATACATGGCATAAAAATAACATCAGGGAAAAGACTTGGAAGAATTCTAAGTCCCTGAAATCAGCAACATCACGAGAGCTACTTTGCCTGCTTGTGCTAGTCACCACATTGATCACAAAAATACATGGCATACACCCCTATAAAGGTGGCATGGCATGGCCCAAAACACATGTAGGGCTCAATTTCATAGGAGGCACACATTAAACATGGCAAAAATGACAAATGTCCATAATCTGTTGAGATATAGAAACTAACATTACATAGAACTCTTGCAACAGCATTTAGGGCATCAAGATGGACTCAAACAAGCATGGTGCAATGTAATGAAATGAAGAGCACATTCAGATTAACAAATTGATATATTGCACGCACGAAACGGAGCTAAAGATGCAAATATATGACATGATGAAGATGCCTAAAAATACAGAAAACTGGGGACTTACAGAAAAATGAAAGTCAACCCTAATCCTCCCAGATCTAGATCTGAGGCACGGGTTTCGATGTTCACCAGAGATGGAGGAGCGGCGGCTGGCCGGAGCTTGGAGTGGTGGGCGGAGCTCTCCGGCAAGGTGGCGCAGTCCGGTGGCCGAGAGAAGACGCGGGCAGAGGAGGCAGCAGAGGAGGTCACCGACGGACGCGGTGGAGCTGCTCCGGCTCGGCGGAGGCGGCGGTCAGCGCATGGTCGTCGGAGGGGCCTGTGCCGGAGAAGAGGCAAGACGCACGGCGGGCGCGAGCGGCGCGGGAAGGTGCCGGCGGAGTCGGGTGGCGGCGGATCCCGCGGGGATCGGGCGGCGGCGACTTGGGCCTCGGGGGCCCGCCTCGGGCGTGGCAGGCCGGCGGCGAAGTGGGCGCAAGTGCACTACATGGTGATAGGCGATTGGTCCGGGTGGGGTGCGGACGCGTCCGGCGCCGGGTGGACATGTCCGGCACACGGAGGAAGGGGGAGACAAGGGTTTGATCCAGGATTTTTAGGGGAGGCTAGTTATACATAGAAGGAGCTAGGGGACTCCAAATGAGGTGCGGTTTTGGGCCACACGATCGTGATCGAAAGACCGAGAGGATGGGTGGGGTTTAGCTGGGTTTGGGCCACTTTGGAGAGGTGTTGGGCTGCAACACACATACGGTTCCTCGGTTAACCGTTGGAGTATCAAACGAAGTCTAAATGGCAGGAAACTTGAGAGGCGGTCTATCGGTAGTATACCAAGGCCGCTTGGCAAGTCTCGGTCCAATCCGAGGACATTTAACATCTGCACACGAAAAGAGGCAAAAGGGGACGCCGGAGGATGTAGGGGTGCCAGAATGCAAAACGGACAACGGGGAAAATGCTCGGATGCATGAGACGAACACATATGCAAGTGTGATGCACATGATGACATGATATGAGATGCAAGACATGGACAAAATGCAAAACGAAGACAAAACCCAACCACGAGGGAATATCATAATTTAGTGCCAAAAATGACAAGAGTTGGAATACAAATATGGCAAGTTACATACAGGGCGTTACAACACTACACCACTATGAAAGGATCTCGTCCCGAGATCTAGGACTGGAAAAACTCTGGATATTCAGAACAGAGGTGGTCCTCGCGTTCCTAGGTGGCTTCACGGTCGGAATGATGTGACCACTTCACTTTCAGGAATTTGATAAACTTGTTGCGAGTCTTGCGCTCAGTTTTTCAAGTATAGCAACGGGATGTTCATGATAAGACAAGTCTTCTTGGAGATCAATCTCTTCGAAGTTTATGGTGCGGTTAGGAGTCTTGAAACACTTGCGAAGCTGAGACACGTGAAACACGTCGTGCAACTTTGCAAAGTTGGACAGAAGCTCAAGTTGATAGGCGAGATCGCCTCTTTTGCTAATGATCTTGAAAGGACCCATGAATCTAGGGGCAAGCTTCCCTTTGATACCGAAGCGACAAGTACCTTTCATTGGAGAGACGCGGAGGTAGAAATGGTCTCCAATCTCGAATGCCAAGTCACGATGCTTGCTATCATAGTAACTCTTGTGACGCTATTGCGCGGCTTTGAGATTTTCACGAATGACTTTGCACATTTCTTCAGCCTCTGTGATCTAGTGATTGCCAAGAAGTTGGCGTTCACCAGTCTTTGACCAGTTAAGAGGAGTACGACACTTTCTGCCATAGATAATCTCTAATGGGGCCTTTCCCGAACTGGCTTGGAAGCTATTGTTGTAAGAGAACTCGGCATATGGAAGACAATCTTCCCACTTCATACCGAAAGAAATGACACATGCCCTGAGCATATCTTCAAGAATTTGATTGACTCGCTCGACTTGTCCACTAGTTTGAGGATGAAAAGCTGTGCTGAAGTGAATGCTGGTGCCCATGGCCTTCTGGAAGGAATCCCAGAACTTAGAAGTGAAGATGCTTCCACGATCTGAAGATATAAACTGCGGAATGCCGTGCAGGGAGACAATCCTGGAGGTATATAGCTCTGCCAACTGAGCTGCTGTCATAGATTCTTTGATAGGAAGAAAATGAGCCACTTTAGTGATCTTATCGATGACAACGAAGATAGCATCATTGCCACGCTTGGACTTGGGAAATCCAGTCAAGAAGTCCATCTCAATATGATCAAACTTCCATTATGGAATGGCAAGAGGTTGGAGGAGACCAGCTGGTCATTGGTGTTCTGCTTTCACTCTTCTGCAAACATCACATTCATTCACGAACTGAGCAATCTCGCACTTCATTCGAGTCCACCAATATGAATGCTTGAGGTCATGGTACATCTTTCTACTTCCAGGATGAATAGACAAGAGTGAATTGTGAGCCTCGTTCATAATGACTTTACGAAGGGCACCCTTAGGAACAACAATCCGATCCTCGAAGAATAGAGTATCCTTGTCATCAAGGCGATAACACTTGTACTTGGGTTGGCTCTTGGCAATCCGAATCTTCAGCTTCTTCACCATAGCATCAAGAAGTTGTGCCTCACAAATCTGATCTTCCAATGTAGGAGAGACTTAGAGGTTGGCAAGGAATCCTTGAGGTACAACTTGGAGATTAAGTTTGCAGAAAGCTTCACAAAGCTCCTGTTGGTATGGCTTGAGAATCAAACTGTTGCAGTAAGCCTTCCTGCTCAAAGCGTCAGCAATGACATTGGCCTTGCTTGGAGTATATTCAATACTCGGATTATACTCTTGAATCATTTGGACCCAATGAGTCTGCCTGAGGTTGAGGTTGGGCTGAGTGAAGATGTACTTGAGACTCTTATGATCAGTGAAGATGTCCCCTTTTCTTCCCAACAAAAGATGTCTACATGTTAAGAGAGCATGGACAACTGCCGCCAACTCGAGGTCATGAGTGGGGTAGTTACTTTCGTTGGGCTTCAACCGGGGAGAGGTATAGGCCACAACTTTCTTCTCTTACATTAACACAGGACTGAGACCTTCCAGGGAAGCATCACAGAAAACTTCGAACGGTTTGGATTCATCAGGAGGATTCAGAACTGGAGTTGTGACTAACTTCTCTTTGAGGGCGTTAAAAGCGATGTCACATTCAGGCGTCCAGACATACTTCACATGCTTCTATAGAAGGTTGGAAAGAGGCTTCACGATCTTAGAGAAATTCTCAACGAACCTTCGACAATAGCTTGCGAGCCCAAGGAAGCTGCGAAGTTGCTTCACATTCTGAGGTGGTTCCCATTTAACAATAGCAGACACCTTCTCAGGATTAACAGATATGCCCTTGGTGGAGATGATATGCCCAAGGTAGAGAACCTCATCGAGCCAAAACTCGCACTTTGAAAACTTCGCATAGAACTGATGTTCTCTGAGTTTATCCAGCACCAATCTCAAGTGCTTCGCATGATCCTCTTTGTTCTTGGAAAAGACCAGAATGTCATCGAGATAGACCAAGACGAAGTCATTTGTGTAGGGGTTGAAGATGAAGTTCATCATGCGAGAGAATGTTGGAGGAGCGTTGACAAGGCCAAAAGACATGACAGTGTATTCATAAGAACCATAGCTTGTTCTGAATGTTGTCTTGGGAATATCTTGTTCACGAATGTGAATCTAATGATAGCCCATACGGAGGTCAAGCTTGGAGAATACTTGAGCACCTTTGAGTTGTTCGAAAAGCTCGTTGATGTTGGGAAGTGGGTACTTGTTCTTTATGGTATTCTCATTCAATGGACGGTAGTCGACGCGGAGTCGGTCTGTTCCATCCTTCTTCTTGACAAAAAGAACACCACAACCCCGTGGAAAAGAACTTGGTCGGATAAGACCCATACGCTCTTGTATATCGAGTTGTTTCTTCAGCTCCTTCAACTCTTCTAGTCCAAGCTTGTAAGGACGTTTGCAAACAGGTTCCGTACCAGGCTCAAGATTGATGACGAATTCAACTGGCCTGTGAGGAGGCATTCCTGGAAGCTCTTCCGGAAAGACGTCTTGATATTCGCAAACGACTGGAATCTGAGAGATGGCATCCAACTCGCCCATCTCGTTGAGAGAAAACAGTCGAATGGTATCGTCATGAGCGGCAAAGACAATCACATCCTCAGATGAGTGTGTCAATTGAATCTGCCTGGCAGCACAATCAAGTTGAGCCTTGTGCTTAGAAAGCCAGTCCATTTCGAGAATTAGATCAATATCCGAGTCACCAAGAACAATAGGAGAAGCTAGAAATTTGTATTCGGCCATCATGATAGAAACATCCAGGACACAGATATTAGCTGTCATTTGCTTGCCCGGGGACACAATTGATAAAGATCATGGCAAATGTTGATAATCACACTCATACTTTCATGCAAAAGGTTTAGAAATGAAACAATGCGATGCACCAGTATCAAAAAGGACTTTAGTAGGAATATCGTTAACTGGGAGGTTACCCATGATCACTTCCGAAGAGTTCTCTGCCTAAGCTACATTAATCATGTTAACCTTGACATGCTTGGGGTTATGCTTCACCACTGCATTGCTAGTAGATCTCACAGGAGGAGGAGGAAGACGCCTCTGGTTGAAGCACTTGTTTGCATAGTGACCCTTCTGCTGACACTTGTTGCATGTGACCTTTGAGAGTGGACGGTGATACGGAGCACTTGATCTTGGAGCATGAGACGAAGTCTTGTTCTGAAAGCCTGGGTTGGGTGGGTGGGAAGATCCATTGCCACCTTTGCTCTTCTGCTGATAAGGCTGACGGAATGGAGGAGGAGGAGGCAACCAATACTTTTGCTGCTTAGCTGCCACTTGAGTTGAAGAAGAAGGAGTTGCATCCCTGACTCTCTTCTTGGAAGCATTACACTTGAGCTGAGCAGCCTCTTGCTTTAGTGCCATGTTGTAGAACTCATCATACTTTTTCGGCTCAAAAAGCACAAGAGCTAGTTGCAGATCTTCTCTGAGGCCACCTCTAAACTGAGAAATGATACTATTCTCGTCAGGGACGTCTTGCTTGGCGAAATGATCGAGCGTCTGGAACATGATGTTGTATTGGTAAACAGACAAGCTTCCTTGTTTCAGATTGCAGAATTCCTCACGCTTGCTCTCAACAACACTCTGAGGAATGTGGTGAGCTCTGGAATCTTTGTATTGCTGATACCACTCAGCAGCTTGGTCTTTGAGTTGGAACGAAGCAAACTTGAAAAAGTCCTCAGGCCTGACGTTGCTGCACTCGAAATTTTTGCAGATATCCACAAGCCAATCATCAGCGTCGGTGGCCTCGACACAGTTACTGAATGCCTTTGGCTGGTTTGCGAGGAACTGGTTGAGTGTAGCAAACTGAGTTTGATTGTTGCCATTGCCTTGATTTCCTTGGTTGCGCTCTTGCAAGAGTTGCATAATCAGCTGCATGTTGGCGTTGTTAGCGGCCATCACAGCTTGCCATGCCTCCGGAGGTGGAGGTGGTGGCGGTGGTTCCGGATTCTGACGCGTTGGAGGAGCCATCCTGAAGAGGGTGACATCCGTTAGCATCTTAAAAGACATGTATTCAAGCTGAATCAAATGGATCGAAATTGCAACATATAGCCTTAACATTCAAACAAGAATGAACGAATGAATTCCAAATTAAATGATCACACTTCCATAAATTGAGAAGCCACTTAGATAGAGGTAGATGAATAAAACAACACGGTACAGACATGAACAAATACTTGGTAAGGATTACCCAATCACAAACATAATATCCGCGGAAGAAATACTAGAGCTACAAGAATTCCCACCTATGAAACTCCCGAAACTTTCCGGTTATGCAATCAGCTGTTGGGGATATAGGTGAACACTCCGAAGGATCGATGGAAGGCGGGGAGACGACTATCTGCTCTGACACTGCATCATCAACAGGTGAGACGGACTCATTGTGCCAACTGCAAGACGGCATGCTCGGGGGTTGTTCCGATTACAGCAGTATTCCGGACTCCCTTGAGCCACCGAATTGGGCCGGAGTCTTTATGGCAGGGACACAGCCCGGGCAGAACTCCACCGCAACGACAGATGCGGCCACCGGGTCAGCAGCTGCCAGGTCAGGAGACCCCATGCGCCCCCTGGCTCAGGATTTCGTGGACCTCATGGATAAGCTGACGACTCTGTTAACCGCTGCGGTAGAGCCGGCGGATAAAGCCCAGCATGACGCGGAAGTGGCACGCGTGCGGGAGGAGATGGTGCAAGCTAAAGAAAATCTAGCCATGGAGGAAACCCAGATGGCAGCAGAACGAGCTGCTTTGGATGCTCGTGCTCAGCAGCTTCAAGCAGAAACCTTCCGGCTCTCCATGTATCTTAATGCATCAAACGAAGTCATGAGGAGGAGGCATCATAAAACTCAGTCGCGTCTGCCTCTAACGCTGGATCCGAGGAATCTATTCCATACACCAGGAGCTGGAGGGAGCAACCCGCCAGAGGCAAACCTGGTCACGATGCCCGGTGCACCATTTCAGCCACGCACCATGGAGCCGCCGCGCATGAATACATCTCCTCCTCGTTATATATCAACACCCCCGGGTCACTTCTCCAACCCCATGGAGAATCTCATTGCGGCGTCGGCTCGTTTGGCAGCTCTCCCAATGGAAGGCGACTCACCAGCAACAATTGAAACCCGGAGGGTAAGATAACTACTTCAAACAGCCTTGGCCCAGTAGGATGCATACTCCTACAGCCGAGACAGGATTCATTCAACTCATCGCCCAAGTCGGAGCCCGAGTTACAGTAGGCACATGGAATCTGCAGAGATGTCAAGTAATGCTCAACGCCACAACCGGCCATATAGGCATGAGCCGGTGCGGGCTGGAGCCCTTACCTTGGCGGATCAGGAGAGGATTCGTCAAGAGGCGGAATGAGCAGCTCAGATAGCAGCAGAGCAGGCAGCTCACCAAACCTTTCCGCCTTATCCAGCAACCTCGGTTGAGGCAGGAGTGGCTACAAGAACCGGAGGCGTACCTTGCCTAGTCCCAGCCATACGCAATGAGTGGTTGCCCAAGGATTTTAAGGGACCCCGTAAGGTACCGAACTACATGGCTGACCTACAGCCGGGGGCTTGAATTGAGAGTTATGAGATGGCTATGGAGCTGTTGGAGGTTAGTGATGCAGCAATGGCCAAGTACTTCACCATGATGTTGGATGGAACGGCTCGGACTTGGTTGAAAGGAGTACCACCTAATTCCATCGGCTCATGGGCAGAGTTGAAGGCACAGTTCATCCAAAACATTAAAGACAAGTGTAAGCAGCCAATGTCGATTGTGGACCTGACCAATTTCAAGCAAGAGGATGGAGAATCTACAACCCATTGGTTGCGCCGGGTCAAGGAGATAATACATTCGTCCGATAAAATGGATGCCGGCTCAGCAGTTTTGATGTTGGTGAAAAATTGCCGTTTTGAACCTCTAAAGCAGAAGTTGGGGCAGCTTAAACGTGAGTATAATGACATGGGAACGTTGATGGCGGCTCTTGTCAAATATGACGATTCTGGTACCACCAAAGACCCGACATCTGATGAAGAAAAAGCAACAAAGGGAAAGAAGAACGACAACGGCAAGGGTCACCAGCATAACCCGGCAAATCAAGGAGATAATAAGCATAAGGCTGATGAGTTTGTTGCTAATACTAATGTGCAGGGTGGTAGTCAGCGGCGCAAGGGTAGACAACCCCCTCGATTGGGCGGGTCAGGCCCCACCCTTGAGAAGTTGTTGAATGAACCTTGTCCAAGACACGACACCGGGAGAAGCCAGCCACCCACTTGTGGAAGGATTGCACGATCATGAAGGCGTTTAAAAATTCAAACACATTTGATGGGGGTCACGGCCCGGGTGGCGGCTCAGGTGGAGGCGGATTTCAGGGCCCGGGCGCCGGTTTAAACGGGGGAGGTTTTCATGGTCAGGGTCATCCTGGTCACCAGGGAGGATATAATCAGCAACACGGCCAAGGGAATCAACAGCAGCAACAATCCGGCTATCCGAGCAACCTGAAGCAGTTAAGTAGCGGATAGTATCATGTCTTTACAACCAGTCTATGTAAGGGAGACCAAAAACTCCACAAGAGGGCTGTCAATGCTGTTGAGCCGGCAATTGCATGTTATCTATGTTGGCCGGAGCAGCCTATTGTGTGGAGCAGAGAGGATCACCCGCCCCGAGTTGATAATCCGGGTCACTTGGCTTTGGTAGTGGCACCTCAGGTTGGTGGGTACAAGTTTACTAAAGTACTCATGGATGGAGGCAGCAGCATCAACATCCTTTACTATGAGATGTTTCGCCGGATGGGATTGACTGGTAAAATTCTTAAACAATCCAACGCAGTTTTTCATGGTGTGGTACCCGGTAAGTCGGCATCCCCAGTTGGTAAGATTGAGCTGGAGGTAGCCTTTGGGGATGAGTATGACTCCAGAGCAGAAAAATTAACCTTTGAAGTAGTTAAAATCAAAAGCCCATATCATGCTCTGTTTGGGCGGCCGGCTTATGCCAAGTTCATGGCTCTGCCGTGTTTCGTGTATTTGCAGCTCAAGATGCCGGGTCACAAGGTCACCATTACGGTCCATGGGAGCCAGAAGATAGCCTTGGAATGTGAAGAGGGGGATGCTGCCTATGCTGAATCTGTTTGTGCAACAAAGGAGTTGAAATTCTACAAGGATCATGTTGAACCGGCGGACATGACGTCATTAAAGAAACCAACAACAGAGCATGAGTCGGAGTTAAAGTTCAAATCAGCTGATGACACTAAGATGGTTGACTTTGTGCATGGCGATTCATCCAAACAATTCATCATCGGCGCAAACTTGGATCCGAAATAGGAAAGCACGCGCATCCAGTTCATCCGTGAGAACCGGGACATCTTTGCATGGAAACCTTCAGACATGCCGGGTGTCCTAAGGGAACTCGCTGAGCACACTCTTAATATCGATCCAAAGTTCAAACCTGTCAGACAGTTTCTTCGAAGGTTCAATGAAGAAAGGCGCAAGGCCATCGGAGAAGAGGTGGCCCGGCTCTTGGCGGCTGGGTTCATTGTGGAGGTCTTTCACCTAGAATGGTTAGCTAACCCGGTGCTTGTACTAAAAAAGAATGGCACCTGGCGCATGTGTGTGGATTACACAGATTTGAACAAGGCTTGCCCCGCCGATCCTTTTGCTCTTCCCCATATTGATCAAATCATTGATGCTATGGCGGGTTGCGCATGATTGAGTTTCTTAGATGCTTACTCCGGTTATCATCAGATTAAGATGGCAGTCAAGGATCAAGAGAAGATAGCATTTATAACTCCTTTTGGGGCTTTCTGCTATGTGTCTATGCCTTTTGGGCTTAAGAGTGCCCAGGCGACTTACCAGCGGTGTGTGCAGAATTGTCTTCACAATCAAATCGGACGTAATGTTCATGCCTATGTGGATGATATAGTGGTGAAATCCAGGGAAGAGGAAACCTTGGTCACAGACTTGAAAGAGACTTTCGATAATCTTCGGGTTTACAAGATGATGCTTAACTCGGCCAAGTGTGTTTTTGGAGTACCAGCCGGCAAGCTCTTGGGTTTTCTGGTGTCTAACCGAGGTATTGAAGCTAACTCGGAGAAAATCAAGGCAATCACATCTCTAGCCAAACCATCCTACGCCAATGATGTTCAACGACTGGCGGGTCATGTGGCTGCTTTGAGCCGGTTCATAAGCCGGTTAGGGGAAAAGGCTATGCCTCTGTATCAATTGATGAAGAAAATAGATGTTTTTGTTTGGAGTGATGCTGCGAACGCCACTTTTGAGGATCTGAAGGCACAACTAGCTGAGCCGCCGGTCCTAGCTGCTCCAATTGAGAAAGAGCCACTATTGTTATACGTGGCTGCCAACTCACGGGCTGTTAGTGTGGCTAGGTGGTAGAACGCAAGGAGGCTGGCAGAGAACATCGGGTTCAACGGCCAGTTTATTATGTCAGTGAAGTGTTGATCGTGTCTAAGAAATGATATCCACATTGGCAGAAGCTTGTTTATGGGGTGTTCATGGCAAGCCGGAAGCTTAAACATTACTTTCAGGGACATCCAATCACTGTGGTTAGCTCTGCTCCTTTGGGAGACATTATTCAAAACAGAGAAGCTACATGGCGAGTTGCCAAGTGGGCAATTGAGCTTGGGTCTCATGGGCTGAAATATGTTCCATGCACTGCGATTAAGTCTCAAGCCCTGGTTGACTTCATCAATGACTGGACAGAGATGCAGATGCTAGAAGAAAAGCCGGACAACACATATTGGACTATTCATTTTGATGGGTCCAGGCGATTGGGAGGCTCGGGGGCTGGAGTTGTATTAACTTCCCCACGAAGTGATAATTTTTGTTATGTGTTATGATTGATGTTTCCATGCACTAACAATGCAACAAAGTATGAAGCATTGCTCCATGGTCTTCGAGTGGCAAAGGAGATGAGCTTGAGCCTGGTCAGATGTCTTTGTGATTCATATTTAGTGGCTCAGCAGGTGTCTGGCAAGTGGGATTCCAAAGACCCTCTCATGGCGCCATATCGCCGAGAGGTCGATGCCGTTGCAGGATACTTTAAAGGTTATCAGGTGGAACACATTGACTGTCGAAAAAACGAAGCAGTTGATGGTTTGAGCCGGTTGGGGACTCAACGTAAGCCGGTACCACCCAATACCTTTTCAGATGTTTTGCTTAACCCCTCTGTCAAGTTACAAATAGTAGAAGATTTAGTTGTTCCTGACCCGGAGGCACAGTTGGTGGCGGCTCTTCACATCATCCCAGATTGGACGGTGCCGTTCTTGGCTTACATGACCCGGGGAGAGTTGCCAGCGGATGAGACCCTGGCTCGAATGATAACCTAGCGGTCTAAGTCCATGACAATTTTGGATGGAGAGTTATTTCATCGCAGTGTTTTCGGAGCGTTTCAATGCTGTGTTTCCCCTGAAGAAGGCCAAGAAATCCTTCATGAGATCCATGAAGGCGATTGTGGTCATCACGCCAGATCAAAATCTTTAGTGGCCAATGCGTTTCGTCACGGGTTTTACTGGTTGACGGCTCACGCTGATGAAGAAGATCTGGTCAGTAGATGTGATGGGTGTCAGAAGTTTGCACGACGAGCGCATGTGCCGGCTCAAGAGCTCCAGATTATTCCAATCACTTGGCCGTTTGCGGTCCGGGGGCTTGACATGGTGGGACCTTTCAAAAGATCTAAAGATAAAAAGACACATCTCTTGGTGGCTGTTAATAAGTTTACCAAGTGGGTTGAGGCGGAGCCTGTGAGTAGGTGTGATGCAGCCATGACGGTTAAATTCATAAAAAAGTAATCTTCCGTTTTGGTTTTCCACACAGTATCATCACAGACAATGGCACTAATTTATCCCAAGGGGCTATGGAAGAATTTTGTCAGCGAGAGCACATCCGGCTTGATGTTTCTTCTGTGGCTCACCCTCAATCCAATGGTCAAGCGGAGAGAGCCAATCAAGAAATTCTGAAGGGCCTAAAACCCCGGCTTATGGTTCCTTCATAATGAACGCCGGGTTGTTGGGTAGAGGAGTTACCCTCGGTGCTATGGAGCATCAACACCACGCTCAACAGGTCTACGGGTCACATACCTTTCTTCATGGTTTATGGAGCAGAAGTAGTGTTGCCTAATGACATCCGTGATGACCCCCCCCCCCCCCCCCGTGTGGCGGCTTATGTTGAAGATAACAATGAAAAAGCCAGACAGGATGCGCTTGACTTGTTAGACGAAGAAAGAGACTTAGCGGCAGCGCGGTCAGCAATTTATCAACAGGACTTACGTCATTATCACAGCCGCCAGGTTAAGTCTAGGACTTTTCAGGAAGGCGACTTGGTGCTCCGGCTCGTCCAGGATCTGTCAGACGCACACAAGTTATCCCCGCCTTGGGAAGGGCCCTTTGTGGTCAGTAAGAACTTAAACAATGGGTCATATTACCTCATTGACGTTCGAGAGCACAAAGACTCACGTAAGTCAGAGGAAGAGACCCACCGGCCGTGGAACATTGCTCAACTTCGGCCATACTACACCTGAGCTACCGGCTCTCGTCATGTACATACGTTCACATTGTATATATGATGATAAGCAATAAAGTAAGACCATCGGTCTCTTTTCCTTTCAAAGACTATCTATCTTTATTATTTTTATTCACAAATGACTATTAAGGAGCTGATCATATTTGAATCAAGTTTTAACCTTTTTAGTCTAGGTCATGATAGTATCCGAATCTAGCTGTAAATCATATGGTCACTTGGGGGCTTCCTGTTCAAACATAGGTCGTATTTGAACCAAAGAGAACATCGCTGTCGTAACCCTCTTGATCTGCTCAAGGCCAAGCTCACTTGGGGGCTTCTTGATCGTATCCAGATCATAGCTTAACCCCTTTGAGTCCGACTTGGATCGTATTCGAATCAGGGTCGTTAAAAACCTCTCAAGGTCATTTGGGGGATTCCTGTTCAAACATAGGTTGTATTCGAACCAAAGAGAACATAGCTGTCGGTACCCTCTTGATCAGCGCAACGCCAAAGCCACTGGGGGCTATATGGTCATATTCGAACCTTAGCTTAACCCCTTTGGTCCGGTTTACTGATCGTATTCGAATCAGAAACCCCCAACTTTTTGAATATAGAGTTAAAATTATGTTTATTATCTGTTGCTTGTATTTGAGCTTTTGTTGTTTCAATATTACAAATAAGATAGCCTGGTTTTCTTTGCCGGCTCAATTATTGGACAACATAGCTGCCCGGGTTATTCAAGCCGATGGTTCAAGGGTACGAGCTACTGAGATATGATGATCATTAAGTATTCAAGGAGTATTAACTTTTCATACATATTGAATTATCAATTCATCACCTGGGTTATTTAAGCCGGCGATCTGAGGATCAACAAGGATAAGGTATGGTTTTTTACTTATACGCGCTTCCCTGATGCGTTAACTCAAGAGTTAGTATTAAAACTTATCCTTTATGTACATTTGTGTCTGTTTTCCTTATTGAGGTAAATTTATGGGTGGTACATTAGGTGTTTAAGCCTAGTTGGTTCTAAACCGCCTTGCGAGTTTTTTCCTTGTATTCATAGGAACAGAGTTCAACCATTGCAGAAGACAAACATTAAATAATGTGTACATTAACATCTGAAACATAGATTCACATAAAGAGGTACTTTACGCACGATGGCATAAGCAAACATGCAGTGTTTTAAGTAAAGTTATTACAAGGCTTTATAAGCCTAGGAAGATGATCACTGTCACCACCTTCTATTTGCTGGAAGTTGGATTTTTCCCAATCAAAGCTGTTCATGGCGACAAATTCGGCTTCGTCGTCAATCAGGCCGACCGGGTCAATCTCCGGAGCAAAGGTATCTTCTCTCACGGGTGGGATCAGGTCTGCTACTTTATATGAAGGAGTGGCCATCTTCTTATTTTCACTATCAAAACCCGGCTCGTACTTGTCCACATTGGTGTCCTCTCCAAGACTAGTTGCTTGAGGCCGGACTTCGCGTACACACGCTATGAAATCTTCCTGATCAAACAGAGACCCATCCTCCTTCATAGTAGGGTAACCTCTTGCCACGTCCGCCAGGTCTAGGTCTGGCACCCAAGCCTTGGAGCGGCTTAGGGCAGTCAAAGCTCCTGCTCGCTAGCCAGGTCTTTGCGTCAGACAGTTGAGAGTTTAGTTCAGATAATGCATTCTGTCAAACATTCAGATAAGTCAAGACTTGGTTTTACAATCCAGTATCCAAATTCAAGATTCAAGTCAAAAGTATTTTACGAATAAACCACTTGGCACTTGGGGGCTAATGTATGCCAAATCCAATTTTTTTACAACACTACCAACATATTTCAAGTCCCAAGTCCTTTACAAAGTAACAGCACTTGACACTTGGGGGCTAATGTACGCAGTTCAGCAAGTTTCTCAAGGATAAACCGGAATGTTAAGTACCGATTCATTAATGACCAAACTAAACCGGTCCTTGGGGACTATGGGTGAAGTCTTGTTCTATCAATATCAGGCAAAGATTGAGAAGTAAAGGTCTCGGCTTATATTTTATGTCTACAAGTTATTCCATTTCTCTCATAATCTACAGACTTGGGGGCTGAAGGAACATTAGTAAACTGGAAACTACGTACCTCATACTTCAATTGAAGCTGCTTGACCATCTCAATCTCCGAATCACGACAGGAGTGTACATGACTGAGATAGCCGGATAAGATATCACTGGCATTAAGGCGGTCATAGTTGGCAACATCAAGACGAACCTTCCGCCTCTCCAAAGCTTCTTGCTTTGCTGTGCACCGTGCCAATACCATCGGGTTCCCCGGCTCAACAAAGCGGCTTCCAGTAATTTGAACATCTTGAACACGGGGAGACGGTGGATCGGTTGAGCTTGATGGACCAGCCGCAGAAGGGTTAATAGTGGTTTTGACAAGGGATGGCTCCGAAGGATTCGCCTCATGTACAATAGGCGAGTCTTCTAGGGCAACAGTTAATGGAGAAGGTGGCCTAGACGGCTCACATGCTAGTACTGGCGGGTCTTCCGCTGGTTTTGTTGCCTTCGGCTTCTTGGACATAGCCTTGCCGCTAAAGAAAAATATTGCAGGATAGTCAGCATTAAGATAACAATTGTTTACACTTGGAAGAAAAGAGGATTTTTAATTACCCAGGAGCAGTCTTGACAGCCAGAAATTATGTTTGTGATGAGTCGCCTGAGGCATGAGACATCTCCTGAAAAGGTAAAAGAAAGGATTTAAAGGAAATGCAAGGAGCAAGATTCCGAGGGGTCTGTTCAAGGACGACAGCCGGCTCATCTTCAACCTCAACTTCACGGCGGCTTTCATGCTACTTCTTTAACAAATGAAAGTTTGGATCCAAGTGAGCTAAGGGGTTAGAAAACCTTACTTTACAGATCACTCGTCGGACTTTGTGTCTTGGTAAGGGCTCTGAATCAGAGGAAATGATAGTTACCTCTGCTTCCCCGGCTTGACTAGCCCCAGTGTCATCCTGGTAAGGATCAGTGTCAATAAGATTGTTAAAAAGTTGGCCAAGTGAATCAAGGGCTACCTCCGAGTCAAACGAGTCATCAAGCTTCATCAAATCTTCAACGATGGTTTTCTTTTTCTTCTTTGTTCTCCGGGTTGATTTCTTGGTGTTCATGGCGGCAAGCTTCGCCTTCTTGGCAGCTTTGTGATCGTATTTTACTTTCCAAAAGTTAGAATTGGCCTACAAAGACAAGAGGAAGGATTAGTGATAAACAATACGGCTGGACAAAATATAAAGCAAAAAGATCAGAATGCTCTTACTTCTGGTACCGGGTTAAATTTACAGAAATGATTTAACCCAACAACACTACAGTCTTCGTACTTCGCATTCACCAGACCATTTGACATTGTGACAACATCTTCTTCGGTTAGCTGAACTAGAGTATGACGGAGAGAGTCATCCGGGTCTCCACCATATTCATACATCAACTTGGAATGACGGCTTAATGGAATAATCCGCCATGAGACCCAGTAGCGGGTTAGATCGACTTCGGTTAAACCGTTCCGCAACAAACCATTGATTCTCTTGATAGATGGAATCAGTTTTTTTGCGTTCAGCAATAGTAAGTTTATCAGGCAGGGCAAACTTGGTGTCAAGACGATCGGGGCGGTAACCCGGCAGTGGATTTTCATTGGCGGACGAGACGTCCTGACAGTAAAACCAAGTTTGGTTCCAGTCTTTTGGGTGACTTGGTAAAACTATGAGAGGGAAAACTGCACCCTGCCGGCGCTGAATCGAGATGCCTCCAAGTTCTAAACTGAGGGCATTGGTGCACTCATTTGGCCGGTTCAGATAGAAGTACTCTCTAAATAGTTCCACAGTCGGCTCTTGCTGAAGATATACCTCACAAAGCACTTGGAAATTACAAATATTGGATATGGAATTGGGACCAATATCCTGAGGATGGAGTTTGAAAAAGTGAAGAACTTCTCTGAAAATATTTGAGCCGGGCGGTGAGAAGCCCCGATTCATGTGATCAGTAAAGACGAGCACTTCACCGTCTTTTGGATTGGGTCGTTCTTCTTCCGGGTCAGGAGCACGATAAGACATGATGTTTCTTGAAGGCAGATATCCAATGAGGAAGAACTCTTTCAGACGCTCCTCAGTTATGGTTGAGGGGACCCAATTGCAGATGGTGGGTGTCTTTGACGGCATGATGTACAAGGAACTAGAAAAGGAAAAACAAAATGACGGTTCAATTAACAGTTAAAGGTTGAAGTTATAAAACAAGTAACGACGGCTTAACTATGGGCTAATGGCATATAATGAAAAGGAAGCCGGAGAGATAAGACGCCATGGCTATGGACTTCCTCGGAAAGCAATTACAGCTAAGTGTTGGCATAAACAAGTTTCATCAAGCTATCATTATTATTTTGATCAAATGGTTGTTCTGAAAAGAAAAATATTCTAGACCTAAAAACCTAGTACAGAAGAGTTCGTCGACTATAAAGAAGCATCTATACAGGTAAAAGGGATCTACTGATATCAAAAATGAATGCCAAACAGCTACCACACGAGTTATATCTCTTCTTTGGATCAAAAGAAGTTGCGGAGAAGATCTACAAGATGATCCATGGCGAACAGATGAAGAACACTAAAGAACTCGCAAACCTAGAACAAATCTAGGTGCGTGAGAGAGAAGAAAACTTACAAGATGCAGACCTGCCATGAAGAGTCACCGCGTTCTCTGGATGGACTCAGGGTGATGCATCGGCCAAGCTTGACGATAACGATGAGAGTTGCGGCGGCGGCGGAGCTCGAGCAGTGGCGGAGATTGTGAGAGGAAGAAGGTGAGGAAGAAAGGAGAATGAGAAGGACCGGCCACGTGCCTATTTATAAGGGCAGATGCGAACAGACGGGCGCGAAAAATCAAGGGAGAACCAAATAATGGTTATCCAGCTATATAGATGCCTCGATTCTCGGGAAGCATTAAAAATCAAAAGATCCGTTGGAACATAACCTCATGAAAGTTTTTGTGTTTTCAAAAGATGACGTCACGGCGGGTTACAAAAGTTTTTTCAGGCAGAAGAGGGATTACGTCTGAGTATTGAAGATTGACAGAGAACAAATTTCAAAGTCAACCTGGGGCCAAATGTTGGGGATATTACTACCAGTATGACCCACCCAGGAGGGGCCGGGTCAGCCCTAATGGCCGGTTACCTAAGAAGCCCAATATGCAGTCAAGATGATAGTTTATTAAACATATAAAAAGCCCAAGGGCCTCAGGCCGGCTTAAGCACGTTATTGTAAACCGCCATATGGACAACAAATACTTGTACAGAAAGGCATGTAAAGAAAGTCACCGAGCCGGACACAATTATGAGCTGGCCGGAACTCCGTAGGCCACCTTGTGTCAACCCGTGTATATAAGGGGACGACCTGGTGGTGGTTTAGGGCAAGAAACAAGGAAGTCGATAACCAAGCCGGCGAGTTGAGCCTCTTGGAGATCGAAACCTCAGCAATACCAATCACAACTAGACGTAGGCTTTTACCTTCATCGTAAGGGGCCGAACTAGTATAAAACTCTCTCATGTCCTTTGTCCCGATTAACCTCTTTAAGCTTCCTAGTGCGATGGCCCTACGACTAAGTACTTGCTCTAGGACATATGCCGTGTCTACTCCACGACAGAACGATTCCAAGATACCCGCGTGATCCTAATTTTTTTTAGTGAAATTTGAGAAGAGAAGAGTCAAAAGTCTATGGCAGGATGCCTCACTAGAGCCACGAAGGGACTCAGGAGTAAAAAGAATCCTACTATATGATATATATAATCCTAAAAGACTCAAAACATTTTTCTAGACTCAACAACGCCAGCGATTCGATCAAGCAGGGGCTCCTAAGTCGGGGAAGGCTCTGATTACCAACTTGTAACACCCACGATGCGGCTATATCTCCCACGTGTCAGAGCATGACTTAGAGGCATAACCGCATTGTAGGCAATGTCACAAGAGGGGTAATCTTTACACATCCCATGTACTGAATAAGAAAGAGTTACATAGTTGGCTTACAATCGCCACTTCACACAATACATAAATATAGCATTACAATCATCCAGATACAATCAAGGTCCGACTAAGGAACCAAAATAAAGACAACCCCAAATGCATAAGATCCCCGATCGCCCCCAACTGGGCTCCACTATTAATCGTCTGGAAAGGAAATGTAGTATCGTCCTGAGTCCTCATCGAACTCCCACTTGAGTTCAGTCCCATCTCCTGGAATGGTATCATCGGCACCTGCATCTGGTTTTGGAAGTAATCTGTGAGTCACGGGGACTCAGCATCTCGCACCGTCGCGATCAAGACTATTTAAGCCTAGGGGTAGGTAAAAGGTATGTGAGGTGGAGCTGCAGCAAGCACTAGCATATATGGTGACTAACATACGCAAATGAGAGTGAGAAGAGAAGGCAAAGCACGTTCAAGAATCTATGATCAAGAAGTGTTCCTAGACTACTTACGTTCAAGCATAACACAAGAACATGTTCTCTTCCCGGACTCCGCCGAAAAGAGACCATCATGGGTACACACGCGGTTGATCCATTTTAATTAAGTTAAGTTTCAAGTTTTGTACAACGGGACATTAACAAATTCCCATCTGCCCATAACCACGGGCACGGCATTCGAAAGTTCAAACCCTGCAGGGGTATCCCAACTTAGCCCATCACAAGCTCTCACGGTCAACAAAGGATTTTCCTTCTCCCAGGACGACTCGATCAGACTCGGAATCCCGGTTACAAGACATCTCGACAATGGTAAAACTATACCAGCGAAGTCGCCCGAATGTGCCGACAAATCCCGATAGGAGCTGCACATATCTCGTTCTCAGGGTACACCGGATGAGCGCTCCGTACAACTAAAACCAAACCTCGAGTTTCCCCGAGGGGGCGCTGCAAAGGACTCTAGTTTGGACGAACACTCAGAGGAGCACTGGCCCAGGGGTTTAAAATAAAGATGACCCTTGAGTTCGCGGAACCCAAGGGAAAAAGGCTAGGTGGCAAATGGTAAAACCAAGGTTGGGCCTTGCTGGAGGAGTTTTATTCAAGGTGAACTATCAAGGGGTTCCCATTATAACCCAACCGTGTAAGGAACGCAATATGAAGGAACATAACACGGGTATGACGGAAACTAGGGCGACAAGAGTGGAACAAAACACCAGGCATAAGGCCGAGCCTTCCACCCTTTACCAAGTATATAGATGCATTAAAGTAAAACAAGATATAATAGTGATATCCCAACAATAATCATGTTCCAACAAGGAACAAACTCCAATCTTCACCTGCAACTAACAACGCTATAAGAGGGGCTGAGCAAAGCGGTAACATAGCCAAACAACGGTTTGCTAGGACAAGGTGAGTTAGAGGTTTGACATGGCAATATGGGAGGCATGTTAAATCATGTGGTAGGTGTCGGTGTACAAAAAGAGGGGTACACTTTTTGTACCCCTATAACTGTGCACGGGCAGTTTGAGCCATGGGCACCACCACACCAAGCAAGGCAAGGTAGGTGAGCCAGGGTAAGACCGAAGCTCAAGAGAACTACGACGCCAAGGCCAAGACCACGAAGAGAAAAGGGGACGAAGCGGACTCCCCCGCCAAGATCCTTGCCGGGAGACAGTTCTAGCAGCCCCGACAAGACCCTTGCCGCGGCGACTCGTCCCGCGCCTACGGAGCAAATCACCCTTGAGTCCACTGCCCCCAAAGGGCAAGGATTCGGGAGACATCCCCGTGGCGACATGCAGATCTTTGTAAAGACATTCAAGATCAGATACGCACTAAGGAGACGACAAACCTTGGCGGGATCCCAGCCGAGGAAGACCACAAGGCCCCCGGCAAGCGCCTTGCCGGGGATGACAGCAGGCGCCCTGGCAAGGCCCTTCTAGAGGACACCCGCGGAGCCACCATCAGGCCCACACTGACTAAACCTCCACCACCGCATGCATGCAGCTGCCGACCCAACCAGCTGGGCAGGCACCTGCATGGCGGCATGCAGATCTTCGTGAAGACCCACCACTGCGCCACCTCAACTGCCTGCCTAACTACGCGGCATCTCAGGCATCGCTGGCCAGGCTGCGTGTCAACACAAGAAGGAGCGGCGACGGACGAGACAGATCTCTCCCCCGTCCCCGATAAAGCAAGGACACCTAAGCAAGATGCATTAAATGCGCCTTGTCATGTAATGCAAGGGATAACCTCGCATCACTGTACCCTTTCCACCTCCTGTGCGCCACTGTGGCAACCCCTTTTTTCTATAAAAGGAGGCCCAAGGCGACCAGGAGAAGGATTCGGCTTTTTGGAGCTCCTCACGCCCCATAGCTAACTGAAGAACACAAATATACAATCCACCAAAGCAGGAGTAGGGTTTTACGCATCCTCGCGGCCCGAACCTGGATAAACGAACCGTGTGCTACCTGTTAGATCCACTCTTCTCACGACCACGCGCCCCGCTAACCACAGTAGGGATTCTTGCAATCCCATAGGTGTCATTCCCACCGACATCTTTGGCGCGCCATGTAGGGGGGCGCAGTTGTGAGAATCGGCTTTAGAAGTTAGTTCGGCACTTCTTCATCATCAGGGTGCCCAAGAAGAAGATGACGATGGCGGTTGGCCAGTCGGAAGCCGGACAGCCCGTCCCGACGCGGGCGAGCAGCGGACTGGTCGCAGAAAGGACCCGGGGCGCTGCTCGCGAACACCAACACCATCCCAGCACCCGGAATTTGGGAGGCGGCGATGTTTGTGCGCCTGGTAACGGGCCACACGTCGCCAAATCCAAAGGCGGAGCTAGGCCCTTTGCGGGTGGAGCGTGGCCTTCCAAGGTCATCGCCGCCCCGCCCGAAGGCGACGCAAGGACCTCCAAGACTCCCACTCCGGCGCCAACAGCGCGCTCCTCCCAGGCAGCGCGCAACGAACGGCATAATCACGCCGAAGATCCCGGGCGTCTCCGCGGGAAGAGCCCCGAGTGCCACTCCCGGGACGTAGAAGACCTGCTCACTCGCCGAGGCGCTGGTGAAAACGGCATGCGACCGCGGGGTCGTGATAGAGCTCCTTCTGACATGGTCAGAAGTCGAAGCGCGTCGCGATCCGTGCAGGTTTCGCCGCCACTGACGCTAGCAGAGGCTCTGGCGCGCGCGTAGTTGCTCCTCGACTTTCCTCCCACTACGAGGAAACTCGACGAATGGAGAGCCACTATCCGAAGCCTGGTTGCGGTGGCCAACAAACACAAACCAAGTCCGGTGGGGCCCCCGGGTCGACACTCCGATGCAGTCCCGCGGACCAGTGGCGGAAAAGCCAGCGGCGCCGCGACCACGGCGCATTCACCTCTTCCCCATCCGGTACCACGGACGCCGGCTCGTCGCGACGTCGCGGGCGACAACATCTCCATAGCATCGTCTGACCCGCGGACCCACTGTGACCAGCGCCAAGTTCTTCGGGAACGAGCCCATGAAGATGCTCGAACCACTATCGAGCGCCGGCGTGGAGCGCGCCACCAGTCAGACAGGCGAGCAGGGCCTGCTATGAACCACCCGGCCCCGGAGAGCCCTGGAGGCCTACCTTACGAGGTAGGCTGTCCGGCTTTTACCCGTGAGCTGCGGCAGTTCCAGTGGCCCACTCACCGCAGCTTCAAACCTGACGTTGGCGAAAAGTACAATGGCAAGACTCACCCGTCTGAGTTCCTCAGCATCTAGACCATCGCAATGCAAGCCGCCGGAGCCCCCGACGATAAGGTGCTTGCGAATTACTTTCCATTGGCTCTTAAACCCAATGTCATGTCGTGGTTGATGCCCTTGCCGGTAGACTCTATTTCCTCCTGGTCGGATTTGTGCCATGAGTTTGTAGGAGCCTTTACTGGAGGTCACCAAGCCCATGGCCAAGCAAGCGACCTGCATGTCATTCCCCAGGAGGGAGGCGAGAGTCTGCGCAAGTATATACAAAGGTTCAGCCGGGTACAGTACAATATCCCTGATGTTCACCCTGCCGCCATCATCAGCGCGTTCCATTAGAACATGTGTAACTACAAGATGCATGGAGAACTGGCAATGAACAAGGTGAAAGATGTGGCAGAACTCTATGTTCTTGCTGACAGATGTGCCCGAGTTGAAGAGGGAAGGAAGTACCCCAGCGAAGATGCCGGCATGGAAACCGACTCCTTAGATGAGGATACTGCCGCCCCAGCGAAGAAAGGCCGGCGCCACAACAGGAAGCGCAAAGGTAAAGCTGTGCTTGCCGTCGAGGGATCTGACGACGCCGGCTCCGCCAAGAAAACCAAGGCAGATGACCCCGACAAGTAAATTGCCGGATGCGTCGCCTGCCGGGCCTTGGCGGCTGCCGAGAAGCCAGGAAACTCCGACAAGCAATACTGCCAGATCCATCGCACCAAAGGCCATGATCTCCAGAACTGCCGACAGGTTGAGCTCCTTGCTGAGAAGCAGAGGGCTGAATATGAGAGGCGGGACAAGGAGAAAGGCCAGGACGGTGCTGAGTGGCCGGTAAGAAGAGTGGCGGCAAGGCGGGCCATCGCGGCAAAGATAAATAGAAGGAGAGGCCCGCCCGGGGCCGTGAAAAAAATCTAGAAGACGATGATCACGAAGAGGACGATGAGTCTGGTGACCAAAATTTCAGAAAGCTACAAAGGCCATGTGCATCGATGGCGGCGCCTCGCTGCATACCTCTCACCGCCAGCTTAAACAGTGGGCGCGTGAGATTACAGCGGCGGAACCGTCGTTTGATGCCCAAAGGCCGCTGAAGTGGTCCAGCACACCTATCATTTTTGACACTAAGGATCACCCTGATCGCACTACTACAGTCTGGTGCTTCCCATTGTTGGTTTCACCAACAATACGCAACCTCAAGGTGACAAAGATGCTAGTCGATGGCAAGGCCGGTCTGAACTTAATATCGCCTGTCGAGATGGAGAAATTGCAGATTCCTGATGAAGACCTCGAAGAGACGGGCACGTTTCAGGGGGTCAACCCGGGAAGAAGTCAACCAAAGGGAAAGGTCACGTTACCCGCGACTTTTGAGAGTGATCCGAACTACAGGACAAAAAGGATTGTGTTCGACGTTGCCAAGATCCCCTTGCCTTACAACCGGATCCTTGGCCGCCCAGCGCTGGCCAAGTTCATGGCGGTGTCACATTACGCCTACAACACCCTGAAGATGCCGGGGTCTGTGACGATCATCACCGTCCCATCAGATAAGAAGGGTGCACTAATTTGCGCTGACCAACTTTACCAACAAGAAGTTGCAGCAGCCGCCGCTGCTAAGGCGCTTGCTCCTGCCGCTGGAGCCCCGGGAAGGCAAAAGAAGAAGACTGGTGAGACCTCAGGCACCCACTCTGGCAAGCGCACCTCTTCGGAGTGTAGCGCTCCCATCGAGGATGTGCCAGAGAGCTCCGCCAACAGAAACAAGAAGTCCAGGGCCACATCACCGGCAACCAGGAAGGTTTCTTTCAAGGAGGACGACACGGGATGAGCTTTTAACATAAGCTCCACCCTTGATGACAAATAGGAAGACGCGCTCGTCACCTTCCTGTGGGCAAATGTCGATGTGTTTGCATGGCAAGCATCCGACATCCCCGGCGTTCCCAGGGAGGTGAGTGAGCACCACCTTGCTGTCTGTCCTCATGCGCGGCCCGTCACGCAGAAGGTCAGAAAGCAAGCTTTGGAACGACAAGAGTTCAACACAGAGGAGATCCGGAAACTGGAAGCAGCGGGTTTGGTAAGAGGAGTGCTCCATCCAACGTGGTTGGCCAATCCGGTGGTAGTGCGCATGGCAAATGGGAAGTGGAGGTCGTGTATTGATTACACATATATTAATAAGGCTTGTCCCAAAGACCCCTTCTCGTTGCCGCGCATCGACCAGATTGTTGACTCCACAGCTGGGTGTGATCTGTTGTCATTCCTCGATGCCTACTCCGGCTACCACCAGATCTTCATGACAAGGGAAGATGAAGAGAAAACGACATTCATCACCCCATGTGGTACGTATTGCTTCATACGGATGCCTTTCGGGTTGAAGAGTGCTGGTTCAACGTTTGCAAGGGCGGTCCAGATTGGTTTTGAACCCCAGCTCCATAGAAATATGGAAGCTTATATGGATGATATAGTGGTCAAATCCAAGAACAGGGCAACCCTCATATCAGATTTACAAGAAACATTTGCAAACCTACGCAAGATCAATCTCAAGCTGAACCCTGAGAAGTGTGTCTTCGGCGTCCCGTCTGGCGGCTTCTCGGGTTCTTTGTGTCACAGCGTTGGATAGAGGCCAATCCGGACAAGATCAAAGCAATAGAGCAGATTGAAGCGCCCAAGCGAGTCAAGGATGTGCGTCGGCTTGCTAGTTGTGTTGCCACCATGAGCAGGTTCATTTCCAAGTGCGCCGAGCGCGCCCTTCCCTTTTTCAAGATTTTGAAAAAGGCAGGACTGATGGAGTGGACACCAGAAGCCGAAGCAGCATTGCAAGATTTGAAGAGGTGCCTCTCCTCCGCGCCAATACTAGTTGCGCCTAGGCCACAACAACCGTTGCTGCTGTACCTGTCGGCAACGAACCAGGTGGTCAGTGCCACGCTAGTGGCGCAGAGAGAAATTGATGATTAGGTAATAGCAGTGACGGAGGCCGATGCCACCGATTCCGAGACGACGCAGCCAATTGAAGTGCCGCCGAAGAAGAAAATGATGCAGCACCCAGTCTACTTTGTTAGTTCCCTCCTGCAGGGGGCTAGATCGAGGTACTCCGGTGTGTAGAAACTGCTCTTCGACCTTCTTATGGCCTCGAGGAAGCTGCGTCACTACTTCCAGGCACACGAAATCACTGTCGTCACATGCCTCCCTCTGCAACGGATATTGCACAATCTAGATGCAATGGGAAGGATCGTAGAGTGGGCACTAGAACTGTCCAGCTTTGGCCTCAAGTTTGAGAGTATCTCGATGTTTCAAAGCCGAGTCCTGGCGGAGTTCGTTGTAGAATGGACCGCGACGCCTGACGAAGAAACCCAAGAGACTGCTCTCCCCGGCAAGGAGGCAAGTTGCGACTGGATCATGTACTTTGATGGAGCTTTCTCCTTACAGGGCGCCGGGGCTGGTGTACTTCTTGTCGTGCCCACCGGAGAGCACCTCAAGTACGTGATCCAGATGCACTTCCCTAGGGAGGTGTCAACAAACAATACGGGTGAGTACGAAGGGCTTCTTGCCGGTCTTAGGATCGCGGCGGACCTCGGAATCAAGAAACTCGTCGTCAGAGGCGACTCGCAACTTGTCGTCAAGCAAGTCAACAAGGGTTACCAGAGCCCGTTGATGAAGGCCTACGTCAATGAAGTGAGAAAGCTGGAAGAGCATTTTGACGATATACAGGCAGAATACGTTCCCCGAGCGAAGAATGATATCACCGATTACCTGTCAAAATGCGCTGCCCTCAAGCTACCTGTGGAACCAGGTACCTTTGTGCTTCGGCTAACTCAGCCATCCGTTGATCCATCAACAGAGCAGAACAAGAGGAGAAAATTCAGGGCCCGACAAGTACTTTCCCGCCGAGCTCCCCGAAGCCACCGACAGGGATGTTGCCAGAGACACTGAGCCCGCCACAGGATGGCTAGCTCCGACAGAGCATCAAGCTCTTGCCGTCGAGATAGCCACTCCTGTAGCGGAGGAAATGCCTTTAGTCCTCGCCGTCGAGCCCCAGGCTCCAGCGTGGGCACAACATACCGTCCGATTCCTCCAAACAGGGGAACTTCCTGAGGAGCAGGAAGAAGCGGAAAAAGTAGCATGTCGCTCTACTATGTACCAGTTCGTCGATGACGTCCTGTACACAAAGAGGCCGAACGGCGTGAAATTGAAGTGTATCAATCAAGAGGAAAGACTGGGGCTGTTGGCGGAGATACATGGAGGCATGTGTGGATCCCACATCGGGTCAAGGGCCCTTGCCGGCAAAGCGTTTCGGCAAGGTTTCTTCTAGCCCACTGCCCTCCAGGATGCGACGACACTAGTCACCAGGTGTGAAGCGTGTCAGTTCCATTCAAAGAAGCTTCATCAACCAGCTTAAGCCCTTCAAACCATTCCTCTCTCCTGGCCTTTCTCGGTCTGGGGGCTCGACATACTGGGCCCTTTCCCCCGCGCTGTCGGGGGCTTTGAGTACTTGTACGTTGCAATCGACAAGTTCACAAAGTGGCCAGATGTGGAAGCAGTGAGGAAGGTCACAACACAGTCAGCCGTCAAGTTCTTCAAAGGACTGGTGTGCCGTTTTGGTGTACCCAATAGGGTTATCACCGACAACGACACGCAGTTCACAAGCCACACCTTCATGCAATATATTCAAGACCTCGGCAACAAGGTCTGTTTCACTTCCGTTGCTAACCCATGAAGCAATGGTCAGGCTGAGAGGGCAAATGATGAAGTACTGCGAGGCCTAAGGACAAAGACCTTTGACAGACTGCGCAAGAGTGGAAGATGCTGGATTGATGAATTGCCGGCGGTTCTTTGGTCAATCAGAACGACACCAAATCGAGCCACCGGCCAGACACCCTTTGCCCTGGTATACAGGGCAAAAGCAGTTCTCCCCAAGGAACTCATATACGGGTCACCTTGAGTACTCGCTTATGACGAGCTTGAGCAAGAGCAATTGCGGCAAGATGATGCAACGCTCCTTGAGGAAGATCGCCTTTGGGCGGCTGTGAGAGTAGTGCGCTACCAGCAAGCCTTGCGCCGCTACCATAGCCGCAAGGTTCATGCCCGAAGCTTTGAGGAAGGCGACCTTGTTCTTCGGCGCGTTCAATCGGCCAAGAATTCTAACAAGTTGACGCCAAAGTGGGAAGGCCCTTATCGGGTAATACGAGCCACCAGGCCCGATGCAGTCCGCCTGGAGACCGAAGATGCCATTCCGGTGAGTAACTCCTAGAACATTGAGCATCTTCGCAAGTTTTACCCGTGAGGCGCGGCTTGCCGGGCCCCCGGCAAGCCACCTTTTGTACGAGCCTTGCCGATGACGCATGTAACCCTTTGTACAAAGCCAGGCGCAGACCCTGAGCATAAGTAAATGAAGCGCTGGCGCCCTAAGTTATAGCATGCATGCTAGGTCGAGTCTCGTCCTTGGTTAGGGTTGATAGTGCTTAGCAGCGACTAACCCCTAGCTTAGAGGTCGAGTGTGCATCTCTTTGTCTTTCTTTTGTCTTCTTTGGTTCACGGGACACACAGATATCCTTGCCGAATCACTTGGGGAGAAAAAAAGAGGAACAGACCAGCATCTAGCCCTCGGCAAGCCAGTATTGCCGGGGGCTGCAAGAGCAAAGATTCACCCACGGCGAACCAGGGTTGCCGGGGACTGCAGCTTTAGATAAGTTCTTCATCCCTTATCATGCATTCCATTATGGATTGAGGTATGTGAAACCTCATTTTCCCCTAAGCTACCATGCTCTCATAACTCTAGGCCCTAGGGCTCGTTCCTTGGGCCAGGTCGTAGTCGCGGCAGCGAAAGGATGAAACAAGGAGCCTGAACCCGCCTCATCCCTGCCTCCGCCGAAGGCGTGAGGAAGGTCGAGCGAAGTGGGGAGACGGCAAGGCCTGTTGCCGGGCAAGGAAATGTTTATCTTGAAGATATCAAGGATTTACTCCTTGTCGTGGGTTCCACCTGCAAACAAATGACCCGTCAAGTATCCCTTTTTCATTAAAAAACATTCCACTCAGGTACAATCCATAGGGAATGAAAAACATGAATGATGGGATTACAAGTTTTAAATTCAACAAAGGCCCGAAGGCTTACCAACTAAAAAGAGATAAGGTGACCGTAATCCCTCTCTTGTCCCTCTCCTCAGGAGGCAGGTCAAGGAGGCGAAAGGGACAAAAGGAGCGCCTAGGCGAGCTACGGGTGGTAGAAGACACCAAGAGAACATCTTGGTGGCCATCCAAAGGCTGGATGGAGATGGCGGCGCCGGAAGCAGAGCTCGAAGACGAGGCCGCAGGATGTCAGCACGCGTCGAAGACATCGGTGCCCGCGTACTCCGACTTGACGGCCTTGTAGCCTGCCCTCTTCCTCTTCTGCAGCCTCCCAACGCCAGCCGCCCGAGGAGACGACCCCGAGAATTTCACGGAGCCGGCGACGCGGATGATGGGGTCGCCGGTGCCGCACGGAGCGGCACCTGACACCTAATCTGACCCATCATCCTGCCGTCTACTACCCTCGTCGTCGCTGCCACTGTCCTCCTCGTCACTCCCGCTCGAGGAGGAGTCTTCATTATCAGAAGAGCTCTCCACGCAGCACCTTGCACGGGTCCCAAAGCACCCAAAGACCTTGACGGAGAGAAGGCCACCCTCCATCAACTTAAAATAGAGAGTGAGCCCCTCCGTCAAGCGGTGTATATGAGCAAACGTCTTCCATCCCCGACGAAGATACATCACGTGAGGGGCGGGGAAGTCGGCGCGGACCCGCGTGCCACTAATCCCGCAGCCCCTCATGTGTGGCCGCAACGATACCGGCGGATCCAGCTCCATCTCCTGCACAAATGGAGTCGGGAGACGAAGGCGACGGCGCGGCGGCCAGTGTAGCCTGACGAAGAACTCACAAGGGTCATCCCCAACATGGCCCTCAATTGGAGGAGGAGCTGCTGGCGGAGGCGAGACCGGCGCGCCGCCCCGTCCTACTCTTCCCCGAGCACCCCGGCCTCGCCTACGGCCTCGCCCCCTCCCCCTTCCCCTCGCGGCTGGCTCTGCCACCGCAGGCGCAGGGGAAGGAGGGACGCATTGTCGAACGGCGACCCTCGCCGCCACTGTTGAAGGACCGGGATTCCCTCTCTCCATGACGGATGGAAGGGAGGAGCAGAAGTTGAAGGAAGAAGAAGATGAAAGAATGCGGGACGCCATCGCCCCTCCCACTCTTTATAAAGGATCGGGGTTGGGACTCGGCCGCCCCGCTCGGCCAATCAAGATACGGAAGGCGCAGGGAGCCAGGACCGACCCGCCGCCCCAACCAGCGACGACCCGGTTTCCCGTCTCCACCGTTTGCCACCCCAGGTGAATGGGAGACACGTGGCGGACGTGCAGAACTGAGGGGACGGGTGAGACGGCCACTCACCACCCCGTGATCGTGGGGAGTGGACGCCTTGAAGACCGCGCCTCAGCCCCATTCAGTAAATGGGCCACGCCTCCATGCCTCCCTCCATTTATGGGGAAGGCGCGAACCGGCCCTTTACTACGATGTGACGCATGCCTGCGGGAACCAACCCCACGCATGATGCCCACGTCACACGCACCTCCCCACGCTGCGCCATGCGTGGGAGTCATGGGAAACACAGCGCGCGAAGAATCTTACCGCGGTAAAAACCGCCCCGCCTGCCCGCGCACCGTTTTTGGGCCTAGCCCAACAACGCGTTGCGCTTATGTGTGGCCCAGGCCCGGGGGCTCTTGTCGGTGTACAAAAAGAGGGGTACACTTTTTGTACCCCTATAACTGTGCACGGGCAGTCTGAGCCACGGGCACCACCACACCAAGCAAGGCAAGGGAGGTGAGCCAGGGTAAGACCGAAGCTCAAGAGAACTACGACGCCCAGGCCAAGACCATGAAGAGCAAAGGGGACGAAGCGGACTCCCCCGACAAGATCCTTGCCGGGAGACAATTCTAGCAGCCCCGGCAAGACCCTTGTCGCGGCGACTCGTCCCGCGCCTACGGAGCAAATCACCCTTGAGTCCACTGCCCCCAAAGGGCAAGGATTCGGGAGACATCCCCGTGGCGGCATGCAGATCTTTGTAAAGACATTCAAGATCAGATACGCACTAAGGAGATGACAACCCTTGGCAGGATCCCAGCCGAGGAAGACCACAAGGCCCCCGGCAAGCGCCTTGCCGGGGATGACAGTAGGCGCCCCGGCAAGGCCCTTCCCGAGGACACCCGCGGGGCCACCATTAGGCCCACACCGACTAAACCTCCACCACCGCATGCATGCAGCTGCTGACCCAACCAGCTGGGCAGGCACCTACGTGGCGGCATGCCGATCTTCGTGAAGACCCACCACTGCGCCACCTCAGCTGCCTGCCTACCTACGCGGCATCTCAAGCATCGCTGGCCAGGGCGCATGTCAACACAAGAAGGAGCGGCGACGGACGAGACAGATCTCTCCCCCGTCCCTGATAAAGCAAGGACACCTAAGCAAGACGCATTAGATGTGGCTTGTCATGTAATGCGAGGGATAACCTCGCATCACTATACCCTTTCCACCTCCTGTGCGCCACTGTGGCAACCCCTTTTTTCTATAAAAGGAGGCCCGAGGCGACCAGGAGAAGGATTCGGCTTTTTGGAGCTCCTCACGCCCCATAGCTAACTCAAGAACACAGATATACAATCCACCAAAGCAGGAGTAGGGTTTTACGCATCCTCGCGGCCAGAACCTGGATAAACGAACCTTGTGCTACCTGTTAGATCCGCTCTTCTCACGACCCCGCGCCCCGCTAACCACAGTAGGGATTCTTGTGATCCCATAGGTGTCGTTCCCACCTACAGTAGGTATCGTAGCATAGGCATAGCAGTAGAGCGAGCAACTAGCAAGCAAAGATAGAAGTGATTTCGAGGGTATGGTCATCTTGCCTGCAAAGTTCTCCGAGTTGACGTAAGCTTGATCCTTGTAAGCGTACTCAACGGGCTCCTCGATCAGGTACTCATCTCCTGGCTCTACGCAAAGCAAGAACACAAGCAAAAGGAACCACAATCAACCATGGTGCAATGCGCAAGCAACATGATGCAAAACATGGCATGATATGCGGGATGTGATATGCAATGCATATGCATGCTCCGGAAGGAAAAGATTGAACCAGGCCTCAACATGGAAAACCAAGATTTCCGCTAGAAAGATGAGTGGATTTCGGTCAAAATCGATATAAAGATCACCGGAATCGGATGCACGGTTTGCAAATGGCAAGCAAAACAATAATGGTACAAAGCTGCGATTAAAAGCACGATGCCATCTAAAATGCATCAAGAAAAAAATCTACTGCACTCTAACATAGCAGCAAAGCAAATGGCAGTGATCCACTCAAGATGCTTGACAAAAGATGAACACTGAGCTACGACTAATTCACACAATAGCAGGTTCAAACAAGCAAGGCAAAAGTGCAAAAGATATCAGGTTCACAGACTTAGTGAAATAACAACATGTCTGGATTTAACATCAGGAAGCAATGTTTAGAGCAAGATAACAACATGTTACAGGAACATATCAAGGCAAAGAAAGGCATGCAATGAAACTACTCAAAGCATATAACAAAAGTCCCTTACTGAACATGAGCCAAAGGGGATCAGAAAGTACAATGGAAACCATGTAAACATAGCAAGTTTCGTTAACAGATTCAGACTTAGCAGAAAACTGGGCATGTCAAAAACAGAGTTACGTAGGCATGTTTGCGAGCTCGATGCACTCACCACAAGGCATTGCATGACAACCTAAGCATACACCCAGAAAGAAGACATGATCAAGTAGCCAACCATGGCAATAACAATCTCATAGCATGCATGGAATAACTACAATAACCTCGGCAAAACTGATTAACATGTAAACAATCTGCGCGGAACATTTTATAGCAAAAGTACAGCAAATTGAGTCATGCTAGGGTACTCCGTAAGTGCAAACAAAGACATGGATGTATAGAACATAACAATATCTCAAAATCATCCTTACTGAACATGCTCAAAAGAGGCATGGATCACTCTGTAGCAACATGAATACATGGCATAAAAATAACATCAGGGAAAAGACAGAAGAATTCTAGGTCCCTGATATCAGCAACATCACGAGAGCTACTTTGCATGCTTGTGCTAGTCACCACATTGATCACAAAAATACATAGCATACACCCCTGCAAAGGTGGCATGGCATATCCTAAAACACATGTAGGGCTCAAGTTCATAGGAGGCACACATTAAACATGGCAAAAATGACAAAAGTCCATAATCTATTAAGAAACAGAAATTAACATTACATAGCACTATTGCAACAGCATTTAGGGCATCAAGATGGACTCAAATAAACATGGTGCAATGGAATGAAATGAAGAGCACATCCAGGCGAACAAATTGATATATTGCACGCATGAAACGGAGCTACAAATGTAAATATATGACATGATGAAGATGCCTAAAAATACTAAAAATTGGGGTCTTAGAGAAAAACGAAAGTCAACCCTAATCCTCTCACATCCAGATATGAGGCACAGATTTCGATGTTCACCGGAGATGGAGGTGTGGCGGCCTGAGAGGAGGAGGTGGCCGGAGCTTGGAGCGGTGGGCGGAGCTCTCAGGCGAGGCGGCGCGGTCCGGTGGCCGAGAGAAGACATGGGCGGAGGAGGCGGCAGAGGAGGTCGCCGGCGAATGCGGCGGAGCTGCTTCGGCTAGGCGGAGGCGGCTGTCGGCGCGTGGTCGTCGGAGGGGCCGACGCTGTAGACGAGGCAAGACGCGCGGCAGGCGCGGGCGGCGCGGGAAGGTCCCGGCGGAGTCGGGTGGCGGCGGATCCCGCGGAGATCGGGCGGCGGCGACTTGGGCCTCGGGGGCCTGCCTCGGGCCTGGCGGGCCGGCGGCGAAGTGGGCGCAAGCGCGCCACGTGACGACAGGCGATTGGTCTGGGTGGGGTGCGGACGCGTCCGGCGCCGGGCGGACGTGTCCGGCGCGCGGAGGAAGGGGGAGACTAGGGTTTGATCCGGGATTTTTGGGGGCAGGCACCTATTTATACATAGAAGGAGCTAGGAGACTCCAAATGAGGTGCCGTTTTTGGCCACGTGATCGTGATCGAATGACCGAGAGGATGGAGGGGGTTTAGATGGGTTTTGGGCCACTTTGGGGAGGTGTTGGGCTGCAACACACACGAGGCCTTTACGGTTCCTCGGTTAACCATTGGAGTATCAAACGAAGTCCAAATGGCACGAAACTTGACAGGCGGTCTACCGGTAGTATACCAAGGCCGCTTGGCAAGTATCGGTCCAATCCGAGAACGTTTAACACCCACACACGAAAATAGGCAAAAAGGGGACGCCGGAGGACGTAGGAGTGCCGAAATGCAAAACGGACAACGGGGAAAATGCTCGGATGCATGAGACGAACATGTATGCAAATGCGATGCACATGATGACATGATATGAGATGAAAAATGAAGATAAAACCCAACCAAAAGGGAATATCATAACTTAGTGCCGAAAATGGCAAGAGTTGGAATACAAATATGGCAAGTTACATACGGGGCATTACACAACATGCCTACACTTACAACATATATTTTCTAAGAGAAAACCACCTACTCATGTGTTGAGGTCAAGATATTCCATTCCAACCATTTGAATCTTAATCTCTAGCCTTCTCCAAGTTGCTTCCCACTCAAATCTTCTTTCCACCAAATCCAAATCAGTAAGAGACAGTTGAGTGTTGGGGAGACTATCATTTGAAGCACAAGAGCAACGAGTTCATCATCAACACACCATCTATTACCTTTTGGAGAGTGGTGTCTCCTAGATTGGTTAGGTGTCACTTGGGAGCCCCCGACAAGATTGTGGAGTTGAACCAAGGAGTTTGTACTGGCAAGGAGAGCGCCCACTTCGTGAAGATCTACCCTAGTGAGGAAAGTCCTTCGTGGGCGATGGACATGGTGGGATAGACAAGGTTGCTTCTTCGTGGACCCTTCATGGGTGGAGCCCTCCGTGGACTCGCGCAACCGTTACCCTTCGTGGGTTGAAGTCTCCATCAATGTGGATGTACGATAGCACCACCTATCGGAACCACGCCAAAAATCTCAGTGTCTACATTGTATTTGCTCCCTCCAAACTCCTCCGTTTACCTTCATGTGCAATGTTTTACATTCCGCTGCTATACTCTTAGACTTGCATGTGTAGGTTGATTGCTTGACTAGTGCTGAGTTGCTAAAATCTGCCAAGACATAAAATTGGGAAAAGGCTAGATTTTTATTTGGTCAAGTAGTCTAATCACCCCCCTCTAGACATACTTTCTATCCTACAAGTGGTATCAGAGCTTTGGTCTCTGTTTTCCTTGATTAACATAGCGTTCGGTGATCACAGCCTTGGTTTCACAACCTAGGAGAGTATGGCGTCTAGTGAGGGAAATTACCACTGTAGAGGTCCTTACTTTGGTGGTACTAATTTTGTTAGTTGGAAGCATAAGATGAAAATGCATATTCTTGGACATAACCCCGCCGTTTGGGCTATGGTGTGTATTGTCTTGCAAGGTGAATTCTTTGATGGGAGAGAACCAAACCGTGAAGCTACCGCGGAAGAGTTGAAGATGCTGCAATACAATGCTCAAGCTTGCGATATCCTCTTCAATAGATTGTGCCCCGAAGAATTCAATAAAATCAGCCATCTTGAGAATGCAAAGGAAATTTGGGATACTTTGATTGATATGCATGAAGGTACCGACTCCGTCAAGGAATCCAAATTAGATGTGCTTCAAAGTCAACTTGACAAGTTCAAAATTAAGGATGGTGAAGGTGTCGCTGAAATGTACTCTAGGCTTGCCCTCATCACAAATGAGATTGTCGGCTCAGGAAGTGAAGAGATGACTGATAGAATCATCATCAAGAAGATCCTAAGAGCCTTGGGTGGAAAATTTGATACCGTGTGTACAATGATTCATAAGATGCCCAATTACAAAGATCTCAAGCCAAGGGAAGTCATTGGAAGAATTGTTGCTCATGAGATGTCACTGAAGGATAAGGAAGAGCTTCTCAACAGGTGAAGTGGTGCTTACAAAGCCTCATGTGATGCTCCTACATCATCAAGTGAGAAACAAGCCTTCAATGAAGAGTTGAGCCTAATTGTGAAGAACTTCAACCTGTTCTACAAGAGTACAAGCAAGGAAAGAAGTTCCAAGTCAAGTTTCTACAATGACAAAAGATCTTCGAGTCATGAACGTAACATCTACAATTGTGGAATACCCAGACACTACTCCAATGAGCGTACGACTCCCTACAAAAGAAGAGAAGATTCACCCAAAAGGAGAAGTAGAAGAGAAGAATCACCACCAAGAGAGAGAGAGAGAAGGACTAGAGATGATCGTTATGAATGAAGAACATCACAGAGAAGCAAGGATTCAGAAAGGAAGGACAAGTCATCAAGGAGCTACACAAAACAAAGACATCAAGCTCATGTTGGTGAATGGGTATCCGGCTCCAACTCCGTCAATCACTCTGAGAGAAGTTATCACTCTGACTTCGAATATACTCAAGATGAAGGTGTTGCCAGTCTAGCACTTGTGTCAACCAACTTCTACGACATATTTGACTCACAAAATGAAGGAATTGGAAGATGCTTCATGGCAAAAGGCCCAAAGGTATAACACACCGAGTATGTTGATTTCCATAGTGATGAAGATGATTTGCTAGGAGATGATGATTTACTTGTTGACAACTCTAGTTATGAAAACCATGATATTAATCATGCTAATCAAGATAAAACGAATGAAGATGATAAGAAGGAAATTGAGCGTCTAACTAAAGAACTAAACACTCTTAAGTTAGCTCATGAAACTACCTTGGAAGATCATCGATAACTTTTAAAGACTCATGAGAAGTTACGCTTTGAAAATCTCAACCTTGAGCAAGAGCATGGGTTCTTAAAGGCAATCAATGATAATCTTCAAAAGAAAAGTTCTTCCACAAGTTAAAACTAGCAACAAGAGTAAGAAATATTCTTCTTCTAGTAGTAACAATAATCATGTTAAATCCAATATTGTTCCTTCTAGTAGTTCTCTTGATTCCACTAATGATTCTCTTAGCCAAGTTACACTTGAGCAAGAAAATAGCTTATTGAAGGGAATTATAGAGAAAGGTGTTTACAAGCCTTGCCGGAAATAAGCAGTTTGAGTAAATTGTACGCAAGCAAGGATGGCACTGGAAGAATCAAGGTGTTGGTTTTGAACGAAAGTTCAATGCCAATGGAGTTGAGTGGGAAGAAGATCAATATGCCAAGACGAAGTTTGTTCCTCAACAAGAGAAGTATGATACTTCTTTCCAAGGGACACAATCTCAAGATGATCTTCCATCACAAGACCACAAGCAAAAAGGCAAGGACAGGCTTCAAGAGGAGATTGATGCATTTGAAGAAGCTCCGAAGGCCTTGGTCAAGTGGGTTCCCAAGACTACATCAAGTATGACTACAACTACAAGGATTCCCATCAACATGATGTGGATCCCGAAGAAGAAGAACTAGAGAGTTCTTGAGGGTGACTCCGGCAACATACTTCACTCATATATTTTGGCAAGGACATGTGCAAACAACTTCCACATCTTGCACCAATTCTAGGAGTCACAAACCCTCTTGTTGGTATGACAAGGGACAAGGTAACCTAATGTTTTCATGGACATCATCTTATGTGAACATCACTCTATGTCTATGGATATCCTTGTTTGTTCCTTGTGGGACTAACCCGTGTAGGTATTGAAAGTGCAACTCACTCCAATTGATTGCTCCGAATGATCCACATCAAAATTGAGCATCTACATCCTCAACACCTACATGAAGTCATCATCGACAAAACCCAAGGTTAGTTCATCCCTCTTAGGGGGGATATCACATCTCGGGGGAGCTTTACTCTAATGAGTTGAGCAAAAGCAACTCTAAAGGTGTGAGCACAACAATGCTTTATGTAAAAGTGGCAACCCCACTTGTGCTTAAACGATGAGTATGACCTATGATCAAATGTTCTCATTTGACTCCGCAGTCAATATACTCATATATAGATGACCTAGTCATCGCCAATTGCTTGATAGATGCAAGAGTGTTTGTGCATGCTTTGTCACATATTTCATTTGCCATTTTATTGTGTGAGCATGTTGATTGCATATTTTACTCACTCGAGGACATCCACTTGTTGTTTTGATTGTTTGGTGTTTTATCTTTTGCCAAGTGGATGGACAAGAATGCCTAAGAACCTCCTCTAGCTATCTATGCTTTTCTAGTCTCAAACTCTATTCATGCTACATCGCAAAGTTTGATCAAGTTAGATTCGAACCACTCTGTGTGAGGTGCACTCGGAGTCCCCGATTCGTCATAGACATAAACTTCCAAAACCTCTTTGTGCATTTCGGTATGACCGAGTCATCCACTTTGGTCACACCTGTCAGCGTTCTGGGAATGGGGGTGCCCAGACTTGCCCATCTTCACCAGCAAGGAATTAAGACCCTCGCGAGGGGCCAAGCCTCGTGAAGCGGACGACACAAGACCTCCTCAGGAGCGGCCTCACCAGGCTGGCTCGCGTGGGGCGGAGAGATCAAGGACAAGCAAACCTCTCGAGGTTTCGATGACGTGAGCTATGATGATCGAGATCAGGCGGGCGTCAGGAAGGCGCTAGGTGGGCGCCAGCGCGCACAGTGTCCTTGTTTCCTCTTTGGTGCCAAGGGAGCAAGCGCAAGTGCGGAGTACCGAGGCGTCAAGCAAAGATTTCCATATCGATGCAATGAGACCAAGACCAGCAGGACGGCAAGACGGAGGTCACCATGGAGCCCAAGGCGGCATCACCACCAAAGCCTTTTGCAGGTGAAGACTGCTTTTGTCAAGATAAGCTGTACTAGATGTCCCATTTCGAATTGGCCATTGTTGGCACCCTTCCCGCTCAATATTTGGGGAGAGGACCATGGCCTCTATAAATAGGACTAGCAACCTCCATAGAAAGGGAGAGACTCACCTAGAGAGGGGGGAGAGATCCAAAGAACCACAAGTTCACCAAGCACAAGAACACCTCTCCTAAGGAGGCTGTTCTTCCCCCTGTATTGTTCATCCTCAGCCCAAGAGGCAATCCACCACACCACACTGGAATAGAGTATTACACCACAACGGTGGCCCGAACCAGTATAAATCTTGTGTCCTTTGCTTTGCGAGTTCGTCGAGTTAGCCCGTGAGATCTTAGTCAGGACGTGGATCGGTAGGGGGGATCTTCGCGCGCACCCAAGTGTTCGAACCTTGAGGGTTTTGCCGGAACCCGTGATTCGACATTTGGCGCGCTAGGTAGGGGGAGCTCCAGAATTTTCCTTATGTCGATCTACGCTACGCCGCCACCTCGCTTCGCCCTCATGGCAGGCATCTTACTCCTAGCTGAGATGAACGGTGCTGACGGTATGGCCAGGGGGCTCCTAGCCTTGGCCCCCACCCTTCGGCAGGTGCAGTGGCCGCCCAAGTCCAAGCCGGAGACGCCATCGCGCTACGACGGCGCGGCGGACCCAACAGCTTTCCTGCTGGCGTATGAGGAGGCCATCCTTAAGGCCGGGGGCAACGACAAGGTCATGGCCAACTGGCTTCCTGTTGGGGAGATTACTATTAAGTATAAATCGGCCATGAGGGGCCAGGTTATGTCCACAAGGAGTCAGTCATGTTTGAAGCCCATGAAGACAAAAGGTATGGCGCTTTACAGAGGAGGTCTAACATGAAGGCCTCGGGCCCAAAGGCGGATTAGAGCCTGTACGCATAAACCGCCATATGATATGAAACTTATGGTGTAAGGCAAGGAAAGGAAGAAACCGAGTCGGGCACGTTTATGAGTCGACCTCGGGATTCTGTAAACTGCCGGGCGTTAACATGTGTATATAAAGGGATGACCCGGTGGTGGTTTAGGGATAGACAACAATAACTCGAGAGCCAGGCAAAGTGGATTCCCTCCCTGGTCATCGAAACCCTAGCAATTCCATCACAACTAGAGTAGGCATTTACCTTCATCGTAAGGGGCCGAACCAGTATAATTCCTTGCGTCCCTTGTCCGCTTTAACCCCTTTAAGCTAACCCGTAGCGATGGCTCCACGACTAAGTCCTTTCACTAGGACATCTGCCGTGACAAAACCACGATAATTGGTGCCCACCATGTGGCTATCGCACGATGGTTTCGAGTTCTTGAAGGGCAGCTTCGAAGGACTCAAGGGATACGTTGTGGGACGGATGACCAAGAGTCACCACGGCAAGCTCTACATCGACGACGTAGGCTGGGGCCCCAAGGCCGGCTCGATCGAGTACAGGTACCGGGTCCCCTTTGGTGGAATACACGTCTTCATTCGCAAGATCGGCGAACCGGGCCCTGAGCTGGACATCTGCACCGACATCATCGAGATAGCTCAGCGTGCAAGACCTGCCCGCGTTCAGCCTACGGTGAAGCATGCCTTCGTGGGAGTCATCCACGGAGTGGAATCTGAGGATAGATCGGCATCTGGTGGCGAAACCGTCGTCTACTCTGATGACGAGTCTTCAACCGGAGAGACCGAGTCGCTATATCAGTTGCATGATGGCCGGATTAGTGGTGGTTCCAATGGTGACAGTATTCCGGACCTCCCTGATCCGCCGAGCCGAGTTGCCATTCATGGCCGGTACAGAATCGGTGCAGCATTCTTCTACCATTGCAGCGGTGATTTCCGGTTCAGAAGCGGCAACACCAGCTGGGGCAGGGGGCTCTGCACCACCGCCGGCTCAAGCTTTGTCCAATTTGTTCGAGACTTTGGCAACATTGCTAGCGTCTGAGGTTAATCCGGCAGATACCGACATAACGCAGAGATTGTAAAGCTGAATGATCAGATAGCTGAAGCCAAGATAGATCTGGCAGCAGAAAACACCAAGATGGCCGCAGAGCGGGCCGAGTTAGAGGCACAAGCTTATAGGCTTATGCTGGATCAAAGCACATCAGAGGATGTCATGAGGAGAAGGTACCAGTCTCACCTGCCTCCGGTTTATGAGGGAAGGAATCTCTTTAACACGCCAGGAGCAGGAACCAGCAACCAGCCAGTGGCAAACCGAGTGGAGGCACCTGGAACAGGGGCGCCGGTTCAGCCGCGCGCAACGGATCCGCCTCGTCAGAACTATGTCCTACCACAACACGTTTCAATGCCTCCCGGTCATTACTCTAACCTGTTGGATAACATCGTCGCCGCCGCTTCACGATTGGCAGCTCTCCCAATCGAAGGTGAGTCTCCAGTAGCAGTTGAAACACGACGGGCTAGAGAGCTCTTTCAGACGGCTTTGACCCAATAGCAGGCTTATTCGCATAGTCGTGAGAGGATTCATTCCACCCCCGGCCCAAGTGACAGCTACAGCAGGCATATTGATGAACCGGCTATATCTAGCAGTGCGTGAAACCGTAACCCGCCGTGAGGGCATAACCCGGCGGGTGGCGGTGCTAATGCCCATGATGTGGCGGATCACGGTCGGGCACGTCGAGAAGCCGAGTTAGCAGCACAATATGCGGCTTGTCAGCTTATTTCGGTTCGTCCATCTACATCAGTGGAACCAGACGTGGTTTTCAGTTCTTTGGGGTGTCATGTCTTAGCCCGGCCCTACGTAATGTGCGACTGCCCAAGGATTTCAAGGGTCCTCCTAAGGTTCCCAATTACACTGCCGATTTACCCCCAAAGGCATGGGTTAAGAGCTATGAGATGGCGATGGAGATGCTGGACGTGGATGATGTGGCATGTGCTAAGTACTTCACCATGATGTTGCAAAGAACAACTCGCACTTGGTTAAAAAGTTTACCAGTTAACTCCATCGGGTCATTAGCCGAGTTAAATAGCTGGTTTATCCAGAATTTCAAAGATACGTGCAAACAACCCATGTCAATTGTGGACTTAGCCGCCTGTGTTCAAGAGGAAGGGGAGTCTACAACCCATTGGGTGAAGCGGGTATCAGCTATTCTGCATTTATCAGACCGCATCGATGCTGAGACGGCAGACTTAACATTAGAAGGCAACTGCCGGTTTACGCCTTTGAAGCTGAAGTTGGGAAGGCTCAAGCATCATTGCAATGACATGTCCACACTTATGGCAGCTCTGGTTAAGCCGATTTAGATAGTACCAAGGACCCTGAGTCTGAGGATGAAAAGACGGGGAAGGGAAAGAAGAATGGCAGCGCCAAGGGGCAGCAACATAACCCGGCGGGTCATGGAAACAAGGGTAAGCACAAGGCGGATAACAGCTTGGATTTTGTGGCCAACACGAACACCCAAGATAATGGTCAACGCCATAAGGGTAAACCGCCCCAGCGGGGTAGAGGTTCAGGTCCCAATCTTGAATGCTTGTTGAATGAGCCTTGCCCAAAGCACGGGTCATGAGAGAGTCCAGCTACGCACCTGTGGAAGGATTGTTTCATCATGCGGGAGTTTAAAAAATCAAGTTCTTTCCAATACGACCAGGGACCGCCCGACGGTTTAGGAGGTGGTTCTCATGGGCCAGGTTATGGCGGAGGCAACTCCGGTTCAGGATTCCAAGGCAACCAAACCGGACATGGCAATCAAGGCAATCAGGGCAACCAGGGAAGCTATAATCATCAGGGGAATCAGCAGCAGCAACAATCGGGTTATCAGAGTAATCCGTAGAAGTTGACTAGTGGGCAGTACCATGTCTTCACCACTAGTTTGTGTAAGCGCAATCAAAAGCTTCATAAAAGGGCAGTAAACTCCGTTGAACTGGCAGTGCCTCGTGATCTGCGTTGGTCTGAACAACCCATTGTGTGGAGTTGAGAGGATCATCCACCCTGGGTTGATAATCCGGGTCACCTAGCATTAGTGGTGGCACCTCAGGTTGGGGGGTACAAGTTCACCAAGGTACTCATGGATGGAGGGAGCAGTATCAATATCATTTATTATGAAACCTTCCATCGCATGGGGTTGACAGATAAGAATCTTAAACCGTCGAACACCATCTTTCATGGTGTGGTGCCTGGTAAATCGGCGTACCCAGTAGGTAAAATAGCCCTAGAGGTTGCATTTGGAGATTATCATGATTCAATATCAGAAACATTGACTTTTGAGGTGGTGAAAATCAAGAGCCCATATCATGCCCTGTTTGGAGGCCAGCTTATGCTAAGTTCATGGCAAGGCCCTGTTATGTTTATCCTGAGCTTAAGATGCCGGGTCATAAGGGGACCATCACAGTGCATGGGAGCCGGAAGATTGCTTTGGAATGCGAAGAAGGTGGTGCGGCCTATGCTGAGTCGGTTTGTGCAATAGTGGAGTTCAAGTTTTACAAAGACAAAGTTGATCCGGCAGCTATGACTTCTCTGAAAGAACCAACTACAAAGCATGATCCGGATTTGAAGTTTAAATCGGCTGAGGATACTAAGCTGGTTGATTTTGTTCCTGGCGATTCATCCAGGCAGTTCAGCATCAATGCTACCCTTGATACGAAATAGGAAAGCATGCTCATCGAGTTCATCCATGAGAACCGGGACATCTTTGCATGGAAGTCTTCTGACATGCCAGGTGTACTGAGGGAACTCGCTGAGCATACTCTTAATATAGATCCTAAGTTTAAAATGGTCAGGCAGTATCTCCGCCGCTTCAATGAAGAAAGGCGCAAGGCTATTGGTGAGGAGGTAGCCCAGCTTTTGGCAGCAGGGTTTATTGTGGAGGTCTTTCACCCTGAGTGGCTAGCTAATCCGGTGCTGGTGCTTAAGAAGAACGGCACTTGGCGTATGTGTGTGGACTATACAGATCTGAACAAGGCATGTCCAAATGATCCCTTTGCTCTCCCTCGTATTGATCAGATCATTGATGCTATGGCGGGTTGTGACCATTTGTGTTTTCTAGACGCTTATTCTGGTTATCATCAGATCAAAATGGCAGTTAAGGACCAGGAGAAGATAGCTTTCATAACTCCCTTTGGAGCCTTCTGCTATGTATCTATGCCTTTTGGGCTCAAGAGTGCCCAGGTGACTTATCAGCGCTATGTCCAGAATTGTCTTCATAAATAGATTGGGTGCAATGTTCCTGCTTATGTGGATGATATTGTGGTGATGTCCAGAAAGGAGGAAACATTGATAGATGACTTGAAGGAGACTTTTCATAACCTCCGGGTTTATAAGATGATGCTTAATCCGGCCAAATGTGTGTTTGGTGTACTGGCAGGCAAGCTCTTGGGTTTTCTGGTGCCTAACAGGGGCATTGAAGCTAATCCGGAGAAGATCACAACTATTACGTCTCTGGCTAAACAGACGTGTATTAACGATGTGCAGCTGCTGGCGGGTCGTATTGCAGCATTGAGCCGGTTTATCTGTCGGTTGGGAGAAAAGGCAATCCCTCTATATCAGATCATGAAGAAGACAGACCATTTCGTTTGGAGTGATGCTGCCAATGAAGCCTTTGAGAGTTTAAAGTGACAGTTTGCTGAACCGCCTATCCTTGCTGCTCCTGTTGATAAAGAGCCCTTGTTACCATACGTGGCTACTAATGCCCGGGTTGTTAGTGTGGCTATTGTTGTGGAGCGCAAGGAGGCCGGAAAGGAGTACCCGGTTCAACAGCTAGTTTATTACATCAGCCAGGTGCTTATTGAGTCCAAGCAGAGGTACCCACATTGGCAGAAGCTGGTGTATGGGGTTTTCATGGCAAGCCGGAAGCTCAAACATTATTTTTAGGGTCATCCTATCACAGTGGTCAGTTCTGCCCCCTTGGGGGATATCATCCAAAACAGAGAAGCAACTAGCTGGATTGCCAAATGGGCTATTGAGCTTGGACCTCAAAGGTTAAAATATATGCCTCGCACAGCAATCAAATCCCAAGCACTTGTGGACTTCATCAATGATTGGACAGAGTTGCAGTCACTGGAGGAAAAGCCAGATAACACTTATTGGACTATTCATTTTGATGGGTCCAGACAATTGGAAGGCCCAAGGCGTGGAGTCATATTAACTTCCCCATGAGGTGATAAGTTTTGTTATGTTCTCCGTTTAATGTTCCCTTGCACTAACAATGCAGCTGAATATGAGGACTTGCTCCATGTTCTTCGGATGGCTAAGGAGATGAATTTAAGCCGGGTTAAGTGCTTTGGTGACTCGGACCTGGTGGCTCAACAGGTGCCAAGCACTTGGGATTCTAAGGATCCACTCATGGCGGCATATAGACGAGAGGTGGACATAGTGGCTGGTCATTTCAAGGGTTATCAGGTTGACCATATAGACCGGTGAAAGAATGAAGCGGCGGACGCTTTAAGTCTCTTAGGCTCTCAACATAAACCGGTGCCGCCCAATGTCTTCTTGGATGTGCTACATAATCCGTCGGTCAAGATACCTACAAAGGAGTATTTGGTTGTTCCTGACCCAGAGGCGGCTCTTCATGTTATCCCGGATTGGATAGTCCCATACTTGGCGTACATGAACCGGGGCGAGTTACCAGATGATGAAACTTAGGCCCGGCAGATAATCTGGCGATCCATGTCAACGACCATTATCAATGGGGAGTTGCATCATTGCAGCGCAACAGGGGCGTTTCAGCGTTGTGTGTCTCCTCAAGAAGGCTGTGAGATTTTGCATGAGATCCACGAAGGAGATTGTGGTCACCACGCCGGTTCGAAATCCTTGGTAGTTAAGGCCTTTCGTCACGGTTTCTATTGGTTGACAGCTCATGCTGATGCTGAGCATTTGGTAAAGAGGTGTGACGGTTGTCAGAAGTTTGCACGCCGTGCTCATGTTCCGGCTCAAGAATTAAGGATGATCCCAATCACTTGGCCATTTGCAACTTGGGGGCTGGATATGGTTGGGCCCTGTAAGACGTCCAAGGACAAGAAGACCCACCTACTGGTGGCCGTTGATAAGTTCACCAAGTGGGTAGAGGCAGAGCCAGTTAGTAAGTGTGATGTGACCACGGCGGTTCAATTCATCAAAAAGGTGATCTTCCATTTTGGTTTTCCACACAACATCATAACGGATAATGGTACTAATCTATCCAAGGGTGCTATGGAAGAATTTTGTCAACGTGAGCACATCCGGCTTGATGTGTCATCAGTGGCTCACCCCCAATCTAATGGTCAAGCAAAGAGAGCCAATCAAAAGATTTTGAGAGGCATCAAGCCCCGGCTTATGGTTCCTTTAAAGCGGACGCAGGGCTGTTGGGTGGAGGAGTTACCTTTCGTGTTATGGAGTATCAACACCACACCGAACAGATCTACGGGTTACACGCCCTTCTTCATGGTTTACGGAGTAGAGGCGGTTCTCTCTAGTGACATCCGTCATGACTCGCCCCGTGTGGCGGCTTATGTTGAAGCTGATAATGAGAAAGCACGCCAGGACTCACTGGACCTGTTAGATGAGGAGCGTGATCTCGCAGCGGCACGTTCGGCAATTTAACAACAAGATCTGCGAAGTTATCATAGCCGCCGGGTTAAAACCAGAACTTTTCAAGAAGGCGATCTGGTGCTCCGGCTCATCCAGGATTAGACTGATATGCACAAGTTGTCCCCACCTTGGGAACGACCTTTTGTGGTCAGCAAAAATCTTCACAACGGATCATACTACCTTATCGATGTTCGAGAGCACAAAGACTCACGTAAATCAGAGGAGGAGACCCAACGGCCGTGGAATATAGCTCATCTTCGGCCTTACTATACTTGAGCCATAGGCTCTTCTTATGTACATAATTATGACAATGTATATATTATGATCAATATAATAAACTAGACCCTCAGCTAAAGCGGGGTCTCTGTTGTTTTTATTACATCATGTGTGCTTACATGGAAGCTTCTATTTATAAAGTGGAGTTCTATTTATCTGGCTTATAAAGCCACACATATCAAAGGAAATCACTAGGGGGCTTGGTCGTATTCGAACCATAGCTACACCTCTTGATTGGCTTAAGGCCAAAAGGAAATCACTAGGGGGCTTAGTCGTATTCAAACCATAGCTACACCTCTTGATCGGCTTAAAGCCAAAAGGAAATCATGTGTGGGCAAAGAGAGTGTTGCAACAACACAACTCCAACATAGGCAGCCACCGAGCATAGCTCAAATGTTGCTCGGGGGCTCTTTGCTTCTCAAAGAACAAAGAGCTTGAACCCTTGCAATAGGCTATCAAGCCAGGCTTGGAAGCCAGGTGTATTCACCTAAAACCCCGGGTTATCCTGCCTTTTTAAGTAAGCCACTCCGTCCAGGTAAACCTGGTATGACCCGCCGAACGTTTGACAAGTCAATCTCATAGACCCTGAACTTGTCAAAGTGAAAACGACGATTGGTTAATGATTGAGGTTGTGACGCCCCGAGACCGATGCGCCAGGTGTCTTCCAGTTATTCGCCGTCGTTGCCATGTCATTTGCTTGTGTGTTGCATCTTGTCATGTCATCATGTGCATTGCATCATCATGTTTTCAAAACCTGCATCCGTCCGGGTTTCCCCCAGTTCTTTCCGTTGTCCGTTCTGAGCCCAAACACACTTGCACGCGCCCGCGGCACGTCCGAAATATTATTTTATAAGTGGCCGGAAAATGTTCTCGGATTGGGTTGAAAGTTGGCGTGCGGTCTTATTATAGTGTAGATAGGCCGCCTGCCATGTTTCATCGCATTCGGAGTCCGTCTGACGCCCCAACGATTAACTATAGCGACAGTATAGCCGGTCAAACGTCGAACATTTTCGGTCTCCGGAAATGGTTGCCGGGCTGCCTTTCTTTCCTCTCCCCTCATCCCAAGGCTTTCTGCACAGCCCACTACCACTATCCGCCAAGCCCTACCTAGCCTCTCTCGTCAGCCCGCGGCCATCCTCGCGCGCGTCCAAAAGTTGTCCCGAACCCGACCCAGACAGTCATCACCCTTGGGACCGGATCATCCCCAAACATCTATAAAACGTCTCCGTTTTGTTAATTGGACTTCCTAACATATTTTTCTCGACCGTCTGATTATGATCGGAGGGACCAAATGCCCATAAACTTAGCCCTTTTTGCTATATATAGATCAACCAATAGCCTATTTTGGGCAAACCCTAGAAATTAGGAGGCTTGTCCCATCAGTGCAATTCAGCCGCCGCCACATTCCAAATCCCCCTCGAAACCTCCCCCTGCCCGATCCAACCAACCACTGCTCCTCCTTGGATCCCGTAGTGCACCCACCAACCAGAGCTTTTCTCGATCCTCTTTGTCCCATCCACCCCATCGATCGACTTGTCCCTCTTCAGCAAGCCTCAATCCCGCCGCCTCTCCCTCAACCGGACGTCGCCGCCGACGACCAGCACCCCCAGGCCGGCCTCGTCTCCCTTCTCCTTGGCTGTCTCTCTCCGTTTCACCTTCCCCGTGCTCACCTCGCTCTCCCGTCGTCGTCTGCCTGTAGGGAATGAGGAGCACGTCGTCCGACGCCATGGACGGCCTCGAGGTCGTCCCCAACGCCGGCCTCCTCTGCTGGAATCTCCAGCCTCATCCAGCCTCTGTCTCCCTTGTTATGCAAGAACTCGAGGACGAGGACGAGCCCCTTGCCTCGTCTCAATCCCATGGATCGGAATGCCCAGCGCCGCTCGTCGTCGTCCGCCAGGATCCTGCGCCCGCCGAGTTCCCTACCGCGCCGCTGGAGCTCCACTCCCGTGCCAAGATCCGCCGGATCCCGCCGTCCCAGTCCCTTCCGGCCGGTCCTCGCCGGAGCCCTCGCCGGTGTTTGCGCCATCGCCGACCTCCCCTGCATCCTGCATCGAGTAGGAGAAGAATGCATGCAGCTAGAGCCTCCGCTCGCCTGCGTTGACCCAAGTGCTGCGATGGCCTGCCTCCTTGCCTCGATCCGGCCCAACTCCCCCCAAGCCCGCCAGCGCCCGATCGAAGCAAGGCCCAGCTGTGCACCAGCGTGCCTCCTCTTCACAGAATTGGGCTAGGCCGAGGGTGAGCATCCCCCAAGCGCCCCCTCCTCTTGTTTTTTTCACCTGTTGGGCCAGCCAATTCGGCCCGCGTATGTTTTTTCTAGCGTCTGTGATTTGTCTATTTATTCCAGAGACTGAAGTTTTTGTAGAAAACCCCTCCATGTTCATGCATATAATAACTTCAAAATCGTGCATCGAATTAAAATAAATTATATACGAAACTTGTTAGAATTTTGTGTAGATTAATAATTTGCAACTTTCTTCCTTGTTAAAAGTGTTTTAAATGATGTTTGCTTATATTTTGCCTATTGCCATGTTAAAATGCTTTATTTCATAACTAAATAACCGTAGCTCCAAACTTAACAAACTTTATATGTAAATGGGGTAGAAAAATGCCTAGTTTAATATGGTGACATTACTTTGCATGTTAAACAAATCTAAAATATGGTTTAGGGCAGAACAGTACCAAACGTAAAATATGCATATGGGGATTTACCGGAATTGTTGTTCGTTGTTTCCGGCCTCATTTAAACTTGCCTAGATAGGTAGTTTTCCTATGCTCCACCTCTTGCCATGTTAATCAACATTTAATATTGTTGGGTACACAAATGGGAGAGAACTAAATAATTGTTGTGGTTTTTTGTCAATATGCAACTCGTTGCATATTGAGCTCCACTTAACTTGTAGGTTTGCTTGTGCACTTTGCCATGCCATGCATAATTAAACCGGACATGCATCATACTTGGTTGTGCATCATGCCATGTTGATGTGGTGGTTGTTTACTATGTGTTTTGCTTCTTTCTGGTGTTGCTTCTTCGGGTTGGTTCTGATAACATCGCGTTTTTGAGGTTTCGTTCGACTTCGTCCGCTTGTCTTCTTCATGGACTCGTTCTTCTTCCTTGCGGGATTTCAGGCAAGATGACCATACCCTCGAAATCACTTCTATCTTTGCTTGCTAGTTGCTCGCTCTTTTGCTATGCCTATGCTGCGATACCTACCACTTGCTTGATCATGCCTCCCATATTGTTAAGCCAAGCTTCTAACCCACCTTGTCCTAGCAAACCGTTGTTTGGCTATGTTACCGCTTTGCTCAGCCCCTCTTATAGCGTTGTTAGTTGTAGGTGAAGATTGGAGTTTGTTCCATGTTGGAACATGGATATTTTGTTGGGATATCACAATATCTCTTATTTAATTAATGCATCTATATACTTGGTTAAGGGTGGAAGGCTCGGCCTTAGGCCTGGTGTTTTGTTCCACTCTTGCCACCCTAGTTTCCGTCATATCGGTGTTATGTTGCCGGATTTTGCGTTCCTTACACGGTTGGGTTATAATGGGTACCCCTTGACAGTTCACTTTGAATAAAACTCCTCCAGCAATGCCCAACATTGATTTTACCATTCGCCACCTAGCCTCTTTTTCCCTTGGGTTTCACGGACTCAAGGGTCATCTTTATTTTAACCCCCCCGGGCCAGTGCTTCTCTAAGTGTTGGTCCGAAACGGGCAGCCTGCGGGGCCACCTCGGGGAAACTCGAGGGCTGGTTTTACTCGTAGCTTGACCTATCTGAGTGTGCCCTGAGAACGAGATATGTGCAGCTCCTATCGGGATTTGTCGGCACATTCGGGCGGTGTTGCTGGACTTGTTTTACCATTGTCGAGGATGTCTTGTAACCGGGATGCCGAGTCTGATCGGATTGTCTTGGGAGAAGGAATATCCTTCGTTGACCATGAGAGCTTGTGATGGGCTAAGTTGGGACACCCCTACAGGGATTGAACTTTCGAAAGCCGTGCCCGCGGTTATGGGCAGATGGGAATTTGTTAATGTCCGTTTGTAGAAAACCTGAAACTTTACTTAATTAAAATGCATCAACCACGTGTGCAACCGTGATGGTCTCTTCTCGGCGGAGTCCGGGAAGTGAACACGGTGTTGGAGTTATGTTTGAAGTAGGCTGTTATAGGATCACTTCTTGATCATATTTTCTTGAACATGCTTTGCCTTCTCTTCTCGCTCCCATTTGCGTAAGGTAGCCACCATATATGCTAGTTGATTGCTGCAGCTCCACCTCATACCTTTTCCCCTACCTATAAGCTTAAATAGTCTTGATTGCGAGGGTGTGAGATTGCTGAGTCCCTGTGACTCACAGATACTTCCAAAACCAGCTTGCAGGTGCCGTTGAACCGTGCAGGTGACGAAACAAAGCTCAAGGAGGAGCTCGATGAAGATTGTGTTCGCTATGTTGTTCTGTTTCCAGTTGATCAGTTGTGGAGCCCAGTTGGGACGATCGGGGATCTGTGTAGCATTTGGGGTAGTCTTCTTTTATTTTAGTTCCGTAGTCGGACCTTGAGTGTATCTGGATGATGTAATGCTTTATTCATGTAATTGTGTGAAGTGGCGATTGTAAGCCAACTATGTGTCTTTTTCCCTTATGTAATACATGGGTTGTGTGAAGATTACCTCACTTGCGACATTGCTTTTAATGCGGTTATGCCTCTAAGTCGTGCTTCGACACGTGGGAGATATAGCCGCATCGAGGGCGTTATAAGTTGGTAATCAGAGCCTTCCCCAACTTTAGGAGCCCTCTGCTTGATCGAATCGCTGGCGTTGTTGAGTCTAGAAAAATGTTTTGAGTCATTTAGGATTATATATATCGGGGAGTTAGGAATTCTTTTTACTCCTCAGTCCCTTCATCGCTCTGGTGAGGCAACCTTACGTAGAGTTTGGACTCTTCTCTTCTCAAATTTCACTAAAAAAATTTTGGATCACGCGGGTATCTTGGAATCATTCCTATGGTTTTATGATGAGAACATTGTTCTTGGTGCCTCCTGACATTTAGGGGTTGTGGCAGTGTCCTGGGGAGTTGAGCTCCGAGGTGTTGTCATCACAATTTTATCGTTGCAGTCCTGGAATACCTGAGTTTCGCCGACATCGAAAATCTCTTTTATGCAGTTGTTGGTGAGATAACCTCGACGCCACCCAGTACTAGGGCGGGAGTTAGGGAGTATTGCCATGACTCATATAATGGATGCTTTTTGAAGGTTGAGGTAAACGATTCCCGAAGGTTTCTTGGTTATGTGTTGAAGGATGGATACATCTGGATGTAGGATTTGCTAGTTTTTGGGTGAGATATTATACTTCCCCTGTATCCCCAACACCTGATTGGATAACCGGAAAGTTTCAGAAGTTTATAAGTGCGAATTCAAGTAGCTCTTAGGATATCTTTCCGACAGATGTATGATACGAAATTGGGGTTCGACGTCTAGTGGTCCGCCTATACACGGTTGGTTTTAAAGTGGTCTCGTTGTGTCTTAAAGAGTCCCTGGCTATGTTGACTCGTGGACGCTTCGTATGTCATGTGCACTGCCTTGTACATGATGGTGCTGTACGATCGAGCCCGTGTAGGCCCCACGAAGAAAACTTCGGATGAAATCTCTATCATATGTTTGTTCTGGCTTATTTTGAAAGCCAATCCTTGGTTTTGTTTTCAGTTGTGGTATTCGAGTTTGCTTCAATGTCAAGTGTTGATTCCATACCTTTCCTAAGCGGTGTACTCATGTTCATATGTGAATACCAATCCTTCATGATAATCGAGATGGTCATGTCAATCCCTTTTCAACCGGCGTGTGTCTCTTCAAGTAGATGCATTCATTTTCAACATTTGCAAGATCCAATCTTAGTTTTCGTCAACGGTGTTGTTTAATTTGTCCAAAATTGCCTTTGTTTTCCCACCCTCCCACCCTCCCACCCTTTTTTCTTCAAGGACTCAGATTTCTTAATCAAGTATCATCTTATTGATTGGAAGCCTCTCCATTCCCTTTTCTGTTAATGTTCTTATCCGGTGATTCTCATTAAGATTCTAACGGAGCCTCAAGTTCATCATTTTCATTCTTTTCATCTCCGCTGGATTCGAGTCAAGACTTGTCGATCATATCCTTTTACCGTTTCAAATGCTTACTTATGCCGGTGCACCTCTTAATCTTCCCCGCTTGCTATTCAATTGTTCCAGAGTGTTCAAGATATCTTGAAGATTCGTGTTTCCACTCTGCTTTCGTAATCCTTTCAAGCCCTTTCGTGATTGTTATCTCATTCTAGCCATTTAACTCAACTAGTGCTTTCTCTCTTTTAAATCGTTCAACGGTGTTTCTTTTGAGTGGGCCCTAACCCATAGGTCTTTTTCCAGGATCTTACCTGACTCTTCTAATTTTTACTGGAGCTGCTCAAATTCTTTTCCAAGTTTGACGGAAGAATGAATTATCATCAATCAAATGTCTTTCTCCAAGGTCGGTTAAATTCTTCTCATCGTTGGCTCAACCTTTCCATTTTTCATCCCAGAGTATCTCAACAATTTGGTGGTGTTTCTCATTGTCATTCTCAGTTTTTGAAGACCGAAGAAGAGTTCTTCCTCAAAACTTTTCCATTCTCTCGAAGATTCGTGGTTCTAGCCTAATGATATCCTCTCTTTATTGTTTCGATTGTGAGAATTATTTTCACCCATCCGGAGGATTTCAAGAGTATTTCCGTTTGTTGTCTATGAAGCCCATCATTTCAGAAGATTTATTCATTCTAGCTTTCAGCTCTCATTCTCCAAACCTTACCGGTGCATCATTCAAGTATTCTCCAATCAGCTCGTCATCTCTTCGTTCTCATATATCTAAATCCTCTCAAGTATCCTCATTCATTTCATAATTCTTCCCAGTGTTCCTTTATATTTTCTTCGTTCATTTCCAATCATTACGGTGGTTCATTCAAGATTATCTTGTTTCGTTTATCATATCAATTTATTTGTTATTTCTATCCTACCGGTGTTTTCGTTGAAGACCTTATCAATGTATCGACATCTCTCTTAATCCTTTTCAACGAGAATAAGTAGTATGCCAAATCCGTTTGCTCGCCATCAATTAAAATTGATGAAGGATAAGCATAATGTAATTCTTATTCTTGTTTCATTGAGTGAATTCAACTCCTTATTCCGGAGTGGTTCATCATATCACATTCTCGGTTCGAGATGCTTTATCTTTTATCCCGGTGTTACGAGCTTCCACTTTATCTAGTCACAAAGTTTCTTCTAACCATTGCAAGGTTTCACTTTGTGTTTTCAACTTCTCTTTCTGCTCATTATCCTTTTACTACCGGAGTTCTTCATGAAGGTTTTACATGATGGTTCTCCAATGATTTAATTCCTTCTCGAAGTGATCATCAAGATTCTTTTCAGAGGAGCTCAAGCATTCTTCATCTTGCAATTCGGAGTGCAATTCTTTCTTCCATATCATTGGAGGTGGTATTATGTCATTCTTGATAATTTGAGTTCATGTTTTGTCACATCCCTAGTTCTGGTATGACCTAGGCTAGCTAGTCATGTGTGCATCATGTGTAAATTTCATTTAAATTTGAAATGGGGAATTGTAAAACCCTTAGAAATCATTTCTGGAAATGACTTAGAAAAAAATTGCTCCAAAAGGGTCCAAGAAAACGTTCATGTCTCTCTCTGAAAATATTGGGCAGAGGTAAAATTCAAACCAATATTTCTAGGAGCTCAGAAATATTTATTTTGGACATTTGGAATTAATCCAATAATTAATTGCGATGGGTAAATATTTTTATATATATATAATATTGTTCAATAATTCTGAATTTTGGTGAGGGGTTTTGGATTAATTCCTTAGGTCCCTGCAAAATTTGACAGAATTAAATAAATTATTTTAGTATTATTTTTAAAAGCAGAAACAAATGTTACAAAAATAGAAAACGAAACAGAAAAAGGGGAAAACACCTACCTGGGCCTTACCTGAGGCTTGGCACTGTGCGGCCCAGTTGGCCGGCCCAGCCAGCTGGCCCTGCCAGTCACCCTCAACCTCCCGCCAGGATGATGAGGGCGTGTGGCCGACGCACGCCGGCGCACGCCTGCTTCCCGCCGCTGCCTCGACGCCCAGGACGTCGCCACGTAGCCTCCCCGACCCCCTCTCACTCTCCCCCGTACTCCTCCTCTCCTCTGTCACTCTCTCTCGCCCGCACCCGAGCGCAGCCGTCGCCGCTGATCGCCGTTGCCGCGCCCACTGCCACGGCCTCGCCTCCCCGTCGTGCTTGGAACCTCCGCCACGTCGCCGGCTACCTCCTCGTCGAGCCACGCACCTCCGGACGTCCTCCATTGCCACCATCGCCGTCGTCTTCGCCACCGGCTGCCCGAGATTGCCGACGATGCTCCGGCCGCACCAGTGCTTCCTCGAGCTCGCTGACGCCTCCGCTGGATCCGCCGTGAGCTCTACTTCGTTTCCCCTCCTCCCCGTGCTCGTTTGCCCCATCTAGCTAGCTCAACCACCGCGCCCGTGAGCTCCTCGCCGCCGGCCATGGCGCCACGATGGCCTTAGCCCGAGCCAGCCACTCCCGCGCGCGTCACCGTGCTCCTGGTGACGCCAGGAGGCCGTAGAGGGCCTCCGCATCCCCTGCCATGCATCGCAGCGCTGTGCCCGCACGCCATCGAACTCCGGCTACCGCCCCGAGCTCCGCCGCAGCGAGCTTAGGCCGTCCCCGCCTCTCCCACTTGCTCCAGATGACGCGGACGAGGCTCAGCTCCTCGCCTGTGGTCTCCGCCGCCTGAATGGTCGCCGAAGGGCGATTCCCGTGCCCTCCGCGGCGTTCGGCATCGCCGGCGGCTAAATGCCGGTAGGTTTGACCGCATCAACCCCGCTAATTAACCCCCCCCCCTCTGTGACACTGACAGTGGGCCCCGTGCCCTAATCTGTTAATTAGATTAGAAATAACCCCTCGGTTAAACTAACTATGACACTGACGTGTGGCCCCCACACATTAGGTTTGACCCGGGTTGACTGCTGACGCAGGCATGACGCAATGCTGACGCAATATTTCATTTTCTGGTTTAAAATTAATCAGGAAATTCCAGAAAATGTTCTAAACTTCAAAAATTCATAGAAATTCAACCGTAGCTCAGATTAAAATAATTTATATATGAAAAATTATCAGAAAAATGCGATCTATCCATCTGTACCATTTTCATGCATGAAAAACCAACCTATACATGCTATATACATGAAAACACACCTATGGCATATTTAGGAGCTTAATTTGGAGTTGTATTTGAACCCTTGGTTCAAATGGACTTCAACCAAATAAATGCTAGGTGCATTAACTCAAACAGCATCACATACTCATGCCATGATCATGCATCATATTGTTGCATATACTTGTGTTTGATTTTCTACACCGTTCCTTCTCGATAGGTCCTGCTCCGGCAAGTGTTCGTGAGTACCTGTCTGAGGAGCAGTGCCCCTCCTGTTGATCTACCAGGCAAGAAACCCCCCCTTGTTCATTCCAATACAATCCCACTCTCTCGCTCCTGCTCTCTTTTATTGCATTCGGACAACAGTGATTCAACTGTTACTTTATGTTGCGGTAGTTGAACCCATTCCTCTGCATGACCTGTCATTGCCACAATAAATAGTTGAAACCCACTAGCATGTGTAGGAGTTGATTGAGCCATGTGGTGTTCCTACCATGCCATGCCTGCTATTGCTTAGAGTTGTGTCAGGTCTGATTCATCGGGGATGAATTGGAGTGGTACGATATGTTCTGGTGCTGAGAGTTAAGCGTGTGCACATGATTTGGTAAAGGTAGCGGTGAGAGGCCATGTAGGAGTACATGGTGGGTTGTCTCACTGGAACCATCCTTAAGAACTGAGTTCGGTGTAAGTTGTCCAATGACTAGTTACTACCACACATTGGGCTCTGGGCGGTCCAAGCTCTCTCGACTTATTAGCCAACTTGATCTCTGTCCTGGAGTTGCAATTAGTTTCTGGTGTTTGTAGGTAGTGTTAGTAGTCTACCAAGTGGCACCCGGCCAGGTGGGCTTGGGACAGACTAGGCACAGTGGCACGGTGTACCAAGTGGCACCTGGATGGTGGGCTTGGGAACCCTGCTCACATCGTTTGGGGCCGTGAGCGACACCTCGGCCGGATCTCCTTGCGGATGGAACCCGAATAGGCGATAAACCTGGACTAGAGTCTTGTGTGGTTAGTCAGGTCGTGGCCGACACCCTCGCCAGGCTTCTGCTTGAAGGTTGCTGAGATACATGACGTGTACATGGTGATAAGTGGTGAGAGCGTGTGTGATGAAGTACACCCCTCCAGGGTTATCATGATCTATTCGAATAGCCGTGTCCTCTGTTATGGACTTCATGGATGCTTACGTGGTACATAGACAACTTTAGGTGGATACTCTAAAATGCTCAAGACAAGTGTGAGTGCTATGGATGGCCTTCTCGTAAGGAGACGAGGATGGATCTGTAGTAGTGTATTGATGTGGTGATTAGTGGACTCGTGTGCGCTGCCTCATCTCAAAGAAGTTTCTCGTTGTCGTAGAACAGGATAGCCACTGAGTCAAAGCTGGCTTGCTGCAACTAAACCCCACTTCACCTTCTTGATATGAATGCATGTATGATAGGATCTTATGTAAGTCTTGTTGAGTACCTTTGTACTCACGTTTGCTTTATTTATGTTTTACAGATGAGACATCTGTCTCACTAGTAGTACCGCTTGGACTTCGACGAGTAGCTTGTTACCTCAGCTACGATCTTGTACCTTGGAGGGACTTGTAGATAGTCAGGTTTCTTAGCCTTTTTCTTTTGTAGTTGTCTGTACTCAGACATGTAATGCTTCCGTTGCTTGTATGCTTTGAATGATGGGTCATGTGACCCCTCTGTGTATTAATGCTATGTGGCTCTTCTAAGCCTTTATCTATATGAGTTTGCGTTATGTTGTGATGCCATGTTGTACAACACATACTTGCATGTTATGCGTACGTGTGACATGTATTTCTATGTGTGGGTCCGACAATCTAGTTGTTTATCCTTGGCAGTCTCTCTTATGGGGAAATGTAGTCTAGCGCTTCTTTGAGCCATAGTAGTCCGTTACAGCCCGGTTCACCGGAGTCCTGCTAGCCCAGCACCACTGCTGAGGACACTTGACTGGCCGGCATGTGTTTCACTTCGTTCCTGTGTTTGTCCCTTCGGGGAAATGTCACGCGGTGACATCCGGAGTCCTGTTAGCCCAGTGCTATAGCCCGGAATCACACGCTGCTGACCGACACGCTCGATGTGAATCATGTATGCCTGTTCCCATAGGTTAGTGCCGCTTTGGGTTCATGACTAGCCATGTCGGCCCGGGTTCTCTGTCATATGGATGCTAGCGACACAATCATATAAGCGAGCCAAAAGGCACAAATGGTCCCGGGCCAGGGTAAGGCGACACCCGTGGGGATACCGTGCGTGAGGCCGCAAGGTGATATGAGGTGTTACCGGCTAGATCGATGTGATTTGGAATGGGGGTCCTGACATGTTTCATGATTCACATGTTGTTAAGAATGAGGTACTTTAAAACCATCAATCCCTTCGTTGGAGTTATCTTGGGTTATATTTCACCTAAAGCTTTCCCTAAGGATTGTTGCTATTTATGGTGCTTATAAATGACCCAAGTTCTTTATTTATCCTCCTGGTGAAATAAGTTTCTTATCTCCTTGTTCATATCAATCCAATCTTGTTTCCATTTATGGTAGGTTTTCACCTCAAGTTCTTGAGATGTTTTCCATCAGCCCTCAACAAGCTTAATCTTTTCGTTGTTGGTTTTCCAACGATTCCGTTCGACCCTTCTCCTAAAGATGCCTTTTCAAGCTCTTTTGTGGCAGAAGTTGACATTTTCTTCTCCATTCTCCTAGTTCAATTATCTATCTTCTATTCTTTCGTTCCGGAGGCATTGCGATGTTATTCTTTTCACCCGTCATCTCGTTTTTGTCAAAGATCATGTTCTTTTCATGCCTATCCATTTAACCGGAGTGTTATGCCCTTTTGCTCAAGTACTTTTCGCCTTATCTAGCCTTGCATCTCTATCAACCGGAGTGCTGTCTGAGATCTTTCTTACCCCTTGTTCCATTCATTCAATAGTTCTGGAGGCAGTATGTTGTGATTTCATCAAGTATCTTCTCATCTTACCAAGTTCTTATTCAATTCCTTTTCTTTTCGGCCGGAGTGCTGCCCAAATTACATCATTCTTATCCCTTCTCTATCTTGTTTTAACTGGAGTGTTGTGGCTATCATTCCTTTTCTAACCGGAGTAACATCCAAGTGCTTTCATTTTGCCAAGTTCATATATTTTGTCTTCTTGTTTCAACCGGAGTGCTTGAATGTACCTCTTGCTCGCTGTAACACTTTTCTTATGCCTTTCAACATACAAGGTTCTAGTAATGTTCCTTGTTACTCTTTTCTAACGGAGTGTTTTCAACTTTGTTCATCTCCGTTGTATTTTTTCTCGAAGTTGTTCAACCTCTCAAGGTTCGTTGGTTTCACTCATTTGTAAAAGAAGCAACTTAGTTTTACCCTCCTCTTTCTCTTCCGTTGTCCCTCCGGTGCCATTCTAGATCTCGGGACGAGATCCTCTCGTAGTGGTGGAGTGTTGTGACGCCCCGAGACCGATGCGCCAGGTGTCTTCCAGTTATTTGCCATCGTTGTCATGTCATTTGCTTGAGTGTTGCATCATGTCATGCCATCATGTGCATTGCATCATCATGTTTTGAAAACCTGCATCCGTCCGAGTTTCCCCAGTTCTTTCCATTGTCCGTTCTGAGCCAAGACACACTTGCACGCGCCCGTGGCACGTCCGAAATATTATTTTATAAGTGGCCGGAAAATGTTCTCGGATTGGGTTGAAAGTTGGTGTGCGGTCTTATTATAGTGTAGGTAGGCCGCCTGCCAAGTTTCATCGCATTCGGAGTCCGTCTGACGCCCCAACGATTAACTATAGCGACAGTATAGCCGGTCAAACGTCGGACGTTTTCGGTCTCCGGAAACGGTTGCCGGGCTGCCTTTCTTTCCTCTCCTCTCAGCCCAGGGCTTTCTGCACAGCCCACTACCACTAACCGCCAGGCCCTACCTAGCCTCTCTCGTCAGCCCGCGGCCATCGTCGCGCGCGTCCGAAAGTTGTCCCGAACCCGACCCGGATAGTCATCACCCTTGGGTCCGGATCATCCCCAAACATCTACAAAACGTCTCCATTTTGTTAATTGGACTTCCTAACATATTTTTTCTCAACCGTCCGATTAAGATCGGAGGGACCAAATGCCCCTAAACTTAGCCCTTTTTGCTATATATAGATCAACCAATAGCCTATTTTGGGCAAACCCTAGAAATTAGGAGGCTTGTCCCATCAGTCCAATTCAGTCGCCGACACATTCCAAATCCCCCTCGAAACCTCCCCCTGCCTGATCCAACCAACCAGTGCTCCTCCTTGGATCCCGCAGCGCACCCACCAACCAGAGCTTCTCCCGATCCTCTCTGTCCCATCCACCCCATCGATCGACTTGTCCCTCTCCCGCAAGCCTCAATCCCACCGTCTCTTCCTCAACTGGATGTCGCCGCCGACGACCACCACCCCCAGTCCGGCCTCGTCTCCCTTCTCCTCGGTCTTCTCTTTCCGTTTCTCCTTCCCCGTGCTCACCTCGCTCTCCCGTCGTCATCTGCCTGCAGGGAACGAGGAGCACGTCGTCCGACGCCATGGACGGCCTCGAGCTACCCGGCGCTAGCTCAGTTCATGGCCACCACGCACCTGGCGTATAACCTCATGAAGATGCCCGGGAGCAGCGGCACCCTCGCCATGCACGGGGACACCGGGGATGCCCTGCGAGTACTCAAGCTCGCCTTCAAGACGGCGGCATCGGCACGGCCCGTCAATGTGGGTACCCCTGAGCCCAAGGGGGCTGCGCCCGCCGAGAAGAAGCAGTTGTTCACCCAGGACAAGGCAGAAACCAAGCAGATACCCATCGACGAGGACGGGTCCTCCAGTGCCACTTTCACCATAGGCGCCAACCTTGAGCCTGAGCAGGAGGAGGCCTTGGTCAAGTTCTTGCGCGTGAATAAGAAGGTATTTGCTAGGGAGCCCGATCAGCTGGCGGGGATCCCTAGGAGTGTCATCGAGCATCACCTCAACGTGTGCCCAAATGTGTGCCCCGTGAAGCAGAAGGCCAGGCGGCAGTCCGTGGAGAAGCAGGCCTTCATTGTCCAAGAGACCCGCAAGCTAGAAGCCCCTGGGGTCATTTGCGAGGTCCGATACCCGGATTGGTTGGCCAACCCTGTCGTTGTGCCCAAGAAAGGGGGGAAGGAACGCATGTGTGTCGACTTCACCAACCTCAACAAAGCATGTCCGCAAGATCCGTTTTCGCTCCCCCGCATCGACCAGATCGTCGATTCCACTGCGGAGTGCGACCTGCTGTGCTTCCTGGACGCCTTCTCCGGGTATCACCAGATCAAGGTAGCGGTAGAAGACGTTGAGAAGACCGCCTTCTTGACCCCGTGTGGGGTATACTGCTATACATGCATGCCATTCGGACTGCGTAACGCAGGGGCAACCTTTCAGCGGCTGATGCACATCACCTTGGGCCCGCAACTCGGAAAGAATGTCGAAGCCTATGTTGATGACATTGCAGTAAAATCTCGGGAGGCGAAGACCCTGATACAAGACCTGGAGGAGACCTTCGCGAGCCACGATGCAGTAAACCTGCGGCTTAGCCTGGAGAAATGTGTGTTTGGCGTCCCCTCGGGCAAGCTTTTGGGATTCCTCGTGTCCCATCATGGCATTGAGGCCAACCCCGAGAAGGTCAAGGCAGTCGAGGACATGAGTCCGCCAAAGACCCTCAGAGAAATGCAGAAGCTCACTGGGCACGTGACCGCGCTAGGGCGCTTCATCTCCAAATTAGGGGAGCGAGCGCTGCCTTTCTTTCAGCTGATGAAGAAAAAGGGGCCCTTTGAATGGACTGAAGAGGCAGATAAGGCGTTTCAAGATCTCAAGAGGTACCTGACCAGTCCCCCAGTCATGGTGGCTCCGCGCCCTCGAGAGCCCCTGCTGCTCTACCTTGCTGCTACTCCCTACTCCGCCAGCGCAGCCCTGGTGATGGTTAGGGAGGAGCGCCAAGTCAAGACCACAGCGACAGCCCGAGGCAAGACAAAACGGGAACAAGGAAAGCCTGCAGAAGCCGCAACCGCAGTTGAGGAGGGTCAGCTGCCGAAGAATGCACTGGAGGCAGGAGAGGCCGCACGCCCAGATGGTCCACCTCACGAGGCCACGTCATCCCATGAGGCGCCCTTACCTCCCGAGGGCGCCGCGACCCCAGATACTCTCAGCCTTGTTGAGAATCCCGTCTACTTTGTTAGCACGGTGTTACGGGACGCGAGGGCACGGTACCAAATGCCTCAAAAGCTCCTCCTCGCGTTACTAGTAGCCTCACGCAAGCTGCGTCACTACTTCCAGGCTCATCCCATCAAGGTCGTCTCTTCGTACCCCCTAGAGAGAGTGCTCAGGAGCCCTAACTCAGTCGGAAGGGTCGCCGAGTGGAACATGGAGCTGCAGGCGTTTCAGCTCGAGTTCAGCACAACCAGTGTCATCAAAGGAGCAGCATTGGCGGATTTCATAGCGGAATGGGCGGAGGCACCAGGCCTCAAGGACAACGAGGATCGGTCCCTCTCTCCAGGGAGTGAGGCGCCAGAAGGCTGGGTCATGTAGTTCGATGGGGCGTTCTCCAGACATGGCGCGGGGGCTGGTGCGATGCTGATATCACCCACTCAGGATAAGCTCTACTATGTCGTGCAGCTCTGTTTCCAGCAAGGTGAAAAGGTCTCCAACAACATTGCAGAATATGAGGGACTGATAGCCAGGTTGAAGGCCGCGGTAGCTCTAGTGAAACGCCTCACCATCAAGGGCGACTTGCAGCTCCTAGTCAACTTCTCCAACAAAGTGTGCGAGCCAAAGGACGAGCATATGGAGGCCTACCTAGCGGAGGTCTGCAGGATGGAAATGCAGTTCTAGGGGCTGGAGCTGAAGCACGTGCCCCGTGGCACCAATCAGGAAGCTAACGACATAGCCGGACGGGCATCTAGGCGGTTGCCGCAGGAACTCGGCGTCTTCGAAGAGCGGCTCTTCAAACCCTCACCATAGCCGACGTTATCGAACACCACTCAGTCTCGAGAGGAGCTCCCCCAGCCGCCAGCCTCGGGAGCCCTGGTCTGTGGGCCGACCTCAGGAGCACGCCTGCTCCTGGTGATGGAACATCGGGAGGAGTGCTGGATCGCAGAACTCCGGAGTTATTTAACGCAAGGGGCCCTACCGGAAAAGGAAGAGGAAGCGGAGCATGTGGCGCGGCAGGCCACGGCATACTGCATCAAAGATGGAGAACTTTACCGGAAGCGACCAAACGGTGTATCTCTGCGCTGCATCTCCAGGGAGCAAGGAAAGGAACTACTGGCGGACATACACGGCGGAGACTGCGGACACCACTCATCATCACGGACCCTCGTCGGCAAGGCGTTCCGTAGCGGGTTCTATTGGCCCACCGCGCTCAACGACGTGATCGAATTGGTAAAGGCTTGTGAGGCCTGCCAGTTTCATTCCAAGAAGATCCATCAACTGGGGGGGCCTGCAGACAATACCCATCTCGTGGCCATTCGCAGTTTGGGGGTTGGATATTCTGGGCCCGTTCCCTCGGGCGCCAGGGGGCTACCGTTACCTCTACGTCGCCATTGACAAGTTCACCAAATGGGCAGAAGTGGAGGCTGTCCGTACCATCCCCGCTGGCTCCGCGGTCAAGTTCATCAGGGGTATCGTGAGCCGGTTCGGGGTGCCGAATCGCATCATCACAGACAACGGTTCGCAGTTCACCAGTAATCTCTTCAAAACCTTGGGACATAGATATGCTACGCTTCGGTAGCCTCCACTTCTGCCCACTTGGTGAACTTGTCAATGGCGACGTAGAGGTAACGGTAGCCCCCTGGCGCCCGAGGGAACGGGCCCAGAATATCCAACCCCCAAACTGCGAATGGCCACGAGATGGGTATTGTCTGCAGGCCCCCCCCCAGTTGATGGATCTGCTTGGAATGAAACTGGCAGGCCTCACAAGCCTTTACCAATTCGATCGCGCCGTCGAGCGTGGTGGGCCAATAGAACCCGCTGCAGAATGCCTTGCCGACGAGGGTCCGTGATGATGAGTGGTGTCCGCAGTCTCCGCCGTGTATGTCCTCCAGTAGTTCCTTTCCTTGCTCCCTGGAGATGCAGCGCACAGATACACCGTTTGGTCGCCTCCGGTAAAGTTCACCATCTCTGATGCAGTATGCCGTGGCCTGCCATGCCACACGCTCCGCTTCCTCTTCCTTTTCTGGTAGGGCCCCTTGCGTTAAATCACTCCGGAGTTCTGCGATCCAGCACTCCTCCTAAGGTTCCATCGTCAGGAGCAGGCGTGCTCCTGAGGTCGGCCCATAGACCGGGGCTCCCGAGGCTGGCGGCTGGGGGAGCTCCTCTCGAGACTGAGCGGTGTTTGATAACGTCGGCTGCGCTGAAGGTTTGAAGAGCCGCTCTTCGAAGACGCCGTGTTCCTGCGGCAACCGCCTGGATGCCTGTCCGGCTATGTCGTCAGCTTCCTGATTGGTGCCATGGGGCACGTGCTTCAGCTCCAGCCCCCAGAACTGCTTTTCCATCCTACGGACATCTGCTAGGTAGGCCTCCATATGCTCGTCCTTCGGCTCGTACACCTTGTTGGAGAAGTTCACTAGGAGCTACGAGTCGCCCTTGACGGTGAGGCGTTTCACTCCCAGGGCTACTGCGGCCTTCAACCCGGCTATCAGTCCCTCATATTCTGCAATGTTGTTGGAGACCTTTTAACCTTGCAGGAAACAGAGCTGCACGGCATAGTAGAGCTTATCCTGAGTGGGTGATATCAGCACCGCACCAGCCCCCGCGCCGTGTCTGGAGAACACCCCATCGAAGTACATGACCCAGCCTTCCGGCGTCTCACTCCCTGGAGAGAGGGATTGATCCTCGTTGTCCCTGAGGCCTGGTGCCTCCGCCCATTCCGCTATGAAATCCGCCAACGCTGCTCCTTTGATGACCCAGGTTGTGCTGAACTCGAGCTGAAACGCCTACAGCTCCATGTTCCACTCAGCGACCCTTCCGGCTGAGATAGGGCTCCTGAGCACTCAATCTAGAGGGTTCGATGAGACGACCTTGATGGGATGAGCCTGGAAGTAGTGACGCCGCTTGCGTGAGTCTACCAGTAACGCGAGGAGGAGCTTTTGAGGCATTGGGTACCGTGCCCTCGCGTCCCGTAACACCGTGCTAACAAAGTAGACGGGATGCTCAACAAGGCTGAGAGTATCTGGGGTCGCGGCGCCCTCGGGAGGTAAGGGCGCCTCATGAGATGACGTGGCCTCGTGAGGTGGACCATCTGGGCGTGCGGCCTCTCCTGCATCCGGTGCATTCTTCGGCAGCTGACCCTCCTCAACTGCCGTTGCTGCTTCTGCAGGCTTTCCTTGTTCCCGTTTTGTCTTGCCTCGGGCTGCCGCTGTGGTCTTGACTTGGCGTTCCTCCCTAACTGCCACCAGGGCTGCGCTGGCGGAGTGGGGAGTGGCAGCGAGGTAAAGCAGCAGGGGCTCTTGAGGGTGCGGAGCCACCATGACTGGGGGACTGGTCAGGTACCTCTTGAGATCTTGGAACGCCTTATCTGCCTCTTCAGTCCATTCAAAGGGCCCTTTTTTCTTCATCAGCTGAAAGAAAGGCAGCGCTCGCTCCCCTAATTTGGAGATGAAGCGCTCTAGCGCGGTCACGCGCCCAGTGAGCTTCTGCATTTCCCTGAGGGTCTTTGGCGGACTCATGTCCTCGACTGCCTTGACCTTCTCGGGGTTGGCCTCGATGCCACGATGGGACACGAGGAATCCCAAGAGCTTGCCCGAGGAGACGCCAAACACACATTTCTACGGGTTGAGCTGCAGGTTTACTGCGCCGAGGCTCGCGAAGGTCTCCTCCAGGTCTTGTATCAGGGTCTTGGCCTCCCGAGATTTTACTACAATGTCATCAATGTAGGCTTCGACATTCTTTCCGAGTTGCGGGCCCAAGGTGATGTGGATCAGCTGCTGAAAGGTTGCCCCTACGTCACGTAGTCTGAATGGCATGCATGTATAGCAGTATACCCCGCACGGGGTGAAGAAGGCGGTCTTCTCAACGTCTTCTACCTCCATCTTGATCTGGTGATACCCGGAGAAGGCGTCCAGGAAGCATAGAAGGTCACACTCCGCAGTGGAATCGACGATCTGGTCGATGCGGGGAGCGGAAACGGATCTTGCGGGCATGCATTGTTGAGGTTGGTGAAGTCGACACACATGCGTTCCTTCCCCCCTTTCTTGGGTACAACAACAGGGTTGGCCAACAAATACCCTCGCGAATGACCCCAGCGGCTTCTAGCTTGCGGGTCTCTTGGACAATGAAGGCCTGCTTCTCCATGGACTGCCGCCTGGCCTTCTGCTTCACGGGGCACACATTTGGGTATACGTTGAGGTGATGCTCGATGACACTCCTGGGATCCCCGCCAGCTGATCGGGCTCCCAAGCAAATACCTTCTTATTCGCGCGCAAGAACTTGACCAAGGCCTCCTCGTGCTCAGGCTCAAGGTTGGCGCCTAAGGTGAAAGTGGCACTGGAGGACCCGTCCTCGTCAACGAGTATCTGCTTGGTTTCTGCCTTGTCTTGGGTGAACAACTGCTTCTTCTTAGCGGGCGCAGCCCCCTTGGGCTCAGGGGTCTTCGCATTGACGGGATGTGCCGATGCCGCCATCTTGAAGGCAAGCTTGAGTACTCGCAGGCCGTGCCCGGTGTCCCCATGCACGGCGAGGGTGCCGCTGCTCCCGGGCATCTTCATGAGGTTATACACCGGGTGCGTGGCGGCCATGAACTGAGCCAGCGCCGGGTAGCCGAGGATGGAGTTGTAAGCGAGGCCGATGGGGGCGATGTCGAAGTCGACCATCTCCGTGCGGAAGTTGTCGTAGGTGCCAGATCTGTCCCAGGGAGTCGGATGATCCGCCCCCGACGCCCGAGAAAGATTGGCTGGGTCGCAACCGCTCCTGGGATATGCAGAGGAGGTTGAAAGTCTCGATCGAAAGCACGCTGAGGCCCGCGCCGCCGTCAATGAGAGTCCTGGTGACGGCCACCTGGCAGATGGTGGGGGTGCACAACAGGGGGAGCGCGCCCGAGCCGACCAGGTTGGTGGGGTGGTCCTCCGAGCTGAAGGTCAGATCGGCCTCGCGCGCCGCCTGGTCCGGGGGAGCCCCCTGCCATGCGGAAACGGCGCTAACCCGGCGGGCGAAAGGCTTGACGTGGCGACTCGTGGGCGACGCCTGCGAGCCGCCCAGGAGGGCCGCAACGATCGGAGGCGTCGATGTTGCGGTGCAGCTACTCCGTCGCATAGGCAGATGCTGGGGGGGTGCTTGCCGCTCGTTCCCCGCCGGGCCGGTGGTGGTGTTGACGGCGGGTGACGGGGGACAACGAGAACGCCCACCGGCGAGGGCCGTCAGGGTGACACGAGCTCGACTGGCGCCGTACATGGATGCGGTGGTCGTAGGAGAGCGGAGTGGCGGAAGACAGATTCCGGCGCACCCCTACCTGGCGCGCCAAATGTCGGATTCAACGGGTTCCGGCAGACCCTTAAGGTTCGAACACTGGGGTGCGCGCGGAGATCACGCCCTCTACCTCCCCGTCTCGCACGGATCTAGGCTACTAAAAGAACTGCACAAGAGACACAAGGTTTATACTGGTTCGGGCCACCGTTGTGGTGTAATACCCTACTCCAGTGTGTGGTTGGTGGATTGCCTCCCGGGCTGGTGATGATGAACAATACAAGGAAGAACAGCCTCGCGAGGGTCTGTTCTTGGCTGGGGCGATGAACTGCTAGGAGGAGTCCAGTCACCCCTCTCTCTTTCTCTTTCTCTGATTTTTTTGTCCCCCCTACCATGTGGGCGGCAGGTCCTATTTATAGAGGCCCTGGTCCTCTTCCCAAATATCGATCGGGAAGGGAGCCAACAATGGTGGGCTAATTTAAAGGGGGATAGCAAGTATCAACTATCCTGACAAAAGCAGTTTCGCCTGCGCAAAGCTCTGGTGATGACGCCGTCTTGGGCTCCACGGTGACCTCCGTCTCGTAGTCCTCCTAGTCTTGGCCTCGTTGCACCGAAATCGCAACCTTTGCCTGATGCCTCGGTACTCCGCGGCTGCGCCTGCCCCCTTTGCACCAAAGAGGAAAGAAGGACGCTGCGCGCGCTGGCACCCGCCTGGCGCCCTGAGTCGTCATGGCTTGCGTCACGGCCACCTCGCGAGGTACCCCGCCTTGATCTCTCCGCCTCCTCGCGAGCCAACCTGACGAGGCCGTGCCTGAGGAAGCTCTGTGTAGTCCGCCTCGCGAGGCATGGCCCCTCGCGAGGGTCTTGGGCCTTGTGTTGACGAAGATGGGCCATGCTGGGCCTCCTTTGAGCCACGCCGCAGGCCGCAGGCAGGCAAGTATGGGGACCCCCGTTCCCAGAACGCCGACACCTCCAGAGGTTCTATCCCTATAAGGCCCAGAGCCTGTGAAGCAAGGCAAGTGCCTGTGAAGCTATCGCATTTTGGAAAAGGCCCAGAGCCTATGAAGCAACGCCAATGCCTGTGAAGCTCGCCGCCCCGTGACACTCTCACGTAATAATGAGTGGGGCTGTACACGCCCCGGAGTCTCAGGAGCGCCGGCCTCAGGCCCTGGGGCTCCCTCCCACGCCCAGTGGCAGCACTTAGCTCCGCACTGGTGAGAAGACGTCGAAGACTAGATTAGGTGCCGAACGCGGCTTTTTCATTTGCTTTCCGCAGTTGACGTGTTTACTTGCATTTGAAGTCTTATTGAAGTTCTCGATGTTGCTGATTGTCGCTCCTCGCTTTGGTTTCTCTCATAAACGACCTCGCGAGGGATGGTACTCAAACGTCCGCGTGAGCGTTTCTGCTCTAGCCGTTGGAAGGTTTCATGGCCCGGGCACGTTACAGGAGCACCCCTCTAGTCCATGCCCCTCGGGCACCGCGACGTGCACACAGGGCCTGGGTCGGTCGCCCCCCCCGGCAGGGGTCAGAGACTATCTACGCACAGGCGTGCAGTTAAGAGGCGCAAAAATAAGATCAAGGTAATGGCTAAAAACGGCAATAATTCCCAACACGCCCCAGCGGGGCTCCATGCAGCTGTTCTGTCTTACACAGGAAACAAAAGGAAAAGGAAAGGACGAGCCCGGCGCAGCCCTCCTCACATCAGCCCGTGGAGGCGACCCGGGCAGCCTCCGGGCCTCAAGAAGACTCCCTCTCGCGCTTCACCGGGGCACGACGGCGGGCGGATGAGCCATCACCTCCCAAGCAAGCTCGATGGCGCGGGGGATTGACTGCGGCCACTGCTGTAGGAGTCTCTTGAGGAAGAGCTGACGAAGCTCGAGGAGTCTCGAGCGCCGCCATCCGCGCGGGCGCTATCTCCTCCATCACCGTCGGGGCGGGCCCCCCAGCCGCGGTCGTCGTCCTCAGGGCAACACCCCGCGCGGCAACCATCTTCCCCAAACACCCTCACATAGAGGGTGGCGTCGCCGTCAAACCTGAAGTGCAAGGTGCACCGGCGCCCCAGGCCGCGAGCGCGGGCGAACGCGTGCCAACCACAAGTTAAGGCCAGGCCCCCGTTGGCGGAGAACTCCAGTGCGGCCCATGAGGACCTGCTGCAGCAGCCCTCCGCCTGGAGCCAGAGGCCCCCAGGAGCACCGACCGGGAGTTCACCAAGGAGGAAGCGAGGGAGTTCGAGCCGGGCGATAGTCGGCTCCGCCGACCAAACGACGAACTCCGGCAGCACCTGCGCAGTGCGAAAGCGCGGCCTGGGGGAGCGCACAACCCAGGCGCGTCCCTCGGCCACAGCGGCTCGCCCGCCGCCGCGCTAGGAGCCGCCACCATGACCACCAGATGCCACCGGGGCGGCCACCGGATGCTTCCGAGGGCGCCCACGGCCGCGCTTGGCCGGGGGAGAGGCAGGATCGACCTGGAGGGCCTTCCCCTTCTCCGCAGCCGAGTACCTCCTCGATGGAGCCATCACACCAAGGCGGGGCAAGAATTGAGGCAAAGGAGAAAACAAAAAGAGGTGGACTAGAAGGGCACGCGCCGTGCCATACTTATAGCTGGCGAAGGCCAACCGCCGGCCTCCACAATCACAGGTAATTATGACACGATCTGCATGCAGGGACCTGTCCAACTCGCGCGATCACCGAGGCTTCATGGGGAAGTGGAGACGCCCACGTCCCATCAACCGCCACGCGGCGCCCGAGGCCGCAGGCTGTTAGGGCCTGCGGCGCTTCGCCCTTGCCCTTTCGCCTCTCAGCACGGCCAAGTCCATGCGCGCCTTGGGCCCGGGGGCTACTGTCGGCGTTCTGGGAACGGGGGTCCCCAGACTTGCCTGCCTGCGAGTCACATCCCTAGCTTCTGGTAATGCTCTAGGCTAGCTTCATGTTTGCACCATGTCTAAATTCTGAAATTTGAAATGAGGAAATTGAAAGCCTTGGAAATCATTTTAATAAAGGGGCAAGAAACCCTAAAATTGCAATCAGCAAATCCTAAATGCCCTAGAAATAGCTCTGACAATTTTGGCAAGAGTTATAAATCAAACCAAAATTTTGGAACATTTCTAAGGAATTATTTGGGCTCTGATTTGAAATCAATAATTATTTGAATTGGATTTATATCTACTATTAAATGAATATATGTCCAATAATTCTGAAATATTTTATGGAGCTTTGGTTTAATTCTTTTAGCTTCAAAAAAATATTTCCAGAAGCAACAAAATTGATTTGGTTTCAAAACCAAATTCAAAACAAACCTGCAAAATAGAAAACAGATAAGATTAGAAAAATAGAAATGAAACAACAGAGTTACCTGGCCTTACCTGAAGCCGGCCCAGCTGGCAGCCCAGCCAACAGGCCCAGCCCACCAGCACCACCGTCCTCAAGCTCCTGCCAGGAGGACGCGCGCGCGTGGTCGCCGCGCGCAGGCACGCGCCGTGCCACCTCCACCTTGCCTGCGTGCCCCCTCGACGGCCTGGACGGCTCCAGACGATGCCACGCAGCCCTCTCGACCCCCTGCACTCCTCTCCTCTCTCCCGTGGCGATCTCCCTCTCTGTCCCTCTCTCCCGCGACCGTCCGCGAGAGCCCGAGAGCGCCGACGAGCACCACCACGGCCACTGGCCCTCGCTTGCCCCGTTAATGCTTCCAGAAGCACCGCCGCATCCTCCTCTTCCTCTCCACCGTGCACCGTCACCATCTCCGTCTTCCTCCTCGGGTGCCGAAGCTCACCGCCGTCGATTCGCCGTCTCCGACGCGTCCGCGAGGCCGCTGACCATCCCTACGTGTTCGCCGTGAGCACCTGCCCCTTCTCCCCCTCTCCGTTCTCGCTCTCACACGCCGTAGCCATCGCTCCGTTGTTGACCGAAACCCGCCGCCGCCGCGCTCATCGCCGGTGATGCTCCGGTGACCATTTGGTCCCGGGCATGTGCCCATCGTACTCACCGCACCCCGTAGATGCTGTAGGTGCTATGCACACATCACCACGGCCACCGCAACCGCGTCCCCGCTCGTGTCCGACCTCCGGCGCTGCCCCGAGCTCGTTTCCGACGAGCTCCGGCCACCCTAGCTGCTGCTGCTTGCAGGGATGGATGCGGGCGAGCTCCAGCTCCCCGCGGATGCCCTCCGCCGCTTGTTTCGTCGCCTATGTTGCGTTTCCGAGCCGTGCCGCCGTCTCAGGCCTCGCCGGCGTCACATCGCCGGTGGGGTTGACCCATTTGACCACGTGGGCCCCGCCCCCTGGTCAAACCTAGATTAGGAGTTAAGCTAACACTAATTTAGTCAGGTTAGCCGCTGACATGTGGGCCCCGACCCCACTGACATTTTAGTTAGGCTTAATCTAAGGTTAATTTACCATATTAAATAGCTGAGTCAATGACATATGGGTCCCGCACGTCAGGTTTGACCTGGGCCCGGCCCTGTTGACCTGCTGACGTCATAATGACATAGTGCTGACGCAGTAAAGGAATTTCTGGATTTAAAATTATTCAGGAAATTCTAGAAAATAGTTAAAACTTTGAAAAATCATAGAAATTCAACCGTAACTCCAAATGAGATAAATTATATATGAAAAATTATCAGAAAAATTCAAGGAATCCATCTGTACCATTTGCATGCATGTTTGAACAACCTAGGGTTGCTGTACAGGGCAATTTGCATAATTGAAATTTAAATAAGCACATATGGAGTTTGAATTTGAACCTAGTGTTCAAACCAACTCCATTTAACTTGTTGTTAGTTGCATTAGCTCAATCAACAGCATATTGCCATGTCATGATCATGCATCATATTGTTGCATTGCATTGATTGTATTCCTTCTCTATTGCCGGTATTTGTCCCCTCTCGGTAGACGTGGTACCGACGTTGTGATCGTTGACACTGATGAAGACACAATGATATCTTCAGAAGTGCCAGGCAAGCAAAACCCCCTTGTTCATTCCGATACAATCCCCCTCTCTCGCTCCTGCTCTCTTTTACTGCATTAGGACAACAACGTTTCTTCTGTTACTTGCCGCGGTAGTTGAACCCCTTATCCTCTGCATGACCTGTCATTGCCACAGTAAATAGATGAAACCCACTAGCATGAGTAGGAGTTGTTTGAGCCCTGATGTGCCTACTCATTCATGCTTGTTTGTCATGCCTGCTACTACTTAGAGTTGAGTCAGGTCCGATTCATCGGGGATGAATCGGAGGTGTTTAGACATGTCCTACTGTGTGAGAGCTAAGTGTGTGAACACGATTTGGTAAAGGTAGCGGTGAGAGGCCATGTAGGAGTAAATGGTGGGTTGTCTCATTGAAACCGTCCTCAGGAACTGAGTTCTGTGTCTGTGATCCATGAACAGCTACTACCACTCATTGGGGTCCTTAATTGACCCTCTTGGCTTCTTAATCACCCTAGTACTCTGTCCAGGAGTTGCAACTAGTTTCTGGTGTTTGTAGGTTATGTGTTGGCGCCCGTGCATAGCGCTGACCCTAGGGGTGGGCTATGTTGCGGTAGATACACCGTGGCACGGTGTACCGGGCGCCCGTTTGGTGTCTCGTGAACCCTGCACACATCGTTTGGGGCTGTGAGCGAAACTCCGGCCGGATCTCCTCGCGGATGGAACCCGAATAGGCGATAAACCTGGACTAGAGACTTAAGTGTTTAGGTAGGCCGTGGCCGACACCCTCGCCCGGCTTCCGCTTGAAGGTTGCCGAGATACATGACGTGTACAGGGCTATAAGTGGCGGGAGCGTGTGTGAAGAAGTACACCCCTGCAGGGTTATCATTATCTATTCGAATAGCCGAATTCCTCGGATATGGAAACTTGGACCCCTTGCATAGTTCATAGACAAGTGAAAGTGGATACTCTAAAACTCGCAAGATAAGTGTGAGTGCTATGGATGGCCTTCTCGTAGGGAGACGGGAGTGGATCCATAGTGGTGTATTGAATGGTGAATATGTGGACTCGTGTGTGCCACCTCAAAAGAGTTGCTCGCAATCGTAGTTCAGTTTAGCCACTGAGTCAAAGCTGGCTTGCTGCAGTTAAACTCCACCACCCCCCTTGTTGACACCAATGCATATGTAGTTTAGATCTGATGTAAGTCTTGCTGAGTACCTTTGTACTCACGTTTGCTTAATTTATGTTTTGCAGAGAGATTTCAGTCTCGCTAGTAGTTCCGCGTGGACGTCGACGTTTAGCTTGATACCTCAGCTACCATCTTGTGCCCTCGGCAGGATCTGGTAGATAGTCAGGCTTCCTAGCCTTTTTCCATTTCTAGATGTCTGTACCCAGACATTGTTAAGCTTCCGCATGTGCTTGACTTGTATGCCATGATTGTTGGGTCATGAGACCCATGTTTGTAATATCTCGCTCTTCGGAGCCTAATGAATAAATACTTGAGTCGTAGAGTCTTGTTGTGATGCCACGTTGTATGTACTCATATCGGGCATATTGTGTGTATGATTGAAATGCTTGGTATGTGTAGGATCCGACAACCTAGTTGTTTATCCTTCGCAACCTTTCTTATGGGGAAATGTAGTCTAGTGTTCCTCGAGCCATAGTACTCCGCTATAGCCCGGTTCGCCGGAGTCCTGCTAGCCCAGCACTACTGTTCAGGACACTTGACTGGCCGGCATGTGTTTCACTTCGTCCCTATGTCTGTCCCTTCGGGGAAATGTAGCGTGGTGATTTCCGGAGTCCTGCCTAGCCTGCTACAGCCCGGGATCCCCGGAGTCCTGTTAGCCCAGTGCTACATCCCGGAATCACACGTTGATGACCGACATGTTTGATGTGATTCATGTATGCCTGTCTCCATAGGTCTGTGCCGCTTTGGGTTCACGACTAGCCATGTCGGCCCGGGTTCTCGGTCATATGGATGCTAGCGACACTATCATATACGTGAGCCAAAAGGCACAAACGGTCCCGGGCCAGGTAAGGTGGCACCCGTGGGAATACCGTGCGTGAGGCCACAAAGTGATATGATGTGTTACATGCTAGATCGGTGTGACCTAGGATCGGGGTCCTGACAGCGTTGGGTTCCGTCCTCAGGAACTGAGTTCTGTGTCTGTGATCCATGAGCCGCTACTACCACTCATTGGGATCCTTAATTGACCCTCTCGGCTTCTTAATCACCCTAGTACTCTGTCCAGGAGTTGCAACTAGTTTCTGGTGTTTGTAGGTTATGTGTTGGCGGCCGTGCGTAGCGCTGACCCTAGGGGTGGGCTGTGTTGCGGTAGATACACCGTGGCACAGTGTACCGGGCACCCGTTTGGTGTCTCGGGAACCCTGCACACATCGTTTGGGGCTGTGAGCGTAACTCCGGCCGGATCTCCTCGCGGATGGAACCCGAATAGGCGATAAACCTGGACTAGAGACTTAAGTGTTTAGGTAGGCCGTGGCCGACACCCTCGCCCGGCTTCCGCTTGAAGGTTGCCGAGGTACATGACGTGTACAGGGCTATAAGTGGTGGGAGCGTGTGTGAAGAAGTACACCCCTGCAGGGTTATCATTATCTATTCGAATAGCCGAATTCCTCGGATATGGAAACTTGGACCCCTTGCATAGTTCATAGACAAGTGAAAGTGGATACTCTAAAACTCGCAAGATAAGTGTGAGTGCTATGGATGGCCTTCTCGTAGGGAGACGGGAGCGGATCCATAGTGGTGTATTGAATGGTGAATATGTGGACTCGTGTGCGCCACCTCAAAAGAGTTGCTCGCAATCGTAGTTCAGGTTAGCCACTGAGTCAAAGCTGGCTTGCTGCAGTTAAACTCCACCACCCCCCTTGTTGACACCGATGCATATGTAGTTTAGATCTGATGTAAGTCTTGCTGAGTACCTTTGTAGTCACGTTTGCTTAATTTATGTTTTGCAGAGAGATTTCAGTCTCGCTAGTAGTCCGCGTGGACTTCGACGTTTAGCTTGATACCTCAGCTACGATCTTGTGCCCTCGGCAGGATCTGGTAGATAGTCAGGCTTCCTAGCCTTTTTCCATTTCTAGATGTCTGTACCCAGACATTGTTAAGCTTCCGCATGTGCTTGACTTGTATGCTATGATTGTTGGGTCATGAGACCCATGTTTGTAATATCTCGCTCTTCGGAGCCTAATGAATAAATACTTGAGTCGTAGAATCTTGTTGTGATGCCATGTTGTATGTACTCATATCGGGCATATTGTGTGTATGATTGAAATGCTTGGTATGTGTAGGATCCGACAACCTAGTTGTTTATCCTTCGCAGCCTTTCTTATGGGGAAATGTAGTCTAGTGTTCCTCGAGCCATAGTAGTCCGCTACAGCCCGGTTCGCCGGAGTCCTGCTAGCCCAGCACTACTGTTCAGGACACTTGACTGGCCGGCATGTGTTTCACTTCGTCCCTATGTCTGTCCCTTCGGGGAAATGTCACGCGGTGATTTCCGGAGTCCTGCCTAGCCTGCTACAGCCCGGGATCCCCGGAGTCCTGTTAGCCCAGTGCTACATCCCAGAATCACTCGTTGATGACCAACATGTTTGATGTGATTCATGTATGCCTGTCTCCATAGGTCTGTGCCGCTTTGGGTTCACGACTAGCCATGTCGGCCCAGGTTCTCGGTCATATGGATGCTAGCGACACTATCATATACGTGAGCCAAAAGGCACAAACGGTCCCGGGCTAGGTAAGGTGGCACCCGTGGGAATACCGTGCGTGAGGCCACAAAGTGATATGATGTGTTACATGCTAGATCGGTGTGACCTAGGATCGTGGTCCTGACAGCGTTGGTATCAGAGCCTGACTGCCTGTAGGATTACCAAGCCAACCCGGTCGAAGTCGTGTCTAGGAATGCTTTAGTTATATAAGGGAATTGATTGTGGAAGGGAACGTAAGGTTCTTTTTACTCCTTATACCTCATGACCCTCTGATCTGAGTCATCTTATCTTTTCTACGGGGTTAAGTACTAGGCTTCTCTTCTATCTCTCAGGATGACGTGTTGCTAAACCGTAGTTGCCTAGGATTGTTGAGTTCAAGCCTCAGTTCAGTTCCTACTACTTCCATATGTTCATAGCTGGCACCCGAACCTTGATACGATATTGTGCTTCTGAGTGGTTATGCCACAAATTTGCAGGATGTCCCAAAACTTTTTGAGCATTTACAGCCGTTATGCTGTCCGAGTCGTCCCAGGTTTCGGAACAATCTGATGCATTTGCAAAATCCTTTCCCTCTGGTTTTCGATGTTCCTCTAGGCCAGGTTAATCACACTAATTGTGAGTTGGGGTATTCTTTTGCCTCGACATATATGTTGGAATTATTATTATGACCCTAGTTGTCTTAGAGTGCCACCTAGTAATCGAACCATGTTTTGCGTTCCTAGTGTGTGATTCTGGCCGTTATTCTCCAAAGCATCCCATGATGCCATGTAGTGGTAGGTATTCTATTCATGGGTTCTTGAACCCGAGATTCACCCTACTTACCTCATGTTGATAGTGTTGCTAGTTCCTTTAGGATATTAGTAACCCTTGCGATATTCCTCGAGGTCCGTGGTATTTCCTTCTTCCAAATACTATGAACCACTTATGGCAGAAGTTCTTGAACCAAAGGATCACAACCAGAGTGCTCTTGATGAGTTCTCCATTCTATATTGTGGCTCTGCCAGTTCTACCTTTCTGCATGGGTTATCCGTAAGAAATATGTTGAACTCGTTCGACATACTAATCTATGCATCCACAACTCAGAAAGTTATATGTTCCTTGAGTTGTCCCCCCCCCCCCTTCGGTTATATTCCGACCTTCATCTATCAATTGATAGTAAGGAGTATTTGGCAATCATGTTTATCAAATGCCTATTACTCTAGTGGTCCGTAAAATCATTCTATTTCAGAATGACTAGGAGAAACAAACTCCAGTACCTCATCCATATCTAGGATTGGGTCAAAGCAATTGTACTTCGCAGATCAAAATGCCAATCTAGCTTTTGTTCTGTTCTACCTCGGAATATTACCCCCTTTATGTCATGATTGTCATGAGAATTGCACCATCTCTCATGAATTTTAGACGCAGTGATACTTCTCGCCATCATTATTCATTCCTCAGTCTCCGTGTTGCTGTGACTGGAATGCCGACAAGTGAACCGTGATGTGTGAAATCAATACTCCTAGCAACCCAGTTGCTTGGTAGTTAATGGACAATAATTTCATTCTTAGCGTCTTGGTTATTCAATCATCATTCTAAGATTAATCGTGCTACCTAGTCCTTATTTTCGGTGCACTCTTCGATAAATGAGTTAGGATTATTCAATCCCTTACTCTTCTGATCATGTCGTCTTGCCTTGAAAAGCAAGATTGTTCTCGAGCTTAGAGACATATCGGTGGTTCGTGATTTTCCGGATATCTTCATGGGAGTATCACCAGGTCGTCCCCTGACCAATATGTTGAGTTCGTGATCAAGTTGGTTTTCCAATAAACCACTCTTTCTCCAAGAATCTGTGTTGGATACACTGAGCTAGTTGGTTAAGCTAAACAACAACTTGGAGAGTTGGGACATAAAGGCTATATCCGACTTAGTTCTTTCCAAAGGGATATCTCTTTGTATATGTGTGTTGAAGAAAGATGATATCTTCATCGATTGATCTCCGTGACCAATTGGTGGAGCTATTGTTTTGTCCAAACTTTGACTTAAGTATGGGCCATCATCAAGTCAAATCAGAACCAACGATGTTCGTAATGTTGTCTTACTCATGGTTGATCCCTCGAGCATACACCATTACATCTTTGGTCTGACCAATGCTATCACCGTGTTCACATGATGGTGGAAGTCCAGTGATATGGAAATTCCGATGAGTTGTTATTGAGCCCATCAGCAGCATTTTGTCTCCCCCATGACTCATGTTGAACATCAACCTAGCGTTGGAAACTTTTATAGGCATTATCTTCATGTCCCGTTCATGAAGCATATGTTGGATGGAAGAAGTGACTTTCTCTGATTCACGTGCATTTGGTGCAAGTTGCGCCGTGAGTTCGAGAAAGATTGTCTTTGTTTCCTCTGTTACCATCCCAAGTCAGTCATGCATGTGCGAAGTATGCTATGGTTTGAAAGGCTCGCTACCTCCATTCCATATGTATCTCCTAGTACACAAAGCCACTGATTGATTTGTTCCAGGAGAAGAAGTTTCTTCTTAGGAGCTAGACTTACGCAAGGACTTTGTTATCCGCAATGATGGTTCCCCACTTGAACTCGGTAGTGTTTTATTATAAGACTACTACGTGGTCATGCTTGTCTGGGACAGCGTGTTCACATGTTTGTAGCAGAACCAGCTCATGTTTTGGAGATTGCTATCACAGTTCATTCCCCGAGAATCTCGCAACATCCTCTCGTGAAATTGTGTTGCAAACCTTCATTTTCCTTTCTAGACTCGATGAGTCTGGAATATCCTGTCACCAACCAGATCTGAATCTCAGGCAGATATGATGGTTGGAGTATTTTCCAAGAACTATAATATTGGTCTATCGATAATCGGTAAAGTGGATGTTGCGGCCAACACATCCAGCCGGAGGACCTATTATTGTAGTATCTCGATTGAAGAAAGTTGGCCACCTCCCCATGAGGATTTCGTAGGATTTACCTTCGTAGTTAATCCTTACGGATTCTTGTGCTCCCGAAGTCCGACCTTTTACTTGATGTCCTAGATACCAAACCGTATCAGTAAATGGGTTATCCTAGCACATCAAGGAGAACATTAGAAGCGGAGTGCTAAATGTCTCTCGGTCGATCATCCAGATTTTGTTCCCTTGGTCTCGCTAAAGTGAAACCTGAGAAAGTGTTATCTTACCTTGCATCTGCATCATCCTTCACCATTCATCATGCTGGTATGTTGTGTTGCCAGGATCCTTGACACGGATATTGGTAAAACCTTAATGAATATGGAGATGCTCAAGTTCTTGAGAGCACGCACAAGCACTAGGTTTTACCGTTGGCGTTAAACTGGGATTTGTTTCCAGTTTCCTCGGTTATGTTATAACCTTTTCAAATAGTGGACTCACTCTTGACTGTTGAGTTCTTCCCCCAGTTACCAGAATCATTCCCAACATTTGCATTTTGTTCCCAGCTTGCACCTCAGTAGTTTCGTTCAGGATCATCTTCAAAAGTGAACTTACCATGGGTCCCATCCATTTCCTATGATAAGCAAATCATCCATTGCGTTGTCTTCAACAAGGTAGTCCACATCATCCATCCTAGTCGGAGTATGCCATTCTTTCGAACCCCTTCCAACGGTCGATTGTGATTACCTCAGGCTGGTATAAAAAGTTTCAATGATCTTTGTATCAAAAGTAATTCTTTCTGCCACTTAAGGAAATAATTTTACGAGTCACCTCCCCTAAGGTGCCCCGTTGTGGAATCATGGCAATCAATCTCTGCGCTACCTTGAAACCATACACCATCCTACTCCAGCGTGGTTTGTTGCTTACCAAATTGAGCCCTTGTCATCTGCTTCTCTTCATGGATTCTGATATGTGCTTTGTGTCTCAACTCAAGAGGTGTTCTTACGTCTCATTCTGTGAGTTGATCATCGGTTGCTCGATCTTCAAGAAGATCGATTCTTCGAAAGTTTCTTTTCTTCTCGTCATCATGCTGGATGAAGATCCTGAAAGCAAAGACGTCAAGATCAAGATGACGCAATGAAACAATATCCTCAAGAAAGACGTCTGGATCGTGAAGATGGTGTTGGTCGTGTGTCCCCTCTGTCTTCTTACCTCATGACTTGAATCTCGGGACGAGATTCTTGTTTAGTGGGGGTGAGCTGTCACATCCCTAGCTTCTGGTAATGCTCTAGGTTAGCTTCATGTGTGCACCATGTCTAAATTCTAAAATTTGAAATGAGGAAATTGAAAGCCTCGGAAATCATTTTAATAAAGGGGCAAGAAACCCTAAAATTGCAATCAGCAAATCCAAAATGCCCTAGAAATAGCTTTGACAATTTTGGCAAGAGTTATAAATCAAACCAAAATTTTGGAACATTTCTAAGGAATTATTTGGGCTCTGATTTTAAATCAATAATTATTTGAATTGGATTTATATCTACTATTAAATGAATATATGTCCAATAATTCTGAAATATTTTCTAGAGCTTTGGTTTAATTCTTTTAGCTTCAAAAAAATATTTCCAGAAGCAACAAAATTGATTTGGTTTCAAAACCAAATTCAAAACAAACCTGCAAAATAGAGAACAGATAAGATTAGAAAAATAGAAATGAAACAACAGAGTTACCTGGCCTTACCTGAAGCCGGCCCATCTGGCAGCCCAGCCAACAGGCCCAGCCCACCAGCACCACCGTCCTCAAGCTCCTGCCAGGAGGACGCGCGCGCGTGGTCGCCGTGCGCAGGCACGCGCCATACCACCTCCACCTTGCCTGCGTGCCCCCTCGACGGCCTGGACGGCTCCGGACGACGCCACGCAGCCCTCTCGACCCCCTGCACTCCTCTCCTCTCTCCTGTGGCGATTACCCTCTCTGTCCCTCTCTCCCGCAACCGTCCGCGAGAGCCCGAGAGCGCCGACGAGCACCACCATGGCCACTGGCCCTCCCTCGCCCCGTTGATGCTTCCAAAAGCACCGCCGCATCCTCCTCTTCCTCTCCATCGAGCCGCGCCCCGCCAGACGCCTCGAAGCACCGTCACCATCGCCGTCTTCCTCCTCGGGTGCCAAAGCTCACCGCCGTCGATTCGCCGTCTCCGACGCGTCCGCGAGGCCGCTGACCATCCCTACCTGTTCGCCGTGAGCTCCTGCCCCTTCTCCCCCTCTCCGTTCTTGCTCTCACACGCCGTAGCCATCGCCCCCTTGTTGACCGAAACCCGCCGCCGCCGCGCTCGTCGCCGGTGATGCTCCGGTGACCATTTGGTCCCGGGCATGCGCCCATCATACTCACCGCACCCCGTAGATGCCGTAGGTGCTATGCACACATCACCACGGCCACCGCAACCGCGTCCCCGCTCGTGTCCGAACTCCGGCGCCGCCCCGAGCTCATTTCCGACGAGCTCCGGCCGCCCTAGCTGCTGCTGCTTGCAGGGATGGATGCGGGCGAGCTCCAGCTCCCCGCGGATGCCCTCCGCTGCTCATTTCGTCGCCTATGTTGTGTTTCTGAGCCGCGCCGCCGTCTCAGGCCTCTCCGGTGTCACGTCGCCGGTGGGGTTGACCCATTTGACCACGTGGGCCCCGCCCCCTGGTCAAACCTAGATTAGGAGTTAAGCTAACACTAATTTAGTTAGGTTAGCCGTTGACATGTGGGCCCCGACCCCACTGACATTTTAGTTAGGCTTAATCTAAGGTTAATTTACCATATTAAATAGCTGAGTCAATGACATATGGGTCCCGCACGTCAGGTTTGACCTGGGCCCGGCCCTGTTGACCTGCTGACATCATAATGACGTAGTGCTGACGCAGTAAAGGAATTTCTGGATTTAAAATTATTCAAGAAATTCCAGAAAATAGTTAAAACTTTGAAAAATCATAGAAATTCAACCGTAACTCCAAATGAGATAAATTATATATGAAAAATTATCAGAAAAATTCAAGGAATCCATCTGTACCATTTGCATGCATGTTTGAACAACCTAGGGTTGCTGTACAGGGCAATTTGCATAATTGACATTTAAATAAGCACATATGGAGTTTGAATTTGAACCTAGTGTTCAAACCAACTCCATTTAACTTGTTGTTAGTTGCATTAGCTCAATCAACAGCATATTGCCATGTCATGATCATGCATCATATTGTTGCATTGCATTGATTGTATTCCTTCTCTATTGCCGGTATTTGTCCCCTCACGGTAGACGTGGTACCGACGTTGTGATCGTTGACACTGATGAAGACCCAATGATATCTTCAGAAGTGCCAGGCAAGCAAAACCCCCTTGTTCATTCCGATACAATCCCCCTCTCTCGCTCCTGCTCTCTTTTACTGCATTAGGACAACAACGTTTCCTCTGTTACTTGCCGCGGTAGTTGAACCCCTTATCCTCTGCATGACCTGTCATTGCCACAGTAAATAGATGAAACCCACTAGCATGAGTAGGAGTTGTTTGAGCCCTGATGTGCCTAATCATTCATGCTTGTTTGTCATGCCTGCTACTGCTTAGAGTTGATTCAGGTCCGATTCATCGGGGATGAATCGGAGGTGTGTAAACATGTCCTACTATGTGTGAGCTAAGTGTGTGAACATGATTTGGTAAAGGTAGCGGTGAGAGGCCATGTAGGAGTACATGGTGGGTTGTCTCATTGAAACCGTCCTCAGGAACTGAGTTCTGTGTCTGTGATCCATGAACAGCTACTACCACTCATTGGGATCCTTAATTGACCCTCTCGGCTTCTTAATCACCCTAGTACTCTGTCCAGGAGTTGCAACTAGTTTCTGGTGTTTGTAGGTTATGTGTTGGCGGCCGTGCGTAGCGCTGACCCTAGGGGTGGGCTATGTTGCGGTAGATACACCGTGGCACGGTGTACCGGGCGCCCGTTTGGTGTCTCGGGAACCCTGCACACATCGTTTGGGGCTGTGAGCGAAACTCCGCCCGGATCTCCTCGCGGATGGAACCCGAATAGGCGATAAACCTGGACTAGAGACTTAAGTGTTTAAGTAGGCCGTGGCCGACACCCTCGCCCGGCTTCCGCTTGAAGGTTGCTGAGGTACATGGCGTGTACAGGGCTATAAGTGGCGGGAGCGTGTGTGAAGAAGTACACCCCTGCAGGGTTATCATTATCTATTCGAATAGCCGAATTCCTTGGATATGGAAACTTGGACCCCTTGCATAGTTCATAGACAAGTGAAAGTGGATAATCTAAAACTCGCAAGATAAGTGTGAGTGCTATGGATGGCCTTCTCGTAGGGAGACGGGAGTGGATCCATAGTGGTGTATTGAATGGTGAATATGTGGACTCGTGTGCGCCACCTCAAAAGAGTTGCTCGCAATCGTAGTTCAGGTTAGCCACTGAGTCAAAGCTGGCTTGCTGCAGTTAAACTCCACCACCCCCCTTGTTGACACCGATGCATATGTAGTTTAGATCTGATGTAAGTCTTGCTGAGTACCTTTGTACTCACGTTTGCTTAATTTATGTTTTGCAGAGAGATTTCAGTCTCGCTAGTAGTTCCGCGTGGACTTCGACGTTTAGCTTGATACCTCAGCTACGATCTTGTGCCCTCGGCAGGATCTGGTTGATAGTCAGGCTTCCTAGCCTTTTTCCATTTTTAGATGTCTGTACCCAGACATTGTTAAGCTTCCGCATGTGCTTGACTTGTATGCTATGATTGTTGGGTCATGAGACCCATGTTTGTAATATCTCGCTCTTCGGAACCTAATGAATAAATACTTGAGTCGTAGAGTCTTGTTGTGATGCCATGTTGTATGTACTCATATCAGGCATATTGTGTGTATGATTGAAATGCTTGGTATGTGTAGGATCCGACAACCTAGTTGTTTATCCTTCGCAGCCTTTCTTATGGGGAAATGTAGTCTAGTGTTCCTCGAGCCATAGTAGTCCGCTACAGCCCGGTTCGCCGGAGTCCTGCTAGCCCAGCACTACTGTTCAGGACACTTGACTGGCCGGCATGTGTTTCACTTCGTCCCTATGACTGTCCCTTCGGGGAAATGTCACGCGGTGATTTCCTGAGTCCTGCCTAGCCTGCTACAGCCCGGGATCCCCGGAGTCCTGTTAGCCCAGTGCTACAGCCCGGAATCACTCGTTGATGACCGACATGTTCGATGTGATTCATGTATGCCTGTCTCCATAGGTCTGTGCCGCTTTGGGTTCATGACTAGCCATGTCGGCCCGGGTTCTCTGTCGTATGGATGCTAGCGACACTATCATATACGTTAGCCAAAAGGCGCAAACGGTCCCGGGCCAGGTAAGGTGGCACCCGTGGGAATGCCGTGCGTGAGGCCACAAAGTGATATGATGTGTTACATGCTAGATCGGTGTGACCTAGGATCGGGGTCCTGACACTGCGGCCTGTGGCGTGGCTCAAAGGAGGCCCAACATGGCCCATCTTCATCAACACAAGACTCAAGACCCTCGCGAGGGGCCAAGCCTCGCGGGGCGGACGACGCGGCGCATCCTCAGGCGCAGCCTCATCAGGCTGGCTCGCGAGGAGGAGGAGATATCAAGGCGGGGTACCTCGCGAGGTGCCCATCACGCAAGCCATGACGACTCAGGGCGCCAGGCGGGCGCCAGCGCGCGCAGCGTCGTTCTTTCCTCTTTGGTGCAAAGGGGGAAGCGCAGCCGCGGAGTACCGAGGCATCAGGCAAAGGTTGCCATTTCGGTGCAACGAGACCAGGACCAGGCGGACTACGAGACGGAGGTCATCATGGAGCCCAGCACGGCATCACCGCAGAGTCTTTCGCAGGCAAAGACCAACTTTAGTCAGGATAAGAGTACTTGCTGTCCCCCTTCAAATTAGCCCGCCATTGTTGGCGCCCTTCCCGCTCAATATTTAGGAAGAGGCCCAGGGCCTTTGCCTATAAATAGGACCAGCCACTCACATAGAGGGAGGTCGGCTCATTCGGTTCGCAAGCAGAGAGAAAGTGAGAGAGAGAGAGAGAAGGGTGACTGAACTCCTTCTAGCAGTTCATCGCCCCAGCCAAGAACAGACCCTCGCGAGGATGTTCTTCCCTGTATTGTTCATCATCATCAGCCCCAAGAGGCAATCCACCCACCACGCACTGGAGTAGGGTATTACACCACAATGGTGGCCCGAACCAGTATAAACGTTGTGTCTCTTGTGCGGTTCTTTTAGTAGTTTAGATCCTTGCGAGACGGGGAGGTAGAGGGCGTGATCTCCGCGCGCACCCGAGTGTTCGAACCTTAAGGGTCTGCCGGAACCCGTGAATCCGACATGAGCAGCCCCCAAGCGCCCCCTCCTCTTGTTTTTTTCACCTGTTGGGCAAGCCAATTCGGCCCGCGTATGTTTTTTCTTGCATCTGTGATTTGTCTATTTATTTCAGATACTGCAGTATTTGCAGAAAACCCCTCCACGTTCATGCATATAATAACTTCAGAATCGTGCATCGAATTAAAATAAATTATATATGAAACTTGCTTAGAAGTTTGTGTAGATTAATAATTTGCAACTTTCTTCCTTGTTAAAAATGTTTTAAATGATGTTTTATTATATTTTGCCTATTGCCATGTTAAAATGCTTTATTTCATAACTAAATATAACCGTAGCTCCAAACTTAACAAACTTTATATGAAAATGGGGTAGAAAAATGCCTACTTTAACATGGTGACATTACTTTGCATGTTAAAAAATTATAAAATATGGTTTAGGGCAGAACAGTACCAAACCTAAAATATGCATATGGGGATTTACCGGAATTGTTGTTCGTTGTTTCCGCCCTCATTTAAACTTGCCTAGATAGGTAGTTTTCCTATGCTCCACCTCTTGCCATGTTAATCAACATTTAATATTGTTGGATACACAAACGGGAGAGAACTAAATAATTGTTGTGGTGTTTCGTCAATATGCAACTCGTTGCATATTGAGCTCCACTTAACTTGTAGTTTTGCTTGTGCACTTTGCCATGCCATGCATAATTAAATCGGACATGCATCATACTTGGTTGTACATCATGCCATGTTGATGTGGTGGTTGTTTATTATGTGGTTTGCTTCTTTCTAGTGTTGCTTCTTTGGGTTGTTTTCGATAACGTCCCATTTGTGAGGTTTCATTTGACTTTGTCCGCTTGTCTTGTTCATGGACTCGTTCCTTTTCCTTGCGGGATTTCAGGCAAGATGACCATACCCTCGAAATCACTTCTATCTTTGCTTGCTAGTTGCTCGCTCTTTTGCTATGCCTATGCTGCGATGCCTACCACTTGCTTTATCATGCCTCCCATATTGTTAAGCCAAGCCTCTAACCCACCTTGTCCTAGCAAACCGTTGTTTGGCTATGTTACAGCTTTGCTCAGCCCTCTTATAGCGTTGTTAGTTGCAGGTGAAGATTGGAGTTTGTTCCATGTTGGAACATGGATATTTTGTTGGGATATCACAATATCTCTTATTTAATTGATGCATCTATATACTTGGTAAAGGGTGGAAGGCTCGGCCTTAGGCCTGGTATTTTTTTCCAATCTTGCCGCCCTAGTTTCCGTCATATTGGTGTTATGTTCCCGGATTTTGCGTTCTTTACAAGATTGGGTTATAATGGGAACCCCTTGACAGTTCGCTTTGAAAAAAACTCCTCCAGCAATGCCCAACATTGGTTTTACCATTCGCCACCTAGCCTTTTCTTTCCCTTGGGTTCTGCAGAATCAAGGGTCATCATTATTTAACCCCCCCCCCCCCGGGCCAGTGCTCCTCTGAGTGTTGGTCCAAACTAGAGCCCCTTGAAGCGCCACCTCGGGGAAACTCGAGGGCTGGTTTTAGTTGTACGGATTGCTCATCTGAGTGTGCCCTGAGAACGAGATATGTGCACCTCCTATCGGGATTTGTCGGCACATTTGGGCGGTGTTGCTGGACTTGTTTTACCATTGTTGAGGATGTCTTGTAACCGGGATGCCGAGTCTGATCGGATTGTCTTGGGAGAAGGAATATCCTTCGTTGACCATGAGAGCTTGTGATGGGCTAAGTTGGGACACCCCTGCGGATTGAACTTTCGAAAGCCATGGCTGCGATTATGGGAAGATGGGAATTTGTTAATGTCCGGTTGTAGAAAACCTGAAACTTAACTTAATTAAAATGCATCAACCACGTGTGTAACCGTGATGGTCTCTTCTCGGCGGAGTCCGGGAAGTGAACACGGTGTTGGAGTTATGTTTGACGTAGGATGCTATAGGATCACTTCTTCATCATATTTTCTCGAACGTGCTTTGCCTTCTCTTCTCGCTCTCATTTGCGTAAGGTAGCCACCATATATGCTAGTCGCTTGCTGCAGCTCCACCTCATACCTTTTCGACTACCTATAAGCTTAAATAGTCTTGATCGCGAGGGTGTGAGATTGCTGAGTCCCCATGACTCACAGATACTTCCAAAACCAGCTTGCAGGTGCCGTTGAACCGTGCAGGTGACGCAACGAGGCTCAAGGAGGAGCTCGATGAAGATTGTGTTTGCTATGTTGTTTCGTTTCCAATTGATCAGTAGTGGAGCCCAGTTGGGACGATCGGGGATCTGTGTAGCATTTGGGGTAGTCTTCTTTTATTTTGGTTCCGTAGTCGGACCTTGAGTGTATCTGGATGATGTAATGCTTTATTCATGTAATTGTGTGAAGTGGCGATTGTAAGCCAACTATGTATCTTTTTCCCTTATGTAATACATGGGTTGTGTGAAGATTACCTCACTTGCGACATTGCTATCAATGCGGTTATGCCTCTAAGTCGTGCTTCGACACGTGGGTGATATAGCCGCATCGAGGGCGTTATAGAGGTCCATCTTAAAAGGCTTCGAAAAATGGTTTAATTCAGTGGCCTGGCAGCCCATGAAAAGCCTCGATTTAGGGCCTGTCAGCCCCCATGAATGGCCTCGCATATTTTTTATGTTTTTTGCCAAGTTTGTCCTCCTTTGGTGACATTTATAATATGATAAACTGACGTTTATTGACCCGGGTTGGCTTTCAACAATAAGTTGTCAGTACATGATTAGTTATAATCTGGTGTTTATTGACCCGGTCTGGTTTCGACTACAAGTCACCAGCATTATATATGGTTTCACCGGTGTTTATTATAACCCGGTATGGTTTTATCATAAACCAGCAAAACTGGGAAGGAGTTATCAATACTCAAGGTTGGGGTTATTACCCTAAATATACAAAAGTTGGTCAACCAACAGAGTGATTCAATATCACAGGTATCATCTCTTTCATCTTTGATTATTTTCAAAGTACAGCCTTGGTTATAAACCCCGGCTATATATTTGGGCATTATGACCCGTCTAGCGGTAAACCGCTAGGGCACTTTCAAATTTCTTATATGCAGGATCAGTTTTGCATAACACTGCTACGGGTTATGAACATAATATATCCTGAAGCATGCTAGATTCATAGTATCAGGCAACATAAATATGCACGATGGCATAGCAGACCAAGTATTTAGAACTAGCCTATTACAAGGGGCTTTAAGGCCCCAAAAGAATAATTTCTTTCAGCAAGTGTGGCAGTATGCAGAAGGGTAAACCGGCCTCCGGATCATGACTCGTCACCAGGCTGACTTGAAGGCTGTGGGTCGTCTTGTGCTGGTGCATCCTCCTCCTGCTCTCTACCCAGTGGCTGGAAATCAATGGTTGCCCAATCGATTCCAGTTAAAGCTTGGAACACAGCTTCATCACTTATAAGGTTGGAGGGGTCAACATGAGGGGCATAGATGTGCTTACGGATTGGCGGAATAAGATCCTCTACATCATGTGTTGGCGCAGGATATCTTTTCTGATCAGAATCATAAATCGGCTGACAGTGAGAGAGATCTGTTTCCTCCACCAGTTTGCTTGCTAAGGGTCGCATTTCCCTTGTCAACCTTCGAAGATCGTCATTGTTAAACTCTGAACCGTCCTCCTTTACGCCAGGGTAGCCGCTGCCTATATCCGACGGTTCAAGATCTGGTATCCATGCCTTAGCCTGGATTAGCACAGTCAGCACACCTGACCATGCAGCTAATCTTTTTAGTTCGTCCAACCGGGCAGGCAGCATTGACAGCTTCTCAATGGTTTCCTTTATCAACGTTGGAGGTGGTTTGTTATGAGCGGCGATGCAAATGGCCCGTTGGGCTCCGGAATATAACTGCTTTATCAGCGTATAGGCAGCCTTCAGTTTCATCCGCATGTTAGAGCCCAGATCGGTAATGCGAGTTCCAGTGTCATTGCAAGCATCAGTAAAATGGCAACTGATGAGATAATGTATATTGAAAAACTTCAGATGAGTATACTTACCAAACACAACAGAGGTCATGGCATTTATCTGCCGCTTTAAGCCGGCCAGTTCTTTGACAACTGGTTTAAGGGCTACTTCTGCGTCTTCAGCTCTCTTTTGTAATCCGGTTTTCTCCATGCCCCAATCCGCCCGTTCCTTATTAAAAGCTTATTTTAGCTTCTCCATGGCTGCTAAGGCACTGGTCAATTCCTCTTTGGCTTTGGAGGTTTCCGCTTGCTGAGATTTGATGTTTTCTTGAAGATCAGCGGTTTGGGCTTCCTTTTTGCTCAGCTCAGCCTATAAGAGAAGGACATACTAAGAGGTGGAAGTGAATATTTGAAGTACCAAGCAGATACAAGCTATACACTTGGTACTTGGGGGATAGTGCCTATTTGCTTGATTATCAGAAAAACTTTACAAGTCCCGAGCACAATTCAAGTATTATTCTTGACACTTGGGGGCTAATGTACGTTTGCTCAAAGTAACATTAGTTAAAGTCCCGGTTCAGCTTGAAAAGATAAACCGGCCCTTGTGGACTACACAGGCGAAAGTTCCACGATTACAATGTTAAAACACCTGTTCATCTTAAAAGGATCAACCGGCCCATAGAGGCTAAGCATGCAAGGTTGAGAGATTAAAAAGTCCTGATTTAGATTAGCATCATAAATCGGCCCTTGGGGGCTAATGGTGTTGGTACTTGAAATTGGACATAAGAGAGAAACAGTTATGTAGTTACCTCATATCGCTCCTTCATCAGATTAACTAAACCGGCTTCATAGTCACGGTTTGTGTACAAACGGTTTAAAAAACCAGAATGAAGTTCCTGCGCGTTGATGTGGGCATAGCTTGACAAGTCTGTGCTCCATTTGCCTTTGCCCATAGCAGAAAGTTCCTCCTTGGCACTATGCTTTGATAACGCAACAGGATTGCCAGGGGTGGTGTGGCCAATGCCAGTAATTATAACATCATCTTCCTTGTCATTTGCAACCTTTACAGGAGTTGACGGTTTATCAGCAGCCTTAGCTGGACTAGACGGTTTATCATCAGTATGGACCGGGCTTGTCGGTTTATCAGCATGGCTTGTTGCATCACCTTCTACATGATCTTGAGGGGGCGGATCATCAAACATGGCGTCAGCATTTGGTCCTTCGGTTCTGGAGTTCTCTCCGGTTCAACAACCACATGGTCGTCTGACGGTTTATTCACCCGAGCTTTCTTGCTAGGTCTGGCCTTGCCCCTGAAAGGAAAAGATATGAAGATTAGTATAGCATGCAATTATGAAGCGTCAAAAGATTAAGTTTAAAATATTTACCCAGGAACAGTCTTAAGAGGAGGGAGCTGTGTGGCCGTTGACTCGCCAGATGATGAATGAGGCGTTCTCTGATAATTTGAATTGGACGGATTAAGGGGTTGTCGGAAATAACCTGCCTTGGGATAAGAAGGATCGGAATTGGGTGAGACCTCAGATTGACGCTTCCGAACTAGAGTGTTCGGTAAACCGGCTGAATTGACTACTTGGCCGCTGTGCCGGGTTGTGCGGCGAGCTTCGTGTTAATGCTTCTTCAAAATAAAGTGTGGGTCCAAGTGATCTAGGGGGTGAGAAAATCTTACTTTCCGGATTGCTTGACGGATTTTTTGTGTTAGGAGAGAGTCTGAACCAGAGAAAAGGATAATTACCTCTGCGTCATCGGCTTGGCTGCCTTCAGCGTCCTCCTGATAATAATCATTGTCAATGAGGTGTGTGAAAAGTGAACCAAGAGAGTTAAGTTCTACCTCTGATGCCGGATTATGAAGATCATCATCAAGGTTCAAACCGGTGGATTCAACTGCCTTCTTGTTGGCAGGTCTCTTGACAACCTTTGTCTTCGGTCGAGGGGTCTTGGCAGGTTTATCTTGAGGTTTCTTCTTCCAAAATGGGTCGTCACCCTATTAAAAGATTGACAAAGGATATAAAAGATTGCACAGTTTAGAATATCAAGTACAAAGTAGGAGTGAGGCAATTCTTACAGCTGGCGGTTTATTCAATGTATAAAAGGGACTTAACCCAGTCCTACTGTAGACAGCTTCTGATTCATTCAACATCTTCTTAACATACTCAATAACTTTAGCCTCTGTTAGCTGAATATCAATATGACATTGAGGGTCTTTTCAGTACCTTTGTACTCACACATTAAACCGGGGTGGCGGCTTAACTGTAAAATACTCCAAGATATCCAGCAACGAACAAAGTCCACTCCTGTCAAAACGTTAGCCATGAAAGCTCTGAGCTTGGCGAGTTGTGGTGCGTATGTGGCCCGTTCCTTGGCAGTCAGCCGTTGCGGAAGTGGGTGTGTGTTGGTAAGCCGGTGAGCACGATAACCCGGGAGAGGGTTCTCATCTTCAGGAGAAGTATCCTTAGAGTAGAACCAAGTATGGTTCCAATCCTTAGGATGACTGTGAAGTTTGGCATGAGGGAAGCTAACATCCTTCCTTTTCTGAATAGAGACATAGCCAAGTTCAGTGTTGGGCCCGTCTACGAATTCAGTACGATGGTTCAAATAGAAAAAATTGCGGAACAATTCAACGGTTGGATCTTCTTGCAGATAGGATTCACAAAACACATGAAATCGCAAATATTGGACACAGAGTTGGGTCCAATATCTTGAGGGTGGATCTGGAAGCTGGCAAGCACATCACGGAAAAACTTGGATCTAGGCGGTTTAAAACCACGGTTCATGTGATCAACAAATACCACTACCTCGCCATCCTTGGTGTTGGAGGATTTTCTGGACCGGGAACTTGCCAGTGGATTTCGCTTTGTTTTGATAAAATGCTAGTTCTGACACATCCATCTAGTTGCTCTTCAGTAACCCGGGAAGGGACCCAGTTACAAGCATAAAATTGTTTGGCCATTTCTAATGAGGAGCTGGAAAAGATTGATGCCGGTTTAAGACTCATGGTTAGCAAGCATAAAGCGTAGCAGGTTAAGGAAAAAGCATTCAAGCATGCAAAATTGTTAAACCGGAGGTTGATGCTATTATAAATGGTAAAGTGATTGGCGGTTTACGAGGGGACTAATGGCATATGGCAGATTATTTTCTAAAGGATAAACCGCCAACGCAGATAATGAAAGTACAGGTCTGAAGCAAAAAACGACTAAGTGAGGAAAAACAAGATTCACATGTTCACATCGGAATTTTGGATCTACCACATGTCAGGAAAAGGAAAATATTTAGACTTAAAGTTGGTGCCTGAGCAGTTGGCAAAATTCCAGATCGGTTTTTTATGCACAAAGAACATGGTTTGATGACAAAATAAGGGTTGTCATTACTACCGCATGGAAGTACATCAAGTTTGGAGTCCATTACATAAGGATCTAATGTGGAATAAGGGAAGAACACCACGAAGTTTTTATGAACTCATCGAACCCTAGTGAATCTATAGAGGAAGGAAGAACAACTTACTAAAGCTGTGAAACAGCGGAGAGGCGCTGCGGGTTTCTGGTACGGTCAGGGTGATGCAGCGGCCGGAGTTGAGGCAGAAGCGAAGGTCGACGACGGCAGCGACGCTCGAGTGCTGAGGCGACGTGAGATAGAAGAGAGAGGAAGAGGCAACGGGAGGAAAGGAAAGGGACCCTCGGCCCTATTTGTAAGATAAAGAGATAGGCGACATGCATGGAAATCGAGGAGCCCAAAAAATGGATATGCAACAAAGTTGTTGCCTCTATTGTTGGAGGGTCATTAATGAAGGGTATCTTCGGTTTTAATGAACAGGTGACGTCATGGTGGTTTATTACGTACCTAGAAGATGACGTCATGGCGGTTTACAAGATCTACGCGAAGGTGCAGAAGGAGGAATTTTTCTAAGTGTTGAAGATTGACATGAACGAGTTCAAATCAATCTTGGGCCTAATGTTGGGGAGATTACTATTAAGTATAAACCGGCCATGAGGGGCCGGGTTATGTCCACAAGGAGTTAGTGGTGTTTGAAGCCCATGAAGACAAGAGGTATGGCGCTTTATAGAGGAGGTCTAACATGAAGGCCCAGGGCCGAAACGAGGATTAGAGCCCGTAGGCATAAACTGCCATATGATATGAAACTTATGTTGTAAGGCAAGGAAAGGTAGAAACCGAGCCGGGCACGTTTATGAGCCGGCCTCGGGATTCTGTAAACCGCCGGGAGTTAACCTGTGTATATAAAGGGACGACACGACAGCGGTTTAGGGACAGACAACAATAACTCGAGAGCCAGGCAAAGCGGATTCGCTCCCTGGTCATCAAAACCCTAGCAATTCCATAACAATTGGAGTAGGCTTTTACCTTCATCATAAGCGGCTGCACAAGTATAATTCCTTGCGTCCCTTTTCCGCTTTAACCCCTTTAAGCTAACCCGTCATGATGGCTCCATGACTAAGTCCTTTCACTAGGACATCTGCCGTGACAAAACCACGACACTTCCCATGGCTCTCACTGGCGCACCGAGCGCCTGGCTGCTCAACCTCCCAGGATCCATGGTGGCATCTTGGGAGGAGTTGCGCCGCCTCTTCGCCGCATGCTATGAGGCAGGCTCTCCTCGGCGGCTCACAAGCACCACCCTCGGATTGTCACGTCAAGCCGTTCTTTCGCCAGATCGGCACTGCTTCCAAGCGCCCAGGGTCTCCGCCGGGCTGGGCCGCACCCGAGGTCGACCTCACCTTCGACTTAGGGGATCATCCTGCCGCCACCGTCGGCTCGGGTGCGCTCCCAATGCTTTGCACGCCCACCATCTGCCACGTGCCTATCACGAAGACACTAATCAACGGCGGCGCCGGCCACAATGTGCTCTTCGTCGAGGCCTTCAGCCTTCTTCACGTACCGCTTGAGCGGCTCCGCCCTAGCAAGCCATTCTCGGGGGTTGGTGGAGGCTCCTCCCTCTCCCTGGGGCAGATCCGCCTCCCCGTGACCTTCGCCATGCGCGACAACTATCGCACCGAGCTCATCGACTTTGACATCGCCCACATCAGCCTCCCGTACAACGCCATCCTCGGATACCTGACTTTGGCTTAGTTCATGGCAGCAACCCATCCAGCTTACAACCTCGTAAAGATGTCGGGGAGCAAGGGTGTCCTCACCATCAAGGGGGACGCCAAGGAGGCCCTAGCGGCGCTCAAGCTTGCCCTCAAGACAGCCGCGACAGCACAACCTGCCAACGCGGCCGAGGGAGCCGCACCAACCAAGAAGAAGCAGTTTTTCACTCAGGACAAGGCAGAAACCAAGCAAGTACCAGTTGAGGAGGACGGGTCGTCAAGGGCCACCTTTACCATTGGCGCCAACCTTGAGCCGGATTAGGAGGAGGCGCTGGTGAAGTTCTTGCGCGCAAACAAGGAAGTGTTCGCTTGGGAGCCCGATCAGCTGGTAGGGGTCCCAAGAGGGGTGACAGAGCACCACCTGAAGGTGTGCCCCAATGTACGCCCCGTGAAGTAGAAGGAGAGGCGACAGTCCATGGAGAAGCAAGCCAGCTTTCATCGTCCAAGAAACCCGCAAGTTGGAGGCCGCGGGTGTCATTCGTGAGGTTCGGTACCCCGAGTGGCTGGCAAACACCATCGTCGTCCCCAGGAAAGGCGGGAAAGAGCGGATGTGCGTCGACTTCACCAACCTCAACAAGGCATGCCCCCAAGATCTGTTTCCGCTTCCACGCATCGACTAGATCGTTGACTCCACTGCCGAGTGCAACATGCTATGCTTCTTGGATGCGTTCTCAAGATATGGAGAAGATGGCCTTCCTGATCCCATGTGGGGTGTACTGCTACACTTGCATGCCGTTCGGGCTGCGCAACATAGGCGCAACCTTCCAGCGGCTCATGCACATCGCCTTGGGTCGGCAGCTCGGGAGGAACGTTGAAGCCTATGTCGACGACATCATGGTGAAATCTCGGGAGGCGAGGACCTTGATCCAAGATCTGGAGGAGACCTTTGAAATCCTCCGGCAGGTGGACTTGCGGCTCAACCCGGAGAAGTGTGTTTGGCATCCCTTCCGGCAAGGTGTTGTGCTTCCTTGTGTCCCACAAGGGGGTCGGGGCCAACCCAGAGAAAGTCAAGGCCATTGAAGACATGAGTCCACCCAGACCCTCAAGGAAATGCAGAAGCTTGCCAAACGGGTGACTCCATTGGGACACTTTATTTCCAAGTTGGGAGAGTGTGCCCTACCCTTCTTCAAGCTGATGAAGAAGAAGGGCCCATTCGAGTGGACCCCGGAGGCCGACCGAACATTTCAAGACCTCAAGAGATACCTGACCTGCCCTCCAGTGATAGTGGCGCCGCGACATCTCGAGCCCCTACTGCTCTAGCTTGCCGCCACTCCCTACTCCGCCAGCACAACTCTAGTGGCAGTTCAGGAAGAATACCAAGCCAAGGGTGCATCACGCCGAGCTACACCCCCAGCAAAGACGATGCCATACCAAGAGGGCGCCACAAGGGCCGCCGCAGCAATAGGAGAGGAGCAAGCTTAGCAGGATGACGCTCCCGAACCCGCAAAGGCCTCGACAAGGGATCAAGCATCGAGGGCTCCATCGCCTCAGGAGGCACCCCAACTCCCGGAAGGCGCAAGCCTCGTCACCACGCCTACCCTCGTCGAGCACATGAAATACTTCGTCAGAATGGTGTTGAGGGATGCAAGGGCACGGTACCCCATGCCACAGAAGCTCCTACTCGTGCTCCTGGTGGCCCTCAAGGCCACCCTATCAAAGTTGTCTTGGCCTACCTAGTAGAGAGGGTGCTTAGGAGCCCCAACTCCGCTGGGAGGCTCGCCGACTGGAACATCGAGATGCAAGCGTTCCAGTTGGAGTTCAGAGTCACCAGGGTCATCAAGGGAGCCACGCTCGCCGATTTTGTGTCAGAATGGGCGGAAGCCCCGGCGCGTGAAATAGGCGAGGACCGGTCCCTCTCGCTGGGAAGTGAGGTGCCTGACGGCTGGGTCATGTATTTCGATGGTGCCTTCACGCGCCAAGGCGCGGGGGCTGGAGCAGTGCTCATCTCACCCACTCAAGACAAGCTCTACTACGCCATGCAGCTCTGCTTCCAGCAGGGCGAGAAGGTCTCCAACAACATTGCAGAGTACGAAGGCCTCATAGTTGGGCTGATGGTGGCGTCGCTGGGGGTGAAGCGTCTCACCATCAGGGGCGACTCCCAGCTCCTTGTCAACTTCTCGAACAAAGTGTACGAGCCGAAGGACGAACACATGGAGGCATACCTCGCGGAGGTACGCAATATGGAGAAGCAGTTCCTGGGCTTGGAGTTGCAGCACGTGCCTCGGGGAACCAACAAGGAAGCCGAGGACATTACTAGAAGGGAATCCAAGAGACAACCCCAAGAACCTGGCGTCTTAAAGGAGCGGCTCTTCAAGCCGTCGGCGACACCATCACTTTCAAGAACGGCTCAGCCTCGGGAGGAACTCCCGCAGCCACCTGCCACAGGAGCCCCAGCCTGTGGCCTGACCATGGGAGCACGCCTATTCTTGGTGCTCGAGCCTTGGGAGGGATACTGGGCCAAGTAATTAAAGGAATACCTGATGCAAGGGAGATTGCAGGAGAAGGAGGAGGACGCGGAGTGCGTGGCCCGGCGGGCCACGGCATACTGCATCTGAGACGGTGAGTTATACAGGAAGCGACAAAATGATGTTTCACTGCTTGTATCTCTAGGGAACAGGGGATAGAGATGATAGCCGACATACATGGTGGGGACTGCGGGCACCATTCGTCGTCATGAACCCTCGTCGGCAAGGCATTCCGCAGTGGATTCTACTGGCTTACGGCACTCAATGATGCATCTAAGCTGGTGAAGTCCAGCGAGGCCTGCCAATTCCATGCCAAGCAGATCCATCACACCACACTGGAGTAGGGTATTACACCAAAACGGTGGCTCGAACCAGTATAAATCTTGTGTCCCTCGTGTTGCGTGTTCGTCGAGTTAGCCCGTGAGATCTTAGTCAGGACATGGATCGGTAGGGGGGATCTTCGCGTGCACCCCAGTGTTTGAACCTTGATGGTTTTGCCGGAACCCGTGATCCGACAACACCGAGTTCACTAAGTTGATCTAGGTTTTCCATCTCGGTGCAACCGATTTGAACTTTTCGGTCACACCGAGTTGCAGTAACCGCTTGTGATTCTGCATCTCGGTGCCACCAAGTTGTTCCACTCGGTCACACCAACGGGGTCAGGATATATAACCCCATGGGTGAGATTGGAAATTTCTTCAAACTCCTCAGCCCGCGTGTGTGTCCTGCTCTACCTCCTCGTGTCGCTGGATCGTCTCCTCGCCGCCAGCGACCTCCCACCACTGGTTTCCATCGCCCTCAATGGAATTTTGCTCCGCTGTTGTTGTCGTAGGGAACTCCCGCCGAATTAGTGTATGGGTTCGACTCTTTGTGCTATTTCCTTATTCCGATTCATAGCACATTGCTTTGCCATGTTTTTTACCACATACGAAAACAATCTATCCACAGAAAACCTCCTTTAGGTTAGGTTTGATTCAAAAATTTAGGGTTAGGTTTCCACCGAACTCTTCTTGGACCGACTGAGTTGTAGAAATCCGTCTCACCGATTTCGCTTAGGCCATTCCACATGCATTTTCGGTCTGACCGAAAATTGCAAATCGGTGTGACCGTGTTCGATTCTCTGTGAGACCCTAGCAGTCTCTGTGCCACCGAACTGTGACTCGGTCTGACCGAGTTCACTAGTTTAGGTTTCAAAATTGCCTCGGTATCACCGAGTTTAAGAAATAGATAGCTCCGAAATGCTTTCTGTGGAAAACTAAAACTAAGTTTTTCACTCATCTGTTTTGCAAAACTCATCACTTTGTGATGCTCATCCATTCTACCTCATCTATATCTATTCACAAGGTTTGCTGTCAGTTTGCTTGCCAGAATGTCATACCAGAGTGACAGTCAGAAGAGATCTGAAGAGCAAGTGCAATTGAGTGAGGGCACTAGTCCCTCAAGTACGTCAGATTATGGCAGCAAGAGCACTCCCAGTAATTTGCCAAAGGCAGCCACCAGGTCAAGGAAGAAGAAAACCTCGGATTCTGAAGATGAGGACTATGTGGCTACTGAGGAGGAAGTCAGCTCCAAGAAGAAGGCGATGAAGAAAGAGTATGGCACAACTGCAACAACTAAGCCAGGGTTACATAAGAAGGCACCAAAAAAAGGATTCCTATGTCTAAGGACAAAGCCTCCACTCAAGAAACTATGGAGTTCGCTCTTGAACCCAAAGAGGCTGAAGATGGCAAGAAGTGGAAGGAGAGGGTCAAGAAGACCACTGCTGGAGTCCTTGGGAGATCCTCCATGTTTAAAGACCCAGCAAAAGAAGAGGAAGAGGAAGAAGATGCTGCATCAGCTCCCAAGTCTCAGAAGCTTATGGGAGATGCTATCAAGTCAGGGGCTGCCACATCAAAGCCCAAAACTACTCCCAAAGCAACAACTCGAGCTCAGAAGCCTTCTAAGCCTAAGAGAAGCACCAGAAAAATTCCTGCAGAAGAAAAGAACAAGGCCCTAGTGCCTGAAGTTGAAGAAGAGGATGATGAAGCCCTTGTGCTAAGAAAACTGAAACCCAAGATTCCAGACCGCAATGATGCTCATCCTGTGGCTGAGGACATGCATATCAGGAAGGATTCATGACTGAGATTGCGAAGAAAGTCTGATCCCTATGCTGTGAGGAGGAGAACCACTGTTGACTATAGGTTCCACACAAAAGAACAACAAGACTTCTACGAGACTATTCTGCTTGACAAGAAGCCAATTGTTTGTGACATGAGATGGGTTGATTGGGAATATATCAAAGATAATGAAGATCACTTCCCAGGTGTACAAGACAGCTTCAAAGCTTGTGGAGTTCATGAATTTCTGCGTCAAAAGTTGACCAAATGGAATGATGAGCTAGTTATGCAATTTTACTCCACTGCTCATTTCTATCCAGATGGAAGGATAGTATGGGTGTCTGAAGGTACAAGGTATCAATCAACTATTGAAGAGTGGGCCAAGATGATTAATGCCGCAGAAGAGCATGAGGATGACTTGGTTGTGTATGCCAAGAAGAAGATAGACCACAACTCTTTTGTAAACATGTATAAAGAGATCCCTGATAAAGCTTTGGAGACCCACAAGCTTGGATCTGTACACTATTTGTTGTCTGGTCTGCCTACTATCAACACCATCTTAAGGCATACTTTGCTACCCAAGTCTAGAGATCACAAGATGATTAGAGGAAATTCCATCAACTTGATGCACATATTTGATGTGCCTCAAAACTTCAAGGTCATGAGTCTGATTGTAGAGACAATCAAGAGGGTAGTTGCTGACCAGAAGAGTTCATGTGGGTATGCTCCACATATTCAGGTGCTCATCAACTCCAAGATGGGCATAGGCACTTACTTGTTGGACAAGGAGCAACTAACTCTGTACCCAGAATTTGAAGACAACACGGTTGTGATTAATGAGGATGAACCATCATTAGCACAAGCACAAGAGAAGAGAACTAGAGCAAAGGCAGAGAAAGCTGCAAGGATGCCAAGTGTAGAGGAAGCATCTCAGGTGTTCCTGAAGATCAAGCAAGATCAGCTAGCATATCTGATCCAATATACTTTGAGGATTGAGAAGGGCTTGGCCACCCTGACTCAGAATCAGGAGAGCTTGGAAAGGATTGTTGAGACGAAATTCTATGATCTTGACCTCAAGGTAATTGAGATACAGACTGTAGTTGAGAAGCTCCAGGAGGAAGCTGAGGAGAGGAGAGGGAAGGCGAGTATGGATGCTTTTAAGTGAGTGCCACGAGGTCAGAGGTCTGCTGCAGGGCCAGTACCAGATTCTAGAGCTACATCATCGGCACCAGCAGCTACAGCTTCAGTACCACCAGCTCCAACTACATCAACAGATGCCTTCGTCCTTGGAGTTCTCTCTACACCACCTCCCAAAGACCAAGCCTGAGAGACGCATAGCACTATGCATTTTCAATCTTTTGGTAACTTGTTGCCAAAGGGGGAGAAATGTATAGACCATAGGCTTCGAGAGAGAGTGTTTTGCTTCTTTGTCTCTCTTGCTTTTGGTTGAACTTTATTGTGTGCTTGGTTTATACTTTATGTTTGTGTGAGATACTTGTTTGATCATGTGTTTGATCATATGCTACTTTTATGCTTGCATGGATGATATTATCTCTTATATCCCATATATTTCTATCATTTTGAGCGCTCCACCAAGATGTGTGTGCCATGGAAGAGTAACCCATGATCCTAATCAATTTTGCATTTGCATTCAAAAGAAAATTTTAAATAATGCACAAATTTAGGGGGAGCTCCTGCTTATCACATACTTCTCAAAGCGATGATGTATTACAATCTTATGATCATCTACAGAAGCTTCAATATATATGTTATCATCAATTACCAAAAAGGGGGAGATTGAAAGTGCAACTACCCCTTGGTGGTTTTGGCAATTCCTAACAACATATAGCTCAGTGAGCTAATGATATCTCAAGATAAATATTTCAGGGAAGCTCAATGATTGGCATGGCATGGATTAGAAATGTGGACCCCTCAAAATGCTATGACAAAAGATTGGCTCAAGCTCAAAAGCTCAAGACTCTACATTTTACTTTTAGTGATCCAAGATCACATTGATTCCATAAGAAAAGCCAATACTATTAAAAGGGGATGAGGTGTTGCTTAATGGGTTGCTTTCTCAAAATGCTTAGTGATATGATCCAAAAACCCTCAAGTACTTTCTCATATCCACATATGTACCAAACCAAAAGTCAAACTCGGCCCCATCAAAATTTTCTATATGGCTCCACCGAGTTCATTTGACATAGCCACTGCCACAAACCCTAGTCACTCCGGTCTTACCGATAGGGATCTCGGTCTCACCGAGATGGGATTGCAAACTCTTTGTTTCCCTTTGTAACGCTTCGGTCCAACCGAGATGAGCGATCGGTCCCACCAAGTTCACAATGCAAACTCTCAATTTCACTTTGTAACGTTTCGGTCTCACCGAGATGAGCGAATCGGTCCCACCGAGTTTTCCTGACAAACTCTCTGGTTAGCTTATTACCAAAATCGGTCCCACCGAGTATGTGTAATCGGTCTCACCGAGATTAATTTATGCCCTACCCCTAATGAAATCAGTCGCACCGAGTTGACATGTCAGTTCCACCGAAAATCCTAACGTTCACATTTTGAACAAAATCGGTCTGACCGAGTTTCATTATTCGGTCCCATCGAGTTGGTGATTTGTGTGTAACGGTTAGATTTTGTGTGGAGGCTATATATACCCCTCCACCCACTCTTCATTTGTGGAGAGAGCATTCAGAACATGCCTACACTTCCAACATATATTTTCTGAGAGAGAACCACCTACTCATGTGTTGAGATCAAGATATTCCATTCCAACCATTTGAATCTTGATCTCTAGCCTTCTCCAAGTTGCTTTCCACTCAAATCTTCTTTCCACCAAATCCAAATCAGTGAGAGAGAGTTGAATGTTGGTGTCACAGCCGTAGAATTGTTTGCAATAGTTGCATAAGAGAGAATCCATGCATCATGTCTAATTTCTGAAAGTTGAATTGAGGTTTGTTAAAACCCTCAGAAATCAGTTCAAAAATAACCAACTTTAAAAATCTTCTCAAATGAGTCCAATAAAATGTTCCTGATATTCTACAGAATTATTGGCAAGAGCTAAAATTCAAACCAATATTTTTATGAGCTCAGAAACATTTATTTTGGCCATTTGAATTAATCCAATAATTATTTGCTTTGGATTTATATTTAGTATATATTAAATATAACTTCAATAATTCTGGAAGTTTGTGAGTGGCTTTGTATATATTTTAGCAACCCGTATAATAACCTACAGAATTTATGAAATGATTTAGTGGCTAAAACTAAATCAAAACAGAAAGGAAATAAAATAGAAAACCGTAATTAAAATAGAAAACAGAGAAGGAGGGAGTACCTGTAATTACCTGGCCATGAGAGAAACCAGCCCACCAGGCCCATGTGCCAATCATCCTCCTCCTTGCGCCAGAAGGACGCCGGGCGCGTGCCCGACGCGCGCCGGCCACCTCCACCTTGCCTGCATGTCTCCTCGCTGCCCCGAAGCACCTAGAGGACGCCGCGCAGCCCCGGACCACTCTCACTCTCTCCTGCGCTCATCCTCTCCTCTGCCGCCCTCTCTCTCCCGCGGCCGAATGCTGCCGTCGCCGCCGCTCGTCGTCGCGGTAGCCATAACCACCCCCTCACCTCTCTGACGCATCCCTAAGCTCTGCATTGTCGTCCTCTTCTTCCACTTCGATCCAAGCAACTAGGGAAGCACCGCATCGGCATCCCTGACGCCTTCTTCAACCTCGGTGCCGGTGATCCCCGCCGCTAAATTTGCCACCCACAGAGCATCCCCAGCCTCACAGTCGCGCTCGTTGGACTCGCGGTGAGCCGCTGACCCAAACCCCTCTTCTCCCCCTCGCGTTCGCATGCTCTAGCCCCATCCCCCGCCATGGACGAAGGTCGCCTCCGCTCGAGCTTGTCACCGGCGTCGCTCCGGCGACCATTTGGTCATCCCGTGCTACCTAACATGCTTACCGCACCACGTAGTGCCTCGCTAGCGCCTCAGTTCGCGCGTTTGCACGCCGCAGCCCCAACCCCGTACATGGCCGAAATCTGGCGGCCGCAAAAGAGCTCGCCGCCGTCAGCTCCGGCCACCTCGGCTCCAGCCGATGCTGTCGTTGGATGCTTGAGACTCTCAGCTTTCTGTAGCTGCAACCCGCATCCAAAACCGAGCCCTGTGGGCGTTTTCCGAAGCCCTCCGCCGCATCTGTCGTCGCCGGTGTCAAACCGCCGGCGAGTTGACCTCGTTTGACCTAGGGTTTAACTCCCCTGGGTCAATGAAAGGTGGGCCTAGAGCCCTTCTAATTTTAGCTTAGCACTAATTAACTTTTAGTTAACCCAATAAGTCACTGACATGCGGGCCCAGGCCCACTAACAGTTTAGTTAGTATTAACTTAACCCTGTTAATTAGTTGTTTCACTAACGTGTGGGTCCTAGCCGTCAGGTTTGACCTGGGCTGGCGCCTTTGACCTGCCGATGTCACGGTGATGAAATGCTGACGCAGTAATCTGTTTTCTGGATTTTAAATAAATCAAAAATGATTTATTTCTTTCAGGGAATATCGTAAACTTCTAAATATCATAGAAAATAATCTATAACTCAGATAGAAAAGATTTATATATGAAAAATGATCAGAAAAATCCAATCTATCCATCTCTGCCACTTCCATGCATGTTTAAACAACTTAACCTTGCTGTTTAGATCAAAACATGATAATGCACTTTATAAGTTTTAGTTTGAATTTGAATTTGAACCTTTGGTTCAAATCAACTCAGACCTTCTGTTCTTAGCTGTATTAGCTCAAATCACACTATATCGACATGTCATGATCATGCATCATATTATGCATTGCAATGATTGTGTTCTTTCTGTGTTTGCCGGTGGTTGTCCCCTCTCGATAGACGTGGTTCCGACGATGAGTTCGATGACACCGATGAAGAGCTATATTATCTTCAGGAGTGCCAGGAAAGCAAAACCCCCTTGGTCATTCTAATACAATCCCGCTCTCTCGCTCCTGCTCTCTTTTACTGCATTAGGACAACAACGATTCAACTGTTACATGCTACGGTAGTTGAACCCCTTTCCTCTGCATGACCTGTCATTGCCACAGTAAATAGATGAAACACACTAGCATGAGTAGGAGTTGTTTGAGCCCTGATGTGCCTACTCATTTATGCTTGTTTGTCATGCCTGCTACTACTTAGAGTTGAGTCAGATCTGATTCATCGGGGATGAATTGGAATGGCGATGAACATGTCCTACTGCATGTAACCAAATTTTGCAGGGACACATTCCAAGATACGGCCGGGACCCGAGGACGTAGAGTACCGGCATCTAACCAAATTTTGCAGGGACACATTCCAAGATACGGCCCAGTGCCGGGCGCAACCCGCCCAGAGGTAGGGCCTCGTGAGTCCCGCGCTGGCTCACGGGTGCCCAGATACACCTTGCCTACTCCAACCAGCAAGCTCTTGAGTGACTAACGATCGACTAACGGCCGCCATGGTAACACCATCTTCTTTCTGTGATGACCCTGCAGGATCCCTGGAGGGAACCGTGCAAGCCGAGGCCCTCACGAGGTTTCCTTCGCCCTCACCCGCGCGAACCGCTTGCAGGTTAAAGGGGGGTGCCTGAGCATCGCGACTCAGGGCTCTTACTGGCTCTCCAGCCCTCACCCTCTGGCCTTGTCCATGGCATCGCGACCTGGCATACCAGCGACGGCTGAGACAAGCTCGAGGGCCGGGACCCGAGGACGTAGAGCAGAAAGGGGAGCAGAGGCGGGGAAGAGGGGGCCTCGCGAGGACCTTGCCGAGCGATTCCGCTCCTGCCTACGCACGGACCCAACGGCACACCTGGAACGGCCCCTGATCCTCAAGATAAGTTACCACCCACGGCACTGGCCGCTGCAGCACTTGCCCCGCACCTAAAGCAACTCCGTACTAGCGATGTTGCTTCCCTTTCTCACTAAGCGACAGCTACTTGGGCACCAAAGGGGACCTCCTGAGCATCGCGACTCAGGGGCTCTTACGGGACCTCGGGCCGCTCACCTCCTGGCCTTGACCACGGCATCGCAACCTGGCATACCAGCGACAGCTAACGCCGCCTTGGGACTGGGACCTGTCAGCGTAGAGCACCAAGCCCTCGTGAGGTCCGAAAGGGAAGGCTGAACTATAACGGAGTTGGCAACTCGCACAGATCCACGTCAAAAGGTTATACATATTAACAAACAAGACTACAAACACCTTACAAGCCCCCACGGGGCGCATTCTGATTCCTCGCAGGGAACGAATCCAAAGGGATGCTAACTACATGAGCTACTGCGGGAGACACCATCATCAATAGTGGGCCATCAGGCATTGGCGCCAGCTCCATCCAGATCAGGGTTGGCGACGCCTGACGCGTCCGCCCTGCTCCTGGAGCGGCGACGACTCAGGGGCTCGTAGCTGTCGTCGCTCGTCTCTGGAGTCGCGAAGCCTTCGCTGGAATCGCTGGACCCTCGGGCGCCTCTGCCCAGGGCGCGGTCGACGGGCCTAGCCCTCACCAGGGCGAGGTCCTGGCCACCTCTCCCACGGCAGCACTCCAGCCGGCGCCCGATCGCATCGAAGACCTTGAAGAACATCACCGCCGCGCCGTCGTACTCCAGGTAGACCGCGAAGACGCCTCTTTCCCTGCAGACCTGGGAGATCTCCCTCCAGCCGCGGAACATGTAGACCGCGCCCGGGGCAGCAACGACGACCTCGGCCTTGGTCACGGGGGCACTGCAGTCGGCGTGCTGCGGCTGGAGCTCCAGGGGCCCTCCTGGAGGAACAATGGACGCGAAGAAGGGAGGAAGACGGATCCAGGACTGAAGGGGAGTGACTACGTGGAGCACGAACTCACGAGAGGAGCCCTCAGCATGGACTCCAGGAGGAACCACCCACGCCTTCGTAGCCCGACGGCGCCGACGACGGCGCTGACCGCGGGGATTAGCATCAACACCTCTGGGGCCCTCGACATGGGCGTACAGGGGCAGCGGGAACCCCGGCGGAGCCCGTTCGCCCCAGGGCCTCGCCGCCGCCGGTTGGTCCTCTTCGTCCCGGCTGCAATGGGCGAGTCACTTCTTCGGCGGGAGAGGGTCTGGCCCTTCTCGAGGAGCCTTTCCCTTCTCCGCTGCAGAGAACCGGTGAATCGGGGCCATCACACCAAGACGGAGCAAGAACTGAGGTGAAGGAGAGATCAAGAAGAGATGGACTGGACGGGCACGCGCGGTGCCGTACTTATAGCCGGCGAAGGCCAACCGCCGGTCTCCATGATCACAGGTAATCATAACATGTTCTGCATGCAGGGACTTGTCCGACTCGCACGATCACCAAGGCGTCATGGGGAAGCGGAGACGCCACGTCCAATCAACCGCCACGCGGTGTCCAAGGCCGCAGGCTGTTAGGGCCCGCGGCGCTTCGCCCTTGCCCTTTCACCTCTCGGCACGGCCAAGTCCATGCGCGCCTTGGGCTCGGGGGCTACTGTCGGCGTTCTGGGAACGGGGGTCCCCAGACTTGCCTGCCTGCGGCCTGCGGCGTGGCTCAAGTGGGGGCCCAGTGCGGCCCATCTTCATCAACACGAGGCTCAAGACCCTCGCGAGGGGCCAAGCCTCGCGAGGCGGATGACACGGCGCATCCTCAGGCACAGCCTCCTCAGGCTGGCTCACGAGGAGGCGGAGAGTTCAAGGTGGGGTACCTCGCGAGGTGCCCATGACGCAAGCCATGACGACTCGAGGTACCAGGCGGGTGCCAGCGCGCAGCATCCTTCTTTCCTCTTTGGTGCAAAGGGGACAAGCATATCTGTGGAGTACCGAGGCATCAGGAAAAGGTTGCCACTTCGGTGCAACGAGACCAAGACCAGGAGGACTACGAGACAGAGGTCACCATGGAGCCCAGCCCGGCGTCACCACCAGAGCCTTTGGCAGGCGAAGACTGCTTTTGTCAGGATAGACGTACTCGCTGTCCCCCTTCAAATTATCCCGCCATTGTTGGATCCCTTCCTACTCGATATTTGGGAAGAGGACCAGGGCCTCTATAAATAGGACTAGCCACCCACATAGCAGGGGGTTTTGTTGGTCAGTTGGGATCTGGAAGAGAGGAAGAGAGAAAGAGAGAGATAGAGAGAGGTGGCTGAACTCCCCATAGCAGTTCATCACCCCAGCCAAGAACAGACCCTCGCAAGGCTGTTCTTCCTTGTATTGTTCATCCTCGCCAGCCCCAGGGGGCAATCCATCCACCACACACTGGAGTAGGGTATTACACCACATCGGTGGCCCGAACCAGTATAAATCTCGTGTCTCTTGTGCAGTTCTTTTAGTAGTCTAGATCTTTGCGAGACGGGGAGGTTGAGGACGTGATTTCCGTGCGCACCCCAGTGTTCGAACCTTAAGGGTCTGCTGGAACCCGAAATCCGACAGAAACAAACTCCAGTACCACATCCATATCCACGATTGGGTCAAAGTAGTTGTGTTCTGCAGATCAAATGCCCATCCAGCTTTTGCTCTGTTCTACCCTGGAGTATTACCCCCTTTATGTCAGGATTGTCATGAGAATTGCACCATCTCTCATCAATTCTGGACGCAGTGATACTTCGTGCCATCATTTTTCATTCCTCGGTTCCATGTTTTCACAACCGGAATGCCGGAAAGTGAACCATGATGTGCGAAATCAATACTCCTAGCAACCGTGTTGCTTGGTAGTTAATGGACACTAATATCATTCTTAGCGTGCTGGTTATCGAAACACTATTCTAGGATTGATTGTGCTACCTTGTCCTTATTTCCGATGCACTCTTCGATCAATGAGTTAGGATTGTGTCATTCCTTGCTCTTTTGATTATATCATCTTGCCCTGAAAAGAAAGATTGTTCTCGAGCCTTGTAACATATCGGTGGTTCGTAATTTTCCGAATATCTTCTCAGAAGCATTACTAGGTTGTCCCCTGACTGTTATGTTGAGTTCGTGATCAAGTTGGTTTTCCAATAAATCACTCCTTCTCCAAGAATCTGTGTTGGATATCCCTGAGCTAGTTGGTTGAGCTAGACAACAACTTGGAGAGTTAGAAGATAAAAGCTTGTCTGACTTAGTTCATGTTAAGGGATATCTTTTTGTGTGTGTGCGTTGAAGAAAGATAATATCTCCATCGATTGGTCCTCGTGCTCAGTTGCTGGATCTATTGCCTTGTCAAAACATTGACTTGAGTATGGGCTATCGTCAAGTCAACCCAGAACCAATGATGTTCGTAATGTTGTCTTACTCATGGTTGATCCCGTGAGAATACACCATTACATCTTTTGGTCTGACCAATGCTATCGCCGTGTTCACATGATGATGGAAGTCCAGTGATATGGAATTCTTATGAGTTGCTGTTGAGCCCATCAGCAGCATTTGTCTCCCCCATAATTCGTGTTGAAGATCAACCTAGTGTTGAAAACTTTGTAAGCAATGTCTTCGTGTTTCGTTCATGAAGTATATGTTTGGTGTTAGAGGTGAGTTTCTCTAAGTTCATGTGCATCAGGTACAAGTTGCCGCCGTGAATTTGAGAAAGGTTTGTTTTGGTTCCTTGGGAATCATCCCAAGTCAGTCATGCATATGTGCGAAGTATTTTGTGGTTCGGAGACTTGCAACCTTCGTTCTATATGTGTCCCTAGCACACCAAGCCACTGATTGATTTGTTCAAGGAAAAGGAGTTGTTGTGCCAATCCTAGTTCATGCACAAGACTTCGTTACTCTAGATGATGGTTCCCCACTTGAACTTGGTAGTATTTGATCATAAGACTAGTATATGGTCCTGCTTGTCTGGGACAGCGTGTTCACATGTGTTTAGCAAAACCAGCTCATGTTTTGGAGCTTGCTATCTTAGTTCATTTCCCGAGAATCTCGCAACATTATCTCATTAATTTGGGTTGCAACTTCTCCTTCTCCAGACATGCTGTCTGAAATATCCTGTTACCAACTAGGTCAGAATCTCAGGCAGATATGATGGTTGGAACTTCTCCAAGATCTATGATGTAGGTCCCGACAAGGTTGATGTTCTGGCCGACGCACCTAGCCGGAGAATCTATCACTATAGTATCTTGATTGGGCAATTTGTCCATCATCTGCGCGAGGATTTCATGCGGCTTATCCTATAAGTTGTTCCTTAGGGATTCTTGTGCTCCTGGTTTCCTCGATTAAGCTATGACCATTCAAACGGTGGAATCACTCTCGTTGAGTTATTCCCAGTTACCAGAATCATTCACAGCATTTGCATTTTGTTCCCAGCTTGCACCTCAGTAATTACTATTTAGGCTCATCTTCAAAAGTGATCCTACTATGGTTCCCATCCATCCCCGATGATAAGCAAAATCATCCATTGTGTTGTCTTCAACAAGGTAGTCCACATCATCCATTCTAGTATGGGTATGCCATTCTTTCGAATTCATTCACACGATCATTTGTGAATGCCTTAGGCTGGTATAAAGAATTTCAATTATCTTGTATTAAAAGTAATTCTTTTTGCCACTTAAGGGAATAGTTCTTCGAGTCACCTTCCTCGAGGTGCCCCGTTTTGGAATCATGGCAATTTCCCTCGCTACTTTGAAACCCTGATCAAATTGTTTCTTCTATCGATCCTGATGCAAGTTTTGCCTCTCAGCTCCAGAGATGTTCTATGTCTCAGTCTGTGAGTTGATCTTGTGATCATCAAGATGATCCTAAGTTGCTCAAACCTCAAGAAGATCGATTCTTCTAAAAATTGTCCCTTTCTACTCGTTGTCATGTTTGACGTAGTTCTCAAAGCAAGACGCCAAGATCAATATGATGCAATGGATTAATATATTCGAGAAGAGCAGTTGGGTCCAGAGGATTGCATTAAATTTGTGTCCCCTCTGTCTTCTTACCTCATGTCTTGAAACTCGGGACGAGATTCTTGTTTAGTGGGGGTGAGTTTTCAGAGCCCTAGAATTGTTTGCAATAGTTGCATAAGAGAGCATCCATGCATCATGTCTAATTTCTGAAAGTTGAATTGAGTTTTGTTGAAACCCTCAGAAATCATTTCAAAAATAACCAAGTTTAAAAATCTTCTCAAATGTGTCCAATAAAATGTTCCTGATATTCTATAGAATTATTGGCAAGAGCTAAAATTCAAACCAATATTTTTATGAGCTCAGAAACATTTATTTTGGCCATTTAAATTTATCCAATAATTATTTTCTTTGGAATTATATTTAATATAAATTAAATATAACTTCAATAATTCTGGAAGTTTGTGAGTGGCTTTGTATATATTTTAGCAAGCCATATAATAACCTACAGAATTTATGAAATGATTTAGTGGCTAAAACTAAATCAGAACAGAGAGGAAATAAAATAGAAAACAACAATTAAAGTAGAAAACACAGAAGGAGGGAGTACGTGTAACTTACCTGGCCACGAGAGAAGCCATCCCACCAGGCCCATGCCAATCATCCTCCTCCTTGCGCCAGAAGGATGCCGGGCGCGTGCCCGACGCGCGCCGGCCACCTCCACCTTGCCTGCCTGTCTCCTCGCTGCCCCGAAGCGCCTAGAGGACACCACACACACCCCGGACCGCTCTCACTCTCTCCTGCGCTCATCCTCTCCTCTGTCGCCCTCTCTCTCCCGCGACCGAATGCTGCCGTCGTTGCCGCTCATCGTCGCCGTAGCCACAATCACCCCATCGCCTCTCCGACGCGTCCCCGAGCTCCGCATTGTCGTCCTCATCTTCCACTTCGAGCCAAGCAACTGGGGAAGCACCGCATCGCCATCCCTGATGCCTTCTTCAACCTCGGTGCTGGTGATCCCTGCCGCTCAATTCGCCGCCCACAGAGCGTCCCCGGCCTCGCGCTCGCGCTCGTTGGACTCGCAGTGAGCCACTGACCCGAACCCCTCTTCTCCCCCTCGCGTTCGCATGCTCTAGCCCCATCCCGCGCCATGGCCGAAGCTCGCCTCCGCTCGAGCTTGTCGCCGGTGTCGCTCCGGCAAACATTGGGTCATCCCGTGCTACCTAACATGCTTACCACACCACGTAGTGCCTTGCTAGTGCCTTAGTTCGCGCGTTTGCATGCCGCAGCCCCAACCCCGTACATGGCCGAACTCCGGTGGCCGCAAAAGAGCTCACCGCTGTCAGCTCCGGCCACCTCAGCTCCAGCCGATGCCGCCCTTGTATGCGCGAGACTCTCAGCTTTCCGTAGCCGCAACCCGCGTCCAAAACCAAGCCCTGTGGGCATTTTCCGAAGCCCCCCGCCGCGTCTCTCGTTGCCGGCGTCAAACCGCCGGCGAGTTGACCTCGTTTGACCTGGGGTTTAACTCCCCTAGGTCAATGAAAGGTGGGCCCAGAGCCCTGCTAATTTCAGCTTAGCACTAATTAACTTTTAGTTAACCCAATAAGTCACTGACATGCGGGCCCAGGCCCCACTGACAGTTTAGTTAGTATTAACTTAACCCTGTTAATAGTTGTTTCACTGACGTGTGGGTCCCAGCCGTCAGGTTTGACCTGGGCTGGCACCTTTGACCTGCTGATGTCACGGTGACGTAATGCTGACGCAGTAATATGCTTTCTGGATTTTAAATTAATAAAAAATGAATTATTTATTTTAGGAAATATCCTAAACTTCTAAAAATCATAAAAAATAATCTATAACTCAGATTGAATAGATTTATATATGAAAAATGATCAGAAAAATCCAATCTAATCATCTGTGCCACTTCCATGCATGTTTAAACAACTTAACCTTGCTGTTTAGATCAAAACATGATAATGCACTTTATAAGTTCTTAGTTTGAATTTGAATTTGAACCTTTGGTCCAAATCAACTCAGACCTTCTATTCTTAACTGCATTAGCTCAAATTACAGTATATCGACATGTCATGATCATGCATCATATTGTGCATTGCATTGATTGTGTTCTTTTTGTGTTTGCTGGTGGTTGTCCCCTCTCAATAGACGTGGTTCTGGCGATGAGTTCGATGACACCGATGAAGAGCTATATTATCTTCAGGAGTGCCAGGAAAGCAAAACCCCTTGTTCATTCCGATACAATCCTGCTCTCTCGCTCCTGCTCTCTTTTACTGCATTAGGACAACAACGATTCAACAGTTACATGCTGCGGTAGTTGAACCCCTTTCCTCTGCATGACCTGTCATCGCCACAGTAAATAGATGAAACCCACTAGCATGAGTAGGAGTTGTTTGAGCCCTGATGGGCCTACCCCTTCATGCTTGTTTGTCATGCCTGCTACTACTTAGAGTTGAGTCAGGTCTGATTCATCGGGGATGAATTGGAATGGCGATGAACATGTCCTACTGCGTGTGAGCTAAGTGTGTGAACACGATTTGGTAAAGGTAGTGGTGAGAGGCCATGTAGGAGTACATGGTGGGTTGTCTCATTGAAACCGTCCTCAGGAACTGAGTTCTGTGTTGGTGATCCATGAACAGCTACTACCACTCATTGGGATCCTTAATTGACCCTCTCGACTTATTAACTGCCGTAGTCCTCTGTCCAAGAGTTGCAACTAGTTTCTGGTGTTTATAGGATATGTGTTGGCGGCCGTGCGTAGCGCTGACCCTAGGGGTGGGCTATGATGCAGTAGATACACCATGGCACGGTGTATCGGGTGCCCGTGTGGTGTCTCGGGAACCCTGCACACATCATTTGGGGCTGTGAGTGAAACTCCGGCCGGATCTCCTCGCGGATGGAACCCGAATAGGCGATAAACCCGAACTAGAGACTTGTGTGGTTAGTCAAGTCATGGCCGACACCCTCGCCAGGCTTCCGCTTGAAGGTTGCCGAGATACATGATGTGTACATGGTGATAAGTGGTGAGAGCGTGTGTGAAGAAGTACATCCCTGCAGGGTTATCATTATCTATTCGAATAGCTGGATTCCTCGGATATGGAAACTTGGACCCCTTGCATAGTTCATAGACAAGTGAAAGTGGATACTCTAAAACTCGCAAGATAAGCGTCAGTGCTACGGATGGCCTTCTCGTAGGGAGAGGGGAGAAGATCCATTGTGGTGTATTGATATGGTGAATATGTGGACTCATGTGCGCCACCTCAAAAGAGTTGCTTGCAGTCGTAGTTCTGGTTAGCCACTGAGTCAAAGCTGGCTTGCTGTAGTTAAACTCCACCACCCCCTTTGTTGATACCGATGCATTTGTACTCACGTTTGCTTAACTTATTTTTTGAGAGAGACATCAGTCTTGCTAGTAGTTCCGTGTGGGCTTCGACGTTTAGCTTGCTACCTCAGCTACGATCTTGTGCGCTCGGCAGGATCTGGTAGATAGTCAGGCTTCTTAGCCTTTTTCATTTGTACATGTCTCTACTCAGACATGTTAAGCTTCTGCATGTGCTTGATTTGTATGCTATGATTGTTGGGTCATGAGACCCATGTTTGTAATATCTCGCTCCTCGGAGCCTAATGAATAAATGCTTGAGTCGTACAGTTATGTTGTGACGCCATGTTGTATTTACACATATCGAGTGTATTGTGTGTATGATTGAAATGCTTGGTATGTGTGGGATCCGACAATCTAGTTCTTTATCCTAGGCAGCCTCTCTTATGGGGAAATGTAGTCTAGTGCTTCGATGAGCCATAGTAGTCCGCTACAGCCCGGTTCACCGGAGTCCTGTTAGCCCAGCACTACTGCTCAGGACACTTGACTGGCCGGCATGTGTTTCACTTCGGTCCTGTGTCTGTCCGTTTGGGGAAATGTCACGCGGTGACATCCGGAGTCCTGCCTTGCCTGCTACAGCCCGGGTTCCCGGAGTCCTGTTAGCACAGTGCTACAGCCCGGATTCACACACTGCTGACCGACATGCTCGATGTGATTCATGTATGTCTGTCCCCATAGGTTGGTGCCGCTTTGGGGTTCATGACTAGCCATGTCGGCCCGGGTTCTCTGTCATATGGATGCTAGCGACACTATCATATACGTGAGCCAAATGGCGCAAACGGTCCCGGGCCATGGTAAGGCGACACCCGTGGGAATACCGTGCGTGAGGCCGCAAAGTGATATGAGGTGTTACTGGCTAGATCGATGTGACTTGGAATCGGGGTCCTGACAGTTGGGGAAAGTAATATTTGAAGCATAAGAGCAAGGAGTTCATCATGAACACACTGTCTATTACCTTTTGGAGAGTGGCGGCTCCTAGATTGGTTAGATGTCACTTGGGAGCCTCCGACAAGATTGTGGAGTTGAACCAAGGAGTTTGTACGGGCAAGGAGGTCACCTAATTCGTGAAGATCTACCCTAGTGAGGCAATTCCTTCATCGGCGATGGCCATGGAGGGATAGACAAGGTTGCTTCTTCGTGGACCCTTCGTGGGTGGAGCCCTCCATGGACTCATGCGACTGTTACCCTTCGTGGGTTGAAGTCTCCATCAACGTGTATGTACGACAGCACCACCTATCAGAACCATGCCAAAATCTCCATGTCTACATTGCGTTTGCTCACTCAAAACTCCTCCCTTTACCTTCATGTGCAATGTTTTACATTCCGCTGCTATACTCTTAGACTTGCATGTGTAGGTTGATTGCTTGACTAGTGCTAAGTTGCTAAAATCTGCCAATACATAAAATTGGGAAAAGGCTAGATTTCTATTTGGTCAAGTAGTCTAATCACACCCCCCTCTAGACATACTTCCGATCCTACAAGAGGGGAAAGGCGAAAGAGGGGGAGAGGGAGAAGGAAAGGGGGGCAGCGCCCCACCCCTTGTCCAATTCGAACTACTATGGGGGGGTGCGCTAAACCTCTTGTGGCCTGCCTCCTCCTCTCCACTATGGCCCATGAGGCCCATTAACTTTCCCGGGGGGCTTCCGGTAACCTCCCAGTACTCCAAAAAATCCCCGAACCTCTTCGGAACCATTCCGGTGTCCGTACATAACCTTCCAATATATGAATCTTTACCTCTCGACCATTTCGAGACTCCTCGTCATGTTCGTGATATCATCCAGGACTCCGAACAAACTTCGGTCACCAAAACACATAACTCATAATACAAATTATCATCGAACGTTAAGCGTGCGGACCCTACGGGTTCGAGAACTATGTAGACATGAATGAGACACATCTTCGGTCAATAACCAATAGCGGAACCTAGATGCTCATATTGCTTCCTACATATTCTACGAAGATCTTTATCGGTCAAACTGCAATAACAACACAAGTTATTCCCTTTGTCATCGGTATGTTACTTGCCCGAGATTCGATCGTTGGTACCATCATACCTAGTTCAATCTCGTTACCGGCAAGTCTCTTTACTCATTCTGTAATGCATCATCTCATAACTAACTCATTAGTCACATTTCTTGCAAAGCTTATAGTGATGTGCATTACCGAGAGGGCCCAGAGATACGTCTCCGATACTCGGAGTGACAAATCCTAATCTTGATCTAGTCACATTTCTTGCAAAGCTTATAGTGATGTGCATTACCGAGAGGGCCCAGGGATACGTCTCCGATACTCGGAGTGACAAATCCTAATCTTGATCTATGCCAACCCAACAAACACCTTCAGAGACAGTTGTAGAGCATCTTTAAAATCACCCAGTTACATTGTGACCTTTGATAGCACACAAGGTGTTCTGCCGGTATTCGGGAGTTGCATAATCTCGTAGTTAGAGGAATATGCATAAGTCATGAAGAAAGTAATAGAAATAAAACTTAACGATCATTATGCTAAGCTAAAGGATGGGTCTTGTCCATCACATCATTCTCAAATGATGTGAACCCGTTCATCAAATGACAACACATGTCTATGGTTAGGAAACTTAACCATCTTTGATTAATGAGCTAGTCAAGTAGAGGCATACTATGGACACTCTGTTTTGTCTATGTATTCACACACGTACAATGTTTCCGGTTAATACAATTCTAGCATGAATAATAAAAATTTATCATGATAAAAGGAAATATAAATAACAACTTTATTATTGCCTCTAGGGCATATTTCCTTCAGGACTCTCATGGCAAAACTGGTTTAAGGGATGTTTGGAAGCACAATTAGTATCTCTACTTGCTGCAAAGAATTTGGCTAGCATGAGAGGAAAAGGCCATCTCAACATGTTGGAGGATCCATTACAATATAACTTCGATTCGGATATAAGAAAGCATAACCCATTATGTTGTCTTCCTTGTCCAACCTCAGCTTTTTAGCATGTCATATTTTAATGAGTGCTCACAATTACAAGATAGTATGTTTATATGTGAAATCTCTCTTCTTTCAATATTATTTCATGAATTGTTCAAGTGACCAATACTATGTTTGCTAACTTTCAATAAATTTACCACCTATACTTATTATATGTGAATTCATTACTCCCCATGCTATAAGCATATGAAACATATATAAATTCAGATTTATGATATTCAATTCATTCAACCATTTACTCATAGTATATAAGTGGAGCACATGAGTAAATGACAAACTACTCCAACAAGATATGATTGAAGAACAATGAGTAGTCAAGTAATTAACTAGCCATGGGAGGACTCTCTCTCATTCAATATTTCAGATCCAATGACTTTATTCAAACAACAAGTAAACTGAAAATACGCTCCAATCAAAACATGTAACATGTGACGAATAAAAATATAGCTCCTCGCAAGGTATACCGATGGTTTTGAAGACGAAAGAGGGGATGCCTTCCGGTGCATCCCCAAGCTTGGACGTTTGAGTCTTCCTTGAATAATACCTTGGGGTGCCTTGGGCATCCCCAAGCTTAGGCGCTTGAGTCTTCCTTGAATATTACCTAGGGGTGCCTTGGGCATCCCCAAGCTTAGGGTCTTTCCACTCCTTATTCTCCTCGTATCGATATCCCACCCAAAACTTGAAAACTTCAATCACACAAAACTTAACTGAACTTCGTGAGATGGGTTAGTATGATAAAGAGTAAATCATTCACTTTTGTACTGCCAAGACAAGATTCGTAATTGTTCACACACAATTCCTACTGTACCATATCATTTCAATTTATATTGAGCAATATAAGCCATATAAACTAGAAAACAAGCAAACTATGCATTAAAAACAGAATCTGCCAGAAACAGAACAATCTGTAATGATCTGAACAACAACCATACTTCTATTACATCAAAAATTCTGAAAAATTAGGACAACCTGGGAAATTTGTTTATTAATCTTGTGCAAAAAGAATCAGTATTTTATCATGCTTCTATTAAAAACGAGAATTGTGTTTAAGCAAGATCATGTGAACAGCAACCATGCTTCTGTTTTTCAGCAAGATCAAATCAACTATCAACGTAAGCCACCCCAAAGGTCTTACTTGGAACTTTATTGAAAACAAAAGCTATAAAACATGATTACTATAGTAGCTTAATCATGTGAACACAAAAAATAAGTAAGGACAAATATTCTGTTGTCTCCCAACAAGTGCTTTTATTTAATGCCTTTTCAGCTAGGCACGATGATTTCAATGATGCTCACATAAAACATAAGAATTGAAACATAATGGGAGCATCATGAAGAATGTGACTAGCACATTTAGGTCTAACACAATTCCTATGCATAGGGATTTTGTGAGCAAACAACTTATGGGAACAAGAATCAACTGGCATAGGAAGGCAAAACAAGCATAACTTCAAGATTTTCAAGACATAGAGAGGAAACTCGACATTATTGCAACTCTGTAGCGACCCGACCTCAAACAGTCAAGTCTTTGTGCTTCAGTGTCATCCCTGGATCGCTAATGCTTACACACACAGTACTCGAAAGATTTATAACAGTGTAGCAATCACACTTATTACATCGAATGTCTCAAAAGAGAACTTATTACAATAAATATGGCTTAAGGCCATCTAATACAATGACAGCACAAGGCTTGGAAGATAAAGTGAGCCCATCAACTCCAATGGCATGGCTGAGCTGCACGGCAACGACCTAACGAACCTTACTCCTCGTTTGAAAAGTCTGCAACATAATACGTTGCAACCCGAAAACGGGTCAGCACATGGAATATGCTGGCAATATAACATGGTAGAGCAAGAACAGAATAATGCTATCACTATATGCAGATTTGGCTGGTGGAAAGCTCTAAGGTTAAAGTTTTGTGAAAAGCCAATTTTTTCCTACAACAAAGGAATAGATTTTATTTAACTATCATGGTAGTAGTTGAAACATCATTGAGAAGGTTCCTCCAACTCAATCCCAATTAAAAGTAATTATCAACCCAACAATATTAATTTAGAGTGATAAGATACATATGATAATCCAAGTACTAGATACTCAAGATGTCCATAACTAGGGACACGGCTAACCATTATTAGTTTGTACACTCTACAGAGGTTTGTGCACTTTTCCCCACAAGGCTCGATCTCCTCCGTTGGATTTCTCGCACTACATGGTGTTTGAGAAACGGATGACCGAGACACAGTCTTTCAGAAGGATTAACTCTCTACTCCGGATAGACTATACCACCTACAACCCACTACATCTGCTAGTCTACCTCTTCAAGAGCTTCACGCAACTTACTCAACTATGCTAAAGCCAATAATAGCTTGTGGCTGCACACGGAAGTTTCTAGCATGAAATATCTCAGTTCCCTTTGAGCCTGGGTGGCGGACCTTAGGATTGTCACACGGGTACTGCGGGATATCTTAGGACAACACTGGATTCTCCAGGTGCCTGTCAAGCAATCCACCCAGTTGTGTATTAAAGTTGCCACCTTAAGTTGAACCATTAATTAACAATCTCACATCTGTCATGGTTTCACTCACCCAAACCACGTCTACAAGCCTAGCATGGCAATATAAGCAATACGTAGAAGTAACTCCCAAGGGTTTGATAATAACAGGGCAATAGGTTCTACCTCATCAACTACTTCCCAATCCCACATGTTATCAAGTCCTAACCATGCAATGTTTGAGGGTTGAAACTAATGCATAAAAACTGGGTGATAAAGGGGATATGATCAAAGTGTTACTTGCCTTGCTGATGATCCGTGAAACCTAGAGACTCGATGTAGCACACTTTGCACTCTGGGTACACTATCGCAATCAAACAAGCATCCAATAAGCAATCAAACAAGAGCACGGGTAAAGCACGAGTAAGAAGATATAACCAGAAAGTTCAACTTAAGAACTCTGGTTTGCAAAAAGAATCAAATCAAATGGAACAATGAAACTCAAACTGTGAAAGAAACAAGATCCGATTACTAATCTGGACTAAAGTCAAATTTTACAGTAGCAAAAACTTGTTCAAGTTGGTTAAACGGGAAGAGGGTTTCGAGACGAAACTCTAGGCGCTTGAATCGCCTGATTCCAATAAATGAGCGAAAAATTATACTAAAATGAAAATCGGATCAGAAATCGCGATCGAAAATAATCGCGGAAAATCCAAGAAAAAGAAAAACTGACGAACAGGCTAACGAACGAATGTTCGTTGTCTGCGGCTAAACGGTGAAAACCTTTCGTTAAAACGAACGTAAAAACGGTCGTTCGTTAAATAACTAAACCGAAAAAAATAAACCGAACCGGATCTAAACAACGGATCTAGTGTTCCGGAAAAAAACGAATGGTTTTCTCATGAAAACTGAGGCGGCTACCTCGGGTCCGGTGAGGCGGCACGGCGGCGGTGCGGCTCCGGTGACGGTGCGTGGCGGCGGGCGACGGCGGTGGCGGCGCATGTAGGCGGCGACGGTGCGGCGGCTAGGGTTAGGGCGCGAGGCGCGGGTGGGCTTCGGCAGGCGGCTGTGGGCTTCGGCAGCTCGCGGGTGGTGGCTTATAAAGGCCCCCCCGGGCAGAGTCCCGCTCGGGTATGGCCCTGAGTCGGTTGACTTTTTTTTAATAATTGCGACGTGTAGAAAAAGAAAGAAAATAAATACTAAATGGACTCCAAAAATCCCGAAATAAAATTTTCCCAGTCCTCTAAAAATAAGCCGGACAAGGTGAACATTTATTTGGGCCTAAAATGCAAACTTGAAAACGCATATTTTTCCTACTTCAAATAAAATAGCGATAAAACTCCGAATAAAAATCTTATTTGATTTAAATATTAAATCTTCGATATTTCTCTATTTTTGAGGAAGTCATTTTATCCTCTGTCTTTTATTTTTATAAAAGAAATATTCGAAGAGAAAATAATTAAAATCAAACGATCCTCTTTTCAAAATTCGAGAAAACTCGAATATGAAAAAAATGAAATCCCCAACTCTCTCCGCAGGTCCTTGAGTTGCGTAGAATTTCTAGGATCAAGCCAAAATGCAATAAAATATGATATGCAATGATGATCTAATATATAACATTCCAAATTGAAAATTTGGGATGTTACAAACCTACCCCCCTTAAGATGAATCTAGCCCTCGAGATTCGGGTTGGCTTGAAAATAGGTCTGGATGGTCCTTGCGTAGGTCTTCCTCTCGTTCCCAGGTGGCTTCGTCCTCGGTATGGCGCCTCCACTGAACTTTTCAAAAGTTAATAACCTTGCTGCGGGTAACCCGACTGGCAAACTCGAGAATCCTGAATGGCTTTTCCTCATAGGTCAAATCATTGTCCAACTGAATCGCTTCCAGCAGTACTGTATCTCTCAGAGGAATGTCGGCCATCTCTGCGTGGCACTTCTTCAACTGAGAAACATGGAACACATGATGAACTCCTGACAATCCTCCGGGTAATTCCAACTTATAAGCAACTTCTCCCATACATTCCAAAACTCTGTATGGTCCCACAAAGTGTGGCGCTAACTTTCCCTTAACTCCAAAGCGCTTAACTTCTCGGAGTGGTGATACCCAAAGATACACTCTGTCCCCGATTTCATGGACTACCTCCTTGCGTTTTGAATCTGCATTACTCTTCTGTCGGGACTGAGCTACCTTCAGTCTACCTCTAATCAATTCAACTTTCTCTTCTAATTCCTTAATCAAATCTGGTCCAAACAACTGACGGTCTCCAACTTCATCCCACAACAATGGTGTCCTGCACCTCCTTCCATACAAGGCTTCAAAACGTGCCATCTTCAAACTGGCCTGGCAACTGTTGTTGTATGAGAATTCTGCGTAGGGCAAGTTGTCATCCCAACTAGATCCATAATCTAGTGCACAAGCTCTCAACATATCCTCGAGAATCTGGTTGACTCTCTCGGTCTGTCCGTCTGTTTGCGGGTGAAAAGCTGTACTGAACTACAGTCTGGTTCCCAAAGTTTCATGCAATTGATTCCAAAACATTGAGGTAAATTGGGTTCCTCTATCTGATATAATGGTCCTTGGAACTCCATGCAAACATACGATCATGGCCATGTATATCTTGGCTAACTTGGCACTTGTATAGGTGGTTTTCACTAGGATAAAGTGAGCTACTTTGGTCAAGCGATCAACTACTACCCATAAAGAATCATATCATGATTTGGTCCTGGGCAATCCGGTGATGAAATCTATGCCAAGCTTATCCCACTTCCATTCGGGTATCGGCATAGGTTGTAACAATCCGGCTGGCTTTTGATGTTCTGCATTCACTCTCTGACATACATCACATACGTCTACATACTCGGCAATATCCTTTTTCATACCAGCCCACCAGAAATGCTCCTTTAAATCCACATACATGTTGGTGTTTCCGAGGTGAATCGAGTATGGTGAGTCATGAGCCTCCTGAAGTATTAACTTCCTGATCTCTGTGTTATTGGGCACATAAACACGGTCCTCAAACCACAAGGTGTCGTGTTCATCCTCACGAAAACCTTTGGTCTTTTGTTTGCTCATTCTCTCTTTTATCTCGGCGATCTCTTTGTCATCCTTCTGAGCTTCTCGAATCTTTCCTAACAATGTAGACTGAATTCCATTGCTGCCACAAAACCTCTAGGGACAATCTCCAATCGAAGCTCCCTGAGATCCTCTGCCAACTCCTTTGGCAATCCTGCACTGATGAGTGTGTTGGCATAACTCTTCTGGCTCAAAGCGTCTGCTACAACATTGGCCTTGCCTGGATGATAGTGAAGCTTCATGTCATAATCCTTTATAAGCTCCAACCATCTCCTCTACTTAAGGTTCGGCTCCTTCTGTGTGAAAATGTACTTCAAACTCTTATTGTCAGTGTATTCATCGCAATGGTTTCCAATAAGATAATGTCTCCAGGTCTCCAACGCATGCACTACGGTAGCCAACTCCAAGTCATGCGTGGCATAACTGAACTCATGTGGTTTCATTTGTCGCGAGGCATACGAAACAACTCTTCTGTCCTGCATCAGTACTCCTCCAAGTCCTAAGCGAGAGGCGTCGCGATACACTTGGAAATCCTTGCGTATATCCGGTAGAATCAGTACTGGGGCTCTAGTCAGACGTTTCTTTAACTCCTGAAAACTCTCTTCACATTCTTCCATCCATTTAAATTTGGTATCCTTCTTAAATAGCTCTGTCATTGGCTTTGCAATCTTGGAAATATTCTCAATGAATCTCCGGCAGTATCCTGCGAGTCCAAGAAAACTGCGGATCTCGCTAACTGAAGTTGGTGCCAACCATTCAGTGATTGACTGAACCTTGGTGGGGTCTACTGCTATACCTTCTCCTAATATAACATGCCCAAGGAATCCAACTTCTTTCAACCAAAACTCACATTTGCGGAACTTGGCATACAACTGATGTTCCCTGAGTTTCTCGAGAACTAAACACAAATGCTCTTTGTGCTCCTCTTCATTCTTCGAGTATACCATTATATCATCAATGAACACCACAACAAACTTATCCAAATATTCCATGAACACCTTGTTCATCATGCTCATGAAATAGGCGGGGGCGTTAGGTAGTCCAAATGACATGATCGTATACTCATAGAACCCGTACCTTGTGGTAAATGCGGTTTTAGGTATATCCTTTTCCCGGATCTTCAGCTGGTGAAATCCTGATCGTAGATCGATCTTCAAAAACACCTTAGCTCCTTGCAACTAGTCAAACAAATCATTGATCATCGTCAGTGGGTATTTGTTCTTGATTGTCACCTCATTCAAAGAATGATAATCAACAACCATCCTTAGAGACTTATCCTTCTTCTCAACCAAAAGCACTTGGGCTCCCCATGGTGATGAACTCCGTCAGATGTAACCTTTCTACAATAACTCCTTGATCTGCTTCTTAATCTCCTCCAGATCATTTGCGGGCATCTGGTAGGATCTCTTTGATATTGGCCCGGTACCTGGCAATAGCTCTATCAAAAACTCGATGTCTCGATCTGGTGGCATGCCTAGTAACTGTTGGGGAACGCACTAATTTCAAAAATTTTCCTACGCACACGCAAGATCATGGTGATGCACAGCAACGAGAGGGGAGAGTGTTGTCTACGTACCAACGCAGACCGACTGCGGAAGCGATCACACAACGTAGAGGAAGTAGTCGTACGTCTTCTTCCCGATCCGACCGATCCAAGCACCGTTACTCCGGCACCTCCGAGTTCTTAGCACACGTTCAGCTCGATGATGTTCCTCGGGCTCCGATCTAGCAAAGCGTCGAGGAAGAGTTCCGTCAGCACGACGGCGTGGTGACGATCTTGATGTACTACCGACGCGGGGCTTCGCCTAAGCACTGTAACGGTATGATCGAGGTGGAATTTGGTGGCAGGGGGCACCGCACACGGCTAAGGAACGATTAACTTGTGTGTCTTGGGGTGCCCCCTGCCCCCGTATATAAAGGCCAGGGGGAGGGGGTTCGGCCGGCTAGGGGGAGAGGGCGCAGGAGGAGTCCTACTCCTACCGGGAGTAGGACTCCCCCCCTCAATCCTATTCCAATTAGGACTCAAGGGGAGAAAGAGAGAGAAGGGGGGCCGGCCCCTTGTCCTATTCCTAATAGGACTCTAGGGGGCGCCGGCCAGCTAGAGGGCTGCCTCTTTTCTCTTTTCCACTAAGGCCCAATAGGCCCATTAGCCTCCCGGGGGGTTCCGGTAACCCTCCCGGTAATCCGGTAAAATCCCGATTTCACCCGGAACGCTTCCGGTGTCCAAACATAGGCTTCCAATATACCAATCTTTACGTCTCAACCATTTCGAGACTCCTCGTCATATCCGTAATCTCATCCGGGACTCCGAACAACCTTCGGTACATCAAAATGCATAAACTCATAATAACTGTCATCGTAACCTTAAGCGTGCGGACCCTACGGTTCGAGAACAATGTAGACATGACCGAGACACGTCTCCGGTCAATAACCAATAGCGGGACCTGGATGCCCATATTGGCTCCTACATATTCTACGAAGATCTTTTATCGGTCAGACCGCATAACAACATACGTTGTTCCCTTTGTCATCGGTATGTTACTTGCCCGAGATCCGATCGTCGGTATCCAATACCTAGTTCAATCTCGTTACCGGCAAGTCTCTTTACTCGTTCCGTAATACATCATGTCACAACTAACTATTTAGTTGCAGTGCTTGCAAGGCTTATGTGATGTGTATTACCGAGAGGGCCCAGAGATACCTCTCCGACAATCGGAGTGACAAACCCTAATCTCGAAATACGCCAACCAAACATCTGCCATTGGAGACACCTGTAGTACTCCTTTATAATCACCCAGTTACGTTGTGACGTTTGGTAGTACCCAAAGTGTTCCTCCGGTAAACGGGAGTTGCATAATCTCATAGTTATAGGAACATGTATAAGTCATGAAGATAGCAATAGCAACATACTAAACGATCGGGTGCTAAGCTAATGGAATGGGTCATGTCAATCAGATCATTCAACTAATGATGTGACCTCGTTAATCAAATAACAACTCTTTGTTCATGGTTAGGAAACATAACCATCTTTGATTAACGAGCTAGTCTAGTAGAGGCATACTAGTGACACTCTGTTGGTCTATGTATTCACACATGTATTATGTTTCCGGTTAATACAATTCTAGCATGAATAATAAACATTTATCATGATATAAGGAAATAAATAATAACTTTATTATTGCCTCTAGGGCATATTTCCTTCAGTCTCCCACTTGCACTAGAGTCAATAATCTAGTTCACATCGCCATGTGATTTAACAGCAATAGTTCACATCACCATGTGATTAACACCCATAGTTCACATCGTCATGTGACCAACACTCAAAAGGGTTTACTAGAGTCAGTAATCTAGTTCACATATCTATGTGATTAACACCCAAAGAGTACTAAGGTGTGATCATGTTTTGCTTGTGAGATAATTTTAGTCAACGGGTCTGTCACATTCAGATCCATAAGTATTTTGCAAGTTCTATGTCTACAATGCTCTACACGGAGCTACTCTAGCTAATTGCTCCCACTTTCAATATGTATCCAGATTGAGACTTTAGATTCATCTGGATCAGTTTCAAAAACTTGTATCGACGTAACCCTTTACGACGAACCTTTTTGTCACGTCCATAATCGAGAAACATATCCTTATTTCACTAAGGATAATTCTGACCGTTGTCCAGTGATCTACTCCTAGATCACTATTGTACTCCCTTGCCAAATCAGTGTAGGGTATACAATAGATCTGGTACATAGCATGGCATACTTTATAGAACCTCTGAATGAGGCATAGGGAATGACTTTCATTTTCTTTCTATCTTCTGCCGTGGTCGGGCTTTGAGTCTTTACTCAACTTCACACCTTATAACACAGGCAAGAAACTTTTTCTTTGACTGTTCCATTTTGAACTACTTCAAAATCTTGTCAAGGTATGTACTTATTGAAAAACTTATCAAGCGTCTTGATCTATCTCTATAGATCTTGAAGCTCAATATGTAAGTAGCTTTACCGAAGTCTTTCTTTGAAAAACTCCTTTCAAACACTCCTTTATGCTTTACAGAATAATTCTACATTGTTTCCGATCAACAATATGTCATTCACATATACTTATCAGAAATGCTGTAGTGCTCCCACTCACTTTCTTGTAAATACAGGCTTCACCGCAATTCTGCATAAAACTATCTGCTTTGATCAACTCATCAAGGCGTATATTCCAATTCCGAGATGCTTGCACCAGTCCATAGATGGATCGCTGGAGCTTGCACATTTTGTTAGCCCCTTTCGGATTGACAAAACCTTCTGTTGCATCATATACAACTCTTCTTTAATAAATCTATTAAGGAATGCAGTTTTGTTTATCCTTTTGCCAGATTTCATAAAATGTGGCAATTACTAACTTGATTCGGACAGACTCGAGCATAGATACGAGTGAGAAACTCTCATCGTAGTCAACACCTTGAACTTGTCGAAAAAACCTTTTGCGACAATTCTAGCTTTGTAGATAGTAACACTACTATCAAGGTCCGTCTTCCTCTTGAAGATCCATTTATTCTCAATTGCTTGCCGATCATCAGGCAAGTCAACCAAAGTCCATACTTTGTTCTTATACATGGATCATATCTCAGATTTCATGGCTTCAAGCCACTTTGCGGAATCTGGGCTCACCATCGCTTCTTCATAGTTCGTAGGTTCATCATGATCTAGTAGCATGACTTCCAGAAAAAAGAATTACCGTACCACTCTGGCGCGGATCTTACTCTGGTTGATCTACGAGGTTCAGTAGTATCTTGTTCTGAAGTTTCATGATCATCATCATTAGCTTCCTCACTAACTGGTGTAGGTGTCACAGAAACAGTTTTTTGTGATGTGCTACTTTCCAACAAGGGAGCAGGTACAGTTACCTCGTCAAGTTCTACTTTCCTCCTACTCACTTCTTTCGAGAGAAACTCCTTCTCCAGAAAGTTTCCGAATTTTTAGCAACAAAAGTCTTGCCTTCGGATCTGTGATAGAAGGTGTATCCAATAGTTTCCTTTGGATATCCTATGAAGATGCACTTCTCCGATTTGAGTTTGAGCTTATCAGGATGAAACCTTTTCATATAAGCATCGCAACCCCAAACTTTAAGAAACGACAGCTTAGGTTTCTAGCCAAACCATAGTTCACACGGTGTCGTCTCAACGGATTTATATGGTGCCCTATTTAACGTGAATGCAGCTGTCTCTAATGCATGACCCCAAAAACGATAGTGGTAAATCGGTAAGAAACATCATATATTGCACTATATCCAATAAAGTACGGTTATGACGTTCGGACACACCATTATGTTGTGGTGTTCCAGGTGGCTTGAGTAGTGAAACTATTTCACATTTTTTTTAACTGAAGACCAAACTCGTAACTCAAATACTCTTCTCTATGATCAGATCATAGAAACTTTATTTTCTTGTTACGATGATTTTTCACTTCACTCTGAAATTCTTTGAACTTTTCAAATGTTTCAGACTTATGTTTCATCAAGTAGATATACTCATATCTGCTCAAATCATCTGTGAAGATCAGAAAAATAATGATACCTGTCGCGAGCCTCAATATTCATCGGACCACATACATCAGTATGTATGATTTCCAACAAATCTTTTGCTTGCTCCATTTTTCCGGAGAACGGCGTTTTAGTCATCTTGCCCAAAAGGCATGGTTTACAAGCATCAAGTGATTCATAATCAAGTGATTCCGAAAGCCCATCAGTATGGAGTTTCTTCATGCGCTTTACACCAATATGACCTAAACGGTAGTGCCACAAATAAGTTGCACTTATCATTATTAACTTTGCATCTTTTGGTTTCAATATTATGAATATGTGTATTATTAAGATCGAGATCCAATGAACTGTTTTATTGGGTGTTTAACCATATTAGGTTTTATTCATGTAAACAGAACAACAATTTATTCTCTTACTTAAATGAATAACCGTATTACAATAAACATGATCAAATCATATTCATGTTCAACGCAAACACCAAATAACACTTATTTAGGTTCAACACTAATCCCGAAATTATAGGGAGTGTGCGATGATGATCATATCAATCTTGGAACCACTTCCAGCACACATCGTCACTTCACCCTTAACTAGTCTCTGTTTATTCTGCAACTCCCGTTTCGAGTTACTAAACTTAGCAACTGAACTAGTATCAAATACTAAGGGTTTGCTATAAACACTAGTAAAGTACACATCAATAACATGTATATCAAATATACTTATGTTCACTTTGCCATCCTTCTTATCCGCCAATCACTTGGGGTAGTTCCGCTTCCAGTGACCAGTCCCTTTGCAGTAGAAGCACTTAGTCTCAGGCTTAGGATCAGACTTGGGCTTCTTCACTTGAGCAGCAACTTGCTTGCCGTTCTTCTTGAAGTTCCCCTTCTTCCCTTTGCCCTTTTCTTGAAACTAGTGGTCTTGTCAACCATCAACACTTGATGTTTTTCTTGATTCCTACCTTCGTTGATTTCAGCATCACGAAGAGCTTGGGAGTTGTTTCTGTTATCCCTTGCTTATTATAGTTCATCGCGAAGTTCTACTAACTTGGTGATGTTGACTAGAGAATTCTGTCAATCACTATCTTATCTGGAATATTAACTCCCACTTGATTCAAGCGATTGTAGTACCCAGACGATCTGAGCACATGCTCACTAGTTGAGCGATTCTCCTCCATCTTTTAGCTATAGAACTTGCTGGAGACTTCATGTTTCTCAACTCGGGTATTTGCTTGAAATATTAACTTCAACTCCTGGAACATCTCATATGGTCCATGACGTTCAAAACGTCTTTGAAGTCCCGATTCGTAGCCGTTAAGCATGGTGCACTAAACTATCAAGTAGTCATCATATTGAGCTAGCCAAACGTTCATAACGTCTGCATCTGCTCCTGCAATAGGTCTGTCACCTAGCGGTGCATCAAGGACATAATTCTTCTGTGCAGCAATGAGGATAAACCTCAGATCACGGATCCAATCCGCATCATTGCTACTAACATCTTTCAACATAATTTTCTCTAGGAACATATCAAAATAAAACGCAGAGAAGCAATAATGCGAGCTATTGATCTACAACATGTTTTGCAAAATACTACCAGGACTAAGTTCATGATAAATTTAAGTTCAATTTAATCATATTACTTAAGAACTCCCACTTAGATAGACATCCCTCTAATCTTCTAAGTGATCACGTGATCCAAATCAACTAAACCATAACCGATCATCACGTGAGATGGAGTAGTTTTCAATGGTGAACATCGTTATGTTGATCATATCTACTATATGATTCACGCTCGACCTTTCGGTCTCCGTGTTCCGAGGCCATATCTGTATATGCTTGGCTCGTCAAGTATAACCTGAGTATTCCACGTGTGCAACTGTTTTGCACCCGTTGTATTTGAACGTAGAGCCTATCACACCCGATCATCAGGTGGTGTCTCAGCACGAAGAACTTTTGCAACGGTGCATACTCAGGGAGAACACTTCTTGATAATTTAGTGAGAGATCATCTTATAATGCTACCGTCAATCAAAGCAAGATAAGATGCATAAAAGGATAAACATCACATGCAATCAATATAAGTGATATGATATGGCCATCATCATCTTGTGCTTTGTGATCTCCATCTCCGAAGCATCGTCATGATCACCATCGTCACCGGCGCGCCACCTTGATCTCCATCGTAGCAACGTTGTCGTCTCGCCAATCTTATGCTTCCACGACTATTACTACCGTTTAGTAATCTAGTAAAGCATTACATCGCGATTGCATTGCATACAATAAAGCGACAACCATATGGCTCCTGCCAGTTGCCGATAACTCGGTTACAAAACATGATCATCTCATACAATAAAATCAGCATCATGCCTTGACCATATCACATCACAACATTCCCTGCAAAAACAAGTTAGACGTCTTCTACTTTGTTGTTGCAAGTTTTACGTGGCTGCTACGGGCTTAAGTAAGAACACATCTCACCTACGCATGAAAACCACAACGATAGTTCGTCAAATAGACTCCGTTTTAACCTTCTCAAGGACCGGGCGTAGTCACACTTGGTTCAACTAAAGTTGGAGAGATAGTCTTCCGCAAGCCATCTATGTGCAAAGCACGTCGAGGGAACCGGTCTCGCATAAGAGTATGCGTAAGGTTGGTCCGGATCATCTCAACCAACAATACCGCCGAACCAAAGTATGACATGCTGGTAGGCAGTATGACTTGTATCGCCCACAACTCACTTGTGTTCTACTCGTGCATATAACATCAAACCATAAAACCTAGGCTTGGATGCCACTGTTGGGGAACGCAGTAATTTCAAAAAATTTCCTACGCACACGCAAGATCATGGTGATGCACAGCAACGAGAGGGGAGAGTGTTGTCTACGTACCAACGCAGACCGATTGCGGAAGCGATCACACAACGTAGAGGAAGTAGTCGTACGTCTTCTTCCCGATCCGACCGATCCAAGCACCGTTACTCCGGCACCTCCGAGTTCTTAGCACACGTTCAGCTCGATGATGTTCCTCGGGCTCCGATCCAGCAAAGCGTCGAGGAAGAGTTCCGTCAGCACGACGGCGTGGTGACGATCTTGATGTACTACCGACGCAGGGCTTCGCCTAAGCACTGTAACGGTATGATCGAGGTGGAATTTGGTGGCAGGGGGCACCGCACACGGCTAAGGAACGATTAACTTGTGTGTCTTGGGGTGCCCCCTGCCCCCGTATATAAAGGCCAGGGGGAGGGGGTTCGGCCGGCTAGGGGGAGAGGGCGCAGGAGGAGTCCTGAAAATGTTGGTTTGATTTTTATCTGTGTCCAAGATTTTCAGAGAGCAAAATGAGCATTTTCTTGGACCTTTTTGGAGCAATTTTTTATTTGGGTCATTTCCAGAATGATTCTAAGGGTTTCACAAATCCCCATTTCAAATTTCAATGAAATTTAAACATGATGCAAACATGAAGGCTAGCCTAGGTCATACCAGAACTAGGGATGTGACAACTCGCCCCCACTCAAAAGAATGTCATCCAGAGATTCAGGGGTCGGCGGAAAGAAAGTGGGGTACTCAAGTCGAAGACGATCTTCACGCTGCTAGGTAGCTTCTCTCTCAGAATGATGAGACCATTGAACCTTGAGAAACTTGATGTTATGACATCGAGTGACACGCTCTGATTGATCAAGAATGCGAACAGGGTACTCTCGATATGCAAGGTTATCTAGGAGATCAAGCGTTTCGTGGTCCACTTCACGTATGGGATCCGAGAAGCAACGCCTGAGTTGAGAGACGTGGAAGACATCATGAACTCGAGAAAGATGCGGGGGGATATAAACTGGTTGGCAACCTCTCCTCGTTTAGCAAGAATGCAAGAAGGACCAATGTAACGAGGAGCCAACTTTCCCTTGATACTGAAAGGATGGGTACCCTTCAAAGGGTTAACCCGAAGGTAAGCCTTGTCGCCAACTTCATAAGCCACTTCCTTATGATGATAGTCATACTGGCTCTTTTGACAAGATTGGGTTGTTTTCTAATTCTCACGAATGATGCGAACTTGCTCTTCTGCCTCCTGGATCATATCCGGTCCAAAGAATTGTCTTTCACCGGTTTCTGACCAGTTCAAAGGTGTTTGACATCTTCGTCCATACAGAACCTCAAAAGGAGCTTTCTTGAGGCTGGATTGGTAGCTGTTGTTATAAGCAAACTCGGCGAAGGGAAGACACTTCTCCCAATCCATACCGAATGAGATAACACAAGCTATAAGCATGTCTTCGAGAATTTGGTTGACCCTTTCCACCTGACCACTTGATTGAGGGTGGAAAGCGGTACTGAAGGAAAGATGGGTGCCCATGGCAGTTTGGAAACTCTCCCAGAAATGAGAAGTGAAAAGACTACCACGGTCTGAATTGATCTCTAGTGGAACACCATGAAGTGACACTATTCGTTAAATATATAAGTCAGTGAGCTGACTAGCAGTGATACTCTCTCGAACAGGTAGGAAGTGAGCCACTTTGGAAAGACGATCAATGACTACGAAGATAGCATTATTCCTTCTCTTGGTCCTGGGAAAGCCGGTAATGAAGTCCATACCAACTTTATCCCATTTCCACTCAGGAATAGCTAAAGGCTGAAGGGTGCTAGCAGGCCTTTGATGCTCTGCCTTAACGCGACGACAAACGTCACAGTTAGCAATGAACTGAGCGATTTCTCTCTTCATCCTAGTCCACCAGAACCTCTGGCGTAGGTCCTGATACATCTTAGTAGTACAGGGATGAATCGTGAGAGGATATTCATGCGCCTCCTTAAGGATTAATTGTTGTAGATGTTGGTTCTTGGGAACCACCAAGCGGTTCTCAAAGAATACAACACCTTGATCATCCATAGAGAAACATCCACCAACTCCCTTGTCAATGTTTCTCTTGATCCAGGAAATTCCCGTATCCTGCTTCTGAGCAGAGATGATCTGATCCACAAGGGTAGGTTTCGCCACGAAGGTAGAGAGGAATCCGTGAGGAGCAATGTGAAGGTTGAGCTTCCATAACTCCTCATGGAGAAGTGGTTGGCCCTGTTGCAACATGAGATTGTTGCAATAGGACTTACGACTTAGCGCATCAGCCATGACATTACCCTTGCCTGGGGTGTAGGTAATCCCTAAGTCGTAATCTGAGATCAACTCCAACCAACGTCTTTGCCTAAGGTTCAAATCTGGTTGGGTGAAGATATACTTGAGACTCTGGTGGTCGGTGTAAATCTCGCAACATTTACCAAGAAGGTAATGTCGCCATGTCTTAAGCGCATAGACTATCGCTGCAAGCTCTAGATCATGTGTAGGATAATTATCCTCATATGGATGCAACTGTCGAGATGCATAGGCAATCACATGATGATCCTGCATAAGGATGCAACCTAGTCCCTGTTGTGACGCGTCGCAGTAGATAACAAAGTCTTTAGTGAAATCCGGTGGCACAAGTATGGGAGCAGAAGTCAGGCATCTTTTCAGTTCTTGAAAACTATACTCACACTGTAGGGACCACTCAAACTTTTTATTTTTCTTGAGAAGTTCCATGAGAGGTTTGGACACCTTGGAGAAGTTCTCAACGAAGTGGCGACAATAACTAGCTAGACCAAGGAAACTCCTAACTTGTTTAAATGTTTCAGGTGGAGTCCAATCAAGAATGGCTTGAACTCTCTCGGGATTAACAGCAATGCCCTTACTAGAGATCACGTGGCCGAGATAGGTCACTTCTAGTAACCAAAATTCGCACTTGGAGAAATTGGCATAAAGGCGGTGCTCTCTGAGTTTTTCTAGCACAAGTCTAAGATGTTCGGCATGTTCTTCCTTGTTCTTCGAGTAAATAAGGATATCATCGAGGTAAAGCACGATGAACTTATCTAAGCGGGAGAAAGTAGCTGGAGCATTGGTTAGCCCAAAGGACATGACGGTGTACTCGTACTGGCCATAACGAGTAACAAAAGCTGTCTTAGGAATGTCCCCATTTCTGATCTTGATTTGGTGGTAGGCTAACCTCAAATCCATCTTTGAAAACACCGAGGATCCAGCAAGCTGATCATACAGGTCGTTGATCCTGGGGAGCGGATACTTGTTCTTTATCATGACCAAATTAACGGGACGATAATCTACAACCATCCGGTGAATATGTGATGTGTTTTGAGCTAATGCATTTAGCATTCAACTTGGAAGAGGTCCATTTGAACCAAAGGTTCAAATGCAACTCTAATTTAAATCCCATTAAATGCCATAAGTGTGTTTCCATATAAACAGCATGTATAGGTTGGTTTGCCATGCATGAAGATGGCACAGATGGATAGATTGAATTTTTTTGATCATTCTTCATATATAAATTATTTCAATCGGAGCTACGGTTGAATTTCTATTAATTTTTGAAGTTTGTATCATTTTCTGGAATTTCCTGATTTATTTTTAAACTAGAAAATGATATATTGCGTCAGCATGACAGTGGCATGATGTCAGCGAGTAAAACGTGGCTGACCAGTTCAAACCTGACGTGTGGGGTCCACAAGTCAGTGTCACAGTTAGTTAACAGGGTTAGTTAGCTATTAAACTAATCCTAACTAAAAATTAGCAGGGCAGGGCCCCACATGTCATTGACCCACAAGGGTCAAAGCTGGGTCAGCAGGGGGGTTGGACCCGGTCAATCCCACCGGCGAGGCAGAACGCGGCGGAGGGCTCGGGATCGTCGCTCCGGCGACCATTTGGGTGGCGGAGACCACCTACGCGGGGAGGCGACAGGAGGATGCGGGGTGGCCGAAGCTCGCCGGAGCAGAGCTCGGGGCGGCGGCCGGAGCACGGCTATGGGCGGGAGCGGGCTGCGGGGCACGGGGAGGCCACCCGAGGGGCTCTATGGCACCCTCCTGGCACTAGGAGCACGACTGGGTGCTCGGGGGCAGCTGGCTCGGCTCTGGCGACAGTGGCTCCAGGATCGATGGCGGGGAGCTACGGCCGTGGTGGGGAAAGGAGCTACGGCGCGAGAACGGAGGAATGGAAAGAGGGGAACGGAGCAGAAGCTCACTGCGGACTCGACGGGCTTGACGGCGAGCTCGGGGACGCACTAAAGACGGCGGGGCAGCGAAGACGATCTCCGGTGGCCGGGGATGAAGACGACGTCGACGGAGATGCTCTAGGGCCTCCCTTGGCACGTGGCTTGACGAAGAGATGGCAGGCGATGTGGCGGAGCTTGCAGACACGGAGAGAGGGCGAGTGGGAGGCGGTGAGCGTGACAACGGTGAGCGGTAGCGACGAAGCCGTCCGGGGGGGTGAGAGAGAGAGGTCCAAGGGAGGGGATGAGCATGGGGGAGAGTGGGAGATGGTCGAGGGGAGTGCGTGGCTTCACGTAGACGCATCTGGGATGAAGCAGGGAGGGAGGAGGTGGCCGGGGCGCGTGCTCGCACGCGCTAGCCACGCGCTCGTCTCCTGGCACGAGCTAGGAGATGACTGGCGCGGCCAGTTGGCTGGGCCGGCCTGCTGGGCCGCATAATGCCAGGCCGCTGGTAAGGTCCAGGTAAGCGTTTTCCTTTTTGTTTTCTTTTCTATTTTTCTGACATTTGTTTGGTTTAATAAAAATACTAAACCATTTTATTTTCTTATGCCAATATTGGTAGGGGCTAGTGGTATTATTCCAGAGCTCCTCAACTTGAAATATCATTAGCTCAATGAACTATATGTTGTTATGAATTACCAAAACCACCTAGGGATAGTTGCACTTTCAGCAGTGCTAATCTCGCCCACCCAGGACAAGCTCTACTATGCCGTGCAACTCTGCTTTCAGCACGGCGAGAAGGTCTCCAACAACATCACGGAGTACGAAGGCCTCATAGCTGGCCTGAAGGCTGCAGCGGCCCTAGGGGTGAAGCGCCTCACTGTTAGAGCCGACTCACAATTCCTCGTCAACTTCTCCAACAAGGTGTACGAGACGAAGGACGAGCACATGGAGGCCTACCTCGTGGAGGTGCGCAAGATGGAGAAATAGTTCTCGGGCCTAGAGCTGCAGCACATACCCCGGGGCACCAACAAGGAAGCTGACGACATCGCCCGGAGAGCATCCAAGCGGAAACCGCAGGAGCCGGGCGTCTTTCAGGAGCGGCTCTTCAAGCCATCAGCTGCGCCACGTCTTTCAAGCATGACCCAGCCTCGGGAGGAGCTGCCCCAGCCTCCGGCCACGGGAGCCCCGACCTATGGACCGACCTCCGGGGCTCTGCTGCTCTTGGCGCTGGAGCCTCAGGAGGAATGCTGGACCAAGGAATTCAAGGAGTACTTAACGCATGGGAAGTTGCCAGAAAAGGAAGAGGAGGCGGAGCGTGTGGCCCGACTAGCCACGGCATACTGTATCTAAGACGATGAGTTCTATAGGAAATAACCGAACGATGTCACACTACGCTACATATCCAGCGACCAAGGAAGGGGGTTGCTGATTGACATACACGGCGGGGACTGCGGTCACCACTCGTCATCATAGATCCTCGTCGGCAAGGCGGGGACTGGCCTACAACACTCAACGACGCAGCCGAGCTGGTAAGTCTTGCGAAGCCTGCCAATTCCACGCCAAGCAAATCCATCAACTAGCTAAGGGCCTTCAATCTATCCCGATCACATGGCCGTTCGCGGTCTAGAAGCTGGATATCCTAGGCCCGTTCCCTCGGGCACCAGGGGGCTACTGTTACCTCTACGTCTCCATCGACAAGTTCACCAAGTGGGCGGAAGTGGAAGCCGTCCGTACTATCCCAGCCGGCTTTGCTGTCAAGTTCATCAAGGGCCTCGTGAGCCGCTTCGGGGTCCCCAACCGCATCATCACACATAACGGTTCGCAGTTTACTAGAAACCTCTGCAAAACCTAGTGTTCTAACCTTGGAACACAGATCTGCTACGCTCCGGTGGCCCACCCCAGGAGCAATGGTCAGGCCCAACATGCTAACGCGGAGGTCCTAAGGGGCCTCAAGACTAGGACCTTCAAGAAGAAACTGGAGGCCTGAAGTAGGGGCTGGCATGACGAGCTCCAGTCCGTACTGTGGTCCATCCGGACCACCGTCACCAAGACAACGGGAGAGACTCGATTCTTCCTCGACTATGGAGCCGAAGCGGTCTTCCCTCACGAGGTCAAGCATCGCTCCGCATGGGTCCTGGCGTTCGACGAAACACAGCAGGACGCCACGCGAGGGATGGACCTCGTGTTAGTGGAGGAATATCACCGCGGAGCTGCGCTGCGGGCGGCGAGGTATAACAAGCACTGCGGCGATACCACTGCCACAACATCCGCTCCAGGACACTCGAGATGGGAGACATAGTCCTGAGGCGGGTCCTCTCCAAGGAAGGGCTGCATAAGCTTTCACCAATGTGGGAGGGCCCATTCAAGGTCGTCCACATCTCTAGGCCTGCCGCCGTGCGCTTGGAGACACAAGATGGAGTACCAGTCCAAAACGCCTGGAACATCCAGCACCTCCGGAGGTTTTACCCCTAAAGCAAAGGCCAGAGCCTGAGAAGCAAGGACTAGAGCGTGTGAAGCAAGGCCCAGAACCTGAGAAGAAAGGCCCAGAGCCTGTGAAGAAGGCCTGGTGCCTATGAAGAATCGCCGCCCATGACACCCTCATGTAATAATGAGTTGGGGTTGTACACGCCCCGGAGTCTCAGGGGTGCCGGCCTCAGGCCCTGGGGCTCCCGCCCACGCCTAGTGGACAACACTTAGCTCGGCGCTGGTGAGAAGACTTGAAGACTAGATTAGGTGCCGGACGCGGCTTTTCATTTGCTTTCTGTATTTGGCTCCCTTTTCCTTAATCGAAATTTGCTTTTGGCATTCCTTGCTGAGTTGACCCTCTCACTTCTCGCTGCGTTTTTCCAGCTCGGGTTAGCTCGTGTTCTCTCTCTCTCGCATGCCTCAAGAGGGGGTTGGCCAGGTGCCCTCGCGAGCATTTTCTCCCTTCTCTGCCTTCTCGCGAGCCACCCTCGTTCGAGCCCAAAAGCTGGCGTGCCTCTCCTTGTCCATGCCCCTTGGGTACCATGATACAAGGCGCCAGGCCAGGACCAGGGCGAACGGCAAATCTTTTAGCGCACTTCCTAACGAGCTTTCGCAGTCCCCCAGCAGATGCAGGCCACCAAGCCAAGATGGGCACGAGGAAATGAGCACCTCGTGAGGAAGAGGGCGTCCCGGATATACCAGGTTAAGTCATCTTTGCACGAAATAACGACATAATTCGATACACGCTCCCCTGGGCCCAAACTGGTTACATTCTTGATGCAGGAAAAAGAGTAAAACAAAAGCAGCATCACAGCAATCTGTGGAGGCAGGCCCCTAGAAGCACCCCGAACCTAGCCGGATCCTTCTCCGCGTTTAACGGAGGCATGGCGACGGGATGACCCACTGCCGCCACCAAAGCGGGCACGGCGGCTAGTCGTGGCCACTGCTGCTGGAGCTGTCACTGGAGGAAGAGCCGACGTAGCGGGACAAGACGCAGCCGCCCCCGAGGGCAGGCTCGCCCCCATCTTCATCACGAACGTCCCTGAGACCGAGCACCTCCTCACCATCGTTCGCCTCGGGGAAGCACCCGGCGCGGCAACCATCTTCCCCCAACACCCGCATGTAGACAGTTGATTCACCGTCGTACTTGAAGTGGAGGGCGCACCGCCGACCCAAGCCATGCGCATGGGCGAACGTCTGCCAACCGCGGGGACTCGTTGGCGAAGAAGCGACTGCAACCCAAGAGGCCTTGCTGCAGCAACCATCCACCTGCAGCCAGAGTCCGCCTGAACCGAAGGCCGGCAGCTCGTTGGCGAAGTTGCGAGGAAGAAGAAGCAAGGAGTGGAGCGAGGAAGAAGAAGCAACAAGCGAGGAAGAGATGGGCGACGGGGGCTCCGCCCCCCTCCCCATTTATAGCAAAAGAATGCCAACCGACACCTCCCACAACCCCAGGTAATGATGGTTTCCCTTGCATGTCGTAGGGACTCGTCAAGTCGTGCAATCGCCGAGGAGGCCTGGGGAAGCGGAGATGCGCACAGCCAATCAACCGCCACGCGTCAACCAAGGCCGCAGGCTTTGGGGGCCCGCGGTACTCCGTGCTTGGCCTTGGCTTCACCGCAAAGCCAAGCCCAAGTGCACCTTGGGCCCGGGGGCTAATGTCGGCATCCAGGGAATAGGGGTCCCCAGACTTGCCTGCCTGTGGCCCACTGTGTGGCTAATCCATCAGGCCGTACAACACATCTTCATCAACAAGGCATCCAAGACCCTCGCGAGGAGGACGACACGAGACCTCCTCTGGAGCGGCCTAGTTAGGCAGGCTCACGAGGAGCGGAGATATCAACGCGAGGCGAACATCATGAGGCTCTCGTGACGTGAGCCATGACGATCGACACCAGGCGGGCGCTAGCACGCGCAACGTCCTTGTTTCCTCTTTGGTGCTAAGGAAACTAGCACATGCGAGGAGTACTGAGGCATCAGGCAAAGATTGCCATTTTGGTGCAAGAAGACCAAGACCAGAAGGACGACAATACGGAGGTCATCATGGAGCCCAAGACGGCGTCACCACCAGAGCCTTTCATAGGCGCAGACCACCTTTTGTCAGGATAGCTTGTACTAGTTGCCCCCCTTCAAATTAGCCTGTCGTTGTTGGCTCCCTTCTTGCTCAATATTTGGGATGAGGACCAGGGCCTCTATAAGTAGGGCTAGCCACCACCATAGAAAAGGGGGCGAGGAGACGGCATCTTAGACCACTCTCTCACCCACACAAGTCAGCCACGCACAAGAACACCTCAACCTCAGGAGGCTGTTCTTCCCCTTGTATTGTTCATCATCAGCCCAAGGGGCAATCCACCACCACCACACTGAGTAGGGTGTTACACCACAACGGTGGCCCAAACCAGTATAAATACTAGGGCTGGTGAGGATGAACAATACAAGGAAGAACAGCCTCGCGAGGGTCTGTTCTAGGCTGTGGTGATGAACTGCTATGAAGGGTTCAGTCACTCTCTTTCTCTCTCTCTCTCTCTCTCTCTCTCTCTACTTGTGAACCAAACGAACCAACTGATCCCCCCTTTGCTATGTGGGTGGCTAGTCCTATTTATAGAGGCCCTGGTCCTCTCCCCAAATATTGAGTGGGAAGGGATCCAACAATGGCGGGCTAATTTGAAGGGGGACAACGAGTACATCTATCCTGACAAAAGCAGTCTTCGCCTGCCAAAGGCTCTGGTGATGACGCCGTGCTGGGCTCCATGGTGACCTCCGTCTCGTAGTCCTCCTGGCCTTGGTCTCGTTGCACCGAAGTGGCAACCTTTACCTGATGCCTCGGTACTCCGCTGATACGCTTTCCCCCTTTGCACCAAAGAGGAAAGAGGGACGCTGCGCGCGCTGGCACCCGCCTGGTGCCCCGTGTCGTCATGGCTTGCGTCATGGGCACCTCGCGAGGTACCCTGCCTTGAACTCTCCGCCTCCTCGCGAGCCAGCCTGACGAGGCTATGCCTGAGGATGCGCCGTGTCGTCCGCCTCATGAGGCTTGGCCCCTCGCGAGGGTCTTGAGCCTCGTGTTGATGAAGATGGGCCGTGCTGGGCCCCCACTTGAGCCACGCCGCAGGCCGCAGGCAGGCAAGTCTGGGGACCCCCGTGCCCAGAATGCCAACAGTAGCCCCCGGGCCCAAGGCGCGCATGGGCTTGGCCGTGCCGAGAGGCGAAAGGGTAAGGGCGAAGCACCGCGGGCCCTAACAGCCTGCGGCCTTGGACGCCACGTGGCGGTTGATTGGACATGGCGCCCTAGCAACCACGTGCGTTGACAGGGGAGAGGCATCTTCCCAGACTTTGCCTTGCTTTCTCCGGTTGCTGCTCAGATCCCCTTTCTTGCACCTCCCCTTTCTTCCTCCAAACTTCCAGATCTACTCCGGTTACGCGACCTAGGAAGCCATGGCGCCTCGCAAGCATCCGGCCGAAGCTTGGTATTCCCCTGCTCTGGACCTGCCGACCGTGTCCAAGGCCACCTTTACCCGGCTGTGCCGGATGGCGGCGGCGCAGGGCGTCGTCGGGAGGAGGTGTTCAAGGTCGGCTCCGCCTCCCCTGAAGGTCGAGGGAGCACCTACTACCCTTTCTTTGTGGGCGCCATCGCAGTGGGCTTGGTGCCCCCCTTCTCTGAGTTCTTCTTCTCTGTCCTCCGCCACAATAACTTGCTCGCTCTGCATCTCCACCCCAACTCTGTCCTTCTCCTGGCGATCTTCGCTTACTACTGCGAGGCCCACGTGGGGGTGCAGCCCTCGGTGGCCTTGCTTCGCCATTACTTCTACCTCCGGATTTCTGGCAGCTCTCCTTCCGCGTGCGCGAGCTTCGTCGCGCATGGCAGCACCATTACCATCTCGAATCCTGGGAAAAGGGTTGATGGCTTCCATAGCAAGTGGGTCTTGGTTGACGCCGGGCGCGTCCACCCTCGGCTGATCCTGCCCAAGGAGCAGGCCGTGAGCGCCAGTGACTGGTGCCGGGAGGAGCTCGCGGATCCCCGCGCGAAGCCGGTGTTGGAGAAGATGGATGCGGACTTGAGGCCAGCCAACACGGTGACGGTGAAGTTGACTGGCGCGTCACTGTTGAGGGAGTTCTTGGAGCAGTAGCTGGCTCCACTCCGGCAGTACTCTTCTCCGATGTGGAGGCCTCATCCGAGCCCCGTGCCTGTGTACGAAGAGGACGTGGACGCGGTTCTTCAATCTCTGGTCGGGAGGATGGCGGCAAGGTTGGAGGGCGCTCCCGAGCCCTTGTTTCTTCACAACGACTGGGAGCAGGTGGTGAAGTCCATGCCCGTTTTCAACGGGGTCGCGCTCGTGCCCGTGGCGCCTTCTGAAGGACTGGTGGACATGCCCTCCAGCGACTCTAGCGAGGAGGAGGGCGAAGAGGAGCGGAGAGAGGGGCCCGACTCCGGGGCGACTGACGGAGAGTCGAGGGCTCCCTTCCCTCGGCGCTCGCCCCGTACTCTCCGCCTATTACCGAGCGATGATGAAGATGATGATGACGACGATGTGCTGGGTAGCGGGAGCTCGCCTGCGATCCCGAAAAAGGACAGGACCGGGCTGGTCCCCCGCGGGCCTGCCCCTACCCCGGGGCAGTCCGCTGCCGCGCCTTCCGCTCCCAAGGTCGACCCTTCCAGCCGGCTGTTTGGCTTGAAGTTGGGCCGAAAGCTTCCCGAGCTCACCGGCGATGACCCGTAAGCGCTTGATGCTTGTTCTCTTTTTTCTCATTCTGCCAATGAGGCCTGATGATTGCTTCTCTTGAGTAGGCGGGCGCCTTCAGCGAAGAAACTGAAACGGGCTCCTGAGGCTCCATCCGCGGCAGCGCCCCCGCATGTGAAAGTGGGCGATCGCAGTGCGCGGGCTTCTCCTGGTCGGTCGCCCTCAGGGGGCGGGCCATTCTTGTGGGGGCGAGCTCAGCCCACATGGCCCAGGTGACTCCTGAAGTGTCCTCGTCTGGCGCCACTGCCACGGCTGGGGAGACGCAGCGAACGCTGGCTCGGGATTCGGCATCCTTGCCGCCGCCACCTTCTCCTCCTGTTTTGCTGGCCACTGCTCCCTCAGCTCCTCCTGTCGTCCTGGAGCTCGCCGAGGCTCCTCCATCTTCTTCCTCCATCTTGGAGCATGCTGCTGCTGAACTGGACCGGCTGCGCCAGGACCTTCTCAGCGCCGACCCTCGCTTGGTGGCCGGGCGTCTGGAACTGGCTTCGGGGTGGATTCGCTCTGATGCTTCGATCCGGGCAGCGCTGGTTCAGGTTTCGACGGCCTGCGACAAGGAGAAGCGGGCCACCCTTGAGGCGAAGATTGCTCATGAGCGACCCTGGGGGAAGCGGTCAAGTCCCGCGACCGCTGCAAGGCGCTGGAGGATGAGCTGCAAGGCCTGCGGCGCCAACTTGCAGAGGAGGTTCGCCTTCGCCAAGAGCAGGAGAGGGGGGCGATGGCGCGTGAGGCGGCGCTCGTGGACTCGGAGGCCAAGCTCAAGAAGCGCCGCGAACGTCTAGGCGTGTGGAAGCAGGAGCTGGAGGCGACGAAGGCCGAGCTGGACGCCAAGGCTCAAGTCCTCGCCGAAGACCGTGTGGCCTACGCGGACATGGAGAAGGACGCTCGCGCTTCGCTAAAGATGCTCTACGAGGCGCTGCTGGAGAAGTTCCGGGCCTTCAGCACCAGGCCGAAGCAAGGCGCTGCTGACCCCGTTGTTCCACAAGGCAGAACCAGCGCCGACGAGTGACTCCGTCCCATCCCTGTTCTTCTTTAGGTTCCTGCACATGCATCACGCCTCGGGGAGGCATTTAAACTTGCGTTTGGTATTGAGATTGACAGTATGGACTGTAATATTTGTTTTTAAGTTCCTTGGATTTTATGCTTTTCTTCCCTACTTGCTTGTGTTCTACGCCGGCAGGGCCTGGCCCCGCGCATGCCTCACCCAGCATCAGCCCCGACCGGAAACCAGGACGGGACCGAAGGAGTGAGGGGCCACGTGACAAGTTAGGCTCCTAAGTCGCGATGCTCAGGAGTCCCCTTTGGCGCTCGAACAACAAGTAGGGAAGCGTGATGTAGGCGTGTTTTCCATTCTACGTCTCCAGAGCCCGACCCCGCGCGTACCTCACCCAGCATAGCCTTTCGGAACTAAGGAGTGAGGGGCTACGGAGCCAGTTAGGCTCCTGAGTCACGATGCTCAGGAGTCCCCCTTGACGCGCGAACAGCTGGTGATGAGGCGAGATGTAAGCATGGCTACCGTTCTACGTCTGTAGAGCCCGGCTCCGCGCGTACCTCACCCAGCATAGCCTTTCGGAACTAAGGAGTGTGGGGCTACGGGACCAGTTAGGTCCCTGGGTCGTGATGCCCACGGGTCCCCTTGATGTGCAAACGGCCTTCGTACCTTGTCTCCGCTCAGGGAGAGATGCGCGGCGAACTAGGCCCGAGGGGCCTGGCTGGGCGGCGTACGTCTGGGCGTGACCCAGCCGCAGCCCCCGTGCCCAGCCCCCTTGCGCGGCGCTCCCGAGAGGAGGCGTTCCGATGAGGCCAGCCACTGAGCTCTGGGCTCCCTGAGGTTAACGCGGCCCGGAGGCCACCCTCAGTTGTTTATCACCAGCGCGGAGCATAGCGCTTCCGTATGTGTACGGGCATAGCCGCTCCTCGGCAGTGTCGTCAGCCAGCGCGGAGCATGGTGCTTCCACCGGTACGTGGGAGGGGGCTCCCCTCCGGGAGGAGCCCCCGGGGCGTATACAGCCTCGCCCTGACACGTGACCGGCACTTGGCAGGGTGCTCCTAACTGAGAACGGAACTTGAAAGATGTCACCTGAGGATGTCATCGGCGTAGTGGCGTCGGTGCAGCAGACTTGACGGGCTGCAGAAGCCGATCCTCACGAGCCCCCAGGCCCCGGGGCCTCGGGAGGCTCCGGAGGCAATGGTGACTCGTCGCGAGCTGTCTCCACCTCCGCCAGAGCCGCGGAACGCCTTTCTTCCTGAGCCTCCATGATGCCCCTCATGAGGCGCTGGTACGCCATAGCCATGCTCGGCAGGCCGTAAGGCATGCGAACATAGCTGTGGGGTGGACCTCCGCAGCGCCCCACTTGCGAGGGCCGGAGGCGCTCTGTTGTGGCGATTTGATTGAGCCCTGGTACGTCGACAAAGACGCGCAGCCCACCATCCTCGCCTGGATGTGGGGCCACGGCTGGCAAGCGGCGGCAACCTCTCATGATCCTTGTCTCCTGTAGCTCTCGAATGGCCTCGTCAACGAACTCTTGCTGGTCTGATCTTTCTCGCCTGGCTCCGTCTCGAGGGAAGCGTGCTGCGAAGCACGCCTCCACATGGTGCCCAAGCGCCTCCCTCGTGACCCTGGCTAGGTCGGTGGCCCTCCAGGTGAGAGCCCCCGAGCCCTGCCTGAGGAGGGCGCCGGGCGCGCCTTCCTATGCGATGGATGGAGGGCCCTCCTGAGGGGGCACGGGCCCTGAGGGGCCTGCCTCCTGAGGGGCTGAGCCTGACGACGTCTTCTTCTTCTTGGGGGTGGTCTCAGAAGACTCCTGCTTCCATGATCTGGGTCTTCTAGCGACGCGGCCTGAAAGGCTCGCTCTAGGGAACACACTGCATCTCTCTCTTCACAGGGCACCGTGACGACGCCGCCACTTCCTGGCATCTTCAGGACGTTGTAGCCATGGTGGGTCACGGCCATGAACTTGGCCAGCGCTGGGTACCCAAGGATGGCGTTGTACGGCAGGCGGATGTGGGCGATGTCGAAGTCGATGAGCTCGGTGCGGTAGTTGCTGCGGGCCCCGAAGGTGACAGGGAGGCGGACCTGCCCGATCGGGACTGTGGAACCGTCGGTGATCCCGGAGAAAGGCCTGGTTGGCGGAAGCTGGTCATAGGGCACTTGGAGGTTGTTGAATGTTTCCACGGACAGGACGCTGAGCCCCGCCCCACCATCGATGAGGGTCTTGGTGACCTGCACGTTGCTGATGACCGGGGAGCAGAGCATCGGGAGGACTCCTGCAGTGGCCGCGCACTTGAGCTGGTCTGCCGAGCTGAACGTGATGGGGCACGCCGACCACCTGAGGGGGCGTGTTGCTTCGAGCTTGGGGAGAACTGCATTCACTTCGCGGGCAAACTGCTTGAAGATACGTTGGGAGGCTGGGGCTTGAGCTCTGCCCAGGATGCAGGCGATCGCGCGCGGCTCCTGGAAGCCCCCAGCCCCTTGTCTTGATGGCGGTCTTAGTTCCTTCTTGGTGGAGGCGGCAGCGGAGGTAGGTCTGCGTTGCCATGAGGGCGGTCCTCACGAGGCTGGTCTCTCCAGTCCCCCTCACGAGGCAGGTCCCGCCAGCGGTCCTCGCGAGGCTGGTCGCGCCATCCCTGGCGCGGGCTGCGGTCTTCCCAGCGCCCTGGGTTTCTTCCTCCTCCTCGGCCATAGCCCCGGTCAGCACGATTAGGGCGACGGCCGATCCTTCCTTCTCGCACGGCACGGAGCTCTTGACATTCATTGGTGTTGTGGGTGTGGAGGTCATTGTACACACAGTACCAGCTGCCTCTGGAGGGTTTGGGCAGATCCTTGCCCCGCTTGGTGTCCGGTTCGGCTGCGAGCACGGCAGCCCCCTTGCGCTTCACTTCCTTGGCCTTGGGCTTCTTCTCTTCTGGGTCCGCGGCAGGCAGCTCGAGGAGGGAGAGACGTCCTTCCTCAGCCCTGGCGCACTTGTTCGCCAAGTTGAACAGCTCCAGGGAGGTGCAGAGGTCTTCGTGCATCGCTAGTTCCTCCTTCATCTTGACGTCACGCACGCCATCAGAGAAGGTGGAGATGATGGCCTCCTCCGACACCCTGGGGATCTTGAGGCGCGCGCTGTTGAAGCGCTGGATGTACTTTTGCAGGGTCTCTCCGGGTTGTTGCTTGATGCGGCGCATGTCGCTCATGGCAGGCGGCCGGTCGCGAGTACCTTGGAAGTTGGCGATGAAGCGGGCGCGCATCTAGTCTCAGGAGGAGATCGTTCCTGGAGCCAGATTCAGGAGCCAGGTTCGCGCCCCTTCCTTCAACGCCATGCGGAACCAGTTCGCCATGACCTTTTCATCCCCGCCGGCAGCCTCGATGCCCAGCTCATAGAGCTGGAGGAATTCCGCGGGGTCAGTTGTGCCGTCGTAGCGAGGAGGCAGGTCGGGCTTGAACTTGCCGGGCCACGCGACGCTGCGCAGCTCAGTGGTGTAGGCGTGGCAGCCCGCGGTGGCCACGAAAGGCCTCGGTTGGTGGAGAGCTTGGTCTTGACGGTCCCCGCGCGCTGCAGCTAGGAGCAGGGCGGGGTCTTGACGTGCCGGAGCTGGAGCAGTGTCGCGGCGTGCCGGAGCAGGGAGCGCCCAGGCAGCCCCCTGCGAGCAAGGGACTTCTTGGCAGCTTCGCTCTTGTTGCGATGGCGCTTGGCGGAGCGGGTTCCGCCCAGGGGCCAGTCGCCTTGGAGCCATGGCATCTTCTTGGAGAGGAGGTGGCTAGTGCGCCTTTGGGGCTTTCGTTGCCCGCGCGGGGCAGAGTGCGGCGCAGAGGGACGGACGGCGCAGAAGAGCGGTCGAGCCATTCTTCGTAGACGTCGTCGACGGGACGGTAATGCAGGAGCTCGTTTGCCGCGAGGAGCGCAACTCGAGCCTCCAAGGGTGCGTGGAGCGTGCGGGATGAAGAGCCAGCTGGTGAGAGTGACGGAGTGGCGGTGCGGCCGTCTTGCCGCACGGACGGGTGCTGAGACGATGCCTGCTGCTCGCCCCCTGCCGGGCCGGTGGCGGTGTTGACGGCGGGCGACGGGGAACGACGAGCACGCCCACCGACGGGGGCCGTCTGGGCGACACGAGAAGCGATGGCGGCCTGGCGCTCGGCGCGGGCTCGACGGGCGTCAGACATGGACGCGACGGTCGGAGGAGAGCGGAGCGGTGGAAGACGAATTCCGGCGCACCCCTACCTAGCGCACCAAATGTCGGATTTCGGGTTCCGGCAGACCCTTAAGGTTCGAACTCTGGGGTGCGCATGGAAATCTCACCTTCAACCTCTCTCTCTCAATGGGATCTAAACTACTAAAAGAACTGCACGAAAGACACAAGATTTATACTGGTTCGGGCCACCGATGTGGTGTAATACCCTACTTTAGTGTGTGGTGGATGGATTGCCTCCTGGGGCTGGTGAGGATGAACAATACAAGGAAGAACAGCCTCGCGAGGGTCTGTTCTAGGCTGTGGTGATGAACTGCTATGAAGGGTTCAGTCACCCTCTTTCTCTCTCTCTCTCCACTTGTGAACCAAACGAACCAACTGACCCCCCCCCCTTTGCTATGTGGGTGGCTAGTCCTATTTATAGAGGCCCTGGTCCTCTCCCCAAATATTGAGCGGGAAGGGATCCAACAATGGCGGGCTAATTTGAAGGGGGACAACGAGTACATCTATCCTGACAAAAGCAGTCTTCGCCTGCCAAAGGCTCTGGTGATGACGCCGCGCTGGGCTCCATGGTGACCTCCGTCTCGTAGTCCTCCTGGCCTTGGTCTCGTTGCACCGAAGTGGCAACCTTTGCCTGATGCCTCGGTACTCTGCTGATACGCTTGCCCCCTTTGCACCAAAGAGGAAAGAGGGACGCTGCGTGCGCTGGCACCCGCCTGGTGCCCCGGGTCATCATGGCTTGCGTCATGGGCACCTCGCGAGGTACCCCGCCTTGAACTCTCCGCCTCCTTGCGAGCCAGCCTGACGAGGCTGTGCTTGAGGATGCGTCGTGTCATCCGCCTCGTGAGGCTTGGCCCTTCGCGAGGGGCTTGAGCCTCGTGTTGATGAAGATGGGCCGTGCTGGGCCCCCACTTGAGCCACGCCGCAGGCCGCAGGCAGTCAAGTCTGGGGACCCCCGTTCCCAGAACACCGACACCAGAAACTTGTTGAGCCACCATATCTTAATCGCCAAAACACCTCACCCAGCTTAAGCTCATCTGCTTAGCCATCCGAAGACCATGGAGTAAGGCCTCATATGATGCTGCATTGTTAGTACAAGGGAACATTAACCGGAGAACATAGGAAAACTTGTCACCTCGTGGGGAAGTTAAAACGACTCCAACCCCCGAGCCCTCCAGCTGTCCGGATCCATCAAAGTGGATAGTCCAATATGTGTTATCCGGCTTTTCCTCAGGCACCTGCAACTCTGTCCAAACATTGATGAAATCCACCAGTGTTTGGTACTTGATGGCCGTGCGTGGCACATACTTTAAACCGTGAGGACCGAGCTCAATAGCCCATTTAGCAACCCGGCCTGTGGCTTCCCTGGTTTGAATGATATCTCCTAAAGGTGGAGAACTTATCACAATGATACGATGACCTTGAAAATATTGCTTGAGCTATTGGCCTGCCATAAAAACCCCATAAACAAGCTTTTGCCAGTGTGGGTACCTATGTTTAGACTCAATAAGCACCTGACTGATATAATAAACGGTCCGTTGAACCAGATATTCCTTGCCTACCTCCTTCCTTTTCACCACCATGGCTACACTGTCGGCCCGGCTATTAGCAGCCACATATAGCAACAAAGGCTCTTTATCAACAGGGGCAGCAAGCACGGGCGGCTCAGCCAAATGTTTCTTCAGAACCTCAAACGCCCGAACAGCAGCATCACTCCAAACAAAATGATTCGTCGTTTTCATCATCTGGTAAGGGGGATGGCCTTCTCGCCCAGCCGACTTATGAACCGACTCAAGGCCGCAATTCGAAACGCCAGTCGCTGAACATCATTTATACACGCCAGTTTAGCCAAAGATGTAATGGCTTTGATCTTCTCTGGGTTAGCTTCAATGCCTCTGTTAGAAACCAGAAATCCCAATAGCTTGCCTCCTTGCACACCAAAGACACATTTGGCCGGGTTAAGCATCATCTTGTAGACCCTGAGATTGTCAAATGTCTCTTTCAAATCATCAATCAAGGTCTCTTTCTCTCTTGACTTCGCCACAATGTCATCTACATAAGCATGAACATTGCACCCAATCTGATTGTGAAGGAAATTCTGTACACACCACTGATAAGTCGCATGGGCACTCTTGAGCCCAAAAGGCATAGACACATAGCAGAAGGCTCTGAACGAAGTAACAAAAGTTGTCTTCTCCTGGTACTTAACTACCATTTTGATCTGATGATAACCAGAATAAGCATCCAAAAAACTCAAATGCTCAGAACCTGCCGTAGCATCGATGATTTGATCAATACGAGGGAGAGCAAATGGATGAGCTGGACAAGCCTTGTTTAAGTCCGTGTAATCAACACACATTCGCCAGGTGTCGTTCTTTTTGAGTACCAACACCGGATTAGACAACCACTCAGGATGAAAGACTTCAATGATAAACCCGGCCGCCAAAAACCGGGCTACTTCCTCACCAATGGCCTTGCGCCTCTATTCGTTAAACCGGCAGAGAAATTGCTTGACCAGTTTAAACTTCCGATCAATTTTAAGAATTTGCTCAACAAGTTCCCTCGATACACCTGGCATGTCAGAAGGCTTTCATGCAAGGATTTCCCGGTTCTCACGGATGAACTCGATGAGCGCGCTTTCCTATTTTGGATCCAAATTAGCGCTGATGCTGAACTATTTAGATGAGTCGCCAGGGACAAAATCAATCATCTTGGTATCATCCGCCGATTTAAATTTTAACGAAGGATCATGCTCAGTGGTTGGTTTCTTTAAAGACGTCATGTTCGCCGGGTTAACATTGTCTTTGTAAAATTTTAGCTCCTCCGTTGCACAAACTTATTCAGCATAAGACGCATCTCCTTCCTCACATTCCAAGGACACCTTGCGACTCCCATGCATTGTGATGGTGCCCTTAAAACCCGGCATTTTAAGCTGCAAGTAGACATAAAAGGGCCTCGCCATGAATTTAGCTTAAGCCGGCCGCCCGAACATAGCATGTTAAGGGCTTTTGATCTTGACCACTTCAAAGGTTAATGTCTCAGACCTGGAATCATGCTCATCGCCAAAGGCAACTTCCAACGATATCTTACCCACTGGGTAGGCTGATTTACCTGGCACGACACCGTGGAAGGCAATATTTGATGGCTTAAGGTTCTTATTTGTCAGTCCCATGCATCGAAAGGTCTCATAATATAGGATGTTAATGCTGCTACCCCATCCATGAGCACCTTAGTAAACTAATAACCCCCAACTTGAGGCACCACCTCCAAAGCCAGATGACTCGGATTATCAACCCGGGGCGGATGATCCTTTCGACTCCATACAATAGGCTGTTCCGACCATCGTAGATAACGTGGGACCACGGGCTCAACTGCGTTCACAACTCTCTTGTGAAGCTTCTGATCCCGTTTACACAAACTGGTGGTGAAAACATGGTACTGCCCACTCTTTAATTGTTTCGGATTGCTGTGATAACCGGACTGCTGCTTGTAACCACCCTGGTTTCCGTGACCTTGAAAACCGGAACTTGAACCGCCGCCTCCATGACACGGACCATGAGAACCGGACCCTGACCCACCATTTGGGCCATGGTGGCGCTGGATGGATTCCCGAAACCTTCTCATTATGCTGCAATCCTTCCATGAATGAGTAGCTGACTTACGTTCCGTTCCGTGTTTTGGACACGGCTGGTTTAACGTTGCTTCAAAGTCGAATCCTGACCTTGAAACCGGCAGCCCCTGCATTCATCGACGTTGCTGATTATCATTCCGTGCACCTGTGTTAGCCATGAAGTCATCAGCCCTGCGCTTACCGTTGCCACCCTGACCGGCAGAGTTGTACTATTGTCCCTTCATGCCATTACTCTTCTTTCCCTTTCCCGATCTTTCATCCTCTAAATCGGGGTCCTTGGTACCATCAGAGTGTGCATACTTAACTAGAGTCGCCATCAGCTCACCCGTGTCATTACAATGATGCTCGAGCCGCCCAAGCTTCTGCTTGAGTGGAATGAACCGGCAATTTTTATCCAACATCAGAACCGCTAAGCCGACGTTGATGTTATTTGGAGAATGTATGATGGTTGAGTCCCGGCGCACCCAGCTGGTCGTAGACTCACCCTCGGCCTGAACGCAAGAAACCAAATCCACAATCGACATAGGCTGCTTGCACGTGTCTTTGAAATTCTGGATAAACCGGGCCTTCAACTCCACCCATGACCCGACGGAATTAGCCGGCAATCCCTTCTACCAAGTACGAGCCGTCCCCTCTAACATTATGGTGAAGTACTTGGCGTAAGTAGCTTCACTAACATCCAACATCTCCATGGCCATCTCATAACTCTCCACCCATGCTTCAGGAGCTTGATCGGCCGTGTAATTTGGCACCTTACGAGGGCCTTTGAAGTCCTTATGCAGATGCTTGTTTCATATAGCTGTCGTTAGACACGACACATTGAAAGCCTTGGAAGTCACTCCTGCCTCAATTGAAGCTGTTGGGTAAACCAGCGCATGCTGATGAGCCGCCAGTTGAGCTGCCAGCTCAGCCTCCTGACATGCTCTGGCTTGGTCCACCAAATCTTGTGCATTAGCTCCATTGCATGTTGGGTCATGAGGTTGGTTACGGCGCCTTTCAGTACTTGAGACCGCCGGCGAGTCAATGTGCCTGCTGTAGCTCCGGTTCGGACAAGGGGTCTCATGAATCCGATCACGACTATAAGAGTAAGCCTGCTGCTGCACCAAAGCTGTTTGAAGAAGCTCCTTGGCCCTTCGGGTTTCAACCACCGCTGGAGTTTCACCCTCATCGGGTAGAGCCGCCAATCCTGTAGCTGCCGCAATCATGTTGTCCAGAGGGGTGGAGTAATGACCCAGCGGTGTCGTCACATGCTGAGGTGGAGTGCTGTTTATATGTGGCTCGCCAGGCGATTCAACTATCCGGTTCACCACCAGCGGGTTACTGGCCCCAGCTCTAGGGGTGTTGAACAGGTCCCTTGACTCATAAATCAAGGGCAAATGACTCCATTGCTTCCTCCTCAAGACTTCATGTGAAGCGTTCTAATCCACCCTAAGGTGATATGATTCTGCTTGAATCTGCTATGCTTGGGTGTCCAAAACAGCTTGTTCTGCGGCCATCCTGGCGTTCTCTGCCGCTAAGTCTGCCTTAGCTTGTGCTATTCCATCACGTAATGTAGCCAATTATGCCTTCTGTTGCTCCTGGTTTTTGGGGTTACCTCAACCTCCATCAGAGTCGCCAGAGCATCCAACAGATCTGCTAACACTTGAGCCGGCGGGTGAGCTGAATCGCCAGCCCTAGCTGCCGTGACCGCAGTTGCTCCAAAAGTTATAGCCGTAGCAACTGTCGAGCCAAGAACCGGCTGTGTGCCAGCCATGAAGATCGCCACCCTGTTTGGCGGCTCAAGGGGGTCCAGAATACTATCACCGTCGGAACAGACCCCAAGCCTTCCGCCTTGTAGCTGATACATTGAATCGGTCTCGCTCTCGCCCGTGGACTCATCATCAGAGCAAATCTTCGTATCACCGCTAGAGACGGAGCCTTCCAATTCAGCCCCATGGGTGAACCCAACGAAGACGTGCCTTACGGCTGGCTAAGCCGGGGCGGGTCATGCACGCTGAGCCATCTGGATGATGTCGGTGCAGATGTCCGGCTTAGGGGCCGGCTCACCGATCTTGCGGATGAAGACGTGGATTCCACAGAAGGGGACCCGGTACTCGTACTCAATTGAGCCGGCCTCGGGGCCCGAGCTTGCATCGTCGATATGGAGCTTGCCGCGATGACTCTTCGTCATTCGGCCCACAATGTATGCCTTGAGCCCCTCGAAGCTTCCCTTTAAGAACTCGAAACCACCGTGTGCTGGCCCCATGGTGGGCGCCAACTATCATGGAAGTGTCACGGCAGAGTTCCTCATGGAGGTACTTAGTTGTGGAGCCATTGCGACGAGGTTAGCTTAAAGGGGTTAAACAGGACAAGGGACACAGAGAGTTTATACTGGTTCGGCCCTTTGCAGTGAAGGTAAAGGCCTACTCCAGTTAAGGTGGTATTGTTACGGTTTCAATTACCAAGGAGAAAACAGGCTTTGCCTGGCTCTCAATTTGATCTTGCTAGCCCTGAGCCGCTGCCGGGTCATCCCCTTATATACACGGGTTGACGCCCTACGGCCTACAGAGCCCCGTCCGGCTCATACAACGTGTCCGGCTTGGTGACGTATCTTACATGCTTTATATTACAAGTCTACTCATACACGATGGTTTACACTTACGGGCCTGATGCCGTCTCTGGGCTTAGGCCTCTTACCGACTTATCTATGAATCGCCGTCTCGTATACTCTCTTGGGCTTCTAGGATGAACCATCATTGTGGTCGACCCGGCCCCTCCTGGGCGGGTCATACCTGATAGTCATATCCCCAACAATAAGCGAATCATGAGCGTATTGCAACACCCTACAACGGGAATCCTTCATGTGTGCGCGGCACGGAAGGCACCATAGGACAACAACAAAGTGAAACATACAACTCAAACCAATCTATATCATAAATCAACCAAAAAGACAAAAGAAATCTACTCAAAACATCATAGGATAGCAACACATCATTGGAGCATAATATGTGTCATAAAGCACCATCTTCAAGTTGGGGACTACAACGGGGTGCGGGAGAGTGGACCGCGTAAAAGAGATGAGGATGGTCATGATGAAGGTCATGTTGATGAAGATGATCATCGCAGTGATGATTCCCTTGATGGAACTTCGATGCCACCAAGAGAGAGATGGAGCGGTTATACCCTTTGTTCATCCTCCTCCATGGCCTCCCCCTTAGAAGGGGAGAGGTTCTTCCTCTAGTCCTTGGCGTCCATGGCGGTGGTGACCTATAACGCCCTCGATGCGGCTATATCTCCTACGTGTCGAAGCATGACTTAGAGGCATAACCGCAATGAAAGCAATGTCGCAAGTAAGGTAATCTTCACAACATCCCATGTAAATAGATAATAAAAGCGAAGGTGCATAGTTGGCTTACACTCGCCACGTCAAACAAACTACATAAATAGCATTACATCATCCAATCACTCATGGTCCGACTACAGTACCAAAATAAAAGATCAACCCAACATGCGACCCGGTCCTGATCGCCCCAACTGGGCACCACTACTGATCATCAGGGAAAGACACATAGTAACGGCGTGAGTCTTCGTCGAACTCCCACTTGAGCTCAAGCGCATCATATGGAATGGAGTCATCGGGCCCTGCATCTGGTTTGGAAGTAAATTGTGAGCCACAGGGACTCAGCAATCTCGCACCCTCGCGATCAAGACTATTTAAGCTTATAGGTAAGGTAAGGTAATATGTCGAGCTGCAGCAAGGAGACTAGCATATATGGTGGCTAACCTGTTCGCAAAAGAGAGCGAGAAGAGAAGGCAAAGCACGAACGAAGAACTAGAGGACCATCTACGGCAAACATTACTCCAACACCGTGTTCACTTCCCGGACTCCGCCGAGAAGAGACCATCACGGTAACACACAGTTGATTCATTTTAATTAAGTTAAGGTTTAAGTTATCTACAACCGGACATTAACAAATTCCCATCTACCCATAACCGCGGGAACGGCTTTCGAAAGTTCAAATCCATGCAGGGGAGTCCCAACTTAGCCCATGACAAGCTCTCACGGTCAACGAAGGATAAACATTCTCCCGAGACATTCCGATCAGACTCGGTATCCCAACTCTACAAGACACTTCGACAACTCAAAACAAATCCAGCAACACCGCCCGAATGTACCGAAAAATCCCAATAGGAGCTTCACCTATCTCGTTCTCACGGCACACTTAGATGAGACATCCTACGAGTAAAACCAAACCTCAAGTTGCCCCGAGGTGGCCACGCAGTCTGCTCGGTTGGACCAACACTCAGAGGAGCACTGGCCCAGGGGGGTTTAAATAAGATGACCCTTGGGCTCCGGAAACCCAAGGGAAAAAGAGGCTAGGTGGCAAATGGTAAAACCAAGGTTGGGCATTGCTGGAAGAGTTTTATTCAAGGCGATTTGTCAAGGGGTTCCCATTATCACCCAGCCGCGTAAGGAACGCAAAATCCGGGAACATAACACCGATATGACGGAAACAAGGGCGTCAAGAGTGGAACAAAGCACTAGGAAAAAGGCCGGGCCTTCCACCCTTTACCAAGTATATAGATGCATTAAGATAATAAGGTAATATAATGATATCCCAACAAGAAAATAATGTTCCAACAAGGAACGATCTCCAATCTTCACCTGCAGCTAGCAACGCTATAACAGGGGCTGAGCAAAGCGGTAACATAGCCAATCAACGGTTTGCTAGGACATGGTGGGTTAGAGGTTTGACATGGCAATTTGGGAGGCATGATAAGCAGGTGGTAGGCATGGTAGCATAGGCATAGCAAAAGAGCGAGCATCTAGCAAAGCAAGGATAGAAGTGATTTCGAGGATATGATCATCTTGCCTCCAAAGTTGTCAAAGTTGAATGGATCCTCGAAAGCAAACTCAACGGGCTCCTCTTTAGCGAACTCGTCTCCCGGCTCTATCCAAACAAGACAAACAAGCAAACAGACACAATCAACCACGTGCAAACCTCAGACAACATGATGCAAACATGGTATGCTATGCGGGATGCGATATGTGATGCATATGCAAGATTTGACAAGGAACGAATGAACCTAGCCTCAACATGGAAATCCAAGAGTGCCACTGGAAAGGTGAGGTGATTTCGGTTGAAATCGATATAAAGATCGCCGGAATCGGATGCAAGGTTCGGAAATGGCAAGCAAAACAAATATGGTATCGGTCTGCGATAAACAGCAAGTAGCCATCTAAATGCAACAAGATAATTATGGTACATCACTCAAACATGGCAACAAAATACATTGCAGGGATCCATTCATGATGCTTAACAAAAGATGAACACTGAGCTACGGCCAATTCATCCATTGACAGGTTCAAACAAGCATGGCAAGAGTGCAATTGCTAAACATGTTTTAGACTTAGTGAAATTAACACAAGCCTGGAATTTCAGATCAGGTAGCACACTTTGGAGCATGAAATCTATATTCTACAGGAACTCAACATAGTGAAAGTAAGGCATGGCATGGAGCTACTCAAAGAGCTTAACAAAAGTCCCTTAGTGACCTTGAGCCAAAAGGGATCAGACAATACAATTGCAAGCATGTGAACATGGCAAAAACATAATCAGATCCCAGACTTAGTGAAAAACTAGAGCATGCAAATTAGATATCAAGTAGGCATGTTTACGAGCTCGATGCACTCACTACAGAGCAAGGCATGACAATCTAAGCATACAACCATCAACAATACACATTATATTAGCTAGACATGGCAAGAACAACAACATAGCATGCACGGATCAACAACAACATCCGCGGCAAAATCGCTCAAAAGTAGACAATCTGCCCAGATTCACGAAATAGCAAAAGTAGAGCTCGATTGACTCAAGCTAGGTTTCTCCGTAATTTCAAACAAAGACATGGATGGATATATCACCACAACATTAAAAAATCATCCTTAATTACCATCCTCAAAATAGGCACGGATCACTAGGAAACAACATGAACATTTGGCATATTGATAAAAACAGATCAAGGACTTAGTGATATTGCTAAGTCCCTGAAATCAGCATTAACGAATGCACCACTTTGCAAGCTTGTGCTAGTCACCACACATATCCCAAAAATACATGGATAGCACCTCTGTAAATATGGCAAAGCATATAACAAAACACATGTAGAGGTCAGGAGCATATCATGCACACATTAATCATGGCAAAAATGACAAAAAGCTATTTGGAGCAGCAGATCTGACAATTAACTCAAATAGCACTCTTCCAACATCATTTCGGGAATCAAGATGAGCTCAAATGAAAATCATTCAATCAGATGAAATGATGTGCTCTTTGAGACGAACATTTTGATATGCTACACGCCCAAAATGGATCTACGGACGTGGAGATAAAGCATGATGAATATTACAAAAATAATCTGGGACTTAGGGAAAAAGAGAAGTCAACCCTAGGGTTTGTCCGGTTCAGATCTGGATCGCCGGCGCGTGGATCGAGGATCACCGGCCGGATCCGAAGAACTCGCTGGAGCAGGAGGTCTTCGTCGCCGGGGTAGCCACGGGGCTCGCCGGAGTGGTGAGGAGGAGTCGCCGGCGTGGCGCGGTTCGGTGCGGGAGCCCGGGTGGCGCGGCGCGGCCGGGCAAGGCGGCGGGAAGTCCGGCCGGCATGGGTCGGTACAGTGGCAGCCGGAAATGGCGCCGTGGCGGCCGGCGCACTCTCCGAGCTGCGGCGCGAGGAAGGACGGCGGCGGGGCGCGGGCGTGAGGCGGCACGGAGGGAACGGGCTTGGGGGCCCGCGGCGAGCCGAGCGGGCCGGCGGCGGGGGAGCTCCCGGCGTGACACGTGGCGTGGTTTCACTGGCTGGGCGCGGCGGCGCAAAGCGTCTGGCCAGGGGCGGACATGTCCGGTGCGGCGGGCGATTTTTAGGGTTTTGGGGGAGAGGAGATCCGGGATTTCGGAGGAGGACCTATATATAGGCATAGGAGGAGCTAGGAGAGTCCAAATGAGGTGTGGTTTTCGGCCACGTGATCGTGATCGAACGCTCTAGATGATGGAGAGGGTTTTGGTGGGTTTTGTGCAAAATTGAAGGGGTGTTGGGCTGCAACACACATGAGACCTTCTCGGTCTCTCGGTTAACCGTTGGAGCATCAAGCGAAGTCCAAATGGTACGAAACTTGATAGGCGGACTACCGGTAGTACACCAAGGCCGCTTGGCAAGTCTCGGTCCAATCCAGAAATGTTTAACCCCCACACACGAAAAGAAGGTAGAAATGACCACCGGAGGAGATAGGAGCAGCGGAATAAAAACGGACAACGGGGAAAATGCTCGGATGCATGAGACGAACAAGTATGCAAATGCAATGCACATGATGACATGATATGACATGCATGACAACGACAACAAAACACGGAGACGAAAACCCGAACCCGTGGAAATAAAATAACTTAGCGCCAGAAACGGCAAGAGTTGGAGTACATAGTAGGTAAATTACATCCGGGGTGTTACAACACTCCACCACTTAGAAAGGATGTCGTCCCGAGATCTAGGACTGGAAGAACACCGGGTACTCAGAACGGAGGTGATCCTCGCGTTCCCAGGTGGCTTCACGGTCGGAATGGTGTGACCACTTGACTTTGAGGAATTTGATTCACTTATTGCGAGTCTTGCGTTCAGTCTCTTCAAGAATAGCAACGGGGTGCTCATGATAAGAGAGATCTTCTTGGAGATCAATGTCTTCGAAGTTGACGGTGCGGTCAGGAGTCTTGAAGCACTTGCGGAGCTGAGAGACATGGAACACGTCGTGCACATTTGCAAAGTTTGAAGGAAGCTTGAGTTGATAGGCGAGATCGCCTCTCTTGCTGACGATCTTGAAAGGTCCCACGTATCTAGGGGCAAGCTTCCCTTTGATACCAAAGCGACGAGTACCTTTCATTGGAGAGACGCGGAGGTACACATGATCTCCGATCTCGAAAGCCAAATCATAGTGCTTACTATCATAGTAGCTCTTCTGGCGCGATTGCGCTGCTTTGAGGTTATCTCGGATGACTTAACACATTTCCTCTACCTCTGTGATTAAGTCATTTCCCAGAAGTTGACGTTCACCGGTTTCAGACCAGTTGAGTGGAGTACGGCACTTCCTGCCATACAGAATTTCGAATGGGGCCTTGCCCGAACTGGCTTGAAAACTATTGTTGTAGGAGAATTCGGCGTATGGAAGACAATCTTCCCACTTCATGCCGAAGGAGATCACACAAGCCCTGAGCATATCTTCAAGAATCTGATTGACACGCTCGACTTGACCGCTAGTGTGAGGATGGAAAGCTGTGCTGAAGCGGATGTTGGTGCCCATGGCCTTCTGAAAAGAATCCCAAAACTTGGAGGTAAAGATGCTGCCATCGTCTGAAGAGATCACCAGCGGAATACCGTGCAGAGAGACAATTCGAGAGGTATAGAGCTCCGCGAATTGAGCTGCTGTGGTAGACTCTTTGATAGGCAGAAAGTGAGCCACTTTAGTGAGTTTGTCGATGACAACGAATATAGCATCATTGCCACGCTTGGACTTTGGAAACCCAGTCATGAAGTCCATCTCAATGTGGTCAAACTTCCATTCTGGAATGGCAAGAGGTTCGAGGAGACCAGCTGGCCTTTGGTGTTCTACCTTCACTCTTCTGCAGACATCACATTCATTCACGAACTAAGCAATCTCGTGCTTCATTCGAGTCCACCAATAAGCCTGCTTGAGGTCCTGATACATCTTCGTTCTCCCAGGGTGGATGGAGAGGAGTGAATTGTGAGCCTCATTCATGATCACTTTACGAAGGTCACCTTTGGGCACAACAATACGATCCTCGAAGAGAGTATCCTTGTCATCAAGGCGGTAGCACTAGTACTTTGGTTGGCTCTTGGCAATCCCAATCTTCACCTTCTTTACCATAGCATCAAGAAGTTGAGCCTGACGAATCTGCTCTTCCAAGGTAGGAGAGACTTGAAGGTTTGCGCGGAAACCTTGACGAACAACTTGCAGATTAAGTTTGTGGAAAGCTTCACAAAGCTTGGGTTGATAAGGCTTGAGAATCAGACTGTTGCAATAAGCCTTTCTGTTCAAAGCGTCAGCAATGACATTGGCCTTGCCTGGAGTATACTCGATACTCAGATTATACTCTTGAATCATTTCGACCCAATGAGTCTACCTGAGGTTGAGATTAGGCTGAGTGAAGATGTACTTGAGACTCTTGTGGTCAATGAAAATGTCCACTTTTCTTCCCAATAAGAGATGTCTCCAAGTCAAAAGAGCATGCACAACTGCCGCCAACTCGAGGTCATGAGTGGGGTAGTTCTTCTCGTTGGGCTTCAACTAGCGAGAGGTATAAGACACAAATTTCTTCTCTTGCATCAACACTGCACCAAGACCTTGAAGGGAGGCATCGCAGAAGACCTCGAACGGTTTGGATTCATCAGGAGGAGTCAGAACTGGAGCAGTGACCAATTTCTCTTTCAAAGTGTTGAAAGCGATGTCACATTCCGGAGACCAAACGTACTTGACGTGCTTCTGGAGAAGGTTTGAAAGAGGCTTCGCGATCTTTGAAAAGTTCTCAACGAACCTTCGACAGTAGCTTGCGAGACCGAGGAAGCTACGGAGTTGCTTCACGTTCTGAGGTGTTTCCCAATTCACAATTGCAGACACCTTCTCAGGATTCACCGCAATGCCCTTGGCAGAGATGATATGCCCAAGATATAGAACCTCATCGAGCCAAAACTAGCACTTTGAGAACTTGGCGTAGAATTGATGTTCCCTGAGCATATCGAGCACCAAACGCATGTGCTTGGCATGATCTTCCTTGTTCTTCGAAAAGACCAGAATGTCGTCGAGATATACCAAAATGAAGTCATTTGTGTAGGCGTTGAAGATGAAGTTCATCATGCGAGAGAAAGTCAGAGGAGCGTTGATGAGGCCAAAAGACATGACAATGTATTCATATGAACCATAGCTTGTCCTAAAAGCCGTCTTCGGAATATCTTGCTCACGGATTCGAATCTGATGATAACCCATACGGAGATCAAGCTTGGAGAATACTTGGGCACCATTGAGTTGTTCGAACAGCTCGTTGATGTTGGGAAGTGGGTACTTGTTCTTGATAGTCTTCTTGTTCAATGGACGGTAGTCACCACAAAGTCGGTCCGTTCCATCCTTCTTCTTCACAAAGAGAACTCCACAACCCCACGGAGAGGAACTAGGTCGGATGAGACCCATTCGCTCTTGAATATCGAGTTGCTTCTTCAGCTCCTTCAACTCTTCAGGTCCGAGCTTGTAAGGACGCTTGCAAACCGGTTCCGTGCCAGGCTCAAGATCGATGACGAATTCAACTGGCCGGTGCGGAGGCATTCCTGGAAGCTCTTCTGGAAAGACGTCTTGATATTCACAAACGACTGGAATTTGCGAGATAGCATCCAGTTCACCCTTCTCATTGAGAGAAAATAGACGGATTGTATCATCACGAGCGGCAAAGACAATTACATCCTTAGACGAATGAGTCAATTGAATCTGCCTGGCAGCACAATCAAGATGCGCCTTGTGCTTAGAAAGCCAATCCATTCCGAGAATAAGATCAATATCATAGTTACCAAGAACCACCGGAGAAGAAAGAAACTTGTAGTCGTGCAACATGATAGAGATATCGGGAGCAACCAAACTAGAAGTCAAAAGCTTGCCGGGAGAAACAACTTGCATGACTTTGGGCATGACCTCAGTATCAACATTGTGCTTCGATGCAAATGGGCATGACAAGAAAGAATGCGATGCACCAGTATCAAAAAGTACTTTTGCAGGAACATTGTTAACAGGAAGGTTACCCATGATGACATCTGATGAGTCCTCTGCCTGATCTGCATTCATCAAATTGACGTTGGCGTGCTTGGGGTTATGCTTGACCACAGCTGTACTTGCCGATCTCACAGGAGGAGGAGGAGGGAGACGCCTCTGATTGAAGCACTTGTTGGCATAGTGACCCTTCTGTTGGCACTTGTTGCACGTGACCTCTAAAAGCGGACGGTGATACGGAGCACTCGATCTTGGAGCTTGAGACGAAGTCTTGTTCTGAAAGCCAGGTTTGGGTGGGTGGGAAGATCCACTGCCACCTTTGCTCTTCTGTTGATATGACTGACGGAACGGAGGAGGAGGAAGCCAATACTTCTGCTGCTTAGCCACTTGAGTAGAGGAAGAAGGAGTAGCATCTCTGACTCGCTTCTTGGAAGCATCACACTTCAGTTGAGCAGCCTCTTGCTTTAATGCCATGTTGTAGAACTCAGCGTACCTCAAGGGCTCAAAGAGAACAAGAGCTAGCTGGATTTTTTCTCTCGGACCACCCCCGAACTGGTATATCATGCTCTTCTCATCAGGGACGTCCTGCTTAGCAAAGCGGGCGAGCTTCCGAGACAACTTGTTGTAGTCATAGACAGACATAGAGCCTTGCTTCAGGTTGCGGAATTCCTCACGCTTGCTTTCAACCACGCTCTGAGGAATATGATGAGCTTTGAAGTCTTGACGGAATTCATCATAGGTAATCACACGGCCTCCTCTGGAATCTTTGTACTGCTAGAACCATTCTGTAGCTTGGTCTTTGAGTTGGAAGGAAGCGAACTTGACAAAGTCCTCAGGCCTGACGTTACTGCACTCAAAATGCTTGCATAAGTCCATGAGCCAATCGTCAGCATCAGTTGCCTCAACACAATTGCTTAAGGTCTTTGGCTGGTTCGCAAGGAACTGGTTGAGTCTAGCAAAGTGATCCTGATTGTTTCCCTAGTTGCCTTGGTTGCCTTGGTTTGCTTGATTGCGTTCTTGAAGAATTTGCATGATCAACTACGTGTTTGCATTGGTAGCGGCCATCACAGCTTGCCATGCCTACGAAGGAGGAGGTGGTGGTGGCGGATCAGGATTCGGAGTCGTGCGCGTTGGAGGAGCTATCCTGAAGAGGTTGATATCCATTAGCACACTTATAGATAAATATTGGAGCTGAATCCAACGGGATGAAATTGCAACATATAGTCTTCACATCCAAACAAAATGAACGAATACATTCCAATTGAAATGGTCACATATCCATAAATTGAGAAGCCAGTAAGAATTTAGGTAGAGGAATAAATCAACAAGGTACGGAACAAGAACGAATACTCAGTAAGAAATCCCAATCTTAAACCAAATATCTATGGAAGAAAAGCTAGAGCTACAAGAATTCCCACCTGTGAAACTCCCAAACCTTTCCGGTTATGCAATCAGGTGTTGGGGATACAGGGGAAGCATAATATCTCACCCAAATCTAGCAAATCCTACATCCAGCTGTATCCATCCTTCAACACATAACCGAGAAAAACTTCGGAAACCATCTACCTCAACCTTCGAAAAGCATCCGTTATACGAGTTATGACAATACTCCCGAACTCCCGCCCCAGTACTGGGTGGCGGCGAGGTTATCTCACCAACAACTGCATAAAAGAGATTTTCGATGTCGGCGAACTAAACTCAGGTATTCCAGAACTGCAACGATAAAATTGTGATGACGACACCCCGGAGCTCAACTCCCCGGGACACTGCCACAACCCCTAAATGACAGGAGGCACCAAGAACAATGTTCTCGTCACAAATCGATCGGAACGATTCCAAGATACCCGCGTGATCCTAAATTTTTTTAGTGAAATTTGAGAAGAGAAGAGTCAAAACTCAACGTCGGGATGCCTTACCAGAGCGATGAGGGGACTGGGGAGTAAAAAGAATTCCTAAACTCTCTGATATATAATTCCTAAATGACTCAAAACATTTTTCTAGACTCAACAACGACTGCTAAAAACGATCTAGCGGTGGGGGCTCCTAAGGTCGGGGAAGGCTCTGATTACCAACTTGTAACGCCCTCGATGCGGCTATATCTCCTACATGTCGAAGCACGACTTAGAGGCATAACCGCATTGAAAGCAATGTCGCAAGTAAGGTAATCTTCACAACATCCCATGTAAATAGATAATAAAAGGGAAGGTGCATAGTTGGCTTACACTCACCACGTCAAACAAAGTACATAAATAGCATTACATCATCCAATCACTCATGGTCTGACTACGGTACCAAAATAAAAGATCAACCCAACATTCGACACGGTCCCGATCGCCCCAACTGGGCACCACTACTGATCATCAGGGAAAGACACATTGTAACGGCGTGAGTCTTCATCGAACTCCCACTTGAGCTCAAGCACATCATCTGGAACGGAGTCATCGGGCCCTGCATCTAGTTTGGAAGTAAACTGCCAGCCACAGGGACTCAGCAATCTCGCACCCTCGCGATCAAGACTATTTAAGCTTATAGGTAAGGTAAGGTAAGGTAATATGTGGAGCTGTAGCAAGCGACTAGCATATATGGTGGCTAACCTGTTCGCAAAAGAGAGCGAGAAGAGAAGGGAAAGCACGAACGAAGAACTAGAGGACCAACTACGGGAAACATTACTCCAACACCATGTTCACTTCCCGGACTCCGCCAAGAAGAGACCATCACGGTAACACACACAGTTGATTCATTTTAATTAAGTTAAGGTTTAAGTTATCTACAACCGGACATTAACAAATTCCCATCTGCCCATAACCGTGGGCATGGCTTTCGAAAGTTCAAATCCCTGCAGGGGAGTCCCAACTTAGCCCATGACAAGCTCTCACGGTCAACGAAGGATAAACCTTCTCCCAAGACATTCCGATCAGACTCGGTATCCCGGTTCTACAAGACTGTAAGTGCATCTAGTGCCACCCCTAGTTGGTTTTGGAGTATTGACGACAAACCTAGTTGAGGGACTAATGTGTTTGTGAGAATTGCAGGATAACACAGGTAGAAGTCCCTCATTGATTCGGTTTAGCTACGAGAGATGACCCCCAAAAATGTACGAAGACATTGAAGACAATGGTGGTTCATGAAGACATTTGTGTCATAGGAACCACCGTACTGTTAAGTGGGGTCCAAGAAAACCAATCAGGATGACTGAAGTGATGCCTAATTCAAATCCTATGTCTTCGAGTGAAGACAATGAGAGAAAATCTTGTCCAGAGTCAGACAAGTCAGCTTTACTTGCAGCCCAAGTAAAGTTGCCGTGAGAGTTCAAAATCCGACCATTAGTACACGTGTCAGTTCCTTAGTGACCCAGGGTCATTTCGGACAAATCAGGTCAGGGTTGCCAAGTGTCTATAAATAGTCCACCCCCACAACCATAAACGGTTGGCTGCTCAGATTTCAGTGCACGGCTTTTGTCGTTTGAGAGCAACCCACCTCGAAGCCTTTGAGAGAAAATCCTTAGTGAGGAGAAAAGCCCTAACCACCCAGAGCCAGAGTAATTGGGCATCACTTAAGTCTTCTTGTCTGAGTGATCTGAAGACTTATTACACTTGACGACTGTGCATCCTCCAGACGGTTCGGCGTCGCGTTCTGAGCATCCAAGAGGAATTGTGGATTGCCGGTGAACGAAGTCTGTGAAGGTTTGGGAGTCTACCTTGAAGACTTACCAGAGTGATTGGGCGGGGTCTGTGTGACCTTAGCTCAAGGAGAAAACGGTGAGGACTGGGTGTCCTGAGCTGCGTGTTCAGGACTGGGTGTCCGGGACTGTGTGTCCTTTGGTTTAAATACCTAGCCGCTCCAACCAGATGTACAGTTGTCACAGCAACTGGAACTGGTCCAACATATCATTGTCTTCAACGTGTCACTGGTTTCATCTTCACCTCCCTTTACTTACCAGTACACATTGTGAAGCTATTGCATGCCTGCTTAATCTTCTGTCTTCACAACCTGACTGTATGATCTTTTTGGCTTCATAACTTCTTCCAACCTGATCCTCATTACACTGAAGCTATTTGTCTCTGTGCTTTCACTGTACTGTATATTTGACTATGGCTTGCGTTGTGTAATCTACCTTCCGCTGCATAGTGATAGGCTTCAAGTCTGTTTGTCTTCATAACTTCCACGTTTTGAAGACTTTCTTAAAAATCGCCTATTCACCCCCCCTCTAGTCGATATAATGCACTTTCAATTGGTATTAGAGCAAGGTGCTCCCTTGTTCTGTGTGATTCGGTTTAACCACCTGGAGTTTTAGCTATGTCGACTGTAGGGATAATTAAAGTCTCCGCTGCGTGCCCCTTCTTCGATGGAACTGAATATCCCTACTGGAAGAATAAGATGCGCATGCATCTTGAAGCCATTGACGTCGACCTATGGTATGTCGTCGAAAACGGCGTTCCCAAGGCTGGAGAAGGTGTCACTGCTGCTGATGTCAAGAAGTTCACTCAACTGGACTCCACTGCCAAGAATATTATCTGTGGTCATCTGACCAAGGGACAGTACGGCCGTGTGAGTGCCTTGAAGACATCCAAGCTGGTCTGGGACTGGCTCTCCAAGGTCAATGAAGGCATCTCAACCCAGAGAGATCAGAGAATCAGTGTTCTTCGCAATCTCTTCAACCGCTTCAAGCGAAATGACAATGAGAATGTCCAGCACACATTTGACCGGCTCACTGACATCACAAATGAGCTTCAAGCCCTCGGCGCCACTGAGATCACCAAACATGAAATCGTCAAGACGCTGCTAAGATCACTTGACAGTTCATTTGACATTCTAGCCCTGATAATTCAAGAACGTCCAGACTTCAAGACACTCGATCCGTCTGACATACTTGAGAGGCTCAACACACATGAGTTTCAGCTTTCTGAGAAAAGAGATATCTACGGTCCAAACTATGGGCGAACTCGTGCCTTGAAGGCAAAAGCTGTGTCATCATCTGAAGAGGAATCTGACAGCAGTTCTGATGATCCTGAAGACATTGGAAGGGAACTTGCAATGCTAGTGAAGAAGTTCCAGAAATTCACCAAGAAGAAAGGCTTCAAAAAGTCTTCACGATCAAGCTCAAGGAATGATGAAGCTTCTGCGCATGACTACAAGAGGAAAACTTGTCACAAATGCAAGAAAACTGGACACTTCATCTCTGATTGCCCACAGTGGGACAATGAGAACAGAAAGAAGAAGAAGAGCAAGGAATATGACTCTGACGATAAGAAGACGAAGAAATACTCAAAGTCTTCGTCAAAGTCTTCCTCAAAGTCTTCATCACACAAGAAGAGTTCATCTGGCAAGGCTCGTGCGTTTGTTGGCAAGGAAATGGATTCAGAGGAGGAGTCCGCTTCTGAGGAGGCAGAGGTGGAGTCTGAGGAGGAGTCTGATTCAGGCATTGCAAGTTTGGCTACAGCCTATCTCGCCAAGTCCATCTTCAACACTAAAGACAATGACTCCATCACCATCACCGATGCAAATGACATGGACGACTCTACTCCCACCTACTGCTTCATGGCACGTGGTGCCAAGGTAAACACACGCACCACTCACTATCAAACATCTAGTGACGATGACTCTGGTTGTGATTCAAAACCCAGTTACAAAACACTTGCCAAAATTGCAACTGAACAACAAAAGGCCATGGAACATATTCAAAAACTGTTAGACAGAAGCGATGATCTGTTGGGTGCTGAAATGACTCGTTCTGAATCCTTAATTGAAGACATAAAAAATCTTCATGTTAAGTATCAGGAACTCGAAGATCGTCTTGAGACTCTCTCAACTACTCATGAAAAGCTTTCCTATGATTATCTTCAGAAGAAGCAAGATCTTGAGAAATTGAGAGCGGATCATGAAGATCTTCAAAAGGAAAACGAGTCACTTCGAGCCGAACAGATCAGTTCTGCTCAGGAAGGATTTGAACCACCATGCCTTAAATGCATTGAGCGTGATAATGCTATTTCTGTTGCTGAATGTTCCACTGCTACTGCTGTTGCAATATCTTCAACTGTTGAAGTGGTAACTAACGCCTCTGCTGAGGAGACCACTGCTATTGCTGATGAAAATGCTAGGTTGAAGACATTGCTTGAAACAGGGATGTACAAAAGTCTCAAAGGACATCAGACACTATGTGATGTCCTCAAGAAGCAGATTCTGAACCGAAACCCTAGCAAAGAGGGTGTTGGGTTCGTGAGGAAAATTAATGCAGATGACTCTTACTGGAAACCTGAGCAGTACCCCAAAACCACATGGGTTGCTACAAAGGAATCCTCATCGGATCCATCCAATCTATCTGGCTTCACTTGTGCTAATCCAATTATCATTGATGAATCCTTTGATGCATACTATAAACTGTTTAGGAATCAGAATGGTGAAGCATTTTCCAGGTACATTGGTACTAACTGCAGGAATGGACCACCTATGAAGAAGATCTGGGTTCCAAAAACGTGTCTTGAGAATCTTCCTATGAATGTCCTCATGACACCTCACATGAAGAAGACAAACCTCAGACCAAAGGCTTCATATGGTCCAAAGGGTTCATACAGGCAGAGGGCTCATCTGAGTTGCACTAACACAAATGCTTTGCAGGGAAACCATGCTCAGGCTTATGAGAGAGGTTCTTCAAACCGTCATTCTCATATGACCAAAAATTATTCTGCCTATTCTTATGAGTATTATTGCCCACCTGCTAGACTGTTTGCTAGGGCTCCAAAGACAAAATTCTCAGATGCTGCACTTAGACTTATTGCTTCTAAGCCACCCTTGAAGATGTGGGTGGTTAAGAAAGCTTAACTCTCTTTTGCAGGGAAAGGTCTCCAGCACAAGACCAAAATCTTCTGATGCTATTGCTGGGGACCTTAAAAAACTCGTGGGGCGCACGATCAAATGCCCGAATGGCATCACTATGTATCTCATATCTGAATCGCATGCTACTCTCCCTGCTTGTCCTAACCTGGATCTCAGTTTTCATAATCCACTGGTTCGTCAAATGTTTTTGCTTCACAACACTCTTGGTGAAGCCTATCCCCCTAACTGCACTGTAGGGTACGACACCAGTAACTTCGGAGTCTTCAGTATGGATTATTGACAGCGGGTGTACAAATCACATGACTGGCAAGAGAAGTCTCTTTATGGACTCAACCTTACGTCCATCTGACAAGAGCCACATCACATTCGCTGACACTGGTAAAAGTAAAGTACTGGGTCTAGGTAGAGTTGCAATCTCAAAGGATCAACACATGGATAAAGTCATGTTTGTTGAATCCCTTGGCTTCAACTTAATGTCTGTCTCAATGCTTTGCGATTTAAACATGATTGTAATCTTTGGAAAATATCGCTGTCTGGTACTAATGGAATCTGACAAGTCTCTAGTGTTTGAAGGGTATCGAAAAGATGATTTGTACGTGGTAGATTTCTCAGCAGGGCCACAGCTTGCAGTTTGTCTTCTCGCAAAGGCTTCAGAATGCTGGCTTTGGCATCGAAGACTTGGGCATGCTGGCATGAGGAACCTCCACACCCTTGCTAAGAAGAAGCATGTCATAGGCATCGAGGGCGTCAAGTTCAAGAAAGATCACTTATGCGGTGCCTGTGAAGCTGGGAAGATGACAAGGGCAAAACATCCTTCGAAGACAATCATGACCACTACTCAACCCTTCGAACTGCTTCACATGGATCTCTTCGGTCCTACCCACTACTCAACTTTCTCCACTACTGCTTGCCTCTATGGCTTCGTCATTGTTGATGATTACTCTAGATATACTTGGGTGCACATAATCCTTTACAAGACTGAAGTGCAGGATGTCTTCAGACGCTTTGCAAATCGGGCAATGAACAATTATGGCGCCAAGATAAAGCACATTAGAAGTGACAATGGCACAGAATTCAAGAACACCGGCCTTGACACATATCTTGATACATTGGGCATCACTCATGAATTCTCAGCTCCATACACGCCACAACAGAATGGCATCGTCGAACGCAAGAACAGAACACTCATTGAGATGGCCAGAACAATGTTAGATGAGTACAAGACACCAAGAAAATTCTGGACTGAAGCCATTGACACTGCATGCCATACTATAAACCGTGTGTATCTTCACAAGCTGCTGAACAAGACATCTTATGAATTTCTGACTGGCAAGAAGCCAAATGTAAGTTACTTCAGAGTATTTGGATCGAGATGCTGGATCAAGGACCCTCACCACACAGCAAAATTTGCTCCAAAAGCACATGAGGGCTTCATGCTTGGATATGGAAAGGATTCGCACTCCTACAGAGTCTTCAATCTCTTTCACTACAAAGTGATTGAAACAGTGGATGTGCGGTTTGATGAGACCAATGGGTCACAAAGAGAGCAACTACCAGATGTACTAGATGAAGTTCCAGCCAGTGAATCAATCAAGCTAATGGGAACTGGAGAAATTATACCTTCTGAAGCTCGTCCTGAAGAAGAACTTATCATCTCAGCACCTGATCCACATGAAGACAATGCTCAGCCTGAAGACATTCCTCCCCATGACAACGTAGATCAGCAAGAGCAAAGTCTTCGACCCCTACATCCTCGTGTTGCCAATGAAATGCAAATTGACAGAATAATTGATAGCATCAATGCACCTGGTCCACTGACTCGTTCAAAGGCAACTCAACTGGCAAACTTTTGCAGACACTTCGCATTTGTTTCAATCACAGAACCCAAGAAAACTGATGAAGCCTTTATGGAACCTGAATGGATTCAAGCTATGCAAGAAGAGCTTCAACAATTTGAGCTGAACAATGTATGGGAGTTAGTTAAGCGTCCTGATCCACGGAAGCATAACATAAATGGCACCAAATGGATATACCGCAACAAGCAAGATGAGCATGGCCAAGTCGTCAGAAACAAGGCTCGTCTCGTTGCTCAAGGATATACTCAAGTGGAAGGAATCGACTTCGACGAAACATTTGCTCCTGTGGCCAGACTTGAAGCCATCCGTATACTGCTGGCCTATGCAAATCATCACAACATAATTCTGTATCAAATGGATGTAAAAAGTGCCTTCCTCAATGGCAAAATTGAAGAAGAAGTGTATGTTGCGCAACCACCTGGGTTTGAAGATCCAAAACATCCTGACATGGTGTACAAGCTCAAAAAGGCACTATATGGCCTCAAACAAGCCCCTCGGGCATGGTATGATACACTCAAATACTTCCTGAAGAGCAAAGGCTTCATACCTGGTTCCCTGGATCCCACTCTCTTCACAAAGACATATGATGGTGAACTGTTTGTGTGCCAAATATACGTGGATGACATTATCTTCGGCTGCACCAATCAGAAGTACAGTGAGGAGTTCGGATATATGATGCAAGAGCAATATCAGATGTCTATGATGGGGGAGCTGAAATTCATCCTCGGTCTTCAGATAAGGCAACAATGCAATGGCATCTTCATATCTCAAGAGAAATACCTCAAAGACTGCCTGAAGAAGTTCGGTATGCAAGATTGCAAAGGCTTCACAACACCAATGCCAGCCAAACATCATCTGGGTCCTGACGACAATGGTAAAGAGTTCGATCAAAAGGTATACCGCTCCATGATTGGTTCTTTGCTTTATTTATGTGCATCTAGGCCAGATATTATGCTTAGTGTTTGCATGTGTTCTCGGTTTCAAGCGGCACCAAAGGAGTCGCATCACTTAGCAGTGAAGCGAATTCTTCGATATTTGGCTCACACACCAACTCTAGGGTTATGGTATCCAAAGGGCTCAGAGTTTGATCTGGTTGGATTTTCGGACGCTGATTACGCTGGTGACAAGGTCGATCGGAAGTCCACATCAGGCACATGTCATTTCCTGGGCCGATCTCTTGTCTGTTGGTCTTCAAAGAAGCAGAACTGTGTATCTCTCTCCACTGCTGAATCTGAATACATTGCTGCTGGATCCTGCTGCGCTCAGCTTCTATGGATGAAGCAAACCCTCAAGGATTACGGCATTCATCTGAAGCAAGTGCCACTTTACTGCGACAACGAAAGCGCCATCAAGATCGCCAACAACCCATTTCAGCACTCGAAGACAAAGCACATTGAAATTCGTCATCATTTTCTCAGAGATCATGTTACAAAGGAAGACATTGATATCATACACGTCAACACTGAAGAGCAATTGGCAGATATCTTCACCAAGCCCTTGGATGAGAAGAGATTTTGCAAGTTACGGTGTGAGCTAAATATCTTGGAATCCTCAAATGTCCTGTGATCAGGCACACATCCTAACACTTATGCATGATGATGACTTAGATGTGCAAAACACAAAGTAACGTATATCTTCAATCAATGAAGACATACATTCTAAGTGTGAATACATTAACGTGGAATTTGACCTCGGAGCGCCACGATAATTGTGCGCCGTGTCTGGGTCCAATACTTCCTATACGGTGGATAGCGCCACCACCAAAATTTTTCTGCTTGAAGTGTTTTACTCATGGCGTCACATTTGCTATGTCTTCACATTTGGTTTGGCTTCAATCTCAACATGTCTTCATGATTATCTTCACTATGTTGATTATATATGTACTGGTGTTCTGTCCTCCACAGCATTCACTTATAGCTATGTCTTCTTGTCTGAATCTTTTGAACTAAGTGAATGTGATCGGACCCTAACCTCTCCATGCTTCCTACCTCAAACTCTATCTCTCCAAGTCATATGCACTCTATTGAAACTGTCGAATGTCTTCACTGCATCCTTGTCAGAAGAATACACAGAGACAAACTTTAAAAACAGCTTTTAATGTCTTTCCATCAACTAGAATTCCGGAGAAGTAGGAACGTCTCCCGACAAACCAGGCGTGCGTGGGGTGAAACTGCCCCCACAATTCCGCATGCTGGCCACATACTGATCAGATGCGAATCGCCAGGGGCACCTGAGTAATAGCGCAGTGCCGCCCATATCCCTATAAGTACACGTTTCACTGCGGTCATTATCTCTTCTTCCTCCCTCGCACAAACCCTAGCACCACCGCTAACTCGCAACGACGCCGGCGACGAAGTTCTTCACTACTGCGACCTCTCCGACGCCGTTCTCACACCGACCGCGGACACCAGTCTCTCCGCCGTCGTCCTAAGTGCCTTCCGTCGCCAAGTTCGGGCACGGAGGATCGAACTGCTCGGCCTCACCTCTCTTCTCGTCTAGCAGTTCTAAGTCTGGTAAATAACAAGCTTTTTACAGCCTCTTTTGATCCTATTGATCCATCACTTTCTGCCAAAAGAGGTTTCTATTCCTTCAAGTTTCATTCCTCTTGTCTGAATCTCATAACTTGCCTAGCATATTCACTTGTTCTTCATGAAGTAGTTAGATTCCTCACTTGTACTGATCTATGGGTTCGTACAAATCTGGAACCAACTTCTTTTCTATAAAGTGAATGTCTTCGCATGATGAGGTCAATGTCTTCTACACTGATTTATCTTCAAAATCTTCTGAGAATGCATATGACCTCTTCCCCTTCCCTCGCACCTTAATGCTGTCACAAGTACATGTCCGTGGGAGAATCTTTTGGTTCTCATAGTCTGCATTCATTTGCAGAATTCCTACAGCGTCACATCAATTCACCTGAAGCAAGTTCCTATTGGTCAAGCAAAAGGAAGCCTTTGAAGCCTTTGAAAGCTTTGAAGCCTTTGAAGCTTTTGAAGCCTTCCAAGTTAAGCTTCATGGCATCCGAGAAACCATCAAGGAAGGGAGGCAGACAGAGACGGGGTGACACATCAAAGGATCTTCCTGAAGATTTGGCAGAAACGTACCAAACAGATCCTGAAGAAACCTATGCTCAGCGCAAGACACGAATCCAATGGATTCGCAGGTACTGGGCAGAGCAGTGGTTCCTATACCGCTTCGTCACCAAAGAATATGCAGAGAAGTGCGCCATCAAGCAGCCATGGGGAGATGCCTTGTACAAGAATCTCGTACCCCGAACCAGAGACGAAGCCATTGCTCAAGGTTTCTTTCCATGCATGGTCAGGGGACAACAGCCAGCTGATGCACATCCATCGTCCCTTCTCTGGTGTCGCGATGACACTCTGTTCAAGCGCAACTTCCAATTTGCCCAGAACTCTGCGAAGCAAAACAAGAAGGAGTTTGGATTGGACTTCAACCCTGGTCCCTCCAGACCAAGGGCAGATGGCACACGCGACACTAATCCCAATGTCATCAGGCCATTTGCCAATCTCGACGGCCTCATCACTCACATTATAGTCCAAGGGACTGCCGTGAACGACCCTCCAGCAGACACTGAGTCTGATGATGCTCCTGCTGCCCCAGAGCCGAAGCAGATGAAGAAGAAGCCAAAAGCTTCCAAGCCAGTCGCCTCCCCCAAGATCTCCAAAGCGAAGCCATTGGCCACTGCACCTCCTGAAGCCAGTGTGCAGTCTGAAGGCTTATCAAGAGTCTCCAAGCCTCAAGAAGCAAAGAAACCACAGCCACACACCAGCAAAGAGCTAACTGTCGCTGCCGTTCTTCGCTGTGAAGCCATTGATCTGTCCAGTGACGAAGATCTTGGTGATGACGCTCTTGAGCAGCTCATCAAGAGCAAGGAGGAGGCTGAAATCTTCAACAATCTGCCTCTGTTCGATGCAAAAATCATCCACAACTTCATAGATGAGTGGTTTGACACGCCCAACATCAGCTTTGATGATCTGCAGCTGCCCATTGGCCTCAGCGTAGCCTTCCAAGGAGCTATCGCTTCAGAACTCGCTATTGCCCAGCGCATCGTGGAACTGAAGCAAAAGATAGATTTTGAATAGGCTCAATTTAAGCAGAATATGGCCACGCTCAGCGTCCAAGAGATCAAAGACTTCAAGGTCATGCTGCATGAGCTGAAGGAAAACTTCATGCAGAAACGTGCAGAGGCTCAGGGCTCACGCGAGCGCATGAAGAATTTGGCTGATCTCTGCGTACAGGCCTACAATGAGGCCGAGAAGCGAAAGGCACTTGGGCGTCCCGGCATCGACTCCAGGATGTCCGCCAAGAAAAAGAAGACGCCCACCATGGCTGAAGAAGAGGCCCCACGCCAAGAAGCTATTCCAATTGTCTTCCCCACCGCCAAGCCTAGCTCGAAGCCAAAGCGCTCACCCGCTTCAGAGCTTAAGAAGACAAGGATAGCTGAAGCTAAAGCAAGGAAGAGGAAACACTCTGAAGCCTCTCCTTCAGACCCCACCACCAAGAAGCGCAAGTCCAAGAAGTCTCGGGCTGCTCCCACAGAGCCCTTGATAGTTGAACCCCTTTCCGTTCGCCGTCCTAATGAAGATCGTCAGCTGACCGTCCATGAGCCTGCTCTCACCGAGGCTTAGCGTGATGAAGACATTCCAGCAGCCGACCCCACCGCTGCTGAAGACATTGGTCTCCAAGACAATGTACAAGATGATGCAGTCCTTCCTCAGCTCGAATCGAGTGAATTGCTCAGCATTGGCCGTCCCCTGACGCCAATCACACAAGATGCATCGTGGGCAGATCGCCCACAAGAGGAAGAGGATGAGCCCCAGCCCACTGCAGCTCCACCTGCGTCGCCTGCATTCCGTAGGCTTCGCAGAGGACCAAGGGCTCAGACTGCTGACGACATTCCGGCTGCATCAGCCGAAGCACAAGCAGAAGAACATGAAGAACCTCAAGCTCCATCTCCCCCTCACCAGCAACAAGAAATTCTCAAGGAGGCTGACGCCACTGCGGCTGCCACACATAATACTGAAGCATTTGTGGAGCCAGACCAACCAACAGCTTCAAGAGATACTGAAGCAACTGCCTCTGACCCTTCCGTGCCTGTATCTACTGCCGGACCGCAGTTCAATTATCATATTGCACACAGGCCCCAGGTACAGAAGCCAATCCCACGACTGCCAAGGTTCCCAGGACCAGTCACTGCTCCTGGCTCCTTCAATGTCAATAGCTTCAGGGCAGACAACACTTTCTTCAACCGCTCCAAGAACCCTTACTCAAGGGAAAAGATTGTGTCAGATAGGTTCTGGAGCTACCCACAGCGCAGCTACTACTCCTGCGCCCTCTACAACCAGAACCGTATCTTTCCACATCAGCGCCTTGAAGTTGAAGCTTTTGCTGGTCTGCCTGGTCTGGAAGAAGCCCTGGACTGCTTCAAGCAAGTTGGCCTGCTGCCATTTGTCACGGACGAAGAGCACTGGAACGAAGAGCTTCTGCTTCAGTTCTATGCCACATTGCACATCAAGGGATACAACAGAGATCCGAAGACTTGGGTCCTGGAGTGGATGACCGGCAACGTCCATCATGAAGCCAATGCATTTGATATCATTGAGCTCACCGGCCTACCCACTCCAGGCGAACACTTCGAAGAAGGCTGCCAACTCCATACTGAAGCAGTTGAGAGCATATTTCAGCGACCTGAGCCGAATATGAGTCAGATGCTCTCGATGATGAAGCCATTGCCTTCTGACACACCTTACCCAGCGGAGTTCTTCGTTGAAGACTTAGAGTACCTGCCGAGAACTATCTATCACATCATCAGGCGGACTCTATGGCCCATTAAGGGGCACTCTCGATATGCCAAGGTTGAAGGTGCCATGAAGACTCTCATCTTCTGCATCCTACACGGCAAATGCTTCAATGCCCAGGATCTCTTCATCCGTCAACTTGCTGCGTCTGGCTCAGATCTCTTTGGTCTGAAGATTTATGCTCCATGGGTTATGAGGCTAATCAAGCTCCACTCTGCGATATCATATCAGCCCTCAGCCTGCAACCACAGAATCTTCTTACCCGATGTGGACACCTCTGCTAAAGCTATTTATCCTGAGCCTGCCAAACAGCCACTAAGTCTTCAGAATGCAGAACACCAAGGCTTCACTCAACATGATGAAGGTGTTGAAGCCATTTCCAGAGTCTATCCAATGCCTGGCACCACACGTGCCCCTGCATCCACTGAAGCCACTTACAGCGAAGCCGGGCAGAGACCCAAGAAACGCGCTCGTACACTCACTGATCGTGAACTTCTTGTGGCTCTGCATCAAAAGCAAGATAGGCATCACGACTGGCTCAAGAGGCAGATGCACAGTCTCATGCAAGACGTCAATCGCATCAGGAATCTGGCCACCAAGAACGCCTTCGTCGCACACGAAGCCTGTCGCCGCACTTGGAAAGGCCTCACTATGATGTGCACTGAAGCTGAATTGCAAGAGGATGGCTTCAAGGAGCGTTTCAAGTTTGACTCCACACCCCCAGGCGAGCTGTGTTGCGTGGGACTCCTTCACTTGAAGAATCCGAGTTCTCTTCCTCTACTGCCACCGTGACGGGGAAGATCATTGAGGAGGAAGACGACGCCACATCACCACCAATGTCTTCACCGTGCGTCGTCACTGCCCCAAGCTCGTCTGCACCACCAAATGTCTCCACCGACCCTGCTGCGCCTGGGAAAGCATAGAAAACTCTATGTCTTCAAACCTTTTTGGTCATCACTGACAAAAGGGGGAGAAGCATATGATGTTTATAGTCTTCAAGCGGGTCAATAATATGGGCGGGTGCTTTATATTTTGCATTTTGCTTCGTGCTTACAACTCTCGTTTTTCTACATTTGGTTCTTTGAGTTGTAACACTTAAACTTGATGGTCGTCTGCTACTATGTTTGCCACTGTGTTCTTGCGAAGATAAATTCCGCATGTACGACGATAATTTCCGCACTCTTATCATTTCGCAGACGTCCATTTTTCGTTATGCATATGATTATCTTCATATATCTTTACGTGCATGATGGATTGTCATCATAAGTTGAAGCGGATTCCCACAAATACAACCTGCTGTGTGCATTTGCATTCCAGAAGCAAATCACTTAACATGCACATCTTCAGGGGGAGCCCTTGCAGCTTATGAAGACAATTCCTTCACAATTTCACAAATTATATTCCCTGTTGAAAACTTCAACTAGTTTGTCATCAATCATCAAAAAGGGGGAGACTGTAACTGCATCTAGTGCCACCCCTAGTTGGTTTTGGAGTATTGACGACAAACCTAGTTGAGGGACTAATGTGTTTGTGAGAATTGCAGGATAACACAGGTAGAAGTCCCTCATTGATTCGGTTTAGCTACGAGAGATGACCCCCAAAAATGTACGAAGACATTGAAGACAATGGTGGTTCATGAAGACATTCGTGTCGAAGACAATGACATATGAAGACTCCCCATGAAGCTTTTGGAACTCGAAGACTTAGATCCTTCGTAGCTTTACTTTATTCATGTTGTGTCATAGGAACCACCGTACTGTTAAGTGGGGTCCAAGAAAACCAGTCAGGATGACTGAAGTGATGCCTAATTCAAATCCTATGTCTTCGAGTGAAGACAATGAGAGAAAATCTTGTCCAGAGTCAGACAAGTCAGCTTTACTTGCAGCCCAAGTAAAGTTGCCGTGAGAGTTCAAAATCCGACCGTTAGTACACGTGTCAGTTCCTTAGTGACCCAGGGTCATTTCGGACAAATCAGGTCAGGGTTGCCAAGTGGCTATAAATAGTCCACCCCCACAACCATAAACGGTTGGCTGCTCAGATTTCAGTGCACGGCTTTTGTCGTTTGAGAGCAACCCACCTCGAAGCCTTTGAGAGAAAATCCTTAGTGAGGAGAAAAGCCCTAACCACCCAGAGCCAGAGTAATTGGGCATCACTTAAGTCTTCTTGTCTGAGTGATCTGAAGACTTATTACACTTGAGGACTGTGCATCCTCCAGACGGTTAGGCGTCGCGTTCTGAGCATCCAAGAGGAATTGTGGATTGCCGGTGAACGAAGTATGTGAAGGTTTGGGAGTCTACCTTGAAGACTTACCAGAGTGATTGGGCGGGGTCTGTGTGACCTTAGCTCAAGGAGAAAACGGTGAGGACTGGGTGTCCTGAGCTGCGTGTTCAGGACTGGGTGTCCGGGACTGTGTGTCCTTTGGTTTAAATACCTAGCTGCTCCAACCAGACGTACAGTTGTCACAGCAACTGGAACTGGTCCAACATATCATTGTCTTCAACGTGTCACTGGTTTCATCTTCACCTCCCTTTACTTACCAGTACACATTGTGAAGCTATTGCATGCCTGCTTAATCTTCTGTCTTCACAACCTGACTGTATGATCTGTTTGGCTTCATAACTTCTTCCAACCTGATCCTCATTACACTGAAGCTAATTGTCTCTGTGCTTTCACTGTACTGTATATTTAACTATGGCTTGCGTTGTGTAATCTACCTTCCGCTGCATAGTGATAGGCTTCAAGTCTGTTTGTCTTCATAACTTCCACGTTTTGAAGACTTTCTTAAAAATCGCCTATTCACCCCCCCTCTAGTCGATATAACGAACTTTCAAAGACACTTCGACAAGTGAAAACAAATCCAGCAACACCGCCCGAATGTGCTGACAAATCCCGATAGGAACTGCACATATCTCGTTCTCAGGGCACACTCAGATGAGACATCCTACGAGTAAAACCAAACCTCAAGTTGCACCAAGGTGGCCCCGCAGTCTGCTCGGTTGGACCAACACTCAGAGGAGCACTGGCCCAGGGGGGTTTAAATAAGATGACCCTTGGGCTCCGGAAACCCAAGCGAAAAAGAGGCTATGTGGCAAATGGTAAAACCAAGGTTGGGCATTGTTGGAAGAGTTTTATTCAAGGCGATTTGTCAAGGGGTTCCCATTATCACCCAACCGCGTAAGGAACGCAAAATCCGGGAACATAACACCGATATGACGGAAACTAGGGCGGCAAGAGTGGAACAAAATACTAGGCAAAAGGCCGGGCCTTCCACCCTTTACCAAGTATATAGATGCATTAAGATAACAAGGTAACATAATGATATCCCAACAAGAAAATAATGTTCCAACAAGGAACGATCTCCAATCTTCACCTACAACTAGCAACGCTATAAGAGGGGCTGAGCAAAGCGGTAACATAGCCAATCAACGGTTTGCTAGGACATGGTGGGTTAGAGGTTTGACATGGCAATTTGGGAGGCATGATAAGCAGGTGGTAGGCATCGTAGCATAGGCATAGCAAAAGAGCGAGCATCTAGCAAAGCAAATATAGAAGTGATTTTGAGGGTATGATCATCTTGCCTGCAAAGTTGTCAGAGTTGATTGGATCCTCGAAAGCAAACTCAACGGGCTCCTTGTTAGCGAACTTGTCACCTGGCTGTACCCAAACAAGACAAACAAGCAAAAGGACACAATCAACCACGTGCAAAGCTCAAACAACAGGATGCAAACATGGTATGCTATGCGGGATGCGATATGTGATGCATATGCAAGATTTGACAAGAAATGAATGAACCTGGCCTCAACATGGAAATCCAAGAGTGCCACTGGAAAGGTGAGGTGATTTCGGTTGAAATCGATATAAAGATCGCTGGAATCAGATGCACGGTTCGGAAATGGCAAGCAAAACAAATATGGTACCGGTCTGCGATAAACAGCAAGTAGCCATCTAAATGCAACAAGATAATTATCCTACAACACTCCATCATGGCAACAAAATACATGGCAGGGATCCATTCATGATGCTTAACAAAAGATGAACACTGAGCCATGGCCAATTCACCCATTAACAGGTTCAAACAAGCATGGCAATAGTGCAATTGATAAACAGGTTTCAGACTTAGTGAAATTAACACAAGCCTGGAATTTCAGATTAGGTAGCACACTTTGGAGCATGAAATCTATATGCTACATGAACTCAACATGGCAAAGTAAGGCATGGCATGGAGCTACCCAAGGAGCTTAACAAAAGTTCCTTAGTGACATTGAGCCAAAAGGGAACAGAAAATACAATTGCAAGCATGTGAACATGGCAAAGACATAATCAGATCCCAGACTTAGTGAAAAACGGGAGCATGCAAATCAGATATCAAGTAGGCATGTTTACGAGCTCGATGCACTCACTAAAGAGCAAGGCATGACAATCTAAGCATACACCCATCAAGAATACACATTATATAAGCTAGACATGGCAGGAACAACAACATAGCATGCATGGATCAACAAGAACATCCTCGGCAAAATCGCTAACAAGTAGACAATCTGCCCAGATTCACGAAATAGCAAAAGTAGAGCTCGATTGACTCAAGCTAGGTTGCTCCATAATTGCAAACAAAGACATGGATGGATAGAACACCACAAGATTAACAAATCATCCTTACTGACCATCCTCAAAAGAGGCACGGATCAATAGGAAACAACATGAACATATGGCATATTGATAAAAACAGATCAAGGACTTAGTGATATTGCTAAGTCCCTGAAATCAGCATTAACGAATGCACCACTTTGCAAGCTTGTGCTAGTCACCACACATATCACAAAAATAAATGGATAGCATCACTATAAAGATGGCAAAGCATATAACAAAACACATGTAGAGCTCAGGAGCATATCATGCACACATTAATCATGGCAAAAATGACAAAAAGCTATTTGGAGCAGCAGATCTGACAATTAACTCAAATAGCACTCTTCCAACAGCATTTCGGACATCAAGATGAGCTCAAATGAAAATGATGCAATGAGATAAAGCATGATGAATATTGCAAAAATAATCTGGGACTTGGGGAAAAAGAGAAGTCAACCCTAGGGTTTGTCCGGTTCAAATTTGGATCGCGGCGCGCGGATCGAGGATCACTGGCCAGATCCGAAGAACTCGCTGGAGCAGGAGGTCTTTGTCGCCGGGGTAGCTGCGGGGCTCGCCGGAGTGGTGAGGAGGAGTCGCCGGCGCGGCGCGGTTCGGTGCCGGAGGCCCGGTGGCGCAGCGCGGCCGAGCAAGGCGGTGGGAGGTCCGGCCGGCGTGGGTCAGTACGGTGGCAGCCGGAAATGGCGCCGCAGCGGCCGACGCACTCTCCGAGCGGCGGCGCGAGGAAGGACGGCGGCGGGTCCCGGGCGTGAGGCGGCGCGGACGGAACGGGCTCGGGGGCCCGCTGTGGGCCGAGAGGGCCGGCGGCGGGGGAGCTCCCGGCGTGACACGTGGCGCGGTTTCACTGGCTGGGCGCGGCGGCGTGAAGCGTCCGGCTAGGGGTGGACATGTCCGGCGCGGCGGGGCGATTTTTAGGGTTTTGGGGGAGAGGAGATCCGGGATTTTGGAGGAGGACCTATATATAGGCATAGGAGGAGCTAGGAGAGTCCAAATGAGGTGCGGTTTTCAGCCACGCGATCGTGATCAAACGCTCTAGATGATGGAGAGGGTTTTGGTGGGTTTGGGGGCAAATTGAAGGGGTGTTGGGCTGCAACACACACGAGGCCTTCTCGGTCCCTCGGTTAACAGTTGGAGCATCAAGCCAAGTCCAAATGGTACGGAACTTCACAGGCGGTGTACCGGTAGTACACCAAGGCCGCTTGGTAAGTCTCGGTCCAATCCAGAAATGTTTAACCCCCACACATGAAAAGAAGGTAGAAATGACCACCGGAGGAGATAGGAGCGCCGGAATACAAAACGGACAACGGGGAAAATGCTCGGATGCATGAGACGAACACGTATGCAAATGCAATGCACATGATGACATGATATGAGATGCATGACAACGACAACAACACACGGAGACAAAAACCCGAACCCGAGGAAATAAAATAACTTAGCGTCGGAAACGGCAAGAGTTGGAGTACATAGTAGGTAAATTACATCCGGGGTGTTACATGACCCCTCCGGCTTCCTCCTCCATGGCCTCCGGTGATGTTGGCCCCCTCTGGTAGGGGGCCAGAGAGGGCCTATATTAGTTTTTCATGGCTACAAAGACTTACAGCGGCGGAACTCCCGATCTCTCTTTTGTTCTGGGGTTTTTAGGATTCATAGGAGGGGTCGGCGTCGGTTTCATGTCAGGGGGCCCCACGAGGCGATGACAAGGACGGAGGGCGCGCCCTCGGGGGGCGCCCCCACCCTTGTGGTGGCCCCAGGACTCCTCTTCGATATCTTTTCCTTCCAATATTTTTTATATTTTCAAGAAAATTTCTTCATTACTTTTCAGCTCGTTCCGATAACTTTTATTTCTGCACAAAACAACACCATGGTAGTTCTGCTGAAAATAGTGTCAGTCCGGGTTAGGTCTAATCAAATCATACCAAAACCATATGGAATTGTTGTAAACATGGCATGAATACTTCATAAATTATAGATACATCGGAGACGTATCAGCATCCCCAAGCTTAATTCATGCTCGTCCTCGCGTAGGTAAATGATAAAAGAAATAATTTGTGAAGTGTGAATGCTATCAATTGCACAAGTTTGATCAATGAAAGTTCCAAGAACATTATATAGCATTATTATTTTTCATAAATAGTAGCTCATCTCATAAAACTTCTCGTGATCAAGTAATAAGCTATTCACAAATTAAGGTATAGACCATAAACTTTCTTGAAAACAAACAAACTATGTTCCCAGTTATCAAACAATTGCAATTCATCTTATTTTCAGGAAGGGTCTATGTAAGAGCTTTGATTTAGCAAATTCCACATACTAAACTATCATTTAATCTTGCACAATTGCTAACATTCGCGTGATATTTATGGGTTCAAAGTTTTAGTCAGACACAGAGAAAGATAGTGGCTTATAGTTTTACCTCCCAACCTTTTACCTTGAGGGTAATGTCAAAAACAATATCCTGATTTCTCCAACGCATAGTGCTTGCCAAAGGAAAAATTGTAAAAAAGGAAAGGTGATGATCACCATGACTCTTGTATAGGGTTAGAAGATAAAAGTAAAAGATAGGCCCTTCACAGAGGGAAGTAGAGGTTGTCATGCACTTTTATGGTTGGATGCATAAAATCTTAATGCAAAAGAACGTCACTTTATATTGCCGCTTGTGATAAAGACCTTTATTATTTAGTCCGTCACTTTTATTTCTTCCATATCACAAGTTCGTATAAATCTTACTTTCTTCACACTAATAGATCATACATATTTAGAGAGAAATTTTTATTGCTTGCACCGATGACAACTTACTTGAAGGATCTTACTAAATCCATAGGCAGGTATGGTGGACTCTCAGGGAAAAACTAGTTTAAGGGATGTTTGGAAGCACAAGTAGTATGTCTTCTTGGTGCAAATAATTTTGCTAGCATGAGAGGGAAAGGCAAGCTCAACATGTTCGAGGATCCATGACAATAAAACTTCTATTCGGATATAAGAAAACAAAACCCATTATGTTGTCTTCTGTGTCCAACCTCAGCTTTTTAGCATGCCATATTTTAATGAGTGCTCACAATTACAAAAGATGTTCAAGTGACCAATACTATGTTTGCTTCAATCAATTTACCACCTATACTTATTATATGTGAAGTCATTACTCCCCATGGTATAAGCATATGAAACATATATAAATTAAGATTTATGATATTCAATTCATTCAACCAATTACTCGTAGGATATAAGTGGAGCACGTGAGTAAATGAAAAACTACTCCAAAAAGATATGAGTGAAGAACAATGAGTAGTCAAGTAATTAACTAGCCATGGGAGGACTCTCTCTCATTCAAGATTTCATATCCAATGATTTTTTTCAAACAACAAGTAAAATGAAAATATGCTCCAAGGAAAACAAATATCATGTGACGAATAAAAATATAGCTCTGAGTAAGGTATACCGATGGTTTTGAAGACGAAAGAGGGGATGTCTTCTAGGGCATCCCCAAGCTTAGGCGCTTGAGTCTTCCTTGAATATTACCTTGGGGTGCCTTAGGCATCCCCAAGCTTAGGGCCTTTCCACTCCTTATTCTCCTCGTATCGATTAGTCGGGTTCAGTTTTCCAACTCCTCACACACACATGCGTACACGAGAGAAACGCGCAAACCTCCGTGCGTAGATCAGCCCCGACCACCCACTGTAACCGGGAACTCCCTGATATTTTCCTCGCCCTCGCTTCTACCACGATTTTTTCCGTCATGGACGGCTCGAAGAATATCATGCAGCTGCGTCTCCGGCCCGCCTAGGATGAAAATCCCATTTTCTGTCATGATTTTTTGTCATAGAAGTAGGAGCCCACCACATCTATGATGATATGTGCTTTTGTCACAATTATCATCATAGAGGTGTCACAAGCATGACATAATTTTTTTTCGTTCGGCCCAAAATGGAATGGATGTGTTTTTTTTTGTAGTGATGTAATCCTCTACCCATGTTTGTATCTATTATGATTTCTACTTGTTTGTCTATGTATTAATGGAAGAAAGAGTGTTTTTTGGGTACTTGTGCATGTATCATGTCTACGCTAGGGAATGATTCCTCATTACCTCCAAGTAAACAAAGTGCCCCGGCAAGATCTCCTATGGTCCCTTCCTCAGTTGCTACCAAACCCTGTCTTATGGGCTAGGAGCATGAATGGGAACCGACACTTGTCTGTCCTCCACCCAAATTCTACTGCGACCCACTTTACTGAAGAAACTTCAAATCAAAGGATGGGAGCACAGATGTTGGGAGCAACAAGGTTTCCTTATGACCAAGTTTTTCATACAGAGATACATTATGGATGGCCAGATGAACTTATCTGCGTTCGTTGTCCTTCTTCTCGCTCCTGATTTGGTGGGCTGTCGGAGACTAATATGAGGGCTCATTCTTCTCCCTTCCGGGAAGTTCACACTTTGTGGGGGCCCTACTGTTGATAAAAAAGAAGTGCTCGGAAGAAAACAACTCCATATGGCTTAACTAAACAAGCATGCAAGTCTCATGCCATCGCTTCGTTTTATTATCTTTGCACACGGTCTTCAGCTGGTCTTGTACAAAGGGTTACAAGTCTACGGGACTATGATTGTACAAAAGAGGATGATGGGGCGAGGCCCATCAACCGCGCCTTACAGGTAGAACTTACGAAAATGCTCAATATCCCATGAGTTTTGCATTGGGATGCCATCTTCGGTGTCCAGATGGACTGCGCCATGTTTGTTCACACGTACTACCCTGTAAGGGCCTTCCCACTTTAGTGTCAACTTGTTTGAGCCCTTGGCGGACTGAACACGCCTAAGGACCAGGTCAGCTTCCTCCAGGCTTCGGGCGTGAACCCTACGGCTGTGATAGCGACACAAGGCTTGCTGGTATTGTGCAGCAAGTACAGCTACCTGGAGACGGTTCTCCTCGAGGAGCATGGCATCGTCATGCCGTAGCTGCTCTTGCGCTACTTCATCGTAGGCATGTACCCGAGGTGACCCGTATATGAGTTCTGTGGGGAGCACTACTTCTGCCCCGTATACCAAGGAGAAGGGAGTCTGGCCGTGGCTCGATTTGGTGTGGTCCTAATTGACCAAAGAACCACCGACAACACATCAAACCAGTGCTTGTCGCATTTGCACAGTCTATCAAAGGTTCTTGTCTTCAGGCCTCACAGCTCTTTAGGGTTCATCCTCTCAACCTGCCCATTGCTCCTTGGGTGGGCGACGGAGGTGAAAGAGACCTTGTTCCCAAGGCTCTGGATGTACTCCATGAAGGCGCGGCTTGTAAACTTGGTGCCATTGTCGGTGATTACCCTATTGGGCACTCCAAAATGACACACCAGTCCTTTGAAGAACTTGATAGCTGACCGCACTGTCACCTTTCTCACTGGATCCACTTTGGGCGACTTTGTAAACTTGTCGATTGCAACGTACAAGAATTCAAAGCCCGTTGTAGCACGGGGGAAGGGGCCCAAGATGTTGAGCCCCCAGACCTCGAAAGGCCAGGACAAAGGGATGGTCTGCAAGGCTAGAGCTGGCTGATGAATATTCTTGGAGTGGAACTGGCATGCTTCACACTTGGTGACAAGCTCAGTTGCATCTTGGAGGGTGGTGGGCCAGTAGAATCCTTGTCGGCAGGCTATGCCGACAACTGTTTGTCACTACTGCAGGATACTCCTAACATGACACTACAATCAGAGACCCTTCGATGAAACTGTGTGTGATGCATTAATCGCAAATGGTGATGTAAAAAATCGTCAAAAGAGATGCAAAACGTTTGCGACGATAGATACATCAAACACTGTTCAGATTTTAGTTGCGTGTGTGATGTGGGGCATATGGTTCAGTCCAATGAATGGTTTGCGATGAGGCAATAGAACAGAAACAGGCAGCCAGATAAAGGTGTGTGCGATATACGACATACAGTTCACTCAGATTAACTACTTGTAATTAGGCAACACAACATAAATGGTCAGCTAGGTCAAGGTGTCTACGGTTGAGGGCATACACTTCAGATAGATGAACTGTTTGCAATTAGGAAACACAACAGAAATGGTCAGCCAGATTAAGGTGTCTGCGATTGATGGCATACACTTCACACGGATGAACTATTTGCGATCACCCACAACAAACATAAACAGTTAGACAAATCAACGTGTGTGGGCTAGACGGGCACACATTCTAATTAAAATAAGCGTGCGCGATGGTAATAACGAGCACGCATGGTTGATGGAACAAGACATGTGCTGACATTGCCTATTGTGGTGCACACTGCAAATGCCACGCACGCGGCTGAGAACGCATGCCCATGTTACACCATCCGGGAATAGTGCCACACTTAGAAATTATAGAACCTTCAATAAATTTTGAGCTTGCGTCCCGTCACATTCCAAATTACTACCACACTATATTTAATTGCAAACCTGTTCACACCAATCAAAACCTAAACAGTTTTCCACCTAGGAGCGTATTAGCACTCGGTTATAAATACTACCTACTCCAAGCTGACTGCACATTCCTCCTCAACTGCTCATCCACAAAAACAAACAAGTCATTCATCGTCGTTCCCTTGCATCTGCCATGGCCTACATTAGTTCTGGGTCGAGAGATTACTACCAGGAAGAGGCGAGAATGGAAGCGGAAGCACATGAGATGTCCTGCCTCGCTGCGAAAGCAGCTGACATCTCCTGTCGTGCGGCCGTAGCAGCATAGAGGTCCCGCCATGCCGTCGATGTAGCAGACTGGTCCGGCCGTGCCACGGAAGAAGCAGAGATATCCCGCCGCGCCGCGAATGCAGCAGAGGTGTCCTCGCGCGCCGTGGCATCCTGGGAAAATGACTTGCGGGCAGGCGAGGACTGTCACAGGCACATGCGTGCTATGCTCGATGACCTGATGGGTCAGATCTCCGACTAGATGAAGCTGCCGGACGAGATGAATTCCTCATTCAAAAATGCTACCAGCGTCATCCGGGGACTAGGGGGGGACAAGGTTAAGCTCCGCCCAAGCGCGACCTACTGAGGGTTTAGATTGCCAGAATGACAACGCATCATGAGGAGACCACTACCTTGTTGAAGAGGACTGGTGTCATCTTCAAGAAAGTTATGGACGAGAATGCCATGCTCCGCATCGAGCGCCAAACGTTGGTGGAGGAATCCGCGGATGCTCGCAAGCAGCATCTTGAGGACACAAAAGAGCTCATCGCCGCTCGCCGCGAGAACTAGTCTTCGCGGCCTGCAGCAACACATCAAGAAAGTAGAGATCAGCGAGCCAGATTGTTGTCTGCGTCTTCCTTCTTCTTTTGCCCTTGTGTATTTCGGGTGTTGCCACATGTGGCTTTTTTCAATTATCTTCCTAAATATGTAAGACAATTATTATCCACTATCATCGTCCTTATATTCATCAGTCTTGTTATAAGTCATAGTCGATACTATATAGGTCCGTCGGATCTTACATGAAGATCCGTGCAAAACTTTCTTTTCATATTTTCTTTTTTCTCTCTTAAATCTCAGTCAAGTGAGACATAGCCACACCATTAAACAGGGGTTCGGGTGCCATTATTGGAGATGTAGGGAGAGAGGTGGGCAGTTGATAGAGGTCAAAGGGCTCTCCTCCCGATTAGCATGCGTAGGGGTCTGATCGCACGCCTCCCATACTCGAATAGCTACCCCTCATGGCACCTCCTAGCCAATAAAAAAGGGAACGCGTGGCGGCACATAAATGGTCAGTTGAACGCCCGCGGTTTCACTGATACTTGTGTTTCCATTTGTAACGTGACATCACTTGTTCCAAAATGACTTTCTTGACTGTTAAGAGCGGACTGACCAAAGCCTGCAGTGGCCTACGGACAGGTTTTGAGGTAAGCGGCGCAAAAAAGAGATCATGTGGGGACCCCGACCCAGGAGCAGTGTGGCTAAACCGCCGTGACGGATACTAGTCGCATGATCCCGTCGATCGAAAGTGATCGTGTGGGGACCCTGACTCATATGTCGTGATCACCATATGCACATGTACAGTGATCCCAGAGATCAATGCTCACTGAACACACAGAAGTTGTATAACAAAGTTTTACATCTATACATACCGTCTTACATAAATTATGACCGTTATGGTCGAGTCTTGAGTATAACTTCGCAACGGAAATCTTCATCGATAACTTGGACCCATGCCATCTGCCTTAAGCCTACATGCATTCTGACTGGGAAGCATCCTAGCTCGCGCGATCGTCACCAAAGAACTCTTTAATATATCTTGTCTTTCATTCCTGGCCAATAAAATAACCAGTGGCAAGCCAATGAGTACCTTGAATGTACTCACAAGGAACCCATGTTTTGGTTCAAGATACAACAATGCATGATATAGGTAAATTTTTGCAGAAAGCTAGTTTTGACTACAATGACATGTTCAACAACTTGTAAGACATGCATTAGGAGAATTCAATTAACCATGAGGATAGGTTATAGATATCAACATAAATAGAGTGGGCATCAACCCAACTCAATCATGTCAAGTCCTTTTACTTGACCCAAGTAGTTCTCCCCACTTATCCAAACACACACTGGTTTGTAAACATGTGGACGTAGCCCAAGAGCGGATACCCAGCTATCCTTGACCGTGGACACAGCTATTCGAATAGTTTTACACTCTGCAGAGGTTGCACACTTTACCCACAAGATCCGGGGAACTTCTGTGTCGTCCACGACCCGCGGTACCTCAAGTACCCGGGGTAAGCACCCGATCACTATCTTTCCCTAGATGACACTAACATAGAGTCCACTCGATTGGTAGTAACCCCCGTGCCCAACATTTCACATCTTAAAATTGTGGATCCTCGCTCCCATATTCATCACATACCACAAGCACGGGGTACCAACGGTGTGTCCGGTGCCCTATGAAAACACTCATGGCTGCCCTACCTAGCACGACCCTGTCCCGAGAGAGCACAACAACAACTCTCCCGTCAATAGTAATGCGGGCTCCAAGCTAGTATCGACCTGGTAATCAATAATGCCCTTTCCCATATATGGGTAGAGTGGTTGCGCATGTAAGGTTGGAATAACGGTCACAACTTAAACCAATCCATTTTGAAAACAATACACACACTTGCCTCGGTACACCACTTCGTCATCAAGTGGTTACCCAACTCATTATCTCCTTCGTGCATAAGTGGCACCCGACAGGGTTTTGGAAAGTCTTTTAAAAACAATCTTGCTCCCATCACCATGCATATTCCTGTCCCTTTTTGCGTAGCAACTACTTTAGCATCCTATCTACTCCCACTGGCATAACCCTCATAGGAAGGTAGGGTCATGCATAATGCAAGTATCAACAAGGAAGTAACAGAAGTAACCCATCAAGGTGGTTACCACCTCATCATGATTCCGTTGCAACAACAATATGGTGCTATATGACATGCAAAAAAGGGTTTCTTAGACATGGTCAAAGGGCTGCTTGCCTGGTTCATCAGAGTCTTCAAATCTTCTGGTCCATCTCCGAGTATCTTGTCTACTTCGTCAACTAACATCAGAAACAATCATAGTAAGCAACACAACAAGGCAGAAAATAAAAGTGCACTAAAAATATTAATTTGACTTTTCTAGGAAATCTCTAGTTATTTGAAGAATAACCAGAGTGGTTTCATTGGGATTGGGTCAGTGGATATTTCTGAACATTTCAATATGATGGAATCAAGGGATTTGTGGATTGGCAAGAAGTGTACAGAAATATATTCTTGAAAAATGAGCAAAGGCACCCATTTAACAAACAATGATTTTAGAAGTATCTAGGAGTTGGTTTCACTGGATTTGGAGTTCAAATGATTTTCCTATGAATTTGCAAAGTTGACAAATATGAAGAAATGGCTCATTATTTTGTATGGCAAAGAAAGTATTAATAAAAATGTTCATAACCTAATTTATGAACTTAGATATATCTGCAAATTTGAATCATGGCATTTGGATCAAATTTGAGCTCTCTGTGATTTTCTAAAGTTCATCACAGAAATGAAAAATGGGGTTTTAATAAATATTTATCAAGAAAAAGTTTCTGAAAAAATGTGCAAATAGCACCATGTGATAGATTAGGATTTATGGATCCCCTAGAAATTTGAATCATCAAATTTGGAGTTAATTTGATTTATTTATGTGCTTTTGAAGTCTACTGGGAAAAAGAAAAAGGAAAAAGGGAGCTTTACCCTTATCCTGTGCACAAGGCGAGAGATAGGCGGCGGGCCGACCCAGTTGCACAGCCGCGCGCAGGCTGTCGACGCAGGAGGCTTATTCTCATGAATACGCCTTCCTCCGGCGAAGGCGGCAGCTGGCGGAGCCCGTCTCCACTTAAAAAGGGTGGGGCCCTCCCGTCAGTGGCTCAGCCACGCTGGCTGGCTGACAGGCGAGGCCCATTGGTAGGTTCATCCTCCACCTCCCGCGCGGGTGCGACTGGAGACAAAGGAGGCGCTCGACGCCGGTTGCCGGCGCTATAGGGCGTCTCCAGCGATGTTCTACCCACCGGCATGCTCAGGAGACCCGGCCGCGTCCAACCGTGGGTGGCATGGTCGCCCAGGGGCACCGTGTGGAGCAGGGTGCTGGCCGCGGCGGACGGGACCGGCGGTGAGATCTGGACACGGCAAGGCAGACACGGGGAGGAAGAACCGATGTGCGGGGAGAGTTGGCGGTGGTGCCGGTGCTGCTTTGGAACAAAGAGGTCAGGAGGAGGGGCTCTCAGTGCCGCGAATTTAGGCGGAGGCCGGCGGCATTGCTCCGGCCATGCAGATGGTTGGAGGGCACGAGGAGGGGAATGGGTTGGTCTAGGTGATGAACGGGAGGGAGAGAGAGCCAAATGGGTAGAGAGAGAGAGCTTGGGGGTGGCCTTAAGTAGCCGACCCGTGGCTCACTGTGGACGCGACGCACGGGTGCCCGCGACAACGGCTCGGGAGGCCAGGATAGAGGGCGAGGGGCTGTGTACGTCATTCGTGGGAGTTGAGTGGGGCGCCAGGAAGAGAGAGGAGGAGCGGGGCGAGCTGCACGCGGCTACATGAGCTGCGCGAGCATTGGCTGAGCCGGGCGGCTCTGGGCACGCGCCGCAGGAGGTGAGATAGAGGGGGAGAGGAGGGGGCATACACGGCTGTCGTATTGCGGACGTCGAGGACCTCGACTGGCGTGAGGGGGAGGCTCGAGGTGGTCGGGGGACGCGGCGTCAACGGTCGGGATCGCGATGACGTGCTCCAGAGCACGTCTTTGTCCAGTGTCCGTGGCTTTTCCGCACGCACTCGCGCGTCCACATGTGTCTAGTGGCTACGGGGGGAGTAAACAAAGTGGAAATGGCATTGGATGCCTTGGGGAGCCAGTAGAAGAGACAAGGGGTAGAGAGAGAGAGAGTGAAAATGCTGTTGTCTAGAGAAGAAAAGTGGATCCCTGCCCCCTTCATCATTGCCTCTCGGGCAGGGAAGCACACCAGAGGAAGAGGGGGGCTAGGAGAGGTTGTGGGAAGAAGTTCAGCTCATGGAGATTAGTGGAAATGGCCAAAACATGCATTTTAAGTTTCTGCCAGAAGGTGTTTGATGTAGGTTTGGGCAAGCAAATGGACTTCCCTTGTCATGAGGCTTGACAAGGTCAAATGGACTGAGAAAATAAGAGGTTCCACCAAGATTGAGTTCATTTGGGCAAAGTAGCTAATGTAACTTTGGTAAACCCTAGAAATCAACAAAAATGACTTTTCCAACATTTAGTCATGCAATTCTATTCTCCTTGATGCACCACTTGGTGTAGTGTCATCATTTGAGGATTTGAACATGTCCGCAAAAATCCAGATCAAAAGGACACACTTGGCAATGTAGAGTTGTTCAAATTTGGTTCTGGACAGAAAGGGTTTTAGAACACTTTGATCATGATATCCTTCTCTCCAACTTGTGCCATTTTTCCTAGATGCATTATTACACCATTTTAGCATGTACACCAAGTTTGAGAGCATTTGGACATGTTTGGCAGTGCAAAGTTGTTCAAACTTGAAAAAGGACATAAATGGTTTTGAGAGGGTTTGGTGGGGCTGTATTGTTCTCCATGACATGAGACTTTGTAGGATCCTCAAGTAGGTCATTTTGGATATGATAGAATTTTCCTGTATTTAATGGAGAATATTTTCTTTGTAAACATTTCAAAAGCTTGAAATGTCCAGAAATAGTTTTTGAGGGATTTGACCATTAATTTGAACATGACCATGTGTTGAAACTCTTATATATGGACAATATATGTCCACTAAGCTTCCCTAAATTTTCTCAAATATTTTTGAAACACTAAAATAATTTTAACCTATTAAAGACCATTTCTAGCCTTAAGAAAAAGCCTTTAAAAAATAGGAAAATAACTTTTAAAATTATATTTTTGTGGTTTCTGGGTGTCCTATATCTAATAGGAGTCAAATATATTTTTAGAAAGATTTTTACTGCCCTTAATTAAGTACTTGCAGTGCAAATCTCAATTCAGGGGTTTCTGGAAAACTAATTTTTGAAAATACTATCTGGCCAAATTATTTTTGTAAGAAATTATATTTATGTCCTATACACATGGAATGATCATTGGGCAAGGTTTTGGATCAAGGAGAAGGAGTATAAGAGTTGGAGGATTTATTTGATTTTCAGAGCACTTGCAACCAACACACAAAAATCAAATGAAGCAAAAACCTAAACACTCCAAAGTTTTTGTCAAACCACATTTTATCATGATTAATTAGCTTAAGTGTTGTGGCATGAAAATCAGGGTGTGACAGACCTACCCCCCTTACAAGAATCTCGTCCCCGAGATTCCCAAACTAGGCACGGAAAGGAATACGAAAACTTGGATCCAGGGTAGTCTTCACATTCTCATACTGCTTCTACTTCCGAGTGGTGCTCCATTGACCCTTGCAGTACTTGATGATGTGGTTTTCTGTATGACGTTCTACTTAATCCATGTTTCTAAGGGGTCTCTTGCATAATTCAGGTTGGTCTAGGGGTCGATGGTTCGGCGACCGATGTCCTGGTCGGGGTCGGACTAGTTAGGAAGTTGGAAACACTCCCGAGGTTGTGTTGTGTGGGAAAACATTGTGCATAGTGGGTAACTCAGATGGTAACTCCGGCTGGAAACTATCTTCTCTTTCATCTCGTAGCAATCTCGGCGGGGTTGTTAAATCTTGGTGTGAGCTTCCTTTTGACATGGAAATGCTTGGTTCCTTTGAGAGGAGTGGTTTGTAGATACGCACGGTCTTCGACGAGGAAGTTCACTTCTTGATGATGGTGGTTGGTATAGTTCTTCCTCCTTGACATGGCGGTCTTCAGATGTTCCCTAACCAGCTAAACGGTTCTTCTTCCGTCTTCGGGCAGGCAAGTAGGTCACCAAATAAAGACGACAACCAACTTGTCCAAGTACTCCATGAAGACTCGTTCATGGGGTACATAAAGTAGGATGGGCATTGATGGTGGTCACAGTCGAGTATTGGCCAAGGTTTTCTTGACCTAGTGCCAAAACCCATTGTCATGATCCGACCATGTGGTGGCTTGGTAGAGTTTTAGGGTTTCAAGTATTCTAGGGTGTGAGTGAACGTTTATCATCTTATCCTTGAGCACAATTCCTGAGATGCCAATAGTTCTATCTAGTCCTCTAAACAAATCACTTATACCACCGAAAGCATCATCTCGTATAGGTCAACTCCAATCATCACTCACGCTATTCATGTCCTCACGACTCCAAAGAGGAGGTTTAACAGAATTATACATGTCTACGATCCCCAAAAAATCATATGTATGGCTACCCCTAAGAATCCATGGGTAGGGCATTCATGCTGCTAAGCTTGAGTTGAACATGACAATTCAAGTGCTCATCCTATTATCCCAAGGTCTAATATAAAGCATCTCTATCCTAAGGAATCACGTCGTAAGCCACTCCAAAATCTTGTTTCCTTCCTATGAATCAACTCCAACAACCCATTAACTTCCATCAACCACTACATAATCCATTAATTGTATAAATCCAATGTCTATGGTGTTCCACACAATCTTATAAAGTCCCTATAATCCCCAAATACTTGAAAGGGATACCTTACTATAGTTAGTCCACCAATTTCCATTATCATGGTCAAGTAAAGTCCAAGGTCAAGCTCGTATAGATCCCTAATTAAACCCGGACAATTAATCCAATTTCCTAGTTTATCGTCCACCGAGAAACATGGTATCATGATCGGGATCATCAGTCTAAATCCAATTTACTCCAAACCATGTAGACTCACTTCAGCATCTATAGTCCACTAGGATCACCTATTTAAATCCAGATATCGTGTTCAACGAGAATTCCTACATGTTTCCCTCAAGTTATTATCGTAATGTCAGCTATCTCCTATGAATGTCCCTTGGCTAAGTCTAATCCTTATGCTTCCAAGAATTCTAGCTTGCAATCATAATTTTCCTACTAAAATCCAGTTTACTCAAGGGTAATGGAAGATATGCTACTCCATCAACATGATCCCACCAAATTCATCTACCAACATGAAAGCCACATGGTTTACCAAAGTCTCAGATAATTCCTCAAGGTCACTAATACAAACTCATGAAGTCATTTGTCCTCTATTCCTATATCCTCAAATTGGTCTTCCTTATGGCATCGTTAGTTCTTGTGCTATATTAGGATGATAATGTGCCCGTTCACTATGTCCACTAGTTGCATAATGAACCTGGTGGGAAGCAAGGGTTACTGAGGCTTTACTAGTCCCCTTGCAATTTGTAGGTTAACACACGGTTAAGAATTCGAGCTAGGGTATCTCGTGAAGTCTCGAGGGGTCTAGGGATGGGTTTACAGTCTAGAGGGTTAAACATAACTCTACAGTGTTGCACCTGATCGAGGAGGAGGTAGCAAAAAGTCTTCATTGCTAGCTGGTTGTCGAGGTAGAATCCTTGGTGTATCTTGTCTTGCCGGTCTTCAGCTGAGGAGAGAGATGAGAGGGAAAATAGCATAGAGGAGGGGAATGCCAAAAGGGGGATCTATAGTGCAAGTGCAAACAAACAGGTGCAAAATTGGCCAAACCAAAGAAACAAGGTAAGGAAGGTGATATAGTCGCGTACTTGTTGCCTAGGGCAAAAGTGCGACCTATATCAAAACACAAACAAATAAAAACAACCAACACACAATCAAGGTTCCATTCAACCCATCATATAGACTCGACTGGGCATAGGGGGTACACGACTCATCCTACCCTAGGGGTTCTCGGATTCAGTAGTCGTGCTTTGCTCCGTGCCTCGTGCAGTCTTCTGGATTTTCCTCAGGGGTTACTACGTCTCTTGTAGTTGTTCAATGAAATAATCCGGGTTCAGCCTGAAGATTCTTCAACAACTTCTCGCCTGTTGAAGTGATGGGGTGAAGGTGACTCCTCATAGCAGGCATTGGCTCGGTCTTCTGTTGTCTTCTTAATCATGATGATCCCTTTTTCTCTTCTAAGGCGTTGATGGTACCAAGTAGGTCATCCTTTATGCAATGACATTAACAAGGCATAGTAGAGGTCCAACATGTCGGTTACGTTGATGACAACTTCGACACCAAGAGCGGGGGATGAGGAGAACCGTTTTCCTGCTCAGTATTGTGAGGCGGACCAAATGGCGAGGTTCTCATCCACCCGTGGTTGCCGATACAACAACAGTATGGACATGATTGCTCTATTAGCGATGTATATCATGATCCTACACATCTTACACCCTAATCATCATAGGATCAGGTTGCATCATCCTGGGGAAAATTCAAAGGTGTCACCATCTTCCGAGTCTTGGTTTCCTCAATCATTGAGAAGGCATTTTTCATCTTGTCGTGGTGTCGCCAAGCTTGTGTTCAGAAGGTGTGGGTGAATGTCTGGCAAGATGTCTTCTTCTCGGTTACCCACGAGGATTACAGGGAATCCAATGGTCAGGGGCTTAAAGGTACTAGCGACCATTTGCAAAAGTTTTGAAGGGGAAGAGATCAATAAGGAAAATATATCTTAGTTTTTGAAAAACTCAGAAGGGAAGAGAGTTCAACACATCGCCCAAGGGTGTGTGTCGGAAGATGTCCGTGGAGCTGAATTCGACGACCGATGACCGATTAAGCTCGACGTACGCGGACGCGCAAGGTTCGGTACCTATAGCCGGAGACGAGTCCATGGTTCCGGTGACAAAGATGTCACTTGAAGTTAAGTCTGTGTGCGGCTCCAACACCGCTTATTCTGCGGCTTCCGCGGTGGGGTTGAGCTTCCTGTCTTCGGATGGCATGATCTGCTTCGGATCTAGGGCCAGAGCAGCTATAGGTACTATCTCCTGCGTATGTATTGATAATCGATTTACGTTATCTTCATCTTGGTGGCAAGGAGCGGCTACCGTGGTCTCGAATGCGTTGAAGATCAAGTCTCCACGGATATCCACAACGTAGTTCAAGCTTCCAAATCTGACCTGGTGGCAGGGGCGTAGCTTTCAATCTGCTCCAGATGGCCAAGTGAGTTGGCTCGCAGTGCAAAGCTGCCGAACACAAAGATCTGTCTGGGGAGGAAGTCTTCCCCTTGGACAGTGTCGTTGTAGATGATTGAAGGAGCCATCAAACCTTTTGACGATGGCACAATGGAACTCTCAATGAAAGCACCAATGTCGGTGTCAAAACCGGCGGATCTCGGGTAGGGGGTCCCGAACTGTGCGTCTAAGGTCAATGGTAATAGGAGACGGGGGACACAATGTTTACACAGGTTCAGGCCCTCTCTTTGGAGGTAATACCCTACTTCCTGCTTGATTGATCTTGATGAATATGAGTATTACAAGAGTTGATCTACCACGAGATCTTAAGGGCTAAACCCTAAAAGTCTAGCCTGTCTGACTATGATTATGAGGATATATCTACGGACCTAGCCCTCCGATTTGTATAGACACTGGAGGGATCTAGGGTTACATAATGTAGGTTACAAGGAAAGGAATCTTCATATTTGGTCACCAAGGTTTCCTTCCATGCCAAGGAGAGTCCCATCCGGACACGGGTAGAGTCTTCGGCCTTTGTATCTTCACGGCCCAAAAGTCCGGCCCATGTCTAATAGGTCGGACGCCTGAGGACCCCTTAGTCCAGGACACCCTCAACGACAGACCCAATAGTAAAGAAATCCAAGCCCATTACAGGGCGTGGAACCGTTCTGGGGGGATGGCTCAATGGGCCATGCAAAATACACACAACACCGGATAACATACCAACCCAGAACCTTAGAGCATGTTGGATACTCTGACAACTAGCCAAGAGCGGCGATGATATCCTCACCAAAAACACAGCGGAGTAACTCCCCCCCCCCCCAACACAACAATCACAGTGTATTGACAGTCTTCGACACTTTCGCTTCAAACAATCGGCACAAGAGGGCACTCCACGACCTCGCCGAAGTCTGCCAAGTCGCAACAATAAATCCCTGGAACGACACGACCATAATTCAACGCCAGTGTCGAACCAAAAATCTGGTCAGTCCGGGCACCAGCCGCCTTGGTCCTCAACCCAATTGTGGATGGCTTTTGGCTCACTAAAGTGCTCATGGATGGTGGCAGCAGACTAAACCTCATCTACGAGGACACACTGAATAAAATGGAAATAGACAGGAGCCGCATCAAGCATAGTAATACAACCTTCCGAGGGATCATTCCCAGCCGGGAGGCACGATGCACAGGGAAAATTATAGTAGATGTGGTATTCGGCACGCCGGAGAACAATCGGTCCGAAGAGATAACCTTCCAAGTGGCCCCTTTCAACAGTGGATATCATGCCATGTTGGGGCGAGATGCATTCACACACTTTCAAGCTATGCCTCATTACGGGTATATGAAGCTCAAGATGCTCGGGCCCAACGGTATGATCACTCTTGCTAGTGATCCGGACATGGCCCTCTGCGCCAAAACAACAACATCCCCAGCCCTCGAGGCACTGTCTGAGGCCATCATGGCCGAAGAATTAACTGCACTACGCTCTACGGTGGATAGGGACGACGTAATCCTTGATAAGCGTCCCAAATCCCACTCCTTCAAACCAGCAGACGAAATAGTCAAATTTCATGTCCACCAGACAGACCCTAAGAAGACAGCTTCCATCGGGGCACAGCTGGACCCAACGGTTGACGCCGCACTACGAACGTTCCTGCGCGAGAACTGGGATATATTCGCCTGGCACCCTTCTGATATGCCAGGAATCCCAGACAGGGTGGCCAAACACAATCTCAATATATTGAAGGGATATAAGCCGGTCAAGCAAACACTGCGGCGCTTTTCCGAACCTAAACGACAAGCCATGGGGGAGGAGCTAGCCAAGTTAATCGAGGCCAGATTCATCAGAGAAATAACACACCCGGACTGGCTAGCAAACCTGATGATGGTACCAAAGAAGGACAAATCCTAGCGCATGTGCGTTAATTTCAAAGACGTTAATAGGGCCTTCCCTAAGGATCCCTTCCCCCTGCCCCGCATCGATCAAGATTATTGACGCTACTACACGACATGACTCACTGTGTTTTCTCGATGCATACTCCGGGTACCATCAAACTAAAATGAAGATATCCGATCAAGATGCAATGGCATTCATCACCCCATACGGGACTTTCTACTTCAACACTATGCCCATTGGGCTTAGAAACACCGGCGCCACCTACCAACGCATGATTCAAACATGCCTGGAGAAGCAAATTGGCAAGACAGTGGAGGCATATGTGGACGACGTCGTCATCAAGACTAAGCACGTCAAGTCATTAATAGACGACCTGCATCTCACATTCGACAACCTCCGGACATATGACATTAAGCTCAATCCAGAAAAGTGTGTTTTCAACGTTCTCGCCGGAAAGCTGCTGGGCTGGGCTTCATCGTTTCCAATAGAGGAATTAAGGCAAATCCAGCCAAAATCCGAGCTTTGTCTCAATTGGCTACACCAACCGACCTTTAACAGGTCCAAAAACTAGCCGGATGCATGGCAGCTTTAAGCCGCTTTATCTCCAGACTAGGAGAAAAAGTGTTGCCACTTTATCGCCTTCTCCGACGTACCGACCACTTCGAGTGGATGGAAGCGGCAACGGCTGGACTGGAGGAAATAAAGGCTCTTTTAGCGAGCAACCCAATCCTGGACGCACCAAATGTCAACGAACCGATGTTATTATACATCTCTGCAACACACCAGGCGGTGAGCGCAGTGCTCATTGTTGAGCGAGAGGAGAACAGACACAAGTTGCCACTCCAGAAACCAGTATACTGCGTATCCACTGTCCTTACACCATGCACATCCGGGTACCCTCATTACCAAAAGATAGCATATGCAGTATTCATGGCATCCCGGAAGCTACAACACTACTTCGAAGAGTGTTCGATTATGGTGGCTTCCAAACTACCACTTAATGATATAATAAATACCCGCAACGCCACGGGTCAGATTGCCAAGTGGGATATTGAGCTACTACCATTTGACATAGCATACAAACCACGCCAGGCCATTAAATACCAAGTATTAGCCGACTTCTTTGCTGAATCGACAGAGGCTGAACTCCCTAAAGAGTATGGCACATATTCCAACTGGGTCATGTACTTCGATGGCTCTAAAATGCTGTCTGGTTTAGGAGCAGGCATCATTTTAACGTCCCCGACTGGAGACGCAGTCTACTACGTACTCCAAATATTATACACGGACTCCAACAATGCAGCCGAATACGAGGCCTTATTGCACGGTCTACGGATGGCTATCTCCATGGGCATACAACGCCTGGAGGTGCGCGGTGATTCAAACCTTGCAATATCCCAAATAAATGGAGACTTTGATGCCAAGGATCCGAAGATGGTGGTCTATCGTAACGTCATGCTCAAAATATCAGCGTGGTTCGAGGGACTCGAGTTCCATCATCTGGCTCGAGAAATTAATCAAGCGGCGGACGTCCTCACTCGCATGGGCGCCAAGCACGACCCCGTCCCGCCTAACATCTTTTTGGAAAGGCTCTTCAAGCCTTCCGTGGTGTGGCAGGATGAGAGCGGCAACACTAGTCCGGATCCGACTATACCCCTAGATTCCGAACACAATACCGATATGATCGGGGGCTCAGCCACCATAATAACACCATCGGCCCATCTAATAATGGCAGTAATTGCCCCATGGACTGAACCGTTTCTTTGCCTACCTTAAGAGGCGAGAACTCCCTGAGGACTAGAATGAGGTTCGCAGCCATATGCCTCCCACCGCTCTATAAACAATCCCCATTACTTGGCCTTTTGCGGTCCGGGGGCTTGATATGGTCGGACCCCTTAAACGAGGAAGCCATAAAAAAATATCTGCAGGTCATGGTAGATAAATTCACCAAATGGATAGAGGCCAAACCAGTTAAAACGGCTAATGTCGGACCAGTGATAGACTTTATATCCGGAGTTGTGCACCGTTATGGTGTCCCACACAGCATCATCACCAATAACGGCTCCAGCTTTACAGCCGATGAAGTGAAAGCCTGGTGTGCTAGCCTGGGCATTAAGCTTGATTACGCCTCCCTCTATCATCCACAAACAAATAGTCAAGTCAAACAAGCTAATGGTCTTATTATGAGCGGTATTAAGCCTAGACTAGTGCGGTCTTTGAAAGAATCAAACAAGCACTCGGTTGAGGAGCTCGACTCCGTACTCTGGGGGTTGCGGACCACACCCAATCACACTACCGGATATACACCCTTCTTCATGGTGTATGGTGCAGAGGCTGTGTTGCCCTGCGATATTATTCATGACTCATCTTGAGTGCGCATGTACGAAGAGAGAGAGGCCGAGCTCGATCGACAGGACGGCTTAGATGCCCTGGAGGAGGAGCGCGACGTCGCAAAAGCCCGTTCCGCATTTTACCAACAACAGGCTGGCAAATATCAAAGCAGAGAAGTGCGGGCCAAGACCTATAACATTGGCGAACTCGTTCTACGCTTACGAGAGAAGAAAAAGGACAAACTCAAGCCAAGTGGGAGGGTCCCTTCATCATAGATGAAGTTCTTACTGGAGGACGTACCGCCTGCATGATGCATCGGACAACCGTTTAGAGCTGAACCCATGGAATGCCGCCAGACTCGGAAGATTCTACGCCTAGAGCCGGACTCTTTGTTCGTCTTCTTCTCCCTTTGTTTCCGTTATTCTTTTTCCTCTCTTTAACCCTTTTTCTAGCATTATGCTCTCTTGCGGCTAAAAGACACACCTATGATGTGCACATCTTTACATGTATACACTCATAATACCTGGGGGCTTCTTTTACAGAAGCTTATTATTATTATTTTCCGAGCATCAAGCTCAACACATATGTGTCCTCTTCCACATATGTACCATTTCTTCACCATTATATGCATCATTATGACTTATGTTTTGGCCAAACTGGGTTGCCTGGCTCTTGTGCTTATGCCATACGTTCCCATTTATTTGGCTAGGGCATAAAGGGAGCACCTATGCGATTGTTACTGCCTGGTCATCCGGACATGTACCTCAGAATGGGTGAAGCCGAAAGCTAGCGTTCTTAAGGGAATATTCGGTCGGCGGACTAAAGACGTTTTACCTTCATCACACCATGAACCCCCAGACGTTACGTATGCTGCGATTTTTCAATCATAGTCTGGACATGCATACTAACGCCTATCCGCCCAGAGAAAGGAACCCTTAACCGAACTATTCTCCCTGGAAGATGTTTCTTACAATCAACATGTAATATAACACAGCTATCCGGATACAACTTGTCTGTTCAAGCAACTATGACCCCTATGTTGGGGAACGTAGTAATTTCAAAAAATTTCCTACGCACACGCAAGATCATGGTGATGCATAGCAACGAGAGGGGAGAGTGTTGTCTACGTACCCTCGTAGACCGAAGCGGAAGCGTTGACGCAACGTAGAGGAAGTAGTCGTACGTCTTCCCGGTCCAACCGATCCAAGAACCGTTACTCCGGCACCTCCGAGTTCTTGGCACACGTTCAGCTCAATGACGCTCCTCGGGCTCCGATCCAGCAAAGCTTCGGGGAGGAGTTCCGTCAGCACGACGACGCGGTGATGATCTTGATGTTCAACCGTCGCAGGGCTTTGCCTAAGCACCGCTACAATATGACCGAGGTGTAATATCGTGGAGGGGGGCACCGCACACGGCTAAGGAACGATCACGAAGATCAACTTGTGTGTCTATGGGGTGCCCCCTGCCCCCGTATATAAAGGAGTGGAGGAGGGGAGGGCCGGCCCTCTCTATGGCGCGCCCTAGGGGAGTCCTACTCCCACCGGGAGTAGGATTCCCCCTTTCCTAGTCCAACTAGGAGTCCTAGCATGTAGTAGGAGTAGGAAACAAGGAAGGGGCGCAGCCCCTCCCCCTAGTCCAATTCGGACTAGGCCTTGGGGGCGCGCACGCGGCCTGCCCTAGGCAGCCCCTCTCTCTTTCCCTTATGGCCCAATAAGGCCCAATACTTCTCCCGGCGAATTCCCTAACTCTCCGGTACTCCGAAAAATACCCGAATCACTCGGAACCTTTCCGAAGTCTGAATATAGTCGTACAATATATCGATCTTTACGTCTCGACCATTTCGAGACTCCTCGTCATGTCCCCGATCTCATCCGGGACTCTGAACTCTTTCGGTACATCAAAACTCACAAACTCATAATATAACTGTCATCGAAACCTTAAGCGTGTGGACCCTACGGGTTCGAGAACAATGTAGACATGACCGAGACTCGTCTCCGGTCAATAACCAATAGCAGAACCTGGATGCTCAATTGGCTCCTACATATTCTATGAAGATCTTTATCGGTCAGACCGCATAACAACATACATTGTTCCCTTTGTCATCGGTATGTTACTTGCCCAAGATTCGATCGTCGGTATCCAATACCTAGTTCAATCTCGTTACCGGCAAGTCTCTTTACTCATTCCGTAATACATCATCCCGCAACTAACTCATTAGTTGCAATGCTTGCAAAGCTTAGTGATGTGCATTACCGAGAGGGCCCAGAGATACCTCTCCGATGATCGGAGTGACAAATCCTAATCTTGAAATACGCCAACCCAACATGTACCTTTGGAGACACCTGTAGAGCACCTTTATAATCACCCAGTTACGTTGTGACGTTTGGTAGCACACAAAGTGTTCCTCCGGCACACGGGAGTTGCATAATCTCATAGTCATAGGAACATGTATAAGTCATGAAGAAGGCAATAGCAACATACTAAACGATCGGGTGCTAAGCTAATGAAATGGGTCATGTCAATCAGATAATTCATCTAATGATGTGATCCCATTAATCAAATAACAACTCTTTGTCTATGGTTAGGAAACATAACCATCTTTGATTAATGAGCTAGTCAAGTAGAGGCATACTAGTGACACTCTGTTTGTCTATGTATTCACACATGTATTATGTTTCTGGTTAATACAATTCTAGCATGAATAATAAACATTTATCATGAAATAAGGAAATAAATAATAACTTTATTATTGCCTCTAGGGCATATTTCCTTTAGTCTCCCACTTGCACTAGAGTCAATAATCTAGTTCACATCGCCATGTGATTTAACAGCAATAGTTCACATCACCATGTGATTAACACCCGTAGTTCGCATCGTCATGTGACCAACACTCAAAGGGTTTACTAGAGTCAGTAATCTAGTTCACATATCTATGTGATTAACACCCAAAGAGTACTAAGGTGTGATCATGTTTTGCTCGTGAGATAATTTTAGTCAACGGGTCTGTCACATTCAGATCCGTAAGTATTTTGCAAATTTCTATGTCAACAATGCTCTGCATAGAGCTACTCTAGCTAATTGCTCCCACTTTCAATATGTATCCAGATTGAGACTTAGAGTCATCTGGATCAGTGTCAAAACTTGCATCGACGTAACCCTTTACGACGAACCTTTTGTCACCTCCGTAATCGAGAAACATATCCTTATTCCAGTAAGGATAATTTTGACCGCTGTCCGTTGATCTACTCCTAGATCACTATTGTACTCCCTCTCTTAACACAGTGTATGGTATACAATAGATCTGGTACACAGCATGGCATACTTTATAGAACCTATGACTGAGGCATAGGGAATGACTTTCATTCTCTTTCTATCTTCTGCCGTGGTCGAACTTTGAGTCTTACTCAACTTCACACCTTGTAACACAGGCAAGAAACTTTTTCTTTGACTGTTCATTTTGAACTACTTCAAAATCTTGTCAAGGTATGTACTCATTGAAAAAACTTATCAAGTGTCTTGATCTATCTCTATAGATCTTTATACTCAATATATAAGAAGCTTCACCGAGGTCTTTCTTTGAAAAACTTCTTTCAAACACTCCTTTATGCTTTGCAGAATAATTCTACATTATTTCCGATCAACAATATGTTATCCACATATACTTATCAGAAATGTTGTAGTGCTCCCACTCACTTTCTTGTAAATACAGGCTTCACCGCAAGTCTGTATAAAACTATATGCTTTGATCAACTTATCAAAACGTATATTCTAACTCCGAGATGCTTGCACCAGTCCATAAATGGATCGCTGGAGCTTGCATATTTCGTTAGCACCTTTAGGATTGACAAAACCATCTTGTTGCATCACATACAACTCTACTTTAATAAATCCATTAAGGAATGCAGTTTTGTTTATCCATTTGCCAGATTTCATAAAATGCGGCAATTGCTAACATGATTCGAACAGACTCTAAGCATAGATACGAGTGAGAAATCTCATCGTAGTCAACACCTTGAACTTGTCGAAAACCTTTTGTGACAATTCTAGCTTTGTAGATAGTAACACTACTATCAGCATCCGTCTTCCTCTTGAAGATCCATTTATTTTCTATGGCTTGCCGATCATCAGGAAATCCATCAAAGTCCATACTTTGTTCTCATACATGGATCATATCTCAGATTTCATGGCCTCAATCCATTTTGCGGAATCTGGGCTCATTATCGCTTCCTCATAGTTCGCAAGTTCGTCATGGTCTAGTAACATGATTTCCAGAACAGGATTACTGTACCACTCTGGTGCGGATCTCACTCTAGTTTACCTACAAGATTCGGTAGTAACTTGATCTGAAGTTACATGATCATCATCATTAGCTTCCTCACTAATTGGTGTAGTAGTCACAGGAACAAATTTCTGTGATGAACTATTTTCCAAGAAGGGAGAAGGTACAATTACCTTATCAAGTTTTCTACTTTCCTCCCACTCACTTCTTTCGAGAGAAACTCCTTCTCTAGAAAGGATCCATTCTTAGCAACGAATGTCTTGCCTTCGGATCTGTGATAGAAGGTGTACCCAACTGTCTCCTTTGGGTATCCTATGAAGACACATTTCTCTGATTTGGGTTTGAGCTTATCATGATGAAACTTTTTCTTATAAGCATCGCAACCCCAAACTTTAAGAAACGACAACTTTGGTTTCTTGCCAAACCATAGTTCATATTGTGTCGTCTCAACGGACTTAGATGGTGCCCCTTTTTAATGTGAATGCAGCTGTCTCTAATGCATGATCCCAAAACGATATTGGTAAATCGGTAAGAAACATCATAGTTTGTACTATATCCAATAAAGTACGATTATGACGTTCGGACACACCATTATGCTGTGGTGTTCCAGGTGGCATGAGTTTGTGAAACTATTCCACATTGTTTTAATTGAAGGCCAAACTCGTAACTCAAATATTCTCTTCCACGATCAGATCGTAGAAACTTTATTTTCTTGTTATGATGATTTTCCACTTCACTCTGAAATTCTTTGAATTTTTCAAATGTTTCAGACTTATGTTTCATCAAGCAGATATACCCATATCTGCTCAAATCATATGTGAAGGCCAGAGAATAACGATACCCGCCACGAGCTTCAACAATCATCGGATCGCATACATCAGTATGTATTATTTCCAATAAGTCAGTTGCTCGCTCCATTTTTCCGGAGAACAGAGTCTTTAGTCATCTTGCCCATAAGGCATGGTTCGCAAGCACCAAGTGATTCATAATCAAGTGATTCCAAAATCCCATCAGCATGGAGTTTCTTCATGCACTTTACACCAATATGACCTAAACGGCAGTGCCACAAATAAGTTGCACTATCATTATTAACTTTGCATCTTTTGCTTTCAATATTATGAATACGTGTATGACTACGATCGAGATCCAATGAACTTTTTTCATTGGGTGTGTAACCATATAAGGTTTTATTCATGTAAACACAACAACAATTTATTCTTTTACTTAAATGAATAACCGTATTACAATAAACATGATCAAATCATATTCATGCTCAACGCAAATACCAAATAATACTTATTTAGGTTTCAACACTAATCCCGAAAGTATAGGGAGTGTGCGATGATGATCATATCAATCTTGGAACTATTTCCAACACACATCGTTACTTCACCCTTAACTAGTTTCTGTTCATTCCGCAACTCCTGTTTCGAGTTACTATTCTCAGCAACTGAACTAGTATCAAATACTGAGGGGTTGCTATAAACTCTAGTAAAGTACACATCAATAATCATGTATATCAAATATACTTATGTTCACTTTGCCATCCTTCTTATCCGCCAATCACTTGGGGTAGTTCCGCTTCCAGTGACCAGTCCCTTTGCAGTAGAAGCACTCAGTCTCAGGCTTAGGTCCAGACTTTGGGCTTCTTCACTTGAGCAGCAACTTGCTTGCTGTTCTTCTTGAAATTCCCCTTTTTCCCTTTGCCCTTTTCTTGAAACTAGTGATCTTGTCAACCATCAACACTTGCTGCTCTTTCTTGATTTCTACCTTCATTGATTTCATCATCATGAAAAGCTCGGGAGTCTTTTTCGTCATCCCTTGCATACTATAGTTCATCACGAAGTTCTACTAACTTGGTGATGGTGACTAGAGAATTCTGTCAATCACTATCTTATCTGGAAGATTAACTCCCACTTGATTCAAGCGATTGTAGTACCCAGACAATCTGAGCACATGCTCACTAGTTGAGTGATTCTCCTCCATCTTTTAGCGATAGAACTTGTTGGAGACTTTATATCTCTCAACTCGGGTATTTGCTTGAAATATTAAGTTCAACTCCTGGAACATCTCATATGGTCCATGACGTTCAAAACGTCTTTGAAGTCCCGATTCTAAGCCGTTAAGCATGGTGCACTAAACTATCAAGTAGTCATCATATTTAGCTAGCCAACCGTTCATAATGTCAGCATCTGCTCCTGCAATAGGTCTATCACCTAGAGGTGCATCAAGGACATAATTCCTCTGTGCAGCAATGAGGATAAACCTCAGATCACGGATCCAATCCGCATCATTGCTACTAACATCTTTCAACACAATTTTCTCTAGGAACATATCAAAATAAACACAGGGAAGCAACAACGCGAGCTATTGATCTACAACATAATTTGCAAAATACTACCAGGACTAAGTTCATGATAAATTTAAGTTCAATTAATCATATTACTTAAGAACTCCCACTTAGATAGACATCCCTCTAATTCTCTAAGTGATCACGTGATCCAAATCAACTAAACCATGTCCGATCATCACGTGAGATGGAGCAGTTTCATTGGTGAACATCACTATGTTGATCATATCTACTATATGATTCACGCTCGACCTTTCGGTCTCCGTGTTCTGAGGCCATATCTGTATATGCTTGGCTCGTCAAGTATAACCTGAGTATTCCGCGTGTGCAACTGTTTTGCACCCGTTGTATTTGAACGTAGAGCCTATCACACCCGATCATCACGTGGTGTCTCAGCACGAAGAACTTTCGCAACGGTGCATACTCAGGGAGAACACTTCTTGATAATTTTAGTGAGAGATCATCTTATAATGCTACCGTCAATCAAAGCAAGATAAGATGCATAAAAGATAAACATCACATGCAATCAATATAAGTGATATGATATGGCCATCATCATCTTGTGCCTGTGATCTCCATCTCCGAAGCACCGTCATGATCACCATCATCACCGGCGCGAGACCTTGATCTCCATCGTAGCATCGTTGTCGTCTCGCCAATCTTATACTTGCACGACTATCGCTACCGCTTAGTGATAAAGTAAAGCATTACAGCGTGATTGCATTGCATACAATAAAGCGACAACCATATGGCTCCTGCCAGTTGCCGATAACTCGATTACAAAACATGATCATCTCATACAATAAAATTTAGCATCATGTCTTGTCCATATCACGTCACAACATGCCCTGCAAAAACAAGTTAGACGTCCTCTATTTTGTTGTTGCAAGTTTTACGTGGCTGCTACGGGCTTAAGCAAGAAACAATCTTACCTACGCATCAAAACCACAACGATAGTTTGTCACGTTGGTGTTGTTTTAACCTTCGCAAGGACCGGGCATAGCCACACTTGGTTCAACTAAAGCTGGAGAAACTGTCACCCGCAAGCCACCTATGTGCAAAGCACGTCGGGAGAACCGGTCTCGCGTAAGCGTACGCGTAATGTCGGTCCGGGCCGCTTCGTCCAACAATACCGCCGAACCAAAGTATGACATGCTGGTAAGAAGTATGACTTATATCGCCCACAACTCACCTGTGTTCTACTCGTGCATATAACATCAACACATAAAACCTGGCTCTGATACCACTGTTGGGGAACGTAGTAATTTCAAAAAAATTCCTACGCACACGCAAGATCATGGTGATGCATAGCAACGAGAGGGGAGAGTGTTGTCTACGTACCCTCGTAGACCGAAGCGGAAGTGTTGACGCAACGTAGAGGAAGTAGTCGTACGTCTTCCCGGTCCAACCGATCCAAGCACCGTTACTCCGGCTCCTCCGAGTTCTTGGCACACGTTCAGCTCAATGACGCTCGCCGGGCTCCGACCCAGCAAAGCTTCGGGGAGGAGTTCCGTCAGCATGACGGCGTGGTGACGATCTTGATGTTCCACCGTCGCAGGGCTTCACCTAAGCACCGCTAAAATATGACTGAGGTGTAATATCATGGAGGGGGGCACCGCACACGGCTAAGGAACGATCACGAAGATCAACTTGTGTGTCTATGGGGTGCCCCTGCCCCGTATATAAAGGGGTGGAGGAGGGGAGGGCCGGCCCTCTCTATGGCGCGCCCTAGGGGAGTCCTACTCCCACCAGGAGTAGGATTCCCACTTTCCTAGTCCAACTAGGAGTCCTTCCATGTAGTAGGAGTAGGAAACAAGGAAGGGGCGCAGCCCCTCCCCCTAGTCCAATTTGGACTAGGCCTTGGGGGGGGGGGTGTGGCCTGCCCTAGGCAGCCCCTCTCTCTTTCCCGTATGGCCCAATAAGGCCCAATACTTCTCCCGGCGAATTCCTGTAACTCTCCGGTACTCCGAAAAATACCCGAATCACTCGGAACCTTTCCGAAGTCTGAATATAGTCGTCCAATATATCGATCTTTACGTCTCGACCATTTCGAGACTCCTCGTCATGTCCCCGATCTTATCCGGGACTCTGAACTCCTTCGGTACATCAAAACTCACAAACTCATAATATAACTGTCATCGAAACCTTAAGCGTGCGGACCCTACGGGTTCGAGAACAATGTAGACATGACCGAGACTCGTCTCCGGTCAATAACCAATAGCGGAACCTGGATGCTCATATTGGCTCCTACATATTCTACGAAGATCTTTATCGGTCAGACCGCATAACAACATACGTTGTTCCCTTTGTCATCGGTATGTTACTTGCCCAAGATTCGATCGTCGGTATCCAATACCTAGTTCAATCTCATTACCGGCTAGTCTCTTTACTCATTTCGTAATACATCATCCCGCAACTAACTCATCAGTTGCAATGCTTAGTGACGTGCATTACTGAGAGGGCCTAGAGATACCTCTCCGATGATCGGAGTGACAAATCCTAATCTCGAAATACGCCAACCCAACATGTACCTTTGGAGACACCTGTAGAGCACCTTTATAATCACCCAGTTATGTTGTGACATTTGGTAGCACACAAAGTGGTCCGCCGGCACACGGTAGTTGCATAATCTCATAGTCATAGGAACATGTATAAGTCATGAAGAAAGCAATAGCAACATACTAAACGATCGGGTGCTAAGCTAATGAAATGGGTCAAGTCAATCAGATCATTCATCTAATGATGTGATCCCATTAATCAAATAACAACTCTTTGTCTATGGTTAGGAAACATAACCATCTTTGATTAATGACCTAGTCAAGTAGAGGCATACTAGTGACACTCTGTTTGTCTATGTATTCACACATGTATTATGTTTCTGGTTAATACAATTCTAGCATCAATAATAAACATTTATCATGAAATAAGGAAATAAATAATAACTTTATTATTGCCTCTACGGCATATTTCCTTCACCCTACACCTGGATTCCATGCATGCCCCGGTTTATATTATTGAGAGGGTATTCGGAAGCACTCCGAGCCTTCAGGTCTAGAGGTCGAAGCGAAAAGGTCTGCCATGACAATCGTTTTCCAATCCGGCTAGGGACAAATCTGTCAACTGAAATACATAGTCACTTGGACTCAAAAACTTCTTCCTCTATGCCATCTAATAGGTTATCTAGCTTACAATCCTGTTGGGAATACTTGGCGGGTATCTTTACCTGGTCATACACCAGGCTAACTGGAATTCCTTATCCATCTGACCGCTGAGGTCCGACCCGGGCCATATGATTTGGACCTAGCTTGGTGTACCGTGTTTTTACCATCGCCCAGGCTTCTTGCGCACCTTCTCTACAGGCCGATATCTTCCATAATCAGACACGCCGCCGAGCTCCCTGGAATATCTTCAGAAGCTCCTCCATACTTCCTGGAGGAGAGGAGGACGGCCACAAAGATTTGGCAATGCTCTGCATTGCTTTCCGAGCTCGCTCGTGCAATTGGGATAGCTCTTGAAGAAGGTCGCCTTGAGAGCCGGACATTTCCTCTTCCGGACGGCCAGTCAGCATACCTGCAGACATAAATCTGTTAGATCATTTCTTTGCTGAAATGCATAAAGGTAAGGTCAAAAACATACTGAATATGCCGCCTTGTAGCCTCCTATTCTCCTTGATGGCGTCAACTAGCTAGGCTTGCACATCTTTTAGTTCTTCACCCAGCAGGGTATTGGAATCCCGGAGCTTGTTCTTTTCATCCCTGTCCCGCTTCAGCACACGTTCGCCTGCCACATGTTGCCTTTTGGCCTCCTGTTCACCAGCCTGGGTGATTTTAAGTTTTTCCCTCAGTTGATCTACTGATCCTGTCAGCGGAAACACAACAATGTTGATATTACTGGTATATGATTATACTTTTTCTGATAAGGGGAAACATTACCAGGCGGTGCCCCCTTGGATTTCTTCAATTCAACGGTAGCCGTAGCTAGTTGGGTCTGACACTTTTCAACTTTTGAGACAGCAGGTTGTTCTTTTCCGTGAGTACCTGATTATACAATGATCCTTAAATCAGTTTTATCAACTGCTTCAAGTCTCGGGGGCTACTAGTATATGATTATCAAATCTACACTTACCCGCATATCTTTTAAATGTTGGTCCATGGCTCTAGCATATGATTATCAAATCTATACTTACCAGCTCGGATGTATGCATCGACAGAGTCGAAGGCATTGAATGCCTCTTTTGAAAAGCCGGGATCGCGGAGAGCGGCCCTCCAGTGCCGATGATTCATGGCGCTCGCCACTTCAGAGTTTGTGACAGACACATCATCTGAATCCTCTGCCGAAGGACAATCCGGCGTCACTCTCTTATCAGCCCTTTTCTTTAAGGCAAGGTCGGGAGTCTGACTTGTGGAGGCATGGCCGGCAGGATCCACGGACATAGTCCGGCGAATGCTTTTCCCGATAAGACACAGTTTGATGTGACTTCCAGGAGGCATGATTAAAAACCATACCTATTTAATGAAGGTTCTGGCATATTGTCGTTTGCCTTTCTCTTTGATGATTTTCTCGGCACAGGCATCGCTCTCCTAGGAGATGCCTCTGGTGCATGTTGAGGCATCGAGTGCCTCACCTTTGGAGCACGAAATAGTGCGGTGGGTGAGGCGTAATGAGGAAGCTCTTTCGAAGAAGGTGTCTCTTGATTACTTACATCTGAGGCAGGAAGGAGGCCGGGATAGTCGGCCACGATTGGCACTATTATGCCATCATCGCTCGCCTGGTAGAATACTCCCTCCTCGAGCTCTACAAATATGTCCGAATCTTCTTCGTATCCGGGGTCAAGGTCCTGGTTACGGTTCTCCAGCTGAGGATTAGGGCTATAGATCCCCGCTATAACCTTCCGCCATTCCTGTTACACATGGAAGGGTTAATGCCAATTAAGCATGACTCAGGGAGAGGATTGAGTAGAGTAATGGGATTAAAACTCATCCAGCTAGGAGGATTGTACATAGAGAATCCTTCCCAAAGCGTAAGATGAGTGAACTCCTCTTTCTCCCCTTTATACAGATCGGCTAGTATAGAGGCCAGGGCGGAAAGGGAATCTGGACCCTTCCGTCCACAACGCGAGGCGTCGTCTTCCCCATTGTAGTGCCACATGGGAAGCCCCCTGAATTGGAGCGGCTGGACACCTCGCACTATGGAAATGGCCACTACATCGATTATTGATAATCCAGACTATGCAAGTGTCCTTATCTTGCCCATTAATTGTTGGACTTCCGTACTATCTTCCTCATTGAGGCTCCGAGGGCGCCAGCTGTGGCGTTTCTTCAATGGAGCACTGGTAAATTCGGGAAGGCCCATTAGGACTGGGTCAGGGAGAGCGATGTCATCAATAAAGAACCATTCTGAGGGCCACTCTTCAGATGCCTTCTCCGACGTGCCAGATAAGTATCCGGTCTCGGCTATGCGCCACATTTCGGCACCGCCCACCTTGAATATAGATCCCTTTAGGCAGCAAGGGACGAGGCAGAATAGTTTCCTCCATAGCTCGAAATGGGCCTCGCAGCCCAGGAATAGCTCGCACAGAGCAACGTAGCTCGCGACATGCAGAATGGAACCGGGTGTGAGATTGTGCAGTTGGAGACCATAGTACTCCAGAAGACCTCGGAGGAAGGATGGATTGGAAACCTGGCACCTCTCAACAAGTAGGATATGAAGCACACCTGTTCCTCCCTGGTTGGATTGGGGAAATTTTCCGCAAGAACTTTGCCTGTGAAGGAGGTCAATCTTGCTCGAACATGGACCATATCCACGGGGGGGAGGGATCCCTATGCTTGGAGCTTAACCAACTGCTCATGGGATATAGAACATCTATCCCAATCGCCTTTTTCGGAGCCGTGGGGACGGGAGGAAGAACTAGGAACGCTAACCATGTTGAATGGTTTCTGCTGGCAAGACTCTGAGGGTTTTTCGCTGGGTGTGGAATGGATATGATATCCAATTCCTTTAAATAGAGGCCATCCTTACGTGGCCGAGGGTTTATGTGCAAAAAATACCCCGACCTCTCGTATTTGCTTGACACGTGGAAGCAAAAGGTGTGAAGGCATGGAAGCCAATGGGTGTTACATTAAATGGGAGGCCGAATAAAACTCTTTAAGTCAGGTACTTTGGAGTGATCGGTGTCGGATGTGGGGTTCCGCAAACCCTTAAGGTTCGAACACTGGGAGTGCACGAAGTCTTGTCCCCCCACCAACCAATGACCTAGTTCACTAAGATCTCGCGGACGAACTCGACGAACTCGCAACACAGAAAGACACAAGATTTATGCTGGTTTGGGCCACCGTTGTGGTGTAATACCCTACTCTAGTGTGGTGGTGGTGGATTGCCTCTTGTGCTGATGATGAACAATACAAGGGGAAGAACAGCCTCCTGAGGGCGAGCTATTCCTGTGCTTGGCTAACTTGTGTGGGTGGGGATGATCTTTCCCTACCTATGGTGGTGGCTTGTCCTATTTATAGAGGCCCTAGTCCCCTTCCCAAATATTGAGTGGGAAGGGAGCCAACAATGGCAGGAAATTTTGAAGGGGGGAAGCTAGTACAAGCTATCCCGACAAAGGTGGTCTCCGCCTGCGAAAGGCTCTGGTGGTGACGCCGTCTTGGGCTCCATAATGACCTCCGTCAAGCCGTCCTTCTGGTCTTGGTATTGTTGCACCGATATGGCAACCTTTGCCTGATGCCTCGGTACTCCTCGGCTGTGCGGGCCTCCATAGCACCAAATAGGAAACAAGGACGCTGCGCGCTGGCGCCCGCCTGGTGTCGATCATCATGGCTCACATCACGAGAGCCTCGTGAGGTTTGCCTCGCCTTGTTATCTCCGCCCCTCGTGAGCCTGCCCGACTAGGTCACTCCAGAGGAGGTCTTGCATCGTCCGCCTTGCGAGGTGCCGATTGGCCTTCTCTTGCTATAAATGGGGAGGGGGATGAGCCCCCGTTGCCCATCTCTTCCTTGCTCGTTTGCTTCTTTCTCCTCGCTCCACTGCTAAAATCAATGGCGCCTATCAGAAGGTTCTCTGTCGAAGAAATGCGGAAGGCCCCCCTAGATGACCCGGAGCCACTTCCGCCGAACAAAAGGGCGATCCACCGCTAGGACGAAGCGGCGATGAGGTGGCGACGAGGCCTTGGTGCGGGCGGCCTCCTCCAGGGTATCCGCTACGCCTATATGTCCAAGCCGAGGACTCTGGAAGGCGGAGCAACGAGCAGGGCCGCCCACGCCGCGCCCGGGGTCGCCGCGCCACGGCGAAGCGCGCCGTCGCCCCTGGAATCCATGCCGTGGACTCCTCGCGTGACCTGGTGGTGTGGGCGCCGATGCCCCCAAGCTCTTTGATCCGCTTCCCACGGTTCTTCTCTGACGTGATGCCGCCGAGGAGGACTCTCGAGCTTTGGTTGCAGCACGCCGACTACGGCATTCCGGCGACTGGAGCAGAGATCGAAGCGGTCCCCGTCGGTAAGATCTTCATGACTCGTGGCTGGGGCAAGATCGCGCCGGTCCGCCGCGCGAGGGGTGCCCTCGCGATCCACCTTGAGTATGACGGTGTCTCCACGCTCTTCTTCAAGGCCTTCGATGCTGAGGGCCACCGCCTGGAGCGCTGCTCCAGAGAGGACCATGAGGCTGACACGCGCTCCGCTCACGGCCACTCTAGTAGCAGCAGCCCTTGGGACTCAAGTAGCTCTCTTGAGCTCTACGAGACTCCAGAGACAAGTGACGACAGCTACATGCCCCGAGCTCTTGCTGCATTCGGAGCAGCGCCACCGCGTTTGGCCGTCGCCGCCGCTGATCTGGATGGGGTTGGCGCCGGCCTCCTGTGGCCCACTATTAATGATGGCGTCTGCCACAGGAGGTTGTAGATAGGGTGCTTCTTAGTCTTAGCTTTCATTCCCTACGAAGAATCATGAAGCGCCCCGTGGGGGCATATAAGGGTATGTAATCTCTTTTGTGCTTATTTTCCCTCTTATGAAGATTTGGTGTACGCGCGTCCTGTTAAGGCTCGGTCCCCCTTTCTGTCCTCGAGATGGCTTGTTGCTCTACGCCGACAGGTCCTGGTCCACAGGCAAGCTACAGCTGTCGCTGGTATGCCAGGTCACATGCCGTGGTCAAGGCTAGGAGGTGTGCGGCCCGAGGTCCAGTAAGAGCCCCTGTGGCGCGATGCTCAGGAGGTCCCCCTTAGCGCTCAAGAAGCCATAGTAAGGGAAGAAAGGGAGTTGACGTGGCCACAACAGGGTTGTGGCAAGGCGTGGGTGACCACAAGGCTCAGACATTTAGCCGATCCAAGGGCGAGACTTATCTTGTTAACTTTGTGGCGATTCCTGATGTTGCGCTTGGGCCGCGCACCAACTTGTGCAGCATAGCTAGGCCGGCCCACACGGGTTTCCCTCCTCCCATGCTCTCCTTAGTGCTCTGCATCCTCAGGTCTCGGCCCTCGAGCGAGCTCAGCCGCCGCTGGTATGCCAGGTCACGATGCCGTGGTCAAGGCCGGGGGGTGAGGGCTAGAGAGCTAGTAAGAGCTCCTGAGTCGTGATGCTAAGGAGCCCCCCTTTTCATGCGCAAGCGAAGTGCATGAGAGAAAAGGAGAGTCACGGTGCCGCCTGCTATCCTCCCCATGGGGTCCCTGTGAACAGGCACAAGAAGAACATGGTTTGCTGTTACAGCCGCCTGCCTGCCGCTGGTTGGTCCGGATGAAGTGAAGGCACTGAGGGCCTGGTGAGGTGACGTGCGCGGGGTGTGCCGTGAGCCAGAGCTCGATCGCTCAGATTTGTTGATGTGGCAGGGACGGACCCATGCACCAGCACCGTGCCTGTGAGGAGGCCCCGTGGGAGGCGATGATCGAGCAGGTGATAACTGTAGGCAGGTTAAGCTTGGAAGGCAAATCAGCTTGGGTAAATGCAGGAAGATACATGCCACTGGGTCTGGCCCGAGCGGCTTGGCGATGATGCAGCCTGAGGGGCGCCCCCAGCAAAGTAAGCTAAAGACATGACAAAAGGGATACATGCCATAGGGACGGACCCACGCGGCCTGGGAGTAATGCAGCCCAAGGGGCACTCCTAGCTTAAACGAGCTTGGAATATGTCACCTGGTTCTATTGGCGAAGTAGAGTTGGTGCAGCTGAAGGCGTGCGTCCAAGAAATGACTCCTCATGAGCCACCGGAGCCCTGAGCCTCGGGAGGCTCTGGGGGCTCAGGAAGCTCCCTGAAGACCGTCTTTGTTTCCTCCAGGACAGTGCGGTACCTTGCCTCTTGAGCCGCCAGGTCACGCCGCATGTTGCGCTGATAGGCCGACAGTAACGCTGTAGGATCGAAAGTATGTCTAGAGGGGGGGTGATTAGACTACTTGACCAAATAAAAACTTAACCTTTTCCCAATTTTAGTTCTTTGCAGTTTTTAGCTATCTTAGGAGAAGTCAAGCAATCATTACACAATTCAAGCAAGCATGCAAAGAGTATATTGGCAGCAGAAAGTAAAGCATGCAACTTGTAAGAATATAAAGGGAAGGGTTTGGAGAATTCAAACGCTATTGGAGACACAGATGTTTTTCCCGTGGTTCGGATAGGTGGTGCTATCCTACATCCACGTTGATGGAGACTTCAACCCGCGAAGGGTAACGGTTGCGCGAGTCCACGGAGGGCTCCACCCACGAAGGGTCCACGAAGAAGCAACCTTGTCTATCCCACCATGGCCATCGCCCACGAAGGACTTGCCTCACTAGCGGTAGATCTTCACGAAGTAGGCGATCTCCTTGCCCTTACAAACTCCTTGGTTCAACTCCACTATCTTGTCGGAGGCTCCCAAGTGACACCTAGCCAATCTAGGTGACACCACTCTCCAAGAATTAAAAAATGGTGTGTTGATGATGAACTCCTTGCTCTTGTGCTTCAAATGATAGTCTCCCCAACACCCAACTCTCACCCATAGGATTTGGATCTGGTGGAAAGAAGATTTGAGTGGAAAGCAACTTGGGGAAGGATAAAGATCAAGATTCATATGGTTGGAATGGAATATCTTGGTCTCAACACATGAGTAGGTGGTTCTCTCTCAGAACATATGAGTTGGACTGGTGTATGTGTTCTGATTGCTCTCTCCACGAGTGAAGAGGAGGTGGAGGGGTATTTATAGCCTCCACACAAAATCCAACCGTTACACACAATTTACCAATCTCGGTGGGACCGAATCAGAAAACTCGGTCGGACCGAAATAGTAAACCTAGTGACCGTTAGGAATTTCGGTGGGACTGACATGCAACTCGGTAGGACCGATTCGGTTAGGGTTTGGGCATAACGTAATCTCGGTGAGACCGATTGCACAAACTCGGTGAGACCGAGTTTGGCAATAAGCTAACCAGAGAGTTGGTCAGGCAAACTCGGTGGGACCGACTCGCTCTTTCGGTGAGACCGAAAAGTTACAAGAAGGAAACATAGAGTTTACATTGCAATCTCGGTGGGACCGATTCGCTCTTTCGGTGAGACCAAAAAGTTACGAAAGGGAAACAGAGAGTTTGCAATCCCATCTCGGTGAGACCGAGATCCTTATCGGTAGGACCGAATTGCTAGGGTTTGGCAGTGGCAAATGACAAGTGAAACTCGGTGGCGCCGGATTGAAAGAATCGGTATGACCGAGTTTGGCTTAGGGTTTAGGTCATTTGTGGATATGGGAAAGTAGCTGAGGGTTTTGGAGCATATCATTAAGCACATAAAGCGAGAGGCTCATTAAGCAACACCTCATCCCTCCTTGATAGTATTGGCTTTTCCTAAAGACTCAATGTGATCTTGGATCACTAAAATATAAAATGAAGAGTCTTGAACTTTTGAGCTTGAGCCAATTCTTTGTCCTTAGCATTTTGAGGGTTCCACTTTCACATCCATGCCATGCCAATCATTGAGCTTTCCTGAAATAATCATCTTGAAATAGCATTAGCTCAATGAGCTATATGTTGTTATGAGTTACCAAAGCCACCTAGGGATAGTTGCACTTTCAATCTCCCCCTTTTTGGTAATTGATGACAACATATAGATCAAAGCTTCGACAAATGATAATAAGCATGAAATATATCGTCGCTTTGAGAAGTATGTGACAAATAAGAGCTCCCCCTAAATTTGTGCATATTTAAAATCTGCTTTGGACTGCAAATGCACAAGGAGTTAGAGTCATGGGTTACTCTTCCATGTCACATACATCTTGGTGGAGCGCTCAAAAATGATAAGATTGAAATACACGCACTCATCACCAAGAATAGTGAGTGATCACAAAAGATAGATAGAATAATAATAGCATTAAGCAAACATTAAGTGTAGCTTATGATCAAACACATGATCATCGATGTCTCACACAGATATAAGGACGTAGTATCTCACACACAAGCAAAAAAAGTTCGAAAAACCACCAAATAAAACAAGAGAGAATAAAAGCAACACTATCTCTCGAAGCCTATGATCTATACATTTTCTCCCCCTTTGGCAACAAATTACCAAAAAGTTCCTAGAAAATGCATAGTGCTAAGTCGACGCTCAGGCTTGATCTTCAGGTGGTGGTGGAGTCCGGAGCACTCCAAGGACGAAGCCTTTGGTAGACGTGGTCAGAGTTGAGGCTGAAGTGGATGCTAGAGCTGGTGGAATTGGGGCTGTGGCTGGCGCAGACGTTGTAGCTCTGGTGTCAGCAACTGGCAGTGCAGACGACCTCGGACCTCGTGGCACCCTGGCAAAAGCATCAGTCGTTGTCCTACCTCTCCTCTCATTCATGTCATCCTGGAGCTGCTCCACGGCAGTCTGTATCTCTGTCACCTTGATGTCCAAGTCATAGAACCTCTGTTCCATGATCCTCTCTAAGCTTGCCCGGTTCTGAGTCAGGGTGGCAAGTCCTTGCTCAATCCGCAGGGTGGACGCAATCAGGTAACCAAGCTGCTCTTGTTTGGTTTTCAAGAAGTAATCAGATGCCTCCTCTTGAGTAGGCATCCTGGCAGCTTTCTCCTTCTTAGCTTTCTCCTTCTGAGCTTGTGCATGGACAGATGATGGCTCATTCTCAGTCATGATCACTTGATTATCTTCGAAGACTGGACGGATGGGCAGGTGTTCCTTATCCAAAAGGTATGTGCCCGTGCCCATCTTTGAGTTGATGAGCTCCTGAATCTGTGGGGCATACCCACAACTCCTCTTCTGATCGGCAGCTGTCCTCTTGACTGTTTCCACTATGAGGCTCATGACTTTGAATTTCTGAGGTACATCAAAGATGTGTAGCAGGTTAATGGTATGACCTCTGATCATCCGGTGATCTCCAGACTTGGGCAGAAGAGTGTGCCTAAGGATCCAGTTGATCGTAGGCAATCCTGATAGCAAGTGCTTCACAGACCCAAACTGGTGAGTGTCAAGATCATCTGTGGGAATCTCCTTGTACATATTTGCCATGGAGTTGTGATCCATCTTCTTCTTGGCATAAATGTCCAAGTCATCTGCTTGCTCCTCTGGGGCATTGATCAACTTCGCCCATTCCTCAACAGTTGATTGGTACCTTGTACCCTCTGACATCCAAGTGATCCTGCCATCCGGGTAGAAGTGTGCTGTGGAGTAGAGTTGCATGATTAGCTCCTCGTTCCACTTTGTCAGCTTCTGCCCAACAAAGTCTGCCACTCCACACGCACTAAAGCTATCATATACTCCAGGGTAGTGTTCCTCATTTTCCTTCATGTAGGTCCAGTCGACCCATCTCATGTCACATACAATTGGCTTCTTGTCAAGTAAAACTGTCTCATAGAAATCCTGCTGCTCCTTGGTATGAAACCTGTAGTCCACTGCAGTCCTTCTTCTGGTAGCATAAGGATCTGCCTCTCTCCACTTCCTAAGCCCTGAGTCTTTCCTGAGCTTCATATTCTCAGCCACAGGATGAGCATCGTTGTGGTCTGGGATCTTGGGCTTGAGCTTCCTAAGGACATGCTCTTCTTCTTCCTCTGCAGCTTCAGGCACTGGGGCCTTGTTCTTCTCAGTGGCTAGGATGCTTCTTATGTTGCTCTTTGGTGCACTCTTAGGCGTAGATGCAGCCTTGGGTGCTTCCTTGGGCTTGGATGCAGTTGTCCCTGACCTTATGGCATCTCCCAGAAGTTTGGCTGCCTTGGGTGCTGGTGCAGCAACCTCTTCTTCTTCCTCCTCATCTTCCATGATGGAGGCCTTCCCAAGCAATCTGGCTACAGTCTTCTTCACTCTTTCTTTCCACTTTTTGCCCTCAGCAGCAACGGGCTCAATGGGAGCAGGCTTCTCAGTTGAACCTCTAGGCTTTGACATGGGCTGCCTGCCTGCTGGCCTTTTGATTTTTAGCCCTGGCTTTGTGCCTTGAGCTGGCTCAACTCTCTTTGATGTGGCCTCTTCCTCTGCCACATAGTCTTCATCTTCAGAATCAGAAGTTCTCTTCTTCCTTTGTCTAGTGGCATCTTTAGGCAGGTTGCTGGGTGTGCTCCTGCTGCCATCATCTGAGGAACTTAAGGGGCTAGTGCCCTCACTCAACTGTACTTGCTGCTCTGAGAGGTTCTGGCTGTCACTTTGGTCTGACGTGATGCAAACTGACTGCTGACCCTGTGAATAGATTATAGGTGAGATAGAGTGGATGAGCATCACAAAATGCAGAGATTTTTGCAAAAGAATAATTCAAAAACTTAGTTTTAGTTTCCCACTGAAATCATCTCGGATCTACCGATTTTCAAACTCGGTGACACCGAAGCAGTTTTGGCACAAGAACTAGTGAAGTTGGTCAGACCGAGTCATAGTTCGATGGCACCGAGACGGCTAGGGTTTCACAGAGTTCCAAAATTGGTCACACCGATAAGTACTTCTCGGTCAGACCGAGTTTTACTTGTGCAATGGCATAAGTTAAATCGGTGGGACCGAGTTTTTCAACTCGGTGGGTCCGAGATGGTTTCGGCGGAAACCGAACCCTAAAATTTTCGAATTAAACCTAATCTACGAGTTCATTGACTGGATAGGAGTTTATCAAACGTGGTAAGAATCATGATGATCACAATGTGCTAGGAATTGGATTGGAGAATAGCACAAAGATCGAGTCCATACCCTAGTTCGGCGTAGACTCGCTACGGCGGCAACGGCAGGGCAGAATTCCGTTGACGGCGACGGAGACCAGCAACTGGAGGCTGCTGGCGGCGAGGAGGACGATCCAGAGACCCAGGAGGCAGAGCGAGCTATGCGCGGGCGAAGAGGTTTCGGAGAAATTTCCAAAATTCTGCCCGTCACTATATATAGCCCGACCCTGTCGGTGTGACCGAGTGGAACAACTCGGTGGCACCGAGATGCGAAACTGTATACAGTTATTGCAACTCGGTGTGACCGAGTGGTTCAAATCGGTTGCACCGAGATCGAAAACCTAGATCAACTTAATGATCTCGGTAGGACCGAAAATATGGTATCGGTCAGACCGAGAATCACAAAGAGGTTTTGGAAGTTTAAGTCTATGACGAATCGGGGACTCCGAGCGCTGCTCACACAGAGTGGTTCGAATCTGACTTGATCAAGTTTTGTGATGCAGCATGAATAGAGTTTGAGACGAGAAGAGCATAGATAGCTATAGGAGGTTATTAGGCATTCTTGTCCATCCACTTGGCAAAAGAAGATAAAGCCAAACAATCAAAACAACAAGTGGATGTCCTCTAATAAGTAAAATATGCAGCCAACATGCTCACACAATAAGATGGCAAACAAAATATGTGGCAAAGCATGCACAACCAATTCTAGCATCTATCAAGCAATTTGCGATGACTAGGTCATCTATATATGAGTATATTGACTTAGGAGTCAAGTGAGAACACTTGATCATAGGTCATACTCATCGTTTAAGCTCAAGTGGGGTTACCACTCTTACATAAAGCATTGTTGTATTCACATCTTTAGAGTTGCTTTAGCTCAAGTCTTAGAGTAAAGCTCCCCCTAGATGTGATATCCCCCCTAAGAGGGATGAACTAACCTTGGGTTTTGTCGATGATGACTTCATGTAGATGTTGAAGATGTGGATGCTCAATATTGATGTAGATCACTTGGAGCTATCCATTTGAGTGAATTGCACTTTCAATACCTACATGGGTTAGTCTCACAAGGAACAAACAAGGATATCCATACACATAGAGTGATGCATACACAAGATGATGTCCATGAAAACTTTAGGTTACCTTGTCCCTTGTATTACCAACAAGAGGGTTTGTGACTCCTTGAACTAGTGCATGATGTGGAAGTTGATTGCACTTGTTCTTGCCAAAATGATGAGAGTGAAATATGTTGGCGGAGTCACCCTCAAGAACTCTCTTGTTCTTTTTCTTTTGGATCCACACCATCTTGATGGGAATCCTTGGAGTTGTAGTCGTACTTGATGAAGTGGAACTTGACGTGGTCTTGGGAATCCACTTGACTAAGGTCTTAGGAGCTTCTTCAAATGCATCAATCTCCTCTTGACACTTGTCCTTGCCTTTTTGCTTGTAGTCTTGTGGTGGAAGATCATCTTGAGCTTGTGTCCCCTTGAAAGAAGTATCATACTTCTCTTGTTGAGGAACAAACTTTGTCTTGGGGTATTGATCTTCTTCCCATTCAACTCCATTGGCATTGAACTTTCATTCAAAACCAACACCTTGATTCTTCCGATGCATTCCTTGCTTGCGCACAATTTCCTCGAATTGCTTACTTCCGGCAAGGCTTTTGTATACTCCTTTCTCTATAATCCCCTTCAATAAGCTATTTTCTTGCTCAAGTGTAACTTGGCTAAGAGAATCATTAGTGGAATCAAGAGAACTACTACAAGCAACAACATTGCATTTAGCATGATCATTGTTACTACTAGAAGAAGAATCTTTCTTGTTCTTGTTACTAGATTTGACTTGAGGCATGTAAGTGGTTAAGAGTAAACGCTTGGCAATGTAAGAAGAACTTTTCTTGCGGAGATCATCATTGATTGCTTTTAAGAACTCATGCTCTTGCTCAAGATTGAGCTTTTCAAAGCCTAATTTCTCATGAGCTCTTAAAAGTTCTCGATGATCTTCGAAGATAGTTTCATGAGCTAACTTAAGAGTGTTTAGTTCTTTACTTAGAGCCTCAATCTTCTCCTTATCATTGTCATTCATTTTAGCATGATTAATTGATGTTTCATCATAGTACTCATCACTAGAGTTGTCAACAAGCAAGTCATCATCACCTAACAAGTCATCTTCATCACTATTAAAATCAACATACTCGGGGTGTGTTACCTTAGGACCTTTGGCCATGAAGCATCTTCCAATTCCTTCATTTGGTGAGTCAAATATGTCGTAGGAGTTGGTTGACACAAGTGCTAGACCGGCACCACCTTCATCTTGAGTATCTTCGGAGTCGGAGTGATAACTTCTCTCGGAGTGGCTGTCGGAGTCAGAGCCGGATACCCATTCACCAACATGAGCTTGATGTCTTCGTTTTGTGTAGCTCCTTGATGATTTTTCCTTCCTTTCCGAATCCTTGCTTCTCCGTGAGTATCTCCGTTCATAACGATCATCTCTACTCCTTCTCTCTCTTGGTGGTGATTCTTTGCTTCTTCCTTTTGGAGAATCTTCTCTTCTCTTGTAGGGAGCCCTACACTCATTGGAATAGTGTCTGGGACTTCCACAATTATAGCAGTTTCGCTCTTGACTAGAAGATCTTTTGTCATTGTAGGACCTTGGCTTGAAGCTTCTATCTTTTCTTCTACTCTTGTAGAACTTGTTGAAGTTCTTCACCATTAAGCTCAATTCTTCATTGAAGTTTTGTTTCTCACTTCATGATGTGGGGACTTCACATGAGGCTTTGTAGGCACCACTTGATTTGTTGTGAAGTTCCTCTTTATCCTTGAGTGACATCTCATGAGCAACAATCCTTCCAATCACTTCCGTTGGCTTGAGATCTTTGTAATTGGGCATCATTTGAATCAATGTGCACACGGTATCATATTTCCCATCCAAGGCTCTTAGGATCTTCTTGATGATGAATCTATCGGTCATATCTTCACTTCCTAAGCCGGCAATCTCATTGGTGATGAGAGCAAGCCTAGAGTACCTTTCAGCGACACCTTCACCATCCTTCACCTTGAACTTGTCAAGTTGACTTTGGAGCACATCCAACTTGGATTCTTTGACGGAGTCGGTACCTTCATGCATATCAATCGAAGTGTCCCAAATTTCCTTTGCATTCTCAAGGCGGCTGATTTTGTTGAATTCTTCGGGCACAATCCGTTGAAGAGAATATCACAAGCTTGAGCATTGTATTGCAACATCTTCAACTCATCCGCGGTAGCTTCACGGTTTGGTTCCCTCCCATCAAAGATCTCACCTTGCAAACCAACACAAACAATAGCCCATACGGCGGGGTTATGTCCAAGAATATGCATTTTCATTTTATGCTTCCAACTAGAAAAATTAGTACCATCAAAGTAAGGACCTCTACGGTGATAATTTCCCTCACTAGACGCCATACTCTCCTAGGTTGTGAAACCAAGGCTATGACCACCAAACTTATGGAGATCAAAGCAAAGGGAGAGCAAAGCTCTGATACCACTTGTAGGATCGAAAGTATGTCTAGAGGGGGGTGATTAGAATACTTGACCAAATAAAAACTTAACCTTTTCCCAATTTTAGTTCTTGGCAGTTTTTAGCTATCTTAGGACAAGTCAAGCAATCATTACACAATTCAAGCAAGCATGCAAAGAGTATATTGGCAGCAGAAAGTAAAGCATGCAACTTGCAAGAATATAAAGGGAAGGATTTGGAGAATTCAAACGCTATTGGAGACACGGATCTTTTTTCCGTGGTTCGGATAGGTGGTGCTATCCTACATCCACGTTGATGGAGACTTCAACCCACGAAGGGTAACGGTTGCGCGAGTCCACGGAGGGCTCCAGCCACGAAGGGTCCACAAAGAAGCAACCTTGTTTATCCCACCATGGCCATCGCCAACGAAGGACTTGCCTCACTAGCGGTAGATCGTCACGAAGTAGGCGATCTCCTTGCCCTTACAAACTCCTTGGTTCAACTCCACAATCTTGTCGGAGGCTCGCAAGTGACACCTAGCCAATCTAGGAGACACCACTCTCCAAGAAGTAACAAATGGTGTGTTGATGATGAACTCCTTGCTCTTGTGCTTCAAATGATAGTCTCCCCAACACTCAACTCTCTCTCATAGGATTTGGATCTGGTGGAAAGAAGATTTGAGTGGAAAGCAACTTGGGGAAGGCTAGAGATCAAGATTCATATGGTTGGAATGGAATATCTTGGTCTCAACACATGAGTAGGTGGTTCTCTCTCAGAACATATGAGTTGGAATGGTGTATGTTTTCTGATTGCTCTCTCCACGAGTGAAGAGGAGGTGGAGGGGTATTTATAGCCTCCACACAAAATCCAACCGTTACACACAATTTACCAATCTCGGTGGGACCGAATCAGAAAACTCGGTCGGACCAAAATAGTAAACCTAGTGACCGTTAGGAATTTCGGTGGGACTGACATGCAACTCGGTAGGACCGATTCGGTTAGGGTTTGGGTATAACGTAATCTCGGTGAGACCGATTGCACAAACTCGGTGAGACCGAGTTTGGCAGTAAGCTAACCAGAGAGTTGGTCAGGCAAACTCGGTGGGACCGACTCGCTCTTTCGGTGAGACCGAAAAGTTACAAGAAGGAAACATAGGGTTTACATTGCAATCTCGGTGGGACCGATTCGCTCTTTCGGTGAGACCGAAAAGTTACGAAAGGGAAACAGAGAGTTTGCAATCCCATCTCGGTGAGACCGAGATCCTTATCGGTAGGACCGAATTGCTAGGGTTTGGCAGTGGAAAATGACAAGTGAAACTCGGTGGCACCGGATTGAAAGAATCGGTATGACCGAGTTTGGCTTATGGTTTAGGTCATTTGTGGATATGGGAAAGTAGCTGAGGGTTTTGGAGCATATCATTAAGCACATAAAGCAAGAGGCTCATTAAGCAACACCTCATCCCTCCTTGATAGTATTGGCTTTTCCTAAAGACTCAATATGATCTTGGATCACTAAAATATAAAATGAAGAGTCTTGAACTTTTGAGCTTGAGCCAATTCTTTGTCCTTAGCATTTTGAGGGTTCCACTTTCACATCCATGCCATGCCAATCATTGAGCTTTCCTGAAATAATCATCTTGAAATAGCATTAGCTCAATGAGCTATACGTTGTTATGAATTACCAAAACCACCTAGGGATAGTTGCACTTTCAAACGCCCCGGATAGAACTTTCCATATTTGTAACTCCGAGTCTTGCCTTTTTCGGAGATGCGATGTGAGTTTCCCTTCGTGCTTGGGTTTTTTCTTCATTTTTTCCTTTTGTTCATGTCATGCATTTCATATCATATCATCATGTGCATCGCATTTGCATACACGTTTGACTCATGCATCCGAGCATTTTCCCCGTTGTCCGTTTTGCAATCCGGCACTCCTATGTCCTCCGGCGCCCCTTTTTGTCTATTTTCGTGAGCGGGTGTTAAACTCTCTCGAAATGGTCCGAGATTTGCCAAGCGGCCTTGGTACACCACCGGTAGACCGCCTATCAAGTTTCGTGCCATTTGTAGTCCGTTTAATACTCCAACGGTTAACCGGGGAACCATAAAGACCTCAGTGTGTTGCAGCCCGACACCCCTCTAAAGTTGCCCAATAACCTTTCCAAACCCCTTCCATGTCCACCACCGGATCACAATCACGTGGCGGAAAACTACACCTCATTTGGACACTCCTACCTCCTCCTACCTATAAATATGTGTCTCCCTTCAAAAATTCGCGCAGATGAAGCCCTAGTGTCTTCCTCCTCGCGCCGCCGGACACATCCATCCGCGCCGGACATGCCCGCCGCGCCTGGCCACCTCACTCCAGCCAATCTGAAGCCGCCACATCACCTCGCCGCCGCTTCCCTCCACTTGCGTCACGCCACGTCACCGCCGCCAGCGCCCCACTTCGCCGCGCCGGGCCCACTTCCTTAATCAAGTATTCTTTTATTGATGGGCAGTCTCTCCATTCTTTGCGTCAATGTTCTTATCCGTAGTCTCTCCATTCTTTTCGTCAATGTTCTTATCCATAGTGTTCTTATCCATAGCCCCGGTCGCTGTGCTCGGGGCGTCGACCGTAGTGTCCTTCCCGTATGGCACTGAGCTCTTGGCAGCCGCTGGTGTGTGTGGGTGTTCAGGTTGTGGAAGGCGCAGAACGGTCGTCTGTTCTTGGATGTCTCGGGGTGATCTCTGCGCCGTTTGGTGTCAGGCTCCGCTGCTAGCACCACTGCTTCCTTGCGCTTCACGTCCTTGGCCTTGGCTTTCTTCTCCTCTGTGCCCGCGGCTAGCAGCTCAAGGAGAGAGAGGCGCCCCTCCTCAGCTCTTGCGCACTTGGTCGCCAGGTTGAACAGCTCCTGAGATGTGCAAAGCTCCTCGTGGATAGCAAGCTCTTCCTTCATCTTGATGTCACGGACGCCGTCGGAGAACGTGGAGATGATGGCCTCATCTGTGACCTTGGGGATCTAGAGGCGAGTGTTGTTGAAGCACTGAACGTACTTCTGGAGGGTCTCCCGTGGCTATTGCTTGATGCGGCGCAGCTCGCCCGCGGCCGGCGGGTTCATGGCGGTCATCCACCACGGCTACAATGTCCTCAAGATGCTTGGAAGCGGCAGATACCAGAGGATGGCCTTGTACGGCAGGCGGATGTGCGCGACGTCGAAGTCGACGAGCTCGGTGCGGTAGTTGTCGCGCGTGCCGAAAGTGACAGGCAGGCGGACCTGCCCTATTGGTGTGGTGGAGCCGTCGGTCACTTCTGAGAAAGGTTTGGTAGGCTGGAGCTGCTCATATGGCACTTGGAGGTTGTCGAACGTGTCGACAGACAGGACGTTGAGCCCAGCACCACCGTCCATAAGGGTCTTTGTAACCTGCACATTGCTGATGACTTGGGAACACAACATCGGGGGGACGCCGGCGGTGGCTATGCACTTGAGCTGATCTGTCGAGTGGAAAGTGATGGTGCACTGGGACCACTTGAGAGGGCGCATGGCCGCAAGCTTGGGGAGCACCACGTTCACCTTGCAAGCGCACCATTTGAAGATGCGTTGAGAGGCTGGGGCCTGGGTGCCGCACAAGATGCAGGCGATTCACGCGGCTCCTGGAAGCCCCCAGCCCCCTCGTCTTGATGATGATCGTCGTTCCTTCTTGGTGGCGCTAGCGGGGCAAGACCGACGTTGCTTTGGGGGCGATCCTCACGAGGTTGGTCCCTCCAGGCCCCCTCGCGAGGATGGTTGTAACGCCCTCAATGCGGCTATATCTCCCACGTGTCGAAGCACGACTTAGAGTCATAACCGCATTGAAACCAATATCGCAAGTGAGGTAATCTTCATACAACCCATGTAATACATAAGGGAAAGAGATACATAGTTGGCTTACAATCGCCACTTCACACAATTACATGAATAAAGCATTACAGCATCCAAATACAATCAAGGTCCGACTATGGAACCAAAATAAAGGGCAACCCCAAATGCGACAAGGTCCCCCGATCGACCCCAACTGGGCTCCACTACTGATCAACTAGAAACAAAACATGACAAAGGACAAGATCTTCATCGAGCTCCTCCTTGTGGTTGGTTGCGTCATTTGCATGGTTCACGACACCTGCAAGCTGGTTTTGGAAGTATTTGTGAGTCACGGGGATTCAGCAATCTCACACCCTCGCGATCAAGACTATTTAAGCTTATGGGAAAGGTAAAGGTATGAGGTGGAGCTGCAGCAAGCGACTAGCATATATGGTGGCTAACATACGCAAAAGAGAGCGAGAAGAGAAGGCAAAGCATGATCGAACAACTATGATCATGAAGTGATCCTAGAACAACCAACATCAAGCATAACTCCAACACCGTGTTCACTTCCCGGACTCCGCCGAGAAGAGACCATCACGGTTACACACGCGGTTGATCTATTTTAATTAAGGTCAACTTCAGGTTTTCTACAACCGGATGTTAACAAGTTCCCATCTGCCCATAACCGCGGGCACGGCTTTCGAGAATTCATAACCCTGCAGGGGTGTCCCAACTTAGCCCATCACAAGCTCTCACGGTCAATGAAGGATATTCCTTCTCCCAAGACAATCCGATCAGGCTCGGCATCTAGGTTACAAGACATCCTCGACAATGGTAAAACAAGTCCAGCAAGACCACCCGCTGTGCCGACAAATCCCGATAGGAGCTGCACATATCTCATTCTCAGGGCACACCGGATAAGCTAAGTGTACGGGAGCCAACGTAACCCAAGTTGCCAAGGGACGGCCCCGCATGGTGCTCTGGGTTGGACCAACACTTAGAGAAGCACTGGCTTGGGGGGGGGGTAAATAAGATGACCCTTGGGCTGGCCGACCGAAGGGAAAGAAAAAAGGCTAGGTGGCAAATGGTAAAACCAATGTTGGACCTTGCTGGAGGAGTTTTATTCAAGGCGAACTGTCAAGGGGTTCCCATTATAACCCAACCGCGTAAGGAACGCAAAATCCGGGAACATAACACTGATATGACACAAACTAGGGCGGCAAGAGTGGAACAAAACACAAGGCATAAGTCCGAGCCTTCCACCCTTTACCAAGTATATAGATGCATTAATTAAATAAGAGATATTGTGATATCCCAACAAAATATCCATGTTCCAACAAGGAACAACATCACCATGTTCCAACAAGGAACAAACTTCAATCTTCACCTGCAACTAACAACGCTAAAAGAGGGGCTGAGCAAAGCGGTAACATAGCTAAACAACGGTTTGCTAGGACAAGGTGGGTTAGAGGCTTGGATTAACAATATGGGAGGCATGATAAGCAAGTGGTAGGTATCGCAGCATAGGCATAGCAAAAGAGCGAGCAACTAGCAAGCAAAGATAGAAGTGATTTCGAGGGTATGGTCATCTTGCCTGAAATCCTGCAAGGAAGAAGAGTGAGTCCATGAAGAAGACAAACGGACATAGTCGAACGAATCCTCACAAACGCAACGTTACTGAATTACCGAGAAGAAGTACACCGGAAAGAAAGCAATCAACATAGTAAACAACCACTACAACAACATGGCATGATGCACAACAGCATGTCCGGTTTAATGGAGCATGGCATGGCAAAGTGCACAAACAATCCTACAAATTAAGTGGAGCTCATTACGCAATGGAATTGCATGTTGAAGAAAACACCATGTGACTTATTTAGTTCTCTCTCGTTTATGTACCCAACAAGATTAAATGTTGTTAGCATGGCAAGAGATGAAGCATAAAGAAACTATCTATCTAGGCAAGTTTAAATGAGGCCGGAACAACAAACAATAAGTCGAGAAAACCTCATGTGCAATATTATAGGGTTGGTACTGTTCTGCCCTAAACACAATTTTAGAGTTATTAAACATGCAAAGTGACTACACCATGTTAAACTAGGCATTTTTCTACCCCATTTACATATGAAGTTTGTTACACACCGAGTTACGGTTACTTAGTTATGAATTAAAGCATTTTCACATGGCATAGGAGCAAATTTAAACAAACATCATTTTAAACATTTTAAACATAGAAGAAAGTTGTATATTAGGAAACTACCTAAAATTCTAGTCAAGTTACATATAGAAATTATGTAGATCCGATGCACGGTTCATGAGTTATTAAATGCGTGAAGTTTAGGGATCTTTTTGTAAAAACTGCAGTCTCTAGATAAATAGCAAATTCACAGAAAGAAAAAAAACAGAAACGGGCCGAATCTGGGACAAGCCGAATAATGAGAAAAAAAGGAGGGCGCTGGAGCTGGCCTCACCATGGGCCAAGCCCAGTCGATGGAAGAGGCACGGCGGTGGGCGCTGGCTGGGCCTGACGCGGTTCTGGCCCAAGTGGTGGATCGAAACGCTCCACCTCTGCTCGAGAAAGAGCAGAGCAGTGGCGACAGCAGGGCGCGGGGAGGTGAAGGTCGCCAGCGCCGGAGGACTCCGGTGGGGTGGTGCGGTGACCTGGAGCCAAGGACGAGGACGAGGTGCAGGGAAATGCCGGATCTGGCAGAGGGCGACGCACGGAGTATGGTAGGTCGATGCGGATGAGCGAGAAGAGCACTCCGACTCGTTGCAGAAGAGGAAACCGATAGGTTTAGGGGGCGACACCTTGCTGGTGCGAGGGAGGGTCAGGTCTAGGAGGAGGCTCGCGCCTGAGTCAACCCTGGCGAGCAGACGAGGTCCGGCAACGACGGGGAGGTCGGGACCCGACAGATCCGAGGCCAGGACGACGACGTCAGATGGAGACGAGGCCGGCAACTGTTGAAGCTTCGAACGATCATGGCTCCTGTGCGAAGAACACACGGTTGAGAGAGAGGTCAAAGAGAGATGGAGAGAAGAATAGGAGGAGGGACAAGAGAAGAGATGGGTGTGAAGCTCATCAGTTGGTCAACGGCGACGGCGCAGGACAGCATCGGGCATGGGTGGCAGTGCAAGGGAGGTAGCGGTGCTGACTGGAGAAGCTGCGCGAGGCCGAGCGCCATGGCGGTTCGGGAGGAGGTGCTTCATCGCGGCTCGTCGGATGGAGCTCGAAGCAGAGGAGGGGTTCAGGCAGAGAGGTGGCTGGGGATCGAGCCTCCTGCTCGATCTGTAGGCGGGCACGACGACCAATCGAAGGGAGGAGGTGGAGGCTTATTGGATCGGAGAAGATGGAGGTTGGATGGTTGGGGGGACCGAGAGAAAAAAATCCCGAGAAAGAAAAGATTTAGCGGCGATGGGACAGTCTCCCGAACAATAAGGAAAAGCGGGTGGCGGCGGCTTCGGGATTGGGGAGGAAAGGATGGGACAGCATAGGGTTAAGGGTTCATCTGTTTAAATAGCATGTTGGAAAAGGGTAGGGCTATCTAGGTCCCTCCGATCAAAATCAGATGGACGGGAAAAATAGGTTAGGTAGCCCAAACAGAAAAACAGAAACGTTTTGTAGATGTTTGGGGATGTTCCGGATACAACGGTGGCAACAGTCCGGGTCGGGTTCGGGACAACTTTCGGACGCGCGCGAGGGGGGTGCGGGCTGACGAGAGAGGTTAGGTTGGACCTGGTGGTAGGTAGTGAGCTGTGTAGATGATCTCAAGCTGAGAGAAGAGAAGAGAGGGAGGCCCGGCGACTGCTTCCGGAGACCGAAAACATCCGACGTGTGCCCGGCTCTAATGCCGCTATAGTTTAACGGTTGGGCTATCAAACGAACTCCGAATGCGATGAAACTTGATAGGCGGTCTGTCTATATTATAATAAGACCACACACCAACTTTCATTCCATTCCGAGAACATTTTCTGGCCACATACAAAATACTATTTCGGACATGCCGCGGGCGCGTGCAAGTGTGTCTAGGTGCAGAATGGACAACGGACGGAACTGGGAGACCCGGACTAATGCAAGTTTTGAAAAACATGATGATGCAATGCATAGGATGACATGGCAAGATGCAGCACCCAAGAAAATGACATGGCAACAACAGCGAATAACACGAAGACACCTGGCACATCGGTCTCGGGGCGTCACGACACTCCACCACTAGGAGAGGATCTCGTCCCGATATCTAGAATGGCACCGGAGGGAAAACAGAAGAGAAAGAGAAGAGGTAAAACTAAGTTGCTCCTTCGACAAACGAGTCAAAGAAAGAAACTTGAAAAGGTTAAGCCATTTTGAGAAAAGAATACAACGTAGATAAATGAAGCTGAAAGCACTCCGTTAACAAAGAGGAACAAGGAAGAACAACTTTGGGCAGCACTCCGGTTGAGAAGGGATGCAAGGCTTTATAAGGCGAAAAGAACTTGAGCAAAAAAGGACAGAACACTCCGGTTAAATGGATAAGCAAAAGAAAGAAGCATGATCTTGAAAAAACAAAATGACGGGTTGAAAAGAGCAACATCGCAATGCCTCCGGAAGAAATATAAGAATGGAAACAAAAGAACAAAGAAGAAGACAACAAGTTCTGCCTGAAATGAATTTGGGAGAGCATCCATAAAAAGAAGGATTGAACAGAGTTGTTGGGAAATCAACAACGAAAAGAACAGGCTTGTTGAGTGCTTATGGAAAATATCTCAAGAACTTGAGGTGAAAACCTACCATAAATGGAAACAAGATTGGATTGATATGAACAAGGAGACAAGAAACTTATTTCACCGGGAGGATAAATGAAGAACTTGGGTCATTTATAAGCGCCATAAATAGCAACAATCCTTAGGGAAAGCTTTAGGTGAAATATAACCCAAGATAACTCCAACAAAGTGATTGATGGATTGAGAAGAGCTCATGCTCGAAGAAATTTGTGGGTTCAACTATCTCATTCTTGACAATTGTTGTATCATGAAACACAAACTCAAATTTCCAAGAGTGACATAATACCACCTCCGATGATATGGTAGAAAGAATTGCACTTCGGATTGCAAGATGAAGAATGATTGAGCTACTCTGAAAAGAATCTCAATGAACACATCGAAAAGGAATTAAATCTTAGATGAACTATCATGTAGAACCTCCATGAAGAACTCCGGTAACAAAAGAATGATCAATCAAAATGAAAGAGAAATTGAAAAACACACGGCGAAGACTTGCAATTAATAGATGGATTTACTCGATGAACCTCCGGAAACAAGAATTTAATTTACTCAAAGAAACAAGAATAAGAATTACATTATGCTTAACCTTCACCAATTTAGATTGATGACAAGCAACGGATCGCATACGATTTATTCTCGTAGAAAGGATTTAGATAGATATAGCGCCAACTTGAGAAAAGTCTTCAACGAACCACCGGTCGAATTGAAATAACGAATAAATTGATAAGGAAAAGAAATCTTGAACGAACCACCGTAAGAATTGAAAATGAACGAAGGGAAGATAAGGAAACATCGGATAAAATTTTCAAATGGACGAAGATGCTTGAGAGAATTTAGATACATGAGAACGAAGAGAGCATGAATTGATTAAAGAATATTTGAATGATGTACCGGTAAGATTTGGAGAATGATAGCTGAAAGTTGAGAATGAATAATATTTGAAAATAATGGCCTTCGGAGGAAAAAAAAAATGGGAACACCTCATGAAATGCTCTGTGTGGGTGAAAGAATTCTCACAATCAAAACCAATTATGAGAGGATGGCACGAAGCTAGAGCCATAAATCTTGAAGAGAAAGGAGCAAGATTTAGAGGAAAATCTTCTTCGGTCTTCAAATGTTGAGAATGACGATGAGAACACCACCAAGAATTGTTGAGATACTCCGGGATCATGAAGAATATAAAGGTTGAATCAACAATGAATAGGATTTGAAAGATCTTGGAGAAAAGGCATTTGACTGATGATAACTCCTTCTTATGTCAAATTTCAAAAGAATTTTAAGGATAGCTCCGGGAAAATAAGAAGAGTCAGGTAAGATCCTGGGAAAAGACCTGTGGGTTAGGGCCCACTCAAGAGAAACACCGTTGAAATGATTTAAAAGAGAGAATGCACAGTTTGAATTAAAATGGCTTGAATGAGATACCTATCTCGAAAGAGCTTGAACGAATGCAGAGTGGAAACATGAATCTTCGAGATATCTTCAGCACTCCGGAACAATTGAATAGCGAGAGGTGAATGATTAAGAATTGCACCAGCATGAGAAGGTATTTGAAACAAGGAAAAAGGATATGATCCACAAAGCTTGACTTGGTTCCACCGGAGAAGAAAAAGAATGAATAATGGTGAACTAGAAACTCCGTTAAAATCTTCATGAGCATCACCGGGTAAGAACATTGACGGAAAAGAATGGAGAGACTTCACAAGAATAAAAGGATACTTGATTAAGAAATCTAGGTCCTTGAAAAGAAAGGGAGGGTGGGCGGGAAAACAAAGGCAGCTTGGAGACAAATGAAACAAACACCGTTGAGAAGACTTGAGTTGATCTTGCGAATGTTGAAGAGGTCGGATCCACTTGAAGAGAGACACACCGGTTGAAAAGGATTGACATGACAGACTCGATGATCGAGAAGGATTAGTATTCACATCGGAGTATAAGAACACCATTTAGGAAAAGGTTTGGAATCAACACTTGACTTCGAAGAAACTCGAATACCACAACTCAAAACAAAAACAAAGGGTTGGCTTGCAGAATAAGCCGGAACAAACATATGATAGAGATTTCATCCGAAGTTTTCATGGTGGGGCCTACACGGGCTCGATCGTACAGCACCATCATGTACAAGGAAGTGCACATGACATATGAAGCGTCCCCGAGTCGGCATAGCCAAGGACTCTTTAAGACACAACGAGACCAGTGTAAAACCAATCGTGGATAGGCGGACCACTGGACGTCGAACCCCAATTTCATATCATACATCTGTCGGAAAGATATCCTAAGAGCTACTTGAATTCCCACTTATAAACTCTCGAAATTTTCCAGTTATGCAATCAGGTGTTGGGGATACAGGGGAAGCATAATATCTCACCCAAAACTAGCAAATCCTACATCCAGTTGTATCCATCCTTCAACACATAACCAAGAAACCTTCGGAAATTATTTACCTCAACTTTCGAAAAGCATCCGTTATACGAGTTATGGCAATACTCCCGAACTCCCACCCTAGTACTAGGTGGCGTCGAGGTTATCTCACCAACAACTGCATAAAAGAGATTTTCGATGTCGGCGAAACTAAACTCAGGTATTCCAGAACTGCAACGATAGAATTGTGACGACAACACCTTGGAGCTCAACTCCCCGGGACACTGCCACAACCCCTAAATGACAGGAGGCACCAAGAACAATGTTCTCGTCACAAAACCATCGGAACGATTGCAAGATACCCGCGTGACCCCAAAATTTTTTTAGTGAAATTTGAGAAGAGAAGAGTCAAAACTCTACGTCAGGATGCCTCACCAGAGCGACGAAGGGACTGGGGAGTAAAAAGAATTCCTAACTCTCCGATATATATAATCCTAAATGACTGAAACCATTTTTCTAGACTCATCAACGCCAGCGATTCGATCAAGCAGGGGGCTCCTAAAGTCGAGGAAGGCTCTGGTACCCACTTGTAACGCCCTCGATGTGGCTATATCTCCCACATGTCGAAGCACGACTTAGAGGCATAACCGCATTGAAAGCAATGTCGCATGTGAGGTAATCTTCACACAACCCATGTAATACATAAGCGAAAGAGATACATAGTTGGCTTACAATCGCCACTTCACACAATTACATGAATAAAGCATTACAACATCCAAATACAATCAAGGTCCGACTACGGAACCAAACTAAAGAGCAACCCCAAATGCGACGAGGTCCCCCGATCGACCCCAACTGGGCTCCACTACTGATCAACTAGAAACAAAACAAGACAAAGGACAAGATCTTCATCGAGCTCCTCCTTGAGCTTGGTTGCGTCATCTGCATGGTTCACGACACCTGCAAGCTAGTTTTGGAAGTATCTGTGAGTCACGGGGAGTCAACAATCTCACACCCTTGCGATCAAGACTATTTAAGCTTATGGGAAAGGTAAAGGTATGAGGTGGAGGTGCAGCAAGCGACTAGCATATATGGTGGCTAACATACGCAAAAGAGAGCGAGAAGAGAAGGCAAAGCACGATCGAACAACTATGATCAAGAAGTGATCCTAGAACAACCTACGTCAAGCATAACTCCAACACCGTGTTCACTTCCCGGACTCCGTCGAGAAGAGAGCATCACGGTTACACACGCGGTTGATGTATTTTAATTAAGGTAAACTTTAGGTTTTCTACAACCGGACGTTAACAAATTCCCATCTGCCCATAACCGTGGGCACGACTTTCGAAAGTTCATAACCCTGCAGGGGTGTCCCAACTTGGCCCATCACAAGCTCTCACTGTCAACGAAGGATATTCCTTCTCCCAAGACAATCCGATCAGGCTCGGCATCCAGGCTACAAGACATCCTCGACAATGGTAAAACAAGTCCAGCAAGACCACCCGCTGTGCTGACAAATCCCGATAGGAGCTGCACATATCTCGTTCTCAGGGCACACCGGATAAGCTAAGCATACGGTAGCCAATGTAACCCAAGTTGCCAAGGGACGGCCCCGCACGGTGCTCCGGGTTGGACCAACACTTAGAGAAGCACTAGCCCGGGGGGGTTTAATAAGATGACCCTTGGGCTGGCCGACCCAAGGGAAAGAAAAAGGCTAGGTGGCAAATGGTAAAACCAATGTTGGGCCTTGCTGGAGGAGTTTTATTCAAGGCGAACTGTCAAGGGTGTGACGCCCCAAGACCGATGCTCGATAAGTCTTCCATATGTTCCGGGTTTTGCCATGTGTTCCATTTGTGCCTGCCCTTTTATTTTTGCATTGCATCATGTCATCATGCCATCATATCATTAGTTATTGCAACTCAACTAAATAAATTGCATGGATATTCGGTCCATTTAAATCGAGGAAATTCACATGGTGATTCTCTTTAAAATATATCGTCCCAATAGTAGGGAGCTATATTAAATATTCCATTTATTTGGAATTCACATTAACACACTTGCCTATTAAATCCCTTGGCCTTTTTCTTCTTCAAGTGTTGATTCTCTAACCTTGCCTTATATTTCTATCATCATTTTCCGGAGCTCCACCAAAAATCCGAACATTTTTGGACACCTCTAATTCCTAGTCCTTGTTCAAACCATTTGAATTAAATTCAAATGACTTTGAATTAAATTCTTGCAATCATGCATCTCCTATTTTTTTCGTGGACCGTGCACATCTTTATGAGTCCGTAAAAATTATCCCTCATGCGTAATTCTTTCCCTAACCCACCTCTTCTTTTCTCTTCTCTCTATGCTTTTTCTGTTAAAGGAAATAGTTTAATAGAGAGAGAGTGAGAGGCGGCCTACACTGACTGGCCTCTTAGAATCTCCACCAAAAGGCCCAAGGCCCTGTCCTTTTACCTCCCCACTGCGTCGGCCGGCCTCCCTGGCCCACTCCCTCCTAACCCTAGATGGCCCAAAGCCCAGCTCCTACACCGCACTCGTCTCCCTCTCTTTCCCGCAGCGCCGCCATCTCCCCTCGATGCCATCTCTCTCCCTCGCAGCACCATTCTCTCCCTCGATCCCCATTCTCTCGATCCCCTCTCCTCGCCCTTCCATCTTCCCACGCCGACGCCGCCAACGGCCACCCCGGCCAGCCTCTGGTCACCTTCAGGCGACCTAGTCGCCCCTGGTTCTCCTCCTGTCCTACGAGGCCCTGCTTCTCCTCCTAGCCTCGCGCCCGAGCTGCCCGTCCATGAGCACCATGCCGGCCGCCCGCTCCTGTCCTCCTCACACTGGATCCGACGAGTCCTTGTGCCTCCCTTCTCGCGGCATCGACCTCCCCTTCGGCCTTTGTTGTCACGCCTCCGCGGTTCGTGGTTGCCCTTTACCTCGAGCCCTGCCCGACGCTGCCGTGGACATCTCCTCTTCATCGCCTCCCCGCCATGGCACCCTACAGCAGAGCACCACGATGCCCTTCACCTGCGCCTCATCAAGCAGGAACTCTGCCTGCCCTGCTTCCCCCTCGCCGCCGGCAGCAGCAGCAGCTACTGCACCCTTTCGACGCGCCCCGGCCCTGCTTCTCCTCCGCGCGCCATGGCCTCGACACCCCCTGCTCCACCTCGACGACCTGCCAAGCAAGATGACCGAAGACCCCAAGTGCTCTGCAGATCGTAAAGTCCGGCAAGTCCAACTAGTTCCGATGCCCCAAGGACGACTACGCGGTGTTCCGTCAAAGTACCTAAACCGTGTCTCCAGAATCGCCAAGACCGTCCTGAATATTGCCAAGTACCACTTCGGTTCCAGAACGTGACAAGTACCATGACGCCCGGAGTCCTTGGATCCGTCAAGTTCCATTATGAGATGTACAACTACCGTCGACCTCGAAGTCCTTGGATTCGTCAAGTTCCACTACCGCCGACTAGCACAACTACCGTTGCAAAAACGAGACCGTCAAGACCCGACCGACAAGTACCCCGACGACCCTGAACATATACGGTCATGTACAACTACCATCTCCGAAGAACCGTGTAACGGGACCGCCAAGTTTGTCTTCCGCCGTCTCCGAGATCGTCAAGTACCACTATGAGATGTGCAACTACTTCCACGACAAAATGAGAACAACTACCGCCATTGAAGGCCGTCAAGTGAACATCTACCGACGACGTGTACGACCTACTCCGTGAACGTGTACCACTACGCCGCCCTAACGTCTACGGAACATGAACCACGACCATCGTTGAAGACCCCATGGACGTCAAGTTCCATGTCATGACCCCGAACATCTACGGACATGAACCAATACTTCCCTCGGCATCCCGAGAATGTCTAATTCCCCTACACCACATCGTACTCGAACCCCTCCGATAACGCACGCTTCAAAGGTATAACCTCGAGATGCCATCCGTGAACGAATGCTTGCGATGTTTGAGATGCTCGTGTTTGCACCGTGTCCAAATTGTCACTCGTTTCCTTGTCACCAACTCATGGGACACCCGGAATCCGGGAGCGCCCCACCATCTTTTGCATGCATCCGCACACTTCTCCTTTGCATCGGTATCTCAATCGAGTTACCGGAACCGAAACGCTGCCGTGGCACCGTTTTCGTATCGTTGCCGTGGCACCCCTTTTGTTTCCACCATGGTGACAAATGCTTCATAATGCTCTTATCAATATTTTCATAAAAACTTGCATAAACTTGAACATGTCATCCGCATCATGTTAACAACATCAAGAATATTTAAAATTGTTGTTTGTATTAATTTGCTATATGCATATGGGGATTTACTAGATTTTTCGTTTGCTATATCCGGCCCCATTTAAATTGTTTAGATAGATAATCCCTTTATGTTTCACCTCTTCACATGCTTAACAACATTTAATATTGTTGGGTACATAACCGAGAGAGAACTAAATAAGTCATGTGGTGTTTCGTCAATATGCAACTCGTTGCATATTGATCTCCACTTAATTTGTAGTTTTGTTTGTGCACTTTGCCATGCCATGCATATTTAAACTGGGCATGCATCATACTTGGTTGCGCATCATGCCATGCTTATGTGAAGTTTGTTTACTATGTGGTGTCCTTCTTTCAGGTGTTGCGCCTTCGGGTTGGTTCCGGTAACGTCGCGTTTGTGAGGACCCGTTCGTCTACGTCCGTTTGTATTCTTCAGGGACTCGTTCTTCTTCCTTGCGGGATTTCAGGCAAGATGACCATACCCTCGAAATCACTTCTATCTTTGCTTGCTAGATGCTCGCTCTTTTGCTATGCCTATGCTGCGATACCTACCACTTGCTTATCATGCCTCCTATATTGCTGAACCAAGCCTCTAACCCACCTTGTCCTAGCAAACCGTTGTTTAGCTATGTTACCGCTTTGCTCAGCCCCTCTTATAGCGTTGTTAGTTGCAGGTGAAGATTGAAGTTTGTTCCTTGTTGTAACATGGAGATGATGTTCCTTGTTGGAACATGTTTACTTGTTGGGGATATCAAAATATATCTTATTTAATTAATGCATCTATATACTTGGTAAGGGTGGAAGGCTCGGCCTTATGCCTGGTGTTTTGTTCCACTCTTGCCGCCCTAGTTTCCATCATATCGGTGTTATGTTCCCGGATTTTGCGTTCCTACGCGGTTGGGTATAATGGGAACCCCTTGACAGTTCGCTTTGAATAAAACTCCTCCAGCAATGCCCAACATTGGTTTTACCATTCGCCACCTAGCCTTTTCTTTCCCTTGGGTAGGCCTACCCAAGGGTCATCTTTATTTTAACCCCCCCGGGCCAGTGCTCCTCTGAGTGTTGGTCCGAACTGAGCTGCCTGCGGGGCCACCTCGGGGAAACTTGAGGGTTGGTTTTACTCGTAGCTAGTCTCATCTGAGTGTGCCCTGAGAACGAGATATGTGCAGCTCCTATCGGGATTTATCGGCACATTCGGGCGGTGTTGCTGGACTTGTTTTACCATTGTCGAGGATATCTTGTAAAACCGGGATACTGAGTCTGATCGGAATGTCTCGGGAGGAGGTCTATTCCTTCGTTGATCGTGAGAGCTTGTGATGGGCTAAGTTGGGACACCCCTGCAGGGATTTGAACTTTCGAAAGCCGTCCCGCGGTTATGGGCAGATGGGAATTTGTTAATGTCCGATTGTAGAAAACCTGAAGTCGACCTTAATGAAAATGCATCAACCGCATGTGTAACCGTGATGGTCTCTTTCTGGCGGAGTCCGGGAAGTGAACACTGTTGTTGGAGTTATGCTTGACGTAGGTTGTTCTAGGATCACTTCTTGATCATAGTTGTTCGACCATGCTTTTGCTTTCTCTTCTCGCTCTCTTTTTGCGAATAGGTTAGCCACCATATATGCTAGTCGCTTGCTGCAGCTCCACCTCATACCTTTTACCTTACCCATAAGCTTAAATAGTCTTGATCGCGAGGGTGCGAGATTGCTGATTCCCCGTGGCTCACAGATACTTCAAAACCAGCTTGCAGGTGTTGATGAGACCGTGCAGATGACGCAACCCAGCTCAGGAGGAGCTCATTGAAGATCTTGTCCTTTGTGTTGTTTCGTTCTAGTTGATCAGTAGTGGAGCCCAGTTGGTGTCGATCGGGGACCGTGTCGCATTTGGGGTTCTTCTTTTATTTTGGTTTCATAGTCGGACCTTGATGTATTTGGATGATGTAATGCTTTATTCATGTAATTGTGTGAAGTGGCGATTGTAAGCCAACTATGTACCTCTTTCCCTTATGTATTACATGGGTTGTGTGAAGATTACCTCACTTGCGACATTGCTTTCAATGCGGTTATGCCTCTAAGTTGTGCTTCGACACGTGGGAGATATATCCGCATCGAGGGCGTTACAAAGGGGTACCCATTATAACCCAACCGCATAAGGAACGCAAAATCCAGGAACATAACACCGATATGACGGAAACTAGGGCGGCAAGAGTGGAACAAAACACCAGGCATAAGGCCGAGACTTCCACCCTTTACCAAGTATATAGATGCATTAATTAAATAAGAGATATTGTGATATCCCAACAAAATATCCATGTTCCAACAAGGAACAACATCACCATGTTCCAACAAGGAACAAACTTCAATCTTCACCTGCAACTAACAACGCTAAAAGAGGGGCTGAGCAAAGCGGTAACATAGCCAAACAACGGCTTGCTAGGACAAAGTGGGTTAGAGGCTTGGCTTAACAATATGGAGGCATGATAAGCAAGTGGTAGGTATCACAGCATATGCATAGCAAAAGAGCGAGCAACTAGCAAGCAAAGATAGAAGTTATTTCGAGGGTATGGTCATCTTGCCTGAAATCCCGCAAGGAAGAAGAGCGAGTCCATGAAGAAGACAAACGGACATAGTCGAACGAATCCTCACAAACGCAACGTTACCGGATTATCGAGAAGAAGTACACCGGAAAGAAAGCAAATAACATAGTAAACAACCACTACAACAACATGGCATGATGCACAACAAGTATGATGCATGTCCAGTTTAATGAAGCATGGTATGGCAAAGTGCACAAACAATCCTACAAATTAAGTGGAGCTCATTATCCAACAGAGATGCATGTTGAAGAAAACACCACATGACTTATTTAGTTCTCTCTCATTTATGTACCCAACAAGATTAAGTGTTGTTAGCATGGCAAGAGATGAAGCATAAAGAAACTATCTATCTAGGCAAGTTTAAATGAGGTCGGAACAACGAACAACAAGTCCGGAAAACCTCATGTGCAATATTCAAGGTTTGCTACTGTTCTGCCCGAAACACAATTTTCGAGTTATTAAACATGCAAAGTGAGTACACCATGTTAAACTAGGCATTTTTCTACCCCATTTACATATGAAGTTTGTTACAAACCGAGTGACGGTTATTTAGTTATGAATTAAAGCATTTTCACATGGCATAGGAGCAAGTTTAAACAAACATCATTTTAAACATTTTAAACATAGAAGAAAGTTGGATATTATGAAACTACATGAAATTCTAGTCAAGTTACATATATAAATTATTTAGATCCGATGCAGTGTTCATGAGTTATTAAATGCATGAAGTTTAGGGACCTTTCTGTAAAAACTACAGTATCTGGATAAATAGCAAATTCGCACAAAGAAAAAAAACAGAAACGGACTGAATCTGGGACAAGCCCAACAATGAGAAAAAAAAGGAGGGCGCTGGAGCTGGCCTCACCATGGGCCAAGCCTAGTCGGTGGAAGAGGCAGGGTGGTGGGCGCTGGCTGGGCCTGACGCGGTTCTGGGCCAAGTTGTCGATCGAAACACTCCTCCTCTGCTCGACTGGGAGCAGAGCAGTGGCGATAGTAGGGCGCGGGGAGGCAGAGGTCGCTGGTGCTGGAGGACTCCGGTTGGGTGGCGCGGTGATCTAGAGCCAAAGACGAGGCCGAGGTGCAGGGAAATGCCGGATCTGGCGGAGGGCGACGCACGGAGCAGGGTAGGTCGATGCGGATGAGCGAGAAGAGCGCTCCGGCTCGTTGCAGAAGAGGAAACCGACAGGTTCAGGGGGCGATGCCTTGCAGGTGCGAGGGAGCGTCTAGTCTAGGAGGAGGCTCGCGCCTGAGTCAACCCTGGCGAGCAGACGAGGTCCGGCAACGACGGGGAGGTCAGGACCCGATAGATCCGAGGCTAGGACAACGACGTCGGATGGAGACGAGGCCGGCAACTATTGAAGCTTCGAACGATCATGGCTCCTGTGCGAAGAACACACAGTTGAGAGAGAGGTCAGAGAGAGATGGAGAGAAGAATAGCAGGAGGGACAAGAGAAGAGATGGGTGCGAAGCTCATTAGTTGGTCAACGGCGACGGCGCAGGACAGCATCGGGCACGGGAGGCAGCACATGGGAGGTAGCGGTGCGGACTGGAGAAGCTGCGCGAGGCCGAGTGCCATGGAGGTTCGGGAGGGGGCGCTCCACCGCGGCTCGTCGGATGGAGCTTGAAGAAGAGGAGGGGTTCGGGCAGAGAGGTGGCTAGGAATCGAGCCTCCTGCTCGATCTGTAGGCGGGCACGACGACGAATCGAAGGGAGGAGGTGGAGGCTTTTTGGATCGGGGAAGATGGAGGTTGGATGGTTGGGTGGACGGAGAGAAAAAAATCCAGAGAAAGAAAAGATCTAGCGGCGATGGGACAAGCTCCCGAACAACAAGGAAAAGCGAGTGGCGGCAGCTTCGGGATTGGGGAGGAAAGGATGGGACAGCCTAGGGTTAGGGGTTGATCTGTTTAAATAGCATGTTGGAAAAGGGTAGGGCTATCTAGGTCCCTCCGATCGTAATCAGACGGACGGGAAAAATAGGTTAGGTAGCCCAAACAGAAAAACGGAGACGTTTTGTAGATGTTTGGGGATGTTCCGGATACAACGATGGCGATAGTCCGGGTCGGGTTCGGGACAACTTTCGGGCACGCGGTAGGTAGTGAGCTGTGTAGATGATCTTGAGCTGAGAGAAGAGAAGAGAGGGAGGCCCGGTGACTGTTTCTGCAGAACGAAAACGTCCGACGTGTGCCTGGCTATAATGCCGCTATAGTTTAACGGCTGGGCTATCAAACGAACTTCGAATGCGATGAAACTTGACAGGCGGTCTATCTACACTATAATAAGACCACACACCAACTTTCATCCCATTCGGAGAACATTTTCAGGACACATAAAAAATATTATTTCAGACATGCCACGGGCGCGTGGAAGTGTGTCTGGGTTTATAATGGACAACAGACGGAACTGGGAGGCCCGGACTAATGCAAGTTTTGAAAAACATGATGATGCAATGCACAGGATGACATGGCAAGATGCAACACGCAAGCAAATGACGTGGCAACAACAGCGAATAACAGGAAGACACCTGTCACATCCCTAGTTCTGGTATGGTCCTAGGCTTGCTTTGTGCATCATGTTTAAATTTCAAATGAAATTGAAATGGGGATGTTGCAAACCCTAGCACCAAAGTTTTTTCCCAATAGGTTCAACTTTAAAATGGATTTTCAATGAACCCAAAATGCTATTCAAAAATGTTCATGCTCTTTGGATAATGTTGGGAACAACAACCAGAGGTGATGCACATTTTTGCTACTCATTTTGGATTTTTGAATCAATGCATCAATATTTGATTTGGAGCTGTTTAAATTATATAAATATTTTAATGGCTCCAAAAATGTTGGGAATTGGTGAGGGCCTCTGGAATATTATATCTAGATGCCACAAATATTTCCAGCATTTATGGAAATGTTTTAACATTTCTTTTAGATACAAAACAAATGTCAGAAATAGAAAAAGAAAACAAAAAAATAGAAACCACTTACCTGAGGCCTGGCATACCTGGCACCCCCAGCCGGCCCAGCAGAGGCCCAACCCACTGGCCTCTGCCAGTCATCACTTACCTCCAGCCAGGAGGATGCCGAGTGCGTGGCCGACGCACGCCGGCGCCGCCCGGCCACCTCCTACTTGCCTGGCTGTCCTCTCGTCGCCCTGGACCTTCCCTCGCATCGCCACGCACCTCCTTCGACCCCTGCGTCTCTCTCCTCTCACTCTGGATTCCTCCCCCCTTCTCTGCTTGCTTCCGAACGGAGCCCGTCACCGCCGTTCGCCATAGCCGCAGCCACCGCCTCCCTCTCGCCTCCCCTACGTGCCCCAGGGATCCGCCTTGTCGCCTTCGTCCTCATCGTCGAGCCACACATCGCCAGGAGCTCTGCTTCGCCACCAATTCCGTCGTCTTCAACCTCTCGCCGCCGTGGATCTCCGTCGCCGCTCGTCGCCGTCAGCGCGTCCCCGAGCCCACCGAGCTGCTCTTCCGGTCCACTGTGAGCCTCGCGTCGGTTCCCCCTTCTCCCCTGCCTTCCCGTGCACCGCAGCACTGCGCCCGCTCGAGGCCGAACTCCGGCCGCCGCCTTGAGCTCCACTCTGGCGAGCTCCGGCCTCCCCAGCTCATCCCACATGCTCCACTGGTTGCGGACGACGACGGGCTACGCCCCGGTGGTCCCTGCGCGTCCAGCCGCCGCTCGGAGCGCATTTCCGGCGAGTCGCCGCCGTGGGTTTGGTTGTCGCCGGCCGAACTCTGGTGACTACTGACGTGGCCTCTAATTAGGCACTAATTACCCCTAGAGCCACTAACAGTGGGCCCAGTGCCACTAATCTAAATTAGATTAGAAATAACCCCCTGTTAACTAACTATCACACTAATGTGTGGACCCCACATGTCAGGTTTGACCAGTCAGCGCTGTTGACTTGCTGACGCAAGCATGATGCAGTGCTGACGCAATAAGCTATTTTCTGGATTTAAAATAAATTAGGAAATTCCAGAAAATGATAGAAACTTCAAAAATTCATAGAAATTAAACCGTAGCTCAGAATGAAATAAATTATATATGAAAAATCATCAAAAAATGCAAGGAATCCATTTATGCTAGTTTCATGCATGAAAAACAACCTATACTTGCTGTATAAGTGAAAACGTAATAATGGCATGTTATATATTTAATTTGGGGTTTGCATATGAACCCTTGGTTCATATGGACTTCAACCAAATTGATGCTAGATGCATTAGGGAAAATCATAGCATCTTTGAAATGTCATCTTCATGCATCATATTGTTGCATATGGTTGGTTATTGATTGCTTCATCGTGGATCTATCAGGCAAGCAACCCCCCTTGAGCATCTCGATAAATCCCACTCTCTCGCTCCTTCTCCTTATACTGCATTAGGACAACAACGATTCAAAGTGCTACTTTCTGCTGTGGTAGTTGAACCCATTCCTCTGCATGACCTATCATTGCCACAGTAAATAGTTGAGACACACTAGAATGAGTAGGAGTTGCTTGAGCCTTGATGTGCCTGCTCATCCATGCTTGTTTTCTTTATGCCAGCTATGCTTAGAGTTGTGTCAGGTCTGATTCATCGGAAATGAATCGGAGTGGTGAACATGTCCTACCGATAAAGGCTAAGTGTGTGAACACGTTTTGGTAAAGGTAGCGATGAGAGGCCATGTAGGAGTACATGGTGGGTTGTCTCATTGGAACCGTCCCTAAGCACTGAGTTCTGTGTATGTTATCCAAGTCCAGTTACTACCACACATTGGGTTCCGGTCATCCGGCGCCTCTCGGCTTATTAATCCACTTGATCTCTGTCCAGGAGTTGCAACTAGTTTCTAGCGTTTGTAGGTAGTGCTAGTTGTCTACTAGGTGGTGTCCGACGGGACGGGCTTGGGACAGACTAGGCACCGTGGCACAGTGTACCAAGTGGCACCCGGATGGTGGGCTTGGGAACCCTGCACACATCGTTTGGGGCCGTGAGCGACACCCCGGCCGGATCTCCTTGCGGATTGTCACGACCGGTTTTCCAATAAAAACATTCATTGAGAAACCAATCTTTGAGTCCAGTATGAGAGAAAATCCTCCTCACTGGTAGACAAATACTTGATACAATAAGCCAGTAGCATAGAATATATTACAGGGTTGAGCTAGGGCTGCTCAACAAATTATTACAAACGCGCCAATAATTATACATAATGGCGGATATAACACAATGGTGTGGTGGCATACTACTGACTCGAGGATATAGTGGTGGTGGAATAACACAATGCGAAGTGTGGTAACACGACTCTCAAACTGGCATCTCATCGAGCATCGAGGTGATGCTCGATAAATTTATTCGGGTTGCGGAAGCGGTTATAAAACAGTGACCAAGACCAGGGTCGCACGGGACTGACTGGGATTCCTCTAGGCATCGGACTCGCTATCGAACTCTTCATCCATGAGATCGCCTTCGTCAGCATCTGGCCAAATCAACAAGACAATGAGTACTTTGAAAGTACTCGCAAGACAGTTCGGACGTAAGATATAACAAATGCATGCATGAATGCGCCATGAATAATCTTTCCAATGCACAATTAAAAATTTGCATAACGAAGTAAGTACGAGGGAGACGGTGGTAGTCCGCCTGATATCCCAACAAAATATAAATGAGAACCAATCAGGTGTCTGAAGCGACGCCTCGAAAGGTGAACAAATAATAACAGAAAAATCAGGCCACAGTCGGGCGTCTTAGCGACACCCCATAAAGGGCTTTAAAAGAAATGGCACAGTCGGACGTCTGAGCGACATCACAGAAAGGGCTTTAAAAGAAATGCCACAGTCGGACGTCTGAGCGACATCACAGAAAGGGCTTTAAAAGAAATGCCACAGTCGGACGTCTGAGCGACATCACAGAAAGGGCTTTAAAAGAAATGCCACAGTCGGACGTCTGAGCGACATCACAGAAAGGGCTTTAGTCCACAAGTAAATAATACTCATAATAAATATTCAGTTCACGATAATGAACGGGTTAGTCCATCCACAGAAATAAACTGTTAACCGGGCTTAGTGCTCATGAGATTCACCGGAGTATCTGTCACCAAAAACTGGCACTTGTCAGAATAAGTCAGCGCAATATTTGGATATGGATAAGATGATTTGGAGATTTATGACTCTGCAGAGTTTGTACAAAAATTTCCCACAGCTAACGGATTTCCGTAGTCTCGAAGGACTAGTTCCGTTTACGGTATTTCGGAAGAAAACACAGCAATCCAGTACACACCCACCCTATCTCTCGATGCCAGGACTCACCCTAGACATCGTCCAAGAAAAACTTTGAGACGGGGAGATCACAATCTCGAATAGCATGGGATCAAATTTATATACGCGCGCTCTAAGGGGTGCCCCCCTCTCGGTCCCAACCGGAAACACCCATGCCCCCTGATCGGATGACTGGCTTTAATCCAGGGCCATGGAACCATCATCCCGGCCTCTCCTTTTGGTGTGTACCAGGAAAGTGGTTTGCAACTTACTAAGCCATATTCCTTGCGGAAAACATGTGGTAGTACGAGGAAAGGAAAAGGAGGAACTGGACCGATACCATTTGACACTGTCGTCAAATAGTCTGGCATAAGACTGGCATGCTACAACACTGCCATCTTACCCATCCTCATGCCAACCCATGGCCATTCATACTCACATCCATCCACTTATAGATCATCGAGCTCACTTACTTTAACCATGCATGAAAATAACGTTCATGGGTATGCTCATCAACATGCCATGAAACTAACTAAATGCAAAACATGCCAAGACACTCATCATATCAAAAGTTCAAACATGCTTGCCTGGTTTAGGGTAGTCGGAGCCTAGCTCGGTGAAGTTCGCGGCTCCGTCACCTCCTTCGGTATCTACGGTATACAGAAAATATAGGCGCTATCGTAAATACCAAGAAGTGCACAAAACGTATTCCAATTTTTTTTCAAATAAATCTGATAAAAAACTTGACAAAATTTCAAAGAGAACAGAAAAAAAATCAATCAGAAATACTTTTCTGTTTAAAAGTTATAAGGGTTTTAGTCCACGGACTCATCTGTAATGAAACAGAATATTTCCAGGGGCTAGCTCATAAAAACTAAAAACGCTTCGGTAGATAATACGCCAGCCTAGGAGGAAAACGCATTTGGCAGAATACGCTTTCAGAAACGGTTCGTCTAGAATGGGACAGAGAGGCTGACGGGCAGGTACCACCCATCAGGTTTGAAAATTTAAAACGGGCGGCAGAGCTCGACGGAGCCCGAGAGCCGCGGTGGTCGCCGGCGGCGATCCACGGTGAGGTGAGCGGATCGGAGGGTACCTCCTTGCTCAGGACGTCCTTCCGCGTCGGTTGGTGGTGGTTGCCGGTGAGTACCACGTCGACGGCGAGCCTTGCTCCGGCGGACGGTGGCTCGGGTGAAGATGGACCTCGTCGGGGAGAGCTGCGAAGGTCAAATTGATGCTTGGGTCAGCTCACTGGTTGCTCGAGGAAACTACTGACGAAGTTTGGGCGCCGGGGACGGCCTCACCGGAGCGAATCGAGGTGGAGGCCGAGGCGGAACGAGGTGGCCGGAGTCGAGGAAGAAGGGCCCCTCGAGGCTCTTCTAGTAGCTGGTCGGGGTCCAGAGAGGTAGTGGAGGTGTGCGGGGGCGAGAGGGAGCTTGGGGGCGCTATATATAGCCGGGATAAGTCCGGCGAGCGATTACGGCGGCGCCGGGGTTGGGCAGTGGGATTAGGGGCTTGGGCATCATCTAGGTGGAGTAGAGGTTCCATTCCGGGGTCCAGCTCAGCACGGGAGGGGAGTTTTACGGCCGGCTCCAACGGAACGGCCGTGCGGCACGTCGGTGGTAGGGAGTGCTTTCTGTGCTTGCCGGGCCACGGTGACTGTGCAGCGGGGCTGCGCTGGCATGCATGTGCCACGCGGAGAGCCAGGGAGCGTTGGGGGGCGCCGAACAGCGTTGCGCCGCTGTTCTGCTTCCGGTCGACTGTTACGGTGGATCGGCCGCCGCGAGACACGCCAGCGCAGGCGGGCCAGGGTGCCACCGACGCCCGGAAGGCGCCAAGCGCACGTGCGGCACTCCAGACAAGAGGGAGAGGCGGCGAGGATCGTGCCAAGTGCACTGTCCACGCGTGACTGAAACGGGCGAGGAGAAAACGACACTGAACTCTGAACTTTACTGAATTACTGAAAGTGCAAAATACAGTGTATGCAAGGTGTTCGACAGAATGATACAGGTCTCTAGGGATTTTTCCTAGAGCTGATTTTTGGTGGAGTGGCTACTCATTGCTCCAGTAGGCTGCCTGAATTTTTGTAGAATTTTTGGGGGAGTGTAGATATGAATTTCACCAAATTTGGCAAATCTGATCCAAACTTGCAGAGGCTGAAATTTGAAAAATTTGAAAAGGAGGAGAGTGGATCAAGATGGTTCTGAGTTGTGGATGCTAAGGACAATCCAGAGGAGTTGGTTTGAGATCAAAACTCAAAGGGAATAAGGCACTTGCTTTGTAAATGACTCAGGCTCCAAATAATTGACAAAAATGATTTGATATGAAAAATGTTTGAAATAAAATACAAAACTTGTTTGGTTTAGTTGGGACAGAGAACTTAGGTTGTTCCAAGAGGGAGGGGAGGTTTTGGAGTGGTTTTACCACCTGTGACAAACAAAATCATGGGTGGTTTCAAAAAGAATGAAGTCCCAAAACTCCTAGGGTTTTTTTTAAATGAAAAACAAATAAGTTTGAGAGGGAAACAACCAGAAGAAAAGCTTCCAAAATTTTAACACCAAAATTGAAATGGAAAGGAAATCCTTGCTAAAGGTGAAAGGAAGTTTTTAAAGAGGAAGGATTTCTGGAAAAGAATTTTTTTTAAATGCCCACTTTTAGAATCCAATAAAGTTTTTGATGAAAACCAAATCAAAAATTTTGGAGTGTCACAACACCTACCCCCTTAGGAAAAATCTCTTCCCCGAGATTTCAGCTGATCCTTAAAGAAGTGTGGATGCTCTGTCTGAAGAAAGTCCTCTCTTTCCCAACTTGCTTCACTGTCGGTTTGATTGCTCCACTGGACTCTGAAGAATTTGATGGTGTTATGTCGGGTCCTCCTTTCAGACTCCTCTAATATCCTTACTGGACGATCCCGATAAGTGAGGTCTGGCTGCACGTCAATGCTCTCATGGGATACTTGTTTCTCGGGATTGCTCACGCACTTCCTCAATTGCGAGATGTGGAACACGTCGTGGACATCGGATAATTCTTTGGGTAAGTCTAGCTGGTAGGCTACCGTGCCTCTTCGCGCCATTATACAGAATGGTCCAATGAATCTTGGTGCTAGCTTCCCTTTAATCTTGAATCGTTGCAATCCTCTCATAGGAGATACTTTCAGGTATACGAACTCACCGGGCTTGAAGCTGACCCTACGATGTTTCTGATCATAATAACTCTTCTGTCGACTTTGAGCGGTCTTAAGTCGGTCTCTGATTAGCTTGACTTTTTCCTCGGCTTCTCTGAGCATGTATGGTCCGAAGATGCGGCTGTCTCCGGTCTCTGACCAATTCAACGGGGTACGACATCTCCGTCCGTATAAAGCCTCAAATGGTGCCATTTGCAGGCTGGCCTGGTAGCTATTGTTGTACGCGAACTCGGCGTATGGCAGGCTTTGTTCCCAACTGGTTCCATATGTGAGGACACATGCTCTCAGCATGTCTTCTAAAACCTGGTTTACGCGTTCCGTTTGTCCATCGGTCTGTGGGTGGTATGCGGTACTGAAGGCTAGTTGAGTTCCCAGAGCCTGTTGTAAATGCTCCCAAAATCTTGAGACGAACTGAGTGCCTCTGTCGGATATTATAGTCTTCGGGACTCCATGCAGACAAACTATGCGGGTGTGATAAATCCTGGCAAGCCGTTGAGTGTTGTAGGTTGTCTTTACTGGAATGAAATGTGCCACCTTGGTTAACTTGTCAGTGATGACCCAGATGGCATCATTCCCATGCTGTGACCGAGGTAGTCCGACAATGAAATCCATCCCTATTTCATCCCATTTCCACTCAGGTATTTTGTTTGGTTGCAGTAGTCCGGCCGGTCTCTGATGCTCAGCTTTTATGCGTTGACACGAGTCGCAACGTGCAATGAAGGTGGCTATGTCCCTCTTCATACCGTGCCACCAAAATCTTTCCTGAATATCTTTATACATCTTGGTCCCTGTAACACCCTCGATGCGACTATATCTCCCACGTGTCGAGGCACGACTTAGAGGCATAATCGCATTGAAGGCATATGTCGCAAGTGAGGCAATCTTCACACAACCCATGTACATATACAATATAAAGGGGGAATAAATAATAATAGTTGGCTTACACTTGCCACGTCACGTCAAGGTACAAAAATAGCATCCATCACACAAACACTCATGGCCCGACTACGGCGCCAAAATAGAAAAGACCCCCAACATGCGACTAATCCCTGAATCGAATCCCGAGCAGGCACCACTACTGATCATCAGGAAAAGAAACATAGTATCGCTGAGAGTCCTCGTCGTACTCCCACCTCAGCTCGAGCGCGCCATCTGGAGGAGTATCATCGGTCCCTGCATCTGGTGTAATAGTAATCTGTGAGCCACAAGGACTCAGCAATCTCGCACCCTCGCGATCAAGACTATTTAAGCTTAATAGGTAGGAAAAAGGTAATGTAAGTGGAGCTGCAGCAAGCGACTAGCATATATGGTGGCTAACTTATTCGCAAAAGAGAGTGAGAAGAGAAGGCAAAGCACGAGCGGAAACTAAATAGGGCCGACTACGCAAACATAACTCCAACGCCGTGTCCACTTCCCGGGCTCCGCCGAGAAGAGGCCATCACGGCAACACACGCAGTTGATTCATTTTAATTAATTAAGTTCAAGTTATCTACAACCGGACATTAACAAATTCCCATCTGCCCATAACCGCGGGCACGGATTTCGAAAGATCAATCCCTGCAGGGGGGTCCCAACTTAGCCCATAACAAGCTCTCACGGTCAACGAAGGAATAGACCTCCACCCAGGACCCACCGATCAGACTCGGTATCCCGGTACAACAAGATGATTCGACAGGTCAAAACTAGTCCAGCAACACCGCCCGAATGCACCGACAAATCCCGATAGGAGCTGCACATATCTCGTTCTCAGGGCACACTCAGATGAGACATCCTACGAGTAAAAACCAACCCTCAAGTTGCCCCGAGGTGGCCCCGCAGTCTACTCAGTCGGACCAACACTCAGAGGAGCACTGGCCCGTGGGGGGCTAAAATAAAGATGACCCTCGGGCTCCGGAAACCCAAGGGAAAGAAAGGGGTAGGTGGAAAATGGTAAAACCAATGTTGGGCATTGCTGGAAAAGCTTTAATCAAGGCGAACTATCAAGGGGTTCCCATATAGCCCAACCGCGTAAGGGACGCAATGATCCGGGAACATAACACCGATATGACGGAAACTAGGGCGGCAAGAGTGGAACAAAACACTAGGCGAGAGGCCGAGCCTTCCACCCTTGACCAAGTATATAGATGAGTAAAGATAACATAGCAATATAATGATACCCCAACAAGTAAATAAATGTTCCAACAAGGAACAGCTCCAATCTTCACCTGCAACTAACAACGCTATAAGAAGGGCTGAGCAAAGCGGTAACATAGCCAATCAATGGTTTGCTAGAACAAAGGTGGGTTAGAGGCTCAATCATGGCAATTGGGAGGCTGACAAGCAAGTGGTAGGCATCGTAGCATTGGCAAAGCAAAAGAGCGAGCAAACTAGCATAGCAAAGATAGTAGTGATTTCAAGGGTGTGATCATCTTGCCTGCACGGTTGTCAGAATTGACTGGATCCTCAAAATAAAACTCAACGGGCTCCTCGTTAGCGAACTCGTCTCCCGGCCCTACCCAACAACACAAACAAGCAACAAGGATACAATCAACCATGTGCAAAGGCAACCAATACGATGCAAAGATGATATGCTATGCGGGATGCGATGCGGGATGCAAGAATGCAACATGTAACAGGAAATGCATGAACCTGGCCTCAACTTGGAAATCCAAGTGTGCCACTGGATAGAGGGGAAGAAATCCCCTGAAAACGATATAAAGATCAAGGCAATCGGAGCTACGGTTTAGAAATGGCAAGCGTTTTACTAAACGAACCGATCTGCGATTTACAGCAAGTAGGCTCCTAAATGCCACAAAATGAACATGCTACAGCCACCCAACATGAAAACAGATTGCATGGCAGTGATGTACTCATCAAGCTTAACAAATCATCTTGACTGAGGCATAGGCAAATTCATCCATTAAGGGCTTCAAACAAGCATCGCAAAACTGAATAAGCAAAAACAGATTTCAGACTTAGCGAAATTAACGCTAGTCTGAAATTTCAGACCACGATGCTCTCTTCGGAGCAGCAAAACAACATGAAGGAAAACCTGAACATGGCAAGTAAGAGCATGGCATGGAGCTACTCAGCAAGCTTAACAAAACACCCAAAATTACCTGGGGCCAAAAGGGTTCACAAAATACTCTACCGAGCACACGAACATCGATGAAACACAATCAGTTTTCAGACTTAGTGAAAACTGGGACATGCTGAAATAATAACTCACGGAGGCATGTAAACGAGCTCGATGCTCTCACTACGGTGCAAGTCATGGAAAGGCAAGCATATATCCATTAAGAAGGCACAAAATGCAAGCTATACATGGCAAGAACAATGGCATAGCATGCATGGATCACTAGCAATAACTCCGGCAAAATCGCAAAAGAGTTAACGATCTGCCCAAAACAGCAACTATCCAAAAGTTGAGCTCGATTGAGTCAACCTAGAGTGCTCCAACATAACAAGTAAAGACATGGCTGGATTAAGCACAACAAGCATAACAAATCACTCTTACTGATCATCCCCAAAAGAGGCACGGATCACTAGGAAACAAGCCGGACATATAGCATCGTGATTAAAACGGCTCAGATTTAGTGAAAATCACTAAGTCCCTGAAATCTGTAATCTCAGGTAGCCCTCTTCGCAAGCTTGCACATGACAACACACACATCCTAAAAATACATGGAAGGCACCTCTGGAAAGAAGACAACATGCTTAACAATTCATCCCAAAGGGGCACAGGCATACCATGCACGGATTAAATATGGCAAAAATGACAAAAGTGCATGTTGGATTAACGGATCTGCAATTTAACTCAACATGCCTCCTTCCAACAGCATTTTTGGCAACAACATGACCTCAAATGCAAATGATGCAATGGAATGAAATGATGGACTCGACGAGACGAAGATTTTAACATATCATACACCCAAATCGGAGCAACGGGTGAGGAGATACAAGCAGTCAAAGTAGCAAGAAAAATTCTGAACCGGAGGAGAAAGTCAACGGGGGGGCGCTAGGGTTTTACTGTAGATCCGATCCGGATCTTGCGCGGGGCACTGTTCCTCGCCGGGCACGGAAGCCGAGGACGGCCGGCGACTCGCCGGAGCACCGCCGGAGTGGGAGAAGGGGCCGGGTCGGCCGGATCCGGGGCCGGGCGCGGGCGGAGCGGCGACCACGGCGATGGGGCGGCGAGCGGAGCGGCGGCCACGGCGGGGCCCGACGCCGGCGAGGAGACGCGGCGGGCTTCCGGCGACGGGGCGGCGACGGCGCGGGGCGTGGGCCACCGGAGAGCAGGAAGACGGCGGCGGGACGAGGCGGGCGCCCGCGGCCTCGGTCGGGCGGCGATGCGGGCCGGGGGGGCCCGGCCTGGGCTGCGGCGGGCCCGCGCGGGTGGCAGGACGGTGAAGTGGGCGCGGCGCCCCGCCCACTCAGCAGGCGACACGTGGCGGCGGACGGCGGGGCGGACAATGTCCGTCGGTGCCGATTTCGTCCGGCGGCGCGGTGGGTTGGATCTAGGGTTAGGACGAGGGGGGATCCGGATTTAGAATGGGGGGGTGTATATATAGGCATAAGTGGATCTAGGAGAGTCCAAATGAGGTGCGGTTTTCGCCCACACGATCGTGATCGAACGACCGAGACGATGGAGCTGAGTTTGGTGGGTTTTTGGCCAAAATGGAGGGGTGTTGGGCTGCACACACACGAGGCCTTTTCGGTCCCTCGGTTAACCGTTGGAGTATCAAACGAAGTCCAAATGACCCGAAACTTGATAGGCGGTCTACCGGTAGTAAACCAAGGCCGCATGGCAAGTCTCGGCCCAATCCGGAGATGTTTAATCCCCACACACGAAAGAAAGCTAGAAATGGCCACCGGAGGAGAACGAAGCGCCGGAATGCAAAACGGACAACGGGGAAAATGCTCGAATGCATGAGATGAACATGTATGCAAATGCAATGCACGTGATGACATGATATGAGATGCACGAAAAATGAAAACAACACACGGAGGCAAAGACCTGAACCCAAGAATTAAATATAACTTAATGCCGGAAACGGCAAGAGTTGGAGTACAATTGGGGAAGGTTACATATGGGGCGTTACAACACTCCACCACTATGAAAAGATCTCGTCCCGAGATCTAGGACTGAAAGAACTCCGGGTACTCAGAACGGAGGTGATCCTCGCGTTCCCAGGTAGCTTCACGGTCGGAATGGTGTGACCACTTAACTTTGAGAAACTTGATTGACTTGTTGCGAGTTTTTCGTTCAGTCTCTTCAAGGATTGCAACTGGGTGCTCACGGTAGGAGAGATCTTCTTGGAGCTCAATGTCCTCGAAGTTGACGGTGCGCTCAGGCGTCTTGAAGCACTTACAGAGTTGCGAGACATGGAACACATCATGAACATTGGCAAAGGTTGCAGGAAGCTCGAGTTGATAGGCGAGGTCGCCTCTCTTGCTGACGATCTTGAAAGGCCCGATGTATCTGGGGGCAAGCTTCCCTTTGATACCGAAGCGACGGGTCCCTTTCATAGGAGAGACGCGGAGGTAGACATGATCTCCGATCTCGAAAGCCAAATCACGGTGCTTGCTGTCGTAGTAGCTCTTCTGACGAGACTGGGCTGCTTTGAGGTTATCACGAATGACCTTGCACATTTCTTCTGCCTCTGTGATCAGGTCATTACCCAGCAGCTGATGTTCACCGGTTTCAGACCAGTTGAGAGGTGTATGGCACTTCCTACCATACAGAATTTCAAACGGGGCCTTGCCGGAACTTGCTTGGAAACTGTTGTTGTACGCGAATTCAGCATAAGGAAGGCAATCCTCCCACTTCATGCCGAAGGAGAAAACACAAGCCCTGAGCATATCTTCAAGAATCTAGTTGACACGCTCGACTTGACCGCTTGCTTGAGGATGGAAAGCAGTGCTGAAGCGAATGCTGGTGCCCATGGCCTTCTGAAAAGAATCCCAGAACTTGGAGGTAAAGATGCTTCCACGGTCTGAAGATATCACTTGAGGAATACCGTGCAGAGAGACAATGCGAGAGGTGTAGAGCTCCGCCAATTGAGCTGCAGTGATTGACCCTTTGATAGGCAAGAAATGAGCCACTTTGGTCAGCTTGTCGATGACAACGAATATAGCATCATTGCCACGCTTGGACTTAGGAAACCCAGTCACGAAGTCCATTTCAATGTGGTCAAACTTCCATTCTGGAATGGCGAGAGGTCGTCATACATGGTTCGGAGTGGTACTTGCGACGGTAGTGGTACACGTTTCATAGACGTTCGAGCCATATCGGTAGCGGTACTTGATGAATCCCGAAACGGACTTGGCGTCGTCGTGCGTAGGGGTACTTGGCGTTTCCGGAGATGACGGTAGAGGAACACGTTTCGAAGGGGTACTTGGGGTCCTCGAACTTGCCGATCTCGTCATCTCGAAGGGGTACTTGACGTCCAAAGCGTTCATCGGTAGTAGAACTTGGCGGTCTCGACGGTCGTCGTGGTACTTGACGTAATCCACGCAAACGGTGCCTGTCCAAGCGTCGATCTTGACCAAGATGTACTTGACGAGTTACCCGAACGCATTAGTCCTCGGACTTGGACTCCGGAGATGGTGTCGTGGTGGTCCTGCAGCAATAGTCTCCGCAAGGGCATTGGGGAAGGAGATGGTCATGACCGAGGACGAAAAACAAGGAGCAGCAGCGCGAGGAGGGCCTTGGCGGGGCTGGTCGTCGGCATCAGGCCGCGTGTGCTTGAGGAGAGGCCGAGGGCAGCTGGAACCGATCAGAGGCGACGCCCTATGGCGCGAGGACGAGGCAGGAGGCGGCTCGGGAGCACGGCGCGGGGACGACGGCTGCAGGCGCGGGCGCGGGCGCTCCTCTCCTCGGGCGCCTGGGCGACCCGGAGATAGGTGAGGAGGCGCGGCAGGGTGGCTCCGGCCAGGGGCACGGCGCGGGGTTCCCCTGGATCGTCGCCGACGGCGGCGGGTGGCGACGGGAGAGGACCCGGGCGGAGCAGGGCGCTGGGGAGGAGATCGGGCGCGGGCATGAGGCCTGGATGGTGGTGTGCGAGAAGAGCAGCGGGAGGGAGAGAGCGAAGGGAGAGAGGGGATCGAGCAGAAGTGGAGGACGGCGCGGTCCTGGGACTCGAGAGGGAGATCGAGGAGAGGGAGAGGGCGCGTTATCTCCTGGTGGCGCAGGGAGAGATCGAGAGGGAGAGGCCAGGGGATCGGGGCTAGCTAGGGTTAGGATGGCAGCGGGGCTGTTGGGCCGGCGCGAGAGGCCCTGGTGGCCGGCGGGAATGGAGAGGCCCAGGTGGGCTGCGAGAATGGAGAGGCCCAGGTGGGCTGCGGGAATGGAGAGGCCCAGGTGGGCTGGACTCTCTTACTCACTTTCTCTAATTTTCTTTAGTAGAAAACGATTAAAGAGAAAGAAAAGAAAGAGGGGGTTAGGGGAAGAAGTTGGACACGCGGATAATTTTCCCGGACTCACAAAAATGCACCTGTTCCGAGAAAATTAGAAGTGGCATGATCGAAAGATTTAAATTCACACTCATTTGAATTTAATTCAAATGGGTTTGAACTAGGACTAGGATTTAGAAGAGTCCAAAAATGTTGAGAAATTAGGTGGAGCTCCGGAAAATGATGAAAGGACATGTGACCAAGTTAGAGGCCAAGAGAAGAAATAATAAAAGGCATTGGGATTTTTGCAAGTGTGTTATGGTGATTCCAAAGAACGGATTTTATTATAATAGCTCCACTAATATCGGGAGGATATATTATAAAGAGAAGTCATCCTTCCCTCGATTTAAATGGATCGAAGGTCCATACGATTTATTTAGTTGAGATGCAAAAGATTATGACATGATGACATGATGACATGATGCAATGCACATGATGACGTGACATGATGCAACACGCAAGCACATGACAACGCAACAACATCGAATAACTGCACGACACCTGGCACATCGGTCTCGGGGTGTTACATACGTGTAACGTGTATTGCTATGTGTGGGATCTGACAACCTAGTTGTTTACCTCTGATAGCCTATCTTATGGGGAAATGTAGTCTTCTGCTTCCATGAGCCATAGTAGTCTGCTACAGCCCGGTTCACCGGAGTCCTGCTAGCCCAGCACTACTACTCCGGAACACTTGACTGGCCGGCATGTGATTCACTTTCTTCCTGTGTCTGTCCCATCGGGGAAATGTCACGCGGTGACATCCGGAGTCCTGTTAGCCCAGTGCTACAACCCGGATTCATACGCTGTTGACCGACATGCTCGAGGTTGATTCATGTATGCCTGTTCCCGTAAGTTAGTGCTACTTTGGGTTCACGACTAGTCATGTCGGCCCAGGTTCTCTATCATATGGATGCTAGCGACACTATCATATACGTGAGCCAAAAGGCGCAAACGGTCCCGGGCCAGGTAAGGTGGCACCCGTGGGAATACTGTGCGTGAGGCCGCAAAGTGATATGTAGTGTTACATGCTAGATCGGTGTGACTTAGGATCGGGGTCCCGACAACACCTGGCACATCGGTCTCAGGGCATCACAATGGTCTTGCCAGTGGTCCTCACGAGGCCTGTCGCGCCATTCCTGGCGCGGGCCATGGTTGTCACAGCGTCCACCTCCACGGCCGTAGCCTCGGTCACGGCGCTCGGGGTGTCGACTGTAGCGTCCTTCTTGTATGGCTCTGAGCTCTTGGCAGTCGCTGGTGTTGTGGGTGTTCAGGTTGTGGAAGGCGCAGAACGGTCGGCTATTCTTGGATGTCTCAGGCTGATCTCTGCCCCATTTGGTGTCAGGCTCCGCTGCTAGCACCACTGCTTCCTTGCGCTTCACGTCCTTGGCCTTGGCTTTCTTCTCCTCTGTGCCCGCGGCTAGCAGCTCAAGGCGAGAGAGGCGCCCCTGCTCAGCTCTTGCGCACTTGATCGCCAGGTTGAATAGCTCCTGAGATGTGTAGAGCTCCTTGTGGATAGCAAGCTCTTCCTTCATCTTGACGTCACGGACGCCGTCGGAGAACGCGGAGATGATGGCCTCATCCGTGACATTGGGGATCTTGAGGCGGGTGTTGTCGAAGCACTGAACGTACTTCTGGAGGGTCTCCCGTGGCTATTGCTTGATGCGGCGTAGGTCGCCTGCGGCCGGCGCGTTCATGGCAGCCACCCACCACGGCTACGACGTCCTCAAGATGCTTGGAAGTGGCAGATACCAGAGGATGGCATTGTACGGCAGGCAGATGTGCGTGACGTCGAAGTCAACAAGCTCGGTGCGGTAGTTGTCGCGCGTGCCGAAGGTGACAGGCAGGCAGACCTGCCCTATTGGTGTGGTCGAGCCGTCGGTCACTCCTGAGAAAGGTTTGGTAGGCTGGAGCTGCTCATACGGCACTTGGAGTTTGTCGAACGTGTCGACAGACAGGACGTTGAGCCCAGCACTGCCGTCGATGAGGGTCTTGGTAACCTGCACACTGCTGATGACTAGGGAACACAACATTGGGAGGATGCCGGCGGTGGCCGCACACTTGAGCTGATCTGCCGAGTTGAAAGTGATGGCACACTGGGACCACTTGAGCGGGCGCGCGGCCTCAAGCTTGGGGAGCACCACGTTCACCTCGCAAGCGAACCGTTTGAAGATGCGCTAAGAGGCTGGGGCATGGGCGCCGCGCAAGATGCAGGCGATTGCACGCAGCTCCTAGAAGCCCCCAGCCCCCTTGTCCTGATGATGATCGTCGCTCCTTCTTGGTGGCGACAGCGGGGGAAGACCGGTGTTGCTTTGGGGGCGATCCTCATGAGGCTGGTCCCTCAAGGCTCCCTCACGAGGATAGTCTTGCCAGCGGTCCTCACAAGGCCTTTCACGCCATTCCTGGCGCGGGCCATGGTCGTCCCAGCATCCGCCTCCACGGCCGAAGCCCCGGTCGCTGCGCTCGGGGCGTCGATCGTAGCGTCCTTCTCGTATGGCTCTAAGCTCTTGGCAGTCGCTGGTGTTGTGGGTGTTCAGGTTGTGGAAGGCGCAGAACGGTCAGCTGTTCTTGGATGACTCGGGCTGATCTCTGCCCTGTTTGGTGTAGGGCTCCGCTGCTAGCACCACTTCTTCCTTGCGCTTCACGTCCTTGGCCTTGGCTTTCTTCTCCTCTATGCCCGCGGCTGGCAGCTCAAGGAGAGAGAGGCGCCCCTCCTTAGCTCTTGCGCACTTGGTCGCCAGGTTGAACAGCTCCTGAGATGTGTAGAGCTCCTCATGGATAGCAAGCTCTTCCTTCATCTTGAAGTCACGGGCACCGTCGGAGAATGCGGAGATGATGGCCTCATCCGTAACGTTGGGGATCTTGAGGCGGGTGTTGTTGAAGCGCTGAATGTACTTCTGGAGGGTCTCCCCTGGTTGTTGCTTGATGCGGCGCAGGTCGCCCGCGGCCGGCGGGCGGTTGCGGGTGCCCTGGAAGTTGGCGACGAAGCGGTCGTACATCTCGTCCCAGCAGGAGATCGAGCCGTGCTGCAGGTTCAAGAGGCAGGAGCGGGCCCCGTTCTTGAGAGCCATGGGAAACCAGTTTGCCATGACTTTCTCGTCGCCGTTGGCTGCTTCGATGCTCAGCTCATAGAGCTGCAGGAACTCCACGGGGTCGGCGGTGCCGTCGTAGCGAGGAGGCAAATTCGTCTTGAACTTGCCTGGCCAAGCGATGCTACGCAGCTCAGGGGTGAAGGTGCGGCAACCGGCCATAGTTATTGGGGCCAGCTTCGGAGGTGGAGCTTGGTCTTGGTGAGGTCCCCGCGGCACCGCCGCTGGCGCCACGCGGTCTTGAAGAGGCGGCGCGGGAAGCGCGGGTGCAGCTCCTCGCGGCCGAGGGATTTCTTGGCAGCTTCTCTCTTCGCGCGCGGGCACTGGGCGTGGCGGATCACACCGCGGGGCCACGCGCCTTGGTGCCAAGGCACCGTCTTTGGGCTGGGGTGGTGGAGGCGGGCCTCAGGCCTCGTCTCCTGTGACTGGCTGGGGGTGAGGCAGAGAGTGGGACGGCGCCGGGGAGCCCCCTGCGGCGCGGACGAGCTCGTCGATGCGGTCGAGCCACTCCTCATAGAGGTCATCGACTGGGCGGTAGCGCAGGAGTTCATTTGCATCGAGGAGTGCGGCCCACGCCTCCATGGGAGCATGGCATGCATGGGATGAAGAATCGGCCGGGGTCAGCGATGGAGTGGCGGTGCGGCGGTCCTGTCGTACCGAAGGATGCAGCGAAGACACTTGCTGCTCGTTCCCCACCGGGCCTGTGGCAGCGTTAGCGGCGGGAGACGGAGAACGACGAGGTGGCCCGCCGATGGGGTTCGTCTGAGCAACGCAGGCGGTGAGGGCAACAGACGTTCAGCTCGAGCTCGGCGAGCGTCTGCCATGGAGACGATGGAGCGACGGACTAACGGAAGGGAAGCTACGGCGCCCCCTACCTCGCGCGCAAAATGTCTGATGTGGGGTTCCGGCAAACCCTTAAGGTTCGAACACTAGGGAGCGCGCGAAGTCTTGTCCCCCCACCGATCTATGCCCTAGCTCGCTAAGATCTCGCGGACGAACTTGATGAACTCGCAACACAGAAAGACACAAGATTTATACTGTTTCAGGCCACCGTTGTAGTGTAATACCCTACTCCAGCGTGGAGGTGGTGGACTGCCTCTTGGGCTGATGATGAACAATACAAGGGGAAGAACAGCCTCCTGAGGGAGAGGTGTTCTCGTGCTTGGCTAACTTGTGTGGGTGTGGATGATCTTGATGATTGATAACCCATAAGTATAGGGGATCGCAACAGCTTTCGAGGGTAGAGTATTCAACCCAAATTTATTGATTCGACACAAGGGGAGCCAAAGAATATTCTCAAGTATTAGCAGCTGAGTTGTCAATTCAACCACACCTGGAAACTTAGTATCTGCAGCAAAGTGTTTAGTAGCAAAGTAATATGATAGTGGTGGTAGCGGCAACAAAAGTATAGACAGCAAAAGTAATGTTTTTGGTATTTTGTAGTGATTGTAACAGTAGCAGCGGAAAGTAAATAAGCGAGAACCAGTATATGGAAAACTCATAGGCACTAGATCAGTGATGGATAATTATGCCGGATGCGGTTCATCATGTAGCAGTTATAACATAGGGTGACACAGAACTAGCTCCAATTCATCAATGTAATGTAGGCATGTATTCCGTATATAGTCATACGTGCTTATGGAAAAGAACTTGCATGACATCTTTTGTCCTACCCTCCCGTGGCAGCGGGTCCTATTGGAAACTAAGGGATATTAAGGCCTCCTTTTAATGGAGAACCGAAAGAAAGCATTAGCACATAGTGAATACATGAACTCCTCAAACTATGGTCATCACCGGGAGTGGTCCCGATTATTGTCACTTCGGGGTTGCCGGATCATAACACATAGTAGGTGACTATAGACTTGCAAGATAGGATCAAGAACTCACATATATTCATGGAAACATAATAGGTTCAGATCTGAAATCATGGCACTCGGGCCCTAGTGACAAGTATTAAGCATAACAAAGTAATAGCAACATCAATCTCAGAACATAATGGATACTAGGGATCAAACCCTAACAAAACTAACTCGATTACATGATAAATCTCATCCAACTCATCACCGTCCAGCAAGCCTACGATGCAATTACTCACGCATGGCGGTGAGCATCATGAAATTGGTAATGGAGGATGGTTGATGATGACGACGGCGACGAATCCCCCTCTCAGGAGCCCCAAACGGACTCCAGATCAGCCCTCCCGAGAGGTTTTAGGGCTTGGCGGCGTCTCCATATCGTAAAACGCGATGATTTCTTCTCTCTGATTTTCTTCTCTCCGAAAGCAAATATATAGAGTTCGAGTTGGCGCCGGAGGGTTTCCAGGGGGGCCACGAGGTAGGGGGGCGCGCCCCACCCTCGTGAGAAGGGTGTGGGCCCCCTGGTCTTCATCTTTGGCGAGGATTTTTTTATTATTTTCCTAAAATCTTCTGTGGAGTTTCAGGTCATTGCAAGAATATTTGTTTTCTGCACATAAAGCAACACCATGGCAATTCTGCTAAAAATAGCGTCAGTCCGGGTGAGTTCCATTCAAATCATACAAGTTAGAGTCCAAAACAAGGGCAAAAGTGTTTGGAAAAGTAGATACGACAGAGACGTATCAACTCCCCCAAGCTTAAACCCTTGCTTGTCCTCAAGCAATTCAGTTGAGAGACTGAAAGAAAGAAAGAAAAACTTTTACAAATGTCAGTCCGGGTTTGCTCTTGTTGTTGTAACTATGTCAAGCCAGCATTCTAGTTTTCAGCATAGATCATAACTAACCACATTTGCAATAATTCTCAGGTCTCATAATTACTCATATCAATAGCATAATCAACTAGCAAGTCATAATAATAAATCTCGGATGACAACACTTTCTCGAAACAATCATAATATGATATAACAAGATGGTATCTCGCTAGCCCTTTCTGAGACCGCAAAACATAAATGCAGAGCACCTTTAAAGATCAAGGACTGACTAGACATTGTAATTCATGGTAAAAGAGATCCAATCATAGTCATATCCAATATAAATTAACAGTGATGAATGCAAATGACGGTTGTGCTCTCTAGCTAGTGCTTTTTAATAAGAGGGTGATGACTCAACATAAAAGTAAATGGATAGGCCCTTCGCAGAGGGAAGCAGGGATTTGTAGAGGTGCCAGAGCTCGGTTTTGCAATAGAGATAAATTGTATTTTGAGCGGTATACTTTCATTGTCAACGTAACAACTAAGAGATGGTGATATCTTCCATGCTAAACACATTATAGGTGGTTCCCAAACAGAATGGTAAAGTTTATACTCCCCCTGCACCAACAAGCATCAATCCATGGCTTGCTCGAAACAACGAGTGCCTCCAACATACATCAGGTCCCAGGGGGAGTTTTGTTTGCAATTAATTTTGATTTAGTTTGCATAAAGCATGGGACTTGGCATCCCAGTGACCAGCCATTTTCTCGTGAGTGAGGAGCAGAGTCCACTGCTCTTGAGAATAACCCGCCTAACACGGAAGATAAGGACAGCCTTGGTTGATACATGAGCTATTCGAGCATAAAAACAGAATGTTTATTTGAAGGCTTAGAGTTTGGCACATACAAATTTACTTGGAACGGCAGGTAGATACCGCATATAGGAAGGTATGGTGGACTCATCTGGAATAACTTTGATGTTTAAGGGATTGGATGCACAAGCAGTATTCCCGCTTAGTACAGGTGAAGGCTAGCAAAAGACTGGGAAGCGACCAACTAGAGAGTGACAACAGCCATGTACATCCATTAAAATTAATAAACACTGGATGCAAGCATGAGTAGGATATAATCTACCATGAACATAAATATCGTGAAGGCTATGTTGATTTTGTTTCAACTACATGCGTGAACATGTGCCAAGTAAAGTCACTTAAATCATTCGAAGGAGGATACCACCCCATCATACCACATCATCATCATCTCAATAGCATGTTGGAACACAAGGTAAATCATTATAACTCATAGCTACTCAAGCATGGCACAAGCAGCTATGATCTCCAATTGTCATTGCAAACATGTTTATTCATGATAAGCTGAATCAAGAATGAGGGACTCATCATATTTACAAAAAAGAGGTCGAGTTCATACCAGCTTTTCTCATCTCAGTCAGTCCATCATATATCATCATAATTGCCTTTCACTTGCACGACCGAACGGTGTGAATAATAATAAGAGTGCACATGCATTGGACTAAGCTGGAATCTGCGAGCATTCAATAAACAGGAGAAGACAAGGCAATATGGGCTCTTGGTTAAATCAACAATAATGCATATAAGAGCCACTTCAACAATTTAATTATGGTCTTCTCCTACTGACCCCCAAATAAAAGAAAAGAAATAAAACTATTTACACGGGAAAGCTCCCAACAAGCAAAAGATGAACAGGAAATATTTTTGGGTTTTCTTTTTAATTATTACTACTACTGCAGAAAAAAAACTACTACTAATTTTTTTGGTTTTTCTTAAGGTTTAACAAACACACAATAAGAAAGCAGGAAAAAGAAAATAAACTAGCATGGATATTACAGTGAAAAAGTATGAGCACCGACATCTAGCAATGAGTGTGTGTGAGCATAAATGTAATGTCGGTGAGAAATACGTACTCCCCCAAGCTTAGGCTTTTGGCCTAAGTTGGTCTATGGCCACGGCTGGCCTGGCGGATATCCATAATAATAGTTGTTGGGGTCATACTGTGATGAGGAGGAATAGTTGGGATCATACTGATGTGCAGCGGTTATCGCCTGCTGAGCTGCAACGTGGAATAGAGCTGCCTCCGCTGTCCTCTCATACTCTTCTGCCTCCTCTCTGGTAATAACATATCTTCTTTTTGTCTGTGAATCAAAGAAGGTAGGAGAAGGGAGAGTAATACGGAAAACACGTCGTTTATCAAAAATTAAACGATATAAGAGAGGTGATTCAGGCCTCTCGACAAACTGGTGCGAAGCCATAGATACATAATCTAAATATGCAGGAGGCAACTCCGTATCACCCTCACGAATGTCTATCTCAAGAAAATGAGCTAAGCAGGTTGCATAAATTCCTCCAAAGAAATCTCCATTATGTCTATTATGACGCAACCTACGAGCTACAATGGCTCCCATATGATAAGATTGGTCTCCTAACACAGCACTCCTACGAATGCAAAGATCAGGAACACACATGTGACATGCTTCATCCTTAGCATTTATGCATCTACCGATGAAGAGAGCAAAATAATGTATAGTAGGAAAGTGAATGCTCGCTATGGTAGCCTGCGTTATATCTCTAGATTCCCCCATAGTTATACTAGAAAGAAAGTTTCTAAATTCAGATTTAGGGGGATCCCTAACACTACCCGATGATGGAAGTTTGCAAGCAGAAGTGAAATCCTCTAAGTCCATGGTATAAGATTTGTCATAGAGATCAGACATGACTGAAGGAGAGTTACGCGAAGATGAATACTCAAACCTCCTCACAAATGAACTTGTGAGATCATGATATTGGGGGCATTTGTTAGCCTCGAAATCCTCAAGACCGGCATTGCACAAATATGCTTTCAATTCTTCTTTCATTCCCACACGGTCCATAAAATTTTCCGACGGCCATTCGCAAGGCCGTACTAGAGCGTCTCTTGGTGGATCCTCGTCAGTATCGCGCATAGCAATCCTAGGTCCTTGCTTCTTAGAAGAACCACCTTTGAACATTTTCCTAAGTATATTGTTTTTCTCTGAAATTTTTAGTAACTTCAAAATAAAAGTAAACCAAACTCAATAATATTAATAGCAATTACTCCTACAAGTGCCTAGAGCCTATATCAAGCATTAGAACTACTTAGAACCATATAAATTTGACATGCAAGCTCAAGAACATGGTCACCTATGCAGCACAAATTTGCAAAGAATAAAGCACTAGAACAAAAACTAATTAGACCAATGGAGGAGTCACGTACCAAGGAACAACCTCCCCAAGCAGTTTTGCGAGAGGTGCTTTGAGCAAGGAGATCGAGAATCACAGCAAAAGTGGCTGGAACTCGTGCTTGAGTTGGTTTTTCGGGTTTGTGTGAGACAGAGAAAGAAGATGGGTGCTGGGATAAGTCGCGGAGGGCCACCGTGGGCCCACGAGGCAGGGGGCGCGCCCTAGGGGGGGGTGCCCACCACCCTCGTGGCTAGGTGGCAGCTCCTCCCGCGGTAATTTTTGCACAGTAAATCCTGAAATATTCCCAAAAAAATCATATTAAATTGGCATGTCATTCTGAGGACTTTTATTTTCGGGATATTTTTATATTGCACGGATATGTCAGGAAACAGGCAGAAAAAATACTATTTTTACTTTATTTCTACTAATTAACAGAAAGTAAAAGTTGGGTACAAAAGGTTGTGCTTCTAGTTTCATCCATCTCATGCTCATAAAAAAGAATCCACTAACAAGGTTGATCATGTCTTGTTAACAAACTCATTCCAATAATCATGAAACCGGAGAAATTTTGAATAACACTAAGTTACCTCAATGGGGATATGCACATCCCCAATAATAAGAATATCATATTTCTTCTTGACAGTAGGAAGAGGAAATTCAAAACCTCTAAATATAATCGATGGAATTTTTCCAATAGAGTTGATACTATGAACTTGAGGTTGTGTCCCCGGAAAGTGTATTGTATGCTCATTACCATTAACATGAAAAGTGACATTGCCTTTGTTGCAATCAATAACAGCCCCTGTAGTATTAAGAAAAGGTCTTCCAAGAATAATAGACATACTATCATCCTCGGGAATATCAAGAATAACAAAGTCTATTAAAATAGTAACGTTTGCAACCACAATAGGCACATCCTCACAAATACCGACAGGTATAGCAGTTGATTTATCAGCCATTTGCAAAGATATTTCGGTAGGTGTCAGCTTATTCAAGTGAAGTCTACGATATAAAGAGAGAGGCATAACACTAACACCGGCTCCAAGATCACATAAAGCAGTTTTAATATAATTTCTTTTAAGGGAGCAAGGTATAGTAGGTACTCCGGGGTCTCCAAGTTTCTTTAGTATTCCACCCTTAAAAGTATAATTAGCAAGCATGGTGGAAATTTCAGCTTCCGGTATATTTCTTTTATTAGTCATGATATCCTTCATATATTTAGCATAAGGATTTGTTTTGAGCACATCAGCTAATCTCATAAGCAAAAAGATAGGCCTAATCATTTCAGCAAAGCGCTCAAAATCCTCATCATCCTTTTTCTTGGATGGTTCCAGAGGAAAAGCCATGGGTTTCTGAACCCAAGGTTCCCTTTCTTTACCATGTTTCCTAGCAACAAAGTCTCTTTTATCATAACGTTGATTCTTTGATTATGGCTTATCAAGATCAACAGCAGGTTCAATTTCTACATCATTATCATTACTAGGTTGAGCATCATCATGAACATCATCATTAATATTTTTACTTGGTTGATGTTCGTTACCAGATTGTGTTTCAGCATCAGACATAGAAATATCATTTGGATTATCAGGTGGTTCAGCAATAGGTTCACTAGAATTTTGCACAGTTCTATCATTTTTCTTCTTCTTCTTTTTAGAAGAACGAGGAACATCAATATTATTTCTTTGAGAATATTGATCGATTCTCTTAGGGTGGCCTTCAGGATACAAAGGTTCCTGAGTCATTCTATCAGTTCTAGTAGCCACTCTAACAGCATAATCATTTTTCTTACTATTCATTTCATTAAGCACTTCTTTTTGAGCCTTAAGTACTTGTTCTACTTGAGTGGTAACCATAGAAGCATGTTTGCTAACAAGTTTAAGTTCACCTTTAATATTAGCCATATAATCACCCAAGCATCTAATCATATAAGCATTTTCTTTTAATTGTCTACCAAAATAAGCATTGAAGTCGTCTTGCTTAAATATAAAGTTATCAAACTCATCCAAGCACTGACTAGAAATTTTAGTAGGAGGGACTTCAACTTTATCATATCTATAGAGAGAATTTACCTTTACTACATGTGTTGGGATATCGGGATCAGGAGGTTCTTCAGTAAATAAAGAATTGAGATCATATGTTTCTTCAACAGATGGTATATTAAGACTGATTTCTTCAATAGGAGGTAAATTCTTAACGTCTTCAGCTTTAATACATTTTTCTTTCATAGATTTCTTTGCCTCTTGCATATCTTTGGGAGTGAGAAATAAAACACCTCTCTTCTTCGGAGTTGGTTTAGGAATAGGTTCAGTAATTGGAGCAGGAGTTGGCTCAGGAGCTGGCTCAGGAGGTGCCCAATTATTTTCATTTCTCAACATATTATTCAATAGAATTTCAGCTTCATCAGGTGTTCTTTCCCTGAAAAGAGAACCAGCACAACTATCCAGGTAATATCTAGAAGCATCGGTTAGTCCATTATAAAAGATATCAAGTATTTCGGGTTTCTTAAGAGGATGATCAGGCAAAGTATTAAGTAACTTGAGATGCCTCCCCCAAGCTTGTGGGAGACTCTCTTCTTTAATTTGCACAAAGTTGTATATTTCCCTCAAAGCAGCTTGTTTCTTATGAGCGGGGAAATATTTAGCAGAGAAGTAATAAATCATATCATGGGGACTACACACACAACTAGGATCAACAGAATTAAACCATATCTTAGCATCACCCTTTAATGAGAACGGAAATATTTTAAGTATATAAAAGTAACGCGATCTCTCATCATTAGTGAACAAGGCAGCTATATCATTTAAGTTAGTAAGATGTGCCAGAACAGTTTCAGATTCATAGCCATAAAACGGATCAGATTCAATTGACGTAATTATATCAGGATCAACAGAGAATTCATAATCCTTTTTAGGGAAACATATAGGTGAAGTAGCAAAAGCAGGGTCGGGTTTCATTTTAACTCTAAGTGATTCTTTGTTCCATTTAATTAATAACCTCTTAAGCTCACATCTATCTTTGCAAGCTAAAATAGCGGCAGAAGATTCCATATCAAAAAGATAACCCTCAGGAATAACAGGCATATTTTCATCATCACTATCATCATCGTATTCAGATACAATAATTTCTTTTTCTCTAGCACTAGCAATTTGTTCATCAAGAAATTCACCAAGGGGCACAGTAGTACCAGGCATAGAAGCAGTTTCATCATAAGTATCATGCATAGCAGAAGTGGCATCATCAATAACATGCAACATATCAGAACGAATAGCAGAAGCAGATGTAGGTGTCGCAAACTTACTCATAACAGAAGGTGAATCAACTGCAGAGCTAGATGACAGTTCCTTACCTCCCCTCGTAGTTGAGGGATAGATCTTGGTTTTTGGATCTCTCAAGTTCTTCATAGTGTACAGCAGATATAAATCCCAAGTGACTCAAAGAATAGACATATGCTCCTCGGTAACGGCGCCAGAAATTAGTCTTGATATCCCACAAGTATAGGGGATCGCAACAGCTTTCGAGGGTAGAGTATTCAACACAAATTTATTGATTCGACACAAGGGGAGCCAAAGAATATTCTCAAGTATTAGCAGATGAGTTGTCAATTCAGCCACACCTGGAAACTTAGTATCTGCAGCAAAGTGTTTAGTAGAAAAGTAATATGATAGTGGTGGTAGCGGCAACAAAAGTAAAGACATCAAAAGTAATGTTTTTGGTATTTTGTAGTGATTGTAACAATAGCAATGGAAAGTAAATAAGCGAGAACCAGTATATAGAAAACTCGTAGGCACCGGATCAGTGATGGATAATTATGCCGGATGCGGTTCATCATGTCACAGTCAAAACATAGGGTGACACAGAACTAGCTCGAATTCATCAATGTAATGTAGGCATGTATTTCGTTTATAGTCATACGTGCTTATGGAAAAGAACTTGCATGACATCTATTGTCCTACCCTCCCGTGGAAGCGGGGTCCTATTGGAAACTAAGGGATATTAAGGCCTCCTTTTAATAGAGAACTGGAACAAATCATTAGCACATAGTGAATACATGAACACCTCAAACTATGGTCATCACCGGGAGTGGTCCTGATTATTGTCGCTTCGGGGTTGCCGGATCATAACACATAGTAGGTGACTATAGACTTGCAAGATAGGATCAAGACCTCACATATATTCATGAAAACATAATAGGTTCAGATCTGAAATCATGGCACTCGGGCCCTAGTGACAAGCATTAAGCATAGCAAAGTCATAGCGACATCAATCTCAGTACATAATGGATACTAGGGATCAAACCCTAACAAAACTAACTTGATTACATGATAAATCTCATCCAACCCATCACCTTCCAGCAAGCTTACGATGCAATTACTCATGTGCGGCGGTGAGCATCATGATATTGGTGATGGAGGATGGTTGATGACGATGACGGCGACGAATCTCCCTCTCCGGAGCCCCGAACGGACTCCAGATCAGCCCTCCCGAGAGGTTTTAGGGCTTGGCGGCGGCTTCATATCGTAAAACGCGATGATTTCTTCTCTCTGATTTTTTTCTCTGTGAAAGCAAATATATAGAGTTGGAGTTGGCGTCGGAGGGTTTCCAGGGGGCCCACGAGGTAGGGGGCGTGCCCTAGGGGGGGGCACCCCCCACCCTCGTGAGAAGGGTGTGGGCCCCCTGGTCTTCATCTTTGGCGAGGATTTTTTATTTTCTTTCTAGGATGTTCCATGGAGTTTCAAGTCATTTCGAGAATATTTGTTTTCTGCACAGAAACAACACCATGACAATTCTGCTGAAAACAACGTCAGTCCGGGTTAGTTCCATTCAAATCATACAAGTTAGAGTCCAAAACAAGGGCAAAAGTGTTTGGAAAAGTAGATACGACGGAGACGTGTCAATGATCCATCCCTGCCTATGGTGGTGGCTAGTCCTACTTACAGAGGCCCTGGTCCTCTTCCCAAATATTGAGTCGGAAGGGAGCCAACAACGGCGGGCAAATTTGAAGGGGGATGGCAAGTACAAGCTATCCTGACAAAGGTGGTCTCCGCGTGCGAAAGCTCTGGTGGTGACGCCGTCTTGGGCTCCACAATGACCTTTGTCTTGCCGTCCTTCTGGTCTTGATCTTGTTGCACCGATATGGCAACCTTTGCCTGATGCCTTAGTACTCCACGGCTACGCTGGCCTCCTTAGCATCAAAGAGGAAACAAGGATGCTGCGCGCGCTAGCGCCCGCCTGGTGTTGATCGTCATGGCTCATGTCACGAGAGCCTCGTGAGTTTTGCCTCGCCTTGTTATCTCCGCCCCTCGTGAGCCTGCCCGACTAGGCCACTCCAGAGGAGGTCTTGCGTCGTCCGCCTCGCGAGGCTTGGCCCCTCGCGAGGGTCTTGGACGCCTTGTTGATGAAGATGGGCCGTACGGCCTGCTGGCTTAGCCACACCGCGGGGCGCAGGCAGGCAAGTCTGGGGACCCCCATTCCCAGAACGCCGACAATCGGAGGAGGAACATGCCTTGTAATGCCGAAGGCAATCTGCTCGCCGGACACCTCATCATTGAAGCCTGGTTCAGGGGCTACTAAGTGACTCCTGGATTAAGGGGTCCTCGGGTTCCAACCTGTTGGACACGGGCCGGACTAATGGGCCATGAAGATACAAGATCGAAGACTTCCCCCCGTGTTCGGATGGGACTCTCCTTTGTGTGGAAGGCAAGCTAGGCGGCCGGATGTATTATTTCCTTTCTCTGTAACCGACTTTGTACAACCCTAGTCCCCTTCGGTGTCTATATAAACCTGAGGGTTTAGTCCGTAGAGGCAATCATAATCATACATGCTAGACTTTTAGGGTTTAGCTACAACGATATCATGGTAGATCAACTCTCATAATCATCATACTTATCAATATCAATCAAGCAGGATGTAGTGTATTACCTCCATCAAGAGGGCCCGGACCTGGGTAAACATCGTGTCCCCTGTCTCTTGTTACCATTGATGCTAGACGCACAGTTCGGGACCCCCTACCGGAGATCCGCCGGTTTTGACACCGACAAGAGGCAATGTATATCGTTTCACACACAAAGGTTACATATTGCCTCTCGAAACCATGAGTATTTTTGAGAGAAGCTCCAGTTTGCAAGAAGCTTATACCAAAACTTGTCCCAATTCGTCCAAATTTTTTACCATGGCATGTTGGTGCCATGAAATGACACCATGCCAAGTTTCATGATTTTCAGGCGAGTTTTGAATTTACTACAATTTAAAAAACCACGTTTGTTATTGTTACCGGATGAGCCACGACACGCGGATGTTTGAATTTCATTTCCATGTCTTGCATGGGACCTAGAAATTCACCCAAGGACACACATGTGATTTTTCAACCAACCTTGCTCCACTGGAGCATGTTCTTGTACTTCAAATTTGAATTATTCACATTAAATGCCCAAAAACTCAATTAATGCATAAAATGGCCAAACAAACCCGGAATAATTCCAAATTTTAACACAACACTCATATAGTTCTATGTTTGCTCTGTAAAATATCAAGAGGAGGGCAGCATATGTTGTTTCGCACACAAAGGTGACACGTTCCCTATCAAAACCACACACCTTCTTGAGAGAAGCTCCAATTTGCAAGAAGCTTATACCAAAACTTGTCCCAATTCAGGCAATTTTTTTACCACAGCATGTCGGTGCCATGAAATGACACCATGCCAAGTTTCAAGATTTGCAGGCAAGTTTGGGATTTATACGAATATAAAAACCAAGTTTCTCAATGTTCCGGCCGAGCCACGACGCCCAGACGTTTGAATTTCATTCTCATTCTTGCATGGGACCTATAAATTCACCCAAAGACACACATGTGCACTACTAGGGATAAGCCTAGCAATAGCGCATGTTTTTGGTGTATCAGTAGCGCGAGTCTTGCGCTACTGATACGGCGCTACAGCTAACATGTAGGAGTAGCGTGGGTTGGCCCACTCTATTGCTATACATGGGTAGCAATAGCGAGCTCTGGAGTGACGCGCTACTGCTAGTAGCTGCAGCGCTTTTAATTAAGCCTTGCTGCTAGTAAGAGCGCGCTGCTGCTAACTTTATTCCCCTGGCTACTACTAGTTTTATTAGTTTTAGTTTTTTTGCATATTTGTTTTGTATTTGAACAGGCTTTATACAATAATCTTTAGCATATCATACACATACAAATGTAATCATAGCATATACATACAGATAGTCTCATCAAATCATGTCATCATCATAATCATCATCCAACACAAAGTGGTCTCTCGTCATTATCTCGAAAATAGTGATACAAGTCTCGAATACTTGCAACTACATCGTCATCCATCTAAACAATGATATATGAAAGAAGACCTATAACTATGAGTGAGAGCGGAACTATGCAGTACATGAGGCAGTGGTTATGAGTCCTCTCTGACGCTAGCGTGAACCTCAAGTAACTAGTTTCTATTTCTTGCCTGCTTTTGAAGCATTTATGGCTGGCGCCTGAGACCCCCTCCACTTGCGCCTGGCACTCAGGCCACTCATGGTACACTCCTGGAACCTTCCCATTGTACACAACATAGCACTGCTTCTTCATCATCAAGAATCTAGGTACGTGTTAGAGATGCATCTTCGTCAAGAGAATGTACGATCATATGCAACAAAATATACTTGAGCAACACGAAAAAGAAAGGGTTAGCAACTAGATGCAGCATATAGTAAACATACAAATAATCAACGCAGTTTCATCGTACGCAAACTAATTAACTAGAGGTACGCAAGTCATCGTACCCAAACTACCAAACTAGTGTGACGTAAGTTCGATAGGTACCGTGAACATCACAAAGTTTCATTGCTAAAGAGACTATACAAGTTCAACTGACACATATCATCATCATCGGCATTGTAAATCACTAGAAGTTCCATCCTTCCATATCATCGATGATGGACCCTAGCTTCTTGAATGGCGTGAGATCATAACGTTGCATGCCTATGCGAGTTCACATCAGCTCGCGATATAGGGCTGTGGTGGAACATCCCCTTCTCTTCGATGACTTCTTTCATGATGATCATCACAATGTCCCTCTGGATGCGAAGAAGTCATCTCTAAGTTTATAATCCTCTTCTCCATGAGATTCTACCCACTTGGAGATATGATCATCGTTTCTGCTTGTCATGTGAAGCTTTTGGTGATCCCTTCTGAACTCCATCATGAGATGGAGGAGGTAGAATCCATCGTTCCTGCTTTGTTTTGGGACATGGATGCAGCAGAAGTTTGTTTTATGCAAGAAACCCGTCTTCTTGTTCCTTTGTCTCCTGATCAGCAGGTGGCCACCCCTAAAGCTGAAGCCTTGGAGAGCATCATCTAGAATATTCATTACATGGGTGTAGTCCTTCTTCTCATAGTTTTTGGTAGGGTCGAAATACATGGCGTAGTAGACTTGTGGGTAAAGAACAATAAGGACGGCACGCCCGTTGCTACGGGGAAAAAACACCTCAAATTATTCTCCATATGAGCGAGAAGGAATGATTAAAATGTACAAAAGGGTTGTCCAGCAATGACTTACTTTAGATGGTAAGGTAGGAGGACAATTTCCTGGTCCTCATTCTGTACCATGAAGTTTTCAAGGTACTCCCTAGCAGTTTTACGCTCAAAGTCGACGAGACTCAAGAAGCACTCGTGGATGTAGTATGGATCCGCCACACAGATTCATCTTCTCTCTTCATGACGGAGCTCATATGTAGCACAAAAAGGCGGATGATTGTATAGTCGAGCCTCCTTGTCAGAAACATCGCGAAGATATGCTCAAACCGTAGGATTAACACCTCCGCAGGCCGTGTGTTGACGTAGCACTTCCCCTCGGGCACACGAGCCGCGTATGTCAGATATCCTGGATCCTTCGAGGCTAGTAGGCTTTTCTCAGTCGACAACACATGGTCGTGCAGTCTCCTGAGATCCCCTGATATTGCCTCCAGCGGTTTTCGCGGTAGCATTGGCTCGCCTGTGACATGGAACATGGCCGCACCTTTGATAGGTACACGCTCTTCAAAATCCGCCATTTGGCTGCTACGAGCTTGGGCTTGTTTATAGGTAGCAGAGCCTCACTTCCCTGGTCTCTTCCTCTCCTTTTTCTTGGGTTGACCTTCCAGACCCTTCCTTAAACCCTGCCCCAGTGTTGTCGGGCTAAGCACTCGACGACCCTCGGCTAGTTGAGCCTGTGTTGAGGCGGCATCTTCAGGCGTGTCCTATGAGGATTGCATGAAGAGAGACTTCTTGCAATCCCTGCTAGGATGTTCCTGCCTGGGCAAATCATCCATATCCTCATCAGCATGCTGATAGCCCGAGTCGTCATATGGCCGACTCATCATATCCAAGTCATCGTCATAGGTGCCTGTATTGAGGAACCAAAGAGGGTACTTTTCCATCTCATCATCCATTCTTTGTTCTACAGGGGCGATTACATCAGCCACTATTGGGCCCCCTTCATCACGTCGTCCGCTGCTCTCACCCGGCACTATAGGCGCTGGTAATTGCATAGGCGGGGTGGTGGTGTTCATACCTGCTTGTTGATGTGTGGTCATTGGTGTGCTCTCGACCGGCTCCAGACAAAGAAGATTCTTCGGCCATAGCAGCACCCAACCCTTGCAGTTTCCAATCCACGGTGGGGTCTCGTCGTCCTCTCCCCTTAGCCGTAATGGAGGAGGCAAAGCCTCGTGCCCCGATTTCACACTCAACAAGGTAACCCTGAAGTGCCCACCGGGCATCGGCTATCCGTGGAACATGAGTTCCAAGGGCTTCGTTATCACCGCCTTTCCCACATCCACCTTCTATCTTTGATCAACTAGAGTACGGTGCACGAGGTTTCGTCGGCCAGCAAACACATGTTTGCAGCGTAAAACATCCGAAAGGCAATGAAAATGGAATATTCTAGATATATGTTGGTGCAACATGTAATTACCATGAGGGCGTCGAGCTCAGCCAAAGACGAAGGCCCACCTAGCATGCCAGAGTCTAAGGATAGGCTGCTATGAGCGGGTGCGGGTGCGGGAGTAGGCGCGGTTGCATGCCGGTGATAGTGCGGTGGTGTTGTTCACTGAGTTGCTCCCGACGAAACTGGGCATGGGGAAATCATCTATCATCTTGTCTGGATTTTCCTTCGTCCAGTTGATGATAGCCGGGATCAAGTTAGTAGAGAAATCATTTCAGCAAGAATCTATTGCCTCCTGTAGCAACTCATTTTTCTCCTCGGCTACTTTTTCGCATCCTCAGGTGCTTTTTTCTCGAACGTAAGCTTCACCTTCTCGTCAATGTCCGCCTGACTAAACTACTTTTATGCTTTTTCACCTACGGGCACTTGTTGTAAAAGACCTTCCACGTGGCGCCGTGCACACGTCCATACTGCGGCTGACTTTCGTCGACTCCCCTAGGGTTTTTGGAATATTGGGGTATTTATAGAGCAAAGAGGCAGACCGGGGGCACCCGAGGTGGGCACAATCCAGCAGGGCGCGCCTGGGCCTCTTGGCGTGCCCTGGTGGGTTGTGCTCCCCTTGGAGCACCCCCAAGGCGCTGCCTTGGTCCATTGGGTGTCTTCTTGTCCATAAGAAATTTCCATAAAGTTTTGTTGCATTTGGACTCTGTTTGGTATTGATTTCCCATGATGTAAAAAACATGCAGAAAACAACAACTAGCACTTGGCACTATGTCAATAGGTTAGACCAAAAAATGACATAAAATGACTATAAAATGATTATAAAACATCCAATATAGATAATATAACAGCATGGAGCAATCAAAAATTATAGATACGTTGGAGATGTATCGGCATCCCCAATCTTAACTCCTGCTCGTCCTCGAGTAGGTAAGTGATAAAAATAGAATTTTTGATGTGGAATGCTACCTAACATGTCATCTCATATTTCTTTTCTTTATAGCATGGACATTTGGACTTTTATTTTGTTCAAAGAAGTAGTCTAGTTTTGACATGATAACTTAAGTACTCAAGCATATCAAATAGAAACCAAGTCTTTCAAAATATCAATGCTAAAATAAGCTATACCTAGCCTATCATGCTCAATGATTGATCCATTCATGAAACACACTCCCATATTAACTACACTCAATACTCATGTACGATCATAGTGCCTCCTAGTTGGTGCTTTTATAAGAGAAGATCGAGACTCAAATTCAAAAATAAAAATTGCATAAACTACAAAAGGGCCCTTCGTAGAGGAAAGTAGGGATTTGTAGAGGTGCCAGAGCTCAAAGCAAATCTCATGCCATCTTTGCACAGGGTCTTCAGCTAGTCTTGTACAAAGGGTTACAAGTCTAGGGGACTATGGTTGTACGAAACAGGCTGACGGGGCAAGGTCCAGCAGCCGCGCCTTACAGGTAGAACTTACGAAAATGCTCAATATCCCGTGAGTTTTGCATTGGGATGCCATCTTTGGTGTCCAGATGGACTGCGCCATGTCTGGTGACACATACTACCCTATAAGGGCCTTCCCACTTTGGTGTCAACTTGTTTGAACCCTTGGCAGACTGAACACATCTGTAACACCCTCGATGCGGCTATATCTCCTACATGTCGAAGCACGACTTAGAGGCATAACCGCATAGAAAGCAATGTCGCAAGTAAGGTAATCTTCACAACAACCCATGTAAATAGATAATAAGGGGAAAGGTACATAGTTGGCTTACACTCGCCACGTCACACAAAGTACATAAATAGCATTACATCATTCAATACAATCATGGTCCGACTACGGTACCAAAATAAAAGATCAACCCCAACAAGCGACATGGTCCCGATCGCCCCAACTGGGCACCACTACTGATCATCAGGGAAAGACACATAGTAACGACGGGAGCCTTCATCGAACTACCACTTGAGCTCAAGCGCATCATCTGGAACGGAGTCATCGGGCCCTACATCTGGTTTGGAAGTAATCTGTGAGCCACGGGGACTCAGCAATCTTGCACCCTCGCGATCAAGACTATTTAAGCTTATAGGAAAAGCAAGGTAATATGTGGAGCTGCAGCAAGCGACTAGCGTATATGGTGGCTAACCTATTCGCAAAAGAGAGCGAGAAGAGAAGGCAAAGCACAAACGAAGAACTAGAGAACAACCTACGTCAAACATTACTCCAACACCGTGTTCACTTCCCAGACTCCGCCGAGAAGAGACCATCATGGTAACACACGCAGTTGATTCATTTTAATTAAGTTAATGTTCAAGTTATCTACAACCAAACATTAACAAATTCCCATCTGCCCATAACCGCCGGCACGGCTTTCGAAAGTTCAAATCCCTGCAGGGGAGTCCCAACTTAGCCCATGACAAGCTCTCACGGTCAACGAAGGATATACCTTCTCTCGAGACATTCCGATCAGACTCGGCATCCCCGTTCTACAAGACAACTCCGACAATGGTAAAACAAGTCCAGCAACACCGCCCTAATGTGCCGACAAATCCCGATAGGAGCTACACATATCTCGTTCTCAGGGCACACCGGATAAGCTAAGCGTACGGGAGCCAACGTAACCCAAGTTGCCAAGGGACGGCCCCGCACGGTGCTCTAGGTTGGACCAACACTTGGAGAAGCACTGACCCGGGGGTTTAAAATAAAGATGACCCTTGAGTCCGTGAAACCCAAGGTAAAAAGGCTAGGTGGCAAATGGTAAAACCAAGGTTGGGAATTGCTGGAGGAGTTTTATTCAAGGCGAACTGTCAAGGGGTTCCCATTATCACCCAACCACGTAAGGAATGCAAAATCCGGGAACATAACACCGATGTGACGGAAACTAGGGCGGCAAGAGTGGAACAAAACACTAGGCAAAATGCCGAGCCTTCCACCCTTTACCAAGTATATAGATGCATTAAGATAACAATATAATATAATGATATCCCAACAAATAAACAATGTTCCAACAAGGAACGATCTCCAAACTTCACCTGCAACTAGCAACACTATAAGAGGGGCTGAGCAAAGTGGTAACATAGCCAATCAACGGTTTGCTAGGACATGGTGGGTTAGAGGTTTGATATGGCAATTTGGGAGGCATGATAGGCTAGTGGTAGGCATCATAGCATAGGCATAGCAAAAGAGAGATCATCTAGCAAGCAAAGATAGAAGTGATTTCGAGGGTATGATCATCTTGCCTGCAAAGTTGTCAGAGTTGACTGGATCGTCGAAAGAAAACTCAACGGGCTCCTCGTTAGCGAACTCTTCTCCCGCCTCTACCCAAACAAGACAAACAACCAAGAGGAACACAATCAACCATGTGCAAAGCTCAAACAACATGATGCAACACATGGTATGCTATGCGGGATGTGATATGTGATGCATATGCAAGATTTGACAAGGAATGAAAGAACCTGGCCTCAACTTGGAAATCCAATAGTGACAATGGAAAGGTGAGGTGATTTCGGTTGAAAACAATATAAAGATCACCGGAATCGGATGCACGGTTTGGAACTGGCAAGCAAAACAAATATGACACCGGTCTGCGATAAATAGTAAGTAGCCATCTAAGTGAATCAAGATAATTATGCCACAGCACTCAAACATGGCAACGAAATACATGGCAGGGATCCACTCATAATGCTTCACAAAAGATGAACACTGAGCTACGGCCAAATCATCCGTTAACAGGCTAAAACAAGCATGGCAAAAGTGCAATTGATAAATAGGTTTCAGACTTAATGAAGTGTAAACACAAGCCTGGAATTTCAGATCAGGTAGCACAATTTGGAGCTTGAAAACTATATGCTACAGGAACTTAACATGGCAAAGTAAAGCATGGCATGGAGCTACTCAAAGAGCTTAACAAAAGTCCCTTAGTGACCTTGAGCCAAAAGGGATCAGAAAATACAATTGCAAGCATGTGAACATGGCAAAAACATAATCAGGTTACGGACTTAGAGAAAAACTGGAGCATGCAAATATATTAACGAGTAGGCATGTTTACGAGCTTGATGCACTCACTAGAGAGCAAGGCATGAGAATATAAGAACACCCCCATCAAGAATACACATCATATAAGCTAGACATGGCCAGAACAACAACATAGCATGTACGGATCAACAACAACATCCTCGGCAAAATCGCTAACAAGTAGACAATCTGCCCAGATTCCCGAAATAGCCAAAGTAGAGCTCGATTGACTCAAGCTAGGTTGCTCCATAATTGCAAACAAAGACATGTATGGATAGAGCACTACAAGATTAACAAATCATCCTTACTGATCATCCTCCAAAGAGGCATGGATCACTAGGAAACAACATGAACATATGGCATATTGATAAAAACAGATCAAGGACTTAGTGAAATTGCTAAGTCCCTGAAATCAGCATTAACGAATGCACCACTTTGCAAGCTTGTGCTAGTCACCAAACATATCACAAAAATACATGGATAGCACCTCTAGAAAGATGGCATGGCATATAACAAAACACATGTAGAGCTCAGGAGCATATCATGCACACATTAAACATGGCAAACATGACAAATAGCTATTTGGTGCAGCAGATCTGACAATTAACTCAAATAGCTCTTTTCCAACAGCATTTCGGGCATATAGCATGATGAAAAATGCAATTTATCTAGGGTTTCGGGAGAGTCAACCGAGAGAAAATTCCCAGATCTAGATCTGGCGCGGATTTCGAGGATCACCGGGGTACTGTAGCACGAGCTCACCGGAGATGGACCTGCCACGGAGGAGAGGCCGGTCGGTGAGGGTGGTCAGCGCCGGAGTGCGGTTGCCGGAGCGCGGTGCCGGGAAGCAGAAGCGGCGCGGTGGGGCGGCGCCGGGGCGAGGAGGTGGCGTCGGGCGGCGATGGCGCCAGGGCGGCGCGGCGGCACCGGCCGGCGAGGCGGCTCGGCCGCGGAGGAGACCAGGCACGGGGCGCGCGCAGTGCAGCCAGGCCGGGAGGGCCCCGCCTGGGCCCGGGCCGGCCGGCGGTGCGGTGGCGGTGAAGTGGGGCTCGGGGCACCATGTGGCGCTTCCTAATTGGCTGGAGGCGGCAGCGGACACTGTCCGGCGCGGGCCGGACATGTCCGGTGCGCGGCGGATCTGATTTTTAGGGTTTCGGGGGGAAGAAGAACCGAAATTTCGGGAGTGGGTCTATTTATAGGCATAGGAGGAGCTAGGAGAGTCCAAATGAGGTGCGGTTTTCGGCCACGCGATCGTGATCAAACGCTCTAGATGATGGAGAGGGTTTTGGTGGGTTTTGGGCCAAATTGGAAGGGTGTTGGGCTGCAACACACACGAGGCCTTCTCGGTCCCTCGGTTAACCGTTGGAGCATCAAACGAAGTCCAAATGGTACGAAACTTGACAGGCGGTCTACCGGTAGTAAACCAAGGCTGCTTGGCAAGTCTCGATCCAATCCGGAAATGTTTAACCCCCACACACGAAAAGAAGGTAGAAAGGACCACCGGAGGAGATAGCAGCGCCGGAATGCAAAACGGACAACGGGGAAAATGCTCGGATGCATGAGGCGAACACGTATGCAAATGCAATGCACATGATGACATGATATGAGATGCATGACAAACGACAACAACACACAGAGACAAAAACCCGAACCCGAGAAAATAAAATAACTTAGCGCTGGAAACGGCAAGAGTTGGAGTACATATTTGGTAAATTACATCTGGGGTGTTACAACACCTAAGGACAAGGTGACCTTCCTCAAGGCTCTGGGCGTGAACCCTACGGCTGTGGTAGCGGCACAAGGCTTGCTGGTATTGTGCAGCAAGTACAGCTACCCGAAGACGGTTCTCCTCGAGCCGCATGGCATCATCATGCCGTAGCTGCTCTTGCACTACTTCATCATAGGCAAGTACCCGAGGTGACCCGTATATGAGTTCCATGAGGAGCACTACTTCTGCCCTGTATACCAGGGAGAAGGGAGTCTGGCTAGTGGCTCGATTTGGTGTGGTCCTAATTGACGAAAGAACCACCGACAACTCATCAATCCAGCGCTTGTCGCATTTGCGCAGTCTATCGAAGGTTCTTGTCTTCAGGCCTCGCAGCTCTTTAGGGTTCATCCTCTCAACCTGCCCGTTGCTCCTTGGGTGGGTGACGGAGGTGAAAGAGACCTTGTTCCCAAGGCTATTGATGTACTCCATGAAGGTGCGACTTGTAAACTTGGTGCCATTGTCGGTGATTACCCTACTGGGCACTCCAAAATGACACACCAGTCCTTTGAAGAACTTGATAGCTGACTACACTATCACCTTTCTCACTGGTTCCACTTCGGGCGACTTTGTAAACTTGTCGATTGCAATGTACAAGAATTCAAAGCCCGTGGTAGCACGAGGGAAGGCGCCCAAGATGTCGAGCCCCCAGACCTCGAAGGGCCAGGACAAGGGGATGGTCTGCAAGGCTTGAGCTAGCTGATGAATATTCTTGAAGTGGAACTGGCATGCTTCACACTTGGTGACAAGCTCAGTTGCATCTTGGAGGGTGGTTGGCCAGTAGAATCCTTGCCGTCACGCTTTCCCGACAACTGCTCTTCACTACTGCAGGATACTCCTAACACGACACTACAATCAGAGACCCTTTGACGAAACTGTGTGTGATGCATTAATCTCAAATGGTGATGAAAAAAAATCATCAAAAGAGATGCAAAACGTTTGCGACGGCAGATACATCAAACATTGTTCAGTTTTTAGTTGCTTGTGCGATGTGGGGCATATGGTTCAGTCCAATGAATAGTTTGCAATGAGGGACAAGAATAGAAACAGGCAGCCAGATGAAGGTGCGTGCGATATACGGCATACAGTTAACTCGAATTAACTGCTTGTGATTAGGCAACACAACATAAATGGTCGGCTAGATCAAGGTGTCTGCGGTTGAGGGCATCGACTTCAGATGGATGAACTGTTTGTGATTAGGAAACACAACCAAAATGGTCAGCCAGATTAAGGTGTCTGTGATTGATGGCATACACTTCACACGGATGAACTGTTTTTGATCAGCCACAACAAAAAGAAATAGTTAGACAAATCAATGTGTGTGCGCTAGACAGGCACACATTCTAATTAAAAGAAGCGTGCATGATGGTAATAACGAGCGCGCATGGTTGATGGAACAAGACGTGTGCTGACATTGCCTATTGCGGTGCACAATGCAAGTGCCATGCACGCGACTGAGAACGCATGCCCATGTTACACCGTCCGGGAATAGTGCCACACTTAGAAGTTATAGAACCTTCAATAAATTTTGAGCTTGCGTCCCGTCACATTCCAAATTACTACCACGCTATATTTAATTGCAAACATGTTCACACCGATCAAAACCTAAAGAGTTTCCCACTTAGGAGTGTAGTAGTACTCGGTTATAAATACAACCTACTCCAAGCTGACTGCACATTCCTCCTCAACTCCTCATCCACAAAAACAAAAATGTCATTCATTGTTGTTCCCTTGCGTCCGCCATGGCCTGCATGAGTTTTGGGTCGAGAGATTACTACCAGGAAGAGGAAAGCATGGAAGCGGAAGCACATGAGATGTCCCGCCTCGCTGCGAAAGCAACTGACATGTCCCGCCGCGCGACCGTAGCAGCACAGAGGTCCCGCCACGCCGTCGGTGTAGCAGACTGGTCCGGCGGCACCACAGAAGCAGCAGAGATATCCTGCCGTGCCGCGAATGTAGCAGAGATGTCATCCCGTGCAGTGGCATCCTGGGAAAATGTCTCGCGGGCAGGTGAGGAGTGTCACAGGCACATGCGTGCTATGCTCGATGACCTGATGGGTCAGATCTCCGACTGGATGAATCTGCGGGACGAGATGAATGCCTCGTTCGAAAATGCTACCAGCGTCATCCGGGGACTAGGGGAGGACAAGGTTAAGCTCTGTCCAAGCGCGACCTGCTGAGGGTGAAGATCACTAGAATGACGACAAATAGATGGGCTAGGGAAGAAAATCTGCCGGGAGAAGTTTATCTGCCGGGACAAGTAATCCCCGGCAGCTGTTCTCGTGGCGGTTCTATCTGCCGGGAGAACCATTGTCCCGGTAGTTTATTTTCCCTTTAAAGAGCTTTCTCCTGGCAGTTTTTCTGTCCTTACATCAGTGTTGTGGTGTAGTGGTATCACGAGGAGACCACTGCCTTGTTGAAGAGGACTGGTGTGTCATCATCAAGAAAGTTATGGATGAGAATGCCATGCTCCGCATCGAGCGCCAAGCGCTGGTGGAGGAATCCGTGGATGCTAGCAAGCAGCATGTTGAGGACACAAAAGAGCTCATCGCCGCTCGCCGCGAGAACTAGTCTCCGCGGCCTGCAGCAACGCATCAAGAAAGTAGAGATTAGCGAGCCAGATTGTTTTCTACGTCTTCCTTCTTCTTTTGCCCTTGTGTATTTCGGGCGTTGCCGCATTGGCTTTTTTAATTACCTTCCTAAATATGTAAGAAAATTATTATCCACTCTCATCGTCCTTATATTCATCAGTCTTGTTATAAGTCATAGTGGATACTATATAGGTCCGTCGTATCTTACATGCAGATCCGTGCAAAACTTTCTTTTCATATTTTCCTTTCTCTCTCTTAAATCTCAGTCAAGTGAGACATAGCCCCACCATTAAACAGGGGTTCGGGTGCCATTATTGGAGATGTAGGGAGAGAGGTGGGCGGTTGATAGAGGTCAAAGGGCTCTCCTCCCGATGAGCACGCATAGGGGTCTGATCGCACGCCTCCCGTACTCGAATAGCTACCCCACACGACACCTCCTAGCCAATAAAAAAGGGGACGCGTGGCGGTACATAAATGGTCAGTAGAACGCCTACGGTTTCACTAATACTTGTGTTTCCGATTGTAACGTGACATCACTTGTTCCAAAATGACTTTCTTGACTATTAATGTGTGTGCCTTCGCAAACAGGACAAAAAAATTTCCACAACATCTTGGTGCCATGTCATGACACCAGGCCAAGTTTCATGATTTTAAGGCTATTTTAGATTTATGGGAACTTTAAAACCAAGTTTCTTGATGTTACCGGCCGAGCCAAGACGCCCAGATGTTTGAATTCCATTCCCATTTCTTGCATGGGACCTAGAAATTTGCCCAAGTACACATAAATGATATTTCAACTATGGCTCACTGGAGCATGTGCTTGTAGTTCAAATTTTAATTATGTGCATTAAATGCCTGGAAATTCAATTAATGTATAAAAAAGGCCAAATGAACCTAGAATAATTCCAAAATTTAGCATGAAACTCCTATTGGTCTAAGCTTTTTGTGTAAAAAAATCAAGGCGGGAAAGCTAGTGTATGTCGTTCGGCACACGGAGGTGACACATTCCCTCTCAGAAACACGAGCCTTCTTGAGAGAAGCTATGGTTTGCAAGAAGCTTATACCAAAGCTTGTCCCAATTCGGCAAAAAAATTTACCACAACATGTTGGTGCCATGTCATGACACCATGCCAAGTTTCATGTTTTCAGGCGTGTTTTGGATTTAGAGGAATTAAAAAACCAAATTTCTCAATATTTTTGGGTGAGCCACGACACCCAGATGTTTGAATTTCATTCCCATTTCTTGAATGGGACATAGAAATTCATCCAAGGACACACATGTGATTTTTCAACCAACTTTGGTGCACTACAGCATGCGATTGTAGCTCAAATTTGAATTATGCACATTAAATGCCCAGAAACTCAATTAATGTATAAAAAAGGCCAAACGAACCCGGAATAATTCCAAATTTTAATGAAGCGCCCATATAGTTCCTTGTTGCCTCTATAAAAATCAAGGGGGGAGGTGAGGGAGTCTTCGATTAAGGAGTCCTCAGGCATCCGACCTGTTGGACATGGGCCAAACTGATGGGCCATGAAGATACAAGATAGAAGACTTACTCCCGTGTCCGAATCGGAATCTCCATCGCATCGAAGGCAAGCAAGGCAGCCGGATGTATTATTTACTTTCTCTGTAACCTAATTTGTACAACCCTAGTCCCTTCCGGTGTCTATATAAACCGAAGGGTTTAGTCCGTAGAGGCAATCATAATCATATAGGCCAGACTTCTATGGTTTAGCTACAACGATCTCATGGTAGATCAACTCTTGTAATCCTCATACTTCTCAATATCAATCAAGCAGGACGTAGCGTATTACCTCCATCAAGAGGGCCCGAACATGGGTAAACATCGTGCCCCTATCTCCTGTTACCATCGATCCTGGACGCACAGTTCGGGACCCCCTACCTGAGATCCGCCTGTTTTGACACCGACATTGGTGCTTTCATTGAGAGTTCCACTATGACATCGTAGACAGGATTAATGGCTCACCTTGTTATCAAGGACAGTATCGCCTCTGGAGGAGCCCTGGCCTCAGGCCAAACCCTCTCGCTCGGCGGTTTTACCAAGACCGCCCGTCCGGCCGGTAAGCTGATGACGACATCCCGGGTCATCGAAAATCGCCTCCATGTTGACTCAGAATACTGCAAACTGATGGATCCGATGGAGTCGTCGTCTTTAAACAAACTCCTGGATCGCATCACTGCCTTGGGGGTCGCTACAAACTATGATCAGATTGGGCTTAACCCCGATTAGAGAGAAATCAAATCTTCGCCAATCACCCATCAAATAGCGATAGTAGAGGAGAAAATCAACAACTCTTCCTCTATATTGAGGATGAACTATGTTCAGATTTCCGAGCTCAAAGAGCCGGATACCTGTCCGCGGAATGACACACCGTATCCTCCGAACCTAGAATCGGACGGTGGGCCCGAGAAATCGGTTGACATCCCAGAGCCCGAACTATTAAGCTCGAAAGTTTCTCAAACTCTGGATCCCGAATTGCGTTAGGGTTAGGATTTAAATCAACTAACCCACCCAGATATACGTGATCTCACATACATATGATAGTAGTCTTAGGAAATAGTGCATCACTTCTGGGCAAGATTCCTCCTTGTTAAAGACAAGATTAAAGATTGCCGCGACGAGGACGTGATCTTAGTATTTAGCAATAATTGCACAAACGACGGAATCCTCAACGCCATCAACCGCCGTCGTGTAGCACACTTCGCTGACTTGACAACCATAGTACAGTAGTACTGCACAATGGAAAGTGCCTGGAAAACTCAAGCAGCTCGCTGGGAACCACCGGTTTCCACTCAACCCCTCGTCCGGGCAAAAAGGATGCACCCTCACGGGGTGACTGTCAGTGTCGAAACCGGCAGATCTCGGGTAGGGGGTCCCGAACTGTGTGTCTAAGGTCAATGGTAACAGGAGATAGGGGACACAATGTTTACCCAGGTTCGGGCGCTCTCTATGGAGGTAATACCCTACTTCCTGCTTGATTGATCTTGATGAATATGAATATTACAAGAGTTGATCTACCAAGAGATCATAAGTGCTAAACCCTAAAATTCTAGCCTGTTTGACTAAGATTATGAGGATATATCTACGGACCTAGCCCTACGGTTTATATAGACACCGGAGGGATCTAGGCTTACATAAGAATGGTTACAGGGAAAGGAATCTTCATATTTGGTCACCAAGCTTGCCTTCCACGCCAAGTAGAGTCCCATCCGAACACGGGTAGAGCCTTCAGCCTTTGTATCTTCACAACCCATCAGTCCGGCCCATGTCTAATAGGTCGGATTCTCGAGGACCCCCTAGTCCAGGACTCCCTTAGTAGCCCCTGAACCAGGCTTCAATGACGAGGTGTCCGGCGGGCAGATTATTTTCGACATTGCAAGGCGGGTTCCTCTTTCTGAATACCCCAAGATAGTCTTCGGTCGTAATGAATGTGTCCGGATCTGCAATACAAGCACCACATACAACTGGAGAGAATATAATATTGCACGAGTCCCATCCGCTGACAACATTTTGTAATGTGACATCATGCCCGCTAGGTCATCATTTCGAATTGTTTTCCGTCTGCCATCCATGTTTCGAGACGCGGTTTTAATAGGTACGTCTTGTCAAAGCAGAGATCGTTTCCCCTTATTGTGGGATTCTCATCAATACGGGCATGGGTAATCCAACCATGCCGTTTGCACAGCCCTTGGGAATAGCCCTTGGGAATAGACTCCCTTTATTCTCCCACGCCTTATCTCTTCCTCTACCCTTCCATTCTTGAGCTCCGACACCCAAGTTCTAATCTTTCCCAACTCGAGAAAGTACTCAACCATGTCTGGATCCAGAGGTCAAGGCAAGTGGATGGCCTCCTCCATTAAAGATCGGGGTTGGGGCTCGGCCGCCCCGCTCGGACAATCAAGATACGGAAGGCGCAGGGAGCCAGGACCGACCCGCCGCCCCAACCAGCGATTGCCCGGTTTCCCGCCTTCACTGTTTGCCACCCTAGGCGCATGGGAGACACGTGGCGAACATGCAGAACTGAGGGGACGAGTGAGACAACCACTCCCCACCCCGTGATCGTGGGGAGTGGACGCCTTGAAGACCGCGCCTCAGCCCCATTCAGTAAATTGGCCGCGCCTCCAAGCCTCCCTCCATTTATGGGGAAGGCGCGAACCACCCCTTTACTATGATGTGACGCATGCCTGCGGGAACCAACCCCACACATGCCGCCCATGTCACACGCGGCTCCCCACACCGCGCCACGCGCGGGAGTCGTGGGAAGCGCAGCGCGCGAAGAACCTTACTGCGGTAAAAACCGCCCTGCCTGCCCGCACACCGTTTTTGGGCCTAGCCCAACAACGCATTGCGCTTATGTGTGGCCCCGGCCCGGGGGCTCCTGTCAGTGTACAAAAAGAGGGGTACACTTTTTGTACCCCTATAACTGTGCACGGGCAGTCTTAGCCACGGGCACCACCACATCAAGCAAGGCAAGGGAGGTGAGCCAGGGTAAGACTGAAGCTCAAGAGAACTAGGACAATGCCAAGGCCAAGACCACGAAGAGCAAAGGGGACGAAGCGGACTCCCTCAGCAAGATCCTTGCCGGGAGACAGTTCTAGCAGCCCTGGCAAGACCCTTGCCGTGGCGACTCGTCCTGCGCCTACGGAGCAAATCACCCTTGAGTCCACTGCCCCCAAAGGGCAAGGATTCGGGAGACATCCCCGTGGCGGCATGCAGATCTTCGTGAAGACATCCAAGATCAGATACGCACTAAGGAGACGACAACCCTTGGTGGGATCCCAGCCGAGGAAGACCATAAGGCCCCCGGCAAGCGCCTTGCCGGGGATGACAGCAGGCGCCTCGGCAAGACCCTTGCTGGGCCCCGACAAGGCCCTTCCCGAGGACACCCGCGGGGCCACCATCAGGCCCACACCGACTGAACTACCACCACCGCATGCACGCAGCTGCCGCCCAACCAGCTGGGCAGGCACCTGCGTGGCGGCATGCAGATCTTCATGAAGACCCACCACTGCGCCACCTTAGCTGCCTGCCTACCTACGTGGCATCTCAGGCATCGCTGGCCAGGGCACGTGTCGACACAAGAAGGAGCGGCGACGGACGAGACATGTTTCTCCCCCATCCCCGATAAAGTAAGGACACCTAAGAAAGATGCATTAAATGCGCCTTGTCATGTAATGCGAGGGATTACCTCGCATCACTGTACCCTTTCCACCTCCTATGTGCCACTGTGGCAACCCCTTTTTTCTATTAAAGGAGGCCCGAGGCGACCAGGAGAAGGGTTCGGCTTTTTGGAGCTCCTCACGCCCCATAGCTAGCTCAAGAACACAGATATACAATCCACCAAAGCAGGAGTAGGGTTTTACGCATCCTCGCGGCCCGAACCTGGATGAACGAACCGTGTGCTACCTGTTAGATCCGCTCTTCTCACGACCCCGCGCCCCGCTAACTACAGTAGGGATTCTTGTGATCGCATAGGTGTCGTTCCCACCGACACTAGGGGAAGAAGAAAGAGGAGCTCACGGTGAGTGCAGCGGTGACCTTGGAGAGCTCGGGGAGGCAGCGAGTCGAGCGCGGGGTCACCGGCGATCTCGGAGCCCGAAGGTTGAAGAAGAGGTCGAGGAAGGCGTTGCAGGGCTTCTGACATTGCGTAGCTCAGCGAGGTGGTCGAGGGAGATGCGGGGAGCTTGTGGACACGATGGGGCGGCGTAGAGACGACGGTGGCAACGGCAACGGCGGTGAGACGGCGGCGGCTGCGGCGGCCATGGCTTCGGGGGAGCGAGGGAGAGAGCAGGGGGGAGTGTGAGGTGTCCAGGGGGTCGAGGGGAGGCCGGGGAGGCGGTTCAAGCGTCGCCGTGGCAAGGGACGCATCTAGGCAGGGAGGTGGCGTGTCGCCATGGTGCGCGCGTGCGCTATCTCCCTCCTCTGCCTACTGGCAGAGGTAGAGGATGACTGGCATGGGCCGTGGTGGGTTAGGCCCCCAGCTGGGCCAGCCAGGTGGGCTGCCAGCTAGGTCCAGGTGAGTGGCCCACTGGCCTTCTCTCTCTCTGTTTTTTTGTTTTTATTTATTTTCTATTATTTCTGTAACTTTAGGGCTTTATTAAATATGCCAGGGCATTTCCAAAAATCATAAAATTAATCATGGCTACTGCTTAGAATATATCCAACAGTAAACATTTTAGTTTATGATTATTTGAGCATTCAAAAAAATTTATAGCATTTAACTGCCCAAATGCAAATACTATATTGATTAAGCCAATGACCTTAAGATGTCCTAGAAAAATGTGCACCATTTTGTCAAAGGTTTTAACCCAAAACAAAAAGGGTGGACTTTTTAGAAGGGCATTTCAGGTTCATTGAAAACGTTTTTTTAGTAAACCCTAGTTGTTCCAGGGGGGTGCTGGGGGTTCTTTCATCCCCATTTCATTTTTCTGGGAAATTTGAACATGATGCAATCACTCTAATGCATGAACTAGCTAGGGTGTGACAGAATGACACGACGATGGACAACTCGCTTTTTACCCAGGCCGGGCCGCTTGCAGCGTAAAACCCTACTATTGCTTTGATGGATTGATTTGGAGGTGGACAAAGGCTCGATCGCTCTTCCCGGCAAGGGTGCCTTGGGGAGAGCCACGTGAACTTACAAGTGTAGGGGGTCGAATTGTTAGAACCCTTTGTTAGCTTGCCTCGTGCCTCCTTTTATAGGTTAAGGGGTGACGATAGTGCAAAAACAATCATTTGGGTGTGATTACATAGCTAACAGTGCTATCATACCTAACTCTGGCAGTTAGGACAAAGTGCATTAAATGCACTGCTAGGAGTCGTGTCGAGGGCGAATCCCTGCAAGCCTGTTGCGCCGCTTATCCGCCTCTTCTCATCAGCTTGACAGGCCTCCTAGACGGGTGTCAATAAAGCTAATATCTTCTCTTTGATGCTACCACATGCCTGATAGGATTCACCTGCTTATTTAGCACCTTGATACTGCACTGATAAATGACTTGGGTAAGATGGGGTTGAGCGGTGGCATCTTGGGGATGTTCCTTTGAAGGAGCTTGTCGGGGTTTGATCTTGGCGGCCCTGGCAAGCCTGCCGGGGTGAGTCTGGGCTTGTCCTACAGGGCGGCCTCGACCGGGCTAGGCCCTCCTGTCCGGCAAGGGAGGCCCTCCCTAGGTGTCCTTCTACATTCTTGTTCTTCTTAATACTCTCCTTGATCTCGTGAAGAGCGGCTTCTCTAGCTTGACTTGATGCCATGTCTTGGTGATTAAATATGTGACCGTCGCCATGCCTGCGCATGGGTTCGGTGAGCAAACGTAGATATTTTTTTGCACCGACACCGATCCGCATCCCACATGGGGCATAACAACGACAGAAGCAACACGTGGTTAACTTGAGGAAGATGAGGGAGAAGCAGATTCAACAAAGAATGAAATGATGGTTGCTTCGTCCCTCCAACTTGATCATCACTTTGTCCCTCCAACTTAACTGTGGGAATGTTATAACTTTGTGATTTGTGATTTCTCATTACTACAACGGCGCCAAGACCGGGGTGCATTTCCCTGCTGCTCTGCACTGTTATTTCGATATGGCACATGGACCCGGTTGCTTGATGTCCCACATGTCAGCTAAAGGGACTAGAACCTTTATGAAAGCGAGCACTCCACTCTTATGATGGAGGCCTAGTTAACTATTACTTGTATTGTAGTACTACTATAGCTTTGCTATTTCACACGGTCCATCGATACAAACCCGATTAAACAGGCGAGGGCGGGAATTTTCCCGTGCGGTACGTCGGGTAGTTTGGCATAGGCGCTTTGACACAGAGAGCGAGAGAAATATGTGAAATGCTTGAATGTGTAATGGGCCCTTATGTGTGTGCGTGTGTGTGTGTGTAGTCTGACCTTTCATATCACTAGATGATACTAGCCATACATTTCAAAGGCAATTTTAATGTATGCAATCTGAATAATTAAGTAACAATATGAGATCTAGTAAAACTAAAAACACATATGATTTATTGTGTTAGAGTGTAGTAGTGTTGCATTTCATAGTTGTTAGATGTAACATGAGAGAATGTGTAGAGATGTACTTTTGGAAGGCCTACAGAGAGAAATTGGGCATAAAGTGGATTCAAATATTTGTATTCGTCTTCGTAGCATTCTTAACTCATATCTAGATTTTGTACGGTAGACATGAACGATTGTACGCTCTTATGAAACCAGTCCAACAATAATGGAGTGGCGTGTGCCAATTTAGGCACTGGCACGTTGGCCTACTCGGCTCCACGGAGAGAGCGAGAGAAGAGATAGATACACTAGCGGTCGGTGTATTTCAAGCGAAAAGCATAGTACGGTCACCGAACATCAGAATATGCTCATTACGGTCACTGTATACATTTTTCGGTGATTATACAATCACTTGCTCACTGTTCAGCATCGGATTGCACTCTGTTGAATGGCCAAATAATCTGCTTGGCACTATGATGCATGGTTAAATTGTCCATGTTCCGTGTGGGTCCCACCTGCCAGTTCACAGAGGAAAAGAGTAAGATAAACACAAATTTACACAGCCACGACAAGACTCCAAGCCATGTGCGGGAACCTCCTGGTTGTGTATGTGTCTGTCAGGGCCCGATGTGTGCACATGCACGTGTAGGTTGACCACTTGAGCGTGAGCGTGTGTGTTTGTCGTGTGGTGTGTGCATGCATGTGTGCGTGTGAGTGGTGCATGCGCGTGTGTGTGTGAGTGTTGCGTGGCTGCGTGTGTATGTGTGAGTGTTGCATGCATGCATTTCGTGTGCATGCGTGCATGTGTGTATAATCACCACACTAGCTCTTGTGTATTAATAGAGACGGCTCAACATACCAATACAAGGCCACCTTGTCCGCTGTGCCTACAGTCATGACTTTGAATACCCACCATCCAATAATTTTTTTATCATTAGTTTTCATTCTTATACCCGCCGACAGGTGGGTCCTATGGTAGTGAGATAATAATGATGCAACACTAGATGCACCACGTGGAGCATTTAACTGGTCAACTAGTCGTGTCTTCAACAAATACAGAGCTGTACGGTGAGCCCATGACTGTATATTAACCGCAAGACATCAATGGTGACCATAATGAGTGGATAGTAAAGTCCAGTGAATGTATTGTGCTTTCGCTTCAAATACAGTGATCATCACTGTATATATCGTGAGAGAATGATGAAACATGCGTCAATGTGCTGGGGGCATACTTTTAGAGGGCCTAGAGATAGTTTGTGTGTGTGCGTGAAAGGGGCATATAGGGTGTGTGTGCGATGGAGAGATGCTCTTCATTTCTTCTTATTATGACTAACTTTATATATAGTATAAAAATATAAAAATTCACAATGCGGAGTAAATATCATTGGGTGCACCATGCAATGTAAATTAAATTTCATACTCCATATAACTTTGTAATGTTATATATATGTAGAATTTCTAAAATAAATTTTTGGCCAATGTGGTTTTTATTATAAAGGAATGTTGTATGCGAAGTAAAAGTTAAGAGAGGGCTTATTAGATCAATGGGGTACGTGATAAGATGTAACATGTGTGAATGTGTAGTTGACGTATTTGGTAGGGCCTAGAGAGGGTATGTGTACGTATTTGAGAGAGGCAAGGATATAGGGGCCGGCGGGGGTGGGGGGATAAGTGAGAGATATCACGGGAAATGAGAGAGGTCTAGAGAGAGAGACAGATATGATGTCACGACGAGAGATGCCCTTTAGTGTGTCCATGCAAGGGGGGAGGGGATAGAGGCATGAGGAGAAATAGTTTGTGCGGTGTCTGTGTTGGTATGTGTGGGTGTTAGTAGATAACAAGACCTAGGGGTAGAGGGTGTGTCACCACGTGAGGTCCGCTGGGCCGAGGTGAGGCCCTTGCGTCGGTTCCATCCTGCACCACATTGGTCGGCCCATGACGCATTCAGGGAGACCCATGGAAAACTAGTTGTACAAGACAAAGATACCATAACTGTGAAGGACTCTGTGTCCACTAACAAAGCCGGCTAGGATTTGTAACCCTAGGTCCCCGGACTAAGGTAACCCCTTGTCTCTGATATTACCATTCATCCAACCTAACTTTAAGGGGCATCCAACAGAATGCTCTACTGGAATCATATTCGTCAACTTGGAAGAGAGGTGGAGACAATGCGTGGGAGATGGGCCTAAAGATAATGTGTGTGCGGAAGACACGTACGCAGGTCTATGTATAGAGAAAGGGTCGATGGGGATCATGCGTGCGTATGCGTGTGATAGGAAGAGTGCTTGTGACAAAGGTTAGTGAAAACAATCATAAATGGTTGTGGGAGGGAGGGAGGGTGATATCGAGATCATGTGTGCGAGAAACACACCTCGGGAGAGAGTGTGTGAGCTGAAGGAAATATGCCCTAGAGGCAATAATAAAGTTATTATTTATTTCCTTATATCATGATAAATGTTTATTATTCATGCTAGAATTGTATTAACCGGAAACATAATACATGTGTGAATACATAGACAAACATAGTGTCGCTAGTATGCCTCTACTTGACTAGCTCGTTAATCAAAGATGGTTATGTTTCCTAACCATGAACAAAGAGTTGTTATTTGATTAACGAGGTCACATCATTAGTTGAATGATCTGATTGACATGACCCATTCCATTAGCTTAGCACCCGATCGTTTAGTATGTTGCTATTGCTTTCTTCATGACTTATACATGTTCCTATGACTATGAGATTATGCAACTCCCGTTTACCGGAGGAACACTTTGGGTGCTACCAAACGTCACAACGTAACTGGGTGATTATAAAGGAGTACTACAGGTGTTTCCAATGGTAGATGTTGGGTTGGCGTATTTCGAGAATAGGGTTTGTCACTCCGATTGTCGGAGAGGTATCTCTGGGCCCTCTCGGTAATACACATCACTTAAGCCTTGCAAGCATTGCAACTAATAAGTTAGTTGTGGGATGATGTATTACAGAACGAGTAAAGAGACTTGCCGGTAACGAGAATGAACTAGGTATTGGATACCGACGATCGAATCTCGCGCAAGTAACATACCGATGACCAAGGGAACGACGTATGTTGTTATGCGGTCTGACCGATAAAGATCTTCGTAGAATATGTAGGAGCCAATATGGGCATCCAGGTCCCGCTATTGGTTATTGACCGGAGACGTGTCTCGGTCATGTCTGCATTGTTCTCGAACCGTAGGGTCCGCACGCTTAAGGTTTCGATGACAGTTGTATTATGAGTTTATGAGTTTTGATGTACCGAAAGAGTTCGGAGTCCCGGATGAGATCGGGGACATGACGAAGAGTCTCGAAATGGTCGAGACGTAAAGATTGATATATTGGACAACTATATTCGGACAACGGAAAGGTTCCGAGTGATTCGGGTATTTTTCGGAGTACCGGGTAGTTACGGGAGAGGTAATGGGCCTTGATGGGCTTTAGTGGGAAGAGGAAAAGGCTGTTGCGGCCCCCCTCCCCTTTGGTCCGAATTGGACTAGGGAAAAGGGGGCCGGCCACCTCTCCTTCTCCTCCTATTCCTTCTCCCTTCCTCCCCTTTTGGTGGACTCCTACTAGGACTTGGAGTCCTAGTAGGACTCCCTATCCTGGCCGCACCTTTGCCTTGGCTGGCCTCCTCCTCCTCCATCCTTTATATACAGGGGCAGGGGGCACCCCATAGACACACAAGTTGATCCTTGAGATTGTTCCTTAGCCGTGTGCGGTGCCCCCTGCCACCAAATTCCACCTCGATCATACCGTTGCAGTGCTTAGGCGAAGCCCTGCGTCGGCAGTACAACAAGATCATCACCACACCGTCGTGCTGACGAAACTCTTCCTCGACGCTTTGCTGGATCGGAGCCCGAGGATCGTCATCGAGCTGAACGTGTGCTAAGAACTCGGAGGTGCCGGAGTAACGGTGCTTGAATCGGTCGGATCGGGAAGAAGACGTACGACTACTTCCTCTACGTTGTGTGATCGCTTCCGCAGTCGGTCTGCGTTGGTACGTAGACAGCACTCTCCCCCTCGTTGCTATGCATCACCATGATCTTGCGTGTGCGTAGGAAATTTTTGAAATTACTACGTTCCCCAACAGTGGCATCCGAGCCTAGGTTTTTATGGTTTGATGTTATTTGCACGAGTAGAACACAAGTGAGTTGTGGGCGATACAAGTCATACTGCCTACCAGCATGTCATACTTTGGTTCGGCGGTATTGTTGGACGAGACGACCCAGACCAACCTTACGCGTACGCTTACGTGAGACCGGTTCCCTCGACGTGCTTTGCACATAGATGGCTTGCGGGCGACTGTCTCTCCAACTTTAGTTGAACCAAGTGTGGCTACGCCCGGTCCTTGAGAAGGTTAAAACGGAGTCTATTTGACAAACTATCGTTGTGGTTTTGATGCGTAGGTGAGATGAGTTCTTACTTAAGCCCGTAGCAGCCACGTAAAACTTGCAACAACAAAGTAGAGGACGTCTAACTTGTTTTTGCAGGGCATGTTGTGATGTGATATGGTCAAGGGATGATGCTAAATTTTATTGTATGAGATGATCATGTTTTGTAACCGAGTTATCGGCAACTGGCAGGAGCCATATGGTTGTCGCTTTATTGTATGCAATGCAATCGCGATGTAATGCTTTACTTTATTACTAAGCGGTAGTGATAGTCGTGGAAGCATAAGATTGGCGAGACGACAACGATGCTGCGATGGAGATCAAGGTGTCACGCCGGTGACGATGGTGATCATGACGGTGCTTCGGAGATGGAGATCACAAAGCACAAGATGATGATGGCCATATCATATCACTTATATTGATTGCATGTGATGTTTATCTTTTATGCATCTTATCTTGCTTTGATTGACGGTAGCATTATAAGATGATCTCTCACTAAATTATCAAGAAGTGTTCTCCCTGAGTATGCACCGTTGCGAAAGTTCTTCGTGCTGAGACACTACGTGATGATCGGGTGTGATAGGCTCTACGTTCAAATACAACGGGTGCAAAACAGTTGCACACGCGGAATACTCAGGTTATACTTGACGAGCCAATCATATACAGATATGGCCTCGGAACACGGAGACCGAAAGGTCGAGCGTGAATCATATAGTAGATATGATCAACATAACGATGTTCACCATTGAAAACTACTCCATCTCACGTGATGATCGGTTATGGTTTAGTTGATTTGGATCACGTGGTCACTTAGAGGATTAGAGGGATATCTATCTAAGTGGGAGTTCTTAAGTAATATGATTAATAGAACTTAAATTTATCATGAACTTAGTCCTGGTAGTATTTTGCAAATTATGTTGTAGATCAATAGCTCGCGTTGTTGCTTCCCTGTGTTTATTTTTGATATGTTCCTAGAGAAAATTGTGTTGAAAAGATGTTAGTAGCAATGATGCGGATTGGATCCGTGATCTGAGGTTTATCCTCATTGCTGCACAGAGGAATTATGTCCTTGATGCACCGCTAGGTGACAAGACCTATTGCAGGAGCAGATGCAGACGTTATGAACGTTTGGCTAGCTCAATATGATGACTACTTGATAGTTTAAGTGCACCATGCTTAATGGCTTAGAATCGGGACTTCAAAGACGTTTTGAACGTCATGGAGCATATGAGATGTTCCAGGAGTTGAAGTTAATATTTCAAGCAAATACCCGAGTTGAGAGATATGATGTCTCCAACAAGTTCTATAGCTAAAAGATGGAGGAGAATCGCTCAACTAGTGAGCATGTGCCCAGATTGTCTGAGTACTACAATCACTTGAATCAAGTGGGAGTTAATCTTCCAGATAAGATAGTGATTGACAGAATTCTCTAGTCACCATCACCAAGTTAGTAGAACTTCGTGATGAACTATGATATGCAAGGGATAACGGAAACGACTCCCAAGTTCTTCGTAATGCGGAAATTGATGAAGGTAGAAATCAAGAAAAACATCAAGTGTTGATGGTAGACAAGACCACTAGTTTCAAGAAAAGGGCAGAGGGAAGAATGGGAACTTCAAGAAGAACGGCAAGCGAGTTGCTGCTCAAGTGAAGAAGCCCAAGTCTGGTCCTAAGCCTGAGACTAAGTGCTTCTACTGCAAAGGGACTGGTCACTGGAAGCGGAACTACCCCAAGTGATTGGCGGATAAAAAGGATGGCAAAGTGAACATAAGTATATTTGATATACATGTTATTGATGTGTACTTTACTAGTGTTTATAGCAAACCCTCAGTATTTGATACTAGTTCAGTTGCTAAGATTAGTAACTCGAAACAGGAGTTGCAGAATAAACAGAGACTAGTTAAGGGTGAAGTGACGATGTGTGTTGGAAGTAGTTCCAAGATTGATATGATCATCATTGCACACTCCCCTATACTTTCGGGATTAGTGTTGAACCTAAATAAGTGTTATTTGGTGTTTGTGTTGAGCATGAATATGATTTGATCATGTTTATTGTAATACGGTTATTCATTTAAGTAAAATAATAAATTGTTGTTCTGTTTACATGAATGAAACCTTATATGGTTACACACCCAATGAAAATAGTTCATTGGATCTTGATCTTAATAATACACATATTCATAATATTGAAACCAAAAGATACAAAGTTAATAATGATAGTGCAACTTATTCGTGGCACTGCTGTTTAGGTCATATTGGTATAAAGCGCATGAAGAAACTCCATGCTGATGGGCTTTCGGAATCACTGGATTATGAATCACTTGATGCTTGCGAACCATGCCTTTTGGGCAAGATGACTAAAACGCCGTTCTCTGGAACAATGGAGCGAGAAAAGATTTGTTGGAAATCATACATACCGATGTATGTGGTCCGATGAATATTGAGGCTCGCGACAGGTATCATTATTTTCTGATCTTCACAAATGATTTGAGCAGATATGAGTATATCTACTTGATGAAACATAAGTCTGAAACATTTGAAAAGTTCAAAGAATTTCAGAGTGAAGTGAAAAACATCGTGACAAGAAAATAAAGTTTCTACGATCTGATCGCGGAGACAAATATTTGAGTTACGAGTTTGGTCTTTCAGTTAAAACAATGTGAAATAGTTTCACTACTCACGCCACGTGGAACACCACATCATAATGGTGTGTCCGAACGTCATAACCGTACTTTATTGGATATAGTGCAATCTATGATGTCTCTTACCGATTTACCACTATTGTTTTTGGGGTCATGCATTAGAGACAGCTGCATTCACGTTAAAAAGGGGCACCATCTATATCCGTCGAGAGGACGCCTTATGAACTATGGTTTGGCAAGAAACCAAAGTTGTCGTTTCTTAAAGTTTGGGGTTGCGATGCTTATATGAAAAAGTTTCATCCTGATAAGCTCAAAACTCAAATCGGAGAAGAGCATCTTCATAGGATATCCAAAGGAAACTATTGGATACACCTTCTATCACAGATCCAAAGGCAAGACTTTTGTTGCTAAATTCGGAAACTTTCTGGAGAAGGAGTTTCTCTCGAAAGAAGTGAGTGGGAGGAAAGTAGAACTTGACGAGGTAACTGTACCTGCTCCCTTATTGGAAAGTAGTACATCACAGAAAAATGTTTCTGTGACACCTACACCAGTTAGTGAGGAAGCTAATGATGATGATCATGAAACTTCAGAACAAGACACTACTAAACCTCGTAGTTCAACCAGAGTAAGATCCGCACCAGAGTGGTACGGTAATCCTGTTCTGGAAGTCATGCTACTAGATCATGATGATCCTACGAACTATGAAGAAGCGATGGTGAGCCCAGATTCCGCAAAGTGGCTTGAAGCCATGAAATCTGAGATATGATCCATGTATGAGAACAAAGTTTGGACTTTGGTTGACTTGCCCGATGATTGGCAAGCAATTGAGAATAAATGGATCTTCAAGAGGAAGACGGACGCTGATAGTAGTGTTACTATCTACAAAGCTAGAATTGTCGCAAAAGGTTTTCGACGAGTTCAAGGTGTTGACTACGACGAAAGCTTCTCACTCGTATCTATGCTTGAGTCTGTCCGAATCATGTTAGTAATTGCCGCATTTTATGAAATCTGGCAAATGGATAAACAAAACTGCATCCCTTAATGGATTTATTAAAGAAGAGTTGTATATGATGCAACAGAAGGTTTTGTCAATCCGAAAGGTGCTAACAAAATGTGCAAGCTCCAGCGATCCATCTGTGGACTGGTGCAAGCATCTCGGAGTTGGAATATACGCTTTGATGAGTTGATCAAAGCATATAGTTTTATACAGACTTGCGGTGAAGCCTGTATTTACAAGAAAGTGAGTGGGAGCACTACAACATTTCTGATAAGTATATGTGAATGACATATTGTTAATCGGAAATAATGTAGAATTATTCTGTAAAGCATAAAGGAGTGTTTTTCAAAGAAAGACTTCGGTGAAGCTTCTTACATATTGAGCTTCAAGATCTATAGAGATAGATCAAGACGCTTGATAAGTATTTTCAATGAGTACATACCTTGACAAGATTTTGAAGTAGTTCAAAATGGAGCAGTCAAAGAAAGAGTTCTTGCCTGTATTATAAGGTGTGAAGTTGAGTAGGACTCAAAGCCCGACCACGGCAGAAGATAGAAAGAGAATGAAAGTCATTCCCTATGCCTTGGCCATAGGTTCTATAAAGTATGTCATGCTGTATACCAGATCTATTATATACCCTGCACTGATTTGGCAAGGGAGTACAATAGTGATCTAGGAGTAGATCACTGGACAGCAGTCAGAATTATCCTTAGTGAAATAAGGATATGTTTCTCGATTATGGACGTGATAAAAAGGTTCGTCGTAAAGGGTTACGCCGATGCAAGTTTTGACACTAATCTAGATGACTCTAAGTCTCGGTCTAGATACATATTGAAAGTGGGAGCAATTAGCTAGAGTAGCTCCGTGTAGAGCATTGTAGACATAGAACTTGCAAAATATGCCCTAGAGGCAATAATAAAGTTATTATTTATTTCCTTATATCATGATAAATGTTTATTATTCATGCTAGAATTGTATTAACCGGAAACATAATACATGTGTGAATACATAGACAAACATAGTGTCGCTAGTATGCCTCTACTTGACTAGCTCGTTAATCAAAGATGGTTATGTTTCCTAACCATGAACAAAGAGTTGTTATTTGATTAACGAGGTCACATCATTAGTTGAATGATCTAATTGACATGACCCATTCCATTAGCTTAGCACCCGATCGTTTAGTATGTTGCTATTGCTTTCTTCATGACTTATACATGTTCCTATGACTATGAGATTATGCAACTCCCGTTTACCGGAGGAACACTTTGGGTGCTACCAAACGTCACAACGTAACTGGGTGATTATAAAGGAGTACTACAGGTGTTTCCAATGGTAGATGTTGGGTTGGCGTATTTCGAGAATAGGATTTGTCACTCCGATTGTCGGAGAGGTATCTCTGGGCCCTCTCGGTAATACACATCACTTAAGCCTTGCAAGCATTGCAACTAATAAGTTAGTTGTGGGATGATGTATTACAGAACGAGTAAAGAGACTTGCCGGTAACGAGAATGAACTAGGTATTGGATACCGACGATCGAATCTCGCGCAAGTAACATACCGATGACAAAGGGAACGACGTATGTTGTTATGCGGTCTGACCGATAAAGATCTTCGTAGAATATGTAGGAGCCAATATGGGCATCCAGGTCCCGCTATTGGTTATTGACCGGAGACGTGTCTCGGTCATGTCTACATTGTTCTCGAACCGTAGGGTCCGCACGCTTAAGGTTTCGATGACAGTTGTATTATGAGTTTATGAGTTTTGATGTACCGAAAGAGTTCGGAGTCCCGGATGAGATCGGGGACGTGACGAAGAGTCTCGAAATGGTCGAGACGTGAAGATTGATATATTGGACGACTATATTCGGACAACGGAAAGGTTCCGAGTGATTCGGGTATTTTTCGGAGTACTAGGTAGTTACGGGAGAGGTAATGGGCCTTGATGGGCTTTAGTGGGAAGAGGAAAAGGCTGCTGCGCCCCCCTCCCCTTTGGTCCGAATTGGACTAGGGAAAAGGGGGCCGACCACCTCTCCTTCTCCTCCTATTCCTTCTCCCTTCCTCCCCTTTTGGTGGACTCCTACTAGGACTTGGAGTCCTAGTAGGACTCCCTATCCTGGCCGCACCTTTGCCTTGGCCGGCCTCCTCCTCCTCCATCCTTTATATACAGGGGCAGGGGGCACCCCATAGACACACAAGTTGATCCTTGAGATCGTTCCTTAACCGTGTGCGGTGACCCCTGCCACCAAATTCCACCTCGATCATACCGTTGCAGTGCTTAGGCGAAGCCCTGCGTCGGCAGTACATCAAGATCATCACCACGCCGTCGTGATGACGAAACTCTTCCTCGACGCTTTGCTGGATCGGAGCCCGAGGATCGTCATCGAGCTGAACGTGTGCTAAGAACTCGGAGGTGCCGGAGTAACGGTGCTTGAATCGGTCGGATCGGGAAGAAGACGTACGACTACTTCCTCTACGTTGTGTGATCGCTTCCGCAGTCGGTCTGCGTTGGTACGTAGACAGCACTCTCCCCCTCGTTGCTATGCATCACCATGATCTTGCGTGTGCGTAGGAATTTTTTTGAAATTACTACGTTCCCCAACATGAGCATGTGTGAGAGAGCCCCGATGGATATACATGGTGTGCGTGTATGTGTGAGTGAGAAAGTTAGTGCGTGTGTGGGGAGGGGCCTGGGGAGAGTGAATCTGCACATAAAAGGCTGATTACACATTGATTAAAATATAAATTGTATCCAGATATTAGGATGGGATCATGGTATTTGCAATTAGCATAAGGAACGGTCATAGATCCATCAGACATATATATTGTATTGAATTTCGGCATGTCTATGTTACTATTCGACCTAATTGATCCCTAGAGTCAGTATTTTGAAGTCCAGACAATGCATCGCTTTAGGTCCTCAATGATCATCTTCACCAGTCCAGCCGGGTGTCTAGCTTGTATTGGTTCCAATTTGGTCAAATTGCATCCTCTTAGCTTACACATTATACTTTGAATGTGACATGCCTTCCTGTTTTTGGTACATACTACCACATCTATCTATTAACCATGTTCTCACATCAAACTAATGTTCTTGTGTATCCCTCATCAATCACTTCTGATGAGACAGTCAAGCCCGTGGATTACTGTGAGAAAAGACCCCCCTTTAAAGAACGAAGTGTTAGCCTCCCCACATGATTCTCAAGAAATAGCAAGGCTAGATGAAGATAGTCAATGTAGCTCTATAGTTGATGACAATATTTCCCCTACACCACCATCGCAGGTGCTTGCTCTAGCTCGGTAGCGTGATATGTGGTTGCATGTTGCATATGGTGTATAGATTGTAATTCTTCCAATCTGGTTAAATTACATGTGCTATTCTACTTAGTTTATACATTATACCTGTTAATGTGACATGCCTTCCTGATTTTGGTACATAGTATATCTATCTATTAATCATGTCCTTACATAAAACTACTATTTTTTGTATCCTGCATCAATCAATTTTGATGAGACACCTTTAGTATATGAAGTGTGATATTGGTTGCATCTTTCATATGATTTATAGTATGCATTGCTTCTAATTTGTTCAAATGCCATTTATGATGGGATACTTTTAACTTGGCAGAGTCATATTGGTTGCATATTTCATGCGGTGTCTAGCTTGCATTGCTTCTAATTTGTTGAAATGGCTTCTCCTTAGTTCACACAAATAGTTGTGAATATGCCATGCCGTCCTGTTTTTCGTACATATTCCATCAGCGTATCATGTGTTTGCCTTACATCAAAGTAGTTTTTGTCAGTATCATGCATGAATGAGTTCTCAAGAGTGAATTTTATTGCTTTTTATTGTCGGTTTTACTTGAAATGCAAAATCAATAAAGCGGAAGGAAATTAGCAAGGCAGTGGATAATGTTGCTCCTTCCAACCAACTGAAATGGAGGGCCTCTACAGATTCTACTCTGCCACCCCAACAAAATTTGCAAGACAACACATGCATAGACACATAATGTAGTTGTGTTGATGATGAGCATGTCTCCTCTAGTCCACCATCACAGGTGCTCCCTGATAACCCACAAGTATAGTGGATCGTTTGTACCATTTTTTGCTAAATAAGAGAGTCGAACACAACAAGGAGCTAAAAGTAGAACCAATATTCCCTCAAGTTATATTGACCACCGATAACTCTAAGCACACTTTACGTTTGCTTTACCTAGAACAAGTATAAAACTACCTGGTAGGTGAAAGTATAAGTTTGCAAGGATAAAACTAGATGTACTTTTCAAAAATTAAACTACGAGTAAAATGAAGACAATAAAAGTAGACACCTTATGTCAACCAGAAAGTCATTTGTCCCAAGGTGATCGATAACTAAACTGGTTGCAATTTTATATGACGGAGAGTCGTGAGCTAACATACTTTCTCTACTTGGATCATATGCACTTATGGTTGGAACTCTAGCAAGCATCCGCAACTATTAAAGATCATTAAGGTCGTAAACCCAACCATAGCATTAAGTATCAATTCCCCTTTATCCCATACACAATAACCACCAAACATGGATCTGTGCTTCTGTCACTCATGCCACCCAGCGTAAGCAAACCATGAACATATTGAAACACCCTACAATGGATATCCCTCCGTTTGTGGGACACAAAGGGCACTATAGGACAACACCAAAATAAAATATACAACTCAAACCAATCATGATCATCTATCAACCCATAGGACAAAACAGATCTACTCAAACATCATAAGATAGCCATAGATCATTGGGAAATAGTATATAGCGTTGAGCACCATGTTTAAGTAGAGATTATAGCATGGAGGAGAGTTGTTACACCGCTGCATGTGGGGGATAGGAGTTGGTGTTGACGGCGGCGAAATTATTGAAGTAGATCACCGTCACAATGATTGCCTCGGTGGCGCTCCGGCGCTACCGGGAGAGAGGGGAGAGATCCCCCCTCCTTCTTCTTCTTCTTCTTTGGCCTCCCCCTAGATGGGAGGAGAGTTCCCCCTCTGGTCCATGGCCTCCAAGGTGGTGGAGGGGCAAGAGCCCCTCCGAGATTGGATCTATCCCTCTGTTCTCTTCTGTTTCGCATTCCTTTTTTCTGGCCCTTCGCCATTTCTCAAATTCCCAATGATCCCTAACTCCGACTGCGCTGAAATTTTTACACGATTTTTCCATAAATTATCGTTCTTGCACATGAAGAAGGCCCCAACAGACTTACGAGGAGGGAACAAGACACCTGAGCGCGCCAGGGGGTGCCCAGCGCGTCCTTATGGGTTGTGGAGGCCGTGGGCCTCCCAAAAATTGTAAATATTCCAAAATAATTCTCTGTAAATTTTTATCGCGTTTGGACTTCGTTTGGTATGGATATTCTGCGAAATAAAAATACATCCAATAAACAGGAACTCACACTGGCCATTGGGCACTAGATTAATAGGTTAGTCCAATAAAACATATACAATGTTGCAAAAAGTATGTGAAAGTTGTATAATATTGGCATGAAACAATCAAAAATTATAGATACGATGGAGACATATCAGCATCCCCAAGCTTAATTCCGGCTCATCCTCGAGTAGGTAAATGATGAAAATAATAATTTTTGATGTGGAATGCTACCTGGCATAATCTTGATCATATATCTAATCATGGCATAAATATTAAGACACGAGTGATTCAAAGAAATAGTTTATAATTTGACATAAGGACATCAATCACTACAAAAAAAGACACATATGTGACATTTTTGGCCGAACGAATTTTTTTCATGTCATGCTTATGACACTTCTATGACGATAATTCCGACAAAAGCACGTATCATCATAGATGTGGTGGGCTGCTACTTCTATGACAAAAAATCATGATAGAAAATGGGCTTTTTGTCTTGGATGGGCCGGGGACGCACCTGCATGACATTCTTTGGGCCGTCCATGACGGAAAAAATCGTCATACAAGCGAGGGCGAGGAAAATTTCAGGGAGTTCACAGTTACGGTGTGTGGTCAGGGCCGAGTGATGCACGAAGGTTTGCGCATATCTCTCGTACACATACGCGCGTGTGTGCGAGGAGTTGGGCTCTAACTGAACCTGAGCGAGGTGTTAACTTACTGAACCCGAGTGATTGCACTGGCTACACATTACTAAACCCGAGTGATTGATTGATCCCTGGCTATTAACTGAACTCGATCGAGGGATTCCTTCGCTACTGCTGCTAACTGTAGCTGATCCAACCCGCTGCCTCTTGATGAAAAGTGAGCGTTGTTGGGGGTTGGTTGAACAGTTCCCGGTGGGGGTTGGATGAACAGGACCCCGTGGTAGTAGATGTTGTTGCCACTGGATGAACATGACCCATATAAAGAGGAGGCCGCCACACACCTGAGCCGGTTGGGGGTGGACGAACAGGACCCCGTGGAGGGCTGGCTGAACAGGACCCCGTGTGGAGGACGATTTGAACAGTAGCCGGTGGAGGCTGGTTGAAGGGGACCCCGTGGTGAACCGTAGCTGGTGGAGGCTGGAGGAAGTCGACAGTGGATGAACAGTAGCAGGTGGAGGCTGGAGGAAGTCAATGGTGGATGATAGTAGCCCGTGGAGGCTGGAGAAAGGCAGTAGATGGTGGATAAACAATAGCCTGTGGAGTCCTGTTTTGTAGTACACCACACCCCTCCCAATGAACAGGACCCCTGTTTTGACCGTAGGCACTCCAACAGAAGTCAGTTTCCTATGTTTTGCGGTATGCCACACCCCTCCCGATCAACAACACCCCATTTTGACCGTAGGAGCTCGAACACAAGTCTGTTTCCTTCGTTTTGCGGTACGCCGGACCCTTCCCGATGAACAGGACACTGTTTCTACCGTACGCGGTCGAACAGAAGGCCGTTTCCCTTCGTTTTGCGGTACACGAGATCCCATTCCGGCTGTTCCATCCAAGCCAGTTGGCACCCGTTGAACACGACCCATTCCGACCGATGGCTTCGCTCCAGATGAATAGGACGCGTTCCGACCCAGTCACTTGGCTCCCGGTGAACACGACGATGTTTCCTCTATTCTGACCCAGCCGGTTTGCTACCGATGAACAGGACAACGTGGCCACCATCCATTGCATCCAGGGTTCATCATTGCGGAGCAACCGATCGACCAGTATGTATGTACACATTCGCGACAAGACACACAATGCTATGTATGCTTCGACCGGGTGGGTCCTAGATGCAAGGGAGGATAAGGACGCACTTCCTTGAGTGCGAAGATATAGCTGGTGGGTCACAACTGTCAGGGGGAGGAATCATTTTTTTCCTGTAATAAGGACGCACTTTCTTGCGTGCGAAGATGTAGCTTGTGGCTCCTAGTTGTTAGGGGGAGAAAACATTATTTTTCAGGATAAAAAGCATGTAGTTGCATGCATGCGTCCATGGGCATGGTGCGTCCCCACTGTCAGCCTCTCACGTACAGTCATCTCCTGATGACTCTCGTTTCTTGACCATGTTGTCCACACCATGCCAACCGCACCAAGGCCGGTGGATGACGGCGAGGCCCCACACTGGAATGGCCCGGAGATGGGGAAGACGTTGCAGTGGAGTCACAAATGGAGAGGAGTAGGAAACTTGACCAGTTCGGGTGCACGACAGCACTGCCGTCCATGGGAGACGGGAGCAAGAACAGAGGTTGAAGAAGCAGCATGGCTGTTGGATTATCATCCAATGGTCCAGCTGCTAGAATCATTTTTTGATTAAGTTGACAAAGCCCCACATACAAGTCAGCTTAGTAGGCCCACAAGTCAGCCACCAAATCTACCGGGTCCCAACTATCATCGGGAGGAATAGTTTTTTCACATAACAAGAAGGCACTTCCTTCCGTACGAAGATACAGTCGGTGGGTCCTAGCTGTCAGGGGGAGGAAACATTTTTTTCCAGCTTAATACGGATGTACTTCCCTTGCGTGCGACCATGGAACTCATGGGTCCCAGCTGACAGGCTCTCTACGTCAGTCCTCTTCTGATGACTCTCGTTTGATGACCACGCTGCCCCGAGTGCAACAAGGTGGTAGACGACAGCGAGGCCGAGGATAGGAACGACCCGGAGATGGGAAGACGCAACAGTGGAGTCGTAGATTGAGAGAAGTACAAGGGTTATAACTGGCTCTGGTGCGGTGTGGGGCTACAGTCGGTGGAGAATAACAGGAGGTGTGGAGGGGTAGCCTGGCCGGTGGTGGCGTGGCACTTACATAGGACACGGAGGGCACCGTAGGACAACACAAAAAAAAATACAACTCAAACCAATCATGATCATCTATCAACCCATAGGACAAAATGGATCTACTCAAACATCATAAGATAGGCATAGATCATTGGGAAATAATATATATTGTTGAGCACCATGTTTAAGTAGAGATTACAGCGTTGTATAGTGGGGGAGAGACGTGGTGTTGACGGTGTCGGATTTCGGGTTCCGGCAAAACCCTTGAGGTTCGAACACTAGGGTGCACACGATGATCTATCCCCCTCTCTAGCTCGCATACATCATGATCTCACGGCCTAGCTCGACAAACCCAAAGAGCAAGAGACACAAGAGTTTATAATGGTTCGGGCCACCGATGTGGTGTAATACTCTACTCTAGTGTGGTGTGGTGGATTGCCTCTTGGGCTGAGGATGAACAATTACAAGGGAAGAATAGCCTCCTGAGGAGAGGTGCTCTTGTGCTTGGTGAGTGTGGTGGCTTTGGTGGAATGAATCCGGTCCAAGATGAGATGCCTCCCTATGGTGGCGGCTAGTCCTATATATACAGGCCCAGGTCCTCTTTGAAGGAAATATGCCCTAGAGGCAATAATAAAGTTATTATTTATTTCCTTATATCATGATAAATGTTTATTATTCATGCTAGAATTGTATTAACCGGAAACATAATACATGTGTGAATACATAGACCAACAGAGTGTCACTAGTATGCCTCTACTAGACTAGCTCGTTAATCAAAGATGGTTATGTTTCCTAACCATGAACAAAGAGTTGTTATTTGATTAACAAGGTCACATCATTAGTTGAATGATCTGATTGACATGACCCATTTCATTAGCTTAGCACCCGATCGTTTAGTATGTTGCTATTGCTTTCTTCATGACTTATACATGTTCCTATAACTATGAGATTATGCAACTCCCGTTTACCGGAGGAACACTTTGGGTACTACCAAACGTCACAACGTAACTGGGTGATTATAAAGGAGTACTACAGGTGTCTCCAATGGTAGATGTTGGGTTGGCGTATTTCGAGATTAGGGTTTGTCACTCCGATTGTCGGAGAGGTATCTCTGGGCCCTCTCGGTAATACACATCACATAAGCCTTGCAAGCACTGCAACTAATATGTTAGTTGTGAGATGATGTATTACAGAACGAGTAAAGAGACTTGCCGGTAACGAGATTGAACTAGGTATTGGATATCGACGATCGAATCTCGGGCAAGTAACATACCGATGACAAAGGGAACAACGTATGTTGTTATGCGGTCTGACCGATAAAGATCTTCGTAGAATATGTAGGAGCCAATATGGGCATCCAGGTCCCGCTATTGGTTATTGACCGGAGATGTGTCTCGGTCATGTCTACATTGTTCTCGAACCGTAGGGTCCGCACGCTTAACGTTACGATGACACTTATTATGAGTTTATGCATTTTGATGTACCGAAGGTTGTTCGGAGTCCCGGATGAGATCACGGACATGACGAGGAGTCTCGAAATGGTCGAGACGTAAAGATTGATATATTGGAAGCCTATGTTTGGGCACCGGAAGCGTTCCAGGTGAAATCGGGATTTTTCCGGATTACCGGGAGGGTTACCGGAACCCCCCGGGAGGCAAATGGGCCTATTGGGCCTTAGTGGAAAAGAGAGAAGAGGCAGCCCACAAGCCTAGCCGGCGCCCCCCCTTTCCCAAGTCCTAATAGGACTAGGAGAGGTGGGCCGGCCCCCTCTTTCTCCTTCCCCCCAAGAGTCCTAGTTGGAATAGGATTGGAGGGGAGGAGTCCTACTCCCGGTGGGAGTAGGACTCCTCCCTGCGCCTCCCTCCTAGCCGGCCGAACCCCCTGCCCCTGGCCTTTATATACGGGGGCAGGGGGCACCCCAAGACACACAACTTGATCCTCGAGATCGTTCCTTAGCCGTGTGCGGTGCCCCCTGCCACCAAATTCCACCTCGATCATACCGTTACAGTGCTTAGGCGAAGCCCTGCGTCGGTAGTACATCAAGATCGTCACCACGCCGTCGTGCTGACGGAACTCTTCCTCGACGCTTTGCTGGATCGGAGCCCGAGGAACGTCATCGAGCTGAACGTGTGCTAAGAACTCGGAGGTGCCGGAGTAACGGTGCTTGGATCGGTCGGATCGGGAAGAAGACGTACGACTACTTCCTCTACGTTTTGTGATCGCTTCCGCAGTCGGTCTGCGTTGGTACGTAGACAACACTCTCCCCTCTCGTTGCTGTGCATCACCATGATCTTGCGTGTGCGTAGGAAAAATTTCGAAATTACTGCGTTCCCCAACAGTGGCATCCGAGCCTAGGTTTTATGGTTTGATGTTATATGCACGAGTAGAACACAAGTGAGTTGTGGGCGATACAAGTCATACTGCCTACCAGCATGTCATATTTTGGTTCGGCGGTATTGTTGGTTGAGACGATCTGGACCAACCTTACGCGTACTCTTACGCGAGACCGGTTCCCTCGACGTGCTTTGCACATAGATGGCTTGCGGAAGACTGTCTCTCCAACTTTAGTTGAACCAAGTGTGACTACGCCCGGTCCTTGAGAAGGTTAAAACGGAGTCTATTTGACGAACTATCGTTGTGGTTTTGATGCGTAGGTGAGATGAGTTCTTACTTAAAGCCCGTAGCAGCCACGTAAAACTTGCAACAACAACGTAGAGGACGTCTAACTTGTTTTTGCAGGGCATGTTGTGATGTGATATGGTCAAGGCATGATGCTGATTTTATTGTATGAGATGATCATGTTTTGTAACCGAGTTATCGGCAACTGGCAGGAGCCATATGGTTGTCGCTTTATTGTATGCAATGCAATCGCGATGTAATGCTTTACTTTATTGCTAAGCGGTAGTGATAGTCGTGGAAGCATAAGATTGGCGAGACGACAACGACGCTACGATGGAGATCAAGGTGTCGCGCCGGTGACGATGGTGATCATGACGGTGCTTCGGAGATGGAGATCACAAAGCACAAGATAATGATGGCCATATCATATCACTTATATTGATTGCATGTGATGTTTATCCTTTTATGCATCTTATCTTGCTTTGATTGACGGTAGCATTATAAGATGATCTCTCACTAAATTATCAAGAAGTGTTCTCCCTAAGTATGCACCGTTGCAAAAGTTCTTCGTGCTGAGACACCACGTGATGATCGGGTGTGATAGGCTCTACGTTCAAATACAACGGGTGCAAAACAGTTGCACACGCGGAATACTCAGGTTATACTTGATGAGCCAAGCATATACAGATATGGCCTCGGAACACGGAGACCGAAAGGTCGAGCATGAATCATATAGTAGATATGATCAACATATTGATGTTCACCATTGAAAACTACTCCATCTCACGTGATGATCGGTTATGGTTTAGTTGATTTGGATCACGTGATCACTTAGAAGATTAGAGGGATGTCTATCTAAGTGGGAGTTCTTAATTAAATTAACTGAACTTAAAATTATCATGAACTTAGTACCTGATAGTATCTTGCTTGTTTATGTTGATTGTAGATAGATGGCTCGTGCTGTTGTTCCGTTGAATTTTAATGCGTTCCTTGAGAAAGAAAAGTTGAAAGATGATGGTAGCAATTACACGGACTGGGTCCGTAACCTGAGGATTATCCTCATTGCTGCACAGAGGAATTACGTCCTGGAAGCACCGCTAAGTGCCAGGCCTGCTGCAAGAGCAACATCAGAAGTTATGAACGTCTGGCAAAGCAAAGCTGATGACTACTCAATAGTTCAGTGTGCCATGCTTTACGGCTTAGAACCGGGACTTCAACGACGTTTTGAACGTCATGGAGCATATGAGATGTTCCAGGAGTTGAAGTTAATATTTCAAGCAAATGCCCGGATTGAGAGATATGAAGTCTCCAATAAGTTCTATAGCTGCAAGATGGAGGAGAACAGTTCTGTCAGTGAGCATATACAAAAAATGTCTGGGTATAATAATCACTTGATTCAATTGGGAGTTACACTTCCGGATGATTGCGTCATTGACAGAATTCTCCAATCACTGCCACCAAGCTACAAGAGCTTTGTGATGAACTATAATATGCAAGGGATGAACAAGACTATTCCCGAGCTCTTCGCAATGCTGAAAGCCGCGGAGGTAGAAATCAAGAAGGAGCATCAAGTGTTGATGGTTAACAAAACGACGAGTTTCAAGAAAAAGGGCAAAGGGAAGAAGAAGGGGAACTTCAAGAAGAACGGCAAGCAAGTTGCTACTCAAGAGAAGAAACCCAAGTCTGGACCTAAGCCTGAAACTGAGTGCTTCTACTGCAAGCAGACTGGTCACTGGAAGCGGAACTGCCCCAAGTATTTGGTGGATAAGAAGGATGGCAAAGTGAACAAAGGTATATGTGATATACATGTTATTGATGTGTACCTTACTAATGCTCGCATTAGCACCTGGGTATTTGATACTGGTTCTGTTGCTAATATTTGCAACTCAAAACAGGGACTACAGAATAAGCGGACACTAGCAAAGGACGAGGTGACGATGCGCGTGGGAAACGGTTCCAAAGTCGATGTGATCGCAGTCGGCACGCTACCTCTACATCTACCTTCGGGATTAATATTAGACCTAAATAATTGTTATTTTGTGCCAGCGTTGAGCATGAACATTATATCTGGATCTTGTTTGATGCGAGATGGTTATTCATTTAAATCAGAGAATAATGGTTGTTCTATTTATATGAGTAATATCTTTTATGGTCATGCACCCTTGAAAAGTGGTCTATTCTTATTGAATCTTGATAGTAGTAATACACATATTCATAATGTTGAAGCCAAAAGATGCAGACTTGATAATGATAGTGCAACTTATTTGTGGCACTGCCGTTTAGGTCATATCGGTGTAAAGCGCATGAAGAAACTCCATACTGATGGGCTTTTGGAACCACTTGATTATCAATCACTTGGTACTTGCGTACCGTGCCTCATGGGCAAGATGACTAAAACACCATTCTCTGGTACTATGGAGAGAGCAACAGATTTATTGGAAATCATACATACCGATGTATGTGGTCCGATGAATATTGAGGCTCGTGGCGGATATCGTTATTTTCTCACCTTCACAGATGATTTAAGCAGATATGGGTATATCTGCTTAATGAAACATAAGTCTGAAACATTTGAAAAGTTCAAGGAATTTCAGAGTGAAGTTGAAAATCATCGTAACAAGAAAATAAAGTTTCTACGATCTGATCGTGGAGGAGAATATTTGAGTTACGAGTTTGGTATACATTTGAAAAATTGTGGAATAGTTTCGCAACTCACGCCACCCGGAACACCACAACGTAATGGTGTGTCCGAACGTCGTAATCGTACTTTACTAGATATGGTGCGATCTATGATGTCTCTTACTGATTTACCGCTATCATTTTGGGGTTATGCTTTAGAGACGGCCGCATTCACGTTAAATAGGGCACCATCTAAATCCGTTGAGACGACGCCTTATGAACTGTGGTTTGGCAAGAAACCAAAGTTGTCGTTTCTTAAAGTTTGGGGCTGTGATGCTTATGTGAAAAAGCTTCAACCTGATAAGCTCGAACCCAAATCGGAGAAGTGTGTCTTCATAGGATATCCAAAGGAAACTATTGGATACACCTTCTATCACAGATCCGAAGGCAAGACTTTTGTTGCTAAATTCGGAAACTTTCTTGAGAAGGAGTTTCTCTCGAAAGAAGTGAGTGGGAGGAAAGTAGAACTTGACGAGGTAACTGTACCTACTCCATTATTGGGAAATAGTACATCACAGAAAACTGTTTCTGTGAGACCTACACCAATAAGAGAGGAAGTTAATGATAATGATCATGAAACTTTAGATCAAGATACTACTGTACCTCGTAGATCAACCAGAGTAAGATCCGCACCAGAGTGGTACGGTAATCCTGTTCTGGAAGTCATGCTACTAGATCATGATGAACCTACGAACTATGAAGAAGCGATGGTGAGCCCAGATTCCGCAAAGTGGCTTGAAGCCATGAAATCTGAGATGGGATCCATGTATGAGAACAAAGTATGGACTTTGGTTGACTTGCCCGATGATCGGCAAGCAATTGAGAATAAATGGATCTTTAAGAAAAAGACTGACGCTGATGGTAATGTTACTGTCTACAAAGCTCGACTTGTCGCAAAAGGTTTTCGACAAGTTCAAGGAGTTGACTACGATGAGACTTTCTCACCCGTAGCGATGCTTAAGTCTGTCAGAATCATGTTAGCAATTGCCGCATTTTATGATTATGAAATTTGGCAAATGGATGTAAAAACCGCATTCCTGAATGGATTTCTGGAAGAAGAGTTGTATATGATGCAACCTGAAGGTTTTGTAGATCCAAAGGAAGCTAACAAAGTGTGCAAACTCCAGCGATCCATTTATGGACTGGTGCAAGCATCTCGGAGTTGGAATAAACGCTTTGATAGTGTGATCAAGGCATTTGGATTTATACAGACTTTTGGAGAAGCCTGTATTTACAAGAAAGTGAGTGGGAGCTCTGTAGCATTTCTGATATTATATGTGGATGACATATTACTGATTGGAAATGATATAGAATTTCTGGATAGCATAAAGGGATACTTGAATAAAAGTTTTTCGATGAAAGACCTCGGGGAAGCTGCTTACATATTAGGCATAAAGATCTATAGAGATAGATCAAAACGCTTAATTGGACTTTCACAAAGCACATACCTTGACAAGATTTTGAAGAAGTTCAAAATGGATCAAGCAAAGAAAGGGTTCTTGCCTGTGTTACAAGGTGTGAAGTTGAGCCAGACTCAATGCCCGACCAATGCAGAAGATAGAGAGAAAATGAAAGATGTTCCCTATGCTTCAGCCATAGGCTCTATCATGTATGCAATGCTGTGTACCAGATCTGATGTGTGCCTTGCTATAAGTTTAGCAGGGAGGTACCAAAGTAATCCAGGAGTGGATCACTGGACAGCGGTCAAGAACATCCTGAAATACCTGAAAAGGACTAAGGATATGTTTCTCGTATATGGAGGTGACAAAGAACTCACCGTAAAAGGTTACGTTGATGCAAGCTTTGACACTGATCCGGACGATTCTAAATCGCAAACCGGATACGTGTTTACTTTAAACGGTGGAGCTGTCAGTTGGTGCAGTTCTAAACAAAGCGTCGTAGCAGGATCTACATGTGAAGCGGAGTACATAGCTGCTTCGGAAGCAGCGAACGAAGGAGTCTAGATGAAGGAGTTCATATCCGATCTAGGTGTCATACCTAGTGCATCGGGTCCAATGAAAATCTTCTGTGACAATACTGGAGCAATTGCCTTGGCAAAGGAATCCAGATTTCACAAAAGAACCAAACACATCAAGAGACGCTTCAACTCCATCCGGGATTTAGTCCAGGTGGGAGACATAGAGATTTGCAAGATACATACGGATCTGAATGTTGCAGACCCGTTGACTAAGCCTCTTCCACGAGCAAAACATGATCAGCACCAAGGCTCCATGGGTGTTAGAATCATTACTATGTAATCTAGATTATTGACTCTAGTGCAAGTGGGAGACTGAAGGAAATATGCCCTAGAGGCAATAATAAAGTTATTATTTATTTCCTTATATCATGATAAATGTTTATTATTCATGCTAGAATTGTATTAACCGGAAACATAATACATGTGTGAATACATAGACCAACAGAGTGTCACTAGTATGCCTCTACTAGACTAGCTCGTTAATCAAAGATGGTTATGTTTCCTAACCATGAACAAAGAGTTGTTATTTGATTAACGAGGTCACATCATTAGTTGAATGATCTGATTGACATGACCCATTTCATTAGCTTAGCACCCGATCGTTTAGTATGTTGCTATTGCTTTCTTCATGACTTATACATGTTCCTATAACTATGAGATTATGCAACTCCCGTTTACCGGAGGAACACTTTGGGTACTACCAAACGTCACAACGTAACTGGGTGATTATAAAGGAGTACTACAGGTGTCTCCAATGGTAGATGTTGGGTTGGCGTATTTCGAGATTAGGGTTTGTCACTCCGATTGTCGGAGAGGTATCTCTGGGCCCTCTCGGTAATACACATCACATAAGCCTTGCAAGCACTGCAACTAATATGTTAGTTGTGAGATGATGTATTACAGAATGAGTAAAGAGACTTGTCGGTAACGAGATTGAACTAGGTATTGGATATCGACGATCGAATCTCGGGCAAGTAACATACCGATGACAAAGGGAACAACGTATGTTGTTATGCGGTCTGACCGATAAAGATCTTCGTAGAATATGTAGGAGCCAATATGGGCATCCAGGTCCCGCTATTGGTTACTGACCGGAGACGTGTCTCGGTCATGTCTACATTGTTCTCGAACCGTAGGGTCCGCACGCTTAACGTTACGATGACAGTTATTATGAGTTTATGCATTTTGATGTACCGAAGGTTGTTCGGAGTCCCGGATGAGATCACGGACATGACGAGGAGTCTCGAAATGGTCGAGACGTAAAGATTGATATATTGGAAGCCTATGTTTGGGCACCGGAAGCGTTCCAGGTGAAATCGGGATTTTTCCGGATTACCGGGAGGGTTACCGGAACCCCCCGGGAGGCAAATGGGCCTATTGGGCCTTAGTGGAAAAGAGAGAAGAGGCAGCCCACAAGCCTAGCCGGCGCCCCCCCTTTCCCAAGTCCTAATAGGACTAGGAGAGGTGGGTCGGCCCCCTCTTTCTCCTTCCCCCCAAGAGTCCTAGTTGGAATAGGATTGGAGGGGAGGAGTGCTACTCCCGGTGGGAGTAGGACTCCTCCCTGCGCCTCCCTCCTAGCCGGCCGAACCCCCTGCCCCTGGCCTTTATATACGGGGGCAGGGGGCACCCCAAGACACACAACTTGATCCTCGAGATCGTTCCTTAGCCGTGTGCGGTGCCCCCTGCCACCAAATTCCACCTCGATCATACCATTACAGTGCTTAGGCGAAGCCCTGCGTCGGTAGTACATCAAGATCGTCACCACGCCGTCGTGCTGACGGAACTCTTCCTCGACGCTTTGCTGGATCGGAGCCCGAGGAATGTCATCGAGCTGAACGTGTGCTAAGAACTCGGAGGTGCCGGAGTAACGGTGCTTGGATCGGTCGGATCGGGAAGAAGACGTACGACTACTTCCTCTACGTTTTGTGATCGCTTCCGCAGTCGGTCTGCGTTGGTACGTAGACAACACTCTCCCCTCTCGTTGCTGTGCATCACCATGATCTTGCGTGTGCGTAGGAAAATTTTCGAAATTACTGCGTTCCCCAACACTCTTCCCAAATATTAGGTGATAAGGGATCCCACAATGACCAATTTGAAGGGGGGCAGCTAGTACGAGCTATCCGGACAAAAGATGGTCTTCTCCTGTAAAAGGCTCTAGTGGTGTCGCCGTCTTGGGCTCCACGGTGACCTCCGTCCTACTGTCCTGCTGGTCTTGGTCTTCTTACACTGATATGGAAACCTTTGCCTGATGCCTCGGGACTCCTCGCATGCGCGTGCCTCTTTAGCACCAAAGAGGAAACGAGGACAGTGCGCACGCTGGCGCCCGCCTGGCTCTAGTCGTCATGGCTTGCGTCACACAAACCTCACGAGGTGTCCCTTGCCTTGATCTCTCCGCCCCTCGCGAGCTCGCCTGGTGAGGCTGCCCCTGAGGAGGTCTTGCATCGTCCACCTCATGAGGCTTGGCCCCTCGTGAGGGTCTTGAATATTTGCTGGAGAAGATGGGTCGTACAGGGCCGCAGGTGGAGCCATGCCGCAGGCCACAGGCCAGCAAGTCTGGGGACCCCATTCCCAGAATGCCGACAATAGCCCCCAGGCCCATGACGCGCACGGGCTTACCTTCGAGGCAAAGCCAAAGCGAAAGTGTGGAGCGCCGCGGGCCCCAATAGCCTGCGGCCACGGTTGGCGCATGGCAATAGATTGGACATGGGCGTCTCCGCTACCCCATGCTGCCTCGGCAACTACCCGACTTGACGAGTCCTTGCTGCATGCATAAAAAGCTCATTATTACCTTAGATCTTGCAGGCCGGCGGTTGGCCTCCCCTTGGCTATAAATGGAAGAGGGTGTGGAGCCCCTGTCACCCATCTCTTCCCTTGCTTCTCCCGCTCCTTCTTCTTCCTCGCTTCACTGCTTCCTGCATCGACCATGGCACCGATACGGAGGTTCTCGGCTGCAGAAAAGGGAAATACTCCCCTTAACGAGCCCGAGCCACTTCTGCCGAAGAAGAGGCTGTCTCATCACCGCGATATAGTCATGATGCCGAAAGTGTCGTGGCCATGGTACGAGTGGCCTCCTCCCGGGTATCTGTTGCCCTCGTACAGCTAAGTTGAGGGCTTCGGAGGTAGGGGCGACGAGTGCCACCACACGTGCCAGAGCTGTGGTCGCCGCGCCGCGGTGATGCACGTCGTTGCCCCAGGAGTCCACGCCGCAGACTCCTCGCGCGAACTCATGCTGTGGGCGGTGATGCCTCCGTGCAATTGGATTCGTTTCCCACATTTCTTCTCCATCGAGATGCCGCCGAGGGGCCCCCTTGAGCTTTGGCTCCAGCACGCCGACTACGACGCCATGGCGACTGGAGCGGAGGTTGAAGCCATGTCCTCTGTGAAGATCTTCATGACTCGTGGGTGGGGCGAGGTCGCCCGAGTCTGCCGTGCGGAAGGCGCCATCGCCATCCACTTCATGTATGATGGCACCTCCACGATGTTCCTCAAGGTCTTCGATAAGGAAGGCTGCCACTTGGAGTGCTGCCCTAAAGGGGGTCGTCAGGACAGCGCAGCGGCCAACGCCGAGCCTGCGGCTGGGCTCGCCAGTAGCTCCTCAAGTGACAGTGGTGACTCCTGGTGGTCTAGCGACTCTCCCGAGCTCGTCAAGACACCAGAGACAAGCGACGACAGCTACGTGCCCCCGTGTTCTCGCCGGGCCCGGAGCAAGGCTGCAGCGTCCGGCCGCCGCTATCGCTGATCTAGATGGGGTTGGCGACGTTCGGCGCATGTAGATAGAGCTCCTAGGAACTCTCTTCTTTTTGTTCCCTGTGAGGAATTGAAACGGACCACATGGGGGCATGTAAAGGATCTGCGATGTCTTTTCTTGATATTATCCTTTTTATGAAAATTTGCGAGCGCATGTCCTGCTAAGGCTCGGTCTGCCCTTTCCAATCCCGCGTCATCTTGGTGCTCTACGCTGACAGGTCCCGGTCCCCAGGCAGGCTGCAGCCGTCGCTGGTATGCCAGGTCGTGATGCCGTGGTCAAGGCTAGGAGGTGAGCGGCCTGAGGTCCAGTAAGAGCTCCTGAGGCGCGATGCTCAAGAGGTCCCCTTTAGCGTGCAAGTAGCTACCTGAGGATGGGAAAGGGAGGCGACGCTGCCGTAGCAGGGCAGCAAAAGGCGAGGATCTTATGTCGTAGCGCTGGGTTAATCCAGGCGCGAGACTTATCTTGGCATTCTGGAGCTGGTTCCTCATGTTGCGCGAGACTTGTGCACCAGGCGCTATCGTGTAGCTAGGTTAGGCCCATGCGATCCTCCTCCTCTTCTCCATGCTCTTCTGTGTGCTCTACGTTCTCAGGTCTCGGCCCTCGAGCAGACTCAGCCGCCACTGGTGTGCCAGGTCGCGATGCCGTGGTCAAGGCTAGGGGGTGAGGGCTGGAGAGCCAGTAAGAGCTCCTGAGTCTCGATGCTTAGGAGCCCCCTTTTTAACGCGCAAGCGAATTGCATGGGAGAAGAGAGAGAGAGAGAGCCCGTGGTACCGCCCACTGTACTCCTTAGGGGGTTCCTGCAAGTTAGCGTGAGGAAGGGCACAAATTGCCATGGTGATTGCCGGTCTGCCACAAGTTGCTTCGCAAGGAGGTGAAGGCACTGAGGGTCTGTTGAGGTGACGTGTGTGAGTGTCGGATGTGGAGTTCCGGCAAACCCTTAAGGTTAGAACACTGGGGTGCGCGTGAAGTCTCTTCCTCCCACCGATCTACGCCCTAGCTCGCTAAGATCTCGCGGACGAACTCGACGAACTCGCAACACAGAAAGACACAGGATTTATACTGGTCCAGGCCATCGTTTTGGTGTAACACCCTACTCGAGTGTGGTGGTGGTGGTGGATTGCCTCTTGGGCTGATGATGAACAACACAAGGGGAAGAACAGCCTCCTGACGTTGAGGTGTTCTTGTGCCTTGCTAACTTGTGTGGGTGAGAGAGCGATCTAAGATGTCGTCCCCTCGCCCCAGATGGTGGCTAGTCCTACTTATAGAGGCCCTGGTCCTATTCCCAAATATTGAGCGGGAGGGGATCCAACAACGGCGGGCTAATTTGAAGGGGGACAGCTAGTACAAGCCATCGTGACAAAAGGTGGTCCACACCTACAAAAGGCTCTGGTGGTGAAGCCATATTGGGCTCCACGGTGACCTCCGTCTTGCTGTCCTTCTGGTCTTGGTCTTGTTGCACCAAAATGGCAACCTTTGCCTGATGCCTCGGTACTCCTCACTTGCGCTAGTTTCCTTAGCACCAAAGAGGAAACAAGGACGTTGCGCGCGCTGGCGCCCGCATGGTGTCGATCATCATGGCTGACGTCAGCACGACCTCGAGAATGTGAAGGCTGAGGCATCCCTCAAGATTGGCGTGCCAAATGTTGGATGTGGGGTTCCGGCAAACCCTTAAGGTTCGAACACTGAGGTGCGCGCGAAGTCTCTTCCTCCCACCGATCTATGCCCTAGGTCGCTAATATCTCGCGGATGAACTCGACGAACTCGCAACACAGAAAGACACAGGATTTATACTGGTTCGGGCCACCGTTGTGGTGTAACACCCTACTCCAGTGTGGTGGTGGTGGTGGATTGCCTCTTGGGCTAATGATGAACAACACAAGGGGAAGAACGGCCTCCTGAGGTTGAGGTGCTCTTGTGCCTGGTTAACTTGTGTGGGTGAGAGAGCGATCTAAGATGCCGTCCCCTTGCCCCCAATGGTGGCTAGTCCTACTTATAGAGGCCCTGGTCCTCTTCCCAAATATTGAGCGGGAAGGGAGCCAACAACGGCGGGCTAATTTGAAGGGGGACACCTAGTACAAGCCATCCTAACAAAAGGTGGTCCGCGCCTACTAAAGGCTCTGGTGGTGACGTCACCTTGGGCTCCACGATGACCTCCATCTTGCCATCCTTCTGGTCTTGGTTTTGTTGCACCAAAATGGCAACCTTTGCCTAATGCCTCGGTACTCCTCGCCTGCGCTAGTTTCCTTAGCACCAACGAGGAAACAAGGACGCTGCGCGTGCTGGCGCCCGCCTGGTGTCGATCGTCATGGCTCAAGTCACGGGAGCCTCATGAGGTTCGCCTCGCCTTGATATCTCCACTCCTCATGAGGCTGCCTGACTAGGCCGCTCCAGTGGAGGTCTCCTGTTGTCCTCCTCGTGAGGCTTGGCCCCTCACGAGGGTCTTGGATGCCTTGTTAGTGAAGATGGGTTGTACGGCCTACTGGCTCAGCCACGCCGCGGGCCGCACGCAGGCAAGTCTGGGGACTCCCGTTCCCAGGACACCGACAACGGGTGTGCCACGAGCCAGAGCTCGACCGTTCAGATTTGTTAGCGTTGCAGCGACAGACCCGAGCACAAGCGCCGTGGAGGCATGAGAGGTACCCGTGGCGGGCAATAATCAAGCAGGCAGAGACGATAGGTAGCTTATGCATGGAAAGCAAGTTATCTTAGGTAAATGCAAGAACAATACATGCTGCTGGGTCGTACCCAAGCGGCCTTGGGATGATGCAGCTCGTGGGGCGCCCCCAGCAGGGTGAACTAAAAGAGGCAAGTGGATACATGCCGCAGGTACTGACCCACACGGACTGGGAATGATGCAGCCCGAGAGGACGCTCCCAGCTAAATAAACTTGGAAAATGTCACCTGGATTGGTCGTCGAAGGAGTGTTGGGGTAGCTGAAGACACGCGGCGAAGAAGTCGCTCATCACGACCCGTTGAGACCCAGAGCCTCGGGAGGCTCTGGAGGCTCAGCTGGCCTCCTGAGGACCGTCTCCATCTCCGCCAGGACTGCATGATGCCTAGCCTCCTGACCTACCAGGATGCTCCACAGGTTGCACTGGAAGGCGGCTGCAACACTCGGCGGGAGGTGGACACTAACACCGCCCAGCACACGAAAGCCAGAAGTGCTCCTGAGATGTGGCGCTGTTGAGCCCCCGTGTCGGTGTTCTGGGAACGGGGGTCCCCAGACTTGCCTACCTGCGGCCTGCGGCGTGGCTCAAGGGAGGCCCAGTGCGGCCCATCTTCCTCAACACAAGACTCAAGACCCTCGCGAGGAGCCAAGCCTCGCGGGGCGGACGACACGACGCATCCTCAGGCGCAGCCTCCTCAGGCTGGCTCGCGAGGATGCAGAGAGATCAAGGCGGGGTACCTCGCGAGGTGCCCATGACGCAAGCCATGACGATCGAGGGTGCCAGGCGGGCGCCAGCGCACGCAGCATCCTTCTTTCCTCTTTGGTGCAAGGGGGCAAGCGCAGCCGCGGAGTACCGAGGCATCAGGCAAAGGTTGCCATTTCGGTGCAACGAGACAAAGACCAAGCGGACTACGAGACGGAGGTCACCATGGAGCCCAGCACGGCGTCACCGCAGAGCCATTGGCAGGCGAAGACCAACTTTAGTCAGGATAAGTGTACTAGATGTTCCCCTTCGAATTAGCCAATTGTTGGCGCCCTTCCCGCTCAATATTTGGGAAGAGGCCCAGGGCCTTTGCCTATAAATAGGACTAGCCAGCCCCAGGGTAGGGAAAACGAAAAAAAAGGACAGAGAAAAGAGAGAGGGGGGTTCATTCGGACGGTCGACAAGTGAGAGAAAATCAGAGAGAGAGAGAGGGTGATTGAACTCCTCCTAGAAGTTCATCACCCTAGCCAAGAACAGACCCTTGCGAGGCTGTTCTTCCTTGTATTGTTCATCATCACTAGCCGCAGAAGGCAATCCACCAACCACACACTAGAGTAGGGTATTACACCACAACGGTGGCCCGAACCAGTATAAACCTTGTGTCTCTTGTGCAGTTCTTTCAGTAGTTTAGATCTTTGTGAGACGGGGAGGTAGAAGGCGTGATATCCGCGCGCACCCCAGTGTTCGAACCTTAAGGGTCTGCCGGAACCCGTGATCCAACATTTTGGCGCACCACGTAGGGGTGCGCCGGAATCTGTCTTCCACCACTCCGCCCTGCTCTGACCGTCGCATCCATGTCTGACGCTCGTTGGGCCCGCGCCGAGCGCCGGGCCGCCATCGCTTCTCGCATCACCCAGACGGCCCCCGTCGGTGGGCGTCCTCATCGTTCCCCGTCGCCTGCCGTCAATGCCGCCACCGGCCTGGCGGGGGGCGAGCAGCAAGCGTCATCTCACCATCCATCCGTGCGGCAAGACGGCCGCACCGCTACTCCATCGCTCACCCCAGCCGGCTCTTCGTCCCGCGGGCTCCGCGCACCCTTGGAGGCTCGAGCTGTGCACATCGTGGCAAACGAACTCCTGAAGCTCCGGGGGCGTACCAACCGCCTCCTCTCCTAGAAGACGCCATGGCTCCAAGGCGTGTGGCCCTTGAGCGGAACCTGCTCCGCGAGGTGCCAGCACAACAAGAACGGAGCTGCCAAGAAGTCCCTCGCCCGCAAGGAGCTGCCAGGGCGCTCCCTGCTCCGGCACGCCGCGACCCTGCTCCAGCTCCGACATGCCAAGACCCTGCTCTGCTCCTAGCTGCAGCGCGTGGGGATCCTCAAGACCAAGCTCTCCACCAACCGAAGCCTTTCGTGGCCACCGCAGGCTGCCGTGCCTACACCACCGAGCTGCGCAGCGTCGCGTGGCCCGACAAGTTCAAGCCAGACCTTCCTCCTCGCTATGACGGCACAACTGATCCCGCAGAGTTCCTCCATCTCTATGAGCTGGGCAACGAGGCGGCCAGCGGGGATGAAAAGGTCATGGCGAACTGGTTCCCCATGGCGCTGAAGGAAGAAGCTCGCACCTGGCTCCTGAATCTGGCTACGGGCACGATCTTCTCCTGGGACCAGATGTGCACCCGCTTCATTGCCAACTTCCAAGGTACCCGCGACCGGCCGCCCGCCGTGAGCGACATGTGCCACATCAAGCAACAACCTGGGGAGACCCTGCAAAAGTACATCCAGCACTTCAACAGTGCGCACCTCAAGATCCCCAAGGTGTCCGAGGAAGCCATCATCTCGGCCTTCTCCGATGGCGTGCGCGACGTCAAGATGAAGGAGGAGCTGGCGATGCATGAAGACCTCTGCACCTCCCTGGAGCTGTTCAACTTGGCGACCAAGTGCGCCAGGGCTGAGGAGGGACGTCTCACCCTCCTCGAGCTGCCTGACGCGGACCCAGAAGAGAAGAAGCCCAAGGCCAAGGACGTGAAGCGCAAGGGGGCTGCCCTACTCACAGCAGAACCAGATACCAAGCGGGGCAAGGATCTGCCCGAACCCTCCATGGGCAGCCGGTACTGTGTGTACCAGGACCTCCACACCCACAACACCAACGAATGTCAGGAACCCCGCGCAGTGCGAGAAGGAAGGATCGGCTGTCGCCCTGACCATGCCGACCGGGGCTACGGCCGAGGAGGAGGAAGAAACCCGGGACGCTGGGAAGATCGCGGCCCGCGCCAGGGGTGGCGCGACCAACCTCGCGAGGACCGCTGGCGAGACCTACCTCGCGAGGGGGACTGGAGGGATCAGCCTCGTGAGGATCGCCCTCATGGCAACGCAGGCCTACCTCCGCTGCCGCCTCAGCCAAGGACGAACGAAGACCGCCATCAAGACGAGGGGGCTGGGGGCTTCCAAGAGCCGCGCGCAATCGCCTGCATCCTAGGCGGAGCTCAAGCCCCAGCCTCTCAACGTATCTTCAAGCAGTTTGCCCGTGAAGTGAATGCTGTTCTCCCCAAGCTCGAAGCAACACGCCCCCTCAGGTGGTCGGCGTGCGCCATCATGTTCAGCTCAGCAGACCAGCTCAAGTGCGCGGCCACGGCCGGAGTCCTCCCCATGCTTTGCTCCCGAGTCATCAGCAACGTGCTGGTCACCTGGACCCTCATCGATGGAGGGGCAGGGCTCAGCGTCCTATCCGTGGAAACATTCAACAACCTCCAAGTGCCCTATGACCAGCTTCAGCCAACCAAGCCTTTCTCCGAAGTCACCTACGTTTCCACAGTCCCGATCGGGCATGTCCGCCTACCTGTCACCTTCGGGGCCCGCAACAACTACCGCACCGAGCTCATCGACTTCGACGTCGCCCACATCTGCCTGCCGTACAACGCCATCCTTGGGTACCCAGCGCTGGCCAAGTTCATGGCCGTGACTCACCACGGCTACAACGTCCTCAAGATGCCAGGAAGTGGCGGCGTCATCACGGTGCCCTGTGAAGAGAAGGAGGCAGTGTGATCCCTGGAGCGAGCCTATCAGGCCGCGTCGCTAGAAGACCCAGATCGCGGAAGCAGGAGGCTTCTTGAGACCACCCGCAAGAAGAAGAAGACGTCGTCAGGCTCAGCCCCTCAGGAGGCAGGACCTTCATGGGCCGTGTCTGCCCAAGGGGACCTCCCTTCCATCTGGCGTAGCCGGGCAAGGCCGGTCTTGGACATATTCGGCAAGTCCAGAGGAGGAGAATACCAAGCTTCGGCCGGAGACTGACGGAGCGCCATGGCTTCCTAGGTCGCGCAGCCGGAATAGATCTGGAAGTTTGGAGGACGAAAGGGGAGGCGCAAGAAAGGGGATCTAAGCAGCAACCGGAGAAAGCAAAAGGCAAGGACTGGACAGATGCCGCTCCTTTATCAACCTGCGCGGTTGCTGAAGCACTTGCGTCCAATCAACCGCCACGCGACGCCCAAGGCCGCAGGCTGTTAGGGCCCGCGGCGCTTTGCCCTTGCCCTTTCGCCTCTCGGCATGGCCAAGTCCATGCACGCCTTGTTCCCGGGGACTACTGTCAGCGTTCTAGGAACGGGGTTCCCCAGACTTGCCTGCCTGCGGCCTGCGGCGTGGCTCAAGGGAGGCCTAGTGCGGCTCATCTTCCTCAACACAAGACTCAAGACCCTCGCGAGGAGCCAAGCCTCGCGGGGCGGACGACACGGCGCATCCTCAGGCGCAGCCTCCTCAGGCTGGCTCACAAGGAGGCGGAGAGATCAAGGTGGGGTACCTCGCAAGGTGCCCATGACGCAAGCCGTGACGATCGAGGGTGCCAGGCGGGCGCCAGCGCGCGCAGCGTCCTTCTTTCCTCTTTGGTGCAAAGGGGCCAAGCTCAGCCGCGGAGTACCGAGGCATCAGCTAAAGGTTGCCATTTCGGTGCAACGAGACCAAGACCAAGCAGACTACGAGACGGAGGTCACCATGGAGCCCAGCATGGCGTCACCGCAGAGCCTTTGGCAGGCGAAGACCAACTTTAGTCAGGATAAGTGTACTAGATGTTCCCCTTCGAATTGGCCAATTGTTGGCGCCCTTCCCGCTCAATATTTGGGAAGAGGCCCAGGGCCTTTGCCTATAAATAGGACTAGCCACCCCCTGGGTAGGGAAAACGAAAAAAAGGACAGAGAGAAGAGAGAGGGGGGTTCATTCGGACGGTCGACAAGTGAGAGAAAATCAGAGAGAGAGAGAGAGAGAGAGAGGGTGATTGAACTCCTCCTAGCAGCTCATCATCCCAGCCAAGAACAGACCCTCGCGAGGCTGTTCTTCCTTGTATTGTTCATCATCACTAGCCGCAGAAGGCAATCCAACAACCACACACTGGAGTAGGGTATTACACCACAACGGTGGCCCGAACCAGTATAAACCTTGTGTCTCTTGTGCAGTTCTTTCAGTAGTTTAGATATTTGCGAGACGGGGAGGTAGAAGGCGTGATCTCCACGCGCACCCCAGTGTTCGAACCTTAAGGTCTGCCGGAACCCTTGATCCGACACCCGAGATGTCGATGCAGACGCGCAGCTCACCACCCTCGCCTGGATGGCGACCAGCGCCAGGTGGGCGGCGGTCGCCGCGTATTTCCCTTGCTTCCTGAAGCTCCTGAGTTGCCTTGGTGATGAACTCCTGAGCGTCGGGCACTCCTCGCCCAGTGCCCTCCTGAGGGAAAAGTGCCGTGAAGCATGCCTCCACGTGGTGCCCGAGCGCCTCCCTCGTGATGCTGGCCAGGTCTGAGGCCCTATAGAAGAGAGCCCCCGATCCCTGCCCGAGGAGAGCACCAGGTGTGCCTCCCTATGTGAGGGAGGGAGGTGTGCCAGGCGTGGGCACTGACCCTGAGGTGGTGCCGCTATCCTGAGTACCAGTGCGGAGTAGCTACTTCTTCTTGGGGTTGGCCTCAGGAGGGTACTGCACATATGCACTGCCAGGGTCTTCGACTGCTGCAGCTTGGAAGGCGCTCTCGAGGGAGCACACTGCGTCTCTTTCTTCGTAGCGGACTGTGATGATTCCACCGCTTCCCAGCATCTTGAGGACGTTGTAGCCATGGTGGGTGACTGCCATGAACTTGTCTAGAGCTGGGTACCCGATGATGGCATTGTACGGCAGGCGGATGTGGGCGACGTTGAAGTTGAAAAGCTTGGTGTGGTATATGTCGCGCTGGCCGAAGGTGACAGGGAGACGAACTTGCCTTATCGGGCTGGTGGAGCCGTCAGTCACTCCTCGAAAAGTCTTGGTTGGCTGGAGCTGATCGTATGACACTTGAAGGCTATCGAACGTCTCGACGGACAGGACACTGAGCCCTGTGCCGCCGTCGATGAGAGGCTTGGTGACTTGGACATTGCTAATGACGGGTGAACAGAGCATCTGGAGGATGTCTCTGGTTTCCGCACATTTGAGCTGGGCCACCGAGCTAAAGGTGTCGGCGTTCTGGGAACGGGGGTCCCCAGAATTGCCTGCCTGCAGCCTGCAGCGTGGCTCGAATGGGGGCCCAACATGGCCCATCTTCATCAGCACAAGACTCAAGACCCTCGCGAGGGCCCAAGCCTCGCGAGGCGGACGACACGGCGCATCCTCAGGCATAGCCTCCTCAGGCTGGCTCGCAAGGAGACGGAGATATCAAGGCAGGGTACCTCGTAAGGTGCCCATGACGCAAGCCATGACGATCGAGGGTGCCAGGCGGGCGCCAGCGCGCGCAGCGTCCTTCTTTCCTCTTTGGTGCAAAGGGGGCAAGCACAGCCGTGGAGTGCCGAGGCATCAGGCAAAGGTTGCCATTTCGGTGCAACAAGACCAGGACCAAGCGGACTATGAGACGGAGGTCACCATGGAGCCCAGCACGGCGTCACCGCAGAGTCTTTCGCAGGCGAAGACCACCTTTGGTCAGGATAAGAGTACTTGCTGCCCCCCTTCAAATTAGCCCGCCATTGTTTGCGCCCTTCCCGCTTAATATTTGGGAAGAGGCCCAGGGCCTTTGCCTATAAATAGGACCGGCCACCCACGTAGGCGGGGTCAATCAGGGCAGGTCGATCAGTTCGTAGAAGGGGTCGGCTTCCTCGGGGTTCGGTTCGGTTCGATCGGTTGGTTCGCAGAGTTAGTTGGTCCGGCTAGCAAGTAGAGAAAGAGAGAGAGAGGTGACAGAACTCCTCCCAGCAGTTCGTCGCCCCAGCCAAGAACAGCCCCTCGTGAGGCAGTTCTTCCTTGTACTATTCATCATCATCAGCTCCCAGAGGCAATCCATCCACCACACACTGGAGTAGGGTATTACACCACAATGGTGGCCCAAACCAGTATAAATCTTGTGTCTCTTGTGTGATTCCTTCAGTAGTTTAGATCTTTCCGAGACAGGGAGGTTGAGGACGTGATTTCCGCGTGCACCCTAGTGTTCGAACCTTAAGGGTCTGCCGGAAGCCAAAATCCAATATTTGACGCGCCAGGTAGGGGTGCGCCGGAATCTGTCTTCCACCGCTCCGTTCTCCTCCGACCGTCGCATCCATGTCCGACGCTCGTCCGGCCTGCGCTGAGCGCCGGGCCGCCATCGCTTCTCGCGTCGCCCAGGCGGCCCCCGTCGGTGGGCGTCCTCATCGCTCCCCGTCGCCCGTCGTCAACGCCGCCACCGATCCGGCGGGGGGCGAGCAGCAGGCATCGTCTCAGCACCCGTCCGTGGGGCAAGACGGCCGCACCGCCACTCCATCACTCGCTCCGGCCGGTTCTTCGCCCTACGTGCTCCGTGCACCCTTGGAGGCTCGAGCTGCGCTCCTCGCGGCAAATGAGCTCCTGCGCTACCGCCCCATCGACAACGTCTATGAAGAGTGGCTCGACCGCGTCGCCAAGCTTGTCCACGCCGCAGGGGGCTCTTCCGCGCCGTCCGTCCCTCTGCGCCACACTCCGCCCCGCGCGGGCAACGAAGCTCCAGAGGCGCACCAGCCGCCTCCCCTCCAAGAAGATGCCATGGCTCCAAGGCACTCCCCTAAAGATCCCCAAGGTGTCCGAGGAAGCCATCATCTCGGCCTTCTCCGACGGCGTGCGCGACGTCAAGATGAAGGAGGAGCTGGCGATGCACGAATACCTCTGCACCTCCCTGGAGCTGTTCAACTTGGCGAACAAGTGCGCCAGGGCTGAGGAGGGACGTCTCTCCCTCCTCGAGCTGCCTGCCGCGGACCCAGAAGAGAAGAAGCCCAAGGCCAAGGACGTGAAGCGCAAGGGGGGTGCCGTACTCGCAGCAGAACCAGACACCAAGCGGGGCAAGGATCTGCCCGAACCCTCCAAAGGCAGCCGGTACTATGTGTACCATGACCTCCACACCCACAACACCAACGAATGTCAAGAACTCCGCGCCGTGCGAGAAGGAAGGATCGGCCGTCGCCCCGACCGTGCTGACCGGGGCTACGGCCGAGGAGGAAGAAACCCAGGACGCTGGGAAGATCGCTGCCCGCGCCCGGGGTGGCGCGACCAACCTCACAAGGACCGCTGGCGGGACCTGCCTAGCGAGGGAGACTGGAGGGATCTGCCTCGTGAGGATCGCCCTCATGGCAATGCAGGCCTACCTCCGCTGCCACCTCAGCCAAGGAGGAACGAGGACCGCCATCAAGACGAGGGGGCTGGGGGCTTCCAAGAGCCGCGCGCAATCGCCTGCATCCTAGGCGGAGCTCAAGCCTCAGCCTCTCAACGTATCATCAAGCAGTTTGCCCGCGAAGTGAATGCAGTTCTCCCCAAGCTCGAAACAACACGCCCCCTCAGGTGGTCAGCGTGCGCCATCACGTTCAGCTCAGCAAACCAGCTCAAGTGCGCAGCCACGGCAGGAGTCCTCCCGATGCTCTGCTCCCTAGTCATCAGCAACGTGCTGGTCACCAAGACCCTCATCGATGGTGGGGCAGGGCTGAACGTCCTGTCCATGGAAACATTCAACAATCTCTAGGTGCCCTATGACCAGCTTCAGCCAACCAAGCCTTTCTCCGGAATCACCGACGGTTCCACAGTCCCGATCGGGCAGGTCCGCCTCCCTGTCACCTTCGGGGCTCGCAGCAACTACCGCACCGAGTTCATCGACTTCGACGTCGCCCACATCCGCCTCCCATACAACGCCATCCTCGGGTACCCAGCGCTGGCCAAGTTCATGGCTGCGACTCACCATGGCTACAACATCCTCAAGATGCCAGGAAGTGGCGGCGTCATCACGGTGCCCTATGAAGAGAAGGATGCACTGTGTTCCCTGGAGCGAGCCTATCAGGCCGCCTCGCTAGAAGACCCAGATCGCGGAAGCAGGAGGCTTCCTGAGACCATCCTCAAGAAGAAGAAGAGATCGTCAGGCTCAGCCCCTTAGGAGGCAGGCCCTTCAGGGCCCGCCTCTGCCCAGGGGGACCCTCCTTCCATCGCATAGGGAAGCGCGCCCGGTGCCCTCCTCAGGCAGGGCTCGGGGGCTCTCACCTGCAGGGCCACCGACCTAGCCATGGTCATGTGGGAGGCGCTTGGGCACCATGTGGAAGCGTGCTTTGCCGCACGCTTCCCCCGAGAAGGAGCCAGGCAAGGAGGGTCAGACCAGCAAGAGTTCGTTAACAGGGCCATTCAAGAACTACAGGAGACAAGGGTCATGAAAGGTTGCCGCCGCCTACCAGCTGTGGCCCCACATCCAGGCGAGGATGGTGGGCTGCGCGTCTGCATTGACGTACCAGGACTCAATCAGATCGCCACGACGGAGCGTCTCTGGCCCTCACGAGTGGGGCGCTGCGGGGGTCCACCCCACAGCTATGTTCCCATGCCCTACGGCCTCCCGAACATGGCTGCGGCGTACCAGCGCATCATGAGGGGCATCATGGAGGCTCAGGAAGACACGCGCTCTGTGGCCTTGGCGGAGATGAAGACAGCTCGCGAGGAGTCACCAGTGCCTCCGGAGCCTCCCGAGGCCCCGGGTGTCACATCCCTAGTTTGGTATGGTCCTTGGCTTGCTATGTGCATCATGTTTAATTTTTCAAATAAATTGAAATGGGGAAGTTGCAAACCCTAGCACCAAAGCAATTCAAATAGGTTCAAATTAAAAGTGGAATTTCAATGAACCCAAAATGCTTTTCAAAAATGTTCATGGTCTTTGGAAAATGTTGGGAACAACAACCAGTGGTGATGCACATTTTTCCTTCTCATTTTGGATTTTTGAATCAATGCTTAAATATTTGAATTGGAGCTGTTTAAATTATATAAATATTTTTAATAGCTCCAAAAATGTTGGGAATTGGTGAGGGCCTCTAGAATATTATATCTAGATGCCACAATTATTTTCAACATTTATGGAAATGTTTTAACATTTCTTTAAATACAAAACAAATGTCAGAAATAGAAAAAGAAAAACAGAAGAAGGAAAAAGGCTTACCTGGCCTTACCTTTGGCCCAGCTGGCCAGCCCACCTGGCGGCCCAGCCCACCAGGGGCAGCCCCGTCTGCTACCTCTTGCCAGTAGGCAGAGGAGAAGCCGGGCACGACGCCGCGTGCTGGCCACGTCGCCCCGCCACCTCCTGCTTCCCTCGTCGTCGCCCTGGACTTTCCCTCGGGTCGCCACGCATCTCCCCGACCCCCCTCTCACTCCCTCTCGCTCCTTTCCCTCCTCTGTCCTCTCCCCGCAGCGCCACCGAGCGCAGCCGAGCGCCACCGCGGCCACCGGCCTCCCCTCGCCCTGCCGCTGCGCCCAGGAGCTCCGCCACATCGCCGGCTACCTCTTCGTCGAGCCACGCACCTCAGGACGGCCTGCATCGCCGCCATCGCCATCGTCTTCCTCCTCGGGCTCCGCCGTCCGCCGCTGCAATTCGTTGCCGTGGACCTCCCCCGAGCTCTCTGACGCCTCCACCGGATCCGCGGTGAGCCCCGCCACCATTTCCACTTCTCCAATTAGCCGCTCGCGCACCGTAGCATCGTTCCCCGCCATGGCCGTAGCGCTTCGCCGCCGTCCATGTCGCCACCGTCGTCTTGGCCCGCCTCCGCCCAAACCGAGCACCCCATCATGCTCCTGGTGCCACGAGGGTGCCATAGAGCCCCTCGGGTGGCCTTCCCGTGCCCCGCAACCTAATCCCTCCCGTAGCCGTGCTCCGGCCGCCGCGGATGACCTCGCCGCGGTCGTCTCTGGCCACCCCACGGCCTCCCGCGTGTCCCACTGGATGCGCGCGAGCCTGGGCGTCGTGTAGGTGGCCTCCGCCGCCTAAATTGTCACCGGAGGACCAAATCTGAGGCCTCCGCCGCGTTCTGCCTCGCCGGCGGCTAAACGCCGGCGGGCTGACCGTGTTTGACCCCCACAGCCCCGTTGACCTCTCCCTCTCTCTCAATGACATGTGGGCCCGGCCCTGTTAGGTTTTTTTGTTAAGATTAGTTTAACAACTAACTATTCCTGATTAATTAAATGGGTCACTGACGCGTGGGCCCAACCCCATTAACTAAATCAGATTAGGTTTATTCTTAGATTAAGATTAACCACAGACACTGACGTGTGGGCCCCACACGTCAGGTTTGACCTGGTCAGCCTGCTGCCCCCTCTGTGACGTCATGCTGATGCGGTATTTGTTTTTCTGGATTTTAAATAATTCAGAGAATTTCAGAAAATAGTTAAAACTTCAAAAATTCATAGTAATTCAACCGTAACTCCAAATCAAATAAATTATATATGAAAAATTATCAGAAAAATGCAAGGAATCCATTTATGCCAGTTTCATGCATGAAAAACCAACTTATACTTGATGTATAAGTGAAAACGTAATAATGGCATGTTATATACTTAAATCAGGGTTTGCATATGAACCCTTGGTTCATATGGACTTCAACCAAATTGATGCTAGATGCATTAGGGCAAATCATAGCATCTTTGAATGTCATCTTCATGCATCATATTGTTGCATATGGTTGTTTATTGATTGCCGGCACCGTTTCCTCTCGATAGGTTCTACTCCGGAAGGTGTCCCGAGTACCTGTCTGAGGAGCACTGCTTCTTCGTGGATCTATCAGGCAAGCAAACCCCCTTGAGCATCTCGATAAAGTCCCACTCTCTCGCTCCTGCCACTTTTACTGCATTAGGACAACAACGATTCAAACTGCTACTTTCTGCTGCGGTAGCTGAACCCATTCCTCTGCATGACCTGTCATTGCCACAGTAAATAGTTGAAACCCACTAGCATGAGTAGGAGTTGCTTGAGCCTTGATGTGCCTGCTCATCCATGCTTGTTTTCTTTATGCCAGCTATGCTTAGAGTTGTGTCAGGTCTGATTCGTCGGGAATGAATCGGAGTGGTGAACATGTCCTACGGGTAAAGGCTAAGTGTGTGAACACATTTTGGTAAAGGTAGCGATGAGAGGCCATGTAGGAGTACATGGTGGGTTGTCTCATTGGAACCGTCCTTAAGCACTGAGTTCTGTGTATGTTATCCAAGTCCAGTTATTACCACACATTGGGTTCCGGTTATCCGGCCCCTCTCGACTTATTAACCCACTTGATCTCTGTCCAGGAGTTGCAACTAGTTTCTGGCATTTGTAGGTAGTGCTACTTGTCTACCAGGTGGTGTCCGACGGGACGGGCTTGGGACAGACTAGGCACTGTGGCACGGTGTACCAAGTGGCACCCGGATGGTGGGCTTGGGAACCCTGCACACATCGTTTGGGGCCGTGAGCGACACCCCGGCCGGATCTCCTTGCGGATGGAACCCGAATAGGCGATAAACCTGGACGAGAGACTTGTGTGGTTAGTCAGGTCGTGGCCGACACCCTCGCCCGGCATCCGCTTGAAGGTTGCCGAGGTACATGACGTGTACGGGGCTATAAGTGGCGAGAGCGTGTGTGAAGAAGTACACCCCTGCAGGGTCATTATTATCTATTCGAATAGCCGTTTTCCTCGGATATGGAAACTTGGAGAACTTATATAGTACATAGACAATTTGAAGTGGATACTCTAAAATACGCAAGATAAGCGTGAGTGCTATGGATGGCCTTCTCGAAGGGAGACGGGAACGGATCCATAGTGGAGTATTGATATGGTGAATTTGTGGACTCGTGTGCGTCTTCTCACCTCAAAGAAGTTTCTGATACTCGTAGTATAGATTAGCCATTGAGTCAAAGCTGGCTTGCTGCTGTTAAACTCCACCCCCCCCCTTTGTTGATAATGACGCATATGTAGATAGTTCTGAAGTAAGACTTGCTGAGTACCTTTGTACTCACGTTTGCTTATTTATGTTTTGCAGTTGGTTACACTAGTGGCTTCGACGAGTAGCTTGTATCCCAGCTACGATCTAGTACCCTTGGGAGGGTCGTGTTAGTCAGGCTTCTTAGTCTTTTTCTTTTGTAGTTGTCTGTACTCAGACATGTAATGCTTCCGTTTGTTGCTTGTATGCTCTGAATGATGGGTCCTGTGACCCCTGTTTGTATTTATGCTATGTGGCTCTTCTGGGCCTTATCTATATGAGTTTGAGTTATGTTGTGATGCCATGATGTACCGCACATACATGCATGTTATGCGTACGTGTAACATGTATTGCTATGTGTGGGATCCGACAATCTAGTTGTTTATCCTTCACAGCCTTTCTTATGCGGAAATGTAGTCTAGTGTTCCTCGAGCCATAGTAGTCCGCTACAGCCCGGTTCACCGGAGTCCTGCTAGCCCAGTACTACTGTTCAGGACACTTGACTGGCCGGCATGTGTTTCACTTCGTCCCTATGTCTGTCCCTTCGGGGAAATGTCACATGGTGATCTCCGGAGTCCTGCCTAGCCTGCTACAGCTCGGGATCCCTGGAGTCCTGTTAGCCCAGTGCTACAGCCCGGAATCACTCGTTGATGACCGACATGTTCGATGCGATTCATGTATGCCTGTCTCCATAGGTCCGTGCCGCTTTGGGTTCACGACTAGCCATGTCGGCCCGGGTTCTTTGTCATATGGATGCTAGCGACACTATCATATACGTGAGCCAAAATGCGCAAACGGTCCCGGGCCAGGTAAGGTGGCACCCGTGGAGATACCGTGCGTGAGGCCGCGAAGTGATATGAAGTGTTACATGCTAGATCGGTGTGACTTGGGATCGGGGTCGCGACCGACTTGGTATCAGAGCCTGACTGACTGTAGGATTACCAAGCCAACTGGTCGAAGTTGAGTCTAGAAATGCTTTAGTTACATAAGGGAATTGATTGTGGAAGGGAACGTAAGGCTCTTTTTACTCCTTTACCTCATGTCATTCTTTCTGAGTCAGCCTCTTCTTTTCTACAAGGGTTAAGGCCTAGGTTTCTCCTCTATCTCTTAGGATGACGTGTTACTAAACCGTAAAGTCTTAGGATTGTTGGATTGTGTCTCAATACAGTTCTACTACTTCTGTGTGTCCTCAATTTGACCCAGAACCTTGATATTATGATGCTGACGGATTATGCTATTCCTTTGATGAATGTCTCAAACAATCCTTTTGAGCATTTACAGTCATTATGCTGCCGAAATTGTCCCAAGATTTCAAGACTTTCCAATGCTTTTGCATTACTTTCCGCATCCCTAGGTCGATGCTAATTCCATCCTTGTTTCTTTGGTTTCTGTGTCAGGATGTCGTCTGCTAACTGAGCTTCAGTTGCTCATAGCAAGAACCATGGAGATGGTAGGGACGAGGATCCTCCTGACCAGCCTTTGGTGGCAGAGTTCTTGTTAGCATCCGAGAGGAACAAGAGTGAGACTAACCGCTTGCTGGCACAGATTGAGCAGAACACCGCACATCAGCGTAAGAAGTTGGTTTCCATCACTGACTTCATTGGTCTGAAACCACCCACCTTCCATCATTCCATTGAGCCACTCGATGCGGATGACTGGCTCTGAAGCATCACTCACAAGTTGCATTCTGCGAACGTCGTTGAAAGTGACAAGGTCACCTATGCTACTTATCACTTGGAAGGACCTGCTAGTATTTGGTGGCAGAGCTTTGAAGCTATGCTTCCAGCTGGTCAGATTCCTACCTGGAGAGATTTCACCGAGGCTTTCCGTGAGCACCACATTCCTCAGGCTCTCTTTGACCGCAAGAGGGAAGAGTTCTGTAATTTTACCCAGGGTAAGCTACCTGTTGATGCTTACAGTAGGGAGTTTGGAAATCTCGCCCGCTATGCTAGAGAAGAAGTGTCCACGGACGCTAAGAAGCAGGCTAGGTTCCGGAAGGGTCTCCACCCTAAGTTGCATCGTGATCTCCACCTACATCATTGTGATACTTTCCAGGCTCTTGTGAACAAGGCCATTAATGCAGAGACAGCTCAACTCACTTACGAGGAGTCTTGTAAGCACAACCGTGATCTGGGTTCTTCCTCCCGCTCTGGCTCTCAGAAGCGACGGATTTGGATTCCGAACTCGGCTCTTCCACCTCGATATGCACCGAGGCCATCCTATGTGGCGCCTCACCCAACTCAGCAACATGCTCCACTCAGGCCTATTAGTGGACCACTTGCCAACGTAGGTCCACGTCCTATCTCAGGAACTTGCTTTACCTGCGGAGAACCAGGACACTATGCACGTGACTACCCTCAGTCCAGTTATGCTCCACCCCCGTCTGAGAGGTCTGTTGGCCGTGAAAAGCCATCAGTCAAGATGATCAGTACCAAGCCAGCCTCCATTGAACGAGCATGTGTGCACCATGTCTCAGTTTCAGAAGTTCAAGATGATCCCGATGTCGTACTGGGTACACTTCTTGTCAATTGTCACCCAACTTCAGTTCTGTTTGATACTGGAGCATCCCACTCCTTCATATCTGAAGGTTACGCTCGGATGCACGACATGTCATTTTGTGATATGCCAACTCCATTAATAATCCAGACTCCTGGTTCCAAATGGCAAACCTCCAAGGTAAGCCATGGTAATGAAATCCTTGTGGATAGACTGGTTTTCCTTGCTTCTTTGATATCTCTCAAGTCCTCAGATATTAACATCATCTTGGGTATGGACTGTATGACAGCTCATCATGCCAAGATCGATTGTTACACCAGATCTGTTCAACTTACACATCCATCTGGCAAAATAGTCACTGTCTCCACTAGAGTTGCAAGGCGTCAACTCTATTCTCTTAATGCCAGCCCTCTTCCAGACCTTGAAGATATTCCGGTAGTCCATGACTTCTCGGATGTCTTTCCAGAAGAACTGCCAGGTGTCCCACCTGACAGAGATGTAGAGTTTGTCATAGAACTTATCCCAGGTACTGTTCCCATCTCTAGAAGACCATACAAGATGGCACCTTTGGAGTTAGCCGAGCTTAAGGAACAACTCGATGAATCCTTGCAAAAGGGTTTCATCCGTCCTAGTTCTTCTCCCTGGGCTTGCCCCGTTCTCTTCGTCAAGAAGAAGGATGGTACGGACCGGATGGTTGTAGATTATCGTGTCGTTAATTTGGTCACGATAAAGAACAAGTATCCGCTCCCCAGGATCAACGACCTGTATGATCAGCTCGCTGGATCCTCAGTCTTTTCCAAGATGGATTTGAGGTTAGGCTACCACCAAATCAAGATCAGAAACGGGGACATCCCCAAAACGGCCTTTGTCACTCGTTATGGTCAATACGAGTACATTGTGATGTCTTTCGGCCTAACCAATGCTCCAGCTACTTTCTCCCGCTTGATGAACTCGGTCTTTATGGAGTACTTAGATAAGTTCGTCGTGGTTTATCTCGATGATATTCTTATTTACTCGAAGAACGAGGAAGAGCATGCCGAACATCTTAGGCTTGTGTTAGAAAAACTCAGAGAGCATCGCCTTTATGCCAAGTTCTCCAAGTGTGAATTTTGGTTGCCAGAAGTAACCTATTTAGGCCACGTGATCTCCGGTAAGGGCATTGCTGTAAATCCCGAGAGAGTCAAAGCCGTTCTCGATTGGACTCGACCCGAAACAGTCAAACAAGTTAGGAGTTTCCTCGGTCTAGCCAGTTATTGTCGCCGCTTCGTTGAAAACTTCTCCAAAGTAGCCAAACCCCTCACGGAGCTTCTCAAGAAAGATAAAAGGTTTGAGTGGACCCCACAGTGTGAGCACAGTTTTCAGGAACTGAAAAGACGCCTGACTTCTGCGCCCATACTCATGCCACCGGATTTCACTAAAGACTTTGTTATCTATTGTGATGCTTCGCGTCAAGGACTAGGTTGCATTCTTATGTAGGATCGTCATGTGATTGCCTATGCATCTCGACAGTTGCATCCACATGAGGAAAATTATCCTACACATGATCTGGAGCTTGCAGCCGTAGTCTATGCACTTAAGACCTGGCGACATTACCTTCTTGGTAACCGTTGCGAAATCTACAACGACCATCAGAGTCTCAAGTATATCTTCACCCAACCGGATCTGAATCTCAGACAGAGACGTTGGTTGGAGTTGATCTCGGATTACGACTTAGGAATCACCTACACCCCAGGCAAAGCCAATGTCATGGCTGATGCTTTAAGTCGTAAATCCTATTGCAACAACCTCATGTTGCAACATTGTCAACCGCCCCTCCATGAGGAATTCTGTAAGCTTAACCTTCACATAGCTCCTCATGGTTTCCTTTCTACCTTGGTGGCGAAACCTACCCTTACGGATCAGATCGTAGAGGCTCAGAAGCATGATACGGGAATCTCCCGGATAAGGAAGAATATTTCCAAGGGAGTTGCTGGTTGTTTCTCCATGGATGAACGAGGTGTTGTTTACTTTGGTAACCGTTTGGTGGTTCCCAAATGTCAACAGATGCAGCAACTGATCCTTAAGGAGGCCCATGAATCCCCTCTCACGATTCATCCCGGTAGTACAAAGATGTATCAGGACCTACGCCAGAGGTTCTGGTGGACTAGGATGAAGAGAGAAATCGCTCAGTATATTGCCAACTGTGACGTTTGTCGTCGCGTTAAGGCAGAGCATCAAAGACCTGCTGGCACCCTTCAACCTTTAGCTATTCCCGAGTGGAAATGGGACAAAGTTGGTATGGACTTCATCACCGGCTTTCCCAGGACCAAGAAAGGAAATAATGCTATCTTCGTAGTCATTGATCGTCTTTCCAAAGTGGCTCACTTCCTACCTGTTCGAGAGAGTATCACTGCTAGTCAGCTCGCTGACTTATATATCTCCCGAATAGTGTCACTCCATGGTGTTCCACTGGAGATCAATTCAGACCGTGGCAGTCTTTTCACCTCTCATTTCTGGGAAAGTTTCCAAACTGCCATGGGCACCCATCTTTCTTTCAGTACCGCTTTCCACCCTCAATCAAGTGGCCAGGTGGAAAGGGTCAACCAAATTCTCGAAGACATGCTTAGAGCTTGCGTTATCTCATTCGGTATGGATTGGGAGAAATGTCTTCCCTTTGCCGAGTTTGCTTATAACAATAGCTACCAATCCAGTCTTAAGAAAGCACCCTTTGAGATCCTGTATGGACGAAGATGTCGAACACGTTTGAACTGGTCAGAAACCGGCGAAAGACAATTCTTTGGACCGGATATGATCCAGGAGGCAGAAGAGCAAGTTCGCATCATTCGTGAGAATTTGAAAACAGCCCAATCTCGTCAAAAGAGCCAGTATGACCATCGTCATAAGGAAGTGGCTTATGAAGTTGGCGACAAGGCCTATCTTCGGGTTACCCCTTTGAAGGGTACCCATCGTTTCGGTATCAAGGGCAAGTTGGCTCCTCGTTACATCGGTCCTTTTCGCATTCTCGCTAAACGAGGAGAGGTTGCCTACCAGTTGGAACTACCCCCACATCTTTCTCGAGTTCATGATGTGTTCCACGTCTCTCAACTCAGGCGTTGCTTCTCGGATCCCATCCGTGGAGTGGACCACGAAACGCTTGATCTCCAAGATAACCTCACTTATCGAGAGTACCCCATTCACATTCTGGATCAAGCAAAGCGCGTCACTCGACGTCATAACATCAAGTTTCTCAAGGTTCAATGGTCTCATCATACCAAGAGAGAAGCTACTTGGGAGCGAGAAGATCGTCTTCGACTTGAGTATCCTGCTTTCTTTCCACCAACTCCTGAATCTCGGGACGAGATTTCTTCGAGTGGGGGCGAGTTGTCACATCCCTAGTTTGGTATGGTCCTTGGCTTGCTATGTTCATCATGTTTAATTTTTCAAATAAATTGAAATGGGGAAGTTGCAAACCCTAGCACCAAAGCAATTCAAATAGGTTCAAATTAAAAGTGGAATTTCAATGAACCCAAAATGCTTTTCAAAAATGTTCATGGTCTTTGGAAAATGTTGGGAACAACAACCAGAGGTGATGCACATTTTTCCTTCTCATTTTGGATTTTTGAATCAATGCTTAAATATTTGAATTGGAGCTGTTTAAATTATATAAATATTTTTAATAGCTCCAAAAATGTTGGGAATTGGTGAGGGCCTCTAGAATATTATATCTAGATGCCACAATTATTTTCAACATTTATGGAAATGTTTTAACATTTCTTTAAATACAAAACAAATGTCAGAAATAGAAAAAGAAAAACAGAAGAAGGAAAAAGGCTTACCTGGCCTTACCTTTGGCCCAGCTGGCCAGCCCACCTGGCGGCCCAGCCCACCAAGGGCAGCCCCGTCTTCTACCTCTTGCCAGTAGGCAGAGGAGAAGCCGGGCACGACGCCGCGTGCTGGCCACGTCGCCCCGCCACCTCCTGCTTCCCTCGTCGTCGCCCTGGACTTTCCCTCGCGTCGCCATGCATCTCCCCGACCCCCCTCTCACTCCCTCTCGCTCCTTTCCCTCCTCTGTCCTCTCCCCGCAGCGCCACCGAGTGCAGCCGAGCGCCACCGCGGCCACCGGCCACCCCTCGACCTGCCGCTGCGCCCAGGAGCTCCGCCACATCGCCGACTACCTCTTCGTCGAGCCACGCACCTCCGGACGGCCTGCATCGCCGCCATCGCCATCGTCTTCCTCCTCGGGCTCCGCCGTCCGCCGCTGCAATTCGTTGCCGTGGACCTCCCCCGAGCTCTCTGACACCTCCACCGGATCCGCGGTGAGCCCCGCCACCATTTCCCCTTCTCCAATTAGCCGCTCGCGCACCGTAGCATCCTTCCCCGCCATGGCCGTAGCGCTTCGCCGCCGTCCATGTCGCCACCGTCGTCTTGGCCCGCCTCCGCCCAAACCGAGCACCCCATCGTGCTCCTGGTGCCACGAGGGTGCCACAGAGCCCCTCGGGTGGCCTTCCCGTGCCCCGCAGTCTACTCCCTCCCGTAGCCGTGCTCCGGCCGCCGCGGATGACCTCGCCGCGGTCGTCTCCGGCCACCCCACGGCCTCCCACGTGTCCCACTGGATGCGCGCGAGCCTGGGCGTCACGTAGGTGGCCTCCGCCGCCTAAATGGTCACCGGAGGACCAAATCCGAGGCCTCCGCCGCGTTCTGCCTCGCCGGCGGCTAAACGCCGGCGGGCTGACCGTGTTTGACCCCCACAGCCCCATTGACCTCTCCCTCTCTCTCAGTGACATGTGGGCCCGGCCCTGTTAGGTTTTTTTGTTAAGATTAGTTTAACAACTAACTATTCCTGATTAATTAAATGGGTCACTGACGCATGGGCCCAACCCCATTAACTAAATCAGATTAGGTTTATTCTTAGATTAAGATTAGCCACAGACACTGACGTGTGGGCCCCACACGTCAGGTTTGACCTGGTCAGCCTGCTGACGCCTCTATGACATCATGCTGATGCGGTATTTGTTTTTCTGGATTTTAAATAATTCAGAGAATTTCAGAAAATAGTTAAAACTTCAAAAATTCATAGTAATTCAACCGTAACTCCAAATCAAATAAATTATATATGAAAAATTATCAGAAAAATGCAAGGAATCCATTTGTGCCAGTTTCATGCATGAAAAACCAACTTATACTTGATGTATAAGTGAAAACGTAATAATGGCATGTTATATACTTAAATCAGGGTTTGTACATGAACCCTTGGTTCATATGGACTTCAACCAAATTGATGCTAGATGCATTAGGGCAAATCATAGCATCTTTGAATGTCATCTTCATGCATCATATTGTTGCATATGGTTGTTTATTGATTGCCGGCACCGTTTCCTCTCGATAGGTTCTACTCCGGAAGGTGTCCCGAGTACCTGTCTGAGGAGCAGTGCTTCTTCGTGGATCTATCAGGCAAGCAAACCCCCTTGAGCATCTCGATAAAGTCCCACTCTCTCGCTCCTGCCACTTTTACTGCATTAGGACAACAACGATTCAAACTGCTACTTTCTGCTGCGGTAGCTGAACCCATTCCTCTGCATGACCTGTCATTGCCACAGTAAATAGTTGAAACCCACTAGCATGAGTAGGAGTTGCTTGAGCCTTGATGTGACTGCTCATCCATGCTTGTTTTCTTTATGCCAGCTATGCTTAGAGTTGTGTCAGGTCTGATTCATCGAGAATGAATCGGAGTGGTGAACATGTCCTACCGGTAAAGGCTAAGTGTGTGAACACGTTCTGGTAAAGGTAGCGATGAGAGGCCATGTAGGAGTACATGGTGGGTTGTCTCATTGGAACCGTCCTTAAGCACTGAGTTCTGTGTATGTTATCCAAGTCCAGTTACTACCACACATTGGGTTCTGGTTATCCGGCCCCTCTCGACTTATTAACCCACTTGATCTCTGTCCAGGAGTTGCAACTAGTTTCTGCCGTTTGTAGGTAGTGCTACTTGTCTACCAGGTGGTGTCCGACGGGACGGGCTTGGGACAGACTAGGCACTGTGGCACGGTGTACCAAGTGGCACCCGGATGGTGGGCTTGGGAACCCTGCACACATCGTTTGGGGCCGTGAGCGACACCCCGGCCGGATCTCCTTGCGGATGGAACCCGAATAGGCGATAAACCTGGACGAGAGACTTGTGTGGTTAGTCAGGTCGTGGCCGACACCCTCGCCCGGCTTCCGCTTGAAGGTTGCAGAGGTACATGACGTGTACGGGGCTATAAGTGGCGAGAGCGTGTGTGAAGAAGTACACCCCTGCAGGGTCATTATTATCTATTCGAATAGCCGTTTTCCTCGGATATGGAAACTTGGAGAACTTATATAGTACATAGACAATTTGAAGTGGATACTCTAAAATACGCAAGATAAGCGTGAGTGCCATGGATGGCCTTCTCGAAGGGAGACGGGAACGGATCCATAGTGGAGTATTGATATGGTGAATTTGTGGACTCGTGTGCGTCTTCTCACCTCAAAGAAGTTTCTGATACTCGTAGTATAGATTAGCCATTGAGTCAAAGCTGGCTTGCTGCTGTTAAACTCCACCCCCCTTTGTTGATAATGATGCATATGTAGATAGTTCTGACGTTGGGAGGGTCGTGTTAGTCAGGCTTCTTAGTCTTTTTCTTTTGTAGTTGTCTGTACTCAGACATGTAATGCTTCCGTTTGTTGCTTGTATGCTCTGAATGATGGGTCCTGTGACCCCTGTTTGTATTTATGCTATGTGGCTCTTCTGGGCCTTATCTATATGAGTTTGAGTTATGTTGTGATGCCATGATGTACCGCACATACATGCATGTTATGCGTACGTGTAACGTGTATTGCTATGTGTGGGATCCGACAATCTAGTTGTTTATCCTTCGCAGCCTTTCTTATGGGGAAATGTAGTCTAGTGTTCCTCGAGCCATAGTAGTCCGCTACAGCCCGGTTCACCGGAGTCCTGCTAGCCCAGTACTACTGTTCAGGACACTTGACTGGCCGGCATGTGTTTCACTTCCTCCCTATGTCTGTCCCTTCGGGGAAATGTCACATGGTGATCTCTGGAGTCCTGCCTAGCCTGCTACAGCCCGGGATCCCCGGAGTCCTGTTAGCCCGGTGCTACAGCCCGGAATCACTCGTTGATGACCGACATGTTCGATGCGATTCATGTATGCCTGTCTCCATAGGTCCGTGCCGCTTTGGGTTCACAACTAGCCATGTCGGCCCGGGTTCTTTGTCATATGGATGCTAGCGACACTATCATATACGTGAGCCAAAATACGCAAACGGTCCCGGGCCAGGTAAGTTGGCACCCGTGGGGATACCGTGCGTGAGGCCGCAAAGTGATATGAAGTGTTACATGCTAGATCGGTGTGACTTGGGATCGGGGTCCCGACACCGGGGCCTGGGGGCTCGTGAGGATCAGCTTCCGCAGCCCACCGAGTCTGGTGCACCAACGCCACTTCGCCAACGACATCCTCAGGTGACATCTTTCAAGTTCCATTCCTAGCTGGGAGCGCCCTTCCAGGGTTGCATCACTCCCAGGCAGCATGGGTCCGTCCCTGCGGCATGTATTCCCTTTTACCTTTCGGTCATTAGTTTGCCTTGTTGGGGGCGCCCCTCAGGCTGCATCATCCCCAAGCCGCTCGGGCCAGACCCAGCGGCGTGTATCTCCCTCACGTTTATTTGCAACTATGCATTGCCTATCACGCTTAACTGCATGGTGCCTGCCCGCGGCATCCTTTCTTCTCCATGTCGGCCACTTGCATGTTAAAGGGGGGGTGCCTGAGCATCGCAACTCAGGGCTCTTACTGGCTCTCCAGCCCTCACCCTCGGGCCTTGTCCATGGCATCGCGACCTGGCATACCAGCGACGGCTGAGACAAGCTCGAGGGCCGGGACCCGAGGACATAGAGTACCGGCATCTAACCAAAATTTGCAGGGACACATCTCAAGATACGGCCCAGTGCCAGGCGCAACCCGCCTAGAGGTAGGGCCTCGTGAGTCCCGCGCTGGCTCACGGGTGCCCAGATACGCCTCACCTAGCCCTACCGTGCCGGCCACGTGTCAGGGTGGGGCTGTACACGCCCCGGGGGCTCCTCCCGGAGGGGAGCCCCCTCCCACGTACCAGTGGAAGCACCATGCTCCGCGCTGGCTGACGACACTGCCGAGGCGCGGCTATGCCCGTACACATATGGAAGCGCTATGCACCGCGCTGGTGATAAACAACTGGGGGTGGCCTTCGGGCCGCATTAACCTCAGGGAGCCCAGAGCTCAATGGCTGGCCTCGTCGCAACGCCTCCCCTCAGGAGTGCCGCGCGAGGGGGCTAGCCACAGGGGCTACGACTGGGTCACGCCCAGACGTACGCCGCCCAGCTAGGCCCCTCGGGCCTGGTTAGCCGCGCGTCTCTGCCCGAGCAGAGCCAAGGTATGAAGGCTGTTTGCACATCAAGGGGGACCCCTGAGCATCGCGACTCAGGGGCCTAACTGGTCCCGTAGCCCCTCACTCCTTAGTTCCGAAAGGCTATGCTGGGTGAGGTACGCGCGGGGCCGGGCTCTGCAGACGTAGAATGGTAGCCCCGCTTACATCGCACCTCATCACCCGTTGTTTGCGCGTCAAGGGGGACTCCTGAGCATCGCGACTCAGGAGCCTAACTGGCTCCGTAGCCCCTCACTCCTTAGTTTCGAAAGGCTATGCTGGGTGAGGTACGCGCGGAGTCGGGCTCTGCAGACGTAGAACAGAAGATACACTTACATCGCGCCTCCCTACTTGCTATTCGCGCGCCAAGGGGGACTGCTGAGCATCGCGACTCAGGAGCCTAACTTGTCATGTAGCCCCTCACTCCTTTGGTCCCGTCCTGGTTTCCGGTCGGGGCGAATGCTGGGTGAGGCACACGCTGGCCCGGGCTTTGCCGGCGCAGAACACGAGCAAGTAGGGAAGAAAAGCATAAAATTCAAGGAACTTAAAAGCAAATATTACAGTCCAAACTGTCGTCTCAATACCAAACGCAAGTTTAAATGCCTCCCCGAGGCATGGTGCATGTGCAGGAATTGAAAGAAGAACAGGGATGGAACGGAGTCACTTGTCGGCGGCGAAGCTGTGCGGAGTGGCTTCGCCTCATGGAGCGGCGGGGCCGGCAGCGCCTTGCCTTGGCTTGGTGCTGAAGGCCCGGAACTTCCTCAGCAGCGGCTCCGCGCGCCCCTTCACGCCTTCGACAGCGTCAGCAGCACCCTCGCCGCTCACCGGTTCCAGCAGGCCGTCGAGGTCGGCGTTGGGATCACGAAGGTAGACGTGGGCGAAGACCCGCGTCAGCGCAGCAGAAGACAAGACGTGCGCCTCGGCCTCGGCCGCGGGGCCGATGCCAAGGGCGACATCTCCAAGGGCCTTAACCAGGAAGGGAAGCAGCTTGGCGGGGCCATCCCCGTCACCGGCTGGCGGGCTGTCCAGGCCGCTCTCGTAAAGCATCTTCAGCGAAGCACGGGCATCCTTCTCCATGTCCGCGAAGGCCACGCGATCCTCGGCATGAACGCGGGCCTTGGTGTCCAGCTCGGCCTTCGTCACCTGCAGCTCCTTCTTCAACGCGCCTAAGTGGTCGCGGCGCTTCTTGAGCTTGGCCTCCTGGTCCTCGAGCGCCGCCTCGCGCGCCTTCACCCCCTTCTCCAGCTCTTGGCGCAGGCGGACCTCCTCCGCAAGCTGGCCCCGCAGGCCTTGCAGCTCGTCCTCCAGCGCCTCACAACAGCCGCGGACTTCAACCACCTCTCCCAGGGCCGCGTCTCGAGCAGCCTTCGCCTCGAGGGTGGCCTCCCTCTCTCCGTCACAGGCCGTTGAGGCCTGGACCAACTCCGCCCGAATCGAAGCATCAGAGCGAATCCACCCCGAAGCCAGTTCTAGGCGCCCGACCACCAGATGAGGGTCGGCGCCGAGAAGATCCTGCCGCAGCCAGTCTAGTTCGGCGACGGCGTGCTCCAAGATGGAAGAAGGAGGTGGAGAAACGTTGGTGCGCCCCAAGACAAGAGGAGGGGCCGGGGAAGAAACGGTCAGTGGAATGGGAGGAGAAAGCAGCGGCGGCGAGGCCGCAGTATCCTGAGGCGGAGTCCGCTGCGCCTCCACAACCGTAGCAGCGGCGCCAGACGAGGGCACCTCCGGAGTAACTTGGGCCATGGAGGCAGAGCTCACCCCAGCCAGCTCAGCCAAGCCTCACAAGGATGCGCGGGCAGGAGAGGCCCGCGTGTCACGATCTCCCACCCTGCAGGCGAAGGCGTCGCCGCAGGTGGGACCTCAAGAGCTCTCTTCTGCTTCTTCGCCACGAGCGCCAGCATGTTCAAGAGAAGCAATCATAAAGCCTCGTCGGCGGAACGAGAAACAAAGGAGCAAGGATCAAGCACTTACGGGTCTTTGCCAGTGAGCTCGGGCAGCCTCCGGCCCAACTTGAAGCCTGACAGCTGGCTGGAGGGGTCGACCTCGGAAGCAGAAGGCGCGTCCACGGTTCGCCCCGGAGTCAGGATAGACCCGCGGGAGAAAAGCCCGGTCCTGTCCTTCTTCGGGATCGTGGGCGAGCTCCCGCTACCCAGAACGTCATCATCATCGTCATCATCATCGTCATCGCTCGGCGAAAGGCGGAGAGTGCGGGACACGCGCCGGGAGAGGAGAGCCTCGACTCTCCATCAGTCACCCCAGAGTCGGGCCCCTCTCCCCGCTCCTCTTCCTCCTCCTCATCGCTGGAGTCGCCGGAGGGCACATCCACCGGTCCTTCAGGAGCCACCACGGGCACGAGCCCGTCCCCGTTAAAAACAAGCATGGACTTCACCACCCGCTTCCAGTCGTCACGAAGGAACAAGGGCTTGGGAGCGTTCTTTGGCCTTGCCACCTCGCCCCCGACCAGAGATTGGAGAACCGCGGTCACATCCTCTTCGTTCACAGCCTCGGGGCACGGATGAGGCCTCCACATTGGAGGGGAGTACTCCCGGAGCGGTGCCAGCTGGTGCTCCAGGAACTCCTTCAGAAGCGACGCACCGGTCAACTTCGCCGCTGCCATGTTGGCCGGCTTCAGGTCTGCGTCCATCTTCTCCAACACCGCTTTCGCGCCGGGGTCTGTGAGCTCCGCTCGGCACCATTCGCTGGAGCTCATGGGTTGCTCCGTGGGCAAGATCAGCCGAGGGTGGATGCGCCCGGCATCTGCCAAGACCCACTTGCTCTTGAAGCCCTCAATCCTCTTCCCGGGACTCGAGATTGCAATGGTGCCGCCATACGTGATGAAGCCCGCGCACGCAGAAAGAGAGCTGCTGGAGACCCGGAGGGAGAAGTAGTGGCGCAGCAGGGCCACCGAAAGCTACACCCCTACATGAGCCTCGCAGTAGTAAGCGAAGATCGCCAGAAGGAGGACAGAGTTGGGGTGGAGATGCAGAGCCTACAAGTCGTAATGGGGGAGGACGGAGAAGAAGAACTCGGAGAAGGAAGGCACCAAGCCCGCAGCAATGGAGCTTGCAAAGAGAGGGTAAAAGGTGCTCCCTTGGCCCTCGGGGGTGGCGGGGCCGGCCTTGAACACCTCCGTCCCATTAACGACCTGCGCTGTCGCCATCCGGCACAGCCGGGCAAGGCTCGGCTTGGACACATTCGGCGGGTCCAGAGCAGGGGAATACCAAGCTTTGGCCAGAGGCTCGCGAGGCACCATGGCTTCCTAGGTCGCACAGCTGGAGTAGATCTGGAACTTTAGAGGAAGAAAGGGAAGGCGCAAGAAAGGGGATCTGAGCAGCGACCGGAGAGAGCAAAAGGCGAGGTCTGGGCAGATGTCGCTCCTTTACCAACCTGCGTGGTTGCTGAAGCACCCACGTCCCGTCAACCGCCACATGGCGCCCTAGGCCGCAGGCTGTTAGGGCCACGGCGCTTCGCCCTTGCCCTTTCGCCTCCCGGCATGGCCAAGCCCATGCGCGCCTTGGGCACGGGGGCTACTATCGGCGTTCTGGGAACGGGGGTCCCAGACTTGCCTGCCTGCGGCCTGCGGCTTGGCTCGAATGGGGCCCAACATGGCCCATCTTCATCAGCACAAGACTCAAGACCCTCGCGAGGGGCCAAGCCTCATGAGGCGGATGACACGTCGCATCCTCAGGCGCAGCCTACTCAGGCTGGCTCGCAAGGAGATGGAGATATCAAGGCGTGGTACCTCGCGAGGTCCCCATGAAGCAAGCCATGACAATCGAGGGTGCCAGGCGGGCGCCAGCGCGCGCAACGTCCTTCTTTCCTCTTTGGTGCAAAGGGGGCAAGCACAGCCGCGGAGTACCGAGGCATCAGGAAAAGGTTGCCATTTCGGTGCAACAAGACCAGGACCAAGCGGACTACGAGACGGAGGTCACCATGGAGCCCAGCACGGCGTCACCGCAGAGTCTTTCACAGGCGAAGACCACCTTTGGTCAGGATAAGAGTACTTGCTGTCCCCCTTCAAATTAGCCTGCCATTGTTGGCGCCCTTCCCGCTCAATATTTGGGAAGAGGCCCAGGGCGTTTGCCTCTAAATAGGACCAACCACCCACGTAGCTGGGGTCGATCGGGGGACGTCGATCAGTTCGTAGAAGGGGTCGGCTTCCTCGGGGTTCGGTTCAATCGGTCGGTTCGCTGAGTTAGTTGGTCCGGCTAGCAAGTAGAGAAAGAGAGAGAGAGGTGACAGAACTCCTCCCAGCAGTTCGTCGCCCCAGCCAAGAACAGCCCCTCGTGAGGCAGTTCTTCCTTGTACTATTCATCATCATCAGCCCCAAGAGGCAATCCATCCACCACACGCTGGAGTAGGGTATTACACCACAATGGTGGCCCGAACCAGTATAAATCTTGTGTCTCTTGTGTGATTCCTTCGGTAGTTTAGATCTTTGCGAGACGGGGAGGTTGAGGACGTGATTTCCACGCGTACCCCTGTGTTCGAACCTTAAGGGTCTGCCGGAACCCGAAATCCGACAAAAGGTGATGGCGTACTTGGACCATCTCAGCGGGCACGTGGCCTCGAGCTTGGGGAGGGCTGCATTCACCTCACGAGAGAACTGCTTGTAGATGTGCTAGGAAGCTGGGGCCTGAGCGCCACCCAAGATGCAGGCGGTGGTGCACGGCTCCTAGAAGCCCCCAGCCCCTTCGTCCTATTGTCGGCGTCCTGGGAATGGGGGTTCCCAGACTTGCCTTCCTGCGGTCCACGGCGTGGCTGGGCTAGCTGGTCTGTACGGCCCATCTTCATGACAAGGCATTCAAGACCCTCACGAGGGGCCAAGCCTCGCGAGGCGGACGGTGCAATACCTCCTTAGGAGCGGCCTCGCCAGGCACACTTGCGAGGTCCTCGTGACGTGAGCCATGACGATCGAGACCAGGCGGGCGCCAACGCGCGTAGTGTTCTTATTTCCTCTTTGGTACTAAGGGGGCAAGCGTAGGCGCGGAGTAGCGAGGTATCAGGCAAAGGTTTTCATATTGGTGCAACAAGACCAAGACCAGAAGGACGGCAGGATGGAGGTCACCATTGAGCCCAAGACGGCGTCAACACCAGAGCCTTTGGCGGGCGCAGACCACTTTTGTCAGGATAGCTTGTACTAGTTGTCTCCCTTCGAAATTGGCCGTTGTGGGATCCCTTCCTGCTCAATATTTGGGAAGAGAACCGGGGCCTCTATAAATAGGACTAGCCACCACCAAGGGAAGCACAAGAACTGATTCAGACCCAGATCATTCCAAATCACACAAGTCACGAAGCACAAGAACACCTCAACCTCAGGAGGCTGTTCTTCCCCTTGTAACTGTTCTTCATCAGCCCAAGAGGCAATCCACCACCAGCACACTGGATTAGTGTGTTACACCACAGCGGTGGCCCGAACTAGTATAAATCTTGTGTCTTTCTGCGTTGTGAGTTCGTTGAGTTCATCCGCAAGATCTTAGAGAGCTAAGGCGTGGATCGACAGGGAGAAAACCTTTGCGCGCACCCTAGTGTTTGAACCTCAAGGGTTTGCCGGAACCCGTGATCCAACACTATTGGTGATCGTCGTTCCTCCTTGGTGGTGGTGATGCCCTCGCCACCCACATTGCTCATAAGGCTCCCATCGGCGGGCCGCCTCATTGTTCCCCGTTGCCTGCCACCAACGCCGCAACCATCCCGGCGGGGAACGAGCACCAGGCATCCTCGTTGCATCCCTCGATGCGGCGGGACGGCCGCACCGCCCTTCCATTGTTGACCAAGGCCGGTTCTTCTTCCCATGCACGTCGCCCTCCCATGGCTGCGCGGGCTGCACTCGTCATGGCGCACGAGCTCCTGCACTACTGTCCGATCGATGACCTCTATGAGGACTGGCTCGACCGCATCGCTGAGCTTGTCCGTGCCGCAGGGGGCTCCCCTGCGCAGTCCCTCTCTCCGCCTCGCCCTCCGCTAACTACGGGCGACGTAGCTCATGGAGCGCCTGCACCACCTCAGCCCCAAGACGGCGCCCTGGCGCCAGGACGTGCGGCTCCGCGACCCGCCCCGCCGCGCCCTTTGCCCGCGCGTGAGGAGAGAAGATGTCAAGAAGTCCCTCGGCCGCAACAAAATGCTTCTCCGCTCCTTGCACCACGCGCCAGGATCGGTTGCGGCGAGCCCGCGCGACACCTATTGCGGCAGGGTGTGGACCCCATCAAGACCAAGCTCCACCCCCAAGGCGGGTCCCAGTGACCACAGCTGGCTGCCGCGCCTTCACCCCCGAGCTGCATAGCATCGCTTGGCCGGGCAAGTTCAAGCCAGATCTGCCTCCTTGCTATGACGGCACCCCCGACCCCGTAGAGTTCTTGCAATTCTATGAGCTGAGCATCGAAGCGGCCAATGGCGACGAGAAGGTGATGGCCAACTGGTTTCGCACGGCTCTCAAGGAAGGTGCCCACTCCTGGCTCCTGAACCTACCTCCGGGCTCAACCTCCTCCTGGGAGGAAATGCGCACCCGCTTCATCGCCAACTTCCAGGGCACTCGCGACCGCCCGACCTGCGCCGCATCAAACAACAGCCAGGAGAGAACCTGTAGAAGTACATTCAGCGCTTCAACGGCGCACGGATCAAGATCCCGAAGGTGACTGACGAAGCCATCATCTCTGCGTTCTCTGATGGCGTCCGCGGCGTCAAGATGAAGGAGGAGCTCTCCATCCATGAAGAGTTGTGCACGACCCCGGAGCTGTTCAACATCGCGACCAAGTGTGCTAGAACTGAGGATGAGCGCCTCTCCCTCCGCGAGCTTCCTGCTGCGGACACAGAGGACAAGAAGGCCAAGGCTAAGGACGTGAAGCACAAGGGAGGAGCCGTGCTCGCAGCAGAACCAGACACCAAGCGTGGCAGAGACCAACTAGAGTCATCCAAGGGCAACCGTCCGCTCTGCGCCTTCCACAACCTGAACACCCACACACTACAAAAAAAAGACACATCCGTGACATTTTGGGCCGAACGAATTTTTTTCTGTCATACATATGACACTTCTATGATGATAATTGTGACAAAACCTGGTATCATCATAGATGTGGTGGGATCCTACTTCTATGACAAAAAATGATGACAGAAAATGGGCTTTTCGTCCTGGGCAGGCCGAAGACGCAGCTGCATGACATTCTTTGGGCCGTCCATGACGAAAAAAACCGTGGTAGAAGCGAGGGGTAGGAAAATTTCGGGGAGTTCCCGATTACGGTGGGAGGTCGGGGGCCGAGCGATGCGCGTTTCTCTCGTACACGTACGCGCATGTGTCCGAGGCATTGGTTCTAACTGAACCCGAGCGAGGCGTTGGGCTCTAACAGAACCCGAGCGATTGCACTGCAGGCTACGCGTTACTAAACCCGAGCGATCGATCGATGGTTGTTAACTAAACCCGATCGAGCGATTCCTTCGCTACTGCTACTAACTGAAGCCAATCGATGCTGCCTCTGGGATGAACAGTGAGTGTTGCAGGGGGTTTGGATGAACAGTGAGCACTGGCATTGCCTCTGGATGAACAGGATCCCATGGTGTGGTGGAGGGATGGATGAACAGTAGACGGTGGAGTGGTGCCCGTGGAGGGGTGGTTGAACAGGACCCCGTGGTGTGGAGGGCTGGATGAACATTAGACGATGGAGGGGTGACTGAACCGGACCCCGTGGTGTGGAGTGCTGGATGAACAGTAGACGGTGAAGGGGTGGTTGAACAGTAGCCGGTGGAGTAGTGCGCGGTGGAGGCTGGATGAACAGGAGCCCGTGGAGGCTGGAGGAGGTCGACGGTGGAGATGAACAGTATCCCGTGGAGTCCCGTTTTGCGGTACGCCACACCTCTCCCAATGAATAGGACCCCCATTTCGACCGTAGCGCGCCAACACAAGTCTGTTTCCACCATTTTGCAGTACGCCACACCCCTCCCGATCAACAGGACCCCCGTTTCGACCGTAGGAGGTCCTTTTCCTTCGTTTTGCGGTACGCCACACCCCTACCGATCAACAGGACCCCCATTTCGACCGTAGGAGGTCTGTTTCCTCCATTTTGCGGTACGCCGTACCCCTCCTGATGAACAGGATCCCGTTTCGTACGTGGCCGGTCGAACACAAGGCTGTTTCCTCCGTTCTGCGGTACGCCAGGCCTCGTTTCCATCACCTGTTGTTTCCAAGCCCTCCCGATGAACACGACACATTCCGTTGCCTCCCCATGAACACGACGCATTCCGTTGCCTCCCCATGAACACGACACATTCCGTTGCCTCCCCATGAACACGACGCACTCCATTGCCTCCCCATGAACACGACGACGACGCTGTTTCTCCGTTCCGACCCAGCCATGTACATGAGCCGTCGCCGTACGTATGCACGAGTAGGTGTTCTAGACCCTGCCCGTATGTACACACACGTCCCGTATTTTCTTTCTTGCACCCTGACCGCTGTACGTACATGTACATGCTACGTGCGTGCCTCTACTACAACACGTGCGCGCGTCTACATCGACGAGTATATATGTACGTACACGTTCGCGACCAGAATGACAACGCTACGTACGCTTCGACCAGGTGGGTCCCGACTATCAGGCACTTCCTTGCGTGCGAAGATGTAGCTGGTGGGTCCCAGTAGTTAGGGGGGCGAATCATTTTTTTTGCCCGTACGCACTTCCTTGCGTGTGAAGGTGTACCTGGTGGGTCCCAGTAGTCAGGGGGGAAACATTTTTTTTGCGAAATACGGTGGCCCATCGGGTGGGTCCCCGCAGTCAGGTGGAGGAATAATTATTTTGCACGTAATAAGGAGGCACTTCCTTGCTGCGGCCGGGGACCCAGCTATCATCCTCTCCATCCTCGAGCTTCCTGCTATGGACCCAGAGGAGAAGAAGGCCAAGGCCAAGGATGTGAAGCGCAAGGGAGGAGCCGTGCTCGAAGCGGAACCAGACACCAAGCTATGGCAGAGACCAACTAGAGTCATCCAAGGGAAACCGTCCGTTCTGCGCCTTCCACAACCTGAACACCCACACACTACAAAAAAAGACAGAAACATGACATTTTGGGCCGAACGAAATTTTTTTCTGTCATACATATGACTCTTCTGTCACGATAATTGTGACAAAACCTGGTATCATCATAGATGTGGTGGGCTCCTACTTCTATGACAAAAAATCATGACAGAAAATGGGCTTTTCGTCCTGGGCAGGCCGGAGATGCAGCTGCATGACATTCTTTGGGCCGTGCATGACGGAAAAAACCGTGGTAGAAGTGAGGGGGTGGAAAATTTCAGGGAGTTCCCGGTTACGATGGGAGGTCAGGGGCCGAGCGTGCGCATTCCTCTCGTACATGTATGCGCTTGTGTGCGAGGCATTGGCTCTAACTGAACCCGAGCGAGGCGTTGGGCTCTAACTGAACCCGAGCGATTGCACTGCAGGCTACGCGTTACTGAACCCAGGCGATCGATCGATGGATGTTAACTGAACCCGATCGAGCGATTCCTTCGCTACTGCTGCTAACTGAAGCCGATCGATGCTGCCTCTGGGATTAACAGTGAGCGTTGCGGGGGGGGGGGGGGGGGGGGGGGGGTTGGATGAACAGTGAGCGGTGGCGTTGCCTCTGGATGAACAGGACCCCGTGGTGTGGTGGAGGGCTGGATGAACAGTAGACAGTGGAGGGGTGCCCGTGGAGGGGTGGTTGAACAGGACCCCATGGTCTGGAGGGCTGGATGAACAGTAGATTGTGGAGGGGTGCCCGTGGAGGGGTGGTTGAACAGGACCCCGTGGTATGGAGGGCTGGATGAACAGTAGACGGTGGAGGGGTTGTTGAGCAGTAGCCGGTGGAGTAGCGCGCGGTGGAGGCTGGATGAACAGGAGCCCGTGGAGGCTGGAGGAGGACGACGGTGGAGATGAACAGTATCCTGTGGAGTCCCGTTTTGCGGTATGCCACACCCCTCCCGATGAACAGGACCCCCGTTTCGACGGTAGCGCTCCAACACAATTCAGTTTCCTCCGTTTTGCGGTACGCCACACCCCTCCCGATCAACAGGACCCCCATTTCGACCGTAGGAGGTCCGTTTCCTCCGTTTTGCAGTACGCCACACCCCTCCCGATCAACAGGACCCCCGTTTCGACCATAGGAGGTATGTTTCCTCCGTTTTGCGGTACGCCACACCCCTCCCGATGAACAGGATCCCGTTTCGAACGTGGCCGGTCGAACACAAGGCCGTTTCCTCCATTCTGCGGTACGCCAGGCCTCGTTTCCATCGCCTGTTCCGTCCTAGCCCTCCCGATGAACACGACGCATTTCCTTGCCTCCCATGAACACGACGCATTCCGTTGCCTCCCCATGAACACGACGATGGCGATGTTTCTCCGTTCCAACCCAGGCATGTACACGAGCCCTCGCCATACATATGCGTGAGTAGGCGTTCGAGACCCCGCCCGTATGTACACAGACGTGGCCGTATTTGCTTTCTTGAACCCTGACCGCTGTACGTACGTGTACATGCTACGTGTGCGCCTCTACTACCACACATGCACGCCTCTACATCGACCAGTATATATGTACGTACACGTTCGCGACCAGAATGACAACGCTACGTACGCTTTGACCAGGTGGGTCCCGACTGTCTGGCACTTCCTTGCATGCGAAGATGTAGCTGGTGGGTCCCAGCAGTCAGGGGGTCGAATCGTTTTGTTTTTTTTGCCCGGACGCACTTCCTTGCGTGCGAAGGTTTAGCTGGTGGGTCCCAGCAGTCAGGGGGAAATGTTTTTTTCGCGAAATACGGTGGCCCATCCGTGAAGGAAATATGCCCTAGAGGCAATAATAAAGTTATTATTTATTTCCTTATTTCATGATAAATGTTTATTATTCATGCTAGAATTTTATTAACCGGAAACATAATACATGTGTGAATACATAGACAAACAGAGTGTCACTAGTATGCCTCTACTTGACTAGCTCATTAATCAAAGATGGTTATGTTTCCTAACCATGAACAAAGAGTTGTTATTTGACTAACGAGGTCACATCATTAGTTGAATGATCTGATTGACATGACCCATTCCATTAGCTTAGCACCTGATCGTTTAGTATGTTGTTGTTGCTTTCTTCATGACTTATACATGTTCCTATGGCTATGAGATTATGCAACTCCCGTTTACCGGAGGAACACTTTGTGGGCTACCAAACGTCACAACGTAACTGGGTGATTATAAAGGTGCTCTACAGGTGTCTCCAAAGGTAGATGTTGGGTTGGCATATTTCGAGATTAGGATTTGTAACTCCGATTGTCGGAGAGGTATCTCTGGGCCCTCTCGGTAATGCACATCACATAAGCCTTGCAAGCATTACAACTAATGAGTTAGTTGAGAGATGATGTATTACGGAATGACTAAAGAGACTTGCCAGTAACGAGATTGAACTAGGTATTGGATACCAACGATCGAATCTCGGGCAAGTAACATACCGATGACAAAGGGAACAACGTATGTTGTTATGCGGTCTGACCGATAAAGATCTTCGTAGAATATGTAGGAGCCAATATGGGAATCCAGGTCCTGCTATTGGTTATTGATCGGAGACGTGTCTCGGTCATGTCTACATTGTTCTCGAACCGTAGGGTCCGCACGCTTAACGTTACGATGATAGTTATTATGAGTTTATACATTTTGATGTAACGAAGTTAGTTTGGAGTCCCGGATGTGATCACGGACAAGACGAGGAGTCTCGAAATGGTCGAGATATAAAGATTGATATATTGGATGACTATATTCGGACACCGGAAGCGTTCCGGTGAAGTTTCGGATAAAACCGGAGCACCGGGGGGTTACCGAAACCCCCCGGGGGGTTAATGGGCCTCATGGGCCTAAAGTGGAGAAGAGGAAGGGGCTGTCAGGGCAGGCCGTGCGCCCCCTCTCTCCCTAGTCCGAATTGGACAAGGAGGGAGGGGCGGCGCCCCCCTCTTTCCTTCTCTTCTCCCACCTTTCCTAATTGGACAAGGAATAGGGAGGGGAGTCCTACTCCCGGTAGGAGTAGGACTCCTCCTGTGCGCCTCCATAGGGCCGGCCGCACCCCCCCCCTTGGATCCTTTATATACGGAGGCAAGGGGGCACCCTAGGACAGAAGTTGATCCTCGTGATCGTTCCTTAGCCGTGTGCGGTGCCCCCTTCCACCATATTCCACCTCGGTCATATCGTTGTAGTGCTTAGGCGAAGCCCTGCGTTGGTAGAACATCATCACCGTCACCACGCCGTTGTGCTGACGGAACACATCCCCGAAGCTTTGCTGGATCGGAGCCCGGGGAGCGTCATCGAGCTGTACGTGTGCTAAGAACTCGGAGGTGCCGGAGTAACGGTGCTTGGATCGGTCGGATCGCGAAGACGTACGACTACTTCCTCTACGTTGCGTCAATGCTTCCGCTTCGGTCTACAAGGGTACGTAGACAACACTCTCCCCTCTCGTTGCTATGCATAACCATGATCTTGCGTGTGCGTAGGAAATTTTTTCAAATTACTACGTTCCCCAACAATCCGGTGGGTCCCTGTCGGCGTTCTGGGAACGGGGGTCCCCAGACTTGTCTGCCTGCGGCCTGCGGCATGGCTCAGGTGGGGGCCCAGTGCGGCCCATCTTCATCAGCCCATGCTCAAGACCCTCGTGAGGGGCCAAGCCTTGCGGGGCTGACAACAGGAAGTGTCCTCAACACGGGCCTCATCAGGCAGGCTCGCGAGGAGTCGGAGAGATCAATGCAAGGGTACCTCGCGAGGATCCCATGAGGCAAGCCATGACGATCAAGGCCAGGCGGGCACCAGGCGGGCAACGGCCTGTGCAGGGTCCTTGTTTCCCCCTTGGTGCAAAGGGGGCAAGCACATGCCAAGGTATCAGGCAAAGGTTACCATTCCGGTGCAACGGGACCAAGACCAGCCGGACGGCCGGATGGAGGTCACCGTGGAGCCCAAGACGGCGTCATCACTAGTGCTTTTGGCAGCCGAAGACCACCTTTGGTCAGGATAACTGGTACTAGATGTTCCCCTTCAAAATGGCCAATTGTTGGCGCCGTTCCCGCTCAATTATTCGGGGAGAGGCCCAGGGCCTCTATAAATAGAGCTAGCCACCATAGAGTAGGAGGGAGATATCTGGTAGAACCCTAGCAGAGAGAGAAGAAAAAGAGAAGGAGGGGAAGGAGAACCTAGTAGAGACTAAGTAGAACACACCGCACCAGCTCAAGAACACCCCTCGCGAGGCTGTTCTTCCCCTGTACTGTCCATCATCAGCCCCAGAGGCAATCCATCACACCACACACTGGAGTAGGGTATTACACCACAACGGTGGCCCGAACCAGTATAAACATCGTGTCTCTTGTGTTGTTCATCATTTTCATCTTAGTTCGCACAAGAGGATTGGACGTAGATCGGTAGCAGAGAGATCTCCACGTGCACCCCAGTGTTGGAACCTCAAGGGTCTGCCGGAACCCGAAATCCGACATTTTGCATGCCAGGTATGGGTGCACCGGAATCTTTCTTCCGCTGTTCGCGTGTGGTCTTTCGTCGTGTCCATGGCTGATGCTCGTCGGGCTCGCGCCGAGCGCCGGGCTGCTAGCGCCGAGCACCGGTCTGCTCGCGCCACTCGCGTCGCCCAGACGGCGCCTGTCAGTGGCCCCCCTCGTCGTTCCCCGTCGCTCGCCGCCAACACCGCCACCGGCCTGGCGGGGAACGAGCAGCAGGCTTCGTCCCAGCATCCTTCGGTGCGGCGAGATGGCCGCACCGCCACCCCGTCGCTGACTCCAGCTGGCTCGTTGTCCCACGCCCATCGCGCACCCATGGATGTGCATGCCTCACTGCTCTTGGTGCGGGAGCTCCTGCACTATCGCCGCATCGACGACCTCTACGAGGACTGGCTCGCCCGCATCACCGAGCTTGTCAGTGCCGCAGGGGGCTCCCCCTTGCGGTCCCTCTCGGTGCTTCGCCCTTCGTCCCGTGTAGGGGGCGAGGATCAGGAGGCGCCTCTGCCGCCTCCTCCCCAAGAAGGTGCCTTGGCTTCAAGGCGCGTAGCCCCAGGGCGGGACCCTCCATGTCCAGCGCCTGCGTAGCAAGAAGGGAGCTGCCAAGAGATCCCACATCCCCGGGAAGGTGCTCGCGTGCTCCCAGTGCCGGCACGCCAAGATCGCGCCCCAGCGCCTCCATGACAAAACCAATTGCTGCTCCCAGTGGCGGCGCGTGGTGACCCGCAATAATAAGTCTAGCACCAGCAAAGGGCGCCGGTGGCCACGGCGGGCTGCCTCGCCTTCACCCCCGAGCTGCGCGGCGTCACATGGCCAGGCAAGTTCAAGCCTGACCTCCGTCCCCGCTACGATGGCACAACGGACCCCGCGGAGTTCCTGCAGCTCTACGAGCTGGCTATCGTAGCCACCAATGGAGACGAAAAGGTCATGGCGAATTGGTTCACCATGGCGCTCAAGGACGGCGCCCGCACCTGGCTCCTAAACCTAGCTCCCGGCATGATCTCCTCCTGGAGCAAGATGCGCACCCGCTTCATCGCTAACTTCCAGGGCACTCGCGATCGGCCCCCTGCCATGAGCAACCTACGCCGCATCAAGCAACAGCCAGGAGAAACCCTGCAGAAGTACATCTAGCGCTTCAACTACGCTCGCCTCAAGATCCCCAAGGTAGCTGAAGAAGCTATCATCTCAGCCTTCTCTGACGGCGTGCGCAACGTCAAGATGAACGAAGAACTAGCAATCCATGAAGACCTGTGCACATCCCTGGAGCTGTTCAAGTTGGCGACCAAGTGCGCTAGGGCTGAGGAAGGGTGTCTCTCCCTCCTCGAGCTCCCGGCAGCCGACCCGAAAGAAAAGAAGCTGAAGGCCAAAGACGTGAAGCGCAAGGGGGCTGCCGTGCTAGCAGCGGAACCGGACACCAAGCGAGGCAGGGATCAGCCTGAGTCATCCAAGGGCAGACGGTACTGCGTGTACCACGACCTCCACACCCACAACACCAACGAATGTCAGGAGCTCAGAGCCGTGCGAGATGGGCGAATCGGCCGACGCCCAGAGCGCAATGACAGGGGCTATGGACGAGGAGGAGGAAGAGGTGGCGGACGATGGGAAGACGGTGGCCTTCGCTAGGGATGGCGTGACCGCCCTCGTGAGGACCGCTGGCAGGACCAGCCTTGTGAGGGCCACCCTCACGGCAACGCAGGCCTCCCTCCTCTGCTGCCTCCACCAAGGAGGAACGAAGACCAACACCAAGACGATGGGGATGGGGGCTTCGAAGAGCCGCATGCAATTGCTTGCATCTTGGGTGGCGCCCAGGCCCCAGCCTCACAACGCATCTTCAAGCAGTTTGCTCGCGAGGTGAATGCAGTCCTTCCCAAGCTTGAGACCACGCGCCCTCTCAGGTGGTCTTCATGCGCGATCACGTTCAGTTCCGCAGACCAGCTCAAGTGTGCGGTAACGGCCGAAGTCCTCCCGATGCTTTGCTCCCAAGTCATCAACAACGTGCAGGTCACCAGGACCCTCATCAATGGCGGGGAAGGACTCAACGTCCTGTCCGTCGAGACGTTCGACAATCTCCAAGTGCCGTACGACCAGCTTTAGCCGACGAAGCCTTTCTCAAGAGTCACCGATTGTCGGATTTCGGGTTCCGGCAGACCCTTAATATTCGAACACTGGGGTGCGCACGGAAATCACGCCTTCTACCTCCCCGTCTCGCAAAGATCTGAACTACTAAAGGAACTGCATGAGAGACACAAGATTTATACTGGTTCGGGCCACCGTTGTGGTGTAATACCCTACTCCAGTGTGTGGTGGGTGGATTGCCTCTTGTGGCTGATGATGACGAACAATACAAGGAAGAACAGCCTTGCGAGGGTCTGTTCTTGGCTGGGGCGACGAACTACTGGGAGGAGTTCAGTCACCTTCTCTCTCTCTCTCTCTCTTACTTACTCTCTCTGCTTGCTAGTGGAATCCACACGCCGAACCCTTTGCTACGTGGGTGGCCGTCCCTATTTATAGGTGCCCGGGTCCTCTTCCCAAATATTGAGCGGGAAGGGAGCCAACAATGGCAGGCTAATTTGAAGGGGGGCAGCAAGTACTCTTATCCTGACTAAAGTTGGTCTTCGCCTGCGAAAGACTCTGCGGTGACGCCGTGCTGGGCTCCATGGTCACCTCCGTCTCGTAGTCCGCTTGGTCCTGGTCTCGTTGCACCGAAATGACAACCTTTGCCTGATGCCTTGGTACTCCGCGGCTGCGCTTGCCCCTTTTGCACCAAAGAGGAAAGAAGGACGCTGTGCGCGCTGGCGCCCGCCTGGCACCCTCAATTGTCATGGCTTGCGTCATGGGCACCTCGCGAGGTACCCCGCCTTGATATCTCCGTCTCCTCGCGAGCCAGCCTGAGGAGGCTACGCCTGAGGATGCACCATGTCGTCCGCCTCGCGAGGCTTGGCTCCTCGCGAGGGTCTTGAGTCTTGTGTTGCTGAAGATGGGCCATGTTGGGCCTCCTTTGAGCCACGCCGCAGGCCGCAGGCAGGCAAGTCTGGGGACCCCCATTCCCAGAGCACCGACAATAGCCCCCGGGCCCAAGGCGCGCATGGGCTTGGCCATGCTGAGAGGCGAAAGGGCAAGGGCGAAGCACCGCGGGCCCTAACAGCCTGCGGCCTTGGGCGCCGCGTGGCAGTTGATTGGACGTGGGCGACTCCACTTCCCCATGATGCCTTGGTGATCGCGTGAGTTGGACAAGTCCCTGCATGCAAATCGTGTCATGATTACCTTCGATCGTGGAGGCCGGCGGTTGGCCTCCGCCGGCTATATGTACGAAGCCGTGCGTGCCCTTCCAGTCCATTCCTCCTGGCTTCTCCTTCTTCCTGATCCTTGCTCCGCCTTGCTGGGATGGCTCCGATCCGCCGGTTCTCCATAGCGGAGAAGGGAAAAGCTCCTCGAGAGGGGCCAGACCCGCTCCGCCGAAGAAACGACTCACCCTTTGCAGCCGGGGCGAGGAAGACCGGCAGGTGGGGCCGAGGCCCCGGTGCGAGCGGGCTCCGCCGGGGTTCCCGCTTCCTTTGTACGCCCCCGCCGAGGGCCCCGAGGGTGTCGATGCTGATCTCCGCGGCCGGCGCCGTCGTAGGTGCCGTCGGGTCACGAAGGCGTGGGTTGTTCCTCCCGGAGTCCATGCCGAGGGCTCCTCCCATGAGTTCGTGCTCCACGTCGGCGTTCCTCTTCAGTCCTAGATCCATCTGCCTCCCTTCTTCGCCTCCATCGTCCCTCCAGGAGGGCCTCTGGAGCTTTGGCTGCAGCACGCCGGCTGCAACGCCCTCGCGACCGAGGCTGAGGTCGTGGTCGCTGCCCCGGGCGAGGTCCACTTGTCCCGCGGCTGGAGAGAAATCTCCCGGGCTTGCAACGAGAGGGGCGTCTTCGCGGTCCACCTGGAGTACGATGGCGTTGCGGTGATGTTCTTCAAGGTCTTCGACGCGATCGGGCGCTGGCTGGAGTGTTGCTGCGGGAGAGGTGGCCAGGACCTTGCCCTGGTGAGGGCTAGGCCCGTCGACCGCTTCCTTGGCGGAGGCGCCGGGGGGACCAGCGACTCCAGCGAAATCTTCGTGACTCCGGAGACGAGCGACGACAGCTATGAGCCCCCGAGCCAGCGCCGCTCCCGGAGCAGGGCGGGCTCGTCAGGCCATCGCCGATCCTGATCTGGACGGGGTTGGCGCCGGCGCCTGACGGCCCACTGTTGATGATGGCATCTTTTGCAGGAGCCCGTGTAGTTAGCACTCCTTAGGATCCGTTCCCTGCGAGGAATCAAAATGCGCCCCACGGGGGCTTATAAGGTGTCTGTAGTCCCGTTTGTTAATACATGACCTTCGCTATGGATTTGTGTGAGTTGCTGATTTCGTCATAGCTTAGTTCTCCCTTTCGATCCTCGCGAGGGCTTGGTGCTCTACGCCGACAGGTCCCAGTCCCAAGGCGGCGTCAGCCATCGCTGGTATGCCAGGTCGCGATGCCGTGGTCAAGGCCAGGAGGTGAGCGACCCGGGGTCCGGTAAGAGCCCCTGAGTCGCGATGCTCAGGAGGTCCCCTTTGGCGCCCAAGCAGCCGTCGCTTGGTGAGAAAGGGAAGCAACGTTGCTAGTACGGAATTGCCTTAGGTGCGAGGGTAGTGCCACAGTAGCCGGTGCTTCGGGTGGTGACTTATCTTGAGGATTGGGGATCGCCCCCGACGCATCGCCGGGTCCGTGGGGTAGCTGGGACAGAGGTGCTCGGCGAGGTCCTCGCGCGCCCCTTCTCCCTCGCCTTTGCTCCCCTTTCTGCTCTACGTCCTCGGGTCCCGGCCCTCGAGCTTGTCTCAGCCATCGCTGGTATGCCAGGTCGCGATGCCGTGGACAAGGCCAGAGGGTGAGGGCTGGAGAGCCAGTAAGAGCCCTGAGTCGTGATGCTTAGGCACCCCCCCTTTAACGTGCAAGCGGTTCGCGTGGGCGAGGGTGAAGGGAACTCCGTGAGGGCTTTGGCTAGCGCAGTCCCCTCCAAGGATCCTGCAGGTTCATCACAGAAAGAAGATGGGGTTGCCATGGCAGTCATTAGTCGATCGTTAGCCGCTCAAGAGCTCGCTAGTTGGAGTAGGTGAGGTGTATCTGGGCACCCGTGAGCTAGCGCGGGACTCACAAGGCCCTACCTCTAGGCGGGTTGCGCCTGGCACTGGGCCGTATCTTGAGATGTGTCCCTGCAAAATTTGGTTAGATGCCGGTACTCTACGTCCTCGGGTCCCGGCCCTCGAGCTTGTCTCAGCCGTCGTTGGTATGCCAGGTCGCGATGCCGTGGACAAGGCCAGAGGGTGAGGGTTGGAGAGCCAGTAAGAGCCCTGAGTCACGATGCTCAGGCACCCCCCCCTTTAACGTGCAAGTGGCCGACATGGAGAAGAAAAGATGCCACGAACAGACACCATGCAGTTAAGCGTGATAGGCAATGCATAGTTGGAAATAAACGTGAGGGAGATACACACCGCTGGGTCTGGCCCGAGCGGCTTGGGGATGATGCAACCCGACGGGCGCCCCCAACAAGGCAAACTAACGACTGAAAGATAAAAGGGGATACATGCCACAGGGACGGACCCACGCGGCCTGGGAGTGATGCAACCCTGGGAGGGCGCCCCCAGCTGGGAATGGAACTTGAAAGATGTCACCTGAGGGTGTCGTCGGTGTAGTGGCATTGGTGCAGCAGACTTGATGGGCTGCAGAAGCCTATCCTCACGAGCCCCCAGGCCCTGGGGCCTCGGGAGGCTCCTGAGGCACCGGTGGCTCCTCGCGAGCTGTCTTCATCTCCGCCAAGGCCGCGGAACGCCTGTCTCCCTGGGCCTCCATGATGCCCGTCATGAGACGCTGGTACACCGCAGCCATGCTCGGTAGGACGTAAGGCATGCGAACATAGCTGTGGGGTGGTCCCCCGCAGCGCCCCACTTGCGAGGGCCAGAGACGCTCTGTCGTGGCGATCTGATTGAGCCCTGGTACGTTGGGCCACAACTGGTAGGCGGCGGCAACCTCTGATGATCCTTGACTCCTGTAGTTCTTGAATGGCCTTGTTAACGAACTTCTGCTGGTCTGACCTTCCTTGTCTGGCTCCTTCTCGGGGGAAACATGATGTGAAGCACGCTTCCACATGGTGCGCAAGCGCCTCCCTCACGACCCTGGCTAGGTCGTTGGCCCTCCAGGTGAGAGTCCCCGAGCCCTGCCTGAGGAGGGTGCCGGGCGCGCTTTCCTATGCGATGGATGGGGGGTCCCCCTGGGCAGACATGGGCCCTGAGGGGCCTGCCTCCTGAGGGGCTGAGCCTGGCGACGTCTTCTTCTTCTTGGGGGTGGTCTCAGGAAGCCTCCTGCTTCCGTGATCTGGGTCTTCTAGCGATGCGGCCTGATAGGCTCGCTCCAGGGAACACACTGCATCCTTCTCTTCACAGGGCACCGTGATGACGCCGCCACTTCCTGGCATCTTGAGGACGTTGTAGCCATGGTGAGTCACGGCCATGAACTTGGCCAGCGCAGGGTACCCGAGGATGGCGTTGTACGGCAGGCGGATGTGGGCGACATCGAAGTCGATGAGCTTGGTGCGGTAGTTGCTGCGACCCCCGAAGGAGACAGGGAGGCGGACCTGCCCGAACGGGACTGTGGAACCGTCGGTGATCCCGGAGAAAGGCTTGGTCGGCTGAAGCTGGTCATAGGGCACTTGGAGGTTGTTGAATGTTTCCACGGACAGGACGTTGAGCCCTGTCCCACCATCGATGAGGGTCTTGGTGACCAGCACATTGCTGATGACCGGGGAGCAAAGCATCGGGAGGACTCCTGTCGTGGCCGCGCACTTGAGCTAGTCTGCTAAGCTGAACGTGATGGGGCACGCCGACCACATGAGGGGGTGCGTTGCTTCGAGCTTGGGGAGAACTGCATTCACTTCGCGGGCGAACTGCTTGAAGATACGTTGAGAGGCTGGGGCTTGAGCTCCGCCCAGGATGCAGGCGATTGCGCGCGGCTGTTGGAAGCCCCCGGCTCCCTCATCTTGATGGCGGTCTTCGTTCCTCCTTGGCTGAGGCGGCAGCAGAGGTAGGCCTGTGTTGCCGTCAGGGCGATCCTCACGAGGCTGATCTCTCCAGTCTCCCTCGCGAGGTAGGTCCCGCCAGCGGTTCTCGCGAGGTTGGTCGCGCCACCCCTGGCGCGGGCCGCGATCTTCCCAGCGTCCTGGGTTTCTTCCTCCTCCTCGGCCGTAGCCCCGGTCAGCACGGTCAGGGCGACGGCCGATCCTTCCCTCTCGCATGGCATGGAGTTCTTGACATTCGTTGGTGTTGTTGGTGTGGAGGTCGTGGTACACACAGTACCGGCTGCCCCTGGAGGATTCGGGAAGATCCTTGCCCCGCTTGGTGTCTGGTTCTGCGGCGAGTACGGCAGCCCCCTTGCGCTTGACGTCCTTGGCCTTGGGCTTCTTCTCTTCTGGGTCCGCAGCAGGCAGCTCGAGGAGGGAGAGACGTCCCTCCTCAGCCCTGGCGCACTTGTTCGCCAAGTTGAACAGCTCCAGGGAGGTGTAGAGGTCTTCGTGCATCGCCAGCTCCTCCTTCATCTTGACGTCGCACACGCCGTCGAAGAAGGCCGAGATGATGGCCTCCTCGGACACCTTGGGGATCTTGAGGCGCGTGCTGTTGAAGCGCTGGATGTATTTTTGCTCGTTCTCTCCGGGTTGTTGCTTGATGCGGCGCATATCGCTCACGGCGGGTGGCCGGTCGCGAGTACCTTGGAAGTTGGCGATGAAGCGGGCGCGCATCTGGTCCCAGGAGGAGATCGTGCCTGGAGCCAGATTGAGGAGCCAGGTTCGAGCTCCTTCCTTGAGCGCCATGGGGAACCAGATCGCCATGACCTTTTCATCCCCGCTGGCAGCCTTGATGCCCAGCTCATAGAGATGGAGGAACTCTGCGGGATCAGTCATGCCGTCGTAGCAAGGAGGCAGGTCAGACTTGAACTTGCTGGGCCACACGACGCTACGCAGCTCGGTGGTGTAGGCACGGCCGTCCGCGGTGGCCACGAAAGGCTTCGGTTGGTGGAGAGCTTGGTCTTGAGCGTCCCCACGCGCTACAGCTAGGAGCAGGGCGGGGTCTTGGCGCGCCGGAGCTAGAGCAGGGTCGCGGCGTGCCGGAGCAGGGAGCGCCCTGGCAGCCCCTTGCGGGTGAGGGACTTCTTGGAAGCTCCGTTCTTGCTGCGCTGGCGCCTGACGGAGCGGGTTCCGCCCAAGGGCCAAGCGCCTTGGAGCCATGGCATCTTCTTGGAGGGGAGGCAGCCGGTCCGCCTCTGGAGCTTCGTTGCCCGCGCGGGGCGGAGTGTGGTGCAGAGGAACGGACGGCGCGGAAGAGCCCCCTGCGGCGCGGACAAGCTCGGCGACGCGGTCGAGCCACTCTTTGTAGACGTCGTCGACGGGGCGGTAGCGCAGGAGCTCGTTTGCTGCGAGGAGCGCAGCTCGAGCCTCCAAGGGTGCGCGGAGCGTGCAGGACGAAGAACCGGCTGGTGCGAGTGATGGAGTAGCGGTGCGGCCGTCTTGCCGCACGGACGGGTGCTGAGACGATGCCTGCTGCTCGGCCCCCGCCGGACCGATGGCGGCGTTGACGGCGGGCGACCGGGAACGACGAGGACGCCCACCGACGGGGGCCGTCTGGGCGACGCGAGAAGCGATGGCGGCCCGGCGCTCGGCGCGGGCCCGACGAGCGTCGGACATGGATGCGACGGTCGGAGGAGGGCGGAGCGGTGGAAGAGGGATTCCGGCGCACCCCTACCTGGCGCGCCAGATGTCGGATTTCGGGTTTCGGCAGATCCTTAAGGTTCGAACACTGGGGTGCGCGCGGAAATCACGCCTTCTACCTCCCCGTCTTGCAAAGATCTGAACTACTAAAGGAACTGCATGAGAGACACAAGATTTATACTGGTTCGGGCCACCGTTCTGGTGTAATACCCTACTCCAATGTGTGGTGGGTGGATTGCCTCTTGTGGCTGATGATGACGAACAATAAAAGGAAGAACAGCCTCGCGAGGGTCTGTTCTTGGCTGGGGCGATGAACTACTGGGAGGAGTTCAGTCACCTTCTCTCTCTCTCTCTTACTTACTCTCTCTGCTTGCTAGTCGAATCCACACACCGAACCCTTTGCTACGTGGGTGGCCGTCCCTATTTATAGGGGCCCTGGTCCTCTTCCAAAATATTGAGCGGGAAGTGAGCCAACAATGGCGGGCTAATTTGAAGGGCGACAACAAGTACTCTTATCCTGACTAAAGTTGGTCTTCGCCTGTGAAAGACTCTGCGGTGACGCCGTGCTGGGCTCCATGGTGACCTCCGTCTCGTAGTCCGCTTGGTCCTGGTCTCGTTGCACCGAAATGGCAACCTTTGCCTGATGCCTCGGTACTCCGCGGCTGCGCTTGCCCCCTTTGCACCAAAGAGGAAAGAAGGACGCTGCACGCGCTGGCGCCCGCCTGGCACCCTCGATCGTCATGGCTTGCGTCATGGGCACCTCGCGAGGTACCCCGCCTTGATATCTCCGTCTCCTCGCGAGCCAGCCTGAGGAGGATGAAGATGGGCCATGTTGGGCCTCCTTTGAGCCACGCCGCAGGCCGCAGGCAGGCAAGTCTGGGGACCCCCGTTCCCAGAACGCCGACACCGATGGCTCCACTGTTCCAATTGGGCAGGTTCACCTTCCGGTCACCTTCGGGCAACACAACAACTACCGCACCGAGCTCATCGACTTCGACGTCGCTCACATCCGCCTGCGGTACAACGCCATCCTTGGGTACCCAGCCCTAGCCAAGTTTATGGAAGTGACTCACCATGGTTACAATGTCCTCAAGATGCCAGGAAGTGGTGGATTCATCACCATACCCTGTGAAGAAAGGGACGCAGTGTGCTCACTTGAGCATGCATTCCAAGCCGCAACAACCGAAGACCCAGATCACGGGAGCGGGAGGCCTCCCGAGGCGACCCTCAAGAAGAAGAAGACCTCACCTGGCCCAAGCCACAAGGAGGCAGGCACCTCCGGAGGTATTGCGTCATGATTCGTGCTCGATCAGGGAGCGCCACCCTATCACGCATAGGAAGGCGTGCCCAGTGCAATCCTCAGGCAGGGCTCGGGGGCTCTCTCTTGGAGAGCGGCCGACCTTGCCAAGGTCACGGGGGAGGCGCTCGGGCACCACTTGGAGGGGTGTTTTCAAGCACGCTTCCCTCAGGAAGGTACAAGTTAAAGGAGACCAAACTCTCAGGAGTTCATCGCAAGGAACACCCATGAGCTACAAGAGTCCAGAGTCATGCGCGGTAGCCGCCGCTTACCTGCCATGGCCCCACATCCAGGCGAGGATGGAGGACTGCACGTCCGCGTCGACGTACCAGGGCTCAACCGAGCAGCGTCCCAGGAGCTCCTATGGCCTTCGGTGGTAGGGCGCTGCGAGGGACCACCTCACAGCTACGTTCACATACCCTTCGCCCTGCCGAGCTCGGTCGCCGCACATCAGCGCCTGTTGAGGAGCATTCTAGAGGCTTAGGAGGTCAGGCATCGCGCGGTCCTAGCGGAGGTGGCGATGGCCCACGAAGACCTGCACGTGCCACCGGAGCCTCCCGAGGCCCCTGGGCCTGGAGGCTCATGAGGGCCGACGTCTTCACTGCGCATCGCTCACTTCCTCAGCATCACTTCATCTTCAACGGCACCAGGTGACATCTTTCAGAGTTCTTCTTTCAGCTGGGAGCGCCCACAGGGCTGCACCATTCCCAGGCCGTGCGGGTCCGTCCCCGCGGCATGTATCCATTTTGGTTATGATCTTTATTTACCTTGTTGGGGGCGCCACTCGGGCTGCATCATCCCCACGCCGCTTGGGCCCAACCCAGTGGCAGTTGCTTTTACCTGCACTTGCTTGAAATTGGATTTCCTATGTGCTTAACATAACTAACCTAATCACCTGCTCGATCGACGCCTATCTGAAGAGCCACTCGCTCTGGCACGGCGCGTGCGCACGGGTCCGTCCCTACAGCGTTGATAAACCTGAGTGGTCGAGCTCTGGCCATGATAGCCCCGCACGGCGCCACCTCACCAGGCCCTCAGTGCCCTGACCGCTCCCTCGGAGTGACCATAGGTTTGCCGGCGACCGTAACGACATGCCTTGTTTCTCCTCATGATTGGTGTGCAGGACCTACTCCAGGAGCAACATTGGGGGCATCGTGAGCTCTCTCTCCCACTCTTCGGCACGGACCTCTTGCACGTTAAAGGGGGGTACCTGAGCATCACGACTCATGGGCTCCTACTGGCTCTCCAGCCCTCACCCCTGGCCTTGACCCACAGCATCGCGACCTGTCATACCAGTGGCGGCTGAGCTCGCTCGAGGGCCGGGACCTGAGGACGTAGAGCGTTAAGGAAAGTGCGGGGGAGTGGGAAGAAGCTCGTGAGGGCCTCACCCAGTAGTAGCCCGGCCACCGCCTCTCGAGCCGGGTGCCTCTCCGAGGAATTACGCCAGACGCACAAGATAAGTCGTGCCCTCGAAAGAGCTAGACCAACGCAGCACTAAATCCCCGCCCAATGCAACTTTGTCACGACGATGCTTCCTTCCTTTCTCGCCCAGCAAGGATTGCTTGAGCGCTAAAGGGGACCTCCCTTGCATCGCGACTTGGGGGCTCTTACCGGACCTCAGGCCGCTCACCTACTGGCCTTCACCATGGCATCACGACCTAGCATACCAGCGATGGCTGAAGCTTGCCTGGGGACTAGGACCTGTCAGCATAGAGCGCCAAGTCCTCGTGAGGATAGAAAGGGGTAGCTTAGCCGGAACAGAACGGACACCTCATGCCAATTCATATTAAGGATATAGTATTTACAAAAGGCACAGCAGACGCCTTACATGCCCCCGCGGGGTGTTGCTTTAATTCCTCGCATGGAACAAAAGGTGCTAACCCTAAGGGACGCTACTTGCTAGCACCTCCCAAGCAACGACATCATCAATAGTGGGCTGCCTAGTGCCGGCGCCAATCCTATCTAGATCAGTGGCGTCGGCGGCCCGATGCAGCTGGCCCACTCCGAGCACGGCGCGAGCTTGGAGGCACGTAGCTGTCGTCGCTCGTCTCCGGGGTCGCGAGGAGTTCGGGGGAGCCGCTGAAGCCCTTAGTCCCTCCGCTGCTGCCTGACGAGCTGGAGGAGGACCAAGGGCGGGGCTGGTCCTCGCCAGTTCATCACCCCTGCCGCTTCCCTTAGGGATGCATTCCAGCCGGCGTCCTTCTGCATCAAAGATCTTGAAGAACATAAAGGAAGCGCCGTCGTATTCAAGATGGATCACCAAGGCGCCGTCTGCGCGACAGAACTGGGCAATCTCACCCTAGCCCCGGGTCATGAAGACCTTGCCCGGAGCAACAACCGCGACCTTCGCTCCGGTTGCAGGGGTGCCACAGTCGGCGCGCTGCAGCCAGAGCTCCAGGGCCCCGCTCGGCGGCACCTTGAAGGCGAAGGAGGGAGGAAGGCGGATCCACGAAGTTGGAGGCATGGCGGCGTGGAGCACAAGCTCGCGAGAGGAGCACTCCACGTGGACTCCAGGGGGATGACGCGCACCACTATGACTCGTCGGCATCGGCGGTGACGCTGTCGGTGTTACTCGGCGCCCTCCACCCTGGGGCCCACGATGCGGGCGTACAAGGGCAGCGGAAACCCAGGCGGTGGCCGCTCGTACCACGGCCTCGACACCTCCTACCAGGCGCCTTCGTCCCGGCGAAAGAGGATTGGCCGCTTCTTCGGCGGGAGGGGGTCAAGACCCTCTCTGGGGGCCTTTCCCTTCTCCTCAGCTGAAAACCGGCGGATCGGAGCCATTGGTGCAAGAGGAAACAAGGATGACGAAGAAGAAGAGGAGGAGTAACGGAAACGGGTGAACTGACGGAGCTCACGCAGCCCCGTACTTATACCCAGGGAAGGCTAACCGCGGAGCACCATGACCTCAGGTAATCATGACCCATATCTCTGCATGTAGGAACTTGTCAAGTCATGCAGTTGCCGAGGCATCATGGGAAGTGCAGACGCCCACGCCCAATCAACCGCCACGCGGCACCCAAGGCCGCTGGCAGTTAGGGCCCGCGGTGTTTCGCGCTTGCCCCTTCGCTTCTCTGCTAAGCCAAGCCCGCGCGCGCCTTGGGCCCGGGGCTACCATCAGCGTTCTGGGAACGAGGGTCCCCAGACTTGCCTGCCTGCGGCCTACGGCGTGGCTCAGGTGGGCGCCCAGTGCGGCCCATCTTCATCAGCCCAATATCAAGACCCTCGCAAGGGGCCAAGCCTCACGGGGCGGACGATAGGAAGCTTCCCCGAGAGCGGCCTCATCAGGCAGGCTCGCGAGGAGGCGGAGAGATCAATGAAAGGGTACCTCGCGAGCATCCCATGATGCAAGCCATGACGATCAAGGCCAGGCGGGCGCCAAGCAGGCGCCGGCCTGCGCAGGGTCCTTGTTTCCCCTTTGGTGCAAAGGGGGCAAGCACAGGCCAAGGTATCAGGCAAAGGTTACCATTCCAGTGCAACGAGACCAAGACCAGCCGGACGGCCGGACGGAGGTCACCGTGGAGCCGAAGACGGTGTCATCACCAGTGCTTTTGGCAGCCGAAGACCACCTTTGGTCAGGATAACTTGTACTAGATGTTCCCCTTCAAAATGGCCAATTGTTGGCGCCCTTCCCGCTCAATTATTCGGGGAGAGGCCCATGGCCTCTATAAACAGAGCTAGCCACCACAGAGTAGGGGGGAGAGATCTGGTAGAACCCTAGCAGAGAGAGAAGAAAAAGAGAAGGTGGGGAAGGAGAACCCAGTAGAGACTAAGTAGAACACACCGCACCAGCTCAAGAACACCCATCGCGAGGTTTTTCTTCCCATGTACTGTCCGTCCTCAGCCCTAGAGGCAATCCATCACACCACACACTGGAGTAGGGTATTACACCACAACGGTGGCCCGAACCAGTATAAACTCGTGTCTCTTGTGTTGTTCATCATTTTCATATTAGTTCGCACGAGAGGAGCGGACGTAGATCGGTAGGGGAGAGATCTACGCACGCACCCCAGTGTTCGAACCTCAAGGGTCTGCCAGAACACGAAATCCGACACTCCCCGTTGTCAGGTGGAGGAATAATTATTTTACATGTAATAAGGAGGCACTTCCTTGGTGCGGCCCTGGACCCAGCTGTCAGCCTCTCCACGTACAGTCCACGTCCGATGGAAGTCGTTCCTTGACCACCTTGACCACGCCGCGCCGAGAGCACCAGGGCGGTGGACCACGGCGAGGCCTAGGAAGGGGATGACGGGGAGCCGGGGAAGACACGGTAGTGGAAGCCCGCGCCGAGAGGAGTACGAGGGTTCACTGGTCCGGCTGCGGTGTGAGGCTATCGTCGCCATAGGGCCTGGCCAGCGGTGGGAATAGTAGGGGGCGGTGAGGCCTCCGCGGCAGCACAGCCAGCCACGGGAGGCAGGAGCATGCGGCACGACCGGCTGCTTTGGGCGGGTGGAGCAAGAAGACCAGAGGTTGAAGAAGCACTACGGCCGTTGGATGGACATCGTACGATCACTGGAGCTAGAATCATTCATATTGACTAAAGTTGACAAAGGCCCCCGTCCCAGTCAACTTAGTAGGCCCACAAGTCAGCCTCCCACCATGGTGGGTCCCAGCTACCAGGGGGGTATTCATTTTTTGTGCGTAATAAGGAGGCACTTCTGGTGGGGTCCAAGCTGACATCGGGGGAAACGTTTTTTTCGCGAAATACGTTGGCCCATCCGGTGGGTTCGAGCAGTCAGGGGGAAACGTTTTTTTTCATGAAATAAGGTGGCCCGTCCGGTGGGTCCCTGCAGTAAGGTGGAGGAATAATTATTTTGCGCGTAATAAGGAGGCACTTCCTTGCGGCCGCCTTGACCCAGCTGTCAGTCTCTCCACGTACAGTACTCTTCCAATGGAAGTCGATCGTTGACCATGTTGAACAGGCCGCGCCGAGAGCACCGGGGCGGTGGTCTGGACGATGGTGAGGCCTAAGAAGGGGACAACGCGGAGCCGGGGAAGATGCAACAATGGAAGACCATGCGGGGAGGACTACGAGGGTTCACTGGTTCGGCTGCGGTGTGAGGCTACCGTCGCCGCAGAATAAAAGGGGGTGTGGGTGAGTGGAGGGATGGCCTGGCCAGCGGTGGGAGTAGTATGGGGGCGGTGAGGCGACCCCGGCAGCACAGCCGACCACAGGATGCAGGAGCAGGCGGCACGATCGGCACTGCTTTGGGCGGCTGGACCAAGAAGACCAGAGGTTGAAGAAGCACTACGGCCGTTGGATGGACATCGTATGGTCACTGAAGCTAGAAACGTTTATTATTGACTAAGTTGACAAAGCCCTTGGTACGCTCCAACTTAGTAGGCCCACAGTTCAGCCTCCGAAACGGTGCGCCCCAGATGTCAGGGGGAGGAATCATTTTTTGGGCGGAGGAAGCTAAGAATATCCGAGATTGAAGAAGAAGCATGACATCCGTTGGATAGACATCCAACGGCCACTGCTGCTAGAACCGTGTGTTGACTATAATAAGTTGGCAAAGCCTTGCATACGCGTCAACTTATTTTTTTAGGGGACGCGTCACTTAGTAGGCCCACAAGTGTGTGGCAGAGAACTTATAGCCCATTTGCGTTTTGTAAGAATGTAAAGCCCATTTTGGAATTCTAATGAAATTTACAACAGCCCATTTATAGTTTGTTAAAAGTATAGCCCATTTTCTAGCTAGGACAATGATTAATAATTTCAACCAACCGTTGAAGACGGAATTCGATAAAATTTCTCACATTTTGATGGGCTCCGAAATATTTTTATCCCGAAATTTCTAGTCAGATTAAATATAAATTTGTATTATGTAAAAATCCAATGAAACATTGCGCGCGCAACCATGAAAATTTAAGATTTTCAAAATCCATAAATAATATTTTATAAATTAATTTCGTGTTTGGTGCATTTTTTTATAGTTACTGCCTAGTTTTTATAATTACATCCCATTTATTATTTTTTAAAGCCCATTTTCCTGTTAAGCCTAATGCATCCCTCCTAGGAAAGATTTGCAGCCTAGCGGGGCGGAGAATAACAAGTTGAACTTGCCTGGGTATTCCTCAAAAAGACGTATAGCTGGGCTAGCCATTTTCATCTTGAAAAAATTAGTATCTAGGCTGGATATCTGGCCTGGGCTAGACGGGCCACAGCCCGTCCAGTTAATACCCTGCTATCCTCTGAACAACAACGAAATCATCGCCAAGAAAAACTCTGCAGTGCTCACGCCTCAAAAACACAAATACTGTTCGAGCTGCTTGATCCCACCTGTCGGCCGCACCTTGTGCAACTCTCTCGTTTATATTGACTACATAGGTTGACAATGGTGTGGTACCGTGATGTTAGGAAACCAGGAGAAAGCAAAAAAATATAGTTGTACATAATAAGAGGCACTTGCGTACGTACGGCTATGGCCCTAGTGGGTCCCTAGTGTCATCCAGTCAAAATAAAGTCATCTCCTGAATCCTCATGTTCGTTGATGATGTTAACAATGCTCGGCGCCACGGCGAGCGCACCAACTCGAAGGACAACGGAGAGGGCCTCGCAGGCCATACGGATGGTCCGATACAGCGCTCGCTACTCATTCAGGAAGCCAGGATCATCGAACACCTATGAGCACCTTCGAGAAACTGAGACGGCATGAAACGGTAATGCCGCGCTTGGGAGCTCTGGTTTATTTCAAACCTGTATTAACATACAAGTGTAATTTACTCGTCATCGAAAACAACGCATAAAATACAGGCGTAATGAAACCGAGGGCCCGAGGTCTGTAAGTAAAACCGGCGGGTTACACGTGTAATTTGAGAGACCAGTGTATATTTTACGAGCACTGCTATATGGACGACATTACCAGACGATACATGCACGACGTGCATGTCATGCCATCCATGGGGAAGGCTGAAACAGCAGCTACCGGCAGGATTAGCAATCGTCCAAGTGTCGTTCATCATTTTTATCGTGTCTCATGTACTTCCGATATTGTACTAGTTGAAATCGACCAACCAAGCGCCTTCGCCCGAGACAATCTACTTTAATTTACCAGCGTCAGTTTTACAAGCGGTTTTGGTTGGAAAATGACGATCTAATCACGGCCTAATATCATTAGTTGGTCGGAAGATCATATGGTTTCACGTCTAACCTACCCGACTTGTCGTATAGGCTATGAATGAAACATCAGACGATGAACTTCTTATGCACGGAAACAACAGAAGAGGATGATCTTCTTAACAAGCAAATCACTGGCATTAGATCGACATGCAAAACAATACGAAGCATTATTCCGCATGCCACAACATTCCAAGCTCAACTTTGCAATCAAACACAAGGCCTAGCATTACATAGACAATATTCAGAACAAACTCTTAACACAGGAATATCTCAGCAGAGTAACTATTTGCTTCTAAACTGAACACTATAGGAAAAAACACTCGACGCTGCTCACAGCAAGGGCGTCCCACTCAAAAATATCAAATGCATGTCTTCTGCTCACATCAATGAGCAAATTTTGACAAGGTTTTCCAATTCCAATATATTAAACTAACGTCTTCTTGCTAACATCAATGATTAAACTTTGACAAGCTTTTCCCATTCAAAATATGTAAGGCCTATGATCGTGGAGTCATGTCGCTTCTTGTACTTGTTTGGGCACTTCTTGCCCAGGGCACTTCACGTGTTGTGAAATTGCCAATGGTCTCAGCGAGCTTGTCATGTCACCGGTGTCTAATATTTATGGCATCGGCTATAGCAATGGAGGGATTCGGTGCCAAACTAAGAAAAGGTGAAATTGGCACCTCTTTTGGCCTACATAGTGGAAGGCCTAATACTCTTTAAAGCTTCTCGGTTATTCCTTCTATAATGTGGCGCAAACAATGACTGCTTCTTTCTGCAAAGTGGAACGACCAACTGGACCCAGTAATGCAGCAGTTTGCCTTGGACACATTGGCTCCTTTTGTGCAGCTGAACTAAAATCGAAGTCGGAATAAAACCGAGCTTTAATTTTGATATCCCTATAAGCAACAAAAGGTATAAGGGAATCAATTACTGAGAAATAACGGTTGATGACTTGTACTCCCAGAAGAAAAACATCTACTAATCTACCTTATCTTGATAGGAAACAAAGCAGGAGAGTAGCAATTCTCAATTAGCGTGATTCATTCATATTAACTGAGACATTATCTTAACAGTGCCTTGTTTCAAGATGTATAAAGAACGAAAAAGCAGAAAAGTATCATTCCTAAAACAATGCGACTGATTCATTTTAACAGAGACATTATCTTAATAATACGTTGTTTAAACATGTAGAAAGAACTACAAAGAAGGATAGTACCATTTGTAAAACACTGTAAGTCTGTAACTGATATATAATAACAAAGACATTATATGAACAATACATTTCTTAAACATGTACTCCGGCCGATCCCTAATAGAAATGGTACTCCTGCCGATCCCTAACAAGTGATTGCAGTTTTGAACTAAGATTCAGTTCCAGGGTAGAGTGGGCGCAACAACAGTATGTGCTTCCATCTACTTATAAAGGGGGTGATGCAGAGTTTGTTGTAACAAAGCAACAAGCATCATGTCTGAGTTGGTTCCATTTTTGTTCACTACTTAATGGGAAAAGACAGCAATACAGTAGCTTTAATTCAACATTTATTTAAAACAGTACCAATACAAGTAGCACAACATCTCAAAGCACACTGCACAATCATGTGGATGAAGGCCTATACTGACCTTTCATGAGACCGACAATGATAAAATACGAATCTGCCAACACGAATAGGAAATCCAATCTCGTTTTGTGCAGTTGCACGAAAATCAAGCAAAGTGTTTCGCGTAGCGAAGCAAAATGTCCCAATAGCAACAAGTTGAATAGATATCCCTGTATAAACAGAGGCAAAAAAGGAATCAATTACTGGCTAATAAAGGAGGATGAAACATGCAGCCACAAAAATAGTAATCCCGCCAATCCCTAACAAGTGTTGCAGTTTTCAAATAAGATTCAGTAGTTAATTCTGAGAGTGGCATCAATTACTGGCTTATAATGGGGGTGATGCTGAATTTGTTGTAACAAAGCAACAAGCATCATGTCTGGGTTGGTCCGATATTTGTTCAGTACTTAATGGGAAAAAACAGCAATACAATAGCTTCAATTCATCATTTATTTAAAACAGTACCAATACAAGTAGCACATCATCTCAAAACACACTTCACGATCATGTGGATGAAGGCAAGTACCAACCTGTCATGACGCACACAAGATCACGTACGAATCTGCCAACACGAATAGGAAATCCAATCTCGTTTTGTGTAGTTGCACTGAAATCAAGCAAAGTGTTTTGCGGAGCGAAGCAAAATGTCACAATAGCAACAAGTTGAATGGATATCCCTGTATAAACAAAGTCAAAAAAGGAATCAATTACTGGCTAATAAAGGAGGATGAAACATGCGGCCACAAAAGTGGTAATCCCGCCAATCCCTAACAAGTGTTGAAATTTTGAAATAAGATTCAGTAGTTATTTCTGAGAGTGGCATCAATTACTGGGTTATAAAGGGGGTGATGCTAAATTTGTTGTAACAAAGCAACAAGCATCATGTCTAGGTTGGTCCCATTTTTGTTCACTACTTAATGGGAAAAGACAGCAATACAATAGCTTCAATTCATCATTTATTTAAAACAGTACCAATACAAGTAGCATAGCATCTCAAAGCACACTTCACAATCATGTGGATGAAGGCCTATACTGACCTTTCATGAGACGACCAACATAAAATACGAATCTACCAACACGAATAGGAAATCCAATCAAGTTTTGTGTAGTTGCACTGAAATCAAGGAAAGTTGCCGGTGTGACATTTATGTTTTCTATAGCAACAAGTTCAATAGATATCCCTATTTTAAGAGGCAAAAAAGAAAACAATTACTGGCCAATAATGGAGGATGAAACATGCGGCCACAAAAAGAAGCATCTACCTTATCTTGATGGAAAACAAAGTATAGGACAATAGCATTTCTAAAATGGTTGCATTGATTCATATTAACAGAGAAATTCTTTTAAAGCAGATAGTAGTTAATTCTGAGATTAACAAAAGCAAAATAGCTGCATGGGACATGCCAGCACCATGTGTGTCCACACGTATAAATGGGTGAGGCAGACTATGTAGCCAAGCAGCATATATGCGCTGGTCCCATATTTGTTCTCTTTGATCCTTCTTCCTATGTGAGGGCAGCAAATCTAGTTGTGCACAAACTACCCGACCCCCCAGTTTCTTTCCCTTTTCAACAAAGAGATCGGTTCCTTACAGATGTCTGTACTGGGTTACCCCCTTTTTCCCTTTTCGACCTACAAAGCGGCTGCATAGCCAGTCTATACTACTTTCCGCCCCTCCTTTCCTCATTGAAACACGTCCTAGATTCTTGCTCTAGCCCACCGCACCCTTCTTTCCTCTTTGAACCAAGACCTAGATTCGACTACAGATCAAAAAAGATCCACATGCAGCTAGAGCAACGACGGTTTCAAAGAAGCTTATACCTTAGGTCGTCGGGATGTGGCAAGGCGTGCGGCGGGAGGCCGGATCTACCCACACTATGTACGACAGGAAGGAAGAAGGGGTCGGTGGCCCTGCCGCACAGGTGCTGGGTGAAAGAGAATAGCGCAGCCGGCAGTGGATTGCCTCCCTCGCCGAAGGTGATAGAGTGAACGCTGCACCTCCTCCCCTTCCTGGTGCGACGGGATACGAACGCCTCCTTCACCAGTTGTGAGGGGGAAGAGAGAGACAAGAGGCCAACGCAGTCTTGTTTAGATCTAGTGAAGAGAGGGTGAGAGACTATGAATATAGCAAACCCTAGCAATTGAACGCCGAGCCTCCAGCATGTAACATATATGTAGTGCGGCGAGCGTGTGGAGAGTGCAAACCCTAGCGAACAAGCGCTGAGGCTCCTGCTTATATATATACTACTGTAGTACGGACTGAGCTCCGGTGCCTTCACTGCACCTGCTTTTGGATGTATGACAGGTGAGCCAGCCACATTTTGAGCCCACCTGTCATAAATCCAAAGGCAGGTGCACTAAGTCAATGAAGCTACGTCCATATAGTACTCTCGTGTATACGACTAAAATATAGTGGAGTGGTTTTCTTATTCCCTCCATAACAATCGTTTTAAATTGTGTAAGTACGAAACGAAACTCTTTATTTAATGTACAGTGAAGAAAACTAGTACTACTTCCGATGAACTAACGATCCACGCCCACGCGTCCTAGTCGCACTTCCTGTCCTTCAAGTGTGGTACTCTACCCTCCCTTAAGAAAACTCGATCAAAAACACGCCCCCGCTTCTAGGTCACGAGAGTCGTCGCGCACACACATATAGACATATACATGCATATCCGTGTTTATGTAAAATTCCATTTCCATCTCCATCTCCAATCATATTTGTCCAACTGGCACATTATTTACGTTGTTAATTATATACACAGCAATATTAATGTACATCATCTCTTGTTTGCGCACGTCCGGACCGCTGCCACGGCTAGTCCTGACCAACCCGAACCCTCTTCATCACCCGCGCGTACTTCCCGCCCGAAACGGTAGTGCCGCATTCATGCCCGGCCAGAGCGGATGCGACCTCTCACTAGCGCCGGCATTGAAGCAGCGCGCCGGCCGAGAGAGCATCGCCCGTGCCGCTTTCGGGTGCACGTGGCTGCTCCGCATTCAAAGGTCGCAATAGCCGTCTACAACATGCGCGATCTCTTCCAATAGTAAGTTCTTGGGAGTCCGTGCTACACCTAGCTGTCCTCCCCCAACTCGTCAATCTTCCAGTAATAAGTTCTTGGGAGTCTGTGCTACAGCTAGCTGTCCTCCCCCAACTCGTCAATCTCTTCCAGTAGTGCTAGTACTCCATGGCGCGATCCATTGACAATCAGGCAGGAAAGTTATCGTATACTACTCGGTTTGCGGTGAGTGGGATGCCGAGCGACCATGTGGGGTCGAGCCATGGAGGAGGGTGAGACACGAACACGACATACGTGATTTAAACGTTGGTTTTGCTCGATGGTGTGATCCAACGAAACGAAACGTTGGTTTCTCTCAGTTTCCATTTTTTCTCTAGAAAAACGGAAACTTTTCCACTCCATTTTCATTCCTATTCCAAGGTTGCCCCGTTACAACATTCCATCAAATACAAAGGAAAACTAACACGCATGCTGATGCATCTCAATTATTCATAGATCATAGCCAATATTTACTTCACAACTAAAGAAAAAAGTTGTGAGAGTGTGTATGATAGGAAAACTACTGATGGGGTCACTACGACTTAAACCCTAAACCCTAAACATGATTTAATATCCTGGCCAGGTAGAACCTGTCGAAGGAAAGATGGCTGGCACCCTCGGATCATACGATGCTTTTGTGTAGTTCCACTAAAATCGATCTGAGCATCCCTCATGGCAAAGATATTGAAGAAGTGTGATTAGAATAATAGTGCTGGCACTAGTTCATGATACATAAACTCATGACAAGTAGAAGCCGGTAGAAGTAGAGAAAGATCGACATGGAGATGGAGCTACGGTAGTGGAGCAAGCCGGCTCCAAAAGGAAGATGGACTACCTGGGATGTCGCGCTGTAGCTAGAAGGGCGGTTGGGACGTGGCATCGGCCCATACCGCGGTGACCCCAGATTGGGACGCACCGAGTGTGGGTTTTCTCCCTCGCCGATGTCGACCGCGTCTACGCAGAACATTGTTCTATTCCCCAGCTACGGGATCAGGCCCGTCGTTCTATGCTTGTGAAGAGAGCAACCTAAGAAAGCAGGCTTGTAGCTTAGGCTCCTGCTAGTGTATAAATAGTGGTTTTCTTTTTCGCTCCATATCAACCATTTTATATTGCGTACATGTCATTCAAGAGTGAAATGATGGTTGCTTCTTTCGACTAACTTACTGTGTGATTTGACTGCTCCTTAGTGGCCCCTACACGTACTCCCCCTACGTGTATGCAACAGTCACATGTACACATGGTCGCAAAAACGCGTGCGACGCCCTAATGCATGCATGTCCGAGCACACGACGGAACACAGACGGTCACGCTCAAGTGCTCAACCTACACGTGCATGCACACACATACTCAATCAGGGTGTGCTAGTGACAGTATGAACACCGGAAAATATATATATTGAGCGCAATGATCGTATTATGAAGTCCACTTACCGTATTTTTACAAATATACAGTGACAGATAGTGTATTTATCTCGTTTGAAATTAAGCCATATTAACCGGAGAGGAGGCGGCATGGACTAGCATTACTTTGCTGTGTCCCGTCAACTTGCCGAATGAGGAGAAGGTTGCAGGACGGGAGAAGCTTGCGCGCGGTGGCCCGCAGGACAAGGAGAAACTTTTGACTAATGCTAGCTCTCCCTCACTCAGGTGGTGGACATGCAACAGTTAATTCAGTGTCAGATAGCCAGAAGCATACACTATACTACTAGTGCTATTATTGTTTGACTTCCCCAACAGCCAAGCGCAAAGTTTACTAGTACTACTACTATAGTCCATAAAGGTACGTACTATACTAGTACTAGGAACCGGATGGAGGAGCATCTGCACTGTTATTATAATTTTAAAATGTGATAAAGCAATCTTCAAAACATTTGGTTCTCTTCGAGGGTTCTCGCATGTGATAATGGAAGTTGATTGCATGGAACACTCGCCACAATTCTCGCTTAATTCTGGCTCATATCCTGTTACAAATAGTAGCACTCAGTAATATTTCCTCTTTTTTGTTATTCGGAATGTAAACATGTCAGCAAACCTTGCGGCGCATCTTCGTGCGAACCGTGCTTGCTGCACTTTGAATGTGGCCGAGAGCTGGCTTGATGAAACACCTCGCTTCCTACTTCTTTTTTTGCGGGGTACCTTGTTTCCTAGTGACCAGTGTCTTGGCTAATCATCCTAAGAATGCTTATATATGAATAAAGCTCTCTCATTTACCCACAAAAAAGATTAAGCCATATTAACCGGAAAGGAGGGAGTATGCACTAGCACTACTTTTTGGTGTGTCCCGTCAACTCGCAGAACGAGGAGAAGCTTGCAGGACAAGGTGAAGCTCACTTATGCCTTTTGACTAATGCAACCTACCCACGGTGGACATGCATCAGTCCCTTCGGTGTCAGATTGTCAGAGGCATACACTGTAGTACCCAACATGCGGAGTACCAACATTGTTCTACTTAACGAAGGGGTGAAGAGCCAAGCGCAGTAGTACGCGTACTTGGTTTTCCACCTTCATACTACTCCACCCTCCATCACAGTTTACATGGTGCGCTTCATTACGATACATTTCTCTCAATGCATTTCCACCACCAGAGAGACTTTAGACGCGTTTGGTTTAATGCTCAATTAATTAGGGCGTGGTAACCGCAATCAAGTCCACAATTTTCTCTCCATGTACTCTACTACTACGGAGTGCATGCATGTGTGTACCCAGGGTGGAAGCACTGCGTGCATGTGTGTACGCATTATTCCCTCTAGTAATAGACGCCGTGCTATAACTACCAATGCTATTTTTCAGGCCGATCGCTAGTCGCCTTGGTCCCATAGATTTTTTTCTTTTTTCTGAAGCGCGTTGTATAAACAGTGACGGATGGAGTAGTATGAGCCGATTCAAAGAAGAGCGTATTGATGGTTGCTTCTTTAGAGCAACTTACAGTGGGAAAGGTGGGGCTTATGATTTGACTGCTCATTACTCACTATTAATGCGACGCAACGACCGGGCTGAGTCTCCCATGCGGTTGTGCACTACCCCCTCGGTTCTTAAATATACTCAGGAGTATTTGTTTTTCTAGAGATTTCAATGATTGACTACTCAAATATTTATCTTTTTAGAGATTTCAAATGGACTGGCACATACGAATGTATATAGACATATTTTAAAGTGTAGATTCACTCATTTTGCTCCGTATGTAGTCACTTGTTGAAATCTCTGTTAAGACGAATAGAATATTTAGGAACGGAGGGAATACACATACAAAGCAAAATGAGTGAATCTACACTCTAAAATATGCCCGTTTGAAATTTGTAAAAAGTCAAATATTTAGGAACGAAGGAGAATAATTTTGTGCATGGCACATGGACCCGGATGACGAAGAGGCTTCTGGCAATGCTATCAAGCTTCCATCATTTGTTTACATAATTGAGTACTATACAAATAATTTTCCAGCGACATGAAATTGTACAATGGTGTGAGCTTTCAGCTTTTGTTTCGCATGTCTTGCCATTGATGCTCTTTCGAAAACAATAAAAAACTAACTTCCTTGCTAATGCATGTCAATTATTAGCAGATCAGAGCTAATAATTACATCACAACTGAAGACAAAGTTGTGAGAAGGTGTTAAATTAAAATTGATCCATGCTTTCATTGGCAGCAACGTCCCCCCCAGCTATGTCTAAATCAACAAGGCATGTTGGGAAAAAAGTAGTTGTCTGGAGCATGCAACATTCCGATCATTTTGTGAAGTTCCACTAAAATAGAGCTGAGTGTCCCTGTTCCAAAGATATCAAGTGTGATTCATAATAGAGGACTGTCGATGAAACAATAAACACACAAATAGAAGCCGGTCAACTTTGCAGTCTCTCTTAAGACTAACTAGTTGGAGAAGATTAAGCTCGGAGTTGGATGAGGGGGATTGAGCAAAACCAATCTCCCTTTGTGCCGTCGCACTGAAATGTAGAGACATTTTAGTACAACTGCACAAAACACTCTTAAGAAAAAAGTGATTTGTGCAGTTCACCAAAAGGTCGCAATAGCAACGAGGTGAAATGGATAGCCCTGTTTGCAAAAAATAGGTAGAAAGGAAACAATTACTGGCCAATAACAGTTGATGACACATTCGACGACAAAAAAGAAGCATATTCCTTGTCCTAAGGGAAGATAACAACACGGTTGTGTTTGTCTAAAACGGTGTGAGGACGAGAATGCAATATGGAAAGTACGCCGGACGAGCTACGTTTTGGGCAAAGAACTATGGAAGATCCACATGCAGCGACATGGGAAAATGGGCAGTGGGGCAAGGCCGGAGGGGATGGGACATGTTCAGTTTGTCTCTGTGGCATGGATACCTACCTGCAGCGCTCGACTATCGGTGTGTGGTGGGGGCAAGAGGGAGGCCCAATTAACTATAGAGGTACAATGGCTGGTATATGTGTGGAGGAGGAGAGAGGCCTACCTCATGTATTAAGGAGATCGATCTGCCTCATGTATTAAGGGAGATCGATCGGCATCCATGCATATGTGCAGGAGATGAATGAGGTTGGGAGAGAGACAGAGCTAGAGTGTTGTAGGGGGTGGTAGTGGAGTTGCTTCTAACAGATGATGGGATAGGCTTGCTAGAAAAACAGAGGGCACGCCCGCAATATCAATAAGAGAGGAGATGGCTGCTTGTTGTCTGTGCGCGTGCATGTGAGATACGGGTCAGGAGGCATGCACGAATGATGAGGGGGGACGATGTGTCTATGGTAAGCAGACGTAATGACATAGGAAGATCAATCACCCTTTGTAAGAGAAAGGAGAGACATAACTTGTGAGGTACGTCGATCGATGGGGGGGTTAGGTAAAGTCGATCTAGGTATATGTTGGGAGATCGATCGGTATACATGCATGTGTGTGTTAGAACAAATGAGGCACGAGGAGAAGGATAGAGAGAGAGAGGGATGCACGTAGGAGGTGGTACGAGAGGCATACTATATCGAGGGGGAGGAGTCTGCGAGTACGAGAACGATGAAAAGAGTGGTGGGAGTGAGGCATGGACGGTGACAAGAGAAGAGGGGAAGCTTGTGTTTGTGCTAGGCACACCTGGCTAGAGAGGCATATCGATCGATGTGTGCTGTAAAGAAGGAGCTGGGGGGCCTACACACACCATGGGTGAATGACCTAAAGTGAAAAGACGAATTTGCGTGATGGAGCTAGAGAATGCTGAGGGAGGGTGAGAGGAATGCAGGCGTGTGCATGCACAAGAGAAAGTTAGCGCTAGCTACAAAGATAAGAGTGTTGTGTGGGTGTAAAAGATGAATAGAGATCATATATACTTCTCTATAAAAAGCGAATTCGGATATTTGAAGAATTTATCATAGTGTTTCAAACCGATGGATGTGTGAATATATATAACGGTCATACACATGGTGTGGTTATGAATATGGTATACTATGTTTAATATATTTTATCTCTACTCTTATAAAAAAACGGAGTAGTTGATGATGGTGTGCCTGCCATCCTGCATTATAGGCCGTCTGATTTATATCTGGCGGATAGCATGGAAACTATGATAGTTGAAGTTGGCAACAATCATGATTGTAGATTCTTATTGAAATAGAGAAACGAATTCAAATTTAGTTCGAATTGCAGCGGTAGTATAGACATTTGGAATGCACTAAAATGTTAGTATGAGTAGGTTACATGCATTATACAGCAAGCGAAAAAATTTAATCGGACATAACATGGATTCATAGTCCCTCCTTCCATCTATATAGGGTGTAATGAGATTTTTAAGACCGCGTTAGACTATTGACAAGATTAATAGTACATGACATGCACAATGTGAAAATTATATGATTGAAAGAACCTTTCACAGACGAATTTAACGGTGTGCTTTGTGTAAGTTGCATGTCATATATCATTGCTCTAATATTTGGTCAAAGTTAGCATCGAAAAACGCATTAGGCCCTATATAGATGGAAGGAGGGAGTAGCTTGGAATAGCATTTGTACAGTAAAACGGGGCTAGACTCTCTCTTTGTGTGGTGTGAATAGTTTTATTTTTTTTCATTTTCTTTTTGGTTGAGGGAAGTGCGAATTGATCCGGTACGTACAAGTACAATATTACTACACGTTAGGCTTGTCCCTAAATTTCAACCCGCGTCTTGTCATATCCCGAAAATTCAGATATCGTGCTCCCAAAACTGGCGCCTTCACAACCCGTCCCTTGCTATCCCGAAATTACAACGTGCGCGAAAACTCCCTCTAGCTGCCAAATCCCGACACGCCAACTCCCCCTTCTAACCCTAAGCCGAAAGGGCCGCTAGTTCAAATTGGTGGGGGGTACTTTTGTAACACACCCTACATTTTGGACAAGCGCGTTCCTAAGTCATGCCTCACCCCCTCCCATCGCCCCCTTTTCGCCATTCGAAATCCTAGGCCGCCATAACCTCTCCACTCCAGCCGCGAAACCCCACCCTCCTCCGTCTGCCACATCACCGCTGCCCAGCTGGAGCCTCTTCCCCGACGACTCCATCCACCGCAACAGCTCGACGTCCCTCGTCCATCTCGCCGTCCTGCCGGTTCAGCCGCCCCGTCCTCCACCTCCAAGGAGCTGCTCCGACGATCGCCTCGTCTATCGCGGCTGCTCCATCCCCGCAGCTCCGCCTTAACCTGCTCCACCGGAACCGCAACATCCTCACCGACTCCTCCGACGAAGCTGAGGCCTACTAGGTGCCACCAAAGAGGTTGTACACTCATCGCATCACACCTTCTCCTTAACTCGACCTCCCCGCGCTGACGGTGCTCCATCCCGCACCCCCATGGAGCGGCTACCTTGAAGTCGGCGCCGTGGGCGACATATCCACGGCGGCTCTCCCCTAGTGCGAGGCCCCTTTGGCAGCGGCGTCCATACCAGCTGGATCTGCTGCTGTTGCTCCGGCTCTCGCTCGATCGCTCGCTCGCCCAGCTGCTGCTGCTGCTCTCCCCCTCGCTCGTGTTGTTGCTCTGCTTCGATTAAGCCACACTTCAGTCGACTGAATCGACTTTTGGGTCAGTCGATTTTCAGGGGTTGGGGTGGGGGGCTCGCCGGAGATAAGGAAGAACCACCCGCAGCGGGGATGGGGGCTCACCGGGGAGGTACCCCACTATCTATCTTAGGGTTCAGTGTGGGGGCGGGGGGCCTAGAGGGCTGGCCTGGGCGGCGGTGGCGAGTTGTTTCGGGGTGGCGCTGGGGCCGGCGGTTCGGCCGGTGGTGGCTGGCGGCTCAGGGGGGTGTAGGTTGAAGATGAACTGCATGCCCTCCCTAAACTACATGTCAAGTGCCTCTCTGCTACCATTGCGTTCAGTTTCGACAGTAGCATTCAGATTCCATAGTAAATTTCAATTTCGACAGTTAAGTTCAGAGTCAATAGTGTTTACCTCATCTGTTGTAGTCAGGTGGTTTTTCGTGATGTTAATTTTACATCCATTTTACATCATCTATTGGAGATGCTATTAGAATCCCACTCGAGATTGACGATGTCTGTCTTGTGCTGCTTCAGCCTTGACGTCTTACGGCTCACCGGAGTTGCTCCAACGATAGAACGATCCATCACAACAGAGCAGTGCCCTGGATGCTATCTACAGATTCCTCAGATCTTCCTCCACACCTCCGACAGCCACCTCTGCCTCAAATGCTTCAGCGACCAACCCAATGATGCTGAGGTCGACACGGCTACGGCAAAGAGGTTGTACACTTGTTGCATCACTTATTACTATACATTCACGTCGATCCATTAGGGCTATTTTGGTTCAACGGAAAAACATCGATCCACTGTTTGTTACCATCACTCTAAATTTCTGCATGCTCTCCTTACATAATCTCACCATATTTTTTTCGTACGCATGTCAGATATTGTACACAGGCATGCTGAACATGTAGAGAAAAAGAGAAGATTTTTGCGCGGCAATACAATGTCATGCAGACATCGCTCCATGGTGGGTTCAATGGCAAACCCTCCCCACCCCTCTCCAGACTGTAATCCAGAGGAAGATATATATTCTCAGGCGGATTCGGACGCCGCTGACCACTCCTATTTACCCCCCAAGGTGTTTGCTCTCCCTTGGCATGATGATGTTAGTCATATCATGCAAATGTTGCCTTGTAGTGCCTACTTTTGACAACATATATGTCATCTTCTTAGTTTAGACATGTTATGTAATGCCACCTGTTTAGTTTCTATATCATATATGGGAATTATGCAGTCTCATGTCTTTTAGCCAGCCATAATATATGTGAAATGTGCAATGCCATCCTGTTTAACCAGGCATCATATATTTGAATGATATCTTGCCCATCCTTTTCTTCATTACATTTCCATTTGTTGACAATGTTTGTACATTAAAATACTCTTCCTGTGAATCAACCATTTTGGTGGGAGAAGGAAAAATCTGGAGTGAAAACAAGGCCTTCAGAGCAGACAGTGCTACCTGTCGAAGCAGATCTCTTGTTGGGTCCCGATAGCTCCTCAGAGATGGATTCAGAGACAGATGACCAGTCCTATTCCCCCACTGAGGTGTATGCTCTAACTTGGCACAGTTATACTGCTCATATCATGCAACGGTGTCTTGCATTGCATAGTTTAGACATCATATACACAATATTCAACACCATGTTCTTATTTCAGACATCATATCGAATGCCCTCTGTTTAGCATATAAATCACATATGTGAATGAAATGATGCGATCCTGATTACTTAGATAAGATGTAGGTGAATTATGTCATGCGATGCTGTTTAGTTATTCATCATATCTTTGAATTATGTTATGCTATGCTATCCAGTTTAGATAGACATCATATATGTGAAATTATGTCATGCTATCCATTTTAGTTAAACAATATACATGTCAACTATTTCATGCCCTCTTTTTTCCACACTATCTATTGCATCTGTCTCTCATACAATGTCTGTACATTCAACTATGTTTCTTGTTTATCAGCCATTTGAATTGGAGCGTGTGATGCCAGTATCTAGCGGACTAAAAACACGGTCTTCAAATAAAACAGTGCTACCTCTTGGTGGAGATAGCACCCCGGTTGTACATGCACAAGATCTAGCCCTACCACACATGACCCAAACTCTCACAGATTGTACCCCTACTATGATGGACAGAGAACCAGCTTCACCCAATCTAACCCCAACCCCAGCCGATAGTAACCCAGTTCCTGATGACACAACACCATCTTCACCACAGAGCACGCAAACAAGAGGAGTTAGTAAGGCAACTCCAGTGCCCAAAGGGCCAGTCCTATCACGGCGAACCCCAACTCCACCAGTTAGTACGCCTATTCCTGTGGAGGAAGCACAACCAGCTAGTCGTAGTTTAGCATTTATCGCATTTGATGTTGTTAAATCGTATGTGTGTATCTTCCTATCTTGGAAATATTATACTGAAGATGAAGGAAAATGCCAGTTGCAGGTGTTTGTCCAGGAGTTATGTGTAAGTAATGTTATTCATGGCAATTACTTTGCTTTGTCCCATACATCCTACCTCCATGATGGTTATAATACAGCAAATTTTCCCATTTTCCTCTATAGAGAAGGACCGATTTGGAAACTCAGGATGAGGTAACCTGTGCTAATACCTCTGCTATCTTCAAGAATGCTTGGTGGCAGTATCAGAATTACCTGAAGAAAACGTACTTCACCGGCAAAGAAACTCATCAAATTCCCTTACGTTCTCCTGAGACACATTTACTGGACGATGACTAGGAATGGCTTGTTCTGTACTGGTACCGAACCAAGACTATGAGCTCATTTTCTATTTTTAAGTATTATATTCTTGTGTCTTACTGTACTCTGTTCACGTAGAACAAGTGCCTAAACCTGAAGAACAACTGTTCTAATTTAAGATTCCATTACTACCATAGGACATAGATATATGTTTGTTTGATGCTTTTATTATGTACTAGTACTTGGCAATAGAAGACTTGGTAGTTTAATCCTGTCCACCTTACTAATGAACTGGTTCACCGAAATGAGTTTCATATACTAGTACATGCTAAACTTGTTATGTGTTTGCTCGTTTCTTCTTTTAGAATGCTGACAGAATATTGGGGAAGAGTGCCTTATTAAGCACATCCTATCTTGGTTTAGTGTTGGGGTTACTGGCCACTACCGCTTGCACAAGCTATTCAAACTCACTGTCTGAATCAATTCGGTTTCTTGAGTCTAACTACAAGCTAAAAGACATCGATCAGCTGTGCTGCGACAAGAAGTGGAAGGACTGCGGAAGTCCCTGGAGCATTCAGATGCATACTTTCTAGTGCAACAGCAAGCGTTGGAGGATTTTACCGCCAAACAGGACAAAGCTAATCAGCTTGCTAAGCTTATTGCCAGCATGGTGGATACACATATAACGTTTCTTGAGCTCTTCTGAAGTTGTTTTGCTGCCGCGTTTATGTGCACTGGTGGCCAATTTTGACGGCCAGTGTATATGATATGCTGCTTTGTTTCCTATATTTGCACTGGTGGCGAACTTTGATGCCCAGTGGATGTAATATGTGTAATAGCCGTGATAGCCTACCGTTAGTTGCTTGCTTATTTACTTCCTTGTTGTCTTGTTTAATTGTTTGCTTGTAGTGATTGCAGTTCTTTTTCCGCGGTTAACTAGTGGCTGCAATAACCTATTTTTTAAAACTAGGCCACAATAACCATGGGCTAATATTTACTATAGTGACACTAGGCCTCCTACGGGCCGTATAAACAGTGGGCCCTCTACGGGCCGTAGAAACAGTAGGCCTTCTACGGGCCGTAGAAACAATGGGCCTTCTATGGGCCGTATCATCAATGGGCCTTATACGGGCCGTATGATCGATTGGCCAAACATGGGCCAATAACAGGCCGCATTATGGTCATAAATGGACCTACAGTTGGAATCGTATGTTCATGGGCCGACTGTAACGGGCCATCATTAATAGGCCATATTTGATGACGCTATGAAAACGGCCCAATGTATTTACAGACCACAAACGGGCCGACTATAACCACGGGCTGAATTTGGCCCACAAGCAAAAAATGACAGTAACGGGCCGTAAGTAAACGAATGCTGGAAATGAGCCCAAGAATAAATGGGCTCTGAGAAGGCCGAAAGATAACATGGGCTGGAAATGGCCCAATGGAATAACGGGCCGTTAATAGGTATAAAGTGATACACTGTTCATTACGGGCCAGTTTCACCACGGGCCGTTAATGGGTGTAAAGTGATACACTGTTTATTACGGGCCAGTTTCACCACGGGCTGTTAATAGGCCAAGAGTTACATAGGGCCTCATATGGGCCGAAAGACGTCATGGGCCATACATGGGCCAGAAGTGAAAACGGGCTGGAATCATATTGGATGGCCCACATGATGCTACTGGGCCTAATTCAGATAGGGCGTAATGGGCCTTTGGTTAGCGGGCTGTAAATAGACTATATGCGAGCATGCCGTTAACAGGCTTTCCATGGGCCGGCCTGCCACCTTTTGACCAAGTCAAACAGGCCGGCCTTTTCACAGGAATGGGCCTCTGTTGGGCTGTGCCACGTGTCGACGTATCATAGGTGCCTATCTGACCCACTGATGAGCTGACACGTGTTTCGTCCGGCCAATAAGAATTTTACACGTGGAAATTTCCCATTGATCGGGGCTGTTAACAGGTTATCGGATCCAAAACCCGACCCGATTGCTTAACGGCGTTCCGTTACAGTGGATGCCACGTGTTGGTCACCCTTGACGAAAGCACTTCTGTGACGCGCGATTTATCGTCATGGAAGTGGACACTTCCGTGATGATAATTTTGGTAATGTCATGGAACACTTCTACGATAGCATAGGTATGGCTATCTTGATTCTGTCATAAATTTGTCATGGATGTACATGCATGACAAAAAAGCGACCTACTGTGACAAACACGTATCATCACGGAAGTGTATTTTTTTTGTAGTGACAACAACAGCGACTGTCAAGAGCTCAGAGCCATTCGCGAAGGGCATTTCGGTCGATGCCCCGAGCACAGCGACCGGGGCTACGGCCGAGGAGGAGGGCATGGTGGTGGACATTGGGACGACCGTGGCCCGCGCCAGGAGTGGCACAATCGGCCTCGCGGGGATCGCTGGCAGGATCAGCCTCGCGAGGGCACCTAGAGGGATCAGCCTCGTGAGGATCATCCTCAAGGCAACATCGGGATCCCTCCGCTGCCACCACCGCCAAGAAGGAATGAAGAACACCATCGGGATGAGGGTCTGGAGGCTTCTAGGAACCACATGCTATCGCCTGCATCTAGGGCGGAGCCTAGGCCCCAGCCTCACAGTCTATCTTCAAGCAATTTGCTAGTGAAGTGAATGCAGTCCTCCCCAAGCTCGAAGCCACGCGTCCGCTCAGATGGTCCCAGTGCCCCATTACGTTCAACTCGGCAGACCAGCTCAAGTGCGCTGCTACCGCTGGCACCCTCCCGATGCTCAGCTCCCTAGACATCAGCAATGTAACACCACGGATGTAACTTTCCCAATATGTATTCCAACTCTTGCCGTTTCCGGCCTTAAGTTATTTTATTTTCTCGGGTTTGGGTCTTTGTCTCCGTGTGTTGTTATCATTGTCATGCATCTCATATCATGTCATCATGTGCATTGCATTTGCATACGTGTTTGTCTCATGCATCCGAGAATTTTCCCCTTTGTTCGTTTTGCATTCCGGCGCTTCGTTCTCCTCCGGTGGTCATTTCTACCTTTCTTTCGTGTGTGGGGATTAAACATTTCTGGATTGGACCGAGACTTTCCAAGCGGCCTTGGTTTACTACCGGTAGACCGCCTGTCAAGTTTCGTACCATTTGGACTTCGTTTGATACTCCAACGGTTAACCGAGGGACCGAAAATGCCTCGTGTGTGTTGCAGCCTAACACCTCTCCAATTTGGCCCAAAACCCACCTAACCCTTCTCCATCATCTAGAGCGTTCGATCACGATCTCGTGGCCGAAAACCGTGCTCAATTTGTACTCTCCTAGCTCCCTCTATGCCTATAAATAGGTCCTCCTCGAAAATTCAGATCCCCCCTCGTCCGAAACCCTAAAAATCCCCTCGCGCCACTGCCGGACACGTCCGTCCTGGGCGGACGAAGTCGCCGCCGCCACCCGCGGCCACTGGCAGAGCGCCACGTGGCGCGCCGCCACCTCCTCCCGCCGAAGCCCGCGAGGCACCCGTGGCCCAGTCCCTCGCCCCGCCGCCCGGCTCGTCCCGCCGCCCGCGCCCCTCACGGCGTCCTTCGCCCAGCTCGCCGCGCCACCGCGGATCCTGGCCACTGACTCCCTCATCGCCGGCCGCCGCCTCCCCTTGTCGTCAGCCGCCGCCGCTGTTGAGCCTCGAAGTTCGCGCCCACGGCCACCGCCCTCGCCGACCACCTCGCCGGCCGGCCTCGTCTCCGGCGTCCCCCACAGCAAGGATCCACTCCGGCAAGCTCCAAGTCCGGCCAACCTCGGGATCTGTGCCGACGAACTCTAGATCTGGATCCGGTTGACCCATTTTCCCCGAAACCCTAATCCATGTGCTCCTGTTCATAGCATCGTATCTCCGCATCCGTAGCTCCGTTTTTTGGCATATAGCATATCAAAATGTTCGTCTCAGAGAGTACATCATTTCATTCCATTGCATCATTTTCATTTGAGTTCATCTTGATGCCCGAAATGCTGTTAGAAGGAGGCTACTTGAGATAATTGTCAGATCTGCTGCTCCATTTAGACATTTGTCATTTTTCCCATGATTATTGTGTGCATGCTATGCCCATGAGCTCTACGTATGTTTTGTTGAGGGTTTTGTCATCTTTCTAGATGTGTAACCCATGTATTTTTGTGATGTGTGTGGTGACTAGCACAAGCTTGCAAAGTGAGGCACTTGGTAATTCTGTTTTCAGGGACTTAGCATTTCCACTAAGCCCTTGAGCTGTTTAGTTCATAATGCCTTATGTTCATGTTGGTTCCTAGTGATCCGTGCCTCTTTTGAGGATGATCAGTAAGGATGTTTTGTTAATCTTGTAGTTCTCTATCCATCCATGTCTTTGTTTGCATATATGGAGCACCCTAGCTTGAGCCAATCAAGCTCTACTTTTGCTACTTTGTGAATCTGGGCAGATTGTCTACTTGTTAGCGATTTTGCCGAGGATGTTGTAGTTGATCCGTGCATGCTATGCTATTGTTCTTGCCATGTCTAGCTTGCATTTTGTGTCTTCTTGATGGGTGTATGCTTAGCTTATCATGACTTGCTCCGTAGTGAGTGCATCGAGTTCCTAAACATGCCTACTTGATATCTGTTTTCAGCATGCTCCAGTTTTCACTAAGTCTGAGAACTGATTATGTTTTTGCCATGTTCACATGCTTGCAAATGTATTTTCTTATCCCTTTTGGCTCACGGTCACTAAGGGACTTTTGTTAAGCTCTTTGTGTACCTCCATGCCATGCTTTACTTTGTCATGTTCAGGTCCTGTAGCATATAGTTTTGTTGCTCCGAAGAGTGCAATCTGATCTGAAATTCCAGACAAGTGTTAATTTCACTAAAGTCTGAAATCTGTTTACCATATGCAGTTTTGCCATGCTTGTTTGAACCTGTTAATGTATGAATTGGGCGTAGCTCAGTGCTAGACTTTTATTAAGCATCTTGAATGCATCCCTACCATGTATTTTTTTACCATGTTTGGGTGCTGTAGCATGTTCATCTCATTGCATTTAGATGGCTACTTTCTGTAAATCGCAGATCGGGGTCATATTTGAATCGCTTGCCATTTCCAAACCGTAACTCCGATTCCGGTGATCTTTATATCGTTTTCAAGAGATTTCATCTCATATTTCCAGTGGCACACTTGGTTTTCCAAGTTGAGGCCAGGCTCATGCATTATTTGTCAAATCTTGCGTTCGCATCCCGCATTGCATCCTGCATTGCATCCCGCATAGCATACCATGTTTGCATCATCTTGTTTGATCCTTGCACGTGGTTGATTGTGTTCCGTTTGCTTGTTTGTCTTGTTTGGGTAGAGCCGGGAGACGAGTTTGCTAACGAGGAGCCCCTTGAGTTTGCTTTGGAGGATCCAGTCAACTCTGACAACTTTGCAAGCAAGATCATCATACCCTCGAAATCACGACTATCTTTGCTTTGCTAGATGCTCGCTCTTTTGCTATGCCAATGCTACGATGCCTACCACTTGCTTTCAAGTCTCCCAAATTGCCATGTTCAGCCTCTAACCCACCATGTCCTAGCAAACCGTTGATTCGCTATGTTACCGCTTTGCTCAGTCCCTCTTATAGCGTTGCTAGTTGCAGGTGAAGATTGGAGACTGTTCCTTGTTGGAACATTATTTACTTGTTGGGATATCATTATATTGCCATGTTATCTTAATGCATCTATATACTTGGTAAAGGGTGGAAGGCTCGGCCTCGCGCCTAGTGTTTTGTTCCACTCTTGCCACCCTAGTTTCCGTCATATCGGTGTTATGTTCCCGGATTTTGCGTTCCTTACGCGGTTGGGTTATAATGGGAACCCCTTGATAGTTCGCCTTGATTAAAGCTTTTCCAGCAATGCCCAACCTTGGTTTTAACATTTTCCACCTAGCCTCTTTTTCCCTTGGGTTTCCGGAGCCCGAGGGTCATCTTATTTTAATCCCCCCCAGGCCAGTGCTCCTTTGAGTGTTGGTCCAACCTAGAGCCCCTTGCAGCGCCAACCTCGGGGAAACTCGAGGGCTGGTTTTAGTTGTACAGATTGCTTATCTGAGTGTGCCCTGAGAACGAGATATGTGCAGCTCCTATCAGGATTTGTCGGCACATTCGGGCGGTGTTGCTGGTCTAGTTTTAACCTGTCGAAATGTCTTGAAGAACCGAGGTACCGAGTCTGATCGAAACGTCTCGGGAGGAGGTCTATTCCTTCGTTGATCGTGAGAGCTTGTCATGGGCTAAGTTGGGACTCCCCTGCAGGGATTTGAACTTTCGAAAGCCGTGCCCGCGGTTATGGGCAGATGGGAATTTGTTAATGTCCGATGTAGATAACTCAAACCTTAACTTAATTAAAATGAATCAACTGTGGGAGTTACCGTGATGGCCTCTTCTTGGCGGAGTCCGGGAAGTGGACACAGTGTTGGATTAATGTTTGCTACAGGATTGCCCTCTTTAGTTATGCGTTCGCGCCTTGCCTTCTCTTCTCGCTCTCTTTTGCGAATAGGATAGCCACCACATATGCTAGTCGCTTGCTGCAGCTCCACATATATTTACCTTGCCTTACCTATTAAGCTTAAATAGTCTTGATCGCGAGGGTGCGAGATTGCTGAGTCCCTGTGGCTCACAGATTACTATTACACCAGATACAAGGCCTGATGATACAGCTCCAGATGGCGTGCTTGAGCTCAAGTGGGAGTTCGACGAGGACTCTCAATGATACTATGTTTCTTTTCCTGATGATCAGTAGTGGTGCCCAGTTGGGGTGATCGGGACCGTGTCGCATGTTGGGTTGTCTTTTTTTTGGCGCCGTAGTCGGGCCATGAGTGTTTGAATGATGTAATGCTATTTATGTACTTGATTGGCGTGGCGAGTGTAAGCCAACTATGTTATCTCCCCTTTTATTAATTATATTACATGGGATGTTGTGAAGATTGCCTAACTTGCGACATATGCCTTCAATGCGATTATGCCTCTAAGTCGTGCCTCAACACGTGGGAGATATAGTCGCATCGAGGGTGTTCCAAGTTGGTATCAGTGTTGGGGAACGTTACAGAAAACAAAAAATTTCCTACGGTTTCACCAAGATCCATCTATGAGTTCATCTAGCAACGAGTGATCGGATGCATCTACATACCTTTGTAGATCGCGAGCGGAAGCGTTCAAAGAACGGGGATGAGGTAGTCGTACACGACGTGATCCAAATCACCGATGACCAAGCGCCGAACGGACGGCACCTCCGTGTTCAACACACGTACGGAGCAAATGATGTCTCCTCCTTCTTGATCCAGCAAGGGGAGAGGAGAGGTTGAGGAAGATGGCTCCAGCAGCAGCACGACGGCGTGGTGGTGATGGAGCTGCAGTACTCTGTCAGGGCTTCGCCAAGCACTATGGAGGAGGAGGAGGTGTTGGAGAGGGAGAAGGAGGCAACCAAAGGCGTGGATGAAAAGCCCTCCTTCCCCCACTACAAATAGGAGGGCCTAGGGGGGCGCCGGCCCTAGGAGATCCAATCTCCTAGGGGGGCGGCGGCCAAGGGAGGTTTCCCTCCCCCCCACCAAGGCACCTAGGGGGTGCCTTTCACTTGTGGGACTCTTCCCCTTTTGGAACCCTAGGCGCATGGGCCTCTTGGGGCTGGTGCCCTTGGCCCATGTAGGCCAAGGCACACCCCCTACAGCCCATGTGGCCCCCCGGGGCAGGTGGCAGGTTTCCCTCCCCCCCCCCCACCAAGGCACCTAGGGGGTGCCTTTCACTTGTGGGACTCTTCCCCTTTTGGAACCCTAGGCGCATGGGCCTCTTGGGGCTGGTGCCCTTGGCCCATGTAGGCCAAGGCACACCCCCTACAGCCCATGTGGCCCCCCGGGGCAGGTGGCCCCACCTGGTGGGCCCCCGGGACCCTTCCGGTGGTCCCGGTACAATACCGGTGACCCCGAAACTTGTCCCGATGGCCGAAATAGCACTTCCTATATATAATTCTTTACCACTGGACCATTCCGGAACTCCTCATGATGTCGGGGATCTCATCCGGGACTCCGAACAACATTCAGGTTACTGCATACACATATCCCTACAACCCTAGCGTCACCGAACCTTAAGTGTGTAGACCCTACGGGTTCGGGAGACATGTAGACATGACCAAGACGACTCTCCGGTCAATAACCAACAGCGGGATCTGGATACCCATGTTGTCTCCGACATACTCCACGATGATCTCATCGGATGAACCACGATGTCGAGGATTCAAGCAACCCCGTATACAATTCCCTTTGTCAATCGGTATGTTACTTGCCCGAGATTCGATCGTCGGTATCCCACTACCTCGTTCAATCTCGTTACCGGCTAGTCACTTTACTCGTACCGTAATGCATGATCCCGTGACCAGACACTTGGTCACTTTGAGCTCATGATGATGCATTACCGAGTGGGCCCAGTGATACCTCTCCATCATACGGAGTGACAAATCCCAGTCTTGATCCGTGTCAAACCAACAGACACTTTCGGAGATACCCGTAGTATACCTTTATAGTCACCCAGTTACGTTGTGATGTTTGGTATACCCAAAGCACTCCTATGGTATCCGGGAGTTACACGATCTCATGGTCTAAGGAAAAGACACTTGACATTGGAAAAACTCTAGCAAACGAACTATACGATCTTTATGCTATGTTTAGGATTGGGTCTTGTCCATCACATCATTCTCCTAATGATGTGATCTCGTTATCAATGACATCCAATGTCCATAGTCAGGAAACCATGACTATCTGTCGATCAATGAGCTAGTCAACTAGAGGCTTACTAGGGACGTGTTGGAGTCTGTTATTCACACATGTATTACGATTTCCGGATAACACAATTATAGCATGAATAAAGACAATTATCATGAACAAGGAAATATAATAATAATTCTTTTATTATTGCCTCTAGGGCATATTTCCAACAGTCTCCCACTTGCACTAGAGTCAATAATCTAGTTACATTGTGATGAATCGAACACCCATGGAATTCTGGTGTCGATCATGTTTTGCCCTAGGGAGAGGTTTAGTCAACGGATCTGCTACATTCAGGTCCGTATGTACTTTACAAATATCTATGTCTCCATCTTGAACATTTTCACGAATGGAGTTGAAGCGACGCTTGATGTGCCTTGTCTTCTTGTGAAACCTGGGCTCCTTGGCAAGTGCAATAGCTCAAGTGTTGTCATAGAAGAGCTTGATCAGCCCCGACGCATTGGGTATGACTCCTAGGTCGGTGATGAACTCCTTCACCCAGATTGCTTCATGTGCTGCCTCCGAGGCTGCCATGTACTCCGCTTCACATGTAGATCCCACCACGACGCTCTGCTTGCAACTGCACCAGCTTACTGCCCAACCATTCAAAACATACACGTATCCGGTCTGTGACTTAGAGTCATCCAGATCTGTGTCGAAGCTAGCGTCGACGTAACCCTTTGCGACGAGCTCTTTGTCACCTCCATAAACGAGAAACATTTCCTTAGTCCTTTTCAGGTACTTCAGGATATTCTTAACCGCTGTCCAGTGTTCCTTGCCGGGATTACTTTGGTACCTTCCTACCAAACTTACAGCAAGGTTTACATCAGGTCTGGTACACAGCATGGCATACATAATTGTCGGGTGGTAGGTGCGACATATGCCAACGGGTGGCTTATCATTGTGGGAGCCAATAGAACGTCGCCGATGCCTGGAAACGGGATAAGGCGAAGACATGCACGCCGGCGAATCTTACCCAGCTTCAGGGCTCTCCGGGGAGATAACACCCCTACTGCTGCTCTGCGGGGTCTCCGCATGGTGACTAAATGAACCAGTAGCCACACAATGCTCCTTGAGCTGTTCGGGTGGGAGGAGGAAGAAGGGCACAACTTGCTTCTTCTCCTCGTGTGGTGTCTAAGTCTATCTAGAGAGTTCAACCCTTTGCATGGGTGCACCGGGGGGTTTATATAGGCCTACCCCCCGGGGGTACAATGGTAATCCAGCTGGGCGCGGGGCCCAGCTGTCTGCGACTGAGTTCGCCAGCTTCTGCGCCGGCTGCTGGGGCCCGCCGATTGGTGGGTCCCGCCGGCTGCCGGCTCCTTGGTCGACAGGCAGGCCCCACTGGCCAGGGCCTGGTCGGTGGCTAGTTACTGTTGCTCCGTGCTGTTGACGCGGGCTTGGTCGGGGTAAGCATGGCTACAGTACCGCCGCCCTGGTGGGAAATTACCGTAGCCCCGCCGTATCTTGTCTCCTTAATGGGCGTCTCCTTCGAGGATGATGGTGAGCCGGCTATGGGGGGCCGGCTCTTCATCAGGCCGACTTGGGAGGAGGTGCGGCCGCCTTCGGTATCTCTCTGCCCGAAGGGGCCCACCGCCTCGGGGGCCATGCTGGTGGCCCGTCGTGGACGGTGTCGGGGCCGCCGTGGCAAAAGTGCCGCGCCGGACGGGTCGTGTCACGACCGGTTTTCCAATAAAAATATTTATTGAGAAACCAATCTTTGAGTCCAGTATGAGAGAAAATCCTCCTCACTGGCAGACAAATACTTGATACAATAAGCCAGTAGCATAGAATATATTACAGGGTTGAGCTAGGGCTGCTCAACGAATTATTACAAGCGCGCCAATAATTATACATAATGGCGGATATAACACAATGGTGAGTGTGGTAACACGATTCTCAAACTGGCATCTCATCGAGCGTCGAGGTGAGGCTCAATAAATTTATTCGGGCTGCAGAAGCGGGTATAAAACTGAGACCAAGACCAGGGTCGCACGAGACTGACTGGGATTCCTCTAGGCGTCGGACTCGCTATCGAACTCTTCATCCATGAGATCGCCTTCGTCAGCATCTGGCCAAATCAACAAGCCAGTGAGTCCTTTGAAAGTACTCGCAAGACAGTTCGGACGTAAGATATAACAAATGCATGCGTGGATGCATCATGAATAATCTTCCCAATGCACACTAATAATATTTGCACAACGAAGTAAGTGCGAGGGAAACGGCGGTAGTCCGCCTGAAATCCCAACAGAAAATAAATGAGAACCGATCGTGTGTCTGAAGCGACGCCACGAAGGGTAAACAAATAATAACAGGAAAATAACGAAGTAAGTACTAGGGAAACGGCGGTAGTCCGCCTGAAATCCCAACAGAAAATAAATGAGAACCGATCGTGTGTCTGAAGTGATGCCACGAAGGGTAAACAAATAATAACAGGAAAATAACGAAGTAAGTACGAGGGAAACGGCGGTAGTCCGCCTGAAATCCCAACAGAAAATAAATGAGAACCGATCGTGTGTCTGAAGTGACGCCACGAAGGGTGAACAAATAATAACAGGAAAATCATGCCACAGTCGGACGTCTGGGCGACATCACAGAAAGGGCTTTAAAAGAAATGCCACAGTCGGATGTCTGAGCGACATCACAGAAAGGGCTTTAAAAGAAATGCCACAGTCGGACGTCTGAGTGATATCATAGAAAGGGCTTTAAAAGAAATGCCACAGTCGGACGTCTGAGCGACATCACAGAAAGGGCTTTAAAAGAAATGCCACAGTCGGACGTCTGAGCGACATCACAAAAAGGGCTTTAGTCACAAATAAACAATACTCATAATAAATATTCAGTTCATGATAATAAACAGGTTAGTCCATCCACAGGAATAACATTTAGCCATCTACAAAAGTAGGCAAAAATCCTGAATGGTCAGATCATAAATTTATGCTGACTGTCAGAAAATGACTACCATTGCAAAAATATAAATTAGCTCTATTATGCTAATAACCAATTAGCGATCGCACCTAGTTGCTTCCTACAGTCAGCCTGGCTCTGGTACCAAGCTTGTCACGACCGGTTTTCCAATAAAAATATTTATTGAGAAACCAATCTTTGAGTCCAGTATGAGAGAAAATCCTCCTCACTGGCAGACAAATACTTGATACAATAAGCCAGTAGCATAGATTATATTACAGGGTTCAGCTAGGGCTGCTCAACGAATTATTACAAGCGCGCCAATAATTATACATAATGGCGGATATAACACAATGGGGAGTGTGGTAACACGATTCTCAAACTGGCATCTCATCGAGCGTCGAGGTGAGGCTTGATAAATTTATTCGGGCTGCGGAAGCGGGTATAAAACTGAGACCAAGACCAGGGTCGCACGAGACTGACTGGGATTCCTCTAGGCGTCGGACTCGCTATCGAACTCTTCATCCATGAGATCGCCTTCGTCAGCATCTGGCCAAATCAACAAGCCAGTGAGTACTTTGAAAGTACTCGCAAGACAGTTCGCATAAGATATAACGAATGCATGCATGGATGCGTCATGAATAATCTACCCAATGCACACTAATAATATTTGCACAACGAAGTAAGTGCGAGGGAAACGGCGGTAGTCTGCCTGAAATCCCAACAGAAAATAAATGAGAACCGATCGTGTGTCTGAAGCGATGCCACGAAGGGTAAACAAATAATAACAAGAAAATAACGAAGTAAGTACGAGGGAAACGGCGGTAGTCCGCCTGAAATCCCAACAGAAAATAAATGAGAACCGATCGTGTGTCTGAAGTGACGCCACGAAGGGTGAACAAATAATAACAGGAAAATCATGCCACAGTCGGACGTCTGGGCGACATCACAGAAAGGGCTTTAAAAGAAATGCCACAGTCGGACGTCTGAGCGACATCACAGAAAGGTCTTTAAAAGAAATGCCACAGTCGGACGTCTGAGCGACATCACAGAAAGGGCTTTAAAAGAAATGCCACAGTCGGACGTCTGAGCGACATCACAGAAAGGGCTTTAAAAGAAATGCCACAGTCGGACGTCTGAGCGACATCACAGAAAGGGATTTAGTCACAAATAAACAATACTCATAATAAATACTCAGTTCATGATAATAAACAGGTTAGTCCATCCACAGGAATAACATTTAGCCGGGCTTAGTACTCATGGGATTCACTGGAGTCTCTGTCATCAAACTGATACTGTTAGTCCAAGATGATACGAAAGTGGACATGGAATAGATGATTCAAGGAATATATGACTCTGCAGAGTTTGTACAAAAAAATTTCCCACAGCCAACGGATTTCCGTAGTCACGAGGGAGTAGTTCCGTTTACTGTTTTTCGGAAGAAAAAGACAGCTAACCAGTACACACCCATCCTACCTCTCGATGCCAGGACTCACCCTAGACATCGTCCAAGAAAAACTTTTGAGACGGGGAGATCACAATCTCGAATAGCATGGGATCAAATTTATATATGCGCGCTCTAAGGGGTGCCCCCCTCTCGGTCCCAACAGGAAACACCCATGCCCCCTGACCGGATGACTGGCTTTAATCCAGGGCCATGGAACCATCATCCCGGCCTCTCCTTTTGGTGTGTACCAGGAAAGCGGTTTGCAACTTACTAAGCCATATTCCTTGCGGAAAACATGTGGTAGTACAGGGAAGGAAAAGGGAGGAACTGGATCGGTACGGTTTGACCCTGAAGTCACATAGTCTGGCATAAGACTGGCATGCTACAACACTGCCATCTTACCCATCCTCATGCCAACACATGGCCATTCATACTTACTTCCATCCACTTATGGATCATCGAACTCACTTACTTCAACCTTTCATAAAATAACGTTCATCGGTATGCTCATCAACATGCCATGAAACTAACTACATGCAAAACATGCCAAGACACTTATCATATCAAAAGTTCAAACATGCTTGCCTGGTTCAGAGTAGTCGGAGCCTAGCTCGGTGAAGTTCGCGGCTCCGTCACCTCCTTCGGTATCTACGGTATAAAGAAAATATATGCGCTATCGTAAATACCAAGAAGTGCACAGAAAGTATTCCAAATATTTTTCAAATAAATATGATAAAAAACTAGACAAAATTCTGAAGAGGACAGAAAAAGAATCACTCAAAAATTCCTTTCTGTTAAAAAGTTATAAGGGTTTTAAACCAAGTTCGTATCTGTAATGAAACAGAAAGTTTTCAGGGGCTAGTTTATAAAAACAGAAAGCACTTCGGCAGAAACTACGCTAGCCCAGCGGGAAGGCGTATTTGGCAGAAGATGTTTTCAGAAAACGCTTTGCTTAGACAGAATAGAGAGGCTGACAGCGGGTCCCGCCTGTCAGGTTTAAATTTTAAAAACGAGGCGGCAGACTTCGCCGGTGCCCGAGAGCTGCGGTGGTCGCCGGCGGCAATCCACGGCGAGGCAGGGTGATCGGGGATTACCAACGTGCTCACTGTGTCCTTCCACAACGGTGGGTGGTGGTGTTGGTCGCCGGTGGGCACCACGTCGACGGCGGGCTTGACTCCGGCGGACGGTGGTTCGGGCGTTGGCGGGTCTCGCCGTAGAGGGCTGCAAGGATCAAATTGAGGTGGGGGTTAGAGCATTGGGTGCAAGAGAAGGCTACGGACGAGTTTTGGGCGCCGGAGATGGCCTCACCATAGGGAATCGAGGTGGAGGCCGAGGCAGGTCAAGGCGGCCGGAGTTGGGGGAGGAGACCTCCTCGAGGTCCTCCTGGTGGTTTGGCAGGGTTCTGGAGAGGCGTAGTGGAGATGTGGGTCTCATGAGCGAGCTCGGGGTCCTTTTTATAGGCGATCCGAGGCGGTGGCCGTGAACGGGGATCTCCGGTGAAGGTTACGGCGGCGCAGAGCTTGGTCGGGAAGGTTTAGGGAGTTGGGCGTCATCACGGAGTTCTAATGGTTCCATTTGGGTGCAAAGCGAGCTTGGAGGGGGTGTTAGGGGCGAGCTCGACGGAACGGGGCGGCGCGGGCCCGTCGGCGGCAGGGAGCACGTTCCGTGCTTGCCGGGCCGCGGCGAGGGTGTCATGGGCGTGCGCTGGCATGCATGAGGACACGCGGAGGGCCAGGAGGCTTTGGGCGGCGCCAAAACGGCGTTCTGCCGTGGTGTGCCTTCTGTCGGCCGCCACGGGAGGTCCCGACACAGCAGAAGACGCCGGCGAGGGCGGTCCAGCGCGCTACTGACGCCAGGAAGGCTCCAAGCACGCGTGTGCAGCATCCGGACAAGAGGAGAGAGGCCGCGAGCATCGAGCCAAGGCACTGTGAGCATGTGTCTGTAACTCTAAAGAAATCGACACTGTAAACTGAATTTTACTGAACTATGCCAAGAACAGTGCAGCTCAGGTGTTCGACAGAATGCTTTTAGCATCTAGGGATTTTTCCTTGAGCTGAAACTTGGTGGAGTGGTCTCTCATTGCTCCAGTAGGCTGCCTGAATTTTCGTGGAATTTTTGGAGAGGTGTAGATATGAATTTCACCAAATCTGGAAAATCTGGTCCAAACTTGCAGTGAGTGAAATTTGAAAAATTTGAAAAGAAGAAGAGTGGATCAAGATGGTTCTAGGTTGTGGGTACTAAAGACAATCCAGGGGAGTTGGTTTGGGATAAAAACTCAAAGGCAAAGTGACACTTGCTTTGAAAAATCACTTAAGCTCAAATAAATGGCAGAAATGTTTTTGGGGAGAAAAATAATTTAAATAAAATCCAAAACTTGTTTGGACTTGTTGAGACAGAGGATTTAGATTGTTCAAACATGGAGGGAATGGATTTTGAGAAGATTTACCATAGGAGACATGGTAAACCATGGGTGTCTTCAAAAAGAAAGGAGGTCCCAAAATCCCTAGGGTTTCTTTTTTTTGAAAATAAATAAGTTTGAGAGGGAAATAACCAGAAGGAAAGCTTCCAAAAATTTTAACAACAATAATTAAAAGGAAAGGAAATCCTTGCCAAAGGTGAAAGGAAGTTTTCAAGAGGAAGGATTTTCTGAAACCGAAAATTTTTAAAGGCCCTCCTTTTTAATTCAATAAAGTGTTTGATGAAAACCAAATCAAAAAAAAATTGGAGTGTCACAACACCTACCCCCTTAGGAAAAATCTCGTCCCCGAGATTTTAGCTGATCCATAAATAAGTGTGGATGCTCTGTCCGAAGAAAATCCTCTCTTTCCCAAGTAGCTTCACTGTCGGTGTGATTGCTCCACTGTACTCTGAAGAATTTGGTGGTCTTATGTCGGGTTCTCCTTTCAGACTCCTCTATTATCCTTACGCGACGTTCCCGATAAGTGAGGTCTGGCTTTACGTCAATGCTCTCATGGGATACTTGTTTCTCAAGGTTGCTCACGCACTTCCTCAATTGCGAGACATGGAACACGTCGTGGACATCGGATAATTCCTTGGGTAAGTCTAGCTGGTAGGCTACCTTGCCTCTTCGCGCCATTATACAGAACGGTCCAATGAATCTTGGTGCTAGCTTCCCTTTAATCTTGAATCGTTGCAATCCTCTCATGGGAGATACTTTCAGGTATACGAACTCACCGGGCTCGAAGCTGACCCTACGATGCTTCTGATCATAATAACTCTTCTGTCGACTTTGGGCGGTCTTAAGTCGGTCTCTGATTTGCTTGACTTTTTCCTCAGCTTCTCTGAGCATGTCCGGTCCGAAGATGCGGCTGTCTCCGGTCTCTGACCAATTCAACGGGGTACGACACCTCCGTCCGTATAGAGCTTCAAATGGTGCCATTTGCAGGCTGGCCTGGTAGTTATTGTTGTATGCAAATTCGGCGTATGGCAGGCTTTCTTCCCAACTGGTTCCATATATGAGGACACAGGCTCTTAGCATGTCTTCTAAAATCTGGTTTACTCGTTCCGTTTGTCCATCGGTCTGTGGGTGATATGCGGTACTGAAGGCTAGTTGAGTTCCCAGAGCCTGTTGTAAATGCTCCCAAAATTTTGAGATGAACTGAGTGCCTCTGTCGGATATTATAGTCTTCGGGACTCCATGCAGACAAACTATGCGGGTGAGATAAATCCTGGCAAGTCGCTGAGTGTTGTAGGTTGTCTTCACTGGAATGAAATGTGCCACCTTGGTTAACCTGTCAGTAATGACCCAGATGGCATCATTCCCATGCTGTGACCGAGGTAGCCCAACAATAAAATCCATTCCTATTTCATCCCATTTCCACTCAGGTATTTTTTTTGGTTGCAGTAGTCCGGCCGGTCTCTGATGCTCAGCTTTTATGCATTGACATGAGTCGCAACGTGCAATGAAGGTGGCTATGTCCCTCTTCATACCGTGCCACCAAAATCTTTCCTGAATATCTTTATACATCTTGGTCCCGCCAGGGTGGATCGAGTACGGGGCGGTATGGGCTTCAGCTAGGATTTGCTGTTTAAGATCTTCTATGTTTGGTACGCAGAGTCTTTCTCCGTACCACAATATTCCTCCATTGTCTATGACGAATTCCGAGGCCTTGCCCATACTCACCTTTCTTTTGATGCCTTCAATGCTGGGGTGACCGGGCTGAGCTCTCTTAATTTCCTCCACAAGGTCGGGTCGTATTTCCAAGTTTGATATGGTGCCTTCAGCGACCATTAACAAATTGAGCCTGGCAAATTCTTGTTGGAATTCGGGCCTCAAGCCTCGCAGATTGCTTTCGTCGGAGTTGGGGTTCCGGCTAAGAGCATCGGCCACTACATTTGCCTTCCCTGGGTGGTAATGGATACCAACATCATAATCCTTTACCAATTCCAACCAACGTCTCTGTCATAAATTTAGTTCTGGCTGCGTGAAAATATACTTGAGACTTTTGTGATCTGTATATATTTCACATCCGTTCCCAAGTAAGAAATGCCTCCATTCTTTCAGTGCATGAATGACCGCTGCCATTTCTAAGTCATGAGTGGGATAATTTTCCTCATGCTTGTGAAGTTGCCTTGAAGCATAGGCGACAACCTTGCCTTCCTGCATCAACACGCATCCGAGACCCTTTCTGGATGCGTCACAAAATACTTCAAAATTCTTGTGTATGTCTGGCACAATTAGTACTGGTGCTGTTGTTAATTTTCGCTTTAGCTCTTGGAAACTCTTTTCGCAGGCTTCTGTCCATTCAAACTTCTTGTCTTTCTTGAGTAACTGCGTTATAGGCTTGGCTATGGTGGAAAATCCTTCAATAAATCTGCGGTAATATCCTGCCATTCCCAAGAAACTACGTATATCTGTTACGCTGGCTGGCGACTTCCAGCCAAGTATGGCCTTGACTTTCTCTGGGTCCACTGCGATACCGTCTTGGGTTAGCACGTGGCCTAGAAAGCCTACTTGTCTTAGCCAAAATTCGCACTTGCTGAACTTGGCATACAATTGGTGTTTCTGAGCTCTCCTAGCGCAATCCTGAGGTGATCTGCATGCTCTTCTGGTGTTTTGGAATATACCAGTATATCGTCGATGAATACCACGACGAACTTGTCCATATATTTCATAAATACTTTGTTCATGAGGTGAACAAAATATGCAGGGGCATTAGTTAATCCAAATGGCATCACTGTGAACTCATACAGTCTATATCTGGAAGTGAAGGCGGTTTTGGGGATATCTTCCGTTCGCACCTTTAATTGGTGGTATCCTGACCTTAAGTCAATTTTTGAAAATACCTTGGCCTGAGCAAGTTGATCAAACAAATCGTTTATCCTTGGCATCGGGTATTTGTTCTTAATTGTGACCATATTAAGTGCTCGATAGTCAATACACAATCTCAGTGTTCCATCCTTCTTTTTGGCAAATAAAATTGGTGATCCCCAAGGTGAGGAGCTGGCTCTAATATATCCTTTGTCCAATAATTCTTTTATTTGCTTCTTCAATTCAACCAACTCGGATGGTGCCATTCTGTATGGTTTCTTGTATATGGGGGTGGTTCCTGGTGCGAGCTCAATGTAGAATTCTATCTCTCGGTCTGGTGGCATGCCTGGTAGCTCTTCAGGGAATACGTCTGGAAATTCACACACTACTGGAACCTTGTTTAGCTCAGAAGTGTCCACCTTATTCAATCTCGGTTGCCGAGGTATTTTTCCTTCCTTGGCTGATACTTTTATTGTCTTCCCTTGGTGGTGTGTGAGAATTACGGTCCTGTTGAAACAGTCGATAAACCCCTTGTTGGTGGTCAGCCAATCCATCCCTAGGATGACATCCAGTCCTTTACTTTCCAACACAATAAGATTTGCGTGAAACTCCAATCCTTCGAACTCAATGCCACATTCTGACAGTAATTCTGAGTAACTTGCTGAAACCCAGGGGACTTGATGATCATGGATTTCTCCAAAGGAAGCATCGAAAAATTATTTTGCAAGGCAAAACTTTTCGAAATGAAAGAGTGAGAAGCTCCAGAATCAAACAAAACCGTTGCAGGTATCGTGTTGACAGGAAACGTACCGAGTACGATATCCGGAGCATTTTGTGCCTCCTCTTTGGTTACGTGGTTCAGATGACCCTTCCTGTGGTTGTTGTTGGGATTGAAATTGTTTCGCTTGGGCGCTGAATTATTGCCGCCATTGTTCGGCCTTGGGGTTGAGTTCCTTGGCTTGGGGCACTGTTTTGCATAATGCCCTTCTTCTCCACAAGCGTAACAAGTAACGCCGGGGCGATATGTGAACTCCTTGTTCCTTGCATGAAAATTCTGGATTGGGCGTGAGACGTTGGATGAGGATTTGTGCGTCCCACCCTTTTTGAAATCTGTCTTGCTCCGTTGATTGCGAGCAAGGTTAGTCTGGTCCCTTTTTCGCTTGCGGATATCTTCCACACCGCGTCTCTCATTTTCCAGAGTAATGGCTTTGTCCACCAGTGTTTTAAAATCAGGAAAAGTGTGCACGACTAGTTGGCATTTAAGCGCGGGCGCCAAACTGTCAAGGAATTTCTCCATCTTCTTGCTTTCAGTCATACGCTCTTCATTGGCGTAGCGGGATAATAGTGTTAATTGACTGTTGTAATCTGCCACTGTCAAGTTCCTTTGTTTGAGGTCGTCGAACTCTCTCTTCTTGATTTTCATAATACTCTTAGGAATGTGTGCACCGCGGAAACCTTCCTTGAAATCATCCCAGGTTATGTCACCTTCATTTGGATGCATATGCAGAAAATTCTCCCACCAAGGTGCGGCTGCTCCTGTAAGATAGTGCGGAGCATACAGTACCTTCTCGGAATCTGAACATTTTGCAATAATTAATTTCCTCTCCATGTCCCGAAGCCAGTCCTCGGCTTCAAGAGGCTTGTCAGTATGTGAAAATGTTTGGGGACGCGTCTTCTGCAGCTCGGATAACTTGGAATGCTGCGGATACTGTCCATAGTAATTTCCCACGTTGATGACTTGGTTCATCATTTCACGATGTTGTTGCTGACTCTGTTCATAAAGGCGGCACATCTGAGAAAGTGCCATGTCACTGCCCTGTTGGCTCGACTGCCCTTGCGAGAAATTGTTGCCTGGTTGAGTGTCCAAATTTTCCTCTGGCGGAGTAGGCATGGAGCGTGTCCAAGGACGAGACATTTTTCACTCTGGGGATATATTTTGTAAAACTCATAAGAAATATGAAGATGGTCGTCAAAACAACTCCAAAAAGAAAAATGCACAAGGATGGCAATAATTTTAAAAGTCCAAGATCACTTAAGAAAACAAATTGATTTGCGCACGGAGAAGGACTGCTCATTACATATCTTACATGCGGGCGATAATTATACAGTACATCACTCAGGATATGCGTACATAATCCTGACATGTTATTTAGGCTAGTACACTCCTCCTGTTCTACATGATGCGCAAACAAGCTACTCCTCGCAACACATCTTACAAAGCGGTACATCGCATGACGGGCAAACGCACTCAGCCGGAAATGTCGATGATCTCCTTGGCCCTGCCGAGGGTGAGGCATAGTGAGGCTGGGGATTCGACCTCCTCCTCACTAATAGGCTCCAGACGAGAAGAGCCGCGTCGGGTAGATGGAACTGGTGCCAGGGGCGGAGCAACACGAATAGGAGTAGGCACAATGGGTGGTGCAGTGCGCGCTGGAGTGGGCGCAAAGGCCTGGTTGATCCCTCCGGTGGTAGGCAGGTGACGAGTAGGTGCATGTGATGCTGAAGACGAGACAAAAGTCAGTGGTGGTGTAGTGAGCAGGAGCTCCCTCCTGTTGGCGGCACAGCCATGGACTGCGTCCATGCGGGCAGCCACGAAGTCGTCCACCAGGTTGTCGAAGGCTGCCTCCAGAGCCCGGAGATACTCAATAAGCATCTCAAAAGCCTCATCTCGTTCTCCTCTAGGGCAGGAGAATGCGTAGTGGCAGGTGTAGGGCACATGGCATGGAAGATAACGGTAGCGACGAGTCTTCATCGCGTGAAGGACATCCCTGAGGCGGGCTATCGCCTCACGGGCTGCCATCTGCATAGCATGCCTCTCCGTAGGCATGGCTCTTCCCACAAACAGGTAGCGGCGTAGCTCACCACGCCCTCCCTTGAACTGCACCGTGGCCTGGTGCATGGTCAGACCGTCGTTGACCCTGTGCTGGCAGAGTGTGAAGACTGGGCGCACGGATGGCCCCATCGCGACCTGAACGATGAAGGAGAGAAGCTTGACGAACCCATCGGGCACGTTGGCGAAGGTCTGAGACTCGCAGTCGTTGTCGGCCATCTACAAAAGTAGGCAAAAATCCTGAATGGTCAGATCATAAATTTATGCTGACTGTCAGAAAATGACTACCATTGCAAAAATATAAATTAGCTCTATTATGCTAATAACCAATTAGCGATCGCACCTAGTTGCTTCCTACAGTCAGCCTGGCTCTGGTACCAAGCTTGTCACGACCGGTTTTCCAATAAAAATATTTATTGAGAAACCAATCTTTGAGTCCAGTATGAGAGAAAATCCTCCTCACTGGCAGACAAATACTTGATACAATAAGCCAGTAGCATAGATTATATTACAGGGTTCAGCTAGGGCTGCTCAACAAATTATTACAAGCGCGCCAATAATTATACATAATGGCGGATATAACACAATGGGGAGTGTGGTAACACGATTCTCAAACTGGCATCTCATCGAGTGTCGAGGTGAGGCTCGATAAATTTATTCGGGCTGCGGAAGCGGGTATAAAACTGAGACCAAGACCAGGGTCGCACGAGACTGACTGGGATTCCTCTAGGCGTCGGACTCGCTATCGAACTCTTCATCCATGAGATCGCCTTCGTCAGCATCTGGCCAAATCAACAAGCCAGTGAGTACTTTGAAAGTACTCGCAAGACAGTTCGGACATAAGATATAACGAATGCATGCATGGATGCGTCATGAATAATCTACCCAATGCACACTAATAATATTTGCACAACGAAGTAAGTGCGAGGGAAACGGCGGTAGTCTGCCTGAAATCCCAATAGAAAATAAATGAGAACCGATCGTGTGTCTGAAGCGACGCCACGAAGGGTAAACAAATAATAACAGGAAAATAACGAAGTAAGTACGAGGGAAACGGCGGTAGTCCGCCTGAAATCCCAACAGAAAATAAATGAGAACCGATCGTGTGTCTGAAGCGATGCCACGAAGGGTAAACAAATAATAACAGGAAAAAAACGAAGTAAGTACGAGGGAAACGGCGGTAGTCCGCCTGAAATCCCAACAGAAAATAAATGAGAACCGATCGTGTGTCTGAAGTGACGCCACGAAGGGTGAACAAATAATAACAGGAAAATCATGCCACAGTCGGACGTCTGGGCGACATCACAGAAAGGGCTTTAAAAGAAATGCCACAGTCGGACGTCTGAGCGACATCACAGAAAGGGCTTTAAAAGAAATGCCACAGTCGGACGTCTGAGTGACATCATAGAAAGGGCTTTAAAAGAAATGCCACAGTCGGACGTCTGAGCGACATCACAGAAAGGGCTTTAAAAGAAATGCCACAGTCGGACGTCTGAGCGACATCACAGAAAGGGCTTTAGTCACAAATAAACAATACTCATAATAAATATTCAGTTCATGATAATAAACAGGTTAGTCCATCCACAGGAATAACATTTAGCCGGGCTTAGTACTCATGGGATTCACTGGAGTCTCTGTCATCAAACTGATACTGTTAGTCCAAGATGATACGAAAGTGGACATGGAATAGATGATTCAAGGAATATATGACTCTGCAGAGTTTGTACAAAAAAATTTCCCACAGCCAACGAATTTCCGTAGTCACAAGGGACTAGTTCCGTTTACGGTTTTTCGGAAGAAAACATAGCTAACCAGTACACACCCATCCTACCTCTCGATGCCAGGACTCACCCTAGACATCGTCCAAGAAAAACTTTTGAGACGGGGAGATCACAATCTCGAATAGCATGGGATCAAATTTATATATGCGCGCTCTAAGGGGTGCCCCCCTCTCGGTCCCAACCGGAAACACCCATGCCCCCTGACCGGATGACTGGCTTTAATCCAGGGCCATGGAACCATCATCCCGGTCTCTCCTTTTGGTGTGTACCAGGAAAGCGGTTTGCAACTTACTAAGCCATATTCCTTGCGGAAAACATGTGGTAGTACAGGGAAGGAAAAGGGAGGAACTGGACCGGTACGGTTTGACCCTGAAGTCACATAGTCTGGCATAAGACTGGCATACTACAACACTGCCATCTTACCCATCCTCATGCCAACACATGGCCATTCATACTCACTTCCATCCACTTATGGATCATCGAACTCACTTACTTCAACCTTTCATAAAATAACGTTCATCGGTATGCTCATCAACATGCCATGAAACTAACTACATGCAAAACATGCCAAGACACTTATCATATCAAAAGTTCAAACATGCTTGCCTGGTTCAGAGTAGTCGGAGCCTAGCTCGGTGAAGTTCGCGGCTCCGTCACCTCCTTCGGTATCTACGGTATAAAGAAAATATATGCGCTATCATAAATACCAAGAAGTGCACAGAAAGTACTCCAAATATTTTTCAAATAAATATGATAAAAAACTAGACAAATTTCTAAAGAGGACAGAAAAAGAATCACTCAAAAATTCCTTTCTGTTAAAAAGTTATAAGGGTTTTAAACCAAGGACGTATCTGTAATGAAACAGAAAGTTTTCAGGGGCTAGTTTATAAAAACAGAGAGCGCTTCGGCCGAAACTACGCCAGCCCAGCGGGAAGGCGTATTTGGCAGAAGACGTTTTCAGAAAACGCTTCGCTTAGACAGAATAGAGAGGCTGACAGCGGGTCCCGCCTGTCAGGTTTAAATTTTCAAAACGAGGCGGCAGACTTCGCCGGTGCCCGAGAGCCGCGGTGGTCGCCGGCGCCGATCCACGGCGAGGCAGGGTGATCGGGGATTACCAACATGCTCACCGTGTCCTTCCGCAACGGTGGGTGGTGGTGTTGGTCGCCGGTGGGCACCACGTCGACGGCGGGCTTGACTCCGGCAGACGGTGGTTCGGGCGTTGGCGGGTCTCGCCGAAGAGGGCTGCAAGCATCAAATTGAGGTGGGGGTTAGAGCATTGGGTGCAAGAAAAGGCTACGGACAAGTTTTGGGCGCCGGAGATGGCCTCACCGTAGGGAATCGAGGTGGAGGCCGAGGCGGGGCGAGGCGGCCGGAGTTGGGGAGGAGACCTCCTCGAGGTCCTCCTGGTGGTTTGGCAGGGTTCTGGAGAGGCGTAGTGGAGATGTGGGTCTCGTGAGCGAGCTCGGGGTCCTTTTTATAGGCGATCCAAGGCGGTGGTCGTGAACGCGGATCTCCGGTGAAGGTTACGGCGGCGCAGAGCTTGGTCGGGAAGGTTTAGGGAGTTGGGCGTCATCACAGAGTTCTACTGGTTCCATTAGGGTTCTAAGCGAGCTTTGAGGGGGTGTTAGGGGCGAGCTCGACGGAACGGGGCGGCGCAGGCCCGTCAGCGGCAGGGAGCACGTTCCGTGCTTGCCGGGCCACGGCGAGGGTGCCACGGGCATGCGCTGGCATGCATGATGACACGCGGAGGGCCAGGAGGCTTTGGGCGGCGCCAAAATGGCGTTCTGCCGTGGTGTGCCTTCTGTCGGCTGCCACGGGAGGTCCCGACGCCGCAGAAGACGCCGGCGAGGGCGGGCCACCGCGCTACTGACGCCAGGAAGGCTCCAAGCACGTGGGTGCAGCATCCAGACAAGAGGAGGGAGGCCGCGAGCGTCGAGCCAAGGCACTGTGAGCATGTGTCTGTAACTCTGGAGAAATCGACACTGTAAAACTGAATTTTATTGAACTATGCCAAGAACAGTGCAGCTCAGGTCTTCGACAGAATGCTTTTGGCATCTAGGGATTTTTCCTTGAGCTGAAACTTGGTGGAGTGGTCTCTCATTGCTCCAGTAGGCTGCCTGAATTTTGGTGGAATTTTTGGAGAGGTGTAGATATGAATTTCACCAAATTTGGCAAATCTGGTCCAAACTTGCAGTGAGTGAATTTGAAAATTTTGAAAAGAAGAAGAGTGGATCAAGATGGTTCTAGGTTGTGGGTACTAAAGATAATCCAGGGGAGTTGGTTTGGGATAAAAACTCAAAGGCAAAGTGACACTTGCTTTGAAAAATCACTTAAGCTCAAATAAATGGCAGAAATGTTTTTGGGGAGAAAAATAATTTAAATAAAATCCAAAACTTGTTTGGACTTGTTGAGACAGAGGATTTAGATTTTTCAAAGATGGAGGGAATGGATTTTGAGAAGATTTACCATAGGAGACATGGTAAACCATGGGTGTCTTCAAAAAGAAAGGAGGTCCCAAAATCCCTAGGGTTTCTGTTTTTTTGAAAATAAATAAGTTTGAGAGGGAAATAACCAGAAGGAAAGCTTTCAAAATTTTTAACAACAATAATTAAAAGGAAAGGAAATCCTTGCCAAAGGTGAAAGGAAGTTTTCAAGAGGAAGGATTTTCTGAAAGAGAAAATTTTTAAAGGCCCTCCTTTTTAATTCAATAAAGTTTTTGATGAAAACCAAATCAAAAAAATTTTGGAGTGTCACAGGTCGTGGCCACCTGTACAGCGCACTGTACCAGGCGTGCTCCGGGTTTTGGGGGTGGTAGGCTCCACTATAGCCACGCCCCGCGTCATCATCGCAGGGTGGGCTCGTACTTTGCGGGTACGGCCTTGACCGCTTTATGGGAGCCGGCCTCTTGGAGTCGGCTTCTTTGCAGCCGGCCTCTCTCAGTCGGCCCTCCCACAACTTTCTTCATGAGGGTAAAGGGCGGGCCACCCCCGAAGCCGGCCTAGAAGATAGCCGGCAAGGGGGGAGGCGGCCCCAGGTCTTGAGTCCTCTTGAGAGCTGGACGGGCTCGCGATTTTTTCCAATGGGCCAGGGGAAGCCGGCTAGGCTACCCATGGCTATTTACTCCGACAGTAGTCCCCGAAGCTGAGCGAGCTTCGCGGCGGACAGAGGGACGAGAAGCTTGGTCAGCTTCATACCCTGAGGAGCCGACCTCGCCGTTGTAGGCCGACTTCGGAGAACTTTCTTGTTTATTAATATGACCGTGGTTGACCCGCGGGCCCCACGATGGGCCACGTGGCGGAGAAGCCCTACCGTCGCACGCGCGCGACGGGACGCCGCCGCAGGCCCGGGCCCGCCACTCCTTGGCCTCAGCCCGGGCGCAGATCTTCTGTGGCCCGAGGGGACCGCTCGCCTTCCCGTGATCGTTTCTTCGTGTCTTTAGTGCGCAATAAACGCGGGGCGTGGGGTTAGTGGGCACGATCGATCCCCACGGCCCCCCACGCCGCGCCCCCTTGGCTCCGGCGCACGAGCCTACAAGTAGGAGGGGGAGGGGGAGAGACAAAGGCTTGCCTGCTCCCCCGCTCCCCGTCCCTCCTTGTTCTCCTTTCCTTTCTTCTTCCTCTCGCGCCCGGCGTAACTTCCCGTCGCAGCTTCCCCACGCCTCCATGTCCATGGCGCTGTCAAGCTCGTGGGACAGCTCCAACGTCCACGACGAGCACATAGAGTTCCTTCGCCGGACAATGCGCCTGCCCGCCGCCAACCTTGTGGAGGCTCGTCTGGCACCAGAGGCGGAAATCTCGCCGGCGCCGGAGGAAGGCGAGCGGGTCGTCTTCCCCGCGCACTTCCTCCGTGGCTTCGGCCTACCGGTGAGTGGGTTCATGCGTTCCGTCCTCGACTTCTACCACCTCCAGCCGCATCACCTCACGCCCAACGCGGTGATATTGCTGTCGGCCTTCGTCGCCCTCTGCGAAGGCTTCTTGGGAGTGCTGCCCACACTGGAGCTTTGGGCGGAGCTCTTCCAGAACAAGCTCGGCACCGTCATCGCCGGCGTGCCCGCCCCCTGCGGGGCCTTCATCGCGATGAAGAGGTCAGGTGAGAATAACCCCTTCCCGCATATCCCTTTAATCCAATCGGTGAAGCTCTGGTAGAAATCATACTTCTACGTCAAGAACATCGCCCCGCAAGGAGATCATGTTAATCTGCCCGCTTACGTAGCTGGCCCGCCGGCAGGGAGGCAGCCGTCCTGGGGCTTCAGATCCAAGTCCTTGTCACCGGCTGGGAACGCCGCCATCGCCCGGCTTCGGGTAATGATCCAGTCGGAAGGTCTGCGCGGAGCCGACTTGGTGGCCGCATTCGTCGAGCGCCGGATCCTCCCCCTTCAGAGCCGGCCCCACATGCTGAGCCAGATGAGCGGCTGCTTCGACCCGTGCCGACTGAGCACATGGGACATGCCCCATGCCGAAGTCGCGCTTATGGTAAACTACATCGCCAACCTTAAGCTCGCCGACGACTAGCAATACGGCAAGGCACCGTACTCTCGCGCCCATCCACCGCCCGTGGTAAGTCTTTCTTTCTATCTTCTTTCTGTCATCAGCCGTCTTTATACCTACCGGCCTCTGACTAGGTGGTTCCTTCTTATCAAAACCCTCTTCTTCCGTCGCCAGCCGGGGCGGCAGGAGTCGAACGCCGGTATGCCCCCGACCTTGTGGCAGATGACGTTGACGACCCGGATCTGGGGGCGGCCGCCATGGAGGACGCCGCCACGGGGGACGTCGCCGAGCCCGGGGGCACGGGGGTCTCGGCCAATTTTGATGACTGGCCGGATGACGCCGATGCCGAAGAAGTCCCGCGCCGCCAGCCAACAGCCGACCGTCACAGCGCGGGCTCGTCCGCCGCGCCGGCTGCCGGTGGCGGGACGTCGAAACGCCGGGCCGCGCTTCCTCTCTTCGGCAGCCGGCCGAAGAAGACGAGGGCCTCCGCCCCGGCAACGAAGCGGGACGAGGCGGCGGCGAAGGCGGCCCGCTTCCGGAAGACGGTGAAGCAGCCTCAGGCGGTTTCGTCATAAGTTTTCGGCCGCTTGCGTGTTTACTTTTCGTTGTTTTCTTTTGTTATAACCCTCCACCATTTTCTGAGCAGGGCGCCGCTCTCCCTTGAGCGGGGCCCCGGCGGCTCTGTGGTTGGGCCGGGTACTGGATCTTCAGGGCCCTGCCGAGTGGACCCCCCCCCCCCCGCCGACCTTGCGGAAGCCACGGAGCGAAACGCCCGTGAAGCGCGAGAGGAGAGGGAGGCGGCGGAGCGGGAGGCCGCCCGGGCGGCGAAGGAGCGGGCCGACGTGGCAGCTGAGACTCCAACGGAGCGGGCGACCGCGGAAACGGAGGTGGAAGGCACGCGTAGCCGGCCTCTGCTGCTCGCCATCCCCCTGTGCACCATGGACCCGGACATCCCGCTGCCCATGGTAGAGGAGATCACCCTGGATCAGCCGTCGGTGCAGAGGGAGGAGCTCTTCGAGGTCTTCGCGGAGAGGACGCCGCCGGCAGTGCCAACCGGAGCGGGCGAAGGCGGCCAGTCGTCGGCGGCGCCGGAGGAGCCAGCCCGGGGCGCGCCCGAGGCCGGAGCCGGTCTTGAGATTCAGCTGGCGGCGACCCAGCGCACCGGAAGGAACACGGCCCCGCCGGACACGCGCCACGCCATGGGTGCCAACCAGTCGGTAGAAGCCTTCGAGGCGGCCAGTTCTGCCACGTCCGGGTGGACTCCCAGCGGAGGAAGTGGCGAGTTGAAGGTGGCGGCCCAAGGGGTTCGGAGCCGGCTGCAGGCTCAGGCCGCCCTCCTGCAGCAATTTACTCAGGAGTTCTTGTCGACGCGGTCTGCAATCCAGGTAAGTTTTTTACTTGTCGACCGCTCTGGTCCTCTGATTTTTTCCGTTGGGGCGCGCTAGCGCACCCTCTGGGTGTAGTCCCCGAGATCCGGGCCGACTGCAGCGCAGTCGGGTCGGATCTTTCTCGACGACTATCTTAACTCTATTTTCTGTCTGATCCTTAGGATTATCACAACTCTCGTGCTGCCGCCTTCAACTCCCAGGCTCAGGAGCTGGGCCGGAGATTCGGGCCGACTGCTGAGCAGTCGGGTCGGATCTTCCTTGACGACCTTTCCCTTGCTGACTTTTTCTCTTTGTCTTTTGCTCATGCAGAGGCCAACGCCGACCTGCGGAGGGAGCTTGGCGAGGCGCAGACCGCGCTTCGCGCCAAGGACGCCGAGTACGCCGACTTGGTCCAGGAGCGCGACCGCCTGGTCAAGAAACTGGCCGACCAGGAGGAGAGCCACAAGGAGGCCCTGCAGAAGGCGCAGGACAGCGAGGCCGCCCTGAAGGCGGAGTTCGAGACCAAGGACGCGAACTAGGCCGAGACGCATCAGGCCCTGGAAGAAGGTTTCGGCCGAATCGAAGATCTGATCGATGGTAAGCCAGTTTTCCTGCCCTCCCTCAATCTGCTGGCCGCCTGGAGTTTTATTCTGACTTGTGCTTGTTACTTTGCGCAGATTACTTTCCCGGCCACTCCGTCCTCGCCACCCAAGCCATCGAGGCCCATCGCAAGGCGCGCCGTCAGGCTGGAGTTGTCATTGCGCCGGATGCAAATCGAACGCTGGCGGAGCAGCTCATTGCCGTCCAAGCGCGACTGCAGCCGGCCCATCGGATGCTCCGCCAGCTCCAACATGCCGGGGCACAGGTGCTGGCCGCGCTCTGGCCCGGCCAGATGATCCCCCGCACCCCAAGCTGGACCGCCGACTGGCTAGAAGTCGCAGTCGGCCGCTTTGAGGCTTGGAAGGCGTCGGCAGCCCGTCTCGGGGCCGGGCGTGCGTTGGAGTTCGTCCGCGCATGGTACCCGGGGCTAAGCCTAGACTAGCTGCGGACTTGGCGGCTGGAGGCCGACGCGGAGCTGGAGGAGGTACGGCCGGCTATCGCCCAGCGCGCCTCGACGATCGCCGAGTGCACCGACACCAGCGTCTTCGTGCCGGAACTTAATGACGACGGCGTCGCCCAGCCGGAGCAGTGGTTCGGGCTGAACCCGGCGGAGGGCGAGGACTCGGCCGAGGAGATCACCTGCAGCGACGAGGGCGAGGATGACGAGGAGGAGGAGGAGGGTGAAGACGCCAAGCCGGCCAGTGGAACGTCCGACCGTCCTCAAGCCGACCGTGCCTCCAGCAACGAGCCGCGCGGAAGCGCGCCCTCAGCCGGAGGCGGTGATCATGCCGAGGTTGGTCAGCCGGCCGCTCCTTCAGCCAGCGCGACCGTCACCACCGCCCAGCCTGACTCGTCAGCGGCCCCGCCGGCTTGATCTGCCGTCCTTGTTGTTCCTGCTTTTGCCTTTTCGAACAACTTTTAAGTTTCCACAATTCCACCCACTTGGGGTGTATGAATCAATGTTGGATGCTGGCCTCTCTGGAGGTCCTTTGTGTAAATATTATTGTATGCATGTTTTGGTTTCCATTCGAGTGCACTTTTCATCCTTAGGCTTTTTCCTTTTCCGCCTTCCCTCTTTGGGAAGGCAAGTACTCGAGCTTTCTTGGATTTGAAGCGAACTGAATGCAAGCCGGCCGGCCGGCTACTCTGGTAGTCGGTTGGCGGTAGGCGGGGAGCCGGCTTTTGTTATATAAATCCGTTTAGTCCCTAGCCGTTTTTCGTGCGCACACCCTTTCCGGCTTATGACTCTTGCCAGCTGGGCAGCCAGTTCTTCGAACTGCGATTTTGGCAAGAGCCAAGCCTGGGTGTCGGCACATTACTTGTCTGACTGCGGGTAGGATTCCTAGTATAACTCCAGTCGGCTAGTCCCCGGGCCGACTCGTCGAACCCGGTGCCGAACGAAATGAATAAATGAACAGGCAATATCATACGCATGATAACTTTCATTCATAAAATAAAGGATGGCAGTCCCCGAGTCCTCCTCGGGGAGCCTATTGTCTCGTACTTAATACAAAAGTGCATGTGATACATACTGCATTTCAACTGTAAAATTTTCGCAGGAGATTGGCGTTCCATGGTCGTTCCGACTCCTTGCCGGAGTCGTCTCTCTTGCGTGCCTTTGGCTTCTGCGCGTCAATGAGGTAGTAGGAATCGTTGCCTAGAGCTCTGCTGAAGTCGAAGGGGCCTTCCCAGGGGGCTGCGAGCTTGTGCTGGCCGGCTGTTCGCTGGATCAGCTGAAGCACAATGTCGCCCTCCTGGAAGGATCTTAGCCTGACCTTCTGGCTGTGGTAGCGGCGCAAACCCTGCTGGTAGATGGCAGACCGGCTGAGGGCTAACAGCCGGCCTTCTTCCAGCAGGTCGACGCCGTCTTCTCGTGCTTCTTTGGCCTCCGCCTCCGTGTACATGGTTACCCAAGGCGAGTCGAACTCGATGTCTGTTGGGATGACTGCCTCAGCACCATATACAAGGAAGAAAGGAGTGAAGCCGGTTGATCTGTTTGGGGTAGTACGCAGACTCCATAGGACAGCTGGCAACTCGTCGAGCCAACAGCCGGCTGAACACTCCAGAGGTACGACCAGTCGGGGCTTGATGCTGGACAGGATGAGGCCGTTTGCTCGCTCTACTTGGCCGTTTGACTGTGGGTGGGCGACAGACGCAAGGTCCAGCCGGATACCTTGTGTAGCGCAAAATCGTGCCAAGGCACCTTTGGCAAAATTCGTGCTGTTGTCGGTGATGATGCTGTGCGGTACGCTGTACCGGGTTGTTATATCTACAATGAAAGTCACCGCAGTCGGCCCATTCAGCTTCTTGATCGGCTTTGCCTCGATCCACTTGGTGAATTTTTCCACGGCGACGAGCAAATGTGTCATGCCACCGCACGCGATCTTGAATGGGCCCACCATATCCAGTCCCCAGACGGCAAAGGGCCAGGTGAGGGGAATGGTCTTGAGTGCCAAAGCCGGCATGTGTTGCTTGGAGCTGAAAAGCTGGCAGCCTTTGCATTGTTTGACTAGCTCTTTGGCGTCGTCCAAAGCAGTCGGCCAGAAGAAACCGTGGTGGAAGGATTTGGCAATGAGTGATCTTGAAGCGACGTGGTGGCCGCACTCTCCCTAGTGTATATCTCTGAGGATTGCAATGCCTTTCTCCTGCTCGACGCATCGCTATAAGACTCCGGTGACACTGCGCTTGACAAGTTCTCTATTGACGATTGTGTATGCTCTGGCTCGACGTTGGACTTGTCTCGCTTCTATTTCGTCAGCCGGCAGATCGTGGTTCACCAGGAAGTTGAGGATGGATTGAGCCCATGACGGAGCTACAACCTCCTCTGCCGCCAATGTGGCTACATCCACCAGGGTGGGCGGGCTGGGTGATGAGGTGCTGGAGTCGGCCGCCGCTTGCTGTGCTGAAGAAGTCCCCGGGCCGGCTACCGCAGTCCCCGAGCCGGGTGCGGCAGTCCCCGAGCCGGCTACTGCAGTCCCTGAGCGGAGTACTGAAGTCCCCGGGCCGACTGCTTGATTCTTCGAGCCGGACCCGGCCCCATCGGGGTTAGGCGACACGAAGATGGAGTCGGATTCCGGAGACGGCTTGATGGACGGCTTGATGGACGGCTTGAGGAGGCGTTGTAGGGCGACGCCAGTTGGTATTGCTTGCCGCATGGAGCCTATTTGGGCCAGGGCATCTGCTGGCTCGTTGTCGGCTCGCAGTACATGGAGGAATTTGCATCCATCGAAGTACCCACTGATTTGCTGCACTAGGAAGCGGTAGCTTGCCATGTTTGTGTCCTTGGCGTCCCAATCGCCAGATGATTGCTGAACCACCAAATCTGAGTCGCCATAACACAGGATCCGGCGGATGCCGAGTTCCTTGGCAAGCCGGAGCCCGTGTATGAGCGCTTCGTACTCGGCTACGTTGTTGGAGGCGGCGAAGTGGATCTGCAGCGTGTATCTGAGCTTGTCGCCCTTAGGAGAGGTAAGGACGACGCAGGCTCCCAAGCCGGTGCGCATCTTGGATACGTCAAAGTGCATGCGCCAATGGGGGGAGTCAGGAGCTGGCGGTAAGTACTAGGTCTCGGCCCAGTCGACAAGGAAGTCGGCCAGTGCTTGTGACTTGATGGCGGTGCGGGGTTGGTAGAAGATCGTGTAAGGTGCCAGCTCGATGGCCCACTTAGCCACCCGGCTGGATGCATGCCGGCTGCCTATGATCTCGGCCAGCGGGGCAGTGCATACGACCGTGATGGGACGTTCTTGAAAGTACGGCTTCAGCTTCTTGGCAGTGAAGTACATGCCGTAGCACATCTTCTGGTAGTGCGGGTAGTTCTGCTTTGAGGCGGACAGCACCTCGCTCAAGTAATACACCGGCCTCTGGACCGGCTGGGCTCGGCCCTCTTCGGGGCGCTGGACTACAATGACGGTGCTGACCACCCGGCTACTAGCGGCAATATAAAGGAGCATGGGCTCTTTCTCAGTCGGCACCGCCAAGACCGGTGGCGTGGCCAGCATTTTCTTCAGCTCGTGGAAAGCTTGGTCGGCCTGGTCATTCGACTCGAAGTGAGTGCTTTTCTTCATGAGGCGGTAGAGAGGGAGGGCTTTCTCTCCAAGCCGGCTGATGAAGCGGTTCAAAGAGGCCAGGCACCCGGTGAACTTCTGGATCTCTTGAAGCTTGGTTGGGACCGCCATCCTCTCGATGGCCTTGATCTTCCCTGGGTTGCACTCGATGCCGCGTTCGGAGACCAGAAAGCCTAGGAGCTGGCCGGCTGGCACTCCGAACACGCATTTCTCCGGGTTTAGCTTGATTCGGAACCGGCGCAGGTTCTCGAATGTCTCTTTCAGGTCTTGCAGCAGAGTGCCGCGCTTCTCCATCTTCACCATGATATCGTCCACGTAGACGTGGGCGTTTTTGCCGAGTTGCGTGAGGAGGCACTTCTGCATGCAACGCTGAAAGGTGGCGTCGGCATTCCTCAAGCCGAACGTCATGGTCAGGTAGCAGAAGGCTCCGAATGGCGTGATGAAGGTGGTCTTCAGCCGGTCATCCGGGTTCAGTTTTATCTGGTGGTATCCTGGATAAGCATCCAAAAAACTCAACAGCTCGCATCCGGCTGTGGAGTCTATCACTTGGTCAATTCTGGGCAGGGCGAAGGGATCTTTGGGGCAGGCTTTGTTAAGGCTTGTGTAATCTATACACATGCGCCACTTGTTATTCTTTTTCAGCACGAGAACCAGGTTCGCGAGCCACTCTGGGAAGAAAACTTCCATGATGAAGCCGGCTGCAAGAAGCCGGGCTATCTCTTCCCCTACGATCCTTCTCTTCTCCTCAGACAGTCGGCGGAGAGGCTGCTTGATTGGTTTTGCATCCTCCCGTACATGTAATTTGTGCTCGGCGAAATCCTTCGGAACACCCGGCATGTCCTTGGGGGACCATGCAAAGATATCCCGATTCTCATGGAGGAAATCGACGAGCTCGCCTTCCTATTTGCTGTTTAGCTTTGCCCCAATGACGGCAAACCTTTGGGGGTGCTCGGGGTCGAGCTGTATCTTCTTGGTCTCCTTGGCCGGCTGGAAAGATCCTTGGGCATCATATTCCTTGGAGTCTACGGCCTGGCTCAGTTGCTTGCTGGCCAGGGCCACGACCCGGTCCAGCGTCTTCTTTTCTTCGGCAATCACGAGAGATTCGGCCAGCCGGCTGCTGGCCGCGGCGCAGTCGGCGGACTTCTTGTAGTCGCCGGTGATGGTGATGACGCCCTTGGAGCTTGGTATCTTCATCTTGAGGTACGCGTAGTGGGGGACCACCATGAACTTGGCCAAGGCGGGTCGGCCAAGCAAGGCGTGGTAAGGGCTCTCCAGGTCCACCACCTCGAACCAGATTGATTCCCGGCGGAAATGATCCTTGCCCCCAAAGAGGACATCGATCTTGATCTTGCCGATGGGGGCGCAGGACAAACTGGGTACGATGCCGTGAAACACCGTCCGAGTCGGCACAAGATGCTTCGTCTTGACACCCAAGTTCTCCAGGGTGTCACGGTACATGATGTTGATGCTACTTCCACCGTCGATCAGCAAGCGGGAGAAGCGGGCGGCACGCGTGTCCGTCGCGAGGGTGGCCTCCAGGACCAAAGCGTAGGAGCCGGGGGACGGCATCACCTCTGGGTGGTCGGCCCGGCTCCAGCTGATGGATTTCTCCGACCAATGCATGTGGCCGGCTAGGTTGGCGGCGGCCACATTGACTTCTTGATGCTCTCGGCGCTTGCTGCGCCAGTCTTCGGGCTGGCTCGTAAAGACAACGTAAGACGCCTGCTCGTCGGGGAACTCGTCCTGCACGGTGTCGACCGCGGGCTGAGCTGCCCTGGGCGGCGGAGCCGGAGGCGGCAGGCCGGCAGGCGGAGTCGGCGTGAGCCCTTCGCCCTTGGAGATTTGGGCGAGCCAGTTACACTTTCGGGTTGTATGGTTGGACGGCTTCGCGCCGCTATGGAACTTGCACGGGGCGTCAAGAGTTTGTTCGTAGGAGAAGGCCGGCTGCCAAGCTGGCCGGCCACCCTTGGGCTTCTTGGGCGCGGGCCGCCCCTCAGGCGGCGCGTCTTCGACCGTGGCCACCTGCCGGCTAGCGGGAGGCGACACAGGGCCTTTGCGCTTCTGGTCGTTCTGGTGTTGGTGTCGGCCGGAATCTCCCGCTGGTGCCTGGGGTGCCGGATTAAGCACTTTCCCGGACGCGTCCACCCGGAGCTCGGTCTTCATCGAGGAGTCGGCGGTGGCGTACTTGTCGGCGATGTTCAGGAGCTCGTCGAGGGTAGTCGGCTCGTTGCAAAGGAGCTTGTGCTTGAGGAGGGTGCCCTCTCGGCACCCGGCAGTGAAGTATTCGATGGCTTGCACCTCGTGCACCCCTTCGCAAGAATTGCGGAGCTCGGCCCAACGCGTGAGGTAGTCGCGAGTGGACTCGGCTGGGCCCTGTACGCATAGGGAGAGCTGCCTGGGCTTGGGAGCCCGCTTGTAGGTGCTGGTGAAGTTGCGAACGAAGTCTTCAGTGAAATCTACCCAACTGTTGATGCTGAGAGGCTTGAGGCTGTTAAGCCAAGTCCGTGGCGTGCCTTGAAGCATGAGGGGCACGTACTTCACGGCAACGCGCCGGTTGCCGTTGGCGATGCTGACGGCTGTGGAGTAGTCGGTCAGCCAGTCTTCCGGCTTCACCGAGCCGTTGTACTTGGGTGAGTCTCTTGGGAGCGAGAACCCTTTGGGGAAGGGCTCATCGAGGATGTGGGGGCCAAAGCAGGGCGGGCCGACATCGTCTTCTTCTTCTAGCACCAGGGATCTGGCCAGGCGGTCGATCCGGTGGCGGGCGTCGTTTTCGCCGACCCCTTCGCGGTGACCTAGCTGGCCGCTGAGAGTCAGGTGCGCCACTGGAGGCGGGGTGGGGTATCTCTCTCCACGAGCTCGAGGCGGAGGCGGGGTGCCCCGCCATTCCATGGCTCGGGGGCGGCCGTCAGCGTCTCGCTCGATGGAGATTCGGATCCGGCTTCAGCTGGAAGCCGGCTCTTTGTCGCGCCACGCGCGGGTGTTACTCATAGTCGGCGATCGGGAAGTCGCGCCATGATCGCGGCGCGGGGGAGGGCTCCCCGCGCAGGCGTCGGCTTCGTGCCGCTGAGTGGCCGCGTCAAATAGTTGCTGTATGCGCCGCGTCATGTGGGGGAGGTCTTCGGCTTCCAGGCCGTCCAGCTCGTCTACGGCCGCCTGGGCGGTGCGCAGGTTCTCGGGCGGAGTGGCGTAGACCGGGCGATCGACTCCAAGCGTGTCGGCGATGACGGCGCCGCGTTGCCTGACAGCACCAGCCCGGCTTGGGCCAGCCGGAGCCGGCGTGCCGAAGGCGGCGCGGTCAGCTTCGCGCTGGTAGGCCTCGGTGAGGCATCTTACGGAGGCCAGCCGCCGGCCCTCCGCAAGGACGGCGAGGCGGCGCGCCTCCAGTACTTCGTCATTGGCGTCAGCCGGAAGGGGGGCGGACAAGTCGTGGGCCGCCGCGCGCGGGGCGTCATGGGCGCCCTCGTCGGCCGGGCCGTCATGGCCGATAACCATCACCTCAGTGGTGACGGTATCGCAATCGCCGACCGGAGGGAGTGGGTCGTTGTAGATCGCGACGTTGATGGGGAAGGTGTCGTAGGATGCCGTGTCGGAGTCGACAGGCATTGGGTCGGTGGAACCAACCGACTCCAAATCGGCAGCAGGCTCACTGGAGACGTGGAGCTGGCCAAGGAGATCGGCGAGGTGGTCGGTGCCCGCATCGGAGGCAAGCTCGTCGGAGATGCGGGCTTTGTCGAAGAGATCGGCGAGGCCGCTCGCTGCGCAGATATCGGTGATGCCTTGCAGTGCGTCGTGGCAAGCGCCATCGGGCGAGCCGGGCTGGCTACACTCACGAGGGAGGAAAAGGGTTCCCGTCCAGAACAGGTCTCCGGACGACGGTGCACCTGGCCCCACGGTGGGCGCCAAATGTCGGGTGGTAGGTGCGACATATGCCAACGGGTCGCTTATCATTGTGGGAGCCAATAGAACGTCGCCGGTGCCTGGAAACGGGATAAGGCGAAGACATGCACGCCGGCGAATTTTACCCAGCTTCAGGGCTCTCCGGGGAGATAACACCCCTACTGCTGCTCTGCGGGGTCTCCGCATGGTGACTAAATGAACAAGTAGCCACACAATGCTCCTTGAGCTGTTCGGGTGCGAGGAGGAAGAAGGGCACAGCTTGCTTCTTCTCCTCATGTGGTGTCTAAGTCTATCTAGAGAGTTCAACCCTTTGCATGGGTGCACCGGGGGGTTTATATAGGCCTACCCCCGGGGGTACAATGGTAATCCGGCTGGGTGCAGGGCCCAGCTGTCTGCGACTGAGTTTGCCGGCTTCTGCGCCGGCTGCTAGGGCCCGCCGACTGGTGGGTCCCGCCGGCTGCCGGCTCCTTGGTCAACAGGCAGGCCCCACTGGCCAGGGCCTGGTCGGTGGCTGGTTACTGTTGCTCCGTGTTGTTGACACGGGCTTGGTCGGGGTAAGCGTGGCTACAGTACCGCCGCCCTGGTGGGCGATTACTGTAGCCCCACCGTATCTTGTCTCCTTAATGGGCGTCTCCTTCAAGGATGATGGCGAGCCGGCTATGGGGGGTGGCTCTTCATCAGGCCCACTTGGGAGGAGGTGAGGCCGCCTTCGGTATCTCTCTGCCCGAAGGGGCCCACCGCCTCAGGGGCCACGCTGGTGGCCCGTCGTGGACGGCGTCGGGGCCGCCGTGGCAACAGTGCCGCACCGGACGGGTCGTGGCCACCCGTACGGCGCACTGTACCAGGCGTGCTCCGGGTTTTGGGGGTGGCAGGCTCCACTGTAACCACGCCCCGCATCATCATCGCGGGGTGGACACGTACTTTGCGGGTACGGCCTTGACCGCTTTATGGGAGCCGGCCTCTTGGAGTCGGCTTCTTTGCAGCCGGCCTCTCTCAGTCGGCCCTCCCACAACTTTCTTCATGAGGGTAAAGGGCGGGCCACCCCCGAAGCCGGCCTAGAAGATAGCCGGTAAGGGGGGAGGCGGCCCCAGGTCTTGAGTCCTCTTGAGAGCCGGACGGGCTCGCGATTTTTTCCGATGGGCCAGGGGAAGCCGGCTAGGCTACCCATGGCTATTTACTCCGACAATAATTGAACCTATAGCTGAGGCATAGGGGATGACACTCATCTCTTCTATATCTTCTGCCGTGGTCGGACATTGAGCTGAGCTCAATTTCATACCTTGTAACACAGGCAAGAACCCCTTCTTAGATTGATCCATATTGAACTTCTTCAATATCTTATCAAGGTATGTGCTTTGTGAAAGACCTATGAGGCCTCTTGATCTATCTCTATAGATCTTAATGCCTAATATATAAGCAGCTTCTCCAAGGTCCTTCATTGAAAAACTCTTATTCAAGTAGGCCTTGATGTTGTCCAAGAGTTCTATATCATTTCCCATCAAAAGTATGTCATCTACATATAATATGAGAAATGCTACAGAGCTCCCACTCACTTTCTTGTAAACGCAGGCTTCTCCATAAGTCTGTGTGAACCCAAACGCTTTGATCATCTCATCAAAGCGAATGTTCCAACTCCGAGATGCTTGCACCAGCCCATAAATCGAGCGTTGGAGCTTGCACACCTTGTCAGCATTCTTAGGACCGACAAAACCTTCCGGCTGTATCATATAAGTTCTTCCTTAAGGAAACCATTAAGGAATGCCGTTTTGACGTCCATTTGCCATATTTCATAATCGTAGAATGCGGCAATTGCTAACATGATTCGGACGGAGGTTAGCTTCGCTACCGGTGAGAAAGTCTCATTGTAGTCAACCCCTTGAACTTGTCGATAACCCTTAGCGACAAGCCGAGCTTTATAGATGGTCACATTACCATCCGCGTCTGTCTTCTTCTTAAAGATCCATTTATTTTCTATGGCTCGCCGTTCAACGGGCAAGTCAGTCAAAGTCCATACTTCGTTTTCATACATGGATCCTATCTCAGATTTCATGGCTTCTAGCCATTTGTCGGAATCCAGGCCCGCCATCGCTTCTTCATAGTTCGAAGGTTCACCGTTGTCTAACAACATGATTTCCAAGACAGGGTTGCCGTACCACTCTGGTGCGGAACGTGTCCTTGTGGACCTTCGAATTTCAGTAGGAGCTTGATCAGAAGTATCTTGATCATCATCAATAACTTCCTCTCTAGTCGGTGCAGGCACCTCAGGAACATTTTCTTGAGTCGCGCCATTTTCCGGTTCAAGAGGTAATACTTCATCAAGTTCTACTTTCCTCCCACTCACTTCTTTCGAGAGAAACTCCTTCTCTAGAAAGAATCCATTTTTGGCAACAAAGATCTTGCCCTCGGATCTAAGGTAGAAGGTATACCCAACAGTTTCTTTAGGGTATCCTATGAAGACGCATTGTTCCGACTTGGGTTCGAGCCTTTCAGGTTGAAGTTTCTTGACATAAGCATCGCATCCCCAAACTTTTAGAAACGACAGCCTACGTTTCTTCCCAAACCATAATTCATACGGTGTCGTCTCAACAGATTTCGACGGAGCCCTATTTAAAGTGAATGTGGCAGTCTCTAAAGCATAGCCCCAAAAAGATAGCAGTAAATCGGTAAGAGACATCATAGATCGTACCATATCTAATAGAGCGCAATTACGACATTCGGACACACCATTACGCTAGGTGTTCCAGGCGGCATGAGTTGTGAAACTATTCCACATTTTCTTAAGTGTGTGCCAAATTCATGACTCAAGTATTCTCCTCCACGATCTGGTCGTAGAAACTTGATTTTCCTGTCACGTTGATTTTCAGCCTCACTCTGAAATTCCTTGAACTTTTCAAAGGTTTCAGACTTGTGTTCCATTAAGTAGACATACCCATATCTACTCAAGTCATCAGTGAGGGTGAGAACATAACGATAGCCACCGCGAGCCTCAACACTCATTGGACCGCACACATCAGTATGTATGATTTCCAGTAAGTTGGTTGCTCGCTCCATTGTTCCTGAGAACGGAGTCTTGGTCATTTTACCCATGAGGCATGGTTCGCACGTGTCAAATGATTCATAATCAAGAGACTCTAAAAGTCCATCTGCATGGAGCTTCTTCATGCGTTTGACACCTATGTGACCAAGGCGGCAGTGCCACAAGTATGTGGGACTTTCATTATCAACCTTACATCTTTTGGTACTCACACTATGAATATGTGTAGCATTACGCTCGAGATTCATTAAGAATAAACCATTCACCATAGGAGCATGACCATAAAACATATCTCTCATATAAATAGAACAACCACTATTCTCGGATTTAAATGAGTAGCCATCTCGAATTAAACGAGATCCCGATACAATGTTGATGCTCAAAGCTGGCACTAAATAACAATTATTAAGGTTTAAAACTAAACCCGAAGGTAAACGAAGAGGCAGCGTGCCGACGGCGATCACATCGACCTTGGAACCATTCCCGACGCGCATCATCACCTCGTCCTTCGCCAGTCTCCGCTTATTCTGAAGCTCCTGCTTTGAGTTACAAATGTGAGCAACTGCACCGGTATCAAATACCCAGGAGCTACTACGAGTACTGGTAAGGTACACATCAATTACATGTATATCACATATACCTTTTGTTTTGCCGGCCTTCTTGTCCGCTAAGTATTTGGGGCAGTTCCGCTTCCAGTGACCACTTTCCTTGCAATAAAAGCACTCAGTCTCGGGCTTGGGTCCATTCTTTGGCTTCCTCCCGGCAGCTTGCTTGCCGGGCGTGGCAACTCCCTTGCCGTCCTTCTTGAAGTTCTTTTTACCATTGCCCTTCTTGAACTTAGTGGTTTTATTGACCATCAACACTTGATGTTCCTTTTTGACTTCTACCTCTGCTGATTTCAGCATAGCAAATACTTTAGGAATGGTCTTTTCCATCCCCTGCATATTGAAGTTCATCACAAAGCTCTTGTAGCTTGGTGGAAGCGACTGAAGGATTCTGTCAATGACCGCGTCATGCGGGAGATTAACACCCAGCTGAGTCAAGCGGTTATGCAACCCAGACATAGTGAGTATGTGCTCACTAACAGAACTGTTTTCCTCCATCTTACAGCTGAAGAATTTGTCGGAGACTTGATATCTCTCGACCCGGGCATGAGCTTGGAAAACCATTTTCAGCTCTTCGAACATCTCATATGCTCCGTGTCTCTCAAAACGTTTTTGGAGCCCCGGCTCTAAGCTGTAAAGCATGCCGCACTGAACGAGGGAGTAGTCATCGATACGTGCCTGCCAAGCGTTCATAACGTCTTGTTCTGCAAGAAGAACAGGTGCGTCACCCAGCGGTGCTTGTAGGACATAATCTTTCTTGGCAGCTATGAGGATGATCCTCAGGTTCCGGACCCTGTCCTTGTAGTTGCTGCCATCGTCTTTCAGCTTGGTTTTCTCTAGGAACGCGTTGAAGTTGAGGACTACATTGGCCATTTGATCTACAAGACATATTGTAAATATTTTAGACTAAGTTCATGATAATTAAGTTCATCTAATCAAATTATTTAATGAACTCCCACTTAGATAGACATCCCTCTTCTAGTCATCTAAGTATAACATGATCCGAGTCAACTAGGCCGTGTCCGATCATCACGTGAGACGGACTAGTCAACATCGGTGAACATCTTCATGTTGATCGTATCTTCTATACGACTCATGCTCGACCTTTCGGTCTTCTGTGTTCCGAGGCCATGTCTGTACATGCTAGGCTCGTCAAGTCAACCTAAGTGTTTGCATGTGTAAATCTGTCTTACACCCGTTGTATGTGAACGTTAGAATCTATCACACCCGATCATCACGTGGTGCTTCGAAACAACGAACTGTCGCAACGGTGCACAGTTAGGGGGAACACTTTCTTGAAATTATTATGAGGGATCATCTTATTTACTACTGTCGTTCTAAGTAAACAAGATGCAAAAACATGATAAACATCACATGCAATCAAATAATAATAGTGACATGATATGGCCAATATCACATAGCTCCTTTGATCTCCATCTTGGGGCTCCATGATCATCTTGTCACCGGCTTGACACCATGATCTCCATCATCATGATCTCCATCATCGTGTCTCCATGAAGTTGCTCTCCAACTATTACTTCTACTACTATGGCTAACGCGTTTAGCAATAAAGTAAAGTAATTTACATGGCATTTCTCAATGACGCGCAGGTCATATAAAAAATAAAGACAACTCATATGGCTCCTGCCAGTTGTCATACTCATCGACATGCAAGTCGTGATTCCTATTACAATAGCATGAACATCTCATACATCATATATATGTCATTCATCATTCATCACAACTTTGGCCATATCATATCACAAAGCACTTGCTGCAAAAACAAGTTAGACGTCCTCTAATTGTTGTTCCAATTTTTACGTGGCTGAAATAGGGTTGTAGCAAGAACGTTTTCTTACCTACGTGAAAGCCACAACATGATTTGTCAACTTCTATTTACCCTTCATAAGGATCCTTTTCATCGAATCCGCTCCAACTAAAGTAGGAGAGACAGTCACCCGCCAGCCACCTTATGCAACTAGTGCATGTTAGTCGGTGGAACCGGTCTCACGTAAGCGTACGTGTAAGGTTGGTCCGGGATGCTTCATCCCACAATACCGTTGAAGCAAGATAAGACTAGTAGCGGCAAGAAAGTTGACAACATCTACGCCCACAACAAATTGTGTTCTACTCACGCAAGAAGAACTACGCATAGACCTAGCTCATGATGCCATTGTTGGGGAACGTTGCAGAAAACAAAAAAATTTCCTATGGTTTCACCAAGATCCATCTATGAGTTCATCTAGCAACGAGTGATCGGATGCATCTACATAGCTTTGTAGATCGCGAGCGGAAGCGTTCAAAGAACGGGGATGAGGTAGTCGTACACGACGTGATCCAAATCAACGATGACCAAGCGCCGAACGGACGGCACCTCCGTGTTCAACACACGTACGGAGCGGATGACGTCTCCTCCTTCTTGATCCAGCAAGGGGAGAGGAGGGGTTGAGGAAGATGGCTCCAGCAGCAGCACGACGGCGTGGTGGTGATGGAGCTGCAGTACTCCGTCAGGGCTTCGCCAAGCACTATGGAGGAGGAGGAGGTGTTGGAGAGGGAGAAGGAGGCAACCAAAGGCGTGGATGAAAAGCCCTCCTTCCCCCACTATATATAGGAGGGCCTAGGGGGGCGCCGGCCCTAGGAGATCCAATCTCCTAGGGGGGGCAGCGGCCAAGGGAGGTTTCCCTCCCCCTCCCCCCCCCCAAGGCACCTAGGGGGTGCCTTTCACTTGTGGGACTCTTCCCCTTTTGGAACCCTAGGCGCATGGGCTTCTTGGGGCTGGTGCCCTTGGCCCATGTAGGCCAACGCGCACCCCCTACAGCCCATGTGGCCCCCCGGGGCAGGTGGCCCCACCCGGTGGGCCCCCGGGACCCTTCCGGTGGTCCCGGTACAATACCGGTGACCCCGAAACTTGTCCCGATGGCCGAAATAGCACTTCCTATATATAATTCTTTACCTCCGGACCATTCCGGAACTCCTCATGACGTCCGGGATCTCATCCGGGACTCCAAACAACATTCGGGTTACAGCATACACATATCCCTACAACCCTAGCGTCACCGAACCTTAAGTGTGTAGACCCTACGGCTTCGGGAGACATGTAGACATGACCGAGACGACTCTCCAGTCAATAACCAATAGTGGGATCTGGATACCCATGTTGGCTCCCACATACTCCACGATGATCTCATCGGATGAACCACGATGTCGAGGATTCAAGCAACCCCGTATACAATTCCCTTTGTCAATCGGTATGTTACTTGCCCGAGATTCGATCGTCGGTATCCCAATACCTCGTTCAATCTCGTTACTGGCTAGTCACTTTAATCGTACCGTAATGCATGATCCCGTGACCAGACACTTGGTCACTTTGAGCTCATGATGATGCATTACCGAGTGGGCCCAGTGATACCTCTCCGTCATACGGAGTGACAAATCCCAGTCTTGATCCGTGTCAACCCAATAGACACTTTCGGAGATACCCGTAGTATACCTTTATAGTCAGCCAGTTACGTTGTGACGTTTGGTATACCCAAAGCACTCCTACGGTATCCGAGAGTTACACGATCTCATGGTCTAAGGAAAAGACACTTGACATTGGAAAAACTCTACCAAACGAACTATACGATCTTTATGCTATGTTTAGGATTGGGTCTTGTCCATCACATCATTCACCTAATGAAGTGATCTCGTTATCAATGACATCCAATGTCCATAGTCAGGAAACCATGACTATCTGTCGATCAACGAGCTAGTCAACTAGAGGCTTACTAGGGACATGTTGGTGTCGGTTATTCACACATGTATTACGATTTCCGGATAACACAATTATAGCATGAATAAAGACAATTATCATAAACAAGGAAATATAATAATAATGCTTTTATTATTTCCTCTAGGGCATATTTCCAACAATCAGAGCCATCCCCGACCTTAGGAGCCCCCATTGCTTGATCGTTATTAGCGACCGAGTTATGTCTAGAAAAATGTTTTGAGTCATTTAGGAATTATATATCGGAGAGTTTAGGAATTCTTTTTACTTCCCAGTCTCCTCATCGCTCTGGTAAGGCATCCTGACGTAGAGTTTTGGCTCTTCTCTTCTCAAATTTCACTAAAAAAATTTAGGATCACGCGGGTATCTTGGAATCGTTCCGATGGTTTTATGATGAGAACATTGCCTTGGTGCCTCTTGTCAGGGGTTTTGTGGAAGTGTCCCGGGGAGTTGAGCTCTGAGGTGTTGCCGTCATAATTTTATCGTTACATTTCTGGAATACCTAAGTTTAGTACGCCGACATCGAAAATCTCTTTTATGCAGTTCGTTGGCGAGATAACCTTGACGCCACCCAGTATTGGGGCGGGAGTTCGGGAGTATCGCCATAACTTGTATAACGGATGTTTTTCAAAGGTTGAGGTAGATGGTTTCCAAAGTTTTTCTCGGTTATGTGTTGAAGGATGGATACAACTGGATGTAGGATTTGCTAGATTTGGGTGAGATATTATGCTTCCCCTGTATCCCCAACACCTGATTGCATAACCGGAAAGGTTTGGGAGTTTCATAGGTGGGAATTGTTGTAGCTCTAGTCCTTCTTCCATGAATATTGGTTTGAGATTGGGATTTCTTACCGATTATTCGTTCTTGATCCGTACCTTGTTGATTTATTTCTTCTACCTAATTCTACGTGGCTTCGCAATTTATGGATATGTGACCATTTCAAGAGGAATGCATTCATTCATTTTGTTTGGATATGAAGACTATATGTTGCAATTTTCATTCCGTTGGATTCAGCTTCATTTTATCTGTCTATGTGCTAACGGTGGTCAACCTCTTCAGGATGGCTCCCGCTAAGAGCACCAATCGGAATCAGAATCAAGATCCGCCACCACCTCCACCTCCTCCGGAGGCATGGCAAGCTGTGATGGCCGCAACCAATGCAAACACGTAGTTGATCATGCAAATTCTTCAAGAGCGCAATCAAGCGAATCAAGGCAACCAAGGGAACCAAGGCAACAATCAGAATCACTTTGCTACACTCAACCAGTTCCTTGCTAATGGGCCAAAGACTTTTAGCAATTGTGTTGAGGCAACCGATACTGACGATTGGTTTGTGGATCTGTGCAAGCATTTCGAGTGTAGTAACGTCAGGCATGAAGACTTTGTCAAGTTCGCTTCCTTCCAACTCAAAGACCAAGCCGCAGAGTGGTTCCAGTAGTACAAGGATTCCAGAGGTGGACGTGTGATCACTTGGGATGAATTCCGTCAAGATTTCCGAGCTCATCATATCCCTCAGAGTGTGACTGAAAGCAAGCGTGAGGAATTCCGCAACCTGAAGCAAGGCTCTTTGTCTGTCTATGACTACAACAAGTTGTTCCAGAAGCTCGCCCGCTTTGCCAAGAAGGACGTCCCTGATGAGAAGAGCATGATATAGCAGTTCAGGGGTAGTCTTAGAGAAGAAATCCAGCTAGCTCTTGTCCTCTTTGAGCCCTTGAGGTACGATGAGTTCTACAACATGGCACTGAAGCAAGAGGCCTCTCAACTGAGGTGTGATGCTATCAAGAAGCGAGTCAGAGACACTACTCCCTCTTCCTCTACTCAAGTGGCCAAGCGGGAGAAGTTTTCGCTTGCTCCTCCTCCGTTCCGTCAGCCGTATCAGAAGAGCAAAAGTGGCAGTGGTTCTTCCCACCCACCCAACCCTGGCTTTCAGAACAAGACTTCGTCTCAAGCTCCAAGATCGAGTGCTCCGTATCACCGTCCGCTTTCAGAGGTCATGTGCAACAAGTGCCAACAGAAGGGTCACTATGCCAACAAGTGTTTCAACCAGAGGCGTCTTCCTCCTCCTCCTCCTGTCAGATCGGCAAGTACAGCTGTCATCAAGCATAACCCCAAGTACGCCAAGGTCAATATGGTGAATGCAGCTCAGGCAAAGGATTCATCAGATGTCATCATGGGTAACCTTCCTGTTAACAATATTCCCGCAAGAATTCTTTTTGACACTGGCGCATCGCATTGTTTCATGTCGAGACCTTGTGCATCTAAGCACGATTTTGTTACTCAAGTGTTGTCGAAACTGTTGGCTATTGTTTCTCTGGCCCGTCAAATGACATCTCAAGTATGCGTTCCGGATGTTACAATCACTTTGGGTGACTATAAGTTCTTGTCCTCTCCAAATGTTCTTGGTGACTCGGATATTGATCTTATTCTCGGAATGGTTTGGCTTTCTAAGCACAAGGCGCAGCTTGATTGTGCAGCCAGGCAGATTCAATTGACTCATTCATTTGAGGATGTAATTGTCTTTGCCGCTCGTGATGATACAATCCGTCTGTTTTCTCTCAATGAGAAGGGTGAACTGGATGCTATCTCGCAAATTCTAGTCGTTTGTGAATATCAAGACGTCTTTCCAGAAGAGCTTCCAGGAATGCCTCCGCACCGGCCAGTTGAATTCGTCATTGATCTTGAGCCTGGCACGGAACCTGTGTGCAAGTGTCCTTACAAGCTCGGACCTGAAGAGTTGAAGGAGCTGAAGAAGCAACTCGATGTTCAAGAGAGAATGGGTCTCATCCGGCCTAGTTCTACTCCGTGGGGTTATGTTGTTGTTTTTGTGAAGAAGAAGGATGGAACGGACCGACTTTGTGTTGATTACCGTCCATTGAACAAGAAGACCATCAAGAACAAATACCCAATTCCCAACATCAACGAGCTGTTCGAACAACTCAAAGGTGCCCAAGTATTCTCCAAGCTTGACCTCCGTATGGGTTATCATCAGATTCGAATACGTGAGCAAGATATTCCCAAGACGGGCTTTTGGACAAGCTATGGTTCATATGAATACACTGTCATGTCTTTTGGCCTCGTCAACGCTCCTCGGACTTTCTCTCGCATGATGAACTTCATCTTCAACACCTACACCAATGACTTCGTTTTGGTCTATCTCGACAACATTCTCGTTTTCTCGAAGAACAAGGAAGATCATGCGAAGCACTTGCGTTTGGTTCTGGATAAGCTCAGGGAATACCAGTTCTACGGCAAGTTCTCCAAGTGTGAATTTTGGCTCGATGAGGTTCTTTATCTTGGTCATATCATCTCTGCCAAGGGAATTGCCGTGAATCCTGAGAAGGTGTCTGCAATTGTGAATTGGGTACCTCCTCAGAACGTGAAGCAACTCCGTAGCTTCCTTGGTCTCGCAAGCTACTGCCGAAGATTCTTTGAAAACTTTTCTAAGATCACGAAGCCTCTCTCAAATCTTCTCCAGAAGCACGTCAAGTATGTTTGGTCTCCGGAGTGTGACATTGCTTTCAACACTTTGAAAGAGAAATTGATCACTGATCCAGTTCTGACTCCGCCTGATGAATCCAAGCCGTACGAGGTCTTTTGTGATGCCTCTCTTCAAGGTCTTGGCGCAGTGTTGATGCAAGAGAAGAAAGTTGTGGCTTATACCTCTCGCCAGTTGAAGCCCAATGAGAAGAACTACCCCACTCATGATCTCGAGTTGGCGGCAGTTGTGCATGCTCTTTTGACTTGGAGACATCTCTTATTGGGAAGAAAAGTGGACATTTTCACTGATCACAAGAGTCTCAAGTACATCTTCACTCGGCCTAATCTCAACCTTAGGAAAAGTCGATGGGTCGAAATGATTCAAGAGTATAATCCGAGTATCGAGTATACTCTAGACAAGGCCAATGTTTTTTCTGACGCATTGAGCAGGAAGGCTTATTGCAACTTTATGATTCTCAAGCCTTATCAACCCGAGCTTTGTGAAGCTTTCCGCAAAATTAATCTCCAAGTTGTTCCTCAAGGTTTCCTCGCCAACTTTCAAGTCTCTCCTACCTTAGAAGACCAGATTCGCCAAGCCGAGCTTCTTGATGCTATGGTTAAAAAGGTGAAGATTGGGATTGCCAAGAGTCAACCCAAGTACAAGTGTTACCGCCTTGATGACAAGGATACTCTTTTCTTCGATGATCGTATTGTTGTGCCCAAAGGTGACCTCCGTAAAGTGATCATGAACGAGGCTCACAATTCTCTCCTCTCCATCCACCCTGGGAGCACGAAGATGTATCAGGACCTTAAGCAGGCTTATTGGTGGACTCGAATGAAGCGCGAGATTGCTCAGTTCGTGAACGAGTGTGATGTCTGTAGAAGAGTGAAGGCAGAACACCAAACGCCAGCTGGTCTCCTCCAACCTCTTGCCATTCCAGAATGGAAGTTTGACCACATTGAGATGGACTTCATGACTGGGTTTCCAAAGTCCAAGCGTGGCAATGATGCTATATTCGTTGTCATTGACAAACTCACCAAAGTGGCGCATTTTCTGCCTATCAAAGAGTCAATCACTGCAGCTCAATTGGTGGAACTCTACACCTCTCGTATTGTCTCTCTGCACGGTATTCCTCAAGTGATCTCTTCAGACCGTGGCAGCATCTTTACCTCCAAGTTTTGGGATTCTTTTCATAAGGCCATGGGCACCAACATCCGTTTCAGTACAGCTTTCCATCCTCAAACTAGCGGTCAAGTCGAGCGTGTCAACCAAATTCTTGAAGATATGCTCAGGGTTTGTGTGATCTCCTTCGGCATGAAGTGGAAGCATTGTCTTCCTTATGCTGAATTCTCCTACAACAACAGTTTTCAAGCAAGTTCGGGCAAGGCCCCATTTGAAATTCTGTATGGCAGGAAGTGCCGCACCCCTCTCAACTGGTCTGAAACCGGTGAACGTCAGCTTTTGGGAAATGACTTAATCACAGAGGAAGAAGAAATGTGCAAAGTCATTCGATATAAGCTCAAAGCAGCCCAATCCCGTCAGAAGAGCCACGATTATAGTAAGCACCATGATTTGGCTTTCGAGATCGGAGATCATGTTTACCTCCGCGTCTCTCCTATGAAAGGTACTCGTCGCTTCGGTATCAAAGGGAAGCTTGCCCCCAGATACGTGGGACCTTTCAAGATTGTCAGCAAGAGAGGCGACCTCGCCTATCAACTCGAGCTTCCTTCAAACTTTGCAAATGTTCATGATGTGTTCCATGTCTCTCAGCTCCGAAAATGCTTCAAGACTCATGACCACACCGTCAACTTCGAGGACGTTGAGCTCCAAGAAGATCTCTCCTATCGTGAGCACCCAGTTGCTATTCTTGAAGAGACTGAAGGCAGGACTCGCAACAAGTTGATGAAGTTCCTCAAAGTCAAGTGGTCACACCATTCCGACCGTGAAGCTACCTGGGAACGCGAGGATCACCTCCGTTCTGAATACCCGGCGTTCTTTCAGTCCTAGATCTCGGGACGAGATCCTTTCGTAGTGGTGGAGTGTTGTAACACCCCGGATGTAACTTTCCAAATATGTATTCCAACTCTTGCCGTTTCCGGCCTTAAGTTGTTTTATTTTCTCGGGTTCAGGTCTTTGTCTCCGTGTGTTGTTATCATTGTCATGCATCTCATATCATGTCATCATGTGCATTGCATTTGCATACGTGTTCGCCTCATGCATCCGAGCATTTTCCCCTTTGTTCGTTTTGCATTCTGGCGCTTCGTTCTCCTCCGGTGGTCGTTTCTACCTTTATTTCGTGTGTGGGGATTAAACATTTCCGGATTGGACCGAGACTTGCCAAGCGGCCTTGGTTTACTACCGGTAGACCGCCTGTCAAGTTTCGTACCATTTGGACTTCGTTTGATACTCCAACGGTTAACCGAGGGACCGAAAAGGCCCCATGTGTGTGGCAGCCCAACACCTCTCCAATTTGGCCCAAAACGCACCTAACCCTTCTCCATCATCTAGAGCGTTCGATCACGACCGCGTGGCCGAAAACCGTGCTCAATTTGTACTCTCCTTGCTCCCTCTATGCCTATGAATAGGTCCTCCTCGAAAATCCAGATCCCCCCTCATTCGAAACCCTAAAAATCCCCTCGCGCCGTTGCCGGACACGTCCGTCCTGGGCGGACGAAGTCGCCGCCGCCGCCCGCGGCCACTAGCAGAGCGCCACATGGCGCGCCGCCACCTCCTCCCACCGAAGCACGCACGGCCCAAGCGAGGCCCCCGTGGCCAAGTCCCTCGCCCCGCCACCCGGCTCGTCCCGCCGCCCGCGCCCCTCGCGGCGTCCTTCGCCCAGCTCACCGCGCCACCGCGGATCCTGGCCATTGACTCCCTCATCGCCGGCATTTGCCTCCCCTCGTCGTCAGCCGCCGCCGCCGTCGAGCCTCGACGTCCGCACCCGCGGCCACCGCCCTCTCCGACCACCTCGCTGGCCGGCCTCGTCTCCGGCATCCCCCGTGGCAAGGATCCACTCCGGCGAGCTCCAAGTCCGGCCAACCTCATGATCTGTGTCGACGAACTCCAGATCTGGATCCGGTTGACCCATTTCCCCGAAACCCTAATCCATGTGCTCCTGTTCATAGCATCGTATCTCTGCATCCGTAGGTCCGTTTTTTGGCATATAGCATATCAAAATGTTCGTCTCAGAGAGTACATCATTTCATTCCATTGCATCATTTTCATTTGAATTCATCTTGGCGCCCGAAATGCTGTTAGAAGGAGGCTACTTGAGATAATTGTTAGATCCGCTACTCCATTTAGACATTTGTCATTTTTGCCATGATTATTGTGTGCATGCTATGCCCATGAGCTCTACATATGTTTTGTTATCGGTTTTTTCATCTTTTCAGAGGTGCAATCCATGTATTTTTGTGATGTGTGTGGTGACTAGCACAAGCTTGCAAAGTGAGGCACTTGGTAATTCTGTTTTCAGGGACTTAGCATTTCCACTAAGCCCTTGAGCTGTTTAGGTCATGATGCCTTATGTTCATGTTGTTTCCTAGTGATCCGTGCCTCTTTTGAGGATGATCAGTAAGGATGTTTTGTTAATCTTGTAGTGCTCTATCCATCCATGTCTTTGTTTGCATATATGGAGCACCCTAGCTTGAGTCAATCGAGCTCTACTTTTGCTACTTTGTGAATCTGGGTACCATGTCGTCCTGATGGAGATGGAGAAGGTCCTCAAGGAACCACCTAAGCCCCCAGAGCCTCCCGAGGCTCAGAGCTCCGTAGGCTCATGAGGAGCAACCCCTTTGCCGTACACCTTCACCTGCTTCAACTCTCCTTCGTCAACATGACCAGCTGACATCTTTCCAAGTCATTCAGCTAGGAGCGCCCCTCGAGCTGCATCATTTCCAGGCCACATGGGTCCGTCCCTGTGGCATGTATCCCTTTTTCTTATGTCTTTAGCTTACCTTGTTGGGGGCGCCCCTCGCACTACAAAAAAAGACACATCCGTGACATTTTGGGCCGAACGAATTTTTTTTCTATCGTACATATGACACTTCTATGACGATAATTGTGACAAAACTCGGTATCATCATAGATGTGGTGGGCTCCTACTTCTATGACAAAAAATCATGACATAAAATGGGCTTTTCGTCCTGGGCGGGCTGGAGACCCAGCTGCATGACATTCTTTGGGCCGTCCATGACGGAAAAAACCGTGGTAGAAGCGAGGGCGAGGAAAATTTCGCAAGTTCCCGGTTACGGTGGGAGGTCGGGGGCCGAGCGATGCGCGTTTCCCTCATACACGTACCCACGCGTGTGCGAGGCGCTGGCTCTAACTGAACCCGAGCGAGGCAATCGGCTCTAACTGAACCCGAGCGATTGCACTGCAGGCTACGCGTTACTGAACCCGAGCGATCGATCAATGGGTCTTAACTGAACCCGATCGAGCGATTCCTTCGCTACTGTTGCTAACTGAAGTCGATCGATGCTGCCTCTGGATGAACAGTGAGCGTTGCGGGGGGGGGGGGGAGGGGTTGGATGAAGAGTTCCCGGTGGGGTGGATGAACAGGACCCCGTGGTGTTGCTTCTGGATGAATAGGACCCCGATCGATCGAGCTGGTTGGGGCTGGATGAATAGGACCCCGTGGAGGGCTGGATGAACAGGACCACCCTGTGGAGGGTAGGATGAACAATAGACGGTGGAGCGTAGGATGAAAAGTAGCCCGTGGAGGGGTGGTTGAACAGGAGCCCGTGGAGAGGGCTGGTTGAATAGTAGCCGCTGGAGTAGTGCGCGGTGGAGGCTGGATGAACAGGAGCCCGTGGATGAACAGTCGCAGGTGGAGGCTGGAGGAGGACGACGGTGGATGAAGAGTAGCTCATGGAGGCTGGAGGGGGTCGACGGTGGAGATGAACAATATCCCGTGGAGTCCCGTTTTGTGGTACGCCACACCCCTCCCGGTGAACAGGACCCCCGTTTCGACCGTAGCGCTCCAACACAAGTCCGTTTCGTCCGTTTTGCGGTACACCACAGCCCTCCCGATCAACAGGACCCCCGTTTCGACCGTAGGAGGTCCGTTTCCTCCATTTTGCGGTACGCCAGACCCATCCCAATGAACAAGATCCTGTTTTGAACGTGGCCGATCGAACACAAGGCCGTTTCCTCCGTTTTGCGGTACGATAGGCCTCATTTCCATCGCCTGTTCTGTCCAAGCCCTCCCGATGAAGACGACCGTGCATTCCGTTCCGACCCAGCCGGTTGGCTCCGACGCGTTCTGTTGCCTCCCCATGAACACGACGCATTTCGTTGCCTCCCCATGAACACGACGCATTCCATTGCCTCCCCACAAACACGATGACGACGTTGTTTCTCCGTTCCGACCCAGCCATGTACATGAGCCCTGGCCGTACTTATGCGCGAGTAGGCATTCGAGACCCTTCCCATATGTACACATACGTGGCCATATTTTCTTTCTTGCACCCTGGCTGCTGTACGTATGTGTACATGCTACGTGCGCCTCTACTACGACACGTGCGCGCCTCTACTATGACACGTGCAAGCCTCTACATCGACAAGTATGTATGTACACGTTCGCGACCAGAATGACAATGCTACATACGCTTCGACCAGGTGGGTCCCGACTGTCAGGCACTTCCTTGCTTGCGAAGGTGTAGCTGGTGGGTCCCAGCAGTCAGGGGGCGAATCGTTTTTTTTTGCCCGGACGCACTTCCTTGTGTGCGAAGATGTAGCTGGTGGGTCCCAGCAGTCAGGGGGAAACGATTTTTTCATGAAATACAGTGGCCCGTCCGGTGGGTCCCAGCTGACAGGTGGAGGAATCATTATTTTCCGCGTAATAAGGAGGCACTTCCTTGCTGCGTCCATGGACCCAGCTGTCAGCCTCTCCATGTACAGTCCACGTCCGATGGAAGTCGTTCCTTGACCACGTTGACCACGCCGCACCGAGAGCACTAGGGCGATGGAGGATGGCGAGGCCTAGGAAGGGGACAACACGGAGGTAGGGAAGACTCGGCAGTTGTTTCCCACGCGGAGGGGAGTACGACTGTACGAGGGTTTACTGGTTCGTCTGCCGTCGCCGGAGAATAACAACCATTGTTCAAGTATCTTCCGATATGCCAATAAATCGGCCGATTTATCGCTTACCGCTGTGAGACCGATAAGATAAATCGGCCGACAACTCAGCCGATATGGCGATAAATCAGCTGATATGCTGATAAACTGGCTAATTTACCCCTTATCATGGGTCGACCAATAAGTTCCCGATAAGCGATATCTGCAACATTGATAACAACAGGTGTAGGTGAGTAGAGGGATAGCTAGGCCAGTGATGGGAGTACGGTCGGGCGGTAAGGCCTGCACGGCAGCACAGCTGGCCGCGATGAGGAGGGAGCAGGCAGTCCCGCCGGTGCTTGTTTGAGCGGCTGGAGCAGGAAGAGCAGAGATTGAAGAAGATCGACCGCCATTGGATGGACATCCAAAAGTCAGTGCTTGTGTGTCAACCTTTTTTTAGGAAAGCCTCAAATCTGTGGAAAATAGCATACAACCCATCAGCCATTATTTCTAATAATTTACAGCCCATTTGCTAATTCTTAAGGTTTTTTTGGAGCCCATATTCTTTTTGTTAGCATTACAGCCAAATTGTGGCAACGATTGAAAAATTATACGAAATTTTGCATATTTCGGTGCGGTCTAAACTATTTTTAATCCCAAAATTTCGACTCACATTCAAACTGATTTTAAAAATAAATGTATATCAATATAAAATCCAACAAATTCTCCATGCGTAAAAATTAATGTAATTTAAACTCTTGAAATGAAAAAACGATATTTGAAACTTATTGCCCGTTTGATGTGTTTTAAAAATGTACAACCCATTTCTCATTACTGATGGGCCATTTTCTCGGCCAGCCGAATGAAAGCACTCCTCGTCTTGTAAGATTTGCAGCCCAACAGGCCTGACAAAGCTACTTACTTGGCAAATCACAAAAAAAACTGGGCTGTGGCCGTGGACCCAGCTGTCAGCCTCTCCACATACAGTACTCTTCCGATGGAAGTCGTTCCTTGACCATGTTGACCACGCCGCGCGGAGAGCACCACGGCGATGGACGATGGCGAGGCCTAGGAAGGGGACGACGCGGCAGCGGAAGGCCGCGTGGAGAGGACTACGAGGGTTCACTGCTTCGGCTGCCATGTGAGGCTGCCGTCGCCGCAGGGCCTGGCCAGCGGTGGGAATAGTAGGGGGCGGTGAGGCCTCTGCGGCAGCACTGCCGGCCACGGGAGGCAGGAGCATGCGGCACGACCGGCGCTGCTTTGGGCGGCTGGAGCAAGAAGACCAGAGGTTGAAGTAGCACTATGGCCGTTGGATGGACATCGTACGGTCACTGGAGCTAGAATCATTCATATTGACTAAGTTGACAAAGCCCTTTGTCCCCGTCAACTTAGTAGGCCCACAAGTTAGCCTCCCAGCAAGGTGGGTCCCAGCTAGCCGGGAGAGTATTCAATTTTTTGTGCGTAATAAGGAGGCACTTCCGGTGGGTCCGAGCTGACAGCGGGGGGAATGTTTTTTCACGAAATACGGTGGCCCATCTGGTGGGTCCCAGCAGTCAGTGGGAAACGATTTTTTTCACAAAATACTAGTGGCCCGTCCGGTGGGTCCCTGATGTCATGTGGAGGAATCATTATTTTCCACATAATAAGGAGGCACTTCCTTGCTGCCGCCCTGGACCCAGCTGTCAGCCTCTCCATGTACTGTCCACGTCCGATGGAAGTCATTCCTTGACCACGTTGACCACACCTCGCCGAGAGCACCAGGGTGGTGGACGACGGCGAGGCCTAGGAAGAGGACGACGCGGAGCCGGTGAAGACGCGGCAGTGGATGCCCACGCCGAGAGGAGTATGAGGGTTCACTCGTTCGGCTGCTGTGTGAGGCTGCCGTCACCGCACGGCCTGGCCAGCGGTGGGAATAGTAGGGGGAAGTGAGGCCTCCACGGTAGCACAGCCGGCCACGGGAGGCAGGACCGGGCGGCACGACCGGCGCTGCTTTGGGCGGCTGGAGCAAGAAGACCAGAGGTTGAAGAAGCACTACAGTCGTCGGATGGACGTTGTACGGTCACTGCAACTAGAATCATTTATATTGACTAAGTTGACAAAGCCCTTGGTACGTCAACTTAGTAGGCCCACATGTCAGCTTCTGAAACGGTGCGCCCCAGATGTCAGGGGGAGGAATCATTTTTTGGGTGGGTGAAGCTAGAATATCCGAGATATAAGAAGAAGCATGGCATCCGTTAGATGGACATCCAACGGCCACTGCTGCTAGAACCGTGTGTTGACTATAAGTTGACAAAGCCTTGCATACGCGTCAACTCTGTTTTTTTAGGGGACGCATCAACTTAGTAAGGCCAGAAGTGTGTGGCAGAGAACTTATAGCCCATTTGAGATTTGTAAGAATGTGTAGCCCATTTTTGAATTCTAATGGAATTTACTACAGGGCATTTACAGTTTGTTAAAAGTATAGCCCATTTCAACAAACCATTCAAAACAGAATTCAATAAAATTTCCCACATTTTGATGGGATCCGAAATATGTTTATCCCGAAATTTCTAGTCAGATTAAATACAATTTCAATATAAATTTATATTACGTAAAAATCCAACGAAACATTGCGCTCGCAACAATTAATGAAATTAAAATTTTCAACATCGAAAAATAATATTTTATAAAGTAATCACGTGTTTGGTGCATTTTTTTATAGTTACTGCCTAGTTTTTATAATTACATCCCATTTATTATTTCTTAAAGCCTATTTTCTTGTTAAGCCTAATGCATCCCTCCTAGGAAAGATTTGCAGCCTAATGGGGCGGAGAATAACTACTTGACCTTGCATGGGTATTCCTAAAAAAAGTATAGCTGGGCTAGCCATTTTTAGCTTGAAAAAAATTAATATCTGGGCTGGATATCTGTCTTGGGCTAGACGGGCCACAACCCGCCTAGTTAATATCTGCAACGATGTTTTCGTTGTTGTTCAGAGGAGAAAAATTAATATCTGGGCTAAACATCGAAAAACTCTGCAATGCTCACACCTCAAAAACACAAATACTGCTCGAGCTGCTTGGTCCCAGCTGTCGGCCGCATCTTGTGTAATTCTCTCATTTATTGACTACTACATAGGTTGACAATGGTGTGGGACCGTGATATCAGGAAACCAGGGGGAAGCAAAATAAATAACTCCAGCAAGCGCTTCCACCTCTGCCTCGTTGTGTCCCATGGAAACCCCATTCCTCCCTTTTTTTTTACTCGGGCAAGGACCAATGCATGCAGCATGTCCATGCGGTTATTAGGCAAGAAATAAAAGCGCTTTGCATGCTATGAATTACGATGGCATGCATGGGTAGCTAATAAGGCATCCTCTTAACTGTTGTGATTAAATGATGTGTTTAGAAGAGAGAAGTATTCTTCTTTTCCACCAATCTGCTTGCACCTAGGTCGTGATGCACCTTCTAATACGACTTATTCACCTAGACGGAGGGAGTATAGTTTTATACATATATATATATATATATATATATATATAATAAGGACGCACTTGCGTACGTGAGGCTATGGACCTGGTGGGTCCCCATTGTCATCCTCTCCAAGTAAAGTCATCTCCTCGCCCGCGCGCGCTTTCCTCCCGAAACAGTGAGCGCCACCCGCCCCGCTTCCCGGTGCAGGCGATTGCTCTGCCTTCAAATGAAACAAGTGTCATCCGTCCATCCATCTGCCGCCCACATTAATGATACGCGGTTACCGAGGCGGCTACTTCGGCGCCACACGTCCGTCCCTCCGCCCGCCCACCATTGCTATATAAACTGCTGCGCCGGCCATAGCCGAAGTCATCCACATCCGTTCCCTTTCTCCTGTCCACACCACTACTGCCCACCATGGCTTCCTCGCGCTCCAGCACTCTTTGGGACGGGCAGACGACGGACCACAAGGAGATGGCAGCCATTGCTGCCGACTGGCTGGCCGGCAGGCAGCCGGAGGACGACGACGTCCCAATGGAGAACATGGTAGTCGAAGATCTGGCGCCAACCCCCTCCTCCGCGCCATCCTCGTTGGTGCATTGCAACATGACCATCGGCGAGGCCCGTGCCCAATATATGGACAGTGTGAGGCAAATGTGTCAGGAGCAGTTCCGGGAGGCGCAGGCCGATGCCGCCTACAACCACCATCTCCTCCAGGAACACTTGTAGGCGGAGGAGCAGATCGCCGCGGAGCGGGCGGAGCAGGAGGCGCTGCTCTACTCGTACCGCTCCGCCCGCAAGGGCCGCCTGGAGCGCTGGCGGGACCGCATGCGGGTGGCGGAGGCTGCGGCCGCCTAAAAAGAGGCTAGCAAAGAGGGCAATGAAGTAGGCGAGGCATTGTTTTTCGAGACCGAGGACGAAGCAGAGGACAATGCCGGCTCTGACGAGTCCCCGCTCCGCTGGCGTCGACGAGGCCCTGCTCTGCCGAGGCCCCATGTCCGGGCTTGCTGATCCCACGTACACCTATGCGGATCGGCGGACCAAGCCCCTTTCGGTTCGGCAGGGGGCGGAGGATGCACGAAGAGCAGATCGAGGTGAACGCACGAACGAGGCGATCAGTTTACCCAGGTTCGGGCCGCACGGATGCATAAAACCCTACTCCTGCTTTGGTTTGTATTGTGTTCTTGCTCGGGAGCGATGAATGCTACAGTACACTTGGGTGGCTAGGGAGACCGAGCGTGAGAATGGTCGTCCCCCCTCCCCTGTTGCGCATGGGCCTCCTTTTATATGTCTAAGGGGTCACCGACAGGTGGCAACAGAGATGAGGGTAAAAGGGTAAAAGAGGTGGTAGTTGGCGCCACTACTTGCTACAGTTGTATCATACCTAACCCTGACGGTAGGGGACAAAGGCATTAAATGCCTGTCTGTGTCGCCTAGACGGGGCGGAAAGGGACCATCAGGGGCGCCACCGTTTGCCACGATGGCTCCTTGTCAGCGCCTGCTTGCCACCGCATGCCCCGGGCTGCACAGCCTCCCGCCACGTATGCCAGGGACGATCCCAGAGCGACATGTTGGTGGGTGAGCTGGGGCGCGGGCTGCGGAGTAGTATCTTGCCGTGGCAAGCGCCTTTCCGCGGATGTTACCTTGTCGCGTCCGGGAGCTTGTCGCTCACCGGGTCTTGCCGGGACGCGCAGCGCATCGCAGCAAGCTTCTCGAGATGTCTTGGTTGGTCTTCCCGGCAAGCTCCTCTTGCCGGGGTCTTGCTTCCTTCCCGGCAAGCTCGTCTTACCGGGGCCTTGGATACTTTGTTCTTGAATGGCTCCAAAGGAACCACGGAGGGTCTTGGCGGTCGCCCGGCAAGCCTTGCCGCGGGATGCTGCGACTGCCCGTGCACAAGTTCGGGATACTAAGGTACCCCTACTTTAGTACACCGACAGGGGCCCCCGGGCCTGGGCCATACACGGTGCCGAGCGCTGTTGGGCCAGGCCCAAAACAGTGCACGGGCAGGCGCGGCCTGGGTTACGCCATAACTCACTCCGCATCCACCGCGCCCTCCCCGCACGGCACGCGTCAAACACGGCATCGTGGGAGAGATCGTGGGCGGTTTTCGAGGCGTCCACTCCCCACGATCACGGGGTGGGGAGAGGTCGCCCCATACGTCGCCTCGGTTCTGCACGCCTGCCACGCGGCTCCCATGCACTTGGGGTCGCGGACAGCGGAGGCTGGAAACGGGGCCGTCGTGGGTCGAGGCAGCGGGTCGGCCCCAGCTCCCTGCCTTCCCGCGTCTTGATTCGCTGAGCGGGGCGGCCGAGCCCCCACCTCGCTCGTTTATAAAGAGCGGGAGGGGAGGACGGAAGCCCGCATTCGCTCATCTTCTCCTTCCTTCGCTTCTGCTCCCCTTTCTCTCATTCGCCATGGAGAAAGGGAACCCTGGTCCTTCATCAGTGGCGGCGAGGGTTGCCGCCAGACAGCGCATCCCTCCCTCTCCCGCACCCGTGGTGGCGGAGCCAGCCGTAAGGGGAAGAGGGAGGGGGCGAGGTCGCGGATGAGGCCGAGGACGAGGCCGAGGTGCTCGGGGAAGAGGTGGATGGGGCGGCGCGCCGGCTTCGCCTCCGCTGGCGGTTCCTCTTCCCACGGGGGTCCATATTGGGGATGACCCTTGTGAGTTCTTCGTCAGGCTGCACCAGGCGCCTCGTCGTCGCCTCCGGCTCCCAGCTCCGTTCACGAGCGCGATGGAGCCGGACCCGCCCGAGACACTGAGACTGCACATGAGGGGCTGTGGGATCAGCGGCACGCGAGTCCGCGTTGAATCCCCAGCCCCTGATGTGATGTATCTTGGTCGAGGGTGGAAGACGTTCGCCCATATCCACAGCTTGACGGCGGGGCTCACCCTCCATTTTAAGTTGATGGAGGGCGATCTCCTCTCCGTCAAGGTCTTCAGGTGCTTCGGCACTCCGGCGAAGTGCTGCGTGGACAGCTCCTCCGATAGGGAAGGCTCCTCCTCGAGCGAGAGTGACGAGGAGGAGACCGACAGCGGCGACGAGGGTAGCGGGCGGCAGGATGACGGGTCCGACTAGGTGTCGGGTGCCGCTCCGTGCGGCACCGGCGACCCCATCATCCGTGTCGCCGGCTCCTTGAACTCCCCGGGGTCGTCTCCTTGGGCGGCTGGCGTAGGGTGGCTGCGGAAGAGGAAGAGGGCTGGCGGCAAGGCCGTCAAGTCGGAGTACGAGGGCGTGGTGCCCTCGACAGCGTGCTGACGTCCTGCCGCCTCGTCTTCGAGCCCTGCTCCTGGCGCCGCCATCGCCGTCCAACCTTCGGATGGCCCCGGGGAGGTTCTCTTGGTGTCTTCTGGCACCCGTAGCTCGCCTAGGCGCCCCTTTTGCCCTTCTCGCCTCCTTAACCTATCTCCAGAAGAGAGGGACAAGAAAGGGATTACGGGCATGTTATCTTTTTAATTTGTAAGCCTTCGGGCCTTAGTTGCATTTAAAACTTGTAATCCTCTCTTTCAAGTTTTTCATCCTCTATGGACTGTACCTGAGTGGAATGTTTTTTAATGAAAAAGGGGATGCTTGCCGGGTCATTTGTCTCGCGGGTAGAACCCACGTCAAGGAGCAAATCCTTGGTATCTTTCAGATAGACACTCCTTCCCCGGCAACAGGCCCTGCCGTCTTCCCACGTCGCTCGACCTTTCAAACGCTTTTGGCGGAGGCAGGGACCAGGCAGGCGCGGCCCCTCATTTCCTCCCTTTGCTGCCGCGACTACGACCAAACTTGGCCCCGGGAGCGAGCCCCAGGGCCTAAAGTTAAGGGAGCACGGTAGTTTTCAGGAAGAAACGAGGTTTCGTATTCCCCAGTCCATAAGAGAATGCATGATGAGGGATGAAAGACTTATCTGAGATTGCAGCCCACGGCAACTCTGGCTTGCCGTTGGTGAATCTTGGTACTTGCAACCCCGGCAACACTGGCTTGCCGGGGTCCAGATGCCGGTACGTCCTTCTTCTCCTTTTCGTCCTCAGGCGGTCCGGCAAGGATATGCGAGCCCTGCGAACCAAGGGAAATGAAAGAAAGGCAAAGGGACGCACACTCGACCTCTAAGTTAGGGGTTAGCCGCTGTTAAGCACTATCAACCCTAACCAAGGACGGGACTCGACCTAGCATGCATGCTATAACTCTGGGCGCCAGCGCTTCATTTACTTGTGCTCAGGGTCTGCGCCTGGCTTTGTACAAAGGATTACATGCAACAGCGGCAAGACTTCTACAAAAGGGTGGTTGCCGGACAGGGTCCGACAACCGCGCCTTACGGGTAAAACTTACAAAGATGCTCGATATTCCAGGAGTTGCTCACTGGTACGCCATCTTCGGTCTCCAGGCGGAAAGCGCCAGGCCTGGTGACTCGTTTCACCCGGTAAGGGCCTTCCCACTTCAGCGTCAACTTGTTGGAATTCTTGGCGGACTGAACGCGCCGAAGAACAAGGTCGCCTTCCTCGAGACTTCTGGCATTAACTTTGCGGCTATGATAGCGACGCAAAGCTTGCTGGTAGCGAGCGGCTCGCACAGCAGCCTAAAGACGATCTTCCTCAAGGAGCAGCGCGTGATCTTGCCGCAGCTGCTCTTGCTCAAGCTCATCATAAGCGAGCACTCGAGGTGACCCGTATACGAGTTCCGTGGGGATAACTGCCTTCGCTCCATAGACTAGAGCGAAGGGTGACTGGCCAGTGGCTCGATTTGGCGTCGTCCTGATCGACCAAAGATCCACCGGCAGCTCCCCGATCCAGTTTCTTCCGCACTTGTGCAGCCTGTCGAAGGTTCTGGTCTTGAGCCCGTGCAGCACTTCAGCATTTTCCCTCTCAGCTTGGCCGTTGCTTTTCGGGTGAGCAACAGAAGCGAAGCAGACCTTGGCGCCAAGATCTTGGACGTACTGCATGAAGGTGCGGCTCGTAAATTGTGTACCGTTGTCGGTGATTACCCTGTTAGGGATCCCAAAACGGCAAACAATCGACCTGAAGAACTTGACTGCTGACTGTGCTGTCACCTTCCTCACTGGTTCCACTTCCGGCCACTTTGTGAACTTGTCAATTGCAACGTACAAGTACTCAAGGCCCCCGATAGCTCGGGGAAAGGGGCCGAGGATATCGAGCCCCCAGACCGAAAATGGCCGGGATAAAGGGATCGTCTGGAGAGCTTGAGCTGGCTGGTGTATCTGCTTGGAATGGAACTGGCACGCTTCACACTTGGTTACTTGTGCAGTTGCATCCTGGAGGGCTGTCGGCCAGAAGAAGCCTTGCCGGAATTCTTTTCCGACAAGGGCTCTTGCGTCATTGTGGTGACCACATATGCCTCCGTGTATCTCTGCCAACAGCTTCTGTCCATCTTCCCGAGGAATACACTTCAATTTCACACCGTTGAGTCTTCTTCTGCACAGTGTGTTGTCGACAAATTGGTACATACTAGACTGCCGGGCTACTCTTTCTGCTTCTTCCTGCTCTTCGGGAAGTTCTCCTGTCTGAAGGAAACGGACAATCTGCTGCGCCCATGTTGGAGCCTGTGGCTCGACAACAAGGACTAAAGGCGATGCTGCTACTGCGGGAACATCTGCTTCCTCAGCAAGAACCTGCGGCTCAGCCGGAGCTTGACGTTCCCCGGCAGGCTTGCCGGAGCAAGACTTGTGAGGAGCGTCTGCTTCAACGAAACAAACCCTAGGACTTGCCGGAGCAGACTGCTCCTCAGCACTGTTGGTGTTGATCTTGGGGACTTTCTTGGCGGCGGCTTCGGGAAGCTCTGCCGGAAAATAGTCGCCAGAAACCAACTTCCTCTTCTTGCTCTGTCCAGTTGGTGGTGTTACGGACGGCTGAGTCAGCTTGAGCACAAAAATTCCTGGTTCCATAGGTAATAGAAGTGCAGCGCACTTTGACAGGCCATCGGCAATGTCATTCTCAGCTCTTGGAACATGTTCCATTTGCAGGCCGTCAAAGCGCTCTTCTAGCTTCCTCACTTCATCAACGTAAGCTTCCATCAACGGACTCTGGTAAACCTTGTTCCCTTGGCGGACGACAAGCTGCGAGTCACCCCTGACAATTAGCTTCTTAATCCCAAGTTCTGCCGCGATCCTGAGACCGGCAAGCAAACCTTCATACTCTGCAGTATTGTTTGTCCCTTGCTCTTTGGGAAAGTGCATCTGGACTATGTACTTGAGGTGCTCTCCGGTGGGTGCGACAAGCAGCACACCAGCACCGGCGCCTTGTAGCGAGAAGGCACTGTCAAAGTACATGAGCCACTCTTTGTTTGCTTCCTTGGCGGGGATGCTCGTCTCCGAAATTTCTTCGTCTGGAGTTGGCGTCCACTCTGCTATGAACTCTACCAATGCTCTGCTTTGGATTGTTGATGTACTCTCAAATTTGAGGCCAAAGCTTGACAGTTCCAGTGCCCACTCGACAATCCTGCCTGTTGCTTCTGGATTTTGCAATATCCACTTCAGCGCAAAGTGAGTGAAAACTGTGATCTCATGTGCTAGGAAGTAATGGCGCAGCTTTCTCGAGGCCATGAGAAGGCCGAAAAGCAACTTCTGCACACCAGAGTACCTTGACCTAGCCCCTGCAGAAGGGAACTGACAAAGTAAACCGGGCGCTGCACCATCTTCTTCTGTATCTCCTCTTGCATCTGCGCAGATCCTTGCTTGTCGGGACCAGAGCCTTTCGGGGAAGCCCCCTGCTTGTTACTGGATGTGCTTGCCGCGGTCGCTGGCTCGTCATCTGCCTCCCTCTCCGCTACTAACGCAGCACTAACCACTTGATTGGTTGCCGCTATGTACAGCAGCAACTTCTCTTGTGGTTTAGGTGCGACAAGCATTGGAGTGGAGGACAGGTATCTCTTCAAGTCTTGCAGCGCAGCCTCCGCTTCCGGAGTCCATTTCATTGGACCTGCCTGTTTCAAAATTTTGAAAAATGGCAGGGCGTGCTCGGCAGACCGAGAGATAAACCTGCTGACAGCAGCCATGCAGCCGGCAAGCTTCCGTACATCCTTGACGCGCTTTGGTGCTTCGATCTGCTCAATGGCATTGATCTTGTTGGGATTAGCTTTGATTCCCCGTTGAGACACAAAGAACCCGAGAAGCTTGCCGGAAGGGACTCCAAACACACACTTCCCGGGGTTGAGCTTGAGGTTGACCTTGCGCAGATTTGCAAAAGTCTCTTCTAAGTCTTGGATCAGAGTTGCCATGTTCTTGCTTTTGACCACTATATCATCCATGTAAGCTTCTATATTTCTGTGTATCTGTGGCTTCAAAGCGATATGGACTACTCTGGCAAATGTTGACCCAACATTCTTTAATCCGAAAGGCATCCGTACGAAACAGTACGTGCCACATGGAGTAATGAATGCGGTTTTCTCGTCATCCTCTTCTGCCATGAAGATCTGATGGTATCCTGAGTATGCGTCAATAAATGAAAGCAACTCACATCCGGCTGTGGAGTCAATAATCTGGTCAATGCGCGGCATGGGAAATGGATCTCTGGGACAAGCTTTATTAACATCAGTAAAGTCAATACAGAGCCTCCATTTTCCATTTGCCTTGCGCACTACCACAGGATTGGCCAGCCACGTGGGATGGAGCAGTCCTCTGACAAGACCTGCTGCTTCCAATTTCTTGATTTCTTCTGCTATGAATTCTTGGCGCTCCACTGCCTGTTTTCTGACCTTCTGCTTGATGGGCCGCGCATGAGGACAAACGGCAAGATGGTGCTCAATTACTTTCCTGGGAACACCGGGGATATCAGACGGTTGCCATGCAAACACGTCAACATTCGCCCGCAGGAAAGTAACGGGTGCGCTTTCCTATTTTGGGTCGAGCGTGGCACTGATGGTGAAGGTACCACCAGTGCCGTCCTCCTTGGCGGACACCTTCTTGGTATGCGGTGGAGCTGCCATTGCCTTTTTACACTTGCCGGTGGAGCTCGATGGTGCGTCCTCGACGGCAGCGCAGCACTCCGAGGAGGTGCGCTTGCCGGAGTGGGCATCAGAGCTCTTGCCGGACTTGGCCTTCTTCTTCCCCCTGGGAGCTTCAGCGGCAAGTGCCTTGCAGTCTGTCGCAGCAGCTGCTTCCCGGTAGATCTTGTTGGCGCAGACAAGGGCATCCTTCTTGTCGCCAGGGACAGAGATGACGCTTATCGGGCCTGGCATCTTGAGCATGTTGTATGCATAGTGAGATGCTGCCATGAACTTGGCGAGTGCTGGATGGCCAAGTATCCCATTGTAAGGCAATGGGAAATCGGCCACGTCAAAAGTGACCCTCTCCGTTCTGAAATTCATCTCGCTGCCAAATGTCACAAGCAGCATGACCTTCCCTTTCGGCTTGCTCCTTCCCGGGTTAATTCCTTGGAATGTACCGGTCTCTTCGAGCTCGCTGTCCGGGATCTGGAGTTTCTGGAGCACAGCGGAGGAGATCAGATTTAAGCCGGCCCCGCCGTCAACTAGCATCTTAGTGACTTTGAGATTGCGGATTGTTGGCGAAACCAACAACGGCAAGCACCCGACCGCAGTTGTGCGATCAGGGTGGTCCTTAATGTCAAAGATGATAGGCGTGCTAGACCACTTTAGAAGCTTGCGTGATTCGACAAGTGGCTCTACCGCATTAACTTCCTGCAGCCACTATTTGAGCTGGCGGTGGGAAGTATGCAGAGAAGCACCATCGTCAACACACAAGACTTCTGTAGCCTTCTGAAACTCCTGTTCACTGTTCTCAACATCATCCATGTCTTCGTCGTCGTCTTCATCATCATCCTTATCGCGGCCGCAGGGAGGTCTATCTCCTTGCCACTGCTTGACCTTGTTGCGGCGTCCTCCCTGGCTAGCGCGCTTCTTGCCGGCCTCTCCACCGCCTCCTTGGGCTCTCTCCTTGTCGCGCCGCTCGTACTCAGCTTTCTGTTGCTGGACAAGGTGCTCAACCTTCTTGCAGTTCTGGAGATCATGGCCTTTGCTGCGGTGGATCTTGCAGTACTGCTTGTCGGAGCCGTCCTGCTTGTCGGCGGCTGCCACAACCTGGCAGTTGGTGCACGCGGCAACCTCCTTGCCGGAGCTGCCAACTTGGGCTTGCTTGGCGCCACCGTCATTGCCGGACTGCTCAACGACTAGTACCTCCTTGCCGTTCTTCTTCCTGTTGTGCCTCCGGTTTTTCCTTGCTGGGGCGGTATCCTCACTGTCAGATCCCCCTGTTCCAGTAGTCTCTCCGGGGAGTTTCCTCCCTTCCTTGGCGCGTGCGCACTTGTCGGCCAGGGCGTATAGCTCACCGACGTCTCTGATCCTGCTCATCGCCATTTCCTCCCGCATCCTGCGATTACGTGCGTTCTGATGGAACGCGCTGATAACCGCGGCAGGGTGGATGTCTGGGATGTTGCGCTGCACGCGGCTGAATCTCTGGATATACTTGCGCAAGGGCTCTCCTTCCTTCTGGGCAAGCAGGTGGAGGTCACTCTCTTGGCCATGTGGTTTGTGGCCGCCTATAAAGGCGCCAACAAACTGATGGCACAAGTCCGCCCAAGAGGATATGGAGTTGTCCGGCAAGTGCATGAGCCAGGACCTGACTTCGGGCTTCAGCACGAGCGGGAAGTAGTTGGCAAGGACCTTGTCATCTCGCCCCCCGGCAGCTTGCACCGCAATGGTGTAGATGCTGAGGAACTCGGACGGGTGCGACTTGCCGTCGTACTTCTTCGGTACGTCCGGCTTGAAATGCTTCTGGCTGAGCCACTGGACTTGCCGTAGCTCTTGGGTAACCGCAGGACAACCTACCGCGTACGGCAAGTCGCCTGGCTCTCCGGGCGCATGCATGTCAACAGAAGGCCCAGCGCGCAGGTCTGATTGACGCTGCGCTTCTCTTCGGCGCTCGATGCGTGTTCGAGCGTCTTCTTGCTGTCTCTCATGAAGAACTTGGCGCTGATCGCGACGAGCTCACGGATCTGACGACGCGGTGGAGTAGCTCTCGAGGTGGATCCGGCGAGTCGGCGATCTTGGCCTTCGAGGCGGAGAGTGCACAGTGGTTGCACCCTCGCCCCTCTTGTCGCCACCGGCTTGCGCTTGGCTGACTTGCCATGGCAGCGATGCGCTCGGCTGCCGTGGGTTGTCACCGTTGGCGAAGCCGATGAGGCTCTGGATGGTGGCCCTCCAGTCATCGATCTTCTCTGGCGCTGGAGGATAATCTAGGAGCAGTTGGGCACGTGCGAACGCTTCCGCCGGAGTGGCAGGCGGCGGCAGCGAACGGTGTGAGGAGCGAGATATGCTCGGACTTCTAACTGCGTTAGAAGGAGCAACATCTCGTCCAAGCGACCGCGCCATGCTCGCGCCAGCATGTTGGCGTGCATGCTGGTCCTGAGCACTCCGGGATCCGCCAGCTTGATCTTGGCCCAGCAGACGTATGGTACCGTGGGTACCATGACGCTGCTGGTCCCGCACCTCCTGGGATGGGCGCGGTGCGTGTACGGACGCCGAGGTCTTGGAGTGTGCGCGGTCATTGTGGGAGCCGACCGCGCCGCCGATGTGCAACGCAGCCTTGTCCTTGGACCTGGCAGCACCATGAGTCCCTTCGTCGGCGCCCGCTCTTCCGCCGGCGCCTACTCCACCAGCCGTTCGCTCCGGCGATGGTGGGATCGGCGCAGACGGAGCTGCTACCTCCAAAGCCTTCTTCTTCGGCAGCATGTTGATGAAGAGGATGAAGATTTGGCTCGTGCGAATGCCGGATCAGGTTCACACAGCCTCGACGCACCCCCTACCTGGCGCGCCAAAGATGTCGGGGGTTGCTGATCCCATGTACACCTATGGGGATCGGCGGACCAAGCCCCTTTCGGTTCGGCAGGGGGCGGAGGATGCACGAAGAGCAGATCGAGGCGAACGCACGAACGACGCGATCAGTTTACCCAGGTTCAGGCCGCACGGATGCGTAAAACCCTACTCCTGCTTTGGTTTGTATTGTGTTCTTGCTCGGGAGCGATGAATGCTACAGTACACTTGGGTGGCTAGCGAGACCGAGCGTGAGAATGGTTGTCCCCCCTCCCCTGTTGCGCATGGGCCTCCTTTTATATGTCTAAGGGGTCACCGACAGGTGGCAACAGAGATGAGGGTAAAAGGGTAAAAGAGGTGGTAGTTGGCGCCACCGCTTGCTACAGTTGTATCATACCTAACCCTGACGGCAGGGGACAAAGGCATTAAATGCCTGTCTGTGTCGCCTAGACGGGGCGGAAAGGGACCGTCAGGGGGGCCACCGTTTGCCACGATGGCTCCTTGTCAGCGCCTGCTTGCCACCGCATGCCCCGGGCTGCACAGCCTCCCGCCACGTATGCCAAGGACGGTCCCATAGCGACACGTTGGTGGGTGAGCTTGGGCGCGGGCTGCGGAGTAGTAGCTTGCCGCGGCAAGCGCCTTGCCGCGGATGTTATCTTGTCGCGTCCGGGAGCTTGTCGCTCACCGGGTCTTGCCGGGACGCACAGCGCGTCGCAGCAAGCTTCTCGAGATGTCTTGGTTGGTCTTCCCGGCAAGCTCCTCTTGCCGGGGCCTTGGATACTTTGTTCTTGAATGGCTCCAAAGGAACCACGGAGGGTCTTGGCGGTCGCCCGGCAAGCCTTGCCGCGGGATGCTGCGACTGCCGTGCACAAGTTCGGGATACTAAGGTACCCCTACTTTAGTACACCGACACCCCGCGGCGCCAACAACAAGGCAGTGGACACCGCCGGCTCCGCCGAGGCCCCTCCCCACTAACAACGAGGCAGAGGACATCGCTGGCTCAGCCGAGGCCCCACCCTGCCGGCAACGCAGGGGAGGATTTCTACCACTCTGCTGAGGCACCACCCGCCGGCAATGAGACAGTGGACGTCGCCGGCTCCGCCAAGGCCCCGCCCCGCTACCAACGAGGCCGCGCCACACAGAAAATGAGGAAGAGTAGAACACGGTAGGTCGCCGCCGCTCGGGTCCAAGTAAGGCCACCGCTACTACCCTCCTATTGAAGCCAAGCTAGGCGGGTTGACCATTGACGGCCGGTTAGCTTCTTGGCAGTGACGTGGAGTCGGGGAGTTCTGCTGGAGAATAACACTGCTTCTGCTTAACTACTGGTGCAGTTGGCTGACTGACACGTGGGCCCAACAGGCCACATGTCAGTTACGCAACTGCACCTGCAGTTAAGTCACTGAAGCTTCTGTTCGGCTCAGCGGGACACAGGTGGGTAGCTTCGGTTAATTAATTATACCTCCAGCGCACCCCTTTTTAGTTGAAGAATGTATGAAATGTAATGAAATCTGGCATGTTTATATGAAATCCGACCATGTATGAATGTATTTATTTCGATTAGTTTGAATTCCTATATCACTGGCATTGGATGAACATGCAAAACAATACGTACTAGCATTATTCCCAGGGTGATCACCTCGTTTGCAGCAGTTTCACATGTACTCCCTTCCCTCCGGTCCTTTCTAGTTTGCATACAAGTTTTGTCTGCAGTCAAAGTATCTCTACTTTGACCAATCTTATACAAAAAAGTATGCACTTTCACAATGTGCGAAGTAAAAAGGAACATAAGGAGTACAAAGAGTTTGAGCAGCTTTTTAGCGTATCTGTACATTGCAATCAAACACACAGGCCTGGCAATTCATAGAGAACATTCAAAACAATCGATGATTATGCATCTCAGTGACTCACATGTCAGAGGCAATATTTACTTCACAATTAAAGAATAAATAGAAAATTGATCAACGCTGCTGACAGCAAGGGCGTCCCACTTGAAAATATCAAACGCATGTCTTGCTAAAATCAATCAGCAAAATTTGACAAGGTTCTCCCATTCCAAAATATCAAATGCCTACAATTGTGGAATGGGCAGGGTTTGCCATCAGTTCGAACATTGACATGGCACCTCGTGCTAAATAAACCAGCTGTTCTTTTTGTGCAGTTCCACTAAAATCAACCAAATTGGCGCGTAGCTTGTATGATTTCGCCCTTATATGTTGCAAGGCCTTGAACTTATCGGCACCTCCTTTTTTTGGTGGAAATGAATGATTCGATGTATTCATGAACATTTTGTGCAGTTCCCATTGAAATCAAGCTGAGCACCCCTGTTTGCACAAATACAAAAAAGTGATTAGTATAGAGCAAACTGTAATATGAATTACAGTTTCAACAGGCACATACATGGTCCATGTAGAGCACACTTTTAGAAAAATGGAACTCACCAGAAAGAATCCTAGAACAACATTGTACTCGGGCATCACAACAAAAAAATGGAGATTTTGTGAGTCCTTCTGAGCTGAAGTTAGTTTGGTCTTGTGGGGAGTAATGTAACCATCCTTCAACTGCTCCTTCTGATGATAAGATAGACAGGGCTTCTTCATCCTGGCATAATCGGAACTAGTCACTTCACGTACTCCATATTCTTCTTCAGAGGAAGATGATCCTGTTGTGCAAAGAAAAGAGGACTACTAAATGCTAGCATCATTGTTTGCTCGAAAAAAAGAAAGGAAATATTTAAAACAACACAGATGAAGCACTTCTCAAGGACAATACCACTTTTTCATGACAGTATCTAAACAGTAGCACAACACCAACAGAGATCACAAAGCTCAATCATATGGATGAAATTAGTGGGCGAGAACCAACCTTTGTCAGGAGGCTTATTGTGTAGAGCATATAGATGAAGCAATTCTTCGGAACCATCTGTTGCAATCTACGGTGGTGGCCATGCTTACTATATACTCCTCGATTAGTTTAATGTTTCCAACATCTTCTTGTGCAGTTCCACTAAAATATATGGTATCTTCATAGAAGATCCCTGTTTGGACAAGTAGAGATAATTACATATTACATTAAGAGTGGCATCAAATTAGTGGCAAAACAATTGCTCGTTCCAGCCATAGCAATAAATTAAGATGCAAAACTATATCATTACTTGTGTCATCACAGTTCCAGTGCTTCATTACAGCACCGGGAGTTGATTTTTGTTTTTCTTCCCCTTCATCACTTGGTTCAATAACAAACAAGCTTCACCTTCAATGTAAGATTTGGCATGTCAATTAGGGAGCACAAGTATAGTACTAAACTTAATTTTCTGATGAAAGTGGCAAAATACATGCCAGCAGTTGTGAAATATCCTTATCTTACCTCAATGGGATATTATGGTGCGCATACAGATTGGAAGTCTTGTCTCAATTTGTGCAGTTCACTAAAATCAAGAAACATTATCGTACAAGTAGCACAACATATGAATGCACACTGCAGAATCATGTGAAAGAAGGCTAGTACTAACCTCTCATGATGCGGAATTCAAACAACTCACAAGAAGAAGATCTGAACCAAATTCGCCTTAACGGATAGGAAGTAAGATCTCCACTTGTGCAGTTCCACTAAGATCAAGCAATCAAGCAACGTTGTCGGTGTGACATTTTGGTTGAACTGCACAAAACACTCTTAAAACAAAAGTGTTTTTTGTAGTGCAACAAAAGGTCACAATGGCAAGGAGGTGAAGCAGATAACCCTGTTTACACAGAGGTGCAAAGGAAACAATTAGTGGTCAATAACGGTGAATGACACAGAAGCCAACAAAAAGAAGCATCTAGCTTATCTAAATGGGAAAGAAAGCAAGGCAGTAGCATTTCTCAAATGGTGGCATTGATTAATATTAACATATAGATTATATTAACAATAAAATTTGTTAAACATGTAATTTGCTTTTAACTGTGGCATTGCATCAATTTTCCAGCGGCATTATTAGAGGGTGTTTGTTTACGGGGACATTTTGGTGTAGGGACTAAAAAAACTCCGTGGCAGTCCCATCTAAACGAAAGAGGAGGGACTTTTAGGGACTAAAAGTGGGCATTTGGGACTAAAGAAAGAAGACCCCGAGGGAGTCTTTTTGGGACCTTTTCCAACAGTTGCCCCTGCCACACATCGCACCTTGTCTCTATTAGTTCATTACTAGGGGTAACATGGTCTTTTAGCATGTCATTTAATAACCTCTAGTCCATGTTTAGTCCCTGGAACCCAGAAGGTAGGGACTAGGGAGTTTTTAACCAAACAGGGCCTTAGATTAACAACAGCTAATGAGTTGCACGGTACAGTGGACGCACCAGCACCATGTGCATCTACCGATGTACTGTGGTCATGCATAGTCTGTTGCAACAAAGAACAAGCAACCAAGGAGCATATTTGTGTTGGTCCGAGTTTTGTTATCTTTAGACGCCTTTCCCTATGTGAGCGCAGCAAATCTAGTCCTGCTCAAAATCTATAGCCTTGTCCCTTCCTTTCCTTTTTGAACTAGTACTTTCGCCCCTTCCTTTCCTCTTTGAACCACGTCCTAGATTTATGCGATACAACTTTCCCCACTACTTTCCCCCATTCCTTTCCTATTTGAACCATGTCCTAGATTAATGCTATACAACTTTCCCCTTCATTTCCTCTTTGAACCACGTCCTAGATTCATGCTATATACAACTTTTCCCACTACTTTCCCCCACTCCTTTCGTCTTTGAACCACGTCCTAGATTCATGGTATAAATGCAGCTAGAGCAATGCATGTGGAGTAAGTAAATTATACCTTAAGGTTCTTGGGGCGTGGTTCGGTGGGCGATGGGACCGCGGCGAAGAAGAAGGGGTCGGAGGCCCTCCCGCGCCACCGCTGGGTGGAAAGTGAACAGCTGCGCCGGTAGTCCCTTGCCGATGGCGATAGCGTTAAGCCTCCTTCCCTTCCCGGCGGACGGATCCTGCCGGCTCTTTGAGCAGCAGTGAGGGGAGAGAGAGAGGCCAACGAAGTCTTGTTTAGATCTGGAGAGGGCGAGAGAGTGTGAAGAGAGCAACTACAAGCGCTGAGGCTCCAGCGGGAGAGGGCGAGAGAGTGAGCGAACAGGCTAACCAGCTACACAACCCTCCCGTTATGTTCAACGAGAGGGAAATAACCTTTTATACATTCCTGCAATCTTATGACAAGCATGCCGTGTGTTTTTTTGTGTGTGGGAGTCATTGGGATTTCAATCACAATCGTGTCATTTGGCTTTGGTGGTAAGACTATCCACAGTGGTGCAGAAATAATGCAGCCTTAGTCACCTTACCTCTCTCCACGTAGTACGTTGGGTCCCACCAGTCAGAGGGTGAAACAAACAAATTAATAAGAAAAATTAAAAGCGCCAGCGGTGTATCTTACCTGACACATCTCGCTACTGCTCGGGAACACTTTCCAAATGATCCCTCTGTTCGCTCACGTACTATTTTAAGTGAATCCTTATTATAAGATGCACACAAATTTTGGGCACTTTTATTCGACTTAAGTCAGTGCGCTACCGTATCTCGTATACTTACTACTCCCTCCATCTAGGTGTAATAAGTCACGTTAGAAGGTGCAATGGGACCAAGGTGCGTGCGTGTGTGTGTGTGTGTGTGTGTGTGTGTGTGTGTTTAACACCATGTGTGTCTTAGAGAGAGCGACATATCGACCTAATCCTACAGAGAGATGTTGTGTAGTGTACGATTTTAGCCGCGAGAGTCGGTGCATCCTCTCGTTTCCGGGCGTGTCTGGTAGGGACATGTGAACAGCTGCCACGCCCGCTCCTGACCAGCCTGGCCCACCCAAAGCCCCTCCATCGCCCATGCGCACTTCCCGCCCGAAACGGTCAGCGCCGCTCCAAAGAATCGGTGCCGCATTCATGCCCGGTTAAAGCGGACGCGACCTCTCACTGGCGCAAGAGTGATGGTTGCTTCGTCTGTCCAACTTACTGCTGGGTCTATGTGATTTGACGGCTCATTGGTCTTTATTACTAAGGTGGTAGGACTGCTGGATGTCCCACGCTTTCGGCGAAAGGAGGTATACTACTACTACTAGATTACAATTTTCTCCATTCTTACAGCGGAGGCATGCAAGAGCAGTGAAAACACGCAGGCTTACTGATTACATGGCCCACCTCACACTATCACCGTGCGACACCTAACTCTTTACATAGTACTCCCTCCGTTCCTAAATATTACTAGATGAGTCCCCGTGCGTTGGCGCGGAACAGCGGTATATCTCTCTTCGCAAAATTATCGATTTCATAGAACAAAAAAAACTCTATAACCGCATGAAAAATGTGGTAGCCAAACTAAATAAACTCCCATCATCATTTAGATCATCCCATGTAAGGAAAAAAGATCAGCCAACTCCTACTGCATAATGGGATTATATTTTTCTTTTTGACATGTTAATGGGACTTAAAAGCTCACTTACATGCCTGCTACCGGTGCATGCTTGCATCCAGACATGTTGATGTGATTTAGAACCCACTCACATGCATGTGGCACGGTATTTCTGTATGCTTGCATGTGGCTTAGTGCGGAGCCTCTCAACGTCAAGATCAGACGGCTATTATGGACTGATTTACTTCATCTAACGGCTACATCAATTTTGATGACGTGGCTCAAGGAGAGGATAGAAAATTCCTAGTAGTGGGGGCTAGCTATTACTAGTAGATATAAGTCTTTGTAGAGATTCCACTACATACAGAACAAAATGAATGAATCTACACTTAAAATGCATCTATATACATCTGCATGTGGTTCATGGTGAAATCTCTACAAAGACTTATATTTAGGAACGGAGGAAGTACTAGTATAGTACGTACTGTAATTTATGAGCGAGATAAATTTGTACAATGCTATGAAGCTTCCAGCTTCTGTTATATTCTTGCGTCCAAGGTTGCCTGTTGCAACATTTCATCAAATACAAAGGAGACTAACATGCATGCTATTGCATCTCAATGATTGACACATCATAGCAAATATGTACTCCCTATGTTCCAAAATAAGTTTCTCAACTTTGTGCAAACTTTAGTACAAAGTTGTAGTACTACTAAAGTTGACACTTATTTTGGAACAGAGGCAGCTAAAGAAAAAAACTATCCATGCAGTCCCTAGCCCTTGAACCGTGAACCCTTACCAGGCTTCAATTTGCTGGCAACATTCGAGCTTCCTAATAAATGAAGTTTGCAACCTTTTCACCATCGGATCATTTTGTGCAGTTTCACCAAAATCGAGATGAGCATCCCTGTGGCAAAGAAATTGAACAAGCGTGGTTAGAATAAGATTACTGGGACAAGTTGATGAGACATAAACTCATCACAAATACAACACGTAGAAGCCAGTAGAGGTATGTGACGCCCCGAGATCGATGTGCCAGGTGTCTTCTAGTTATTCGTTGTTGTTGCCTTGTCATTTTCTTGCGGTTGCTTCTTGCCATGTCATCATGTGCATTGCATCATCTTGTTTTCAAAACTTGCATCTGTTCCGGTCTCCCAGTTCCTTCCGTTGTCCGTTCTGAGCCCAGACACACTTGCACGCGCCCGCGGCACGTTCGAAATATTATTTTATAAGTGGCCGGAAAATGTTCTCGGAAAGGGATGAAAGTTGGTGTGCAGTGTTGTTTTGTTGTTAGTAGGCCGCCTGCCAAGTTTCATCGCATTCGGAGTCCGTTTGACGCCCCAACGGATAACTATAGTGACAATATAATTGGTCAAATCGTCGGACATTTTCGGTCTCAGGAAATCATGCCGGGCTGCATCTCTCCCCTCTTCTCTTAGACCAACCCACTCTCCACAATTCACCTAGGCCCGTGCCTACCCTTCTTTGCACAGTGCATCGGACCTCCTCCCGCGCGCGTCCGAAAGCTGTCCCGAACCCGACCCGGACAGTCATTACCGTTGTGTCCGGATCATCCCCAAACATCTACAAAACATCACCGTTTTCTCATTTGGACTTCCTAGTCTATTTTTCTTGACCGCTCGATTTTATTTGGTGGGACAGATTAGCCCCTAAACTCTCCCTCTTTCCTTATATATATATACTCCCTAGTCTAAATCTAGACCAAACCCTAGAAACTAGGGATCTTGTCCCATCCTCCACCGCCGCCAGCCCACTATCTCCTCCTCCTTGGGATTCCCTCCCGATCCAAAACCACCAGCCACACCCGCCACCGCTCCTCCTCAATTTTCCATCCCGGACCAACCAGCGAGCCCCCCTCCTCCTGCTTTGATCCCCGAAGGGATTGAGAGAGTCGCCGCCGCCTCTTCACGTCCCGCGCCTCTCGACCCCCGCCTCGTCTACAAGCATCTCACCGGAGCAAGCCCCATCCCAATCCAGCCGTTGCCGGCGAACAGCAGCAGCACCCAAGGCCCCGCTCCCTGCTTCCTCACATCGGCGACCAACCCGACAACACTAGGCCCTGTCTTCAGCCCCTGTTTTTTTCTTCCTTCGTCTCCCTCGTTGCTCCCTCTGTCTCACCCGAATTCTCTCTCTCTCTGTTCTCTATAACAGCACCGTCGCCTGAGGAGGTCCTCGCGTGCGCCGTCTTCAACCTCGCCGGGGACCAGCGCTGCCTCACCTCTTCTCCAACTCCAAAAACTAGCAAGAGCATCCATGGTCACCCCACGTCATCGCTGCCTTCCCCTTGTCTCCCTGTGCAGACCACCTAAGGCCACCCCATGGAGCTCCGCTGGCGGACCTCCACCTCCTCGTCTGGCCACTCCGACGACCTGCACGCCGGCCACGCGCTACTGCCCGAGGACGTCGTCGCCATGGACTGGAACTCTTGCAGCCCCGTCCACGCCTTGCCGGAGAGGCTCCGCCTTCCGCCAAGTCCGGCTTCTGCCTGGCCCTGCTACTCCTATGTGCGCGGCCCCTGTTCGTCTGCTGCGGCTAGCCGGAGTCCCACCTGCATCCGCCTCGTGCGGCTGTGCTCTCTGCTTCGTGCGACAGAACGAGCGCCGCTCGCATTAACCGCTCCAAGTCCTGTCGCCATCACCAGGGGAAACGCCGGATCCAACCGTCCCTAACGTCTGCCTCCCCGCCTTCGATCCGACCATTCTCGTGCCAAGTTCGCCGCGTCGCCCCACCAGAGACCGCCAGCACCATCGCCGCCCTGCTTCCTCTGCTTCGAGGTTGAGACTAGCGCCAAGAACCGCTCATCCTGGAGCGTTGACCGCGCCCCCTCCACCTCCTCGTTCGATTCCGCCAGCGTGGACGAGCGCTAGGGCCCAGCTGCGCCTTGTCCTGCCGCATGGGCCACCGCATCCCCAGCTGGGTTTGGCCCTTGGGTGAGCACCCATAGCCCCTCAACTTTGTTGGGCCAGACGGATTCGGCCCGGTGATGTTTTATTCCTTTGTTGCGAATTTTACCTTTTATCCAGTCAAAGCAGTTTTGCAGATTAGTCCCTAGGATCATGCATCTAATAACTTTTTACCCGTGCATCGGATCGGAATAAATTATATATGAAAGTTGCTTAGAATTTTGTCTAGTTTAATAATATCCAACTTTCAATCATGTTTGACATGTTTAAAATGGTGATTGTTTAAGTTTGCTCTATGGACATGCTAAAATGCTTTAATTCATAGCTAAATAACCGTAGCTTGGTTTTAAATAATCTTTATATGTAAATGGGGTAGAAAAATGCCTAGTTTAACATGGTGACCTTTCTTTGCATGTTTAACAACCCTAAAATTGTGTTTATGGCAGAAAAGTACCAAACCTAATATATGCATATGAGGAGTTTCTGGACTTGTTGTTTTGTTGTTCCAGCCTCATTTAAACTTGCCTAGATAGATAGTTTCATTATGCTTCATCTCTTGCCATGTTTATAAACATTTAATATTGTTTGGTACATAAACAAGATCGAACTAAATAAGTCACGTGATGTTTCGGCAATATGCGACGGAGTTGCATATTGAGCTCCACTTAATTTGTAGGGTTGCTTGTGGACTTTGCCATGCCATGCCCTCTTTAAAATGGACATGCATCATACTTGTTTGCGCATCATGCCATGTCTATGTGGTGGTTGTTTACTAGGTTGTTTGCTCTTTTCTGGTGTTGCTTCTTCGGGTTGGTTCCGATAACGTCGCGTTTGTGAGGAACCGTTCGACTACGTCCGTTTGTCTTCTTCATGGACTCGTTCTTCTTCCTTGCGGGATTTCAGGCAAGATGACCATACCCTCGAAGTCACTTCTATCTTTGCTTGCTAGATGCTTGCTCTTTTGCTATGCCTATGCTACGATACCTACCACTTGCTTATCATGCCTCCCATTTTGTTGAACCAAGCCTCTCACCCACCTGGTCCTAGCAAACCATTGATTGGCTATGTTGCCACTTTGCTCAGCCCCTCTAATAGCGTTGTTAGTTGCAGGTGAAGATGATGTTTGTTCCTTGTTGGAACATGGAGATGTTGTTCCTTGTTGGAACATGTTTACTTGTTGGGATATCACAATATCTCTTATTTAATTAATGCATCTATATACTTGGTAATGGGTGGAAGGCTCGACCTTTTGCCTAGTGTTTTGTTCCACTCTTGCCGCCCTAGTTTCCGTCATATCGGTGTTATGTTCCCGGATTTTACGTTCCTTACGCGGTTGGTTTATAATGGGAACCCCTTGACAGTACGCCTTGAATAAAACTCCTCCAGCAAGGCCCAACCTTGGTTTTACCATTCGCCACCTAGCCTTTTTCCCTTGGGAGTCGCGCGCCCGAGGGTCATCTTTATTTTAACCCCCCCGGGCCAGTGCTTGTCTAAGTGTTGGTCCAAACTAGAGTCCTTTGCAGCGCCACCTCGGGGAAACTTAAGGGCTGGTTTTAGTTGTACGGAGAGCTCATCCAGTGTTGCCCTGAGAACGAGATATGTGCAGCTCCTATTAGGATGTCGGTGCATTGGGCGGTCTTCTGGTCTTGTTTTACATGTCGAAATGTCTCGTAACCGGGATTCCGAGCCTGATCGGGTCTTCCCGCTAGAAGGAATATCCTTCGTTGATTATGAGAGCTTGTGATGGGCTAAGTTGCGACTCCCCTGCAGGGATTTGAACTTTCGAAAGCCGTGCCCGCGGTTATGGGCAGATGGCTATTTGTTAATGTCCGGTTGTAGAAAACCTGAAGTTGACCTTAATTAAAATACATCAACCGCGTGTGTTAAACCAGGAGTCCGGGAAGTGAACACGGTGTTGGAGTTATGCTTGACGTAGGTTGTTCTAGGATCACTTCTTGATCATAGATTCTCGACCGTGCTTTTGCCTTCTCTTCTCGCTCTCATTTGCGTTGTTAGCCACCAAATATGCTAGTCGCTTGCTGCAGCTCCACCTCATACCTTTACCTTACCCCATAAGCTTAAATAGCCTTGATCGCGAGGGTGCGAGATTGCTGAGTCCCCGTGACACAAAGGTACTTCCAAAACCAGCTTGCAGGTGCCGATGGGTCCGTGCAGATGACACAACCAAGCTCAAGGAGGAGCTCGATGAAGATCTTGCCCTTTGTGTTGTTTCGTTCTAGTTGATCAGTAGTGGAGCCCAGTTGGGGCCGATCGGGGATCTGTGTAGCATTTGGGGTAGTCTTCTTTTATTTTGGTTCCGTAGTCGGACCTTGATTGTATCTGCATGATGTAATGTTTTATTCATGTATTTTGTGAAGTGGCGATTGTAAGCCAACTATGTCCCTCTTATTGCCTTATTCATTACATGGGTTGTTGTGAAGATTACCTCACATGCGACATTCCTTTCTATGCGGTTATGCCTCTAAGTCGTGCTTCGACACATGGGAGATATACCGCATCGAGGGCGTTACAAGGTATGTGCGGGGCAAAGAAGTAGAGAAATATCCACAGGGAGTGATGTGGGCAGCTGGAGCAGTGGTGCAAGGCGGCTATAAAGGGAGTTGTACCTGAGGGACGTAGCTCAACCTTGAGGAGGGCGGCGGGAGGCAGCAACTGCCCACGTCGCGGAAGTGAGCAAGGGACAAAGGCAACCTCACCGGCTTTGTGAGACAGAACGGCGGAGACCCTTGATCGGGATGTGCCGACAGTGGGTTTTCGCCGTCGGCGACGGCCATCGCATCTACACTAAGCATCCACCCCTTCCCCAAGCATACGTGATCCGCCGGGATGTTAGAGATGTGGCCACACTCGTTTTGTGCGAGAGAGTGTGAAGAGAGCAACCCCAGCAAGCAACCGTGTAGGCTGGCCTGACCTGACTATGTATATAGTGGAGCGGTTTCCTTTTCTCTCCATACGAACCTATCATATTGCGTACGTGCCACTGAAGAATAAAATCTTTATTTATAAATGACGTGTCTCCTACTACTCGTTCTCCTATAACCTTGCGCTTGGCATCTCCAAAATATTGACCTTGCGATTGGCTCTTCGCCTCTTCGGGAAGTCGAGCAATAATGGTAGTGCAGTATATATCGTTCTGTCTATATGAGACCGAATGAATTGCTGCACGTCCACCACGTGGGCGAGGGTTGAGGGGCGAGGGAGAGTGCTACATACAGAGCAGAATGAGTGAATCTACACTATAAAATATGTCTATATACATCAGTGTTTGGAGTATGTACTAGTAGTTCATATTAAAATCTGCTAAAGGACATATATATTCCAAACAATATGATATAATCTCTACAACCAAGGTAGTAGGGACGAGGAGTAAACGGAGGGAGTATTAAATTTTTCTCCTTGTCCTGCGAGCCACCACGCGCATGGGCGAGGGAGCGGGCGTAAGGCGTAGTAACCAAGCTTCACCTCATCCTGCGAGCCACCGCGCCCATGGGCGGGGGAGACGGCGTACTAAGCAAGCTTCTCCTCATTCTGCGAGTTGACGGGACACATCAAAAGTACTCCAGTGTATAGAGCCTTGCCTCTAAGGTAGGCCCCACATGGTTTGCCTCTTTTTTTAACATAACACGTCAAGTCGCAATTTGTTTGTTCATCTGTGGTAGACGATCCTCCCTCCACCAAGTGGACGACCAGTACATGTGCCAAATTACCACGTGGGCTGCCTTTTTCGTACAGAAATGAGCTCCACCGTGTACCCGAGCGGGTGTGGTTGGGAAAGAGACGGGAGTACGTGCGTCATGCATCCACCTCTTCTCTTCATGCACGTCCCCCACCTACGTGGGTGTGTGTAAGAGATACAAACCGCGTTCATGAGTGTTTTTTGTTTTGTGGTGGGGGTGGGGTGGGGGGTTGATTTTGTGAATTATTTGTGGGAATATGTGTCGATGACATCTCAAACAAAATTTTGCATGCAATGTGTGTGAAATGGAGGCCTATCCATATCATACATAGAGGGTCGGGCAACCCACGAGAAGAGAGGGAGGGGTCATAGCTATCGATAGAGTCGAAGAGAGGATCAAGTGGGTGGGTGCGAGATCGATGAAGAGAGCCATCGAAATTGTGTGTGTGTACAAGTCAAAGATATAGGGCGACTAGCCTACCGGAATGTTAGAGGGCACACATCAAGTTTGTCTGTGGCAGGGAGACATGACTAGAGCGCTCGATGTATCGGTGTGTGTGGGGGGGAGGGGGGTGGTGGGAGGGGTAGGCAGAGGCCTAACTATAGAGGTAGAACGACTCGTATATGTGTTGAGAAGGAGAGACCCAGTTATGTCTTGAGGGAGATCGGTTGACATCCATACATAACTAAAGGACGAGAAATATGATGGGAGAGAGAGAGGAGAGAGAGAGAGGGAGGGAGATGGGTAGAGTGCTGGATGGGTGATGGAGTTCCTCTCGAAGATGGTGGGAGAGGCCTACTAGACAAACTGAGGGTGGAACTGCAATGTTATCAATAAGAGTGGGGATGTGTTTCTGTGTGTGCCTTTGCATGATAGATCTGTCGGGACACATCCATGGATGATGAAGGGGAACCAAGTGTTTGGTAAGCAAACCTAACTAGATCGGTAGATCAATTGTTGTTTTTTGGAGGAAGGGAGAGACACAACTAATGAGGTAGATCGATTGACGTGTGGGTAAAAACAAGTTATAAGGACCTAGCTAGCTATATGTATAGCGAGAGATCGGTCGGTGTACGTCCATTTGTTAGAGGCAAATAAGGCCCAGCGAGATGGATAGACATAGAGAATGGAGCTAGGAGGTGGCGCGAGAGGCCCAACTACTAGCTAGATAGGGGGAGGAGTGTGCGGTTGTGAGAGCGATTAAAAGAGGGGCGAGAGTTTACACGTGTGTCTGACCGTATGAGAGACACGAGGCAAGGACACATAAAGGAGGAGATTGAAGGTGTGTTTGTATGTAGTAGGCAGGCATCGCTGGAGAGGTTTATCGATCGGTGTGCGTCAGAAAGGAGTTGTGGAGACTCTAGGAGAACAACCTAAAGAAAAAAATGAATGTGCCCGGTGGATAGAATGCCGAGGGAGGGGGAGGGCGAGGAGGGCATGTGCATGCACGAGAGAAAGTTAGTGGTGGCTACAAAGGTTGGAGGATTGTGTGGGTGTAAGAGACTAACAAAGATCATAATTTGATAGTGTTTTAAACATTGCATTCATGAATACAGCGGTGATACACGTGATGTGCACATGTTATACCATAATGTGATAATGCATGGCGTTTGCAACTCACAGCTAAATGTCGAACAATCTAAACCATACTATACATCAAACAATCTCACATTTTATTTAAATTTGTGATAATGTGTGGCATTTGTAGCTTACAACTAAATATCGAACAATCTAAACAATACTCTATATCGAACATTCTCACATTTTATTTGAATTTGTGGTAATGTGTGGTGTTTGCAACTCACATCTAAATACTTGTAGGCGTAGGGGGCGGGGCACCATACATAATGTGATAAAAACATTATACATATGAGACATGGTTTAGATTATGCAGATCTAGCTGGAGCTTGAAATGTAATGAGACATGTGTATTCAAAAAATCTAGTTCGAGTTCATATAGTACACATAGTTCATATGTAACTCGAGACTAATCATGTGGTGTGCTATGAAGATAATACACAAACGATGGTTTAACTTGACAATAATGATGATTGTAGATCTTATTAAAACAGAGAAATGAATTCAAATGCTTTGACTTCACAACAATCATTACTGTAGATCTTATTCAAATAGAGAAACGAATTCAAATTTAGTTCATATTGAAGCGGTAGTATATACGTTTGGAATGCACTAAAACGTTCATTTGAGTAGTAGGTTGCATGCGTTATACACGTAGCGAAATATTTTAATTGAACATAACATGAATTCAAAGTTTTGAATGACATTTGTAGGGTGCATTGATTTGGTACAGTACACGTTAGGCTTTTCCGGAAATTTCAACCCGCGCCTTGTTAGCCCGAAATATTTAAGATATATCTTTGTCTTGTTGTGCTCCGACAACTCCCTCCATCTCAACCCGCGCCATGCTATGCCGAAATTACAACGCGCGCGAAAACTCTCACCTCCTGTGAAATCCCGACACGCGAAATGCTCGTGGTACCCCTGAGCCGAAAGAGCTGCCTCAAATCGGTGGGGGTACTTTCAAAACTCACCCCACATTTCAGACAAGCGCGTCTCTAAGCCATGGTTCCCCACTGCCATCCCATCCGCCCACCCATTCGTACACCGAGACCGCGAAAACCCGCGACGAAACCCCACACCCTGCTCCGTCCGCCACCCAACTGGAGTCTCTTCCCCGATGACGTCGTCCACAACAACACCTCGACGTCCCTCATCCACCATACCGGATGAGGATCCGTCGTCAATCTCATCGTCCCGCCGGTTCCGCCACCCCGTCCTCCACCTCTAAGGAGCTGCCCCAACGTTCCCCTCATCTTTTGCGCCACCTCCATTTCCACACCGCCGTCTTCACCTGCACCACCGGAAGAGCATCATCATCATCACCGTTTCCTCGGATGAAGCTGTGGCCTAATCGGCGCCACCAAAGCGGTTGTACACTAATCACCGCATTTTCTTCTTGATTCGATCTCACGGTGCTGCCGGCGCTCGGTCCTAAGCCGACACGGCGCAGCTCCATCCACGGTGGCGTTGCCGGCCACTTCCTCCACGGCATCGCTCCCTCGGCGGCGACGTCCACATTAGTAGGACCTGCTGCTCCTTTAGCTCTCGCTCACGCTGCTGCTCTGCTCTTGCTCTCGGTCCCCTGCCTGGTCCGCTCTTGCTATTGCTCTGGCTCGTGCTGCTGCTCCCGCTCTTTCTATTGCTTGCGATGCTGCTCCGATTTAGCTACACTTCACTCCGATGCCGACGGGGTGAAGGAAGAACCAGCCGCAGCGGGGAGGGGGGCTCGCCGGAGAGGTACCCCACTATCTATCTTAGGGTTCAGGATGGGGGCGGTGGCGGGGCGGTGGTGTGGGGATCGCCGGAGAAAAAGCTCGGCATGTGGGGTCCTAGAGGGATGGCCGGGGCGGCGGCGGACCGGCGGTGGGGAGTGTTTTCGGGGTGGGCGGGGCGGCGCACCGCCGGCCGCGGGTGGCGGGGGGGCTCCTGTTTGGCCGGCTCAGGGGGGTGGAGGTTGAAGATGAACCGCAGGCCCTTGATTTTGTATCCAACGGCTGCAAAATCGACTGACTAGAGATGACAAAGTCAGTCGACCGACGTGTAGCCTCACCTTGCTAGTGCGTTCAGTTTCGACAGCAAAATTCTGTTTCGACGGCAAATTTCAGTTTCGACAGTTAAGTTCAGTTTCGACAGTTAAATTCAGTTTCGACAGTAAAGTTCAGAGATGAGCGGCTGATGTATTTTACATCTAGCACTTTATGTTTATGTATTTTACGTCATGTATTGGAGATGCTATTAGAATTCCACTCAGGTTAACGTTGTTCGTTGTCTCTCTTGTCCTGCTTCAGCCTCGGCGTCGTACAACTCACCGGAGCTGCTCCAACGACGAAACCCTCCATCACAGCGGAGCAGTACCTCGGGCTCCATCTCCAGATGCCTAAGATCTTCTTCCCCTCCTCCGACAGCCAAGTCAGCCGGAGGATCCTCACCGGCCAACCCAATCATGCTGAGATCGACATGGCTTCGCCAAAGAGGTTGTACACTTGTTGATCTCTTTTTTACTCTACATGTTATATATATTGTGCACTAAGCACATGGATTTGTTCCTTTAGTGTCTCCTTGAAAGAAAAAACGTAGGAATTTTAATTTTCACTTGTCCTCCTTTTCAAATTCCTATTCATGAAGCACAAGACTAAGAGATAGTAGCATAATAACATTATAACCATACATTTTGTTGTGGTTTGACTTAATCTCACCATGCTTCTTTGCATCATGTGATCTTCCAATTGTTGCGAATCAAACACCCAGATTGGCAAAAATCATGTGTTTTTAAATTCTCTGTTTTGCACGTGCATTCCTGTCTATTTCCTATCCCCACATTGTTGGAATCCTCCAATTCAAACGAGCCCTTACAGAATTACTTCTCTTACAGATAGTTGTCAAGAAAACCTTGTGTGGTTTGTCCCGCTCCTGCTGCGTCGTCGTCCACCCTAGCTCAGCTGCTCCAACGACAGAAGTGTCCAGCACAGCAGGGATCCGGCCTCCAGACTGTCTTTTGCCGCCTCAGATCTTCTTCCCCGCCACTGGCAGCCATGAAAACTGCACTACCATCATCAACCGAGCAGATGACCTCGAGGACTACACGGGTCCGCAATAGAGGTCGCACTCTTTCGCGTCTGCTTACGTTATGCATCGCTTAATATTACATGCTACTTTATCATCCTTTTCACCAATTAGACTCTGAGTCAGCTCCAAACTAATGGTCAAACTTCAGTTTTTAAATGGTTGTGGGGTACATATCGGGGCCGCTATCAATAGTATTTATCTACTATCTGGTTAATCTTCGGTGTCTACTATGAGTTTCATGTTGGGTGGGAAACAAACAGTAAAGAAGCCATTATCTGTATTTTTTAACTGAAGCCATTATCTTCCTGCTATTATTGGTTTTGGGTCTATCCACAGGTTGCTACCATCACTCTGGATTTCTGCATGCACTCCTTACATAATCTCACTATGTTTTATTCCTATGCATGACAGTTATTGTAAACAATGGAACTGAACATGTAGAGAAAAAGAGACGAGCCTTGTGTGGCAATAAGATTTCATGCAGACGTCGCTCCATGGAAGGCACAAAGGCAGCCCTCCTCCATGCATTTCAGATTGTAATCGAGAGGAAGATATTTGTTCTGAGGGGGATTCAGAAGGAGAAGACAACTCTTATTTACCCCCTGAGGTCTTTGCTCTAACTTGGCATGCTGATGTTGGTTATATCATGCATATGGTGTCTTGCATTGCTTACTTTATACATCAAACATGTCATCTGCTTAGTTTAGACATCCTTTGTGCGAATGCCATCTATTTAGTTTATTCATCGCTTATGTGAATTATGCAACGCCATCTTGTTTAGCCAGGCATCATATATGTGAATTTTGCAATGCCATCCTGCTTAGCCAGTCATCTTATATGTAAATTATATCAGGCCATCCTTTTCTTCGTTACATATTACATTTGTCAGCAATGTTATTACATTCAACTGCTCTTCATGTGCATCAGCCATTTGACACGGTGATGGCAAATTCTGGAGTGAAAACTCCTCTTTCTTCTCCCCTAGCCACGTTGCTCGAGCTACCCCTAACCCCGTTGGCCATCACAGCCGAGAGCTCGGCTCCGCCGGCCATGTCGCTGTCATGGCCACAGACGCGTAAGCTCGAAACCGAGCACGTCACTACACCTACCGCACCCCCAGGAACCCAACACACCAACCCACGCGCCTCTCCGTGCCCCCTAGCGACGAGTTCGAGCTCGCCCGAGCTCCGGCCGCCGCCAAACTCGTCGCCGACGCCTTTTCTGACCACCCCGAGACCAAACACCACCACCACTAGACGCGGACGAGTCTCCTCGTCAGGTAGAGCCTCTCCGCCGCGCAATTGGTCGCCTGTGGGCGTTTTCCGAAGCCCTTCACCGCGTCTGTCGTCGCCGGCGTCAAACCGCCGGCGAGTTGACCTCATTTGACCAGGGGTTTAACTCCCCTGGGTCAATGACTGGTGGGCCCATAGCCCTGCTAATTTTAGCTTAGCACTAATTAACTTTTAGTTAACCCAATAGGTCCTAACATGCGGGCCCAGGCCCCACTAATAGTTTAGTTAGTATCAACTTAACCCTGTTAATTAGTTGTTTCACTGACGTGTGGGTCCCAGCCGTCAGGTTTGACCTGGGCTGGCGCCTTTGACCCGCTGACATCACAGTGACGCAGTGCTGACGCAGTTATTATTTTCTGGATTTATTTTTATATAGGAAATTCCAGAAAATAGCCAAAACTTCTAAAAATCATAGAAAATCAACCATAGCTCCAAATCAAACAAATTATATATGAAAAATGATCAGAAAAATTCAATCTTTCCATCTGTAATGGTTTCATGCATGACAATACACTTTAACCTTGCTATTTAGGTGAAACAAGATAATACACTTATAATGCATAGGAACTTAAGCTTCCATTTGAATCTTTGATTCAAATAGACCCATTTCAACTTGTTTCAGATTGCATTAGGCAGGACACCTCATTTTGCCATGTCGTAGCATGCATCATATTGTTGCATATTGCCGTGTGTTGATTATATACTGTGGTGTCTTTCGTGGTAGGTTCTGCCTCCGAGGATATCTCCGAGTATCCAGCTGAAGGGCAGTACCCTACTACCACTCCATCAGGCAAGCTGCCCCATTGATCATATCGATACAATCCCATGTTCTCGCTTCTGCTCTCACTTACTGCATTAAGACAACAACGTTTCAAACTGATGTGTGCTGCGGTAGTTGAACCCTTATCCTCTGCATGACCTGTCATTGCCACAGTAACTAGATGAAACCCACTAGCATGTGTAGGAGTTAATTGAGCGATGTATGTGTTTCCTAGCTTGCTATGCCTGCTATGCATAGAGTTGTGTCAGGTCTGGTTCATTTGGGCGATGGGCTAGAGTGAAATGATTATGTTGGTAATGTGAGAGATGTGTTGATCATGATTTGGTAAAGGTATCGATGAGAGGCCATGTAGGAGTACATGGTGGGTTGTTTCATTGAGGCCGTCCCTAAGAACTGAGATCTGTATGTGTGATTTAAGAATCAGCTACTACCATGCATTGGAATCCTTAATTGACCCTCTTGGCTTCTTAATCACCCTAGTACTCTGTCCAGGAGTTGCAATTAGTTTCTGGTGTTTGTAGGTTATGTGTCGGCGGCCGTGCGTAGCGCTGACCCTAGGGGTGGGCTATGATGCGGTAGATACACCGTGGCTGGGTATGTCGAGCGCCCGTTTGGCATCTCGGGACCCTGTTCGCATCGTTCGGGGCCGTATGTGGAAACCTTGGCCAGACTCCCTGCGGATGAAACCTGGATAGGCGATAAACCTGGACTAGAGACTTGAGTGTTTAGGTAGGCCGTGGCCGACACCCTCATTGGGCTTCCGCTTGAAGGTTGCCGAGTACATGTCGTGTAAAGGACGGTAAGTGGTGAGAGCGTGTATGAAGAAGTACACCCCTGCAGGGTTAACATCATCTATTCGAATAGCCGCATCTGCGGTAAAGGACTACTTGGTTGCCTATACAGTTCATAGACAAGTTAATGGTTACTACTAAAAGACTCAAGATAAGTGTGAGTACCGAGGATGGCCCTCTCGTAGGATGACGAGGGAGGATCCCTGGTGGAGTATTGTGTTGGTGATTAGTGGACTCGTGTGCGAAAACTATTTTACTAGTGGTGTCTCGTAGGATAGCTTAGCCAAGAGTCAAAGCTGGCTTGCTGCAATAACTCCACCACCTTCTTGAGAATGAGCATGTATAGTAGGTTATGTTGTAAGACTTGCTGAGTACCTTTGTACTCATGTTTGCTTTAATTTCTGTTTTCAGACGACAACACCGCCCCTCCGATGGGTTTTATGTAGACCTTGACATCGATAAGTAGCTTGCCACCCAGGTGGTGATCCTGGCCATGGAGGGCCCGATGTAGATAGATAGGCTTCGACAAGCCTTCTTTCTTTCTAGTGTCTGCACCCAGACTATTTGCTTCCGCATGTGCTTGTATGCTTGTATGACTTGACTGTCGGGTCATGTGACCCCTACCTGTATGAACATGTTATGTATGGCTCTCTGGAGCCTTTAAATAAAGTACTTGAGTTGTAGAGTTTTGTTGTGATGCCATGTTGTATTTGCGCATATCTAGCATATTGTGTGTATGATTGAAATGCTTGGTATGTGTGGGATCCGACAATCTAGTTGTTTATCCTTGGCAGCCTCTGTTATGGGGAAATGTAGTCCAGTGCTCCTCGAGCCATAGTAGTCCGCTACAGCCCGGTTCATAGGAGTCCTGCTTGCCCAGCACTACTGCTCAGGACACTTGACTGGCCGGCATATGTTTCACTTAGTTCCTATATCTGTCCCTTCAGGGAAATGTCATGCGGTGACATCCGGAGTCCTGCCTAGCTTGCTACAGCCCGGGTTCCCTGGAGTCCTGTTAGCCAATGCTACAGCCCGTATTCACACGCTGTTGACCGAAATGCTCAATGTGATTCATGTATGCCTGTCTCCATAGGTCTGTGCCGCTTTGGATTCATGGCTAGCCATGTCGGCCCGGGTTCTCTGTCATATGGATGCTAGCGATACTATCATATACATGAGCCAAAAGGTGCAAACGGTCCCGGGCCATGGTAATGTTGGGGAACGCAGTAATTTCAAAAATTTCCTACGCACACGCAAGATCATGGTGATGCACAGCAACGAGAGGGGAGAGTGTTGTCTACGTACCAACGCAGACCGACTGCGGAAGCGATCACACAACGTAGAGGAAGTAGTCGTACGTCTTCTTCCCGATCCGACCGATGCAAGCACCGTTACTCTGGCACCTCCGAGTTCTTAGCACACGTTCAGCTCGATGACGTTCCTCGGGCTCCGATCCAGCAAAGCGTCGAGGAAGAGTTCCGTCAGCACGACGGCGTGGTGACGATCTTGATGTACTACCGACGCAGGGCTTCGCCTAAGCACTGTAACGGTATGATCGAGGTGGAATTTGGTGGCAGGGGGCACCGCACACGGCTAAGGAACGATCTCAAGGATCAACTTGTGTGTCTTGGGGTGCCCCCTGCCTCCGTATATAAAGGTTGGAGGGAGGGGGGCTGGCCGGCCAAAGAGGTGTAGGCGCAGGAGGAGTCCTACTCCTACCGGGAGTAGGACTCCCCCCTCCAATCCTAGTCCAACTAGGAAACCTTCAAAGGGGAGAGAGAGAGAGGTGGCCGGCCCCTCTCCTAGTCCTAATAGGACTAGGGAGAGGGGGGAGGCGCAGCCCTATGTGGGCTGCCCTCTCACCTTTCCACTAAGGCCCATGTTGGCCCATTTGGCTCCCGGGGGGTTCCGGTAACCCTCCCGGTAATCCGGTAAAATCCCGATTTCACCCGGAACACTTCCGATGTCCAAACATAGGCTTCCAATATATCAATCTTTATGTCTCGACCATTTCGAGACTCCTCGTCATGTCCGTGATCTCATCCGGGACTCCAAACTCCTTCGGTACATCAATACTCATAAACTCATAATATAACTGTCATCGAAACCTTAAGCGTGCGGACCCTACGGTTCGAGAACAATGTAGACATGACCGAGACACGTCTCCGGTCAATAACCAATAGCGGGACCTGGATGCCCATATTGGCTCCTACATATTCTACGAAGATCTTTATCGGTCAGACCGCATAACAACATACGTTGTTCCCTTTGTCATCGGTATGTTACTTGCCCGAGATTCGATCGTCGGTATCCAATACCTAGTTCAATCTCGTTACTGGCAAGTCTCTTTACTCGTTCCGTAATACATCATCTCATAACTAACATCTTAGTTATTATGCTTGCAAGGCTTATGTGATGTGTATTACCGAGAGGGCCCAGAGATACCTCTCCGACAATCGGAGTGACAAACCCTAATCTTGAAATACGCCAACCCAACATCTACCATTGGAGACACCTGTAGTACTCCTTTATAATCACCCAGTTACGTTGTGACGTTTGGTAGTACCCAAAGTGTTCCTCCGGTAAACGGGAGTTGCATAATCTCATAGTTATAGGAACATGTATAAGTCATGAAGAAAAGCAATAGCAACATACTAAACGATCGGGTGCTAAGCTAATGGAATGGGTCATGTCAATCAGATCATTCAACTAATGATGTGACCTCGTTAATCAAATAACAACTCTTTGTTCATGGTTAGGAAACATAACCATCTTTGATTAACGAGCTAGTCAAGTAGAGGCATACTAGTGACATTCTGTTTGTCTATGTATTCACACATGTATTATGTTTCCGGTTAATACAATTCTAGCATGAATAATAAACATTTATCATGATATAAGGAAATGAATAATAACTTTATTATTGCCTCTAGGGCATATTTCCTTCAGTCTCCCACTTGCACTAGAGTCAATAATCTAGTTCACATCGCCATGTGATTTAACAGCAATAGCTCACATCACCATGTGATTAACACCCATAGTTCACATCGTCATGTGACCAACACTCAAAGGGTTTACTAGAGTCAGTAATCTAGTTCACATATCTATGTGATTAACACCCAAAGAGTACTAAGGTGTGATCATGTTTTGCTTGTGAGATAATTTTAGTCAACGGGTCTGTCACATTCAGATCCGTAAGTGTTTTGCAATTTTCTATGTATACAATGCTCTGCACGGAGCTACTCTAGCTAATTGCTCCCACTTTCAATATGTATCTAGATCGAGACTTAGAGTCATCCAGATCAGTGTCAAAACTTGCATCGACGTAACCTTTTACGACGAACCTTTTTGTCACGTCCATAATCGAGAAACATATCCTTATTTCACTAAGGATAATTCTGACCGCTGTCCAGTGATCTACTCCTAGATCACTATCGTACTCCCTTGCTAAATCAGTGCAGGGTATACAATAAATCTGGTATACAGCATGACATACTTTATAGAACCTATGGCCAAGGCATAGGGAATGACTTTCATTCTCTTTCTATCTTCTGCCGTGGTCGGGCTTTAAGTCTTACTCAACTTCACACCTTTATGACACAGGCAAGAACTCTTTCTTTGACTGCTCCATTTTGAACTACTTCAAAATCTTTGTCAAGGTATGTACTCATTGAAAGAACTTATCAAGCGTCTTTGATCTATCTCTATAGATCTTGAAGCTCAATATGTAAGCAGCTTTACCGAAGTCTTTCTTTGAAAAACTCCTTTCAAACACTCCTTTATGCTTTACAGAATAATTCTACATTATTTCCGATCAACAATATGTCATTCACATATACTTATCAGAAATGCTGTAGTGCTCCCACTCACTTTCTTGTAAATACAGGCTTTACCGCAAGTCTGTATAAAACTATATGCTTTGATCAACTTATCAAAGCGTATATTCCAACTCCGAGATGCTTGCACCAGTCCACAGATGGATCGCTGGTGCTTGCACATTTTTTGTTAGCACCTTTTGGATATACAACTCTTCTTTAATAAATTCATTAAGGAATGCAGTTTTGTTTATCCATTTGCCAGATTTCATAAAATGCGGCAATTGCTAACATGATTCGGACAGACTTAAGCATAGATACGAGTGAGAAAATCTCATCGTAGTCAACACCTTGAACTTGTCGAAAACCTTTTGCGACAATTCTAGCTTTGTAGATAGTAACACTACTATCAGCGTCCGTCTTCCTCTTGAAGATCCATTTATTTTCTATTGCTTGCCGATCATCAGGCAAGTCAACCAAAGTCCATACTTTGTTCTCATACATGGATCATATCTCAGATTTCATGGCTTCAAGCCACTTTGCGGAATCTGGGCTCACCATCGCTTCTTCATAGTTCGTAGGTTCATCATGATCTAGTAGCATGACTTCCAGAAAAGAATTACCGTACCACTCTGGCGCGGATCTTACTCTGGTTGATCTACGAGGTTTAGTAGTATCTTGTTCTGAAGTTTTATGATCATCATCATTAGCTTCCTCACTAACTGGTGTAGGTGCCACAGAAACAGTTTTCTGTGTTGCGCTACTTTCCAACAAGGGAGCAGGTACAGTTACCTCGTCAAGTTTCTACTTTCCTCCCACTCACTTATTTCGAGAGAAACTCCTTCTCCAGAAAGTTTCCGAATTTTAGCAACAAAAGTCTTGCCTTCAGATCTGTGATAGAAGGTGTATCCAATAGTTTCCTTTGGATATCCTATGAAGACGCACTTCTTCGATTTGAGTTTGAGCTTATCAGGATGAAACTTTTTCACATAAGCATCACAACCCCAAACTTTTAAGAAACGACAACTTTGGTTTCTTGCTAAACCATAGTTCATATAGTGTCGTCTCAACGGATTTAGATGGTGCCCTATTTAACGTGAATGCAGCTGTCTCTAATGCATAACCCCAAAAACGATAGTGGTAAATCAGTAAGAAACATCATATATTGCACTATATCCAATAAAGTACGGTTATGACGTTCGGACACACCATTATGCTGTGGTGTTCCAGGTGGCTTGAGTAGTGAAACTATTTCACATTGTTTTTAACTGAAGACCAAACTCGTAACTCAAATACTCTTCTCTATGATCAGATCATAGAAACTTTATTTTCTTGTGACGATGATTTTTCACTTCACTCTGAAATTCTTTGAACTTTTCAAATGTTTCAGACTTATGTTTCATCAAGTAGATATACTCATATCTGCTCAAATCATCTGTGAAGATCAGAAAATAATGATACCTGTCGCGAGCCTCAATATTCATCGGACCACATACATCAGTATGTATGATTTCCAACAAATCTTTTGCTTGCTCCATTGTTCCGGAGAACGGCGTTTTAGTCATCTTGCCCAAAAGGCATGGTTTACAAGCATCAAGTGATTCATAATCAAGTGATTCCGAAAGCCCATCAGTATGGAGTTTCTTCCTGCGCTTTACACCAATATGACCTAAACGGTAGTGCCACAAATAAGTTGCACTATCATTATTAACTTTGCATCTTTTGGTTTCAATATTATGAATATGTGTATTATTAAGATCAAGATCCAATGAACTATTTTCATTGGGTGTGTAACCATATAAGGTTTTATTCATGTAAAGAGAACAACAATTTATTCTTTTACTTAAATGAATAACCGTATTACAATAAACATGATCAAATCATATTCATGCTCAACGCAAAAAAACAAATAACACTTATTTAGGTTCAACACTAATCCCGAAAGTATAGGGAGTGTGCGATGATGATCATATCAATCTTGGAACCACTTCCAACACACATCGTCACTTCACCCTTAACTAGTCTCTGTTTATTCTGCAACTCCCGTTTCGAGTTACTAAACTTAGCAACTGAACTAGTATCAAATACTAAGGGTTTGCTATAAACACTAGTAAAGTACACATCAATAACATGTATATCAAATATACTTATGTTCACTTTGCCATCCTTCTTATCCGCCAATCACTTGGGGTAGTTCCGCTTCCAGTGACCAGTCCCTTTGCAGTAGAAGCACTTAGTCTCAGGCTTAGGATCAGACTTGGGCTTCTTCACTTGAGCAGCAACTTGCTTGCCGTTCTTCTTGAAGTTCCCCTTCTTCCCTTTGCCCTTTTCTTGAAACTAGTGGTCTTGTCAACCATCAATACTTGATGTTTTTCTTGATTTCTACCTTCGTTGATTTCAGCATCACGAAGAGCTTAGGAATTACTTTTGTCATCCCTTGCATATTATAGTTCATCACAAAGTTCTACTAACTTGGTGATGGTGACTAGAGAATTCTGTCAATCACTATCTTATCTGGAAGATAAACTCCCACTTGATTCAAGCGATTGTAGTACTCAGACAATCTGGGCACATGCTCACTAGTTGAGCGATTCTCCTCCATCTTTTAGCTATAGATCTTGCTGGAGACTTCATGTCTCTCAACTCGGGTATTTGCTTGAAATATTAACTTCAACTCCTGGAACATCTCATATGGTCCATGACATTTAAAAACGTCTTTGAAGTCCCGATTCTAAGCCGTTAAGCATGGTGCACTAAACTATCAAGTAGTCATCATATTGAGCTAGCCAAACGTTCATAACGTCTGCATCTGCTCCTGCAATAGGTCTGTCACCTAGCGGTGCATCAAGGACATAATTCTTCTGTGCAGCAATGAGGATAAACCTCAGATCACGGATCCAATCCGCATCATTGCTACAAACATCTTTCAACACAATTTTCTCTAGGAACATATAAAAATTAACACAGGGAAGCAACAACGCGAGCTATTGATCTACAACATGATTTGCAAAATACTACCAGGACTAAGTTCATGATAAATTTAAGTTCAATATAATCATATTACTTAAGAACTCCCACTTAGATAGACATCCCTCTAATCCTCTAAGTGATCACGTGATCCAAATCAACTAAACCATAACCGATCATCACGTGAGATGGAGTAGTTTTCAATGGTGAACATCAATATGTTGATCATATCTACTATATGATTCACGCTCGACCTTTCGGTCTCCGTGTTCCGAGGTCATATCTTATATGCATAGCTCGTCAAGTATAACCTGAGTATTCTGCGTGTGCAACTGTTTTGCACCCGTTGTATTTGAACGTAGAGCCTGTCACACCCGATCATCACGTGGTGTCTCAGCACGAAGAACTTTTGCAACGGTGCATACTCAGGGAGAACACTCCTTGATAATTTAGTGAGAGATCATCTTATAATGCTACCGTCAATCAAAGCAAGATAAGATGCATAAAAGGATAAACATCACATGCAATCAATATAAGTGATATGATATGGCCATCATCATCTTGTGCTTTGTGATCTCCATCTCCGAAGCATCGTCATGATCACCATCGTCACCGGCGCGCCACCTTGATCTCCATCGTAGCAACGTTGTTGTCTCGCCAATCTTATGCTTCCACGACTATTACTACCGTTTAGTAATATAGTAAAGCATTACATCGCGATTGCATTGCATACAATAAAGCGACAACCATATGGCTCCTGCCAGTTGCCGATAACTCGGTTACAAAACATGATCATCTCATACAATAAAATCAGCATCATGCCTTGACCATATCACATCACAACATGCCCTGCAAAAACAAGTTAGACGTCTTCTACTTTGTTGTTGCAAGTTTTACGTGGCTGCTACGGGCTTAAGTAAGAACACATCTCACCTACGCATCAAAACCACAACGATAGTTCGTCAAATAGACTCCGTTTTAACCTTCTCAAGGACCGGGCGTAGTCATACTTGGTTCAACTAAAGTTGGAGAGATAGTCTTCCGCAAGCCATCTATGTGCAAAGCACGTCGAGGGAACCGGTCTCGCATAAGAGTATGCGTAAGGTTGGTCCGGATCATCTCAACCAACAATACCGCCGAACCAAAGTATGACATGCTGGTAGGCAGTATGACTTGTATCGCCCACAACTCACTTGTGTTCTACTCGTGCATATAACATCAAACCATAAAACCTAGGCTCGGATGCCACTGTTGGGGAACGCAGTAATTTCAAAAATTTCCTACGCACACGCAAGATCATGGTGATGCACAGCAACGAGAGGGGAGAGTGTTGTCTACGTACCAACGCAGACCGACTGCGGAAGCGATCACACAACGTAGAGGAAGTAGTCGTACGTCTTCTTCCCGATCCGACCGATCCAAGCACCGTTACTCCGGCACCTCCGAGTTCTTAGCACACGTTCAGCTCGATGACGTTCCTCGGGCTCCGATCCAGCAAAGCGTCGAGGAAGAGTTCCGTCAGCACGACGGCGTGGTGACGATCTTGATGTACTACCGACGCAGGGCTTCGCCTAAGCACTGTAACGGTATGATCGAGGTGGAATTTGGTGGCAGGGGGCACCGCACACGGCTAAGGAACGATCTCAAGGATCAACTTGTGTGTCTTGGGGTGCCCCCTGCCTCCGTATATAAAGGTTGGAGGGAGGGGGGCTGGCCGGCCAAAGAGGTGTAGGCGCAGGAGGAGTCCTACTCCTACCGGGAGTAGGACTCCCCCCTCCAATCCTAGTCCAACTAGGAAACCTTCAAAGGGGAGAGAGAGAGAGGTGGCCGGCCCCTCTCCTAGTCCTAATAGGACTAGGGAGAGGGGGGGAGGCGCAGCCCTATGTGGGCTGCCCTCTCACCTTTCCACTAAGGCCCATGTTGGCCCATTTGGCTCCCGGGGGGTTCCGGTAACCCTCCCGGTAATCCGGTAAAATCCCGATTTCACCCGGAACACTTCCGATGTCCAAACATAGGCTTCCAATATATCAATCTTTATGTCTCGACCATTTCGAGACTCCTCGTCATGTCCGTGATCTCATCCGGGACTCCGAACTCCTTCGGTACATCAATACTCATAAACTCATAATATAACTGTCATCGAAACCTTAAGCGTGCGGACCCTACGGTTCGAGAACAATGTAGACATGACCGAGACACGTCTCCGGTCGATAACCAATAGCGGGACCTGGATGCCCATATTGGCTCCTACATATTCTACGAAGATCTTTATCGGTCAGACCGCATAACAACATACGTTGTTCCCTTTGTCATCGGTATGTTACTTGCCCGAGATTCGATCGTCGGTATCCAATACCTAGTTCAATCTCGTTACTGGCAAGTCTCTTTACTCGTTCCGTAATACATCATCTCATAACTAACATCTTAGTTATTATGCTTGCAAGGCTTATGTGATGTGTATTACCGAGAGGGCCCAGAGATACCTCTCCGACAATCGGAGTGACAAACCCTAATCTTGAAATACGCCAACCCAACATCTACCATTGGAGACACCTGTAGTACTCCTTTATAATCACCCAGTTACGTTGTGACGTTTGGTAGTACCCAAAGTGTTCCTCCGGTAAACGGGAGTTGCATAATCTCATAGTTATAGGAACATGTATAAGTCATGAAGAAAAGCAATAGCAACATACTAAACGATCGGGTGCTAAGCTAATGGAATGGGTCATGTCAATCAGATCATTCAACTAATGATGTGACCTCGTTAATCAAATAACAACTCTTTGTTCATGGTTAGGAAACATAACCATCTTTGATTAACGAGCTAGTCAAGTAGAGGCATACTAGTGACATTCTGTTTGTCTATGTATTCACACATGTATTATGTTTCCGGTTAATACAATTCTAGCATGAATAATAAACATTTATCATGATATAAGGAAATGAATAATAACTTTATTATTGCCTCTAGGGCATATTTCCTTCAGGTAAGGCGACACCCGTGGGGATACCGTGCGTGAGGCCGCCATGTGATATGAGGTGTTACTGACTAGATCGATGTGACATGGAATCGGGGTCCTGACAGCGTTGTCATCAGAGCCAGACTGCCTGCAGGTTCGTTGAGCCAAACTGATCGATGTCGAGTCTAGAAATGCTTTAGTTATATGTAGGGGAATTGATTGTGGGAGGGAATGTAAGGCTCTTTTTTACTCCTTTACCTTATGCCCTCTGATCTGAGTCATTCTCTTCTCATTTAACGTGGGTTAAGGACTAGGCTCTCTTCTTCTATCAGGTTCACGTGTTACTAATATGTAGTAGCTTATAGGATTGTTGTTACCAGCCGCAGTACATTTTCTACTACTTTTAGTATGTTGTCAGTTGAATCAGAACCTTGATATGATGTTGTTGAGTATTATTGCAAAACGTTGTGGATGTCTCAAATCTTTTTCTAAGCATTTACAGCCGTTATGCTGTCCGATGTCCCCTAGAAAATTCTAATGCCTTTGCATTATTCTGTGCTTTCAGATGGCCACCCGTTTGCAGAACCAAGTGGTTCGTCTGATCCGCTGCCTCGATGTGCCCGGCCACATGGCCATGTTGGTTCGAGTGATGGTCGAGTCAGGCTATCGATGGTATCCGGAATATACCATCGAGGAGTAGTTCAGAGACTTCAACCAGAGCCAGTACCTTTGTACCGTCAGGATATATCCCTCTTATCTTGGAGCCACTGAGCCCCTTCACTATTCCTATGGACTTGGGGTCACTATTGAGATGTCTGTGCAGGATGCAGCCTATTCAATGATGACTATCATTCGAGCCAGGACTGCCTTGCTTCAGAACATAGATTTCCGTTACATGCCAGCCTCACTCCCTAGAGCATAGGGGTACTATCAGGCTTTGTACTATGACTCTGCACAAGAGGAGTCACTACTCTGCACCACTGCCGAGATGCTCGAGGAAAAGGACCGCGAAAATCGGGCCTTGCGTATGGAGCTTTTCCACACTCGTTCTGATCATTGGGCCACTTTGACTAGGTTTGCACCTGCGGTGCAGGCAGGATACATGGACATGAGGGACATGTACCCTGTACGGTCTAGATTGCCAGATTGTATGGAGTGGCGCGATGTAGGAGGCATCACCCCTCCTCGTGGTCCCCGTCTTCCACCGCCTGTGGGACCAAGGCCACATCCGAGTCCCTATGGTCTGCAGGCTCCGCAGGACCGTCTGTTTCCAGATGATCATGTTCCACTGCCAGGCTTTGGTGGTGACTTTTATGAGGATTACTACAGAGCCGTCTGGGCTAGTAGTAGTTTCACTAGTATTGTAATAGTTGTATTCTCCACAATCCTGCGTGACCCGTGGGATACGACTTGGTGTGTATCACGCTCCAGAGGTGTAGAAAAATAATGTATAGGATCTTGGAATGCCTCCGATGAGATGTAATGTCTTTCACCGTAGTTGTACTCTAGCATGGGCTTGTACTAAACTATGTATGGTGTGTATGACCAATGGTATATATATGGCAGTTTTTATATTTACCATGTCGTGCAATGAACATCTTAGCATTCCATGTTATCCATTACATTCTGCACTTCCTTGCTAAGTTTGTGCCATCCTTGTCTAAATCGTTGTCTTGTTTTTCCTAGGATGGTCAACACCCGCAGCAACCCTGCTGCCCCGGAGCAAGGGGAAGCCAGTGCAGCTAGGGGTGAAAATTTGCCTCACCCGCCTTCTCTGGCCGAAGTTATGCTGGAGGCGGAATGAAACAAGCGTGAGACTAACCGCTTGCTAGAGCGGATTGAGCAGAACACTGCACGCCATCAACAAAATGACTTGGTGTCAATCAATGACTTTCTCAAGTTGTACACACCAAAGTTTAATCAATCCGTCGAGCCCCTCGACACAGATGACTGGCTCCGCAGCATCACACACATGCTACGTTCTGCCAACGTAGCCGAAGCTGATAAGGTTACCTAAGCTGCCTATCACCTCGAAGGCCCTGCTAGCCTTTGGTGGGAAAACTTTGAGGCTATGCGCCCGGTTGGCCAAATCACTACTTGGGCTCAATTCAGTGAGGCTTTCCGTGAGCATCACATCCCGAAAGGTCTCATAGATCGCAAGAGGGAAGAGTTCTGTAATTTCACCCAAGGAAGATTGATTGTGGATGCATATAGTCGTGAATTTGGGAATCTGACACGATATGCTCCTAAAGAGGTATCCACCGACGCTAAGAAGCAGGCAAGTTTCCGCAAGGGACTTAGCCCTGAGCTTCACCGCGATATTCGTCTACACGAGTGCACCTCCTTTCAGAAGTTGGTCAATAAAGCCATCAGTGCTGAGACATGCCAGTCTGATTATGACGCTTCACGCAAGCACTCTCGTGATTTTGGTTCCTCATCCGGCTCTGGATCTCAGAAGCGCCAGGTCTGGATTCCAAGCACGGCACTGCCACCCAGTTCATTCTGAGGCCATCCTTTGAGGCGCCTCGCCCCAACCAATAGTTTGCACCGTCTAAGCCCTATGGTGGCCCCGCTGCTAATGCTGCTCCACGCCCGAATGTTGTGACATGTTTCAAGTGTGGAGAGCCGGGTCACTACAGTCGGGAGTGTCCTCAGAACAACAATCCCAATCAGTCTGGAAAGTCCGTTGGTCATGGTATGCCAGCGGGAAAGACATTCTACACCAAGCCAGCCACCACTGCACATGGCCATGTCAACTCTGTCTCAGCTAAGAAGGCTCATGAGGATCCTAACGCCGTCCTTGGTACGCTCCTTGTTAATTGCCATCCGGCATCTGTTCTTTTCGATACTGGAGCATCTCATTCATTCATATCTGAGAGCTATGCTCGATTGCATAACACGACATTCTGTGACATGCCCACTACCATGGAAATTCAAACCCCTGGCTCTAGATGCCAAACCTCTAGAGTAAGCCATGGGAATGAAATTCTTGTCGATAGACTCGTCTTTCTTGCATCCTTAATAGCTCTCAAGTCCTTGGACATAAACATCATCTTGGGTATGGACTGGATGTCAGCTCATTATGCTAAGATTGATTGTGCCACTAGAACCGTTCAACTTACTCACCCATTGGGCAAGATAGTCAATGTCTTAACTCGAGTGGCCAAGTGCCAGCTTTACTGCCTAAATGCCAACCCCCTTCCAGACCTTGATGATATTCCAGTAGTCCAAGACTTTCCGGATGTCTTTCCAGAAGAACTGCCAGGTGTTCCACCTAACATGGATGTCGAGTTTGTGATAGAGCTTGTTCCAGGAACCGTTCCAATTTCTAGAAGACCCTATAAGATGGCGCCCTTAGAACTAGCCGAGCTTAAGAACCAACTCGATGAGTCCTTGAAAAAGGGTTTCATCCATCCTAGTTCCTCCCCTTGGGCTTGCCCCATCCTCTTCATCAAGAAGAAGGATGGAACGGATAAAATGGTTGTAGATTACCAACCTGTCAACTTGGTCACTATCAAGAACAAGTATCCGCTTCCCAGGATCAATGATCTGTATGATCAGCTTGCTGGATCCTCAGTCTTTTCCAAGATGGATTTGAGGTTGGGCTACCATCAAATCAAAATCAGAAACGGGGACATTCCCAAAACGGCCTTTGTTACCTACTATGGCCAATACGAGTACATCGTCATGTCCTTCGGTTTAACCAATGCCCCAGCCACCTTCTCTCGGTTAATGAACTCGGTCTTCATGGAGTATTTGGATAAATTCGTCGTAGTATACCTCGATGACAAACTAATCTACTCCAAGAATGAAGAGGAACATGCCGAACATCTAAGGCTGGTATTGATGAAACTTCGAGAGCATCGCCTTTATGACAAATTCTCCAAGTGTGAATTTTGGTTGCCAGAAGTGACCTATCTAGGCCATGTAATCTCTGGTAAGGGTATTGTTGTCAATCCCGCGCGTGTTCAAGCCGTCGTTGATTGGACTCCACCTGAGATGGTCAAGCAAGTTCGGAGCTTCCTTGGCCTAGCGAGTTATTGTCGTCGCTTCGTCGAGAATTTCTCCAAGGTTTCTAAACCCCTAACTGAACTCCTCAAGAAAGATAAAAAGATCGAGTGGACCCCATAGTGCGAGTTCAGCTTTCAGGAAGTGAAAAGACGCCTGACATCTGCTCCCATACTGGTACCACCAAATTTCTCCATGGACTTTATTATCTATTGCGACGCCTCGCGACAAGGACTAGGTTGCATACTCATGCAAGATCGTTAGGTAATTGCCTATGCTTCACAGCAATTACACCCCCATGAGGAAAACTATCCCACACATGATCTAGAGCTTGTAGCGGTAGTCCATGCACTTAAAACTTGGCGACATTACCTTCTCGGTAATCGTTGCGAGATCTTCACCGATCACCAAAGTTTAAAATATATATTCACCCAACCGGATTTGAATCTCAGGCAAAGACATTGGGTCGAGTTGATCTCGGATTACGACTTAGGAATAACTTACACCCCGGGCAAAGGCAATATCATGGCTGATGCGCTAAGTCATAAATCTTATTGTAACAACCTGATGTTACAACAAAGTCAAGCACTTCTCCACGAGGAATTTCGTAAGCTTAACCTTCACATTGTTCCTCAAGGATTCATATCCACCCTGGTGGTTAAACCTACCCTTATTGATCAGATCATAACCGCCCAGCGGTATGACAAGTGGATATCTCGGATCAAGGAAAACATCGCTAGCAGAGTTGCTAAATGTTTTTCCATGGATGAGCGAGGTGTTGTATTCTTCGAGAACCGCTGGTGGTTCCCAAGAAACAACATCTACGTCAGTTGATTCTTAAGGAAGCTCATGAATCCCCTCTCACCATTCATCCCGGTAGTACTAAAATGTATCAAGACCTACGCCAGAGGTTTTGGTGGACTAGGATGAAGAGAGAAATTGCTCAATATATTGCTAGTTGTGACATCTGTCGTCATGTTAAAGCAGAGCATCAACGGCCTGCTGGCACCCTTCAACCTTTGGTTATTCCTGAGTGGAAATGGGATAAAATCATTATGGATTTCATTACTGGGTTTCCCAGAACCAAGAGAGGGAATAATGCCATATTTGTCGTAATCGATCGTCTTTCCAAGGTGGCCCACCTTCTACCTGTTCGTGAGAGTATCACCACTAGCCAGCTAGCTGATTTATACATCTCCCGAATAGTGTCTCTTCATGGTGTCCCATTGGAAATTAACTAGACCGTGGGAGTCTCTTCACCTCTCGATTTTGGGAAAGTTACCAAAATGCTAAGGGAACTCGTCTCTCTTTTAGCACCGCCTTGCACCCCCAATCAAGTGGTCAAGTAGAGCGAGTATATCAAATTCTGGAAGATATGCTCCGAGCTTCTGTCATCTCATTCGGAATGGATTGGGAGAAATGCCTTCTATTCACGGAGTTTGCTTATAACAATAGTTATCAAGCTAGCTTGGGCAAAGCTCCTTTCGAAGTTCTCTATGGACGAAAATGTCGAACGCCTCTTAACTGGTCAGAAACCGGGGAAAGACAACTCTTTGGCCTAGATATGATTTAGGAAGCAGAAGAGCAGGTTCGCGTTATTCGTGAGAAATTGAAAAATAGCCCAATCTCGTCAAAAGAGCCAATATGATCGTAAACATAAGCTCATGACTTATGAAGTCGGCGAGAAGGCTTACCTTCGGGTTACTCCGTTAAAAGGAACCCGTCGTTTCGGTGTCAAAGGCAAATTGGCTCCTCGTTACATTGGACCCTTTCGCATTCTTGCCAAACGAGGAGAAGTTTCCACCAATTGGAACTGCCTCCACATCTTTCTAGAGTTCATGATGTCTTCCACGTTTCTCAACTCAGGCGTTGCTTCGCGGATCCTATCCGTGGAGTGGACGACGAAACGCTTGATCTACAAGATAATCTCTCATATCAGGAATATCCCGTTCGTATCCTTGATCAAGCCGAGCGTACCACTCGACGCCATAACATCAAGTTTCTCAAGGTTCAATGGTCACACCATTCCAAGAAAGAAGCCACTTGGGAAAGGGAGGATCGTCTTCGACTCGAGTACCCCACTTTCTTCCCAACAGATCCTAAATCTCGGGACGAGATTCTTTTGAGTGGGGGTGAGTTGTCACACCCTAGCTAGTTCATGCATTAGAGTGATTGCATCATGTTTAAATTTCCCAGAAAAATGAAATGGGGATGAAAGAACCCCCAGCACCCCCTGGAACAACTAGGGTTTACTAAAAAAATTCAATGAACCTGAAATACCCTTCTAAAAAGTCCACGCTTTTTGTTTTGGGTTAAAACCTTTGACAAAAATGGTGAACATTTTTCTAGGACATCTTAAATGCTATAAAATATTTTGAATGCTCAAATAATCATAAACTAAAATGTTTACTGTTGGATATATTCTAAACAATAGCCATGATTAATTTTATGATTATTGGAAATGCCCTGGCATTTTTAATAAAGCCCTAAAGTTATAGAAATAATAGAAAATAAATAAAAATAGAAAAACAGAGAGAGAGAAGGCCACAGGCCACTCACCTGGACCTAGCTGGCAGCCCACTTGGCTGGCCCAGCTGGGGGCCTAACCCACCAGGGCCCATGCCAGTCATCCTCTACCTCTGCCAGTAGGCAGAGGAGGGAGACAGCGCACGTGCGCGCCGAGGCGACACGCCACCTCCCTGCCTGCCTGCGTCCCTCGCCACCATGATGCCTGAACCGCCTCCCCTCGACCCCCTAGACACAGCACACTTCCCCCTGCTCTCTCCCTCGCTCCCTCGAAGCCATGGCGACGCAGCCGCTGCCACCTCACCGCTGTAGCCGTAGCCACTGTCGTCTCTGCGCTGCCCCATCGTGTCCACGAGCTCCTCCACATCTCCCTCGACCTCCTCGCTAAGCTACGCAACGCCAGAAGCCCTGCAACACCTTCCTCGACCTCTTCTTCAACCTTTGGGCTCCGAGATCGCCGGCGACCCATGCTCGACTCGCTGCCTCCCCGAGCTCTCTGGGGTCACCGTTGCACTCGTCATGAGCTCCTCTTTATTCTCCCCCTAGCCACATCGCTCGAGCTGCCCCCTAACCCCGTTGGCCATCACAGCCGAGTGCGCGGCTCCGCCGGCCATGTCGCCGTCGTGGCCACAGACGCATAAGCTCGAAACCGAGCGCGTCACCGCACCTACCGCACCCCCAGGAACCCAACTCACCAGCCCACGTGCCTCTCCGTGCCCCCTAGCGACGAGGCCGAGCACACCCGAGCTCTGGCCGCCGCCAAACTCGTCGTCGGCGCCTTTTCCGACCACCCCGAGCCCCAACACCACCACCAATAGACGCAGACGAGTCTCCTCGTCACGTAGAGCCTCTCCGCCGCGCAATTGGTCGCATGTGGGCGTTTCCCGAAGCCCTCCGCCGCGTCTGTCGTCGCCGGCGTCAAACCGCCGGCGAGTTGACCTCGTTTGACCAGGGGTTTAACTCCCCTGGGTCAATGACAGGTGGGCCCAGAGCCCTGCTAATTTTAGCTTAGCACTAATTAACTTTTAGTTAACCCAATAGGTCACTCACATGCGGGCCCAGGCCCCACAGACAGTTTAGTTAGTATCAGCTTAACCCTGTTAATTAGTTGTTTCACTGATGTGTGGGTCCCAGCCGTCAGGTTTGACCTGGGCTGGCGCCTTTGACCTGCTGACGTTACAGTGACGCAGTGCTGACGCAGTTATTATTTTCTGGATTTATTTTTATATAGGAAATTCCAGAAAATAGCCAAAACTTCTAAAAATCATAGAAAATCAACCATACCTCCAAATCAAACAAATTATATATGAAAAATGATCAGAAAAATTCAATCTTTCCATCTGTAATGGTTTCATGCATGACAAAACACTTTAACCGTGCTATTTAGGTGAAAAAAGATAATAAACTTATAATGCATAGGAACTTAAGCTTCCATTTGAATCTTTGATTCAAATGGACCCATTTCAACTTGTTTCACATTGCATTAGGCAAGACACCTCATTTTGCCGTGTCATAGCATGCATCATATTGTTGCATATTGCCATGTGTTGATATATATTGTGGTGTCTTTCGTTGTAGGTTCTGCCTCCGAGGATATCTCCGAGTATCCAGCTGAAGGGCAGTACCCTACTACCACTCCATCAGGTAAGCAACCCCATTGATCATATCGATACAATCCCATGTTCTCGCTTCTGCTCTCACTTACTGCATTAAGACAACGACGTTTCAAACTGATGTGTGCTGTGGTAGTTGAACCCTTATCCTCTGCATGAGCTATCATTGCCACAGTAACTAGATGAAACCCACTAGCTTGTGTAGGAGTTGATTGAGCCATGTATGTGTTTCCTACCTTGCTATGCCTGCTATGCTTAGAGTTTTGTCAGGTCTGGTTCATCTAGGCGATGGGCTACAGTGAAATGATTATGTCGGTAATGTGAGAGATGTGTTGAACATGATTTGGTAAAGGTATTGATGAGAAGCCATGTAGGAGTACATGGTGGGTTGTTTCTTTGAGGTCGTCCCTAAGAACTGAGATCTGTATGTGTGATTTAAGAATCAGCTACTACCATGCATTGGAATCCTTAATTGACCCTCTCGGCTTCTTAATCACCCTAGTACTCTGTTCAGGAGTTGCAATTAGTTTCTGGTGTTTGTAGGTTATGTGTCGGCGACCGTGCGTAGCGCTGACCCTAGGGGTGGGCTATGATGCGGTAGATACACCGTGGCCGGGTATGCCGGGCGCCCGTTTGGCGTCTCGGGACCCTGTTCACATCATTCGGGGCCGTATGTGGAAACCTTTGCCGGAATCCCTGCGGATGGAACCTGGATAGGCGATAAACCTGGACTAGAGACTTGAGTGTTTAGGTAGGCCGTGGCCGACACCCTCGTTGGACTTCCGCTTGAAGGTTGCCGAGTACATGTCGTGTAAACGACGGTAAGTGGTGAGAGCATGTATGAAGAAGTACACCCCTGCAGGGTTAACATCATCTATTCGAATAGCCGCGTCCGCGGTAAAGGACTACTTGGTTGCCTATACAGTTCATAGACAAGTTAATGGTTACTACTGAAAGACTCAAGATAAGTGTGAGTACCGAGGATGGCCCTCTCGTAGGATGACGAGGGAGGATCCCCGGTGGAGTATTGTGTTGGTGATTAGTGGACTCGTGTGCGAAAACTATTTTACTAGTGGTGTCTCATAGGATAGCTTAGCCAAGAGTCAAAGCTGGCCTGCTGCAATAACTCCACCACCTTCTTGAGAATGAGCATGTATAGTAGGTTCTGTTGTAAGAATTGCTGAGTACCTTTGTACTCATGTTTGCTTTAATTTCTATTTTCAGACGACAACACCGCCCCCTCCGATGGGTTTTATGTAGACCTCGACGTCGATAAGTAGCTTGCCACCCAGGTGGTGATCCTGGCCATGGAGGGCCCTATGTAGATAGACAGGCTTCGACAAGCCTTCTTTCTTTCTAGTGTCTGTACCCAGACTACTTGCTTCCGCATGTGCTTGTATGCTTGTATGACTTGAGTGTCAGGTCATGTGACCCCTACCTGTATGAACATGTTATGTATGGCTCTGTGGAGCCTTTAAATAAAGTACTTGAGTTGTAGAGTTTTGTTGTGATGCCATGTTGTATTTGCGCATATCGAGCATATTGTGTGTATGATTGAAATGCTTGGTATGTGTGGGATCCGACAAGCTAGTTGTTTATCCTTGGCAGCCTCTCTTATGGGGAAATGTAGTCCAGTGCTCCTCGAGCCATAGTAGTCCGCTACAGCCCGGTTCATAGGAGTCCTTCTAGCCCAGCACTACTGCTCAGGACACTTGACTGGCCGGCATGTGTTTGTAACGCCCTCGATGCGGCTATATCTCCCACGTGTCGAGGCACGACTTAGAGGCATAACCGCATTGAAAGCAATGTCGCAAGTTACGCAATCTTCACAACATCCCATGTAATATAGATAACAAAAGGGGAGATAACATAGTTCGCTTACACTCGCCACGTCAATCAAAGTACATAAATAGCATTACATCATTCAAACACTCATGGCCCGACTATGGCGCCAAAATAAAAGAACAACCCAACATGCGACACGGTCCCGATCGCCCCAACTGGGCACCACTACTGATCATCAGGGAAAGACACATAGTATCAGCGTGAATCCTCCTTGAACTCCCACTTGAGCTCAAGCGCGTCATCTGGAACGGAATCATCAGGCCCTGCATCTGGTTTAATAGTAATTTGTGAGCCACAGGGACTCAACAATCTCGCACCCTCGTGATCAAGACTATTTAAGCTTAATAGGTAAGGCAAGGTAAATATATGTGGAGCTGCACCAAGCGACTAGCATATATGGTGGCTATCCTGTTCGCAAAAGAGAGCGAGAAGAGGAGGCAAAGCGCGAGCGAGTAACTAGAGGGTATCCTGCGGCAAGCATTACTCCAACACCGTGTTCGCTTCCCGGACACTACCGAGAAGAGACCATCACGGTAACTCACACTGTTGATTCATTTTAATCAAGTTATGGTTCAAGTTATCTACAACCGGACATTAACAAATTCCCATCTGCCCATAACCACGGGCACGGCTTTCGAAAGTTCAAATCCCTGCAGGGGAGTCCCATCTTAGCCCATGGCAAGCTCTCACGGTCAACGAAGGAATAGACCTCCTCCCGAGACATTCCGATCAGACTCTGTATCCCGGTTCTTCAAGACACTTCAACAAGTTAAAACAAATCCAGCAACACCGCACGAATGTGCCGACAAATCCCGATAGGAGCTGCACATATCTCGTTCTCAAGGCACATTCAGATAGGTCAAGCTACGAGTAAAACCAACCCTTGAGTTTCCCCGAGGTGGCCCCGCAGGCTGCCTGGTTCGGGCCAATACTCAGAGGAGCACTGGCCCGGGGGGGCGGGGGTATAAATAAGATGACCCTCGGGCTCCGGAAACCCAAGGGAAAAAGAGGCTAGGTGGCAAATGGTAAAACCAAGGTTGGGAATTGCTGGAAGATCTTTATTCAAGGCGAACTATCAAGGGGTTCCCATTATAACCCAACCACGTAAGGAACGCAAAATTCGGGAACATAACACCGATATGACGGAAACTAGGGCGGCAAAACACTAGGCGAGAGGCCGAGCCTTCCACCCTTTACCAAGTATATAGATGCATTAAGATAACATGGCAATATAATGATATCCCAACAAGTAAATAATGTTCCAACAAGGAACGGTCTCCAATCTTCACCTGCAACTACCAACGCTATAAGAGGGGCTGAGCAAAGCGGTAACATAGCCAATCAATGGTTTGCTAGGACATGGTGGGTTAGAGGTTTGACATGGCAATTTGGGAGGCTTGAAAGCAAGTGGTAGGCATCGCAGCATGGCATAGCAAAAGAGCGAGCATCTAGCAAAGCAAAGATAGTAGTGATTTCGAGGGTATGATCATCTTGCCCGCAAAGTTGTCAGAGTAGGGTGGATCCTCGAATTCAAACTCAACGGGCTCCTCGTTAGCGAACTTGTATCCCGGCTCTACCCAAACAAGACAAACAAGCAACAAGGAAACAATCAACCACGTGCAAACTCAAACAACATGATGCAAAGATGGTATGCTATGCAGGATGCAATATGCGATGCATATGCAAGATTTGACAAGGAATGCATGAACCTGGCCTAAACTTGGAAAACCAAGTGTGCCACTCGAAAGATGATATGAAATCGCTTGAAAACGATATAAAGATCACCGGAATCATAGTTACGGTTTGGAAATGGCAAGCGATTCAAATATGGCACGGGTCTGCGATTTACAGCAAGTAGCCATCTAAATGCAACAAGATGAACATGCTATAACACTCAAACATGGCATCAAAATACATGGAGGGGATCCATTCATGATGCTTAACAAAAGATGAACACTGAGCTACGGCCAATTCATCCATTAACAGGTTCAAACAAGCATGGCAAAAATGCATTTGGAAAACAGATTTCAGACTTGGTGAAATTAACACTTGTCTGGAATTTCAGATCAGATAGCACTCTTTGGAGCAATAAAACTATATGCTACAGGACCTGAACATGGCAAAGTAAAGCATGGCCTGGAGCTACTCAAAGATATTAACAAAAGTCCCTCAGTGACCTTGAGCAAAAAGGGATCAGAAAATACATTTGCAAGCATGTGCACATGGCAAAAACATAATCACTTCTCAGACTTAGTGAAAACTAGAGCATGCTATAACAGATATCAAGTAGGCATGTTTACGAGCTCGATGCACTCACTACAGAGCAAGTCATGACAATCTAATCATACACCCATCAAGAATACACAAAATGCAAGCTAGACATGGCAAGAACAATAACATAGCATGCACGGATCAACTACAACATCCTCGGCAAAATTGCTAACAAGTAGACAATCTGCCCAGATTCATGAAATAGCAAAAGTAGAGCTCGATTGACTCGAGCTAGGGTGCTCCATAATTGCAAACAAAGACATGGATGGATAGAGCACTACAAGATTAACAAAACATCCTCACTGATCATCCTCAAAAGAGGCACGGATCACTAGGAAACAACATGAACATATGGCATATTGAGATAAACAGATCAAGGACTTAGTGGAAATGCTAAGTCCCTAAAATTAGCATCAACAAATGCCCCACTTTGCCAGCTTGTGCTAGCCACCACACACATCACAAAAATACATTGGTTGCACCTCTGGATAGATGGCAAAACATATAACAAAACACATGTAGAGCTCATGGCCATATCATGCACACAATAATCATGGCAAAAATGACAAATATCTAACTGGAGCAGCATATCTGACAATTATCTCAAATAGCATTCTTCTAACAGTATTTCGGGCATCAAGATGAACTCAAATGAAAAAGATGCAATGAGATGAAATGATGTACTCTATGAGACGAAAATTTTCATATGCTATATGCCCAAAACGGAGCTACAGATGCAAAGTTACGATGCGATGAACAAGGGCATATGGATCTGGGAATCGGGGACTAAGGAAAAAATCACCACCTCGCGGATTAGGGTTTACTGTAGCTGCAGATCTGGATCTGGCGTGCATGGACTTTGAGGCGGCGGCGCTCGTGCCGGAGTTGACGAAGATGACGGCGGCTGGTGGAGATAGGGCGCGGGAAGGCCGGGGACTCGCGGGGCGGCGCCGACGCTCGGCGTTGGGAGGCTCCGGGCGGCTCCGGACGGAGTGGGCGGCGTGGCGAGGTGGTCCGGCGCGAGTCCAGTGAGGCGGCGGCCGGTGGTGGCGAGTGGCGGGACTCGCCGGTGGGAGGAAGGCAGCGGCGAGGCGCGAGGAGGAAGAAGTGGGCGTGGGCGGCGCGCGGCTCCGGCCCGGACGGCGGCGGGGAGTGCCGGCGCTGGGCCTGGCGGGCCCGCGCGGTCGGCGGCGAAGTGGGCGCCCGCCGGGACATGTGGCGGCGCGCTATTGGCGCGGGGCGGTGGTGCGGTGCAGGTTGGACATGTCCGTCGGCGCGGATTGTGTCCGGCGGCGAGTAGAGGGAGAGATCTAGGGTTTGCCTGAAAATTTTGGGGAGTGGTCTTTATATAGGCATAGAGGGAGCTAGGAGCGTCCAAATGAGGTGCGGTTTTCGGCCACGTGATTGTGATCGAACGCTCTAGATGATGGAGAGGGTTTTTGTGGGTTTTGGGCCAAATTGGAGGGTTGTTGGGCTGCAACACACACGAGGCCTTCTCGGTCCCTCGGTTAACCGTTGGAGCATCAAACGAAGTCCAAATGGTACGAAACTTGATAGGCGTTCTACCGATAGTAAACCAAGGCCACTTGGAAAGTCTCGGTCCAATCCGGAAATGTTTAATCCCCACACATGAAAGAAAGGTAGAAATGACCACCGGAGGAGAACGAAGCGCCGGAATGCAAAACGGACAACGGGGAAAATGCTCGAATGCATGAGATGAACACGTATGCAAATGCGATGCACATGATGACGTGATATGAGATGCATGGCAACGATAACAACACACGGAGACAAAAACCCGAACCCGAGAAAATAAAATAACTTAACGCCGGATACAGCAAGAGTTGGATACATATTAGGTAAATCATATCCGGGATGTTACAACACTCCACCACTACAATAGGATCTCGTCCCGAGATCTAGGACTGAAAGAACGCCAGGTACTCAGAACGGAGGTGATCCTCGCGTTCCCAGGTAGCTTCACGGTCGGAATGGTGTGACCACTTGACTTTGAGGAATTTAATCGACTTGTTGCGAGTCTTGCGTTCAGTCTCTTCAAGAATAGCAACGGGGTGCTCATGATAAGAGAGATCTTCTTGGAGCTCAATGTCCTCGAAGTTGATGGTGCGGTCAGGAGTCTTGAAGCACTTTCGGAGCTGAGAGACATGGAACACGTCATGAACATTTGCAAAGTTTGAAGGAAGCTCGAGTTGATATGCGAGATCGCCTCTCTTGCTGACGACCTTGAAAGGTCCCACGTATCTGGGGGCAAGCTTCCCTTTGATACCGAAGCGACGAGTACCTTTCATAGGAGAGAAACGGAGGTAAACATGATCTCCGATCTCGAAAGCCAAATGACGGTGCTTACTCTCATAGTAGCTCTTCTCGCGGGATTGGGCTGCTTTGAGTTTATCTCGAATGACTTTGCACATTTCCTCTGCCTCTGTGATTAAGTCATTACCCAAAAGCTGACGTTCACCGGTTTCAGACCAGTTGAGAGGGGTACGGCACTTCCTGCCATACAGAATTTCAAAAGGGGCCTTGCCCGAACTTGCTTGAAAACAGTTGTTGTAGGAGAATTCAGCATAAGGAAGACAATCCTCCCACTTCATGCCGAAGGAGATCACACAAGCCCTGAGCATATCTTCACTAATCTGGTTGACACGCTCGACTTGACCGCTAGTTTGAGGATGGAAAGTTGTGCTGAAGCGGATGTTGGTGCCCATGGCCTTCTGAAAAGAATCCCAAAACTTGGAGGTAAAGATGCTGCCACGGTCTGAAGAGATCACTTGTGGAATACCGTGTAGAGAGACAATCCGAGAGCTATAGAGTTCCGCCAATTGAGCTTCAGTGATTGACTCTTTGATAGGCAGAAAGTGAGCCACTTTACTGAGTTTATCGATGACAACGAATATAGCATCATTGCCACGTTTGGACTTTGGAAACCCAGTCACGAAGTCCATCTCAATGTGGTCAAACTTCCATCCTGGAATGGAAAGAGGTTGGAGGAGACCAGCTGGCCTTTGGTGTTCTGCCTTCACTCTTCTGTAGACATCACATTCATTCACGAACTGAGCAATCTCGCGCTTCATTCGAGTCCACCAATAAGCCTGCTTGAGGTCCTGATACATCTTCGTGCTCCCAGGGTGGATGGAGAGGAGAGAATTGTGAGCCTCGTTCATGATCATTTACGAAGGTCACCTTTGGGCACAACAATACGATCCTCGAAGAAGAGAGTGTCCTTGTCATCAAGACGATAGCACTTGTACTTGGGTTGACTCTTGGCAATCCCAATCTTCACCTTCTTCACCATAGCATCAAGAAGATGGGCTTGGCACATCTGGTCTTCCAAGGTAGGAGTGACTTGAAGGTTGGCGAGGAAACCTTGAGGAACAACTTGCAGATTAAGTTTGCGGAAAGCTTCACAAAGCTCGGGTTGATAAGGCTTGAGAATCAGACTGTTGCAATAAGCCTTCCTGCTCAATGCGTCAGCAATCACATTGGCCTTGCCTGGAGTATACTCGATACTCGGATTATACTCTTGAATCATTTCGACCCATCGAGTCTGCATGAGGTTGAGATTAGGGAGTGAAGATGTACTTGAGACTCTTGTGGTCAGTGAAAATGTCCACTTTCCTTCCCAATAAGAGATGTCTCCAAGTCAAAAGAGCATGCACAACTGCCGCCAAGTCGAGATCATGAGTGGGGTAGTTCTTCTCATTGGGCTTCAACTGGAGAGAGGTATAAGCCACAACTTTATTCTCTTGCATCAACACTGCGCCAAGACCTTGGAGAGAGGCATCGCAAAAGACCTCGTACGGCTTGGATTCATCAGGCGCAGTCAGAACTGGAGCAGTGACCAATTTCTCTTTCAAAGTGTTGAAAGCAATGTCACACTCCGGAGACCAAACGTACTTGACGTGCTTCTGGAGAAGATTTGAGAGAGGCTTTGCGATCTTAGAAAAGTTTTCAATGAATCTTCGACAGTAGCTTGCGAGACCGAGGAAGCTACGGAGTTGCTTCACGTTCTGAGTAGGTTCCCAATTCACAATTGCGGACACCTTCTCAGGATTCACCGCGATGCCCTTGGCAGAAATGATATGACCAAGATAAAGAACCTCATCGAGCCAAAATTCTCACTTGGAGAACTTGTCGTAAAACTGGTGTTCCCTCAGCTTATCGAGTACCAAATGCAAGTGCTTGGCATGATCTTCCTTGTTCTTCGAGAAAACCAGAATGTCGTCGAGATAGACCAAAACAAAGTCGTTGGTGTAGGCGTTGAAGATGAAATTCATCATGCGGGAGAACGTCGGAGGAGCATTGACGAGGCCAAAAGACATGACAGTGTATTCATATGAACCATAGCTTGTCCTGAAAGCCATCCTGGGAATATCTTGCTCACGGATTCGAATCTGATGATAACCCATACGGAGATCAAGCTTGGAGAATACTTCGGCGCCTTTGAGTTGTTCGAACAGCTCGTTGATGTTGGGAAGTGGGTATTTGTTCTTGATGGTCTTCTTGTTCAATGGACGGTAATCAACACAAAGTCGGTCCGTTCCATCCTTCTTCTTCACAAAAAGAACACCACAACCCCACGGAGAAGAACTAGGCCGGATGAGACCCATTCTCTCTTGAATATCGATTTGCTTCTTGAGCTCCTTCAACTCTTCAGGTCCGAGCTTGTAAGGACGCTTGCACACTGGTTCCGTGCCAGGTTCAAGATCGATCAAGAATTCAACTGGCCGGTGCGGAGGCATTCCTGGAAGCTCTTCTGGAAAGACGTCTTGATATTCGCAAACGACTGGAATCTGCGAGATGGCATCCAGTTCACCCTTCTCATTGAGAGAAAACAGACGGATAGTATTATCCCGAGCGGCAAAGACAATTACATCCTCAGATGAATGAGTCAATTGAATCTGCCTGGCTGCACAATCAAGCTGAGCCTTGTGCTTAGAAAGCCAATCCATCCCGAGAATAAGATCAATATCCGAGTTACCAAGAACCATTGGGGAAGAAAGGAACTTGTAGTCGCCCAAGGTGATAGTAACATCTGGCACCTCCAGACTTGCACTCAAACGTTTGCCAGGAGAAACGATATCCATTTGTTTACCCAAATGAGAAGAAACGAAGTCATGCTTGGTAAAAAATGGCTTTGACATGAAACAATGCGATGCACCGGTGTCAAAAAGAACTTTTGCAGGGATATCGTTAACAGGAAGGTTACCCATGATGACATCTGATGAATCCTCTGCCTGAGCTGCATTCATCAAGTTGACCTTAGCGTGCTTGGGGTTATGCTTGACCACAGCTGTACTTGTCGATCTCACAGGAGGAGGAGGAGGAAGACGCCTCTAGTTGAAGCATTTGTTGGCATAGTGACCCTTCTGTTGGCACTTGTTGCACGTGACCTCTGAAAGCGGACGGTGATACGGAGAACTCGATCTTGGAGCTTGAGACGAAGTCTTGTTCTGAAAGCCAGGGTTGGGTGGGTGGGAAGATCCACTACCACCTTTGCTCTTCTGATACGGCTGACGGAATGGAGGAGGAGGAAGCCAATACTTGTGCTGCTTGGCCACTTGAGTAGAGGAAGGAGTAACATCTCTGACTCGCTTCTTGGAAGCATCACACCTCAGTTGAGCGGCCTCTTGCTTCAATGCCATGTTGTAGAACTCATCGTACCTCAAGGGCTCAAAGAGAACAAGAGCTAGCTGGATTTCTTCACTGAGACCACCCCTGAACTGGTATATCATGCTCTTCTCATCAGGAACGTCTTGCTTGGCAAAGCGGGCAAGCTTCTGGAACAATTTGTTGTAGTCATAGACAGACAAAGATCCTTGCTTCAGGTTGCGGAATTCCGCACGCTTGCTTTCAACCATGCTCTGAGGGATATGATGAGCTCTGAAATCTTGACGGAATTCATCCCAGGTAATCACACGTCCTCCTCTGGAGTCCTTGTACTACTGGAACCATTCTGCAGCTTGGTCTTTGAGTTGGAAGGAAGCGAACTTGATAAACTCCTCAGGCCTGACGTTACTGCACTTGAAATGCTTGCACAAGTCCACTAGCCAATCGTCAGCATCAGTTGCCTCAACACAATTGCTGAAAGTCTTTGGCTGATATGCAAGGAACTGGTTGAGTGTAGCAAAGTGATTCTGATTGTTGCCTTGGTTGCCTTGGTTCGCTTGATTGCGCTCTTGAAGAATTTGCATGATCAACTGCGTGTTTGCATTGGTTGCGGCCATCACAGCTTGCCATGCCTCCGGAGGAGGTGGAGGTGGTGGCGGATCAGGATTCAGAGTCGTGCACGTTGGAGGAGCCATCCTGAAGAGGTTGACATCCATTAGCACATTGATAGACAAATATTGAAGCTGAATCCAACGGAATGAAAATTGCAACATATAGTCTTCACATCCTAACATAAGAACGAATGCATTCCTCTTGAAATGGTCACATATCCATAAATTGGGAAGCCACTTAGAATTTAGGTAGAGAAATAAATCAACAAGGTACGGATCAAGAGCGAATACTCGGTAAGAAATCCCAATCTCAAACCAAATATCCGTGGAAGAAGAACTAGAGCTACAAGAATTCCCACCTATGAAACTCCCGAACCTTTCTGGTTATGCAATCAGGTGTTCGGGATACAGGGGAAGCATAATATCTCACCCAAATCTAGCAAATCCTACATCCAGCTGTATCCATCCTTCAACACATAACCGAGAAAACTTCGGAAACCATCTACCTCAACCTTCGAAAAGCATCCGTTATACAAGTTATGGCGATACTCCCGAACTCCCGCCCAGTACTCGGTGGCGTCGAGGTTATCGCACCAACGAACTGCATAAAAGAGATTTTCGATGTCGGCGTACTAAGCTTAGGTATTCCAGAACTGCAACGATAAAATTGTGACGACAACACCTCGGAGCCCAACTCCCCGGGACACTGCCACAACCCCTAAAGACAGGAGGCACCCAGAACAATGTTCTCATCACAAAACCATCGGAACGATTCCAAGATACCCACGTGATCCTAAAAAAACTAGTGAAATTTGAGAAGAGAAGAGTCAAAACTCTATGTTAGGATGCCTTACCAGAGCAATGAGGAGACTGGGAAGCAAAAAGAATTACTAAACTCTCCGATATATAATTCCTAAATGACTCAGAACATTTTTTCTAGACTCAACAACGGCTGCTAAAAACGATCAAGCAATGGGGCTCCTAAGGTCGGGGAAGGCTCTGATTGCCAACTTGTAACACCCTCGATGCGGCTATATCTCCCACGTGTCGAGGCACGACTTAGAGGCATAACCGCATTGAAAGCAATGTCGCAAGTTAGGAAATCTTCACAACATACCATGTAATATAGATAATAAAAGGGGAGATAACATAGTTGGCTTACACTCGCCACGTCAATCAAAGTACATAAATAGCATTACATCATTCAAATAATCATGGCCTGACTACGACGCCAAAATAAAAGAACAACCCAATATGCGACACGGTCCCGATCGCCCCAACTGGGCACCACTACTGATCATCAGGGAAAGACACGTAGTATCAGCGTGAATCCTCGTCGAACTCCCACTTGAGCTCAAGCATGTCATATGGACCGGAATCATCAGGTCCTGCATATGGTTTAATAGTAATCTATGAGCCACAGGGACTCAGCAATCTCGCACCCTCGTGATCAAGACTATTTAAGCTTAATAGGTAAGGCAAGGTAAATATATGTGGAGGTGCAGCAAGCGACTAGCATATATGGTGGCTATCATGTTCGCAAAAGAGAGCGAGAAGAGGAGGCAAAGCGCGAGCGAGTAACTAGAGGGCATCCTGCGGCAAGCATTACTCCAACACCATGTTCGCTTCCCGGACTCCGTCGAGAAGAGACCATCACGGTAACTCACACTGTTGATTCATTTTAATCAAGTTAAGGTTCAAGTTATCTACAACCAGACATTAACAAATTCCCATCTGCCCATAACCACGGGCACGACTTTCGAAAGTTCAAATCCCTACAGGGGAGTCCCAACTTAGCCCATGACAAGCTCTCACGGTCAACGAAGGAATAGACCTCCTCCCGAGACGTTTCGATCAGACTCGGTATCCCGGTTCTTCAAGACACTTCGACAAGTTAAAACAAATCCACCCGAATGTGCCGACAAATCCCGATAGGAGCTGCACATATCTCGTTCTCAAGGCACACTCAGATAGGTCAAGCTACGAGTAAAACCAACCCTCGAGTTTCCCCGAGGTGGCCCGGGGGGGTTTAAAATAAGATGACCCTCGGGCTCCGGAAACCCAAGGGAAAAAGAGGCTAGGTGGCAAATGGTAAAACCAAGGTTGGGCATTGCTGGAAAAGCTTTAATCAAGGCAAACTATCAAGGGGTTCCCATTATAACCCAACCGCGTAAGGAACGCAAAATCCAGGAACATAACACCGATATGATGGAAACTAGGGTGGCAAGAGTGGAACAAAACACTAGGCGAGAGGCGGAGCCTTCCACCCTTTACCAAGTATATAGATGCATTAAGATAACATGGCAATATAGTGATATCCCAACAAGTAAATAATGTTCCAACAAGGAACGGTCTCCAATCTTCACCTGCAACTAGCAACGCCATAAGAGGGGCTGAGCAAAGCGGTAACATAGCCAATCAACGGTTTGCTAGGACATGGTGGGTTAGAGGTTTGACATGGCAATTTGGGAGGCTTGAAAGCAAGTGGTAGGCATCATAGCATGGCATAGCAAAAGAGCGAGCATCTAGCAAAGCAAAGATAGTAGTGATTTCGAGGGTATGATCATCTTGCCTGCAAAGTTGTCAGAGTTGGGTGGATCCTCGAAATCAAACTCAACGGGCTCCTCGTTAGTGAACTCGTCCCCCGGCTCTACCCAAGCAAGACAAACAAGCAACAAGGAAACAATCAACCACGTGCAAACTCAAACAACATGATGCAAAGATGGTATGCTATGCGGGATGCAATATGCGATGCATATGCAAGATTTGACAAGGAATGCATGAACCTGGCCTAAACTTGGAAAACCAAGTGTGCCACTGGAAAGATCAGATGAAATCGCTTGAAAACGATATAAAGATCACCAGAATCAGAGTTACGGTTTGGAAATGGCAAGCGATTCAAATATGACACGGGTTTGTGATTTACAGCAAGTAGCCATCTAAATGCAACAAGATGAACATGCTACAACACTCAAACATGGCATCAAAATACATGGAAGGGATCCCTTCATGATGCTTAACAAAAGATGAACACTGAGCTACGGCCAATTCATCCATTAACAGGTTCAAACAAGCATGGCAAAAATGCATTTGGCAAACAGATTTCAGACTTGGTGAAATTAACACTTGTCTGGAATTTCAGATCAGATAGCACTCTTTGGAGCAATAAAACTATATGCTACAGGACCTGAACATAGCAAAGTAAAGCATGGCCTGGAGCTACTCAAAGAGATTAACAAAAGTTCCTTAGTGACCTTGAGCCAAAAGGGATCAGAAAATACATTTCCAAGCATGTGCACATGGCAAAAACATAATCAGTTCTCAGACTTAGTGAAAACTGGAGCATGCTAAAACAGATATCAAGTATGCATGTTTACGAGCTCGATGCACTCACTACAGAGCAAGTCATGACAATCTAATCATACACCCATCCAGAATACACAAAATGCAAGCTAGACATGGCAAGAACAATAACAAAGCATGCACGGATCAACTACAACATCCTCGGCAAAATTGCTAACAAGAAGAGAATCTGCCCAGATTCACGAAATAGCAAAAGTAGAGCTCGATTGACTCGAGCTAGGGTGCTCCATAATTGCAAACAAAGACATGGATGGATAGAGCACTACAAGATTAACAAAACATCCTCACTGATCATCCTCAAAAGAGGCATGGATCACTAGGAAACAACATGAACATATGGCATAATGAGATAAACAGATCAAGGACTTAGTGGAAATGCTAAGTCCCTAAAATTAGCATTAACAAATGCCCCACTTCGCAAGCTTGTGCTAGCCACCACACACATCACAAAAATACATGGGTTGCACCACTGGATAGATGGCAAAACATATAACAAAACACATGTAGAGCTCATGGGCATATCATGCACACAATAATCATGGCAAAAATCACAAATATCTAACTGGAGCAGCATATCTGACAATTATCTCAAATAGCATTCTTCTAACAGCATTTCGGGCATCAAGATGAACTCAAATGAAAAAGATGCAATGAGATGAAATGATGTACTCTCTGAGACGAACATTTTCATATGCTATATGCCCAAAACGGAGCTACGGATGCAAAGTTACGATGCGATGAACAAGGGCATATGGAACTGGGCATCGGGGACTAAGGAAAAAATCACCACCTCGCGGATTAGGGTTTACTGTAGCTGCGGATCTGGATCTGGCTCGCACGGACTTCAAGGCAGCGGCGAGGGAAGGCCGGGGACTCGCGGGGCGGCGTCGACGCTCGTTGTTGGGCAGCTCCGGGCGGCTCCGGACGGAGTGGGCGGCGCGGCGAAGTGGTCCGGCCAGAGTCCGGCGAGGCGGAGGCCGGTGGTGGCAAGTGGTAGGACTCGCCGGTGGGAGGAAGGCAGCGGCGAGGCCCGAGGAGGAAGAAGCGGGCGCGGGCGGCACGCGGCTCCGGCCCGGACGGCGGCGGGGAGGGCCGGCGCTGGGCCTGGCGGGCCCGCGCGGTCGGCGGCAAGGTGGGCGCCCGCCGAGACGCGTGGCGGCGCGCTATTGCGTGGGGCAGCGGCGCGGTGCAGGTCGGACATGTCCGTCAGCGCGGATTGTGTCCGGCGCGCGAGGAGAGGGAGAGATCTAGGGTTTGCCCGAAAATTTCGGGGAGTGGTCTTTATATAGGCATAGAGGGAGCTAGGAGTGTCCAAATGAGGTGTGGTTTTCGGCCATGCGATCGTGATCAAATGATCTAGATGATGGAGAGGGTTTTGGTGGGTTTTGGGCCAAAGTGGAGGGGTGTTGGGCTGCAACACACACGAGGCCTTCTCGGTCCCTCAGTTAACCGTTGGAGCATCAAACGAAGTCCAAATGGTACGAAACATGACAGGCGGTCTACCGGTAGTAAACCAAGGCCGATTGGCAAGTCTCGGTCCAATCCGGAAATGTTTAATCCCCACACACGAAAGAAAGGTAGAAATGACCACCGGAGGAGAACGAAGCGCCGGAATGAAAAACAGACAACGGGGAAAATGCTCGGATGCATGAGATGAACACGTATGCAAATGCAATGCACATGATGACATGATATGAGATGCATGACAATGATGACAACACACGGAGACAAAAACCCGAACCCGAGAAAATAAAATAACTTAACGCCGGAAACGGCAAGAGTTGGATATATATTAGGTAAATCATATCCGGGGTGTTACAGTGTTTCAATTTGTTCCTATGTCTATCCCTTCAGGGAAATGTCACACGGTGACATCCGGAGTCCTGCCTAGCCTGCTACAGCCCGGGTTCCCCGGAGTCCTGTTAGCCTAGTGCTACAGCCCGGATTCACACGCTTTTGACCGACATGCTCGATGTGATTCATGTATGCCTTTCTCCATAAGTCTGTGCCGCTTTGGGTTCACGACTAGCCATGTCGGCCCAGGTTCTCTGTCATATGGATGCTAGCGATACTATCATATACGTGAGCCAAAAGGCGCAAATGGTCCCGGGCCATGGTGAGGTGACACCCGTGGGGATATCGTGCGTGAGGCCGCAATGTGATATGAGGTGTTACCGGCTAGATCGATGTGACTTGGAATCGGGGTCCGAACAGCCGTGCCACGTGTCGACGTATCATAGGCGCCTTCCGTCCAATGAGTGGTTGACATCTGTCCCAATGATGAGCCGACACGTGTTTCCTCCAGCCAATGATGATTTTACACATGGAAAATCCCCATTGGCCGGGGCTGTTAACGAGTTATCGGATCCAAAACCCGACCCGATAGCTTAACGGCGTTCTGTTACAGTGGATGCCACCTGTCGGTCACCCTTGATGAAAGCACTTCTATGACGCAGGATTTCTCATCATGGAAGTGGACACTTCCGTGATGATAATTTTGGTAATGTCATGGAACACTTCTACTACAGCACAGGTATGACTATCTTGATTCTGTCATAGATTTGTCATGGATGTACATGCATGTCAGAAAACGCGACCTACTGTGACAAACACGTATCATCACGGAAGTGTATTTTTTTTGTAGTGTCGGGCTGCATCATCCCCAAGTCGCTCGGGCCTGACCCAGTGGCACGTATCTCTCATGCACTTGCTTAATCCTCCTACTCTCATGTTCGATCTATCTATGATTACTACTCGCTTGATCACAACCCATCAAGGGGACTGCGTGCCGGCCGTCTTTCTTCAGGACCCTTCACGTGAGTAAATTGAGCACGGCGTCTGTGCTCGGGTCCATCCCTGCAGCGTCAATAAATCCAACGGCTGAGCTCTGTCTGGCAATCCGGCCCCGTTTACGTCACGTCCTGGGCCCTTGGTGCTTGGCGTTCTCACATGATAACCTCAGGAAATTCGTTCGACGCAGGTTGTCTGACCACCTCGCAGGTCCAGCACCGCAAACAAGAACCAAGACCAGGCGCAACCCGCCTTCAGGTAGGCCCTCGTGAGTCCCGCGCTAGCTCACGAGTGCCCAGATACACCTCGTCTAGCCTTGCCGTGCAAGCCACGTGTCAGGGCGGGGCTGTACACGCCCCGGGCGCTCTCTGCAGAGGGAGCCCCCCGCCCACGCACAAGTGGAAGCACCATGCTCCGCGCTGGCCATCGACACTGCCGAGGAGTGCCTATGCCCGTGCACAAGCGAAAGCACTATGCTCCGCGCTGGTGATAAACAACTAAGGGTGGCTTCGCAGTCATACAAACCTCGGGGAGCTCCAGAGCTCAGTGTCCGGCCTCACCGCAACCCCTCCCCTCAGGCGAGCCGCGCGAGGGGGCTAGGCACGGGTGCTGCGCTCAGGTCACGACCAAGTGTATGCCACCCGACCAGGTCTCCTGGACCTGGTCGCCACACGCCCCTCCCGAGCCGAGCCTCGGTGAGGGCAATGGTATAGAGATTGTTTGCACATCAAGGGGGACTCAGGAGCCTAACTAGTCACATAACCCCTCACTCTTTGGTCCGTCTTGGTCTCCGGTCCGCCCAACGGCGGTTGAGGTATGCGAGGGGCCGGGCTCTGCCGACGTAGAACATCAACCTATCCTCGCGTACTCTCCCTATAAGTTGTTTGCGCGTTGAGGGGGACTCCTGAGCAACGCGACTCAGGAGCCTAACTGGTCACGTAGCCCCTCACTCCTTGGTCCGTCCTGGTCTCCGGTCGGCCCAACGACAGTTGAGGTATGCGCGGGGCAGGGCTTTGCCGACGCAAAACACAAAGCAAATAGGAAGAAAATCACAAAATTCCAAGCAAATATTACAAGACATATTGTGCTCACAATATCAAATGAAAGTTTTAACGCCTCCACAAGGCCTGATACATATTGCAGGAATGAAATAGGAAAGCAGCCGCAGGTCACCCCGGGATACCGCCATCTGCAGGATCGGTGGCATCGCCGGCCGAGAGAGCGAGGATGAAGCCATGGAACTTCTTCAGCAGGGCCTCCACCTGACCTTTCACGGCTGCGGCGGCGGCCGCACAATGTTCATCAGCTACAGGCTCCAGCAGCTTGTCAAGATGAGCACTGGGTCACGAAGGTACAGATGGCCGAACACATGCGTCAGCGCAGTCGAAGAAAGGACACGAGCCTCCGCCTCAGCCATAGGGCCGATGTCCTCCATGACTTCCTCAAGCGCCTTCACCAATTGGGGAAGCAGCTAAGAAGGGCCATCCTCGTCAGTGGTCAGCGGCTTCTCTAGGCCGTTCTCGTACAGCGACTTCAGGGCCACGCTGGACCTCTCTCAACAAGCGAGAAGGCCTCGCGGTCTTCGGCCAGGACCTTCGCCTTGGCATCAAACTCAGCCTCCCTTGTCTTCGCTTTCTGCTCCAGTTCCTCTAGTTGGCTGCGCTCTACGGCCTGCGCCTTCGTCAGCTCCCCCATCTCAGCATCATGACCCTTGATGGCGTCCTCACGAGCCTTCATCTCCTCCTCCTTTGCTGCGCGGTCACGTGCTTCTTCTGCGCGCTCGACACACAGCCTCTATCGCTTGTCGTCTAGCTCTCGGCAGTGGTTGCGGGCGGCCTCGGTGTCCTTCGGCGTCGCCTCGCGGTCGGCCGCAGCTCTAGCGGCGGCCTGCTTCTCCTTCTCGGAGGCTGCCGCGGCCTAGCTCAGCGACGCTCAAACATCCGAGTCGGAGTGATGCCAGCCTGAGGCCAGCTCCAGGGCGCCCGGCTACTAGGTACAGGTCCGCGCCCAGGAGGTCTTCCCGCAGCTTGGCCGTTCCCGAGAAGACATGCTCAAAGGCTGCAGAGGGGGCAGAAGAATTCGGGGCCAGAGGAGCAGCGGGAGTAGGAGGCGACGTCATTGTGGCTATGCATGTCGTGGAAGGCGCAGAACGTACGGCTGCCCTTGGACGACTTGGGGAGGTCTCAGCCGCGCTTGGTATCCGGCTCTGCCGCGAGTACGGCCACCCCTTTGTGCTTCACGTCCTTGACCTTGGCCCTCTTCTCCTCTGGATCCGCAGCGGGGAGCTCGAGGAGGGAGAGGCGCCCCTCCTCTGCTCTTGCACACTTGGTTGCTAGGTTTAACAGCTCCAAAGTCGTGCACAGCTCCTCATGGATGGCAAGCTCCTCCTCCATGTTGATGTCACGGATGCCATCGGAAAACGCTGAGATGATGGCATCGTCTGTCACCTTGGGGACCTTGAGGCGCATGTTATAGAAGCGCTAGATGTATTTCTACAGGGTCTCTCCCGGCTATAGCTTGATGCGGCGCAGGTCACCCGCGGCTGGGGGCGGTCGCGAGTGCCCTGGAAGTTGGCGATGAAGCTGTCGCGCATCTGGTCCCAGGAGGAGATCGAGCCCGGAGGCAGGTTCAGGAGCCATGAACGGGCGCCGTCCTTGAGAGCCATGGGGAACTAGTTCGCCATGACCTTTTCGTCGCCATTGGCCGCCTCGATGCTTAGCTCGTAGAGCTGCAAGAACTCCGCAGGGTTGGGGGTGTCGCCGTAGCGAGGAGGCTGATTCGGCTTGAACTTGCCCGGCCAGACGATGCTACGTAGCTCAGGAGTGAAGGCGCGGCAGCCTACCATGGCCACCGGGACCCTTCGTAGAGCCGGAGCTTGATCTTGGTGCACCTGCGCCGCCATGGCAAGTGGCGCAAGGACCTGCCGCGGCAAGTGATCCTGATGTGGTGGTGCTGGGAGCAGTGGAGCGTTCTCTTGCGGACCGGGAATCTCTTGGCAGCTTCTTTCTTCGTGCACGGGCACATGCGCGGTCGATCACGCCACTGGACTGTGCATCTTGGAGCGAGGACGCCGTCTTGACGTGGAGGGGGCAGAGGCGCTCCATGAGACACACGTCTTGGCGTGAGGGCGCCGTCTTGATGCAGAGGGGGCGGAGGCGCTCCGTGAGGCATGTCGCTCGCAGCCGGGGGCGGGCGAGGCAGCAAGAGGGATGGTGCAGGAGAGGCCCCCGCGGCACTGACGAGCTTGGCGATGTGGTCCAACCCGTCCTCGTAGAGGTCTTCGACCGGGCGCTAATGCAGGAGCTCGCGTGCCATGAGCAGCGTGTCCTGCGCGTCTGTGGGTGCGCATCGAGCATGAGACGATGAGCCGGCCGGAGTCAGCGACGGGGTGGCGGTGCGGCCATCTTGCCGTACGGAGGGTGCAGTGAGGAAGCTTGCTGCTCGTTCGCCACCGGGCCGGTAGCGGCATTGGCTGCGGGTGACTGAGAATGACGGGGAGGTCCACCGATATGGGTTGTCTGGGTGACACGGGTGGCGAGAGCGGCCCGACACTCAGCACGGGCCTGGCGAGTGTCGGGTTTCGGGTTCTGGCAAAACCCTTGAGGTTCGAACACTCGGGTGCGCATGAAGATCTCTCCCCCTCTCTAGCTCGCACACATCATGATCTCACGTCCTAGCTCGACGAACCCAAAGAACAAGTGACACAAGAGTTTATACTGGTTCGGGCCACCGATGTGGTGTAATACCCTACTCAAGTGTGGTGTGGTGGATTGCCTCTTGGGCTAAGGATGAACAATTACAAGGGAAGAACAGCCTCCTGAGGAGAGCTGCTCTTGTGCTTGGTGAGTGTGGTGGCTTTGCCTCCCTAAGGTGGTGGCTAGTCCTATATATAGAGGCCCGGGTCCTCTTCCCAAATTTTAGGCGGGAAGGGATCCCACAACGGCCAATTTGAAGGGGGGCAGCTAGTACAAGCTATCCTAACAAACGATGGTCTTCGCCTGCCAAAGGCTCTGGTGGTGACGCCATCTTGGGCTCCACGGTGACCTCCGTCCTGCTGTCCTGCTGGTCTTGGTCTTGTTGCCTCGATATGGAAACCTTTGCCTGATGCCTCGGGACTCCTCGCCTGCGCTTGACTCTTTAGCACCAAAGAGGGAACGAGGACACTGCGCGCTGGCTCCCTACTGGCTCCAGTCGTCATGGCTTGCATCACACAAACCTCGCCAGGTGTCCCTTGCCTTGATCTCTCCACCCCTCGTGAGCTAGCATGGTGAGGCCGCCCTTGAGGAGGTCTTGCATTGTCCGCCTCGCGAGGCTTGGCCCCTCGCGAGGGTCTTGAGTGTTTGCTGGTGAAGATGGGGCGTACAGGGCCGCTGGTGGAGCCACACCGCAGGCCGCAGGCAGGCAAGTCTGGGGACCCCCTTTCCTAGAACACCGACAGACGGCGGCGAAATTTTTGAGGTAGATCACCGTCACGATGATTGCCCCAGTGACGCTCCGGCACTACCGGGAGATAGCGGGAGAGAGCTCCCTCCTTCTTCTTCTTCCTTGGCCTGCCCCATAGATGGGAGGAGAGTTCCCCCTCTGGTCCATGGCCTCCAAGGTGGTGGAGGGGCAGGAGCCCCTCTGAGATTGGATCTATCCCTCTATTCTCTTCTGTTCCGCATTCCTTTTTTCTGCCCTTCGCTGTTTCATACATTCCGAGAGACCCGTAACTCCGATTGCGCTGAAATTTTTACTTGATTTTTCCATAAATTATCTTTCTTGCACCTAAGAAGGGCCCCAACCGACTTACGAGGAGGGAACAAGACACCTGTGCATGCCAGGGGGTGCCCGGCACGCCCTTATGGGTTGTGGAGGCCATGGGCCTCCCAAAAATCATAAATATTCGAAAATAATTCTCCATAAATTTTTATCGTGTTTGGACTTCGTTTGGTATGGATATTCTATGAAACAAAAAACATGCAACAAACAGGAACACACACTGGGCACTAGATTAATAGGTTAGTCAAATAAATCGTATGAAATGTTACCAAAAGTATGTGAAAATTGTATAATATTGGCATGAAACAATCAAAAATTATAGATACGACGAAGACATATCAACATCCCCAAGCTTAATTTTGGCTCGTCCTCGAGTAGGTAAATGATGAAAATAATAATTTTTGATCTGGAATAATACCTGAGATAATCTTGATCATATATCTAATCATGGCATAAATATTAAGGCATGAGTGATTCAAAGCAATACTTTATAATTTGACATAAAGACATCAATCACTACAAAAAAACACATCCGTGACATTTTTGGACGAACGAATTTTTTCCCTGTCATGCTTATGACACTTCTATTACGATAATTGTGACAAAAGCACGTATCGTCATAGATGTGGTGGGCTCCTACTTCTATGACAAGAAAATCATGACAGAAAATGGGCTTTTCGTCCTAGGCGGGGCGGGGACGCACCTGCATGACATTCTTTGGGCTGTCCATAACAGAAAAAATCATGGTACAAGCAAGGGCGAGGAAATTTTCAAGGAGTTCCCAGTTATGGTGGGTGGTCGGGGCCGAGTGATGCACGTAGGTTTGTGTGTATCTCTCATACACGTACCTGGGTGTGTGCGAGGAGTTGGTCTCTAACTGAACCCAGGCAAGGCGCTCTCTTACTGAACCCAAGTGATTGCACTCTATGCATTGCTGAACCTGAGCGATCGATCGATCCCAGGCTGTTAACTCAACCCAATTGAGGGATTACTTTGCTACTACTGCTAACTGAAGCCGATCCAACCTGCTGCCTCTTGATGAACAGTGAGCGTTGTTCGGGGTTGGATGCACAACACCCCATGGTAGTAGAGGTTGTTCCTGCTGGATGAACATGACCCCAATAGAGAGGAGGCCGCCACACACCCGAGCCGGTTGGGGGTGGATGAATAGGACCCCGTGGCGGGCTGGTTAAACAGGACCCCGTGTGGACGACTAGTTGAACAGTAGCCGGTGGAGGCTGGTTGAAGAGGACCCCGTGGTGAACACTAGCTGGTGGAGGCTGGAGGTAGTCGACGGTGGATGAACAGTAGGAGGTGGAGGCTGGAGGAACTCGACACTGGATGAATAGTAGCTCGTGGAGGCTGGAGCGAGGCAGTAGATGGTGGATGAACAGTAGCCCGTGGAGTCCTATTTTGCGGTACGCCACACCCCTCACGATGAACAGGACCCCCGTTTCAACCTTAGGCGCTCCAACATAAGTCCGTTTCTTCTGTTTTGCGGTATGCCACACCCCTCCCGATCAGCAACACCCCATTTCGACCATAGGAGCTCGAACACAAGTCTATTTCCTCCGTTTTGTGGTACGCCATACCCTTCCCGATGAACAGGACACCATTTCGACCATACACGGTCGAACAGAAGGCCGTTTTCCTTCGTTTTGCGGCACGCCAGACCCCATTCCGACTATTCCGTCCAAGCCAGTTAGTTCCCATTGAACACGATCCATTCTGACCCAGTGGCTTCACTCCCGATGAACAGGACGCGTTCCGACCCAGTCACTTGGCTCCTGGTGAACACAATGATGTTTCCTCCGTTCCGACCCAGCCGGTTTGTTACCGATGAACAGGACAATGTCGCCTCCATCCATTGCATCCACGGTTCATCATTGTAGAGCGACCAATTGACCAGTATGTACGTACACATTCGCGACAAGACACACAATGCTAAGTATGCTTTGACCGGGTGGGTCCCAGCTGCCAAGGAGGATAAGGATGCACTTCCTTGAGTGCGAAGATATAGCTGTTGGGTCCCAGCTATCTAGGGGATGAATCATTTTTTTCTGTAATAAGGACGCACTTTCTTGTGTGCGAAGATGTAGCTAGTGGTCCCAGCTGTCAAGGGGAGAAAAAAATTATTTTTCAGGGTAAAAAGGATGGGCATGGTGCGTCCCCACTATCAGCCTCTCACATACAGTCATCTTCTGATGACTCTTGTTTGCTGACCACGTTGACCACACCATGCCGAGCGCACCAAAGCCGGAGGACGACGGTGAGGCCCCACACTTGAATGACCCGGCGATGGGGAAGACACGGCAGTGGAGTCACAAATGGAGAGGAGTGGGAAACTTGACTGGTTCGGGTGCGTGATAGCACTGCCGCCCATGGGAGACAGGAGCTAGAACAAAGGTTGAAGAAGCAGCACGGTTGTTGGATTAACATCCAATGTTCCAGCTGCTAGAATCATTTGTTGATTAAGTTCACAAAGCCCTAAGTACGCGTTAGCTTAGTAAGCCCACAAGTTAGCCACCAAATCTGTCGGGTCCCAGCTGTCATCGGGAGGAATAGTTTTTTCACATAACAAGGAGGCACTTCCTTCGATGTGAAGATACAAGCGATGGGTCCTAGCTGTTAGGGGGAGGAAACATTTTTCAGCTTAATAAGGAGGAACATTCCTTGCGTGCAACCATGGACCTCGTGGGTCCCAGCTATCAGGCTCTTTGCGTAAGTCATCTTTCGATGACTCTTGTTTGTTGACCACGCCGCCCCGAGCACAACAAGGCGGTGGACGACAGCGAGGCCCAGGATAGGAACGACCCGGAGATGGGAAGACGCGGCAGTGGAGTCGTAGATTGATAGAAGTACAAGGGTTATAACTGGTTCTTTTGCGGCGTGGGGCTGGAGTCGGTGGAGTATAATAGGAGGTGTGGAGGGGTAGCCTGGCCGGCGGTGGGGTAGCACTTTGTAGCGATCCGTGCTAAGCAGAGCTGCTAGCCGCCAGAGGCTGGAGCAGGTGGTCCCGACAATGCTGGAGGAAGAACACGAGAGATTGAAGGTGCATGTGGTCCATTGGATATAAATCCAATGGCTGTGGATATCAGAATCATTTGTTGACTAAGTTGACAACGCCTTGCATAGGCTTTGACCTATTGGCCCACATGTCAGCCTACAAAATTGTGGCATATATTTAACCCATGTTTTCTAGAATTTACAGTCCATTTGCTGGGCTGGGTGAACAAATAATTTTCCCACAATGCGGCCCATATAATATTTTCTAAGAAATCCCAACCCATTTGCACTATCTTGAAATACACGAATTAGATGGGCTTGTTCTATATTTAATGTTAGTTTAGAAAAGGAGCAATTAATATCAAAAAATAAGTCGACGCTACACATTTTATTATATATAAAATTAACAAATTAGCAAGTTATTGCTCGCGTTATTATTACATTGGTCCTTAAAATCTTCGCAAACTTTTGTATGAATGCTATCTATATGCATATGCAAATGCTCATGAGATGCTTATGCAGTGATCTTGTTGTGCTCATGTATGCATGCAATCTTAGTTGGGGCCCCCACTACAGCGCTTCTTTATTTTCTCTTGCACGGGGTCATCGCCCCAGCTTTGTACAATGGGTTACATGCAGCTGAGGCAAGCCCTGTACAAAAGGGTGGCTGCCGGGCTGTGCCAGGCAGCCTCGCACCTTACGGGTAGTACTTACAGAGATGCTCAATATTCCATGAGTTTTTCAATTGAGTGCCATCTCCGGTCTCCACACGGACTGTGCCGGGTCTGGTGACTCGTACCACCCGGTAATGGCCTTCCCACTTTGGTGACAGCTTGTTTGTACCCTTGGCGGAGTGAACACGGCTAAGGATAAGGTCACCTTCCTCAAAACACCAGGCATGAACCCTGCGGCTGTGATAGTGACGCAGGCCATGCTGGAAGAGTGCAACACGCGTAGCTGCCCATAGACGGTTCTCCTCGAGTAGCACATCATCGTCACACCGGTGCTGATGTTGTGCTACTTCATCGTAGGGAGAAAGGAGTCTGCTAGTAGACCAGGGAGACCCATAAATGGGTTTCGTGGGGATAACTGCTTCTGCCCCATAGACTAGGGAGAAGGGAGTCTGCCCGGTAGCTCGATTAGGTGTCATTCTAAGGGACCAAAGAACTACCGTCAGCTCCTCAATCCACCGTCTGCCGTGCTTCTACAGCATATCTAAAGTTCTTGTCTTGAGTCCACGCAACACTTCAGCGTTCGCCCTCTCAGCTTGTCCATTGCTCCGGGGGTGTGCCACTGAGGCGAACGTGTTCTTGCATCTGAGGGTACGAATATATTGCATGGAGGCGTGGCTCGTGAATTGGGTGCCATTGTCCATGATGATCCTTGCTGGAACTCCAAAACGACATGCCAATTCTTTCAAGAACTTGATAGCTGACTGAGCAGTCACTTTTCTCATGGCAGTCACTTCCGGACACTTTGTAAACTTGTCGATAGCGATGAACAAGAATTCAAAGCCCCCGATTGCTTGAGGGAATGGGCTGAGGATATCGAGCCCCTATACCAAAAATGGATATGATAAAGGGATTGTCAAAAAGGATTGGGCAGGCAGGTGTGTTCTCTTGGAATGGAACTTGTAGGCTTCACATGTCGTGACGAGCTCGACCGCATCTTGGAGGGTTGTGGGCCAATAGAATCCTTGCCAGAATGATTTCCCAACTAATGCCCTTGATCCAATGTGTGGGCCGCACATTCCTCTATGAATCTCAGCCAACAATTCCTTTCCATCTTCCTGGCAAACACACTTCAATTTCACACTGTTGGGCCTCCTCCTGTACAGAATCTCATTGACAAACTGATACATACTGGTCCTCTGGGCTACTTTCTATCAGGACCACGATCCAAATTCACACCGATTTAGCATGTAACACATCATATGACTTTGTGGCCTCAAGCACGGTATTCCCACGGGTGCCACCTTACCTGTCCCGGGACCATTTGCGCCTTTTGGCTCACGTATATGATAGTGTCGCTAGCATCCACATGACAAAGAACCCGGGCCGACATGACTAGTCGTGAACCCAAAGTGGCACTAACTTAGAGGGACAGGCATACATGAACTAGCATCGAATGTGTCGGTCCTGAGCATGTGAATCCGGGCTGTAGCAACTGGGCTAACAGGACTCCGGGAACCTGGGCTGTAGTAGGCTAGTAGGACTCCAAAAGTCACCGCGTGACATTTCTCCGAAGGGACAGACACTAGAACAAAGTCGGACACATGTCGGCCAGTCTAAGTGTTCCGGAGCAGTAGTAAGTGGCTAGAAGGACTACCATGGCTAAGTGGAAGCACTAGACTACATTTCCCCATAAGAGAGGCTACCAAGGATAGACAACTAGTTTGTTGGATCCCACACATACCAGGCATTTCAAATCATACACACAATATGCTCGATATGTGCCAATACAACATGCCATCACAACAAAACTCTACAACTCAAAGTATTTATTCATTAGGCTCTGAGGAGCCAAGTATTACAAACATGGGTCTCATGACCCCACATACAGAGCATACAAGCAACAAGCGCATGCAGAAGCTTAACATGTCCGAGTACAGACACAAGATCATAGCTAAGGTAACAAGCTAAACGTTGAAGTCCAGGCGGAACTACTAGCGAGACTGAGGTCTCTCTGCAAAACATAATTTGAGAAAACGTGAGTATAAATGTTCCAAGCAATACTTACATCAGAACTAGCTACATATGCATCGGTATCAACAAAGGGAGTGGTGGAGTTTAACTGAAGCAAGCTAGCTTTGACTCGGTGGCTATCCTAAGCTATGACTGCAAGTAACTCTTTTGAGGTGGCGCACACGAGTCCACATATTCACCATAACAATACACCACTATGGATCCGCTCATGTCTCCCTACGAGAAGGCCATCCATAACACTCATGCTTATTTTGCGAATTTTAGAGTATCCATTTCAAGTTATCTATGAACTGTATAGGCAACCCAGAAGTCCTTTACCGCGGACGCGGCTATACGAATAGATCATTATAACCCTGTAGGGGTGTACTTCTTCACACATGTTTCCACCACTTAGTGTCTACACATGACATGTTCTCGGCAGACTTCAAGCGAAAGCCGACGTGGGTGTAGACCACGACTTGCCTAACCACACAAGTCTCTAGTCCATGTTTATCGCCTATTCAGGTTCCATCCGAAAGGAGATCCGGCCGGGGTTTCGCTCACAGCCCCAAACGATGTGTGTAGGGTTCTCGAGATACCAAATGGGTGACTCGGTACACCAGGCCACGATGTATCTACCGCATCATAGCCCACCCCTATGGTCAGCGCTACGCACGCCCTCCAACACATATCCTACAAACACCAGAAACTAGTTGCAACTCCTGGACAGAGGACAAGGGCGGTTAATAAGTCTAGCGGGGTCATATTTCAGGGCCCAACGTGTGGTAGTAGCTGTTCATGGATCACAAACAGAGAACTCAGTTCTTGAGGACGGTTTCAATGAGACAACCCACCATGTACTCCTACATGGCCTCTCACCGCTACCTTTACCAAATCATGTTCACACACTTAGCTCACACAAAGTAGGACATGTTCATCACCATTCCAATTCATCAGCGACGAATTAGACCTGACTTAACTCTAAGCAGTAGCAGGCAAGACAAACAAGCATGGATGAGTTCGCACATCAGGGCTCAAACAACTCCTACTCATGCTAGTGCGTTTCATCTATTTACTGTGGCAATGACAGGTCATGCAGAGGAAAAGGGTTCAACTACCACAGCATGTAAAAGTTGAATCGTTGTTGTCCTAATGCAGTCAAAGAGAGCAGGAGCGAGAGAGTGGGATTGTATCAGAATGGACAAGGGGGTTTTGCTTGCCTGACAGAGGGGTCGAGGGGTACTGCCCTTCAACTGGATACTCGTGAATATCCTCGAGAGCAGAACCTACCACAGAGATTACACCGGTAACACATTCATTACATGCCGATATGCAACAATATGATGCATGCACATGACATGGAAAAATGAGTGTCTTGGGCTAATGCAACTACAACCAGATGGGTTTGAGCCATTTTGAACCAAAGGTTCAACCCCAAACTCATTTGTGATCTTAAATAGTGCTTTATTATGTCTTTCACTAAACAGCAAGTTAACTTGTTTATACGTGCATGAAACCAGTACAGATGGATAGATTGGATTTTTCTGAAAATTTTTCGTATATAAATCTTTGCATTTGGAGTTACAGATTAATTTCTATGATTTTTAGAAGTTAGGACTATTTTCTAGAATTTCCTGAATAAGAATAAATCCAGAAAAGAGTTACTGCGTCACCATTGCATCAGCACTGCGTCAGCAAGTCAACTCAGGTGTCCAGGTCAAACCTGATGTGTGGGGTCCACATGTCAGTGACTAACAAACTAACCTAAGTTAATTAGTGTTGAACTAATACTAACTAAAAGTGTCAGTGGGGGTGGCCCACGCGTCAGTGACACAGGGGAGGTCAAACCCCCTGGTAAGTGGGGTCAAACCCGCTGGACATGGTCCACGGCTCATCACCGGTGAAGCTTGAGACGGCGGAGGGGCTCAGGATTTGCCCATAGTCGACCAAATCGACTGCAGTTTGGTCCTACGCGTAGTTGGGGCTCGCGCACCGGAGTCGAGCTTGTGGCGGCGGCCAGAGTTCGGGCGAGGTCAGGTTTGGTGCTACGATGCACGGAAGGAGGAGCTGGTGGGTGCGTGGGCTTGCTGGGAAGCTACTAAGCACGGTGACACGCGAGGGAGCCGCTGTTTCGATCTCTTGCCACGATGATGACTTCGCCGGCAGCGTGAAGATCTCGGGCACGGCGGAGAGAGATGCTACGGCGAGCTACAGGCCACGGGGATAAGGGGAGACGGTGAAGGAGCTCACTTGGAGGTCGAAGAGCAGCTCCATGGGCTTTTGGAGGCGCTCGGGGCAGCGAATCGATGACAATGATCTTTGGTGGCCGACGAGGGAAACAGCGGCAGTGGTGGTGTAGCAGAGCTTCTGGCACTGCGTGAGTCGGTGGGGAGGACGAAGACGGCGAGCAGAGATGCCTGGGACGGAGAGGGAGCGAGGGAGTGGCTGTGGCCGCGGCGGTGCACGGCGGCACTCTCTGACACGTTCGGGTCCGGGCGGGAGAGAGAGCAGAGGAGAGGGAAGGCATGCGAGGAGAGTGAGGGGGTACGGGTCTGGCACGTGGCGTCTCCCAGAGGCGTCCAGGGCGTCAAGGGGGAGCGGCAAGCATTAGGTGGCCGGGGCGAGTGCCCGCGACGGCGATCACGCGCACGCGTCCTCCTGGCAGGAGCTTGTGGACGGTGGCGCTGGTGGGCTGGGCCAGTCGGGCCGGTTGGGCTATCACAGTGCTGAGCCACGGTAGGTCTTCTCTCTTTTCTCTGTTTTTCCTAATTGTTTATGTTTTCTATTATTCTGTAAACTTTAGGACTTTATTAAAATTACCTATCCGTTTTCAAAAATCAAGAGATTGCTTGTGGCCACTGTTTGGATTTTTTCCAACAGCCAACAATTCAGTTCATGAATATTTGGACAATTAAAATAATATATAAAATTTAAATGACCAAATGCAAATAGGGTATGACTTAATTTAGTGACCCAATGTTGAACTAGAAAAATATGAACCATTTTTGACAGAGGTTCTAGACCAAGGGAAAGATGATGCACATTTTACAAGGGCATTTCAGGTTCATTGAAAAAGTATTTCAGTAATCCTAGTTGGATTAAGTGGTGTTGGGGTTTCTGTCATCCCATTTCAAGTTTCTAAGCAATTTAAACATGATGCAAACACTCTAATGCATGCACTGACTAGGGATGTGACAACTCACCCCCACTAAACAAGAATCTCGTCCCGTGATTCAAGACGTCAGGTAATAGGAAAAGGGGGTCACAAAACTATCATAATCTTCATGATCCATTTTTCATTCTTGAAGATGTTGATTCATTGCATAATCTGGATCTCGACGTCCTTGCTTTCAAGATCTTCACCCAACACAGGGACAGAAGAGCGAGATAACGCCACAGGGATGGATCATCTTAATGATCACAGGATCAACTCACGGAACGAGACTTAGAAACATGTCTTGAGCTGAGGGACAAAAACACATATGAGGAGCGATGGAAAGAAGCAGGTGATGAAGGTTCAGATTAGTAGGAAACAATTCCATGCTTAGAAGATGGTGCATGGTTTCAAGACAGCTAGGAAATAATCGCCATGATTCCATAATAGGGCACCTTAGGGAAGGTGACTCATAGACTTATTCCCTTAAGTGGCAAAAAAATAACTTTTCATGCATTGATCATTGAGACTATTTATACCAACCTAAGCCAATCACAATGGATCATTTGAAGGAGTTCAAAAGAATGTCATACTCGGAATAGAATGGATGATGTGGACTACCTTGTTGAAGACAACGCAATGGATGATTTTTCTTATTATTGAAAATGGATGGGACCCATGGTAAGTCCACTTTTGAAGATGCACTTGGGCAGCAACTGCTGAGAAGGGCAGCCCATGGGAAATTGACACAATGGCAGTGCAAGCTGGGAACAAAATGCAACTGTTGGGAATGTTCCAACCATCGTATTAGCCTCAGATTCATATCCGATTGGTGATAGGATACTTCAGACTCAGCATGTCTGAAAAGAAAGTTTGCAACACAAATCGACCAGATAACGTTGCGAGATTCTCGGAAAATGAACTACGATAGTAAGCTCCAAAACATGAGCTGGTTCTGCTACACACATGTGAACACGCTGTCCCAGGCAAGCATGATCACAAGGTAGACTTGCAATAAAACAATACCAAGTTCTGATTGGGAACCATCATTGAGATAACGAAGTCTTGTGTATATCCATCTGGGCCCTTCAGGATTAGCGCATGAACTTCTTTTCTTTGAACAAATCAATTAGTGGATTGGTGTGCTAGGGAATACATATGGAGTGGAAGTAATTAATCTACCAAACCATAGAATACATTCGCACATGCATAATTGACTTGGGATGGTACCAGAGGAAACAAAAACAATCTTTCTCGAAATCACGGCGGCAACTTGCACCATATGCACATGAGTTCGAGGAAGTCACTTCTTCCATCCAAGCATAAGCTTCATGAACGGAACACGAAGGCATTGCTTACAAAGTTTCCAACACTAGGTTGATGTTCAACATGAATCATGGAGGAGACAAAATGCTGCTGATGGGCTCAACAGCAACTCATCGAAATTTTCCATATCACTGGAATTCCAGCATTATGTGAGCAATGTGATAGTATTGGTCAGACCAAAGGATGTAATGGTGTATGCTCGAGGAACAACCACGAGTAAGACAACATTATGAATATCGTTGGTTCTAACTTGATTTGACGATAGCCCACACTCAAATCAAGGTTTGGACAAGATGATAGATTCAACAATCGATCACGTGGAACAATGATGAAGATATCATCTCTCATCAACACACACACAAACACAAGGATATCCCTTTGGAATGAACTAAGTTAGGCAAGATTTTATCTTCCAACTCTCCAAGTTGTTGTTTAGCTTAACCAACTAGCTCAGGGGTATCCAACACAGATTCTTGGAGAAAGCGGTGGCTACAAGAAACCAACTTGGTCATGAACTGAACATAGCGGTCAGGTGACAACCTGGTAATACTTCCGAGAAGATATTCAGAAAATCACGAACCACCGACATGTTTCTAAGCTTGAGAACAATGTTGCTTTTCAGGGCAAGACGATATGATCGAAAGGGCAAGGAATTTCACATAATCCAAACTCATTGATCAAAGATTGCACCAGGCAAATGGACTAGGTAGCATGATCAATCTTAGGAAGATGACTCAGTGCCCAGCACGCTAAGATTAAGAGTATTGCCCATTTAACTACCCAGCAGTGGGATTGCTAGCAGTATTGATTTCACACATCATATAGTTCACTTGTCAGCATTCCGGTTACAATAACACGGTGACCGAGAAATGAATGATGATGGCGAGAAGTATCACTGCATCAAGAATTCATAAGAGGATGTGCAATTCTCATGATACCCTTGTTACGAAAGAGGGTGATACTCCGAAGTAGAACAGAACAAAAGCTAGATGGCATTTTGATCTGCGGATTACAACTGCTTTGACCCAATCGTCGAAGTGGATAAGGTACTAGAGTTTGTTTCTCCTAGTCATTCCAGAATAGAATGGCTTCACGGACCACAAGAATAATAGGCATCGATAACACAAATGCACACATACTCTTGACTACCAATTGATAGAAAAAGGTCAGAAAACAACTAAAGAGGGGCAACTCAAAGGAATATACGATTTTCTGAGTTGTGGGTGCATAGATTAGCATGTCGAATGAGTTCAACATATTTCTTCCGGATAACCCATGCAGAAAGGTAGAACTGGCAGAGTCACAACATAAAATCGAGAACTCATCAAAAGCACTCTGGTTATGATCTTTCGGTTCAACGAGGAACTTCTTCCGTAAGTAGTTCATCGTATTTGGAAGAAAGAAATACCACGGACATCGAGTTCTATCGCAAAGGTTGCTAATATCCTAAAGGAACGGGCAACACTATCAACAGAAATTAAGTCGAGCGAATCTTGGGTTCAGGAACCCAGAGATGGAATACCTACTAGCTAATAACATCACGAGATGCTTTCAAGAATGGTGGCCAGATTCATCACACTGGGAACACAAAACATGGCTAGATTACCAGGTGACCCTCTAAGACGCCTAGGATCATAATAATAGTTCCAACATATATACAGAGGTAATGAAGTACCTCCACACACTAGTTAGTGTGGTTAATCTGGCCCAAAAGAACGTCGGGAACTGAAAGAAGGGAGTTGCAAATGCATCAGCTTCTTTAGAAACCTGGGATGACTCGGACAGCATAACGGCTGTAAATGCTCGAAAAGATTTCAGACATCCTGCAAAATGGTGGCATAACCGCTCAACATCATAATATCAAGGTTTTGAGTCCAGCTATGAACACACGGAAGTAGTAGGAGTTGAACTGAGACTTGAATCCATCATTCCTATAAGTCTACGGATTAGTAACACGTGATCCTGATAGAAAGATGAGAAGTGTAGTTCTTAATCCCCGTAGAAGAGAAGAGGATGACTCAGATCAGAAGGGCATAAGGTAATGGAGTAAAAAAAGCCTTACGTTCCATTCCACGATCAATTTCCTTATATAACTAAAGCATTTCTAGACTCAACTTCGACCAGTTTGGCTTGGTAATCCTACAGGCAGTCAAGCTCTGATGCCAAAGCTGTCAGGACCCCGATCCTAAGTCACACCGATCTAGCATGTAACACGTCATATCACTTTGTGGCCTCACACACGGTATTCCCACGGGTGCCACCTTACCTGGCCCAGGACCATTTGCGCCTTTTGGCTCACGTATATGATAGTGTCGCTAGCGTCTCGATGAAAAAGAACCCGGGCCGACATGACTAGTCGTGAACCCAAAGTGGCACTAACTTACAGGGACAGACATACATGAACCAACATTGAACGTGTCGGTCATCAGCGTGTGAATCCGGGCTGTTGCAACTGGGCTAACAGGACACCGGGAACCCGGGCTGTAGCAGGCTAGCAGGACTACAGAAGTTACCGCGTGACATCACCCCGAAGGGACAGACACCGGAACAAAGTGGGACACATGTCGACTAGTCAAAGTGATCCGGGGCAATAGTAAGTGGGCTAGCAGGACTCCGGTAAACTGGGTTGTAGCAGACTTCCATGGCTAAGTGGAGGCACTAGACTACATTTCCCCATAAGAGAGGCTACCAAGGATAGACAACTAGGTTGTCGGATCCCGCACATACCAGGCATTTCAAATCATACACACAATATCCTCGATATGTGCCAATACAACATGGCATCACAAAAAAACTCTACAACTCAAAGTATTTATTCATTAGGCTCCGCGGAGCAAAGTATTACAAACATGGGTCTCATGACCCCACATACAGAGCATACAAGCAACAAGCACATGCGGAAGCTTAACATGTCTGAGTACAGACAACTACAAATGAAAAAGCATGAGAAGCCTGACTATCTATTAGATCTTGTCGAGGACACAAGATCATAGTTGAGGTAACAAGCTAAACGTCGAAGTCCACGTGGAACTACTAGCAAGACTGAGGTCTCTCTGCAAAACACAAATTGAGCAAACGTGAGTACAAATGTTCCCAGCAAGACTTACATCAGAACTAGCTACATATGCATCGGTATCAACAAAGGGGGTGGTGGAGTTTAACTGAAGCAAGCCAGCTTTGACTCTGTGGCTATCCTAAGCTATGACTGCAAGTAAATCTTTTGAGGTGGTGCACACGAGTCCACATATTCACCATAACAAATATACCACTATGGATCCGCTGCCGTCTCCCTACATGAAGGCCATCCATAGCACTCATGCTTATCTTGCGAGTTTTAGAGTATCTATTTCAAGTTATCTATGAATTGTATAGGCAACCCAGAAGTCCTTTAGCGCGGACCCGGCTATTTTAATAGATCATTTATAACCCTGCAGGGGTGTACTTCTTCACACATGTTTCCACCACTTAGCATCTGCACACGACATGTGCTCGGCAGAATTCAAGCGAAAGCCTACGTGGGTGTACACCACGACCTGACTAACCACATAAGTCTCTAGTCAAGTTTTATCGCCTATTCGGGTTCCATCCACGAGGAGATGTTGCGGGGGTTAAGCTCACAGCCCCAAATGATGTGTGTCGCGTTCCCGAGACACCAAACGGGCGACTCGGTACACCGGGCCACGGTGTATCTACCGCATCATAGCCCACCCCTAGGGTCAGCGCTACGCGCGGCCTCCAACACATATCCTACAAACACCAGAAACTAGTTGCAACTCCTGGATAGAGGACAGGGGCAGTTAATAAGTCGAGTAGGGTCATATTTTAGGGCCCAACATGTGGTAGTAGATGTTCATGGATCACAAACACAAAACTCAGTTCCTGAAGACGGTTTCAATGAGACAACCCACCATGTACTCCTACATGGCCTCTCACTGCTACCTTTACCAAATTGTGTTCACACACTTAGCTCACACACAGTAGGACATGTTCATCACCATTCCAATTCATCCCCGATGAGTCAGACCTGACTCAACTTTAAGCAGTAGTAGGCATGACAAACAAGCATGAATGGGCAGGAACATCAGGGTTCAAACAACTCCTACTCATGCAAGTGGGTTTCATCTATTTACTGTGGCAATGACAGGTCATGCAGAGGAAAAGGGGTTCAACTACCGCAGCATGTAAAAGTTGAATCGTTGTTGTCCTAATGCAGTAAAAGAGAGCAGGAGCGAGAGAGTGGGATTGTATTAGAATGAACAAGGGGTTTTTCTTGCCTGACAGAGGGGTCGAGGGGTACTACCCTTCAACTGGATACTCGTGAATATCCTCGGGAGCAGAACCTACCACGGAGATTACACCAGTAGCACAATCAGTACATGGCGATATGCAACAATATGATGCATGCACATGACATGGAAAGATGAGTGTGTTGGGCTAATGCAACTACAACCAGATGGGTTTGACCCATTATGAACCAAAGGTTCAACCCCAAACTCATTTGTGATCTTAAATAGTGCTTTATCATGTTTTGCACTAAACAGCATGTTGACTTTTTTAAACCCGCATGAAACCAGTACATATGGATAGATTGGATTTTTCTGACCATTTTTCATATATAAATCTTTGCATTTGGAGTTACAGATTAATTTCTATTATTTTTAGAATTTAGCACTATTTTGTAGAATTTCCTGAATAAGAATAAATCTAGGAAAGGGTTACTGCGTCAGCATTGCTTCAGCACTGCGTCAGCAAGTCAACTGGGGCTTCCAGGTCAAACCTGACATGTGGGGACCACATGTGAGTGACTAACTAACTAACCTAAGTTAATTAGTGTTAAACTAATACTAACTAAAAGTGTCAGTGGGGGTGGCCCACGCGCCAGTGACACAGGGGAGGTTAAACCCCATGGTAAGCGGGGTCGAACCCGCCGGACTTGGTCCACGGCTCGTCGCCAGTGAAGCCCGTGACGGCGGAGGGGCTCAGGATTTGCCCACGGTCGACCAAATCCACCGCAGTTTGGTCCTACGCATAGCTGGGGCTCGCGCGCATCTAGTAGGGCATGCGGGAGGAGCTCGGATGGTGCGAGATCGCCGGAGTCGAGCTCGTGGCGGCGGACAGAGTTCGGGCAAGGTCGGGTTTGGCGCTATGATGCACAGAAGGAGGAGCTAGTGGGTGCGTGGGCTTGCTGGGAAGCTACTGAGCAAGGTGACACGCTAGGGAGCCACTGTTTCGAGCTCTTGCCATGATAATGACTTCGCCGGTGGCGTGAATCTCACGGGCATGGTGGAGAGAGATGCTACGGCGAGCTACAGGCCACGGGGATAAGGGGATACGGTAAAGGATCTCACTTGGAGGTCGAAGAGCAGCTCCGTGGGCTCGGGGAGGCGCTTGGGGTGGCGAATCGATGATGACGATCTTCGGTGGCCGGCGAGGGAAACGGCGGCGGTGGCGGCGTAGCAGAGCTTCAGGCGCCGCGTGACTCGGTGGAGAGGACGAAGACAGTGAGGTGGAGACGCGTGGGACAGAGCGGGAGCGAGGGAGTGGTTGTGCCCGCGGCGGTGCATGGCGGCATTCTGTGATGCGTTCTAGTCCTGGCGGGAGAGAGAGAGAGCAGAGGAGAGTGAGGGGGTACGGGGCTGGCGCGTGGCGTCTCCCAGAGGCGTCCAGGGCGTCGAGGGGGAGCGACAAGCGGGAGGTGGCCGGGGCGCGTGCCCGCGAGCGGCCACCACGCGCGCGCGTCCTCCTTGGAGGAGCCTAAGGACGGTGGCGCTGGTGGGCTGGGCCAGTTGGGCCGGTTGGGCTGTCACAGTGCTGGGCCATGACAGGTCTTCTCTCTCTTCTCTGTTTTTCCTAATTGTTTCTGTTTTCTATTATTCTGTAAACTTTATGGCTTTATTAAAATTACCTATGCGCTTTCAAAAATCATGAGACTGCTTGTGGACACTGTTTGGATTATTTCCAACAGCCAACAATTTAGTTCATTAATATTTGAACATTTAAAACAATATATATAATTTAAATGCCCAAATGCGAATAAGGTATGATTTAATTCAGTGACCCAATGTTGTCTTAGAAAAATGTGAACCATTTTTGACAAAGGTTCTAGACCAAGGCAAAGATGATGAACATTTTAGAAGGGCATTTCGGGTTCATTGAAAAAGTATTTCAATAACCCTAGTTGGATTAAGTGGTGTTGGGGTTTCTGTCATCCCCATTTCAAGTTTCTAAGCAATTTAAACATGATGCAAACACTCTAATGCATGCACTGACTAGGGATGTGACACTTTCTCAGCTTCATCTTGATCGTCGGGAAGCTCTCCGGTATGGAGGAAGCGGATGATGTGCCTTGCCCAAGTTGGAGCCTAGGGCTTGGCAACAAGGAGTAGCGGCACCTTCTCAGCTGCGAGAGCACCAGCCTCGTTCGCGGGGTCCATTGGCCCGGCTGGAGGGGGTAGTCTGGCAGGTTGTGAGGAGTTGTTTCCGGCAGGGTCTCGGCCAGGAGCGGACGGCTCGATTGGGAGAGGCTTACCGTAGTACCCTTTTCTCCTTTTCCAGGCCATTGGGCTTGGCGATAAGGAGGGTTGATGGAGATGGAGAACAAAAGTTCCAGGTTCCATAGGAAGCTTCTGCGCAGCACACTTTGATAGGTGATCAGCTATGCTGTTTTCCGCATGGGGTACGTGCTCTATTTGCAACCCATCAAAGTGCTCCTCCAATCTCCTCACTTCCTCAATGCATGCTTCCATCAATGGGCTTTGATAATCCTTGTTGTCTTGTCTCACCACAGGCCGCGAATCTCCTTGTATGATCAACTTCTTGATTCCCAATTTTGCTGCAATTCTGAGCCCGACAAGGAGCCCTTCATACTCAGCTGTATTGTTGGTGGCTTCTTCCCGAGGAAAGTGCATTTGGATGATGTACTTCAAGTTCTCCCTAGAGGGGGCAACAAGAAGCACGCCAGCCCCTGCACCCTGTAGGGAGAAAGCACCATCAAAATACATATTCCATTCTTGGGGTGATTCCTTACCAGGGATAGCTGTCTCTATCACTTCCTCATCAAGGGTTGGCGTCCATTCTTCAATAAACTCTGCCAGAGCCGTGCTCTGAATGGTTGATGTGCTCTCAAACTTTAAACCAAAGCTGGATAACTCCAAAGCCCACTGCACTATTCTTCCGGTAGCCTCAGGGTTTCGAAGTATCCTTTGCAACGGAAAAGAAGTAACAACCGTGACCTCATGGGCTTGGAAGTAGTGGCGCAGTTTCCTTGAGGCCATAATGAGAAAAAAAATCAACTTTTGCAAGCCACAGTACCTCGATCTAGCCCCCTGCAACAAGGAGCTGACGAACTACACTTGGCGCTGCACCATCTTCTTCCTTGCCACGTCCCTGGGTTGTTCTCATTGTCGTGCTCACTACTGCTCTGATCCTTTTCTGACTCTGCCGTTATCTATCCACTTTCTACCTCATCCACTTCTTGCTGTGCTACCAAGGCCGCACTGACCGCTTGGTTGGTTGCCGCCAAGTACAACAATAAAGGTTGTTGGGGTTTGGGTGCAACCAAGGTAGGCAGAGATGATAGGTAGACCTTCAACTCTTACAGAGCTGCATTTGCTTCTGGGGTCCACTTCATTCCCTTCATCACTCCCATCATCACAAACTTCCTTCTCTTCATCGCTGGCGGGTTTTCCTTGCATCCGATAGGGCTTGCTAGGGTGATTTGCCTCACCGCCTCAGCCCTTTCTGCTAGCGGCATTCTGACCTTTTTCCTTATCACGCTTGTCATATTCCGCCCCCTCTTTCTTGAGAAGCTGCTCAACTTGGTAACATTCCTGAAGATCTTGGCCCTTGGTCCGGTGGATCTTGCAGTATAGGCCATCACCTTTCCCAGCTTTCTCAACGGCAACGGCCTCCTGGTAGGCTATGCAAGCAGCAACTTCCTTGCCGGGGGCCTCAACCCTAGACTTCTTGCCGGTACTAGGTGTGCCCGAACCTTCTACAGTGATCATTGCTTTATCCCTTGGCTTCTTATTGCGGTTCTTGCCCTTTCTCTAGCTAGTTGATTCATCTTAATCCTCTAAATCAACATTGATGCAACCCTCCTCTCCGAGCAACTTCCTTCCTTCCTCCATTCAAGCACACTTATCGACCAGCGTATATAGCTCCTTCACAGTCTTGGGCAACCACACATCCATCTTAGAACAAATGTGATGGTTGCGCATATTGGACTGGAAGGCTGCTATAATGGCTGCCAGATGGATAATTGGAATATTCCTAAGAACTATACGTAATCTCTGTAAATACTTACGAAGAGTTTCTCCTTCTTTCTACTAGAAAAGTTGCAGGTCGCTGGGTCTGCCGGGCTCTTGGTGGCCACCAATGAAGGCACCAATGAACTCGTGGCACAGGTCCGCCCAAGACGAAATGGAGTTCTCTGGCAGGTGCATCAGCCAAGACCTCATGTTGGACTTGAGGGCCAATGGGAAGTAGTTGTCGAACACCTTCTCATCTCTTCCCCGGCAGCTTGAACAACGATGGTGTAGATGCTCAGGAACTCTGCCGGGTTCAGCCTTCTGTCGTACTTTTCAGGTATCTCTGACTTGAACATGCGAACGGACGGCCAACGGACTTGACACAGCTCTCGTATAAAGGCAAGGCAGCCAACCTCGAAAGGTAGTTACCCGCTAACACCAAGCGCAGATTCGTCAACATCGAGGCCGTCGCACCCGTCGGTGTGGCGGAGGTCATCGCGGCATCGATTTATGTCGATGCGCACATCTCCCCGTCGCCTATCCTCCGTGGCTCGACGCTGGCCTGGACATGCTCGAGGGTCGGAAGAGGCCATCAAGACATCATCAGGGTCTTGATTTTGCTGTGCCTGCATTGGCTGCCGTGGTGGGGACTGCACCATGGGGACGGCCCACTCTGCTTGGCCAGCAGTGCAAGTGGTTGCCATTGCTTGGGGAGGTCATGGCGGGCCAGCTCATCGCGAGCCCCTAGCTTCGGTGCAACCGAGCAGGTTGTGGATGGTGGCACACCACTCATGCATCTGCTTGGTTGTGGATGGAAACCTTAGCAGCAACTGAGCTCGCGCCATCGCCTCCATGGCGGTGCTTGGCATGGATGTCGATGACGCCGGCGGCACCGTTGCATGGCTCCTGATGGCGCCAGTGGCGGCGACAGTTGTGGTTCCGCATCCACGCAGTTGTGGGTCGACCATCTAGGGAGCGGGGTCGCACGGCGGTGGTGCTCGAGGGTCAGTAGCTCCGCCGAGCACAGCAGTTTGGTCGACTCGTCTGAGAGGAGACACATGGGCCGCGGTCGCTCCCGCGGTGGGGGCGGCCGGAGGGCGATCGCTTAGCCCAGACCGAGCGGTGTTGCTGTGGCAGTGCCTGTCAGTGAGAGGAGAGGGCGCACACGGAGCTACCCCCTTGCCCACACCTTGCAGAGCATAACAGCCAAGGCTTTGCTGATGCAGTTCCACTTAGACATCTCCAGCCCCCGTGCCGGCCGCAGGGCGAGTGGCGATGGCACCACCTGCCCCAGCCATGCCCCCAGCAGCGTTTACGTCTTCGCTCGCCTCCGCGTCCTCTGAAGTGCTCGAGGCCGCGGGCAGCGAAGCCCTCGAGGTGGACGGATTGGCCGAAGGTCCGGACTCCTTCTTAGGTGCCATGGCCGAGGGCGCCGTCAAATACGAAGATGGTGATGAAGATGACACGATGCGCACACTTTCAGGTTCACACAAGCGAGCCCCCTACCTAGCGTGCCAAAGATGTCAGGGGATATCCACGGCCACCTATGGGACCAGGAGGGCCCTTGTTGATTTGGCAGGGGGACGTCGTGTTGCACAAAGAGAAGACTAGCGCGTGGTAGCACGGGAGAGAGCACACAAGCAATTTACCCACTTTCGGGCCGCCGTGAGGCGTAAAACCCTACTCCTACTTTGGGGGATTGATGGTGGAATGTGGATAATGCAACGCAGTACACTTGCCCACAGGGGTTGTCGTGTGGCAGCGGCGATTACGCGCGTATGGGGTGCGGGTTCCTCAACTTTCCAACATTCTAACACCCCCTACGAGTGCCATGGGCCTCCTTTATACATCAAGGGGTCACCACAATGCCAAAGTAGTCATTATCCACGAATATGATAGCAAGTGCTATCATACCTAACTCTGCGGGCTAACATGATGCATTAAATGCACCGCTTAGTGTCACATCACTGGTCGCTCGGCAAGGCTTTTCGGTCTATCTCGCCGCTCCGCGCTTGTTTTGTTGACACGTCGTAGGACGGGTGTCATCTATATGTTCCTTCTATAGGAAACGGCCACCATGTGACGAATGGCTGCCACTTAATCACCTTGGTGGGGTGGTTTTGCCTCTACGAGCGCCGGCAGACCCTGCTTGGGTGCCCTGATTGCTTGCTTCTGGCGGTGGCCTTGCCCCTTGCCGCGCTCGCCTGCCCTGCAAGGGAGGCCCTTCTCTTGCCAATATATTGCTCCTCTGTCTTGATCTTGATCCCTCTGAGCTGCATGTTGGTTCTTCAAATCTCGTGGTCCTTCCATCTCTGACTCAAGCTAAGGCTTCAATTCTGCTCTTGTGCCTTTGCACAGTCTGGGCAATGGACCCAGGGTCCATTGCACCGACATATGTTGACAACAGCATACGGCGATGCCACGGCGAGTGCACATGGATGGGAAAGAACCAGAGCCGGGGAAGACACCTTCATTCTTTCGAACATACCGCACTAGCCTGGTGGCTGCAGCCCTCTCACCAAAAAGTTGTACTGCCCGGGTTCGATTCCAACTGGTGCAGTTGAAAAATATCTAACACTTGCCAAAATTCCGTCCCTAGTTTACCCAGTTTTTCGCACACTCAGCATTGTTTTGCCATTTTTAAAATAGCATATCTTTTTGACTTTGCATCATAGGAAGATATGCTATACATGAATGTTGACTAGTTCCATTTTTTTACCATGAAAATATTTTCCAACAGTGTTGATTTAAATGCTCTGCCTATGAAACATGCAGTTTCTTATCCGAAAATCACTTGGAAAACTAGCCATTGCTGGTGTTGGATTCGATGACGCGCTTCTTCAATCCTGCAGTAGTGCGAGGGGGAAATAAACTTCCATCTTGTGCTTTCGGTTGGGGAATGGAGCGAACTGGATTGAAGAGGGGGCCAGCGGCGCGACTGAAGAAGCACATCAGACGTGATTTTTTTCGAGTGGATGGCTCTTGATGGCGTTTTTTACTTGCCTCTCCACCATACAACTTGTATTTTTTGCCTCATGGTCTGTGGTGGACTAGCAGCCCATTTGTTGGGCGGGCCAACCTACAGAAAGCAGCACTTGACTTTTCATCAAGGCCCAAAACAACGCAGTACTATGTTTGTTTTGAGGCTAAAAACATTACGGCAGGGGTTGAGTGGGGAGGCGGGAAGACAGAGCGAAAAGATAAAAAGAGTTGATGCGTCGTTGCTACCCTAACAAGGAGGTGCTATTCTTCTCGGGTAGAACGTGTGCCATTGACACTCACACGTCACAGTCCCACAGTAGACATTCTAACAAGTACAACAGGGAAGGTAAACATTTGTATCAAACTCAGGTTCACAGGGCACGTTCATATTCATAGCCAACATTCACAATCAACAACTCAAAAGATTCATATATACACAAGCACTGGTATGTGTTGGTGCTATACAAACGGTTTTTAACCCCTTTCTGCGACGGCATTTGGAACCGTCGCCAAGTGAGTGTGGGTGATAGGGGGTCCTTCCCACACGACCCAGAAACCATTGGGGATGGGAAAGGGGCTACTAACAACCACCATAGAATAAATCTATGAGAAGCCGCCCTAGTCCCAGATGTTAAATCTCAACGTTACATTTTTGATCAGAGAGACATCCCAAACGATTACACCGCTATAGTCGTGTGAAAAAGGTGGACATCAACATTTAATATATTGATATGTTTGTGATAGGTACATTATGGCACACGATTCAATAATGTAAAATGTGTGCGATACCTCTACTGACGCCAACATTTCCATTTTCATAACTGTGTGTGATTGGTATTCCTATCACACATGCACACTGGTTTGAAACATTTGTCGTATTACCATGAATCACACACGCATATGATACGAAACAGTGTGTGCGTCCGTCGGGCATCGCAAACGTTTCACGTCAACGAACCGTCTGTTTTCTTTTTTTCATCACGCACGTTGTTTTCTTTCTAACTGTGTGCACATTATTTTATTAGCTGATGTATATTTTTATTTCTGCCTGTAATTTATTATTCAAATTGGAAATGTTGAAATATGACACGAGCAATTCAAATTCTCAGCACAATGGTTCAACAACGAATCCATAAATAAAATTGTTAGTAAAATATGTTCAGTAATTACAGGATTACAAGATTAGACAACAATTAACTATGATGAACCACAATATTTGAAGGCGGTAAAGGTGAAGAGAGAAGTGTAAATCATTTTGACTGCTGATGGTGTTGAATAAGCGGAATGCCCATAACGTGCCTTCCTGCATGCCATAGGCACGAACCACTTTTGTCCAACCCCTTGTCACAATCGCCTGCCCATCCTTCACCACCTTCTGGAGGACTTCTAGAGCATTATCATGGTAGCATGAATTATATACTTTATCATTAGTTGCCTCTACTCCGGTCATGCAGTTTTCAAGATAACCATCAGTAAATAGCTTCGAAAACCACTGAAAAGAGAAAAATATCAGATACTGAGCTCTAATAGAGTAACTTGTTGTGGGCAGGGGGAAAAGGCAACACATTACCCTGCCCATCCTAAAGTTCACTATTTTCTTGGACAAAGTGTAAATACAGAGCTTAATTCCAATCACCCGTTTCTTTCGGCTAACAATCTTTCTTAGTTTCCTCACTTGACACTTTGTGACAGCCTGGTTTTTCCCTCTTTTCTTTGCTTGATTTTAGTTGGTTTGAATTTGAAATTTGGAGTTTTGAATCTTTTCATATGGACTTAAACACTTGGGTACCCCTTGGCTTTCACCCAAGTGTCCCATTTCCCTCTGTAACCACCATTCCCACTCTGGTTCACCTCCAAATCATAATTGGAATATTTTTCTTAAATGAAAAATATTCATTTCCCTCTCTTAAACCCTAGTCAGCTCATTGTGCTCCAAAGCAACCCCATTTTTTCTTGCCCACAAAAATCTGAGAAATTCACAAATATTCTTTGAACCCTAGGGCACCTTCCTGAGCAAAAATATTGCATAACTTTTGGGAATATTTATGCTAGAGAAAATATTTTCTGTTCTGGATCGAAATGGTGGTTTCGACAGCAACTACCATTTTACTTGCTCCACTGTGGCTGATTTTTCTTGTGCATCGTCACCTTAGTAGATGATTGCTAACCTCCAAAGCCCAGCTCCCAAGTCCGAGCCGTTTGACCACAGTAAGCTCTCAAAGTTACTAATCAGAAACTTACTAGGCGGTTGAAATCTATCCTACTGCGTCTGGATCCAAACCAAAGCTTGGTAATCTTGAAAACTACCACGAACAACAAGCTAGACATGAAATTTGGACGTAGGTCGGCCTGAGGGCAGAGTTCACGCGGTGATCACGCATGTACACGATGCCAACCTGCGTGCCGACGTGCTCTGGGTCGCGCTCGAGCCTCTGTTGCTCACGTGTTCGCTTCCCCGACTGCCTAGCCTTGCCAAACCTCGCCACAATCTTTGTCAAAGCCCTCTTAACTCCCTCCTGGCGCTTGCCAATGCTAGAGCTCGCTGCAGCGAGCACGGGCGCGGTCTAGCCAACGTAATAGTGTGCTGCGCACTGTGATCGTCGTCACCCCGGTGCCCCTGTGCTCGTCCCTGTTCGCCCACAGTCCCTGCGTTAGCTGCGTCTCCTTCTCCCCCTTCTAACTGACACCTTTCATCACCAGGCGTTGTGTCCAGGTGTCCACCGGCGGAGCCCGAACCCCCCTCAACGCTCGGCTATAAATAGAGCCCTCCCCAGCCTCATCGAGCACCATCCACGACTCCCACACACTCCACAACCTCATATATAGCCGTAGCCCGCCCGTGCAGGCTGTGGGCCACCGTCCCCGAGCTCGAGCTCGCCGGCGATCCCCTCGGGCCATCTCCGTAGCTCCCGCCCCTCCCAGGCCTGGGCAACCCTTCCAGGGCCTCCGCCGCTCTACGGTGGTGCCGTTCCGCCTGGTGGGAGCCCCTGGAGTCGCCTCTGTTCGCCGTCGTCTCCGGCGACCTCCGCTCTCTGCCTCCGCTAGAGAGGTTGATTCCGACACCGTCTGACCACCCCTAGCTACTCTATGGGTATGGGTAGATGCGCCTCTGTCTCCTCTCTCGATCCCTCCCTCTCGTTTTGGCTAAGAAGCCCTCGTCGCCGGTGTTTGCCCCGGTGAAGCCGTGCCATCCACTGTTTCTTTCCCCTCTCCCCTCACCTGACTAGCGAGGCCCACTAGTCAGCCACTCAGTACGTGCACGAAGCGGTATGAGTGGTGGCGCCCCGAGGCTTTACGCCTTCGACCTCACCCCCCCAGTCTATTTCTAATTAAATATAAATTTTATATTTTTCCAGAGAGCTTCAAATAGCCAAAACTCTTTAACCATAAGTCCAAATGAATTGATTCTTTTTGCATTTTGTTCTTTGTAAAGAAATCTAGCAGGTCACCAAAAATGGGATTTTACCCTGCTTTATAGATTTTTTGGTGAATTTTAGAAGGGTTCTTGATGTTTTATTTTTGTGTTTATAATTATTTTTAGAGGGTGAAGCTTGTCTTGAGGATCACTAGGAGGCTTGTGAACCTCATCTGCACTAAGGCAAGCCACAACAACATTTTCATGGTGCCATTACAATATTTAGATCACTATTATGTTATTTATATTGTGTTAGTTGCTTGTTTAAGTTAATATGCTGGATTTATAGAAAGTTTACAACTAACTAAGTTGGTAAAGATACTAGAATTAAATTTTGTTATGAAAGAGTAATATAGTTATGGATACAAGTAATTATATGGAGTTATTTTCTTGCATGAGAAAAATGATAAATTTGCTAGAAAAGATTCTGTTTAAAGTAAGGTTTAATCCTAACCAGAGAAGTGTCATGAGTTGTTGAGGTTTATGCTTGCTGTGGAGATAGTTGGCTCAGTCATTTCCATTGATCTGTGATGCATATGTTAGTGGTGCATTTCATGGCATATTATGACACAGGTTATTTTCACTTTAAGTTGAACCTGATAATAACTCCACTTAAATATATTGTTGACCGGGTCATGGTGCCACTGAATCGAGTTTTTCCCAGTGCAACCACACTTGCCTTTATGGGAAGGCCTTTATTCAGTCTATTGTCATGCCTCTGGCCGGTGCCTCCAACGAGGGAAGGTTATGGGTGTGTGGTACCCTGGCCCGGTAAGCAGACATAACCTTGTGTGCCCGTTGTTGAGATTTTTTGTATCGTGTCCCCATGTGGCATAGTTTATGTTTTGTCCACGGCGGTGGTCGTGTGTCTTTGGTAGACACGGGGCCACCCAGGACTAGCCCAGAGAGGAGTGAGTCAAAATGGCCGGGTGAGTGTCATGGCAATGGAGGAGTTTCATCGGAATGCCGTTGGTCCACCCGAATGGGAGTGCAAGGCCATGGGTTCCGTGGTGTGGGTATAGTGCGCTACATCTATAGAGTGTATTAATCTATCGATAGGCGAGTCCATGGTTACGGTCATGCTCGAAAGTAGGTCACACCATGGCTCAAAATTTGATAAATCTTGCACACTAAGTTATGAACTCTGCACTGTTGATGATGGCGGGAAGGCCATCGGGTTGGACAAGACTAAGTGTTGGTCCTGGTTGTGATCGCCGGAAGGATCATCATTTTAGACCAAATATGGGTCTTGGTTGTGATCGCCGGAAAGATCACGAGATATACATAGTTAATATTTTGATGTTGGTACGGTTGTGATCCAAGAAGTGATCACCGTTGGTAAGAGGGATTTTTCTCACAAGAGCATGATCACAGCATGCTAGTTATGTTGTTGCACTATTAATAATTGGTTAATTATCATGATATTGTTGGTCATTATATTTATGTCTGTTGTGAGCTTGCAAGTACATTCAATGTACTAACCTGGCGTGTCATGCCAGATTTCAGGAAATCCTTGTCGGAGAGGAGTGCTGTCCGAGTCTAGATGTGTCTACATCGGTGTCCCTGTGCTATGGAGTTCCGCTACGATGTTGTTTCGTTGCCACGTAGTTGTTATGGTCGGGGCCTTTATATTCACTAAATAATGTACATATTGTTCAGCCGCACCGTGTGTGCCGCTTGGCCTTGCTACCTGTTGTAATATAAACTTTGATCCGCTAGCATCAATATAGAGGTTGTTTTCTGTACCAAGATGTTGTGTGTTGCCAGAAGACATGGTCTCTGGGCTGGCAATGCATGGTAAACTGGTTGCTCTGAGCCGGGGTGCCACACGCTTGTTCAGGAATATCTCATTGCCCCATACGCAAAAGGGATAGAAGCATGGATCAGTACCGCTCATATATGTACCTACATGCAACCAGTAAATGTTAGAAGCTAAACTGAGATTGCACAAATGATGTAAAATACAACTACCTACATTCCTAAGTACAAGTATTTTTAGAGATTTCAATATGAACTACATACGAATGTATATAGAATTATAGATATAGTTAGATTAGAATCCAGATTCACTCATTTTGCTCCTTATGTAGTCTATATTGGAATCTCTAAAAATACTTATATTTAGGAATATATGGTGTATAAGACATGGGATACAGCTAACCTCGATGGCAAACAACAGCATCGCCCATTGTAGCCATGTGTAAGTACATGGAAAGCCAATGTTAACTACAACAGGGTTAACATCCACCAAAAATAGCAAATGGTAGTAAAACGGCAGTATCTGTCGTGATAACTTCATTGAAAAAGAGTAGCACGGTAGCAAAGGTACGGATTAAAAAATGGATACAACTGTTAATTGCAATAGGTTTAACAACATCCTAATTCATGTTTTGTAAGTTTGTAGCCATTGAAATACAACGGTTTAAAAATGGATACAACTGTTAATTGTAGCATTCTTAATGGCCATTCAAACGGGTACTGATTAAAATGCAATTGGCAGAGTTAAACATCACTAGGCAGGTGCTGCCAGAGCAGATAATGGCCCAGTTGTCTATAAAAAGGTAGGGAAAATAGCTAAAACGTGTTAGGCATGTTTACTACAACATGCTTAATACATTGAACATACAAAACATAGCCATTAATTGCAGCTGGTATTGGTAAGATTTAACTAGTGAGTACATACTTGGTAAGTCCTGAGAGGTAGTTGCTGGGGCACTTCATCTTGCCAGAGCTCGCCCAAAGTCAGTGGCGGTGGAGGTGAGCTGTTCCTCCGGGTCAAAGCATGGATCAATGCCATTGACATGTGTACCTACAGGCAACCAGTAAATGGTACTCCCTCCACTTCGAATTACTCGTCGCAGAAATGGATGTATCTAGATGTATTTTAGTTCTAGATACATCCATTTATGAGACGAGTAATATCGAACGGAGGGAGTAGTAGTTAAATTGCAATTGCACAAATGATGTGAAATATTGTAAGACACGAGATGCAGCTAACCTCAACGGCAAACAACATCATTGGCCGTTATGACCATGTGTAAGTACATGGACAAGCATGTTAAGTACAACAGGGTTAGCATCCACCAAAAATAGCAAATGGGCAGCATCTCTCATATATCTTCATTGCGGAGAGCAGCATGGTAGCAAAGGGACAAATTAAAAAACGGATACAACTGGTAATTGCAACAGGCTTTACAGCATCCTAAGTCATGCTTTGTAAGTTTGTAGCCATTGAAATACAACTATTTAAAACTGGATTCAACTGTTAATTGCAACAGGCTTAATAGCTATTGAAAGCGGTACTGATAAAACTACAATTGGCAGAGTTAAACATCACAAGGCAGGTGCTGCCAGTGCAGAGAATGGCCCACTTATTTATAAAAAGGTAGGGAAAGTAGCTAAAACGTGTTAGGAATGTTTACTAGAACATGCTTAATACATCGACCATATAGAACGTAGCCATTAATTGCAACTGGTATTAGTAAGTTTGAACTGGTGAGTACATACTTGGTAAAGCCTGAGAGGTAGTTGCTTGGGCACTTTGTCTTGGCCAGAGCCCGCTCAAAGTCAACGGTGATGGAGGCGACCTGTTCCTCCAGGTCGAAGCGTTGATCAGTGCCACTGACATGTGTACCTACAGGCAATCAATAAATGGTAGAAGTTAAACTGCAATTGCACAAATGATGTGAAATAATGTAAGACATGGAATGCATCTAACCTCGACGGCAAACAACACCATCGTCCATTGTGACCCTGTGTAAGTACATGGACAAGCATGTTAAGTACAACATGGTTAGCATCCACTAAAAATAGCAAATGGGAAACATCTCTAGTGATATCCTGAGTCATGTATTGTAAGATTGTTGCTGGTATTGGTGAAATTGAGCTGGACAGTTAATATTTGAACATCACACAGTGTGCCGTACTGAAATAAACATGGCACGAACATGCTTAACACATCAATTGTACAAATCATAGTGGTTGCAAGTGGTATTGGTAAGATTTAGCTGGTCAGATCTTACTTGTTAAGTCTTGGGGGGTAGTTGCTGGGGCACGTCATCTGGGCCAGAGCCTGCACCATGTCGGCGGCGGCGGAGGCGAGGTGTTCCTCCGGGTCAACACGCATAGCTGCCATCGCGCCATGGACCTCCATCAGCTCCTGGCGGTGGGGATTTGCAGGCATGAGGATGTTTCACTGGTACCATTTAAGCAATCAGGCCGGGGCCGTGATAGAGATTGGTGGGTTGCTTGACTGGATCCAAGCAGAGCGTAGATATGGTTGAAGCTATGGTTGCGGCTGCGGCAGTTTGAGCTACCGGTAGGGGGAGGCACGGGGGGGGGGGGGAGATACTGAGGAAATTTGATGGGTGGGGATGTGGTTGGAGGAATAAATTCTGAAATCGCGTGCCTAATGAAAATTTCACTGCAAAATTTGAAACTTGGGCGGTGGAAACACGCAACGAAGACGAAGCGTGTAAAATACTCGTGTGCGAGAAAACAGAAAATTGGCAAATCCCGTCTCCAAAAAAATGTACACGTGTAGTTGATTTTTTCAGTGAATGGTACACATGGATTATTAGGAAACATCTCACAGGTAACTGACTTATGGATCATTAACGCAAAAAACACAGACGAGTACGACATAGAAACCGTGTGTTTTGTGATATTCTAATGATTAACGCAAAAAACGCACACGGGTACACATGCTAATCAACGCTCAAAGCCCTCAAAGGATGCTCTTACCAACATTGTATGTTAATAGGACAAACTTAAATTACTACTAATAATTTTCTCTAATACTACAAACATAAACTACTTCTCACTTGCTGCCATCAAGGCATGCTCGCCAGATACCGGAGTTCTCCCTCCCGGCCTTCTAGGCAGCAACCCACCATGCTTCGATCTCCGCCAAGCTCTCCTCACCATGGCGTGTAGCCTCTTCTTTCTTAAGGCGGCGGGACTCTCTTTTCTTGACTGCTTTATGCCTTTCCACTCCTTCTGTGTGGCTTTGGCCGCCTCTAGATCCACCACCCCTTCGACCATGGCAGTCTCAAAGTCCGCCCACGTAACTGTTTGGCCGCCGGCAGCGATGAACTCAGTGCGGCGAGATTACATCGCTTCCTTACCATGTGTGCAGTCGTGGGCGGCGAGGAATGCAGCATGGCGGGATGCCAATCACTTCCTTACCAGTTACTACGCGTCGCGGTGCCATGAACGACGCTTGGATAGAGCTCTGGGACGGAGGGGCCGGGCAGCCGTATAGTGCGGTGGTATTCAAGAGCTCAATGACAAACGACAATAGAAATTTGGCTTCCCTTACAATTTCGCTCGTTTATTATCGCACATGGTTCAACTCCGTCGCTTCCGGAAACAGTGTGCGCTGAGCCTATTGTGTGTTGCATTATGATTGGCCGGAATCCTAGCCACACGGGTCGCGCGCATGCACCATAGGATGCGCCGCGATCGAACAGCAATCCATGTCCCTCATATCACACCCATGCAACTGTAGTTGGATTGGATCTATATGCGCTAAATGCCTAGAAATTACACATAATCCCCTAAATATGGTAAATGAACCCGGAAAAATGCCAAATTTAAACACGGTGATTTGCAGGGTGTATGTTCATCATAGAAAAAAACTCCAGGGCAAAGAATGAAGAAAATTTGGATTCCCCTTCAATCTTGGTGATTTCCCTCTTGAAAGCATGGAAGTTCCTCGGTGATGGTTCGATTTATGAAGGGCGTGCATGACGGCATACGCCGAACCTTCTCAAATTTTTACCAGGGCATGGTGAGATCATACCATAGCACCATGACAGTCGTCATGTTTTTCAAGCATTTATTTCATTTTTTCTATAGTTGAAAACCCAATAAACAAATGTTTGTGGTTGACTACTGCCACACATTTCATTGAAATATCTGTCCATTCCTTGTAAAAGGTATGAGAATTTACTAAATGACACGAGCATAGTTTTCCAGGCCGTTCTTGTGCACCCTTTCATCCACCTATTGTTTGAACTTGAATTATGTGCATTAATTCCTAGGAAATGCACATAATCCCCTAAATTTTTTAAATGAGCCCGGAAAAGTGCCAAATTTGAAAACGGTGGTTTGCCGGGTGAATGTTCATCATAGAAAAAAACTGATGGACAAAGGACAAAGGAAATTTGGATCCTCCTTCAATCTTGGTGATTTCCCCTCGAAACCATGAAACTTCCTCGGTGATGGTTCGATTTATGAAAGGCGTGCATGATGACATATGGAAAACATTCTCCAATTTTTACCTGGGCATGGTGAGGCCATACCATGTCACCACGCCAGGCATCATGTTTTCCAAGCATGTATTTCATTTTTTGTATAGTTGTTAACCCAGTAAACGACGCGCTTATGGTTGACTATTGCCACACATTTCCTTGAAATATCTGCCCATTCCTTGTAAAAGGCATGAGAATGTACTAAATAGTACGAGCATGGTTTTCCAGACCGTTCTTGTGCACCTTTTCATGCACCGATGAAAGTGCATTATGTCGACTAGAGGGGGGTGAATAGGCGGTTTCTATGAATTCTTCATTGAGGAATTTCAGCGTGAGGAAATTCCTAAGCGAAGGACTACTAGCAGCGGAAGAAGTACTCAGGTGCAAACATAACAGAACAAAAGCACAGTCATCATGATGAAATGAAAGCAAGAACAGAGTACAGAAAGCGTAAACACATGATAAGCAGACTAAGGACAAACTAACTGAAGAAATTGAACTGAGGAAATTGAGAAAGTCTTTAGTCAAAGTCTTTAAACAGTAGCGATCAAGTACACAACACGGAAGTGAGGAAATGAAAGGGTTGAGTAAATAGAACTACTTAGCTCGATGAAGACAATGATTTGGTAGACCAATTCCAACTGTTGTGACAATCGTACGTCTGGTTGGAGCGGCTAGTTATTTAAACCTGAGGACACACAGTCCCAGACACACAGTCCTCACCGTATTCTCCTTGAACTAAGGTCAAACAGACCTCATCCAATCACTCGTGGTAAGTCTTCATGTGACTTCCAAACCTTCACAGACTCGGTCACTCGGTGATCCAAAATTTCCTCTTGGATGCTCTAGACCATGACGCCTAACCATTTGAAGGATGCACAGTGCTAAAAGGTAACAAGCGTCGGTTCCACATAGGAACAATCTCTTTAGTGATGCTCAATCACTTTGGGTTTGTAGGTATTTGGTTTAGGTTTTTGGGTTTTTCCTCACTTGATGATTTTTGCTCAAAGTCCTCGGAGGATGGGATGCTCTAAATGACAAGTGTCAGTTTCTTGCGGAGCAGCCAACCAGCTAGTGGTTGTAGGGGGTGGCTATTTATAGCCTTGGGAGCAGCCCGACATGATAAGACATAAATGCCCTTCAATGATATGACCGTTAGATGGATAAGATATTTGGGACAGCTGGCGCATAGCACAACAACGGTCGGAAATTTGAGGTTCAAATTCCTCAGGGCTATCATGTTCCTCACTTGTAGGCAATCCGCATGGGCGAATTCCTAACTCGTCAGTTAGAAAAAATTCCTCAGAGACAAGAAGAACTTTGTCTCTGTCACTGAAGAAATTCACTGAACTGTATGAGATTTCCAATGGCTTCACTCGAAGGGATTGCTAGGTGGAGGATTTTGAGTTGAGCATCACTTGGAAAGTTTTCCTTAGTTTTTCCTTGACCCCCTTTAACAGTACAATGTTTCCTATGACTCAAGAAAGAGAAAATGAAACTACAAAAACGAAAAGTCTTCATGCTTCATATTCCTCACATGAATATCAAGTCTTCATGGTCACACCAATTTCTTCACTTTCAAAGTCTTCAGAAAGTCTTCAGAAATCCAAAGTCTTAAGTTGAAGACATTCATTTTTAGCGGTCGACTTTCTCTGTAAATATCAAACTCCTCATAGACTTATACACATGTGCACACTCACAAACGCATCAGTCCCTTAACCTATAAGTATTCAATACACCGAAATCACTAAGGGGCACTAGATGCACTTACAATCTCCCCCTTTTTGGTGATTGATGACAGTATAGGTTAAGTATTCAACGAGGATAAACATATGAAGTGTAAATACTGATATTGAGGAATTTGGTTGCAAGATATAGAAGAAACTCCCCCTAAAGATGTGCATACTGAGGAATTTTCTTTTGAAGCAATGCACATTTGAAGAGTAGAATCATGGAGATCTCCCCCTATATATTGTACTTGATACATGTATTTAACATATGATATGCAGAATTTGAAATGCATGATGAAATATGGTGAATGATGTAATTCAACATGCATGCATTAGCATATGAGGAAATAGCATGTAGAAGAACATAGCAAAAGTATCAGACCACCATCAGGTTTAAGTTTACAACTCGATCCAACAAAGTCTTCAGAAGAATGAGAGTTGTAACTTAGCAGAAAAACACCCAAGTATAGAGACCCGCTTGAAGACTAACTCAAATCCCCCCTTTTTCATCGAATGACCAAAAGGGACGAAAAGTGAGGACTAACGCCCCTGAAGAATATCACATATTCAATGGAGGAGCGCCAGCGTTGTTGGGGTCGGTTGTTGAAGTAGGGCCTGCCGTAGTGTTGTCCAAATCTTCATGTTCATTAGTCTCGCACGATGAAGAATAAGAGTTGACCACCATGTGAGGAACTTTGACCTTCTTGAATTTCTTCGAAGGTGGCTGAGACCAGCCAAAGTCCTGCTTGAAGCCCATCTGTTTTAGATCTTCTTCATCATAGAGATGAGATAGAATAGCCCAGGTGCGATCAAATACTTCATGCATATAGTAATGGTTCTTCTTCACTAAATTCTGAGTGATGGTCATGTTTTGAAGAATTGAACCAAACTGTCTTTTCACCCACTTATGGTTGCGATTGACCTTCTGGTGAAGACTGAGGAGAAGCTCACGATCAGTCAACACACTTGGAGATGTGCCTTGAGGATTTTGCTTTGAGGCATTTGCGGCAGAGTCATGAGTGGCAGAGTCATCATTGGTGGAGTAAGATGCAGGTTTGCGGAACTAACCATCCAATGGATGAATGCATTCATCAATAACAGCAGTTGTCTTGCCCTTCTCATCAGATGAGGAAATAGGTCGTTTGAAGACTTCAATGGGCGGCAAGTAACTGAGATGATTCTGAAAGTCGGCCGTGTAGTGGATTGAAGACCTTGATCTAAGGAATCTCATAATCCAAGGAGCGTAGGGCTTCAACTCAAAAGGTGACAATGCAACATTGGCTAGAGTCCTCATGAAGAAATCATGGTAGTTGATTGGAACGCCGTGATTGATGTTCAATAGCAAATTATTCATGATGCCAATGACTTCTTCATTAGAATCGTGGCCTTTGATAGGACTCAGGGTCTTGGTCGTAATTCTGTAGATGGTTCTTGGCACATAGAGTAGTTCCTTCACGAGGAATTTGGTTCTGGGGGCTTGACCAAGCTTCAGCGGCTTCATCATGATAACTCACAAGTATAGGGGATCGCAACAGTTTTCGAGGGTAGATTATTCAACCCAAATTTATTGATTCGACACATGGGGAGCCAAAGAATATTCTCAAGTATTAGCAACTGAGTTGTCAATTCAACCACACTTGGAAACTTAATATCTGCAGCAAAGTATTTAGTAGCAAAGTAATATGATAGTAGTGGTAACAGTGGTAAAAGGTAACGATAGCAAAAGTAATATTTTTGGTGTTTTATAGTGATTGTAACAATAGAAATGGAAAAGTAAATAAGCGAAGAACAATATAGGGAAAGCCCGTAGGCATTGGATCGGTGATGGAGAATTATGCTGGATGCGGTTCATCATGTAACAGTCATAACATAGGGTGACACAGAACTAGCTCCAGTTCATCAATATAATGAAGGCATGTATTTCGAATATAGTCATACGTGCTTATGGAAAAGAACTTGCATGACATCTTTTGTCCTACCCTCCCGTGGCAGCAGGGTCCTATTGGAAACTAAAGGATATTAAGGCCTCCTTTTAATAGAGTACCGGACCAAAGCATTAACACATAGTGAATACATGAACTCCTCAAACTACGGTCATCACCGGGAGTGGTCCCGACTATTGTCACTTCGGACAACACCAGATATGAATTCTATCACCGGCCCGGACTCGGCCGTTTTAACTGGTTTGGCCTCTATCCACTTAGTGAATTTTTTCAACATAACCAGCAGATATTTATTCTTATGGCTTCCTCTTTAAGGGGTCCAACCAATTCTAGTCCCCAGACCTCAAAAGGCCAAGTGATGGCGATTGTTTATAGGGAGGTGGGGGCATATGGCTTTGGTTGGCGAAGAGTTGGCATCCGGCGCAACGTTGGACAAGGTGCTGTGCATCTGCCCGGGCCATCGGCCAATAAAACCCTATGCGGAAGGCCTTGCTAACAAGGGCCCGAGCTGCGGTGTGGTGCCCGCCAAGACCGGCGTGAATCTCAGCCAGGAGCTGCCACCCCTCCTCCTCGGAGATACATCTTTGAAGGACTCCGGTAGTGCTTTTCTTATAGAGCTCTCCGTTATGAACCTCGTAGGCTTTCAAGCGCCGGACAATGCGATGGGCCTCATTCTGATCCTCAGGAAGTTCCTTCCTATTAAGGTAGGCCAAGAAGGGTTCTATCCATGGGGCAATGGCTGCCATAATGATATGGGCCGACGGAGTTATTTCGGGGGCTGATCCTTCGATGGTATCGGTGTGTTCGGAATTTGGGGTTGTGTTCGGATCCGGACTAGTGTTGCCACTCTCCCCCTGCCATACCACGGATGGCTTAAAAAGCCTTTCCAAGAGGATATTGGGTGGGACGAGGTCGCGCTTGACGCCGATACGAGCAAGAATTCCCGCTGCTTGATTACTCTCTCCGGCCACATGATGGAACTCGAGCCCCTCGAACCGAGCCAAAATTTTTAGGACGACATTACGCAAGCTGCCATCTTCGGATCTTTGGCATCGAAGTCTCCATTTATTTGAGATATTGCAAGGTTTGAGTCCCCGCGCACTTCCAGGCGCTATATGCCCATGGAGACAGCCATCCGGAGACCATGCAATAAGGCCTCGTATTCGGCTGCGTTGTTGGAGTCTGTGTGTAGTATTTGGAGTACATACTGGACAACGACTCCAGTGGGGGACATCAAAACCAAGCCCGCTCATAGCCCTGCCAACATTTTGGAGCCATTGAAGTACATAACCCAGTTGGAATATGTGCCGTACTCTTTAGGGAGTTCGGCCTCTATACATTTAGCGACGAAGTCAGCCAGTACTTGGGATTTAATAGCTCGACGTGGTTTGGATGCAATATCAAATGGAAGGAGCTCAAGCCCCATTTGGCAATCCGGCCCGTGGCATCGCGGTTTTTTATTATGTTGTTGAGTGGTACTTCGGAAGCCACCGTGATCGAACACTCTTGGAAGTAGTGTTGTAGTTTTCGGGATGCCATGAAGACCGCATATGCTATCTTTTGATAATGGGGGTACTGGGATTTGCATGTTGTAAGGACAGTGGATACGTAGTATACTGGCTTCTCAAGCAGGAATTTGTGTCCGTCGTGTTCTCGTTCCACGACGAGCACGGTGCTCACCACTTGATGTGTTGTTGATATGTATAGCAGCATGGGTTCGCCGACGTTTGGCGCGGCCAGGATTGGGTTGCTCGCTAGGAGTGTTTTTATTTCACCCAGTCCGGCTGTTGCCGCATCCGTCAAGTCGAAGTGATCGGTTCGCCGCAGAAGGCGATAAAGTGGCAGTGCCTTTTCTCCCAATCTAGAGATAAAGCGGCCCAAAGCTGCCACGCACCCTGTAGGTGGGAACGACACCAATAGGATCACAAGAATCCCTACTGTGGCTAGCGGGGCGCGGGGTCGTGAGAAGAGCGGATCAAACAGATAGCACACGGTTCATTTATCCAGGTTCGGGCCGCGAGGATGCGTAAAACCCTACTCCTGCTTTGGTGGATTGTATATCTGTCTTCTTGAGCTAGCTATGGGGCCTGAGGAGCTCCAAAGAGCCGAATACTTCCTCTGGTCGCCTCAGGCCTCCTTTTATAGAAAAAAGGGGTTGTCATAGTGGCACACAGGAGGTGGAAAGGGTACAGTGCTGTGAGGTTATCCTTCGCATCACATGACAAGGCGCATTTAATGCGTCTTGCTTAGGTGTCCTTGCTTTATCGGGGACGGGGGAGAAACATGTCTCGTCCGTCGCCGCTCCTTCTTGTGTCGACACGCGCCCTGGCCAGCGACGCCTGCGATGCCATGTAGGTAGGCAGGCAGCTGAGGTGGCGCAGTGGTGGGTCTTCATGAAGATCTGCATGTCGCCACGCGGGTGCCTGCCCAGCTGGTTGGGTCGGCAGCTGCATGCATGCGGTGGTGGAGGTTTTGTCAGCCTGGGCCTGATGGTGGCCATGCGGGTGTCCTCGGCAAGGGCCTTGCCGGGGCCCCGGCAAGGGTCTTGCTGAGGCGCCTACTGTCATCCCCGGCAAGGCGCTTGCTGGGGGCCTTGTGGTCTTCCTCGGCTGCGATCTCGCCAAGGGTTGTTGTCTCCTTAGTGCGTATCTAATCTTGAATGTCTTCACAAAGATCTGCATGCCGCCACGGGGATGTCTCCCGAATCCTTGCCCTCTGGGGGCAGTGGACTGAAGGGTGATTTGCTCCATAGGCATGGGACGAGTCGCCGCGGCAAGGGTCTTGCCGGGGCTGCTAGAACTGTCTCCCCGCAAGGATCTTGCCGGGGGAGTCCGCTTCGTCCCCTTTGCTCTTCATGGTCCTGGCCTTGGCATCGTTCTAGTTCTCTTGAGCTTCGGTCTTACCCTGGCTCACCTCCCTTGCCTTGCTTGGTGTGGTGGTATCCACGGCTCAGACTGCCCGTGCACAGTTATAGGGGTACAAAAAGTCTACCCCTCTTTTTGTACACCGATAGGAGCCCCCGGGACTGGGCCACACATAAGCGCAACGCGTTGTTGGGCTAGGCCCAAAAACGGTGCGCGGGCAGGCGGGGCGGTTTTTACCGCGGTAAGATTCTTCGCGCGCTGCGCTTCGCATGATTCCTGCGCGTGGCGCGGCGTGGGGAGGTGCGTGTGACATGGGCGGCATGCGTGGGGTTGGTTCTCGCAAGCATGCATCACTACTTAGTAAAGGGGCAGTTCGCGCCTTCCCCATAAACAGAGGGAGGCGTGGAGGCGCGGCCCATTTACAGAATGGGGCTGAGGCGCGGTCTTCAAGGCGTCCACTCCCCACGATCACGGGGTGGGGAGTGGTCGTCTCACCCGTCCCCTTAGTTCTGCACGTCCGCCACGTGTCTCCCATGCACCTGGGGTGGCAAACGGTGGAGGCGGGAAACCGGGCCGTCGCTGGTTGGGGCGGCGGGTCGGTCCTGGCTCCCTGCGCCTTCCGTATCTTGATTGGCCGAGCAGGGCGGCCGAGCCCCAACCCCGATCCTTTATAAAGAGCGGGAGGGGGGATGGCGTCCCGCATTCTTTCATCTTCTTCTTCCTTCAGCTTCTGCTCCTCCCGTCCACCCGTCATGGAAAGAGGGAATCCCGGTTCTTCAACAGTGGCAGCGAGGGTCGCCGCTTGACAACGCGTCCCTCCTTCTCCTGCGCCTGCGGTGGCAGAGCCAGCCGCGAGGGGAAGGGGGAGGGGGCGGGGCCATGGGCGAGGCCGGGGCGCTCGGGGAAGGGGAGGATTGGGCGGTGCGCCGGCATCGCCTCCGCCAGCAGCTCCTCCTCCAATGGAGGCCATGTTGGGGATGACCCTTGTGAGTTCTTCGTCAGGCTGCGCCGGCCGCCGCGCCGTCGCCTTCGTATCCCGACTCCATTTGCGCGGGAGATGGAGCTGGATCTGCCGAAGTCGTTGCGGATGCACATGAGGGGCCGCGGGATCAGTGGCACGCGGGTCCGCGTCGACTTCCCCGCCCCTCACGTGATGTATCTTCGTCGGGGATGGAAGACGTTTGCTCATATCCACCGCTTGATGGAGGGGCTCACTCTCCATTTTAAGCTGATGGAGGGTCGCCTTCTCTCCGTCAAGGTCTTCGGGCTCTTTGGGACCCGTGCAAGGTGCTGCGTGGAGAGCTCTTCTGATAGTGAAGACTCCTCCTCGGGCGGGAGTGATGAGGAGGACAGCGGAAGCGACGATGAGGGTAGTAGGCGGTAGGATGACAGGTCCGACTAGGTGTCGGGTGCCGGCTCCCTGAACTTCTCGGGGTCGTCTCCTTGGGCGGCTGGCGTTGGGAGGCTGCGGAAGAGGAAGAGGGCGGGCGGCAAGGCCGTCAAGTCGGAGTACGTGGGCACCGATGCCTTCGACGCATGCTGACGTCCTGCTGCCTCGTCTTCGAGCTCTGCTTCCGGCGCCGCCATCACCATCCAGCCTTTGGACGACAACCAAGATGTTCTCTTGGTGTCTTCTGCCACCCGTAGCTCGCCTAGGCGCTCCTTTTGTCCTTTTCGCCTCCTTGACCTGCCTCCTGAGGAGAGGGACAAGAAAGGGATTACGGGCACCTTATCTCTTTTTAGTTTGTAAGCCTTCGGGCCTTTGTTGAATTTAAAACTTGTAATCCCATCATTCATGTTTTTCATTCCCTATGGACTGTACCAGAGTGGAATGTTTTTTTAAAGAAAAAGGGAAGCTTGCCGGGTCATTTGTTTGCGGGTGGAACCCACGACAAGGAGTAAATCCTTGATATCTTCAAGATAAACATTTCCTTGCCCGGCAATAGGCCTTGCCGTCTCCCCACATCACTCGACCTTCCTCACGCCTTTGGCGGAGGCAGGGATAAGGCGGGTTCAGGCTCCTTGTTTCATCCTTTCGCTGCCGCAAGTACGACCAAACTTGGCCCCAGGAATGAGCCCTAGGGCCTAGATTCAGGGGAGCACGGTAGCTTAGGGGAAAACGAGGTTTCACATACCAAAGCCCATAATGGAATGCATGATAAGGGATGAAGAACTTATCTGAAGATGCAGTCCCCGGCAACCCTGGTTCGCCGTGGGTGAATCTTTGCTCTTGCAGCCCCCGGCAATACTGGCTTGCCGGGGGCTAGATGCTGGTATGTTCCTCTTTTTTTTCTCCCCAAGTGGTTCGGCACGGATATCTGTGTGTCTTGTGAACCAAAGAAGACAAAAGAAAGACAAAGAGATGCACACTCGACCTCTAAGCTAGGGGTTAGTCGCCGCTAAGCACTATCAACCCTAACAAAGGACGAGACTCGACCTAGCATGCATGCTATAAATTAGGGCGCCAGCACTTCATTTATTTATGCTCAGGGTCTGCGCCTGGCTTTGTACAAAGGGTTACATGCGTCTTCGGCAAGGCTCGTACAAAAGGTGGCTTGCCGGGCGGCCTGGCAAGCCGTGCCTCACGGGTAAAACTTGCGAAGATGCTCAATGTTCCAGGAGTTACTCACCGTTACGGCATCTTCGGTCTCCAGGCAAACTGCGCCGGGCCTGGTGACTCGTATTACCCGATAAGGGCCTTCCCACTTTGGCGTCAACTTGTTGGAATTCTTGGCCGGTTGAGCGCGCCGAAGAACAAGGTCGCCTTCCTCAAAGCTTCACGCATGAACCTTGCGGCCATGGTAGCGGCGCAAGTGTAACACCCTCGATGCGACTATATCTCCCACGTGTAGAGGCACGACTTAGAGGCATAATCGCATTGAAGGCATATGTCGCAAGTCGGGAAATCATCACACATCCCATGTACATAAATAATATAAGGGGAATAACATAGTTGGCTTACACTCGCCACGTCACATCAAAGTACATAAATAACATCCATCATACAAATCACTCATGGCCCGACTACGACGCCAAAATAGAAAAGACCCCCAACATGCGACAAGGCCCTGAATCTAACCCCGATTAGGCACCACTACTGATCATGAGGAAAAGACACATAGTAACGCTGAGAGTCCTCGTCGTACTCCCACTTGAGCTCGAGCGCGCCATCTGGAGCTGTATCATCTGTCCCTGCATCTGGTGTAATAGTAATCTGTGAGCCACAGGGACTCAGCAATCTCGCACCCTCGCGATCAAGACTATTTAAGCTTAATAGGTAGGAAAGGGGGTAATGTATAAGTGGAGCTGCAGCAAGCGACTAGCATATATGGTGGCTAACTTATTCGCAAAAGAGAGCGAGAAGAGGAGGCAAAGCACGAGCGGGAAACTAGAGAGCAACCTGCGCAAACATAACTCCAACACCGTGTCCACTTCCCGGACTCCGCCGAGAAGAGGCCATCACGGCAACACACTCAGTTGATTCATTTTAATTGATTAAGGTTCAAGTTATCTACAACCGGACATTAACAAATTCCCATCTGCCCATAACCACGGGCACGGCTTTCGAAAGATCAATCCCTGTAGGGGGGTCCCAACTTAGCCCATAACAAGCTCTCACGGTCAACAAAGGAATAGACCTCCACCCAAGACACACCGATCAGACTCGGTATCTCGGTACAACAAGACGATTCGACAGGTTAAAACAAGTCCAGCAACACCGCCCGAATGTGCCGACAAATCCCGATAGGATCTGCACATATCTCTTTCTCAGGGCACACTCAGATTGTCTTAGGTACGGGTAGGCCAGCCCAGAGTTGCCCCTGGTGGCCACCGGCAGCTGACAGTTGGACCAACACTCAGAGGAGCACCGGCCCGGGGGGTTCAAAATAAGATGACCCTCGGGCTCCAGAAACCCAAGGGAAAAAGAGGCTAGGTGGCAAATGGTAAAACCAATGTTGGGCATTGCTGGAAAAGCTGTAATCAAGGCGAACTATCAAGGGGTTCCCATTATAGCCCAACCGCGTAAGGGACGCAACAATCCGGGAACATAACACCGATATGACGGAAAACTAGGGCGGCAAGAGTGGAACAAAACACTAGGCGAGAGGCCGAGCCATCCAACCTTTACCATGTATATAGATGAATTAAGATAACATAGCAATATAATGATATCCCAACAAGTAAATACATGTCCCAACAAGGAACGGCTCCAATCTTCACTTGCAACTAACAACGCTATAAGAAGGGGCTGAGCAAAGCGGTAACATAGCCAATCAACGGTTTGCTAGGACAAAGGTGGGTTAGAGGCTCAATCATGGCAATTGGGAGGCTGACAAGCAAGTGGTAGGCATCGAAGCATTGGCAAAGCAAAAGAGCGAGCAAACTAGCATAGCAAAGATAGTAGTGATTTCGAGGGTATGATCATCTTGCCTGCACAGTTGTCAGAGTTGACTGGATCCTCAAAAGCAAACTCAACGGGCTCCTCGTTAGCGAACTCGTCTCCCGGCTCTACCCAACAACACAAACAAGCAACAAGGATACAATCAACCACGAGCAAGGGCAACCAATAAGATGCAAAGATGGTATGCTATGCGGGATGCGATGCGGGATGTAAAAATGTAAGACGTGACAGGAAATGCATGAACCTGGCCTCAACTTGGATAACCAAGTGTGCCACTGGATAGAGGGGAAGAAATCCCCTGAAAACGATATAAAGATTATAGGAATTGGAGCTACGGTTTGGAAAAGGCAAGCGTTTTACGAAATGAACCGATCTGCGATGTCCAGCAAGTAGGCTCCTAAATGCAACGAAATGAACATGCTGCAGCCACCAAACATGAAAACAAAATGCATGGTAGGGATGTACGCAAGATTCTTAACAAATCACTAGGACAGAGCCATAGGCAAATTCATCCATTAAGAGGTTCAAACAAGCATGGCAAAACTGAATAAGCAAAACAGATTTCAGACTTAGTGAAATTAACACTAGTCTGAAATTTCAGACCACGATGCTCTCTTCGGAGCAGCAAAACAACATGAAACATAACCTGAACATGGCAAGCAAAAGCATGGCATGGAGCTACTCAACAAGCTTAACAAAACACCCAAAATGACCTGGGGCCAAAAGGGTTCACAAAATACTCTACCGAGCACACGAACATAGATGCAACACAATCAGTTTTCAGACTTAGTGAAAACTGAGACATGCTGAAATTATATCTCACGGAGGCATGTAAACGAGCTCGATGCACTCACTACGGTGCAAGTCATAGCAAGGAAAACATATATCTTTAAATAAGGCACAAAATGCTAGCTGGACATGGCAAGAACAATGGCATAGCATGCACGGATCACTAGCAATAACTCCGGCAAAATCGCAAAAGAGTTCATGATCTGCCCAAATTAACAACGATGCAAAAGTTGAGCTCGATTGACTCAACCTAGGGTGCTCCAACATAACCAGTAATGACATGGATGGATAGAGCACAACATAAATATCAAAACAGCCTTACTGATCATCCTCAAAAGAGGCACGGATCACTAGGAAACAAGCTGGACATATGGCATCATGAACTAAAACATCCCAGACTTAGTGAAAATAACTAAGTCCCTGAAATCAGCAATCTCAGGTACCCCTCTTTGCAAGCTTGCACAAGACAGCACACACATCCTAAAAATGCACGGGTGGCACCTCTGGAAAGAAGACAAAATGCTTAACAATTCATCCCAAAGGGTCACAGGCATATCATGCACACAATAATCATGGCAAAAATGACAAAAGTCAATGATGAGCTAACCGATCTGCAATTTAACTCATGATGCCTCCTTCTAACGGCATTTTGGGCATCAAGATGAACTCAAATGCAAACGATGCAATGGAATGAAATGATGTACTCGTCGAGGCGAAGATTTTGATATATCTTATGTCCAAAACGGAGCTACGGATGCGGAGATATGAGCAGTCAAAATTTGCATAAAAATTAGAGGGAGAGGGGAAAAAGTCAACCGGATCTAGGGTTTGGATCCAGATCTGGATCGGCCGGGTACTGTTCACGGGCACGGATGCCGAGGTTGGTCGGCGCCTGAGTTGGAGAGGGAGATGGCCGGGGCCGGTGAGGAGGGCGGCGAATCCGGCGTCCCGAGGTGGCGGCGACCGGAGGCGTGGCGGCGGCGGTCTGCGCGGGCGGCGGCGGCGTGGAACGGCGAGACGGGGGGGCGGTCGCCGGTGTTGGTGCTCGCGGTGGTGCGGCCACCGGAGAAGACGGCGGGCGGCGGCGGAGGGAGTCGGGCGCGGGGAAGACGCAGGTGGGCGGCGACGCGCCCCGATGGGCTTCGGGGGCCCGCGATGGGCCGGGCGGGCCTCGGCTGAGGCGGCGAAGCGGTCCCGCGCCGGGGACAGGTGGCAGCCCGTGAGTGGTCAGGTGCGGCAGGGCGGATGTGTCCGGTCCGATCCGGATGCGTCCGGCGGCTGGAGGTCTTTTTTTTAGAACTAGGGTTTCGGGGAGAGATCCGAGATTAGGAATGGGGGGGGGGGCTATTTATAGAGGTAGAGGGAGCTAGGAGTGTCCAAATGAGGTGCGGTTTTTGCCCACGCGATCGTGATCGAACGACCGAGACGATGGAGCAGAGTTCCGTGGGTTTTGGGCCAAATTGGACGGGTGTTGGGCTGCAACACACACGAGGCCTTTTCGGTCCCTCGGTTAACCGTTGGAGTATCAAACGAAGTCCAAATGACCCGAAACTTGACAGGCGGTCTACCGGTAGTAAACCAAGGCCGCATGGCAAGTCTCGGTCCCATCCGGAAATGTTTAGTCCCCACACACGAAAGAAAGCTAGAAATGGCCACCGGAGGAGAACGAAGCGCCGGAATGCAAAACAGACAACGGGGAAATGCTCGAATGCATGACATGAACATGTATGCAAATGCAATGCACGTGATGACATGATAAGAGATGCACGAAAACGTAAACAACACACGAAGACAAAGACCCGAACCCGAGAGATAAATATAACTTAACGCCGTAAACGGCAAGAGTTGGAGTACAAATTGGGAAAGTCATATCTGGGGCGTTACAACACTCCACCACTACGAAAAGATCTCGTCCCGAGATCTAGGACTGAAAGAACTCCGGGTACTCAGAACGGAGGTGATCCTCGCGTTCCCAGGTAGCTTCATGGTCGGAATGGTGTGACCACTTGACTTTGAAAAATTTTATTGACTTGTTGCGAGTCCTGCGTTCAGTCTCTTCAAGGATTGCAACTGGGTGCTCACGATAAGAGAGATCTTCTTGGAGCTCAATGTCCTCGAAGTTGACGGTGCGTTCAGGCGTCTTGAAGCACTTTCGGAGTTGGGAGACATGGAACACATCATGAACATTTGCAAAGTTTGAAGGAAGCTTGAGTTGATAGGCGAGGTCGCCTCTCTTGCTGACAATCTTGAAAGGCCCGACGTATCTGGGGGCAAGCTTCCCTTTGATACCGAAGCGACGAGTCCCTTTCATAGGAGAGACGCGGAGGTAGACATGATCTTCGATCTCGAAAGCCAAATCACGGTGCTTACTATCATAGTAGCTCTTCTGGCGGGATTGGGCTGCTTTGAGGTTATCACGAATGACTTTGCATATTTCTTCTGCCTCTGTGATTAGGTCATTACCCAGCAGCTGACGTTCACCGGTTTCAGACCAGTTGATAGGTGTACGGCACTTCCTACCATACAGAATTTCAAATGGGGCCTTGCCCGAACTTGCTTGGAAACTGTTGTTGTATGAGAATTCAGCATAAGGAAGACAATCCTCCCACTTCATGCCGAAGGAGATAACACAAGCTCTGAGCATATCTTCAAGAATCTGGTTGACACGCTCGACTTGACCGCTTGTTTGAGGATGGAAAGCAGTGCTGAAGCGGATGTTGATGCCCATGGCCTTCTGAGAAGAATCCCAAAACTTGGAGGTAAAGATGCTGCCACGGTCTGAAGATATCACTTGAGGAATACCATGCAGAGAGACAATTCGCGAGGTATAGAGTTCCGCCAATTGAGCTGCAGTGATTGACTCTTTGATAGGCAGAAAGTGAGCCACTTTGGCGAGCTTGTCGATGAGAACGAATATAGCATCATTGCCACGCTTGGACTTTGAAAACCCAGTCACGAAGTCCATTTCAATGTGGTCAAACTTCCATTCTGGAATGGCAAGAGGTTGGAGAAGACCTGCTGGCCTTTGGTGTTCCGCCTTCACTCTTCTGTAGACATCACATTCATTCACGAATTGAGCGATCTCGCTCTTCATTTGAGTCCACCAATAAGTTTGCTTCAGATCCTGATACATCTTCGTGCTACCAGGGTGGATGGAGAGGAGAGAGTTGTGAGCCTCGTTCATGATCACTTTACGAAGTTCACCTTTGGGCACAACAATTCGATCCTCGAAGAAGAGAGTGTCCTTGTCATCAAGTCGGTAGCACTTGTACTTGGACTGACTCTTTGCAATACCAATCTTCACCTTTTTCACCATAGCATCAAGAAGCTGGGCTTGGCGAATCTGGTCTTCCAAGGTAGGAGAGACTTGAAGGTTGGCAAGGAAACCTTGAGGAACAATTTGCAGATTAAGTTTGCCGAAAGCTTCACAAAGCTCGGGTTGATAAGGCTTGAGAATCAGACTGTTGCAATATGCTTTTCTGCTCAAAGCGTCAACAATCACATTGGCCTTGCCTGGAGTATACTCAATACTCGGATTGTACTCTTGAATCATTTCGACCCATCGAGTTTGCCTGAGGTTGAGATTAGGCTGAGTGAAGATGTACTTGAGACTCTTGTGATCAGTGAAAATATCCACTTTTCTTCCCAATAGAAGATGTCTCCAAGTCAACAAAGCGTGCACAACTGCCGCCAACTCAAGATCATGAGTGGGGTAGTTCTTCTCATTAGGCTTCAACTGGCGTGAGGTATAAGCAACAACTTTCTTCTCTTGCATCAGTACAGCACCGAGACCTTGGAGAGAGGCATCACAAAAGACCTCATACGTCTTGGTTTCATCAGGCGGAGTCAGAACTGGAGCAGTGATCAATTTCTCTTTCAAAGAGTTGAAAGCAATATCACACTCCGGAGACCAAACGTACTTGACGTGCTTTTGAAGAAGATTTGAGAGAGGCTTTGCGATCTTGGAAAAGTTTTCAACGAATCTTCGGCAGTAGCTTGCGAGGCCGAGGAAGCTACGGAGTTGCTTCACATTCTGAGGAGGTTCCCAATTAACAATTGCAGACACCTTCTCAGGATCCATGGAAATGCCCTTGGCAGAGATGATATGGCCAAGATAAAGAACCTCATCGAGCCAAAATTCACACTTGGAGAACTTGGTGTAGAACTGATGTTCCCTGAGCTTGTCAAGAACCAAACGCAAGTGCTTGGCATGATCTTCCTTGTTCTTCGAGAAAACCAGAATGTCGTCGAGATAGACCAAAATGAAGTCATTGGTGTAGGGGTTGAAGATGAAGTTCATCATGCGAGAGAACGTCGGAGGAGCGTTGGCGAGGCCAAAAGACATGACAGTGTATTCATAAGACCCATAGCTTGTTCTGAATGCCGTCTTGGGAATATCTTGCTCATGGATGCGAATCTGATGATAACCCATATGAAGATCAAGCTTAGAGAATACTTGGGCACCCTTGAGTTGTTCAAACAGCTCATTGATGTTGGGAAGTGGGTATTTGTTCTTGATGGTCTTCTTGTTCAATGGACGATAATCAACACAAAGTCGGTCCGTTCCATCCTTCTTCTTCACAAAAAGAACACCACAACCCCACGGAGAAGTACTAGGCCGAATGAGACCCATTCTTTCTTGAACATCGAGTTGTTTCTTCAACTCCTTCAACTCTTCGGGGCCGAGCTTGTAGGGACGTTTGCACACAGGTTCCGTACCGGGCTCAAGTTCCATAACAAATTCAACCGGCTGGTGCGGAGGCATTCCTGGGAGTTCTTCTGGGAAGACGTCTTGATACTCACAAACAACCGGGATCTGCGAAATAGCATCCAATTCACCCTTCTCATTGAGAGAAAACAACCGGATGGTATTATCCCGAGCAGCAAAGACAATGACATCCTCAGACGAATGAGTCAGTTGAATCTGCTTGGCTGCACAATCAAGCTGAGCTTTATGCTTAGAGAGCCAGTCCATCCCAAGAATAAGATCGATATCAGAATCACCAAGAACCGTTGGAGAAGCCAGAAACTTGAAATCACCCAACATGATAGAAATATCCGGAGCAATGGAGTTAGCCTGCATGCGTTTACCAGGAGAGACGACTGCTAATGGACTAGGCAAAATTTGCTGAGCCAAACCATGCCTAGATGTAAATGGCCTTGAGATGAAACAATGCGAAGCACCCGTATCAAAAAGAACTTTTGCAGGAATATCATTAACAGGAAGGTTACCCATGATCACATCTGACGAATCCTCTGCCTGAGCTGCGTTCATCAAGTTGACCTTGGCGGACTTGGGGTTATGCTTGACCATAGCTGTACTTGTCGATCTGACAGGAGGAGGAGGAGGAAGACGCCTCTGGTTGAAACACTTGTTGGCGTAGTGACCCTTCTGTTGGCACTTGTTGCACGTGACCTCTGAGAGCGGACGGTGGTATGGAGCACTCGATCTTGAAGCTTGAGACGAAGTCTTGTTCTGAAAGCCTGGGTTGGGTGGGTGGGAAGAACCACTGCCACCTTTGCTCTTCTGCTGATACGGCTGACGGAACGGAGGAGGAGGAAGCCAATACTTCTGCTGCTTGGCCACTTGAGTAGAGGAAGAAGGCGTAGTGTCTCTGACTCGCTTCCTAGAAGCATCACACCTCAACTGAGCAGCCTCTTGCTTCAGTGCCATGTTGTAGAACTCATTGTATCGCACCGGCTCGAAGAGGACAAGAGCGAGCTGAATTTCTTCACGGAGACCACCCCTGAACTGATAGATCATGCTCTTCTCATCAGGAACATCCTGCTTGGCAAAACGGGCGAGCTTCTGGAACAACTTGTTGTAGTCATAGACAGACAAAGAGCCTTGCTTCAGATTGCGGAATTCCTCACGTTTCCTTTCAGTCACACTTTGAGGGATGTGATGAGCTCGGAAATCACGACGGAAATCATCCCAAGTGATCAAACGTCCACCTCTGGAATCCTTGTACTGCTGGAACCACTCTGCAGCCTGATCTTTGAGCTGGAAAGAAGCGAACTTGATGAGATCTTCCGGCCTGACATTGCTGCATTCAAAATGCTTGCCCAGATCCACTAGCCAATCGTCAGCATCGGTAGCCTCAACACAATTGCTGAACGTCTTTGGACCATTTGCGAGGAACTGGTTCAGAGTAGCATAATGGTTCTGATTGTTGCCTTGATTGCCTTGACTGCCTTGATTCCGCTCTTGGAGGATTTGCATGATCAACTGTGTATTTGCATTAGTTGCGGCCATCACAGCTTGCCAAGCCTCCGGAGGCGGCGGAGGTGGTGGCGCATCAGGGTTCGAAGTCGTGCGCATTGGATGAGCCATCCTGAACAGGTTGACCACCATTAGCACACAAATAGGCAAATATTGAAGGTGAATCCAACGGAATGAAAATTGCAACATAAAGTCTTCACATCCGAACAAAATGAACGAATGCACTTCTCTTGAAGTGGTCACATCTTCCTAAATTGCGAAGCCACGAAGAATCAGGTAGAATGGGTACATCAACGAGGGATGGAATCAACATATGACGACGAAGGAACTTGAATACCACAACTGAAAATAAAACCAAGGGTTGGCTTGTGAAATAAGCCGGAACAAACATATGATAGAAATTTCGTCCGAAGTTTTCGTGGTGGGACGTACACGGGCTCGATCGTACAGCACCATCATGCACAAGGCAGTGCACATGACATACGAAGCGTCCTCGAGTCAGCATAGCCAAGGACTCTTTAAGACACAACGAGACCACTATAAAATCGACCGTGAATAGGCGAACCACTAGATGTCGAACCCCAATTTCATATCATACATCTGTTGGAAAGATATCCTACGAGCTACTTGAATTCCCACCTATGAAACTCCCGAAACTTTCCGGTTATGCAATCAGGTGTTGGGGATACAGGGGAAGCATAATATCTCACCCAAGCTAGCAAATCCTACATCCAGCTGTATCCATCCTTCAACACATAACCAAGAAACCTTCGGAAACCATCTACCTCAACCTTCGAAAAGCATCCGTTATACAAGTTATGGGGATACTCCCGAACTCCCGCCCCAGTACTGGGTGGCGTCGAGGTTATCTCACCAACGAACTGCATAAAGGAGATTTTCGATGTCGCGCACATATCTCAAGTATACCATAATTGCAATGATAGAATTATGATGACAACACCTCAGAGCTCAACTCCCCGGGACACTTCCACTAAACCCCTGACAGGAGGGACCAAGACAGTATTCTCATCATAAGCCATCGGAACAAAACCAAGATACTCGCGTGATCCTAAAAATATTTTTTAGTGAAATTTGAGAAGAGAAGAGTCAAAACTCTACGTCAGGATGCCTTACCAGAGCGATGAGGAGACTGGGAAGTAAAAAGAATTCCTAAGCTCTCCGATATATAATTCCTAAGGACTCAAAACATTTTTCTAGACACAACTCGGCTGCTAAAAATGATCAAGCAATGGGGCTCATAAGGTCGGGGAAGGCTCTGATACCAACTTGTAACACCCTCGATGCGACTATATCTCCCACGTGTCGAGGCACGACTTAGAGGCATAATCGCATTGAAGGCATATGTCGCAACTCGGGAAATCATCACACATCCCATGTACATAAATAATATAAGGGGAATAACCTAGTTGGCTTACACTCGCCACGTCACATCAAAGTACATAAATAACATCCATCATACAAATCACTCATGGCCCGACTACGGCGCCAAAATAGAAAAGACCCCCAACATGCGACAAGGCCCTGAATCTAACCCCGATTAGGCACCACTACTGATCATCAGGAAAAGACACATAGTAACGATGAGAGTCCTCGTCGTACTCCCACTTGAGCTCGAGCGCGCCATCTGGAGCTGTATCATCTGTCCCTGCATCTGGTGTAATAGTAATCTGTGAGCCACAGGGACTCAGCAATCTCGCATCCTCGCGATCAAGACTATTTAAGCTTAATAGGTAGGAAAGGGGGTAATGTATAAGTGGAGCTGCAGCAAGCGACTAGCATATATGGTGGCTAACTTATTTGCAAAAGAGAGTGAGAAGAGGAGGCAAAGCACGAGCGAGAAACTAGAGAGCAACCTGCGCAAACATAACTCCAACACCGTGTCCACTTCCCGGACTCCGCCGAGAAGAGGCCATCACGGCAACACACTCAGTTGATTCATTTTAATTGATTAAGGTTCAAGTTATCTACAACCGGACATTAACAAATTCCCATCTGCCCATAACCGCGGGCATAGCTTTCGAAAGATCAATCCCTGCAGGGGGGTCCCAACTTAGCCCATAACAAGCTCTCACGGTCAACGAAGGAATAGACCTCCACCCAAGACACACCGATCAGACTCGGTATCTCGGTACAACAAGATGATTCGATAGGTTAAAACAAGTCCAGCAACACCGCCCGAATGTGCCGACAAATCCCGATAGGAGCTGCACATATCTCTTTCTCAGGGCACACTCAGATTGTCTTAAGTATGGGTAGGCCAGCCCAGAGTTGCCCCTGGTGGCCACCGGCAGCTGACAGTTGGACCAACACTCCGAGGAGCACTGGCCCGGGGGGGTTAAAATAAGATGACCCTCGGGCTCCGGAAACCCAAGGGAAAAAGAGGCTAGGTGGAAAATGGTAAAACCAATGTTGGGCATTGCTGGAAAAGCTTTAATCAAGGTGAACTATCAAGGGGTTCCCATTATAGCCCAACCGCGTAAGGGACGCAACAATCCGGGAACATAACACCGATATGACGGAAAACTAGGGCGGCAAGAGTGGAACAAAACCCTAGGCGAGAGGCCGAGCCTTCCACCCTTTACCAAGTATATAGATGAATTAAGATAACATAGCAACATAATGATATCCCAACAAGTAAATACATGTCCCAACAAGGAACGGCTCCAATCTTCACCTGCAACTAACAACGCTATAAGAAGGGGCTGAGCAAAGCGGTAACATAGCCAATCAATGGTTTGCTAGGACAAAGGTGGATTAGAGGCTCAATCATGGCAATTGGGAGGCTGACAAGAAAGTGGTAGGCATCGAAGCATTGGCAAAGCAAAAGAGCGAGCAAACTAGCATAGCAAAGATAGTAGTGATTTCGAGGGCATGATCATCTTGCCTGCACAGTTGTCAGGGTTGACTGGATCCTCAAAAGCAAACTCAACGGGCTCCTCGTTAGCGAAATCGTCTCCCGGATCTACCCGACAACACAAACAAGCAACAAGGATACAATCAACCATGAGCAAGGGCAACCAATAAGATGCAAAGATGGTATGCTATGCGGGATGCGATGCGGGATGCAAAAATGCAAGACATGACAGGAAATGCATGAACCTGGCCTCAACTTGGATAACCAAGTGTGCCACTGGATAGAGGGGAATAAATCCCCTGAAAACGATATAAAGATCATAGGAATCGGAGCTACGGTTTGGAAAAGGCAAGCGTTTTATGAAACGAACCGATCTGCGATGTCCAGCAAGTAGGCTCCTCAATGCAACGAAATGAACATGCTACAGCCACCAAACATGAAAACAAAACGCATGGCAGGGATGTACACAAGATTCTTAACAAATCACTAGGACTCAGCCATAGGCAAATTCATCCATTAAGAGGTTCAAACAAGCATGGCAAAACTGAATAAGCAAAACAGATTTCAGACTTACTGAAATTAACACTAGTCTGAAATTTCAGACCACGATGCTCTCTTCGGAGCAGAAAAACAACATGAAACATAACCTCAACATCGCAAGCAAGAGCATGGCATGGAGCTACTCAACAAGCTTAAGAAAACACCCAAAATGACCTGGGGCCAAAAGGGTTCACAAAATACTCTACCGAGCACACGAACATAGATGAAACACAATCAGTTTTCAGACTTAGTGAAAACTGAGACATGCTGAAATTATATCTCACGGAGGCATGTAAACGAGCTCGATGCACTCACTATGGTGCAAGTCATAGCAAGGCAAGCATATATCCATAAAGAAGGCACAAAATGCTAGCTGGACATGGGAAGAACAATGGCATAGCATGCACGGATCACTAGCAATAACTCCGGCAAAATCGCAAAAGAGTTCACGATCTGCCCAAATTAACAACGATCCAAAAGTTGAGCTCGATTGACTCAACCGAGGGTGCTCCAACATAACCAGTAAAGACATGGATGGATAGAGCGCAACATAAATATCAAAATAGCCTTATTGATCATCCTAAAAAGAGGCACGGATCACTAGGAAACAAGCTGGACATATGGCATCATGAACTAAAACATCCCAGACTTAGTGAAAATCACTAAGTCCCTGAAATCAGCAATCTCAGGTACCCCTCTTTGCAAGCTTGCACAAGACACCACACATCCTAAAAATGCACGGGTGGCACCTTTGGAAAGAAGACAAAATGCTTAACAACTCATCTCAAAGGGTCACAGGTATATCATGCACACAATAATCATGGCAAAAATGACAAAAGTCAATGATGAGCTAACGGATGTGCAATTTAACTCATGATGCCTCCTTCTAACGGCATTTTGGGCATCAAGATGGACTCAAATGCAAACGATGCAATGGAATGAAATGATGTACTCGTCGAGACGAAGATTTTGATATATCATATGTCCAAAACAGAGCTACGGATGCGGAGATATGAGCAGTCAAAGTTTGCATAAAAATTAGAGGGAGAGGGGAAAAAGTCAACCGGATATAGGGTTTGGATCCAGATCTGGATTGGCCCGGGTACTGTTCACGTGCACGGATGCCGAGGTTGGCCGGCGCCGGAGTTGGAGAGGGAGATGGCCGGGGCCGGTGAGGAGGGCGGCGAATCCGGCGTCGCGAGGTGGCGGTGACCGGAGGCGTGGCGGCGGCGGTCTTCGCGGGCGGCGGCGGCGTGGAACGGCGAGACGGGGCGGCGGTCGCCGGCGATGGTGCTCGCGGTGGTGCGGCCACCGGAGGAGACGGCGGGCGGCGGCGGAGGGAGTCGGGCGCGGGGAAGACGCAGGTGGGCGGCGGCGCGCCCCGATGGGCTTCGGGGGCCCGCGATGGGCCGGGCGGGCCTCGGCGGCGGCGGCGAAGCGGTCCCGCGCCGGGGATAGGTGGCAGCGCGTGAGTGGTCAGGCGCGGTGGGGCGGACGTGTCCGGTCCGATCCGGACGCGTCCGGTGGCTGGAGGTCTTTTTTTTAGAACTAGGGTTTCGGGGAGAGATCCGAGATTAGGAATGGGGGGGCTATCTATAGAGGTAGAGGGAGCTAGGAGTGTCCAAATGAGGTGCGGTTTTTGCCCACGCGATCGTGATCAAACGACCGAGACGATGGAGCAGAGTTTGGTGGGTTTTGGGCCAAATTGGAGGGGTGTTGGGCTGCAAGACACATGAGGCCATTTCGGTCCCTTAGTTAACCGTTGGAGTATCAAACGAAGTCCAAATGACCCGAAACTTGACCGGCGGTCTACCGGTAGTAAACCAAGGCCGCATGGCAAGTCTCCGTCCCATCCGGAAATGTTTAATCCCCACACACGAAAGAAAGCTAGAAATGGCCACCGGAGGAGAATGAAGCGCCGGAATGCAAAACGGACAACGGGGAAAATGCTCGAATGCATCAGATGAACATGTATGCAAATGCAATGCACGTGATGACATGATAAGAGATGCACGAAAACGAAAACAACACACGGAGGCAAAGACCCGAACCCGAGTGATAAATATAACTTAACGTCGGAAACGGCAAGAGTTGGAGTACAAATTGGGAAAGTCATATCTGGGGCGTTACAGCAAGGCTTGCTGGTAGCGCGCTGCTCTCACAGCCGCCCGAAGACGATCTTCCTCAAGGAGCGTTGCGTCATCTTTCCGCAATTGCTCTTGCTCAAGCTCGTCATAAGCGAGTACTCGAGGTGACCCGTATATGAGTTCCGTGGGGAGAACTACTTCTGCCCCGTATACCAGGGCAAAGGGTGTCTGGCCTGTGGCTCGATTTGGTGTCATTCTGATTGACCAAAGAACCACCGACAATTCATCAATCCAGCACCTTCCACTCTTGTGCAGTCTGTCAAAGGTCTTTGTCCTCAGGCCTCGCAGTACTTCAGCATTTTCCCTCTCAGCTTGACCATTGCTTCGGGGGTGAGCAACGGAAGCGAAACAGACCTTGCTGCCGAGGTCTTGAATATATTGCATGAAGGTGTGGCTTGTGAACTGCGTGTCGTTGTCGGTGATAACCCTATTGGGTACACCAAAACGGCACACCAGTCCTTTGAAGAACTTGACAGCTGACTGTGATGTGACCTTCCTCACTGCTTCCACTTCTGGCCACTTTGTGACCTTGTCGATTGCAATGTACAAGTACTCAAAGCCCCCGACAGCACGGGGGAAAGGGCCCAGTATGTCGAGCCCCCAGACCAAGAAAGGCCAGGAGAGAGGAATGGTTTGAAGGGCTTGAGCTGGCTGATGAAGCTTCTTTGAATGGAACTGACACGCTTCACACATGGTGACTAGTGTCGTCGCATCCTGCAGGGCGGTGGGCCAGAAGAAGCCTTACCGAAACGCTTTGCCGGCAAGGGTCCTTGACCCGATGTGGGATCCACATATGCCTCCATGTATCTCCGCCAACAGCCCCAGTCCTTCCTCTCGAGGGATACACTTCAATTTCAGGCCGTTCGGCCTCTTTCTGTACAGGACGTCATCGACGAACTGGTACATAGTAGAGCGAAGGGCTACTTTTTCTGCTTCTTCCTGCTCCTTAGGAAGTTCCCCTGTTTGGAGGAATCGGACGGTATGCTGTGCCCACGCTAGAGCCTAGGGCTCGACGGCAAGGACTAAAGGCATTTCCTCCGCTATCGGAGAGACTGTCTCCATGGCAAGAGCTTGATGCTCTGTCGGAGCCAGCCGTCCCGTGGCGGGCTCAGTTTCTCCGGCAACATCCTTGCCGGCGGCTTCGGGTAGCTCGGTGGGAAAGTACTTACCGGGCCCTGATTTTCTCCTCTTGTTCTGCTCTATTGATGGATCAATGGATGGCTGAGTTAGCCGAAGCACAAAGGTACCTGGTTCCACAGGTAGCTTGAGGGCAGCGCGTTTTGACAGGTAATCGGCGATATCATTCTACGCTCGAGGAATGTATTCTGCCTGTATACCATCAAAACGCTCTTCCAACTTTCTCACTTCATCGACGTAGGCCTTCATCAACGGGCTCTGGTAATCCTTGTTGACTTGCTTGACGACAAGTTGCGAGTCGCCTCTAACGACGAGTTTCTTGATTCCGAGGTCCGCCGTGATCTTAAGACCGGCAAGCAGCCCTTCGTACTCAACCGTATTGCTTGTTGACACCTCGCTGGGGAAGTGCATCTGGATCACGTACTTGAGGTGCTCTCCAGTGGGCGCGACAAGGAGTACGCCAGCCCCGGCGCCCTGTAAGGAGAAAGCTCCATCAAAGTACATGATCCAGTCGCAACTTGCCTCCTTGCCAGGGAGAGCAGTCTCTTGGGTTTCTTCATCAGGCATCGCGGTCCATTCTGCAACAAACTCCGCCAGGACTCGGCTTTGAATCATCGAGGTACTCTCAAACTTGAGGCTAAAGCTGGACAGTTCCAGTGCCCACTCTACGATCCTTCCCGTTGCGTCTGGATTGTGCAATATCTGTTGCAGAGGGAGGCGAGTGACGACAGTGAGTTCGTGCGCCTCGAAGTAGTGACGCAGCTTCCTCGAGGCCATAGGAAGGCCGAAGAGCAGTTTCTCCACACCGTAGTACCTCGATTTAGCCCCCTGCAGGAGGGAACTAACAATGTAGGCCGGGTGCTGCATCATTTCCTTCTTCAGCGGCACTTCAATTGGCTGCATCGTCTCGGCATCGGTGGCATCGGGCTCCATCGCTGCTATTACCTCATCATCAATTTCTCTCTGCGCCACTAGTGCGACGCTGACCACCTGGTTTTTTGCCGCCAGGTATAGCAGCAACGGTTCCTGTGGCCTAGGCGCAACTAGTATTGGCGCGGAGGAGAGGTACCTCTTCAAATCTTGCAATGCTGCTTCGGCTTCTGGCGTCCACTCCATCGGGCCCGCCTTTTTCAAAATTTTGAAAAAGGGAAGGGCACGCTCGGCGTACTTGGAAATGAACCTGCTCACGGCGGCAACACAACCAGCAAGCCGACGCACATCCTTGACTCTCTTGGGCGCTTCAATCTGCTCTATAGCTTTGATCTTGTCCGGATTGGCCTCTATCCCACGCTATGAAACAAAGAACCCGAGAAGCTTGCCAGACGGGACGCCGAAGATGCACTTCTCAGGGTTCAGCTTTAGATTCATCTTGCGTTGGTTTGCAAATGTTTCTTGTAAATCTGATATGAGGGTTGCCCTGTTCTTGGTTTTGACCACTATATCATCCATATAAGCTTCCATATTTCTATGGAGCTGGGGTTCAAAACCAATCTGGACTGCCCTTGCAAACGTTGAACCAGCACTCTTCAATCCGAAAGGCATCCGTATAAAGCAATACGTACCACATGGGGTGATGAATGCCGTTTTCTCTTCATCTTCCCTTATCATGAAGATCTGGTGGTACCCGGCGTAGGCATCGAGGAATGACAACAGATCACACCCAGCTGTGGAGTCAACAATCTGGTCCATGCGCGGCAACGGGAAGGGGTCTTTGGGACAAGCCTTATTAATATATGTGTAATCAATACATAGCCTCCACTTCCCATTTGCCTTGCGCACTACCACCGGATTGGCCAACCACGTTGGATGGAGCACTCCTCTTACCAAACCCCTTGCTTCCAGTTTCCGGATCTCCTCTGTGATGAACTCTTGTCGTTCCAAAGCTTGCTTTCTGACCTTCTGCTTGACGGGCCGCGCATGAGGACAGACAGCAAGGTGGTGCTCAATCACCTCCCTGGGAACGCCGGGGATGTGGGATGCTTGCCATGCAAACACATCGACATTCGCCTGCAAGAAGGTGACAAGCGCGTCTTCCTATTTGTCGTCAAGGGTGGAGCTTATGGTAAAAGCTCCTCCCGTGTCGTCCTCCTTGACAGAAACCTTCTTGGTTCCTGGTGGTGTGGCCCTGGACTTCTTGTTTCTGTCGGCGGAGCTCTCTGGCGTGTCCTCGACGGGGGCGCTACACTCCGAAGAGGTGCGCTTGCCGGAGTGGGTGCCTGAGGTCTCACCAGTCTTCTTCTTTTGCCTTCCCGGGGCTCCAGCGGCAGGAGCAAGCGCCTTAGTAGTGGCGGCTGCTGCAACTGCTTGTTGGTAGAGTTGGTCGGCGCAAATTAGTGCATCCTTCTTGTCTGATGGGACAGTGATGATCGTCACAGGCCCCGGCATCTTCAGGGTGTTGTAGGCGTAATGTGACGCCGCCATGAACTTGGCCAGCGCTGGGCGGCCAAGGATCCTGTTGTAAGGCAAGGGGATCTTGGCAACGTCAAACACAATCCTTTCTGTCCAGTAGTTCAGATCACTCCCAGAAGTCACAGGCAATGTGACCTTTCCCTTTGGTTGACTTCTACCCGGGTTGACCCCCAGAAATGTGCCCGTCTCTTCGAGGTCTTCATCAGGAATCTGCAATTTCTCGATCATGGCAGGCGAGATTAAGTTCAGACCGGCCCCGCCATCGACAAGCATCTTTGTCACCTTGAGGTCGCGTATTGTTGGTGAAACCAACAATCACAAGCACCCGCCTGTAGTAGTGCGATCAGGGTGATCCTCAGTGTCAAAAATGATAGGTGTGCTGGACCACTTCAGCGGCCTTTGGGCATCAAATGACGGTTCTGCCGCTGTAATCTCACGCGCCAACTATTTAAGCTGGCGGTGAGAGGTATGCAGCAAGGCGCCACCATCGACGCACATGGCCTCTGTAGCTTTCTGAAATTCTTGGTCACCAGACTCATCATCCTCTTCATGATCATTGTCTTCTGGCTTTTTGTCACGGCCCCGGGCGGGCCTCTCCCGCTGTTTATCTTTGCCGCGACGGCCCGCCTGGCCGTCACGCTTCTTGCCGAACACCTCAGCACCGTCCTGACATTTCACCTTGTCCCGCCTCTCATATTCAGCCCTCTGCTTCTCAGCAAGGAGCTCAACCCGTTGGCAGTTCTGGAGATCATGGCCTTTGGTGCGATGGATCTTGCAGTATTGCTTGTCGGAGTTTCCTGGCTTCTCGGTAGCCGCCAAGGCCCGGCAGGCGACACATCCGGCAATTTCCTTGTCGGGGTCATCTGCCTTGGTTTTCTTGGCGGAGCCGGCATCGTCAGACCCCTTGAAGGCAAGCACAGCTTTACCTTTGCGCTTCCTGTTGCTGCGCCGGCCTTTCTTCGCTGGGGCGGCAGTATCCTCATTTGAGGAGTCGGTTTCCACGCTGGCATCTTCGCTGGGGTACTTCCTTCCCTCTTCAGATCGGGCACATCTGTCTGCAAGAACATAGAGTTCTGCCACATCTTTCACCTTGTTCATTGCCAGTTCTTCGCGCATCTTGCGGTTACGCACGTTCTGATGGAATGCGCTGATGATGGCGGCAGGGTGAACATCAGGGATATTTTACTGTACCGGGCTGAACCTCTGTATATACTTGCCCAGACTCTCGCCTCCCTTGTGGGGAATGACATGCAGGTCGCTTGCTTGGCCATGGGCTTGGTGACCTCTAGTAAAAGCGCCCACAAACTCATGGCACAAATCCGACCAGGAGGAAACAGAGTATACCGGCAAGTGCATCAACCACGACATGGCATTGGGTTTAAGAGGCAATGGAAAGTAATTCGCAAGCACCTTATCATCGCGGGCTCCGATGGCTTGCATCGTGATGGTGTAGATGCTAAGGAACTCAGACGGGTGAGTCTTGCCGTTGTACTTTTCACCAACGTCAGGTTTGAAGGCGCGGTGAGTGGGCCACTGGAACTGCCGCAGCTCACGGGTAAAAGCCGGACAGCCTACCTCGTAAGGTAGGCCTCCAGGGCTCTCCGGGGCCGGGTGGTTCACAGCAGGCCCTGCTCGCCTGTCTGACTGGTGGCGCACTCTGCGCTAGCGCTCGATAGTGGTTCGAGCGTCTTCATGGGCTCGTTCCCGAAGAACTTGGCGCTAGCCACAGTGGGTCCGCGGGTCAGACGATGCTATGGAGATGTCGTCGCCCGCGATGTCGCGACGACCCGGCGTCCGCGGTACCGGATGGGGAAGAGGTGAATGCACCATGGTCGCAGTGCCGCCGGCTTTTCTGCCACTGGTCTGCGGGACTCCATCGGACCGTCGACCCGGGGGCCCCACCGGACTTGGTTCGTCTTTGTTGGCCACCGCAACAAGGCTTCGGATAGTGGCTCTCCATTCGTCGAGTTTCCCTGTAGTGGGAGGAAAGTCGAGAAGCAACTACACGTGCGCCAGGGCCTCTACTGGCGTCGGTGGCAGCGAAACCTTCACAGATCGGGACGCGCTTCGACTTCTCATGATGTTAGAAGGAGCTCTATCACGATCCCGTGGTCGCATGCTGTTTTCACCAGCGCCTTGGCGAGTGGGCAGTTCTTCTACATCCCGGGAGTGGCGCTCGGGGCTCTTCCCGTGGTGACGCCCGGGATCTTCAGCGTGATTATGACGTTCATCGCGCGCTGCCTGGGAGGAGTGCACTGTTGGCGCCGGTGTGGGAGTCTTGGAGGCCCTTGCGTCGCCTTCGGGCGGGGCGGTGATGACCCTAGAAGGCCCCGCTCCACCCGCGAAGGGCTTGGCTCCGCCTTTGGATTTGTCGACGTGTGGCCCATTACCAGGCGCACAAACATCGCCGCCTCCCAAACTCCGGCTGCTGGGATGGTGTTGGTGTTCGCGAGCAGCGCCCCGGGTCCTTTCTGCGACCGGTCCGCTGCTCGCCCGCGTCGAGAGGGGCTATCCAGATTCCGACTGGCCAACCGCCACCGTCATCTTCTTCTTGGGCACCATGATGATGAAGAAGCGCCGAACTAACTGCTAAAGCCGATTCTCACAACTGCGCCCCCTACCTGGCGCGCCAAAGATGTCGGTGGGAACGACACCTATGGGATCACAAGAATCCCTACTGTGGTTAGTGGGGCGCGGGGTCGTGAGAAGAGCGGATCAAACAGATAGCACACGGTTCGTTTATCCAGGTTCGGGCCGCGAGGATGCGTAAAACCCTACTCTTGCTTTGGTGGATTGTATATCTGTGTTCTTGAGCTAGCTATGGGGCGTGAGGAGCTCCAAAAAGCCGAATCCTTCCTCTGGTCGCCTCGGGCCTCCTTTTATAGAAAAAGGGCTTGCCAAAGTGGCACACAGGAGGTGGAAAGGGTACAATGCTGCGAGGTTATCCTTCGCATCACATGACAAGGCGCATTTAATGCGTCTTGCTTAGGTGTCCTTGCTTTATCAGGGACGGGGGAGAAACCTGTCTCGTCCGTCGCCGCTCCTTGTGTCGACACGCGCCCTGCCCTGCGATGCCATGTAGGTAGGCAGGCAGCTGAGGTAGCACAGTGGTGGGTCTTCACGAAGATCTGCATGCTGCCACGCGGGTGCCTGCCCAGCTGGTTGGGTCGGTAGCTGCATGCATGCGGTGGTGGAGGTTTAGTTGGCGTGGGCCTGATGGTGGCCCTGCGGGTGTACTCGGCAAGGGCCTTGCCGGGGCCCCGGCAAGGGTCTTGCCGAGGCGCCTGCTGTCATCCCCGACAAGGCGCTTGCCGGGGGCCTTGTGGTCTTCCTCGGCTGGGATCCCACCAAGGGTTGTCGTCTCCTTAGTGCGTGTCTGATCTCGAATGTCTTCACAAAGATCTGCGTGCCGCCACAGGGATGTCTCCCGAATCCTTGCCCTCTGGTGGCAGTGGACTCAAGGGTGATTTGCTCCGTAGGCGCGGGACGAGTCGCCGCGGCAAGGGTCTTGCCGGGGCTGCTAGAACTGTCTCTCGGCAAGGATCTTGCCGGGGGACTCTGCTTCGTCCCCTTTGCTCTTCGTGGTCTTGGCCTTGGCATCATTCTAGTTCTCTTGAGCTTCGGTCTTACCCTGGCTCACCTCCCTTGCCTTGCTTGGTGTGGTGGTATCCGCGGCTCAGACTGTCCGTGCACAGTTATAGGGGTACAAAAAGTGTACGCCTCTTTTTGTACACCGACACAACCCGCGAGTTTTTGGACTTGTTTAAGGTCTGTTGGCGTTGCCAACTGTGACAGAGCTTGCATTTTGGTTGGATTTGCTTCAATTCCTCTATTGGAGACAATGAAGCCCAGCAGCCTACCTGTGGGTACACCAAAAACACACTTTTCCGGATTGAGCTTAATGTCATATGCGCGGAGGTTCTCAAATGTGAGGCGTAGGACGTCTATTAGTGTTTCGACGTGCCTTGTCTTGATTACAATGTCTTCCACATAGCCTTCAACTATCTTTCCAATCTGTTTCTCCAGGCATGTTTGGATCATGCGTTCGTAGGTGGCGCCGGCGTTCTTGAGCCCAAAGGGCATGGTGTTGAAGCAGAATGGCCCATATGAGGTGATGAGTGCTGTTGCAGCTTGGTCGGACTCCTTCATTTTGATTTGATGGTATCCGGAATATGCGTCGAGGAAACACAGCGAGTCATGTCCTGTGGTCGCATCAATGATTTGGTCAATGCGGGGGAGGCGGAAGGGATCCTTAGGAAAGCCTTATTTAGGTCTTTAAAATCAACACACAGGCACTAGGATTTATCCTTCTTTGGTACCATCACCAGGTTTGCCAGCGAGTCCGCATCTTTTATTTCTCTAATAAATTCAACCTTGATTAGCTTGGCTAGCTCCTCTCCCATGGCTTGACGTTTGGGTTCGGAAAAGCGCCGTAGTGTTTGTTTGACCGTTTTGTATTCCTTTAATATGTTGAGGCTGTGTTCAGCCAGTTTCCGCGGGATTCTGGCATGTCAGAAGGGTGCTAGGCGAATATATCCCAATTTTTGCGAAGAAAACCCCTTAGCGCGGCATCGACCGTTGGGTCTAGTTGTTCCCCAATAGATGTTGTCTTTTTGGGGTCCGTTGGATGGACCTGGAATTTGACTATTTCTTGCGCTGGCTTGAAGGAGGTGGATTTGGGGTCTTTGTCTAAGATCACATCGTCCCCTGTCCACCGTGGAGCACAGTGCGGTTAATTCTTCGGACGTGAGGGCTTCAGATAATGCCCCAAGGGCCAGGGATGCGGTTTTATTTTTGGCACGGAGTGCTATGTTCGGATCACTGGCGAGAGTGCTTATTCCTTTGGGCCCGGGCATCTTAAGCTTCATGTACCCGTAATGAGGTACAACTTGGAAGCACGTAAATGCCTCCCGCCCCAAGAGGGCGTGATACCCGTTGTTGAAAGGGGCCACTAGGAAGGTTATTTCTTCGGAATGATAGTTCTCCGGCGTGTCGAATACCATGTCGGTTGTTATTTTTCCAGCACACCACGCCTCTCGACTAGGAATAATTCCTCGGAAGGTCGTGCTACTTTGCTCAATGCGGCTCCTATCTATTTCCAATTTGCGGAGTGTATCTTCGTAGATGAGGTTTACTCCGCTGCCGCCGTCCATGAGAACCTTGGTGAGCCGAATGTCGTCCACGATTGGACTGAGCACCAAGGCGGCTGGTGCTCGGACTGTCCTATATTTTGGTTCATCACCAACATTAAAAGTTATAGTCATGTCATTCCAAGGGTTTATTGGTGCTATTTGACAGACTTTAGTGATTCCGCGTAGTGCTCTTTTGCACCTATTGATTGAGGCGAATGTCTCGAAGACCGTCAGTACTTTGGGGTCGTTGTCTTTTGGTGGGGGAGGGGGGTGTTGTTCTGGGTTATTCTTGGTGAGGGTATCCTCGCCACTCTTGGCCACTTGCGAGAGTATCCAACATGCTCTAAGGCTATGTGTTGGTATGTTATCGGGTGTTGCGTGTATTTCGCATGGCCCATTGAGCCATCCTTCCAGAACGGTTCCGCGCCCTTTTCACTTGAATGAGGGGTTGAGTGGGGACTGATGGTTCCCAACAGACTGCTTGAGCTTTCCAGGCGCTTTCGATTGCACTGTCCTTTTGTACGATAGTTGCCAAGTCAGCGAAGTGTAGTATGCGATGGCGGTTGATGGCGTTGAGGATTCCCTCGTCCCTGAAATTGTTGCGGAATACTGATATCGCTTCCTCGTCACGACAATTTTTGATCTTGTTTTTCACAAGAAGGAATCTGGCCTAGAAGTGGTGGACCGTTTCCTGATACTGTTGTTGTATGCTCATGAGAGCGCTTGTATTCGGTGGGTGGGTGGATTTAAATCTAAACCCTGACCCAATTTTGGATCCGAAGTCTGAAGGTTTTCAAAACATAACAGATCGGGATCCGAGATATCCACTGATTTCTTAGGCCCGTCATCTGATTTTATGTTCAGAGGGCAGGATGCGTCTCCTCGCATGTGGGTGTCCAGCTCTTCGAAACCGGAGATCCGGAAACAGTCCGTCCTTAGTATGGGGGAAGAGCTGTCGTCTCGCTCCTCGACTACCGCTATCTGGTGTGTGATCGATGGAGATTTTATTTCCTTCTGATCGGTTTTAATCCCAATTCGATCGTAGTCTATAGCGACCCCCAGGGCGGTGATCCGATCTAGGAGCTCGTTTAAGGATGAAAGCTCTGCTAGATCCATCTGCTTGGAGTGTTCGGAGTCCATACAAAGGGGGTTTTCGATGAACCGAGAGGTCATCATCGGCTTAACAACCGAACAGGCGGCCATGGTAAAGCCGCCCAGCCGGAGGGTTTGGCCTGAAGCCAGCGCTCCTCCGGCGGTGATATTATCCTTGAGAACAAGGCGAGACATCGGTCCTGTTGTCGACGTCACAGTGGAACTCTCAATGAAAGCACCAATCTCGGTGTCAAAACCAGTGGATCTCGGGTAGGGGGTCCCGAACTGTGCGTCTAAGGTCGATGGTAATAGGAGACAGGGGACATGATGTTTACCCAGGTTCGGGCCCTCTCTATGGAGGTAATACCCTACATCCTGCTTGATTGATCTTGATGAATATGAGTGTTACAAGAGTTGATCTACCACGAGATCGTAATGTCTAAACCCTAGAGGCCTAGCTCGTAAAGCTATGGTAATGAATATCCCTCCCTCCGGACTAAGTCCTGCGGTGTATATAGACACCGGGAGGATCTAGGGTCACATAAGGTCGGTTACAAAGAAAGGAATCTACATATTTGGTCGCCAAGCTTGCCTTCCACGTCAAGGAGAGTAACATCCGGACACGGGTGCAGTCTTCGGTCTTCGTATCTTCATAGCCCATCAGTTCGGCCCATAGTTAACAGGCCGGGCGCCTTAGGACCCCTTAGTCCAGGACTCCCTCAGCCATGTTGTTTCCTAGACTCCAGGTTGGTGCATCGAAGGAAAACATTATGGGCTTAGGAACTAGCATGAATGTCCTTCTTGGAACATGAACTCAAATCATCCAGCGCTCCTCTTCTGGTAAAGTGGCGGTGTAGGTCCTTGTGAAGCTTGGTATTTTGATGTTCTGGTACCTAGTGGCATCCTTCAGGTGTCGTCCAAAAGGAGTGTCTTCATCCGATTGAGTGAACTTCTTCCTCGGGTCCGCCATCTATAGAGTGAAAAATGGAGAGTCGAAAATGAGTAGAGAAGAGTGTCCTATGGTTTATCTTAGTGGTCGCGTCCTATAGTCAGCGTGTGCTCTGATACCATCTTGTAACGACCCGACCTCAGGCGATCAAGTCTCTGTGTTTAAGTGTCATCCCTGGATCGGTATTGCTGATACAAACAGTACTCGAGGATTTATAACAAAGTTCAATCACACACTTATTACATCAAATGTCTCAAAAGAGAACTTATTATAATAATATGGATGAAGGCCACCTAAATAAGATAACAGCAGAAACTTCGAAGGTAGTAGAGTCCATCCAACTCCACGGCAAAACTGAGTGCATGACAATGACCTAGCGCACCTTACTCTTTGTCTGAAAACTCTACAACATAATACATTGCAGCCTGTGTAGGCCAGCACACGGAATATGATGGCAAGATAACACTATATAGCAATGAACAAATAACGACTATAACTACATGCATTTATGGCTGGTGGAGGCTCTATGGTTATCATTTGCATAAAGCTAGTTTTTCCCTACAACAAAGGAATATATTTTATTTAACTGCAAAGTTTGTTGAAAACATTGAGAAGGTTCCTCCAAGTCAATCCCAAAATAATAGTTAAAACCAAACAAAATTAATTAAGTAAAGTGATGAGATCAAATCAATAATTCAAGTACCAGATACTCAAGATGTCCATTAGCGGGGACACGGCTAACCATGATTAGTTTGAACACTCTGAAGAGGTTTGCGCACTATTCCCCTCAAGACTCGATCTCCTCCATTGTATTTCCCGCATGATGTTTGAGAAACGGATGACCGATACACGGTCTTTCCGAGGAGGTCCCCTTAACCGGTAGATAGGCCGGTACACCTACAATCCCCTACATTTGCTAGGCCATCATGGAAAAGATTCCCACAACTTACTCAACTATGCCAGAGCCCATAATGTCTTGTGGCTGCACACGGAAGTTTCTAGCATGAATAATCTTATGATCCCTTTGATCCTGGGTGGAAAACCATAGGATGATCACGTGGGTACTCCAGGATATCCTAGGACAACACTGGGTTGCTCCAGGTGCCCGGACAACCACTGGGTGCTCCAGGATGCCCCAACCATTCCACCCAGATGTGTATTAAAGTAGCCACCTTAAGTTAAACCTTAGTAAACAATAACTCTCACATCTTCAATGAAATATCTCAAACCAATCCACGTCTACGAGCATATCATAGCAATATAAGCATAACATAGTAACACCCAGGGGTTTGAATATAAAAGGGCAATAGGTTCTACCTCTTCAACTACTTCCCAATACCCACATGTTAACAGATCCTACTCACGCAATGTTTGAGGGTTGAAACAAATGAATAAAAACTGGGTAATAAGGGATATGATCAAAGTGTTACTTGCCCTGCTGACGATCTGAAAACCCTAGCGATTCGTAGTAGCAAGCCTCGCACTCCGGAAACTCTATCATGAACAAACAATAGCATACATAAGCACTAAAGCATAAGATGTAAGGGTAATACTCAATAGAAAAGATCCAAAGTGGAAGTTCAAGAGAATAGCTTCTATTTGCAAAAAGAATCAATCAAATTGGAGTTACGAAACTCAAACTACGGTCAAAAGAAGTTCAAATTCAAAACTTCTTAAGACCAAACTTTAAATTTTCAAAACCATGTTCAAGTTGATTATCTGAAAAGAGGGGAACAAGACGAGGATTTCGGCATTGGTTTCATTGGATTTGGACAAACTAGTAAAAACTAACGAGGGTCTGAAGTTTAGGGACTAATCTGTGATAAAGTATTCATGGATAAGTCCCTCGCTGAAAATTAAAATAAAAAGGAAAACCTAATGAACGAACGTTCACTAACAGGAACTAACGAATGAAAGCCGTTCATTAAAACGATCTAACTGGTGAACGTTCCCAAATTAGCGAACCCAAAAAAATAAAACCGATCTAATCTAAACCGAAAAAACTAAAATAACGGAAGAAAAACCGAATGGTTTTATACCGGTCAAAACGGGCGGCGAGGTCAAGGGCAGGGTCGGCGTCGACGGCGGCGGATCGGGCTTCGGCTCCGGCGGCGACGTTTGGTGGAGGCGGTGCAAGGCGACGGCGGATCGGGGCGGTGGCGCTTGCGCTGGGCGGCGACAGCAGCAAGCGGCGGCGGGCTCGGCAGCAGCGCTCGAGGAGGCGGTGCGGGGCGGTGGTGGCTTGTGGGGACGAGGCCGGCGGCGGGGCTCCGCTTATAAAGGCCCAAGGGGCCTCGGCTTGCGGAGGGGGCGACGGCGGCATGGGTCCGACTCGGACTCCCCTCGCCAGAGTTCGGCGCCAGCACGGGGCGGTGAAGGCGGTTGGCGGCGGCTTGGCTTGGCCTCGGCTACGGTTGGGCCGGCCCAATCGGCACACACAAACTTTTTTTTAAAACAATTCACGAAGAAAATCCTAATAAAAAAATTCTAAAACATACCATAAACAATTTTCACCGTCCAAACCTAATATTTAGGACAAGATGAACATTTTTCTAGCCTAAAATGCAATTTTAAAATGCATATTTTTCTCTAATTCAAATAAAATAGAAAATAATTGATTTTAAAATTTCTCCTCCAATATTTCTCGCTTGTTGAAGAAGTCATTTTATCTTCTATCATTTATTTTTGTTATTGGAAATAATTGCAGAGAAATATTAAAATCAAATTGATGCTTTCTTCAAATTTGAAATAAATTCAAATATGAAATTTTAGTGAAACCTCCAACTCTCTCCTTGGTTCCTTGAGTTGCTTAAGATATCTAGGATCACAACCAAATGCGAATAAAAATACGATATGCATATGATGACCTATGTATACCATCCAAATTGAAAATTGGGATGTTACACCCTTTGGATACCATAATCCTACCGTTTGGGTGTGAGCCAAATTTCGAAGTATTCGCTTCACAACGAGCTGATGCGATTCCTTTGGTGCCGCTTGCAATCGGGCAAACATGTAAACTCTAAGCGTTATATCTGGCCTACACTACAAAAAAACACTTCCGTGATGATACGTGTTTGTCACAGTAGGTCATGTTTTGTTTCATGCATGTACATGCATGACGATTTTATGACAGAATCAAGATAGTCGTACTTGTGCCGTTGTAGAAGTGTTCCATGACATTACCAAAATTATCATCACGGAAGTGTCCACTTCCATGACGATAAATCGCGCATCATAGAAGTGCTTTCGTCAAGGGTGACCGACACGTGGCATCCACCGTAACGGGTCGCCGTTAAGCTATCGGGTTCCGTTTTGGATCCGATAACCTATTTATAGCACGAACTAATTGGGATTTTCCATGTTTAAAATTCTCAATGGCCAGAGGAACCAGGTGTCGGCTCACCGTTGGGACAGATGTCATCCACTCATTGGACCGAAGGCGCCTAAGATACGCTGACACGTGGCACTGCCCAACAGAGGCCCATTACAGTGAAAATGCTGACCCATTTGACTTGGTCAAAAGGTAGCGGGCCGGCTCATGGAAAGCCTGTTAAAAGCATGTTCGCATATAGCCCATTTACAGCTCGCTAACTCACGACCCGTCATAGTCTACCGGAATTTGGCCAGTAGTGTCATTTGGGCCGTCCAATATGATTCCAGCCCGTTGTAACTTCTGGCCCATGTATGGCCCTTTGTAACTCTGGGCCCATTAATGGCCCGAGATGAAACTGGCCCATAATGAACAATGTATCGCTTTATACCCATTAACGGCCCATTATCCGGTCGGCCGTTTCCAGCCCGTGTTTACTTTTGGCCTTCTAAGGGGCCCATTTATTCTTGGGCTCATTTCTAGAATTCGGTTAGTTACAGTCCGTTACTGGCCTGTTCTGTTTGTGGGCCAAATTCAGCCCGTGGTTACAGTCGGCCCGTTTGTGGCCCGTTAACCCGTTGGGCCCTTTTCATAGCGTCATCTATTATGGTCAGGCCATAAACAGACGATTTCCACTCTAGCCCGTTTACGTTCCATTTTGCACACCGTTATTGGTCCACGAATAGCACGACCCATGTTTGGCGAAACGATTATATGACACATAGAAGGCCCATTGATTAGACGGCCCATTGAAGGACCATGGTTCCTATGGCCCGTAGAAGGCCCATGGATCCTATGGCCCGTAGAAGGCCCATGGATCCTACGGCCCGTAGGAGGCCCATGGTTACAACAGTCCATGTGTTGCCATGGTTATTGTGTCCTAGTTATAAAAAATAGGTTATTGTGGCCTAGTTATAAAAAATAGGTTATTGTGGCCACTAGAAAAACCCGGAAAAGGAACTGTAGTGAATACAAGCAACCAACTAAACAAGACAATAAGGAAATAAATAAGCAAGCAACTAACGCTAGGCTATTACACATATTACACATATTACATCCACTGGGCATCAAAGTTCGCCACAAGTGCAAATATAGGGAACAAAGCAGCATATTACATACACTAGCCATCTAAATTGGCCAGCAATGCAAATAAACGAGGCAGCAAAACAAGTCCATAACTGAAACAACTTCAGAAGAGCTCAAGAAACGTTATCCGGGGTATCCACCATGCTGGCAATAAGCTTAGCAAGCTTATTAGCTTTGTCCTGTTTGGCGCTAAAATCCTCCAACGCTTGTTCTTGCACCAGGAAGTATGCATTTGAATGCTCCAGGGACTTCCACAGTCCTTCCACTTCTTGTCGCAGCACAGCTGATTGATGTCCTTCAGCTTGTAGTTGAGACTCAAGAAACCGAACTGATTCAGACAGTGAGTTTGAATAGCTTGTGCCATGGGTAGTGGCCACTAACTCAAACACTAAACCAGGACAGGACTTTGAGGTTGTCTCACTGTCTTCAAGATAGTTTTCCTTTGCTATTTTATCAGCTTTGTTGGAGACCAACAAGGATGTCTCACTATCCCGAACCTTATCTGCATTACTTCCTTTACCATTGCTTAATAAGGCACTCTTCCGCAATATTCCGTCAGCATTCTCAAAGAAGAAACAAGTAGACACATAATAGGTTTAGCATGTACTAGTATATGAAACTCATTTCAGCTGTGAACCAGTTCATTGGTAAGGTGAACAATATTAAACTACCAATTCTTCTATTGTCAAGTACTACATTATAAAAGTATCAAACAAACATATATCTATGTCCTATGGTCACTGCATTGTCTTGCAAATCAAAATAGAGACATGTTTCAAATCATATCAGATCAACACAGAGCAACACGGAAAGAATACAAAGCATGGGAAACTACACGACACAACAACATTTTAGATGGGTACCATGGGTCTACATGCACAACAACAATATTGGCTCTGTTGCGATGCTAGTAATGTGCATGATATGAGAAGTCAACTGTATACACAATTGATACTGAAATCAAGAGGGCTATTTATAAGAGAAATCCTATTAAAGAAACATGTGTAAACATACCTGTTGTGCCATTGGCGTTTTGATTGGATCCTTCAATTTAAAAATAAGTTTGTATGAGTAAATATAGTGATACAAGAGCAAAGTTGTATGCATGATAGCAATGGAATCTTAAATGAGAATAGTTGTTCTTTTGGTTTAAGCACTTGTTCTACATGAACAGAGTACAGTAAGATGCATGCATATAGTACTTAAAAATAAAATATGAGCTCATATACCTTACTACATTCTTGGTTCGGGACCAATACAAAACAAGGCATTCCAAGTCATTGTCTAGTAAATGTGTGTTGGGAGAACGTAAGGGAATTTGATGAGTTTGTTTGCCAGTGAAGTATGTTTCTCCGGGTAATTCCGATACTGCCACCAAGCATTCTCGAAGATAGCAGAGGTATTAGCATAGGTAACCTCATCCTGAGTTTCCAAATCCGTCCTTCTGTATAGAGAAAAATCAGCAAATTTGCTGTATTATAACCATCAAGGAGGTAGAATGTATGGGACAATGCAAAGTAATTGCCATGAATAACATTACTTACACATAACTCCTGGACAAACACCTGCAACTAGCATTTTCCTTCATCTTCAGTATAATATTTCCATGATGGGAAGATACACACATAGGATTAAACAACATCAAATGCGATAGATGCTAAACTATGATTGGCTGGTTGTGCTTCCTCCACAAGAATAGGTGTACTAACTGGTGGAGTTGGGGTTCGTCGTGGTAGTACTACGCTTTGGGCACTAGAACTGCCTTACTAACTACTCTTTTGGGAGCTCTATGGTGGAGATGGTGTTGTGTCAACAGGAACTGGGTTACTATCTACTGGGGTTGGGGTTAGATTGGGTGAAGCTAGTTCTTTGTCGATCACAGTAGGGGTACAATCTACAAGAGTCTGAGTTATGTGTGGTAGGGCTGGTTCTCGTGCATGTACAACCGAGGTGTTATCTCCACCAAGAGGTAGCACTGTTTTATTCGAAGACTGTGTTTTTACTCCGCTAGATACTACCATCACCCGCTCCAATTCAAATGGCTGATAAACATGAAACATAGTTGAATGTACAGGCATTGTATGAGAGACAGATGCAATAGATAGTGTGGTAAAAAGAGGGCATGAAATAGTTGACATGTATATTGTTTAACTAAAAAGGATAGCATGACATAATTTGACATATATGATGTCTATCTGAACTGGATAGCATAGCATGACATAATTCAAAGATATGACGACTAACTAAATAGGATGGCATGAGATAATTATATGATGTCTTTAGTAAACAGGTTCGCATGACATAATTCACATACATGCTATCTAAGTAATCAGGATCACATGATTTAATTCACATATGTGATTTATATGCTAAGCAGAGGGCATTCGCATATATGATGTCTGAACTAAGAACATGGTGTTAATTATATGATGTCTAAACTATGGGGGTAAATAGGAGTGGTCAGCTACGTCTGAATCCACCTCAGAATGATTACAATCTGGACAGGGGAGTTTGCCATTGAACCCACCATGGAGCAATGTATGCATGACGTTGTATTGCTGCACAAAACTCTTCTCTTTTTCTCTACATGTTCAGCATGACTTTTGTACAATATCTGACATGCATATGAAAAAATACAGTGAGATTATGTAAGGAGAGCATGCAGAAATCTAGAGTGATGGTAACAACCAGTGGATGGATGGAAAGATTATGATAGCAGGTTCATGATAGCTTTAATTTAATAAGAAGACATTTGATGATTTCTTTACTATTTGTTTCCCAGCCAAGATGAACAACATAGGCATACCCTAGGTGAACTAGATAATAGACAGAGATACTATTCATTGCTACCTCGATATGTGCCCCACAACTAATTTTAAAAATCAAGTTCAAACATTAATTTGGACCTGACTTGTCGTCTAAGAGGTGAATAGCATGATAAAGTAGTAGGTAATATTAAGCAATGCATAACATAAGTAGAAACAAAAGAGTGCAACCTCTCTTGTGGACCCGTATACTCCTCAGGTTCATCTGCTGAGTCGATGATGGTGATGCCGTTGCGGTGGGTGCCGGTGGCAGGGAAGGAGATCCGAGGCGGCGAAAGACGGCCAGGAGTCGTGATGTCTAGTTTGGTGCATGCTTCTATTGATGGAGCAGCTCAGGTGAGGTGGATGACGTTGCGGCAGGAGTAGGACAAACCACACAAAGATTTATTGGAAACCTACCTGTAACTGAAGTAATTCTATAAGGGCTCCTTTGGCTTGTAGGATTCTAAAAATGCAAGGATAGGAAAAACACCAGAATAGGATAGGAATGCACATGGGAAACAGAGCATTTGTAAACACAAGTTTTCTATCAAGTTGCGTGTTTGGTTCACACGAATTGGAAGAGCAGAGGAATGCAAATAAACATGGCCAAATTAAAGTGAAACCATATGAAAGCGTGTATAGTTAGAATGTTATTCTACCACTAATGCACTTGGTCTTGTTTTCATGCATAGGATTTTGAAAAGTAGGTCTAGGTGGATGTTTTTCTCCATTCCTTTCAACAAAATGCATGAATAATTGAATAGTAGAGTGCCATAGAAAATTTCCTATTGTTATGTTTTTCATTCAGTTTTTCCTTTGAACCAAAATAGACTAATAGATCGACATGAATGTAGAGTAATAAGTGATGCGATAAGTGCACAACCTCTTTGTCGTATCCGTGTCAGCTCGGCATCATTGGGTTGGTCGCTAGAGAAGTTGAGGAAGAGGTGGCTGTCGGAGGTGTGGAGGAAGATCCGAGGAATCTATAGACAGTGTCTAAGGCACTACTCTGTTGTGATGGATGGTTCCGTCATTGGAGCAGCAGCGGTGAGTCATAAGACGTCGAGGCTGAAGCAGTACAAGACAGACATTGATAATCTCTAGTGGGATTCTAATAGCATCTACAATAGATGATGTAAAATACATTACCAAAAACTGATAGATCTAAAATTTACATCACCAAAAAACACCTGACTACAATAGATGAGGTAAAAATTGTGGACTCTAAAATTAACTGTCGAAACTGAAATTTATTGTGGAATCTGAATGTTACTATCGAAACCGAACACAATGGTAGTAGAGAGGCACTTCACATGTACTTGAGTGAGGGCCTATAGTTCATCTTCAACCTCCACTCCATTGTGTTCGGCCAAAAATTTACATCACCAAAAAACCGGCCACCACCAGCCAAACCGCCGGCCGTCTCGCCCGCCACGAAACCACGCCCCACCGCCGGTCCACCGCCACCTCAGCCAGCCCTCTAGGCCCCCTGCACCGAGCTTTTTCTCCGGCGATCCCCACGCCACCACCCAACACCGCCGGTGACCACCGCCCCACCCTGAACCCTAAGTTAGATAGTGGGGTACCACTCTGGCGAGCCCCCCTCCCCGCTGCGGCTGGTTCTTCCTTAACTCCGGCGAGCCCCCCACCCCCTGAAAATCGACTGCCCCAAAAGTCGATTCAGTCGACTGAAGTGTAGCCAAATCAGAGTAGAGCAACATTACGAGCGAGGGAGAGAGAAGAGTAGCAGCAGGAGTGAGAGTCAGAGCAGCAGCAGCAATGCGAGCAAGCGAGAGCCGGAGCAACTGAAGGGGCCTCGCATTGGGGGAGAGCAGTCCATGGAGATGTCGCCGGCGATGCCTACTTCGAGGTAGCCGCGCCATGGGTGTGCGGGATGGAGCACCGTCGGCACCGGGAGGTCGGGTTAAGGAGAAGGTGCGATGTGATGAGTGTACAACCTCTTTGGTGGCACTGAGTAGGCCTCGTCTTCGTCCGAGGAGTCGGTGAGGATGATGCGGTTCCGGTGGAGCAGGTTAAGGCGGCGCTGTGGGGATGGAGCAGCCGCGATAGACGAGGCGATCATCGGATCAGCTCCTTGGAGGTGGAGGACGGGGCGGCTAAACCGGCGGGATGACGAGATGGACGACGGATCTTCATCCGGGGAGGTGGATGAGGGGCGTCCAGCTGTTGCGGTGGACGACGTCGTCGGGGAAGAGGCTCGGCTGGGTAGTGGTGAGGTGGCGGATGGAGGAGGGTGGGGTTTCGCGGCTATAGCAGAGAGGTTATGGCGGCCTGGGATTTTGAATGGCAAAAAGGAAGCGATGGGAGGGGGAACCATGACTTAGGGTCGCACTTGTCCAAAATGTAGGGTGTGTTACAAAGTACCCCCACCGAGTTGAACTAGCAGCCCTTTTGGCTCAGGTTAGAAGGGGGATTTCGCGTGTCGGGATTTGGCACCTGGAGGGAGTTTTCACGCGCATTGTATTTTCGTGATAGCAAGGCGCCGGTTGTGAAGGCACGAGTTTTGGGAGCACGATATCCAAATTTTTGTGATATAACAAGGTGCGGGTTGAATTTTTGGGACAAGCCTAACAAGTAATATTGTACGTGTACGTACCAAATCAATCCACACTTCCCTCAACGAAAAAAACGAAAAAAATAAAACTATTCACACCACACAAAGAGAGAGTCTTGTCTTGTTTTACTATATGAATGATATTCAAAGTTATGAATCCATGTTATGTCCAATTAAATTTTTTGGCTGGCTGTATAATGCATGTAACGTACTCATACCAGCATTCTAGTGCATTCCAAATGTCTATACTGCCGCCGCAATTCGAACTAAATTTGAATTCATTTCTCTATTTGAATAAGAATCTACAATCATGGTTATTGCCAACTTCAACCATCATTCTCGTATTATCTTAACAACACACCACATGATTACTATAGAGATATATATGAACTATGTGTACTATATGAACTCGAGTTCAGTTTTTTGAATACACTTGATGTTGATTCCAAATAATAGTACATTTGATGTACTAACTAGATATTCATAATCTAAACCATGTTCCGTACGTACACCGTGTTTATCACACAAAGTATAGTGCCCCGCCCCTACATTATGACAAGTATTTAGCCGTGAGCTGCAAAAGCTACACATTATCCCAAATTATAATCAATGTTCTATATATTATATGTAGTACTAGCAAGATGCCCATGCGTTGCACGGGACATGAAGATGCATTTGTATGAGTAGTTTATCTTGTGGGAGAAAAAGATGAACAAGGGTAGATCTTATTCGCAAATGTGGAGAGGGGTGTGGGTATCTTTTTTCAAAACTGCCATAGTTTCCTTCCTATCTGTCAGATATAAATCGGACGGCCTATATTGTAGGATGGCAGGCACACCATCATCACCAACACTATTTTTTGTATACGAGCAATGTGCCCGTGCGTTGCAATGGATTCAATGTAGAATAATACATGTTCACAAACTTGAAGGAAAAACACTCTAGTAAGGAATGAGGTGAGGGAGTGATGTGGTTGGTATCAAGATAGTAAGGGGTTTTCTACAAATTGAAGGAGAGAAGCAGGGCCTTGTTGCAAAAATGCCACAACTTACCTCACAATAGTTATGTAACATCCCAAAATTTCAATTTGGAATGTTATACACTAGATCATCATTGCATATCATATTTTGATGCATTTTGGTTCATCCTACAAAATTCTATGCAACTCAAGGACCCTCGGAGAGAGTTGGGGATTTCGTTATTTTCATATTTGAGTTTATCTCAAATTTTGAAAATAGGATCATTTGATTTTATTTATTTTATCTTCAATTATTTCTATTACAAAAATATGAGAGAGGGAATAAAATGACTTTCCCAAAATAAGGAAATACTGAGGATTTAACAAAAAAATCAAATAATATTTTATTTTGGTTTTATTTGCTATTTTATTTGAATTTAGGAAAAATGTGAGTTTCTCAAATTTGCATTTAGGCCCCAAATAAATGTTCATCCTGTGCGGCTTGATTTTAGAAGCCGGGGAAATTTTATTTCGGGATTTTTGGAGTCCGTTTAGTATTCCTTTTGTTTTTTTCTAAGCGTAATTATTTAAAAAAAGACCGAACCAACTCTCGGCCGTAACCGGCTAGGACTCCGCATGGCCGGGCCTTTCTATAGCGCCGCCGAGGCCCGAGGCCAGCCCAGCCGCGCCCCGCCCCAATCCCTAACCCTAGAGCGCTGCGCCGCCGCCTCCCCGCGCTGCTGCGCCGCCGCCGCACCGCCCCACCGCCGCGCCGCCTCGCCGTCGCCGGAGGTAACATTTCTCGCCGCCGGTTTTTTTGAAAACCGATCGGTTTTCTGTCGGTTTGTTCAGTTTTTTTAGTTTCGGTTTTTTTGAATAGATCGATTTTTCCGGTTTATTTAATTAGCGAGCGTTCGCCCGTTCGTTCGTTTTAACGAACGTTCGTCGTTTTTCTTTTTCTCGGATTAAATCCGCCATTTTTCTGATCGCGATTCCTGATCCGATTTTCGTTTTAGTCTAACTTTTCGCTCGTTTATCGGAATCAGGCGATTCAAGCGCCTTGAGTTTCGTCTCAAAACCTTCTTTCCGTTTAACCAACTCAAACAATTTTTTGCCACTGTAAAAATTTCCCTATATCTAGAATAGTAAATGAAGCCTATTTCTTTTGCCATTTGTCTTTCGTTGCTTCGTTCGATTTGATTCTTTTTGCCAACCGGAGTTCTTAAGTTGAACTTTCTGGTTAGATCTCTTATTCGAGTATTACCTGTGCATTAGTTGAGTACTTATTGTATGCTTGTTTGTTTGCGATAGAGTACCCGAAGTGCGCCGCTTGCTACTTCGAATCGCTAGGTTTTGCCGATCATCAGCAAGGCAAGTAACACTTTGATCATACTTCCAAGTACCCAGTTTTTATTGTATTAGATCAACACTCTCACATTGCATGATTAGGATCTAATTAAATTGTGGGTTTGGGAAGTAGTTGAGGTAGAACCTATTACCTGTTTTATTATCAAACCTTTGGGAGTTACTTCTACGTTTGCTTATTATGCCATGCTATGCCAGTTGACGTGGATTGGGTGAGTGTATCCATGACAGATGTGAGATTGTTAATTTAATGATTTATCTAAGGTGGCAATATAAATACACATCTGGGTGGATTGAGGCACCTGGGTATTCTAGCGATTGCCTGTTTTTCTTTTGGACCGCCAGCCAGGCTCAAAGGGATCATGAGATTATTCATGCTAGAAACTTTCATATGCAGCCACAAGCTACTATGGGCTCTAGCATAGTTGAGTAGGTTGTGCGAACTCTTAAAGTGGTAGACTAGTAGATGTAGGGGAAAGTAGGTGTAACGGTCTACCCGATATTTTATGGGCTGCAACGTTAATGTTGTAGACTTTTCAGACGATGATCAAGGTGCTTTTAGGTCATGGTTCTATACTCAGTGATGCCGTTGGAGTTGATGGACTCACTTACCTTCCAAGCCTTCCGTTGTTATCGTTATTAGATGGCCTTAAGCCATATTTATTGTAATAAGTTCTCTTTTGAGACACTCAATGTAATAAGTGTGTGATTGCTACTCTGTTATAAATCCTTCAAGTAATGTGTGGTGTCAGCTTTACTGATCCAGGGATGACACCGGAGCATAGAGATTGGATCATTTGAGGTCTGGTCACTACAAGATGGTATCAGAGCAGATGCTGACTATAGGACACGACCACTAAGCTAAAAGACCTAGATCACTACTCGCTCTCTTCTCATTCTAACTTCTCATCTTTTCTACTCTTTTAGGATGGCGGATGCAAGGAACAAGTTCACGCAACCAGATGAAGATACACCCTTTGGACGACACTTGAAGGAAGTCACTAGATATCTGAACATAGGAGTACCAAGTTTCACCGGAACCTACAACGCCACTCTACCTGAAGAAGAGCGCTGGATGATTCAAGTTCCAGGAAGGACGTTCATGCCTGTCACTGAGCCCATAGAGTTTTCTTTTGATGCACCAACTTGGAGTCTAGGAAAGAGCATGGAAGCTCACATCGCCTTGGGACGCATTGGAGAAGTTTACCGCAATGATCTCAAGGATACTATCTACCAGATTTGTGGGTGCCAAGATGAGCACTGGGAGATGATCAGCACCAGGAAGGATAGATCAGTTGCAGCTTTTATCCAGGAGTTAAACCAACACATTCGATGTCAGGAGAACCAGATGTGCACCGACATGATAGATCTGAAGAAGGCGAGGACAAGAATCAAGGAACTGGAGGAAGAACTCAAGGCTACACGTGAAGATTATGAAGAGGAAATCGAAGTATTAGTGGAGAAGAATGATGATATGATCAAGAAGATCGAAATATTCATGGGAGGCCCTACACCAGTAGAGGAAGACGAAGAACCCGTGGAGATTCGCCCAGAAGACTACATCATCATCGATGACACCGACTCGGATCCAGATGATAGTGATGATGACTATGTTGATGAAGGTGGAGCAGATATCATGGAGTCTGCAACCGAAGAATATTTCTAGTAGACCACCCCATCAGTAGTAGTAGTCCACCATGTAAATATAGTAGTCCGAGCACTTTTGCGACAATTAGATCGATTGTATGCCTTTGTTTGATTGATTGAATGAAGTGAATTGTTTGCTTTTGCCTCATGTGCATATGGGTAGTGTTTTCCCTCTAGACCCCTCTCTATTCTTAAATCTCATCTTTTCTAAACCCTCAGACGCCTCCGAGACGTGACCCCGGATTTACCTTCCCACCGGAGCTCACTCAGTTGATCCAGCAGCAGAACACATTGATGCAGTTGCTATTCCAGAATCAGAATCTGGGAACAATAACAACAACAACCCACCACCACCACCACCTGTTGATCACTTAGCCCGTTTTCTTAGGCTGAATCCGCCGGTGTCTTCCAGTAGCACCGAGCCGATAGTAGCAGATGATTGGCTCCGCAAGACAGCTATAGAGTTGACCATGGCAGGATGCACAAATACGGAAAAGGTGAAGTTTGCCGCACATCAGCTGGAAGGACCCGCAACATCATGGTGGGAGAATTTCACTGCCACTTTCCCAATCGACACTGTCACATGGGACCAGTTTCACCAGGCTTTTCGTACTGCCCATGTTTCAGCAGGAGCTATGGCCATGAAGAAGCGAGAGTTTCGCAACTTGCGCCAAGGAGGACGGACAGTTGGCCAGTATGTGGAGGACTTTAGTAAGTTAGCATGTTATGCCCCAGATGACGTTGCTACGGATGCAGCTAAGCAGGAGAAGTTTCTGGAAGGACTGAATGATGAGTTGAGCATGCACTTGACTGTAGCAACCTTCAACAACTACCAGGAGTCGGTAGACCATGCTTTCATGATTGAAGGGAAGCAGCAGCAGATTGAGAACCACAAGAGGAAGTATGGACAAGGGAAGTACAATTCAGGAGCTCAGCAGAAGCCACGTTTTACCCCTAGACCGGGAAGACATTTTCAGCATACCCATGGAGGAGGTAGCTCGCACAACCATAATGGCACCAAGAATGGTAATGGGAATGGAGGAAGCAACGGCCAGAACCCCACCAACCCATCAACCCCAGCCAAGAGAGACCTGAGCCAAGTCACTTGTTTCAAGTGCCAGAAGACCGGTCATTATGCCAATGAATGTCCCGAAACACAGAATGGTAATGGCAATGGAAGCTCTGGAAAGAAGCCGAACCCTTTCAATAGGGGACAGGTGAACCACGTTAACATGGAGGAGGTTGAAGAGCAGCCGGATGCAGTAATCAGTAAGTTTTTGGTTAAGTCATTTACTGCACTTGTTCTTTTTGTTACTGGTGCATCACATTCATACATACCAAGGGAATTTTTGGATAAGTATAACCTGCCCACCAAAGTTCTTAGAAAACCAATGTTAGTAAGCTCGCCCGGAGCGGAGTATATGGCTAGCCAAGGATGTTTTCAAGTGCCATTGAGTATAGGTAGGCATGTGTTTCCCGCGGATTTAATCATTTTGGAATCACAAGGATTGGATGTAATTTTTGGTATGGATTGGCTGTTGATGTATGGAGGAAACATCGATTGCACCAGTAAGTCAATTTTGCTCACCACCCTAGAAGGAAGAGGGATCAAGTATGTATCCCGGCATGTGCCAAAGTGGAATCAGGTAAATTGTTTAACAAGAGTTGTGCAGGAGGAAGTACCAGTGGTGAAGGATTTCCCGGATGTATTTCCAGAAGAATTGCCAGGCATGCCACCGGATAGAGATATAGAGTTTTTGATTGAGATTTTGCCAGGCACAGGGCCAATATCAAAGAGACCATATAGGATGCCCGCAAAGGATTTGGTGGAGATTAAGAAGCAGATTAAGGAGTTACTGGATAAAGGTTATATTCGCCCAAGTTCTTTGCCTTGGGGATCTCAAGTACTTCTAGTGGAGAAGAAGGATGGATCGTTAAGGATGGTTGTTGATTATCAAGGATTGAATGAAGTAACCATCAAGAACAAGTATCCAGTACCGATGATCAATGATCTGTTTGATCGGTTGCAAGGAGCTAAGGTATTTTCCAAGATTGATCTGCGATCAGGATACCACCAGTTGAAGATTCGAGAACAGGATATACCTAAGACGGCTTTTACCACCAGGTATGGGATGTACGAGTATACCGTTATGTCATTTGGTCTGACTAACGAACCTGCATATTTTATGAACATGATGAACAAGGTGTTTACGGAGTTTCTGTAGTGTTCATTGATGATATCCTGGTTTACTCAAAGAATGAAGAGGAGCATAAGGAGCATTTGCGTTTGGTTCTTGTAAAACTCAGAGAACATCAATTATATGCCAAATTTAGGAAATGTGAGTTTTGGTTCAAGGAAGTTGGATTTCTCGGACACGTTATATCTGGAGAAGGTATATTAGTAGATCCCACTAAGGTTGACACTGTGACAAATTGGGAAGACCCAACAACAGTTGGAGAGATCCGGAGTTTGCTTGGACTCACAGGATACTACCGGAGATTCATTGAGAATTTCTCAAAGATTGCGAAGCCTATGACAGAGTTGTTTAAGAAAGATACCAAGTTCATATGGACTGAGGAATGTGAGGCTAGTTTCGAGGAGTTGAAGAAACATTTAGTTACCTCACCAGTGTTGATTTTGCCAGATCAGACCAAGGATTATGAGGTGTATTGCGACGCTTCACGTCGAGGACTTGGGGCAGTGCTTATGCAGGAAGGAAGAGTTGTTTCCTATGCCTCATGACAGCTCAAACCTCATGAGTTGAATTATGCTACACATGATTTGGAGTTAGCAGCCGTAGTGCATGCGTTGAAGACATGGAGACACTTTCTCATTAGAAACCATTGTGAGGTATACACGGATCACAAGAGTTTGAAGTATATTTTGACGCAGAAGGAGTTGAATCTCAGGCAAAGAGATGGTTGGAGCTCATCAAGGATTATGATATGAAATTGCATTATCACCCTGGAAAGGCTAACGTAGTAGCTGACGTGTTGAGCCATAAAAGCCATGTCAACACCATAATGGCGGGAGATTTACGAAGGGAGTTAGCCGAAAATCTTCGTGAGCTATGTTTGGAGATAGTTCCGAGAGGCTATGTAGCAGCATTGGAGATTCAGTCTACTTTGATGGATAAGATCAGAGAAGCCCAGAAGACTGACAAGGAGATTGCCTCTATAAAGGAGAAAATGAGCAAAGGAAAATCTAAGGGATTTCGTGAGGATGAGCATGATACCTTATGGTTTGATGACCGTGTTTATGTGCCTAATGATTCAGAGATCAGGAAGTTAATTCTGCAAGAGGCCCATGATTCACCATATTCGATTCACCCAGGCAATACCAAGATGTATTTGGATTTGAAGGATATCTTCTGGTGGACTGGAATGAAGAAGGATATTGCGGAGTATGTAGCAGTTTGTGATGTATGTCAGAGAGTAAAGGCTGAGCATCTGAAGCCAGCAGGATTACTACAACCATTGCCGATACCCGAGTGGAAGTGGGATAAGTTCGGCATGGATTTTATTACAGGATTACCCAGAACTCGTTCAGGCTATGACTCGATATGGGTTGTAGTCGATCGTTTGACAAAGGTAGCTCATTTCATTCCAGTGAAGACTACCTATACCAGCGCAAAGTTGGCAAAGATATACATGACCAGAATCGTATGTCTGCATGGAGTTCCAAGGAGCATTGTATCAGATAGAGGAACTCAATTTACCTCAAAGTTCTGGAATCAGTTGCATGAAACTTTGGGTACCAGACTGGAATTCAGTACAGCTTTCCATCCGCAGACAGATGGACAGACCGAGAGAGTTAATCAGATTTTGGAGGATATGCTAAGAGCTTGTGCGCTAGATTACGGATCTAGTTGGGACAAGAATTTTCCATATGCAGAGTTCTCTTAGAACAACAGTTATCAATCTAGTTTGAAGATGTCCCCTTTCGAAGCCTTGTACTGAAGGAGGTGTAGGACCCCATTGTCTTGGGATGAAGTTGGAGACCGCCAGTTGTTTGGACCGGATCTGATTAAGGAGTCTGAACAGAAAGTAAAATTGATTCACGATAGGCTCAAGGTAGCCCAGTCCAGGCAGAAGAGCTACGCAGATTCAAAATGCAAGGAGACAGTTTACGAAGTCGGAGACCGAGTTTATCTTCGAGTATCACCACTTCGAGGAGTTAAGCGCTTTGGAGTTAAGAGAAAGTTAGCGCCACGTTTTGTAGGCCCATACAAAGTTATGGAGCGTATGGAAGAAGTAGCCTATAAGTTGGGGTTGCCCGAAGGATTGTCAGGAGTTCACGACGTATTCTATGTTTCCCAGTTGAAGAAGTACCACGCAGAGATGGCTGACATACCGCTGAGAGATATAGTGCCACTGGAAGTGATTCAGTTGGACAATGATTTGACCTACGAGGAGAAACCAGTTAAGATTCTAGAGTATGCCAGTCGAGTCACCCGCAGCAAGGTTATCATGTTTTGCTAAGTTAAGTGGAGCCACCACACGGAGGATGAAGCCACCTGGGAGCGAGAGGAAGAATTGCCGAAGGACCACCCTCACCTATTTTCTAGCCAACCCGAATCTCGAGGGCGAGATTCATCTTAAGGGGGATAGGTTTGTAACATCCCAAATTTGCAATTTGGAATGTTATACACTTGATCATCATTGCATATCATATTTTATTGCATTTTGGTTGATCCTAGAAATTTCTGCGCAACTCAAGGACCCTCGGAGATAGTTAGGGATTTCGTTATTTTCATATTTGAATTTTTCTCAAATTTTGAAAATAGGATCATTTGATTTTATTTATTTTATCTTCAATTATTTCTATTACAAAAATATGAGAGAGGGAATAAAATGACTTTCCCAAAATAAAGAAATACTGAGTATTTAATAAAAAATCAAATAAGATTTTATTTTGGTTTTATTTGCTATTTTATTTGAATTTAGGAAAAATGCGCGTTTTTCAAAATTGCAATTAGGCCCCAAATAAATGTTCATCCCGTGCGACTTGATTTTAGACGCCGGGGAAAATTTCTTTCGGGATTTTTGGAGTCCGTTTAGTATTCCTTTTGTTTTTTTCTAAGCGTAATTATTTAAAAAAAAGTCTGAATCGACTCTGGGCCGTAACCGGCCAGGACTCCACCTGGACGGGCCTTTTTATAGCGCCGCCGAGGCCCGAGGCCAGCCCAGCCGCGCCCCGCCCCAAACCCTTACCCTAGAGCGCCGTGCCACCGCCGCCCCGCCCCGCCACCGGACCGCCGCCGTGCCGCCTCGCCGCCGCCGGATCCGCCGCCGTATGTAGCTTTTCTCGCCGCTGGTTTTTTTGTTTTGAAAACCGATCGGTTTTCTATCGTTTTCTTCGGGTTTTAGTTTCGGTTTTTTTAAATAGATCGGTTTTTCCGGTTTATTTATTAGCGAGCGTTCGCCCGTTCGTTCGTTTTAACGAACGTTTGTCGTTTTTCTTTTTCTCGGATTAAATCCGCGATTTTTCTGATCGCGATTGCTGATCCAATTTTCGTTTTAGTCTAACTTTCCCCTCGTTTATCGGAATCAGGCGATTCAAGCGTCTGGAGTTTCGTTTCGAAACCCTCTTTCCGTTTAACCAACTCAAACAAGTTTTTTCCACTGTAAAAATTGCCCTAGATCCAGAATAGTAAACGAAGCATGTTTCTTTTGCCGTTTGTCTTTCATTGCTTCGTTCGATTTGATTCTTTTTTCCAACCGGAGTTCTTAAGGTGAACTTTCTGGTTAGATCTATTATTCGAGTTTTACCTATGCATTAGTTGAGTTCTTATTGTATGCTTATTTGTTTGTGATCGAGTACCCGGAGTGCGCCGCTTGCTACTTCGAATCGCTAGGTTTTGTGGATCATCAACAAGGCAAGTAACACTTTGATCATACTTCCAACTACCAAGTTTTTATTGAATTAGATCAACCCTCTCACATTGCATGATTAGGATCTAATTAAATTGTGGGTTTGGGAAGTAGTTGAGGTAGAACCTATTACCTGTTTTATTATCAAACCTTTGGGAGTTACTTCTACGTTTGCTTATTATGTCATGCTATGCTAGTAGACGTGGATTGGGTGAGTGTATCCATGACAGATGTGAGATTGTTAATTTAATGGTTTATCTAAGATGGCAACTTAAATACACATCTTGGTGGATTGAGGCACCTGGGTATTCCAGCGATTGCCTGTTTTTCTGTTGGACCGCCACCCAGGCTCAAAGGGATCATGAGATTATTCATGCTAGAAACTTCCGTGTGAAGCCACAAGCTACTATGGGCTCTAGCATAGTTGAGTAGGTTGTGCGAATTCTTACAGTGGAAGACTAGCAAATGTAGGGGAAAGTAGGTGTAACGGTCTACCTGATTGTAAGGTGCTAGCGCTTCTGAAAGACTATGTCTCGGTCATCCGTTTCTCAAATACCATGTAGTGCGAGAAATTAAACGGAGGCGATCGAGTCTTGTGGGGAAAAGTGCGCAAACCTCTGCAAAGTGTAAAAACTAATCATGGTTAGCCGTGTCCCCGGTTATGGACATCTTGAGTATCTAGTCCCTGGATTATCATGTGAATCTCATCATGTTACTCTAAAATTAATTCTGTTGGGTTTTGTTTAATGATGATGCTTAATTGGGATTGAGAATGCTGTCAACCATTCTCAATGTTTAACATCCACCATGATAGTTAAATAAAATTTATTCCTTTGTAGTAGGAAAAAATTGGCTTTACGCAAAACTGTAACCATAGAGCTTTCCACCAGCCAAATATGCATATAGTATAGCCTTAGTCTTTCATTGCTCTCTATGTGTTACATTGCCAGCATATTCCACGTGCTGGCCCGTTTCGGGCTGCAACGTTAATGTTGCAGACTTTTCAGACGACGATTAAGGTGCTTTTAGGTCTTGGTTCGACACTCAGTGATGCCGTTGTAGTTGATGGACTCACTTACCTTCCAAGCCTTCCGCTGTTATCGTTATTAGATGGCCTTAAGCCATATTTATTGTAATAAGTTCTCTTTTGAGACGCTCGACGTAATAAGTGTGTGATTGCTACTCTGTTATAAATCCTTCAATTACTGTGTGGTGTCAGCATTACTGATCCAGGGATGACACCGGAGCACAGAGATTGGATCATTTGAGGTCTGGTTGCTACAGTTAGATTGAGATCTGATGGTTAGAAATGACGGATAGCAGACACACCATCATCACCAACTGAGTCTTTCATAGGAGTAGAGATAAAATATATTATATGTAGTATAGCATGTTCATAACCACACAATTCGTGTCACCGTTATATATATATATATATTCACACATACATCGGTTTAAAACATTATGATAAATTCTTCAAATATCTGAATTAACTTTTTATAATGAATTATGATCTCTCTTCATCTTTTACACCCACACGATCCTATTATCTTTGTAGCTAGCGCTAACTTCCTCTCGTGCATGCACACGCCCGCCTCCCTGTCACCCTCCTTCAGCATTCTCTAGCTCCATCGTGCAAATTCGTCTTTTCATTTTAGGTCATTCACCTACAGTGTGTGTACGCCCCCAACTCCTTCTTTACGACACACACCGATAGATATGCTTCTCTAGCCAGGTGTGCCTACCACAAACACAAGCTTTCCCTCTTCTCTTCTCACCATCCATGCCTCACTCCCGCCCCTCTTTTCATCGATCTCGTACTCGCACACTCCTTCCCCCTCGATATAGTATGCCTCTCGCACCACCTCCTAGCTGCATCCCTCTCTCTCTATCCTTCTCTTCGGGCCTTATTTTCTTCTAACACATACATGCATGTATACCGATCGATCTCCCTACATATACCTAGGTCGACTTTAACTATTTTTCCCCATGCATGGATCGACGTACCTCACAAGTTATGTCTGTCCTTTCTCCAACAAAGGACGATTGATCTTCCTATGTGGTTACGTTTGCTTACCATAGCCATATCGTCCCCCTCATCATTCATGCATGCCTCCTGACCCGTCTCTCACACGCACGTGCACAAATAGGCAGGTATCCCCTCTCTGATTGATATTGCAGGCGTGCCCTCCATTTGTCTAGCAAGCCTCTCCCACCATTTGCGAGAAGCAACTCCACCACCAACCCCTCCGACACTCTAGCTCTGTCTCTCTCCCAACCTTATTCCTCTCCTACACATATGCATGGATGCCGATCGATCTCCCTAAATACATAAGGTAGGTCTCTCTCCTCCTCCACACATATACTAGCCATTGTAACTCCATAGTAAGGTCTCTCCCCCCACCCCCCCCCACACACACACTGATAGTCGAGCGGTCTAGGTAGGTATCCATGCCACAGAGACAAAATGGACCTGCCCCCTCTCACATTCCAGTAGGCCAGCCACCCTACATCTTTGACGTGGGCACACACAAACTCAATGGCACTCTTTATCGATCGCGCGCGCACACACACATCATCCCTCTCTTCGGTTCTATGGATACCTCACACCGATGATACCTACACTCTCTTCTCATGGATTGCCCCCTCAATATATATGATATATCCAGGCCTCTGTTTCACACACATTGCATATGTTACATTTGTTGATTGAAATATCATCGACGCATATTCCCTATCTATCTCTCAACCCCCTCTCCCCCCAAAACACCCACGAACCCACTCACTATATCTCTCTATGTTTGTATCTCTCTCACACAACCCCAAATAGGTGGTGTACGTACACGAAGAAAATAGGTGCATGTACTCACGCTTTGTGCCTAGCCACACCTGCGCGGGTACACGGTGGAGCTATTTTCTGTACGAAATGGCAGCCCACGTGCTAATTTGAGCGCATGTAGTAGTTGTTTACCTACGGAGCTCGTGTACCACGCGTGCACAAAACAAAGTTCGACTTGATGCATTGGCGCGTTATTTTTAAATAAAGTTATGTCGTTCAATGGCACGTACACAGATTATAAAACGATTTTGATGGACAAAAAGGCAGTCCGCTCTACTATATACTCCCTCCGTTCCTAAATATAAGGTGTATAGTTTTTGGCACGGAAATTAAAGAACGCATGTGGAAGGAAAATTTCACAAGTTTTGTGTGAGATTACACCCGACTAATTGATAGGAGAAAATAGAGGAGCTTGCATGATATAAGAAAATGTAATCAAATCCCTAAAAAAATATTCAAACGAGTGGTACAACGCAATACACCTTATATTTCAGATTTTTTCTCAAAAATCTATACACCTTATATCAAGGAACGGAGGGAGTACAAATGGAGCCTGCCTGCCGGGGTTTGTCTCTCTTCAGAGTATCTCATATAAGGCGGTTGTGGCCTCTCTCCCTCTCATCGTTGGTCACTGATCCGGCTGCATCCTGCCCGCAGGCAGAAAGGGAGGATGTGCATCATTTCTTCGTCTGATGGTGCCAAGGCAGCACGTCCAGTTCTGCGCTACATGTTGTTCCCTCTGACCAAGCTCCAATGCGGTAGAGCCTATGCTACTTGCTCACTGCCGCGGTATGGGCAGATCCTGCCCACCGCTGCTCTCCTAATTACATCCCGACGACCCCCATGTATCCCCTCCGGCCTTGCTCCACTGCCCATCTTCCCACGTCACTGCATGTGATTCTTCCATAGTTCATTGCCCAAAACGTAGCTCATCCGGCGTACTTTCCATATTGCAATCTCGTCCTCACACTGTTTTAGATAAACACAACTCTGTTGTTATCTTCCCCTAGGACAAGGAATATGGTTATTTTTTGTCGTTGTACGTGTCATCAACTGTTATTGGCAGTAATTGTTTCCTTTCTACCTCTTTTTTGCAGGCAGAGCTATCCATTTTACATTGTTGCTATTGGGACCTTTTGGTGAACTGCACAAATCACTTTTTCCTTAAGAGTGTTTTGTGCAGTTGTACTAAAATGTCACACGGGCAATGTCTCTACATTTCAGTGTGACTGCACAAAGGGGGATTGGTTTTGCTCTATCCTCCTCATCCAACTCCGAGCCTAATCTTCTCCAACTATTTGCTTATTCTTCTCCAACTAGTTAGTCTTAAGAGTGACTACAATGGTGATCGACTTCTATTTGTGTGTTTATTGTTTCATCAACAGTCCTATTTTACTGGAACTGCCCAAAATGATCGGAATGTTTCATGCTCCTGACAGTTACTTTTTCCCAACATGCCTTGTTGATTTAGACAGAGCTGGGGGAAGTTGCTGCCAATGAAAGCATGGATCAATTTTAATTTAACAGCTTCTCACAAGTTTTTCTTCAATTGTGATGAAAATAGTAGCTCTGAACTACTAATCATTGAGATGCATTAGCAAGGAAGTTAGTCTTTTATTTTTTTCTGAAAGATCATGGATGGCAAGACACATGAAACAGAAGCTGAAAGCTCAGAGCATTGTACAATTTCATGTCCCTGGAAAATTATTTGTATAGTAAGTCAATTATGTAAACAAATGTTGGAAGCTTGATAGCGTTGCTAGAAGCCTCTTCAGCGTCCCGGTCCATGTGCCATGCACAAAATTATACTCCGTCTATTCCTAAATATTTGTCCTTTTAGAAATTTCAAGTGGACATACTTCCTCCGTTCCTAAATATTAGTCTTTAGAGATTTCAATGCGGAGCACATATGGATGTATATGGACATACTTTGGAGTGTAGATTCACTCATTTTGCTCGATATGTAGTCCATAGTGGAATCTCTATAAGGACTTATATTTAGGAATGGAGGGAGTATTTTAGAGTGTAGATTCACTCATTTTTCTTCGTATGTAGTCACTTGTTCAAATCTCTAGAAGGACAAATATTTAAGAACAGAGGGAGTAGTGCACAACCGCATGGGAGACTCAGCCCGGTCGTTGCACCGCACTAATAGTGAGTAATGAGCAGTCAATTCATAAGCCCCACCTTTCCCACTATAAGTTGCTCACAAGAAGCAACCATCAATACGCTCTTCTTTGAATCCACTCATGCTACTCCCTCCGTCACTGTTTATAGAGCATGCTTCAACAATTCTGGGACCAAGGCGACTAGTGATCGACCTGAAAAATAGCATTGGTAGTTATAGCACGACGTCTATTACTAGAGGAAATAATGCATACACACATGCATGTACTGCTTCCACCCTGGGTACACACATGCATGCACTTCCTCCACTCCGCGTACACACCTAGTACATTGAGAGAAAACTGTGGACTTGATTGCGGTTACCACGCCCTAATTAATTGATCATTAAACCAAAGGCGTCTAAAATCTCTCTAGTGGTGGAAATGCATGAGAATGAAGCGTGCCCTGTAAACTGTGATGGAGGGAGGAGTAGCATGAAGGTGCAAAACCAAGTACGCATATGGCCAGTCGGTGAACGCACTTCCTTTTGGCATATCACTGACATGTGGGACCCGAGTGTGAGCAAACCGATCTCAATTGACGGCAAAATGGCTAGCCCGCCGTTCCTTGAGAGAGACGAGGAGCGAGAACACACAGACAGGCTCACACGGAGGCCAAGATATATTCGAGCATGGTTGATCGATATCATCATTACATGTTCGATGTTTTTTAATAGGGATAATTAGATTTATGCCCCTAGTTGTGTCCCACTCGTCTGTTTTACCCCTAATTCCCAAAAGTCACCGGTTCTGTCCAAATCACTTTGCTCCTCTTATGCTTTTGCCCTTTGACCGTTTGACCGTCAGTTTGAAAACTTCATAACTAATTCATACTAAATCAGAAAAATGCAAATAAGATACCAAAATGTTCAGAAAAACATCACCTATATGTCAGTGTCATTTGCATCCACGAAAAAAGTGTTGGAAAGTGCCCGTCCGAGTTTTAGCTCTTATGCTACCACCCTGAAAAGTAAAATCTAAAAAAGTTCAAAAAAATTCAAAAATAATTTGGTGGCAAAGAATGAAAAATGTTTTAAGTGTCTGCCAAGTTTCATCAGGGAATAACATTCGCGGGTGCCACGGCAAAAAAAACAATCAGCACTCCAAAATAGATTATTTTTTTGCCATGACTTCCACGAATGTCGTTCCCTAATTAAACTTGGCAAGCACTTAGAACACTTGTCGTTCTTTGCCACCATATTTTTTTGTTTTTTTTTTGAATTTTTTTTGAGTTTACTATTCATGGTGGTATCAAAATAGCTAAAACTCAGATGTGCACTTTCCAACACTTTTTTCATGAATGCAAATGACACTAACATATAGGTGATATTTTTCTGAATGTTTTGGTATCTTATTTGCATTTTTTTGATTTTGTATTAATTAGTTATGAAGTTTTCAAACTAACGGTCAAGCGATCAAAGGGCAAAAGCATAAGAGGATCAAAGTGACTTGGACAGAACCAATGACTTTTGGGAATTAGGGCTAAAACAGACGAGTGGGACACAACTAGGGGCATAAATCTAATTACCCCTTTTTAATAGTACTATTGGGTTGTCGTTTTCCGCACTTCTCCCAAATAAATGTGTATTGTGCTTTATCAGAGATTAAAATACGACAAGAGTACAGACGCTCCACCATGCGGTTCCTACTACCTGTATACTACTATTAGTAGTACTACTCGTACTACTAAACCTTGCGCTTGGCTCTTCGCCTCTTCATGAAGTCGAACAATGATGGTACTACAATCTGTGCCTCTAGCAATCTGACACCGAATGAACTGTTGCATGTCCACCGCCTGGGTGAGGATAGGTTGCAGTAGTCAAAAGCTTCTCATTGTCCTGCAAGCCACTAGGATTGAGGTAGACGGAGAGGGCATAAGTGAGCTTCAACTTGTCCTACAAGCTTCTCCTCGTTCTGCAAGTTGACGAGAGACACCAAAAAGTAGTGCTAGTCCATAAATGAGAGAGCTTTATTCATATATGAGCATTCTTAGGATGATCAGCCAAGAGACTGGTCACTAGGAAGTGAGGTACCCCGCAAAAAAAGAAGGAAGCGAGGTGTTTCATCAAGCCAGCTCTCGGTCACATTCAAAGTGCAGCAAGCATAGTTCGCACAAAGATGTGCCGCAAGGTTTGCTGACCTGTTTAAATGCTGAATAACAAAAAAAGAGAAAATATTACCGAGCGCTCCTATTTCCAACAGGATAAGAGCTAGAATTAAGCGAGAATTGTGGTGAGTGTTCCATGCAATCAACTTCCATTATCACATGCAAGAACCCTCGAAGAGAACCAAATGTATTGAAGATTGCTTTATCACAGATTAAAATAAAATAAGAGTGTAGACGCTCCACCATCCAGTTCCTAGTAGTACATACATGTATAGTAGTACTAGTAAACTTTGCGCTTGTCTGTTCGCCTCTTCGAGAAGTCAGACAATAATGGTACTAGTACAGTGTCTGCTTCTGGCAATCCGACAGTGAGTTAACTGTTGCACGTCCACTGCCTGAGCGACGAAGAGCTTGCATTAGTCAAAAGTTTCTCCTTGTCCTGTGAGCAACCGCGTGCAAGCTTCTCCTCGTTCGACAAGTTGATGGGACATAGCAAAGTAACGCTAGTCCATAGTGCCTCCTTTCCGGTTAATACGGCCTAATTTGAAACGAGATAAATACACTATCTCTTACTGTATATTTGTAAAAATACGGTCAGTGGACTTCATAATACGGTCATTGCGCTCAATATAAACATTTTTCGGTGTTTATATGGTCACTAGCTTATCCTGGATATGTATGTCTGTGCATGCACGTGTAGTTTGAGCACTTGAGCGTGATCGTGCGTGTTCCGTCATGTGGTCAGACATGCATGCATTAGGGCGTCACGCGCGTTTTTGCGTTCATGTGTACGTGTGACTATTGCATGCATGCATGAGGTTGTAGTCCCTCACATTCACATGTTCATAAGTCAATGCTTTGTCTAAACGTTGCATGCAATGTTTAATCATTCATTGTTCACGCATGCATTCCCGATATTAATGCGTTGGTAAAGACAATTTCTTGTGGAAAACGAGCCCATGAATTGAGTACAAAGAGGACCAATAAGCCAGGACGGAGGGAGTACTAGTAGTGAACCGGAAGGAGGGAGTAGGTACTAGTAGTACTACGTGACAATGTGAAGTAACAAAATTCCTCTATGCGCATCCTGTCTACGTCTCATGCAAGAAAACAGAGATAAGTATAAGTGAGACTCGGGAACAGTCATACACATAGGGGGAGTACGTGTAGGGGCCACTCAAGAGTAGTCAAATCAAACAGTAAGTTAGTCGAAGAAGCAACCATCATTTCACTCTTCAATTACACGTACGCAATATAAAATGGTTGATATGGAGAGAAAAAGAAAACCACTATATATACACTAGCAGGAGCCTAAGCTACAAGCCTGCTTGCTTGGGTTGCTCTCTTCACAACTATAGAACGACGGTGGCCAAACCGTTGGTCACAGATCCGGCCTGATCCCGCCGCTGGGGGAAGGGGACGATGTTCTACGTAGATGTGGTCGACATCGGCAAAGGAGAAAACCCACTATCGGAGAGTTCCGATTGGGGATCGACGCGGTATGGGCTAATGCCACCTCCCAACCACCCTTCTAGCTACAACCCGACGTCCCTGGTACAACTTCCTTTTGGAGCCGGCTTGCTCCACTACCGTAGCTCCCCGCGTAGCTCCATCTCCATGTGGATCTTTCTCTACTTCTACCGGCTTCTATTTGTGATGAGTTTATGTCTCATGAAGTAGTGCTAGTACTATTATTTAATTCACCCTTCTTCAATATCTTTGCCAACAGGGATGCTCAGCTCGATTTTTGTGGAACTGCACAAAAGCATGATATGATCCGAGGGTGCTAGCCGTCTTTCCTTCGATAGGGTTTAATTCATAGTGACCCCAGCAGTAGTTTTTTTGTACACACTCTCACAACTTTGGTCTTTAGTTGTGAACTAAATATTCGCTATGATCTGTGAATCATTGACATGCATCAGCATGCATGTTAGTTTTCCTTTGTATTTGATGGAATGTTGTAACGGGGAAACCTTGGTGTAGGAATGAAAATGGAGTGGAAAGTTTCTGTCTTTTCAGAGAAAAAATGGAAACGGAGAGAAACCAACGTTTTGTTTCGTTGGAGCACGCCATCGAGCAAAACCAACATTTAAATCACGTCTGTCGCGTTCGTGTCTCACCCTCCTCCATGGCTCCACCCCATACGGTCGCTCAACATGCCACTCATCGCAAACCGAGTATACCATAACTTTCCCACCTGCTTGTCGATGGATCGCGCCATGGAGTACTAGCACTACTTGAAGAGATTGACGAGGAGGGGAGAACAGCTAGTTGTAGCACGGACTCCCAAGAACTTCTTGCATGCATGTCGTGGCCGTCTTTTGCGATCTTTGAACATGGAGCAGTCGTGTGCACCGAGAAGCGGCGCGGGCGGCGCTCTCTCGGCCGGCGTGCCGCTTCAATGTTGGCACCAGTGAGAGGTCGTGTCCGCTCTGGCCGGGCATGAATGCGGTAGTAACCGTTTCAGACGAGAAGCACACGCTGGTGATGAAGAGGGTTTGGGTTGGTCAGGAGCGGGTGTGGCAGCGGTCCGGATGCCCGCAACAAGAGATGTTGTACGTAAATATTGTTGCTTATATAATTAATAACATAAATAATGTGCCTGTTGGACAAATATGATTGGAGATGGAATTTTACGTAAACATGGATATGCATGTCTATGTATACGTGTGTGTGCGCGACGACTCTCGCGACCACTCGTACAGACCATCGATGTATCGTTCTCCCTACACACACAAAGTTAGTACCGCCTCATTTTCTTCCTAGGATAGGAATATCATAGGAGTGGGAAATAATGTGAAATGAGATAAATGAAGTACGATGTACAAGAAGAAATGTACACACACTCACTCTGCCTCTGAGATACCCGCGAGTACACCATGGAGTGCATTTGTACACGAAGAGGCAGCTTACGTATGTAATAATTTGACCCTTTAATTTGTTCACTTAAAAACGGAGGGTCGGGGACCACATGTGAGCGATACAAACTACGACCTGGAAGCGCGGGGGGGGGGGGGGGGGGGGTGGGTGTTTTTGTTCGAGTTTTCTTTCTTGGTACGTTAAAAAAATGTGCCCGCCTGTTTTCGTTTCTTTTTTCCGAGAACGCGCGTATTCCATTTAAAACCACTTCTATGGATAGATTTTTTACTCCATTGTATGTATAGCCTCTTGTTTGATAGGGTTTCTCGCCTCTTCCTCTCTCACCCTCTCCATATCAAAAGAAGATGACAATGTCCAGTCTATCTCTCTCCTCATCGGTGGTCACAGATCCGGCCGAATCCCGTCCGCTGCAGGAGGTCAGAAGGTGCAGCGTTGATGTTGTCGCCGTCGGTAATGGATGAAGCCGATGCACACAGTCCTCTCTAAGGCGGTGCTGGCGTGGATGAATGTCCTCCACGCCCTTGTTCTATGTCGTCGTGTGGGGAAATCCCGCCCGCCCACCTAAGCAACATCTCGCCACCTGAGGTATAACTTATTTTGGATTTCATGCTTCATTGTACTGGTCCAGCTCCCCAGGTTGCTGCATGCGGGTTTTCTTCTATGCCACTACTCCCTAGCTCCCCATGTACAGTAGCTAGGGTTCGTCGGCTGGTCCAACATCACCAATTTTTTGCATTATATAGGAAGGGCCACTTGAAAAGTTTTCCTGGTTTATGCCTCGGTGGAGGTATACATGTTTTTTCGACAAAAAGTATATGGTGGTTGTGCGGTCATTGTCCATATGGTCCTATTGCTGCTGCTAATCTAATACTATCACTGGTTAAATGAAGCAATGCCCATGGTAAATTGACGTCCCTTATATGTAATGCTGATGTCAATCCAGAGGCGTCGATAAATGCTTCTGTCCTGCTTTTTTTCTCGGGTATCCTGGTTTAGTTCCCATCAAGATAATCATGATGCTTCTGTTTTTTGGTGTACTTTTCATTAATTCTTATTGACAATTGAGATGTCACTATTAATCTTGTACCACTGCCAAAACAAAGTAACAACACTATATCCCTTTTTTATATTTTTGCAAACATCGATGCGTATCTCCATACCCGGGCATGTCTTCCTCAATTTTAGTGGAACTGCACAAAATTGGATGGCCATTGATGTTCCACCTCACTGTCCTCTGCCACATGGTTCTTCCTTCCTCGAGCTTGATTACCGAGAAGAAACAAACCACAGTGATGATTTGTCGAACTTCATAGGTGCCTCACCCAAACTTGATGCCAAATGGATGATGCATCACCACGATGACCTACCGATGCTCATGGTTGCGTCTCATGTTTGCATCGGCTGGTGAAGCTGATCAATTTTTAATGAAAAACAAGTTGTCTTCCATCAGTGCTCTTTGCTTGTTACCCACAAAGATGATATCCTTCATCAGTTCACCTTGGTTGCGTTGGAGATGCAGTCGTCTTTCACGTTGGTGCAATTTTATCACACAATTGGCTATGAACCAAATGTTTCCTCGTAGAAGGATCGACGTTGGTAATAAGAGCATAAGTTTTGTATTGATTTCTAAGCCTTCTCACAACTTTGTCTTCAACTCCCCTGTAATTTTATTTGTCCAGCTATTAACTAAATATGTGGTCAAACTTTGATTAAAAAATGGTGTGGACTAAAAACCCGGATGGATGTAGTAGGCCTCCGTTTTTATAAATTTTGCATATTAGATTTGACTGAAGTCGAACTTTGTAAAGTTTGACCAAGTTTAGGCAGAAGACAACAAACCATAATTATTGAGAGAGGGCAAAGTATACATACTCTCAAAACTTTCCGATGATTGAAATTAAAATTCTTTATTTGTACACACTCTCACACCTTTCCGATAATTTGGCGCGTGCGTGGTTGTTCACTTAACGGGGGGTACGGTACCACGGAACAAGATCCTTTCACATTGCAAGGGAAGTCAGGTAGAGCTACACCTCCCTCACTTTGCTTCGCCACAGCCGCACTAAGAGCAAGGTGGCAGTGTTGTTAACTACAGTAATTACCGACACTAATTTTCTACAACAAATTATCTATAGTGCCAACACCACCTCTCTGACTTCCCTTCTTTTTTCTACACAAAGGAGCACTGTGCTTCTCTACCTTTCCTTGTGTATGTCAGAGGAGCCGGCTCCATGTATCGCACGGGAAGGACATGAAGTGCAACCAGGACGCGTGGATCGTAAGTAGTTTTCTTCACTGGTACGTTAAATAAAGTGTTTCGTTTCATACTTACACAATTTAAAATGGTTGTTATGGAGAGAAAAAGAAAACAACTCCAGTATATATTAGTAGTATACATGAGTAATATATAATTACTATATAAGTTGGAGCCTCAGTGCTTGTTTGCTAGGGTTTGCACTCTCCACACTCTCGCCGCACTACATATATATATACACGCTGGAGGCTCAACGTTCCTTTGCTAGGGTTTGCTATATTCACGGTCTCTCACCCTGTTCACCAGATCTAAACAAGACTGCGTTGGCCTCTGTCTCTCACTCCCCCCTCATAGCTGGTGAAGGAGCCATCCGGATCCTGTCGCACTGGGAAGGGGAGGAGGTGCAACATTCAATCTATCGCCTTCGACAAGGGAGCCAATCCACTGCCGGCTGCGATGTTCTCTTTCTCCCATCTCCTGTGCGGGAGGGCCACCAACCCCTTCTTCCTCGTTGCTGTACGTAGTGTGGGCAGATGATGCGGAGCATCCCAAGGTCATCCCCATGGACCTACCGACGTCTCCCACGACACCACTTGGACCAATGATAAGAGCACGAGCCAAGGCTATCGAAGATAAGGTGAACTCACTCCTCTCCGAACTACCACTTCCTATGCATGAGACATGGCTACCACCGCAAGCGGAAACCCTATGTGTGATCAGGTACTTGGAGGAAAGCCACGGATCAGTTATACCCAATGGATAAGGCGGTGAGGACAGCAAGCTCAATGGACAAGAAGAATAGCTGCTTGAAACTCCCAGGAACCGGACGACCGACGAACCTCGGACGTCCGACGAACTCCTCGTACCGGACGACCGACGCCCTTCGGACGACCGGTGCTACAACACCCGAGCCAAAACGCCGGACTTCAGAAGACCATCGGACGACCGGCGCCCCGGACAACCGACCCCGACCGGACGTCCGACCCAAGCCCATATGAGGAATCTACGGACACCCGATGAGCACCGGATGTCTGGCTCGCGAGCCTCCGGATGACCGGTAGCCACCGGACATCCGACGCCTGTGTGCTGATTTCTTGTTGGGCCGAAGCCCAGTTACCCGTTCGATCTCTGAGACTATATATAGACCTCCTCCTCCTCTTTTCTAGGGTTAGCGTTGTGATAGATCATATTAGAGATAGAGCCTCGCTCATCCACATCGGATCTACTCCTCGAGAGAGACCGTGGCCCCTCTACGGATGTAACATCCCCATTTTCAATTTGGATGTTATACATAGGTCATCATATGCATATCATATTTTATTTGCATATTGGTTGTGATACTAGAAATCTTAAGCAACTCAACGGCCCAAGGAGAGAGTTGGAGATTTCACAAATTTTCATATTTGAATTTGTTTTCAAATTTGAAAAGAGGATCAATTTGATTTTAATATTTTTACTCCGCAATTATTTCTTATAATAAAAATAATTGAGAGAAGATAATATGACTTCTTCAAAAGAGAGGAATATTGGAGAAAAAAATAAAAAAATTAATATGTTATTGGTATTTTACTTGCTATTTTATTTGAATTAGAAAAATATGCATTTTTGAAAATTGCATTTCTAGGCCAGAAAAATGTGCACCTTGTCCTAAATATTAGGTTTGGACGGTGAAAATTCTGGTATTTTTAGATTTTTTTTAGATTTTACTATGATTTTTCTTTGGGGCGAAATTTATTTTAAAAGAAAAAATGTCTCTTCGCCCGAGCCAGGCCTAGCTGCGACGCCGCCTTCGTTGCCCCGTGCTGGCGCCGGACTCCGGCGAGGGGAGTCCGTGTCGGACCCTTGCCAGCTGCCGCCCCTCGTGCATGCCGCCCCCCTCGGGCCTTTATAAGGCCGAACGACCGCGCAGCCTCCTTCCCACCACCCACCGTCGAACCCCTCCGCCGCCGCTGCCGCCCGTCGCCGTTGGTGCCTCGCGTCCCCGTCGCCCGTGACCGCGCCGCTGCCGCGGCCGCCTCGCCTCGCCGCCCACGTCGCCCCGCCCTCCAAGACCGCTGAAGCCGCGCCGGAGCTCGTCGTTGATGTCGCCGTCATTTTTCTCCGGTTAACCGGTAAAAAAATAATCGGTTTTCCTCGGTTTATTTTTAGGGTTAGGGTTTTTCTCGATTTTTCCGATCGGTTGTAATTAGCGGACGTTCGTCTGTTAATGAGCGGTAGTGAACGTTTTCTTTCGTTAGTTCTTGCTAGTGAAGGTTCATTCGTTAGGTTTTTCTTTTTATTTTATTTTTCGGCTAGGGACCCATCCGCGAATCCTTTTATCATAGATTAGTCCCTGATCTTTAAAGCCTCATTACTTTTTGCTCGTTCGTCCAAATTCAGTGAAACCAATGCCAAAATCTTTGTTTTGTTCCCCTCTTTCCAGATAATCAACTTGAAAATGGTTTTCACAATTTAAAATTTGGCTTCAAGCAGATTTGATTCGAACTTCTTTTGATCGAAGTTTGTGTTTCGTAGCTCCAATTCGATTGATTCATTTTGCAAATCGAAGCTCTTCAGTTGAACTTTCAGTTTGGATCTTTTCTCCTGAGTTTTACCCTTGCATATTATGCTTGAGTGCTTATGTATGCTATTGGTTGTTCATGATAGAGTCTCCGAAGTGCGAGGATTGCTACTACGAGTCACTAGGGTTTTCAGATCATCAGCAAGGCAAGTAACACTTTGATCATACCCCTTTATTACCCAGTTTTTATGCATTAGTTTCAATCCCCAAACATTGCATGAGTAGGATCTAATTAACAAGTCGGTATTGGGAAATAGTTGATGAGGTAGAACCTATTGTCCTTTGTTCAAGCGATGGGTGTTACTACATTATGCTTACACTACTATGCTATGCTCGTAGACGTGGTTTGGTTTTGAGAGAAATAATGTCAAATGTGGGAGATTATTGTTAACTAAGTTTTACCTTAAGGTGGCTACTTTAACACACATCTAGCTGGATTGGTTTGTGGGTACCTGGGGAATCTAGTGTTGTCCAAGGAGAATCCCGGGGTATGCGTGTGATTTTTCCTATGGTTTGCCACCCATGCTCAATGGGATCATTATGTTATTCATGCTAGAAACTTCCGTGTGCAGCCACATGCCATTATGGGCTCTGGCATAGTTGAGTAAGTTGTGGGAAACCTTTTCATGATGGGCTAGTAGATGTAGGGGATTGTAGGTGTACCGGCCTATCTATCGGTTAAGGGGACCTCTTCGGAAAGACTGTGTCTTGGTCATCCGTTTCTCAAACATCATGTAGTGCGGGAAATCCAATGAAGGAGATCGAGTCTTGTGGTGGAAAGTGCACAAACCTCTGCAGAGTGTACAAAGTAATCATGGTTAGTCGTGTCCCCGGTTATGGACATCTTGTGTAACTGGTGCTTGAATTACTATGTTGATCTCATTACTTTACTTAATTAATTTGTGGGGTTATTGATTATTAATTTGGGATTGAGATGGGGTTACCATTCTCAGTAGTTCAACAAACTCTGTAGTTAAATAAAATGTATTCCTTTGTTGTAGGGAAAAACTAGCTTTCTGCAAATGATAACCATAGAGCCTCCACCAGCCATATATGTGTATACTTATAGCTGTTACTTGTTCATTGCTCTATAGTGTTATCTTGCTAGCATATTCCATGTACTGACCTACATAGGCTGCAACGTATTATGTTGCAGAGTTTTTAGACGAAGAGTAAGGTGTGCTAGGTCGTTGTCATGCACTCAGCTATGCCATTGGAGTTGATGGACTCATTTACTTTTCAAAGTTTCCGCTGTTATGTTCTTAGATGACATTTAGCCATATTCTTGTAATAAGTTCTCTTTTGAGACATTCGTTGTAATGAGTGTGTGATTGAACTCTGTTATAAATCCTCGAGTACTGTGTGTGTCAGCATTACCAATCCAGGGATGACACTTATGCATAGAGATTTGACCATCTCAGGTTGGATCGCTACAATGGAGAAGATCCCCTTGGATTCAAGACCCGCTTTTGGGTGGTCCCATCAAGACCTCCTTTGGAGAAGAACCGGTTACCGTGTATCGTCCCTTGTTGATCGTGGATCATGTGAACTCTTTTGCGTTCGATAATCTAGCATATGTGTGATCATTCTTATTGGTTTTACTGTTTCTCTCGTGTTTCCCCTTGCATTTCCCCTCGTGTTCATCGCGGGATCTGCTCCTTTTGTGAAAGATCGGCCATCTAGGGCTCCACCCTACATTATCTTGGTATCAGAGCCACGTTGATCATGATTTCAAAGCCTTCCCGTTGTGTTTTCTTGCCTTGTTTTGTTGATTTTGTCCGTAATTTTGCCACAAAAATAGCCCCAATTTTGTTGTGATTTGTTGGTGTGATGAAATTTTGTTGGATTTGATCCATGGATTTGTTTGCCTTGAGTGGATCTAACTTTCCCCTTCGTCTCCACCTCTTTCATCCACAAAATCGCCTAGATTTGACAGATTTTGACCTCTCCACCATGAACCCTAGCCGTTCATACCGTGCCCACATTTCGCCTAGGCACGAGACGTCCGACAGCCTCCGGACGTCCGACGTCCGTACGACTGTAAACCACCGGCCGTTCCTTAAACCCTGATGAAACTGAATTTTCCCCCGAAAATTCCAGCCACCGCCCCACTTCCGCATACGCATCCCCATACCACCACCACTTTCCGCAACCACCATTGCTTACTTTCTTCGCACTCCGATACATATTTTGGCCACATTGTGCTTTGAGAATTTGAGTTGTGGTTCATCATTTCCTAGGGTGTTTAGGCTAACTAGGAACGGTTCGACATCGACATCACTGCCACTCATCTTCGTCACAGACGCGTCATCAACAACGACCACTTCTCCATTTGCTCACCGTCATCCGTTCTTGCTTACTGACGAGGAAACAAAGAAACGGTAACCTCATTTTTGGTATCATGATCCATCATTCTTGCCATTACATTGATAGCCATCATAGCCCAATTTTGCATATCTTACCCATCGAGACTAGCCTTTGAGTATTGTCGGCAACGTAACTTGTGCACATTAGTGATCACACTGTTAGGGAACGCAGTAATTTCGAAAATTTTCCTACGCACACGCAAGATCATGGTGATGCACAGCAACGAGAGGGGAGAGTGTTGTCTACGTACCAACGCAGACCGACTGCGGAAGCGATCACAAAACATAGAGGAAGTAGTCGTACGTCTTCTTCCCGATCCGACCGATCCAAGCACCGTTACTCCGGCACCTCCGAGTTCTTAGCACACGTTCAGCTCGATGACGTTCCTCGGGCTCCGATCCAGCAAAGCGTCGAGGAAGAGTTCCGTCAGCACGACGGCGTGGTGACGATCTTGATGTACTACCGACGCAGGGCTTCGCCTAAGCACTGTAACGGTATGATCGAGGTGGAATTTGGTGGCAGGGGGCACCGCACACGGCTAAGGAACGATATCAAGGATCAAGTTGTGTGTCTTGGGGTGCCCCCTGCCCCCGTATATAAAGGCCAGGGGCAGGGGGTTCGGCCGGCTAGGAGGGAGGCGCAGGGAGGAGTCCTACTCCCACCGGGAGTAGGACTCCTCCCCTCCAATCCTATTCCAACTAGGACTCTTGGGGGGAAGGATAAAGAGGGGGCCGGCCCACCTCTCCTAGTCCTATTAGGACTTGGGAAAGGGGGGGCGCCGGCTAGGCTTGTGGGCTGCCTCTTCTCTCTTTTCCACTAAGGCCCAATAGGCCCATTTGCCTCCCGGGGGGGTTCCGGTAACCCTCCCGGTAATCCGGAAAAATCCCGATTTCACCCGGAACGCTTCCGGTGCCCAAACATAGGCTTCCAATATATCAATCTTTACGTCTCGACCATTTCGAGACTCCTCGTCATGTCCGTGATCTCATCCGGGACTCCGAACAACCTTCGGTACATCAAAATGCATAAACTCATAATAACTGTCATCGTAACGTTAAGCGTGCGGACCCTACGGTTCGAGAACAATGTAGACATGACCGAGACACGTCTCCGGTCAATAACCAATAGCGGGACCTGGATGCCCATATTGGCTCCTACATATTCTACGAAGATCTTTATCGGTCAGACCGCATAACAACATACGTTGTTCCCTTTGTCATCGGTATGTTACTTGCCCGAGATTCGATCGTCGATATCCAATACCTAGTTCAATCTCGTTACCGGCAAGTCTCTTTACTCGTTCTGTAATACATCATCTCACAACTAACATATTAGTTGCAGTGCTTGCAAGGCTTATGTGATGTGTATTACCGAGAGGGCCCAGAGATACCTCTCCGACAATCGGAGTGACAAACCCTAATCTCGAAATACGCCAACCCAACATCTACCATTGGAGACACCTGTAGTACTCCTTTATAATCACCCAGTTACGTTGTGACGTTTGGTAGTACCCAAAGTGTTCCTCCGGTAAACGGGAGTTGCATAATCTCATAGTTATAGGAACATGTATAAGTCATGAAGAAAGCAATAGCAACATACTAAATGATCGGGTGCTAAGCTAGTGGAATGGTCATGTCAATCAGATCATTCAACTAATGATGTGACCTCGTTAATCAAATAACAACTCTTTGTTCATGGTTAGGAGACATAACCATCTTTGATTAACGAGCTAGTCTAGTAGAGGCATACTAGTGACACTCTGTTTGTCTATGTATTCACACATGTATTATGTTTCCGGTTAATACAATTCTAGCATGAATAATAAACATTTATCATGATATAAGGAAATAAATAATAACTTTATTATTGCCTCTAGGGCATATTTCCTTCACACACTTCCCATAGCATACAAATATATCATTGGTGCATATCTTGTTATCATCTCTTGTGTCACAAAGTTGTCATCGCATACACAATTGCAATCTTGGTTCGTGAAGCATTGCATGAGAAAAGAGATCAAAAGTAAAGAGCCAAACAAGCTTTTAAGCAAAAGAGGAAAGATAATCAAATTGCTTTTAAGCAAGAACCATAGCATCATACTACATTAAGATTGTCATACTAGATCATCTTGGATCATATCATCGGAATACCATACGTAGAACATACTTGGGATAGAAGTCGTTGCATTTTTGCTTAGTAGGTTGTGCACAAGTCTTCGTATCCGCCTATTATCCAATCGTGCTAGCGTCTCTCTAGTTTTGTGCAACAAGAGCATTTTCGTGGATTCCACATTTTGGCTCATCCTTGGTTGCACGACCCCATCTATCTCTTTGCGTGTGTGTTTCCGTGTACCAAATTTTGCTATTGGTCTACTTGTTGGATTGCAAACTTGTGAATCTTGTCCAACATTATTGAAGCTCACTTACAATTGCATCAAATTTTATGCCACCATCCTAACCAAGCTCCACCATAAGCTTTTACTTGTGTAGGTGTGAGAAGCCGACAAGAATTGGTACCAATATAATTGTGCTATTTCCTTGTTCCACATTGAGTGATCATTGATCCATCTTCAACATCGGTCAAGGTACATTTGGTACACATTCTTCTCTTTCTCCCACTCACATATTTGTTTGGAATGATAGATAGGCCAAGTACTTCTACCAACCCACACTACATCGAACAAGACGACATGACCTCCTACATCACAAAGAGTCACCTCTTTGGTGCACAATGTGCTTTGCATCAAGAGCAACAAGCAATGAGTGAACACATCGACAACCTCTCCACCGACTTGCGATTCTCCGAGCAACACACAAGAGACTATTTCGACCACAAGCAAGAGAATGACGCAAGAATGGACGAGATTCGTGCTTTGTTGCTCAACCCCTCTTCTTCCACTTCGTCCTCATCAAGATGGAGCCGCTCAAGTCGACACTCCGACTACACCATCTCCGACTCAAGTACATAGACATTCAACACTCTTCGTCATGCCGCACGCCAAGATCCTCAAGCCATCCGCAACCCCCTACACGACAACAACTCTCAAGAACAACGACATCGTCAAAACCAAGCTACCTTTGCGCAAGCACGAGAATGGCAACGCCAACACCAACACGAAGAGGAAGATCGAGCGCGCCTACACCAAGATGCACAAGATGCCGAGGCACAACGTCAAGAACAACAATTGCGAGAAGCTCAAGAACTTGAGGCACAACAAGCCCTACGAGAATCAAGTTGAGCCGTAGCCAACCGAGGCCGACAAGCTCGTGAGCATCAAGAAGCGCTCCGAGATGAAGTCCACGAAAGAATATATCAAGCTCGCGTGATTCGTAAAGCTTGACAAGTTCCTCCACAAGCTCTCCAAGAACATCAAGTTCAACAAGAGCAAGAAGACATTGGAAATCCTCCACGACAAGAGCACATTGTGAGAGACAATCCTGCTTGTCAAGGACGTCATCATCCCCGACCCGAACACAATGAAGAGCAACACTACGGCAAGTTAAAGTTCACCATGCCCAAGTTCAATGGAAGCAATGATCCCTAAGAGTACCTTTCATGGGCATTGAAGGTCAAAAAAATATTCCGTTTGCACAACTATGAAGAAGAGAAGAAGATCGTGATGGCATCCCTTGAGTTCCAAGACTATGTCCTCATTTGGAGGGAACAAGTCATTGAGCGTCGAGAGGCAAGACGTGAACCACCCATCACTACTTGGGAGAAAATGAAGGATGTCATGAGAGCACGCTTCGTGCCTACAAACTACAACCATGTCCTCTTCAATAAACTCCAAGTCCTCAAGCAAGGAATAAAGAGTGTTGAAGAAGAATACAAGGAAATGGAGATTGCAATGATACGAGCCAATGTCACGGAAGATGATGGGAAAACTATGGCACGTTTCTTGATTGGACTCAATCATCCCATCAAGAAGATTGCCGACTTCCAGCCATACTCGAACCTCATCGAGCTAGTGCATCACACTACCAAGGCGAAACGTCAAGTGCAAGATGACTTCAAGTATGCCAAGTTCTCATCCAAGTCCTATGGTTTCTCCAACACCCAAGATTCAACGACTCCAACACCTTCTACACCTACCAAGCGTTCTACAAGAAATAACGACAAGTCGAGTTGCAAGAAAACTTCAAAAACTCCTAGTCATCATCCTACTACAAGAAACTTCAAGCCGAGAGCTTCGTCATCATCTACCCCAACTGATGAGACCATCAAGACAAGTTCCTTCAAATGTTTCACATGCGGAGGCCGAGGCCACAAGTTCTTTGAGTGTACCAACAAGAGGACCATGATCCTAAACGACAATGGTACATACGACTCCATGAGTGAAGGATAAATAGAAGCCCTTGAGCAAGTGGCAATGCACCGCCATGTAAACGAAGATGAAAAAGAACAAGTCTTTTTTGACGAAGATTCAAGTCCCGCTCTCACTGTCTCCAAGGTCTTGACTCTTCAACATAACCAAGAATAAGACCAAAGATGCCATATCTTTCATACCAAGGCCGACATCAATGGAAGGTCCGTCAAGGTCATCATCGATGGAGGGAGTTGTCATCACTTAGCAAGTGAAGAACTTTGCTCCAAGCTCCAATTGCCCAAGACGGAGCACCCACATCCCTACAAAGTTCAATGGCTAAGAGACTCCGACACTATCCAAGTCGAGCATAGAGTGCAAGTCTCCTTCAAAATTAGAGCTTACGAAGACACTTTGGAGTGTGATGTCATTCCAATGACCGTTTGCCACCTTCTTCTCGGACGACCATGGCAATTTGATAGAAGTATCATCCACAACGGCTGAACGAACCACTACATATTCAAGATGAAAGGAAAGGAGTATGTACTTCACCCTATGTCTCCAAGACAAGGGATCGCCGACAAGCAAACCACCCATCATGGAGAGAATAGCGAGAGACTGAACCACCAAAAAGAGAGTGATTGCCACAATCCCAAATAGAGTGCCTCCATGATGAGTGAAAAGAAGAACTTAGTTCTATTTCCCACCAAAAGTGAGATAAGAGAAGTGTGTGAGAACCCATCAAGTGTCCTGCACTATTTCCTTTTGTGCAAGGACGAGGCACCAAAAGCTAACACCTCTCACACTCTACCTTTAGTGTTGTCTTCTCTTTTGCAGGAAGTCCAAGATGTTTTCCCCGACGAGCTACCTCCGGGTCTACCTCCACTACGAGGCATCGAGCACCGCATCGACCTCATCCCGGAGCACCACTTAAACAAAGCTCCCTACCGCGTCAACCCCGAAGAAACCAAAGAAATAAAAGGCAAGTAAAACATCTCATAGACCATGGACATTTGCATGAAAGTTTGAGTCCTTGTGCCGTTCCTGTCATTCTTGTGCCAAAAAGAGAAGTTAGCTTTCGCATGTGTTACGATTGTACACCTATCAATGCTATCACCGTTCGATATAGGTACCCCATTCCATGCCTTGATGAGATGCTTGATGAACTTAGTGGTGCCACTATCTTTTCCAAAATTGATCATAAAAGTGGTTACTATCAAATCCGCATACAAGAGGGTAATGAATGGAAGACCGCTTTCAGAATGAAGTTTGGTTTGTATGAGTGGTTAGTCATGTCTATGGGTTTATCGGAAGCACCAGCTATTTTCATGCGTCTTATGCATTGTTTCGCCCTTACATTGGTGAGTTTGTTGTGGTGTCCTTCAACGATATCCTTGTTTATAGAAAATCTCTCAAAGATCATGTCACCCATGTTTGAACTGTTTTGCAAACTCTTCGAAAAGAGCGTCTCTATGCTAACATAGAAAAATGCCTTTTGGCGTTGATAAGCTCGTTTTCTTGGGTTTTGTTGTGTCCTCTAAGGGTGTTCATGTTGATGACTCTAAGATCAATGCTATTAAAACTTGGCCACAACCAACCAACTTGCAACAAGTGCGTAGCTTCCTTGGTTTAGCAGATTTCTACCATAGATTTGTGAAAGATTTTAGCATTGTTGCTTCACCTTTGCATGCTTTGAGCAAGAAGAATGTGCCCTTTGTTTGGGGGACCATCCCAAGATACTGCATTCAATGAGCTTAAGAATTTTCTTACCCATGCTCCCATGCTTGCATTACCTAACTTTGACAAACCCTTTGAGATTCATTGTGATGCTAGTGGTAATGGCATAGGAGGTCTGTTAACTTAGGAGAAGCGCCCCATAGCTTACTTTAGTGAGAAACTTCCCAGAGCGCAACTCAATTACCCCATCTATGACAAAGAGTTATATGCTTTAGTGCGAGTTTTGCATGAATGGGAACATTGCCTTTGCCCTCATGAGTTTGTCATCCACACCGACCAACACTTAAGTACCTTAAGGGTCAAACTAAGTTGAACACGAGTCATGCTAAGTGGAGTGAATTCATTGAGTCTTTTCCTTATATCATAAACTACATCAAAGGTAAGGAAAATGTTGTGGCAGACGCTCTTTCCCGCATATGCATGCTTGTTACTCAACATGAATTGGATGTCATTGGCTTTGAGCACATAAAAGACTTGTACGCGCATGATCCTACTTTTCCTATTCCTTATGCCAAGTGTTTGACGCATACCTCTTGGGAGCGCTATTACATCAAAGATGGTTATCTTATGAGAGCTAACAAACTATGCATCCCCGAGTCTTCTCTTCGTTTGTTGCTTTTGCAAGAATCTGATGGAGGAGGACTAATGGGACATTTTGGACACGACAAGACTTTTGCTACACTCTCCAAGAACTATTATAGGCCCAAGATGTTCTGCGACGTCAACCTCTTCTCCAACCGATGGTCTACATGTCGCAAAGCTAAGTCTAAAGCTCAATCCCATGGTCTCAATATGCCTCTTCCAATTCCGTATCAACCATGGGAAGATATTAGCATGGATTTTGTGCATGGTTCACCTATAAATAGAAATGGAAAGGATTATGTGTTTGTTGTTGTGGATAGACTCTAAAAAATGGCACATTTCATTCCTTGCAACAAGATAGACGATGCTTCACATGTTGCCAGTCTCTTTTGTAGGGAAATACTTCGTCTAGATGGTGTGCCAAAGACGATTGTCTCGGGCAGCAATGTCAAGTTCTTGAGTTACTTTTGGAAAACCTTATGCGCCAAGCTCGGAATCAAGATACTCTTCTCCATGGCATACCATCCACAAACCGACGGCCAAATAGAGGTGACCAACCGCACACTCTCGGCTCTACTTCGCGTGCTAATCAAGAAGAACGTCAAGGAGTGGGAGGAGTGTCTACCTATCGCTGAGTTCGCCTACAACCGCGCAAGACACTCAACTACTGGCAAGTCCCCTTTCGTGGTCGTCTATGGATTCAACCCATTGTCCCCATTGGACATTCTCCCTCTACCAGCACAAGAGCGCATCAATATGGACGCAAGTGCACGTGTGAACCATCTCACGAAGGTGCATGAAGATACAAGGCACACCATCGAACGCCAAGTACAATGACTTGCGACCAAGCTCAACATCAACAAGCACCCCATGGTATTCAACATTGGAGATCTTGTGCAGCTACACCTTCGCAAGGACAGCTTCCCCAACGAACGCAAGTCCAAACTTCTACCACACGCGGATGGACCCTTCAAGGTGCGTGCACGCTACGACAACAATGCTTAGAAGATCGGCCTCCCGCACGACAAGTACAACGTGAGCAACATCTTCAGCGTCAAGGATCTCTCGCCCTACCATGGTGATGAAGATTTCAATCCAAGGTCAGATCTTTCCCAAGGGAGGGAGATGATGCGGAGCATCCCATGGTCATCCCCATGGACCTACCGACGTCTCCCACGACAACACTTGGACCAATGGCAAGAGCACGAGCCAAGGCTATCGAAGATAAGGTGAACTCGCTCCTCTCTGAACTACCACTTTCTACTAGCTAAGTGTCCGTGCGTTGCCACGGACTAACAAATATATATATATATATACAAAGAGAAAATTCATGTGACATGAGAGTCAAAGGCCATTTTTATGGGATGATATCTCATAGTCATGATCTAGTAGGTACATACATCTCGTCATTGTCTTTCTTCCACATTCCATGTCTGAGCTACCACGCGACACTCGACTTCCTTCTCCCACCATGCATGCTTTTATCTCCTATTTCTCCTACCTCTACCTTGCACGACAGTACCAAGTTTCTTGTCCAACTATCATAATCTTCTCCGGTAGGGCACCCCCTTAGATTATTACTGACTTGTACATGTTGCAAATAAGATCAACGAAAATGGATACTAAATTTCTGATGAGAAATGAGAATTCAGGCGAATATCTTCCCAAGAAAATAATAATTCCAAGACAATCTTTTTATACCTTCTGTCAACATTGGGACACACATTCCACACAATGAGCATGCAATGATGTTGATACTTGATTAATTGCCAATATATGTCTACAGTAAAGATAACTTTACTCAAAACCACGTACCTTAGCCAAATCAACAAATCTCTCTCATTAATGCAATTTTCTTTAGGAAACAAATAATAGATTCTTTCCTACCTTAGCCAAAATCAACGGATCTCTTTCATTAATGCAATTTGCTTTAGCAAACAAATAATAGATTCTTTCCTATCTTAGCCAAATCAACGGATCTCTCCCATTAATGCAATTTGCTTTAGGAAAAAAATAATAGAACCTTTCCTACCTTAGCCAAATCAACGGATCTCTCTCATTAATGCAATTTTCTTTAGGAAACAAATAATAGATTCTTTCCTACCTTAGCCAAATCAACGGATCTCTTTCATTAATGCAATTTGCTTTAGCAAACAAATAATAGATTCTTTCCTACCTTAGCCAAATCAACGGATCTCTCCCATTAATGCAAGCTGCTTTAGGAAACAAATAATAGATTCTTTCCTACCTTAGCCAAATCAACGGATCTCTCTCATTAATGCAATTTTCTTTCAGAAACAAATAATAGATTCTTTCCTACCTTAGCCAAATCAACAGATCTCTTTCATTAATGCAATTTGATTTAGAAAACAAATAATAGATTCTTTTCTACCTTAGCCAAATCAACGGATCTCTCCCATTAATGCAATTTGCTTTAGGAAACAAATAATAGATTCTTTCCTACCTTAGCCAAATCAACGGATCTCTCTCATTAATGCAATTTTTCTTTAGGAAACAAATAATAGATTCTTACCTACCTTAGCCAAATCAATGGATCTCTTCCATTAATGCAATTTGCTTTAGCAAACAAATAATAGATTCTTTCCTACCTTAGCCAAATCAATGATCTCTGCCCGGTTCGCTGGGCGCGTTTCGGTGGGTGGGCGCGGGGGTGGGGGTAATTTGATGGAAAAAAACCGGTTGAAAATAAACCGGTTGAAAGTGGGGGGGGGGACTATTCAACCAAGTGGCACGCTACTCATTCTTCCAGGAGTGGCTGCTGCGAGGAAGGATCCCGAACCTCCGCAACTTGTAGCTATCAAAGTGATAGAGCTCATAACCATGCATGGATGCCGCTGCTGCCACGGACCTAAGAAAACCAAAATAAGATGAAACACGAGTAAGGATTTGAGAACATAACTCCGATCGGATCGTAAGAAGATGAGACGGGTGTCGATTGGATTGGTGTAAAGCTACAACTATTAGCTCTTTCACTTTGTCACACAGTCCCTTTAATCCAAGAATACAACAGCAAAAGGATAAACAAATTGGATTTTCAAAACAAAACCTGCACCTGCACAAGTATATGTTATATTAGCACAAGTGCAGATCCTGTCTCACTCTTCACTTTCTTTACAATAAACTTCAGAATAGCAATCTTGGCGAGTGATCTCGGCAGGGTTCAATCGGCGTGGCGCGCCACTGATTCTTCCAGGAGTGGGTGCTGAGAGGAAGGATCCCAAACCTCCATTGTCAATTGGCCGGAGCTGCATCGTCCTTTGGATCAGAGCATGGACGGGATCAAGATGGTAGGGTTTGAGGAATTTGTAGGACGTGAGGGTTTATGGTTGGCAGCACAAGAACTCACCCATATCTTGGAAGACGGCAGGCCCGAGGTGCGGTCGTGTTCATGCTTCGGGAGCTGCCACGTGCTGTCCTCGCCGCCATCAGCGACACCACCGCCATCGCCTGTTGCCACCACTTCAGCGCCACGAGCGTGGGACCGAGGGACGAAGGGAAGAGAAGGAAGTGAATTGACGTACCTATGTTTGGTATATATCACACGAGGAATCAAAACTAGATGCACGTGAAAGCATAGAGATGGGAGAGGAGGACAGAGGAAGGGAAGGGCAAGAGGAACCTGAGGATGTGCGATGAAGGAGCGATGCCAAAACATCACAAAGGGGGACCCATAGCTCGTCAAGTAGCGCGGCCGCCTCATTGCCGGCTGCCACCCCGCGCTACTGCCTCCGTGCGCAGGTTCCGTTCGTGGAGTGTGAGGAGCGCATGACCTGCCTTCACCGCGGCCTGGTCCTCCCCACTATCGTGAAGCTCGCCCGCTTCGCCGCCCCAATTGCTCAGGATGACGGATGAAGATCCTGCAACAGCGACGTGGGTGAGGGTTGCAGCCGACGATGGAGGGATGATTTTCGTGGCTAAACCCTCCCTATCAAAATAACTACTTAAAAAAGGCAAAGATCGATGCATTAGGAAAATTAGGATTTGGAATTGATTGTCATAAAACTAAATTTTATTAATTGATAACGTGCTATCGGTACCTGCCCGTTTATAACGTGTCTAGTTAGGAAACTTTGGAAAAGTTAGGAAATTTTTTATTGTGAGGGTAAAAAAATCAATGTGAGGAGATATGGTGGTGGGATATGAGACGAAAATAAACCGGACGAAAATAAACCAGACGAAATATAACCAGAAGAAAATAAACCGTGGACGCAATCCTACCAACTGCTCCATTAGGAGTAGAGATGCATGAGACATGGCTACTTCCTCAAGCAGAAACTCTATGTGTGATCGGGTACATGGACGAAAGCCACGGATCAGTTTTACCCAATGGACCAGACGGTGAGGACACCAAGCTCAATGGACAATAAGAAGAACTGCTTGAAACTCCCGGGCACCGGATGACAACCGAACCTCAGATGTCCGACGAACTCCAGGTACCGGATGACCGACCCCTCTGGAAGACCGTCGCTACCACACCCAAGCCAAAACGCAGGACTTCCTAAGACCACCGGACGACCGACGCCCCAGACATCCAACCTCGAACGGACGTCCGACCCAAGCCCATCTGAGCCAAATCTACGGACGCCCGACGAGCACCAGACGTCCGGACCCTCGCAAGCCTCCGGACGACCGGTAACCACCGGACGTCCGACGCTTCTGTGTTGATTTCATGTTGAGCCGAAGCCCATGTACCCCTTCCACCTCTAAGACTATATATAGACCTCCTCCTCCTCTTTTCTAGGGTTAGCATTGTGATAGCTCGTATTAGAGATAGAGCCTCGCTCATCCAGATCGGATCTACTCCTCGAGAGAGACCGCGACCCATCTACAGAGAAGATCCCATTGGATTCCAGACCCCCTTTTGGGTGGCCCCATCAAGACCTCCTTTGGAGAAGAACCGATTACTGTGTATCGTTCCTCGTTCATCGTGGATCGTGTGAACTCTTTTGTGTTCGAGAATCTTGCATATGTGTGCTCATTCTTGTTGGTTTTAGTGTTTCTCTATGTTTCCCCTCGTGTTTCCCCTTGCATTTTCCCTCGTGTTCATCGCGGGATCCGCTCCTTTCGTGAAAGATCGACCACGGCGCATGCTGTGGCGCGGCGACGGGTGAGCTGGCGTGGTGGTTCTCGTCAAGGACCAAGGGTAGAGGGAGCCAGCGCAGTGAAAGGGGCGATGACGCGGGGCACGACGAGCGCGGCACCTTGGTGAGCACAAGGCGCGGTCGCGGGAGGGCTACGGTGGCGCGGTGAGGAGGACAAAGAGGAGGGCGAGGTGTGAGCTCATTGGGCCGGTAGGGAAAGGGCATCGGGGGTCGAGGGGAATGTCAGGGACGACGGTGTAGAGGAGGCAGGCCGGTGGAGGGGTTCCGGCATGGCGGCGTCCAACGGCGAGGCGGCGAGGCGGCGATCTCCCTCCTCGATCCCGATCCACTCAGGGAGAGGGGAGATATTTCGGGGAGGGAGTGGGTTGTGTCGGTGGTGGACTGGTGGAGTGGGGAGGGGGTTATGGAGAGTGTGGGGTGGGCCTTGGCCAACTTGGGCAGGCCAGCTGGGCCGGAGCCCAGTGGGGGTGCTATTTCCTTTTTTTGTGTGTTAGTTTGGTTTTCTGTTTTTGTAATCTCTTTTCTTTTATTTCTTTTCCTTTTCTGTTTCATTTAATTTAGGGTATTTAGGTACTTTAGAAAATTGTGTTTTCTACACCATAATTACCTAGGCATTTAACTGCACCATCCGAACATTTTTATTTCAATGTTAGAAAACTCTTGTTGTTTGCCATTTCTAGAATTTAAATTTTGAAACGGTTTCGAATCATTGCGAGGTTAGCAACAGTAACTCAGGTGACGTGGCATGATTAGCGTGGGGTTACTGTAGTATGATTATCCGAGTGTTACAAATCCCCTCCACTACAAGAAATCTCGTCCCGAGATTTAGGAGGTAGAAGGAAATAGTGCGGGGTATTCATCGCGAAGACGATCCTCGGGTTCCCAGGTAGCTTCGTCTTCAGAGTGATACGACCATTGGACTTTGAGGAACTTGATCGCCTTCAGGCGTGTGTGGCGTTCAGCTTGGTCGAGAATGCGGACCCGATGCTCTTTATAGGAGAGGTCCTGTTGCAATTCGAGCACTTCATGATCCACTGCTCGGATTGGGTCCTTGAAGCAGCGTCGGAGTTGTGACACGTGGAACACATCGTGAACCTGAGAAAGGTTTGACGGAAGCTCTAGTTGATATGCCACTTTTCCACGCCTTTCGAGAATAGTGAAGGGACCGATATAGCGAGGAGCTAGCTTGCCCTTGATCCCGAAGCGGTGAGCATCCTTCATTGGTGTAACTCGAAGATAAGCCTTTTCGCCAGGTTGATAGACCATGTCTTGGTGATGACGGTCATACTGACTTTTCTGACGTGACTGAGCAGTCTTGAGATTCTCACGAATAATGCGAACTTTTTCTTCGGCCTGTTGGATAATATCCGGACCGAAGAGTGGACGTTCCCCAGTTTCTGACCAGTTTAGATCGGTCCGACACTTTCGTCCATATAACACTTCGAAGGGGGACATCTTCAGACTAGCTTGATAGCTATTATTATAAGAGAACTCGGCATATGGAAGAGATTCCTCCCATTTCTTGCCGAAGGAAACTACACAAGCTCGAAGCATGTCTTCGAAAACTTGGTTGACACGTTCAACCTGTCCTTGCGAGTGAGGATGAAACGCAGTACTGAATGACAGATGAGTTCCCATAGCTTCTTGGAAACTAGCCCAGATCCTTGAAGTGAATAAGCTGCCACGGTCTGAAATGATAACCAGTGGAATACCATGAAGTGAAACAATTCTGGACATGTACAGAGTTGCAAGCTGACTAGCAGTGATTGTTTCTTCGACCGCCAGAAAATGTGCAACTTTAGAAAGCCGGTTAATGACGACAAGAATAGCATCATTACCTTTCTATGATTTGGGAAATCCAGTGATGAAGTTCATTTCAACATGGTCCCATTTCCATTCAGGAATAGAGATAGGTTGCAGAGTTCCAGCAGGCCTTTGATGCTCTACTTTGATACGTCGGCAAACATCACACTCAGGAACATATCGAGCAATGTCTTGCTTCATATTAGACCACCAGAATCTCTGACGGATGTCTTGGTACATCTTTGTACTACCAGGATGAATAGACAAAGGCGTATCATGAGCTTCTTTCATAACCTTTTTAGTCTGATCCAGGTTTTTCCTCGAACGTGGTACCACTAGGCGGCCTTTGAAGTACAAGGCGCCATCATCGGCAATAGTGAAGAATGTGGGCTTTCCTTCTGCTAGATGGCGTTTAATCTTATGGATTTCAGAGTCAAAACCTTGAATAGTCTTTATACCATCTATGAGATCTGGTACGACAGCCAGGGTATTTAGAGAACCCTTAGTAACAACTGGGAGATTCATCTTCTGAAACTCTAGGGGAGGGGGAGCGAGTGCTCCAGGAGGAACAATATGAAGGTTCAGCTTTCTAAATTCTTCGACAAGCGAGGGCTGGACTTTGTGAACCTGGAGGTGATTGCAGTAAGACTTGCGGCTCAAGGCATCAGCCATTACATTAGCCTTGCCGGGGGTATAGGATATACCCATGTGAAAGTCTGCAACAGTCTCCATCCATCTCTGCTAATGGAGGTTCAGGTCAGGCTGAGTAAACAGATACTTCAGACTTTGCTGGTCCGTAAATATCTCAACGATTACCGAGAAGGTAATGTCGCCACTGCTTCAGTACATAAATGACAGCAGCAAGCTCGAGGTCGTGAACTGGGTAGTTTTCTTCGTGAGGGCACAGTTGACGAGAGGCATAAGCAATCACTCTGCGCTCTTGCATTAGGACACAACCTAATCCTTGACGGTAAGCGTCGCAGTAAATGATGAAGTCCTTTTTAGTATCAGGTGGAGCAAGCACTGGGGCAGAAGTCAACTTGTCTTTGAGTGCCTGGAAACTTTCCTGACACTTGTCTGTCCATTCGAACTTGACACCCTTATGCAACAGATTAGTCAGAGGCCTGGCAATCTTGGAGAAGTTCTCGACGAATCGACGGCAATAGCTGGCGAGACCGAGAGAACTTCGGACTTGCTTGACATTCTTTGGAGGAGTCCAATCGAGAATAGCCTGAACTCGTTCAGGGTTGACGGCAATACCATCCTTGGAGATGACATGCCCAAGATAGGTTACTTCGGGGAGCCAGAATTGACACTTGGAATATTTAGCATACAGTTGGTGCTCTGGAAGCTTTTCCAGCATAAGACGAAGATGTTCAGCATGTTCTTCTTTGTTCTTGGAAAATACAAGGATATCATCCAGATAAACCATGATGAACTTGTCGAGGTAATACATGAATATATAGTTCATCAGAAGAGAGAAGGTGGCGGGAGCATTCGCTAAGCCGAATGACATGACGGTCCACTCGTATGATCCATACCGAGTCACGAAAGCGGTTTTTGGGATATCCTCTTCATGAACATGGATCTGGTGGTAACCCAACCTCAAGTCGAGTTTGGAGAACACTGATGAACCAGCCAGTTGATCATAAAGATCATTGATCCGAGGAAGAGGATATTTATTCTGAATGGTAGCTTGGTTTATAGGACGGTAGTCTTGGACTAATCGGTTTGTCCCATCCTTCTTCTTAACAAAGAGAGAAGGTGCTCCCCAAGGAGAGCAACTTGGTCGAATGAAACCTTTGATAAGAGATTTGTCGATTTCCTCCTTATGCTCAATGAGTTCATGTGGCGGCATCTTGTAGGGTCGTTTGGCTATAGGGGTGGTGCCGGGTTTCAAGTCGATGATGAATTCGACAGCTCTAGCAGGGGGAATCCATGGAAGTTCTTCTGGGAAGACGTCTTGGAATTCACGAACGACGGGAATGTTTTCAATGCCCTCGAGTGGTGCAGGGTTCAATGCATTCAAGGCATAAAGTCGTGCATCGGCGTTATGAACTAGATGATGTTGGTAAGCAATTATTTCATCAGAAGGGTGTAGCAGATGGACGACCTTAGTGGCGCGTACTATAGAAGCAGTATGCGCTTTCAACCAATCCATTCCCAGAATGAGGTCGATGCTACAGGACTTTAGTGCGATGGGAGAGGCAAGGAATTCCAGTCCTTCAATTTCAACGGGAACGTTGTAACTAACCATAGAGGTTTGACACTGGCCCGCAGGAGTGTGTACCACAATCGCAGTGTTCATCTCTTCATATTTAATGCCATGCATGAATGCAAACTCAGCTGATATGATCGAATGGGACGCTCCTCTATCAAATAAAACAGATGCTGCAACTGAATTTACGAAGAGTGTACCCATCACGGTAGCAGGCTGGTCTAGAACTTCATTGAGATCAATGTGGTTGGCATGAACACTACCATAAGACTTGGCATTGTTGTTGCGAGGCTGGTTGCTTCCACGACCAGTTGTGGGAAGGGCCAGTTGAGTCTGGTTCTGATTTTGATAGCAGTTCCTGGCAAGGTGACCAGGTTGGCCACACTTGTAGCACAGACCATTATTGGGAGTGGGAACAGGAGTTCGGGGTGGTGGAGCTGAAAGTCTTGGCTGCCTAGTTGGTAGGGGAGGCAGACGCGGTGCAACATAGGACTGCCTTGAAGCATGTGCGGTTGGCTGGTACATGTTGTTGGGAATCCATATCCTACGCTTCTCCGAGGACGGGCCCGAAGATGAGCCCGTGTCACGATTGCGCCTTTGAGAGCTCTGGTGTTCCTGGAAACCAGTTTCGACATTGATGGCCTTGTTCACCAAGGTGGCAAAATCAGCAAAGTCATGCACTAGAAATGCGAGCCTGATGTCAGCTTGAAGGCCATCACGAAACTTCTCCTCTCTGTGTGCATCAGTTGCAATGTCTTCTTCAACATAGCGGGACAAGTCCAGAAACTCCCGCTGATAAGCTTCCACGGTTTTGTTGCCTTGGGTGAGGCTGCGGAACTCGCGCTTCTTCCGGTCCATGACTCCCTGAGGAATGAAGCGAGCACGGAAAGCAGCTTGGAAGTCTGGCCAAGTGATGATTGTTCTAACTGGCAGAGTACGCCTGTGGCTTTCCCACCATTGAGCAGCGGGTCCCTTCGAGAAGAAAGAAGCAAAGGTGACATAGCTGGCAGGGGCTACATCAGTTGACTCCATCTCATAGGTGATGTCACAGAGCCAGTCATCAGCATCCAGAGGCTCAGTTGAGCTGCGGTACACGCTTGGGTTGAGGCACGTGAAATCCTGCAGAGTCGCTTGGGTTGGAGGCTGGTTCATATTGGGGCGAGGAAACTGTGCCATAATATTCTCCATGAACTGGCGATTCAGCTCAAACTGTTGCATCATCCCAGCCATGTAGTCAGGCGGGGGTGGGGGAGGGTTACCACGACCATGACCACTTGTCTAACCATCCTGCTAATATATAACAGGAGTAGTTCCGCATTGAGAATTGTAAGGACAAGAATCATTCGTGATGAAATATGCATAATGAAAGGAACACGATAGATACTACTTAGTAGTTGGCATAGCTTACAAAAGAGATCATGCATAGAGTTCGGTACACAGAGTTTAGTACACAGACAAAGAACATCATAGGCAGCACACAGGCTCGCGGTGAATGCATCTAACACTAACAAGCAAGCCTACATTAGTCCCAAGAGGAACTATGGAGGTATGTGTAGCCTGACAGCTAGTAGTGACGCGAAGGTAAGACCTCCACGCGAGTAGCCTAGGGTCCACGGATACTCTGGTGCAGAACCCGATGCACAGGTGGCAGGAGAGGACCATGTGCGGGAGAGTAGCCTCCCACATCTGGCCAGCCGACACCATGGGGCATCACGGTCCTGGCAGGGTAGATCCTAGAATGCGACAGATCACCAGATCGGACGGAGGGGTGCAACAGCGTTAGAGCATGGTACAGGTGCTGACGGGTGGTGTACAACTCATGGTGAAGAGCTCGGTTAGCTCTATCCAGCCCATCGGCATGCAGAACCAGGTTCTGATGATAGAAGGGCTCTCGGGTGACAGTGGAGTAGGCAGCAGTGTAGTATCCCTCCGCTCCAACATCGGATGTGATAGCAACGTGGCTGAAGGGGGAGGTGTCCAACTCCTGGAACTCTCCACAAAGACGTGTTAGAGCAGCATAAGCAGCATCATGGACAACCATATCGATAGTCACTCCAACACCATGAGCAGTGTGCAGCACGGTAGTGGAGTCATACTCCCAAGAGTAGAGGTGGACGATGGCACGGTACTACTCCTGGTTGAAGTCCTGGTACTCCTTGTGGACAGTGTACTCAGGGTGCCAGCGATAACCCATATAGGTCATCATCTCAACCAACACAGCAGGTGATCCTGAGGCACCAATGGCCGTCGTGTGGTGCATGACCTGTATCGTGGGTTCCATCTGAAAACAAAGATGTTTTCACAGGAGTCAAATGACAATGTGAATAATGTCAAATACTACTCTAAAGAATAACTAGGGCTTATCCGACTTTGCGGTGAACGTGGTCATGGGGTCCTAATGTTATAGTTAGTAAAAATCGTTTAACCCGAGTAGAAGAGAGTTCGGAGTCCGAGAGTAAGGATCTAGTAGTAAACGATCCTAATACCATCCAGATGGCGACGTGGGCCCGTAAGGCACACAACCATGTTAGTAAAAGTCTTTGTAATGTCTAGACTCGACTTCGGCCAAGGCGTGTGGAAGGGGGATTCCTACAGGCAGTCGGCTCTGATACCAACTTGTGACGCCCCCGATTCAATCGTACACTAATCATACACGCAAACGTGTACGATCAAGATCAGGGACTCACGGGAAGACATCACAACACAACTCTACAAATAAAATAAGTCATACAAGCATCATATTACAAGCCAGGTGCCTCGAGGGCTCGAATACAAGAGCTCGATCATAGACGAGTCAGCGGAAGCAACAATATCTGAGTATAGACATAAGTTAAACAAGTTTGCCTTAAGAAGGCTAGCAAAAACTGGGATATAGATCGAAAGAGGCGCAGGCCTCCTGCCTGGGATCCTCCTAAACTACTCCTGGTCGTCGTCAGCGGGCTGCACGTAGTAGTAGGCACCTCCCGAGTAGTAGTAGTCATCATCGATGGTGGCGTCTGGCTCCTGGGCTCCATCGTCTGGAGGAAAAGAGGGAGCAAAGCAACCATGAGTACTCAGCCAAAGTACTCACAAGCAAGGAGCTACACTACATATGTATGCATTGGTATCAAATGGATTAATGGTATCATATGTGGACTGAACTGCAGAATGCCGGAATAAGAGGAGGATAGCTAGTTGAGGGAGTCCTGGGTTAGGGGTCTCCGGACAGCCGGACTATATCCTTTGGCTAGACTGTTGGACTATGAAGATACAAGATTAAAGACTTCATCTCTTGTCCAGATGGGACTCTACTTGGCGTGGAAGGCAAGCTCGGTAGTATAGATATGGATATCTCCTGCTTTGTAACCGACCTTGTGTAACCCTAGCCCTTTCCAGTGTCTATATAAACCGGATGGTTTTAGTTCGTAGGACAACACACAATCATACGATAGGCTAGCTTCTAGGGTTTAGCCTCTCCGATCTCGTGGTAGATCAACTCTTGTAATACTCATATCATCAAGAATAAATCAAGCAGGACGTAGGGTTTTACATCCATCAAGAGGGCCCGAACCTGGGTAAAACATTGTGTTGCCTGCCTCCTATTACCATCCGCCTTAGACGCATAGTTCGGGACCCCCTACCCGAGATCCGCCGGTTTTGACACCGACATTTGTGCTTTCATTGAGAGTTCCTCTGTGTCGTCGCCGTCAGGCTTGATGGCTCCTACGATCATCGATAGCGATGCAGTCCAGGGCGAGACTTTTCTCCCCGGACAGATCTTTGTGTTCGGCAGCTTCGCACTACAGGCCAACTCGCTTGGCCATCTGGAGCAAATCGAAAGTTACGCCCCTGGCCACCAGGTCAGGTTTGGAAGCTTAAACTACACGGCCGATGTCCACGGAGACTTGATCTTCGACGGATTCGAGCCCCTGCCTTGTGCACCACGCGGTCACAATGAGTATGATTTAGCTCTACCATCGGACCGTATTCAGCAGATCGCACCGGCAGCCGCCCCGGCCCTCAATTTGGAGCCAGTTTCGCCATCCGTGGATGGGTGGATGGACCCCGTCACGGAGGCCGTACCCTCAGCGGCGATCGAGCCGAATATCGACCTTACCCTTCACAAGAGCCGTGTTGCCAAACTGCCGAATTCTTCTCCGGCCACGGACTCCGAACCGCCTGCGCCCGTTCCCACTGAATCCGATTGGGCGCCGATCATGGAGTTTACCTCCGTGAATATTTTTCAACACTCGCCCTTCGGCGACATACTGAACTCATTAAGGTCTCTCTCCTTGTCAGGAGGATCCTGGCCGAACTACGTCCGGTAGGATTGGGATGCTGATGACGAAGATTTTCGCCGCCCACCCACCACCCACTATCGATGACTTAACCGACATGCTCGACCTCGACTCCGAAGACATCGACAGTATGGATGATGATGCGGGAGTCGAAGAGGAATCACTGCCCAGAGGGCACTGGACAGCCACCTCATCATACGATATATACATGGTGGACACACCCAAAGAAGGCAATGGCAACGAGACAACGGAGGATGACCCCTCCAATAAGCAACCCAAGCGCCGGCGTCAGCGGCGCCGCTCTAAGTCCTGCCAAGGCAAAAGTGGTGATACCGGCACCGGAAATAATAGCACTCCGGACAGCGCCGAAGACAACAACAATCCCCTCCACCAAGATTTAGAGCAGGAGGATGGAGGAGCCAGCTCCCCTATGAGAGCGGCAGATGGAGAGGTGGAGGATGATAATTACATGCCTCCCTCCGAAGACGAGGTAAGCCTCGGCGATGACTAATTCTTCGTGCCAGAGGATCCCGTCGAACAAGAGCGCTTCAAGCGCCGGCTTATAGCCATGACAAATAGCCTAAAGAAAAAGTAGCAGCAGCTTCAAGCTGATCAAGATTTGCTAGCTGACAGATGGACTGAAGTCCTGGTGGCCGAGGAGTATAAACTCGAACGCCCCTCCAAGATTACCCAAAATGCACGTTGCTACCCCGACTGGATGAGGAAGCACCGAAACCTACATCCCCGGCGTATGACGCGGCTGATCGGCCACCTCGTGGCCGCGACAGAGAGATATTACAGCCAAAAGCTCAGCCCGCACCCCGACGTCATTCAAATAAAAAGGCATGGGGAAATATGCTAGACCTGCGAGACGTATTGGAGGACAAAGCAAAACATGCAAGATCGATCTACAGATCACGAGGGCGTGCCACTATGCGAGACGATAATCGTCACGCCGGATACAGTAAAAGTAAGTCCGGCCGGGCCGAACACAGCGGGCAAGACTCATTCGAGCTGCATCGCGATATAGCCCAATACAGAGGCGCCGCACACCAATTATGCTTCACAGACGAAGTGATGGATCATCAAATCCCAGAGGGTTTCAAACCCGTAAATATAGAATCATACGACGACACAACAGATCCTGCGGTATGGATCAAGGATTTCCTCCTGCACATCCACATGGCCCGCGGTGATGACGTACACGCCATGAAATACCTCCCACTCAAACTCAAAGGACCAGTTCGGCATTGGCTCAACAGCTTGCCAACGGTGTCCATTGGCTGTTGGGAAGATCTGGAAGCCGCATTCCTCGACAACTTTCAGGGCACTTATGTGCGACCACCAGATGCCGATGACTTGAGCCACATAATTCAGTAGCCAGAGGAATCGACAAGGTAATTCTGGACATGGTTCCTAACAAAGAAAAATCAAATTGTCGACTGTCCGGATGCAGAGGCCCTAGCAGCTTTCAAGCACAACATCCGTGATGAGTGGCTAGCCCAGCACCTTGGTCAGGAAAAGCCAAATTCTATGGCAGCCCTCACGACACTCATGACCTGCTTTTGTGCGGGAGAAGACAGCTGGCTGGCTCGCAGCAATAACATATCAAAGAACCATGGTACTTCGGATACCAAGGACGGCAATGGCATGTCACGTCGCAACAAACATAAGTGCCGCATTAATAGCGACAATACCAAGGATACGGCTGTCAATGCCGGATTCAAAGGCTCTAAACCCGGTCAGGGGAAAAAGCCGTTCAAAAGAAGCCCTCCGGGCCCGTCCAGTTTGGACCGTATACTCGACCGCTCGTGCCAAATACACGGCACCCTCGACAAGCCCGCCAACCACACCAACAAGGATTGTCGGGTGTTCAAGCAGGCCGGCAAGCTAAATGCCGAAAACAAAGATAAGGGGTCACATAGCGATGACGAGGAGGAGCCCCGGCAGCCGAACACCAGAGGACAGAAGAGGTTCCCCCCGCAAGTGCGGACGGTGAACATGATATATGCAACCCACATCCCCAAGAGGGAGCGGAAGCGTGCGCTCAGGGACGTATATGTGTTGGAGCCAGTCGCCCCAAAGTTCAACCCATGGTCTTCCCGTCCGATCACCTTAGATCGCAGGAAGCACGCCACTAGTATCTGCCATGGCGGATTCGCCGCATTGGTCCTCGACCCAATCATTGACGAATTTCACCTCACTCGAGTCCTAATGGACGGCGGCAGCAGCCTGAACCTGCTTTATCAGGACACAGTGCGCAAAATGGGTATAGACCCCTCAAGGATCAAACCCACCAAAATGACCTTTAAAGGCGTCATACCAGGTGTAGAGGCGCATTGCACAGGCTCAGTAACACTGGAAGTGGTCTTTGGATCTCCGGATAACTTCCGAAGCGGAGAGTTGATCTTCGACATAGTCCCACTCCGCAGTGGCTATCATGAACTGCTAGGGTGAACTACATTTGCAAGATTCAATGCGGTACCGCATTACGCATATCTCAAGCTCAAGATGCCAGGACCTCGGGGGGTCATCACAGTCAATGGAAACACAGAGCGCTCTCTCTGCATGGAGGAGCGCACTGCGGCCCTCGCAGCAGAAGCACAAAGCAGCCTCTTAAGGCAATCCACTAGTTCGGCGACTAAGGACCCGGACACCTTCATGCGCGCCCGGAGTAATCGTCAACAGGACCTCCTGGCACGTTCCGAGCTTGCATAGCAATGCGGCCCCCACCCCGGTCCCAGCCAAACGGTGAAATCCGCGCCACACGTACATAACTACACATTAAAAATACCATGGACACAGACGGGGAGGGGGGCACGACGGCCGCACGCTCCAAGTCACGGCTTAAACCACACTAGGGGCTTCCTGCTTTGTTATTTTTCTCTTTCAGGACTTCAATCTCTGGAAACCCTATCCGGCAGCGTGATTGCCGAACACATGATGCAGCATCCAAGGAGGCAGAAGGCTACGTCACAGCACGGAACTCCCAGGTGGATTACGATAACGAGTGAAATATTTGTTTTAATACTATTCCTCAGCTTGCCCTTGGAAGGGACATGTCAAACAGTCTTACTTTCTCTTATCGCACTACTTGTATCATTCTGCTTTAACGCACCTTTTTGAATAAAAAATGCATAGCATTAAGACTATTATTGCATTCTTCTTTTACGACATCCAGCACCCGTACACTCTGGTACGGCAAATACGCTAGAGGCTTAAGCATACCCCATAGTACGGCGTGAGAAGTCTGAACACTTTCGACAGTGCGGCACCCCGAACTTATAGCATTATATGCATCAGCTCTGAATCATGTCTTGGGTCAATAGTTGGGTTTGCCCGGCTCCCTTGTTTTGGTACCTTACGTTCTGCTATATCGGCTAAGGTAGAACTTGGAGAACTACTGCGATTGTGCCCCAGTTCTGCCGGGTTAAGCACCTCAGTAGAGAAAGCTAAAACTGACTGTCATGATAAGGCGAGAGACTGGTTGCTGTTCGAGAGGTTTCGAGTCCCTAAAGGCTTATGCCGCTTAGAGCGAGGAGTCGGCCCTGTCCTGCTTAAGGCATGTATCGCGCCCCGAATTCGGCTTTCCGAATACTAGGGGCTTCGCCGAAATTTAAAATTATAGAATTCTATGGCTAAGTGAGAGTGATAATGCATTATAGTCTAATTGCCTTGTTCGTTGTGCTGAGCACCTCCCTCGAGGGACCCAACAATGGGAACAAGAGTGCTCAGGTTTATCCCGATCACCCTAGCACCTGTGGCGTGGGGGCAGAAGCCGACGACTAGCCATCTCTCAGATTTGATAAACAGCCGAACAAAAGGTAATATTTTAAATTCAAACAAGCGTTGCATAGCGCATATGAACAAGTTTTCATAAATACAGGATTACACGAGAGAGTTTACTCGAATATTATATCTTTCATACACTCGTCCGCTACGAGGCAAGCACCCTTCAGGACACCCTCATAGTACATCTCGGGGTGGCGATGCTCCTTGCCCTCCAGCGGCCCTTCCTTAATCAGCTTCACGGCGTCCAGCTTGGCCCACTGCACCTTCACACGGGCGAAAGCCCGGCGTGCACCTTCGATGCAGACGGACCGCTTGATGACTTCCAGCCGTGGGAAGACATCCACAAGCCGCCTCACCAGGCCAAAGTAGCTGTTGGGAAGGGCGTTGCCAGGCCACATCCGGACTTTCAAGCCCTTCATGGCTTGTTCGGCCGCCTTGTGCAGCTCGACCAGTTGATTCAGCTGGTCGCTCAGAGGCATCGGGCGTTTGGTCCCAGTATACTAAAACCAGAACAGCTTCTCCGTTGAGCTTCCCTCCTTGGCCTTGTAAAACTGTGCGGCATCCAACACGCTATGGGGCAAATCTACGAATGCTCCCGGAGAGCTCCGGATTCGGGTAAGTAACATGTAATTTACTTCCACATGCTTGCTTTGCATATAGAATGCCTTACCCGCCGCTATCTTCTTCATCGCATCAATCTCCTGGAGGGCCTTTTGGGCTTCGGCCTTGGCACTGTTTGCGCTCTCGAGTGCTGCGGCAAGCTCGGACTCTCGCGTCTTCAAGTTAAGCTCCAATGCCTCGTGCTTCGTCACGAGAGCATGGAGCTCTTGCTGCACCTCGCCCACCCGAGCCTCATGCCTTTCCCGCTCGATGCACTCCATGGGCTCTTTGTTTTCGGCCTCAGATAGTGCTTGCTTCAGGGTCGCCACCTCGGTCGTGGCCCCTGGAAAATTTACGATAATCCCGTCATTTTGCAATCGCATTGTTTTTATACATATACATATAGTAGGTACTACTTACCTTTGTTCTCCTCGAGCTGCCTCTTGGCAAAGCCGAGCTCGTCCTTGGACCCTTTAAGGTCCTTCTTCAGTGCAGCGACCTCCGCAGTAAGTGCGGTAGAGGCCAGCAGCGAAGCTTGCATACGCATATTGACACACTTCTATTAGACTCATGCGATATTGTTTGATCCTTTGTTCGGCTTTTCTTTGTGAACACCGAACAGAGCATCAGGGGCTACTGTCTATGCGGTAATATTTTTCCTATATTTCAAAAACTTACCTCAAAGCCTGTTAGAAGGCTGGCACAGGCTTCAGTCAGTCCGCTCTTGGCGGACTGAACCTTCTAGACCACCGCACTCATAATAGCGCGGTGCTCTTCGTTGATGGAAGCGCTGTGAAGCACTCCCAGCATATTTCCGGTGCCTCTGGATGGACAGAGGTCACCGGCACAGGCGTCTTACCCCTCTTGGACGGAGGCCGCCTGCCCGAGTTAGGAACCAATGGGGGTTCCGGCGCGGTGTTCGGCTGAGGGCCGAACTCGAAGCCCTCAGGAGCCTTACTCCCTCTGCTCCCGGAGTCCGGAAGGTCGCCTTGAGGCGCCTCCGGGACAGTCTCCCCTCGACCCGGTGCCTCTTGAGACAATACCTCGGTGTTGTCCGTAGGGCAAGGGGAGGTGGCAGTCGGAAGTGGATCGCTATCCATATTCGACGAGCCCAGGGAGCCGTCCGACGATACGTTGATACGGGCTCGTGGCGGTCTGCATAGTCATAATTCGGCGTTAGGAGAGGCAGTGCGTCAAAGGTATGCTATGCTTTGAGTTATTCTGGCATCCGAATACTTACGACTTTGCCAGGGGCTTGGACCTGAGCAGCCACTTGTCTTCGCCTTCGGCGGCGGTGGTGGAATAGTCCAGAAGGAGAGTCCTTCCCTTCTTGGACCCTTCGCCCGCCCCCCCCTGGTTGGGGCGGCCTTCCTTTTCTTGTCTCCCCCAACTAAAGGGGGAGCATCTTCATCTTCCTCCTCGTATTTGGGGGAGGAGTGTGTCACGGAGTTATCGAACGATGAGTCCGATAACACCCGGCGTCGGGAACTCTTTTGGGTTCCCTTGGCCTTATTGGTCTTCTCCGGCACCTTGTAAGGAGCCGGACAGTTAATCTACCCCGATGTCTCCACCCAGTCCTATCAAAGGCATGGAGCTCAGACCCCACACATGGTTAAGCTAGGGGAAATAAAATATCCTACCGGATGTATAGAACTCACCGAATGCGCTCGGCGCTTCGTGCTTAGCCTGCGGTCCTCGGTGAGGGAGGGAGGGACCTCGGCGCCCTTGAATAGCACCTTCCAGACGTCCTTATGCATCGTATCGAAGAGCTCACTAAGAGTCTGGTGCTTGGCCGGGTCGAACTCCCACAAGTTGAAGTCCCGTTGTTGGCACGGGAGGATCCGGCGGATGAGCATGACCTGGACTGTGTTGACAAGCTTGTGCTTCTTGAGTGCCATATTCTGGATACATTTCTGGAGTCCGTCCAGCTCCACCAATGGACCCCAGGACAAGCCCTTCTCTTTCCAGGAAGTGAGGCGCGTGGGGATTCTAGATCGAAACTTGGGGGCGGCCACCCATTTGGCATCGCGCGGGTTGGTGATGTAGAGCCACGCCGATGGCCACCCCTTTATGGTCTCCATGAAGGAGCCTTCAAGCCTTATAACGTTGGGCATCTTGCCAACCATGGCTCCACCGCATTCTGCTTGTTGGCCACCCACCACCTTCGGCTTGATATTAAAGGTCTTTAGCCAAAGGCCGAAGTGGGGCCGGATGCGGAGGAAAGCCTCACACACAACGATGAACGCCGGAATGTTGAGGACGAAGTTCGGGGCCAGATCATGGAAGTCCAACCCATAGTCGAACGTGAGACCACAGACGAATCGATGGAGGGGAAACCCCAGTCCGCGGAGGAAGTGGTGGAGGAAGACTACCCTCTCATGAGGTTCAGGGGTAGGAACGATCTGCCCCACAGCGGGCAGCCGATGCGCGAAGTTCACGGCCAAGTATCCGGCCCTGCACATCTTCTTGATGTGTCCCTTCGTAACGGAGGAGGCCATCCATTTGCCTTGGGCGTTGGAGCTCGAGTGCGCAAGAGAGGATGAGCAAGGAGGAAGAAGGCGTGGGTAGAAAAAGGTTAAACCTTGTCCCTTTATAAGAGCGGCCGAAACTATGCGCCCACACTAGCCTGGTGAAACTCGCTTATCCCCCAAGCACCGTAATCGATGGCGCGGTTGGGTTACCGATGCCCGTATTGATGAGAATTCGTAATAAGGGGGACACGATCTCTGCTTTGACAAGACGTTTCAAAAAACTGCCTCGCGTTATGTGCGGGGCTAGTTAAAGGAAACGGTTCGAATAATCACTGGGCCATGGCATAATGTCGTGTTGCGAAAACAAGTCAGCAAATTAGATTTGTAGAAATATTATTCTCTCTACGGTGGTATGTGGAACTTATTTTGCAGGGTTGGACACTATCCTTGTATTCAAATTCTTCCATGGTGTATTCGGAGGAGGAAACCGCCTTGCAATGCCGAAGACAATACTGCGCACCGGACTCATCGTTATTGAAGCCTGGTTCAGGGGCTACCGAGGGAGTCCTGGATTAGGGGGTCTCCGGACAGCCGGACTATATCCTTTGGCCGGACTGTTGGACTATGAAGATACAAGATTAAAGACTTCGTCTCGTGTCCGGATGGGACTCTACTTGGCGTGGAAGGCAAGCTAGGCAGTACGGATATGGATATCTCCTCCTTTGTAACCGACCTTGTGTAACCCTAGCCCTTTCCGGTGTCTATATAAACCGGAGGGTTTTAGTCCGTAGGACAACATACAATCATACCACAGGCTAGCTTCTAGGGCTTAGCCTCTCCGATCTTGTGGTAGATCAACTCTTGTAATACTCATATCATCAAGAATAAATCAAGCAAGACGTAGGGTTTTACCTCCATCAAGAGGGCCTGAACCTGGGTAAAACATCGTGTTCCCTGCCTCCTGTTACCATCCGCCTTAGACGCACAGTTCGAGACCCCCTAATCGAGATCCATCGGTTTTGACACCGACACTAGTCCTTTCGAAGACTACGCTTTTGGTAACCTCCATCTTGCAGCAGAAGAAGAGAGTAGATGGTAAGTTCACCAAGTATCATCGCATAGCATAATCCTAACCGATGATCCTCCCTTCGTCGCCGTGTGAGAGAGCGATCACCGGTTGTATCTGGCACTTGGAAGGGTGTGTTTTATTAAGTATCCGGTTCGAGTTTTCATGAGGTCAAGGTACAACTCTGGGTCGTCCTTTTACCGAGGGACATGACTATTCGAATGTATCAACTTCCCTGCAGGGGTGCACCACATTTCCCAACATGCTCGATCCCCTTTGTCCGGACACACTTTCTTGGGTCATGCCCAGCCTCGGAAGATCAACACGTCGCAGCCCTACCTAGGCACAACAGAGAGGTCAGCACGCCGGTCTAAATCCTATGGCACAGGGGTCTGGGCCCATCGCCCTTTGCGCACCTGCACGTTGCGAACGCGGCCGGAGAGCAGACCTAGCAACCTCCATTACAAAGGAAGTTGCATTACGCGGTCCAACCCGGCGCGCGCCGCTCAGTCGCTGACGTCACGAAGGCTTCGGCTGATACCACGACGTCGAGTGCCCATAACTGTCCCCGTGTAGATGGTTAGTGCGTATAGGCCAATAGCCAGACTCAGATCAAATACCAAGATCTCATTAAGCGTGTTATTTTGAAATAACCACGGACGCCGACCAGGGCCAGGCCCACCTCTCTCCTAGGTGGTCTCAACCTACCATGTCGCTCCGCCACAAAGTAACCGTCGTGGGCCTTCGGGAACTCAGGCCAACCTCTATCGGGATGGAGCCACCTGCCCCTTCAGCCCCCAACATCGGAATCACTCGCCGGTACTCCTATGAGCCGACCCGACTTTAGTCACCACCTATATAGCATGTATATATGTCTAAGTATATACCCGTGATCACCTCCCGAGTGATCACAGCCCGATAGTATAGCATGGCAGATGGACAAGAATGTAGGGCCACTGATGATAAACTAGCATCCTATACTAAGCATTAGGATTGCAGGTAAAGGTAACAACAGTAGTAGCATAGAGAGGCTATGCATCAGGATAGGATTAACGGAAGCAGTAACATGCTACACTACTCTAATGCAAGCAGTATAGAGAAGAGTAGGTGATATCTGGTGATCAAGGGGGGGCTTGCCTGGTTGCTTTGGCAAGAGAGAGGGGTCGTCAACACCGTAGTCGTACTGGGTAGCAGCGGCGTCGGTCTCGGTGTCTAGCGAGAGAAGAGGGGGGAGAAACAATAAATATTAAGCAAACAGATGCATGACGATGCATGACATGACAAAGTGTGATGCTAGATGTTCCCTAACACGGTACGAGGGTGGTACCAGTGAAGGGGGAAAACATCCGGGAAAGTATTCCCCGGTGTTTCACGTTTTCGGACAGATGAACCGGAGAGGGAAAGTTGCGTGTTCGCTATGCTAGGGATGCATGGTGGATGAGCGGGTTGCGTATCCGGATTCGTCTCGTCGTTTTGAGCAACTTTCATGATGAAAATAATTTAATCTGAGTTATGGATTAAAATATATGATTTTCTAAAGATTTTATTAATTTCTGGAATTTAATTAATTATTTAATTTAATTCGAAATAGGATTTATGACATCAGCATGATGTCATGTTGAGGTCAGCAGTCAGCAGCGGTTGACTGGGTCAACTGATGCGTGGGTCCAGTGGGACCCACCTGTCATACTCCGTTAGGTTAATTAGGGTTTAGTTAATTGATTAGGTTAATCTAATCAGGATTAATTAGTTTAATTAATTCTTTAATTAATTAATTAATTAAGTTAATTAATTAATTATTTTATTTATTTATTATTTTTAATCCCTTTTTTAAACGTTCTGGGCATGGGCCCCCTGTCATTAGCATAGGGGGCCATATCGGGCACGTGGGCGTGTGGGCATGCGGGCGCGTCCATGAGCGCTCACCGGGGCGAGCCCGAGCACTGGCCTCGGGCGCGGCCATGCGGAGTAAGGTGCGGGGTTGCTCTCCGGGAGCAGCAAGCGGCAAGGTTGGGCGGAGCTGTAGTGGTCGAGCATGGGAGACAGAGGGCAGCGGCATCGGAGTAGAGGCAAGGCGAGGTCGACGCGCGCGGCGGCAACAGAGCAGAGAGGCCTGCGAGCGGGGTGGCTGCGGCGTCGGCTGGAGGTGGTGGCACGGCCAGAGCGGAGCGGAAGCCGCGGTGGGGCAAACGATGGGCGCAGCCGGGCGCGCGCGCAAGGGCGCAGGGATGCGGCGCCATGCGCGAGGGAAAGAGGCAGGCGCGGTTGGGCAGCAGTGGACGCGAGGCGGGCACCGCGGTGCGCGGGCGTGCGGCCAGGGAGCAGTAGGATGGTGCAGAGCGGCGACGGCTGTGAGCGGGCGCCGAAGCGTGTGCGTTGAGGGGCGCAGGTCGCTGCTACCGCGGTGCGGTGCCCGGGCGCAGGATGGTGTGGTTGGCGCGTGCTGCGGCGAGGCGACGGGCTAGCCGGCGTGGTTGCTCTCCTCGGGGACCGAGGAGAGAGGGAGCCGGCACAGTGAAAGGGGCGACGACGCGGGGCACGATGAGCGCGGCACCTTGGTGAGCACAAGGCGCGGTCGCGTGAGGGCTACAGTGGCGCGGTGAGGAGGACACAGAGGAGGGCAAGGCGTGAGCTCACTGGGCCGGTAGGGAAAGGGCAGCGGGAGTCTAGGGGGACGACGTAGAGGAGGCAGGCTGGTGGAGGGGTTCCGGCGTGGCGGCGTCCAACGGCGAGGCGGCGAGGCGACGATCTCCCTCCTCAATCCCGATCCACTCGGGGAGAGGGGGAGATATTTCGGGGAGGGAGTGGGGAGTGTCAGTGGTGGACTGGTTGAGTGGGGAGGGGGTTATGGAGAGTGCGGACTGGCCCTCGGCCCAGTTGGGCAGGCCAGCTAGGCCGGAGCCTAGTGGGGGTGCTGTTTCCTTTTTTGTGTGTGTCAGTTTTGGTTTTCTGTTTTTGTAATCTCTTTTCTTTTATTTCTTTTCCTTTTTTGTTTCATTTAATTTTGGGTATTTAGGTACTTTAGAAAATTGTGTTTTCTACACCATAATTACCTAGGCATTTAACTGCACCAGCCGAACATTTTTATTTCAATGTTAGAAAACTCTTGTTGTTTGCCATTTTTAGAATTTAAATTTTGAAACGGTTTTGAATCATTGCGAGGTTAGCAACAGTAACCGAGGTGATGTGGCATGATTAGCGTGGGGTTACTATAGTATGATTATCCGGGTGTTACAAAACATAAAAGATATCCAACACATATAACTTCATCATACATGCATAGTTCCGTCCAACCATACCAAGTTCCATGCATAGTTCCATCATACATAGCAAGTTCAACATAGAGGCACTCAACCATATATATTATAATAGTTTCATCCAACGATACATGCATACTTCAATGATACAAAAGAAACAGAGAAAGGGATAAGAAGCACTCCATCAATGCAAGCTTTGATGAGGTGAATGCAATCTACAAAATGGTTAATAAGAAATTTAGAAGAAGAAGAAAATGAAGAAGAAGAAGAAGAAGAAGAAAATGATGAGGAAGACGACATTTTTTACATAAGTAGGCTAAGTATAGGTCTTTATTGAGCTAACCTAGGTATATATGCATATTAGAGCTAACTTAGCATATTAGAGCTAACTTAGGTCATTTTGGAGCTTACATAGGTAAAATTGATCATTTTGGACCTAATTAGGCTTATTATGTCATTTTCAAGGAAAATAAGCTAACTATATGACATATATGAGGTTACCAAGGTTGTTATGCCATTCCAATCCTAAGTAAGATAATTATGCCATTTTTTACATAAGTAAGCTAAGTGTATGTCATTATTGAGCAAACCTAGGTAACTAAGAATATAGCATCTTAGAGGTAGCTTAGGTCATTTCGAAGGAAACAAGCTAAGTATAGATCATTTTGGAGCTAAGTAAGCTAATTATGTCATTTTGGAGGAAGATAAGCTAAGTCTAGGTCATTATGGTAAGCATTTTGGAGGAAATAAAGCTAAGTCTATGTCTTTATGCATTTGGTAAGCAAGACACTAGAGAAAACATACCGTCATCACGGAGGTGAAGCACCGTCGTTGCTCATGCCGGTACCACCACCTAGAGAAGGATTGTGTGATGCTTGTCCGGAGGCACGCAGCACCAAAGAAAATTCGCAATGTTTCCTTAGCATGACAACACTCAAATATTAATACTAGTAACTAATGACCATTCAAATTAAAATCACCGTGGTCCCCGGAGCAATCTCTGGCATTGGTGGAGGGGTCTGACCGGCCTTCTGGCACACAGCCTGCACATTTGGTTTTCACAGGTCAGACATACTAGTTAGTAATGAAACGAACATTACGTGCATGATTTGGCTAATATGCGGAAGAAACTTACCACGAGGAGCTCATACAGGGCCCGGTTCTGCATGTCATTCCATGCCCTCTCCTCCTCCATCAACATTATCATCTTTTCCTCCAACTCCAGCTCCCTCTCCGCCAGAAGCGCCTAGGTTCTATCTCTCTTAGTCTGAAGAGCAGCCTGTAACACCACTCATTGTTAGAATTGTAATCATCGATGGCTGCACACGCAATGTAATGCTTTAAATAAATCTGAGTCTGTATAACTAGCATGGAAGGCAAGCTCGATTGGCCATGGACGAGGTCTTATCTCAGGATTTGAGATCGTTTGGCCTGCCTTGATCTGCGGGAGAGTGCGAGGACCATGGATAAGTCCATCTCCAATGGCTATTGAGCCTTGGGACCTCCCGCCACCAGATATCATCACCAGCTACGGATAAAATGGCCCGCTCAGGTTAAAGTCCTTCCCTTTCCTCGCCTTCCACTCATCTTTGTACTTCACGAGCTTGTTGTGGGAGGATATGTTGGTGAAGTTCTCTGGATAATCGAGGCCAGATGCAGAGAATGCCTTGGCCTTCTTGAACGGGGCAGTATGGGCCATGGCATAGAGGTCGAACACCTTTGGCACCGGTGCCATATTGTATCCCGCCTAAAAGAGAGAAACATAGTATTAGTAATTAAAGGGCTCAAGCTAGCATGACAGAATGAATTGCATGAATCATGAAGCAAACCACATACCCAGTTCCGCCTATATTGATATAAGTTGGCGCTGCCTTGATGGTGTGGCACACCTCTCATTTGGGCACTCTTGTCCTTGTCACCTTTGTGGACGGCCCGCCATGTGTCTGAACACCACTCATCAACCAATGCCTCCCAACAATCCATCTTATCAGCACACCATCTCGGGCACCTAAGTCAGTAAAGAGAAAATTGAGCGCTACACCTATGAATCAAGTCAACGAAACTAAGAACAAGGCCTTAAGAATATAGGCAATTACCTTAATGTACTCCTCCTTCTTTAGAAACTTTCCATGGTACTTCTTCTTGGGTTTCCGAACACCATGCGAGGCGAAGTAGTCTTGAACAGCCTGCACCCGAGCCTCGTGGCGTATGTTTTGTAGTAGGTGCCTGCACTCGGCATCTATAACCCGTGCATAGGCCTCCTCGTATCCCTCCTCACACCTGTAGAAGGTCAACAATCAAACGAGACAACATTGATTAGTAAAATAACTAAGATTATTCGAAGATTTTTAATTGTGTAAATAAGAAATTACCCAGAACGTTCTGATCACCATGTCGGCCCTCGTGTGGCACATTACACCATTGATGATCTCCTCCGGCGGGGTCGGGGCAGCCAAGTAGTGCTCCTAGGTCAATCCTAGATCTGGAAGCTGAACCTCACCGGACAACATGAGCCACCCCGGGAAGTTTTGCCAGCAAATCACACCAAGGACTTGGTTGGGCCTGCGGACATCCTGATGGTGGTCCCAACCCCTACAGTATGACAAGGCCAACACATTAGATATTTAGAAAAAACTTGATGGCAAAAGGTACAAAAAGATTAAATGCACTTACCTCGTCCCATCACGCCAAATCAACCACCTCTGCTCCCAGGTCGCCGGCACGGACAGGAGCCGTGTACTGCCACGTTGGTAGACGGTGGCCTCCTCAACCACCTCGTCCTCGCTGCTATCGGAAATCTGATGCCCGCCGCCATCGGCATGGCCACTCGACACCTCTGGCGGATCCTTCCAGGTACCCCATCCGGATGTCTCCTCGGACGTAGCCTGGGGCGGAGTCCGGTGGGCCCAAGCATCCTGGCCCGAAGTATCGTGGGCCGAAGAGGAGGAGGTGAAGTCCCGCCGACCTGAGGCTCGTGGACTGGAGTCTGGTGGGCCGAAGAGGAGGGGCCGAAGGCCCGTCGACCCGAGGCTCGTGGACTGGAGTCCATGTAGCTTCCTCCTTAGATGGGCCCCTAGCAGTCATGTGCTCGGGTGACTCAGCTGGAGGTGGCGGCGAGGAAGGCGCAGGAGCCTGCCTACTGAGTTTGTAAAAGTTTTATCACTTTCAGTTTGTCAACTGAATTGCTTGAGGTCAAGCAAAGGTTTAAGCTTGGGGGAGTTGATACGTCTCCATCGTATATACTTTTCCAAACACTTTTGACCTTGTTTTGGACTCTAACTTGCATGATTTGAATGGAACTAACCCAGACTGACGCTGTTTTCAGCAGAATTGCCATGGTGTTATTTTGTGCAGAAACAAAAGTTCTCGGAATGACTTGAAACTTCATGGAGAACATTTTTGGAATATATAAAAAACGGGTGAAATAATCAATGTTAGGGGGCCCACACCCTGTCCACGAGGGTGGGGGCGCGCACCCTGCCTCATGGGCCCCCTGATGCTCCACCGACCTCAACTCCAACTCTATATATTCACGTTCGGGGAGAAAAAATTAGAGAGAAGGATTCATCGTGTTTAACGATACGGAGCCGCCGCCAAGCCCTAATCTCTCTCGGGAGGGCTCATCTGGAGTCCATTCGGGGCTCCGGAGAGGGGAATCCGTAGCCATCATAATCAACCTTCCTCCATCACCAATTTCATGATGCTCACTGCTGTGCGTGAGTAATTCCATCGTAGGCTTGCTGGACGGTGATGGGTTGGATGAGATTTATCATGTAATCGAGTTAGTTTTGTTAGGGTTTGATCCCTAGTATCCATCATGTTCTGAGATTGATGTTGCTATGACTTTGCCATGCTTAATGCTTGTCACTAGGGCCAGAGTGCCATGATTTGAGATCTAAACCTATTATGTTTTCATGAATATATGTGAGTTCTTAATCCTATTTTGCAAGTCAATAGTCACCTACTATGTGTTATGATCCGGTAACCTCGAAGTGACAATAATCGGGACCACTCCCGGTGATGAAAATAGTTTGAGGAGTTCATGTATTCACTCAATGCTAATGCTTTGTTTCGGTACCCTATTAAAACGAGGCCTTAATATACCTTAGATTCCAATAGGACCCCGCTGCCACGGGAGGGTAGGACAAAAGATGTCATGCAAGTTCTTTTTGATAAGCACGTATGACTATATTGAGAATACGTGCCTACATTACATTGATGAACTGGAGCTAGTTCTGTCTCACCCTATGTTATAACTGTTGCATGAGGAATCGCATCCGACATAATTATCCATTACTGATCCAATGCCTACGAGCTTTTCACATATTGATCTTTGCTTAGTTACTTTACCATTGCCATTGTTACAATCACTACAAAACCAATACTGTTACTTTTGCTACCGTTACCGTTACTTCCATATTACTTTGCTACTAAATACTTTGCTGCAGATATTAAGTCTTTCGGGTGCGGTTGAATTGACAACTCAACTATTAATACTTGATAATATTCTTTGGCTCCCCTTATGTCGAATCAATAAATTTGGGTTGAATACTCTACCCTCGAAAACTGTTGCGATCCCCTATACTTGTGGGTTATCAAGACTATTTTCTGGCACCGTTGCCGGGGAGCATAGCTCTATTCTTTGAGTCACTTGGGATTTATATCTGTTGATCACTATGATGAACTTCAAATATGAAAGAAACAAGATTTATCCCTCAACTACGAGGGGACGTAAGGAACTGCCATCTAGCTCTGCACTTGATTCACCTTCTATTATGAGTAAACTTGCGACACCTACACCTGCTATTCATTCTGATATGTCGCATGTTATTGATTATGCTACTTCTGCTATGCATGATGCTTATGATGAAACTACTTCTATGCTTGATAATACTGTGCCACTAGGTGAATTTCTTGATGAACAACTTGCTAGGGTTAGGGAGAATGAAATTATTGAAATTGATAATATTGATGAAAGTGATGATGAAGATTCTCCTCTCTATGTGTTGAAAATCTTGAAGTTTTGCTTCTTTTGCCTTCCTATGCTAGTTGATTCTTGTTCCCATAAATTGTTTGCTCACAAAATCCCGATGCATAGGAAGTGGGTTAGACTTAAATGTGCTTGTCATGTGCTTCATGATGCTCTCTTTAGATTTCAATTCTTATCTTTTATGCGAGCATCATTGAAATCATCATGCCTAGCTTAAAAGGCATAAAAGATAAGCTCTTGTTGGGAGAAAACCCAACACTTTTACCTACTCTTTTTGTGTGTTCACATGATTATTCTACTCTAGTAAACATGTTTTATTGATTTTGTTTCAATAAAGTGCCAAGTAAAGCCTTTAGGATCTTGTTGGGTGATAGTTACTTTGATCTTGCTGAAAAACAGAAACTTTTGCGCTCACGAAAATAATTCTAGTTTTTAACTGAGGAGTGTATTTGAGTTGATTAGTTTTTAAGAAGATTAATATAAAAATTTCTCATGTTCTCCTAATTTTTCAGAAGTTTTGGTGTAGTAGAAGTATGGTTTGAGTACAGATTACTACAAACTATTCTGTTTTTGACAGATTCTGTTTTCAATGCATAGTTTGCTTGTTTTCTAGTTTATATGCCTTATATTGCTCAATATAAGTTGTAGAAATGATATGATACAGTAGGCATTGTGTGAGAACAATTAAGAATCTTGTCTTTGGCAGTACCAAAAGTGGAATGGTTTGCACTTTATCATACTAACCTATCTCACAAAATTCCGTTAGGTTTATTGTGATTGAAGTTTTCAAGTTCAGGGTGAGATATCTATATGAGGAGAATAAGGAGTGACAAGACCCTAAGCTTGGGGATACCCAAGACACCCCAAGGTAATATTCAAGGAAAATCCAAGCAACTAAGCATGGGGATACCCCGGAAGGCATCCCCACGTCTCCAACATTATCAGTAATGTCACTTGGAGCTATGTTTTCATTCGTCACATGATATGTGTTTTGCTTGGAGCATCATTTTATTTTGTTAGGATTTTCTTGCTGTTATTTATAATAATGTTTTGCATCTTTTATTTCAATAAAATTGGCAATGATAGCCTTTGCCATGCTTATTTTGTAAGTATACATGTTGCTGTTTGAAAACAGAAAGTTTACCGTTATTGCAAAAATTCCCTAGAAAATTAAGAATGTGATAAAATGTTGAAACTTTTTGTAGTGAGCTCTGATAAATTTTCTGAAGTGTGGTAAATTTTCATAATTTTTGGAGTTAGGGAAGTATTGATACTCTTGCATTCTTTACAGACTGTATTGTTTTGGCAGACTACTATTACGGTTGCATTGTTTGCATATGTTTGCTTGTTAAACGATTCTATTCATGGATAGGAGTATTGAATATGCAGAGGCATTTAGTATGCAATGTTGAATAATAATTTTAGTGGTTTGCTACAGTAGAGAATGAGGTTTTTGCATTGGTTTATACTAACTTATCTCACGAGTTTTTGTTGAGTTTTGTGTGGATGAAGTTTTTAAGATTTAGGGAAACTGTGATATAAAATGAACTAAGGAAACACAAAAGCTCAAGCTTGGGGATGCCTAAGGCATCCCAAGATAATATTTCAAGAAGTCTCAAGCATCTAAACTTGGGGATGCCCCGATAGGCATCCCACTTGTTTTCTTCAACAATTATCGATTAGTATCGGTTGAGCCTAAATTTTTGCTTCTTCACAGTATGTGTGATATCCTTGGATTGTCATTTTATTTTGTTTTGCTTGCTGTTTTAATAAAGTACTTATATCTGAAAGTTTTTAAATAAAATAGAGTCCTCAAATAGTTGCCAGGGGGGCTAAGTAAGTGGCATTCATATCCCATCAATGAAGTTCTTGTCTATGTCCTTTACTCTTGTGCTTCAATTATATGCTATGAGTAAATTGTTGAATAAATTGAATGTCATGAAGTTGAAATAATATCATGCCTAGTGGTAGCTTCACATTGGGTTTAGAAAGTGAATTCTTTTGAGGTTTGACAATCACAATATTGGTCATACAAGCAATTCACGAATAATTAGTATAAGGAAGAGAACTTTCACATGCAAATACACTATCATGGAAATCTTTTGTGATTGTGAGCCAACGTAATGGTTTATGTTTGTTCATATTCACATAGAAGTTATGTTGTCATAGATCCTTCAACATGTGGTGCTTGCCCCCCATTTTTGCTAGCCAAAAATTCCGCACCAAGTAGAGATACTACTTGTGCATCCAAAAACACTTAAACCCAAATCCTATTTTCAAGAGTCCACTATACCTACCTATATGCGGTATTCTTTTGCCGTTCTAAGCAAATTTGTATGTGCCACCTCTAATATTCAAAATAAATTTCTCTTTTTTGTGCTCATACCGCTCGCGAGGCGGTGAGGGGTGGCCAATATTTTCCATGCTAGATGTGTTATTCTCACGATGAGTGTTTATTCACTTACCGTTGCATGAGAGTAAGGCAAAGGTATTAGGGATGCCCAGTCCTAAAATGAAAAATGAATTTACTTTATGTTGTCAAATAATAAATTCCTTGGAAAGTGTTGGTACGAAAGGCACCCATGGATACGGTTAGCCATGGAAAGTGAAAGTATGGTGGAAAAAGGAATAAACTTTATTTGCTGTCTGGGAACCGCCTATGATATATCTAGCCTGGAAAGTGTTGGGAGCTCTAAGTCATTTTCGTTGGTGGGAAAAGTATGCCTCTCAAAATGTTTTTATCTCTTAATTTTTCTTTGAGCTTTGGCACATCTATAAATCCCTACTTCCCTCTGCGAAGGGCCTATCTTTTACTTTTCAGTATTTACTTTTATGCAAAGAGTCAAAGTATTCCTCGCTATTCCTTTTTATTTTCTCTTTTTGGTAAGCATCATGTGGTGAGGAAAGATCTAGGCACATATGTCCAGTTGAATATCGGTGGCATCAGTTATTATTGTTGACATCACCCTTGAGGTGAAGACGTTGGGAGGCAAAACAATAAGCCCCTATCTTTCTATGTGTCCGGTTGAAACGTTTTGCTCATGTGTATGAGGTGAGTGTTAGCAATCATAGAAGACTACATGATGGTTGAGTATGTGGAGCTACTTAAACTTTGTGGAATAAGTTGAATTGCAATTGCTTGGTGACTAAGAACAAAGGTTGTTGGGTTTAAAGAGAATTCATTGTTTGAACCTTAACATGTGAATTTGTTGCCACTATAACATGAGAAGTTTTATAAGAAATAATTGCTGTTATGATGCTAGGAAAAGTGATTGAAATTATCATTAATCAAACTTGTGCACTTTGCTAGCATTCACACGTCATAAATTATTTCTTCTATCATTTACCTACTCGAGGATGAGTAGGAATTAAGCTTGGGGATGTTGTTATGTCTCCAACGTATTTATAATTTATGAAGCATTCATGCCAATATATTATCATTATTGGATGTTTTACAATCATTTTATAGCAACTTTATATCATTTTTTGGGAATATCCTATTGACCCAGTGCCAGTGCCAGTTGCTGTTTTTTTGCTTGTTTTTTACATCGCAGAAAATCAATATTAAACGGAGTCCAAACAGATTTTTTTCAAAACTATGTTATTTTTTGTAGCAATTTCGTAAACTATAGGACGTAATGCAAAAAAACCAAAACTAGTAGCCCGTCGGCCACAGCTAGGCCGAAGTAGTACTTTTCGGCCACAGCTAGGCCGAAATAGTACTTTTCGGCCACAGCTAGGCCGATGTAGTACTTTTCGGCCACAGCTAGGCCGAAGTAGTACTTTTCGGCCATCCCCTGGCCAAAAAGACACTTTTTGGTCAACTCTAGGCCGAAATAGACTTTTTGGTCAAGTCTAGGCCGAAAAGTCACTTTTTGGTCAACCCTAGGCCGAAGTTGCATGTCTCATGTTGAAATGTATTTTGTCGCCACCCGTTTCGCGCCCACCCCTTCCCGCCACCCGTTTCCCGCCAACCCCTTCCCGCCAAATGTTTCCGCCACCCGTTTCTCGCCAACCCCTCCCCGCCAATCCCTTTCCGCCTTATTTTCCCGCCAATCCGTTCCCGCCTTATTTTCCCGCCAATTCCTTCCCGCCTTATTTGCCCGCCAATCCCTTCCCGCCAACCCTTTCCCGCCATACCGCAGTTATTCTTTCCCGCCATTTTCTCCTCTGTATCTATAAAACCCCCTTTAGGCGGAGGTGGATAAGCATTCTAGTGTAGTGTAGTCGAGATGTCCCATTATCCATTCGATCGTAGTTTTCACCCTGAGATGAGCAGCACTCTGCTGAGTCTAGCTACTGATTTCAGGATGGACAATAGGATAGTTCCATGGCACGAACTCACCGGTAGTGACACCATAATGAATGAGTTGGCTCACCAACTATGTAGGTCTGGGTGGCCTGAAAGGACCTATGAGGAGGTACGTCAAGAACTTCTTAGGTTGCATGAAAGGTGGAGGAAGGTGGTGGAGCCGAAGAGTGAAACTTTTAGAAGGACTGCAGAAAAGCATCCATTTTTATGGACTAAGGAGAGCGAGGACGACGATGATATCTTCATGCCGCCGCTTCCGTGTTCTGCACCGTCGAAGGGCAAGAGTTCTGCATCATCCAAAGGAAAGAGTTCTGCATCTGCAAAGGGCAAGAGTTCTGTATCGACCAAGGGCAAGAGTTCTGCATCGACGAAGGGCAAGAGGAGCGCATCGTTGAAGGGCAAGAGGGCTGCATCAACGGAGGATGACGATGATGGCTTCATGTAGTATGTAAGATGTGTTCCAGTTGTACCGTTTCATTCAGATGTATTTGCATTATTAGTTTGTATTGTATTATTGTAGGGCATTATGTTCTATCTGGATTTCATTTTGTAGTATGTAAGATGTATTGCACAAGTTCAGTCGCACCATTTAATTTAGATGTACTTGTATCTTAATTATCGGCTGTATATTTGTAAATGTAACTGGAATAAGAATGCGAATTAATAGTAATATGTCTCTCGCATACATAAAACAATATATGTCTCCTGATCACATAAAAGCAAGTGCGATAGTAACACATACATGAAGCATGTCTCATACATAAATACTGACACACAGCTGCGAATAGTCTGAAACTAACATAGATAATGAGTCATACATAGATAGATAAGCATATCACTGCGGGGGACGACCATGAGTCTGGGTCTTCCTCGGGCGAGGACCCGAAGGCGATAAGCACTGAGGTGGTGGAGGAGGCTCGCGATAACCACGACCATAGTTAACCTCGTCTGTCACGGTCTGTGTCTCCTGCGTCGGTGGTGGTGGTGGAGTGTGAAACACTGTCTGCGAGAAGCCATAAATGTTTGTAGCTTGGTCATCATCCTCGCGGTCGCCCTCAAAGTACGAAGCACCACCACTAAGGATCGGTGACTGCTCTGAATGCATGAACGGTTGCGACTGGTTGCCGCCTGCAGTAAAGTAAAATTGATACAAATGCATGAACGAAGCACCACCAGTAAGCATCAGTGACTGCTGAGAATGCAAGAATGATTACTACACTGTTCAAAAGAATGTAGTGTGTATTGTTACCTAGATTCATCTGCTGATGCCAGTAAATGCTCCCTAGCTGTGAAGGAGGTGGCTCATGCCAGGAAGAGCTCCCTGGCTGTGAAGGAGGTGGCTCATGCCAGGAAGATCTCCCTGGCTATGAAGGAGATGGCTCATGCCAACAAGAGCTCCCTGGCTGTGAAGGAGGTGGCTCATACCAGGAAGATCTCCCTGGCTATGAAGGATGAGGTTCTGCACGGTGCACAGAGGGTCGTGGTTCTGAATGGTGCACAGAGGGTCGTGGTTCTGAATGCTGTACAGAGGGATGTGGCGGACGATGTGCTGGAGGAGGAAGTGCAACATCCGAAGTCCGTCTACACGTAACAGCTGTGTAAATCCCGCGTAGCTTGTCATCAAGACGCCTCAACCATGAGACGCCCTCTCGCAGTGGGATAGTTTCTCCCCTCTGAAAGTGCCGCATTAAAGCGGAAACCTCCTCTCGCGCCTATAGTGTCAAGTCACCATGTACACAAAGAGTTAACCAATTATATCCTCGTTGTATGATAGACACCACGAATAGACAACTAAGCGAATATGTCTAGATTAATAAAAGACTTAACGTATGAGAACCAAGGCGTTTACCGCGTGGTGTCTGGTTCCCACAACTGAGGCAGTTGGGTACATATCGCTGGTGAGAGGGGCTTCGATCTGATCAGGAGCAGCTGATGGAACCAAGTAGATCCTCGTTGTATGCCGGTGATGCTGCAGATACAACCCGAACATTTCCCAGTTAAAGGGCCGAACCTCACCCCAAATATTTGTCGCAGCGGTAGTCCATTCGTCAACGTAAGGGGTAATGGTCTGAAGCCAATAAGCCACGGACTTGTTTCCTCCTAGGCGATTGTCCCTGAGATTGACAGGCGCGATACATGATTAGGTATATTATGAATGCAGAGCTGCCAACTAAAATAGTATTAGTACTTACTTGTGCACGTGGTCAGGCAAGTGTGGAATATCTGGCATGTCAGGCTGTTGATATAGACCGAACTGTCTCATCACCCTATGAAGAGACATCTCCTCAACCGTCACGTCGAACACCAACTTGGCCTTGGTCATCCAAAAGTGCCGATCTCTAGTGCACAATCCAGAAATCCCAACTGGGTACCTCGTTGATATAGCCTGAGGCGAGTATGGCTCCCAAATAACTTGATCCTCATGCAAACTATCAAATTGCGCCATGAAGGACGTGTAGCATCCCCTAACCTGAGTATGCGCAAACTGTCTCTGTGCATGACAACAAATAAGCATTAGTAGCCGATAATTGAATTAATTGAATTAATTGTTACTTAATATAAAAGTACCTCTCGTCGTGTCCAAACAGATCCCATAGTAGGTAAGTCCCCGATAGCAGCCACATAAGTCCCAGCTAAGTCCTCCAAACCAAAAGGTTTATCAACGTAGACATAGGGTCGTCCAATAGGGAATCTCTCGTATGACCAGAGCTGCAACAATAATGGACATCCAACAAGACTAGATTTTCTAGACTTCAACAAGCAAGCTTTGCACAGGCCTCTGTACGTAGCCGCTAACACAGCAGAACCAAAACTCCTCTGTAGAATATCCGCAGGGCAACATGCGTTAGCTATCTCTCGTGCAATACCGATGAGTCGTGCATCGACAGTGGTCACGTGGTTCTCCGTAAACATTGTCTTGCCGAACAGCCAAAGAATATATGCCTCTAGGGACCAGTCAATCTGTGCCTCTGACAACTGAATGTCGGGATGTACTAACGAGACAATCTACATAGAAACGTAATAATTGTATGAACATCGGACAACTAAGAAACAACATTTGTTTATGTGGCCGTGATGATTGCCTGAAACTGGCTCAACCATCTAAAAAGAGGTCCATGAGGATCGTTGTCTATGGCCCTAGCAGTCGGGACCGCAGACAAAAAATGGGTCTGCATTGCTGCTTGCCACCCAGATTCTGCCTCTAAGGGACCTATGGCAGCACCGGCCAGAGGTAATCCCAACAAGTAAGACACATCCTGTAAAGTAGGCACCATCTCCCCCCAGGGAAAGTGAAACATATGTGTCTCTGGTCTCCATCTATCTACTAAGCAGGTAAGGAGTGACTTGTCGTAAGAGAAACGTCTCACTTGCCTCTTGTGTAACTACAATGGTTCACCTGCCTCATCTAAGTCCAGACCATCAATCCACTCATCCAATGTACCCTCAACCAGCCGTGCCAAGGGTAGAAGTCTAGCCCAACTTAACCTACAAAATAAAGAGATTGTTAGCGGTTATGAAAAGTATGTCAAACATAGTAAGTCGTTATATGGACTCCATTATATGCACACATACCTATCAACCCATGAATCGTGTATCAGCCAGTTAGTCTTTGGGGTATGAGTGACCAACATGTCTAAGTTGTTGCCCGCTTCCGTAAGGGCGCCCCGGTGCTTTCTATCGATGTTACCATTAAGCAACGGAAACGAAGACATATCTGCAATTCAAACAACAAATCTCAGGTGCAAATAAAACATAGTCCTGACATATTACATATTAAAACATAGTCCTGACATATTACAAATTAAAACATAGTCCTGACATATTACATATTAAAACATAGTCCTGACATATTACAAATTAAAACATAGTCCTGACATATTACAAATTAAAACATAGTCCTCACATATTACAAATTAAAACATAGTCCTGACATATTACATATTAAAATCCACTACGGCACATTATATAGATTGTGAGTTATTTCTTCCTCGTCCGCCCCTTCGGCCTCGACTGCCACAACCACATCCGCCTCTTGCTCCTGTTGTCGCAGCCGTCGATGTGGAAGCACTCGTCGATGCGGAAGCACCATCTTTGTTCAGGTCGGGACAACATTTCATCCTATGCCCATAAGCCGCGCATAACAAACATTGTCTGGTTGCTCCACCAGCTTCAGACTGGTCCATATCGTTCCGGATGCGACGTGCCTTTCGTCTGCCCCTACTTGTTCGCCGAAGGTCTGGATGCGGGATGTATACTCTCTCACTGTCGTTTACCTTGTTGAAAGTGCCGACGACTCTAAACCCTGTCATCTCGCCTATCCAGGTGTTGAGCACTGCCTCTTTTAAATAGTATGGGGACACGAAGGATATATCATCCAACTGAATCTGGCCACAGGAAGCCAACACATGAGAGCAAGGTAGGCGCAACAACTTCGGTTTGTTGCATGTACACTCAAACGTTGGATAAAATTCCGTTCCAATTTTTACCTCGTGTGTCTTCACCTCATTTCCAGAACCAAAACCATCGGTAGGAAGCTGAACCTCATACCTCCTTTCTTAATTCCCTATGAATCTGACACTGTGCTTCTTTGCTTTCTCTATCTTCTTTGCCATGTATTCCATGACACGGCTACAATAAGGTGTGTTCTGATTATCTTCAATATGCTTCTTTGCTAACTCATGCCTTTCTCTGAAATATCTCAAAGTGCCATGGAATACAGCCTCAACAATAGCTATGAGTGGCAATGCTCTATTCCCTCTCAGCACAAAGTTATACACCTCTGCAAGATTGGTTGTCATGTGGCCATACCTAGCTCCATGTGTGTCATGCAGCAAAGACCAATTCATTGGAGGCTCTTTCTCTATCCACTCAGGAAAATTCTTTATTGCCCTTCCCTTCTTTCTCTTAGTATTAGGAGGGTCAATTGCTGGCAAGTCACAAAGACCAACTGGCTGCTCTAGCTCCGCGATGAGTGCTGCTAATTTAACCTGATCTTCTTCCATTTTCTTCCTTGCATGGACCTGCTTCTTAGTAAACTGATCTAGTTTTGACCAAATAAATTCGTATTTCCGCTGCTGGCTCTGCTTGCATAATTTTTTGAACAAGTTCATCAACCGCTTGTTCTTGAACTGTGAGAAAAAAATTAGCCCCAAGATGGCGCATGCACCACCGGCTCTGCAAGTCCCTCCAAGGTGTTGGTTCGTCATCTGCTGGATTACGAAGTGTCTTCACAGCCTTCAATATACCAGCATGTCTGTCATGAATGACACACACGTTTGGTCGGTCCTTCATGATGGCAATTTTCACTTGGCAGAAGAACCATACCCAGCTAAGAAAGTTCTCACCCTCCACAAATGCCATGGCAAGTGGGATGATTTGATTGTTCCCGTCCACACCAATAGCAGTCAGGATTTGCCCTCTATACTGACCGGTCAGGAATGTACCATCCACAAATATAACAGGAGGACAATGCCGGAACGCTTCGATGCACATAGCAAAAGAGAAGAACACTCATTTCAACACCTTGAAATCTGGTATACTCAGCAACCTCATGTGTTGTACGTTCACATAAGTGCCGGGATTCCTCTCCTTCAGTATGCCCAGGAGACGAACAACATTATCATATGAGTCGAAGAACGTCCCAAACCTTTCCTCCATAGCCTTCTGCTTAGCCCTCCAAGCCTTCCCATAAGGAATGACATAATTCCATCTGACCTTCACTGCTGTCTGGATGTGTTTTGCTTCCATATCTTTCTTCTCTACTATCTCAGTATACATGAGTTGCGCAATGAGACTTGAAGTCAGGTTCGGATGCTTGACCAGCAGGTTCGTCCTCACACAATTATGTGGGACGACAATGGTGACAACCCAGTGGATGTCATACTTCGGCACGTGACCGTGCACCTTCCCAAGACAACCTGTTACAACACATTTCACGGTATAGTTTGTTGGACTTGATATGTGTGTCTTGAAAACCCTCTGCGTAGACATAGCCCACTTTATCACCGCATACTTCAAGTTTTTCTTTGTATCAAACATAGCCCCTATTTGTACTTGGTTCAGATTATACTGCCATGGAGTCTCATGGCCATCGTTCACCTAAGGCCGGTGGATATGTCCTACTCCCATGCAGAAGGAATCGGTACCTCAACATCATCCTCAGAATTTTCAGAATCTAGTTCCTCCACCAATCCATCCTCGTCCTCTTCCTCCATCACCCTCTGCATTTCATCCCCTTCCTCATCCCCATCAGCAAAACCAGAAACAGCTAATATTATCGACTGGCTACTCTGCCCAGTATCAGGACCACAAACATTGTGTGCCACGTAGTCTGACTCTTTCTCCGGTTGGCTAGCATCCACATCTTGTGGCTGTGACCTGAATAAAACAATCTCGTTAGCCACTTCACTGCCTTGGCAGGGTTCATACCCCCTGTGGAGTTGTATGGTATTCTCCTCCTTCGGCACAGGTTGCACAAGTGCATATGGGTGGATTCTTCGGTCATGACAGCGTCTTAACAGGGACAACCAATGCTGTCTCCTATCTACCGGCATCAACTCCCACTTGACATTTTTAGAACATTTGGTCCACAATGCATGAATACTGACGGAACATACTTCAGGATCCAGCCCGAAACTAGTTGTCAACCAGTACTTCAATTGTCTAATGTCCAGTCTGTCCGGGTCTGCTAGTGTCATGACGCCATTTTTAAACTCGCTAAGATCAACCCCCAACTCATTATATCGAACATTACCAGCGCCGTAGTAAACATTCAGATTTACTGATTCAGACATTTGCACCTGTCAGACATTGCCATCTTCTCATTAATCACAACAAACTATGCGCTAAAATGCCTCCAAAAATATATTAACACTAAAATTCACAATATGACTTATATACACTAGCTAAACTATATTAATCACAATATACACTAATATTATCCGCTACACAAACTATGCGCTAAAATGCCTCCAAAAATATATTAACACTAAAATTCACAATATACACTAATATTATCCGCTACACGAACTATGCGCTAAAATGCCTCCAAAAATATATTAACACTAAAATTCACGATATACACTAATATTATCCGCTACACGAACTATGCGCTAAAATGCCTCCTAAATTAAATTAACACTGAAATTCACAACGAACACTAATTGTAGCGACCAGACCTCAAATAGTCTGATCTCTGTGCTCCGGTGTCATCCCTGGATCAGTAATGCTGACACCACACAGTACTTCGAAGGATTTATAGCAGAGTGGCAATCACAAACTTATTACAACGATGTCTCAAAAGAGAACTTATTACAATAATATGGCTTAAGGCCATCTAGTGTCGATAACAGCGGAAGACTTGGAAGATAAATGGGTCCATCAACTCCAACGGCATCACTGAGTATAGAACCACGACCTAAAAGCACCTTAATCATCGTCTGAAATGTCTGCAACATTAACGTTGAAGCCCGAAACGGGTCAGCACATGGAATATGCTGGCAAAGTAACACATAGAGAGTAATGGAATGAAACAGCTATACTATATGCATATTTGGCTGGTGGAAAGCTCTATGGTTACTGTTTTGCGTAAAGCCAATTTTTCCCTACTGCAAAAGGAATAAATTTATTTAACTATCATGGTGGTTGTTAAACATTGAGAATGGTTGACAGCATTCTCAATCCCAATTAAAAGTAATCATTAAAACCCAACAATATTAATTAGAAGTAACATGATGAGATTCACATGATATTCAAGTACTAGATACTCAAGATTGTCCATAACCGGGGACACGGCTAATCATGATTAGTTTGTTACACTCTATAGATGTTTGCGCACTTTTCGCCACAAGATTCGATCACCTCCGTTGGATTTCTCGCACTACATGGTGTTTGAGAAACAGATGACCGAGACATAGTTTTTCAGAAGCGCTAGCACCTTACGTTGGATAGACCGGTACACCTATTTTCCCCCACATCTGCTAGTCTACCCTATAAGAGTTCGCACGACTTAGTCAACTATGCCAGAGCCCATAATGGCTTGTGGCTGCACACGTAACTATTTAGCATGAAAGATCTTATGATCCCTTCGAGCCTGGGTGGCGGTCCAAAAAAAACAGGCAAGTCCTGATAGACATCAGGTGCCTCAATCTACCCAGATGTGTGTTTAAGTTGCCACCTTAGATAAACCATTAAAATTATCAATCTCACATCTGTCAAGGATATCACTCACCCAATCCACGTCTACTAGCATAGCATGGCATAATAAGCAAACGTAGAAGTAACTCCCAAAGGTTTCCAAATAAACAGGTAATAGGTACTACCTCATCTACTTCCCATCCCACAATTTAATTAGATCCTAATCATGCAATGTGTGAGGATGGATCTAATGCAATAAAACTGGGTTGTAGAAAAAGTATGATCAAAGTGTTACTTGCTTTGCTGACGATCCGCGAGTCCTAGAGATTCGAAGTAACAGGCGGCGCAATCCGGGTAATCTATCGCAGACAAACAACAAGCATACAATAAGTACTCATCTAATGCACAGGTAAAACTCGAACAAGAGATCGAACCAGAAAGTTCAACTTAAGAACTCCGGTTGAGAAGAAAGAAAGAACCAAACAAAGAAACCAAAAACAAACGGCGGAAAACAATTCGGTTCTAGCAAGTTGAATCTAGGTCAAATTTTACAGTAGCAAAACTTAGTTAAAGTTGATTAGACGGAAAGGCGGTTTCGAAACGAAACTCCAGGCGCTTGAAGCACCTGATTCCGATAAACGAGCGAGAAGATAAACAAGAAAGACGATCAGATCTGAGATCGCGATCGCGGAATAAATCCGACGAGAAGAAAAAAAAGAAGAACGGTTGAACGAACGGGCGTTCGTTAACATAGAAGAAATCTGGTGATCACGTTCGTTAGGACGAACGGTCCGGCAAACGGTCTTGAGCAACTAAATCGGAAAAGAAAACGAATCCGATCTAGGGTTTCGGAGAGGAAATCCGATCGTAAAACCGAGTTAGAAAACCGGAACGATTTCGCGAAGAAAAATGAATCAAAAAAGAAGAATCAGAACGATTGGAAGAAAACGATCCGATGAGAAGAAAATATGTAGCGCGGGGCTACCTCCGGCGAAGTCTCCGGCGAGGAACTCCGGCATGGGGCGGCGGCGGTGGCAAGGTGCGGCGGCAGCGTGGGTGTGGGGTGGTGGGATGGCGCGGCTGCGGTGGGGCACTAGGGCGGCGCGGTGCGTGACGCAGGGCGCGGCAGCGTGGCGCGGTGTGCTTGGGGCTTTGGGGCTTTGGATTTGATGTGTTTAGAGGGGGGGTGTGGGAGTATTTATATTGGGGAGGGGGAGAAAACTTGGTGTAGGGGTCAAGGAATTGGACTAGGATTAGGAAAGAAAAGAGGGAAAAGATCTAGAAAAAAAACGAAAGTAGATGAATCCTACTAGGAATCAAAAGCAACGGCGGCTCCCTGGCCTCCTGCGCCTGGGCGCGGCGCGCGCTAGCGATGGCCTTGGGCTCCTGGCCGGCGGCTGGCTCGGTGGCTTGGGCCTTAGGCCCAAGTCGCTGGAGCTATTTTTTTTAAACGGTTCCGCGCTCGGGAAAAAAACAAAAAGAGATCTAATCGAACTCCAAATCTAATAAAGTAAATTTTCCCCGACTCCGAAAAATGAGTCGAACAAAATGAACTTTTCTCCGGGCCTAAAATGCAAACTTTTAAAACGCGCATTTTTCCCTATCCAAATAAAAGGCAAATAACCTCCGACAAAACCAATGATCCTTTTTTCAAAATTTGAGAAGACTCAAATATGAAAAAGACAAAATCTCCAACTCTCTACGAGGGTCCTTGAGTTGCGTGAAATTTGTAGGATCGCCAAAATGCAAGAAAATATGATATGCATGATGATCTATGTGTATAACATTCGAAATTGAAAATTTGGGATGTTACAAACCTACCCCCCTTAAGATGAATATCGCCCTCGAGATTCGGGTTGGCTAGAAAATAGGTGAGGGTGGTCCTTGAGCAAATCTTCTTCTCTCTCCCAGGTGGCTTCATCCTCTGAGTGGTCGTTCCACTGAACTTTGCAAAACTTGATAACCTTGCTGCGGGTAACTCTGCTGGCAATCTCGAGAATCCTGACTGGTTTCTCCTCATACGTTAGGTCGTCCTTCAACTGAATTGCTTCAAGTGGCACTGTATCTCTTAACGGTACCTCCGCCATCTCGGCGTGACATTTCTTCAGCTGAGAAACATGGAATATGTCATGAACTCCTGACAGTCCCTCAGGTAATTCCAACTTATACGCGACTTCTCCCATATCTTGCAAGATCTTATATGGTCCAACGAAATGCGGTGCTAATTGTCCCTTAACTCCAAAGCGCTTAACTCCTTGAAGTGGGGATACTCGGAGATACACTCTGTCTCCGGTTTCGTAAACTGTCTCTTTGCATTTAGAATCTGCGTAGCTCTTCTGCCTTCACTCTATGACATACGTCACAAACTTCTACATATGCTGCAATATCCTTCTTCATTCCAGTCCACCAGAATGTCTCCTTCAAATCCAAATACATCTTGGTATTTCCTGGGTGAATCGAATAGGGTGAATCATGTGCCTCTTGTAGAATCAACTTCCTGATCTCTGGGTCATTGGGCACATAAACACGGTCTTCAAACCATAGGGTGTCGTGCTCATCCTCACGAAATCCCTTTGCTTTTCCTTTGCTTAGTTTCTCCTCTATAGAAGCAATCTCCTTGTCAGATTTCTAAGCTCCTCTGATCTTATCCATCAATGTTGACCGAATCTCTAAAGCTGCTACATAGCCTTTCGGAACTATCTCCAAACATAGCTCACGAATGTTTTCTGCTAACTCCTTGGGTATTTCTCCCGTCATCAACGTATTGACATGGCTCTTGCGGCTCAATGCGTCAGCTAGTACATTAGCTTTACCGGGATGGTAATGCAATCTCATATCATAATCCTTGATGAGCTCCAACCATCTCCTTTGTCTGAGATTCAACTCCTTCTGCGTGAAAATGTACTTCAAACTCTTGTGATCCGTGTACACCTCACAATGATTTCCAATGAGAAAATGTCTCCATGTCTTCAATGCATGCACTATGGCTGCTAACTCCAAATCATGTGTGGCATAATTCAACTCATGAGGCTTCAGTTGTCGTGATGCATACGAAACAACTCTCCCTTCCTGCATAAGCACTGCTCCAAGTCCTCGATGTGAAGCGTCACAATACACCTCATAATCCTTGGCCTGATCTGGCAAAATCAATACTGGTGAGGTAACCAATCGTTTCTTCAACTCCTGGAAACTAGCCTCACACTCCTCAGTCCAATTGAACTTAGTATCCTTCTTCAACAACTCTGTCATAGGCTTCGCAATCTTTGAAAAGTTCTCAATGAATCTCCGGTAGTATCCTACGAGTCCAAGAAAACTCCGGATTTCTCCAACTGTCGTTGGTGCTTCCCATTTGGTTACGGTCTCAACCTTTGCGGGGCAACTGCTATCCCTTCTTCGGATATAACGTGTCCGAGGAATCCTACTTCCTTCAACCAAAACTCACATTTGCTAAACTTGGCATATAACTGATGTTCCCTTAGCTTCTCCAATACCAAACGCAAATGCTCCTTATGCTATTCTTCATTCTTCGAATAAACCAGGATATCATCAATGAACACTACGACGAACTTATCCAAAAACTCCATAAACACCTTGTTCATCATGTTCATAAAATAGGCAGGTGAGTTAGTCAATCCAAATGACATAACGGTATACTCATACAGTCCATATCTTGTGGTGAAAGCTGTCTTAGGAATATCCTGATCTCGAATCTTCAACTGGTGGTACCCTGATCGCAAATCGATCTTGGAAAACACCTTAGCTCCTTGCAAACGATCAAACAGATCATTGATCATTGGCAGTGGGTACTTGTTCTTGATGGTTACTTCATTCAATCCTCGATAATCAACAACCATGCTTAATGAGCCATCCTTCTTCTCCACTAGAAGTACGGGTGATCCCCAAGGCGAAGAACTTGGGCGTATGTAACCTTTCTCCAATAACTCCTTAATCTGATTCTTAATTTCTACCAAATCCTTTGCTGGCATCCGGTATGGTCTCTTTGATATTGGGCCTGTACCTGGCAATAACTCAATCAAAAACTAAATGTCTCTATCCGGTGGCATGCCTGGCAACTCTTCAGGAAATACATCAGGAAAATCCTTTACCACTGGTACTTCCTCGTGCACTACTCCTATTAGGCAATTTACTTGTGTCCTATTTGGCACATGCCGGGATACATACTTGATCCTTCTTCCTTCGGGTGTGGTAAGCAAAATTGACTTACTAGCACATTCAATATTCCCTTCATACTTTGATAACCAATCCATGCCTAATATCACATCCAATCCTTGAGATTCCAATACTATTAGGTATGAGGGAAAAACATAGTTACCAATCCTTAATGGTAACCCGGGTCACGTCTCGGAGGCATTTGAGGGTTTAGAAAAGAAGAGAAATAAGAATAGAATGAGGTCTAAAGAGAAAACACTACCCCAATGCACATGAGCAATTTCAAACAAAATCACTTCATTCAATCAGACAAGGGCTTACAATCGATCTAGCTATCGCAAAAGTGCTCGAACTATAGTGTTTACATGGGGGGAATACTACTAATATTTGGTGGTCATCTAGAAATTTGAACCGACAGAAGACTCCATGAAGTCCGCTCCGGCTTCGTCGTCAAAGTCGGGTTCACTTGGATCCGAATCGGTGTCGTCGATGATGATGTAGTTGTCTGGGCATGCGACGTACTCATCCTCCTCCTTGGATGCTAACTTCCTCTTTAGTTCTTCAATCTCTTGCTTAAGATCGCAGTTGTGTCTTGCTAGAGCTACGATCTCGTCCATGTAGTCCTTGCGTGTAGCCTTCAGTTCTCCTTCTAGCTCGATGATCCTTGTCTTCGCATTCTTCAGCTCCATCATATCATTGCACATCTGGTTCTCATGGCGTCGAATGTGCTGGTTTAACTCCTGGATAAAAGCTGCAATGGATTTATCCTTCTTGGTGCTGACTAACTTCCATTGTTCATCTCGGCATCCGCAAATCTGGTAGATGGTGTCCTTGAGGTCTTCTTGATAAACTTCTCCAATGCGTCCTATGGTGATATGGGCTGCCATGCTCTTTCCTAGACTCCAAGTTGGTGCATTGAAAACACTATCTATGGGCTTTGTGATTGGTGCGAATTTCCTTCCCGGAACATGAGCTTGAATCTTTCAGCGCTCCTCTTCAGGCAAAGTGGTGTTGAAGGTTCCCGTGAAACTTGGTAATCCAATGTTTAGGTACTTGGTGACTTCCTTCAAGTGAAGTCCAAAAGGTGTGCCTTCATCCAGTTGAGCGTACTTAATCTTCGCGTCCTTCATCCTAAAGAGTAGAAAAGATGAGGAGTTAGAAAATGAGGAGAGAATAGTGTTCTATGGCTTTAACTTAGTGGTCGTGTCCTACAGTCAGCGTGTGCTCTGATACCATCTCTATAGCGACCAGACCTCAAACAGTCTGATCTCTGTGCTCCGGTGTCATCCCTAGATCAGTAATGCTGACACCACATAGTACTTCGAAGGATTTATAGCAGAGTGGCAATCACACACTTATTACAACGATGTCTCAAAAGAGAACTTATTACAATAATATGGCTTAAGGCCATCTAGTGTCGATAATAGCGGAAGACTTGGAAGATAAATGGGTCCATCAACTCCAACGGCATCACTAAGTATAGAACCATGATGTAAAAGCACCTTAATCATCGTTTGAAAAGTATGCAACATTAACGTTGCAGCCTGAAACGGGTCAGCACCTGGAATATGCTGGCAAAGTAACACATAGAGAGTAATGGAATGAAACAGCTATACTATATGCATATTTGGCTGGTGGAAAGCTCTATGGTTACTGTTTTGCGTAAAGCCAATTTTTCCCTACTGCAAAAGGAATAAATTTATTTAACTATCATGGTGGTTGTTAAACATTGAGAATGGTTGACAGCATTCTCAATCCCAATTAAAAGTAATCATTAAAACCCAACAATATTAATTAGAAGTAACATGATGAGATTCACATGATATTCAAGTACTAGATACTGAAGAGTGGCTAATCATGATTAGTTTGTTACACTCTGCAGAGGTTTGCGCACTTTTCCCCACAAGACTCAATCGCCTCCGTTGGATTTCTCCCACTACATGGTGTTTGAGAAACGGATGACCGAGACATAGTTTTTCAGAAGCGCTAGCACCTAACGTTGGATAGACCGGTACACCTACTTTCCCCTACATCTGCTAGTCTACCCTGTAAGAGTTCGCATGACTTAGTCAACTATGCCAGAGCACATAATGGCTTGTGGCTGCACACGTAAGTATTTATCATGAAAGATCTTATGATCCCTTCGAGACTGGGTGGCGGTCCAAAAAAACAGGCAAGTTCTGATAGACATCAGGTGCCTCAATCCACCCAGATGTGTGTTTAAGTTGCCACCTTAGATAAACCATTAAAATTATCAATCTCACATCTGTCATGGATATCACTCACCCAATCCACGTCTACTAGCATAGCATGGCATAATAAGGAAACGTAGAAGTAACTCCCAAAGGTTTCAAAATAAACAGGTAATAGGTACTACCTCATCTACTTCCCATCCCACAATTTAATTAGATCCTAATCATGCAATGTGTCAGGATGGATCTAATGCAATAAAACTGGGTTGTAGAAAAAGTATGATCAAAGTGTTACTTGCCTTGCTGATGATCCGCGAGTCCTAGAGATTCGGAGTAACAGGCGGCGCAATCCGGGTAATCTATCACAGACAAACAACAAGCATACAATAAGTACTCATCTAATGCACAAGTAAAACTCGAACAAGAGATCGAACCAGAAAGTTCAACTTAAGAACTCTGGTTGAGAACAAAGAAAGAACCGAACAAAGAAACCGAAAACAAACGGCGGAAAACAACTCGGTTCTACCAAGTTGAACCTAGGTCAAATTTTACAGTAGCAAAACTTAGTTAAAGTTGATTAGACGGAACGGTGGTTTCAAAACGAAACTCCAGGCGCTTGAATCACCTGATTCCGATAAACGAGCGAGAAGATAAACAAGAAAGACGATCGGATCTGAGATCGCGATCGCGGAATAAATCCGACGAGAAGAAAAAAAGAAGAACGGTTGAACGAACGGGCGTTCGTTAACATAGAAGAAATCCGGTGATCACATTCGTTAGGACGAATGGTCCGGCGAACGGTCTCGAGCAACTAAATCGGAAAAGAAAACGAATCCGATCTAGGGTTTCGGAGAAGAAATCCGATCGTAAAACCGATCTAGAAAACTGGATCGATTTCGCAAAGAAAAACGAATTAGAAAAGAAGAATCTGAACGATTAGAAGAAAACGATCCGATGAGAAGAAAAGATGTAGCGCGGGGCTACCTCCAGCGAAGTCTCCGGCGAGGAACTCCGGCGGCATGGGCGTGGGGCGGCGGCGGTGGCAAGGTGCGGTGGCGGCGCGGGTGTGGGGTGGTGGGATGGCGCGGCGGCGGTGGGGCACTAGGGCGGTGCGGTGCGTGACGCAGGGCGAGGCGGCGTGGCGCGCTGTGCTTGGGGCTTTGGGGCTTTGGATTTGATGTGTTTAGAGGGGGGTGTGGGAGTATTTATATTGGGGAGGGGGAGAAAACTTGGTGTAGGGGTCAAGGAATTTGACTAGGATTAGGAAAGAAAAGAGGGAAAAGATCTAGAAAAAAAACGAAAGTAGATGAATCCTACTAGCAATCAAAAGCAACGGCGGCTCCCTGGTCTCCTGCGCCTGGGCGCGGCGCGCGCTAGCGATGGCCTTGGCCTCCTGGCCGGCGGCTAGCTCGGTGGCTTGGGCCTTAGGCCCAAGTCGCTGGAGCTCTTTTTTTTAAACGCTTCCGCACTCGGGAAAAAAAACAAAAAGAGATCTAATCGAACTCCAAATCTAATAAAGTAAATTTTCCTCGACTCCTAAAAATGAGTCGAACAAAATGAACTTTTCTCCGGGCCTAAAATGCAAACTTTTAAAACGCGCATTTTTCCCTATCCAAATAAAAGGCAAATAACCTCCGACAAAACCAATGATCCTTTTTTTCAAAATTTGAGAAGACTCAAATATGAAAAAGACGAAATCTCCAACTCTTTCCGAGGGTCCTTGAGTTGCGTGAAATTTCTAGGATCGCCAAAATGCAAGAAAATATGATATGCATGATGATCTATGTGTATAACATTCCAAATTGAAAATTTGGGATGTTACACTAATATTATCCCCTACACGAACTATGCGCTAATATTTACATAATATTTGTGACGACGTGATTATACCTTCGAAGTGTGTGTCCGCTTCTTGCTTCTCTCTTTGACTCAGCGGCACCGGCAACCTTGTGAAGTACTTGCACCACCGGAGAACGACAACGCCGCCCCCGACGACCGGAGGTTCAACTCCGGTCAGCCCCCAACCTGCTCCTCCTCCTCACCACCTCCTCCTCCTCACCACCTCCTCCTCTGCAGCTGCTGCTACTAGTCACCACCACCTACTACCCGTCCTCCTCTCCACCATGGCTCCTCCTCCCCACCATGGCTGCTCCTCCCCAAACACATCAAAAACTATCCCATAGCAAAAAATAACACCGTAGGCCGGTGGGGATTGCTATGATCTACCGATTCTGTGGGCTGGATTTGCAAATGTGTGGCAAATGGAGGAGATCGGCGCGGGGGGAGTTCTATAGAGAAGAACTGAGAGAGAGAGAGAGAGAGAAAGGGAAACGAAGAACAGAGCACAGCGTAGGGGTGAACGGGTGCTTATCCACACCTTTTCGGCCTAGACCTGGCCGAAAACGGCTTCGGTCGAAGCCTAGCCGAAAAGGCCAGCTTCGGTCACCGGTGGCCCGAAAACGGCCAGTTCGGCCGCCTAGCAGCCGAAGCTACTATTTTCAGCCGGGCCCCCGCCAACAGCGAGTTTTTGGCCCAAGCGCGGCCGAAAAGCCTACTTCGGCCATGGCCTGGCCGAAAACTCCCTTTTCGGCCCACTCGTGGCCGATGGGCTACTAGTTTTGCATTTTTTTCATTCTACGCTATAGTTTCCGAAATTGGTACAAAAAACATGATAGTTTTGAAAAAAAATCGTCCAAACACCGTGAAACTTTTTGTGGATTTTCTATGGACCGAAAGGAACCCAATGGGCCAGAGCTACACCTGGGGGGGGGGTGTTGTGCCCACCTCGGTGGCCTCACACACCCCTTCTTTGCACTATAAATTCCCAAAATATTCCGAACCCTTTGAGGTTAACGTAGATCAAAAGTTCCGCCGCCATAGGGCTCCGTAACCACCGAAAACCAATCTAGACCCGTTCTGGCACCCTACCGGATGGGGGGAATCATCTCCGGTGGCCATCTTCATCATCTCGACGGCCACTACGACGAGCCGGGGGTAGTCCACCCGAGGGGCTGAGGGTTTGAACCAGCAGCTATGTGTTTAATCTCTCTCTCTCTCTTTCTCGTAATCTATATCATGGGCTTTGTTAATATAGTCGGATCCTATGATGTTTCTCCCCTCTATACTCTTGTTGTGATGAATGGAATCTTTACCCATTGAAGTTTTGTCTTGTCGAATTGAATATTCAGAGATGAGAACACATGATATATGTCTTGCAGTATGAATGCTTGAGGTGACAATTGGGGTATGTTATTGATTCACTTGATATATGTTATGGCATTCAACTTGCGGATTCTCGCGGTGATATTAGGGTAATCTATGCATACGGGTTGATGCACGTTTTTCTCCCACGGAAACTTCGGGGTCTCTTTATAGTTCTTTGTGTGGATTGAGTATTATGAATATGAATATGCTTTGCTATTATTCTAGTATGAACTCTAGGATAGATCGAACGGAAACTATGGCTTTGTGATATTTTAGTACGAACTCTTGAATAGAATAATCGGAAAGAATAGCTTTGAGGTGGCTTCGCACCCTACAAATAATTCCTACCTTTTGTTCTCCGCTAATAGGAACTGGGGAGTGATTTTTTGCTATACTTTGAGGGATAATCATATGATCCAACTATGTTAGCATTGTTGAGAGATTGCACTATCGATAGTACGGACCCTAGGCCTTGTTTTTAAGCATTGCAATACCGTTTTTGTGTCCGTGTACTATTTGCTAACTTTCTGTTTTTATTTATTCAGATTATAAAAACCAATATCTACTATCCATATTACACTTCTATAACCATCTCTTTGCTGAAATAGTGCATCTATACAATTTGCCATTGTATTGGATCTGTTGGGGACACAAGAGATTGCTTGTATTTGATTGCAAGGTCATTTGAGAGAGACCATCTTCATCCTACACCTCTCACGGATTGATAAAGCTTAAGTCATCCACTTGAGGGAAAATTGCTACTGTCCTACAAAACTCTGCGCTTGGAGGCCCAACACATGTCTACAAAGAATAAAGTTGCGAAGTAGACATCAGCTACTAATCACTTTGCTGTACATAATTAATCTCCAGGTCAGGTTCAATTGACAACTCAGTTGCTAATACTTGCAAATATTCTTGGTTCCCCTTGTGTCGAATCAATAAATTTGGGTTCAATACTCTACCGTCAAAAACTGTTGTGAGTACCTATACTTGTGGGTTATCAATGAAAGCTTAAGAAAGTTATCCCTGGCCCATTATGCTCAATCATTGATCCATTCGTGAAACACACTCAGTATTAGCTACACTCAATGTACAGGTATGACAATAGAGCTCTCCAATTGGTGCTTTATATGATAAGATGCAGACTCAAAATAATAATAAAAACTGCATAAAAGTAAAGTATATAAAACCTTCACAGAGGGAAGCAGTTATTTGCAGAGGTGCCAGAGCTCAAAGTTTAAAACAAAGAAATAACAATTATTTTGGTAGGCATGATTTTTCTGTCAACAATACAACCGAAAGTTCCCAATATCTTCCATGCTAGACACATTATAGGCGGTTCCCAAACAGAAAAGAAAGTTCATTTACTTTCCCCCAATCTTTGCCAAACCATGGCTAGCCGTATCCACGGGTTCCCTCCATACCAACAACTTTCCAAGGAATTTATTACATATTTTTTCACTTTGATTCATTTCGGTACTGGGCATCCCTATTACCTTGCCATTTTCTCGTGCAATGACAAGTGAATAAACACTCATCGTGAGAATAATCCTCCTAACATGGAAGATATTGGCCACCCCCTGCCGCACCATGAGCGGTACAGGCACACAAAATGGAAACTTATTTTGAATGCTTAGATTGACAGATGCAAATTTACTTAGAACGGCTTGTAAATACCGCTTATAGGTAGGTATGGTGGAATCATTTGGCACAACTTTAGGTTTAAGGAGTTGCATGCACAAGCAGTATTTCTGCTTACTACAAATGAAGGCTAGCAAATAGATTGAGAAGCAACCAACCAACAAATAAAACGGTCATAAACATGCATTGAGAATAACTAACACTAAATAATGCACCATAAGCAGGATGTAACTTCGTTGCATAACTATTCACTTTACGTGCATGCATAGGGAATCACAAAACCTTAACACCAATATTCTTACTAAATCACAATTACTCACAAGCCTGACTCGCATATTATCATCTCCATATCGCAAAGCTATTGCAAGGAATCAATATTATCATATCCAATTATCTATATGAAAGTTATTATTATATCCCTCTTGGATATTGATCATATTGGGAACAAAATCATATCTTGTGCGAATTACCATTACTATTATCTATTCTCAAAAATATATAACTGAATCATGAGAGTTCATCTATTTCTTTAAAATATAATCAGTGTCGTGTTCAAAAAGATATAAGTGAAGTACAAGAGCAACTGCGTAGCTCAAAAGATATAAGTGAAGCACAGAGAGTGTTCTAACAAATCACGAATGATGAGTGATCCTCTCAAAAAGGTGTGTTCAGCAAAGATGATTGTGACAAACTAAAAAGAAAATAAAGCAAAGACTCGTATAATACATGATGCTCCAAGCAAAACCCATATCATGTAACGAATAGAAATATAGCCCCAACTAAATTACCGATGGTCGTTATAGGGAAAAGGGGATCCTTCTAGGGCATCCCCAAGATTAGCTACTTGGGAGTCCTTAAATACTACCTTGGGGTGCCTCAGCCATCCCCATTCTTAGGCTCTTGCCACCCATTATTCCTTTATCCATCGTGATCTCACTCAAAACTTGAAAACTCCAATCACACAAAACTCAAAAAAACCTTGTGAGATCTGTTATTATAAAAAAAATCACTACTTTAAGTACTATTTCAAACCCATTCATATTTTGTTTTTGCATAATACCTAGAGTATTCTAACTTCTCCATGGCTTGTAGGCCCCGATGCAATCCATAGTTCCAGGAAAACAAGCAAAACAATGCATCAATAAACATAATCTATCAGAAACAAAACATTTTGTAGCAATTCGAACAATGACCATACTTCTGTAACTCCAAAAATTCTAAAAAACATTAGGACAACGTGGTACATTTGTATATCAATCTTGTGTAAAAAATCAGAAATTTATCACCCTCTAGCAAATCTCAACAATCCTGCTACCGGACGCAAAGGTTACTGTTTTTGCACAGAATCGAAGAAACTACCATTCAAATCATCCCAAAGGCTTTACTCGGCACAAACTAGGTTTTTAGCATAAAAACAAGCAAAACACAAAAAACACAATCATAATAGCAACATAATTGTCTCTGAACAAAAAACAAAAAAATCATAAGATTGAAAACTCTCCAAATTGATGATCTTCCGAACCCACGTTCAATATTATTGCACACATTATTATCAATACAGTAGTCATCATGAGGCTTAAATAAATTTCGAAGATCATAAGAAACATTATCACCCCAATCATGATTATTTCAATTAGTAGACATAACAAAATTATCACCCACAAGCTTGGGGTTCTGCATATCATTAACACACTTGACATTAATAGAACTTATAATAATATCGTTGCAATCATGCTTTTCATTTGAGGAGCTATAGTGAATCACCTTATAAATTTCTTCTTTTAACACTTCATCACAATTTTCAGGTTCATGAATTTCAAGCAAAAATTCATAAAGATAATCTCATGCACTTGACTCACAAGCAATTGTTTCATCATAATTGGATCTTTTAAAAAGATTAGCAAGATGATGAGGATCCATCTTAATTTTTGTTTTTCTTTTTCTTTTTCTTTTTGAGTTTGATATGAAGGCAAAAAGCAAGCAAACACGCAAAGAAGCAAAAGGCCAATGAAAAATATTTTTGTGTTTTTGTGAAAATGTTTTAGAAGTTGGGAAGATGAAAATGAGAGGAAAAAGGAAAACAATATAAATGCAAGTGAAGAAAGTTCATGCGTACGAACTCGATAGATGTTGATGATCTCTCCGTGGCAATGGCGCCAAAATTCTTCCTACTACTTGTCAACTGCGTTGGGGTTTCCCCGAAGAGGAGAGGATGATGTCGTATAGTACAAATAAGTATTTCCCTAAGTTAAGAAACAAGGTTATCAATCCAGTAGGAGAACCACGCAACACCTTGTTAGTAGCACATGCACACAAACAAAAATCATTGCAACCCAACGCGAACATGGGGTAGTCAATCCCTCGACAGTTACGTCCAAGATTAAATTTTATGGTGTTTGATAGATAGATTGAACAAAATACAAAATAAAATAAATAAATAAAATTGAAGCAAAGTATTTTTATGATTTTATATATGATAAAAGTAGACCCCGGGTCTATAGTTTTCACTAGAGGCTTCTCTCTTGAAAATAGCATACAATGGGTAAAAAAATCATTGTTGGCCAATTGATAGAAAAGTGAATAATCGTGATGATATCCAAGGCAATGATCATGTATATAGGTATCACGTCTGAGACAAGTAGACCGAAATGATTCTACATCTAGTACTATTTCTCCACACATCGATCGCTATCTAGCATGCATGTAGAGTATTAAGTTCATAAAGAATGGAGTAACTCCATATGCAAGATGACATGATGTAGACAAAGTAAACTCACGCATGAATAAACCCCATATCTTTATCCTTAATCGCAACAATAAAAATACGTGTCATGTGCCTTTCTGTCATCGGGATTGAGCACTACAAGATCGAACCCACTATAAAGCACCTCTCCCATTGCAACAAAACATTATCTAGTTGGCCAAACCAAATCAATAGATCATAGAGAAATATGAAGCTATAAAAATCATAAATAAAAGAGTTTAAAGAAAACTCAAATAATATTCATGGATAAATCTGGTCATAAACTCACAATTCATCGGATCCCAACAAACACACCGTAAAAAGTCATTATATCGCATAGAACTCCATGAACATCGAGGAGAACATTGTATTGAAGATAAAAGAGAGAGAGAGAGAGAGGGAGCCATCTAGCTACTAACTATGGACCCATAGGTCTGTGGTAAACTACTCACACATCATCAGAAAGGGAAACAAGGATGATGTAGAGCCCCCTCCATGATCGAATCCCCCTCCGTCAAAGTGCTGGAAAAGGCATCCAGATGGGATCTCATGGTTCTGGAACTTGCGGCGGCGGAAAAAGTATGTTGGCTGGCTCTGTGTTGGTGTTGGTGTACAAAAGTAGGGGCCCTTCTGTACCGCTTTACTTGTGCACAGGCAGTCGTTGCCACACCTGCGGCCAGGCTCGACAGGGCAGAGGAAGCAAAGATACAAAGCTTCCAAGGCAGCACCTAAGCCAGAAGCATAAAGAGGAAAGGGACAAGATGGGCTTCCCTCAGCAAGATCCTTGCCGGGGCGACCTACATGGCCCCGACAAGAGCCTTGCCGGGGCAACTTGCCCAACACCAGCAAGACCGCCACCCTTGAGCCTGAGAGGTAAGACGCCATCAACAAGCATCAAGACCGAGGCTCGGGAGTGCTTGAATGGTGGCATGCAGATGTTTGTGGAAACCAAAGGCCTGCAGGCCTAGGTGAGCAGTAGAAGCCGAAGACCCCCAACAAGACCATTGCCGGGGACGCTCGCATCCCCACCCCGACAAGATCCTTGCCAAGGATGCCCATGAGATCCCAGCAAGGGCCTTGCCGGGGGCGTCTACGAAGCCAAATCCAGGCCCGCACGTACCAAAGCTTCGCTGCCTGTGCCTGTTCCAACGTGGCGAATAGCCTACCAACTAGGCACACGCTTGCGTGGCAGCATGCAGCTTCTAAGCCAACCAGCCAAGCACCTGCATGGTGGCATGCAGATCTTTGTGAAGACCCTACCACCGCACCAGCTCAGCACTCAGCCAACCAGCGTGGCGCTGCATGCCTCGGCACCTAGGACGCGTGTCGAAGCAAGGCGAGGCAGCGACGGACGGGATAGGCCTATTTTCCGTCCCCCATAAAGCAAGAGGGCACATAGGCGGCGCATTAAATGTGTTTGTCATAGGATGTTAGGAGATAAACTTGTATGTACATACTTTCCACCTCATGTGTGCCACTGTGGCGACCTCTTTGACATATAAAAGGAGGTCCGAGACATACAGAGGAAGGATTCAGACTTTTTGGACTGGGCATGCACCGCAGCTAGTTCAAGAACTGAAGAACACTGAATACACACAAAGCAGGTCTAGGGTTTTACGCATCACTTGCGGCTCGAACCTAGGTAAAAAACCCCACCGAGTTGATCTTCTAGACTAGGTCTTTGTGCAGCCCTACGCCCCGCAACCGAAAGAAGGGATTTCGTCGAGGGATCCCATAGGTGTCGTTCCAGAACCCCAACATCTTTGGCGCGCCAGGTAGGGGATGAGGCTGTACAAATCTGTTTTTGAGGCCAACTCGTCGACTCCCTCATCGCGATGGCTCCCAAGAAGAAGGCGATCACGGCGTTCGGCACGTCTGGGGCCGAACCACCCATCCCGGCGCGGGCAGGCGACGGAGCGGTCGTGGATGGTGGCGGAGATGTGGCCCGCGAGCATCCACGACAGTATGTAAATCGGAGTCAGGCGAGTGGCATCATGCGTGCCCGAAACGACGAGCCGCACACCACTGGGCCCGAGGGTGGGGCCGTGCTACCCACGGGTGGCGCGGCGACCTCCTGGACGCCCCAGCCGGTGCCCGCGCCACGACCTTCCCAGGCCGCGCGTGATGAGCAACACCGCGACGTTGGTGCCCCCGGACACTGCTGCAGGAAGATCCCTTTGCGTCAATCTCAAGACGCAGCCGACCGGCATGCGCGCCCAGACGCTGGCGGAACCGGCGTGTGACAGCGAGACCGTGATAGAGCTCCTTCTAACGTGGTTAGAAGCCGAAGCGCGTCATGGTCCATGCAGATTTCACCGCCACCCACGCCAGTAGAAGCATTGGCACGCGTGCAACTACTCCTCGACTTCCCTCCAGCAGCGGAGAAGCTCAACGAGTGGAGGGACACCATTTGAAGCCTCGTCAGCTTCGCCAACAAAGATGAGCAGCACCCAGCAGGGCCATCGTGTCGGTGTTTTGTCGAGCCGCACCCATGGTGCACTCTCCTCCCCCATGACCGCGACAATAGCTGTTGGCTCGCATGGCCGATGCCCGCAACAACGTTTCTACGGCGTCGTCTGACCCGCGAACCCGCCGCGACCAACGCCAAGTCCTTCAGGAGCGAGCTCAGGAAGACTCTCAGACCAGTATCGAGCGGCGGCGAGACACACGCCATCAGTCATATAGGCGCACGGGACCCACTATGGACCGCCCAGCGCCGGGGGTGCCGATGACCTACCTTATGAGGTGGGTTGTCCATCTTTCACCCTTGAGCTGCGGCAGTTCCAGTGGCCCACCCACCGCATGTTCAAGTCTAAGGTCGGAGAAAAATACAATGGCAAGACTCACCCATCGGAGTTCCTCAGCATGTACACCATCGCGATGCAAGCTGCCGGGCCTCGCGACGATAAGGTGCTTGCCAATTATTTCGCGTTGGCACTTAAGCCCAATGTAATGTCCTGGTTGATGCACCTGCTAGTGGATTCCATCTCTTCTTGGTCGAATCTGTGCCACAAGTTTGTTGGCGCCTTTACCGGAGGCTACCACGCTCCTGGCCAGGCGAGTGGTTTGCATGTCATCGCCCAGAAGGATGGCGAGTGCCTGCGCAAGTACATACAAAGGTTCAGTCGTGTGCAGTACAACATTCCAGATGTTCATCCCAACGCTATCATCAGTGCATTCCATCAGAATGTGCGCAACCGCAAGATGCCCGAGGAGCTAGCGATGAACAAGGTTAAGGATGTAGCCGAGCTGTATGTTTTGGCCGATAGGTGCCCTCGGGCTGAAGAAGGAAGGAAGTACCCCGACGAAGATGCCGACACAGAAACCAACTCCATAGACGAAGACATCGTCGCCCCGGCAAGGAAGGGCCAACCCCGCAACAAGAAGCGTAAGGGCAAGACCGTGCTTGCCGTCAAGGAATCCAGCGACTCCGGTGCCGCCAAAAAGACCAAGGTTGACGACCCTGGCAAGGAAGTTGCCGGGTGTGCTACCTGCCGGGCTTTGGTGGCTGCTGACAAGCCAGGAGGATCTGACAAGTAGTATTGCAAGATCCATCGCACCAAAGGCCACGACCTCTAGAATTTTTGGCGGGTTGAGCTGGTTGCAGAGAAGTAGAAAGCTGAATATGAGAAGCACGACAAGGAGAAAGGCCAGGATGGTGCTGAAGGGTCCGGAAAGAAGCGTGGCCGTCGGGGAGACTGCCGCGACAAGGATAATCAACAAGAGAGACCCGCTCGAGGCCGCGACAAGAAGGAGGAGGAGGATGATCATGATGAGGACAACGAGTCCGGTGACCACGAGTTCTAGAAAGCTACAGAGGCCATCTGCATCAACAGTGGTGCCTCGCTGCACACCTCTCACCGCCAACTAGAGCAGTGGGCGCGTGAAGTCAATGCGGCGGAGATATCATTCGATGCCCAGAGGCCACTGAAGTGGTCCAACACGCCTATTATTTTTGACACCGAGGATCACCCTTACCGCACAACTGCAGTTGGGTGTTTGCCATTGTTGGTTTCCCCAACGATACACAACCTCAAGGTGACGAAAATACTAGTTGATGACGGGGCTGGTCTGAACTTGATCTCGCCCGCTGTGATCGAAAGGCTACAGATCCCTGATGGAGACCTCAAGGAGGCCGGAACGTTTCAAGGGGTCGATCCGGGGAGGAGTCAGTCGAAGGGCAATGTCACGTTACCTGTCACGCTTTGGGGCGAGATGAACTATTAGACGGAGAAGATCATTTTTGATGTAGCCAAGATCTCCTTGCCTTATAATGGGATCCTCGGCCGCCCAGTGCTGGCCAAGTTTATGGCGACATCACATTACCCTTACAACATGTTGAAGATGCCCGGACCGATGAGCATCATCACCGTCCCCTCCGACAAGAAGGACGGGCTTATCTACATTGACCAACTCTACCGAGCGGAAGTTGTAGCGGATGCCGCCAGGACGCCTGTTCCCGCCGCTAAGGCCCGGGGAGGGAAGAAAACTGGCAAGACCTCTTCCTCTTCCGGCAAGACTTCCGACCCGGCAAGGACTCCTACACCCCCTCCGGCAAACGTGCCTCTTCGGAGCGCCGTGTTACCATTGAGGACGTGCCAGAGAGTTCTACCAATGGGACCAAGAGGTCCAAGGCGTCCCCGCCAGAAACTAAGAAGGTGCCCATCAAGGAGGATGGCACGGGTGGAGCTTTTACCATAAGCTCCACCCTCGACAGCAAATAGGAAAGCGCATTCGTCGCCTTCCTGCTGGTGAATGTCGACGTGTTTGCTTGGCAAGCATCTGACATCCCCGACGTTCCCAGGGAGGTGATTGAGCACCACCTTGATGTCTGTCCCCATGCGCGGCCCGTCAAGCAGAAGGTCGGAAAAGCAAGATTTGGAGCGAAAAGAGTTCATCATCGAAGAAATCAGGAAGTTGGAGGCGACAGGCTTAGTCAGAGGAGTGTTCCACCACACGTGGTTGGCCAATCTGGTGGTAGTGCATAAGGCAAATGGGAAGTGGAGGCTGTGTATTGACCACACAGACATCAATAAGGCCTGTCCAAAGGATCCTTTCCATTTGCCATGCATTAACCAGATCATGGACTCCACTACTGGGTGTGACCTGCTATCATTCCTCGACGCCTACTCAGGATACCACCAGATCTTCATGATGAAGAAAGACGAAGAGAAAACTGCGTTCATCACCCCATGTGGTACGTACTGTTTCGTATGGATGCCTTTCGGGTTGAAGAGCGAGGGTTCGACATTTACCCGAGCAGTCCAAATTGGTTTTGAGCCCAAGATGCGTAGAAATATGGAAGCCTATATGGATGATGTAGTAGTCAAAACCAAAGACAAGGCCATGCTCGTGCAAGATTTGGACGAAACATTTGCCAACCTGCGCAAGATAAACCTCAACCTCAAACCAGAGAAGTGTGTGTTTGGAGTTCCATCCAGCAAACTTCTCGGGTTCTTTGTGTCTCAACGTGGAATCGAAGCAAATCCCGACAAGATCATAGCAATTGAGCAGATTGATGTGCCAAGACGAGCCAAAGATGTTCGAAGGCTTGCCGGCTGTGTCACTGCTCTAAGTAGGTTCATCTCCAAATCTGCTGAGTGCACCCTCCCCTTATTCAAAGTTTTAAAAAAGGCGGGTCCAATGAAATGGACTCCAGAGGCAGAGGAAACACTGCAATATTTGAAGAGATACCTCTCCTCCGCGCCAATACTAGTCGCACCTAAACCACAAGAGCCGGTACTGCTATACCTAGCGGCAACGAATCAAGTGGTTAGCGCTGCACTAGTGGCACCGAGGGAATTTGAGGAAGAAGCAGCGGTAGAAGCAGAGCCTTCGGATAATGGGCCGGAGCTCTCCCGGGCAGGGGCTGATGCTGGCAAGGATGAACCCCCCGGCGGAGCCTGGTCCCGGCAAGACGGGGCCCGTGCAAGCGGGCGAAGTCGAACCGAAGAAGAAGGTGGTGCAGCACCCGGTTTATTTTGTTAGTTCCCTCTTGTAGGGGGCTAGATCAAGGTATTCTGGCGTACATAAGCTACTTTTCGGCCTTCTTATGGTCTCAAGAAAGCTGCGTCACTACTTCCAAGCACATGAGATCACAGTCGTCACCCGCCTCCCTTTGCAATGAATCTTGCACAATCCAGATGCCACTGGGAGGATTGTGCAGTGGGCGTTGGAACTGTCAAGCTTCAGCCTCAAATTTGAAAGCACTTCAACAATCAGAATGGACCTCAACTCCAGACAAAGAAGTCAGAGAGACTATCCTTCCTGGCAAGGAGGCGAGCTGTGATTGGATCATGTACTTTGACGGAGCCTTCTCGTTGCAAGGTGCTGATGCCGGCGTGTTGCTCATCACACCCACCGGAGAGCGCTTCAAGTACGTAGTCCAGATTCACTTTCCCTGGGAAAAGTCAACAAACAACACGGCGGAGTACGAGGGATTGCTTGCCGGTCTCAGGATCACGACAGACCTCGGAATCAGGAAGCTCGTCATCAGAGGCGATTCGCAACTCGTCGTCAAGCAAGTCAATAAGGATTACTAGAGCCTACTAATGGAAGCTTATGTGGATGAGGTCATGAAGTTGGAAGAGCGTTTTGACGGTCCACAAGCAGAGCATGTTCCCTGAGCGGAGAATAGCATTGCCAATGATTGTCGAAATGCGCTGTCCTCAAGTTACCTGTGGAACAAGGTACCTTTGTGCTTCAATTGACCCAGCCATCCGTTGAGCCATCAGCATGACAGAGCAAGCGAAGGAAGGCAGGTGTTGGTGTCAAAACCGGCGGATCTCGGGTAGGGGGTCCCGGACGCGGTGTCAAAACCGACAGATCTCGGGTAGGGGGTCCCGGACGCGGTGTCAAAACCGGCGGATCTCGGGTAGGGGGTCCCGAACTGTGCATCTAAGGTCGATGGTAATAGGAGACGGGGGACACGATGTTTACCCAGGCTCGGGCCCTCTTGATGGAGGTAATACCCTACTTCCTGCTTGATTGATCTTGATGAATATGAGGATTACAAGAGTTGATCTACCACGAGATCGTAATGGCTAAACCCTAGATGTCTAGCTTGTATGATTGTGATTCCCTCTACGGACTAAACCCTCTAGTTTATATAGACACTAGAGGGGCCTAGGGCTGTACAAAGTCGGTTTACAAAGGAAGGAATCTTCATATCCGAACGCCAAGCTTGCCTTCCACGCAAACGAGAGTCCCATCCGGACACGGGAGGAAGTCTTCTGTCTTGTATCTTCACGGCCCATCAGTCTGGCCCACGTCACATAGGCCAGATGCCCGAGGACCCCTTAATCCAGGACTCCCTCTATAGCCCCAGAACCAGGCTTCAAAGATGATGTGTCCGGCGTGCAGATTGTCTTCGGCCTTGCAAGGTGGGTTCCTCCTCCGAATACTCCACAGTAGTCTTCGAACACAAAAAACGTGTCCGGCTCTGCAAAACAAGTACCACACACAACCGTAGAGAGTAGAATATTTCATGGGTCCCATCTACTGATAACTTTTGTAGCGAGATGGCACGTCTCCACCCGGTCATTATTTCGAACCGTTTTTAGCCTCCCGCTCCATGTTTCGAGATGTGGTTTTCATTGGCATGTCTTGTCGAAGAATAGATCGTGGCCCCTTATTGCGGGATTCTCATCAATACGGGCATGGGTAATCCAAACGTGCCGTCCGCACGACCCTTGGGGAATAGGCAATTTTTAAGGCGAGTGGGGAGGCGCTTGACATTCGCTATCTTTATAAGAGGATAAAGATCCATTCTTTCACCCATGCCTTCTTCCTCTTTGCCCATCCGTTCTCGACCTCCAGCGCCCAAGCTTCCATCCTTTCCGCCTCCAAAAAGCACTCCGACCTTGTCCGGATCCGGAACATAGGGCAAGTGGATGGTCTACTCCGTCGTAGAGGGGAACATCACGGAGCTCCGGGAAGCGGGGTACTTAGCCCAAGGAATCGCCCACCGGCTTCCGGCCAAGGGGAAGATCGTCCCCACCCCGGAGCGCAACGAGAGGGTGATATTCATCCCCCCACTTCATCCGTGGGTTAGGCTTTCCCCTCCACCCCTTCGTACGTGGACGCATGTTCTACTACGGGCTAGATTTTCATGATCTAGCCCGAATTCTTTCCTCAACATCTCGGCATTCATTGTTGTGTGCGAGGCCTTCCTCCGCATCACACCCCACTTCGGATTATGGATAAAGATCTTCAATGTGAAGCCGAAAGTGGTGGATGGTCAACACGCAGAATGCGGAGGTGCAATGGTGAGCAAACTATCCAATGTCACATGGCCCACTTGTACCTTTGTGGAAACCGTCAAGGGGTGACACAAGTAGTGGTTCTATGACACTGAGCCCCGTGACACCACCTGGGCCGCGGACCCCGAATTCAAGTTCGGGCCCCCAATGCAGCTTACCTCTTGGCTAAAAAAGGGCCTGGATTGGTCGTCGCCAGACGAGATATCGGCATTGTAGGCGCGCATCAAGAGCATGCTCGACAAGAACATCAAGCTCGTGAATGTGATCTAGGTGATGCTTTTTCGCCGGATCCTTCCCTGCCAAAGCCGAACTTACCATCCATGGGAGTTCCATCCAGTCAAGCACCAGACCTTGCAACAGTTCTTAGGCTCCACGCACGAAGATATTTGGAAGGTGCTTTTCAAGGCCAATCAGATGTGATCGCGGACGTCCAGGGACCGCGGATATGACCTGACCCATCGTTCTTCATACTTCAAGGTGTATATCTTCCTACGCATTCGACGAAGATGTCTAAGTTTCTCCATTTGTCTTTTCAAAGCTGGATAAAGAAGGTGGAGCGGATCTAGTGTCCGGCTCCGTTGTCTGAAAACCCAGCTATCCCACTTCTGACGAAGATGCTGGTTCCGGTGCCCTACTAGGCACCGGAGAAGAAGGCCACGAAGAAGGGCCAGGCGGGAAGAGGCGTCCTTCCCCGTAAAGGCACTTCGGGCATGACGTCTGAAGACGCTGAAACCCACTCCTCCCCCGCTACCGAGGACGACGAGGAGGAGGAAGAAAGAAACTCTTCCCATGAGGGGGGGGGGAAGAAGAGGACGGCCTCCATGGATCTAGAGGCAAAGGCGTCCAAGAAGGGGAGGGTCTCCCTTGCAGATAGCTCCGCGTTGGACACTAATAGCAGCTCCGAGTGGCGCCCCACGGAGAAGCCCCTGGCCGAATCGTAAGTAAACAAAGGCACTTATATACACATATATCCAACTTCTTTACTTTGTTGTTTTAATATGTCGAATCATGTGCTGCCGTCCGGCCCACGCCCGCCCAGCGATCCTCATCTTCGGGGAATTCATTGGATCCAAAGGTGATGGACATCGGGTCGCTTCCGGTGGCCTCCTCTCCCAAGGCTACGGACGATGCTGAGGTGTTGTCCTGAAGGACCTTCCTGGGCCAAGGAGAGGTACAGGAGGCCATCAGGGTTGCGCCAGAGGGTGATACCTCGGCCGCCGGACACATGGGGGAGAAAATCCCCCTGGAGACTGGCGATGGGGGCCATGTCCAATTTGGCACCCAGCCGAATACTATTCCAGAGACCCATATGGCTCCGGAATCAGGCAAGCAGCCTCCTTCGAAAGAAGGAGGTGCACCTATTCTGCCCTTGACCTCTGTCCATCCAGAGGCATCGGATACTCTATTAGAAGCGCTGCAAAGCGCTTACATTGTTTACGAACACCGTATCCTTATGGGTACGGTGGTTGAGAGGGTTCAGTCGGCTAAGAGCGGACTGACCGAAGCCTGCACCAACCTTTTAACAGGCTTTGAGTTATGTGACTTAATTATGCAAAAAGGATGTCATAGTATAGACGGTAGCCCCTGAGACTCTGTCTGGTATTCGAAAATAAAAGCTGGATAGAGGATCAAATAATTTTCACACGAGACTAACCATATGTGTCTATGTGAATAAGCAGGCGTTGATGTTGGCTGCGACCTCCCATTCTGCCAAAGTCTCCAAACCGAAGCAGAGTCTCGAGCGGGCCGAGGAAGAGCTCAGCTGTGTGAAAAAACAACTAGAGGACGACCAAGGTATGCAATTGCCTCTTCAGATATAGAAAGATATGAATTGTTTGTGTTGATCATGTTATCATGATATTTCGCAGGAGCTGGGACCGAGGTGGATACCCTCTAGAGCGCGCTGGCCGAGGCCCAGAACAGAGTGGGAAAGGAACAAGCCGCCCGCGAAAAACACGAGGCAAGGGCTGGGGAGGTCCAGCAGGAGCTCCAGGACGCCGTAAAGAAATGCGAGTCCTTGGAGCGCAAGATTGCGGACCAAGAGTCCGAACTTGCGAAGGCCTACCAAAGCGCACAAGAGGCCCGGGTTGAAGCCGAAGGCGCCCTCTAGGAAATCGAGGAGGCCAGGAAAATCGCAGCGGGTAAGGCCTTTATTATGCAGAGAAAATATGTGAAGAAAAGGTACCTCTTACTAACCCGGATTTGGAGTTCTCCAAGGGCGTTTGTGGATCTGCCATGCAGTGTTACCGATGCTGCGGAGTTCTTCTGAGCCGAAGAGGGGAGCTCAAAGAGAAGCTGTTCTGGTCGCAATACCTTGCGCTAGAGCATCTGGTGCCCTTTAGCAATCAGTTGAAACAGCTGACCGAACTGCATAAGGTGGTCGAATCGGCCATGAAGGATTTCATAATCTGTCTATGGCCTGCCAAAGCCATACCCAGCAGCTATTTCGGGCTCGTGAAGCGGCTGGTCGATGCCTGCCCTCGGCTTGATGCCTTCAAGCGATCGGTCTGCACCGAAGGTGCGCGGATGGCCTTCGCCCGTGTCAAGGTGCAGTGGGAGAAGATGGACGCTGTCAAGCTTGCTACCGAGGGACCGCCCACAGGCAAGGAGCACCGCATGCCCGAGCGGTATTTTGATGATGTCCTGAAGGGATCCCGCCTTGTAGAGGGCCAGTGCGTAGAAGACATTACCTTTGAATGATGGCATTCATGTTATCTCGTCCTATATTATGAAACAAAGCTGATATGTAATATAATGCTTGTTGTTTTTTTAAAATTTTGCCTCCTGTGCGGCAATTTTATTAAATCTGAGAGTTGGCCAGTCGTCGGCTTCAGCCCCCATGTAGGTAGTACGGGGGTGTTCGGGTCGAAACCTAAACACTCTTGATCCAAGAGTTTGTTCCTTGAAGGAGGTGTTTAGCATAACGTACCAGGCAATCAGACTATGTGGGTTTATCACCCTCACTTAGACATAGTAGTTTGACAATAGAAATGTAGGCACAACCCCTAGTTAGTATTTGTTAATCTGGACTAGATGTTATGGACACCTGATCGGGTGGAGGCTGATCCGTCGCATAATGCGGGAAAAAATCACAAGAAATTTCGACCTCCGAATAGCTGACCAGCTCTCGCCGCAACATGACAGACAGTTTTCGGCCTTCTCTACTGAGGTGTTTATCTGGATAAACCAAAAACACAATCGTAGTAGTTCTCCCTTTACTACCCTAGCCGATAGGATGGAACCTAAGATAGTAAGCATAGGAGCCGGGCAACCCAACTATTGAACAAAGACATGATTCGGAGCCGATGCATATAATTCTAAATTCGGGGTGCCGAACTATACTGTAAAAGTGTTCAGACTTTGTTGCCATAGTATGGGGCGCAATGAAGCCCCTCGCGAATTAAAGCGTACCAAAGTGTACGGGTGCGATCGATAAGAAGGGCGAAATAAAATGAAATAGTAAGCCAATGCCACATAAGTTGGGCCGCAAACTGTTTCCATTATAATTTGACTAATATTTCGAAGCGTATTTTTACAAATAGTGCGATAAGCAACATGGCTATTTAACATGCCAAGACCAAGGGGGAGCTACGTGCGGGTCCTAAAAACTGGTAGAGTGATCGTCAAGAAGACCACCTAGATATTTCGCCACACATCTATGCTACTTGACACCTTGGTATATCCATCCTTCAAAAGGATCGGTGACCAGGCTGTCGTGAGGGCCTGTGAAAAAGAAATGGAAAAAAAGAAAAGGGAAAGTATGTGTGTTCGGGGAAGGTCAAGTCGTATTATGGACCAGAATCGAGTTATGCCTCCGTCTATGCCCATGGTATTTTGAGTGCGTAGTTATGTACACACTGTACGTACATCGCCATTTGTTCGGGACTGAGACCGAGTCCGAATTGCTAGTCGAACTCCTCACGAGCTAGACTGTCAAGCTCCTGAGTAGTCATGTGATGGCCTGGCTTATTAGGGATGATAGACTACTCATATCAATAAGGAATTCCTTCTTTTCCGGGACCCATTTGGACAGAACTCCAAAGTTAAGCGTGCTCAGCTTAGAGTAGTGTTAGGATGGGTGACCGACCGGGAAGTTGCTCCCGGGTGCGCACGAGTGGGGACAAAGTGCGTAGAAAAGACTAGTATTGATCTGTGGGGCCAGTCTAGATCCCGCCAGGAGTAACAACCACCGGCGGGTGTGTCTGGGGCGTTACAAGTTGGTATCAGAGATGACCCTCGTGGTTACACGGATGTTTGCGAACAGGTGCGCGGTCATGTTGTTCATGACGTTTGTGACCTGTCGTGGCACATGGCATGGTACATGTACCGGACTGAATGCACAGACATATGTGCCAAGAGGGAACGTTCCTGTGACCCGACGAGGACGTCGGTTCCTCTGAGAGGGGGTGTTTGTGATGGCCTGGCTTATTAGGGATGATAGACTACTCATATCAATAAGGAAATCCTTGTTTTCTAGGAGCCCATTTGGACAGAACTCCAAAGTTAAGCGTGCTCAGCTTGGAGTAGAGTCAGGATGGCTGACCGACCGGAAAGTTGCTCTTGGGTGCGCACGAGTGAGGACAAAGTGCGCAGAAAAGACTAGTATTGATCTGTGGGGCCAGTCTAGATCCCGCCAGTAATAATGACCACCGTCGGGTGTGTCGGGGGTGTTACAAGTCCGTACTCATTTGACAGTGTCCGGGAGCTTGGCCGCTGAATTAAAGTTTTGCTTGATAAGGCCGCTCTATAATTACGCTGCCAGGGCCGCGGTGTGCTCCTCGGTACGGAGGGAGCGTTCAATGTTTCCATTTACTGTTATGACACCGCATGGTCCGGGCATCTTGAGTTTGAGATAAGGATTGTGTGGCACCGCATTGAATCGAATAAATGCAGTTCGTCTGAGCAGTGTGTGATAGCCACTGCGGAACGGGACGATATCGAAGATCAAGTGTTCGCTTCGGGAGTTGTCCGGGGATCTGAAGATGAATTCCAATGTGATTGAGCCCGTGCAGCGGGGCTCTACACCGGGTATTACTCCTTTAAAGGTAGTTTTCGTGTGCTTCATCCTTGATGGATCAATGCCCATCTTGCGGACTGTATCCTAATAGAGTAGATTGAGGCTGCTGCCAGTGTCCATGAGGACTGGCGTAAGGTGGAATCAATCAATGAGTGGGTCAAGTACCAGTGCGACCAAACCTCCATGACGGATACTGGTCGGATGGTCCCTGTGATCGGGAAGGACGACCATGGGTTGAATTTTGGGGTGACTGGCTCTATCGTGTAGACGTCCCTGAGCACGCGTTTGCGCTCCCTCTTGGGGATATGGTAACGTATATCATGCTCAACGTTTTAACCTAGGGGGGAAACTTCTTCTATCCCCCCATGTTCGGCGGACGGGGCTCCTCATCGTCGTCCTCACTTCGCGACCCCTTCTCTTTTTTCTCGGTATTTAAAATATCGGCCATTTTAAAGACCCAACAACTTTTTTTGGTATTATTGGCTGGTTTATCAGGGGTGCCATGGATTTGACATGGGCGATCGAGTATGCGGTCCAAGCTGGATGAGCCCGGATTGTTTCTTTTAAATGGCTTCTTCCGCTTGCCGGACTAGGAGCCACTGAATCCGGCGTTGACCACCATGCCATCGGTATTGTCACCGTTGCTTCAATGCTTGTGTCTGTTGCGTCGAGGCTTGCCGTTGCTATTTCTGACATCAGAGGTGCCAGGTTTGCTTGCATTATTGTTGCTACCACTAGTGTGCGTCGGTCCTAAATAAACGGTTTTTTACCCCTTTCCACGATGACATTTGGAACCGTCGCCAAGTGAGTGTGGACGATAGCGGGGTCCTTCCCACACGACCCATAAACCGTCGGGGATAAGGAGCCTTGATGCATATAGTTGTCCGTATATCACCAATTTTGATATCTCGAATATCCCAAATGCTCCATCCTTGCTACTCATTCGTGCTCGCATTGCCATCGCAGTCGGAGTTTTGTGGTTCTGCCAAAAACCAGGCAGATTCTAGGCACGGGAGCTTTCCAGGCAGGTTCCAGGAACAGGAGATTTACGATGCCTGCCACATCACAAACAGTTCATGATTATAAATGTTATACGATAGGTAGACAATCACACACATTTAGTTTTCCCGCACCATATGTGATAGTGTCTGACATCACACACGCTTTCTGAACGGAAATTGTGTGCATGCTTGCGCATGTTTCCTCTCTGTGAACAGTCTCGTATTATGGTGTATATCACAAACGTTTGTGTTTTACCAACCGTGTGTGACGTAATGACCTGCACAACGTAATTTCGGCGTAATTTAATTGCTGCTATTTAAAATTGTACGTAATTTAAACTTAAAAGTAGGCTATAGCTTTATTCATATCCATCAGGTTCAAACAACCAATGCATTATTCGATTCACAGGTACATATGTTTAAGAATTACAAAAGCACCAAATAAAGAATGATGTACCATGGTTCTATACTTGTACTATTACAGATGGTAAAGAAAGAGGCGACAGACATTCCAGTTGCTGAACAAGGTGAAGCGGAATGTCCCTATTGTGCTCTCCTGGATGCAGAACGCATGCAGGACTCTAGTCCAACCCCTTGTGTTGGCCGGTCACCAATCATGTAGTTTGAGAGGTAATCTTGCGTAAACTGCTTCAGGATCCACTACAAAAGAAAAAAGATTCAGATATTGTCATCTAACACAACTCATTATGGGCAGTAAAAATAAGTCTATAGGGTTCTTACTTACCATCCAGCAGTTCACTATTATCTTGCATAAAGTGTAAAAAAATAGTTCGATTGACATCTTTTGACCCATTTTAGTAACAATCTTTATGAGTTTCCTCACTTGATGTTGGTTCATGAATATCTCATTGCCCCATGCGCAAAAAGGGTCGACGTGTGGATCTTTGGCAATGATATATGTACCTAAAAGCACCAAGTTAATATTAGAAGCTCAACAACAATTGAAAACTGATGTAGTACAACATTCCATCCATCCCATTTTATAAGATTTTATTACATGTATATCTAGACATCATCAAAACATTAAGGTAACACTCTTCCTTGTTGATATGTAGCCTAGGATTGCATATTTAGTCATTCAGTACAATGCATGTTGCTAAACAACAATTGAAAAACGAAAAGACATGTTAACTGAATTATCCTTAACAACAACCAAATGTCGTAATTCATAGTGGTATTGTTGAAACTATTATTGATGAAATTGAACTTCACAGCAAATAGTTGCACATATATATATTGTGACGAACTGAGATAAACAAGTCATAAGGACATCTCTAGGCAATCCTTAAAAAGTTAAAGGACTAAAACCCTTAGTGGATATATATATATATATATATACTCCAGCAATTTTTGGCCTTTTCTAGTCGATCCCCTAAACTTAAGGTTGTAAACTTCAATTTGATCATGTTCAAAGCAGGTTCAACCGAAAGTAGCATGCATTCAAACATAAACATAGATAGTTTTGCATAACCGAACATAAAACATAAATTTAAACTAAGCTAAACTACTTTCGGTCGAAGTAGAGGTCGAGCCAATCCTTCCTCATCATGTGCGGTGTGCCGCAAGCTGGGTCCGGGCCAGTACCGTCGTCGGGGTCATTGGGGAAGGCACTCCTCCACTCATCAACGTCGATCTCCTCGTCCTGGGGGCCCACCTCGACGCCGTCCCGCCACTGTTGCCGCCGCCTTCGACCTCGTCATCCGAGGAGAGCGCGATAACCTCACCGCGCTCTGCGCCACCGTCGTCGCCACCTTCGACCTCGTCATCAGAGGAGAGCGCGATAACCTCGCCGACCTCCGTGCAGGGAAAGATCACCCACTCCACCTCCATGAGCTCCAAGTCCTGCCGGTGGAGCTCTTGCATGTAGGCCTTGTCGGCGGCCTGGGCCTCGAGACGATCCCATGCCTCGCGGTCCTCCCGCGCCATAGCCGAGCTCACCAATCCTAGCTCCGGCGGAACGAGGTGGACCGGACATGTGCCAAAGGGGAAATTGAGCCTAGCTGCCGCGCCATGGTAGCAGACCTGCTAGCGGTCATACTCCATGGCGGTGAGCTCGGCCGTGTGGAAGCTACCGAGCCACCGGCGGGTGTGGGTCTCTCGATCTGTAGTCTCGGTGACCCACGTCCCCCACCGCCGCTGCCGGACCCCGAGGTAGGACTTCTTCGGCTGATGGGTCCGGGCGAGGATGGGGAAGTCCTCGAATCGGCGTAGGGGTGCGGCGGCGAGCGGATCGGGGGACCGGCGACGGCGGATCGGGCCCGCGGAGGACGAAGGGGACACCTCGGCGGCCACCTCGCCAGTGTCGAGCGAAAAGGCTGCAATAAACCTCTTTTTGGCCATTGGCTACTCGAGATCCCTGGCATATAGGTAGAGGTTGAGGATGGAGGCACCGGTGATGGCGGCGACCTACCGATGGTTTGAGGGTTGTGTGTGTCTGTGTGAGCGGACGTTGTGTTTGAGAAATACTACGGCAACTAAAAATTTTACTAGGCGGGAGTTACAAGGTGGGGCTACTGAAAATGTGGATCAAGGGCGAGCAGATATTTTTCAGATTAAGAGGGATGCAGAGGCGGGAGTAAAATGCCAGGGCTACTGAAAATTTGAATCAAGGGACTGAAGCAGAGAGGGATGCAGAGGCGGGTGTTTTGGGGAGCGAGCTAGTGTGCTTGACATGTCGGCTGTGGACTATAGCCGACGCACCTTCCCGCATAATCCAAAGGCGTACTAAACACCAATGGTGCTCCAAGATATTTTGTACTACATCTCACACGGTTGGGAGAATAAACTCTGTGGGATCTACTTGATTTGAATTACAAAACGGGGTCACAGTGGCAATGGATGGTGTTTGAATTGCTAGACCTTTTATCTGCAGTGAACATGCTACTGTATGTGTGTCGTAAAGGAATTGTAATTATTCAGGTTTTGTTTTTGGACATTTCATACCCTAAACTAGTTTTCTAGCCATTTCAGGTGCACAATTGAAAATTCAACTACATGCACATGCTCCGGTGCATACAAATTGGTTGAAAAATCAAATCTGTGTCCTTCAGTGCATGCTTAGGTCCCATGGAAAAAATGGGAATAAATTTGCCGTGGTTCGTTTGGCCTTTTTTATACATTAACTGGGTTTTCTAGGCATTTTATGTGCATAATTCGAATTTGAACTACAAGCACATGCTCCAATGCACCAAAGTTGGTTGAAAAATCACATGTGTGTCCTTGGGTGAATTTCTAGGTCCCATGCAAGAGATGGGAATGAATTTCAAACACCAGGGCATTGTTTATTGCCAACAAAATGTTGAGATGCCTGGTTTTTAAATTATAGTAAATTCAAAACCTGTCTGAAATTTGTGAAACTTGGCATGCTAACATGGAGCGGCATCAACATGTCGTGGTGAAAACTTTGTCCCATTTGGGGTAGGTTTGGGTATGAGCTTCTCAGAGACGATAGCTTCTCACAACAAGCATTATGGTTTCGATAGGGAACGTACCACCTTTGGGGACGAGACAATATCCGTTGCCTCTTATTGCTTTCAAAAAAATTCTAGTGTCAACATACAAGAACAGGAGTGTTGTGTTCAATCTTGGAATTTTCCGGGGTTCGTTTGGCCTTTAATATACATTAACTGGGTTTTCTAGGCATTTTATGTGCATAATTGAAATTTGAACTATAAGCACATGCTCCAATGCACCAAAGTTGGTTGAAAAATCACATATGTGTCCTTGGGGGAATTTCTATGTCCCATGCAAGAGATGGGAATGAAATTCAAACACCATGGCACTATTGATTGCCGGCAAAACGTTGAGACGCCTGGTTTTTAAATTCTAGTAAATCCAAAACTCGTCTGAAATTCATGAAACTTGGCATGCTATCATGGAGTGGCATCAACATGACGTGGTGAAAATTTTGTCCCATTTGGGGAAGGTTCAGGTATAAGCTTCTCACAACCCAGAGCTTCTCACAACAAGCATGATGGTTTCGATAGGGAACATACCACCTTTGGTGATGGGACGATATCCGTTGCCTCCTATTGCTTTCAAAAAATTTCTAGTGTCAACATAGAACAACAAGAGTGTTGTGTTCAATCTTGGAATTTTTCAGGGTTTGTTTGGCCTTTTTATACGTTAACTGGGTTTTGTAGGCATTTTATGTGCATAATTCAAATTGGAACTACAAGCACATGCTCCAATGCACTAAAGTTGGTTGAAAATCACATGTGTGTCCTTGCGTGAATTTCTTGGTCCCATGCAAGAGATGGGAATGAAATTCAAACACCAGGGCACTGTTGATCGCCGGTAAAACATTGAGATGCATGGTTTTTAAATTCTAGTAAATCCAAAACTCGTCTGAAATTCATGAAACTTGGCATGCTATCAAGGAGTGGCATCAACATGCCATGGAAAAAAATTGTACTGTTTGGGGGCAGGTTCGGGTATAAGCTTCTCACAAACTAGAGCTTCTCACAACTAACATGATGGTTTTGATAGGGAACGTCCCACCTTTGGGGACAAAATGATTTCCATTGCCTCTTATTGCTTTCAAATATTTTCTAGTGTCAACATAGAACAACATGAGTGTTGTGTCAATTTTTGCGATTTTTCGGGGTTCGTTTGAACATTTTTATGCATTAACAGGGTTTTCTAGGCATTTTATGTGCATAATTCAAATTTGGACTACAAGCACATGCTCCAATGCACAAAGTTGGTTGAAAAGTCTAATATGTGTCCTTGGGTGAATTTCTAGGTCCCATGCAAGAGAGGGAATGAAATTCAAACACTAGGGCATTGTTGATTGCCGACACAACATTGAGATGCCTGGTTTTTAAATTCTAGTAAATCCAAAACTCGTCTGAAATTCATGAAACTTGGCATGCTATCATGGAGCAACATCAACAGGTCGTGTTAAATTTTTTGTCCCATTTGGGGCAGGTTCGTGTATATGCTTCTCACAAACCAGAGCTTCTCACAACAAGCATGATGGTTTCGGTAGTGAACGCCCCACCTTTGGGGACGAAACGATATCCGTTGCCTCTTATTTCTTTCAAAAAAACTCTAGTGTAAACATAAAACAACAAGAGTGTTGTGTTCAATCTTGTAATTTTTCAGGTTTCGCTTGGCCTTTTTTATACATTAACTGGGTTTTCTAGGCATTTTATGTGCATAATTCAAATTTGAACTACAAGCAGATGATCCAATGCACCAAAGTTTGTTGAAAAATCACATGTGTGTCCTTGGGTGAATTTCTAGGACCCATGCAAGAGATGGGAATGAAGTTCAAACGCCAGGGCATTATTGATTGCCGGCAAAATGTTGAGATGCCTGGTTTTTCAATTCTAGTAAATCCAAAACTCGTGTGACATTCATAAAACTTGGTATGCCATCATGGAGCGGCATCAACATGCCGTGGTGAAAATTTTGTCCCATTTGGGGAAGGTTTGGGTATAAGCTTCTCACAACAAGCATGATGGTTTCGATAGGGAACGTACCACCTTTGGGGATGAGACGATAACCATTGCCTCTTATTGCTTTCAAAAAAATAGTGTCAACATACAAGAACAGGAGTGTTGTGTTCAATCTTGGAATTTTCCGGGGTTCATTTGGCCTTTTTTATACATTAACTGGGTTTTCTAGGCATTTTATGTACATAATTCAGATTTGAACTACAAGCACATGCTCCAATGCACCAAAGTTAGTTGAAAAATCACATATGTGTCCTTGGGGGAATTTCTAGGTCCCATGCAAGAGATGTGAATGAAATTCAAACACCATGGCATTATTGATTGCCGGCACAACGTTGAGATGCCTGGTTTTTAAATTCTAATAAATCCAAAACTCGTCTGAAATTCATGAAACTTGGCATTGTATCATGGAGCGGCATCAACATGACGTGGTGAAAATTTTGTCCCATTTGGGGAAGGTTCGGGTATAAGCTTCTCACAACCCAGAGCTTCTCACAACAAGCATGATGGTTTCGATAGGGAATGTACCACCTTTGGTGACGGGATGATATCCGTTGCCTCCTATTGCTTTCAAAAAATGTCTAGTGTCAACACAGAACAACAGGAGTGTTGTCTTCAATCTTGGAATTTTTGGGGTTTGTTTGGCCTTTTTATACGTTAACTGGGTTTTCTAGGCATTTTATGTGCATAATTCAAATTTGAACTACAAGCACATGCTCCAATGCACTAAAGTTGGTTGAAAAATCACATGTGTGTCCTTGCATGAATTTCTTGGTCCCATGCAAGAGATGGGAATGAAATTCAAACACCAGGGCACTCTTGATTGCCGACAAAACATTGAGATGCCTGGTTTTTAAATTCTAGTAAATCCAAAACTCGTCTGAAATTCATGAAAGTTGGCATGCTATCCTGGAGCGGCATCAACATGCCATGGTAAAAAAATTGTACTGTTTGGGGCACGTTCGGGTATAAGCTTCTCACAAACCAGAGCTTCTCACAACAAGCATGATGGCTTCGATAGGGAACGTCCCAACTTTGGGGACAAAACGATATCCATTGCCTCTTATTGCTCTCAAATATTTTCTAGTGTCAACATAGAACAACATGAGTGTTGTGTCAATTTTTGTGATTTTTCGGGGTTCGTTTGAACATTTTTATGCATTACCAGGGTTTTCTAGGCATTTTATGTGCATAATTCAAATTTGGACTACAAGCACATGCTCCAATGCACTAAGGTTGGTTGAAAAATCTAATATGTGTCCTTGGGTGAATTTCTAGGTCCCATGCAAGAGATGGGAATGAAATTCAAACACTAGGGCATTGTTGATTGCCGACACAACATCGAGATGCCTTTGTTTTTTAAATTCTAGTTAATCCAAAACTCGTCTGAAATTCATGAAACTTGGCATGCTATCATGGAGCAGCATCAACATGTCGTGTTAAAATTTTTGTCCCATTTAGGGCAGGTTCGTGTATATGCTTCTCACAAACCAGAGCTTCTCACAACAAGCATGATGGTTTCGGTAGTGAACGCCCCACCGTTGGGGACGAAACGATATCCGTTGCCTCTTATTTGTTTCAAAAAAATTATAGTGTCAACATAGAACAACAAGAGTGTTGTGTTCAATCTTGTAATTTTTCAGGGTTCGCTTGGCCTTTTTTATACATTAGCTGGGTTTTCTAGGAATTTTATGTGCATAATGCAAAGTTGAACTACAAGCACATGCTCTAATGCACCAAAGTTGGTTGAAAAATCACATGTGTGCCCTTGGGTGAATTTCTAGGACCCATGCAAGAGATGGGAATGAAGTTCAAACACCAGGGCATTATTGATTGCCGACAAAACGTTGAGATGCCTGGTTTTTCAATTCTAGTAAATCCAAAACTCGTGTGACATTCATAAAACTTGGTATGCCATCATGGAGCGGCATCAACATGCCGTGGTGAAAATTTTGTCCCATTTGGGACAGGTTTGGGTATAAGCTTCTCACAACAAGCATGATGGTTTCGATAGGGAACGTACCACCTTTGGGGACGAGACGATAACCATTGCCTCTTATTGCTTTCAAAAAAATAGTGTCAACATACAAGAACAGGAGTGTTGTGTTCAATCTTGGAATTTTCTGGGGTTCATTTGGCCTTTTTTATACATTAACTGGGTTTTCTAGGCATTTTATGTACATAATTCAGATTTGAACTACAAGCACATGCTCCAATGCACCAAAGTTAGTTGAAAAATCACATATGTGTCCTTGGGGGAATTTCTAGGTCCCATGCAAGAGATGGGAATGAAATTCAAACACCATGGCATTATTGATTGCCGGCACAACGTTGAGATGCCTGGTTTTTAAATTCTAGTAAATCCAAAACTTGTCTGAAATTCATGAAACTTGGCATTGTATCATGGAGCGGCATCAACGTGACGTGGTGAAAATTTTGTCCCATTTGGGGAAGGTCCGGGTATAAGCTTCTCACAACCCAGAGCTTCTCACAACAAGCATGATGGTTTCGATAGGGAATGAACCACCTTTGGTGACGGGATGATATCCGTTGCCTCCTATTGCTTTCAAAAAATGTCTAGTGTCAACATAGAACAACAGGAGTGTTGTCTTCAATCTTGGAATTTTTCGGGGTTTGTTTGGCCTTTTTATACGTTAACTGGGTTTTCTAGGCATTTTATGTGCATAATTCGAATTTGAACTACAAGCACATGCTCCAATGCACTAAAGTTGGTTGAAAAATCACATGTGTGTCCTTGCGTGAATTTCTTGGTCCCATGCAAGAGATGGGAATGAAATTCAAACACCAGGGCACTCTTGATTGCCGACAAACATTGAGATGCCTGGTTTTTAAATTCTAGTAAATCCAAAACTCGTCTGAAATTCATGAAAGTTGGCATGCTATCCTGGAGCGGCATCAACATGCCATGGTAAAAAAATTGTACTGTTTGGGGCAGGTTTGGGTATAAGCTTCTCACAAACCAGAGCTTCTCACAACAAACATGATGGTTTCGATAGGGAACGTCCCACCTTTGGGGACAAAACGATATCCATTGCCTCTTATTGCTCTCAAATATTTTCTAGTGTCAACATAGAACAACATGAGTGTTTTGTCAATTTTTGTGATTTTTCGGGGTTCGTTTGAACATTTTTATGCATTACCAGGGTTTTCTAGGCATTTTATGTGCATTATTCAAATTTGGACTACAAGCACATGCTCCAATGCACTAAGGTTGGTTGAAAAATCTAATATGTGTCCTTGGGTGAATTTCTAGGTCCCATGCAAGAGATGGGAATGAAATTCAAACACTAGGGCATTGTTGATTGCCGACACAACATTGAGATGCCTTTGTTTTTTAAATTCTAGTAAATCCAAAACTCGTCTGAAATTCATGAAACTTGGCATGCTATCATGGAGCAGCATCAACATGTCGTGTTAAAATGTTTGTCCCATTTGGGGCAGGTTCGTGTATATGCTTCTCACAAACCAGAGCTTCTCACAACAAGCATGATGGTTTCGGTAGTGAACGCCCCACCGTTGGGGACGAAACGATATCCGTTGCCTCTTATTTGTTTGAAAAAAATTCTAGTGTCAACATAGAACAACAAGAGTGTTGTGTTCAATCTTGTAATTTTTCTGGGTTTGGTTGGCCTTTTTTATACATTAACTGGGTTTTCTAGGCATTTTATGTGCATAATGCAAATTTGAACTACAAGCACATGCTCCAATGCACCAAAGTTGGTTGAAAAATCACATGTGTGCCCTTGGGTGAATTTGTAGGTCCCATGCAAGAGATGGGAATGAATTTCAAACACCAGGGCACTATTGATTGCCGGCAAAATGTTGAGATGCCTGGTTTTTCAATTCTAGTAAATCCAAAACTCGTCTGACATTCATAAAACTAGGCATGCCATCATGGAGCGGCATCAACATGCCGTGGTGAAAATTTTGTCCCATTTGGGGCAGGTTTGGGTATAAGCTTCTCACTACAAGCATGATCGTTTCGATAGGGAACATACCACGTTTGGGGACAAGACGATAACCATTGCCTCTTATTGCTTTCAAAAAAATAGTGTCAACATACAAGAACAGGAGTGTTGTGTTCAATCTTGGAATTTTTCGGGGTTTATTTGGCCTTTTTTATAAATTAACTAGGTTTTCTAGGCATTTTATGTACATAATTCAAATTTGAACTACAAGCACATGCTCCAATGCAGCAAAGTTAGTTGAAAAATCACATATGTGTCCTTGGGGGAATTTCTAGGTCCCATGCAAGAGATGGGAATGAAATTCAAACACCATGGCATTATTGATTGCCGGCAGAACGTTGAGATGTCTGGTTTTTAAATTCTAGTAAATCCAAAACTCGTCTGAAATTCATGAAACTTTTCATTGTATCATGGAGCGGCATCAACATGACGTGGTGAAAATTTTGTCCCATTTGGGGAAGGTTCGGGTATAAGCTTCTCACAACCCAGAGCTTCTCACAACAAGCATGATGGTTTCGATAGGGAATGTACCACCTTTGGTGACGGGATGATATCCGTTGCCTCCTATTGCTTTCAAAAAATGTCTAGTGTCAACACAGAACAACAGGAGTGTTGTGTTCAATCTTGGAATTTTTCGGGGTTTCTTTGGCCTTTTTATACGTTAACTGGGTTTTCTAGGCATTTTATGTGCATAATTCAAATTTGAACTACAAGCACATGCTCCAATGCACTAAAGTTGGTTGAAAAATCACATGTGTGTCCTTGCGTGAATTTCTTGGTCCCATGCAAGAGATGGGAATGAAATTCAAACACTAGGGCACTGTTGATTGCCGACAAAACATTGAGATGCCTGGTTTTTAAATTCTAGTAAATCCAAAACTTGTCTGAAATTCATGAAAGTTGCGATGCTATCCTGGAGCGGCATCAACATGCCATGGTAAAAAAAATGGTACTGTTTGGGGCAGGTTCGGGTATAACCTTCTCACAAACCAGAGCTTCTCACAACAAACATGATGGTTTCGATAGGGAACGTCCCACCTTTGGGGACAAAACGATATCCATTGCCTCTTATTGCTTTCAAATATTTTCTAGTGTCAACATAGAACAACATGAGTATTGTGTCAATTTTTGTGTTTTTTCGGGGTTCGTTTGGACATTTTTATGCATTAACAGGGTTTTCTAGGCATTTTATGTGCATAATTCCAATTTGGACTACAAGCACATGCTCCAATGCACTAAGGTTGGTTGAAAAATCTAATATGTGTCCTTGGGTGAATTTCTAGGTCCCATGCAAGAGATGGGAATGAAATTCAAACACCAGGGCATTGTTGATTGCCGACACAACATTGAGATGCCTGGTTTTTATCCAAAACTCGTGTTAAAAATTTTGTCCCATGTGGGGCAGGTTCGTGTATATGCTTCTCACAAACGAGAGCTTCTCACCACAAGCATGATTGTTTCGGTAGTGAACGCCCCACCTTTGGGGACGAACGATATCCATTGCTTCTTATTGCTTTCAAAAAAATTCTCGTGTCAACATAGAACAACAGGAGTGTTGTTTCATTTTTTGGGATTTTTCAGGGTTCGTTTCGACATTTTTATGCATTAACTGAGTTTTCAATGCATGTATGTGCATTATTCAAATTTGAACTACATGCAGATGCTCCAGTGCATATAAATTGGTTGAAAAATCAAATCTGTGTCCTTGGGTTCATGCTTAGGTCCCTTGCAAGAAATGGGAATGAATTTCAAACACCAGGACACCATTGATTGCCGGCAACACATTATGATGCCTTGTTTTTAAATTCTAGTAAATCCAAAACTCGTTTGAAATTCATGAAACTTGGCATGCTTTCATGGAGCTGCATCAACATGCCGTGGTAAAAAATTTGTCCCATTTGTGGCAGGTTTGGGTATATGCTTCTCACAAACCAGAGCTTCTCACAACAAGCATCATGGTTTCGGCAGGGAACGTCCCACCTTTGGGGACGAAACGATATCCATTTCCTCTTATTGCTTCCAAAAAATTACTCGTGTCAACATAGAACAACAGGAGTGTTGTGTCAATTTTTTTGATTTTTCGGGGTTCTTTTGAACATTTTTATGCATTAACTGAGTTTTCAATGCATTTATGTGCATAATTCTAATTTGAACTACACGCACATGCTCCAGTGCATATAAATTGCTTGAAAAATCAAATCTGTGTCCTTGGGTGCATGCTTAGGTTCCATGCAATAAAATGAATGAATTTCTAACACTAGGGCACCATTGATTGCCGACAAAACATTGAGATGCCTGGTTTTTAAATTCTAGTAAATCCAAAACTCATCTGAAATTCATGAAACTTGGCATGCTATCATGGAATGGCGCCCGACATGATGTGGTATTTTTCGTCTCCATTTTGAGAGAAGGCGCACTCGAATAATGATAGCCAACAAAGGCATTTTGAAAAAATAGCTGCCACTTAATATCTCCAATGTTTGTATAATTCAAAACGTGTGCGTTCTATTAACCATTCACGTGACGCCATGTGTCTTGGTTTTAATGGCTGTAGGTGTCGGCGTTCTGGGAACGGGGGTCCCCTGACTTGCCTGCCTGCGGCCTGCGGCATGGCTCAAAGGGGGGCCCAGCACGGCCCATCTTCATCAACACAGACCCAAGACCCTCGCGAGGGGCCAAGCCTCGCGGGGCGGACGACATGGAGCTTCCTCAGGCACGGCCTCATCAGGCTGGCTCGCGAGGGGGCGGAGAGATCAAGGCGGGGTACCTCACGAGGTGCCCGTGACGCAAGCCATGATGACCAAAGGCGCCAGGCAGGCGCCAGCCCGCGCAGTGTCCTCATTTCCTCTTTGGTGCAAAAGGAGCAAGCGCAGGCGAGAGCATCAAGCAAAGGCACCCGTTTCGGTGCAACGAGACCAAGACCAGTCCAACATCAGGGAGGAAGTCATTGTGAAGCCCAGGCCAACCTCACCACCAGAGCCTTTGGCAGGCAAGGACCAACTTCAGTCAGGATAAGTGTACCAGATGTTCCCCTTCAAAATGGCCAATTGTTGGTGCCCTTCCCGCTCAATATTTGGGAAGAGGCCCATGGCCTTTGCCTATAAATAGGACTAGCCACCCACAGGGTAGATGAGGGAAAAACGGAATCAAGAAGAGAGAGAGAGAAGGGTGACTGAACGCCTCCTAGCAGTTCATCCCCTTAGACAAGAACAGAGGCTATTCTTCCTTGTATTGCTCATCATCGTCAGCCCAAGAGGCAATCCACCACACCACACACTGGAGTAGGTTATTACACCACAACGGTGGCCCGAACCAGGATAAACCCTGTGCCTCTTGTGATGTTCTTTCCATAGCTTAGATCTTAGCGGGGCCGGGGGGGGGGGGGGGGGTACAGGCAGGTAGAAGGCGAAATCGCCGCGCGCACCCCAGTGTTCGAACCTCAAGGGTCTGCCGGAACCCGAAATCCGACAGTAGGAGGTGCCGTGTGGACCGCTGCTTGACCTTGATTGAACGGGAGGTGTGCGAGCGCAGTATGGTGCACAGCCTGACCGATAGGCATGCAAGCTGTCCTCCAATGCGCAGGCTCACCGGGAAGCATGCAAGCTATACACTACGCAGGCTCACTGGGAAGCCAGCCCTTTGACTTCCATGGCCACCAGCCTTCCTCTCCATTAATGGCTCCCGAGCTGCTGTTTAATACGGGTGTCCTTGATGTTCGCCTCCCATTCCCCTCCCCCCCTCGCAGACCTCCACTGCCATGGCACAGTATGATCATCTTCCACTAGTATTCATGTTTGGTGAAGTCGACTTCGAGCCGGAGGAGATAGAAAATAAGGAGGAATGGGGCCTCATGGACATGGCCCAGAACGAGCTGGCCGCGGTAGTTGCTGCCCCGGCTCTCGTACCAGCTCCCATCCACGCGCCCGCGCCATCGACCATCCTCGTAGCATTGATGGGCTGGTCGCCGAGCACTGTCGCAAAGGTGGAAGCCGCGGGCGTCAGCGAGGTCTCCGCGGACCCACGCGAGCTCGTGTACATGCCAGGGCCAGCGCCCATGCCCGTGCCCGTGCACGCCCCTCCACCCACCGTGCCGCTGGCCCCGTGCGTTTGGCTGCATCCGCCGCGCCCGTGCGCGCCCCTCCACCCACCGCGGCAGCGGTCGCCGTGCGTTTGGCTGCACCCGCCGCGCCCGTGCCCGTGCCCCCCCCCTTAGCGGCATGGGACGCTGTCGTTGACCACTACCTCTCAGCGGGGCCAGTTGCCGTCCTCCCACGCCACGCCCGTTGATCGGGCGACGACATGATGTTTGATTTACAAGTGAAGAACATTTTGTGCTACCTTGAAGACTTTGACAACGACATCCCGGAGGACGACAACGACAATGACGGCGTGGCACGCCGCCTCCGCCGCCGTCGGAAATAGTTTTTTGGGGGTTTAATACTATATCTTGAATTCTCGATCATATGAGTATAAATTCGCAGTGTGACTGAATGAAAGATATGGTTTGAACAAACTTGCGTTTTTGTCTCTTAATGTACAGACTTATCAAACGATTTTCTTTTGAAAAAAATGTCGATGGTTTTTAAATATAAAACACTCATCGCAAACGTTATAGTTAGAACACCTGTATGCGAACCAACAGCTTCCCCAGGAAGCCAAGGGAAAATGTGTCGAGCAGGATTTCTGCATCCCTTTAAGGGAAACAGTTGTTTTGCTTGACCTGTGTGCAACCACGTACAAATAATTGGGTAAGATTTGCATATCTGTCATTTTGGGTATGTTGCCATTTCTCAAACTAGAAAGATTTACATTTGTTTATCTAGTGACATTGCCATTTGTCAACCTTGTAACACTGCGATTTGTCAAAATATGCAGCTACAAATCACTAGCACTATCTATTTTTTGCAACTAAAATCACTAGCACAGTTCATATGGACACCACTAGCAGGCGTGAGTTCATGGAAACATATGCAAATGTACCATTGATTACATACAACAAGTCATCAACCCACAACAAGAACGAGGATACACGTTGGATTATAGATCATTTCCAACAAACCATTCTAGTAAAGTTTTTCTCACACAACAAATAACAAAGCGATGAAATGAACTTTAGCTCAACCACTTGTCGGCGTTGGAAACGCTTGCTTTGAACCAGAAGTGATTCTTCAGGAAGGGCCATCTACTGTCAATCTTGAGACCAACGTAGAACTGATCATCCAGGCTGAAGCGGCCTATTTCAATACCCATATTAGGATGATAGGGAAGCATACTAATGTCCGAGATATAGCTATAGTTGCTTCTCATAAATGGTAGTAACGTTGTGTCAACAACATCTGGATCGCCTTCCACCATCATTGGATAGTTTTGTCCAAGGAAGAGCGAGTTTCCTCCAAGACTTTCAGTACTCAACTAGGCAGAAGGTGTTCGCGCTAGTACACCAATATCCATCACGAATACCCTGCAACGGATGTTGGAATAGGTCCGGAGAGTGCAACCATACGAGACAACAGTTTCTTCCTTAGTAACATCAGTAGTGCCCCGTATACAGACAAAAAGAGGTGATTCATCAAAATAAGTTGACAGGCACCACTGAGTATATGGGTCCTGCTCGTCCTCATGCTCGTGAATAAAATTTTCAAGTATAGGTGGTGGAATGTTCACATGACCTTGGAAACACAAGAATTTTAATTAGTAAAGTGAAACTAGCTAACCCGCATGCGTGTGGATGAAACAATTATAATTACGGTGGAAGACAAACGTACCGAAATCATGAAGATTCCATGCAAAAACAGTGCCACGAGTGGTGGCAGCAAACACAAGACCCTTGTATTGGATTGCATCACAGTACTCATCCGTGTATAGAAACTGAATTTTTAGCAATGTCCATCAAGGTCTGGAAGTAAGGAAGGTAACAATCTTGTCGAAGATAGCAACAACTTCATAGTTCGTGTAATCCCAAGAGCGGTTGGGAACTCGACAAATTGCTATCTTTCGTAGACGACAGTTACCATGATCGTATTTGAACTCACATAGACCATCTGTGTGCTCAACCTCTGTGCAGTCTGATATTTTGGGAAGTGGAACTCGGTGACGAGTGTACACATTCACAAGTTCCCACTCGCAGTTGTACCCAATATAAACAACCAAATCTCCATTTGCGCCTGCCCAAGCCTTTCCCTCAAGCGATGGCATCTTAACATCATATGTATCATTATCAAGCGGCATCAACTTACACAAGGCGAGGCTTCCCTCGTCCCCATGCTAGTCCGCAGGGTCACGCCAAAGATGATAGGGGAGATCAAACCGCTCCTAGACCCTTGGGTTCCTTGTAATGATGTTATTAGTTGAGTCGAGAATGGTCTTGAATGAACCTGCCATGCTAGCTGAGGTGATGACGTCGCAACGATCAGTGAGTTCCTCCACCGCATCATCATTCAGATCGGGGCAAGAATAACGGGTTCGTTTCCGGCTTGTTCACTCCATGGAGAAAACGATCAAACAATGGCAGAAGGAATGGTGAAGGCAAATGGAGGAGGGAGGAAGAGCGAGCGTGCGACAGGAGTTCCAAATCGAGAGGGAAAGGTGAAGCATCGGTGGACAGTTGCCACGGTACACGAAGAGGCGCCTGGGAGCGAACGGTTGCCATAGAGGTCACACACTGACGACAAGGGCCGAGTGAACCGCATGCAATCCCATCGGACAACACACACGTCTTGTTAAGTTGAACCGTTTCTCTTCTCTTGTGTCAATGCAAACAATTTATCCAAGTGAACCGCATGCCGTATATTGCACACACCTTGATCTGGCTGACCGTTTCTTTTGTGTTTCCTAATCACAAACAGTCCATCTGAGTGAACCGTATGCTGTATATCGCACACACCTTCATTTGGCTGCCCATTTCTTTTGTTTTTCCTAATCACAAACAGTTCATTCGAGTGAACCGTATGCTGTTTATCGCACACACCTTCATCTGGCTGCCTGTTTCTTTTGTTCCTCCTCACCGCAAAAAGTTAATTCAACTGAAATGTATGCCCTTCATTGCACACACAACTAAACTATGAACCGTGTTTGATGTGTCGTCCATCGCAAACATTTTGTACATTTCTGACAGTTTTCATACACCACCATTTCTGATTATGGCATCGCACATAGTTTCTCGAAGGGTCTCTGATTGTAGTGTCACAGTAGCAGCATCCTGCAGTAGTGTACAGGCTAGCCAGCTATCTTCGCCTGTGCAAAAGCGGGTCCAAAGTGTCGTGAGGGCTGCCATGGACTTCAGTTTTTCTTGGCCGAGGTATCAGGCAAGATATTCATCGCGGATGTTATGCTTAAAGGACGCTAGGGCTTCGGCATCCGGACAGTCGATGAAATGGTTCTTTTTAGTTAGGAACCTAGTCAAGAATTTCCTGGCTGACTCTCGAGGCTGTTGAACTATGTGCCTTGAGTCATCAGCATCCACAAGTCGGACATATGTACCTTGGAAGTTGTCATGGAAGGCATCTTCCAAGTCCTCCCAGCTGCCAATGGAGTTTTCTGGCAGGCTGTTTAACCAGTGCCAAGCCGGTCCCTTGAGTTTTAGCAGGAGGTATTTGATGGCATGAAGATCATCACCACGGGCCATATGAATATGGAGAAGAAAGTCCTCAATCCATATGACGGGATCTGTTGTTCCATCGTATGATTCGATATTCAAGGGTTTAAACCCTTCTCGGAATTCGTGCTCCATTACTTCATGAGTGAAGTAGATGGGGTGTGCGGCGCCTCTATATTGGGCCAAGTCACGATGTAGCTCGGATGGAGTCCGTTTGCGGTTTTCGGCCCAGACGTTGGTATGCTTGTCGCGTCCATCTAGATAGCATCGTTGCGCATTAGGGTGCGCCCTCGTGATCCGTAGATCGATTTGGTCTGAACTACTCTATTTTCCAGGTCCTGTCAGAGGTCATATGTATATCCCTGAGCTGTTGCGTCCCTACCTTTACGGCAAGGTAGTATAGGCTAGTGTTTGGCTTGAGTTGCCATTTTGTCCCGACCACGTGGTGGTCGGTCAGCCCCGTTACGCGCTGATGGTACGCGCCCAAGTGCCTCGTCGTCGAATTGAGGTAGCAGTTTGCGCTTCGGGTAACTTTTGGTTGGGCGCTCGAGGCCATATTCCTCAGCTGCCAGGACATTAGTCCACCTGTCATTGAGTAGGTATTGATCATCTTGAAGCTGTTGCTGCTTCTTTTTCAGGCTCCTTGCAGTGGCAATTACCCGGCGCTTAAAGCGCTCCTACTCGAGGGGTTCCTCAGGCATGATAAAGTCTTCGTCGTCGAGGCTCACCTCATCCTCGAAGAGTGGAAGATAATTACTGTCCTCTGAGTCTTCGTTTACAGCCTATTCATTAGGTCTAACTTGCCCATCTTCCCGATCGTCCTGTGCGGAGGTTTGCTCGACGGGGTCTTCTTGGTCTTCGGCGTCGTCCGGAGTATTGTTGTCTCTCATGCCGATATCAATGTGCTTTCCTTGGCATGATTTAGAGCGGCACCGCTAACTTTGTCGCTTTGGCTGTATCACAGGAGGTTTATCCTTGACTGGATATTTATCGTTATTGTCATTACCCTCTTTGGGTGTATCCACCATGTACACGTCATACAAAGAGGTGGCCGTCCACCATCCGATAAACAGCGGGCTTTGGGCATGCTCTTCTCCGGCATCGTCGTCCATACCGTCGATGTCTTCGGAGCCGTAATCGAGCATGTCAGTTAAGTCCTCGATAGTGGCTATGAAGTGGGTGGTGGGTGGGACGTAAAATTCCCCGCTCTCAGCCCCTAGACCGGGCCGGGCGTAGTTCGGACATTGCTCCTCTGTAATGACGAGGGATCGCATCAAGTCCAGAGCCTCGCTTAAATGTGAGGTTTGGCCAGGGATAAGAGAGTCTGTGGAGTACGGCGGGAAGGGGACTCCTTGGCCGAGCTCACACGATGCTCACTCCGAGGGTTCGGAGACAGTGCCCAGAGAAGTGTCTGGCTACATTATGGTTGCCACGACACTACTTCCTCCGGCTCTCCCGTACAGGGCTTAGTGATTGCAGATAGTCCGTCGTGCTTAAGAATCCCATCTTCGGACCTAGCTATGCGCTACGGATCTAAGGCCAGAGCGGAGGTTGGGGTCGTGATCCCTTGGAAGATCAAGTCTCCTCGGATATCAATGACATAGTCCAGATTTCCTAAAGTAATCTGGTGATGTGGGGCGTAGTTGTCGATCTGCTCCAGATGGCGAAGCGAGTTGGCCCGCAGTGCGAAGCCACCGAATAAGAAGATCTGACCGGGGAGAAAAACCTCCCCAGGGCGGCATTGTTGTAGATGACTAATGGAGCCATCGAACCTTCTGATGACGACACAGCAGAACTCTCAATGGAAGCACCAATGTCGGTGTCAAACCCGAACTTTTCGTCTAAGGTCGATGGTAACAGGAGACGGGGGACACGATGTTTACCCAGGTTTGGGCCCTCTTGATGGAGGCAATAGCCTACTTCCTGCTTGATTGATCTTGATGAATATGAGGATTACAAGAGCTGATCTACCACGAGATCGTAATGGCTAAACCCTAGATGTCTAGCATGTATGATTGTGATTCCCTCTACGGACTAAACCCTCCGGTTTATATAGACAGCGGAGGGGCCAAGTGTTGTACAAAGTCGGTTTACAGAGGAAGGAATCTTCATATCAAAATGCCAAGCTTGCCTTCCATGCAAAGGAGAGTCTCATCCGGACACGGGAGGAAGTCTCATGTCTTGTATCTTCACAGCCCATCAGTCCGGCCCACGTCACACAAGCCGGACCCCCGAGAACCGCTTAATCCAGGACTCCCTCAGCAGGCCCCGGCAAGTACTTTCCCGCTGATTTCCCAGGAGCCGCTGGCAAGGATGCTGCCAGGTGCCCCAAGCTTGCCGAAAGGCAGCAACATCCGGCAGGACCCCAAGCCCTGGCCGTAGAGGCAGCTGCCCCTGCAGCCGAAGATGAGCCTTAAGTCCTTGCTGTCGAGCCCCAGGCTCCAGCATGGTGATACGTCTCCAACGTATCTATAATTTTTGTCGGATCACGGGTTCCGGCAGACCCTTAAGGTTCGAGCACTGGGGTGCGCGCGGAGATCACGCCTTCTACCTCCCCGTCTCGCAAAGATCTAAACTATTAAAAGAACTGCACAAGAGACTCAGGATTTATACTGGTTCGGGCCACCGTTGTGGTGTAATACCCTACTCCAGTGTGCGGTTGGTGGATTGCCTCCTGGGGCTGGTGATGATGAACAATAGAAGGAAGAACAGCCTCGCGAGGGTCTGTTCTTGGCTGGGGCGATGAACTGCTAGGAGGAGTTCAGTCACCCTTCTCTCTCACTCACTCTCGCCGCTTGCCAACCGAACGAACCAACCCCGTTGCTATGCGGGTGGCTGGTCCTATTTATAGGCAAAGGCCCTGGGCCTCTTCCCAAATATTGAGCGGGAAGGGCGCCAACAATTGGCCAATTCGGAGGGGAACATCTAGTACACTTATCCTGACTAAAGTTGGTCTTCGCCTCCCAAAGGCTCTGTGGTGACGCCGTGCTGGGCTCCACGGTGACCTCCGTCTTGTAGTCCGCCTGGTCTTGGTCTCGTTGCACCGAAATGGCAACCTTTGCCTGATGCCTTAGTACTCCGCGGCTGCGCTTGCCCTCTTTGCACCAAAGAGGAAAGAAGGACACTGCGCGCACCGGCGCCCGCCTGGCGCCTTGAGTCATCATGGCTTGCGTCATGGGCACCTCGCGAGGTACCCTGCCTTGATCTCTCCGCCTCCTCGCGAGCCAGCCTGATGAGGCTGCGCCTGAGGATGCGCCGTGTCGTCCGCCCCGCGAGGCTTGGCCCCTCGCGAGGGTCTTGAGTCTTGTGTCGATGAAGACGAGCCGCACTGGGCCTCCTTTGAGCCACGCCGCAGGCCGCAGGCAGGCAAGTCTGGGGACCCCCGTTCCCAGAACGCCGACAGTGGCCCCCGGGCCCAAGGCGCGCATGGACTTGGCCGTGCCGAGAGGCGAAAGGGCAAGGGCGAAGCGCCGCGGGCCCCAACAGCCTGCGGCCTTGGGCACCGCGTGGCGGTTGATGGGACGTGGGTGTCTCCACTTCCCCACGAGGCCTCGGTGATCGCGCAAGTTGGACAAGTCCCTGCATGCAGATCGTGTCATGATTACCTATGATCGTGAAGGCCGGCGGTTGGTCTTTGCCGGCTATAAGTACGGCACCGCGCGTGCCCTCCAAGTCCATTCCTCCTGGCTTCTCCATCCTCCCGATCCTTGCTCTGTCTTGTTGCGATGGCTCCAATCCGCCGGTTCTCTGCAGCGGAGAAGGTAAAGGCTCCTCGAGAGGGGCCAGACCCGCTCCCGCCGAAGAAACGGCTTGCCCTTTGCAGGGGCGAGGAAGACCGTCAGGCGGTGCCGAGGCCCTGGTGCGAGCGGGCTCCGCCGGGGTTCCCACTTCCCTTGTATGCCCACGTCGAGGGCCCCGAAGGTGACGATGTCGATCTCCGCGGTCGGCGCCGTCGTAGGCGCCGTCGGGTCACGAAGGCGTGGGTTGTTCCTCCTGGAGTCCATGCCGAGGGCTCCTCCCAAGAGTTCATGCTCCACATCGCCATTCCTCTCCAGTCCTGGATCCGTCTGCCTCCCTCCTTCGCCTCCATCATCCCTCCAGGAGGGCCCCTGGAGCTCTGGCTGCAGCACGCTGGCTGCAGCGCCCTCGCGACCGACGAAGAGGTCATGGTCGCTGCCCCGGGCGAGGTCTACATGTCCCACGGCTGGAGAGAGATCGCCCGGGTTTACAGGGAAAGGGGCGTCGTCGCGGTCCACTTGGAGTACGATGGCGTTGCGGTGATGTTCTTCAAGGTCTTCGACGCGAACGGGCGCCGGCTGGAGTGTTGCCCCGGAAGAGGTGGCCAGGACCTTGCCCTGGTGAGGGCAAGGCCCGTCGACCGCTCCCTTGGCGGAGGCGCCGGAGGGTCCAGTGACTTCGGCGAAATCTTTGCGACTCCGGAGACGAGTGACGACAGCTACGAGCCCTCGAGTCGGCGCCGCTCCCGGAGCAGGGCGGGCTCGTCTGGCCGTCGCCGACCCTAATCTGGATGGGGTTCGCGCCGGCGCCTGACGGCCCACTATTGATGATGACATCTTTTGCAGGAGCTCGTGTAGTTAGTATCTCTTAGGATCCGTTCCCTGCGAGGAACCAAAATGCGCCCCACGGGGGTTTGTAAGGTGCGTGTAGTCCCGTTTGTTAATACATAACCTTTGCTGCAGAGCTGTGTGAGTTGCTGATTCCGTCTTAGCTCAGTTCTCCCTTTCGAACCTCGCGAGGGCTTGGTGCTCTGCGTCGACAGGTCCCAGTCCCAAGGCGGCGTCATCCGTCGCTGGTATGCCAGGTCGCGGTGCCGTGGTCAAGGCTAGGAGGTGAGCGACCCGGGGTCCCTTCAGAGCCCCTGAGTCGCGATGCTCAGGAGGTCCCCTTTGGCACCCAAGCAGCCGTTGCTTCGTGAGAAAGGGAAGCAACGCCGCTAGTATGGAATTGCTTTAGGTGCGGGGGTAGCACCATAGTAGCCAGTGCTTTGGGTGGTGACTTATCTTGAGGATCGGGGATCGCCCCCAGCGCATCGTTGGGTCCGTGGGGTAGTTGGGACGGAGTTGCTTAGCGAGGTCCTCACGCGCCCCTTCTCCCTCGCCTCTGCTCTCCTTTCTGCTCTACGTCCTCGGGTCCCGGCCCTCGAGCTTGTCTCAGCCGTCGCTGGTATGCTAGGTCGCGATGCCATGGTCAAGGCGAGAGGGTGAGGGCTGGAGAGCCAGTAGGAGCCCTGAGTCGCGATGCTCAGGCACCCCCCCTTTAACGTGCAAGCGGTTCGCGCGGGCGAGGGTGAAGGGAACTCCGTGAGGGCCTTGGCTAGAGCAGTTCCCTCCAAGGATCCTGCAGATTCATCACAGAAAGAAGATGGGGTTGCCATGGCAGTCATCAGTCGATCGTTAGTCGCTCAAGAGCTTGCTGGTTGGAGCAGGTGAGGTGTAACAGGGCACCCGTGGGCCAGAGCGGGACTCACGAGGCCCTACCTCTAGGTGGGTTGCGCCTGGCACTGGGCCGTATCTTGAGATGTGTCCCTGCAAAATTTGGTTAGATGCCGGCACTCTATGTCCTCGGGTCCCGGCCCTCGAGCTTGTCTCAGCCGTCGCTGGTATGCAAGGTCGTGATGCCGTGGACAAGGCCAGAGGTGAGGGCTGGAGAGCCAGTAAGAGCCCTGAGTCGTGATGCTCAGGCACCCCCCTTTTAACGTGCAAGTGGCCGACATGGGGAAGAAGGGATGCCACGGACAGGCATCAAGCAATCAAGCATGATAGGTGAATGCATAGTTGGAAATAAACGCGAGGGAGATACACGCCGCTGGGCCTAGCCCGAGCGGCTTGGGGATGATGCAGCCCGAGGGGCGCCCCCAACAAGGCAAACTAACGACCAAAAAATAAAAGGGGATACATGCCGCAGGGACGGGCCCACGCGGCCTCGGAGTGATGCAACCCTGGGAGGGCGCTCCCAGCTGGGAATGAAGCTTGAAAGATGTCACCTGAGGATGTTGTCGGCGAAGTGGCGTTGGTGCAGCAGACTCAGTGGGCTGCGGAAGCCGATCCTCACGAGCCCCCAGGCCCAGGGGCCTCGGGAGGCTCCGGAGGCACTGGTGGCTCCTCGCGAGCTGTCTTCATCTCCGCCAGGGCCGCGGAACGCCTGTCTTCCTGAGCCTCCATGATGCCCCTCATGAGGCACTGGTACGCCGCAGCCATGCTCGGCAGGCCGTAAGGCATGCGAACATAGCTATGGGGTGGACCCCCGCAGCGCCCCACTTGCGAGGGCCAGAGACGCTCCGTCGTGGCGATCTGATTGAGCCCTGGTACGTCGACGCAGACGCGCAGCCCACCATCCTCGCCTGGATGTGGGGCCATAGCTGGTAGATGGCAGCAACCTCTCATGATCCTTGACTCCTGTAGTTCTTGAATGTCCTTGTTAACGAACTCCTGCTGGTCTGACCTTCCTTGCCTGGCTCCTTCTCGAGGGAAACGTGCTTCGAAGCATGCCTCCACATGGTGCCCAAGCGCCTCCCTCGTGACCCTGGCTAGGTCGGTGGCCCTCCAGGTGAGAGCCCTCGAGCCCTACCTAAGGAGGGCACCGGGCACGCTTTCCTATGTGATGGAAGGGAGGTCCCCTTGGGCAGACACGGGCCCTGAAGGGCCTGCCTCCTAAGGGGCTGAGCCTGACGACGTCTTCTTCTTCTTGGGGGTGGTCTCAGGAAGCCTCCTACTTCCGCGACCTGGGTCTTCTAGCGACGCGGCCTGATAGGTTCTCTCCAGGGAACACACTACATCCTTCTCTTCACAGGGCACCATGATGACGCCGCCACTTCCTGGCATCTTGAGGACGTTGTAGCCGTCGTGAGTCACGGCCATGAACCTGGCCAGCGCTGGGTACCCGAGGATGGCATTGTACGGCAGGCGGATGTGGGTGACGTCGATGTCGATGAGCTCAGTGCGGTAGTTGCTGCGGGCCCTGAAGGTGACAGGGAGGCGGACCTGCCCGATCGGGACTGTGGAACCGTCGGTGACTCCGGAGAAAGGCTTGGTTGGCTGAAGCTGGTCATAGGGCACTTGGAGGTTGTTGAATGTTTCCATGGACAGGACGTTGAGCCCTGCCCCTCCGTCGATGAGGGTCCTGGTGACCAGCACGTTGCTGATGACTGGGGAGCAAAGCATTGGGAGGACTCCGGCCGTGGCCGCGCACTTGAGCTGGTCTGCTGAGCTAAACGTGATGGTGCACGCCGACCACCTGAGGGGGCGCGTTGCTTCGAGCTTGGGGAGAACTGCATTCACTTCGTGGGCAAACTGCTTGAAGATACGTTGAGAGGCTGGGGCTTGAGCTCCACCCAGGATGCAGGCGATTGCGCGCGGCTCTTGGAAGCCCCCAGCCCCCTCGTCTTGATAGCGGTCTTCGTTCCTCCTTGGCTGAGGCGGCAGCGGAGGTAGGCCTGCGTTGCCATGAGGGCGATCCTCACGAGGCTGATCCCTCCAGTCCCCCTCGCGAGGCAGGTCCCGCCAGCGGTCTCGCGAGGTTGGTCGCGCCACCCCTGGCGCGGGCCGCGATCTTCCCAGCGTCCTGGGTTTCTTCCTCCTCCTCGGCCATAGCCCCGGTCAGCACGGTCAAGGCGACGGCCGATCCTTCCTTCTCGCACGGCATGGAGTTCTTGACATTCGTTGGTGTTGTGGGTGTGGAAGTCGTGGTACACACAGTATCGGCTACCCCCGGAGGGTTCGGGCAGATCCTTGCCCCGCTTGGTGTCTGGTTCTGCTGCGAGTACGGCAGCCCCCTTGCGCTTCACGTCCTTGGCCTTGGGCTTCTTCTCTTCTGGGTCCGCGGCAGGCAGCTCGAGGAGGGAGAGACGTCCCTCCTCAGCCCTGGCGCAGTTGGTCGCCAAGTTGAACAGCTCCAGGGAGGTGCAGAGGTCTTCATGCATCGCCAGCTCCTCCTTCATCTTGACGTCGCGCACGCCATCGGAGAAGGCCGAGATGATGGCTTCCTCGGACACCTTGGGGATCTTGAGGCGCGCACTGTTGAAGCGCTGGATGTACTTTTGCAGGGTCTCCCCAGGTTGCTTCTTGATGCGGCGCATGTCGCTCACGGCGGGCGGCCGGTCGCGGGTAGCTTCGAAGTTGGCGATGAAGCAAGTGCGCATCTGGTCCCAGGAGGAGATCGTGCTCGGAGCCAGATTCAGGAGCCAGGTGCGAGCTCCTTCCTTCAGCGCCATGGGGAACCAGTTCACCATGACCTTTTCATCCCCGCTGGCAGCCTCGATGCCCAGCTCATAGAGCTGGAGGAACTCTGCGGGATCAGTTGTGCCGTCGTAGCGAGGAGGCAGGTCTGGCTTGAACTTGCCGGGCCACGCGACGCTGCGCAACTCGGTGGTGTAGGCGCGGCAGCCTGCGGTGCCTACGGGAGGCTTCGGTTGAGGGAGAGCTTGGCCTTGGCATGCAGAGCGGGGTCTTGGCGTGCCGGAGCCGGAGCAGGGTCGAGGCGTGTCGGAGCAGGGAGCGCCCGGGCAGCTCCTTGCGGGCGAGGGACTTCTTGGCAGCTCCGTTCTTGCTGTGCTGGCATCTGGCGGAGCAGGTTCCGCCCAGGGGCCACGCGCCTTGGAGCCATGGCGTCTTCTTGGAGAGGAGGCGGTTGGTACGCCGTCGGAGCTTCATTGCCCGCGTGGGGCGGGGTGCGGCGCATCGAAGCGGACGGCGCAGGAGAGCCCCCTGCGGCACGGACGAGCTCGGCGACGTGGTCGAGCCACTCCTCGTAGACGTCGTCGACGGGGCGGTAGCGCTGGAGTTCGTTTGCCGCGATGAGCGCAGCTCGAGCCTCCAAGGGTGCGCGGAGCGCGCGGGATGAAGAGCCGGCTGGGGTGAGCGATGGAGTAGCGGTGCGGCCATCTTGCCGCACAGATGGATGCTGAGATGACGCTTGCTGCTCGCCCCCCGCCGGGCCGGTGGCGGCGTTAACGGCGGGCGATGGGGAACGACGAGGATGCCCACCGACGGGGGCCATCTGGGCGACGCGAGAAGCGATGGCGGCTCGGCGCTCGGCGCGGGCCCGGCGAGCGTCAGACATGGATGCGACGGTCGGAGGAGAGCGGAGTGGTGGAAGACAGATTCCGGCGCACCCCTTCCTGGCGCGCCAAATGTTGGATCATGGGTTCCGGCAGACCCTTAAGGTTCGAACACTGGGTTGTGCGTCTTGCAAAGATCTAAACTATTAAAAGAACTGCACAAGAGACTCAAGATTTATACTGGTTCGGGCCACCGTTGTGGTGTAATACCCTACTCCATTGTGTGGTTGGTGGATTGCCTCCTGGGGCCGGTGATGATGAAAAATACAAGGAAGAACAGCCTCGCGAGGGTCTGTTCTTGGCTGGGGCGATGAACTGCTAGGAGGAGTTCAGTCACCCTTCTCTCTCTCTCACTCACTCTCTCTGCTTGCCAACCGAACGAACCAACCCCCTTGCTATGCGGGTGGCTGGTCCTATTTATAGGCAAAGGCCCTGGGCCTCTTCCCAAATATTGAGCAGGAAGGGCGCCAACAATTGGCCAATTCGAAGGGGAACATCTAGTACACTCATCCTGACTAAACTTGGTCTTCGCCTGCCAAAGGCTCTGTGGTGACGCCGTGCTGGGCTCCATGGTGACCTCCGTCTCGTAGTCCGCCTAGTCTTGGTCTCGTTGCACCGAAATGGCAACCTTTGCCTGATGCCTCGGTACTCCGCGGCTGCGCTTGCCCTCTTTGCACCAAAGAGGAAAGAAGGACACTACTCGCACTGGCGCCCGCTTGGCGCCTTGATTCGTCATGGCTTGCATCATGGGCACCTCGCGAGGTACCCTGCCTTGATCTCTCTGCCTCCTCGCGAGCCATCCTGATGAGGTTGCGCCTGAGGATGCGCCGTGTCGTCCGCCCTGCGAGGCTTGGCCCCTCGCGAGGGTCTTGAGTCTTTTGTCGATGAAGACGGGCCGCACTAGGCCTCCTTTGAGCCACGCCGCAGGCCGCAGGCAGGCAAGTCTGGGGACCCCCGTTCCCAGAACGCCGACAATTTTTTATTATGCCATGCTATATTATTTACTGTTTTGGACATTATTAGGCTTTATTTTCCACTTTTAAATTATTATTGGGACTAACTGATTAACCGGAGGCCCAACCCAGAATTGTTGTTTGTTTTTGCCTATTTTAGGGTTTCGAAGAAAAGGAATATCAAACGGAGTCCAAATGGAATGAAACCTTCGGGAACATGATTTTCTCACTGAACATGATCCAGGAGACTTGGAACCTAGGACAATACACAAAGGAGGCCACGAGGTAGGGGGCGCGCCTACCCCCCCCCCCCCACGCGCGCCCTCCACCCTCATGGGCCCCATGTTGCTCCACCGACTTACTCCTTCCTCCTATATATACCTACGTACTCCCAAACGATCAGATATGGAGCCAAAACCCTAATTCCACCCCCGTAACTTCCTTTATCCACGAGATCCCATCTTGGGGCTTGTTTCGGAGCTCCGCCGGAGGGGTATCCATCACGGAGGGCTTCTACATCAACACCATAGCCTCTCCGATGAAGTGTGAGTAGTTTACCTCAGACCTTCCGGGCCATAGTTATTAGCTAGATGGCTTCTTCAATCTTTTTGGATCTCAATACAATGTTCTCCCCCTCTCTTGTGGATATCTGTTCGATGTATTTGTTGAGACCGATGAATTGTGGGTTTATGATCAATATTATCTATGAACAATATTTGAATCTTCTCTGAATTCTTTTATGTATGATAGGTTATCTATGCAAGTCTCTTCGAATTATCAGTTTGGTTTGGCCTACTAGATTGATCTTTCTTGCAATGCGAGAAGTGCTTAGCTTTGGGTTCAATCTTGCGGTGTCCTTTCCCAGTGACAGTAGGGGAAACAAGGCATGTATTGTATTGTTGCCATCGAGGATAAAAAGATGGGGTTTTATCATACTGCATGAATTTATCCCTCTATATCATGTCATCTTGCTTAAGGCGTTACTCTGTTTTCATGAACTTCATACTCTAGATGCATGCTGGATAGCGGGCGATGAGTGGAGTAATAGTAGTAGATACAGGAAGGAGTCGGTCTACTTGTCTCGGACGTGATGCCTATATACATGATCATACCTAGATATTCTCATAACTATGCTCAATTCTGTCAATTTCTCAACAGTAATTCGTTCACCCACCGTAAAATACTTATGCTCTCGAGAGAAGCCACTAGTGAAACCTATGGCCCCCGGGTCTATCTTCATCATATTAATCTTCCAATACTTAGTTATTTCCTTTGCTTTTTTACTTTGCCTTTATTTTACTTTGCATCTTTATCACAAAAATACCAAAAATATTATCTTATCATATTTATCATATCTCACTCTCGTAAGTGGCCGTGAAGGGATTGACAACCCCATATCGCATTGGTTGCGAGGAGTTATTTTCTTTGTGTAGGTACTAGGGGACGCGCGCGCAACCTCCTACTGGATTGATACCTTGGTTCTCAAAAACTGAGGGAAATACTTACGCTACTTTGTTGCATCATCCTTTCCTCTTCGGGGAAATCCAACACAGTGCTCAAGAGGTAGCTAGAAGAAGTTCTGGCGCCGTTGACGGGGAGGTTCGTGCAAGTCAAGATTTGACTTCCAACAACGAGCCATTTCTGGCGTCTGCGCAAAAGTCAACATACCAAGTACCCATCACAATCCTTATCTCCTGCATTACATTATTTGCCATTTGCCTCTCGTTTTCCTCTCCCCACCTTCAACCTTGTCGTTTTATTCGCCCTCTCTCTCTCTATCCTCCCTCTCTTTCTCTATTTGCGCTTTTTGCCCCGCTCGCTTGTTGTTTGCTTGTGTGTTGGATTGCTTGCTTGTCTCAATGGCTCTTCCCCGATTTGGTGATCTTCACCTTAAAAGGTTAGAAGAAATCAAAAACAACATTAGGAATTTTATGGTCTTGCAATTTGAGCATAATAATTTCTTTAGAAACAAGCTTAAGGAACAGAAATTTTTTATGAGTTTTACGAATAAAGAGCTCGATGATATGTCTAAAGAATTTGATTGTTTAAGATCCCAAATTGCTTGTCTTGAGAAATTGACTACTAAAATTTTGGATCAGCAGGCTACCTTAGTTAATGGGATGGTCGCTAAACTGGATTTTTATGAAAATAAAGATGAAGATCTAAAAGTTATTGATGTGTCCCCTATTAAATCTTTGTTTTGCAATATGAATCTTAATAATGATGGGACTGGATATGATCCACCTTTACCTAGAAGGCGTTCCAAAAAATTCGGAGTATTTAGATCTCGATGCTAAATTTGATGAAAGTGGGATTGAAGAAATTAAAACCCTAGATGTTGCTAAACCCACTATTTTGGATTTCAAGGAATTTAATTATGAAAATTGCTCTTTGATTGATTGTATTTCCTTGTTGCAATCTGTGCTAAATTCTCCTCATGCTTATAGTCAAAATAAAGTGTTTACTAAACATATCATTGATGCCTTGATGCAATCTTATGAAGAAAAACTTGAATTGGAAGTTTCTATCCCTAGTGTCGTGGTTCTAAGTATGACAGTGAGGTAGGGGGGTATGTATGAAGAGGCTAGACCTTAGCTATTGGGAAGTTGTAAGCACGCAAGGTTTACGAGTTCAGGCCCTTCTCTGAGGAAGTAACAGCCCTACGTCTCGGTGCCCGGAGGCGGTCGACAGGGGTGCGAACCCTTCATACTGAGGAGGGGGGTGGCTTATATAGAGTTCCCCAGCCCTCTCCTGCCCTCAGTAATGCAGGGTTTAAGGTACATTTAAGGTGGGCGTTACTGATAACATCCCTAATAAAGTGTCATGATGATCATAAAGACTACTTAATAGCTGAACGTTTGCCTGGGAGTGATTTGAGGTCTCATGACGGTCGAGTGACAGCTTCTTGGTCGAGTGTCTTGGCCCGGTCGAGTGGGACGCCTTCGAGTCGATTGAAAGGTGACTTCCTCTAAGGATGTCCTATGGTAGGGCTCTTAGGACAGGCCCGTACCCCTACCGTAGGTGCATGCCTTCATCATTAGCCCCCGAACGGATCGAGGCTGGAGTGAGAAAAAGGGTTTGGGACCTTTCCGACCGACCCTTCGGGTTATTATAGGTGCTTCGTTCTGGGTCGACTGTCACGGATGACGTTATTAACCTCTTTCAGTCGACTTGATCCGTTCCAGGCCTTTCGTCGAGTGGATTCTTTTACCTGCGAGGCATCAGGCGCCGGCGTGCGCGGGATTTCCGTTTCGCCAAGTTGTTCTGCACCCGGCGGAGATCGCGGGATTCAGATTTTTTGGGAAGCGCGCGGGACGGGGGCGGCCGCAGTAATCGGGAGCGACAGTGCAAAGGCTCCTCGATCCCCGCGCCGCCTTTTTCGCCACGTACAGCGCGCACGCCTGCCACGGGATTTGACTGGATAGCTCGGGCCTACCTGTCAGCCACTCGGGAGTGGCCCCTTATAAATAGTTGGCCCGGAACCTCTCTTCAGTACGCGTGCTCATCTCTTCTGCTCCTCTCTCTGTCTCTCCGTCGTCTCCTCCGCTTCCTTCGCTCTCGCCCCGCCACCACAAAAACCAGCCTGAGACCTTGCCGGCGACGATGGTGAAGGGCAAGACGACCGCCCTGGAGCGCGCGAAGAAGGCGGCGGCGGCCGGGAAGGGGAAGAAGTCTGCGCGCGGGGGCTCTTCTTCTCGGACGGCCATGCCCAAGGTGTGGATCCAGGGTGACTGGATGCCCTCGGTGCTTCCTCAGGAGGACCTCGACGACATGGTCGAGGGAGGAGTCATCCTCCACAAGGCGGCGCGTCTTCCGGGGAGAGAAATCGAGCTCTAGCCACGTGACGGTGAGCGCGTCCTCCTGGCGACTCACATTGACCGTGGTTTCTCCTTGCCGCCCCACCCTTTTTTCCGCAATTTCCTGAATTTCTTCGGGGCGCAGCTCCACCACTTCACTCCGAACTCCATAGTCTATCTCGCCGCTTTTATTTCTATGTGCGAGGCGTTCCTGGGGTGCCGCCCACACTGGGGACTTTTCAAGCATATCTTCACCGTTCGCTCTCAGTCGGTGAAGAAGGCTAAGTCGAGTGACGAGAGGACACAGGTGATCCAGCTGTGCGGGGGCTTGGCGATCCAGACAAGGGGGAAAAGTTGTTTTCCCTCCATCACTTTCCCGGAGTCGGTTCGAGGGTGGCAGGCGACTTGGTTCTACTGCCAGGATCAAGTGACCCCGGGGCAGTCGACTGGACTCCCAGCCTTCACTCTCGACTGAGCTGAAAAGCCGGCTTCTCTGAAGGTGACGCCCGAAGAAAAGGCCCATGTCAAGATACTGGCGGGTCGAGTGGTCGAACTCGTCCGTGAGGGCGTGACGGGGATGGACCTGCTCGAAGTCTTCCTCAGGAGGAGAATCCAACCCCTCCAGGCTCGGGATCACCCGATGTGGTTGTACTCCGGCCTCGAGGACTCCACTCGGGTCCACCCAGAGGAGGTCACCAACGAGATGTTGGAGGGGTAGCTGTCAAGCATTATAGGGAACAAAGACAACCCCCGAGGAGCCAGGAGGGTCGTTACACTCGACAGCTCTTATGAGGTCGACCAGGTGTGTCTTTGCGTTTTTGACTGAAATCTTGCTTTCTGCACTGGTCTTCTTTTGAGCGAGTCGACTGACTTTCCATTTTGCCTGCTGTCTTTTAGGCGACCACTGAGATGTATTTGACGCCCAACGGGGCGCAGGGGTCGACTGAGGAAGGTGAGGGGAGCGGAGGTGAGAGCGGGGACGACCAGGGCGAGTGGGAGTCAGACGGCGAAGGAGAGGAAGGCGACGACATCTTCTCCAGCGAGGAGGAGGAGCAAGAAGCCGAACCTCCCCGCCCAGAGAGACGATCCAAGCTCGTGCACGACCCGGCGCAGGGACGTGGTCAGGCGACTGCTTCCGTCGGGCCATCGTCGAAACGCCGTCGGACCTCTTCTCCGACACCGACTGGGAAGGTTCCCAAGCAACCGCGCACGACACAGTCCAAGCCGCCCAAGACTCTGCCGAAGATGAAGATAATTGTCCCTGTCATCTCCGGGTAACAAGCTTTGACTTCTTTCGTTGATTGGAGGACAGATCCTGAGTCGACTCATTATGCTGAACTGGTTGATTCTTCGAAATTTGCAGTGCTGCTACCTCCGAGGTCTCAGCCAAGGATGACGACCAAGAGATGGGGGACGCTGCAACCTCCAACCCTGGTACGATCATCGACGTTTTGTTTTTGAGTTGACTTGGTCGTTTCTTGCAATTCTTGTCGATTGAAAGTTCTTCCTGCAGCTCCTCCTCAAGTTATCGACCTCACGGATGACGATGACAATGAGCCGCTGAGGATAGGGAGGACCAGGAGGCCGTCGACTGACAGGGCTCACCAGCCTGCTCTGGCGCCTGAGGCCGCGGCACGGGACGGCGGTGATGCCCCTCGGGCCTCTGTGTCCTTCGCCAACCCCCTGTCGAGTGCGCAGCCTTCGGCGTCGGCTGTCAATCCGACTGCCGATCCGACTTCACTCTTTGTCGCGTACTCTGCCCCTGAAGACGAAGTAGCCGCTGTGAAGGAGGCCATACACCAGGCAGGGGTCATGATGGAGTAGGTGAAGAGGGCTCGGGAGGCCAGCCAGGCGGCTTACGACGCGAGTTCGGCGCTTCAGAGTAACGTCCAGGTCAGTTGACTTGATGTTTGTTTGTTTGAAGAGTCTTTCTCTCTCTTTCTCTTCCTTTTTTGAAGATCTTTGTATCTGTACTTGTACACCCACTGGGTGTGTTTTCTCTTTGGTCAAACCAGTGGGGGCACGCTGAGTGCACCCACTGGGTGTAGTCCCTGAGACTACGGTGGACTGCTGGCAGTCGACTATAGTCTGTATATTGTGTTTGTGAATCTGTACTTCTTCACTCGGTCTGATCTGCCAGGTCGAGTGGTTCGTGTCCTGTCGACTGTATGCCGTCGTTTTTTTTGGTCGAACCAGTGGGGGCACGCTGAGTGCACCCACTGGGTGTAGTCCCCGAGACTACGGTCGAATATTTTTTATTCGACTGTGGTCTTAGAAACGTCACCATTGTTCCTTAGTTACTCGGGAGCAACTTATCTCGAACGTCTGTTGGCTGGTTTTTTCTTTTGCAGAGATCTTGCGAACTTGTCGCTCGTTATGCTGAATTGGAGAAGCAGAAGATTCAGCTGGACCTTGATTTAGAGCTGGCCAGGACGGAGTTGCAGAAGGTCAGGGAAGGCGCCGCAGGTAAAGCAACTTTGTCGACTGGTTCTGTTTTCAGGCTTGGGCATTCCTTTGCTGTTTCTGATTCAATCGCCGTTTCTTTGTAGGAGAATTGGAAAGAGCGTTGGCGAGGAAGGACCAGGACCTGGCTGTTGCCCGCAAGGCAGCTGACGACAAGATGGTTCTGGCCGAACAGTAGCTGGCTTCAGTCGGCCAGTTGGAGCAAGAGAACATTAGGTTGCAGGCCACTCTGACTGATGCCAACAAGCTGACTGCCAGTTGGAAGAAGAAGAACCTCCTCTTGGGTGAGGAGATGGAAGGCGTCGCCCGTAGGAGGGACGACCTGGAGAGCTTCCTGAGGAGCCTCGCCAAGAGGCTGTACATCAAACTTGAAGGTGCACATCTATTTGACTATTTTGTACTTTTTGTGTCGACTCAATCCTGTGGTCGTTGGCTTATCTTTAGGTCTTGTGTGCAGAATTCTGTCAGAACTTCGAAGAGGAGACCGGGCGGATCGAAACGGGTCTTGACCCAATCAATTCCCCGGTGAAAGACGACACTGCCATGAACTTGCTCCGACTGGAATCTCGAATCGACGGCGCCGTGGATTACCTGGCTCGACTGAAGGTTGCCGTGTCGCGGATCGACTCGACACTTTGGCCAGAATCTGCGCTCTAGAACGATCTCGAGTCTCTTATGGCTCGACTTGACAAAATCCCCGATCGAGTGCAGGAGTGGAAGAAGTCCTCTGCCCGGTGCGGCGCTGACGTGGCTCTATCCTTAGTCCGTGTTCATTGCAAGGAGGCACGAGAAGAAAAGCTGGCCGCCATCCAAGTCGCCAATACCAAGAGGCACAACTTCCAGGACTTCATGGAGACCTTCATCGCTGCAGCTACTCGCATTGCGGACGGGATCGACTTGGATGAGTTCGTCGCTCCTGCCAGCCCTCCTCTTGAGGAGTGAGAAAACTTTTTATGCCTTTCCTTAAATTAGCCTCGGGATGCCGAGTGGATTTGTAGTCATTTAAACTCTGCTGAGCTGAGGGCTCGAGTACTTTGATTCGGGGCCCGGGGCCTTTTAAGCTTTATCCAAACTTTATTTTTGCTGAATGTCTCTGTGGTCTGGAACTGCCGTGAGATGCTTGATGGCCGACCCCACCCTGTCGTTGTACATTTTATTTGTGGCGGAGCTCTCGGGAGGAGGTGTCAGTCGACCCACACCCCGTTGTTGTACATTGTATTTGTGGCGGAGCTCTCGGGAGAAGGTGTCAGTCGACCCACACCCCGTTGTTGTACATTGTATTTGTGGCGGAGCTCTCGGGAGAAGGTGTCAGTTGACCCCCACCCCGTTGTTGTACATTGTATTTGTGGCGGAGCTCTCCACTCGGTAGGAATTTTCAAACTTAGGCGAGTGTCTGACTGCAGCTAAGTCTCTTCGTGGAGAACTTAGGCGAGTGCTGAAGTGCAGCTAAGCCTCCGAGTGGGAGGATTGCTCTCCACTCAGTAGGATTTTCGAACTTAGGCGAGTGTCTGACTGCAGCTAAGTCTCTTCGTGGAGCACTTAGGCGAGTGCTGAACTGCAGCTAAGCCCCCGAGTGGGAGGATTGCTCTCCACTCAGTAGGATTTTTCAAACTTAGGCGAGTGTCTGACTGCAGCTAAGTCTCTTCGTGGAGAACTTAGGCAAGTGCTGAACTGCAGCTAAGCCCCCGAGTGGGAGGATTGCTCTCCACTCAGTAGGATTTTTCAAACTTAGGCGAGTGTCTGACTGCAGCTAAGTCTCTTCGTGGAGAACTTAGGCGAGTGCTGAACTGCAGCTAAGCCCCCGAGTGGGGGATTGCTCTCCACTCGGTAGGATTTTATTTTTCAAACTTAGGCGAGTGTCTGACTGCAGCTAAGTCTCTTCGTGGAGAACTTAGGCGAGTGCTGAACTGCAGCTAAGCCCCCGAGTGGGAGGATTGCTCTCCACTCGGTAGGATTTTTCAAACTTAGGCGAGTGTCTGACTGCAGCTAAGTCTCTTCGTGGAGAACTTAGGCGAGTGCTGAACTGCAGCTAAGCCCCCGAGTGGGACGATTGCTCTCCACTCGGTAGGATTTTTCAAACTTAGGCGAGTGTCTGACTGCAGCTAAGTCTCTTCGTGGAGAACTTAGGCGAGTGCTGAACTGCAGCTAAGCCCCCGAGTGAGAGGATTGCTCTCCACTCGGTAGGATTTTATTTTTCAAACTTAGGCGAACCGGATTCGCAGCTAAGTCACCCACTGGGGGATTTCGGATACATACAACAATGACAACAATTATTGGAACACTCTTATTTCTGATAAAAATGAACTCTATGAGTTTTTCTTATTACATCTGGTTTGAGAGCGGCCTTAAGTGTAAAAGGGGCGGAGAAGCTCCGCGTTCCAAGCTCGAGGTTCGTCGATTTGTCGATCAACATTGTAAAGGTGATATGCTCCATTGTGGAGGACTCTGGTGATGATGAAGGGGCCTTCCCAAGTGGGAGCGAGCTTGTGAGGTTTCTGTTGATCCACTCGGAGGACCAAATCTCCTTCTTGAAAGGCTCGACTCTTCACATTCCGGGCGTGGAATCGACGCAAGTCCTGCTGGTAAATGGTCGATCTGATCATTGCCATCTCCCTTTCTTCCTCAAAGAGGTCGACTGCGTCTTGCCGGGCCTGCTCTGCTTCATCTTTGGTGTAAAGTTCAACTCGAGGCGCATTGTGAAGGAGATCGCTTGGCAGGACAGCTTCGGCTCCATAAACCAGAAAGAACGGGGTCCTTCCAGTCGACCGGTTAGGGGTGGTCCTTAATCCCCACAGCACTGACGGAAGCTCGTCGACCCAAGCGCCTGCCGCGTGCTTGAGATCGCGCATCAGCCGAGGTTTTAGCCCTTTGAGAATCAGACCATTTGCTCTCATAGCCTGTCCATTCGACTGGGGATGAGCGACTGAGGCGTAGTCGACTCGTGTGCCTTGAGAAGCGCAAAATGCCCTGAAATCGTCCGAATCAAAGTTTGACCCGTTATCAGTGATGATGCTGTGAGGGACTCCATATCTGAATGTCAACCCTCTGATGAAACTGATAGCGGTGCTAGCGTCAAGGCTCTTTATGGGCTTAGCTTCGATCCATTTGGTAAACTTGTCGACTGCCACAAGCACGTGAGTGAACCCACTCCTGCCCGTTCTCAAGGGGCCAACCATGTCCAATCCCCAGACAGCAAAGGGCTAGACGAGTGGAATGGTTTTCAGGGCTGACGCGGGCTTGTGTGACATGTTGGAGTAGAACTGGCAGCCCTCGCACCTGTCAACTATCTCTTTCGCCATCTCATTTGCCCTTGGCCAATAAAATCCAGCTCGGTATGCTTTAGCCACAATGGTCCGAGAGGACGCATGGTGACCGCAGGTTCCCGAGTGGATATCGTTGAGGATTATTTGACCTTCTTCTGGCGTTATGCATCTCTGGCCGACTCCGGTCGCACTTTCTCTGTACAGCTGTCCCCTCATGACTGCGGAGGCCTTAGATCGGCGGATGATCTGTCGAGCCTCCTCTTCGTCCTCCGGGAGTTCTTTCCTTAGGATATATGCAATGTATGGTATCGTCCAGTCGGGGGTGACTGCCAAGACTTCCATGATCATGTCGACTACTGCAGGCACTTCAACTTCAGTCGGGTCCGCGGCACTTTTCGGCTGCGGGGCTTCTTCTGTGAAAGGATCTTCTTGTACTGACGGCGAGTGAATGTGTTCCAAGAACACGTTGCTTGGAATGGCTTCTCTCTTGGAGCCTATCTTTGCCAAGTCGTCAGCTGCCTGGTTTTTCAGTCGGGGGATGTGGTGGAGTTCCAACCCCTCGAACTTCTTTTCTAGCTTCCGTACTGCACTGCAGTATCCAGTCATTGCCGGACTCCTGACATCCCATTCCTTCATCACTTGATTAACCACCAGATCTGAGTCGCCATAGACCATGAGGCGACGGACGCCGAGTGAAATGGCCATGCGCAACCCATAAAAAAGTGCTTCATACTCTGCTTTGTTATTGGAGGAATCGAAGTGAATCTGGAGAACGTATCTGAGTTTATCTCCTCGGGGGGAGACCAGAACTACCCCCGCGCCCGAACCATTCAGCATCTTGGATCCATCGAAGAACATAGTCCAGTGTTCCGAGTGAACTTGAGTCGGAAGTTGCTGCTCAATCCACTCGGCGATAAAATCCGCGATCGCTTGAGACTTGATGGCTTTCTTTGCTTCAAACTTGATGTCTAAAGGAAGGAGTTCAATCGCCCACTTGGCCACTCGACCAGTTGCATCTCTGTTATGCAGGATCTCCGATAATGGGGCGTCGCTGACGACTGTAATGGAGTGGTCAGAGAAATAATGTGCAACTTTCTTCGTGGTCATGTAAATCCCATATACAAGCTTCTGGTAGTGGGGGTATCTTTGTTTTGAAGGGGTCAAAACTTCAGACACATAATAAACAGGGCGTTGAACTTTGAAGGCCTTCCCTTCCTCTTCTCTCTCGACCGTAAGTACTGTACTGACAACTTGTCCCGTGGCTGCAATATAAAGCAGCAGAGGCTCTTTGCTGATTGGAGCAGCTAGCACCGGCTGGGTGGAGAGCAGAGCTTTGAGCTCCGCAAACGCTGCATCAGCTTCTGGAGTCCATTCGAACTTGTCAGACTTTTTCATCAGTCGGTAAAGAGGCAACGCTTTTTCACCGAGTCGAGAGATGAATCAACTTAAGGCGGCCAAGCAGCCTGTAAGTTTTTGGACATCATGCACACGTACGGGACGCTTCATCCGGAGTATGGTTCCAGTTTTTTCAGGATTGGCGTCGATTCCCCGTTCGGAAACGAGAAAACCGAGTAGCTTGCCACCTGGAACTCCGAAAGTGCATTTTGACGGATTGAGCTTGATATCGTACCTCCTGAGGTTGGCGAAGGTTTCAGTAAGGTCAGCCCATAGGTCGAAACCTTTCCGGGACTTGACTACGATATCGTCCATGTACGCCTCCACATTCCGACTGATTTGAGTGAGTAAACACTTCTGGATCATTCTCATGAATGTGGCTCCGGCGTTCTTGAGGCCGAACGGCATGGTGACGTAACAGAAGCATCCGAATGGAGTGATGAAAGCTGTTTTGATTTCGTCGGGCCCATACAGACGGATCTGATGGTACCCGGAGTAGGCATCTAGAAAAGACAATCTCTCACATCCCGCAGTTGAGTCGACAATTTGGTCGATGCGAGGGAGAGGAAAATGATCTTTCGGGCAGGCCCGATTGATATGCTTGAAATCAATGCACATGCGGAGTGACTTTTCCTTCTTGGGGACCATGACAACATTGGCGAGCCACTCGGAGTGGTAGATCTCTCGAATGAACTCAGCTGCTAAGAGCCGAGCCACTTCTTCGCCGATAGCTTGTTTTTTCTGGACGGCGGACCGCCGCAGATGTTCCTTCATGGGTTTGAACTTTGAGTCGACTCGTAGGCGGTGCTCAGCCAGCCCCCTGGGAACTCCGGGCATGTCAGAGGGTTTCCATGCGAAGATGTCCCAGTTCTCACGGAGGAGCTGGATGAGCGCTTCTTCCTATTTGGAGTCGAGCGTTGTTGAGATGTGAGTCGGAGCTGCGTCGGGGTCGGTCGGGTGAATGTGGACCGTCTTCGTTTCGCTGGCCGACTGAAAAGCTGATTCGGAGGCAGGCTTCTTAGCTCGCAGCAACTCACTCGGGTCGGCAGTCTTTTAGTACTCTTTCCGCTCGACCACTGCCATCTGAGCGTCAGTGATCTTTGATCCCTTCTGGAAACATTCTTCTGCTTTCTTTCGGTTGCCTGTAACAGTGATCACACCTTTGGGACCAGGCATCTTTAATTTAAGATACACGTAGCATGGTCGAGCCATGAAGCGTGCATAAGCCGGCCTGCCCAAGATGGCGTGATAACCACTCTGGAAGTCCACAACTTCAAACGTTAACTTTTCCTTGCGGTAATTCTTTGAATCACCGAAAACCACATCAAGAGCAATCTGGCCGAGTGACTCGGCTTTCTTCCCAGGAATAACTCCGTGGAAGCTCATGTTACTGGTGCTGAGTCTGGACATCGGAATGCCCATTCCTTTCAAGGTTTCCGCGTACAGTATGTTCAGGCCACTGCCACCGTCCATCAGGACTTTGGTCAATCGAGTGTCTTCGACAACTGGGTCGACCACCAAAGCTTGCCTCCCAGGGGTGGCAATGTGTATCGGATGATCGGATTGGTCGAACGTGATGGCCATCTGGGACCACTTTAGGTAACTGGGAGTTGTAGGGGCAACCATGTTCACCTCCCAGTTTATGACTTTCAGTCGACTTTTGCTTTCGACATCGGCAAAAATCATCAGGGTGGAATTGACTTGGGGGTATCCATCGTCGCTATCATCCCTGTCCTCAACCCTGTCCGGCTCTTTCTCTTTATCCTTGGGCTGCTTGCCCTGAAACTGTTGGATCAGGAGCTGGCATTGTCGAGTGGTATGTTTGGGGTAAATAAAATTACCCTCTTCTTCTTTCTTGGTGTGGATGTGACATGGCAAATCCAAAACATCATTCCCATCCTGATCCTTGACTTTCTTGGGCTTGCAAGTGCCCTTGGGTTTCCCCTTGAAGTTTCCCTGGGCCACAGCCAGGGCCTCCCCGGGAGCGGCTGGCTCGGCCTTCCGCTTTTGCTTCTGACTGGAGTTTCCTCCGGTTTCTTGGGCGACTGACTTAAGTTTGCCGCTTCGGAGTCGGTCCTCGTCTTCTCCATTAGCGTACTTGGTGGCAATCTCCATCATCCAATTAAGGGACATCTCTCCGGTCCGGCCAAATTTCAGATTCAACTCCCTGTACTTGACCCCTTCCTTGAAAGCGCAGACTGCTTGATGGTCAGGCACGTTCTCGACCGAGTGGTGCAGTGTGATCCACCTCTGGATGTATTCCCTAAGTGTTTCATTCGGCTTCTGTACGCAAGACCACAGCTCTGTAAGGCCTGTAGGGAGCTTGCATGTCCCTTCGAAGGTTGTAACAAACACTCGGGAGAGATCCTCCCAAGTGTAAATGCTGCTGGGCGCCAGCTGATTCAGCCACGCCCTAGCTGAGCCTTCCAACATGAGGGGTAAATGCTTCATGGCCACCTCGTCGTTGCCGCCACCGATCTGCACAGCCACTCGGTAATCTTCGAGCCACGTGTCAGGCTTGGACTCGCCGGTGAACTTGCTGATTCCAGTCACCAGCCGGAAGTTGGGTGGGATCACCGTGGCTCTGATGGCTCGACTGAAACACTCAGGCTCCGAGGCGTGTGCCCTGCTGCCGGTGGGCGTATCTCTGTTGTGGCCCTCTCGATGAGCCCTGTTCCTGTCCACCAGACCTTGAACAAGGATGGATCTCGCGTCAAAGCCTGGGTCCCTGGGGTCGACTGGGACCCTCTGCCCAGTGTGATGAGGGCGCCTGTCGTCTCGATGCTGAGGTGCATATGATCCACTCCTTGGAGGAGGGGACGGCACCCGACGCCCATCATCACGGTTGAGTCGGTGATCGTATTGCTCGTTCCCCCTATGCCGATCGTGCCGGTCTCCATGCCCCTCATGCCTCGGGGGCGATCTCGGGCTGTGAGCCGACTGGACGGTCTCCGTTGCGACGGATCGACTGTGGATCCTATCCCGCGACTGAGAGACGGCGGAATTCTGATTCCCCGCTGCTTGGAGCAATGCTCTGATCTGCAGCAATCCTCTTCCGGCCTCCGACTAGGAGGGCTGGATCGACTCTGCAATGCGGGCCGCGGCAGCCAGGTTCTGAACCGGAGTTCGGTACACCTGTGGTGGCGGGAAGAGCTGCCGTCGATTGGGTTCGGGTGCCTGCTGGCGTCGACTGGACTCGGGAGCCCGCTGACGCGCCCGCTCGGCGAGAGCCCACTATAGGTTCTCCAGTCGAGTGCGCTCGGCTAGATTAGCCAAGCGCGCATCCTCCAAGGCTCGGGCCTCGGGGGTTTCTCCAACAATAGGTGTGTAGAGCGCGTCCATGTTCCGGCGACGAAGCTCTTCCCGTTGCAACAACGTAAGAGGCTCGGGGAGGTATTCGTCGTGAGGGTGTGACGGATCGCCCCTGTCGGCACCATCGTCAGCACGAGGGAATCCGGGGGGACTGCGTGTCCCCTCGACCGCCAGGACCTCCGCCAGGGGGTCGCTGCTGTCGCACTCGGAAGCGGACTCCATGGAGCCAGTCGACAGATCGAACAGGCCGCAGAGGGATTCGTCAGGCTCGATTGCAGCGACCTGCTGGGTCGCCGACTGGCGGGCCACGGCGCGCTTCATCCACCGCTGGAGCCTCGACCGACCCGAACGCTTGCGCTGGCGGGAGACAGGGCGGGGAGACGGCACGGGAGTCGACCGATATGGGGTCGATGGCTGCCTCAGGAGGACGCCACGGACGCACGCGCGGAAGTGCGTCGCACCGCGGACGGGGAGCGCGTCGACGTCAAGCGGCGCCTCCTGGAGCCAAGCGGAGTCGTCGGCGATGAAAGCAAGTCGGCCGAGACGGATCTCGCGGCCCTCCGCCAAAGCTCCGCAGGAAAACATGATCGAGTGGATCGAAAAAATCGCAACTTCTCAAATTAGGCGCTAAGACTAGTGCCCCACGGTGGGCGCCAACTGTCGTGGTTCTAAGTCTGACAGTGAGGTAGGGGGTATGTATGAAGAGGCTAGACCTTAGCTATTGGGAAGTTGTAAGCACGGAAGGTTTACGAGTTCAGGCCCTTCTCTGAGGAAGTAACAGCCCTACGTCTCGGTGCCCGGAGGCGGTCGATTGGATTATGCGTGAGTAAGATGACAGGGGTGCGAACCCTTCATACTGAGGAGGGGGGGTGGCTTATATAGAGTTCGCCAGCCCTCTCCTGCCCTCAGTAATGCAGGGTTTAAGGTACATTTAAGGTGGGCGTTACTGATAACGTCCCTAATAAAGTGTCACGATGATCATAAAGACTACTTAATAGCTGACCGTTTGCCTGGGAGTGATTTGAGGTCTCCTGGCGGTCGAGTGACAGCTTCTTGGTCGAGTGTCTTGGCCCCGTCGAGTGGGACGCCTTCGAGTCGATTGAATGGTGACTTCCTCTAAGGATGTCCTATGGTAGGGCTCTTAGGACGGGCCCGTGCCCCTACCGTAGGTGCATGCCTTCATCACCTAGAAAACTTTATGATGAATGGGAACCTACTATTAAAATTAAAGATCATGAATGCTATGCTTTGTGTGATTTGGGTGCTAGTGTTTCCACGATTCCAAAGACTTTGTGGGATTTGTTAGGTTTCCGTGATTTTGATGATTGCTCTCTAAACTTGCACCTTGCGGATTCACTATTAAGAAACCTATGGGAAGAATTAATGATGGTATTATTGTTGCAAATAGGAATTATGTGCCCGTAGATTTTATCGTTCTTGACATAGATTGCAATCCTTCATGTCCCATTATTCTTGGTAGACGTTTCCTTAGAACGATTGGTGCAATTATTGATATGAAGGAAGGAAATATTAGATTCCAATTTCCATTAAGGAAGGCATGGAACACTTTCCTAGAAAGAAAATTAAATTACCTTATGAATCTATTATGAGAGCCACTTACGGATTGCCTATCAAAGATGGCAATACCTAGATCTATCCTTACTTTTTATGCCTAGCTAGGGGCGTTAAACGATAGCACTTGTTGGGAGGCTACCCAATTTTATTTTCATTTATTGCTTTTCGCTCCTGTTTAGTAATAAATAATTTACCTAGCCTATGTTTTTGTTGTGTTTTTTGTGTTTAATTAGTGTTTGTGCCAAGTAAAACCGCTGGGAAGACTTGGGGAAAGTCTTGATATCTTGCTGTCAAAAAGAGAAACTTTAGCGCTCACGAGAACTGCTGCCATTTTTATTTGGAAAGTGATATTTAGTTAATTATTTTCGCAGTGATTCATAGATAAATTCGTCACGTCCAGTAATTTATTTTAGAATTTTTGGAGTTCCAGATCTTGCGCTACAGAGTGTTCTGTTTTTGACAGATTCTGTTTTTTGTGTGTTGTTTGCTTATTTTCATGAATCTATGGCTAGTAAAATAATTTATAAACCATAGAGAAGTTTGAATACAGTAGTTTAACACCAATATAAATAAATAATGAGTTCATTACAGTACCTTGAAGTGGTATTTTGTTTTCTTTCGCTAACGGAGCTCACGAGATTTTCTACTTTATGTTTTGTGTTGTGAAGTTTTCAAGTTTTGGGTAAAGATTTGATGGATTATGGAACAATGAGTTGCAAGAGCCTAAGATTGGGGATGCCCATGGAACCCCCAAGATAATCTAAGGACACCTAAAATCCAAAGCTTGGGGATGCCCCGGAAGGCATCCCCTCTTTCGTCTACTTCTATCGGTAACTTTACTTGGAGCTATATTTTTATTCACCACATGATATGTGTTTTGCTTGGAGTGTCTTGTATTATTTGAGTCTTTATTTGTTAGTTTACCACAATCATCCTTGCTGTACACACATTTTGAGAGATCCATACATGATTTGGAATTTGTTAGAATACTCTATGTGCTTCGCTTATATCTTTTGAGTTATATAGTTTTGCTCTAGTACTTCACTTATATCTTTTATAGCACGGTGGTGGATTTGTTTTATAGAAACTATTGATCTCTCATGCTTCACTTAGATTATTTTGAGAGTCTTAAATAGCACGGTAATTTGCTTAAATAATCCTAATATGCTTGCTACTCAAGAATAGTAAAAACTTTCTTTTGAGTGTGTTGAATACCATGAGAAGTTTGATGCCTGATTATTGTTTTGAGATATGAAGATGGTGATATTAAAGTTGTGCTAGTTGAGTAGATGTGAATTTGAGAAATACTTGTGTCAAAGTTTGTGATTCCCGTAGCATGCACGTATGGTGAACCGTTATGTGATGAAGTCGGAGCATGATTTATTTATTGATTGTCTTCCTTATGAGTGGCGGTGGGGACGAGCGATGGTTTTTTCCTACCAATCTATCGCCCTAGGAGCATGCGCGTAATACTTTGCTTTGATAACTTGTAGATTTTTGCAATAAGTATATGAGTTCTTTATGACTAATGTTGAGTCCATGGATTATACACACTCTCACCCTTCCACCATTGCTAGCCTCTCTAATACCGCGCACCTTTCGCCGGTATCATACACCCACCATATACCTTCCTCAAAACAGCCACCATACCTACCTATTATGACATTTCCATAGCCATTCCGAGATATATTTCCATGCAACTTTCCACCGTTCCATTTATTATGACACACTCCATCATTGTCATAGTGCTTAGCATGATCATGTAGTTGACATCGTATTTGTGGCAAAGCCACCGTTCATAGTTCATTCATACATGTCACTCATGAGTCATTGCATATCCCGGTACACCGCCGGAGGCACTCATATAGAGTCATATTTTGTTCTAAGTATCGAGTTGTAATTGTTGAGTTGTAAGAAAATAAAAGTGTGATGATCATCATTATTATTGCATTGTCCCAGTGAGGAATGGATGATGGAGACTATGATTCCCCCACTAGTTAGGATGAGACTTTGGATGAAAAAAAAGAAACAAAGAAAAGAGGCCATAAAAGAGAGAAAAAGGCCCAAATAAAAAAAAAGAAAAATGAGAGAAAAAGAGAGAAGGGGCAATGCTACTATCCTTTTACCACACTTGTGCTTCAAAGTAGCACCATGATCTTCATAGTAGAGAGTCTCTCATTTCGTCTCTTTCATATACTAGTGGGAATTTTTCATTATAGAACTTGGCTTGTATATTCCAATGATGGGCTTCCTCAAATTGCCCTAGGTCTTCGTGAGCAAGCGAGTTGGATGCACACCCACTTGTTTCTTTTTTATCTTTCATATACTTATAGCTCTTGTGCATCCGTTGCATGGAAATCCCTACTCACTCACATTGATATCTATTGATGGGCATCTCCATAGCCCGTAGATACGCCTAGTTGATGTGAGACTATCTTCTCCCTTTTTTTCTTCTCCACAACCAATATTCTATTCCACATATAGTGCTATATCCATGGCTCACGCTCATGTATTGCATGAAGATTGAATTTTTTTTGAGAATGTCAAAAGTATGAAACAATTGCTTGGCTTGTCATCAGGGTTGTGCATGATTTAAATACTTTGTGTGGTGAAGATAGATCATAGCCAGGCTATATGAATTTGTAGGGATAACGTTCTTTGGCCATGTTATTTTGAGAAGACATGATTGCTTTATTAGTATGCTTGAAGTATTATTATTTTTATGTCAATATTAAACTTTTATCTTGAATCTTTTGGATCTGAATATTCATACCACAATTAAGAAGAGTTACATTAAAATTATGCCAAGTAGCATTCCACATCAAAAATTCTGTTTTTATCATTTACCTACTCGAGGACGATCAGGAATTAAGCTTGGGGATGCTTGATACGTCTCCAACGTATCTATAATTTTTTATTGCTCCATGCTATATTATCTACTTTTTGGACATTATTGGGCTTTATTTTCCACTTTTATATTATTTTTGGGACTAACCTATTAACCGGAGGCCCAGCCCAGAATTGTTGTTTGTTTGCCTATTTTAGGGTTTCGAAGAAAAGGAATATCAAACGGAGTCCAAACGGAATGAAACCTTCGGGAACATGATTTTCTCACCGAACATGATCCAGGAGACTTGGACCCTATGTCATGAAACAAAGGAGGAGGCCACAAGGTAGGGGCGCGCCTACCCACCCCCCGCCCCCAGGCACGCCCTCCACCCTCATGGCCCCCTGTTGCTCCATCAACGTACTCCTTCCTCCTATATATACCTACGTACCACAGAACGATCAGATATGGAGCCAAAACCCTAATTCCACCGCCATAACTTCCTGTATCCACGAGATCCCATCTTGGGGCCTGTTCCGGAGCTCCGCCAGAGGGGGTATCCATCACGGAGGGCTTCTACATCAACACCATAGCCTCTCCCATGAAGTGTGAGTAGTTTACCTTAGACCTTCGGGTCCGTAGTTATTAGCTAGATGGCTTCTTCTCTCTTTTTGAATCTCAATACAATGTTCTCCCCCTCTCTTGCAGAGATCTATTCGATGTAATCTTCTTTTTGCGGTGCGTTTGTTTTGACCGATGAATTGTGGGTTTATGATCAATATTATCTATGAACAATATTTGAATCTTCCCTGAATTATTTTATGTATGATTGGTTATCTTTGCAAGTCTCTTCGAATTATCAGTTTGGTTTGGCCTACTAGATGGATCTTTCTTGCAATGGGAGAAGTGGTTAGCTTTGGGTTCAATCTTGCGGTGTCCTTTCCCAGTGACAGTAGGGCCAGCAAGGCACGTATTGTATTGTTGCCATCGAGGATAACAACATGGGGATTTTATCATATTGCATGAATTTATCCCTCTACATCATGTCATCTTGCTTAAGGCGTTACTCTGTTTTCATGAATTTAATACTCTAGATGCATGTTGGATAGCGGTCGATGAGTGGAGTAATAGTAGTAGATGCAGGAAGGAGTCGTTCTACTTGTCTCGGACGTGATGCCTATATACATGATCATACCTAGATATTCTCATAACTATGCCCAATTCTGTCAATTGCTCAACAGTAATTCGTTCACCCACCGTAAACTACTTATGCTCTTGAGAGAAGCCACTAGTGAAACCTATGGCCCCCGGGTCTATCTTCATCATATTAATCTGCCAATACTTAGTTATTTCCTTTGCTTTTTTACTTTGCCTTTATTTTACCTTGCATCTTTATCACAAAAATACCAAAAATATTATCTTATCTTAACTATCAGATCTCACTCTCGTAAGTGATCGTGAAGGGATTGACAACCCCTTATCGTGTTGGTTGCGGGGAGTTATTTGCTTTGTGCAGGTACTAGGGGACGCGCGCTTAACCTCCTACTGGATTGATACCTTTGTTCTCAAAAACTGAGGGAAACACTTACGCTACTTTGCTGCATCATCCTTTCCTCTTCGGGGAAATCCAATGCAGTGCTCAAGAGGTAGCACATGGGCGCAGCACACCGTCCGTTTCCTCCAAACTGGGGAACTCCCTGAGGAACAAGAAGAAGCAGAGAAAGTAGCCTGTCGGTCCAGCATGTATAGTTTGTGGATCATGCCCTATACAGAAAGAGACCGAATGGCGTGAAATTGAAGTGCATTCCTCGGGAAGACGGACTGGAGTTGTTGGCAGAGATACATGGAGGTACATGTGGCTCCCACATAGGGTCGAGAGCCCTTGCTGGCAAAGCATTCCGGCAAGGTTTCTTCTAGCCCACCGCTCTCCAGGATGCAACTTCACTAGCTACCAAGTGTGAAGCGTGCCAGTTCCATTCAAAGAAGCTTCATCATCCAGCCCCAGCTCTTCAGACAATCCCTCTTTGCTGGCCATTTTTGGTCTAGGGGCTCGACATACTCGGCCCCTTTCCCCGTGCTATCGGGGGCTTTGAGTACTTGTACGTCGCGATCGTCAAGTTCACAAAGTGACCGGAAGTAGAACTAGTGAGAAACGTGACAGCACAATCAGTCATCAAGTTCTTCAAGGGGCTAGTCTGCCGTTTTGGTGTGCCGAACAGAGTCATCACTGACAACGGCATGCAGTTCACGAGCCACACCTTTATGCAGTATATCCAAGACGTTGACAGCAAGGTTTGTTTTGCTTCTGTCGCTCATCCCAGAAGCGACGGCCAGGCCGAGAGAGCAAATTCAGAGGTGTTGCGAGCCCTCAAGACCAGGACTTTTGACAGGCTACACAAGTGTGGATGGCCCTGGGTTGATAAGTTGCCAACGGTTCTTTGGTCGGTCAGAACGACGCCAAATCGAGCCACTGGCCAGACACCATTTGCCCTGGTATACGGGGCAGAAGCAGCTCTCCCCACGGAACTCATATACGGGTCACCTCGAGTGTTCTCTTATGATGAGCTTGAGCAAGAGCAGTTGCACCAAGATGATGCGACACACCTTGAGGAAGATCGTCTTCGGGCTGCTGTGCGAGCTGGTTGCTACCAACAAGCCTTGCGCTGCTACCATAACTGCAAGGTTGATACCCAAAGCCTTGAGGAAGGTGACCTTGTTCTTCGGCTAGTTCAATCCGCCAAGAATTCCAACAAGTTGACGCCAAAGTGGGAAGGCCCTTATCGGGTAATACGAGTCACCAGGCCTGGCGCAGTCCGCCTGGAGACTGAAAATGGAATTCCAGTGAGCAACTCCTGGAACATCGATCATCTTCGTAAGTTTTACCCATAAGGAGCGGTTGCCAGGCCTCCCGGCAGACCACTTTTTGTACAAGCCTTGCCGGTAAGGCATGTAACCCTTTGTACAAAGCCAAGCATAGACCCTGAGCATCAGATAAATAAAAGAAGCGCTAGAGCCCTAGAATCTGGCATGCACGCTAGGTCAAGTCACTCTATGTTAGGATCGATAGTGCTTAGCAGCAACTCATCCCTAGCATAGGGGTCAAGTGCATGTATTTCTATCTCTTCCAGTCTGTTCTTGGTTCGCAGGCTGCACAGGCGCTTCTACAGAGCCATTTGGAGAAAAGAAGGCAGATCAACACCCCCAACCCCGAAAAGCCAAGGTTGCTGGGGGCTGCAAATTTAGATAAGTTTTCTCTCCCTCGCTATGTGTTTCCGTATGAAGCTTGAACGTATGAAACTTCGTTCGTTCCCGTGCCACCATACGGAATGTAAACATGAGCAAGGGGTTACAAAGTAACAAGTGCCCGCAGGCTTAAGGAAAAAACGAGAGATAAGATGCCCGTAATCCCTTTCTTGTCCCTCTCCTTAGGAATTGGATTGGTATAATAGGAGGGCGAAAGGAGTTCCTAAGCAAGTTACAAGAAGCAGAAGACACCAAGAGAACGTCCCGGCGGCCGCCCAGAGTGGGAGCCGGTGATGACGGTGCCGGGGAAGAAGCCAGAAGATGAGGCAGCAGGCCGGCAATATGAGACAAAGGCATCGATGCCATCATACTCCGACTTGACAGCCCGCCACCTGCCTTCCTCGTCTTCTCTAGCCTTCCAGCGTCGGCTGCCAGAAGCGGTGGCCGCGAGAAGTTCAAGGAGCTAGCTCGAGAAGCCGCTGCTAAGAACTACCCTCCCCCCGACAAATCACTTTGCCGGGGAGAAGGCCAGGTGCAGATGCTGCTGCTGCCGGCATCATCTAGGGATGGGGCGTCCGACCTCTAGTCGTACCAGTCCCTGTCGTCCTCCGCACCGGTCCCCTCCTCGTCGCTGTCGCTTGAGGAGGACCTCTCGTTGTCAGTCTAGCTCTCCGCACATCAACCTAACCTGTGTCCCAAGCGCCCGAAGACCTTGACAGGGAGCAGGTCACACTCCACTAATTTGAAGAGGAGAACGTGCCCATTCATCAAGCAGTGGGCACGTGCGAAGGTTTTCCAACCCCGACGAAGGAGCATTACATGAGTGGCGGGGAACCTTGTGTTCACCCACATGTCGCCATTGGAACACCCCTTCATGTGAAGCCTCAGCCTTGGCGGCTGGTCGATCTCCAGCACCCTCGCGAACGCCTCGGGAAGGCGAAGGTGGCTTCATGGTGGCTCGCGCAACTTCAGGATGAACTCTAGCGCCATGTCCCCGACATGGCCGCTCGACGAAGCGGGAGGAGATGGGCGCGGGGATGGTGATGGTGACGACACAAGCGTCCCCCTTCCGTGCCCACCTCTGCCTCAACCGCCTCGCTGACCACGGCCCCGTGCGGCGCCCCCGCCTTGAGCATTGCCTTCGCCTTGGGCGTCGGGCTCTTCCTTAACCGCCGCGGCTCTCTGGTGGGAGGAGGATCTAGTCGCCTCCATAGAAGGACGGCCGCGGCCACGCCCTCTCGGCATGGCAGTGGATGGAGAATGGGGACGAAGGGGAGGCACGAGAGGATGCCTCTCCTCCTCCTCAGTTCCCTCTTTATACCCAAGCAGGGAAAGCTCGAGACCGGCTCTACGCCTCCGAAGAGCCTTTTCAAGTCCCGCTCATTAAGTTGGCAACGAGTGAGGTCATCGACCTCCCTCCCCGTGCCAATCAAAGGCGCATGGGTATCGGCCATGGCGCGCCTTCCCATATCCCGCACATCCGTGACCTACCCCGTGCCATGAATGCGGCATACATGGCGAAAAAGGCGGGCGTGGTGGGAAACATGGAACGGGGAAGATGCGGGCCGCCTCTTTACTACACCACGGGATGACGCAAGCATGTTGTGGTCATTCCTCGCACGACCCCCACATCACGCACTCAATGTAGGGCGCGGGGAAGCACAACTGGCGAATGAGTTACCGCAGGAAAAACTCTGCCACGCGTGCCCGCGCACCGTTCTGGGCCTGGCCCAACAACGCTTTGCGGTTATGAATGGCCTAGGCCTGGGGGCTCCTGTCCGTGTACAGAAGTAGTGGCCCTTCTGTACCCCTTTACTTGTGCACGGGAAGTCGTAGCCACACCTGCGGCCGGGCTCGGCGGTGTAGAGGAAGCAAAGATACAAAGCTGCCATGGTAGCACCCAAGCCAGAAGCATAAAGAGTAAAGGGACAAGATGGGCTTCCCCTAGCAAGAGCCTTGCCGGGGTGCCCTACATGGCCGCGGCAAGAGCCTTGTCGGGGCAACTTCCCAACAACAGCAAGGCCGCCACCCTTGAGCCTGAGAGTTATGATGCCATCAACAAGCATCAAGACCAAGGCTCCGGAGCGCATGCATGGTGGCATGCAGATCTTTGTGGAAACAAAAGGCCTGCTGGCCTAGGTGAGCACCAGAAGACGAATATGCCTGGGAAGACCGTTGTCAGGGATGCTCGCAGCCCCGCCCCAGCAAGATCCTTGCCGGGGCTGCCCATGAGATCCCCGCAAGGGCCTTGTCAGGGGAGTGTATGGAGCCAAAGCTAGGCCCGCACTTACCAAAGCTTCGCTGCCCCGCGCCCGTTCCGAATGGCGACCGGCCTACCAACTAGGCACACGCTTACATGGCAGCATGCAGCTTCTAAGCCAACCAACCAAGCACCTACGTGGTGGCATGCAGATCTTCGTGAAGACCCCGCCACCACACCAGCTCAGCAGTCAGCCAGCCAGCGTGGCGCTGCATGCCTCGTCACCTGGGATGCGCGTCTGTCGGGACCCCGATCCCAAGTCACACCGATCTAGCATGTAACACTTCATATCACTTTGCAGCCTCACGCACGGTATTCCCACGGGTGCCACCTTACCTGGCCCGGGACCGTTTGCGCATTTTGGCTCACGTATATGATAGTGTCGCTAGCATCCATATGACAGAGGACCCGGGCCGACATGACTAGTCGTGAACCCAAAGTGGCACTAACCTATGGGAACAGGCATACATGATTCACATCGAGCGTGTCGGTCAGCAGCGTGTGAATCCGGGCTGTAGCACTGGGCTAACAGGACTCCGGGAACCCGGGCTGTAGCAGGCTAAGCAGGACTTCGGATGTGACCGCGTGACATTTCCCCGAAGGGACACACACAGGAACAAAGTGAAACACATGCCGGCCAGTCAAGTGTCCTGAGCAGTAGTGCTGGGCTAACAGGACTCCGGTGAATCGGGCTGTAGCGGACTACTATGGCACATGGAAACACAAGACTACATTTCCCCATAAGAGAGGCTATCAGAGGTAAACAACTAGGTTGTCGGATCCCACACATAGCAATACACGTTACACGTACGCATAACATGCATGTATGTGCTGTACATCATGGCATCACAACATAACTCAAACTCATATAGATAAAGGCCTAGAAGAGCCACATAGCATAAATACAAACAGGGGTCACATGACCCATCATTCAGAGCATACAAGCAACGAGCGGAAGCATTACATGTTTGAGTACAGACAACTACAAAAGAAAAAGACTAAGAAGCCTGACTAAACACGACCCTCCCAAGGGTACAAGATCGTAGCTGGGATACAAGCTACTCGTCGAAGCCACTAGTGTAACCAACTGCAAAACATAAATAAGCAAACGTGAGTACAAAGGTACTCAACAAGTCTTACTTCAGAACTATCTACATATGCATCATTATCAACAGGGGGGTGGTGGAGTTTAACAGCAGCAAGCCAGCTTTGACTCACTGGCTAATCTATACTACGAGTATCAGAAACTTCTTTAGGTGAGAAGTTGCACGCGGGTCCACAAATTCACCATATCAATACTCCACTATGGATCCGTTCCCGTCCCCCTACGAGAAGGCCATCCATAGCACTCACGCTTATCTTGCGTATTTTAGAGTATCCACTTCAAGTTGTCTATGTACTACATAAGTCCTCCAAGTTTCCATATCCGAGGAAAACGGCTATTCGAATAGATAATATTGACCCTGCAGGGGTGTACTTCTTCACACACGCTCTCGCCACTTATAGCCCTGTACACGTCATGTACCTCGGCAACCTTCAAGCGGAAGCCGGGCGAGGGTGTCGGCCACGACCTGACTAACCACACAAGCCTCTCATCCAGGTTTATCCCCTATTCGGGTTCCATCCGCAAGGAGATCCGGCCGGGGTGTCGCTCACGGCCCCAAACGATGTATGCAGGGTTCCCAAGCCCACCATCCGGGTGCCACTTGGTACACCGTGCCACAGTGCCTAGTCTATCCCAAGCCCGTCCCGTCGGACACCAACTGGTAGACAAGTAGCACTACCTACAAACGCCAAAAACTAGTTGCAACTCCAGGACAGAGATCAAGTGGATTAATAAGCCGAGAGGGGCCGGATAACCGGAACCCAATGTGTGGTAGTAACTGGACTTGGATAACATACACAGAACTCAGTGCTTAAGGACGGTTCCAATGAGACAACCCACCATGTACTCCTACATGGCCTATCATCGCTACCTTTACCAAAACATGTTCACACACTTAGCCTTTACTGGTAGGACATGTTCACCACTCCGATTCATTCCCGATGAATCAGACCTGACACAACTCTAAGCATAGCTGGCATAAAGAAAACAAGCATGGATGAGCAGGCACATCAAGGCTCAAGCAACTCCTACTCATGCTAGTGGGTTTCAACTATTTACTGTGGCAATGACAGGTCATGCAGAGGAATGGGTTCGGCTACCGCGGCAGAAAGTAGGAGTTTGAATCGTTGTTGTCCTAATGCAGTAAAAGGAGCAGGAGCGAGAGAGTGGGACTTTATCGAGATGCTCAAGGGGGTTTGCTTGCCTGATAGATCCACGAAGAAGCACTGCTCCTCAGACAGGTACTCGGGACACCTTCCGGAGTAGAACCTATCGAGAGGGAACGGTGCCGGAAATCAATAAACAACCATATGCAACAATATGATGCATGAAGATGACATTCAAAGGTGCTATGATTTGCCCTAATGCATCTAGCATCAATTTGATTGAAGTCCATATGAACCAAAGGTTCATATGCAAACCCCAATTTAAGTATATAACATGCCATTATTACGTTTTCACTTATACAGCAGGTATAAGTTGGTTTTTCATGCATGAAACTGGCATAAATGGATTCCTTGCATTTTTCTGATAATTTTTCATATATAATTTATTTCATTTGGAGTTACAGTTGAATTACTATGATTTTTTGACGTTTTAACTATTTTCTGGAATTTCCTGATTTAAATTAATTCCAGAAATCCATTATTGCGTCAGCTCTACGTCATACTTACCTCAGCAGGTCAAAGGCGGCTGACCAGGTCAAACCTGACGTGTGGGGCCCACACGTCAGTGTCTGTGGTTAATCCTAATCTAAAAATAAACCTAATCTGGTTTAGTTAATGGGGTTGGGCCCACGCGTCAGTGACCCAATTAGCTAAGCAGGGTTAATTAGTTGTTAAACTAATCTTAACTAAAAACTTAACAGGGCCGGGCCCACATGTCACTGAGAGAGAGGGGAGACGTCAATGGCTGTGGTCAGACCGGTCAACCTGCCGGCGTTTAGTCGCCGGCGAGGCCGAACGCGGCGGAGCGCGTCGAGATCGCGCTATAGGCCACGGTTTGGAGCGTGGGTGGGTCCTATGGGGAGCTGGGGCTGAGCCGCGTGCGTGGGTGGTGGAGTTGGACCAAATGGTCGCCGGAATCGACGCCGACGATGAGGTTTGCGGCGGCCGTGGTTCGGCCATTGATGGAACGAAGCTATGGTGGACGGGAGGACGAACGAATGCTTGTTTTGGGCTCCTGGGACCATGCTGAGCACAGACACACGCTCAAACGCGGGCGGCAGCAACTGTGGCCGCGGCGGCTATGTGGCTGGCGGAGCAAAGCTCTCGGCCGTGACGGCGAAGCTAGCTAGAGGGAGAAATCGACACTGGGAGTAGAGGGAAACGACGGAGGGGCTCACTGGGATCACGCAGGGAGGGTCAGCGAGCTCGGGGAAGCACGGACGGCGGCGAATCGCCGGCGGTGATCGGCGGCACCCGAGGTGATAGACGAGCTTGAAGGCGTCACCACGGTGCTCCTGGGTTCGGGATCTTCTGCGTGGAGGAGCGGTGCGTCGTCACGGAGCTTTTGGACACGGGGAAGGGGCGAGAAGATCACGGTGCTCATGGTGGCAGCGAACGGCGGCGACGGACCCGTTCGGGCGTGCTACAGAGAGAGCAGGGGAAGGGAGAGTGAGCTGCGAGAGAGGGAGAGGAGAGAGGGGCTTCGAGGCGTCTCCAGGCGCGGGATTGGGTCATCGGGGAGCTCGACACGGCGAAGCAGGAGGTGGCGCAGCCGACTGCGTGCGCTGGCTGCCAGTGGGCATAAGGTTGAAGACAACCTTGCCCCTGGTGGGCTGGGCCACTGCTAGGCCATGGTGGGGCGCCAGGTAAGTCAGGTAAGTGTTTCCTTACTTCCTATTTTCTTTTTCTATTTCTGACATTTGTTTTGCATTTAAAAGAAATGTTAAAACAATTCCATAAATGTTGAAAATAATTGTGGCATCTAGATATAATATTCTAGAGGCCCTCACCAATTCCCAACATTTTTGGAGCTATTAAAAATACTTATATAATTTAAACAGCTCGAATTCAAATATTTATGCATTGATTCAAAAATCCAAAATGAGTAGAAAAAATGTGCATACCTCTTGTTGTTGTTCCCAACATTTTCCAAAGACCATGAACATTTTTGAGAAGCATTTTGGGTTCATTGAAATTCCACTTTTAATTTGAACCTATTTGAATTGCTTTGGTGCTAGGGTTTGCAACTTCCCCATTTCAATTTCATTTGACAAATTAAACATGATGCACAAAGCAAGCCAAGGACCATACCAAACTAGGGATGTGACAACTCGCCCCCACTCGAAGAAATCTCGTCCCGAGATTCAGGAGTTGGCGGAAAGAAAGCGGGGTACTCAAGTCGAAGACGATCTTCTCGCTCCCAAGTAGCTTCTCTCTCGATATGATGAGACCATTGAACCTTGAGAAACTTGATGTTATGACGTCGAGTGACACGCTCTGCTTGATCCACAATGTGAATGGGGTACTCTCGATAAGTGAGGTTATCTTGGAGATCAAGCGTTTCGTGGTCCACTCCGCGGATGGGATCCGAGAAGCAACGCCTGAGTTGAGAGACATGGAAAACATCATGAACTCGAGAAAGATGTGGGGGTAGTTCCAACTGGTAGGCAACCTCTCCTCATTTAGCGAGAATGCGAAAAGGACCGATGTAACGAGGAGCCAACTTGCCCTTGATACCGAAACGATGGGTACCCTTCAAAGGAGTAACCCGAAGGTAAGCCTTGTCACCAACTTCATAAGCCACTTCCCTATGACGATGGTCATACTGGCTTTTTTGACGAGATTGTGCTGTTTTCAAATTCTCACGAATGGTGCGAACTAGCTCATCTGCCTCCTGGATCATATCTGGTCCAAAGAATTGTCTTTCGCCAGTTTTTGACCAGTTCAAAGGTGTTCGACATCTTCGTCCATACAGGATCTCGAAGGGTGCTTTCTTAAGACTGGATTGGTAGCTATTGTTATAAGCAAACTCGGCAAAGGGAAGACATTTCTCCCAATCCATACCGAATGAGATAACGCAAGCTCTAAGCATGTCTTCGAGAATTTGGTTGACCCTTTCCACCTGACCACTTGATTGAGGGTGGAAAGCGGTACTGAAAGAAAGATGGGTGCCCATGGCAGTTTGGAAACTTTCCCAGAAATGAGAGGTGAAAAGACTACCACGGTCTGAATTGATCTCTAGTGGAACGCCATGGAGTGACACTATTCGGGAGATATATAAGTTAGCGAGCTGACTAGCAATGATACTCTCTCGAACAGGTAGGAAGTGAGCCACTTTGGAAAGACAATCAATGACTACGAAGATAGCATTATTTCCTTTCTTGGTCCTGGGAAAGCCGGTGATGAAGTCCATACCAACTTTGTCCCATTTCCACTCGGGAATAGCTAAAGGTTGAAGGGTGCCAGCAGGTATTTGATGCTCTGCCTTAACGCGACGACAAACGTCACAGTTGGCAATATACTGAGCGATTTCTCTCTTCATCCTAGTCCACCAGAACCTCTGGCATAGGTCCTGATACATCTTTGTACTACCGGGATGAATCGTGAGAGGGCATTCATGGGCCTCCTTAAGGATCAGTTGCTGCATCTGTTGACATTTGGGAACCACCAAACGGTTAACAAAGTAAACAACACCTCGTTCATCCATAGAGAAACAACCAGCAACTCCCTTGGAAATATTCTTCTTGATCCGGGAGATTCCCGTATCATGCTTCTGAGCCTCTATGATCTGATCCGTAAGGGTAGGTTTCGCCACCAAGGTAGAAAGGAAACCATGAGGAGCTATGTGAAGGTTAAGCTTACAGAATTCCTCATGGAGGGGCGGTTGACAATGTTGCAACATGAGGTTGTTGCAATAGGATTTACGACTTAAAGCATCAGCCATGACATTGGCTTTGCCTAGGGTGTAGGTGATTCCTAAGTCGTAATCCGAGATCAACTCCAACCAACGTCTCTGTCTGAGATTCAGATCCGGTTGGGTGAAGATATACTTGAGACTCTGATGGTCGGTGTAGATTTCGCAATGGTTACCAAGAAGGTAATGTCGCCAAGTCTTAAGTGCATAGACTACGGCTGCAAGCTCCAGATCATGTGTAGGATAATTTTCCTCATGTTTATGCAACTGTCGAGATGCATAGGCAATCACATGACGATCCTGCATAAGAATGCAACCTAGTCCTTGACGCGAAGCATCGCAATAGATAACAAAGTCTTTAGTGAAATCCGGTGGCACGAGTATGGGCGTAGAAGTCAGGCATCTTTTCAGTTCCTGAAAACTGTGCTCACACTGTGGGGTCCACTCAAACCTTTTATCTTTCTTGAGAAGCTCCGTGAGGGGTTTGGCCACTTTGGAGAAGTTTTCAACGAAGCGGCGACAATAACTGGCTAGACCAAGGCAACTCCTAACTTGTTTGACTGTTTCGGGTGGAGTCCAATCGAGAAGGGCTTTGACTCTCTCGAGATTTACAGCAATGCCCTTACAGGAGATCACATGGCCTAAATAGGTCACTTCTGGCAACCAAAATTCACACTTGGAGAACTTGGCATATAGACGATGCTCTGGGAGTTTTTCTAACACAAGCCTAAGATGTTCGGCATGCTCTTCCTCATTCTTCGAGTAAATAAGAATATCATCGAGATAAACCACGACGAACTTATCTAAGTACTCCATAAAGATCGAGTTCATCAAGCGGGAGAAAGTAGCTGGAGCATTGGTTAGGCCGAAAGACATCACGGTGTACTCGTATTGACCATAACGAGTGACAAAGGACGTTTTGGGGATGTCCCCGTTTCTGATCTTGATTTGGTGGTAGCCTAACCTCAAATCCATCTTGGAAAAGACTGATGATCCAGCGAGCTGATCATACAGGTCGTTGATCCTGGGGAGCGGATACTTGTTCTTTATCGTGACCAAATTAACGGGACGATAATCTACAACCATTCGATCTGAACCATCCTTCTTCTTGACGAAGAGGACAGGACAAGCCCAAGGAGAAGAACTGGGACAGATAAAACCCTTTTGTAAGGACTCATCAAGTTGTTTCTTAAGCTCGGCTAACTCCAAAGGTGCCATCTTGTATGGTATCCTAGAGATTGGAACAGTTCCTAGGATAAGTTCTATGACAAACTCTACATCTCTGTCAGGTGGGACACCTGGCAGTTGTTCTTGAAAGACATCTGGGAAGTCACGAACTACCGGAATATCTTCAAGGTCTGGAAGAGGGCTGGCATTAAGAGAATAGAGTTGACGCCTTGCAACTCTAGTGGAGACAGTGACTATTTTGCCAGATGGATGTGTAAGTTGAACAGATCTGGTGTAACAATCGATCTTGGCTTGATGAGCTGTCATCCAGTCCATACCCAAGATGATGTTAATATCTGAGGACTTGAGAGATATCAAAGAAGCAAGGAAAACCAGCCTATCAACAAGGATTTCATTACCATGGCTTACCTTGGAGGTTTGCCATTTGGAACCAGGAGTCTGGATTATTAGTGGAGTTGGCATATCACAAAATGACATGTCGTGCATCTGAGCGTAACCTTCAGATATGGTCGAGAGCCCTTGCCGGCAAAGCGTTCCGGCGTGGTTTCTTCTAGCCCACTGCTCTCCAGGATGCAACTTCACTAGACACCAAGTGTGAAGCGTGCCAGTTCCATTCAAAGAAGCTTCATCATCCAGCCCCAGCTCTTCAGACAATCCCTCTTTGCTGGCCATTTTTGGTCTAGGGGCTCGACATACTCGGCCCCTTTCCCCGTGCTATCGGGGGCTTTGAGTACTTGTACGTCGCGATCGTCAAGTTCACAAAGTGACCGGAAGTAGAACCAATGAGAAACGTGACAGCACAATCAGTAATCAAGTTCTTCAAGGGGCTAGTCTGCCGTTTTGGTGTGCCGAACAGAGTCATCACTCACAACGGCATGCAGTTCACGAGCCACACCTTTATGCAGTATATCCAAGACGTTGACAACAAGGTTTGTTTTGCTTCTGTCGCTCATCCCAGAAGCGACGGCCAGGCCGAGAGAGCAAATTCAGAGGTGTTGCGAGCCCTCAAGACCAGGACTTTTGATAGGCTACACAAGTGTGGATGGCCCTGGGTTGATAAGTTGCCAACGGTTCTTTGGTCGGTCAGAACGACGCCAAATCGAACCACTGGCCAGACACCATTTGCCCTGGTATACGGGGCAGAAGCAGCTCTCCCCACGGAACTCATATACGGGTCACCTCGAGTGCTCTCTTATGATGAGCTTGAGCAAGAGCAGTTGCACCAAGATGATGCGACACACCTTGAGGAAGATCGTCTTCGGGCTGCTGTGCGAGCTGGTTGCTACCAACAAGCCTTGCACTGCTACCATAACCGCAAGGTTGATACCCAAAGCCTTGAGGAAGGCGGCCTTGTTCTTCGGCTAGTTCAATCCGCGAAGAATTCCAACAAGTTGATGCCAAAGTGGGAAGGCCCTTATCGGGTAATACGAGTCACCAGGCCTGGCGCAGTCCGCCTGGAGACCGAAAATGGAATTCCAGTGAGCAACTCCTGGAACATCGATCATCTTCGTAAGTTTTACCCATAAGGAGCGGTTGCCAAGCCTCCCGGCAGACCACTTTTTGTACAAGCCTTGCTGGTAAGGCATGTAACCCTTTGTACAAAGCCAAGCACAGACCCTGAGCATCAGATGAATAAAAGAAGCGCTAGAGCCCTAGAATCTGGCATGCACGCTAGGTCAAGTCTCTCTATGTTAGGATTGATAGTGCTTAGCGGCAACTGATCCCTAGCATAGGGGTCAAGTGCATGTATTTCTATCTCTTCCAGTCTGTTCTTGGTTCGCAGGCTGCACAGGCGCTTCTACAGAGCCATTTGGAGAAAAGAAGGCAGATCAACACCCCCAACCCCGAAAAGCCAAGGTTGCTGGGGGCTGCAAATTTAGATAAGTTTTCTCTCCCTCGCTATGTGTTTTCGTATGAAGCTTGAACGTACGAAACTTCGTTCGTTCCCGTGCCACCATACAGAATGTAAACATGAGCAAGGGGTTACAAAGTAACAAGTGCCCGCAGGCTTAAGGAAAAAACAAGAGATAAGATGCCCGTAATCCCTTTCTTGTCCCTCTCCTTAGGAATTGGATTGGTATAATAGGAGGGCGAAAGGAGTTCCTAAGCAAGTTACAAGAAGCAGAAGACACCAAGAGAACGTCCCGGCGGCCGCCCAAAGTGGGAGCCGGTGATGACGGTGCCGGGGAAGAAGCCAGAAGATGAGGCAGCAGGCCGGCAATATGAGACAAAGGCATCGATGCCATCATACTCCAACTTGACGGCCCGCCACCTGCCTTCCTCGTCTTCTCTAGCCTTCCAGCGTCGGCTGCCAGAAGCGGTGGCCGCGAGAAGTTCAAGGAGCTAGCTTGAGAAGCCGCTGCTAAGAACTACCCTCCCCCCGGCAAATCACTCTGCCGGGGAGAAGGCCAGGTGCAGATACTGCTGCTGCCGGCATCATCTAGGGACGGGGCATCCGACCTCTAGTCGTACCATCCCTGTCGTCCTCCACACCGGTCCCCTCCTCGTCGCTGTCGCTTGAGGAGGACCTCTCGTTGTCAGTCTAGCTCTCCGCACATCAACCTAACCTGTGTCCCGAGCGCCCGAAGACCTTGACAAAGAGCAGGTCACACTCCACTAATTTGAAGAGGAGAACGTGCCCATTCATCAAGCAGTGGGCACGTGCGAAGGTTTTCCAACCCCGACGAAGGAGCATTACATGAGGGGCGGGGAACCTTGTGTTCACCCACATGTCGCCATTCGAACACCCCTTCATGTGAAGCCTCAGCCTTGGCGGCTGGTCGATCTCCAGCACCCTCGCGAACGCCTCAGGAAGGCGAAGGTGGCTTCACGGTGGCTCGCGCAACTGCAGGATGAACTCTAGCACCATGTCCCCGACATGGCCGCTCGACGAAGCAGGAGGAGATGGGCGCGGGGATGGTGATGGTGACGACACAAGCGTCCCCCTTCCGCGCCCACCTCTGCCTCAACCGCCTCGCCGACCACGGCCCCGTGCGGCGCCCCCGCCTTGAGCATGGCCTTCGCCTTGGGCGTCGGGCTCTTCCTTAACCGCCACGGCTCTCTGGCGGGAGGAGGATCTAGTCGCCTCCATAGAAGGACGGCCGCGGCCACGCCCTCTCGGCATGGCAGTGGATGGAGAATGGGGACGAAGGGGAGGCGCGAGAGGATGCCTCTCCTCCTCCTCAGTTCCCTCTTTATACCCAAGCAGGGAAAGCTCGAGACCGGCTCTACGCCTCCGAAGAGCCTTTTAAAGTCCCGCTCATTAAGTTGGCAATGAGCGAGGTCATCGACCTCCCTCCCCGTGCCAATCAAAGGCGCATGGGTATCGGGCATGGCGCGCCTTCCCATATCCCGCACATCCGTCACCTACCCCGTGCCATGAATGCGGCATACGTGGCGAAAAAGGCGGGCGTGGTGGGAAACATGGAACGGGGAAGATGCGGGCCGCCTCTTTACTACACCACGGGATGACGCAAGCATGTTGTGGTCATTCCTCGCACGACCCCCACATCACGCACTCAATGTAGGGCGCGGGGAAGCGCAACTGGCGAATGAGTTACCGTAGGAAAAACTCTGCCACGCGTGCCCGCGCACCGTTTTGGGCCTGGCCCAACAACGATTTGCGGTTATGAATGGCCTTGGCCTGGGGGCTCCTGTCCGTGTACAAAAGTAGTGGCCCTTCTGTACCCCTTTAATTGTGCACGGGAAGTCGTAGCCACACCTGCGGCCGGGCTTGGAAGTGTAGAGGAAGCAAAGATACAAAGCTGCCATGGTAGCACCCAAGCCAGAAGCATAAAGAGTAAAGGGACAAGATGGGCTTCCCTAGCAAGAGCCTTGCCGGGGCGCCCTACATGGCCCCGGCAAGAGCCTTATCGGGGCAACTTCCCAACAACAGCAAGGCCGCCACCCTTGAGCCTGAGATTTATGATGCCATCAACAAGCATCAAGACCAAGGCTCCGGAGCGCATGCATGGTGGCATGAAGATCTTTGTGGAAACAAAAGGCCTGCTGGCCTAGGTGAGCACCAGAAGACAAATACGCCTGGGAAGACCGTTGTCAGGGACGCTCGCAGCCCCACCCCGGCAAGATCCTTGCCGGGGCCGCCCATGAGATCCCCGCAAGGGCCTTGTCAGGGGAGTGTATGGAGCCAAAGCTAGGCCCGCACTTACCAAAGCTTCGCTGCCCCGCACCCGTTCCGACATGGCGACCAGCCTACCAACTAGGCACACGCTTACATGGCAGCATGCAGCTTCTAAGCCAACCAACCAAGCACCTACGTGGTGGCATGCAGATCTTCGTGAAGACCCTGCCACCACACCAGCTCAGCAGTCAGCCAGCCAGCGTGGCGCTGCATGCCTCGTCACCTGGGATGCGCGTCTGTCGGGACCCCGATCCCAAGTCACACCGATCTAGCATGTAACACTTCATATCACTTTGCGGCCTCACGCATGGTATTCCCACGGGTGCCACCTTACCTGGCTCGGGACCGTTTGCGCATTTTGGCTCACGTATATGATAGTGTCGATAGCATCCATATGACAGAGGACCCGGGCCGACATGACTAGTCGTGAACCCAAAGTGGCACTAACCTATGGGAACAGGCATACATGATTCACATCGAGCGTGTCGGTCAGCAGCGTGTGAATCCGGCCTGTAGCACTGGGCTAACACGACTCCGGGAACCCGGGCTGTAGCAGGCTAAGCAGGACTTCGGATGTCACCGCGTGACATTTCCCCGAAGGGACAGACACAGGAACAAAGTGAAACACATGCCGGCCAGTCAAGTGTCCTGAGCAGTAGTGCTGGGCTAACAGGACTCCGGTGAATCGGGCTGTAGCGGACTACTATGGCACATGGAAACACAAGACTACATTTCCCCATAAGAGAGGCTATCAGAGGTAAACAACTAGGTTGTCGGATCCCACACATAGCAATACACGTTACACGTACGCATAACATGCATGTATGTGCTGTACATCATGGCATCACAACATAACTCAAACTCATATAGATAAAGGCCTAGAAGAGCCACGTAGCATAAATACAAACAGGGGTCACATGACCCATCATTCAGAGCATACAAGCAACGAGCGGAAGCATTACATGTTTGAGTACAGACAACTACAAAAGAAAAAGACTAAGAAGCCTGACTAAACACGACCCTCCCAAGGGTACAAGATCGTAGCTAGGATACAAGCTACTCGTCGAAGCCACTAGTGTAACCAACTGCAAAACATAAATAAGCAAACGTGAGTACAAAGGTACTCAGCAAGTCTTACTTCAGAACTATCTACATATGCATCATTATCAATAGGGGGGTGGTGGAGTTTAACAGCAGCAAGCCAACTTTGACTCACTGGCTAATCTATAGTACGAGTATCAGAAACTTCTTTAGGTGAGAAATCGCACGCGAGTCCACAAATTCACCATATCAATACTCCACTATGGATCCGTTCCCGTCCCCTTACGAGAAGGCCATCCATAGCACTCACGCTTATCTTGCGTATTTTAGAGTATCCACTTCAAGTTGTCTATGTACTACATAAGTCCTCCAAGTTTCCATATCCGAGGAAAACGGCTATTCGAATAGATAATATTGACCCTGCAGGGGTGTACTTCTTCACACACGCTCTCGCCACTTATAGCCCTGTACACGTCATGTACCTCGGCAACCTTCAAGCGGAAGCCGGGCGAGGGTGTCGGCCACGACCTAACTAACCACACAAGCCTCTCATCCAGGTTTATCGCCTATTCGGGTTCCATCCGCAAGGAGATCCGGCCGGGGTGTCGCTCACGGCCCCAAACGATGTGTGCAGGGTTCCCAAGCCCACCATCCGGGTGCCACTTGGTACACCGTGCCACAGTGCCTAGTCTATCCCAAGCCCGTCCCGTCGGACACCACCTGGTACACAAGTAGCACTACCTACAAACGCCAAAAACTAGTTGCAACTCCTGGACAGAGATCAAGTGGATTAATAAGCCGAGATGGGCCGGATAACCGGAACACAATGTGTGGTAGTAACTGGACTTGGATAACATACACAGAACTCAGTGCTTAAGGACGGTTCCAATGAGACAACCCACCATGTACTCCTACATGGCCTCTCATTGCTACCTTTACCAAAACATGTTCACACACTTAGCCTCTACCGGTAGGACATGTTCACCACTCCGATTCATTCCCGATGAATCAGACCTGACACAACTCTAAGCATAGCTGGCATAAAGAAAACAAGCATGGATGAGTAGGCACATCAAGGCTCAAGCAACTCCTACTCATGCTAGTGGGTTTCAACTATTTACTGTGGCAATGACAGGTCATGCAGAGGAATGGGTTCAGCTACCACGGCGGAAAGTAGCAGTTTGAATCGTTTTTGTCCTAATGCAGTAAAAGGAGCAGGAGCGAGAGAGTGGGACTTTATCGAGATGCTCAAGGGGGTTTGCTTGCCTGATAGATCCACGAAGAAGCACTGCTCCTCAGACAGGTACTCGGGACACCTTCCGGAGTAGAACCTATCGAGAGGGAACGGTGCTTGCAATCAATAAACAACCATATGCAACAATATGATGCATGAATATGACATTCAAAGGTGCTATGATTTGCCCTAATGCATCTAGCATCAATTTGATTGAAGTCCATATGAACCAAAGGTTCATATGCAAACCCCAATTTTAGTATATAACATGCCATTATTACGTTTTCACTTATACAGCAGGTATAAGTTGGTTTTTCATGCATGAAACTGGCATAAATGGATTCCTTGCATTTTTCTGATAATTTTTCATATATAATTTATTTGATTTGGAGTTACGGTTGAATTACTATGATTTTTTGACGTTTTAACTATTTTCTGGAATTTCCTGATTTAAATTAATTCCAGAAATCAATTATTGCGTCAGCTCTACGTCATGCTTACGTCAGCAGGTCAAAGGCGGCTGACCAGGTCAAACCTGACGTGTGGGGCCCACACGTCAGTGTCTGTGGTTAATCCTAATCTAAAAATAAACCTAATCTGGTTTAGTTAATGGGGTTGGGCCCACGCGTCAGTGACCCAATTAGCTAAGCAGGGTTAATTAGTTGTTAAACTAATCTTAACTAAAAACTTAACAGGGCCGGGCCCACATGTCACTGAGAGAGAGGGGAGAGGTCAACGGCTGTGGTCAGACCGGTCAACCCGCCGGCGTTTAGTCGCCGGCGAGGTCGAACGCGGCGGAGCGCGTCGGGATCGCGCTATAGGCCACGGTTTGGAGCATGGGTGGGTCCTATGGGGAGCTGGGGCTGAGCCGCGTGCGTGGGTGGTGGAGTTGGACCAAATGGTTGCTGGAATCAACGCCGACGACGAGGTTTGGGGCGACCGTGGTTCGGCTATCGACGGAACGAAGCTACGGTGGAAGGGAGGACGAACGAATGCTTGTTTTGGGCTCCTGGGACCATGCTGAGCACAGACACACGCTCAAACGCGGGCGGCAGCAACTGTGGCCGCGGCGGCTATGTGGCCGGCGGAGCAAAGCTCTCGGCCGTGACGGCGAAGCTAGCTAAAGGGAGAAATCGACACTAGGAGTAGAGGGAAACGACGGAGAGGCTCACTGGGATCACGCAGGGAGGGTCAGCGAGCTCGGGGAAGCACGGACGGCGGCGAATCGCCGGCGGTGATCGGCGGCACCCGAGGTGATAGACGAGCTCGAAGGTGTCACCACGGTGCTCCTGGGTTCGCGATCTTCTGCGTGGAGGAGCGGTGCGTCGTCACGGAGCTTTTGGACACGGGGAAGGGGCGAGAAGATCACGGTGCTCACGGTGGCAGCGAACGGCGGCGACGGACCCGTTCGGGCGTGCTACAGAGAGAGAGCAGGGGAAGGGAGAGTGAGCTGCGAGAGAGGGAGAGGAGAGAGGGGCTTCGAGGCGTCTCCAGGCGCGGGATTGGGTCATCGGGGAGCTCGACACGGCGAAGCAGGAGGTGGCGCGGCCGGGTGCGTGCGCTGGCTGCCAGTGGGCATAAGGTTGAAGACAACCTTGCCCTTGGTGGGCTGGGCCACTGCTAGGCCGTGGTGGGGCGCCAGGTAAGTCAGGTAAGTGTTTCCTTACTTCCTATTTTCTTTTTCTATTTCTGACATTTGTTTTGCATTTAAAAGAAATGTTAAAACAATTCCATAAATGTTGAAAATAATTGTGGCATCTAGATATAATATTCTAGAGGCCCTCACCAATTCCCAACATTTTTGGAGCTATTAAAAATACTTATATAATTTAAACAGCTCGAATTCAAATATTTATGCATTGATTCAAAAATCCAAAATGAGTAGAAAAAATGTGCATACCTCTGGTTGTTGTTCCCAACATTTTCCAAAGACCATGAACATTTTTGAGAAGCATTTTGGGTTCATTGAAATTCCACTTTTAATTTGAACCTATTTGAATTGCTTTGGTGCTAGGGTTTGCAACTTCCCCATTTTAATTTCATTTGAAAAATTAAACATGATGCACAAAGCAAGCCAAGGACCATACCAAACTAGGGATGTGACAACTCGCCCCCACTCGAAGAAATCTCGTCCCGAGATTCAGGAGTTGGCGGAAAGAAAGCGGGGTACTCAAGTCGAAGACGATCTTCTCGCTCCCAAGTAGCTTCTCTCTCGGTATGATGAGACCATTGAACCTTGAGAAACTTGATGTTATGACGTCGAGTGACACGCTCTGCTTGATCCAGAATGTGAATGGGGTACTCTCGATAAGTGAGGTTATCTTGGAGATCAAGCGTTTCGTGGTCCACTCCGCGGATGGGATCCGAGAAGCAACGCCTGAGTTGAGAGACGTGGAAAACATCATGAACTCGAGAAAGATGTGGGGGTAGTTCCAACTGGTAGGCAACCTCTCCTCATTTAGCGAGAATGCGAAAAGGACCGATGTAACGAGGAGCCAACTTGCCCTTGATACCGAAACGATGGGTACCCTTCAAAGGAGTAACCCGAAGGTAATCCTTGTCGCCAACTTCATAAGCCACTTCCCTATGACGATGGTCATACTGGCTTTTTTGACGAGATTGGGCTGTTTTCAAATTCTCACGAATGGTGCGAACTAGCTCGTCTGCCTCCTGGATCATATCTGGTCCAAAGAATTGTCTTTCGCCGGTTTTTGACCAGTTCAAAGGTGTTCGACATCTTCGTCCATACAGGATCTCGAAGGGTGCTTTCTTAAGACTGGATTGGTAGCTATTGTTATAAGCAAACTCGGCAAAGGGAAGACATTTCTCCCAATCCATACCGAATGAGATAACGCAAGCTCTAAGCATGTCTTCGAGAATTTGGTTGACCCTTTCCACCTGACCACTTGATTGAGGGTGGAAAGCGGTACTGAAAGAAAGATGGGTGCCCATGGCAGTTTGGAAACTTTCCCAGAAATGAGAGGTGAAAAGACTACCATGGTCTGAATTCATCTCTAGTGGAACACCATGGAGTGACACTATTCGGGAGATATATAAGTCAGCGAGCTGACTAGCAGTGATACTCTCTCGAACAGGTAGGAAATGAGCCACTTTGGAAAGACGATCAATGACTACGAAGATAGCATTATTTCCTTTCTTGGTCCTGGGAAAGCCAGTGATGAAGTCCATACCAACTTTGTCCCATTTCCACTCGGGAATAGCTAAAGGTTGAAGGGTGCCAGCAGGTATTTGATGCTCTGCCTTAACGCGACGACAAACGTCACAGTTGGCAATATACTGAGCGATTTCTCTCTTCATCCTAGTCCACCAGAACCTCTGGCATAGGTCCTGATACATCTTTGTACTACCGGGATGAATCGTGAGAGGGGATTCATGGGCCTCCTTAAGGATCAGTTGCTGCATCTGTTGACATTTGGGAACCACCAAACGGTTACCAAAGTAAACAACACCTCGTTCATCCATAGAGAAACAACCAGCAACTCCCTTGGAAATATTCTTCTTGATCTGGGAGATTCCCGTATCATGCTTTTGAGCCTCTATGATCTGATCCGTAAGGGTAGGTTTCGCCACCAAGGTAGAAAGGAAACCATGAGGAGCTATGTGAAGGTTAAGCTTACAGAATTCCTCATGGAGGGGCGGTTGACAATGTTGCAACATGAGGTTGTTGCAATAGGATTTACGACTTAAAGCATCAGCCATGACATTGGCTTTGCCTGGGGTGTAGGTGATTCCTAAGTCGTAATCCAAGATCAACTCCAACCAACGTCTCTATCTGACATTTAGATCCGGTTGGGTGAAGATATACTTGAGACTTTGATGGTCGGTGTAGATTTCGCAACGGTTACCAAGAAGGTAATGTCGCCAAGTCTTAAGTGCATAGACTACGGCTGCAAGCTCCAGATCATGTGTAGGATAATTTTCCTCATGTGGATGCAACTGTCGAGATGCATAGGCAATCACATGACGATCCTGCATAAGAATGCAACCTAGTCCTTGACGCGAAGCATCGCAATAGATAACAAAGTCTTTAGTGAAATCCGGTGGCACGAGTATGGGCGTAGAAGTCAGGCATCTTTTCAGTTCCTGAAAACTGTGCTCACACTGTGGGGTCCACTCAAACCTTTTATCTTTCTTGAGAAGCTCCGTGAGGGGTTTGGCCACTTTGGAGAAGTTTTCAACGAAGCGGCAACAATAACTGGCTAGACCAAGGAAACTCCTATCTTGTTTGACTGTTTCGGGTGGAGTCCAATCGAGAAGGGCTTTGACTCTCTCGGGATTTACAGCAATGCCCTTACAGGAGATCACGTGGCCTAAATAGGTCACTTCTGGCAACCAAAATTCACACTTGGAGAACTTGGCATAAAGACGATGCTCTGGGAGTTTTTCTAACACAAGCCTAAGATGTTTGGCATGCTCTTCCTCGTTCTTCGAGTAAATAAGAATATCATCAAGATAAACCACGACGAACTTATCTAAGTACTCCATAAAGATCGAGTTCATCAAGCGGGAGAAAGTAGCTGGAGCATTGGTTAGGCCGAAAGACATCACGGTGTACTCGTATTGACCATAACGAGTGACAAAGGCCGTTTTGGGGATGTCCCCATTTCTGATCTTGATTTGGTGGTAGCCTAACCTCAAATCCATCTTGGAAAAGACTGAGGATCCAGCGAGCTGATCATACAGGTCGTTGATCCTGGAGAGCGGATACTTGTTCTTTGTCGTGACCAAATTAACGGGACGATAATCTACAACCATTCGATCTGAACCATCCTTCTTCTTGACGAAGAGGACAGGACAAGCCCAAGGAGAAGAACTGGGACGGATGAAACCCTTTTGCAAGGACTCGTCAAGTTGTTTCTTAAGCTCGGCTAACTCCAAAGGTGCCATCTTGTATGGTATCCTAGAGATTGGAACAGTTCCTAGGATAAGTTCTATGACAAACTCTACATCTCTCTCAGGTGGGACACCTGGCAGTTGTTCTGGAAAGACATCTGGGAAGTCACGAACTACCGGAATATCTTCAAGGTCTGGAAGAGGGCTGGCATTAAGAGAATAGAGTTGACGCCTTGCAACTCTTGTGGAGACAGTGACTATTTTGCCAGATGGATGTGTAAGTTGAACAGATCTGGTGTAACAATCGATCTTGGCATGATGAGCTGTCATCCAGTCCATACCCAAGATGATGTTAATATCTGAGGACTTGAGAGATATCAAAGAAGCAAGGAAAACCAGTCTATCAACAAGGATTTCATTACCATGGCTTACCTTGGAGGTTTGCCATTTGGAACCAGGAGTCTGGATTATTAGTGGAGTTGGCATATCACAAAATGACATGTCGTGCATCTGAGCGTAACCTTCAGATACGAAGGAGTGGGATGCTCCAGTATCAAACAGAACTGAAGCTGGGTGACAATTGACAAGAAGTGTACCCAGTACGACATCGGGATCATCTTGAACTTCTGAAGCTGAGACATGGTGCACACATGCTCATTCAATGGAGGCTGGCTTGGTACTGACCATCTTGACTGATGGCTTTTCACGGCCAACAGACCTCTCAGACTGGGGTGGAGCATAACTGGACTGAGGGCAGTTACGTGCATAGTGTCCTGGTTCTCCGTAGGTAAAGCAAGTTCCTGAGGTAGGACGTGGACCTACGTTGGCAAGTGGTCCACTAATAGGCCTGAGTGGAGCATGTTGCTGAGTTGGGTGAGGCGCCACATAGGATGGCCTCGGTGCATATCGAGGTGGAAGAGCCGAGTTCGGAATCCAAATCCGTCGCTTCTGAGAGCCAGAGCGGGAGGAAGAACCCAGATCACGGTTGTGCTTACGAGACTCCTCGTAAGTGAGTTGAGCTGTCTCTGCATTAATGTCCTTGTTCACAAGAGCCTGGAAAGTATCACAATGATGCAGGTGGAGATCACGACGCAACTTAGGGTGGAGACCCTTCCGGAACCTAGCCTGCTTCTTAGCGTCCGTGGACACTTCTTCTGTAGCATAGCGGGCGAGGTTTCCAAACTCCCTACTGTAAGCATCAATAGGCAGCTTACCATGGGTAAAATTACAGAACTCTTCCCTCTTGCGGTCAAAGAGAGCCTGAGGAATGTGGTGCTCACGGAAAGCCTCGGTGAAATCTTTCCACGTGGGAATCTGACCAGCTGGAAGCATAGCCTCATAGCTCTGCCACCAAATACTAGCAGGTCCTTCCAAGTGATATGTAGCATAGGTGACCTTGTCAATTTCAGCGACATTCACAGAATGCAACTTGTGAGTGATGCTTCGGAGTCAGTCATCCGCATCGAGTGGCTCAATGGAATGATGGAAGGTGGGTGGTTTCAGACCAATGAAGTCGGTGATGGAAACCAACTTCTTACACTGATGTGCGGTGTTCTGCTCAATCTGTGCCAGCAAGCGGTTAGTCTCACGCTTGTTCCTCTCGGATGCTAACAAGAACTCTGCCACCAAAGACTGGTCAGGAGGATCCTCGTCCCTACCATCTCCATGGTTCTTGCTATGAGCAACTGAAGCTCGGTTAGCAGACGACATCCTGACACAGAAACCAAGGAAACAAGGATGGAATTAGCATCGACCTAGGGATGCGGAATGTAATGCAAAAGCATTGGAAAGTCTTGAAATCCTGGGATAATTTCGGCAGCATAACGGCTGTAAATGCTCAAAAGGATTTTTGAGACATTCATCAAAGGAATAGCATAATCAATCAGCATCATATTATCAAGGTTCTGGGTCAAACTGAGGACACACAGAAGTAGTAGAACTGTATTGAGACACAACCCAACAATCCTAAGACTTTACGGGTTAGTAACACGTCATCCTGAGAGATAGAGGAGAAGCCTAGGCCTTAACCCTCGTAGAAAAGAAGAGGCTGACTCAGAAAGAATGACATGAGGTAAAGGAGTAAAAAGAGCCTTACGTTCCCTTCCGCAATCAATTCCCTTATGTAACTAAAGCATTTCTAGACTCAAGTTCGACCACTTTGGCTTGGTAATCCTATAGTCAGTCAGGCTCTGATACCAACGCTGTCGGAACCCCGATCCCAAGTCACACCGATCTAGCATGTAACACTTCATATCACTTTGCGGCCTCACGCACAGTATTCCAACGGGTGCCACCTTACCTGGCCTGGGACCGTTTACGCATTTTGGCTCACGTATATGATAGTGTCGCTAGCATCCATATGACAGAGGACCCAGGCCGACATGACTCGTCGTGAACCCAAAGTGGCACTAACCTATGGGAACAGGCATACATGATTCACATCGAGTGTGTCGGTCAGCAGCGTGTGAATCCGGGCTGTAGCACTGGGCTAACAGGACTCCGGGAACCCGGGCTGTAGCAGGCTAAGCAGGACTCTGGATGTCACCGCGTGACATTTCCCCGAAGGGACAGACACAGGAACAAAGTGAAACACATGCCGGCCAGTCAAGTGTCCTGAGCAGTAGTGCTGGGCTAACAGGACTCCGGTGAATCGGGCTGTAGCGGACTACTATGGCACATGGAAACACAAGACTACATTTCCCCATAAGAGAGGCTATCAGAGGTAAACAACTAGGTTGTCGGATCCCACACATAGGAATACACGTTACACGTACGCATAACATGCATGTATGTGCTGTACATCATGGCATCACAACATAACTCAAACTCATATAGATAAAGGCCCAGAAGAGCCACATACCATAAATACAAACAGGGGTCACATGACCCATCATTCAAAGCATACAAGCAACAAGCGGAAGCATTACATGTCTGAGTACAGACAAATACAAAAGAAAAAGACTAAGAAGCCTCACTAAACACGACCCTCCCAAGGGTACAAGATCATAGCTGGGATACAAGCTACTCGTCGAAGCCACTAGTGTAACCAACTGCAAAACATAAATAAGCAAACGTGAGTACAAAGGTACTCAGCAAGTCTTACTTCAGAACTATCTACATATGCATCATTATCAACAGGGGGGTGGTGGAGTTTAACAGCAGCAAGCCAGCTTTGACTCACTGGCTAATCTATACTACGAGTATCAGAAACTTCTTTAGGTGAGAAGTCGCACGCGAGTCCACAAATTCACCATATCAATACTCCACTATGGATCTGTTCCCGTCCCCCTACGAGAAGGCCATCCATAGCACTCACGCTTATCTTGCGTATTTTAGAGTATCCACTTCAAGTTGTCTATGTACTACATAAGTCCTCCAAGTTTCCATATCCGAGGAAAACGGCTATTCGAATAGATAATATTGACCCTGCAGGGGTGTACTTCTTCACACACGCTCTCGCCACTTATAGCCCTGTACACGTCATGTACCTCGGCAACCTTCAAGCGGAAGCCGGGCGATGGTGTCGGCCACGACCTGACTAACCACACAAGCCTCTCATCCAGGTTTATCGCCTATTCGGGTTCCATCCGCAAGGAGATCCGGCCGGGGTGTCGCTCATGGCCCCAAACGATGTGTGCAGGGTTCCCAAGCCCACCATCCGGGTGCCACTTGGTACACCGTGCCACAGTGCCTAGTCTGTCCCAAGCCCGTCCCGTCGGACACCACCTGGTAGACAAGTAGCACTACCTACAAACGCCAGAAACTAGTTGCAACTCCTGGACAAAGATCAAGTGGATTAATAAGCCGAGAGGGGCCGGATAACCGGAACCAAATGTGTGGGAGTAACTGGACTTGGATAACATACACAGAACTCAGTGCTTAAGGACGGTTCCAATGAGACAACACACCATGCACTCCTACATGGCCTCTCATCGCTACCTTTACCAAAACGTGTTCACACACTTAGCCTTTACCCGTAGGACATGTTCACCACTCCGATTCATTCCCGATGAATCAGACTTGACACAACTCTAAGCATAGCTGGAATAAAGAAAACAAGCATGGATGAGCAGGCACATCAAGGCTCAAGCAACTCCTACTCATGCTAGTGGGTTTCAACTATTTACTGTGGCAATGACAGGTCACGCAGAGGAATGGGTTCAGCTACCGCAGCAGAAAGTAGCAGTTTGAATCGTTGTTGTCCTAATGCAGTAAAAGGAGCAGGAGCGAGAGAGTGGGACTTTATCGAGATGCTCAAGGGGGTTTGCTTGCCTGATAGATCCACGAAGAAGCACTGCTCCTTAGACAGGTACTCGGGACACCTTCCGGAGTAGAACCTATCGAGAGGGAACGGTGCCGGCAATCAATAAACAACCATATGCAACAATATGATGCATGAAGATGACATTCAAAGGTGCTATGATTTGCCCTAATGCATCTAGCATCAATTTGATTGAAGTCCATATGAACCAAAGGTTTATATGCAAACCCCAATTTAAGTATATAACACGCCATTATTACGTTTTCACTTATACAGCAGGTATAATTTGGTTTTTCATGCATGAAACTGGCATAAATGGATTCCTTGCATTTTTCTGATAATTTTTCATATATAATTTATTTGATTTGGAGTTATGGTTGAATTACTATGATTTTTTAAAGTTTTAACTATTTTCTGGAATTTCCTGATTTAAATTAATTCCAGAAATCAATTATTGCGTCAGCTCTACGTCATGCTTACGTCAGCAGGTCAAAGGCGGCTGACCAGGTCAAACCTGACGTGTGGGGCCCACACGTCAGTGTCTGTGGTTAATCCTAATCTAAAAATAAACCTAATCTGGTTTAGTTAATGGGGTTGGGCCCATGCGTCAGTGACCCAATTAGCTAAGCAGGGTTAATTAGTTGTTAAACTAATCTTAACTAAAAACTTAGCAGGGCCGGGCCCACATGTCACTGAGAGAGAGGGGAGAGGTCAACGGCTGTGGTCAGACCGATCAACCCGCCGGCGTTTAGTCACCGGCGAGGCCGAACGCGGTGGAGCACGTCGGGATCACGCTATAAGCCACGGTTTGGAGCGTGGGTGGGTCCTATGGGGAGCTGGGGCTGAGCCGCGTGCGTGGGTGGTGGAGTTGGACCAAATGGTCGCCGGAATCGACGCCGACGACGAGGTTTGCGGCGGCCGTGGTTCGGCCATCGACGGAACGAAGCTACGGTGGACGGGAGGACGAATGAATGCTTGTTTTGGGCTCCTGGGACCATGCTGAGCACAGACACACGCTCAAACACGGGCGGCAACAACTGTGGCCGCGGCGGCTACGTGGCCGGCGGAGCAAAGCTCTCGGCCGTGATGGCGAAGCTAGCTAGAGGGAGAAATCGACACTGGGAGTAGAGGGAAACGACGGAGGGGCTCACTGGGATCACGCAGGGAGGGTCAGCGAGCTCGGGGAAGCACGGATGGCAGCGAATCGCCGGCGGTGATCGGCGGCACCCGAGGTGATAGACGAGCTCGAAGGCGTCACCACAGTGCTCCTGGGTTCGGGATCTTCTGCGTGGAGGAACGGTGCGTCGTCACGGAGCTTTTGGACACGAGGATGGGGCGAGAAGATCACGGTGCTCACGGTGGCAGCGAACGGCGGCGACGGACCCGTTCGGGCGTGCTACAGAGAGAGAGAAGGGGAAGGGAGAGTGAGCTGCGAGAGAGGGAGAGGAGAGAGGGGCTTCGAGGCGTCTCCAGGCGCGGGATTGGGTCATCAGGGAGCTCGACACGGCGAAGCAGGAGGTGGCGCGGCCGGCTGCGTGCGCTGGCTGCCAGTGGGCATAAGGTTGAAGACAACCTTGCCCCTGGTTGGCCGGGCCACTGCTGGGTCGTGGTGGGGCGCCAGGTAAGTCAGGTAAGTGTTTCCTTACTTCCTATTTTCTTTTTCTATTTCTGACATTTGTTTTGCATTTAAAAGAAATGTTAAAACATTTCCATAAATGTTGAAAATAATTGTGGCATCTAGATATAATATTCTAGAGGCCCTCACCAATTCCCAACATTTTTGGAGCTATTAAAAATATTTATATAATTTAAACAGCTCCAATTCAAATATTTATGCATTGATTCAAATATCCAAAATGAGTAGAAAAAATGTGCATACCTCTGGTTGTTGTTCCCAACATTTTCCAAAGACCATGAACATTTTTGAGAAGCATTTTGGGTTCATTGAAATTCCACTTTTAATTTGAACCTATTTGAATTGCTTTGGTGCTAGGGTTTGCAACTTCCCCATTTCAATTTCATTTGAAAAATTAAACATGATGCACAAAGCAGGCCAAGGACCATACCAAACTAGGGATGTGACAGCGTCAAAGCAAGGTGTGGTGGAGACGGACGAGACGAGCCTCTTTTTCATCCTCGATAAAGCAAGAGGACACATAGGCGGTGCATTAAATGCGTTTGTCCTAGGATGATAGGAGATAAACTTGTACACTATACATAATTTCCACCTCCTTTGTGCCATTGTGGAGACCCCGTGGACATACAAAAGGAGGCCCGAGACGTACTGAGGAAGGATTCAGACTCTTTGGACTGGGCATGCACCGTAGCTAGTTCAAGAACTTAAGAACACTGAATAAACACAAAGCATGACTAGGGCTTTACGCATCGCTTGCGGCCCGAAACTGGGTAAAAAAAACCCCACCGAGTTGATCTTCTAGACCGGCTCTTTGTGCAGCCCCACGCCCCGCAACCGTAGAAAGGATTCTGTCGAGGGATCCCATGTCAGGACCCCGATTCCAAGTCACATCGATCTAGCCGGTAACACCTCATATCACTTTGCGGCCTCAAGCACAGTATCCCACGGGTGTCGCCTTACCATGGCCCGGGACCGTTTGCGCCTTTTGGCTCACGTATATGATAGTGTCGCTAGCATCCATATGACAGAGAACCCGGGCCGACATGGCTAGTCATGAACCCAAAGCGGCACAGACCTATGGAGAGAGGCATACATGAATCACATCGAGCACGTCGGTCATCAGCGAGTGATTCCGGGCTATAGCACTGGACTAACAGGACTCCGGGGAACCCAGGCTGTAGCAGGCTAGGCAGGACTCCGGATGTCACCGCGTGACATTTCCCCAAAGGGACAGACATAGGAACGACGTGAAACACATGTCCGCTAGTCAACTGTCCCGAGCAGCAGTGCTGGGCTAGCAGGACTCCGGTCAACCGGGATGTAGAAGACTACTATGGCTCGAGGAACACTAGAGTACATTTCCCCATAAGAAAGGCTACCAAGGATAAACAAACTAGATTGTCGGATCCCACTCATACCAAGCATTTCAATCATACATACAATATGCCCGATACGAGTACATACAACATGGCATCACAACAAAACTCTACAACTCAAGTACTTTATTTAAAAGCTCCAGATAGCCATACATAACATGTTCATACAGATAGGGGTCACATGACCCGACACTCAAGTCATACAATCATACAAGCACATGCGGAAGCAACTAGTCTGAGTACAGACACTAGAAAGAAAGAAGGCTTCTCGAAGCCTGTCAATCTACATAGGGACCTCCATGGCCAGGATCACCACCTAGGTGGCTAGTCACTCGTGGATGTCAAGGTCTACGTAGAACCCATCAGAGGAGGCGGCGTTGTCGTCTGAAAACAGTAATTAAGCAAACATGAGTACAAAGGTACTCAGCAAGTCTTGCAACAGAACCTACTATACATGCCCATTCTCAAGAGGGTGGTGGGGTTATTGCAGCAAGCCATCTTTGACTCTTGGCTAAGCTATCCTATGGAACTCCACTAGTAAAATAGTTTTCGCAGACGAGTCCACTACTCACCAACACAATACTCCACCGGGGATCCTCTCTCGTCATCCTACGAGAGGGCCATCCTCGGTACTCACACTTATCTTGAGTCTTTTAGTAGTAACCATTAACTTGTCTATGAACTGTATAGGCAACCAAGTAGTCCTTTATCGTGGATGAGGCTATTCAAATAGTTTTATACCCTGCAGGGGTGTACTTCGTCACACATGTTTCCACCACTTAGCGTCTGCACACGACATGTGCTCGGCAGACTTCAAGCAAAAACTGACGTGGGTGTAGACCACGACCTGACTAACCTCACAAGTCTCTAGTCCAGGTTTATCGCCTATTCAGGTTCCATCCGCAAGGAAATCCCGCCGGGGTGTCCTCAACGGCCCCAAACGATGTGTACAGAGTCCCGAGACGCCAAACGGGCGCCCGGCATACCCGGCCACAGTGTATCTACCGCATCATAGCCCACCCATAGGGTTAGCGCTACGCACGGCCGCCAACACATAACCTACAAACACCAGAAACTAGTTGCAACTCCTGGACATAGGGCGAGAGGGGTCAGTAAGTCAAGCGGGGTCATATTTCAGGGCCCAATGTGTGGTAGTTGCTGAATCTTAAATCACGCATACAGATATCAGTTCTTATGGACGGCCTCAATGAAACAACCCACCATGTACTCCTACATGGCCTCTCATCGATACCTTTATCAAAACATGTTCAACACATCCCTCACATTACCGACGTAATCATATCACTCTAACCCATCACCCAGATGAACCAGACCTGACACAATTCTAAGCATAGCAGGCATAGCAAGGTAGGAATCATATACATGGCTCAATCAACTCCTAGACATGCTAGTGGGTTTCATCTAGTTACTGTGGCAATGACAGGTCATGTAGAGGATAAGGGTTCAACTACCATAGCACACAATAGTTTGAATCATGTTGTCTTAATGTAGTAAACAAGAGCAGAAGCGAGAACATGGGTTTGTATCGGAATGATCAATGGGTTACTTGCCTGTTGTAGTGGTAGTAGGGTACTGCCCTTCAGACAGATACTCGAGATTATCCTCGGAGGCAGAACCTACCATGAAAATCACACCAAACATAATCAACACATGGCAATATGCAACAATATGATGCATGTTATGACATGGCAAGATGAAAGTGTCTTGGCCTAATGCAAGCTAAAACAGAAGGGGATGAACTCATTTGAATCAAAGATTCAAATGTTAGCTCATTAAACATGGCCTTATTAGTGCATTACCTTATTCTGCTTAAAAAGAAACGTTGACTTGTTTCGTCATGCATGCAACCATTACAGATGGATAGATTGAATTTTTCTGATCATTTTTCATATATAAATCTTTGCATTTGGAGCTATGGTTGATTTTCTATGATTTTTAGAGGTTTTGGATATTCTCTGGAATTTCCTATATAAGAATAATTCTAGTAATTGAATTAATGCGTCAGCATGACATAGGTGTGACGTCAGCGGCCAACTGGGTCGGCCAGGTCAAACCCGACTGGTGGGCCCTCTCTGTCAGTGTCACAACTAGTTAACAAAATTTGATTAACACTAATTAGCTGTCAGCGGGGCCTGGGCCCACATGTCAGTGTCTAAACTAATTAGAATTAGTTAAAACTAATCTTACACTGATTAGCAGACCGGCCCCACCTGTCATAGACTCAGGGGGGTCTACCCGGGCCCACACAAGGGTCAAACTGAGTCAAACTCGCCGGCGGCTTGACGCCGGCGACGACAGACGCGGCGGAGGGGCTCGGGTTTGCGTCTACGGCAACCAAATCGACGGCGGAGAGCAGCTACGTGACGCGGGGAGCGAGCCGTGTCGTTTGGTGGAGAAAGTGGAGCTCGAGGAGGCTTGGAGCGACGCCGGCGACGACCTTGGCGGTCGCCGGAGTTCGGGCGAGGATCAACCCGACGCTACGGGGCACAGCGAGGCGTGGGGAGTGGTGCGTTAGGCTCCTGGGAGCGCGTGGAAGACGAGGGCGTGCTCGGTGGCGTCCCAACGTGGCTATGGCCACGACAGCAATGTGCGGTGGCGGCGGCGAGCTTCGGCTTCAATGGTAGAGGGGGTTAGAGGACGCGGACGAGCGCGGGGAGAGGGGGAAACGGTGGCGGAGCTCACAGCGGTTGCAGGGGAGCGATCGGCGAGCTCGTGGAAGGGCTAAAGCGAGCGGGGCTGTGAAGGTGATCTCCGGTGGTCGGAGTTGAGAACGAGCTCGGTGCAGCGTATCCGGGGCGAGCGAGCGCACGGGGCTCGGCCTACTTGATGCAGTCGACGACGGCGGAGCTTCCTGACATGTCGGGGCAGCAAATGGACGGCGGTGGCTGCGATGAAGCTTGTCGGCGGCGACGGTTGCGCTCGGCAGGAAGAGGGGGAGAGAGCCTGAAAGAGAGAGAGGCCACTGGGAGAGTGGGAAGAAAGAGAGGGGGACGTGGGGGTCGGTGTGGCACTCCTAGACGCCTCCAGGGCGTCGGCGGAAGCAGGAGGTGGCCGGCGTGTGGCCGCGGGCGCCGGCCACGCGCTCCTCATCCTCGTGGCGGGAGGAGGAGGACCACTGGCAAGGCCAGTCGACTGGGCCGAGCCAGGTGGGCTAGTGGGCTGCGCCTGGTAAGTTTCTCTCTCTCTCTCTCTCCTTTTTTCTTATTTGTTTTCTTTTTCTATTTTTCTGCAACTGTTAGGCTTTATTAAAATACCTAGACATCTTTAAAAATCCTGAAAATAATCAGGGGCTCTGTTTAGATTATTTCCAACAGCCCACACATATTTCCAGAATTATTTGAGCATTTAAATTATTTTATAGCATTTAAATGCCCAAATTCAAATACTTATGATTTAATTCAAGAAAATCCAGAATGTACTAGAAAAGACTGCACCATTTTTGCCAGGGGTTTTAGCCCAAACCAGAAATGATGAACATTTTGTGAAGGGCATTTTGGGTTCATTGAAAATAATTTTAGTAAACCCTAGTTGTTCTAGGGGGGTGCTGGGGGTTCTGCCATCCCCATTTCAAATTTAAAAGGAATTTAAACATGATGCACATTCTAATGCTTGAACTAACTAGGGTGTGATAACTCACCCCCACTCAAAAAAATCTCGTCCCGAGATTTAGGATCCTTCGGGAAGAAGGTGGGGTACTCGAGTCGAAGACGATCCTCCCTTTCCCAAGTGGCTTCTTTCTCGGAATGGTGTGACCATTGAACCTTGAGAAACTTGATATTATGACGTCGAGTGGTACGCTCGGCTTGATCAAGGATACGAACGGGATATTCCCGATATGAGAGGTTATCTTGTAGATCAAGCGTTTCGTGGTCCACTTCACGGATAGGATCCGCGAAGCAACGCCTGAGTTGAGAAACATGGAAGACATCGTGAACTCTGGAAAGATGCGAAGGTAGTTCCAATTGGTAGGCAACTTCTCCTCGTTTGGCAAGAATGCGAAAAGGTCCAATGTAACGAGGAGCCAATTTGCCTTTGATACCGAAACAATGGGTTCCCTTTAATGGAGTAACCCGAAGGTAGGCCTTCGCGCCGACTTCATAAGTCATAGGCTTATGTTTACGATCATATTGACTCTTTTGACGAGATTGGGCTGTTTTCAATTTCTCACGAATAACGCGAACCTATTCTTCTGCTTCCTGAATCATATCCGGGCCAAAGAATTGTCTTTCCCCAGTTTCTAACCAGTTAAGAGGCGTTCGACATTTTCGTCCATAGAGAACTTCGAAAGGAGCCTTGCCCAAGCTAGCTTGATAACTATTCTTATAAGCAAACTCCGCGAATGGAAGGCATTTCTCCCAACCCATTCCAAACGAGATGACAGAAGCTCGGAGCATATCTTCCAGAATTTGATTGACTCGCTCTACTTGACCACTTGATTGAGGGTGGAAGGCGGTGCTAAAAGAGAGACGAGTTCCCATAGCATTTTGGAAACTTTCCCAAAATCAAGAGGTGAAGAGACTCCCACGGTCTGAGTTAATTTCCAATGGAACACCATGAAGAGACACTATTCGGGAGATGTACAAGTCAGCTAGCTGGCTAGCGGTGATACTCTCACGAACATGTAGGAAATGGGCTACTTTGGAAAGACGGTCGATCACGACGAAGAGGGCATTATTCCCTCTCTTGGTCCTGGGAAACCAGGTGATGTTATCCAACTGATTTTATCCCATTTCCACTCGGGAATAGCCAAAGGTTGAAGGGTGCCAGTAGGCCATTGATGCTCTGCTTTAACACAACGACAAACGTCGCAATTAGCAATGTATTGAGCGATTTCTCTTTTCATCCTAGTCCACCAAAACCTCTAGCGTAGGTCTTGATACATTTTAGTACTAGCGGGATGAATGGTGAGAGGGGATTCATGAGCTTCCTTAAGGATCAACTGGCGTAGATGTTGTTTCTTGGGAACCACCAAACGGTTCTTGAAGAAAACAGCACCCCGCTTATCCATGGAAAAACATTTAGCAACTCCACTAGCAATGTTTTCCTTAATCCGGGATATGCCCTTATCATGCTTTTGGGCAGCTATGATTTGATCCATAAGAGTAGGCTTCGCCACCAAGGTGGATAGAAAACCTCGAGGAACAATGTGAAGATTAAGCTGACGAAATTCCTCATGGAGAAGTGGTTGACTTTCTTGTAACATCAGGTTGTTACAATAGGACTTACGACTTAGTGCATCAGCCATGACATTGGCTTTACCCGGGGTGTAAGTTATTCCTAAGTCGTAATCCGAGTTCAACTCGACCCAACGTCTTTGCCTGAGATTCAAATCTGGTTGGGTGAAGATATATTTCAAACTTTGGTGATCGGTGAAGATCTCGCAACGATTACCGAGGAGGTAATGTCGCTATGTTTTAAGTGCATGGACTACAACTGCAAGCTCTAGATCATGTGTGGGTTAATTTTCCTCATGTGGATGTAATTTCCGTGAAGCATAGGCAATTACCTGACGATCTTGCATGAGTATGCAACCTAGTCCTTGTCGCGAGGCGTCGCAATAGATAATAAATTCCTTGGAGAAATCTGGTGCTACCAGTATGGGAGCAGATGTCAGGCGTCTTTTCAGTTCCTGAAAGCTGAACTCGCAGTGTGGAGTCCACTCAAACTTTTTATCTTTCTTCAGGAGTTTAGTTAGAGGTTTAGCAACCTTGGAGAAATTCTCGACGAAGCGGCGGCAATAGCTCGCTAAGCCAAGGAAGCTCTGAACTTGCTTGACCGTCTCAGGTGGAGTCCAATCAAGGATGGCTTGAACTTGCTCGGGATTGACAGCAATACCCTTACCAGAGATTACATGGCCTAGATAGGTCACTTCTGGCAACCAAAATTCACACTTGGAGAATTTGGCATAAAGGCGATGCTCTCGAAGTTTCATCAATACCAGCCTTAGATGTTCGGGATGTTCCTCTTCATTCTTGGAGTAGATGAGTATGTCATCGAGGTATACTACGACGAATTTATCCAAGTACTCCATGAAGACTGAGTTCATTAACCGAGAGAAGGTAGCTGGGGCATTGGTTAAACCGAAGGACATAACGGTGTACTCGTATTTGCCATAACGAGTAATAAAGGCCGTTTTGGAAATGTCCCCGTTTTTGATTTTGATTTGATGGTAGCCCAACCTCAAATCCATCTTGGAAAAGACTGAGGATCCAACGAGCTGGTCATACAGATCATTGATCCTGGGAAGCGGATATTTGTTCTTGATGGTGATCAAGTTGACAGGTCAGTAATCTACAACCATTCGATCCGTTCCATCCTTCTTCTTGACGAAGAGGATGGGGCAAGCCCAAGGAGAGGAACTAGGACGAATGAAACCCTTTTTCAAGGACTCATCGAGTTGGTTCTTAAGCTCGGCTAGTTCTAAGGGTGCCATCTTGTAGGGTCTTCTAGAAATTGGAACAGTTCCTGGAACAAGGTCTATCACAAACTCGACATCCCTGTCAGGTGGAACACCTGGCAGTTCTTCTGGAAAGACATCCGGAAAGTCTCGGACAACCGGAGCATCCTCAAGGTCTGGAAGGGGGTTGGCATTTAGGGAGTAAAGCTAGCGCTTGGCCACTCGAGTTAAGACATTGACTGTCTTGCCCGATGGGTGAGTAAGTTGGACAGTCCTAGTGGCAAAATCAATCTTAGCATAATGAGCTGACATCAAGTCCATACCCAAGATGATGTTTATGTCCGAGGACTTGAGAGCTATTAAGGATGCGAGGAAGACAAGTCTATCGACAAGAATTTTGGTCCCATGGCTTACTCTAGAAGTTTGCCATCTAGAGCCAGGGGTTTGAATTTCCATTGTAGAGGGCATGTCACAGAATGTCGTGTTATGCAATCGAGCATAGTTCTCGGATATGAATGAATGAGATGCTCCGGTATCGAAAAGAACAGATGCCAGATGGCAATTAACAAGGAGCGTACCAAGGACGACGTTAGGATCCTCGTGAGCCTCCTCGGCTGAAACATAGTTGACATGGCCACGGGTAGTGGTGACCGGCTTGGCGTAGAATGTCTTTCCCGCTGGCTTACCATGGCCAACGGACATTCTAGTTTGATTGGGGTTGTTGTTCTGGGGACACTCTCGTCTACAGTGACCCGGCTCTCCACACTTGAAGCATGTCACCACATTGGGGCGTGGAGCAGCATTAGCAGCGGGGCCACCATAGGGCTTGGGCGGTGCAAACTGCTGGTTGGGATGAGGCACCTCAAAGGATGGCCTCGGGATGAACCTGGGTGGCAGTGCCATGCTTGGGATCCACACCCGACGCTTCTGAGCTCCCGAGCCGGATGAAGAGCCAAAATCACGTGAGTGCTTGCATGAAGCGTCATAATCAGTCTGGTCTGTCTCAGCACTGATGGCTTTATTGACCAGCTTCTGAAAGGAGGTGCACTCATGCAGACGAAGATCACGGCGAAGCTTAGGGCTGAGTCCCTTGCAGAACCTTGCCTGCTTCTTAGCGTCGGTAGATACCTCTTCAGGAGCATAACGTGCCAGATTCCCAAATTCACGACTATATTCATCCATAGTCAGTCTTCCTTGGGTGAAATTGCAGAACTCCTCCCTCCTGCGATCCATGAGACCTTCCGGAATGTGATGCTCACGGAAAGCCTCACTGAATTCAGCCGAAGTAGTAATTTGGCCGACCAGGCGCATAGCTTCGAAGTTTTCCCACCAGAGGCTAGCAGGGCCTTCGAGGTGATAGGCAGCATAAGTAACCTAGTTGGCTTCGGCTACGTTGGCAGACCGTAGCTTGTGGGTGATGCTGCGAAGCCAGTCATCCGCATCGAGGGGCTCGACAGAATGGTTAAACTTTGGTGGGACAGCTTGATAACGTCATTGATTGACACCAAGTCATTTCGCTGATGGCGTGCAGTGTTCTGCTCAATCCACTCTAGTAGGCGGTTAGTCTCACGCTTGTTTCTTTCCGCCTCCAGCATCACTTCGGCTAGAGAGGGCGGGTGAGGCAGATTTTCACCGCTAGCTGCACTGGCTTCCCCCTGCTCTGGGCAGTAGGGTTGCTGCGGGTGTTGACCATCCTAGGAGAAAACAAGCCAACGGTTTAGATAAGGATAGCTCAAACTTCGCAAGGAAGTGCAAAATGTAATGGATAACACGGAATGCAGAGATGTTCATCCGTATGTCATGGTAATATAAAACTACCATATATATACCAACGGTCATACACATCATACATAGTTTAGTACAAGCCCAGGCTATAGTACAACTATGATGAAAGACGTTACATCTCATCGGAGGCATTCCAAGCTCCTATACATTATTTTTCTACACCTCCGGAATTGATTACACACAAAGTCATATTCCACAAGTCACGCAGGACAGTGGAGATACAACTATTACAATACTAGTGATACCACTACTAACTCAGACAGCTCCGTAGTAGTCCTCATAGAAGTCACCTCCATAGCCTGGAATTTCAACGTGATCATCCGAGAACAGACGGTCCTGAGGAGCTTGTGGACCAAAGGGGCTAGGATGAGGTCTTGGACCAACAAACGGTGGCCTGCGGGGACCACGGGGTGGGGTGGTGCCTCCCACATCACGCCAATCCACCATGTCTGGCAGAGCAGATCTCACAGGATACAGATCCCTTGTATCCATACATCTAGCTTGCACCGCAGGTGTAAACCGAGTCAATGTGGCCCAATGATCAGCACGGGTATTGAAAAGCTCCAGCCTCAAGGCCCGATTCTCTCAGTCCTTATCTTCGAGCATCTCGGCAGTGGTACGAGTTAATGAGTTCTCTTGAGTGGAGTCAGCATAGATAGCCTGAAGATAGCCTTGCGCTCTCGGAAGTGAATCTGGCATGTAACGGAAGTCGGTGTTCCGAAGCAGGCCAGTCCAGACATGCATGATGGTCATCATGGAATAGGTAGCATCCTGCACAGCCATCTCAACAGTAACCCCGAGTCCATAGGAACAGTGAAGGAGCTCGGTAGATCCAGGATAAGAAGGAAATATCCTGACGGTGCAGAAATATTGGCTTTGATTAAAGTCTCGGAATTGCTCTTCGACAGTGTATTCGGGATAACAACGGTAACCCGTCTCGATCATTACCCGGACTAACATAGCAGTATAACCGGGCATGTCGAGGCACCGGGTCAAGCGAACCAGTTGGTTTTGAACACGGTTGGCCATCTGAAAGCACAACCACAATGCAAAGACATTAGAATTTCTAGGGAAAATTGGACAGCATAACAGCTGTAAATGCTCAGAAAAAGATTTGAGACATCCACAACAGTTTGCAATACCACTCAACAACATCATATCAAGGTTCTGATTCAATTACCAACATACTAAAAATAGTACAAACTGAACTGGGGCTTGTAACAACAATCCTATAAGCTACTACGAATTAGTAACACGTGAACCTGATAGAAGAAGAGAGCCTAGTCCTTAACCCACGTTGAATGAGAAGAGAATGAGTCAGATCAAAGGACATAAGGTAAAGGAGTAAAAGAGCCTTACGTTCCCTTCCACAATGAATTCCCCTACATATAACTAAAGCATTTCTAGACTTGACATCGACCAGTTTGGCTCAACGAACCTACAGGCAGTCCGGCTCTGATGCCAACGCTGTCAGGACCCTGATTCCAAGTCACATCAATCTAGCCGGTAACACCTCATACCACTTTGTGGCCTCACGCACGGTATCCCATGGGTGTCGCCTTACCATGGCCCGGGACCGTTTGCGCCTTTTGGCTCACGTATATGATAGTGTCGCTAGCATCCATATGACAGAGAACCCGGGCCGACATGGCTAGTCGTGAACCCAAAGTGGCACAGACCTATGGAGATAGGCATACATGAATCACATCGAGCACGTCGGTCATCAGCGAGTGATTCCGGGCTGTAGCACTGGGCTAACAGGACTCCGGGGAACCCGGGCTGTAGCAGGCTAGGCAGGACTCCGAATGTCACCGCGTGACATTTCCCCAAAGGGACAGACATAGGAACGACGTGAAACACATGCCGGCCAGTCAAGTGTCCTAAGCAGTAGTGTTGGGCTAGCAGGACTCCGGTGAACCGGGCTGTAGCAGACTACTATGGCTCGAGGAACACTAGACTACATTTCCCCATAAGAAAGGCTGCCAAGGATAAACAACTAGATTGTCGGATCCCACTCATACCAAGCATTTCAATCATACATACAATATGCCTGATATGAGTACATACAACATGGCATCACAACAAAACTCTACAACTCAAGTACTTTATTTAAAATCTCAAGAGAGCCATACATAACATGTTCATATAGATAGGGGTCACATGACCCGACACTCAAGTCAAACAATCATACAAGCACATGCGGAAGCAACTAGTCTGAGTACAGACACTAGAAAGAAAGAAGGCTTCTCGAAGCCTGTCTATCTACATAGGGCCCTCCATGGCCAGGAACACCACCTGGGTGGCTAGTCACTTGTCGATGTCAAGGTCTACGTAGAACCCATCGGAGTGGGCGGTGTTGTCGTCTTAAAACAGTAATTAAGCAAACATGAGTACAAAGGTACTCAGCAAGTCTTACAACAGAACCTATTATACATGCTCATTCTCAAGAAGGTGGTGGGGTTATTGCAGCAAGCCAGCTTTGACTCTTGGCTAAGCTATCCTACGGAGCTCCACTAGTAAAATAGTTTTCACATACAAGTCCACTACTCACCAACACAATACTCCGCCGAGGATCCTCTCTCGTCATCCTAAGAGAGGGCCATCCTCGGTACTCACACTTATCTTGAGTCTTTTATTAGTAACCATTAACTTGTCTATGAACTGTATAGGCAACCAAGTAGTCCTTTACCGTGGACGCGGCTATTCGAATAGTTTTATACCCTGCAGGGTTGTACTTCGTCACACATGGTTCCACCACTTAGTGTCTGCACACGACATGTGCTCGGCAGACTTCAAGCGAAAACCGACGTGGGTGTAGACCACGACCTGACTAACCTCACAAGTCTCTAGTCCAGGTTTATCGCCTATTCAGGTTCCATCCGCAAGGAAATCCGGCCGGGGTGTCCTCAACGACCCCAAACGATGTGTACAGAGTCCCGAGACGCCAAACGGGCGCCCGGCATACCCGGCCACAGTGTATCTACCGCATCATAGCCCACCCATAGGGTCAGCGCTACGCACGGCCGCCAACACATAACCTACAAACACCAGAAACTAGTTGCAACTCCTGGACATAGGGCGAGAGGGGTCAGTAAGTCAAGCGGGGTCATATTTCAGGGCCCAAAGTGTGGTAGTAGCTGAATCTTAAATCATGCATACAGATCTCAGTTCTTATAGACGGCCTCAATGAAACAACCCATCATGTAGTCCTACATGGCCTCTCATCGATACCTTTATCAAAACATGTTCAACACATCCCTCACATTACCGACATAATCATATCACTCTAGCCCATCACCCAGATGAACCAGACCTTACACAACTCTAAGCATAGCAGGCATAGCAAGGTAGGAATCATATATATGGCTCAATCAACTCCTACACATGCTAGTGGGTTTCATCTAGTTACTGTGGCAATGACAGGTCATGCAGAGGATAAGGGTTCAACTACCATAGCACACAACAGTTGGAATCACGTTGTCTTAATGCAGTAAACAAGAGCAGAAGCGAGAACATGGGTTTGTATCGGAATGATCAATGGGTTGCATTCCTGTTGTAGTGGTAGTAGGGTACTGCCCTTCAGACGGATAGACGGGATTATCCTCGGAGGCAGAACCTACCACGAAAATCACACCGAACATAATCAACACATGGCAATATGCAACAATATGATGCATGCTATGACATGGCAAGATGAAAGTTTCTTGGCCTAATGCAAGCTAAAACAAAAGGGGATGAACTCATTTGAATCAAAGATTCAAATGTTAGCTCATTAAACATGGACTTATTAGTGCATTACCTTATTCTGCTTAAATAGCAAGTTTAACTTGTTTTTTCATGCATGAAACCATTACAGATGGATCGATTGAATTTTTCTGATCATTTTTCATATATAAATCTTTGCATTTGGAGCTATGGTTGATTTTCTATGATTTTTAGAAGTTTTGGATATTTTCTGGAATTTCCTATATAAGAATAATTCCAGTAATTGAATTAATGCGTCAGCATGACATAGGTGTGACGTGAGCGGTCAACTGGGCCGGCCTGGTCAAACCTGACTAGTGGGCCCTCTCTGTCAGTGTCACAACTAGTTAACAGAATTTGATTAACACTAATTAGCTGTTAGTGGGGCCTGGGCCCACATGTCAGTGTCTACACTAATTAAAATTAGTTAAAACTAATCTTAAACTTATTAGCAGACCGGCCCCACCTGTCATAGACTCAGGGGGGTCTACCTGGGCCCACACAGGGGTCAAACTGAGTCAAACTCGCCGGCGGCTTGACGCCGGCGATGACAGACGTGGCGGAGGGGCTCGGGTTTGCGTCTTCGGTGACCAAATCGACGGTGAAGAGCAGCTACGTGAGAAAGTGGAGCTCGGGGAGGCTTGGAACGACGTTGGCGACGACCTTGGCGGTCGCCGGAGTTCGGGCGAGGATGAACCCGAAGCTACGGGGCAAGGCGAGGCGCGAGGAGTGGTGCGTTAGGCTCCTGGGAGCGCGTGGAAGACGAGGGCGTGCTCGGTGGCGTCCCAACATGGCTATGGCCACGACGGCGACGTGCGGTGGAGGCGGCGAGCTTCGGCTTCGATGGCAGAGGGGTTTAGAGGACGCGGACGAGCGCGGGGAGAGGGGGAAACGGTGGCGGAGCTCACAGCGGTTGCAGGGGAGCGATCGGCGAGCTCGGGGAAGGGCTGGAGCGAGCGGGGCGGCGAAGGGGATCTCCGGTGGCCGGAGTTGAGAACAAGCTCGGTGCAGCATCTCCGGGGTGAGCGAGCGCATGGGGCTCAGCCTACTTGATGCAGTCGACGATGGCGGAGCTTCCTGGCATGTCGGGGCAGCAAATGGACGGCGGTGGCTGCGGTGAAGCTTGTCGGCGGCGACAGCTGCGCTCGGCAGGAAGAGGGGGAGAGAGCCAGAGTGGGAGAGAGGCCACGGGGAGAGTGGGAAGAAAGAGAGGGGGACGTGGGGTGAGGTAGTCCTGGATTAGGGGGTGTTCGGGTAGCCGGACTATACCTTCAGCCGGACTCCTGGACTATGAAGATACAAGATTGAAGACTACGTCCCGTGTCCGGATGGGACTTTCCTTGGCATGGAAGGCAAGCTTGGCGATGCGGATATTCAAGATCTCCTACCATTGTTACCGACTCTATGTAAACCTAACCCTATCCGGTGTCTATATAAACCGGAGGGTTGTAGTCCGTAGGACAACATCATCATACAACAATCATACCATAGGCTAGCTTCTAGGGTTTTGCCTCCTCGATCTCATGGTAGATCCACTCTTGTACTACCCATATCATCAATATTAATCAAGCAGGACGTAGGGTTTTACCTCCATCGAGAGGGCCCGAACCTGGGTAAAACATCGTCTTCCCTGCCTCCTGTTACCATCCGGCCCAGACGCACAGTTCGGGACCCCCTACCCGAGATCCGCCGGTTTTGACACCGACATTGGTGCTTTCATTGAGAGTTCCTTTGTGCCATCACCTTTAGGCCCGATGGCTCCTTTGATCATCAACAACAATGCGGTCCAGGGTGAGACTTTTCTCCTCGGACAGATCTTCGTCTTCGGCGGCTTCGCTCTGCGGGCCAATTCTCTTCGCCACTTCGAGCAGATCAAAAGCTATGCCCCTGGCCATCAAGTCAGGTTTGGAAGCTTAAACTACACGGCTGACACCCGCGGAGACTTGATCTTCGAAGGGTTCGAGCCATGGCCAAGCGCGCCGCACTACCTCGAGGGGCATGATCTAGCTCTGCCTCCGGGTAGTGTCCTAGAGGCCGCACACGCATCGGTTCCGACCTCTAACTTCGAGCCTATTGCGCCAATCGAGGACGAGCGGTTGGACGCCACCTCGGGGGCTGCGACCTTAAAGGCGATCGAGCCGAATGCTAGCCTCGCACTCTGCATGATCCATGACTCCGAGGATCCGGACTCTTCCCCGGACTCCAAACCCCCCGCGCCCCTGCCAATCGAATCCGATTGGTCGCCGATAATGGAGTTCACCGCCACAGACATCTTTCATCACTCGCCCTTTGGCATCATCCTGAATTCTCTTAAGTCTCTCTCTTTATCAGGAGAGCCCTGGCCGGATTACGATCAGCGAGGATGGGATACGGATGATGAAGAAATTCAAAGCCCACCCACCACCCACTTGGTAGCCACTGTCGACAATTTAAACGACGTGCTCAACTTTGACTCCGGAGACATCGACAGCATGGATGACGATGCAGGTGATATCGACGAACCAACGCCCATAGGGCATTGGACAGCCACCTCATCTCACGATGTGTACATGGTGGATACACCTAAAGGAAGCGACAACGAGGAAAAAGGGAAAGGAATGAGAGATAGACCCCCCTAAAAGCAATCAAAGCGTTGGCGTAAACACCGACCCAAGCCCCACCTCGATAAAAACCCAGCCATAGAGCAGGATGAGCAGGCCTTAGGGCAACCGTCCGAACAGGGCAACGAGGATGGAGAAACCGAACATCCCCCCTCTGGCGAAAACGGCATTCCGGAGGACCTCACGCCGGATAAACCTCTAGAGCAGAAGAATCTCCATGAGAGGCTTGTTGCAACTGCACGCAGCCTAAAAAAGCAGAAGCGGAAGCTAAAAACAGCGGAAGATGCAATCGGGATTAGATGGAGTAAAGTAATCAATACGGCAGATAAATACGGCGACAGTCGCCGCACTAAAAGCTATCCGAAAAGAAAGCTACTGCCTGAATTCGACGAAGAGGCCCTAGAGCACTCGCATTCAAAAAAGGAGAAAGCCACACGGTCGGATAGACGACCCCATAATGCGGCAAGCGGCGCCGCACTTAAATCGGCATGCGACCCACTTAAGGATTCGCATCATGGTCCAGTCAGGTCCATTTGTGGGACAAGAAAGCAAGATCTCGTAAGCAATACTATGAAGCCATCATCAGAATCCGGCACACCCAAATACAGGGGCGTCGCACACCCTCTATGTTTCACCGATGAGGTCCTGGACCATGAATTTCCAGAGGGATTCAAACCCGTAAACGTAGAGGCATACGATGGAACAACAGACCCTGGAGTCTGGATAGAGGATTATATCCTCCACATACACATGGCTAGAGGTGATGATCTCCACGCCATAAAATATTTACCCCTTAAGCTTAAAGGGCCAGCCCGGCATTGGCTTAAAAGCCTTCCCGAAAACACAATTGGAAGCTGGGAAGAGCTCGAGGATGCTTTCCGAGCAAACTTTCAAGGGACCTATGTCCGCCCTCCGGATGCAGACGATCTCAGCCACATAACTCAACAACCCGGAGAATCAGCTCGACGGTTCTAGAATAGATTCCTCACTAAAAAGAATCAGATAGTCGACTGTCCGGACGCCGAAGCCCTAGCAGCTTTCAGGCATAATGTCCGAGACAAATGGCTCGCCAGACACCTCGGCCAAGAAAAGCCACGAACAATGGCCGCACTAACAAACCTCATGACCCGCTTTTGTGCATGGGAGGACAGCTAGTTGGCAAGGTGCAGCCCCAGCGACCCAAGTACATCCGAAACTAGGGATGGAAATGGAAAACCGCGACGCAACAAGGACCGTCGCCGGACTAAGGACAAAAGTCCAAAGAGCACGGCAGTCAATGCCGGATTCAAAGGCTCATGACAAAATCAGGCAAAATCGCCCCCCACCCCAGGATAACAGGGATGATCCATCCAACCTAAATAAAATCCTGGACAGGATATGTCAGATACACAGTACTCCCGGGAAGCCTGCTAACCATACCCACAGCGACTGTTGGGTTTTCAAACAATCCGGCAGACTCAATGCCGAATACAAGGGGCTCGACACACCAAGCGAAGACGAGGACGAAGCCCAAAAGTAGAGCACCAGGAAACAAAAGAACTTCCCACAAGAAGTAAAAACAGTGAACTTACTTCATGTAACAAAACGTGCGGCGTCTGTAAAGGTGCGCACCACACGGCCCATCCCCAAAGGGTTCTGCCACTGGTTCTCAAAACCGATCATCTTCGATCAGCTAGATTATTCTAGAAATATCAAGAATACAGGCTGGACTGCCTTGATACTCGATCCAATAATTGGCAGACTCCAGTTTTCAAATGTCCATATGGACGGCGGTAGTGGACTAAACCTAATATATCAGGATACAATCCAGCACATGGGGATAAACCCAGCAAGAATCCGCCACAGCAAAACCTCCTTTCAAGGGGTAATACCTGGTCCGAACACCCGTTGTATGGGTTTTCTCTGGCTCGAAGTCATATTCGGCTCTGCCGATAACTTCCGTCGCGAAAATCTGACCTTCCATATCGTCCCGTTGTCAAGTCGCTATCAAGCACTACTGGGCCGCGAAGCTTTCGCTTGCTTTAACGCAATACCGCATTATGCATCTCTTACGGTTAAGATGACTGGTCCACGAGGCATCATCTCTTTGAAGGGAAGCACTAAAGTGCTCCTCCCCAGGCGGAGGACTGTGTGGCCGCCTTGACAGCCCCACAGCAAAAAAAAGTTCAAAATAGATCATTAATGACCACGAACGCGGATAGACGAGTTTGGTACAAGATCATTATTGACGCAGGCTTAGTGGCCATATACCCCCGCACTAGGGGCTCCATGCATATACAATAAGAGACAATAAAGCTCAAACTTATATATTTTACTTTACACTTTGTTTATTTTAAACTTTTTCGGCAGACGTTGTCACATCCCTAGCCCTACTTTGGCCTTGGACTAGCTTGGTGGTTGCATCATGTTTAAATTCAAATGAAATTTGAATTGAGGAATTTTCAAGCCTCAGAATCCCCTTTAAAAAATGATCAAGATAAAATCTCTTCAAATAAGTCCAAGGAAATGTTCCTGTTTTCTCTAAAAATATTGGCAAGAGTTAAAAATTCAAACCAATATTTTAGGGTTCACAGAAATAATTATTTGGGCCTTTGAATTAAGTCAATACTTATTTAAATTGGAGCTACTAATTCCTATAAATATTTGGTAGCTCCAAATATTCTGAAACTTGGTGAGGGCCTCTGGTTTAAATCAGATAGTGCCCATAAAAGTTTGCAGAATTTTATAAAGTGTTTTAGTATTTAAAATAAGTCAAAACATACTGCAAAATAAATAGAAAACAAAATTAAAACAAAAAAACAGAGGAGAAAGGACTACCTGGCCCACTTACCTGTAGCCGGCCCAGCAGAATCGGCCAGCCCACCAGGGGCGCCTTGGTCTTCTTCCACCTCTGCCAGTAGGCAGAGGCGTGTCGACGCCAGCGCGCCCGAGGCCTCCACCTCCTCCCTCCCAGCCTGCCTGGCTCCTCCTCGATGCACCAGGCGACGCCACGCAGCCCCCGACCTCTCTCGCACTCTCCCTCGCCCTCATCCCCTCCCCTATCTCTCTCTCTCCCACGCACGGCCGAATGCGCCCGCCACCGCCGATGAGCATCACCGCGGCCATCGCCTCTCCCTCGTCCCCTGGAGCTGCCCAAGAGCTCTGCCGAGTCCCTCTCCTCCTCCTCACCGAGCCGCCTGATGCCGGAAGCCCCTGGATGCCGCCTGCACCGCCGTTCCCCTCGTCGGCCACCGAAGATCGTCGCCGTCGATTAGCTTCCTCCGGTGCCTCCCCGAGCTCGCTGACCCTCCCGTTCGACTCACTGTGAGCTCCTGCTCCCAAACCCCTCTCTCCTTTGTCGATTTCCTCTTCTAGCCCCACTGTCCACCACGGCCGAAGCTCGCTGCCGCCATGCCTCATCGCCGCCGTGGCTGGAGCCGTTGTAGCTCGAAGTCGAGCACACCATCGCGCTCAACGCGTCTCCAGGAGACCGTAGCCAGCACCAGCTTCTCCCCATGTGCCCCCTAGCCCCAACACGATTACACCCTAGCTCCGGCCGCTGCTGGGCTCATCGCCGGCGTCGATTCCGGTGACCCCGTGACCTGCTGCTACCTCCACTAGATGCGCGGGAGCAAGGGCTATCGCCCGGTGCCCTCGGCACGTCCAACCGACGCCCATAGCGCGATTACGGCGAGCCACCGCCGCACTGTGAGGTCGTCGGAGTTCAAATCCGGTGGCTGGTGACCTGGCACACGATTAGCCACTGATGACCCCGCTAATTAACCACCTCACTGCCACTGACAGCCGGACCCCACCGAATTATTTAGACCCCTAACAAAATTAGTTAGACTTAAGTTAATCCCGGTGGACCCACGCGTCAGAGTTGACTTTGCTGACGCGGCAGTTGACTGGTCCCACATGTCATCCACCCAAACTGCCCTGTTACACTGACCCGTGGGTCCCAGCTGTCAGGTTTGACTCTGGGCGACCGTGTTGACCAGCTGACGTCATAGTGATGCAGTGCTGACGCAGTAACTCCCTTTTCTGGATTTATTCTTATTTAGAAAATTCCAGAAAATACCCAAAACTTCTAAAAATCATAGAAATTCAACCGTAACTCCAAATGAGATAAATTATATATGTAAAATGATCAGAAAAACCCAAAGAATCTGAATATGCCATTTGCATGCATGTTTGAACAAGTTAAACTCACTGAACAGGACAATTCATGCCTATGGAATAAATAGTAATTAGTTTTGGAGTTGGAATTTGCTATAGGGTTGAATTCCACTTCAATGAATATGACTAACTGTTGCACTAGGTCAATTCAGTACCTTAATATGACGTATCATTCATATGTATGTGCATTGCATTGATTGTGGTTCCCTTTTTGTGTTTGTCGGTGGTTGTTCCCTCTCGGTAGACATTCGTTCCGACGATGAGACCGATGACACCGATGAAGAGCTATACTATCTTCAGAAGTGCCAGGCAAGCAAAACCCCCTTGTTCATTCCGATACAATCCCCCTCTCTCGCTCCTGCTCTCTTTTACTGCATTAGGACAACAACGATTCATCTGTTACTTGTTGCGGTAGTTGAACCCCTTATCCTCTGCATGACCTGTCATTTCCACAGTAAATAGATGAAACCCACTAGCATGAGTAGGAGTTGTTTGAGCCCTGATGTGCCTACTCATTCATGTTTGCTGTCATGCCTGCTACTGCTTAGAGTTGAGTCAGGTCCGATTCATCGGGGATGAATCGGAGGTGTGTAAACATGTCCTACTGTTGAGAGCTAAGTGTGTGAACACGATTTGGTAAAGGTAGCGGTGAGAGGCCATGTAGGAGTACATGGTGGGTTGTCTCATTGAAACCGTCCTCAGGAACTGAGTTCTGTGTTTGTGATCCATGAAACAGCTACTACCACATGTTGGGCCCTGAAATATGACCCCGCTCGACTTACTGACCCCTCTCGTCCTCTGTCCAGGAGTTGCAATTAGTTTCTGGTGTTTATAGGATATGTGTTGGCGGCCGTGCGTAGCGCTGACCCTAGGGGTGGGCTATGATGCGGTAGATACACTGTGGCACGGTGTACCGGGCGCCCGTTTGGTGTCTCGGGAACCCTGCACACATCGTTTGGGGCTGTGAGCGAAACTCCGGCCGGATCTCCTCGCGGATGGAACCCGAATAGGCGATAAACCTGGACTAGAGACTTGTCTGGTTAGTCAGGTCGTGGTCTACACCCACGTCGGCTTTCGCTTGAAGTCTGCCGAGCACATGTCGTGTGCAGACGCTAAGTGGTGGAAACATGTGTGACGAAGTACACCCCTGCAGGGTTATAAATGATCTATTCGAATAGCCGTGTCCGCGTTAAAGGACTTCTGGGTTGCCTATAACAGTTCATAGACAAGTGAAAGTGGATACTCTAAAACTCGCAAGATAAGTGTGAGTGCTATGGATGGCCTTCTCGTAGGGAGACGAGAGCAGATCCATAGTGGTGTATTGATTGGTGAATGTGTGGACTCGTGTGCGCCACCTCAAAAGAGTTGCTTGCAATCGTAGTTCAGGTTAGCCACCGAGTCAAAGCTGGCTTGCTGCGGTTAAACTCCACCACCCCCTTTTGTTGATACCGATGCATATGTAGCTAGATCTGATGTAAGTCTTGCTGAGTACCATTATACTCACGTTTGCTTAATTTATGTTTTGCAGAGAGACTTCAGTCTCACTAGTAGTTCCGCGTGGACTTCGACGTTTAGCTTGATACCTCAGCTACGATCTTGTGATCTCGACAGGATTTGGTAGATAGTCAGGCTTCTTAGCCTTTTTCATTTATAGATGTCTGTACTCAGACATGTTAAGCTTCCGCATGTGTTTGATTTGTATGCTATGATTGTTGGGTCATGAGACCCATGCTTGTAATATCTGGTTCTTCGGAGCCTAATGAATTAATACTTGAGTTGTAGAGTTATGTTGTGATGCCATGTTGTATTCACACATATCGAGCATATTGTGTGTATGATTGAAATGCTTGGTATGTGTGGGATCCGACTATCTAGTTGTTTATCCTTGGCAGGCTATCATATGGGGAAATGTAGTCTAGTGCTTCTGAGCGATAGTAGTCCGCTACAGCTCGGATCACCGGAGTCCTGCTAGCCCAGCACTACTGTTCAGGACACTTGACTGGCCGGCATGTGATTCACTTTGTTCCTATGTCTGTCCCTTCGGGGAAATGTCACGCGGTAACATCCGGAGTCCTACCTAGCCTGCTACAGCCCGGGTTACCGGAGTCCTGTTAGCCCAGTGCTACAGCCCGGATTCACACGCTGTTGACCGACATGCTCGAGGTTGATTCATGTATGCCTGTTCCCATGGGGTAGTGCCGCTTTGGGTTCACGACTAGCCATGTCGGCCCGGGTTCTTTGTCATATGGATGCTAGCAACACTATCATATACGTGAGCCAAAAGGCGCAAACGGTCCCTGGCCAGGTAAGGTGGCACCCGTGGAAATACCGTGCGTGAGGCCACAAAGTGATATGATGTGTTACATGCTAGATCGGTGTGACCTAGGATCGGGGTCCCGACAGCGTTGGTATCAGAGCCTGACTGCCTGTAGGATTACCAAGCCAAACTGGTCGAAGTTGAGTCTAGAAATGCTTAGTTATGTAAGGGAATTGATTGTGGAAGGGAACGTAAGGCTCTTTTTACTCCTTATACCTCATGGCCATCTGATCTGAGTCAACCTCTTCTTTTCTACGGGGATTAAGAATTAGGCCTTCTCATCTATCTATCAGGATGACGCGTTACTAAACTGTAGTTGCCTAAGATTGTTGGATTTAAGCCCAGTTCAGTTTCTACTACTTCTGTGTGTTCATAGTTGGTCTCGAACCTTGATATTGTGCTTCTGAGTGGTTATGCCACCATTTTGCCGGATGTCTCAAATCATTTTGAGCATTTACAGCCGTTATACTGTCCGAGTCATCCTAGGTTTCTAAATAGTCTAATGCATTTGCAAACCCTTTCCCCTGTTCTTGATGTCCATTTGGGCCAGATTAATCACACTAATCGGTGAGTTGAGGTACTCCGTTGCCTCGGCATTTATGTTGGAACTATTATTATGACCCTAGATGTCTTAGAGTGCCACCTAGTAATCTAACCATGTTTTGTGTTCCTAGTGTGATGATCCTGGCCATCATTCTTGAAAGCATCCCGTGATGCCATTTAGTTGGTAGGCATTTTATTCCTGGGTTTTGAACCCGAGATTCACCCTACTTACTTCATGTTAATAGTGTTTGCTCGTTCCTTTAGGATATTAGTAACCTTTGCGATAGTCCTCGAGGTTCGTGGTACATCCTTCTTCCAATTATCATGAACCATTCTTGGCAGGAGTTCTTTTGAACCAAAAGGTCACGAGAGAGTGCTCTTGATGAGCTCTCCATTCTATATTGTGGCTCTACCAGTTCTACCTTTCTGCATGGGTTATCTGGAAGAAATATGTTGAGCTTTGCTCGACATACTAATCTATGCCTCCACAGCTCAGAAAATTATATGTTCCTTGAGTTGTTCCTCTTCAGTTGTATTCCGACCATCCTCTATCAGCAGATAGCCAAGAGTATGTGTACATTTGTGTTCATCGGTGCCTTTTATTCTTGTGGTCCATCGAGCCGTTCTATTTTAGAATGACTAGGAGAAACAAACTCCAGTACCTCATCCATTTCTGGGATCGGGTCAAAGTGGTTGTATTCCGCAGATCAAAATGCCAATCCAGCTTTTGTCCTGTTCTACCCTGAAGTATTGCCCACTTTATGTCAAGAGCGTCGTGAGAATTGCACCTCTCTCATGAATTCTTGACGTAGTGATACTCTCTCCATCATTGTTCATTTCTCGGTTTCAGTGTTGTTGCAACCGGAATGACGACAAGTGAATCGTGGTGTGTGAAATCAATACTCCTAGCAACCCCGTTGCTTGGTAGTTAATGGACAATATTCTCATTCTTAGCATGTTGGTTATTGAATTATCATTCTAAGACTGATCGTGCTACCCAGTCCATATTTCTGGTGCACACTTCGATCAATGGGTTAAGATTGTGCCAATCCCTCACTCTTTGATCATATCATCTTGCCCTGAAAAGCAAGGTTGTTCTCGAGCTTAGTAACATACCGGTGGTTCGTGATTTTCCGAATATCTTCTCGGAAGTGTTACCAGGTTGTTATCTGACCGTTATGTTGAGTTCGTGATCAAGTTGGTTTTTCAATAAACCATTTTTCTCCAAGAATCTGTGTGGGATACCCCTGAGCTAGTTGGTTAAGCTTAACAACAACTTGGAGAGTTGGAAGATGAAAACTTGTCCGACTTAGCTCATCTCTAAGGGATATCCTTGTGTGTGTGTGTGTTGAAGAAAGATGATATATTCATCGACTGATCCTCGTGATCAGTTGTTGTATCTATTATATTGTCCAAACCTTGATTTGAGTGTGGGCTATCGTCAAATCAAATCAGAACCAATGATGTTCGTAATGTTGTCTTACTTGCGGTTGTCCCTCGAGCATACACCATTATATCCTTGGTCTGACCAATACTATCACATTGTTCACATAGTGGTGGAAGTCCAGTGATATGGAAATTCCGATGAGTTGCTGTTGAGCCCATCAGCGACATTTTGTCTCCTCCATGATTGTGTTGAACATCCAGCTAGTGTTGGAAACTTTATAAGCATTGCCCTCATGTCCCGGTCATGAAGCATATGTCCGGTTGAAAGATGTGACTTCCCCTAATTCATGTGCATCTGATGTAAGTTGCCGCCGTGAATTCGAGAAAGTTTGTTTTTGCTTCCTCTGGAATCATCCCAAGTCAGTCATGCATGTGCGAAGTATTCTATGGTCTAATAGACTGATCATCTACATTCTATACGTATCCCTAGCACACCAAGCCACTGATTGATTTGTTCAAGGAGAAGAAGTTTCTTCTTAAGGGTTAGACCTATGCAAGGACTTCGATATCCTCGTTGATGGTTCCCCCTGAACTCGGTAGTGTTTCATTTTAAGACTACCAGGTGACCATGCTTGTCTAGGACAACGTGTTCACATGCTTGTAGCAGAACCGGCTCATGTTTTGGAGCCTACTACCGTAGTTCATTCCCCTGAGAATCTCGCAATGTCATCTCGTCGATTTGTGTTGCAAACTTTCATTTCCTTTCTAGACTCGATGAGTCTGGAGTATCCTGACACCAACCAGATCTGAATCTCAGGCAGATATGATGGTTGGAGCATTTTCCAAGAACCATAATATTGGTCTCCTGATAACTGGTAAAGTGGATGTCGTGGCCAACACATCCAGCCGGAAGACCTATTATTGTAAGTATCTCGGTTGAAGAAAGTTGGCCACCTTCCGATGAGGATTTCGTAGGATTTACTCCAGAAGTTGTTCCTTATGGATCCATTGTATTCCGAAGTCCGACCACTACTTGGTGGCTATGCCGATGCTTAAAGCATGACCGTGGTAACCAGTACATCAAGGGGAACATTAGGAGCGGAGTGGTAAATGTCTCTCGGTCGATCATCCAGATTTTGTTTCCTTGGCTTTGCTAAGGTGAAATCTGAGAAAGTGTTATCTTTCTTTGCATCTGCATCTTCCACCCTTATTCATCATGGTAGCATGTTGTGTTGCCAGGATCCTTGACATGGATGTTGGTAAGACCTTGATGAGTATGGAAATGCTCAAGTTCTTGAGAGCACGCTTAGGCACTAGGTTCTGTTGTTGTCGTTAACTGGGATGTGCCTCCGTTCTCTCAGTTGTTCGATAGCCATCCAATTGGTGGAATCACCTTTGCCGGTGAACCTTCTCCCCAATTACTAGAATCATTCCCAACATTTGCATTTTGTTCCAGCCTGCACCTCAGTAGTTTTGTTCAGGATCATCTTCAAAAGTGGACTTACCATGGGTCCCATCCATTTCCTATGATAAGCAAATCATCCATTGCGTTGTCTTCAACAAGGTAGTCTACATCATCCATTCTTGTATGAGTATACCATTTCTTCAAGCTCCTTCCCGCGATCGTTTGTGATTGCCTTAGGCTGGTATAAAGAGTTTCAATGATTTATGGATCAAAAGTAATTCTTTTTGCCACTTAAGGGAATATTTCTGCGAGTCACCTGCCTTAAGATGTCTCATTATGGTATCATGGCAACTATTTCCTCGTCACCTTAACACCATCCACCATCTTTCTAAGCGTGGAATTGCTGCCCACAAATCAAACCCCGTCGTTGTTCTTCCATCCCTCTCGATGTGTTCTGTGTCTCAACTTAAGATGTTTCAACATCTCATTCCGCGAGTTGATATTGTTTAGCTCGATCTTCGAGAAGCTCAATCCTAGTTGAGTTTCTTTCCGTCATCATCGCGTGGATGAAGATCTCAAAAGCGAGGATGTCAAGATCGACATGATGCGATGAATCAACATCTTCGAGAAGGGCAATCGGATCGTGAAGATTCTTTATTGGCGTTCCCTCTGTCTTCTTACCTCATATCTTGAATCTCGGGCCGAGATTCTTGTTTAGTGGGGGTGAGCTGTCACATCCCTAGCCCTACTTTGGCCTTGGACTAGCTTGGTGGTTGCATCATGTTTAAATTCAAATGAAATTTTAATTGAGGAATTTTCAAGCCTCAGAATCCCCTTTAAAAAAATGATCAAGATAAAATCTCTTCAAATATGTCCAAGGAAATGTTCCTGTTTTCTCTAAAAATATTGGCAAGAGGTAAAAATTCAAACCAATATTTTAGGGTTCACAGAAATAATTATTTGGGCCTTTGAATTAAGTCAATACTTATTTAAATTGGAGCTACTAATTCCTATAAATATTTGGTAGCTCCAAATATTCTGAAACTTGGTGAGGGCCTCTGGTTTAAATCACATAGTGCCCATAAAAGTTTGCAGAATTTTATAAAGTGTTTTAGTATTTAAAATAAGTCAAAACATACTGCAAAATAAATAGAAAACAAAATTAAAACAAAAAAACAGAGGAGAAAGGACTACCTGGCCCACTTACCTGTAGCCGGCCCAGCAGAATCGGCCAGCCCACCAGGGGCGCCTTGGTCTTCTTCCACCTCTGCCAGTAGGCAGAGGCGTGTCGACGCCAGCGCGCCCGAGGCCTCCACCTCCTCCCTCCCAGCCTGCCTGGCTCCTCCTCGATGCACCAGGCGACGCCACGCAGCCCCCGACCTCTCTCGCACTCTCCCTCGCCCTCATCCCCTCCCCTGTCTCTCTCTCTCCCGCGCACGGCCGAATGCGCTCGCCACCGCCGATGAGCATCACCGCGGCCATCGCCTCTCCCTCGTCCCCTGGAGCTGCCCAAGAGCTCCGCCGAGTCCCTCTCCTCCTCCTCACCGAGCAGCCTGATGCCGGAAGCCCCTGGATGCCGCCTGCACCGCCGTTCCCCTCGTCGGCCACCGAAGATCGTCGCCGTCTATTAGCTTCCTCCGGTGCCTCCCCGAGCTCGCTGACCCTCCCGTTCGACTCACTGTGAGCTCCTGCTCCCAGACCCCTCTCTCCTTTGTCGATTTCCTCTTCTAGCCCCACTGTCCACCACGGCCGAAGCTCGCCGCCGCCATGCCTCATCGCCGCCGTGGCTGGAGCCATTGTAGCTCGAAGTCGAGCACACCATCGCGCTCAACGCGTCTCCAGGAGACCGTAGCCAGCACCAGCTTCTCCCCATGTGCCCCCTAGCCCCAACACGATTACACCATAGCTCCGGCCGCCGCTGGGCTCATCGCCGGCGTCGATTCCGGTGACCCCGTGACCTACTGCTACCTCCACTAGATGCGCGGGAGCAAGGGCTGTCGCCCGGTGCCCTCGGCACGTCCAACCGACGCCCATAGCGCGATTCCGGCGAGCCACCGCCGCACTGTGAGGTCGTCGGAGTTCAACTCCGGTGGCTAGTGACCTGGCACACGATTAGCCACTGATGACCCCGCTAATTAACCACCTCACTGCCACTGACAGCCGGACCCCACCGAATTATTTAGACCCCTAACAAAATTAGTTAGACTTAAGTTAATCCCGGTGGACCCACGCATCAGAGTTGACTTTGCTGACGCGGCAATTGACTGGTCCCACATGTCATCCACCCAAACTGCCCTGTTACACTGACCCGTGGGTCCCAGCTGTCAGGTTTGACTCTGGGCGACCGTGTTGACCAGCTGACGTCATAGTGATGCAGTGCTGACGCAGTAACTCCCTTTTCTGGATTTATTCTTATTTAGAAAATTCCAAAAAATACCCAAAACTTCTAAAAATCATAGAAATTCAACCGTAACTCCAAATGAGATAAATTATATATGTAAAATGATCAGAAAAATCCAAAGAATCTGAATATGCCATTTGCATGCATGTTTGAACAAGTTAAACTCACTGAACAGGACAATTCATGCCTATGGAATAAATAGTAATTAGTTTTGGAGTTGGAATTTGCTATAGGGTTGAATTCCACTTCAATGAATATGACTAACTGTTGCACTAGGTCAATTCAGTACCTTAATATGACATATCATTCATATGTATGTGCATTGCATTGATTGTGGTTCCCTTTTTGTGTTTGTCGGTGGTTGTTCCCTCTCGGTAGACATTCGTTCCGACGATGAGACCGATGACACCGATGAAGAGCTATACTATCTTCAGAAGTGCCAGGCAAGCAAAACCCCCTTGTTCATTCCGATACAATCCCCCTCTCTCGCTCCTGCTCTCTTTTACTGCATTAGGACAACAACGATTCATCTGTTACTTGTTGCGGTACTTGAACCCCTTATCCTCTGCATGACCTGTCATTTCCACAATAAATAGATGAAACCCACTAGCATGAGTAGGAGTTGTTTGAGCCCTGATGTGCCTACTCATTCATGTTTGTTGTCATGCCTTCTACTGCTTAGAGTTGAGTCAGGTCCGATTCATCGGGGATGAATCGGAGGTGTGTAAACATGTCCTACTGTTGAGAGCTAAGTGTGTGAACACGATTTGGTAAAGGTAGCGGTGAGAGGCCATGTAGGAGTACATGGTGGGTTGTCTCATTGAAACCGTCCTCAGGAACTGAGTTCTGTGTTTGTGATCCATGAAACAGCTACTACCACACGTTGGGCCCTGAAATATGACCCCGCTCGACTTACTGACCCCTCTCGTCCTCTGTCCAGGAGTTGCAATTAGTTTCTGGTGTTTATAGGATATCTGTTGGTGGCCGTGCTTAGCGCTGACCCTAGGGGTGGGCTATGATGCGGTAGATACACTGTGGCACGGTGTACCGGGCGCCCGTTTGGTGTCTCGGGAACCCTGCACACATCGTTTGGGGCTGTGAGCGAAACTCCGGCCGGATCTCCTCGCGGATGGAACCCGAATAGGCGATAAACCTGGACTAGAGACTTGTGTGGTTAGTCAGGTTGTGGTCTACACCCACGTCGGCTTTCGCTTGAAGTCTGCCGAGCACATGTCGTGTGCAGACGCTAAGTGGTGGAAACATGTGTGACGAAGTACACCCCTGCAGGGTTATAAATGATCTATTCGAATAGCCGTGTCCGCGGTAAAGGACTTCTGGGTTGCCTATAACAGTTCATAGACAAGTGAAAGTGGATACTCTAAAACTCGCAAGATAAGTGTGAGTGCTATGGATGGCCTTCTCGTAGGGAGACGAGAGCAGATCCATAGTGGTGTATTGATTGGTGAATGTGTGGACTCGTGTGCGCCACCTCAAAAGAGTTGCTTGCAATCGTAGTTCAGGTTAGCCACCGAGTCAAAGCTGGCTTGCTGCGGTTAAACTCCACCACCCCCTTTTGTTGATACCGATGCATATGTAGTTAGATCTGATGTAAGTCTTGCTGAGTACCCTTGTACTCACGTTTGCTTAATTTATGTTTTGCAGAGAGACTTCAGTCTCACTAGTAGTTCCGCGTGGACTTCGACGTTTAGCTTGATACCTCAGCTACGATCTTGTGCCCTCGACAGGATTTGGTAGATAGTCAGGCTTCTTAGCCTTTTTCATTTATAGATGTCTGTACTCAGACATGTTAAGCTTCCGCATGTGTTTGATTTGTATGCTATGATTGTTGGGTCATGAGACCCATGCTTGTAATATCTGGTTCTTCGGAGCCTAATGAATTAATACTTGAGTTGTAGAGTTATGTTGTGATGCCATGTTGTATTCACACATATCGAGCATATTGTGTGTATGATTGAAATGCTTGGTATGTGTGGGATCCGACTATCTAGTTGTTTATCCTTGGCAGCCTATCATATGGGGAAATGTAGTCTAGTGCTTCTAAGCGATAGTAGTCCGCTACAGCCCGGATCACCGGAGTCCTGCTAGCCCAGCACTACTGTTCAGGACACTTGACTGGCCGGCATGTGATTCACTTTGTTCCTATGTCTGTCCCTTCGGGGAAATGTCACGCGGTAAAATCCGGAGTCCTGCCTAGCCTGCTACAGCCCGGGTTACCGGAGTCCTGTTAGCCCAGTGCTACAGCCCGGATTCACACGCTGTTGACCGACATGCTCGAGGTTGATTCATGTATGCCTGTTCCCATGGGGTAGTGCCGCTTTGGGTTCACGACTAGCCATGTCGGCCCGGGTTCTTTGTCATATGGATGCTAGCGACACTATCATATACGTGAGCCAAAAGGCACAAACGGTCCCGGGCCAGGTAAGGTGGCACCCGTGGAAATACCGTGCGTGAGGCCACAAAGTGATATGATGTGTTACATGCTAGATCGGTGTGACCTAGGATCGGGGTCCCGACAGCGTTGGTATCAGAGCCTGACTGCCTATAGGATTACCAAGCCAAACTGGTCGAAGTTGAGTCTAGAAATGCTTAGTTATGTAAGGGAATTGATTGTGGAAGGGAACGTAAGGCTCTTTTTACTCCTTATACCTCATGGCCATCTGATCTGAGTCAACCTCTTCTTTTCTACGCGGATTAAGAATTAGGCCTTCTCATCTATCTATCAGGATGACGCGTTACTAAACTGTAGTTGCCTAAGATTGTTGGATTTAAGCCCAGTTCAGTTTCTACTACTTCTGTGTGTTCATAGTTGGTCTCGAACCTTGATATTGTGCTTCTGAGTGGTTATGCCACCATTTTGCCGGATGTCTCAAATCATTTTGAGCATTTACAGCCGTTATACTGTCCGAGTCATCCTAGGTTTCTAAATAGTCTGATGCATTTGCAAACCCTTTCCCCTGTTCTTGATGTCCATTTGGGCCAGATTAATCACACTAATCGGTGAGTTGAGGTACTCCGTTGCCTCGGCATTTATGTTGGAACTATTATTATGACCCTAGATGTCTTAGAGTGCCACCTAGTAATCTAACCATGTTTTGTGTTCCTAGTGTGATGATCCTGGCCATCATTCTTGAAAGCATCCCGTGATGCCATTTAGTTGGTAGGCATTTTATTCCTGGGTTTTGAACCCGAGATTCACCCTACTTACTTCATGTTAATAGTGTTTGCTCGTTCCTTTAGGATATTAGTAACCTTTGCGATAGTCCTCGAGGTTCGTGGTACATCCTTCTTCCAATTATCATGAACCATTCTTGGCAGGAGTTCTTTTGAACCAAAAGGTCACGACAGAGTGCTCTTGATGAGTTCTCCATTCTATATTGTGGCTCTGCCAGTTCTACCTTTCTGCATGGGTTATCTGGAAGAAATATGTTGAGCTTTGCTCGACATACTAATCTATGCCTCCACAGCTCAGAAAATTATATGTTCCTTGAGTTGTTCCTCTTCAGTTGTATTCCGACCATCCTCTATCAGCAGATAGCCAAGAGTATGTGTACATTTGTGTTCATCGGTGCCTTTTATTCTTGTGGTCCGTCGAGCCGTTCTATTTTAGAATGACTAGGAGAAACAAACTCCAGTACCTCATCCATTTCTGGGATCGGGTCAAAGTGGTTGTATTCCGCAGATCAAAATGCCAATCCAGCTTTTGTTCTGTTCTACCCTGAAGTATTGCCCACTTTATGTCAAGAGCGTCGTGAGAATTGCACCTCTCTCATGAATTCTTGACGCAGTGATACTCTCTCCATCATTGTTCATTTCTCGGTTTCAGTGTTGTTGCAACCGGAATGACGACAAGTGAATCGTGGTGTGTGAAATCAATACTCCTAGCAACCCCGTTGCTTGGTAGTTAATGGACAATATTCTCATTCTTAGCGTGTTGGTTATTGAATTATCATTCTAAGACTGATCGTGCTACCCAGTCCATATTTCTGGTGCACACTTCGATCAATGGGTTAAGATTGTGCCAATCCCTCACTCTTTGATCATATCATCTTGCCCTGAAAAGCAAGGTTGTTCTCGAGCTTAGTAACATACCGGTGGTTCGTGATTTTCCGAATATCTTCTCGGAAGTGTTACCAGGTTGTTATCTGACCGTTATGTTGAGTTCATGATCAAGTTGGTTTTTCAATAAACCATTTTTCTCCAAGAATCTGTGTTGGATACCCCTGAGATAGTTGGTTAAGCTTAACAACAACTTGGAGAGTTGGAAGATGAAAACTTGTCCGACTTAGCTCATCTCTAAGGGATATCCTTGTGTGTGTGTGTGTGTGTGTTGAAGAAAGATGATATATTCATCGACTGATCCTCGTGATCAGTTGTTGTATCTATTATATTGTCCAAACCTTGATTTGAGTGTGGGCTATCGTCAAATCAAATCAGAACCAATGATGTTCGTAATGTTGTCTTACTTGCGGTTGTCCCTCGAGCATACACCATTATATCCTTGGTCTGACCAATACTATCACATTGTTCACATAGTGGTGGAAGTCCAGTGATATGGAAATTCCGATGAGTTGTTGTTGAGCCCATCAGCGACATTTTGTCTCCTCCATGATTGTGTTGAACATCCAGCTAGTGTTGGAAACTTTATAAGCATTGCCCTCATGTCCCGGTCATGAAGCATATGTCCGGTTGAAAGATGTGACTTCCCCTAATTCATGTGCATCTGATGTAAGTTGCCGCCGTGAATTCGAGAAAGTTTGTTTTTGCTTCCTCTGGAATCATCCCAAGTCAGTCATGCATGTGCGAAGTATTCTATGGTCTGATAGACTGATCATCTACATTCTATACGTATCCCTAGCACACCAAGCCACTGATTGATTTGTTCAAGGAGAAGAAGTTTCTTCTTAAGGGTTAGACCTATGCAAGGACTTCGATATCCTCGTTGATGGTTCCCCCTGAACTCGGTAGTGTTTCATTTTAAGACTACCAGGTGACCATGCTTGTCTAGGACAACGTGTTCACATGCTTGTAGAAGAACCGGCTCATGTTTTGGAGCCTACTACCGTAGTTCATTCCCCTGAGAATCTCGCAATGTCATCTCGTCGATTTGTGTTGCAAACTTTCATTTCCTTTCTAGACTCGATGAGTCTGGAGTATCCTGACACCAACCAGATCTGAATCTCAAGCAGATATGATGGTTGGAGCATTTTCCAAGAACCATAATATTGGTCTCCTGATAACTGGTAAAGTGGATGTCGTGGCCAACACATCCAGCCGGAAGACCTATTATTGTAAGTATCTCGGTTGAAGAAAGTTGGCCACCTTCCGATGAGGATTTCGTAGGATTTACTCCAGAAGTTGTTCCTTATGGATCCATTGTATTCCGATGTCCGACCACTACTTGGTGGCTATGCCGATGCTTAAAGCATGACCGTGGTAACCAGTACGTCAAGGGGAACATTAGGAGCGGAGTGGTAAATGTCTCTCGTCGATCATCCAGATTTTGTTTCCTTGGCTTTGCTAAGGTGAAATCTGAGAAAGTGTTATCTTTCTTTGCATCTACATCTTCCACCCTTATTCATCATGGTAGCATGTTGTGTTGCCAGGATCCTTGACATGGATGTTGGTAAGACCTTGATGAGTATGGAAATGCTCAAGTTCTTGAGAGCACGCTTAGGCACTAGGTTCTGTTGTTGTCGTTAACTGGGATGTGCCTCCGTTCTCTCAGTTGTTCGATAGCCATCCAATTGGTGGAATCACCTTTGCTGGTGAACCTTCTCCCCAATTACTAGAATCATTCCCAACATTTGCATTTTGTTCCAGCCTGCACCTCAGTAGTTTTGTTCAGGATCATCTTCAAAAGTGGACTTACCATGGGTCCCATCCATTTCCTATGGTAAGCAAATCATCCATTGCGTTGTCTTCAACAAGGTAGTCTACATCATCCATTCTTGTATGAGTATACCATTTCTTCAAGCTCCTTCCCGCGATCGTTTGTGATTGCCTTAGGCTGGTATAAAGAGTTTCAATGATTTATGGATCAAAAGTAATTCTTTTTGCCACTTAAGGGAATATTTCTGCGAGTCACCTGCCTTAAGATGTCTCATTATGGTATCATGGCAACTATTTCCTCACCACCTTAACACCATCCACCATCTTTCTAAGCGTGGAATTGCTGCCCACAAATCAAACCCCGTCGTTGTTCTTCCATCCCTCTCGATGTGTTCTGTGTCTCAACTTAAGATGTTTCAACATCTCATTCCGCGAGTTGATATTGTTTAGCTCGATCTTCGAGAAGCTCAATCCTAGTTGAGTTTCTTTCCGTCGTCATCGCGTGGATGAAGATCTCAAAAGCGAGGATGTCAAGATCGACATGATGCAATGAATCAACATCTTCGAGAAGGGCAATCGGATCGTGAAGATTCTTTATTGGCGTTCCCTCTGTCTTCTTACCTCATGTCTTGAATCTCGGGCCGAGATTCTTGTTTAGTGGGGGTGAGCTGTCACATCCCTAGCCCTACTTTGGCCTTGGACTAGCTTGGTGGTTGCATCATGTTTAAATTCAAATGAAATTTGAATTGAGGAATTTTCAAGCCTTAGAATCCCCTTTAAAAAATGATCAAGATAAAATCTCTTCAAATAAGTCCAAGGAAATGTTCCTGTTTTCTCTAAAAATATTGGCAAGAGGTAAAAATTCAAACCAATATTTTAGGGTTCACAGAAATAATTATTTGGGCCTTTGAATTAAGTCAATACTTATTTAAATTGGAGCTACTAATTCCTATAAATATTTGGTAGCTCCAAATATTCTGAAACTTGGTGAGGGCCTCTGGTTTAAATCAGATAGTGCCCATAAAAGTTTGCAGAATTTTATAAAGTGTTTTAGTATTTAAAATAAGTCAAAACATACTGCAAAATAAATAGAAAACAAAATTAGAACAAAAAAACAGAGGAGAAAGGACTACCTGGCCCACTTACCTATAGCCGGCCTAGCAGAATCGGCCAGCCCACCAGGGGCGCCTTGGTCTTCTTCCACCTCTGCCAGTAGGCAGAGGCGTGTCGACGCCAGCGCGCCCGAGGCCTCCACCTCCTCCCTCCCAGCCTGCCTGGCTCCTCCTCGATGCACCAGGCGACGCCACGCAGCCCCCGACCTCTCTCGCACTCTCCCTCGCCCTCATCCCCTCCCCTGTCTCTCTCTCTCCCGCGCACGGCCGAATGCGCCCGCCACCGCCGATGAGCATCACCGCGGCCATCGCCTCTCCCTCGTCCCCTGGAGCTGCCCAAGAGCTCCGCCGAGTCCCTCTCCTCCTCCTCACCGAGCCGCCTGATGCCGGAAGCCCCTGGATGCCGCCTGCACCGCCGTTCCCCTCGTCGGCCACCGAAGATCGTCGCCGTCGATTAGCTTCCTCCGGTGCCTCCCCGAGCTCGCTGACCCTCCCGTTCGACTCACTGTGAGCTCCTGCTCCCAAACCCCTCTCTCCTTTGTCGATTTCCTCTTCTAGCCCCACTGTCCACCACGGCCGAAGCTCGCCGCCGCCATGCCTCATCGCCGCCGTGGCTGGAGCCGTTGTAGCTCGAAGTCGAGCACACCATCGCGCTCAACGCGTCTCCAGGAGACCGTAGCCAGCACCAGCTTCTCCCCATGTGCCCCCTAGCCCCAACACGATTACACCGTAGCTCCGGCCGCCGCTGGGCTCATCGCCGGCGTCGATTCCGGTGACCCCGTGACCTGCTGCTACCTCCACTAGATGCGCGGGAGCAAGGGCTGTCGCCCGGTGCCCTCGGCACGTCCAACCGACGCCCATAGCGCGATTCCGGCGAGCCACCGCCGCACTGTGAGGTCGTCGGAGTTCAACTCCGGTGGCTGGTGACCTGGCACACGATTAGCCACTGATGACCCCGCTAATTAACTACCTCACTGCCACTGACAGCCGGACCCCACCGAATTATTTAGACCCCTAACAAAATTAGTTAGACTTAAGTTAATCCCGGTGGACCCACGCGTCAGAGTTGACTTTGCTGACGCGGCAGTTGACTGGTCCCACATGTCATCCACCCAAACTGCCCTGTTACACTGACCCGTGGGTCCCAGCTGTCAGGTTTGACTCTGGGCGACCGTGTTGACCAGCTGACGTCATAGTGATGCAGTGCTGACGCAGTAACTCCCTTTTCTGGATTTATTCTTATTTAGAAAATTCCAGAAAATACCCAAAACTTCTAAAAATCATAGAAATTCAACCGTAACTCCAAATGAGATAAATTATATATGTAAAATGATCAGAAAAATCCAAAGAATCTGAATATGCCATTTGCATGCATGTTTGAACAAGTTAAACTCACTGAACAGGACAATTCATGCCTATGGAATAAATAGTAATTAGTTTTGGAGTTGGAATTTGCTATAGGGTTGAATTCCACTTCAATGAATATGACTAACTGTTGCACTAGGTCAATTCAGTACCTTAATATGACATATCATTCATATGTATGTGCATTGCATTGATTGTGGTTCCCTTTTTGTGTTTGTCGGTGGTTGTTCCCTCTCGGTAGACATTCGTTCCGACGATGAGACCGATGACACCGATGAAGAGCTATACTATCTTCAGAAGTGCCAAGCAAGCAAAACCCCCTTGTTCATTCCGATACAATCCCTCTCTCTCGCTCCTGCTCTCTTTTACTGCATTAGGACAACAACGATTCATCTGTTACTTGTTGCGGTAGTTGAACCCCTTATCCTCTGCATGACCTGTCATTTCCACAGTAAATAGATGAAACCCACTAGCATGAGTAGGAGTTGTTTGAGCCCTGATGTGCCTACTCATTCATGTTTGTTGTCATGCCTGCTACTGCTTAGAGTTGAGTCAGGTCCGATTCATCGGGGATGAATCGGAGGTGTGTAAACATGTCCTACTGTTGAGAGCTAAGTGTGTGAACACGATTTGGTAAAGGTAGCGGTGAGAGGCCATGTAGGAGTACATGGTGGGTTGTCTCATTGAAACCGTCCTCAGGAACTGAGTTCTGTGTTTGTGATCCATGAAACAGCTACTACCACACGTTGGGCCCTGAAAGATGACCCCGCTCGACTTATTGACCCCTCTCGTCCTCTGTCCAGGAGTTGCAATTAGTTTCTGGTGTTTATAGGATATGTGTTGGCGGCCGTGCGTAGCGCTGACCCTAGGGGTGGGCTATGATGCGGTAGATACACTGTGGCACGGTGTACCGGGCGCCCGTTTGGTGTCTCGGGAACCCTGCACACATTGTTTGGGGCTGTGAGCGAAACTCCGGCCGGATCTCCTCGCGGATGGAACCCGAATAGGCGATAAACCTGGACTAGAGACTTGTGTGGTTAGTCAGGTCGTGGTCTACACCCACGTCGGCTTTCGCTTGAAGTCTGCTGAGCACATGTCGTGTGAAGACGCTAAGTGGTGGAAACATGTGTGACGAAGTACACCCCTGCAGGGTTATAAATGATCTATTCGAATAGCCGTGTCCGTGGTAAAGGACTTCTGGGTTGCCTATAACAGTTCATAGACAAGTGAAAGTGGATACTCTAAAACTCGCAAGATAAGTGTGAGTGCTATGGATGGCCTTCTCGTAGGGAGACGAGAGCGGATCCATAGTGGTGTATTGATTGGTGAATGTGTGGACTCGTGTGCGCCACCTCAAAAGAGTTTCTTGCAATCGTAGTTCAGGTTAGCCACCGAGTCAAAGCTGGCTTGCTGCGGTTAAACTCCACCACCCCCTTTTGTTGATACCGATGCATATGTAGCTAGATCTGATGTAAGTCTTGCTGAGTACCCTTGTACTCACGTTTGCTTAATTTATGTTTTGCAGAGAGACTTCAGTCTCACTAGTAGTTCCGCGTGGACTTCGACGTTTAGCTTGATACCTCAGCTACGATCTTGTGCCCTCGACAGGATTTGGTAGATAGTCAGGCTTCTTAGCCTTTTTCATTTATAGATGTCTGTACTCAGACATGTTAAGCTTCCGGATGTGTTTGATTTGTATGCTATGATTGTTGGGTCATGAGACCCATGCTTGTAATATCTGGTTCTTCGGAGCCTAATGAATTAATACTTGAGTTGTAGAGTTATGTTGTGATGCCATGTTGTATTCACACATATCGAGCATATTGTGTGTATGATTGAAATGCTTGGTATGTGTGGGATCCGACTATCTAGTTGTTTATCCTTGGCAGCCTATCATATGGGGAAATGTAGTCTAGTGCTTCTGAGCGATAGTAGTCCGCTACAGCCCGGATCACCGGAGTCCTGCTAGCCCAGCACTACTGTTCAGGACACTTGACTGGCCGGCATGTGATTCACTTCGTTCCTATGTCTGTCCCTTCGGGGAAATGTCACGCGGTAACATCCGGAGTCCTGCCTAGCCTGCTACAGCCCGGGTTACCGGAGTCCTGTTAGCCCAGTGCTACAGCCTGGATTCACACGCTGTTGACCGACATGCTCGAGGTTGATTCATGTATGCCTGTTCCCATGGGTTCACGACTAGCCATGTCGGCCCGGGTTCTTTGTCATATGGATGCTAGCGACACTATCATATACGTGAGCCAAAAGGCGCAAACGGTCCCGGGCCAGGTAAGGTGGCACCCGTGGAAATACCGTGCGTGAGGCCACAAAGTGATATGATGTGTTACATGCTAGATCGGTGTGACCTAGGATCGGGGTCCCGACAGACGTGTAGTAGGGACCCGTCCTAAAGGATTCTTTTTAGATTAAGACCCTGCGTAAACCTTTTTTACTGTCTCTTGTTGCTACACATCCCCTAGTTTTTTCTGATATAACCAAGGAGGAGGCTGGCGTCTTGGCATGTGGCCATGTCAGAATTTTTGCACGTACCTGGACACTAGGGGCTTTTTTTAATAAAGAGTGTTGTTTCGCCCGCACACATAAAGACCGAACACCTTAGGGAGTGTTCGGTGTCGCGAATTTTGGCATTATATGCATCAGCTCCGAATCATGTCTTTGGTCAAATGTTGGGTTTCCCGGCTCCTAAGTTTGGCTACCTTCCATTCCACTCTATCGGCTAAGGTAGCACCAGGAGAACTACTGCGATTGTGCCCCGGTTCGGCCGGGCGAGCACCTTAGTAGAGAAAGCCAAAAACTGACTGTCATGATGTAGCGTGAGACTGGTCAGCTACTCTATGACCTATCGAAATCTGTTGGATTCCTCTGCTTTAACGAAGGGCCGCTTCCTGGTTAGGCACATACGCGCCCCGAACTCGGATGAGCGCAGTCGCCACTAAGGAGCTACCTAAATAGTCTCACTGTCAAGCTCCTATGGCTAAGTGAAAGTGTTAAAGCATTATAGTCTGGTTGCCTGGCCCGCCGCGCTATCACCTCCTTTGTAGGACCAAGATGTTGGGTTAAGTGTGAAAATGCGTCTTCTACGAGCACCCCCGCACTATGTGCGTGGGGGCTGAAGCCAACGACTGCCATCTTTCAAATTTATATATATATATATATATATATATATATATATATATATATATATATATTAAAACGGCCGCACAGGAGGTGTTCCCAATACTTGAAGGCACAAGTATAAAAAGGCCACTACAGTTTATCAAAATATTACTTTATAATTACATATGCTATCATAACATAGCATCTTTCGAGCACTGCGTCCCTATTACACGAGCGCCTTCAAGGACTTCCTGAAAATAGTGCTTGGAGGATAATCGGCTCTTGTCCGAATCTCAGGACGCAACAACAGTGGTCTCCATCTCTGCCTAGTATGTCTTAACACGGGCAAGAGCCATCCTTGCGCCCTCTATGCATGCCGACCTTTTCATTGCATTTATACGCGGCACCATGTCAAGGAATCGCTGCACCAAGCTGAAATAACTCTTCGGCTCCGATCTCCCCGGCCATAGATGACCCATGATGTACTTCATGGCGAGTCCGTACAACCTATTCAGTTCGTCCCATTGAGCCAAACGATCGTCCATTGCCAGTGGACGCTCTGGATTGTGAAACTGTGACCAGAAAAGCTTTTCCACTTTGCGATATTTCTGATCTGAAAAGTGTTCGGTCGCATCAGCAGCACTCGCTGCCAAATCCAGATAGGTATCCTCCACACTCCACATCCGGTCCAACGGAGAAAACTTCGGATCGCAAAATTTCCTTCGCAGCATAAAGGGCTTTCCAGCCGCAATCTGTTCGGCCTGACGCAGCTCCTCCCTGACAGCTCTCATCACAGAGCGCGCGTCCTTGGCATTGGCAACGGCCTTCTCTAAGTCTGTCTGTTTCGCCTGATCTTCTTTTTCAAGAAGTCTGCAATGGTCTGTAGCGCCTTTTAACTTTTCAGCCATCTCTTCCTTGCTTCGGCAATGAGCAGCTTGTTCGGCTCTCAGCTCTTCAAGAGCTTTCTTAGCGGCCGCATCACTCTCTCTGGCTTGTTCTTTAGCCCGGGCAAGTTCTGCCCTAAGACTCTCCATGGCGGCCGCACCATCTGCGTCAAGCACACACATTGTAAGACACAGGCATCAAACTGTTCTTACCTCATGCCGCCCGGGGAATTGCATACCTTGAGACTCCTCAAACCGCTTATTGACAAGCGTGATGTCGGCTTCGGCCACGTCTAGTTGCCGCTTTAGTTCGGCAAAATTGTCAGTTCTGCTCTATTCCAGACACCCTTCCGCCTACATTCAAAGGCGACATCTTAGACCTGGGATTATGATCCTCCGCGGGTCGTCATTTCTTGACGACGCGCAGAGTCTCAGGGGCTACTATCTACACAGGGCGCATTTTATTCATGCACAACTGCCAAAAGTGTGCATTATGTAACGTACCGCGAAACCCGTCAGTAAACTCTTGACGGCCTCATGCAATCTGCTCTCTGTAGATGAAATCCTTTCAATCACCATGCCCATCAATGCACGATGCTCCTCTGAGATACAAGCTCGCCCCAGCAGAATCTTTAGCTCCTCCGACCAAGCACCTGACGCAGAGAACCTCGGGGGGGCACATAGCTATCTTCCGCCCCTGCCGGATACAAAGAAACCCTCCGCGACGACACCTCAGGGTCGCCCACCTCGCTAGGCGGCACGGCAGGGGGAGGCGTCCCGCTCTCCATCATCTCCGGAAGGAGATCCCCCGAAGACGAGCTCTGCTGAGAAGGGTTGAGGTCCGAGCTACAAGGTAAAAGTTTGGTTAATCTTCTCAGACATAAATCAAGGACTTCCCTCATCCCTCAAAAGAGAAATCTTTCTCTACTTACGGCTCGCTGGAGGGCTGATCTCCCTGAGGGCGTAGTTCGGCCGAGGAAGTCCCCGGCGCCGGACCCTCTGACGAGGATTTTCTCCCCCGCTTCACAGCCATGGTTTCCGGGTCGTCAGAGGCTGCTCTCTTCTTCCCCTTGGGAGAGGAACTGTCGGTTCCTCCCTTCGGAGCAGCCTCCTTCGAGGTGGCTATAGTTTCCTTGTCCTCCCCCTTTCTTCCCTCCAAAGGCATTATCTCTAGCATCTTGACCAGCACGGGATTCGGCCTGGTTTCGGGAAGGGGAGCCGGACACCTGATCAGCTTTGCCTTCGCTATCCACTCCTGTTTAAAAGGATGGTTCTTTTAGGGGCAAGTTTATGAAAATTATACGGATAGAAGGTCCGAGCACAAGGTTGCTTACTTGAGTATCCGGGCGATTGCGGCTTAGGCCTGCGTCCTCGGTTAAATCTGGACACATCTCTTGTGATTCAAAGAACAGTTTGTACATCTCCGTGGGTGTTGCGCCCATAAAGTTCTGGAGAGCTCGCGGTCCCTCTGGATTAAACTCCCATAGGCGAAGGGGGTGTCGTTTGCCGGGCAACATTCAGCGAATCAGCATAACCTGCATCACCTTGACCAAGCTGAGGTCTCCTTCCAAGAGATCCTTAATTCGGCCCTGTAACAAGGGCACATCTTTGGGCAAACCCCAATTTAACCCTCCGTTGACCCATGACGCTAGCCGTGGTGGGGGACCCAAGCGAAAGGCAGGAGGCGCCACCCATTTGGTGCTCCAGGGAGCGGTGATATAAAACCACTCTCGTTGCCACAAGCCTAGCTCCTCTTGAAAAGAGCCCTCGGGCCATGGAACTTCAGCATTTTTGCTTATAACAGCGCCTCCGCACTCTGTGTGTCGTCCCTCGATCATCTTCGGCTCCACTTTGAAGGTCTTGAGCCATAGTCCGAAGTGAGGGGTAACACGGAGGAACGCTTCGCACACAACGATAAATGAGGAGATATGGAGGATGGACTCCGGAGCTAAGTCGTGGAATTCCAGCCCATAATAAAATAGCAGTCCCCTCACAAAGGGATCCATTGGGAAGCCCAACCCCTGAAGGAAGTGAGACATGAACACCATGCTTTCACCGGGCTGGGGACTGGGAATGACCTGCCCTTGAGCAGGCAACCTATGCCGAATTTCGCCGGTCAGGAACTTAGCCTCTCTCAACTTTAGCACGTCCTCCTCCGTGACGGAGGAGGGCATCCATCGGCCTTGAAAGTCAGAACCGGACATTGTCGAAGGTCCGAGGCGCCCGGCATCTGGAGCCTAGGGTGTTGGAACTTGAGGTGACGGGCGAACTTGTTTTGGATTGGAGAAAAGATAAGGCACTGGTCTCTTTATAATAGGCTGAATACCAGGAACCCTCCCCGTAACCGTTTGGGACTCGCCTTTAATCAAGGAAACATGCTAACGGGCACGATTGGGTTACTCACGTCCGTATTGATGAGAATCCCGTAAAAGGGGGGTACACGATCTCGGCTTTGACAAGACGTGCCAAGGAAACCGCCTCACAAAACACGCTGAGGTGAAAAAGTAAAACCGATTCGTAAAGGACTTGGCTGTAGTGCGATGGCGCACTGCGGAATACATAAGCAGATTTGATCTGTGTTAATATTATTCTCTCTATGGCAATATGTGGAAGCTTATTTTGTAGAGCCGGACACTACTCTTGGTGTTTACAATCTTCTATGAAGGACTTGGAGGAGGAACCCGCCTTGCAATGCCGAAGACAATTTTCGCGCCGGACTCATCGCCATTGAAGCCTGGTTCAGGGGCTACTGAGGGAGTCCTGGATTAGCGGGTGTTCAGGTAGCCGGACTATACCTTCAGCCGGACTCCTGGACTATGAAGATACAAGATTGAAGACTACGTCCCGTGTCCGGATGGGACTTTCCTTGGCGTGGAAGGCAAGCTTGGCGATGCGGATATTCAAGATTTCCTACCATTGTAACCGACTCTATGTAACCCTAACCCTATTCGGTGTCTATATAAACCGGAGGGTTGCAGTCCGTAGGACAACATCATCATACAACAATCATACCATAGGCTAGCTTCTAGGGTTTAGCCTCCTCGATCTCGTGGTATATCCACTCTTGTACTACCCATATCATCAATATTAATCAAGCAGGACGTAGGGTTTTACCTCCATCGAGAGGGCCCGAACCTGGGTAAAACATCGTGTTCCCTGCCTCCTGTTACCAACCGGCCCAGACGCACAGTTCGGGACCCCCTACCCGAGATCCGCCAGTTTTGACACCGACATGAGGGTCGGCGTGGCACTCCTAGACGCCTCCAGGGCATCGGCGGAAGCAGGAGGTGGCCGGCGGGTGGCCGTGGGCCCCGGCCACGCGCTCCACGTCCTCCTGGCGGGAGGAGGAGGACGACTGGCAAGGCCAATCGACTGGGCCGAGCCAGGTGGGCTGGTGGGCTGTGCCTGGTAAGTTTCTCTCTCTCTCTCTCTCCTTTTTTCTTATTTGTTTTCTTTTTCTATTTTTCTGCAACTGTTGGGCTTTATTAAAATACCTAGACATCTTTAAAAATCCTGAAAATAATCAGGGGCTCTATTTAGATTATTTCCAACAGCCCACACTTATTTCCAGAATTATTTGAGCATTTAAATGCCCAAATTCAAATACTTATGATTTAATTCAAGAAAATCCAGAATGTCCTAGAAAAGAGTGCACCATTTTTGCCAGGGGTTTTAGCCCAAACCAAAAATGATGAACATTTTGTGACGGGCATTTTGGGTTCATTGAAAATAATTTTAGTAAACCCTAGTTGTTCCAGGGGGGTGCTGGGGGTTCTGCCATCCCCATTTCAAATTTAAAAGGAATTTAAACATGATGCAAACTCTAATGCTTGAACTAACTAGGGTGTGACATCCCATATGTGTCGTTCCAGAACCCCGTGTAACATCTCAAGTTTTCAATTTGGATGTTATACATAGGTCATCATATGCATATCATATTTTATTTGCATTTTTGTTGTGATCCTAGAAACCTTAAGCAACTCAAGGACCTAAGGAGAGAGTTGGGGGTTTCACAAATTTTCATATTTGAATTTTTTCAAATTAAAAAAAGAGGATAAATTTGATTTTAATATTTTTCTCCCAATTATTTCCAATAAAAAAATAAATGAGAGAACATAAAATGACTTCTTCAATAAGAGAGGAATATTGGAGAAAGAATTTTAAAATCAAATTATTATTTCAGATGTATTTTATTTGAATTATAAAAAATATGCATTTTTAGGCTAGAAAAATGTTCACCTTGTCCTAAATGTTACGTTTGGATGGTGAAAATTATTTCTAGTATTTTTAGATTTTTTTTGTATTTCATTAGGATTTTCTTTCGGGCAAAATTTTATTAAAAAAATTTCTTCGCCCGACTGGGCCGAAAGCCCAGCCGAGCCAGGCCGCTGCCGCAGCACATCGCCTCGCCCCGACCGACTCCGGGTGGGAGTCCGGCCGGCGCACGCTGCCACAACCGAGTCCGAGGAGGACTCCACCTCCCAGCGACCCCCTCCCCAAGCCGCCTCGTCCCCGGGCCTTTGTAAGCCCGTGCCCCGCCACCTCCGCCTCCACAAGCCGCCGCCGCAGCTACCGCCGCCCCGCGCCGCCCCGCTGCCGCCTGGCCTGATACCGCCGGTGGTCGGATCTCGTCGCCGTTTTTTAAAACCGGTAAAAACTGCTTAGACCCAACCCGAATTTTTTTAGTTATTCGGTTTATTCCGTCAGATATGTTTTATTTATTTAGTTCGTTAATTAACGAATGCTCATCAATTAGTTTCTGTTAACAAATGAATTCTTTCATTTAGTTCTGTTAGCGAACATTCGTTCGTTAGGTTTTTATTTTTACATTATTTTTTCGGCTAGGGACCTATCCGCGAATACTTTTATCACAAATTACTCCCTGAACTTCGAACCCTCGGTAGTGTTTACTCGCTTGTCCAAATCCAGTGAAACCAACGCCAAAATCTTCATCTTATCTCCTCTTTCTAGATAATCAACTTGAAAATGATTTTGACAAATTAAAATTTGGTTTCAAGCACATTTGAATTCGAACTTCTTTTGATCGTTGTTTGAGTTCGTAGCTCCGATTCGATTGATTCTTTTTGCAAATCGAAGCTCTTCAGTTCAACTTTCAGTTTGGATCTTTTATCTTGAGTTTTACCCTTGCATCTTATGATTGAGTGCTTATGTATGCTATTGTTTGTCCACAATAGAGTTTCCGGGGTGCGAGGCTTGCTACTACGAGTCACTAGGGTTTTCATGTCATCAGCAAGGCAAGTAACACTTTGATCATACCTCTTTATTACCCAGTTTTTATGCATTAGTTTCAGTCCTCAAACATTGCATGAGTAGGATCTGATTAACATATCGATATTGGGAAGTAGTTGATGAGGTAGAACCTATTGTCCTTTGTTCAAGCTTTGCGAGTTGCTACGTTATATTTCTACTAGTATGCTCTGCTCGTAGACGTGGTTTGGTTTTGAGATAATTCAGGACAGATGTGAGAGATTATTGTTAACTAAGGTTTAACTTAAGGTGGCTACTTTAACACACATCTGGGTGGATTGGTTTGTGGGCACCTGGGGAATCCAGTGTTGTCCAAGGAGAATCCCGGGGTATCCATGTGATTTTTCCTATGGTTTTCCACCTAGGCTCAAAAGGATCATTATGTTATTCATGCTGGAAACTTCCGTGTGCAGCCGCATGCCATTATGGGCTCTGGCATAGTTGAGTAAGTTGTGGGAAACCTTTCCATGATGGGCTAGCAGATGTAGGGGATTGTTGGTGTACCGGCCTATCTATCGGTGTCGGTGTACAAAAGTAATGGCTCTTCTTTTGACCCCTTTACTTGTGCACGGGTAGTGAGAGCCGCGCTCCATGGCCACGCTTAGTAGGGTAGAGGAGGGAAGCCAGAGGAGAAGCGGAAGCACGAGAGAACCAAGGCAACGACAAAACCAGAAAAGCAGGAGAGCAAGAGGGCGAGGTGGACTCCCTCGGCAAGATCCTTGCCGAGGCAGCCTCTCCAGCCCTGGCAAGAGCTTTGCCGGGGCAACTTGCCCGATGCCAGCGAAGCAAGCCACCCTTGAGCCCACAGGCTCCAACCCAACCAACTAGATTGGAACCAAGGCTTGGGAGGCGCCTCTGTGGTGGCATGCAAATCATTGTCAAGATCATAAACATGTGAGATCAGATGAGGACCAGAAGACGACGACCCTCGGTGGGATCCTAGACGAGGAAATCCACAAGGCCTTCGGCAAGATCCATGCCAGGAACGACTGCAACGCCACGCGAAGACCCTTACCAGGCCCCCGGCAAGACCCTTGCCGAGGGCATCAGCAGGGCCACTGCCAGGCCTGCGTCTGCCAAAGCTCCACCACTGTCCCCAAGCAGCTGCTAGCTCAACCAGCTGGGCAGGCACCCGTGTGGCGATGGGCGGCCTATACACTGACTCAGCAAGCACCTGCGTGGCGGCATGCAACCCTTCATGAAGGCTCCACCACCATGCCAGCCTAGCAGCCAGCCAACATGGCGCCGCGATGCCTCATCAGCTCGGACACGTGTCGAGGCCAGGCGAGGCGGCGATAGCTGGAACGTGCTTCCCTGGCGTCCCCCATAAAGCAAGGGGGGCACGTCGGCAGCGCATTAAATGCGTTTGTCCTGCGGTCCCAGAGGATAGGCTTTATCGACTATTGACCTTTCCACCTCCTATGTGCCACCATGGAAATCCCATTTTCCTATAAAAGGAGGCCCAAGGCGACCAGGAGAGGGATTCGGCTCTTTTGGGCATGTTGCACCCTGTAGCTAGCTCAAGAACACAAGAACACTCAAATACATCCACCAAAGCAGGACTAGGGTATTATGCATCTTCGCAGCCTGAACCTGGGAAAACGATCCATGTGCTTCCTGTCAGACCCACTCTTTGCACAACCTTGCGCTCACCAACCGTAGATGGGATCCCAGTGACCCCTTAGGTGTCATTTCCACTAACATCTTTGGTGCGCCAGGTAGGGGCGTAGTTGTGAAAATCTGGTTTGGCAGTTAGCCTAGAAGTTCTTCATTGTCATGGCTCCCAAGAAGAAGGCGGCAACGGCGGTCGGTTCGTCGGGAGCCGGACGGCCCATATAGGTGCGGGCGAGCAGCGGGCGAGTCGTGGACAGGACCCGAGGCGAGGCCCACAAGCACCACCATTGCTCTGGCAGTCAGAGCCTGGCAAGCAGTGTCGTTCGTGTGCAAGGCGACGGGCTGCATGCCGCAAAATCCAGAGACAGAGCTGGGCCCCACGCATGCGGCGTGGGACCCTCTAGGGGCGTCGCCATACCACCCACAGGCGGCACGGCGACCTCCAAGACGCCCACCCCGGCGCCCACAGCACGCTCTTCCGAGGTTCTGCGCGATGAGCAGCGTCACCATGCCGGTGACCCTGGACACCCCCGTGTGAAGAGTCTCGTGCGTCATTTGCAGGATGAAGGAGGCGAGCCTGCCAGCCGAAGTGCTGGCGAAAATGGCACACAGCCGCCGGCCGTGATAGAGCTCCTTCTAACGTGGTTAGAAGTCGAAGTGCGCCACAGTCCACGCAACTTTCGCTGCCATCCATGCCAGCAGAAGCTTTGGCGCGCGCACAACTGCTCCTCGACTTCCCTCCTGCTACGGAGAAGCTCAACGAGTGGAGAGCCACTATCCGGAGCCTCGTCGGCATCACCAACGAAGACGAGCCACGGTTGGCAAGGGCCCTCAAGCCGGCGCTCCATCGAGCCACTTCACGCCAGTGGTGGAGGGGCCGGAGGCACCGCGGCCATGGTGCACTCTCCTCCTCCGCACGTGCCACCGCAGATGTCGGTCCGTCGTGATGACAGTTGTGATAACATTTCCATAGCGTCGTCCGACCCACGGACCCACTGCGACCAACGCCAGGTTCTTCGGGAGCGAGCCCATGAAGACGCTCGAACCACCATCGAGCACCGGCGCGATACACGCCACCAGTCAGATAAGCAGGTGGGGCCCTCCATGGAACGCCCAGCGCCGGGAGGCTCCCGGGCCTACCTTACGAGGTGGGTTGTGTAACACCCCGGATGTAATTTACCTAATATGTACTCCAACTCTTGCCGTTTCCGTCGTTAAGTTATTTTATTTTCTCGGGTTCGGGTTTTTGTCTCCGCGTGTTGTTGTCGTTGTCATGCATCTCATATCATGTCATCATGTGCATTGCATTTGCATACGTGTTCGTCTCATGCATCCGAGCTTTTTCCCCGTTGTCATTTTTGCATTCCGGCGCTCCTATCTCCTCCGGTGGTCCTTTCTACCTTCTTTTCGTGTGTGGGGATTAAACATTTCTGGATCGGACCGAGACTTGCCAAGCCGCCTTGGTTTACTACCCGTAGACCGTCTGTCAAGTTTCGTACCATGTGGACTTCGTTTGATGCTCCAACGGTTAACCGAGATACCGAGAAGGCCTCGTGTGTGTCGCAGCCCAACACCCCTCCAATATGGCCCAAAACCCACCAAAACCCTCTCCATCATCTAGAGCGTTCGATCATGATCGCGTGGCCGAAAACCGCACCTCATTTGGACACTCCTAGCTCCCTCTATGCCTATATATAGGTCCTCCTCCGAAATTCACGGGTCTCCCCTCCCCCCTAAACCCTAGATCCACTCCTCTGTGCGGCCGGACACGTCCGCCGACCACCGGACACTGTCCGCCACACGCCCGGACCAACCGCAGCTTGCCACGTGGCCCACGCGCTCACATCGCCGCCTACTCCGCCGCCAGCCCACCAGGCCCGCGCGGGGCCCTCCCCGGCCCGCGGGCCCGCTGCCGCCTGGCTCCCACACCCGGCCGCGCGCCCCGCTACCCGGCATCACCGCTCCACCGCCTGACGCCGTCCTCCGCCGCCACCGGCTCACCGCCGGCCAGCAGGAGCTCGCCGGAGCCGCGAGCACGCCGCCCCGCGCCCCCTCACCGTCCCCGGTGGCCGAAGCCGCCGCCCTCCGCCGGATCTGGACGAGGAAGGGCCGGATCCGCCCTTCCCCGGCCTCCCCCTCGCCTTCACCTCGCCGGAGCAGCCACCACCTCGCCGGAGATCCCCTCGGTTCGCGCGCCTACGTAGAACCCTAGATCTGAGAAGAGGTTGACCTCGTTTTTTTCCTAAGTCTGCAGTTTATTTTGCCCTTTTCATCATGACGTAACTCTGCAACCGTAGCTCCGTTTTAGGTGTGTAGCATATAAAAATGTTTGTCTCAGAGAGCACATCATTTCATCTCATTGCATCATTTTCTTTGGATCTCATCTTGATGCCCGAAATGCTGATGGAAGAGTGGTATTTGAGTTAAATGTCAGATCTGCTGCACCAAATAGCTATTTGTCATTTTTGCCATGATTAATGTGTGCATGATATGCCCCTGAGCTCTACATGAGTTTTGTTACATGCTTTGCCATCTTTACAGAGGTGCTATCCATGTATTTTTGTGATATGTGTGGTGACTAGCACAAGCTTGCAAAGTGGTGCATTCGTTAATGCTGATTTCAGGGACTTAGCAATTTCACCTAGTCCTTGATCTGTTTTTATCAATATGCCATATGTTCATGTTGTTTCCTAGTGATCCATGCCTCTTTTGAGGATGATCAGTAAGGATGATTTGTTAATCTTGTGGTGTTCTATCCATCCATGTCTTTGTTTGCAGTTATGGAGCACCCTAGCTTGACTCAATCGAGCTCCACTTTTTCTATTTCGTGAATCTGGGCAGATTGTCTACTTGTTAGTGATTTTGCCGAGAATGTTGTAGTCGATCCGTGCATGCTATGTTGTTGTTCTTGCCATGTCTAGCTTGTATAATGTGTATTCTTGATGGCTGTATGCTTAGTTTATCATGCTCTATAGTGAGTGCATCGAGCTCGTAAACATGCCTACTCGTTAACAGATTTGCATGCTCCAGTTTTTCTCTAAGTCTGTGATATGATTATGTTTTTGCCATGTTCACATGCTTGCAATTGTATTTTCTGATCCCTTTTGGCTCAAGGTCACTAAGGGACTTTTGTTAAGCTCTTTGAGTAGCTCCGTGTCATGCTTTGCTTTGCCTTGTTAAGCTCCTGTAGCATATATTTCTCTTGCTCCAAAGTGTGCTACCTGATCTGAAATTCCAGGCTTGTGTTAATTTCACTAAGTCTGAAACCTGTTTATCAATTGCACTTTTGCCATGCTTGTTTGAACCTGTTAATGGATGAATTGGCCGTAGCTCAGTGTTCATCTTTTGTAAAGCATCATGAGTGGATCCCTACCATGTATTTTGTTGCCATGTTTGAGTGATGTAGCATATTTAACTTGTTGCATTTAGATGGCTACTTGCTGTTTATCGCAGACCGGTGCCATATTTGTTTCGCTTGCCATTTCCAAACCGTGCATCCGATTCCGGTGTTCTTTATATCGATTTCAACCGAAATCACCTCACCTTTCCAGTGGCACTCTTGGATTTCCAAGTTGAGGCCAGGTTCTTTCATTCCTTGTCAAATCTTGCATATGCATCACATATCGCATCCCGCATAGCATACCATGTTTGCATCATGTTGTTTGAGCTTTGCACGTGGTTGATTTCGTTCCTTTTGCTTGTTTGTCTTGTTTGGGTAGAGATGGGAGACGAGTTCGCTAACGAGGAGCCCGTTGAGTTTGCTTTCGAGGATCCAGTCAACTCTGACAACTTTGCAGGCAAGATGATCATACCCTCGAAATCACTTCTATCTTTGCTTTGCTAGATGCTCGCTCTTTTGCTATGCCTATGCTACGATGCCTACCACTTGCTTATCATGCCTCCCAAATTGCCATGTCAAACCTCTAACCCACCATGTCCTAGCAAACCGTTGATTGGCTATGTTACCGCTTGGCTCAGCCCCTCTTATAGTGTTGCTAGTTGCAGGTGAAGATTGGAGATCGTTCCTTGTTGGAACCTTATTTTCTTGTTGGGATATCACTATATTATCTTGTCACCTTAATGCATCTATATACTTGGTAAAGGGTGGAAGGCTCGGCCTTTTTGCCTAGTGTTTTGTTCCACTCTTGTCACCCTAGTTTCCGTCATATCGGTGTTATGATCCCAGATTTTGCATTCCTTATGCGGTTGGGTAATAATGGGAACCCCTTGACAGTTCGCCTTGAATAATACTCTTCCAGCAATGCCCAACCTTGGTTTTACCATTTGACACCTAGCCTCTTTTTCCCTTGGGTTTCCGGAGCCCGAGGGTCATCTTATTTAACCGCCCCCCCCCCCCCCCGGGCCAGTGCACCTCTAAGTGTTGGTCCAACTGAGCGATGTCCGGGGCTACCAGGGGCAACTCTGGGCTGGCCTACCCGACATCTGGCTCATCTGAGTGTGCCCTGAGAACGAGATATGTGCATCTCCTATCGGGATTTGTCGGCACATTCGGGCGGTGTTGCTGGACTTGTTTTGTCTTTGTCGAAGTGTCTTGTAGAACCGGGATGCCGAGTCTGATCTGAATGTCTCGGGAGAAGGTATATCCTTCGTTGACCGTGAGAGCTTGTCATTGGCTAAGTTCGGACTCCCCTGCAGGGATTTGAACTTTTGAAAGCCGTGCCCGCGGTTATGGGGAGATGGGAATTTGTTAATGTCCGGTTGTAGATAACTTGAGGCAAGGTTCTTTCACTCGTTGTCAAATCTTGCATATGCATCACATATCGCATCCCACATAGCATACCATGTTTGCATCATGTTGTTTGAGCTTTGCACGTGGTTGATTTTGTTCCTTTTGATTGTTTGTCTTGTTTGGGTTGAGCCGGGAGACGAGTTCGCTAACGAGGAGACCTTTTAGTGTGCTTTCGAGAATCCAGTCAACTCTGACAACTTTGCAGGCAAGATGATTATACCCTCGAAATCACTTCTATCTTTGCTTTGCTAGATGCTCGCTCTTTTGCTATGCCTATGCTACGATGCCTACCACTTGCTTATCATGCCTCCCAAATTGCCATGTAAAACCTCTAACCCACCATGTCCTAGCAAACCGTTGATTTGCTATGTTACCGCTTGGCTCAGCCCCTCTTATAGTGTTGCTAGTTGCAGGTGAAGATTGGAGATCGTTCCTTGTTGGAACCTTATTTTCTTGTTGGGATATCACTATATTATCTTGTTATCTTAATGCATGTATATACTTGGTAAAGGGTGGAAGGCTCGGCCTTTTTGCCTAGTGTTTTGTTCCACTCTTGCCGCCCTAGTTTCCATCATATCGGTGTTATGTTCCCTGATTTTGCGTTCCTTACGCGGTTGGGTAATAATGGGAATCCCTTGATAGTTCGCCCAACCTTGGTTTTACCATTTGCCACCTAGCCTCTTTTTCCCTTGGGTTTCCGGAGCCCGAGGGTCATCTTATTTAACCCCCCCCCCGGGCCGGTGCTCCTCCGAGTGTTGCTCCAACGGAGCGATGTCCGGGGCTACCAGTGGCAACTCTGGGCTGGCCTACCCGACGTCTAGCTCATCTGAGTGTGCCCTGAGAACGAGATATGTGCAGCTCCTATCGGGATTTGTCGGCACATTCGGGCGGTGTTGTTGGACTTGTTTTGTCTTTGTCGAAGTGTCTTGTAGAACCGGGATGCCGAGTCTGATCGGAATGTCTCGGGAGAAGGTATTTCCTTCGTTGACCGTGAGAGCTTGTCATGGGCTAAGTTGGGAATCCCCTGTAGGGATTTGAACATTCGGAAGCCGTGCCCGTGGTTATGTACAGACGGGAATTTGTTAATGTCCGGTTGTAGATAACTTGAACCTTAACTTAAATTAAAATGAATCAACTGTGTGTGTTACCGTGATGGTCTCTTCTCGGCGGAGTCCAGGAAGTGAACACGGTGTTGGAGTAATGTTTGCCATAGTTGGTTCTCTTGTTCTTTGTTCGTGCTTTGCTTTCTCTTCTCGCTCTCTTTTGCGAACAGGTTAGCCACCATATTTGCTAGTCACTTGCTACAGCTCCACATATTACCTTGTCTTACCTATAAGCTTAAATAGTCTTGATCGCGAGGGTGCGAGATTGCTGAGTCCCTGTGGCTCACAGATTACTTCCAAATCAGATGCAGGGCCTGAAGACTCCATTCCAGATGATGCGCTTGAGCTCAAGTGGGAGTTCGATGAAGCCTCCCGTTGTTACTATGTGTCTTTCCCTGATGATCAGTAGTGGTGCCCAGTTGGGGCGATCGAGACCATGTCGCATGTTGGGTTGATCTTTTATTTTGTACCGTACTCGAACCATGAGTGATTGGTTGATGTAATGCTATTTATGTACTTTGTTTGACATGGCGAGTGTAAGCCAACTATGTACCTCCCCTTTTATTATCTATTTACATGGGATGTTATGAAGATTGCCTTGCTTGCGACATTGCTTTCAATGCGGTTATGCCTCTAAGTCGTGCTTCGACACGTAGGAGATATAGCCACATCGAGGGCGTTACAAGTTCGTAATCAGAGCCTTCCCCGACCTTAGGATCGTTTTTAGCAGCCGTTGTTGAGTCTAGAAAAATGTTTTCAGTCATTTAGGATTTATATATCGGAGAGTTTGGGAATTCTTTTTACTCCCCAGTCCATTCATCACTCTGGTAAGGCTTCCTGACGTAGAGTTTTGACTCTTCTCTTCTCAAATTTCACTAAAAAAACTTAGGATCACGCAGGTATCTTGGAATCGTTTTGATCGATTTGTGACGAGAACATTGTTCTTGGTAGCTCCTGTCATTTAGGGGTTGTGGCAGTGTCCCGGGGAATTGAGCTCCGAGTTGTTGTCGTCCCAATTTTATCGTTGCAGTTCTGGAATACCTGAGTTTAGTTTGCCGACATCGAAAATCTCTTTTATGCAGTTGTTGGTGAGATAACCTCGACGCCACCAAGTACTGTGGCGGGAGTTTGGGAGTACTGCCATAACTTGTATAACGGATGCTTTTCGAAGGTTGAGGTAGACGATTTCCGAAGTTTTTCTCGGTTATGTGTTGAAGGATGGATACAGCTGGATGTAGCATTTGCTAGATTTGGGTGAGATATTATGCTTCCCCTGTATCCCCAACACCTGATTGCATAACCGGAAAGGTTCGGGAGTTTCATAGGTGGGAATTCTTGTAGCTCTAGTTCTTCTTCCACGGATATTTGGTTTGAGATTAGGCGATCCTTACCGAGTATTCGTTCTTGTTCCGTACCTTGTTGATTTATTCCTCTACGTAAATTCTAAGTGGCTTCTCAATTTATGGATATGTAACCATTTCAATTGGAATGCATTCGTTCATTTTGTTCGGATGTGAAGACTATATGTTGCAATTTCATCCCGTTGGATTCAGCTTCAATTTTGTCTATCAATGTGCTAATGGATGTCAACCTCTTCAGGATGGCTCCTCCAACGCGCACGACTCTGAATCCTGATCCGCCACCACCACCTCCACCTCCGGAGGCATGGCAAGCTGTGATGGCCGCAACCAATGCAAACACGTAGTTGATCATGCAAATTCTTCAAGAGCGCAATCAAGCGAACCAAGGCAACCAGGGCAACAATCAGAATCACTTTGCTACACTCAACCAGTTCCTTGCTAACCAGCCAAAGACCTTCAGCAATTGTGTTGAGGCAACGGATGCTGACGATTGGCTCGTGGACCTATGCAAGCATTTCGAGTGCAGTAACGTCAGGCCTGAGGACTTTGTCAAGTTCGCTTCGTTTCAACTCAAAGACCAAGCTGCAGAATGGTTCCAGCAGTACGAAGATTCCAGAGGAGGTCGTGTGATTACCTGGGATGAATTCCGTCAAGACATCAAAGCTCATCATATTCCTCAGAGCATGGTTGAAAGCAAGCGTGAGGAATTCCGCAACCTGAAGCAAGGCTCTATGTCTGTCTATGACTACAACAAGTTGTTTCAGAAGATCACCCGCTTTGCTAAGGAGGACGTCCCTGACGAGAAGAGCATGATATACCAGTTCAGGGGTGGTCTCAGAGAAGAAATCCAGCTAGCTCTTGTTCTCTTTGAGCCCTTGAGCTATGATGAGTTCTACAACATGGCATTGAAACAAGAGGCTACTCAACGGAAGTGCGATGCTTCCAAGAAGAGAGTCAGAGATGCTACTCCTTCTTCCTCTACTCAAGTGGCTAAGCAGTAGAAGTATTGGCTTCCTCCTCCTCCGTTCCGTGAGCCATATCAACAGAAGAGCAAAGGTGGCAGTGGATCTTCCCACCCACCCAACCCTGGCTTTCAGAACAAGACTTCGTCTCAAGCTCCAAGCTCGAGTGCTCCGTATCATCGTCCACTTTCAGAGGTCACGTGCAACAAGTGCCAATAGAAGGGTCACTATGCCAACAAGTGCTTCAACCAGAGACGCCTCCCTCCTCCTCCTCCTGTGAGATCGGCAAGTACAGCTATGGTCAAGCATAACCCCAAGTCCGCCAAGGTCAACTTGATGAATGCAGCTCAGGCAGAGGACTCGTCAGATGTCATCATGGGTAACCTTCCTATTAATGATATTCCTGCAAAAGTTCTTTTTGACACCAGTGCATCGCGTTTTTTCATCTCGAGACCATTTGTTTCTAAGCATGAGTTGCCTTTACAAGATTTGCCTAGTCAGTTATCCGTTGTTTCTCTGGGTAAATTCATGAATGCAAGCGCTATGGCCCTAGATGTTACTATCACGTTGGGCGACTACAAGTTTCTTTCTTATCCGGTGGTTCTTGTAACTCGGATATTGATCTTATTCTTGGAATGGATTGGCTTTCTAAGCACAAGGCGCATCTTGATTGTGCTGCCAGGCAGATTCAATTCACTCATTGGTCTGAGGATGTAATTGTCTTTGCCGCACATGATGATACCATCCGTTTGTTTTCTCTCAATGAGAAGGGTGAACTAGATGCCATCTCGCAAATTCCAGTCGTTTGCGAATATCAAGACGTCTTTCCAGAAGAGCTTCCAGGAATGCCTCCGCACCGGCCAGTTGAATTCGTCATCGATCTTGAGCCTGGCACGGAACCGGTTTGCAAGCGCCCTTACAAGATCGGACCTAAAGAGTTGAAGGAGCTGAAGAAGCAACTCGATATTCAAGAGCGAATGGGTCTCATCCGACCTAGTTCCTCTCCGTGGGGTTGTGGAGTACTTTTTGGGAAGAAGAAGGATGGAACGGACCGACTTTGTGTTGATTACCGTCCATTGAACAAGAAGACTATCAAGAACAAATACCCACTTCCCAACATCAACGAGCTGTTCGAACAACTCAAAGGTGCCCAAGTATTCTCCAAGCTTGATCTCCGTATGGGTTATTACCAGATTCGAATCCGTGAGCAAGATATCCCCAAGACGGCTTTCAGAACAAGGTGTGGTTCATATGAATAAACTATCATGTCTTTTGGCCTCGTCAACGCTCCTCCGACTTTCTCTCGCATGATGAACTTCATCTTCAATGCCTACACAAACGACTTTTTTTGGTCTATCTCGACGACATTCTGGTCTTTTCGAAGAACAAGGAAGATCATGCCAGGCACTTGCGTTTGGTGCTCGATAAGCTCAGGGAACATCAGTTCTACGCCAAGTTCTCAAAGTGCGAGTTTTGGCTCGATGAGGTTCTTTATCTTGGGCATATCATCTCTGCCAAGGGCATTGCGGTGAATCCTGAGAAGGTGTCTGCAATTGTGAATTGGGAAGCACCTCAGAACGTGAAGCAACTCTGTAGCTTCCTTGGTCTCGCAAGATACTGTCGAAGGTTCGTTGAGAACTTTTCTAAGATCGCGAGGCCTCTTTCAAACCTTCTCTAGAAGCACGTCAAGTACGTTTGGTCTCCGGAATGTGACATCGCTTTCAACACTTTGAAAGAGAAATTGGTCACTGCTCCGGTTCTGACTCCTCCTGATGAATCCAAACCGTTCGAGGTCTTCTGCGATGCCTCTGTTCAAGGTCTTGGAGCAGTGTTGATGCAAGAGAAGAAAGTTGTGGCTTATACCTCTCGCCAGTTGAAGCCCAACAAGAAGAACTACCCCACTCATGACCTCGAGTTGGCGGCAGTTGTGCATGCTCTTTTGACTTGGAGACATCTCTTATTGGGGAGAAAATTGGACATCTTCACTGACCACAAGAGTCTCAAGTACATCTTCACTCAGCCTAATCTCAACCTCAGGCAGACTCGTTCGATCGAAATGATTCAAGAGTATAATCCGAGGATCGAGTATACTCCAGTCATGGCCAATGTGATTGCTGACGCATTGAGCAGGAAGTCTTATTGCAACAGTCTGATTCTCAAGCCTTATCAACCCGAGCTTTGTGAAGCTTTCCGCAAACTCAATCTGCAAGTTGTTCCTCAAGGTTTCCTCGCCAACCTTCAAGTCTCTCCTACTTTGGAAGATCAAATTTGCCAGATTCAGCTTCTCGATGCTATGGTGAAGAAGGTGAAGATTGGGATTGCCAAGAGTCAACCCAAGTACAAGTGCTACCGCCTTGATGACAAGGATACACTCTTCTTCGAGGATCGTATTGTTGTGCCCAAAGGTGATCTTCGTAAGGTTATCATGAACGACGCTCACAATTCACTCCTCTCCATCCACCCTAGGAGTACAAAGATGTATCAGGACCTCAAGCTGGCTTATTGGTGGACTCGAATGAAGCGCGAGATTGCTAAGTTCATGAATGAATGTGATGTCTGCAGAAGAGTAATGGCAGAACACCAAAGGCCAGCTGGTCTCCTCCAACCTCTTGCCATTCGAGAATGGAAGTTTTACCACATTGAGATGGACTTCGTGACTGGGTTTCCAAAGTCCAAGCGTGGCAATGATGCTATATTCGTTGTCATCGACAAACTCACTAAAGTGGCTCACTTTCTGCCTATCAAAGAGTCAATCACTACAGCTCAATTGGCAGAGCTGTATACCTCTCGGATTGTCTCGATGCACGGTATTCCACAGGTGATCTCATCAGACAGTGGCAGCATCTTTACCTCCAAGTTTTGGGATTCTTTTCAGAAGGCCATGGGCACCAACATCCGCTTCAGCACAGCTTTCCATCCTCAAACTAGCGGTCAAGTCGAGCGTGTCAATCAGATTCTTGAAGATATGCTCAGGTCTTGCGTTATCTCCTTCGGTATGAAGTGGGAAGATTGTCTTCCATATGCCGAATTCTCCTACAACAACAATTTTCAAGCAAGTTCGGGCAAGGCCCCATTCAAAATTCTGTATGGCAGGAAGTGACGTACTCCACTCAACTGGTCTGAAACCGGTGAACGTCAACTTCTGGGAAATGACTTAATCAGAGAGGCGGAGGAAATGTGTAAAGTCATTCGCGATAACCTCAAAGCAACGCAATCACGCCAGAAGAGCTACTATGATAGTAAGCACCGTGATTTGGCTTTCGAGATCGGAGATCATGTTTACCTCCGCGTCTCTCCAATGAAAGGTACTCGTCGCTTCGGTATCAAAGGGAAGCTTGCCCCTAGATACGTGGGTCCTTTCAAGATCGTCAGCAAGAGAGGCGATCTCGCCTATCAACTCGAGCTTCCTTCAAACTTTGCAAATGTGCACGACGTGTTCCATGTCTCGCAGCTCCGCAAGTGCTTCAAGACTCCGGACTGCACCGTCAACTTCGAAGACATTGATCTCCAAGAAGATCTCTCTTATCGTGAGCACCCCGTTGCTATTCTTGAAGAGACTGAATGCAAGACTCGCAATAAGTCAATCAAATTCCTCAAAGTCAAGTGGTCACACCATTTCGACCGTGAAGCCACCTGGGAACGCAAGGATCACCTCCGTTCTGAGTACCCAGCATTCTTCTAGTCCTAGATCTCGGGATGAGATCCTTTCGTATTGGTGGAGTGTTGTAACACCCCGGATGTAATTTACCTAATATGTACTCCAGCTCTTGCCATTTCCGGCGTTAATTTATTTTATTTTCTCGGGTTCGGGTTTTTGTCTCCGTGTGTTGTTGTCGTTGTCATGCATCTCATATCATGTCATCATGTGCATTGCATTTGCATATGTGTTCGTCTCATGCATCCGAGCTTTTTCCCCGTTGTCCGTTTTGCATTTCGGCGCTCCTATCTCCTCCGATGGTCCTTTCTACCTTCTTTTCATGCGTGGGGATTAAACATTTCTGGATCAGACCGAGACTTGCCAAGCGGCCTTGGTTTAGTACCGGTAGACCGCCTGTCAAGTTTCGTACCATTTGGACTTCGTTTGATGCTCCAACGGTTAACCGAGGGACCAAGAAGGCCTCGTGTGTGTTGCAGCCCAACACCCCTCCAATTTGGCCCAAAACCCACCAAAACCATCTCCATCATCTAGAGCGTTCGATCACGATCGCGTGGCCGAAAACCGCACCTCATTTGGACACTCCAAGCTCCTTCTATGCCTATATATAGGTCCTCCTCCGAAATTCACGGGTCTCCCCTCCCCCCTAAACCCTAGATCCACTCCTCCGCGCGGCCGGACACGTCCGTCGACCGCCGGACACTGTCCGCTGCTCGCCCAGACCAACCACAGCTTCCCACGTGGCCCATGTGCCGACATTGCCGCCCCCTCCGCCGCCGGCCCGCCAGGCCCGCGCGGGACCCTCCGCGGCCCGCGCGCCCGCCGCCGCCTGGCTCCCGCGCCCGGCCGCGCGCCCCGCCGCTCGGCTTCGCCGCTCCGCCGCTCCGCCGCCTGACGCCATCCTCCGCTGCCACTGGCTCGCCGCCGGCCAGCAGGAGCTCGCCGGAGCCGCGAGCACGCCGCCCCACGCCCCGTCACCATCCGCGGTGGCCGAAGCCGCCGCCCTCCGCCGGATCTGGACGAGGAAGGGCCGGATCCGCCCTTCCCCGGCCTCCCCCTCGCCTTCACCTCGCTGGAGCGGCCACCACCTCGCCGGAGATCCCCCCGGTTCGTGCACCTGCGTAGAACCATGGATCTGAGAAGAGGTTGACCTCTTTTTTTCCTAAGTCTGCAGTTTATTTTGCCCTTTTCATCATGTCATAAATCTGCAACCGTAGCTCCGTTTTGGGCGTGTAGCATATCAAAATGTTCATCTCAGAGAGCACATCATTTTATTGCATTGCATCATTTTCTTTTGAGCTCATCTTGATGCCCGAAATGCTGTTGGAAGAGTGCTATTTGAGTTAATTGACAGATCTGCTGCACCAAATAGCTATTTGTCATTTTTGCCATGATTAATGTGTGCATGATATGCCCCTGAGCTCTACATGAGTTTTGTTACATGCTTTTCCATCTTTACAGAGGTGCTATCCATGTATTTTTGTGATATGTGTGGTGACTAGAACAAGCTTGCAAAGTGGTGGATTCGTTAATGCTGATTTCAGGGACTTAGCAATTTCACCAAGTCCTTGATGTGTTTTTATCAATATGCCATATGTTCATGTTGTTTCCTAGTGATCCGTGCCTCTTTTGATGATGATCAGTAAGGATGATTTGTTAATCTTGTGGTGTTCTATCCATCCATGTCTTTGTTTGCAATTATGGAGCACCCTAGCTTGAGTCAATCGAGCTCTACTTTTTCTATTTCGTGAATCTAGGCGGATTGTCTACTTGTTAGCGATTTTGCCGAGGATGTTGTAGTTGATCTGTGCATGCTATGTTGTTGTTCTTGCCATGTCTAGCTTATATAATGTGTATTCTTGATGGTTGTATGCTTAGTTTGTCATGCCTTGCTCTGTAGTGAGTGGATCGAGCTTGTAAACATGCCTACTCGTTAACAGATTTGCATGCTCCAGTTTTTCTCTAAGTCTGTGATCTGATTATGTTTTTGCCAGGTTCACATGCTTGCAATTGTATTTTCTGATCCCTTTTGGCTCAAGGCCACGACGGGACTTTTGTTAAGCTCTTTGAGTAGCTCCATGCCATGCTTTGGTTTGCCATGTTAAGCTCCTGTAGCATATAGATTTCTTGCTCCAAAGTGTGCTACCTGATCTGAAATTCCAGGCTTGTGTTAATTTCACAAAGTCTGAAACATGTTTATCAATTGCACTTTTGCCATGCTTGTTTGAACCTGTTAATGGATGAATCGGCCGTAGCTTATTGTTAATCTTTTGTCAAGCATCATGAGTGGATCCCTGCCATATATTTTCTTGCCATGTTTGAGTACTGTAGTATATTTAACTTGATGCATTTAGATGGCTACTTGTTGTTTATCGCAGACCGGTGCCATATTTGTTTCGCTTGCCATTTCCAAACCGTGCATCCGATTCCGGTGTTCTTTATATCGATTTCAACCAAAGTCACCTCACCTTTCCAGTGGCACTCTTGGATTTCCAAGTTGAGGCAAGGTTCTTTCACTCCTTGTCAAATCTTGCATATGCATCACATATCGCATCCCACATAGCATGCCATGTTTGCATCATGTTGTTTGAGCTTTGCACGTGGTTGATTTTGTTCCTTTTTCTTGTTTGTCTTGTTTGGGTTGAGTCGGGAGACGAGTTCACTAACGAGGAGCCCTTTTAGTTTGCTTTCGAGAATCCAGTCAACTCTGACAACTTTGCAGGCAAGATGATTATACCCTCGAAATCACTTCTATCTTTGCTTTGCTAGATGCTCGCTCTTTTGCTATGCCTATGCTACGATGCCTACCACTTGCTTATCATGCCTCCCAAATTGCCATGTCAAACCTCTAACCCAACATGTCCTAGCAAACCGTTGATTTGCTATGTTACCGCTTGGCTCAGCCCCTCTTATAGTGTTGCTAGTTGCAGGTGAAGATTGGAGATCGTTCCTTGTTGGAACCTTATTTTCTTGTTGGGATATCACTATATTATCTTGTTATCTTAATGCATGTATATACTTGGTAAAGGGTGGAAGGCTCGGCCTTTTTGCCTAGTGTTTTGTTCCACTCTTGCTGCCCTAGTTTCCATCATATCGGTGTTATGTTCCCCGATTTTGCGTTCCTTACGCGGTTGGGTAATAATGGGAATCCCTTGATAGTTCGCCTTGAATAAAACTCTTCCAGCATTGCCCAACCTTGGTTTTACCATTTTCCACCTAGCCTCTTTTTCCCCTGGGTTTCCAAAGCCCGAGGATCATCTTATTTAACCCCCCCCCCCCGGGCCGGTGCTCCTCTGAGTGTTGGTCCAATGGAGCGATGTCCGGGGCTACCAGTGGCAACTCTGGGCTGGCCTACCCGACGTCTAGCTCATCTGAGTGTGCCCTGAGAACGAGATATGTGCAGCTCCTATCGGGATTTGTCGGCACTGTCGGGCGGTGTTGTTGGACTTGTTTTGTCTTTGTCGAAGTGTCTTGTAGAACCGGGATGCCGAGTCTGATCGGAATGTCTCGGGAGAAGGTATATCCTTCTTTGACCGTGAGAGCTTGTCATGGGCTAAGTTTGGACTCCCCTGTAGGGATTTGAACTTTCGGAAGCCGTGCCCTGGTTATGTGCAGACGGGAATTTGTTAATGTCCGGTTGTAGATAACTAGAACCTTAACTTAAATTAAAATGAATCAAGTGTGTGTGTTACCGTGATGGTCTCTTCTTGGCGGAGTCCGGGAGGTGAACAAGGTGTTGGAGTAATGTTTGCCATAGTTCGTTCTCTATTTCTTCTTTCGTGCTTTGCTTTCTCTTGTCGCTCTCTTTTGCGAACAGGTTAGCCACCATATATGCTAGTCGGTTACTGGAGCTCAACATATTACCTTGTCTTACCTATAAGCTTAAATAGTCTTGATCGCGAGGGTGCGAGATTGCTGAGTCCCTGTGGCTCACAGATTACTTCCAAACCAGATGCAGGGCCCGATGACTCCGTTCCAGATGATGCGCTTGAGCTCAAGTGGGAGTTCGATGAAGCCTCCCGTCTTTACTATGTGTCTTTCCCTGATAATCAGTAGTGGTGCCCAGTTGGGGCGATCGGGACCATGTCGCATGTTGGGTTGATCTTTTATTTTGGTACCGTACTCGGACCATGAGTGATTGGTTGATGTAATGCTATTTATGTACTTTGTTTGACGTGGCGAGTGTAAGCCAACTATGTACCTCCCCTTTTATTATCTATTTAGACGGGATGTTGTGAAGATTGCCTTACTTGCGACATTGCTTTCAATGCAGTTATGCCTCTAAGTCGTGCTTCGACACATAGGAGATATAGCCGCATCGAGGGCGTTACAGGTTGCCCGTAGGAGTTCCTTAGCATCTACACCATCGCGATGCAGGCCGCTGGTGCTCGCGACGATAAGGTGCTTGCCAATTACTTCCCGTTGGCCCTGAAACCCAATGTCATGTCTTGGTTGATGCACTTGCCGATGGATTCCGTTTCTTCTTGGTCGAACCTGTGTCATGAGTTTGTTGGTGCCTTCACTAGAGGCCACCAAGCTCATGGCCAGGCGAGTGATTTGCATATCATTTCCCAGAAGGAAGGTGAAAAATGCACAAGTACATACAGAGGTTCAGCCGAGTGCAATACAACATCCCAGATGTTCACCCTGCCATCGTGATCATCGCATTCCATTAGAATGTGCGCAACCACAAGATGCGTGAAGAGCTGGCAATGAACAAGGTCAAGGATGTGGCCGGACATTACGTTCTGGCCGATAGATGTGCTCGGGCAGAAGAGGGGAGGAAGTACCCTGGCGAAGACGCTGGCGCGGAAACCAACTCTACCGATGAAGACATCGCCGCCCCGACGAAGAAGGGTCGGCATCGCAACAGGAAGCTCAAGGGCAAGACCATGATTGCCGTCGAGGGATCCGACGACACCAGCGCTGCCAAGAAGGCCAAGGTAGACGTCCCCGTTAAGGAGATTGCCTGGTGCGCCGCTTGCCGGGCCTTGGCGGCTGCCGACAAGCCAGGGGGCTCTGGCAAGCAGTATTGCAAGATCCACCGCACCAAAGGCGAGGACCTCCAGAACAGCCGACAAGTCGATCTGCTTGCTGAAAAGCAAAAAGCCGAGTATGAGAGGCGGGACAAGGAGAAGGGCCAAGATGGCGCTGAAGGATCCGGCAAGAAGCGTGGCGGCCAAGGAGGTCGCCGCGGCAAGGATAACCAGTAGGAGAGGCCCGCTTTTGGCCGCGACAAGAAGGAGGAAGACGATGATCATGACGAGGACGACGAGTCTGGCGAGCATGAGTTCCAGAAGGCTACGGAGGCCATGTGCGTCAATGGTGGCGCCTCGCTGCATAATTCCCACCGCCATCTCAAATAGTGGGCGCGTGAGGTCACAACAGCGGAGCCCTCATTCAACGCTCGGAAGCCACTGAAGTGGTCCAGCACGCCCCTCATCTTTGACGCCGAGGACCACCCTGACCGCACAACTGCGGTCGGGTGTTTGCTGTTTTTGTTCTCACCAATGATACACAACCTCAAGGTGAAAAAGATGCTGGTTGACGGCGGGACCGGTCTGAACTTGATCTCACCCATTGTGATCAAAAGGCTGCAAATTCCTGATGGAGACCTCAAGGAAACGGGCACATTTCAAGGGGTCAACCCGGGAAGGATCCAGCCGAAGAGGAAGGTCACATTACCTGTGACGTTTGGAGGCGAGTTGAACGACAGGACGGAGAGGATTGTCCTCGATGTAGCCGAGATCCCCTTGCCCTACAATGGGATCCTCGGCCGCCCGGCACTAGCCAAGTTCATGGCAGCGGCGGACTACACCTACAACAAGCTAAAGATGTCTGGGCTGATGACCATCATCACCGCCCCCTCCGACAAGAAGGACGCGCTGATCTGCGCTGACCAACTCTATCGAGAAGCAGTTGCAGCAGCTGCCGCCAAGGCACCTGCTCCTGCCACTGAAGCCCCGGGAGGAAAGATGAAGACCGGCCAGACCTCTCGCACCCACTCCGGCAAGCGCACCTCTTAGGAGTGTTGTGCTACCTTTGAGGACATGCAAGAGAGCTCCACCGGCAAGAGCAACAAATCCAGAGCTGCACCACCAGAGACCAACAGGGTGTCCATCAAGGAGGATGGAACGGGAGGGGCTTTCACCGTAAGCTCCACCCTTGATAGCAAATAGGAATGCGCGCTTGTTACTTTCCTGCGGGCAAATGTTGATGTGTTTGCATGGCAAGCATCCGACATCCCCGGTGTTCCCAGGGAAGTGATTGAGCACCATCTTGTTGTCTGTCCCCATGCGCGACCCGTCAAGCAGAAGGTCAGGAAGCAAGCTTTGGAATGGCAGGAATTCATCACAGAGGAGATCAGGAAGTTGGAAGCAGTAGGCTTGGTGAGAGGGGTACTCCATCCAACGTGGTTGGCCAATCCGGTGGTGGTGCGCAAGGCGAACGGGAAGTGGAGGCTGTGTATTGATTACACAGATATTAATAAGGCTTGTCCTAAGGACACCTTCCCGTTGCCGCGCATTGACCAGATTGTTGACTCCACGGCCAGGTGCAATCTGTTATCATTCCTCGAAGCCTACTCGGGCTACCACCAGATCTTCATGGCAAAGGAAGACGAAGAGAATACATCATTCATCACCCCATGTGGTACGTATTGCTTTTTACGGATGCGTTTCGGGTTGAAGAGTGCTGGCTCGACATTCGCAAGGGTGGTACAAATTGGTTTTGAGCCCCAGCTACATAGAAATACGGAAGATTATATGGATGACATAGTGGTCAAAACCAAGGGCGAGGCAAACCCTTGTACAAGACTTAGAAGAGACGTCTGCCAACCTACGCAAGATCAACCTCAAGCTGAACCTTGAGATGTGTGTCTTCGGCGTACCATCTGGCAAACTTATCGGGTTCTTTGTGTCGCAGCGTGGGATCGAGGCAAACCTAGAGAAGATCAAGGCTATTGAGCAGATTGAGGCACCCAAGCGGATCAAGGATGGGCGTCGGCCCACTCGCTGTGTTGCCGCCATGAGCAGATTCATCTCCATGTCCGCTGAGCGTGCCCTTCCCTTTTTCAAGATCTTGAAGAAGGCGGGCCCAATGGAGTGGACCCCAGAGGCCGAGATAGTGTTGCAGGATCTTAAGAAATACCTTTCCTCTACACCAATATTGGTTGCGCCTAAACCACAAGAGTCGTTGCTACTGTATCTGGCGGCGACGAATCAAGTGGTCACTGCCGCGCTAGTGGTGCAGAGGGAGGTCGGTAAAGATGCGGTGGCGACAGTGGGGCTAGCGGATGGCAAGCCAGAGATTCCCCCGGTAGGGCCTGATGCTGGCAAGACAAGGCCCCCGGCAGAGTCTGACGCCATCAGGACAGGCCCCATGCAATCAAATGAGGTGGTGCAGAAGAAGAAGAAGAAGATGCAACACCCGGTTTACTTTGTCAGCTCCCTCCTACAGGGGATAGGTCAAGGTACTCTGGTTTGCAGAAATTGCTCTTCAGCCTCCTTATGGCCTCGAGGAAGCTACGTCACTACTTCCAAGCACACGAAATCACCGTCGTCACCCGCCTCCCATTACAACGGATACTTCACAACCCAGACGCAACCGAAAGGATTGTGGAGTGGGCCTTGGAGCTTTCGACCTTTGGTTTGAAGTTTGAAAGTACTTCGACAATCCAGAGCAATGTCTTGGCAGAGTTCATTGCAGAATGGACCTCAACGCTTCACGAGGAAATCCAGGAGACCACCCTCCCCGGGAAGGAAGCAAGTCACAAACTGGATCATGTACTTTGATGGGGCTTTCTTGCGGGAAGGTGCTGGTGCTGGTGTGCTGCTCGTCGCACCCACCGGAGAGCACCTAAAGTATGTAATCCAGATGCACTTTCCTAGGGAGATGTCCACAAACAACACTGTTGAGTGCGAGGGGTTGCTTGCCGGCCTCAGGATCATGGCGGACCTCGGGGTCAAGAAGCTCATCGTCAGGGGTGATTCATAGCTTGTCGTTAGACAATTTAACAAAGATCATCAGAGCCCGTTGATGGAGGCCAACGTAGATGAGGTGAGGAAGCTGGAGGAGCGCTTTGATGGTATACAAGTAGAGCACGTTCCGCGAGCAGAGAACAACATCGCCGATTACCTGTCAAACCGCGTTGCATTCAAGCTACCTGTGGAACCAGGTCCTTTTTGGTTCGGTTAACTCAACCATCCGTCGAACCATCAACGGAGCTGAACAAACGGAGGAAATCAGGCCCCAACAAGTACTTTCCCACCCAGCCCCCAGGGGCCACCGGCAAGGGTGTTGCCACGGATTATGAGCCTGGCAAGGAGCGACTGATTCCGACGGGCCGTCAAGCCTTGGCCGTAGAGATAGCTGCTCCCATGGCAGAAGAAATGCCTTTGGTCCCTGCCGTTGAGGCCCAGGCTCCGGCATGGGCACAACATACCATCCGATTCCTCGAAACAGGGGAGCTTCCTGAGGAGCAGGAAGAAGCGGAGAAAGTAGCCCGTCGGTCTACCATGTATCAGTTCGTCGATGACGTCCTATACAGGAAGAGACCGAACGGTGTGAAATTGAAGTGCATTCCTCAGGAGAAAGGACTGGAGCTGTTGACGGAGATACACAGAGGCATATGTGGCTCCCACATAGGGTCGAGGACCCTTGCCAGCAAGACATTCAGGCAGGGTTTTTCTGGCCCACTGCCCTCTAGGATGCGACGGCACTAGTAACCATGTGTGAAGCGTGTCAGTTCCATTCAAAGAAGCTTCATCAACCAGCTCGAGCCCTTCAAACAATTCCTCTTTCCTGGCCATTCTCGGTTTGGGGGCTCGACATCCTGGGCCCTTTCCCCCATGTTGTCGGGGGCTTTGAGTACTTGTACATTGCGATCGACAAGTTCACAAAGTGGCCAGAGGTGGAAGCAGTGAAGAAGGTGACAGCACAGTCAGCCGTCAAGTTCTTCAAGGGGTAGTGTGCCGTTTTGGTGTGCCAAAAAGAGTCATCACCGACAAAGGCACGCAGTTCACAAGCCACACCTTCATGCAATACAACCAAGACCTCGGCAGCAGGGTTTGTTTCGCTTCCGTGGCACACCCACGGAGCAACGGCCCGGCGGAGAGGCAAAATGCTGAAGTGTTGCGAGGCCTGAGGACAAAGACTTTTGACAGGCTGCACAAGAGTGGAAAGCGCTGGATTGGTGTGTTGCCGGTGGTTCTTTTGTCCATCAGAACAACGCCAAATCGAGCCACCGGCCAGACACCCTTTGCCCTAGTATACGGGGTAGAAGAAGTTCTCCCCACGGAACTCATATACGGGTCACCTTGAGTGCTCGCTTACGACGAGCTTGAGCAAGAGCAATTGCGGCAAGGTGACGCAACGCTCCTTGAGGAAGATCGTCTTCGGGGGGCTGTGAGAGCAGCATGCTACCAGCAAGCCTTGCGGTACTACCATAGCCGCAAGGTTCATGCCCGAAGCCTTGAGGAAGGCGACCTTGTTCTTCGACCCGTTCGGTTGGCCAAGAATTCCAACAAGTTGATGCCAAAGTGGGAAGGCCCTTATCGGGTAATATGAGTCACCAGGCCTGGCGCAGTCTGCCTTGAGACCGAAGATGTTGTTCCAGTGAGCAACTCCTGGAACATTGAACATCTTTGCAAGTTTTACCAATAAGACGTGGTTGAGGGGCCCCCCAGCAACACACCTTTTGTACAAGCCTTGCCGGCAAGGCATGTAACCCTTTGTACAAAGCCAGGCGCAGACCCTGAGCATAAATAAATGAAGCGCTGGAGCCCTAAGTATTAGCATGGATGCAAGGTTAAGTCTCTCCCTCGGTTAGGGTTGATAGTGCATAGCAGAGACTAACCCCTAGCCTAGAGGTCAAGTATGCGCCTTTCTATCTTCTTTGGTTCACAGGGCATGTGGACACTTCTGCTGAGCCACTTGGGAGAAAGAAAACGAACCGGCACTCCGGCCCCGGCAAGCCAAGATTGCCGGGGGCTGAAGACACAAGGATCTAACCACGGCAAGCCAAAGTTGCCGGGGGCTGCAGATTTAGATAAGTCCTTCATCCCCTGTTGTGCACTTCCGTATGGAACTGGGACAAATGAAACCTCGTTTTGCTCCAAGACCACCATGCTCCCCTTTCTTCTTGTACCCAAGTCCCTGGGACAGAACCGGGTCGTAGACGTCGTGGCAACGAAATAAACGAAGGGCCTAACTCTACTTCGCCCCTGCCTCCGCCAAAAGGGTGAGAATGGTCGACTAAAGTCAAGGGACGACAAGGCGTGTTGCCGGGCGACAATGTTTATCTTAAAAATAACAAGGATTCGTTCCTTGGCATGGGCCTTGCTCACGCACAGAGAACCCGGCAAGCACCCTTTTTCATTAAAAAAATCCCATATAGGTACAGTTCATACGGAATTAAAAGGATGAGCAAGGGGATTACAGGTCTTAAAATTAACAAATGCCCACAGGCTTACAAACTGAAAAGAGATAAGATGCCCGTATTCCCTTTCTTACCCCTCTCCTCAGAAAGCGGAATAAGGTGGTGGGAGGGCAAAAAGAGCGCCTAGGCAAGGTACGAGGAGAAAAAGGCACCAACAGAACATCTTGGTGCCAGGAAAGGAGCTGGAAGATGAGGCAGCGGGCCGGCAGTACGCGACGAAGGCGTCAGTGCCCGCGTACTCCGACTTGATGTTCGCCACCCGCCTTCTTCGCCTTCTCTGGCCCTCCTACGCCAGCCGCCCAAGGAGACGACAGGGAGCGCCCCGATGCAGAGGTTGACGAGGAAGGCCCTCGGTAGGCCGCACGATGAAGGGCAGGGTGATGCGGTTGGTTGGAGACGAGGTCGATGTGACCTCGCTCGACGCTCTCGTCGTTGCTGTCGCTACCCTCCTCATCACTCCCGCTTGAAGAGGAATCTTCATCGTCGGAGGAGCTCTCCACATAGCACTTTAGGCGAGTTCCAAGATCTCCAAAGACCTTAACGGAGAGCAGGCAGCCCTCCATTAACTTGAAGTAAAGGACAAGCCCCGCCGTCAGGCTGTGGATGCGAGTGAACGTCTTCTATCCGCGACGGAGGTACATGACGCGAGGAGTGGGGAAGTCGATGTCGACCCGCGTGCCGCCGTTCCCGCAGCCCCTCATGTGCAACCTGAGGGTCTGGGGTGGATCGAGCTCCATCTCCCAAGCAAATGGCGTAGGGAGACGTAGGCGGTGACTCGGTGGCCGGTGCAGCCTGATGAAGAACTCGCAAGGCTGGTCCCCGACGTGGCCCTCCATCAGGGGAGGCATCGCTAGCGGAGGCGAGGCTAGTGCGTCGCCTAGTCCCCCTCTCCCCCGAGTGCGACGACGACCTCGGCCTCGCCCCCTCCCCTTCCTCTCGTGGCCGGCTCCGCCACCACGAGCTCTTGGGAAGGAGGGACGTGCTATCGAGCAGCGACCTTAGCCGCCACCGTCGAAGGGCCAGCACCCCCTCTCGCCATGGCGGGTGGAAGAAAGGAGCCGAGGTGGAAGACGATGGATGCTGAGAGAATGTGGGATGACATCCCCCTCCATCTCCTTATAAAGGGGCGAGGTCGAGGCTCGGACGCCCCAATCAACAAATCCAGCCACTGGAGGCGCAGGGAATCATGACCGACCCGCTGCCCCAATCAGCAACGGCCGAGTTTCCGGCCTCCACCGCCTGCCACCTGCATGGGGACACATGGCAAGCAAGCAGAATTGAGGGGACCGGTGAGGTGACCGTTCCCCACCCCATGATCGTGGGGGACTGACGCCTTGAAGACCACAACCCGAGTTCGCCCAAGTAAATGAGCTGCGCCTCTGCGCCTCCCTCTTTTTATGGGGAAGGCGCGGGCCGCCTCTTTACCACGATGTGACGCATGCGTGCAGAAACCGCCCCACGCATGACCCCCACGTCAGGCACGACCCTCCACGTCGCATGTTCAACGCATGTCATGGGGAAGCGCAGCGGATGAGAAGTTACTATGGTAAAATCCGCCCCACCTACCCACGCACCGTTTTGGGCCTAGCCCAACAACGCGGCGCGCTTATGTGTGGCCAAGGCCCGGGGGCTCCTGTCGGTGTACAAAGTAGGGGCTCTTCTTTTGGCCCCTTTACTTGTGCACAGGCAGTCAGAGCCGCGCGCCACAGCCATACTTAGTAGGGCAGAGGAGGGAAGCTGGAGAGAATTCGAAGCACGAGACAACCAAGGCAACGCCAAGACCAGAAACGCAGCAGAGCAAGAGGGCCATGTGGACTCCCTCGGCAAGATCCTTGCCGAGGAAGCCTCTGCAGCCTCGGCAAGAGCCTTGCTGGGGCAACTTGCCCGATGCTAGCGGAGCAAGCCACCCTTGAGCCCACAGGCTCCAACCCAACCAACTAAATTGGAACCAAGGCTCGGGAGGCGCCTCTGTGGTGGCATGCAAATCTTTGTCAAGATCATAAACATGGAAGATCAGATGAGCACCAGAAGACGACGACCCACAGCGGGATCCTAGCCGAGGAAATCTACAAGGCCTCCGGCAAGACCCTTGCCGGGAACGACTGCAACGCCACGGCAAGACCCTTGCCGGGCCCCCGGCAAGACCCTTTCCGAGGGCATCAGCAGGGCCACTACCAGGCCCGTGTCCGCCAAAGCTCCACCACCGTCCCCAAGCAGCTGCTAGCTCAACCAGCTGGGCAGGCACCTCATGACGGCGGGCGGCCTCTACACCAACTCAGCAAGCACCTGCATGGCGGCATGCGACCCTTCATGAAGGCTCCACCACCGTGCCAGCCCAGCAGCCAGCCAACGTGGCGCCGTGACGATGCCTCATCAGCTCGGACATGTGTCGAGGCCAGGCGAGGTGGCGACGGTTGGGACGTGCTTCCCTGGCGTCCCCAATAAAGCAAGGGGGGCACGTCGGCAGCGCATAAAATGCATTTGTCTGATGGTCCCAGCGGATAGGCTTATTGACTGTAGAACTTTCCACCTCCTATGTGCGACTGTGTCAACCCCTTTTTACTATAAAAGGAGGCCCGAGGTGACCAGGAGAGGGATTCGGCTCTTTTGGGAAAGTTGCACCCCGTAGCTAGCTCAAGAACACAAGAACACTCAAATACATCCACCAAAGCAGGACTAGGGTATTACGCATCTTCACGGCCGAACCTGGGTAAACAATCCGTGTGTTTCCTGTCAAACCCGCTCTTTGCACAACCTCACGCTCACGAACCGTAGAAGGGATCCCAGTGACCCCATAGGTGTCGTTTCCACCGACAATCAGTTAAGGGGACCTCTTCGGAAAGACTCTGTCCCTCTCATCCGTTTCTCAAACATCATGGATTGCGAGAAATCCAACAGAGGAGATCGAGTCTTGTGGGGAAAAGTGCGCAAACCTCTACCGAGTGTACAAACTAATCATGGTTAGCCATGTCCCCGGTTATGGACATCTTGAGTATCTGGTTCTTGAATTACTATGTTGTTCTCATCACTTTACTTAATTAATTTGTGGGGTTATTGATTATTAATTTGGGATTGAGATGGGTTTACCATTCTCAATGTTTTCAACCAACTTTGTAGTTAAATAAAATGTATTCCTTTGTTGGAGGGAAAAACTGGCTTTACGCAAAATGATAACCATGGAGCCTCCACCAGCCATATATGCATATAGTTATACCTGTTACTTGCTCATTGCTCTATAGTGTTATCTTGCTAGCATATTCCATGTGCTGACCTACATAGGCTGCAATGTAATATGTTGCAGAGTTTTCAGAAGAAGAGTAAGGTGCGCTAGGTCGTTGTCGTGCACTCAGCCATCTCGTTGGAGTTGATGGACTCATTTACCTTTCGAAGCTTCCATTGTTATCTTTTTAGATGGCCTTCAGCCATATTATTGTAATAAGTTCTATTTTGAGACATTCGATGTAATAAGTGTGTGATTGACCTCTGTTATAAATCTTCGAGTACTGTGTGTGTCAACATTACCGGTCCAAGGATGACACTTATGCACAGAGATTTGACCGTCTGAGGTCGGATCGCTACAAGATGGTATCAGAGCACACGCTGACTGTAGGACGCGACCACTAAGATAAGCCATGGGAACCTCTTCTCTACTCATTTCTGACTCTTCTCCATTTTCTACTCTATAGATGGCGGACCCAAGGAAAAAGTTTGCTCAACCGGATGAAGACACACCTTTTGGACGACACTTGAAGGAAGCCACTAGGTACCTGAACATCGAAATACCAAGGTTTACCGGGACCTACACCGCCACTCTACCTGAAGAAGAGGACTGGACGATTCAAGTTCATGTTCCAGGAAGGACATTCACGCCAGTTACGGAGCCCATAGAGTTTTCCTTTGATGCACCAACCTAGAGTCTAGGAAAGAGCATGGCAGCCCACATCGCCATGGGACGCATCTGCGAGGTATACCACGAGGATCTTAATGACTCCATCTACTAGATATGTGGCCGCCGAGATGAGTAATGGGAGATGATTTGCACCAGGAAGGATAAATCCATTGCAGCCTCTATCCAGGAGTTAAACCAACACATTCGTCGTCAGGGGAACCAGATGTGCACCAGCATTATAGACATGAAGAAAGTGATGACCAGGAACATGGGGATAGAAGAGGAACTCAAGTCTACACGCGATGGATATGAAGAAGAAATTGCAGTACTAATGGAGAAGAATGAAGACTTGAAGAAGAAGCTAGGAATATTCATGGGAGATCCCGCACCTGAGGAGGACAACCACCCCGAAGACTACGTCATCATCGGCGACACCGACTCTGACCCCGATAGTGATGATGATTATGAAGACGAAGTTGGAGCAGATATCATGGAGTCTTCCACTGATCAAAATTTCTAGTCGACCACCATATTATCAGTAGTATTCCCCATGTATATAGTAATAATCCGAGTATTTTGTGACGTTAGCTTAGATCGATTGTATGATCTTGTTTGAATTGAGTGATGTGAATGAATGTGTTTGTCTCATGTGCATATGGGTAGTGATTTCCCTTTAGACCTCACTCTATTCTATTCTCACCCCTCTAAACCTATCAGATGCCTCCGAGACGTGACCCCGGATTTGTTTTCCCACCGAAGCTCACTTAGTTGATCCAATAGCAGAATGCCTTGATGCAGCTACTAGTCCAGAACCAAGGCAACAACAACAACAACAACAACAACAACAATAACAACAACCCACCGCCACCACCCAAGTGGACAATTTAGCCTGCTTTCTGAGGTTGAATCTGCCGGTGTTTTCCAATAGCACCAAGCCGATTGTTGCTGATGACTGGCTCCGCAGGATTGGAAGGGGGCTGACCACCGTAGGTTGCGCAGATGCGGAGAAAGCGTGCTTTGCCGCATATCAACTGGATGGACCGACAGCCTCATGGTGGGAGAATTACACAGTCACAGTCCCCATAGCAAATTTCACTTGGGATCCGTTTCAGCAAGCTTTCCACACAACACATGTCTCAACTGAAGCAATGAGTATGAAGAAGCGTGAGTTTCGCAACTTACGCTAGGGAAATCGTACTAGGGCACAATACATGGATGAGTTCTGTAAGTTAGCTCATTATGCCCCAGATGATGTGGCCACAGATGCTGCAAAGCATGAGAAGTTTATGGAAGGGCTGACTGATGAGCTGAGTGTGAAGTTGATGGTGGAACATTTGCCAACTACCAGGAGTTGGTAGACAGGGCTCTTATGATCGAAGGCAAGCAACAACAGATAGAGAGCCGCAAAAGGAAGTATGCACAGGGTAAGGACAACTCTAGAGCTTAGTAGAAGCCTCGTTTTACACCAAACTCAGGAAGATACACCCATAATCATGGGGGCCACACTCACAATGGAGGAATTCCACACAACCAAAGTGTCCATAAGAATGGGAATGGGAATGGAGGAAGCAACAGCCAGAACCGTTCTAACCCAGCCACACCCACTAAGAAGGACCTGAGCCATGTCACCTGTTACAAGTGCGGGAAGAATGGACACTACGCTAATGATTGTTCTGAATTGAAAAATGGTAATGGAAATGGAAACTCTGGGAAGAAGCCCAACCCCTTCACCAGAGGTCAGGTGAACCACATCAATGTGGAGGAAGTTGAAGAGCAGCCCGATGCAGTTACCAGTAAGTTTTTGATTAAGTCATTTACTGCAATTGTTCTTTCCGACACTGGTGCATCGCATTCATACATATCAAGGGGATTTGTGGATAAGTTTAAGTTGCCCACCAAAGCCCTTAAGACACCTATGTTAGTAAGCTCGCCAGGAGCGGAGTATATGGAAAGCAGAGGATGTTTTCACATGCCATTGACCATAGGTAGGCATGTTTTCCCCTCAAACCTAATAATTTGGGAGACACGAGGATTGGATGTGATACTAGGCATGGATTGGCTATCGATGTATGGAGGAAACATCGACCGTGCTAGTAAGTCAATTTTACTCACCACCCTTGAGGGAAACAGGATCAAGTATGTATCTAGGCATGCGCCATGGAGGACCCAAGTAAATCAATTCTCGGGAGTTGTTCAGGAATAAGTGCCTGTTGTGAGGGATTAACCGGATGTATTTCCAGAAGAACTACCAGGCATGCCACCAGATAGAGACATAGAATTTTTGATAGAGTTGTTGCCAGGCACCGGACCAATATCGAAGAGACTGTATCGGATGCCCGCAAAAGATCTGGAGGAAATTAAGAAGTTGATTAAGGAGTTACTAGAGAAACGTTATATCCAACCAAGTTCATCACTGTGGGGAGCCCCAGTGCTGTTAGTTGAGAAGAAGGATGGATCTTTGAGAATGGTTGTTGATTATCGAGCATTGAATGAGGTGACGATCAAGAACAAGTACCCACTGCCGATGATCAATGATTTGTTTGCCCAGCTGCAGTGAGCTAAAGTAGTCTCCAAGATCGATCTTTGATTAGGATACCACCAGCCGAAGATCCGAGAATAGGATATACCTAAGACAACTTTTACCACGACGTATGGGATATATGAGTACATGGTCATGTCTTTTGGATTGACTAACACCCTTGCCTATTTCATGAGTATGATGAATAAGGTGTTCATGTAATTATTGCACAAGTTTTTTGTGGTGTTCGTGGATGATATATTGGTGTACTCGAAGAATGAAGAGGAACACAAGGAACATTTGCAATTAGTTCTCAAGAAGCTCAGGGAACATCAACTATATGCCAAGTTCAGCAAATGTGAATTTTGGCTGAAGGAAGTTGGATTTCTTGGACATGTTATATCAGGAGAAGGTATAGCAGTAGACCCTACCAAGGTTCAGCTTGTCACTGAGTGGTTGGCACCCACCTCAGTTGGAGAGATCCGCAGTTTTCTGGGACTCGCAGGATATTATAGGAGATTCATTGAGAATTTTTCCAAGATTGCGAAACCCATGATGGAGTTGTTGAAGAAGGACACCAAATTCAAATGGATAGAGAATGTGAGGCTAGTTCTCAGGAGTTGAAGAAACGTTTAGTTACAGCCCCACTGCTAATTCTTCTGGATATACACAATCCATGTTTATTGCGAAGCTTCTCGCCTGGATCTTGGAGGTGTACTTATGCAAGATGGGAGAGTTGTTTCATATGCCTCATGTCAGCTTCGACCTCACAAGTTGAATTATGCCACGTATGATTTGGAGTTAGCAGCCCTAGTGTATGCGCTCAAGACCTAGAGGCACTTTCTTATCGGAAACCGTTGTGATGTGTACGCAGATCACAAGAGTTTGAAGTACATTTTCACGCAGAAGGAGTTGAATCTCAGGCAGAGGGGATGGCTGGAATTCATAAATGATTATGATATGAAACTACATGATCATCCAGGAAAGGCCAATGTCGTAGAAGACGCTTTGAGCCGCAAGAGTTATGTCAATACCCTCATAAGCGGAGGATTACCGCAGGAGTTAGTCGACGATCTCAAGGAACTTCGTTTGGCGATAGTTCCAAGAGGTTTTGTTGCGACAATGGAGGTTCAGTCCACATTATTGGGAAAGATTCGAGAAGCTCAGAAGGATGATAATGAAATTGCTGAGATAAATGAGAAGATGAGCAAAGGAAAAGGCAAGAGTTTTCGTGAGGATGAGCATGAAACTTTATGGTTTGAGGATCGTGTATATGTGCCCAATAATGCGGAGATCAGGATGTTAATACTTCAGGAAACTCGTGACTTGCCATACTCGATTCACCCTGGAAACACCAAGATTTATCTGGATATGAAGGAACGTTTCTGGTGGACAAGTATGAAGAAGGATATTGCCGAGTATGTAGCAGTATGTGATGTATGTTAGAGAGTGAAGGCAGAACATCAGAAGCCAGCCGGATTATTACAGCCTATGTCGATACCCGAATGGAAGTTGGATTACTAAGGAAACGCTCGGGATATGATTCTATCTGGGTAGTAGTTGATCGCTTGACCAAAGTGGCTCACTTTATCCCAGTGAAAACTACTTATACGCGCGCAAAGTTGGCCAAGATATATATAACCAAGATCGTATGTCTGCATGGAGTTCCGAGGACCATCGTATCAGATAGAGGAACACAGTTTACTTTGAAGTTTTGGAATCAGTTGCACCAGACTTTGGGTACCAGACTAGAGTTCAGTACAACCTTTCATACACAGACAGATGGGCAGACCGAGAGAGTCAATCAGATTCTGGAGGACATGTTGAGAGCTTGTGCACTAGATTATGGATCCAGTTGGGATGATAATTTTCCTTACACAGAGTTCTCATATAGCAATAGTTACCAGGATAGTTTGAAGATGGCCCCTTTCGAAGCTTTGTATGTAAGAACTTGCAGGACACCATTGATGTCGGATGAAATTGGACACTGTCAGTTGTTTGGACCAGATTTAATAAAGGAGTCTGCTACTTCTTGAGCACTGCGTTGGTTTTCCCTTGAAGAGGAAATGGTGATGCAGCAAAGTAGCCTAAGTATTTCCCTCGGTTTTTGAGAACCAAGGTATCAATCCAGTAGGAGGCCACACGCAGGTCCCTCGTACCTACACAAACAAATAAGAACCTCGCAACCAACGCGAAAAGGGATTGTCAATCCCTTCACGGTCACTTACGAGAGTTAGATCTGATAGAGATGATAAAATAATATTTTTGGTATTTTTATTATATAGATTGAAAGTAAAGATTGCAAAGTAAATAGATTGGAAACTTATATAATAAAAGATAGACCCGAGGGCCATATGTTTCACTAGTGGCTTATCTCAAGATAGCATAAGTATTACGGTGGGTGAACAAATTACTGTCGAGCGATTGATAGAAAAGCAAATAATTATGAGAATATCTATGTATTATCATGTATATAGGCATCACATCCGTGACAAATAGACCGACTCCTTCCTGCATCTACTACTATTACTCCACACATCGAACGCTATCCAGCATGCATCTAGATTATTAAGTTCATAAGAACAGAGTAACACATTAGGTAAGATGACGTGATGTAGAGGGATAAACCCAAGCAATATGATATAAACCACATCTTTTTAATCTCAATGGCAACAATACTATACGTGTCGTTTCCCTTTCTGTCACTGGGATCGAGCACCGCAAGATTGAACCCAAAGCTAAACACTCCTCCCATTGCAAGAAAGATCAATCTAGTAGGCCAAACCAAACTGATAATTCGAAGAGACTTGCAAAGATAACCAATCATATATAAAAAATTTCAGAGAAGAATCAAATATTGTTCATAGATAGACTTGATCATAAACCCAGAATTCATCGGATCTTGACAAACACACCGCAAAAAGAGTTACAATGAATTGATCTCCAAGAAGATCGAGGAGAACTATGTATTGAGATTCAAAGAGTGAGAAGAAGACGTGTAGCTAAGAACTATGGACTCGAAGGTCTGAATTAAACAACTCACACATCATCGGAGAGGCCATGGAGTTGATGTAGAGGCCCTCTGTGATTGATGCCCCCTCCGGCGCAGCTCCGGAAAAGGCCCCAAGATGGGATCTCTACAGAAGGTTGCGGCAGTGCAAATAGGGTTTCGTGGTGCTCCTGGATGTTTTCAGGGTGTATGAGCGTATATAGGAGGAAGAAGTAGGTCGGTTGAGCCATGAGGGGCCCAAAGGGGGAAGGGCACGCCCAGGGGGTAGGCGCGCTCCCTGCCCCGTGGACTCCTCGTTTGTTTCTTGACGTCCACTCCAAGTCCCCTGGATCACGTTTGTTCCAAAAATCACGTTCCCGATGGTTTCATTCCATTTGGATTCCGTTTGATATTCCTTTTCTGTGAAACACTGAAATAGGCAAAAAACAGCAATTTGCACTGGGCCTTGGGTTAGTCCCAAAAATTATGTAGAAGTGTAAAATAAATCCCATTAACATCCACAATAGATAATATAATAGCATGGAACAATAAAAAATTATAGATACATTGGAGACATATCAAGCATCCCCAAGCTTAATTCCTGCTCGTCCTCGAGTAGGTAAATGATAAAAACAGAATTTTTGATGTGGAATGCTACCTAGCATAATTCTCAATGTAATTCTCTTTATTGTGGCATGAATATTCAAATTCGAAAGATTCAAGACAAAAGTCTAATATTGACATAAAAATAATAAGACTTCAAGCATACTAACTAAGTAATTATATCTTCTCAAAATAACATGGCAAAAGAAAGTTCATCCCTACAAAATCATACAGTTTGGTCATGCTCCATTTTCTTCACACAAGAATGCTCTCATCATGCACAACCCCGATGACAAGCCAAGCAATTGTTTCATACTTTAGTAATCTCAAACTTTTTTCAACTTTCACGCAACACATGAGCGCGAGCCATGAAAATAGCACTATGGGTGGAATAGATTATGATGATGGGGGTTATGTGGAGAAGACAAAAAAGGAGAAAGTCTCACATCGACGCGTCTAATCACTGGGCTAGGGAGATGCCCATCAATTGATGTAAATGCAAGGAGTAGGGATGGCCATGGAACGGATGAACTAGAGCTATAAATGTATGAAAGCTCGACAAAAGAAACTAAGTGGGTGTGCATCCAACTTGCTTGCTCACGAAGACCTAGGGCATTTGCGGAAGCCCATTGTTGGAATATACAAGAAAAGTTCTGTAATGGAAAATCCCCACTAGTATATGAAAGTGACAAAACAAGAGACTCTATCATAAAGATCATGGTGCTACTTTGAAGCACAAGTGTGGAAAAAAGGATAGTAGCATTGCCCTTTTTTTGGCCCTTCCTTTTTTTATTTGGCCTTTCTCCTTTTTTATCTGGGACAATGCTCTATTAATGATGATCATTACACTTCTATTTATTTACAACTCAATGATTACAACTTGATACTAGAACAAAGTATGACTCTAGATGAATGCCTCCGACGATGTACTGGGAAGGGCAATGAATCAAGAGTCACATGTATGAAAAATTACGAATGGTGGCTTTGCCAAAAATACGATGTCAACTACATGATCATGCAAGGCAATATGACAATGATGATGTGTGTCATGATAAATGGAACGGTGGAAAGTTGCATGGCAATATATCTCAGAATATCTATGGAAATGCCATAATAGGTAGGTAAGGTGGCTGTTTTGAGGAAGATATAAGGAGGTTTATGTGTGATAGAGTGTATCGTATCATGGGGTTTGGATGCACCGGCGAAGTTTGCACCAACTCTCAAGGTGAGAAAGGACAATGCACGGTACCGAAGAGGCTAGCAATGATGGAGGGGTGAGAGTGCGTATAATCCATGGACTCAACATTAATCATACATAACTCACGTACTTATTGCAAAAATCTACAACTCATCAAAAACCAAGTATTACGCACATGCTCCTAGGGGGATAGATTGGTAGGAAAAGACCATCGCTTGTCCCCGACCGCCACTCATAAGGAAGACAATCAAATAGCATGTCATGTTTCAAATTTGTTACACAACGGTCAGCATACGTGCATGCTACGGGACTTGCGAACTTCAACGAAAGTATTTCCAAAATTCACAACTACTCAACTATCACACTCTAATATTACCACCTTTATAGCTCAAAACGATTATCAAGTATCAAACTTCACCTAGTACTCAATGCACTTTTTATGAAAGTTTTTATTATACCGATCTTGGATGTTTATCATATTAGGACTAAATTCATAACGAAAGAAAATTACCATGCTGTTCTGAGGGACTCTCAAAATAATATAATTGAAGCATGAGAGATCAATAATTTCTATAAAATAAAACCACCACCGTGCTCTAAAAGATATAAGCGAAGCACTAGAGCAAAATTATCTAGCTCAAAAGGTATAAGTGGAGCACATAGAGTATTCTAATAAATCCCGATTCATGTGTGTCTCCCCCAAAAGGTGTGTACATCAAGGATGATTGTGGTAAACTAAAAAAGCATAGACTCAAATCATACAATACGCTCCAAGAAAAACACACAACATGTGGTGAATAAAAATATAGCTCCAAGTAAAGTTACCCATGGACGAAGACGAAAGAGGGCATGCCTTCTGGGGCATCCCCAAGCTTACGGTTTTGGTTGTCCTTGTATTTTACCTTTTGGTGCCTTGGGCATCCCCAAGCTTAGGATCCTTCCTCTCCTTCTTCGATAATCCATCAAATCTTTACCCAAAACTTGAAAACTTCACAACACAAAACTGAAAAGAAAATCTCATGAGCTCCATTAGTAAAAGAAAACAAACCACCAATTCAAGGTGCTGTAATGATCTCATTTATTTATTTATATTGGTGTTAAACCTACTGTATTCCAACTTTTCTATGGTTCATCAACTCTACTACTAGCCATAGATTCATCAAAATAAGCAAACAACACACGAAAAACAGAATCTGCCAAAAAACAGAACAGTCTGTAGTAATATGTAGGTTTCGAATACTTATGGAACCCCAAAAATTCTAAAATAAATTTATGCACGTGAGAAATTTATCTATTAATCATCTTCAAAAATAATTAACTAAATATCACTCACCAGTAAAGAATGGCAGCAAATGTCGTGAGCGCTAAAGTTTCTGTTTTTTTACAGCAAAATCGCAAAGACTTTCCCCATGTCTTCCCAATGGTTCTACTTGGAACAAACACTAATTAAAAGCATAAAACCACATCTAAACAGAGGATAGATGAATTATTTACTACTAAACAGAACCAAAAATTAAAGAACAAAAATAAAATTGGGTTGCCTCCCAACAAGCGCTATCGTTTAACGCACCTAGCTAGGCATTGATAAATTCAACGATGCTCACATGAAAGAAAAAGAATTGAAGCACAAAGAGAGCATAATAAAACACATGACAAACACATCTAAGTCTAAAATACTTACTATGCATAGGCATCTTATAGGCAAACAAATTATCAAGGCAAGCAAAAACTAGCATATGCAAGGAAGCGGAAAGAAACAATAGCAATCTCAACATAACGAGAGGTAATTTAGTAACATGAAAATTTCTACCACCATATTTTCCTCTCTCATTATAATTATATGTAGGATCATAATCAAATTCAACAATATAGCTATCACAAAAAATATTCTTAACACGATTCACATGTATGCAAAGTTGACACTCTTCCAAAATAGTGGGATTAACATTAACTAAAGTCATGACCTCTCCAAACCCACTTTTATCAAAAACTTCATAATATTGAACACTCTCCAAATATGTGGGATCTAAAGTTGACACTCTTCCAAACCCACTTTCAATATTATTGCAAACATTATAATCAGTCTCATATTCATCATGGGGCTTAAATAAATTTTCAAGATCAACAAAAGAATCACCCCAATCATGATCATTGCAACAAATAGTAGTTATAGAAAAACTAGCATCCCCAAGCATAGGGCTTTGCATATTATTAGCACAATTGACGTTAATAGAATTTATAATAACATCATTGCAATCATGCTTTTCATCGAAGGAACCATCAAGTATGGGTGCAATAGCAACGATCTCATGTTTAACATAAGGAACTATAGCAAATTCATCTTCATAAATATTGGCATCATGGGCACAAGAATAGAAAGCATCATGTTCATCAAGGGATATTTCAATCAAAACACTGGAATCATAATTATCTATATATTCATGCATATCATTATTTTCTTCCAAAACAGCGGTCATTCTTTCAATAAATTCTTTGATATAGACATTATGAGCATAGTTTTCATAGAAATATTTAAGTATGTCAAGATTTTGAGATTCATAGAGAGTAATATCATACTTTTCAATAAAAGAAGCAACTTCATAAGCACCCTTAAAAGCAACAAATTCTTAAATTTGTTCAATATCATAGTAATTATAAACACCCTTTGCATAAGAAGATAAGATTTCATTTTCATTAAACTCACATAGGTAGGGAAGGTGTTTTTTAGGGTTCTTAGAGCAACAAGTAAAATCACAAATTTCACAAAGATTCCAAGAATAACACAGCAGTCTATTTATTTTATCCCATAAGAGTTTCCCTTTTTCAGACAAACGGTGATGCACAAAACAAGCATGCTCATCTAAAGATTTCCCATCAACTAGGCTAGTTGGGATTTCAGCACGAGCACATAAGGACCGAAGATGATCCAAATAGAACACTTTAAGTGGATCCATATTAATAGATTTTTAGCGAGCAAAGATGCAAGCTAATAGAAGGCATGTGGAAACACAAACAAAAAGTCATACGGGAAGAAGGCGAAGAAAAGGCAAAGGAAAAGGTGAACTGGGGGAGAGGAAAACGAGAGGCAAATGGCAAATAATGTAATGCGAGGGATAATAGTTTATGATGGGTACTTGGTATGTCTTGACTTGTGTGTAGACTCCCCGGCAACAGCGCCAGAAATCCTTCTTGCTACCTCTTGAGCACTGCGTTGGTTTTCCATTGAAGAGGAAAGGGTGATGCAGCAAAGTAGCGTAAGTATTTCCCTCAGTTTTTGAGAACCAAGGTATCAATCCAGTAGGAGGCCACATGCAAGTCCCTCGTACCTACACAAATAAATAAGAACCTCACAAGCAACGTGAAAAAGGGGATATCAATCCATTCACGATCACTTTACGAGAGTGAGATCTTATAGAGATGATAAAATAATATTTTTGGTATTTTTATGATATAGATTGAAAGTAAAGATTGCAAAGTAAATGGATTGGAAACTTATATAATAAAAGATGGACCCGGGGGCCATAGGTTTCACTAGTGGCTTCTCTCAAGATAGCATAAGTATTATGGTGGGTGAAAAAGTTAATGTCGAGCAATTGATAGAAAAGCGAATAATTATGAGAATATCTAGGTATGATCATGTATATGGGCATCACGTCCGTGACAAGTAGACCGACTCCTGCCTGCATCTACTACTATTAGTCCACACATCGACCGCTATCCAGCATGCATCTGGAGTATTAAGTTCATAAGAACAGAGTGACGCATTAGGTAAGATGACATGATGTAGAGGGATAAACTCAAGCAATATGATATAAACCCCATCTTTTTATCCTCAATGGCAACATTACAATATGTGTCGTTTCCCTTTTTGTCACTGGGGTCGAGCACCGCAAGATTGAACCCAAAGCTAAGCACTTCTCCCATTGCAAGAAATACCAATCTAGTAGGCCAAGCCAAACTGATAGTTCGAAGAGACTTGCAAAGATAACCACTCATACATAAAAGATTTTAGACAAGAATCAGATATTGTTCATAGATAGACTTGATCATAAACCCACAATTCATCGGATCTCGACAAACACACCGCAAAAAGAGTTAAATCGAATAGATCTCCAAGAAGATCGAGGAGAACTTTTTATTGAGATTCAAAGAGTGAGAAGAAGCCATCTAGCTAATAACTATGGACCCGAAGCTCTGAAGTTAACTACTCACACATCATCGAAGAGGCCATGGAGTTGATGTAGAGGCCCTCTGTGATCGATGCCCCCTCCGGCGTAGCTCCGGAAAAGGCCCCAAGATGGGATCTCTTGGTTACAGAAGGTTGTGGCGGTGGAAATAGGGTTTCGTGGTGCTCCTGGATGTTTTCAGGGTATATGAGTATATATAGGAGGAAGAAGTAGGTCGATTGAGCCACGAGAGGGGAGGGCGCACCCCCATCCCTCGTGGACTCCTCTTTGTTTCTTGACGTCCACTCCAAGTCCTCTGGATCATGTTTGTTCCAAAAATCATGTTCCCGAAGGTTTCATTCCGTTTGGATTCCGGCTAGATATTCCTTTTCTGCGAAACACTGAAATAGGCAAAAAACAGCAATTTGCACTGGGCCTTGGGTTAATAGGTTAGTCCCAAAAATAATATAAAAGTGTAAAATAAAGCCCATTAACATCCAAAACTGATAATATAATAGCATGGAACAATAAAAAAATTATATATACGTTGGAGACGTATCAAAGTCGGAAGAGAAGGTTAAGTTGATTCGTGATAGACTGAAAGTAGCTCAGTCCAGGAAGAAGAGTTATGCCGATACAAAACGCAAGGAGGTAGTCTACGAAGTCAGAGACAAGGCATATCTTCGTGTGTCACCGCTTCGAGGAGATAAACAATTTGGATTTAAGGGAAAGTTAGCCCCGAGATTTGTAGGACCATGTCGAGTTCTGGAATGTATGGGAGAACTGGCCTACAAGTTGGAGTTACCAGAAGGATTGTCAAGAGTTCATGATGTGTTTCACCTTTCCCAGTTGAAGAAGTGCCATGCAGTGATGGCCGATATTCCCCTGAGAGATACAGTGCCCGTGGAAGCAATGCAGTTGGAGAGTCACCTAACCTATGAGGAGGAACCTGTCAAGATTCTCGAGTTTGCCAGCCGAGTTACACGTAGCAAGGATATCAAGTTTTGCAAAGTTCAGTGGAGCCACCATACCAAGGAAGAAGCCACCTGGGAGCGAGAGGAAGACGTACGGAAAGACCACACACACCTATTTTCTAGCCAACCCGAATCTCGAGGACGAGATTCATATTAAGAGGGGTAGGTTTGTAACATCCCAAATTTTCAATTTAGATGTTATACATAGGTCATCATATGCATATCATATTTCATTTTCATTTTTGTTGTTAAACCTACTTTATTCCAACTTTTCTATGGTTCATCAACTCTACTACTAGCCATAGATTCATCAAAATAAGCAAACAACACACGAAAAACAGAATCTGCCAAAAAAACAGAACAGTCTGTAGTAATATGTAGGTTTCGAATACTTATGGAACCCCAAAAATTCTAAAATAAATTTATGCACGTGAGAAATTTATCTATTAATCATCTTCAAAAATAATTAACTAAATATCACTCACCAGTAAAGAATGGCAGCAAATCTCGTGAGCGCTAAAGTTTCTGTTTTTTTACAGCAAAATCGCAAAGACTTTCCCCATGTCTTCCCAATGGTTCTACTTGGAACAAACACTAATTAAAAGCATAAAACCACATCTAAACAGAGGATATATGAATTATTTACTACTAAACAGAACCAAAAATTAAAGAACAAAAATAAAATTGGGTTGCCTCCCAACAAGCGCTATCGTTTAACGCACCTAGCTAGGCATTGATAAATTCAACGATGCTCACATGAAAGAAAATGAATTGAAGCACAAAGAGATCATAATAAAACACATGACAAACACATCTAAGTCTAAAATACTTACTATGCATAGGCATCTTATAGGCAAACAAATTATCAAGGCAAGCAAAAACTAGCATATGCAAGGAAGCGGAAAGAAACAATAGCAATCTCAACATAACGAGAGGTAATTTAGTAACATGAAAATTTCTACCACCATATTTTCCTCTCTCATTATAATTATATGTAGGATCATAATCAAATTCAACAATATAGCTATCACAAAAAATATTCTTAACACGATTCACATGTATGCAAAGTTGACACTCTTCCAAAATAGTGGGATTAACATTAACTAAAGTCATGACCTCTCCAAACCCACTTTTATCAAAAACTTCATAATATTGAACACTCTCCAAATATGTGGGATCTAAAGTTGACACTCTTCCAAACCCACTTTCAATATTATTGCAAACATTATAATCAGTCTCATATTCATCATGGGGCTTAAATAAATTTTCAAGATCAACAAAAGAATCACCCCAATCATGATCATTGCAACAAATAGTAGTTATAGAAAAACTAGCATCCCCAAGCATAGGGCTTTGCATATTATTAGCACAATTGACGTTAATAGAATTTATAATAACATCATTGCAATCATGCTTTTCATCGAAGGAACCATCAAGTATGGGTGCAATAGCAACGATCTCATGTTTAACATAAGGAACTATAGCAAATTCATCTTCATAAATATTGGCATCATGGGCACAAGAATAGAAAGCATCATGTTCATCAAGGGATATTTCAATCAAAACACTGGAATCATAATTATCTATATATTCATGCATATCATTATTTTCTTCCAAAACAGCGGTCATTCTTTCAATAAATTCTTTGATATAGACATTATGAGCATAGTTTTCATAGCAATATTTAAGTATGTCAAGATTTTGAGATTCATAGAGAGTAATATCATACTTTTCAATAAAAGAAGCAACTTCATAAGCACCCTTAAAAGCAACAAATTCTTAAATTTGTTCAATATCATAGTAATTATAAACACCCTTTGCATAAGAAGATAAGATTTCATTTTCATTAAACTCACATAGGTAGGGAAGGTGTTTTTTAGGGTTCTTAGAGCAACAAGTAAAATCACAAATTTCACAAAGATTCCAAGAATAACACAGCAGTCTATTTATTTTATCCCATAAGAGTTTCCCTTTTTCAGACAAACGGTGACGCACAAAACAAGCATGCTCATCTAAAGATTTCCCATCAACTAGGCTAGTTGGGATTTCAGCACGAGCACATAAGGACCGAAGATGATCCAAATAGAACACTTTAAGTGGATCCATATTAATAGATTTTTAGCGAGCAAAGATGCAAGCTAATAGAAGGCATGTGGAAACACAAACAAAAAGTCATACGGGAAGAAGGCGAAGAAAAGGCAAAGGAAAAGGTGAACTGGGGGAGAGGAAAACGAGAGGCAAATGGCAAATAATGTAATGCGAGGGATAATAGTTTATGATGGGTACTTGGTATGTCTTGACTTGTGTGTAGACTCCCCGGCAACAGCGCCAGAAATCCTTCTTGCTACCTCTTGAGCACTGCGTTGGTTTTCCATTGAAGAGGAAAGGGTGATGCAGCAAAGTAGCGTAAGTATTTCCCTCAGTTTTTGAGAACCAAGGTATCAATCCAGTAGGAGGCCACATGCAAGTCCCTCGTACCTACACAAATAAATAAGAACCTCACAAGCAACGTGAAAAAGGGGATATCAATCCATTCACGATCACTTTACGAGAGTGAGATCTTATAGAGATGATAAAATAATATTTTTGGTATTTTTATGATATAGATTGAAAGTAAAGATTGCAAAGTAAATGGATTGGAAACTTATATAATAAAAGATGGACCCGGGGGCCATAGGTTTCACTAGTGGCTTCTCTCAAGATAGCATAAGTATTATGGTGGGTGAAAAAGTTAATGTCGAGCAATTGATAGAAAAGCGAATAATTATGAGAATATCTAGGTATGATCATGTATATGGGCATCACGTCCGTGACAAGTAGACCGACTCCTGCCTGCATCTACTACTATTAGTCCACACATCGACCGCTATCCAGCATGCATCTGGAGTATTAAGTTCATAAGAACAGAGTGACGCATTAGGTAAGATGACATGATGTAGAGGGATAAACTCAAGCAATATGATATAAACCCCATCTTTTTATCCTCAATGGCAACAATACAATATGTGTCGTTTCCCTTTTTGTCACTGGGGTCGAGCACCGCAAGATTGAACCCAAAGCTAAGCACTTCTCCCATTGCAAGAAATACCAATCTAGTAGGCCAAGCCAAACTGATAGTTCGAAGAGACTTGCAAAGATAACCACTCATACATAAAAGATTTTAGACAAGAATCAGATATTGTTCATAGATAGACTTGATCATAAACCCACAATTCATCGGATCTCGACAAACACACCGCAAAAAGAGTTACATCGAATAGATCTCCAAGAAGATCGAGGAGAACTTTTTATTGAGATTCAAAGAGTGAGAAGAAGCCATCTAGCTAATAACTATGGACCCGAAGCTCTGAAGTTAACTACTCACACATCATCGAAGAGGCCATGGAGTTGATGTAGAGGCCCTCTGTGATCGATGCCCCCTCCGGCGTAGCTCCGGAAAAGGCCCCAAGATGGGATCTCTTGGTTACAGAAGGTTGTGGCGGTGGAAATAGGGTTTCGTGGTGCTCCTGGATGTTTTCAGGGTATATGAGTATATATAGGAGGAAGAAGTAGGTCGATTGAGCCACGAGAGGGGAGGGCGCACCCCCATCCCTCGTGGACTCCTCTTTGTTTCTTGACGTCCACTCCAAGTCCTCTGGATCATGTTTGTTCCAAAAATCATGTTCCCGAAGGTTTCATTCCGTTTGGATTCCGGCTAGATATTCCTTTTCTGCGGAACACTGAAATAGGCAAAAAACAGCAATTTGCACTGGGCCTTGGGTTAATAGGTTAGTCCCAAAAATAATATAAAAGTGTAAAATAAAGCCCATTAACATCCAAAACTGATAATATAATAGCATGGAACAATAAAAAAATTATATATACGTTGGAGACGTATCAAAGTCGGAAGAGAAGGTTAAGTTGATTCGTGATAGACTGAAAGTAGCTCAGTCCAGGAAGAAGAGTTATGCCGATACAAAACGCAAGGAGGTAGTCTACGAAGTCAGAGACAGAGCATATCTTCGTGTGTCACCTCTTCGAGGAGATAAACAATTTGGATTTAAGGGAAAGTTAGCCCCGAGATTTGTAGGACCATGTCGAGTTCTGGAATGTATGGGAGAACTGGCCTACAAGTTGGAGTTACCAGAAGGATTGTCAAGAGTTCATGATGTGTTTCACCTTTCCCAGTTGAAGAAGTGCCATGCAGTGATGGCCGATATTCCCCTGAGAGATACAGTGCCCGTGGAAGCAATGCAGTTGGAGAGTCACCTAACCTATGAGGAGGAACCTGTCAAGATTCTCGAGTTTGCCAGCCGAGTTACACGTAGCAAGGATATCAAGTTTTGCAAAGTTCAGTGGAGCCACCATACCAAGGAAGAAGCCACCTGGGAGCGAGAGGAAGACGTACGGAAAGACCACACACACCTATTTTCTAGCCAACCCGAATCTCGAGGACGAGATTCATATTAAGAGGGGTAGGTTTGTAACATCCCAAATTTTCAATTTAGATGTTATACATAGGTCATCATATGCATATCATATTTTATTTTCATTTTTGTTGTTAAACCTACTGTATTCCAACTTTTCTATGGTTCATCAACTCTACTACTAGCCATAGATTCATCAAAATAAGCAAACAACACACGAAAAACAGAATCTGCCAAAAAACAGAACAGTCTGTAGTAATATGTAGGTTTCGAATACTTATGGAACCCCAAAAATTCTAAAATAAATTTATGCACGTGAGAAATTTATCTATTAATCATCTTCAAAAATAATTAACTAAATATCACTCACCAGTAAAGAATGGCAGCAAATCTCGTGAGCGCTAAAGTTTCTGTTTTTTTACAGCAAAATCGCAAAGACTTTCCCCATGTCTTCCCAATGGTTCTACTTGGAACAAACACTAATTAAAAGCATAAAACCACATCTAAACAGAGGATAGATGAATTATTTACTACTAAACAGAACCAAAAATTAAAGAACAAAAATAAAATTGGGTTGCCTCCCAACAAGCGCTATCGTTTAACGCACCTAGCTAGGCATTGATAAATTCAACGATGCTCACATGAAAGAAAAAGAATTGAAGCACAAAGAGAGCATAATAAAACACATGACTAACACATCTAAGTCTAAAATACTTACTATGCATAGGCATCTTATAGGCAAACAAATTATCAAGGCAAGCAAAAACTAGCATATGCAAGGAAGCGGAAAGAAACAATAGCAATCTCAACATAACGAGAGGTAATTTAGTAACATGAAAATTTCTACCACCATATTTTCCTCTCTCATTATAATTAAATGTAGGATCATAATCAAATTCAACAATATAGCTATCACAAAAAATATTCTTAACACGATTCACATGTATGCAAAGTTGACACTCTTCCAAAATAGTGGGATTAACATTAACTAAAGTCATGACCTCTCCAAACCCACTTTTATCAAAAACTTCATAATATTGAACACTCTCCAAATATGTGGGATCTAAAGTTGACACTCTTCCAAACCCACTTTCAATATTATTGCAAACATTATAATCAGTCTCATATTCATCATGGGGCTTAAATAAATTTTCAAGATCAACAAAAGAATCACCCCAATCATGATCATTGCAACAAATAGTAGTTATAGAAAAACTAGCATCCCCAAGCATAGGGCTTTGCATATTATTAGCACAATTGACGTTAATAGAATTTATAATAACATCATTGCAATCATGCTTTTCATCGAAGGAACCATCAAGTATGGGTGCAATAGCAACAATCTCATGTTTAACATAAGGAACTATAGCAAATTCATCTTCATAAATATTGGCATCATGGGCACAAGAATAGAAAGCATCATGTTCATCAAGGGATATTTCAATCAAAACACTGGAATCATAATTATCTATATATTCATGCATATCATTATTTTCTTCCAAAACAGCGGTCATTCTTTCAATAAATTCTTTGATATAGACATTATGAGCATAGTTTTCATAGCAATATTTAAGTATGTCAAGATTTTGAGATTCATAGAGAGTAATATCATACTTTTCAATAAAAGAAGCAACTTCATAAGCACCCTTAAAAGCAACAAATTCTTAAATTTGTTCAATATCATAGTAATTATAAACACCCTTTGCATAAGAAGATAAGATTTCATTTTCATTAAACTCACATAGGTAGGGAAGGTGTTTTTTAGGGTTCTTAGAGCAACAAGTAAAATCACAAATTTCACAAAGATTCCAAGAATAACACAGCAGTCTATTTATTTTATCCCATAAGAGTTTCCCTTTTTCAGACAAACGGTGACGCACAAAACAAGCATGCTCATCTAAAGATTTCCCATCAACTAGGCTAGTTGGGATTTCAGCACGAGCACATAAGGACCGAAGATGATCCAAATAGAACACTTTAAGTGGATCCATATCAATAGATTTTTAGCGAGCAAAGATGCAAGCTAGTAGAAGGCATGTGGAAACACAAACAAAAAGTCATACGGGAAGAAGGCGAAGAAAAGGCAAAGGAAAAGGTGAACTGGGGGAGAGGAAAACGAGAGGCAAATGGCAAATAATGTAATGCGAGGGATAATAGTTTATGATGGGTACTTGGTATGTCTTGACTTGTGTGTAGACTCCCCGGCAACAGCGCCAGAAATCCTTCTTACTACCTCTTGAGAACTGCGTTGGTTTTCCATTGAAGAGGAAAGGGTGATGCAGCAAAGTAGCGTAAGTATTTCCCTCAGTTTTTGAGAACCAAGGTATCAATCCAGTAGGAGGCCACATGCAAGTCCCTCGTACCTACACAAATAAATAAGAACCTCACAAGCAACGTGAAAAAGGGGATATCAATCCACTCACGATCACTTTACGAGAGTGAGATCTTATAGAGATGATAAAATAATATTTTTGGTATTTTTATGATATAGATTGAAAGTAAAGATTGCAAAGTAAATGGATTGGAAACTTATATAATAAAAGATGGACCCGGGGGCCATAGGTTTCACTAGTGGCTTCTCTCAAGATAGCATAAGTATTATGGTGGGTGAAAAAGTTAATGTCGAGCAATTGATAGAAAAGCGAATAATTATGAGAATATCTAGGTATGATCATGTATATAGGCATCACGTCCGTGACAAGTAGACCGACTCCTGCCTGCATCTACTACTATTAATCCACACATCGATCGCTATCCAGCATGCATCTGGAGTATTAAGTTCATAAGAACAGAGTGACGCATTAGGTAAGATGACATGATGTAGAGGGATAAACTCAAGCAATATGATATAAACCCCATCTTTTTATCCTCAATGGCAACAATACAATATGTGTCGTTTCCCTTTTTGTCACTGGGGACGAGCACCGCAAGATTGAACCCAAAGCTAAGCACTTCTCCCATTGCAAGAAATACCAATCTAGTAGGCCAAGCCAAACTGATAGTTCGAAGAGACTTGCAAAGATAACCACTCATACATAAAAGATTTTAGACAAGAATCAGATATTGTTCATAGATAGACTTGATCATAAACCCACAATTCATCGGATCTCGACAAACACACCGCAAAAAGAGTTACATCGAATAGATCTCCAAGAAGATCGAGGAGAAATTTTTATTGAGATTCAAAGAGTGAGAAGAAGCCATCTAGCTAATAACTATGGACCCGAAGCTCTGAAGTTAACTACTCACACATCATCGGAGAGGCCATGGAGTTGATGTAGAGGCCCTCTGTGATCGATGCCCCCTCCGGCGTAGCTCCGGAAAAGGCCCCAAGATGGGATCTCTTGGTTACAGAAGGTTGTGGCGGTGGAAATAGGGTTTCGTGGTGCTCCTGGATGTTTTCAGGGTATATGAGTATATATAGGAGGAAGAAGTAGGTCGATTGAGCCACGAGAGGGGAGGGCGCACCCCCATCCCTCGTGGACTCCTCTTTGTTTCTTGACGTCCACTCCAAGTCCTCTGGATCATGTTTGTTCCAAAAATCATGTTCCTGAAGGTTTCATTCCGTTTGGATTCCGGCTAGATATTCCTTTTCTGCGAAACACTGAAATAGGCAAAAAACAGCAATTTGCACTGGGCCTTGGGTTAATAGGTTAGTCCCAAAAATAATATAAAAGTGTAAAATAAAGCCCATTAACATCCAAAACTGATAATATAATAGCATGGAACAATAAAAAAATTATATATACGTTGGAGACGTATCAAAGTCGGAAGAGAAGGTTAAGTTGATTCGTGATAGACTGAAAGTAGCTCAGTCCAGGAAGAAGAGTTATGCCGATACAAAACGCAAGGAGGTAGTCTACGAATTCAGAGACAGAGCATATCTTCGTGTGTCACCGCTTCGAGGAGATAAACAATTTGGATTTAAGGGAAAGTTAGCCCCGAGATTTGTAGGACCATGTCGAGTTCTGGAATGTATGGGAGAACTGGCCTACAAGTTGGAGTTACCAGAAGGATTGTCAAGAGTTCATGATGTGTTTCACCTTTCCCAGTTGAAGAAGTGCCATGCAGTGATGGCCGATATTCCCCTGAGAGATACAGTGCCCGTGGAAGCAATGCAGTTGGAGAGTCACCTAACCTATGAGGAGGAACCTGTCAAGATTCTCGAGTTTGCCAGCCGAGTTACACGTAGCAAGGATATCAAGTTTTGCAAAGTTCAGTGGAGCCACCATACCAAGGAAGAAGCCACCTGGGAGCGAGAGGAAGACGTACGGAAAGACCACACACACCTATTTTCTAGCCAACCCGAATCTCGAGGACGAGATTCATATTAAGAGGGGTAGGTTTGTAACATCCCAAATTTTCAATTTAGATGTTATACATAGGTCATCATATGCATATCATATTTTATTTTCATTTTTGTTGTTAAACCTACTGTATTCCAACTTTTCTATGGTCCATCAACTCTACTACTAGCCATAGATTCATCAAAATAAGCAAACAACACACAAAAAACAGAATCTGCCAAAAAACAGAACAGTCTGTAGTAATATGTAGGTTTCGAATACTTATGGAACCCCAAAAATTCTAAAATAAATTTATGCACGTGAGAAATTTATCTATTAATCATCTTCAAAAATAATTAACTAAATATCACTCACCAGTAAAGAATGGCAGCAAATCTCGTGAGCGCTAAAGTTTCTGTTTTTTTACAGCAAAATCGCAAAGACTTTCCCCATGTCTTCCCAATGGTTCTACTTGGAACAAACACTAATTAAAAGCATAAAACCACATCTAAACAGAGGATAGATGAATTATTTACTACTAAACAGAACCAAAAATTAAAGAACAAAAATAAAATTGGGTTGCCTCCCAACAAGCGCTATCGTTTAACGCACCTAGCTAGGCATTGATAAATTCAACGATGCTCACATGAAAGAAAAAGAATTGAAGCACAAAGAGAGCATAATAAAACACATGACAAACACATCTAAGTCTAAAATACTTACTATGCATAGGCATCTTATAGGCAAACAAATTATCAAGGCAAGCAAAAACTAGCATATGCAAGGAAGCGGAAAGAAACAATAGCAATCTCAACATAACGAGAGGTAATTTAGTAACATGAAAATTTCTACCACCATATTTTCCTCTCTCATTATAATTATATGTAGGATCATAATCAAATTCAACAATATAGCTATCACAAAAAATATTCTTAACACGATTCACATGTATGCAAAGTTGACACTCTTCCAAAATAGTGGGATTAACATTAACTAAAGTCATGACCTCTCCAAACCCACTTTTATCAAAAACTTCATAATATTGAACACTCTCCAAATATGTGGGATCTAAAGTTGACACTCTTCCAAACCCACTTTCAATATTATTGCAAACATTATAATCAGTCTCATATTCATCATGGGGCTTAAATAAATTTTCAAGATCAACAAAAGAATCACCCCAATCATGATCATTGCAACAAATAGTAGTTATAGAAAAACTAGCATCCCCAAGCATAGGGCTTTGCATATTATTAGCACAATTGACGTTAATAGAATTTATAATAACATCATTGCAATCATGCTTTTCATCGAAGGAACCATCAAGTATGGGTGCAATAGCAACGATCTCATGTTTAACATAAGGAACTATAGCAAATTCATCTTCATAAATATTGGCATCATGGGCACAAGAATAGAAAGCATCATGTTCATCAAGGGATATTTCAATCAAAACACTGGAATCATAATTATCTATATATTCATGCATATCATTATTTTCTTCCAAAACAGCGGTCATTCTTTCAATAAATTCTTTGATATAGACATTATGAGCATAGTTTTCATAGCAATATTTAAGTATGTCAAGATTTTGAGATTCATAGAGAGTAATATCATACTTTTCAATAAAAGAAGCAACTTCATAAGCACCCTTAAAAGCAACAAATTCTTAAATTTGTTCAATATCATAGTAATTATAAACACCCTTTGCATAAGAAGATAAGATTTCATTTTCATTAAACTCACATAGGTAGGGAAGGTGTTTTTTAGGGTTCTTAGAGCAACAAGTAAAATCAAAAATTTCACAAAGATTCCAAGAATAACACAGCAGTCTATTTATTTTATCCCATAAGAGTTTCCCTTTTTCAGACAAACGGTGACGCACAAAACAAGCATGCTCATCTAAAGATTTCCCATCAACTAGGCTAGTTGGGATTTCAGCACGAGCACATAAGGACCGAAGATGATCCAAATAGAACACTTTAAGTGGATCCATATCAATAGATTTTTAGCGAGCAAAGATGCAAGCTAGTAGAAGGCATGTGGAAACACAAACAAAAAGTCATACGGGAAGAAGGCGAAGAAAAGGCAAAGCAAAAGGTGAACTGGGGGAGAGGAAAACGAGAGGCAAATGGCAAATAATGTAATGCGAGGGATAATAGTTTATGATGGGTACTTGGTATGTCTTGACTTGTGTGTAGACTCCTCGGCAACAGCGCCAGAAATCCTTCTTGCTACCTCTTGAGCACTGCGTTGGTTTTCCATTGAAGAGGAAAGGGTGATGCAGCAAAGTAGCGTAAGTATTTCCCTCAGTTTTTGAGAACCAAGGTATCAATCCAGTAGGAGGCCACATGCAAGTCCCTCGTACCTACACAAATAAATAAGAACCTCACAAGCAACGTGAAAAAGGGGATATCAATCCACTCACGATCACTTTACGAGAGTGAGATCTTATAGAGATGATAAAATAATATTTTTGGTATTTTTATGATATAGATTGAAAGTAAAGATTGCAAAGTAAATGGATTGGAAACTTATATAATAAAAGATGGACCCGGGGGCCATAGGTTTCACTAGTGGCTTCTCTCAAGATAGCATAAGTATTATGGTGGGTGAAAAAGTTAATGTCGAGCAATTGATAGAAAAGCGAATAATTATGAGAATATCTAGGTATGATCATGTATATAGGCATCACGTCCGTGACAAGTAGACCGACTCCTGCCTGCATCTACTACTATTACTCCACATATCGACCGCTATCCAGCATGCATCTGGAGTATTAAGTTCATAAGAACAGAGTGACGCATTAGGTAAGATGACATGATGTAGAGGGATAAACTCAAGCAATATGATATAAACCCCATCTTTTTATCCTCAATGGCAACAATACAATATGTGTCGTTTCCCTTTTTGTCACTGGGGACGAGCACCGCAAGATTGAACCCAAAGCTAAGCACTTCTCCCATTGCAAGAAATACCAATCTAGTAGGCCAAGCCAAACTAATAGTTCGAAGAGACTTGCAAAGATAACCACTCATACATAAAAGATTTTAGACAAGAATCAGATATTTTTCATAGATAGACTTGATCATAAACCCACAATTCATCGGATCTCGACAAACACACCGCAAAAAGAGTTAAATCGAATAGATCTCCAAGAAGATCGAGGAGAACTTTTTATTGAGATTCAAAGAGTGAGAAGAAGCCATCTAGCTAATAACTATGGACCCGAAGCTCTGAAGTTAACTACTCACACATCATCGGAGAGGCCATGGAGTTGATGTAGAGGCCCTCTGTGATCGATGCCCCCTCCGGCGCAGCTCTGAAAAAGGCCCCAAGATGGGATCTCTTTGTTACAGAAGGTTGTGGCGGTGGAAATAGGGTTTCGTGGTGCTCCTGGATGTTTTCAGGGTATATGAGTATATATAGGAGGAAGAAGTAGGTCGATTGAGCCACGAGGGGGGAGGGCGCACCCCCATGCCTCGTGGACTCCTCTTTGTTTCTTGACATCCACTCCAAGTCCTCTGGATCATGTTTGTTCCAAAAATCATGTTCCCGAAGATTTCATTCCGTTTGGATTCCGGCTAGATATTCCTTTTCTGCGAAACACTCAAATAGGCAAAAAACAGCAATTTGCACTGGGCCTTGGGTTAATAGGATAGTCCCAAAAATAATATAAAAGTGTAAAATAAAGCCCATTAACATCCAAAATTGATAATATAATAGCATGGAACAATAAAAAAATTATATATACATTGGAGACGTATCAAAGTCGGAAGAGAAGGTTAAGTTGATTCGTGATAGACTGAAAGTAGCTCAGTCCAGGAAGAAGAGTGATGCCGATACAAAACGCAAGGAGGTAGTCTACGAAGTCAGAGACAGAGCATATCTTCCTGTGTCACCGCTTCGAGGAGTTAAACAATTTGGATTTAAGGGAAAGTTAGCCCCGAGATTTGTAGGACCATGTCGAGTTCTGGAATGTATGGGAGAACTGGCCTACAAGTTGGAGTTACCAGAAGGATTGTCAAGAGTTCATGATGTGTTTCACCTTTCCCAGTTGAAGAAGTGCCATGCAGTGATGGCCGATATTCCCCTGAGAGATACAGTGCCCCTGGAAGCAATGCAGTTGGAGAGTCACCTAACCTATGAGGAGGAACCTGTCAAGATTCTCGAGTTTGCCAGCCGAGTTACACGTAGCAAGGATATCAAGTTTTGCAAAGTTTGGTGGAGCCACCATACCGAGGAAGAAGCCACCTGGGAGCGAGAGGAAGACGTACGGAAAGACCACACACACCTATTTTCTAGCCAACCCGAATCTTGAGGGCGAGATTCATATTAAGAGGGGTAGGTTTGTAACATCCCAAATTTTCAATTTAGATGTTATAGATAGGTCATCATATGCATATCATATTTTATTTTCATTTTTGTTGTGATCCTAGAAATCTTAAGCAATTTAAGGACCCAAGGAGAGAGTTGGGGGTTTCACAAATTTTCATATTTGAATTTTTCGAATTTGAAAAAAGAGGATCAATTTGATTTTAATATTTTTCTCTCCAATTATTTCCAATAACAAAAATAAATGAGAGAAGATAAAATGACTTCTTCAATAATAGAGGAATACTGGAAAATAATTCTAAAATCAAATAATTATTTTAGTTATATTTTATTTGAATTAGAAAAAATATGCATTTTTGAAAATTGCATTTTAGGCCAGAAAGATGTCCACCTTGTCGTAACAATTAGGTTTGGACAGTGAAAATTATTTCTGGTATTTTTAGAATTTTGTTTTATATTTTATTAGGGTTTTATTTCGGGTGGAGTTTTATTTAAAAAAACTTCTTCGCCCGATTGGAGCATGGCCGCCGCCGGAGCCCACCGCCTCGCCCCGACCGACTCTGGGCAGGAGTCCGGCCGGCGCACGCCGCCGCAGCCGAGTCTGGGGAGGACTCCTCCTCCTGGTGGCCCCCTCCCCAAGCCGCCTCGCCCCCCGACCTTTATAAGCCCGTGCCCCGCCACCGACGCTGCCAGCCGCTGCCTCGCGCCGCATGCCGCCGCCACTGGACCCGCCATCGCCGCCTCGCCCGATGCCGCCTTCGATCAGATCTTGTCACCGGTCTTTTTTTGCAAATCGGTAAAAACCGCTTAGACCCAACCAGTTTTTTTTCCAATTATTTGGTTTATTCCGTTAGATTGATTTTATTTATTTAGTTCGTTAATTAATGAACATTCATCGATTAGTTTATGTTAACGAACGAATTCGTTCATTTAGATCTGTTAGTGAATGTTCTTTCGTTAGGTTTTTGTTTTTATTTTATTCGACAGGGACCTATCCATGAATACTTTTATCATAGATTAGTCCCTAAACTTCAAACCCTTGCTACTTTTTACTCGTTTGTCCAAATCCAGTGAAACCAACGCCAAAATCTTCATCTTATCTCCCTCTTTCTAGATATCAACTTGAACACGATTTTGACAAATTAAAATTAGGTTTCAAGCAGATTTGAATTCGAACTTCTTTTGATTGCAGTTTGAGTTTCGTAGCTCCGATTCGATTGATTCTTTTTGCAAATCGAAGCTCTTCAATTGAACTTTCAGTTTGGATCTTTTCTCTTGAGTTTTACCCTTGCATCTTATGCTTGAGTGCTTATCTATGCTACTATTTGTTAAGGATAGAGTTTCCGGAGTGCGAGGGTTGCTACTACGAGTCACTAGGGTTTTCAGATCATCAGCAAGGCAAGAAACACTTTGATCATACCTCTTTATTACCCAGTTTTTATGCATTAGTTTCAATCCTCAAATATTGCATGAGTAGGATCTGATTAACATGCGGGTATTGGGAAGTAGTTGATGAGGTAGAACCTATTGTACTTTGTTCAAACCTTGGGAGTTGCTACTATGCTATGCTCGTATATGTGGTTTTGTTTTGAGAGAGTTCATGATAGATGTGAGATATTATTGTTAACTAAGGTTTAACTTAAGGTGGCTACTTTAACACACATCTAGGTGGATTGGTTTGTGGGCACCTGGGGAATCCAGTGTTGTCCAAGTAGAATCCCGGGGTATCCGTGTGATTTTTCCTATGGTTTGCCACCCAGGCTCAAAGGGATCATTATGTTATTCATGCTGGAAACTTCCGTGTGCAGCCACATGCCATTATGGGATCTAGCATAGTTGAGTAAGTTGTGGGTAACCTTTCCATGATGGGCTAGCAGATGTAGGGGATTATTGGTGTATCAGCCTATCTATCGGTTAAGGGGGCCTCTTCGGAAAGATTGTGTCTCGGTCATCCGTTTCTCAACCATCATGCAGTGCGGGAAATCCAACGGAGGAGATCGAGTCTTGTGGGGAAAAGTGCGCAAACCTCTCCAGTGTACAAACTAATCATGGTTAGCCGTGTCCCCGGTTATGGACATCTTGAGTATCTGGTGCTTGAATTACTATGTTGATCTCATCACTTTACTCAATTAATTTGTGGGGTTATTGATTATTAATTTGGGATTGAGATGGGGTTACCATTATCAATGTTTTCAACCAACTTTGTAGTTAAATAAAATATATTCTTTTGTTGTAGGGAAAAACTAGCATACGCAAAATGATAAGCATAGAGCCTCCACCTGCCATATATGCATGTAGTTATAGCTGTTACTTGTTCATTGCTCTATAGTGTTATCTTGCCAGCATATTTGATGTGCTGACCTACACAGGCTGCAACGTATTATGTTGCAGTGTTTTCAGACGAAGAGTAAGGTGCTCTAGGTCATTGTCGTGCACTCAGCATTACTGATCCAGGGATGACACTTATGCATAGAGATTTGACTGTCAGAGGTCGGATCGCTACACCCTGACAGTTGGTTTCCTATTTTTAGAGAATTTATAGTGGCGGAGTTAGGTCAAACGGAGCCACGTGGACCCCACACATCACTAGGGCATGCCCTACCACCCTGGGCACACCCTGGTGCCTCGTGGGCCATTGCTCCATCTTTTCATCTCCTCCCTAAGCTTCCAGGGTCTCTTATGTCTAGAAAAAAATCTCCAAAAAGTTTCGTGGCATTTGGACTTCGTTTCATACTTGATACTAAAAACCAAAAACAGGAAAAAAAACATCAACTAGCACTGGCACTAAGTTAATAGGATAGTCCCAAAAAGTGATATATAATTGCTTGTAAATGTATATAAAACATCCAAGATTGATACTATAACAACATGGAACAATCAAAAATTATAGATACGTTGGAGACGCATCAAGCATCCCCAAGCTTAATTCCTGCTAGTCGACGAGTAGGTAAATAATTGAAAACATATTATTTGACGTGGAATGATACCTATCACATTCATCATATAATTTTCTTCTTTGTAGCATCGATATCTGGATTTGAGTGATTCAAAGCAATAGTTTATAGTTTGACATGAAAATATAAATACTCAAGCATACCAACAAGAAACCATGTCTTTCAAAATATCAATGCCAAAAAAGTTATCCATGGCCCATTATGCTCTTTCATTGATCCATTCATGAAACACACTCAATATTAGCTACACCTAATGCACAAGTATGACAATAGTGCCCTCCAACTGGTGCTTTTTGAGAGAAGATGTTGACCCAAAATAAAAATAAATATTGCATAAAAGTAAAGTAGATAGGCCCTTCGTAGTGGAAAGTAGAGACTTGTAGCGGTGCAAGAGTTCAAATTTTAAAACAAAGAAATACAAATTATTTTGAGAGGCATGCTTTTCCTGTCAATGATGCGACCGAAAGTTCCAAACATCTTCCATGCTAGACACATTATAGGTGGTTCAGAAATAGAAAATAAAGTTTACAACCTTTCCGCCATTCTTTCACAAACCATGGTTAGCTGTATCCACGGGTGCCCTCCATTCCAACAACTTTCCAAGGAATTTATTATATTTTTCCATTTTTTAATCATTTCGGGTCTGGGCATCCCTACTACCTTGCCATTTTCTCGTGCAATGACAAGTGAATAAACACTCATCATGAGAACAACCCACCTAACATGGAAAATATTGGCCACCCCTACCGCACCATGAGCGGTACTGGCACACAAAACGTAAATTTATTTTGAATGATTAGAGTTGGCACATGCAAATTTACTTAGAGCCACATGTAAATACCGCTTATAGGTAGGTATGGTGGACTTATTTGGCACAACTTTAAGTTTAAGGAGTTGGATGCACAAGCAGTATTTCCGCTTATTACAAATGAAGGCTAGCAAATAGATTGAGAAGCAACCAACCAAAAAACAAAAATGGTCATAAACATGCATTGAGAATAACTTAAACTAAATAATGCACCATAAGCAAGATGTAACTTCCTTGCATGACTATTGACTTTACGTGCATGCATAGGGAATCACAAACCTTAACACCAATATTCTTAATAAATCACAATTACTCTCAAGCATGACTCACATATTATCATCTCCATATTGCAAAACTATTGCAAGGAATCAATATTATCATATCCAATGATCTATATGAAAGTTCTTATTACACCCCTCTTGGATATTCATCATATTGGACCAAATTCATATCTTGTGCAAACTACCATTACTATTATCAACTCCCAAAAAGATATAGCTGAAGCATGGGAGTTCATCTATTTCTTTAAAATATAAGCATCGTCGAGCTCAAAAAGATAAAAGTGAAGTACAAGAGAAACTGCCTAGCTAAAAAGATATAAGTGAAGCACATAGAGTATTCTAACAAATCACGAATAATGTGTGTCCCTCTCAAAGATGTGTGTTCAGCAAAGATGATTGTGACAAACTAAATAGGAAACAAACCGAAGACTCATATAATACTTGACGCTCCAAGAAAAACTCATATCATGTGACGAATAAAAATATATGTGGGGACCCCGACTCATAAGTCGAGATCACCGAATGCACGTGTACAGTGATCCCAGAGATCAATGCTCACTGAACACAGAGAAGCTGAATAACAAGAGTCTTACATCCATACATATCATCTTACACAAATTATGACCATCATGGTCAAGTCTTACATAGATAAAGCCACAAGGGTTGGATACCAAATAAACTTAAGCAGCGGAAATCTTCGTTGATAAGTAGAACCCATGCCATCTTCCACAACCCTACAGGCATTCTGACTGGGAAACGTCCTAGTTTGCATGTTCGTTTCCAAAGAACTCTTCTTTGAACTCCTGTTCTTCCATGCCTGGCCAATTAAATAACCAGTGGCAAGCCAATGAGTACTTTGAATGTACTCGCAAGAAACCCACGAATGGAACATGGCACGATGATGCAATGATATAACACTAAGTAGGTAGTTTGCAGAAAGCTAGTTTTGAGTGCAATGACATGAACTATCAACATGTAAAGTATGCATCATGAGAGTAAAGACATACGTATGAACAAGTAACAGTTATCAGAGTTGGACACCAATCCAACTTGATCATCGTGTCAAGTCATCTGACTTAACCCATTTAGCTTCATCAACACACCCACACACACACATGTGGTTTGTAAAATTCTGGACGTAGTTTAAGCAGCACCGCCCAACTGTCCTTGACCGTGGACACGGCTATTCGAATAGTGTTACACTCTACTACAGAGGTTGCACACTTTACCCACAAGATCCGGGGAACTTCCATGTCATCCACGACCTGCGGTACCTCAAGTACCCGGGGTAAGCACCCGATCACTATCTTTCCCTAGACGACACTAACAAGGAGTCCACTCGTTGTTCCATATCCTCATGATGTACATCATACGAGACTTACTCGAGATCGTAACATCCAAGAGGGGACACAACGGTGTATCCGGTGCCCTGTGAAAACAGTCATGGCCGCCCTACCTGGCACGACCCCGTCTCGAGAGAGAGCACCAACTCTTCCCCATCACTAGTAAAGTGGGCTCCAAGCTAGTATCGGCCTAGGTAATCAATAAAGCCCTTTCCCATACAAGGGTAGAGTGGTTGCACAAGTAAGGTTGGGACAGTCGACAAATCTTAAATCTAATCCATTTTCGAAAACAACACACACACTTGCCTCAGTACACCACTTCGTCATCAAGTGGGTACCCATCTCATTATCTCCCTCGGGCATAAGTGGCACCCAACGGGGTTTTCGAAAGACTTTTGAAAATACTTTGTCTCCATCACCATGCATATACCCGCCCCATTCGCGTAGCATCTACTTTAGCATCCTATCTACTCCCACCGGCATAACACTTATAAGGAGGTAGGCTCATGCACAATGCAAGTATCAACGAGGAAGTAATAGAGGCAGCACATCAAAGTGGTTACCATCTCATCATGATTCCGATGCAACACTAATAAGTGCTATATAACATGCATAAAAGGGTTTCATAGACATGGTCAAAGGGCTGCTTGCCTGGCTCAACAAAGTCTTCTGGGTCTTCAAAGTCTTCTGGTCCAACTCCTTCGTCAGCAACGCAATCTATCGTCGCAAAATAATAACGAGAAAATAAGGCAATAATAAAACAGAAATACCAAAGTGCTCAGAAAAATGTCAACTAATTTTTGTTAAATACTATGGTGAAAACTAAGAAGGGGAAGATTCCTAGTTTTGGATTTGGAGTCATCGAAACAGTTCTAGGAATTTTAAATGATAGGCATAAATGCTCAAATTCAAATTTAAATTTGAACAGTGAAGAAAAGTTGGTTTGATATGAATGAAAACTGCACCGATAAATAGATGGGATTATTACAAGAATTTAGGAGTTGGAATTATTGCATTTGTATTATTATTTAATACTGTGGATTTTTTGGAAAAGTTACAGAAAAAGAAAAGGAAAAAGGGCTCTATTCCTGCTGGGCCAGAACAGCCGCAGCGCAGCAGGCCCAGTCAGAGAAGCGGCCCAGCGCCCTTGTGCACGCGCGCGCGCCAGGTTTAAACCTGACGGGCGGGGTCCAGGCGTCAGCGAGAGAGAGAGGGGCGATGGAGAGGAGAGGCTGACAGGCGGGGCCAGCCTGTCATCCCTAACCCTGTGACAAAGAGCCGGCAAGCTCACCGGCGTCGATGTAGGGCACAGCGAGGTCGGGCGAGGGTACGGATGGACTCAGTGTCGAGTCGCCATTCGGGTGGAGGTGGTTGCGTTCGCCGGGGTGGCCTGGTTCGCCGGCGACGAGGTCTCGCGGCGGAGGACCTTCGGGCGTCGTCGGTCACGGCCTTTTCTGACTGCAAAAGAAGTGGGGGAGAAAGGGGAAATGATCAGGGGTGCTCGGGGGTTCCAGATCGAGGCAGAGGAGGAGCGGGGGAGGCCTGTACCTCACGAACTCCGGCGAGCCGAAGCGGCGGAGCTCGAGCTCGATCTCGAGCTCGGGCAGCTCTGGAGAGGAACTGGGGGTGCAGGGGGGTGATTTGGTGATGCTGAGAGCGAGTGGTGAGGAGAGGAGAGCTCGGGGAGGCCTTTAAGTAGGCGAGCCACGGCTCACCGTAGACCCGTGCACCGGTGAGGTTGTTGCCTTTGCTGTGCGTCCCGGGGGCGCGCATGGGCATGTCTGGGGTGCTCGTGGGTTTGGTCCAGAGCGAGGGAAAGAAGAGAGAGAGGGAGCAGGGGGCCAGAGGCACCGCGCGTGTGAGCACGCTCACTGGTGCGCTCGGGCGGTCGTCACACGTGCGAGCTGGGGCGAGAGGAGGGAGAAGGAGGAGGGGGCCGACCAGCTGCCGTGTTGCGGACGTTGCGGCGTCTCGTCGGGCGCGCTGGGGAGGCCCGAGGTGCCGGAGGCGGTTGGAAGCGGGCGGCTACAGTGCGGGAGCGCACTGTAGCATGCTTGAGAGAGTCCAAATGGCCAGCATGGCCATTTTTATGCAATGTGGGCACGGCCTAAGGTGTCTGGTAGCTCTAGGGAGGAGTAAAGAAGTAGGAGATGGCCTTGGATGCCCTGGGTGGCCAGTAGGAGAGGAGAGAGGTAGAAGAAGAGGGAGAAATGGGTTGTCCAGAGAGAGAAAGTGGGGTTTTACCCATCCAATAATTGAACTGTGGATTTGCCATTGTTACTTGAGGTGGAAGGGGACTAGGAGGGGCTGTGGTAAAACTTTGAGCCCATGGAGATTAGTGGAAGGGGTAAAAATGGTGTTTTTGGAAAAATGGCAGAAGGTGTTTGTTCTTGGTTTGGGCAAGAAAATGAACTCCAATTGTTATCATACTTAACAGGATGGAATGACACTTAGAAATAGGGTGTGCCACCAAATTTGAGCTCATTTGGGCAAAGTTGCCAGTGCAACTTTTGTAAACCCTAAAAATTAGCAGAAATGGACTTGTGTAGATCTAGTTGAGAAAATCACTACCCCTTGATGCACCACTTGGTGTAGTGGCCTCATTTGGTCATGTGAACATGCTCACAAAAGTAGGGATCATGGAGAGAAAGTTGGTAGTACAAACTTGTTCAGATTTGATTCTGGTAAGAGAGGGTTTTGGGGCATTTTGGTGAGCTAAAATGACCTTGATTGATATGAGTCTTTGCAAGGTGATCACAATATGCATTTGTGACTTGCTGGATTTTCCTTGGATTTTTATGAAAATATTTCCTGTAGAAATATTTCAAATCCTTGAAATGGGAAGTAATAGTTTTGGGAGGTTTTCTCCAATATTTTGAACATGACCATGTGTTGAAACTCTTATATATGGACAATATATGTCCACTCAGTTTCCCTGATTTTTGTCAAATATTTTTGAAACAATAAAATATTTTTTTCCTATTAAAGACCATTTCTGGCCTTAAGAAAAAGCTTTTAAGTAAAATAGGAAAATAACTTATAAAATTATATTTTTGTGGTTTATGGGAATCCTATATCTAATAGGTTTCAAATAAACTCTTTGAAATATTTTTCATACCCCAAATCAAGTACTTGTAGTGCAAACCTCAATTCACGGGTTTTGGGAAAACTAATTTTTGAAAATACTATTTGGCCAAATTATTTTTGTAAGAAAATACTATATTGCACTATACACATGGCATGATCATTGGGTAGAAGTTTGGAGCAGGGAGATGAAGTACAGAAGGTGGAGTAGTTGACTTTAAAGAGCACTTGAAAATCACAGAGAGAAAACTAACTCCAAAAATAAAAAGCCAAATAATGCAAAAGTTTTTGTTGGTCCAAATTTTCATGCTTTATTAATGCAAATGAAATGCTACAAAATGAAGGGTGTGACAGACCTACCCCCCTTACAAGAATCTCGTCCCCGAGATTCCTAAACTAGGCTTTAAAGAGATACGAAAACTCTTATCTAAGGTAGTCTTCATGTTCCCAGGTTGCTTCTGCTTCAGTGTGGTTGCTCCACTGGACCTTGAAGTACTTGATGGTGGGGCTTCGAGTGCGTCGTTCAGCCTCGTCCAAAATGCAGATGGGTCTCTCGCGGTAGGTCAAATCGGGCTGAAGATCAATGGCTTAGTGATCGACGTCCTTGTAAAGATCAGGTTTGTCTGGAACTTGGAGACACTTCCGGAGTTGTGACACATGGAATACGTTGTGCACATCGGATAGTTCAGGTGGCAGTTCCAACTGGTAAGCCACTTCTCTGCGTCGTGCAATGATCTCGAAGGGGCCGATAAATCTTGGTGTGAGCTTTCCCTTAACGTGGAAACGCTTGGTTTCCTTAAGAGGAGTTACTCGTAGGTATACATGGTCTCCGACTTGGAAGTCTACTTTTCGGCGACGAGTGTCAGCATAGCTCTTCTGTCTATACTTGGCGGTCTTCAGTTTCTCTCTGACTAGCTGAACTTGCTCTTCTGCTTCACGGAGGATATCGGGCCCAAATACTAGTCCTTCTCTGGTTTCTGACCAATTGAGGGGTGTGCGGCACTTCCGTCCATACAATACCTCAAATGGTGCCATCTGGAGGCTTGACTGATAACTGTTGTTGTAGGAGAACTCGGCAAAAGGGAGGCAATCTTCCCACCTAGTTCCATATGCTAAGACACAGGCTCGGAGCATGTCTTCGAGTATCTGATTCACTCGCTCTGTCTGACCTCCGGTCTGTGGGTGGAAAGCAGTGTTGAAGGACAACTTGGTCCCCATGGCCTCTTGGAACTTCTTCCAGAACCTTGAGATAAACGGGGTTCCTCGATCTGACACAATCTCCTTGGGAACACCATGAAGACTTACGATTCTATTGATGTATAAAGTTGCTAGCTCGTTGCCGTCATAGGTAGTCTTAACATGAAGGAAATGGGCTACTTTAGTCAAATGATCGACTATGACCTAGATGGAGTCATGTCCCTTGTTTGACCTAGGTAGTCCAGTGATGAAATCCATTCTGACTTTATCCCATTTCCTCTTGGGAACCTTGAGTGGTTGGAGGAATCTAGTAGGTCGCTGATATTCAGCTTTGACCCTTTGGCATACATCAACTTTGCAACATAGGTGGCAATCTCCCTTTTCATCCCATGCCACCAAAATCTTTCCTTCAGGTCGTGATACATCTTGGTCCCTCTAGGATGGATGGAATACGGGGTGTCATGAGCTTCTTGCAAGATCAGATTCTTCAGCTCAATCTTATTGGGTACGCAAATGCGATTCCCAAACCACACAATTCCTTGCTCATCCTCTGGGAATCCTGGGGCCTTGCCTTCCTTGATCTTCCTCTTGATGCCTTCAATGCTCTCGTGTCCCTTCTGGGCTTCCTTAACATCATCCATCATGGTAGGCCTAACTTCGAGGTTGGCCAAGAATCTTGGTGCAACCAGTTCCATCCCGAAGCTTTCAAGTTCTTCATACAAGGCGGGTAGCCTTTCCTTAAGTATAGCATTCAAGGAACAAGCCTTCCTGCTTAATGCATCTGCTACCACATTAGCCTTCCCAGGGTGGTATTGAACACTGAGGTCATAATCCTTGATCAACTCTAGCCACCTTCTCTGCCTCATGTTCAATTCCTTCTGAGTGAAAATATACTTCAGACTTTTGTGATCCGTGTTTATCTCACGCCACTTCCCTAGGAGGTAATGTCGCCATGTTTTTAGGGCATGAACTACAGCTGCCAACTCGAGGTCATGAGTAGCATAGTTCTCTTCATGAGGATGTAGTTGCCTTGAAAGGTAAGCAACGACTCGGCCTTCTTGCATTAGAACACCTCCCAGTCCGGTTCTTGACGCATCACAATATATCACAAACTCCTTGTGTATATCAGCTGTGGCCAGAACTGGGGCAGTGGTCAGTCTCTTCTTCAGCTCCTAGAAGCTCTCTTCACACTTCGGCGTCCATTCAAACTTCTTGTCCTTCTTCAAGAGCTGAGTCATGGGTCGTGCAATGCTTGAGAATCCTTCAACGAACTTGCAGTAATATCCGGCAAGTCCGAGGAAGCTTCTGACTTCCTTTACATTGCTTGGGGATTGCCATTCAGTTACGGCTTCAATCTTAGTGGGATCGACCGACAATCCTTCTTCGGTCAAAACATGACCCAAGAATGCAACTTCACGCAGCCAAAATTCACACTTGCTGAACTTGGCATACAGTTGGTGCTCTCGAAGCTTGTCTAGGACCATCCTCAAGTGTTGCTCGTGCTCTTCTTCCGTCTTCGAGAAGACAAGAATGTCATCAATGAAGACAACGACAAACTTGTCCAAATATTCCATGAAGACCTTATTCATGAGATACATGAAGTAAGCTGGGGCATTGGTCAATCCAAAGGATATGACCGTGCACTCATACAGGCCATATCTGGTTACAAATGCCGTCTTTGGAATATCTTGGGGTCTGATTTTCAGCTAGTAGTACCCAGATCTGAGGTCGGTCTTGGAGAACACCTTGGACCCATTGAGTTGATCAAACATGTCTTCGATCTTGGGAAGTGGATACTTGTTCTTGATTGTAACTTCATTGAGGGAGCGGTAGTCAATGCACAAGCGGACGGTACCGTCCTTCTTTTCCACAAACCGAACAGGTGATCCCCAAGGGGAGGCACTAGGGCGGATAAATCCCTTCCTCAACTGCTCTTCCAGTTGCTTCTTCAATTCTGCTAACTCTTCCGATCCCATTCTATAAGGCTTCTTATAGATGGGTCCTGCTCCGGGTATGAGCTCGATGATGAACTCAATGTCTCGGTCAGGAGGCATTCCCGGTAGCTCCTCAGGAAATACATCGGGGTATTCGCATACTACCGACACTTGCTCCAATCCAACTTCTGACAGAGAGTTGAATCGGGCGCCTTGAGCAGGGTTGGGAGCAAACTTAACTTCGACTCCTTGGTCATTGGTCACAGTGACGGTTCGGTTGGCGCAATCTAACAAGCCTTGGTGCTTGATGAGCCAATCCATTCCTAAGATCACATCCAAGCCTTGCGATCTTAAGATGATAAGGTCTGCTAGGAAGTCTACCCCATTAATGACAATCCCGACTCCTTTACATCCTATCTTGGGTCTCATCTCTGCTTTGGGGGTTTGTACCACCATAGGGTTATTCAGGGGTGAAGGGGTCATGCCACTTTTTAATGCAAACTCTTGGGTGACAAATGAATGCGTGGCTCCAAAATCAAACAAGACAGTTGTAGGTGCTGAGTTAACAAGGAACGTACCCAGCACGACGTATGGGTCTTCCTGGGCTTCTTCTGCAGTGACATGATTCACACGACCCTTGTCGTTGTTGGGCGGGTTGCGGGGAGCTTTGTTCCTTGGTGGCATTCCACGGCCTTGCCCTGGGTTCTGCGCATTAGGGCACGTGGCATCGGGCTTCTTGTTAGGGCAATTCTTGGAGTAGTGTCCTGGCTGACCACATCCGAAGCAAGTGACTTGATTGGGGTTGCTGCTCTTGCCGGCATTGTTATTGGGGTTGTTGTAAGTTGGCCTAGGGTTGGCATACGGCTGAGCCTGATAGTTGGTGCGAGGTGCAGGGGCTCTTGGCTGCTGATAGGTTGGCTTGACCGGGGCTGGCTGCCACGGGCGAGGCTTCTGGTTGCTGGAGCTACCCTTGCTGATCATCTTGCACTTACGGGTATCATCCAAAGCATGTCGCTTGTCTTCAAGCATGAGTGCCTTGTTCACTAGATCAGGAAAGGTCGGGCAGTCACACACAACAAGCGAGTACTGCAGAGTCTGGTTAAGGCCTTCCATGAAGCGCTCCCTTTTGGCAGCGTCAGTGCTGACATCCTTTGGAGCATACCTTAAGAGAACACTGAACTTCTGCATGTACTCCTTGACAGTGCTACTTCCTTGCTTCAGGTCTCGGAACTCACGCTTCTTGATGGCCATGATTCCGGAAGGAATGTGGGCCTTGCGGAATTCTGCCCTGAAGTCATTCCAAGTGATGTTTTGCTCAGCATGCATGGCCTTGAATCCATCCCACCAAGCTCTGGCAGTTCCCCCCAGACAGTGAGCAGCATATGCCACCTTCTCACGGTCCTCGGTGCATCTGACTAGTTCCAGCAGATCCTCAATGGTGTGGACCCAGTCGTCTACATCCAGGGGTTCAGCAGTCTCGATGAAGGTGGGTGGTGCATGCTTCTTGAACTCCACCAATGTGGAACATCCATTGCCGTTTCCCGCCGGTTGGCGATTGACAGCTTGAGCAATCATCTAGAGGGCGGCAGTGTTGGCTTGGCATTCCTCTCGGAAGGCTTGGAGGAGCTGAGCCATGTCCATGTTTGGAGGTGGTGGCGGTGGTGGAGCTTGACCATGGGTTTGGTCCTGACTAGCTTCTGTTCCGGCTGAACCTCCGGCTTCTTGCTGCTGGGTAGAGGTACCAATACGAGTTACAACAGGCATCCTGTTGGAGCGGTCAAGGTCTCATGATTGGGAAAGATGGGGAAAGCAATATAGATGGGATGCCTAGTAAGGGGGTTGGTATGACACTAATTGTTTTCATGCAAGGGCCAAAAGGCCAAACACATTCATTAAAATCCAAATGGGTGATGTAGTCGCTTACAAGTTCCCGTAGGAAAGCACGACGTCCATCAAACACATCAAAGGCAAACACAACACTACATGGTTTCATATGAACCATTACAAGGACTCGACTTCGCATAGGGGTACATGACCTATCCTACCATAAGGGTTACTAACGGGCATATCCGGGTTGCGAATGATGCCTAAGTGGTGGAATGCTTGGTCGCGTAGTCTGGCTCTTTTGGGTCTTCCTCCTCATCATCGGTGGCCTGACTTCCTTCATTGCTCGAAGGGGTGGGGGAGTGGAGGAGCTCAACACGGCGGTGCTTTGCCGGCGGTGTGAAGAGCTTGCGCTAATCCCTTGCGCTCATGCGGTGCTGATGTGGTGGTTCCCCATCCTTTGGGGGTGTTCCGCCTCGATATCCGATCGTGGGCTGACCAGGGGGATCACCTTCCTTCTTGATCCTATCCGCCTTCCCTTTCGGAGCTCCATTGATTCCGAGGCCAAGTTTTGTGCCAAACTATCTGCACAAAGGCTAAAGTAGGTCTGGAATCGGGGTGGAAGTCCTTCTTCTAATGGTGGAGCTGGCGCACTGCTCTCGTCCTCACCTTCCTTTCAATAAGGCAAGAAGCGGGTTGCCAACTCGTCTGCCATCTCTGGAAGAAGGTCTCGGAGGCAGGTGAGTGCCTTGAGGGTTGCCATCTCGACGGCAAGAACCAGTGTTGCCATCTGGGGTCCCTCAAAGAACCAGCTTGTTGGAGAGTCATTAGCCTTCACGATCACTTCCACATGATACTCCGTCTCGGTGTCATTGATCCAATGCTCATGGTAGGTGAAAATGGGGGCTCGGTGAAATTGGAACTTCTTGAGGCTATCCTCGAGAAGCACGGGAAATCCGGTGGTCTGGAAGTCTTCGGGTACGGCAGCCATCTACAAGGGTTGAATGGGAGAGGTCAATAAGGGAAATATATCTTGGGTGGAGTAAGCTTTAGAAAAGAAGAGAAGTTTAGATGGTCTCAAGCTAACTAACGTCTATGCTAACTAAGGCTTCCTACAGTCAGGATGGCTCTGATACCAGCTCTATGGGGACCCCGACTCATAAGTCGAGATCACCGAATGCACGTGTACAGTGATCCCAGATATCAATGCTCACTGAACACACAGAAGCTGAATAACAAGAGTCTTACATCCATACATATCGTCTTACACAAATTATGACCATTATGGTTAAGTCTTACATAGATAAAGCCACAAGGGCTGAATACCAAATAAACTTAAGCAGCGGAAATCTTCTTTGATAAGTAGAACCCATGCCATCTGCCTTAACCCTATAGCCATTCTGACTGGGAAACGTCCTAGTTCGCATGTTCGTCTCCAAAGAACTCTTCTTCGAACTCCTGTTCTTCCATGCCTGGCCAATTAAATAACCAGTGGCAAGCCAATGAGTACTTTGAATGTACTCGCAAGTAACCCACGATTGGAACAGGCCACAATGATGCAATGATATAACACTAAGTAGGTAGTTTGCAGAAAGCTAGTTTTGAGTGCAATGACATGATCTATCACCATGTAAAGTATGCATCATGAGAGTACAGACATCCGTATGAACAAGTAACAGTTATCAGAGTTGGACACCAATCCAACTTGATCATCATGTCAAGTCATCTGACTTAACCCATTTAGCTTCATCAACACACCCACACACACACACACACACACACACACGTGGTTTGTAAAATTCTGGATGTAGTTTAAGCAGCACCGCCCAACTGTCCTTGACCGTGGACATGACTATTCGAATAGTTTTACACTCTGTAGCGGTTGCACACTTTACCCACAAGATCCGGGGAACTTCCGTGTCATCCACGACCCGCAGTACCTCAAGTACCCGTTGTAAGCACTCGATCACTATCTTTCCCTAGACGACACTAACAAGGAGTCCACTCGTTGTTCCATATCATCACGATGTACATCATATGAGACTTACTAGAGATCATAACATCTGAGAGGGGACACAATGGTGTATCCGGTGCCCTGTGAAAACAGTCATGGCCGCCCTACCTGGCACGACCCCGTCCCGAGAGAGAGCACCAACTCTCCCCCGTCACTAGTAATGCGGGCTCCAAGCTAGTATCGGCCTAGGTAATCAATAATGCCCTTTCCCATACAAGGGTAGTGTGGTTGCGCATGTAAGGTTGGGACAGTCGACAAATCTTAAATCTAATCCGTTTTCGAAAACAACACACACACTTGCCTCGGTACACCACTTCGTCATCAAGTGGTTACCCATCTCATTATCTCCCTTGGGCATAAGTGGCACCCGACGGGGTTTTCGAAAAGACTTTTGAAAATACTTTGTCTCCATCACCATGCATATACCCGCCCCATTCGCGTAGCATCTACTTTAGCATCATATCTACTCCCACCGGCATAACCCTTATAAGGAGGTAGGGTCATGCACAATGCAAGTATCAACGAGGAAGTAATAGAGGCAGCCCATCAAAGTGGTTACCATCTCATCATGATTCCGATGCAACACTAATAAGTGCTATATGACATGCATAAAAAGGGTTTCATAGACATGGTCAAAGGGCTGCTTGCCTGGCTCAACAAAGTCTTCTAGGTCTTCAAAGTCTTCTGGTCCAACTCCTTCGTCAGCAACGCAATCTATCATCACAAGATAATAACGAGAAAATAAGGCAATAATAAAACAGAAAAAACAAAGTACTCAGAAAAATGTCAACTCATTTTTGTTAAATACTAGGGTGAAAACTAAGAAGGGGAAGATTCCTAGTTTTGGATTTGGAGTCATGGAAACAGTGCTAGGAATTTCAAATGACAGGCATAAATGCTCAAATTCAAATTTAAATTTGAACAGTGAAGAAAAGTTGGTTTGATGTGAATGAAAACTGCACCGATAAATAGGTGGGACTATTACAAGAATTTAGGAGTTGGAATTATTGCATTTGGATTATTATTTAATCCTGTGGATTTTTTGGAAAAGTTACAGAAAAAGAAAAGGAAAAAGGGCTCTGTGCCTGCTGGGCCAGAACAGCCGCAGCGCAGCAGGCCCAGTCAGAGAGGCGGCCCAGCGCACTGGTGCACGCGCGCGCGCTAGGTTTAAACCTGACGGGCGGGGCCCAGGCGTCAGCGAGAGAGAGAAGGGCAATGAAGAGGAGAGGCTGACAGGCGGGGCCCACCTGTCATCGCTAGCCCTGCGACAGAGGGCCGGCAAGCTCACCGGCGTCGATGTAGGGCACGGCGACATCGGGCGAGGGTACAAATGGACTGAGCGTCTAGTCGCCGTTCGGGTGGAGGTGGTTGTGGTCGCCGGGGTGGCCTGGTTCGCCGGCGACGAGGTCTCGTGGCGGAGGACCTTCGGGCGTCGTCGGTCCCGGCCGTTTCTGGCTGCAAAAGAAGCGGGGGAGAAAGGGGAAATGACCAGGGGTGCTCGGGGGTTCCAGATTGAGGCAGAGGAGGAGCGGGGGAGGCATGTACCTCGCGAACTCCGGCGAGCCGAAGCGGCGGAGCTCGAGCTCGATCTCGAGCTCGGGCAGCTCTGGAGAGGAACTGGGGGTGCAGGGGGTGATTTGGTGATGTTGAGAGCGAGTGGAGAGGAGAGGAGAGCTCGGGAGGCATTTAAGTAGGCGAGCCACGGCTCATTGTAGACCCGTGCGCCAGCGAGGTTGTTGCCATTGCTGTGGGTCACGGGGGCGCGCGTGGGCGTGTCTGGGGTGCTCGTGGGTTTGGTCCAGAGCGAGGGAAAGAAGAGAGAGAGAGGGAGCAGGGGGCCAGAGGCACCGCGCGTGTGAGCACACTCACTGGTGCGCTCGGGCGGTTGTCGCGCGTGCGAGCTGGGGCGAGAGGAGGGAGAAGGAGGAGGGGGGCGACCAGCTGCCATGTTGCAGACGTCGAGGCGTCTCGTCGGGCGCGCTAGGGAGGCCCGAGATGGCCGGAGGCGGTTGGAAGGGGGCGGCTACAGTGCGGGAGCGCACTGTAGCGTGCTCCAGAGCGCCCAAATGGTCAGCATGGCCATTTTTTATGCAATGTGGGCGCGACCAAAGGTGTCTAGTAGCTCTAGGGGGGAGTAAATAAGTAGGAGATGGCCTTGGATGCCCTGGGTGGCCAGTAGGAGAGGAGAGAGGTAGAAGAAGAGGGAGAAATGGGCTGTCCAGAGAGAGAAAGTGGGGTTTTACCCATCCAATAATTGAAATGTGGATTTTCCATTGTTACTAGAGGTGGAAGGGGACTAGGAGGGGCTGTGGTAAAACTTTGAGCCCATGGAGATTAGTGGAAGGGGTAAAAATGGTGTTTTTGGAAAAATGGCAGAAAGTGTTTGTTCTTGGTTTGGGCAAGAAAATGAACTCCAATTGCTATCATACTTAACAGGATGGAATGACACTTAGAAATAGGGTGTGCCACCAAATTTGAGCTCATTTGGGCAAAGTTGCCAATGCAACTTTTGTATACCCTGGAAATTAGCAGAAATGGACTTGTGTAGATCTAGTTGAGCAAATCACTACCCCTTGATGCACCACTTGGTGTAGTGGCCTCATTTGGTCATGTGAACATGCTCACAAAAGTAGGGATCAAGGAGAGAAAGTTGGTAGTACAAACTTGTTCAGATTTGATTCTGGTCAGAGAGGGTATTGGGGCATTTTGGTGAGCCAAAATGACCTTGATTGATATGAGGCTTTGCAAGGTGATCACAATATGCATTTGTGACTTGCTGGATTTTCCTTGGATTTTTATGAAAATATTTCCTGTAGAAATATTTCGAATCCTTGAAATGGGCAGAAATAGTTTTGGGAGGTTTTGTCCAATATTTTGAACTTGACCATGTGTTGAAACTCATATATATGGAAAATATATGTCCACTGAGTTTCCCTGATTTTTGTCAAATATTTTTGAAACAATAAAATAATTTTTACTATTAAAGACCATTTCTGGCCTTAAGAAAAAGCTTTTAAGTAAAATAGGAAAATAACTTATAAAATTATATTTTTGTGGTTTATGGGAATCCTATATCTAATAGGTTTCAAATAAACTCTTTGAAATATTTTTCGTACCCCAAATCAAGTACTTGTAGTGCAAACCTCAATTCATGGGTTTTTGGAAAACTCATTTTTGAAAATACTATTTGGCCAAATTATTTTTGTAAGAAAATACTATATTGCACTATACACATGGCATGATCATCGGGCAGAAGTCTGGAGCAGGGAGATGAAGTACAAAAGGTGGAGTAGGTGACTTTAAAGAGCATTTGAAAATCACAGAGAGAAAACCAACTCCAAAAATAAGAAGCCAAATAATGCAAAAGTTTTTGTTGGTCCATATTTTCATGTTTTATTAATGCAAATGAAATTCTACAAAATGGATGGTGTGACAATATAGCTCCAAGTAAAATTATCGGTGGTTGTTAGAAGAAAGAGGGGATGCTTTCTGTGGCATCCCCAGGCTTCGCTGCTTGGGATTCCTTGAATATTGCCTTGGGTTGCCTCGGGCATCCCAAAGCTTAAGCTCTTGCCACTTCTTATTCCTTCATCCACCATGATCTCACCAAAAACTTGAAAACTTCAATCACACAAAACTCAATAAAACCTTGTGAGATCCGTTAGTACAACAAAGCAAATCACTACTTTAAGTATTGTTGCAAACGCATTCTTATTTTATTTTTGAATTATACCTATTGTATTCTAAGTTCTCCATGGCTTATACCCCCGATACAATCCATAGTTCCATCAAAACAAGCAAAACAATGCATCAACGGCAGAATCTGTCAGAAACAACACAGTCTGTAGTATTTCGAATAATGACCATTCTTCTATAACTCCAAAACTTCTGCAAAATTAGGACAAGATGGGCAATTTGTATATTAGTCATGTTTAATTTTTATAAAACATGGGTGTTTTACACCCTGACTTATGCACAGACAAGTAGCAGTTCCCTTACCGGGCAAAGGACTTACCAAGGATTGACCCAAACCAAAGTCAACAAGCTATGAAGAAGATTCCCAAACAAAGAGAACCACTTTTTGAGAGATCAAAGAGTGCATGAAGAATACCAAGATTTTGGGCCGAAATGACTTGTAGAGAAGAACAAGATAGAGCATTAGAAGCAGCCCCTGCTGTCAAGGCCGAGCCGACAAGATGATGGCCCGGCAAACCTCCATGGCCAGCAAGCTCTTGCCAACCACCAGTGCTCCACCTCATAGACCAGCTAGTCACCAATTGATGAGGTGTCAAGTTACACATGGTTTGGTGGAGTCTATCAGGCATGTGGCAGCTTGCTGGAGGGAAAATTACCTTTAATGACACATGTCCAATAGGCGTGTCAAGATAATAGGAGGCGGCTAGGCTAGCGGTGCAGTAGTTTTGCCGAGGCTCCTTCTCTCAACACCTAACTAAGCATTAAATGCTTTTATCCTAGCCCGATGACACGTCTCCAACGTATCTATAATTTATTTATTGTTCCATGCTATTATAATATCTGTTTTGGATGTTTTATATGCATTATTATGCTATTTTATATTATTTTTGGGACTAACTTATTAACCTAGAGCCCAGTGCAAGTTTCTGTTTCTTCCTTGTTTTTGAGTTTCGCGGAAAAGGAATATCAAATGGAGTCCAAACGGAATAAAACTTCCGCGATGATTTTTCTTGGACCAGAAGACACCCAGGGACTTGGAGTCCAAGCCAGAAGAGCCACGAGGCGACGGCAAGGGTGGAGGGCGCGCCCTAAGGGGGTGCCCCTGCCTTGTGGCCCCCTTGGGGATCCCCTGGCCTACTTTTTCGTCCTATATATTCACATATATTCCAAAACCATCAAAGAAATCCATAAAAACAGTTTTCCACCGCCGCAACCTTATGTTCCCACGAGATCCCATCTTGAGGCCTTTTTCAGCATCCTGCCGGAGGGGGATTCGATCACAAAAGGTATCTACATCAACCCTATTTCCCTTCTGATGAAGCGTGAGTAGTTTACCTTAGACCAACGAGTCCATGGGTAGTGGCTAGATGGCTTCTTCTCTCTCTTTGATTCTCAATACCATGTTCTCCTCGATGTTCTTGGAGACCTATACGACGTCTCTTCTTTTGCAGTGTGTTTGTCGAGATCAGATGAATTGTGGATTAATGATCAGCTTATCTATGAATATTATTTGAATCTTCTCTTAATTATTATATGCATGATTTGATATCTTTGTATTTCTCTTTGAATTATTGGTTTGGTTTGGCCATCTAGATTGGGTTTTTTTGCAATGGGAGAGGTGCTTAGCTTTCGGTTCAATCTTGCATGATTTCACCTAGTGAAAAGTAGGTGTGGCGAGACACGTTTGAATTGTTGCCATCAAGGATATAAAGATGCGGCTTTCCTCATATTGCTTGAGTTTATTCCTCTACATCATGTCCTTACTTAAGGTGTTACACCGTTCTTTATGAACTTAATACTCTAGATGCATGGTGGATAGCATTGAATCTGTGGAGTAATAGTAGTAGATGCAGGCAGGAGTCGGTCTACTTGCCACGGACATGATGCCTATATGCATAATCATTGCCTTGGATATCGTCATAACTTTGCGCTTTTCTATCAATTGCTTGACAGTAATTTGTTCACCCACTACATTATTTTCCTTCAAGAGAGAAGCCGCTAGTGAAACCTATGGCCCCAGGGTCTATTTTCCATCATATTTGTTTCCGGTCTACTATTTTGCAATATTTTATTTTCATATCTATAAACCAAAAATCCCAAAAATATTTTATCTTTTGTTTAGTTTTATCTATCTCTATCAGATCTCACCTGTGCAAGTGACCGTGAAGGGATTGACAGCCCCTTTATCACGTTGGGTGCAAGTGTTTGATTGTTTGTGTAGGTGCATCTATTGGAGACTTGCTTGTTTCTCCTACTGGACTGATACCTTGGTTCTTAACTGAGCGAAATACTTATCTCTACTGTAGTGCATCACCATTTCATCTTCAAGGTAAAAAGCAACACGAGCTCAAGAAGTAGCAGGAAGAATTTCTGGCGCCGTTGCCGGGGAAATTCACACCAAGTCAATACTAGCCTCCCATCAACTTGCCAATTTCTGGCACAGTTGTCGGGGAGATCTACGTCAAGCCTACCAAGTATCCATCATAAAACTCTCATCTCTTGCATTACATTGTTTGCCATTTGCCTCTCATTTTCCTCCCCCCCCCCACTTCTGAAACGATCTTTAGAAAAAACAAAAAGATTTTCCTTTTTATTCGCCCTTCTTTCGTCCGAATTTTTGCTTGCCTTTTGTTTGCTTGTTTGCTAGATTGGTTTGTTGCCAGCATATCTGAATCTGAGGAGGTTTTTATCAAAAAGGATATTAGTAATCTCGAGGAAAATTTTGGTGACTTTGCTAATGATGGTCCCCATGAAGAACCTACTATCATGCATAGAAAAAATTCCACATAGGTAGCTGTAATATTATTGGAAAAGGTGTTATTCAAGATTTCTTTACTTGTGCTGGCACACTACCTATGTTAGGAGGACCTATTCTCAATAAAACAATAGTCTTGTGGATGTTATAACTTTGCTCATAATTGAACTCGAAAGACAATTTGTTTGCATGCATCCCTGCATACAAAGGATTTTTCTAGAGTTTTCTAATATTCAGCATGCTCCCGTTAATTGTGTCGCTACTATATTTTTAGCTCACGAGTTTAGATTTATCATGAAAGAAGCTAGGCAAAATTTTAATTAAGAGGAAATAATGAGATTGCAATCTCCTGATTTTGTTGCCTATAATGAAAATTTGAGAAAAAGGGTCCCTACCAAGGTTTTGGTTGATAAGATCTCGGAACTTAATGATAATTTTTCTACACAAAACAACGGACAAGGGTTTGTTTTAGGAGATAAGCTTATGACGTTTCACCAAAGAAAAGCTTATAGTGATGAGTTGATTATAAACTATAAGGGGCTGAAGGAGGAACCTATTCCTTCCACACTCAATCTTAGCGATCCTTACCCTATTAAATTTAGCCCTTTTGATTATTTTTTCATACAACAAAGGAAACTTGCTGCTGAAAGAAGGGAGTATGAGATGAGCATGGATGATCTCCCTTACTATTATGCCAATACCTAGATCTATGTTTTTATGCCTAGCTAAGGGCGTTAAACAATAGCGCTTGTTGGAAGGCAACCCAATTTTATTCTTGTGTTTTCTATTTTTCTACTGTTCTTGAATAAAATACACGTTATTACCTCTATAGTAATTGTGTTTTGGTGTTTCAATTAGTGTTTCTGCCAAGTAAGACCTTTGGGATGGCTTACGGTGATAATTGATTTGATCTTGCTGAAAAACAGAAACTTTTGCGCCCAGTAAAATAATTCTCATTTTTAACAGGAGTGCAATAAAATACTGATTATTTTTGCACGAGATTGATATACAAATTTCCTATGTCGTCCTAATTTTCCAGAATTGTTGGACTTACAGAAGTATTCTAAGTTTACAGCTTGCTACAAACTGTTCTGTTTTTGACAGATTCTGTTTTCTATTTGTTGTTTGCTTAGTCTGATGAATCTATGGGTAGTATCAGGGGGTATGTACCATGGAGAAGTTGCAATGCAGTAAATGTTACACGAATATAAATAAAGAATGAGTTCACAATAGTAACAAAAGTGGTGATTTATTTTCTTATACTAACGGATCTCATGAGTTTTCTGTTGAGTTTTGTGTTGTGAAGTTTTCAAGTTTTGGGTAAAGATTTGATGGACTACGGAATAAGGAGTGGCAATATCCTAAGCTTGTGGATGCCCAAGGCACCCCACGGTAATATTCAGGGACAACCAAGAGCCTGAGCTCAGGGATGCCCTGGATAGCATCCCCTCTTTCGTCTTCGTCTATCGGTAAATTTACTTAAGGCTATATTTTTATTCACCACATGATTTGTGTTTTGCCTGGATTGATACCTTGGTTCTTAACTGAGGGAAATACATATCTCTACTGTGCTTCATCACCCTTTCCTCTTCAAGGGAAAAACCAACGCAAGCTCAAGAAGTAGCACTCGACAGAGTTAGGTATGTTAGCATGGTTGTAGTCTAATTAACATGTAATTACCTTTTTGCCACTATGGTTACCCCTTAAGCTATAAAAGTAGGGCCATGGAAACCTTTACAAGGGTTCCAACCCATTCCAACTCCATGCACACAAGCACGTGTAGTTGCCCTCTCCTTGTGCCTTGCTAGGGGAGAGCGCTCCTTGCACTTGTGCTTATGCACATCCAATATGTCAAAGTAGGAGTACGGTATTACACCTCAAAGGTGGCCCGAACCTGGGTAAAGATCCATGTGCCCTCTGCTAGTCCTGCTCTGTGTGTTTTGTGCATTCTCCTCGCCGAACCACAAAGGGGATGGATTGCCCCATAGATCATCATTCCACACCGACATCTTTGGCGCGCCACGTAGGGGGGTCACTGGTATGAACCTGGATAGCAGATGGAATGACGATTTCATCTAGATTCATCACCATCTTCATCATCCATGGTGCCTAAGAAGGGTTCCATGGTGACAAGACCTTCCACGTCCAAGGTTCCTTCCCACATCTCTACGAGCGGCGCAGGCAGCGCTCTTGCCCCGGAGGGTGCGAATGTTGCAGTAGGCACGACAAGTGCAGGCGGCACGGTCATTGTACCCACTATGTTGGGACGGGCGATGGAGGCGCTGAGGGCGGTCACCTCTCTCGACCCTCTGGTGAAGACAACAACAATGGCACAGTGGCCTCCCTAGCGCACTGGTGAGCGCAGCCATTGGAGCAACACCATCTGGTCAGGCGCAAGCCGAGATCCTCCCACAACAACGTTAACAGTGGCAGCGAGGGTAGCAACATCGAAGCACACACCATGTCCATTGCGAAATGGACATGGCGTGACTCCAAGCGGCGCTCTTGATCGTGCACAGCAGCGCCCACATGGCAAGACGCCTGTGTATAAGGCCCAAGATTCTTAGGTGCCTCTCCCACCATGCCAACCTTCTGTCACACCGGTAGTACGACGGCATGATCGCAACGACGTTCCTGCTGGCTCTGCCAAGAGTCGAACAACGTCAAGTTCTTCTTGCTCCAACATGCCTTCGACGGCAACAGAGGCAATGGCGGGAGCCCAAATGCTGTTGAACTTTCCTCCAACAGCGGACAAGATGGATGAGTTGCGGGCCACCATCCAATGTTTAATTGCATTTGCAGAAGCAAACACATCCTAGTTGGTAGAACCCTCACAGCGCCGGCAAGCAGGACCAGTAGCTCAGACTGATGGACTTGTTGTAGGCGGTGCACCAACGGTGCAATCGCCTCCACTACAAAAGCCCCGGCAGCAACGTCAGCCGCTATAGCAAACCCAATGAATTGTTGAGTGATACGTCTCCAACGTATCTATATTTTTTTATTGCTCCATGCTATATTATCTACTGTTCTGGACTATATTGGGCTTTATTTTCCACTTTTATAATATTTTTGGGACTAACCTATTAACCGGAGGCCCAGCCCAGAATTGTTGTTTTTGCCTATTTCAGTGTTTCGAAGAAACAAAATATCAAACGGAGTCCAAACAGAATAAAACCTTCGGGAACGTGATTTTCTCACCGAACGTGATCCAGGAGACTTGTACCCTTCTCCAAGGAACAAAATAGGCGGTCACGAGGGTGGGGGCGCCCCCCCTAGGGTGCGCCCCCTGCCTCGTGGGCCCCTCGGTGCTCCTCCGGCGTACTCCTTCCTCCTATATATACCTACGTACCCCAAAACGATCAGGGAGGAGCGAAAAACCTAATTCCACAGCCGCAACTTTCTGTATCCACAAGATCCCATCTTGGGGCCTGTTCCGGAGCTCCGCCGAAAGAGGGCTGTCATCACGGAGGGCTTCTAAATCATCATAGCCTCTCCGATGAAGTGTGAGTAGTTTACCTCAGACCTTCGGGTCCATAGTAAGTACCCTGTTGGCTTCTTCTCTCTCTTTGAATCTCAATACAAAGTTCTCCCCCTCTCTTATGGAGATCTATTCGATGTAATCTTCTATTTGCGGTGTGTTTGTTGAGACCGATGAATTGTGGGTTTATGATCAAGTCTATCCATGAATAATATTTGAATCTTCTCTGAATTCTTTTATGTATGATTGATTATCCTTGCAAGTCTCTTCGAATTATCCATTTGGTTTGGCCAACTAGACTGGTAGTTCTTTCCATGGGAGAAGTGCTTAGCTTTGGGTTTGATCTTGCGGTGTCCTTTCCCAGTGACAGAAGGGGCAGCAACGCACGTATTGTATCGTTGCCATCGAGGATAACAAGATGGGGTTTATTTCATATTGCATGAATTTATCTCTCGACATCATGTCATCTTGCTTAAGGCATTACTCTATTTTAGCTTAATACTCTAGATGCATGCTGGACAGCGGTCGATGAGTGGAGTAATAGTAGTAGATGCAGAATCATTTCAGTCTACTTGGCATGGACGTGATGCCTATATACATGATCATGCCTAGATATTATCATAACTATGCTCAATTATGTTAATTGCTCAACAGTAATTTGTTCACCAACCGTAGAATACTTATTCTCTTGAGAGAAGCCACTAGTGAAACCTATGGCCCCCGGGTCTATTCTCATCATATCAATCTCCATCACTTTCATCTTGCTTTGCTTTTTTACTTTGCTTTTACTTTTTACTTTGCATCTTTATACCACAAATATTATATCTATCAGATCTCACTCTCGTAAGTGACCGTGAAGGGATTGACAACCCCTAATCGCGTTGGTTGTGAGTAGCTATCGTTTTGTGCAGGTACGAGGGACTTGAGCGTGGCCTCCTACTGGATTGATACCTTGGTTCTCAAAAACTGAGGGAAATACTTACGCTACTCTACTGCATCATCCCTTCCTCTTCGGGGAAAACCAACGCAAGCTCAAGACGTAGCAAGAATGATTTCTGGCGCCGTTGCCGGGGAGACTACGCAAAAAGTCAACACACCAAGTACCCATCACAATCCCTATCTCTCACATTACATTATGTGCCATTTGCCTCTCATTTTCCTCTACCCCACTTACCCCTTGCCGTTTTATTCACCCTCTCTCTCTATCCTCCCTCTCTATTTGCCTCTTTTGCCCGCTTGCTTTTTTGTTTGCTCGTGTCTTAGATTGCTTGTTTGTCACAATGGCTCAAGATAATACTAAATCGTGTGACTTCACCAATACCAATAATAATGATTTCCTTAGCACTCCGATTGCTCCTCTTACCGATGTTGAATCTTGTGAAATTAATACTGCTTTGTTGAATCTTGTTATGAAAGATCAATTCGCCGGCCTTCCTAGTGAAGATGCCGCTGCTCATCTGAATAGCTTCGTTGATTTATGTGATATGCAAAAGGAAAAATATGTCGATAATGATGTCGTTAAATTGAAGCTATTTCCTTTTTCGCTTAGAGATCGTGCTAAAGCTTGGTTTTCGTCTTTTCCTAAGAATAGTATTGATTCATGGAACAAGTGCAAAGATGCTTTTTTCTCTAAGTATTTTCCTCCCGCTAAGATCATCTCTCTTAGAAACGATATTATGAATTTTAAGCAACTTGATCATGAACATGTTGCACAAGCTTGGGAGAGAATGAAATTAATGATACGTAATTTCCGTACTCATGGTTTGAATTTGTGGATGATTATACAAAAATTTTATGCCGGATTGAATTTTGCTTCTAGAAATCTTTTAGATTCGGCCACGGGAGGCACTTTTATGGAAATCACTTTAGGAGATGCTACTAAACTCCTAGATAATATTATGGTTAATTATTCTCAATGGCATACTGAAAGATCTTCTAATAAAAAACTGCATGCGATAGAAGAAATCAATGTTTTGAGTGGAAATATAGATGAACTTATGAAATTATTTGCTACTAAGAGCTTTTCTTCTGATCCTAATGATATGCCTTTGTCTACTTTGATTGAGAATAACAATGAATCTATGGATGTGAATTTTGTTCGTAGGAATAATTTTGGTAACAACGCTTATAGAGGGAATTTTAATCCTAGGCCATATCCTAGTAATCCTTCTAATAATTATGGGAATTCCTACAAAAACTCTTATGGAAATTATAATAAGATGCCCTCTAAATTTGAGAATAGTGTTAAAGAGTTTATGAATTCACAAAAGAATTTTAATGCTTTGCTTGAAGAGAAATTGCTTAAAGTTGATGATTTGGCTAGAAACGTTGGTAGAATTTCTCTTGAGATTGATTCTTTAAAGCTTAGATCTATTCGTCCTAAGCATGATATCAATGAGTCTCTCAAATCCATGAGAATTTCCATTGATGAGTGCAAGGAAAGAACCGCTAGGATGCGTGCTTCCAAAGATGCCTTTATTAACGCGTGTTCTTCCAATTCCTATGAAAATAAAGATGAAGATCTAAAAGTTATTGATGTATCCAATATTAAATCTTTGTTTTGCCTAGAAGGCGTTCTAAAAATTCAGAGTATTTAGATCTTAATGATGAAATTGATGAAAGTGGGATTGAAAGAAATAAAAATCTAGATGTTGCTAAACCCACTATATTGGATTTCAAGGAATTTAATTATGAAATTTGCTCTTTAATTGATTGTATTTCCTTGTTGCAATCCGTGCTAAATTCTCCACATGCTTATAGTCAAAATAAAGCCTTCACCGAACATATTGTTGATGCCTTGATGCAATCTTATGAAGAAAAACTTGAGTTGAAAGTTTCTATCCCTAGAAAACTCTATGATGAGTGGGAACCAACTATTAAAATTAAAATTAAGGATCATCAATTTTATGCTTTGTGTGATTTGGGTGCTAGTGTCTCCACTATTCCCAAGACTTTATGTGATTTGCTAGATTTCCGTAATTTTGATGATTGCTCTCTAAACTTGCATGTTGCGGATTCTACTATTAAGAAACCTATGGGAAGGATTAATGATGTTCTTATTGTTGCAAATAGGAATTATGTGCCCATAGATTTCATTGTTCTTGATATAGATTGCAATCCTTCTTGCCCTATTATTCTTGGTAGACCTTTTCTTAGAACGGTTGGTGCGATTATTGATATGAAGGAAGGGAATATTAGATTTCAATTTCCATTAAAAAGGGCATGGAACACTTTCCTAGAAAGAAAATAAAATTACATATGAAACTATCATGAGAGCCACTTATGGATTGCCTACCAAAGATGGCAATACCTAGATCTATCCTCGCTTTTATGCCTAGCTAGGGGCGTTAAACGATAGCGCTTGTTGGGAGGCAACCCAATTTTATTTTTATCCCTTGATTTTTGCTCCTGCTTAGTAATAAATAAATTATTTATACTGTGTTTTGGTTGTGTTTTTGTGTTTAATTAGTGTTTGTGCCAAGTAGAACCGTTGGGAAGACTTGGGGAAAGTCTTGTTGAACTTGCTGTGAAAAACAGAAACTTCAGCGCTCACAAGAACTGCTGTAATTTTTATTTTAAGAGTTCTATTTAGTTAATTCTTTTTGCAGACGATTAATAGATAAATTCCTCACGTCTAGCAATTTATTTTAGAATTTTTGGGGTTCCAGATCTTGCGCTAGCTACAGAGTACTACAGGCTGTTCTGTTTTTGACAGATTCTGTTTTTCGTGTGTTGTTTGCCTATTTTGATGAATCTATGGCTAGTAAAATAGTTTATAATCCATAGATAAGTTGGAATAGAGTATGTTTAACACCAATACAAATAAAGAATGAGTCCATTACAGTACCTTGAAGTGGTCTTTTGTTTTCTTTCGCTAACGGAGCTCATGAGTTTTCTATTTTGAGTTTTGTGTTGTGAAGATTTCAAGTTTTGGGTGAATTCTTTTGATGGATCATGGAACAAGGAGTGGCAAGAGCCTAAGCTTGGGGATGACTATGGCACCCCCAAGATAATCCAAGGACACCAAAAAGTCAAAGCTTGGGGATGCCCCGGAAGGCATCCCCTCTTTCGTCCACTTCCATCGGTAATTTACTTGGAGCTCTATTTTTATTCACCAACATGATATGTGTTTTGCTTGGAGCGTCTTGTATTATTTGTGTCTTTGTGTCTTAGTATGCCACAATCATCCTTGCTGTACACACCTTTTGAGAGAGCCATACATGAATTAAAATTTGATAGAATACTCTATGTGTTCACTTGTATCTTTTGAGCTAGTTAATTTTGCTCTATGTGCTTCACTTATATCTTTTGAGGTACGTAATTTTGCTCTATGTGCTTCACATATATCTTTTGAGCGTTATAATTTTTCTCTATGTGGTTCACTTAGATCTTTTAGAGCACAGTGGTGGATTTGTTTTAAACAAACTATTGATCTTTCATGCTTCACTTAAATTATTTTGAGAGTCTCTTAATAGCATGGTAATTTGCTTAATGATAATATGCTTGGTATTCAAGATTTTTGAAACTTTCTTTTGAGTGTGTTGAATACTAAGAAAATATTGAAGCATGATAATTGTTTTGAGATATGGAGGTGATAATATTAAAGTCATGCTAGTTGAGTAGTTGTGAATTTAAAGGATACTTGTGTTAAAGTTTGTGATTCCCGTAGCATGCACGTATGGTGAACTGTTATGTGATGAAGTCGGAGCATGATTTATTTATTGATTGTGTTCCTTATGAGTGGCGGTCGGGCACGAGCGATGGTCTTTTCCTACCAATCTATCCCCCTAGGAGTATGCGCGTAATACTTTGCTTTGATAACTTCTAGATTTTTGCAATAAGTATATGAGTTCTTTATGACTAATGTTGAGTCCATGGATCATACGCACTCTCACCCTTCCACCTTTGCTAGCCTCTCTAATACCGCGCACTATTCTCCGGTATCATACACCTACCATATACCTTCCTCAAAACAGCCACTATACCTACCTATTATGGCATTTCCATAGCCATTCCGAGATATATTGCCATGCAACTTTCCACCATTCCGTTTATCATGACACACTCCGTCATTGTCATATTGCATATCCCGGTGCACCATCGGATGCATTCATATAGAGTCATATTTTGTTCTAAGTATTGAGTTGTAAGAAAAATAAAAGTGTGATTGAGGGAGTCCCGGATTAGGGGGTGTCCGGATAGCCGGACTATACCTTCGGCCAGACTCATAGACTATGAAGATACAAGATTGAAGACTTCGTCCCGTGTCCGGAAGGGACTTTCCTTGGCGTGGAAGGCAAGCTTGGCGATACGGATATGTAGATCTCCTACCATTGTAACCGACTCTGTGTAACCCTAGCCCTCTCCGGTGTCTATATAAACCGAAGAGTATTAGTCCGTAGGACGAACAACAATCATACCATAGGCTAGCTTCTAGGGTTTAGCCTCTCTGATCTCGTGGTAGATCTACTCTTGTACTACCCATATTATCAATATTAATCAAGAAGGGCATAGGGTTTACCTCCATCAAGAGGGCCCAAAGCTAGGTAAACCATCATGTCCCCTGCCTCCTGTTACCATCCGGCCTAGACACACAGTTCGGGACCCCCTACACGATATCCGCTGTTTTTGACACCGACATTGGTGCTTTCATTGAGAGTTCCTCTGTGTCGTCACTTTTAGGCCCGATGGCCTCTCTGATCATCAACAGCGATGCAATCCAGGGTGAGACTTTTCTCCCCGGACAGATCTTCGTATTCGGCGGCTTTGCACTGCGGACCAATTCGCTTGGTCATTTGGAGCAGATCGAAAGCTACGCCCCTAGCCATCAGGTCAGATTTGGAAGTTTGAACTACACGGCCGACATCCACAGAGACTTGATCTTCGACGGATTCGAGCCACAGCCGAGCGCGCCGCACTGTCACGATGGGCATGATCTAGCTCTGCCGCCGAACAGTGCCCTGGAGGCCGCACCTGTGTTCGCTCCGACCCCTAGCTCGGAGCCGATCACACCAATAGAGGATGGGTGGTTAGACACCGCCTCTGGGGCTGCAATCTCTACGGCGATCGAGCCGAACACCAGCCCTAATGTAACACCCTCGATGCGACTATATCTCCCACGTGTCGAGGCACGACTTAGAGGCATAATCGCATTGAAGGCATAAGTCGCAAGTCGGGTAATCATCACAAACATCCCATGCAATATAGATAATGAAAAGGGGCAACATAGTTGGCTTACACTCGCCACGTCAATCAAGTACATAAATAACATACATCATCCATACACTCATGGCCCGACTACGGCGCCAAAATAAAAGATAACCCAACAAGCGACATGGTCCCGATCACCCCAACTGGGCACCACTACTGATCATTAGGAAAAGAAACATAGTAACGCTGAGAGTCCTCGTCGTACTCCCACTTGAGCTCAAGCGCGCCATCTGGAGCAGTATCATCGGGTACTGCATCTGGTGTAACAGTAATCTGTGAGCCACAGGGACTCAGCAATCTCGCACCCTCGCGATCAAGACTATTTAAGCTTAATAGGTAGGGTAGGGTAAATATATGTGGAGCTGCAGCAAGCGACTAGCATATATGGTGGCTAATTTATTCGCAAAAGAGAGCAAGAAGAGGAGGCAAACCGCGAGCGAGAAACTAGAGAGAAACCTGCGCAAGCATAACTCCAACACCGTGTCCACTTCCCGGACTCCGCCGAGAAGAGGCCATCACGGTAACACCCTCAGTTGATTCATTTTAATTACATTAAGGTTCAAGTTATCTACATTCGGACATTAACAAATTCCCATCTTCCCATAACCGCGGGGACGGCTTTCGAAAGTTCAATCCCTGCAGGGGGTCCCAACTTAGCCCATGACAAGCTCTCACGGTCAACGAAGGAATAGACCTCCACCCGAGACATTCCAATCAGACTGGGTATCCCGGTACAACAAGACATTTCGACAGGTTAAAACAAGACCAGCAACACCGCCCGAATGTGCCGACAAATCCCGATAGGAGCTGCACATATCTCGTTCTCAGGGCACACTCAGATGAGCAATCCGTACAACTAAAACCAAACCTCGAGTTTCCCCAAGGGGGCACTGCACAGGGCTCTAGTTCGGACCAACACTCAGAGGAGCACTGGCCTGGGGGGGGGGTTAAAATAAGATGACCCTCGGACTCCGGAAACCCAAGGGAAAAAGAGGCTAGGTGGCAAATGGTAAAACCAATGTTGGGCATTGCTGGAAAATCTTTAATCAAGGCGAACTATCAAGGGGTTCCCATTATAGCCCAACTACGTAAGGGACGCAAAATCCGGGAACATAACACCGATATGATGGAAACTAGGGCGGCAAGAGTGGAACAAAACACTAGGCGAGAGGCCGAGCCTTCCACCCTTTACCAAGTATATAGATGCATTAAGATAACATGGCAATATAATGATATCCCAACAAGTAAATAAATGTTCCAACAAGGAACGGTCTCCAATCTTCACTTGCAACTAACAACTCTATAAGAGGGGCTGAGCAAAGCGGTAACATAGCCAATCAACGGTTTGCTAGGACAATGGTGGGTTAGAGGCTGAACATGGCAATTTGGGAGGCTGACAAGCAAGTGATAGGCATCATAGCATTGGCATAGCAAAAGAGCGAGCAAACTAGCATAGAAAAGATAGTAGTGATTTCGAGGGTATGATCATCTTGCATGCAAAGTTGTCAGAGTTGACTGGATCCTCGAAAGCAAACTCAACGGGCTCCTCGTTAGCGAACTCATCTCCCGGCTCTACCCAAACAAGACAAACAAGCAACAAGAACACAATCAACCACGTGCAAGCTCAAACAATAAGATGCAATGATGGTATGCTATGCGGGATGCAATGCGGGATGCATATGCAAGATATGACAGGAAATGCAGGAACCTGGCCTCAACTTGGAAAACCAAGTGTGCCACTGGAAAGATGGGATGAAATCGCTTGAAAACGATATAAAAAACGCTGGAATCGGAGTTACAGTTTGGAAATGGCAAGTGATTCAAATATGACACCGGTCTACGATTTACAGCAAGTAGGCATCTAAATGCAATGAGATGAACATGCTACAGCCCTCAAACATGGCCACAAAATACATGGCAGGAAAGCATTCAAGATGCTTAACAAAATACTAGCACTGAGATACGGCCATTTCATCCATTAAGGGGTTCAAACAAGCATGGAAAAAACGCAAACGGTAAACAGATCTCAGACTTAGTGAAATTAACACTTGTCTGGAATTTCAGATCATGAAGCCCTCTTCTAACAGCATTTCGGGCATCAAGATGAACTCAAATGAAAATGATGCAATGGAAAGAAATGATGTACTCATCGAGGCGAACATTTTGATATGCTATATGCCCAAAACGGAGCTACGGATGTGGAGATATCACAGGTCAAAGTTTGCATAAAAATATGATGCGAGAGGGGGAAAGTCAACCCGAGGGTTTTTCAGATCTCAGATCCAGATCGCGGGTACTGTAGCGGCACGGTCGACGAGGATCGCCGGAGAGGTCGCGGTGGCCGGAGCTCTCGCCGGAGAGCTCGGGGAGGCGAGGAGGTCGGTGGAGAGGGGGCCGGGCGGCGCCGACCGGTGGAGACGAGGGGTAGCCGCGGTGGTGCAGTGCGGCGGCCGGTGGCGGCGAGGGGCGGCCGAGCCGGGCGGCGGAGAGGCGGACGGCGGCGGCCACGTGGCAGCGAGCCACTGGCTGCGGGCGGCGGCAGGTGAGATCCGGACGTTGTCCGGCTCGTCCGGACACGTCCGGCGCGGCGGGGAGAGGATTTTTTAGGGTTTCAGGGAGAGGGGAGATCCGAAAACGGAGGGGGGGTATTTATAGGCATAAGTGGAGCTAGGAGAGTCCAAATGAGGTGCGGTTTTCGGCCACGCGATCGTGATCGAACGCTCTAGGTGAGGGAGCAGAGTTTGGTGGGTTTGGGGCCAAATTGGAGGGGTGTTGGGCTGCAACACACACGAGGCCTTTTCGGTCCCTCGGTTAACCGTTGGAGCATCAAACGAAGTCCAAATGGTACGAAACTTGACAGGTGGTCTACCGGTAGTAAACCAAGGCCGCTTGGCAAGTCTCGGTCCAATCCGAAAATGTTTAATCCTGACACACGAAAGAAAGCTAGAAATGACCACCGGAGGAGAACGAAGCGCCGGAATGCAGAACGGACAACGGGGAAAATGCTCGAATGCATGAGATGAATACGTATGCAAATGCAATGCACATGATGACATGATATGAGATGCATGACAACAAAAACAAACATGGAGACAAAGACCCGAACCCGAGAAATAAATATAACTTAACGTCGGAAACGACAAGAGTTGGAGTACAAATTGGGAAAGTTATATTCGGGGTGTTACAACACTCCACCACTACGAAAAGATCTCGTCCCGAGATCTAGGACTGAAAGAACTCCGGGTACTCAAATCGGAGGTGATCCTCGCGTTCGCAGGTAGCTTCACGGTCGGAATGGTGTGACCACTTTACTTTGAGAAATTTGATTGACTTGTTGCGAGTCCTGCGTTCAGTCTCTTCAAGGATTGCAACTGGGTGCTCACGATAGGAGAGATCTTCTTGGAGCTAAATGTCCTCGAAGTTGACGGTGCGGTCAGGCGTCTTGAAGCACTTTCGGAGCTGAGAGACATGGAACACATCATGAACATTTGCAAAGTTTGTCGGAAGCTCGAGTTGATAGGCAAGGTCGCCTCTCTTGCTGACAATCTTGAAAGGTCCCACGTATCTAGGGGCAAGCTTCCCTTTGATACCGAAGCGACGAGTACCTTTCATAAGAGAGACGTGGAGGTAAACATGATCTCTGATCTCGAAAGCCATATCACAGTGCTTACTATCATAGTAGCTCTTCTGGTGGGATTGGGCTGCCTTGAGGTTATCACGAATGACTTTGCACATTTCCTCTGCCTCTGTGATTAAGTCATTACCCAGCAGCTGACGTTCACCGGTTTCAGACCAGTTGAGAGGGGTACGACATTTCCTACCATACAGAATTTCAAATGGGGCCTTTCCCGAACTTGCTTGAAAACTGCTGTTGTATGAGAATTCAGCATAAGGAAGACAATCCTCCCACTTCATGCCGAAGGAGATCACACAAGCCCTGAGCATATCTTCAAGAATCTGGTTGACACGCTCGACTTGACCGCTTGTTTGAGGATGGAAAGCTGTGCTCAAGCGGATGTTGGTGCCCATGGCCTTCTGAAAAGAATCCCAAAACTTGGAGGTAAAGATGCTGCCACAGTCTGAAGATATAACTTGAGGAATACCGTGCAGAGAGACAATTCGAGAGGTATAGAGTTCCGCCAATTGAGCTGCAGTGATCGACTCTTTGATAGGCAGAAAGTGAGCCACTTTGGTGAGTTTATCAATGACAACGAATATAGCATCATTGCCACGCTTGGACTTTGGAAACCCAGTCACGAAGTCCATTTCAATGTGGTCAAACTTCCATTCTGGAATGGCAAGAGGTTGGAGGAGACCAGCTGGCCTTTGCTGTTCTGCCTTCACTCTTCTGCAGACATCACATTCATTTACGAATTGAGCGATCTTGCGCTTCATTCGAGTCCACCAATAAGTTTGCTTAAGGTCCTGATACATCTTCGTGCTCCCAGGGTGGATGGAGAGGAGGGAATTGTGAGCCTCATTCATGATCACTTTACGAAGTTCACCTTTGGGTACAACAATTCGATCCTCGAAAAAGAGAGTGTCCTTGTCATCAAGGCGGTAGCACTTGTACTTGGACTGACTCTTGGCATCGAGAAGCTGGGCTTGGCGAATCTGGTCTTCCAAGGTAGGAGAGACTTGAAGGTTGGCGAGGAAACCTTGAGGAACAACTTGCAGATTAAGTTTGCGGAAAGCTTCACAAAGCTCGTGTTGATAAGGCATGAGAATCAGACTGTTGCAATACGCTTTCCTGCTCAAAGCGTCAGCAATCACATTGGCCTTGCCTGGAGTATACTCGATACTCGGATTATACTCTTGAATCATTTCGACCCATCGAGTTTGCCTGAGGTTGAGATTAGGCTGAGTGAAGATGTACTTGAGACTCTTGTGATCAGTGAAAATGTCCACTTTTCTTCCCAATAGAAGATGTCTCCAAGTCCAAAGAGCATGCACAACTGTCGCCAACTCGAGATCATGAGTGGGGTAGTTCTTCTCATTAGGCTTCAACTGGCGAGAGGTATAAGCAACAACTTTCTTCTCTTGCATCAATACTGCATCGAGACTTTGGAGAGAGGCATCACAAAAGACCTCGTACGGCTTGGATTCATCAGGCGGAGTCAGAACTGGAGCAGTGATCAATTTCTCTTTCAAAGTGTTGAAAGCAATATCACACTCTGGAGACCAAACGTACTTGATGTGCTTCTGGAGAAGATTTGAGAGAGGTTTCGCGATCTTAGAAAATTTTTCAACGAATCTTCGGCAGTAGCTTGCGAGACTGAGGAAGCTACGGAGTTGCTTCACGTTCTGAGGAGGTTCCCAATTAACAATTGCAGACACCTTCTCAGGATTCACGGCAATGCCCTTGGCAGAGATGATATGACCAAGATAAAGAACCTCATCGAGCCAAAATTCACACTTGGAGAACTTGGCATAGAACTGATGTTCCCTTAGCTTATCAAGAACCAAACGCAAGTGCTTGATATGATCTTCCTTGTTCTTCGAGAAAACCAGAATGTCGTCGAGATAGACCAACACGAAATCATTGGTGTAGGCATTGAAGATGAAGTTCATCATGTGAGAGAACGTCGGAGGAGCGTTGACGAGGCCAAAAGACATGACAGTGTATTCATATGACCCATAGCTTGTCCTGAAAGGCGTCTTGGGAATATCTTGCTCACGGATACGAATCTGGTGATAACCCATACGGAGATCAAGCTTGGAGAATACTTGGGCACCCTTGAGTTGTTCGAACAGCTCATTGATGTTGGGAAGTGGGTATTTGTTCTTTGTGGTCTTCTTGTTCAATGGACGGTAATCAACACAAAGTCGGTCCGTTCCATCCTTCTTCTTCGCAAAAAGAGCACCACAACCCCACGGAGAAGAACTAGGCCGGATGAGACCCATTCTTTCTTGAATATCGAGTTATTTCTTCAGCTCCTTCAACTCTTCAGGTCCGAGCTTGTAAGGACGCTTGCACATAGGTTTCGTACCGGGCTCGAGATCAATAACGAATTCAACTGGCCGGTGCGGAGGCATTCCTGGGAGCTCTTCTGGAAAGATGTCTTGATATTCGCAAACAACTAGGATCTGCGAGATAGCATCCAATTCGCCCTTCTCATTGAGAGAAAACAACCGGATAGTATCATCACGAGCGGCAAAGACAATTACATCCTCAGACGAATGAGTCAATTGAATTTGCTTGGCTGCACAATCGAGCTGAGCCTTGTGCTTAGAGAGCCAGTCCATTCCGAGAATAAGATCAATATCGGATTCACCAAGAACAATTGGGGAAGAAAGGAACTTGTAGTCGCCCAAGGTGATAGTAACATCCGGAACGCATAATCGAGATGTCAAAAGACGGGCCGGAGAGTCAATAGACAACGGTCTCGGCAACACTTGAGTAACAAAATCATGCTTAGATGCAAAAGGTCGGGAGATGAAACAATGGGATGCACCAGTATCGAAAAGTACTTTTGCGGGAACATCGTTAACAGGAAGGTTACCCATAATCACATCTGACAAATCCTCTGCCTGAGCTGCGTTCACCATATTGACCTTGGCATGCTTGGGGTTATGCTTGACCACAGCTGTACTTGCCGATCTGACAGTAGGAGGAGGAGGAAGACGCCTCTGGTTGAAACACTTGTTGGCATAGTGACCCTTCTATTGGCACTTGTTGCACGTGACCTCTGAAAGCGGACGGTGGTACGGAGCACTTGATCTTGGAGGTTGAGACGAAGTCTTGTTCTGAAAGCCAGGGTTGGGTGGGTGGGAAGAACCACTGCCACCTTTGCTCTTCTGCTGATACGGCTGACGGAACGGAGGAGCAGGAAGCCAAAACTTCTGCTACTTGGCCACTTGGGTAGAGGAAGAAGGAGTAGCGTCTCTGACTCGCTTCTTGGAAGCATCACACCTCAACTGAGCGGCTTCTTGCTTTAGTGCCATGTTTTAGAACTCATCTTACCTCAACGGCTCAAAGAGAACAAGAGCGAGCTAAATTTCTTCTCTGACACCACCCCTGAACTGGTATATCATGCTCTTCTCATCAGGTACATCCTGCTTGGCAAAGCGAGCGAGCTTCTGGAACAACTTGTTGTAGTCATAGACAGACAAAGAGCCTTGCTTCAGGTTGCGGAATTCCTCACGTTTACTTTCAGTCACACTCTGAGGGATGTGATGAGCTCGGAAATCCCGACGAAAATCATCCCAAGTGATCAGCCGTCCACCTCTGGAATCCTTGTACTGCTGGAACCATTCTACAGCTTGATCTTTGAGTTGGAAGGAAGCGAACTTGACGAAATCTTCAGGCCTGACGTTGCTGCATTCAAAATGCTTACACAGATCCACCGACCAATCGTCAGCATCGGTTGCCTCAACACAATTGCTGAACGTCTTCGGCCCATTAGCAAGGAACTGGTTCAGTGTAGCAAAGTGGTTCTGATTGTTGCCTTGATTCCCTTGACTGCCTTGATTGCGCTCTTGGAGGATTTGCATGATCAACTGTGTGTTTGCATTGGTTGCCGCCATCATAGCTTGCCAAGCCCCCGGAGGAGGTGGAGGTGGTGGCGGATCAGGATTCGGAGTCGTGCGCGTTGGAGGAGCCATCCTGAAGTGGTTGACCACCATTAGCACCTAGATAGACAAATGAAGCTGAATCCAACGGAATGAAAATTGCAACATAAAGTCTTCACATCCGAACAAAACGAACGAATGCACTTCTCTTGAAGTGGTCACATGTCCCTAAATTGCGAAGCCACGTAGAATTATGTAGAAGAAGTAAAACAACAAGGTACGGATCAAGAACGAATAATCAGTAAGAAACCCCAATCTCAAACCAATATCCGTGGAAGAAGAGCTAGAGCTACAAGAATTCCCACCTATGAAACTCCCGAAACATTCCGGTTATGCAATCAGGTGTTGGGGATACAGGGGAAGCATAATATCTCACCCAAACGAGCAAATCCTACATCCAGTTGTATCCATCCTTCAACACATAACCAAGAAACCTTCGGAAACCATCTACCTCAACCTCCGAAAAGCATCCGTTATACAAGTTATGGTGATACTCCCAAACTCCCGCCCCAGTACTGGGTGGCGTCGAGGATAACTCACCAACGAACTGCATAAAAGAGATTTTCGATGTCGGCGTACTAAACTCAGGTATTCCAGAACTGCAACGATAAATTATGATGACAACACCTCAGAGCTCAACTCCCCGGGACACTTCCACTAAACCCCTGACAGGAGGCACCAAGACAATGTTCTCATCATAAAACCATCGGAACGATTCCAAGATACCCGCGTGATCCTAAAAAATTTTTAGGTGAAATTTCGGAAGTGAAGAGTCAAAACTCTACGTCAGGATGTCTTACCAGAGCGATGAGGAGACTGGGAAGTAAAAAGAATTCCTAAACTCTCCGATATATAATTCCTAAATGACTCAAAACATTTTTCTAGACACAACTCGGCCACTAAAAACGATCAATCGGTGGGGGCTCCTGAGGTCGGGGAAGGCTCTGATTACCAACTTGTAACACCCTCGATGCGACTATATCTCCCACGTGTCAAGGCACGACTTAGAGGCATAATCGCATTGAAGGCATAAGTCGCAAGTCGGGTAATCATCACAAACATCCCATGTAATATAGATAATGAAAAGGGCCAACATAGTTGGCTTACACGCGCCACGTCAATCAAGTACATAAATAACATCCATCATCCATACACTCATGGCCCGACTACGGCGCCAAAATAAAAGATAACCCAACAAGCGACATGGTCTCGATCACCCCAACTGGGCACCACTACTGATCATCAGGAAAAGAAACATAGTAACGCTGAGAGTCCTCGTCGTACTCCCACTTGAGCTCAAGCGCACCATCTGGAGTAGTATCATCGGGTCCTGCATCTAGTGTAATAGTAATCTGTGAGCCACAGGGACTCAGCAATCTCGCACCCTCGCGATCAAGACTATTTAAGCTTAATAGGTAGGGTAGGGTAAATATATGTGGAGCTGCAGCAAGCGACTAGCATATATGGTGGCTAACTTATTCACAAAAGAGAGCGAGAAGAGGAGGCAAAGCACGAGCGAGAAACTAGAGAGCAACCTGCGCAAACATAACTCCAACACCGTGTCCACTTCCCGAACTCCGTCGAGAAGAGGCCATCACGTTAACACACTCAGTTGATTCATTTTAATTACATTAAGGTTCAAGTTATCAACAACCAGACATTAACAAATTCCCATCTGCCCATAACCATGGGCACGGCTTTCGAAAGTTCAATCCCTGCAGGGGGTCCCAACTTAGCCCATGACAAGCTCTCACAGTCAACGAAGGAATAGACCTCCACCCGAGACATTCCGATCAGACTCGGTATCCCGGTACAACAAGACATTTCGACAGGTTAAAACAAGACCAGCAACACCGCCCGAATGTGCCGACAAATCCCGATAGGAGCTGCACATATCTCGTTCTCAGGGCACACTCATATGAGCAATCCGTACAACTAAAACCAAACCTTGAGTTTCCCCGAGGGGGCGCTGCACAGGGCTCTAGTTCGGACCAACACTCAGAGGAGCACTGCCCCGGGGGGGTTAAAATAAGATGACCCTCGGGCTCCGGAAACCCAAGGGAAAAAGAGGCTAGGTGGCAAATGGTAAAACCAATGTTGTGCATTGCTGGAAAAGCTTTAATCAAGGCGAACTATCAAGGGGTTCCCATTATAGCCCAACCGCGTAAGGGACGCAAAATCCGGGAACATAACACTGATATGACGGAAACTAGGGTGGCAAGAGTGGAACAAAACACTAGGCGAGAGGCCGAGCCTTCGACCCTTTACCAAGTATATAGATGCATTAAGATAACATGGCAATATAATGATATCCCAACAAGTAAATAAATGTTCCAACAAGGAACGGTCTCCAATCTTCACCTGCAACTAACAACGCTATAAGAGGGGCTAAGAAAAGCGGTAACATAGCCAATCAACGGTTTGCTAGGACAATGGTGGGTTAGAGGCTGAACATGGCAATTTGGGAGGCTGACAAGCAAGTGGTAGCCATCGTAGCATTGGCATAGCAAAAGAGCGAGCAAACTAGCATAGCAAAGATAGTAGTGATTTCGAGGGTATGATCATCTTGCGTGCAAAGTTGTCAGAGTTGACTGGATCCTCGAAAGCAAACTCAACGGGCTCCTCGTTAGCGAACTCGTCTCCCGGCTCTACCCAAACAAGACAAACAATCAACAAGAACACAAGCAACCACGTGCAAGCTCAAACAATAAGATGCAATGATGGTATGCTATGCGGGATGCAATGCGGGATGCATATGCAAGATATGACAAGAAATGCATGAACCTGGCCTCAACTTGGAAAACCAAGTGTGCCACTGGAAAGATGGGATGAAATCGCTTGAAAATGATATAAAGAACGCCGGAATCGGAGTTACAGTTTGGAAATGGCAAGCGATTCAAAGATGACACCGGTCTGCGATTTACAGCAAGTAGGCATCTAAATGCAATGAGATGAACATGCTACAGCACTCCAACTGCAACAAAATACACGGCAGGAAAGCATTCAAGATGCTTAACAAAAGACTAGCACTGATCTACGGCCAATTCATCCATTAAGTGGTTCAAACAAGCATGGCAAAAACGCAAACGGTAAACAGATCTCAGACTTAGTGAAATTAACACTTGTCTGGAATTTCAGATCATGAAGCCCTCTTCTAACAGCATTTCGGGCATCAAGGTGAACTCAAATGAAAATGATTCAATGGAATGAAATGATGTACTCATCGAGATGAACATTTTGATATGCTATATACCCAAAACGGAGCTACGGATGTGGAGATATCACAGGTCAAAGTTTGCATAAAAATATGATGGGAGAGGGGGAAAGTCAACCCTAGGGTTTTTCAGATCTCAGATCCGGATCGCGGGTACTGTAGCGGCACGGTCGATGAGGATCGCCGGGGAGGTCACGGTGGCCGGAGCTCTCGCCGGAGAGCTCGGGGAGGGGAGGAGGTCGGTGGAGAGGGGGCCGGGTGGCGCCGGCCGATAGAGACAAGGGGCGGCCGCGGTGGTGCGGTGCGGCGGCCGGTGGCGGCGAGGGGCGGCAGGGCCGGGCGGCGGCCACGCGGCGGCGAGCCGCTAGCTGCGGGCGGCGGCGGGTGAGATCCGGACGTTGTCCGGCTCGTTCGGACACGTCCGGTGCGGCGGGGAGAGGATTTTTTAGGGTTTCGGGGAGAGGGGAGATCCGAAAACGAAGGGGGGTATTTATAGGCATAAGTGGAGCTAGGAGAGTCCAAATGAGGTGCGGTTTTCGGCCACGCGATCGTGATCGAACGCTCTAGGTGACGGAGCAGAGTTTGGTGGGTTTTGGGCCAAATTGGAGGGGTGTTGGGCTGCAACACACACGAGGCCTTTTCGGTCCCTCGGTTAACCGTTGGAGCATCAAACGAAGTCCAAATGGTACGAAACTTGATAGGCGGTCTACCGGTAGTAAACCAAGGCCGCTTGGCCAGTCTCGGTCCAATCCGGAAATGTTTAATCCCCACACACGGAAGAAAGCTAGAAATGACCACCGGAGGAGAACGAAGCGCCGGAATGCAAAACGGACAACGGGGAAAATGCTCGAATGCATGAGATGAACACGTATGCAAATGCAATGCACATGATGACATGATATGAGATGCATGACAACAAAAACAAACATGGAGACACAGACCCGAACCCGAGAAATAAATATAACTTAACGCCGGAAACGGCAAGAGTTGGAGTACAAATTGGGAAAGTTATATCCGTGGTGTTACACCTATCCTCTGCGAAGCCCCTGACTCCAAGGAGTCGGACTCCTCTCCTAACTCCGAGCCCTCCGCGCCCCTACCGATCGAACCCGATTGGGCGCCGATCATGGAGTTCACCGCCGCGGACATCTTTCAGCACTCGCCCTTCGGCGATATTCTGAATTCACTAAAGTCTCTCTATTTATCAGGAGAGCCCTGGCCGGACTATGGTCAGCAAGGTTGGGATGCGGATGATGAAGAAATTCAAAGCCCACCCACCACCCATTTCGTAGCCACTGCCGATGATTTAACCGACATGCTCGACTTCGACTCTGAAGACATCGACGGTATGGACGCTGATGCAGGCGACGATCAAGAACCAGCGCCTATAGGGCACTGGAAAGCCACCTCGTCGTATGATATATACATGGTGGACACCCCAAAAGAAGGCAATGGCGATGGAACAGCGGAGGATGACCATCCAAGAAGCAGCCTAAGCGCCGGCGTCAGCGGCGCCGCTCTAAATCTCGCCAAACCAAAAATGGTGATTCCGGCACGAGAGATAATAACACCCCGGATAGTGCCGAAGACAACCACCTCCAGCAAGATTCAGCACAAGAGGATAGAGAAGCCAGCCCTCATGAGAGAGCGGCAGACAAAGAGGTCGAGGATGATAATTATATGCCTCCCTCCAAAGACGAGGCAAGCCTCGATGATGACGAATTTGTCGTGCCAGAGGATCCCGTCAAACAAGAGCATTTCAAACGCAGGCTTATGGCCACGGCGAGCAGCCTCAAGAAAAAACAGCAACAGCTTAGAGCTGATCAAGATTTGCTAGCCGACAGATGGACTGAAGTCCTTGCGACTGAAGAGTATGAACTCGAACGCCCCTCCAAGAGCTACCCAAAGCGCAGGTTGCTACCTCAATTAGAGGAGGAAGCACCTAAACCTACATCACCAGCGCATGATGCGGCCGACCGGCCACCCCGTGGCCGCGACAGAGAGGCCTCTCGGCCCTCCACTCAAGCCGCACCCCGGCGCCGCTCAAAAAATACCAAGGCATGGGAAAATGCGCCAGACCTGCGAGATATATTGGAGGACAAGGCAAGGAAAACAAGATCGATCTACGGATCATGTGGGCACCCCACGGCACGAGACGGTACTCGTCACGCCGGATACAGTAAATGCGGCCGGGCCGAACACAGTAGACAAAGCTCGTTTGAGCTGCGTCGTGATATAGCCCAATACAGAGGCGCCGCACACCCACTAGGCTTCACAGATGAAGTAATGGATCATCAAATCCTCGAGGGTTTCAAACCCGTGAACATCGAATCATACGATGGCACAACAGATCCTGCGGTATGGATCGAGGAGTATCTCCTTCATAGCCACATGGCCCGCAGTGATGACCTACATGCCATAAAATACCTCCCACTCAAGCTTAAAGGACCAGCTCGACATTGGCTTAACAGCTTGCCAGCAGAATCAATTGGTTGTTGGGAGGACCTGGAAGCCGCATTCCTCGACAATTCCCAGGGCACTTATGTGCGACCACCAGACACCGATGACCTAAGCCACATAATTCAGCAGCCAGAGGAATCGGCCAGACAATGTTGGACACGGTTCCTAACCAAGAAAAAACAAATCGTCGACTGTCCGGACGCAGAGGCCCTAGCAGCCTTCAAGCATAACATCTGCGACGAGTGGCTTGCACGGCACCTAGGACAGGAAAAGCCGAAATCTATGGCAGCCCTCACGACACTTATGACCCGCTTTTGCGCGGGAGAAGACAGCTGGCTAGCTTGCAGCAATAACATGACCAAGAGCCCTGGTAATTCGGATACCAAGGACAGCAGTGGAAGGTCGCGTCGCAACAAGAAAAACCGCCGCATTAACAGCGACAATGCTGAGGATACGCCAGTTAATGCCAGATTCAGAGGCTCTAAACCCGGTTAGCGGAAAAAGCCATTCAAAAGAAATACTCCAGCCCCGTCCAGTTTGGACCGAATACTCGACCGCTCATGCCAGATACATGGCACCCCCGAAAACCAGCCAATCACACCAACAGGGATTGTTGGGTGTTCAAGCAGGCAGGCAAGTTAAATGCCGAAAGCAGAGACAAGGGGCTGCGTAGCGATGACGAGGAGGAGCCCCAGCCGCCGAACAACAGTGGACAGAAAGGTTTTCCCCCACAAGTGCGGACGGTGAACATGATATACGCAACCCACGTCCCCAGGAGGGAGCGGAAGCGTGCGCTAAGGGACGTATACGCGATGGAGCCAGTCGCCCCAAAGTTCAACCCATGGTCTTCCTACCCGATCACTTTTGATCGAAGGGACCACCCCACTAGCATCCGGCATGGAGGATTCGCCGCATTGGTTCTAGACCCAATTATTGACGGATTTCACCTCACTAGAGTCCTTATGGACGGCGGTAGCAGCCTGAACCTGCTTTACCAAGATACAGTGCGGAAAATGGGCATCAGTCCCTCGAGGATTAAACCCACTAAAACGACCTTTAAAGGCGTCATACCAGGTGTAGAGGCCAACTGTACAGGCTCAGTTACACTTGAAGTGGTCTTCGGATCTCTGGATAATTTCCGAAGTGAGGAGTTAATCTTCGACATAGTCCCGTTCCGCAGTGGCTATCACGCACTGCTAGGGCGAACCACATTTGCTAAGTTCAATGCGGTGCCGCACTACGCATACCTCAAGGTCAAGATGCCAGGCCCTCGAGGAGTCATCATGGTCAACTGAAACACCGAACGGAGGAGCATACAGCGGCTATCGCAGCGGAAGTACAAAGCAGCCTCTCAAGGCAATTCTCTAGTCCGGCCATTAAACGTCTGGACACCGTCAAGCGTGCCTGAAGTAACCTACAACAAGACCGCCTGGCACGTTCCGAGCAAACATAGCAATGCGGCCCCAACCCCAGCCCTCGCGAACTTGCGAAACCAGTGTTGCACGTACATAACTACGCTCTGGAAATACCATGGGCAAAGGGGGAGGGGCACCTTCACGGCACGCCCGAAACGCGGCTTAAACCGCACTAGGGGCTGACGATTTCTTAATTTTCTCTTATTTTCAGGACTCCATTCTTCGGAAGGCTTGTCCGGCAGTACAATTGCCGCACAAACGATACAACCAGGGAAGCAGAAAGCTACGCCGCACTATGGAACTCTAAGGTGGTCTCTATAACGAGTAGTATACCTATTTCACATGCCATTCCGCAGCTCGCCCCTGGAAAGGACACGTTAAATAGTCCCATTGTTTGCTTATCGCACTATTTGTATCGTTCTGCTTTGATCGCAGCCTTTTTTAAATAAACAATGCATAGCTTCCGTCTATTATTGCATTACTCTTTTTTACGAATATATGTTGATTAATGACATGTTGCACCCGTACACTTTGGTACGGCCAATACGCCAGGGGCTTAAGTACCCCACAATACGGTGTGAGAAGTCTGAACACTTTCACAAGTGCGGCACCCCGAACTTATAGCATTATATGCATCGGCTCCGAATCATGTCTTGGGTCAATGGTTGGGTTTGCCCGGCTCCTATGTTTTGGTACCTTACGTACCGTTATATGGGCTAAGGTAGCACTAGGAGAACTACTGCGATTGTGCCCCAGTTGAGCTGGGCTAAGCACCTCAGTAGAGAAAGCTAAAACTGACCGTCATGATGAGGTGAGAGCTGGTCGCTGTTCGAGAGGTTTTCAAGTCCCTAAAGACTTATGTCGCTTAGAGCAAGGAGTCGTCTTTGTCCGGCCTAGGCGTGGATAGCGCCCCGAACTCGGTCTTCCGAACACTAGGGGCTTCGCCGAAATTTAAAATTATAGAATTCTATGGCTAAGTGAGAGTGTTCAAGCATTATAGTCCGATTGCCTTGTTCGTTGTGTTGAGAGCCTCCCTCGAAGGACCCAAGAATGGGAAAAAGAGCGCTCATGTTTATCCCGAATACCCCAGCACTCGTGGCATGGGGGCAGAAGCCGACGACTCGCCATCTCTCAAATTTGATAAACGGCCGCACAGAAGGTAATATTTTAAATTGAAAAGCGTTGCTTAGCGCATATGAACAAGTTTTCAACGTACAGGATCACAAATGCGAGTTTACTCAAAAATTACATCTTTGGAGCATTCATCCGCTATAAGGCGGCACCCTTCAGGACGCCCTCATAATACGCTTCCGGGACGCGATGCTCCTTACCCGGCTGCGGCCCGTCCTTCACCAGCTTCTCCGCATCCATCTTTCCCCAGTGCACTTTAGCACGGGCAAGCGCCCTACAGGCACCTTCGATGCAGACAGAGCGCTTGATTACTTCAAGTCGTGGACAGGCATCCACCAGCCTCCTCACCAGCCCGAAGTAGATCCCAGGCAGAGCCTCTCCAGGCCAAAGGCGAACTACGAGGCCCTTTATGGCATGTTGAGCCACCTTGTGGAGCTCGACCATTTGCTTTAGCTGGTCGCTCAAAGGCACCAGGTGTCCGGCCTCAGCATACTGAGACCAGAACACCTTCTCCATCGAGCTCCCCTCCTCGGCTCGGTAGTAGGCGGCGTCATCAGACGCACTGCGGGGCAAATCCGTGAATGCTCTTGGAGAGCTCCGGACTCGGGTAAGTAACAAGTAATTCACTTTCACGTGCTTGATTTGCATAATGAATGCCTTACCTGCCGCTATCTTCTTCATTGCTTCAATTTGTTGGAGGGCTATCTAGGCTTCGGCCTTGGCAGACTTCGCGCTTTTGAGGGCTGCCGCAAGCTCGGACACTTGCGTTTTTGAGTCAAGATCCAAACTCTCATCTTTTTTCACGAGAGCCTGGAGCTCTTTCTGCATGTCCTCCACCCGCGCCTCCTGCTTCCCTCTCTCTGTGCGCTCTGCGACCACTCTGTTTTCATCCTCGGACAGCGCTTGCTTAAGGGTTGCCACCTCGGTCGTGGCCCCTATAATAGCACGTTGATCCTGTCATTTTTTGCAACCACATCTTCTCTATATACTTGCGCAAGGTATTACTTACCTTCCTTCTCCTCGGGTTGCCTCTTGGCATGGCCGAGCTCATTCTCGGACCGCGCGAGGTTTTGCTTCAGCGTATCCACCTCCGCAGTCAGTGCGGCGGAGGCCAGCAGCGAAGCCCGTATACGCATATTGACTTGATTATGTTAGACTCTTGCGAATGTTATTAGATCCTCTATTTGGCTTTTCTTTCCGAATGTCGAACAGAGCATCAAGGGCTACTGTCTATGCGGTAATATTTTTATTCTTTACTTACCTCAAAGCCTGTTAGAAGGCTGGCACAGGCTTTAGTCAGTCCACTCTTGGCGAACTGACCCTTCTCGATCACCGCACTCATAATAGCCCGGTGCTCCTCGTCGATGGAGACGCCTTTAAGCACCTCCAGCAAATTGTCCGATGCCTCCGGTTGGACGGAGGTCACCGGCTCGGTAGGCTTGCTCCTCTTGGAAGGAGGCTGCCTACCGGAGTCTGGAACCGTTGAACATTCCGGCGCGGTGTCTGGCTCAAGGCCGGACTCGGGGACCTCGGGGGTTTTATCCCCTTTGCGCCTGGAGTCCAGGAGGTCACCTTGCGGAGCCTCCGGGACCACCTCCTCCTGGCTTGGAACCTATTGGGACAGCACCTCGGCATCATCCGTAGGGTGGGGGTGGTAGCAGGCGGAAGTGAATTCACGTCCGACGAATCTAGGGAGCCGCTCGACGACTCGTTGAGCCCGGCCTTGGGCGGACTGCTTGTCATATTCGGCGTAAGGAGGAGCTGTGCAAGAAAGGAACACTATGAATTGCTCTGGTGCCTGAATACTTACAATCTCGCCAGGGGCTTGGCCATGTGCGGCCACTCCTCTTCGCCGTCGTCGGCGTTGGTGGAGTATTCCGGAGGAGGGGTCTTCCCCTTCTTGGACCCTTCGGCCTCCCAGATGGGGCGGCCTTCCTTTTCTTCCTCCTCCTCGTCTTCACGGGAGGAGTGCGCCTTGGGGTCGTCGGATGATGAATCCGATACCTCCTGGCGCCGGGCACTCTTTCGAGTCCCCGTGGCCTTCTTCTTGGCCTTCTTCTCCGGCACCACATAGGGTGCTGGAACCAGCAGCTTCGCCAAGCGAGCGTCCTCTGGGCCTTCGGGCAAAGGAGCCAGACAATTGATCTGTTCGGACGTCTCCTGCCAATCCTGTCAAAGGTAAGGGAGCTTAGATCCCGCATGGAGTCAAACTATGAAAAACTAATACCCTGTAAAAGGTAAAAACAGCTTACCGCATGAGTGCGATGCTGCGTGTTGAATCCGCGATCCTCGGTAGCGGATGCGGGGGCCTCGGCGCCCTTGAAAAGCACCTTCCAGGCATCTTCGTACGTCATGTCGAAGAGCCTGCTCAATGTTCGGTGCTGCATCGGGTGAACTCCCATAGTTTGAAAGCTCGTTTTTGACACGGGAGGATCCGGCGGATGAGCATAACCTGGACTATGTTGACAAGTTTGAGCTTCTTGTCCACCAGGGTTTGGACGCATGTTTGGAGTCCGGTCAGCTCTCCTTCTTTACCCCACGATAGGCCCGTCTCTTTCCAGGAGGTGAGCCGCATAGGGGGTCCGGATCGGAACTCGGGGGCTGCGACCCATTCAGGGTCGCGCGGCTCGGTGATTAAAACCACCCCGATTGCCACCCCTTTAGGGACTCCATGAAGGAGCCCTCGAGCCATAGGAAGTTGGGCATCTTGCCCACCATGGCGCCTCCGCACTCCGCCTGGGTGCCGCGCACCACCTTCGGCTTGACATTGAAAGTCTTGAGCCATAGGCCAAAATGGGGGCGGATGCAGAAGAAAGCCTCGCAGACGATGATAAACGCCGAGATATTGAGGACAAAGTTCAGGGCCAGATCGTGGAAATCCAGGCCATAGTAGAACATGAACCCCCGGACAAATGGGTGGAGAGGGAAGCCCAGTCCACGGAGGAAATAGGGGAGGAACACCACCCTCTCATGGGGCCTAGGGGTGGGGATGACCTGCCCCTCTTCGGGAAGCCGGTGCGCAATGTCGTTAGACAAGTATCCGGCCTTCCTCAGTTTTTTGATGTGTCCCTCCGTGACGGAGGAGACCATCCACTTGCCTCCCGCTCCGGACATGACTAGAGAAGGTTGAGGTGGGGTGTGCGGACTTGGGCGCTGGAGCTCGAGTGCGCGGAAATGGATAGACAAAGGAGGAAGAAGGCGTGGATGAAAAGGTGGATCCTTATCCCCTTATATGGGTAGACGCGACTATGCGTCCCCACCAGCCTGGTAAAACTCGCTTATCTCCCGAGCACCGTAATCAATGGCGCGATTGGGTTACCCACACCCGTATTGATAAGAATCCCGGAATAAGGGGACACGATCTCTGCTTTGACAGGTCGCGCCAAGGAAACCACCTCGCTAAACGCGCTGAGGTGGGACAGTAAAACGATTCGAATAAAGACTTGGCCGTGGTGTGATGTCACGCTACGGAATACGTCAGCAGATTAGATTTGTGTAAATATTATTCTCTCTATGGAAATATGTGGAAACTTATTTTGCAGAGCCGAACACTACCTTTGTGTTCAAAATCTTCTATGAAGTACATGGAGGACGAACCCGCCTTGCAATGCCGAAGACAATCTGCGCGCCGGACTCGTCGTCATTGAAGCCTGGTTCAGGGGCTACTGAGGGAGTCCCGGATTAGGGGGTGTCCGGATAGCCGGACTATACCTTCGTCCGGACTCCTGGACTATGAAGTTACAAGATTGAAGACTTCGTCCCGTGTCCGGAAGGGACTTTCCTTGGCATGGAAGGCAAGCTTGGCGATCCGGATATGTAGATCTCCTACCATTGTAACCGACTCTGTGTAACCCTAGCCCTCTCCGGTGTCTATATAAACCGAAGGGTCATAGTCCGTAGGATGAACAACAATCGTACCATAGGCTAGCTTCTAGGGTTTAGCCTCTCTGATCTCGTGGTAGATCTACTCTTGTACTACCCATATCATCAATATTAATCAAGCAAGACGTAGGGTTTTACCTCCATCAAGAGGGCCCGAACCCGGGTAAAACATCATGTCCCCTGCCTCCTGTTACCATCCGGCCTAGACACACAGTTCGGGACCCCCTACCCGAGATCCGCCGGTTTTGAGACCGACCATGATGATCATCATTATTAGAGCATTGTCCAAGTGAGGAAAGAATGATTGAGACTATGATTCCCCCATAAGTCGGGATGAGACTCCGGACGAAAACTAAAATAAATAAATAAAAGAGGCCAAAGAAGGCCCAAATAAAAAGAGGCCATAAAAAAAGAGAAAAGGCCCAAATAAAAAAATGATGAGATAAATAGAGAGAAGGGAAAATGTTACTATCCTTTTACCACACTTGTGCTTCAAAGTAGCACCATGATCTTCATAGTAGAGAGTCTCTCATGTTATCACTTTCATATACTAGTGGGAATTTTACATTATAGAACTTGGCTTGTATATTCCAATAATGGGCTTCATCAAATTGCCCTAGGTCTTCATGAGCAAGCAAGTTGGATGCACACCCACTTAGTTTCTTTTTGAGCTTTCATATACTTAAAGCTCTAGTGCATCCGTTGCATGGCAATCCCTACTCACTCACATCGATATCTATTGATGGGCATCTCCATAGCCCATTGATACGCCTAGTTGATGTGAGACTATCTTCTCCTTTTTGTCTTCTCCACAAACACCATTCTATTCCACCTATAGTGCTATATCCATGGCTCATGCTCATGTATTGCGTGAAGATTGAAAAAGTTTTGAAGAAGTTAGAGTATGCAACAATTGCTTGGCTTGTCATCGGGGTTGTGCATGATTTAAATATTTTGTGTGGTGAAGATAGAGCATAGCCAGACTATATGATTTTGTAGGGATAACTTTCTTTGGCCATGTTATTTTGAGAAGACATAATTGCTTTGTTAGTATGCTTGACGTATTATTATTTTTATGTCAATATAAACTTTTGTCTTGAATCTTTCTAATCTGAATATTCATACCACAATTAAGAAGATTTGCATTGAAATTATGCCAAGTAGTACTCCGCATCAAAAATTCTCTTTTTATCATTTACCTACTCGAGGACGAGCAAGAATTAAGCTTGGGGATGCCTGATACGTCTCCAATGTATCTATAACTTTTGATTGCTCCATGCTATATTATCTACTATTTTGGACTATATTGGGCTTTATTTTCCACTTTTATATTATTTTTGGGACTAACCTATTAACCAGAGGCCCAGCCCAGAATTGCTGTTTTTTGCCTATTTCAGTGTTTGGAAGAAACGGAATATCAAATGGAGTCCAAACAGAATAAAACCTTCGGGAATGTGATTTTCTCACCGAACGTGATCCAGGACTTGGACCCTGCTCCAAGGAACAAAAGAGGCAGTCACAAGGGTGGGGCGCCCCCCTAGGGTGCGCCCCCTGCCTCGTGGGCCCCTCGGTGCTCCTCCGGCGTACTCCTTCCTCCTATATATACCTACGTACCCCTAAACGATCAGGGAGGAGCCAAAAACCTAATTCCACCACCGCAACTTTCTGTATCCATGAGATCCCATCTTGGGGCCTGTTCCGGAGCTCCGCTGGAAGAGGGCCGTGATCACGGAGGGCTTCTACATCATCATAGCCTCTCCGATGAAGTGTGAGTAGTTTACCTCAGACCTTCGGGTCCATAGTTAGTATCTTGATGGCTTCTTCTCTCTCTTTGAATCTCAATACAAAGTTCTCCCCCTCTCTTGTGGAGATCTATTCGATGTAATCTTCTTTTTGCGGTGTGTTTGTTGAGACCGATGAATTGTGGGTTTATGATCAAGTCTATCTATGAATAATATTTGAATCTTCTCTGAATTCTTTTATGTATGATTGGTTATCTTTGCAAGTCTCTTCGAATTATCCGATTGGTTTGGCCAACTAGATTGGTAGTTCTTGCCATGGGAGAAGTCCTTAGCTTTGGGTTTGATCTTGCGGTGTCCTTTCCCTGTGATAGAAGGGGCAGCAAGGCACGTATTGTATCGTTGCCATCGAGGATAACAAGATGGGGTTTATTTCATATTGCATGAATTTATCTCTCTACATCATGTCATCTTGCTTAAGGCGTTACTTTGTTTTTAACTTAATACTCTAGATGCATGCTGGATAGCGGTCGATGAGTACAGTAATAGTAGTAGATGCAGAATCGTTTCGGTCGACTTGTCACGGACGTGATGCCTATATACATGATCATGCCTAGATATTCTCATAACTATGCTCAATTCTGTCAATTGGTCAACAGTAATTTGTTCACCCATCGTAGAATACTTATGCTCTTCAGAGAAGCCACTAGTGAAACCTATGGCCCCCGGGTCTATTCTCATCATATCAATCTCCATCACTTTAATCGTGCTTTGCTTTTTTACTTTGCTTTTACTTTTTACTTTGCATCTTTATACCAAAAATATTATATCTATCAGATCTCACTCTCGTAAGAGACCGTGAAGGGATTGACAACCCCTAATCGCATTGGTTGCGAGTAGCTATCATTTTGTGCAGGTACGAGGGACTTGAGCGTGGCCTCCTACTGGATTGATACTTTGGTTCTCAAAAACTGAGGGAAATACTTATGCTACTCTGTTGCATCATCCCTTCCTCTTCGGGGAAAACCAACGCAAGCTCAAGACATAGCATTGAGCCTGATGAAGCATCGATGGCTTCTTCAGACCTGCTGACATGGCAATATCAGTGACATGTGATGCTGGATAGGCGAGCGGAAGATGCCCTTACCACCATTCAACGACGCTAGGAGGCGCTCCGTTAATCTGACAAACACAAGTGACCCGTTGTTGATGGCCCAACGCCTGTTGTTGGAGGGTACCTACCTTACGAGGTTGGGTGCCCCACTTTCAAACGTGAGCTACCGCAAGCCTCCTGGCTCTCTATCCAGGCATTCAAACCAGAAGTGCCAAAGAAGTATGATGGCAAGATAAACCCGGCAAAATTCCTAGGCATTTACACAATTGTTGTGCAAGTTTCTAAAAGAAGAGATGAGAAGATCCTTGCCAATTACTTTCCGTTGGTACTCAAACCAAATGTGAGATTTTGATTGCTGAACATGCCGGAGAACTCCATTTCTTCGTGGTCAAATCTATGCAATGAGTTCATTGCTGCTTTCACCGGAGGCAAGAAAGGCCCCGTACAACCCAGCGATTTGCAAGTGATCCCACAGAGAGAAGGAGAAGTATGCGCAAGTATATTCAGAGATTCAGCCGTGTACATCATAGCATACTAGATGTGCACCCTGCGGCTGTGATTGCCGTGTTTCACACGAACGTGCGCAATCGCATGATGCGGCAGAAGGTGAACATGCGGCTGCCAAAGACCGTCAATGAGCTTTACACATTGGCGAAAAAATGTGCACATGCTCAGGAGGGATGAAAGATCCCTGGGGAAGATGCTAGCGCTGAAATCAATTTTGAGGGCGACGATGCCGTCACCCTGAAGAAGAAAGGCCGGGAGCGCAACAGAAAGGGCAAGGGAAAGTTAGTTATGGCTGTGGAAGGGTCAGGAAACTATAGTTCTTTGAAGGGGACTAAGATAGAGAGCTCTGGCAAGGAAGCTGCCGCGTGCGCTGATTTTCAGGAAGCTGCGGTGGTCGAGAAGGCTGGCAAGTCTGACGGGCCATACTGTAAGATCCACTATACCAAGGGCCACAATCTCCAGGTGTGCCGACAAGTCAAGCAGCTGGTTGAGAAACAAAAGGCTGGGTATGAGAAGCGCGACAAGGAGAAGGTTCGGGATGGAACGGGTGGATCCAACAAAAAGGGTCGAAGTGGCTGAGGAGGGCGCCACGACAAAGCCAACAAACAAAAAGAAACACATGCCAGGGGCAGGTAAAAGAAAGAATAGAATGCTGAGAGTGAAGAGGAGGATGACGATGATTCCAGTGAACATGAATTCTAGAAGGCAACAGAGACCATGTGCATTGCCGGGGGTGCATCCTTACAACGCTCTCACCGCCAGCTTAAACAATGGGATCGTGACGTCAATGCAGTGGAGCCAGCACCAGATGCTCACAAGCCCCTCAAGTGGTCCCACACGCCTATCATTTTTTATGCCAAGGAACACCCAGATGACACAACTGCGGTCGGGCGTTTTCCGTTGGTAGTTTCACAAACAATACGCAACTTCAAGGTCGCGAAAGTGTTAGCTGACAGTGGGGATGGCTTGAACATGATCTCTCCTGAAGTGATCGAGAGGCAGCAAATTCTGAATGAAGAGCTCGAGAATACTAGGATGTTCCAAGGAATTAACCCAGGAAGGAGCCAGCCCAAGGGAAAGATCACATAGCCGGTAATGTTTGGCGGGGAACTAAACTACGGAACAGAGAAAATAGTGTTTGATGTTGTCAAGATCACCTTGCCGTTTAATGGAATTCTTGGTCGCCCGACATTGGCTAAGTTCATGGCAGTATCTCCTTATGCCTACAACACACAAGAAGGATGTAGTCAGATGTATTGATAAGCTTTACAGAGATGCGGTTGGAGCAGAGATTGTCAAGGCCGTAGCTCCTACCAAGAAGAAGAGCAAGAAGCTCGGCAAGACCTCTAGTGAGAATTCTGGGAAGCGCACCTCTTCGGAGTACTGCACACTCGTTGAAGACTTGTCAGAGAGCTCAGCCGACAAGAGGTCCAAGGCTACCCCACTGCTTCTTCTTGAGCTTGTGTTGATTTTTTCCTTGAAGAGGAAAGGGTGATGCGATAGAGTGGAGATAAGTATTTCCCTCAGTTAAGAACCAAGATATCAAGAGGCACAAGCAAGTCTCCAATCTATGCACCTACACAAACTAATAAACACTTGCACTCAACGCGAAAAAGGGGTTGTCTGTCCCTTCACGGTCTCGAACAAGAGTGTGATCTAATAGAGATAGTATAAAAGATAAATAAAAAGGCAAACTAAAGTAAATATAAATAAATTTCGGTGAGATATTTTTGGTTTTTTTGTATATAGATATGAAAATATATGATGGAAAATAGACCTGGTGGCCATAGGTTTCACTAGAGGCTTCTGTGTAGAAAGAGAACATACGATGGGTAAACAAATTACTGTTGAGCAATTGATAGAAAAGCATAAAGTTATGACGATATCCAAGGCAATGATCATAAATATATGCATCATATCCCTTTCAAGTAGGCCGACTACTCCCTACATCTACTACTATTACTCCACACATCAACCACTATCCAGCATGCATCTAGAGTATTAAGTTCATAAGATCGGAGTAACACCTTAAGTAAGATGACATGATGTAGAGGGGTAAACTCAAGCAGTATGATGAAAACCCCATATTTTTACCCTTGATGGCAACAATACAATACGTGCCTCGCTTGAAGGAAATATCCCCTAGAGGGAATAATAAAGTTGTTATTTTATATTTCCTTATATCATGATAAATATTAATTATTCATGCTAGAATTGTATTAACTTGAAACTTGATACATGTGTGGATACATAGACAACACACTGTGTGCCTAGTATGTCTCTACTTGACTAGCTCGTTAATCAAAGATGGTTAAGTTTCCTGACCATAGACATGTGTTGTCATTTGATGAACGGGATCACATCATTAGGAGAATGATGTAATGGACAAGACCTATTCGTTAGCTTAGCATAATGATCGTTATGTTTTATTGCTATTGCTTTCTTCATGACTTCTACATATTCCTTTGACTATGAGATTATGCAACTCCTGAATACCAGAGGAACACCTTGTGTGCTATCAAGCATCACAACGCAACTGGGCGATTATAAAGATGCTCTACAGGTGTCTCCGAAGGTGTTTGTTGGGTTGGCATGGATCGAGATTAGGAGTTGTCATTCTGACTATCGGAGAGGTATCTCTTGGCCCTCTCGGTAATGCACATCATGATAAGCCTTGCAACCAATGTGACTAATGAGTTATTTGCGGGATGATCCATTATGGAACTACTAAAGAGTCTTGCTGGTAACGAGATTGAACTAGGTATGAGGATACCGGTGATCGTATCTCGGGCAAATAACATAACCATGACAAAGGGAATTACGCATGGTGTCATTGCAGTTTGACTGATAAAGATCTTCATAGATCTAGAGTATTAAGTTCTGCTATTGGTAATTGACTGGGGATGTGTCTCGTTCATGTCTACATAGTTCTCGAACCCGTAGGGTCCGCACGCTTAACGTTCGATGATGATTTGTATTATGAGTTATGTGTTTTGGTGACCGAAGATTGTTCAGAGTCCCGGATAAGACCACGACATGATGAGGAGTCTCGAAATGTTTGAGAGGTAAAGATTGATATATTCAAAGATGGTATTCAGACACCGAAATTGTTTCGGAATGGTTTGGGTATTTTTCAGAGCACCGAGGGGTTACCGGAACCCCCCCCCCCCCCCCGGGGAAGTAATGGGCCTACATGGGCCATAGGGGAGAGAGGAGGCAGCCCACAAGGGGCGACCGCGCCCCCTCCCATGGGGAGTCTGAATTGGACTAGGGGTGGGGGCACGCCGCCTTTCCTTCTCCTCCGTAAGAAAGAAAGGGGGGCCGAATAGGACTTGGACTCCTATTCGGTTTCCCCCCATGGTGCGCACCCTAGGGCCGGCCGCCTCCTCCCCTCCTCCTTTATATACGGGGGAAAGGGGCACCCCAAGGCACAGCAGTTGTTTCTTACCCGTGTGCGGTGCCCCCCTCCATAGTTTACTCCTCAAGTCACATTGTCATAGTGCTTAGGCGAGGCGCTGCGCGGATCACATCACCATCACTGTCACCATGTCGTCGTGCTGACGAAACTCTCCCTTGACACTTTCCTGGATCAAGAGTTCGAGGGACATCATCGAGCTGAACGTGTGCTGAACTCAGAGGTGTCGTACATTCGGTACTTGATCGGTTGGATCGCGAAGACGGTTGACTACATCAACCGCGTTAACCTAACGCTTCCACTTTCGGTCTACGAGGGTACGTGGACACACTCTCCCCCTCTCGTTGCTATGCATCTCCTAGATAGATCTTGCGTGATTGTAGGATTTTTTTTTTGAAATTGCATGCTACGTTCCCCAAAAGTGGCATCCGAGCCAGGTCTATCCGTAGATGATATGCACGAGTAGAACGCAAAGAGTTGTGGGTGATAATAGTCATACCACTTACCACCAACATCTTATTTTGATTTGGCGGTATTGTTGGATGAAGCGGCCTGGACCAACCTTACATGACCACGTTCATGAGACCGGTTCCACCAACAGACATGCAACTTGTTTTCCATAAAGGTGGCTGGCGGGTGTCTGTTTCTCCTACTTAAGTTGAATCGAATTTGACTATAGCTGGTCCTTGTTGAATGTTAAAATAGCAGACTTGACGAAAAATCATTTTGGTTTTGATGCGTATGTATGAACGGTTATTGCTAGAAGCCCGTAGCAGCCACGTAAAACTTGCAACAACAAAGTAGAGGACGTCTAACTTGTTTTTGCAGGGCTTGTTGTGATGTGATATTGTCAAGACATGATATGATATAAGTTATTGCATGAGATGATCATGTTTTGTAGAAGTTGTCGGCAACTGACATGATTATGGTTGTCGCTTTATCGTATGAAATGCAATCGCCATGTAATTGCTTTACTTTATCACTATGCAGTAGCAATAGTTGTAGAAGCAATAGCTGGCGAGACGACAACAACGCTACGATGGACATCAAGGTGTCAAGCCAGTGACGATGGAGATCATGACGGTGCTTTGGAGATGGAGATCAAAGGCACAAGATGATGATAGCCATATCATGTCACATATTTTGATTGCATGTGATGTTTATCTTTTATGCATCTTATTTTTCTTAGTATGGTGGTAGGAATGTTGGGGATATCGCTTATCGGGAACTTATCGGTCGACCAATGATAAGGGGTAAATCGGCCAGTTTATCGGCATATCGGCCAATTTATCGCCATATCGGTTGATTTATCGGTCGATTTATCTTATCGTCCAGACAACGATAAGAGATAAATCGGCCGATTTATCGGAATATCGGAAGATATCTTGAACAGTGGGTGGTAGCATTATAAGATCATCCCTTACTAAAATTTCAAGGTATAGGTGTTCTCCTTGAGTATGCACCGTTGCGAAAGTTCTTCGTGCTGAGACACCACGTGATGATCGGGTGTGATAGGCTCTATGTTCACATACAATGGGTGCAAGAAAATTTTGCACATGCGGAATACTCGGGTTAAACTTGACGAGCCTAGCATGTACAAACATGGCCTCGAAACACTAGAGTGTAGCAACCAAACCTCAAACTATCAAGCCTCTGTGTATCCGTGCCATCCTTCTATCAGTATGCTGGCACACACAGTACATTGATGTATACCAAAGTGCAATCACATGTAAAAATAATGTAAAACTGATATATACCTCATAAGTTTCAGCGGAAACAATCATAAGGGTGTGCAATCCCATCAACGCCAATGGCGAGTTGAGTGTAGACCGTAACCCTACAACGTAACTCTTACTCGTCGTAGAAATTCCTGCAACATAAGACATTGCATCCATGTAGGTTAGTACATTGAATGTACTGGCAAGTCACATCATAAGAATAATGAACCTATTTGTCCATGCAATTTGGCTGGTGGAAAGCTCTAAGTTTAGTTTTTTGCATCAAGCTAGTTTTTTCCTAGAATAAAAGATTTTATTCTACTACTACAAAATAGGATAGGATGAGTTGGCAAACCAAACTCAAAACATTCCCAAAGTTTCATTTAAAACCTAATTGTTTTAAATTAAGAGAGATGAGATCTCCTAGCATTTCCACTACTAGATGCTCAAGTTGTCCGTGACCAGGGACACGGTTAATCGATTAGGTTTTAACACTCTGCAAAGGTTTGCGCACTTTTCCAAACAAGACTGGATCGCCTCACCTGAAGTTCTTGCACTGCCTGGTGTTTGAGAACATGATGACCGAGACATAGTCTTTCAAAATTATTTCCCCTTAACCCACTGATAGGCCGGTACACCTACTCATTCTACATCTGCTAGCCTATGCCAGAAGGGGTCACAGTATCTACTCAACTAAGCCAGAGCACATATTTTCGTGTGGCTGCACATGTAAGCTTCTAGACATGAAAACACGTTTGATCCCTTTGAGCCTGGGCGGATGGACCACTAGTGGTGCACCACCATGGATTTTCCATGCATGCCGCACTGTACTTTGCCACCATTCAAACCAGTTTCCGCCTAGGTAGTTCATTTAAAGTCTTGGTCCTGATTACTACTTTGTCACTCAAGCCTCGCCATGAACACCTCCCAATCCACGCCTACAATAGCGAGGCAGAAATAAACTTACACGGTGGTGACAAGGATGTATAGTTCAGACCTACCTTAAAAGAACTACTAGGTAAGATCATAGCCATCTAGCAAAAAAATTCCTACCATGCATTCCTAACACAAAAGGACTAGGTTCATATAAAACATAGGTAATTGAAAGTATGGTCAAATGTGAACTTGCCTTGGTACTCCTGGTTGAATTCTAGAGATTGATAATATTTTGCTTCGCACTTCGAACAATCTAACACAGAGTAAATAAACAATCATAAGCAAACATCTAGAAGAACCAAAACCACATGCAAAGCAGAAAGGCTCGAAAAAACCAAATGAACAAACAACACACTTAACTATCACAAGAATATTCTAAGTGCAACACAACATAGGCATGGGTTCAAAATTTGTGATGTGCAGCATAGTGGGTACAAGGCATACTAGCAAAACTACTCTAGATAGATCCTAAGTGTGTGAAAATTATTGTGAGATTGGTCCAAGTGGTAAGGTTTGGCTATAGTGTCCAAACGCAAAAAGAATCAACTTAATCGGACCTACGGTTTAGGAGATATGGCCAGTTGAATTTTGAATTCAAATCTTAATAAAGTTCAAAATTGAATCAGACAAAAGTTTAAAATATGATACCACTAGATAGCTCTAACCATCACGAAGAATTTGCCGCTGGGTTCATCGAGTTTGGATCTATGATTAAAAAGTTATGGCTAATCTAAAATCAGGGACTAATCTGCTAATTATAGGGACTAAATAGTGAAGAAAACTATCACAAACAGGACCCTGCCATATGGCAGATTCCTAGTGGCCGAAAGGTGTTCGCCTGTACCTTATACAGCGGATGTTCAGACCTTAAGCAAAACAGCGGCGGCGGCTTAACAGAAAAATGACATCGGTTTAAAATAAAAGAGCACGGTTAAATTAAAATCGTGGTTAACCGATCTACTAAAAAACTAAACGGAAAGGGCGGTCGCTCACGGTGGCAATGACAACGAACAGGAGACAGTGGCGCAGGCGTCGGGCGGTGGGCGGGGTGGCTGATACGTATCCAACGTATCTATAATTTTTTATTGTTCCATGCTATATTATATTCTGTTTTGGACATTATTGGGCTTTATTATACACTTTTATATTATTTTTGGGACTAACCTAAAAACCGGAGGCCCAACCCAGAATTGCTATTTTTTTGCCTATTTTCAGAGTTTCACAGAAAACGAATATCAAACGGAGTCCAAACGGAATGAAACCTTCGGGAACATGATTTTCGGAACGAACTTGATCCAGAGGACTTGGACCCTATGTCAAGAAAGCAACAAGGAAGGCACGAGGTAGGGGGGCGCACCTACCCCCCCCCCAGGCGTGCCCTCCACCCTCATGGGGCCCATGTTGCTCCACCGAGGTACTTCTTCCTCCTATATATACCTACGTACCCCCAAACTACCAGATACAGAGCCAAAACCCTAATTCCACTGCCGCAACCTTCTGTACCCGTGAGATCCCATCTTGGGGCCTTTTCCGGAGCTCCGTCGGATGGGGCATCGATCACGGAGGGCTTCTACATCAACACCATAGCCTCTCCGATGATGTGTGAGTAGTTTACTTCAGACCTTCGGGTCCATAGTTATTAGCTAGATGGCTTCTTCTCTCTTTTTGGATCTCAATACAATGTTCTCCCCCTCTCTTGTGGAGATCTATTCGATGTAATCTTCTTTTGTGGTGTGTTTGTTGACACCGATGAATTGTGGGTTTATGATCAAGTTTTTCTATGAACAATATCTGAATCTTCTCTTAATTCTTTTATGTATGATTGGTTATCTTTGCAAGTCTCTTCGAATTATCAGTTTGGTTTGCCTACTACTTTGATCTTTCTTGTAATGGGAGAAGTGCTTAGCTTTGGGTTCAATCTTGCGGTGTCCTTTCCCAGTGACAGTAGGGGCAGCAAGGCACGTATTGTATTGTTGCCATCGAGGATAACAGGATGGGGTTATCTTATTGCATGAGTTTTTCCCTCAACATCATGTCATCTTTCTTAAAGCGTTACTCTGTTCTTTTGAACTTAATACTCTAGATGCATGCTGGATAGCAGGCGATGTGTGGAGTAATAGTAGTAGATGCAGGCAGGAGTCAGTTTACTTGTCTTCGACGTGATGCCTATATACATGATCATACCTAGATATTCTCTTAATTATGCTCAATTTTGTCACTTGCTCAACAGTAATTTGTTTACCCACCGTAATACTTATGCTCTTGAGACAAGCCACTAGTGAAACCTATGGCCCCCGGGTCTATTTTCCATCATATTAATCTTCCATCAACAGGCTATTTCTTTTGCTGTTTTTATTTTGCTTTATTTACTTTGCAACTTTATCATAAAAATACCAAAAAAATTATCTTATCATATCTATCAGATCTCACTTTCGTAAGTGACCGTGAAGGGATTGACAACCCCTTTATTGCGTTGGTTGCGAGGATTTTATTTGTTTGTGTAGGTGCGAGGGACTCGCGTGTGGCCTCCTACTAGATTAATACCTTGGTTCTCAAAAATTGAGGCAAATAGTTATGCTACTTTGCTGCATCACCCTTTCCTCTTCAAGGGAAAACCAATGCAGTGCTCAAGAGGTAGTAGTGGCGGCTGCGGTGCTCCTCAGTAGCGGGGAAGATGACGGACGGGACGGGCACGACATGGGCGGTCCCGTGGTGTAGGCGGCTCATGCCGGGGACGTCAGAGTCGTGCTGCGCGGGGACAACGGCTCCATGCTCCAGCAAGGACCCAGGTCGTCGGGTCGTCATCTCCGGCGGTCCCTAGGGGCCAAAACAATGTCAACCAGATGCACACGGACTTGGGCAGTATTTTGGTGAAGAAAAACATGGTCGAGGCGGCCTTACGAACGGCAGAATGGAACGGCGAGGTAACTCCGGCCAGCGAGATCCTAAGCGGCGGGGCGGTGGCTGTGAGGAGCGAGGGACGATGCGGAGTGACATAATGGAGAGAGGGGATCATGGGGGTTTTATAGGCGCGAAGAGGGGCTCGGGGTCGCGGCGGATAGGCCTCATGCCGGGGCAATGGAGCCGGTGGTTGCGGGAGCGCGAGTGCGTGCTCTATGTGACTGGAACTACCGGAGGTTGGGGACGATGGGCGCGGGGCCCACGGGTCGGCGGGACAGAGAGGGAGACGAGGAGAGGGCGAGCGAGGGTGAAGCCTTGGGCGTTGGGAGTTGAGGCGCTGGCCTTGGGCCTTGGCAGGCAAGCCGACTCATGCTGGCCGCAGGGTGTCCCTGGGCCAAGCTGGCCTCGGTCGATGCGGTGTGTGTGTGTGTGTGTGTGTGTGTGTTTGTGTGTGTGTTTATAGAAAGAAATACTTCAACATGGGAAAATAAGTAAAAACGTTATGTAGGCATATTATATAGCAAAATGTTCAGAAAAATGCCCCAAATAAGGTGAACTATTTTTCAAGTTCAACTAAATTCCATAAAAATTCATAAAGTCAAACAGTGCTACTGTTGCATTTAAAATCAATAAAAATCATTTTTAAAATAGCAAAATGATTTCAAATTTATTTTCTCCTATTTTTCTATTGAAGGGAAACATTTTACCATTATTTCCATTTATTTATTTTTAGGAGAAAAATTATTCGAATATAATCCCAAATAACTCCCAAATGGATTTGAATTTGGAATTTCAAGCAACTTCAAATGGAAAAAAGTGTCAAATAACTTCAAACTAACTTCCAAATTATTTATTTGAAACTCCCAACTCTCTTTCCTTAAATTTGAAGAAGTATTTTTATGAACTCATTGAGTTGCTGAAAGTTTCTAAATTTGAAATGTTTCAAATGGAAATCAAATAATTTTCAAACCCCTTTTTATTTCTTTAAATGGAAGGAGTCATATTATCTTCACTCTAGGGTTTTGTGACGAGATGAATTTGAATTCATGGAGATCAAAAATGCAAGATGAAAGTTTTGGGAATGTCCTTTTATTTCCTCTCATTCAAATTGCAGAAAAAAATTCAATTTCCACTCAATTTCACCCAATCAATCACACAACAAACAAACAAACAAACAAACAAACAATCATAATAATTTCTTTAGTATAACATTCCAAAATTTAGAATTTTTGGATGTTACATGGAGATCGAAAGGTCAAACGTGAATCATATAGTAGATATGATCAACATAGAGATGTTCACCATTGATGACTACTCCATCTCACGTGATGATCAGGCATGGTTTAGTTGATTTGGATCACGTATCATTTAGATGACTTGAGGGATGTCTATCTAATTGGGAGTTCTTAAGTAATATGATTAATTGAACTTAATTTATCATGAACTTAGTCCTGATAGTATTTGCATATCTATGTTGTAGATCAATAGCTTGCGATGTAGCTCCCCGTTTATTTTTGATATGTTCCTAGAGAAAAATAAGTTGAAAGATAATAGTAGCAATGGTCCAGACTGGCTCTATGATCTGAGCATTATCCTCATTGCTGCATAGAAGAATCATGTCCTCGATGCACCGCTAGGTGACGCACCTATTGCAGGAGCATAGGTAGACGTTATGAACGTTTGGCAAGCTCGATATGATGACTACTTGATAGTTTAGTGTGCCATGCTTCACGGATTAAAACCAGGAGTTCAAAAACGTTTTGAACGCCATGGAGCATATAAGATGTTCCATGAGCTAAAATTGGTATTTTATATTGATGCCCGAGTCGAGAGGTATCAGACCTCTGACAAGTACTTTGCCTACAAGATGGAGGAGACTAGCTCAACCAGTGATGAACTATGATATGCAACGGATGACGAAAATTATTCCTGAGCTCTTCGCAATGCTAAAATCGGCGAAGGTAGAAATCAAGAAAGAGCATCAAGTTTTGATGGTTAACAAGACCACTAGTTTCAATAAAAGCGGCAAAGGAAAAGAAAGGGAACTTCAAGAAAGAATGTCAAGCAAGTTGTCACTTGAAAGCACAAGTGCTCCCTGGGTGATTTTGGTAATTAATGTCAAAATATCTCTTATTGGACTAATACTTTTATCTAGTATATTTCAGAAAGTTCAACAAAGGCGTGGCATGGACAAGAGGATGTGGAACCTTTTCAAGATGCTAAGGACAAACATTGGAAAAAGCTCAAGACTCTACATTTTCATTCTAGTGATCCAAGATCACATTGGGTCATAGGAAAAGCCAATACTATTAAAAGGGGATGAGGTGTTCCTTAATGGCTTGCTTGCTCAAAGTGCTTAGTAATATGCTCCAAAGCCCTCAACCACTTTCTCATTTCCACATATGTCCCAAACCTAAAGTCAAACTTGGCCCCACCGATTTGATCTATCCGGCGCCACCGAGTTCACTTGACATAGCCACTCCAGAAACCCTAATCAATTCGGTCTCACTGATGGGATCTTGGTCTCACCGAGATGGGCTTGCAAAATCTCTATTGCCTATTGCAATCATTTCAGTCCCACCGAGATATGCAGTCGGTCCCACCGAGTTTTCCTAACCAACTATCTGTTTTCCTCATTACCAAAATCCGTCTCACCGAGTTTGTGTAATCGGTCAAACCGATTTAAGGTTTTACCCTAACCCTAGCACATCGTTCCACCGAGTTGATCATATCGGTCCCATCGAAAACTCTAACGTTCACATTTTGAACCATATCGGTCTGTCCGGGTTTCTCAATTTCGTCCCATTGAGTTTGGTAAATTGTGTGTAACACTGCGACCTGCCGCCCCCGAATCCAGGGCTAAGCGCGGCTACAGTATGGGCGTACCCAGTGGACGCCCCTCACCTGGCGGGGTACTGTAGCCATGCAGCCTATGACATCACCTACTACCTAGGGAGCCACGCTCCCACGACGGCCTGTCGGTACGGCCCACGGGCGGTGGGCTCTACCTGTCAGCGAGCCCTAGAAGGCAGCGAATCCCCAGCAGGTGGCATCGGGGGCAGGCCACCTCCTACCAGGAGGCCCCTTCCCCCTATCAAAGTCCTTGTGCCATTAACTAGAAGAGACGGGGAATGGCTACAGTGAACGCCCACTAAGCGGCGGTATTGTAGCCATGCTTCCCCCAACAAAGCATCCATCATTAGTAGCAAGGCTACAGTGTAAAGCAATCGACCAGACTCGGCCGGATTACCATTGTACCCCTGGGGGGGGGTAGGCCTATATAAACCCCCCAAGCTTCGCCATGCAAAGGGTTCAGACGTTAGAGATCACACACACCCATATAGAGAGCGGAGTAGGGCCAGCCTTGTTCTTCTTCCTCCTCTAGCAAAACAGCTCAAGGAGCAACTTGTAGCTACTCTATTTGATCATAGTCACCATGCAGAGACCCCGCAAAGCAGGACTAGGGGTGTTATCTCCACGGAGAGCCCCGAACCTGGGTAAGATTCACAAGCGCATGCGGTCTCGCTCACTCCCGCTTCTAGAGCCCGCCGACATACTCTTGTCCCTCTCCATGATTAGCCACCCCCTGGCATATGCCCTCTCTTCTCGCGATCAAGACTATTTAAGCTTATAGGTAGGCAAAAGGTATGTGAGGTGGAGCTGCAGCAAGCACTAGCATATATGGTGGCTAACATACGCAAATGAGAGCGAGAAGAGAGGGCAAAGCACGTTCGAGAATCTATGATCAACAAGTGATCCTCAAACTACTTACGTTCAAGCATAACTCCAACACCGTGTTCACTTCCTGGACTCCGCCGGAAAGAGACCATCACGGCTACACATGCGGTTGATGCATTTTAATTAAGTTACGTGTCAAGTTCTCTACAACCGGACATTAACAAATTCCCATCTGCCCATAACCACGGGCACGGCTTTCGAAAGTTCAAAACCCTGCAGGGGTGTCCCAACTTAGGCCATCACAAGCTCTCACGGTCAATGAAGGATATTCCTTCTCCCAGGAAGACCCGATCAGACTCGGAATCCCGGTTACAAGACATTTCGACAATGGTAAAACAAGACCAGCAAAGCCACCCGGATGTGCCGACAAATCTCGATAGGAGCTGCACATCTCTCGTTCTCAGGGCACACTGGATTGTCCAAACTTCCGGTAGGCCAGCCCAGAGTTGCCTCTGGTGGCCACCGGCGGCTGACAGGTTGGACCAACACTCAGAGGAGCACTGGCCCAGGGGTTTAAAATAAAGATGACCCTTGAGTCTGTAGAACCCAAGGGAAAAAGGCTTAGGAGCCAAATAGTAAAACCAAGGTTGGGCCTTGCTGGAGGAGTTTTATTCAAAGCGAACTGTCAAGGGGTTCCCATTATAACCCAACCGCGTAAGGAACGCAAAATCAAGGAACATAACATTGGTATGACGGAAACTAGGGCGGCAAGAGTGGAACAAAACACCAGGCATAAGGCCGATCCTTCCACCCTTTACCAAGTTTATAGATGCATTAATTAAATAAGAGGTATTGTGATATCCCAACAATAACCATGTTCCAACATGGAACAAACTCCATCTTCACATGCAACTAACAACGCTATAAGAGGGGCTAAGCAAAGCGGTAACATAGCCAAACAACGGTTTGCTAGGACAAGGTGGGTTAGAGGTTTGACATGGCAATATGGGAGGCATGATAAAGCATGTGGTAGGTAACGCGGCATAGGCATAGCAAATAGAGCGAGCAACTAGAGAGCAAAGATAGAAGTGATTTCGAGGGTATGGTCTTCTTGCCTGAGATCCCGCAAGGAAGAAGAGCAAGTCCATGAAGGAGACAAACGGACATAGTCGAACAGATCCTCACAAACGCAACGTTAACGGAACCAACCCGAAGAAGCAACACCGGAAAGAAGCAAACAACATAGTAAACATCCACCACATAAACATGTCATGATGCACAACCAAGTATGATGCATGTCCGGTTTAATGATTCATGGCATGGCAAAGTGCACAAGCAAAACTACAAGTTAAGTGGAGCTCAATATTGCATATTGTTGAAACACCACATGACTTATTTAGTTCGATCTCGTTTATGTACTCAACAATAGCAAATGAAAACTACCTATCTAGGCAAGTTTAAATGAGGTCGGAACAACAAGCAACAAGTCCGGAAACTCCGCATGTGCAAATTTTAAGGTTTGGTACTGTTCTGCCCTAAACCATATTTTAGAGTTTTTAAACATGCAAAGTAAAGCCACCATGTTAAACTAGGCATTTTCGACACCATTTACATATAAAGTTTGTTAGGTTTGGAGCTACGGTTATTAAGTTATGAAATAAATGATTTTAGCATGTTATTTAAGAAAATTTAAACAAACAACATTTTAAACATTTAGACATGGATGAAAAAGGCATATTATTAAACTAGACAAAATCCTAGACATTTTACATCTAAAGTTTGTTTTAATCCGATTTATCATTTGTGATAATTATATGTGTGAAGCTAGGGGGTTTTCTGTAAAACTGGTTTACTGGAATAATTAGGAAAATACCAGGCGCTGAAAAATAACATCGCGGGCCGAAACTGGAACAGGAGCAGGGGCGCGGAATAGTATGTTGCACCCAGTGCGATGGATAGGTGGCGGCAGCTCACCAGAGGCCACACGGGCCGGATGCGGGTTGTGGCCCAAGCGGCGGCTGCAGGAGATAGAGGCAGGCCGTCCTGGTGGAGCACTGGTCCTGGCATGGGGAGGCAGGCTGGGCCTTGGAGGCGCGGGAGGGGTGGCCCAGGCGAGACCGAGTGCGGACATAGAAGGAGCGGGATGAGGCGGTGCTTCCCTCTTCTCTGAAGAACAGAAACAGCAGCAGGGGTTTCTGGCGATGGAGAAGACGATGGCAGGGGTCCTGGCGACGGGGTCGGCGGGAACTGGTCGGAATGGGACTGGGACGACGGGATCTGACGGAGGGGCCGGATCTGGAGCGAACGGAGGCAGCTTGAGGCGCTTGTGCGGGCAGAGCTCAGCAAGGCCATGGCACGGGGGTGCTCCTATCGATAGAGAAAGGGAGAACAGAGAGAGATGAGAGAGGGAGAAACGGGAGGAGCACGGGAAGGAGAAGAAGGGAGGCGACGCTCATGTGGTTGGCTGCTGGGTGTGCCGGCGACGTGGCTGGCCGGACGGAGGCGGGGACGCGGGGCTCCTGCCGAGCACCTGCTCGAGAGAGGATCGAGGAAGCTAGCGAGGTTGGGGATGAGGTCGAGCGCGGGAGGCCGGCACTGGGTTGCTGTGGGAGCTCCTGGACAGGGGCTCGATTAGCGCGAGCAGGGGGGATCGACTGAGGTAGGAGGTTGATCGAGGGGGTGCAGGTTGGTTCGCTGCAGATACGAGGAGGAGAAGGAGGTGGCTTCGGTTGGCTGGAGGTTTGGATCGAGAGGGATGCAGGGATGGGTTCGGCGTGGACTCCGAGGAAGTGAGTGGCGGCGGTGGGATGGATCCCTAGGTATTAGGGATTTGGTCTAGGTTAGGCTAATATATATAGCGAGTGGGTTTGGTTAGGGGTAAATCCATCCCTCCGATCGTAATCAGACGGCCGGAAAAAAATAGATAGGGAGTCCAAACAAGAAAATGGAGATGTTTTGTAGATATTTGGGGATGTTCTGAGTCCAACGGTGACAACTGGTCGGGTCGGGTTCGGGACAGTTATTTGGACGCGTGCGAGGAGGGCCGCGGGCTGATGAGAGAGGTTAGGTTGGGCCCGGCGGTGAATGGTAGTGGACTGTGGAGAGCGGGTGGGTCTGAGAGAAAAGGAAAGAAGGCAGCCCGGCAATCGTTTCCGGAGACCGAAAACGTCCGACGTTTTGACCGGCTACTATTGCCGCTATATTTATCCGTTGGGGCATCAAACGTACTCCGAATGCGATGAAACCTGGCATGCGGCCTACTAACAACAAAACAACACCGCGTGCCAACTTTCATCCCATTCCGAGAAAAATTTCTGGCCACTTATAAAGTAATATTTCAGACGTGTCGGGGCGCGTGCAAGTGTGTCTGGCCTCAGAACGGACAACGGAAGGAACTGGGAGACCCAGACGAATGCAAGTTTCAAAACATGATGATGCAATGCGGATGATGACATGGCAAGATGCAACACACAAGCGAAAGGCAAGGCAACAACAACGAATAACTGGAAGACACCTGGCGCAACAGTCTCGGGGCGTTACAACATTCCACCACTACGAGAGGATCTCATCCTGAGATCTAGGATGGCACCGGAGAGAAGCGGGAGAGGAAAAGAAGAAGTAAAACGAAGTTGCTTCTTGAAAAAAGAGTGAAACAAATGAACCTTGAGAGGTTAAATAATTTAAAAGAAAGAATACAACGAAGATGAACAAAGTCGAAAACACTCCGTTAGAAAAGAGGAACAAGGAACATCACAAGAACCCTGTATGTTGGAAGACATGAGAAAAGGGTTGCAATGGACAAGAAGTACATGCAAGCACCTCGGTTAACACTCCGGTTGAAAATGGAAGGTAAAGAATATGAGCTTTGCAATATGAAAGCACTTGGATGAGACTCCGGTTAGAAGAGGAATGATAGACACAACACTCCGGTTAAAACAAGATAGGGAAGGAATAAGACTGATATAATTTGGACAGCACTTTGACTGTAAATGGAAGAATTTGATCATGAACTAGACAAGATGAGAGGACACTTGATGAATCAACAAAATACTGCCTCCGGAACTATTGAAATATTGGCACAAGGGGTAAGAAATATTTCAGACAGCATTCCGGTTGAGAAGGGGGGTAAAACTTGATAAGATGAGAGAGCTCGAATAAAAACACGACACTCTGGTTGAAAGGATAGGCAAAGGAAATAACATGATCTTCAGAATATGATATGATGAGTGAAGAGAGCATCATCACAATGCCTCCGGAAGAAATGAAAGAATGCAATGAAAAGAATGGAGAAAAAAACAACATGTTCTACCTCAACTGAATTTGAGAGAGAATCCTTAAAAGAAGGATTGAACGGAGTTGTTGGGAAATCAACAACGAAAAGAACATGCTTGTTGAGGGCTTATGGAAAACATCTCAAAAACTTGAGGTGAAAACCTGCCACAAACGAAAACAATTGCTTGCTTGAGAGCGACGGCGAGATGAAAACATCTTTCATCGCGAGAATAGGAGGAAACTTGGATTATTGATAAGCACCCGAATAGCAACATTCCTTAGGGAAGGTGTTAGGTGAAATATAACCCAAGATAACTTCAATGAAGAGATTGATGGATTTAAGATACCTCATTCTTGACAAGATGTGAATCATAAAACACGAAGGGAAATTATCAACAATGACATAACACCACCTCGGATGATAAGGTAGAAGGAATTGCATTTTGGAATGCAAGATGAAGAATACTTGAGCTCCTCTGAAAAGAATCTTGATGAACACTTCAAGAAGGAATTAAATCCTTAAAGAACCATCATGTAGAGCCTCCATGAAGAACTCCGGTAATAAAAGGATGATCAAAAGGAAGTGAAGGATGAAAAGAATAAGATTGAAACCTTGCAATGATTAGATGGAGCTTTGCAATGACCTAACCGAGAAAACTTGGCACTCCGGGAGGAGAAGATGAACAAACGAAATCAAGAATTTGGTGAACCTCCGGAATAAGGAATTGAATTTACTCGATGAAACAAGAATAAGAATTATATTATGCTTATCCTTCACCAACTAAATTGATGACAAGCAACGGATTTGGCACACTACTTATTCTTCTTGAAAAAGGATTGCGGAGAGATATAGCGCAAACTTGCGGAAGGTCTTCAACGAACCACTGGTAGGATTTGGGAACAACGAATGAATAAATAGAATAGCAACGGAAGAGAATTCTTGAACGAACCACCATAAGAATTGAACAAGAAAAGTAGAAAAAGCACAATTCACCGGGAAGAATTGGAAAATAAATGAAGATACTTGAGAGAATTTTTAGATACAAGCAAAACGAAGAGATCCCGAGCTGATTAGAGAATACTTGGATGATGCACCGGTAAGACATGGAGAAACGAGAGCTGGAAGCTGAAATGATTAATTCTTCTGAAATGATGGGCTCCAGAGGAAAGAAAAGAGAAAACAACTCAGGAAATGCTCCGAAGGGATGAAAAGAATTCCCACAATCAAAACAATTATGAGAGGATGGCCTCAAACTAGAACCATGATTCTCTGAGAGAACGGATAAGATATGGAGGAAAAACTCTTCTTCGGTCTTCAAGTGTTGAGAATGACAAAGAGAAACACCACCATGAACAGTTGAGATACTCGGGGATGACGAATAGAAAGGTTGAGCCAACGGTGAAAAGAATTTGACAGGTCTTGGAGAAAATACAGAAGACTGATGATAATTCATTCTTACGTCAAACTTCGAAAAGAATTTGAGAAGCTCCGGGAAAATTAGAAGAGTCAGGTAAGATCCTGGGAAAATACCTGTGGGTTAGGGCCCACTCAAGATAAACACCATTGAATGATTACTTGAAAGATATTGCACCCATTGAATTAAATGTCTTGAATGAGATAAGCATCTCGCACTAGCTTAAACAGATTGAGAATGGAAACGCGAATCACTTGAGATATCTTCAACACTCCAAAACAAATGAATAGCAAGGAGCAGATGATTAAGAGGTGCACCGCCATGAGAAAGCACTTGAAACGAGTTAAGGGATATGATCAACACCAAAAGCTTGAATTGAATCCACCGGAGGATAAAGGGAATGAAGAACGATGAACTTGAAGCTCCGTTAGAATCTTCATAAGAAACACCTGGTAAAACATTGAAAGAAAAGACTGAAGGGATTTCTCACAAATAAAAGGATACATGATTAAGAGATTTGAATCCTTGAAGAAAAGGGAGGGAGGGCGGGAAAACAAAAGCAACTTGGAGACGGATGAAACAAACACCATTGACGAAAAGTAAGTTGATCTTGCGGATGTTGAAATGATCGGATCCACTTGAAGAGAAACACACCGGTTGAATAAAAGGATTGACATGACAATCTTGATTATCAAGAAGGATTAGTATTCACATAGGAACGTGAGAACACCACTTAGGAAAGGTATGGCATCAACATTTGACTTCGAAGCAACTCTAATAACCACAACTGACAACAAAAACAAACGATTGACTTGCAAAATAAGCCGGAACAAACATATGATAGAGATTTCGTCCGAAGTTTTCGTGGTGGGGCCCACGCGGGCTCGATCGTACAGCACCATCATGTACAAGGTAGTGCACGTGACATACGAAGCATCCCCGAGTCAGCATAGCCAAGGACTCTTTAAGACACAACGAGACCACTTTAAAACCAACCGTGGATAGGCAGACCACTAGACGTCGAACCCCAATCTCATATCATGCATCTGTCGGAAAGATATCCTAGGAGCTACTTGAATTCCCACTTATAAACTCCCGAATTTTCCTGGTTATGCAGTCAGGTGTTGGGGATACAGGGGAAGCATAATATCTCACCCAAACTAACGAATCCTACATCCAGCTGTATCCATCCTTCAACACATAACCAACAAACCTTCGGAAATCCTTTACCTCAACCTTCGAAAAGATTCTGTTATACGAGTTATGGCAATACTCCCGAAATCCCGCCCCAGTACTGGTTGGCGTCGAGGTTATCTCACCAGCAACTCCATAAAAGAGATTTTTGATGTCGGCGAAACTCAGGTATTCTAGAACTACAACGATAAAATTGTGACGACAACACCTCGGAGCTCAACTCCCCGGGACACTGCCACAACCCCTAAATGTTAGGAGGCACCAAGAACAATGTTCTCGTCACAAAACCATCAGAACAATTCCAAGATACCCATGTGATCCTAAAAATTTTAGTGAAATTTGAGAAGAGAAGAGTCAAAACTCTGCATCAGGAGGCCTCACCAGAGCGACGAAGGGACTGAGGAGTAAAAAGAATCCTACTCTCCGATATATATATATATATATATATATAATCCTATAAGACTCAAAACATTTTTCTAGACTCAACAACGCCAGCGATTCGATCAACAAGGGGGCTCCTAAGTCGGGGAAGGCTCTGATTACCAACATGTAACACCCACGATGCGGCTATATCTCCCACGTGTCGGGGCACGACTTAGAGGCATAACCGCATTATAGGCATGCCGCAAGAGGGGTAATCTTTACACATCCCATGTACTGAATAAGAAAGAGGTACATAGTTGGCTTACAATCGCCACATCTCACAATACATAAGAATATCATTACATCAACCAGATACAATCAAGGTCCGACTACGGAACCAAAATAAAAGAAGACTACCCCTAATGCAAAAGATCCCCGATCGCCCCAACTGGGCTCCAATAATGATCAACTGAAACGAAACAACACAATGAACGAGATCTTCATTGAGCTCCTCCGTGAGCTCGGTTGCGTCACTTGCACGGTTCAACAGCACCAGCAAGCTGGTTTTGGAAGTAATCTGTGAGTCACACGGACTCAGCAATCTCACACCCTCGCGATCAAGACTACTTAAGCTTGTGGGTAGGCAAAAGGTATGTGAGGTGGAGCTGCAGCAAGCACTAGCATATATGGTGGCTAACATTCGAAAATGAGAACGAGAAGAGAGGGCAAAGCACGTTCGAGAATCTATGATCAAGAAGTGATCCTGAAACTACTTACGTTCAAGCATAACTCCAACACCGTGTTCACTTCCCGGACTCCGCCGGAAAGAGACCATCACGGCTACACACACGGTTGATGCATTTTAATTAAGTTACGTGTCAACTTCTCTACAACTGGACATTAAAAAATTCCCATCTACCCATAACCACGGGCACGACTTTTGAAAGTTAAAACCCTGCAGGGGTGTCCCAACTTAGCCCATCACAAGCTCTCACGGTCAACGAAGGATATTCCTTCTCCCAGGAAGACCCGATCAGACTTGGAATCCCGGTTACAAGACATTTCGACAATGGTAAAACAAGACCAGCAAAGCCACCCGGATGTGCCGACAAATCCCGATAGGAGCTGCACATATCTCGTTCTCAAGGCACACCAGATTGTCCAAACTTCCGGTAGGCGAGCCCAGAGTTGCCCGTGGTGGCCACCGGCGGCTGACAGGTTGGACCAACACTCAGTGGAGCACTGGCCCAGGGGTTTAAAATAAAGATGACCCTTGAGTCTACAGAACCCAAGGGAAAAAGGCTTAGGTGCCAAATGGTAAAACCAAGGTTGGGCCTTGCTGGAGGAGTTTTATTCAAAGCGAACTCTCAAGGGGTTCCCATTGTAACCCAACCACGTAAGGAATGCAAAATCAGGAGCGAACGAAGGCAGCTTGAGGCGCTGGTGCGGGTAGAGCTTAGCGAAGCCATGGCGCGGGGGTGCTCCTGTTGACAGAGAAAGGGAGAACAGATATAGATGAGAGAGGGAGAAACGGGAGGAGCACGGGAAGGAGAAGAAGGGGGGCGAAGCTCGTCTGGTTGGCTGCTGAGTGTGCCGGCGACGTGGCTGGCCGGACGGAGGCAGGGACACGGGGCTCCTGGCGAGCACCTGCATGGGAGAGGATCGAGCGCGGGAGGCCGGCCCTGGGTTGCTGTGGGAGCTCCTGGACAGGGGCTCGATCGGCGCGAGCAGGGGGGTTGAGTGAGGTAGGAGGTCGATCACGGGGGTACTGGTTGGTTTGCTGCAGATACGAGGAGGAGAAGGAGGTGGCTTCAGTTGGCTGGAGGTTTGGATCGAGAGGGATGCAGGGATGAGTTCGGCGTGGAATCTGAGGAAGTGAGTGGCGGCGGTGGGATGGATCCCTAGGTATTTGGGATTTGGTCTACGTTAGGATAATATATATAGCGAGTGGGTTTGGTTAGGGGTAAATTCGTCCCTCTCATCATAATCAGAGGTCCAGAAAAAAAATAGATAGGGAGTCCAAACAAGAAAACGGAGATGTTTTGTAGATATTTGGGGATGTTCTGAGTCCAACTGTGACAACTGCTCGGGTTGGGTTCGGGACAGTTTTTTGGACGCGTGCGAGGAGGGCCACGGGCTGACGAGAGAGGTTAGGTTGGGCCTGGCGGTGAATGGTAGTGGACTGTGGAGAGCGGGTGGGTCTGAGACAATAGGAAAGAAGGCAGCCCGGCAACCATTTCTGGAGACCGAAAACGTCCGACGTTTTGACCTGCTACTATTGCCGCTATATTTATCCGTTGGGGCGTCAAACGGACTCCGAATGCGATGAAACTTGGCATGCGGCCTACTGACAACAAAACAACACCGCGCGCCAAATTTCATCCCATTCCGAGAACATTTTTCGGCCACTTATAAAATAATATTTTGACGTGTCGCGGGCGCGTGCAAGTGTGTCTGGCCTCAGAATGGACAACAGAAGGAACTAGGAGACCCGGACGAATGCAAGTTTCGAAAACATGATGATGCAATGCGGATGATGACATGGCAAGATGCAACACACAAGCGGAAGGCAAGGCAACAACAACGAATAACTGGAAGACACCTGGCGTAACAGTCTCGGGGCATTACACTCCGCTTCCCTACGCCGCCTCTACAACTGCACGACTCGACGAGTCCCTGCTACATGGAGAAAAAGGTCATTATTACTTTAGATCGTGGAGGCCAGCGGTTGGCCTCCTCTTGGCTATAAATGGGAAGGGGGGAGCGGAGCCCCCGTCACCTATCTCTTTCTTCGCTCCTCCTGCTTCCTCTCCTTCCTTGATCGATCACTAGCAGCAGTAGCATGGTGCCGATATGGAGGTTCTCGGCCATAGAGAAGGGAAAAAACCCCCCTCGACGAGCCTGAACCACTTCCGCTCAAGAAGAGGCTGTCCCATCATCGTGACATAGTCGTGAGGCCAGAGTTGTCGAGGCCTTGGTGCGAGCAGCCACCTCCCGGGTATCCGCTGCCTCTGTACGCCCTAGCCGAGGGCTCCGGAGGGAGAGGCGGTGAGCGGCGCCGCCCACGCCATGGCCGTGGTTACCGCGCCATGGTGACGCACACCGTCGCCCTAGGAACCAACACCGAGGACTCCTCATGTGAACTCGTGATGTGGGCAGCGATGCCTACGCGCACTTGGATTCGCTTCTCACAGTTCTTCGCTGCTGAGTTGCCTCCGAGGGCGCCCCTCGAGATTTGGCTGCAACACGCCGACTACGACGCCCTGGCGACTGGAGCGGAGGTCGAAGCCGTCTCCTCAGGCAAGATCTTCATGACTAGTGGCTGGGGCGAGGTCGCTCGAGTCAGCCGTGCGGAAGGCGCCTCACCATCCACTTTGAGTACGACGGTGCCTCTACGATGTTCTTCAAGGTATTTGACGAGGAAGGTCGCCGCCTGGAGTGCTGCCCTAAAGGGGGTCGTCAAGACGAGGCAGCGGCCAACACGAAGCCTGCCGCTGGCTTCGCCATCATCGGTGACTCATGGTGGTCCAGCAATTCTCTCGAGCCCGACAAGACTCTGCAGTTGAGCGACGACAGCTATGTGCCCCCAAACTCTCACCGCGCCTGGAGTAAGGCCGCATCGTCCGGCCGCCATGGTTACTGATCTAGATGGGGTTGGCACCGGCCTCCCGTGGCCCACTATTGATGATGCCGTCGGCCATGCTGGCGCATGTAGATAGGGCCCCTAGGAACTTCCTTCTTTTGCTCCCTGCGAGGAATCAAAATGGACCCTGTGGGGGCGTGTAAAGGGTCCGTAATGTTTTTGTTGATGTTATCCTCATTGTGAATTTTTGTGAACGCATGTCCTGTTTTGGCTTGGTCTCCCCTTTCCAACCCCACGGTAGCTTGGTGACCTACGCCGATAGGTCCCGGTCCCCAGGCAGGCTGCAGCCGTCGCTGGTATGCCAGGTCGCGATGTCGTGGTCAAGGCCAGGAGGTGAGCGGCCAGAGGTACAGTAAGAGCTCCTAAGGCGCGATGCTCAAGAGGCCCCCTTTAGCGCGCAAGCAGCCAAGAAGAGGTAGGAAAGGGAGGCGACGTCGCCGCCGCAGCGCTGCGAGAGATGGGAATCTTATGCCATAGTGCTGGGTCGACCCGGGTGCGAAACTTATCTTGGCAGTCCAAAGACAGTTCCTTGTGCTGCGCCAGACTCGTGCGTCGATGGCCATAGTGTAGCTAGGTTAGGCCCGTGCGAGCCTCCCCCTCTTCTCCACGCTCTTCTATGTGCTCTACGTCCTCAGGTCCCGACCCTCGAGCGAGCTCAGCCTCCGCTGGTATGCCAGGTCGCGATGCCGTGGTCAAGGCCAAGGGGTGAGGGCAGGAGAGCCAGTAATATTTCCTGAGTCGCGATGCTCAGGAACCCCCCCTTTTAACGCGCAAGCGAATTGCGTGGGCGAAGAGGGAGCCTATAAAGAAGACATGTACCTAAGGTAGGGTCATAGGCCTGACCTAGACACCCTCCCCAAGGACACTGGCCTAAAAGTCGTAAGTATATGAGGGATACCATCATTCACTCGACCGTTAACACTCCACTCGGAAGACTCAAGTTCACTCGACAAAGGAGTAAGCACTCGACCGTGACAAGAATCACTCGATAGCTAGAAGATCTAAGGTCACTCTAAATGGCAACGGTCCGGCGTTACCTTATAGACTTAATAGTCATTCATGTATCTTTATTGCTGACGTTATCAGTAACGTCCATATGTACTTTAAACCCTGTGTAATTGAGGACTGGAGTGGTCTGGTGCACTCACCCCCTGTAACTTCACGCATATTCCAATTGACCGAGCCTTCGTGCACCGAGACGTTGGGATGTTACTTCCTCCGCGAAGGGCCTGAACTCGTACATCCTAAGTGCACAATCTCACCGTAGATAGGATCTTACCTCTACATTCTTACTCCCCCCCACTTTATTGTCAGACTTAGAACCATGAAAGTTGGCGCCCACCGTGGGATAGTTGTCTTAGCGACTCTCCAGTGAGGTTGCAATTTTCTCTGACTCTTTTCATCATGGTTTCTGATGGAGGTTTGGCTCAGGGCTGCGAGTTCCATCTCGGCGCACTCATCCTTATCGCCGACGACTCCGCCTGGCTTCAGGATGCTCCTCTCGATGTTGAGGCGCTCCCTGTCTGTGGAGCAACACACTTTCATGCGTGCGTTCACGGCATCCTGCTACGGCAGTCGTTGACCCAGTATTGGTCGGCTCCCGTGAGGTACCCTCGCTCCCTGATGTATGCTGTTGCAAGCGAGTCGGTCGGTCGAGGATTTAGCGGTGGGCGAAGCACGCGGTGGCACATCAGTCGGCCACCCCCCAAGCCGTGGCAATTGAGCCCGACGAATATCTCTACGGCCTATTTGACTGGCTCCGTTGAGACCTCATCTGAGTGCGACACCAGTGACCCCGCGGCAGAAGTCCTGATGGTCGACGCACCCCGCAGCCCGCCTGGCATGCGTCACAACGGCCACAATGAGGGCGGCGGCGAGCCTTCGCATATTCATGAAGAGTATCATCCTGAAACTCTCTGTTCTCAGCAGAGGGACGAACTTCACCACTGCAATATGGAGGCCCTGCACATGCCCATTGTTGGAGAGACCTCTGAGGCTCGGGCCTTGGAGGTAGTGCGTTTGGCCACTTTGGCTGAGCGCACTCGACTGGAGAATCTTCAGCATTCACTCGACGAGCACGCTCAGTGGCAAATCCCCAAGTTTAGTCGATGACAGTGACAATTATTTCCACCAGAACCACATGTATATCACAGTCCGATTCAGAATCTTACTGCTATAGCTCGTATAGCATAATCCATTCAGCCGTCCAAGTCGGAAGCTGGAAGAGGTTTAATGCAGATCAAGGCACTGCTCCGAGTAGCAGGAGAGCAGAGCACAACGGTTTCCTAGTCGCGCAACAGAATCCATAGCAGATCTATGGTGGCCGATACCGTCTAGTCGGCCCATAGCCCAAGATCGCCTCCGCGGCATGAGGGACGCGGGCATCGTCAAGGGAAGTATTTGGGTCGGAACAATGAGCAACAAGATCGTCGGCTCGACCGCGATGACCGCCGTCGAGTGCCTACACCCCCTCCGAGGGGCGAATCATACGTGCCCCAGCACTATGATGATAGGCGCCCATACAGCGAGGAGCGGAGAAGGCCGGTCGACCCAAGGGAGCCAGGGTTTGACGCAAGGTCAATTTTGGTGCAAGGTCTAGTCGACAGGAACCGAGCACAGAGAGAAGGGCAGGACAGAGACCGCCCGACTGTAAACAGGGTCCATGTTTCCGGTCCCGAGTGTTTTAGCAGAGCCATTAGAGCTGAAGAGATCCCTCCCAACTTTAGGTTGGTAACTGGAGTCGGTAAGTTCAATGGAGTATCAAATCCTAACACTTTGCTTGAAGATTACTGAGTGGCTATGCAGATCGGTGGAGGAAATGATGAAGTTGCCATGAAGCATCTTCCGCTGATGTTTGAAGGGTCAGCCAGAGCTTGATTGAATCAGTTGGCTCCAAGCAGTATTTTCAGCTAGGAAGAGTTGGCCTGAGTGTTTGTTTGAACATTTGAGGACACGTGCAAACGGCCCGCAGGATTGACTGAATTGCAGCACTACATCCAAAAGCCAAATGAAACTTTGAGATATTACATCCAGAGATGGACCACTTTACACCAAACTGTAGAGAATGTGTCTCATCATCAAGCAATGTGCGCCTTCAAGGAGGGCGTTGGGTACCGGGAGCTCAACCTGGAATTCGGTCGGACGGGAGACATGTGTTTGACTCGAACGATGGAGATAGCCACTCGGTACGCCAACGGCGAAGACGAAGACCGACTCCGCAGTGGCAAGAGCAAACCGGTCGGCCAGGACAACGGAAGAGGAAACTCCAATCGGAAGCAGAAGCGCAAGGCAGAGCCTGCAACACCTGGAGAAGTAGCAGTGGCAAAAGGATAAAGGAAAGCCCAAAGGGCCCTGGACTCCTAAGAAGGTGAAAGATGCAACCGGTAATGATGTGTTGGCTTTACCATGTCACATTCACATCAAGAAGGATGAAGAAGGAAATCTCATCTATCCTAAGCATACCACTCGGCAGTGCCAAGTCCATATACAACAGTTCAGGGAAAGGCAACCCAGTGAGAAGGAAAAAGAGTCTGGTAAAGATGAGGACAAACAAGAGGATGATGATGGTTTTCCCAATATTAACTCCACTTTGGTGATTTTTGCTGATGTTGAAAGCAAAAGTCGATTGAAAGTCATCAACATCGAAGTGAACATGGTCGCTCCGGCGACACCAATGTATCTGAAGTGGTCAAAAACCCCCATTACATTCGACCAGTCAGATCACCCACTGCACATTGCCACCACTGGGAGGCAAGCATTTGTGGTCGACCCGGTCATTGGAGGCACTCGATTGACCAAAGTTTTGATGGATGGTGGCAGCGGATTGAACATCTTGTATGCTGAGACCCTCCGTGGGATGGGCATTCCTATGTCCAAGCTCAGTGAGAGTAACATGCGGTTTCACGAAGTTATACCAGGGAAGAAGGCAGGTTCACTCGGCTAGATCACCCTTGATGTTGCTTCGGTGATTCAAAGAATTACCGGAAGGAAAAGTTGACGTTTGAAGTCATGGATTTTCATAGTGGCTATCATGCTATCTTGGGCAGGACTGTGTATGCCCGTTTCATCGCTCGACCATGTTATGTGTATCTCAAGCTCAAGATGCCTGGCCCTAGAGGTGTAATTACAGTCACTGGTAATCGGCAGCGAGCAGAAGAGTGCTTCCAGAAGGGCTCAAAGGTTGCCGATGAAAAGATGGTAGCAACTGAAATGGAGGAATACAAGAAGAGGGTAGATCCGAGTGATTTGTTGAGAGCTAAGAAGCATGCTTCAGAGTCTGCATTTAAATCGACTCGTGAAACAAAGTCAGTGCATATTCACCCGACTGATCCCAATGCTGCTCTGACTCATATATCAACAACACTTGATAGCAAATAGGAAGAAGCACTCATCCAGTTCCTCCATGAGAACTGGGACATCTTTGCATGGAAACCTTCTGACATGCCAGGTGTACCCAGGGATCTGGCTGAGCACCGTTTGCGAGTTGACCCAAAAAATAATCCTGTGAAAGAGTTTCGTCATCGGTCCGCCGTGGAAAAGCGTAAGGAGATTGGCAAAGAAGTGGCTCGGCTTCTGGAAGACGTGTTCATTCGAGAGATTTACCACTCCGAGTGGCTCACCAATGTCGTCATGGTTCCCTAGAAAGATGATTCACTCTGTATGTGCATTGACTTCAAGCACATCAATCGGGCCTACTCGAAGGATCATTTTCCTCTACCCTGCATCGATCGAATAGTTGACTCGACTGCAGGATGTGAGCGACTGTCCTTTCTGGACGCATATTCCGGGTATCATCAGATCTGACTGTATGGGCCTGATGAAATAAAGACAACCTTCATCACCCCATTCGGGTTCTTTTGCTATGTTAACATACCCTTTGGTCTCAAGAATGCTTGTGCCACATTCATTTGCATGATACAGAAGTGCCCGCTCACTAAAATTAGTCAGAATGAGGAGGCATACATGGATGACATCGCGGTTAAGTCACGTAAAGGTTCTGACCTACTGACTGACCTCGCTGAAACCTTTGCCAATCGGAGAAGATATGATATAAATCTTAACCCTTCAAAGTGTACATTTGGAGTTCCAAGTGGCAAGTTACTCGGTTTACTTGTTTCTGAATGACGAATTGACGCGAACCCAGAGAAAGTCAGCACAATACTCCGAATGAAATGCCCCGTGCGCATACACGATGTTCAGAAGCTTACAGGTTGTTCGGCGGCCTTGAGTCGGTTCATCTCTCATCTCGGTGAAAAGGCATTACCTCTTTACCGATTGATGAAGAAATCTGGTAAGTTCGAGTGGACTCCTGAAGCTGACGCAGAGTTTGCAGAGCTCAAACCCCTGCTTTCCACCTAGCCGGTGCTCGCTGCTCCAGTTAGCAAGGAGCCTTTGTTGCTTTATATTGTAGCCACAAGAAAAGTTGTCAGTACAGTACTCACGGTCGAGCGGGAAGAAGAAGAGGTATCCGCATTACCAAAAGATGGTCTATGGTATTTACTTGACTGCAAAGAAGGTGGCACATTAGTTCTCAGATCACTCGATCACGGTCGTCAGGGATGCTCCATTGTCAGAAATTCTGAACAACAGAGATGCAACTAGTCGAGTAGAAAAGTGAGCGATTGAACTCCTTCCGTTGGATATCAAGTTTGAGGCAAAGAAAGCAATTAAATCCTAGGCAATAGCAGATTTCCTCGTTGAGTGGATTGAACAGTAACAACCGACTCAACTCCTGTCGGAACAATGGACTCTGTTCTTTGATGGGTCCAAAATGTTGAGCGGTTCTGGTGCCGGAGTTGTTCTGGTATCCCCACGAGGCGATAAACTTAGCTATGTCCTTCAGATTCACTTTGATTCCTCCAACAATGAGGCTGAGTACGAAGCTCTTTTGTATGGGTTGCGAATGGCCATTTCACTCGGCGTCTGTCGCCTAATGTTCTTCGGCGACTCGGATTTGGTGGTTAATAAAGTGATGAAAGAGTGGGATGTCAGAAGCCCGGCTATGACTAGCTATTGCCATGCAGTTAGAAAGTTGGAAAATAAGTTTGAAGGTTTAGAGCTCCACCATATTCCCTGATTGAAGAACCAAACAGGGGACGACCTGGCTAAGATAGGTTCTAAGCGAGGGTCCATTCCCAGCAATGTGTTCCTAGAGCATCTTCACACACCATCAGTCCAGAAAGATCCCTTCACGGAAGAGCCCCCGCAACCTAAGAGTTCCACTGATCTGACTGAAGTTGAAGTTCCAGCTGGGGTCGACCTAGTCATGAAAGTTTTGGTCGTCATTCTTGATTGGACTGTCCTGTACATCGCATATATTCTCAGAAAAGAGCTGCCAGAAGACGAAGATGAAGCGCGATAGATCGTCCATCGATCCAAAGCCTTCACCGTGATAAGCGGTCGAATGTACAGGGAAAGTGTGACTGGAGTTGCTCAGCGATGCATTACCCCAGAAGATGGTCAAATGATCCTCAAAGATATCCACTCGGGAACCTGTGGTCACCATGCGTCCTCACCCACAATTGTGGCCAAAGCATACCGAGCACGTTTTTACTGGCCGCGTGCAAATGAAATGGCAAAGGAAATAGTCGACAAATGTGAAGGTTGCCGGTTCTATTCCAACATGTCTCACAAACCCTCCTCAGCCCTAAAAACCATTCCACTCATCTGGCCATTTGCCGTTTGGGGGTTGGATATGGTTGGACCCTTGAGGACTGGCAAAAGTGGTTTCACTCACCTACTTGTTGCAGTCGACAAGTTCACTAAATGGATTGAAGCCAAGCCCATCAAAAGCCTCGATTCAAGCACTGCCATTAGCTTCGTCAGAGGGCTAACATTTAGGTTTGAAGTCCAAGGCAACATCATCATGGACAATGTATCAAATTTTGATTCAGATGAATTCAGAGCTTTCTGTGCTTCCCAAGGCACTCGGGTCGATTATGCTTCAGTCGCTCACCTGTAGTCGAACGGACAAGCAGAAAGAGCAACTGGTTTGATCCTCCAAGGATTGAAGCCCAGGCTGATGCGAGATCTCAAGCAAGCGGCTGGCGCTTGGGTAGATGAGATACCATCAGTACTATGGGGCCTGAGGACAACGCCGAATCGGTCGACTGCTCGGACTCCCTTCTTCTGGGCCTATGGAGCCGAAACCGTACTACCGACCGATTTGCTTCATAATGCCCCGCGAGTGGAACTCCACTCAGAAGCCAAAGCAGAACAAGCCCGTCAAGATGCTGTTGACCTTCTGGAAGAGGAAACAGAAATGGCATTGATCCGGTAAACAATCTATCAACAAGATCTACGGCGTTTTCATGCCAGAAACGTCAGGGGTCGAGCATTTCAGGAAGGAGACCTAGTTCTCCGAGTGGACCAGCAACGACCACACAAGCTCGCCCCTTCCTGGGAAGGCCCCTTCATCATCACCACAGTGCTTCACAATGGTGCATATGACCTGTACGATGTTGAGCACAAGAAAGACGAGCCACGCGCCTCGAATGCGGAGCTTCTCCGCCACATTAACACTTAATCATTCAGGTTATCGAGATGTAATAAGAAGTACCTTTCAGTCTGTTTATCAAAGACAAGGCTTTGTAGTATCCTATATGATTTTTGTTTCTTATGCATGTGTCCAAAATCCTCCAGTGGGTGGCTTAGCTGCGAACCTAATCCGCCTAAGTTCCCAAAATTAAAATCCCACCGAGTGGAGAGCATGTCTCCCATTCGGGGGTTTAGCTGCGAACCTGATTCGCCTAAGTTTAAAAATCCTCCCGAGTGGTGAGCAACCCTCCCACTCGGGGGTTAGCTGCAGTCCAGTACTCGCCTATGTATAAAAAAATCCTAACGAGTGGTGAGCAACCCTCACACTCGGGGGCTTAGCTACATTCCAGTACTGGCCTAAGTTAAAAAAATCCTACCAAGTGGTGAGCAACCCTCCCACTCGGGTGCTTAGCTGCAGTCCAGTACTCGCCTAAGTATAAAATAATCCTACCGAGTGCTGAGCAACCCTCCCACTCGGGGGCTTACCTGCAGTTCAGTACTCGCCTAAGTTTAAAAAATACTACCAAGTGGTGAGGAACCCTCCCACTCGGGGGCTTAGCTGCAGTCCAGTACTCGCCTAAGTATAAAAAATCCTATTGAGTGGTGAGCAACCCTCCCACTAGGGGGCTTAGTTGCAGTCCAGTATTCGCCTAAGTTTAGAAAATCCTACCGAGTGGTGATCAACCCTCCCACTCGGGGGCTTAGCTGCAGTCCAGTACTCGCCTAAGTATAAAAAATCCTACCGAATTGTGAGCAACCCTCCCACTCGGGGGCTTAGCTACTGTCCGGTAGTCGCCTAAGTATAAAAAAATCCTACCGAGTGGTGGGCAACCCTCCCGCTCGGGGGCTTAGCTACAGTCCAGTACTCGCCTAAGATTAAAAAATCCTACCGAGTGGTGAACAACCCTCCCACTCGGGGGCTTAGCTGCAGTCCAGTACTCACCTAAGTATAAAAATCCGACCGAGCGGTGAGGAACCCTCCCACTTGGGGGCTTAGGTGCAGTCCAGTACTCGCCTAAGTTTAAAAAATCCTACCGACTGGTGAGCAACCCTCCCACTCGTGGGCTTAGTTGCAGTCCAGTACTCACCTATGTTTAGAAAATCCTACCGAGTGGTGAGCAACCCTCCCACTCGGTGGCTTAGCTGCAGTCCAACACTCACCTAAGTATAAAAAATCCTACCAAGTGGTGAGCAACCCTCCCACTCGGGGGCTTAGCTGCAGTCCAGTACTCGCCTAAGTTTAAAAACGCGCTGCATCCTTATCTGCAAGGACGGCGAGGCGCAGGCCGACCATAATCTGTCCTTCGAGCTTCGACACAAATACAACATCCGCTCCATCCTTATCAGCAAGGACGGCGAGGTGCAGGTTGACCACGATCTGTCCTCGGAGCTTCGACACAAATACAACGCCCGCTCCATCCTTATCCACAAGGACGGCGAGGTGCAGGTCGACCACGAATTGTCCTCGGAGCTTCGACAGAAATACAACATCCGCTCCATCCCGATCCACAATGACGACGAGGTGCAGACCATGGGCAACACCAAGTACCTTTGCCCATGATACACTCTACTGAACTGCCACACAAAGTCAGTAGCAACTCAAACTGCAAAAACAAGTTCTACTCAAAGAGTCAAAAGATCCAAAAGCAGCCAAGTTCAGATAAATCCTACAAGGTTCTAGATCGCAGTTCAAGGTACTCCAGCATCAGGCCCGAAGAAGTTTAAAAGGTTACAAAAAACCACTCGGCATACCAAGGCACATTTAATCAGACCATAAAAAGTTTGTTCACTCCGCGGGAGGACTGGCAGGCTCGACGAATTCGTCCAAGTCAATTCCATCTGCAATCCGAGTGGCGGCAGCTATAAAGGTTTCCATGAAGGACAGGAAGTCGTGTTCTATGGTATTGGCAACCTTGATCGCTGCTAGCTTCTCCTCCTTGGCTTCCTTCCAGTGCACTCGGACTAGCGACAGAGCTACATGAGCACCGCAGCGAGCAGATGACTTCTTCCACTCCCGCACTCGGCCAGGGATCGCATTGAGTCGAGTCATCAAAGACTCGAGGTCATTCTGGGGCGTCTCCCGTGGCCAAAGTGTTGAGTCAATCCGCGACACCGCAACCTTCAGGCGAGGAAGGTAGGCCGTAACACTGGCAACACGGGATTCCAGTCGGAGCACGTTCATGGAAGATTCATCACCAACAGGGGAAAGGACGGGGTCCAGGCATGTCTCAATATTTCCGGTTTCTTCCCCAAAGTTTTGGCAGAATTCTACAAACGCAAAGAAATAATGAGTCGACGGTTGCATGGTGAATCGACGATAGCTAAACAGTCGGGCAAAGAAGAATACCTTCGAGCACAAGGAATAGCTTCTTGGCGAGTGCCCCCAGATAAACTTCCAGATCATTTCTCTTACGAGAAATGCCTTTAATCTTCTCGTTCAAAGCCACTATGTCTTCAACTTCTCGGTTGGACTCGTTAAGGGATGTATTCAACTTGGTGTTTTCTTCCTCCAGTGCACCCACTGAGGCTAGTTTCTTGTCAGCAAGTGCAGTCTTCTCCTGAGCCTCCTTTTGCGCACCGGCAAGATCGAGGTCCTTTTTCGCCAGAGCCTACTTCATTTTCTCTGAAAGATATGTACTCGGGTCAGGCAGAAGAACGAGGAGATAACTTGTGAGTCGGCCAAGATAAACAATCGACCAGTTGTTACCTTCCATACCGGCTTTCTCATCTTTGGCCTTCTCCAAGTTCTACTTAGCCAGCTCCAAGTCAAGATTGAGTTGTCTCTGCTTCTCCTCGAATTCGAAAAATTTGGAGATGGGCTCACAGGATTTTTGAAGTCAATAAATGTTACATCAGTGAACAAAATTAAAGGTTATTCACTCCCCAGTGAAAAGAATTCTCAGACTACTGCCGAATCAAACATTCAAAAGTAGTCTCGGGGACTACACCCTGTGGGTGCACTTAGCTTGCTCCCACTGGTTCAAGTCACACTCGACATGATCCGTTCAGACCGAGTGAGAAAGTTATGATTCTTATACCATAGTCGACTGCCCGCAGTCAACTACAGTCTCGTGGACTTCACCCAGTGGGTGCACTCAGCGTGCCCCCACTGGTTCAAAGACTCAATCGACACAATCTAGTCGACTCAAGAACTAAAAACAATTCAGCAGTAAATTACACACCCAGTGGGTGTACAAATGCAAAACGCAGACTGACGAAAAGATGCACAAGGAAAATTTTCAGGTAGCATATCTTAACAGAACAAGCGACAAGCTAAGAGTTTAGTCAGAAGTCAACCAACCTGGACGTTGCTCTGGAGAGCTGAACTGGCATCATAAGTAGCTTGACTGGCCCCTCAAACCACCTTCATCTGCTCGATCATGATGCCTGCCTGGCGAATGGCCTCCTTGGCAGCACCCACTTGATCCTCCGGGATGCCATACATAGTGAAGATTGGAGACGGTGTATTGGCTGGGATCTGAGCATTCAACGCCGAAGGCTGGGCACTCGACAATGGTACGGCAAAAGTCATAGAAGTTCGGTTGGCATCGCCGGTCTCCTGGATCAGCGGCTCCGTCACTACGAAAAGATGGGGCACCTTGCCAGTTCATGCCTTCTTACTCCTCCTGGACCTTAGCGGCACATCCTCGTCATCATCTGGAAGATCAATGACATGGGGAGGAGCTACAAAAAAGAATTAATCGTCAGAATTTAGTCGATCAACAAAATGGCTGAGAAAGCAAAGACAAGTTTGCAAAAGTCATACCCGGGTTGGAAGTGACCATGTCTTCCACATCCACGCCATCACCCCTGTAAGTAGAAGTCCCAGAAGTAGTAGCTCTTCACGTTTCAAGATTCACTCGGACAAATGAGAAAGAGAGTCGACAACATAAGTCCTTGATCAAAAAGTGGGGACAAGACACTTACGCAGAAGCGAGGGGGATGTCAATCTTGATCTTGGGCAGGGTCTTCCGAGGCTTTGGTTCTACAACTTTTGGCTGCTTTGGAGCCTTCTCAGTCGGCACAGGGCAAGAGGTGCGAGTGCGCTTGGAAGTCTGTCTGGTCGGCTTAGCTACTTCGCCGCAGATACTTGCTGGGTCGTGCTTATCTTTGGAATGCTTTTCGTTGCGAGGTGGTGACTTGACTTCTTCACCACTGCTCGAGTCCTCCCTTTCCTCCTCCTCTTCTCCTCTATCAGACGGCCAATCCATGCTTTCACCTTCTCTTTCTTCTCCTTTGTGGTACTGCTCTTGCTCCCCGTTCGGCATCAAGTACGTCTCCGTATAAACCTGTGAAGCAAAAGAGGTGACTAGAGGATAGTCGATTCATTAAACAACTACAAGTCAGAATGAAAAACACTCGGAGATAAGAGACATACCTTGTCTGGTTGGTTGTTGGTGTCAAATGGTAAAACTCTTCGGGACCCCCTGGGGTTATCCTTGTTCCCTGTCATGCTTTGCACCCACTGTGCCACCATATTCTTATCAACGTCCTTCGGGTGGATCCGAGTGGAATCTTCAATCCGCGAGTACATCCACATGGAGTGATCGCGATCCTGGAGTGGTTGAATATGTCGACTAAGGAATACCTCGAGCAGATCCATACCAGTCACTCCCCCATGGCTCAGCTGAACTACTCGCTCCATCAACATGGACACCTCCACCTTCCCTGCTGGAGTCACTCTCAAGGAAGTAGGTTTCTGGACTCACGCCAAGGAAAGGTGGGAGACCTATCGAATGACCAGGGGTCGGCTTGTCTTTGTAATGAAACCAAGTCGACTGCCACCCTCTAACCGAGTCAGGGAGAGTCATCGCAGGAAAAGCACTCTTCCCCCTAATCTGGATACCTAAGCCCCCACACATCTGTATCACCTTGGTTTTCTTGTCACTCGGGTTGGAATTTTTCATAGTCTGCGGGCGGCATGTGAAGATGTGCTTAAACAGGCCCTAGTGCGATCGGCAGCCTAGGAAATTCTCACACAAGGAGACATAAGCCACAAGGTATGTGATTGTGTTGGGAGAGAAATGGTGGAGTTGAGCTCCGAAGAAGTTCAAGAATGCACGGAAAAAGGGATGTGGGGGCAAAGAAAACCCGCGGTCGACGTGAGTGGCGAGCAAGACGCATTCACCCTCCTAAGGCTACGGCTCAGTTTCATCCCCCGGGAGCCTCCAGGAATCATGCTCAAACAGCCCGCTCTCGGCCGGGTCTTGCAAATCATCCAACACGATTGTGGATCGGATCCAGTCGCCCTGAACCCAACCGCGAGGAAAACCAGATCTCGACGATGACCCGCTCCTGCCAGTCTTCTTGCCCTTCCCCTTAGTCGCTCCCTTCTTAGCACGCTCCAGCGCCGCTATCTTGTCCTTGGCCATCACAGCAAGGGGCGCATGGATGAGAGGCGGCGTCGAGGGTGGAAGCGGTAATGGTGGATCAAGGCGACTGAAAATGAAGTCAAAGTTGTCGCATAACTCATCAGTCTAAGGAAAATGCTTCTGCAACATGTAACAGAGTCAGGATCCACTTCCACTCCTTTTTCCACTCGAACCCTGAACCATTCGGGGGCTAATGACGAAGACATGTACCTAGGGTAGGGTCATAGGCCTGACCTAGACACCCTCCCCAAGGACACTGGCCTAAAAGTCACAAGTATTCGTGGGATACCATCATTCACTCGACCATAAACACTCCACTCGGGAGACTCAAGTTCACTCGACAAAGGAGTGAGCACTCGACCGTGACAAGAATGACTCGAGAGCTAGAAGATCTAAGGTCACTCTGAATGGCAACGGTCCGGCGTTACCTTATAGACTTAATAGTCATTCATGTTTCTTTATTGCTAACTTTATTAGTAATGTCCATATGTACCTTAAACCCTATGTAATTTAGGACTGGAGGGGTCCGGCGCACTCTATATAAGCCACCCCCCTCCTCTGGCATAAGGGTTCGCACCCCCTGTAACTTCATGCATATTCCAATCGACCGAGCCTCCGGGCACCGAGATGTAGGGCTGTTACTTCCTCCACAAAGTGCCTGAACTCGTACATCCTGCGTGTACCATCTCGCCCTAGCTAGGATCTTGCCACTACATTCTTACCCGCTACTTTACTGTCAGTCTTAGAACCACGACAGCCCACGTAACCGCCTGCTGTTGTCGTCAGGAGGTTCCTGCAGGTTACTGTGAGGAGGGACACAAATTGCCAATACGATTACCAGTCTGCCACTTTTCGCTCAGTAAGAAGGTGAAGGCACTGAGGTTCTAGTGAGGTGACGCATGCGGGCGTGCCGCGAGCTTGAGCTTGACTGCTCAAATTTGTCAGTGTTGTAGGGACAGACCCAAGCCCAAGCGCCGTGCCGGCGTGAATGGCTCCCGCGGTGGGTGGCAATCAAGCAGGTAATGACCATAGATAGATTATGCATGGAAAGCAAACTAGCTTAGGTAAATGCGAGAACGATACATGCCACTAGGTCGGACCCGAGCGGCCTGGGGGGTGATGCAGCCCGAGGGGCGCCCCCAGCAGGGTAAGCTAAAGATGCAAGAGGATACACGCCACAGGGACGTGCCCATGCGACCTAGGAATAATGCAGCCCGAGGCGCGCTCCCAACTGAATCAACATGAAAATGTCACCTGCTTTTGTTGTCGAGGGAGCGTTGGGGTATCTGAAGGCGTGCGCTGAAGAAGTCACTCCTCATGAGCCGCCAAGACCCTGAGCCTCGGGAGGCTCTGGGGGCTCGGTTGGCCTTTTGAGGACCATCTCCATCTCCGCCAGGACCGCGTGATGCCTGGCCTCCTGGGTCGCCAGGATGCTCCATAGATTGCACTGGAAGGTGGCTGCCATGCTCGGCAGGCCAAATGGCATGCGAACGTAGCTATGAGGTGGACCCTCACACCGGCCAGCATGCATAGGCCAGAAGCGCTCCTTAGATGCGGCCCTGTTGAGCCCTGGGATGTTGATGCAGACGCCCAGCTCGCCACCCTCGCCCGAGTAGGGAGCTACACCAGGTGGGCGGCTGTCGCCGTGTATTGCCCTTGCTTCATGAAGCTCCTGAGTGGCCTTGATGATGAACTCCTAAGCTCCCGGTGCTCCTCGCCCGGGGCCCTCCTAAGGGAAACGTGCCGCAAAGCACGCCTCCATGTGGTGCCCGAGCGCCTCCCTCGTGATATTGGCTAGGTCCGAGGCCCTCCAGAAGAGAGCCCCCGAGCCCTGCCCGAGGAGGGCGCCAGGCGCGCCTTCCTATGCGAGGGAGGAAGGCACCCCAAGTGCGGGCGTCGATCCTGATGGGGCACCATAGAGGTGCCGCTCCCGTGAGGCCCTGTGCGGAGTAGCTAATTCTTCTTCTTGGGGGTGGGCTCAGGAGGGTACGCGGCCTTGCTATCAGGGTCTTCGATTGTTGCAGCTTGGAAGGCGCGCTCGAGGGAGAACACTGCATCTCTTTCTTCGCAGGGGGACTGTGATGATTCTGCCACTTCCCGACATCTTGAGGACGTTGTAGCCATGGTGGGTCACTTCCATGACTTGGCCAGGGCCGGATACCCGATGATGGCATTGTACGGCGGACGGAAGTGAGAAACATCGAAGTTGACGAGCTAGGTGTGGTAGTTGTCGCGATGACCGAAGGTGAAAGGGAGGCGAACTTGCCCTATCAGGGTGGTGGAGCCGTCGGTCACTCCTGAGAAAGGCTTGGTGGGCTGAAGCTAATCATATGGGACTTGAAGGCTGCCGAATGTCTCGATGGACAGAACACTGAGCCCCGCGCCATCGTCGATGAGGGTCTTGGTGACTTGGACATTGCTGATGACGGGTGAACAGAGCATTGGGAGGACGTCCGTGGTCGTCACGCACTTGAGTTGGTCCGCTGAGCTAAAGGTGACAGCGTACTTGGACCATCTGAGCGGGCGCATGGCCTCGAGCTTGGGAGGGCTGCATTCACCTCACAAGAGAACTGCGTGAAGATGCGCTGGGAAGCCGGGGCATGAGCACCACCCAAGATGCAAGTGATGGCGTGCGGCTCCTGGAAGCCCCCATCCCCCTCATCCTGATGGTGCTCATCGTTTCTTCTTGGTGGTGGTGATAGTGGAGGAAGACCAGGAGCCCTGAGGATGGTCCTCGCGAGGCTGGTCCCTCCAAGCACCCTCACAAGGCCGCTCTTGCCAGCAGTCCTCACGAGGCTGGCCGCGCCACTCCTGGTGGGAGTCGTAGTCGTCCCAGTGTCCTCCACCTCGTCCTCCACGGCCGTAGCCCAGGTCGTTGCGGTCGGGGCTGGCCGCGCCACTCCTGGTGGAAGGCGCAGAATGGACGGCCGCCCTTGGACGACTCGAGGAGGTCCCAGCCGCGCTTTGTGTCTGGCTCTGCCAAGAGTACAACCACTCCCTTGCGCTTCACGTCCTTGACCTTCGCCCTCTTTTCTTCTGGGTCAGCAGCAGGGAGTTCGAGGAGGGAGAGACGCCCTTCCTCAGCTCTTGCACACTTGGTCGCTATGTTGAACATCTCTAGAGTCATGCATAGGTCCTCGTGGATGGCGAGCTCCTCCTTCATCTTAATGTCACAGATGATATTGGAAAACGCTGAGATGATGGCCTCGTCCATCATCTTGGGGATCTTGAGACGCGCGTTGTTAAAGCGCTGGATGTACTTCTGCAAGGTCTCTCCTGATTGTTGCTTGATGCGGCGCAGGTCACCTGTGGCCGGAGGGCAGTCGCAAGTGCCCTGGAAGTTGGCGACGAAGCAGTCGCGCATCTCATCCCAGGAGGAGATCGAGCCAGGAGGCAGGTTCAGGAGCCATGAGCGAGTGCCATCCTTGAGAGCCATGGGAAACCAGTTTGCCATGACTTTTTCGTCCCCGTTGGCCGCCTCGATGCTCAGTTCATAGAACTACAGGAACTCCGCAGGGAAGGGGTGTCCTCGTAGCGAGGAGGCAGATCCGGCTTGAACTTGCTTGGCCAGATGATGCTACACAGCTCAGGAGTGAAGGTGCGGCAGCCTGCCGTGGCTACCGGGGACCTTTGCTGATGCGGGGCCTGGCCTGGATGTCCATGCACCGCCGCCGCAGGCGGCACGCGGTCTTGTCGTGTTAGTGCTGGGAGCGCTGGAGTGTTTTCTTGCATCCAGGGAACCTCTTGGCAGCTTCCTTCTTCGTGCGCGGGCACACGGCGCGGTGGATCACGCTGCGGGACTGCGCGTCTTTGGGCGAGGACACCGTCTTGACGCGGAGGGGGCGGTGGCGCTCCGTGAGCTGCGCGTTTCAGTGCAATGGGGCCGTCTTGATGCAGAGGTGGCGGAGGCACTCCGTGAGCTACATCGCCCGCGGCTGGAGGTGGGTGAGGCAGCGAGACGGATGGCGTAGGGGAGCCCCCAGCGGCGCTGACTAGCTCGGCGATGCAGTCCAACCTGTCCTCGTAGAGGTCGTCGACCAGGCGGTAGTGCAAGAGCTCGCGTGCCATGAGCAGCGCGCCCTACGCGTCCGTGGGTGCGCGGCAAGCGTGAGACGATGAGCCGGCCGGAGTCAGCGACGTGGTGGCGGTGCGGCCATCCCGCCGCACGGAGGGGTGCAGCAAGGACGCTTGCTGCTCGTTTGCTGCCGGGCTAGTAGCGGCGTTGGCAACAGGAGATGGAGAATGAAGGGGGGCCCGCCGACAGGGGCTGTCTGAGCGACACGGGCGGCGAGTGTGGCCTGGCGCTCGGCACGGGCTCGACGTGCGTCCAACATGGATGCGGTGGAGCAGTGGAACGTGGATCAATGGAAGGAAAGCTTCAGCGCACCACTACCTGTTGCGCCAAATGTTGAATTTCGGGTTCCGGCAAAACCCTTGAGGTTCGAACACTGGGGTATGCACGAAGATCTCTCCTCCCCCAATCACTCACCCTCACTGCGATCTCAAGGCTTAGTGCGTCGAACTCGCAGAACAAAGGGGCACGAGATTTATACTGGTTCTCGCCACCGATGTGGTGTTATACCATACTCCCGTGAGGTCTGGTGGATTGCCTTTTGGGCTGAGGATGAACAGTTACAAGGGAAGAACAGCCTCGTGAGGAGAGGTTCTCTTGTGCTTGGTGAGTTTGTGTGGTGGCCTTGGTGGAATGGATCCGGTCCAAGATGATCTCTCCTCTATGATGGTGGCTAGTCCTATATATAGAGGCCCGGGACCTCTTCCCAGATATTAGGTGGGAAGGGATCCCACAACGGCTAATTCGAAGGGGGTCAACTAGTACAAGCTATCCTGACAAAAGATGGTCTTCGCCTGCCAAAGGCTCTTCTGATCACGCCGTCTTGGGCTCCACGGTGACCTCCGTCCTGCCATCCTGCTGGTCTTGGTCTTGTTGCACTGATATGGAAACCTTTGCTTGATGCCTCGGGACTCCTATCCTGCGCTTGCCTCTTTACCACCTAAGAGGAAACAAGGACACTGCGCACGCTGGCGCCCGCCTGGCCCTAGTCGTCATGGCTTGTGTCACAGGAACCACGCGAGGTGCCCCTTGCCTTGATCTCTCCACCCCTCACGAGCCAGTCTGGTGAGGCCACCCCCGAGGAGGTCTTGTGTCGTCTGCCTCGCGAGGCTTGGCCCCTCACGATAGTCTTGAGTGTTTGCTAGTGAAGATGGGCTGTACAGGGCCGCTGGTAGAGCCACGCCGTGGGCCGCAGGCAGGCAAGTCTGGGGACCCCCGTTCCTAGGACGCCGACAGCGCGTCCAGCAGCTCCTCGACATGGCCGCCGCGCAGCAAGAAGCCGGCCGCCGTGTCATGGAACCCGGCCTACATGCTAAGAACCTCCCCCCAACCGCCGAGAGCATGACGCGACCTCCCGGACACTCACAGGCGTGCCCGCAACCGAAGAGACCAAGAGTTGGCTGCTAGCTACAGCCTACACGCATCACCATCAAACGCGACCAAGATGGCCGCCCTGGAGCAGTCAAGCAGGGGGCGACGGTCTACCTCCCCCGCGCAAGGAGAGGCGTGCCTCCCCGCCGGCTATTGAGCACTCGACTCTTGGAGACCGGCTAGGCCCCCATGAAGGAGTCGACACCCGCCATCGGATCGACCGACTGGCTCGATCCCTGGCGGTAGAAGAAGAAGATGCAATCGGCCCTCCTTGTTTTGGCCCCCTCATTCACGACGAGCCCTTCCCCAAAGGGTTCTCGCTCCCTCGTGATATGCCCAAGTACAATGGCTCCGTGAAGCCGGAAGATTGGCTGGTTGACTACACCACCGCCGTCAACATAGCAAATGGCAACAAGCGCATTGCCGTAAAGTACGTTCCACTCATGCTCGAGGGCACGGCCCAGACATGGCTAAACAGCCTCAAGCCCTACAGCGTCAACAGTTGGCTGGACTTCACCGAAGTCTTCATCCGCAACTTCACCAGCACCTACAAGCGGTCGCCCAAGCCTCGCCAGCTCTCTCTGTGAATCCAAGGCCTGACTGAGTCCAACCGCGACTACTTGAAATGGTGGGCCGAACTGCGCAAATCCTGCGAAGGGGTGCACGAGGTGCAAGCCATAGGGTATTTCACTCAAGCACCGCCTCCTCTGCAATGAGAAGACTACACTCGACGAGCTGCTGATCAGAGCAGATGAGTACACCACTGTCGACTCCCCCATGAAGCCGGAGCTCCAAGTGGATGCATCTGGGAAAGAGCTCCCCCGGCTCCTCAAACGCCTGCTGGTGATTCCAGTCGGCGCTAGCAAAGGAATGGCAACAAGTGCAAGGCCCAGCAGCGGGCTTCTGCCAGCCGGCAAGTGGCAGCAGTTGAAGATCAGCAGCGGGAGGGTCAGCCTGGCACCAAGCGTCGGAAGGGCGGCAAGCCTGCCTGGTTGCCCACCTTCTCTTCGAGTAGACCCTTGACGCTCCCTGCAAGTTCCACAGTGGCGCGAAGCTGTCTAACCACACAACCTGGAAGTGCCGTTGGCTCACCCGCATCACGAAGGCGAAGGGCTGCCACCTCCGCCTGCTGGCCCGCCGGCTCAGCCTCCTCAGCAGCCAGCGGTCCGCCCAGTCGGCGCTGTCCAAGATGAATTCCCCGAAGAACATGGAGCCTATGCCGTCTTCACAAGTGTGGTTGACAACAAGCACAACCTGCACCAGCAACACCGCGAGGTGAACGTTGTCGCCTTTGAAGTCCTAGAGTTTATGCACTGGTCTGAGAAGCCCATCAGCTGGAGCCGCACGGACCACACGGAAGTGATGCCTTCTCCTAGTTGCTATGCTATGGTGCTGGATTCCACCTTTTCAATGGAGAGGCGAGTCCGTCGCTTCTCCCGAATACTGATAGACAGCTGTAGCAGCATCAACATCCTCTACCGCAACACCACGGAGAAGTTGTGCATCAAAGAGAAACAGCCCCTACCACGCCCTCCTGGGCTGGCCAGCACTTGCCAAGTTCATGGCGGTGCCTCACTGCGCTTACCTCAAGATGAAGATGCCGGGTCCCAATGGCATAATTGTCGTTGTTGGCGACTACAAGAAGTTGGCCGCGTGCGCCGCTGCCAGCAGTCGACTGCCCGTGTCCCTTTTGATTGCTGCTGAGAAGAGGCTCCTTGACCAGGTTGTGGCCATGGCTGGCAAGCAGCCGGACCTGTCGCCAGACCCCAAGGAGTCAGAAGCTCAGGGCTCTTCCTGTCGGCCAAAGAAACAAAGAAGATCCCCTTGGACCGGGCGCACCCGGAGAGGTACGCTGTCATAGGGACCAACGACAACAGCAAATAGGATAGCGAGCTCATCGATTTCCTCCGTGAGAATCGGGTCATCTTTGCATAGTCTCCCAAAGACATGTCGGGTGTTTCAACGGATTTCCCAAAGACATGTTAGGTCAGATGCAAAGCCGGTCAAGAAACCCCTCCGCCGCCTGTCGGAAGAAAAGAGAAGAATTGCTGGTGAAGAGATAGCCCGACTGCTAGCAGTCGGCTTCTTCATGTAAGTGTTCTAACCGGAGTGGCTTGCCAACCCGGTCCTTGTATTGAAGAAGAACAACAAGTGGCGCATGTGCATTGGTTATACTAGTCTCAACAAAGCCTGCCGTAAAGGTCTGTTTGCTCTGCCGCGGATAAACCAAGTGATTGACTCCACAGCCGAATGCGAGTTCTTGAGTTTTTTGGATGCCTACTCTGGTTACCGCGAGATCAAGCTAAACGTGGCCGATCAGCTAAAGACCTCCTTCATCACACCATTCGGAGCCTTCTGCTACCTAACCATGACATTTGGCTTGAGAAATACCGATGCCACGTTTTAGCATTGCATGCAGAAGTGCCTCCTCAAGCAACTCGGCAGAAATGCCCACCTCTACGTAGACGATATTGTGGTGAAGACGGAGAAGTGCGGCACCCTCCTAGAAGATATCAAGGAGACTTTTGACAATCTGCGCTGTTTTGAAATCAAGCTCAACCCAGAGAAGTGTGTTTTTGGAGTCCCAGCCGGCCAGCTCCTTAGTTTCCTTGTTTCAGAATGCGGCATGGAGTCCAACCCCGTGAAGATCAAGGCGATTGAGCGGATGCACAGACCTACCAGGCCGTGGGATGTCGAGAAGTTCACCGGGTGCTTGGCATCTCTCCACTGCTTCATCAGTCAGCTGGGCGAGAAGGCCTTGCCCCTCTACCAGTTAATGAAGAAAACAACTTGCTTCGAGTGGAACAACAAGGCAGACAAAGCTTTCCTCCAACTCAAGAAGATGCTGACCACGCCGCCTGTCCTGGCGGCTTTGGCTACTAAGGAGTCGATGCTCCTCTACATCGCCGCCACCAGCCGAGTGGTCAGCACAGTCATCGTTGTTGAACGCCCAGAAGATGGCAGAGCACAACTGGTCCAGAGCCCCGTTTAGTACCTGAGTGAAGTAATGTCCGCCTCCAACCAGAATTACCCCCACTACTAGAAGATGTGCAACGACGTTTACTTTGCCGCCAAGAAGCTGAAGCAATATTTCCAAGAGCACTCCATCACGGTCATCTGCACTGCCCACTTGCTGAGATCATAGGTAACAGAGATGCATCTGGCCGGGTGGCAAAGTGGGCCATCGAGCTGGCTCCCTACACCATCCTTTACCAGCCCCGCACCGCCATCAAGTCCCAAGCGTTGGGCGACTTCCTCATCGACTGGGCCAAGACCCAGTACCTGCCACTAGCACTGGACTCCACTCATTGGCGGATGCACTTTGGTGGCTCGAAGATGTGCACCGGTCTGGGAGTCGACATCGTCCACACCTCTCCCAAAGGCGACAATCTCAAGTACACGCTGCAAATTCACTTTACCGCCTCCAACAACATGGCCGAGTATGAGGTACTCGTCCACAGGCTCCAACTGGCCAAAGAAATTGGCATCCGCCGAGTACTCTGCTACGGCGACTCAAACTTGGTGGTCCAGCAGTCGTCTGGCGACTGGGACGCCAAGGATGCAAACATGGCGAGCAACCGCTTCCTCGTCCAGCAGATCAGCGGATATTTTGACGGGTGCGAGTTCCTTCACGTGCCACGGGCCGACAACGAGATAGTAGACGCCCTGGCACGGATCGGCTCCACCCGGCAAGCAATACCAGCTGGCGTATGCCTCAAGTGCCTCTGAAAGCCATTTATCAAGCCTTCATCGGAATCAGAGTCCATCTATGCCGGCTGCTCCCGGAACAGTCGGATCCAGCTCGGGGGCTGCAGCAGCCGGCCCGGGGACTTTGGCAGGCGGGCGCGGGGACTACAGCAGTCACACCCGGCCCGGGGACTTCAGAACCCTCCCCGGGGGCTGCTGCAGGCGGCCCGGGGACTTCGGCAGATGACTCTGGGACTGTAGTAGTCGCACCCGGCCTGAGGACTTCAGAAACCGACACGAGGGCTGCAACATGCGTCCCGGGGACTTCAACAACGCAGCAAGTGGCGGCCGGCTCCAACCCACTGCCTCCCAACCCAACCGCCCTGGTACCAGTGGTCGAAGCACCATCATGGACACAGCCCATCCTCAAATTCCTGGTGAACGGAGAGCTACCAACCGACGAAATTTTGGCCTAGCAGGTGCAACACCGGGCAACAGCATACACAATAGTGCACAGAGAGCTTGTCAGGTGGAGTGTGACTGGTGTGTTCCAACACTGCATATAGCTAGAGAAGGGAATAGCATTCCTCAAAGATATTCATCAAGGCGAGTGTGGCCACCATGCGGCCTCCAGATGCCCTGTCGCCAAAGTTTTCTGCCATGGTTTCTTCTGGCCGACTGCTTTGGATGACGCCAAGGACTTGCTCAAGAAGTGCAATGGATGCCAATGTTTCACTTCCAAGAAACACCTGCCAGCTTCTGCACTCAAAACCATCCCCCTCACTTGGCCTTTCGCCATCTAGCAGTTGGACATGGTGGGCCCATTTAAGACAGCACGTGGTGGCTTCATGCATTTGCTTGTTGTCGTGGGTAAGTTTACCAAGTGGATTGAAGCAAAGCCAATCAACAACTTAAATGGTTCGACTGTTGTGCCTTTCATCGTAGATATCACCGTCTGGTACGGTGTACCACACAACATCATCACCGCCAGCAGCACAAATTTTGCCAAAGGAGCCGTGGCCCGTTTCTGCGCGACGTAGGGCATCCGACTAGACTTAGCATCCATTGCCCATCCGCAGTCAAATGACTAGGTTGAGTGAGCAAACGGCCTCATCTTGTCCAGCATTAAGCCCCGACTGGTCGAGGCGCTAGAGCGCTTGGCCGGCTACTGGATCGTCGAGCTGCCGGCCGTCCTCTGGAGTGTCCGGACCACACCGCACAAAGCAACCGGCTTCACTCATTTCTTCCTCGTGTACGGGGTCGAGGCCATCATCCCAACTGACATCAAATTTGACTCACCTCGCGTCACCATGTACACGGAGGCGGAGGCGAAGGAAGAATGAGAAGACATCATCAACTTGCTAGAAGAAGGCCGGCTGCTAGCACTCATCCGATCCACCATCTACCAGCAGGGCCTGCGCCGCTACCACAAACAGAAGGTCAGGCCTCGATCCTTCCAAGAGGGGGATCTTGTTCTCCGACTGATCCAGCAAACAGCTGGCCAGCACAAGCTCTCGGCCCCATGGGAGGGCCCTTTTGTCATCAGCAAAACCTTTGGAAATGACTCCTACTACCTCATCGACGCACAGAAGCCTAGGGCACGCAAGTGGGACGATTCTGGCAGGGAGACGGAGCGCCCATGGAACGCAAATCTCCTTCGAAGTTTTTACAGTTAATGCAGTATGTACCACGCTTTCTTTTGTATTAAGAGAAAACACATCGGGTCCCTCAAGAAGCAATTGGGGGCTACCCTTTTTATCTATATGATAAGATTATTCCTATGAATGTGTTATTCTTTTCTTCTGCCTGGCACCAGGTGCGACTAGTCGGCCTGGGGGCTTTCCACCTTGTCCTATGTCGATAATACCTGCAGTCGGACAAGTAGTGTGCCGACATCTAAGCCCTCTCTTGCCACAAGCCACAGTCCGCAGAGTGACTGTTCGGCCGGCAAGAGCTAAAGGCGGGAAATGGTGACCACATGAAAAATGACTAAGGAAAGAACATCAGCATATGCCAAGCTGGCTCCTTGCCTCACCGTCCAGCTGCTGACCAGCTGGCCGGCCGGCTTCTCACTTGAATTGCTACGTTCTAGGCAACAAAAGTACTTGTCTATCCTAAAAACTACAAAGTCCCTGACCCAGCCATAGACCGTAGAGCGGCTGTCCGGCTGGCAGGGTGGTAGCCAAAGAAGACAAAAAGGAAAAAGCCAAAACAGAACAAAAAAGCAAGGCAAAGTAGAACCCGGCAAACCACACACTTGTGCGAATAAATTAATTTACATAAGAAAAAGGCCCTCGGCCATCATTCAACGGAGTTTGAATACACCCTCAGCGGGTGGAATTGCGTGAATTTAACATACTTGTTCAAAAGATTACAAGAACAGGAAAGAAAGATAAGTTGGCCGCCTAGGCCAGAGGCGCAGCAGACGGATCTAATGGGTCGGTGGAGGCTGAGGCGCCAGGTGGTGGAGCGGCCGACTGGTGAGTCTCGGCCTGGCCGGCACCAGCAGCAGTCGGCTCGCTAACACACGGTTCATTGGTCGAGACTTGGTCAGGCTGAGGCCAGCCGTCTGCTCCATCATCCGGCGCATCATCATCGCCGTCCTCATCTTCTTCATCTTCCCCCTCATCGCTGGAGGTGATCTCCTCCGCCGAGTCCTCCCCATACTCCGGGTTCAGCTCGAACCAGTTGGGCGGCACATCGGCGCCTTCCTTGTCCAGCTCAGGGATGAACGCGGTGGTGTTGGCATACTCAGTTATCCTCGCGGCGCGTTGAGTGAGTGCCCTGTTCGCTTCCACAAGCTCTGGCGCGGCCTCCTACCGGAAGGTGGCTAGCTGGGCCAGATCCATGCCTGGATACCACGCGTTCATGAACTCTAACGCCGTCTTGGCGCTTGCCCGAGCCGCAGTGCACTTACAAGCCTCGAAGCGGCCGACTGCTATCTCTAGCCAGTCGGCAGTCCTACTGGCAGTGCGTGGGATCTGGGCAACCGGCCAGAGGGCGGTCAGCACCTGAGCCCCGAAGCGCCTTAGGTGGCGGACCATCTGATGAGCTGGCTGCAAGCGTGCTTGGACAGCGAAAAGATGCTCGCCGAGAGTTCGGGGTGCGTTGGGCGCGATTTCTACACCGGCCCTTCTTCGCTCCTCGCGGCATGCCTCGATGGCCTGGCTGACGACAATGGATAGACCGGGAAATAACTCTGCACAAGAAAAATAAAGTCAGAAGCCAGAAGCCGGCTCATATAGCAATCGGCGGCTGAATGAAAGGAAAAAATAACTCACCATCGATCATATCCTCTATCTCGCCGTAGCCATTGGACAGGACCTTCTCCTTCTCGGGCCAATTCGAACGATGAGTCTCAAACTTGGCCGGGAGGTTGGCCTTGCAGTCCTTCAGCTTCTGGAGCTCCTCCTTGTGACGCTCCGCCTGGTCCGCCAGCTCCTTGGCCAGGCGGTCACAATCCATGGCCGCCTGGCTGCGCTCCTCCTCCTTGGCACGGAGCGCGGTCTCGGCCACGCCCAGGATCTTCCGCAGATCTACGGTGGCCTCTGCCAAGATGAAGAAGAAGAAAAACATCAATACCAAAGAAAAATAGTTGCCGGAAGATCTGGCCCGACTGCTCAGCAGTTGGCCCGAATCTCAGGGGCTACACCCAGCGGGTGCACTGACGCTCCCCCGCGAGGAAGAAGATCAAGTACTTACTGTAGCTCTGGTTCAAGTCGATGGTCCACTTGGCTAGCTCCTAGACTTGGGAGTTGTAGGTGGCCACCCGGATGTTGTGATAGTCCTGCAACAAAAATGACAAAAGGAAAATACTAGTTCGCACTCGGAACTAACTTGAAGTTCCGAGCCGCCTGCTCAGCAGCCGGCCCGAAACTCGGGGGCTACACCCAGAGGGTGCGCTGGCGTGCCCCCACAGAAGATTGCAAGAAACAAAAACAAGAGACAAGAAACATACCCGGACAACCGTCCATGCCGCCAAGAACTCCTACATATATTACTGGAGAGTGGCACTGTGGGCGTTGAACCGGGACTGCACGTCTTGCGCAGCTACGTTCAAGACACATGTGTCGTCCCCAGGCGTCCAACCCGGTGGGGCGGCACTGGTGGCCTTGGTGTCAGGGGCCGACGATCTGGCGGCCCCGATCTCCAACGGTCGCGGCACTGAGGCCGCCTTCTCCGGACGCTGGTGCACCGAAGAGCCGGTCGCGGGAGTCAACCCCACCACCGGTTCACCCCTAGAAGGCAGCACCAGCGGTGCCTCAGGCCGACTGCCCGGCGCATCGGCATTCGGCGTGTGTGGGGGCACCTCCACCCCCAAGACAATGGGGTCGCCCCCTCCCTTCTCCAAGACCGACTGGTCGGCACCGGCTTCTCCTGTCGGCGACTGGCCCTCTGACACCAGTGGGTCCACGTGTTGCGGGCCGGTGGACTCCAGAGCCCGGCAGTGAGACGCCTCCTCCACCTACGCCCTGGCTGCCGCGTCGGCTTGGGTCTTGGCCGCGGCATCAGCCTCTGCTTGTGTTGCTTTGGCCGCCTCCGCCATCTCCCGCGCTGCCTTCTCCCGCTCCTCGCGTGCCTCCCGCGCATTCCTCTCTGTCGCCACCTGGAGGTCGGCGAGCGGGTCCATGTGGTGGGGTACCGCGGAGCCACCTGCCGTCCCGATCACTGAGCCAGACGGGGCCTGTGAGAGAGAAAGCGGGGCCCTGATCAACAAGATAAGAAAAAGGGAAATAAGAGGTTTGCAAGAAGAAGAAAAGCAAACGCACAGCAGCAAGACGAAAAGGATCAAGACACTTACCCAGACACTAGTAGGAGCCGCTTTGGGGCCTTCTGGAAGAGGGCCATCTTGGCTGTAGCCTCGTGTCGTTTGGTCATGGCGGCCGAAGTCTTGGTCTTCTTGGGTCGGCTGCCAAACAACCCGGTGTCGGCGCGATGCTTCGGCGCGCCAGCTGCTGCAGTCGACGCAGCTGAGGAGCTGGCGCCCGCCCTGTCGACACCATGGGTGCGGCGCAGCTCATCGTCCTCCTCATAATCATCTAGCCAATCCCCGAGGCCGCCTCCTAAGGAGCCGCCTGCTCCATCACCGCCACCACATGTGGCATCGTCCACCTCCTCAGCGGCTGCCCCCAAGTCGGTGTCGCCCACATCACTCACCGATCGGTCCGCCGTGTACTGGTGACCCAGGGCCAGCACGTCAGTGGCCGTTTGGCCCGGGAAGCGCTGCACCAGGGCCGACTAGTCAGGCGGCAAGAGAGAACCCGGACAAACAAAGGAAAAAGGAAGTAGAAGACCTACCGGAGGCGGCGGGTTGGCTCGGTTATATGACAACTTGCTGAACCGCCACTCCATCTCCGACAACTTACAGTCGGAGAAGAAATTCACCATGTGGACCACCTCCATGTCCGGCATCACCTGGGTGGATAGCCGGCATGGATCCTAGCGCCCGCTCATGTTGCTAATGATGTGGGGTCGGGCCTGAAGAGGAAGCACTCGACGTTCCACAAAGGCGGACAGCAGGTCCGAGGCCTTGAGGCCATCCAACGCCATCATCTCGTGAACCGGGCGAGAGCGATCGAGGAGGCGGCCGACAGGTTCTTTCGCCAGAATCGCCAGCTGGTGCGGGCCTCGGTAGGCAGGCTAGCTACGTAAGCCGATAAGTTGACGTAGTCCCGCGACGAGTTGACATTCTCGACGTAGAAATATGACTTCTGCCACAGCTTGGCAGACTGCAGGATGGCGAGGGCCGGGAAGCGGATCCTGGATCCAGAGTGACGCACTGCGATGCAGGCTCTGCACTGTGCTGCCCCGTTCTTGGCGGCGGTGCCGAGCTTGATGTAGAAGAGCTCTGCCCAAAACTCGAGTGTGGGGAGCGTGCCGAGTTAGCCCTCGCACAAAGTGACGAAGGCGGAGAGCAGCACCACCATATTTGGAGTGAGGTGTTGGGGCTACACTCTGTAGAAGTCCACGAACGAGCGAACGAATCCACTCACTGGAAGGCCGAAGCCTCGGAGGAAATGCGACCGGAAGACAACGCGCTCGCTGTCTTCCGGTGCCGGCGTGATCTCCATTTCAGGGGGGACACGCACCTTGACGTTCGACAAATGAGGGAGCAGCCGCCTCTGGCGGAGGAACTCCAAGTGCCCGTCATAGACATTGGAGCCGTCCTAGTCGCCCGCGCGACCACTTTGCGCCATGGGATCAAGGCTCGACAGCGGTGCAGGGTGGCTGCGGCGCGAGGAGAACATGCGACGATGGGCTGCAGCAGCGCTCCGACGAGAGAACGAGCGCGGCGGCAGCAAAAAGAAGCAGGAAAAAAGGTCAGACGAAGGGAGAGGAGGGCGCGCGTGCGCTCTGCCGCCCCCTCCTCCACCTACTTATAGCCCCCCGGCGGTGGAGCCGAGGGGGCGAGACGTGGGGGCACAAGATTAACTACGCCCACTTCCCCCATGACCCAACGTTTATCGTGTCGTAATGGCGTGTATTGACCGCACCTGGGAAGCGCAACCACCCGCCTCGGCCACAGCGAATCCGCGCATGTGCCGAGGCCCTGTAGTGGCGGGCCCAGGCCTGCGGCGATGTTCCTTCACGCGCATGGGCGGGCAGGCCGGCCTGGCCTACTAGCGCAGCATGGCGACCGAGGAGCGGGCGGCGTGCCCACCAGCCGGCTGGCTCGGCACCCGGACTTCATCACGGCGATTCAAATTCTCCAGGCGGCCAACTGCTCCCTGGCCAGCTCATAGCAATCAGCATTATTAGAAGACGGACGAAGCAAGATTACTAGATCACCCGGAGTAGGAAGCTGTTGAGGCGCCTCGATTCTCAGCCGCGGCGCCTCACTAGCTTCGGGGACTACTGTCAGAGTTAATGATCATGGTAGCGTCATCGGATCCCTATGGTATGTCAAGACATCGGGGCTAGCCGCACTCCTCACACCTCCTGGACGAACGAATGGCTTCTTGGGTCAGCTAGTCTAGAAGGCTGGCTGCTAGAAGGCGGCAAAATACCAAAAGGCGGCAACGAGGCAGCTGACCTCTAGCAGGCGGCCCCTCGTGCCCTCAAAGTTTGCACCCACGTAACTATGACGGGACGGGGCATGGCTACAGTGCAACCTGCCACCACCGAATCCAAGGCTGAGCGCGGCTATAGTACGGGTGTACCCAGCGGATGCCCCTCACCCGGTAGGGTACTATAGCCACGCAGCCTATGACATCAGCTACTACCTAGGGAGCCATGCTCCCACGACGGCCTATAGGTACGGCCCGCGGGCGGCGAGCCCAGAAGGCGGCGAATCCCCAGCAGGCGGCAACAGGGGCAGGCCGCCTCCTAGCAGGCGTCCCCTTCCCCCCTCAAAGTTCGTGCGCCATTAACCAGAAGAGACAGGGAATGGCTACAGTGATCGCCCACCAGGCGGTGGTACTATAACCACGCTTCCCCCGACAAAGCATCCATCATCAGTAGCAAGGTTACAATGTAAAGTGATCCACCAGACCCGCAAGCGGCAGGCCCGGCCTGTCGGCCGAGTACGCAACAGCCGACGGGACCCACCAAGCGGCGGGCCCCAGCAGCCGGTGGAGAAGCGGGTGCCTAGAGACACTGACGGCCGGGTGCCAGAACTGGCTGGATTACCATTGTACCCCTAGGGGTTAGGCCTATATAAACCCCCCAGGCTTCCCCATGCAAAGGGTTCAGAACTTAGATATCATACACACGCATATAGAGAGAGGAGTAGGGTTAGCCTTGTTCTTCTTCCTCCTCTAGCACAATAGCTCAAGGAACAACTTGTAGCTACTCTATTTGATCATAGTCATCATGCAGAGATCCAGCAGAGCAGGACTAGGGGTGTTATCTCCACAAAGAGCCCCAAACCTGGGTAAGATTCGCAGGCGCATGCGGTCTTGCTCACTCCCACTTCTAGGGCCCGGCGACGCACTCTTGTCCCTCTCCATGATTAGCCACCCCCTGGAATATGTCGCTACACATCCCCGACACAAACTAAGGAGGGTACCTTTTTCTCCCAAACAAAGTATACCAAGGACTTATTCAAGAAGTTCAACATGCAAGAATGCAAAGGGAATACACCCATGCCTACTAGTGGACATCTTGACTTAACTGAGGATGGCAAACTGGTTGACCAAAAGGTCCATCGCTCTATGATTGGTTCTTTTTTATATCTATGTGCCTCCCATCCCAATATTATGCTAAATGTGTGCATGTGTGCATGATATCAAGCGGCCCCAAGAGAATGTCATCTTAAGGCTGTGAAAAGGATAGTGAGATACTTAATTCATACACCAATTTTTGGCATTTGGTATCCTAAGAAGTCCTCTTTTGATCTTGTTGGCTACTCCAATTCAGACGACTACGCCGTAGACAAGGTTGATAGAAAGTCCACTTCGGGTACTTGTCAATTTCTTGGTAGATCTCTTATGTCTTGGTCCCCCAAGAAATAAAACTTGGTATCCTTATCTACCTCCGAAGCAGAATACATTGCCACCGGTTCATGTTGTGCTCAATTACTTTGGATGACCCAAACTTTTAAAGATTATGGGATATATGTGAAACATGTTCCATTGCTATGTGACAATGAAAGTGCTATTAGGATTGCTCATAATCCCGTGCAACATTCTCGAACTAAGCATATTGAAGTTCGTCATCATTTCATCCGAGATCATGTTGCTAAAGGAGACATTGATCTTAAGCATGTTCATACTGACAAGCAATTGGCGGATATAGTCACCAAACCATTTGATGAGAAAGTATTTTGCCGTTTGAGAGGTGAATTGAACATTATTGATGCCTCAAACTTGGAGTAGAAACTCCATTTGGATGCATGCAAGGCATTATGAGCCTTTGACTAACCCTTTATATTTCTCTTATGATGATGATCATATGCCTTGGATCTATATTTGTACCCTTGCATGTCATCTAACCCTTGTAGGCACTTGGATGAATCCAAATCTTTGAGATTGCAACTCACTCACATCTTGAGCAATCTCTACATCACCAGGTCTCTACAATATGGTGGTTCAAGACAAGTAAGCATGGATCCTTTGAATATCCTTTGACAATTCCTTTATATCAAATTTTGTGTGGTATCATACTTCATGATTGTCACTTTGGATACACAAGTGCTCTTCCTTGTAAGAGTAACCCACGTAGGTAGATGAACTCAAAACAACCAGCGGTGCTCCCAACCATTGATGAGCTACATCAACCTTGAGCATCCTACACAAGTTCAACTACATGACCAAGTTCAACACCACCAACCAAGGTATGTCATTCCATCTTAGATAAGCTTTACCCCAAGTCATGGGTCAAAGAAGCTCAACAAGATGAGAATTCATCAAAATGCTTAAACAAAAAATGGTAACCCCATTTTGAGCTTAAATGATGAGTATGACCTACGATCAAGTGTTCTCGCTTGACTCCACACTCAATATACTCTAACATAGGTGACTTTGTCACCGACCAATTCTAGATGAAGTTCTCTAGTGTTTATTTGAGTTCTTGCATTTGTGCCTAGCATGTTTCCCTTTCACTTCATCTAGATTCCTTTTCTTTTCTATGTAATGTTATGCATTCCTTGCATCCAATTCATTGCAAGTCTTTCAGTTAATTCCTTGCAAATCTTTGTGAGATCTTATTTTCCTAAGTGAGTTGAGATGACAATTGTTTTCTCTCTGTGTTGAACTCAAACTCATCAGTTTATTTCTTTCAGCTAAACCAAACCACCTCGGTGCCACCAAACAAAATAACTCGGTGTGACTGATTTCAATGCTAAGAAAACACTTTTCCATTAGCATCTTACATACTTATTCCAGCTCCACTCAATGATTCTTGTCCTCTACCAGCATCTTATATTACATGTTGTTTTGTAATGTGACTCAAGGATCCAACCTACTTGACTCATGCTCTAAAAGATCCATTATTGGAAATAGATGTCAAAGGGGGAGAGAGAGGACATCAAAGCTTATCACATATGAGAGAATTCACACCCTAAGAGTTGGCGTCCTGGGAATGGGGGTTCCCAGACTTGCCTGCCTGCGGCCCAGGGCATGGCTCCACCAACGGCCTGGTACGGCCCACCTTCACAAGCAACCTCTCAAGACCCTCACGAGGGGCCAAGCCTCACGAGGCGGATGGCACCAAGACATCCCAGGGGCGGCCTCACTAGGCTGGCTCCTGAGGGGCGGAGATATATATGCAAGGGGCACCTTGCGAGGTTCGGGTGACGTGAGCCATGACGACCAAGGCTAGGCGGGCGCTAGTGGGTGTAGGGTCCTAGTTTCCTCTTTGATGCTAAAGGGGTAGGCGCAGCAAGGAGTCCCGAGGCATCAGGCAAAGGTTTCCATATCAGTGCAACAACACCAAGACCAGCAGGACGGCAGGACAGAGGTCACCACGGAGCCCACGGTGACGTCACCACCAGAGCCTTTGGCAGGTGGAGACCACCTTTTGTCAGGATAACTTGTACTAGTTGTCTCCCTTTGAAATTTGCCAATGTGGGATCCCTTCCCTCCTAACATTTGGGAAGAGGACTACAACCTCTATAAATAAGGCTAGCAAGCACCGTAGTCAGGGATCGGCTCATCTTGGATCGGATCCACTCCACCAAGGCCCTCTCACCAGCTCATCGAGCTTAAGAACACCTCCCCTCAGGAGGTTGTTCCTCCACTGTACTAGTTCATCCTCAGCCCACGAGGCAATCCGCCACACCACACTGGAGTAGGTTATTACACCACAACGGTGGCCCGAACCAGTATAAACTCTCGTGTTTCTTGTTCCTTCGGTTCAGCGGGCTAGGCCTTGAGATCGTTGCGAGAGAGAGATAGGGAGAGAGAGAGAGATCTTCATGCGCACACCAGTGTTCAAACCTCAAGGGTTTTTTGAAACCCGCAATTCGACATTTGGTGCACCAGGTAGGGGTGCGCCGAAGCCTTTCTTCCATTGATTCGTGCTCCACTGCTCCACTACATCCATGTCTAACGCTCGTCGAACCCGTGCTGAGTGTCGGGCCGCCCTTGCTGCCCGCATCGCTCAGACGGCGCCCGCTGGTGGACCTCCCCATTATTCTCCATCACCCGCTGTCAACGCCGCCACCAGCCCGCCAGCAAACGAGCAGCAGGCTTCATCGTTGCACCCCTCCGTGCGGTGGGACGGACGCACCGCCACCCCGTCGTCGACTCCGGTCGGCTCGTCGTCCCACACTCGCCCTGCGCCCATGGATGCGCAGGCCGCACTGCTGATGGCACGCGAACCCCTGTGTTACCGCCCGATCGACGATCTGTACGACGACTGGCAAGATAGCATCGCCGAGCTCGTCAGCGCTGCCGAGGGCTCTCCTACGCCATCCCTCTTGCTGCCTCACCCACCTCCAGCTGTGGGCGACGTGGCTCATGGAGCGCCTCCGCCACCTTCGCATCAAGATGGCGCCCTCGCACCAAGACACGCGGCTGACGGAGCGCCTCCGTCACCTCTGCGTCAATACGGCGCCCTCGCACCAAGATGCCTGGTCCCGCAGCATGGCCCGCCATGCCGGGCGCCCGCCCATGAAGAAGGAAGCTGCCAAGAAGTCCCGAGGCTGCAAGAAAACGCTCCTGCACTACCAGCGCCATTGCGTCTAGACCGCGCGTCGCCTGCGGCGGTGGTGCGTGGATATCAGGATCAGGCTCCGCCACCGCGACGGGTCCCGGTGACCACAGCAGCCTGTCGTGCCTTTACTCCTGAGTTGCGCACCGTCGTTTGGCCAGGCAAGTTCAAGCCAGACATGCCTCCATGCTACGACGGCACCCACGACCCCCGTGGAGTTCTTTTAGCTCTACGAGCTGAGCATCGAGGCAGCCAACGGGGATGATAAGGGTCATGGCGAACTGGTTTCCCATGGCCCTCAAGGATGGCGCGCGCTTATGGCTCCTGAACTTACCCGCGGGATCGATCTCCTCCTCGGGCAAGATGCGTGAGCGCTTCATTGCCAACTTCCAGGGCACTCGCAACCGTAGGCCGGCCACGGGTGACCTGCGGTGCATCAAGCAGCAACCAGGGGAAACCCTGCAGAAGTACATCCAGCGAATCAACAGCATCCGCCTCAAGATCCCCAAGGTGACGGATGAGGCCATCATCTCCGCGTTCTCCAATGGTGTCTGCGACGTCAAGATGAAGGAGGAGCTCGCGGTCCACAAGGAACTATGGGCGGCCCTGGAGATGTTCAACATGGCGACCAAGTGCGCAAGGGCTGAGGAAGGGTGCCTTTCTTTCCTTGAGCTTCCAGCTGCTGACCAGGAGGACAAGATGGCGAAGATCAAGGACGTAAAGCACAAGGGGCCTGCCGTGCTCACGGCGGAGCCAGAGATGAAGTTCGGTCGCGACCACCCCGAATCATCCAGGGCCAACCGCCCATTCTGCGCCTTCCACAATGTTCACAGCCACAACACCAGCGATTGCCAGGAACTCAGGAACACCAGCGATTATCATAGTAAAAGGGAATTGTGCAAGTTGCATTGCAATATATCTCGGAATGGCTATCGAAATGCCATAATAGGTAGGCATGGTGGCTGTTCTGAGGAAGGTATATGGTGGGTGTAATGCAAAAATTTATTAGTCATCAAAACAAAATACTGCATGCATGCTCCTAGGGGGTAGGTTGGTAGGAAAAGACCATGCCTTATCCCCGACCACCACTCACAAGGAAGACAATCAAAAAGTAAACCATGCTCCGACTTCATCACATAACGGTTCACCATACATGCATGCTATGGGAATCACAAACTTTAACACAAGTATTTCTAACAATCCACAATTACTCACTAGCATGACTCTAATATCACCATCTTTATATCTCAAAACAATCATAAAAAAATAAAACTTCTCATAGTATTCAATGCTCTTTATATGAAAGTTTTTATTATACCCCTCTTGGATGCCCATCATATTAGGACTAAATTCTCAACCTAAGAAAATTACAATGCTGTTGAGATACTCTCAAAATAATATAAGTGAAGCATGAGAGTTCAACAATTTTTATAAAAGAAAACCACCGCCTTGCTCAAAAAAGATATAAGTGAAGCACTAGAGAAAACTGCCTAGCTCAAAAGATATAAATGAAGCACATAGAGTATTCTAATAAATTCATGATTAATGTTTGTCCCACTCAAAAGGTGTGTACAGCAAGGATGATTGTGGAAAACTAAAAAGCAAAGATTCATATCATACAAGACGCTCCAAGCAAAACACATATCTTGTGGTGAACAAAAGTGTAGCCTCAATTAAATTTACCGATGAACGAAGATGAAAGAGGGGATGCCATCCGGGGCATCCCCGCGCTTAGATGATTGGTTGTCCTTGAATATTACCTTGGGGTGCCTTGGGAAACCCCAAGCTTCGGCTCTTGCCACTCGTTATTCGATAGTCCATCAAATCTTCACCCAAAACATGAAAACTTCACAACACAAAACTCAACAGAAAACTCATGAGATCCGTTAGTATAGTAAAATAAACCACCACTTTAGGTACTGTTGTGAACTCATTCAAAATTTATATTGGTGTTATATCTACTTTATTCCAACTTATCCATGGTTCATAACCCCTGATACTACCCATAGATTCATTAAAATAAGCAAACAACACATTGAAAACAGAATCAGTCAAAAACAGAACAGTCTATAGCAATCTAAAAACATCATATACTTCTCTAACACCAAAAATTCTGAAAAAATAGGACAATCTGTGAAATTTGTATATCAATCTTGTGTTACAAATTCAGATCAAAACTTTTCTATGATTTTTTAAAATTCTGGCAATGAGTGTAGAAGTTTCCGTTTTTTTAGCAAGATCAAATCAACTAGTCTTGCTTGGCTCAAACATTAATTGAAACACCAAAATATAATTACTACAAAGGTAATAATGTGTATTCTCATGACAATAGAAAATAAAAATATTGGGTTATCTCCCAACAATCACTTATCTTTAAAGCATTTTAGCTAGGCGTCGATAATTTTAATGATGCTCACATGAAACACAAGAATTAATGCACAAAGAGAGCATCATATAGCGTGTGAAAAACACATATAAATCTAACATAGTTCCTATGCATAGGAATCTTATAGGCAAACAAATTATCAAGTCAAGCACTATATTTGGTATGAAATTAACTGCATGCAAAACATGTTGAGCGCTCGACATTGGAGCGGTCTAGGTCGTTGGATTGACATGATTTGATGGCCGAGATTAATTGGATCTGCCTCTTTGGGTCTTTTTAAATTGGTATGGATGAAAACTTCTACAACCATATTTCCCTCTCTCATAATAATTACATGTGGGATCATATTCAAATTCAAAATATATCTATCACATAACTTATTCTCTACATGATCCACATGCATGCAAAGTTAACACTCTTCCAAAATAGTGAGATTGTCATCAAATAAAGTCATGACCTCTCCCAGCCCACTTTTATCAAAAAAATCATAAGATTGATCATTATCCAAAGTAGTGGGACCATTATTTACTAAAGTTGTCGCTCTTACAAACCCACTTTCAATATTGTAGCAAACATATTCATCATGAGGCTTAAATAAATTGTCAAGATCGTAAGAAGCATTATCACCCAAATCATGATCATTACAATAAGTAGTGGATATAGCAAAACTAGCATCCCCAAGCTTGGGTGTTTGCATATTATTAGCACAATTGACATTAATAGAATTTATAATAACATCATTGCAATCATGCTTTTCTTTCAAGGAGCTATCGTGAATCACTTCATAAATTTCTTCTTTTAACACTTCATCACAAATTTCAGATTCACGAATTTCAAGCAAAACTTCATAAATATAATCTAGTGCACTCAACTCACTAGCAATTGGTTTATCATAATTGGATCTTTTAAAAACATTAGCAAGTGGATGAGGATCCATAAACTTTTTTCTTTTCGATTTTCAATATACACACAATTATACCAAGCGAACAAGCAAACTAGCTAAGTAAGACATAAAGTCAAACGAAAAGACCAACGGAAAGGAGGGCGGATGAAGAGGCAAGTATTTTTTTTTGTTTTTCTGAAAACGTTTTAGAATTGGGGGAGAGGAAAACGAGAGGCAAATGGAAAATAATGTAAGTGCAAGAGATGAGAGTTTATGATGGGTACTTGGTAGGGTTGATGTACAGCCTCCCCAGCAATGGCGCCAGAAATTCTTCCTGCTACTTCTTGAGCTTGTATTGATTTTCCCTTGAAGAGGAAATGGTGATGCAGCAAAGTAGAGATAAGTATTTCCCTTAGTTAAGAACCAAGGTATCAATACAGTAGGAGGCACAAGCAAGTCTCCAATCTATACACCTTCACAAACTAACAAATACTTGCACTCAACGCGAAAAAGGGGTTGTTAATCCCTTCACGGTCTCGAACAAGAGTGAGATCCAATAGAGATAGGTATAAAAGGTAAATAAAAAGGAAAACTAAAGTAAATATAAATAAATTGCAGTGAGATATTTTTGTGTTTTTTGGTTAATAGATCTGAAAATATATGATGGAATATAGACCCGGGGGCCATAGGTTTCACTAGAGGCTTCTCTCTTGAAAGAAAACACACGTTGGGTAAACAAATTACTGTCAAGCAATTGATAGAAAAGTGCAAAGTTATGATGATATCCAAGGCAATGATCAATAATATAGGCCACACATCCATGTCAAGTAGACTGACTCCTGCCTACATCTACTACTATTACTCCACACATCGACCGCTATCCACCATGCATCTAGAGTATTAAGTTTATAATAACGGAGTAAAGGCCTTAAGTAAGATGACATGATGTAGAGGGATATGCTCAAGCAATATGATGAAAACCCCCATCTTTTGCCCTTGATGGCAACAATACAATACATGCCTTGCTACCCCTACTATGTCACTGGGTGAGGATTGAACCCAAAACTAACCACCTCTCCCATTGCAAGAAATACCAATCTAGTTGGCCAAACCAAACCGATAATTCGAAGAGAAATACAGAGATATATAATCATGCATAAAAGATTTCAGAAAAGACTCAAATAATATTCACAAATAATCTGATCATAAATCCACAATTCATCATATCTCGACAAACACACCACAAAAGAATATTACATTGGATAGAACTCCAAGAACATCGAGGAGAACATTGTATGGAAGATCAAAGAGAGAAGAAGCCATATATCTACTAGCTATGGACCCGTAGGTCTGTGGTAAACCACTCACGCTTCATCGGAAGGGCAATAACGTTGATGTAGATGCCCTCCATGATCGAATCCCCCTCCGACAGGGTGCCGAAAAAGGCCCTAAGATGGGATCTCACGAGAACAGAGGCTTGCGGCGGCGGAAAAGTATTTTGGTGGACACTTCTGGTGGTTTGGGAATATTTGGGAATATAGTGCAAGAATTAGGGTTGGAGGACCCCCGAGGGGCCCACAAGCCCTCAGGGCGCCCCCCAAGGGCGCGCCTGGCAGGCTTGTGGCCTCCTCGGCCATCTTCGGACCCCCTCTCCAAGTTTCGTGGATGTCTTCTGTTCCAAGAAAAATCATCGTAAAGTATTATTCCGTTTGATATTCTTGTTCTGTAAAACTCAAAAACAAGAAACAAAGAGAAGCTGGCAGTGGGCTCTAGGTTAATAGGTTAGTCCCAAAATAATATAAAATAGCATATTAATGCATATAAAACAACGAAAATACATGATATAATAGCATGGGTCAATCAAAAATTATAGATATGTTGAAGACGTATCACCCACCTGCGGCAAAGAAGGTGTCAGCAATGGAGGACGGCGCTGCCGGTACATTCACCATCAGTGCCACTCTTGACAAAAAATAGGAAAGTGTGCTCATTGCCTTCCTGTGGCCGAATTTAGATGTGTTTGCATGGCAAACATCTGACATCCCCGGCGTTCCTGGGAGGTAATTGAGCACCACCTTGTTGTCTGTCCCCACGCTCAGCCCTTTAAGCAGAAGGTTAAAAAGCAAGCATTGGAACGGTATCAGTTTAGTGCATAAGAAATCAAGACACTTGAAGCAGCATGCCTGGTTAGAGGAGTGCTACACCCAACTTGATTGGAAAATCTGATCGTAGTGCGCAAAGCAAATGGGAAGTGGAGACTTTGTATTGACTATACTGATCTCAATAAAGCATGTCTGAAGGATCCTTTCCCCTTGCCGCATATTGATCAAACTGTAGACTCCACTGTTGCATGTGAGTTGCTCTCATTTCTTGATGCATATTCTGGGTACCATCAAATATTCATGGCCAAGGAAGATGAGGATAAAACCGCGTTCATTACTCTGCATGGCACGTACTATTTTGTACGAATGCCTTTCGGACTAAAGAGCACCGGTTCAACATTTGTGAGGGCTGTCTAGTTTGGTTTTGAGCCACTGTTGCATAGGAATATAGAATCTTATATGGATGATATAGTGGTCAAAACCAAGGACAAATGAACCCTCATTCAGGACTTGGAAGAAACTTCTGTGAACTTGCGTAGAATCAACATGAAGCTCAACCCAGAGAAGTGTATGTTTGGTGTCCGATCCGGCAAGCTTCTTGGCGTTCTTTCTGTCTCAGCGTGGGATAGAAGAAAACCCTGACAAGATTTAAGCTATCGAGCAGATTCAAGCACCCAAGGCTGTCAAGGTGTCACAGCCCTAGCTTAGACCTTGTCTGTCTTTGCATAATCATCCATGCATGATGTTTAAATTTTATGAAACCTTGAAATGGGGATCGATTAAACCCTAGCACCAAAAAGAATTCAATAGGATGAAATAAAATCTTTTTCAAGAACCCAAATGCCCTTTAAAAATGTTCATGATTTTCTTTAAAGGTGAAAACCGCTGCCAAAAATCATGAGCATAATTGTTGGCCATTTATGGATTTTTTAATTAACCCATACTATATTTGAATTGGGGCATTTGAATTTTATAAACATTTTAAATGCTCCAAATATTCTGAAGTCACTTGAGGTCCTCTAGATTAATTCAGTTAGTTCCCATATTCATGTTCAGAATTTAATAAAATGATTTAGTTCCAAAACTAAATCAAAACAGAGAGGAAATAAATAGAAAACTGAAACAAAAGAAAAAGGACAGAATACCTACACGCACTTACCTGGCGCTCACCTGGCAGCCCATCTGGCTGGCCCAGCCCACTAGGGGCAGGGAGGTCTTCTTCCTCCCGCCAGTCGGACGCACAGCGTGTGCCCGACGCGCGCACGGCCACCGCATGCCACCTCCAGCCTGCCTGCTCGCTCTGCACGGCTCTAGACGACACCACGCACCCCCTGACCTCTCTCTCTCTCTCTCTCTCTCTCTCTCTCTCGCACTGCAGCCTCTCCTCTCCCCTGGCTCCCTCAATCTCACCGGCCGAGCAGCACCGTCACTGCCCTTCGTCTCCCTCGTAGCCACCAGCCCTCCCTCGCTTCCTCGACTGGTCTACGAGCTCCGTGATGTCGTCCTAGACCCCCTCACCGAGCCATGCCCCGCCGGCGCCATCGAACGCCGACCATGTTGTCTTCCTCAACCTCGGTTTGCCGAGATCGACCTCGCCACCCTGCTCAGCTCCGTCCTCCCCGAGCCCGCTTCGACGGCCGTCGCAACCGCCCTGAGCTTCTACGTCGCCTCCCCCTCTTCTTTGCTTTGTTTGCGCCCTCTAACCGCCTCCCCCACCGGAGCCGAGACACTCCGCCGCAAGAGCTCGTCGCCGGCGTTGCTCCGGCGACCATTTGGTTGCACCAATGTGCCAAACACGCCCGCCGCACTGTGTAGTGCCTTGCCCGCGCTTTAGTTTGAGCTTTTGCCCGCTGCAGCCGCGCCCCCGTGCATAGCCGAGCTCCGGCTGCCGCCCAAGTGCTTGTCATCGTCGACTCCGGGCTCCCCACGACCTGCTGCTGCCTCCCCTGGATGCGCGGGAGCACAGGCTCCCTGCTGGTGCCCTCAGCACGCCCAACTGCTGCCCCTAGCACCACTCCGGCGAGCCGCCACCGCTCTGGTTGGTCGCTGTCGGCTAAATGCCGGCGGGTTGACTGCTTTGACCGCCGGTGGTTTAGCCCCGGTTGACCAGGGGATTTGACCCCCTAGGTCTATGACATGCGGGCCCCGCCCAGCTAATTAATCTAGTCTAGGTTTAAATTTAATTAGTTTAACCTAGGTTAGTGCTAAGTAAACTAGGTTAGTTTAGTTAGACACTGACACGCGGGACCCACTGGTCAGGTTTGACCTGGACCGTGACCCGTTGACCTGCTGATGTCATGATGATGTCAGGCTGACGCAGTAATCCTTTCCTAGAATTTAAATAAATCTTAAATGATTTATTTATTTCAGAAAATATCCAAAATTTGAAAAATCATAGAAAATAATCTATAACTCCAATGGAAATAAGTTATATATGAAAAATGATCAGAAAAATATGAAGAATCTGTTTATGCCATGTTCATGCATGTTTGAGCAAGTTAATATCACTGTTTAGGACAAACAATGTAAGTGGCATTTCTTTATTCACATATGAAGTTCGAATTTGAACCTTGGGTTCAAACCAACTTCATCTAATCTGGACTCTAGCTGCATTAGCTCAAACACAAGCATATTGCCATGTCACGATCATGCATCCTATTGTTGCATTGCATTGATTGTGTCCTTCTCTGTTTGCCGGTAACCATCCCCTCTCAATAGACGGTGTTTCCGACGAGGTGATCGATGACACTGATGAAGAGCTATATTATCTTCAGAAGTGCCAGGCAAGCAAAAACCCCTTGTTCATTCCGATACAATCCCACTCTCTTGCTCCTACTCTCTTTTACTGCATTAGGACAACAACGATTCAACTGTTACATGCTACGGTAGTTGAACCCCTTTCCTCTGCATGACCTGTCATTGCCACAGTAAATAGATGAAAGCCACTAGCATGAGTAGGAGTTGTTTGAGCCCTGATGTGCCTATTCATACATGTTTATTTGTCATGCCTGCTACTGCTTAGAGTTTAGTCAGGTCTGATTCATCGGGGATGAATTGGAACGGTGATGAACATGTCCTACTGTGTGTGAGCTAAGTGTGTGAACACGATTTGGTAAAGGTTGAGGTGAGAGGCCATGTAGGAGTACATGGTGGGTTGTCTCATTGAAACGTTCTCAGTAACTGAGTTCTGTGTTTGTGATCCATGAACAGCTACTACCACTCATTGGGATGACCCTCTCGACTTATTTACTGCCCTAGTCCTCTGTACAGGAGTTGCAACTAGTTTCTGGTGTTTATAGGATATGTGTTGGCGGCCGTGCGTAGCGCTGACCCTAGGGTTGGGCTATGATGCGGTAGATACACCATGGCACGGTGTACCGGGTGCTTGTTTGGTGTCTCGGGAACCCTGCACACATCGTTTGGGGCTGTGAGCGAAACTCTGGCCGGATCTCCTCGCGGATGGAACCCGAATAGGCGATAAACCTGGACTGGAGATTTGTGTGGTTAGTCAGGTCGTGGCCGACTCCCTCGCCAGGCTTCCGCTTGAAGGTTGCCGAGATACACGATGTGTACATGGTGGTAAGTGGCGAGAGCGTGTGTGAAGAAGTACACCCCTGCAGGGTTAACAACATCTATTCGAATAGCCGTGTCCGCGGTAAAGGACTTCTGTTTTGCCTATAACAGTTCATAGAAAAGTGAAACTGGATAGTCTAAAATGCGCAAGATAAGCGTGAGTGCTATGGATGCGTTCTCGTAGGGAGACGGGAGCGGATCCATAGCGGTGTATTGATATGGTGAATATGTGGACTCGTGTGTGCCACCTCAAAATAGTTGCTTGCAGTCGTAGTTCAGGTTTGCCACTGAGTCAAAGCTGGCTTGCTGCAGTCAAACTCCACCACCCCCCTTTGTTGATACCGATGCATATATAGTTAGTTCAGATGTAAGTCTTGCTGGGTACATCTGTACTCACATTTGCTTAATTTATGTTTTGCAGCGAGACTTCAGTCTCGCTAGTAGTTCCACGTGGACTTTGACGTTTAGCTTGTTACCTCAGCTACGATCTTGTGCCCTAGGCAGGGTCTTGTAGATAGTCAGGCTTCTCGGCCTTCTTCTTTTGTAGTTGTCTATACTCAGACAAGTTAAGCTTCTGCATGTGCTTGTTGCTTGTATGCTCTGTATGTTGGGTCATGAGACCATGTTTGTAATACTTGGCCCCTCGGAGCCTAATGAATAAATACTTTGAGTCATAGAGTTATGTTGTGATGCCATGTTGTATTTACACATATCAAGCATATTGTGTGTATGATTGAAATGCTTGATATGTGTGGGATCCGACAACCTAGTTGTTTATCCTTGGTAGCCTCTCTTATGGGGAAATGTAGTCTTCTGCTTCCATGAGCCATAGTAGTGCGCTACAACCCGGTTCACCGGAGTCCTGCTAGCCCAGCACTACTGCTCCGGAACACTTGTATGCTTAGCGGGAACAAACCAAGTGGTCAGTGTTGCACTAGTTGCACAAAGAGAAGCTGGTGATGAGGAGACTACAGCGGTAAGCCCATCCTAGGACAAGGCAGGGTTTTCCTCGGCAGAATCCGAAGTTGGCAAGACAAAAATGGTGCAAGTAGAAAAAGCTGATCAGCAGACCTGGCATAGTCCATCTGGAGACCAAAGATGGCACTCGTGTGCAAAACTCGTGGAATATCGAGCATCTTTGCAAGTTTTACCCATACGCATGCTTTCCAGGCTTTTCCCTCGCAACGCCCTTTTGTACAAGCTTTGTCTCCAAAGACTTGTAACCCTTTGTACAAAGCCAGACGCATACCCTATTCATATGTGAATAAATCTAAGTGTTTCACAACCTTTGGTGCATATTTGCCTATGTGTCATTACGCATAACATTGTGATTACATTTTTTGGATGAAATGTCTAACAAACTGCCAAGATCTCCATACCATTCTTTTCTTCTTTCTTTTTCTCAGAGACAGAAGGATTCCTCATGTGCATGTTTCCCGGGGAGTGATGATGTAGTACCATTTCAGATGGCATTGATGCACATTTCATATGACAAGAAGTATAGCAAAGAAAGCTAAGTTGGAATTTTTTCAACTAAAAATTTCTTTGTTACATAATTTTTCCCTTGATTCAGATTTGTACATGTATGAAAAACGTGCGCGCAAAGGAATCTTGTTGTGTTTATTCGCGCTCTTATGTCTGCCTCGAGCCTGCTCGGCAAGATTTTCTGTAGCTACATTAAGACAGGCAAGTTGCTTGCCGGATACCGTAGTTCCAGCAGGCTGCGAACGACGAGTCCTTCAAAGCGCTCGCAACAAGTATATGTTCTAGCAAGTTTCTAAACTACGTAGGGTGTCAGATTTGAATCATACAAAAATGGATAAGGGAAACAATCCACATTCATTTGAGCGGGACAAATATCATATATTTATTGAAAATGAAAAGTGCTCGATAATGTTTTTCTTAGCCCTTTCTTCCGAGGGTTTACATCAAGTGCAACACAGGGAAAAAGGGGCGCCTAGGTGGGGTGCTCCCGGTAGACCAGATGATGGTGCTGTCGGCACTCAACTAGAGATGATGGTGTTGTCGGCGCTCAGCTGGAGATGATTGTGCGGTCGGCGATCGGCTTGAGTCAGAGCTATCATCCTCGGTCTTGATGCCGGGGGACCCGCCTTCGTCGCCTTCACCATTGTCCTCCTTGTCGATGTCACTCGAGGAGGAGCTTTCGCTATTGCTGGAGCTCTCCATGCATCACTCCATGCGAGCGCCTGAAGTCCCGACGAACTTCACAGAGAGCCTATCAGACTCCACCAGCTTGAAGTGGAGGAGATGCCCCTGCCCCAGATAATGGGCATGAGCGAAGGATTTCCATCCACGCATGAGGTACATGACATCATTGGTGGGGAACTCAATGTTCACCCAAAAGGAGCTGTAGCAGCAACCGTTCACATGCAACCACTGGTCGAGCAGCTGGTCAACCTCCATTACCTTAGCAAAGGGATGGGGGAGCTGCAGCCGACTTCACAGCAGGTCGCGCAGCTCCACACACTACAAAAAATACACTTTTGTGATGATACATGTTTGTCACAGTAGGTGACGTTTTTTGTCATGCATGTACATCCATGATGATTTTATGACAGAATTAAGATAGTCATACCTGTGCTGTTGTAGAAGTGTTCCATGACATTACCAAAATTATCATGACGGAAGTGTCCACTTCCATGACGATAAATGGTGCGTCATGGAAGTGCTTTCGTCAAGGGTGACCCACACATGGCATCCACCGTAACGGGTCCCCTTCAAGCTATCGGGTCCGGTTTTGGATCCGATAACCCGCTAACACCCCGGACCAACGAGGATTTTCCACATGTAAAATTATCATTGGCCGGAGGAAACACGTGTTGGCTCACCGTTGGGACAGATGTCATCCATTCATTGAATAGGAGGCACCTATGATACGTTGACAAGTGGCATGGCCCAACAGAGGCCCATTTCGGTGAAAAGGCCGGCCTGTTTGACTTGGTCAAAAGGTAACGAGCCGACCCACGGAAAGCCTGTTAACAGCATGTTCGTATATAGCCCATTTACGGCCCGCTAACTCACGGCCCATTACAGCCTATCAGAATTAAGCCTAGTAGCTTCATCTGGGTCGTCCAATATGATTCCAGCCCGTTATAACTTCTGGCCCATGTATGGCCCATGATGTCTTTCGGCCCATACGAGGCCATTTGTAACTGTTGGCCCATTAACAGCCTGTGATGAATCTGGCCCGCAATGAGCAGTGTACCGCTTTATACCCATTAATGGCCCATTATTCCATTGGGCCATTTCCAACCCGTGTTATCTTTCGGCCTTCTTAGGGCCTATTTATTCTTGGGCTCATTTCCAGCATTCTGTTACTTATGGCCCATTACTGGCCTTTTCTGCTTGTGGACCAAACTCAGCCATGGTTACAATCGGCCTGTTTGCGGCCCGTTAATCCGTTGGGACGTTTTCATAGCGTCATCAAATATGGCCGATTAACAATGGTCCGTTATTGTTGGCCCACGAATGGACGATTCCAAATCTAGCCCGTTTACAGCCCATAATGCGGTATGTTATTGGCCCATGTTTGGCCGATCGATCATATGGCCCATAGAAGGCCCATTGATGCTACGGCCCATAGAAGGCTCATTGTTTCTATGGCCCTTAGAAGTCCCATTGTTTCTATGGCCCGTAGAAGGCCCATCGTAACTATAGTAAATATGTAGCCCATGGTTATTGTGGCCTAGTTTTAAAAAATAGGTTATTGCGGCCACTAGCAAATCGCGGAAAAAGAACTGCACGGACTGAAAGCAAACAAATAAACAAGACAACAAGGAAATAAATAAGCAAGCAACTTAGGCTAGGCTATCATGGCTATTAGACATATTATGTCCACTAGGCATCAAAGTTCGCCACCAGTGAAAATATAGGGAACAAAGCAGCATATCATATACACTAGTTGTCAAAGTTAGCGACCAGTGCAAATAAACGCCACAACAAAACATGTCCAGAACTGAAACATATCCTGGGTACCCATAATGTTGGCAAGATGCTTAGCAAACTTATTAACTTTCTCTTGTTTGGCGCTTAAATCCTCCAGCACTTGGTGTTGCACAAGAAAGTATGCATCTGAATTCTACAGGGAATTCCTCGGTTCTTCGGCTTCTTGCCGTAGCACAGTTGACTGATGCCTTTCATCTTGTAGCTGAGATTGAAGAACCCGAAGTGATTCAGGCAGCGAGTTCGAAGAGCTTGTGCCAGCGGTACTGGCAGTAACTCGTACACTACATCAACGCAGGACTATGGGGTTTTCTCACTGTCCACAAGATCGTTTTTATCACCTTTCTTGGAGACCAAAAGGGTTGTCTCACTATCTTGAACCTTATCTGCATTACTTTCTCTACCATTGCATAGTGGGGTGCTCTTCTCCAATATTTTGTTCGCATACTACAAGAGAAACAAGCAGACACATCACAGGTTTAGCATGTAGTATACGAAACTCATTTTGGTAAACCGGTTCAGTAGTAAGGTGGACAGGATAACAGCATGAAACAAACATATATCTATGTACTATGGTCACTGTATTGTCCATATCATTCTAGTTTATGTTGCCAAATCAAGATAGAGACATAGTTCAACTCATATATTTTTAGGACACAGTAGCATAGACAAGTGTGAGAAACTACACAACATTGGCAACACTTGTAATGTGCATCATGTGAGAACATAACTTTTTATGCAACTGAAACTGAAATCAACATAGAGCAATAAGTTACAACAACAATCCAGTTAAAGAAATCGGTTTAAAACATACCTGTTGCGCCATTGGAGTTTCAGTTGGATCATTCAAATTCGAAAGTAGGTGGTATGAGTAAATACAGTGATGCAATAGCAAAGGAGTATGGACCATAGCTATGGAATCTGACCTGAGAACAGTTTCTCTTCTGCTTTAAACGTGGAGTTTGGGTTCGATGTGGTGGTCTTCATGCTTTGGGCATGCAGTTGCTTTCCAAATTGCTGGTGTGGTGGTACTTTGTGGTGGACATGGTGATTTGTCAACTAGAAGTGGGTTACTATCCGCTGGGGATGGGGATAGATGGGTTGTAGCTGGTTCTCTGCCCAACGGTGTAACTGTGCAATCTGGAAGAGTCTCAATTATGTGTGGTGGGGCTAGTTTGTGGGCCAGTACAACCATGGTTCTATCTGCATCGACGGGTAGCACTATCTTTTGTGAAGAACGGGTTTTTACTCCCTTAGATACTGCCATCACCCCCTCCAATTCAAATGGCGGATAAACAAGAAAAGAAATTGAACATACAGACATTGTATGATAGACAGATGTGGTAATTCACATATATGTTGTCTAACCAAACAGGATAGCATGACACAATTTCACATATATGATGCCTAACTAAACAGGATAGCATGACATAGTTTCAGATATATGATGGATAACTTAACAGGATATAGTGGCAAAATTCAACATATGATGAGTATCTAAATAGGATGACATGACAAAACTATATGATGTATTTCTAGAATAGGTTGGGATGAAATAATTCACATACATCTTGTCTAAGAATACAGAATGACATGATATAATTGACATAATTGATTCATATACTAAGCAGCTGGCACTCGCATGTATGATCTCTAAACTAAGAAGATGGAATTCAATATTGTGCATATGATGTCTAAACTAAGCAATGCAAGACACCATATGCATGATATGAGAAATATAAACATTGCAACTTAGAGCATACACCTCAGGTGGGATATAGGACTGGTCGTCTGTCTCTGAATCCTCCTCTGAGGAGCTCCCTGTAACCATCGAGATATATGCTTCAACAAGTACCATTTCCTGCTCTAAAGACCTTGTTTTCCCTCCTAATTTTTCCATAACCGACTCAAATGTCTATACACACGAAAAGTAGTTCAATATACACAGATTATCGACAAATGGAATACGTAATGAAAGAAAAAGATGGCATGAGATAATTCACATATATGATGCCTGGCTACATGGCGGTGCATAATTCACATATATGATAACTGGCTGAAAAACATGGCATTACATAATTCACATATCTGATATAGAAAGCAAATAGGAGAAATTCACACAAAGCATGTCTAACCTAAGAAGATGGCATGGCAATGCAAGACACCATATGCATGATATGAGCAATATAACCTTACGAAGTTAGAGCATGCACCTTGGGGGGGGGGAATACGACTGGTCATCTGTCTCTGAATCCTCCGAGGAGCTATCTGTAACCAACAAGAAATCTGCATCGACAAGTAGCACTGACTGCTCGGAAGACCTTGTTTTCACTCCAAATTTTAACATGACCGACTCAAATGCCTGATGCACAGGAAGAGTAGATGAATGTATAAACATTGTCGACAAATGGAATACATTATGATAAAAATATGGCATGATACAATTCACATATACAATGACTGGCTAAACAGGATGGCGTTGCATGATTCACGTATATGATGCCTGGCTAAAGAAGATGGCATTGCATAATTCCCATATACTCCCTCCATTCCTAAATATTTGTCTTTTTAGAGATTTCAAATGGACTACCACATACGGATGTATATAGACATATTTTAGTGTGTAGATTCACTCATTTTGCTCCGTATGTAGTCACTTGTTGAAATCTCTAAAAAGACAAATATTTAGGAATGGTGGGAATATGATATAGAAACCAAACAGGTGGCATTCACACAAAGCAAATCTAAACTAAGTTGATGACATACAAGATGTATAATGTAAGTAATGCGAGGCGCCATATGCATGATATGACCAACATAAACATGCCAGGTTAGAGCAAACACCTCAGGTGGTAAATAGGAGTGGTCGGCTCCCTATGAATCCCCATCTGAACAGTCACTACTGTAGGATGCTGCTAACACGACACTACAATTAGAGACCCTTCTAGAAACTGTGTGCGATGCCATAATCGCAAACGGTGTTGTATGAAAACCGTCAAAAATGTGTAAAACGTTTGAGATGACAGATGCATCAAACACGGTTCAGGTTTTAGTTGCGTGTGCGACGAAGGGCATATGGTTCAGTTCAATCAACTATTTGCGATGAGGAGCAACAAAAGAAACGGGCAGCCAGATGAAGGCGTGTGCGATACACAGCATACGGTTCACTCGTATGAACTGTTTGTGATTAGGCAACACAAAAGAAACGGTCAGCCAGATCAAGGTGTGTGTGATTGAGGGCATACTCTTCAGGAGGATTAACTGTTTGCGATTAGGCAACAGACCAAAAATGGGTCAGCCAGATCAAAGTGTCTGCGATAGATGGCATACACTTCACATGGATGAACTATTTGCGATTAGCCACAACAAACTGAAATAGTTAGATAGATCAGTGTGTGTGCGCAAGACGGGCACACACATTCTAATTAAAAGAACCGTGCACGATGGTGCTGACATTGCCTATTGCGATGCACCCTATGGTGCAAACGCCACGTACGCGGCCGAGATGGCGTACATGCCCACGTTACGCCTTCTGGGAATAGTGCCGCACTTATAACCGTCAGTAAATTTTGAGCATGCGTCCCGTCACAATATTTTTAGAAGAACAGGGAGGCCGTGTCCCGTCACATTCCAAATTGCAAACTTGTTCACACCAATCAAATCCTAAATGGTTTCCCACTTAGGAGCGTATTACTACACAGTTATAAATATTACAACTCCAAGATGACTGCACATTCCTCCTCAACTCCTCATCCACAAAAATTCAAAAACAAACAAGTCACTCATCACTGTTCCCTTGCGTCCGCCATGGCCAGCGTGAGTTCTGGGTCGAGAGATTGCCACCAGGGAGAGGCGAGCCTGGAAGCGGGAGCACAAGAGATGTCCCGCCTCACCGTGAAAACAACCAACATGTCCCGCCACACGGCCGTAGCAGTAGAGAGGTCCCGCCGCGCCACCGAAGCAGCATGGAGGACCCGCTGCACTGTTGAAGCAGTAGACTAGTTCGGCCTTGCCGCGGAAGCAGAAGAGATGTCCTGCCATGCCGCGGATGCGGTAGAGATGTCCTCCCCCGCCGCGGCAGCCTTGGAAAATGCCTCGCTGGCAAGCGAGGACTCTTACAGGTGCATGCATGCCCTCGTCCTTAGGCAGATGGATCAGATCTCCAGGTGGGCGCGGTTGTAGGATGACCTGCAAGCCCCGTTTGAACAGTCTAACGACGTCATCCGAAAATTAAATGAGAGCAATGCAAAGCTCCGGGCCGAGCGCGACCTGCTGAGGGCAAAGATCGTCGGAAGTGCGGAGCAGCAGGAGCAGACCACTGCCTTGTTGAAGAGGACCGGCATCATCGTCGAGAAACTTATGGACGAGATTGCCATGCTGCGCATCGAGCGTAGAAGGCTGGTGGAGGAATCTGTGGATGCTCTCAACCAACATCTTGAGGACAAGAAAGAGCTCATCGCCGCCCGCCGTGGAGACTAGTTGTCTTCCTTCTTCTGTTGCCCTTGTGTATATCGGGCGTTGCCGCTTGTGGATTTTTTCATTATGTTTATAAATATGTAAGACAATTATTATCCAATGTCATCGTCCTTATATTCATCATGCTTGCTATAAGTCGTAATCAATGCTATATAGGTCCATCGGATCTTACATCAAGATCTGTGCAAAACTTCCTTTTCAGATTTTCATTTTTCTCTCTTAAATCTCAGTCCAGTGAAACATATAGCCACGCCGTAGAACAAGTGCTCGGGCGCCATTAATAGAGACGTTGGGAGGGAGGTGGGCGGCAGGTAGCGGTCAAAAGGGCTCTCCTTCCAATGAGCACGCGCAGGGGTCTGATCGCACGCCGCCCGTACTCCAATAGCTACCCGCATGGCACCTCCTAGCCAATAAAAAAAGGGGACGCGTGGCCGCACGTAATTGGTAAGTCGAACGCCCACGGTTTCAATAATACTTGTGTTTCGGATTTGTAATGTGACAACACTTGTTCCAAAATGACTTTGTTGACTGTTAATGTGTGCGCATTCACAAATCGGACAGAAAAATTACCACATCATGTTGGTGCCATGTCATGAGACCATGCCAAGTTTCATGATTTTCAGGCGTGTTTTGGAATTATTGAAATTAAAAACCAAGTTTCCCAATCTTTCCGGCCGAGCCACGACGACCAGATGTTTGAATTTCACTCCCATCTCTTGCATGGGACCTAGAAATTCACCCAAGGACACACATGTGATTTTTCAAACAACTTTGGTGCATTGGAGCATGTGCTTGTAGTTCAAATTTGAATTATGCACATTAAATGCCCGGAAACACAATTAATGTATAAAAAAGGCCAAACGAACCTGAAATAATTCCAAATCTAGCACGGTACTTCTATTTGGTCTAATTTGGATGTGTAAAAAAATTAAGACGGGAGAAGGCAGTGTATGTATGTCGTTTTGCACACAGAAGTGACACGTTCCCTCTTGGAACCACGAGCCTTCTCGAGGGAAGCTCTGGTTTGCAAGAAGCTTACACCAAAGCTTGTCCCAATTCGGCCAAAAAAATACCGCAACATGTTGGTGCCATGTCATGACACCATGCCAAGTTTCATGATTTTCATGCGTGTTTTGGAATTATAGGAATTAAAAAACCAAGTTTCTCAATTTTTCCGGCCGAGCCGCGATGCCCAGATGTTTCAATTTCACTCCCATCTCTTCCATGGGACCTAGAAATTCATCCAAGGAGACACATGTGATTTTTCAAACAACTTTGGTGCACTGGAGCCTGTGCTTCTAGTTCAAATTTGAATTATGCACATAAAATGACCAGAACCTCAATTAATGTATAAAAGGCGAAACAAACCCAAAATAATTCCAAAATTTAGCAGGGTACTTCTATTTGGTCTAATCTGGCTATGTAAAAAAATTAAGGCGGCTAAAGGCAGTGTATGAATGTCATTTCGCACACGGAGGTGACACGTTCCCTCTCGGAACCACGAGCCTTCTTGAGAGACGCTACGGTTTGCAAGGAGCTTACACCAAAGCTTGTCCCAATTCGGCCAAAAAAATAGCGCATCATGTTGGTGCCATGTCATGACACTAGGCCAAGTTTCATGATTTTCAGGCGTGTTTTGGAATTACAGGAATAAAAAAACCAAGTTTCTCAATCTTTCCGGCCGAGCCATGACGCCCAGATGTTTGAATTTCACTCCCATCTCTTGCATGGGACCTAGAAATTCACCCAAGGACACACATGGTTTTTCAAACAACTTTGGTGCACTGGAGCATGTGCTTCCAGTTCAAATTTGAATTATGCACATTAAATTCCCAGAAACTCAATTAATGTATAAAAAGGAAAAACGAGCCCGGAATAATTCCAAATTTTAGCACGGTACTTCTATTTGGTCTAATCTGGCTATGTAAAAATATTAAGGCGGGAGAAGGCAGTGTATGTATGTCGTTTCGCACACGAAGGTGACACGTTCCCTCTTGGAACCAAGAGCCTTCTTGAGGGAAGCTCCGGTTTGCAAGAAGCCTACACCAAAGCTTGTCCCAATTCGGCCAGAAAAATTACAGCAGCATGTTGGTGCCATCTCATGAGACAATGCCAAGTTTCCTGATTTTCAGACGTGTTTTGGAATTACTGGAATTAAAAAAAATCAAGTTCCTCAATCTTTCCAGCCGAGCCACGACGCCCGGATATTTGAATTTCACTCCCATCTCTTGCATGGGACCTAGTAATTCACCCATGGACACACATGTGATTTCAAACAACTTTGGTGCACTAGAGCATGTGCTTGCAGTTCAAATTTGAATTATGAACATTAAATGCCCAAAAACTCAATCAATGTACAAAAAAGGTGAAACGAGCCTAGAATAATTCCAAAATTTAGCACGGTACTTCTATTTGGTCTAAGCTGGCTATGTAAAAAAATTAAGGCAGGAGAAGGCAGTGTACGTATGTCGTTTCGCACAGGGAGGTGACACGTTCCCTCTCGGAACCACGAGCCTTCTTGTGGGATGCTCCGGCTTGCAAGAAGCTTAGACCAAAGCTTGTCCCAATTCGGCCGAAAAAATTATGGCAGCATGTTGGTGCCATGTCATGACACCATGCCAAGTTGCATGATTTTCGGGCGTGTTTTGGAATTACAGGAATTAAAAAACCAAGTTTCTCAATCTTTCCGGTCGAGCCACGACGCCTAGATGTTTGAATTTCACTCCCATCTCTTGCATGGGACCTAGAAATTCACCCAAGGACACACATGTGATTTTTCAAACAACTTTGGTGCACTGGAGCCTGTGCTTGTAGTTCAAATTTGAGTTATGCACATTAATTGCCCAGGAACTCAATTAATGTATAAAAAGGCCAAACAAACACGGAATAATTCCAAAATTTAGCACAATACTACTATTTGGTCTAATCTGCCTGTGTAAAAAAATTAAGGTGGGAGAAGGCAGTGTACGTATGTCGTTTCGCACACGGTGGTGACACGTTCCCTCTCGGAACCAGGAGCCTTCTTGAGGGAAGCTCCGGTTTGCAAGAAGCTTACACCAAAGCTTGTCCCAATTCGGCCGAAAAATTTACTGCAGCATCTTGGTGCCATGTCATGACGCCATGCCAAGTTTCATGATTTTTATTCGTGTTTTGGATTACAGGAATTAAAAAACCGAGTTTCTCAATCATTTCAGCCGATCCACGACACCCCGATGTTTGAATTTTATTCCCATTTCTTGCATGGGAACTATAAATTCACCCAAAGACACACATGTGATTTTTCAGCAAACTTTGGTGCATTGGAGCATGTGCTTGTAGTTCAAATTTCAATTATGCACATTAAATGCCCAGAAACTCAATTAATGCATAAAAATGCCAAACAAACCTGGAATAATTCCAAATTTAAACACGACACTCATGTACTAGTTGCATGTTCACTGTACGTAAATGTTCTACCAATTCAAACCCCATCCTTTCCCTCTGTAACACCATTTTGTCTTTCAAAACATAATGAAAAAATCAGGTATACCACAAATAGTTTACTAGAAAGAATCGTGTGGGATGCGATATGAAATATCTTGGCGCACCGTTTTGTCTGGCTTACGTAGGAAGCTTCGTCATCTACAGTCCACCGCCCCCGCTTGAACCCCACTTGCGCGCCAGTTTCTCGCGGCACCGAGCAAAAAAAATTTGCCACCGCGGAAATATCTATCTCCCCGCCCCCTCCCTCCTACCAAAAGCCACATTTCCACTGTTCCTCCTTGCTTTCCAAGTTCAATCCTTCACTACTACTTACGGGCAGCTCAGCCTCCTCGCCGGTGACCCTTCTTCTTGCAGAGCCGCCTCCTCGCCGGCTACCCTTCTTCTTGCAGCGACGCCTCCTCGCCGGCGACCCTTCTTCTTGTTGTGCCGCCTCTTTGCTGGTGACCCTTCTTCTTGCTGCGCGGCCTCCTCGCCGCCGACCCTTCTTCTTGCTACGCGGCCTCTTTGATATGGTCAGGTAATCCACACCCCACCACACCATCATCCTCCTTTCCCGTCCCACATGCCCTGATTGACAGAGTGACACCTTCCACCGAAATCACTTCCCCCTCCTCGAATTAAGCGATGCCCATGGCCATTTTACACGCAGTATAATGTGGAGTTGAGTAGCATGCGGCTGCATGCGCGAACGAGGTCGCTATGGCTGACATGCGTGTCGACCGCCAGATCTTGGAGGAGCACCTCGTCTTCGAGGCCACCGTCAACACCGCCGCGTAGTTATCTACTTTAAAATATAGCTCGTGATGTTTTCTCGAGGCCATCGCCAGTGCCTTCCAGTGATTTGTCCTTTGTAATGTTAATATGCAATCTGATGTTCAATTAACAGTTTGGTCCTCTGAAATGTAATGTTTAGTTAACACTTTGGTCCAACAATTGCTACATTTCGTAGTACTGTTTTCAAGCATTCTTTGTTTTGTTAACAGTCTTATCTTCTGATACATGTTTCTACTCTGCAATGTCGTGCTCAGTTAACTACTTTGGTTCATTTGGTCTGCTGTCCATTTAACTGTTTGGTTCAGTTCTGCAATTTGATTTTCATTTGTTGTGGTACAATTTTGTATTGTTATGCATGTGACACCAATCGAATTTGGCTGTATTCAATACATATTCTACAGATAGTATGGCAACTCTCACTTAACCTGATCAAGATCTTCTTATATGTGTGTTGCAGGGAAACAATGGGAGACAGTGCGGTTTTCCATCAAGGTTTGTTCAAGCAGGGTCCTTTGGCTAATAGCACATTATTGTGCAGTTGCAGGAATCATTCTAATATTTAGGTTTCTTACAATTTGGTCTTGCACATGTAGGTCCTGCTGTCAGAGGCTTATACGCACTTTTTGACCCATTTTGCATATGGGGAAATGAGATATCCATGAATATCGGTCAAGTCAAGAAACTCAGAAAGATTTTTAGGATGAAGAAGCTTGCAACGAATAACAGCAAGATCTTTGTTTGCACAATGAAGAAGACATCAATCAACTATAGGATGGTACCAAGTCTTTTACCTTGTTTTTACCCCTTGCGCCATCTCAAAATTTACAACAACGATTTATGCATAGCTTTGTTTTTAGTACTTTTCAAAGCAGTTCACCTATGATTACCTCTCAAACCACCTGCATGGTCAAGAGGCGAGGAAGGTATTCATTCAACACCCATGGTACAATATTGATGTCTTGCTGAAGAGGATGAAGGTTGGGCGAGCAATTATCCATAGCCACTGGCCTAAAGTTGCAAGGACATTCAACATCACTGAAGGATCAATATTTGCCATCCGCTTCTACAGTTTCCCAGATGAGATTCATCTGTCTATTTACCGTGTATGATCCTACTTTCCAAAGGTTTTCAATGTTGCATGTGAAACTTGGTGCTGTTGTGTAATGGCGTTACTGAGTGCCGAAGGTATCTGATGTAATTCCATTATGAAATCGTGGTTGCTTTTATACAGATATGAAATATCCGGCGTGTTTTATAAGAAATGTCAGATTGATTAGTACATGGATTATCAATAATAGGCTAACTACCCTGCTTATTGGGGTTTTCTATTGCAAACAGTTACATAGACAGCACCGTGGGCAATGAACTCAAACAACCCGCATGGTTTCTAGAAAGTAGGCGTGTTCGATCAACTAACAATCACACACGGCTTCCGGCAGCGAACTGTTTGCGTTAGGCCACCTTGCACAAACGTTTCGACACAAAGAACTGTGTGGGATGTACATACCTACGGAAATGATTTTCTAGGATTCACCGTGTGGGATGTACATACCTAGGGAAATGATTTCTGAGATTCACCGTGTGGGATGTACATACCTACAGAAATGATTTCTAGGATTCACCGTGTGGAATGTACATACCTACGGAAATGATTTCTGGGATTCACCATGTGGGATGTACATACCTACGAAAATGATTTCTGGGACTCACCGTGTGGGATGTACATACCTACGGAAATGATTGGGTTTCCATGCCTCGCCCGATTGCACACGGCCCCAGCCTGGGTCCCATGAGGGCCTATCCCCGACGATTTTTGGGTCGTGTGGGAAGGACCCCCCTATCGCCCACACTCACTTGGCGACGGTTCCAAATGCCGTCACGGAAATGGGTTTTAAACCGTTTGTTTAGGACGTCGTTGTACTAGTGAGTTATCTTCCTCTGGAATACAACCTAGAATGGCGGGAGGGGGGCACTTCGCCCACCATGGAGCGGCGTCTGCATGACATTATATTCCCATGCAACGGTCTTCTCTTTTTCTCTACATGTTCAGTACGCTTGTGTACAATAACTGACATGCATAATAAAAAAATAATTACATTTTGTGAGGCCTAAGGGGTTCATGCAGAAATCAAGACTGATGTTACCAAACGAGTGGATAGATCCAAAACTAATAATAGCATGTAGATTATAGCTTGAGTTTAAAAAGATAGACAATGGATCATCTTCTGTTTATTGCCCCCCCCCCAACATGAACCACATAGAAGACCCTAGATGATCCAGATAGTAGACATATACTATTTGTTGCTTCCTCGATATGAGACCGACGGGCATTTTAAAACTCAAGTTTGAACGATAAAGTTGTAGGTAATAATAATCGATGTATAACATAAGCAAACACAAAAGATTGCGACCTCTCTTTCGGAACTGTGTAGTCCTCAGGTTCATCTGCTCAGTCGATGATGGTAATGCAGTTGGAGTGGCTGCCGGCAATGGGGAAGATGATCTGAGGCGGTGAAAGAAAGTCTGCAGGGGGGATCTCTACTGCAGTGAACGCTTTTATAAATGGTGCACCTCAGGTGGGGTGGATGATGGCACGGCAGGAGCAGGACATAACACACAGAGTTTTCTTGGATGCCTATCTGAAAATGAAGTAAATCTGTAAGGGCTCCTTAGAATTGGAGGATTCTATAAACGCGGGGACATGAAAAACACAGGAATAGGATAGGAATGCACGTGCAAAACAGAGCATTTGGAAACATAGGATTTCTATCAACCTGGGTGTTTGGTTCACATGAATTGGAAGAACACAGGAATGGAGAAACATGGTAAAATTAAAGTCAAACCACGTGAAAATGAAAAAAAATAAGAATCTAATTATGTTAGTAATGCAATTAGTCATGTTCTTCATGCATATTAATTTGAAAAGGACATCCAAGTGGATATTAAAATTCCTATATTTTTTTCTTTGAAAGAGACACCAAAGGAAAAAAATCCCTTCTAACCAAATGCACAAATAGTAGTACCATAGTAGTTCCATAGAAAATGATCCCTGAGGGATCGACATGAATGCAGAGTAACAAAGTGATGCGACGAGTGTACAACCTCTCTAGCATAGCCTTGTCGACCTCAACATCATTGGGTTGGACGTGGAGGATGGTGATGGTTGTGTGACTGTCAGCGGCGGGGAAGAAGATCTGAGGCCTCTGGAAACGGCGCCGAGGGTACTGCTCCACTGTGATGGACGGTTCCATCGTTGGAGCAGCTCTGGTAAGGTGTACGGCGGCGAGGCTGAAGCAAGACAACATTAATCTAAAGTGGGACTCTAATATCATCTGCAATAGATAATGTAAAATACGTCACCAAAAAGTGCTAGATGTAAAACGCATCAGCCGTGCCACGGCCACTCTGACAGATGGTGTAAATACTGTTCACTCTGAACTTAACTCAAGAAACTGAACTTTATAGTTGAAACTGAATTTTACTGTAGAAACTGATTGAACTAGTAGCAGAGCATTGCAATAGATGTTTAGGGCATTCGAGCACTAGTAGTAGAGAAGAAGTGATCTAAATCAGCAAACGCACGAGCAGGGAACACACTAGCAAAGAGCAAGTCATGCAGTAGCCCGGTGAGCGAGTGCTAAAGGAGCAACTCCTATAGTTGCCGGAGGTCGTGCAGCAGCAGCAGTGCGAGCAAGAGCAAGAGCAGAGCAGCAACGCGACTGGCCGCAATAGCACAGCAGAGCAGCAGCGCGAACAAAAGCAAGAGCAGTGCAGTAGCACGACCAACAGCAAGAACATAGCTGAAGTGCGAGCGAGAGCCGGAGCAGCAGTAGCAAAGCGAGCAAGAGACAGAGCAGCAGTAGTGCCGGTGTAGAAGTCACCGCCGAGGAAGCAACAACATGGGGGAGAGACGCCATGGATGAAGTGGTTGGCGACAGTGTCGTTTATGGAGAACTGCCATGGCTTCTCGGTATAGAGCACCGGTAGCCCCGTGAGATCGAATAAAAGATAAAATGTAACGGTGAGTGCAGAACCTCCTTGGTGGCGCCGAGTTGGCCTCAGCTTCATTGGAGGAATTGGTGAGGGTGCTGTAGTTCTGGTGGGGCAGGTCAAGATGGCACTATGGGGATGGAGGTGGTGCGATATACGAGGCGAATGTCTGGGCATCAACTTGGAGGTGGAGGACAGGACGGCTGATCCGGCGGGACGACGAGATCGACGACGGATCCTCATCCAGTGCGGTGGATGAGGGACGGTGAGCTGCTGCGGTGGACGACGTCGTCAGGGAAGAGTCTCGGGATGGGCGGCAGTCGGGAGGCCGACGGAGGAGCATGGGGTTTCGTGGGTTTTGGTGGCCTCGGTATATGAATGGGGGAACGAAGGGGAAGGTAGGGGGAGCCATGTCTTAGGGACGCGCTTGTCCGAAATGTAGGGTAAGTTACCAGCATACGCCCACCGGTTTTGATGTCACGACATCGAGCCTGCATTTTTGACTGAGGGGTAGAAGGGGGATTTCGCGTGTCTGGGCTATGGGACCAATATCAAATGAGGAGGGAGTTTTCGTGCGCATTGAAATTTCAGGATAACAAGGCTCGACACGGGTTGAAGAGGTGGGAGTTTCAAAGCAGATGAGATAAAAGATACTTGAGCTTGAAAATTTTGGGATAACAAGGCATAGATTCGTTGTTTGGTAGAACAAACTTAACGTGTACAAAAAAAATTCATACAAGACACAAGAGAGTCATCTCCTGTTTTACTATATTGCTATAAATGCCATTGAAAAAACTACAAGAAAAATGTAAAAAAAATTGGGAGAACAAGATTACCCTCTACAGTACCAAATCGATTTGCACTTCCCTCAACAACAAGAAAAAACAAATCAATTCCCACCAAAATAAAGAGTCATGCCCCTTTTTATATGCTTGCAAATGCCAGGATCTTGAATTTCAATTTTTGAATCCACATTATGTTGAATTCGAATATATCGCTAGGTGACCTTGCGGTTTATAATGGATGTAGTCCTACATTTTGATCTTCCATCATATATGAACATTTTAGTCCACCCTATGAACATATATATTGTCGTCTTCCATATGGACTAAATTTGAATACGATTGTTGTCAAGTTATACAATCATTTATAATATTATCTTGATAATAAAAAACATGCATATAGCAGTAATCATATTTCACTATGAACTACATGTACCATACGATCTCCAATTCAAATATGTGTATCCATTTATGTTGAATTCAAATCAGAGTACATTGCTCTAGGTAGAGAGATGTTCGAGATAATCTAAACCCTGTTTTCATATGTATAATTTTTGGCTGAATTGGGACATGTTTTGGTATAAGCTTCTAGCAAAACCGGAGATTCTCTGAACAAGCCTCGTGGTTCCGAGAGGGAACGTGTCACCTTTGTGTGCGAAACGATATACGATGCCTCCCCCCTAATTTTCTTTACAGAGGCAACGTAGAACTATGTGAGTGCCATGTTAAATTTTGGAATTATTCTGGCTTAAATTGGCCATTTTTATACATTAATTGAGTTTCTGACATTTAATATGCATAATCCAAATTTGAACTACAAGCACATGCTCCAGTGCACCAAAGTTGGTTGAAAAATCACATGTGTGTCCTTGAGTGAATTTCTAGGTCCCATGCAAGAAATGGGAATGAAATTCAAACATCTGGGCGTCGTGACTCGGCCGAGAACATCGAGAAACTTGGTTTTTAAATTCATGTAAATCCAAAACTCACCTGGAAATCATGAAACTTCACATGGTGCCATGTCATGGCACTAACATGTTGTGGTGAAAAAATTGGGCCGATTTGGAATAAGTTTTGGTATAAGCTTCTTGCAAACCGAAGCTTCTCTCAAGAAGGCTCATGGTTCTGAGAGGGAACGTGTCACCTTTGAGTGTGAAACGATATAAGTGGCCCCCCGTGAGTTTCTTTACAGAGGCAACAGAGAATTACATGCATGCCCTGTTAAATTTTGGAATTATTCCGGGTTCGTTTGGCCTTTTTTATACATTTTGAGTTTCTGGTCATTTAATGTGAATAATTCAAATTTGAACTACAAGCACATGCTCCCGTGCACCAAAGTTGGTTGAAAAATCACATGTGTGTCCTCGGGTGAATTTCTAGGTCCCATGCAAGAAATGGGAATGAAATTCAAACATCTGGGCATCGTGGCTCGGCTGAGAACATTGAGAAACATGGTTTAAAAATTCTTGTAAATCCAAAACACGTCTGAAAATCATGAAACTTGGCATGGTGTCATGTCATGGTACTACCATGCTGTGGTAAAAAAATTGGCCGAATAGGAACACGTTTTGGTATAAGCTTCTTGCAAACCGGAGCTTCTCTCAAGAAGGCTCGTGGTTCTGAGAGGGAACGTGTCACCTTTGTGTGCATAATTCAAATTTGAATACAACCACATGTGCCAATGCACCAAAATTGGTTGAAAAATCACATGTGTGTCCTCGGGTAAATTTCTAGGTCACATGCAAGAAATGGGAATGAAGTTCAAACATCTGTGCGTCGTGGCTCATCTGGAAACATTGAGAAACTTGGTTTTTTAATTCCTGTAAATCCAAAACATGCATGAAAATCATGAAAGTTGGCCTGGTGTCATGACATGGCACCAACATGATGTGGTAATTTTGCTGTCCGATTTGCGAAGGCGCACACACTAACAATCAACAAAGTCATTTTGGAACAAGTGTTGTCACATTACAATCGGAAACACAACTATTATTGAAACCATGGGTGTTCTATTTACCATCTACGTGCCGCCACGCGTCCCCTTTATTATTAGCTAGGAGGCTCCTTGCAGGGTAGCTATTTGAGTACAGGAGGCGTGTGTTCAGACCCCTGCGCGTGCTTATTGGGAGGAGAGCCCTCTGACGTCCATCTGCCGTCCACCTCTCTCCCAAGGTCTCCATTAATGGTGCCCGAGCCTCTATTTAATGGCATGGCTATGTCTCACTCGACTGAGATTTAAGAGAGAGAGAAAAAGAAAATCTGAAAAGAAAATTTTGCACGGATCTTGATGTAAGATCCGACGGACCTATATAGCATCTACTGCGACTTATAGCAAGACTGATGAATATATAAGGACGCCAGTGGATGATAATTGTCTTACATAATTAAGAAGATAATTAAAACTCCACATGCGGCTATGCCTGAAATACACAAGGGTAAAAGAAGAAGGAAGACAACAATCTGGCTCGCTGATCTCTACTTTCTTGATGCATTGCTGCCGGCCGCGGGAACTAGTCTTCGCGGCGAGCGGTGATGAGCTCGGTTGTGTCCTCAAGACACTGCTTGAGAGCGTCCACAAATTCGTCCACCATCCTTTGGTGCTCGATGCAAAGCATGTCATTCTCGTCCATAAATTTCTTGACAATGACGCTGGACTCTTCAACAAGGCCTGCTGCTCTGCACTTCGGACGATCTTCGCCCTCCACAGGTCGGGCTCGGCTTGGAGCCTCTCATTTACCTCCCTTAGTTGCCGGATGACGCCGGTAGCCTATTCAAACGAGGCTTTCCTGTCATCCTGCAACCTCGCCCAGTCGGAGATCTGATCCATCTGGCTATGGACGATCGCAGGCATGCGCCTATAAGAGTCGTCGCCTACCCATGAGACATTTTCCCAGGCAGTCGCGACGCGGCGGGACATCTCTGCTGCATTCACGGTGCACCGGGACATCTCTGCTGCTTCCGCGGCGCGGCCGTACTAGTCTGCTGCATCGATGGCATGGCAGGACATCCGTGCTGCTTTGGCGGCGCGAAAGGACCTCTGTGCTACTACTTCCGCACGGCGGGACATGTCGGCTGCTTTCGCGGTGAGGCGGGACATCTCTCGTGCTTCCGCTTCCATGCTCGCCTCTCCCTGGTGGTAATCTCTCGGCCCAGAACTGACGCTGGCCATGGCAGACGCAAGGGAAGGATCCTGAATGACTTGTTTGTTTTTGTGGATGAGGAGTTGAGGAGGAACGTGCCATCATATTGGCATAGTAGTATTTATAACCGAGTACTAATACGTTCCTAAGTGGGAAACCATGTAGGTTGTCATCTGTGTGAACAGGTTTGCAATTAAATATAGCGTGGTAGTAGTACCTCCTTTCCGATTTATAGGGCTCAATTTAAAAATCTCACCAACCAAGGTAGATGATGAGTGGTGGAAATTTTTTTGTAGTTTGCAATGTGACGAGACGCAAGCTCAAAATTTATTTACGGTTCTAGTTTCGAAGTGTGGCACTATTCCCGTATGGCGTAACGTGGGCACGTGTTCTCGGCCGTGGTGTAGTATATGCCATGGTAGTTCTTTTTCTACTATTGTGTACGTGCAATAACTAGCACCATCAGATACATATCTTACGGTTATTGGGGCATTCGACAGGAATAGCCTCATGGCGAGCTATAGACTAGTCTTTTTTTCAGACACATTAGACACATCTCTTGGGACTTCTCGCACACACCATCACTAGCTCCCCAGGTCGATGCCACCCACATACACTTGTACTCTGAGTTTAGTACGTTATACAGGAAGAGAAGAGGTGCACGCATGCACTCGTCCTCTCTCACACACGCATCTGTAGCTATGAATTGTAGTGTTCTCAACCATCCGATTTGCTCTATCATAGGTTTCATGTTGCTCCTTGGCCTTGAGATTGAGAAGTTTAAAGCATGGAGGCTAAGCTGGAGGGGCGAGGTTTTGGTTAATGTGCGGGCCGCACACGGTACCAACACGATACGAGCTTCGTCTGCCTGGTGCGCAGTCGGTGAGTTGTCCAAGTATAGACACAACCAAGACCTCCTTGGTATCTGCGCCTCGACTTATGCGCAGAGAAATTAGGATCGGAGGGAGTACTACTAGTAGTAGTACAGTACTACTTTGATGTGTCGCGTCAACTCGCACAAGTATGCAACACTTCCTGAACAAACAAGCATATAGGTTGTTTCCGTTATACTTCTTACCCAAACGATCTTTATATCCAACATACACAAAATACACGTTCGACTGTTGGAATTACTTTAACTGTTGATCTGATGTCGAAGTAATTGCTGCATCGCCACCGAAACCCACCATATCTTAAGCTAAATTAGGCCGAGCTAACCCCTATATTAGCATATTACTAAGATAAATAGAAGGCACTGGAGAATCATTTAGGACGTGAACTTGTCAATCTGAATGTGGAGGAACACCAGCTTAGCCCCGGCCAGCAGCTTGGGCGGAACTGTGAAGAAGGTCAACTCCTGCATGGAGATGTTGTCGGGATCCTTGCTGCTTGTCACCTCCATTTCCACCTTGACGGCGTCGGTCCTACCTTTGGGCTCCCCCGGCGGGCCGGTCACCCACAGCTTGGCCACGTAGTGTTGCAGTGGGGACACCCCACTCTGATGCAGACGATCGACATGGCGATAGGCGCGCCGATGTCGAGCACGCCGCCGACTAAGAAAAATGCACGGTCGTCCACCTCCGCGAATAGCAAGAGACGTGGCTCCGATAGTGGCACTTGCAGCTGGAGCACCTTGCCGTACCGGATCCTATGCACGGGCATGGGATGCATGGTGCAGATGTGGTGGGAGAGCACCAGCGGCGGGCATTCGTAGCCGCAGACGGGCACGGGGAATTTGTAGGGCCCGAGCGGACACACCCTCTGGTGATCGGCGAGCTTGTGGTAAGTGATGTAGACTCCACAGCCTTCGTGCAGGCACTCCACCCTCACCGAGGAGGATGGCGTGCACTGCCGTGTTCCGCACGTTGAAGCCACCGTCGCACTCACACTTCTAGCACTGCTGCCTGTTCCTGGGGTGCTCGACGCGGCAGTCCGCGCAGGCCAGGTGCCCTCCCTTGCACTGCACAGATCAATTGAACAACACATCAATCAAGAAACCTGCACCTTGCTCGAGCAGCCGAACGGATGAGGTGTATTCGAACCTGATACACTAGAGGCTTAAAGGGGGCGGAGGCACAAGGGGCAGTGGAGCAAGGTGAGGTCCATAGAGACCATAGAGAGCTCCATCGTCGGGTACTGTTCTGTCTGCATGATCTCGCCCTCCTCATGCACAACCATCTCTCGCTTTAGGGACGGGGCATTACAAAGCTTTACCGTCACATATTCATACTACTTCAAGGTGAATTAAATCAACACATGCAAGTATCAAAAGGAGAGTCATGGCATGCATGCATGCATTGTAATTAATGCATCAGTAAACGCAAATTATTGATATATATAGAGTGCAGTGATTTGATGTGTCGCGTTAACTTGTACAACAACAAGAAGTTTGGTTACTACAACGTCCTCTCCCTCGCGGACTGAGCTCCGGTGCCTTAATTGCACCTGCCTTTGGCTGCATGATAGGTGGGCCACCCACCTGTTGGGCCCACCTGTCATACACGCTAAGGCAGGAGCATTAAGTCAATGAAGCTGCATCCCTCCCTTGCCCATGAGCGTGGTGGCTGGCAGGTCTAGGAGAAGCTTTCGTGAGACGCTCTCCCTCCCGCACGCGGTGGACATGCAGCAGTTCATTTGGTGTCAGATGCCCAGAAGCATATTGTAGTACTCATCCACTACAGTAGTACTCCATTGTTCGACTTCCCGAAGAGGTGAAGAGCCAAGCGCAGCCTGGATGCTCATGTGACAGTTTCATGTGTAGAGTAGTCTAGGATAGCGTGTACCATGCCTTTATGCTTAAAACCGTTGTGGTCGGCTCCATGCTATGAGGCTGTCTCGAAGCTTTTTTTGATTAAAATAATCTTCTGGCCCTACCTGTCATCTTGGTGATTGTAGTTGGCATGCTCATCTGGTTAACACAGGAATATATTGTGGTGGGGTAAATGTTAGAGGTTGCAGCAAATATATTGTACATTCTGGGTCTTTCAGCCAAGATTAGAGGCAACCATGTGGGAACAGTGCTATGATATGTCGCCTCAACTCGTACAACAAAGAGAAGCTTGATTTTAGTACTACATGCCTTCTCCCTCGCCCATCCGCGCGGTGGCTCATAGACAAGGACAGGCAACAAGCTATCCCTTCCGCACGCGGTGGATGGACATGCAGCAGTGGATTCGATACTGTAGTAGTAGTAGTAGTAACATCATTGTTCATCTTCTCGAAGAGGCGAAGATCCAAGTGCAACCTGAACGTGGCAGATGCGAACCTTGGAGCACGCATATAGCCAGGCTCTTGCATGAGACAAAATTGCTATGTGAGCCTTGTAAACCAGAAAGGAGTATTTGCCTTTCTAGAGATTTCAACAAGTGACTAGACTACACCGAGACGGAGTACATATGGAGCAAAATGAGTGAATCTACACCGTAAATAAATTCTTAGTTCTCTCATTTTCCTCTCTGCCTTGGTCGCGTTGCACAATATTGAGTATACTAGTACTGACTAGTCTCTTTTTGGCATGCATTTACGTTTTTTAACATAGTACAGACACAAGCGCTCATATACACGCGCATACACTCACCCCTATGAATGCACACACGCACACCCTACTCCTATGAGCATCTCTGAAAGACTTAGCTAGCATATCATCATGAAATTTTCGAAGTCGCTAGAGGCACCTCGTCATCGATGGGAACGTCTCCTGACACGCATTTACATTGATACGGCTTGAATGGCAAGGAGGGAGAGGGTAGCGGTTCCCGCGACGTTGAACGGTCAATGATGCATCCTCAATTAGCATGCGGAGGGAATTAATTGGAGAAGAAGAATATAGCCAGCATGATGTGAATGCAATAGAGTTTGGACTCTCATATAAAGGCGCCCCACCACTCCAATCCATCTACTCCTAGTCTCTCTGCAACACTGCTCACTCCAATCCAAGACGAAGTGACCAGAAGCAACAAGCACCTATGGAGGCGATGGACGCGAGCGGCAGTTGGCTATGCCAAATCATCCAAGATGCCGGCCTGTGGCCCTGCACCGTGCAGCATTTCGAGACTGTGCTGGCGATCACCGGTGTTATAGCCCTCGCCGACGCCGGCTTCGCCTCTCGCATGAACGACATGATGGTCCACTCCATCCGCAAGTTCACCACCGTCAAGAAGCATGCGGACGACCTTTCCATACTACTCCAGCCCGCGTGCCCAGGCTCCTCATTGTTTGCCACCCTCATAGGCCTCCATGGTGACGAACTCTTTCAACCCCTGGTGGCCCTGCAAGTGTCGAAAGTCACGACGAAGAATGTGCACCTTGAGGCCGTGCTCGCCATGCAGTGCCTCACCATGCAAGAAACCATCAACTTGCTCATCCACGTCTACGAGGAAATCGTCTACATAGGCCACTACAAGGACAGAGAGGATAGAAAGACGTTGGCCTTCTTCCAGCGGATGGAATCTTTGGACGCCATTGTTCGTAAGCACGTCGACCTGGCCACAAAAGCCACTGCTACTTAGCCGCTGTTCGTGTTGGGGAACGCAGTATTTCAAAAAAATACCTACGATCACGCAAGATCTATCTAGGAGATACATAGCAACAAGAGGGGAGAGTGTATCCATGTACCCTCGTAGACCGAAAGCGGAAGCGTTTAGTAATGCGGTTGATGTAGTCGAACGTCTTCGCGATCCAACCGATCCAAGCACCGAACATACGACACCTCCGCGTTCAGCACATGTTCAGCTCGATGACGTCCCTCGATCTCTTGATCCAGTCAAGGACGAGGGAGAGTTCTGTTAGCACGACGGCGCAGCGATGGTGATGGTGAAGTTACCGGCGCAGGGCTTCGCCTAAGCACTACGACGATATGACCGAGGTGTGTAACTGTGGAAGGGGGCACCACACACGGCTAAGACAAATCTTGGAGTGCCTTTCGGGGGCCCTCTGCCCACATATATAAAGCATGGAGGGAGAGAGGCCGACCCTCCTAGGGGCACGCCAAGTTTAGGGAGTCCTACTAGGACTCCCAAGTCCTAGTAGGATTCCCTTTCCTTTTTGGAGTAGGAAAGAAGGGAAGGAGGGAGAGACAGAAGGAAAGGAGGGGTCGTGCCCCCACCCGTTGTCCAATTCGATTTGGGCAGGGGGCAGGCGTGCGCCACCTCGTGGCCCTTCTTCCCTCTCTCCACTAAAGCCCAATAAGGCCCATTAACTTCCCCCCGCGAATTCCCGTAACTCTCCGGTACTCTGAAAATACTCGGAACAATTCCGATATCCGAATATAGCCTTCCAATATATTGATCTTTACCTCTCGACCATTTCAAGACTCCTTGTCATGTACGTGATCTCATCCAGGACTCCAAACAAACTTCAGTCATCAAATCACATAACACATAATATAAATCGTCATCGAACATTAAGCGTGCGGACCCTATGGGTTCGAGAACTATCTAGACATGACCGAGACACATCTCCGGTCAATAATGAATAGCGGCACCTGGATGCTCATATTGGTTCCTACATATTCTATGAAGATCTTTATCAGTCAAACCGCATAACAACATATGTTATTCCCTTTGTCATCAGTATGTTACTTGACCGAGATTCGATCATCGGTATCATCATACCTAGTTCAATATCGTTACTGGAAACTCTCTTTACTCGTTCTTTAATGCATCATCCCGTAACTAAATCATTATTCTCATTGCTTGCAAGGCTTATAGTGATGTGCATTACTGAGAGGTCCCTGAGATACCTTTCCGATACTTGGAGTGACAAATCCTAATCTTGATCTATGCCAACTCAACAAACACCTCCGGAGACACATGTAGAGCATCTTTATAATCACCCAGTTACGTTACGACGTTTGATAGCACACAAGGTGTTCCTCTCGTGTTCGGGAGTTGCATAATCTCATAGTCAGAGGAACATGCATAAGTCATGAAGAAAGCAATATCAATAAAACTACATGATCATTATGCTAAGCTAACGGATGGGTCTGGTCCATCACATCATTCTCTAATGAAGTGATCCTATTCATCAAATGACAACACATGTCCATGGCTAGGAAACTTAACCATCTTTGATTAACGAGCTAGTCAAGTAGAGGCATCCTAGGGACACTCTGTTTATCTATGTATTCACACATGTACTAAGTTTCCTCTTAATACAATTTTGGCATGAATAATAAACATTTATCATGATATAAGCAAATATAAATAACAACTTTATTATTGCCTCTAGGGCATATTTCCTTCAGTCTCCCACTTGCACTAGAGTCAATAATCTAGTTCACATCGCCATGTGATTTAACACCAATAGTTCACATCACCATGTGACCAACACCCAAAGGGTTTACTAGAGTCAATAATCTAGTTCACATCGCCATGTGATTAACACCCAAAGAGTACTAAGGTGTGATCATGTTTTGCTTGTGAGAGAAGTTTAGTCAATGGGTCTACAATGCTCTGCATGGAGGTACTCTAGCTAATTGCTCCCACTTACAATATGTATCCAGATTGACTCAAAGTCATCCAGATCATTGTAAAAGCTTGCATCGACGTAACTCTTTACGACAAACTCTTTATCACCTTCATAACCGAGAAATATCTCCTTAGTCTTCTAAGGATAATTTTGACCACTGTCCAGTGATCCACTCCTGGATCAATATCGTACCCCCTTGCCAAACTCATGGCAAGGTACACAATAGGTTTGGTACATGGTATAGCATACTTTATAGAACCTATGGCTGAGGCATAGGGAATGACTTTCATTCTCTTTCTATTTTATGCCATGGTCGTGTTTTGAGTCTTACTCAACTTTAGACCTTGCAATATAGGCAAGAACTCCTTTACTGTTCCGTTTTGAACTACTGCAAAATCTTGTCAAAGTATGTACTCATTGAAAAATCTTATCACGCATCTTGATCTATCTCTATAGTTCTTGATGCCCAATATGTTAGGAGCTTCACCGAGGTCTTTCTTTGAAAATCTCCTTTTAGATACTCCTCTGTGCTTTCCAGAAAATTCTACATCATTTCCGATCAACAATATGTCATTCACATATACCTATCAGAAAGGCTGTAGTGGTCCCACTCATTTTCTTGCAAATACAGGCTTCATCACAAGTCTGTATAAAACTATACGCTTTGATCAACTTATCAAAGCGTATATTCCAACTCCGAGATGCTTGCACCAGTCCATAGATGGATCGCTGGAGCTTGCACATTTTGTTAGCACCTTTAGGATTAACAAAACCTTCTTGTTGTATCATATACAACTCTTCTTTAATAAATCCATTAAGGAATGCAGTTTTGACATCCATTTGTCAGATTTCATAAAATGTGGCAATTACTAACATGATTCGGATAGACTTTAAGCATTGATACGAGTGAGAAAATCTCATCGTAGTCAACACCTTGATCTTGTCAAAAACCCTTTTTGACAAGTCGAGCTTTGTAGATAGTTACACTACTATCAGCGTCCGTCTTCCTCTTGAAGATCCATTTATTCTAAATGGCTTGCCGATCATCGGGCAAGTCCAGCAAAGTCCACACTTTGTTCTCATACATGGATTCTATCTCAGATTTCATGGCCTCATGCCATTTGTCGGAATTTGGGGTCATCATTGCTTCCTCATAGTTCGTAGGTTCATCATGGTCTAGTAACATGACTTCTAGAACAGGATTACCGTACCACTCTCGTGTGGATCTGTCACAACCCTAGAATTTGATTGCAAATAGTTGCACAAGCATCCATGCATCATGTCTAAATTTGTTTGAAAATTGAAATGGGGATTGTTCAAACCCTAGCACCAAATGAAATCCAACTAGGATCAAATGAAATATTTTCTATGAACACAAAATGCCCTTCATAAATGTTCATCATTTTTGCATTGGTCTAGAAACTCTGCAAAAAATGGTGCACACTTCTCTAGGACAATCTGGATTTTTGAATTAAATCATAAGTATTTGAATTTGGACATTTAAATTCTATAAAATATTTTAAATGTCCAAATAATCTTGAAAGCATTTGATGGCTGTTGGAAATAATCCAAACAGTGCACACAAACATTTTCAGGATTTTTGAAAATGCTCTGGCATTTTTAATAAAGCCAAAAAAAATTACAGAAATAGAAAAACAAAAATAAAAGACAAAAGAGAGAGAGAGACTCACCTGGTAAACAACAGTGCGGCCCAGCACTGTAGCTGGCGGCCCAGCCCACCTAGGCCTCCCCTGTCGTCTTCTTCCCCTGCCAGGAGGACGAGCGCGTAGCCGTAGCGCGCCGACACGCGCCTGGCCACCTCTTGCTTGCTAGCTTGCCGTTGGAGACGCCTAAGTGCGCCACGCACGTTCCCAACACGGACCCTCTCACTTTTTCCCTCGCTCCCCTCCTCTGTCTCGCTCTCTCAAGCACACCCGAACATGCACGTCGCCGCCGTCACCGTTCGCCATTGCCACTAGCCTCCCTCGCTCTTTCGATGTGCCCAAGAGAAGCGTCATGACATACACGGCCTAGACACCATGCCACGCGACCTGGATGCCCTGTGGAGTCGCCATCGCCGTCTTCTTCCTCGTTGGCCACCGGAGATCGCCGTCGTTGTTTCGTCATCACCAAGCCGTCCCCGAGCCTAGTGATCGTCTCGTCCACTCCCAGTGAGCTCCTCCACCGATCCCCCCTAACCCCATGGCTTATTTCCCGCCGTAGTCGTCAGTCCCGTAATGACCGTGATGGGCCACCACACGGGCTCGTCGCCGGCGAAGCCTCGGTGACCAATTGTTCATGCGTGTGCGTCCGTTGCACTCGCAATGTCCCGTAGATCAACTCTTGCATGACAGCCAGCTCATTGGCAAGCCGCAGCACAAACCCCGCACCACCCGAGCTCTGGCCGCAGCTCAAGAGCTCGCCGTCATCGGCTCCGGCCACCACCACAATTTGACGCGCACCGACGAGGGCTCTCCAACACGCCCAGCCGCAACTCGAACCGTGCCTCGTAGCGCAATCCCGAGCCCCACCGTCGCCTGTGGCCATGCCGATGATCATCCGCCTGCCAAATCTAGAGGTACTTAGCGCTAATGGCCTCCCCTGTGCCAATGACAGGTGGGCCCGACACCTAACAGTAGCTAGATTAAGTTTAATTTAACACAAATAACACTGCTAATTAACTGGGTCACATACCAGTGGGCCCCACCGGCCAGGTTTGACCTGGACGACCCCTGTTGACTTGCTAACATCACAGTGAGGTAGTGCTAACGCAATAATTGATTTTCTAGGATTTTAGATAAATTAGAAATGATTTATGAATTTCAGAAAATGTTCAAAACTTCAAAAATTCACAGAAATTCAACCGTAGCTCAGACTGAAATAATTTATATATGAAAAATTATCAGAAAAATGCAATCTATCCATCTGTAAAATTTTCATGCATGCAAAACCAAGTTATACCTACTGAACATACGAAAACACTTAAATGGCATTTATAAATGATTAATTTAGAGTTGCATTTGAACCCTTGGTTCAAATGAACTTTATCCAGCATGAATGCTAGTTGCATTAGCTCAAACAACATCACATATACATACCATGATCATGCATCATACTGTTGAATTGCATTGATTGTGTTCCTTCTGTGTTTACCGGTGTTGTTCCCTCTCAGAGGACGTTGTGATCATTGACACCGATGAAGAGCTATTATTATCTTCAGAAGTGCCAGGCAAGCAAAACCCCCTTGTTAATTCTGATACAATCTCACTCTCTCACTTTTGCACTCTTTTACTGCATTAGGACAACAACGCTTCAATTGTTACCTATTGCGGTAGTTGAACCCCATTCCTATGCATGACCTGTCATTGCCACAGTAAATAGATGAAGCCCACTAGCATGAGTAGGAGTTGTTTGAGCCCTGATGTGCCTACTCATTCACGCTTGTTGTCATGCCTGCTACTTCTTAGAGTTAAGTCAGGTCTGATTCTTCGGGGATGAATTGGAATGTGGTGAACATGTCCTACTGTTGAGAGCTAAGTGTGTGAACACGATTTTGTAAAGGTAGCAGTGAGAGGAAATGTAGGAGTACATGGTGGGTTGTCTTATTGAAACCATCCTCAGGAACTGAGTTCTATGTTTGTGATCCATGAATAGCTACTACCACGCATTGGAATGCATAAGTGCCCCTCTCGACTTATTAATCACCTTGATCTCTGTCCAGGAGTTGCAACTAGTTTCTGGTGTTTGTAGTATGCTGGAGGCCGTACGCAGCGCTGACCTGTGGGGTGGGCTGTGATGCGGTAGGCATGTGGCCCGGTATACCGAGTCGCCCGTTTGGTGAATCAGGAAACCTGTACACATTTTTTGGGGCCATTGAGGACACCCCGGCCTGATTTCCTTGCGGATGGAACCCGAATAGGCGATAAACCTGGACTAGCGACTTGTGTGGTTACTTAGGTAGTGGCTTACACCCTCGCTGGGCTTCTGCTTGAAGGTTATCGAGTACATGTCGTGTAAACGGCGATAAGTGGTGAGAGCGTGTGTGAAGAAGTACACCCCTGCAGGGTTAACATGATCTATTCGAATAGTCGTGTCCGCGGTAAAGGACTTACGGGTTGCCTATACAGTTCATAGACAAGTGAAAGTGGATACTCTAAAATGCCCAAGATAAGCGTGAGTGCTATGGATGGCCTTCTCGTAGGTAGACAGGAGCGGATCCATAGTGGTGTATTGATATGGTGACTATGTGGACTCGTGTGCGCCACCCCAAAAGAGTTAGTTGCAGTCACAGTTCAGGATAGCCACCGAGTCAAAGCTGGCTTGCTGCGGCTAAACTCCACCGCCCCTTTGTTGATACTGATGCATATGTAGCTAGTTCTGCTATAAGTCTTGTTGGCTACATTTGTACTCACATTTGCTTAATTTATGTTTTTGCAGAGAGACTTCAGTATCACTAGTAGTTCTGCATGGACTTCGACGTTTAGCTTGTTGCCTCAGCTTTGATCTTGTACCCTTGGGATGGTCTTGTAGACAGTCAGGCTTCTCAGCCTTTTCATTTGTAGTTCTCTGTACTCAGACAAATTAAGCTTCGGCATGTGCTTATTGCTTGTATGACTTGAATGCTAGCTCATCAGACCCGTGTTTGTAATATCTGGCTCCTCGGAGCCTAATGAATAAATACTTTGAGTCGTAGAGTTTTGTTGTGATGCCATGTTGTATCTGCACATATCGAGCATATTGTGTGTATCATTTTGAAATGCTTGGTATGTGTGGGATCCAACAACCTAGTTGTTTGTTCTTGGTAGCCTCTCTTACCGGGAAATGTCTCCTAGTGCTTCCACTGAGCCATGGTAGCTTGCGACTACTCCGGAACACTTAGGCTGGCCGGCATGTGTCCTTCTTCGTTCCTGTGTCTGTCCCTTCGGGGAAATGTCACGTGTTGTTCCTTTAAGTCCTTGTAACTTGCTACGACTTGGGTTCATATGTTGATGACCGACACATTCGTTGATGGGTCATGTATGCCTGTCCTTGTAAGTTAGTGCCACTTTGGGTTTTCGACTAGTCATGTCGGTCCGGGTTCTCTGTCATGTGGATGCTAGCGACATTATCATATACATGAGCCAAAAGGCGCAAACGGTCCCGGGCCAGGTAAGGTGGCACCTGCGGGAATACCGTGTGTGAGGCTGCAAAGTGATATGATGTGTTACATGCTAGATCAGTGTGACTTAGGATCGGGGTCCTGACAGCTTTGGTATCAGAGCCTGACTGCCTGTCTAGAAATTCTTTAGTTATATAAGGGAATTGATTGTGGAAGGGAACGTAAGGCTCTTTTTGCTCCTTTACCTTATGCCCTTCTAATCCAAGTCATACTATCTTTCCTATGGGGTTAAGGAACCAAGCTTTCTCTTCTTTGTATCAGGATCACGTGTTACTAATCCGTACACTTATACGAATGATGGATTCGAGTCTTAGTTCAGTTCCTAGTACTTCCGTGTGTTCACAGTTGATCTTAGAACCTTGATATTGTGATGTTGAGTGGTTATGCTACCATTTTGCAGGATGTCTCAAAACTTTTTGACCATTTACAGTTGTTATGCTATCTGAGTCATCCTAGGTTTCTAAATAGTCTGATGCATTTGCAAATCCGTTCTTCCCGTTTCCGATGTCCTTTTGGGTCAGATTAAGCAAACTAATCGGTGAGATGAGGTACCCTATTTCCTCGACATATATGTTGGATCTATTATTATGACACTAGGGTATTCTAGAGAACCACCCAGTAATCTAGCCCTATTTTGTGTTCCTAGTGTCATGATTCTGGCCACCATTCTCGAAAGCATCTCATGATGTTATTTAGTTGGTAGGTATTACATTTCTAGGTTCTTGAACCCAAGATTCACTCCACTTACCTTCTGTTGATAGTGTTCGCTCGTTTCTTTGGGATATTAGTAACCTTTGTGGTAGTCCTCAAGGTCCGTCGTAATTCCTTCTTCCAAATACCATGAACTGCTTATGGCAGAAGTTTTTGAACCAAAAGATCACAACCAGAGTGCTTTTGATGAGTTCTCCATTCCATTGTGACTATGCCAGTCCTTCTTCTTCCGCATGGGTTATCCCAAAGAAATATGTTGAGCTTGGGACAATCATAGTCTCCATCATCCTTTCCTCACTTGGGACAATGATCTAATAATGATGACCATCACACTTTTATTTACTTACAACTCAAGAATTACAACTCGATACTTAGAACGAAACATGACTCTATATGAATGCCTCCGGCGGTGTACCGGGATGTGCAATGATGCATGAGTGACATGTATGAAGAATTATGAACGGTGGCTTTGCCACAAATACGGTGTCAACTACATGATCATGCAAGCAATATGAAAATGATGAAGCGTGTCATAATAACAGAATGGTGGAAAGTTGCATGGCAATATATCTCAGAATGGCTATGGAAATGCCATAATAGGTAGGTATGGTGGCTGTTTTGAGGAAGGTATATGGTGGGTTTATGGTACTGGCGAAAGTTGGGCGGTACTAGAGAGGCTAGCAATGGTGGAAGGGTCAGAGTGCGTATAATCCATGGACTCAACATTAGTCATAAAGAACTCGAATAATTATTGCAAAAATCTATTAGTTATCGAAACAAAGTACTACGCGCATGCTCCTAGGGGGATAGATTGGTAGGAAAAGACCATCGCTCATCCCCGATCGCCACTCATAAGGATGACAATCAATAAATAAATCATGCTCCGACTTCATCACATAATGGTTCACCATACGTGCATGCTACGGGAATCACAAACATTAACACAACTGTTTCTTAAATTCACAACTACTCGCTAGCATGACTCTAATATTACCATCCTCATATCTCAAAACAATCATCAAGTATCAAACTTCTCATAGTATTCAATGCACTTCATATGAAATTTTTTATTATATCCCTCTTGGATGCCCATAATATTAGGACTAAATTCATAACCAAAGCAAACTACCTTGCTGTTCTAAAAGACTCTAAAAATAATATAAGTGAAGCAGGAGATTTCAACAATTTCTATAAAATAAAACCACCGTCGTGCTCTAAAAAGATATAAGTGAAGCACTAGAGCAAATGACAAACCACTCCGAAAGATATAAGTGAAGTTCAATGAGTAGTCGAATAATTATGCAACTATATGAAGACTCTCTAACATTTAAGAATTTCAGATCTTGGTATTTTATTCAAACAGCAAGCAAAACAAAAGAAAATAAAATGACGCTCCAAGCAAAACACATATCATGTGGTGAATAAAAATATAGCTCCAAGTAAAGTTACCGATGAACGAACACGAAAGAGGGGATGCCTTCCGGGGCATCCCCAAGCTTAGGATTTTTGGTGTCCTTGGATTTTACCTTGGGGTTCCTTGGGCATCCCCAAGCTTAGGCTCTTGCCACTCCTTATTCCTTAGTCCATCGAATCTTTACCCAAAACTTGAAAACTTCACAACAGAAAACTTAACAGAAAACTCGTAAGCTCCGTTAGTATAAGAAAATAAATCACCACTTAAGTACTGTTGTGAACTCATTCTAAATTCATATTGGTGTAATATGTACTGTATTCCAACTTCTCTATCATTCATACCCTCCGATACTACTCATAGATTCATCAGAATAAGCAAGCAACACATAGAGAACAGAATCTGTCAAAAACAGAACAGTCTGTAGTAATCTTTAGGTTTGGAATACTTCTGTAAATCCAAAAATCCTGAGCAATTAGTAAGTCCTAGTAAATTTGTTTATTAATCTACTGCAAGTATAATTGGTATTTTATCGCTCTCTGGTAAGAAATGAAAATTATTCTCGTGAACGCATACTTTCTATTTTTTACAGCAAGATCAAATAACAATCGCCCAACAAGGTCCTAAAGGCTTTACTTGGCACAAACACTAATTAAAACATAAAAAACACAATCATAACAGAGGATATATGATTAATTTATTAATAAACAGGAACAAAAAGCAAGGAGCAAAAATAAAATTGGGTTGCCTCCCAACAAGCGCTATCGTTTAACGCCCCTAGCTAGGCATGATGATTTCAATGATGCTTACATAAAAGATAAGAATTGAAATATAAAGAGAGAATCATGAAGAATATGACTAGCACATTTAATTCTAACCCTATTCCTATGCATAGGGATTTTGTGAGAAAACAACTTATGGGAACAATAATCAACTAGCATAGGAAGGCAAAGCAAGCATAACTTCAGAACTTTAAGCACATAGAGAGGAAACTTGATATTATTGTAATTCCTACAAGCATATGTTCCTCCCTCATAGTAATTTTCAGTAGCATCATGAATGAATTCAACAATATAACCAGCACATAAAGCATTCTATTCATGATCTACAAGCATAGAAATTTTATTACTCTATACATAAGCAAAATTATTCTCATTCGGAATAGTGGGAGTATCATTAGAAACTCGAATACTATAAATTGTTTCCATATTAAACGAGTAATGTTCAGAAAAATGGTAATCATAATCATGACAAGTTTTATAAATATAATGATCACTACTTTTTATAGCATATGTATCATCACAATAATTATCTTATGTAGCAACTTTGTTCTCATCATAATCGATTGAGACCTCTTCCAAGATAGTGGAATCATCACTAAATAAAGTCATGACCTCTCCAAATTCACTTTCATAATTATCATAATAAGATTCAACATCTTCCAAAATAGTGGGATCATTACTTCCTAAAGTTGACACTCTTCGAAACCCACTTTCATCAATATAATCATCATAAGTAGGAGGTATGCTATCATCATAACAAATTTGCATATCAAAACTTGGGAGACTAAAAATATCATCTTCATTAAACATAGCATTCCCAAGCTTGGGGAAAACATTAATTGCGGCAAATATATTATCAAAAACATAATATTTATCAAACATAGCATCCCCAAGCTTGGGCCTTTTCATATCATAAGCATAATCACTCTCATCATTAATAGTATGGATAACACCAATAGCAATTATCATCATGACAAGGAGTAATAGGAGCAACATCATCTGGGACAGATACCTTTTTACCTTTGCATCTCCGTCTTTTCTTTTTCTTCTTCACATCATGTGTGGGTTTAATCCTCTTTTTGGAGCTCCTTATTACTGAGATTGGTTGAATAGAAGGCTCCTCCGCGTTACCTGATTCATCATAAGAAATAAATAGGAGAATATTGGGAAGTCTCTTCCCTTTCGTTAGTATTCTCTTCATCTTCTATTTGTTTTCTTTTCTTTATGTAATTGACAATATAGGGATTTTCAATGCAATTCACCGCACAATACATATAAATTTATTCTAGATCAATATCGAGGAATTTCTTGAGGTTATATTCTGGAATAAGCTTAGTTTGACGTTTCATTTCTTCATAACCCAAAAGCAAACTAAGTTCATTATGATGTGCAAGAGAAATCAAGTCATCACAATTTTTGGACACGATTTGATCATGAAACAATTTGCATTTGATATTTAAATGACCATGTTCATTGCAAAGTTCACAAGTATGGCTAAGATATTTTTAATTTTCAGCACTAACATTCAGCCTTTCTTGCAACCATTTAGTTTCCAAATACGTATGCCTCTTGCAAAATCGTCTTCCCTATTTGGTATGTACTTGCAAACTCTATGCACTCCACAAAATCGACATGCTTATAAGAGATATTTTCATCATAGCTAGTGCAATCATCATTAGTACTATGGATATTCAAAGAGTTCATACTAATAAGATTGCAATCATGCTCATCATTAAAAGATTTATTGCCAAACATTTTATAGATTTCTTCTTCTAGCATTTGAGCACAATTTTCCTTTCCATCATTCTCACAAAATATATTAAAAAGATGAAGCATATGAGGCAAACTCAATTCCATTTTTTGTAGTTTTCTTTTATAAACTAAACTAGTGCTAAAACAAGAAACAAAAATATTAGATTACAAGATCTAAAGATATACCTTCAAGCGCTAACCTCCCCGGCAGCGCTGTAACGCCCTCGATGCGGCTATATCTCCCACGTGTCGAGGAACGACTTAGAGGCATAACCGCATTGAAAGCAATGTCGCAAGTCGGGAAATCATCACACATCCCATGTACATAAATAATATGAAGGGGGAAATAACATAGTTGGCTTACACTCGCCATGGCACATAAAAGTACATAAATAACATCCATCATACAAATCACTCATGGCCCGACTACGGCGCCAAAATAGAAAAGACCCCCAACATGCGACAAGGCCCTGAATCTAACCCCGAATAGGCACCACTACTGATCATCAGGAAAAGACACATAGTAACGCTGAGAGTCCTCGTCGTACTCCCACTTGAGCTCGAGCGCGCCATCTGGAGCTGTATCATCTGTCCCTGCATCTGGTGTAATAGTAATCTGTGAGCCACAGGGACTCAGCAATCTCGCACCCTCGTGATCAAGACTATTTAAGCTTAATAGGTAGGAAAGGGGTAATGTATAAGTGGAGCTGCAGCAAGCGACTAGCATATATGGTGGCTAACTTATTCGCAAAAGAGAGCGAGAAGAGGAGGCAAAGCACGAGCGAGAAACTAAAGAGCAACCTGCGCAAACATAACTCCAACACCGTGTCCACTTCCCGGACTCCGCTGAGAAGAGGCCATCACGGCAACACACTCAGTTGATTCATTTTAATTAATTAAGGTTCAAGTTATCTACAACCGGACATTAACAAATTCCCATCTGCCCATAACCGCGGGCACGGCTTTCGAAAGATCAATCCCTGCAGGGGGGTCCCAACTTAGCCCATAACAAGCTCTCACGGTCAACGAAGGAATAGACCTCCACCCAAGACACATCGATCAGACTCAGTATCTCGGTACAACAAGATGATTCGACAGGTCAAAACAAGTCCAGCAACACCGCCCGAATGTGCCGACAAATCCTGATAGGAGCTGCACATATCTCTTTCTCAGGGCACACTCAGATTGTCTTAGGTACGGGTAGGCCAGCCCAGAGTTGCCCCTGGTGGCCACCGGCAGCTGACAGTTGGACCAACACTCAGAGGAGCACTGGCCCGGGGGGGTTAAAATAAGATGACCCTCGAGCTCCGGAAACCCAAGGGAAAAAGAGGCTAGGTGGCAAATGGTAAAACCAATGTTGGGCATTGCTGGAAAAGCTTTAATCAAGGCGAACTATCAAGGGGTTCCCATTATAGCCCAACCGCGTAAGGGACGCAACAATCCGGGAACATAATACCGATATGACGAAAACTAGGGCAGCAAGAGTGGAACAAAACACTAGGCGAGAGGCCGATCCTTCCACCCTTTACCAAGTATATAGATGCATTAAGATAACATGGCAATATAATGATATCCCAACAAGTAAATAAAGGTTCCAACAAGGAACGGCTCTAATCTTCACCTGCAACTAACAACGCTATAAGAAGGGGCTGAGCAAAGCGGTAACATAGCCAATCGACGGTTTGCTAGGACAAAGGTGGGTTAGAGGCTCAATCATGGCAATTGGGAGGCTGACAAGCAAGTGGTAGGCATCGTAGCATTGGCAAAGCAAAAGAGCGAGAAAACTAGCATAGCAAAGATAGTAGTGATTTCGAGGGTATGATCATTTTGCCTGCACAGTTGTCAGAGTTGACTGGATCCTCAAAAGCAAACTCAACGAGCTCCTTGTTAGCGAACTCGTCTCCCGGCTCTACCCAACAACACAAACAAGCAACAAGGATACAATCAACCACGTGCAAACTCACGCAATAAGATGCAAATGATGGTATGCTCGACTTTACCTCCAAGTTTTGGGATTCCTTTCAGAAGGCCATGGGCACCAACATCCGCTTCAGCACTGCTTTCCATCCTCAAACAAGCGGTCAAGTCGAGCGTGTCAACTAGATTCCTGAAGATATGCTCAGAGCTTGTCTTATCTCCTTCGGCATGAAGTGGGAGGATTGTCTTCCTTATGCTGAATTCTCATACAACAACAGTTTTCAAGCAAGTTCGGGCAAGGCCCCATTTCATGCCGAAGGAGATAAGACAAGCTCTGAGCATATCTTCAAGAATCTGGTTGACATGCTCGACTTGACCGCTTGTTTGAGGATGGAAAGCAGTGCTGAAGCGGATGTTGGTGCCCATGGCCTTCTGAAAGGAATCCCAAAACTAGCATAGCAAAGATAGTAGTGATTTCGAGGGTATGATCATCTTGCCTCCACAGTTGTCAGAGTTGACTGGATCCTCAAAAGCAAACTCAACGGGCTCCTTGTTAGCGAACTCATCTCCCAGCTCTATCCAACAACACAAACAAGCAACAAGGATACAATCAACCACGTGCAAACTCAAGCAATAAGATGCAAATGATGGTATGCTATGCGGGATGCGATGCGGGATGCAAAATGCAAGACGTGACAGGAAATGCATGAACCTGTCCTCAACATGGAAAACCAAGTGTGCCACTGGATAGAGGGGTAGAAATGCCCCGAAAACGATATAAAGATCATAGGAATCGGAGCTACGGTTTGGAAATGGCAAGCGTTTAACGAAACGAACCGATCTGCGATTTACAGCAAGTAGGCTCCTAAATGCAACGAAATGAACATGCTACAGCCAGCAAACATGAAAACAAAATTCATGGCAGGGATGTCCACAAGATGCTTAACAAATCATTAGGACTGAGTCACGGCCAAATTCATCCATTAAGGGGTTCAAACAAGCAAGGCAAAACGGAATAAGCAAAACAGATTTCAGACTTAGCGAAATTAACGCTAGTCTGGAATTTCAGACCACGATGCTCTCTTCGGAGCAGCAAAACAACATGAAACATAACCTGAACATGGAAAGTAAGAGCATGGAATGGAGCTACTCAACAAGCTTAACAAAGCACCCAAAATGACCTGGGGCCAAAAGGGTTCACAAAATACTCTAACAAGCACACGAACATAGATGAAACACAATCAGTTTTCAGACTTAGTGAAAACTGAGACATGCTGAAAATTATAACTCACGGAGGCATGTAAACGAGCTCGATGCTCTCACTACGGTGCAAGTCATGGCAAGGCAAGCACATATCCATAAATAAGGCACAAAATTCTAGCTAAACATGGCAAGAACAATGGCATAGCATGCATGGATCACTAGCAATAGCACCGGCAAAATCGCAAAAGAGTTCACGATCTGCCCAAATTAACAACGATGCAAAAGTTGAGCTCTATTGAGTCAACCTAGGTTGCTCCAACATAACAAGTAAAGACATGGATGGATAGAGCACAACAAGCATAACAAATCACTCTTACTGATCATCCTCAAAAGAGGCACGGATCACTAGGAAACAAGCTGGACATATAGCATCATGAGCTAAAACATCCCAGACTTAGTGAAATTCACTAAGTCCCTGAAATCAGCAATCTCAGGTACCCCTCTTTGCAAGCTTGCACAAGACACCACACACATCCTAAAAATGCATGGGTGGCAACTCTAGAAAGAAGACAAAATTCTTAACAATTCATCCCAAAGGGGCACAGGCATATCATGCACACAATAATCATGGCAAAAATGACAAAAGTCAATGTTGAGCTAACGGATCTGCAATTTAACTCACGATGCCTCCTTCTAACAGCATTTTGGGTACCAAGATTACCTCAAATGCAAATGATGCAAGGAATGAAATGATGTACTCGTCGAGACGAATATTTTGATATATCATATGTCCAAAACGGAGCTACGGATGCGGAGATGCGATGCGATGAACAAGGGCACTTGAATCTGGAAAAAACGGGGACTTGGAAGAAAAAAAACGGACCTCCAGATCTAGGGTTTCTGGGTCCGCGAACCGAGGTGGCGGCGCACGCACTCCGGCGAGTCGGTGGTGGCCGGGGCCGGCGAGGAGAAGGCCGGGTCCGGGTCGGGGCGGCGAGGTCCGGGGGCGGGGTGGCCGGATCCGTCGCCGGGCGGCGAGGGGGCGACGAGGGGGTCGCGGAGGAGACGCCGGGCGCTGGTGGCCCGCTGCTCTGGCGATGGCTGCGGTGGCCGAAGGCGTCGTACGGGGAGGTGGCTCGGCCGCCGGCGTCGGAGAAGGAAGCGGCGGGCGGGGCGCGGCGGCTCGGGCCCGGTGGGACGACGGGAGGGCCCGGCCTGGGCCTCGCGGGCCGGCGGCGCTGGCGGCGAAGTGGCGCGCGTGGGCGCCATGTGGCGCGCTGCGGTTGGGGCGGGGGCGATGTCTGGTGCGGCCCGGAGGTGTCCGGCACGCCGGATGGACGGGGACTAGGGTTAGGGTTGGAGTGGATCCGGGATTTCGAGGAGCGGTCTTTAAATAGGCATAGGAGGAGCTAGGAGAGTCCAAATGAGGTGCAGTTTTCGCCCACGCGATCGTGATCGAACGACCGAGACGATGGAGCAGAGTTTGGTGGGTTTTGGTCCAAATTGAAGGGGTGTTGGGCTGCAAATGCATGCACGTGATGACATGATATGAGATGCACGAAAACAAAAACAACACACGGAGACAAAGACCCGAACCCGAGAAATAAATATAACTTAATGCTGGAAACGGCAAGAGTTGGAGTACAAATTGGGAAAGGTATATCTAGGGCGTTACAAACGCGCCAGAAAAGAGCTTGATGTCTACTACACAACCTTCTTCTTGTAGATGTTGTTGGGCATCCAAGTGCAGAGGTTTGTAGGACAGTAGAAAATTTCCCTCAAGTGGATGACCTAAGGTTTATCAATCTGTGGGAGGCATAGGATGAAGATGGTCTCTCTCAAGCAACCCTGCAAGCAAATAACAATGAGTCTCTTGTGTCCCCAACACACCCAATACAATGGTAAATTGTATAGGTGCACTAGTTCGGTGAAGAGATGGTGATACAAGTGCAATATGGATAGTAGATAATGGTTTTCGTAATCTGAAAATATAAAAACAGCAAGATAGCAAGTGGTAAAAGTGAGCACAAACAGTATTGCAATGCTAGGAAACAAGGCCTAGGCTTCATACTTGCACTAGTGCAAGTTCTCTAAACAATAATAACATACTTGGATCATATAACTATCCCTCAACATGCAACAAAGAGTCACTCCAAAGTCACTAATAGCGGAGAACAAACAAAGAGATTATGGTAGGGTACGAAACCACCTCAAAGTTATCCTTTCTGATTGATCTATTCAAGAGTCCGTAGTAAAATAACATGAAGCTATTCTTTCCGTTCGATTTATCATAGAGTTCGTACTAGAATAACACCTTAAGATACAAATCAACCAAAACCCAAATGTCACCTAGATACTCCAATGTCACCTTAAGTATCCGTGGGTATTATTATATGACATGCATCACACAATCTCAGATTCATCTGTTCAACCAACACAAAGAACTTCAAAGAGTACCCCAAAGTTTCTAACGGAGAGTCAAGACGAAAACGTGTGACAACCCCTATGCATAAGTTCATGAGGTCACGGAACTCGCAAGTTGATCACCAAAACATACATCAAGTGGATCACATGATATCCCATTGTCTCCATAGATAAGCACGTGCAAGACATACATCAAGTGTTCTCAAATCCTTAAAGACTCAATCCGATAAGATAAGTTCAAATGGAAAACCCAATCCATTACAAGAGAGTAGAGGTCGAGAAACATCATAGGATCCAAATATAATAGCAAAGCTCGCGATACAACAAGATTGTGCCACCTCAAGAACATGAGCGAGAAAGATCAAACACATAGCCACTGGTACATACCCTCAACCCCGAGGGAGAACTACTCCCTCCTCGTCATGGAGAGCACCGGGATGAGGAAGATGGCCACCGGAGAGGGATTCCCCCTCCGGCAGGGTGCCGGAACGGGTCTAGATTGGTTTTCGGTGGCTACGAAGGCCTCTGGCGGCGGAACTCCCGATCTATTGTGTTCCCCGAAGTTTTTAGGGTATATGGATATATAGGAGGAAGAAGTACATCAGTGGATCTTCGGGCTGTCCACGAGGCAGGGGGGGCGCGCCCCCCACCCTCGTGGGAAGCTCGGGACTCTTCTGATCCATCTCCGATACTCCGTGGGCTTCTTCTGGTCCAAAAATAAGTTTCGTGAAGTTTCAGGTCAATTGGACTCGTTTGATATTCCTTTTATGCGATACTCTAAAACGAGGAAAAACAGAAACTGGCACTGGCACTGGGCTCGAGGTTAATAGCTTAGTCCCAAAAATCATATAAAATAGCATATAAATGCATATAAAACATCCAAGGTTGATAATATAATACCATGGAACAATAAAAAATTATAGATACAGTGGAGACGTATCAGATGACTATGCCAGTCACCACCTTTTCTTCACCGACGTGGTGACGCGCTTGGAGAATCGATCTGAGAGGGCTCGCATGCTTGTCGAGGAGAGGAGCCGCACCATGCTCAAGCGTGTATTCTCCCGCGTCTTCAGCCATCTCCAGAACACCTACCCCAACTTTGACTTTGATGCCGCCATTACCCCTGTGCCCTAGGCCATTCGGGACGACCTGGCGCGCTGGGTTGAGGACAATGTGTATGCCCTAGTTAGGGCCCTCACCTTCGAGGATGACGCAGCGGTGGTCGCTGCGAATGAAGGTGACGTGGTGGACAGTGGCGAGGGTGGCGCCGGCGATGGCGGCAACAATGCCGGTGACAATGATGGAGACGTCGGCGATGGTGACAGCAACGCCAGCGATGCGTCTGAGGGCGACCCGGAGGACATTGTGAGTGATATGGCCGATTGAACCCGTGCTTCCTTGTCATTGACCCTCCATATGAAAGCTCGGGCACGGCCCTGAAGGTTGTAAGAGCATTTTGGGAGGAGAAGCCCCTCATGTAAACAGATTATTGCTTTTGTTCTTTAGGCTAGGCTAAAGATGTGTTTTCATAAATCCGTGAGTCCTGTCATGAGCCTACTGCTATAGTTTACCTTTGTCCGGGCCAGTTCTGGACCGGGCCCGAGATCTTGAGTTCCGGAGGAGCCTGTCGATCCGCCTGAGGGGGCCTCACGAGAAGCAATCGTTTAGCCATTGAAGGATGTGTGCGCAACACGCGCGTGCCGTGCCCAGCCCCCGCTCGCGAGGAGCTCTCGACGGGGGAGGCAGTAGGGGTGAACCCCGGACCAGGGCAAGGAGCCAAATCGCAAGAAATTGCATAAACGAGAAAAGACACCCTTCGCGCTTATTAACAAAAATTCAACTTCAACTTAAATCCAAAGCCAGAAACAGGGATACAAAAAGAGAGATTGAAAGCAAACGGCCGCATCCGGCACCTAGTCTAGTCTTCTTGTATTCCCACCAGCACGGAGCTAAGTGCTGCCACTAGTCATGGGAGGGAGCCCTCGAGGCCCAAGGGCAGCACTCCTGAGACTCTGGGGCGTGTACAACCCCACACATTATTACGTGAGACTGTCACGAGCGGAGATCTTCACAGGCGCGAGCCTTACTTCATATCGCCAGACGAGGTCCCCGCCTTGCGCCGCCCTCGACGACCACTGGGGCGACCGGCAACCAGGACGACACCAGGGGCAAAGCGGACACCAGCGGCACCTTCGGCGACCACGGGTCCTCTGCCGGGGGAAGGCTCGCTGGCACCTACCCGGTAGAGGGCCTACCTCCGGGGGATGTCTTGCTCCATGCGATGCAGGGAGGGGCCTTGCTCTCGGCTCCTCCCGTGCAGCCCCCAGTGCGTTCCCCCTGGCGGAAGCGGGGCCGCCGAGCTGCGGCCGCCGTCCGCCACCGTGACCTGATCCTGCGACCCATGGTTAGCGTAAGCTTGCTCCTGAGAGATTAGTGGTACCCTGTAGCTGTGGTTGCTGGCATGGTTGGTGAGGCTTCCGAGAGGCTCCTGGAAGGCCCTAGTTTCTAGCTTCTCCTCCTCCCAGCACGGTTCGAGGAACGAGCTGGGTCGTCTTCCAGCGCATACTCCTGGTCCATCATGCGCGGTACGTAGGCCTCCGAGGCCGCCGCCTCGAAGACCTCATTGTAGTTCTCGACGCTCCATGTTGCTCGGCCCAGTGCACAACCTAGAGGATGGTAGGGCGGCATCCCACCGGGGCCGTAGGCGGCGACGCTCGTACCTATGCTCATTGGAGGTGGCGGGGGTGCGATTGGGCGTTCGGTGCCGTTGGCCACGCCAGTGTCGATGGAGCTCAAAGGCGTGCCCGGGGGTGCGCGGGCGCGACGAGGCCCGCAATGCGATCCGGCCGTGGCCTGAGGTGTAAGCATGGAGCAGAAGGGAGGCGCTCCCGAGGCCGTGACGTCCAGTAGCTCGGCGACGCGCTCCAATAGTGCATCCCGGCCGCTCTCTATCAGTCGGCATTGCAGCAGCTCACGAGCCACCGTGAGCATGGCCCTCATGTTTGCTTGTTCCCGTCGGGTGTGCGACGTCGTAGCCGCACCGTGGCCTGAAGCCCTTGCAGCTACCCGTACATGGTGTGGAGTAAGGGTGGATGGTGCTTGACCACGCAACCTGCACCCTGCAGCGCTTGGCGGTGCGCGTGCTACCTGGGGCGCAGGGTTGAGGGCTTCTTGGGCAGGCGAGGCCGCCCAGGCCGGCCAAGCTCCTGACCGGTCAGCGTTGGTCCTGGGGTCGCCGGATATTGGAGCTATGGAGCGTCGGCAGATCGACTGGCGGAAGGAAGACTTCAGCGCACCCCTACCTGGCGCGCCAAATGTTAGATTTCGGGTCCCGGAAAAACCCTTGAGGTGCGAACACTGCGGTGCGCATGAAGATCTCCCCCCTTTCTAGCTCGCACACTCAACGATCTCACGGCCTAGCTTCACGGACCCAAAGAACATGAGACACAAGATTTGTACTTGTTCGGGCCACCATTGTGGTGTAATACCCTACTCCAGTGTGGTGTGGTGGCTTGCCTCTTGGGCTGTGGATGAACAGTTACAAGGGAAGAACAGCCTCCTGAGGAGAGATGTTCTTGTGCTTGGTGAGCTCGTGTGGTCAAGGATGATCTGGATGATCCGTCCCTTGTTATGGTGGTGGCTCGTCCTATTTATAAAGGCCCTGGTCCTCTTCCCAAATATTGAGCGGGAAGGGATCCCACAACGGCCAAATTCGAAGGGAGATAACTAGTACAAGTTATCTTGACAAAAGTAGTCCTCGCCAGCCAAAGGCTCTAGTGGTGACACCGACTTGGGCTCCACGATGACCTCCATCCTGCCGTCCTGCTGGTCTTGGTCTTGTTGCACCAATATGGAAACCTTTGCCTGATGCCTCTGGACTCCTCGCCTTCGCTTGCCCCTTTAGCACCAAAGATGAAACAAGGACACTATGCGTGCTGGCGCCCGCCTGGTCTTGATCGTCATGGCTTACGTCATTGGAACCTCGCGAGGTCTGCCTTGCCTTGATCTCTCCACCCCTCGCGAGCCAGCCTAGAGAGGCCGCCCCTGAGGAGGTCTTGCGTCGTCCGCCTCGTGAGGCTTGGCCCCTCGTGAGGGTCTTGAATGTTTGCTGGTGAAGATGGGCCATAAGGGGCCGCTGGAGGAGCCACGATGCAGGACGCAGGCAGGCAAGGCTGGGGACCCCCGTTCCTAGAACACCGGCATTTTCATATCAAGAATGAAGTGAGAATTGCACAATCTCTTATGAATTCTTGATGCAGTGATACTCCTTGCCATCATTGTTCATTCCTCGGTTTCCATGTTGTTGCAACCGGAATACTGACAAGTGAACCGTGATGTGTGAAATCAATACTCCTAGCAACCTTGTTGCTTGGGAGTTAATGGAAGATAATTTCATTCTTAGCGTGTTGGTTACTGAATCACCGTTCTAAGATTGATCGTGCTACTTAGTCCACTCACCTGGTGCACTCTTCGATTGATGAGTTAGGATTTTGTCAAATCCTCTCTCATTTGATCATATCATCTCGCCCTGAAAATCAAGATTGTTCTTGAGCCTAATAACATGTCGGTGGTTCATGATTTTCCAAATACCTTCTTTGAAGTATCGCCAGGTTGTCCCCTGACCCGATATGTTGAGTTCATGATCAAGTAGTTTTTTCCAATAAACCACTCTTCTCCAAGAATCTGTGTTGGATACCCCCGAGCTAGGTGGTTAAGACAAACAACAACTTGGAGAGTTGGAAGATAAAAGCTTCTCTGACTTAGTTCATTTTAAGGGATATCTTTTTGTGTGTGTGTTGAAGAAAGATGACATCTTCACCAATTGGTCCTCGTATCAGTTGTTGGATCTATTGTCTTGTCAGAACTTGATTTGAGTGTGGGCTATTGCCAAATCAAATCAAAACTAACGATGTTCGTAATGTTGTCTTACTCGTGGTTGTTTCCTGGAGCATACACCATTATATCTTTTGGTCTGACCAATGCTATCTCCGTGTTCACCTAATTGTGGAATTCCATCTACATGGATGCCTTGATGAATTGTTGTCGAGCCCATCGGCAACATGTTTATCCTCCTCATGATTCATTTTGAACATTAAAGCTAGCATTGGAAACATTTGTAAGCATCATCTTTGTGTTAGCTCGTGAAGTAGATGTTTTGATGTAAGAAGTGACTTCCTCTAGTTCATGCGCATTTGATGCAATTTGCCGCCGTGAATTCAAGAAATCTTGTTTTTGCTTCCTCTGGAATCATCGTAAGTCAGCCATGCATGTGCAAAGTATTATGTGGTCTGTTAGACTGATCATCTTCGTTCCATATGAATTCCGTAGCACACCAAGCCACTAATTGATTTGTTCAAGGAGAAGAAGTTCTTTCATAAGAGCTAATCATATGACTTATCTAAGGACTTTGTTATCCGCAATGATGGTTCCTAGCCAGAACTCGGTAGTGTTTCGTTGTAAGGCTACTATGTGGTCATGCTTGTCTGGGACAGGGTGTTCACATGTGTGTAGAAGATCTAGTTCATGTTTTGGAGCTTACTACCATAGTCAATTTCCCGAGAATCTTGCGACGTCATCTCTTTGATTTGTGTTGCAAACTTTCCTTCTAGACATGCTGGGTCTGGATATCCTGACACCAACCAGATCTGAATCTCAGGGAGATATGATGGTTGGAACACTCCCAACATTTGCATTTTGTCCCTAGCTTGCACCGCCATTGTGACATTTTACTATGGGCTGCCCTCTCACTAATTACTGTTCAAGATCATCTTCAAAAGTGGTCCTACCATGAGTCCCATCCATTTCCGATGATAAGCAAAAATAATCCATTGTGTTGTCTTCAACAAGGTAGTCCACATCATCCATCCTAGTCCGAGTATGTCATTCTCTCGAACTCCTTCATATGATCGATTGTGATTTCCTCAGGTTGGTATGAAGAGTTTCAATGATTCTTGTACCAAAAGTAATTCTTCTTGCCACTTAAGGTGTCCCGTTATGGAATCATGGCAATTATCTCCTCGCTACTTTGGAACTAGTGCACCATCTTCTCAAGCGTGGAATTGTTGCCTACCAAATCGAACTTTCGTCATCTATTACTATCCATCCATCTTGATGTATGTTTTGTGTCCTAGCTCAAGAGATGTTTTCCACGTCTTATTCCATGAGTTGATTTTGAGTTGCTCGATCTTGAAGGAGATCAGTTCCTATAGAGTTTCCTTCTGTCGCCATCGTGTTGGACGAAGATCTCGAAAGCAAGGACGTTAAGATCAATTTGAAGCATTGAATCAACATCTTCGAGCTGGGAAGCTGGATCGAGAAGATTGTGATAGCTTATGTTTCCTCTGTCTTCTTACCTCACATCTTGAATCTTGGGACGAGATTCTTGTTTAGTGGGGGTGAGTTGTCACAACCCTAGAATTTGATTGCAAATAGTTGCACAACCATTCATGCATCATGCCTAAATTTATTTGAAAATTGAAATGGGGATTTTTCAAACCCTAGCACCAAATGAAATCTGACTAGGATCAAATAAAATATTTTCGATGAACCCAAAATGCCCTTCATAAATGTTCACCATTTTTGCATTGGTCTAGAACCTCTGCCAAAAATGGTGCACACTTCTCTAGGACAATCTGGATTTTCGAATTAAATCATAAGTATTTGAATTTGGACATTTAAATTCTATAAAATATTTTAAATGTCCAAATAATCTTGAAAGCATTTGATGGCTATTGGAAATAATCCAAACAGTGCCCACAAACATTTTCAGGATTTTTGAAAATGCTCTGGCATTTTTAATAAAGCCAAAACAAATTACAGAAATAGAAAAACAGAAATAAAAGACAGAAGAGAGAGACTCACCTGGTAAACTACAGTGCGGGACAGCACTGTAGCTAGCGGCCCAGCCCACCTAGGCCTCCCCTGTCGTCTTCTTCCCCTGCCAGGAGGATGAGCGCGTGGTCGTAGTGCGCTGGCACGCACCTGGCCACCTCCTGCTTGCTAGCTCGCCGCTAGAGAAGCCAAAGTGTGCCACGCACATTCCCAAGCGTGACCCTCTCACTCTCGCCGTCGCTCCCCTCCTCTATCTCGCTCTCTCAAGCACACCCGAAGAGGCCCGTCGCCGTCGTCACCATTCACCATGGCCACCGGCCTCCCTCGCTCTTTCGATGTGCCCAAGAGAAGCGCCGCGACGTCCACGTCCCCGACACCAAGCCACGCAACCCGGACGCCCTATGGAGCCGCCATCGCCGACTTCTTCCTCGTTGGCCACCGGAGATCACCGTCGTTGTTTCACCGTCCCCGAGCCCAGTGATCGTCTAGTCCGACTCCCAGTGAGCTCCTCCACTGATCCCCTTAACCCCGTGGCTAATTTCGTGTCGTAGCCATCAGTCCCATAATGACCGCGATGCACCGCCGCACGGGCTTGTCGCCGCGAAGCCCCGGTGACCAATTGGTCATGCGCGTGCGTCCGTTGCACTCACAATGTTCCATAGATCAACTCTCGCGTGACAGCCAGCTCGTTTGCAAAATGCAGCAAAAAACCCCGCACCACCCGAGCTTCGGCCGCCACTCATGAACTCGCCATCGTTGGTTCTGGCCACCATAGGCCCGGCCACCACCACCATTGGACGCGCGCCGGCGAGGGCTCTCCAACGCGCCCAGCAGTGGCTTGAACCGTGCCTCATAGCACCATCCCGAGCCCCATCGTCGCCTCTGGTCACACCGGTGATCAGCCGCCGGCCTAATCCCTAGGTACTTAGCGCTAATGGCCTCCCCTGTGCCAATGACAGGTGGGCCCGACATCTGACAGTACCTAGACTATGTTTAATTTAACACAAATAGCACTACTAATTAAATGGGTCACATACCAGTGGGCCCCACCGGCCAGGTTTGACCTGGACAACCCCTGTTGACTTGCTGACATCACAATGAGGTAGTGTTGATGCAATAATTGATTTTTTGGGATTTTAGATAAATTAGAAATGATTTATGAATTTTAGAAAATGTTCAAAACTTCAAAAATTCAAAAAAAAGATCAACCGTAGATCAGATTGAAATAATTTATATATGAAAAATTATCAGAAAAATGCAATCTATCCATCTATACCATTTTCATGCATGAAAAACCAAGTTATACCTACTGAACATATGACAACACATAAATGGCATTTATAAATGATTAATTTAGAGTTGCATTTGAACCCTTGGTTCAAATGAACTTTATCCAGCATGAATGCTAGTTGATTTAGCTCAAACAACATCACATATACATACCATGATCATGCATCATACTGTTGCGTTGCATTGATTGTGTTCCTTCTGTGTTTTCCGGTGTTGTTCCCTCTTAGAGGACGTTGTTCTGACATTGTGATCATTGACACCGATGAAGAGCTATTACTATCTTCAGGAGTGCCAAGCAAGCAAAACCCCCTTGTTCATTCCGATACAATCCCACTCTCTCGATTTTTCTCTCTTTTACTGCATTGGGACAACAACGCTTCAACTATTACCTGCTACGATAGTTGAACCCCTTTCCTCTGCTTGACCTGTCATTGCCACAGTAAATAGATGAAACCCACTAGCATGAGTAGGAGTTGTTTGAGCCCTGTTGTGCCTACTCATTCATGCTTGTTGTCATACCTGCTACTGCTTAGAGTTAAGTAAGGTCTGATTCATCGTGGATGAATTGGAATGTGGTGAACATGTCCTACTATTAAGAGCTAAGTGTGTGAACACGATTTGGTAAAGGTAGCGGTGAGAGGCCATGTAGTAGTACATGGTGGGTTGTCTCATTGAAACCGTCCTCAGGAACCGAGTTCTGTGTTTGTGATCCATGAATAGCTACTACCACGCATTGGAATACTTAAGTGCCCCTCTCGACTTATTAATCACCTTGATCTCTGTCCAGGAGTTGCAACTAGTTTCTGGTGTTTGTAGTATGCTGGAGGCTGTATGCAGCGCTGACATGAGGGGTGGGCTATGATGCGTTAGGCACGTGGCCCGGTGTACCGAGTCGCCCGTTTGGTGACTCGGGAACCCTGTACACATCGTTTGGGGCCGTTGAGGACACCCCGGCCGGATTTCCCTGCGGATGGAACCCGATAGGCGATAAACCTAGACTAGAGACTTGTCTAGTTAGTCAGATCGTGGTCGACACCCTCGTTGGGCTTCCGCAGGAAGGTTGTCGACTACATGTCGTGTAAACAGCGATAAGTGGTGAGAGCGTATGTGAAGAAGTACACCCCTGCAGGGTTAACATGATCTATTCGAATAGCTGCGTCCGCGGTAAAGGACTTCTGTGTTGCCTATACAGTTCATAGACAAGTGAAAGTGGATACTCTAAAATGCGCAAGATAAGCGTGAGTGCTATGGATGGCCTTCTCGTAGGGATACGGGAGCGGATCCATAGTGGTGTATTGATATGGTGAATATGTGGACTCGTGTGCGCCGCCCCAAAAGAGGTACTTCCAGTCATAGTTCAGGATAGCCACCGAGTCAAAGCTGGCTTGTTGCAGTTAAAATCCACCACCCCTTTGTTGATTCTGATGCATATGTAGCTAGTTCTGATATAAGTCTTGCTGGGTACATTTGTACTCACGTTTGCTTAATTTATGTTTTTACAGAGAGACTTCAGTCCCACTAGTAGTTCCGCATGGACTTCAACATTTAGCTTATTACCTCAGCTATGATATTGTACCCTTGGGAGGGTCTTGTAGATAGTCAGGCTTCTCAGTCTTTTTCATTTGTAGTTGTTTGTACTCAGACAAGTTAAGCTTCTGCATGTGCTTATTGCTTGTATTACTTGAATGCTGGGTCATCAGACCCATGTTTGTAATATCTGGCTCCTCGGAACCTAATGAATAAATACTTTGAGTCATAGAGTTTTGTTGTGATGCCATGTTGTATTTGCACATATCGAGCATATTGTGTGTATGATTCTGAAATGCTTGGTATGTGTGGGATCTGACAACCTAGTTGTTTATTCTTGGTAGCCTCTCTTGCCGGGAAATGTCTCCTAGTGCTTCCACTGAGCCATAGTAGCTTGCTACTACTACGAAACACTTAGGCTGGCCGACATGTGTCCTTCTTCGTTCATGTGTCTGTCCCTTCGGGGAAATGTCATGCGTTGTTCCTTTAAGTCCTTGTACCTTTCTACGACTTGGGTTCATACGTTGATGACCGACACGTTCGTTGCTGGGTCATGTATGCATGTCCCTGTAAGTTAGTTCCACTTTGGGTTTACGACTAGTCATGTTGGCTCGGGTTCTCTATCATATGGATGCTAGCGACACTATCATATACGTGAGCCAAAAGGTGCAAACGGTCCTAGGCCAGGTAAGGTGGCACCTGTGGGAATACCGTGCGTGAGCCCGCGAAGTGATATGATGTGTTACATGCTAGATCGATGTGACTTAAGATCGGGGTCCTGACAGGATCGTACTCTAGTTGACCTACGAGGTTCAGTAGTAACTTGATGTGAAGTTTCATGATCGTGATCATTAACTTCCTCACTAATTGGTGTAGGCATCACTGGAACTGATTTCTGTGATGAACCATTTTCCAATTCAGGAGAAGGAACAATTACCTCATCAAGTTGTACGTTCCTCCCACTCACTTCTTTCGAAAGCAACTCCTTCTCTAGAAAGGATCCATTCTTAGCAATGAATATCTTGCCTTTGGATCTATGATAGAAGGTGTACCCAACAGTTTCCTTTGGGTATCCTATGAAGGCACATTTCCCCGATTTGGGTTCGAACTTATCTGGTTGAAGCTTTTTCACATAAGCATCGCAGCCCCAAACATTAAGAAACGACAACTTAGGTTTCTTGCCAAACCATAGTTCATACGGTGTCGTCTCAACAGATTTAGATGGTGCCCTATTTAACGTGAATGCAGCTATCTCTAATGCATAGCCCCAAAATGATAGTCATAAATCGGTAAGAGACATCATAGATCGCACCATATCTAATAAAGTACGGCTATGACATTCGGACACACCATTATGCTGTGGTGTTCCAGGTGGAGTGAGTTGCGAAACTATTCCACATTGTTTCAAATGAAGACCAAACTCATAAATCAAATATTCACCTCCACGATCAGATCATAGAAACTCTATTTTCTTGTTACTATGATTTTCCACTTCACTCTAAAATTCTTTGAACTTTTCAAATGTTTCAGACTTGTGTTTCATCAAGTAGATATACCCATATCTACTCAATCATCTATGAAGGTCAGAAAATATCTATACCCGCCGCGAGCCTCAACACTCATCGGACCACATACATTAGTATGTATTGTTTCTAATAAGTCAGTGGCTCGCTCCATTGTTCCGGAGAACGGAGTCTTAGTCATCTTTCCCATGAGGCATGGCTCGCATGCATCAAGTGATTCATAATAAAGTGATTCCAAAAGTCCATCTGCATGGAGTTTCTTCATGTTCTTTACACCAATATGACCTAAACGGTAGTGCCACAAGTATGTTGCACTATCATTATCAACTTTGCATATTTTGGCATCAATATTATGAATATGTGTATCACTACGATCGAGATTCAATAAACCATTTATACTAAGTGTATGACCATAGAAGGTTTTATTCATGTAAACAGAACAACAATTATTCTTTGACTTAAATGAATAACCATATTGCAATAAACATGATCCAATCATATTCATGCTCAACGCAAAACACCAAATAACATTTATTTTAGGTTCAACACTAATCCCGAAGGTAAAAGGAGTGGCGATGGTGATCTTATCAGCCTTGGAATCATTTCCAACACACATCGTCACCTCACCCTTAACTAGTCTCTTTTCATTTTGCAACTCCTGTTTCAAGTTACTAATCTTAGCAACTGAACCGGTATCAAATACCTTGGGGTTACTATGAACACTAGTAAAGTACACATCAATAACATGTATATCAAATATACCTTTCACTTTGCCATCCTTCTTATCCGCCAAGTATTTGGGGTAGTTCCACTTCCGGTGACCATTCCCTTTGCAGTAGAAGCACTCAGTTTCAGGCTTAGGTCTACCTTTGGGTTTCTTCATGGGAGTGGCAACTTGCTTGCCATTCTTTCTTGAAGTTCCCTTTCTTTTCCTTTGCCCCTTTTATTGAAACTAGTGGCCTTGTTAACAATCAACACTTGATGCTCTTTCTTGATTTCTACCTTCGCTGATTTTAGCATCGAGAAGAGCTCGAGAATCGTTTTCGTCATCCCTTGCATATTATAGTTCATCACGAAGTTCCAGTAACTCGGTAAAAGTGACTAGAGAACTCTATCAATCACTAACTTATCTGCAAGATTAACTCCCACTTGATTCAAGTGATTGTAGTACTTAGTCATTCTGAGCACATGCTCAATGGGTTGAGCTATTCTCCTCCATCTTGTAGGAAAAGTACTTGTCAGAGGTCTCATACTCTTGACTCGGGCATGAGTCTGAAATACCAATTTCAGCCCTTGGAACATCTTATATACTCCGTGGCGTTCAAAACGTTTTTGAAGTCCCGGTTCTAAGCCGTAAAGCATGGCGCACTAAACTATCAAGTAGTCATCATACCGAGCTTGCCAAACGTTCGTACCATCTGCATCTGCTCCTGCGATAGGTCCGTCACCTAGCGGTGCATTAAGGACATAATTCTTCTGTGCAGCAATGAGGATAATCCTCAGATCAAGGACCTAGTCTGCATCATTGCTACTATCATCTCAACTTATTTTTCTCTAGGAACATATCAAAAATAAAACAGGGGAGCTATACGCGAGCTATTGATCTACAACATAGATATGCAAATACTATTAGGACTAGGTTCATGATAACTTAAAGTTCAATTAATCATATTACTTAAGAACTCCCACTTAGATAGACATCCCTCTAGTCATCTAAATGATCACGTGATCCATATCAACTAAACCATCTCCGATCATCACATGAGATGGAGTAGTTTTTAATGGTGAACATCTCTATGTTGATCATATCTACTATATGATTCATGTTCGACCTCTCGGTCTTAGTGTTCCAAGGCCATATCTGCATATGCTAGGCTCATCAAGTTTAACCTGAGTATTCCGCGTGTGCAAAACTTGCTTGCACCCGTTGTATGTGAACGTAGAGCTTGTCACGCCCGATCATCACGTGGTGTCTCAGCACGATGAACTATAGCAACGATGCATACTCAGGGAGAACACTTATATCTTAAAATTTAGTGAGGGGTCATCTTTTCGGCATCTTGGGAACGGGGGTCCCTAGACTTACCAGCCTGCGGCCCTCGGTGTGGCTAAGCTAGCAGGCCGTACGACCCATCTTCACCAACAAGGCATCCAAGACCCTCGCGAGGGGCCAAGCCTCACGAGGCGGACGACACAAGACCTCCTATGGAGTGGCCTAGTCGGGCAGGCTCACGAGGAGTGGAGATATCAAGGCGAGGCGAACCTCACGAGGCTCTCGTGACGTGAGCCATGACGATCGACACCAGGCAGGCGCCAGGGCGCGCAACGTCCTTGTTTCCTCTTTGGTGCTAAGGAAACCAGCGCAGGCGAGGAGTACCGAGGCCTTAGGCAAAGGTTGCCATGTTGGTGCAACAAGACCAAGACCAGAAGGACGGCAAGACGGAGGTCATCGTGGAGCCCAAGACGGCATCACCACCAGAGCCTTTCACACGCGCAGACCACCTTTTGTCAGGATAGCTTGTACAACTTGCCCCTCTTCAAATTTGCCCGCCATTGTCGACTCCCGTCCTGCTCAGTATTTGGGAAGAGGACCAGGGCCTCTATAAGTAGGACTAGCCACCACCATAGTCAAAGGGGACATCATAGACCACTCTCACCCACACAAGTTAGCCTAGCACAAGAACACCTCAACCTCAGGAGGTTGTTCTTCCCATTGTATTGTCCATCATCAGCCCAAGAGGCAATCCACCACCACCACCACACTGGAGTAGGGTATTACACCACAACGGTGGCCCGAACCAGTATAAATCTTGTGTCTTTATGCATTGCAAGTGCGTCGAGTTCGCCCGCGAGATCTTAGTGAGCTAGGGCGTAGATCGGTGGCAGGAAAAGACCTTGCGCGCACCCAAGTGTTCGAACCTTAAGGGTTTGCCAGAACCCCACATCCGACATTTGGTGCGCTAGGTTGGGGTGCGCCGTAGCTTTCCCTTCATCAATTCATCGCTCCGTCGCCCTATCATCTCCATGGCGGACGCTCGCCGTGCTCGAGCTGAGCGTCGGGCTGCCCTCACCACCCGCGTTGCTTAGACGGGTCCCATCGGCGGCCCACCATGTCGTTCTCCATCTCCCGCCGCCAATGCTGCCACCGGCCCGATGGGGAACGAGCAGCAAGCGTCTTTGCTGCATCCTTTGGAGCGGCAGGACGGCCGCACCGCCACTCCATCGCTAGCCCCGGCCGGTTCTTTGTATCATGCACACCGCGCTCCCATGGAGGCACGGGCCACACTCCTCGCCGCAAACGAGCTCCTGCGCTACCGCCCAGTCGACGACCTCTACGAGGAGTGGCTTGACTGCGTCGCCGAGGTCGTCCGCGCCGTAGGGGGCTCCCCGGCGCCGTCCCTCTCTCGGCCTCACCCTCAGCCAGCCACGGGCGAGGAGTCCCGAGGCGCGCCTCCACCACCCCGGCCCAAAGACAGCGCCTTGGCACCAAGGTGTGCGGCCCCACGGTGCGATCCGCCACGCTCGATGCCCGCGCGCGAAGAGAGAGCTGCCAAGAAATCCCACGGCCACGAGAAGCTGCACCCGCACTTCCGGCGCCGCCTCGTCAAGACCGTGCGCCGCTTGTGGCGGCGCCGTGCGGACCTCGACAAGACCAAGGTCCACCTCCAAGGCGGGCCCCTGTAACCATGGCCGGTTGCCGCGCCTTCACCCTCTGGCTGCACAGCGTCGCCTGGCCAGGCAAGTTCAAGCCAGATCTGCGTCCTCGCTACGACGGCACCGTCGACCCCGCGGAGTTCCTGCAGCTCTATGAGCTGAGCATCGAAGCAGCCAACGGCGACGAGAAAGTCATGGCGAACTAGTTTCCCATGGCTCTCAAGGATGGGACCCGCACCTGGCTCCTGAACCTGCAGCACGGCTCAATCTCCTCCTGGGACGAGATGCGCGACCGCTTCGTCGCCAACTTCCAGGGCACTCGCGACCGCCCGCCGGCCATGACCGACCTGTGCTGCATCAAGCAACAACCAGGGGAGACCCTCTAGAAGTACATCCAGCACTTCAATAGACCCGCTTCAAGATCCCCAAGGTCACAGATGAGGCCATCATCTCCGCATTCTCTGACGGCGTCCGTGATGTCAAGGTGAAGGAAGAGCTTGCTATCCACGAGGAGCTGTGCACATCTCAAGAGCTATTCAACCTGGCGACCAAGCGCACAAGAGCTGAGGAGGGGTGCCTTTCCCTCCTTGAGCTACCAGCCGCAGGCACAGAGGAGAAGTAAGCCAAGGCCAAGGACGTGAAGCGCAAGGAAGTGATAGTGCTAGTTGCGGAGCCCGACACCAAACGGGGTAGAGATCAGCCCGAGTCGTCCAAGAACAATCGACCGTTCTGCGCCTTCCACAACCTGAACACCCACAACACCAGCGACTACCAAGAGCTCTGAGCCCTACGCGAGGGGCACTACGGTCGACGCCCCGAGCGCAGCGACCGGGGCTACGGCCGTGAAGGAGGACGAGGAGGCGGACGCTGGGACGACCGTGGCCCACACCAGGAATGGCGCGACAGGCCTCGTGAGGACTGCTGGCAGGACCATCCTCGCGAGTGGCCCTGGAGGGACCAGCCGCATGAGGATCGCGCCGAAGGCAACACCGTTCTTCCTCCACTGCCGCCACCAAGAAGGAACGACGACCATCATCAGGACGAGGGGGCTGGGGGCTTCCAGGATCCACGTGCAATCGCCTGCATCTTGGGCGGTGCCCAGGCCCCACCCTCTCAGCGCATCTTAAAACGGTTCACTCGCGAGGTGAACGCGGCGCTCCGCAAGCTCAAGGCCGCGCACCCGCTCAAGTGGTCCCAATGCGCCATCACTTTCGACTCAGCAGATTAGCTCAAGTGCGCGGCCACCGCCGGCGTCCTCCCGATGTTGTGTTCCCCAGTCATCAGCAATGTGTTGTTTACCAAGACCCTCATCGATGGTGGTGCAGGGCTCAACGTCCTGTCCGTCGACACCTTCAACAACCTCCAAGTGCCATATGAGCAGCTCCAGCCAACCAAACCTTTCTCAGGAGTGACCGACGGCTCCACCACATCGATAGGGCAGGTCCGCCTGCCTATCACCTTCGGCACGCGTGACAACTACCGCACCGAGCTCATCGACTTTGACGTCGCGCATATCTGCCTGCCGTACAATGCCATCCTCGGGTATCCGGCCCTGGCAAAGTTCATGGCGATCACCCACCATGGCTACAACGTCCTCAAGATGCTTGGAAGTGGTGGGGTCATCACGGTCCTGTGTAAAGGAAGGGATGCGGTGTGCTCCCTCGAGCGCGCCTCCCAAGCTACAGCAATCGATGACCCCGACAACAGAAGTGAGGGCCCTCCAGAGGCCATCCCCAAAGAGGAAGCAGCTGTGCCACGCAAGACCTCAGGAGGATGGTGTCGCGGCAGGAGCCTCGTCAGGATCAGCGTCTGTCCCAGGGGCGCCTCCCTCCATCGCATAGGAAGGCGCGCCCAGCGCCCTCCTCGGGTAGGGCTCGGGGGCTCTCTTATGGAGGGCCTCAGGCTTTGCCAACCTCACGAGGGAGGTGCCTGGGCGCCACTTGGAGGCATGCCACGCGACATGTTTTCCTCAGGATAATGCAGGGCAAGGGGTGCCTACCGCTTAGGAGTTCATCGCCAAGACCACACAGGACTGCAAGACGCAAGAGCCATGCGCGGAGACACCCGCTCACAGGGCGCGGCTCACCACCCAGGCGAGGGTGCTGAACTGCGTGTCTGCATTGATGTCCCGGGGCTCAATAGGGCCGTGTCTCAGGAGCGCTTCTGGCCTTCGCGTGTGGGCTGTGGCGAGGGTCCGCCACACAGCTACATTCGCATGCCCCTCGGTTTGCCGAGCGTGGCGTCGGCCTATCAGCGCGCCATGCAGCATGACCTAGCGGCTCAAGAGGCCAGGTACTGCCTCGTCCTGCAGGGAATGGAGATGGTCTTCAGGAAGCCTCCTGAGCCGTAGAGCCTCCCGAGGATCAGGGCTCCGGGGCCTCATGAGTAGTCCTTTCTTCAACGCACGCCTTCAGCTACACCAACTCTGTTTCGTCTACAGAACCAGGTGACATCTTCCAAGCTCGTTAAGCTGGGAGCGCCCCTTGGGCTGCATTATTCCCAGGCCGTGTGGGTCCGTCCCTACGGCGTGTATCCCATTTGCTTATGTCTTTAGCTTACCTTGCTGGGGGCGCCCCTCGGGCTACATCATCCCCAAGCCGCTCAGGCCGGACAAAGTTGCATGTATCTTCCTGCATTTACCCAAGCTGATTTGCCTTCCCTCCTTTAACCTGCCCATGGTTATCACCTGCTCGATCATCGCCTCCCATGGGGCTTCCTCACAGGCATGGCGCTGGTGCATGGGTCCATCCCTGCCACGTCGACAAATCTGAGCGGTCAAGCTCTAGCTCGTGGCATGCCCCGCGCACGTCACCTCACCAGGCCCTCAGTGCCTTCACTTCATCCGGACCAACCAGCGGCAGGCTGATGGCTGTAACGGCAAACCATGTTCTTCTTGTGCCTGTTCACAGGGACCCCGTGGGGAGGATAGCAGGCGGCACCGCGAGTCTCCTTTTCTCTCATGCAATTCGCTTGCGCGTTAAAAGGGGGGCTCCTAAGCATCGCCACTCAGGAGCTCTTACTGGCTCTCCAGCCCTCACCCCCTGGCCTTGACCACGGCCTGGCATACCAGCGGCGGCTGAGCTCGCTCGAGGGCCGGGACCCAAGGATGCAGAACACTAAGGAGAGCATGGGAGGAGGGAAACTTGTATGGGCCGGCCTGGCTATGCCGCACAAGTTGGCGCGCAGCCCCAGCGTAACGTCAGGAATCGCCACAAAGTTCACAAGATAAGTCTCGCCCTTGGATAGGCTAAATGTATGGGCCTTATGGATACTCATGCCTTGCCGCAATCCCGTTGCGGCCACGTCAACTCCCTTTCTTCCCTTACCATGGCCGCTTGGGCACTAAGGGGTACCTCCTGAGCATCGCGCCTCAGGGGCTCTTACTGGACCTTGGGCTACACACCTCCTGGCCTTGACCACGGCACGCGACCTGGCATACCAGCGACGGCTGTAGACTGCCTGGGGACCGGGACCTGTTGGCATAGAGCAACAAGCTATCGCAAGGAAAGAAAGGGGGGACCGAGCCTTAACAGGACGCACGTTCATCAAATCTTCATAATAGGGAAGATAAGCACAAAAGACATTACAGACCCTTAGATGCCCCCACGGGGCGCTTCAGATTCTTCGCACGAAACAAAAGATAGAACAAAAGGAGGATCCTATCTACACCCCTCATGGCAGACGCCATCATCAACAGTGGGCCATGGGAGGCTAGTACCAACCCCATCCAGATCAGCGGCGGCGACGGCCGGACACGGTAGCACTGCTCCGAGCGCGGCGAGTCCTCGAGGGCACGTAGCTGTCATCGCTCGTCTACGGAGTCTCATAGAGCTCAGGATAACTGCTGGACTCCCAAGGGCTGCTGCTGGAGTGGTCGCGAGTGGAGCGCGCATCAGCCTCGTGCTCCTCTCCGGAGCAGCACTCCAGGCGGTGGCTGTCAGGACCCCGATTCAAAGTCACACCGTTCTAGCATGTAACACTTCATATCACTTTGCGGCCTCACGCATGGTATTCCCACGGGTGTCGCCTTACCTGACCCAGGACCGTTTGCATCTTTTGGCTCACGTATATGATAGTGTCGCTAGCATCCATATGACAGAGAACTCGGGCCGACATGACTAGTTGTGAACCCAAAGTGGCACTAACTTACGGGAACAGGCATACATGAAACAACATCGAGCATGTCGGTCATCAGCGTGTGAATCCGGGCTGTAGCAACTGGGCTAACAGGACTCCGGAAATCCGGGCTGTAGCAGGCTAGCAGGACTCCGGAAGTCACCGCGTGACATTTCCCCGAAGGGACAGACACAGGAACAAAGTGAATCACATGCCGGCCAGTCTAAGTGTTCCAGAGCAGTAGTGCTGGGTTAGCAGGACTCCAGTAAACCAGGCTGTAGCGGACTACCATGGCTCGGTGGAAGCACTAGACTACATTTCCGCATAAGAGAGGCTACCAAGGATAGACAACAAGGTTGTCGGATCCCACACATAGCAATACACGTTACACGTACGCATAACATGCAAGTATGTGTTGTACAACATGGCATCACAACATAACGGAAACTCATATAGATAAAGGCCCAGAAGAGCCACATAGCATTTAATTCAAATAGGGGTCTCATAACCCATCATTCAAAGCATACAAGAACCGGAAGCATTACATGTCTGAGTATAGACAACTACAAAAGAAAAAGGCTGATAAGCCTGACTATCTACAAGACCCTCCCAAGGGTACAAGATCGTAGCTGAGGTAACAAGCTACTCGTCGAAGTCCAAGCGGTACTACTAGTGAGACAGATGTCTCACCTGCAAAACATAAATAAAGCAAACGTGAGTACAAAGGGACTCATCAAGACTTACATCAGATCCTATCATACATGCATTAGTATCAAGGAGGCAATGTGGGGTTCAGTTGTAGCAAGCCATCTTTGACTCAGTGGCTATCTTGTTCTACAACTACGAGAAACTTCTTTGAAGTGAGGCAGCGCACACGAGTCCATTAATCACCACATCAATACTCTACTATGGATTCATTCCCATCTCCCTACGAGAAGGCCATCCATAGCACTCACACTTGTCTTGAGCATTTTAGAGTATCCACTTTAAGTTGTCTATGCACCACGTAAGCATCCAAAAAGCCCATAACCGAGGACACGGCTATTCAAATAGATCACGATAACCCTGCAGGGGTGTACTTCTTCACACACGCTCTCGCCACTTACCGCCATGTACACGTCATGTATCTTGGCAACCTTCAAGCGGAAGCCTGGCGAGGGAGTCAGCCATGACCTAACTAACCACACAAGACTCTAGTCCAGGTTTATCGCCTATTCGGGTTCCATCTGCAAGGAGATCCGGCCGGGGTTTCACTCACGGCCCCAAATGATGTGTGCAGGGTTCCCAAGCCCACCTCGCCGGATGGATCTACGCTTGGTACACCGTGCCACTTGTGCCTAGTCTGTCCCAAGCCCACCTGGCCGGGTGCCACTTGGTAGACTACTAACACTACATACAAACACCAGAAACTAGTTGAAACTCCTAGAGAGAGATCAAGTTGGTTAATAAGTTGAGGGGGCACTTAAGCATTCCAATGTGTGGCAGTAGCTAGTCATTGGACAACATACACAGAACTCAGTGCTTAAGGACGGTTCCAGTGAGACAACCCACCATGTACTCCTACATGGCCTCTCACCGCTACCTTTACAAAATCGTGTTCACACACTTAACTCTCAGCACCAGAACATATCGTAACACTCCAATTCATTCCCAAAGAATCAGATCTGACACAACTCTAAGCAATAGCAGGCATGGCATGGTAGGAACACAACATGGCTCAATCAACTCCTACACATGCTAGTGAGTTTCAACTATTTACTGTGGCAATGACAGGTCATGCAGAGGGATGGGTTCAACTACCACAACATAAAGTAGCAGTTGAATTGATGTTGTCATAATGCAATAAAAGAGATCAGGAGCGAGAGAGTGGGATTGTATCGGAATGAACAAAGGAGGTTTGCTTGCCTGGTAGATCAACAGAGGGGCACTGCTTCTCAGACAGGTACTCTGGAACACTCTCCGGAGCAGGACCTATCGAGAAGGAAAGTTGTCGGCAATCAAAACGCAAGCATATGCAACAATATGATGTATGAACATGGCATGAATATGTGATGTTGTTTGAGCTAATGCATTTGAACCAAGAATTCAAATGCAACTCCAAGTTAACTCTCTTTAAAAGCCATTTATGTGTTTTCACATATACAGTAGGTATAACTTGGTTTGACATGCATGAAACTGATACAAATGGATAGATTAAATTTTTCTGATAATTTTTCATATATAAATTATTTAAATCTGAGCTACGGTTGAATTTCTATGAATTTTAGAAGTTTATATCATTTTCTGGATTTTCCTGATTTATTTTTAAACCAGAAAATGAATAACTGCATCAGCACAGCGTCAAGCTTGCGTCAGCAGGTCAATGTCGCTGACCAAGTCAAACCTGACGTGTGGGGTCCACACGTCAGTGACTCAGTTAGTTAATAGGGGGTTTATTTTGTCTAATTAGGATTAGTGGGCACCGGGCCCACTGTCAGTGTTAGGGGTGGTTAGCAAAGTGGTGAATAGCCTTAAGCTAATCACCTGGCAGGTCGGGCCCCACATGTCATTGACCCATACGGGTCAAATCTGGTCAACTTGTCACATCCCTAGCTTCTGGTAATGCTCTAGGCCAGCTTCATGTGTGCACCATGTCTAAATTCTGAAATTTGAATTGAGGAAAATTGAAAGCCTCAAAATTTTATTTAAAAGAAGGGGCAAGAACCCTTAAGCTGGCATTTAGTGAAACCAAAATGGCCTTCATTAATGTTTGATAATTTTGGCAAGGGTTTGTGTCCAAACCAAAAATATTGAAAATTTTTAAGGAATTATTTTGGCACTGAATTTAAATCATCATTGTCTTTGACTTTGGGCATTTAAACACTATTAATAATTTAAATGCTCAAATAATGTTCGAACTATTTTTTGGGCCACTGAAATAATTCCGCATGTGTCCATGAATATTTTCAGGATTTTATTAAATGGTTTAGTATTTTACTAAACCAAAACAAAACAGAACAAAATAAAAAAAACTGAAACAGAAAAACATAAGAGAGAAAGAGAGAGTAGGCCACTGGGCCACCTACCTAACCCACCTGGCCCACCTGTAGCCCACCTAGCCGGCCCAGCTGGCCAGCCCAGCCCACTGGCCTCTCCCCCCTGTCGTCTTCCTCGCGACAGAAGGACGAGGGGCGTGTGCCCGCGGTGCGCCAGCACGCGCACGGCCACCGACGGCCACCTCCTGCTTCGGCCGCCTCCCCGACGTCGCTTTGGACGCCACGCACCCCCTAGCCCCCTCCTTCTCTCTCCCGTGGTGATTTCCCTCTCTGTCCCTCTCTCCCGCGACCGTCCGCGAGAGCCCGAGAGCGCCGACGAGCACCACCACGGCCACCGACCCTCCCTCGCCCCGTCGATGCTTCCAGAAGCACCGCCGCGTCCTCCTCTTCCTCTCCACCGAGCCACGCCCCGCCGGACGCCTCGAAGCACCGTCACCATCGCCGTCTTGCTCCTCGGGTGCTGAAGCTCACCGCCGTCGATTCGCCGTCTCCGACGCGTCCGTGAGGCCGCTGACCATCCCTACGTGTTCGCTGTGAGCTCCTCTACCTGGCCCTCTACTTCCCGTGCTCGATTAGGCCTCGTAGCGACCGCCCCCTTCGAGCCCGAGCGCTCCTCGCCGCCGGCCATGTCGTCGTCGTGGCTACGGCCATGCAAGCACGCGTCCGAGCGCATCACCGCATTCAGCGCGTCCCCAGGAGCCTAACGCACGCACTCCCTCGCCCTGCCATGCACCGTAGCCCTCTTTCCCTCTCCGCCCGAACACCGGCCGCCGCCGCGAGCTCGTTCCGGCGAGCTACGGCCACCCCGCGCCTCCCGCGTGCCTCCCCTGGATGCGCGCGATCAAGGGCAACCCTCTGGTGCCCTTGGCTTGGCCCAACACCGCACGTAGCGCCACTCCGGCAACCCTCTGCTGTGTTTTGGGGTCGCCGCCGGCTGAACCTCGGCGAGCTGACGTGGCCGCGCAATTAGCATCTAATCCCCCACTAAACAACCCCCTAAGCCAATGACATATGGGTCCCACGTCCTAATTAACTCCAGTTATATCTCTGCTTAAATTAGTTATAACCCAATGGGACCCACGCGTCAGCTTTGACCAAGCTGACGTGGCTGTTGACTGGGCCCACATGTCAGCGACACAAACCAGTCCCAGCCACTGACTAGTGGACCCCACTGGTCAGGTTTGACCTGGTCAACTCCTTTGACCTGCTGACGTCACCCCAACGTCATGCTGACGCAATAAGTCCTTTCTAGAATTTAAATAAATCTTAAATGATTTATTTATTCTCAGAAAATACCCAAAACTTCTAAAAATCATAGAAATTAAACTGTAACTCCAAATGAAATAAATTATATATGAAAAATTATCAGAAAAAATCAAGGAATCCATCTGTACCATTTGCATGCATGTTTGAACAACTTAACCTCATTGTTTAGTCCAAAACATGATAATGCACTATTTGAATTCATAGTTTGAATTTGGATTTGAACCTAGTGTTCAAACCAACTCCATTTAACTTGTTGTTAGTTGCATTAGCTCAATGAACAGCATATTGCCATGTCATGATCATGCATCATATTTTTGCATCGCATTGATTGTGTTCTTCCTTGTTTGCCGGTATTTGTCCCTTTCGATAGACGTGGTTTCGACGATGGGATCGGTGACACCGATGAAGAGTTATATTATCTTCAGAAGTGCCAGGCAAGCAAAACCCCCTTGTTCATTCCGATACAATCCCCCTCTCTCGCTCCTGCTCTCTTTTACCGCATTAGGACAACAATGATCATCTGTTACTTGTTGCGGTAGTTGAACCCCTTATCCTCTGCATGACCTGTCATTGCCACCGTAAATAGATGAAACCCACTAGCATGAGTAGGAGTTGTTTGAGCCCTGATGTGCCTACTCATTCGTGCTTGTTTGTCATGCCTGCTACTGCTTAGAGTTGAGTCAGGTCCGATTCATCAGGGATGAAACGGAGGTGTGTAAACATGTCCTACTGTTGAGAGCTAACTGTGTGAACACGATTTGGTAAAGGTAGCGGTGAGAGGCCATGTAGGAGTACATGGTGGGTTGTCTCATTGCAGCCGTCCTCAGGAACTGAGTTCTGTGTCTGTGATCCATGAACAGCTACTACCACTCATTGGGATCCTTAATTGACCCTCTCGGCTTCTTAATCACCCTAGTACTCTGTCCAGGAGTTGCAACTAGTTTCTGGTGTTTGTAGGTTATGTGTTGGCGGCCGTGCGTAGCGCTGACCCTAGGGGTGGGCTATGTTGCGGTAGATACACCGTGGCACGGTGTACCGGGCGCCTGTTTGGTGTCTCGGGAACCCTGCACACATCGTTTGGGGCTGTGAGCGAAACTCCGGCCGGATCTCCTCGCGGATGGAACCCGAATAGGCGATAAACCTGGACTAGAGACTTAAGTGTTTAGGTAGGCCGTGGCCGACACCCTCGCCCGGCTTCCGCTTGAAGGTTGCCGAGGTACATGACGTGTACAGGGCTATAAGTGGTGGGAGCGTGTGTGAAGAAGTACACCCTTGCAGGGTTATCAATATCTATTCGAATAGCCGAATTCCTCGGATATGGAAACTTGGACCCCTTGCATAGTTCATAGACAAGTGAAAGTGGATACCCTAAAACTCGCAAGATAAGTGTGAGTACTATGGATGGCCTTCTCGTAGGGAGACGGGAGCGGATCCATAGTGGTGTATTGAATGGTGAATGTGTGGACTCTGTGCGCCACCTCAAAAGAGTTGCTTGCAATCGTAGTTCAGGTTAGCCACTGAGTCAAAGCTGGCTTGCTGCAGTTAACCTCCACCCCCCTGTTGATACCGATGCATATGTAGTTTAGATCTGATGTAAGTGTTGCTGAGTACCCTTGTACTGACGTTTGCTTAATTTATGTTTTGCAGAGAGATTTCAGTCTCGCTAGTAGTTCCGTGTGGACTTCGACGTTTAGCTTGATACCTCAGCTACGATCTTGTGCCCTCGACAGGATTTGGTAGATAGTCAGGCTTCTTATCCTTTTTCATTTATAGATGTCTGTACTCAGACATGTTAAGCTTCCACATGTGCTTTGCATTGTATGCTATGATTGTTGGGTCATGAGACCCATGTCTGTAATATCTCGCTCCTCGGAGCCTAATGAATAAATACTTGAGTTGTAGAGTTATGTTGTGATGCCATGTTGTATTCACACATATCGAGCATATTGTGTGTATGATTGAAATGCTTGGTATGTGTGGGATCCGACTATCTAGTTGTTTATCCTTGGCAGCCTATCATATGGGGAAATGTAGTCTAGTGCTTCTGAGCGATAGTAGTCCGCTACAGCCCGGATCACCGGAGTCCTGCTAGCCCAGCACTACTACTCAGGACACTTGACTGGCCGGCATGTGTTTCACTTCGTTCCTATGTCTGTCCCTTCGGGGTGTAATGTCACGCGGTGACATCCGGAGTCCTGCCTAGCCTGCTACAGCCCGGGTTACCGGAGTCCTGTTAGCCCAGTGCTACAGCCCGGATTCACACGTTGTTGACCGACATGCTCGAGGTTGATTCATGTATGCCTGTCCCCATGGGTTAGTGCCGCTTTGGGTTCACAACAAGCCATGTCGGCCCGGGTTCTTTGTCATATGGATGCTAGGGACACTATCATATACGTGAGCTAAAAGGCGCAAACAGTCCCGGGCCAGGTAAGGTGGCACCCGTGGAAATACCGTGCGTGAGGCCACAAAGTCATATGATGTGTTACATGCTAGATCGGTGTGACCTAGGATCAGGGTCCTGACAACGTTGGTATCAGAGCCTGACTGCCTGTAGGATTACCAAGCCAAACTGGTCGAAGTTGAGTCTAGAAATGCTTTAGCTATGTAAGGGAATTGATTATGGAAGGGAACGTAAGGCTCTTTTTACTCCTTTACCCTATGCCCTTCTGATCTGAGTCAACCTCTTCTTTTCTACGGGGATTAAGAACTAGGCCTTCTTATCTATCTATCAGGATGACGTGTTACTAACCCGTTGACTTATAGGATTGATGGATTCATGCTGCAGTTCAGTTCCTACTACTTCCATATATTCATAACTGGCCTGAGAACCTTGATATTATGATTCTGAGTGGTTATGCCACCATTTTTGCAGGATGTCTAAAATCTTTTCGAGCACTTACAGCCGTTATGCTGTCCGAGTCATCCCAAGTTTCTAAATAGTCTGATGCATTTGCAAACCTTTTCCCCTGTTCCTGATGTCCATTTAGGCCAGGTTAATCACACTAATCGGTGAGTTGAGGTACTCCGTTGCCTCGGCATTTATGTTGGAACTATTATTATGACCCTAGGTGTCTTAGAGGATCACCTAGTAATCGAACCATGTTTTGTGTTCCCAGTATGATGATTCTGGCCATCATTCTCGAAAGCATCCCGTGATGCCATTTAGTTAGTAGGCATTCTATTCCTGGGTTTTGAACCCGAGACTCACCCTACCTGCTTCATGTTGATAGTGTTTGTTAGTTCCTTAGGACATTATTAAACCTTGTGATACACCTCGAGGTCCGTGGTATTTCCTTCTTCCAAATACTATGAACCACTTATGGCAGAAGTTCTTGAACCAAAGGATCACAACCAGAGTGCTGTTGATGAGTTCTCCATTCTATATTGTGGCTCTGCCAGTTCTACCTTTCTGCATGGGTTATCTGGAAGAAATATGTTGAGCTTTGCTCGACATACTAATCTATGCCTCCACAGCTCAGAAAATTATATGTTCCTTGAGTTGTTCCTCTTCAGTTGTATTCCGACCATCCTCTATCAGTAGATAGCCAAGAGTATGTGTGCATTTGTGTTCATCGGTGCCTTTTATTCTCGTGGTCCGTCGAGCCGTTCTATTTTAGAATGACTAGGAGAAACAAACTCCAGTACCTCATCCATATCTAGGGTTGGGTCAAAATAGTTGTATTCCGCAGATCAAAATGCAACCCAGCTTTTGGTTCTGTTCTACCCTGAAGTATTACCCACTTTATGTCAAGAGCGTCGTGAGAATTGCACATCTCTCATGAATTCTTGACGCAGTGATACTTCTTACCATCATTCTTCATTCCTCGGTCCCGTGTTGTCGCAACCGGAATGCCGACAAGTCAACCATGATGTGTGAAATCAATACTCCTAGCAACTCTGTTGCTCGGTAGTTAATGGACAATATTCTCATCCTTAGCGTGTTGGTTATTGAATTATCATTCTAAGACTGATCGTGCTACCTAGTCCATATTTCTGGTGCACACTTCGATCAATGGGTTAGGATTGTGCCAATCCCTCACTCTTTGATCATATCGTCTTGCCCTGAAAAGCAAGATTGTTCTCGAGCTTAGTAACATACCGGTGGTTCGTGATTTTCCGAATATCTTCTCGGAAGTGTTACCAGGTTGTCACCTGACCGTTATGTTGAGTTCGTGATTAAGATGGTTTTTCAATAAACCACTTTTCCCCAAGAATCTGTGTTGGATACCCCTGAGCTAGTTGGTTAAGCTTAACAACAACTTGGAGAGTTGGAAGATGAAAACTTGTCCGACTTAGCTCATCCCTAAGGGATATCCTTGTGTGTGTGTGTGTGTGTGTTGAAGAAAGATGATATCTTCACCAATTGGTCCTCGTGATCAGTTGTTGTATCTATTATCTTGTCCAAACTTTGATTTGAGTGTGGGCTATCGTCAAATCAAATCAGAACCAACGATGTTCGTAATGTTGTCTTACTTGCGGTTGTCCCTCGAGCATACACCATTATATCTTTGGTCTGACCAATACTATCACATTGTTCACATAGTGGTGGAAGTCCAGTGATATGGAAATTCCGATGAGTTGTTGTTGAGCCCATCAGCGGCATTTTGTCTCCTCCATGATTGTGTTGAACATCCAGCTAGTGTTGGAAACTTTATAAGCATTGCCCTCATGTCCCGATCATGAAGCATATGTCCAGTTGAAAGATGTGCCTTCCTCTAATTCATGTGCATCTGATGTAAGTTGCCGCCGTGAATTCGAGAAAGTTTGTTTTTGCTTCCTCCGGAATCATCCCAAGTCAGTCATGCATGTGTGAAGTATTCTATGGTCTGATAGACTGATCATCTACATTCTATACGTATCCCTAGCACACCAAGCCACTGATTGATTTGTTCAAGGAGAAGAAGTTTCTTCTTAAGGGTTAGACCTACGCAAGGACTTCGATATCCTCATTGATGGTTCCCCCTGAACTCGGTAGTGTTTCATTTTAAGACTACCAGGTGACCATGCTTGTCTAGGACAACGTGTTCAAATGCTTGTAGCAGAACCGGCTCATGTTTTGGAGCTTACTACCGTAGTTCATTCCCCCGAGAATCTCGCAATGTCATCTCGTCGATTTGTGTTGCAAACCTTTATTTTCCTTTCTAGACTCAATGAGTTTGGAATATCCTGTCACCAACCAGATCTGAATCTCAGGCAGATATGATGGTTGGAGCATTTTCCAAGAACTATAATATTGGTCTCTCGATAACCGGTAAAGTGGATGTCGTGGCCAACACATCCAGCCGGAAGACCTATTATTGTAGTATCTCGATTGAAGAAAGTTGGCCACATTCCCATGAGGATTTCGTAGGATTTACTCCAGAAGTTGTTCCTTATGGATCTATTGTATTCCGAAGTCCAACCACTACTTGGTGGCTATGCCGATGCTTAAAGCTTGACCGTGGTAACTAGTACATCAAGGAGAACATTAGAAGCGGAGTGCTAAATGTCTCTCGGTCGATCATCCAGATTTTGTTTCCTTGGCTTCGCTAAGGTGAAATCTGAGAAAGTGTTATCTTCCTTTGCATCTGCATTATCCATCACCATTCATCATGGTGGTATGTTGTGTTGCCAGGATCCTTGACATGGATGTTGGTAAGACCTTGATGAGTATGGAAATGCTCAAGTTCTTGAGAGCACGCTCAGGCACTAGGTTCTGATGTTGTCGTTAACTGGAATGTGCCTCCGTTCTCTCAGTTGTTCGATATCCATCCAATTGGTGGAATCACCTTTGCTGGTGAACCTTCTCCCCAGTTACTAGAATCATTCCCGACATTTGCATTTTGTTCCCAGCTTACACCTCAGTAGCTGTTGTTCAGGATCATCTTCAAAAGTGGACTTACTATGGGTCCCTTCCATCCCCGATGATGAGCAAAAATCATCCATTGCGTTGTCTTCAACAAGGTAGTCCACATCTTCCATCCTAGTCCAAGTATGCCATCTCTTCGAGCTACCTCAAACGATCAATTGTAAATTACCTTAAGCTGGTATAAGGAGTTTCAATGATCTTTGAATCAAAAGTAATTCTTTTTGCCACTCAAGGGAATAGTTCTACATGTCACCTCCTCTTAGATGTCTTGTTATGGAATCATGGCAATTTCTCCCTCGCTGTTTTACAACCCTTGTCGGATTGTTTCCTCCGTCATTTCCAAGGTATATTTTTCCTCTCAGCTCCAGAGATGTTTCTACGTCTCATTCCGAGTTGATCCTGAGTTCTTCGATCTCCGAGAAGATTGATCCATCTAGAGTTTTCCCTTCCCTCTCGTTGTCATGTTGGTTGGAGTTCTCAGAGCAAGACATCAAGACAATGATGGTGATCGGATCAACAACCTTATGAGATGCAACCTGGATCGTGAAGACCGTGTTAGTTGTGCCCCTCTGTCTTCTTAACTCACGTCTTGAATCTCGGGACGAGATTCTTGTTTAGTGGGGGTGAGCTGTCACATCCCTAGCTTCTGGTAATGCTCTAGGCCAGCTTCATGTGTGCACCATGTCTAAATTCTGAAATTTCAATTGAGGAAAATTGAAAGCCTCAAAATTTTATTTAAAAGAAGGGGCAAGAACCCTTAAGCTGGCATTCAGTGAAACCAAAATGGCCTTCATTAATGTTTGATAATTTTGGCAAGGGTTTGTGTCCAAACCAAAAATATTGAACATTTTTAAGGAATTATTTTGGCACTGAATTTAAATCATTATTGTCTTTGACTTTGGGCATTTAAACACTATTAATTATTTAAATGCTCAAATGATGTTGGAACTATTTTTTGGGCCACTAAAATAATTCAGCATCTGGCCATGAATATTTTCAGGATTTTATTAAATGGTTTAGTATTTTACTAAACCAAAATAAAACAGAACAAAAAAAACTGAAACAGAAAAACATAAGAGAGAAAGAGAGAGTAGGCCACTGGGCCACCTACCTAACCCACCTGGCCCACCTGTAGCCCACCTAGCCGGCCCAGCTGGCCAGCCCAGCCGACTGGCCTCTCCCCCCTGTCGTCTTCCTCGCGACAGAAGGACGAGGGGCGTGTGCCCGCAGTGCGCCAGCACGCGCACGGCCACCGACGGCCACCTCCTGCTTCGGCTGCCTCCCCGACGTCGCTTTGGACGCCACGCACCCCCTGGCCCCCTCCTTCTCTCTCCCGTGGTGATTTCCCTCTCTGTCCCTCTCTCCCGCGACCGTCTGCGAGAGCCCGAGAGCGCCGACGAGCACCACCACGGCCACCGGCCCTCCGTCGCCCCGTCGATGCTTCCAGAAGCACCGCCGCGTCCTTCTCTTCCTCTCCACCGAGCCGCGCCCCGCCGGACGCCTCGAAGCACCGTCACCATCGTCGTCTTCCTCCTCGGGTGCCGAAGCTCACCGCCGTCGATTCGCCGTCTCCGACGCGTCCGCGAGGCCGCTGACCATCCCTACGTGTTCGCTGTGAGCTCCTCTACCTGGCCCTCTACTTCCCGTGCTCGATTACGCCTCGTAGCACCGCCCCCTTCGATCCCGAGCGCTCCTCGCCGCCGGCCATGTCGTCGTCGTGGCTACGGCCGTGCAAGCACGCGTCCGAGCGCACCACCGCAATCAGCGCGTCCCCAGGAGCCTAACGCACGCACTCCCTCGCCCTGCCGTGCACCGTAGCCCTCTTTCCCTCTCCGCCCGAACGCCGGCCGCCGCCGCGAGCTCATTCCGGCGAGCTACGGCCACCCCGCACCTCCCGCGTGCCTCCCCTGGATGCGCGCGATCAAGGGCAACCCTCTGGTGCCCTTGGCTTGGCCCAACACCGCACGTAGCGCCACTCCGGCAACCCTCCGCCGTGTTTTGGGGTCGCCATCGGCTGAACCCCGATGAGCTGACGTGGCCGTGCAATTAGCAGCTAATCCCCCACTAAACAACCCCCTGAGCCAATGACAGATGGGTCCCACGCCCTAATTAACTCTAGTTTTATCTCTGCTTAAATTAGTTATAACCCAACGGGACCCACGCGTCAGCTTTGACCAAGCTGACGTGGCTGTTGACTGGGCCCACATGTCAGCGACACAAACCAGTCCCAGCCACTGACTAGTGGACCCCACTGGTCAGGTTTGACCTGGTCGACTCCTTTGACCTGCTGACGTCACCCCAACGTCATGCTGATGCAATAAGTCCTTTCTGGAATTTAAATAAATCTTAAATGATTTATTTATTTTCAGAAAATACCCAAAACTTCTAAAAGTTATAGAAATTAAACCGTAACTCCAAATGAAATAAATTATATATGAAAAATTATCAGAAAAATTCAAGGAATCCATCTGTACCATTTGCATGCATGTTTGAACAACTTAACCTCACTGTTTAGTCCAAAACATGATAATGCACTATTTGAATTCATAGTTTGAATTTGAATTTGAACCTAGTGTTCAAACCAACTCCATTTAACTTGTTGTTAGTTGCATTAGCTCAATCAACAGCCTATTGCCATGTCATGATCATGCATCATATTGTTGCATCGCATTGATTGTGTTCTTCCTTGTTTGCCGGTATTTGTCCCCTTTTGGTAGACGTGGTTTCGACGATGGGATCGGTGACACCGATGAAGAGTTATATTATCTTCAGAAGTGCCAGGCAAGCAAAACCCCCTTGTTCATTCCAATACAATCCCCCTCTCTCGCTCCTGCTCTCTTTTACCGCATTAGGACAACAACGATCATCTGTTACTTGTTGCGGTAGTTGAACCCCTTATCCTCCGCATGACCTGTCATTGCCACAGTAAATAGATGAAACCCATTAGCATGAGTAGGAGTTGTTTCAGCCCTGATGTGCCTACTCATTCATGCTTGTTAGTCATGCCTGCTACTGCTTAGAGTTGAGTCAGGTCCGATTCATCGGGGATGAATTGGAGGTGTGTAAACATGTCCTACTGTTGAGAGCTAAGTGTGTGAACACGATTTGGTAAAGGTAGCGGTGAGAGGCCATGTAGGAGTACATGGTGGGTTGTCTCATTGCAGCCGTCCTCAGGAACTGAGTTCTGTGTCTGTGATCCATGAGCAGCTACTACCACTCATTGGGATCCTTAATTGACCCTCTCGGCTTCTTAATCACCCTAGTACTCTGTCCAGGAGTTGCAACTAGTTTCTGGTGTTTGTAGGTTATGTGTTGGCGGCCGTGCGTAGCGCTGACCCTAGGGGTGGGCCATGTTGTGGTAGATACACCGTGGCACGGTGTACCGGGCGCCCGTTTCGTGTCTCGGGAACCCTGCACACATCATTTGGGGCTGTGAGCGAAACTCCGGCCGGATCTCCTCGCGGATGGAACCCGAATAGGCGATAAACCTGGACTAGAGACTTAAGTGTTTAGGTAGGCCGTGGCCGACACCCTCGCCCGGCTTCCGCTTGAAGGTTGCCGAGGTACATGACGTGTACAGGGCTATAAGTGGTGGGAGCGTGTGTGAAGAAGTACACCCCTGAGGGTTATCAATATCTATTCGAATAGCCGAATTCCTCGGATATGGAAACTTGGACCCCTTGCATAGTTCATAGACAAGTGAAAGTGGATACCCTAAAACTCGCAAGATAAGTGTGAGTACTATGGATGGCCTTCTCGTAGGGAGACGGGAGCGGATCCATAGTGGTGTATTGAATGGTGAATGTGTGGACTCGTGTGCGCCACCTCAAAAGAGTTGCATGCAATCGTAGTTCAGGTTAGCCACTGAGTCAAAGCTGGCTTGCTGCAGTTAACCTCCACCCCCCCCTTGTTGATACCGATGCATATGTAGTTTAGATCTGATGTAAGTCTTGCTGAGTACCCTTGTACTCATGTTTGCTTAATTTATGTTTTGCATAGAGATTTCAGTCTCGCTAGTAGTTCCGCGTGGACTTCGACGTTTAGCTTGATACCTCAGCTACGATCTTGTGCCCTCGACAGGATTTGGTAGATAGTCAGGCTTCTTAGCCTTTTTCATTTATAGATGTCTGTACTCAGACATGTTAAGCTTCTGCATGTGCTTTGCATTGTATGCTATGATTGTTGGGTCATGAGACCCATGTTTGTAATATCTCGCTCCTCGGAGCCTAATGAATAAATACTTGAGTTGTAGAGTTATGTTGTGATGCATGTTGTATTCACACATATCGAGCATATTGTGTGTATGATTGAAATGCTTGGTATGTGTGGGATCCGACTATCTAGTTGTTTATCCTTGGCAGCCTATCATATGGGGAAATGTAGTCTAGTGCTTCTGAGCGATAGTAGTCCGCTATAGCCCAGATCACCGGAGTCCTACTAGCCCAGCACTACTGCTCAGGACACTTGACTGGCCGGCATGTGTTTCACTTCGTTCCTATGTCTGTCCCTTCGGGGAAATGTCACGCAGTGACATCCGGAGTCCTGCCTAGCCTGCTACAGCTCGGGTTACCGGAGTCCTGTTAGCCCAGTGCTACAGCCCGGATTCACACGTTGTTGACCGACATGCTCGAGGTTGATTCATGTATGCCTGTCCCCATGGGTTAGTGCCGCTTTGGGTTCACGACTAGACATGTCGGCCCGGGTTCTTTATCATATGGATGCTAGCGACACTATCATATACGTGAGCCAAAAGGCGCAAACGGTCCCGGGCCAGGTAAGGTGGCACCCGTGGAAATACCATGCGTGAGGCCACAAAGTGATATGATGTGTTACATGCTAGATCGGTGTGACCTAGGATCGGGGTCCTGACACAGCTGGGGGTCAAATGCGGTGTTTAGCCGCCGGCGAGGCCGAACGCGGCGGAACGGCGACGACAATCTCGGGTGGCCGGAGACGAAGACGATGGCGACGGCGGCGCTCCAGGGGCTCCCGAGGCGCGTGGCTCGGGGGAAAGGTAGACGGAGACGTGGCGGAGCGTCTGGGCACGAAGCGAGGGCGAGGCCGTGACGGTGGGCGTGGCAACAGCGAACGGTGGCGACAGCGGCGCTCGGGCATTCACGGGAGAGAGAGAGAGAGAGGGGAAGAAGAACAGAGGAGGTGGGGGCGATCCAGACGCAAGGGGAATCTTATCCCCTCGTCCAGATGTCGGCAGAAGCAGGAGGTGGCGCAGCGCGTGCGTGCGCACGGCGACCACGCGCCCCTGGCCTCCTGGCGAGAGGTAGGGGGTGTCTGGCGCGGCCAGCTGGCTGCGCTGCCCTGCTGGGCCGCTGGGCTGCCAGGTAGGAGGCCCAGGTAAGTATTTCACTTTCTTTTGTTTTCTTTTCTAATTTTTCTGACATTTCTTTGATTTAAAACAATACCAAACTAATTTATCTACTTATGCCAATTTTTGTAGGAGCTAGTGATATTATTCCAGAGCTCCTCATCAACTAGCATAAGTTTTGGACATATATAAAGTATATAACACTTATATATCCAATGCAAATAAGTATTGCATTAATTCCAAATGGCCAAAATAAATATTTATGAGCTCAATAAAATATTGGTTTGAATTTTACCTCTGACCAATATTTTCAGGGAGCAACATGAACATTTTCTTGGACCCTTTTGGAGCAATTTTTATCTGGGTCATTTCCAGAAATGATTTCTGAGGGTTTCACAAATCCCCATTTCAAATTTTAATGAAATTTAAACATGATGCTCACAAGAAGGATAGCCTAGGTCATACCAGAACTAGGGATGTGACAGCGGCCCTCGGCATCGAAGATCTTGAAGAAGAGTGTGGAGACGCCGTCGTATTCAAGATGGATCACAAGGGCACCCCTCATGCGGCAGACCCGCACGATCTCGCTCCAGCCGCGAGTCATGAAGATTTTGCCGGTGGGGACCGCTTCGATCTCCGCTCCTGTTGCCAGAGCTACGCAATCGGCATGCTGCAACCAGAGCTCAAGAGGCCCCCTCAGTGGCATCACGTCGGAGAAGAACCACGGGAAGCAGATCCAAGAGCTTGGGGGCATCGACGCCCACAGCACCATCTCGCGCGAGGAGTCTGCGGCGACCTCGGGTGCGGCACCGGCGGCGCTGCTCGTCGCTCCACCTTCCTGAGTCCTCGGCTTGGGCATACAGGGGTAGCAGATACCCTGGGGGAGGCTGCTCACACCAAGGCCTTGGCACCACCTGCATCGCCGCTTCTTCACGGCGATGGATCGACCTCTTCTTCGGCGGAAGTTGCTCCGGGCCTTCCCCATTTCTTCGGCGGAGAACCTTCTGATAGGCGCCATTGGTGTTAGCAACAAAGCGAGGAGGAAGAAGCAAGCAAGCAAGGAAGAGATGGGCAACGGGGGATCCACCCCCCTCCCCATTTATAGCAAGAGAAGGCCAACCGGCACCTCCCATGATCGCAGGTAATGATGGTTTTCCTTGCATGTCACAGGGACTCGTCAAGTCGTGGAGTTGCCGAGGCAGCATGGGGAAGCAGAGACGCCCACGTCCAATTAACCGCCAGGCATCAACCGAGGCCGCAGGCTTTTGGGGCCCGCGATGCTCCGTGCTTGACCCTTGGCTTCATCGCGAAGCCAAGCCCGAGCGCACCTTGGGCCCGGGGGCTATTGTCGGCGTCCTGGGAATGGGGGTCCCCAGACTTGCCTGCCTGCGGCCCGCGGCATGGCTAAGCTAGCAGGACGTACGACCCATATTCACAAACAAGGCATCCAAGACCCTCGCGAGGGGCCAAGCCTCGCGAGGCGGATAACACAAGACCTCCTCTGGAGTGGCCTAGTCGGGCAGGCTCACGAGGAGCGGGGATATCCAGGCGAGGCGAACCTCACGAGGCTCTCGTGACGTGAGCCATGATGATCGACACCAGCCGGGCGCCAGCGTGTGCAGCGTCCTTGTTTCCTCTTTGGTGCTAAGGAAACCAGCGCAGGCGAGGATTACCGAGGCCTCAGGCAAAGGTTGCCATTTTGGTGCAACAAGATCAAGACCAAAAGGACGGCAAGACGGAGGTCACCATGGAGCCCAAGACGGCATTACCACCAGAGCCTTTCACAGGCGCAGACCACCTTTTGTCAGGATAGCTTGTACTAGTTGTCCCCCTTCAAATTTTCCCGCCATTGTTGCTTCCTTCCCGCTCAATATTTGGGAAGAGGACCAGGGCCTCTATAAGCAGGACTAGCCACCACCATAGGCAAAGGGGACATCGTCGACCACTCTCACCCACAAAAGTTAGCCTAGCACAAGAACACCTCAACCTCAGGAGGCTGTTCTTCCCATTTTATTGTTCATCATCAGCCCAAGAGGCAATCCACCACCACCGCACTGGAGTAGGGTATTACACCACAACGGTGGCCCGAACTAGTATAAATCTTGTGTCTTTCTATGTTGCAAGTGCGTCGAGTTCACCCGCGAGATCTTTGTGAGCTAGGGCATAGATCGGTGGGAGGAAAAGACTTCGTGCGCACCGCAGTGTTCGAACCTTAAGGGTTTGCCAGAACCCCACATCCGACACATCTTATAATGCTACCACCATACTAAGCAAAATAAGATGCATAAAGGATAAACATCACATGTTTCAAAATATGTGACATGATATGGCCATCATCATCTTGTGCCTTTGATCTCCATCTCCAAAGCACCGTCATGATCTCCATCGTCACCAGCATGACACCATGTTCTCTATCAACGTGTTGCCACATGGTCGTCTCGCCAACTATTGCTATCACATAGTGATAAAGTAAAGCAATTATATGGCACTTGCATCTTATGCAACAAAGAGACAACCATAAGGCTCCTCCTAGTTGCCGATAACTTTAACAAAACATGATCATCTCATCCAACAATTTATATCTCATCACGTCTTGACCATATCACATCACAACATGCCCTGCAAAAATAAGTTAGACGTCCTCTACTTTGTTGTTGCTAGTTTTATGTGGCTACTATGGGCTTCTAGCAAGAACGTTCATACCTACTCATCAAAACCACAACGATTTTTCGTCAAGTGTGTTGTTTTAACCTTCAACAAGGACTGGTCGTAGTCAAACTCGATTCAACTAAAGTTGGAGAAACGGATACCCACGACCCACCTGTGTGCGAAGCACGTCAGTAGAACCAGTCTCATGAACGCAGTCATGTAATGTCGGCCTGGGCCGCTTCATCCAATAATACCACCGAATCAAAGTAAGAGGTTGGTGGTAAGTAGTATGACTATTGTCACCCACAACTCTTTGTGTTCTACTCGTGCACATAACATCTACACATAGACCTAGCTCGGAACGTAGTGTTTCAAAAAATTTACCTACGATCACGCAAGATCTATGTAGGAGATGCATAGTGTAAGTGCATCTAGTGCCACCCCTAGTTGGTTTTGGAGTATTGACGACCAACCTAGTTGAGGGACTAATGTGTTTGTGAGAATTGCAGGATAACACAGGTAGAAGTCCCTCATTGATTCGGTTTAGCTACCAGAGATGACCCCCAAAAATGTACGAAGACATTGAAGACAATGGTGGTTCATGAAGACATTCATGTCGAAGACAATGACACATGAAGACTCCCCATGAAGCCTTTGGAACTCGAAGACTTAGATCCTTCGTAGTTTTACTTTACTCATGTTGTGTCACAGGAACCACCGTACTGTTAAGTGGGGTCCAAGAGAACCAGTCAGGATGACTGAAGTGATGCCTAATTCAAATCCTATGTCTTCGAGTGAAGACAATGAGAGAAAATCTTGTCCAGAGTCAGACAAGTCAGCTTTGCTTGCAGCCCAAGCAAAGTTGCCGTGAGAGTTCAAAATCCGACCGTTAGTACACGTGTCAGTTCCTTAGTGACCCAGGGTCATTTCGGACAAATCAGGTCAGGGTTGCCAAGTGGCTATAAATAGTCCACCCCCCACGACCATAAACGGTTGGCTGCTCAGATTTCAGTGCACGGCTTTTGTCGTTTGAGAGCAACCCACCTCGAAGCCTTTGAGAGAAAATCCTTAGTGAGGAGAAAAGCCCTAACCACCCAGAGCCAGAGTAATTGGGCATCACTTAAGTCTTCTTGTCTGAGTGATCTGAAGACTTATTACACTTGAGGACTGTGCATCCTCCAGACGGTTAGGCGTCGCGTTCTTAGCATCCAAGAGGAATTGTGGATTGCCGGTGAACGAAGTCTGTGAAGGTTTGGGAGTCTACCTTGAAGACTTACCAGAGTGATTGGGCGGGGTCTGTGTGACCTTAGCTCAAGGAGAAAACGGTGAGGACTGGGTGTCCTGAGCTGCGTGTTCAGGACTGGGTGTCCGGGACTGTGTGTCCTTTGGTTTAAATAGCTAGCCGCTCCAACCAGACGTACAGTTGTCACAGCAACTGGAACTGGTCCAACATATCATTGTCTTCAACGTGTCACTGGTTTTATCTTCACCTCCCTTTACTTACCAGTACACATTGTGAAGCTATTGCATGCATGCTTTATCTTCTATCTTCACAACCTGACTGTATGATCTGTTTGGCTTCGTAACTTCTTCCAACCTGATCCTCATTACACTGAAGCTATTTGTCTCTGTGCTTTCACTGTATTACATATTTGACTATGGCTTGCTTTGTGTAATCTACCTTCCGCTGCATAGTGATAGGCTTGTTCACTCTGTTTGTCTTCATAACTTCCACGTTTTGAAGACTTTCATAAAAATCGCCTATTCACCCCCTCTAGGCGATATAACGCACTTTCAATTGGTATCAGAGCAAGGTGCTCCCTTGTTCTATGTGATTTGGTTTAACCACCTGGAGTTTTAGCTATGTCGACTGCAGGGATAATTAAAGTCTCCGCTGCGTGCCCCGTCTTCGATGGAACTGAATATCCCTACTGGAAGAATAAGATGCGCATGCATCTTGAAGCCATTGACGTCGACCTATGGTATGTCGTTGAAAACGGCGTTCCCAAGGCTGGAGAAGGTGTCACTGCGGCTGATGTCAAGAAGTTCACTCAATTGGACTCCACTGCCAAGAATATTATCTGTGGTCATCTGACCAAGGGACAGTACGGCCGTGTGAGTGCCTTGAAGACATCCAAGCTGGTCTGGGACTGGCTCTCCAAGGTCAATGAAGGCATCTCAACCCAGAGAGATCAGAGAATCAGTGTTCTTCGCAATCTCTTCAACCGCTTCAAGCGAAACGACAATGAGAATGTCCAGCACACATTTGACCGGCTCACTGACATCACAAATGAGCTTCAAGCCCTCGGCGCCACTGAGATCACCAAACATGAAATCGTCAAGACGCTGCTAAGATCACTTGACAGTTCATTTGACATCCTAGCCCTGATGATTCAAGAACGTCCAGACTTCAAGACACTCGATCCGTCTGACATACTTGAGAGGCTCAACACACATGAGTTTCAGCTTTCTGAGAAAAGAGATATCTATGGTCCAAACTATGGGCGAACTCGTGCCTTGAAGGAAAAAGCAGTGTCATCATCTGAAGAGGAATCTGACAGCTGTTCTGATGATCCTGAAGACATTGGAAGGGAACTTGCAATGCTAGTGAAGAAGGTCCAGAAATTCACCAAGAAGAAAGGCTTCCGAAAGTCTTCACGATCAAGCTCAAGGAATGATGAAGCCTCTACGCATGACTACAAGAGGAAAACTTGTCACAAGTGCAAGAAAACTGGACACTTTATCTCTGAGTGTCCACAGTGGGACAATGAGAACAGAAAGAAGAAGAAGAGCAAGGAATACGACTCTGACGATAAGAAGACAAAGAAATACTCAAAGTCTTCATCCAAGTCTTCCTCAAAGTCTTCATCACACAAGAAGAGTTCATCTGGCAAGGCTCGTGCGTTTGTTGGCAAGGAAATGGATTCAGAAGAGGAGTCCGCTTCTGAGGAGGTAGAGGTGGAGTCCGAGGAGGAGTCTGATTCAGGCATTGCAAGTTTGGCTACAGCCTATGTCGCCAAGTCCATCTTCAACACTGAAGACAATGACTCCATCACCATCACTGATGCAAATGACAAGGACGACTCTACTCCCACCTACTGCTTCATGGCAAGTGGTGCCAAGGTAAACACACGCACTGCTCACTATCGAACATCTAGTGACGATGACTCTGATTGTGATTCAAAACCCAGTTACAAAACACTTGCTAAAATTGCAACTGAACAACAAAAGGCCATGGAACATATTCAAAAACTGTTAGACAGAAGCGATGATCTGTTGGGTGCTGAAATGACTCGTTCTGAATCCTTAATTGAAGACATAAAAAATCTTCATGTTAAGTATCAGGAACTCGAAGATCGTCTTGAGACTCTCTCAACTACTCATGAGAAGCTTTCCTATGATTATCTTCAGAAGAAGCAAGATCTTGAGAAGTTGAGAGCGGATCATGAAGATCTTCGAAAGGAAAACGAGTCACTTCGAGCCGAACAGATCAGTTCTGCTCAGGAAGGATTTGAACCACCATGCCTTAAATGCATTGAGCGTGATAATGCTATTTCTGTTGCTGAATGTTCCACTACTACTGCTGTTGCAATATCTTCAACTGTTGAAGTGGTAACTAACCCCTCTGCTGAGGATACCACTGCTATTGCTGATGAAAATGCTAGGTTGAAGACATTGCTTGAAACGGGGATGTACAAAAGTCTCAAAGGACATCATACACTATGTGATGTCCTCAAGAAGCAGATTCTGAACCGAAACCCTAGCAAAGAGGGTGTTGGGTTTGTAAGGAAAATTAATGCAGATGGCTCTTACTGGAAACCTGAGCAGTACCCCAAAACCACATGGGTTGCTGCAAAGGAATCCTCATCAGATCCATCCAATCTATCTGGCTTCACTTGTGCTAATCCAACTATCATTGATGAATCCTTTGATGCAAACTATAAACTGTTTAGGAATCAGAATGGTGAAGTATTTGCCAGGTACATTGGTACTAACTGCAGGAATGGACCGCCTATGAAGAAGATCTGGGTTCCAAAAACGTGTCTTGAGAATCTTCCTGTGAATGTCCTCATGACACCTCACATGAAGAAGACAAACCTCAGACCAAAGGCTTCATATGGTCCAAAGGCTTCATACAGGCAGAGGACTCCTCTGAGTTGCACTAACACAAATGCTTTGCAGGGAAACCATGCTCAGGCTTATGAGAGCGGTTCTTCAAACCGTCATTCTCATATGACCAAAAATTATTCTGCCTATTCTTATGAGTACTATTGCCCACCTGCTAGACTGTTTGCTAGGGCTCCAAAGCCAAAATTCTCAAATGCTGCACTTAGACTCATTGCTTCTAAGCCACCCTTGAAGATGTGGGTGGTTAAGAAAGCTTAACTCTCTTTTGCAGGGAAAGGTCTCCAGCACAAAACCAAAATCTTCTGAGGCTATTGCTGGGGACCATAAAAAACTTGTGGGGCGCAAGATCAAATGCCCGAATGGCATCACTATGTATTTCATATCTGAATCGCATGCTACTCTCCTTGCTTGTCCTAACCTGGATCTCAGTTTTCATAATCCACTGGTTCGTCAAATGTTTTTGCTTCACAACACTCTTGGTGAAGCCTATCCCCCTAACTGCATTGTAGGGTACGACACCAGTGACTTCAGAGTCTTCAGAATGGATTATTGACAGTGGGTGTACAAATCAAATGACTGGCAAGAGAAGTCTCTTTATGGACTCAACCTTACGTCCATCTGACAAGAGCCACATCACATTCGCTGACACTGGTAAAAGTAAGGTACTGGGTCTAGGTAGAGTTGCAATCTCAAAGGATCAACACATGGATAAAGTCATGTTTGTTGAATCCCTTGGCTTCAACTTAATGTCTGTCTCAATGCTTTGCGATTTAAACATGATTGTAATCTTTGGAAAATATCGCTGTCTGGTACTAATGGAATCTGACAAGTCTCTAGTGTTTGAAGGGTATCGAAAAGATGATTTGTACGTGGTAGATTTCTCAGCAGGGCCACAGCTTGCGGTTTGTCTTCTCGCAAAGGCTTCAGAATGCTGGCTTTGGCATCGAAGACTTGGGCATGCTGGCATGAGGAACCTCCACACCCTTGCGAAGATGAAGCATGTCATAGGCATCGAGGGCGTCAAGTTCAAGAAAGATCACTTATGCGGTGCCTGTGAAGCTGGGAAGATGACAAGGGCAAAACATCCTTCGACGACAATCATGACCACTACTCAACCCTTCGAACTGCTTCACATGGATCTCTTCGGTCCTACCCACTACTCAACTTTCTCCACTACTGCTTGCCTCTATGGCTTCGTCATTGTTGATGATTACTCTAGATATACTTGGGTGCACATAATCCTTTACAAGACTGAAGTGCAGGATGTCTTCAGACGCTTCGCAAATCGGGCAATGAACAATTATGGCGCCAAGATAAAGCACATCAGAAGTGACAATGGCACAGAATTCAAGAACACTGGCCTTGACACATATCTTGATACATTGGGCATCACTCATGAATTCTCAGCTCCATACACGCCACAACAGAATGGCATCGTCGAACGCAAGAACAGAACACTCATTGAGATGGCCAGAACAATGTTAGATGAGTACAAGACACCAAGAAAATTCTGGACTGAAGCCATTGACACTGCATGCCATACTATCAACCGTGTATATCTTCACAAGCTGCTGAACAAGACATCTTATGAACTTCTGACTGGCAAGAAGCCAAATGTAAGTTACTTCAGAGTATTTGGATCAAGATGCTGGATCAAGGACCCTCACCACACCTCAAAATTTGCTCCAAAAGCACATGAGGGCTTCATGATTGGATATGGAAAGGATTCACACTCCTACAGAGTCTTCAATCTCTTTCACTACAAAGTGGTTGAAACAGTGGATGTGCGGTTTGATGAGACCAATGGGTCACAAAGAGAGCAACTACCAGATGTACTAGATGAAGTTCCAGCCAGTGAATCAATCAAGCTAATGGGAACTGGAGAAATTATACCTTCTGAAGCTCGTCCTGAAGAAGAACTTATCATCTCAGCACCAGATCCACATGAAGACAATGCTCAGCCTGAAGACATTCCTCCCCATGACAACGTAGATCAGCAAGAGCAAAGTCTTCGACCCCTACATCCTCGTGTTGCCAATGAAGTGCAAATTGACAGAATACTTGATAGCATCAATGCACCTGGTCCACTGACTCGTTCAAAGGCAACTCAACTGGCAAACTTTTGCGGACACTTCGCATTTGTTTCAATCACAGAACCCAAGAAAGTTGATGAAGCCTTTATGGAACCTGAATGGATTCAAGCTATGCAAGAAGACCTTCAACAATTTGAACTGAACAATGTATGGGAGTTGATTAAGCGTCCTGATCCACGGAAGTATAACATAATAGGCACCAAATGGATATACCGCAACAAGCAAGATGAGCATGGCCAAGTCGTCAGAAACAAGGCTCGTCTCGTTGCTCAAGGATATACTCAAGTGGAAGGCATTGACTTCGATGAAACATTTGCTCCTGTTGCCAGACTTGAAGCCATCCGTATACTGCTGGCCTATGCAAATCATCACAACATAATCCTGTATCAAATGGATGTAAAAAGTGCCTTCCTCAATGGCAAAATTGAAGAAGAAGTGTATGTTGCACAACCACCTGGGTTTGAAGATCCAAAACATCCTGACATGGTGTACAAGCTCAAAAAGGCACTATATGGCCTCAAACAAGCCCCTCGGGCCTGGTATGATACGCTCAAATACTTCCTGAAGAGCAAAGGCTTCATACCTGGTTCCCTGGATCCCACTCTCTTCACAAAGACATATGATGGTGAACTGTTTGTGTGCCAAATATACGTGGATGACATTATCTTCGGCTGCACCAATCAGAAGTACAATGAGGAGTTCGGATATATGATGCAAGAGCAATATCAGATGTCTATGATGGGGGAGCTGAAATTCTTCCTCGGTCTTCAGATAAGGCAACAATGCAATGGCATCTTCATATCTCAAGAGAAATATCTCAAAGACTGCCTGAAGAAGTTTGGTATGCAAGACTGCAAAGGCTTCACAACACCAATGCCAGCCAAACATCATCTGGGTCCCGACGACAATGGTAAAGAGTCCGATCAAAAGGTATACCGCTCCATGATTGGTTCTTTGCTTTATTTATGTGCATCTAGGCCAGATATTATGCTTAGTATTTGCATGTGTGCTCAGTTTCAAGCGGCACCAAAGGAGTCGCATCACTTAGCAGTGAAGCGAATTCTTCGATATTTGGCTCACACACCAACTCTAGGGTTATGGTATCCAAAGGGCTCAGAGTTTGATCTGGTTGGATTTTAGGACGCTGATTACGCTGGTGACAAGGTTGATCGGAAGTCCACATCAGGCACATGTCACTTTCTGGGCCGATCTCTTGTATGTTGGTCTTCAAAGAAGCAGAACTATGTATCTCTCTCCACTGTAGAATCTGAATACATTGCTGCTGGATCCTGCTGCGCTCAGCTTCTATGGATGAAGCAAACCCTCAAGGATTATGGCATTCATCTGAAGCAAGTGCCACTTTACTGCGACAACGAAAGCGCCATCAAGATCGCCAACAACCCAGTTCAGCACTCGAAGACAAAGCACATTGAAATTCGTCATCATTTTCTCAGAGATCACGTTGCAAAGGGAGACATTGATATCATACATGTCAACACTGAAGAGCAATTGGCAGATATCTTCACCAAGCCCTTGGATGAGAAGAGATTTTGCAAGTTACGGTGTGAGCTAAATATCTTGGAATCCTCAAATGTCCTGTGATCAGGCACACATCCTAACACTTATGCATGATGATGACTTAGATGTGCAACACACAAAGTAACGTATATCTTCAATCGATGAAGACATACATTCTAAGTGTGAATACATTAACGTGGAATTTGACCTCGGAGCGCCACGATAATTGTGCGCCATGTCTGGGTCCAATACTTCCTATATGGTGGGTAGCGCCACCACCAAAAAATTTCCGCTTGAAGTGTTTCACTCATGGCATTACATTTTCTATGTCTTCACATTTGGTTTGGCTTCAATCTCAACATGTCTTCATGATTATCTTCACTATATTGATTATATATGTACTGGTGTTCTGTCCTCTACAGCATTCACTTATAGCTATGTCTTCTTGTTTGAATCTTTTGAACTAAGTGGATGTGATCGGACCCTAACCTCTCCATGCTTCCTACCTCAAACTCTATCTCTCCAAGTCATATGCACTCTATTGAAACTGTCGAATGTCTTCACTGCATCCTTGTCAGAAGAAGACACAGAGACAAACTTTAAAACAGCTTTCAATGTTTTTCCATCAACTAGAATTCCGGAGAAGCAGGAACGACTCCCGACAAACCAGGGGTGCGTGGGGTGAAACTGCCCCCACAATTCCGCATGCTGGCCACGTACTGATCAGATGCGAATCGCCAGGGGCACCTGAGTAATAGCGCAGTGCCGTCTAAATCCCTATAAATACAAGTTTCACTGCGGTCATTATCTCTTCTTCCTCCCTCGCACAAACCCTAGCGCCACCGCTAGCTCTCAATGACGCCGGCGACGAAGTGCTTCACTGCCGCGACCTCTCCGACGCCGTTCTCACGCCGACAGCGGACATCAGTCTCTCCGCCGTCGCCCTAGGTGTCTTCCGTCGCCAAGTTAGGGCACGGAGGATCGAACTGCTCGGCCTCACCTCTCATCTCATCTAGCAGTTCCAAGTCTGGTAAATAACAAGCCTTTTTACAGCCTCTTTTGATCCTATTGCTCCATCACTTTCTACCAAAAGAGGTTTCCATTCACTCAAGTTCCATTCCTCTTGTCTGAATCTCATAACTTGCCTAGTATATTCACTTGTTCTTCATGAAGTAGTTAGATTCCTCACTTGTATTGATCTATGGGTTCGTACAAATCTGGAACGAACTCCTTTTCTATAAAGTGAATGTCTTCGCATGATGAGGTCAATATCTTCTAAACTGATTTATCTTCAAAATCTTCTGAGAATGCATATGACCTCTTCCCCTTCCCTCGCACCTTAATGCTGTCACAGGTACATGTCCGTGGGAGAATCTTTTGGTTCTCATAGTCTGCATTCATTTGCAGAGTTCCTACAGCGTCACATCAATTCACCCGAAGCAAGTTCCTGTTGGTCAAGCAAAAGGAAGCCTTTGAAGCCTTTGAAACCTCTGAATCCTTTGAAGACTTTGAATCTCTTGAAGCCTGTCAAGTTAAGCTTCATGGCAAACGAAAAACAATCTAGGAAGGGAGGCAGGCAGAGGTGGGGTGACACCTCTAAAGATCTGCCTGAAGATTTGGCAGAAATGTACCAAACAGATCCTGAAGAAAGCTATGGTCAGCGCAAGACACGAATCCAGTGGATTCGAAGATATTGGGCAGAGCAGGGGTTCCTATACCGCTTCGTCACCAAGGAATATGCAGAGAAGTGCGCCATTAAGAGACCGTGGGGAGATGCCTTGTACAAGAATCTCGTACCCCGAACCAAAGATGAAGCCATTGCTCAAGGCTTCTTTCCATGCATGGTCAGGGGACAACAGCCAGCTGACGCACATCCGTCATCCCTTCTCTGGTGTCGCGATGACACTCTGTTCAAGCGCAACTTCCAATTTGCCCAGAACTCTGCGAAGCAAAACAAGAAGGAGTTTGGGTTGGACTTCAACCCTGGTCCCTCCAAGCCAAGGGCAGATGGCACACGCGACGCTAATCCCAATGTCATCGGGCCATTTGCCAATCTCGAAGGCCTCATCACTCACATTATAGTCCAAGGGACTGCCGTGAACGACCCCCCAGCAGACACTGAGTCTGATGATGCTCCTGCTGCCCCGGAGCCGAAGCAGATGAAGAAGAAGCCAAAAGCTTCCAAGCCAGCCGCTTCTCCCAAGACCTCCAGAGCGAAGCCATTGGCCACTGCACCTCCTGAAGCCAGTGTGCAGTCTGAAGGCTTATCAAGAGTCTCCAAGCCTCAAGAAGCAAAGAAATCACAGCCACACACCAGCAAAGAGCTAACTGCCGCTGCCGTTCTCCGCTGCGAAGCCATTGATCTGTCCAGTGACGAAGATCTTGGTGATGACGCTCTTGAGCAGCTCATCAAGAGCAAGGAGGGGGCTGCAATCTTCAACAATCTGCCTCTGTTCGATGCAACAATCATCCACAACATCAGCTTCAATGACCTGCAGCTGCCCATTGGCCTCAGCGTAGCCTTTCAAGGAGCCATTGCTTCAGAACTCGCAATTGCCCAGCGCATAGTGGAACTGAAGCAGAAAATAGATTTTGAAAAGGCTCAGTTCAAGCAGAACATGGCCAAGCTCAGCGTCCAAGAGGTCAAAGACTTCAAAGTCATGCTGCATGAGTTGAAGGAAAACTTTATGCAGAAACGTGCAGAGGCTCAGTGCTCACGCGAGCGCATGAAGAATTTGGCTGATCTCTGTGTGCAGGCCTACAATGAGGCCGAGAAGCGAAAGTCACTTGGGCGTCCCGGCATCGACCCCAGGATGGCCGCTAGGAAAAAGAAGATGCCCATTGTGGCTGAAGAAGAGGCCCCACAACAAGAAGCTGTTCCGATTGTCTTCCCCACCGCCAAGCCTAGCTCGAAGCCAAAGCGCTCAACCGCTTTAGAGCTTAAGAAGACAAGGATCACCGAAGCTAAAGCAAGGAAGAGGAAACACCCTGAAGCCTCTCCTTCAGACCCCACCATCAAGAAGCGCAAGACCAAGAAATCTCGGGCTGCTCCCACAGAGCCCTTGATCGTCGAACCTCTTTCCGTTCGCTTTCCTCATGAAGATCGTCAGATGACCGTGCATGAGCCTGCTCTCACAGAGGCTCCGCATGCTGAAGACATTCCAGCAGCTAACCCCATGGCTGCTGAAGACATTGGTCTCCAAGACAATGTACAAGATGATGCAGTCCTTCCTCAGCTCGAAACGAGTGAACTGCTCAGCATTGGTCGTCCCCTGACGCCAATCACACAAGATGCATCGTGGGCAGATCGCCCACAGGAGGAAGAGGATGAGCCCCAGCCCACTGCAACTCCACCGGCGTCGCCTGCATTCCGTAGGCTTAGCAAAGGACCAAGGGCTCAGACTGCTGACGACATTCCGGCTGCATCAACCGAAGAACATGCAGAAGAGCATGAAGAACCTCAAGCTCCATCTTCCCCACGCCAGCAAGAAGAAGTTCTCAAGGAGGCTGACACCACTACGGCTGCCACACATAATACTGAAGCATTTGTGGAGCCCGACCAACCAACAGCCTCAAGAGATACTGAAGCCACTGCCTCTGACCCTTCTGTGCCTGTGTCTGCTGCCAGACCACAGTTCAACTATCACATTGTGCACAGGCCCCAGGTACAGAAGCCAATCCCACGACTGCCAAGGTTCCCAGGTCCAGTCACTTCTCCTGGCTCCTTTAATGTCAATAGCTTCAGGGCAGATAACACCTTCTTCAACCGCTCCAAGAACCCTTACTCAAGGGAAAAGATTGTGTCAGATAGGTTCTGGAGCTACCCACAACGCAGCTACTACTCCTGAGTCCTCTACAACCAGAACCGCATCTTTCCACATCAGCGCCTTGAAGTTGAAGCTTTTACTGGTCTGCCTGGTCTGGAAGAAGCCCTGGACTGCTTCAAGCAAGTTGGCCTGCTGCCGTTTGTCACGGATGAAGAGCACTGGAACAAAGAGCTTCTGCTTCAGTTCTATGCCACATTGCACATCAAGGGCTACAACAGAGATCCGAAGACTTGGGTCCTGGAGTGGATGACCGGCAACGTCCATCATGAAGCCAATGCATTTGATATCATTGAGCTCACCGGCCTACCCACTCCAGGCGAACTCTTCAAAGAAGGCTGCCAACTCCATGCTGAAGCAGTTGAGAGCATATTTCAGCGACCTGAGCCCAATATGAGTCAGATGCTCTCAATGATGAAGCCAGTGCCTTCTGACGCACCTTACCCAACGGAGTTCTTCGTTGAAGACTTAGAGTACCTGCCTAGAACTATCTATCACATCATCAGGCGGACTCTATGGCCCATTAAGGGGCACTCTCGATATGCCAAGGTTGACGGTGCCATGAAGACTCTCATCTTCTGCATCCTGCATGGCAAATGCTTCAATGCCCAGGATCTCTTCATACGTCAACTTGCTGCGTCTGGCTCAGATCTCTTTGGTCTGAAGATTTATGCTCCATGGGTTATGAGGCTGATCAAGCTCCACTCTGCCATATCATATCAACCCTCAGCCCGCAACCACAGAATCTTCTTACCTGATGTGGACACCTCTGCTGAAACTATTTATCCTGAGCCTGCCAAACAGCCACTAAGTCTTTAGAATGCAGAACACCAAAGCTTCACTCAACATGATGAAGGTGTTGAAGCCATTTCCAGAGTCTATCCAATGGCTGGCACCACACGTGCCCCTGCATCCACTGAAGCCACTGACAGCGAAACTGCACAGAGACCCAAGAAACGCGCTCGTACACTCACTGATCGTGAACTTCTTGTGGCTCTGCATCAAAAGCAAGATAGGCATCATGACTGGCTCAAGAGGCAGATGCGCAGTATCATGCAAGATGTCAATCGCATCAGGAATCTGGCCACCAAGAACGCTTTCGTCGCTCATGAAACCTGTCGCCGCACTTGGAAAGGCCTCACAATGATGTGCACTGAAGCTGAATTGCAAGAGGATGGCTTCAGGGAGCGATTCAAGTTTGACTCCACACCCCCCAGAAGAGCTGTGTTGCGTGGGACTCCGTCACTTGAAGAATCTGAGTTCTCTTCCTCTGCTGCCACCGTGACGGGAAAAATCATTGAGGAAGAAGACGACGCTACATCACCACCCATGTCTTCAGCGCGCGTCGTCACTGCACCAAGCTCGCCTGCACCACCAAACGCCTCCACCGACCCTGCTGCGCCTGGGAACGCATAGAAAACTCTATGTCTTCAAACCTTTTTGGTCATCACTGACAAAAGGGGGAGAAGCATATGATGTTTATAGTCTTCAAGCGGGTCAATAATATGGGCGGGTGCTTTATATTTTGCATTTTTGCTTCGTGCTTACAACTCTCGTTTTGCTACATTTGGCTCAATAAAATATTGGTTTGAATTTTACCTCTGACCAATATTTTCAGGGAGCAACATGAACATTTTCTTGGACCCTTTTGGAGCAATTTTTATCTGGGTCATTTCCAGAAATGATTTCTGAGGGTTTCACAAATCCCCATTTCAAATTTTAATGAAATTTAAACATGATGCTCACAAGAAGGATAGCCTAGGTCATACCAGAACTAGGGATGTGACAGCGGCCCTCGGCATCGAAGATCTTGAAGAAGAGTGTGGAGACGCCGTCGTATTCAAGATGGATCACAAGGGCACCCCTCATGCGGCAGACCCGCACGATCTCGCTCCAGCCGCGAGTCATGAAGATTTTGCCGGTGGGGACCGCTTCGATCTCCGCTCCTGTTGCCAGAGCTACGCAATCGGCGTGCTGCAACCAGAGCTCAAGAGGCCCCCTCGGCGGCATCACGTCAGAGAAGAACCGCGGGAAGCAGATCCAAGAGCTTGGGGGCATCGACGCCCACAGCACCATCTCGCGCGAGGAGTCTGCAGCGACCTCGGGTGCAGCACCGGCGGCGCTGCTCGTCGCTCCGCCTTCCTGAGTCCTCGGCTTGGGCATACAGGGGTAGCAGATACCCTGGGGGAGGCTGCTCACACCAAGGCCTTGGCACCACCTGCATGGCCGCTTCTTCACGGCGATGGATCGACCTCTTCTTCGACGGAAGTTGCTCCGGGCCTTCCCCATTTCTTCGGCGGAGAACCTTCTGATAGGCGCCATTGGTGTTAGCAACAAAGCGAGGAGGAAGAAGCAAGCAAGCAAGGAAGAGATGGGCAACGGGGGATCCACCCCCTCCCCATTTATAGCAAGAGAAGGCCAACCGGCACCTCCCACGATCGCAGGTAATGATGGTTTTCCTTGCATGTCACAGGGACTCGTCAAGTCGTGGAGTTGCCGAGGCAGCATGGGGAAGCAGAGACGCCCACGTCCAATTAACCGCCAGGCGTCAACCGAGGCCGCAGGCTTTTGGGGCCCGCGATGCTCCGTGCTTGACCCTTGGCTTCATCGCGAAGCCAAGCCCGAGCGCACCTTGGGCCCGGGGGCTATTGTCGGCGTCCTGGGAACGGGGCTCCCCAGACTTGCCTGCCTGCGGCCCGCGGCATGGCTAAGCTAGCAGGACGTACGACCCATATTCACAAACAAGGCATCCAAGACCCTCGCGAGGGGCCAAGCCTCGCGAGGCGGATAACACAAGACCTCCTCTGGAGTGGCCTAGTCGGGCAGGCTCACGAGGAGCGGGGATATCCAGGCGAGGCGAACCTCACGAGGCTCTCGTGACGTGAGCCATGATGATCGACACCAAGCGGGCGCCAGCGTGTGCAGCGTCCTTGTTTCCTCTTTGGTGCTAAGGAAACCAACGCAGGCGAGGATTACCGAGGCCTCAGGCAAAGGTTGCCATTTTGGTGCAACAAGATCAAGACCAAAAGGACGGCAAGACGGAGGTCACCATGGAGCCCAAGACGGCATTACCACCAGAGCCTTTCACAGGCGCAGACCACCTTTTGTCAGGATAGCTTGTACTAGTTGTCCCCCTTCAAATTTTCCCGCCATTGTTGCTTCCTTCCCGCTCAATATTTGGGAAGAGGACCAGGGCCTCTATAAGCAGGACTAGCCACCACCATAGGCAAAGGGGACATCGTCGACCACTCTCACCCACAAAAGTTAGCCTAGCACAAGAACACCTCAACCTCAGGAGGCTGTTCTTCCCATTTTATTGTTCATCATCAGCCCAAGAGGCAATCCACCACCACCGCACTGGAGTAGGGTATTACACCACAACGGTGGCCCGAACTAGTATAAATCTTGTGTCTTTCTATGTTGCAAGTGCGTCGAGTTCGCCCGCGAGATCTTTGTGAGCTAGGGCATAGATCGGTGGGAGGAAAAGACTTCGTGCGCACCGCAGTGTTCGAACCTTAAGGGTTTGCCAGAACCCCACATCCAACACATCTTATAATGCTACCACAATACTAAGCAAAATAAGATGCATAAAGGATAAACATCACATGTTTCAAAATATGTGACATGATATGGCCATCATCATCTTGTGCCTTTGATCTCCATCTCCAAAGCACCGTCATGATCTCCATCGTCACCAGCATGACACCATGTTCTCTATCAACGTGTTGCCACATGGTCGTCTCGCCAACTATTGCTATCATATAGTGATAAAGTAAAGCAATTATATGGCACTTGCATCTTATGCAACAAAGAGACAACCATAAGGCTCCTCCTAGTTGCCGATAACTTTAACAAAACATGATCATCTCATCCAACAATTTATATCTCATCACGTCTTGACCATATCACATCACAACATGCCCTGCAAAAATAAGTTAGACGTCCTCTACTTTGTTGTTGCTAGTTTTATGTGGCTACTATGGGCTTCTAGCAAGAACGTTCATACCTACTGATCAAAACCACAACGATTTTTCGTCAAGTGTGTTGTTTTAACCTTCAACAAGGACTGGTCGTAGTCAAACCCGATTCAACTAAAGTTGGAGAAACGGATACCCACGACCCACCTGTGTGCGAAGCACGTCAGTAGAAACAGTCTCATGAACGCAGTCATGTAATGTCGGCCTGGGCCGCTTCATCCAATAATACCGCCGAATCAAAGTAAGAGGTTGGTGGTAAGTAGTATGACTATTGTCACCCACAACTCTTTGTGTTCTACTCATGCACATAACATCTACGCATAGACCTAGCTCGGAACATAGTGTTTCAAAAAATTTACCTACAATCACGCAAGATCTATGTAGGAGATGCATAGTGTAAGTGCATCTAGTGCCACCCCTAGTTGGTTTTGGAGTATTGACGACCAACCTAGTTGAGGGACTAATGTGTTTGTGAGAATTGCAGGATAACACAGGTAGAAGTCCCTCATTGATTCGGTTTAGCTACCAGAGATGACCCCCAAAAATGTACGAAGACATTGAAGACAATGGTGGTTCATGAAGACATTCATGTCGAAGACAATGACACATGAAGACTCCCCATGAAGCCTTTGGAACTCGAAGACTTAGATCCTTCGTAGTTTTACTTTACTCATGTTGTGTCACAGGAACCACCGTACTGTTAAGTGGGGTCCAAGAGAACCAGTCAGGATGACTGAAGTGATGCCTAATTCAAATCCTATGTCTTCGAGTGAAGACAATGAGAGAAAATCTTGTCCAGAGTCAGACAAGTCAGCTTTGCTTGCAGCCCAAGCAAAGTTGCCGTGAGAGTTCAAAATCCGACCGTTAGTACACGTGTCAGTTCCTTAGTGACCCAGGGTCATTTCGGACAAATCAGGTCAGGGTTGCCAAGTGGCTATAAATAGTCCACCCCCCACGACCATAAACGGTTGGCTGCTCAGATTTCAGTGCACGGCTTTTGTCATTTGAGAGCAACCCACCTCGAAGCCTTTGAGAGAAAATCCTTAGTGAGGAGAAAAGCCCTAACCACCCAGAGCCAGAGTAATTGGGCATCACTTAAGTCTTCTTGTCTGAGTGATCTGAAGACTTATTACACTTGAGGACTGTGCATCCTCCAGACGGTTAGGCGTCGCGTTCTTAGCATCCAAGAGGAATTGTGGATTGCCGGTGAACGAAGTCTGTGAAGGTTTGGGAGTCTACCTTGAAGACTTACCAGAGTGATTGGGCGGGGTCTGTGTGACCTTAGCTCAAGGAGAAAACGGTGAGGACTAGGTGTCCTGAGCTGCGTGTTCAGGACTGGGTGTCCGGGACTGTGTGTCCTTTGGTTTAAATACCTAGCCGCTCCAACCAGACGTACAGTTGTCACAGCAACTGGAACTGGTCCAACATATCATTGTCTTCAACGTGTCACTAGTTTTATCTTCACCTCCCTTTACTTACCAGTACACATTGTGAAGCTATTGCATGCATGCTTTATCTTCTGTCTTCACAACCTGACTGTATGATCTGTTTGGCTTCGTAACTTCTTCCAACCTGATCCTCATTACACTGAAGCTATTTGTCTCTGTGCTTTCACTGTATTATATATTTGACTATGGCTTGCTTTGTGTAATCTACCTTCCGCTGCATAGTGATAGGCTTGTTCACTCTGTTTGTCTTCATAACTTCCACGTTTTGAAGACTTTCATAAAAATCGCCTATTCACCCCCCCCTCTAGTCGATGTAACGCACTTTCACATAGCAACGAGAGGGGAGAGTGTGTCCACGTACCATCGTAGACCGAAAGAGGAAGCATTTAGTAACGCGGTTGATGTAGTCTAACGTCTTCGCGATCCAACCGATCCTAGCACCAAACGTATGGCACCTCCGCATTCAGCACACATTCAGCTCCATGATGTCCCTCGATCTCTTAATCCAGTTGAGGACGAGGGAGAGTTCCGTTAGCACAATGGCGTGGCGACGGTGATGATGAGTTACCGGCCCAGGGCTTCGCCTAAGCACTATGACGATATGACCGAGGTGTGTGACTATGGAGTGGGGCCACCGCACATGGCTAAGACAAATCTTGGAGTGCCTTTGGGGTGCCCTCTACCCATGTATATAAAGGATGGAGGGAGAGAGGCCGGCCCTCCTAGGGGCATGCCAAATGTAGGGACTCCTACTAGGACTCCCAAGTCCTACTAGGATTCCCTTTCCTTTTCGGAGTAGGAGACAAGGAAAGGAGGGAGAGGGAGAAGGAAAGGAGGGGCCACGCCCCCACCCCCACCCCTTGTCCAATTCGATTTGGGCACGGGGGAGGCGCATGCCACCTCATGGCCCTTCTTCCCTCTCTCAACTAAGGCCCAATAAGGCCCATTAACATCCCCCAGCAAATTCCCGTAACACTCTGGTACTCCGAAAAATACCCGAATCACTCGGAACCATTCAGGTGTCCGAATATAGCCTTCCAATATATCAATCTTTACCTCTCGACCATTTCGAGACTCCTCGCCATGTCCGTTATCTCATCCGGGACCCCAAAGAAACTTCGGTCATCAAATCACATAACTCATAATATAAATCATCATCGAATATTAAGCATGCGGACCCTACGGGTTTGAGAGCTATGTAGACATGGCCGAGACACATCTCCGGTCAATAACCAATAGTGGAACCTGGATGCTCATATTGGTTCCTACATATTCTACGAAGATCTTTATCGGTCAAACCACATAACAACATATGTTATTCCCTTTGTCATCGACATGTTACTTGCCCGAGATTCGATCATCAGTATCATCATACCTAGTTCAATATTGTTACCAGCAAGTCTCTTTACTCATTCTATAATGCATCATCCCGTAACTAAATCATTAGTCACATTGCTTGCAAGCCTTATAGTGATGTGCATTACCGAGAGGGCCCTGAGATACCTCTCCAATACTACGAGTGACAAATCCTAATCTTGATCTATGCCAACTCAACAAACACCATCGGAGACACCTGTAGAGCATCTTTATAATCACCCAGTTACGTTGTGATGTTTGATAGCACACAAGGTGTTCCTCTGGTATTCGGGAGTTGCATAATCTCATAGTTAGAGGAACATGTATAAGTCATGAAGAAAGCAATAGCAAAAGAACTAAATGATCATTACGCTAAGCTAACGGATGGGTGTTGTCCATCACATCATTCTCTAATGATGTGATCCCTTTCATCATATGACAACACATGTCCATGGCTAGGAAACTTAACCATCTTTGATTAACGAGCTAGTCAAGTAGAGGCATAATAGGGACACTCTGTTTGTCTATGTATTCAAATGTGTACTAAGTTTCCGGTTAATACAATTCTAGAATAAATAATAAACATTTATCATGATATAAGGAAATATAAATCACAACTTTATTATTGCCTCTAGGGCATATTTTCTTCAGTTTGGTGGGCCGGCACCCTGATTCGAGGAGGTGGACCTCGTCGATGGATGCATCTCTTCTTCTTGCGTCTTGTAACCAGCACTGCATCACCTTGCGGCCTTAGTGTTTTATTAGTGTAGTACTCCCTCCGATCCCAAATATAAGTCTTTCTAGAGATTCTAGCAAGTGACTACATACGGAGCAAAATGAGTGAATCTACACTCTAAAATATGTCTACGTACATTTGTATGTTGTATTCCATTTGAAATATCTAAAAGTCTTATATTTAGGAACGGAGGGAGTATATGGCAATTTTATTCCAGTCGTAACGTTTTCACTGTGAGGTGGGGGCACAGTTGAGCAAACCAACCATCGGCAAATCCCCACCCTGCCCACCGGGCGTCGGCTCAATTTAGAATTAGACAAGAGAAATGAGGGAGACGAGCTAGCTGTAGCACGGACGCTGTTGTCAAATGGGACTCGTGTTGATAGAATAGGAGTACTGAGCACTCGTACCTCTTTTTTTGAGGGAAAAAGTAGTCGTATGTCTAGTACCACTAGTTGGGTGCATGGGACCTATACCTGTCATCACTTTAGGTCTCCTTTTCAAACCGCAGCTACGCTTCATAGTACATATTGTTTTCACGCATTTATCCTCCTATATGTACTCCTAGGCTATTTCCATGTGCCCCCTTTCGCCGACATGTGGGACATAGAGCATTTGGGTCGTAGTGCATGCATGACTCGGAGCATATGTTGGGGTACTTTACATTTCAGACCTCACGAATTACATGCAAACCCCCCACATAATAATAAATAAATGAATGAATTACTACATGAAACCAGATTATTTTCATAGAAACCAGAGCACGTTCATTAAATTTTGGACATAACGCATTTATAAAAATTGACCGTGCCTAAACCAGTCAAAGGGCCTCTTTGATTCGCAGGATACTGAAAACACAGGAATGGGGAAAGTATGATGGCGATGAACCGAGACGAGGATAACTCCAACTCAGTTAGAGGTTAGAGTTAGATTCTAACCCTGAACTAACCTTGAACTAACTCTAAACCAAAGAGGTGTATGGATGGCAGGGGTAGATTGACAATAAATGCTCTTTCTCAATCATTTGACTACTTTGGACCCTCTTTCCTACTGGATTTGCTATGGCCGGCTCTTGTGTTGCCTCCTCCCGCTCACAATTGACATAAACGAACCATCTTTCCAAATCAAGCATGCAAAACATGATAAATTTTACGTTGTCCATACAAATGAGATATCCCACTTAAACATACATGTCGGCAATCAAGCTTCACAAAAAAATACGCTCCATGAAACAAAGCATGAGCTAACTCATCATGGAAGTCATTCACAATAGGGAGGGAGCCCCTCAAGCACCCAGGGAGGAGCTCATCATCGTCGATCTGGAGGAAGGCTCTGTAGAGCCCAAGCCCCGGGAACCCCTCCGACGTCGGCGCTTGAGAGTTGAGGTCGACACTGGCATGGGTAGCAGGGCCGCTTGCCGACGACTGCGAACCGAATCTTTGGGCCTGTAGAAATAATGCAAGCCTGAAACTGAAACACCTAGAAAGGTGAACTGAATCTTTGGGCCTCTAGAAATAATGCAAGCCTGAAAGTGAAATACCTAGAAAGGTGAACTGAATCGTTGGGCCTCTAGAAAGATTTATTACCTCCTCAAGCAGCATCAGACATTTCCACGCGTGCACCAAAAATCTATACCATGTTTAATCAGGATCTACTTTTCCAAATCAGAATTAGCGCTAAAGCGAGCAAGATCAATGATATGGCTATGAGACAGAAGGAATGAACAAACTCACCCCTCTCATGACCTCCCTGATAGATGCGCCGCCGCTGTGCACGACAGAGGGAGAAAAACGACCGGTGAAGGCGGAGCGGGGCGAGCTTCAAAGGCCAGAGGCAGAGGACGGCCAGAGGCCGGAGGGAGAGGGCGGCCGGAGGAGAGAGAGGGCTAGCGGCGGAGCGGCGCTTGGGTGGGCGGCCCGATGGGGAACAGAGAGGCGTCGTGCGAGGGGGCGGAGGGAGCGATCTGGTGGGGGCAGGGGTTTTTTTAGTTCTCTTTTAGTGGGACCAAGAAGAACTAACCCAATTAGAACCACTCCACCGGGCTAGTTTTTTAGCTAGGTTAGAGCAAACTAGCTCAAACTAACCCCTCCTGTTTGGATAATTTGAGGCTATTTCAACCCAAACTAGCTCTAACTCAGGGATCCAAACAAAAGTGGAGTAGTACTGTACATGCTACAGTCTGGACCATAGCACATTATTTTTTATGGCCATATCACCACATTTGTTTTCTACTGCTAGTTCACTGGGCAGTCGTGGTTCAAACTGCTGGTTCATTCGGCTGTCATGGTTCGCACTCCTCCAACGTGAGTAGTAGTACTAGTATATACCGCATGACTCTTTGCTCCTTCTTACTACGTACTTCGCTGACATGTGGGAGAGCCAGCATTTGGGTCGACGTGTCATGGACCAGAATGGAATGTAGAACGGAAGCGGGGCATCACCCCGGTCGTAGCGCCAGTAATTCATGACTATAGTGAGTAGTCATATCACAAGTCTTTCCAGCAGTAATGCATCGTCAAATCGCACAGCCCGACCTTTCCAGCAGTAAGTAAGTTGAATCCGCTACTCCCTCACCCTCCTCGCCTCTCTGTCAAACCGCCTACGCGAAAACTGTCGCGCATACTCACCGGGAAAAGCCCCGCCCTCAACTTTTAACTACACGAAAATATTTCGAGCTTGTTTGTTCTATACAAATACTAGTACAGTATGTTTATTCAACCGTGGGGTTGTTCAATGAATGGAGGGTCGGGGAGCACAAGTGAACAATACTACTACTAGTAGTAAGTAGGAGTCGTATAGTTAGTCACCTTGAATAGATAGTTTCTTTTATTTAATGCCACATACACAAATTGAAACGCTTGTTGTGGAGAGAAAAAGATAACCACTCCACTATATATGTACATAGGGGCCTGGGTGCTTGCTTTACTAGGGTTGCTATCTTCATTCTCTCATGCTCTCCATATCTAAACAAGACAGCAGTAGCGACATTTTCTCTCTGCTCACCGCTAGTCACAGATCCGGCCGGATCTCTTCGGCCGGTGTGTGTAGAGGACTAAAAGGTGCATCATTCACGCGGTCATCACCAGTGAGGGAGGAAACCCATAACCACCGGCGGGGCCCGATCCTCTGCCAGTGCCGTTCTCTCCGACACAGCGTCGGCTTGGGTGGTCCTCTGACCCTTCTTCCTCTTTGTCGTATTGTGCGCAGATCAGACCTACCGCCACCGACATCCCGACGACCCTCACGTACAAGTTCTTCGAAAGCGGCCTTGCTCTACTGCCCCAGCTCCCCACGTGTCCGCATGTGCATCTTTTTGTACTTCCATCAGCTCTTCCAAATCCACCTAAATTTTTAGTATTATTAGAGGTAAAGCTACTTCATGCATTCGAATGAATCTAGGACTTGGTTCAAACAACAAAGAAAGGGGGAAAGTCATAGCATGAATCTAGGACTTGATTCAAATAGGAAATAATAGGGGGAAAGTAGTAGAGACCGGATACCCAACCGGTTTCTTGGTTGAAAAGGGAAATAATGGGAAAACTCACTACAAACTGGATAAGGAACATCTCTATTATTGGTTGAAAAAAGGATATAAAGTGGCGGCTGGTGGACAAGTCAACAGAGTATGTCCAGGATTAGATTTGCTGCCCTCACATAGTAAAAGGTCTCCAGGATTAGATTTGCTGCCCTCACATAGTAAAAGGTCTCCATGATTAGATGTGTTGCCCTCACATAGTAAAAGGTCTCCAGGATTAGATTTGCTGCCCCCACATAGTAAAAGGTCTCCAGGATTAGATTTGTTGCCCTCACATAGTAAAAGGTCTCAAGGATTAGATTTGCTGCCCTCACATAGTAAAAGGTCTCAAGGATTAGATTTGCTGCCATCACAGAGCATGAACAAACTCGGCATCATCACTTTATGCCTCCTTGTAGGTATATTGTGTTGATGCATCCACTGTCGCAAGCCCTTATACCAACCTTTCGATGTTGTTAATGTATGGGCGCATGTAAAATGAAGCGATCACACTATTACCTTAAGGACATGTCTAACCAGTGTTATTGTTAATCTAATGCCTCCAGTGATATGATGCAATTAAACTGTGTTACAAATGGTACTCCTGCTATTTTCCCCAGTACCACCTCATACCGCGTTAGGGCACACCTAGCATCACGCTTTGTCATGTCATGCATCATCATGCATCTGTTTGCTTAATATTTATTGTTTCTTTCCCCTCTTCTCTCGCTAGACACCGAGACCGACGTCGCTGCTACCCAGTACGACTACGGTGTTGACGACCCCTCTCTCTTGCCAGAGCAACCAGGCAAGCCCCCCCCCCCCCTTGATCACCAGATATCGCCTACTCTTCTCTCTACTGCTTGCATTAGAGTAGTGTAGCATGTTACTACTTTCCGTTAATCCTATTCTGATGCATAGCCTGTCATTATTGCTACAACTGTTGATACCTTACATGCAATCCTAAATACTTAGTATAGGATGCTAGATTATCATCAGTGGCCCTACATTCTTGTTAGTCTGCCATGCTATACTATTGGGCCGTCATCACGTTGGGTGTTGATCACGGTTAAATACCTACATATATGCATACTATATAGTTGGTGACTAAAGTCGGGTCGGCTCGTTGAGTACCCGCAAGTGATTCTGATGTGGAGGCTGAAGGGGCAGGTGGCTCCATCCAGGTAGTGGTGGGCCTGAGTTCCCGACGGCCCCCGACTGTTACTTTGAGGCAGAGCAATAGGGCAGGTTGAGAACACCTAGGAGAGAGGTGGGCCTGGCCCTGGTCGGCGTTCGCGGATACTTCAATTAACACGCTTAGCGAGATCTTGGTATTTGATCTGAGTCTGGATACTGGCCTATATGCACTAACCAACTACACGGGGACAGTTATGGGCACTCGATGTCGTGGTATCATCCGAAGCCTTCGTGACGTCAGCGACTGAGCGGCGCGCGCCGAGTTGGACTGGAATGCCTACTCTTGTATAAGGGAGGCTAGGTCTGCTCACCGGCCGCCCTCGCAACATGCAGGTGTGCAATGGGCGATGGGCCCAGAACCCCGTGCCATAGGATTTAGACCGGCGTGTTGACCTCTCTGTTGTGCCTAGGTAGGGCTGCAACGTGTTGATCTTCCGAGGCCGGGCATGACCCAGGAAAGTGTGTCCGGACAAAGGGGATCGAGCGTGTTGGGAAATGTGGTTGTAACGCCCCATATGTAACCTTCCCGAATTGTACTCCAACTCTTGCCGTTTCCGGCATTAAGTTATATTTAATTCTCGGGTTCGGGTTTTTGTCTCTGTGTGTTGTTTTTGTTTTCGTGCTTCTCATTTCATGTCATCTCGTGCATTGCATTTGCATACATGTTCATCTCATGCATTCGGGCATTTTCCCCGTTGTCCGTTTTGCATTCCGGCGCTTCGTTCTCCTCCGGTGGCCATTTCTACCTTCCTTTCGTGTGTGGGGATTAAACATTTCCGGATTGGACCGAGACTTGCCATGCGGCCTTGGTTTACTACCGGTAGACCGCCTGTCAAGTTTCGGGTCATTTGGACTTCGTTTGATAGTCCAACGGTTAACCGAGGGACCGAAAAGGCCTCGTGTGTGTGCAGCCCAACACCCCTCCAATTTGGCCCGAAACCCACCAAACTCTTCTCCATCGTCTCTGTCGTTCGATCACGATCGTGTGGGCGAAAACCGCACCTCATTTGGACACTCCTAGCTCCTTCTATGCCTATAAATAGACCCCCCTCGAAATATCTCGGATCTCCTCCACCCCTAACCCTAGTCGTCCCCTTCCTCGCGCCGGCCGGACGTTGTCCGACCCGGCCGGACAAAGCCGCCGCCGCCCCCGCGCCAATCGAATTGCGCCATGTGGCGTCCCCGCCTCCTCACCGCCGCCGCCCCGCAAGGCCGATCGCGGGCCCTCCGCGCCGCCTCCCGGCCCGCACCGACCGCCGCCCGGTTCCCGACGCCCGCCGCCGCCTTCCTCGGCTCCGGTGGCCCGCGCCACCGCGGCTGCCATCTCCGGCCGGAGCAAGGTCGCCCCGGAGCTCCCTCATCGCCGGTGCCGACCACCGCCCGCGGCCGCCCTCGCCGCACCGGTCGCCGCCGCCACCGGATCCGGGCATCCCTCGCCGCACTCCGACCGTCCCCCGCACTCCGGCCGTCCCCCGCACTCCGGCGACCCCCCGGCGCCCTTCTTCCTCGCCGGCGTCGAGCATGGAGGCCGGCCAGCTACAGCGTTTGCTACAGTAGCCGATCTAGATCTAGATCCGGTTGATTGCTCTCCCCCGAAACCCTAATTCCGTAATTTTTTATGCATACTTTGACTGCTCGTATCTCCGCATCCGTAGCTCCGATTTGGGCATATGATATATAAAAATCTTCGTCTCGTCGAGTACATCATTTCATTCCATTGCATCATTTGCATTTGAGGTCATCTTGGTGCCCAAAATGCTGTTGGAAGGAGGCATCATGAGTTAAATTGCAGATCCGTTAGTTCATCATGCACTTTTGTCATTTTTGCCATGTTTAATCCGTGCGATGAATTGTTAAGCATGTTGTCTTCTTTCCAGAGGTGCCTCCCTTGCATTTTTAGGATGTGTGTGTTGTCTTGTGGAAGCTTGCGAAGTAGGGTACGTGAGTTTACTGATTTCAGGGACTTAGTGAAAATCACTAAGTCTGGGATGTTTTAGTTCACGATGCTATATGTCCAGCTTGTTTCCTAGTGATCCGTGCCTCTTTTGAGGATGAACAGTTAGAGTGATTTGTTATGCTTGTTGTGCTTAATCAATCCATGTATTTATTTGTTATGTTGGAGCACCCTAGGTTGACTCAATCGAGCTCAACTTTTGCATAGTTGTTGTTTTGGGCAGATCGTGAACTCTTTTGCGATTTTGCCGGAGCTATTGCTAGTGATCCATGCATGCTACGCCATTGTTCTTGCCATGTCTAGCTAGCATTTTGTGCCTTCTTTATGGATATATGCTTTCCTTGCCATGACTTGCACCGTAGTGAGTGCATCGAGCTCGTTTACATGCCTCCGTGAGTTATATTTCAGCATGTCCCAGTTTTCACAAAGTCTGAAAACTGATTGTGTTTAATCGATGTTCGTGTGCTCGGTAGAGTATTTTGTGAACCCTTTTGGCCTCAGGTCATTTTGGGTGTTTTCTTAATCGTGGTGAGTAGCCCCATTGCATGCTCTTACTTGCCATGTTCAGGTTTTGCTTCATTTGTTTTGCTGCTCCGAAGAGAGCATCATGGTCTGAAATTCCAGACTAGCGTTAATTTCGCTAAGTCTGAAATCTGTTTTGCTTATTCAGTTTTGCCATGCTTGTTTGAAGCCCTTAGTGGATGAATTTGCCTATGCCTCAGTCCTGGTGATTTGTTAAGCTTCTTGAGTACATCACTGCCATGCAATTTGTTTTCATGTTTGGTGGCTGTAGCATGTTCATTTTGTTGCATTTAGGAGCCTACTTACTGTAAATCGCAGATCGGTTCGTTTAGTAAATCGCTTGTCATTTCTAAACTGTAGCTCCGATTGCCATGATCTTTATATCGTTTTCCAGGGATTTCTTCCCCTCTATCCAGTGGCATACTTGGTTTTCCATGTTGAGGCCAGGTTCATGCATTTCCTGTCACATCTTGCATTTTGCATCCCGCATCGCATCCCTCATAGCATATCATCTTTGCATCTTATTGGTTGCCCTTGCACGTGGTTGATTGTATCCTTGTAGCTTGTTTGTGTTGTTGGGTCGAGCCGGGAGACGAGTTCGCTAACGAGGAGCCCGTTGAGTTTGCTTTTGAGGATCCAGTCAATTCTGACAACTGTGCAGGCAAGATGATCACACCCTTCAAATCACTACTATCTTTGCTATGCTAGTTCGCTCGCTCTTTTGCTTTGCCAATGCTACGATGCCTACCACTTGTTTGTCAGCCTCCCAATTTCCATGTTTGAGCCTCTAACCCACCTTGTCCTAGCAAACCGTTGATTGGCTATGTTACCGCTTTGCTCAAGCCCCTTCTTATAGCGTTGTTAGTTGCAGGTGAAGATTGGAGCCGTTCCTTGTTGGAACATTTATTTACTTGTTGGGACATCATTATATTGCTATGTTATCTTTATTCATCTATATACTTGGCAAAGGGTGGAAGGCTCGGCCTCTCGCCTAGTGTTTTGTTCCACTCTTGCCGCCCTAGTTCCGTCATATCGGTGTTATGTTCCCGGATTGTTGCGTCCCTTACGCGGTTGGGCTATATGGGAACCCCTTGATAGTTCGCCTTGATTAAAGCTTTTCCAGCAATGCCCAACATTGGTTTTACCATTTGCCACCTACCCTTTTTCTTTCCCTTGGGTTTCCGGAGCCCGAGGGTCATCTTTATTTTAGCCCCCCCACGGGCCAGTGCTCCTCTAAGTGTTGGTCCGAACCGAGCCACTTGCAGCGCCACCTCGGGGCAACTCGAGGGTTGGTTTTAGTTGTATGTAGTGTTCATCTGAGTGTGCCCTGAGAAAGAGATATGTGCAGCTCCTATCGGGATTTGTCGGCACATTCGGGCGGTGTTGCTGGACTAGTTTTGACCTGTCGAATCATCTTGTTGTACCGGGACACCGAGTCTGATCGGTGGGTCCTGGGTGGAGGTCTATTCCTTCGTTGACCGTGAGAGCTTGTTATGGGCTCAGTTGGGACCCCCCTGTAGGGATTGATCTTTCGAAAGCCGTGCCCGCGGTTATGGGCAGATGGGAATTTGTTGATGTCCGGTTGTAGATAACTTGAACCTTAAATAATTAAAATGAATCAACTGCGTGTGATGCCGTGATAGCCTCTTCTCGGCGGAGTCCGGGAAGTGGACACGGCGTTGGAGTTATGTTTGCGTAGGCTGCTCTATATAGTTTTCCGCTCGTGCTTTGCCTCCTCTTCTCGCTCTACTTTGCGAATAAGTTAGCCACCATATATGCTAGTCGCTTGCTGCAGCTCCACTTTACATTACCCCTTTCCTACCTATTAAGCTTAAATAGTCTTGATCGCGAGGGTGCAAGATTGCTGAGTCCTTTGTGGCTCACAGATTACTATTACACCAGATGCAGGGACCGATGATACTTCTCCGGATGGCGCGCTCGAGCTGAAGTGGGAGTACGACGAGGACTCTCAGCGTTACTATGTGTCTTTTCCTGATGATCAGTAGGGGTGCCTATTCAGGGTTTGATTCAGGGTTTAGTCGCTTGTTGGGGTCTTTTCTATTTTGGTGCCGTAGTCGGGCCATGAGTGATTGTATGATGGATGTTATTTATGTACTTTGATGTGACATGGCGAGTGTAAGCCAACTATGCTATATTTCCCCTTTATATTATATATGTACATGGGTTGTGTAATGATTCCCGACTTGCGACATTGCTTTCAATGCGCCTATGCCTCTAAGTCGTGCCTCGACACGTGGGAGACATAGGCACATCGAGGGCATTACAAGTTGGTAATCAGAGCCTTCCCCGACCTTAGGAGCCCCATTGCTTGATCGTTTTTAGCAGCCGAGTTGTGTCTAGAAAAATGTTTTGAGTCCTTAGGAATTATATATCAGAGAGCTTAGGAATTCTTTTTACTTCCCAGTCTCCTCATCGCTCTGGTAAGGCATCCTGATGTAGAGTTTTGACTCTTCTCTTCTCAAATTTCACTAAATTTTTTTTAGGATCACGCGAGTATCTTGGTTTTGTTCCGATGGCTTATGATGAGAATACTGTCTTGGTTCCTCCTGTCAAGGGTTTAGTGGAAGTGTCCCGGGGAGTTGAGCTCTGAGGTGTTGTCATCATAATTCTATCGTTGCAATTCTGGTATACTTGAGATATGTGCGCGACATCGAAAATCTCCTTTATGCAGTTCGTTGGTGAGATAACATCGACGCCACCCAGTACTGGGGCGGGAGTTCGGGAGTATCGCCATAACTTGTATAACGGATGCTTTTCGAAGGTTGAGATAGATGGTTTCCGAAGGTTTCTTGGTTATGTGTTGAAGGATGGATGCAGCTGGATGTAGGATTTGCTAGCTTGGGTGAGATATTATGCTTCCCCTGTATCCCCAACACCTGATTGCATAACCGGAAAGTTTCGGGAGTTTCATAGGTGGGAATTCAAGTAGCCTTAGGATATCTTTCCAACAGATTTGTGATGTGAAATTGGGGTTCGACGTCTAGTGGTTCGCCTATTCACGGTCGATTTTACAGTGGCCTCGTTGTGTCTTAAAGAGTCCTTGGCTATGCTGACTCGGGGACGCTTCGTATGTCATGTGCATTGCCTTGTACATGATGGTGCTGTACGGTCGAGCCCGTGTAGGTCCTACCACGAACAATTCGGACGAAATTTCTATCATGTGTTTGTTCCGGCTTATTCCGCAAGCCAACCCTTGGTTTTATTTTGAGTTGTGGTATTCGTTCTTCTTCGACGTCATATGTTGATTCCATCCCTCGTTGATGTACCTCTTCTACCTGATTCTTTGTGGCTTCGCAATTTAGGAATACGTGACCACTTCAAGAGAAGTGCATTCGTTCATTTTGTTTGGATGTGAAGACTTTATGTTGCAATTTTCATTCTGTTGGATTCACCTTCAATATTTCTCTATTTGTGTGCTAATGGTGGTCAACCTCTTCAGGATGGCTCCCGCTAAGAGCACCAGTCAGAACCAGAATCAAGATCCTCCGCCACCTCCGCCTCCTCCGGAAGCATGGCAAGCTGTGATGGCTGCTACTAATGCAAATACACAGCTGATCATGCAAATCATCCAAGAGCGGAATCAAAGCAGTCAAGCGAATCAAGGCAACAACCAGAACCATTTTGCAACTCTGAATCAGTTCCTCGCAAATGGTTCAAAGACGTTCAGCAACTGCGTTGAGGCTACCGATGCTGATGATTGGTTAGTCGATCTAGGCAAGCATTTTGAATGTAGCAACGTCAGACCTGAAGATTTCGTCAAGTTCGCGTCTTTCCAGCTCAAGGATCAGGCCGCAGAGTGGTTTCAGCAGTACCAGGATTCCAGAGGTGGACGTTTGATCACTTGGGATGATTTCCGTCGGGATTTCCGCGCTCATCACATTCCTCAAAGTGTGACTGAAAGCAAACGTGAAGAATTCCGCAATCTGAAGCAAGGCTCTTTGTCTGTCTATGACTACAACAAGTTGTTCCAGAAGCTCGCCCGTTTTGCCAAGCAGGATGTTCCTGATGAGAAGAGCATGATCTATCAGTTCAGGGGTGGTCTTCGTGAAGAAATTCAGCTCGCTCTTGTCCTCTTCGAGCCGCTGAGATACGATGAGTTCTACAACATGGCACTGAAGCAAGAGGCTGCTCAGCTAAGGTGTGATGCTTCCAGGAAGCGAGTCAGAGACACTACGTCTTCTTCCTCTACTCAAGTGGCCAAGCAGCAGAAGTATTGGCTTCCTCCTCCTCCGTTCCGTCAGCCGTATCAGCAGAAGAGCAAAGGTGGCAGTGGTTCGTCCCACCCACCCAACCCAGGCTTTCAGAACAAGACTTCGTCTGAAGCTTCAAGATCGAGTGCTCTGTACCACCGTCCTCTCTCAGAGGTCACGTGCAACAAGTGCCAACAGAAGGGTCACTATGCCAACAAGTGTTTCAACCAGAGGCGTCTTCCTCCTCCTCCTCCTGTCAGATCGGCAAGTACAGCTGTGGTCAAGCATAACCCCAAGCACGCCAAGGTCAACTTGCTGAATGCAGCTCAGGCAAAGGACTCGCCAGATGTGATTATGGGTAACCTTCCTATTAACGATGTTCCCGCTAAAGTACTTTTTGATACTGGTGCATCGCTTTCTTTTATTTCAACTCCATTTGTGGCCAAGCATGATATTGTGACCGAAAGGATTCTTGTTCCATTGAAGATTGTGTCTCCGGGCAAGCAAATGACTTCTAACAATTGTGTCCCGGATATTTCTATCACATTGGGCGATTACAAGTTTCTCTCTTCTCCGGTGGTTCTTGGTAATTCTGATATCGACCTCATTCTTGGGATGGACTGGCTCTCTAAACACAAGGCTCACCTCGATTGTGCAGCCAGGCAGATTCAACTGACTCATTCGTCTGAAGATGTCATTGTCTTTGCTGCTCCGGATAATACCATCCGGTTGTTCTCTCTCAATGAAAAGGGCGAATTGGATGCTATTTCGCAGATTCCGGTTGTTTGTGAGTATCAAGATGTCTTCCCTGAAGAACTCCCAGGCATGCCTCCAAACAGGCCGGTTGAATTTGTTATTGAACTTGAGCCCGGTACGGAACCTGTGTGCAAACGTCCCTACAAGCTCGGCCCCGAAGAGTTGAAGGAGTTGAAGAAACAACTCGATGTTCAAGAAAGAATGGGTCTCATTCGGCCAAGTACTTCTCTGTGGGGTTGTGGTGTTCTTTTTGTGAAGAAGAAGGATGGAACGGACCGACTTTGTGTTGATTATCGTCCATTGAACAAGAAGACCATCGAGAACAAATACTCACTTTCCAACATTAATGAGCTGTTTGAACAACTCAAGGGTGCCCAAGTATTCTCCAAGCTTGACCTCCGTATGGGTTATCACCAAATTCGCATTCGTGAGCAAGATATTCCAAAGACGGCGTTCAGAAAAAGCTATGGGTCATATGAATACACTGTTATGTCTTTTGGCCTCGCTAATGCTCCTCCAACGTTCTCTCGCATGATGAACTTCATCTTCAACCCCTACACCAACGACTTTGTTTTGGTCTATCTCGACGACATCCTGGTTTTCTCGAAGAACAAGGAAGATCATGCCAAACACTTGCGTTTGGTTCTTGACAAGCTCAGGGAACATCAATTCTATGCCAAGTTCTCCAAGTGTGAGTTTTGGCTCGATGAGGTTCTTTATCTTGGTCATATTATCTCTGCCAAGGGCATTTCCGTGGATCCTGAGAAGGTGTCTGCAATCGTTAATTGGGAACCTCCTCAGAATGTGAAGCAACTCCGTAGCTTCCTCGGTCTTGCAAGTTATTGCCGAAGATTCGTTGAAAACTTTTCCAAGATCGCGAAGCCTCTCTCAAATCTTCTTCAGAAGCACGTCAAGTACGTTTAGTCTCCGGAGTGTGATATCGCTTTCAACGCTTTGAAAGAGAAATTGATCACTGCTCCAGTTCTGACTCCGCCTAATGAAACCAAGCCGTACGAGGTCTTTTGTGATGCCTCTCTCCAAGGTCTAGGTGCTGTACTGATGCAAGAGAAGAAAGTTGTTGCTTATACCTCTCACCAGTTGAAGACTAATGAGAAGAACTACCCCACTCATGATCTCGAGTTGGCGGCAGTTGTGCACGCATTGTTGACTTGGAGACATCTTCTATTGGGAAGGAAAGTGGACATTTTCACTGATCACAAGAGTCTCAAGTACATCTTCACTCAGCCTAATCTCAACCTCAGGCAGACTCGATGGGTCGAGATGATTCAAGAGTACAATCCGAGTATCGAGTATACTCCAGGCAAGGCTAATGTGATTGCTGACGCTTTGAGCAGAAAAGCATATTGCAACAGTCTGATTCTCAAGCCTTATCAACCCGAGCTTTGTGAAGCTTTCTGCAAACTTAATCTGCAAGTTGTTCCTCAAGGTTTCCTCGCCAACCTTCAAGTTTCTCCTACCTTGGAAGACCAGATTCGCCAAGCCCATCTTCTTGATGCTATGGTGAAAAAGGTGAAGATTGGTATTGCAAAGAGTCAGTCCAAGTACAAGTGCTACCGACTTGATGACAAGGACACTCTCTTCTTCGAGGATCGAATTGTTGTGCCCAAAGGTGAACTTCGTAAAGTGATCATGAATGAGGCTCACAACTCTCTCCTCTCCATCCACCCTGGGAGCACGAAGATGTATCAGGATCTCAAGCAAACTTATTGGTGGACTCGAATGAAGCGCGAGATCGCTCAATTCGTGAATGAATGTGATGTCTGCAGAAGAGTGAAAGCAGAACACCAAAGGCCAGCAGGTCTCCTCCAACCTCTCGCCATTCCAGAATGGAAGTTTGACCACATTGAAATGGACTTCGTGACTGGGTTTCGAGAGTCCAAGCGTGGCAATGATGCTATATTCGTTGTCATCGACAAGCTCACCAAAGTGGCTAATTTCCTGCCCATCAAAGAGTCAATCACTGCAGCTCAATTGGTGGAGCTCTACACCTCTCAAATTGTCTCTCTGCACGGTATTCCTCAAGTGATATCTTCAGACCGTGGCAGCATCTTTACCTCCAAGTTTTGGGATTCTTTTCAGAAGGCCATGGGCACCAGCATTCGCTTCAGCACTGCTGTCCATCCTCAAACAAGCGGTCAAGTCGAGCGTGTCAACCAGATTCTTGAAGATATGCTCAGGGCTTGTGTTATCTCCTTCAGCATGAAGTGGGAGGACTGCCTTCCTTATGCTGAATTCTCGTACAACAACAGTTTCCAAGCATGTTCCGGCAAGGCCCCACTTGAAATTCTGTATGGTAGGAAGTGCCGTACACCTCTCAACTGGTCTGAAACCGATGAACGTCAGCTGCTGGGTAATGACCTAATCACAGAGGCAGAAGAAATGTGCAAGGTCATTCGTGATAACCTCAAAGCAGCCCAATCTCGTCAGAAGAGCTACTATGACAGCAAGCACCGTGATTTGCCTTTTGAGATCGGAGATCATGTCTACCTCCGCGTCTCTCCTATGAAAGGGACTCGTCACTTCGGTATCAAAGGGAAGCTTGCCCCAGATATGTCGGGCCTTTCAAGATTGTCAGCAAGAGAGGCGACCTCGCCTATCAACTCGAGCTTCCTGCAACCTTTGCCAATGTTCATGATGTGTTCCACGTCTCGCAACTCCGTAAGTGCTTCAAGACGCCTGAGCGCACCGTCAACTTTGAGGACATTGAGCTCCTAGAAGATCTCTCCTACCGTGAGCACCCAGTTGCAATCCTTGAAGAGACTGAATGCAAAACTCGCAACAAGTCGATCAAATTTCTCAAAGTCAAGTGGTCACACCATTCCGACCGTGAAGCTACCTGGGAATGCGAGGATCACCTCCGTTCTGAGTACCCGGAGTTCTTTTAGTCCTAGATCTCGGGACGAGATATTTTCATAGTGGTGGAGTGTTGTAACGCCCCATATGTAACCTTCCCGAATTGTACTCCAACTCTTGCCGTTTCCGGCATTAAGTTATATTTAATTCTCGGGTTCGGGTTTTTGTCTCCGTGTGTTGTTTTTGTTTTCGTGCTTCTCATTTCATGTCATCTCGTGCATTGCATTTGCATACATGTTCATCTCATGCATTCGGGCATTTTCTCGGTTGTCCATTTTGCATTCTGGCGCTTCGTTCTCCTCCGGTGGCCATTTCTAGCTTCCTTTCGTGTGTGGGGATTAAACATTTCCGGATTGGACCGAGACTTGCCATGCGGCCTTGGTTTACTACCGGTAGACCGCCTGTCAAATTTCGGGTCATTTGGACTTCGTTTGATACTCCAACGGTTAACCGAGGGACCGAAAAGGCCTCGTGTGTGTGCAGCCCAACACCCCTCCAATTTGTCCCAAAACCCACCAAACTCTGCTCCATCGTCTCTGTCGTTCGATCACGATCGTGTGGGTGAAAACCGCACCTCATTTGGACACTCCTAGCTCCTTCTATGCCTATAAATAGACCCCCCTCGAAATATCTCGGATCTCCTCCAGCCCTAACCCTAGTCGTCCCCTTCCTCGCGCACGCCGGACGTTGTCCGACCCGGCCGGACAAAGCCGCCGCCGCCCCCACGCCAATCGGATTGCTCCATGTGGCATCCCCGCCTCCTCACCGCTGCTGGCCCGCAAGGCCGATCGCGGGCCCTCCGCGCCGCCTCCCGGCCCGCACCGACCACCACCCGGTTCCCGACGCCCGCCGCCGCCTCCCTCGGCTCCGGTGGCCCGCGCCACCGCGGCTGCCATCTCCGGCCGGAGCAAGGTCGCCCCGGAGCTCCCTCGTCGCCGGCGCCGACCACCGCCCGCGGCCGCCCTCGCCGCACCGGTCGCCGCCGCCACCGGATCCGGGCGTCCCTCGCCGCACTCCGGCCGTCCCGCGCACTCCAGCCGTCCGCCGCACTCCGGCGACCCCCCGGCGCCCTTCTTCCTCACCAGCGTCGAGCGTGGAGGCCGGCCAGCTACAGTGTTTGCTACAGTAGCCGATCTAGATCTAGATCCGGTTGATTCCTCTCCCCCGAAACCCTAATTCCGTAATTTTTTATGCATACTTTGACTGCTCGTATCTCCGCATCCGTAGCTCCGATTTGGGCATATGATATATAAAACTCTTTGTCTCGTCGAGTACATCATTTCATTCCATTGCATCATTTGCATTTGAGGTCATCTTGGTGCCCAAAATGCTGTTGGAAGGAGGCATCATGAGTTAAATTGCAGATCCGTTAGTTCATCATGCACTTTTGTCATTTTTGCCATGTTTAATCCGTGCATGATATGCCTGTTCCCCTTTGGGATGAATTGTTAAGCATGTTGTCTTCTTTCCAGACGTACCTCCCTTGCATTTTTAGGATGTGTGTGTTGTCTTGTGCAAGCTTGCGAAGTAGGGTACCTGAGTTTACTGATTTCAGGGACTTAGTGAAAATCACCAAGTCTGGGATGTTTTAGTTCACGATGTTATATGTCCAGCTTGTTTACTAGTGATCCGTGCCTCTTTTGAGGATGATCAGTTAGAGTGATTTTTTATGCTTGTTGTGCTTAATCCATCCATGTCTTTACTTGTTATGTTGGAGCAACCTAGGTTGACTCTATCGAGCTCAACTTTTGCATAGTTGTTGTTTTGGGCAGATCGTGAACTCTTTTGCGATTTTGCCGGAGCTATTGCTAGTGATCCATGCATGCTACGCCATTGTTCTTGCCATGTATAGCTAGCATTTTGTGCCTTCTTTATGGATATATGCTTGCCTTGCCATGACTTTCACCGTAGTGAGTGCATCGAGCTCGTTTACATGCCTCCGTGAGTTATATTTCAGCATGTCCCAGTTTTCACTAAGTCTGAAAACTGATTGTGTTTCATCGATGTTCGTGTGCTCGGTAGAGTATTTTGTGAACCTTATTGGCCCCAGGTCATTTTGGGTGTTTTGTTAAGCTTGTTGAGTAGCCCCATGGCATGCTCTTACTTGCCATGTTCAGGTTTTGCTTCATGTTGTTTTGCTGCTCCGAAGAGAGCATCGTGGTCTGAAATTCCAGACTAGCGTTAATTTCGCTAAGTCTGAAATCTGTTTTCCTTATTCAGTTTTGCCATGCTTGTTTCAAGCCCTTAATGGAAAATTTTGACTATGCCTCAGTCCTGGTGATTTGTTAAGCTTCTTGAATGCATCACTGCCATGAATTTGTTTTCATCTTTGGTGGCTGTAGCATGTTCATTTTGTTGCATTTAGGAGCCTACTTGCTGTAAATCGCAGATCGGTTCGTTTAGTAAATCGCTTGCCATGTCTAAACCGTAGCTCCGATTGCCATGATCTTTATATCGTTTTCAGGGGATTTCTTCCCCTCTATCCAGTGGCACACTTGGTTTTCCAAGTTGATGCCAGGTTCATGCATTTCCTTTCACATCTTGCATTTTGCATCCCGCATCGCATCCCGCATAGCATATCATCTTTGCATCTTATTGCTTGCCCTTGCACGTGGTTGATTGTATACTTGTTGCTTGTTTGTGTTGTTGGGTAGAGCCGGGAGATGAGTTCGCTAACGAGGAGCCCGTTGAGTTTGCTTTTGAGGATCCAGTCAATTCTGACAACTGTGCAGGCAAGATGATCACACCCTTCAAATCACTACTATCTTTGCTATGCTAGTTCGCTCGCTCTTTTGCTTTGCCAATGCTACGATGCCTACCACTTGCTTGTCAGCCTCCCAATTGCCATGTTTGAGCCTCTAACCCACCTTGTCCTAGCAAACCGTTGATTGGCTATGTTACCGCTTTGCTCAAGCCCCTTCTTATAGCGTTGTTAGTTGCAGGTGAAGATTGGAGTCGTTCCTTGTTGGAACATTTATTTACTTGTTGGGATATCATTATATTGCTATGTTATCTTTATTCATCTATATACTTGGCAAAGGGTGGAAGGCTCGGCCTCTCGCCTAGTGTTTTGTTCCACTCTTGCCGCCCTAGTTCCGTCATATCGGTGTTATGTTCCCGGATTGTTGCGTCCCTTACGCGGTTGGGCTATATGGGAACCCCTTGATAGTTCGCCTTGATTAAAGCTTTTACAGCAATGCCCAACATTGGTTTTACCATTTGCCACCTACCCTTTTTCTTTCCCTTGGGTTTCCAGAGCCCGAGGGTCATCTTTATTTTAGCCCCCCCACGGGCCAGTGCTCCTCTGAGTGTAGGTCCGAACCGAGCCACTTGCAATGCCACCTCGGGGCAACTCGAGGGTTGGTTTTAGTTGTACGTAGTGTTCATCTGAGTGTGCCCTGAGAAAGAGATATGTGCAGCTCCTATTGGGATTTGTCGGCACATTCGGGCGGTGTTGCTGGACTAGTTTTGACCTGTCGAATCATCTTGTTGTACCGGGACACCGAGTCTCATCGGTGGGTCCTGGGTGGAGGTCTATTCCTTCGTTGACCATGAGAGCTTGTTATGGGCTAAGTTGGGACCCCTCTGCAGGGATAGATCTTTCGAAAGCCGTGCCCGCGGTTATGGGCAGATGGGAATTTGTTAATGTCCGGTTGTAGATAACTTGAACCTTAAATAATTAAAATGAATCAACTGCGTGTGTTGCCGTGATGGCCTCTTTTCGGCGGAGTCCGGGAAGTGGACACGGCGTTGGAGTTATGTTTGCGTAGGCTGCTCTATATAGTTTTCCACTCGTGCTTTGCCTCCTCTTCTCGCTCTACTTTGCGAATAAGTTAGCCACCATATATGCTAGTCGCTTGCTGCAGCTCCACTTTACATTACCCCTTTCCTACCTATTAAGCTTAAATAGTCTTGATCGCGAGGGTGCGAGATTGCTGAGTCCTTTGTGGCTCACAGATTACTATTACACCAGATGCAGGGACCGATGATACTTCTCCGGATGGCGCGCTCGACCTGAAGTGGGAGTACGACGAGGACTCTCAGCGTTACTATGTGTCTTTTCCTGATGATCAGTAGGGGTGCCTATTCGGGGTTCGATTCAGGGTTTAGTCGCTTGTTGGGGTCTTTTCTATTTTGGCGCCGTAGTCGGGCCATGAGTGATTGTATGATGGATGTTATTTATGTACTTTGATGTGACGTGGCGAGTGTAAGCCAACTATGCTATATTTCCCCTTTATATTATATATGTACATGGGTTGTGTAATGATTCCCGACTTGCGACATTGCTTTCAATGCGCCTATGCCTCTAAGTCGTGCCTCGACACGTGGGAGACATAGCCGCATCGAGGGCGTTAAAGTGGTGCACCCCTGCAGGGCTGTTAATCTATTCGAATAGCCGTGATCTTCGGTAACAGGACGACTTGGAGTTGTACCTTGACCTTATGACAACTAGAACCGGATACTTAATAAAACACACCCTTCCAAGTGCCAGATACAACCCGGTGGTCGCTCTCCAACATGGCGACGAGGAGAGGATCGCCGGGTAGGATTATGCTACACGATGCTACTTGGTGGACTTACCTTCTACTCTCTTCTACATGCTGCAAGATGGAGGTGGCCAGAAGCGTAGTCTTTGATAGGACTAGCTATCCCCATCTTATTCCGGCATTCTCCAGTTCAGTCCATATATGATAGCCTTATTCCATTTGATACCAATGCATACATATGTAGTGTAGCTCCTTTCTTGCGAGTACTATGGATTAGTACTCACGGTTGCTTTGCTCCCTCTTTTCCCCCTTTCTATACTCAATTGCTGCGGCCAGACGATGGAGCCTAGGAGCCAGACGCCACTGTCGATGATGACTACTAGTACTCGGGAGGTGCCTACTACTACATGCAGCCCGCTGACGACGAGCAGGAGTAGTTTAGGAGGATCCCAGGCAGGAGGCATGTCCCTCTTTCGATCTGTATCCCAGTTTGTGCTAGCCTTCTTAAGGCAAACTTGTTTAACTTATGTCTGTCCTTAGATATTGTTGCTTTCGCTGACTCGTCTATGATCGAGCACTTGTATTCGAGCCCTTGAGGCCCCTGGCTTGTAATATGATGCTTGTATGACTTATTTTATTTGGAGAGTTGTGTTGTGATATCTTCCCGTGAGTCCCTGATCTTGATCGTACACGTTTGCATGTATGATTAGTGTATGATTGAATCGGGGGCGTCACAAGTTGGTATCAGAGCCGACTGTCTGTAGGAACTCTCCTTCCACACTCCTTGGCCGAAGTCGAGTCTAGACATTACAAAACTTTTGCTAACATGGTTCTGTGCCTTAGGGCCCACGTCGCCATTGGGTGGTACTAGGATCTTTTACTCCTTGATCTTTACCCTGGGATTATGATCTTTCTCCTATTTGGGTTAAATGATTTTGCTAACTCTAACACTATCTTCTCGTAACCACTTCCTCCCGGAGAGCCTTCACTCCAGATGATTGCTTGATGCATCGAAGGATCCCAAAGATACTCGGCGATGTTCTCTCGAGAATTTGTGCCATCGCTTTTGCAATTCCCTTCCATCGATAAACCCCCTATGGATAACCACGTACACTTGTCCTTCATACAATCATTTCCTGTTGGTCTTGTTGCTACAAGATACCCCGAATTTCCCTCTATTGTTCTGAAAATCCTTTGAGTTGCTGCCTTGCAGTTCCTTTCCACTTGAATACCCCTACGGATAATTCCTCGCTCTTATCGAGTATCTACTCATTCCCAGTGGTTCATGTGTTTCGCAAAGGACTTCGAAATACCATTCAATCTTTTGAAAATCCTGAGCAGCCTGTTGCTCTTGAAATTCTTGCTTGCTTGCATTATGCTTAATCCCATAAGTCTCGTAATCTTATTGGCATCCCTTGTCTATATCATTTTAAGTCTATTGATTCAATATGTTGAGGATGCTCGCATTCCTCAGTCGAATCCTAGAATTCACCCTTCCGGCTCAGATATCATTTTGAACAGGAGCTGGTTCTCGTCTAATCAATTGCCGTCAATTGTATCTCTAAGCCTACTCAACTTATCCATCCTTGATCAGAGTGTTTGTTTCTAATCCCTTGATTTGGAATTCATAATTCCTTTGCAAGTGAGCTTTGAATTAGTGAGTTGTTTCTATCATTTTATCTCCTTGCATTCTTTCTTCTTCTGGTTGAATACCGATGCTCGCATCATATCCCTTATGGACCACCAGATCCTTTATTGGATTTCATCCGACAACGTCCTTCATATTCAATAACCTTGTGAGCCTTTTCTTGGATACATAATGCCTTTGGTAAATTGTATCCGCTGCCTCTCAACCTTGCTCTGCTGTCGAGCTTCTATAATTTACTCCTAAAGTTTGCGTTAGATGATCCTAAGATACCCCGATGGGTTGAGACTATGCCTTCCTTAGTCTATGTGAACTCGAAAGTTATGAGGGTTATATTCTACTAACTTTTGGTCATGTAAAATTTCAACCCTACAACTTCTTCGAAAGCGATAAGTGAATGAAAGGTTATGCATTAGAGAAGTGGGAGTCGACCTTGAACTTTGTGTTCATGCCCATGGACATGATGTAGATCCTGTCATGGAAACCTCTTGTAATAATAGCCTTTTCCTTGATAAATATCATCCGGTATCTGTGAATTGATCCTTTGCAACTTTGGCTCTGACCATGATTGTTCTCCTTTGATTCTATTTTTTGGACAAGTTAAAGTAATTGTCTTTTGCAGACTAATACAGTTGTCAACCCTCTATTTTGCTCTACCTCCGAGTATTACCCTCTGGTATCTCGATAATATCACCGAACCATGTTGCTTATTATGAGCCTTCATCAAGTATTATTCCTCACTGATTCCAATGTTCCCTGGTTCCGAGTTGTTAGTCACTCGAGGACACCGATAACTAATTCGGGTCCGCACCACGATTAAACAACTCTTAGTGATCTCATTTACTCACGAGTTTGTACTCAAGCATGTCATTACTAGCCTGATTGGCTATCATCTTGTGCTAAATTTTAAATTGTGCCACCTGGTCCTTAATCCCGGAGCACTGCTTTTGATGATGACCTAAGCTTATGTCAATTTCCTCATCTTATCATTCCACCTCAAATAGCAAGCTTGATCCCGAGTTGGTTTCGTATCTATGGATCCAATAATCTTACGCTACTTCAGTCCTTTTGCTTGATGCACTCGTTGTCCGATTGCTTCTTCGTGGAGCCTCTTGACAAAATTTGTCTTGATCATCATCAACATTTTGACTCTTTCTAGGTTTTCAATCGAATTCTTGATGATAAGTGCCATCCTCGTCCCTTGGTAATTTGAGTTACCATCGACAACTTCCTTACCTTCCTTTCATCAGAAACATGTTCTTGTTATGGATGCAACTTGCTATCCAGCTTGTATTAAGATCTACCTTGAAGTATTAATGTCTTTTGTCAGGGATGTTGTGAGAGTTTCACCACCTCTTAAAAATTCTTGGTATAGAGATACTTCTCACCATCACCATTCTTTCTTGGTCCTCGTGTTGATTCCAACCGGGGTACCAACAAGTGAACGGTATTGTTGGGATTATGCCCTTCTAGCAACCCTATTGCTTTGAAGTTAATGGTCGGCTGTTCATTCTTAGACTATTGATTATTGAATCACCATTCCGACGTTGGTCGTGCAAACCAGCCAATATTTCGGGTGCACCTTTCAAGCAATATTTTATTGTGTATGTTTTCCTCGAGCATACATCATTATATTGTTTGATCTGACAAGTGTTACCTCCTTTTTCATATAATTGTGGAAATACATCTTTTGGAAATCCCAATGAATTGTCGCTGAGATCATCAGCCACCTCCTCATTCTCACCGTGGTTTACAAATGAACTCTTGTATCGAAACTCGCCTCCATAGTTCATTTCCCGAGAATCTTATGATGTCTTCTCAGCAATTTGTGTCACAACTTTTTCTTCTCAGGCATCCTGAGTCTGAGGTATCCTGACCCCAATCAGATCTGAATCTCGGTCTGATATGATGGTTGGAACATATTTCCAAGAGTTATAACATTGGTCTTTATGTGACCCGGTAAGGTGATGTCGTGCCTAGCACACTTGGCCTAAGGACCTATTGTTATAGATTCCTTTTCAGCAAGGTTATCCATTCTTCCATGAGGAAATTGTAAGACTTATTCTACTAGTTATTCCTAATGGATCCTTTGTGTTTCCAAAGTCTGATCTTCACCTGTTGACCATGTCTATACTATCTCGAAGCATGTCTACGGTACTCCGATTTTCAACAAGAACATTTGAAGCCCAATGCTAAATGTTTCCTGCTCAATTATCCAAATACCGTTGTATGGGTAATGTCATGAAATTTCTCTCCCCTTACCTAAAGAGTTTTCTACATTATATCCTGTCATGGATATCATGCTTTGCTTGTCTTTGGGAAGGATATACCCATGAATTATGTGTTTAAACACATTTTTCCTTTCCATTGTTTTGTTTAACCTTCTTGAGGTTTATATGATCTAAGTCGTAATATTCTCCTGCTTATGTAAACACCTCGTTGTACAATTCCGTCAGCAAGACCCTGTTACTATTGTTGATGATATTCCGGTAGCTGCCGATGGACGAGAACTTTGCCTATTGGTCCCCCTCGTTCAACGAGCAGCAAAATGGTTCTCTTCATCCCTCGCCATTGGTACAGACGTTGTTTCCGACATAACTGACAGGCTATCCTCTGACATGCCTTGGTATCATGACCTTGCAAGATGTCGCCGCTCCTCCTACTTTTAACCAACATGGTGGGCCCATAACCCACAATTCCACAGGATCGAAACCTGACTCTTACGTATAGCCCTGTTGCCAAAGATATTTGTCGCGTTTGGCTTCGTAAGTAATTCACGAGCCACTTTCCTCGAGATGATCTATTCTAGTTTTAGCTGTCATACATATTCCATTGCTCTGAACCCCTCTCACAGTCCATTATAGGCATCGAATGTTTGCCTACCCGCTTGAAAATTCTCTTGACTATTATTATTTCTCTCGATGCTTTTTCTGAGTTCCAACTCGAGGGATACTCATATATTCATTCATGTGTTAACCCCGGATGAATACCCTCTTAGCATTCTATCATTGCCAAGCTGCCCTTACCTATTCGTAAGTACGATGAAGGCCCCGAAAAAAAGGGATGACAACTTCATCATGATGCATTGATGCATAGGAATGAAGACATCAACACTATGGGCTGGCCTCTTCAAGAAGAGCAACCAAGATCGAGAAGATTCATCAAAATTTCGTAACCAGATCTTTCCCCTTACTCCACCTCCTAAATCTCAGGACGAGATTTCTTGTAGTGGAGGAGAATTGTGATGCCTGGATAATTAGACTACAGTAATTCCCTGCTAATGATGCTACGTCACCTCTGTCACTGTAGTTAATCTCGGGTTAGCTCAAAGTCGATTCAAATTCAAAATTGAATGAAAGGCAAACAACAAAACATTTCAAACTTTAAAACTAAAATGTCCGGGTTGTGCCAAGTAATGCAGAGTTAATTGTGGTGAGGAAACCCCACTTTTATAAAGTGTTTTAGTACTCTAAAATAATTAAAACAGTAGTTAAAATGATTAAATAAGTGCCCTTGATATTTTATAAAATCATAAACTATTTTATTTTGAGGTAAAACTTTTTAGGGTAGTGGGTTGTTTTGAAACACTAATTTGGAGCTATTGTCATATTTTACTAAACAAAGAATAAAGGGTAACTAAAATAAAACAAAAAAGAAAAAATATAAGGAAAAGAAAACTAGAAGAACAAAAAATAAAACAAAAACCCCCTGGCCAACTGGGCCTCAACCCAACCGGCCCAGTCGGCTGGCCCACCCCGCGCCTGGCCTACATGGACCCCCCATTCCCGAGGAAACCTACCGCACACCCCCACTCCTCCCCGCACGATCCCCTCTCCTCCCTCACTCCCCCTCGATCCGGATCGGGCTCCGACCCTGATGCCCACCTCCCCATCGGTGTCCCCTCCTCGTCTCAAGTGCCGCTCCGCCCTTGCCGCCTCGACCCCGTCGCATGCCTCGCTCCTCCCTTGTCTGGATTGGGAGGCAGCCGCGCCCCGACCCCGCCAATGCCGATGCCGCATGCCACCCCGTCGCTCCTCGTCGGCGCCCTGAAGCCTGCTGCCGTCGCCGGATCGACCTCGCCGTGGCCTCCTCGACCTCCTCCCCGAGCACCGCTGCCCGTACCTCTGCAACCCCATGTGAGCCCCCTCCTTCTCCTGTGCCCCGCGCCACCGAGCTCCGCCGCAGCCGTGCCTGTTGTCGCTGGCCTAGCCCCGCTCCGGCCCCTCCTACTTCTCGCGCCCGGCTGCGCCTACCACCTCACCCGCCACGGCTTCCGTTCTGCTCCAGTCGCGCGCCTCGCCTCCACTGCTGCTTGCCGCCGCCTCACAACCCCCCTCGTGTTGTCCGTGACTCACGCGCTTGGTTCCGCCTTCGCGCCTCCCCGTGTGCCCGCACGCCCCGCCGCGGCCTTGTCTCCCCCGCTCCGCCTCCGCACTCTACCGCCGCCCTCCTGCGCCCTGTCCGCACTTCGTCCCGCCTCTTCCGGTGCCGTAGCCGCCCCGCGCCGCGACGCTCCTCCCGCACCGCCGCAGCTCTACTGCCCGCCTCGCCGTGGCCTCACCATTGCCCGCATCAGGCGACCAACCTCGCCGCGTCCATGGCGGGCGCCCCCTAGCGAACTGTGAGGCGGGCTGCTGCCCGTCGCCCTCCTGCCCGCTCCGGTGCGCCTGCGCCCGTAACCCCGCGCGCCTGTTAGGCCCGTGTGAGCAAATGACTAGTGGGCCTAGCCCTAGAACGAAATAGATAAAATTAATAATAATAATAATAATTAATTAAATTAATTAATTAAATTAACTAATCCTGTTTAATTAACCCAATTAACTAGTTAAGTTAATTAAACCCTAATTAGACTAAACAGTCAATGATGAACGGGACCCACCTGTCAGGTTGACCAGGTCAACTGCTGACGTCATGCTGATGTAATGATGATGTCAGCAAACAGTATTCTGGATAATGTTGAATTAAAATAATTAAGTAAATCCTAAAAATGATTTAATTCTTTTAAAATTAATATAAAATTAACCGTAGCTCGGATGAAAAAACTTTGTACATGAAAGTTGCTCAGAACGACGAGACAAATCCGAGTACGCAGCCGGTTCGTCCACCATGCATCCCTAGCACAGCGAACACACAACTTTCCACCTCCGGTTCGTCTGTCCAAAAACGCGAAACATCGGGGACATTTTCCCGGATGTTTCCCCCGTCACTGGTACCACCTCATACCGCGTTCGGGCACACCTAGCATCACGCTTTGTCATGTCATGCATCGTCATGCATCTGTTTGCTTAATATTTATTGTTTCTTCCCCCTCTTCTCTCGCTAGACACCGAGACCGACGTCACTTCTACCCACTACGACTACGGTGTTGATGACCCCTCTCTCTTGCCAGAGCAACCAGGCAAGCCCCCCCCCCTTGATCACCAGATATCGCCTACTCTTCTCTCTACTGCTTGCATTAGAGTAGTGTAGCATGTTACTGCTTTCCGTTAATCCTATTCTGATGCATAGCCTGTCATTGTTGCTACAACTGTTGATACCTTACCTGCAATCCTAAGTACTTAGTATAGGATGCTAGATTATCATCAGTGGCCCTACATTCTTGTCTGTCTGCCATGCTATACTATCGGGTCGTGATCACGTCGGCTGTTGATCACGTGTAAATACCTACATATATACATACTATACAGGTGGTGACTAAAGTCGGTTCGGCTCAATAAGTACCCACAAGTGATTTTGATGTGGGGGCTGAAGGGGCAGGTGGCTCCATCCAGGTAGTGCTGGGCCTGAGTTCCTGACGGCCCCCGACTATTACTTTGAGGCGGAGCGACAGGGCAGGTTGAGACCACCTACCAGGGAGGTGGGCCTGGCCCTGGTTGGCGTTCGCAGATACTTCAATTAACACGCTTAACGAAATCTTGGTATTTGATCTGAGTCTGGCTACTGGCCCATATGCACTAACCAACTATGCGGGGACAGTTATGGGCACTCGACGTCGTGGTATCATTCGAAGCCTTCGTGACGTGAGCGACTGAGCGGCGCGCGCCGAGTTGGACTGGAACGCCTGCTCTTGTATAAGGGAGCCTAGGTCTGCTCACCGGCCGCCCGGGCAACGTGCAAGTGTGCAATGGGCGATGGGCCTAGACCCCTGCGCCATAGGATTTAGACCGGTGTGCTGACCTCTCTGTTGTGCCTAGGTAGGGCTGCGACATGTTGATCATCCGAGGCCGGGCATCACCTAGGAAAATGTGTCCGGATAAAGTGGATCGAGCGTGTTGGGAAATGTGGTGCACCCCTGCAGGGAAGTTAATCTATTCGAATAGCCGTGATCTTTGGTAACAGGACGACTTGGAGTTGTACCTTGACCTTATGACAACTAGAACCGGATACTTAATAAAACACACCCTTCCAAGTGCCAGATACAACCCGGTGGTCGCTCTCTAACAGGGCGACGAGGAGAGGATCGCCGGGTAGGATTATGCTACACGATGCTACTTGGTGGACTTACCTTCTGCTCTCTTCTACATCCTGCAAGATGGAGGTGGCCAGAAGCGTAGTCTTCGATAGGACTAGCTATCCCACTCTTATTCCGGCATTTTGCTATTCAGTCCGCATATGATAGCCTTATTTCATTTGATACCAATGCATACATATGTAGTGTAGCTCCTTGCTTGCGAGTACTTTGGATGAGTAGTCACGGTTGCTTTGCTCCATCTTTTCCCCCTTTCTATACCCGATTACTGCGACCAGACGATGGAGCCCAGGAGCCATACGCCACTGTCGATGATGACTACTACTACCCGAGAGGTGCCTACTACTACGTGCAGCCCGCTGACGATGACCAAGAGTAGTTTAGGAGGACCCTAGGCAGGAGGCCTGCGCCTCTTTCGATCTATATCCCAGTTTGTGCTAGCCTTCTTAAGGCAAACTTGTTTAACTTATGTCTGTCCTCAGATATTGTTGCTTTCACTGACTCGTCTATGATGGAGCACTTGTATTCGAGCCCTCGAAGCCCCTGGCTTGTAATATGATGCTTGTATGACTTATTTTATTTGTAGAGTTGTGTTGTGATATCTTCCCGTGAGTCCCTGATCTTCATTGTACACGTTTGCGTGTATGATTAGTGTATGATTGAATTAGGGCGTCACAGGGGGAGCTGGCGTCCTTGCTGGAATGCTCGACGCGGCTCGAAGTAGAGGCAAGAAACAGCAGGCAGCGGCGGATCCGGGTCGCGGGAAACGGCGAGGACGGATGGATCCACCTCGGATCCGGCGAGGCAGGGATCTATGGCGCGAACGGGGCTCCTCTTGTTCGTCCTGAAGAAAGAGAGAGATACCGCGAGGTTAGGGAGAGAGAAGAACTAGGGTAAGAAGGATAGTGAGGCGACGAGGCGCTGCAGGAGGGCCGGCCTTGGAGCACTGGGGCTCGGGGCGACGAGCATCAGGGATGCAGGAGGCCTCGGGCGCCAGGCATCCATGAGCACGTGGGCTGCTCCACGACGGGAGGACGGAGAGGACGAAGCAAGGCGGTGGTGGACCACCTGCGCACGGGGAAGTGGCCTAGTGGTGCAGTGGCCGGTGGCTTGCTTTGGCAGGAGCTCATTTCCTTGGGTCGATGAGGATGCAGGGACTCCCGGAGGTGCTCGCTGGCGATCCTTACGGTGGCGGAAGGGCGGCAGTGCGGGAAGTAGAGGAGGCTGCGAGCTCGGGCGTGGAATGGATAGAGGGGAAGGTGGTGGCTGGTTGGCTCTTGGCTGCTGTGATTTGGGCGCAACAGAAATCAAGGAGGGACATGGGGGAGCGCTGGTTGGTGGATTGGATTGGGGTGAGATCCCGAGGAAAGAGAAGGCAGGTAGGTGGCGGCGGGTAGGAGGATGGATGGGACAAGTGGCCTAGAAACTAGGGTTGCCTCCTTATATACGCTGGTGGATTAGGTTATGGGCTAAGGGATCCCTCCGATCGTAATTGGACGATCGAGAATAAATGGTTAGAGGAGTCCAAAAATAAAACAGTGATGTTTTGTAGATGTTTGGGGATGATCCGAATCCAACGGTGACGACTGCCCGGGTCAGGTCCGGGACAGCTTTCGAACGCGCGCGTGAGGAGGGCCACGGGCTGACGAGAGAGGTTAGGTTGGGCATGGCGGCAGGTAGTGGACTATGTAGACGGTCTCAAGCTGAGAGAAGAGAAGAGAGAGAGGCCTGGCGACTGTTTCCGGAGACCGAAAACGCCCGACGTTTTGACCGACTATATTGTCGCTATAGTTTAACGGTTGGGCTAACAAACGAACTCCGAATGTGATGAAGTTTGCCAGGCGGCCTATCTACACTATAACAACACCGCATGCCAACTTTTAACCCTTTCCGAGAACATTTCCCAACCACTAAAAGAATACTATTTCGGACGTGCCGCGGGCGCGTGCAAGGGTGTCTGGGCTCAGAACGGAAATAGACGGAACTGGGGGAGCCCGGACAGATGCAAGTTTTGAAAACATGATGCAATGCAGATGATGACATGACAAGATGCAACACGCAAGCGAAAGACAATGGTCTGATAGGCAGCTGGAACACCGAAGAAGCTTGTCCCCCATTTGAAAACTTCCGCGTGGCCATAGCTGGCTGAGCCAACTGTTGTTGGCCAACGGTCTCCACCTTTGGTCTAGTCAACCGGTCAAAAGCAGAAGGCCTATGCTCAATCCTGTTCCTCACGTTGCAGAAAGTATTTTAAAAACTCGTAAAACAATAGGCAATATTGTTTCGTAGAAACAAATGATCTGATTCATTATCGTGATGACATATGGACTCAGCAAAATCCTTTTTACGGATGCGAAATTAACATTTCATTTCTTTCGGACTCAGCAAGATCCTTGCTCTTATCAATAGATGGATCATTAACTCCACATTCAACAGCAGCCTCAACATCATGACTGGTCTCCTGCATTAATTTTTTTAATAAACAGATGAACATGAGAAAATTCAACTACAATACTGACAACAGAACAACATAGTAAAAAAATGCAAACATCAAGGACTGACTCACATCAACAAAATGGGACTCCAAACCAAGATTATTCGTATGGTGGTCAGAAACATTAGCCTCAGTACCATCAGCAACCCTGCTGGCAGTGGCAGCAGCGTCATCCTGCTCAATCTACCTGATAACAACATTGGCACTTTCTTCATATGGCTTGCAGCGAGAATCTAGCATAGTTTTGAAACGTTTCATGTTGTTCAACAGACGAACTGAGATTTGAATTAGTTGAGCAGCACCATCACGCATATCACTTATTAAAATTCTCTCCATCTCAATATAGTCTGCTACTTCCTCAACATTAAATTGATGACATTCTGGGAGGATACCATTGATACAGCTCAGGCGCTCAACTGTAGTTGGGACCTTTTCCATCTCATAACGCACATTAATAAAAAAACATGCTCAACATGCTCCAATGCAGAAACAGTACATCAATACCAAAACCCTGCCTCTGTGAAGTACTAGCCTTACTAGGGCCAGGGGGAACATAACCAACACCCTCAACACTACGACCATCTCTCAACTCATCTTGCAAAGATGAAAACTTGGGAATCTGAGACGGCATCTCCAGGACTGCCCGTTTATACACCCGGAAAAAGACAACTTCCTCATGAGTTTTCCTCTATGAACAAGGGAAAAAGAGTTAATTAATCAATACAACACATAGGAAAAATAAAAATTATATTAAGAGATTTAAATCCACAGTACTGACGATATTTCACTGTCAGTGCCAATTTGTTAGTATTTTCAACAGGTCAGTTGAACAAGAGATTCAGTTCAACCACAGATGACACAACAGTACTAAAAATCATACCTAAACCTCACAAAGCTTAAGAACTGACAAAACCTAAACAGGTAACTCTGCAGTACACATGTTCACTCCAGCAAAAATAGCTATACCTAAAAAAAGTTCTGCAAGACACGAGAGAAATAAAACTCACCGGAAGCTTCCCAAACACCCAAGTCCATGGATCAACATTGCCTTTTCTTATCAAATCTGCATCTGCCAGATCAGAAAGCTTGTCCTGATCCATGAAACATATGCGGGGGACTTGCATGTCAACATACAGAATCTTGCCACGGATAAGGCAGTCAAGGTACATTAGTACAGTCCCTATAGCGCAGCTTGTGATTGCCTTCCCAAGGGTAACACTATCTTGGTACCTAACAACAACCCTTCTAAGCTCATCAACCATCAGCTGGCAATAATCCATATTAGCCATGTCCTCAATGACGAGATCCTCAAACATTGCTACCTCTCTAGAAACACGAGGGGTGGCAGCAGGCAACACAACTTTCATAAACACAATAATGAAGAACAATTTTAGAGAAAGGTCATCTTTGCTAGGATCCTTGACAAGCACCTTGAGCTTATCCCTAAAATCCTTCGTCCTGATATCTCTGTTCCTGCTAATGTGAAGCTCCGATCTTAACTTCATCAGAGCGTCATCCTATCCGTCCTCTAACGGCCTTGGTGCAGAAGGACCACCACGAGGGAACCCAAGTAGTTGCTGTATACCATCGCTAGTGATGCGAAGCTTCTTATTCGCCTCACCCATGTCAAGACTCATCGTATCAGGATCTATCTTTTGGTACAAAACTCCCATCAGAGGGCGGGAAATGTTAGACTTCACCTTCCATTGGAAGCTAGAACCCAAACTAGCTACATGAACCATAGCCACATGGCGACTCTGAAGCAAATGAGCACAAGCATCAATCTCTCCCAACAAAAATCGCAAAGTTAAATTCAATCGTCGTGAGTCACCTTCATTCAAAGCAACTTTTTCGTCATAGCCTCTCACCGGCTTGACCGGACTCCTAACGCTAACAGGCTGTAAATGAAAATAAAGAAGACACAACTTAATTCAATTAATATAAAAAACAAAACAAACATATGAAGCTGACAAGGAAAAAAAGATTGCACAAGCTCAACTATTAAAACAACATCAGTACCACCCTCAATTGATGCAAACAATGACCAGACCTCACCTGGCCAGCTTACCAACCCAGACACAATTAAATCATTGCAAGTACAACTAGTAAGTCACCTACAATACAAACACGTACCAGTGCAAATTCATCTTCAGAATTAACTCAATATCATCTCCTTCAAATGCAGGATCTTCAGCTTCGACACGAGCACACTTCTTCACACCTTTGTTCACCTTCACGGGAGCAACTTTATGCTTCTTATTTCCCTTCAACAAAGAGCGCTTCGGAAGAGGAGACGAAGAAGGCTTCCTATTTGACAAAACTCGTGGACTCCGATGAATAGGGGAGCCACCAAGTGTGCTTGGACCAATCTTCACAGTAACACTATCTCCATCAGCTTTGCTATTACCAGGTTAGGAACTAGCTTTCACACATGGGCTACGCCTCTGTTTGCCATCAGGATTTGGATCTGCCATCTTCCTCTTCAAAACAACTTTCTCTTCCTTAACGGCATCAGGAGGGAACACTTGCGCAAGCGAGTCCGCACTAGGTTTGTCTTGACAGGCATGTCAGTTCCATGAGATCCAGCATCAACAGTTGCAAAGGCCGCGTCACCACCTTCATCACCTCCACCTTTAGCAGCTTGAGCAACATCATCAGCGCTTCGTTGCATGCAAGCAGCCTTTTGACACCGTTCCAACTCCGTTCTCCTATGGAAATCACACTTCTTCTTTCTTTTCCTTTCATCCTCCAACTATAAGTGCATCCGAACATCCTCAACTTGAGTAACAACCTTAGTGCCATCAACACTCTGTGACTGAGTAACAGACAACTGCAAGCTCCCATCACCATCACCAAAATTAAGAGAATAAATTCCATCATTAATATCTTCCACAACATCAGCAATGTCCTCAGCAGCAGCATGGCTATCATTAACTGCACAAACCAATAACATAAGCACACACATATAAAATTGAAATACAATTAACATTGCAGAGACAAGTAAAATAAGGCGCATAGCATCAGACACAAACAAAAGGAACAACTGATGTAACTAAACACATTTATGTATGCAAGGCTATTAAAAAATAGCAAATACAAGGGAAACACCGGCAACACTCGCAAGTTCTTATAGAGGATTTCGTATCTCAAAAATAACATTCACAAGGTCTTGAAAGTGTTCTGATTTGTCAGAATCAGGAGGCACCGACACTCAAACATCTGCAACAACATCATAATCAGCAAAAAAGTAAAAAAGGAAAAGTACATGAACAAGCAATCAGTTCAACTATATGAACACTACAAGTGCAACCAATAAAATAATATAGCCCCACCACTCGCACACCGAACTTCAAAATGTCAGCTCTTTCAACATCATAATAGTTCTTCTCAAACAGCTACAAACTATTCAGATGCCAGTACAATAGTTCAAACTACACATTGTAATCAGTATTGCAACCTATGTATAGGTTACAACGACATAAAAACTAGACAAACCACACATTCCAGGGCAAAAATTGACAACTAACAAAATCCATACAACTTGTAATGTCCATACGACAACACCTACACGACTAAAAACCTATTAAGCACTAGATCCAATAAAACATCATCAGTAGAAAACACAAAAAAGGTTTCAGCACAATGAATTACCCGCATTCAACTTGTCTGGACTGGATGATGTACCCATTGAGATCTAGACCTAAAATCTGCCGAACCAGAACTACAAGACACATGACCAAAAATTAGGGTTCTTACCTATTTTAGAAACGAAGGACGCCAAACAAAGAAAAACTCTTACCAACAAACACAAACTCCACAACCGAATCTAGTATTAGACACGCGAGCTGCTCATTCAAGAGTAAACGAACCCTAGCGAATCCAGCCTGAGACAACACGAGAGCAACAACTTACAAATACAGGAAAAATCTATATAGAAGGGGAAGGAAGGGCAGTCGAGGGCAGAGCAAAGGAATCAACAGAGCACACAAACCTCCCCTTGGAGTTCAACCCGCCGATCGATGCTCCCGCGGCGAAACAGGAGAAGCAGCTTCTATGCGAGAAGAGAATAGGAGGGGAACGAAGAAGGAAGCGATTTGTGGAGGGGAGGGGAATGGGGACGAGCAAAGGTTAAAAGGTCAGTGTGAGAAAACCGACGGCTAAAGCCCACGATCATGGCAAAGGCCACAATCTCAGGGCAGTTATTAAAGATAATAGCAAAAATTAAATACAATAAAAAATTAATATAGAGGGAGAAAACGAACGACTAAAGTACAAATAAGACCTCATAACAATACAATAAAAATATCAAAAAGAACAATTGAAATACCTTACACTATACAAAATTAAGTACAATATTTCTCAAAAAAATAACATAAAGTACAAATAAATGGTGGTACCCTTTGAATCACAAATCCATGTAAAGGACGTTCATCCTCACACTTGTGTACACATATGACGCCGCAACACATTATACAATGCAGACACCTAACAAAGATACCAAATGACGCAAGTTATGTTACAGATCAACCTTAGTGTATGACAAAAACATCTTCTTACCGACGACGTGTGTTCATCAAACAATACAACAAAAAAGAGGGTCAGTACAACTATGCCCCTCGGTGCGGTGCTGGGTTTTCTCCTAAAAAGATCAATGATGGGGGCAAGTCCATACAAGGAAGATGTTTCAGTACAACTATGCTCCTCGGTGCGGTGCTGGTTTTTTCCCTAAAAAGATAGATAAATGGGGCAAGTCATGTTACACACTCGCCTCCACATGCGACGCCATGACACGCCGCATCATCGCCTACTAAGGCTTGTTCCTGGCTCGGCCTCGCCGGGATGGGGGAGGGGGTCCCCTCCCCTTGCAAGTCGAATAGCTGGGATCCGGTCTGTGACAAGGAGTTTGGTCCTTGGAAAGAGCACGCAGTACTTAGGCCCTTGGAACATTTAGCACGAGCGAAACACCCACTGGGTAGGCTGGCGAGCAGCCGGTCGTGCGGCAACTTAGTGTGGTGAGGCCGGGTTAGCCAATCCGGTAGATCCAACTTAGTGTTTCGCGGCGTGTAATTTCTTTGGCCCGTAGTTATTGCCGGCCAACAGCCAAAGCCGGACTCTGGCATAGGGTTAAGTGGAGGGCCTCGGCTACCCGAACACGCCGGGATGTGCTAAGGAGGACGGCGGATGTGGCCAAGCCGGCCAACCCCCGAGCCCTCGGGTTAGTCCTACCGACCCAGCGGTGGAGGTTTAAGAAAATTCACAAGGATGTGTAAAACACGATAGCTTGATAGGAAAAGGTAGCCCCCGAGTGTCGTTCTGGGGTCCCGTAGTCTTTCATAGAATTACAAAAGGCAGCGATAGATATGTGTGTACAGCTAACTATAAAACAAGCGGAGGAGCTCTACATTCCAGGGCTGGCTTGTTTCTTCACCGGTGGTATCTCTCTTGTGCTTGTTCGGCTTGCGGGCGTCGATGAGGTAGTAGGCATTGCAGTCACACATGGCTTTGTTGACGATGAAGGGGGCCTCCCATGGGAAGGCCAACTTGTCTTGACCGGCTTGCCGTTGGACAAGCCGAAGGACAAGGTCTCCTTCGAGGAACGCGAGGGACTTGATATTTTTGATGTGGTAGTGCCTCAGGCCTTGCTGATAGATGGTGGATTGGCTAAGGGCCACAAGGCACGCTTCTTCGAGTAGGTCGACACCGTTTTCACAGGCTTCCTGGGCTTGGGCTTCTGTGTACATTGCGACTCGTGGTGAGTCGAACTCGATGTTGGTCGGGATGATAGCTTCTGCTCCATAGACGAGGAAGAAATGGGTGAACCCGATCGACCGGTTTGGCATTGTACGGAGACTCCAAAGGACGACCGACAGCTGATACGTCTCTGCGTATCTACTTTTCCAAACACTTTTGCCCTTGTTTTGTACTATAACTTGTATGATTTGAATGGAACTAACCCGGACTGACGTTGTTTTCAGCAGAATAGCCATGGTGTTGTTTTATGTGCAGAAAACAAATATTCTCAGAATGACCTGAAACTCCACGGAACATCTTAGAAAAGATAATAAAAAATCCTCGCCAAAGATGAAGACCAGGGGCCCCACACCCTTCTCACGAGGATGGGGGCGCCCCCCTAGGGCGCGCCCCCCTACCTCGTGGGCCCCCTGGAAACCCTCCGACACCAACTCCAACTCTATATAATTGCGTTCGGAGAGAAAAAAAACAGAGAGAAGAAATCATCGCGTTTTATGATGCGGAGCCGCTGCCAAGCCCTAAAACCTCTCGGGAGGGTTGATCTGGAGTCCGTTCAGGGCTCCGGAGAGGGGGATTCGTCGCCGTCGTCATCATCAACAATCCTCCATCACCAATTTCATGATGCTCACCGCCGTGCGTGAGTAATTGCATCGTAGGCTTGCTGGACGGTGATGGGTTGGATGAGATTTATCATGTAATTTAGTTAGTTTTGTTAGGGTTTGATCCCTAGTATCCAGTATGTTGTGAGATTGATGTTGCTATGACTTTGCTATGCTTAATGCTTGTCACTAGGGCCCGAGTGCCATGATTTCAGATCTGAACCTATTATGTTTTCATGAATATATGTGAGTTCTTGATCCTATCTTGCAAGTCTATAGTCACCTACTATGTGTTATGATCCGGCAACACCGAAGTGACAATAATCGGGACCACTCCCGGTGATGACCATACTTTGAGGAGTTCATGTATTCACTATGTGCTAATGCTTTGTTCCGGTTCTCTATTAAAAGGAGGCATTAATATCCCTTAGTTTCCAATAGGACCCCGCTGCCATGGGAGGGTAGGACAAAAGATGTCATGCAAGTTCTTTTCCATAAGCACGTATGACTATATACGGAATACATGCCTACATTACATTGATGAATTGGAGCTAGTTCTGTGTCACCCTATGTTATGACTGTTACATGATGAACCGCATCCGGCATAATTATCCATCACTTATCCGGAGCCTACGAGTGTTCCATATACTGGTTCTCGCTTATTTACTTTCCGCTGCTACTGTTACAATCACTACAAAATACCAAAAACATTACTTTTGCTGTCTTTACTTTTGTTACCACTACCACCACTATCATATTACTTTGCTACTAAACACTTTGTTGCAGATACTAAGTTTCCAGGTGTGGTTGAATTGACAACTCAGCTGCTAATACTTGAGAATATTCTTTGGCTCCCCATGAGTCGAATCAATAAATTTGGGTTGAATACTCTACCCTCGAAAGCTGTTGCGGTCCCCTATACTTGTGGGTTATCATGAGTAATTTCTGGCGTCGTTGCCGGGGAGCATAGCTCTATTCTTTTGAGTCACTTGGGATTTATATCTGCTGGACACTATGAAGAACTTCAGAGATCCAAAAACCAAGATCTATCCCTCAACTACGAGGGGAGGTAAGGAACTGCCATCTAACTCTGCACTTGATTCACCTTTTGTTATGTGTAAGTTAGCGACACCTACACCTGCTTCTGCTATTTGTTCTGATATGTCGCATGTTATTGATGATGCCACTTCTGCTATGCATGATACTTATGATGAAACTGCTTCTATGCCTGATACTACTGTGCCCCTTAGTGAATTTCTTGATAAACAAATTGCTAGGGCTAGAGAAAAAGAAATTATTGAATCTGAATATGATGATGCTAGTGATGATGAAAATATGCCTATTATTCCTGAGGGTTATCTTTTTGATATGGAATCTTCTGCCACTATTTTAGCTTGCAAAGATAGATATGGGCTTAAGAGGTTATTAGATAAATGGAACAAAGAATCGCTTAGAGATAAAATGAAACCCGACCCTACTTTTGCTACTTCACCTATTTGTGTTCCTGATAAGGATTATGAATTCTCTGTTGATCCTGCTATAATTACTTTGGTTGAATCTGATGCGTTTTATGGCTATGAATCTGAAACTGTTGTGGCACATCTTACTAAGTTAAATGGTAAAGCTGCCCTATTCACTAATGATGAGAGATCGCGTTACTTTTATATACTTAAAATATTTCCGTTCTCATTAAAGGGTGATGCTAAGATATGGTTTAATTCTCTTGATCCTGGTTGTGTGCGTAGTCCCCAGGATATGATTTATTACTTCTCTGCTAAATATTTCCCTACTCATAAGAAACAAGCTGCTTTGAGGGAAATATACAACTTTGTGCAAAGTAAAGAAGAGAGTCTCCCACAAGCTTGGGGGAGGCTTCTCAAGCTACTTAATGCTTTGCTTGATCATCCTCTTAAGAAACCCGAAATACTTGATATCTTTTATAATGGACTACCCGATGCTTCTAGAGATTACCTGGATAGTTGTGCTGGTTCTCTTTTCAGGGAAAGAACACCGGATGAAGCTGAAATTCTATTGAATAATATGTTGACAAATGAAAATAATTGGGCACCTCCTGAGCCAGCTCCTGAGCCATCTCCTGCTCGAATTACTGAACCTATTCATAAACCAACTCCGAAGAAGAGAGGTGTTTTATTTCTCAGTCCCGAAGATATGCAAGAGGCAAAGAAATCTATGAAAGAAAAAGGTATTAAAGATGAAGACGTTAAGAATTTACCTCCTATTGAAGAAATACATGGTCTTAATATACCGCCTATTGAAGAAACATATGATCTCAATTCTTTATTTACTAAAGAACCTCCTGATTCTGATATCCCAACACAGGTATTAAAGGTAAATTCTCTCTATAGATATGATAAAGCTGAAGTCCCTCCTACTAAAATTTCTAGTCAGTGCTTGGATGAGTTTGATAACTTTATGTTTAAGCAAGACGACTTCAATGCTTATTTTGGTAGACAATTAAAAGAAAATGCTTATATGATTAGACGCTTGGGTGATTATATGGCTAATATTAAAGGTGAACTTAAACTTGTTAGCAAACATGCTTCTATGGTTACCACTCAAGTAGAACAAGTACTTAAGGCTCAAAAGAAGTGCTTAATGAAATGAATAGTAAGAAAATGATTATGCTGTTAGAGTGGCTACTAGAACTGGTCGAATGACTCAGGAACCTTTGTATCCTAAAGGCCACCCTAGGAGAACCGAGCAAGATTCTCAAAGAAATAATATTGATGTTCCTAGTTCTTCTAAAAAGAAGAAGAAGAAAATTGATAAAACTGTGCAAACTTCTAGTGAACCTATTGCTGAACCACCTGATAATCCAAATGATATTTCTATGTCTGATGCTGAAACACAATCTGGTAATGAACATGAACCAAGTAAAAATATTAATGATGATGTTCATGATGATGCTCAACCTAGTAATGATAATGATGTAGAAATTGAACATGCTGTTGATCTTGATAACCCACAACCAAAGAATCAATGTTATGATAAAAGAGACTTTGTTGCTAGGAAACATGGTAAAGAAAGAGAACCTTGGGTTCAGAAACCCATGCCTTTTCCTCCAAAACCATCCAAGAAAAAGGATGATGAGGATTTTGAGCGCTTTGCTGAAATGATTAGGCCTATCTTTTTGCATATGAGATTAACTGATGTGCTTAAAACAAATCCTTATGCTAAATATATGAAGGATATCATTACAAATAAAAGAAAGATACCGGAAGCTGAAATTTCCACCATGCTTGCTAATTATACTTTTAAGGGTGGAATACCAAAGAAACTTGGAGACCCCGGAGTACCTACTATACCTTACTCCATTAAAAGAAATTATATTAAAATTGCTTTATGTGATCTTGGAGCCGGTGTTAGTGTTATGCCTCTCTCTTTATATCATAGAATTGACTTGAATAAGCTGACACCTACTGAAATATCTTTGCAAATGGCTGATAAATCAACTGCTATACCTGTCGGTATCTGTGAGGATGTGCCTGTTGTGGTTGCAAATGTTACTATTTTAACGGACTTTGTTATACTAGATATTCCCGAGGATGATAGTATGTCTATTATTCTTGGAAGACCTTTTCTTAATACTGCAGGGGCTGTTATTGATTGCAACAAAGGCAATGTCACTTTTCATGTTAATGGTAATGAGCATACGGTACACTTTCCGAGGAAACAACCTCAAGTTCATAGTATCAACTCTATTGGAAAAATTCCATCGATTATATTTGGAGGTTTTGAATTTCCTCTACCAACTGTCAAGAAGAAATATGATATACTTATTATTGGGGATGTGCATATCCCCATTGAGGTAACTTAGTGTTATTCGAAATTTCTCCGATTTCATGATTATCAGAATGAGTTTGTTAACAAGACTTGATCAACCTTGTTAGTGGATTCTTTTTGATGAGCATGGGATGGATGAAACTAGAAGCACAAACTTCTCTACCCTCTCTATATTTTCTGTTAATTAGTAGAAATAAAGTTTTTCTGTCTGTTTCCTGACTTATCCATGCAATATAAAAATATGCCGAAAATAAAAGTCCTCAGAATGCCATGCCAATTTAATATGATTTTTTTCAAGAATATTTGAGGATTTACTGTGCAAAAATTACAGCGGGAGGAGCTGCCACCTGGCCACGAGGGTCGTGGGCGCCCCCCTAGGGCGCGCCCCCTGCCTCATGGGCCCACGGTGGCCCTCCTCCACTTATCCTAGCACCCATCTTCTTCCTCTGTCTCACACAAACCCGAAAAACCAACTCAAGCACGAGTTCCAGCCACTTTTGCTGTGATTTTTGATCTCCTTGCTCAAAGCACCTCTCGCAAAACTGCTTGGGTAGATTGTTCCTTGGTGTGTGACTCCTCCATTGGTCCAATTAGTTTTGTTCTAGTGCTTTATTCTTTGCAAATTTGTGCTGCATAGGTGACCATGTTCTTGAGCTTGCATGTCAAATTTATATGGTTCTAAGTAGTTCTAATGCTTGATATAGGCTCTAGGCACTTCTAGGAGTAGTTGCTATCAATATTATTGAGTTTGGTTTACTTTTATTATGAAGTTACTAAAAATTTCAGAATTTTTCAGAGAAAAGCAATATGCTTAGGAAGATGTTCCAAGGTGGTTCTTCTAAGAAGCAAGGACCCAGGATTGCTATGCGCGATGCTGACGAGGATCCACCAAGAGACGCTCCAGTACGGCCTTGCGAATGGCCGTCGGAAAATTTTATGGACCGTGCGGGAATTAAAGAAGAATTCAAAGCATATTTGTGCAATGCCGGTCTTGAGGATTTTGAGGCTAACAAATGCCCCCAGTATCATGATCTCACAAGTTCATTTGTGAGGAGGTTTGAGTATTCATCTTCGCGTAATTCTCCTTTAGTCATGTTTGATCTCTATGACAAGTCTTATACCATGGACTTAGAGGATTTCACTTCTTCTTGCAAACTTCCATCATGGGGTAGTGTTAGAGATCCCCCTAAATCTGAATTTAGAAACTTTCTTGCTAGTATAACTATGGGGGAATCTAGAGATATAATGCAGGCTACCATAGGGAGCATTCACTTTCCTGCTATACATTATTTTGCTCTCTTCATCGGTAGATGCATAAAAGCTAAGGATGAAGCATGTCACATGTGTGTCCCTGATCTCAGCATTCTTAGGAGTGCTGTGTTAGGAGAGCAATCTTATCATATGGGAGCCATTGTAGCTCGTAGGTTGCATCATAATAGAAATAATGGAGATTTCTTTGGAGGAATTTATGCAACCCGCTTAGCTCATTTTCTTGAAATAGACATTCGTGAGGGTGATACAGAGTTGCCTCCTGCATATTTATATTATGACTCTATGCCTTCGCACCATTTTGTCGAGAGGCCTGAATCACCTCTCTTATATCGTTTAATTTTTGATAAACGACGTGTTTTCCATATTACTCTCCTTGTTCCTGCCTTCTTTGATTCACAAAAAAAAGAAGATATGTTATTACCAGAGAGGAGATAGAAGAGTACGAGAGGAGAGCGGAGGCAGCTCGACTCCACGCTGCAGCTCAGTAGGCGATAACCGCTGCACATCAGTATGATCCCAACTATTCCTCCTCATCACAGTACGACCCCAAAAACTATTATTATGGATATCCGCCAGGCCAGTCGTGGCCATAGACCAACTTAGGCCAAAAGCCTAAGCTTGGGGGAGTACGTATTTCTCACCGACATTACATTTATGCTCACACACACTCATTGCTAGATATCGGTGCTCATACTTTTTCACTGTAATATCCATGCTAGTTTATTTTCTTTTTCCTGCTTTCTTCTTGTGTGTTTGATTAAACCTTAAGAAAAACCAAAAAAATAGTAGTAGTTTATTTTTCTGCTGTAGTAGTAATAATTAAAAAGAAAACCCAAAAATATTTCCTGTTCTTCTTTTGCTTGTTGGGAGCTTTCCCGTGTAAATAGTTTGATTTCTTTTCTTTTCTTTGGGGGTTAGTGGGAGAAGACCATAATTAAATTGTTGAAGTGGCTCTTGTATGCATTATTGTTGATTTAACCCAGAGCCCATATTGCCTTGTCTTCTCCTGTTTATTGATTGCTCGCAGATTCCATCTTAGTCCAATGCACGTGCACTCTTATTATTATTCACACCGTTCGGTCGTGCAAGTGAAAGGAAATTATGATGATATATGATGGACTGACTGAGATGAGAAAAGCTGGTATCAACTCGACCTCTTTTGTTTTTGTAAATATGATGAGTCCCTCGTTCTTGATTCAGCTTATCATGAATAAACGTGTTTGCAATGACAATTAGAGACCATAGTTGCTTGTGCCATGCTTGATTAGCTATGAGTTATAAGGATTTACCTTGTGCGCCAACATGCTATTCAGATGATTATGATGTGGTATGATGGGGTGGTATCCTCCTTCAAATGATTTAAGTGACTTGACTTGGCACATGTTCACGCATGTAGTTGAAACAAAATCAACATAGCCTTCACGATATTTATGTTCATGGTGGATTATATCCTACTCATCCTTGCATCCAATGTTTGTTAATTTTAATGCATGTACATGGCTGTTGTTGCTCTCTAGTTGGTCGCTTCCCAGTCTTTTGCTAGCCTTCACCTGTACTAAGTGGGAATACTGCTTGTGCATCCAATCCCTTAAACCTCAAAGTTATTCCAGATGAGTCCACCATACCTTCCTATATGCGGTATCTACCTGCCGTTCCAAGTAAATTTGTATGTGCCAAACTCTAAACCTTCAAATAAACATTCTGTTTTGTATGCTCGAATAGCTCATGTATCAACCAAGGTTGTCCTTATCTTCCGTGTTAGGCGGGTTATTCTCAAGAGGAGTGGACTCCGCTCCTCACTCACGAGAAAATGGCTGGTCACTTGGATGCCCAGTCCCATGCTTTATGCAAACTAAATCAAAATTAATTGCAAACAAAACTCCCCCTGGGACCTGATGTATGTTGGAGGCACTCGTTGTTTCGAGCAAGCCATGGATTGATGCTTGTTGGTGGAGGGGCAGTATAAACTTTACCATTCTGTTTGGGAACCGCCTATAATGTGTTTAGTATGGAAGATATCGCCATCTCTTAGTTGTTACGTTGACAATGAAAGTATACCGCTCAAAATACACTTTATCTCTATTGCAAAATCGAGCTCTAGCACCTCTACAAATCCCTACTTCCCTCTGCGAAGGGCCTATCCATTTACTTTTATGTTGAGTCATCACCCTCTTATTAAAAAGCACTAGCTGGAGAGCACAGCCGTCATTTGCATTCATCACTGTTAATTTATATTGGGTATGACTATGATTGGATCTCTTTTACCATGAATTACAATGTCTAGTCAGTCCTTGATCTTTAAAGGTGCTCTGCATTTATGTTTTGCGGTCTCAAAAAGGGCTAGCGAGATACCATCTTGTTATATCATATTATGATTGTTTCGAGAAAGTGTTGTCATCCGAGATTTATTATTATGACTTGCTAGTTGATTATGCTATTGATATGAGTAATTATGAGACCTGAGAATTATTGCAAATGTGGTTAGTTGTGATCTATGATGAAAACTTGAATAATGGCTTGACATAGTTACATCAACAAGAGGAAACAGAGTTTGTAAAAGTTTTTCTTTCTTTCTTTCAGTTTGTCAACTGAATTGCTTGAGGACAAGCAAGGGTTTAAGCTTGGGGGAGTTGATACATCTCTGTCGTATCTACTTTTCCAAACACTTTTGCCCTTGTTTTGGACTCTAACTTGTATGATTTGAATGGAACTAACCCGGACTGACGCTGTTTTCAGCAGAATTGCCATGGTGTTGTTTTATGTGCAGAAAACAAATATTCTCGGAATGACCTGAAACTCCACGAAACATCTTAGAAAAAATAATAAAAAATCCTTGCCAAAGATGAAGACCAGGGGGCCCACACCCTTCTCACGAGGGTGGGGGGCGCCCCCCTAGGGTGCGCCCCCCTACCTCGTGGGCCCCCTGGAAACCCTCTGACGCCAACTCCAACTCTATATATTTGCTTTCAGAGAGAAAAAAATCAAAGAGAAGAAATCGTCGCGTTTTATGATACGGAGCCGCCGCCAAGCCCTAAAACCACTAGGGAGGGCTGATCTGGAGTCCGTTCGGGGCTCCGGAGAGGGGGATTCGTCACCGTCGTCATCATCAACCATCCTCCATCACCAATTTCATGATGCTCACCGCCGTGCGTGAGTAGTTCCGGTTCTGAGATTTATCATGTAATCGAGTTAGTTTTGTTAGGGTTTGATCCCTAGTATCCATTATGTTCTGAGATTGATGTTGCTATGACTTTGCTATGCTTAATGCTTGTCACTAGGGCCCGAGTGCCATGATTTCAGATCTAAACCTATTATGTTTTCATGAATATATGTGAGTTCTTGATCCTATCTTGCAAGTTTATAGTCACCTACTATGTGTTATGATCCGACAACCCCGAAGTGACAATAATCGGGACTACTCCCGTTGATGACCATAGTTTGAGGAGTTCATGTATTCACCATGTGCTAATGCTTTGTTCCGGTTCTCTACTAAAAGGAGGCCTTAATATTCCTTAGTTTCCAATAGGACCCCGCTGCCACAGGAGGGTAGGACAAAAGATGTCATGCAAGTTCTTTTCCATAAGCATGTATGACTATATACAGAATACATGCCTACATTACATTGATGAATTGGAGCTAGTTCTGTGTCACCCTATGTTATGACTGTTACATGATGAACCGCATCCGGCATAATTATTCATCACTGATCCGGTGCCTACGAGTTTTCCATATACTGGTTCTCGCTTATTTACTTTCCGTTGCTACTGTTACAATCACTACAAAATACCAAAGACATTACTTTTGCGGTCTGTACTATTGTTGCCGCTACCACCACTATCATATTACTTTGCTACTAAACACTTTGCTGCAGATACTAACAGCTCATCAAGCTAGTTGTCGGGTGATCGGATGAGGGGCTCGACGAGCTATGGCTTGAGGCTGGATAGGATGAGGTTGTTTGCCCGCTTGACCTGGTCGTTGGATTGACGATGAGCCACGGAGGCCAGGTCAAGCCGGATGCCAGAGATGGAGCAGTATTGTGCTAGAGCGCCCTTGGCAAAGTTGGTGCCGTTGTCCGTGATGATGTTGTGCGGGATGCCATAGCGCACCGCGATGCCTTTGACAAACGGGACGGTCGTTGGCCCGTTCAGCTTCTTGATTGGCCGCGCCTCAATCCACTTGGTGAACTTGTCGACCGCTACCAACAAATGTGTCATGCCGCCCCGAGTAGTCTTGAAGGGGCCTACCATGTCGAGGCCCTAGACCACGAAGGGCGAGGTGATCAGGATGGTTTGCAGGGCCGAAGCCAGCTGGCGGCTGCACTTGCTGAAGTGTTGGCAACCCTCGCATTTGATGACGAGCGAATCAGCGTCTTTGGGGGTCGTGGGCCAGTAGAAGCCATGGCGAAAAGCATTGGCCACCAGGGACCTGGAGGCGGTGTGGTGCCTGCAGTCACCCTGATGTATGTCGAGGAGGATCTCTATGCCCTTGTCTTGCTCGACGCAGCGCTGGAACATACTTGTCGCGTCATGCTTGACGAGCTCGTTATTGATGATGTTGTAGGTGGACACCCGACGCCGCACTTGCCGGGCCTCGATCTCGTCCATGGGGAGTACTCCGCTCTCCAAGAACGCTAAGATTAGTTGGGCAAATGACGGAGCCGTCACCACGGTGAAGACGTCCACCAAGATCGGTTCTGGGGCGGGGCTAGGTTAGGGGCAACGACAGCCGGGTTGAGCATGGCGGTCCCTGGGGCGGGTTCAGAAGCCCCCGGGCCAGAATCAGCAGTCCTCGGGCCGGGATCAGCAGCCCTCGGGCCAAGTTCTGGAGCCCCGGGGCCGAGTTGGGGACGACATCCCCCGAGCATGGACCGGTAGCCCCCGGGTCTAGGTTGGGGAGGGGTGCTTAATATGTCTCCAATGTATCTATAATTTTTTTATTGTTCCATGCTATTATATTATCTGTTTTGGATGTTTTATATGCATTATTATGCTATTTGATATTATTTTTGGAACTAACCTATTAACCTAGAGCCTAGTGCCAGTTCCTTTTTTTCGCTGTTTTTGAGTTTCATAGAAAAGGAATACCAAACAGAGTCCAAACGGAATAAAACCTTTGTGACGATGTTTCTTGAACCAGAAGACAACCAGGAGACTTGGAGATGAAGTCGGAGGAGCCACGAGGCGGCCAGAAGGACGGAGGGTGCGCCCAAGGGGTAGGGCGTGCCCCCACCCTTGTGGGCCCCTCGTGCACTTGCTGACCTAATTTCTGCGCCTATACATTCCCATATATCCCCAGACCAACAGCGGCATCCACGAAAATACTTTTCCACCACCGCAACCTTCTCTACCCTTGAGATCCCATCTAGGGACCTTTTTCGGCACCCTGCAGGAGGGAGATTCGATCACAGAGGGCTTCTACATCAACTCTATTGCCCTTCTGATGAAGAGTGAGTAGTTTACCACAGACCTACTGGTCCATAGCTAGTAGCTAGATGGCTTCTTCTCTCTCTTTGATTCTGAATACCATGTTCTCCTCGATGTTCTTGGAGATTTATTTGATGTAATACTTTTGTGCGGTGTGTTTGCCGAGATCCGATGAATTGTGGATTTATGATCAGCTTATCTATGAATATTATTTGAATCTTCACTGAATTCTTATATGCATGATTTGATATCTTTGTAATTCTCTTCGAACTATCGGTTTGGTTTGGCCAATTAGATTGGTTTTTCTTGCAATGGGAGAAGTGCTAAGCTTTGGGTTCAATCTTGTAGAGTCCTTTCCCAGTGACAGTAGGGGCAGCAAGGCACGTATTGTATTGTTGCCATCGAGGATAAAAAGATGGGGTTTCATCATATTGCTTGAGTTAATTCCTCTACATCATGTCATCTTGCTTAATGTGTTATTCCGTTATTTATGAACTTAATACTCTAGATGCATGATGGATAGCGGTCGATGTGTGGAGTAATAGTGGTAGATGCAGAATCATTTCGGTCTACTTGACATGGATGTGATGCCTGAATTCTGAAGGAAATATTCCCTAGAGGCAATAATAAAGTTATTATTTATTTCCTTATATCATGATAAATGTTTATTATTCATGCTAGAATTGTATTAACCGGAAACATAATACATGTGTGAATACATAGACAAACATAGTGTCACTAGTATGCCTCTACTTGACTAGCTCGTTGATCAAAGATGGTTATGTTTCCTCACCATAGACATGAGTTGTCATTTGATTAAGAGGATCACATCATTAGGAGAATGATGTGATTGACTTGACCCTTTTCGTTAGCTTAGCACTTGATCGTTTAGTTTGTTGCTATTGCTTTCTTCATGACTTATACATGTTCCTATGACTATGAGATTGTGCAGATCCCGTTTACTGGAGGAACACTTTGTGTGCTACCAAATGTCACAACGTAACTGGGTGATTATAAAGGTGCTCTACAGGTGTCTCCGAAGGTACTTGTTGGGTTGGCGTATTTCGAGATTAGGATTTGTCACTCCGATTGTCGGAGAGGTATCTCTGGGCCCTCTCGGTAATGCACATCACATAAGCCTTGCAAGCATTGCAACTAATAAGTTAGTTGCGGGATGGTGTATTACGGAACGATTAAAGAGACTTGTCAGTAACGAGATTGAACTAGGTATTGAGATACCGACGATCAAATCTCGGGCAAGTAACATACTGATGACAAAGGGAACAACATATGTTGTTATGTGGTCTGACCGATAAAAGATCTTCGTAGAATATGTGGGAGCCAATATGAGCATCCAGGTTCCGCTATTGGTTATTGACCGGAGACATGTCTCGGTCATGTCTACAGTGTTCTCGAACCCGTAGGGTCCGCACGCTTAACGTTATGATGAAAGTTTCATTATGAGTTTATATATTTTGATGTACTGAAGGTTTTTCGGAGTCCCGGATATGATCACGGACATGACAAGGAGTCTCGAAATGGTCGAGACATAAAGATCGATATATTGGACGGCTATATTCGGACAACGGAAGTGTTTCGGGTGATTTCGGAGAAAACCAGAGTGTCGGAAGGGTTACCGGAACCCCCCGGGGAAGTATTGGGCCTTAGTGGGCCTGAGGGGAGAGAGAGGGAAGCAGCCCAGGAGGTGGCGCGCCCCCTCCCATGGGGAGTCCGAATTGGACTAGGGGAGGGGGGCACGGCCCCTCTTTCCCTCTCCCTCTCCCTCTCTTTCCTTCCCCCTTCCCTCTTCCTAGTTGGACTAGGAAAGGGGAGTCCTACTCCTACTAGGAGGAGGACTCCCTTCTCCTTGGCGCGCCTCAAGGGCCGGCCGGCCTCCCCCCTTGCTCCTTTATATACAGGGGTAGGGGGCAACTCTAGACACACAAGTTGATCTTCGTGATCGTTCTCTTAGCCGTGTGCGGTGCCCCCCTCCACCATAATCCTCGATAATATTGTAGCGGTGCTTAGGCGAAGCCCTGTGACGGTAGAACATCAAGATCGTCACCACGCCGTCGTGCTCACAGAAATCTTCCCGGACACCTTGCTGGATCGGAGTCCAGGGATCGTCATCGAGCTGAACGTGTGCTAGAACTCGGAGGTACCGTAGTTTCGGTGCTTGATCGGTCGGGCCGTGAAGACGTACGACTACATCAACCACGTTGTGCTAACGCTTCCGCTTCCGGTCTATGAGGGTACGTCGAAAACACTCTCCCCTCTCGTTGCTATGCATCACCATGATCTTGCGTGTGCGTAGGAAATTTTTTGAAATTACTACGTTCCCAAAAGTGGCATCCGAGCCTAGGTTTTATGCGTTGATGTTGTGCACGAGTAGAACATAAGTGAGTTGTGGGCGATATAAGTCATACTGCTTACCAGCATGTCATACTTTGGTTCGGCTGTATTGTTGGATGAAGCGTCCCGGACCGACAGTACGCGTACGCTTACGCGAGACTGGTTCTACCGATGTGCTTTGCAGAGAGGTGGCTGGCGGGTGTCAGTTTCTCCAACTTTAGTTGAACCAAGTGTGGCTACGCCGGTCCTTGCTAAGGTTAAAACAGCACCAACTTGACAAACTATCATTGTGGTTTTGATGTGTAGGTAAGAACGGTTCTTGCTAAGCCCGTAGGAGCCACGTAAAACTTGCAACAACACAGTAGAGGACGTCTAACTTGTTTTTGCAGGGCATGTTGTGATGTGATATGGTCAAGACGTGATACTAAATTTTATTGTATGAGATGATCATGTTTTGTAACCGAGTTATCGACAACTGGTAGGAGCCATATGGTTGTCGCTTTATTGTATGCAATGCAATTGCGCTGTAATGCTTTACTTTATCACTAAGCGGTAGCGATAGTCATGGAAGCATAATATTGGCGAGACGACAACGATGCTACGATGGTGATCAAGGTGTCGCGCCGGTGACGATGGTGATCATGAAGGTGTTTCGAAGATGGAGATCACAAGCACAAGATGATGATGGCCATATCATATCACTTATATTGATTGCATGTGATGTTTATCTTTTATGCATATTATCTTGCTTTGATTGATGGTAGCATTATAAGATGATCCCTCACTAAATTATCAAAGTATAAGTGTTCTCCCTGAGTATGCACTGTTGCGAAAGTTCTTCGTGCTAAGACACCACGTGATGATCGGGTGTGATAGGCTCTACATTCAAATACAACGGGTGCAAAATAGTTGCACACGTGGAATACTCAGGTTTAACTTGACGAGCCTAGCATATAACAGATATGGCCTCGGAACACGGAGACCGAAAGGTCGAGCGTGAATCATATAGTAGATATGATCAACATATTGATGTTCACCATTGATACTACTCCATCTCACGTGATGATCAGACATGGTTTAGTTGATTTCGATCACGTGATCACTTAGAGGATTAGAGGGATATCTTTCTAAGTGGGATTTCTTAAGTAATATGATTAACTGAACTTAAATTTATCATGAACTTAGTACCTGATAGTATCTTGCTTGTTTATGTTTGATTGTAGATAGATGGCTCGTGTTGTTGTTCCGTTGAATTTTAATGCGTTCCTTGAGAAAGCAAAGTTGAAAGATGATGGTAGCAATTACACGGACTGGGTCCGTAACTTGAGGATTATCCTCATTGCTGCACAGAAGAATTACATCCTGGAAGCACCGCTAAGTGCCAAGCCTGCTGCAGGAGCAACACCAGATGTTATGAACATCTGGCAGAGAAAAGCTGATGACTACTCGATAGTTCAGTGTGCCATGCTTTACGGCTTAGAACCGGGTCTTCAACGACGTTTTGAACATCATGGAGCATATGAGATGTTCCAGGAGTTGAAGTTAATATTTCAAGAAAATGCCCGGATAGAGAGATATGAAGTCTCCAATAAGTTCTATAGCTGCAAGATGGAGGAGAATAGTTCTGTCAGTGAACATATACTCAAAATGTCTGGTATCATAATCGCTTGACTCAACTGGGGGTTAATATTCCTGTTGATAGTGTCATTGACAGAGTTCTTCAATCACTGCCACCAAGCTACAAAAGCTTCGTGATGAACTATAATATGCAAGGGATGAATAAGACTATTCCAGAGCTCTTCGCAATGCTAAAAGCCGCAGAGGTAGAAATCAAGAAGGAGCATCAAGTGTTGATGGTCAATAAGACCACTAGTTTCAAGAAAAAGGGCAAGGGGAAGAAGAAGGGGAACTTCAAGAAGAACAGCAAGCAAGTTGCTGCTCAGGAGAAGAAACCCAAGTCTGGACCTAAGCCTGAAACTGAGTGCTTCTACTACAAGCAGACTGGTCACTGGAAGTGGAACTGCCCCAAGTATTTGGCGGATAAGAAGGATGGCAAAGTGAACATAGGTATATGTGATATACATGTTATTGATGTGTACCTTACTAATGCTCGCAGTAGCACCTGGGTATTTGATACTGGTTCTGTTGCTAACATTTGCAACTCAAAACAGGGGCTACGGATCAAGCAAAGATTGGCTAAGGACGAGGTGACGATGCGCGTGGGAAATGGTTCCAAAGTCGATGTGATCGCGGTCGGCACGCTACCTCTACATCTACCTTCGGGATTAGTATTAGACCTGAATAATTGTTATTTGGTTCCAGCGTTGAGCATGAACATTATATCTGGATCTTGTTTGATGCGAGACGGTTATTCATTTAAATCAGAGAATAATGGTTGTTCTATTTATATGAGTAATATCTTTTATGGTCATGCACCCTTGAAGAGTGGTCTATTTTTTATGAATCTCGATAGTAGTGATACACATATTCATAATGTTGAAATCAAAAGATGCAGAGTTGATAATGATAGTGCAACTTATTTGTGGCACTGCCGTTTAGGTCATATCGGTATAAAGCGCATGAAGAAACTCCATACTGATGGACTTTTGGAACCACTAGATTATGAATCACTTGGTACTTGCGAACCATGCCTCATGGGTAAGATGACTAAAATGCTGTTCTCTAGTACTATGAAGAGAGCAACGGATTTGTTGGAAATCTGTAGCGGCCAGACCTCAAACAGTCTGATCTCTGTGCTCCGGTGTGATCCCTGGATCAGTAAAGCTAACACCACACAGTACTCGGAGGGTTTATTGCAGAGTAGCAATCACACACTTATTACATCGAGTGTCTCAAAAGAGAACTTATTACAATAAATATGGCTTAAGGCCATCTAATAACGTTAACAGCGGAAGGCTTGGAAGATACCTGAGTGCATCAACTCCAACGGCATCACTGCGTATAGAACCACGACCTAAAAACTCCTTAACCGTCGTCTGAAAAGTCTGCAACATTAACGTTGTAGCCCGAGAATGGGTCAGCACATGGAATATGCTGGCAAGGTAACACATAGAGAGTAATGAAATGAAACAACTATACTATATGCATATTTGGCTGGTGGATAGCTCTATGGTTACAGTTTTTGCGTAAAGCCAATTTTTCCCTACTTCAAAGGAATAAATTTAATTACTATCATGGTGGTTGTTAAACATTGAGAATGGTTGACAGGATTCTCAATCCCAATTAAGCATCATCATTAAACAAACCCATCAAAATTATCTTTCGAGTAACATGTTGAGATTCACATGATAATCCAGGTACTAGATACTCAAGATGTCCATAACCGGGGACATGGCTAACCATGATTAGTTTATTACACTCTGCAGAGGTTTGCGCACTTTTCCCCACAAGACTCGATCGCCTCCGTTGGATTTCTCGCACTACATGGTGTTTGAGAAACGGATGACCAAGACATAGTCTTTCAGAAGCGCTAGCACCTTATGTTGGATAGACCGGTACACCTACTTTCCCCTACATCTGCTAGTCTACCCTGTAAGAGTTCGCATGACTTAATCAACTATGCCAGAGCCCATAATGGCTTGTGGCTGCACACGGAAGTTTCTAGTATGAATAATCTTATGATCCCTTTGAGCCTGGGTGGCGGTCCAAAAGAAAAACAGGCAAGTCCTGATAGAAACCAGGTGCCTCAATCCACCCAGATGTGTGTCTAAGTTGCCACCTTAAGTAAACCATTAAAATTAACAAACTCACATCTGTCATGGATATGTCTCACCCAATCCACGTCTACTAGCATAGCATGGCATAATAAGCAAACGTAGAAGTAACTGCCAAAGGTTTCATAATAAACAGGTAATAGGTACTACCTCATCTACTTCCCATCCCACAATTTAATTAGATCCTAATCATGCAATGTGTGAGGATTGATCTAATGCAATAAAACTGGTTTGTAGAAAAGGTATGATCAAAGTGTTACTTGCCTTGCTGATGATCTGCAAAACCTAGAGATTCGAAGTAACAGGCGGCGCACTCCGGGTATTCTATCACAGACAAACAAACAAGCATACAATAAGTAATCATCTAATGCACAGGTAAAACTCAAATAGAAGATCTAACCAGAAAGTTCAACTCAAGAACCCTGGTTTGCAAAAAGAATCAAATCGAACGAAGCAAAAGAAATCAAACGGCGAAAGAAAACAACTTCATTCTAGTAATCGGGATCTAAGTCAAATTTTACAGTAGCAAAAACTTGTTTAAGTTGATTATTCGGAAAGAGGGTTTCGAGACGAAACTCCAGGCGCTTGAATCGCCTGATTCCGATAAACGAGCGAAAAGTTATACTAAAACGAAAATCGGATCAGAAATCGCGATTAGAAAATAACCGCGGAAAATCCGACGAAAAAGAAAAACGACGAACGGGGAAATATATATATATATATATATATATATATAAATATTTTTTATTTTAAAACAAAAACTGCACGGAAATTGAGGCGCGTCGGCGAACCTCGAAAGGCCCAGGGCCTTTGCCTACAAATAGGGCCATCCACCCGCATAGCAAACGGACGGTCGACAAGTGAGAGAAAATCAGAGAGAGTAAGGAAGAGAGAGAGAGAGGGAGGGTGACTGAACTCCTCCCAGCAGTTCATCGCCCCAGCCAAGAACAGACCCTCGCGAGGCTGTTCTTCCTTGTATTGTTCATCATCACTAGCCCCAGAAGGCAATCCACCAACCACACAATGGAGTAGGGTATTACACCACAACGGTGGCCCGAACCAGTATAAACCTTGTGTCTCTTGTGCGGTTCTTTCAGTAGTTTAGATCTTTGCGAGACGGGTCGGTAGAAGGCGTGATCTCCGCGCGCACCCCGGTGTTCGAACCTTAAGGGTCTGCCGGAACCCGTGATCCGACATTTGGCTCGCCAGGTAGGGGTGCACCGGAATTTGCCTTCCTACCGCTCTGCCTCCCGTCGCATCGCCATCACCATGTCCGGCGACCAGGCGGGCAACCAAGGTCCATGGGCGGCGTGGCCCACCTGCGAGGAGCCGCCCGCCTTGGGCGACCCCGCGCCCCTGGCAGTTCGTGGTCCGCAGGGCGCTGCGGGCCGCAGGCGACGCGGACAGGCCTCCGCAACCCTCACATCGTGGCAAGCGCGGTCGGCGGCAAGGGCCTCCAATCACGCCGCAACCACGACACCGTACACCCGCCGGGAGCAAGCGAATTCAAGGGCCGCGCTCACGGTGGCCCAAGAGCTGCTGAGGTGCAGACTGCTGGAGGGCGGCCACGACGTTCTGCTGGAGCGAGTGGCGGAGCTCCTGGGCTTCGCCGCCTCGGGGGCTCACCCCTTCTCCACCCAGCTCCCACCTCAAGCCCAGGGCGACCCGCGCGAGGGATCCTCACGCCCCCGTGGACTCCAAGGCTACTCTGACGCTAGCGAAGCTGTCAGCACCGGACCGGCGGCGGCGCTGCCCCCGCCCTGGCCCGCGAAGAAGAAGGACTCGACGCAACCCGCGGCCCCGGAGGGCGGCCGCGCTGCCACCCCGCAGTAGGCGTGACAGGTGGGACCGCGTGGCATGCGGGGCATCACGGCGTGGAACTCGGGATGACGGCGACGGAGGAATACGTGCCCCTCATGATGGACCAAGGACACCCTCACAAGAGCGGACAAGGCTCGCTCCTTGGCCCAAGCTGGGGGGACGAGGCAATGGAAGCTGAGCCCTTCCGGGAGCCTCGGGACGAACCCGGTGGCCATGCTGGAGGCAACGATTATCGGGCACCGCTAACTCTTCAGGGGCAGGTATACGCTAACCATGGATCGCAGGAGGTGCAGGTCGCCTCGGCAAGCAGCTGCCCCGCTCCCACAGTCTCCTACCCCTCGGGAGGAGGGCGCAGGGGGCTGCAGGAGAGGGGCCGGGATCCAACATCACCACCGCGGCATTCGGAGCAAGGCGTTCTCAAGAGGTAGGCCCTCTGGTGGGGAGGTGCCTCAGGGCCTGCCCCTGGCAGAGGACCCGTGGTCGTCGGGGGAACCGCTGGCGACCGCTCTACCCCATCGGGCGGCGTCCTGGGTTCTGGTCGTTGCTGATGGCACTAGAGTGTGGCACAAGGCGGGGCCCTCGTCTGGCGATGTGAAGCAAGGCCAGTACCTGTGAAGAAGGCCCAGTGCATGTGAAGCTCGCCGCCCCGTGACACTCTCACGTAATAATGAGTGGGGCTGTACACGCCCCGGAGTCTCAGGGGTGCCGGCCTCAGGCCCTGGGGCTCCCTCCCACGCCCAGTGGACAACACTTAGCTCCGCGCTGGTGAGAAGACGTCCAAGACTAGATTAGGTGCCGGACGCGGCCTTTTGTCTTCTTTTCGTTGCCTTTTCCTTTAGCTATAGCTTTTCCCTCACTGGATTTAAGTTGGATTCGAATTTGAGCTTTGCGTGTGTTCGGGGAAGGGGTGCTTGGTCTCGTTCAAACCATTTCTCACGTTCTGGTCACCGCTTCGCCACAGCTGCCTCCCCTCGCGAGCCCCTCACGAGTCCGGTCAGGCCTGGCTCGTGCGCAACCTAAATTGCTATTGTTGCTCCCTCTCGGGAGGATCTTCGGGTGCCTGCGGAGGCTGCCCCATTCTGGAAAAGGCCCAGAGCCTGTGAAGCAAGGCGAGTGCCTGTGAAGCTATCGCGCTTAAGGAAAAGGCCCGGAGCCTGTGAAGCAAGGCGAGTGCCTGTGAAGCAATCACGCTTAAGGAAAAGGCCTAGAGCCTGTGAAGTAAGGCGAGTGCCTGTGAAGCTATCACGCTTAAGGAAAAGGCCCAGAGCCTGTGAAGCAAGGCGAGTGCCTGTGAATCTATCACACTTAAGGAAAAGGCCCAGAGCCTGTGAAGCAAGGCGAGTGCCTATGAAGCTATCGCGCTTAAGGAAAAGGCCCAGAGCCTGTGAAGCAAGGCGAGTGCCTGTGAAGCTATCACGCTTAAGGAAAAGGCCCAGAGCCTGTGAAGCAAGGTGAGTGCCTGTGAAGCTCTCGCGCTCAGGGAAAGGCCCAGAGCCTGTGAAGCAAGCCGAGTGCCTGTGAAGCTCTCGCGTTCAGGAAGAGGCCCAGAGCCTGTGAAGAGGGTCAATGCTTGTGAAACTCCCTGCTAGTGACACTCTCATATCTAACGGATTCAACTAAAGAACACCAAGGGCGTCACGCCCTCCCACAGGCTGCTTCGAGGCTTGCGCGAAACAAAGGTAAACTAGCCAGCCACTAGGCGCGGGCGCTCGTGCAATATGACAACTATTAATATGCTAAACACGGGTTTTACATGAGGGGCTTCCCCTCCCAAAATGCTCTCACAAGCCATCAGGACAAAAACCTGAGTTCTATCCATGCAGGGTGAAAAAGACAGGAGCGATACACACTCAGTCGGACCAATCCCCCAATGCGTCCCCGGAAGCACCTCCCGAGCCTTCGGTGGGGTCGCCAAAGTCGCCATCGTCGCCTGCGTCGCTGCCAGCGGCGTCAGGGCTGCTCGCCGCGCCGCCCTCGTCAGCACCCATGATCACGTCATCGTCGTCCGACGCAAAGGCCCTGACAAGGGCGTCCACGTTGTCTTCCACCTAGTGCGCCAGGTCACCTCGGACGGCCTGGGGGACTGGGGCGATGACAGCGTAAAAATCGAAGCGGGGATCCATGATCAGGAGATGGCTGAAGACACGAGAGAAGGCGCGCCCGAGCAGTGCGTGACTCCTCTCTTCCACCAACCTATCGGCCCTTGACGAACGCGCCTCCAACTGCGTCACCACGGCAGTGAAGAACTGGAGGTTGCCAACATAGTTGGCTGTGTGTGGCTCGCCAACAGCCGCCTCACAGATGTTGCCCAAGGCCGCACTAGCTCTCTCCCGGAGCATGGCAAGCATGGGACCATGCACGTGCTCCAGGACCTGCCGCGGAGATATCTCGTCCGTGTTCTGGCATGCGACGCCTTCAGCCTCCTCCACCCGCTGACGAAGACGGAGCATCTCGACCTGGGAGGTGGCTAACTCCTTTTGCGCTGCCTCAAGGGAGGCCCAGGAGGCGTCGACCCGCCGTGTCGCCTCCTCCTATTGGGCCCTCAGGGCTACGGTTCTGCCCTCGGCTTCGACCCGGATCATCTCCAGTCTCTTCTCGAACTCGCGCTCGAGGTCTTGGCGCGCCATCGCCACCCGACGACCGACCTCTTCCAGGACACAAGCCTCCCGCACGGCGACATCGTCCTTCGCCTGCATCACCAAGCGCTCCCTCGTCTCCAGCCGCTCGTACTTGCAAGTGCATTTAGCGGCTTCCAGCGTCAACGCTCCTTCGCGCCGCTGGAGCTCGGCTGGGTCGCCGTAGGCCACCCGCATCAACGCAAGGGCCAGCTCGCGCAGCTCCACTTGCTCCTCCAGTGAGCGGCACCGGGCCAGGAGCTCGCGAGCGTGCTCCTCCGCTGCCTCTCGCCATCGGTCAGCCCTCCGGGCCTCCTCGGTGGCCTAGGATCGGGCCACTCGAGAGGCCTCCAGCGACACCTTCACCTCTTCATCGTCAGGATCACGCTGACGATGCGCGAGCGCGATGGCGGCCTCCAGCTCGCGCCTCCCTGCAGCCAGGCGCAGGCCCTCGGCCTCCAGGCGTGCGTCTTCATCAGCAAGCTCCTCCCCAAGCAAGTTCACCGCGTCGGTCGCTCTTCGAAGGAACCCTTGGTGGCGAGCGCGGCGCTCCCGGGCGCGCTCAAGCACGTCTTCCACACCATCATCCGCCCCAAGCAAGCGCCGGGGGCCGCGCATCATCGTTCCTCCTCCGGGCAGGGGGCTGGGGGCTGGCGCCCTCGCGACGGCTGGGCGCGCCGCCCCAGAAGCCCGGCCTAGGGCCAGCCCGTCTCCAGATGAAGGGCGCAGGAGGCGCCTCAACCAGTCGCAGTCCCCGACCAGACGGGAAGATCACGGCAGACTGGCTATTCCCTGAGAGGGCCCACGAAGGAAAATCGCGGGGAATGAAGGGCCGCAGTGCACCTTGGGATGGTCCACCCCTTCAGACGCCCTCACCACAAGGGCAGAGCTGCTCGAAGCCAAGGGAGGCGGCACCTCTGCTACTTCCGTGAGCTCGGCTGGAAGGGGCCTGCGGAGCAAGGATCAGTGAAAGCAACAAGAGGTTCAGGAGCCAGAGAGGAAGAAGACTTACTCGTCAGTGATGAACTACTTCCTCCGCTTCAGCACGCGACAAGGGAATTCGTCACCCAGGGCCTCCCGTTTCCTCCGGAGGGCCTCAAAGTCCACACGGAAGCGGCCCAGGAGAGGTGCTCAAGAATCAACCTGCGAGGAGGACGTAGCACCAAGGTGTCCTGTGTCGAGGACGCATGCCTGACGTGCACAGTCAGTTGCCTCGCCAGAAGGCACGGCCGGGGGCTCAGGAGCCTCGGCCCTAAGCGTCGGAAGCGGCCACACCTCACCCGTAGCCTCGGCAGCATGGGCCTCAGGAGCTGCCCCATCAAGAGCGCCGCCAGGTGCGGTCACCTCTTCAGTAGCTCTCTCGACCCCCGCTGTCTCCTGCCTCCCTGCTCCACCACTCGAGGAGGACTCACCCGAACCAACCGAAAGGGCAGTCACCGCCACAGGGTTCCCGCGAAGCCCTTGGAGGCCGACAGGGCATAGCCCCCACTCGTCAAAGGATGGCATCTGCCTCACGAAGTCATCCCTATTCTGGCAGAGGTACAACAGAGCTCCTCCCCGCTGGATACTGCCGGGGTTGGGGTCGCCGGTCAGGACCAAGAGCACCGTCCTTAGTGCCGCCGGCGTCAAGTCTTCTTCCTGAAGCCTCATGTGATCACTATGCCCGTTGAAGGTCCACATTCGACGAGAACGGCGCTGGAGAGGGGCAATGCGGCACAGCAGGAACTCCTTCACCACCTTGGGCGCTGTCACATTGAGCGATCTCAAGAACGTGAAGCGGCGCCAGACGAAGGCGAGCCAGTGGCTCTTAAGTGTCTCCTGGCCCCAGCCTGAATTAGGCACAGCAGGCGAAGTTGGCTTCGCCAGCCGGGGGCTGGGCACCCCGACATCGACGTACAACCACCGCTCATGGAATCCAGCAGAAGGCGGAGGGAGCTTGAAGTCAATGCCCGAAGGCGCGGCGACGAAGCTCACGCACGCCGAGCATTGAGTGGGGTCGGCAAGGCGCAAAGAGAGAAAATGGCGCAGCAAGGCAACAGAAGGAGGGATGCCCATCAGCGCCTCGCAGACAAATGCAAAGACCGAGAGGAGGGCAATGGATTCAGGACCCAGATGCATCATGTGGATCTGGTAATGGGAGAGGACGGCGTTGAAGAAATCAGAGAAGGGGGGAACCAGACCTGCCCACAAGGCATCGGCAAAGTAATGAACCTCAATGATTATCCTGTCAGTGGGGAAGTGCGACGTAGGCCAGGCCGTCGTTCTCCCACACTCGTTGAAGACGGTGGCCAGGGCCGGACTGAGCTTATCCAGGCACTCCAGATTGAGTATGATTGAGCGGCCGACGGCGGGGGCCACCGACAGCGGCGGGCGAGATGGAGACGCGGGCTTCTTCCCTTTCTCTTTCTTCGTCGGAGCCATGGCGGTGGACAAGAGAAGGGAAGTGTGAGATGGGATTGGAGGCGAGAGTCGAAGTTCGAAGGGAGGAAGAACAAGGGACGTTCGAGCAACAGGAGGAGGGGCGGCTGTGTGCAACCGCGGGGCAACCTAGCAGGGCGCAAAATAAGGGAGCGTGGGCGAACAGTACAACCCACGTCCAATCAACCGCCACGCAGCGCCCGAGGCCGCAGGCTGTTAGGGCCCGCGACGCTTCGCCCCTGCCCTTTCGCCTCTCAGCACGGCTAAGTCCATGCGCGCCTTGGGCCCGGGGGCTACTGTCGGCGTTCTGGGAACGGGGGTCCCCAGACTTGCCTGCCTGCGGCCTGCGGCGTGGCTCAATGGGGGCCCGGCGCGGCCCATCTTCATCAAAGCAAGGCTCAAGACCCTCGCGAGGGGCCAAGCCTCGTGGGGCGGACGACACGGCGCATCCTCAGGCACAGCCTCCTCAGGCTGGCTCGCGAGGAGGCGGAGAGATCAAGGCTGGGTACCTCGCGAGGTGCCCATGACGCAAGCCATGACGATCGAGGGTGCCAGGCAGGCGCAAGCGCGCACTACGTCCTTCTTTCCTCTTTGGTGCAAAGGGGGCGAGCGCAGCCGCGGAGTACCAAGGCATTAGGAAAAGGTTGCCATTTCGGTGCAACGAGACCAAGACCAGGCGGACTACGAGACGGAGGTCACCATGGAGCCCAGCACGGCGTCACCACAGAGCCTTTGGCAGGCGAAGACCAACTTTAGTCAGTATAAGTGTACTAGATGTTCCCCTTCGAATTGGCCAATTGTTGGCGCCCTTCCCGCTCAATATTTGGGAAGAGGCCCATGGCCTTTGCCTACAAATAGGGCCAGCCACCCGCATAGCAAACGGATGGTCGACAAGTGAGAGAAAATCAGAGAGAGTAAGGAAGAGAGAGAGGGAGGGTGACTGAACTCCTCCCAGCAGTTCATCGCCCCAGCCAAGAACAGACCCTCGCAAGGTTGTTCTTCCTTGTATTGTTCATCATCACTAGCCCCAGAAGGCAATCCACCAACCACACACTGGATTAGGGTATTACACCACAACGGTGGCCCGAACCAATATAAACCTTGTGTCTCTTGTGCAGTTCTTTCAGTAGTTTAGATCTTTGCGAGACGGGGAGATAGAAGGCGTGATCTCCGTGCGCACCCCAGTGTTCGAACCTTAAGGGTCTGCCGGAACCCGTGATCCGACGGTGCTTCTTGGTCCTCACCATGATGTCGTCGATGTAGACATGAATGTTGCGGCCGAGTTGCTTCAGCAGGCATTTCTGCATGCAGCGCTGGAAGGTGGCGCCGACATTCTTCAAGCCGAACGACATGGTGATGTAGTAGGACGCCCCGAAGGGCATCATGAAGGACGTCTTTAGGGCATCGGCCGGGTCCAGCTTGATCTGATGATAGCCGGAGTAAGCATCTAGGAAGGACAGGAGCTCGCAGCCGGCGGTGGAATCAATGACTTAATCTATCCTTAGGAGAGCGAAAGGATCCTTGGGGCAGACCTTGCTCAGGCTGGTGTACTCTATCCACATGCGCCAGGTGTTGTTCTTCTTCAGGACGAGGACCGTGTTGGACAACCACTCGGAGTGAAAACACTTCCATGCTGAAGCCGGCTGCAAGTGGCTTCGCGACCTCTTCACTGATGGTTCTTCTCTTCTCTTCTCTTCTGGGAAGCGACGTAAGGGTTGATGAACAGGCTTGGTGTCCTTGCAGACGTGCAGTTTGTGCTCGGCATACTTCCTCGGAATTCCTGGCATGTCCTTGGGCTCCATGTGAAGATATCCCGATTCTCATGGAGGAAGTCGACGAGCTCGCCTTCCTATTTGCTGTCGAGGCAGGTGCCCACAACGACGTACTTGCTGCAGGCAGGGTCTTCCGGGTTCAGCTTGACCTAGTTGGTCTTGTTGGACGGCTGGAACGAGGCCTCGCCAACCGGCTCCTTGGCCGAAGCCGGCACGGCCGGCGTCTCGTTGGCCAGCGAGACAATCTGATCGAGCTGGCGCAGCTTCTCGTCTATGACCAGCGACTCGGCCAATCTGGCGCTGGCTTGAGCGCACTCCAATGACTTTCTATAGTCACCGACGAGGGTGATGAGGCCCTTAGGACCCGACAGCTTCATCTTCAGGTAGGCATAATGGGGAACCTCCATGAACTTGGCAAGCGCAGGCCGGCCTAGCAGCGCGTGGTACGTGCTTGACAGGTCCACCACCTCGAACCAGATAGGCTCGCGTTGGGAATGATCGCTCGTGCCGACAGGACGTCCAGCCAGATCCAGTCGATGGTGGAGCATGAGAGGCCCGACACGATGCCATGGAACACCGTCCGGGATGGCTCCAAGTCCTTTGCCTCGAGGCCGAGCTTAGTCATGGTGTCGCGGTAGAGGATGTTGATGCTGCTGCCACCATCAATGTGGACTCGCAAGAACTTGCAGTTGCATCGGGCTGCGACTATGGTGGGGTCGAGGATGAGGGCATAACCACCTGGGTTCGGCACGACGGCTGGGTGGTCCTCCTAGGTCCAGCTGATCGGAAGCTACGACCAGTGCATATATTGCGGCACGGCCGGGACGACGGTGTTCACCTCCTACCGGAGCAGGTGCTCGCTATGCTTGTTGTCGCCAAGGCTCGTAAAGACGATGTAGCTTGTGTTCTGGTTTGGGATAGACTTCGTCACGCATCACACCGTTGGCCGGGGGCAAGGGAGGAGGAGGTGGAGGCGGCTGCCCCGCACCTGGAGCCGGAGCTAGAGGCGGCGGGATGTCGCCCCTCAGGATACGCTTGGTGATGGCGCACTGTCAGAGCGTGTGTGTGGATGGCCTTGCGCCGTTGTGGTGCTTGCAGGGGCGTCGAGCATCTCTTCGACACTCATGGCGGGTTGCCATGCTGTCTTGCCAGTTTGTCGGCGCTTGCCGGACGGCTCGACTGCGGGCTCCTGCTCGGCGGCCACAATGAGGCGGTTGTCGTAGCGTGGGGCATGTTGGTCGGCCTTGCGCTTGTTGTTCTGCTGGCGGCTGCTCTCGCCAGCTGGCTTGGGGGGTGGTGCCGGCATCACATTACCGGATTCATCCAGCACCACCTGGACCTTCATGGCGGAGTCCGCGTTGGCGTACTTGTCCGTGATGACCATGAGCGCGCCCATGGTGGTTGGCTCGGAGCGCTGGAGCTTGTGCTTGAGGAGGGTGCCATCCCGACAGTTTCTCATGAAGTACTGAATGGCTTGGACCTCACGGACGCCCTCGCAGCTATTCCGGAGCTCGGTCCAGCATGCGAGGTACTCGCGACCGGTTTTAGTCAGCCCCTACACGCACATGGTGAGCTGACTGGGACGTCCGGGATGCTTGTAGGTGCCGGTGAAGTTGCGCATGGAGGCCTGCTCGAAGTCAGCCCACGCATTGATGCTGTCGGCCGGCAGGCCGTTCATCCACGTGTGGGCCGAACCCTAGAGCATGAGCGGGGTGTACTGCACAACAAGGCGGCAATTGCCACCCGCGATGCTGATGGCGGTGGTGTAGTCGATGAGCCAGTCCTCCATCTTAACGGTGCCGCTGTACTTGGGGGTGTCGTGGGGTAGCGTGAACCCTTTGTGGAATGGCTCATCCCGGATGCGCGGGCCGAAGCAAGTCGGTCCGATTGCGTTGTCTTCCTCCAGCTCGAAGGAGAGGGCAAGCTAATCGAGGCGGTGGCAAGCGTCGGTGTCATCGATGGTGCGCGGGCCTAGCCGGGTCGCGACCGGGTCGCGGGGAGCTGGGTCGACCGAAGCCGGACGGGCGCGGCGGCCGGATTGCGGGGGAGATCTTGCTGGTGTCGGCCTTCTGGAGCTGGCTCGTCGCCCAAGCCACCGCTAGTTGATACGTCTCTGTCGTATCTACTTTTACAAACACTTATGCCCTTGTTTTGGACTCTAACTTGCATGATTTGAATGGAACTAACCCAGACAGATGCTATTTTCAGCAAAATTGCCATGGTGTTATTTTTGTGCAAAATAAAAGTTCTCGGAATGACCTGAAAATCAACGGAGAATTATTTTGGAATATATAAAAAATACTGGAAGGAAGATCCACGTCAGGGGGCCTCCACCTATCCACAAGTTAGGGGGGCGCGCCCTACCCCCTGGGCACGCCCCCTGCCTCGTGGGCCCCCTGACGCTCCACCTACCTCAACCTGACTCCATATATTCACTTTCAAGGATAAAAAACCAGGGAGAAGAATTGATCATGTTTTACGATACGGAGCCGCCGCCAAGCCCTAAACTCTCTTGGGAGGGCTGATCTGGAGTCCGTTCGGCGCTCCGGAGAGGGGAATCCGTCGCCATCGTCATCATCAACCTTCCTCCATCAGCAATTTCATGATGCTCACCGCCGTGTGTGAGTAATTCCGTCGTAGGCTTGCTGGACGGTGATGGGTTGGATGAGATTTATCATATAATCGAGTTAGTTTTGTTAGAATTTGATCCCTAGTATCCACTATGTTCTGAGATTGATGTTGCTATGACTTTGCTATGCTTAATGCTGTCACTAGGGCCCGAGTGCCATGATTTCAGATCTGAACCTATTATGTTTTCATCAATATAGAAGAGCTCTTGATCCTATCTTGCAATTCTATAGTCACCTATTATGTGTTATGATCCGTTAACCCCGAAGTTTGAGTTCATGTATTCACTATGTGTTAATGCTTTGTTCCGGTACTCTATTAAAAGGAGGCGTTAATATCCCTTAGTATCTGCTAGGACCCCGTTGCCACGGGAGGGTACGACAAATGATGTCATGCAAGTTCTTTTCCATAAGCATGTATGACTATATTCGGAATACGTGCCTACATTACATTGATGAATTGGAGCTAGTTCTGTGTCACCCTAGGTTATGACTATTACATGATGAACCACATCTGGCATAATTATCTATCACCGATCGATTGCCTACGAGCTTTCCATATATTGTTCTTCGCTTATTTACTCTTCTGTTGCTATTGTTACAATCACTATACAACACCAAAAATATTACTTTTGCTACCGTTACCTTTTACCACCGCTACCACTACTATCATATTACTTTGCTACTAAATACCTTGCTGTAGATATTAAGTTTCCAGGTGTGGTTGAATTGACAACTCAGCTGCTAATGCTTGAGAATATTCTTTGGACCCCCTTGTGTCGAATCAATAAATTTGGGTTGAATATTCTACCCTCGAAAACTGTTGCGATCCCCTATACTTGTGGGTTATCAAGACTATTTTCTGGCGCCATTGCCGGGGAGCATAGCTCTATTCTTTGAGTCACTTGGGATTTATATCTGCTTATCATTATGAAGAACTTGAAAGATCCAAGAACCAAGATTTATCCCTCAACTACGTGAGGAGGTACGGAACTGCCATCTAGCTCTACACTTGATTCACCTTCTATTTTGAGTAAACTTGCGACACCTAAACCTTCTTCTGCTATTAATTCTGATATGTCACATGTTATTGATGATGCCACTTCTGCTATGCATGATACTTATGATGAAACTACTTCTATGCTTGATACTACTGTGCTACTTGGTGAATTTCTTGATGAACAACTTGCTAGGGCTAGAGAGAATGAAATTATTGAAACTGATAATATTGATGAAAGTGATGATGAAGATTCTCCCCCTAGATATGAAATGCATGTTGTTCCTGAGGGTTATGTTATGGATGAAGAAACTGCTAGAGACTTTCTTGCTTGCAATGATAGGAGTGATCTTAAGAAGCTTTTAGCTAAACTGAAACAAAAAACTTTGAATGCTAGAATGAAATATGTGTTGGGGAACGCAGTAATTTCGAAAAATTCCTATGCACACGCAAGATCATGGTGATGCACAGCAACGAGAGGGGAGAGTGTTGTCTACGTACCAACGCAGACCGACTTCGGAAGCGATCACAAAATGTAGAGGAAGTAGTCGTACGTCTTCTTCCCGATCCGACCGATCCAAGCACCGTTACTCCGGCACCTCCGAGTTCTTAGCACACGTTCAGCTCGATGACGTTCCTCGGGCTCCGATCCAGCAAAGCGTCGAGGAAGAGTTCCGTCAGCACGACGGCGTGGTGACGATCTTGATGTACTACCGACGCAGGGCTTCGCCTAAGCACTGTAACGGTATGACCGAGGTGGAATTTGGTGGCAGGGGGCACCGCACACGGCTAAGGAACGATCTCAAGGATCAAGTTGTGTGTCTTGGGGTGCCCCCTGCCCCCGTATATAAAGGTCAGGGGCAGGGGGTTCGGCCGGCTAGGAGGGAGGCGCAGGGAGGAGTCCTACTCCCACCGGGAGTAGGACTCCTCCCCTCCAATCCTATTCCAACTAGGACTCTTGGCGGGAAGGAGAAAGAGGGGGCCAGCCCACCTCTCCTAGTCCTATTAGGACATGGGAAAGGGGGGGCGCCGGCTAGGCTTGTGGGCTGCCTCTTCTCTCTTTTCCACTAAGGCCCAATAGGCCCATTTGCCTCCCGGGGGGTTCCGGTAACCCTCCCGGTAATCCGGAAAAATCCCGATTTCACCCGGAACGCTTCCGGTGCCCAAACATAGGCTTCCAATATATCAATCTTTACGTCTCGACCATTTCGAGACTCCTCGTCATGTCCGTGATCTCATTCGGGACTCCGAACAACCTTCGGTACATCAAAATGCATAAACTCATAATAACTGCCATCGTAACGTTAAGCGTGCGGACCCTACGGTTCGAGAACAATGTAGACATGACCGAGACACGTCTCCGGTCAATAACCAATAGCGGGACCTGGATGCCCATATTGGCTCCTACATATTCTACGAAGATCTTTATCGGTCAGACCGCATAACAACATACGTTGTTCCCTTTGTCATCGGTATGTTACTTGCCCGAGATTCGATCGTCGATATCCAATACCTAGTTCAATCTCGTTACCGGCAAGTCTCTTTACTCGTTCCGTAATACATCATCTCACAACTAACATATTAGTTGCAGTGCTTGCAAGGCTTATGTGATGTGTATTACCGAGAGGGCCCAGAGATACCTCTCCGACAATCGGAGTGACAAACCCTAATCTCGAAATACGCCAACCCAACATCTACCATTGGAGACACCTGTAGTACTCCTTTATAATCACCCAGTTACGTTGTGACGTTTGGTAGTACCCAAAGTGTTCCTCCGGTAAACGGGAGTTGCATAATCTCATAGTTATAGGAACATGTATAAGTCATGAAGAAAGCAATAGCAACATACTAAACGATCGGGTGCTAAGCTAATGGAATGGGTCATGTCAATCAGATCATTCAACTAATGATGTGACCTCGTTAATCAAATAACAACTCTTTGTTCATGGTTAGGAAACATAACCATCTTTGATTAACGAGCTAGTCTAGTAGAGGCATACTAGTGACACTCTGTTGGTCTATGTATTCACACATGTATTATGTTTCCGGTTAATACAATTCTAGCATGAATAATAAACATTTATCATGATATAAGGAAATAAATAATAACTTTATTATTGCCTCTAGGGCATATTTCCTTCAGTCTCCCACTTGCACTAGAGTCAATAATCTAGTTTACATAGTAATGATTCTAACACCCATGGAGCCTTGGTGCTGATCATGTTTTGCTCGTGGAAGAGGCTTAGTCAACGGGTCTGCAACATTCAGATCCGTATGTATCTTGCAAATCTCTATGTCTCCCACCTGGACTAAATCCCGGATGGAATTGAAGCGTCTCTTGATGTGTTTGGTTCTTTTGTGAAATCTGGATTCCTTTGCCAAGGCAATTGCTCCAGTATTGTCACAGAAGATTTTCATTGGACCCGATGCACTAGGTATGACACCTAGATCGGATATGAACTCCTTCATCCAGACTCCTTCGTTCGCTGCTTCCGAAGCAGCTATGTACTCCGCTTCACATGTAGATCCTGCTACGACGCTTTGTTTAGAACTGCACCAACTGACAGCTCCACCGTTTAAAGTAAACATGTATCCGGTTTGCGATTTAGAATCGTCCGGATCAGTGTCAAAGCTTGCATCAACGTAACCTCTTACGGTGAGTTCTTTGTCACCTCCATATACGAGAAACATATCCTTAGTCCTTTTCAGGTATTTCAGGATGTTCTTGACCGCTGTCCAGTGATCCACTCCTGGATTACTTTGGTACCTCCCTGCTAAACTTATAGCAAGGCACACATCAGGTCTGGTACACAGCATTGCATACATGATAGAGCCTATGGCTGAAGCATAGGGAACATCTTTCATTTTCTCTCTATCTTCTGCATTGGTCGGGCATTGATTCTGGCTCAACTTCACACCTTGTAACACAGGCAAGAACCCTTTCTTTGCTTGATCCATTTTGAACTTCTTCAAAATCTTGTCAAGGTATGTGCTTTGTGAAAGTCCAATTAAGCGTTTTGATCTATCTCTATAGATCTTTATGCCTAATATGTAAGCAGCTTCCCCGAGGTCTTTCATCGAAAAACTTTTATTCAAGTATCCCTTTATGCTATGCAGAAATTCTATATCATTTCCAATCAGTAATATGTCATCCACATATAATATCAGAAATGCTACAGAGCTCCCACTCACTTTCTTGTAAATACAGGCTTCTCCAAAAGTCTGTATAATCCAAATGCCTTGATCACACTATCAAAGCGTTTATTCCAACTCCGAGATGCTTGCACCAGTCCATAAATGGATCGCTGGAGTTTGCACACTTTGTTAGCTTCCTTTGGATCGACAAAACCTTCAGGTTGCATCATATACAACTCTTCTTCCAGAAATCCATTCAGGAATGTGGTTTTTACATCCATTTGCCAAATTTCATAATCATAAAATGCGGCAATTGCTAACATGATTCTGACAGACTTAAGCATCGCTACGGGTGAGAAAGTCTCATCGTAGTCAACTCCTTGAACTTGTCGAAAACCTTTTGCGACAAGTCGAGCTTTGTAGACAGTAACATTACCATCAGCGTCAGTCTTTTTCTTAAAGATCCATTTATTCTCAATTGCTTGCCGATCATCGGGCAAGTCAACCAAAGTCCATACTTTGTTCTCATACATGGATCCCATCTCAGATTTCATGGCTTCAAGCCACTTTGCGGAATCTGGGCTCACCATCGCTTCTTCATAGTTCGTAGGTTCATCATGATCTAGTAGCATGACTTCCAGAACAGGATTACCGTACCACTCTGGCGCGGATCTTACTCTGGTTGATCTACGAGGTACAGTAGTATCTTGATCTAAAGTTTCATGATCATTATCATTAACTTCCTCTCTTATTGGTGTAGGTCTCACAGAAACAGTTTTCTGTGATGTACTATTTCCCAATAATGGAGTAGGTACAGTTACCTCGTCAAGTTCTAGTTTCCTCCCACTCACTTCTTTCGAGAGAAACTCCTTCTCAAGAAAGTTTCCGAATTTAGCAACAAAAGTCTTGCCTTAGGATCTGTGATAGAAGGTGTATCCAATAGTTTCCTTTGGATATCCTATGAAGACACACTTCTCCGATTTGGGTTCGAGCTTATCAGGTTGAAGCTTTTTCACATAAGCATCGCAGCCCCAAACTTTAAGAAACGACAACTTTGGTTTCTTGCCAAACCACAGTTCATAAGGCGTCGTCTCAACGGATTTAGATGGTGCCCTATTTAACGTGAATGCGGCCGTCTCTAAAGCATAACCCCAAAATGATAGCGGTAAATCAGTAAGAGACATCATAGATCGCACCATATCTAGTAAAGTACGATTACGACGTTCGGACACACCATTACGTTGTGGTGTTCCGGGTGGCGTGAGTTGCGAAACTATTCCACAATTTTTCAAATGTACACCAAACTCGTAACTCAAATATTCTCCTCCACGATCAGATCGTAGAAACTTTATTTTCTTGTTACGATGATTTTCAACTTCACTCTGAAATTCCTTGAACTTTTCAAATGTTTCAGACTTATGTTTCATTAAGTAGATATACCCATATCTGCTTAAATCATCTGTGAAGGTGAGAAAATAACGATATCCGCCACGAGCCTCAATATTCATCGGACCACATACATCGGTATGTATGATTTCCAATAAATCTGTTGCTCTCTCCATAGTACCGGAGAACGGTGTTTTAGTCATCTTGCCCATGAGGCACGGTTCGCAAGTACCAAGTGATTCATAATCAAGTGGTTCCAAAAGCCCATCAGTATGGAGTTTCTTCATGCGCTTTACACCGATATGACCTAAACGGCAGTGCCACAAATAAGTTGCACTATCATTATCAACTCTGCATCTTTTGGCTTCAACATTATGAATATGTGTATTACTACTATCGAGATTCAATAAGAATAGACCACTTTTCAAGGGTGCATGACCATAAAAGATATTACTCATATAAATAGAACAACCATTATTCTCTGATTTAAATGAATAACCGTCTCGCATCAAACAAGATCCAGATATAATGTTCATGCTCAACGCTGGCACCAAATAACAATTATTTAGGTCTAATATTAATCCCGAAGGTAGATGTAGAGGTAGCGTGCCGACTGCGATCACATCGACTTTGGAACCGTTTCCCACGCGCATCGTCACCTCGTCCTTCGCTAGTGTCCGCTTATTCTGTAGTCCCTGTTTTGAGTTGCAAATATTAGCAACAGAACCAGTATCAAATACCCAGGTGCTACTGCGAGCATTAGTAAGGTACACATCAATAACATGTATATCACATATACCTTTGTTCACTTTGCCATCCTTCTTATCCGCCAAATACTTGGGGCAGTTCCGCTTCCAGTGACCAGTCTGCTTACAGTAGAAGCACTCAGTTTCAGGCTTAGGTCCAGACTTGGGTTTCTTCTCTTGAGTAGCAACTTGCTTGCCGTTCTTCTTGAAGTTCCCTTTCTTCTTCCCTTTGCCCTTTTTCTCGAAACTCGTGGTTTTGTTAACCATCAACACTTGATGCTCCTTCTTGATTTCTACCTCCGCAGCTTTCAGCATTGCGAAGAGCTCGGGAATAGTCTTGTTCATCCCTTGCATATTATAGTTCATCACAAAGCTCTTGTAGCTTGGTGGCAGTGATTGGAGAATTCTGTCAATGACGCAATCATCCGGAAGTGTAACTCCCAATTGAATCAAGGGATTATTATACCCAGACATTTTGAGTATATGCTCACTGACAGAACTGTTCTCCTCCATCTTGCAGCTATAGAACTTATTGGAGACTTCATATCTCTCAATCCGGGCATTTGCTTGAAATATTAACTTCAACTCCTGGAACATCTCATATGCTCCATGATGTTCAAAACGTCGTTGAAGTCCCGGTTCTAAGCCGTAAAGCATGGCACACTGAACTATTGAGTAGTCATCAGCTTTGCTCTGCCAGACGTTCATAACTTCTGGTGTTGCTCTTGCAGCAGGCCTGGCACTCAGCGGTGCTTCCAGGACGTAATTCTTCTGTGCAGCAGTGAGGATAATCCTCAGGTTACGGACCCAGTCCGTGTAATTGCTACCATCATCTTTCAACTTTGCTTTCTCAAGGAACGCATTAAAATTCAACGGAACAACAGCACGAGCCATCTATCTACAATCAACATAAACAAGCAAGATACTATCAGGTACTAAGTTCATGATAATTTTAAGTTCAGTTAATTTACTTAAGAACTCCCACTTAGATAGACATCCCTCTAATCTTCTAAGTGATCACGTGATCCAAATCAACTAAACCATAATCGATCATCACGTGAGATGGAGTAGTTTTCAATGGCGAACATCAATATGTTGATCATATCTACTATATGATTCACGCTCGACCTTTCGGTCTCCGTGTTCCGAGGCCATATCTGTATATGCTTGGCTCGTCAAGTATAACCTGAGTATTCCGCGTGTGCAACTGTTTTGCACCCGTTGTATTTGAACGTAGAGCCTATCACACCCGATCATCACGTGGTGTCTCAGCACGAAGAACTTTTGCAACGGTGCATACTCAGGGAGAACACTTCTTGATAATTTAGTGAGAGATCATCTTATAATGCTACCGTCAATCAAAGCAAGATAAGATGCATAAAAGGATAAACATCACATGCAATCAATATAAGTGATATGATATGGCCATCATCATCTTGTGCTTTGTGATCTCCATCTCCGAAGCACCGTCATGATCACCATCGTCACCGGCGCGACACCTTGATCTCCATCGTAGCGTCGTTGTCGTCTCGCCAATCTTATGCTTCCACGACTATCACTACCGCTTAGCAATAAAGTAAAGCATTACATCGCGATTGCATTGCATACAATAAAGCGACAACCATATGGCTCCTGCCAGTTGCCGATAACTCGGTTACAAAACATGATCATCTCATACAATAAAATCAACATCATGCCTTGACCATATCACATCACAACAAGCCCTGCAAAAACAAGTTAGACGTCCTCTACTTTGTTGTTGCAAGTTTTACGTGGCTGCTACGGGCTTAAGTAAGAACTCATCTCACCTATGCATCAAAACCACAACGATAGTTCGTCAAATAGACTCCGTTTTAACCTTCTCAAGGACCGGGCGTAGTCACACTTGGTTCAACTAAAGTTGGAGAGACAGTCTTCCGCAAGCCATCTATGTGCAAAGCACGTCGAGGGAACCGGTCTCGCGTAAGAGTACCCGTAAGGTTGGTCCGGATCGTCTCAACCAACAATACCGCCGAACCAAAATATGACATGCTGGTAGGCAGTATGACTTGTATCGCCCACAACTCACTTGTGTTCTACTCGTGCATATAACATCAAACCATAAAACCTAGGCTCGGATGCCACTGTTGGGGAACGCAGTAATTTCGAAAAATTTCCTACGCACACGCAAGATCATGGTGATGCACAGCAACGAGAGGGGAGAGTGTTGTCTACGTACCAACGCAGACCGACTCTGGAAGCGATCACAAAACGTAGAGGAAGTAGTCGTACGTCTTCTTCCCGATCCGACCGATCCAAGCACCGTTACTCCGGCACCTCCGAGTTCTTAGCACACGTTCAACTCGATGACGTTCCTCGGGCTCCGATCCAGCAAAGCATCGAGGAAGAGTTCCGTCAGCACGACGGCGTGGAGATGATCTTGATGTACTACCGACGCAGGGCTTCGCCTAAGCACTGTAACGGTATGACCGAGGTGGAATTTGGTGGCAGGGGGCACCGCACACGGCTAAGGAACGATCTCAAGAATCAAGTTGTCTGTCTTGGGGTGCCCCCTGCCCCCGTATATAAAGGCCAGGGGCAGGGGGTTCGGCCGGCTAGGAGGGAGGCGCAGGGAGGAGTCCTACTCCCACCGGGAGTAGGACTCCTCCCCTCCAATCCTATTCCAACTAGGACTCTTGGGGGGAAGGAGAAAGAGGGGGCCGGCCCACCTCTCCTAGTCCTATTAGGACTTGGGAAAGGGGGGGCGCCGGCTAGGCTTGTGGGCTGCCTCTTCTCTCTTTTCCACTAAGGCCCAATAGGCCCATTTGCCTCCCGGGGGGTTCCGGTAACCCTCCCGGTAATCCGGAAAAATCCCGATCTCACCCGGAACGCTTCCGGTGCCCAAACATAGGCTTCCAATATATCAATCTTTACATCTCGACCATTTCGAGACTCCTCGTCATGTCCGTGATCTCATTCGGGACTCCGAACAACCTTCGGTACATCAAAATGCATAAACTCATAATAACTGTCATCGTAACGTTAAGCGTGCGGACCCTACGGTTCGAGAACAATGTAGACATGACCGAGACACGTCTCCGGTCAATAACCAATAGCGGGACCTGGATGCCCATATTGGCTCCTACATATTCTACGAAGATCTTTATCGGTCAGACCGCATAACAACATACGTTGTTCCCTTTGTCATCGGTATGTTACTTGCCCGAGATTCGATCGTCGATATCCAATACCTAGTTCAATCTCGTTACCGGCAAGTCTCTTTACTCGTTCCGTAATACATCATCTCACAACTAACATATTAGTTGTAGTGCTTGCAAGGCTTATGTGATGTGTATTACCGAGAGGGCCCAGAGATACCTCTCCGACAATCGGAGTGACAAACCCTAATCTCGAAATACGCCAACCCAACATCTACCATTGGAGACACCTGTAGTACTCCTTTATAATCACCCAGTTATGTTGTGACGTTTGGTAGTACCCAAAGTGTTCCTCCGGTAAATGGGAGTTGCATAATCTCATAGTTATAGGAACATGTATAAGTCATGAAGAATGCAATAGCAACATACTAAACGATCGGGTGCTAAGCTAATGGAATGGGTCATGTCAATCAGATCATTCAACTAATGATGTGACCTCGTTAATCAAATAACAACTCTTTGTTCATGGTTAGGAAACATAACCATCTTTGATTAACGAGCTAGTCTAGTAGAGGCATACTAGTGACACTCTGTTGGTCTATGTATTCACACATGTATTATGTTTCCGGTTAATACAATTCTAGCATGAATAATAAACATTTATCATGATATAAGGAAATAAATAATAACTTTATTATTGCCTCTAGGGCATATTTCCTTCAATATGATCCTGCTTATGCTACTTCACCTATCTTTGTTACTGATAAGGATTATGATTTCTCTGTTGATCCTGAGATAATTACTTTAGTTGAATCTGATCCTTTCTATGGCTATGAATCTGAAACTATTGTGGCACATCTTACTAAATGAAATGATATAGCTACCCTGTTCACTAATGATGAGAAAACTCGCTATTATTATATCCATAAATTATTTCCGTTCTCATTAAAGGGTGATGCTAAGATATGGTTTAATTCTCTTGATCCTGGTTGTGTGCGTAGTCCCCAGGATATGATTTATTACTTCTCTGCTAAATATTTCCCCGCTCATAAGAAACAAGCTACTTTAAGGGAAATATATAATTTTTTGCAAATTGAAGAAGAGAGTCTCCCACAAGCTTGGGGGAGGCTTCTCCAATTACTTAATGCTTTGCCTGATCATCCTCTCAAGAAAAATGAGATACTTGATATCTTTTATAATGGACTAACCGATGCTTCCAAAGACCACCTGGATAGTTGTGCTGGTTGTGTTTTCAGGGAATGAACTATTGATGAAGCTGAAATTCTATTGAATAATATGGTGACTAATGAAAATAATTGGACACTTCCTGATCCAATTCCTGAACCAACTCCTGAGCCAACTCCGAAGAAAAGGGGTATTCTATTTCTCAGTCCTGAAGATATGCAAGAGGCAAAGAAATCTATGAAAGAAAAAGGTATTTAAACTGAAGATGCTAAGAATTTACCTCCTATTGAAGAAATACATGGTCTTAATATACCGCCTGTTGAAGAAATACACGGTCTTGATAACCCGACCCAGGTAGTAAAGGTAAATTCTCTCTATAGATATGATAAGGCTGAAATCCCTCCTACTAAGTTTGCTAGCCAATGCTTAGATGAGTTTGATAACTTTATGGTTAAGCAAGAAGATTTTAATGCTTATGTTGGTAGACAATTGAAACATAATGCTTATATGATTGAACACTTGAGTGATTATATGGCTAATGTTAAAGGTGAACTAAAACTTATTAGTAAACATGCTTCTATGATTACCACTCAAGTAGAACAAGTACTTAAAGCTTAGAATGATTTGCTCAATGAATTAAATAGTAAGAAAAATGATAATGCTGTTAGAGTTATGACTAGAGGTGGTAAAATGACTCAGGAACCTTTGTATCCTGAGGGCCATCCTAAGAGAATTGAGCAAGATTCTCAGAGAAATAATATTGATGCACCTAGTCCTTCTAAGAGGAAGAAAAAGAAAAATGATAGGACTTTGCGTTCTTCTAGTGAACTTGTTATTGACACACCTGAGAATCCCAATGATATCTCTATTTCTGATGCTGAAACACAATCTGGTAATGAGCATGAACCTAGTGATAATTGATACGTCTCCAACATATCTATAATTTTTGATTGCTCCATGCTATTATATTATCTGTTTTGTATGTTAATGGGCTTTATTTTATACTTTATATCATTTTTGGGACTAACCTATTAACCGGAGGCCCATCCCAAATTGTTGTTTTTTTGCCTATTTCAGTGTTTCACAGAAAAGGAATATCAAACTAAGTCCAAACGGAATGAAACCTTCGGGAACGTGATTTTCTCAACAAACGTGATCCAGGAGACTTGCAGTGCGCGTCAAGAAACAATCGAGGAAGCCACGCGGCAGAGGGGCACGCCCTCCACCCTCGTGGGCCCCTCGTTGCTCCACCGACGTACTTCTTCCACCTATATATATATATCCACGTACCCCCCAAACATCCAGGAGCACCACGAAAACCTAATTCCACTGCCGCAACCTTCTGTACCCGAGGTATCCCATCTTGGGGACTTTTTCGGAGCTCCACCGAAGGGGGCATTGATCACGGAGGGCCTCTACATCAACTCCATGGCATCTCCGGTGATGTGTGAGTAGTTTACTTCAAACCTACGGGTCCATAGTTATTAGCTAGATGGATTCTTCTCTCTCTTTGGATCTCAATACAAAGTTCTCCTCGATCTTCTTGGAGATCTATTCGATGTAATCTTCTTTTGGGGTGTGTTTGTCAAGATCCGATGAATTGTGGGTTTATGATCAAGTTTATCTATGAATAATATTTGATTCTTCTCTGAATTCTTTTATGTATGATTGGTTTATCTTTGCAAGTCTCTTCGAATTATCAGTTTGGTTTGGCCTACTAGATTGATCTTTCTTGCAATGGGAGAAGTGCTTAGCTTTGGGTTCAATCTTGCGGTGTCCTTTCCCAGTGACAGCAGGGTCAACAAGGCATGTTTTGTATTGTTGCCATCGAGGATAAAAAGATGGGGTTTATATCATATTTCATGAGTTTGTCCCTTTACATCAGGTCATCCTACTTAAAGCATTACTCTGTTCTTATGAACTTAATACTCTATATGCATGCTGGATAGCGGTCGTTGTGTGGAGTAATAGTAGTAGATGCAGAATCGTTTCAGTCTACTTGTCACAGACGTGATGCCTATATACATGATCATACCTAGATATTCTCATAACTATGCTCAATTCTATCAATTGCTCGACAGTAATTCATTTACCCACTGTAATACTTATGCTCTTGAGAGAAGCCACTAGTTAAACCTATGGGCCCCGGGTCTATCTTCCATCATATTAATCTTCCAACACTTAGTTATTTCTATTGCCATTTATTTTACTTTGCATCTTTATTTCTATTTATCATAAAAATACCAAAAATATAATCTTATCATATCTATCAGATCTCACTCTCGTAAGTGACCGTGAAGGGATTGACAACCCCTTTATCGCGTTGGTTGCGAGGTTCTTATTTGTTTGTGTAGGTGCATGGGACTCGAGCGTGATCTCCTACTGGATTGATACCTTGTTTCTGAAAAACTAAGGGAAATACTTACTCTACTTTACTGCATCACCCTTTCCTCTTCAAGGGAAAACCAAAGCAGTGCTCAAGAGGTAGCAAGAAGGATTTCTGGCGCCGTTGCTGGGGAGATTCGCGCCAAGTCAAGTCAAGATTTGACTCCCGACAACGAGCCATTTCTGGCACCGTTGCCGGAGTCTATGCACAAGTCAAGACATACCAAGTGCCCATCACAAACTCTTATCCCTCGCATTACATTATTTGCCATTTGCCTCTCGTTTTCCTCTCCCGCACTTCACCCTTGCCGTTTTATTCACCCTCTCTTTTTGTTCGCCTCTTTTTTGCCTACTTATTGTTTGCTCGTGTGTTGGATTGCTTGCTTGTCACGATAGCTCAAGACAATACTAAATTGTGTGACTTTGCTAATATCAACAACAATGATTTTCTTAGCACTCCGATTGCTCCTCTTACCGATGCTGAATCTTGTGAAATTAATGCTGCTTTGTTGAATCTTGTCACGAAAGATCAATTTGCTGGCGTTCCTAGTGAATATGCCGCTACCCATCTAAACAACTTTGTTGATTTGCGTGATATGCAAAAGGAGAAAGATGTGGATAATGATATTGTTAAACTTAAGCTATTTCCGTTTTCGCTTAGATATCGTGCTAAAGCTTGGTTTTCGTCTTTGCCTAAAAATAGTATTGATTCATGGAATAAGTGCAAAGATGCTTTTATCTCTAAGTATTTTCCTCCCACTAAAATCATCTCTCTTAGAAATGATATTATGAATTTTAAGGAACTTGATCATGAACATGTTGCACAAGCTTGGGAGAGGATGAAATTAATGATACGTAATTGCCCTACACATGGTTTGAATCTTTGGATGATTATACAAAAATTCTATGCCGGATTGAATTTTGCTTATAGAAATCTTTTAGATTCGGCCGCGGGAGGCACTTTTATGGAAATCACTTTAGGAGAAGCTACTAAACTCCTAGATAATATTATGGTTAATTATTCTCAATGGCACACCGAAAGATCTACTAATAAAAAAGTGCATGCGATAGAAGAAATTAATGTTTTGAGTCGAAATATGGATGAACTTATGAAATTGTTTGCTAATAAGAGTGCTCCTACTGATCCTAATGATATGCCTTTGTCTACTTTGATTGAGAATAATAATAAATCTATGGATGTAAATTTTGTTGGTAGGAACAATTTTGGTAACAACGCGTATAGAGGTAATTTTAATTCTAGACCATTTCCTAGTAATTCCTCTAATAAATATGGTAATTCCTACAACAATTCTTATGGAAATGTTAATAAGATGCCCTCTGAATTTGAGACTAGTGTTAAGGAGTTTATGAATTCGCAAAAGAATTTCAATGCGTTGCTTGAAGAAAAATTGCTTAAGGTTGATGAATTGGCTAGGAACGTTGATAGAATTTCTCTTGTTGTTGATTCTTCGAAACTTAGATCTATTCCACCTAAGCATGATATCAATCTGTCTCTCAAATCCATGAGGATTTCCATTGATGGGTGCAAAGAAAGAACTGCTAGGATGCATGCTAAGAAAGATTGCTTTGTGAAAGCGTGTTCTTCTAGTTTCTATGAAAATAAAGATGAAGATCGAAAAGTTATTGATGTGTCTCCTATTAAATCTTTGTTTTCCAATATGAATCTTGATAATGATGGGACTGAATATGATCCACCTTTACCTAGAAGGCGTTCCAAAAATTCAGAGTTTTTAGATCTTGATACAAAAATTGGTAAAAGTGGGATTGAAGAGGTCAAAACTTTAGATATCAATGAACCCACTATTTTGGATTTCAAGGAATTTAATTATGATAATTGCCCTTTGATAGATTGTATTTCCTTGTTGCAATCTGTGCTAAATTCTCCTCATGCTTATAGTCAAAATAAAGCTTTTACTAAACATATCGTTGATGCGTTGATGCAATCTTATAAAGAAAAACTTGAGTTGGAAGTTTCTATCCCTAGAAAACTTTATGATGAGTGGGAACCTACAATAAGAATTAAAATTAAAGTTCATGAGTGCTATGCTTTGTGTGATTTGGGTGCTAGTGTTTCCACGATTCCAAAAACTTTGTGTGATTTGCTAGGTTTCCATGGTTTTGATGATTGTTCTTTAAACTTGCACCTTGCGGATTCCACTATTAAGAAACCTATGGAAACAATTAATGATGTTCTTATTGTTGCAAATAGGAACTATGTGCCCATAGATTTCATTGTTTTTGATATAGATTGCAATCCTTCATGTCCTACTATTCTTGGTAGACCTTTCCTTAGAACGATTGGTGCAATTATTTGTAACATCCCAAAATTCTAAATTTTGGAATGCTATATTAAATAAATTATTATGATTGCTTGTTTGATTGTTGTGTGACTGATTGTGTGAAAATGATTGGAAATTGAAAACTTTTTCAAAGTTGAATGAGAGGGAACAAAAGGACTTCCCCGAAACTTTCATCTTGCATTATGGATTCAAATTTATTTCATCAAAAAACCCTAGAGTGAAGATAATATGACTTCTTCCATTTAAAGAAATGAGAAGGGGTTTGAAAATGATGTGAATTCCATTTTGAAATATTTCAAACTTAGAAACTTTAAGCAACTCAATGAGTTCATGAGGGAAGATAAAATGACTTCTTCAAAATTCAAAGAAAGAGAGTTGGAAGTTTCAAAAGAATAATTTGGAGGTCACATTGAAGTTATTTGAAACTCATTTTCCATTTGAAGTTGTTTGAAATTCAAAATTCAAATCCAATTAAGAGTTATTTGGGTTTATATTCAAATTATTTTTCTCCTAAAATAAATAAATGGAAATAAGGGTAAAATGATTCCCTTCAATAGAAAATTAAGAGAAAATAAATTCGAAATCATTTTTCTATTTTAAAAATGATTTTTATCGATTTTAAATGCAATAGTAGCACTGTTTGACTTTTATGAATTTTTATGGAATTCAGTTGAACTTGAAAAATAGTTCATCTTATTGCTGCTATTTTTCTGAGAATTTTGGTATATAATATGATTATATAATTTTTATTATTATTACTCAGTTTGTTTGTTTTTCTGACTGTTAAAAAAATAAAAACCTTTTATTAAAAAAACTATGGTCGGCCAGGCCACCGGCCCAGCCAGCCAGACAAGCGCCAGAAGGCCTAGCGGCCCAGCCGGCAATTGGCCCACGGCCGACCTCCCGCGCCTGAGCCGGCCCAGCATCGCCCCAAGCCTTACGCTTCGCTCGCCCGCGCTACTGTTCTCTCGCTCGCACACAGCGCCCGCTGCAGGAGGGCCCCGCCCCATCATCCTCAACCTCCGCTCGTTCCACTCGGATAGAGCACGCACTCGCGCTCCCGCAACCACCAGCGCCATTGCCCCGGGATAAGGCCTATCCGCCACGACCCTGAGCCCCTCTTCGCGCCTATAAAACCCCCGTGACCCCCTCTCCCCATTCTGCCACTCCACGTCGTTCCTAGCTCCTCGCAACTGCCACACTGCCGTGTTGGATCTCGCCGGATTCGGAGTATCTCGCCGGAGTTTTCCATCGCCGTAGACTCCCCTACCTTCACTTTGTTTTTGTCAATCTTCGTTACTCGCCGAGGCGCATCTTATTGACATGTTTTCGCCACCTAGGTCTAGGTGGAACCGCCGCCCGATGACCTGTGTCCTCGCCAGAGCACGGAGCCATCGTCCCCGGGCAGCACAACCCCGACGCCCTCGAGGACACCCGCCTCCACCACCGGACTACCCATGCCGCGCCCGACCTCCCTGACTCCTTCCCCGCCGCCGAAAAGCACCGCAGGCGCCGCCCCGTCCATCGCCCGAGCCAGCGCCGTCATCCCTGTTCCTCGTCGTCGCCACCGTAAGCGAACCTCCTATTTGTTTCGTTTAGTTTTTTTATTTAGTATTAGAACGGTTAACCGCGGTTCGTTTAAACCGAACGGTTTTGATTAAAACTGGTTGTTGGTTTTCTTTAGTTTAGCCGCGGTAGTTGTTTTCCTTTATTTAGTGGCCGTTCACCGTTTAGCCTAAGTCACGAACGCCGCTCAGCCACCCGGAAGCCGCCACGTGGCCAGGGACCTGGTCGCGAATAAAACTTTCACAGTCAAGTCCCTCAGTTTTCAGTTTAGCCCCTAAACTTCAAATGGTTGTATCTTTTTAACCGTAACTCCAAATTCGACGAAACCAGCGGCAAAATGTTCGTCTTGAATAGCTTTATCCAAAGAACTAGCTTTGAAAACTTTTGGCCAATTTCAAATTTGAATTTATTCAGGTTTGAATTCAAACTTCAACTAGCCATATCTCCTAAACCGTAGCTCCAATTCATGTGATTCTTTTTGCACCGTGTCACTATAGCCAAACCCTACCATTTGGACCATTGTCACACATTTTTCACACAACTATGATCTATCTATGATAGTTTTAGTACTATGCTTTATATGCACGATAGATCACATCACTGTTTTGCACCTTATGTCACCTATTGTTTTCCACCTAGAATTATTTACATGCAAGTTATGTGTGCTGATTTCCCATTTGGTTTTTCAAGTCAGTTGTGTTGCATGTTATTGCTCTCTGGAATGATTGCTTATGTATATTATTTTACTTTGACGATAGACTGTCTGGAGTGCGAAGATGAGTACTATCGATCTTTAGAATTCAACTACCGGTATCCAGGCAAGTTCACATTTGATCATTCCTTCAGTTACCTATGTTTTATATTATGCACTTAGTCCTTTTGTGGTAGGATTGCATGGTAGGATTTATTATTGCAAGATGGCTATGCCGTTACCTAGTGGTTCATTTGAGGTAGGTCTGATCTATACATCATTGTCACCACCGTGTAAGTTTATTTTTGCCTCACTAAATGTAGACGTGGTTTGGGAAGCGAACATAGCGAGACATGAGTGACAAAGTAGTAATCAGGACCAAGACATGTAAATGAACTACTTGGGTGGTATTTGGTTTGAATGGTGGTGAAGTACAGTGGGAGCATGCATTGTTAATCCATGGTGGTGCACCACTAGTGGTCGGCCGCCTAGGCTCAAAGAGATCAATCATATTCTCATGTCTAGAAGCTTACGTGTGCAGCCACAAACCAATATGGGCTCTAGATTAGTTGAGTAGTTAGTGTGACCCCTTCCGGGATGGGCTAGCAGATGTAGAATCAGTAGGTGTACCGGCCTATCCGTGGATTAAGGGGGAATACTTTCGAAAAACTATGTCTCGGTCATCCTGTATTCAAACGCCAGGTAGTGTGAGAACTTCAAGGGAGGCGATCGAGTCTTGTGGGGAAAAGTGCGCAAACCTATGTAGAGTGTTAAAACCTAATCGATTAGCTGTGTCTCCGGTTATGGACAACTTGAGCATCTAGTAGTGGAAATGCTGGCAGATCTCATCACTCTTAATTACACAGTTGGGTTTTAAATGAAACTTTGGGAATGGATTCAGTTGGGTTTACCAACTCATCCTATGCTATACAGTAGTGGTATAATAATATCTTTTATTCTAGGGAAAAACTAGATTCATGCAAAAATTAAACTTAGAGCTTTCCACCAGCCAAATTGCATGTACAAATAGGTTCATTATTCTTATGATGTGACTTGCAAGTACATTCAATGTACTGACCTACAGGGCTGCAACGTCTTATGTTGCAGGAATTTTATACGACGAGTAAGATTTACGTTGTAGGTTTACGGTCTACACTCAACTTGCTGTTGGCATTGATGGGACTCCACACCCGTTCGATTGTTTTCGCTGAGATTTATGAGGTATATATCAGTTTTACGTTATTTATACATGTGATTGCACTTTGATATACACATTGATGTATTGTGTGTGCCGGCATACCCATCCAGGGATGGCACAGATACACAGAGGCTTGACTGTTTGAGGTCGGGTCGCTACAGAGATGGTATCAGAGCACATGTTGACTGTAGGACGTGACCCTAGAAACTGGAAAGCCCTTATGAAAGGATTTCTCTAAAACTTTATTTTCAGAAAGATCCTTTACCTCTCTTCTTTTCTGAGCTTTATAAAATCTTTCCTTTACCTCAAATAGTTAGACAATACCCCTTTTCCCTTTGACCACATGGAGGATCAACTGATGAGACCCCTCCGAGAAGGGCAAGATATTGGACTTCACCATACACTGGAAGAATTGAAGCTACAACAGTCGAAGCCTTTGAAGAATTGAAGAATTTGAAGACACCGACAAATTCCAAGATTTATATGACCTTTAGAGGACTAAACCCTTATTGTATACTCACGTTAGATGCGATGATTTGTGAGCTGTCATATTTTGTGTATGTTTTCTGACAGCAACAAATAAAACTTATTTTCAAAAATATATTGTGTGTATTGTGTGTATCTCTCTCTATCTCTCTCGTATCTCATCCCAAAACCCTTGGACCCAATAGATGATGAATGAAAATGGACTTGTATTCTCTGAACCGATCACTCAGTTGGAGGTAGAGCTATGGATTCAAAACATGGAGAATCACTTCAGGAGCAATTTGGTTGCAAGGAAGTATGAGGTTCAATATGCTCTTCAGTACTTTACAAAAAGTGTTGCAACCTGGTGGAAAATGCATCAAGCCAGACAAGGATGTAATCGAGCAAAAACTTGGGAGGAACTGAAGAATACTTTGTTGGGATCCCTTCTTATCCGGAAGCATGGTGATAACCCGATGAAGAAACCTTGTGCCTGCAAGATATGCGAAGAAATAGGACACACCCATGAAGAACACAAGGATGGATGCCCTCATTGTGAAGGAAATCACAAAGCTCAAGAATGTCCAATGATGAAGGTTACTTGTTTCTTGTGTGAAGGAACTACGCACTACCCTGCCCAGTGTCATATTTATCCCAAGGTACAAGAAATTACCAAGCAGCAGAAGGAAGCAGTGAAAGAAGCCCTCGGGGAAAGTTTAAGAAAACCGGTGATGAAAGAAGATGTTGACGACCCCGATGGATAAAGCCTAAACATATTTTACTCCAATGCTTGCTATTCATGTGGAGAAGGACATTTTTCATAGTATTGCACGAAGGAAAGCCAAGAGTATCTGGGAAACTTCCCGACGGAAGAAGTGGAGTTTGATCCCCAAGAGATAGAAGAACTAATCGAAATGAAGAAGTCCAGGAAGAGAAAGAGCATGTATCCCCAGAACAACCCAATTTCTGCAGAAAAGGACCTGAGTCATATCACTTGTTATAGGTGCAAGGATTTAGGTCATTACGCTAGGAAATGCCCAGCAAGGAAGCCAAGAACCTAAGGAGCCAAGATAACCAGTAGGAAGCCCCTGGATTTGTCTGAAGTCATTTGTTTACGATGCAAAGGAGTAGGACAGCTAGAGAATGTTCAGACCTGAGGAAAGCTTGATCTTGATATTGGGATAAAGCATGTAATAAATGTGGAACACACTTTTATTTTTGTTGGGGATGTTGAGTTGAGTTATGAAATGGAAATTGTAATAGTTCGTGAAGCAATAAAGTTGATATGTTTGGAATCTCATATGAGATGTTATGAGTTGCTTGTTGTTCCTGAGTGCCTCTCTCACTATGTCACCCAGACTTAAACCTTGAACCCATGGACAAGCTGACCCAAACCTTTCCCCAAAAATAACCACATTTCACCCAAGGAAATAGATACATTATCCTGAGTACCCCTTCTATCTTATACCTGGAGATGACAACCCTTTACGAGTCTTTTCTCAAGGGCCCGGAAATGATCATGACCCTGACTAGTGATAACCCACAAGTATAGGGGATCGCAACAACTTTCAAGGGTATAGTATTCAACCCAAATTTATTGATTCGACACAAGGGGAGCCAAAGAATATTCTCAAGTATTAGCAGCTGAGTTGTCAATTCAACCACACCTGGAAACTTAGTATCTGCAGCAAAGTGTTTAGTAGCCAAGTAATATGATAGTGGTGGTAGCAGCAACAAAAGTAAAGACAACAAAAGTAATGTTTCTGGTATTTTGTAGTGATTGTAACAGTAGCAGCGGGAAAGTAAATAAGCGTAAACCAGTGTATGGAAAACTCGTAGGCACCGGATCAGTGATGGAAAATTATGCCGGATGCGCTTCATCATGTAACAGTCATAACATAGGGTGACACAGAACTAGCTCCAATTCATCAATGTAATGTAGGCATGTATTCCGTATATAGTCATACGTGCTTATGGAAAAGAACTTGCATGACATCTTTTGTCCTACCCTCTCGTGGCAGCGGGGTCCTATTGAAAATTAAGGGATATTAAGGCCTCCTTTTAATAGAGAACCGGAACAAAGCATTAGCACATAGTGAATACATGAACTCCTCAAACTATGGTCATCACCGGGAGTGGTCCCGATTATTGTCACTTCGGGGTTGCCGGATCAGAACACATTGTAGGTGACTATAGACTTGCAAGATAGGATCAAGAACTCACATATATTCATGAAAACATAATAGGTTCAGATCTTAAATCATGGCACTCGGGCCCTAGTGACAAGAATTAAGCATAGCAAAGTCATAGCAACATCAATCTCAGAACATAGTGGATACTAGGGATCAAACCCTAACAAAACTAACTCGATTACATGATAATCTCATCCAACCCATCACCGTCCAGCAAGCCTATGATGGAATTACTCACGCACGGCGGTGAGCATCATGAAATTGGTGATGGAGGATGGTTGATGATGACGACGGCGACGAATCCCCCTCTTTGGAGCCCCGGACGGACTCCAGATCAGCCCTCCCGAGAGGTTTTAGGGCTTGGCGGTGGCTCTGTATCGTAAAACGCGATGATTTCTTCTCTCTGGATTTTTTCTCTCCGAAAGCAAATATATAGAGTTGGAGTTGGCGTCGGAGGGCATCCAGGGGGCCCACGAGGTAGCGGGGCGCGCCCTAGGGGGGCGCCCCCCACCCTCGTGAGAAGGGTGTGGGCCCCCTGGTCTTCATCTTTGGCGAGGATATTTTATTATTTTTTCTAAGATGTTCCGTGGAGTTTCAGGTCATTCCAAGAATATTTGTTTTTTGCACATAAAACAACACCATGGCAATTCTGCTGAAAACAGCATCGGTCCGGGTTAGTTCCATTCAAATCATACAAGTTAGAGTCCAAAACAAGGGAAGAAGTGTTTCGAAAGTAGATACGACGGAGACATATCAACTCCCCAAGCTTAAACCCTTGCTTCTCCTCAAGCAATTCAGTTGACAAACTGAAAGAAAGAAAAACATTTACAAACTCTGTTTGCTCTTGTTATTGTAACTATGTCAAGCCAGCATTCAAGTTTTCAGCATAGATCATAACTAACAACATTTGCAATAATTCTCATGTCTCATAATTACTCATATCAATAGCATAATCAACTAGCAAGTCATAATATTAAATCTCGAATGACAACACTTTCTCAAAACAATCATAATATGATATAACAAGATGGTATCTAGCTAGCCCTTTCTAAGACCGCAAAACATAAATGCAGAGCACCTTTAAAGATCAAGGACTGACTAGACATTGTAATTCATGGTAAAAGAGATCCAATCATAGTCATACCCAACATAGATTAACAGTGATGAATGCAAATGACAGTTGTGCTCTCCAGCTAGTGCTTTTTAATAAGAGAGTGATGACTCAACATAAAAGTAAATGGATAGGCCCTTCGCAGAGGGAAACAGGGATTTTTAGAGGTGCCAGAGCTCAGTTTTGAAATAGAGATAAATTGTATTTAGAGCGGTATACTTTCATTGTCAACGTAACAACTAAGAGATGGCGATATCTTCCATGCTAAACACATTATAGGCGGTTCCCAAACAGAATGGTAAAGTTTATACTCCCCCTCCACCAACAGGCATCAATCCATGGCTTGCTCGAAACAACGAGTGCCTCCAACATACATCAGATCCCAGGGGGGGTTTTGTTTGCAATTAATTTTGATTTAGTTTGCATAAAGCATGGGACTGGGCATCCCGGTGACCAGCCATTTTCTCGTGAGTGAGGAGCGGAGTCCACTTCTCTTGAGAATAACCTGCCTAACACGGAAGATAAGGACAACCTTAGTTGATACATGAGCTATTCGATCATACAAAATAGAATGTTTATTTGAAGGTTTAGAGTTTGGCACATACAAATTTACTTGGAACGGCAGGTAGATACCGCATATAGGAAGGTATGGTGGACTCATCTGGAATAACTTTGGGGTTTAAGGGATTGGATGCACAAGCAGTATTACTGCTTAGTACAGGTGAAGGCTAGCAAAAGACTGGGAAGCGACCAACTAGAGAGCGACAACAGCCGTGTACATGCATTAAAATTAATAAACATTGGATGCAAGCATGAGTAGGATATAATCCACCATGAACATAAATATCGTGAAGGCTATGTTGATTTTGTTTCAACTACATGCGTGAACATGTGCCAAGTCAAGTCACTTAAATCATTCAAAGGAGGATACCACCCCATCATACCACATCATAATCATCACAATAGCATGTTGGCACGCAAGGCAAACCCTTATAACTCATAGATAATCAAGCATGGCACAAGCAACTATGATCTCTAATTGTCATTGCAAACACGCTTATTCATAATAAGCTGAATCAAGAACGAGGGACTCATCATATTTACAAAAACAAAAGAGGTCGAGTTCGTACCAGCTTTTCTCATCTCAGTCAGTCCATCATATATCATCGTAATTGCCTTTCACTTGCACGACCGAACGGTGTGAATAATAATAAGAGTGTACGTGCCTTGGACTAAGCTAGAATCTGCGAGCATTCAATAAGCAGGAGAATACAAGGCAATATGGGCTATTGGTTAAATCAACAATAATGCATATAAGACCCACTTCAACAATTTAATTATGGTCTTCTCCTACTGACCCCAAAGAAAAGAAAAGAAATAAAACTATTTACATGGGAAAGCTCCCAACAAGCAAAAGAAGAATGGGAAATATTTTTGGGTTTTCTTTTTAATTATTACTACTACAGCAGAAAAATAAACTACTACTAATTTTTTTTGTTTTTCTTAAGGTTTAACAAACACACAAGAAGAAAGCGGGAAAAAGAAAATAAACTAGCATGGATATTACAGTGAAAAAGTATGAGCACCGACATCTAGCAATGAGTGTGTGTGAGCATAAATGTAATGTCGGTGAGAAATACGTACTCCCCCAAGCTTAGGCTTTTGGCCTAAGTTGGTCTATGGCCACGGCTGGCCTGGCGGATATCCATAATAATAGTTGTTGGGGTCGTACTGTGATGAGGAAGAATAGTTGGGATCATACTGTGATGAAGAAGAAGACTCTGACTGCCACTGGCTGACAGTCATCTCTGGATCCCAAGAATAAACAGATTGTCATAGGATTCTTGTAAGCTTGGATGACAGCCCACGTAACGAGGTAGGGTCCTACAAAGTTAAACAAAGAAGGAGCAGGCAGGATGATGTTTGTTAAAGAACAATTGATACTTAAGCTCTCCTGCCCTATTCTTAACAATAAAATCATGTGCCACCATACTTTTATGATCTAGATAAACACGGGGCAGCACCTTTTCTTCCTTCTCAGCATGCCTAATAGGTATGTTAAAATGTGCAGCTAGGCGTGTGGCATAGACGCCTCCAAAGATGGGGCATTTGGTACGGTTCATACTTAACCGTCTAGCAATAATACCACCCATGCTAAAAGTGTTATCACCGTATAAACCGTGGTGCAGAATAATTATATCAGGGATACTAAGGTTCCCATAGTTTCCGCGTCCAATTAAACAACGACTAGCAAATAATGCAAAGTAACGTAAAACAGAAAAATGTATGCTAGTGATTCGTGCATCGGAAACCTTCCTAGTTTCTCCTACAGTGATAGTATCAATAAACCCAGCCACATCATCATGATGTGGTTCTCCTGTCTTGCCCTCAAAAGGGACTAAACAAATCCGACAGAAATCATAAAGTGACATCTCCTTATGCTCATCATATAAATGAAACTCCACCATAGGTGGTGAGTTCCTAGAATGAAAATGAAAGTTTTGCACAAAAGTATTTGTGAGTAAGAGATACTGATCGCATTGGTCGTGGAGGAAAGAAGTGAGGCCTGCATTGTGAGCTAATTCATGAAAGTCTTCATAGATACTGGCTGCTCTCAAGAAATCATCAGAAGGCCATTCACACGCCCGAATCTCCGCGGTGCGCGGCAAATTATACTTAGGCTTCGGTGCCTTTTCCTTCAAGCTTTGGCTCGATGAGCCACTCAAGAATCTCCTCATTATTTTTCTGAAATAATCTGAAATTTTTAGTAACTTCAAAATAAAAGTAAACCAAACTCAATAATATTGATAGCAACTACTCCTACACGTGCCTAGAGCCTATATCAAGCATTAGAACTACTTGGAACCATATAAATTTGACATGCAAGCTCAAGAACATGGTCACCTATGTAGCACAAATTTGCAAAGAATAAAGCACTAGAACAAAAACTAATTGGACCAATGGAGGAGTCACATACCAAAGAACAATCTCCCCAAGCAGTTTTGCGAGAGGTGCTTTGAGCAAGGAGATCGAAAATCACAGCAAAAGTGGCTGGAACTTGTGCTTGAGTTGGTTTTTCGGGTTTGTGTGAGACAGAGGAAGAAGATGGGTGCTGGGATAAGTGGAGGAGGACCACCGTGGGCCCACGAGGCAGGGGGGCGCGCCCTAAGGGGGGGTGCCCACCACCCTCATGGCCAGGTGGCAGCTCCTCCCGCGGTAATTTTTGCATAGTAAATCCTCAAACATTCCCAAAAAATCATATTAAATTGGCATGTCATTCTGAGGACTTTTATTTTCGGGATATTTTTATATTGCACGGATAAGTCAGGAAACAGACAGAAAAAATACTATTTTTACTTTATTTCTACTAATTAACAAAAAATATAGAGAGGGTACAGAAGGTTGTGCTTCTAGTTTCATCCATCTCATGCTCATCAAAAAGAATCCACTAACAAGGTTGATCAAGTCTTGTTAACAAACTCATTCTGATAATCATGAAACCGGAGAAATTTCGAATAACACTAAGTTACCTCAACGGGGATATGCACATCCCCAATGATAAGAATATCATATTTCTTCTTGACAGTTGCTAGAGGAAATTCAAAACCTCCAAATATAATCGATGGAATTTTTCCAATAGAGTTGATACTATGAACTTGAGGTTGTTTCCTCTGAAAGTGTACCGTATGCTCATTACCATTAACATGAAAAATGACATTGCCTTTGTTGCAATCAATAACAGCCCCTGCAGTATTAAGAAAAGGTCTTCCAAGAATAATAGACATACTATCATCCTCGGGAATATCAAGAATAATAAAGTCCGTTAAAATAGTAACGTTTGCAACCACAACAGGCACATCCTCACAGATACCGACGGGTATAGCAGTTGATTTATTAGCCATTTGCAAATATATTTCAGTAGGTGTCAACTAATTCAAGTCAAGTCTACGATATAAAGAGAGAGAGGCATAACACTAACACCGGCTCCAAGATCATATAAAGCAGTTTTAATATAATTTCTTTTAATGGATCAAGGTATAGTAGGTACTCCGGCATCTCCATGTTTCTTTGGTATTCCACCCTTAAAAGTATAATTAGCAAGCATGGTGGAAATTTCAGCTTTCGGTATCTTTCTTTAATTAGTAATGATATCCTTCATATATTTAGCATAAGGATTTGTTTTGAGCACATCAGTTAATTGCATATGCAAAAAGATAGGCCTAATCATTTCAGCAAAGCGCTCAAAATCCTCATCATCCTTTTTCTTGGATGGTTTCAGAGGAAAAGGCATGGGTTTCTGAACCCAAGGTTCCCTTTCTTTACCATGTTTCCTAGCAACAAAGTCTCTTTTATCATAACGTTGATTCTTTGATTATGGGCTATCAAGATCAACAGCAGGTTCAATTTCAACATCATTGTCATTACTAGGTTGAGCATCATCATGAACATCATCATTAATATTTTCGTTAGGTTCATGTTCATTACCAGATTGTGTTTCAACATCAGACTTAGAGATGTCATTTGGATTATCAGGTGGTTCAGCAATAGGTTCACTAGAAGTTTGCATAGTTATATCATTTTTCTTCTTCTTTTTAGAAGAACTAGGAGCATCACTATTATTTTTTTGAGAATCTTTCTTGATTCTCTTAGGGTGGCCTTCAAGATACAAAGGTTCCTGAGTCATTCTACCAGTTCTAGTAGCCACTCTAACAGCATAATCATTTTTCTTACTATTCATTTCATCAAGCACTTCTTTTTGAGCCTTAAGTACTTGTTCTACTTGAGTGGTAACCATAGAAGCATGTTTGCTAACAAGTTTAAGTTCACCTTTAATGTTAGCCATATAATCACCCAAGCATCTAATCATATAAGCATTTTCTTTTAATTGTCTACCAAAATAAGCATTGAAGTCGTCTTGCTTAAACATAAAGTTATCAAACCCATCCAAGCACTGACTAGCAATTTTAGTAGGAGGAACTTCAGCTTTATCATATCTATAGAGAGAATTTACCTTTACTCCCTGTGTTGGGATACCGGGATCAGGAGGTTCTTTAGTAAATAAAGAATTGAGATCATATGTTTCTTCAACAGGCGGTATATTAAGACCATGTATTTCTTCAATAGGAGGTAAATTCTTAACGTCTTTAGCTTTAATACCTTTTTCTTTCATAGATTTCTTTTCCTCTTACATATCTTCGGGGCTGAGAAATAGAACACCTCTCTTCTTCGGAGTTGGTTTAAGAATAGGCTCAGTAATTGGAGCAGGAGCTGGCTCAGGAGGTGCCTAATTATTTTCATTTGTCAACATATTATTCAATAGAATTTCAGCTTCATCCGGTGTTATTTCCCTCAAAAGAGAACCAGCACAACTATCCAGGTAATCTCTGGAAGCATCACTTAGTCCATTATAAAAGATATCAAGTATTTCAGGTTTCTTAAGAGGATGATCAGGCAAAGCATTAAGTAACTTGAGAAGCCTCCCCCAAGCTTGTGGGAGACTCTCTTCTTTAATTTGCACGAAGTTGTATATTTCCCTCAAAGTAGCTTGTTTCTTATGAGCAGGGAAATATTTAGCAGAGAAGCAATAAATCATATCCTGGGGACTACGCACACAACTAGGATCAACAGAATTAAACCATATCTTAGCATCACCCTTTAATGAGAATGGAAATATTTTGAGTATATAAAAGTAACGCGATCTCTCATCATTAGTAAACAGGGCAGCTATATCATTTAACTTAGTAAGATGTGCCACAACAGTTTCAGATTCATAGCCATAAAATAGATCAGATTCAACCAAAGTAATTATATCAGGATCAACAGAGAATTCATAATCCTTATCAGGAACACATATAGGTGAAGTAGCAAAAGCAGGGTCAGGTTTCATTTTATCTCTAAGTGATTCTTTGTTCCATTTAACTAATAACCTCTTAAGCTCATATCTATCCCTACAAGCTAAAATAGCAGCAGAAGATTCCATATCAAAAAGATAGCCCTCAGGAATAACAGGCATATTTTCATCATCACTATCATCATCGTATTCAGATTCAATAATTTCTTTTTCTCTAGCCCTAGCAATTTGTTCCTCAAGAAATTCACCAAGGGGCACAGTAGTATCAGGCATAGATGCAGTTTCATCATAAGTATCATGCATAGCAGAAGTGGCATCATCAATAACATGCGACATATCAGAACGAATAGTAGAAGCAGGTGTAGGTGTCACAAACCTACTCATAACAGAAGGTGAATCAAATGCAGAGCTAGATGGCAGTTCCTTACCTCCCCTCGTAGTTGAGGGATAGATCTTGGTTTTTGGATCTCTCAAGTTCTTCATAGTGTCCAGCAGATATAAATCCCAAGTGACTCAAAGAATAGAGCTATGCTCCCCGGCAACAGCGCCAGAAATTAGTCTTGATAACCCACAAGTATAGGGGATCGCAACAGCTTTCGAGGGTAGAGTATTCAACCCAAATTTATTGATTCGACACAAGGGGAGACAAAGAATATTCTCAAGTATTAGCAGCTGAGTTGTCAATTCAACCACACCTGGAAACTTAGTATCTGTAGCAAAGTGTTTAGTAGCATAGTAATATGATAGTGGTGGTAGCGGCAACAAAAGTAAAGACAACAAAAGTAATGTTTTTGGTATTTTGTAGTGATTGTAACAGTAGCAGTGGGAAAGTAAATAAGTGTAAACCAGTATATGGAAAACTCGTAGGCACCAAATCAATGATGGATAATTATGCTAGATGCAGTTCATCATGTAACAGTCATAACATAGGGTGACACAGAACTAGCTCCAATTCATCAATGTAATGTAGGCATGTATTCCGTATATAGTCATACATGCTTATGGAAAAGAACTTGCATGACATCTTTTGTCACTTCGGGGTTGCCGAATCATAACACATAGTAGGTGACTATAGACTTGCAAGATAGGATAAAGAACTCACATATATTCATGAAAACATAATAGGTTCAGATCTGAAATCATGGCCCTCGGGCCCTAGTGACAAGCATTAAGCATAGCAAAGTCATAGCAACATCAATCTCAGAACATACTGGATACTAGGGATCAAACCCTAACAAAACTAACTTGATTATATGATAAATCTCATCCAACCCATCACCGTCCAGTAAGCCTACGATGGAATTACTCACGCACGGTGGTGAGCATCATGAAATTGGTGATGGAGGATGGTTGATGATGACGACGACGATGAATCCCCCTCTCCGGAGCCCCGAATGGACTCCAGATCAGCCCTCCCGAGAGGTTTTAGATTCATAGCCATATATAGACTTGGAGTTGGCGTCGGAGGGCATCCAGGGGGCCCACGAGGTAGGGGGCGCCCCCACCCTTGTGAGAAGGGTGTTTTCGGGGGTGACTGATCCCCACGGACACCTATGGGACCACGGCGGACTGAGGCCCCTTTCGGTTCGGCAGGGGGCGGAGAGTGCGCGAAGAGCAGATCGAGGTGAAGCGCACGAGCAACGCGATCAGTTTACCCAGGTTCGGGCTGCACGGATGCGTAAAACCCTACTCCTGCTTTGGTTTGTATTTGTGTTCTTGCTCGGGAGCGATGAACGCTATAGTACACTTGAATGGCTAGCGAGACCGAGCGTGAGAATGATCATCCCCTCCTTCTCTGTTGCACATGGGCCTCCTTTTATATGTCAAAGGGGTCACCGACAGGTGGCAACAGAGATGACGGTAAAAAGGTAAAAGAAGTGGTGGTTGGCGCCACCGCTTACTACAGTTGTACCATACCTAACCCTGACGGCAGGGGACAAAGGCATTAAATGCCTGTCTGTGTCGCCTAGACGGTGCAGAAAGGGACCGCTAGGGACGCCATTGCTTGCCACGACGGCTATGTTGTCAGCGCCGCTTGCCACCGTGTACCTCTAGCTGCACAGCCTTCCGCCACGTATGCCTGGAAGGGACCCAGAGCGACACGTTGGCGGATGTGCTGGAGCGCAGTTACAGGACGGAAGCTTGCCGCGGCAAGTGCCTTGCCGCGGTTATTATCTTGCCGCGCCCAGGAGCTTGCCGCTCACTGGGTCTTGCCGGGACACGAGGTGTGCTGCGGCGAGTTCCTTGATATGTCTTGATTGGCCTTCCCGGCAAGCTCCTCTTGCCGGGGTCTTGTCTACTTCCCGGCAAGCTCCTCTTGCCGGGGCCTTGGATACTTTGTTCTTGAATGGCTCCAAAGGAACCACGGAGGATCTTCGCGGTCGCCCGGCAAGCCTTGCCGCGGGACGCTGCGACTGCCCGTGCACAAGTTCGGGATACTAAGGTACCCCTACTTTAGTACACCGACAGGAGCCTCCGGGCCTGGGCCATACGCGGTGCCGAGTGCTGTTGGGCCAGGCCCAAAACAGGGCACGGGCACGCGCGGCCTAAGTTACGCCGTAACTCACTCCGCATCCACCGCGCGCTCTCCGCACGGCACGCGTCGAACGCGGCATCGTGGGATTGATCGTGGGTGGTTTCTTTATTAGGAAAGGCGGAACGTCCGCCACCTCCCCCTTTATAAGCAAAGGGAAGCAGGGGTAGTGCGCCCACTCGCCCCCATTCCGCTCCAATCTTGAAAAACTCCGCCCCGCCTCCGTCTTCCCAAAGCATACAGAGCGCAGTGCCCTGCCCTCCGCATTGCCACCAGCACCACTACGCTATCGACCTCCTCCACTGCTTCCGCCATGGCTCCGAAGGGGACAAGGGGAAGTCCGTGAAGTCGACCGAGGCGCAGCGGCTCGCGGCGCTGCGGAAGGAGCGAGCCATTTCCCCCCCCCCCAAGCTCGGCGCGAAGGAGCTGCGGGAGTACTATTATCTCTTTTGGGCGACGGAGACGCGAGCTCACCCATGGACCAAGGTGCTCCCGGCCGCTGCTCACGCGACGGCTTCGGACGGGTACCCTTTCTTTGCCATCTTCTTCTACTGTGGGCTCTGCCCACCTTTTTCCGAGTTCTTCTGCGATATCATGAACACATACAATCTCTGTCTCCTTGACTTCACTCCCAACGCCGTCCTCACCATGGCAGTTTTCGCACACCTTTGCGAGAACTTTGTCGGAGTCCACCCTAGCATAGCCCTTTTTCGCCACTTTTTCATTCCCCAGGTAGAGAGAGGAGAGCCCTTGTCCGGCGGAATTGCCTGGGTCTCTAGGACCGGCAAGAAGGATTCCTATTTGGAGGGAGAATTCCACAACAAGTGGGAGGAGTGGAGGGCTGATTGGTGCTGGATTGTCGAGGAGAGCCCGCAGCCATTCACCACCCGGCGTCAAGTAGCAGCAGTGCGCGGCAGTGACTGGAGCGACGTGGCCCCGGAGGACAGCAGGCTGAAGATTGCCGTCACCAGGATCCAGCGCCTCAGGCTTGCCGGGCTCACCGTAGGGGCCGTTGGCGCAGACTTTCTTCGTCGCCGCATCGCTCCCCTGCGGGAACGGAGGAGGCCTGCCTGGGAGTTCAATAACGCGGCAGACATCATGAGGCTGTGCCCAGGCCTCAACTACAATTTCACTGTCCTTGATCTCAACGGAATACTGCAGGAGCTCTTCAAGTACGATTCAGATCACCCTAAGGTCTTCAGGTTGCCGCAGGGCGTCATCCCTCTGTGCAACAATTCAGCGCTCGACCGCATCAGGGCGATGATGCCACTGTGTGATTCGCACGGAATCGTGCCAACTTGGCAAGAGCCAGAAGACGAGGTTGTGCAGCAATTCTTCGACGACTTGGTGGAAGTGCCAATCCGCGCCGACGAGAAGGACGGCCTCATCCGCGACACCACCGAGGCGGAGCTGGCGTACATCGCCACCAGGTTGGAAGAGGCGGCGGCAGCTGCCACGGCGGGCGAGTTCGGCTTCACCTTGGAGGAGGCAGCGGCGGCAAACCGCGCCGAACGAGAGGAAATCCCCGGTAAGAAGGAGCTTGCCCGGCAAGAAGAGCTTGCCGGCAAGGAAGATCTTGTCGGGCATGGTGCCGGGCCGAGCGAGCCTGTCGAGGATGCGAGCGGGTCGTTGGAGATTGGCTCCTCTTCCACTTCGTCCTCAGACAGCACGTCGCCAGCAGCGGCTCCGTCTCCACCAAGAAGGCGTCTAGGCAAGGTCGGGGATGCAACGAGGCGGCAGGCGCGTCGGCAGTCGCCGCGCCGCGCGACACGCTCCACCGCGGCAAGCACTGTTGCCGCAGGAGCGCCCCACGCTGCCGCAACAACTGGAGCGGGGTCTTCTCGGACTGCCGCCTCTGCTCCCGCCAAGCGACCAAGGGAGCCTACTCCTCCACCTTCCCGCGCCAGACGTGGTCCGGATTTTGACTTCTCCGCGTTTAGCTCCGACGAGGAAGAAGAAGAGGAGTAAGTTCTTCTTATTATACTTGCAATTCTTTGATTTCTGCTGTTTTTGTCTTGTCTTGTTTCTCACTTGCCTTTCCCTGTATCTGTTCCTTTTTAGGACTCTGGCGCAGAGAGCGGCAAAGAGAGCCAAGGCGCCGGTGATCGTCATTGAGGACGAACCCACTTCATCAACAGGGGACGTGCCCGAGACGAACATGTCGGACCCGGCGGCTGATCTTCAGAGCAGCCCCAGCATAAGTGTCTTGTTTACTTCCCGCTGTCAGGCGCGCATGAAGAGCTTTGCTTTGCTGATATTTGCTGACTTGTGCAGGAGCGGAGCAGCCTCAACAGGAGTGCCCGGAAGCCGCCCCTGAAGTGCCAAGGGAGAGTCCTCCGGCGAGGGAGAGGTCTCCGGCAAGGGAGGGGATTCCGACAAGGGAGGAGCCCCCGGCAAGGGAGGAGCCCCCGGCAAGGGGGGAGGCTCCGGCAAGGGAGGAGCCCCCGGCAAGGGACTACGTCAGCGATCCCCCGGCGATGGAGACCACAGCTGCAGACCCTGGCACAGGTAACTTCCTTGCTTCAAAACTCCCCTTGGCTTCTTCGTCTTCTTGATCTTTCTCTTGGATTTTGCTCGAATTTTGCTCGAATTTTCTACCCTCTTCCGGCCGTTAGATCCATCCGCCGCAGAGCCGATGGAGACTGAAGTCGCCGCCGAGGAAGCAGCCGGCGCCGGCGAGGAGGCCGCCAGGGCTGCCGCAGCGGAGGCGGGCGGGGAGTCTGGCGGTCGTACTGACAACCCAAAGGCCGCAGGAGCGCCAGGCGCTGCTCCGACCACCGACTCCTTCGCCGCAGCTGCCGCGCCAGGCTCCGATGAGCCCCAGCCTGGCGTCTACCTGAAGGTCGGCGAGGGCATCTTCATTAACCTTCCCTGGGCGTCAAGTTCCAGGGCGCCGATCGAGGGGGAGATGCTGGACGGAGAGGTGCTTGCCTCCGCCGGGCTGAAGCTGGTCGACGCGCCAAGCAGCAGAAGCGGCGAACCTGAAGAGGAGCGCCTGCTGCGGAAGCTAGTGGCGCTCTACCGCGCCCGGCAGGCCAAACTGGAGTCCCGCGAAGCGCTCGTTGCGAAGGCCGGTGCCGATATCGAGAAGCGCGCAGAAGAGCTCTGAGGCACCAACCAAGAAGCTCTCCGCTCCCTGGCAAAGGAGTGGGAAGATCTTGCCGAGGCGCAGCAGGCCTTCCTCCTCAAGAAGGCCAACGTCGAAGAGCGCCAACGCCTTGCCGCGGAGAAGTTGTCTTCACAGGAGGGTGACTTGGCGCAGCGGAAGGTCCACCTCGACAGCCACGAGGAGGAGCTTGCCGCACGCGAGCGAGCAGTTGGCGGAGCCATCAAGCAGGCCGAAGACGCCGCCGCAGCTGCCGAGGCCGCCAAGGCTGAGCTGGAGCTGAAGGTGGTGCAGCTGGAGGCGGCCCTCAAGGCGAGCGGCGATGAGCTTGCCGCGCTCATGCTCGAGCGTGAGAAGGACGCCAACAGCTACTTGGAGCTGCAGGCCCTTTTCGCCGAGAAGGGCAAGGAACTGGATGCCGCCAAGAACTCCAACGCCGATCTCGAAGTGAAGCTGGCGGCCCTGACCAAATCTCTGGACGGCGCCAAGGAGCAGGAGGCGTCCTTGAAGGCAGAAGTTGAGGCCGGCAAGGTGCTGCTGGCGAACGTTGTTGCCGCCCAAAAGACCTTGTCGGAGAACATGGAGCACCGGACGGAGGGTCTGGTGAACGTCACCGCGGACGTCGACAAGGAGCTGGCGCAATTGGGGATGGTGGATCTCGGGTACTCCTCTGACGAGAATCTCCAACCCAGCGCCAAGCTGACCCTGTTCTTCAAGGGCGTGGCGACGGCGCTCCAGCGACTCCGGGAGCAGATCCAAAAGCAGCTTGCCGACGAGTCGCGCAAGATTTGCGCGGGAGCTCTCCAGAAGGTGCTGATGAAGGTGGCCTTCCGCAACCCAGGCCTCCGCCTCACCAACGTCCTCCGAAGCCTGCCGCCAGATGCTGAATTGGAGGAGCTCAAGGCCCTTGTCACACCTATTGTGGACAGGGTGAGCGGAATTAGAAGGGTCGAGGGCGACCGTGTAGACTAGGCCATCCATCTTTTTCTTTCCTTGTCGCTGTCAATCATGTTATGAAAAACAGTCTGTTAGAGCTGCGACAAGTTATTTTGTAATATACTCTATCCTTGGTAGTAATTTCTATGTTATTTCCTTTACTTGACTCCTTCCTTTGTATGTTTTTACCCTACGCTTTTAGGGAACTTGCCGGCGTAGGCACCTTTGGCGCGAGCGCTGAGTGCGGAATGTCAGCAACCTGCTGGCGGTGCTGCAGCCGACAAGAAACCTTATCGCGGCTAGTCGCAGCTCACTTAAGTTGTTGAGCGGACTCAAAACAACAGTAAGGGCGCAACTAGCTACGAGTTGGTTCCTCCACGCACAGGTTTTCCATACAAAGCACGGTCGTTCAAGGAAAATAACTTAAAAATTTAAAGGAAATTTGATTGGTCAGACTTTGGCAACTTATCTTTTTTTGTTACTTGCTTCCCAGCAAGGCGAAAACTTCTTGAACGATGCCTGGTCCATACCGTATCTTCTCCCTCCCCCCCCCCCCCGGCAAACTTGTGCGCGAGGGAACCTCCTTTTCCTTGTGAAAAAGAAAGAGGGCGGAAAAACAATATGGAGCTTTAAGGCTCGTTATTTCTTACCGGGGGTAAATGCTGCACAAAATGTCAGATAATACATGCAAAATTTAAAAAGCATGAAACTGACAAGGTGTGCTGAGCACATGATATTTATGCATGGGATCTGCGCCCGGCTTTGTACAAAGGATTACATGCAACAGCGGCAAGACTCGTACAAAAGGTGGTTACCGGAACGGGTTCCGGCAACCGCGCCCTATGGGTAAAACTTGCGAAGATGCTCAATATTCCAGGAGTTGCTCACTGGGATGCCATCTTCGGTCTCCAGGCGGACAGCGCCAGGCCTGGTGACATGTTTCACCCGGTAAGGGCCTTCCCACTTCGGCATCAACTTGTTGGAATTCTTGGCGGACTGAACACGCCGAAGAACAAGGTCGCCTTCCTCGAGACTTCTGGCGTTAACTTTGCGGCTATGATAGCGGCGCAAAGCTTGCTGGTAGCAAGCGGCTCACACAGTAGCCTGAAGACGGTCTTCCTCAAGGAGCAGTGCGTCGTCTTGTCGCAGCTGCTCTTGCTCAAGCTCGTCGTAAGCGAGCACTCGAGGCGACCCGTATACGAGTTCCGGTGGGAGAACTGCCTCCGCTCCATAGACTAGAGCGAAGGGTGTCTGGCCAGTGGCTCGATTTGGCGTCGTCCTGATCGACCAAAGAACCACCGGCAGCTCCTCGATCTAGTTTCTTCCGCACTTGTGCAGCCTGTCGAAAGTTCTGGTCTTGAGCCCATGCAGCACTTCAGCATTTGCCCTCTCCGCTTGACCGTTGCTTCTCGGGTGAGCAACAGAAGCGAAGCAGACCTTGGCGCCAAGATCTTGGACGTACTGCATGAAGGTGCGGCTAGTAAATTGTGTATCGTTGTCGGTGATTATCCTGTTAGGGATCCCAAAACGGCAAACAATCGACCTGAAGAACTTGACTGCTGACTGTGCTGACACCTTTCTCACTGGTTCCACTTTCGGCCACTTTGTGAACTTGTCGATCGCCACGTACAAGTACTCAAAGCCCCCGACAGCTCGGGGAAAGGGGCCGAGGATATCAAGCCCCCAGACCGAAAATGGCCAGGATAAAGGGATCGTCTCGAGAGCTTGAGCTGGCTAGTGTATCTGTTTGGAATGGAACTGGCATGCTTCACATTTGGTTACCCGTGCAGTTGCATCCTGGAGGGCTGTCGGCCAGAAGAAGCCTTGCCGGAATGCTTTTCTGAAAAGGGTTCTTGCGCCAATGTGGTGACCACATATGCCTCCATGTATTTCTGCCAACAGCTTTTGTCCATCTTCCCGGGGAATGCACTTCAATTTCACACCATTGAGTCTTCTTCTGCACAGTATGTTATCGACAAACTGGTACATACTTGACTGCCGGGCTACTCTCTCCTCTTCTTCTTGCTCTTCGGGAAGTTCTCCTGTTTGAAGGAAACGGACGATCTGCTGCGCCCATGTTGGAGCCTGTGGCTCGACAACAAGGACTAAAGGCATATCTGCTGCTGCGGGAACATCCGCTTCTACGGCAAGAGCCTGCGACTCTACCGGAGCTTGACGTTCCCCGATAAGCTTGCCGGGGCAGAACTTGTCGGGAGTGTCTGCTTCAACGGTACAAACCCTAGGGCTTGCCGGAGCAGACTGCTCCTCAGCATTCTTGTTGTTGATCTTGGGGACCTTATTGGCGGCGGCTTCGGGAAGCTCTGCCAGAAAATAGTCGCCAGAAATCAACTTCCTTTTCTTGCTCTGTCCAGTTGGTGGTGTTACGGACGGCTGAGTCAGCTTGAGCACAAAAATCCCTGGTTCCACAGGTAATTTAAGTGCAGCGCATTTCGACAGGCCATCGGCAAGGTCATTCTGAGCTCTTGGGACGTGCTCCATCTGCAGGCCGTCAAAGTGCTCTTCTAGCTTTCTCACTTCGTCGACGTAAGCTTCCATTAAAGGACTCTGGTAGTTCTTGTTTACTTGGCGGACGACAAGCTGTGAGTCACCCCTAACTATGAGCTTTTTAATCCCAAGTTCTGCCGCGATCCTGAGACCGGCAAGCAAGCCTTCATACTCTGCAGTGTTGTTTGTCGCTTGCTCCTTGGGGAAGTGCATCTGGACTATGTACTTGACGTGCTCTCCGGTGGGTGCGACAAGCAGCACTCCGGCACCGGCACCTTGCAGCGAGAAGGCACCGTCAAAGTATATAAGCCACTATTTGTTAGCTTCCTTGGCGGGGATGCTCGTCTCCGGAATTTCTTCATCTGGAGTTGGCGTCCACTCTGCTATGAACTCTGCCAATGCTCTGCTTTGGATTGTTGATGTACTCTCAAATTTGAGGCCAAAGCTTGACAGTTCCAGTGCCCACTCAACAATCCTGCCTGTTGCTTATGGGTTTTGCAATATTCTCTTCAGCGGAAAGCGAGTGACAACTGTTATCTCATGTGCTTGAAAGTAATGGCGCAGCTTTCTCGAGGCCATGAGAAGGCCAAAAAGCAGCTTCTGCACACCAGAGTACCTTGACCTAGCCCCCTGTAAAAGGGAGCTGACAAAGTAAACTGGGCGCTGCACCATTTTCTTCTGTATCTCCTCTTGCATCTGCACAGGTCCATGCTTGTCGGGACCAGAGCCTGTCGGGGAAGCCCCCTGCTTGTCACTGGATGTGCTTGCCGTGGTTGCTGGCTCGTCATCCGCCTCCCTCTCTGCCACTAACGCAGCACTAACCACTTGATTGGTTGTCGCTATATACAGCAGCAACTTCTCTTGCGGTTTAGGTGCGACAAGTGTTGGAGTGGAGGACAGGTATCTCTTCAAGTCCTGCAGCGCAGCCTCCGCTTCCGGAGTCCATTTCATTGGACCTGCCTTTTTCAAAATTTTGAAAAATGGCAGGGCGCGCTCAGCAGACCGAGAGATAAACCTGCTGAGAGCACCCACGCAGCCGGCAAGTCTTCGTACATCCTTGACGCGCTTTGGTGCTTCGATCTGCTCAATGGCCTTGATCTTGTCGAGATTGGCTTCAATTCCCCGCCGAGACACAAAGAACCCGAGAAGCTTGCCGGAGGGGACTCCAAACACACACTTCTCGGGGTTGAGCTTGAGGTTGATCTTGCGCAGATTCGCAAAGGTCTCGTCTAAATCTTGGATTAGAGTTTCCCTGTCTTTGCTCTTGACAACTATGTCATCCATGTAGGCTTCTACATTTCTGTGTATCTGTGCCTTCAGAGCGACATGGACTACTCTTGCAAATGTTGAACCAGCATTCTTTAATCCGAAAGGCATCCGTATGAAACAGTACGTGCCACATGGAGTAATGAATGCGGTCTTCTCCTCATCTTCTTCTGCCATGAAGATCTGATGGTATCCTGAGTATGCGTCAAGAAATGAAAGCAAATCACATCCGGTTGTGGAGTCAACAATCTGGTCAATGCGCGGCAAGGGAAATGGATCTTTGGGACAAGCTTTATTAACATCAGTAAAGTCAATACAAAGCCTCCATTTTCCGTTTGCCTTGCGCACTACAATAGGATTGGCCAACCACGTGGGATGGAGCACTCCTCTGACAAGGCCTGCTGCTCCCAACTTCTTGATTTCCTCTGCTATGAACTCTTGGCGCTCCACTGCTTGTTTCCTGACCTTCTGCTTGAAGGGCCGCGCATGAGGACAAACGGCAAGATGGTGCTCAATTAATTTCCTGGGAACACCGGGGATATCAGACGGTTGCCATGCAAACACGTCGACATTCGCCCGCAGGAAAGTAACGAACGTGCTTTCCTATTTAGGGTCAAGCGTGGCACTGATGGTGAAGGTACCACCAGTGCCGTCCTCCTTGGTGGACACCTTCTTGGTATGTGGTGGAGCTGCCATTGCCTTTTTACACTTGCCGGTGGAGCTCGATGGTGCGTCCTCGACGGCAGCGCAGCACTCCGAGGAGGTGCGCTTGCCGGAGTGGGCATCAGAGCTCTGCATGTTGTATGCATAGTGAGAGGCTGCCATGAACTTGGCGAGCGCTGGATGGCCCATTATCCCATTGTAAGACAATGGGAAATCAGCAACGTCAAAAGTGACCCTCTCCGTTCTGAAATACAGCTCGCTGCCAAATATCACCGGCAACGTGACCTTCCCTTTCGGCTTGCTCTTTCCCGGGTTAATTCCTTGGAACGTACCGGTCTCTTCGAGCTCGCTGTCCGGGATCTGGAGTTTCTGGAGCACAGCGGAGGAGATCAGATTTAAGCCGGCCCCGCCGTCAACTAGCATCTTAGTGACTTTGAGGTTGCGGATTGTTGGCGAAACCAACAACGGCAAGCACCCGACCGCAGTTGTGCGATCAGGGTGATCCTCAATGTGAAAGATGATAGGCGTGCTGGACCATTTTAGAAGCTTGCGTGATTCGATAGGTGGCTCTGCCGCATTAACTTCCCGCAGCCACTGTTTGAGTTGGCGGTGGGAAGTATGCAGAGAAGCACCGCCATCAACACACAAGACTTCTGTAGCTTTCTGAAACTCCTGCTCACTGTTCTCAACATCATCCATATCTTCATCTTCGTCTTCGTCTTCATCCTTGTCGCGACCGTGGGGAGGTTTGTCTCCTTGCTGCTGCTTGGCCTTGCCGCGGCATCCTCCCCGGCTAGCGCGCTTCTTGCCGGCTTCTCCACCACCTCCTTGGGTTCTCTCCTTTTCGCGCCACTCATACTCAGCTTTTTGTTGCTGGACAAGCTGCTCGACCTTCTTGCAGCTCTGGAGATCATGGCCCTTGGTGCGATGGATCTTGCAGTACTGATTGTCGGAGCTGTCCTGCTTGTCGGTGGCCGCCACAGCCTGGCACTTGGTGCATGTGGCAACCTCCTTGCCGAAGCTACCAACCTTAGCTTGCTTGGCTCGACCGTCGTTGCCGGACTACTCAACGACTAGTACCTCTTTGCCTTTCTTCTTCCTGTTGCGCCGCCGGTTTTTCTTTGCCGGGGCAGCATCTTCGCTGTCAGATCCTCCTGCTCCTGTAGTCTCTCCGGGAAATTTCCTCCCTTCTTCAGCGCGTGCACACTTGTCGGCCAGGGCGTACAGCTCGCTGACGTCTCTGATCCTGCTCATCGCCATCTCCTCCCGCATCCTGCGGTTACGCACGTTCTGATGGAACGCGCTGATAACCGTGGCAGGGTGGATGTCTGGGATGTTGCGCTGCACACGGCTGAATCTCTGAATATACTTGCGCAGGGGCTCTCCATCCTTCTGGGCAAGCAGGTGGAGATCACTCTCTTGGCCATGGGGTTTGTGGCCGCCTGTAAAGGCGCCGACAAACTGGTGGCACAGGTCAGCCCAAGAAGATATGGAGTTGTCCGGCAAGTGCATGAGCCAGGACCTGACTTCGGGCTTGAGCACCAGCGGGAAGTAGTTGGCAAGGACCTTGTCGTCTCGCCCCCCGGCAGCTTGCACCGCAATGGTGTAGATGCTGAGGTACTCTGACGGGTGCGACTTGTCATCGTACTTCTCCGGTACGTCTGGCTTGAAATGCTTCTGGCTGGGCCACTGGACTTGCCGTAGCTCACGGGTAAACGCAGGGCAACCTACCGCGTACGGCAAGTCGCCTGGTTCCCCTAGCGCATGCGTATCAACAGAAGGTCCAGCGCGCAGGTCTGATTAACGCCGCGCTTCTCTTCGGCGCTCGATGCGAGTACGAGCGTCTTCTTGTTGTCGTTCATGGAGAACTTGGCGCTGATCGCGGTGGAGTCGATGTCGTGGTGGATCCGGCGAATCGGCGATCTTGGCCTTCGAGGCGGGGAGTGCACAGTGGTTGCAACCTCCCCGGTCTTGTCGCCACCGGCTCGCGCCTGACTCACTTGCCGCAGCTGCGATGCGCTCGGCTGCCGTGGGTTGTCGCCGTTGGCGAAGCCGATGAGACTCTGGATAGTGGCCCTCCAGTCGTCGATCTTGTCTGCCGCTGGAGGGTAATCTAAGAGCAGTTGTACTCGCGCCAAAGCTTCCGCCGGAGTGGTGGGCGGCGGCGGCGAACGGTGCGAGGAACGGGATATGCTCGGACTTCTAACTACGTTAGAAGGAGCAGTATCTCGTCCAAGCGACCGTGCCACGCTCGCGCCAGCATGTTGGCGTTCGTGCTGGTCTTGAGCACTCCGGGATCCGCCAGCTTGATCTTGGCCCAGCAAACGTATGGTACCGTGAGTACCATGACGCTGCTGGTCCCGCGCCTCCTGGGACGGGCGCGGAGCGTGTACGGACACCGAGGTCTTGGAGTGCGCTCGGTTGTTGTGGGAGCCGACCGCGCCGCCGATGTGCAGCGCAGTCTTGTCCTTGGACCTGGCAGTACCATGAGTCCCCTCGTCGGCGCCCGCTCTTCCGCCGACGCCTACTCCACCAGCCGTTTGCTCCGGCGATGGTGGGCTCGGCGCAGACGGAGCAGCTACCTCCGAAGCCTTCTTCTTCGGCGGCATGTCGATGAAGAGGATGAAGATTTGGCTCGTGCGAACGCCGGATCTGGTTCACACAACCTCGACGCACCCCTACCTGGCGCGCCAAAGATGTCGGGGGTGACTGATCCCCACGGACACCTATGGGACCACGGCGGACCGAGGCCCCTTTCGATTCGGCAGGGGGCGGAGAGTGCGCGAAGAGTAGATCGAGGCGAAGCGCACGAGCAACGTGATCAGTTTACCCAAGTTCGGGCTGCACGGATGCGTAAAACCCTACTCCTGCTTTGGTTTGTATTTGTGTTCTTGCTCGGGAGCGATGAACGCTACAGTACACTTGAATGGCTAGCGAGACCGAGCGTGAGAATGATCGTCCCCTCCTTCTCTGTTGCACATGGGTCTCCTTTTATATGTCAAAGGGGTCACCGACAGGTGGCAACAGAGATGAGGGTAAAAAGGTAAAAGAGGTGGTGGTTGGCGCCACCGCTTACTACAGTTGTACCATACCTAACCCTGACGGTAGGGGACAAAGGCATTAAATGCCTGTCTGTGTCGCCTAGACGGTGCAGAAAGGGGCCGCTAGGGACGCCAATGCTTGCCACGACGGCTATCTTGTCAGCGCCGCTTGCCACCGTGTACCTCTAGCTGCACAGCCTTCCGCCACGTACGCCTGGAAGGGTCCCAGAGCGACACGTTGGCGAATGTGCTAGAGCGCAAGTACAGGACGGAAGCTTGCCGCGGCAAGTGCCTTGCCGCGGTTATTATCTTGCCGCGCCCAGGAGCTTGCCGCTCACTGGGTCTTGCCGGGACACGAGGTGTGCTGTGGCGAGTTCCTTGATACGTCTTGATTGGCCTCCCCGGCAAGCTCCTCTTGCCAGGGTCTTGTCTCCTTCCCGGCAAGCTCCTCTTGCCGGGGCCTTGGATACTTTGTTCTTGAATGGCTCCAAAGGAACCACGGAGGATCTTGGCGGTCGCCCGGCAAGCCTTGCCGCGGGACGCTGCGACTGCCCGTGCACAAGTTCGGGATACTAAGGTACCCCTACTTTAATACACCGACAGGTGTGGGCCCCCTGGTCTTCATCTTTGGCGAGGATTTTTTATTATTTTTTCTAAGATGTTCCATGGAGTTTCAGGTCATTCCGAGAATATTTGTTTTCTGCACATAAAACAACACCATGGCAATTCTGCTGAAAACAGCGTCAGTATGGGTTAGTTCCATTCAAATCATACAAGTTAGAGTCCAAAACAAGGGCAAAAGTGTTTGGAAAAGTAGGTACGACGGAGACATATCAACTAGTGATCAGGATTACCCAAAAATCCTGAAGGACATGATGAAGCATATTAATCTTGAAGGAGATGCAATCTACAAGGGTTATCCCTTCATGGAGAAGGGAGTTGAACTTTGGTATGTGGAGGTACACCTCCACCATGTGAAGGGAGTTTTCCCAAAGACTATGGGTCAATACTTTTTCATTTCTCGAGTACCATGAGCAACATTCTTTGATTCTGTCCGTGAAGCTTCTATGGAAGCCATACATTAGATTGGAGAAATACTAGAAGCAAGACTCCGTCACACTCAGGAATACCTGAGGGAGGTGCATGCAGCGATGATGGAGATGAAGCTCATGGCCACCACAATGAAGCAAAAGGTCGATGATTTCATGGATCACATCGCACAATTCCAGTGGGACTGAAGCATCTTCAAGAAGGGCAAATGAATAAGGATGGAAGTAATGCTTGACCATACCAAACTATGTGGATGGCAGCTTTTGTAATAGAGTACTTTTGAAATTTGAGTTTTGAGTAGTGGTTAAGGATGTCATTGAAGGAAATATGCCCTAGAGGCAATAATAAAGTTATTATTTATTTCCTTATTTCATGATAAATGTTTATTATTCATGCTAGAATTGTATTAACCGGAAACATAATACATGTGTGAATACATAGACAAACAGAGTGTCACTAGTATACCTCTACTTGACTAGCTTGTTAATCAAAGATGGTTATGTTTCCTAACCATGGACAAAGAGTTGTTATTTGATTAACGGGATCACATCATTAGGTGAATGATCTGATTGACATGACCCATTCCATTAGCTTAGCACCCGATCGTTTAGTATGTTGCTATTTCTTTCTTCATGACTTATACATGTTCCTATGACTATGAGATTATGCAACTCCCGTTTGCCGGAGGAACACTTTGTGTGCTACCAAACATCACAACGTAACTAGGTGATTATAAAGGAGCTCTACAGGTGTCTCCAAAGGTACATGTTGGGTTGGCGTATTTCGAGATTAGGATTTGTCACTCTGATTGTCGGAGAGGTATCTCTAGGCCCTCTCGGTAATGCACATCACTTAAGCCTTGCAAGCATTACAACTAATGAGTTAGTTGCGAGATGATGTATTACGGAACGAGTAAAGAGACTTGCCGGTAACGAGATTGAACTAGGTATTGAGATACTGACGGTCGAATCTCGGGCAAGTAACATACCGATGAAAAAGGGAACAACGTATGTTGTTATGCGGTCTGACCGATGAAGATCTTCGTAGAATATGTAGGAGCCAATATGAGCATCCAGGTTCCGCTATTGGTTATTGACCGGAGACGTGTCTCGGTCATGTCTACATTGTTCCCGAAAGGTTGAGCGTGAATCATATAGTAGATATGATCAACATAGTGATGTTCACCAATGAAACTACTCCATCTCACGTGATGATCGTACATGGTTTAGTTGATTTGGATCACGTGATCACTTAGAGGATTAGAGGGATGTCTATATAAGTGGGAGTTCTTAAAGTAATATGATTAATTGAACTTAAATTTATCATGAACTTAGTCCTGGTAGTATTTTGTAAATCATGTTGTAGATCAATAGCTCGCTTTGTTGCTTCACTGTGTTTATTTTGATATGTTCCTAGAGAAAATTGTACTGAAAGATGTTAGTAGCAATGATGCGGATTGGATCCGTGATCTGAGGTTTATCCTCATTGCTCCACAGAAGAATTATGTCCTTGATGCACCGCTAGGTGACAGACCTATTGTAGGAGCAGATGTAGATGTTATGAACGTTTGGCTAGCTCAATATGATGACTACTTGATAGTTTAGTGCACCATGCTTAACGGCTTAGAATCGGGACTTCAAAGACGTTTTGAACGTCATGGACCATATGAGATGTTCCAGGAGTTGAAGTTAATATTTCAAGCAAATACCCGAGTTGATAAATATGAAGTCTCCAACAAGTTCTATAGCTAAAAGATGGAGGAGAATAGCTCAAGAAGTGAGCATGTGCTCAGATTGTCTGGGTAGTACAATCACTTGAATCAAGTGGGAGTTAATCTTCCAGATAAAATAGTAATTGACAGAATTCTCTTGTCACCATCACCAAGTTAGTAGAACTTCGTGATGAACTATAATATGCAAGGGATAACGGAAACAATTCCCAAGCTCTTCGTGATGCTGAAATCGATGAGGGTAGAAATCAAGAAAAACATCAAGTGTTGATGGTTAACAAGACCACTAGTTTCAAGAAAAGGGCAAAGGGAAGAAGGGGAACTTCAAGAAGAACAGCAAGAAAGTTGCTGCTCAAGTGAAGAATCCCAAGTCTAGTCCTAAGCCTGAGACTAAGTGCTTCTACTGCAAAGGAACTGGTCACTGGAAGCAGAACTGCCCCAAGTATTTGGCGGAAAAGAAGGATGGCAAAGTGAACAAAAGTATATTTGATATACATGTTATTGATGTGTACTTTACTAGTGTTTATAGAAACCCCTCAGTATTTGATACTGGATCAGTTGTTAAGAGTAGTAACTCGAAACAGGAGTTGCAGAATAAACAGAGACTAGTTAAGGGTGAAGTGACGATGTGTGTTGGAAGTAGTTCCAAGATTGATATGATCATCATCGCACACTCCCCTATACTTTCGGGATTAGTGTTGAACCTAAATAAGTGTTATTTGGTTTTTGCGTTGAGCATGAATATGATTTGATCATGTTTATTGCAATACGGTTATTCATTAAAGTCAGAGAATAATTGTTGTTCTGTTTACATGAATAAAACCTTCGATGGTCATACACCCAATGAAACAAGTTCGTTGGATCTCGATCGTAGTGATACACACATTCATAATATTGAAACCAAAAGATGCAAAGTTAATAATGGTAGTGCAACTTATTTGTGGCACTGCCGTTTAAGTCATATTGGTGTAAAGCGCATGAAGAAACTCCATGCTGATGGGCTTTTGGAATCACTTGATTATGAATCACTTGATGCTTGCGAACCATGCCTTATGGGCAAGATGACTAAAACGCCGTTCTCCGGAACAATGAAGCAAGCAACAGATTTGTTGGAAATCATACATACTGATGTATGTGGTCCGATGAATATTAAGGCTTGTAGCAGGTATCATTATTTTCTGACCTTCACAAATAATTTGAGTAGATATGGGGATATCTACTTGATGAAACATAAGTCTAAAACATTTGAACAGTTCAAAGAATTTCAGAGTGAAGTGGAAAATCATTGTCACAAGAAAATAAAAGTTTCTACGATATGATCGTAGAGGTAAAATATTTGAGTTACGAGTTTGGCCTTCAATTAAAATAATGTGAAATAGTTTCACTACTCACGCCACGTGGAACACCATAGTGTAATGGTGTGTCCGAACGTCATAACCGTACTTTATTAGATATAGTGCGATCTATGATGTCTCTTACCGATCTACCACTATCGTTTTGGGGTTATGCATTAGAGACAGCTGCATTCATGTTAAATAGGGCACCATCTAAATACGTTGAGACGGCACCGTGTGAACTATGGTTTGGCAAGAAACCTAAGTTGTCGTTTCTTAAAGATTGGAGTTGCGATGCTTATGTGAAAAAGTTTCATCTCGATAAGCCCAAACTCAAATCGGAGAAATATGTCTTCATAGGATACCCAAAGGAGACAGTTGGGTACACCTTCTATCACAGATCCGAAGGCAAGACATTCGTTGCTAAGAATGGATCCTTTCTAGAGAAGGAGTTTCTATCGAAAGAAGTGAGTGGGAGGAAAGTAGAAAACTTTATAAGGTAATTGTACCTTCTCCCTTATTGGAAAATAGTTCATCACAGAAAACTGTTCCTGTGACTACTACACCAATTAGTGAGGAAGCCAATGATGATGATCATGTAACTTCAGATCAAGTTACTACCAAATCTCGTAGCTAAATCAGAGTGAGATCCGCACCAGAGTGGTACGGTAATCCTATTCTGGAGGTTATGTTACTTGACCATGACGAACCTACGAACTATGAGGAAGCGATGATGAGCCCAGATTCCGATAAATGGCTTGAGGCCATGAAATCTGAGATGGGATCCATGTATGAGAACAAAGTGTAGACTTTGGTTGACTTGCCCGATGATCGGCAAGCCGTAGAAAATAAATGGATCTTCAAGAGGAAGACGGACACTGATAGTAGTGTTACTATCTACAAAGCTAGAATTGTCGCAAAAAAAATTCGACAAGTTTAAAGGTGTTGACTACGATGAGAGTTTCTCACTCGTATCTATGCTTAAGTCTGTCCGAATCATGTTAGCAATTGCCGCATTTTATGAAATCTAGCAAATGGATAAACAAAACTGCATTCCTTAATGGATTTATTAAAGAAGAGTTGTATATGATGCAACCAGAAGGTTTTGTCAATCCTAAAGGTGCTAACAAAATATGCAAGCTCTAGCGATTCATCTATGGACTGGTGAAAGCATCTCGGAGTTGGAATACATGCTTTGATAAGTTGATCAAAGCATATAGTTTTATATAGACTTGCGGTGAAGCCTGTATTTACAAGAAAGTGAGTGGGAGCACTACAACATTTCTGATAAGTATATGTGAATGACATATTGTTGATCGGAAATAATGTAGAATTATTCTGCAAAGCATAAAGGAGTATTTGAAAGGAGTTTTTCAAAGAAAGACCTCGGTGAAGCTACTTACATATTGAGCATCAAGATCTATAAAGATAGATCAAAACGCTTGATAAGTTTTTTCAATGAGTACATACCTTGACAAGATTTTGAAGTAGTTCAAAATGGAACAGTCAAAGAAAGAGTTCTTGCCTGTGTTACAAGGTGTGAAATTGAGTAAGACTCAAAACACGACCACGACAGAAGATAGAAAGAGAATGAAAGTCATTCCCTATGCCTTGGCCATAGGTTCTATAAAGTATGCCATGCTGTGTACCAAATCTATTGTATACCCTACACTGATTTTGGCAAGGGAGTACAATAGTGATCTGGAGTAGATCACTGGACAGCGGTCAAAATTATCCTTAGTGGAATAAGGATATGTTTCTCAATTATGGACGTGACAAAAAGGGTTCGTCGTAAAAGGTTACGTCGATGCAAATTTTGACACTGATCTAGATGACTCCAAGTCTCAATCTGGATACGTATTGAAAGTGGGAGCAATTAGCTAAGAGTAGCTCCATGCAGAGCATCGTTGACATAGAAATTTGCAAAATACATACGGATCTGAATATGCAGACCCGTTGAGTAAACTTCTATCACAAGCAAAACATGATCACACCTTAGTACTCTTTGGGTGTTAATCACATAAGCGATGTGAACTAGATTACTAAATCTAGTAAACCCTTTGGGTGTTGGTCACATGGCGATGTGAACTATTTGTGTTAATCACATGATGATGTGAACTATCGATGTTAATCACATGGTGATGTGATCTAGATTATTGACTCTAGTGCAAGTGGGAGACTGAAGGAAATATGCCCTAGAGGCAATAATAAAGTTATTATTTATTTCCTTATTTCATGATAAATGTTTATTATTCATGCTAGAATTGTATTAACCGGAAACATAATACATGTGTGAATACATAGACAAACAGAGTGTCACTAGTATGCCTCTACTTGACTAGCTCGTTAATCGAAGATGGTTATGTTTCCTAACCATGGACAAAGAGTTGTTATTTGATTAACGGGATCACATCATTAGGTGAATGATCTAATTGACATGACCCATTCCATTAGCTTAGCACCCGATCGTTTAGTATGTTGCTATTGCTTTCTTCATGACTTATACATGTTCCTATGACTATGAGATTATGCAACTCCCGTTTGCCGGAGGAACACTTTGTGTGCTACCAAACGTCACAACGTAACTGGGTGATTATAAAGGAGCTCTACACGTGTCTCCAAAGGTACATGTTGGGTTGGCGTATTTCGAGATTAGGATTTGTCACTCTGATTGTCGGAGAGGTATCTCTGGGCCCTCTCGGTAATGCACATCACTTAAGCCTTGCAAGCATTACAACTAATGAGTTAGTTGCGAGATGATGTATTACGGAACAAGTAAAGAGACTTGCCGGTAACGAGATTGAACTAGGTATTGAGATACCGACGATCGAATCTCGGGCAAGTAACATACCGATGACAAAGGGAACAACGTATGTTGTTATGCGGTCTGACAGATAAAGATCTTCGTAGAATATGTAGGAGCCAATATGAGCATCCAGGTTCCGCTATTAGTTATTGACCGGAGACATGTCTCGGTCATGTCTACATAGTTCTCGTACCCGTAGGGTCCGCACGCTTAAGGTTTCGATGACAGTTATATTATGAGTTTATGAGTTTTGATGTACCGAAGGAGTTTGGAGTCCCGGATGAGATCGGGGACATGACGAGGAGTCTCGAAATGGTCGAGACATAAAGATCGATGTATTGGACGACTATATTCGGACATTGGAAAGGTTCCGTGTGGTTCGGGTATTTTCGGAGGTACCGGGGAGTTACGGGAATACGAGGAAGAAGCAATGGGCCTTAATGGGCCTTAGTGGGAAGGACCGGGAGGTGGCGCGCGCCACTCCCAAGCCCAGTCCGAATTGGACAAGGGGTTTGGGGCACGGCCCCTCTCTCCCTTCCTTCCCCTCTTCCCCCCTTTCCCCCCTTCTCCTAGTTGGACTAGGAAAGGTGGAAACCTATTCCAACTAGGAGTAGGAATCCTACTCCTCCTTGGCGCCCCACAAGGGCCGGCCGGCCTCCCCCTTGCTCCTTTATATACGGGGGCGGGGGCACCCCATAGACACACAAGTTGATCCACGTGATCATATTCTTAGCCGTGTGCGGTGCCCCCTTCCACCATAGTCCTCGATAATATTGTAGCAGTGCTTAGGCAAAGCCCTGCGACATTAGTACATCAAGATTGTCACCATGCCGTCGTGCTGACGGAACTCTTCCCCGACACTTTGCTAGATCAGAGTCCGGGGATCGTCATCGAGCTGAACGTGTGCTAGAACTCAGAGGTGTCGTAGTTTCAGTGCTTGATCGGTCGGGCCGTGAAGACGTACGACTACATCAACCGCGTTGTCATAACGCTTCCGCTATCGGTCTATGAGGGTACGTAGACAACACTCTCCCCTCTCGTTGCTATGCATCACCATGATCTTGCATGTGCGTAGGAATTTTTTTGAAATTACTACGTTCCCCAACAGTCATAAAGGTTTTGATATGAAGAGAATTATGGATGAACTAGTGCATTTTTGGCGATACTTGTCCGTGTGAACACTTGACCAATGGAAAAAGAAATGTATTCCATAGAGTGGAGTTTGGACAAATGAGTTGGAGTTTGGTTTTAGTTATGATGGTTACCCCAAGAGTACGAGGGAATGAAGTACTATTGGATTTAAAGGAGATGTAATGTTAGAATATGGAACAATAGTAACTCCAAGGATGAGTTAAAGATATACAAGTGTTGAAGTGGGCCATAACCCACAGGCCCTAGGATTTGATAAGGAAACAAGCACAATCTTGTTGAAGAAAAGAATTCTGAAGGAAGCTGTGATTTCATCAGCAGACGTTCCATAGGAGGTTACGTAAACCTGACAGTTGTGAAGAAGCGATAGAGATTTTGTTTGGCTTGCAGAACAAATGGATTTATCCGAACCCAGTTCATGGAGAAGAGAAGTTCTGCAATGCTTGTGAGGATGCCAAGTGTTAGAATACGTGATTCACTAACTGCGTATGTGGTAATGATTCAAGTACGGGATGGATTGGCCCCCATACCGGAGACTTCTATCATGAGCTATCATATGTTGATAGAAAATTAGAGAGCCTTAAAACCCTAGAAGAGTGTAGACTCGACAAGCCAAAACCCTAGAATGGCAGGACAATGGAAACCATGTACAGGCACCTGTTGTCAATCGTTGGTTATGCGGTGAGGTTCAACCCATACCCATTTTCTGCAGGAGAACTAGTAATTGTCGACCACCATGAGATTTTCGATAGTTGTTTAGCATTGGCGACAGCCTGACAGCTAAGAAGACCCAGACTCGGAAGGATCTTATTTGATGCAAGGACTCCAGATTTTGAGGAAAAGGACATGCCCTTACCTGAAGAGCCTTAAAGAAAGAGTTATTCTGGAGAATAAGAGAAGACCGACGCCGTCAACCCAAAGGGCGGAGTACATGAGTTTTGTTGGAACCATAACCATGCTTCTAAGGGTGGTAGCACCCCATACCTTGTGTTGATGAATGGATTTTCAAGAAGACCCCTCCAAACCTAACCTTCTTTCTAGCTTCTCCGAATCTCGAGGACGAGATTCATTTTAAGGGTGGTAGTTTGTAACATCCCAAAATTCTAAATTTTGGAATGTTATATTAAACAAATTATTATGATTATTTGTTTGATTGTTGTGTGATTGATTGTGTGATTGATTGTGTGAAAATGATTGCAAATTGAAAACTTTTTGAAAGTTGAATGAGAGGGAATAAAAGGACTTTCCTAAAACTTTCATCTTGCATTTTGATCACCATGGATTCAAATTTATTTCATCACAAAACCCTAGAGTGAAGATAATATGACTTCTTCCATTTAAAGAAATGAAAAGGGGTTTGAAAATGATGTGAATTCCATTTTGAAATATTTCAAACTTAGAAACTTTAAGCAACTCAATGAGTTCATGAGGGAAGATAAAATGACTTCTTCAAAATTCGAAGAAAGAGAGTTGGAAGTTTCAAAAGAATAGTTTGGAGGTCACTTTGAAGTTATTTGAAACTCATTTTTCATTTGAAGTTGTTTGAAATTCCAAATTCAAATCCAAAGGAGTTATTTGGGTTTATATTCAAATTATTTTTCTCCTAAAAATAAATAAATGGAAATAAGGGTAAAATGATTCCCTTCAATAGAAAATTAGGAGAAAATATATTTGAAATCATTTTGCTATTTTAAAAATGATATTTATTGATTTTAAATGCAACAGTAGCATTGTTTGACTTTTATGAATTTTTATGGAATTTAGTTGAACTTGAAAAATAGGTCATCTTATTGCTGCTATTTTTCTAAGCATTTTGGTATATAATATGCTTATATAATTTTTTTATATTATTATTACTCAGTTTGTTTGTTTTTCTCACTGTTAAAAAAAAGCAAAACCTTTTATTAAAAAAAACTCTGGCCGGCCAGGCCACCGGCCCAGCCAGCCAGACAAGCGCCAGGAGGCCTAGCGGCCCAGCCGGCAATTGGCCCACGGCCGACCTCCCCCGCTGGAGCCGGCCCAGCAGCGCCCGAGGCCTTACGCTTCGCTCGCCCACGCCCCTCTTCTCTCGCTCGCACACAGCGCCCGTTGCAGGAGGGCCCCGCCCTGTCATCCTCAACCTCCGCTCGTTCCGCTCGGATAGAGCACGCACTCACGCTCCTGCAACCACCGGCGCCATTGCCCCGGGATAAGGCCTATCAGCCGCGACACCGAGCCCCTCTTTGCGCCTATAAAACCCCCCATGACCCCCTCTCTCCATTCTGCCACTCCACGTCGTCCCTAGCTCCTCGCAACCACCGCACTGCCGTGTTGGATCTCGCCGGAGTCGGAGTATCTCGGCGGAGTTTTCCATCGCCGTAGACTCCCCTACATTCACTTTGTTTTTTGTCAATCTTCATTACTCGCTGAGGCGCATCTTATTTACATGTTTTCGCCACCTAGGTCTCGCCGGAACCGCCGCCCCGATGACATGCGTACTCGCCGGAGCACGGAGCCGTCGTCCCCGCGTAGCACAACCCCGACGCCCTCGAGGACACCCGCCTCCACCACCAGACTACCCACGCCGCGCCCGACCTCCCTGACTACTTCCCCGCCACGGAAAAGCACCGCAGGCGCCGCCCCGTCCATCGCCCGAGCCAGCGCCGCCGTCCCTGTTCGTCGTCGTCGCCACCGTAAGCGAACCTCTTGTTTGTTTCATTTAGTTTTTTATTTAGTATTAGACCGGTTAACCGCGGTTCGTTTAAACCGAACGGTTTTGATTAAAACCGGTTGTTGGTTTTCTTTAGTTTAGCCACAGTAGTTGTTTTCCTTTATTTAGTGGCCGTTCGCCATTTAGCCCAAGTCGTGAACGCTGCTCAGCCACCCGGAAGCCGCCACGTTGCCTGGGACCTGGTCACAAATACAACTTTCACAGTCAAGTCCCTGAGTTTTCAGTTTAGCCCCTAAACTTCAAATGGTTGTATCTTTTTAAACGTAACTCCAAATTCGACGAAACCAGCGGCAAAATGTTCGTCTCGAATAGCTTTATCCAGAGAACCAGCTTTGAGAACTTTTGGCTAATTTCAAATTTGAATTTATTTAGGTTTGAATTCAAACTTCAACTGGCCATATCTCCTAAACCGTTGCTCCGATTGATGTGATTCTTTTTGCACCGTGTCACTATAGCCAAACCCTACCATTTGGACCATTGTCACACATTTTTCACACAACTATGATCTATCTATGATAGTTTTAGTACTATGCTTTATATGCACGATAGATCACATCACGGTTTTGCACCTTATGTCACCTATTGTTTTGCACCTAGAATTATTTGCATGCAAGTTATGTGTGCTGATTTCCCATTTGGTTTTTCGAGTCGGTTGTGTTGCATGTTATTGCTCTCTGGAATGATTGCTTATGTATGTTATTTTACTTTGACGATAAACTGTCCAGAGTGCGAAGACGAGTACTATCGATCTTTAGAATTCAACTACTGGTATCCAGGCAAATTCACATTTGATCATTCCTTTAGTTACCTATGTTTTATATTATGCACTTAGTCCTTTTGTGGTAGGATTGCATGGTAGGATTTATTATTGCTAGATGGCTATGCCGTTACCTAGTAGTTCATTTGAGGTAGGTCTGATCTATACATCCTTGTCACCACCGTGTAAGTTTATTTTTGCCTCGCTAAATGTAGACGTGGTTTGGGAAGCGAACATAGCGATACATGAGTGACAAAGTAGTAATCAGGACCAAGACTTGTAAATGAACTACTTGGGCAGTATTTGGTTTGAATGGTGGCGAAGTACAGTGGGAGCATGCATGGTTAATCCATGGTGGTGCACCACTAGTGGTCGGTCGCCTAGGCTCAAAGAGATCAATCGTATTCTCATGTCTAGAAGCTTACGTGTGCAGCCACAAGCCAATATGGGCTCTGGCTTAGTTGAGTAGTTAGTGTGACCCCTTCCAGGATGGGCTAGCAGATGTAGAATCAGTAGGTGTACCGGCCTATCCGTGGATTAAGGGGGGAAAACTTTCGAAAAACTATGTCTTGGTCATCCTGTTCTCAAACGCCAGGCAGTGTGAGAACTTCAAGGGAGGCGATCGAGTCTTGGGGGGAAAAGTGCGCAAACCTCTGTAGAGTGTTAAAACCTAATCGATTAGCTGTGTCCCCAGTTACAGACAACTTGAGCATCTAGTAGTGGAAATCCTGGGAGATCTCATCACTCTTAAGTAAACAGTTGGGTTTTAAATGAAACTTTGGGATTGGATTGAGTTGGGTTTACCAACTCATCCTATGCTATACAGTAGTGGTAGAATAATATCTTTTATTCTAGGGAAAAACTAGCTTCATGCAAAAACTAAACTTAGAGCTGTCCACCAGCCAAATTGCATGTACAAATAGGTTCATTATTCTTATGATGTGACTTGCCAGTACATTCAATGTACTGACCTACAGGGCTGCAACGTCTTATGTTGCAGGAATTTTCTACGACGAGTAAGATTTACGTTGTAGGGTTACGGTCTACAATCAACTTGCCATTGGCGTTGATGGGACTCCACACCTGTTCGATTGTTTCCGCTGAGATTTATGAGGTATATATCAGTTTTATGTTATTTATACATGTGATTGCACTTTGATATATACATTGATGTACTATGTGCGCCAGCATACCGATCCAGGGATGGCATAGATACACAGAGGCTTGACCGTTTGAGGTCGGGTCGCTACATTATTGATATGAAGGAAGGGAATATTAGATTCCAAATTCCGTTAAGGAAAGGCATGGAACACTTCCCTAGAAAGAAAATTAAGTTACCATATGAATCTATTATGAGAGCCACTTATGGATTGTTGGGTAACATAGTAATTTCAAAAAAATTCCTACGCACACGCAAGATCATGGTGATGCATAGCAACGAGAGGGGAGAGTGTTGTCCATGTACCCTCGTAGACCAAAAGTGGAAGCGGTAGCACAACGCGGTTGATGTAGTCGTAAGTCTTCACGATCCGACTGATCAAGTACCGAACGTATGGCACCTCCGAGTTTAGCACATGTTCCGCCCGATGACGTCCCTCGAACTCCGATCCAGCCGAGTGTTGCGGGAGAGTTTCGTCAGCACGACGGCGTGGTGACGATGATGATGTTCTACCGACGCAGGGCTTCGCCTAAGCACCGCTACCGTATTATCGAGGTGGACTATGGTGGAGGGGGGCACCGCACACGGCTAAAAGATCGAACGATTAATTGTTGTGTCTATGGGGTGCCCCCCTGCCCCTGTATATAAAGGAGCAAGGAGGATGCAGCCGGCCTAGAGAGGGGCGCGCCAGGAGGATTCCTACTCCTACCGGGAGTAGGACTCCCCCCTTTTCCTTGTTGGACTAGGAGAGAGAGGGGAAAGAGGTGGAGGAGAAGAAGGAAGGGGGGCGCCGCCGCCCTCTCCTTGTCCTATTCAGACTAGGGGGAGGGGGCGCGACCCATGCTCTGGCCACCTCTCCTCTCTTTCCATCAAGGCCCACTAAGGCCCATTAAGTTCCCGGGGGGGTTCCGGTAACCTCCCGATACTCCGGTAAAATCCCAATTTCACCCGGAACACTTCCGATATCCAAACATAGGCTTCCAATATATCAATCTTCATGTCTCGACCATTTTGAGACTCCTCGTCATGTCCGTGATCACATCCGGGACTCCGAACAACCTTCGGTACATCAAAACATATAAACTCATAATATAACTGTCATCGAAACGTTAAGCATGCGGACCCTACGGGTTCGAGAACTATGTAGACATGACTGAGACACGTCTTCGGTCAGTAACCAATAGCGGAACCTGGATGTTCATATTGGCTCCCACATATTCTACGAAGATCTTTATCGGTCAGACCGCATAACAACATACGTTGTTCCCTTTGTCATCGGTATGTTACTTGCCCGAGATTCGATCGTCGGTATCTCAATACCTAGTTCAATCTCATTACCGGCAAGTCTCTTTACTCGTTCCGTAATACACCATCCCGCAACTAACTCATTAGTTGCAATGCTTGCAAGGCTTAAGTGATGTGCATTACCGAGAGGGCCCAGAGATACCTCTCCGACAATCGGAGTGACAAATCCTAATCTCGAAACACGCCAACCCAACAAGTACCTTTGGAGACACCTGTAGCGCACCTTTATAATCACCCAGTTACGTTGTGACGTTTGGTAGCGCACAAAGTGTTCCTCCGGTAAACGGGAGTTGCATAATCTCATAGTTATAGGAACATGTATAAGCCATGAAGAAAGCAATAGCAACATACTAAACGATCGGGTGCTATGCTAACGGAATGGGTCAACTCAATCACATCATTCTCCTAACGGTGTGATCCCGTTAATCAAATTACAACCCATGTCGATGGTTAGGAAACTTAACCATCTTTGATCAACGAGCTAGTCAAGTAGAGGCATACTAGTGACACTCTGTTTGTCTATGTATTTAGACATGTATTATGTTTCTGGTTAATACAATTCTAGCATGAATAATAAACATTTATCATGATATAAGGAAATAAATAATAACTTTATTATTTCCTCTAGGGCATATTTCCTTCATGGATTGCCTACCAAAGATGGGAATACCTACATCTATCCTTGCTTTTATGCCTAGATAGGGGCGTTAAACAATAACGCTTGTTGGGAGGCAACCCAATTTTATTTTTATTCCTTAATTTTTGCTCCTGTTTAGTAATAAAAAATTTATCTAGCCTCTGTTTTTTTGTGTTTTTTGTGTTTAAAGAGTGTTTGTGCCAAGTAGAACCGTTGGGAAGACTTGGGGAAAGTCTTTTTGATCTTGCTGTAAAAAACAGAAACCTTAGCGCTCACGAGAATTGCTGCCATTTTTATTTGGAAAGTGATATTTAGTTAATTATTTTTCCATATGATTAATATATAAATTCCTCACGTTCAGAAATTTATTTTATAATTTTTGGGGTTCCAGAAGTTGCGTTAGCTACAGATTACTGCAGACTGTTCTGTTTTTGACAGATTCTGTTTTTCTTGTGTTGTTTGCTTATTTTGATGAATCTATGGCTAGTAAAAGAGTTTATAAACCATAGAGAAATTGTAATACAGTAGGTTTAACACCAATATAAATAAAGAATGAGTTCATTACAGTACCTTGAAGTGGTGTTTTGTTTCCTTTCGCTAACGGAGCTCATGAGATTTTCTATTTAAGTTTTGTGTTGTGAAGTTTTCAAGTTTTGGGTAAAGATTTGATGGATTATGGAACAAGGAGTGGCAAGATCCTAATCTTGGGGATGCCCATGGAACCCCAAGGTAAAATTCAAGGACACCAAAAAGCCTAAGCTTGGGGATGCCCCGGAAGGCATCCCCTCTTCCGTCTTCGTCCATCAGTAACTTTACTTGGAGCTATATTTTTATTCGCCACATGATATGTGTTTTGCTTGGAGCGTCTTGTATGATTTGAGTCTTTGCTTTTTAGTTTACCAAAATCATCCTTGATGTACACACCTTTTGAGAGAGACTCAGATGATTTGAAATTTATTATAATACTCTATGTGCTTCACTTGTATCTTTTGAGCTATATAGGTTTTGCTCTAGTGCTTCACTTATATCTTTTAGAGCACGGCGGTGATTTTATTTTATAGAAATAATTGATCTCTCATGCTTCACTTATATTATTTTGAGAGTCCTTTAGAACAACATGGTAATTTTCTTTTAGGCATAATAAAAACTTTCATATAAGTGCATTGAATATTAAGAGAAGTTTGATACTTGATGATTGTTTTGAGATATGGAGATAGTGATATCAAAGTTGTGCTAGTTGAGTAGTTGTGAATTTGAGAAATACTTGTGTTGAATTTTGCAAGTCACATAGCATGCACGTATGGTAAACATTGTGTAACAAATTTTAAACATGAGGTTTTATTTGATTGTCTTCCTTATGAGTGGCGGTCGGGGACGAGCGATGGTCTTTTCCTACCAATCTATCCCCCTAGGAGCATGCGCGTAATACTTGGTTTTTTATGACTTGTAGATTTTTGCAATAAGTATGTGAGTTCTTTATGACTAATGTTGATTCCATGGATTATACACACTCTCACCCTTCCATCATTGCTAGCCTCTTCTGTACCGTGCATTGCCCTTTCTCACCTTGAGAGATGGTGCATACTTCGCCGGTGCATCCAAATCCCGTGATATGATACGCTCTATCACACATAAACCTCCTTATATCTTCCTCAAAACAGCCACCATACCTACCTATTATGGCATTTCCATAGCCATTCCGAGATATATTACCATGCAACTTTCCACCGTTTCGTTTATTATGACACGCATCATCATTGTCATATTGCCTTGCATGATCATGTAGTTGACATCGTATTTGTGGCAAAGCCACCGTTCATAATTTTTCATACATGTCACTCATGAGTCATTGCACATCCCGGTACACCGCCGGAGGCATTCATATAGAGTCATATCTTGTTCTAGTATCGAGTTGTAATCATTGAGTTGTAAATAAATAGAAGTGCGATGATCATCATTAATAGAGCATTGTCCCCCCCCCCCCAAAAAGAAAGGCCAAAAAAGGCCCAAAAAATAGAGAATAAAAAGGGGCAATGCTACTATCCTTTTTCCACACTTGTGCTTCAAAGTAGCACCATGATCTTTATGATAGAGAGTCTCTTGTTTTGTCATTATCATATACTAGTGGGAACTTTTCATTATAGAACTTGGCTTGTATATTCCAACAATGGGACTCCTCAAGTGCCCTAGGTCTTCGTGAGCAAGCAAGTTGGATGCACACCCACTTAGTTTCTTTTGTTGAGCTATCATACATTTATAGCTCTAGTGCATGTGTTGCATGGCAATCCCTACTCCTTGCATTGATATCAATTGATGGGCATCTCCCTAGCCCATTGATTAGCCGTGTCGATGTGAGACCTTCTCCTTTTTTGTCTTCTCCACATAACCACCTTCATTATATTCTATTCCACCCATAGTGCTATATCCATGGCTCACGCTCATGTATTGCGTGAAAGTTGAAAAAAGTTTGAGATTACTAAAGTGTGAAACAATTGCTTGGCTTGTCATCGGGGTTGTGCATGATGACAGCATTCTTGTGTGATGAAAATGGAGCATGACCAAACTATATGATTTTGTAGGGATGAACTTTCTTTGGCCATGTTATTTTCAGAAGACATGATTGCTTAGTTAGTATGCTTGAAGTATTATTATTTTTATGTCAATATTAAACTTTTATCTTGAATCTTTCGGATCTGAACATTCATGCCACAATAAAGAAAAATTACATTGAGAAATATGTTAGAAAGCATTCCACATCAAAAATTCTTTTTTATCATTTACCTACTCAAGGACGAGCAGGAATTAAGCATGGGGATGCTTGATACGTCTCCAATGTATCTATAATTTTTGATTGCTCCATGCTATTATATTATCTGTTTTGGATGTTAATGGGCTTCATTTTACACTTGTATATCATTTTTGGGACTAACCTATTAACCGGAGGCCCAGCCCAAATTGCTGTTTTTTTGCCTATTTCAGTGTTTCGCATAAAAGGAATATCAAACGAAGTCCAAACAAAATGAAACCTTTGGGAACGTGATTTTCACAACAAATGTGATCTAGAGACTTGGAGTAGGCATCAAGAAACAATCGAGGAAGCCACGAGGCAGGGGGCGCGCCTATCCCCTGGCGCGCCCTCCACCCTTGTGGGCCCCTCGTTGCCCCACCGACGTACTTCTTCCTCCTATATATATCCACGTACCCCCCCCAACATCCAGGATCACCACGAAAACCTAATTCCACCGCTGCAACCTTCTGTACCCGAGAGATCCCATCTTGGGGCATTTTCTGGAGCTCCGCCAGAGGGGGCATTGATCACGGAGGGCCTCTACATCAACTCCATGGTCTCTCCGGTGATGTGTGAGTAGTTTACTTCAGACCTATAGGTCCATAGTTATTAGCTAGATGGATTCTTCTCTCTCTTTGGATCTCAATACAAAGTTCTCCTCGATCTTCTTGGAGATCTATTCGATGTAATCTTCTTTTGCGGTGTGTTTGTCGAGATCCGATGAATTGTGGGTTTATGATCAAGTTTATCTATGAACAATATTTGATTCTGCTCTGAATTCTTCTATGTATGATTCGTTTATCTTTGCAAGTGTCTTCGAATTATCACTTTGGTTTGGCCTACTAGATTGATCTTTCTTGCAATGGGAGAAGTACTTAGCTTTGGGTTCAATCTTACGGTGTCCTTTCCCAGTGACAGCAGGGGCAGCAAGGCACGTATTGTATTGTTGCCATCGAGGATAAAAAGATGGGGTTTATATCATATTGCATGAGTTTATCCCTCTACATCATGTCATCTTACTTAAAGCATTACTCTGTTCTTATGAACTTAATACTCTAGATGCATGCTGGATAGCGGTCGATGTGTGGAGTAATAGTAGTAGATGCAGAATCGTTTCGGTGTACTTGTCACAGACGTGATGCCTATATACATGATCATACCTAGATATTCTCATAACTATGCTCAATTCTATCAATTTCTCGACATTAATTCTTTTACCCACTGTAATACTTATGCTCTTGAGAGAAGCCACTAGTGAAACCTATGGCCCCCGGGTCTATCTTCCATCATATTAATCTTCCAACACTTAGTTATTTCTATTTCCATTTATTTTACTTTGCATCTTTATTTCTCTTTATCATAAAAATACCAAACAATATTGTCTTATCATATCTATCAGATCTCACTCTTGTAAGTGACCTGAAGGTATTGACAACCCCTTTATCGTGTTGGTTGCGAGGTTCTTATTTGTTTGTGTAGGTGCGTGGGACTCGAGCGTGATCTCCTACTGGATTGATACCTTGGTTCTCAAAAACTGAGGGAAATACTTACGCTACTTTACTGCATCACCCTTTCCTCTTCAAGGGAAAACCAACGCAGTGCTCAAGAGGTAGCAATAATGTTAATAATGATGTTCATGTTGATGCTCAACCTAGTAATGACAATGAAGTAGAGTTTGAACCTGTTGTTGATCTTGATAACCCACAATCAAAGAATCGATGTTATGATAAGAGAGACTTTATTGCTAGGAAACACGGTAAAGAAAGAGAACCATGGGTTCAGAAACCCATGCCTTTCCTACTAAACCATCCAAGAAAAAGGATGATGAGGATTTTGAGCGCTTTGCTGAAATGATTAGACCTATCTTCTTGCGTATGCGTTTGACTGATATGCTTAAAATGAATCCTTATGCTAAGTACATGAAAGATATTGTTACTAATAAAAGAAAGATACCGGAAGATGAAATTTCCACCATGCTTGCTAATTATACTTTTAAAGGTGGAATACCTAAGAAACTAGGAGATCCCAGAGTACCAACTATACCAAGCTCCATTAAAAGAAACTATGTTAAAACTTCTTTATGTGATCTTGAAGCCAGTGTTAGTGTTATGCCTCTCTGTTTATATCGTAGACTTGATTTGAATAAGTTGACACCTACTGAAATATCTTTGCAAATGGCTGATAAATCAACTGATATACCTGTCGGTATTTGTGAGGATCTGCCTGTTGTGGTTGCAAACGTTACTATGTTAACGGACTTTGTTATTCTTGATATTCCCGAGGATAATAGTATGTCTATTATTCTTGGAAGACCCTTTTTGAATACTGCAGGGGTTGTTATTGATTGCACCAAAGACAATGTCACTTTTCATGTTAATGGTAATGAGCATAGGGTACATTTTCCGAGGAAACAACCTCAAGTCCACAGTATCAATTCTATTGGAAAAATTTCAACTATTACTATTGGAGGTTTTGAATTTCGTCTTCCTACTGTCAAGAAGAAATATGATATTCTTATTGTTGGGGACATGCATATCCCGTTGAGGTAACCTAGTGTTATTCGAAAATTCTCCGGTTTCATGCAATTCGGAATGAGTTTGTTAACAAGACTTGATCAACCTTGTTAGTGGATTCCTTTTGATGAGCATGAGATGGATGAATTTAAAAAACACAACTCTCTGTACCCTGTTTTTACTTTCTGTTATTTATATTAAATAAAGCAAAAAACAGTAATTTCTTTCTATTTTCTGAATTTTCCATGCAATAAAAAATACCCCGAAAATAAAAGTTCTCCAAATGCCCTGAAATTTAAATATGATTTTTTCTGGAATATTTGAGAATATCTGGCACTAAGAACACAGCAGGGGGAGCAAGCACCTGGGCACGAGGGTGGAGGGCGCGCCCTACACCACTGGGCGCGCCCCCTGCCTCGTGGGCCCACGGTTGCTCCCCTCCACTTATTCCAGCTACCACATACTCCTTCCTCCCACAAACATCACTAGCCACCTCAAACCCGAGTTCAAGCTCATCTTGCTGCCATTTTCGATCTCCTAGCTCAAAGCTCCATTCACAAAACTTCTTTGGGGGATTGTTCCTTGGTATGTGACTCCTCCAATGGTCCAATTAGTTTTTGTCCTAGTTCTTTATTCATTGCAAATCTTTGCTACTTAGGTGACCCTGTTCTTGAGCTTGCATGTCAAATTTATATGGTCAAAAGTAGTTTTTAATGCATGATATATCCTCTAGGCACATGTGGGAGTAGTTTCTATCAATTTTGTTAAGCTTGGTTCACTTTTATTTTGAAGTTACTAAAATTTTCAGAAAAAGATGAAGAGATTTTTGAGGGGCTCATCGAGCCGAAGCTCGAAGGATAAGAAAAGTGAGGAGGATAAGAGGCCCAAATATAATCTTCCTCGCACCGCGGAGGTTCGGCCATGTGAATGGCGTTGTGATGATTTCTTGAGAGTAGCCAGGATTTATGATGATTTCTATGAATTGGCTGAGAATGCAGGCCTCACCGCCTTCCTCCACGACCAACGCGAACAATATCTCTTACTCACCAATATCTTTGTGCAAAACTTTCATTTCCACTGCTAGGAGCTCACCACCTATGGTGGAATTTTATTTATGTGATGAGCATAAGGAGATGTCACTTCGTGATTTCTGTCGGGTTTGTTTGACCCCTTTCAAGGGAAGCATAGAGGAACCACATTGTGATGATGTGGAAGGGTTTATTGATACAATTTCTATAGGGGAAACGAGGAAAGTTTTCGATGCAAGAATTACTAGCATACATTTTCCTGTTTTTCGTTACTTCGCAATATTTGCTAGTAGATGCTTAATTGGTCGCGGAAACTGTGGCAACCTTAGTGCCCATGATATTGTTATTTTGTTCCATGCATTGTTCTGTGATGACACATTTAGTATGGGCACTATCGTTGCAAAGATTTTAAATCTTAACCGTACTAAGGGCCCCGTCCTTGGAGGCATCTTTGCCTCGTGCCTCGTTGCACACTTTAACATACCTATTAGGCATTATGAGAAGGAAGAGAAGTTGTTGCCTCCTGTTTTTCTAGACTATAAGAGTATGGTAGCACATGATTTTATCGTTAAGAATAAGGAAAAGATGCTTAAGTACAAGCTAATATTTGATAAAAATCACCCTGAGACTATTACCTTGCCTGCTCCTTCTTTGTTTGACTTATCTACAGGAAAGTACCTTGTTTCACCGGAGGCCATTCATGCCTACCGAAACCCCACACCAGCTAGAGAGCCAGAGCCGGAACCACAATTTGATCCTCACCGGCAGTCTGTTTATCAGTGGAATCCGGAGATCGCCAACCAGTGGCACTAGGGGGATTCTTCTCAGTACGACCCCAACTATTACTTTGCATATCCGCCAGGCCAGCCGTGGCCATAGACCAACTTAGGCCAAAAGCCTAAGCTTGGGTTAGCACGTATTTCTCACTGACATTACATTCATGTTCACACACTCATGCTAGTTGTCGGTGCTCATACTTTTTCACTGTAATATCCATGCTAGTTTATTTCCTTTTAATGCTTTCTTCTTGTGTGTTTGATAAACCTTGAGAAAAAATTAGTTGTAGCTTTTAGCTAGTTTACTTCCCATGCATGTAGTAGTAATTCAAAAGAAAACCCAAAAAGATTTCTCGTTCTTCTTTTGCTTGTTGGGAGCTTTCCCGTGTAAATAGTTTTATTTCTTTTCTTGTTCTTTGGAGGTCGTGAGGAGAAGACCATGATTAAAATGTTGAGTGGCTCTTATATGCATTATTGTTGATCTAACAAAGAGCACATATTACCTTGTCTTCTCTCTTGAATTGAATGCTTGCAGATTCTAGCTTAGTCCAATGCACATGCACTATTATTATTATCCACACTATTCGGTCGTGCAAGTGAAAGGCAATAATGATGATTATATGATGAACTTATTGAGATGAAAAGCTGGTATGAACTCGACCTCTCTTGTTTTTGTAAATATGATTAGTTCATCGTTCCTGATTCAGCCTATTATGAATAAACATGTTTGCAATGACAATTAGAGATTGTAGTTGCTTATGCCATTCTTAATTAGCAAGGAGCATATAATGGTTTACCTTGCATGCCAACATGCTATTAAAATGGTTGTGATGTGGTATGATAGGGTGGTATCCTCTTTTGAACGATTCGAGTGGCTTGACTTGGCACATGTTCACGCATGTAGTTGAAACAAAATCAACCTAGCCTCTACGATATTTATGTTCATGGTGCATTATATCCTACTCATGCTCGCATTCGGTGTTGATTAATTTTAATGCATGTTCATGACTGTTGTCGCTCTATAGCTGGTCGCTTCCCCGTCTTTTTCTAGCCTTCACTTGTACTAAGCGGGAATACTGCTTGTGCATCCAACTCCATAAACCCCAAAGTTGTTCCATATGAGTCCACCATACCTACCTATATATGGTATCTACCAGGCGTTCCAAGTAAATTTGTATGTGCCAAACTCTAAACCTTCAAATAAACATTCTATTTTGTATGCTCGAATAGCTCATGTATCAACTAGGGTTGTCTGTATCTTCCATGCTAGGCGGGTTATTCTCAAGAGGAGTGGACTCCACTCCACACTCACGAGAAAGTGGCTGGTCACCGGGATGCCCAGTCCCATGCTTTATGCAAATGAAATCAAAATAACTGCAAACAAAACTCCCCTGGGGACTCTTGTTAGTTGGAGGCACTCGTTGTTTCGAGCAAGCCATGGATTGATGCTTGTTGGTGGAGGGGGAGTATAGACTTTACCATTCTGTTTGGGAACCGCCTATAATGTGTGTAGTATGGAAGATATCGAGATCTCTCGGTTGTTATGTTGACAATGAAAGTATACCGCTCAAAATATTATTCATATCTATTTCAAAACCGAGCTCTGGCACCTCTACAAATCCCTGCTTCCCTCTGCGAAGGGCCTATCCACTTACTTTTTTGTTGAGTCATCATCCTCTTATTAAAAAGCACTAGTTCGAGAGCACCGCTGTCATTTGCATCCACTACTGTTAGTTTACATTGAGTATGACTTGATTGGATCTCTTTTACCATGAATTACAATGTCTAGTCCATCCTTGATCTTTAAAGGTGATCTGCATTTATGTTTTGCGGTCTCAGAAAGGGCTAGCGAGATACCATCTTGTTATATCATATCATGATTGTTTTGAGAAAGTGTTGTCATCCTAGATTTATTAATATTGCTCGCTAGTTGATTGTGCCATTGATATGAGTAAACATGAGACCTAAATGTTGTTGTGAATATGGTTAGTTCATAATCTTTGCTGAAAACTTGAATGTTGGCTTTACATATTTACAACAACAAGACAGAGTTTGTAGAAGTTTTTCTTTATCACTTTTAGTTTATCAACTGAATTGCTTGAGGACAAGCAAAGGTTTAAGCTTGGGGGAGTTGATACGTCTCCGTCGTATCTACTTTTCCAAACACTTTTGCCCTTGTTTTGGACTCTAACTTGCATGATTTGAATGGAACTAACCCGTACTGACGTTGTTTTCAGCAGAATTGCCATGGTGTTATTTTGTGTAGAAATAAAAGTTCTCGGAATGACCTGAAAATCAGTGGAGAATTATTTTGCAATATATAAAAAATACTGGAAGGAAGATCCACGTCGGGGGGGCCTCCACCTGTCCACGAGGGTGGGGGCGCGCCCCCCTGCCTTGTGGGCCCCCTAATGCTCCACCGACCTCAACCCTGACTCCATATATTCACTTTCGGGGAGAAAAAAACCAGGGAGAAAGATTCATCATGTTTTACGATACGGAGCCGCCGCCAAGCCCAAAACTCTCTCGGGAGGGCTGATCTGGAGTCCGTTGGGGCTCCGGAGAGGGGAATCCGTCGCCATCGTCATCATCAACCTTCCTCCATCACCAATTTCATGATGCTCACCGCCGTGTGTGAGTAATTCCATCGTAGGCTTCCTGGATGGTGATGGGTTGGATGAGATTTATCATGTAATCGAGTTAGTTTTGTTAGGGTTTGATCCCTAGTATCCACTATGTTCGGAGATTGATGTTGCTATGACTTTTCTATGCTTAATGCTTATCACTAGGGTCCGAGTGCCAAGATTCCAGATCTGAACCTATTATGTTTTCATCAATATATGAGAGTTCTTGATCCTATCTTGCAAGTCTATAGTCACCTACTATGTGTTATGATCCGGCAACCCCGAAGTGACAATAGTCGGGACCACTCCTGGTGATGACCGTAGTTTGAGGAGTTCATCTATTCACTATTTGTTAATGCTTTGGTCCGGTACTCTATTAAAAGGAGGCCTTAATATCCCTTAGTTTCCAATAGGACCCCGCTGCCACGGGAGGGTATGACAAGAGATGTCATGCAAGTTCTTTTCCATAAGCACGTATGACTATATTCGGAATACATGCCTACATTACATTGATGAACTGGAGCTAGTTCTATGTCACCCTAGGTTATGACTGTTACATGATCGATCGCATCTAGCAGAATTCTCTATCACCGATCGATTTCCTACGAGCTTTCCATATATTGTTCTTCGCTTATTTACTTTTCCGTTGCTATTGTTACAATCACTATAAAACACCAAAAATATTACTGTTGCTACCGTTACCTTTACCACCGTTACCACTACTATCATATTACTTTGCTACCAAATACCTTGCTGCAGATATTAAGTTTCCAGGTGTGGTTGAATTGACAACAAAGCTGCTAATACTTGAGAATATTCTTTGGCTCCCCTTGTGTCGAATCAATAAATTTGGGTTGAATACTCTACCCTCGAAAACTGTTGCGATCCCCTATACTTGTGGGTTATCACTAGTCATCAGGGTGCGGTTGTGCCGGGTTCGGGTGCGGCCGGAATAAGCTTCGCCGGGGGGTGAGGATGTCGTGTTCTACTGATCGGGGTCTCCCGTGCGGCGCGAGACAGATCCCACGGGACGGTCGAGGCGATCTTGCTTCATGTTCACAGCACCGAGGAGCTCGTTCATGCGCCATAGGCGCTCTTTCTGCTCCTCACCCTCCAGCTGCTCCATGCCGACGGAGGCCGCCTGCACGACGCACATATTCTTGACAGGGGTGTCGTAGATGGGCAAGATCGCACCCAGCGCGTGACCGATGGTGGTGCCGTGGTTCCGCACCTCGGCAACCGGGTCGAGCTTAGCAGCGCCCGGCGTGAAGTCGTATGCGGCGTTGCGCTCCCGCTGGGCGGATTCCAGCCGGTGCTGCATAGCAGCGAGTGTTGCGGCCTCGTCCTGCAGGTGCTTGCGGCCCTCCTTGAGCTGAGCCAAGTCCTCTACAGTTGGTGACGTTGACGTTAGTGGCGATGGGGACGCTGAGGTTCTGCATCATGGCGCGCAGCTGGTCGGGCACACTGGCATGCTTCGCGGTGGCCCTGGTAGTGGCAGCCTTCTTCACGGCGCTGGATGAAGTGGAGCCAGAGTCGGTGGCGAGCAGCTTCACCCGGACGCAGAGATCCGTCACCCTGGCGGAGATGTCATCGCCGAGGGGGACAGGTTAGTCGGCGACGTCGAGCACCCCGCTGGGGTACTCATCGGCCGCGGACATGTCGGTGATGCGCGGCGCGTTGAAGGAGGCGATGAGCGAGTCAGCAAGGCCAGCCATGGGTGCGCCGGGCATGGGGAACATGTAGTGCATGATGAGCTTGCCAAAGTCGATGAAGGGCCCCGTCTGGAACATGTCTCCGGCAGGGATCTCAAGCTGCCCCACGGTGGGTGCCAACTGTCGTGGTGGGCGCACGGCAGATGCCAAAGGATGGCTAAGAGAGGGATAGGCTCGGGGGCACCGGTGGGCTCCAGAGGCCAGGTCAACATGAGCGAGCGAGGGATGCAAGACATACCCAGGTTCGGGGCTCTCCGGAGAGATAACACCCCTAGTCCTACCGAGTGTGGTTTATATGTTTATGCTATAAGCTTGCTCCTAGAGCTGTTTTGGGGAGAAAGGAAGATAGGCCAAAGCATTGGCTGCTCTCTCTCCTTCTGTGTATTCTACTGATCGTATGTGTCTCTCTCTCTACTGTTCGCCCCTGTGCATGGAGGGATCCTAGGGGGTTTCATAGGTCAACCCCCAGGGCTACATTAGTAAAGTTACATGGCCATGAGGTCAGGATGTCAGTGTCTGAGAAGCCGACGCTGGGGCCCACCGAGTACGAGGTTATGCTGGGTTCTCCAGGCGCATGACCCGTGCGCCAGGGGGGCACTGTTCATTGTCTTGTCTTGTGTCACAGAGTGGTTGAGTCGGCTCAGCTACAGTGGCGCATCGCCTGGTCACCATCGACTTGTGTCAGCAGGACGAGGCTGCACTGTAGCCATGCCGACCCTGGTCAGCCGGGTTGGTGGGGCACTGTTGCTACAGTCGCTCTGGTCAGCGAAGCAAGTGGGCCACTTTTGCCTTGCTCATCTCTTCATGGGAACTTGTTCCGTCGTACGCCTTGGATGGGACGGGAGCTGACCCGTGGCCGGGTTGGGGAGCGTCCCATGAGGGCTCTTACTTGTTGAGGAAGTCTTGACTTGGCGGGGTCAGCCAACATGCTCTAGCGGGCCCAGCCATCTTGCGGTCTTGGACGGATCGCGGGACTCTCAACCCAGCCAAGTACAAGCTGGATGTGACGCCCTCGATTCAATCGTACACTAATCATACACGCCAATGTGTACGATCAAGATCAAGGACTCACGGGAAGATATCACAACACAACTCTAGACACAAATTAAAATAATACAAGCTTTATATTACAAGCCAGGGGCCTCGAGGGATCGAATACACAAGAGTCAGCGGAAGCAACAATATCTGAGTACAGACATAAGTTAAACAAGCTGGCCTTAAGAAGGCTAGCACAAAAGCAACAACGATCAAAAAGGCAAGGCTCCTGCCTGGGAGCCTCCTAACTACTCCAAGTCGTCAGCGGCCATCACATAGTAGTAGGCACCCTCGGGGCAATAGTAGTCTTCAGTGGTGTCGTCTGGCTCCTAGGATCCGTCATCTGGTCACAACAATTAGGTATGGGGAAAAAGAGGTAGCAAAGCAGCCGTGAGTACTCATCCAAAGTACTCGCAAGACTTACATTAGATCTAAACTAAGTATGCATCTGTATCAAAGGAAATGGGCTGTATCTGTGGACTAAACTGCAGAATGCCAGAATGGAAGGGGAAAGCCTAGCCTATCGAAGACTAGCATCTTCTGGAAACCACCATCTTGCAGCGACAGGAGGGAGTAGAGTAGCATAAAGTAAAGTAGCAGTAATGTTATCAACCTCGGCCAGAGATCCTTTCTCGACTCCCTACGGGAAAGCAATCCCAAAGCCATACTATCCAAGTGTCAACACATTCCAAAAGTCATCACCATCCAGTTCTCATCACAAGTATCCAGTTCCAGTTGTATCGATCGGGATACAACTCCATGTGTCCGTTACCGTAGGACAGGCTATCGATAGATGTTTTCTTCCCTGCAGGGGTGCACCAACTTACCCACCACGCTAGATTAACTCCGGCCGTACACACTTTCCTAGGTCATGCCCGGCCTCGGCCAAACAATACGCCGCAACCCAACCTAGGCCTAATAGAGAGGCCAGCACGCCGGACTAAACCTATGCCCCCAGGGGTCATGGGCAATCTCCCCGGGAACTCCTGCACGTTGCTACCTCCCTAAAAAGGCAGGAGCTTACCAGTCCAACCCGGCGCGTGCCGCTCAGTCGCTGGCGTCTATTAAGCTTCGACTGATGTATACGACGTAGAACACCCATACTATGCCCACGTGATGGTTAGTGCTATCAGGCCAGAGGCCCCTCGGATCAAATATCCAACTCGTAGTGGATTAGGAACGCACGGTAATGAGCAGAGACTCGCGATCAATGTGACCCCGTCGCCCCGTCTCGAGTACTTGCGGCAAGGGCTAAGAGTGCCCGGCCACGCCTCGTAAGTATCTCATGGGCACCTTCCAGGTCAACCCGACTCCACATCACTCACTATTAAGCTCGCGCGCGTACCCCTCAGGGCCGACACGTCTTTAGTAACATGGCTCAGTGTAAAGTCATAGTAACCATAGTAACTGTGTGTCTAACACCAAAGGGAAAACCCGAGGAATCACCCCCGGTGAATCCCACTCGATGTTGTCATCAAGGTGAACGTAAGAGGATCCACCCTCGAAGTTCACACTTGAGGGGTTGCACGACAGAGCCATATCGGAAGTAGTTAAGGAGGAAATCACCCTCGATGACCACGACCAGATAGCTACACTACAGAGATCTCAACAGGAGTGATGTAAGAGGTTCCACACTCGGCACTCGATGGTAACTCTGCAGAGTCGAACAATTAAGGGGGGTGATGTGCGGTGTCGGGGCCTGGACGTCGATCACATTGATCGAGTCATCGAACATAAAGCGGGGCAACTGGGACAAGGTGGGGGTCACTGGTGGATCACTAACCAACCTATACTAAGCAGATTAGGATAAGCAGATAAGGTATGCAAGCAGGTAACGACAACAGGCTATGCATCAGAGTAGGATCATACAGAAAGCAGTAGCAGTTCTAATGCAAGCATGGGAGGGAAAGAAATGGGTGATATCGGAATGCTCAAGGGGGGCTTGCTTGCCTGGAAGCTCTGCTGTAAAGGAAGAAGTGTCGTCGACATAGTCGACCATAGGGGCGACATCGGTCTCGGGGTCTACCGGAGAGAAGAGGGGGAAGAAACAGTAAATACAGAGCAAACAAAGGTACCACTAAGCATTACATGATGATAGGCAGACCTAGGTTTGACCTAACGTAGGGTTACACGATATAGGTGAAGGGGGAATTCAACCGGGAATGTTTACCCGGTTTCGGACCTGTGTTAGACAGATGACTGGAGGGGGAAAGTTCCATGTTCAGCATGCTAGGGCATGTGACAGATGAATGGAACGTGTATTCGGATTCGTCTCGTCGTTCTGAACAACTTTCATGTATAAAACTTTTTCATCCGAGGTATGGTTTATTTTCTATGATTTTTCAAAGCATAAAACATTTTCTGGATTTATTTATAGTAACAGAAATGGAATATTGCATCAGCATGACGTCATAGTGATGTCATAAGTCAACAACTGCACTGACCAGGTCAAACCTGACCTGTGGGTCCAGTGGGACCCACATGTCAGCCTATGTTAGCTCAACAAAGGGTTAAACTAACTAACATGGTTAGTTAGGGATGTGGGCCCGTCTAGTCAGCGACAATTAGTGATTAAAACTATTTAACAAATTAATTAACAATTTATTTATTTATAAAACCTGTTAATTAGCGCGGGACCCACATATCAGTGGCACTAGGCTGCCCAGTCAGCACCTTGACTTGGTCAACCCAGTCAAATAGGGTCCCTGGGCCCATGGGTCAGTCACCTAGTAGGCAGCCACATGGCGCCAGGTCAACGCCGTCACCGGAGTTACTCCGGCGACCACGTTTTGCGGCGGCACACGTCTGGAGGTAGTTGGGTTATAGCTATGGTGGTTCGTTTCGAGCGCCGGAGGTAGCATTCGAATGAGTGCGGCGAGCCACATCAAGTGGTGGCGGTGGCGTGGCCAGAGGTGGCCGGAAGTGACAGCGGCGAGCACATCAGCGGACGGGCGGAGTCGGGCGTGAGAGCGAAGGGTGGTGCGGGTGTGGTTTTATGCGCGCTTGGGTGCGTTCGAAAGCAGGGGCTCGGGCGCACCCATTCGTGGCCTCAGTCAGGGCTGGGACGGACGGTGTCGATGACGGCGTCAACCGCGGCGGGCGCCGGAGTTCGGTCGAGCTCGGGGACGGCGTTGCAGAGGGCAAAACGACTTGTGTTCGGCACCTACGGCACCTACGCGATCTCGCCAAGCGAATGGAGGCACGCACGGGACCACTGGTCCACCGGAGCCTCGTCGGAGATGAGCGAGTGCGGCGGAGCATATCGGCCGACAACGGATCGGTTGCTAGAGCTCCCTATCGATTCCGTGGAGGGAGGGGAAGGAGAGTGATGCTCACTGGGGGCCTGCAGATGTGCTAAGCAGGCGCGGGGAAGGCTCGTTGGCGACGAACGGGCGGCGGCGATCCGAGGTGGCCAAGGAGGAAGATGAAGTCGCCGCGGTCGCTGCAGGGGCTCCGAGCTCCAAGTCGAGGTGGCAGGCGGTGTAGGGTACGACGAAGGAGTTAACAGGCATGTCGGACGGGTGTGGGGAGGACGGTGGCCGCGAGGGCGACGACGGCCATGGCGGTAGAGCCTCAGATGTGCGCAGGGAAAAGGGGATCTGGGCGAGAGGGGCGAACTGGGAGGCGTCTAGGGTTAGGGTTGCGCCAGGGAGGGTGGTCGGCAGCTTGAGGTCGCCGGGGAGTCGTCGGATGGCCACCCCGTGGTCCATCCGCGCCGTGGACGGTGCACGGATGTCCACCACGTTGCGGTGAATAGAGGTAGAGGGAGGCTTGCTGTTGGGCTGGGCCGGTTGGGACGAGGCCCAGTTGGCCAGGGGGTTTTGTTTTATTTTTAACTCTTGTTTATCTATTTATTTTCTGTTACTTTTAATAATTAATTTATTTTAGTTTTTTTGTAAAAAAAATTCACTTCAACACCTATATTAGTGTCTAGAATTACAACACTGCCACATTAATTTGGACAGCTAAATAAAATAGTTTAATATTTTAACAATTTGAAAATGGTATTTAATTAAATGTTTTGCTTCTGTTTTATTTATTTTAGAGCCTTTAAACACTTTGTCAAAGTTTGGGTTCTCCACCACAATTACCTATGATTTATCCGACACCTTTAGAACATTTTAGTTTCAAGGTTTGAAAACGTTTGTCATTTGCCTTCACTTTAAATTTGAATTTGGATCGGTTCTCAACTAACGCGAGATTAGCAACAAGGATTGTGTTGACGCGGCTTCATTAGCAGGGTGTTACTGTGGCGTAAATATCCGGGCGTCACAATTCTCCTCCACTATAAGAAATCTCGTCCTGAGATTTAAGAGGCGCAAGGTGGGGAGGTTCCGGGCACAAAATCCTAGCGAGTGTTCTCGGTCTTAGTTCCTCTTCTCGAAGAGGTCGATCCATTATGTTGAGCTCTTCATTTCTCTGTTTTGGGTCATCATGATGAAGTCGTATTCCTTTCTTCGAGAATCCAATCATACTTATGAAAGAATAGGGGGTTATTCCAAAAGAACGAACCTCTTCAGGGTTGATCAACTGGTATATAACTTTGAGGGAGGTGGCAGAAAGTAACTCTCGGATTGAAACTTAAGAAGATATCGAGAACAAATTAAGTAAGAAGGTACCATGAGAAGTTTTGAGCGGGCAGGTAATCGTTCGATGCCTGAAGTAAGGCGTGAAAGGGGTTCAAAGCAACGGGAATAAGTATTGTGCCTGATACCAGAATTGATGATTTCTCGGAAGGTGGCTTGTGAATTACATACGAAGCCAAGCATGAGGAATACATTTTAGAAATAGGGGTGTATAGGAGAGTCAAGTTTCTATCCTGTGGAACTGTGGGTTATGGGCCCACCATGTTGGTTAAAAGTAGGATGAGCGGTGACATCTTGCATGGTCATGATAGAAAGGCATGTCAGAGGGTAGCCTGTCGTTTATGTCAGCAACAACGTCGGTACCAAGGGCGAGGGACAAAGAGAACCATTTTTCTACTCGTTGAAACGAGGCGGTCCATCAGGCAAAGTTCTCGTCCATCGGTGGCTACCGGAATGTCAACAGCAATAATAACAGGGTCTTACTCATAGAGTGATACAATGAGGTGTTTACATAAGAAGGGAAATATTATTGCTTATATAATATAGATCACAATAAGGTTCAAACAAACCAATGGAAAGAAAAATGTAATTGTCAGATTAAAAAGAACAATGGAAAGGAAAATGTGTTTGAACACATATTTCAGGGGTATATCCTCCCCATGAGTAAGCAGAGCATGATATCCATGACAGGATAGAAGTATAAAACCATTTAGGTAAGGGGAAAGAAATTTCATGACATTACCCACACAACGATGTTTGGATAATTGATAAAGAAAATTTTATTATTGTGCTTCAAATGTTCTTATTAGAGATCAGATTACCATAGACATGCTTCGAGATAGCATTGACATGGTTTCAAGAAAAGGTCGGACTTTGGATACACCAAGGATCCATCGAAAACAACTTAGAAAAATAAGTCATACAATTTTAGCAGGGAACAGATGAGGGTGTGGCCAACGGGCTCAGCCACAATCCATTGATATGCCAAAAAGGATGTATTTCCAAAATTGTATGAACAAGTTTGTGTTGGGGAAGGCAAGAATGTTGTCGATGATAACATAAATCATCGAGGGGAAGGGTTGTATTTCTCATCATGAATTCAATTGATATCCTGGAAAAGCTCAGAATGTTGATGATGATCACGACACATTTGTTGAGAGATTTCAAGAAGATGTCATCGAGCAGAAAAGGAAGGAAGAAGTGAAAGGCTATGAGAACCACGGATTCAACACAAGCTCAAAGTCAAGCTTGTTGTTCGAGGTGAAAAGATAAGATGAGGAAGATCGACCTAAGCTTAGCTCATCGTCGGAAGTTGCTCCGGGCATAAGGACCAGGTAGCACAGTTAAAAGTTGACACGATAAGAATATAGCCGATCAGGCTAGGAATGATGTGATGGGGTATAAGGCTTCCCAGTATCAAGTACTAGGTGTAATGCCAGAAGGTAAATCGGAGTAGAGGTTGGACGGGGGAAAATGATTTGCAGAGGATAAGTAATTCTAACTTACCCCGTAAATGGGATCAAGGAGGAAATATGGTCGGGACCATAACTGCAAGGGATCCAATTTACGATACCAAAAGAATATTCAAATGATTAAATATCCTTGCAAGAAGCTTTCATGATAAGTCCCACACCGTGTCCGTGGGCATGAACACAAGGTTCAGGGTCGACTCCCACTTCTACAATGCATAACCTTTCATTTTACTTCTCGCTCTTGATGAAGTTGTAGTATTGAATTTTATCTGACGAAAAGCCAGTAGAGTATAACCCGCATAACTTTCAAGTTCACACAGATTAGGGAAGGCATAGGTTCAACCCATCAGGGCATCTTAGGAACATATATCATAAATTTCGAGAATAAATAACACAAGCTCAGTAGTAGAGCATGCTTGAGAAAGCAGAGAACACAATTTACCAAAAACATTATGTATCCGAGGAAAGGCTCACAAGCTTATTGAATATGAAGGACGTTGTCGGATAAAATCCGAAAAAGGGGTCTGGTGGTCCACAAGGGATCTGATGTGAGCATCAATATTCAACTAGAGGAAGAAAGAATGCAAGGAGATCAGATTATAGAAACAACTGACTAACTCAAAGCTCAATTGCAAAGGAATTATGAATTCCAAGACAAGGGATCAGAAGCAATGCTCTGATAAGGGATGGATAGGTAGAATAGCCTTAGGGGTACAATCGATGGCGATTTGATTGATCGAGATTCAGCACATGTTAGAATGACGTCCGAGCTGGAGGGATGAATTCTAGGATCTGATTGAGGATTGCAAGCATTCGCAACATATTGTATCAACGGACTCAAAATGATAATGACAAAGGCTGACAATAAGATTACTAGACTTATGGTATTAACCATAATGCAAGCAAGCAAGAAATCCAAGAACAATAGGTTGTTGAGGATTTTCACAAGAACGAATGGTATTACGAAGACTTTTGTGAAGTAAAAGAATCAACTAAGGATGAGCGAATACTTGATAGGTGCACAAAGTTATCCGTAGGGCTATTCAGATGACAAGGAACTGCAAGGCAGTAAGCTCAAAGGATTCTCGGAAAAAGGAGAGCAGTTTAGGGCATCTTGTAATAACAAGATCAATGGGTTAGAATGTAAGATTGGCAAGTGTGTTTAGTTATCCATAAGGATATTTCGGTGGTTGGGAATTGCAAAGGCAATAGGAAAAAAGTCTCGAGAGAATATCGTAGAGTATCTTCGGAATCTTCTGATGCAGCAAGCGATCATATGAAATAAGGGGCTCTCCGGGCAGATGTGATCACGAGATCCTAATGTTCGAGTTAGTAAAACCATTTAAACCCGAATAGAAGAGAGATCAGAGTCCCAGAGTATAGACAAGGAATAAAAGATCCTAATACCACCCATATGGCGACGTGGGCCCGTAAGACACACAGTCAATGTTAGTAAAAGTTTTTCAGTAACTAGACTCATCTTTGAACAAGGAGTTGGAAAGGGGGCGACCTACAGGCAGTCGACTCTGTTACCAACTTGTGACGCCCTCGATTCAATCGTACACTAATCATATATGCAAATGTGTACGATCATGATCAAGGACTCACGGGAAGATAGCACAACACAACTCTAGACACAAATTAAAATAATACAAGCTTTATATTACAAGCCAGGGGCCTCGAGGGCTCGAATACATAAGCTCGAATACACAAGAGTCAGCGGAAGAAACAATATCCGAGTACGGACATAAGTTAAACAAGCTGGCCTTAAGAAGGCTAGCACAAAAGCAACAACGATCAAAAAGGCAAGGCCTCCTGCCTGGGAGCCTCCTAACTACTCCAAGTCATCAGCGGCCGTCACGTAGTAGTAGGCACCCTCGGGGTAGTAGTAGTCTTCAGTGGTGTCGTCTGGCTCCTGGGATCCGTCATCTGGTCGCAACAATCGGGTATGGGGAAAAAGAGGTAGCAAAGCAGCCGTGAGTACTCATCCAAAGTACTCGCAAGACTTACATCAGATCTAAACTAAGTATGCATCTGTATCAAAGGAAATGGGTTGTATCTGTGGACTAAACTGCAGAATGCCAGAAGGGAAGGGGAAAGCCTAGCCTATCAAAGACTAGCATCTTCTGGAAACCACCATCTGGCGGCAACAGGAGGGAGTAGAGTAGCATAAAGAAAAGTAGCAGTAATGTTATCAACCTCGGCCAGAGATCCTTTCTTGACTCCCTACGAGAAAGCAATCCCCGAGCCATACTATCCAAGTGTCAACACATTCCAAAACTCATCACCATCCAGTTCTCATCACAAGTATCCAGTTCCAGTTGTATCGATCGGGATACAACTCCATGTGTCCGTTACCGTAGGACAGGCTATCGATAGATGTTTTCTTCCCTGCAGGGGTGCACCAACTTACGCACCACGCTAGATTAACTCCGGCCAAACACACTTTCCTAGGTCATGCCCGGCCTCGGCCAAACAATACGCCGCAATCCAACCTAGGCTTAATAGAGAGGCCAACACGCTGGACTAAACCTATGCCCCCAGGGGTCATGGGCCATCTCCCCGGGAACTCCTGCACGTTGCAAGGGCGGCCGGTGAGCAGACCTAACTACCTCCCTAAAAAGGCAGGAGCTTAACAGTCCAACCTGGCGCGCGCCGCTCAGTTGCTGACGTCTATTAAGCTTCGACTGATGTATACAACGTAGAACGCCCATACTATGCCCACGTGATGGTTAGTGCTATCAGGCCAGAGGCCCCTCGGATCAAATATCCAAATCGTAGTGGATTAGGAACGCGCGGTAACGAGCAGAGACTCACGATCGATGTGACTCCGTCGCCCCGTCTTGAGTACTTGCGGCAAGGGCTAAGAGTGCCCGGCCACGCCTCGTAAGTATCTCGCGGGCACCTTCCAGGTCAACCCGACTCCACATCACCCACTATTAAGCTCGCGCGCGTACCCCTCAGGGCCGACCCGTCTTTAGTAACATGGCTCAGTGTAAAGTCATAGTAACCATAGTAACTGTGTGTCTAACACCAAAGGGAAAACTCGAGGAATCACCCCCGGTGAATCCCACTCGATGTTGTCATCAAGGTGAATGTAAGAGGATCCACCCTCGAGGTTCACACTTGAGGGGTTGCACGACAGAGCCGTATCGGAACTAGTTAAGGAGGAAATCACCCTCGATGACCACGACCGGATAGCAACACTACAGAGATCTCAACAGGAGTGATGTAAGAGGTTCCATCCTCGGCACTCGATGGTAACTCTGCAGAGTCGAACAATTAAGGGGGGTGATGTGCGGTGGCGGGGCCTGGACATCGATCGCGTTGATCGAGTCATCGAACATAAAGCGGGGCAACTAGGACGAGGTGGGGGTCACTGATGGATCACTAACCAACCTATAGTAAGCAGTTTAGGATAAGTAGATAAGGTATGAAAGCGGGTAACAACAACAGGCTATGCATCAGAGCAGGATCATACGGAAAGCAGTAGCATTTCCAATGCAAGCATGAGAGGGAAATAAATCGGCGATATCGGAATGCTCAAGGGGGGTGGGTTGCTTGCCTGGAAGCTCTGCTGTAAAGGAAGAAGTGTCGTCGATGTAGTCGATCACATGGGCGGCATCGGTCTCGGGGTCTACCGGAGAGAAGAGGGGGAAGAAACAGTAAATACAGAGCAAACAAAGGTACCACTAAGCATTACATGACAATAGGCACACCTAGGTTTGACCTAATGTAGGGCTACACGATATAGGTGAAGGGGGAATTCAACCGAGAATGTTTTCCCGGTTCCGGACCTGTGTTACACAGATGACCGAAGGGGGAAAGTTCCATGTTCATCATGCTATGGGCATGTGACAGATGAATGGACCGCCTATTCGGATTCGTCTCGTCGTTCTGAGCAACTTTCATGTATAAAACTTTTTCATCCGAGGTACGGTTTATTTTCTATGATTTTTCAAAGCTTAAAACATTTTCTGGATTTATTTATAGTAACAGAAATGGAATATTGCATCAGCATGACGTCATAGTGACGTCATCAGTCAACAACTGCACTGACCAGGTCAAACCTGACCTGTGGGTCCAGTGGGACCCACATGTCAGCCTCTGTTAGCTCAACAAAGGGTTAAACTAACTAACAGGGTTAGTTAGGGATGTGGGCCCCTCTAGTCAGCGACTAATTAGTGATTAAAACTATTTAACCAATTAATTAACAATTTATTTATTTATAAAACCTCTTAATTAGCGCGGGACCCACATGTCAGTGGCACTGGGCTGCCCAGTCGGCACCTTGACTTGGTCAACCCAGTCAAATAGGGTTCCTGGGCCCACGGTCAGTCACCCTGTAGGCGGCCACGTGGCGCCAGGTCAACGTTGTCGCCGGAGTTACTCCGGGGACCATGTTTTGCGGCGGCGCACGTTTGGAGGTAGTTGGGTTACAGCTACGGTGGCTCGGTTTGAGCGCGGGAGGTAGCGTTCGAACGAGTGCGGCCAGCCACATCTAGTGCTGGCGGTGGCGTGGCCAGAGGTGGCCGGAAGTGACGGCGGCGAGCACATGGGCCTAGAGCCTTCAAAAATCTCCTAGTCTTCGGAGTCTTCAACCACTGTAGTTTCCATTATCATGGTAAATTCTCCTTCATTCCGTAGTGGTTGTGTTTGTCCGATATCTTGTACTTCTTGGAGTGGTCTCATTAGTCGAATCTTCGAGTGGTCAAAAGGGGAAAGGGGTATGGTCTCACTAAAGGGAATTTTTTAAATAAGCTGAGAAGAGAAGAGAGGTAAAAGATCTTTTTGAAAGGGAAAGTTGTAGAGAAAAATCTTTGCTATGGGCTTGCCAGTTTCTAGGGTCACGTCCTACAGTCAACATGTGCTCTGATACCATCTTGTAGCGACCCGACCCGAATGGATCAAGTCTTTGTGCTTAAGTGTCATCCCTAGATCGGTATGCTGACACACACAGTACTCGAGGATTTATAACAGAGGTAAATCACATGTAAAAGTAACGTAAATACTATTACCTCAATCCAAAATAGCGGAAGTAACAAGGTTGTGGATTCCCATCAACACCAACGGCAAAGTTGAGTGTAGAAATCGTAACCCTAACGTATCACTTACTCGTCATAAGATTCCTGCAACATGAGACGTTGCAGCCACAGAGGGTCAGTACATTGAATGTACTGGCAAATTCACACCATAGAGAGAAATGATGAACAATGGCTATCACTACATGCATATATGGCTGGTGGAAAAGCTCTATGGTTATAAGGTTTTTGCGAAAAGCCAATTTTTCCCTACTGCAAAGGAATAAATTTTATTTAACTATCATGGTGGTTGTTAAACATTGAGAATGGTTGACAGCATTCTCAATCCCAATTAAAAATAGTCATCAATAACCCAACAATATTAATTTAGAAGTAACATGATGAGATCAACAGGATAATCCAAGAACTAGATACTCAAGACGTCCATAACCGGGGACACGGCTAATCATGATTAGTTTGTACACTCTGCAGAGGTTTGCGCACTTTTCCCCACAAGACTCGATCGCCTTCGTTGGATTTCTCGCACTACAGGATGTTTGAGAAACGGATGACCGAGACATAGTCTTTCAGAAGCGCTAGCACCTTACGTTGGATAGACCGGTACACCTACTTTCCCCTACATCTGCTAGTCTACCCTGTAAGTGTTCGCACGACTTAATCAACTATGCCAGAGCCCATAGTGGCTTTGTGGCTGCACATGGAAGTTTCTAGTATGAATAATCTTATGATCCCTTTGGTCCTGGGTGGCGGTCCAAAAGAAAAACAGGCAAGTCCTGGAATACCCAAGTGCCTAGACAGGCAAGTCCTGGAATACCCAGGTGCCTCAATCCACCCAGATGTGTGTTTAAGTTGCCACCTTAAGTAAACCATTAATTAACAATCTCACATCTGTCATGAAATACTCTCAAACCCAATCCACGTCTACGAGCATAGCATGGCAATGTAAGCATGACGTAATAGTAACTCCCAGGGGTTTGATAATAAACAGGTAATAGGTACTACCTCATCTACTTCCCATCCCACAATTTAATTAGATCCTAATCATGCAATGTGTGAGGATTGATCTAATGCAAGAAAAACTGGGTTGTAGAAAAGGTATGATCAAAGTGTGAACTTGCCTGCAATGTTGATGAAGATGATTCGCACTCAAAAATCTTGATAGCTCTACTCTTCACACTCCGGTCAATCTATCGTAATCAAGCAATAGTAACCACACATAAGCAATCACTCAAAAGACCAGAAAGATCGAAGAATTCGATTCGGAAAACATCAAAACCAAGCAAATAGCTCTTGCAACATAAAACAATTTCTAACAGTACCAAAATTATGTGAATTTGGACTTATCATAAAATTTAGGTCAAGAGCTTCGATTTGCAAAAAGAATCAACTCAAACGGAGTTACGGATAAAAAGATATGATCAAAAGAAGTTTGAATTCAAATCTGATCTAATTCAAATTTTAAAATTTTCAAAAACATGTTTGAGTTGGATTACTGGATAGAGGAGATCATAACGAAGAAGTGGGCGTTGGTTTCGTTGGATTTGGGCAAACGAGTAAAAAGTTATGGCTATTTGAAAAATCAGGGCCAAGGTGTCTTACGGAAGAAAAAAATAGCTACGGGCTAGGGTCTAATATATAAATACGTAGACTAATTGATAATCTAATTATTTTATTATATTAGTCTAAAAATAATAAACTACGGAAGTATAAGAAGAAATAAACAAAGAAAGATACCTTTATAAGGCAGAGAAAAGACAACTTTGGAGAAAAGAGACAATTTTCAGAAGTCGCGCCGGAGAGGAGAAATATATTTTTCTTAAATGAATCTAGTCAAACCAAAATATTGATTTAACCTGAATCGGATGATTTTTGGAGGCTCTATGGGTCTATATTTATTGGTGGAAAAGAGGCTTAGGGGTCAAAGGCTAGGCAATGTGGGACTTAACATAGACAAAAATATACGAAACGGAGAAGAAAAGAGGCGATGGGCCTAAAGGCCTTCCGCCGGCCGCGCGGTGCAGATTTTTTTTTTCCTTCGGCCGGCTGCGCGGTGCAGTTTTTTTTCTTTTTTTACTGAATGGGATAAACTAAAAAACGAAAATAAAATAAAACTTTATATAGGCATATTATATATCAAAATTTTCAGAAAAAGATTTTCTACGACATGAACATTTATCTAGAATTAAATAAAATTTATACAAATTCAGATAATTCAAAGAGTGCTACTGGTCTAATAAAATCCAATAAAAATCATTTCAAAAATATCAAAATGATTTTAAATTTATTTCTCTCCAATTTTCGGTTGTAGGGAATCATGTTACCCTAATTTCCATATATTTTATTTTTGGAGAAAAATAATTTGAATAAAACTCAAGTAACTCCAAATTGAAAATAAATTCAAAAGAACTTTGAATTTAATTCTTTGAAACTCCCAACTCATATTTCATATAATTTGACGAAGTCATTTTATCTTCTCTCATGAAAATCATTGAGTTGCATGAAGTTTATAAATTGAAATATTTCCAAATGAAATTCAATTATTTTCAAATACCCTTTCATTTAATTTAAATGGAAGAAGTCATATCATCTTCGCTCAAGGGTTTTGTATTTGAAAATAATTTAATTCACGAAGATCATAGATGCAAAATGAAAGTTTGGGAAAGTCCTTTTATTCCCTCTCATTTAACTTTCAAAAAAAATTCGAATTTCACTCAATTTCATGCAATCAATCAAACAATCAATCAAATCTATCTATTTATTATAACATTCCAAAATTTAGAATTTTGGGATGTTACACGGAGTTACTCCGGCGACCACGTTTTGCGGCGGCACACGTCTGGAGGTAGTCAGGTTACAGCTATGGTGGCTCGTTTCGAGCACCGGAGGTAGCGTTCGAACAAGTGCGGCGAGCCACATCTAGTGGTGGCGGTGGCGTGGCCGGAGATGGCCGGAAGTGACGGCGGCGAGCACATCAGCGGACGGGCGGAGTCGGGCGTGAGAGCGAACGGTGGTGTGGTGTAACGCCCCAGATATAACTTTCCCAATTTGTACTCCAACTCTTGCTGTCTCCGGCATTAAGTTATATTTATTTCTCGGGTTCGGGTCTTTGTCTCCGTGTGTTGTTTCTTTTTCGTGCATCTCATATCATGTCATCACGTGCATTGCATTTGCATACATGTTCATCTCATGCATTCGAGCATTTTCCCCGTTGTCCGTTTTGCATTCCGGCGCTTCGTTCTCCTCCGGTGGCCAATTCTAGCTTTCTTTCGTATGTAGGGATTAAACATTTCCGGATTGGACCGAGACTTGCCATGCAGCCTTGGTTTACTACCGGTAGACCGCCTGTCAAGTTTCGTACCATTTGGACTTCGTTTGATACTCCAACGGTTAACCGAGGGACCGAAAAGGCCTCGTGTGTGTTGCAGCCCAACACCCCTCCAATTTGGCCCAAAACCTACCAAACTCTGCTCCATGTCCTAGAGCGTTCGATCACGATCGCGTGGCCGAAAACCGCACCTCATTTGGACACTCCTAGCTCCCTCTATGCCTATTTAAAGGTCCCCTTCGTTTTCTTCTTCCACTTCCCCGAAACGCTAGATCCGCCACTCCTCTCGCGCGCCGGATGACTCCCCCGCCGACGGACGTGTCCGCCCGCTATGTCCGACCGCCACGTGGCAGCACCGCACTCGCCTGCCGCGCGGTCCCCAGTTCCCCGCCGACGCGGCCCGGGAGGCCCAAGAGGGGCCCCCGAGGCCCGATCCGCCCGCGCCGCCCCGCGCTTCTTCGTCCTTCCCCACGCCCGTCGTCCCCGACCCCGGTGGCCGCGCCATCGCAAGTCGCCATCGCCGGCAGCCGCCTCTCCGGCAAGCCGCGGCTCGTCGTCGCCCGCGCGTGCCCGAGCCGGCCTCCTCGCCCATGGCGCCGTGCCCCTCCGCCGCCTCCTCACCGCCTACTCGTCGCCGGCAAACGCCTCGGCCACGGCCCCTCTCTCCGGAGAGCTCCAAGGTCCTCCGGCGAACCTCGGCGTCCGTGCCCCAGCGAGACCCGATCCAGATCTGAAACATGAACAGTAAACCCTAGGGTTGACTTTCCCTTCCCCCCTTAATCTTTTATGCATTCTTTGGCTGACGATATCTCCGCATCTGTAGCTCCATTTTGGACATATGATATATCAAAATCTTCGTCTCGACGAGTACATCATTTCATTCCATTGCATCATTTGCATTTGAGTTCATCTTGATGCCCAAAATACTGTTAGAAGGAGGCATCGTGAGTTAAATTGCAGATCCGTTAGCTCATCATAGACTTTTGTCATTTTTGCCATGATTATTGTGTGCATGATATGCCTGTGAGCCTTTGAGATGAATTGTTAAGCGTTTTGTCTTCTTTCTAGAGGTGCCACCCATGCATTTTTAGGATGTGTGTGGTGACTTGTGCAAGTTTGCAAAGAGGGGCACCTGAGATTTCTGTTTTCAGGGACTTAGTGATTTTCACTAAGTCTGGGATATTTTAGTTCATGATGCCATATGTTCAGCTTGTTTCCTAGTGATCCGTGCCTCTTTTGAGGATGATCAGTAAGGGAGTTTTGATATTTATGTTATGCTCTATCCATCCATTTCTTTACTTGCTATGTTGGAGCACCCTAGGTTGAGTCAATCGAGCTCAACTTTTGCATCGTTGTGTATTTGGGCAGATCGTCAACTCTTTTGCGATTTTGCCGGTGCTATTGTTAGTGATCCACGCATGCTATGCCATTGTTATTGCCATATCCAGCTAAAATTTTGTGCCTTCTTTATGGATATATGCTTTCCTTGCTATGACTTGCACCATGGTGAGTGCATCGAGCTCGTTTACATGCCTTCGTGAGTCTGAAACTGATTGTGTTTCATCTATGTTCGTGTGCTCGTTAGAGTATTTTGTGAACCCTTTTGGCCCCAGGTCACTTTGGGTGTTTTGTTAAGCTTGTTGAGTAGCTCCATGCCATGTTCTTACTTGTCATGTTCAGGTTATGTATCATGTTGTTTTGCTGCTCCGAAGAGAGCATCATGGTCTGAAATTTCAGACTAGTGTTAATTTCACTAAGTCTGAAATCTGTTTTGCTTATTCGTTTTTGCCATGCTTGTTTGAACCTCATAATGGATGAATTTGGCTATGGCTCAGTCCTAGTGATTTGTTAATCATCTTGTGTACATACCTTCCATGTATTTTTTTTTCATGTTTGGTGGCTGTAGAATGTTCATTTCGTTGCATTTAGGAGCCTACTTGCTGTAAATCGCAGATTGGTTCGTTTCGTAAAACGCTTGCCATTTCCAAACCGTAGCTCCGATTCCTATGATCTTTATATCGTTTTCAGGTGATTTAATCCCCTCTTTCTAGTGGCACACTTGGTTTTCCAAGTTGAGGCCAGGTTCATGCATTTCCTGTCACGTCTTGCATTTTGCATCCCGCATCGCATTCCGCATAGCATACCATCTTTGCATATTATTGGTTGCCCTTGCACGTGGTTGATTGTATCCTTGTTGCTTGTTTGTGTTGTTGGGTAGAGCCGGGAGACGAGTTCGCTAATGAGGAGGCCGTTGAGTTTGCTTTTGAGGATCCAGTCAACTCTGACAACTGTGCAGGCAAGATGATTATACCCTCGAAATCACTACTATCTTTGCTATGCTAGTTTGCTCGCTCTTTTGCTTTGCCAATGCTACAATGCCTACCACTTGCTTGTCAGCCTCCCAACTGCCATGATTGAGCCTCCAACCCACCGTTGTCATAGCAAACCGTTGATTGGCTATGTTACCGCTTTGCTCAGCCCCTTTCTTATAGCGTTGCTAGTTGCAGGTGAAGATTGGAGCCATTCCTTGTTGGGACATTTATTTACTTGTTGGGATGTCATTATATTGCCATGTTATCTTAATGCATCTATATACTTGGTAAAGGGTGGAAGGCTCGGCCTCTCGCCTAGTGTTTTGTTCCACTCTTGCCGCCCTAGTTTCCGTCATATCGGTGTTATGTTCCCGGATTGTTGCGTCCCTTCCGCGGTTGGGCTATAATGGGAACCCCTTGATAGTTCGCCTTGATTACAGCTTTTCCAGCAATGCCCAACATTGGTTTTACCTTTTGCCACCTAGCCTCTTTTTCCCTTGGGTTTCTGGAGCCCGAGGGTCATCTTATTTTAACCCCCCCGGGCCAGTGCTCCTCTGAGTGTTGGTCCAACTGTCAGCTACCGGTGGCCACCAAGGGCAACTCTGGGCTGGCCTACCCGTACCTAGGACAATCTGAGTGTGCCATGAGAAAGAGATATGTGCAGCTCCTATCGGGATTTGTCGGCGCATTCGGGCGGTGTTGCTGGACTTGTTTTAACCTCGTCGAATCATCTTGTTGTACCGAGATACCGAGTCTGATCGGTGTGTCTTGGGTGGAGGTCTATTCCTTCGTTGACCGTGAGAGCTTGTTATGGGCTAAGTTGGGACCCCCCTGCAGGGATTGATCTTTCGAAAGCCGTGCCCATGGTTATGGGCAGATGGGAATTTGTTAATGTCCGGTTGTAGATAACTTGAACCTTAATTAATTAAAATGAATCAACTGAGTGTGTTGCCGTGATGGCCTCTTCTCGGCGGAGTCCGGGAAGTGGACACGGTGTTGGAGTTATGTTTGCGCAGGTTGTTCTCTAGTTTCTCGCTCGTTCTTTGCCTCCTCTTCTCGCTCTCTTTTGCGAATAAGTTAGCCACCATATATGCTAGTCACTTGCTGCAGCTCCACTTATACATTACCCCTTTCCTACCTATTAAGCTTAAATAGTCTTGATTGCCAGGGTGCGAGATTGCTGAGTCCCTGTGGCTCACAGATTACTATTACACCAGATGCAGGGACAGATGATACAGCTCCAGATGGCGCACTTGAGCTCAAGTGGGAGTACGACGAGGACTCTCAGCGTTACTATGTGTCTTTTCCTGATGATCATTAGTGGTGCCCAATCGGGGTTAGATTCAGGGCCTTGTCGCATGTTTGGGGGTCTTTTCTATTTTGGCGCCATAGTCGGGCCATGAATGATTTGTATGATGGATGTTATTTATGTACTTTGATGTGACGTGGCGAGTGTAAGCCAACTATGTTATCCCTCTTTATTATTATATTACATGGGATGTTTGTGATGATTACCCGACTTGCGACATATGCCTTCAATGCGATTATGCCTCTAAGTCGTGCCTCAACACGTGGGAGATATAGTCGCATCAAGGGAGTTACAAGTTGGTAATCAGAGCCTTCCCCGACCTTAGGAGCCCCCACTGTTTGATCATTTTTAGCAGCCGAGTTGTGTCTAGAAAAAATGTTTTGAGTCCTTTAGGAATTATATATCGGAGAGCTTAGGAATTCTTTTTACTTCCCAGTCTCCTCATCGCTCTGGTAAGGCATCCTGACGTAGAGTTTTGACTCTTCTCTTCTCAAATTTCACTAAAAAAAATTTAGGATCACGCGAGTATCTTGGATTTGTTCCGATGGCTTATGATGAGAATACTGTCTTGGTGCCTCCTGTCAGGGGTTTAGTGGAAGTGTCCCGGGGAGTTGAGCTCTGAGGTGTTGTCATCATAATTTTATCGTTGCAATTCTGGTATACTTGAGATATGTTCGCAACATCGAAAATCTCCTTTATGCAGTTCGTTGGTGAGATAACCTCGACGCCACCCAGTACTGGGGCGGGAGTTCGGGAGTATCGCCATAACTTGTATAACGGATGCTTTTCAAAGGTTGAGGTAGATGGTTTCCGAAGGTTTCTTGGTTATGTGTTGAAGGATGGATACAGCTGGATGTAGGTATTGCTAGTTTGGGTGAGATATTATGCTTCCCCTGTATCCCCAACACCTGATTGCATAACCGGAAAGTTTCGGGAGTTTCATAGGTGGGAATTCAAGTAACTCTTAGGATATCTTTCCGACGGATGTATGATATGAAATTGGGGTTCGACGTCTAGTGGTTCGCCTATTCACGGTCGATTTTACAGTGGTCTCGTTGTGTCTTAAAGAGTCCTTGGCTATGCTGACTCGGGGACGCTTCGTATGTCATGTACACTGCCTTGTACATGATGGTGCTGTACGATCGAGCCCGTGTAGGTCCCACCACGAAAACTTCGGACGAAATCTCTATCATATGTTTGTTCCGGCTTATTTCACAAGCCAACCCTTGGTTTTATTTTCAGTTGTGGTATTCGAGTTGCTTCGAAGTCATATGTTGATTCCATCCCTCGTTGATTTACCTATTCTACCTAATTCTTCGTGGCTTCGCAATTTAGGAATATGTGACCACTTCAAGAGAAGTGCATTCGTTCATTTTGTTCAGATGTGAAGACTTTATGTTGCAATTTTCATTCCGTTGGATTCACCTTCAATATTTGTCTATTTGTGTGCTAATGGTGGTCAACCTCTTCAGGATGGCTCCTCCAACGCGCACGACTCCGAATCCTTATCCGCCACCACCTCCACCGCCTCCGGAGGCTTGGCAAGCTGTGATGCCCGCAACCAATGCAAATACATAGTTGATCATGCAAATCCTCCAAGAACGCAATCAAGGCAGTCAAGGGAATCAAGGCAACAATCAGAACCATTTTGCTACTCTGAACCAATTCCTCGCAAATGGTCCAAAGACGTTCAACAATTGTGTTGAGGCTACCGATGCTGACGATTGGCTAGTGGATCTGGGCAAGCATTTTGAATGCAGCAACGTCAGGCCGGAAGATTTCGTCAAGTTCAGTTCTTTCCAGCTCAAAGATCAGGCTGCAGAGTGGTTCCAGCAGTACAAGGATTCCAGAGGTGGACGTTTGATCACTTGGGATGATTTCCATCGTGATTTCTGAACTCATCACATCCCTCAGAGTGTGACTGAAAGCAAACGTGCGGAATTCCGCAATCTGAAGCAAGGCTCTTTGTCTGTCTATGACTACAACAAGTTGTTCCAGAAGATCGCCCGTTTTGCCAAGCAGGATGTTCCTGATAAGAAGAGCATGATCTATCAATTCAGGAGTGGTCTCCGTGAAGAAATTCAGCTTTCTCTTGTCCTCTTCGAGCCGCTGAGATACGATGAGTTCTACAACATGGCACTGAAGCAAGAGGCTGCTCAGTTGAGGTGTGATGCTTCCAGGAAGCGAGTCAGAGACACTACGCCTTCTTCTTCTACTCAAGTGGCCAAGCAGCAAAAGTATTGGCTTCCTCCTCCTCCGTTCCATCAGCCGTATCAGCAGAAGAGCAAAGGTGGCAGTGGTTCTTCCCACCCACCCAACCCAGGCTTTCAGAACAAGACTTCGTCTCAAGCTCCAAGATCGAGTGCTCCGTACCACCGTCCGCTCTCAGAGGTAACGTGCAACAAGTGCCAACAGAAGGGTCACTACGCCAACAAGTGTTTCAACCAGAGGCGTCTTCCTCCTCCTCCTCCTGTCAGATCGGCAAGTACAGCTGTGGTCAAGCATAACCCCAAGTCCACCAAGGTCAACTTGATGAACGCAGCTCAGGCAGAGGATTCGTCAGATGTCATCATGGGTAACCTTCCTGTTAACGATATTCCTGCAAAAGTTCTTTTTGATATGGCTGCTTCGCATTGTTTCATCTCAAGGCCATTTACATCTAGGCATGAATTGGTTTCACAAGTTCTGCCTAGCCCATTAGCAGTTGTTTCTCCTGGTAAGCGCATGCAGGCTAACTCCATCGTTCCAAATGTTACTATCACTTTGGGCGATTATAAGTTCTTGGCTTCTCCAACGGTTCTTGGTGATTCTGATATCGATCTTATTCTTGGGATGGACTGGCTCTCTAAACACAAGGCTCACCTCAATTGTGCAGCCAGGCAGATTCAACTGACTCATTCGTCTGAGGATGTCATTGTCTTTGCCGCTCGTGATGATACAATCCGGTTGTTTTCTCTCAATGAGAAGGGTGAATTGGATGCTATTTCGCAGATCCCAGTTGTTTGTGAGTATCAAGATGTCTTCCCGGAAGAACTCCCAGGAATGCCTCCGCACCGGCCGGTTGAATTTGTTATTGAACTTGAGCCCGGTACGGAACCTGTGTGCAAACGTCCCTACAAGCTCGACCCCGAAGAGTTGAAGGAGTTGAAGAAACAACTCGATGTTCAAGAAAGAATGGGTCTCATTCGGCCTGGTACTTCTCCGTGGGGTTGTGGTGTTCTTTTTGTGAAGAAGAAGGATGGAACGGACCGACTTTGTGTTGATTATCGTCCATTGAACAAGAAGACCATCAAGAACAAATATCCACTTCCCAACATCAATGAGCTGTTCGAACAACTCAAGGGTGCCCAAGTATTCTCCAAGCTTGATCTCCGTATGGGTTATCATCAGATTCGCATTTGTGAGCAAGATATTCCCAAGACGGCTTTCAGGACAAGCTATGTGTCATATGAATACACTGTCATGTCTTTTGGCCTCGCCAACGCTCCTCCGACGTTCTCTCGCATGATGAACTTCATCTTCAACCCCTACACCAATGACTTCGTTTTGGTCTATCTCGACGACATTCTGGTTTTCTCGAAGAACAAGGAAGATCATGCCAAGCACTTGCGTTTGGTTCTTGACAAGCTCAGGGAACATCAGTTCTACGCCAAGTTCTCCAAGTGTGAATTCTGGCTCGATGAGGTGCTTTATCTTGGCCATATCATCTCTGCCAAGGGCATTGCCATGAATCCTGAGAAGGTGTCTGCAATTGTCAATTGGGAACCTCCTCAGAACGTGAAGCAACTCCGTAGCTTCCTCGGTCTTGCAAGCTACTGCCGAAGATTCGTTGAAAACTTTTCAAAGATCGCGAAGCTTCTCTCAAATCTTCTTCAGAAGCACGTCAAGTACGTTTGGTCTCCGGAGTGTGATATTGCTTTCAACACTTTGAAAGAGAAATTGATCACTGCTCCAGTTCTGACTCCGCCTGATGAAACCAAGCCGTACGAGGTCTTTTGTGATGCCTCTCTCCAAGGTCTAGGTGTTGTACTGATGCAAGAGAAGAAATTTGTTGCTTATACCTCTCGCCAGTTGAAGCCTAATGAGAAGAACTACCCCACTCATGATCTCGAGTTGGCGGCAGTTGTGCATGCTTTGTTGACTTGGAAACATCTTCTATTGGGAAGAAAAGTGGATATTTTCACTAATCACAAGAGTCTCAAGTACATCTTCACTCAGCCTAATCTCAACCTCAGGCAGACTCGATGGGTCAAAATGATTCAAGAGTACAATCCGAGTATCGAGTATACTCCAGGCAAGGCCAATGTGATTGCTGACGCTTTGAGCAGAAAAGCATATTGCAACAGTCTGATTCTGAAGCCTTATCAACCCGAGCTTTGTGAAGCTTTCCGCAAACTTAATCTGCAAATTGTTCCTCAAGGTTTCCTTGCCAACCTTCAAGTTTCTCCTACCTTGGAAGACCAAATTCGCCAAGCCCAGCTTCTTGATCCTATGGTGAAAAAGGTGAAGATTGGTATTGCAAAGAGTCAGACCAAGTACAAGTGCTACCGACTTGATGACAAGGACACTCTCTTCTTCGAGGATCGAATTGTTGTGCCCAAACGTGACCTCTGTAAGGTGATCATGAACGAGGCTCACAACTCTCTCCTCTCCATCCACCCTGGGAGCACGAAGATGTATCAGGATCTCAAGCCAACTTATTGGTGGACTCGAATGAAGCGCGAGATCGCTCAATTCATGAATGAATGTGATGTCTGCAGAAGAGTGAAGGCAGAACACCAAAGGCCAGCAGGTCTCCTCCAACCTCTTGCCATTCCAGAATGGAAGTTTGACCACATTGAAATGGACTTCGTGACTGGGTTTCCAAAGTCCAAGCGTGGCAATGATGCTATATTCGTTGTCATCGACAAGCTCACCAAAGTGGCTCACTTTCTGCCTATCAAAGAGTCAATCACTGCAGCTCAATTGGCGGAACTCTACACCTCTCGAATTGTCTCTCTGCACGGTATTCCTCAAGTGATATCTTCAGACCGTGGCAGCATCTTTACCTCCAAGTTTTGGGATTCTTTTCAGAAGGCCATGGGCACCAACATCCGCTTCAGCACTGCTTTCCATCCTCAAACAAGCGGTCAAGTCGAGCGTGTCAACCAGATTCTTGAAGATATGCTCAGGTCTTGTGTTATCTCCTTCGGCATGAAGTGGGAGGATTGTCTTCCTTATGCTGAATTCTCATAGAACAACAGTTTTCAAGCAAGTTCGGGCAAGGCCCCATTCGAAATTATGTATGGTAGGAAGTGGCATACACCTCTCAACTGGTCTGAAACCGGTGAACGTCAGCTGCTGGGTAATGACTTAATCACAGAGGCAGAAGAAATGTGCAAGGTCATTCGTGATAACCTCAAAGCAGCACAATCCCGCCAGAAGAGCTACTATGATAGTAAGCACCGTGATTTGGCTTTCGAGATTGGAGATCATGTTTACCTCCGCGTCTCTCCTATGAAAGGGACTCGTCGCTTCGGTATCAAAGGGAAGCTTGCCACTAGATACGTCGGACCTTTCAAGATTGTCAACAAGAGAGGCGACCTCGCCTATCAACTCGAGCTTCCTTCAAACTTTGCAAATGTTCATGACGTGTTCCATGTCTCCCAACTCCAAAAGTGCTTCAAGACGCCTGAACGCACCGTCAACTTCGAGGAAATTGAGCTCCAAGAAGATCTCTCCTATCGTGAGCACCCAGTTGCAATCCTTGAAGAGACTGAACGCAGGACTCGCAACAAGTCAATCAAATTTCTCAAAGTCAAGTGGTCACACCATTCCAACCGTGAAGCTACTTGGGAACGCGAGGATCACCTCCGTTCTGAGTACCCGGAGTTCTTTCAGTCCTAGATCTCGGGACGAGATCTTTTCGTAGTGGTGGAGTGTTGTAACGGCCCAGATATAACTTTCCCAATTTGTACTCCAACTCTTGCTGTCTCCGACATTAAGTTATATTTATTTCTCGGGTTCGAGTCTTTGTCTCCGTGTGTTTTTTCGTTTTCATGCATCTCATAGCATGTCATCACGTGCATTGCATTTGCATACATGTTCATCTCATGCATTCGAGCATTTTCCCCGTTGTCCGTTTTGCATTCCGGCGCTTCGTTCTCCTCCGGTGGCCAATTCTAGCTTTCTTTCGTATGTGGGGATTAAACATTTCCGGATTGGACCGAGACCTGCCATGTGGCCTTGGTTTACTACCGGTAGACCGCCTGTCAAGTTTCGGACCATTTGGACTTCGTTTGATACTCCAACGATTAACCGAGGGACCGAAAAGGCCTCGTGTGTGTTTCAGCCCAACACCCCTCCAATTTGGCCCAAAACCTACCAAACTCTGCTCCATGTCCTAGAGCATTCGATCACGATCGCGTGGCCGAAAACCGCACCTCATTTGGACACTCCTAGCTCTTTCTATGCCTATTTAAAGGTCCCCTTCGTTTTCTTCTTCCTCTTCCCCGAAACCCTAGATCCGCCACTCCTCTCGCGCGCCGGACGACTCCCCCGCCGACGGACGTGTCCGCCCGCTGTGTCCGACCACCACGTGGCAGCACCGCACTTGCCCGCCGCGCGGTCCCCAGTTCCCCGCCGACGCGGCCCGGGAGGCCTAGGAGGGGCCCCCGAGGCCCGATCCGCCCGCGCCGCCCCATGCTTCTTCGTCCTCCCTCACGCCCGTTGTCCCCGACCCCGGTGGCCGCGCCACCGCAAGTCGCCATCGCCGGCGGCCGCCTCTCCGCCGCCTCCTCGTCGCCGGCAGAAGCCCCGGCCATGGCCCCTCTCTCCGGCGAGCTCCAAGGTCCTCCGGCGAACCTCGGCTTCCGTGCCCCGGCGAGACCCGATCCAGATCTGAAACGTGAATAGTAAACCCTAGGGTTGACTTTCCCTTCCCCCCTTAATCTTTTATGCATTCTTTGGCTGACGATATCTCCGCATCCGTAGCTCCGTTTTGGACATATCATATATCAAAATCTTCGTCTCGACGAGTACATCATTTCATTCCATTGCATCATTTGCATTTGAGTTCATCTTGATGCTCAAAATGCTATTAGAAGGAGGCATCGTGAGTTAAATTGCAGATCCGTTAGCTCATCATAGACTTTTGTCATTTTTGCCATGATTATTGTGTGCATGATATGCCTGTGAGCCTTTGGGATGAATTGTTAAGCATTTTGTCATCTTTCCGGAGGTGCCACCCATGAATTTTTAGGATGTGTGTGGTGACTTGTGCAAGTTTGCAAAGAGGGGCAACTGAGATTTCTGTTTTCAGGGACTTAGTGATTTTCACTAAGTCTGGGATATTTTAGTTCATGATGCCATATGTTCAGCTTGTTTCCTAGTGATCCGTGCCTCTTTTGAGGATGATCAGAAAGGGAGTTTTGATATTTATGTTATGCTATGTCCATCCATGTCTTTACTTGCTATGTTGGAGCACCCTAGGTTGAGTCAATCGAGCTCAACTTTTGCATCGTTGTGTATTTGGGCAGATCGTCAACTCTTTTTCGATTTTGCCGGTGCTATTGTTAGTGATCCATGCATGCTATGCCATTGTTCTTGCCATGTCCCGCTAGGATTTTGTGCCTTATTTATGGATATATGCTTGACTTGCTATGACTTGCACCATGGTGAGTGCATCGAGCTCATTTACATTCCTTCGTGAGTTATAATTTCAGCATGTCTCAGTTTTCACCAAGTCTGAAAACTGATTGTGTTTCATCTATGTTCGTGTGCTCGTTAGAGTATTTTGTGAACCCTTTTGGCCCCAGGTCACTTTGGGTGTTTTGTTAAGCTTGTTGAGTAGCTCCATTCCATGTTCTTACTTGTCATGTTCAGGTTATGTATCATGTTGTTTTGCTGCTCCGAAGAGAGCATCATGGTCTGAAATTTCAGACTAGTGTTAATTTCACTAAGTCTGAAATCTGTTTTGCTTATTCGTTTTTGCCATGCTTGTTTGAACCTCATAATGGATGAATTTGGCTATGTCTCAGTACTAGTGATTTGTTAAGCATCTTGTGTACTTCCCTGCCATGTATTTTGTTTTCATGTTTGGTGGCTGTAGCATGTTCATTTCGTTGCATTTAGGAGCCTACTTGCTGTAAATCGCAGATCGGTTCGTTTCGTAAAACGCTTACCATTTCCAAACCGTAGCTCCGATTCCTATGATCTTTATATCGTTTTCAGGTGATTTCATCCCCTCTTTCTAGTGGCACACTTGGTTTTCCTAATTGAGGCCAGGTTCATGCATTTCCTGTCACGTCTTGCATTTTGCATCCCGCATCGCATTCCGCATAGCATACCATCTTTGCATATTATTGGTTGCCCTTGCACGTGGTTGATTGTATCCTTGTTGCTTGTTTGTGTTGTTGGGTAGAGCCGGGAGACGAGTTCGCTAACGAGGAGCCCGTTGAGTTTGCTTTTGAGGATCCAGTCAACTCTGACAACTGTGCAGGCAAGATGATCATACCCTCGAAATCACTACTACCTTTGCTATGCTAGTTTGCTCGCTCTTTTGCTTTGCAAATGCTATGATGCCTACCACTTGCTTGTCAGCCTCCCAATTGCCATGATTGATCCTCTAACCCACCGTTGTCCTAGCAAACCGTTGATTGGCTATGTTACCGCTTTGCTCGGCCCCCTTCTTATAGCGTTGCTAGTTGCAGGTGAAGATTGGAGCCGTTCCTTGTTGGGACATTTATTTACTTGTTGGGATATCATTATATTGCCATGTTATCTTAATGCATCTATATACTTGGTAAAGGGTGGAAGGCTCGGCCTCTCGCCTAGTGTTTTGTTCCACTCTTGCCGCCCTAGTTTCTGTCATATCGGTGTTATGTTCCCGGATTGTTGCGTCCCTTACGCGGTTGGGCTATAATCGGAACCCCTTGATAGTTCGCCTTGATTAAAGCTTCTCCAGCAATGCCCAACATTGGTTTTACCTTTTGCCACCTAGCCTCTTTTTCCCTTGGGTTTCCGGAGCCCGAGGGTCATCTTATTTTAACCCCCCCGGGCCAGTGCTCCTCTGAGTGTTGGTCCAACTGTCAACTACCGGTGGCCACCAGGGGCAACTCTGGGCTGGCCTACCCGTACCTAGGACAATCTGAGTGTGCCCTGAGAAAGAGATATGTGCAGCTCCTATCGGGATTTGTTGGCGCATTCGGGCGGTGTTGCTGGACTTGTTTTAACCTGGTCGAATCATCTTGTTGTACCGAGATACCGAGTCTGATCGGTGTGTCTTGGGTGGAGGTCTATTCCTTCGTTGACCGTGAAAGCTTGTTATGGGCTAAGTTGGGACCCCCCCTACAGGGATTGATCTTTCGAAAGCCGTGCCCGCGGTTATGGGCAGATGGGAATTTGTTAATGTCCGGTTGTAGATAACTTGAACCTTAATTAATTAAAATGAATCAACTGAGTGTGTTGCCGTGATGGCCTCTTCTCGGCGGAGTCCAGGAAGTGGACACGGTGTTGGAGTTATGTTTGTGCAGGTTGTTCTCTAGTTTCTCGCTCGTGCTTTGCCTCCTCTTCTCGCTCTCTTTTGCGAATAAGTTAGCCACCATATATGCTAGTCGCTTGCTGCAGCTCCACTTATACATTACCCCTTTCCTACCTATTAAGCTTAAATAGTCTTGATCGCGAGGGTGCGAGATTGCTGAGTCCCTGTGGCTCACAGATTACTATTACACCAGATGTAGGAACAGATGATACAGCTCCAGATGGCGCGCTTGAGCTCAAGTGGGAGTACGACGAGGACTCTCAGCGTTACTATGTGTCTTTTCCTGATGATCAGTAGTGGTGCCCAACGGGGTTAGATTCAGGGCCTTATTGCATGTTGGGGGTCTTTTCTATTTTGGCGCCGTAGTCGGGCCATGAGTGATTTGTATGATGGATGTTATTTATGTACTTTGATGTGATGTGGCGAGTGTAAGCCAACTATGTTATCCCTCTTTATTATTATATTACATGGGATGTTTGTGATGATTACCCGACTTGCGACATATGCCTTCAATGCGATTATGCCTCTAAGTCGTGCCTCGACACGTGGGAGATATAGTCGCATCGAGGGAGTTACATGCGGGGCGTGGTTTTATGCGCGCTTGGGTGCGTTCGAAAGCAGGGGCTCGGGCGCACCCATTCGTGGCCTCAGTCGGGGCTGGGACGCACAGTGTCGATGACGGCGTCAACCACGGCGGACGCCGGAGTTCGATCAAGCTCGGGGACGGCGTTGCAGAGGGCAAAACAACCGGTGTTCGGCACCTACGGCACCTACGCGATCTCGCCAAGCGAATGGAGGCACGCACGGGACCACTGGTCCACCGGAGCCTCGTCGGAGATGAGCGAGTGCGGCGGAGCATATCGGCCAATGACGGATCGGTTGCTAGAGCTCCCTATCGATTCCGTGGAGGGAGGGGAAGGAGAGTGATGCTCACTGGGGGCCTGCAGATGTGCTAAGCGGCCGCGGGGAAGGCTCGTTGGTGACGAACGGGCAGCGGCGATGCGAGGTGGCCAAGGAGGAAGATGAAGTCGCCGCGGTCGCTGCAGGGGCTCCGAGCTCCAAGTCGAGGTGGCAGGCGGTGTAGGGTACGATGACGGAGTGAACAGGCATGTCGACCGGGCGTGGGGAGGACGGTGGCCGCGAGGGCGATGACGGCCATGGCGGCAGAGCCTTAGATGTGCGCGGGGAAAAGGGGATCTGGGCGAGAGTGGCGAACTGGGAGGTGTCTAGGGTTAGGGTTGCGCCAGGGAGGGTGGTCGGCGGCTTGAGGTCGCCGGGGAGTAGCCGGATGGCCACCCCGTGGTCCATCCGCGCCGTGGACGGTGCACGGACGTCCACCGCGCTACGGTGAACACAGGTAGAGGGAGGCTTGTTGTTGGGCTGGGCCGGTTGGGACGAGGCCCAGTTAGCCAGGAGGATTTCTTTTATTTTTAACTGTTGTTTATTTATTTATTTTCTGTTACTTTTAATAATTAATTTATTTTAGTTTTTTGTAAAAAAAAAATTAACTTCAACACCTATATTAGTGTCTAGAATTACAACACTGCCACATTAATTTGGACAGCTAAATAAAATAGTTTAATATTTTAACAATTTGAAAATGGTATTTAATTAAATGTTTTGCTTCTGTTTTATTTATTTTAGAGCCTTTAAACACTTTGTCAAAGTTTGGATTCTCCACCACAATTACCTATGATTTATTCGACACCTTTAGAACATTTTAGTTTTAAGGTTTGAAAACGTTTGTCATTTGCCTTCACTTTAAATTTGAATTTGGATTGTTTCTCATTAGCAGGGTGTTATTGTAGCGTAAATATCCGGGCGTCACAATTCTCCTCCACTATAAGAAATCTCGTCCTCAGATTTAAGAGGCGCAAGGTGGGGAGGTTCCGGGCACGAAATCCTAGCGAGTTTTCTCGGTCTTAGTTGCTCTTCTCGAAGAGGTCGATCCATTATGTTGAGCTCTTCAGTTCTCTGTTTCGGGTCATCATGATGAAGTCGTATTCCTTTCTTCGAGAATCCCATCATACTTACGAAAGAATAGGGGGTTATTCCAAAAGAACGAACCTCTTCAAGGTTGATAAACTGGTAGATAACTTCGAGGGAGGTGGCGGAAAGTAACTCTCGAATTGAAACTTAAGAAGATATCGAGAACAAATTAATTAAGAAGGTACCATGAGAAGTTTTGAGCGGGTAGGCAATCGTTCGATGCCTGAAGTAAGGCGTGAAAGGGGTTCAAAGCAACGGGAATAAGTATTGTGTCTGATACCAGAATTGATGATTTCTCGGAAGGTAACTTGTGAATTACATACGAAGCCAAGCATGAGGAATACATTTTAGAAACAGGGGTGTACGGGAGAGCCAAGTTTCTATCCTGAGGAACTGTGGGTTATGGGCCCACCATGTGGGTTAAAAGTAGGATGAGCGGTGACATCTTGCATGGTCATGATAGCAAGGCATGCCAGAGGGTAGCCTATCATTTATGTCAGCAACAACGTCGGTACCAAGGGCGAGGGACGAAGAGAACCATTTTTCTACTCATTGAAACGAGGCGGTCCATCAGGCAAAGTTCTCGTCCATCGGTGGCTACCAGAATGTCAACAGCAATAATAACAGGGTCTTTCTGATAGAGTGATACAATGAGGTGTTTACATAAGAAGGGAAATATTACTGCTTATATAATATAGATCACAATAAGGTTCAAACAAACCAATGGAAAGAAAAATGTAATTGTCAGATTAAAAAGAACAATGGAAAGGAAAATGTGTTTGAACACATATTTCAGGGGTATATCCTCCCCATGAGTAAGCAGAGCATGATATCCATGACAGGATAGAAGTATAAAACCATTTAGGTAAGGGGAAAGAAATTTCATGACATTACCCATACAACGATGTTTGGATAATTGATAAAGAAAATTTTATTATCGTGCTTCAAATGTTCTTATTAGAGATCAGATTACCATAGACATGCTTCGAGATAGCATTGCCATGGTTTCAAGCAAAGGTCAGACTTTGGATACACCAAGGATCCATCGAAAACAACTTAGAAAAATAAGTCATACAATTTTAGCAGGGAACATATGAGGGTGTGGCCGACGGGCTCAGCCACAATACATTGACATGCCAAAAAGGATGTATTTCCAAAATTGTATGAACAAGTTTGTGTTGGGGAAGGCAAGAATGTTGTCGATGATAACATAAATCATCGAGGGGAAGGGTTGTATTTCTCATCATGAATTCGATTGATATCCTGGAAAAGCTCAGAATGTTGATGATGATCATGACACATTTGTTGAGAGATTTCAAGAAGATGTCATCGAGCAGAAAAGGAAGGAAGAAGTGAAAAGCTATGAGAACCACGGATTCAACACAAGCTCAAAGACAAGCTTGTTGTTCGAAGTGAAATGATAAGATGAGGAAGATCGACGTAAGCTTAGCTCATCGACGGAAGTTGCTCCGGGCATAAGGACCAGGTAGCACAGTTAAAAGTTGACACGATAAAAATATAGCCGATCAGGCTAGGAATGATGTGATGGGGTATAAGGCTTCCCAGTATCAAGTACTAGGTGTAATGCCAGAAGGTAAATCGGAGTAGAGGTTGGACGGGGGGAAATGATTTGCAGAGGATAAGTAATTCTAACTTACCCCGTAAATGGGATCAAGGAGGAAATATGGTCGGGACCATAACTGCAAGGGATCCAATTTACGATACCAGAAGAATATTCAAATGATTAAATATCCTTGCAAGAAGCTTTCATGATAAGTCCCACACCGTGTCCGTGGGCATGAACACAAGGTTCAGGGTCGACTCCCACTTCTACAATGCATAACCTTTCATTTTACTTCTCGCTCTTGATGAAGCTGTAGTATTGAATTTTATCTGACGAAAAGCCAGTAGAGTATAGCCCGCATAACTTTCAAGTTCACACAGATTAGGGAAGGCATAGGTTCAACCCATCGGGGCATCTTAGGAACATATATCATAAGTTTCGAGAATAAATAACACAAGCTCGGTAGTAGAGCATGCTTGAGAAAGCGGAGAATACAATTTACCAAAAACATTATGTGTCCGAGGAAAGGCTCACAAGCTTATTGAATATGAAGGACGTTGTCGGATAAAATCCGAAAAAGGGGTCTGGTGGTCCACAAGGGATCTGATGTGAGCATCAATATTCAACCAGAGGAAGAAAGAATGCAAGGAGATCAGATTATAGAAACAACTAACTAACTCAAAGCTCAATTGCAAAGGAATTATGAATTCCATGACAAGGGATCAGAAGCAATGCTTTGATAAGGGATGGATAGGTAGAATAGCCTCAGGGGTACAATCGATGGCGATTTGATTGATCGAGATTCAGCACATGTTAGAACGACGTCTGAGCCGGAGGGATGAATTCTAGGATCTGATTGAGGATTGCGAGAATTCACAACATATTGTATCAACGGACTCAAAATGATAATGACAAAGGCTGACAATAAGATTACTAGACTTATGGTATTAACCATAATGCAAGCAAGCAAGAAATCCAAGAATAATAGGTTGTTGAGGATTTTCACAAGAACGAATGGTATTACGAAGACTTTTGTGAAGTAAAAGAATCAACTGAGGATGAGCGAATACTCGATAGGTGCACAAAGTTATCCGTAGGGCTATTCAGATGACAAGGAACTGCAAGGCAGTAAGCTCAAAGGATTCTCGGAAAAAGGAGAGCAGTTTAGGTCATCTTGTAATAACAAGATCAATGGGTTAGAATGTAAGATTGGCAAGTGTGTTTAGTTATCCATAAGGATATTTCGGTGGTAGGGAATTGCAAAGGCAACAGCCACAAAGTCTCGAGAGAATATCGTAGAGTATCTTCGGAATCTTCTAATGCAGCAAGCGATCATCTGGAATAAGGGGCTCTCCGGGCAAATCTGATCACGAGATCCTAATGTTCGAGTTAGTAAAACCATTTAAACCCGAATAGAAGAGAGATCAGAGTCCCAGAGTATAGATGAGGAATAAAACATCCTAATACCACCCATATGGCGACGTGGGCCCGTAAGACACACAGTCAATGTTAGTAAAAGTTTTTCAGTGACTAGACTCATCTTCGGACAAGGAGTTGGAAAGGGGGCGACCTACAGGCAGTCGGCTCTGTTACCAACTTGTGACGCCCTCGATTCAATCGTACACTAATCATACACGCAAATGTGTACGATCAAGATCAAGGACTCACGGGAAGATATCACAACACAACTCTAGACACAAATTAAAATAATACAAGCTTTATATTACAAGCCAGGGGCCTCGAGGGCTCGAATACATAAGCTCGAATACACAACAGTCAGCGGAAGCAACAATATCCGAGTACAGACATAAGTTAAACAAGCTGGCCTTAAGAAGGCTAGCACAAAAGCAACAACGATCGAAAAGGCAAGGCCTCCTGCCTGGGAGCCTCCTAACTACTCCAAGTCGTCAGCGGCCGTCACGTAGTAGTAGTCTTCAGTGGTGTCGTCTGGCTCCTGGGATCCGTCATCTGGTCGCAACAATCGGGTATGGGGAAAAAGAGGTAGCAAAGCAGCCGTGAGTACTCATCCAAAGTACTCGCAAGAATTACATCAGATCTAAACTAAGTATGCATCTGTATCAAAGGAAATGGGTCGTATCTGTGGACTAAACTGCAGAATGCCAGAAGGGAAGGGGAAAGCCTAGCCTATCAAAGACTAGCATCTTCTGGAAACCACCATCTGGCAGCAACAGGAGGGAGTAGAGTAGCATAAAGTAAAGTAGCAGTAATGTTATCAACCTCGGCCAGAGATCCTTTCTCGACTCCCTACGAGAAAGCAATCCCGGAGCCATACTATCCAAGTGTCAACACATTCCACAACTCATCACCATCCAGTTCTCATCACAAGTATCCAGTTCCAGTTGTATCAATCGGGATACAACTCCATGTGTCCGTTACCGTAGGACAGGCTATCGATAGATGTTTTCTTCCCTGCAGGGGTGCACCAACTTACGCACCATGCTAGATTAACTCCGGCCGGACACACTTTCCTAGGTCACGCCTGGCCTCGGCCAAACAATACGCCACAATCCAAATTAGGCTTAATAGAGAGGCCAGCACGCCGGACTAAACCTATGCCCCCAGGGGTCATGGGCCATCTCCCCGGGAACTCCTGCATGTTGCAAGGGCGGCCGGTGAGCAGACCTAGCTACCTCCCTAAAAAGGTAGGAGCTTACCAGTCCAACACGGCGCGCTCCGCTCTGTCGCTGACGTCTATTAAGCTTCGACTGATGTATACAACATAGAATGCCCATACTATGCCCACGTGATGGTTAGTGCTATCAGGCCAGAGGCCCCTCGGATCAAATATCCAAATCATAGTGGATTAGGAACGCGCGTTAACGAGCAGAGACTCACGATCGATGTGACTCCGTCGCCCCGTCTCGAGTACTTGCGGCAAGGGCTAAGAGTGCCCGGCCACGCCTCGTAAGTATCTCGCGGGCACCTTCCAGGTCAACCCGACTCCACATCACCCACTATTAAGCTCACGCGCGTACCCCTCAGGACCGACCCGTCTTTAGTAACATGGCTTAGTGTAAAGTCAGAGTAACCATAGTAACTGTGTGTCTAACACCAAAAGGAAAACCCGAGGAATCACCCCCGGTGAATCCCACTCGATGTTGTCATCAAGGTGAACATACGAGGATCCACCCTCGAGGTTCACACTTGAGGGGTTGCACGACAGGGCCGTATCGGAACTAGTTAAGTAGGAAATCACCCTCGATGACCACGACCGGATAGCTACACTACAGAGATCTCAACAGGAGTGATGTAAGATGTTCCATCCTCGGCACTCGATGGTAACTCTGCAGAGTCGAACAATTAAGGGGGGTGATGTGCGGTGTCGGGGCCTGGACGTCGATCACATTGATCGAGTCATCGAACATAAAGCGGGGCAACTAGGACAAGGTGGGGGTCACTGATGGATCACTAACCAACCTATAGTAAGCAGTTTAGGATAAGCAGATAAGGTATGAAAGCGGGTAACAACAACAGGCTATGCATCAGAGCAGGATCATACAGAAAGCAGTAGCAATTCCAATGCAAGCATGAGAGGGAAATAAATCGGCGATATCGGAATGCTCAAGGGGGGTGGGTTGCTTGCCTGGAAGCTCTGCTGTAAAGGAAGAAGTGTCGTCGACGTAGTCGATCACATGGGCGGCATCGGTCTCGGGGTCTACCGGAGAGAAGAGGGGGAAGAAATAGTAAATACAGAGCAAACAAAGGTACCACTAAGCATTACATGACGATAGGCAGACCTAGGTTTGACCTAATGTAGGGCTACACGATATAGGTGAAGGGGGAATTCAACCGGGAATGTTTTCCCGGTTCCGGACCTGTGTTAGACAGATGACTGGAGGGGGAAAGTTCCATGTTCATCATGCTATGGGCAGGTGACAGATGAATGGACCGCCTATTCGGATTCGTCTCGTTGTTCTGAGCAACTTTCATGTATAAAACTGTTTCATCCGAGGTACGGTTTATTTTCTATGATTTTTCAAAGCTTAAAACATTTTCTGGATTTATTTATAGTAACAGAAATGGAATATTGCATCAGCATGACGTCATAGTGACGTCATCAGTCAACAACTGCACTGACCAGGTCAAACCTGACCTATGGGTCCAGTGGGACCCACATGTCAGCCTCTGTTAGCTCAACAAAGGGTTAAACTAACTAACAGGGTTAGTTAGGGATGTGGGCCCCTCTAGTCAGCGACTAATTAGTGATTAAAACTATTTAACAAATTAATTAACAATTTATTTATTTATAAAACCTCTTAATTAGCGCGGGACCCGAATGTCAGTGGCACTGGGCTGCCCAGTCAGCACCTTGACTTGGTCAACCCAGTCAAATAGGGTTCCTGGGCCCATGGTCAATCACCCAGTAGGCGGCCACGTGGCGCCAGGTCAACGCCATCGCCGGAGTTACTCTGGCGACCACGTTTTGCAGCGGCGCACATTTGGAGGTAGTCGGGTTACAGCTACGGTGGCTCGTTTTGAGCACGGGAGGTAGCGTTCGAACGAGTGCGGGCAGCCACATCTAGTGGTGGCGGTGGCGTGGCCAGAGGTGGCCGGAAGTGACGGCGGCGAGCACATGGGCGGACGGGCGGAGTCGGGCGTGAGAGCGAACGGTGATGCGGGGCGTGGTTTTACGCGCGCTTGGGTGCGTTCCAAAGCAAGGGCTCGGGCGCACCCATTCGTGGCCTCAGTTGGGGCTGGGACGGATGGTGTCGATGATGGCGTCAACCGTGGCGGGCACCGGAGTTCGATCGAGCTCGGGAACGGCGTTGCAGAGGGCAAAACAACCGGTGTTCGGCACCTACGGCACCTACGCGAGCTTGCCAAGCGAATGGAGGCACGCACGGGACCACTGGTCCACCGGAGCCTCGTCGGAGATGAGCGAGTGCGGCGAAGCATATCGGCCGACGACGGATCGGTTGCTAGAGCTCCCTATCGATTGCGTGGAGGGAGGGGAAGGAGAGTGATGCTCACTAGGGGCCTGCAGATGTGCTAAGCGGGCGCGGGGAAGGCTCATTCGCGACGAACGGGCGGCGGCGATCCGAGGTGGCCGAGGAGGAAGATGAAGTCGCCGTAGTCGCTGCAGGGGCTCCGAGCTCCAAGTCGAGGTGGCAGGCGGTGTAGGGTATGACGACGGAGCGAACTGGCATGTCGGACGGGCGTGGGGAGGACGGTGGCCGCGAGGGCAACGACGGCCATGGCGGTAGAGCCTTAGATGTGTGCGGGGAAAAGGGGATCTGGGCGAGAGGGGCGAACTGGGAGGCGTCTAGGGTTAGGGTTGCGCCAGGGAGGGTGGTCGGCGACTTGAGGTCGCCGGGGAGTCGCCGGATGGCCGCCCCGTGGTCCATCCGCACCGTGGACGGTGCACGGACGTCCACCGCGCTGCGGTGAACACAGGTAGAGGGAGGCTTGCTGTTGGGCTGGGCCGGTTGGGACGAGGCCCAGTTGGCTAGGGGGGGTTTGTTTTATTTTTAACTGTTGTTTATTTATTTATTTATTTTCTGTTACTTTTAATAATTAATTTATTTTAGTTTTTTTTTGTAAAAATATTAATTTCAACACCTATATTAGTGTTGAGAATTACAACACTGCCACATGAATTTGGACAGCTAAATAAAATAGTTTAATATTTTAACAATTTGAAAATGGTATTTAATTAAGTGTTTTGCTACTGTTTTATTTATTTTAGAGCCTTTAAACACTTTGTCAAAGTTTGGATTCTCCACCACAATTACCTATGATTTATCAGACACCTTTAGAACATTTTAGTTTCAAGGTGAAAATGTTTGTCATTTGCCTTTACTTCAAATTTGAATTTGGATCGGTTCTCAACTAACGCGAGATTAGCAACAAGGATTGTGGTGACATGGCTTCATTAGCAGGGTGTTACTGTAGCGTAAATATCTGGGCGTCACACTGGATTGAGGGGCGAAGCTGGCCTCGATGTTTTTGAAAAAGATCCGGGTTTCGTTGCCTGCCCGGGGTTCACCCCCGACACCGTTGACGTGGGTAACAACGGCGACAGGAGGGCATGCACCTGCAACAACGGTGACAAGAAGGTCGGCTCCATCGTCTACAACATCGTTGGTGAGTTCTTTCGTCTTTCTAGGGTTAGGGTTAGGATTCGGCCAATCTAGGGTTAGGAACTCCTGGAGGTTCTTGTTCATGTTCATGGGATGGATTCTAGGGTTAGGAGCTCCTGGTGGTTCGATCGATCCCCCTCTTGTCCGATCTTGGGTTAGGAGCTACTGGTGGTTTGGTCGATCCCCCTCTAGTACTCTGCTTCATGGGGTTAGGTTTCATGTTGATGGAGAGGAAGTGGATGATGTTAGGGGATGGGTCGACGGGGATGGTGATGGATTCATGGGGATGACCTCCCTCTAGTTCATGGGTTTAGGGTTCATGTTGCTTGACTACTATGGCTTGCTTGATGGCATACATGGTTAACTAGGGTTTGCATTAACAGTACTTCCTTGTATCAGTAGCACTTGGAGAAGAAGCTACTAGGGTTTGTATCAACAGTACTTGATGTTGCTCTTCAATTTTCTTCCTCTTAGCACTTTGTTTGTTTCTATCAGTAGCACTTTGCTTGCTTGCTTGCTTGTATCAGTAGTACTTATGCACTTTGCTTGCTTGCTACTAGCGTTTGTATCAACATGTACTTGATTACTTGTAGAACTTTGCTGCATTGTTCTTTATTTACATCTTACAGGCTTGTTGATGCATTGACTGCTCGAGGACAGACAATTACTTGCAGTTGCTTACCATGGGTGCAGTCATCGTTTGATTTTCTGTTGCATTAATGTTGGCAATGATCTGTTGGGCCCTGCATTGAGGGAGAAATCTTCTAAATTGCCTGCATAAGCATGATTTCAGGGCCCAGTATTATTGTTAACACTGCTTGCTTTTTTATTCATCAACTGTTGGGCAATCAGTTGTTATGAATGCATAAGTTTGCCTCCATTAGGGAAAACAACTGAGTAATTCATTTGCTTATAGATGATTGCAGGTACATGGATAAAATTGCAAGGTAAAACACAAAAGTAATTGTTGTAAATAGTTGTTTTTGCTTATCCACCTTGATGAAGTATAATTCGTGTGCACTCTATTTGTATCCAACTATGTATACTTGTAATACATGTGAGTTGTGTTCTTATCTCTGGTACCACAACCTTAATTCACTTAGCTTGATGTAGTTTGCATCACATATATTACTGCTAATGCATTGCTACGCCTATATGTGCATTATGGTTCAAGTGTTTTCCTTTATTGATACAAGTGCATCATTCTACTTTATCCCTGTTGTATCCGATTCTTGTCTATTATATTTTGCAATCTATCACCTTGAGATCATCCATGGCAAGCATGACAAGGTCAAAGATGAGGCCGACCGTTGGTATGCAACTTTCTGCTTGTGGTTATACTGTCAGTTTTATAAAAAATGTGTCTTAATATGTTAAGTGAAATGTATTGCTGTAATGTGACACTAGTAGAAAACCGGACAATAGCACCGGTTCGTAAGGGCCTTTAGTGCCGGTTATGGAACCGGCACTATTATTTCGGCACTAAAGCCCCACCCCCCCCTTTAGTACCGGTTCAGCACGAACCGGCGCTAAAGGGGCACCACGTGGCGTGAGCTCGCGCCCTGGTACGGGTGTTACCAACCGGTACTAAAGGTTTTTTTTTGAATTTTTTTTATTTTTAATTTTTCTGAATTATTTGAAGATTTAGTCTCTAATCACCTCTCTTAACTGCTTAACTGTTCCAAATCATCTAACTTCCCGACCGGTCACCCATCCCTCTCACTACTCCAGCCCGAGCACGCTTAACTTCCGGGTTCTATTCTCCCTCGCTCCAAGTCTGCACTTGTTGTTTTCCTGACAATAGTAAGATGTCAATCCTATTAACCTTCAGGAATTTTGCTTGAGCATGAAGTGACACATTTCACTGTTTGAGTTTGAAACTATTGTTTTAAAAAACAATAATTATTTAGTAACACTAATATTTCTTGAATAATTAGTTTGACCATTGTTTGACCACAGTTTAACCATAGTTTGACCAAAGTTTGACCAGATTTGACCAAAATTGAAATAACTAAAATAATTATTTAGTAACACTAATATTCTAGAATAATTAGTTTGACCATTGTTTGACCACAGTTTGCCCACTGTTTGAATATTTTTCAATTTTTTCCACTCTAGATCTTAAAAGCCCCGTAACTTTTTTTCTATTAGGTTTTTGAGGATTTTAAAAATGTTTAACGGGGTTCCCCCTATTAAATTTGGATGTAACTTTTCGAGTAGATGGAGTTTTTGGACAAAGTATTTATGGAGTTTTTGGATAAGTTCGTCGTGGTGTTCATCGATGATATCCTGGTTTACTCGAAGAATGAAGAGGAGCATAAGGAGCATTTGCGTTTGGTACTTGGTAAGCTCAGAGAACATTAGTTATATGCCAAGTTTAGCAAATGTGAGTTTTGGTTGAAGGAAGTTGGATTTCTCGGACACGTTATATCTGGAGAAGGTATAGCAGTAGATCCCACCAAGGTTGACACTGTGACAAATTGGGAAGCGCCAACAACAGTGGGAGAGATCCAGAGTTTTCTTGGACTCGCAGGATACTACCGGAGATTTATTGAAAATTTCTCGAAGATTGCGAAGCCTATGACAGAATTGTTGAAGAAGGATACCAAGTTCGTATGGACTGTGGAATGTGAGGCCAGTTTCCAGGAGTTGAAGAAATGTTTGGTTACATCACTAGTGTTGATTTTGCCAGATCAGACCAAGGATTATGAGGTGTATTGCGACGCTTCACGTCGAGGACTTGGAGCAGTACTTATGCAGGAAGGAAGAGTTGTTTCTTATGCCTCACGACAGCTCAAGCCTCATGAGTTGAATTATGCTACACATGATTTGGAGTTAGCAGCCATAGTGCATGCATTGAAAACCTAGAGACACTTTCTCATTGGAAATCATTGTGAGGTGTACACGGATCACAAGAGTTTCAAGTATATTTTCACGCAGAAGGAGTTGAATCTCAGGCAAAGGAGATGGTTGGAGCTCATCAAGGATTATGATATGAGATTGCATTATCACCCCGGAAAGGCTAACATAATAGCTGACGCGTTGAGCCGTAAAAGCCATGCCAACACCCTAATGACGGGAGATTTACCAAGGGAGTTAGCCGAAAATCTTCGTGAGCTATGTTTGGAGATAGTCCCGAGAGGCTATGTAGCAGCATTGGAGATTCAGTCTACTTTGATGGATAAGATCAGAGAAGCCCAGAAGACCGACAAAGAGATCGCTTCTAGTAAGGAGAAAATAAGCAAAGGAAAAGCTAAAGGATTTCGTGGGGATGAGCACGATACCTTATGGTTTGAAGACCGTGTTTATGTGCCTAATGACCCGGAGATCAGGAAGTTAATTCTGCAAGAGGCCCATGATTCACCATATTCAATTCACCTAAGAAATACCAAGATGTATTTGGATTTGAAGGATATTTTCTGGTGGATCGGAATGAAGAAGAATATTGCGGAGTATGTAGCAGTTTGTGATGTATGTCTGAGAGTAAAGGCAGAGCATTAGAAGCCAGCAAGGTTTCTACAGCCATTGCCGATACTTGAATGGAAGTGGGACAAGTTAGGCATGGATTTTACTACAGGATTCCCTAGAACACATTCAGGCTATGACTCGATATGGGTTGTAGTCGATCGTTTGACAAAGGTAGCTCATTTCATTCCAGTGAGGACTACCTATACTAGTGCCAAGTTGGCAAAGATATACATGACCAGGATCGTATGTCTGCATGGAGTTCCAAGGAGCATTGTATCAGATAGAGGAGCCCAGTTTACCTCAAAGTTTTGGAATCAGTTGCATGAAACTTTGGGTACCAGGCTAGAGTTTAGTACAGCTTTCCATCCACAGGCAGATGGACAAACCGAGAGAGACAATCCGATTTTGGAGGATATGCTGAGAGCTTGTGTGCTAGATTACGGATCTAGTTGGGACGAGAATTTGCCATACGCAGAGTTCTCTTACAACAATAGTTATCAATCCAGTTTGAAGATGGCCCCTTTCGAAGCCTTGTACGGAAGGAGGTGCAGGACCCCATTGTTGTGGGATGAGGTTGGAGACCGCCAGTTGTTTGGACCGGATCTGATTAAGGAGTCTGAACAGAAGGTAAAATTGATTCTTCGAGTATCCCAAGGTAGCCCAATCCAGGCAAAAGAGCTACGCAGATTCTAAACGCAAGGAGACAGTTTACGAAGTCGGAGACCGAGTTTATCTTCGAGTATCTCCACTTCGAGGAGTTAAGCGTTTGGAGTTAAGCGAAAGTTAGCGCCACGTTTTGTAGAACCATACAAGGTTTTGGAGCGTATGGGAGAAGTAGCCTACAAGTTGGAATTTCCCGAAGGATTGTCAGGAGTTCACGACGTGTTCCACGTTTCCCAGTTGAAGAAGTGCCACGCATAGATGGTTGATATACCACTGAGAGACACAGTGCCGCTGGAAGCGATTCAGTTGGACAGTGATTTAACCTATGAGGAGAAACCAGTCAAGATTCTTGAGTATGCCAACCGAGTCACCCGCAGCAAGGTTATTATGTTTTGCAAAGTTTAGCAGAGCCACCACACGGAGGATGAAGCCACCTGGGAACGGGAGGAAGATCTGTTGAAGGACCACCCTCACCTATTTTCTAGCCAACCCGAATCTCGAGGGCGAGATTCATCTTAAGGGGGGTAGGTTTGTAACATCCCAAATTTTCAATTTGGAATGTTATACAATAGATCATCATTACATATCATATTTTATTGCATTTTGGTTGATCCTAGAAATTCTACACAACTCAAGGACCCTCGGAGAGAGTTGGGGATTTCGTTATTTTCATATTTGAGTTTTCTCAAATTATGAAAATAGGATCATTTGATTTTATTTATTTTATCTTCAAATTTTTTTCTATTACAAAAATATGAGAGAGGGAATAAAATGACTTTCCCAAAATAGAGAAATATTGAGGATTTAATAAAAAAATCAAATAAGATTTTATTTTGGTTTTATTTTCTATTTTATTTGAATTTAGGAAAAATGCGTGTTTTTCAAAATTGCATTTAGGCCCCAAATAAATGTTCATCCTGTGCGGCTTGATTTTCGAAGCCGGGGAAAATTTATTTCGGAATTTTTGGAGTCCGTTTAGTATTTCTTTTGCTTTTTTCTGAGCGTAATTATTTTAAAAAAAGTCGAACCGACCTACCGGGCCGCGTCCGACCCGGACACCTGGCCCAGCCGGCCTTTATAAGCCGGGGAGCCCAGCCCGAGGCGCCGCAAACCCTAGCGCCCGACCCCGCCGCCCCTGACGCCGCCGGGCCGCCGCATCGGCGCCGCCGGCGCCTCAACTCATGCGCCGCACTGCCGCACCGCCGGAGCCGCGTCGCCGCCCCATGCCGCCGCCCCGCCGGAGGTTGACCGCTGCCCCGCCGCCGACGGTTTTCCTCGAGAAAACCTTTCGGTTTTCCGTCCGTTTTTTTCCAGTTTTTTTAGATTTGTTTTTTAGATAGATCGGGTTTTCCGGTTTATTTATTTAGCGAGCGTTCGCTCATTCGTTCGTTTTAACGAACATGTTCATCGTTTAGATCCAGATAAAGAACACTCGTTCGTTAATCTGTTCGTCATTTTTATTTTCTCGGATTAAACCCACGATTTTTTTGATCGCGATTCCTGATCCGATTTTCGTTCTAGTATAACTTTTCGTTCGTTTATCGGAATCAGGCGATTCAAGCGCCTGGAGTTTCGTCTCGAAACCCTCTTTCCGTTTAACCAACTCAAACAAGTTTTTGCCTTTGTAAAACTTGTCCTAGATCCAGAATAGTAAACAAAGCCTGTTTCTTTTGCCATTTGTCTTTCGTTGCTTCGTTCGATTTGGTTCTTTTTGCCAACCGGAGTTCTTAAGTTGAATTTTCTGCTTAGATCTCTTATTTGAGTTTTACCTGTGCATTAGTTGAGTACTTATTGTATCCTTGTTTGTTTGCGATAGAGTATCCGGAGTGCGCCGCTTGCTACTTCGAATCGCTAGGTTTTGCGGATCATCAGCAAGGCAAGTAACACTTTGATCATACCTCCTACTACCCAGTTTTTATTGCATTAGATCAATCCTCACACATTGCATGTTTAGGATCTAATTAAGTTGTGGGTTTGGGAAGTAGTTGAGGTAGTACCTATTACCTGTTTATTATCAAACCTTTGGGAGTTACTTCTACGTTTGCTTATGCGATGCTATGCTAGTAGACGTGGATTGGGTGAGTGAAATCCATGACAGATGTGAGTTTGTTAAATTAATGGTTTATCTAAGGTGGCAACTTAAATACACATCTGGGTGGACTGAGGCACCCGGATATTCCAGCGATTGCCTGTTTTTCTTTTGGACCGCCACCCAGGCTCAAAGGGATCATGAGATTATTCCTGCTAGAAACTTCCGTGTGCAGCCACAAGCTACTATGGGCTCTAGCATAGTTGACTAAGTTGTGCGAACTCTTACAGTGGTAGACTAGCAAATGTAGGGGAAAGTAGGTGTAACGGTCTACCCGATCGTACGGTGTGAGCGCTTCTGAAAGACTATGTCTCGGTCATCCATTTCTCAAACACCCTGTAGTGCGAGAATCCCAACGGAGGAGATCGAGCCTTGTGGGGAAAAGTGCGCAAACCTCTGCAGAGTGTATAAACTAATCATGGTTAGCCGTGTCTCCGGTTATGGACATCTTGAGTATCTAGTACTTGGATTATCATGTGAATCTCATCATGTTACTCTAAATAATTTTGTTGGGTTTTAATGATGATGCTTAATTAGGATTGAGAGGGTGTCTACACTCTCAATGTTTAACAACTACCATGATAGTTAAATAAAATTTATTCCTTTGCAGTAGGGAAAAATTGGCTTTACGCAAAACTGTAACCGTAGAGCTTTCCACCAGCCAAATATGCATGTAGTATAGTCTTATTCTTTCATTGCTCTCTATGTGTTACATTGCCAGCATATTCCATGTGCTGACCCGTTTCGGGCTGCAACGTTCATGTTGCAGACTTTTCAGACGACGAGTAAGGTGCTTTTAGGTCGTGTTTCTATACTCAATGATGCCGTTGGAGTTGATGGACTCACTTATCTTCCTAGCCTTCCGCTGTTATCGTTATTAGATGGCCTTAAGCCATATTTATTGTAATAAGTTCTCTTTTGAGACACTCTATGTAATAAGTGTGTTATTGCTACTCTGCTATAAATCCTTCAAGTACTGTGTGGTGTCAGCATTACTGATCCAGGGATGACACCGGAGCACAGAGATTGGACCATTTGAGGTCTGATCGCTACATATTTGCAAAGGGAATGGGAGTTTAGAGTAGGGAGTTGTATTGAGATTAGACATGGGATAAGACATTTTATTTTCAATCCTCTATTTGGCACATAATAGGAATTATGTGTGAGTTTCAGGAGAAACTGTATTCCCCTGTTTGTTTCATGGGAATTGGTGAGGGACTAGACATGGAAATTTAATGTAAGTTATGATGAAGGGCTAACTAAGATTGACTCACTAAAACAATTCCCTTCCAACTCCCACCCCCTCTCGTGTTAATAAAACGGTGGGAGTTGTGGTCTAAAGTCCCATGCTTTTTCCCTTATGAATTCCCTATCCCACGATCCAAAACAATAGATTTGAAGTCTCGTAGAGTGAGGCGTTTTGACTCCCAGGCTCATCTGCACCCACGCTGAATAAAAAATTCAAAACAAATACTTGAAAAATTCAAAAAAAATCCAATTTTTTGGCATGGTAGATAATTTGATACGTGATGTCCGCTTCAAATTTCAAATTATTTGGACATTTGAGTAGCTGTCACAAAAAAAAACAAATCTGGGATCTGTTAAAAAGTTAACTGTTCATATACTGTTTTGACCCAATTTGTCTTTTTTGCTGAGAGCTACTCAGGTGTCAAAAATGCTCTGAAATTTTGAGCGAACCTCATGCACCAAATTATCTACCGGCACAAAAAATTGGATTGTTTTGAATTTTATTGAATTTTCTATGAATTGTTTGTTGGCCGGGTGCAGATGAGCCCGGGCATAGAATTGGATATACGAGTCTCATACCCCTTCAATTCTCATTCCCTAGATCTAATTACCTTCAACCAAACATGTTGTCAAGATGCTGGGAGCCTGGAATGACCAGCTCCGCAACTCCTTAGAAAATAAACCGCGCTCCTCGCCGACTTCTCTTGCTAAACTCCAGGCGTGGACACGTTCTGCTGGACTCCATGCATGGAGTCAAGGATTTGAGAAGCCAGACGATTGCTGAACATGCCATTCATGTCTGGGCCGCCGCAAGTCATCTTTCCCAAGTCCGGTGCCGCCGTCCTCTGTTTCTTCCGATGAGCATCTCCATACGTTCGATGTCTTTTCGACGGCTGAGATTAGATCGCCCATATTTTCTTATTACCGAAACATTTCGCTTTAAGTTGTGGCCATCCGCCATTTAGACACAGCAGCACACTAGCACCGGCCAGTCCTATCACGCCACATGGCACCTGCATGGTAGCAGGTGCAACACAGTTTTGGCATATTTTAGCATAATTTTTGTTTGGCTATAACTTGAGATCCGTAAATCCAAATTAATTGATTCTTTTTCTTGTGTACTTGTAGTGACCAAGAGAATACTGTAGAACCAGAATTTTACATTTTAACTGCTGAAATTTCAATTTAAACTTTTGGAGGCCATATCTTTCAAACCATTCATCCAAATTAGTCGTTTCTTTTGGCGTTCTGGTCCTACTAGCATGTAGATAATCTATACCAATTGATATGTTTTCGTTATTGGAGTTTTATTTGAATTCTTTGTTGACATTATTTTAGTGTTATGTGAGTACAGTCTATTTATCGATGCCTTCGTTAATTGTATAGATTATCCGGAGTGGGAAGCGGATCAGAATTAAGCGTTAGAGTACTTCAGCACCTTTCAAGGCAAGTTTCACTTTTGATTATGCTCATCCTATATTTCTGCTATGCATGTGTAGTTGTTGTGATATGTCATATGTTTGGTTGATCATTGTGTTCCGTGTTGTCATGTTTTGGTACTAAGTATGGTATGTGATGGTGTGAGTAGCTTGCGATGGTAGACATGGGTATGTGTCGAGTGATGCATGGAAGTTGTGAGTCTTATAGCTGTAGGCACGGGACTTTTTCTCAGGTGAATGTGCTAATGGCCGAGAGCTCTATTGTCCCTAGAGAATGCGCCATGGCTGAGCATGCTTGAGGTTTCTGGGCTTAAATCAGGTGAATGCGTTGATGGTTGAGTGCTCTATTGTCCCTAGAGAATGTGCCACGACTGAGAGCACTTGAGACTTCTTGAAGATCTTTCTCATATCATCCTATGATTCCGAGGGTTCCCGTGTGCGTGTCGGCGTTCTAGGAATGGAGGTCCCCAGACTTGCCTGCCTGCGGCCCATGGCGTGGCTCCTCTAGCGGGCTGGTACGACCCATCTTCACCAGCAAACACTCAGGACCCTCGCGAGGCGCCAAGCCTTGTGAGGCGGACGACACAAGACCTCCTCAGGGGCAACCTCTCTAGCCTGGCTTGCGAGGAGCAGAGAGATCAAGACAAGGGGCACCTCATGAGGTTCCCGTGACATGAGCCATGGCGACCAAGGCCAGGCGGGTGCCAGGCGGGCACCAGCTGGCGCAGAGCAGCAGTTGCCTGTTTGGTGCTAAGGGAGCAGGCTCAGACGAGGAGTCCCTAGGCATTAGGCAAAGGTTTCCATATCGGTGCAACAAGACCAAGACCAGCAGGACGGCAGGATGGAGGTCATCGCGGACCCCATGACATCACCACCAGAGCCTTTGGCAGGCGAAGGCCACCTTTTGTCTGGATGGCTTGTACAAATTGGTCGTTGTGGGATCCCTTCCCTCCTAATATTTGGGAAGAGGACCAGGGCCGCTATAAATAGGACTAGCCACCACCGTAGGGAGGCATCTCATCTTGGTTCGGATCCATTCGACCCACGTACGCACCAGCTCACCGAGCTCAAGAACACCTCTCCTTGGGAGGCAGTTCTTCCCTTGTACTTGTTCATCCTCAGCCTACAAGGCAATCCACCACACCACACTGGAGTAGGGTATAACACCAAATCGGTGGTCCGAACCAATATAAACTCTTGTGTCCCTTGTTCTATGTGCTCAGCGAGTTAGGCTTTAGGATCGTTGCGAGAGCATGAGCTGTGGGGAGAGACCTTTGTGCGCACCCCAGTGTTCGAACCTCAAGGGTTTTGCCGGAACCCGAAATCCGACATTTGTGGTGCCAGGTAGGGGTGCGACGAGGTTTTCTTCCTCATCGACCAATCCTCCGCCGCCCCGCATCTCCAATGTCTGACGATCCGAGGGCCCAAGCCGACCGCAGGGGGGCCCGGCCAGCTCGCGCACCTCCATCCATTTCAGAAGACCTCAACTCCGTGCTCCAGGCAGCCCGTGCATCGCCCAACGCCCACGGACGCGGGCAGCGGGGATCGACATCCGCCGCCCTCACGCCGCGGCGCGCGCGGGCCTTCACAAGATCCGCAACTTACGCAGCGGCGGCGGCACCACACACCCGACGGGAACAGGCGAATATGCGAGCCGCGCTCTTGGTGGCGCGGGAGCTGCAGCGGTGCCGGCTGATGGATAGCGGCCGCGACGCGCTGCTGGAATGCATCGCCGAGCTGTTGGATGCTGCGGCCAGGGGTACACCGCCTTTCTGCTCCCTACTCACATCTCAAGTTGTGGCCAGGTCACACGGTGGGCCTCGTTACGCCCGCATGCTCCCAGGTGCACCAGGAGGGCTCGCCAGCGTTGGCACGACCGGCGATGTCGGACACCCGGCCGCGCCCTCGTCTCCCCTTGGCGGCGTGGGCGCGGGCGTTGCTCCTCATGGCCCCAATCGAGCGCCACCCCACCGCCGCCAGGAAGGCGCGCCGGGCTCGGCAGCATGGGGCGTGGGGTGCCTTGGCGGAGGTTCCGGCGAGGCAGCTCAAGAAGCCTGTGAGCCCCGTATGGTGAATCATGAGTACGCGCCAGAGGACGACCCCTGCTTGTTCCATGAGCCGGGCTGGGAAGAAGAGATGCTGGAAGCCGAGGCTTTCTATGAGCCACCCAGGATCCTCGCCGCCCCCGCCAATGGCAACCACCGCAGGGTACCGCTGATAACTTAGGAGCAGGCTTACGCTAACCATGGGTCGCAGGTGGACCAGGCCATGTCGGTAGACGGCGCCCCTTGCGGTGCAGCCCCACCCCAGCCAGGAGTGACGCACTAGGGGCTACACAGAAGGAGACCAGAGGAAGCCCCGTCCCCATGTCATGTGGGGCAAGGAATCACCCGGAGGTAGGTCCTTTGACGGGGAGGCGCCGGCGAGCCCTCCCCCCGGTAGAGGGCCCGTGGTCGCCGAGGGCGCCGCTGGCGTCCCCTCTGCCCCTTGGCCTCGTCCTGGTTTCCGGACGCTCCAACGTGGTTGAGGGTGGCACAAGGCGGGGCCCTCGTCTGGTGATATGAAGCAAGGCTCGCGCCTGTGAAGGTCTCCGCCCATGACACTCTCACGTAATAATGAGTGGGGTTGTACACGCCCCAGAGTCTTCGGAGAGTCGCTCTCAGGCCTCGGGGGCTCCCGCCCACATCCTAGTGGAAGCACCATGCCCCACGCTGGCCATCGACACTGTCCCCAAATGACTAAGCTCACAGCCGGCAAAGGCACAAGGCTCCGTGCTGGTGAGAAGACAGGAAGACTAGCTAGGTGCCGTACGTGGCCTTTTGCTTTCACCCCCTTTTTTCTATAGCTCAATTTGCAGCCTTTTGGATTTGAATTTGAAGTCGTATTTCCTTTGGCAATCGCGGGGGTGTCTTTTCTCGTTCGTATTAATTTCTTGTGTTTTCTGGATTCGTGCCTTGATTTCAGGTTTGCGTCTGCCACCCCCCCTTCCGAGCACCTCACGAGCAGGGGCTGGGCGTTGCATATGCACGCCGCGCGCACACGCCACCATGACTGGTGCTCGCTCCTCGTGAGGCCCTCTCGGGCGTACTAGCAGACTCCTCTGGAGCCCCAAGCCCCGCGAGCCCGCGAAGGACACTCCTTGAGAAAATACACACCTGCAATAGCCAAATCAATGTAAAGCCTACCTGGGCCAAGGCAAGTTATAGCCGCACGCCCGCGAGGGGCTCGCGAGCTTACAAAAGCACGCTTTAAGTCTGGTCCAAGGAATAAAACAATAGTCTGATTACATGAGGGTCTCCCCCTCCCCAAAATGCTCTTACGCCCTGAGGGGCCGTGCACAAACTTTTGCATGCAGGTTCAAAACAAAGGAGTGCGGGTTCAGTCGGACATGTCGCTCGCCACGTCCTCCGGGTCGCCATCAGCGTCCTCCGTGTCGTCATCAGGCGCGTCGCTGTGAAAGTGCACCTATCCCTAGGTGGTTTTGGTAATTCCTAACAACATATAGCTCATTGAGCTAACATTATTCCAAGATTAATATTTCAGGAAAAGCTCAATGAATGGCATGGCATGGATGAGGAAAGTGGACCCCTCAAAATACTAAGCACAAAAAGATTGGCTCAAGCTCAAAGCTCAAGACTCTACATTTTGTATTTTAGTGATCCAAGATCACATTGAGTCTATAGGAAAAGCCAATACTATCAAGGAGGGATGAGGTGTTGTTTAATGAGGTTCTTGCTTCATAGTGCTTAGTGATATGCTCCAAAACCCCCAACTACTGTCGGATCACGGGTTCCGGCAGACCCTTAAGGTTCGAACACTGGGGTGCGCGCGGAGATCACGCCTTCTACCTCCCCATCTCACAAAGATCTAAACTACTGTAAGAACTGCACAAGAGACACAAGGTTTATACTGGTTCGGGCCACCGTTGTGGTGTAATACCCTACTCCAGTGTGTGGTTGGTGGATTGCCTCCCGGGGCTGATGATGATGAACAATACAAGGAAGAACAGCCTCGCGAGGGTCTGTTCTTGGCTGGGGCGATGAACTGCTAGGTGGAGTTCAGTCACCCTTCTTTCTCTCTCTCTCTGATTTCGATCCAATGCCTCTTCTAGATGCCCCCCTTCCCTGGGGGTGGCTAGTCCTATTTATAAGCAAAGGCCCTGGGCCTCTTCCCAAATATTGAGCGGGAAGGGCGCCAACAATTGGCCAATTCGAAGGGGAACATCTAGTACACTTATCCTGACTAAAGTTGGTCTTCGCCTGCCAAAGGCTCTGTGGTGACACCGTGCTGGGCTCCATGGTGACCTCCGTCTCGTAGTCCGCCTGGTCTTGGTCTCGTTGCACCGAAATGGAAACTTTTGCCTGATGCCTCGGTACTCCGCGGCTGCGCTTGCCCCCTTTGCACCAAAGAGGAAAGAAAGACGCTGCGCGCGCTAGCGCCCGCCTAGCACCCTCGATCGTCATGGTTTGCGTCATGGGCACCTCGCGAGTTGCCCTGCCTTGATCTCTCCGCCTCCTCGCGAGCCAGCCTGATGAGGCTGCGCTTGCGGATCCGCCATGTCGTCCGCCCCACGAGGCTTGGCCCCTCGCGAGGGTCTTGAGTCTTGTGTCGATGAAGATGGGCCATGCTGGGCCTCCTTTGAGCCACGCCGCAAGCTGCAGGCAGGCAAGTCTGGGGACCCCCATTCCCAGAACGCCGACAGTAGCCCCCGGGCCCAAGGCGCGCACGGACTTGGCTGTGCCGAGAGGCGAAAGGGCAAGGGCGAAGCGCCGTGGGCCCTAACAGCCTGCGGCCTTGGGCGCCGCGTGGCGGTTGATTGGACGTGGGCGGTACCGTTCGCTCACGCTCCCTTATTTTGCGCCCTACTAGGTTGCCCCGTAGTTGTACACAGCCGCCCTTCTTCCTGTTGCTCGAACGTCCCTTGTTCTTCCTCCCTTCGAACTTCGACTCTCGCCTCCAATCTCATCTCACACTTCCCTTCTCTTGTCCACCACCATGGCTCCGATGAGGAAAGAGAAAGGGAAGAAGCCCGCGTCTCCATCTCGCCCGCCGCTGTCGGTGGCCCCCACCGTCGGCTGCTCAATCATACTCAATCTGGAGTGCCTGGATAAGCTCAGTCCGGCCCTGGCCACCATCTTCAACGAGTGTGGGAGGACAACGGCCTGGCCTACGTCTCACTTCCCCACTGACAGGATAATCACCGAGGTTCATTACTTTGCCGATGCCTTGTGGGCGGGTCTGGTGCCCCCCTTCTCCGATTTCTTCAATGCCGTCCTCTCCCATCACCAGATCCACATGATGTATCCGGGTCCTGAATCCATTGCCCTTCTCTCGGTCTTTGCTTTTGTCTGCGAGGCGCTGATGGGCATCCCTCCTTCTGTTGCCTTGCTGCGCCATTTCTTCTCTTTGAGCCTTGCCGACCCCACTCAATGCTCGGCGTGCGTGAGCTTTGTCCCCGCGCCTGAGACCGCGGCCTCGGGTATTGACTTCAAGCTCCCTCCGCCTCCAGCTGGGTTCCGTGAGCGGTGGTTGTACATCGATGTCGGGGTGCCCAGCCCCCGGCTGGCGAAGCCAACTTCGCCTGCTGTACCTAATTCAGGCTGGGGCCAGGAGACACTTAAGAGCCCGCGGCTCGCCTTCGTCTGGCGCCGCTTCACGTTCTTGAGATCGCTCAACGTGACAGCGCCTAAGGTGGTGAGGGAGTTCCTGCTTCGCCGCATTGCCCCTCTCCAGCGCCAATCTCGTCGAATGTGGGCCTTCAGCGGGCATGGTGATCACATGAGGCTTCAGGAAGAAGACTTGACGCCCGCGACGCTAAGGACAGTGCTCTTGGTCCTGACTGGCGACCCCAACCCCGGCAGTATCCAGCGGGGAGGAGCTCTGCTGTACCTTTGCCAGAATAGGGATGAATTCGTGAGGTAGATGCCCTCCTTTGACGAGTGGGGGCTGTGTCTTGTCGGCCTCCAAGGGCTTCACGGGAACCCTGTGGCGGTGACTGCCCTTCCGATTGGTCCAGGTGAATCCTCCTCGACTGGTGGAGCAGGGAGGCCGGAGACAGCGGGGGTCGAGAGACCTACTGACGAGGTGGCCTCACCTGGTGGTGCTCTTGATGGGGCAGCTCCTGAGGCCCGTGCTGCCGAGGCTGCGCGTGAGGTGCGGCTGCTTCCGACGCTTAGGGCCAAGGCTCCTGAGCCCCCGGTCGTGCCTTCTGGCGAGGCAACTGACTGTGCACATCAGGCATGCGTCCTCGACGCAGGTCGCCGTGGTGCTCCGTCCTCCTCGCAGGTTGATTCCTGTGCACCTCTCCTAGGCCGCTTCCGTGTGGACTTTGAGGCCCTCCGGAGGAAAAGGGAGGCCCTAGGTGATGACTTCCCTTGTCGCGTGCTGAAGCGCAGGAAGTACTTCACCACTGACGAGTAAGCCTTCTTCCTCTCTGGCTCCTGATCCTCTTGTTGCTTTCACTGATCCTTGCTCCGCAGGCCCCTTCCGGCCGAGCTCGCGGAAGTAGCAGGGGTGCCGCCTCCCTTGGCTTCGCCCCCTCTACTGTTCTCAAATGCTCCGAGCAGCTTTGCCCTTGTGGTGAGGGCGTCTGAAGGGGTGGACCATCCCGAGGTGCACCGCGGCCCTTCATTCCCCGCGATTTTCCTTCGTGGGCCCTCTCGGGAATAGCCAGTCTGCCGTGGGCTTCTCGTCTGGTCGGGGACTGCGAATGGTTGAGGCGCCTCCTGCGCCCTTCATCTGGAGACGGGCTGGCCCTAGGCCGGGCTTCTGGTGCGGCGCGCCCGGCCATCGCGAGGGCGCCAGCCCCCAGCCCCCTGCCCGGAGGAGGAACGATGATTCGCGGCCCCCGGCGCTTGCTTGGGGCGGATGATGGTGTGGAAGACGTGCTTGAGCGCGCCCGGGAGCGCCGCGCTCGCCGCCAAGGGTTCCTTCGAAGAGCGACCGACGCGGTGAGCTTGCTTGGGGAGGAGCTTGCTGATGAAGACGCGCGCCTGGAGGCCGAGGGCCTGCGCCTGGCTGCAGGGAGGCATGAGCTGGAGGCCGCCATCGCCCTCACGCGTCGTCAGCGTGATCTTGATGATGAAGAGGCGAAGGCGTCGCTGGAGGCCTCCCGGGCGGCTCGATCCTAGGCCGCTGAGGAGGCCCGGGGAGCAGATCGACGGCGAGAAGCAGCAGAAGAACGGGCTCGGGAGCTCTTGGCCCGGTGCCACTCGTTGGAGGAGCAAGCGGAGCTGCGTGAGGCAGCCTTTGCATCGATGAAGGTGGCTTCTAGCGACCCGGTTAAGCTTCGGAAGCGCGAGGAAGCGTTGGTGCTGGAAGCCGCCGAACGCACCCGTGAGTACGAGCGGCTGGAGACGAGGGAGCGCCTAGTGACGCAGGCGGAAGACGATGTCGCTGTGCGGGAAGCGCGTGTCCTGGAGGAGGTTTGTCGTCGGGTGGCGACGGCGCGCCAAGGCCTCGAGCGTGAGTTCGAGGGGAAGCTGGGGATGATCTGGGTTGAAGCCGAGGGCAGAACCGCAGCCCTTAGGGCCCAACGAGATGAGGCAACTCGGCGGGTCGACGCCTCCCGGGCTGCCCTTGAGGCAGCGCAAAAGGAGTTGGCCGCCTCCCAGGCCGAGGTGCTCCGTCTTCGCCAGCGGATGGAAGAGGCCGAGGGCGTCGCGCGCCAGAACACGGACGAGATATGTCCGTGGTATGTCCTGGAGCACGTGCACGGTCCCATGCTTGCCACGCTCCGGGAGAGAGCTGGCGCGGCCTTGGGCAACATGAGTGAGGCAGCTGTTGGCGAGCCGCACACAGCCAACTATGCTGGCAACCTTCAGTTCTTCACTGCCGTGGTGACGCAGCTGGAGGCGCGTTCGACAAGGGCCGATAGGTTGGTGGAAGAGAGGAGCCGCGCGCTGCTCGGGCGCGCCTTCTCCCGTGTCTTTAGCCATCTTCTGATCATGGATCCCCGCTTCGATTTTGACGCTATCATCGCCCCAGTCCCCCAGGCCGTCCGAGGTGACCTGGTGCACTGGGTGGAAGACAACGTGGACGCCCTTGTCAGGGCCTTCGCTTCGGACGACGACGACGTGATCATGGGTGCTGACGAGGGCGGCGCGGCGAGCTGTCCTGACGGTGCTGGCGGCGACGCAGACGACGATGGCGGATTTAGCGTCCCCAATGAAGGCTCGGGAGGTGCTTCCGGGGACGCATTGGGGGATTGGTCCGACTGAGTGTGTATCGCTCCTGTCTTTTTCACCCTGCATGAATAGAACTCAGGTTTTTGTCCTGATGGCTTGTGAGAGCATTTTGGGAGGGGAAGCCCCTCATGTAAAACCCGTGGTCAGCATATTAATAGTTGTCATATTGCACGAGCGCCCGCGCCTGGTGGCTGGCTGGTTTACCTTTGTTTCACGCAAGCCCCGAAGCAACCTGTGGGAGGGCGTGACGCCCTTGGTGTTCTTCAGTTGAATCCGTTGGATACGAGAGTGTCTCCGGCGGGGAGTTTCACAATGGTTGGCTTTCTTCACAGGCTCTGGGCCTTTTCCTGAGCGCGATGACTTCACAGGCTCTGGGCCTTTTCCTAAACGTAGTGACTTCACAGGCACTCGCCTTGCTTCACAGGCTCTGGGCCTTTTCAGAATGCGAGGGCTTCACAGGCACTCGACTTGCTTCACAGGCTCTGGGCCTTTTCTAGAACACGGTAGCTTCACAGGCACTTGCCTTGCTTCACAGGCTCTGGGCCTTTTCAGAACGCGAGGGCTTCACAGGCACTCGCCTTGCTTCACAGGCTCTGGGCCTTTTCTAGAACACGATAGCTTCACAGGCACTCGCCTTGCTTCACGGGCTCTGGGCCCTTTCAGAACGCAAGGGCTTCACAAGCACTCGCCTTGCTTCACAGGCTCTGGGCCTTTTCTAGAACACGATAGCTTCACAGGCACTCGACTTGCTTCACAGGCTCTGGGCCCTTTCAGAACGCGAGGTCTTCACAGGCACTCGCCTTGCTTCACAGGCTCTGGGCCTTTTCAGAATGCGAGGGCAACCTCCGCAGGCACCCGAAGATCCTCCCGAGAGGGAGCAATAGCAGCAATTTAGGTCGCGCACGAGCCAGGCCTGACCGGACTCGCGAGGGGCTCGTGAGGGGAGGCAGCTATGGCGAAGCGGTAACCAGAACGTGAGAAATGGCTCGAGCGAGAATAAGCACCCCTTCCCCGAACACACGCAAATCTCAAGTTCGAATCCAACTTAAATCCAGCGAGGGAAAAGCTACAGCCAAAGGGAAAGGCAACAAAAAGAAGGCAAACGGCCGCGTCCGGCACCTAATCTAGTCTTGGACGTCTTCTCACCAGCGCGGAGCTAAGTGCTGTCCACTGGGCGTGGGAGGGAGCCCCAGGGCCTGAGGCTGGCACCCCTGAGACTCCGGGGCGTGTACAGCCCCACTCATTATTACGTGAGAGTGTCACGGGGCGGCGAGCTTCATAGGCACTGGGCCTTCTTCACAGGTACTGGCCCTGCTTCATATCGCCAGACGAGGGCCCCGCCTTGCGCCACACTCTAGTGCCATCAGCAACCACCGGAACCCAGGACGCCGCCCGATGGGGTAGAGCGGTCGCCAGCGGTTCCCTCGACGACCACGGGTTCTCTGCCAGGGGCAGGCCCTGAGGCACCTCCCCAGCAGAGGGCCTACCTCCTAAGAACGCCTTGCTCCGAACGCCGCGGTGGCGATGTCAGATCCCGGCCCCTCTCCTGCAGTCCCCTGCGCCCTCCTCCCGAGGGGTAGGAGCCTGTGGGAGCGAGGCAGCTGCTTGCCGCGGCGACCTGCACCTCCTGCGATCCATGGTTAGCGTATACCTTCCCCTGAACAGTTAGCGGTGCCCGATAATCGTTGCCTCCAGCGTGGCCAGCGGGTTCGTCCCGGGGCTCCTGGAAGGGCTCAGCTTCCATTGCCTCGTCCCCCCAGCTTGGTCCGAGGAGCGAGCCTTGTCCGTTCTCATGAGGGTGTCCTTGGTCCATCATGAGGGGCATGTATTCCTTCGTCGCCGTCATCTCGAGTGCCACGCCGTGATGCCCCGCATGCCACACGGTCCCACCTGTCATGCCTACTACGGGGTGGCAGCGCGGCCGCCCTCCGGGGCCGCGGGTCGCGTCGAGTCCTTCTTCTTCGCGGGCCGGGGGCGGGGGCAGCGCCGGCGCCGGTCCGGTGCTGACAGCTTCGCTGGCGTCGGAGTAGCCTTGGAGTCCGCGAGCGCGTGCAGAGCCCCCACGCGGGTCGCCCTGGTCTTGAGATGGGAGCTGGGTGGAGAAGGGGTGAGCCCCCGAGGCAGCGAAGCCCAGGAGCTCCGCCACTCGCTCCAGCAGCACGTCGCGGCCGCCCTCTAGTAGTCTGCACCGCAGCAGCTCTCGGGCCACCATGAGCGCGGCCCTTGAATTCGCCTGCTCCCGGCGGGTGTACGGTGTCGTGGTTGCGGCATGATTGGAGGCCCTTGCCGCCGACCGCGCTTGCCGCGGTGTGAGGGTTGCGGAGGCCTGTCTGCGTTGCCCGCGGCCCACAGCGCCCTGCGGACCACGAGCTGCCTGGGGCGCGGGGGCGCCCGAGGCGGGCGGCTCCGCGTAGGTGGGCCACGCCGCCCATGGACCTTGGTTGCCCGCCTGGTCGCCGGACATGGTGATGACGATGCGACGGGGGGCTGAACGGTAGGAAGGCAAATCCCGGCGCACCCCTACCTAGCGCGCCAAATGTCGGATCACGGGTTCCGGTAGACCCTTAAGGTTCGAACACTGGGGTGCGCGCGGAGATCACGCCTTCTACCTCCCCGTCTCACAAAGATCTAAACTACTGTAAGAACTGCACAAGAGACACAAGGTTTATACTGGTTCGGGCCACCGTTGTGGTGTAATACCCTACTCCAGTGTGTGGTTGGTGGATTGCCTCCTGGGGCTGATGATGATGAACAATACAAGGAAGAACAGCCTCACGAGGGTCTGTTCTTGGCTGGGGCGATGAACTGCTAGGTGGAGTTCAGTCACCCTTCTCTCTCTCTGATTTCGATCCAATGCCTCTTCTAGATGCCCCCCTTCCCTGGGGGTGGCTAGTCCTATTTATAAGCACAGGCCCTGGGCCTCTTCCCAAATATTGAGCGGGAAGGGTGCCAACAATTGGCCAATTCAAAGGGGAACATCTAGTACACTTATCCTGACTAAAGTTGGTCTTCGCCTGCCAAAGGTTCTGTGGTGTCGCCGTGGTGGGCTCCATGGTGACCTCTTTCTCGTAGTCCGCCTGGTCTTGGTCTTGTTGCACCGAAATGGCAACCATTGCCTGATGCCTCGGTACTCCGCCGCTGGCGCCCGCCTGGCACCCTCGATCATCATGGCTTGCGTCATGGGCACCTCGCGAGGTGCCCTGCCTTGATCCCTCCGCCTCCTCGCGAGCCAGCCTGATGAGGCTGCGCCTGCAGATGCGCCGTGTCGTCCGCCCCGCGAGGCTTGGCCTCTCGCGAGGGTCTTGAGTCTTGTGTCGATGAAGATGGGCCATGCTGGGCCTCCTTTGAGCCACGCCGCAGGCCGCAGGCAGGCAAGTCTGGGGACCCCCGTTCCCAGAACGCCGACAACTACCTTCCCACATCCACATATGACCTAATCCAAAAGTCAAACTCGGCCCCACCGATTCTTTCTATCCGGCGCCACCGAGTTCATATGTCATAGCCACTGCCACAAACCCTAGGCAAATCGGTCTCACCGATAGGGATCTCGGTCACACCGAGATGGGGTTGTAATCTCTTTGTTTCCCTTCATAATGTTTCGGTCCAACCGAGATGAGCGATCGGTCCCACCGAGATTGCAATGTAAACTCTCTGTTTCCCTTTTGTAACATTTTGGTCCCACCGAAATGAGCGATTGGTCCCACCGAGTTTACCTGACCAACTCTCTGGTTAGCTTATTACCAAAATTGGTCCCACCAAGTTTGTGTAATCGGTCACACCGAGATTACGTTATGCCCTAATCCTAACCATATCGGTCCTATCGAGTTGCATCTCAGTCCCATCGAAAATCCTAACGGTCACTAGGTTTGCTAAATCAGTCCGACCGAGTTTCTCAATTTGGTCTCATCGAGATTGGTAAATTGTGTGTAACGGTTAGTTTTTGTGTGGAGGCTATATATACCCCTCCACCCACTCTTCATTCATGGAGAGAGCCAGCAGAACATACCTACACTTCCTATCCATATCTGTTGAGACCAAGATATTCCATTCACACCATATGAATCTTGATCTCTAGCCTTCCCCAAGTTGCTTTCCACTCAAATCTTGTTCCCACCAAATCCATATCCTTTGAGAGAGAGTTGAGTGTTGCGGAGACTATCATTTAAAGCACAAGAGCAAGGAGTTCATCATCAACACACCATTTGTTACTTCTTGGAGAGTGGTGTCTCCTAGATTGGCTAGGTGTCACTTGGGAGCCTTCGACAAGATTGTGGAGTTGAACCAAGGAGTTTGTAAGGGCAACGAGATCGCCTACTTCGTGAAGATCTACCGCTAGTGAGGCAAGTCCTTCGTGGGCGATGGCCATGATGGGATAGACAAGGTTGCTTCTTCGTGGACCCTTCGTGGGTGGAGCCCTCCATGGAATCGCGCAACCGTTACCCTCCGTGGGTTGAAGTCTCCATCAAAGTGGATGTACGATAGCACCACCTATCAGAACCACGACAAAAACATCTGTGTCTCCAATTGCGTTTGAATTCTCCAAACCCTTCCCTTTACATTCTTGCAAGTTGCATGCTTTACTTTCCGCTGCTCATAGACTCTTTGCATGCTTTCTTGAATTGTGTTAAGATTGCTTGACTTATGCCAAGATAGCTAAAATCTGTCAAAGACTAAAATTGGGAAAAGGATAGATTTTTAATTGGTCAAGTAGTCTAATCACCCCCCTCTAGACATACTTTCGGTCCTACAAGTGGTATCAGAGCTTTGGTCTCCATTTGCTTTGCTTTCCATAGCTTTTGGTGGTCATAGCCTTGGTTTCACAACCTAGGAGAGTATGGCGTCTAGCGAGGGAAATTATCACCGTAGAGGTCCTTACTTTGATGGTACTAATTTTGCTAGTTGGAAGCATAAGATGAAAATGCATATTCTTGGACATAACCCTGCCGTTTGGGCTATTGTGTGTGTTGGCTTGCAAGGTGAATTCTTTGATGGGAGAGAACCGAATAGTGAAGCTACCGCAGACGAGTTGAAGATGCTACAATACAATGCTCCAGCTTGTGATATCCTCTTCAATGGATTGTGCCCCGAAGAATTCAACAAAATCAGCCGTCTTGATAATGCAAAGGAAATTTGGGATACTTTGATTGATATGCACGAAGGTACCGACTCCATCAAGGAATCCAAGTTGGATGTGCTTCGAAGTCAACTTAAGAAGTTCAAAATGAAGGATGGTGAAGGTGTCGCTGAAATGTACTCTAGGCTTGGTCTTATCACAAATGAGATTGCCGGCTTAGGAAGTGAAGAGATGACCGACAAATTCATCATCAAGAAGACCTAAGAGCCTTGGATGGAAAATACGATACCGTATGCACATTGATTGAAATGATGCCAAATTACAAAGATCTCAAGCCAACGGAAGTCATTGGAAGAATTGTTGCTCATGAGATGTCACTCAAGGATAAGGAGGAGCTCCATAACAAGTCAAGTGGTGCATACAAAGCCTCATGTGAAGCTCCCACATCATCAAGTGAGAAACAAACCTTCAATGAAGAATTGAGCCTAATGGTGAATAACTTCAACAAGTTCTACAAGAATAGAAGCAAAGAGAGAAGTTCCAAGTCAAGGTCCTACAATGACAAAAGATCTTCTAGTCGAGAGCAAAACTTCTACAATTGTGGAAGACCCGGACACTATTCCAATGAGTGTACGACACCCCACAAGAGACGAGAAGATTCTCCCAAAAGAATAAGTAGAAGAGAAGAATCACCATCAAAGGAGAGAAGGAGTAGGGATGATCGATATGAACGAAGACCCTCACGGAGAAGCAAGGATTCAGAAAGGAAGGACATGTCATCAAGGAGCTACACAAAACGAAGACATCAAGCTCATGTTTGTGAATGGGTATCCGGCTCCAACTCCGACAATGACTCCGAGAGAAGCTATCAGTCCGACTCCGAATATACTCAAGATGAAGGTGCTGCCAGTCTAGCACTTGTGTAAACCAACTCCTACGACATATTTGATTCACCAAATGAAGGAATTGGAAGATTCTTCATGGCCAAAGGTCCAATGGTATCACACCCTGAGTATGTTGATTTCAATAGTGATGAAGATGACTTGTTAGGTGATGGTGATTTACTTGTTGACAACTATAGTGATTGTCGGGTGGTAGGTGCGACATATGCCAACGGGTGGCTTATCATTGTGGGAGCCAATAAAACATCGCCGGTGCCTGGAAACGGGATAAGGCGAAGACATGCACGCCGGCGAATCTTTCCCAGCTTCGGGGCTCTCTGGGGAGATAACACCCCTACTGCTGCTCTGCGGGGTCTCCGCATGGTTACTAAATGAACAAGTAGCTACACAATGCTCCTCGAGCTGTTTGGGTGGAAGGAGGAAGAAGGGCACAGCTAGCTTGCTTCTTCTCCTTGTATCGTGTCTAAAACTAGCTTGGGGTCCAACCCTTTGCATGGGTGCACCAGGGGGTTTATATAGGCGTACCCCCTGGGGGTACAATGGTAATCCGGCTGGGCGCGGGGCCCAGCCGTCTGTGACTGTGTTCGCCGGCTTCCACGCCGACTGCAGGGGCCCGCCGGCTGGTGGGCCCCGCCGGCTGCCGGTGCCCTGGTCAACAAGCAGGCCCCACTATCCAGGGCCCGGTTGGTGGCTGATCACTGTCGCTCTATCCCGATGACGCGGGCTTGGTCGGGGTAAGCGTGGCTACAGTACCGCTGCCTTGGCGGGCGATTACTGTAGCCCCGCCATGTCTTGTCTCCTTAATGGGGCGTCTCCCTCAAAGAGGGTGGCAGGCCGGCTATGGGAAGCCGGCTCTCTATCTCGCCGGCTTGGGAGGAGGTGCGGCCGCCTTCGGCATCTCTCTGCCCGAAGGGGCTCAATGCCTCGGGGGCTTCGCTGGTGGCCCGTCGTGGACGGCGTCAGAGCCGCCGTGGCTACAGTGGGGCGCCGGGCGGGCCGTTGCTGCCCGTACGGCGCACTGTACCAGGCGTGCTCCGGGTTTTGGGGGTGGCAGGCTTTACTGTAGCCATGCCCCGCTTCATCATCGCGGGGTGGACGCGTACTTTGCGGGTACGGCGTTGACTGCTTTATGGGAGCCGGCTCCTTGGAGTCGGCCTCTTTGCAGCCGGCTTCTCGCAGCCGGCCCTCCCACATCTTTCTTCATGAGGGTAAAGGGCGGGCCGCCCCCGAAGCCGGCCTAGAAGATAGCCGGCTGGGGGGGGGAGGCGGCCCCAGGTCTTGAGTCCTCTTGAGAGCCGGATGGGCTCGTAGTTTTTTCAGAAGGGCTAGGGGAAGCCGGCTAGGCTACCCATGGCTATTTACTCCGACAGTAGTCCCCGAAGCTGAGCGAGCTTCGCGGCGGACAGAGGGACGAGAAGCTTGGTCAGCTTCTTACCCTGAGGAGCCGACCTCGCCGTCGTAGGCCGACTTCGGAGAACTTCTTTGTTTTATCAACATGACCGCGGTTGACCCGCGTGCTGACCGCGGGCCCCACAACGGGCCACATGGCGGTGAAGTCCTGCCATCGCACGCGCGCGACGGGACGCCGCCGCAGGCCCGGGCCCGCCACTCCCTGGCCTCAGCCCGAGCGCAGATCTTCTGTGGCCCGAGGGGATGGCTCGCCTTCCCGTGGCCATTTCTTCTTGTCTTTAGTGCACAATAAACGCGGGGCGTGGGGGGAGTGGGCACGATCGATCCCCACGACCCCCCACGCCGCGCCTCCTCGGCTCTGGCGCACGAGCCTACCAATAGGAGGGGGAGGGGGAGAGGCAAAGGCTCGCTCGCTCCCCCGCTCCCCGTCCCTCCTCGTTCTCTTTTCTCTTCTTCTTCCTCTCGTGCCCAAAGCAGCTTCCTGTCGCAGCTCCCCCACGCCTCCATGTCCATGGCGTTGTCGAGCTCGTGGGACGGCTCCAACGTCCACGACGATCACATAGAGTTCCTCCGCCGGACCCGGCGCCTGCCCGCCGCCAACCTCGTGCAGGTTCGTCTGGCGCCGGAGACGGAAATCTCGCCGGTGCCGGAGGAAGGCGAGCGGGTCGTCTTCCGCGCGCATTACCTACACGGCTTCGGCCTCCCGGCGAGTGGGTTTATGCGCTCCTTCCTCGAGTTCTACCGCCTCCAGCCGCATCACCTCACGCCCAACGCGGTGATGCAACTGTCGGCCTTCGTCTCCCTCTGCGAAGGCTTCTTGGGAGTGCTGCCCACGCTGGAGCTCTGGGCGGAGTTCTTCCAGAACAAGCTCGGCACCGTCATCGCCGGCGTGCCCGCCCCCTGCGGGGCCTTCATCGCTATGAAGTGGACAGGCAAGAGCAATCCCTTCCCGCACATCCCTTTAATCCAGTCGGTGAAGCTCTGGCAAAAATCATATTTCTACGTGAAGAATATCGCCTCGCAAGGAGACCATGTCAATCTTCCGGCTTACGTAGCCGGCCCGCCGGCTGGAAGGCAGCCGTCTTGGGGCTTCAGATCCAAGTCCTTATCTTCGGCTGGGAACGCCGCCATCGCCCGGCTTCGGGTAATGATCCAGTCGGAAGGCCTGCGCGGAGCCGACTTGGTGGCCGCCTTCGTGGAGCGCCGGATCCTTCCTCTCCAAAGCCGGCCCCACATGATGTGCCAGATGAGCGGCCTCCTCGACCCATGCCGGCTGAGCACATGGGAAATGCCCCATGCCGAGGTGGCGCTCATGGTCAACTACACCGCCAACCTTAAGCTCGCCGACGACTGGCAATACGGCAAGGCGCCGTACTCTCGCTCCAATCCACCGCCCGTGGTAGGTCTTTCTTTCTATCTTCTTTCTGTCATCAGCCGGCTTTATATCGGCCGGCTTCTGACCAGGCGGTTCCTTTTTATCCGAACCCTCTTCTTCCGCCGCCAGCCAGGGCGGCAGGAGTCGAACGCCGATATGCCCCCGACCGTGCGATAGATGATATTGATGACCCGGACCAGGGGGCGGCCGCCATGGAAGACGCCGCCACGGGGGACATCGCCGAGCCCGGAGGCACGGGGCTCTCAGCCAGCTTTGACGACTGACCGGATGACGCCGACGCCGAAGAAATCCCGCGCCGCCAGCCAGCAGCCGATCGTCACAGCGCGGGCTCGTCCGCCGCGCCGGCTGCCGATGGTGGAACGTCGAAGCGCTGGGCCGCGCTTCCTCTCTTCGGCAGTCGGCCGAAGAAGACGAGGGCCTCCGCCGCGGCAACGAAGCGAGACGAGGCGGCGGCGAAGGCGGCCCGCTTCCGGAGGGCGGTGAAGCAGCCTCAGGCGGTTTCATCGTAAGTCTTTGGCTGCTTGCGTGCCTGTTTTTTGTTTTCTTATTTTGTTCTAACCCTGCTCCATCTTCTGGGCAGGGCGCCGCTCTCCCTTGAGCGGGGCCCAGGCGGCTCTGTGGTTGGGCCGGGTGCCGGATCTTCAGGGCCCCGCCGCATGGACCCCCGCGCCGACCTTGCGGAAGCCACGGAGCGGAACGCCCGCGAGGCGCGAGAGGAGAGGGAGGCGGCGGAGCGGGAGGCCGCCCGGGCGGTGAAGGAGCGGGCTGACGCGGCAGCCGAGACTCCGACGGAGCAGGCAACCACGGAAACGGAGGCGGAGGGCACGCGTAGCCGGCCTCCGCTGCTCGCCATCCCCCTTTGCACCGTGGACCCGGACATCCCGCTGCCCTTGGCGGAGGAGATCACCCCAGATCAGCCACCGGTGCAAAGGGAGGAGCTCTTCGAGGTCTTCGCGGAGAGGACGCCGCCGACAGCGCCAACCGGAGCGGGCGAAGGCGGCCAGTCGTCGGCGGCGCCGAAGGAGCCGGCCCGAGGCGTACCCGAGGCCGGAGCCGGCCTTGAGATTCAGCTGGCGGCGAGCTAGTGCGCCGGAGAGAATACGGCCCCGCCGGACACGCGCCAAGCCGCGGGTGCCAACCAGTCGGCAGAAGCCTTGGAGGCGGCCAGCTCTGCCACGTCCGGGTGGGCTCCCAGCGGAGGGAGTGGTGAGCTGAACGTGGTGGCCCAAGGGGTTCGGAGCCGGCTGCAGGCTCAGGCCGCCCTCCTGCAGCAATATACTCCGGAGTTCTTGTTGACGCGGGCTGCTATCCGGGTAAGTTTTTCACTTGTCGACCGCTCTGGTCCTCTGATTTCTTCCGTGGGGGCGCGCCAGCGCACCCACTGGGTGTAGTCCCCGAGATCCGGGCCGACTGCAGCGCAGTCGGGTCGGATCTTTCTTGACGACCATCTTAACTCTGTTTTCTGTTTGAACCTTAGGATTATCACAACTCTCGTGCTGCCGCCTTCAACTCCCAGGCTCAGGAGCTGGGCCGGAGGACCGATGACCTGGCCAGCAGCCGACGTAAGTACTTTGCTTTTATCTGTCTCTTGTGGGGGCGCGGCAGCGCACCCACTGGGTGTAGTCCCCGAGATTCAGGCCGACTGCTGAGCAGTCGGGTCGGATCTTCCTTGACGACCTTTCCCTTATTGACTTTTTCTCTTTGTCTTTTGCTCATGCAGGGGCCAACGCCGACTTGCGGAGGGAGCTTGGCGAGGCGCAGACCGCTCTTCGCGCCAGGGACGCTGAGTACGCCGCCTTGGTCCAGGAGCGCGACCGCCTGGTCAAGAAACTGGCCGACCAGGAAGAAAGCCACAAGGCGGCCCTGCAGAAGGCGCAGGATAGCGAGGCTGCCCTGAAGGCGGAGTTTGAGACCGAGGCGGCGAGCTGGGCCGAGACGCGTCAGGCGCTGGACGAAGGCTTTGGCCGAATCAAAGACCTGATCGATGGTAAGCCACTTTTCTTGCCCTTCCTCCATCTGCTAGCCGCCTGGAGTTTTATTCTGACCTGTGCTCGTTACTTTGTGCAGATTACTTTCCCGGCCACTCCGTCCTCGCCACCCAAGCCATCGAGTCTCATCGCGAGGCGCGCTGTCAGGCTGGAGCCGACATTGCGCCAGATGCAAATCGGACGTTGGAGGAGCAGCTCATTGCCGTCCAGGCGCGACTGCAGCCGGTCCATCGGATGCTCCGCCGGCTCCAACGTGCCGGGGCACAGGTGCTGGCCGCCCTCTGGCCCGGCCAGATGATCCCACGCACCCCAAGCCGGACCGCCGACTGGCTGGAAGTCGCAGTCGGCCGCTTCGAAGCTTGGAAGGCGTCGGCAGCCCGTCTTGGAGCCGGGCGAGCGTTGGAGTTCGTCCGCGCATGGTACCCAGGGCTAAGCCTGGACCAGCTGCGAACTTGGCGGCTGGAGGCCGACGCGGAGCTGGAGGAGGTACGGCCGGCGATCACCCAGCGCGCCTCGACGATCGCCGAGTGCACCGACACCAGCGTCTTCGCGCCCGAACTTAATGACGACGGCGTCGCCTAGCCGGAGGAGTGGTTCGGGCTGAACCCGACGTTGGGCGAGGACTCGGCCGAGGAGATCGCCTCCAGCGACAAGGGCGAGGATGACGAGGAAGAGGACGGTGAAGACGCCGAGCCGGCCAGTGGAACGACCAACCATCCTCAAGCCGACCGTGCCTCCAGCAACGAGCCGCGCGGAAGCGCGCCCTCTGCCGGAGGCGGTGATCAGGCCGAAGTTGGTCAGCCGGCCGCTCCTTCAGCCGGTGCAACCGTCTCCACCGCCCAGCCCAGCTCGTCAGCTACCCCGCCGGCTTGATCTGCCGTCCTTGTTGTTCCTGCTTTTGTCTTTTCAAACAACTTTAAGTTTTCGCAATTCCACCCACTGGGGGTGTATCAAACTATGTTGGATGCTGACCTCTCTGGAGGTCCTTTGTGTAAATATTGTTGTGTGCATGTTTTGGTTTCCATTCGAGTGCACTTTTTACCCTTAGGCTTTTTTCCTCTGCCGCCTTCCCTCTTTGGGAAGGCAAGTACTCGAGCTTTCTTGGATTTGAAGTGAACTGAATGCAAGCCGGCCGGCCGGCTACTCTAGTAGTCGGTCGGCGGGAGGCGGCAAGCCGGCTTTTGTTATATAAGTCCGTTAGTCCCTAGCCGTTTTTCGTGTGCACATCCTTTCCGGCTTGTGACTCTTGCCAGCCGGGCAGCCGGTTCTTCGAACTGCGATTTTGGCAAGAGCTAAGCCTGGGTGTCGGCACATTACTTGTCTGACCGCGGGTAGGACTCCTAATATAACTCCAGTCGGCTAGTCCCCGGGCCGACTCGTCGAACCCGGTGCTGGACGAAATAAATAAATGAAAAGACGATATCATACGCATGATAATTTTCATTCATAGATAAAAGAGGGCAGTCCCCGGGCCGTCCTCGGGGGGCCTGTTGTTTCACACTTAGTACAAAAGTTAGCGCGATACATACTGCATTTCAACTGTAAAATCTTCGAAGGAGGTTGGCGTTCCATGGTCGTTCCGACTCCTTGCCGGAGTCGTCTCTCTTGCGTGCCTTGGGCTTCTGCGCGTTGATGAGGTAGTAGGAATCATTGCCTAGAGCTCTACTGACGACGAAGGGGCCTTCCCAGGGGGCTGCGAGCTTGTGCTGGCTGCCTGTTCGCTGGATCAGCCGGAGCACAAGGTCGCCCTCCTGGAAGGATCTTGGCCTGACCTTCCGGCTGTGGTAGCGGCGCAAACCCTGCTGGTAGATGGCAGACCGGCTGAGGGCTAGCAGCCGGCCTTCTTCCAGCAGGTCGACGCCGTCTTCTCATGCTTCTTTGGCCTCCGCCTCCGTGTACATGGTTACCGAGGCGAGTCGAACTCGATGTCTGTTGGGATGACTGCCTCAGCACCATACACAAGGAAGAAAGGAGTGAAGCCGGTTGATCTGTTTGGGGTAGTACGCAGACTCCATAGGATAGCCGGCAGCTCGTCGAGCCAACAGCCGGCTGAACGCTCCAGAGGTACGACCAGTCGGGGCTTGATGCCGGAGAGGATGAGGCCGCTTGCTCGCTCGACCTGGCCATTTAACTGCGGGTGGGCGACGGACGCAAGGTCCAGCCGGATACCTTGTGCAGTGTAGAATCGTGCCAAGGCTCCTTTGGCAAAATTCGTGCCGTTGTCGGTGATGATGCTGTGCGGTACGCCGTACTGGGTTGTTATATCTGCGATGAAAGTCACCGCAGTCGGCCCATTCAGCTTCTTGATCGGCTTTGCCTCGATCCACTTGGTGAATTTGTCCACGGCGACGAGCAAATGCGTCATGCCACCGCGCGCCGTCTTGAATGGGCCCACCATGTCTAGTCCCCAGACAGCAAAGGGCCAGGTGAGGGGAATGGTCTTGAGTGCCGAAGCCGGCATGTGTTGCTTGGAACTGAAAAGCTGGCAGCCTTTGCAGTGTTTGACTAACTCTTTGGCGTCGTCCAAAGCAGTCGGCCAGAAAAAACCGTGGCGGAAGGCTTTGGCGACAAGTGATCTTGACGCGGCGTGGTGGCCGCACTCTCCCTGGTGTATATCTCTGAGGATTGCGATGCCCTTCTCCTGCTCGATGCATCGCTGGAGGACTCCGGTGACACCGCGCTTGACAAGTTCTCTGTTGACGATCGTGTATGCTCCGGCTCGACGTTGGACTTGTCTCGCTTCTATTTCGTCAGCCGGCAGATCTTGGTTCACTAAGAAGTTGAGGATGGATTGAGCCCATGATGGAGCTGCGACCTCCCCTGCCGCCAATGTGGCTACTGCCACTAGGGTGGGTGGGCTTGGTGATGAAGTGCTGGGGTCGGCCGCCGCTTGCTGTGCTGAAGAAGTCCCCGGGCCGGCTACCGCAGTCCCCGAACCGGTTGCAGCAGTCCCCGAGCCGGCTACTGCAGTCCCCGAGCCGAGTACTGAAGTCCCTGGGTCGCCTGCTTGGTTCTTCGAGCCGGACCCGACCCTATCGGGGTCAAGCGGCACGAAGATGGAATCAGATTCCGGACACAGTTTAATGGATGGCTTGAGGAGGCGTTGCAGAGCGACGCCGATTGGTATTGCTTGCCGCATGGAGCCTATTCGGGCCAGGGCATCTGCTGGCTCGTTGTCGGCTCGCGGTACGTGGAGGAATTCGCATCCATCAAAGTACCCACTGATTTGCTGCACTAGGAAGCGGTAGCTTGCCGTGTTTGTGTCTTTGGCATCCCAGTCGCCAGATGATTGCTGAACCACCAAATCTGAGTCACCATAACATAGGATCCGGCGGATGCCGAGTTCCTTGGCAAGCCGGAGCCCATGTATGAGCGCCTCATACTCGGCTACGTTGTTGGAGGCGGCGAAGTGGATCTGCAGCGTGTATCTGAGCTTGTCGCCCTTAGGAGAGGTAAGGACGACACCGGCTCCCAAGCCGGTGCGCATCTTGGATCTGTCAAAGTGCATGCGCCAATGGGTGGAGTCAGGAGCTGGGGGTAAGTACTGGGTCTCGGCCCAGTCGACGAGGAAGTCGGCCAGTGCTTGTGACTTGATGGCGGTGCGGGGTTGGTAGAAGATCGTGTAAGGGGCCAGCTCGATGGCCCACTTAGCCACCTGGCCGGATGCATCCCGACTGCCTATGATCTCGGCCAGCGGGGCAGTGCATACGACCGTGATGGGATGTTCTTGAAAGTAGGGCTTCAGCTTCTTGGCAGTGAAGTACACGCCGTAGCACATCTTCTGGTAGTGCGGGTAGTTCTGCTTTGAGGCGGACAACACCTCGCTCAAGTAATACACCGGCCTCTGGACTGGCTGGGCTCGGCCTTCTTCGGGGCGTTGGACTACGATGACGGTGCTGACCACCCGGCTAGTAGCGGCAATATAAAGGAGCATGGGCTCTTTCTCAGTCGGCGCCGCCAGGACAGGCGGCGTGGCCAGCATTTTCTTCAGCTCGTGGAAAGCTTGGTCGGCCTGGTCATTCCACTCGAAGTGAGTGCTCTTCTTCATGAGGCGGTAGAGAGGGAGAGCTTTCTCTCCAAGCCGGCTGATGAAGCGGTTCAAAGAGGCCAGGCACCCGGTGAACTTCTGGATTTCTCGAAGCTTGGTTGGGATCGCCATCCTCTCGATGGCCTTGATCTTCACTGGGTTGCACTCGATGCCACGTTCGGAGACCAGAAAGCCTAGGAGCTGGCCGGCTGGCACTCCGAACACGCATTTCTCGGGGTTGAGCTTGATTCGGAACCGGCGCAGGTTCTCGAATGTTTCTTTCAGGTCTTCCAGTAAAGTGCCGCGCTTCTCCGTCTTCACCACGATATCGTCCACGTAGACGTGGGCATTTTTGCCGAGCTGCGTGAGGAGGCACTTCTGCATGCAACGCTGAAAGGTGGCACCGGCATTCCTTAAGCCAAACATCATGGTCAGGTAGCAGAAGGCTCCAAATGGCGTGATGAAGGCGGTCTTCAGGCGGTCATCCGGGTTCAGTTTTATCTGGTGGTATCCTGAATAGGTATCCAAAAAACTCAACAGCTCGCATCCGGCTGTGGAGTCTATTACTTGGTCAATCCTTGGCAGGGCGAAGGGATCTTTGGGGCAGGCCTTGTTGAGGCTGGTGTAATCTATGCACATGCGCCATTTGTTATTCTTCTTCAGCACGAGGACCGGGTTGGCTAGCCATTCTGGAAAGAAAACTTCCATAATGAAGCCGGCTGCGAGAAGCCGGGCTATCTCCTCCCCCACGATCCTTCTCTTCTCCTCTGACAGTCGGCGGAGAGGCTGCTTGACTGGTTTTGCGTCCTCCCGCACATGTAGTTTGTGCTCGGCGAAATCCTTCGGAACACCCGGCATGTCCTTGGGGGACCATGCAAAGATATCCCGATTCTCACGGAGGAAATCGGTGAGCTCGCCTTCCTATTTGCTGTTTAGGCTTGCCCCAATGACGGCAAACCTTTCGGGGTGCTCGGGGTCGAGCTGTATTTTCTTGGTCTCCTTGGCCGGCTGGAAAGATTCTTGGGCATCATACTCCTTGGAGTCGGTGGGCTGGCTCAGCTGCTTGCTGGCCAGGGCCACGACCCGGTCCAGCGTCTTCTTTTCTTCGGCAATCACGAGGGATTCGGCCAGCCGGCTGCTGGCCGCGGCGCAGTCGGTGGATTTCTTGTAATCGCCGGTGATGGTGATGATGCCCTTGGAGCTTGGTATCTTCATCTTGAGGTATGCGTAGTGGGGGACCGCCATGAACTTGGCCAAGGCGGGTCGGCCAAGCAAGGCGTGGTAAGGGCTCTCCAGGTCCACCACCTCGAACCAGATCGCTTCCTGGCGGAAATGCTCCTTACCCCCAAAGAGTACGTCGATCTTGATCTTGCCAATGGGGGCGCAGGACAAACCGGGTACGATGCCGTGAAACACCGTCCGAGTCGGCACAAGCTGTTTCGTCTTGACACTTAACTTCTCCAGGGTGTCACGGTACAGGATGTTGATGCTGCTTCCGCCATCGATCAGCACGCGGGAGAAACGGGCGGCGCGTGTGTCCATCGTGAGGGTGGCCTCCAGGACCAAAGCGTAGGAGCCAGGGGACGGCATCACCTCTGGGTGGTCGGCCCGGCTCCAGCTGATGGATTTCTTTGACCAATGCATGTGTCCGGCTGGGCTAGCGGCGGCCACATTGACTTCTTGATGCTCTCGGCGCTTGCTGCGCCGGTCTTCGAGCTGGCTCGTAAAGATGACGTAAGATGCTTGCTCGTCGGGGAACTCGTCCTGCACGGCGTCGACCGCGGGCCGAGCGGCCTTGGGCGGCGGAGCCGTAGGCGGTGGGCCGGCAGGCGGAGTCGGCGTGAGCCCTTCGCCCTTGGAGATTCGGGCGAGCCAGTTACACTTTCGGGTTGTGTGGTTGGATGGCTTCGCGCCGCTATGGAACTTGCATGGGGCGTCAAGAGTTTGTTCGTAGGAGAAAGCCGGCTGCCAAGCCGGCCGGCCGCCCTTGGGCTTCTTGGGCGCGGGCCGCCCCTCAGGCGGCGTGTCTTCAACCGTGGCCACCTGCCGGCTAGCGGGAGGCAGCGCAGGGCCTTTGCGCTTTTGGTCATTTGGGTGTTGGCGTCGGCCGGAATCTCCCGTCGGCGTTCTGGGCGCCGGATTAAGCACTTTCCCGGATGCGTCCACCCGGAGCTCGGTCTTCATCGAAGAGTCAGCGGTGGCGTACTTGTCGGCGATATTTAGGAGCTCGTTGAGGGTAGTCGGCTCGTCGCAAAGGATCTTGTGCTTGAGGAGGGTGCCCTCTCGGCACCCGGCAGTGAAGTATTCGATGGCTTGCACCTCGTGCACCCCTTCGCAAGAATTGCGGAGCTCGGCCCAATGCGTGAGGTAGTCGCGGGTGGACTCGGCTGGGCCCTGTACGCACAGGGAGAGCTGCCTGGGCTTGGGAGCCCTCTTGTAGGTGCTGGTGAAGTTGCGAACGAAGGCTTCAGTGAAATCTACCCAACTGTTGATGCTGAGAGGCTTGAGGCTGTTAAGCCAAGTTCGTGTCGTGCCTTGCAGCATGAGGGGCACGTACTTCACGGCAACGCGCCGGTTGCCGTTGGCGATGCTGACGGCTGTGGAGTAGTCGGTCAGCCAGTCTTCCGGCGTCACCGAGCCGTTGTACTTGGGCTTGTCTCTTGGGAGCGAGAACCCTTTGGGGAATGGCTCGTCGCGGATGCGGGGGCCAAAACAGGGCGGGCCGACATCGTCCTCTTCTTCTAGCGCCAGGGATCTTGCCAGGCGGTCGATCCGGCGGCGGACGTTGTTCTCGCCGACTCCTTCGCGGCGACCTAGCCGGCCGCTGAGAGTCGGGTGCGCCACTGGAGGCGGGGTGGGGTATATCTCTCCACGAGCTCGAGGCGGAGGTGGGCTGCCCCGCCATTCCATGGCTCGGGGACGGCCGTCAGCGTCTCGCTTGATGGAGATTCGGGTCCGGCTTCGGCTGGAAGCCGGCTATTTCTCGCGCCGCGCGCGGGTGTTGCTCGTAGTTGGCGTCCGGGAAGTCGCGCCGTGATTGCGGCGCGGGGGAGGGCTTCCCACGCGGGCGTCGGCTTCGTGCCGCTGAGCGGCCACGTTAATTAGTTGCTGTATGCGCCACATCATGTGGGGGAGGTCTTCGGCTTCCAAGCCGTCCAGCTCGTCTACGGCCGCCTGGGCGGCGCGCAGGTTCTCGACCGGAGTGGCGTAGACCGGGCGATCAACTCCCAACATGTCGGCGATGACGGTGTCGCGTTGCCTGATAGCACCAGCCCGGCTTGGGCCAGCCGGGGCCGGCGTGCCGAAGCCGGCGCGGTTAGCTTCGCGCTGGTAGGCCTCAGTGAGGCGTCTTACGGAGGCCAGCCTCCGGCCCTCCGCGTGGAGGGCGAGACGGCGTGCCTCCAGTGCTTCGTCATCGGCATCAGCCGGGAGGGGGACGGACAAGTCGTGGGCCGCCGCGCGCGGGGCGTCGTGGGCGCCCTCGTCGGCCGGGCCGTCGTGGCCGATAACCATCACCTCAGTGGTGACAGTATCGCGATCGCCGGCCGGAGGCAGCGGGTCGTTGTAGATCGTGACGTTGGTGGGGAAGCTGTCGTAGGACGCCGTGTCGGAGTCGACATGCATCGGGTCGGTGGAGCCAACCGACTCCAGATCTGCAGCAGGCTCGCTGGAGACGTGGAGCTGGCCAAGGAGGTTGGCGAGGTGGTCGGTGCCCGCATCGGAGGCGAGCTCGTCGGAGATGCGGGCCTTGTTGAGGAGATCAGCGAGGCTGCTCGCCGCGCAGATGTCGGTGACGCTTTGCAGCGCGTCATGGCAAGCGCCATCGGGCGAGCCGGGCTGGCTACGCTCGCGGGGGAGAAAGAGGGTTCCCGTCCAAAACAGGTATCCGGACGACGGTGCACCTGGCCCCACGGTGGGAGCCAAATGTCGGGTGGTAGGTGCGACATATGCCAACGGGTGGCTTATCATTCTGGGAGCCAATAAAACATCGTCGGTGCCTGGAAACGGGATAAGGCGAAGGCATGCACGCCGGCGAATCTTACCCAGCTTCGGGGCTCTCCGGGGAGATAACACCCCTACTGCTGCTCTGCGGGGTCTCCGCATGGTTACTAAATGAACAAGTAGCTACACAATGCTCCTCGAGCTGTTTGGGTGGAAAGAGGAAGAAGGGCACAACTAGCTTGCTTCTTCTCCTTGTATCGTGTCTAAAACTAGCTTGGGGTCCCACCCTTTGCATGGGTGCACCGGGGGGTTTATATAGGCCTACCCCTCGGGGGTACAATGGTAATCCGGCTGGGCGCGGGGCCCAGCCATCTGTGATCGTGTTCGCCGGCTTCCGCGCCGATTGCAGGGGCCCGCCGGCTGGTGGGCCCCGCCGGCTGCCGGTGCCCTGGTCGACAAGCAGGTCCCACTATCCAGGGCCCGGTTGGTGGCTGATCACTGTCGCTCTATGCTGATGGCGCGGGTTTCGTCGGGGTAAGCGTGGCTACAGTACCGCCGCCTTGGCGGGCGATTACTGTAGCCCCGCCATGTCTTGTCTCCTTAATGGGGCGTCTCCCTCAAAGAGGGTGGCAGGCCGGCTATGGGAAGCCGGCTCTCTATCTCGCCGGCTTGAGAGGAGGTGCAGCCGCCTTCGGCATCTCTCTACCCGAAGGGGCCCACCGCCTCGGGGGCTTCGCTGGTGGCCCGTCGTGGATGGCGTCAGAGCCGCCGTGGCTACAGTGCCGCGCCGGGCGGGCCGTGGCTGCCCGTACGGCGCACTGTACCAGGCGTGCTCCGGGTTTTGGGGGTGGGAGGCTTTACTGTAGCCACGCCCCGCTTCATCATCGCGGGGTGGACGCGTACTTTGCGGGTACGGTGTTGACTGCTTTATGGGAGCCGGCTCCTTGGAGTCGGCCTCTTTGCAGCCGGCTTCTCGCAGTCAGCCCTCCCACAGCTTTCTTCATGAGGGTAAAGGGCGGGCCGCCCCCGAAGCTGGCCTAGAAGATAGCCGGCTGGGGGGGAGGCGGCCGCAGGTCTTCAGTCCTCTTGAGAGCCGGATGGGCTCGTAGTTTTTTCAGAAGGGCCAGGGGAAGCCGGCTAGGCTACCCATGGCTATTTACTCCGACAGTGATGAATACTATGATGAAACGAATGACAATGATAAGGAGAAGATTGAGTCTCTAACTAAAGAACTAAACACTCTTAAGTTAGCTCATGAAACTATCTTAGGAGATCATCGAGAACTTTTAAGGACTCATGAGAAATTACGTTTTGAGAAGCTTAATCTTGAGCAAGAGCATGAGTGTTGGAAATATGCCCTAGAGGCAATAATAAATTGATTATTATTATATTTCCTTGTTCATGATAATCGTTTATTATCCATGCTAGAATTGTATTGATAGGAAACTCAGATACATGTGTGGATACATAGACAACACCATGTCCCTAGTAAGCCTCTAGTTGACTAGCTCGTTGATCAATAGATGGTTACGGTTTCCTAACCATGGACATTGGATGTCGTTGATAACGGGATCACATCATTAGGAGAATGATGTGATGGACAAGACCCAAATCTAAGCATAGCACTAGATCGTGTAGTTCGTATGCTAAAGCTTTGCTAATCTCAAGTATCATTTCATTAGACCATGAGATTGTGCAACTCCCGGATACCGTAGGAGTGCTTTGGGTGTGCCAAACGTCACAACGTAACTGGGTGGCTATAAAGGTACATTACAGGTATCTCCGAAAGTGTCTGTTGGGTTGGCACGAATCGAGACTGGGATTTGTCACTCCGTGGAAGCGGAGAGGTATCTCTGGGCCCACTCGGTAGGACATCATCATAATGTGCACAATGTGATCAAGGAGTTGATCACGGGATGATGTGTTACAGAACGAGTAAAGAGACTTGCCGGTAACGAGATTGAACAAGGTATCGGGATACCGACGATCGAATCTCGGGCAAGTATCGTACCGATAGACAAAGGGAATTGTATACGGGATTGATTAAGTCCTTGACATCGTGGTTCATACGATGAGATCATCGTGGAACATGTGGGAGCCAACATGGGTATCCAGATCCCGCTGTTGGTTATTGACCGGAGAACGTCTCGGTCATGTCTGCATGTCTCCCGAACCCGTAGGGTCTACACACTTAAGGTTCGATGACGCTAGGGTTATAAAGGAAGTTTGTATGTGGTTACCGAATGTTGTTCGGAGTCCCGGATGAGATCCCGGACATCACGAGGAGTTCCGGAATGGCCCGGAGGTAAAGATTTATATATGGGAAGTCCTGTTTTGGTCACCGGAAAAGTTTCGGGGTTTATCGGTAACGTACCGGGACCACCGGGAGGGTCCTGGGGGTCCACCAAGTGGGGCCACCAACCCCAGAAGGCTGCGTGGGCCAAGTGTGGGAGGGGACCAGCCCCTAGGAGGGCTGGTGCGCCCCCCACAAGGGGCCCAAGGCGCAAGAAAGAGTGGGAGGGGGCAAACCCTAGTCCAGTTGGGCCTTAAGGCCCACCTAGTGGGCTCCTTCCCCTCTCCCCCCTCTTGGCCGCCACCCTTGGCCCCATCTAGGGCTGCCGCCCCCCCCTAGGGGTGGGAACCCTAGAGGGGGCGCAGCCCTCCCCTTCCCCTATATATATGAGGCCATAGGGCTGCCCACAATACGCGATTAGATCTCTCTTGGTGCAGCCCTGCCTCTCTCTCTCCCTCCTCTTCTGTGGTGCTTGGCGAAGCCCTGCAGGATAGCCACGCTCCTCCACCACCACCACGCCGTTGTGCTGCTGTTGGATGAAGTCTTCCTCAACCTCTCCCTCTCTCCTTGCTGGATCAAGGCGTGGGAGACGTCACCGGGCTGTACGTGTGTTGAACGCGGAGGTGCCGTCCGTTCGGCACTTGGTCATCGGTGATTTGGATCACGACGAGTACGACTCCATCAAACCCGTTCACTTGAACGCTTCCGTTTAGCGATCTACAAGGGTATGTAGATGCACTCTCCTTCCCCTCGTTGCTAGTTTCTCCATAGATAGATCTTGGTGACACGTAGGAAAATTTTGAATTTCTGCTACGTTCCCCAACAGTGGCATCATGAGCTAGGTCTATTGCGTAGATTCTATGCACGAGTAGAACACAAAGTAGTTGTGGGCGTTGATTTTGTTCAATATGCTTGCCGTTACTAGTCTTATCTTGATTCGGCGGCATCGTGGGATGAAGCGGCCCGGACCGACCTTACACGTACTCTTACGTGAGACTGGTTCCACCGACTGACATGCACTAGTTGCATAAGGTGGCTAGCGGGTGTCTGTCTCTCCCACTTTAGTCGGATCGGATTCGATGAAAAGGGTCCTTATGAAGGGTAAATAGAAATTGGCATATCACGTTGTGGTCTTTGCGTAGGTAAGAAACGTTCTTGCTAGAAACCCATAGCAGCCACGTAAAACATGCAAACAACAATTAGAGGACGTCTAACTTGTTTTTGCAGGGTATGCCATGTGATGTGATATGGCCAAAGGATGTGATGAATGATATATGTGATGTATGAGATTGATCATGTTCTTGTAATAGGAATCACGACTTGCATGTCGATGAATATGACAACCGGCAGGAGCCATAGGAGTTGTCTTTATTTATTTATGACCTGCGTGTCAACTTAACCGCCATGTAATTACTTTACTTTATTGCTAACCGTTAGCTGTAGTAGTAGAAGTAATAGATGACGTGACAACTTCAAGAAGACACGATGATGGAGATCATGATGATGGAGATCATGGTGTCATGCCGGTGACGATGATGATCATGGAGCCCCGAAGATGGAGATCAAAAGGAGCAAAGTGATATTGGCCATATCATGTCACTATTTGATTGCATGTGATGTTTATCATGTTTATACATCTTATTTGCTTAGAACGACGGTAGTAAATAAGATGATCCCTCATTAAAATTTCAAGAAGTGTTCTCCCCTAACTGTGCACCGTTGCTAAAGTTCGTCGTTTCGAAGCACCACGTGATGATCGGGTGTGATAGATTCTAACGTTCACATACAACGGGTGTTGACGAGCCTAGCATGTACAGACATGGCCTCGGAACACATGCAAACACTTAGGTTGACTTGACGAGCCTAGCATGTACAGACATGGCCTCGGAACACAGAAGACCGAAAGGTCGAGCATGAGTCGTATAGAAGATACGATCAACATGAAGATGTTCACCGATGTTGACTAGTCCGTCTCACGTGATGATCGGACACGGCCTAGTTGACTCGGATCATGTAATCTCTTAGATGACTAGAGGGATGTCTATCTGAGTGGGAGTTCATAAGATGAACTTAATTATCCTGAACATAGTCAAAAGGATTTTGCAAATTATGTTGTAGCTCACGCTATAGTTCTACTGTTTAGATATGTTCCTAGAGAAAAAAAATTTAGTTGAAAGTTGAAAGTAGCAATTATACGGACTAGGTCCATAAACTGAGGATTGTCCTCATTGCTTCATATGTCCTTAATGCACCGCTCAGTGTGCTGAACCTCGAACGTCGTCTATAGATGTTGCGAACATCTGACATACACGTTTTGATAACTACATGATAGTTCAGTTAAACGGTTTAGAGTTGAGGCACCAAAGACAGTTTTAAAACGTCGCGAAACATATGAGATGTTTTGAGGGCTGAAATTGGGATTTCAGGCTCGTGCCCACGTCAAGAGGTATAAGACCTCCGACGATTTTCTTAGCCCACAAACTAAGGAGAAAAGCTCAATTGTTGAGCTTGTGCTCAGATTGTCTGAGTGCAACAATCATTTGAATCAAGTGGGAGTTGATCTTCCAGATGAGATAGTGATGTTTCTCCGAAGTCATTACCACCAAGCTGCTAGAGTTTCGTGATGAACTATGATATATCAGGGACATATATGATGATCCTTGAGATATTCGCGATGTTTGACACCACGAAAGTAGAAATCAAGAAGGAGCATCAATTGTTGATGGTTAGTGAAACCACTAGTTTCAAGGAGGGCAAGGGCAAGAAGGGATACTTCATGAAACGGCAATTCAGCTGCTGCTCTAGTGAAGAAACCCAAGGTTGAACCCAAACCCGAGACTAAATGCTTCTGTAATAAGAGGAACAACCACTGGAGCAGAATTACCCTAGATACTTGGTAGATAAGAAGGCTGGCAAGGTCGATAGAAGTATATTGGATATACATTATGTTAATGTGTAGTTTACTAGTACTCCTAGTAGCACCAGGGTATTAGATACCGGTTCGGTTGCTAAGTGTTAGTAACTCGAAATAAAAGCTGCGGAATAAATGGAGACTAGCTAAAGGTGAGATAACGATATGTGTTGGAAGTATTTCCAAGGTTGATCAAATATCGTACGCTCCCTCTACCATCGAGATTGGTGTTTGCGTTGAGCATAGACATGATTGGATTATGTCCATCGCAATACGGTTATTCATTTAAGGAGAATAATGGTTACTCTGTTTATTTGAATAATACCTTCAATGGTCTTACACTTAAAATGAATGGTTTATTGAATCTCGATCGTAGTGATACACATGTTCATGCCAAAAGATAGTAATGATAGTACCACCTACTTGTGGCACTGCCACGTAAGTCATATCGGTATAAAACGCATGAGGAAGCTCCATGTTGATGGATCTTTGGGCTCACTCATTTTTGAAAAGTTTGAGACATGCGAACCATGTCTATTGGTGTATATGCATGAGGAAACTCCATGCAAATGGACCGTTTGTACTCAATTGATTTTGAATCACTTGAGACATGCAAATCATACCACATGGGCAAGATGACTGAAAGCCTCGGTTTCAGTAAAATGGAACTAGAAAGCAACTTGCTGGAAGTAATACATTTTGATGTGTGCAGTCCAATGAGTGCTGAGGCGTGTAGTGGATATCGTTATGTTCTTACTTCACAGATGATTTGAGTAAGATATTGAGTATATTTACTTGATGAATCACGAGTCTGAATTATTGAAAGGTTCAAGTAATTTCAGGGTGAAGTTGAAAGATCGTCGTGACAAGAGGATAAAGTATCTATGATATGATCATAGAGATGAATATCTCAATTACGAGTTTGGCACAGAATAAAGACATTTTGGAAATTGTTTCACAACTAATACAGCCTGGAACACCATAGTGTGATGGTGTGTCCGAACATCATAACTGCACCCTATTGGATATGATGCATACCATGATGTTTCTTATCGAATTACCATGATAGTTTATGGGTTAGGCATTAGAGATAACCGCATTCACTTTAAATAGGGCACCACGTAATTCCGATGAGATGACACCGTATGAACTATGGTTTAGAGAAACCTAAGCTGTCATTTCTTAAAAGGTTTGGGGCTGCGACGCTTATGTGAAAAGTTTCAGGCTGATAAGCTCGAACCCAAAGCGGATAAATGCATCTTCATAGGACACCCAAAACAGTTGGGTATACCTCCTGTCTTAGATCCGAAAGCAATAAGGGATTGTTTCTAGAATCGGGTCCTTTCTCGAGGAAAAGTTTCTCTCGAAAGAATTGAGTGGGAGGATGGTGGAAACTTGATGAGGTTATTGAACCATCTCTTCAACTAGTGTATGGCAGGGCACAGGAAATTCTTCCTGTGGCACCTACACCAATTGAAGTGGAAGCTTATGATATTGATCACGAGACTTCGGATCAAGTCACTCCCAAACCTCGTAGGATGACAAGGATGCGTACTACTTCTGAGTGGTACGTAATCCTGTCTTGGAAGTCATGTTGCTAGACAACAATGAACCTACGAGCTATGGAGAAGCGATGGTGGGCCCAGATTCCGATAAATGGCTCGAGGCCATAAAATCCGAGAGAGGATCCATGTATGAAAACAAAGTGTAGACTTTGGAAGAACTACTTGATGGTCGTAAGGCTGTTGAGTACAGATGGATTTTAAAAGGGAAGACGGACAATGATGGTAAATGTCACCATTTAAGAAAGCTCGACTTGTCGTTAAGATGGTTTCGACAAGTTCAAGGAGTTGACTACGATGAGACTTTCTCACCTGTAGCGATGCTAAAAGTCTGTTGGAATTATATTAGCAGTTACTGCACTATTTATGAAATCTTGCAGATAGGATGTCAAAACATTGTTTCCTCGACGATTTATGAGGAAAGGTTGTGTGTGATACAACCAGAAGGTTTTGTCAATCCTGAAATATGCTAATAAGTATGCAAAGCTCCTTCTAAGGACTGGAGTAAGCATCTCGGAGTTGGAATGTATGCTTTGATAAGATGATCAAAGATTTTGGTGTATACAAAGTTTATGAGAAACTTGTATTTCCAAAGAAGTGAGTGGGAGCACTATAGAGTTTCTGATAAGTATATGTTGTTGACATATTGTTGATCAGAAGTGATGTAGAATTTCTGGAAAGCATATAGGGTTATTTGGAAAGTGTTTTTCAATGAAAGCCTGGATTAAGCTACTTGAACATTGAACATCAAGATCTATAAGGATAGATCAAAATGCTTAATGGTACTTTCAAATGAGCACATACCTTGACGTGATCTTGAAGGTGTTCAAGATGGATCAGTCAAAGAAGGAGTTCTTGCCTGAGTTGTAAGGTATGAAGTTAAGACTTAAAGCTCGACCACGGCAGAATAGAGAGAAAGGACGAAGGTCGTCCCCTATGCTTAAGACGTAGGCTCTACAGTATGCTATGCTGTGTACCGCACCTGAAGTGTGCCTTGCCATGAGTCAGTCAAGGGGTACAAGAGTGATCCAAGAATGGATCACAGGACAGCGGTCAAAGTTATCCTTAGTAACCAGTGGACTAAGGAATTTTTCTCGATTATGGAGGTGGTAAAAGAGTTCGTCGTAAAGGGGTACGTCGATGCAAGCTTAACACCTATCCGGATAGCTCTGAGTAGAGATACCGGATACGTATAATGGAGCAACAATTTAGAATAGCTCCAAGTAGAACAGTTATTTGGAATAGCTCCAAATAGAACGTGGAAGCTACATCTAGGAGATGACATAGAGATTTGTAAAGCACACACGGATCTGAAAGGTTTAGACCCGTTGACTAAAACCTCTCTCACAAGCAACATGATCAAACACAGAACTCATTGAGTGCTAATCACATAGTGATGTGAACTAGACTCTTGGGTGTTAGTCACATGAGGATGTGACCTTGAGTGTTAATCACATATCGATGTGAACTAGATTATTGACTCTAGTGCAAGTGGGAGACTGTTGGAAATATGCCCTAGAGGCAATAATAAATTGATTATTATTATATTTCCTTGTTCATGATAATCGTTTATTATCCATGCTAGAATTGTATTGATAGGAAACTCAGATACATGTGTGGATACATAGACAACACCATGTCCCTAGTAAGCCTCTAGTTGACTAGCTCGTTGATCAATAGATGGTTACGGTTTCCTAACCATGGACATTGGATGTCGTTGATAACGGGATCACATCATTAGGAGAATGATGTGATGGACAAGACCCAATCCTAAGCATAGCACTAGATCGTGTAGTTCGTATGCTAAAGCATTGCTAATGTCAAGTATCATTTCCTTAGACCATGAGATTGTGCAACTCCCGGATACCGTAGGAGTGCTTTGGGTGTGCCAAACATCACAACGTAACTGGGTGGCTATAAAGGTACATTACAGGTATCTCCAAAAGTGTCTGTTGGGTTGGCACGAATCGAGACTGGGATTTGTCACTCCGTGGAAGCGGAGAGGTATCTCTGGGCCCACTCGGTAGGACATCATCATAATGTGCACAATGTGATCAAGGAGTTGATCACGGGATGATGTGTTACAGAACGAGTAAAGAGACTTGCCGGTAACGAGATTGAACAAGGTATCAGGATACCGACGATCGAATCTCGGGCAAGTATCGTACCGATAGACAAAGGGAATTGTATACGGGATTGATTAAGTCCTTGACATCGTGGTTCATCCGATGAGATCATCGTGGAACATGTGGGAGCCAACATGGGTATCCATATCCCGCTGTTGGTTATTGACCGGAGAACGTCTCGGTCATGTCTGCATGTCTCCCGAACCCGTAGGGTCTACACACTTAAGGTTCGATGACGCTAGGGTTATAAAGGAAGTTTGTATGTGGTTACCGAATGTTGTTCGGAGTCCCGGATGAGATCCCGGACATCACGAGGAGTTCCGGAATGGTCCGGAGGTAAAGATTTATATATGGGAAGTCCTGTTTTGGTCACCGGAAAAGTTTCGGGGTTTATCGGTAACGTACCAGGACCACCGAGAGGGTCCCGGGGGTCCACCAAGTGGGGCCACCAACCCCAGAAGGCTGCGTGGGCCAAGTGTGGGAGGGGACCGGCCCCTAGGAGGGCTGGTGCGCCCCCCACAAGGGGCCCAAGGCGCAAGAAAGAGTGGGAGGGGGCAAACCCTAGTCCAGTTGGGCCTTAAGGCCCACCTAGTGGGCTCCTTCCCCTCTCCCCCCTCTTGGCCGCCACCCTTGGCCCCATCTAGGGCTGCCGCCCCCCCTAGGGGTGGGAACCCTAGAGGGGGCGCAGCCCTCCCCTTCCCCTATATATATGAGGCCATAGGGCTGCCCACAATACGCGATTAGATCTCTCTTGGTGCAGCCCTGCGTCTCTCTCTCCCTCCTCTTCTGTGGTGCTTGTCGAAGCCCTGCAGGATAGCCACGCTCCTCCACCACCACCACGCCGTTGTGCTGCTGTTGGATGAAGTCTTCCTCAACCTCTCCCTCTCTCCTTGCTGGATCAAGGCGTGGGAGACGTCACCGGGCTGTACGTGTGTTGAACGCGGAGGTGCCGTCCGTTCGGCACTTGGTCATCGGTGATTTGGATCACGACGAGTACGACTCCATCAACCCCGTTCACTTGAACGCTTCCGTTTAGCGATCTACAAGGGTATGTAGATGCACTCTCCTTCCCCTCGTTGCTAGTTTCTCCATAGATAGATCTTGGTGACACGTAGGAAAATTTTGAATTTCTGCTACGTTCCCCAACAATGAGTTCTTAAAGGCAATCAATGATGATCTTCGCAAGGAAAGTTCTTACATTGCCAAGCGTTTACTCTTATGCACTTCGAGGAAATCCAATGTTGTTGCTTCTAGTAGTAATAATAATCATGCTAAATCCAATGTTGTTGCTTCTAGTAGTTCTCTTGATTCCACTAATGATTCTCTTAGCAAAGTTACACTTGAGCAAGAAAATAGCTTATTGAAGGGAATTATAGAGAAAGGTGTTTACAAGAGCATTGCCGGGAGTAAGCAATTCGAGGAAATTTTACGCAAGCAAGGAAGGCATCGGAAGAATCAAGGTATTGGTTTTGAATGAAAGTTCAATGCTAATGGAGTTGAGTGGGAAGAAGATCAATACCCCAAGACGAAGTTTGTTCCTCAACAAGAGAAGTATGATCCTACTTCTTTCAAAGGGACACAAGCTCAAGATGATCTTCCACCACAAGACCACAAGCAAAAAGGCAAGGACAAGCTTTAAGAGGAAATTGATGCATTTGGAGAAGCTCCTAAGGCCTTGGTCAAGTGGGTTCCCAAGACTACATCAAGTTCCACTTCATCAAGTACAACTACAACTCCGAGGATTCCCATCAAGATGGTGTGGATCCCGAAGAAGAAGAACTAGCGAGTTCTTGAGGGTGACTCTGCCAACATACTTCACTCTTATCATTTTGGCAAGAACAAGTGCAATCAACTTCCACATCTTGCACTAGTTCAAGGAGTCACAAACCCTCTTGATAAATATATGTCCAATTGCTTGATAGATGCTAGAATTGTTTGTGCATGCTTTGCCACATATTTAATTTGTCATTTTATTGTGTGAGCATGTTGGTTGCATAATTTGCTCATTCAAGGACATCCACTTGTTGTTTTGATTGATTGGTTTCCTTTTCTTTTGGCCAAGTGGATGGACAAGAATGCCTAAGAACCTTCTCTAGCTATCTATGCTTTTCTCGTCTCAAACTCTATTCATGCTGCATCACAAAATTTGATCAAGTCAGATTAGAACCACTCTGTGTGAGGAGCACTCGGAGTCCCTGATTCATCATAGACTTAAACTTCCAAAACTTCTTTGTGCGTTTCGGTCTGACTGATTCATCCATTTCGGTCATACCGAGATCACTAAGTCAATCTAGGATTTCATTCTCGGTGCAACCGATTTGAACTTTTCGGTCACACCGAGTTGCAGTGACTGCCTACAGTTATGCATCTCGCTGCCACCGTGTGGTTCCACTCGGTCACACCGACAGGGTCAAGCTATATATATCCACGGGTCAAATTTTGGAAAACTTTCTGAACCTCCTCGACCCACGCTTAGCCTGCTCTGCCTCCCTGGGTCTCCGGATCGTCGTCCTCGTCGCCAGCCGCCTCCTGTCGCTGGTCTCCGCCACCGTCAATGGGAATCATCCCCGCCATTGCCGCCGTAGCGAGTTCATCGCCGAACTAGGGTATGAACTCGATCACTGTGCTATCCTTATCTGATTCCTAGCACATTGTGTTCTCCATGTATCTTCCCATGATTGAGATCATTCTATCCATTGAAAACACTCCATAGTTTAGTCCTGAATTGAGAATTTAGGGTGAGGTTTCCGCCGAAACCATCTCGGACCCACCGAGTTGGGGAACTAGGTACCACCGATTCGGCTCAGGCCATTGCACATGTGATTCTCGGTCTGACCGAGAATTGCAAATCGGTGTGACCGAGTTCAGGACTTTGTGAAACCCTAGCAGTCTCGGTGCCACCGAACTGTGACTCGGTCTGACCGATTTCACTAGTTTAGGTTCCAACAGCTGCATCGGTATCACCGAGTTTACAAATCGGTTGATCCGAAATGCTTTCTGTGGAAAACTAAAACTAAGTTTTTGACTCATTCTTTTGCAAAAACCTCTGCATTTTGTGATGCTCATCCACTCTATCTCATCTATATCTATTCACAGGGTCCGCTGTCAGTGTTTGCAATATGTCTGATCAGAGTGACAGTCAGAACAAGTCAGAGGAGCAGGTTCACTTGAGTGAGGGCACTAGTCCCTCTAGCATCTCAGATGATGGAAGTAGGAGCACCCCATTCAACTTACCCAAAGCTGCCACTAGGGCCAGAAAAAAAAACTTCTGAATATGAGGATGAAGACTATGTGGCTATTAAGGATGAGGCCACTTCCAAGAAGAAAGTGGTTAAAAGGAATATAGCACTGCTGCTGCAACTAAGCCAGGTCTGAAGACCAAGAGGCCAGTAGGAAGACAACCAATGTCTAAAGCCAGAGCCTCTACTCAAGTACCTTTGGAATCTGAACCCAAAGAGGCTACTGTAGAAGGGAAGAAGAGGAAAGAGAGGGTCAAAAAGATCACTGCCAGAGTGCTTGGGAGATCCTCAATCATGAGCGATTCTGAAGAGGAAGAGGAAGAAGATGTTGCAACACCCAAAGCTCCAAAGCTTATGGGTGATGCCATCAGGGCAGGGGCTATTCCATCTAAGCCTAAGACTGCTCATAAGGCTGCTGCTCCAGCTCCAAAGCCAAAACTAAAGAGGAGCACCAGGAACATCCCTGCTGAGGAGAAGAACAAGGCCCCAATGCCTAAAGTTGAAATGGAAGAAGAAGATGACGAGTCACATGTCTTGAGGAAGTTGAAGCCAAAAATTCCAGATCACAATGATGCTCATCCAGTAGCTGAGAACATGAAGATAAGGAAGGACTCAGGATTGAGGCTATGGAGAGAGTCTGATCCATATGCCACCAGGAGAAGGACTGCTGTGGACTACAGGTTCCATACCAAAGAACAACAGGATTTCTATGAGACAGTGTTGCTTGACAAGAAGCCCATAGTGTGTGACATGAGATGGGTCGACTAGGAGTACATCAGGGAGGATGATGAACACTATCTAGGTGTATATGACAGCTTCAAGCCGTGTGGAGTTGATGAGTTTGTGGCTCAGAAGCTCACAAAATGGAATGATGAGCTTATCATGCAGTTCTACTCCACAGCTCACTTCTACCCAGATGGAAGGATTGTCTGGATGTCTGAAGGTACGAGGTACCAGTCAACAGTTGCAGAATGGGCTAAGTTGATCAATGCCCCAGAAGAGAGTGAAGATGACTTGGATGTCTATGCCAAGAAGAAGAAGGATCACAACTCCATGGCACACATGTACAAGGAGATACTAGATGCTGCTCTTGAGACACATAAGTTTGGATATGTACATTACCTTCTGTCAGGCTTGCCAACTATCAACTGGATCCTCAGGCACACTCTTCTGCCAAAGTCAGGTGATCACAAGATGATCAGAGGCCATGCAATTAACTTGCTTCACATCTTTGATGTTTCAGAGAAGTTCAAAGTCATGAGCCTAATAGTGGAAACCATAAAGAGGACAGCTGCAGATCAGAAGAGGAGTTGTGGGCATACCCCACAGATCTAGGAGCTGATTAACTCTAAGATGGGCACTGGCCCATATCTGCTGGACAAGGAGCACCTGCCCATCTACCCAGAATTTGAGGACAGCACTGTGGTGATGGATGAAAATGAGCCATCTTCTATGCACGCACAAGCCAAGAAGGAGAAGGTAAAGGCTGAAAAGGCTGCAAAGATGCCAACTACTGAAGAAGCATCTCAGTATCTTCTGAAGAGCAAGCAAGATCACCTTGGCTACTTGATTGCATCCACTCTGAGGATTGAGAAGGGACTGGCCACCCTGACTCAAAACCAGGAGAGCTAGGAAAGGATCGTGGAGCAAAAGTTCTATGACTTGGATGTGAAGGTAACTGAGATCCAGTCTGTTGTGGAGCAACTTCAGGATGATATGCAGGACAGGAAGGGCAAGAAAACCACTGATGCATTTGCCATAGTGCCTAGAGCTCAGAGGTCAGCTGTAGTGCCAGCAGACACCAGAGCCACTTCATCTGCACCAGCTACAGCTTCAGTGCCACCAGCTCCATCACCTACTCCATCAGCTCCATCTACTTTGACTGAAGCCTTCGTTCTTGGAGTTATCCAGACACCACCACCGGAAGACCAAGCCTGAGAGACGATTTAGTGCTATGCATTTTCTAGGAACTTTTTGTAACTTGTTGCCAAAGGGGGAGACAAATGTATAGATCATAGGCTTCGAGAGAGAGCGTTGGTTTTTATTCTCTCTTGCTTTGGTGGTTGAACTATATTTTCTTTGCTTGTTTGAGATACTTTTTGTCTATGTGATACTTTTATGATCACGTGTGTTTGATCATATGCTACTTTAATGCTTGTTGGATGACATTATCATTTTATCCCTATATGATCATTCACTTTGCTTGGTGATGAGTGCATGTATTTAATTATTATCATTTTGAGCGCTCCACCAAGATGTATGTGACATGGAAGAGTAACCCATGAGCCTAACTCTTTGTGCATTTCCAGTCCAAAGCAAATCATAAAGTATGCACAAATTTAGGGGGAGCTCTTGCTTTTCACATACTTCTCAAAGCGACAATGTTTTTCACTCTTATTATCATTTGTCGAAGCTTTGATCTATATGTTGTCATCAATTACCAAAAAGGGGGAGATTGAAAGTGCAACTATCCCTAGGTGGTTTTGGTAATTCCTAACAACATATAGCTCATTGAGCTAACATTATTCCAAGATTAATATTTCAGGAAAAGCTCAATGGATGGCATGGCATGGATGAGGAAAGTGGACCCCTCAAAATACCAAGGACAAAAAGATTGGCTCAAGCTCAAAGCTCAAGACTCTACATTTTATATGTTAGTGATCCAAGATCACATTGAGTCTATCGGAAAAGCCAATACTATCAAGGAGGGATGAGGTGTTGTTTAATGAGGTTCTTACTTCATAGTGCTTGGTGATATGCTCCAAAAACCCCAACTACCTTCCCACATCCACATATGACCTAATCCAAAAGTCAAACTCGGCCCCACCGATTCTTTCTATTCAGCGCCACCGAGTTCAGATGTCATAGCCACTGCCACAAACCCTAGGAAAATCGGTCTCACCGATAGCGATCTCGGTCACACCGAGATGGGGTTGTAATCTCTCTGTTTCCCTTCATAATGTTTCGGTCCTACCGAGATGAGTGATCGGTCCCACCGAGATTGTAATGTAAACTCTCTGTTTCCCTTTTGTGACATTTCGGTCCCACCGAAATGAGCGATCGGTCCCACCGAGTTTACCTGACCAACTCTCTAGTTAGCTTATTACCAAAATCGGTCCTACCGAGTTAGTGTAATCGGTCACACCGAGATTACGTTATGCCCTAACCCTAACCATATCGGTCCTACCGAGTTGCATCTCAGTCCCATCGAAAATCCTAACGGTCACTAGGTTTGCTAAATTGGTCTGATCGAGTTTCTCAATTCGGTCTCACCGAGATTAGTAAATTGTGTGTAACGGTTAGTTTTGTGTGGAGTCTATATATACCCCTCCACCCACTCTTCATTCGTGGAGAGAGCCATCAGAACATACCTACACTTCCAATACACATTTTCTGAGAGAGAACCACCTACTCATGTGTTGAGACCAAGATATTCCATTCACACCATATGAATCTTGATCTCTAGCCTTCCCCAAGTTGCTTTCCACTCAAATCTTATTTCCACCAAATCCATATCATGTGAGAGAGAGTTGAGTGTTGGGGAGACTATCATTTGAAGCACAAGAGCAAGGAGTTCATCATCAACACACCATCTGTTACTTCTTGGAGAGTCGTGTCTCCTAGATTGGCTAGGTGTCACTTGGGAGCCTCCGACAAAATTGTGGAGTTGAACCAAGGAGTTCGTAAGGGCAAGGAGATCGCCTACTTCGTGAAGATCTACCGCTAGTGAGGCAAGTCCTTCGTGGGAGATGGCCATGATGGGATAGACAAGGTTGCTTCTTCGTGGACCCTTCGTGGGTGGAGCCCTCCGTGGACTCGCGCAACCGTTACCCTTCGTGGGTTGAAGTCTCCATCAATGTGGATGTACGATAGCACCACCTATCGGAACCATGACAAAAACATCCGTGTCTCCAATTGCGTTTGAATTCTCCAAACCCTTCCCTTTACATTCTTGCAAGTTGCATGCTTTACTTTCCGCTGCTCATAGACTCTTTGCATGCTTGCTTGAATTGTGTTAAGATTGCTTGACTTATGCCAAGATAGCCAAAATCTGTCAAAGACTAAAATTGGGAAAATGATAGATTTTTAATTGGTCAAGTAGTCTAATCACCCCCCTCTAGACATACTTTCGATCCTACACGCTGGCACACCTGTCATTATCGCTGGCACCATCCACACCATCATCAACCGCGCCGCCTTCATCCACCGTGACCACCACAACATCATCATCGGAAGCGAAAGCTCTAACCAGAGCATCCACATTGTCATCCACCCAGCGCACCAGGTCGCCTCAAATAGCCCCGGGGACTGGGGCTATGGCGGCGTCAAAGTCGAAGTTGGGGTTGCCATTCTGAAGATGCTGGAAGACGCGTGAAAACGCGCGCCCGAGGAGGCCACGACTCTTTTCGTCAACAAGCTCGCGAGCTCTCTCAGCCCGATTCTCCAGGCGTGTCACGACGTCGGCGAAGAAGCTAAGGTGGCCGGCGTAGTCTTTTACATGAGGATGAGGGGCATATTCATCGCAGATAGCGCCCAGCGCCTAGTTGGCCATAACCCTGAGGTCATGGAGCATGGGGGTGTGTTCGCACTGCAACGTCCGTCGGTAGATCACCTCCTCCATGCTCTGCTACGCAAGGGACTCAGCGGCGGTAACTCACTGCTGAAGCGGAAGCAATTCGGCATGAGCGGAGGCTAGCTCAACCTACAAGGAGATCAAAGCAGCTGCAATGGCCTTCTCGCGCTGCTTTGCCTCAGTCAACCTCAACCTAAGGGCGGTGGTCCTGCCCTCAGCTTCGGCTGCCACGAGCTTCAACTTCAGGTCATACCTATTGGCAAGGTTAGCGCGAGCCTCCTCCGCCCTGCGGTCCACTTCCTCCTGGATCCTAGCCTCACGCGCGCTGACGACATCTTCCGCCTGAGCAACCTAACACTCCCTCACCTCCAACCACTCAAGCTCGAGGCTGCGCTCTGTGGACTCCAGCATTAGCGCTTCCTCGCGCTTCAAGACCTCCTCCTCATCAGGCGGTGCCCCTTCATCGACACCAAGGCAGCACTGTGCGCCTCTGCCTGCTGCTCCAGGACGGCATTCAGGGCCTGAAGCTCCTGCGTGCGCTTCTCGGCAGCCTCGCAGCGGCGGTCTGCTTCCCTGGCCTCCTCCAAGGCTCAGGCGCTGGCCTCACACGAGGTTGCAAGGGATGCCTCGGCGTCCACGTTAGCACGGTCACGTTGGAGGCGCTCGAGGTTGATGGCCACCTTCAATTGACACCATTGATCCACTAGCCGAAGACCCTCGGTTTCCAGGCGAGCGTCCACATCCACAAGCTCTTCGGTGAGCTGGCTCAGCGCACCCATAGCTTCTTGGAAGAGCTCGTGACGGACAGCACCCCGCCTGCGCGCAAGCTCGAATGTGCAACTGGGTCTGTGCTCCACATCGGGAGCTGTTAAAGAGGTTCGAGGTGGCTCGCCTCCTCCCAACAGGGGGCTAGAGGCTGTTGCCTTTCCAGCCACCCTTCGGGCCCTGACGGGGGCCCGAAGGGGCAGAGGCTCTGTCAGGACCCCGATTCCAAGTCACATCGATCTAGCCGGTAACACCTCATATCACTTTGCGGCCTCACGCACGGTATCCCACGGGTGTCGCCTTACCATGGCCGGGACCGTTTGCGCCTTTTGGCTCACGTATATGATAATGTCGCTAGCATCCATATGATATAGAACCCGGGCCGACATGGCTAGTCGTGAACCCAAAGCGGCACTAACCTATGGGGACAGGCATACATGAACCACATCGAGCATGTCGGTCATCAGCGAGTGATTCCGGGCTGTAGCACTGGGCTAACAGGACTCCGGGGAACCCGGGCTGCAGCAGGCTAGGCAGGACTCCGGATATCACCGCGTGACATTTCCCCGAAGGGACATACATAGGAACGAAGTGAAACACATGCCGGCCAGTCAAGTGTCCTGAGCAGTAGTGCTGGGCTAGCAGGACTCCGGTGAACCGGGCTGTAGCGGACTACTATGGCTCGAGGAACACTAGACTACATTTCCCCATAAGAAAGGCTGCGAAGGATAAACAACTAGGTTGTCGGATCCTACACATACCAAGCATTTTAATCATACACACAATATGCTCGATATGTGTAAATACAACATGGCATCACAACATAACTCTACAACTCAAGTATTTGTTCATTAGGCTCCGAGGAGCGAGATATTACAAACATGGGTCTCATGACCCGACATACAGAGCATACAAGCAACAAGCACATGCGGAAGCTTAACTTGTCTGAGTACAGACAACTACAAATGAAAAAGGCTGAGAAGCCTGACTATCTACCAGATCCTGCCGAGGGCACAAGATCGTAGCTGAGGTATCAAGCTAAACGTCGAAGTCCATGCGGAACTACTAGCGAGACTGAAATCTCTCTGCAAAACATAAATTAAGCAAATGTGAGTACAAAGGTACTCAGCAAGACTTACATCAGAACTAAACTACATATGCATCGGTATCAACAAGGGGGGGTGGTGGAGTTTAACTGCAGCAAGCCAGCTTTGACTCAGTGGCTAACCTGAACTACGATTGCGAGCAACTCTTTTGAGGTGGCGCACACGAGTCCACACATTCACCATTCAATACACCACTATGGATCCACTCTCGTCTCCCTACGAGAAGGCCATCCATAGTACTCACACTTATCTTGCGAGTTTTAGAGTATCCACTTTCACTTGTTTATGAACTATGCAAGGGGTCCAAGTTTCCATATCCGAGGAATTCGGCTATTCGAATAGATATTGATAACCCTGCAGGGGTGTACTTCTTCACACACGCTCTCACCACTTATAGCCCTGTACACATCATGTACCTCGGCAACCTTCAAGCGGAAGCCGGGCGAGGGTGTCGGCCACGGCCTACCTAAACACTTAAGTCTCTAGTCCAGGTTTATCGCCTATTCGGGTTCCATCCGCGAGGAGATCCGGCCGGAGTTTCGCTCACAGCCCCAAACGATGTGTGCAGGGTTCCCGAGACACCAAACGGGCGCCCGGTACACCGTGCCATGGTGTATCTACCGCAACATAGCCCACCCCTAGGGTCAGCGCTACGCACGGCCTCCCACACATAACCTACAAACACCAAAAACTAGTTCCAACTCCTGGACAGCGTACTAGGGTGATTAAGAAGCCGAGAGGGTCAATTATGGATCCCAATGAGTGGTAGTAGCTGTTCATGGATCACAGACACAGAACTCAGTTCCTGAGGACGGCTGCAATGAGACAACCCACCATGTACTCCTACATGGCCTCTCACCGCTACCTTTACCAAATCGTGTTCACACACTTAGCTCTCAACAGTAGGACATGTTTACACACCTCCGATTCATCCCCGATGAATCGGACCTGACTCAACTCTAAGCAGTAGCAGGCATGACAAACAAGCATGAATGAGTAGGCACATCAGGGCTCAAACAACTCCTACTCATGCTAGTGGGTTTCATCTATTTACTGTGGCAATGACAGGTCATGCAGAGGATAAGGGGTTCAACTACCGCAACAAGTAACAGATGATTGTTGTTGTCCTAATGCGGTAAAAGAGAGCAGGAGCGAGAGAGGGGGATTGTATCGGAATGAACAAGGGGGTTTTGCTTGCCTGGCACTTCTGAAGATAATATAACTCTTCATCGGTGTCACCGATCACAGCGTCGGTACATCGTCTATCGAGAGGGGACATTTACCGGCAAACAAGGAAGAACACAATCAATGCGATGCAACAATATGATGCATGATCATGACATGGCAATATGTTGTTGATTGAGCTAATGCAACTAACAACAAGTTAAATGGGGTTGGTTTGAACACTAGGTTCAAATTCAAATTCAAACTATGAATTCAAATAGTGCATTATCATGTTTTGGACTAAACAGTGAGGTTAAGTTGTTCAAACATGTATGAAAATGCCATAAACAAATTCCTTGAATTTTTCTGATAATTTTACATATATAATTTATTTTATTTGGAGTTACGGTTTAATTTCTATGATTTTTAGAAGTTTTGGGTATTTTATGAAAATAAATAAATCATTTAAGATTTATTTAAATTCCAGAAAGGACTTATTGCGTCAGCATGACGTTGGGGTGACGTCAGCAGGTCAAAGGAGTCGACCAGGTCAAACCTGACCAGTGGGGTCCACTAGTCAGTGGCTGGGACTGGTTTGTGTCGCTGACATGTGGGCCCAGTCAACAGCCACGTCAGCTTGGTCAAAGCTGACGCGTGGGTCCCGTTGGGTTATAACTAATTTAAGTAGAGATAAAACTGGAGTTAATTAGGGTGTGGGACCCATCTGTCATTGGCTCAGGGGGTTGTTTAGTGGGGGATTAGCTGCTAATTGCGCGGCCACGTCAGCTCACCGGGGTTCAGCCGGCGGCGACCCCAAAACACGGCGGAGGGTTGCCGGAGTGGCGCTACGTGCGGTGTTGGGCCAAGCCAAGGGCACCAGAGGGTTGCCCTTGATTGCGCGCATCCAGGGGAGGCACGCGGGAGGCGCGGGATGGGGCAGGGACGCGGCTGCAGCGCTCGAGCGAGCAAGCGGAGTGGAGAGGCGTCCTCCTGGAGGCGCCAGGAGCGTGTCAGTGCCCCTGGAGCGAGCAGGAGAGGCTTGGGAGCGCGGGCTCGCCGGCCATGGCGGACGGCGGCCTTGGGTGACCTCGGGCTACGGCTAGAGGGCGGAAGCAAGCCACGGGGTTAGGGGCAAAACGTGCAGGAGCTCACGGTGATCTCGCAGAGCAGCTTAATGGGCTCGGGGAAGCTTCAGTTGCCGCGAATTCGACGGCGGCGATCCACGGTGGCCGATGTCAAAGACGAGATGGTGGCGATGAAGCAGGGCTTCCGACGTCGTATAGCTTGGTGGAGAGGACGAGAGGAACGCGGTGGTTCTTCTGGAAGCATCGACAGGGCGAGGGAGGGCCGGTGGCCGTGGTGGTGCTCGTCGGTGCTCTCGGTGCTCGTGGTCGATCGTGAGAGAGAGAGAGAGAGAGCAGAGAGGTGGGGAACCAGGGAAGCAAGAGGAGGACAGAGGGGCTCCAGGGCATCTCCAAGCGCGGGATCAGGGAGAAGGATAGGCCTCCAGCGCGAAGCAGGAGGTGGCCGTAGCTGCGCGTGCGTCGACACGCACCTGCTCCTACTGGCAGGAGGAAGACGACGCGGTGGGGGTAGGTGGGCTGGACCAGGTAGGTGGGCCACCAGGTGGGTGTGGGTAAGAGGCCCGGTGGCCTTTTGTTTTTCTTTTGTTTCTATTTTTGAATTTTTTTTGTAATTGTGTTTGGATTTATTAAAAATGCCAGAGCATTTCCAAAATCATGCAACTGACTATGGCCACTGTTTGGAATATTTCCAACAGTAAACATTTTAGTTTAGGATTATTTGGACATTTTAAATATTTTATAGCATTTAATTGTCCAAATGCAAATAACATAAGATTTAATTCAAAAATCCAGGATGGCCTAAAAATATGTGCATCATTTTTGGCATAGGTTTTCACCTTTATCAAAAATAATGAACTTTTCTAAAGGCATTCTGGGTTCATTGAAAATATTTTTATTTTGATCCTAATTCCATTTCATTTGGTGCTAGGGCTTGTCATCCCCATTTCAAAATTAATAGGATTTAGACATGATGCATGGAGGCTAATGTAAAGGCAGGCAAGGCCTGAACTGGGGCTGTGACAACTCACCCCCACTAAACAAAAATCTCGTCGCGAGATTCAAGATGTGAGGTAAGAAGACAGAGGGAACGCCAATAAAGAATCTTCACGATCCGATTGCCCTTCTCGAAGATGTTGATTCATTGCATCATGTCGATCTTGACATCCTCGCTTTTGAGATCTTCATCCACGCGATGACGACGGAAAGAAACTCAACTGGGATTGAGCTACTCGAAGATCGAGCTAAACAATATCAACTCGCTTAATGAGATGTTGAAACATCTTGAGTTGAGACACAGGACACATCGAGAGGGATGGAAGAACAACGACGGGGTTTGATTTGTGGGCAGCAATTCCACGCTTAGAAAGATGGTGGATGGTGTCAAGGTGGCGAGGAAATAGTTGCCATGATACCATAACGAGACATCTTAAGGAAAGTGACTCGCAGAATATTCCCTTAAGTGGCAAAAAGAATTACTTTTGATTCAGAGATCGTTGAAACTCTTCATACCAGCTTAAGGCAATTTAAATTGATCTTTTGAGATAGCTTGAAGAGATGGCATACTTCGACTAGGATGGATGATGTGGACTACCTTGTTGAAGACAACGCAATGGATGATTTTTAGCTTATCATCGGAAATGGATGGCACCCATGGTAAGTCCACTTTTGAAGATGATCCTGAACAACAGCTACTGAGGTGTAAGCTGGGAACAAAATGCAAATGTTGGGAATGATTCTAGTAACTGGGGAGAAGTTTCACCGGCAAAGGTGATTCCACCAATTGGATGGCTATCAACAACTGCGAGAACGGAGGCACATTCCAGTTAATGACAACGTCAGAACCTAGTGCCTGAGCGTGCTCTCAAGAACTTGAGCATTTCCGTATTCATCAAGGTTCTGCCAATATCCGTGTCAAGGATCCTGCCAACACAACATGCTACCATGATGAATAAGGGTGGAAGATGCAGATGCAAAGAAAGATAACACTTTCTCAGATTTCACCTTAGCGAAGCCAAGGAAACAAAATCTGGATGATCGACCGAGAGACATTTAGCACTCCGCTTCTAATGTTCTCCTTGATGTACTGGTTACCACGGTCATGCTTTAAGCATCGGCATAGCCACCAAGTAGTGGTCGGACTTCGGAATACAATAGATCCATAAGGAACAACTTCTGGAGTAAATCCTACGAAATCCTCATGGGAAGGTGGCCAACTTTCTTCAATCGAGATACTACAATAATAGGTCTTCCGGCTGGATGTGTTGGCCATGACATCCACTTTACCGGTTATCGAGAGACCAATATTATAGTTCTTGGAAAATGCTCCAACCATCATATCTGCCTGAGATTCAGATCTGGTTGGTGACAGGATATTCTAGACTCATTGAGTCTAGAAAGGAAAATAAAGGTTTGCAACACAAATCGACGAGATGACATTGCGAGATTCTCGGGGGAATGAACTACGGTAGTAAGCTCCAAAACATGAGCCGGTTCTACTACAAGCATGTGAACACGTTGTCCTAGACAAGCATGGTCACCTGGTAGTCTTAAAATGAAACACTACCGAGTTCAGGGGGAACCATCAACGAGGATATCGAAGTCCTTGCGTAGGTCTAACCCTTAAGAAGAAACTTCTTCTCCTTGAACAAATCAATCAGTGGCTTGGTGTGCTAGGGATAGGTATAGAATGTAGATGATCAGTCTATCAGACCATAGAATACTTCGCACATGCATGACTGACTTGTGATGATTCCAGAGGAAGCAAAAACAAACTTTCTCGAATTCACGGCGGCAACTTACATCAGATGCACATGAATTAGAGGAAGTCACATCTTTCAACCGGACATATGCTTCATGATCGGGACATGAGGGCAATGCCTATAAAGTTTCCAACACTAGCTGGATGTTCAACACAATCATGGAGGAGACAAAATGCCGCTGATGGGATCAACAGCAACTCATCGGAATTTCCATATCACTGGACTTCCACCACTATGTGAACAATGTGATAGTATTGGTCAGACCAAAGATATAATGGTGTATGCTCGAGGGACAATCGCAAGTAAGACAACATTACGAACATCGTTGGGTCTGATTTGATTTGATGATAGCCCACACTCAAATCAAGGTTTGGACAAGATAATAGATCCAACAACCGATCACGAGGACCAATTGGTGAAGATATCATCTTTCTTCAACACACGCACGAACACAAAGATATCCCTTAACATGAACTAAGTCAGACAAGCTTTTATCTTCCAATTCTCCAAGTTGTTGTTAAGCTTAACCAACTAGCTCAGGGGTATCCAACACAGATTCTTGGAGAATGGGTGGTTGGAGGAAAACCAACATGATCACGAACTCAACATATTGGTCAGGTGACAACCAGGTAATACTTCCGAGAAGATAATCGGAACATCACGAACCACTGATATGATACTAAGCTCGAGATCAATCTTGCTTTTCAGAGCAAGATGATATGATCGATAGAGCAAAGGTTTGGCAAAATCCTAACTCGTTGATCGAAGAGTGCACCAGAAATAAGGACTAGGTAGCACGATCAATCTTAGGATGATGATTTGATAACCAACACGCTAAGAATGAGAATAGTGTCCATTAACTACCAAGCAACGCAGTTGCTAGGAGTATTGATTTCACACATCACGACTCACGTGCCGGCATTCCGGTTACAATAACACGGGAACCGAGGAATGAACAATGATGGCAAGAAGTATCACTGCGTCAAGAATTCATAGGAGAAGGTGCAATTCTCATGACGCTCTTGACATAAGGTGGGTAATACTTCAGGGTAGAACAGAACCAAAAGCTGGGTTGCATTTTGATCTGCGGAATACAACTATTTTGACCCAACCCTAGATATGGATGAGGTACTGGAGTTTGTTTCTCCTAGTCATTCTAAAATAGAACGGCTCGACGGACCACGAGAATAAAAGGCACCGATGAACACAAATGCACACAAACTCTTGGCTATCTACTGATAGAGGATGGTCGGAATACAACTGAAGAGGAACAACTCAAGGAACATATAATTTTCTGAGCTATGGAGGCATAGATTAGTATGTTGAGCAAAGCTCAACATATTTCTTCCAGATAACCCATGCAGAAAGGTAGAACTGGCAGAGCCACAATATAGAATGGAGAACTCATCAAGAGCACTCTGGTTGTGATCCTTTGGTTCAAGAACTTCTACCATAAGTGGTTCATAGTATTTGGAAGAAGGAAATACCACGGACCTCGAGGTCTATCACAAGGTTTACTAATGTCCTAAGGAACTAGCAAACACTATCAACATGAAGCAGGTAGGGTGAGTCTCGGGTTCAAAACCTAGGAATAGAATGCCTACTAACTAAATGGCATCACGGGATGCTTTCAAGAATAATGGCCAGAATCATCACACTGGAAACGCAAAACATGGTTCGATTACTAGGTGATCCTCTAAGACACCTAGGGTCATAATAATAGTTCCAACATAAATGCCGAGGCAACGGAGTACCTCAACTCACCATTAGTGTGGTTAATCTGACCCAAAAGGATATCAGAAATGGAGAGAAAGGATTTGCAAATGCATCAGACTATTTAGAAACCTGGGATGACTCGGACAGCATAACGGCTATAAATGCTCGAAAAGATTTGAGACATCCTGCAAAAATGGTGGCATAACCACTCAGAATCATAATATCAAGGTTCTGAGGCCAGTTATGAATATATGGAAGTAGTAGGAACGGAACTAAAGCTTAAAACTATCAATTCTATAAGTCTATGGATTAGTAACACGTCATCCTGATAGATAGATGAGAAGGCCTAATTCTTAATCCCCATAGAAAAGAAGAGGTTGACTCAGATCAGAAGGGCATAGGGTAAAGGAGTAAAAAGAGCCTTACGTTCCCTTCCGCAATCAATTCCCTTACATAACTAAAGCATTTCTAGACTCAACTTCGACAAGTTTGGCTTGGTAATCCTACAGGCAGTCAGGCTCTGATACCAACGCTGTCAGGACCCTGATTCCAAGTCACATCGATCTAGCCGGTAACACCTCATATCACTTTGCGGCCTCACGCACGGTATCCCACGGGTGTCGCCTTACCATGGCCGGGACCGTTTGCGCCTTTTGGCTCACGTATATGATAATGTCGCTAGCATCCATATGACAGAGAACCCGGGCCGACATGGCTAGTCGTGAACCCAAAGCGGCACTAACCAATGGGGACAGGCATACGTGAACCACATCGAGCATGTCGGTCATCAGCGAGTGATTCCGGGCTGTAGCACTGGGCTAACAGGACTCCAGGGAACCCGGGCTGGAGCAGGCTAGGCAGGACTCCGGATATCACTGCGTGACATTTCCCCGAAGGGACAGACATAGGAACGAAGTGAAACACATGCCGGCCAGTCAAGTGTCCTGAGCAGTAGTGCTGGGCTAGCAGGACTCCGGTGAACCGGGCTGTAGAGGACTACTATGGCTCGAGGAACACTAGACTACATTTCCCCATAAGAAAGGCTGCGAAGGATAAACAACTAGGTTGTCGGATCCTACACATACCAAGCATTTTAATCATACACACAATATGCTTGATATGTGTAAATACAACATGGCATCACAACATAACTCTACAACTAAAGTATTTGTTCATTAGCCTCCGAGGAGGGAGATATTACAAACATGGGTCTCATGACCCGACATACAGAGCATACAAGCAACAAGCACATGCGGAAGCTTAACTTGTCTGAGTACAGACAACTACAAATGAAAAAGGCTGAGAAGCCTGACTATCTACCAGATCCTGCCGAGGGCACAAGATCGTAGCTGAGGTATCAAGCTAAACATCGAAGTCCACGTGGAACTACTAGCGAGACTGAAGTCTCTCTGCAAAACATAAATTAAGCAAACGTGAGTACAAAGGTACTCACGTAGACTTACATCAGAACTAAACTACATATGCATCGGTATCAACAAGGGGGGGTGGTGGAGTTTAACTGCAGCAAGCCAGCTTTGACTCAGTGGCTAACCTGAACTACGATTGCGAGCAACTCTTTTGAGGTGGCGCACACGAGTCCACACATTCACCATTCAATACACCACTATGGATCCGCTCTCGTCTCCCTACGAGAAGGCCATCCATAGTACTCACACTTATCTTGCGAGTTTTAGAGTATCCACTTTCACTTGTTTATGAACTATGCAAGGGGTCCAAGTTTCCATATCCGAGGAATTCGGCTATTCGAATAGATATTGATAACCCTGCAGGGGTGTACTTCTTCACACACGCTCTCACCACTTATAGCCCTGTACACGTCATGTACCTCGGCAACCTTCAAGCGGAAGCCGGGCGAGGGTGTCGGCCACGGCCTACCTAAACACTTAAGTCTCTAGTCCAGGTTTATCGCCTATTCGGGTTCCATCCGCGAGGAGATCCGACCGGAGTTTCGCTCACAGCCCCAAACGATGTGTGCAGGGTTCCTGAGACACCAAACGGGCGCCCGGTACACCGTGCCACGGTGTATCTACCGCAACATAGCCCACCCCTAGGGTCAGCGCTACGCACGGCCGCCAACACATAACCTACAAACACCAGAAACTAGTTGCAACTCCTGGACAGAGTACTAGGGTGATTATGAAGCCGAGAGGGTCAATTAAGGATCCCAATGAGTGGTAGTAGTTGTTCATGGATCACAGACACAGAACTCAGTTCCTGAGGACGGCTGCAATGAGACAACCCACCATGTACTCCTACATGGCCTCTCACCGCTACCTTTACCAAATCGTGTTCACACACTTAGCTCTCAACAGTAGGACATGTTTACACACCTCCGATTCATCCCCGATGAATCGGACCTGACTCAACTCTAAGCAGTAGCAGGCATGACAAACAAGCATGAATGAGTAGGCACATCAGGGCTCAAACAACTCCTACTCATGCTAGTGGGTTTTGATCTATTTACTGTGGCAATGACAGGTCATGCAGAGGATAAGGGGTTCAACTACCGCAACAAGTAACAGATGATTGTTGTTGTCCTAATGCGGTAAAAGAGAGCAGGAGCGAGAGAGGGGGATTGTATCGGAATGAACAAGGGGTTTTTGCTTGCCTGGCACTTCTGAAGATAATATAACTCTTCATCGGTGTCACCGATCACAGCGTCGGTACATCGTCTATCGAGAGGGGACATTTACCGGCAAACAAGGAAGAACACAATCAATGCGATGCAACAATATGATGCATGATCATGACATGGCAATATGCTGTTGATTGAGCTAATGCAACTAACAACAAGTTAAATGGGGTTGGTTTGAACACTAGGTTCAAATTCAAATTGAGACTATGAATTCAAATAGTGCATTATCATGTTTTGGACTAAACAGTGAGGTTAAGTTGTTCAAACATGTATGAAAATGCCATAAACAAATTCCTTGAATTTTTCTGATAATTTTACATATATAATTTATTTTATTTGGAGTTACGGTTTAATTTCTATGATTTTTAGAAGTTTTGGGTATTTTCTGAAAATAAATAAATCATTTAAGATTTATTTAAATTCCAGAAAGGACTTATTGCGTCAGCATGACGTTGGGGTGACGTCAGCAGGTCAAAGGAATCGAGCAGGTCAAACCTGACCAGTGGGGTCCACTAGTCAGTGGCTGGGACTGGTTTGTGTCGCTGACATGTGGGCCTAGTCAACAGCCACGTCAGCTTGGTTAAAGCTGACGCGTGGGTCCCGTTGGGTTATAACTAATTTAAGCAGAGATAAAACTGGAGTTAATTAGGGTGTGGGACCCATCTGTCATTGGCTCAGGGGGTTGTTTAGTGGGGGATTAGCTGCTAATTGCGCGGCCACGTCAGCTCACCGGGGTTCAGCCGGCGGCGACCCCAAAACACGGCGGAGGGTTGCCGGAGTGGCGCTACGTGCGGTGTTGGGCCAAGCCAAGGGCACCAGAGGGTTGCCCTTGATCACGCGCATCCAGGGGAGGCACGCGGGAGGCGTGGGATGGGGCAGGGACGCGGCTGCAGCGCTCGAGCGAGCAAGCGGAGTGGAGAGGCGTCCTCCTAGAGGCGCCAGGAGCGTGTCAGTGCCCCTGGAGCGAGCAGGAGAGGCTCGGGAGCGCGGGCTCGGCGGCCATGGCGGACGGCGGCCTTGGGTGACCTCGGGCTACGGCTAGAGGGCGGAAGCAAGCCACAGGGTTAGGGGCAAAACGTGCAGGAGCTCACGGTGATCTCGCAGAGTAGCTCAATGGGCTCGGGGAAGCTTCAGTTGCCGCGAATTCGACGGCGGCGATCCACGGCGGCCGATGTCAAAGACGAGATGGTGGCGATGAAGCATGGCTTCCGACGTCGTATAGCTTGGTGGAGAGGACGAGAGGAACGCGGCGGTTCTTCTGGAAGCATCGACAGGGCGAGGGAGGGCCGGTGGCCGTGGTGGTGCTCGTCGGCGCTCTCGGTGCTCGTGGTCGATCGTGAGAGAGAGAGAGAGAGAGAGCAGAGAGGTGGGGAACCAGGGAAGCAAGAGGAGGACAGAGGGGCTCCAGGGCATCTCCAAGCGCGGGATCAGGGAGAAGGACAGGCCTCCAGCGCGAAGCAGGAGGTGGCCGTAGCTGCGCGTGCATCGACACGCACCTGCTCCTACTGGCAGGAGGAAGACGACGCGGTGGGGGTAGGTGGGCTGGACCAGGTAGGTGGGCCACCAGGTGGGTGTGGGTAAGAGGCCCGGTGGCCTTTCGTTTTTCTTTTGTTTCTATTTTTGAATTTTTTTTGTAATTGTGTTTGGATTTATTAAAAATGCCAGAGCATTTCCAAAATCATGCAACTGACTATGGCCACTGTTTGGAATATTTCCAACAGTAAACATTTCAGTTTAGGATTATTTGGACATTTTAAATATTTTATAGCATTTAATTGTCCAAATGCAAATAACATAAGATTTAATTCAAAAATCCAGGATGGCCTAAAAATATGTGCATCATTTTTGGCATAGGTTTTCACCTTTATCAAAAATAATGAACTTTTCTAAAGGCATTCTGGGTTCATTGAAAATATTTTTATTTTGATCCTAATTGCATTTCATTTGGTGCTAGGGCTTGTCATCCCCATTTCAAAATTAATAGGATTTAGACATGATGCATGGAGGCTAATGCAAAGGCAGGCAAGGCCTGAACTGGGGCTGTGACAGGCTCGTTACCCAAAAGAGAGGCCAGGACCGAGGCCACCCAGCTGCGATCTATAACCTGAGGAGGAGCCCTCGGCACACCGTTCACGCCCCAAGCAAGGCCGCGAAGAGAGAACGACAAGAACGCGGGGTTGAGGCGCCGAGCCGGCGTGCTTGCCTCTCCGGCCAACCTCACACCAAGTGCTGCGGGCTGGCTTGAGGCGCCCAAGGTCAGCAGAAGACTCGAGGCAGGAAGAGGTTGCTTCTCGGGAGACTTTGTCACCTTGGTAGAAGGGACCCTGAGGAATCACGGTCAGGAGGAGAAGCGGCACCCTGGAAATTACGAAGATAAGGGACTCACTTGTCAATAGCGATGTACTTCCTCTACTTCAATGGCCGGAAGGCGTCACCACTGCATCCTAGAGATCCCCTCCTGTTGTGGAGCGCCGCGAAGTTCGGGCGGAGCCGGCCGAGGCCCAAGGCATGGCCACCAAGGCCGGACGCAGATAGTGCGACCCCTAAGGAGGCGACTTGAGGGGTGCCGGACCGCGTTGAGACCTCGATGCTCGCATTGTGGAGGTTCACCAAGGCCTCGGGGGCTCTGACCTCAGGAGCATCGGACTGCATCGCCCCCCCAGGCCGTCTCCTTAGGACGGCTTTCCAGGGTCCCGGGGGCGGCACCTCAGGAGCCCCGAGTGGTGCCGATTCCTTAGCCGCAGCGTTGCCATCGCCCGACAATGACCACCCCCCTGCACCTGCTCCTGGGGAGGGCCCCGTGCTCACGGCAGGAAGAGGGGCCACAAAGACAGGGCTCTGTCGAGGCCCTTCAAGTCCAGCTGGGCGTGGTCCCCATTCATCGAAAAGGGGCATCTGCTTCACGAACTCCGCCTTGTTCAAGCAGCAGTACAAAAGATAGCCCTCCTCCGGCAGGTTGGTTGGCATTCGGTCACCCGCCAGGAGCTCAAGCACCATGCGCCGCGCCTCAGGAGGAAGAGTCGGAGCCTGAACCCTCATGCGGTCTCCGTAGCCAGAAAAGGACCACATTGGCCGAGAGTGGTGCTGAAGCGGAGCGATGCGACACCGGATGAACTCCTTCACCACCATGGGCGCTGTCACGCCAAGGTCCTTCCACTTAGTGAGCCGGAGCCATACATGGGCGAGCTGCCGATCGGTGAGCTTCCTGTGCCCCCAGCCAGAGCTCGGAGCAGCTGGAACCCGAGGGAGAAGTAGCAGGGGGCTGCGCACGCTAACGTCCATGAACACCCACCTCCCCCCGAAGCCTCCGACGACTGGAGAGAGCTCAAAGTCATTCCCCGAGCTGGCCGTCGCCGCGACGGCATGGAAGGATACACACCCAGAGCGCTGAAGAGGGTCTGTCAAGTGCAGCGAGAAGAAGTGGCGAAGCAGAGCCATGGAAGGGGTAATGCCCACCATGGCCTCACAGACAAAGGCGAAGACGGCAAGAAGGATGATGGATTGGGGATCAAGATGCATCGCGTTTATCTGGTAGTGCAAGAGCACAACATTGAAGAAATTGGAGAAGGGGGGATCGGGGGCTACTGTCGGCGTTCCGCACTTGCCACGCGGTGCTCCACACTTGCCCCTTGGTTCGCCATGAAGCCAAGTCTGAGCGCGCCTTGGGCCCGGGGGCTATTATCGGCATTCTGGGAACAGGGGTCCCCAGACTTGCCTGCCTGCGGCCCACGGCGTGGCTCCTGTAGCGGCCTGGTACGACCCATCTTCACCAGCAAACACTCAAGACCCTCGCGAGGGGCCAAGCCTCGCGAGGCAGACGACACAAGACCTCCTCAGGGGAAGCCTCGCTAGGCTGGCTCGCGAGGAGCGGAGAGATCAAGGCAAGGGGCATCTCGTGAGGTTCCTGTGACGTGAGCCATGACGACCAAGGCCAGGTGGGTGCCAGGCGGGCGGCAGCGGGCGCAGAGCACCAGTTGCCTCTTTGGTTCTAAGGGAGCAGGCGCAGGCGAGGAGTCCCTAGGCATTAGGCAAAGGTTTCCATATCGGAGCAACAAGACCATGACTAGCTGGACGGCAGGACGGAGGTCATCACGGAGCCCACGACGGCATCACCACCAGAGCCTTTGGTAGGCGAAGACCACCTTTTGTCAGGATGGCTTGTACTAGTTGTCCCCCTTCAATTTGGCTGTTGTGGGATCCCTTCCCGCCTAATATTTGGGAAGAGGACCAGGGCCCCTATAAATAGGACTAGCCACTACCGTAGGGAGGCATCTCATCTGGGATCGGATCCATTCCACCCACATACGCACCAGCTCACCGAGCTCAAGAACACCTCTCCTCAGGAGGCAGTTCTTCCCTTGTACTTGTTCATCCTCAGCCTGCAAGGCAATCCACCACACCACACTGGAGTAGGGTATTACACCATATCAGTGGCCCGAACCAGTATAAACATTGGTGTCCCTTGTTCTGCGGGCTCGGTGAGTTAGGCTTTAGGATCGTTGCGAGAGCGTGAGCTGTGGGGAGAGACCTTTGTGCGCACCCCAGTGTTCGAACCTCAAGGGTTTTGCCGAAACCCGAAATCCGACAGTGCAAGTAATTTTGTTGTGGTCCAGTTTAGCCTGGTGTCATTTGTGCTTGTGTAAACCTTGACTACATAATTAGTGGAGGTAGGTGAAGCTAGTTTATGCCAAAGTAACTTGAGTGATATGCTTGTCATACCTTGCTTGTGGATGTAGGTTTGCTATATCATTATGTGTGATTTTCCAATACATTCGATGTATTGACCCTTGTGGCTGCAACTTATCATGTTGCAGGATATTCTGATGATCAGTAAGATACAGTAGGGTCACGAGTCTTCACTCAGCATTTCTCCAGTGGGACTCATCGTTTGTTTATACCGCATTTCCGCTATTATTATTGAATAAGGGTAGCTACGAGCTACATAGTTTGTAATACTTTATAAATTTTGGATCATACATTGTAGTAAATTATGCACTTGTTACTTTGATATTCCTATGTACTGTCTGTGCTAGCGAATCGATCCAGGGATTAGCACCGTAGGCACAGAGACATCGAATCTTATCAGGTTCGGGTCGTTACACTTACTTACCCGAATAACTAGGATTAAATGATAATAAAATCTCATAGCATATGCTTGGTCATTTGTCCATGCATAGAAACCATTCACCTAATAGTTATGTTTCCTTTATTATGCAAAGAAGCGCCTCTCTCCGAGTACGAGAAGGTTAGGGATAGAAATATGCTGAGTAACAATCAGATATTCCAGTGCCTTGGCATCGGTGCAATAGCGTCAAAGATTAGGATAACAAATGATGTACAAGAAGATAGATCTAATGAGGTTCAGGAAGGTAGTGGAGTTATCAATGATGACCCAGAGTACAATCCTAAGGAGGATGAAGTTATTGATGGAGAGCTGGTGGATGATGTTGAAGTGGAGAAGACTGTTAAGGTGCATATTTTGTCTTGCTTGGAGGGCTGAGAGTACTTGTATGCTTTGTGTTTCCTTGTGCTCACACATTTGTCTTGTGATCTAATGCTTTTTTCCGTGCTATTTATACGAGGCTGGAGGGCTGGGAGTACTTGTATGCTTTGTGTTTCCTTGTGCTCACACATTTATCTTGAGATCTAATGCTTTTTTCTGTGCTATTTATATGAGGCACCAAAGGAATCTAGGAGGAAGAAGCCTGGTGTTAAGAAGATAGTCAATAAGAAGAGGAAGAGCTCAGAAACATCTGTTGCAATGCCTGTAGGAAGGGTGATGATCATACCTCCAGGACAAACCAAAGAGGATCCTGGAACCTAATGAACCTGCCCCTGTTAGAGTCACAAGGCAGAAAGCAAAGATGGCGGTTGCGACGGACCATCAGGAAAGTCCGCTTCACATGAACTTTGAGAGCTCGTTGCAAATGGGTGATGAGTTTCCACCCATGGATGAATAAACCACTCTCCGCATGGTTGAAAAAGGCACTGGCTGCCTAGATGAATGAGGAACTATCTGCATAGATGAAGCAGGCACTATCCACATAGACCTCAGCCATGTTGCTCCTTCTGTGGACATGAATGCTATCATCAGTGAAGAAGAACATTAGCTTGTGCTTCAATCAGGCAAGTTCACCTTTGTAATGCTCTCTTTTACTAGTGCATTTTCCAAATGGAATCGATCATGTGTGCTTACCTGTTTGGCAAAACCATTTCTAAATTTGTCGATTTCTCTTCTAATTTATGATTTCAATTTCATGTTTAGATGTAATTACTACCAAGCCTAAAAATAGAAAGGGCAAAGGGCTAGAGAGGATCACCAAGTCGCTTGCTACCAAGGTGCCAATCCAAATTGCCAAAGGGATGAAGCGTCCAAAGAAGCCTTTGTAGGCTGCAAAGCTTGCTTCTGAGTGTGGACTTGTTGCAAGACGCCATCTGCAGGTTCTTCCTAAAAGTGCTATTTATCGACTAGAGGGGGGGGATGAATAGGCGATTTTTATGAAAGTCTTCAAAAGATGTAATATCTTTGAAGATAGACAACCAAACAACACCTATATGATATGCAGCGGAAGATGAACTACACTAGATAGGCCATACTCAAGTGGACAGTACAATGAAAGCACGACAACTAATAGCAGCTAGGTAGAGCAGATCGGAATGGAAGAAAGTATGAAGCCAAAAAGGTAAAAGTCTTCGCATAGTGAAGACAAATAGATCAGGCAAACAAGCAACGACTTCACGAAGACAAACTAAAATGTAAAGGAGGTACGGGATAGAACCAGTTGCTTGGTGAAGACAAGGATTTGGTAGACCAGTTCCAGTTGCTGTGACAACTATACGTCTGGTTAGGGAGGCTGAGACTGAACTCAGAAAACCATGTCTTCACCTTATTCCCCTTGAGCTAAGGACACTTAGTCCTCGCCCAATCACTCTGGTAAGTCTTCAAGGTAGACTTCCAATCTTTCACAGACTCCATTCACTGGCGATTCACAATGACTCTTGGAACCTCAGAATGTGACGCCTAACCGGCTAGAGGATGCACAGTCCTCAAGTGTAACAAGCCTTCAGGTCACACGGACAAAAAGACTTCAGTGATGCCTAACACTCTTTGGCTCTTGGTGTTTTGGGCTTTGGCCTCGCAAGGATTCTCTCTCTCAAAGGCTTCAGAGGTGGGTTGCTCTCAAATGACAAAAGCCATGCACTAACTTTGAGCAGCCACCAATTTATGGTGTAGGGGGTGGGCTATTTATAGCGAGGAGGCAACTAGACATGATATGTCCGAAATGACCATGGGCCACTCAGGAACCGACACATGTCCAATGGTCGGATTTCAAACACACACGACAGCTTGACTTGGGCTACAAGCAAGGCTGATTTATCCAACTCTGGATAAGATTTACTCTCATTGTCTTCACTCGAAGACATAGGATTTGGGTTGAGCATCACGTCAGTCTTCTGACTTTGTTCACTTGGCCCCACTTAAGATTTTGGTGGTTCCTATGACTCAAGAAAGAAGAAAATGAAACTACAAAAGAAACGGTCACATCCCTAGTTCCGGTATGACCTAGGCTAGCCTTCATGTTTGCATCATGTTTAAATTCCATTTAAATTTGAAATGGGGATTTGTGAAACCCTCAGAAAGCATTTCTGAAAATGACCCAAGTAAAAATTGCTCCAAAAAGGTCCAAGAAAATGTTCATGTTACTCTCTGAAAATATTGGTCAGAGCTAAAAATCAAACCAATATTTTTAGGAGCTCATAAATATTTATTTTGGACATTTGGAATTAATCCAGTAATTATTTGCGTTGGATAAATATTTATATATATATATATAATATTGTCCAATAATTCTAAATTTTGGTGAGGGGCTTTGGAATAATCCCTTAGGCCCCTGCAAAAATTATCAGAAGAAAATAAAATGATTTAGTATTTTACTAAATCAGAAACAAATGTCAGAAAATAGAAGGAAAACAAAAATGAAAAAAAACCTTACCTGCACTTACCTCCCTGTGGCCTGGCACTGTGCAGCCCAGGAGCTGGCCCAGCCCACAACCGCTGCCAGTCATCTCCCTCCTCTTGCCAGAAGGCAAAGGAGAAGCGGAGCACGCCCCAGCACGGGCGCGCCACGCCGGCAGCAGCCTGCCTGCCTGGCTCCCCCTCGACGCGCCTAGACGACGCCACGGCGACGCCCCGCACTTCTCTCCCTCTTTCTCTCGTTTCTTCCCCTCTCCCCTAGTCTCTCTCCCGCGCACGGCCGAACGCTATCGTCGCCACCACTCGCCATTGTCGTAGCCACCGCCTCCCCCTCGCCTCTCCCACACGCACAGGAGCTCCGCCTCCTCGCTATGAAGCTCTCCGCCGAGCCACGCAAGCCGGAGTGCCCTGTGGAGCCGACGCAGCCGTCGAACCCCCCTCTCCTCTGCTCCTCCAACGCCCTCTAGCCCCGTCTACCACCACGGCTGGAGCTCCTCGCCGCCGTTCATGCCGCCGCTGTTGTCCTGGCCACCGCAGCTCACGGCCGCGCACGCCAACACGCTCAGCAGCCCCCAGCAAGCCCACGCCACCAATCGCAGCCCCTGCCGTGCACCGCAACGCTGCCCGCACCCATGCCCAAACTCCGGCAACCGCCGCGGGCTCCACTCCGTGTGCTCCGGCCTCCCCACGACCCAGCACCCGCACCGTTCGACGCGCGGGAGCAAGAGCTTTCCAATGCACCCAAACGCACTTCGAACGAGGCCCTGTAGTGGTTTTTCGAGCCGCGCCGCCATCTCGGGCCTCGCTGGCGTCAAGCCGCCGGTGGGTTTGACCCACTTTGACCCCGGCTGGACCCCGCCTATGTCAATGACATGTGGGGCCCAGCCCAGCTAATTTCTAATTTAGGATTAGTTAAACAACTAATTACATCCTGTTAACTAATTGGGTCACTGACGCATGGGCCCAACCCCATTAACTAAACCAATTTAGGTTTAATTTAATTTAGGATTAGCCATAGACACTGACGTGTGGACCCCACACGTGAGGTTTGACCTGGTCAGCCGCCTTTGACCTGCTGACGCAATGCTGCTGTCATGTGAAGGAAATATGCCCTAGAGGCAATAATAAAGTTATTGTTTATTTCCTTATATCATGATAAATGTTTATTATTCATGCTAGAATTGTATTAACCGGAAACATAATACATGTGTGAATACATAGACCAACACAGTGTCACTAGTATGCCTCTACTTGACTAGCTCATTAATCAAAGATGGTTATGTTTCCTAACCATGAACAAAGAGTTGTTATTTGATTAACGAGGCCACATCATTAGTTGAATGATCTGATTGACATGACCCATTCCATTAGCTTAGCACCCGATCGTTTAGTATGTTGCTATTGCTTTTCTTCATGACTTATACATGTTCCTATGACTATGAGATTATGCAACTCCCGTTTGCCGGAGGAACACTTTGGGTACTACCAAACGTCACAATGTAACTGGGTGATTATAAAGGAGTACTACAGGTGGCTCCAAAGGTAGATGTTGGGTTGGCGTATTTCGAGATTAGGATTTGTCACTCCGATTGTCGGAGAGGTATCTCTGGGCCCTCTCGGTAATACACATCACTTAAGCCTTGCAAGCATTGCAACTAATGAGTTAGTTGCGGAATGATGTATTACGGAACGAGTAAAGAGACTTGCCGGTAACGAGATTGAACTAGGTATTGGATACCGACGATCGAGTCTCGGGCAAGTAACATACCGATGACAAAGGGAACAACGTATGTTGTTATGCGGTCTGACCGATAAAGATCTTCGTAGAATATGTAGGAGCCAATATGGGCATCCAGGTCCCGCTATTGGTTATTGACCGGAGATGTGTCTCGGTCATGTCTACATTGTTCTCGAATCATAGGGTCCGCACGCTTAATGTTACGATGACAGTTATTATGAGTTTATGCATTTTGATGTACCGAAGGTTGTTCGGAGTCCCGGATGTGATCACGGACATGACGAGGAGTCTCGAAATGGTCGAGACGTAAAGATTGATATATTGGAAGCCTATGTTTGGACATCGGAAGTGTTCTGGGTGAAATCAGGATTTGACCGGAATATCGGGAGGGTTACCGGAACCCCCCGGGAGGCAAATGGGCCTATTGGGCCTTAGTGGAAAAGTGAAAGGGGCTGCCATAGAGGGCTGCGCACCTCCCCCCTTTCCCTAGTCCTATTAGGACTAGGGAAGGTGGCCGGCCACCCCTTCTCTCTTTCCCCCTTGAGGATTCCTATTAGGAATAGGATTGGGGGGGAGTCCTACTCCCGGTGGGAGTAGGACTCCTCCTGCGCCCCTCTCCCTTGGCCGACTGAACCCCGCCCCCTTGCTCCTTTATATACGGGGGTAGCGGGCACCTCTTGACACACAATTGATCATTGTTGATCGTCCCTTAGCCGTGTGCGGTGCCCCCTGCCACCAAATTCCACCTCGATCATACCGTTGTAGTGCTTAGGCGAAGCCCTGCGTCGGTAGTAAATCAAGATCGTCACCACGCCGTCGTGCTGACGGAACTCTTCCTCGACGCTTTGCTGGATTGGAGCCCGAGGATCGTCATCGAGCTGAACGTGTGCTAAGAACTCGGAGGTGCCGGAGTAACGGTGCTTGGATCGGTCGGATCGGGAAGACGTACGACTACTTCCTCTACGTCGTGTGATCGCTTCCGCAGTCGGTTTGCGTTGGTACGTAGACAACACTCTCCCCTCTCGTTGCCATGCATCACCATGATCTTGCGTGTGAGTAGGAATTTTTTTGAAAATACTACGTTCCCTAACAGTGGCATCCGAGCCTAGGTTTTTATGGTTTGATGTTATTTGCACGAGTAGAACACAAGTGAGTTGTGGGCGATACAAGTCATACTACCTACCAGCATGTCATACTTTGGTTTGGCGGTATTGTTGGACGAGACGATCCGGACCAACCTTACGCGTACTCTTACGCGAGACCGGTTCCCTCGACATGCTTTGCACATAGATGGCTTGTGGAAGACTGTCTCTCCAACTTTAGTTGAACCAAGTGTGGCTACGCCCGGTCCTTGAGAAGGTTAAAACGGAGTCTATTTGATGAACTATCGTTGTGGTTTTGATGCGTAGGTGAGATAAGTTCTTACTTAAGCCCGTAGCAGCCACGTAAAACTTGCAACAACAAAGTAGAGGACGTCTAACTTGTTTTCGCAGGGCATGTTGTGATGTGATATGGTCAAGGCACGATGCTGATTTTATTGTATGAGATGATCATGTTTTGTAACCGAGTTATCGGCAACTGGCAGGAGCCATATGGTTGTCGCTTTATTGTATGCAATGCAATCGCGATGTAATGCTTTACTTTATTACTAAGCGGTAGTGATAGTCGTGGAAGCATAAGATTGGCGAGACGACAACGATGCTACGATGGAGATCAAGGTGTCGCGCCGGTGACGATGGTGATCATGACGGTGCTTCGGAGATGGAGATCACAAAGCACAAGATGATGATGGCCATATCATATCACTTATATTGATTGCATGTGATGTTTATCTTTTTATGCATCTTATCTTGCTTTGATTGACAGTAGCATTATAAGATGATCTCTCACTAAATTATCAAGAAGTGTTCTCCCTGAGTATGCACCGTTGCAAAAGTTCTTCGTGCTGAGACACCACGTGATGATCGGGTGTGATAGGCTCTACGTTCAAATACAACGGGTGCAAAATAGTTGCACACGCAGAATACTCAGGTTATACTTGACGAGCCAAGCATATACAGATATGGCCTCGGAACACGGAGACCGAAAGGTCGAGCGTGAATCATATAGTAGATATGATCAACATAATGATGTTCACCATTGAAAACTACTCCATCTCACGTGATGATCGGTTATGGTTTAGTTGATTTGGATCACGTGATCACTTAGAGGATTAGAGGGATGTCTATCTAAGTGGGAGTTCTTAAGTAATTTGATTAACTGAACTTAAACTTATCATGAACTTAGTACCTGATAGTATCTTGCTTGTTTATGTTGATTGTAGATAGATGGCTCGTGCTGTTGTTCCGTTGAATTTTAATGCGTTCCATGAGAAAGAAAAGTTGAAAGATGATGGTAGAAATTACACGGACTGGGTCCGTAACTTGAGGATTCTCCTCATTGCTGCACAGAAGAATTACGTCCTGGAGGCACCGCTGAGTGCCAGGCCTGCTGCTAGAGCAACACCAGAAGTTATGAACGTCTGGTAGAGCAAAGCTGATGACTACTCAATAGTTCAGTGTGCCATGCTTTACGGCTTAGAACCGGGACTTCAACGATGTTTTGAACGTCATGGAGCATATGAGATGTTCCAGGAGTTGAAGTTAATATTTCAAGCAAATGCCCGGATTGAGAGATATGAAGTCTCCAATAAGTTCTATAGCTGCAAGATGGAGGAGAACAGTTCTGTCAGTGAGTATATACTCAAAATGTCTGGGTATAATAATCACTTGATTCAATTGGGAGTTACACTTCCGGATGATTGCGTCATTGACAGAATTCTGCAATCACTGCCACCAAGCTACAAGAGCTTTGTGATGAACTATAATATGCAAGGGATGAACAAGACTATTCCCGAGCTCTTCGCAATGCTGAAAGCTGCGGAGGTAGAAATCAAGAAGGAGCATCAAGTGTTGATGGTTAACAAAACCACTAGTTTCAAGAAAAAGGGCAAAGGGAAGAAGAAGGGAAACTTCAAGAAGAACGGCAAGCAAGTTGCTGCTCAAGAGAAGAAACCCAAGTCTGGACCTAAGCCTGAAACTGAGTGCTTCTACTGCAAGCAGACTGGTCACTGGAAGCGGAACTGCCCCAAGTATTTGGCGGATAAGAAGGATGGTAAGGTGAACAAAGGTATATGTGATATACGTGTTATTGATGTGTACCTTACTAATGCTCGCAGTAGCACCTGGGTATTTGATACTGGTTCCGTTGCTAATATTTGCAACTCAAAACAGGGACTACAGAATAAGCGGACACTAGCAAAGGATGAGGTGACGATGCGCGTGGGAAACGGTTCCAAAGTCGATGTGATCGCGGTCGGCATGCTACCTCTACATCTACCTTCGGGGTTAATATTAGACCTAAATAATTGTTATTTGGTGCCAGCGTTGAGCATGAACATTATATCTGGATCTTGTTTGATGCGAGACGGTTATTCATTTAAATCAGAGAATAATGGTTGTTCTATTTATATGAGTAATATCTTTTATGGTCATGCACCTTTGAAAAGTGGTCTATTTTTGATGAATCTCGATAGTAGTGATACACATATTCATAATGTTGAAATCAAAAGATGCAGAGTTGATAATGATAGTGCAACTTATTTGTGGCACTGCCGTTTAGGTCATATCGGTGTAAAGCGCATGAAGAAACTCCATATTGATGGGCTTTTGGAACCACTTGATTATGAATCACTTGGTACTTGCGAACCGTGCCTCATGGGCAAGATGACTAAAACACCGTCCTCCGGTACTATGGAGAGAGCAACAGATTTGTTGGAAATCATACATACCGATGTATGTGGTCCGATGAATATTGAGGCTCGTGGCGGATATCGTTATTTTCTCACTTTCACAGATGATTTAAGTAGATATGGGTATATCTACTTAATGAAACACAAATCTGAAACGTTTGAAAAGTTCAAAGAATTTCAGAGTGAAGTTGAAAATCATCGTAACAAGAAAATAAGGTTTCTACGATCTGATCGTGGAGGAGAATATTTGAGTTACGAGTTTGGTGTACATTTGAAAAATTGTGGAATAGTTTTGCAACTCACGCCACCCGGAACACCACAGCGTAATGGTGTGTCCGAACGTCGTAATCGTACTTTACTAGATATGGTGCGATCTATGATGTCTCTTACTGATTTACCGCTATCGTTTTGGGGTTATGCTTTAGAGACGGCCGCATTCACGTTAAATAGGGCACCATCAAAATCCGTTGAGACGACGCCTTATGAACTGTGGTTTGGCAAGAAACCAAAGTTGTCATTTCTTAAAGTTTGGGGCTGCGATGCTTATGTGAAAAAGCTTCAACCTGATAAGCTCGAACCCAAATCGGAAAAATGTGTCTTCATAGGATATCCAAAGGAAACTATTGGATACACCTTCTATCACAGATCTGAAGGCAAGACTTTTGTTGCTAAATTTGGAAACTTTCTTGAGAAGGAGTTTCTCTCGAAAGAAGTGAGTGGGAGGAAAGTAGAACTTGACGAGGTAACTGTACCTGCTCCTTTATTGGGAAATAGTACATCACAGAAAATTGTTTCTGCAAGACCTACACCAATAAGAGAGGAAGCTAATGATGATGATCATGAAACTTTAGATCAAGATACTACTGAACCTCGTAGATCAACCAGAGTAAGATCCGCACCAGAGTGGTACGGTAATCCTGTTCTGGAGGTCATGCTACTAGATCATGATGAACCTACGAACTATGAAGAAGCGATGGTGAGCCCAGATTCCGCAAACTGGCTTGAAGCCATGAAATCTGAGATGGGATCCATGTATGAGAACAAAGTATGGACTTTGGTTGACTTGCCCGATGATCGGAAAGCAATTGAGTGTAAATGGATCTTTAAGAAGAAGACTGAAGCTGATGGTAATGTTACTGTCTACAAAGCTCGACTTGTCGCAAAAGGTTTTCGACAAGTTCAAGGAGTTGACTACGATGAGACTTTCTCACCCGTAGTGATGCTTAAGTCTGTCAGAATCATGTTAGCAATTGCCGCATTTTATGATTATGAAATTTGGCAAATGGATGTCAAAACTGCATTCCTGAATGGATTTCTGGAAGAAGAGTTGTATATGATGCAACCGGAAGGTTTTGTCGATCCAAAGGGAGCTGACAAAGTGTGCAAACTTCAGCGATCCATTTATGGACTGATGCAAGCATCTCGGAGTTGGAATAAATGCTTGATACTGTGATCAAAGCATTTGGTTTTATACAGACTTTTGGAGAAGCCTGTATTTACAAGAAAGTGAGTGGGAGCTCTGTAGCATTTTTGATATTATATGTGGATGACATATTGCTGATTGGAAATGATATAGAATTTCTGGATAGCATAAAGGGATACTTGAATAAAAGTTTTTCAATGAAAGACCTCGGTGAAGCTGCTTACATATTAGGCATAAAGATCTATAGAGATAGATCAAGACGCTTAATTGGACTTTCACAAAGCACATACCTTGACAAGATTTTGAAAAAGTTCAAAATGGATCAAGCAAAGAAAGGGTTCTTGCCTGTGTTACAAGGTGTAAAGTTGAATCAGACTCAATGCCCGACCACTGCAGAAGATAGAGAGAAAATGAAAGATGTTCCCTATGCTTCAGCCATAGGCTCTATCATGTATGCAATGCTGTGTACCAGACCTGATGTGTGCCTTGCTATAAGTATAGCAGGGAGGTACCAAAGTAATCTAGGAGTGGATCACTGGACAGCGGTCAAGAACATCCTGAAATACCTGAAAAGGACTAAGGATATGTTTCTCGTATATGGAGGTGACAAAGAGCTCACCGTAAGAGGTTACGTTGATGCAAGCTTTGACACTGATCCGGACGATTCTAAATCGCAAACTGGATACGTGTTTACTTTAAACGGTGGAGCTGTCAGCTGGTACAGTTCTAAACAAAGCGTCGTAGCGGGATCTACATGTGAAGCGGAGTACATAGCTGCTTCGGAAGCAGCGAACGAAGGAGTCTGGATGAAGGAGTTCATATCCGATCTAGGTGTCATACCTAGTGCATCGGGTCCAATGAAAATCTTTTCTGACAATACTGGTGCAATTGCTTTGGCAAAGGAATCCAGATTTCACAAAAGGACCAAACACATCAAGAGACGCTTCAACTCCATCCGGGATTTAGTCCAGGTGGGAGACATAGAGATTTGCAAGATACATACGGATCTGAATGTTGCAGACCCGTTGACTAAGCCTCTTCCACGAGCAAAACATGATCAGCACCAAGGCTCCATGGGTGTTAGAATCATTACGGTATAATCTAGATTATTGACTCTAGTGCAAGTGGGAGACTGAAGGAAATAGGCCCTAGAGGCAATAATAAAGTTATTATTTATTTCCTTATATCATGATAAATGTTTATTATTCATGCTAGAATTGTATTAACCGGGAACATAATACATGTGTGAATACATAGACCAACACAGTGTCACTAGTATGCCTCTACTTGACTAGCTCGTTAATCAAAGATGGTTATGTTTCCTAACCATGAACAAAGAGTTGCTATTTGATTAACGAGGTCACATCATTAGTTGAATGATCTGATTGACATGACCCATTCCATTAGCTTAGCACCCGATCGTTTAGTATGTTGCTATTGCTTTTCTTCATGACTTATACATGTTCCTATGACTATGAGATTATGCAACTCCCGTTTGCCGGAGGAACACTTTGGGTACTACCAAACGTCACAACGTAACTGGGTGATTATAAAGGAGTACTACAGGTGGCTCCAAAGGTAGATGTTGGGTTGGCGTATTTCGAGATTAGGATTTGTCACTCCGATTGTCGGAGAGGTATCTCTGGGCCCTCTCGGTAATACACATCACTTAAGCCTTGCAAGCATTGCAACTAATGAGTTAGTTGCGGAATGATGTATTACAGAACGAGTAAAGAGACTTGCTGGTAACGAGATTGAACTAGGTATTGGATACCGACGATCGAGTCTCGGGCAAGTAACATACCAATGACAAAGGGAACAACGTATGTTGTTATGCGGTCTGACCGATAAAGATCTTCGTAGAATATGTAGGAGCCACTATGGGCATCCAGGTCCCGCTATTGGTTATTGACCGGAGATGTGTCTCGGTCATGTCTACATTGTTCTCGAACCGTAGGGTCCGCACGCTTAACGTTATGATGACAGTTATTATGAGTTTATGCATTTTGATGTACCGAAGGTTGTTCGGAGTCCCGGATGTGATCACGGACATGACGAGGAGTCTCGAAATGGTCGAGATGTAAAGATTGATATATTGGAAGCCTATGTTTGGACATCGGAAGTGTTCCTGGTGTAATTAGGATTTTACCGGAATATCGGGAGGGTTACCGGAACCCCCCGGGAGGCAAATGGGCCTATTGGGCCTTAGTGGAAAAGTGAAAGGGGCTGCCATAGAGGGCTGCGCACCTCCCCCCTTTCCCTAGTCCTATTAGGACTAGGGAAGGTGGCCGGCCACCCCTTCTCTCTTTCCCCCTTGAGGATTCCTATTAGGAATAGGATTGGGGGGAGTCCTACTCCCGGTGGGAGTAGGACTCCTCCTGCGCCCCTCTCCCTTGGCCGGCCGAACCCCTCCCCCTTGCTCCTTTATATACGGGGGCAGGGGGCACCTCTTGACACACAATTTATCATTGTTGATCGTTCCTTAGCCGTGTGCGGTGCCCCTTGCCACCAAATTCCACCTCGATCATACTGTTGTAGTGCTTAGGCGAAGCCCTGTGTCGGTAGTACATCAAGATCGTCACCACGCCGTCGTGCTGACGGAACTCTTCCTCGACGCTTTGCTGGATCGGAGCCCGAGGATCGTCATCGAGCTGAACGTGTGCTAAGAACTCGGAGGTGCCGGAGTAACGGTGCTTGGATCGGTCGGATCGGGAAGACGTACGACTACTTCCTCTACGTTGTGTGATCGCTTCCGCAGTCGGTCTGCGTTGGTATGTAGACAACACTCTCCCCTCTCGTTGCTATGCATCACCATGATCTTGCGTGTGCGTAGGAAATTTTTTGAAATTACTACGTTCCCCAACATCATGCTCACGCAATATATCATTTTTTTGGTTTAAAAATAAATCAGGAAATTCTAGAAAATGATATAAACTTCAAAAATTCATAGAAATTCAACCGTAACTCATATTGAAAAAAATATTTATATATGAAAAATGATCAGAAAAATGCAATCTATCCATCTATACCATTTTCATGCATGACAAACCAACTTATACTTGCTGTATAGGTGAAAACATATAAATGGCATTTATAAAGACTTAACTTGGAGTTGCATTTGAATTCTTGGTTCAAATGGACTTCATCCAATTGAATGCTAGCTGCATTAGCTCAAACAACATCACATCTACATGCAATGTTCATGCATCATATTGTTGCAGATGTTATTGTATTGATTTCCGACACCGTTCCTTCTCGATAGGTCCTGCTCCGGAGAGTGTTCGAGAGTACCTGTCTGAGGAGCAGTGCCCCCTGTTGATCTACCTAGCAAGCAACCCCCCTTGTTCATTCCGATACAATCCCACTCTCTCGCTCCTGCTCTCTTTTATTGCATTAGGATAACAACGATTCAACTGCTACTTCATGCTGCGGTAGTTGAACCCATTCCTTTGCATGACCTGTCATTGCCACAGTAAATAGTTGAAACCCACTAGCATGTGTAGGAGTTGATTGAGCTATGTGGTGTTCCTACCATGCCATGCCTGCTATTGCTTAGAGTTGTGTCAGGTCTGATTCATTGGGAATGGATTGGAGTGTTATGCTATGTTCTGATGCTGAGAGTTAAGCGTGTGAACACGATTTGGTAAAAGGTAGCGGTGAGAGGCCATGTAGGAGTACATGGTGGGTTGTTTCATTGGAACCGTCCTTAAGAACTGAGTTCTGTGTAAGTTGTCCAATGACTAGCTGCTACCACATATTGGGCTCCAGGCGCTCCAAGCTCTCTCGACTTATTAACCAACTTGATCTTTGTCCAGCAGTCGCAACTAGTTTCTGGTGTTTGTAGGTAGTGCTATTTTTCTACCGAGTGGCACCCGGCAGGGTGGGCTCGGGACAGACTAGGCACAGGTGGCATGGTGTACCAAGTGGCACCCGGATGGTGGGCTTGGGAACCCTGCTCACATCATTTGGGGCCGTGAGCGACACCCCGGCCGGATCTCCTTGCAGATGGAACCCGAATAGGCAATAAGCATGGACTAGAGTCTTGTGTGGTTAGTCAGGTCATGGTCGACACCCTCGCCAGGCTTCTGCTTGAAGGTTGCCGAGATACATGACGTGTACATGGTGACAAGTGGTGAGAGCGTGTGTGAAGAAGTACACCCCTGCAGGGTTATCATGATCTATTCGAATAGCCGTGTCCTCGGTTATGGACTTCTTGGATGCTTACGTGGTACAAAGACAACTTTAAGTGGATACTCTAAAATGCTCAAGACAAGCGTGAGTGCAATGGATGGCCTTCTCGTAAGGAGACGAGGATGAATCCATAGTAGTGTATTGATGTGGTGATTAGTGGACTCATGTGCGCTGCCTCATTTCAAAGAAGTTTCTCGTTGTCGTAGAACAGGATAGCCACTGAGTCAAAGCTGGCTTGCTGCAACTAAACCCCACATTACCTTCTTGATACAAATGCATGTATGATAGGATCTGATGTAAGTCTTGCTGAGTACCTTTGTACTCATGTTTGCTTTATTTATGTTTTGCAGGTGAGACATCCGTCTCACTAGTAGTACCTCTTGGACTTCGACGAGTAGCTTGTTACCTCAGCTACGATCTTGTTCCCTTGGGAGGGACTTGTATTTAGTCAGTCTTCCCAGCCTTTTTCTTTTGTAGTTGTCTGTACTCAAACATGTAATGCTTCCGTTGCTTGTATGCTCTGAATGATGGGTCATGTGACCCCTATTTGTATTAATGTGATGTGGCTCTTCTGAGCCTTTATCTATATGAGTTTGCGTTATGTTGTGATGCCATGTTGTAAAGCACATACTTGCATGTTATGCGTACGTGTGACGTGTATTGCTATGTGTGGGATCCGACAATCTAGTTGTTTATCCTTGGCAGCCTCTCTTATGGGGAAATGTAGTCTAGTGCTTCCTTGAGCCATCGTAGTCTGCTACAGCCCGGTTCACCGGAGTCCTGCTAGCCCAGCACTACTGCTCAGAACACTTGACTGGCCGGCATGTGTTCCACTTCGTTCCTATGTCTGTCCCTTCAGGGAAATGTCACACAGTGACTTCTGGAGTCTTGCCTAGCCTGCTACAGCCCGGGTTCCCCGGAGTCCTCTTAGCCCAGTGCTACAGCCCAGATTCATACGCTGTTGACCGACATGCTCGATGTGATTCATGTATGCTTGTCTCCATAGGTCTGTTCCGCTTTGGGTTCACGACTAGCCCTGTCGGCCCAGGTTCTCTGTCATATGGATACTAGCGATACCATCATATAAGTGAGCCAAAAGGTGCAAACGGTCCCGGGCCATGGTAAGGCGACACCCGTGGGAATACTATGCGTGAGGCCGCAAAGTGATATGAGGTGTTACATGCTAGATCGGTGTGACTTAGAATCGGGGTCCCGATAGCTTTGGTATCAGAGCCTGACTGCCTATAGGATTACCAAGCCAACCTGGTCGAAGTTGGCTCTAAAAATTCTTTAGCTATATAGGGGAATTGATTGTGGAAGGGAACGTAAGGCTCTTTTTACTCCTTATACCTCATGCCCTCCTGATCTGAGTCATCCTATCCTTCCTACGGGGTTAAGGAACTAGGCTTTCTCTTCCGTCTATCAGGATCACGTGTTACTACTCCGTAGTCTCTAAGGTTTGGTTGATCTGAGTCTTATCCCAGTTTGAGTACCTCCGGTGTAGCCTATTTAGCAATATCTCAGAACCTTGAGTGATGATGTTGAGTATGGTGCTACTCCATCTTTTGCAGAATGTCTCATTTCAAGCATTTTACTGCCGTTATGCTGCCGGAATTGTCCTAGGAGTTCAAGAGATAGTATTTTTCCTCGTACTATATTCTACATCCTTATGATGATGCTGAATCCATCCTTGTTTCCTTGGTTGGTTCTTCAGGATGTCGTCAGTTAACCGAAGTTCTGTTGCTCGTAGCCGGAACCACGGAGATGGTAGGGATGAGGATCCTCCCGACCAGCCTTCGTTGGCAGAGTTCATGTTAGAGATGGAGAAGAACAAGCGAGAGTCTAACCGCTTGTTAGCACGTATTGAGGCGAACACCTCCCATCAGAGCAAAGAGTCAGCGTCCATCTATGATTTAATTGGTCTGAAACCACCTACCTTCCATCATTCCATTGAACCACTCGACGCAGATGACTGGCTCCGTAGTATCACACACAAGCTGCATTCTGCGAACGTAGCTGAAAGTGACAAGGTCACCTATGCTGCTTATCATCTGGAAGGTCCTGCTAGTCTTTGGTGGCAGAACTATGAGGCTATGTGTAACACCCTCAATGCGACTATAGCTCCCACGTGTCGAGGCGCGACTTAGAGACATAATCGCATTGAAGGCATATGTCGCAAGTGAGGTAATCTTCACACAACCCATGTAATACATAAGGGAAAGAGATACATAGTTGGCTTACAATCGCCACTTCACACAATTACAAGAATAAACATTACATCATCCAAATACACTCATGGTCCGACTACGGAACCAAAATAAAAGAAGAACCCCAAATGCGACAAGGTCCCCGATCGACCCCAACTAGGCTCCACTACTGATCAACTAAACCGAATGAAACAAAGCACAAGATCTTCATCGAGCTCCTCCTGAGCTGGGTTGCGTCATCTGCATGGACTCATCGGCACCTGCAAGCTGGTTTAGGAAGTATCTGTGAGCCACAGGGACTCTACAATCTCGCACCCTCGCGATCAAGACTATTTAAGCTTATGGGAAAGGTAAAGGTATGACGTGGAGCTGCAGCAAGCGACTAGCATATATGGTGGCTAACATACGCAAATGAGAGCGAGAAGAGAAGGCAAAGCACGGTCGATAAAAGTATGATCAAGAAGTGATCCTAAACAACCTATGTCAAGCATAACTCCAACACCGTGCTCACTTCCTGGACTCCACCGGAAAGAGACCATCACGGTAACACACGCGGTTGATGTATTTTAATTAAGGTCAAGTTCAGGTTTTCTACAACCGGACATTAACAAATTCCCATCTGCCCATAACCGCGGGCACGGCTTTCGAAAGTTCAAATCCCTGCAGGGTGTCCCAACTTAGCCCATAACAAGCTCTCACAGTCAATGAAGGAATAGACCTCCACCCGAGACGTTCCGATCAGACTCGGTATCCCGGTACAACAAGACATTTCGACAGGGTAAAACTAAACCAGCAACACCGCCCGAATGTGCCGACAAATACCGATAGGAGCTGCACATATCTCTTTCTCAGGGCACACTCAGATGAGCGCTCCATACAACTAAAACCAAATCTCGAGTTTCCCCGAGGGGGCGCTGCACAGGACTCTAGTTTGGACCAACACTCAGAGGAGCACTGGCCCGGGGGGGTTAAAATAATGATGACCCTTGGGCTGGCCGACCCAAGGGAAAGAAAAGGCTAGGTGACGAATGGTAAAACCAATGTTGGGCATTGCTGGAGAAGTTTTAATTCAAGGCGAATTGTCAAGGGGTTCCCATTATTACCCAACCGCGTAAGGAACGCAAAAACCGGGAACATAACACCGATATGACGGAAACTAGGGCGGCAAGAGTGGAACAAAACACCAGGCATAAGGCCGAGCCTTCCACCCTTTACCAAGTATATAGATGCATTAAGTAAATAATATATATTGTGATATCCCAACAAGTAAACATGTTCCAACAAGGAACGATCTCCATGTTCCAACAAGGAACAAACTTCAATCTTCACCTCCAACTAACAAGGCTATAAGAGGGGCTGAGCAAAGTGGTAACATAGCCAATCAACGGTTTGCTAGGACAAGGTGGGTTAGAGTCCTGGTTCAACAATATGGGAGGCATGACAAGCAAGTGGTAGGTATCGCAGCATAGGCATAGCAAAAGAGCGAGCAACTAAGCAAGCAAAGATAGAAGTGATATCGAGGGTATGATCATCTTGCCTGAAATCCCGCAAGGAGGAAGAACGAGTCCATGAAGAAGTCAAACGGTCGTAGTCGAACGAGTCCTCACAAACGCGACGTTATCGGAACCAACCCGAAGAAACAACACCGGAAAGAAGCAAACAACATAGTAAACAACCACCACATAATCATGGCATGATGCACAATCAAGAATAATGCATGTCCGGTTTAATGAGGCATGGCATGGCAAAGTGCACAAACAATCCTACAAATTAAGTGGTGCTCATTATGCAACGGAGTTGCATATTGAAGAAAACACCACATGACTTATTTAGTTTTCTCTCATTTATGTACCCAACAATATTAAATGTTGTTAGCAAGGCAAGAGGTGAAGCAAAAGAAAACTACCTATCTAGTCAAGTTTAAATGAGGCCGGAAACAATGAACAACAATTCCGAAAACTCCTCACATGCATATATTAAGTTTGGTACTGTTCTTCCCTAAACATAATTTTAGAGTTGTTAAGCATGCAAAGTAAGTACACCATGATAAACTAGGCAAAATTCTACCCCATATACATATAAAGTTTATTTAAATCCGAGCTACGGTCATTTAGTTATGAAGTAAATCATTTTAGCAAGTTATTTAAGAAAATTTTGAAAAACAACATTTTAAACATAGATGAAAATGACATAATATGAAACTACACACAATTCTAAGCAACTTTCATGTTAAGTTTGTTTTAATCCGATGCATGGTTTGTGAGATATGATATGCATGATGTATGAGGGCTTTTCTGTAAAACAGCAGTTTCTAGAAAAAAATAGCTAAATTACAACAGTAGGAAAAAAACACAATGGGCTAAAACTGGTTGGCCTAAAGGTGCACAGGGGAGGCTGGGGCTGCTCACCCAGCTGGGCTCAGCCTAGATCGGATGAGGCCAGAGGCGGGCCGAGCTTTGTGCGTGAGGAGGCGGCCCAGGGGGTGTGGACGAGTAGGCCGGATATGCAGCGCTGGGCCACGAAGCGAGACACGCCAGGAGGGCGCTGGACATGGGATCGGGACGAGGCCCAGCTGGATCCACGCGACGAGGGGTCAACGCGGGGCGCAGCTTCGTTGTCCTCCTCTCAAACAGAGGCAACGCAGGACTTGGGATCGGGACGACCTGAAACGGCAGCGCAGCGACAGGGTCCTGGAGTTGGCAGCGGGAAGCTCCATCGTCGAAGGGGAACGGCAGGACGGCGGCAGATCTCCGTGTTCCCGGGCGGCCATGGCGGCATGGGACTTCGCGCGAGCGAGGTGGACTTGGCGCTCCGGCTGGAGGAACTTGAGGCAGACGGCGAGGTGAATGGCGGTAGGAGGTGGCTGGATCCGGGAATGGAGGTCATCGGGCTCTCATTCCCTGCCGGATCGAAGTGGAGGCAGGCCAGCAGACTTGGAGCTCCAGGCTGTGGCGGCTTCCTTTGGTTCCCCGGCCCAAGGTGAGGGAGAGAGAGAGAGAGAGTTACGGGGAGAGGCAGGAGGCAACGAGAAGAAACAGGAGCGAGGAGGAGCGACGGGGAGGTCCTGGCCTGATGGCGGCAGAGCTGCTCACGGACGAGCTGCGGCTCTGGGTGATCCTGCTCGGGCCCAACCGCGGAGGGGCGTGGGGATGGATCAAGAGGAGGAGGAGGTCGCTGGTTGGGTTTGTGGTGAAAACGAGGAGGAGATGGATTTGGTTTGAGCGATGGGGATCCCGATGTTGGGGAATGAGTGCGGCGGCGGCGGCTGGGAGGATCCCTAGAATTTAGGGATTTGGTCTGAAATTAGACTTGGGGTGGACTATAAATATACATCACAGATTAGGTTAGGGGCTATCTCGACCCTGCGATCGCAATCAGACGATCGCGGATAAAATAGCTAGGGAGTCTAATTAACAAAATGGAGATGTTTTGTAGATGTTTGGGGATGATCCGGACACAACGGTGACGACTGCTCGGGTCGCGTCCGGGACAATTTTTGGACGCGCGCGAGGAGGGCCGCGGGCATAACCGAGAGAGCCTAGGTTAGGTCTGGCGGCAAGTAGTGGACTGTGCAGAAGGTCTCGGGCTGAGAGAAGAGAAGAGAGGCCCGGTGACTGTTTCCGGAGACCGAAAATGTCCGATGTTAGACCGGCTATAATACCGCTATAGTTATCCGTTGGGGCATCAAACGGACTCCGAATGCGACGAAAATTGACAGGCGACCTACCTACAACATAAAAACAACGCACGCCAACTTTCATCCCATTCTGAGAACATTTTCTGGACACTTATAAAATAATATTTCGGACGTGCCGCGGACGCGTGCAAGTGTGGCTGGACTCATAACGGACAACGGAAGGAACGGGGAGGCCGGGACATATGCAAGTTTTGAAAACATGATGATGCAATGCATATGATGACATGACAAGATGCAACACGCAAGCAAATGACATGACAATGACAGCGAATAAGCGGAGGACACCTGGCACATCGGTCTCGGGGCGTCACAACACTCCACCACTACGAGAGGATCTCGTCCCGAGATCTAGGATGGCACCGGAGGGGAAAAGAAGAGGAAGAGAAGAGGTAAAACTAAGTTGCTTCTTCGACAAACGAGTGAGACCAAAGAGCCTTGAAAGGTTAAGCCATTTCCGAGAATAGAATAAACGGAGATGAACGAAGTTGAAGACACTCCGTTATGAAAGAGGAAAAGAAAGAACAACTTCAGGCAGCACTCTGATTGAAAGGAAATGGAATTGAATAAGAACTTGATAAGATGAGAGGATACTTGATGAAAACACAAAACACTGCCTCCGCAACTATTGAATGAATGGAACAAGGGGTAAGAAAGATCTCGGACAGCACTCCGGTTTAAAAGAGATGAAAAACTTGATAAAATGAAAGAGCTTGAGCAAAGGGACACAATACTCCAGTTAAAAGGATAAGCACGATCAAAACATGGTCCCGACAAAGCGAGAAGATGGGTGCGGAGAGCAACATCACAATGGCTTTGGAACGGAGGAATAGAAGATAGATAATTGAAATAGGAGAAATGAGGAGAAAATGCCAACTTCTGCCAAAAGAGCTTGAGAAGGCATCCTTAGGAGAAGGGTCGAACGGAGTTGTTGGAAAACCAACAACGAAAAGAATAAGCTTGATATGGTCTTATAGAAGACATCTCCAAATTATCAGGTGACAACTTGCCACTCACGGAAAAGATTTGATTGGATTGATATCAACAAGGAGACAAGAAACTTATTTCATCGGGAGGATAAAAGAAGAACTTGGGTCATTTATAAGCACCATAATAGCAACAAACCTTAGAGAAGGCTTTAGGTGAAATATAACCCAAGATAACTCCAATGATGAGATTGATGGAGTTAAAATATCTCATTCATGACAACATGTGAATCATGAAACATGAATTCAAATTATCAAGAATGACATAATACCACCTCCAATGATACGGAAGAAAGAATGCACTCCGGATTACAATATGAAGAAAGCTTGAGCTCCTTTGAAAAGAATCTCGATGAACACTTCGAAAAGGAAATAAATCCTCTATGAACCAACAAGTGGAACCTTCATGAAGAACTCTGGTAACAAAAGGGTGATCAAACGGAAAGAAAGGGTAGTTGAAAACACAAGGTGGAACCTTGTATAGATTTAGATAGATCTCCATGATTACATAATTGCGAGAGCTTGGAACTCCGGGAAATAAAAATGAGCACTTGAAACAAGAATAAGTACGATGAACCACTCCGGAAAAATAGGAATTGAGCAAACTCGATGAAACAAGAATAAGAATTACATTATGCTTATTCCTCACCAATTAAATTGATGACAAACAATGGATTTGGCATACTACTTATTCTCGTAGAAAGGATTAAAAGAGATATATCAAACTTGAGAAGGTCTTCAACGAACCACCGGTAGAATTTGAAAAGCATGAATGCATAGATATGATACACAAAGGAAGAAAAATCTTGAATGAACCACCGTAAGAATTGAAAAAAGAACGAAGAAAAGATAAAGAAACACCGGGAAGAATTAACAAATGAACGAAAATGCTTGCTAGGATTTAGATACATGAGAACGAAGAGGTCACGAGCTGATAAGAGAATACTTGAACGATGCACCGGTAAGATTGGAGAATGGAAACTGAAAGCTGAGAATGAATAAACATGAATTGATGGACTCCGGATAATCAAACTGAGATGACTCTTGAATTACTCCGGATAGGTGAAAAGAATTCTCATGATCAAAACAATTATGAGAGGATGGCAACAAGCTAGAATCACGAATCTTGAAGAGAATGGAGCAAGATTAAAGAGAAACTCTTCTTCGGTCTTCAAAAATCTGAGAATTACAACGGGAAACACCACCAAGAATTGTTGAGGCACTCCGGGATGAAGAATGGAAAGGTTGAGCCAACGATGAAAAGAATTTGAAAGATCTTGGAGAAATACATTTGACTGATGATAATTCATTCTTACGTCAAACTTTGAAAAGAATTTGAGAATAACTCCGGGAAAATAAGAAGAGTCAGGTAAGATCCTGGGAAAAGACCTGTGGGTTAAGGCCCACTCAAAAGAAAACACCGTTGAACAATTTAAAAGAGAGGTTGCACCGGTTGAAATAAATGACTAGAATGAGATAACATCCTCGAAATAGGTTGAACGGATTAAGAGGGGAAACACGAATCTTCTGAGATATCTTTAGCATTCCGAAACAAAAGAATAGCAGGAAATGACTAAATGGGATGTGCACCGGCATGAGAAAGCATTGAAATGAGGAAAGGATATGATCAACAAAGCTTGACTTGAAACCACCGGAGAAGAGAAGAGACAAAGAATGATAACTTGAAGCTCCGTTACGATCTTCATGAATCACCGGATAAGAATATTGACGGAAAAGAATGGCGAGACTTCACAAGAATAAAAGGATACTTGATAAAGAAATCTGGGTCCTCGAAGAAACAAAGGGAGGGAGGGTGGGAAAAAAAGGCAACTGGAGATGGATGAAACGAACGCCGTTGAGAAGACTTGAGTTGATCTTGCAGATATTGAAATGATCAGATCCACTTGAAGAGAAGCACACCGGTTGAACAAGATTGGCAAAACAATCTCGATTATCAAGGAGGATTGGTATCCACATCGGAGTATGAGAACACCATTTGGGGAAGGTATGGAATAAACACTTGACTTCGAAGCAACTCAAATACCACAACTCAAAACAAAACAAAGGGTTGGCTTGTAGAATAAGGCAGAACAAACATATGATAGAGATTTCGTCCGAAGTTTTCGTGGTGGGGCCTACACGGGCTCGATCGTACAACACCATCATGTACAAGGCAGTGCACATGACATACGAAGCGTCCCCGAGTCGGCATAGCCAAGGACTCTTTAAGACACAACGAGACTACTGTAAAACCAACCGTGAATAGGCGGACCACTAGACGTCGAACCCCAATTTCATATCATACATCCGTCGGAAGGATATCCTAAGAGCTACTTGAATTCCCACTTATAAACTCCCAAAATTTTCCGGTTATGCAATCAGGTGTTGGGGATACAGGGGAAGCATAATATCTCACCCAAAACTAGCAAAACCTACATCCAGCTGTATCCATCCTTCAACACATAACCAAGAAACCTTCGGAAATCATCTACCTCAACCTTCGAAAAGCATCCGTTATACAAGTTATGGCAATACTCCCGAACTCCCGCCTCAGTACTGGGTGGCGTCGAGGTTATCTCACCAACGAACTGCATAAAAGAGATTTTCGATGTCGGCGTACTAAACTCAGGTATTCCAGAACTGCAACGATAAAATTGTGACGACAACACCTCGGAGCTCAACTCCCCAGGACACTGCCACAAAACCCGTGACAGGAGGCACCAAGACAATGTTCTCGTCACAAAACCATCAGAACGATTCCAAGATACCCGCGTGATCCTACATTTTTTTAGTGAAATTTGAGAAGAGAAGAGTCAAAACTCTACGTCAGGATGCCTTACCAGAGCGATGAGGAGACTGGGAAGTAAAAAGAATTCCTAAACTCTCCGATATATAATTCCTAAATGACTCAAAACATTTTTCTAGACACAACTCGGCTGCTAAAAACGATCAATCAGTGGGGGCTCCTAAGGTCGGGGAAGGCTCTGATTACCAACTTGTAACACCGATATGAGGCATTTTTCTAGACATAATCGCATTGAAGGCATATGTCGCAAGTGAGGTAATCTTCACACAACCCATGTAATACATAAGGAAAGAGATACATAGTTGGCTTACAATCGCCACTTCACACAATTACAAGAATAAACATTACATCATCCAAATACACTCATGGTCCGACTACGGAACCAAAATAAAAGAAGAACCCCAAATGCGACAAGGTCCCCGATCAACCCCAACTGGGCTCCACTACTGATCAACTAAAACGAAACGAAACTAAGGACAAGATCTTCATCGAGCTCCTCCTGAGCTGGGTTGCGTCATCTGCACGGACTCATCGGCACCTGCAAGCTGGTTTTGGAAGTATCTGTGAGCCACAGGGACTCAACAATCTCTCACCCTCACGATCAAGACTATTTAAGCTTATGGGAAAGGTAAAGGTATGAGGTGGAGCTGCAGCAAGCGACTAGCATATATGGTGGGTAACATACGCAAATGAGAGCGAGAAGAGAAGGCAAAGCACGGTCGATAAAAGTATGATCAAGAAGTGATCCTAAACAACCTACGTCAAGCATAACTCCAACACCGTGTTCACTTCCCGGACTCCGCTGGAAAGAGACCATCACGGTAACACACGCGGTTGATGTATTTTAATTAAGGTCAAGTTCAGGTTTTCTACAACCGGACATTAACAAATTCCCATCTGCCCATAACCGCAGGCACGGCTTTCGAAAGTTCAAACCCCTGCAGGGTGTCCCAACTTAGCCCATAACAAGCTCTCACGGTCAACGAAGGAATAGACCTCCACCCGAGACGTTCCGATTAGACTCGGTATCCCGGTACAACAAGACATTTCGATAGGGTAAAACTAAACCAGCAACACCGCCCGAATGTGCCAACAAATCCCGATAGGAGCTGCACATATCTCTTTCTCAGGGCACACTTAGATGAGCCCTCCATACAACTAAAACCAAACCTCGAGTTTCCCCGAGGGGGCGCTGCACAGGACTCTAGTTTGGACCAACACTTAGAGGAGCACTGGCCCGGGCGGGTTAAAATAATGATGACCCTTGGGCTGGCCGACCCAAGGGAAAGAAAAGGCTAGGTGGCGAATGGTAAAACCAATGTTGGGCATTGCTGGAGAAGTTTTAATTCAAGGCGAACTTTCAAGGGGTTCCCATTATTACCCAACCGCGTAAGGAACGCAAAAACCGGGAACATAACACCGATATGACGGAAACTAGGGCGGCAAGAGTGGAACAAAACACCAGGCATAAGGCCGAGCCTTCCACCATTTACCAAGTATATAGATGCATTAAGTAAATAATATATATTGTGATATCCCAACAAGTAAACATGTTCCAACAAGGAACGATCTCCATATTCCAACAAGGAACAAACTTCAATCTTCACCTGCAACTAACAACGCTATAAGAGGGGCTGAGCAAAGCGGTAACATAGCCAATCAACGGTTTGCTAGGACAAGGTGGGTTAGAGGCTTGGTTCAACAATATGGGAGACATGACAAGCAAGTGGTAGGTATCTGTAGCGACCCGACCCGAATGGATCAAGTCTCTGTGCTCCGGTGTCATCCCTGGATCAGTAATGCTGACACCACACAGTACTTCGAAGGATTTATAGCAGAGTAGCAATCAAACACTTATTACATCGGTGTCTCATAAGAGAACCTATTACAAATAAATATGGCTTAAGGCCATCTAATATCGATAACAGCGGAAGACTTGGAAGATAAATGGGTCCATCAACTCCAACGGCATCATTGAGTATAGAACCATGACCTAAAAACACCTTACTCGTCGTCTGAAAAGTCTGCAACATGAAAGTTGCAGCCCGAAAACGGGTCAGCACATGGAATATGCTGGCAAAGTAACACATAGAGAGTAATGGAATGTAACAACTATACTATATGCATATTTCGCTGGTGGAAAGCTCTACGGTTACTGTTTTGCATAAAGCCAGTTTTTCCCTACTGCAAAGGAATAAATTTTATTTAACTATCATGGTGGTTGAACATCGAGAATGGTTGACAGCATTCCGATCCCAATTAAGTGAACATTTAAAACCCAACAATATTAATTAGGGGTAACATGATGAGATTCACATGATATTCAAGTACTAGATACTCAAGATGTCCATAACCGGGGACACTACTAATCATGATTAGTTTATTACACTCTGCAGAGGTTTGCGCACTTTTCCCCACAAGACTCGATCGCCTCCGTTGGGCTTCTCGCACTACACGGTGTTTGAGAAACGGATGACCGAGACACAGTCTTTCAGTAATAATAGCACCTTATGATGGATAGACCGGTACACCTACTTTCCCCTACATCTGCTAGTCTACCCTGTAAGAGTTCGCACGACTTAGTCAACTATGCCAGAGCCCATAATGGCTTGTGGCTACACACGGAAGTTTCCAGCATGAAAGATCTTATGATCCCTTTGAGCCTTGGTGGCGGTCCGAAAGAAAACAGGCAAGTCCTGATAGACATCAGGTGCCTCAGTCCGCCCAGATGTGTGTTTAAGTTGCCACCTTAGATAAACCATTAAAATTATTAAACTCACATCTGTCATGGATATCACTCACCCAATCCACGTCTACTAGCATAGCATGGCATAATAAGAAAACGTAGAAGTAACTCCCAAAGGTTTCATAATAAACAGGTAATAGGTACTACCTCATCTACTTCCCATCCCACAATTTAATTAGATCCTAATCATGCAATGTGTGAGATTGATCTAATGCAATAAAACTGGGTTGTAGAAAAGGTATGACCAAAGTGTTACTTGCCTTGCTGATGATCCGCGAGTCCTAGAGATTCGAAGTAACAGGCGGTGCAATCCGGGTAATCTATCACAGACAAACAACAAGCATAAAATAAGTACTCATCTAATGCATAGGTAAAACTCGAACAAGAGATCGAACCACAAAGTTCAACTTAAGAACTCCGGTTGCAAAGAAAGAACGAACCGAACAAAGCAACGGAAAACAAACGGCGGAAGAAAACAACTCGGTTCTAGCAAGTTGAAACTAGGTCAAGTTTTACAGTAGCAAAAACTTGTTTAAGTTGATTAGTCGGAACGACGGTTTCGAAACTAAACTCCAGGCGCTTGAATCACCTGATTCCGATAAACGAGCAAGAAGATAGACTAGAACGAAGATCGGATCTGAGATCGCGATCGCGGAATAAATCCGATGAAAAGAAAAAGAAGAACGGTTAAACGAACGGACGTTCGTCAACCGAGAATAATTTGGTGATCACGTTCGTTAGGACGAACGGTCCGGCGAACGGTCTCTAGGCAACTAAACCGGAAAAGAAGACGAAAAACCGATCTAGGGTTTCGGAAAAGAAAACCGAAACAAAGAACGAAAGAAAACAGAAACGGTTTATAAGAAAAACCAAACCGAGGGGAAAAAGAGAGGCGCGGCGCGGGGCTACCTCCGGCGAGGCACCGGCGAGAGGCTCCGGCGGCGGCGAGGTAAGGCGGCGGCGCTAAGGGGCGGCGGCAGCGGGGCTATAGGGCGGCGGCGGCGCTAGGGAGGCATGGCGCGGCGACGGCATGGGCGCGGGGTGGTAGGCGCAGGGTGGTGTGGGTAGAGGGGGGGTGTGGGGGTATTTAAGACGGAGGGGGGAGAAAACTTGGGGGAGGGGGCAAGAAAAAGCTAGAGTCCGAATCGGACTTGGCTTCGGCGGCGGCGGCGCTAGGCTGCGCGTGGCGCGCGCGCGCGTGGAGGCCTGGCCGGCCGGCTGGGCCTTGGCCCAGGCGCGTGACGCGGAATTTTTTTTAAATAGTTACGTGCGCAGAAAAAACACAGAAAAGAAAATCTAAACGAACTCCAAAATTCCGAAAGTAAATTTTCCCCGACTCCTAAAAATGAGTCGAACAAAATGAACTTTTCTCGGGACCTAGATGCAAATTTTTGAAACACGCATTTTTCCCTAATCCAAATAAAATTAAAATAAACACCGGAAAACAAAATTTAATTTATTTATTGAATCTTCTTTTTCCTAAATTTGGGAAAACTCATATTATTTCCCTCTCTCATATTTGGATGTTGGAAAAATAATGAAGATGAAATAAATAAATCAAATGATCCTCTTTTTTCAAAATTTGAGAAAACCCAAATATGGAATGACGAAATCTCCAACTCTCTCCGAGGGTCTTTGAGTTGCGTGAAATTTCTAGGATCGACCAAAATGCAAGAAAATATGATATGCATGATGATCTAATGTATAACATTCCAAATTGAAAATTTGGGATGTTACAAACCTACCCCCCTTAAGATGAATCTCGCCCTCGAGATTCGGGTTGGCTAGAAAATAGGTGAGGGTGGTCCTTGAGCAAATCTTCTTCTCTCTCCCAGGTGGCTTCATCCTCAGAGTGGTGGTCCCACTGAACTTTGCAAAACTTGATAACCATGCTGCGGGTAACTCTGCTGGCAAAATCGAGAATCTTGACTGGTTTCTCCTCATACGTTAAGTCGTCCTTCAACTGAATTGCTTCAAGCGGTACTGTATCTCTTAACGGTACCTCTGCCATCTCGGCGTGACATTTCTTCAGCTGAGAAACATAGAATACATCATGAACTCCTAACAGTCCCTCTGGTAATTCCAACTTATAAGCGACTTCTCCCATACGTTGCAAGATCTTATACGGTCCGACGAAACGCGGTGCTAATTTTCCCTTAACTCCAAAGTGTTTAACTCCTCATAGTGGGGATACTCGGAGATAGACTCTGTCTCCTGTTTCGTAAACTGTCTCCTTGCATTTAGAATCTGCGTAGCTCTTCTGCCTGGACTGGGCTACCTTGAGCCTATCACGAATCAAATTAACTTTCCGTTCAGACTCCTTAATCAAATCCGGTCCAAAGAACTGACGGTCTCCAACTTCGTCCCATGACAACGGTGCCCTGCACCTCCATCCGTATAATGCTTCGAAAGGTGCCATCTTCAAACTGGTTTGGTAACTGTTGTTATAAGAAAACTCCACATACGGCAAGTTATCGTCCCAACTAGATCCATAATCTAGTGCACAAGCTCTCAGCATATCTTATAAAATCTGACTGACTCTTTCGGTCTGTCCATCTGTCTGAGGATGAAAAGCGGTGTTGAACTCTAGCCTAGCTCCCAAAGTTTCATACAACTGATTCCAAAACTTTGAGGTAAATTGGGTTCCTCTATCTGATACAATACTCCTCGGAACTCCATGCAAACAGATGATCCTAGTCATGTATATCTTTGCCAACTTAGCACTGGTGTAAGTAGTCTTAACTGGAATGAAATGTGCTACCTTCGTCAAACGATCAACTACTACCCATAGCGAGTCATATCCTGCCTTCGACCTGGGTAGTCCTGTGATAAAATCCATGCCTATCTTATCCCACTTCCATTCGGGTATCGGCAATGGTTGCAACAATCCGGCCGGCTTCTGATGCTCTGCCTTTACTCTGTGACATACGTCACAAACTGCTACATATGCTGCAATATCCTTCTTCATTCCGGTCCACCAGAATGTTTCCTTTAAATCCAAATACATCTTCGTATTTCCTGGGTGAATCGAATATGGTGAATCATGTGCCTCTTGTAGAATCATCTTCCTGATCTCCGGGTCATTTGGCACATAAACACGGTCCTCGAACCATAGGGTATCGTGCTCATCCTCACGAAATCCCTTTGCTTTTCCTTCACTCATTTTCTTCTTTATAGAAGCAATCTCCTTGTCAGATTTCTGAGCTTCTCTGATTTTATCCATCAATGTTGACTGAATCTCCAATGCTGCCACATAGCCTTTCGGAACTATCTCTAAACTTAGTTCACGAAGGTTTTCTGCTAACTGCTTGGGTATTTCCTACGTTATTAACGTATTGACGTGGCTCTTGCGGCTCAATGCGTCAGCTACTACATTAGCTTTACTGGGATGGTAATGCAATCTCATATCATAATCATTGATGAGCTCCAACCATCTCCTTTGTCTGAGATTCAACTCCTTCTGCGTGAAAATGTACTTCAAACTCTTGCGATCTGTGTACACCTCACAATGATTTCCAAAGAGGAAATGTCTCCATGTCTTAAATGCATGCACTACGGCTGCTAACTCCAAATAATGTGTGGCGTAATTCAACTCATGAGGCTTCAGTTGTCGTGAAGCATACGAAAGAACTCTCCATTCCTGAATAAGCACTGCTCCAAGTCCTCGACGTGAAGCGTCGCAATACACCTCATAATCCTTGGTCTGATCAGGCAAAATCAACACTGGTGAGGTAACCAAACGTTTCTTCAACTCCTGGAAACTAGCCTCACACTCCTCAGTCCAATTGAACTTGGTATCCTTCTTCAACAACTCCGTCATAGGCTTCGCAATCTTTGAAAAGTTCTCAATGAATCTCCGGCAGTATCCTGCGAGTCCAAAAAAACTCCGGATCTCTCCAACTGTCGTTGGTGCTTCCCATTCGGTTACGGTCTCAACCTTTGTGGGGTCAACTGCTATCCCTTCTCCGGATATAACATGTCCAAGGAATCCTACTTCCTTCAACCAAAACTCACATTTGCTAAATTTGGCATATAACTGATGTTCCCTTAGTTTCTCCAAAACCAAACGCAAATGTTCCTTATGCTCTTCTTCATTCCTTGAATAAAGCAGGATATCATCAATGAACACTACGACGAACTTATCCAAAAACTCCGTAAACACCTTGTTCATCAGGTTCATAAAATAGGCAGGTGCGTTAGTCAATCCAAATGACATAACGGTGTACTCGTACAATCCGTATCTCATGGTGAAAGCTGTCTTGGGAATATCCTGTTCTCGAATCTTCAACTGGTGGTACCCTGATCGCAAATCGATCTTGGAAAACACTTTAGCTCCTTGCAAACGATCAAACAGATCATTAATCATTGGCAGTGGGTACTTGTTCTTGATGGTTACTTCGTTCAATCCACGGTAATCAACAACCATCCGTAATGATCCGTCCTTCTTCTCCACTAGAAGTACGGGTGATCCCCAAGGCGAAGAACTTGGGCGTATGTAACCTTTCTCCAGTAACTCCTTAATCTGATTCTTAATTTCTACCAAATCCTTTGCTGGCATCTGGTATGGTCTCTTTGATATTGGGCCTGTACCTGGCAATAACTCAATCAAAAACTCAATGTCTCTATCCGGTGGCATGCCTGGCAACTCTTCAGAAAATACATCAAGAAAATACTTTACCACTGGTACTTCCTCTTGCACAACGCCTGTTAGGCAATTTACTTGTGTCCTATTTGGCACATGCCGGGTTACATACTTGATCCTTCTTCCTTCTGTCATTGTGAGAAAAATTGACTTACTGGCGCAATCGATGTTTCCTCCATACATCGACAGCCAATCCATACCGAGAATTACATCCAAACCTTGGGATTCCAGAATGATTAAATCCGTTGGGAAAACATGCCTTCCTATGCTTAATGGCACTTGAAAACATCCTTGTCTGGCCATGTACTCTGCTCCTGGCGAACTTACTAGCATAGGTGTTTTAAGAATCCTAGTGGGCAAGCTATATTTTTCAACAAATCCCCTTGATATGTATGAATGTAATGCACCAGTATCGAAAAGAACGAGTGCGGTAAATGACTTAACCAAAAACTTACCGATTACTGCATCAGGCTGATCTTCAACTTCCTCCACGTTAACATGGTTCACCTGTCCCCTATTGAAAGGGTTCGGCTTCTTCCCTGAGCTCCCATTGCCATTTCCATTCTGGCCTTCAGGACATTCATTGGCATAATGTCCGGTCTTGGAACACTTGAAACAGGTGACTTGACTCAGATCTCTCTTGGATGGGGTTGATGGGGTGGTACGGTTCTGGCCGTTGCTTCCTCCATTCCCATTACCATTCTTGTGGCTGTTATGGTTGTGCGAACTACCTCCTCCATGGGTATGCTGAAACTGAAATCCCGATTTAGGGGTAAAACGAGGCTTCTGCTGGGCTCCAGAGTTATACTTCCCCTGTCCATACTTCCTCTTGCGGTTCTCTATCTGCTGTTGCTTCCCTTCAATCATGATGTCACGATCTACCAACTCCTGGTAGTTGTTGAAACTTGCTACCATCAACTGCATGCTTAACTCATCATTTAATCCTTCCAGAAACTTCTCCTGCTTAGTTGCATCCGTAGCAACGTCATCTGGGGTATAACGTGCTAACTTGCTGAAGTCGTCAACATACTGGCCAACTGTCCTTCCTCCTTGGCGTAAGTTGCGAAACTCACGCTTCTTCATGGCCATAGCTCCTGCTAAAACATGTGCAGTGCGGAAAGCTTGCTGAAACTGATCCCATGTGACGGTGTCAACTAGGAAGGTGGCTGTGAAATTCTCCCACCATGCTGCCGCGGGTCCGTCGAGCTGATGTGCGGCAAACTTCACTTTCTCACCATTTGTGCATCCTGTAGTGGTCAACTCCCTTCCTATCTTGCGGAGCCAATCGTCTGCTACTATTGGCTCGGTGCTACTAGAAAACACCGGCGGATTCAGCCTAAGGAAACGGGCTAAGTGGTCAACAGGTGGAGGTGGTGGTGGTGGGTTGTTGTTGTTGTTCTGCTGATTCTGAACTAACATCTGCATCAATTGATTCTGCTGTTGGATCAACTGAGTGAGTTCCGGTGGAAATCCATTGTCACGTCTCGGAGGCATCTGAGGGTTTAGAAAAGATGAGATATAAGAATAGAGTGAGGTCTAAAGAGAAACACTACCCCAATGCACATGAGCAAATGCACACAAATTCACTTCATTCAATTCAAACAAGGGCTTACAATCGATCTAGAACTATCGCAAAAAGTGCTCGAACTATAGTGTTTACATGGGGAAAATACTACTAATATTTGGTGGTCATCTAGAAATTTGAACCGGTGGAAGACTCCATGATGTCCGCTCCAGCTTCGTCTTCAAAGTCGGGTTCACTTGGATCCGAATCGGTATCGTCGAGAATGATGTAGTTGTCCGGACATGCGACGTACATGTCTTCCTTCCTGGACGCTAACTCCCTCTTGAGTTCTTCAATTTCTTGCTTAAGATCGCCATTGTGCCTTGCTAGAGCTACGATCTCGTCCATGTAGTCCTTGCGTGTAGCCTTCAGTTCTCCTTCTAGCTCGATGATCCTTTCCTTCGCATTCTTCAACTCTATCATATCATTGCACATCTGGTTCTCGTGGCGTCGAATGTGCTGGTTTAACTCCTGGATGAATGCTGCAATGGATCTATCCTTCTTGGTGCTGACTAACTCCCATTGTTCATCTCGGCGTTCGCAAATCTGGTAGATAGTGTCCTTGAGGTCTTCTTGATAAACTTCTCCAATGCGTCCTATGGTGATATGGGCTGCCATGCTCTTTCCCAGACTCCAGGTTGGTGCATTGAAAACACTATCTATGGGCTTTGTGATTGGCGCGAATGTCCTTCCCGGAACGTGAGCTTGAATCTTCCAGCGCTCCTCTTCAGGCAGAGTGGCGTTGAAGGTTCCCGTGAAACTTGGTAATCCAATATTTAGGTACTTGGTGACTTCCTTCAAGTGAAATCCAAAAAGTGTGCCTTCATCCGGTTGAGCGTACTTAATCTTCGCGTCCTTCATCCTAAAAGAGTAGAAAAGAGGAGGAGTTAGAAAATGAGGAGAGAATAGTGATCTATGGTCGTGTCCTATAGTCAGCGTGTGCTCTGATACCATCTCTGTAGCGACCCGACCCGAATGGATCAAGTCTCTGTGCTCCGGTGTAATCCCAGGATCAGTAATGCTGACACCACACAGTACTTCGAAGGATTTATAGAAGAGTAGCAATCACACACTTATTACATCGGTGTCTCATAAGAGAACCTATTACAAATAAATATGGCTTAAGGCCATCTAATATCGATAACAGCGGAAGACTTGGAAGATAAATGGGTCCATCAACTCCAACGGCATCACTGAGTATAGAACCACGACCTAAAAACACCTTACTCGTCGTCTGAAAAGTCTGCAACATGAAAGTTGCAGCCCGAAAACGGGTCAGCACATGGAATATGCTGGCAAAGTAACACATAGAGAGTAATGGAATGTAACAACTATACTATATGCATATTTGGCTGGTGGAAAGCTCTATGGTTACTGTTTTGCGTAAAGCCAGTTTTTCCCTACTGTAAAGGAATAAATTTTATTTAACTATCATGGTGGTTGAATATCGAGAATGGTTGACAGCATTCTGATCCCAATTAAGTGAACAATTAAAACCCAACAATATTAATTAGAGGTAACATGATGAGATTCACATGATATTCAAGTACTAGATACTCAACATGTCCATAACCGGGGACATGGCTAATCATGATTAGTTTATTACACTCTGCAGAGGTTTGCACACTTTTCCCCACAAGACTCGATCGCCTCCATTGGGCTTCTCGCACTACACGGTGTTTGAGAAACGGATGACCGAGACACAGTCTTTCAGTAATGCTAGCACCTTATGATGGATAGACCGGTACACCTACTTTCCCCTACATCTGCTAGTCTACCCTGTAAGAGTTCGCACGACTTAGTCAACTATGCCAGAGCCCATAATGGCTTGTGGCTGCACACGGAAGTTTCTAGCATGAAAGATCTTATGATCCCTTTGAGCCTGGGTGGCGGTCCAAAAGAAAAGAGGCAAGTCCTGATAGACATCAGGTGCCTCAATCCACCTAGATGTGTGTTTAAGTTGCCACCTTAGATAAACCATTAAAATTATTAAACTCACATCTGTCATGGATATCACTCACCCAATCCACGTCTACTAGCATAGCATGGCATAATAAGCAAACGTAGAAGTAACTCCCAAAGGTTTCATAATAAACAGGTAATAGGTACTACCTCATCTACTTCCCATCCCACAATTTAATTAGATCCTAATCATGCAATGTGTGAGGATTGATCTAATGCAATAAAACTGGGTTGTAGAAAAGGTATGATCAAAGTGTTACTTGCCTTGCTGATGATCCGCGAGTCCTAGAGATTCGAAGTAATAGGCGGCGCAATCCGGGTAATCTATCGCAGACAAACAACAAGCATACAATAAGTACTCATCTAATGCACAGGTAAAACTCGAACAAGAGATCGAACCAAAAAGTTCAACTTAAGAACTCCGGTTGCAAAGAAAGAACGAACCGAACAAAGCAACGGAAAACAAACGGCGGAAGAAAACAACTCGGTTCTAGCAAGTTGAAACTAGGTCAAGTTTTACAGTAGCAAAAACTTGTTTAAGTTGATTAGTCGGAACGGCGGTTTCGAAACGAAACTCCAGGCGCTTGAATCACCTGATTCCGATAAACGAGCGAGAAGATAGACTAGAACGAAGATTGGATCTGAGATCGCGATCGCGGAATAAATCCGACAAAAAGAAAAAGAAGAACGGTTAGACGAATGGACGTTCATCAACCGAGTATAACCCAGTGATCACGTTCGTTAGGACGAACGGTTCGGCGAACGGTCTCTAGGCAACTAAACCGGAAAAGAAGACGAAAAACCGATCTAGGGTTTCAAAAAAGAAAACCGAAACAAAGAACGAAAGAAAACCGAAACGGTTTATAAGAAAAACCGAACCGAGGGGGAAAAGAGAGGCGCTCCGCGGGGCTGCCTCCGGCGAGGCTCCAGCGAGAGGCTCCGGCGGCGGCGAGGTAAGGCGGCGGCGGTGGCGTAAGGCGGCGGCGGCGGCGCTAGGGCAGCGGCGGCGCGCTATGGGGCGGCGGCGGCGGCGCTAAGGGGCGGCGGCGGCGGCGCTATGGGGCGGCGGCTGCGGCGGCGCTAGGGAGGCACGGCGCGGCGGCGACTTGGGCGCGGGGTGGGAGGCGTGAGGTGGTGTGGGTAGAGGGGGGGTGTGTGGGGGTATTTAAGAGGGAGGGGGGGAGAAAACTTGGGGGAGGGGGCAAGAAAAAGCTAGAGTCCGAATCGGACTCGGCTTCGGCGGCGGCGGCGCTAGGCGGCGCGTGGCGCGCGCGCGCGTGGAGGCCTGGCCGGCCGGCTGGGCCTTGGCCCAGGCGCGCGACACGGATTTTTTTTAAATAGTTAGGCGCGCAGAAAAAACACAGAAAAGAAAATCTAAACGAACTCCAAAATTCCCAAAGTAAATTTTCCCCAACTCCTAAAAATGAGTCGAACAAAATGAACTTTTCTCGGGACCTAGATGCAAATTTTTGAAACACGCATTTTTCCGTAATCCAAATAAAATGCAAATAAACACCGGAAAACAAAATTGAATTTATTTATTAAATCTTGTTTTTCCTAAATTTGGGAAAAGTCATATTATTTCCCTCTCTCATATTTGGATGTTGGAAAAATAATGAAGATGAAATAAATAAATCAAATGATCCTCTTTTTTTGAAAATTTGAGAAAACTCAAATATGAAAATGACGAAATCTCCAACTCTCTCCGAGGGTCCTTGAGTTGCGTGAAATTTCTAGGATCGACCAAAATGCAAGAAAATATGATATGCATGATGATCTAATGTATAACATTCCAAATTGAAAATTTGGGATGTTACAGTATCGCAACATAGGCATAGCAAAAGAGCGAGCAACTAAGCAAGCAAAGATAGAAGTGATATCGAGGGTACGATCATCTTGCCTGAAATCCCGCAAGGAGGAAGAACGAGTCCATGAAGAAGTCAAACGGTCGTAGTTGAACGGGTCCTCACAAACGCGACGTTATCGGAACCAACCCGAAGAAACAACACCGAAAAGAAGCAAACAACATAGTAAACAACCACCACATAATCATGGCATGATGCACAATCAAGTATGATGCATGTCCGGTTTAATGAGGCATGGCATGGCAAAGTGCACAAACAATCCTACAAATTAGGTGGTGCTCATTATGCAATGGAGTTGCATATTGAAGAAAACACCACATGACTTATTTAGTTCTCTCTCGTTTATGTACCCAACAATATTAAATGTTGTTAACAAGGCAAGAGGTGAAGCAAAAGAAAACTACCTATCTAGTCAAGTTTAAATGAGGCCGGAAACAACGAACAACAATTCCGAAAACTCCTCATATGCATATATTAAGTTTGGTACTGTTCTGCCCTAAACATAATTTTAGAGTTGTTAAGCATGCAAAGCAAGTACACCATGATAAACTAGGCAAAATTCTACCCTATATACATATAAAGTTTATTTAAATCCGAGCTATGGTTATTTAGTTATGAAATAAATCATTTTATTAAGTTATTTAAGCAAATTTAAACAAACAACATTTTAAATATTTTAAACATAGATGAAAATGACATAATATGAAACTACACACAATTCTAAGAAACTTTCATGTTAAGTTTGTTTTAATCCGATGCATGGTTTGTGAGATATGATATGCATGATGTATGAGGGCTTTTCTGCAAAACAACAGTTTCTGGAAAAAAATAGCTAAATTCCAGCAGCAGGAAAAAAACACAATGGGCTAAAACTGGTTGGCCTAAAGGTGCACAGGGGAGGCTAGGGCTGCTCACCCAGCTGGGCTCAGCCCAGATCGGATGAGGCCAGAGGCGGGCTGAGCTTTGTGCGTGAGGAGGCGGCCCAGGGGGTGTGGATGAGCAGGCCGGATATGCAGCGCTGGGCCACGAAGCGAGACGCGCTAGGAGGGCGCTTGACATGGGATCGGGACGAGGCCCAGCTGGATCCACGTGACAAGGAGTCAACGCGGGGCGCGGCTTCGTCGTCCTCCTCTCAAACAGAGGCAGCGTAGGACTTGGGATCGGGACGACCTGAAACGGCAGCGCAGCGACAGGGTCCTGGACTTGGCAGTCGGAAGCTCCATTGTCGAAGGGGAACGGCAGGACGGCGGCGGATCTCCGTGTTCCCGGGCGGCCATGGCGGCATGGGACTTCGCGCGAGTGAGGTGGACGGCGAGGTGAACGGCGGCAGGAGGTGGCTGGATCCGGGAATGGAGGTCGTCGGGCTCTCATTCCCTGCCGAATCGAAGTGGAGGCAGGCCAGCGGACTTGGAGCTCCTGGCGGTGGCGGCTTCCTTTGGTTCCCCTTCCCAAGGCGAGGGAGAGAGGGAGAGTTACGGGGAGAGGCAGGAGGCAACAAGAAGAAACAGGAGCGAGGAGGAGCGACGGGGAGGTCCTGGCCTAATGGCGGCAGAGCTGCTCACGGACGAGCTGCGGCTCTGGGTGATCCTGCTCAGGCCCAACCGCGGAGGGGCGTGGGGATGGATCGAGAGGAGGAGGAGCTCGCTGGTTGGGTTTGTGGTGAAAACGAGGAGGAGATGGATTTGTTTCGAGCGATGGGGATCCCAATGTTGGGGAATGAGTGCGGCGGCGGCGGCTGGGAGGATCCCTAGAATTTAGGGATTTGGTCTGAAATTAGACTAGGGGTGGACTATAAATATACATCATGGATTAGGTTAGGGGCTATCTCGACCCTGCGATCGCAATCGGACGATCGCGGATAAAATAGCTAGGGAGTCTAATTAACAAAATGGAGATGTTTTGTAGATGTTTGGGGATGATCCGGACACAACGGTGACGACTGCTCGGGTCGTGTCCGGGACAATTTTTGGACGCGCGCAAGGAGGGCCGCGGGCATAACCGAGAGAGCCTAGGTAAGGTCTGGCGGCAGGTAGTGGACTGTGCAGAAGGTCTCAGGCTAAGAGAAGAGAAGAGAGTCCCGGCGACTGTTTCCAGAGACCGAAAACGTCCGACATTAGACCGGCTATAATGCCGCTATAGTTATCCGTTGGGGCATCAAACGGACTCCGAATGCGATGAAAATTGACAGGCAGCCTACCTACAACATAAAAACACCGCATGCCAACTTTCATCCCATTCTGAGAACATTTGCTGGACACTTATAAAATAATATTTCGGATGTGACGCGGACGCGTGCAAGTGTGGCTGGACTCATAACGGACAACGAAAGGAATGGGGAGGCCGGGACATATGCAAGTTTTGAAAAGATGATGATGCAATGCATATGATGACATGACAAGATGCAACACGCAAGCAAATGACATGACAACGACAGCGAATAAGCGGAGGACACCTGGCACATCGGTCTCGGGGCGTCACACTATGCTTCCAGCTGGACAGATACCTACCTGGAGAGATTTTACTGAAGCCTTTCGCGAACATCACATTCCTTAAGCCCTCATTGATCGCAAGAGATAAGAGTTTTGTAGTTTCACCCAGGGTGAGATGGCTGTGGATGCTTATAGTAGAGAATTTGAGAACCTCGCTCGCTATGCTTCAGAAGAAGTGTCCACAAACGCCAAGAAGCAGGCTAGGTTCTGGAAGGGTCTCAACCCCAAGTTGCGTCGTGATCTCCACTTGCACCATTGCAATACATTCCAGGCTCTTGTGAACAAGGCCATTAATGCGGAGACAGCTCAGCTCACTTACGAGGAGTCTCGTAAGCACACCCGTGATTTGGTTTCCTCCGCCGGTACTAGTTCGCAGAAGCGCCGGATTTGGGTTCCGAACTCCGCTCTTCCACCCGGATATTCACCGAGGCCATCTTATGTGGCGCCTCACCCAGTTCAGCAGTATGCTCCACCCAGACCTATTGGTAGACCCCTTGTCAATGCGGGTCCACATCCAACTTCAGGGAATTGCTTCACATGCGGAGATCCAGGACACTATGCACGTGCCTGCTCTCAAGCCAACTATGCTCCACCCCAGCCTGAGAAGCCTATTCTTCGTGGTAAGCCATCACGCAAGATGATCAGTGTCAAGTCAGCTCCCACTGAACGTGGATGTGTGCATCACGTCTCAGCTAAAGACGCTCATGATGATCCGGATGTCATTCTTGGTACACTCCTTGTCAACTTCCATCCAGCATCGGTTCTGTTCCACACTGGAGCATCTCACTCCTTCATTTCTGAAAGCTATGCTAACTTGCACAATATTTCATTTTGTGATTTGCCCTCTCCACTAGTCATTTAGACTCCTGGGTCCAAATGGCAAACTTCTAGTGTATGCCATGGTAATGAAATCCTTGTCGACATACTTGTATTCCTTGCATCACTTATAGCCCTCAAGTCTACATATATTAACATCATCTTAGGTATGGACTGGATGAAAGCTCATTATGCCAAGATTGATTGTTACACCAGGTCTGTTCAGCTTACACATCCATCTGGCAAGATAGTCACTATGTCCACTAGAGTTGCAAAGCGTCAGCTCTATTCTCTTAATGCCAGCCCTCTTCCAGACCTTGAGGATATCCCGGTAGTCCGTGACTTTCCGGATGTCTTTCCAGAGGAACTGCCAGGCATTCCACCTGACAGAGATGTAGAGTTTGTCATAGATCTTATCCCAGGAACCGCTCCAATTTCTAGGAGACCTTACAAGATGGCACCCTTATAACTAGCTGAGCTTAAGAAACAACTTGATGAATCCTTGCAAAAGGGTTTCATCCGTCCTAGTTCTTCTCCCTGGGCTTGCCCCGTCCTCTTCGTCAAGAAGAAGGATGGTATGGACCGGATGGTTGTAGATTATCGTCCCGTTAATTTGGTCACGATAAAGAACAAGTATCCGCTCCCCAGGATCAACGACCTGTATGATCAGCTCGCTGGATCCTCAGTCTTTTCCAAGATGGATTTGAGGTTAGGCTACCACCAAATCAAGATCAGAAATGGGGACATTCCTAAGACGGCTTTTGTCACTCGTTATGGTCAGTACGAGTACACCATCATGTCCTTTGGTCTAACCAATGCTCCATCTACTTTCTCTCGCTTGATGAACTCGATCTTCATGGAGTACTTAGATAAGTTTGTCGTGGTTTACCTCGATCATATTCTTATTTACTCGAAGAACGAGGAAGATCACGCCGAACATCTTAGACTTGTGCTAGAAAAACTCAGAGAGCACCGCCTTTATGCCAAGTTCTCCAAGTGCGAATTTTGGTTGCCAGAAGTGACCTACCTAGGCCATGTGATATCTGGTAAGGGCATTGCCATCAATCCCGAGAGAGTTCAGGCCGTTCTTGATTGGACTCCGCCTAAAACAGTTAAGCAAGTTAGGAGTTTCCTTGGTCTAGCCAGTTATTTTTGCCGCTTCATTGAGAACTTCTCCAAAGTGGCCAAACCTCTCACGGAACTTCTCAAGAAAGATAAAAAGTTTGAGTGGTCCCCACAGTGTGAGCACAGTTTTTAGGAACTGAAAAGACGCCTGACTTCTGCTCCCATACTTGTGCCACCGGGTTTCACTAAGGACTTTGTTATCTATTGTGATGCCTCACGACAGGGACTAGGTTGCATTCTTATGCAAGATCGCCATGTGATTGCCTATGCATCTCGACAGTTGCATCCACATGAGGAGAATTACCCTACACATGATCTAGAGCTTGCAGCCGTAGTCTATGCACTTAAGACCTGGCGACATTACCTTCTTGGTAAACGTTGCGAGATTTACACCGATCACCAGAGTCTCAAGTATATCTTCACCCAACCAGATTTGAACCTTAGGCAAAGACGTTGGTTGGAATTGATCTCACATTATGACTTAGGGATTACCTACACCCCAGGCAAGGGCAATGTCAAGGCTGATGCGCTAAGTCGTAAGCCCTATTGCAACAATCTCATGTTGCAGCAGGGCCAACCACTTCTTCATGAGGAATTCTATAAGCTTAACCTTCACATTACTCCTCATGGATTCCTTTCTACCTTGGTGGCGAAACCTACTCTTGTGGATCAGATCATCTCTGCTTAGAAGCAGGATACGGGAATTTCCCGGATCAAGAGAAACATGAACAAAGGAGTTGGTGGTAGTTTCTCTATAGATGATCGTGGTGTTGTTTTCTTTGAGAGTCGCTTGGTGGTTCCCAAGAATCAACATCTTCGACAATTAATCCTTAAGGAGGCGCATGAATCTCCTCTCACGATTCATCCCGGTAGTACTAAGATGTATCAGGACCTACGCCAGAGGTTCTGGTGGACTAGGATGAAGAGAGAAATCGCTCAGTTTATTGCTAACTGTGACGTTTGTCATCGCGTGAAGGCAGAGCATCAGAGACCTGCTGGCACCCTAGCCTTTAGCTATTCCTAAATGGAAATGGGATAAAGTTGGTATGGACTTCATCACCGGCTTTCCCAGGACCAAGAAAGGCAATAATGCTATGTTCGTAGTCATTGATCGTCTTTCCAAAGTGGCTCACTTCCTACCTGTTTGAGAGAGTACCACTGCTAGTCAGCTCGCTGACTTATATGTTTCTCAAATAGTGTCACTTCATGGTGTTCCACTAGAGATCAATTCAGACCGTGGTAGTCTTTTCACTTCTCATTTCTGGGAGAGTTTCCAAACTGCCATGGGCACCCATCTTTCCTTCAGTACCGCTTTCCACCCTTAATCAAGTGGTCAGGTGGAAAGGGTCAACTAAATTCTCGCAGACATGCTTAGATCTTGTGTTATCTCATTCGGTGTGGATTGGGAGAAGTGTCTTCCCTTTGCCGAGTTTGCTTATAACAACAGCTACCAATCCAGCCTCAAGAAAGCTCCTTTTGAGGTTCTGTATGGACGAAGATGTCGAACACCTTTGAACTGGTCAGAAACCGGTGAAAGACAATTCTTTGGACCGGATATGATCCAGGAGGCAGAAGAGCAAGTTCGCATCATTCGTGAGAACTTGAAAACAGCCCAATCTCGTCAAAAGAGCCAGTATGACCGTAGTCATAAGGAAGTGGCTTATGGAATTGGCGACAAGGCTTATCTTCGGGTTACTCCCTTGAAGGGTACCCATTGTTTCGGTATCAAGGGCAAGTTGGCTCCTTGATACATTGGTCCTTTTCGCATTCTCGCTAAATGAGGAGAGGTTGCCTACCAGTTGGAACTACCCACACATCTTTCTCGAGTTCATGATGTCTTCCACGTCTCTCAACTTAGGCGTTGTTTCTCGGATCCCATCCGCGGAGTGGACCACGAAGCGCTTGATCTTCAAGATAACCTCACCTATCGAGAGTACCCTCTTCGCATCCTTGATCAAGCAGAGCATGTCACTCGACGTCATAACATCAAGTTTCTCAAGGTTCAATGGTCACATCATTTCGAGAGAGAAGCTACCTGGGAGCATGAAGATCGTCTTCGACTTGAGTGCCCCACTTTCTTTCCGCCAACTCCTGAATCTCGGGACGAGATTTTTTCGAGTGGGGGCGAGTTGTCACATCCCTAGTTCTGGTATGACCTAGGCTAGCCTTCATGTTTGCATCATGTTTAAATTCCATTTAAATTTGAAATGGGGATTTGTGAAACCCTCAGAAATCATTTCTGAAAATGACCCAAGTAAAAATTGCTCCAAAAAGGTCCAAGAAAATGTTCATGTTACTCTCTGAAAATATTGGTCAGAGGTAAAAATCAAACCAATATTTTTAGGAGCTCATAAATATTTATTTTGGACATTTGGAATTAATCCAGTAATTATTTGCGTTGGATAAATATTTATATATATATATAAAATATTGTCCAATAATTCTAAATTTTGGTGAGGGGCTTTGGAATAATCCCTTAGGCCCCTGCAAAAATTGTCAGAAGAAAACAAAATGATTTAGTATTTTACTAAATCAGAAACAAATGTCAGAAAATAGAAAGAAACCAAAAATGAAAAAAAAACCTTACCTGCACTTACCTCCCTGTGGCCTGGCACTATGCAGCCCAGGAGCTGGCCCAGCCCACAACCGCTGCCAGTCATCTCCCTCCTCTTGCCAGAAGGCAGAGGAGAAGCGGAGCACGCCCCAGCGCGAGCGCGCCACACCGGCAGCAGCCTGCCTCCCTGGTTCCCCCTCGACGCGCCTAGACGACGCCACGGCAACGCCCCGCACTTCTCTCCCTCTTTCTCTCGTTTCTTCCCCCTCCTCTGGTCTCTCTCCTGCGCACGGCCGAACGCTGCCGTCGCCGCCACTCGCCATTGCCGTAGCCACCGCCTCCCCCTCGCTTCTCCGACACGCACAGGAGCTCCGCCTCCTCGCTCTGAAGCTCTCCGCCGAGCCATGCAAGCTGGAGCGCCCCGTGGAGCCGCCGCCGTCTCCATCTTCGCCTCCGGCCACCGTGGATCCCCATCGCCGCCCCGCCGACTCCAGCCTCCCCCGAGCGCTCCGACGACGTCCCCGAGTCCGCTGTGAGCCTCGTCGTCGAACTCCCCTCTCCTTTGCTCCTCCGGTGCCCTCTAGCACCGTCTGCCACCATGGCCGTAGCTCCTCGCCGCCGTTCATGCCGCCACTGTCGTCCTGGCCACCACAGCTCATGGCCGCGCTTGCCAACACGCTTAGCAGCCCCCCAGCAAGCCCACGCCGCCAACTGCAGCGCATGCCGTGCACCACAACGCTGCCCGCACCCACACCTGAACTCCGGCAACCGCCGCGGGCTCCACTCCGCAAGCTCCGGCCTCCCCACGACCCAGCACCTGCACCGTTCGACGTGCGGGAGCAAGAGCTTTCCCATGCACCCAAATGCGCTTCGAACGAGGCCCTGCAGCATTTTTTCGATCCGCGCCGCCGTCTCGGGCCTCGCCGTCGTCAACCCGCTGGTGGGTTTGACCCACTTTGACCCTGGCTGGACCCCGCCTGAGTCAATGACATGTGGGCCCCAGCCCTACTAATTTCTAATTTAGGATTAGTTAAACAACTAATTACATCCTGTTAACTAATTGGGTCACTGACGCGTGGGCCCAACCCCATTAACTAAACTAGTTTAGGTTTAATTTAATTTAGGATTAGCCACAGACACTAACGTGTGGACCCCACACGTCAAGTTTGACCTGGTCAGCCGCCTTTGACCTGCTGACGCAATGCTGCTGTCATGCTGACGCAATATATCATTTTTCTGGTTTAAAAATAAATCAGGAAATTCCAGAAAATGATATAAACTTCAAAAATTCATAGAAATTCAACCGTAACTCAGATTGAAATAATTTATATATGAACAATTATCAGAAAAATGCAATCTATCCATCTGTACCATTTTCATGCATGACAAACCAACTTATACTTGCTGTATAGGTGAAAACATATAAATGGCATTTATAAAGACTTAACTTGGAGTTGCATTTGAATTCTTGGTTCAAATGGACTTCATCCAATTGAATGCTAGCTGCATTAGCTCAAACAACATCACATCTACATGCCATGTTCATGCATCATATTGTTGCATATGTTGGTGTATTGATTTCCGACACCGCTCCTTCTCGATAGGTCCTGCTCCGGAGAGTGTTCAAGAGTACCGGTCTGAGGAGCAGGGCCCCCCTGTTGGTCTACCAGGCAAGCAACCCCCCTTGTTTATTCCGATACAATCCCACTCTCTCGCTCCTGCTCTCTTTTATTGCATTAGGACAACAACGATTCAACTTCTACTTCATGCTGCGGTAGTTGAACCCATTCCTCTACATGACCTGTCATTGCCACAGTAAATAGTTGAAACCCACTAGCATGTGTAGGATTTGATTGAGCCATGTGGTGTTCCTACCATGCCATGCCTGCTATTGGTTAGAGTTGTGTCAGGTCTAATTCATTGGGAATGGATTGGAGTGTTATGCTATGTTCTGATGCTGAGAGTTAAGCGTGTGAACACCATTTGGTAAAAGGTAGCGGTGAGAGGCCATGTAGGAGTACATGGTGGGTTGTCTCATTGGGACCGTCCTTAAGAACTGAGTTGTGTGTAAGTTGTCCAATGACTAGCTTCTACCACATATTGGGCTCCGGGCGCTCCAAGCTCTCTCGACTTATTAACCAACTTGATCTCTGTCCAGGAGTCGCAACTAGTTTCTGTTGTTTGTAGGTAGTGCTATTTTTCTACCGAGTGGCACTCGACAGGGTGGGCTCGGGATAGACTAGGCACAGGTGGCATGGTGTACCAAGTGGCACCCGGATGGTGGGCTTGGGAACCCTGCTCACATTGTTTGGGGCCGTGAGCAACACCCCGGCTGGATCTCCTTGCGGATGGAACCCGAATAGGTGATGAACCTGGACTAGAGTCTTGTGTGGTTAGTCAGGTCGTGGCCGACACCCTCGCCAGGCTTCCGCTTGAAGGTTGCCGAGATACATGACATGTACATGGTGATAAGTGGTGAGAGCGTGTGTGAAGAAGTACACCCCTGCAGGGTTATCATGATCTATTCGAATAGCTGTGTCCTCGTTTATGGACTTCTTGGATGCTTACGTGGTACATAGAAAACTTTAAGTGGATACTCTAAAATGCTCAAGACAAGCGTGAGTGCTATGGATGGCCTTCTCGTAAGGAGACGAGGATGAATCCATAGTTGTGTATTGATGTGGTGATTAGTGGACTCGTGTGCGCTGCCTCATCTCGAAGAAGTTTCTTGTTGTCCCCGAGTCAAAGTTGGCTTGCTGCAACTAAACCCCACATTACCTTCTTGATACAAATGCATGTATGATAGGATCTAATGTAAGTCCTGTTGAGTACCTTTGTACTCACGTTTGCTTTATTTATGTTTTGCAGGTGAGACATCTGTCTCACTAGTAGTACCGCTTGGACTTCGACGAGTAGCTTGTTACCTCAGCTACGATCTTGTTCCCTTGGGAGGGACTTGTATATAGTCAGGCTTCCTAGCCTTTTTCTTTTGTAGTTGTTTGTACTCAGACATGTAATGCTTCCGTTGCTTGTATGCTCTGAATGATGGGTCATGTGGCCCCTGTTTGTATTAATGTGATGTGGCTCTTCTGAGCCTTTATCTATATGAGTTTGCGTTATGTTGTGATGCCATGTGGTAAAGCACATACTTGCATGTTATGCATACGTGTGACATGTATTGCTATGTGTGGGATCCGACAATCTAGTTGTTTATCCTTGGCAGCCTCTCTTATGGGGAAATGTAGTCTAGTGCTTCCTTGAGCCATCGTAGTCCGCTACAACCCGGTTCACTGGAGTCCTGCTAGCCCAGCACTACTGCTCAGAACACTTGACTGGCCGCCATGTGTTCCACTTCGTTCCTATGTCTGTCCCTTCGGGGAAATGTCACACAGTCACTTCTGGAGTCCTGCCTAGCCTGCTACAGCCCGGGTTCCCCGGAGTCCTGTTAGCCCAGTGCTACAGCCCGGATTCATACATTGTTGACCGACATGCTCGATGTGATTCATGTATGCTTGTCTCCATAGGTCTGTGCCGCTTTAGGTTCACGACTAGCCATGTCGGCCCGGGTTCTCTATCATATGGATGCTAGCGATACCATCATATACGTGAGCCAAAAGGCACAAACGGTCCCGGGCCATGGTAAGGCGACACCCGTGGGAATACCGTGCGTGAGGACGCAAAGTGATATCAGGTGTCACATGCTAGATCGGTGTGGCTTAGAATCGGGGTCCCGACAGAAACTACGCCTTCACACTCCATTAACTTCAAGTGAATGTGTTCATACGTCATTATCTTCAACGTGAATGTCTTCACGAACCACCATTGTCTTCAATGTCTTCATGCATTTTTAGGAGTCATCTCTGGTAGGTAAACTGAACCAATGAGGGATTTCTACCTGTGTTACCCTGCAATTCCTACAAACACATTAGTCCCTCAACCACGTTTGTCGTTAATACTCCAAAACCAACTAGGGGTGGCACTAGATGCACTTACAATCTCCCCCTTTTTGGTGATTGATGACAAACTGGTTGAAGTTATCAACGGGGATAAAAGTATGTGTAAGTTAAAGAACGCGGTCATTGGCTTCATGAGTTGAAAGGGCTCTCCCTGAAGATGTGCATACAAGTAATTTGCCTTTGAATGCAAATGCACATGGCAAGTTCTGCTTTGTGGAGATATCCTTCAACTCATGAAGACAATTCATCATTCATACAAAAATGTAATGAAGATAATGACATGCACAATGAGAAATGGGTGTCCGTAGAATGACTTAGTGCGGAATTTATCAATACAATAAATGGTACCAGCAAAAGTGGTGGACGACCATTAAGTTTTAAGTGTTAAAAATCAAAAAACAATAGTTCTAGAACGAGAGTTGGAAAACTTAGCAAAATAAGCACTCGACCCATATAGACCCGCTTGAAGACTATCAACTCATATGCTTCTCCCCCTTTTGTCAGGAATGACCAAAAAGGTGTGAAGACATAGAGTGTCTATGCGTTCCATGCAGTGTTGGTGAAGATGTTGGGGCAGCAGGGTCGACGGTGGAGTTGGGCGATGCAGACAGGCCTGATGCAGTGAAGCCATAGCTGGTGAAGTGGCATCATCCTCTTCATCAATGACTCGCGCAACAATAGTTGGAGCCGAAGATGAGTACTCAGAGTCTTCAATTGAAGGTGTTGGATGCCAGCTTGCTGACTGTGGAGGCCTGGAGTCAAACTTTAAATGTTCAGTGAAGCCATATGCTTGAAGTTCATCTTCAGAGCACAACAGAGTTAGGCTCTTCCAGGCACGCCGACAGGCTTCATGAGCAACAAACGAGTTCTTGGTGGTGAGGTTGCGAATGTGATTGACATCAACTAGGAGACTTTGCATCTGGCGCTTCATCTAATCATGATTCATATCCTGCTTTTGATGATGTGAAACAAGAAGCTCTCGATTATTCAGCACACAAGCATGCTTCTGAGGCCTTTGGGCTACTATGCTGGCTATTGGATCAGTGTAGGCATGATGCAGCAGCCGAAACTGACCGACAAGAGGACCAACAACAATAGTAGTTGGATTCGGCACATGAATCCCTTCGAGAGCTTGAGTGAAGCTTGTGACATATCCACTTTAGGCAGAAAGACAACATGGTTGCACGCTAAAACTTGATAATTGATGGTGGAGTGAATCTTTATTAGCCGTATGACCCATGGAGCATAGAACCTGAGGCCAAATAAATCAATGCCAGAAGCCACCAGCTGACGAATGAACAAGTCTTGAGTATTGAACCTGATGCCATTGATGATGTAGAAGACCAAAGTATTCATAGCGCCTTCAATCTTGTCCTGAGGAGAATGCCCTCTAATTGGCCATAGAGTATGCCTCAGAATGTGATAGATGGTGCGGGGCAGGTACTCGAGGTCATAGCTGATGGGACCTTTGGCTCCAGCCAGTCATGCTGGCAGGGAAAACAATGGTTGGTCTTTCCTGCCTTGGAGCTTCGGCTTCATCTTGCATGGGCTTCTTCTTTCCTGCGGCCAATCGGGGGTCAATGCCTGGACGCCCATGGGCCTTTCTCTTCACAACTTCATTGTGAGCTTGTACACATTTCTCAGCATAGTACTTCAGGCGCTCTCCGGAGCCTTTGGCTTTATCGCGACGCTTATGTAATTCAGCCTTCAGATCTGCCATCATCTTCTGCAAGTTTTGCACGTCAATGACACTGAGCTTGGCCATGTGCTTCTTGAGGAGAGCTTTCTCATGATCGATCTTGTTCTTCTACTCAATGACTTTCTGAGCAATAGCAAGCTCTTTGTCTATGCAACCCTGGAATGTGACGCTGATGTCAATTGGCAGCTGCAGATCGTCAATGGTGAAAGTTGTATCTTCGGACCATTCAGATGAAGTTGTTGAGAATGTCGGCATCAAAGAGAGGCAAATCTTTGAAGATTTCAGCCTCCTATTTGCTCTTGATTAGCATCTCCAGGGCATCATCAGCAAGATCTTCATCACTAGACAGATGAATGACTCCCACTTCATTTTTGTAGGATGCTTGTAGGAGTGAAGCCTTGCCTATAGATTTTCTTGGGCTTCTTGGAGGTGCGAGACAAGTCTTCAGACTGCACACTGGATTCAGGTGGTACAGATTTCAATGGCTTCACTCTTGAAGCCTTTGGAGCAGTAGAAGACTTTGAAGCCTTAGACTTCTTCACAGGCTTCGAGGGCTCTGGAACTTCAGCATGTTCATCTTACATAACAGCTTCTTCAACAGTGGCCCATTTGAGTGGCACAATGTGCCAGAAAAGAGTCAAAATCCTCAAAGGGGCCAATGCGATTTGGCTCAGCTTTGAGACTGCCATCTTGACTTGGAGCAGCTGGACTTGCGTTGAAGTCAATCCCACGATCCTTCTTGTTTTGAACTACTGAAACATTTGCAAACTGAAGATTGGCTTCGAACAGACCATCTTCATGACACCATCAAAGACTTGATGGGTCACCATTCTCAGGCATTGGGCCACGGACCATGCAAGGAAAGAACCCTCTTGCAATGGCTTCAGCCTTGGTCTTGGGGTGAAGCTTCCTATGTACAATATCCCCCCCCAGGGTGGCCTCACAGCATTCTTGTTTGCATATTCTGGAGTCACAAAATGATATAGAAACCATTGCACTGCCCAATATCTATGAATCCATTGAACTCTAGTCTTGCGCTCACCATAGGTTTCTTCAAGGTTAGATTTGTACATCTCATATAGATCTGGTGGCAAGTCCAAAGCAGTGTTATCATGGCGCTGCCTGCCACCCTTCTTTGCTGATTTGCCACTAGCCATTGGCTTCAGACTGAAGGGCTTCACAATAGTGTTTGGCTTCAGGCGACTGGTCAGATAAGAACTAGCTTCAGGAGATTTAATATGCTGCTATAAGAACTTTGCAAATGAATGCAGACTATGAGAACCAAGGGACTCTCCCATGGACATGTACCTGTGACAACATTAGAGATGCGAGGGAAGGGGAAGAGGTCATATGCATTCATAGAGGATTTTGAAGATAAATCTGTTTGAAGACATTGACCTCATAGCGCTAAGACATTCACTTATAGATGTGAGTTGGTTCCATATTTGTATGAATCCATGAATAAGTACAAGTGAGGAATCTAACTAATTGTGAAGCATAAGTGAAAGTACTTGCGAGGTATGAGATGCATAGAAGTAAAGATCCAGATTTGGAAGTGAAGAAACATCTTTCTGAAGACATAGGAAGTTTCAATGAATCAAACATGCAGTAAAAATAGGCTTTTAATTACCGTTCAAGAACAAATAAGACTGCTAGAGGAGTTATGGAAGGAGGCCGAGCAGTCCAATCTTCCGTGCCCTAACTTGGCGGTGGAAGACACCTACGGCGGGGGCATAGTGAGGACGATCTGCGATCGATGCGACAATGATGACGGAGAGGTCGCGGCAGCGAAGCGCTTCGTCTCCAGCGACGACGAAAGCTAGCAATGGCGCTAGGGTTTGTGAGGGACGGCGAGGGGAGTAGGAAATAATGACTGTGAGGGGTTGTGTATTTATAAGGAAGTGGGACGGTGTAGTGTAACTACTTAGGTGCCCCTGGCGGTTCACATCTGAAGGACACATGGCATGCATGCAACAGCTTAAATGTTGTGCCATGACCCCACAAGTTTCTGGTTTGTCGGGTGGTCATTCCGGCTTCTCCGGTATTCAGGCAAAAATGATAGAGATAGTAAAAGCAGTTTAAATGTTTGTCTCTCTATCTTCAACTGACAAGGACACAATGAAGACAATCGACACGTGTCAATAGAATGCATATGAAGAGACAGAGAGAATTCGAGAGATAAGCACGGAAGGGGTTAGGGTCCGATCACATTCACTTAGCGCAGAAAATGGCAACTTGAAGGCATAGCTATAAGGGAATGTTGTAGAGGACAGAACATATAAATAATACACACACACATACACACACACACATCTAGGCTATTCTGTTTCGCGTAATAGAAATTATTCCGTTACCCTACTTGAACTGACGAAGTTGACAGGTTGGACTGACATGGTTTGCCACCTGAACTGATCTTCCTGCGTTTTCGACGGACGAAAACATGCGATTCAAGGGGGAGCTTCCAGGGGTTTTCTGGCACGGTGCTGCGGGCTACTCGTTGCCAGAGGTGACATGTACGGGGTTCTGCACATGCGCATGCTGACCTGGTCGTGTTTTCTGATCTCAAGTCACCGGAGGTGACGGCGTGAGTATTTGGCTGCGGAGGTGTTGCGGGCGTTGGTGTTTACCGTGGTGTTCGTAGCTGTGATCTTACATCCGCTTGTTGTTTTATGTGTTGTTGGGTTGTCAGAATGATCGGTGGGTGAGAGTTTTTGGCGATTCTTTGACTGTAATCTCTAATTAGGAGTTTTGGTGTTCTTGGTTGTTGGCCATGGCCGCCATGCAAATGTGTTCTTCTTTTTCTGATGTTTTATTTTTGAATTGGCGTTGCAGGGAGATACTTGAGGATTGTATGAATAGATTTGTGTTCTCAATTTTGCTTCTTGGGTTGTTTCTACCCATGAATCCCATGTGAATTGGTCATTGGCAGAGGTGGTGTATGGTGGCTGACTATAGCCAACGATTTCTTGTAATCTGGTCAAACTCTGTAATTAAGTTGCATGTTTTTCACTATTGTTTGAATGGCTGCCGTATGTGTAGTTGGACTACTTCATGTCAAAGTTGTATTATTGTGCGTTGACATCGGAGCAAGTAGTTTCTACTGGCTGCCTACCCAACCATGTGCACTTTGAATATAAAGCCCTTGCCCTCTTTCACTTTTGTTCCACCAGCTGCCACCAAAGAAAAGCCGGATGGATCCTGAGCTAGGAGAGGTCACCGAGGAGGAGGGGGATGCCATCGATGTGAGGGCTTGTAACGCCCTCGATGCGGCTATATCTCCCACGTGTCGAGGCACGACTTAGAGGCATAGCCGCATTGAAAGCAATGTCGCAAGTCGGGAAATCATCACACATCCCATGTACATAAATAATATAAAGGGGAATAACATAGTTGGCTTACACTCGCCACGTCAAATCAAAGTACAAAAATAACATCCATCATACAAATCACACATGGCCCGACTACGGCACCAAAATAGAAAAAGACCCCCAACATGCGACAAGGCCCTGAATCTAACCCCGAATAGGCACCACTACTGATCATCAAGAAAAGACACATAGTAACGCTAAGAGTCCTCGTCGTACTCCCACTTGAGCTCGAGCGCGCCATCTGGAGCTGTATCATCTGTCCCTGCATCTGGTGTAATAGTAATCTGTGAGCCACAGGGACTCAGCAATCTCGCACCCTCGCAATCAAGACTATTTAAGCTTAATAGGTAGGAAAGGGGTAATGTAAGTGGAGCTGCAGCAAGCAACTAGCATATATGGTGGCTAACTTATTCGCAAAAGAGAGCGAGAAGAGGAGGCAAGGCACGAGCGAGAAACTAGAGAGCAACCTGCGCAAACATAACTCCAACACCGTGTCCACTTCCCGGATTCCGCCGAGAAGAGGCCATCACGGCAACACACTCAGTTGATTCATTTTAATTAATTAAGGTTCAAGTTATCTACAACCGGACATTAACAAATTCCCATCTGCCCATAACCGCGGGCATGGCTTTCGAAAGATCAATCCCTGCAGGGGGGTCCCAACTTAGCCCATAACAAGCTCTCATGGTCAACGAAGGAATAGACCTCCACCCAAGACACACCGATCAGACTCGGTATCCCGGTACAACAAGATGATTCGACAGGTTAAAACAAGTCTAGCAACACCGCCCGAATGTGCCGACAAATCCCGATAGGAGCTGCACATATCTCGTTCTCAGGGCACACTCAGATGAGACATCCTACGAGTAAAACCAACCCTCAAGTTGCCCCGAGGTGGCCCCGCAGTCTACTCGGTCGGACCAACATTCAGAGGAGCACTGGCCCGTGCGGGCTAAAATAAAGATGACCCTCGGGCTCCGGAAACCCAAGGGAAAAAAGGGCTAGGTGGAAAATGGTAAAATCAATGTTGGGCATTGCTGGAATAGCTTTAATCAAGGCGAACTATCAAGGGGTTCCCATTATAGCCCAACCGCGTAAGGGACGCAACAATCCGGGAACATAACACCGATATGGCGGAAACTAGGGCAGCAAGAGTGGAACAAAACACTAGGCGAGAGACCGAGCCTTCCACCCTTTACCAAGTATATAGATGAATTAAGATAACATGGCAATATAATGATATCCCAACAAGTAAAATAAATGTTCCAACAAGGAACGGCTCCAATCTTCACCTGCAACTAACAACGCTATAAGAAGGGCTGAGCAAAGCGGTAACATAGCCAATCAATGGTTTGCTAGGACAAAGGTGGGTTAGAGGCTCAATCATGGCAATTGGGAGGCTGACAAGCAAGTGGTAGGCATCGTAGCAATGGCATAGCAAAAGAGCGAGCAAACTAGCATAGCAAAGATAGTTTTGATTTCAAGGGTATGATTATCTTGCCTGCACAGTTGTCAGAGTTGACTGGATCCTCAAAAGCAAACTCAACGGGCTCCTCGTTAGCGAACTCGTCTCCCGGCTCTACCCAACAACACAAACAAGCAACAAGGATACAATCAACCACGTGCAAGGGCAACCAATAAGATGCAAATGATGGTATGCTATGCGGGATGCGATGCGGGATGCAAAATGCAAGACGTGACAGGAAATGCATGACCCTGGCCTCAACTTGGACAACCAAGTGTGCCACTGGATAGAGGGGAAGAAATCCCCTGAAAACGATATAAAGATCATGGGAATCAGAGCTACGGTTTGGAAATGGCAAGCGTTTTACGAAACGAACCGATCTGCGATTTACAGCAAGTAGGCTCCTAAATGCAATGAAATGTGAAGGAAATATGCCCTAGAGGCAATAATAAAGTTATTATTTATTTCCTTATATCATGATAAATGTTTATTATTCATGCTAGAATTGTATTAACCGGAAACATAATACATGTGTGAATACATAGACCAACAGAGTGTCACTAGTATGCCTCTACTAGACTAGCTTGTTAATCAAAGATGGTTATGTTTCCTAACCATGAACAAAGAGTTGTTATTTGATTAACGAGGTCACATCATTAGTTGAATGATCTGATTGACATGACCCATTCCATTAGCTTAGCACCCGATCGTTTAGTATGTTGCTATTGCTTTCTTCATGACTTATACATGTTCCTATAACTATGAGATTATGCAACTCCCGTTTACCGGAGGAACACTTTGGGTACTACCAAACGTCACAACGTAACTGGGTGATTATAAAGGAGTACTACAGGTGTCTCCAATGGTAGATGTTGGGTTGGCGTATTTCGAGATTAGGGTTTGTCACTCCGATTGTCGGAGAGGTATCTCTGGGCCCTCTCGGTAATACACATCACATAAGCCTTGCAAGCATAATAACTAAGATGTTAGTTATGAGATGATGTATTACAGAACGAGTAAAGAGACTTGCCAATAACGAGATTGAACTAGGTATTGGATACCGACGATCGAATCCCGGGCAAGTAACATACCGATGACAAAAGGGAACAACGTATGTTGTTATGCGGTCTGACCGATAAAGATCTTCGCAGAATATGTAGGAGCCAATATGGGCATCCAGGTCCCGCTATTGGTTATTGACCGGAGACATGTCTCGGTCATGTCTACATTGTTCTCGAACCGTAGGGTCCGCACGCTTAACATTACGATGACAGTTATTATGAGTTTATGCATTTTGATGTACCGAAGGTTGTTCGGAGTCCCGGATGAGATCACGGACATGACGAGGAGTCTCGAAATGGTCGAGACGTAAAGATTGATATATTGGAAGCCTATGTTTGGGCACCGGAAGCGTTCCGGGTGAAATCGGGATTTTACCGGATTACCGGGAGGGTTACCGGAACCCCCCGGGAGGCAAATGGGCCTATTGGGCCTTAGTGGAAAAGAGAGAAGAGGCAGCCCACAAGCCTAGTCGGCGCCCCCCCTCCCCATGTCCTAGTAGGACTAGGAGAGGTGGGCCGGCCCCCTCTTTCTCCTTTCCCCCCAAAAGTCCTAGTTGGAATAGGATTGGAGGGGAGGAGTCCTACTCCCGGTGGGAGTAGGACTCCTCCCTGCGCCTCCCTCCTAGCCGGCCGAACCCCCTGCCCCTGGCCTTTATATACGGGGGCAGGGGGCACCCCAAGACACACAACTTGATCCTTGAGATCGTTCCTTAGCCGTGTGCGGTGCCCCCTGCCACCAAATTCCACCTCGATCATACCGTTACAGTGCTTAGGCGAAGCCCTGCGTCTGTAGTACATCAAGATCGTCACCACGCCGTCGTGCTGACGGAACTCTTCCTCGACGCTTTGCTGGATCGGAGCCCGAGGAACGTCATCGAGCTGAACGTGTGCCAAGAACTCGGAGGTGCCGGAGTAACGGTGCTTGGATCGGTCGAATCGGGAAGAAGACGTACGACTACTTCCTCTACGTTGTGTGATCGCTTCCGCAGTCGGTCTGTGTTGGTACGTAGACAACACTCTCCCCTCTCATTGTTGTGCAGCACCATGATCTTGCGTGCGCGTAGGAAAATTTTTGAAATTACTGCGTTCCCCAACAGTGGCATCCGAGCCTAGGTTTTTATGGTTTGATGTTATATGCACGAGTAGAACACAAGTGAGTTGTGGGCGATACAAGTCATACTGCCTACCAGCATGTCATACCTTGGTTCGGCGGTATTGTTGGACGAGACGATCCGGACCAACCTTACGCGTACTCTTACGCGAGACCGGTTCCCTCAACGTGCTTTGCACATAGATGGCTTGCGGAAGACTGTCTCTCCAACTTTAGTTGAACCAAGTGTGACTACGCTCGGTCCTTGAGAAGGTTAAAACGGAGTCTATTTGACGAACTATCGTTGTGGTTTTGATGCGTAGGTGAGATGAGTTCTTACTTAAGCCCGTAGCAGCCACGTAAAACTTGCAACAACAAAGTAGAGGACGTCTAACTTGTTTTTGCAGGGCATGTTGTGATGTGATATGGTCAAGGCATGATGCTGATTTTATTGTATGAGATGATCATGTTTTGTAACCGAGTTATCGGCAACTGGCAGGAGCCATATGGTTGTCGCTTTATTGTATGCAATGCAATCGCGATGTAATGCTTTACTTTATTGCTAAGCGGTAGTGATAGTCGTGGAAGCATAAGATTGGCGAGACGACAACGATGCTACGATGGAGATCAAGGTGTCACGCCGGTGACGATGGTGATCATGACGGTGCTTTGGAGATGGAGATCACAAAGCACAAGATGATGATGGCTATATCATATCACTTATATTGATTGCATGTGATGTTTATCCTTTTATGCATCTTATTTTGCTTTGTTGACGGTAGCATTATAAGATGATCTCTCACTAAATTATCAAGAAGTGTTCTCCCTGAGTATGCACCGTTGCAAAAGTTCTTCATGCTGAGACACCACGTGATGATCGGGTGTGATAGGCTCTACGTTCAAATACAACGGGTGCAAAACAGTTGCACACGCGGAATACTCAGGTTATACTTGACAAGCCAAGCATATACAGATATGGCCTCGGAACACAGAGACCGAAAGGTCGAGCGTGAATCATATAGTAGATATGATCAACATATTGATGTTCACCATTGAAAACTACTCCATCTCACGTGATGATCGGTTATGGTTTAGTTGATTTGGATCACGTGATCACTTAGAGGATTAGAGGGATGTCTATCTAAGTGGGAGTTCTTAAGTAAATTAACTGAACTTAAAATTATCATGAACTTAGTACCTGATAGTATCTTGCTTGTTTATGTTGATTGTAGATAGATGGCTCGTGCTGTTGTTCCGTTGAATTTTAATGCGTTCCTTGAGAAAGCAAAGTTGAAAGATGATGGTAGCAATTACACGAACTGGGTCCGTAACCTGAGGATTATCCTCATTGCTGCATAGAAGAATTACGTCCTGGAAGCACCGCTGAGTGCCAGGCCTGCTGCAAGAGCAACACCAGAAGTTATGAACGTCTGGCAGAGCAAAGCTGATGACTACTCAATAGTTCAGTGTGCCATGCTTTACGGCTTAGAAACGGGACTTCAACGACGTTTTGAACGTCATGGAGCATATGAGATGTTCCAGGAGTTGAAGTTAATATTTAAAGCAAATGCCCGGATTGAGAGATATGAAGTCTCCAATAAGTTCTATAGCTGCAAGATGGAGGAGAACAGTTCTGTCAGTGAGCATATACTCAAAATGTCTGGGTATAATAATCACTTGATTCAATTGGGAGTTACACTTCCGGATGATTGCATCATTGACAGAATTCTCCAATCACTGCCACCAAGATACAAGAGCTTTGTGATGAACTATAATATGCAAGGGATGAACAAGACTATTCCCGAGCTCTTCGCAATGCTGAAAGCTGCGGAGGTAGAAATCAAGAAGGAGCATCAAGTGTTGATGGTTAACAAAACCACGAGTTTCAAGAAAAAGGGCAAAGGGAAGAAGAAGGGGAACTTCAAGAAGAACGGCAAGCAAGTTGCTGCTCAAGAGAAGAAACCCAAGTCTGGACCTAAGCCTGAAACTGAGTGCTTCTACTGCAAGCAGACTGGTCACTGGAAGCGGAACTGCCCCAAGTATTTGGCGGATAAGAAGGATGGCAAGGTGAACAAAGGTATATGTGATATACATGTTATTGATGTGTACCTTACTAATGCTCGCAGTAGCACCTGGGTATTTGATACTGGTTCTGTTGCTAATATTTGCAACTCAAAACAGGGACTACAGAATAAGCGGACACTAGCAAAGGACGAGGTGACGATGCGCGTGGGAAACGGTTCCAAAGTCGATGTGATCGCAGTCGGCACGCTACCTCTACATCTACCTTCGGGATTAATATTAGACCTAAATAATTGTTATTTGGTGCCAGCGTTGAGCATGAACATTATATCTGGATCTTGTTTGATGCGAGACGGTTATTCATTTAAATCAGAGAATAATGGTTGTTCTATTTATATGAGTAATATCTTTTATGGTCATGCACCCTTGAAAAGTGGTCTATTCTTATTGAATCTCGATAGTAGTAATACACATATTCATAATGTTGAAGCCAAAAGATGCAGAGTTGATAATGATAGTGCAACTTATTTGTGGCACTGCCGTTTAGGTCATATCGGTGTAAAGCGCATGAAGAAACTCCATACTGATGGGCTTTTGGAACCACTTGATTATGAATCACTTGGTACTTGCGAACCGTGCCTCATGGGCAAGATGACTAAAACACCGTTCTCCGGTACTATGGAGAGAGCAACAGATTTATTGGAAAGCATACATACCGATGTATGTGGTCCGATGAATATTGAGGCTCGTGGCGGATATCGTTATTTTCTCACCTTCACAGATGATTTAAGCAGATATGGGTATATCTACTTAATGAAACATAAGTCTGAAACATTTGAAAAGTTCAAGGAATTTCAGAGTGAAGTTGAAAATCATCATAACAAGAAAATAAAGTTTCTACGATCTGATCGTGGAGGAGAATATTTGAGTTACGAGTTTGGTGTACATTTGAAAAATTGTGGAATAGTTTCGCAACTCACGCCACCCGGAACACCACAACGTAATGGTGTGTCCGAATGTCGTAATCGTACTTTACTAGATATGGTGCGATCTATGATGTCTCTTACTGATTTACCGCTATCATTTTGGGGTTATGCTTTAGAGACGGCCGCATTCACGTTAAATAGGGCACCATCTAAATCCGTTGAGACAACGCCTTATGAACTGTGGTTTGGCAAGAAACCAAAGTTGTCGTTTCTTAAAGTTTGGGGCTGCGATGCTTATGTGAAAAAGCTTCAACCTGATAAGCTCGAACCCAAATCGGAGAAGTGTGTCTTCATAGGATATCCAAAGGAAACTATTGGATACACCTTCTATCACAGATCCGAAGGCAAGACTTTTGTTGCTAAATTCGGAAACTTTCTTGAGAAGGAGTTTCTCTCGAAAGAAGTGAGTGGGAGGAAAGTAGAACTTGACGAGGTAACTGTACCTACTCCGTTATTGGGAAATAGTACATCACAGAAAACTGTTTCTGTGAGACCTACACCAATAAGAGAGGAAGTTAATGATGATGATCATGAAACTTTAGATCAAGATACTACTGTACCTCGTAGATCAACCAGAGTAAGATCCGCACCAGAGTGGTACGGTAATCCTGTTCTGGAAGTCATGCTACTAGATCATGATGAACCTACGAACTATGAAGAAGCGATGGTGAGCCCAGATTCCGCAAAGTGGCTTGAAGCCATGAAATCTGAGATGGGATCCATGTATGAGAACAAAGTATGGACTTTGGTTGACTTGCCCGATGATCGGCAAGCAATTGAGAATAAATGGATCTTTAAGAAAAATACTGACGCTGATGGTAATGTTACTGTCTACAAAGCTCGACTTGTCGCAAAAGGTTTTCGACAAGTTCAAGGAGTTGACTACGATGAGACTTTCTCACCCGTAGCGATGCTTAAGTCTGTCAGAATCATGTTAGCAATTGCCGCATTTTATGATTATGAATTTTGGCAAATGGATGTAAAAACCGCATTCCTGAATGTATTTCTGGAAGAAGAGTTGTATATGATGCAACCTGAAGGTTTTGTCGATCCAAAGGGAGCTAACAAAGTGTGCAAACTCCAGTGATCCATTTATGGACTGGTGCAAGCATCTCGGAGTTGGAATAAACGCTTTGATAGTGTGATCAAGGCATTTGGATTTATACAGACTTTTGGAGAAGCCTGTATTTAAAAGAAAGTGAGTGGGAGCTCTGTAGCATTTCTGATATTATATGTGGATGACATATTACTGATTGGAAATGTTATAGAATTTCTGGATAGCATAAAGGGATACTTGAATAAAAGTTTTTCGATGAAAGACCTCGGGGAAGCTGCTTACATATTAGGCATAAAGATCTATAGAGATAGATCAAAACGCTTAATTGGACTTTCACAAAGCACATACCTTGACAAGATTTTGAAGAAGTTCAAAATGGATCAAGCAAAGAAAGGGTTCTTGCCTATGTTACAAGGTGTGAAGTTGAGTCAGACTCAATGCCCGACCAATGCAGAAGATAGAGAGAAAATGAAAGATGTTCCCTATGCTTCAGCCATAGGCTCTATCATGTATGCAATGCTGTGTACCAGACCTGATGTGTGCCTTGCTATAAGTTTAGCAGGGAGGTACCAAAGTAATCCAGGAGTGGATCACTGGACAGCGGTCAAGAACATCCTGAAATACCTGAAAAGGACTAAGGATATGTTTCTCGTATATGGAGGTGACAAAGAACTCACCGTAAGAGGTTACGTTGATGCAAGCTTTGACACTGATCCGGACGATTCTAAATCGCAAACCGGATACGTGTTTACTTTAAACGGTGGAGCTGTCAGTTGGTGCAGTTCTAAACAAAGCGTCGTAGCAGGATCTACATGTGAAGCGGAGTACATAGCTGCTTCGGAAGCAGCGAACGAAGGAGTCTGGATGAAGGAGTTCATATCCGATCTAGGTGTCATACCTAGTGCATCGGGTCCAATGAAAATCTTCTGTGACAATACTGGTGCAATTGCCTTGGCAAAGGAATCCAGATTTCACAAAAGAACCAAACACATCAAGAGACGCTTCAACTCCATCCGGGATTTAGTCCAGGTGGGAGACATAGAGATTTGCAAGATACATACGGATCTGAATGTTGCAGACCCCTTGACTAAGACTCTTCCACGAGCAAGACATGATCAGCACCAAGGCTCCATGGGTGTTAGAATCATTACTGTGTAATCTAGATTATTGACTCTAGTGCAAGTGGGAGACTGAAGGAAATATGCCCTAGAGGCAATAATAAAGTTATTATTTATTTCCTTATATCATGATAAATGTTTATTATTCATGCTAGAATTGTATTAACCGGAAACATAATACATGTGTGAATACATAGACCAACAGAGTGTCACTAGTATGCCTCTACTAGACTAGCTTGTTAATCAAAGATGGTTATGTTTCCTAACCATGAACAAAGAGTTGTTATTTGATTAACGAGGTCACATCATTAGTTGAATGATCTGATTGACATGACCCATTCCATTAGCTTAGCACCCGATCGTTTAGTATGTTGCTATTGCTTTCTTCATGACTTATACATGTTCCTATAACTATGAGATTATGCAACTCCCGTTTACCGGAGGAACACTTTGGGTACTACCAAACGTCACAACGTAACTGGGTGATTATAAAGGAGTACTACAGGTGTCTCCAATGGTAGATGTTGGGTTGGCGTATTTCGAGATTAGGGTTTGTCACTCCGATTGTCGGAGAGGTATCTCTGGGCCCTCTCGGTAATACACATCACATAAGCCTTGCAAGCATAATAACTAAGATGTTAGTTATGAGATGATGTATTACAGAACGAGTAAAGAGACTTGCCAATAACGAGATTGAACTAGGTATTGGATACCGACGATCGAATCCCGGGCAAGTAACATACCGATGACAAACGGAACAACGTATGTTGTTATGCGGTCTGACCGATAAAGATCTTCGCAGAATATGTAGGAGCCAATATGGGCATCCAGGTCCCGCTATTGGTTATTGACCGGAGACATGTCTCGGTCATGTCTACATTGTTCTCGAACCGTAGGGTCCGCACGCTTAACGTTACGATGACAGTTATTATGAGTTTATGCATTTTGATGTACCGAAGGTTGTTCGGAGTCCCGGATGTGATCACGGACATGACGAGGAGTCTCGAAATGGTCGAGACGTAAAGATTGATATATTGGAAGCCTATGTTTGGGCACCGGAAGCGTTCCGGGTGAAATCGGGATTTTACCGGATTACCGGGAGGGTTACCGGAACCCCCCGGGAGGCAAATGGGCCTATTGGGCCTTAGTGGAAAAGAGAGAAGAGGCAGCCCACAAGCCTAGTCGGCGCCCCCCCTCCCCAAGTCCTAGTAGGACTAGGAGAGGTGGGCCGGCCCCCTCTTTCTCCTTTCCCCCCAAAAAGTCCTAGTTGGAATAGGATTGGAGGGGAGGAGTCCTACTCCCGGTGGGAGTAGGACTCCTCCCTGCGCCTCCCTCCTAGCCGGCCGAACCCCCTGCCCCTGGCCTTTATATACGGGGGCAGGGGGCACCCCAAGACACACAACTTGATCCTTGAGATCGTTCCTTAGCCGTGTGCGGTGCCCCCTGCCACCAAATTCCACCTCGATCATACCGTTACAGTGCTTAGGCGAAGCCCTGCGTCAGTAGTACATCAAGATCGTCACCACGCCGTCGTGCTGACGGAACTCTTCCTCGACGCTTTGCTGGATCGGAGCCCGAGGAACGTCATCGAGCTGAACGTGTGCCAAGAACTCGGAGGTGCCGGAGTAACGGTGCTTGGATCGATCGAATCGGGAAGAAGACGTACGACTACTTCCTCTACGTTGTGTGATCGCTTCCGCAGTCGGTCTGCGTTGGTACGTAGACAACACTCTCCCCTCTCGTTGTTGTGCATCACCATGATCTTGCGTGCGCGTAGGAAAATTTTCGAAATTACTGCGTTCCCCAACAAAATGAACATGCTACAGCCACCAAACATGAAAACAAAATACATGGCAGGGATGTACACAAGATTCTTAACAAATCACTAGGACTGAGCCATAGGAAAATTCATCCATTAAGGGGTTCAAACAAGCATGACAAAACTGAATAAGCAAAACAGATTTCAGACCTAGTGAAATTAACACTAGTCTGAAATTTCAGACCACGATGCTCTCTTCGGAGCAGCAAAACAACATGATACATGACCTGAACATGGCAAGTAAGAGCATGGCCTGGATCTACTCAACAAGCTTAACAAAACACCCAAAATTACCTGGGGCCAAAAGGGTTCACAAAATACTCTAGCGAGCACACGAACATAGATGAAACACAATCAGTTTTCAGACTTAGTGAAAACTGAGACATGCTGAAACTATAACTCATGGAGGCATGTAAACGAGCTCGATGCACTCACTATGGTGCAAGTCATGGCAAGGCAAGCACATATCCATAAAGAAGGCACAAAATTCTAGCTATACATGGAAAGAACAATGGCATAGCATGCACGAGTCACTAGCAATGGCACCGGCAAAATCGCAAAAGAGTTCATGATCTGCCCAAATTAACAACAATGCAAAAGTTGAGCTCGATTGAGTCAACCTAGGATGCTCCAACATAACAAGTAAAGACATGGATCGATAGAGCACAACAAGATTAACAAATGTCCCTTACTGAGCATACTCAAAAGGGGCACGGATCACTAGGAAACAAGCTGGACATATGGCATCATGAACTAAAACATCCCAGACTTAGTGAAAATCTCTAAGTCTCTGAAATCAGCAATCTCAGGTACCCCTCTTTGCAAGCTTGCACAAGACACCACACACATCCTAAAAATGCATGGGTGGCACCTCTGTAAAGAAGACAAAATGCTTAACAATTCATCCCAAAGGGGCACAGGCATATCATGCAGACAATAATCATGGCAAAAATGACAAAAGTCAATGATGAGCTAACAAATCTGCAATTTAACTCACGATGCCTCCTTCTAACAGCATTTTGGGCATCAAGATGAACTCAAATGCAAATTATGCAATGGAATGAAATGATGTACTCGTCGAGACGAAGATTTTGATATATCATATGTCCAAAATGGAGCTACAGTTGCGAAGATATGAGCAGTCAAACATAGCACGAAAAATTAGGGTTAGGGGGAGAGAAGTCAACCGATGCCCAGATCCAGATCTGGATCGGCACGCTTCCTGAGGCGGCGCCGGAGTTCACTGTTTGCCGGAGCAGCGCGGTGGTGGCCGGACTTGATGGGGAAGAAGGGCGACGCGGCAGGGTGGTGGTCGGCGGCGTGGACGCGGCGGCGGGGTCCGGCGAGGGGCGGCCGGGTGAGGCGGCCGGGCGTGGCGGCGAGGCGGCGCCGGTCGCCGGAGTTGCCCACGGTGGCGGGGTGGCCGAGCTCGAGGACGAAGGCGGCGGGGCTCGCTGGGAAGGAGCCGGTGGAGGCGGGCGGCGGCGCTGGAGGAGATGGGCTTGGGGGGGCGTACGCAGGCTCTCCCGGGCCGGCGGCGGCGGCGGTAGGCTGTGCCACCTGGCACGGCGCGAGTGGGCGGCGGTGGCGGGGTGGACACGTCCTGCGGCGGATCTGGAATCTTTTTTTTTTGGAGTAGGGTTTGGACGGGGGAGAAGAAGAGATCCGAATGGAGGGGGTATTTATAGGCATAGAGGGAGCTAGGAGAGTCCAAATGAGGTGCGGTTTTCGCCCACGCGATCATGATCGAACGACCGAGACGATGGAGCAGAGTTTGGTGGGTTTTGGGCCAAATTGGAGGGGTGTTGGGCTGCAACAAACATGAGGCCTTTTCGGTCCCTCGGTTAACCGTTGGAGTATCAAACGAAGTCCAAATAACCCGAAACTTGACAGGCGGTCTACCGGTAGTAAACCAAGGCCGCATGGCAAGTCTCGGTCCAATCCGGAAATGTTTAATCCCCACACACGAAAGAAGGCTAGAAATGGCCACCGGAGGAGAACGAAGCGCCGGAATGCAAAACGGACAACGGGGAAAATGCTCGAATGCATGAGATGAACATGTATGCAAATGGAATGCACGTGATGACATGATATGAGATGCACGAAAACGAAAACAACACACGAAGACAAAGACCCGAACCCGAGGAATAAATATAACTTAATGCCGGAAATGGCAAGAGTTGGAGTACAAATTGGGAAAGGTATATCTGGGGCGTTACAACACTCCACCACTACGAAAAGATCTCGTCCCGAGATCTAGGCTGAAAGAACTCCGGGTACTCAGAACGGAGGTGATCCTCGCGTTCCCAGGTAGCTTCACGGTCGGAATGGTGTGACCACTTGACTTTGAGAAATTTGATTGACTTGTTGCGAGTCCTGCGTTCTGTCTCTTCAAGGATTGCAACTGGATGCTCACGATAGGAGAAATCTTCTTGGAGCTCAATGTCCTCGAAGTTGACGGTGTGTTCAGGCGTCTTGAAGCACTTTTGGAGTTGGGAGACATGGAACACATCATGAACATTGGCAAAGTTTGCAGGAAGCTCGAGTTGATAGGCGAGGTCGCCTCTCTTGCTGACAATCTTGAAAGGTCCGACGTATCTGGGGGCAAGCTTCCCTTTGATACCGAAGCGATGAGTCCCTTTCATAGGAGAGACGCGGAGGTAAACATGATCTCCGATCTCGAAAGCCAAATCACGGTGCTTACTATCATAGTAGCTCTTCTGGCGGGATTGGGCTGCTTTGAGGTTATCACGAATGACCTTGCACATTTCTTCTGCCTCTGTGATTAGGTCATTACCCAGCAGCTGACGTTCACCAGTTTCAGACCAGTTGAGAAGTGTACGGCACTTCCTACCATACAGAATTTCAAATTGGCCTTGCCCGAACTTGCTTGAAAACTGTTGTTGTATGAGAATTCAGCATAAGGAAGACAATCCTCCCACTTCATGCCGAAGGATATAACACAAGCCCTGAGCATATCTTCAAGAATCTGGTTGACACACTCGACTTGACGGCTTGTTTGAGGATGGAAAGTAGTGCTGAAGCGGATGTTGGTGCCCATGGCCTTCTGAAAAGAATCCCAAAACTTGGAGGTAAAGATGCTGCCACGGTCTGAAGATATCACTTGAGGAATACCGTGCAGAGAGAAAATTCGAGAGGTGTAGAGTTCCGCCAATTAAGCTGCAGTGATCGATTCTTTGATAGGCAGAAAGTGAGCCACTTTGGTGAGCTTGTCGATGACAACGAATATAGCATCATTGCCACGCTTGGACTTTGGAAACCCAGTCACGAAGTCAATTTCAATGTGGTCAAACTTCCATTCTGGAATGGCAAGAGGTTGGAGGAGACCTGCTAGCCTTTGGTGTTCTGCCTTCACTCTTCTGCAGACATCACATTCGTTCACGAATTGAGCGATCTCGCGCTTCATTCGAGTCCACCAATAAGTTTGCTTCAGATCATGATACATCTTCGTGCTACCAGGGTGGATGGAGAGGAGAGAGTTGTGAGCCTCGTTCATGATCACTTTACGAAGTTCACCTTTGGGCACAACAATTCGATCCTCGAAGAAGAGAGTGTCCTTGTCATCAAGTCGGTAGCACTTGTACTTGGACTGACTCTTTGCAATACCAATCTTCACCTTTTTCACCATAGCATCAAGAAGCTGGGCTTGGCGAATCTGGTCTTCCAAGGTAGGAGAAACTTGCAGGTTGGCGAGGAAGCCTTGAGGAACAATTTGCATATTGAGTTTGCGGAAAGCTTCACAAAGCTCGGGTTGATAAGGCTTGAGAATCAGACTATTGCAATATGCTTTTCTGCTCAAAGCGTCAGCAATCACATTAGCCTTGCCTGGAGTATACTCGATACTCGGATTGTACTCTTGAATCATTTCGACCCATCGAGTTTGCCTGAGGTTGAGATTAGGCTGAGTGAAGATGTACTTGAGACTCTTGTGATCAGTGAAAATGTCCACTTTCCTTCCCAATAGAAGATATCTCCAAGTCAACAAAGCGTGCACAACTGCCGCCAACTCGAGATCATGAGTGGGGTAGTTCTTCTCATTAGGCTTCAACCGGCGAGAGGTATAAGCAACAACTTTCTTCTCTTGCATCAGTACAGCACCGAGACCTTGGAGAGAGGCATCACAAAAGACCTCGTACGGCTTGGTTTCATCAGGCGGAGTCAGAACTGGAGCAGTGATCAATTTATCTTTCAAAGCGTTGAAAGCAATATCACACTCCGGAGACCAAACGTACTTGACGTGCTTCTGGAGAAGATTTGAGAGAGGCTTCGCGATCTTGGAAAAGTTTTCAATGAATCTTCGGCAGTAGCTTGCGAGACCGAGGAAGCTACGGAGTTGCTTCAACTTCTGAGGAGGTTCCCAATTAACAATTGCAGACACCTTCTCAGGATCCACGGAAATGCCCTTGGCAGAGATGATATGGCCAAGATAAAGGACCTCATCGAGCCAAAATTCACACTTGGAGAACTTGGCGTAGAACTGATGTTCCCTGAGCTTGTCAAGAACCAAAGGCAAGTGCTTGGCATGATCTTCCTTGTTCTTCGAGAAAACCAGAATGTCGTCGAGATAGACCAAAACGAAGTCATTGGTGTAGGGGTTGAAGATTAAGTTCATCATGCGAGAGAACGTTGGAGGAGCGTTGGTGAGGCCAAAAGACATGACAGTGTATTCATATGACCCATAGCTTGTTCTGAACGCCGTCTTGGGAATATCTTGCTCACGAATGCGAATTTGATGATAACCCATACGGAGATCCATCTTGGAGAACACTTGGGCACCCTTGAGTTGTTCGAACAGCTCATTAATGTTGGGAAGTGGGTATTTGTTCTTGATGGTCTTCTTGTTCAATGGACGATAATCAACACAAAGTCGGTCCGTTCCATCCTTCTTCTTCACAAAAAGAACACCACAACCCCACGGAGAAGTACTGGGACGAATGAGACCCATTCTTTCTTGAACATCGAGTTGTTTCTTCAACTCCTTCAACTCTTCGGGGCCGAGCTTGTAGGGACGTTTGCACACAGGTTCCGTACCAGGCTCAAGTTCAATAACAAATTCAACCGGCCGGTGCGGAGGCATTCCTGGGGAGTTCTTCTGGGAAGATGTCTTGATACTCACAAACCACCGGAATCTGTGAAATAGCATCCAATTCACCCTTCTCATTGAGAGAAAACAACCGGATGGTATTATCCCGAGCAGCAAAGACAATTACATCCTAGGACGAATGAGTCAGTTGAATCTGCCTGGCTGCACAATCGAGGTGAGCCTTGTGTTTAGAGAGCCAGTCCATCCCAAGAATAAGATCGATATCCGAATTACCAAGAACCACCGGAGAAGAGAGAAACTTGTAATCGCCCAATGTGATAGAAATATCGGGAGCAACCAAACTTGAAGTCAAAAGCTTGCCTGGAGAAACAACTTGCATGGCTTTGGGCATAATCTCAGTATCAACATTGTGCTTCGATGCAAACGGGCATGACAAGAAAGAATGCGATGCACCAGTATCAAAAAGTACTTTTGCGGGAACATCATTAACAGGAAGGTTACCCATGATGACATCTGACGAATCCTCTGCCTGAGCTGCATTCACCATATTGACCTTGGCGTGCTTGGGATTATGCTTGACCACAGCTGTACTTGCTGATCTAACAGGAGGAGGAGGAGGAAGACGCCTCTGGTTGAAACACTTGTTGGCGTAGTGACCCTTCTGTTGGCACTTGTTGCACGTGACCTCAGAAAGCGGACGGTGGTACGGAGCACTCGATCTTGGAGCTTGAGACGAAGTCTTGTTCTGAAAGCCTGGGTTTGGTAGGTGGGAAGAACCACTGCCACCTTTGCTCTTCTGCTGATACGGCTGACGGAACGGAGGAGGAGGAAGCCAATACTTCTGCTGCTTGGCCACTTGAGTAGAGGAAGAAGGCGTAGTGTCTCTGACTCGCTTCCTGGAAGCATCACACCTCAACTGAGCAGCCTCTTGCTTCAGTGCCATGTTGTAGAACTCATCGTATCTCAGCGGCTCGAAGAGGACGAGAGCGAGCTGAATTTCTTCACGAAGACCACCCCTGAACTGATAGATCATGCTCTTCTCATCAGGAACGTCCTGCTTGGCAAAACGGGCGAGCTTCTGGAACAACTTGTTGTAGTCATAGACACACAAAGAGCCTTGCTTCAGATTGCGGAATTCCTCACATTTGCTTTCAGTCACACTCTGAGGAATGTGATGAGCTCGGAAATCACGACGGAAATCATCCCAAGTGATCAAACGTCCACCTCTGGAATCCTGGTACTGCTAGAACCACTCTGCGGCTTGATCTTTGAGCTGGAAAGAAGCGAACTTGACGAAATCTTCAGGCCTGACATTGCTGCATTCAAAATGCTTGCCCAGATCGACTAGCCAATCGTCAGCATCGGTAGCCTCAACACAGTTGCAGAACGTCTTTGGACCATTTGCGAGGAACTGGTTCAGAGTAGAATAATGGTTTTGATTGTTGCCTTGATTCCCTTGACTGCCTTGATTCCGCTCTTGGAGGATTTGCATGATCAACTGTGTATTTGCATTGGTTGCGGCCATCACAGCTTGCCAAGCCTCCGGAGGCGATGGAGGTGGTGGCAGATCAGGGTTCAGAGTCGTGCGCGTTGGAGGAGCCATCCTGAAGAGGTTGACCACCATTAGCACACAAATAGACAAATATTGAAGCTGAATCCAACGGAATGAAAATTGCAACAAAAAGTCTTCACATCCGAACAAAATGAATGAATCCACTTCTCTTGAAGTGGTCACATATTCCTAAATTGCGAAGCCACGAAGAATCAGGTAGAAGAGGTACATCAACGAGGGATGGAATCAACATATGACATCGAAGGAACTCGAATACCACAACTCAAGATAAAACCAAGGATTGGCTTGCGGAATAAGCCGGAACAAACATATGATAGAAATTTCGTCCGAAGTTTTCGTGGTGGGACCTACACAGGCTCGATCGTACAGCACCATCATGTACAAGGCAGTGCACATGACATACGAAGCGTCCCCGAGTCAGCATAGCCAAGGACTCTTTAAGACACAACGAGACCACTGTAAAATTGACCGTGAATAGGCGAACCACTAGACGTCGAACCCCAATTTCATATCATATATCTGTTGGAAAGATATCCTAAGAGCTACTTGAATTCCCACCTATGAAACTCCCGAAACTTTCCGTTTATGCAATCAGGTGTTGGGGATACAGGGGAAGCATAATATCTCACCCAAGCTAGCAAATCCTACATCCAGCTGTATCCATCCTTCAACACATAACCAAGAAACCTTCGGAAACCATCTACCTCAACCTTCGAAAAGCATCCGTTATACAAGTTATGGCGATAATCCCGAACTCCCGCCTCAGTACTAGGTGGCGTCGAGGTTATCTCACCAACGAACTGCATAAAGGAGATTTTCGATGTCGCGAACATATCTCAAGTATACCAGAATTGCAACGATAAAATTATGATGACAACACCTCAGAGCTCAACTCCCTGGGACACTTCCACTAAACCCCTGACAGGAGGCACCAAGACAGTATTCTCATCATAAGCCATCGGAACAAATCCAAGATACTCGCGTGATCCTAAATTTTTTTTAGTGAAATTTGAGAAGAGAAGAGTCAAAACTATACGTCAGGATGCCTTACCAGAGCGATGAGGATACTGGGAAGTAAAAAGAATTCCTAAGCTCTCCGATATATAATTCCTAAGGACTCAAAACATTTTTTTCTAGACACAACTCGGCTGCTAAAACGATCAAGCAATGGGGGCTCCTAAGGTCGGGGAAGGCTCTAATTACCAACTTGTAATGCCCTCGATGCGGGTATATCTCCCACATGTCGAGGCACGACTTAGAGGCATAGCCGCATTGAAAGCAATGTCGCAAGTCGGGAAATCATCACACATCCCATGTACATAAATAATATAAAGGGGAATAACATAATTGGCTTACACTCGCCACGTCACATCAAAGTACATAAATAACATCCATCATACAAATCACTCATGGCCCGACTACGGCGACAAAATAGAAAAAGACCCCCAACATGCGACAAGGCCCTGAATCTAACCCCGAATAGGCACCACTACTGATCATCAGGAAAAGACACATAGTAATGCTGAGAGTCCTCGTCGTACTCCCACTTGAGCTCGAGCGCGCCATCTGGAGCTGTATCATCTGTCCCTGCATCTGGTGTAATAGTAATCTGTGAGCCACAGGGACTCAGCAATCTCGCACCCTCGTGATCAAGACTATTTAAGCTTAATAGGTAGGAAAGGGGTAATGTAAGTGGAGCTGCAGCAAGCGACTAGCATATATGGTGGCTAACTTATTCGCAAAAGAGAGCGAGAAGAGGAGGCAAGGCACGAGCGAGAAACTAGAGAGCAACCTGCGCAAACATAACGCCAACACCGTGTCCACTTCCCGATTCCGCCGAGAAGAGGCCATCACGGCAACACACTCAGTTGATTCATTTTAATTAATTAAGGTTCACGTTATCTACAACCGGACATTAACAGATTACCATCTGCCCATAACCGCGGGCACGGCTTTTGAAAGATCAATCCCTGTAGGGGGGTCCCAACTTAGCCCATAACAAGCTCTCACGGTCAACGAAGGAATAGACCTCCACCCAAGACACACCGATCAGACTCGGTATCCCGGTACAACAAGATGATTCCACAGGTTAAAACAAGTCCAGCAACACCGCCCGAATGTGCCGACAAATCCCGATAGGAGCTGCACATATCTCATTCTCAGGGCACACTCAGATGAGACATCCTACGAGTAAAACCAACCTCAAGTTGCCCCGAGGTGGCCCCGCAGTCTACTCGGTCGGACCAACACTCAGAGGAGCACTGGCCCGTGGGGGGCTAAAATAAAGATGACCCTGAGGCTCCGTAAACCCAAGGGAAAAAAAGGGGTAGGTGGAAAATGGTAAAACCAATGTTGGGCATTGCTGGAAAAGCTTTAATCAAGGCGAACTATCAAGGGGTTCCCATTATAGCCCAACCGCGTAAGGGACGCAACAATCCGGGAACATAACACCGATATGACGGAAACTAGGGCGGCAAGAGTGGAAGAAAACACTAGGAGAGAGGCCGAGCCTTCCACCCTTTACCAAGTATATAGATGAATTAAGATAACATGGCAATATAATGATATCCCAACAAGTAAAATAAATGTTCCAACAAGGAGCGGCTCCAATCTTCACCTGCAACTAACAACGCTATAAGAAGGGCTGAGCAAAGCGGTAACATAGCCAATCAACGGTTTGCTAGGACAAAGGTGGGTTAGAGGCTCAATCATGGCAATTGGGAGGCTGACAAGCAAGTGGTAGGCATCGTAGCAATGGCATAGCAAAAGAGCGAGAAAACTAGCATAGCAAAGATAGTAGTGATTTCGAGGGTATGATCATCTTGCCTACACAGTTGTCAGAGTTGACTGGATCCTCAAAAGCAAACTCAACGGGCTCCTCGTTAGCGAACTCGTCTCCCGGCTCTACCCAACAACACAAACAAGCAACAAGGATACAATCAACCACGTGCAAGGGCAACCAATAAGATGCAAATGATGGTATGCTATGCGGGATGCAAAATGCAAGACGTGACAGGAAATGCATGACCCTGGCCTGAAATTGGAAAACCAAGTGTGCCACTAGATAGAGGGGAAGAAATCCCCTGAAAACGATATAAAGATCATGGGAATCGGAGCTATGGTTTGGAAATGGCAAGCGTTTTACGAAACGAACCGATCTGCGATTTACAGCAAGTAGGCTCCTAAATGCAATGAAATGAACATGCTACAGCCACCAAACATGAAAACAAAATACATGGCAGGGACGTACACAAGATTCTTAACAAATCACTAGGACTGAGCCATAGGCAAATTCATCCATTAAGGGGTTCAAACAAGCATGGCAAAACTGAATAAGCAAAACAGATTTCAGACTTAGTGAAATTAACACTAGTCTGAAATTTCAGACCACGATGCTCTCTTCGGAGCAGCAAAACAACATGATACATGACCTGAACATGGAAAGTAAGATCGTGGCCTGGAGCTACTCAACAAGATTAACAAAACACCCAAAATGACCTGGGGCCAAAAGGGTTAGCAAAATACTCTAGCGAGCACACGAACATAGATGAAACACAATCAGTTTCCAGACTTAGTGAAAACTGAGACATGCTGAAACTATAACTCATGGAGGCATGTAAACGAGCTCGATGCACTCACTATGGTGCAAGTAATGGCAAGGCAAGCACATATCCATAAAGAAGGCACAAAATTCTAGCTAGACATGGCAAGAACAATGGCATAGCATGCACGAGTCACTAGCAATGGCACCGGCAAAATCGCAAAAGAGTTCACGATCTGCCCAAATTAATAATGATGCAAAAGTTGAGCTCAATTGAGTCAACCTAGGTTGCTCCAACATAACAAGTAAAGACATGGATGGATAGAGCACCACAAGATTAACAAATGTCCCTTACTGAGCATACTCAAAAGGGGCATGGATCACTAGGAAACAAGCTGGACATATGGCATCATGAACTAAAACATCCCAGACTTAGTGAAAATCACTAAGTCTCTGAAATCAGCAATCTCAGGTACCCCTCTTTGCAAGATTGCACAAGACACCACACACATCCTAAAAATTCATGGGTGGCACCTCTGGAAAGAAGACAAAATGCTTAACAATTCATCCCAAAGGGGCACAGGCATATCATGCAGACAATAATCATGGCAAAAATGACAAAAGTCAATGATGAGCTAACGGATCTGCAATTTAACTCACGATGCCTCCTTCTAACAGCATTTTGGGCATCAAGATGAACTCAAATGCAAATGATGCAATGGAATGAAATGATGTACTCGTCGAGACGAAGATTTTGATATATCATATGTCCAAAACAGAGCTACGGTTGCGAAGATATGAGCAGTCAAAAATAGCACAAAAAATTAGGGTTAGGGGGAGAGAAGTCAACCGATGCCCAGATCCAGATCTGGATCGGCACGCTTCCCGAGGCGGCGCCGGAGTTCACTGTTCGCCGGAGCAGTGCGGTGGTGGCCGGACTTGATGGGGAAGAAGGGCGGCGCGGCAGGGTGGTGGTCGGCGGCGTGGACGCGGCGGCGGGGTCTGGCGAGGGGCGGCCGGGTCGAGGCGGTCGGGCGTGGCGGCGAGGCGGCGCCGGTCGCCAGAGTTGCCCACGGCAGCGGGGCGGCCGAGCCCGAGGACGAAGGCGGCGGGGCTCGCCGGGAAGGAGCCGGTGGAGGCGGGCGGCGGCGCTGGAGGAGATGGGCTCGGGGGGGGGGGGGGGCGTACGCGGGCTCTCCCGGGCCGGCGGCGGCGACGGTAGGCTGTGCCACATGGCACGATGCGAGTGGGCGGCGGTGGCGGGGCGGACACGTCCGGCGCCGGGCGGACACGTCCGGCGGCGGATCTGGAATCTTTTTTTTGGAGTAGGGTTTGGACAGGGGAGAAGAAGAGATCCGAATGGAGGGGGTATTTATAGGCATAGAGGGAGCTAGGAGAGTCCAAATGAGGTGCGTTTTTCGCCCACGCGATCGTGATCGAACGACCGAGACGAAGGAGCAGAGTTTGGTGGGTTTTGGGCCAAATTGGAGGGGTGTTGGGCTGCAACACACACGAGGCCTTTTCGGTCCCTCGGTTAACCGCTGGAGTATCAAACGAAGTCCAAATGACCCGAAACTTGACAGGCGGTCTACCGGTAGTAAACCAAGGCCGCATGGCAAGTCTCGGTCCAATCCGGAAATGTTTAATCCCCACACACGAAAGAAGGCTAGAAATGGCCACCGGAGGAGAACGAAGCGCCGGAATGCAAAACGGACAGCGGGGAAAATGCTCGTATGCATGAGATGAACATGTATGCAAATGCAATGCACGTGATGACATGATATGAGATGCACGAAAACGAAAACAACACACGGAGACAAAGACCCGAACCCGAGGAATAAATATAACTTAATGCCGGAAATGGCAAGAGTTGGAGTACAAATTGGGAAAGGTATATCTGGGGCGTTACAGGGCTGCAGTAGCAGAGCGGAGGAGGAGGAGGCGTAGGCGTAGGCAGAGGGCACAATGTGCTGCCAAGGAGGAAGTGGAGGCAGAGTTCAACAGACGCCTTGCCCGTGAGGTGAAGGATACATGCAAATCCAATGAACTGGAGCTACTTTTCACAAACAGCAGGGGAAGGAACCATGTACAGATCATTAGTTGGGCTAGGCTGAGAGCGGCCACGGTCCACATCCATCCACCAGGGCCAAATGGCGTCATTTCTTTGATCATTATGACTGAAGTATTGAATTTTTATGTTTTTAAGATAATGGTCTGAGAGTGCAGATGGTTGAATGACTAAATGAATTCAACTATCTACTTCTGAATTAGTTTTTTTATCTACATATGTTTGGTATGTGCGCTCTGAACTACTGTCGTATGTGATGTCCAACAATTATTTTGAACTGTTGCTTTATCTGAAGTTTAACTATTTTGCGGTCAATGTTGTATGACTTGTATAATAACTATTTTTTACCAGCTGGCTGCCACCTACCTATTTATTATTTTTATAATCTACGAGTCTTCCTAGCTATAAACTTTGTCCATCTTGTGTGGTGTGTGGCTTTAGTCGCCCCCCCCTCCTTTTTCTTCCTTCTTCCAGAATTAGATATAGGTTCCTCCCTCTTTTCTCTGTTGTTTTCTTCCTTTTTCCTGTGTTTCCCATGGAGGATTGTTCATGCGTATGTCTCGCAAATATGGCGCGCATAGCTGACGGCTGTGTGTACGAATCTGGTTTGGAGCTCACCGAGAGTTAGCACCGTGGGAAACTTTTATGTCTGCTGTACATCAACCATGGGTTTCGTGCACCCTATGTTTGTCGCCAGACGGTTGGGGACTTGGAGGAATCATGGGTATGTGTTTCTATTCTTTTTGTTTTCTTCTTTTTGTAGGCCTCATTTTGAATCCCATGTACTGAATCTATAGTTTGGTTTTATTAATAGTTTGTCTATAATTTTTATTTGGTTTTGTCAGAAGTTAACAATAGGGATTTGTATGTGTATTTGTTCATTACTTAACAATATTTATCCATTTTTGTATAATCCTTGTTCTATTTTTGTCAGATGTTTTACTATAGGGGTATTGATATGTATATTTCTTTAGTTTACTCAGGACATATTGATACGTCTCCGTCGTATCTACTTTTCCAAACACTTTTGTCCTTGTTTTGGACTCTAACTTGCATGATTTGAATGGAACTAACCCGGACTAACGCTGTTTTCAGCAGAATTACCATGGTGTTATTTATGTGCAAAAACAAAAGTTCTCGGAATGACCCGAAACTTCACGGAGCAACTTTTTGGAATATATAAAAAATACCTGCAAAAGATGAAGGCCAGGGGGCCACCACCTGTCAACGAGGGTGGGGGCGCGCCCCTACCTCGTGGGCGCCCGGGAGCTCCTCCGACTCCAACTCCAACTCTATATATCTTGTTTCGGGGAGAAAAAAAATCAAAGAGAAGGATTCATCACATTTTACGATACGGAGCCACCGCCAAGCCCTAAAACCTCTTGGGAGGGCTGATCTGGAGTCCTTCGGGGCTCCGGAGAGGGGAATCCGTCGCCATCATCATCATCATCAACCATCCTCCATCAACAATTTCATGATGCTCACCGCCGTGCGTGAGTAATTTCATCATAGGCTTCCTGGACGGTGATGGGTTGGATGGGATCTATCATGTAATCGAGTTAGTTTGTTAGGGTTTGATCCCTAGTATCCACTATGTTCTGAGATTGATGTTGCTATGACTTTGCTATGCTTAATGCTTGTCACTAGGGCCCGAGTGCCATGATTTCAGATCTGAACCTATTATGTTTTCATCAATATATGAGAGTTTTAGATCGTATCTTGCAAGTCTATAGTCACCTATTATGTGTTATGATCCGTTAACCCTGAAGTGAAAATAATCGGGATACTTACCGGTGATGACCGTAGTTTGAGGAGTTCATGTATTCACTATGTGCTAATGCTTTGTTCCGGTACTCTATTAAAAGGAGGCCTTAATATCCCTTAGTTTCCGTAAGGACCCCGCTGCCACGGGAGGGTAGGACAAAAGATGTCATGCAAGTTATTTTCCATAAGCACGTATGACTATATTCGGAATACATGCCTACATTATATCAATGAACTGGAGCTAGTTCTGTGTCACCGTAGGTTATGACTGTTACATGATGAACCACATCCGGCACAATTCTCCATCACTGATCTATTTCCTACGAGCTTTCCATATATTGTTCTCCGCTTATTTACTTTTCCGTTGCTATTGCTATCATCACTACAAAATACCAAAAACATTACTTTTGCTATCATTACCTTTTGCTACCGTTACCACTGCTATCATATTACTTTGCTACTAAACACTTTGCTGCAGATATTAAGTTTCCAGGTGTGGTTGAATTGACAACTCAGCTGCTAATACTTGAGAATATTCTTTGGCTCCCCTTGTGTCGAATCAATAAATTTGGGTTGAATACTCTACCCTCGAAAACTGTTGCGATCCCCTACACTTGTGGGTTATCAAGACTATTTTCTGGCACCGTTGCTGGGGAGCATAGCTCTATTCTTTGAGACACTTGGGATTTATATCTGCTTATCATTATGAAGAACTTGAGAGATCCAAAAACCAAGATTTATCCCTCAACTACGAGGGGAGGTAAGGAACTGCCTTCTAGCTCTGCACTTGATTCACCTTCTGTTATGAGTAAGCTTGCGACACCTAAACCTGCTTCTACTATTCGTTCTGATATGTCGCATGTTATTGATGATGCCACTTCTGCTATGCATGATACTTATGATGAAACTACTTCTATGCTTTATACTACTGTGCCACTTGGTGAACTTCTTGATGAACAACTTGCTAGGGCAAGAGAGAATGAAAATATTGAATCTGATAATACTGATGAAATTGATGATGAAGACTTGCCTGTTATTCCTGAGGGTTATGTTTTTGGTAAGGAAGCTTCTTTAGCTATTTTAGCTTGCAAAGATAGATACGAACTTAAGAGGTTATTAGCTAAACGGAATCAGAAATCACTAAATGCTAGAATGAAACCTGACCCTGCTTTTGCTACTTCACCTATCTGTGTTACCGATAAGGATTATGAATTCTCTGTTGATCCTGATATAATTACTTTGGTTGAATCTAATCCTTTACATGGCTATGAATCTGAAACTGTTGTGGTAGATCTTACTAAATTAAATGATATAGCTACCCTGTTCACTAATGATGAGAGAACTCGCTACTTTTATATCCTTAAAATATTTCCGTTCTCATTAAAGGGTGATGCTAAGATATGGTTTAATTCTCTTGATCCTGGTTGTGTGCGTAGTCCCCACGATGTGATTTATTACTTCTCTGCTAAATATTTCCCAGCTCATAAGAAACAAGCTGCTTTGAGGTATATATATATAATTTTGTGCAACTTGAAGAAGAGAGTCTCCCACAAGCTTTGGGGAGGCTTCTCAAGTTACTTAATGCTTCTTAAGAAAAATGAAATACATGATATCTTTTATAATGGACTAACCGATGCTTCCAGAGATTACCTGGATAGTTGTGCTGGTTCTTTTTTCAGGGAAAGAACACCGGATGAAGCTGAAATTCTATTGAATAATATGTTGACAAATGAAAATAATTGGACACCTCCAGATCGAATTCCTGAGCCTATTCCTAAACCAACTCCGAAGAAGAGGGGTATTCTATTTCTCAGTCCTGAAGATATGCAAGAGGCAAAGAAATCTATGAAAGACAAAGGTATTAAAGCTGAAGATGTTAAGAATTTACCTCCTATTGAAGAAATACATGGTCTTAATTTACCTCCTATTGAAGAAACATATGATCCTAATCCATTACTTATTGAAGAAACTCGTGGTCCTGATAACCCGACACATGTAGTAAAGGTAAATTCTCTCTATAGGTATGAGAAAGCTGAAATCCCATTTACTAAATTTGCTAGCCCATGCTTAGATGAGTTTGATAAATTTATGTTTAAGCAAGAAGACTTCAACGCTTATTTTGGTAGACAATTGTAATACAATTCAAATATGCTTGGACACTTGGGTGATTATATGGCTAATGTTAAAGGTGAACTTAAACTTATTAGTAAACATGCTTCTATAGTTACCACTCAAGTAGAACAAGTACTTAAAGCTCAAAATGATTTGCTCAATGAATTAAATAGTAAGAATAATGATTATGCTGTTAGAGTGGCTACTAGAACTGGTAGAATGACTCACGAACCTTTGTATCTTGAAGGCCACCCTAAGAGAATTGAGCAAGATTCTCAGAGAAATAATATAGATGCACCTAGTCCTTCTAAAAGGAAGAAAAAGAAAAATGATTGGACTTTGCATGCTTCTAGTGAACCTATTACTAAAACACTTGAGAATCCAAATGATATTTCTATTTCTGATGCTGAAACACAATCTAGTAATGAACCTGAAACTAGTGATAATGATAATAAAAATGTTCATGATGATGCTCAACCTAGTCATGATAATGATATAGAAATTGAACCTGTTGTTGATTTTGATAACTCACAATCAAAGAATCAACATTATGATAAGAAAGACTTTGTTGCTAGGAAACATGGTAAAGAAAGAGATCCTTGGGTTCAGAAACCCATGCCTTTTCCTCCCAAACCATCCAAGAAAAGGATGATGAGGATTTTGAGCATTTTGCTGAAATGATTAGACCTATCTTTTTGCGTTTGCGATTAACTGATATGCTCAAAATGAATCCTTATGATAAGTATATGAAAGATATTGTTACTAATAAAAGAAAGATACCGGAAGCTGAAATTTCCACCATGCTTGCTAATTATACTTTTAAGGGTGGAATACCAAAGAAACTTGGAGACCCAGGAGTACCCACTATACCATGCTCCATTAAAAGAAACTATGTTAAAACTGCTTTATGTGATCTTGGAGCCGGTGTTAGTGTTATGCCTCTCTCTTTATATCGTAGACTTGATTTGAATAAGTTGACACCTACTGAAACATCTTTGCAAATGGCTGATAAATCAACTGCTGTACATGTCGATATTTGTGAGGATGTACCTGTTGTAGTTGCAAACGTTACTATTTTAACGGACTTTGTTATTCTTGATATTCCCGAGGACGATAGTATGTCTATTATTCTTGGAAGACCCTTTTTGAACACTGCAGGGGCTGTTATTGATTGCACTAAAGGCAATGTCACTTTTCATGTTAATGGTAAAGAGCATACGGTACACTTTCCGAGGAAACAACTTCAAGTCCACAGTATCAATTCTATTGGAAAAATTCTATTGATTATATTTGGAGGTTTTGAATTTCCTCTTCCTACTATCAAGAAGAAATATGATATTCTTATTATTGGGGATGTGCATATCCCCGTTGAGGTAACATAGTGTTATTCGAAATTTCTCCAGTTCCATGTTATTCGAAATGAGTTTGTTAACAAGACCTGATCAACCTTGTTAGTGGATTCCTTCTAATGAGCATGAGATGGATGAAACTAGAAGGCACAACCTTCTGTATCCCACTTTTACTTTCTGTTATTTATATTAAATAAAATAACAATAAATATTTTTCTGTCTGTTATCTGATTATTCGTGCAATATAAAAATACCCCGAAAATAAAAGTTCTCCAAATGCCCTAAAATTTCAATATGATTTTTTCTAGAATATTTGAGAATATTTGGCACTGAGAACAGAGCAGGAGGAGCTGGCACCTGGCCACGAGGGTCAGGGGCGCGCCCTACCCCCCTGGGCGCGCGCCCTGCCTCGTGGGCCCACGGTGGCCCTCCTCCACTTATACTTTCACCCACACACTCCTTCTTCCTCCCACAAACATGAAACCCGAGTCCCAGCTCGTTTTGCTGCCATTTTTGATCTCCTTGCTCAAAGCACCTCTCGGAAAACTGCTTGGGGAGATTCGTCCTTAGTATGTGACTCCTCCATTGGTTCAATTAGTTTTTCTTCTAGTGCTTTATTCATTGCAAATTTGTGCTGCCTAGGTGACCATGTTCTTGAGCTTGCATGTCAAATTTATATGGTTCCAAGTAGTTTTGATGCACGATATAAGCTCTAGGCACTTGTAGGAGTAGTTGCTCTCAATATTATTGAGTTCGGTTTACTTTTATTTTGAAGTTACTACAAAATTTCAGAATTTTTCAGAGGAAGAAATATGCTTAGGAAAATGTTCCAAGGTGCTTCTTCAAGAAAGCAAGGACCCAGGCTTGCAATGCGTGATGTTGATGAAGAGCCACCAAGAGATGCTCAAGTGCGTCCTTGTGAATGGCCTTCTGAGAACTTTATGGATCGAGTGGGAGTTAAGGAAGAATTTAACGCATATTTGCGTAACGCGGATCTTGTGAGCTTCGAGGAAGAGAAGTGCAGCCAGTATCACCATCTCACTAGTTCCTTTGTGAGAAGGTTTGAATTTTCATCTTCACGTAATTCTCCAATTGTCCTGTTTGATCTCTATGAAAATTCTTACACTCTAGACTTAGAGGATTTTACCACTGCTTGCAAACTTCCACAATGGGGTAGTATCAGGGATCCTCGCAAATCTGAATTTAGAGATTTTCTTGCTAGTATAACTGTGGGGAAATCTAGAGATATAACACAAGCTACCATAGGGAGCATTCACTTTCCTGCTATACATTATTTTGCTCTCTTCATAGGTAGATGCATTAATGGTAAAGATGAAGCATGTCATATGTGTGTTCCTGACCTTAGTATTCTTAGGAGTGCTGTGTTAGGAGACAAATCTTATAATTTGGGAGCCATTGTTGCACGTAGGTTGCATCTTAATAGATTTAATGGAGATTTCTCTGGTGGAATTTATGCAACCCGCATAGCTAATTTTCTTGGTGTGGCCATACGTGAAGATGATATTGAATTACGCCCTGCTTACTTAGACTTTAATGCTATGGTTCACCACCAGTTTGTTGAGAGGAATGAATCACCTCTCCAGTATCGACTAATCTTTGACAGACGGCGTGCTGTCCGTATTACTCTCCTTGCTCCTGCCTTCTTTGATCATCAGGCAAAAGGAAGATATATTATTACCAGAGAGGAGGCAGATGAGTACGAGAGGAGAGCGGAGGCCACTCGTCGCCACACTGCAGCTCAGGAGGCGATAGCCGCTGCATTGCAATACGATCCCAACTACTATTAGGGATATCCGCCAGGCCAGCCGTGTCCAATGACCAACTTAGGCCAAAAGCCTAAGCTTGGGGGAGTACGTATCTCCCACCGACATTACATTTATGTTGACACACTCATTGCTAGATGTCGGTCCTCATACTTTTTCATTGTATCATCCATGATTGTTTATTTCCTTTTTATGCTTTCTTCTTGTGTGTTTAATAAACCTTAAGAAAAACCAAAAAAATTAGTTGTAGCTTTTAACTAGTTTTAATTTCCATGCTTGTAATAGTAATTAAAAAGAAAACCCAAAAATATTTCCTGTTCTTCTTATGCTTGTTGGGAGCTTTCCCGTGTAAATAGTTTTATTTCTTTTCTTTTCTTTGGGGGTCGATAGGAGAAGACCATGATTAAATTATTGAAGTAGCTCTTATATGCATAATTGTTGATCTGACAAAAGAGCCCATATTGCCTTGTCTTCTCCTGTTTATTGAATGCTTGCAGATTCCAGCTTAGTCCAATGCACGCGCATTATTATTATTATTATTATTATTCACATCGTTCGGTCATGCAAGTGAAAGGCAATCATGAAGATATATGATGGACTGACTGAGATGAGAAAAACTTGTATGAACTCGACCTCTTTTGTTTTTGTAAATATGATTGGTTCATCGTTCCTGATTCGGCCTATTATGAATAAACATGTTTGCAATGACAACTAGAGATCATAGTTCTTGTGCCATGCTTGATTAGCTATGAGTTATAATGGTTTACCTTGCGTGCCAACATGCTATTGAAATGGTTATGATGTGGTATGATAGGGTGGTATCCTCCTCTGAATGATTTAAGTGACTTGACTTGGCGCATGTTCACGCATGTAGTTGAAACAAAATCAACATAGCCTTCACGATATTTATGTTCATGGTGGATTATATCCTACTCATGCTTGCATCCAATGTTTATTAATTTTAATGCATGTACATGGATGTTGTCGCTCTCTAGTTGGTCGCTTCCCAGTCTTTTGCTAGCCTTCACCTGTACTAAGCGGGAATACTTCTTATGCATCCAACTCCATAAACCCCAATTTTATTCCATATGTGTCCACCATACCTACCTATATACGGTATCTACCTGCCGTTCCAAGTAAATTTTTATGTGCCAAACTCTAAACCTTCAAATAAATATCCTATTTTGTATGCTCGAATAGCTCATGTATCAACTAGGGTTGTCCGTATCTTCCATATTAGGAGGGCTATTCTTAAGAGGAGTGGACTCCGCTCCTCACTCACGAGAAAAATGGTTCGTCACCGGGATGCCCAGTCCCATGCTTTATGCAAACTAAATCAAAATAATTGCAAACAAAACTCCCCCTGGGACTCTTGTTAGTTGGAGGTACTCGTTGTTTCGAGGAAGCCATGGATTGATTCTTGTTGGTGGAAGGGGGAGTATAAACTTTACCATTCTGTTTGGGAACCGCCTATAATGTGTGTAGCATGGAAGATATAGCCATCTCTTGGTTGTTATGTTGACAATGAAAGTATACCTCTCAAAATATTATTCACCTCTATTTCAAAACCGAGCTCTGGCACCTCTACAAATCCGTGCTTCCCTCTGCGAAGGGCCTATCTATTTACTTTTATGCTGAGTCATCAACCTCTTATTAAAAAGCACCAGTTGGAGAGCACTGCTGTCATTTGCATTCATTATTGTTAGTTTACATTGGGTATGACTTGACTGGATCTCTTTTACCATGAATTACAATGTCTAGTCAGTCCTTGATCTTTGAAGGTTCTCTGCATTTATGTTTTGCGGTCTCAGAGAGGGCTAGCAAGATACCATCTTGTTATATCATATTATGATTTTTTTGAGAAAGTGTTGTCACCCCAAACTTATTATTACTGCTCGCTAGTTGATTATTCCATTGATATGAGTAAACTTGAGACCTAAGAATTATTGTGAATGTGGTTAGTTATAATCTTTGCTAAAAACTTGAATGCTGGCTTTACATATTTACAACAACAAGAGCAAACAAAGTTTGTAAAACTTTTTCATTATCACTTTCAGTTTGTCAACTGAATTGCTTGAGGTCAAGCAAAGGTTTAAGCTTGGGGGAGTTGATACGTCTCTGTCGTATCTACTTTTCCAAACACTTTTGCCCTTGTTTTGGACTCTACCTTGCATGATTTGAATGGAACTAACCCGGACTGACGCTGTTTTCATCAGAATTACCATGGTGTTATTTATGTGCAGAAACAAAAGTTCTCGGAATGACCTGAAACTTCACGGAGCAACTTTTTGGAAAATATAAAAAATAACTGCAAAAGATGAAGGCCAGGGGCCTACCACCTGTCCACGAGGGTGGGGGGCACGCCTGCCCCCTTGGGTGCGCCCCCTACCTCGTGGGCCCCCTGGCACTCCTCTGACTCCAACTCCAACTCTATATTTCTTGTTTTGGGGAGAAAAAAATCAGAGAGAAGGATTCATCGCGTTTTACGATACGGAGCTGCCGCCAAGCCCTAAAACCTCTAGGGAGGGCTGATCTGGAGTCCATTCGGGGCTCTAGAGAGGGGAATCCGTCGCCATCGTCATCATCAACCATCCTCCATCACCAATTTCATGATGCTGACCGCCGTGTGTGAGTAATTCCATCGTAGGCTTGCTGGACGGTGATGGGTTGGATGGGATCTATCATGTAATCGAGTTACTTTGTTAGGGTTTGATCCCTAGTATCCACTATGTTCTGAGATTGATGTTGCTATGACTTTGCTATGCTTAATGCTTGTCACTAGGGCCCGAGCGCCATGATTTCAGATCTAAACCTATTATGTTTTCATCAATATACGAGAGTTTTAGATCCTATCTTGCAAGTCTATAGTCACCTATTATGTGTTATGATCCGTTAACCCCGAAGTGACAATAATCGAGATAATTACCGGTGATGATCGTAGTTTGAGGAGTTCATGTATTCACTATGTGCTAATGCTTTGTTCCGGTACTCTATTAAAAGGAGGCCTTAATATCCCTTAGTTTCCATAAGGACCCTGCTGCCTCGGGATGGTAGGACAAAAGATGTCATGCAAGTTCTTTTCCATAAGCACGTATGACTATATTCGGAATACATGCCTACATTATATCAATGAACTGGAGCTAGTTCTGTGTCACCGTAGGTTATGACTGTTACATGATGAACCACATCCGGCATAATTCTCCATCACTGATCCATTGCCTACGAGCTTTCCATATATTGTTCTCCGCTTGTTGACTTTTCCGTTGCTACTGCTATCATCACTACAAAATACCAAAAACATTACTTTTGATATCATTACCTTTTGCTACCGTTACCACTACTATCATATTACTTTGCTACTAAACACTTTGCTGCAGATATTAAGTTTCCAGGTGTGGTTGAATTGACAACTCAGCTGCTAATACTTGAGAATATTCTTTGGCTCCCCTTGTGTCGAATCAATAAATTTGGGTTGAATACTCTACCCTCGAAAACTATTGCGATCCCCTATACTTGTGGGTTATCACATATGACTAGTTAGTTTGGTATTTTTGTTTTGGTTCAATTTTTTTCACTTTGTTGTGCAACAGTTCCTAGATCTGTGTAAATATTCAGTTATGTCAGGTGTTCACTTTATTTTCTACTCCCATGCCCATTTGCAAAAAATGTCACCCAGAATCAGGATTGTTGCTCCTAGTTCGGGGATACTGAAGATGTAGACTTCTGACAAAAAGGGTATCAGTTGATGGAAGTTGCCTACCACATTCACTTTGATGGTTGCATCAACCTAACTACTAGGTGGAAGGAGCTTGTGGCAGAGTTTGGAATTGAGGATGGTGATGTGGTTATTGTTATGTTCTCCAAGGAAGATGACTCTCTGACGTTCAATATTTATGTGTTGTGGGTTTAAATGTGGCAAATGACGCTGGTTGTGAGATTTGTGTGCATTTGATTATGTTGCAGTATTTTTCTTTAAAACAATGCATGTGAGATGGTTGAATTCTATGTTATTACCAGATGGTTTGGAACAATTTGTTCGCATGTTATTGTATGCACTTTTTTATTAATGTAATGCTTCCTATTTTGGCTCAAGCACAACTGTTTTTATATATTTTATATATTTGAATTGGAACAATTGTAGTTGAATTGATGCACATACTTTGTTTTTACTCGGATATTTTCATGTACATAGCTCGCACATGAAAAATATACGCCAATGATGGATGTAGGACGCCCTGGGTTTGAGTTTGTTGAACTTGCATGCTGTTAATGATAGTACTGAACTATTTTGGATGCCAATGGCCAACCGCATTCATTTGTTGTAGAGCATTTTGTCTTACTATTGACATGAATTTAGAGCATAGTTTATTTTTTTAGTTGAATAGTGATAGTTCTAGTATTTTTTGAAATAAAAAGAATATAATCTTTGCTGCACATTACTAATTTTACTTGAACCTTATGAATTTTAGTAGTTGAACTTTTGAAATTTTTGTTTTTGAAATTTTTATTACAATCTTCTACATTTAATTTTTTTTAAAAAGATTTTTTTTCATTTTTTTACAACGAACATGTGTTTGAACTTTTCTACATTCTTTTATTTGAACTGATTTCTTATTAGTTTTTTTTAAATTATCTACATTTGTTCCTTTTATTTGGTCTTGTGTGATCGGTTGGAATTTTATAATGGGGCGAACTGTTGTTTGGGCCATCCCCCGGAGCCATTGTTTTTAGCCCAAGTAGCTCGTTCGCGCGGCTGTGCAGTGCGGCGTGCGCGTGCGCTATACGTTTAGTCCCACCTCGCTAGCAGAGGGGGCTCTCGACCTGTTTATAAGCGCTGCTGAGGCTTACTGGTCAAACTCCTCTGAATACTTACCTGAGCGCTTATACACAACGCTCGCTCTTTGTCATGACCTGTGGGCCCTAGTCGGTTGGCCCCTGTAGTCTGGTTTATAATGGATTCGCCAGTGGTTTCGCTGTTGGCTTGAGTCCTAGTACCCACCTGCATTGGGCCGGCCTGTCCCTTGGGCGGTCAATATTTTTGATTCTTATCATTTATTCCTCTAGTTTTTATGATTTTTTACCTAATATAAACATTTTTTTAGTACTGAATGTTCTCCTCTGCTTGAACTGACATTTTTTATAGTGTGTTTCCCTTGCTTTCTCTTTGTTCTCATTTCTTGTAGCATTTTTTTGGATTTTTTATGAACATCTGGGTAAGGTATATAGGACCGCACCAAGTGGCATAGCCGTACTGACACACATTTTGTATGGACTGAAGAACATCTTTTTTAGGGGGTGTGGGTGCATGAGGGCTGGCAAACAGAATAACCACACTGAGCCCGTCAAACAGCACACTGCCATGTTAGCGCGAGGCCGAGCTGGGGGGAGGGCGGTCGGGAACCCCCCTCCCCCATCCCAGCGAGGCCGAGCTAGGAGCGAGCCGAAGCAGGCGACTATGCAGCGTGCCACGGGGTCGCATGCAGAGGCGAGTCTGTAACATGACTTGCCCCATTTATCTACCTTTTAATTAGGGAAAAAACCAGCACCGCACCGAGGGGCATAGTTGTACTGACACATCTTCCTTGTATGGACTTGCCCCAATTTATCCATCTTTTTAGGGGAAAACCAGCATCGCACCGAGGGGCACAGTTATACTAACACATCTTCCTTGTATGGGCGTGCCCACATTATCTATCTTTTTAGGGGGGAAACCAGCACCGCACTGAGGGACATAGTTGTACTGACACATCTTCCTTGTACGGACTTGCCCCCATTATCTATCATTTTAGGGTGTGTGGGTGCATGGGGGAACAAGATAACCGCACTGCACCTGTCAAACTAGCACACTGCCACATTAGCGCGAGGCCGAGCGGGGGGGGGGGGGGGGGGGGAGGGCGTCGGGACCCCCCATCCTAGCGAGGCCGAGCTAGGAACGAGTCGTAGCAGGCGACGACATCGCATGCCACAGCATCGCATGCGGAGGACAGTCTGTAACATGCCTTGCCCCATTATCTATCTTTTTAGTGTGTTGGGTGCATGGGGGGACAAAATAACCGCACTGCGCCTACCAAATGAGTGGATTGTCGCGTTAGCACGAGGCCGAGCCGGGGGATGGGGGGTCAGGACCCCCCCCCCCCCCCCCGGCGAGGCCGAGCCAAGAACGAGCCGTAGTAGGCGACGACACGGCGTGCTGCCGCGTCGCATGCGAAGGAGAGTTTGTAACCTGACTTGCCCCATTTATCTATCTTTGTAGTGGAAAACTAGCACCGCACCGAGGGGTAAAGTTGCACTAACACATCCTCCTTGTATGGACTTGCCCCCATTATCTATATTTTTAGGGGACAAACTAGCACCGCACCGAGGGGCATTGTTGTACTGACACATCCTCCTTGTATGGACTTGCCCCCATTATCTATCTTAGGGGGTGGGGGTGCGTGGGGGGTGGGGGACAACATAAGCGCACTGCCCCTGTCAAACGAGCGCACTGCCGTGTTAGCGCGAGGCCGAGTCGGGGGGGGGGGGCGGTCGGGACCCCCCTCCCCTATCCTGGCAAGGCCGAACCAGGAACGAGCCGTAGCAGGCGACGACGCGGCGTCGCATGTGGATGTGAGTCTGTAACATGACTTGCCCCATTATCTATCTTTTTAGGGTGTGTGGGTGCGGGGGGGGGGGGGAGTGAAAAAGAATAACCGCACTGCACCTGTCAAATGAGCGCACTGCCACTTTAGCGCGAGGCCGAGCCAGGGAGAGGGGGGAGGGACCACCGTCCCCCATCCCGGCGAGGCCTAGCCAGGAACGAGCCGTAGCAGGTGACGACGCGGCATGTTGTGGTGTCGCATGCAGAGGCGAGTCCGTATCATGACTTGCCCCATTTATCTATCTTTTTAGGGGGAAAACCAGTACCGCATCGAGGGGCATAGTTTTACTAACACATCTTGCTTTTATGGACGAACCCCATTATCTATCTTTTTAGGGTGTGTGGGTGCGTGGGGGGGGGGGGACAGAATGACCACACTGCGCCTGTCAAACGAGCGCACTGCCGCGTTAGCGCGAGGCCAAGCCGGGGGGGAGGGGGCCGAGCCATGAACGAGCCGTAGCAGGCGACAACATGGCATGCCGTTGCGTCACATGTGGAGGCGAGTCCGTAACATGACTTACCCCATTATCCATCTTTTTAGGGTCCGGGGGGGGGGGGGACAGAATAACTGCACTGCGCCTGTCTTGTCGGTGTCAAAACCGGTAGATCTCTGGTAGGGGGTCCCGAACTGTGCGTCTAAGGATCGGAGGTAACAGGAGGCAGGGGACACGATGTTTTACCCAGGTTCGGGCCCTCTTGATGGAGGTAAAACCCTACGTCCTGCTTGATTGACTTTGATGAGTATAGGGGTTACAAGAGTTGATCTACCATGAGATCATAATGGCTAAACCCCAGATGTCTAGCTTGCATGATTATGACTGCCTCTACAGAGTAAACGCTCCGATTTATATAGACACCGGAGGGGGCTAGGGTTGTATAGAGTCGGTTTACAGAGAAAGGAATCTTCATATCCGAACACCAAGCTTGCCATCCACACAAAGGAGAGCCCCCTTCGGACACGGGGAAAAGCCTTCCATCTTGTATCTTCACGGCCCATGAGTCCGGCCCATGTCATATAGCCCGGACGCCCGAGGACCCCATAATCCAGGAATCCCTCAGTAGCCCCTGAACCAGGCTTCAATGGCGATGTGTCGGGTGCGCAGATTGTCTTCGGCATTGCAAGGCGGGTTCCTCCTACGAATACTTTAAAGTAGTTGATCAATAAAAACTATGTCTGGATCTATTTAACAGTCACAACCTCACCGCCACAAGGGCATAATATTTAATAAAAAACACGATATGTCTTCACTGATATTTTTTGCTGGCGAGACCTTACATCTAGCCTCTTTATTACTTTGAATCATTTTTAATCTCCCGTTTCACGTTTCGAGACGCCGCCTCCGAAGACACGTCTTGTCAAACAGAGATCGTGTCCTCTTATCACCAGATTCTCATCAATACGGGCTTGGGTAATCCAACCGTGCCGTCCGCACGACCCCTTGGGAATAGGCGAGTTTTAAGGCTCGTGGGGGAACGCTCTATATTCACTGCCTTTATAAGGAGATAAGAATCTACCTTTTCACCCACACCTTCTTCTTCCTCAGCCCATCCGCCCTCGAGCTCCACCACCTAAGCTTCGATCCCTACCATCGCCAGAAAACACTCTAGCCATGTCCGGATCTGGAACGCAGGGAAAGTGGATGGCCTCCTCCGTCAAGGAGCTCCGAGAAGCGGGGTATTTAGCCTAGGAAATTACCCACCGGCTTCCGGCCAAGAAGCAGATCGTCCCTACTCCGGAGCCCCACGAGAGAGTAGTATTTATTCCTCATTTCCTTCGCGGATTAGGGTTTCCCCTCCATCCTTTCGTCCACGGCCTTATGTTTTACTACAGGCTAGATTTTCATGATCTAGCCCCGAATACCTTTCTCAACATTTTGACATTCATCGTCGTGTGTGAGGCATTTCTCCGCATCCCTCCCCACTTCGGCCTATGGCTCAAGATCTTCAATGTGAAGCCAAAAGTGGTGGATGGTCAACATGCGGAGTGCGACAGCGCCATGGAGAGCAAGCTGCCCAACATCAATTGGCCCAAAGGCACCTTCGTGGAGACCGTGAAGGGGTAGCAGCAGGAGTAGTTCTATGTCACGGAACCCCGTGACTCCACATGGGCCGCTCCTCCCGAGTTCAAGCCAGGCCTCCACTGCGGCTGACATCCTGGCTCAACAAGGGCCTGGACTGGGCATCATCGTATGAGGTGACGATGTTACGGAAGCGCATCAAGAGTATGGTAGACAAGAATACGAGTCTTGCCAATGTGATCTAGGTAATGCTCTTTCGCCGGATTTTCCCCTGCCAAAGCCGGACTCAGCACATGTGGGAGTTCGACCCGGCCAGTCCCCGGACCCTACAGTGGTTCTTCGGCATGAAGCACGAAGGCATGTGGAAGCTGCTGTTCAAGACCCAAAAGACATGGCCGAACACGACCGATGACCTCGGCCTCAACTGCACTCACGCAGCGTCTCCCGTAAGTTTTCATGATAACTTTACTATTTGTAAATCCAAGGGGCATACTAAGCCATCCATTCTTCCCATAGGGCTGGACGAAGAAGGCAGAGAGGATTCACTGTCCGGCTCTGCTACCCAAAGACCCAGCCATCCCTCTATTAGCGAGGATGCTGGTTTCGGTGCCATATCAAGCGCTAGAAAAGAAGACCAAGAAGAAGGGCAAAGAGGCCAAAAGTGGCCTCGGCCGTAAAGGTGCTTTGGACGTAGTGTCCGAAGACACCAAGACTCACTCCTCCCCTAACAAAGACAAAGGAGAGGAGGAAGAGAGTAATTCTCCCCTTAAGGGGGGAAAGAAGAAAAGGGGGGCTTCAACGGATTTGGCGGCGAAGGCGTCCAAGAAAGGGAGAATCTCCCTCACAGATGACTCCTAATTGGACACGAATGAGTGGCACCCCAGGCTGAAGCCCCTGGCCGGATCGTAAGTACCCCAAAGGCACTTGTACTTATATATCTATCCAGTTTTTTGTCTTGTGATTTTAATAAACTGAATTGCGTGATGTAGTCCGGCTCGCGTCCTCCCCCAGCAATCCTCATCTTCAGGAAATTCACTGGATCCTAACATGATGGATAGCGGGTCGCCTCCGCTGGCCTCCTCCCCCAAAGCTAAGGACAATGCTGAACTGTTGTCCCGAAGGACCCTTCCGGGCTAGGGAGAGGTGCGGGAAGCCATCGCGGTGGCGCCAGAGGGCGATACCTCTGTTGTCGGAAACATGGGAGGACCGGCCCCCATGCAGACTGGCGATGGGGGCCATGCCCAATTTGGCCCCCAATCGGACATTATTCCGGAGACCCATACGGTTCCGGATTCAGGTGAGCAGCCTCCTTCGAAAGAAGGGGGTGCGGCAATCCGACCGACGACCTCTGTCAATCCGGAGGCGCCGGATACTCTGGTGCAAGCGCTTCAGAGTACCACAATTGTGGAAGAACATCGTACCCTTATGGGTACGGTGGTTGAAAGGTTTCAATCCGCTAAAAGCGGATTGAACGAGGCCTACACTAGCCTTCTGAGAGGCTTTGAGGTATGTGGTTTGAATAAATAGAATGCCTGTGTATAGTAGTAGCCCCTGAGACTCCGTTCAGCGTTCGCGAAGAAAAAGCCGAATGGACGATCGAATATTCCGCAGGAGATTAAACATACATGTGTATTTGAAAAAACAGGCATCGAAGTTGACGGCAGCCGCCCATGCCGATGAAGTTTCTCTGGCACCCCGGCTCGGAGCGACCGATTTACCCTGTGTTGCCAACCCAGAGATCATGTCTCCTGGCAACACACAACATCTTGGTACAGAACTCACCGCTTTATGGAAACTAGCGAAAGCATAGAGTGACATTACAACAAGTTCCGAGGCCAAGCGGCATAGTCAGTGCGGCTGAACAATATGTACATTATTTAGTAGACATAAAGGGGCCTCGAACACAACATCCACACGGCAGCGAAACAACAACGTAGCGGGACTCCATAGCACAGGGACACCAATGTGAACACGGTCTAGACACGGTAGCTCTCCGATCTAGTTAGGCTTTCCTGAAATATGCAATAACACGCTAGATCAGTACATTGAATGTACTTGCAAGCTCATAGCAAACAGAACCATAATGACAAGCAACATCATGACATTTAATCAAGTTAAATGCAAACAACAACATGCTACTCATTTAGTGAAACCAAACTTGTGCATCGAGTCACACGGACTCCCTTACCAATCGGTTACCTCGCAAACGAACAGTGCTCACGACAAAGCACGAATAGAACCATATTTGGTCCAACTGGTTACCTTGTAACCAAACCGTGATCGTTCCCGGATCACAAATAAAACCACAACAGTCAGCCTCACTGACTTCATCATCATCTAACCAGTGAAATGCAAGTTGATTAGTGTGCAAGTTTCCTTAATCACAGTTGGTCCATGGTGTGAATTAATTACAAACTGGGCCCTTATCCTCGGGTGTGGCTATCGATAGATTAATACACTCCGCAGAGGTAACGCACTTTACCCACACCACGGAATCCATGGCCTCACCTTCCCATTCGGGTGGACCAACGGCATTCCGATAGAACTCTCCCATTGCCATGACACTCTTACGGCCACTCCGACGAACTCCCCACTGGGATTAGCCCTGGGTGACCCAGCCTACCAAAGGCAAAACTACCACCCTCATGGCAAACAAACAGTCCCAAACGGGGACACGGTGCCATAACAACGACAGGTTCACAAGGTTATGTTTGCTTACCGGCCCAGGGTAACGCACGCCCATAACCTTCCCTATTTGGAGGCACCGACAGAAGGCATGACAACGGACGACTACCGACCTCCCCACAAAGGCAAGTGTGGTTGCACTCGTCAGCCCGATTCAGTGGCACCATGACCTGACCAACTTTTATGTTCTAGTTCAATTTCCATCAAGTTTAACTTGAAATAAAAAAATGCACAAGTCAAGAATATGCCATGCTTATGAAACCATATATCATGCATCACAAATCACAACAGATCAACTTCATTCCAAGTTCTACTTGCACAAACTCAACTTTCAACATTTCTGGTCCTTTCTTACTTGTTATTTAAACTCATCACTTTGGTTGGCATTAATTAACTAAAACTTTTCTTAGCAAGAATATAGCAAAATAAGACCGATAATCATATCACAATAGTCATGTCAAACTTACTTAGATCAACTACTCCATCTGTTCTTCACTAGTTCAAGCATTCACTTCTGTTAACTAAGCCCTTTGACCATAACAAACTAAATAACACAAGCATAATTGATTTTAATATTGTATGCAATGAACAATATATATATATATATATTCAAGTAGAAAATCATGAATATTGCAAAGACACCATGATAATGTTGTTGTGGCTTGCCTTAGTGCAGAGGAGCGTCACACTCCTCCTGGATGCCTTCAAGGCAAGCTTCACCTTTTGAAAATAATTCAAATGACAAAAATAAAATATCAAGAACACTTCTGAAAATCACCAGAAATTCTAGGAAGCAAGGAAAAATCCCATCTTCGGTGTGTTTCTAGAGTTTTCCAGTAAGAACATTATGAAAAAAAGAATCAACTCATTTGGACTTGTAGAATAAGAGTTAGAGCTGGTCAAAGTTCTGGTCAAATTTGAACTAGATTTGAATTAAAATGAATATCTAGGGGGTGACGTCAAAGGCGTAAAACGCTTGGGTGCCACCACTCATACCGCTTCGGGCGCGGCCTGAGTGGCTAACAACGGGCCCGGCTGGTCATGTCGGAAGGGGAGGGGGAGAGAGACAGAGCATGGCGAGGCTCCGTCAGAGCGCACGCCGGTGAGGAGGGCACCTTGGCCCGATCCAAAGGGATAGGATTGGAGAGGAGGTTGAGACGCACCTGCCCATACCCGTAGCGTAGCTAGAGGTGACCGGACGGGGTCGGAACTGAGCTCTCCAGCGGCGGTAGTGGCCGGGGCTCGTCGGAGTTGGCGATTCCGGCGAGGCAAGGCCGGTCTAGCCGCTCCAACGACACCAGCTCACACCAATGGACTACCACGAATAGGCCTAAGGAGTCGGTGGAGCACGAGCGGCTCTGGAGAGGGAGGGAGCCTAGGACGGGGATCACCGGCAAGCTCGAGGCAGGGGCGACCACTACAGGCCCGGCCGGCCGGGCTGCGTCTTCCTACGGGGTCATGGTGATGTGGTGGTGGTGAGCGAGGAGGGAAACGAGCTCGGGAGGGACTATATATAGGCGAGGCCGAGGCGGGGATCGAGAGCTCGCCGGAGCTCTCTGAAGCATCGCCCAGCGATGGATGGCGTTAGTGAGAGAGGGAGAAGATGTCGGGGATCACGCGGAGGTTGTAGATGAGCGGCGACGAGCACAGGAGCGCGGTACGCGATGAGCACAGGGGCACGGGCACACTGCTGCCTTGGCCGCGCCATGCCGGTGCTTGTTGTGGCGAGCTCCGGCGTCGGCGAGCGCCAGGGTGCAGTTATGGAGGTTCAAACGAAGATGGGGGGCGCGGTTTGGCAAGGTGCGATGGTCGACGTAGCGAGCACGCGCGCAATAGAGGCGTTGGCGCAACGCATAGCGCGTCGACCGCATGCCAACCCCCTAGGACGAACGTGGTCACCGCGTGAACTTTGGCATCAGGCTGAGCTAAGCGCAAACACCATGTCTGGCAACTAGTCCTTAGTGGTTTTGGTCATTTTGCATAGTTGGCTTGGTCACAGGTGCACTGTGGGAGTGGCTCTCTTCCTGGCAAGTTTCTGGATAGAAACTTATGAGCTTGACTATGGTCAAACCAGAGAGGGTTTAGGGCTGATTTTTTGTGGTTAGTAGTTTCTTAGGAGGGTAATGAGGCTCAAGAAAAACCAGCCTCATTGGATCAAGGAAAATGGTACTTGCTGTAGAAAGCTATCATTTTGTCCAAAACAGAAATGATTTTCTGTAGCAAAAATATTACAAAAAGTTATGCAATATTTTTGCTCAGGAAGATGCCCTAGGGTTCAAAGAATATTTGCGAATTTTCCCAGATTTTTGTGGGCAAAGAAAATGAGGGTTGCTTTGGAACATACTTCTCTGAAATGATTTCCAGGGAAGTAAATGAATATTTCTCCTTCATGAAAAATATTCCTTGGGCTTTTGTGGAGTTTATCAGAGAAGGAAAAGATGACTTAGAGGTGGAAAGGTCAGTTGGGTGAAAATAAAGGGTGGACCCAATTGTTCAAGTCCATTTGAATTGATTCAAAACTCCAAATCCCAAGGAAAAGCAGTAGAAAGTCCGGAAAAAAAGAAAAGACAAAAACCAGGCTGTCACAGTTTCCAAACTGAAGCGGCAGCTGGAGCGGGCCAATGAAGAGCTCATCCGCACCAACAAGCTGCTGGCGGAGAAGCAAGGCAGGCTATTTACATTTGACATGATATGGCTTATTGTTTGTGCTATCTTGCTGAGTTTTGTAATTATGCTCACAGTTGACACATCTAAGGTCAAGACCCTCAAAACGCACTGGCTGAGGCCAAGAAGGAGGTGGAGGGGGAACGAGCCACCGCCAAAAGCATGAATCATGGGTGGACGAGGTTCACGAAGAGGTCAAGGATGCCATAGGCAAATGTGAGTCCATAGAGCGCAAGCTTTCAGATCGAGATTCCGAACTTGTTGAGGCCCTCCAAAGCGTGATGGCATCCTGGGTTGAAGCACAAGGCGCCTGCCGGGAGATCCAAGAAGCATAATAGATTGCGGCAGGTAAGGCCTTTAACATGCAAAGCAAATTTGTAAGGAGGAGTTACATATTACTGACCTGCGTTTCGAGCTCTCCAGGGGCGTTTGTGGATCTACCCCGGAGTATTGCCGATGCCGCGGAGTTCTTCTGAGGCGAAGAGGGGAGTTCAACGGGGAAGCTGTTTTGGTCACAGTACCTTGCACCATAGCATCCGGTGCCCTTCAGCGATCAGTTGAAGCAGCTGACCGAGCTACATAGGGTGGCCGAACTGGCCATGAAGGATGTTATAGTCCGACTTTGGCCAGCCGAACCCATACCCGGCAGTTACTTTGGGCTCGTGAAGCGGCTCATCAGCGCCTGCCCCCGGCTTGATGTCATAAGCGGTCAGCCTATATCGAAGGTGCCCGGATGGCCTTCGTCCGTGTCAAGGTGGAGTGGGCGAAGATGAATGCTGTCAAGCTGGCAACCGAGGGACTGCCCGCGGGAAAAGAGCACCGCACGCCTGAGCGGTATTTCGATGAAGTCTTGGAGGGTTCCTGCATTGTAGAGGGCCAGTGTTCGAAGGACACTATTTTTGAATAAATGTACCTGTAATGCCTGTACTTTGTATTAAGAAAAAGGCTTATGTATAATGTGTTGCTTGTTTTATTTTGAAATCCTTTCCTCCTGTGCGGCCATTTTACGGTATCTGAGAGTTGGTCAGTCGTCGGCTTCATCCCCCACGTAGGTAGTATGGGGGTGTTCGGAATGGCACCTAGAAACACTTGACCCAACCAGCATGGTCCTTGAAGGAGGTGTCTGTGCGACGAACCAGGCAATCAGACTGTGTGGCTTTATCGCTCTCATTTAGCCATAGGAGTTTGACAATGAGGTTTATAGGCATAGCCCCTGGTGTTGCTCGATTATCCGAACTTGGGCGCTATAGACGCCTGACCGGGCATAGACCGGTCCTTCTCGTAATGCGGGCGAAATCGCAAGAGATTTGTAGTTAGTCGCCGAATAGCTGACCAACTCTCTCCGCACCATGACAGACCGTTTTTTGGCTTCCTCTACTGAGGTGTTTATCCGGATGAGCCGGAAACACAATCGCAGTAGTTCTCCCTTTACTTCCTTAGCCGAAAAAGCAGAATGTAAGGCAATAACCATAGGAGTCGGGCAACCCAACTATTGACCAAAGACATGATTCAGAGCCGATGCATATAATGCTATATTCGTGACGCCGAATTTGCACTACAAAAGTGTTTAAGACTTATTTTATTTTTAAGACATGTATGTGGCTGAATGGAGCCCCTGGTGATTTAGGTCATACCAAGGTGTACATGGCAATCAGACGAAAAAAAAGAAGGAATATAGATTAGGAAATAAGCCGGTACTAAGTACGCTGGGCGAAAGACTGTTTCCATTATAGTCTATTTGATACGTCAAAATGTATTTTTACAAATGATATGACAAGCATCCAGGCTATTTTACATGCCGAATACCAGGGAAAGTTGTGTACGGATCCTAAAGAGGAAGAGGCGATCTTTAAAGATCCTTTAGATACTTTGCCGCACATCTGCGTAGCGTTGCTCCTTGGTATGTGATCCTTCAAGAGGATCAACGATCGGTTTTTCACAAAGGGACTGGAGACGGTGCCCTTGGTACCATCAAAAGTTCCCGTGGGTTTAAGGAACCTGAAAAAGAAAAAATAAGGAAAAGAGAAATGATATGGGGGTCCACACAGGGTACATATTGTGGACTTTATTTGTAATATGCCTCCGTCTTTGCCCATGGTATCTTCAGTGCGTAGTTATCTATGCGTGGTACATATGCCGCGTTGCGGTTGGCACTGAGAGGGCGGCTGAACGGCTAATCGAGCTCCTGACAGTCTTGAATGTTGCTCTGCAGGGTGGTCCAGACGCATTTAATAGTGTCCGGGGGCTTGACTTCCGATGTAGTATTTGGCTTGATAAGGCCATTATGGACTTCCGCTGCAAGGGCCGCGGTGTGCTCCTCAGTACGGAGGGAGCGCTCCGTGTTTCCATTGACTGTTATGACACCGCGGGGTCCGGGCATCTTGAGTTTGAGGTAGGCATAGTGCCGGATTGCATTGAAGCGAGTGAACGCGGTTCGTCCGAGCAGTGTATGATAGCCACTACGGAAGGGGATGATGTCGAAGATCAAGTCTTCGCTTCGAAAGTTGTCTGGTGAGCCGAAGACGACTTCCAATGTGATTGACCCCGTGCAACGGGCCTCTACTATATGTATTACTCCTTTAAAGGTAGTTTTGGTGGGGTTGATTCTTGACGAATCAATACCCATTTTACGGACCGTGTCATGATAGAGCAAGTTAAGACCGCTACCGCCGTCCATGAGGACTCACGTAAGGTGGAATCCATTGATAATTGTGTCGAGGACCAATGCGGCCGAGCCTCCATGACGGATACTAGTCGGATGGTCTCTGTGACCGAAAGTGATTGGGCAGGCTGACCATTGGTTGAATTTTGGGGCGACTGGCTCTATCGCGTAGACGTCCCTCAGAGCGCGCTTGCGCTCCCGTTTGGGGATATGAGTAGCATATATCATATTCACCGTTTTGACTTTGGGGGGGGGGGATTTCTTCTGTCCCCCTGTATTCGGCGGATGAGGTCAGTCGTTGTCATCCTCGCTAGGCGACCCCTTCTCCTTATGTTCGGTATTCAGCTTACCGGCCTGTTTGAAGACCCAATAGCTTCTGTGGGTATGGTTGGCAGGCTTGTCTGGGGTGCCATGAATCTGGCAAGGTCGATCGAGTATTCGGTCCAAGTTAGATGAACCACCTTTATTCTTTTTGAATGGCCTCTTCCGTTGACCGGATTTCGAGCCACTGAATCCAGCGTTGACCGTTATGTCTTTGGTATTATCATTGTTGCTCCGACGCTTGTGTTTGTTGCGTCGGGACCTGCCATTGCCGTTTCTGGTATCATAGGTACCTGCATCATTGGTACTATTGTTGTTCCGGGCTAACCAGCTATCCTCTCCCGCGCAAAAGCGGGTCATGAGTATTGTAAGGGCTACCATGGACTTTGGCTTCTCTTGGTCGAGGTGTTGGGCGAGCCTTTCGTCCCAGATGTTGTGTTTGAAGGACGCTAGGGCTTCGGTGTCCGGACAGTCGACTATTTGGTTCTTTTTAGTTAAGAACCTTGTCCATAGTTTCCGGGATGACTCTCCGGGTTGCTGAACTATGTGACTGAGGTCATTGGAGTCTGGGGGCCGTACATAAGTACCCTGGAAGTTCTCTTTGAGGGCATATTCTAGATCTTCCCACGTGCCAATAGAATTCTCTGGAAGGCTGGTTAACCAGTACTGAGCTGGTCCCTTAAATTTGAGCAGGAGGTACTTGATGGCATGTAAATCGTCACCACGAGCCATGTGAATATGAAGAAGAAAATCTTCTATCCAGACTATGGGATCTGTCGTGCCATCGTATGATTCAATGTTGATGGGTTCAAACCCTTCTGGGAACTGGTGCTCCATTACCTCATCGGTGAAGCATAGGGGGTGTGCAGCGCCTTTGTATCAGGCCATGTCAGGATGCAGTTCGGATGAAGTCAGTATGCGGTTTTCGGCCTGGGCGTGATTATGCTTGTCGTGCCAAGCTTGATAGCCGTCTTCTCGTGCCCAGGCACGCCCCCGCGATCCGTAGATTGATTTGGTCTGACCTACTCTATTTTCCAGGTCCTGTCATAGGTCATATGTGTATCACCGAGCTGTTGTTTCTCTGCTTTTACGTCGAGGTGGTGCGGGCTGGTGTTCGGCTTGAGTTGCCGTTCTGTCCCGTCCACGTGGTGGTCGGTCAGGTCCGTCACCTGCGTTACGCGCAGGTGGTATGGGCTCCAGGGCCTCGTCGTTAAATTGTGGCAGTAGCTTGTGCTTTGGGTAGCTCTTTGGGGGTGCGAGGCCCTATTCCTCGCCTGTAAGGACGTTAGTCCATCTGTCGTTGAGAAAATCCTGATCAACTTGAAGTTGTTGCTGCCTCTTTTTCAGGCTTATTGCAGTGGCGATTAGCGGGCGCTTAAAGCGCTCTTGTTCAAGGGGTTCCTCTGGCATGATAAAGTCTTCGTCGTCGAGGCTCACATCCTCTTCGGAGGTTGGTAGGTAATTACTGTCCTCCGAGTCCTCGTTCCTGACAGTATCGTCGGGGTTTACTTGCCCATCCTCCCAATCATCCTATTTGGATGTTGGCTCTACAGGGCCTTCAGGGTCTTCGGTGTTCTCCGTAGTGTTATTCTCTTCGGTGTCGGTATTGCTGTCTTTTTGGCGATGCGATTTTGAGCGGCGCCACTAACGTCGATGTTTTGGAGGTGCTTCAGCAGGCTTGTCCTCAACCGGATTCTCTTTGCCATCATCGCGATCCTCTTTGGGCATGTCCACCATGTACACGTTGTATGTGGAGGTGGCCGTCCACCTTCCGGTAAACGGAGGGTTTGGGCCTTGTTCGTCTCCGGCATCGTCGTCCATATCGTCGATGTCTTCGGAGGTGTAATCCAGCATGTCGATAAGATCCTCGACAGTGGCTATGAACTGGGTGGTGGGTGGGACGTAAAATTCCCCACTCTCAGCCCCTAGTCTGGGCTGAGCATAATTCAGAAGCGATCTTTCCGCGATGGCGAGTGATCGCATTAAGTCCAGAGCCTCGTCTAAAGGCGAGGGTTGGATAGAGACGTGAGAGTCCGTGGGGTCGTCCAGAGTTGGAGCCTCCTGGCGGCACCCACTTGGTACGGACCTCAAGAGTTCAGACTTAGAGTCCAGTGGAGTGTCCGGCACTTCTCCAGTTGCAAAACCCATAAGTACAGAGAGTCCGGCGGGCTCTAGACTCCCGTCTTCGGACCTGAAGGCTCGCTCTGGATCTAAGGCCAGAGATGTAATCAGGGTCGCGAACCCTTCGAGGATCAAATCTCCTCGGATATCGGCAACATAGTTTAGGTTGCCAAAACTGATCTGATGACCAGGGGCGTAACTGTCGATTTTCTCGAGGCAATCGATCGAGTTGGCTTGCAGCGCAAAGCCGCCTAACACGAAAATTTGGCCCAGGGGAAAATCTTCCCCGAAACAGCATCATTGTGGATGATCGAACGAGCCATTGAATCCTTCGTCGACGACACAGAGGAACTCTCAATGAAAGCACCAATGTCAGTGTCAAAACTGGCATATCTTGGGTAGGGGGGTCCCGAACTATGTGTCTAAGGATCAGAGGTAATAGGAGGCAGGGGACACGATGTTTTACCCAGGTTTGGGCCCTCTTGATGGAGGTAAAACCCTAAGTCCTGCTTGATTGACTTTGATGACTATAGGGGTTACAACAGTTGATCTACCACGAGATCGTAATGGCTAAACCCTAGATGTCCAGCCTGTATGATTATGACTGCCTCTACGGACTAAACCCTTCGGTTTATATAGACACTGAAGGGGGCTAGGGTTGTACAGAGTCGGTTTACAGAGAAAGGATTCTTCAAATCCAAATGCTAAGCTTGCCATCCACACAAAAGGAGATTCCCTCCAGACTCGGGGAAAAGCCTGCCATCTTGTATCTTCACAGCCCATGAGTTCGGCCCATGTCATATAGCCTAGACGCCCGAGGATCCCCTAATCCAAGAATCCCACACTCGAGACCTCACTCCCCATCCCGGCGTGGCCAAGCCCGGAACGAGCCGTAGCAGGAGACGACACGGTGTGCCGTGACATCGCATGTGGAGGCGAGTCCGTAACATGACTTGCCCCATTTATCTATCTTTTTAGGGGAAAAGTCAGCACCGCACCGAGGGGCAAAGTTGTACTGACACATCTTACTTGCATGGACTTTCCCCCATTATCTATCTCTTTAGTGGGAAAACCAGCACCCCACCGAGGGCATAGTTGTAATGACACATCTTCCTTGTATGGACTTGCCCCCGTTATATATCTTAGGGGGTGTGGGTACGTGGGGATGGTGAGACAGAATAACCGTTGTGCGCCTGTCAAACGAGCGCACTATTGTGTTAGCGCGAGGCTGAGCCGGGGGGAGGGTTTGTCGGAACCCCCTCCCCATCCGGCGAGGCCGAGCCAGGAACGAGCCATAGCAGGCGACGACGCGGCGTGCCACGTCGTCGCATGCGGAGGCAAGTCCGTAACATTACTTGCCCCATTGTCTATCTTCATAGGGTGTGTGGGTGCGTGGGGGGTTGAAACAGAACAACCGCACTGCACCTGTAAAATGAGCGCACTTACATGTTAACGCGAGGCTGAGCTAGGGGGAGTAGAGGAGGGACCCCCTCCCCCATCCCGGTGAGGCTTAGCCAGGAATGAGCCATAGCAGGCAACGACGTGGCGTGCCGCGGCGTCTCATGCGGAGGCAAGTCTGTAACATGACTTGCCCATTTATCTATCTTTTAGGGGGGAAACCGGCACCGCACCGAGGGCTTAGTTGCACTGACACATCTTCCTTCTATGGACTTGCCCCCATTATCTATATTTTAGGGGGAAAACCAGCACCGCACCGAGGGGCATAGTTGTACTGACACATCTTCCATGTATGGACTTGCCCCCATTATCTATCTTAGGCCGTGTGTGTGGGGGGGGGTAGAATAACTGCATTGCGCCTGTCAAACGAGCGCACTGCCTCGTTAGTGCGAAGCCGAGCCAGGGGGGTCGGGACCCCCCTCCCCCATCCCGGCGAGGCCGAGCTAGGAACGAGCCGTAGCAGGCGACGATGCAGCGTGCCACGGTGTCGCATGCGTAGGCGACTCCGTAACATGACTTGCCCCATTTATTTATCTTTTTAGGGTGTGTGGGTGCATTGGGGGGGGGGCAGAATAATTGTATTGCGCCTGTCAAACAAGCGCACTACCGCGTTTGCGCGAGGCCGAGCCAGGGGGAGGGGGTCGGGACCCCCTCCTCCATCCCGGTGAGGCTGAGCTAGGCACAAGTCGTTGCAGGTGCTGCGGCATCGCATGCAGAGGCCAGTCCGTAACATGACTTGCCCCATTTATCTATCTTTTTAGGGAAATGACTGGCACCGCACCGAGGGGCATAGTTGTACTGACACATCTTCCTTGTATGGACTTGCCCGCATTATCTATCTTTTTAGGGGACAAACCAGCACCACATCGAGGGGCATAGTTGTACTGGCACATCTTCCTTGTATGGACTTGCCCCCATTATCTATCTTTTTAGGGGACAAACCAGCACCACACCGAGGGTCATAGTTGTACTAACACATCTTCCTTGTACGGACTTTCCCCCATTATGTATCTTAGGGGGTGTGGGTGCGTGGGTGGGGGGGGCAGAATAATCGCACTACGCCTGTCAAACGAGCGCACTTCCGTGTTAGCGCGAGGCTGAGCCGAGGGGCAAAGAAGGAGCAAGCAAGAAAAAAGGCTTAGAGAACAAAGATCAAAACATAAATACTCCAAGAATATTTACATTGCCAAATGGGCCCAAGGCCAGAGTTCATTGCATTCACCAATACACCCTAGTGGGTGGGTGGACCTACTACTTAACAAAAGTACGAGAAAGATAAGCAGGACGGCTTCAGACGGCTCCCATGTCGAGTTGCGCAACTAACAGCTCCTCCTCAGTGGCCTTTGGGTTCATTGAGGTGCCGGTATCAGCCAACCTGCCGTCGTCATCTGCATAAGGGCCTCACTCCTCGGAGCTACCCAACGGGTCGCCAAGCGCCAAAGCCGAAGTTGTCAGGCGGCACCCCCCCGCCATCTTCAGTCTGCTCTACCTGGAACTCGTCATGCGACGCAAATGAGGACAGGTAGCTGGCCCGGGCGGCGATCCGGCCCGCCTCCACCTGCAGCTGGGGCTCCGCATCGGCTCGCTGGGGCACTAGCTAGTCCAGGGCCAGGCCCGGATACTAGGACATGACAAACCTCAACGCGAGGTCAGCGCCAGGACGGACGGCAGAGACGCACCACGCGAGAAGCCGCACCAGTCTGGCTTCCAGCCACCGCGCTAGCTACGTGAAGCTGTTGGGCTCAACGGCACCGGGCCAGAGGGCGGCCGTCATCCCCACTCCAACCTCGGAGAGCCTCACCGTCTGCTCATCTAGGGCATGAAGGTGGACCTCCACTGCGTGCATGATCTCTGAGAAGGACCAGGCGGTGTGCGGACCGTTTTCGGAGCTCGCGTCCGCTTGGGTCAACCGGTGGTCGCACACAGCCTGGTCTGCCCTCCCCTACATCTCTGCAAAGTATTCTGTCAAGCAGAGAAACAAATACAGTTAGCAACAAAAACAAACCAGCCGGCTCTCAACCCGGTGAAACCAACAAAGAAACACTTACTAGGGAAGGCCTCATCCAGGTGATGTGCTTCGAGCAACGTACCATGCCGCTCCAAGTCCCCGGCACGGTCACGCGCTTCAAGTGCCTTCTCCAGCTCGGCATGATTGTCGATGGCCGCCTTCAGCTCACCGTCCTTAGGGGCGGACGTCTTCTGGTGCTCCCCCTTGAGGCGGAGGAGCTCCGCTCGGTGGGCTTCCACCCGGCACCGCTTGCGGCAGCCTGATCACCAGGGCATTCCCGCCGCCCGTCGTCTCCTTGCTGGCTGATGCCCCCTCCGGTGCCCCGGCCGGTGTCCCCTCCGACGTCCCCTATGGTACCCCATCCGACCTCGCCTGCGGCGCCCCCTCTAAGGCAGCCCCCTTTCGTCTCCTTCCACCTCCATCCGCTCAACCACGTCGGTCCGCGGTGAGGTGTCATCGTCCCCCTTCCATCTCCTGGTTGTCCACCGCCATCTCCACCCGACCATCCGGGTCGCACCCCTCCTCCGTCGGTGGCACGACGACATTCTCCGCCGGCTCCAGGCCCACTGGCATCTCTAGCCAAGCCTGCTCCGCGGCGGCTTGCCTGGTCGCCCTAGCGGCCCCCGCCCATGCTTGGGCGAGGCTTCCTCCGCGGTCGTGATGATCGCTGCCTCTGCCTCCAGGGCCTTGTTCCTGTCCTGACAGGTGCAATGATCTGTGTCCTCCTTGTTCAGGCTAAGATCCTCCTCAGCCGACCCGTCGGGTAGGGCGATGGCACTATTCCGGGACTTCCGGAACGAGAAGCCGCCACCAGACGCGGCATCCATCACTGCCAGCGCAAACTCCAACGGTGACCTGGAGTCAGCAAAAAACTTACCCGTTCGCCGTCGGGATGGCCAATCTTGCCGGCGCTGCCGGGATGGTGTGGCTCCTTTTCTTGGCGACTGGCTTGCCGCCTATGGCCTGGTCCGCTGTGCGCTTCGCGGACGGCTTCCTCGGCTCCACATACTCCTTCCCATGTGGACGACTAGTCAAGGCCGGCGCGCGGGATGATCCGGCCTCGGCCGCTTTCTTCGGATGCCTTGGGGGTCGATGTCTCCACCTCCTCCCCGCGGCGATGTTGTACCAACAACACGCGTCAAAACCTTCACATTGTCTTCCAATCGGCCTCACAAGGGATCGGAATGCGAAAACTTACCTGTACGGCATGCCTCGTCGGCTTCGGCGCTGGCCGTCTTTGGGTTCTTGGCGAGGATCTCCGCCTCCTCCGATCCGACTGGCTGGCCGGCCGCTACCTATGTCATCGTTCCATCATACATATGCCGGATGGCATTAATAGCACCTCCCTCGTCGCGTTGGGACGGAGAAGAAGATGAGACATAGCAATGTACGGAGACCAAGGACTCACCGCTGATGCTGGGTACCCATGGCTATAGGGCTCCTTCCCGAACTGCCACTCCTCCTTCATCCCGCCTTTGAGATGTCGTTGACCTGGTTGGTGACCTGTTCCTACATTACCGCCGTGATGACACACCAGTTGGGATCCCAGTGAGCCCCTTGTGCGCCACCATCTCGGCAACCCGGTTGCTCATGTTCAGCACCTCCTACATTGGGTTCTAGGGGCAGTAGGTCCAGTTGGTATTGGCGTGCGGCGTCACGTGAAGGAAGGGCGACAGGTTGATGCGGTCTGCGCCGAGGTTGTGGGCGTAGAAGAAAGAATTATGCCACTTCTTGGCAGAATCCTCATGCGGCATTTTGGGGCACACCCTGTGCGGCCGGGTCGAGATGACGACGGCCCCACAGGTGGACATCATGCCCGCCTACAGCCCCAGCTGCTTCAAGAAGAAGAAGCGGGCCCAGAGATCGACGTTGGGCTCAACGCTCAGGTAGCCCTCGGATAGGGTGACGAACCCTGAGAGCTGCAGCACCACGTTTGCGCCCAGGTGATATGTGTAACACTCACGATGCGGCTAAACTCCCATGTGCTGAGGCACGACTTAGAGGCATAATCGCACGGTGGTTCAGTCGCAAGTGGGTAATTTTCACACAACCACATGTACTGAATAAGAAAGGGATAAAGAGTTGGCTTACAATCGCCACTTCACACAAATAACAAGTTAAACATACATCATCCAAAGTACAATCAAAGGTCCGACTATGGAACCAAAATAAAAGAAGACAACCCCAATTGCTAGATCCCCGATTGTCCCAACTGGGCTCCACTACTGATCAACAGGAAACGAAACAAAACAACGATCAAGATCTTCATCAAGCTCCCACTTGAGCTGGGTTGCGTCACCTGCACTGGTATCATCGGCACCTGCAACTGTTTGGAAGTATCCGTGAGTCACGAGGACTCAGCAATCTCACAGCCGCGAGATCAAGACTATTTAAGCTTATGGGTAGGAGAAGGTAGTGAGGTGGAGATGCAGCAAGCACTAAGCATATATGGTGGCTATCATACGCAAATGAGAGCGAGAAGAGAAGCAACACAATGGTCCAGAAGCTAGAAGTGATCCTGAAACTACTTACGTTCAAGCATAACACAAGACCGTGTTCACTTCCTGGACTCCGCCGAAAAGAGACCATCACGGCTACACACGCGGTTGATGCACTTTAAATAAGTCAAGTGTCAAGTTCTCTACAACCGGATATTAACAAATTCCCATCTGCCACATAACCGCGGGCATGGCTCTCGAAAGTTTATACCCTGCAGGGGTGTCCCAACTTAGCCCATCACAAGCTCTCACGGTTAACAAAGGATATTCGTTCTCTGGAAAGACCCGACCAGTTTCGGAATCCCGGTTACAAGACATTTCGACAATGGTAAAACAAGACCAGCAAAGCTGCCCGATGTGTCGACATCCCGATAGGAGTCGCACGTATCTCGTTCTCAGGACACACCGGATAGGTTAGGCTACGAGTAAAACCAACCCTCAAGTTGCCCCGAGGCGGACCCGCAGGTTGCCTGGTTCGGACTGTAACGCCCTTGATGCGGCTATATCTCCCACGTGTCGAAGCACGACTTAGAGGCATAACCGCATTGAAAGCAATGTCGCAAGTGAGGTTATCTTCACACAACCCATATAATACATAAGGGAAAGAGTTACATAGTTGGCTTACAATCGCCACTTCACACAATTACATGAATAAAGCATCACATCATCCAAATACAATCAAGGCCCGACTACGGAGCCAAAATAAAAGAAGAACCCCAAATGCGACACGGTCCCCGATCGACCCCAACTGGGCTCCACTACTGATTAATTAGAACGAAACAACATAAAGGACAAGATCTTCATCGAGCTCCTCCTGAGCTAGGTTGCGTCATCTGTACGGACTCATCGGCACCTGCAAGCTGGTTTTGGAAGTATCTGTGAGCCACAGGGACTCAGCAATCTCGCACCCTCGCGATCAAGACTATTTAAGCTTATGGGTAAGGTAAAGGTATGAGGTGGAGCTGCAGCAAGCGACTAGCATATATGGTGGCTAACATACGCAAATAAGAGCGAGAAGAGAAGGCAAAGCACGGTCGATAAAAGTATAATCAATAAGTGATCCTAAAACAACCTATGTCAAGCATAACTCCAACACCGTGTTCACTTCCCGGACTCCGCCGGAAAGAGACAATCACGGTTACACACGCGGTTGATGTGTTTTAATTAAGGTCAACTTCAGGTTTTCTACAACTAGACGTTAACAAATTCCCATCTGCCCATAACCGCGGGCACGGCTTTCGAAAGTTCAAATCCCAGCAGGGGTGTCCCAACTTAGCCCATGACAAGCTCTCACGGTCAACGAAGGAATAGACCTCCTCCCGAGACATTTCGATCAGACTCGGTATCCCGGTTCTTCAAGACATCCTCGACAATGGTAAAACAAGTCCAGCAAAGCCGCCTGATGTGCCGACATCCTGATGGGAGCTGCACATATCTCGTTCTCAGGGCAACACCGGATAGGTCAAGCTACGAGTAAAACCAGCCCTCAAGTTTCCCCGAGGTGGCCCCGCAGGCTGCCCATTTCGGACCAACACCTAGACAAGCACTGGCCCGGGGGGTTAAAATAAAGATGACCCTTGGGCTGGCCTAACCCATGGGAAAAAAAGGCTAGGTGGCGAATGGTAAAACCAAGGTTGGGCCTTGCTGGAGGAGTTTTATTCAAAGCGAACTGTCAAGGGGTTCCCATTATACCCAACCGCGTAAGGAACGCAAAATCCGGGAACATAACACCGATATGATGGAAACTAGGGCGGCAAGAGTGGAACAAAACACCAGGCATAAGGCCGAGCCTTCCACCCTTTACCAAGTATATAGATGCATTAATTAAATAAGATATATTGTGATATCCCAACAAGTAAACATGTTCCAACAAGGAACGATCTCCATGTTCCAACAAGGAACAAACTTCGATCTTCACCTGCAACCAACAATGCTATAAGAGGGGCTGAGCAGAGCGGTAACATAGCCAAACAACGGTTTGCTAGGACAAGGTGGGTTAGAGGCTTGGTTCAACAATATGGGAGGCATGATAAGCAAGTGGTAGGTATCGCAGCATAGACATAGCAAAAGAGCGAGCAACTAGCAAGCAAAGATAGAAGTGATTTCGAGGGATGGTCATCTTGCCTGAAATCCCGCAAGGAAGAAGAACGAGTCCATGAAGAAGACCAACGGACGTAGTCGAACGAATCCGCACAACACGACGTTACCGGAAACAACCCGAAGAAGCACACCGGAAAGAAGCAAACAACCATCACATAAACCTGGCATGATGCACAATCAAGTATGATGCATGTCGGGTTTAAAGAGGCATGGCATGGCAATATGCACAAACAATCCTACAAATTAAGTGGAGCTCATTATGCAACGGAGTTGCATATTGAAGAAAAACACCACATGACTTATTTAGTTCCCTCTCATTTAGGTACTCAACAATGTTAAATGTTGTTAAACATGGCAAGAGATGAAACATGAGTAGAAAACATAGTTAGGCATTTTAAATGAGGCCGGAAACATCAAACAACAATTCCGGTACATCCCCATATGCATTTAGAAAATTGATGGAAACAACAAATATAATCATTTTAAATGTTGTTATTATGATGCGAATGACATATGCAAGTTTAAAGCAATTTTATGAAAATGTTGACATGAGCATGTTATGAAGCATTTGTCACCGTGGTGGAAGAAAGGGGTGCCACGGCAACGAATCCGAAAATGATGCCACGGCAACATATCAGTTCCGGTAACTCGATTGAGATACCGATGCAAAGGAGAAGTGTGCGGATGCGTGCAAAAGATGGTGGGCGTTCCCGGATTCCGGGTGTCCCATGAGTCGACGATGGTGACAAGGCAAAAGAGGGGCAACACGCACCGACAATTCGGGCACGGCGCAAGCTCGAGCATCTCATACATCACACATGCATTCGTTCACGGGCGGCATCTCAAGGGTTATACCTTCGAGGCGTGTGTTATCGGAGGGGGGTTCGAGTTCGATGCGGTGTAGGGGAAGTAGACGTTCTCGGGACGTCGAGGGAAGTAGTGGTTCTCGCGATGGTAGTCGAAGTAGTCATCCTATCGTTCATCGGCGATCATCGGAGCGGTAGTGGTACATGTTTCGAAGAGGAACTTGGCGAATCCGAGTAACTTGGGGTCGACGGTAGTCGATCACGTTCATAGTTGCATGAGTTTCCGTAGATGTTCGAGTCATCGGTAGCGGTTTCCGGTGAATCCCGAAACGGTCTTGGCGCCTTCATGCGTAGGGGTACTCGGCGTCATGGTACTTGGGTTTTTGGACTTGCCGATCTCGTCCTCGCAACGATAGTCAAACTTGAAGTTTTTGGTTCATGGGTTTTCGTGACGGTAGTCGTACGCGTGTCGGAGAGGGACTTGGCGCATCCAAGTCTTTGGAGGTTCTTTGTTGTCCTTGCGTCTTGGTGCGGTACTTAACGATTCCAGGATGTAGAGGTGCAATTGTCATTGCCGTGTCGTCGTTCACGTATCACCAAGGTGTAGTCTTACTTGGCGTGGAGGTAGCCGACCAGGGGTACATGTCGATGGTCGTCGTGGTCTTGGCAAGTTCCAGTGCAGCAGCGGAATGGAGGGAGATGAGGCCAGCTGGTTGTGCACGCGAAGAGAAAGTCAGCCCCAGGCGAACCACGGCATCGATGAGGCGCTCGCGACAGAGGCATGCAACAAGTGAGGCGCATGGAGGCGGACAGAGCTACTGGTGTTTGGCGCCATGTATCGAGCGAAGATGGACGAGGCAAAAGGTGGCGACAGACTTGGCGAGGACGCAGGCGGGACTTGGCGACAGCGAGACATGGCGTCCATGGGGCCCTGCTCCAACGTCGACACGGGCCGAGGTGCGGTGCTCCGGGTCGGTGGTGGAGCTCGCCGGGCGACGGAGGCGCGACGCTTGCGAAGGGAGGCCATGGCAGATGGGGGCGGTGCGAAGCAGCAACCTGCTGTTGGTCGCTGGCGCGGACGATGCAAGGGGCGGCAGGCGTGCGGCTCCAGGGACTTGGCGCGGCGGCCTTAGCAGCAATGGGCGCGGTCATGGCGGGGCTTGACTCTTCGTTGGTGCTGGTCGCTGGAGCAAGCGGCAACGAAGACGGCGCTGGGGCGCTCTTGATCAAGCGAGGGGGGGCTGCGGGGATTGAGCAGAAGGGTGGATCGGGAGAGGGCTGCAGCGAGAGGAGGGAGAGATGAGGAGCCGGGCACCCTGCAAGCTGTCGATCTCTCTCTCTCTCTCTGACGGCGCTGGAAGGAAGGACCGAACGAGGGGAGAGGGAGTCTGCGAGGGGATCGGGCTAGGGTTCGGTCGAGGCTAGGTTTAGGCGGGTGCGGATGGGCCTTGGGAGGCCGGCCCAAAGGAGAGGGAGGCTGCTGGGCTCTCCACTCCCCCTCTCATCTATTATTTCTTTAACAGAAAACAAGAGAAGAAAAAGAAATGAAGATGGGGTTTAGGGAGCAAAGTTGGACTCGCGAATAAATTTCCCGGACTCACAAAAATATGTTAGGTCCGAGAAAATTAGGAAAGACCAAGATTGAAAGAATAAATTCAAATTTCTTTGAATTTAATTCAAAAGGTTTGAACTAGGGTAGGTTCTAGGAGTTTCCAAAAATGTTGAGAATTTTGGTAGAGCTCCGGAAAATGATGAAAGAATAAATGGCAAGGTTCAAGGTCAAGCAGCGAGATAACAAAGGCATGGGGAAATTTGCAAGTGTGTTTTAGGTGATTCCATAAGAATGGATAATTTTATAATAGCTCCACTAATATCGAGAGGATATATTATAAAGAGAAGTCATCCTTCCCTCGATTTAAATGGATCGAAGATCCACACAAATTATTTAGTTGAGATGCAAAAGATTTATGACATGATGCAATGCACATGATGCAAAGATGAATGCAACAAACCAACAACTCACACGACGAAAACCCGGAAACATGGAAGGCATCTGATGCTCCGGTCTTGGGGCGTCACACGGACCAACACCTAGAGAAGCACTAGCCTAGGGGGGTTAAAATAAAGATGACCCTCGGGTTGGCCGACCCAAGGGATAGGTAATAGGTTGTTAGTCAAATGTAAAACCAAGGTTGGGCCTTGAGGGAAGAGTTTTATTGAAGGTGATCTGTCAAGGTGTTCCCATAACACCCAACCGCATAAGGAACGCAAAATCAAGGAACATAACACCGGTATGACGAAAACTAGGGCGGCAAGAGTGGAACCAAACACCAGGCATAAGGCCGAGCCTTCCACCCTTTACCAAGTATATAGATGCATTAATTAAAATTAGAGATATTGTGATATCCCAACAAAACCATGTTCCAACATGGAACAAACTTCAGCTTCACCTGCAACTAGCAACGCTATAAGAGGGGCTGAGCAAAAGGGGCAACATAGCCAAACAACGAATTGCTAGGAAGGTGGGTTAGAGGCTTGACATGGCAATATGGGAGGCATGATATAACATGTGGTAGGTGACGTGACATAGCGATAGTGCAAACAACTAGAAAGCAAAGATAGAAGTGATTTTGAGGGTATGGTCATCTTGCCTAAAATCCCGCAAGGAAGAAAAACGAGTCCATGAAGAAGGTAAACGGACGTAGTCGAACGGATCCTCACAACTCCGGAACGAAGCCGAAGCTAACGAGAGAAGAAACCCGGAAAGAAGCAAGCAACATAGTAAACAACCATCATATAAATATGGCATGATGCACAACCAAGTATGATGATTGTCCGGTTTAATGAGGCATGGCATGGCAAAGTGCACAAACAATACTAAAAATTAAGTGGAGCTCAATATGCAACAAGTTGCATATTGCCAAAACACCACATGACTTATTTAGTTCATTCTCGTTTATATACCCAACAATATTAAATGTTGTTGAACATGGCAAGAGATGAAGCATGATAAAACTACCTAACTAGGCAAGTTTAAATGAGGCCGGAAACAATAAGCAACAATTCTGGAAAAATCCTCATATGCATATTATGAATTTGGTACTGTTCTGCCCTAAACCATATTTTAGATTTGTTAAACATGCAAGATGAGTGCACCATGTCAAACTAGGAAATTTTCTAGACAAGATGCATAAAACGTTTATTAGATTTGGAGCTACGGATATTCAGTTATTAAATAAATCATTTTAGCATGGCATTAGGTAAATTATAAGCAAACATCATTTTAAACATTTTTAACATGTATGAAAGTTGGATATTATGAAACTAGATAAAATTCTAAGCATGTTTCATATATAACTTATTTACATATGATGCATGGTTAATTAGTTATTATATGCATGAAGCTCGGGGTCCAAACTGTAAATATGCAGTTTTCTGCAATAAAAGCTAAAACGTTCCGCAGAAAAAAAACATGAATCGGGCCGAAATGTGGAGACTGGCCCAACTGGAGAAAGAACAAAACAAAAGGAGGGGCGCTCGGGGTGGCCTCACCATGGGCGCGGCCTAGCTGGTGGAGAGGCCTCGCGGGCCGGCTGGCCTGGCGCTGGGCCTTGGCATGGTTGAGGACGGGGTCAACACGGGCGCTGGAAGCTGACGCTCGGGGACCTGGACGAGGCAGAGGAACGCAGCAGCGGGGAGAACTCCGACGGCGGTTATCCGGCGAGGACGACGACGGAGAAAGGCGGCGAGGACAGGAATGAGTGGATCCGGATGTCCTACACCAGATCTGGGCAATGGGCGGCTGGTCGGAACTCCCACGACGGACCCGAAGGACCCGAGGTGGCGGCTTCCATGGCAGGCTCCTCTGCGAGGCACGGCGAGATAAAATGTGAGGGAGAGACAGAGGAAAAGAGAGAGGCAGGGGCGCGACCTGGAGGGATCCGACGAGCCGGCGGCGAGCAGCGCCGAGAGGCCGGTGTGGCGAGGTAGAGACGACGGTGGGGACGACTGGGAGGCGGCGGATCGGGCGCTCGGGCGTTGGGAGCCCGGCGGCGGCGGGGTTCAGGCTCCGATGGGCTCGGCAGGCCCTAGATGGGCCTGGCAGGGCCGCGGGAGGTGGGGGAGCTGCAGGGCGACGTGGCTGGCCGCGGGTGGCCACGGGCAAATCTGGCGGCGACCCTTGCCATTGGGGCGCGACATGTGGCGGCGGGGTGCTGGTTGGGCACTGAAAACAAGGCCGGCAGCATGGATTTCGAGGGAGATGCGGCGGCCGAGGGTAGGGGAAGGCTAGGGGTACCCAAAATGGCATGGAGGGGGTCTATATAAGGCAATGGGGCTAGGGTTTGGGGTTTGAGGCTGTTTCGGAGCCGTTCGATCTCGATCAGACGATCCGGAGCGGAGGGGGTTAGATAGGTGGACTAGTAGGCTGTGCTAGAGAGGTTGGGATGAGATGAGAGGGAAGAAGGCAGCCCAGCAACCGTTTTCGGAGACCGAAAACGTCCGACGTATGACTGGCTATAATGCCGCTATAGTTAATCGTTGGGGCGTCAAACGGACTCCAAATGCGATGAAACTTGGCAGGCGACCTACTAAGAACATAAGAACACCGCACGCCAACTTTCATCCCATTCCGAGAATAATTTCCAAACACTTATAAAATAATATTTCGGAGGTGTCGCGGGCGCGTGCAAGTGTGTCTGGGCTCAGAACGGACAACGGAGAGAACTAGGGGAACCCGGACGGATGCAAGTTTGAAAATATGACTATGCAGTGCACATGATGACATGAAAAGATGCAACACGCAAGAGAATGACAAGGCAACAACAACAAATAACTAGAAGACACGTGTTACATCGGTCTCGGAGTGTTACAACACTCCACCACTTCAAGAGGATGTTGTCCCGAGATCTAAGGATGGCACCGAAGAGAAACAGAAGAGGGAGAGAAGAGGTAAAACTAAGTTTCTTCTTTGACAAATGAGTGAAACCAAAAAACCTTGCGAGGTTGAACAAATTGAAGCAAAGAATGCAACAAAGATGAACAAAGTTAAAAACACTACGTTAGAAAAGAGGAACAAGGAACATTACTAGAACTTTGTAGGTTGGAAGACATAAGAAAAGGGTTGCAATGGACAAGAAGTACATGCAAGCACTCCGGTAGAAACGAGATGTACAAGGAACGGTAAGGATCAATTTCGACAACACTCCGGTTGGAAATGGAAGGCATAGAATATGAACTTGGCAAAAATGAAAGCACTTGGATGAGACTCCGGTTAGAAGAGGAATGATATTCACAACACTCCGGCTAAAACAAGATAGAGAAGGAATACAATTGATATAATTTGGACAGCACTCCGACTGTAAATGGAAGTAACTGAAGATGAGCTTGAAAAGATCAGAAGATACTTGATGAAATCAACAACACACTATCTCCAGAACTATTGAAAGAATGGCACAAGGGGTAAGAACGATTTCAGATAGCACTCCGGTTGAGAAGGGAGGCAAAACATGATAAGATGAGAGAACTTGAATAGAGGGCACGACACTCCGGTTAAATGGATAAGCACGAAAAGAACACGATCCTTGCAATTCGAGATGATGATTGAAAAGAGCAACATCACAATGCCTCTGGAAGGAAGAAAAAAAGATATATCATTGGAATAAAAGAATGGAGAAGAAAATGCCAACTTCTGCCACAACTGATCTTGGAAAGCACCCTTCCAAGAAGGTTATGACGGAGTTGTTGGAAAACCAACAACAAAACGAATAAGCTTGTCGTGCTCATGTAAAAGCTTCTCAAAATTTGAGGTGAAATTCTGCCACTAACGGAAACAACAGATTGGGTTGATATGAACAAGGAGACGAGAAACTTATTTCACCGGGAGGATAAATGAAGAACTTGGGTCCTTTATGAGCACAATAAATAGCAACAATCCCTAGGGAAAGCTTTAGGTGAAATATAACCCAAGATAATTCGAATGAAGAGATTGGTGGATTTAAAATATCTCATTCTTGACAACATATGAATCATGAACCACAAGCTCAAATTGTCAAGAATGACATAACACCACCTCAAAAGATAAGCTAGAAACAATTGCACTACGGAATGCAAGATGAAGAATACTTGAATTCCTCAAAATAGGACATGTGTTGAACACCATGTTTAATTTAGAGTATAGCTTGGTGGATCATAACTTTGAGAGAAATGTTGAAGAACAATTGAAGAATGAAAAGAATCCTTGACGAACCACCATGTTGAGCCTTCATGAGAAGTCCAGTAATAAAAGGATGATAGAAAGAAAGAGAAGTTGAGAACACAAGGTGAAGCCTTGCGATGATTGGATGGAGCTTTGCGATGAGATAAAGCGGAATACTTGGAACTCCAGAAAAGAAAAGATGAAGCAACTTGGAACCAAGAATTTCTTCCTCATGAACAAACTCCGGAAGAAGGAATTGGATTTACTCGATGAAACAAGAATAGGAATTACATTATGCTTATCCTTCCCTAATTTAAATTGATGACAAGCAACGGATTTGGCATACTACTTATTATCGTAGAAAGGAATAAGAGAGATATAGCGCAAACTTGGGAAAATCTGCGATGAACCACCGGTAGGATTGAAACAACGAATGAATTAATATGATAACCATGGAAGAGAACTTTGAGAAAACCACCATAAGAATTGAAAATGAACGTAGCAAAGGCACAATTCACCGGGAAGAATTGGAAAATGAATGAAGATACTTTAAGGAATTTAGATACATGAGAACAAAGAGATCACGAGCAGACTAGAGAATACTTGAACGATGCACCGGTAAGATTTGGAGAACGAGAGCTGAAAGCTAGATTGAATAATTCTGAGATGATGGGCTCCGGAGAATCAGACTGAAAAGACTCCTGAATTGCTCTGGATGGGTGAAAAGAATTCTCACAATCGAAAACAATTATGAGAGGATGGCATCAAGCTAGAACCATGAATCTTCAAGTGAACGGACCAAGATTTAAGAGAAACTCTTCTTCGGTCTTCAAGATTCGAGAATGACGACGAGAAACACCACCATGAATTGTTGAGGCACTCCGGAATGAAAATTAGAAAGGTTGAACCAATGATGAAAATAATTTGAGAGATCTTGGTGAAAGACATTTGACTGGTGATAACTCATTCTTACATCAAACTTTGAAATGAATTTGAGAATAACTCCGAAAAAATGAGATGAGTCAGGTAGGAACCTGGGAAAGACATGTGGGTTAGGGCCCACTCAAAAGAAACACCATTGAACAATTTAAAAGATAGATTGCGTCAGTTGAACAAAATGGCTTGAATGAGATAACAACCACGAAATGGAACAAACAGATTGAGAATGGAAACACGAATCTTTGAGATATCTTGAGCACTCCAGAACAATTGAATAGCGAGAAGTGGATGATTAAGAGGTGCACCGGCATGAGAACACATTTGAAACGAGAAAAGGATATGATTGACAAAGCTTGAATTGAATCCACCGAAGAAGAAAAGAACGAAGAATAATGAACTTGAAACTCCGTTAGTATCTTCCTGAGAATCACCGGATAAGAACATTGAAAGAAAAGAATGAAGAGACTTCACATGCATAAAGATGGATACCTGATTAAGAAATATGAGTCCTTGAAGAAAAAGGGTGGGAGGTCGGGAAAAAAGGCAACTTGAGACGAATGAAACAAATAACGTTGAGATTACTTTGAGCTGATCTTACGGATGGGAAAAATGATACGATCATCTTGAAGAGAATCACACCGATTGAAAAGAATTGACATGACAACCTCGATGATCGAAAAATCATTAGCACTCCCATAGAAATATGAGAACACCATTTAGGAAAAGGTATGGATCAACACTTAACATTGAAGCAACTCGAATACCACAACTCAAAACAAAACAAAGATTGGCTTGCAAAATAAGCTGGAACAAGCATATGATTGAGATTTCGTCCGAAGTTTTTGTGGTGGGGCCCACACGGGCTTGATCATACAGCACCATCATGTATAAGGCGGTGCACATGACATACGAAGCGTCCCCGAGTCAGCATAGCCGAGGACTCTTTAAGACACAACGAGACCACTATAAAACCAACCGTGGATATGACCACTAGATGTCGAACCCCAATTTCATATCATACATCTATCGGAAAGATATTCTAGGAGCTACTTGAATTCCCACTTATAAAACTCCCGAAACTTTCTAGTTATGCAATCAGGTGTTGGGGATACAGGGGAAGCATAATATGTCACCCAAACTAACAATCCCTACATCCAGTTGTATCCATCCTTCAACACATAACCAAGAAACCTTCAGAAATCGTGTACCTCAACCTTCGAAAAGCATTCTTTATATGAGTTATGGCAATACTCCCGAACTCCTGCCCCAGTACTAGGTGGCGTCGAGGTTATCTCACCAACAACTGCATACAAGAGATTTTCGATGTCGGCAAACTCAGGTATTCTAGAACTGCAACGATAAAATTGTGACGATAACACCTCGGAGCTCAACTCCCTAGGACACTGCCATAAGCCCTAAATGTGAGGAGGCACCAAGAACAATGTTCTCGTCACAAGACTATCAAAACGATCCCAAGATAGCCGCGTGATCCTAATTTTTTTTATTTAAATTAGAGGAGAGAAGAGTCAAAACTTCTACGTCTAGACGCCTCACCAGAGCGACGAAGGGACCGAGGAGTAAAAATAATCCTACTCTCCGATATTTATAATCCTAAGACTCAAAATATTTTGTTCTAGACTCAACAACGTCAGCGATTTGATCAAGCAGGGGCTCCTAAGTCAGGGATGGCTCTGATTACCAACTTGTAACACCCACAATGTGGCTATATCTCCCACGTGTCGAGGCACAACTTAGAGGCATAACTGCATGGTGGTTTAGTCGCAAGTGGGGTAACCTTCATACAATCCCATGTACTGAATAAGAAAGGGATAAAGAGTTGGCTTACAATCGCCACTTCACACAAATAACAAGTTAAACATACATCATCCAGAGTACAATCAAAAGTCCGACTATGGAACCAAAATAAAAGAAGACAACCCCAATTGCTAGATCCCCGATCGTCCCAACTGGCCTCCACTACTGATCAACGGGAAACGAAACGAAACAATGATAAAGATCTTCATCGAGCTCCCACTTGAGCTGGGTTGCGTCACCTGCACTGGTACCATCGGCACCTGCAACTGTTTGGAAGTATCCGTGAGTCATGAGGACTCAACAATCTCATAGCCGCGAGATCAAGACTATTTAAGCTTATGGGTAGGAGAAGTAGTGAGGTGGAGATGCAGCAAGCACTAAGCATATATGGTGGCTATCATACACAAATGAGAGCGAGAAGAGAAGCAACGCAACGGTCGAGAAGCTAGAAGTGATAAAGAAGTGATCCTGAAACTACTTACGTTCAAGCATAACACAAGACCGTGTTCACTTCCCGGACTCTGCCGGAAAGAGACCATCACGGCTACACACGCGGTTGATGCATTTTAAATAAGTCAGGTGTCAAGTTCTCTACAACCGGATATTAACAAATTCCCATTTGCCACATAACCGCGGGCATGGCTCTCGAAAGTTTATACCCTGCAGGGGTGTCCCAACTTTGCCCATCACAAGCTCTCATGGTCAACGAAGGATATTCCTTCTCCCGGAAAGACACGATCAGTCTCAAAATCCAGGTTACAAGACATTTTGACAATGGTAAAGCAAGACCAGCAAAGCCGCCCGATGTGTTGACATACCGGTAGGAGTCGCACGTATCTCATTCTTAAGACACCGGATATGTCATGCTACGAGTAAAACCAGCCCTCAATTTGCCCCGAGGTGGCCCCGCGGGTTGCTCGGTTCGGACCAACACTTAAAGAAGCACTAGCCCGGCGGGTTAAAATAAAGATGACCCTCGGGTTGGCCGACCCAAGGGAAAGGTAATAGGTTGTTAGGCAAATGTAAAACCAAGGTTGGGCCTTGCTGGAGGAGTTTTATTCAAGGCGAACTGTCAAGGGGTTCCCATAATACCCAAACGCTTAAGGAACGCAAAATCAAGGAACATAACACCGGTATGACGGAAACTAGGGCGGCAAGAGTGGAACAAAACACCAGACATAAGGCCGAGCCTTCCACCCTTTACCAAGTATATAGATGCATTAAATAAAATAAGAGATATTGTGATATCCCAACATAACCATGTTCCAACATGGAACAAACTTCAGATTCACCTGCAACTAGCAACACTATAAGAGGGGCTGAGCAAAAGCGGTAACATAGCCAAACAACGGTTTGCTAGGAAGGTGGGTTAGAGGTTTGACATGGCAATATGGGAGGCATGATATTACATGTGGTAGGTAACGCGACATAGCGATAGAGCGAACAACTAGCAAGCAAAGATAGAAGTGATTTCGAGGGTATGGTCATGTTGCCTGAAATCCCGCAAGGAAGAAGAACAAGTCCATGAAGAAGACAAACGGACATAGTCGAACGGATCCTCACAACTCCGGAACTAAACCAAAGCTAACGAGAGAGGCAACCCGGAAAGAAGCACGCAACATAGTAAACAACCATCATATAAACATGGCATGATGCACAACCAAGTATGATGATTGAACGGTTTAATGAGGCATGGCATGGCAAAGTGCACAAATAATACTACAAATTAAGTGGAGCTCAATATGCAACGAGTTGCATATTGCCAAAACACCACATGACTTATTTAGTTCACTCTCATTTATGTACCAAACAATATTAAATGTTGTTAAACATGGCAAGAGATGAATCATAATTAAACTACCTAACTAGGCAAGTTTAAATGAGACCGGAAACAACAAACAACAATTCCGGAAAAATCCTCATATGCATATTATGAATTTGGTACTATTCTGCCCTAAACCATATTTTAGAGTTGTTAAACATGCAAGATGAGTGTACCATGTTAAACTAGGCATTTTTCTAGACAAGATGCATATAAAGTTTATTAGATTTGGAGCTACGGTTATTTAGTTATGAAATAAATCATTTTAGCATGGAATTAGGTAAATTATAAGAAAACATCATTTTAAACATTTTTAACATGGATTAAAGTTGATATTATGAAACTAGATAAAATTCTAAGCATGTTTCATATAGAACTTATTTACATATGATGCATGGTTAGTTATTATATGCATGAAGCTCGGGGCCCAAACTGTAAATATGCAGTTTTCTGCAATAAAAGCTAAAACGTTCCGCAGAAAAAACATGAATCGGGCCGAAATCTGGAGGCTGGCCCAACTGGAGAAGGAATAAAACAAAAGGAGGGGCGCTGGGGGTGGCCTCACCATGGGCGCGGCCCAGCTGGTGGAGAGGCCTCACAGGCTGGCTGGCCTGGCACTGGGCCTTGGCACGGTTGAGGACGGGGTCAACGCGAGTGCTGGAAGCGGACGCTCAGGGACCTGGACGAGGCAGAGGAACGCAGCAGCGGGGCTAACTCCGACGGCGGTTGTCCGGCGAGGACGACGACGGAGCAAGGCGGCAAGGACGGGAACGAGTGGATCCTGACGTCCTACACCGGATCTGGGCAACGGCGGCGGCTGGTCGGAGCTTCGGCGACAGATGCGAAGGACCCGATGTAACACCCCGGATGTAATTTACCTTATATGTATCCCAACTCTTGCCGTTTCTGGTGCTAAATTATTTTATTTCCTCGGGTCCGCGTTTTTGTCTCCGTGTGTTGTTGCCTTTGTCATGCATCTCATATCATGTCATCATGTGCATTGCATTCGCATACGTGTTCGCCTCATGCATCCGAGCTTTTTCCCTGTTGTCCATTTTGCATTCCGGCGCTCCTATCTCCTCCGGTGCCCCTTTCTACCTCTTTTCATGTGTGGGGGTTAAACATTTCCGGATTGGACCGAGACTTGTCATGCAGCCTTGGTTTACTATCGGTAGACCGCCTGTCAAGTTTCGTGCCATTTGGACTTCGTTTGATACTCCAACGGTTAACCGAGGGACCGAGAAGGCCTCATTTGTGTTGCAGCCCAACACCCTTCCAATTTGGCCCAAAACCCACCTAAACCCTCTCCATCATCTAGAGCGTTTGATCACGATGGCGTGGCCGAAAACCGCACTCCATTTGGAGCTTCGTAGCTCCCTCTACGTCTATAAATAGACCCCCATTCCCAATCCCGGATCTTTTCCCACGAAACCCTAAAAAATCTCCTCCTCGCGCCGCCGGACGAGATCCGGTCGGCCGGACATGTCCGCTCTCCCCGCATCCACTCCTGAAGCGCCACCTGTCCTTGGGACCGCTTCGCCGCCTCCCCACCGACGCGGGCCCACCAGGCCCAGCGCCGGCCCTCTCGCGCGCCTCCCGGGCCGAGCCGCCCAGCGCGCCCGCGCCTGCTTCTTCCTCCGCCAATCGCCGCCCGGCACCACCACCGCCGCCCGCCTGCCGGATCTTCTCCGTCAGCGGCCGCCTCTCCCCGCCGACAGCCCTCGTGCGCCGCGCCGCCCGGAGCTCCCCGAGTCGCCCCGCGCCTGCTCCTCCGCGCTTGTCGCCGCACCACTCCGCCGGCGCCGGATCCGGCAGGTCCGACATCTCCGGCGAGCTCTGCAGCAAGCTCCGGCCGCCTCTCTGATTCCGGCGAACCTCGGTGACCGCGCCTGCTATAGTGTTTCGGCCGATCTAGATCTCATAGCTGACGGTTGTCTTTTGATCCCCATAACCCTAATTTTTTAGCAATCTTCATCATGTCGTAACTCCGCATTCGTAGCTCCGATTTGCGCATGTAGCATGTTAAAATGTTCGACTCAGAGAGTACATCATTTCATCTCATTGCATCATCTTCATTTGAGCTCATCTTGATGCCCGAAATGCTGTTGGAAGAGGGCTATGTGATAAAATTGTCAGATATGTTTCATCAAATAGCTATTTGTCATTTTTGCCATGTTTAATGTGTGCATGATATGCTCCTGAGCTCTACATGAGTTTTGTTATATGCCATGCCATCTTTACAGAGGTGCTTACCGTGTATTTTTGTGATATGTGTGGCGACTAGCACAAGCTTGGAAATTAGCGTATTCGGTAATACTGATTTCAGGGACTTGGAATTTCACTAAGTCCTTGTCCTGATTTTTGTCATTATGCCATATGTTCATGTTGTTTCCTAGTGATCCGTGCCTCTTTTGAGGATGATCAGTAAGGATGATTTGTTAACATGGTGGTGTTGTATCCATCCATGTCTTTGTTTGCAATTATGGAGCACCCTAGCTTGATTCAATCGAGCTCTACGTTTGCTATTTCGTGAATCCTGCCAGATTGTTGACTTGTTAGCAATTTTGCCGAGGATGTTGCTATTGATCCGTACACGCTATGTTGTTGTTCTTGCCATGTATAGCTCCTATGCCATGTATTCTTGATGGGTGTATGCTTAGTTTGTCATGCCATGCTCTGTAGTGAGTGCATCGAGCTCGTAAACATGCCTACTCGTTAACAGATTTGCATGCTCCAGTTTTTCACCAAGTCTGTAATCTGATTATGTTTTTGCCATGTTCACATGCTTGCAATTGTATTTTCTGATCCCTTTTGGCTCAAGGTCACTAAGGGACTTTTGTTAAGTGCTTTGAGTAGCTTCATTTCATGCCTTGCTTTGCCTTGTTAAGTTCCTATAGCATATAGTTTTCATGCTCTAAAGTGTGCTACCTAATGTTAAATTCCAGACTTGTGTTAATTTCACCAAGTCTGAAACCTGTTATCGTTTGCATTTTTGCCATGCTTGTTTGAACCTGTTAATGGATAAATTCGCCATAGCTCAGTGTTCATCTTTTGTCAAGCATCATGAGTGGATCCCTGCCATGTATTTTGTTGTCATGTTTGAGTGCTGTAGCATATTTATCTTGATGCATTAAATGGCTACTTGTTGTTTATCGCAGGCCGGTGCCATATTTGTTTTGCTTGCCATTTCCAAACCGTGCATCCGATTCCGGTGATCTTTATATCGATTTCAACCGAAATCACCTCACCTTTCCAGTGGCACTCTTGGAATTCCAAGTTGAGGCCAGTTTCAATCATTCCTTGTCAAATTTTGCATATGCATCACATATCGCATCCCGCATAGCATACCATGTTTGCATCATGTTGTTCGAGCATTGCACGTGGTTGATTGTGTTCCTTTTGCTTGTTTGTCTTGTTTGGGTAGAGCCGGGAGACGAGTTCGCTAATGAGGAGCCCGTTGAGTTTGCTTACGAGGATCAAGTCAACTCTGACAACTTTGCAGGCAAGATGATCATACCCTCGAAATCACTTCTATCTTTGCTTGCTAGATGCTCGCTCTTTTGCTATGCCTATGCTATGATACCTACCACTTGCTTATCATGCCTCCCAAATTGCCATGTCAAACCTCTAACCCACCATGTCCTAGCAAACCGTTGATTGGCTATGTTACTGCTTTGCTCAGCCCCTCTTATAGCGTTGCTAGTTGCAGGTGAAGATTGGAGATCGTTCCTTGTTGGAACATTGTTTATTGTTGGGATATCACCATATTATCTTGTTATCTTAATGCACCTATATACTTGGTAAGGGTGGAAGCCTCGGTCTTTTGCCTAGTGTTTTGTTCCACTCTTGCCGCCCTAGTTTCCGTCATATCGGTGTTATGTTCCCGAATTTTGCGTTCCTTACGCGGTTGGGTGATAATGGGAAACTCTTGACAGTTCGCCTTGAATAAAACTCCTCCAGCAATGCCCAACCTTGGTTTTACCATTTGCCACCTAGCCTCTTTTTCCCTTGGGTTTCCGGAGCCCAATGGTCATCTTTATTTAAACCCCCCTGGGCTAGTGCTCCTCTGAGTGTTGGTCCAAACTAGAGCCCCTTGCAGTGCCACCTCGGGGAAACTCGAGGGCTGGTTTTAGTTGTACGGATTGCTTATCCGAGTGTGCCCTGAGAACGAGATATGTGCAGCTCCTATCGGGATTTGTCGGCACATTTGGGCGGTGTTACTGGACTTGTTTTACCATTGTCGAGGATGTCTTGTAAAACCGGGATGCCGAGTCTGATCGGAATGTATCGGGAGAAGGAATATCCTTCGTTGACCGTGAGAGCTTGTGATGGGCTAAGTTGGGACTCCCCTGCAGGGATTTGAACTTTCGAAAGCCGTGCCCGCAGTTATGGGCAGATGGGAATTTGTTAATGTCTGGTTGTAGATAACTTGAAATTTAAATTAATTAAAATGAATCAACCGCGTGTGTAACCATGATGGTCTCTTCTCGGCGGAGTCCGGGAAGTGTACACGGTGTTGGAGTAATGTTTGACGTAGGTTGTTCCAGGATCACTTCTTGATCATAGTTCTTTGTTCGTGCTTTGCCTTCTCTTCTCGCTCTCTTTTGCGAACAGGTTAGCCACCATATATGCTAGTCGCTTGCTGCAGCTCCACATATTACCTTGCCTTACCTATAAGCTTAAATAGTCTTGATCGCGAGGGTGCGAGATTGCTGAGTCCCCGTGACTCACAGATTACTTCCAAACCAGATGCAGGGACTGATGATACTGCTCCAGACGATGCGCTTGAGCTCAAGTGGGAGGTCGACGAAGACTCTCGCCGTTACTATGTGTCTTTCCCTGATGATCAGTAGTGGTGCCCAGTTGGGGTGATTGGGGACCGTGTCGCATGTTGGGGTTGATGTTTTATTTTGGTACCGTAGTCGAACCATGAGTGTATTGGATGATTGTAATGTTATTCATGTATTTGTGTGACGTGGCGAGTGTAAGCCAACTATGTACCTTTACCCCCTTTTATCTATTTACATGGGTTGTTGTGAAGATTACCTTACTTGCGACATTGCTTTCAATGCGGTTATGCCTCTAAGTCATGCTTCGACACGTAGGAGATATAGCCGCATCGAGGGCGTTACACACGAGGTGGCGGCTACCATGGCAGGCTCCTCTGCGAGGCACAGGGAGACAAATGTGAAGGAGAGACAGAGGAAAAGAGAGAGGCAGGGGCGCGACCTAGAGGGATCCGGCCAGCCGGCGGCGAACAGCGCCGAGAGGCCGGCGGGGTGAGGTAGAGACGGCGGTGGGGACGGGCGGGAGGCGGCTGATCGGCCGCTGGGAGCCAGGCGGCGGCGGGGTTCGGGCTCCGATGGGCTCGGCGGGCCCCAGATGGGCCTGACAGGGCCGTGGGAGGTGGGGGGAGCTGCGGGGTGACGTGGCTGGCCGCGGGTGGCCACGGGCAAATCTGGCGGCGGCGCTTTCCATTGGGGCGCGACAAGTGGCGGTGGGGTGCTGGCTGGGCGCTGAAAACAAGGCCGGTGGCACGGATTTCGAGGGATATGCGGCGGCGGCTGAGGGCAGGGGAAGGCTAGGGGTACCCAAAATGGCATGGAGGGGCTAGGGTTATGGGGTTTGAGGCCGTTTCGGAGCCATTCGATCTCGATCGGACAATCCGAAGCGGAGGGGGGTTAGATAGGTGGAATAGTGGGCTGTGCTAGAGAGGTTGGGATAAGATGAGAGGGAAGAAGGCAGCCCGGCAACCTTTTTTGGAGACCGAAAACGTCCGACGTATGACCGACTATAATGCAGCTATAGTTAACCGTTGGGGCATCAAACGGACTCCGAATGCGATGAAGCTTGGAAGGAGACCTACTAACAACATAACAACACCGCACACCAACTTTCAACCCATTCCGAGAACATTTTCTGGCCACTTATGAAATAATATTTCAGAGGTGTCGCGGGCGCTTGCAAGTGTGTCTGGGCTCAGAACAGACAATAGAAAGAACTGGGGGAACCCGGACGGATGCAAGTTTGAAAACATGATGATGCAATGCACATGTTCACATGGCAAGATGCAACACGCAAGCGAATGACAAGGCAATAACAACGAATAACTAGAAGACACCTGGCACATCGGTTTCGGGGCGTTACAATGCGGCTGAAGCCCGAAGAAGTCCAGAAACAAATGGAAGTAGTCGCTCATAGGGATGCCGAACCCACGCTTGAAGTGAGAGAAGAAGACCTGATGACCCACAAGTATAGGGGATCAATTGTAGCTCTATTCTATAAGTAAGAATGTCGAACCGAACGAGGAGCAGAAGGAAATGACAAGTGGTATTTAGTAAGATATTGTCTGCAAGTGCTGAAATTGTAAGTAATAGAGTAGTTTGATAGCAAGATATTTTGTAACAAGCAAGTAATGATGATAATAGCAAAAGTGCAGCAAGGTAGCCCAATCCTTTTGAGGCAAAGGACGGGCCAAAACGATCTCTTATAATAGGCAAAGCGTTCTTGAGGGTACATGGGAATTTCATCTAGTCACTTTCATCATGTCTATTCAATTCATTTTCGCTACTTTAATAATTTGATATGTGGGTGGACCAGTACTTAGGTGATGTTCTTACTTGAACAAACCTCCTACTTATGATTAACCCCATTGCAAGAATCCACAACTACGAGAAAAGTATTAAGGATAAATCCTAACCATATGTAACGCCCTCGATGCGGCTATATATCCCACGTGTCGAAGCACGACTTAGAGGCATAACCGCATTGAAAGCAATGTCGCAAGTGAGGTAATCTTCACACAACTCATGTAATACATAAGGGAAAAGAGATACATAGTTGGCTTACAATGGCCACTTCACACAAATACATGAATGAAGCATTACATCATCCAAATACAATCAAGGTCCGACTACGGAACCAAAATAAAAGAAGAACCCCAAATGTGACACGGTCCCCTATCGACCCCAACTGGGCTCCACTACTGATCAACTAGAACGAAACAACACAAAGGACAAGATCTTCATCGAGCTCCTCCTGAGCTTGGTTGTGTCATCTGCACGGACTCATCGGCACCTGCAAGCTGGTTTGGAAGTATCTGTGAGCCACGGGGACTCAGCAATCTCGCACCCTCGCGACCAAGACTATTTAAGCTTATGGGTAAGGTAAAGGTATGAGGTGGAGCTGCAGCAAGCGACTAGCATATATGGTGGCTAACATACACAAATGAGAGCAAGAAGAGAAGGCAAAGCACGGTCGATAAAAGTATGATCAAGAAGTGATCCTAAAACAACCTGCGTCAAGCATAACTCCAACGTCGTGCTCACTTCCCGGACTCCGTCGGAAAGAGACCATCACGGTAACACACGCGGTTGATGCATTTTAATTAAGGTCAACTTCAGGTTTTCTACAACCGGACGTTAACAAATTCCCATCTGCCCATAACCGCGGGCACGGCTTTCGAAAGTTCAAATCCCTGCAGGGGTGTCCCAACTTAGCCCATCACAAGCTCTCACGGTCAACGAAGGAATAGACCTCCTCCCGAGACATTCCGATCAGACTCGGTATCCCGGTTCTACAAGACATTTCGACAGGGTAAAACTAAACCAACAACACCGCCCGAATGTGCCGACAAATCCCGATAGGAGCTGCACATATCTCGTTCTCAGGGCACACTCAGATGAGCCAGACGTCGGGTAGGCCAGCCCAGAGTTGCCCCTGGTAGCCCCGGACATCGCTCATTTGGACCAACACTCAGAGGAGCACTGGCCCGGGGGGGTAAAATAATGATGACCCTCAGGAGCGCGACTCCCAAGAGAAAAGAAAAGGCTAGGTGCCAAATGGTAAAACCAATGTTGGGCATTGCTGGAAGAGCTTTACTTAAGGCGAACTGTCAAGGGGCTCCCATAATAGCCCAACCGCATAAGGAACGCAAAATCCGGGAACATAACACCGATATGACGGAAACTAGGGCGGTAAGAGTGGAACAAAACACCAGGCATAAGGCCGAGCCTTCCACCCTTTACCAAGTATATAGATGCATTAATTAAATAAGATATATCGTGATATCCCAACAAGTAAACATGTTCCAACACGGAACAACATCTCCATGTTCCAACAAGGAACAAACTTCAATCTTCACCTGCAACTAACAACGCTATAAGAGGGGCTGAGCAAAGCGGTAACATAGACAAACAACGGTTTGCTAGGACAAGGTGGGTTAGAGGCTTGGTTCAACAATATAGGAGGCATGATAAGCAAGTGGTAGGTATCGCAGCATAGGCATAGCAAAAGAGCGAGCAACTAAGCAAGCAAAGATAGAAGTGATTTCGAGGGTATGATCATCTTGCCTGAAATCCCGCAAGGAAGAAGAATGAGTCGATGAAGAAGACAAACGGACGTAGGCGTACGGGTCCTCACAAACGCGACGTTACTAGAATCGACCCAAAGAAGCAAACACCGGAAAGAAGCACACAACATAGTAAACAAACCACACATGAACATGGTATGATATGCAGGATGCGGTATGCGATGCATATGCATGATTTGCAAAGGAAAGAATGAACCTGGCCTCAGCTTGGAAATCCAAGAGTGCCACTGGAAAGGTGAGATGAAATCGCTTGAAAACGATATAAAGATCACCGGAATCGGAGTCACGGTTTGGAAATGGCAAGCAATTCAAATATGACACCGGTCTGCGATTTACAGCAAGTAGCCATCTAAATGCAATGAGATGAACATGCTACAGCACCCAAACATGGCATCAAAATACATGGCAGGGATGCATTCAAGATGCTTAACAAATGTCTAGCACTGAGCTACGGCCAATTCATCCATTAACAGGTTCAAACAAGCATGGCAAAAATGCATATGGTAAACAGATCTCAGACTTAGTGAAATTAACACTTGTCTGGAATTTCAAATCAGATAGCACTCTTCGGAGTAACCAAACTACATGCTACAGGACCTGAACATGACAAAGTAAAGCATGGCATGGAGCTACTCAAAGAGCTTAACAAAAGTCCCTTAGTGACCTTGAGCCAAAAGGGATGACAAATTACAATTGCAAGCATGTGAACATAGCAAAACCATAATCAGTTTTCACACAGTGAAAACTGGCACATGCTGAAACATATCTCAAGTAGGCATGTTTACGAGCTCGTTGCACTCACTACGGTGCAAGTCATGATAAGCTAAGCATACATCCATCAAGAACACACAAAATGCAAGCTAGACATGGCAAGAACAATAACATAGCATGCACAGATCAACTACAACATCATCGGCAAAATTGCAAACAAGTTGACAATCTGCCCAGATTCACAAAGTAGCAAAAGTAGAGCTCGATTGACTCAAGCTAGGATGCTCCATATATGCAAACAAAGACATGGATGGATAGAGCACCACAAGATTAACAAAACATCCTTACCGATCATCCTCAAAAGAGGCACGGATCATTAGGAAACAACATGAACATATGGCATCATGAACTAAACAGCTCAAGGACTTGGTGGAAATGCTAAGTCCCTGAAAACAGAATTACCAAGTGCCTCACTTTGCAAGCTTGTGCTAGTTACCACACACATCACAAAAATACATGGGTTGCACCTCTGGAAAGATGGCAAAACCCTTAACAAAACATATGTAGAGCTCATGGTCATATCGTGCACACAATAATCCTAGCAAAAATGACAAATGTCTAAATGGAGTAGCAGATCTGACGATTATCTCAAGTAGCCTCCTTCTAACAGCATTTCGGGCATCAAGATGAACTCAAATGAAAATGATGCAATGGAATGAAATGATGTACTCTCTGAGATGAACATTTTGATATGGTATATGCTCAAATCGGAGTTACGGATGATGAGTTATGGCATGATGAAGATGGGCATATGAATCTGGAAAACTTCAGGACTTAGACGAATTTTATACCCCCCAGATCTGGATCTAGGTCAACGAAGGCACGCATCCCGAGGCACAGTCTAGGCACTGTAGTCGGCCGGATCCGTCGGGGAAGAAGACGTAGCGGCCGATGGCGGGGGCGTGGTGGCCAGATCCAGTGGCCGGCGACCGTATCGGGGCGCGGGCTCCGGCGTGCTCGCGCGGCGGCGGCGGTTGAGGCGGCGGCTGTGCGCGGAGGGGACGGGGGGCGCAGCACCGGTGAGACGTGGCGGCGCCGGCGACGACTCGCGGGAGGAGCTGCAGGCTCGGGCGGCGCGGGCACACTCCGGCGGCGGGGCAGGCGCTGGTGGCGCTCGGGCGCGGGCCAGGAAGGGCCCGACCCAGGCCTCGGCGGGCCGGCGCACGGGCAGGCGCGGCGAAGTGGGCGCGGTGGTGGCGGCGAATCGGGGAGCGCCACGTGGCGGTGGACGGCGGAGCGGACATGTCCGTCGGCGGGATATGTGTCCGGCACGCGAGGAGAGGGAGGTGGCTAGGTTTTGACCGCGAATTTCGGAGAGGGGCACATATATATAGGTAGAGGGAGCTAGGAGATTCCAAATGAGGTGTGGTTTTAGGCCACGCGATCGTGATCGAACGACCGAGATGATGGAGAGGGTTTACGTGGGTTTTGGGCCAAATTGGAAGGGTGTTGGGCTACAACACACACGAGGCCTTTTCGGTCCCTCGGTTAACCGTTGGAGCATCAAACGAAGTCCAAATGGTACGAAACTTGACAGAAGGTCTACCGGTAGTAAACCAAGGCCGCATGACAAGTCTCGGTCCAATCCGGAAATGTTTAATCCCCACACATGAAAGAAAGGTAGAAATGACCACCGGAGGGGAATGAAGCGCCGGAATGCAAAACGGACAACGGGGAAAATGCTCGGATGCATGAGACGAACACGAATGCAAATGAAATGCACATGATGACATGGTATGCAATGCATGACACGCAAGCAATGACAAGGAAACAGCAGCGAATAACTGGACGACACCTGGCACATCGGTCTCAGGGCGTTACAACACTCCACCACTACGAGAGGATCTTGTCCCGAGATCTAGAATGGCACCGGAGGGACAACGGAAGAGAAAGAGGAGAGGTAAAGCTAAGTTGCTTCTTTTGACAAACGAGTGAAACCAAAGAACCTTGCAAAGGTTGAGCAGAATGAAAGAATGAAAGCAACAAAGAAGAACAAAGTTGAAAGCACACCGTTAAGAAAGAGGAATAAGAAAGAACCGATTCGGGTAGCACTTCGGTTGAAAAGAGATGAAGACTTGATAAAATGAGAGAGCTTGAGCAAAAAGGGACACAACACTCCAGTTAAATGGATAAACCAAGAAAAGAACAGGATCCTGACAAGAACATGAAGAAGGTTTGAAGAGAGCAGCAACACAATGCCTCCGGAACAAAAGTAAGAATGGAATGAACGAAGGGAAAAAACGAGAGCACGCTTACAACAAATGCTAGAACAGAATTGTTGGAAAACCAACAACGAAAAGAATAAACTTGATATGGTCTTATGGAATACATCTCAGATTATTAGGTGACAACCTGCCACTCATGGGAAGAAGAATTGAATTGATATGAACAAGGAGACGAGAAAGTTATTTCACCGGGAGGATAGATGAAGCACTATGATCATATATTATCACCATTAATAGCAACAATCCTTAGGGAAAGCTTTAGGTGAAATATAACCCCAGATGACTCCAATGACGAGATTGATGGATTTAAAAATATCTCATTCTTAACAACATGTGTATCATGGAACATGAACTCAAATTATCAAGAATGACATAATACCACCTCCAATGATACGGAAGAAAGAATGCACTCCGGATTACAATACGAAGAAAGCTTGAGCTCCTTAAAAGAATCTCGATGAAAACTTTGAGAAGGAATTAAATCCTTGATGAACCATCATGCAGAACATCCATGAGGAACTCCGGTAAACAAAATGATGATAAAAGCAAGAGAAGTTGAAAACACAAGGTGAATCCTTGTAATAATTTAGATGAATCTCCGTGGTGATATAATTGCGAGAGGTAGGAACTCCGGGACAAAGATAAGATGAACAATTGAGATCAAGAATTTTGATGAACCTCCGGAATAAGGAATTAAATCACTTGGATGAAACAGGAATAAGAATTACATTATGCTTATCCTTCACCAATTTAAATTGATGACAATCAACGGATTTGGCATATTACTAATTCTTTTATAAAAGATTAAGAGAGATATAACATCAGACTTGGGAAGGTCCTCAACGAAACATCGGTAGGATTGAAACAACGAAAGAATTGATAAGGAAGAGAAATCTTGAACGAACCACCGTAATAATTGAAAAATGAACGAAGTAAAGATAAAGAAACACCGGGAAGAATTAGCAAATGAATGAAGATGCTTGAGTGAATTTAGATACATGAGAACGAAGAGATCACGAGGCGATTAAAGATCATTTGGACAAAGCACCGGTAAAAATTGGAGAATGATAGCTGAAAGCTGAGAATGAACAAGTCTTCTAAAATGATGGGCTCCGGATAATCGAACTAAAAATACTCCTGAATTGCTCCGGATGGTTCAAAAGAGTTCTCACGACCAAAAAAAATTATGAGAGGATGGCATAATGCTAGCACCATGAATCTTGAAGAGAATGGAGCAAGATTGAGAGAATGACGACGAGAAACACCACCATGAATTGTTGAGATACTCCGGGATGACGAATAGAAAGGTTGAGCCAACGGTGATAGAATTTGACATATCTTGGAGAAAGGCATTTGACTGATGATAACTTATTCTTACGTTAAAACTTCAAAAAGAATTTAGGATAGCTCCGGGAAAATAAGAAGAGTCAGGTAAGATCCTGGAAAAAGACCTGTGGGTTAGGGCCCACTCAAAAGAAACACCGTTGAAATGATTAAAAGAGAGATTGCACCGGTTGAATTAAATGGCTAGATTGAGATAACATCCTCGAAAGATCTTGAACGACTGCAGAGTGGAAACATGAATCTTCTGAGCTATCTTTGGCACTCCGGAACAAATGAATAGCGAGAAGTGACAGATTATGAGGTGCACCGGCATGAGAAGATATTGAAACGAGGAAAAAGGTATATGAGATCAACACCGAAAGCTTGATTTGAATCCACCGGAGAAGATAAAAGAAACGAAGAATGATGAACTAGAAGTTCCGTTAGTATCTTCATGAGAATCACCGGATAAGAACATGAAGGAAATAGAACGGAGGGACTTCCATCAATAAAATGGATAGTGATTAAGAAATCTGAATCCTTGAAGAAAAAGGGGTGGGTGGGTGGGAAAAACAAAGACAATTTGGAATGGATGAAACAAACACCGATCAGAAGAAACTGATACTTGATCTTGCGGATGTTGAAATGATCTAATCCACTTGAAGAGAAGCACACCGGTGAAAAGGATTGACATGACAGTCTCGATTATCAAGAAGGATTAGTATTCACATAGGAATATGAGAACACCACTTGGGGAAGGTATGGAATCAACATTTGACTTCGAAGCAACTCGAATACCACAACTCAAAACAAAACAAAGATTGGTTTGCAGAATAAGCCGGAACAAACATATGATAGAGATTTCGTCCGAAGTTTTCGTGGTGGGGCCTACACGGGCTCGATCGTACAACACCATCACGTACAAGGCAGTGCACATGACATACGAAGCGTCCCCGAGTCGGCATAGCCAAGGACTCTTTAAGACACAATGAGACCACTGTAAAACCGACCGTGAATAGGCGGACCACTAGACGTCGAACCCCAATTTCATATCATACATTTGTCGGAAAGATATCCTAAGAGCTACTTGAATTCCCACTTATAAACTCCCGAAACTTTTCTGGTTATGCAATCAGGTGTTGGGGATACAGGGGAAGCATAATATCTCACCCAAATCTAGCAAATCCTACATCCAGCTGTATCCATCCTTCAACACATAACCAAGAAACCTTCGGAAATCATCTACCTCAACCTTCGAAAAGCATCCGTTATACGAGTTATGGCAATACTCCCGAACTCCCGCCCCAGTACAGGGTGGCGTCGAGGTTATCTCACCAACGAACTGCATAAAAGAGATATTCGATGTCGGCGTACTAAACTCAGGTATTCCAGAACTGCAATGATAAAATTATGACGACAACACCTCAGAGCTCAACTCCCTGGGACACTTCCACTAAACCCCTGACAGGAGGCACCAAGACAATGTTCTCATCATAAAAACATCAGAACGATTCCAAGATACCCGCATGATCCTAAAATTTTTTTTAGTGAAATTTGAGAAGAGAAGAGTCAAAACTCTGCGTCAGGATGCCTTACTAGAGCGATGAGGAGACTGGGAAGTAAAAAGAATTCCTAAACTCTCTGATATATAATTCCTAAATGAATCAAAACATTTTTTTCTAGACACAACTCGGCTGCTAAAAACGATCAAGCAATGGGGGCTCCTAAGGTCGGGGAAGGCTCTGATACCAACTTGTAACGCCCTCGATGCGACTATATCTCCCACGTGTCGAAGCACGACTTAGAGGCATAACCGCATTGAAAGCAATGACGCAAGTGATGTAATCTTCACACAACCCATGTAATACATAAGGGAAAAGAGATACATGGTTGGCTTACAATCGCCACTTCACACAAATACATGAATAAAGCATTACATCATCCAAATACAATCAAGGTCCGACTACAGAACCAAAATAAAAGAAGAACCCCAAATGTGACACCGTCCCCGATCGACCCCAACTGGGCTCCACTACTGATCAACTAGAACGAAACAACACAAAGGACAAGATCTTCATCGAGCTCCTCCTGAGCTTGGTTGCGTCATCTTCATGGACTCATCGGCACCTGCAAGCTGGTTTGGAAGTATCTGTGAGCCACGGGGACTTAGCAATCTCGCACCCTCGCGATCAAGACTATTAAAGCTTATGGGTAAGGTAAAGGTATGAGGTGGAGCTGCAGCAAGCGACTAGCATATATGGTGGCTAACATACGCAAATGAGAGCGAGAAGAGAAGGCAAAGCACGGTCGATAAAAGTATTATCAAGAAGTGATCCTAAAACAACCTACGTCAAGCATAACTCCAACGCCGTGTTCACTTCCCGGACTCCGTTGGAAAGAGACCATCACGGTAACACACGCGGTTGATGCATTTTAATTAAGGTCAACTTCAGGTTTTCTACAGCCGAACGTTAACAAATTCCCATCTACCCATAACCGCGGGCACGACTTTCGAAAGTTTAAATCCCTGCAGGGGTGTCCCAACTTAGCCCATCACAAGCTCTCACGGTCAACGAAGGAATAGACCTCCTCCCGAGACATTCCGATCAGACTCGGTATCCCGGTTCTACAAGACATTTCGACAGGGTAAAACTAAACCGGCAACACCGCCCGAATGTGCCGACAAATCCCGATAGGAGCTGCACATATCTCGTTCTCAGGGCACACTCAAATGAGCCAGACGTCGGGTAGGCCAGCCCAGAGTTGCCCTTGGTAGCCCCAGACATCGCTTAGTTGGACCAACACTCAGAGGAGCACTGGCCCGGGGGGTAAAATAATGATGACCCTCAAGAGAGCGATTCCCAAGAGAAAAGAAAAGGCTAGGTGGCAAATGGTAAAACCAATGTTGGGCATTGCTGGAAGAGCTTTACTTAAGGCAAACTATCAAGGGGTTCCCATAATAGCCCAACCACGTAAGGAACGCAAAATCCGGGAACATAACACCGATATGACGGAAACTAGGGCGGCAAGAGTGGAACAAAACACCAGGCATAAGGCCGAGCCTTCCACCCTTTACCAAGTATATAGATGCATTAATTAAATAAGATATATCGTGATATCCCAACAAGTAAACATGTTCTGACACGGAACAACATCTCCATGTTCCAACAAGGAACAAACTTCAATCTTCACCTGCAACTAACAATGCTATAAGAGGGGCTGAGCAAAGCGGTAACATAGACAAACAACGGTTTGCTAGGACAAGGTGGGTTAGAGGCTTGGTTCAACAATATAGGAGGCATGATAAGCAAGTGGTAGGTATTGCAGCATAGGCATAGCAAAAGAGCGAGCAACTAAGCAAGCAAAGATAGAAGTGAATTCGAGGGTATGATCATCTTGCCTGAAATCCCGCAAGGAAGAAGAATGAGTCGAGGAAGAAGACAAACGGACGTACGCGTATGGGTCCTCACAAATGCGACATTACCGGAGCCGACCCGAAGAAGCAAACACCGGAAAGAAGCACACAACATAGTAAACAAACCACACATGAACATGGTATGATATGCGGGATGCGGTATGCGATGCATATGCATGATTTGCAAAGGAAAGAATGAACATGGCCTCAGCTTGGAAATCCAAGAGTGCCACTGGAAAGGTGAGATGAAATCGCTTGAAAACGATATAAAGATCACCGGAATCAGAGTCACGATTTGGAAATGGCACGCAATTCAAATATGACACCGGTCTACGATTTACGGCAAGTAGCCATCTAAATGCAATGAGATGAACATGCTACAGCACCCAAACATGGCATCAAGATACATGGCAGGGATGCATTCAAGATGCTTAACAAAAGTCTAGCACTGAGCTACGGCCAATTCATCCATTAACAGGTTCAAACAAGCATGGCAAAAATGCATATGGTAAACAGATCTCAGACTTAGTGAAATTGACACTTGTCTGGAATTTCAGATCAGATAGCACTCTTCGGAGTAACAAGACTACATGCTACAGGACCTGAACATGACAAAGTAAAGCATGGCATGGAGCTACTCAAAGAGCTTAACAAAAGTCCCTTAGTGACCTTGAGCCAAAAGGGATCACAAAATACAATTGCGAGCATGTGAACATAGAAAAAACATAATCAGTTTTCAGACTTAGTGAAAACTGGCACATGCTGAAACATATCTCAAGTAGGCATGTTTACGAGCTCGATGCACTCACTACGGTGCAATTCATGATAAGCTAAGCATACATCCATTAAGAATACACAAAATGCAAGCTAGACATGGCAAGAACAATAACATAGCATGCACGGATCAACTACAACATCATCGGCAAAATTGCAAACAAGTTGACAATTTGCCCAGATTCATAAAGTAGCAAACGTAGAACTCGATTGACTCAAGCTAGGGTGCTCCATATATGCAAACAAAGACATGGATGGATAGAGCACTACAAGATTAACAAAACATCCTTACTGATTATCCTCAAAAGAGGCACGGATCATTAGGAAACAACATGAACATATGGCATCATGAACTAAACATCTCAAGGACTTGGTGGAAATGCTAAGTCCCTGAAAATAGAATTACCAAGTGCCTCACTTTGCAAGCTTGTGCTAGTTACCACACACATCACAAAAATACATGGGTTGCACCTCTGGAAAGATGGCAAAACCCTTAACAAAACATATGTAGAGCTCATGGTCATATCATGCACACAATAATCCTGGCAAATATGACAAATGTCTAAATGGAGTAGCAGATCTGACAATTATCTCAAGTAGCCTCTTTCTAACAGCATTTCGGGCATCAAGAATAACTCAAATGAAAATGATGCAATGGAATGAAATGATGTATTTTGATATGCTATATGCTCAAATCGGAGTTACGGATGATGAGTTATGGCATGATGAAGATGGGCATATGAATCTGGAAAACTTCAGGACTTAGACGAATTTTATACCCTCCAGATCTGGATCTAGGTCAACGAAGGCACGCATCCCGAGGCGCATTCGGGGCACTGTAGCTGGCCGGATCCGTCGGGGAAGAAGACGTAGCGGCCGGCGGCGGGGGCGTGGTGGCCGAATCCGGTGGCCGGCGACCGGATCGGGGCGCGGGCTCCGGCGTGCTCGCGCGGCGGCGGCGGATGAGGCGGCGGCGGCGCGCGGAGGGGACGGGCGGCACAGCGCCGGCGATACATGGCGGCGCCGGCGACGACTCGCGGGAGGAGCTGCAGGCTCGGGCGGCGCGGCGCACTCCGGCGGCGGGGCAGGCGCGGGTGGCGCTCGGGCGCGGGCCAGGGAGGGCCCGACCCGGGCCTCGGTGGGCCGGCGCGCGGGCAGGCGCGGCGAAGTGGGCGCGGTGGCGGCGGTGAATCGGGGAGCGCCACGTGGTGGCAGACGGCGGAGCGGACATGTCCGTCGGCGGGATATGTGTCCGGCGCGCAAGGAGAGGGAGGGGGCTAGGTTTTGACCGCGAATTTTGGAGAGGGGCACATATATATAGGTAGAGGGAGCTAGGAGAGTCCAAATGAGGTGCGGTTTTCGGCCACGCGATCGTGATTGAACGACCGAGATGGTGGAGAGGGTTTAGGTGGGGTTTGGGCCAATTTGGAAGGTTTTGGGGCTACAACACACACGAGGCCTTTTCGGTCTCTCGGTTAACCGTTGGAGCATCAAACGAAGTCCAAATGGTACGAAACTTGACAGGCGATCTACTGGTAGTAAACCAAGGCCGCATGACAAGTCTCAGTCCAATCCGGAAATGTTTAATCCCCACACATGAAAGAAAGGTAGAAATGACCACTGGAGGGGAATGAAGCGCCGGAATGCAAAACAGACAACGGGGAAAATGCTCGGATGCATGAGACGAACACGAATGCAAATGAAATGCACATGATGACATGGTATGCAATGCATGACACGCAAGCAATGACAAGGCAACAGCAGCGAATAACTGGACGACACCTGGCACATCGGTCTCGGGGCATTACACCATATCATTAAACTTTTGGATCAAATCGGTCCCTTACGGAATAGCGCATAAACTAGGGTTTAAGCTTCTATCACTCTCGCAACCCACCATCTAATAACTACTCCACAATGCATTCCATTAGGCCCAAATATGGTGAAGCGTCATGTAGTCGACATTCACATTACACCACTAAGGGAATCACAACATGCATACTATCAAAATATCGAACACATATCAAGTTCACATGATTACTTGCAACATGATTTCTTCCGTGACCTCAAGAGCAAATGTAACTACTCACAAGTGATTAACATGCTCAAGATCAGAGGGGTATTAAATAGCATAATGGATTTGAACATATAATCTTCCACCAAATAAACCATATAGTAAACAACTACAAGATGTAATCAACACTACTAGTCACCCACAAGCACCAATCTATAGTTCCGGTAACAAGATTGATCACAAGAGATGAACTAGGGTTTGAGATGAGATGGTGTTGTTGAAGATGTTGATGGAGATGGCCCTCCCCAAGATGGGAGAGTTTTTGGTGATGATGAGGATGATGATTTCCCCCTCCGGGAGGGAAGTTCCCCCGGCGGAATCGCTCCGTTGTAGGGCAAAAGTGCTGCTGCCCAAGTTCCGCCTCGAGACCGTGGCACTCCGTCCCGAAAGTCCTCTCCTTATTTTTTCTAGGTCAAAATGACTTATATACCAGAAGATGGGAACCGAAGGTCAGCCTGGGTGAGCACAATCCACCAGGGCGCGCCTAGGGGCACAGGCGCATCCCCGTGTCTTGTGCTTACCAGGGTGGCCCCTCTGGTACTTATTTGCTCGAATATTCTTCATATATTCCATAAAAATTCTCCGTGAAGTTTCAGCTTATTTGGAGTTGTGCAGAATAGGTAGCCAGGTGTAGCATTTCCTGGTCCAGATTTCCAGCTGCCGGAATTCTCCCTCTTTGTGTGTACCTTGCAAATTGTGAGAGAGAAGACATCAGAATTACTCCAAAAAGCATTATTATGCATAAAGAAATCATAAGTAACAGTAAGAAAACATGATGCAAAATGGATGTACCAACTCCCCCAAGCTTGGACCTCGCTTGTCCTCAAGCGAAAATTGAAATCGAAAAGTATGTCCACTTGCTTAGAGAGAGAGGTGTCGATAAAAATAAAATACAGATATAGAGGCATCATGTAGATTATTATAATAGAAAACCTAAACATAAGGCTTTTATCATAGACTTCTCATGAATAAGTGACAATTCATCACACTATCGAAGTATAAAGCATAAACTCTATTAGAAACCAACAAACTATGTTCTCAGTCTACTTTGCAACTACAATTCATCATCTTTTCAGGAAGGGTCATGTATCGGAGCCTTTAGGCAAGTCCACATACTCAACCATCATATAGTCTTCTATGATTGCTAACACTCACCGCATACACATGAGCAAAACATTTGAACCAAACACATAGAAAGATAGGGGCTTATTGTTTCGCCTCCCAACATATTCACCTCAAGGGTGATGTCAACAATAATAAGTCATGCTACCCATATTAAACTGGACATAAGTGCCTAGACCTTTCCTCACCACATGATGCTTTCCCAAGGATAAAAATAAAAAGGAATAGGGAGAAAACTTTGACTCTTTGCATAAAAGTAAGTACATAAAAGTAAAAGATAGGCCCTTCGCAGACGGAAGCAGACGTTGTCATGCGCTTATTTGTTTGTATGGTCAACTCCTTAGGGCAAAAGAACTTCACATTGTATTGCCCCTTGTGATGGCCACCTTTATTATGCAGTCGGTTGCTTTTATTCTTCACCATCACAAGTTCATACAACGCTCAATTTTCTCTTACACTAAATGATCTTACACTTTCAGAAGCAAAGGCCCAAATATGGTGAAGTGTCATGTAGTCGACGTTCACATGACACCACTAAGGGAATCACAACATACATACTATCAAAACGTCAAACACATATCAAGTTCACATGATTACTTGCAACATGATTTCTCCCGTGACCTCCAGCACAAAAGTAACTACTCACAAGTGATGAACATGCTCAAGATCAGAGGGGTATTAGATAACATAATGGAACTAAAAATATAATCTTCCACCAAATAAACCATATAGTAATCAACTACAAGATGTAATCAACACTACTAGTCACCCACAAGCACCAATCTATAGTTCCAGTAACAAGATTGAACACAAGAGATGAACTAGGGTTTGAGATGAGATGGTGTTGTTGAAGATGTTGATGGAGATGGCCCTCCCCAAGATGGGAGAGTTGTTGGTGATGATGAGGACGATGATTTCCCCCCTCCAGGAGGGAAGTTCCCCCGGCGGAATCGCTCTGTCCGAGGGCAAAAGTGCTCCTGCCCAAGTTCTGCCTCGAGATGGTGGCGCTCCGTCCCGGAAGTCCTCTCCTTATTTTTTCTAGGTCAAAATGACTTATATACCAGAGGATGGGCAACGGAGACCCAGGCGTGCCCTGGTATCTTGTGCTCACTAGCGTGGCCCCTCTGGTACTTATTTACTCCATTATTCTTTATATATTCCATAAAAATTCTCCGTGAAGTTTCAGCTTATTTGGAGTTGTGCAACATAGGTAGCCTGGCATAGCATTTCCAGGTCTAGATTTCCAGCTACCGGAATTCTCCCTCTTTGTGTGTACCTTGCAAATTATGAGAGAAAAGACATTAGAATTACTCCAAAAAGCATTATTATGCATAAAAAGATCATAAATAACAGTAGGAAAACATGACGCAAAATGGACGTATCGAGACCACGCGCTCGGTCCCCTCTGGCCGTGGCGCCAGATCGCTATCCGGCAGGTGCACGGTCACCTCCGTCGGTGGTGGCAGCCACCGCGTGTCGCGCAAATACTGAAGATTCTCCGCGGTGACCACCGATCCCTCCCACAAACCCTTGGGCCTTGCCATCGACAAGAGAAGAAAGGCGCGTCGGCTAAGGCACGGAGTAAGAGCGGCCGCTGGGCGCTGCACAGCGACGGCAGTGCTTTTCTCGTGAGCGGCATGGCATTGCAGCGTGCGATGGGCTCGGAACCAAGGCGAGAGAAGAAGGAGGTAGGGGGCGCGGGCATGAATGATTTCCGCCGCCCTCTCCCCCAGATTAATAACCACGGTAAGAACATGGGGAAGTGAGATCGGTTGTGCACTTCCCCGCATTGTGTGGGCACGATCCACGCGCAAATTAACTGCGTCGAGGAGGGCAACCCTCTACAACCGCCACATTAAATCCCCACGCGTGGGTCAAGAGCACGGAGCGCCGGGCCCCAGCCCACTGTTACATCCCATCGAGCACGTGGCCTTTTAGTGCCTCTTCAGGTACTATTCGCCATGTGGCACCCGCACCGAAACTGAGGGGGCATGTTCCTTCCCCATCAAGATTCGGTGGACTCTTAGGTTTCCCGCCCATGCCGGGATGCTGCGATCCGGCTTCTGGAAGCCGGCACACAGTGGGTGTTGCCGGACCCAGCGTTCGCCGGCCTCATCAACATCTGCGGCCTCCTCAGGGGGTGAAACTACGAAGGCCCCTCCGCTTGAAGCCGGTGAGCCTACAGAGCTTCGGGGACTACTGTCAGGGGGTGAACCCCAGGCAGGCAACAGAACCCAGATCCTTTTCAAACACATCGGGGCCAGCTTCGCCCCTCAATCCAGCTAGTACTTGGCTGGGTTCCTGAACCCGGCCAAGTCCCGCAATCCGGCCAAGACCGCAACACAGCCAGGCCCGCTGGCGCATGCCGACCAACCCCGCCAAGTGAAGACTTCTTCAACAAGTAAGCGCCTTCATGGGACGCTCCCCAACACGGCCACGGGTCAGCTCCTATCCCATCCAAGGCGTACGACGGAAGAAGTTCCCATGAAGAGATGAGCAAGGCAATAGTGGCCCACCAGCTCCGCTGACCAGAGCGTGTGTGGCAGCAACAGAGAATCTGTCAAGCCAACACGGTGAGACCGATTGCATAAACTCGGTGTGACCAAAGTGAATGCAATAGATCACAGAGCGTTGGCAAGGCCATCTCCGTGGGACCGATATATGTATTGGTGTGACTGAACTGTTAGGGTTTCTGGCGGTGGCTATGTCAAATGAACTCGGTGGCTCCAGGTAGAAAGAATAGGTCGGGCCGAGTTTGGAATTAGGGTTTGTACATATTTGGATGGTGAAAGTTGTCGAGGGTTTTGGAGCAATATCACTAAGCACTTTGAGCAAGTATACTATTAAGCAACACCTCATCCCCTTTTAATAGTATTGGCTTTCCTACGGACTCAATGTGATCTTGGATCACATAAATAGAAATGAAGAGTCTTGAGCTATTTCCAATCTTTGTCCTTAGTATTTTGACGGGTCAACATCTCTAGTCCATGCCATGCCAATCATTGAACATCCTGAAACATTTATCTTCAATGAATATTTGTTCAATGAGTTATATGTCGTTATGAATTACCAAAACCACCCGGGATTAGTTGCACTTTCAATCTCTCCCTTTTTTGGTAATTGATGACAACATATAGGTCAAAGCTTCAACAAATGATTAAATGAATGAAATACATCGTCGCTTTCAGAAGTATGTGATAAGCAAGAGCTCCCCCTAAATTTGTGCATTATTAAAAATTTGTATTTGAATGCAAATTCACAATTTATTAGGATCATGGGTCACTCTTCCATGTCACATACATCTTGGTGGAGCACACAAAATGATATGAGTTAACACTACTAGGGAAAAGCCTAGCAGCAGCGCGGGTTTTTGGCCTTTTAGTAGCGCGAGGGCCGACGCTACTAATAAGGCGCTACAGCTAACGTATAGCAGTAGCGCTGGTCCACCTGCACTACCGCTACACAAGTGTTGCAGCAGCGCGCTTAAAGGAACCTCGCTGCTGCTAATAGCTATAGCGCGCTTCCCCTGTGCGCGCTACTGCTACAACCGCGCTGCTGCTAACTTTTCTCCACTCGCTACTGCTAATTTTAGTAGTTTTTTGTTTTTTTCGGCATATTTGTTTTGTATTTGAACAGGCTTTATAGAAGAATCTCTAGCACATACAAATGTCATCATGATACACAAACAAATGCCTACGAGACCAAAAATGTAATCATAGCATATACATACAAATAGTCTCGTCATAATCATCATCCAACACAAAGTGGTATCTTGTCATCATCTCGAAAATAGCGATACATGCAAGTCTCCAATACTTCCAACTACAACGTCATCCATCTAAACAAAGGTATACGCGAGAAGAGCTATCACTATGAGTGAGAGCGGAACTATGCAGTACATGAGATGGCGGTTACGAGTCCTCTCTCGCACTAGCGTGAACCTCAAGTAACTAGCTTCTCCTTCTTGTCTGCTTTTGAAGCCTTTATGGCTGGCGTCCGAGAACCCATTCACTTGCGCCTGACACTCATGCCACTCGTTGTACACCCCCAGAACCTTCCCTTTGTACACGACATAGCAGTTCCATCTCGCCATTAAGAAACTAGGTACCTGTTAGAGATGCATGTTCATGAAGAGGATGTACAATCATATATATGCAACAAAATATACTTGAGAACACCGAAAAAGAAAGGGTTAGCAACTAGATGTAACATACAGTATGCAAATTAATTAACTAGAGGTACGCAGGTCATCGTACACAAACTAACAAAGTAGCGTTACGCAAGTTCGGCAGGGATCGTGGACATCACAAAGTTGCATCGCTACAAATAGTATACAAGTTCAACTGACACATATCATCATCATCGGCATCATAAATCACTAGAAGTTCCATCCTTCCATATCATCGAGGATGGACCCTAGCTTCTTGAACGGCGTGAGGTCTAGACCTTGCATGCCTATGTGAGTTCGAATGTTAACTCGCGATATAGGGCCATGGTGGAACATCCCCTTCTCATCGATGACTTCTTTCATGATGATCGTCGCAATGTCGCTTTGGATGCGAAAGAAGTCATCTCTAAGTTTATAGCTTCTCCATGAGATTCTAGCCACTAGTGGATATGATCATCATTTCTGCTTCTCATGCGAAGCTTTTGGTGATCCGTGTTGAACTGAATCATGAGATGGAGGATGTACAATCCATCCTTCTTGCTTGGTTTTGGGACTTGGATGCAGGAGAAGTTAGTTATATGAGCGAAACCCATCTTCTTGTTCCTTTGTTTCCTGATCTGCATGTGGCCACCTCTAAAGCTGAAGCCTTGGAGAGCATCATCTAGAATATTCATTATGTGGGTGTAGTCTTTTTTCTCGTAGTCTCTGGAAGGGTCAAAATATACGGCGTGGGAGACTTGCGGATAAAGAACGATGAGGACGGCGCGCCCGTTGCTGCGGGGAAAAGACACCTCAAATTATTCCCCATAGAGAGAGAAGGAATGATTGAAATGTATGAAAGGGTTGTTCAAAACTGACTTACTTTGGATGATAAGGCATGAGGACAATTTCCCGGTCCTTATTCTGTACCATGAAGTTTTGGAGGTAGTCCCTAGCAGTTTCACGCTCAAAGTCGCCAAGACTCAAGAAAGACTTGTGCATGTAGAACGGATCCGCCACACAGATTTGCGAGACTTCTTCACTGTTCATGACAGAGCTCATATGTAGCGCAAAAAGGCGGACGATTGTAAAATTGAGCCGCCTTGTCAGAAACATCTCAAAGATATGGTCAAACCGCAGGAAGAACACCTCCGCGGGCCGTGTCTCAATGTAGCACTTCCCCTCGGGCACACGAGCCGCGTATGTCGGATATCCTGGATCCTTTGAGGCTAGTAGGCTTTTCTCAGTCGACAGCACATGGTCGTGCAGTCTCCTGAGATCCCCTGATAGTGCCTCCAGCGGTTTCGGCGGTAGCATCGGCTCGCCCGTGAGATGGAGCATGGACGCACCTTTCACGGGTACACGCTCTTCAGAATGCAACATTTGGCTGCTATGTGCTCTGGCTTGTTTGAAGGCAGCTATCTTCCCCGATCTCTTTCTCTCCTTTTTCTTGGGCACACCTTCTAGACCCATCCTTAACCCCTGCCCCAGTGTTCCCGGGCTAAGTACTATACGACCCTCGCGCTGGGATAGTTGAGCCTATGTTGAGGCGGCATCTTCAGGCATGTCCTGTGAGGATTTCATGAAAAGAGACTTTTTGCAATCCCTGCTACAACCTTCCTGCCCAGGCATATCATCCATATCCTCATTAGCAGGCTGATAGCCCGATTCGTCATATGGTTGACTCATCTATTCTATGTCACAGTCAAACGCGTTTCTATTGAGGAAATCCATAGGGTCGACCTCCGTCTCATCATCCATTATCTGTTCTACAGGACAAATTACATCAGCCAGCACTATTGCACCCCCTTCATCATGTCGTCCGCCGCTCTCACCCGACACTACAGGAGCGGGTAATTGCGTAGGCGGGGTGGTGGTCTCCGCACATGCTTGTTGATGTGTGGTTATTGGTGTGCTCTCAGCCGGCTCCAGACGAATAAGATTCTTCGGCCATAGCAGCACCCAACCCTTGCAGCTTCCAATCCGCAGCGGGGTCTCGTTGTCCGTTCCCACATGCTGTACTGGAGGAGGCAAATCCTCATGCCCCAATTTCACACTGGACAAGCTAACCCTGAAGTGCCCAGCAGGGATCGGCTGGTTGTGGAACGTGGGTTGCAAGGGGTCTATTATCATCCCCTTTCCCACGTCCACCTTCTGGCCTTTGATCAAGTAGAGTATGGTGCACGGGGTTTCTTTTGCCTGCAAACACATATGTATGTGGCGTAAAACATCCGAAAGGCAACAAAAATGGAATATTATATATATATGGTGGTGCGACATGTAATTACCGTGATGGCGTCGAGCTAAGCCAAAGACGAAGGCCCACCGAGCGCGCCAGAGAGTGAGGACGGGCTGCTATGAGCATGAGCGGCTGCGAGAGGAGGCCCGGTTGCATGGGCAAGTGATGGTGCGATGATGTTGTTGCTCATGGAGTTGCTCCCGTTGAAACTGGGCAACGGGAAATCATGTACCGTCTTGTCTGGATTTTCCTTCGTCGAGTTGATGATAACTGGAACCAAGTTAGTAGCGAAATCATTTCTGTAGGAAGTTACAGCTGCATTGAATGCCTGCTGTAACAACTCATATTTGTCCTCGGCTGCTTTTTTCGTGTCCTCGGCTGCTTTTGTCTCGACCGCAAGCTTCACCTTCACGTCGATGTCTGCCTGACTAAACTTCTTTTTCTGCTTCTTGGCCTCCGTGCCCTCGTTGTAAAACACCTTCCACGTGGCGCCATCTCCAGCGCCGTGCACACGACCATATAGCGGCCACTGGCCCAAAGGGAGTCCCTTAAGTTCGTTCAAGGCCCGGTTGAGAGGGGTGTCCCACTTGGGCCTCATCGAAGAAGTAGGGTTTTCGGCTGCAAGCTGGTGTTGCTTCTCCAGTAGTCTAATCAATTTCCTCGTGATCTTGTCCGTGTAAAAAACCTTTTTCTCCATGTCCCACTTGTAGCGGGCCCTGATGAAGTCATGCTCCAAGGGGTTGGTGAACTTCGCGAAGGGGTCTGGGAGAACGGCGGCTTCACGTTCCGCGTCCTCCTTATCCCATATGGGCCTTTTACCGAGGTAGCCACGGCTTCCAAGGCGATGCTTCCCCGTGTTCCTTTGCTGAAGGCTCTTGAATTTCGCAGCCTTAGCCTTGGCGTCCTCGGTAGCGCAAGTGTCCTTGAACTTTTCGAACTCCTCTTCCGTAAGTGTCGGATTTTCCTCCAGAATCTTGGACAGGGGTTCCTCATCCTCAATAGCTCGTTTCACCCTCGATTTCCAGGAGGCTAAATCGTTGCTGAACATGCACATGGCGTGATTGTTAATCTTTTTCATCTTCGGATCATCCCACGGTTGTTCTATGTTATCATCCCGATCGGGAAACTTGAATCTCTTGTGCAACTTCGTTAGGAGCAACTGCGTCAAATGTTCTTTACTCCTTAAGTCATCGTCATTGATGCTCGCGCATTCCCGTAGTATGCATCCTACTTGGTTCCCATAGCACTTGCGAGGTTCTTCCGGCTCTAATGGCTCAAACTTGCCAGGTGCCATCTTTGTGATCACAAGTCGTCCAATCCCTAGTTTGTTAGGTTTTCGTATCCTCTACTTCTTATGCCTCTTTTCGGTACCGGCATCGGCGCCAGTATCTTCCCCGGCGGCACCTTCCCCACCGGTCTCGGCGCCGCCATCGGTGCCGGCGCCGTCGGTGTCGGTGTCGGCGTCAGTACCATCATTGAGGCGGACCTGCAAACCTTGCTTAGCAGTCAAAAAGTCGAGGTAGTCTTGTTCACCCTCATAATCCATCTCGTCTGCATCTTGGTCAGAAGGCCCAGTTTCTTCGTTGTTCGACATGTTTCCTATGATTAAGTGTCCTCATTTATTTTTAAAAGTATGAATAAATGAGAAATGAGATAAAAAAGAATTATATGTGCCAGCACTCGATATGCCAACTATGTAGCACAAATCATGCCTTTATTCACGGGAAATTTTGGCATGACCTTTGCTAAAAAATGGACATATCAAGCGCCTGAAATTCACCGGAACGGAAATGAATCAACATTCCGGCGTAACATAGGCAACTCGGATCATTTACCAAAACATGACATGTCCAAAACATGACATATCCACATATCACATGTCCAGTTCAAATTTGCATTTAAATTCAGCAAATTTTGAAACCTATCTAAATTCATAACTAAATAGATAACCTAATTAACATAACTAAAACCTAAGTAAATTAACCCTAGCTAGCAGAGAGAGAGAGAGAGGGGGTGGTTTACAAAGGGTGCAGGGCGAGTAGGCAGGCCCGATGACGGCCGAGGTTGGGAGGGGAGGAAGTAGAGGAGGGAGGCGAGGGCCGATGGGTCGGGGGCGAGCGCCGGTGCCGGGGGCGAGCGCGCCTGGGTCGGGGGCGGCGGGGTCGGGGCGAGCGCGCCGAGGTCAGGGCGGCGGGGTCGGGGGCGAGCGCGCCGGGGTCGGGGGCGAGCGCGCCGAGGTCGGGGGCGGGTGCGGTGGTGCGACGGGGCCGGGGAAGAGAGAGTGAGGATTTGGGGGAAAAGAGGCGGGATGAAGCAGGGAGACGGAGAATTTTGGGTTTAGTGGACGTAGCAGTAGCGCGTTTACATGAAACGCGCTACTACTATTACGAGCAGCTATAGCGGTTTTCTGCAGAAACCGCTAATGCTACCTTGACTAGCTGTAGCTCTTTTTCACTAAAGCGCTACTGCTATAACCAGTTTCCCTTTTTTCTTTTCCTCAGCATAATAGGAACATATATATCACATCATTGGACCCTTGCATAATAATGGCTAAGTGTGTATACAAAATAGGAACATATATATATATTACATCATTGGACCCATGCATAATAATGGCTAATTAAGTGTGTATACAAAATAGGAACATATATTTCCATTTTGCAAAAGCATGAAATATTAATCACACCTCTATCTCGAGATCGAGCACACGGTGGAGATGATGATGTAGGGAGGTCAAAAGTGCACAAAGCTCTTCTTGACAAAGAAAGATCTAGTTAGGGGGCAAATAGGTCACTTAACTAAATGCTACATCTACCTAGCTAGCTAATTTGGGAGGAGACAACTTCAACTAGTGGAGGGGGGAGGAAAAAGAGAAAGGAGATGAATTAATGGAGGTGGTGTAGTTATAGCTAGGAGTAATGAAGAGAGACAAAGGTAGGTAGAAGAGGGAGAGTAATGGGGGGAGAAGTATTGAGGAAGAAGAAGAGTGAGAGAGGGAGGATGTGGGAGGTAGGGGAAAGGGAGGAGAGGAGATGGGGAGGGGAGGTGGAAAAGGTGGTGGGTGATGCGTCTTAGCAGTAGCGCGGGAGAGAAAGTGCGCTGCTGCTAAGAGCGTAGCAACAGCGTGCTTTCCTGTCACGCGCTACTGCTAAACGGGCCAAGCCTGTGCACAATTTCAAAATTAGCAGCAGCGAGGTGACAAAAAAGCTCGTTGCTACTATGGCATTAGCAGCAGCGCGCTCCCTGGCGCCGCACTACTGGTAAACTTATGTCGTTGTGTACTGTCGGTGGATTTTTGTAGCAGCGCGGTTTAAGAGTCACGCGCTACTGCTAAGTTTGCACCAGTAGCGAGCTTTCCGTAGCCGCGCTGCTACTACTTAGCAGCAGCGCCTGCTTTTATGCCGTGCTGCTGCTAAGATTCTATGTATAAGGTTTTCCCTAGTAGTGTAAATAACATGCATGCATCACCAAAGACATGAGTGAATGATCATACACAAGTAATTGTAGGGATAAGCATTAAGCACACATTAAGCATAGTATGCTCAATCACACAACCAAACGTAGTGTCTCAAAAGCATCAAACGATCAAGTAGCACTGATCAAACGAACATAGTTGCAAGAACTCCATAAAACCAAAGAGCATAAAGTGAGACACATTCTCTCTCTCAGCCTAATGATATATACAATTTCGCCCCCTTTGGCAACAAGTACCAAAAAGCTCGAAAAGGTGTATATCTATGCGTCTCTCTAGCACTACTGCAGTACGCTGCTATCGCGACACTACGACCAGAGACCCTTCGACGAAACTGTGTGTGATGCAATAGTTGCAAACGTTGATGTAAAAAACGTCAAAAAGATGAAAAATGTTTGCGATGACGGATGCATCAAACATGGTTCAGATTTTAATCGCGTGTGAGATGCAGGGCGTACGGTTCAGTTCAATGAACTGTTTGCGATGAGGCAAAAGAACAGAAACGGGAAGCTAGATGAAGGTGTGTGCGATATACGGCATACGATTCAATCGGATGAACTGTTTGTGATTAGGCAGAACAAAAGAAATAGCTAGCCAGATCAAGATGTGTGTGATATACGGCATACGGTTCACTTGAATGAAGTATTTTCGTTGAGCCAAGAGAACATAAATGGTTCAATTTAACAAGATGGGTGTGATACGCGGCAAACAGGTCTGTAATCAGAAATGTGTACGAAGACCGATAAGAACACAGACGATTGCTGCTAATAAGACGTGTGTGTTGTGCGTTTGGATTGCATACAGAACAACAACATATATATATATATACACACACACACACACTTATAAGGACATGGTTGCATAACCAAATTAAACATCCAATTACATAGGTGGCTACTACACACATGACCTTTGCACACACCAAAGTAAACAATTACATGCATAATTACATAGGTGGCTACTACACACATGACATTTCCACACACCAAAGTCAACTATATATTACATGCATGATTAACTAGGATAAACGATCATTTGATCATCATATACTTCTTGGGACGCTTGCTGCTACTGCTCTGCTTGTGGCTCGATCAGGCATCGTCGATCTCGGTACCCAGGCACTTCCTCATGTCAACGATCTACGTGTGCATCTCGTGACTACAAAAAAAAGACACATCAGTGACATTTTGGGCCGAACGAAAAAATTTGTCATGCTTATGACACTTATATGACGATAATTGTGGCAAAACCCTGTATCATCATAGATGTGGTGGGCTCCTACTTATATGACAAAAAATCATGCAGAAAATGGGCTTTTCGTCCTGGGCGGGCTGGAGACGCGACTACATGACATTCTTTGGGCTGTCCATAACGGAAAAAACCATGGCAGAAGCGAGGGCGAGGAAAATATCGGGGAGTTCCCGGTTATGGTGGGTGATCGGGGCTGGGCGATGCATGGAGGTTTGCACGTTTCTCTCGTACATGTATGATACGTCTCTGTCGTATCTACTTTTCCAAACACTTTTGCCCTTGTTTTGGACTCTAACTTGCATGAATTGAATGGAACTAACCCAGACTGATGTTGTTTTAAGCAGAATTGCCATGGTGTTATTTTTGTGCAGAAATAAAAGTTCTCGGAATGACCTAAAAATCAACAGAGATTATTTTTGGCATATATAAAAAATACTGGTGAAAAGATCCATGTTAGGGGGCCTACACCCTGTCCACGAGGGTGGGGGCGCGCCTACCACCCCTGGGCGCACCCCGGCCTCATGGGCCCGCTGACGCTCCACCGACCTCAACTCCAACTCCATATATTCACTTTCGGGGAGAAAAAATCAGAGAGAAGGTTTCATCGTGTTTTATGATACGGAGCCGCCGCCAAGCCCTAAACTCTCTTGGGAGGGCTGATCTAGAGTCCGTTCGAGGCTCCGGAGAGGGGAATCCGTCACCATTGTCATCATCAACCTTCCTCCATCACCAATTTCATGATGCTCACCACTGTGCGTGAGTAATTCCATCGTAGGCTTGCCAGACGGTGATGGGTTGGATGAGATTTATCATGTAATCGAGTGAGTTTTGTTTGGGTTTGATCCCTAGTATCCACTATGTTCTGAAATTGATGTTGATATGACTTTGCTATGCTTAATGCTTGTCACTAGGGCCCGAGTGCCATGATTTCAGATATGAACCTATTATGTTTTCATGAATATATGTGAGTTCTTGATCCTATCTTGCAAATCTATAGTCACCAATGATGTGTTATGATCCGTTAACCCCGAAGTGACAATAATCGGGATACTTACCGGTGATGATCGTAGTTTGAGGAGTTCATGTATTTACTATGTGTTAATGCTTTGGTCCGGTACTCTATAAAAAGGAGGCCTTAATATCCCTTAGTTTCCAATAGGACCCCGCTGCCACGGGAGGGTAGGACAAAAGATGTCATGCAAGTTCTTTTCCATAAGCACGTATGACTATATTCGGAATACATGCCTACATGACATTGATGAACTGGAGCTAGTTTTGTGTCACCCTATGTTATAACTGTTGCATGATTGATCGCATCCGACATAATTATCCATCATTGATCCATTGCCTATGAGCTTTTCCTATATTGTTCTTCGCTTATTTACTTTTTCGTTGCTACTGTTACAATCACTATAAAATCAAAAATATTACTTTTGCTACCGTTGCCACAACTATCATATTACTTTGCTACTAAATACTTTGCTGATGATATTAGGTTTCCAGGTGTGGTTGAATTGACAACTCAGCTGCTAATACTTGAGAATATTCTTTGGCTCCCCTTGTGTCGAATCAATAAATTTGGGTTGAATACTCTACCTTCGAAAATTGTTGCGATCCCCTATACTTGTGGGTTATCAACATACGCGTGTGTGTGCGAGGCATTGCGCTCAAACTAAACCCGAGCAAGGCATTTGCCTACTGAACCTGAGCGATTGCACTGTAGGCTACGCATTACTGGACCCGAGCGATCTATCCCTGGCTGTTAACTAAACCCGATTGAGCGATTCCTTCGCTACTGCTGCTAATTGAAGGAGATCGAACATGCTGCCTTTTGATGAACAGTGAGCGTTGTTGGGGGGGGTGGATGAACAGGACCCCGTGGTAGTAGAGGTCGTTAACGCTAGATGAACATGACCCCGATCGAGCCGGATGGGGGTGGATGAACAAGACCCCGTGGAGGGCTGGATGAATAGGACCCCATGGAGGGCTAGTTGAACAGTAGCCGGTGGAGGGCTGGATGAACAGTAGCCCATGGAGGGTGGTTGAACAGGACCCCATGGAGAGGGCTGGTTGAACAGTAGCTGGTGGAGGAGCGGTGGAGGCTGGATGAACAGGATCCCGTGGATGAACAGTCGCAGGTGGAGGCTGGAGGAGGTCGACGGTGGATGAACAGTAGCCCGTGAGGCTGGAGGAGGTCGACGGTGGAGATGAACTATATCCCTTGGAGTCCCATTTTGTGGTATGCCACACCCCTCTCGATGAACAGGACCCCCGTTTCGATCGTAGCGCTCCAACACAAGTCTGTTTCCTCCGTTTTGCGGTACACCACACCCCTCCCGATCCACAGGACCCTATTTCGACCTTAGGAGGTCCAAGAGAAGTCCGTTTCCTCCGTTTTGCGGTATACCAGACCCCTCCCGATGAATAGGATCCTGTTTCGACCGTGGTCGGTCGAACAGAAGGACGTTTCATCCGTTCTGCGATACGCCAGGCCTCGATTCAATCGGCTATTTCGTCCAAGCCGGTTGGCTCCCGATGAATACGACGCATTCCGTTGCCTCCCGATGAACACGACGACGCAGTTTCTCCATTTTTACCCAGCCATGTACACGAGCCCTGGCCGTATGTATGCGCAAGTATGCGTTCGAGACCCCGCCCGTATGTACGTACTTGGTCGTATTTACTTTCTTGCACCCTGGCAATATGTACATGTACACGATATTAACGGGACTGCGTCACATGATACATGTGCGCCTCTACTACGACACGTGCCCTTCCTTACTCGGCCAAGGTTCATCGCTGCAGCCTACAGACAGACCGATTGTATGTACGTACACGTTCGTGACCAGAATGACAACGCTACGTACACTTCGACCAGGTGGGCCCCGACTACCAGGGAGGATAAGGAGGCACTTCCTTGTGTGCGAAGATGTAGATGGTGGGTCCTAGCAGTCAGGGGGGAAATGTTTTTTTGCGAAATATGGTGGCCCGTCTGGTGGGTCCCCGCTGTCAGGTGGAGGAATCATTATTTTCCATGTAATAAGGAGGAACTTCCTTGCCGCGGTCGTGGACCCAGCTGTCAGTCTCTCCACGTACAGTACTCTTCTGATGGAAGTCGTTCCTTGACCACATTAACCAGGCCGCGTCGAGAGCACCAAGCGGTGGACGACGGTGAGGCCTAGGAAGGGGATGACATGGAACCGGGGAAGACGTGGCAGTGGATGCCCACACGGAGAGGAGTACGAGGGTTCATTAGTTCGGCTGCGGTGTGAGGCTGCCGTCGCCGTAGGGCCTGGCCACCGGTGGGAGTAGTAGGGGGCGGTGCGGCCTTCGCAGCAGCACAACCGGCCATGGGAGGTAGGAGCACGCGGCACGACCGACGCTGGTTTGGGCGGCTGGAGCAAGAAGACCAGAGGTTGAAGAAGCACTACGGTCGTTGGACGGACATCGTACGGTCACTGGATCTAGAATCGTTCTTCTTGACTAAGTTGACAAAGCTCTCCGTCCCTGTCAACTTACTAGGCCCACAAGTCAGCCTCCCACTATGGTGATTCCTAGCTAGTAGGGGGGGTATTCATTTTTTGTGTTGACCACGCTGCGCCGAGCGCATCCAAGGTGGTGGACGAGGGCGAGGCCCCGGATAGCAACGAGCCAGAGATGGGAAGAAGCAGGAATGCAGTCGTAGATGGAGAGGTGTTGAGGGTTAACTAGGTCTAGTGCGGTGTGGTTCGGTAGTCGGTGGAGAAGAACAGGAGGTGTGGAGGGGTGGAGAGATGTCCTGGCCGGCGGTGGGGTAGCGCTTCATAGCGAAGCATGCTAAGCAGAGATGCTAGCAGCAGGAGGCGGGAGCAGGTGGTCCCGGCGGCGCTGGAGGAAGAAGACGAGAGATTGAAGATGGATGCCGGTCCTTGGATGTAAATCCAATGGCTAATGATGTTAGAATCATTTGTTGACTAAGTTGACAACAACTTGCATTGGCTTCGACCTATTGGCCCACATTTCAGCCTCCAAAAATGTGGCACATAATCAACCCATTTTTTAGAACTAACAGTCAATTTGATCACCTTTTTTAGAATTGCAGTCCATTTGCTGGGCTGGGTGAACAAATAATGTAGCGTCCATGCAGCCCATTTTTATAAAACTACAGCCCATTTTCACCTTCTCGAAATACATGAATTTGCTGGGTTGGCTGAATAAATAATGTAGCGTCCATGCAACCCATTTTTTTCCTAAAAAATTACAAGCCATTTGCACTTTCTCGAAATACACGATTTTGCTAGGCTGGTTCTAATTATAATGTTGGGTTGGGCACAACAATGTTATCAAAAAAATAAACAGGGGCTGAGAATTTGTTATAAATATATTAAAATAATAAGTGATTTATTATTACATTGGTCCTTAAATCTTACCAATCTTTTGTACACAATCACCAGGATGTTCGTTGCCTTATGTAAAAAAATCCAAGATTTTATTGTTAAGAAATTATTTTTATAAGTTAATAAGATGTGGGATATTGCTTTCTTATATATGCAAGTATATGTTAAATGTATGATGACAATAACAATAATATAAAATAACATATAAAATAATTTCAATATATATAATATAGTTAGAAGGGAAACATAAGTTGGACCAGGTGTTCCTATTCTTATATAGAAAAATAGAACAGACCACTGCATTTTCTTCAAGAAAAATACATAAGTTGGGTTGCCGATGTTTTAGGAAAAATAAAACCTCGGATGGGAGGTCCATAGGCCGATCGATACTTGACGGCCCTCAAGAAAGGACAAACCGGCATGTCATGGGTTGCGCATGCTAAAAAAGAAAGCCTAGACGGGGCAGCCCACAACCCAGCTGATACTTGCTGCCCCACTGATAATAAATGATACCTTCCAGTTCCCGGCTTCGTTGTAAATTTATCTCCTTTAGTAACTACGTTTAAGCACCTCAAAAAAATGTAACTATGTTGACAAACCCGTGGGCCCCAACGTCAGTATAGCATTAGGAGGAAGTATTTTTTCCAATGAGGCACTTGCTTGCGTACGGCCATAGACCTGGTGGGTCCCGACTGTCAGCCTCTCCAGGTACAATCCTCTCCAGATTCCTCTCGTTTGTTCAGCATGTTCACAACGACAGACAGTGGCGCTGCGGAGCTCACAAAGGCGCAGGACGAGACCGAACCACCTGAGGAAGTGCCATATTTCTACCGAAACTACTAAACTAGCCCAGTGACCAAGTGATAGTACCCGACCGTTGTTTCGCCTGGGTTCCGTTCCACCTGATGCAGGGAAAATATCTCCACATTTTTTCCTCTGCCATTATTGACATGTGGGTCCCCATTGTCATCTATGCACACCATGTCCAACACTTGCCAAAACATCATCCCTCGTTTTCTCTATTTTTCGCACACTCGACATTGTGTGGGCATTTTGAAAATAGCATATCTTTTTGACTGTGCATCATATGAAGATGTGTTGTGCATGAATGTTGACCAGCATGACGTTAAGTGGCTGGTAGTTCCATTTTCAACCCGGAATAAAACTTCCAACATGAAGTTATCCTAGTTTGAAAAGGGCATGTTAATATAAATGCTCAGCCTCTGAAACTTGCAGTTTCTTATCTGAAACTGAACTTGCAGTTTCTTATCTGAAACTGAAACTTGTAGTTTCTCCTCTGAGAATCACATTGTCTGCACTTCTATACTCCTGTGAAACTACATTTTTTAAGTGCTAAAAATAGATCTCTAGAATTCATAAAATACTTCATATGCTCAATACTGCAAATCTGAAATTCAAAAGACAATCATATCTGAAAGTACTCTCAAAATACACAACACAAAACAAAATTTACAACCTGCAAATACTGACAACCCTAAGCTCCTCATGAAAATTCACAACCTGTCTGACTATTGGGCTGGGGGCAGTCCCCTCTTATTCCTCGGTAGCAGACAACCACCCCGTGAGACAATGTGAACGGCGAGGGAGAGGATGGCAGGGAAGAGTGGTCGAGCCAACTGCTTTTCTTCTCTTGCAGTTGGGTTCGGTCGACGAAGACTCCATCGGCTCACTCTGGTACGGCACCCTCACAAATAGCACCTTGTAGATGCTCGATCATTCAATCTCTCGTGGATTCTCCATCTGGGATCGATAATCCCACCACCGCTGCCTCACAATCGGATTCGGTGAATCTGTTTGCTCCATGGCCCAGAGGAGCACTCTATGTACTCCGGCGCAACTCCCTTCGGGAGTATCACCGCCTTTTAGCTCTGTTGCAGATATTTGGCCATGGATGTCACCGTCGCCGCTAGTTGGTCCTTGTTGTCAAACCAAGACTGTGTCTCCAACATCTTAGCTAGCTTCATAGGGTCGCCGTCTGCGATCCTCATGTATCGGTTGTACTCCTCCATCGATCTACTTCTCCACGGCACCTTCACTCACTGGCGGTGGTCTTTGAATGGAAGAGGAGCGGAGCGGCGCTGGTTTTGGTTTAGAACAGGAGAGGAGCAGCGCTGGTTTTGGATTGGAACGGGAGAGGAGGGGAGGTGGTTTTGAAATGGAAGAGGAGAGGAGCGGTGCTGGATTTAGATTGGAACGGGAGAGGAGCGGCGGTGGTTTAAGAGGAGAGGAGCGGCGCTGGTCTTGGAGGTATTTTTTTTGTTTTGCGTATTTTGGGTCAAAGTTTGACCACGTATTGTATTTGACAAGAAAAATCTGAATGCATGTCACCAAAAATTGTATTGTTTGGTTTGTATCTGAATGTACTTTCAAATTATATTATTTTTGCAATGTATAACATAATTTTTTTTGTGAAAATCATGGTCAATTATGACCCAGAATAAAAGGGAGACTAGTTAATGTGGGGTCGCTTTCTTAATTGAAGGGTAAATTGATTTGGATTTTGATCCAGTCACAGCGCGCCGGCCCTGTCATCCAATCCTAAATCGTTGCCGCATGCTCCTCTCCTTCTTCTCCATTTTAAAACCAGCTCCTCTCCTCTCCATCATCTCCATTGCAAAACCACCATCTCGCCTCTCCCTATTCTCTATTGCAAGATCACTGTCTCTCCTCCCATCTTCCAAAGCTAGCACCGGACCTCTCAGAATGACATCTATGGAGAGGATGCAGCAGCGAATCGGGCAGATCGCTAGTGGCGACCGTGTAAAGTTAGCCAGGTTGAAGGAGATCCTTACTTGGATTGACAATGAGTGGGAGATTTCAAGGACGGTGAGGGCCATGTGGCATTGTATGCGAAAGAGCGAGACAACTGCGATGAGGGCGGCGATGTACTCCTCGGTGGCAGTCATGCCGTAGTCCTTCGAGTTCATCGAGTATCTCCTCTGGGCGATGGAGCAGACAGATTCACCCGAGGCGAAAGTCAGGCGGAGGTGGTGGGCATACAGGTCGAAGGTCGAGCATCCAGAGGATAACGAATCGATCGAGTATGGTGTGTCGTTCGTGAGGGAGCAGAGCTAGCCGGAGCCACAGGAGTATTCGTTCTCCCACCACAAGAGGAGGCCAGATAGCGCGACATCGCTTCCCCGCCGTTCTCCACGGTTCCCTCGATGCTCGCCTCATTTCAACGGCGGCGGTGGGGTTTAAGGTAAGCTTCGCACTAGCCTAATCTTCCATCTGTGCATGCTTACAATCAGTGTGACGGCTAAGGAAAATCATGCTTACAATAGTACTATTCCAATCACCCTTAAATAGCTTTGGACCTTTGGGTCAAAGTTGTGACAGTGTGTACAAATAAAGAAAAATAGATTGGTGCTTCTTTCAGAAAAGAGTACTCCCTAGAAAACTGCCAATAGAAGCTACTAGTATTTGGTTAGAGGATTTGCTGCCGAGAAAGATCTGTCCACAGAGAGTGCCACACATCCCACTAGTGGTGGTGGATGCCAATGCATGCATGGAGCATGGTTGGTGTCGGTAATTTTTACATGGCATACCTCGCACTCTGCATATATGTTGGTTCCATCCGTACATTTGTGTAGTTCCACCAAAATGCAGCTGAATAACCCTATTTGCACAGATAATGAAAAAGCGTGATTACATTATAGTGGCACTAGTTGATGAAACATACACTAATAAATTGAAGAAAATATTGCGATAGTACCATAGTATGCATGTTGCGAGGGCGGGATGGGCCCTGCGACGCCTCATACGGTAAGCCTCATACTGGAAATCGACACAAGTTTCCCCGATACACCTTCTGCCAGTGATGAACATCAGTGTACAACGGTAGTACAAGGAGGGGCCTTGAGACATTCCAATCTCTATTTTTGTGCAGATCAACTAAAATTAAGCACCCCATTTTGCAGAAACGCTTAAACATTAACAATGGGACTAGTTGATGAAACATATACTAACAAAGAGAAGCACTTTCTTTATCTACATTGGAAATGAAATGATAGAGAGGACACTAGCTCTATTTTAACCGTATTATTACTTCATTTTATCAGTGGCACTAGGGTCGAGCAGGTGGCAAACGAGGTGTACCGTGCGTCGCAAGGATGGAGGCCGAGGGTGCTTAGACTGGGATGTTGAAGCTGGGTCTTTCAGTCCCTATCTTCCCCCTGATGTTTTTGTGGTAGCATTTGGGTTGTAATCCAAACTTGGTCGAGCTGGTGCTGCATCCCCCTACCTACCTAGCTTATGTGGTGAACTTGTCTCCTACTAGTACTCAGTCCGTTCTAGCAGTAGTTGCATAACTGCCCATTTCACTGAGATGTTGTCGAATAATGGTTCTCTATGGTTGGGTTTCTTTAATGAAATCGGGGGAAACCCCCTCTTTCGATATATAAAAAAATTAGTGCCACTAGTGGTGCCAAAACATTGCCTCAAATTAATAGTGCCACTAGATTAAGGTGAAAAAGAATAACATTACTGCTTTATCATGGCAGTGCCAAAACAGTAGCACAAGAGCAGACTCAACATGCAGGATCTTTGGCAAACAGTCAGACCAAAAACAAACATACCTCGTGATGGGAACCATATCTGCAGTCAACGCCATCATAGAAGGGATGACACCAGTGACCAACATGGATGATTCAATTCATGGGACCTTTTGGTGTAGTTCACCTAAAATGAAACAATGTCCCATGAGCTAGCAGCTTCTTCTTCATAATTTTAAGAAAGGGCTCCAGCCCCGGTTCCATTTCCATCCGAAAACGAAACCCACAGAGCTTCTTCTTCATTAGTTGCAATAAAATTTAGCAACATAAAGGTTGGTTGTGAAGCTCGTGGAATGTTCAACTATAATTTGGATATCATTTGTGCAGTTCAACTAAGATCAAGCGTGAAATGTATATATCTTTTTGCACAAAAAGGTGGAAAGGAGGGTGACCAACAAGTGATGAAACATACATCAAATGAAAAGAAGCATGTTCCTTATCTGAATGGCAATCCTACAAGGATATTAGCAATTTCTAAAGCAGCAACATTGCTAGATATTAGTGTGGGCATTAGGATTAACTATGACAACTGTTAAATGCGACATTACTTTAATGGTTCCATTGCTTCATTTTACCGGCAACATTACATTAACAACTGCTATAGAGTTGGTATTTGGGCACGGGAGAGTAGGCGGACCAGAACATTTGCATTTCTAACGAAAAGAAGCAACTTATCTTAACGGGACATTTAGCAGGACATGAAAAATAGTGTCATTGATTCATATTACTGGAGACATTACATTGAAAACAACATTGGTTTAACTCCTTACTTTTAACAGTGCGACTGGTACATTTTACCAGTGGCATTACATAAGAGTGGCTCGGGGCAACAAACATCAAAACAGGATATCTGGGTTGGTCTCATTTTTGTTCGGTATAGCCACCTTATACTGTGTGAGGCTAGCAAATCTAGTGCTGGACATACTCTGTTGACTTGTCCCCCAGTCCCCACTTTATTTCATTTTTCAACCAATAGATCGAGTTTATATTGAGTTTGTACTGCGTTTCCCTTTATTTCCCTATTAGACCAAGAGACCAGTTGGATAGCTAATCTCTACTACTTTTCGCCCCCATTATTTTCTCTTTCGACCAAGTCCTAGATTCAGGTAACAAATCTTCCCCCACCCCCACCCCTGTCTTCCTTGTTTGAACCAAGTAGTACTAGATTCGAGTGCATGAACTAGTTTTACATCTTAACAGTAAAAATTTAGGTGGCTTTCGAACAGACGATCGATCCTATCTACGAGGGGGCCTGAGAAATAGTAAAAGATACAAATGCAGTGACGTCAGGAGCTCGGGAAGTAGAGGAAGGCCGGTTTCGAATGAAGTTATACCTAAGGGTCGTTGTTATGTCGCTAGGTGGGCGGCAGGCGGTCGGACCTGCCCAAACTACGACAGTGAGGAAGATGGGATCGAAGGCCCTCCCTAGCCGGCGGGTGCGTGGGAGAGGATGTCAAGGCACGCTGATCGGCACGCATCGGCAGTGGGTAAGAGTCATCGCTGAGGACGACCGCATGAACCTTGCACCTTCTCACCTTCCCGGCGGAGAGGATCCGGCTGGATCTGTGACCAGCGGTGAGCAGAGAGAGAGTGTGGCCACTGTGTTGGGGAACGCAGTAATTTCAAAAAATTTCCTACGCACACGCAAGATCATGGTGATGCACAGCAACGAGAGGGGAGAGTGTTGTCTACGTACCAACGCAGACCGACTGCGGAAGCGATCACACAACGTAGTGGAAGTAGTCGTACGTCTTCTTCCCGATCCGACCGATCCAAGCACCGTTACTCCGGCACCTCCGAGTTCTTGGCACACGTTCAGCTCGATGACGTTCCTCGGGCTCCGATCCAGCAAAGCGTTGAGGAAGAGTTCCGTCAGCACGACGGCGTGGTGACGATCTTGATGTACTATCGACGCAGGGCTTCGCCTAAGCACTGTAACGGTATGATCGAGGTGGAATTTGGTGGCAGGGGGCACCGCACACGGCTAAGGAACGATCTCAAGGATCAACTTGTGTGTCTTGGGGTGTCCCCTGCCCCTGTATTTATATGTTGGAGGAGGGAGGGCTGGCCGGCCAAGAGGGGGAGGCGCAGGGGAGTCCTACTCCCACCGGGAGTAGGACTCCTCCCCCCCAATCCTAATCCAATTAGGACTCTCGGGGGGGAAAGAGAGAGAAGGGGGGGCCGGCCCCTTATCCTTTTCCTAATAGGATTTGGGGAAGGGGGGCGCCGGCCAGCTTGGGCCTTTTCCCTTTTTCTCTTTTTCCACTAAAGCCCAATAGGCCCATTTGTCTCCCGGGGGGTTCCGGTAACCCTCCCGGTAATCCGGTAAAATCCCGATTTCACCCGGAACGCTTCCGGTGTCCAAACATAGGCTTCCAATATATCAATCTTTACGTCTCGACCATTTCGAGACTCCTCGTCATGTCCGTGATCTCATCCGGGACTCCGAACAACCTTCGGTACATCAAAATGCATAAACTCATTATAATTGTCATCGTAACGTTAAGCGTGCGGACCCTACGGTTCGAGAACAATGTAGACATGACCGAGACACGTCTCTGGTCAATAACCAATAGCGGGACCTGGATGCCCATATTGGCTCCTACATATTCTACGAAGATCTTTATCGGTCAGACCGCATAACAACATACGTTGTTCCCTTTGTCATCGGTATGTTACTTGCCCGAGATTCGATCGTCGGTATCCAATACCTAGTTCAATCTCGTTACTGGCAAGTCTCTTTACTCGTTCCGTAATACATCATCTCATAACTAACATCTTAGTTATTATGCTTGCAAGGCTTATGTGATGTGTATTACCGAGAGGGCCCAGAGATACCTCTCCGACGATCGGAGTGACAAAACCCTAATCTCGAAATACGCCAACCCAACATCTGCCATTGGAGACACCTGTAGTACTCCTTTATAATCACCCAGTTACGTTGTGACGTTTGGTAGTACCCAAAGTGTTCCTCCGGTAAACGGGAGTTGCATAATCTCATAGTTATAGGAACATGTATAAGTCATGAAGAAAAGCAATAGCAACATACTAAACGATCGGGTGCTAAGCTAATGGAATGGGTCATGTCAATCAGATCATTCAACTAATGATGTGACCTCGTTAATCAAATAACAACTCTTTGTTCATGGTTAGGAAACATAACCATCTTTGATTAACGAGCTAGTCAAGTAGAGGCATACTAGTGACACTCTGTTTGTCTATGTATTCACACATGTATTATGTTTCCGGTTAATACAATTCTAGCATGAATAATAAAAATTTATCATGATATAAGGAAATAAATAATAACTTTATTATTGCCTCTAGGGCATATTTCCTTCAGTCTCCCACTTGCACTAGAGTCAATAATCTAGTTCACATCGCCATGTGATTTAACAGCAATAGCTCACATCACCATGTGATTAACACCCATAGTTCACTTCGTCATGTGACCAACACTCAAAGGGTTTACTAGAGTCAGTAATCTAGTTCACATATCTATGTGATTAACACCCAAAGAGTACTAAGGTGTGATCATGTTTTGCTTGTGAGATAATTTTAGTCAACGGGTCTGTCACATTCAGATCCGTAAGTGTTTTGCAATTTTCTATGTATACAATGCTCTGCACGGAGCTACTCTAGCTAATTGCTCCCACTTTCAATATGTATCTAGATCGAGACTTAGAGTCATCCAGATCAGTGTCAAAACTTGCATCGACGTAACCTTTTACGACGAACCTTTTTGTCACGTCCATAATCGAGAAACATATCCTTATTTCACTAAGGATAATTCTGACCGCTGTCCAGTGATCTACTCCTAGATCACTATCGTACTCCCTTGCTAAATCAGTGCAGGGTATACAATAAATCTGGTATACAGCATGACATACTTTATAGAACCTATGGCCAAGGCATAGGGAATGACTTTCATTCTCTTTCTATCTTCTGCCGTGGTCGGGCTTTGAGTCTTACTCAACTACACACCTTATGACACAGGCAAGAACTCTTTCTTTGACTGCTCCATTTTGAACTACTTCAAAATCTTTGTCAAGGTATGTACTCATTGAAAGAACTTATCAAGCGTCTTTGATCTATCTCTATAGATCTTGAAGCTCAATATGTAAGCAGCTTCACCGAAGTCTTTCTTTGAAAAACTCCTTTCAAACACTCCTTTATGCTTTACAGAATAATTCTACATTATTTCCGATCAACAATATGTCATTCACATATACTTATCAGAAATGCTGTAGTGCTCCCACTCACTTTCTTGTAAATACAGGCTTTACCACAAGTTTGTATAAAACTATATGCTTTGATCAACTTATCAAAGCGTATATTCCAACTCCGAGATGCTTGCACCAGTCCACAGATGGATCGCTGGTGCTTGCACATTTTTTGTTAGCACCTTTTGGATTGACAAAACCTTCTAGTTGCATCACATACAACTCTTCTTTAATAAATTCATTAAGGAATGCAGTTTTGTTTATCCATTTGCCAGATTTCATAAAATGCGGCAATTGCTAACATGATTCGGACAGACTTAAGCATAGATACGAGTGAGAAAATCTCATCGTAGTCAACACCTTGAACTTGTCGAAAACCTTTTTGCGACAATTCTAGCTTTGTAGATAGTAACACTACTATCAGCGTCCGTCTTCCTCTTGAAGATCCATTTATTTTCTATTGCTTGCCGATCATCAGGCAAGTCAACCAAAGTCCATACTTTGTTCTCATACATGGATCATATCTCAGATTTCATGGCCTCAAGCCACTTTGCGGAATCTGGGCTCACCATCGCTTCTTTATAGTTCGTAGGTTCATCATGATCTAGTAGCATGACTTCCAGAACTGGATTACCGTACCACTCTGGTGCGGATCTCATTCTGGTTGATCTACGTGGTTCAGTAGTATCTTGCCCTGAAGTTTCATGATCATCATCATTAGCTTCCTCACTAATTGGTATAGGTGTCGCAGAAACAGTTTTCTGTGATGTACTATTTTCCAATAAGGGAGCAGGTACAGTTACCTCGTCAAGTTCTACTTTCCTCCCACTCACTTCTTTCGAGAGAAACTCCTTCTCCAGAAAGTTTCCGAATTTTAGCAACAAAAGTCTTGCCTTCGGATCTGTGATAGAAGGTGTATCCAATAGTTTCCTTTGGATATCCTATGAAGACGTATTTCTCCGATTTGAGTTTGAGCTTATCAGGATGAAACTTTTTCATATAAGCATCGCAACCCCAAATTTTAAGAAACGACAGCTTAGGTTTCTTGCCAAACCATAGTTCACACGGTGTCGTCTCAACGGATTTAGATGGTGCCCTATTTAACGTGAATGCAGCTGTCGCTAATGCATAACCCCAAAACGATAGTGGTAGATCGGTAAGAGACATCATAGATCGCACCATATCTAGTAAAGTACGATCACGACGTTCGGACACACCATTATGCTGTGGTGTTCCAGGTGGCGTGAGTAGTGAAACTATTTCACATTGTTTTAACTGAAGACCAAACTTGTAACTCAAATATTTGTCTCTGCGATCAGATCGTAGAAACTTTATTTTCTTGTTACGATGATTTTTCACTTCACTCTGAAATTCTTTGAACTTTTCAAATGTTTCAGACTTATGTTTTATCAAGTAGATATACTCATATCTGCTCAAATCATCTGTGAAGATCAGAAAATAATGATACCTGTCGCGAGCCTCAATATTCATCGGACCACATACATCAGTATGTATGATTTCCAACAAATCTGTTGCTCGCTCCATTGTTCCGAAGAACGGCGTTTTAGTCATCTTGCCCAAAAGGCATGGTTCGCAAGCATCAAGTGATTCATAATCAAGTGATTCCGAAAGCCCATCAGCATGGAGTTTCTTCATGCGCTTTATACCAATATGACCTAAACAGCAGTGCCACAAATAAGTTGCACTATCATTATTAACTTTGCATCTTTTGGTTTCAATATTATGAATATGTGTATTATTTAAGATCAAGATCCAATGAACTATTTTCATTGGGTGTGTAACCATATAAGGTTTTATTCATGTAAAGAGAACAACAATTTATTCTTTTACTTAAATGAATAACCGTATTACAATAAACATGATCAAATCATATTCATGCTCAACGCAAAAAACCAAATAACACTTATTTAGGTTCAACACTAATCCCGAAAGTATAGGGAGTGTGCGATGATGATCATATCAATCTTGGAACCACTTCCAACACACATCGTCACTTCACCCTTAACTAGTCTCTGTTTATTCTGCAACTCCCGTTTCGAGTTACTAAACTTAGCAACTGAACTAGTATCAAATACTAAGGGTTTGCTATAAACACTAGTAAAGTACACATCAATAACATGTATATCAAATATACTTATGTTCACTTTGCCATCCTTCTTATCCGCCAATCACTTGGGGTAGTTCCGCTTCCAGTGACCAGTCCCTTTGCAGTAGAAGCACTTAGTCTCAGGCTTAGGATCAGACTTGGGCTTCTTCACTTGAGCAGCAACTTGCTTGCCGTTCTTCTTGAAGTTCCCCTTCTTCCCTTTGCCCTTTTCTTGAAACTAGTGGTCTTGTCAACCATCAACACTTGATGTTTTTCTTGATTTCTACCTTCGTTGATTTCAGCATCACGAAGAGCTTAGGAATTACTTTTGTCATCCCTTGCATATTATAGTTCATCACAAAGTTCTACTAACTTGGTGATGGTGACTAGAGAATTCTGTCAATCACTATCTTATCTGGAAGATTAACTCCCACTTGATTCAAGCGATTGTAGTACTCAGACAATCTGGGCACATGCTCACTAGTTGAGCGATTCTCCTCCATCTTTTAGCTATAGAACTTGCTGGAGACTTCATGTCTCTCAACTCGGGTATTTGCTTGAAATATTAACTTCAACTCCTGGAACATCTCATATGGTCCATGACGTTAAAAACGTCTTTGAAGTCCCGATTCTAAGCCGTTAAGCATGGTGCACTAAACTATCAAGTAGTCATCATATTGAGCTAGCCAAACGTTCATAACGTCTGCATCTGCTCCTGCAATAGGTCTGTCACCTAGCGGTGCATCAAGGACATAATTCTTCTGTGCAGCAATGAGGATAAACCTCAGATGACGGATCCAATCCGCATCATTGCTACTAACATCTTTCAACACAATTTTCTCTAGGAACATATCAAAATTAACACAGGGAAGCAACAACGCGAGCTATTGATCTACAACATGATTTGCAAAATACTACCAGGACTAAGTTCATGATAAATTTAAGTTCAATTTAATCATATTACTTAAGAACTCCCACTTAGATAGACATCCCTCTAATCCTCTAAGTGATCACGTGATCCAAATCAACTAAACCATAACCGATCATCACGTGAGATGGAGTAGTTTTCAATGGTGAACATCAATATGTTGATCATATCTACTATATGATTCACGCTCGACCTTTCGGTCTCCGTGTTCCGAGGTCATATCTTATATGCATAGCTCGTCAAGTATAACCTGAGTATTCTGCGTGTGCAACTGTTTTGCACCCGTTGTATTTGAACGTAGAGCCTATCACACCCGATCATCACGTGGTGTCTCAGCACGAAGAACTTTTGCAACGGTGCATACTCAGGGAGAACACTCCTTGATAATTTAGTGAGAGATCATCTTATAATGCTACCGTTAATCAAAGCAAGATAAGATGCATAAAAGGATAAACATCACATGCAATCAATATAAGTGATATGATATGGCCATCATCATATTGTGCTTTGTGATCTCCATCTCCGAAGCATCGTCATGATCACCATCGTCACCGGCGCGCCACCTTGATCTCCATCGTAGCAACGTTGTCGTTTCGCCAATCTTATGCTTCCACGACTATTACTACCGTTTAGTAATCTAGTAAAGCATTACATCGCGATTGCATTGCATACAATAAAGCGACAACCATATGGCTCCTGCCAGTTGCCGATAACTCGGTTACAAAACATGATCATCTCATACAATAAAATCAGCATCATGCCTTGACCATATCACATCACAACATGCCCTGCAAAAACAAGTTAGACGTCTTCTACTTTGTTGTTTCAAGTTTTACGTGGCTGCTACGGGCTTAAGTAAGAACATATCTCACCTACGCATCAAAACCACAACGATAGTTCGTCAAATAGACTCCGTTTTAACCTTCTCAAGGACCGGGCGTAGTCACACTTGGTTCAACTAAAGTTGGAGAGATAGTCTTCCGCAAGCCATCTATGTGCAAAGCACGTCGAGGGAACCGGTCTCGCATAAGAGTATGCGTAAGGTTGGTCTGGATCATCTCAACCAACAATACCGCCGAACCAAAGTATGACATGCTGGTAGGCAGTATGACTTGTATCGCCCACAACTCACTTGTGTTCTACTCGTGCATATAACATCAAACCAAAAAACCTAGGCTCTGATACCACTGTTGGGGAACGCAGTAATTTCAAAAAATTTCCTACGCACACGCAAGATCATGGTGATGCACAGCAACGAGAGGGGAGAGTGTTGTCTACGTACCAACGCAGACCGACTGCGGAAGCGATCACACAACATAGTGGAAGTAGTCGTACGTCTTCTTCCCGATCCGACCGATCCAAGCACCGTTACTCCGGCACCTCCGAGTTCTTGGCACACGTTCAGCTCGATGACGTTCCTCGGGCTCCGATCCAGCAAAGCGTCGAGGAAGAGTTCCGTCAGCACGACGGCGTGGTGACGATCTTGATGTACTACCGACGCAGGGCTTCGCCTAAGCACTGTAACGGTATGATCGAGGTGGAATTTGGTGGCAGGGGGCACCGCACACGGCTAAGGAACGATCTCAAGGATCAACTTGTGTGTCTTGGGGTGTCCCCTGCCCCTGTATTTATATGTTGGAGGAGGGAGGGCTGGCCGGCCAAGAGGGGGAGGCGCAGGGGAGTCCTACTCCCACCGGGAGTAGGACTCCTCCCCCCCAATCCTAATCCAATTAGGACTCTCGGGGGGGAAAGAGAGAGAAGGGGGGGCCGGCCCCTTATCCTTTTCCTAATAGGATTTGGGGAAGGGGGGGCGCCGGCCAGCTTGGGCCTTTTCCCTTTTTCTCTTTTTCCACTAAAGCCCAATAGGCCCATTTGTCTCCCGGGGGGTTCCGGTAACCCTCCCGGTTATCCGGTAAAATCCCGATTTCACCCGGAACGCTTCCGGTGTCCAAACATAGGCTTCCAATATATCAATCTTTACGTCTCGACCATTTCGAGACTCCTCGTCATGTCCGTGATCTCATCCGGGACTCCGAACAACCTTCGGTACATCAAAATGCATAAACTCATTATAACTGTCATCGTAACGTTAAGCGTGCGGACCCTACGGTTCGAGAACAATGTAGACATGACCGAGACACGTCTCTGGTCAATAACCAATAGCGGGACCTGGATGCCCATATTGGCTCCTACATATTCTACGAAGATCTTTATCGGTCAGACCGCATAACAACATACGTTGTTCCCTTTGTCATCGGTATGTTACTTGCCCGAGATTCGATCGTCGGTATCCAATACCTAGTTCAATCTCGTTACTGGCAAGTCTCTTTACTCGTTCCGTAATACATCATCTCATAACTAACATCTTAGTTATTATGCTTGCAAGGCTTATGTGATGTGTATTACCGAGAGGGCCCAGAGATACCTCTCCGACGATCGGAGTGACAAAACCCTAATCTCGAAATACGCCAACCCAACATCTGCCATTGGAGACACCTGTAGTACTCCTTTATAATCACCCAGTTACGTTGTGACGTTTGGTAGTACCCAAAGTGTTCCTCCGGTAAACGGGAGTTGCATAATCTCATAGTTATAGGAACATGTATAAGTCATGAAGAAAAGCAATAGCAACATACTAAACGATCGGGTGCTAAGCTAATGGAATGGGTCATGTCAATCAGATCATTCAACTAATGATGTGACCTCGTTAATCAAATAACAACTCTTTGTTCATGGTTAGGAAACATAACCATCTTTGATTAACGAGCTAGTCAAGTAGAGGCATACTAGTGACACTCTGTTTGTCTATGTATTCACACATGTATTATGTTTCCGGTTAATACAATTCTAGCATGAATAATAAACATTTATCATGATATAAGGAAATAAATAATAACTTTATTATTGCCTCTAGGGCATATTTCCTTCACACTGCTGCCGTGTTTAGATCTGGAGAGAACTAGATAGTGTGAAGAGAGCAACACTAGCAAGCAAGCACGGAGGCTCCTTCCTATATAGTGGAGTAGTTTTGTTTTGTCTACTGGAGCTAGCCTGACCTCGTCAATGACTGTTGAGAAGTCTTCATGCACGTGCCCCGGAGGTGCAGTTGTCGTCATTTTGATCTGAAGCACCGAATTATAACATATAACAGGAAAAATGCCACATGACAAGAAAGCATAACCTCACTGCCCCAAGGAGACAACATGAATCCCGACGGACAAACTAGACGAGGATCAAAGCTCCAATTAAAGAAAAACTCATAGAAAAGGGGTTCATCGATAGATGACCTAATTAACATAGCCGGCTTGACCTAGATGGCAGGCGAGTAGTCTTCATGCATGTGCCCCCAATGACCAGCGCCTTCGAGGAACTCAGTTGTCGCTGTTTAACCCTCGCAGTGATCCAAAGCACATGACACCAAATATTGCGAGATGACAAGAAACCTTTTTTAGATTTCTCATCAGAACTACAGCCCTGTACAACACAGCCTGCACGATATGTAGACACTAACCAATTTAGCAATGTCTGCTGGAGTCTGATCACATGCATGGACGAACTGATCTTCTGTGTCACGCAGGGATCATCCAGGCACCGACGGCTGTACAACACTGCTCCGGTACTATCGCTCGTCTCTCTCTTCTATTAACTCACCCGACTTGCGGGGCCGGTGTAACACCCTGAGACCGATGCCCTAGGTGTCTTCTAGTTATTCATTGTCATTGTTATGTCATTTGTTTGTGTGTTGCACTTTTGCCATGTCATCATCTGCATTTCATCTCGATACTTTTCAAACTTGCATCCGGTCATTTTCGCTGTTGTCCGTTTCAGGTCCCGACACTCTCACACACACCCGCCGCACCTTCCAGATCTTTTTTCGTGAGCGGGAGAAAAATGTTCTTGGAATGGGCCGGGAGTTGATGTCTGGTCTTGGTATATCACCGGTAGACCGCCTGTCAAATTTCATTCCATTTGGAGGTCATTTGATGCCCCAATGGTTAACCGCGTTAACCGAAGCCCTCCTTCTCTTTGCAGCCCAACACCCCTCCACAATAGCCCACTAGCCCAACAAACTCCCCTCCATGCTCTTCGCCTTTGGATCACGATCGTGTGGATGAAAACCACAGCTCAATAGCCCTCTTCTAGCTCCCTCTACCTATAAATAAGCACCTCCCCCTCCATTTTCGGGCAAAACCCTAGCCTCCTCCTCCTCCACTGGACACGTCCGCGCCGCTACACCTCGTCCACTCCCGCTCCGCCACGTGGCCAGCCGGCCTCCCCGCCGCAGCCCATGACCGGCCAGCCCCTGGGCCGCACCGGGCCAGCGCACCCCCGCGCCTGCCCCGAGGCGCTGCACCGCTGCCCGTGCCTCCCGCCGCCGCCTCGCCCCGTCGCCCGCACGCCGCCGCCCCACAACCACGCGTCGAGCCCTCCTGCCTTCGCTCGCCGCCGCCAACCAGCTGCTCCGCGCCGCCGCCTCCTCCGCACGCGGGCGCCACACCGCGCCACGGTAGCCGTGCCTCCTCGCCGCCCTCCGTCGCCGCCGGCAAGATCTGGCCCGGGGCGCCTTGCCGTCGACCTTGCCGGCCTTCTCCGACCCCGCCGACCACCTCCGTACCGCCCATCGCCGGCGAGCTCGTCGTTGACCTTGGGAAACCCTACATCCGCGGGGTATATTTTCTCCTAAGTCCCATATTCTTTTCTTCTCATGTGCACTTGTTTGACCAGCCATAACTTCGTGCTCGTTGCTCCATTTCACGTGCATGATATGTTGAAATGTTCATCTCTGAATGCTCTACGTGGTGATATAATTTGCAGGCATGTTACTGTCCATCTTGTTGCCTTAATCATCGTTGCAAAAGTGCTAAATGTTATAATCTGCTGGAAATATCATAACTTGTTGATTTGTCTTTTGAACATCATGTCAAGATGTTTTATGAGCATATTCATGCCATCTTTACAGTGGTGCGATCCATGTATTTTTATGTGCTAGGTGGTGATTAGCACAAGCATGCAAAGTAGGGTACTTGCTATTCCTGATTTCAGTGGCTTGATGCTTTCTGGTAAGTCTGAACCTGCTATATTATGTTGCCATGTTAGGTTGATTCTACTAGTGAATCCGTGGATAATCTAGAGATGCTCAGTAAGGATGTTTGTTGATCTTGTTATGTTATATCCATGCATGCCCTTGTTTGCAATTATTTCCTGCTGTAGCTTGTCAGTAGCATGCTCTAAAATTGCAAAATAATGTTTCCGTCAGCCTATTATTAGTAAGTTCAGTTTTGCCATGTGAATAGCTTGTGTTCTATGCAGCCTATGACCATGTTCTTGCCATCAGTAGCTGCAAAAACATGTCGCCTTGCTGTTGGTAATATTCACATGCCATAAAATTCCTGGAGATGAGTTGAATAAGCTTGCAAACATGCCTACTTGTCGTTGTTCCTACCATGTTTAGTTACTTCACCAAGTCTGTGAATTTGTTATCGTTTGCCATCTTGCCATGATATTTTGAGCATGCTATAGTGGTTTCTAGCAGTAGCCCAGTGATCATGTTTTATAGTGCTCTACCTGTACATGCTTCACATGCCCTTTTATGCCATTAAATGTGCATGTAGCATATACTTTTGTTGTCTCGAAGTATGCATCATGAAATTGTTTTCATCCTTGCTCTATTTTTCACCAAGTCGGAGAATCTGTTATGACTTGCTTACTTGTCTTGATGAATGCCATTGATTTAGAGGTTATATGGAGATGCTTAGAAATCATGTTTTCCAAGTTTAACCTGTACTCTAATGCCATGTTTTTGTTTGCTATGATATTGCACTTTAGCATGCTTGTTTCATGCCTCGAACATGTCAACATGTTATTTCTGCTCACATGTATGCCCAGTTTTTCACTATGTCCTAATCTGTGTTATAAAGTTGCTTGTTGCTTTGATCTTGTTGGATTAATCTTGATGCCTATGAACATGAACCTTAATAATATTTGAAGTAGGTTATCTATACTTTAAGTGCATATCATGTTTATGCGTATCTTGTTCTTGTAGCATGTTGTGATGAGGCTTGTAATATGCCTAGTTGTTGTTGTGGACAACTTGTCCTTTAAACTCGTTTCATGTGTATGTGTTGAACCGTTGCACCGTTTTGATCATGCTCTATATGAAACTTTCTTGGTTTTGCATGTAGTTTCATCATGCCATGTTGCATCCATGTTTTGAAGTGTTTGTGATAATGTTTTGCTTGTGTTTGCATCAATGCCATGTTTAACTTGTTTTGCTCATATCTTCTAGGCTGTACCTACGAATTAAACGAACTTTATATGTAACTTGATTAGAAAAACATGTAGTTTATCTTGGTGCACTTTAACTTGTTGTTTAACAACTTTAACTTAATGCTTTGTTAAGATCTGGACCAATTTTGAAATTTGCATATGGGAGTTTCCGGAATTGCTATATGTTGTTTCCGGCCTCATTTAAACTTGCTTTGATGTGTTGTTCTTGTATGCATCATCTCTTGCCATGAGTAGCATCATATAGACTTATCATGCATCATACTTGGATGAGCATGATGCCATGTTATGTGTTGTGTGTTTACCATGTTGTATTCTTCTTTCCGGTTGTGCTTCTTCTCGATAGTTACTGTTTCGTTGCGATCGTGAGGATTCGTTCGACTACGTGGGTTCGTCTTCTTCATGGACTCGTTCTTCTTCCTTGCAGGATTTCAGGCAAGATGACCATTACCCTAGATACCACTACTATTATTGCTATGCTAGTTATCTCGATGCTATCGCTATGTCGTGCTACCTACCACTTGTTTATCAAGCCTCCCAAACTGCCATGATAGCCTCTAACCATTTTCACCATCCTAGCAAACAGTTGTTTGGCTATGTTACCGCTTTGCTCAGCCCCTCTTATAGCATTGCTAGTTGCAGGTGCAGTTGTAGGTTGTTCCATGTTGGAACATGGATTTCTTGGGATATCACAATATCTCTTATTTAATTAATGCATCTATATACTTGGTAAAGGGTGGAAGGCTCGGCCTTTTGCTTGGTGTTTTGTTCCACTCTTGCCGCCTTAGTTTCTGTCATACCGGTGTTATGTTCCTTGATTTTGCGTCCCTAACACGATGAGGGTTTATGGGCCCCTCTTGATAGTTCGCTTTGAATAAAACTCTTCCAGCAAGGCCCACCATTGGCTTTACCATTTGCCTAATAACAACTAAAAACTTGCATAGGGACCTGCCGGCCCCCGAGGTCTCTTAATCAACCCCTGGTCGAATGCTCCTCATAAGTGTTGGTCCAAACCGGGCGATGCCCGGCGCCCCCTGGCAACCAGGATCTCAGCCAACCCGACGTCTGGCCCATCCGGAGTACCCTGAGAATGAGATACGTGCAACTCCTATCAGTCTAGGTCGGTGCATCGGGAGGTCTTACTGGCTTTGTTTTACCGTTGTCGAAATGTCTTATACACCGGGATCCCGAATTTGTGCGGATGTCCCACAATGGAGGATTGTCTCCGCGAATCGTGAGCTTGTCATGGGTTAAGTTGGGATACCCCTGCAGGGTTTAAACTTTCGAGAGCCATGCCCGTGGTTATGTGACAGATGGGAATTTGTTAATATCCAGTTGTAGTGGACTTGAACTAAACTCAATTAAAATACACCAACCGCGTGCACAACCGTGACTATCTCTTTTCGGGTGCATTCGAGAAGAGAACACGGTTGGGTTATGTTTGTACGTAAGTAGTTCAGGATCACTTCTTGATCATTACTAGCTTGCGACCATGTGCGTCGTTCTCATCTTACTCTTGTAATCATAAGTTAGCCACCATACAATGCTTAGCCGCTGGCTACAACCCCACCACTTATCCTTTCCATACCCATTAAGCTTTGCTAGTATTGATACCCATGGTAATGGGATTGCTGACTCCTCGTGGCTCACAGATTACTACAACAACAGTTGCAGGTACAGGTAATGCGATGACCATGACGTGACAGCGATGTTTATTTGTTTTGGAGTTTCTTGAGCACTGCATTGGTTTTCCCTTGAAGAGGAAAGGGTGATGCAGCAAAGTAGCGTAAGTATTTCCCTTAGTTTTTGAGAACCAAGGTATCAATCCAGTAGGAGGCCGGGCACGAGTCCCTCGCACCTAGACAAACAAATAAATCCTCGCAACCAACACGAAAAGGGGTTGTCAATCCCTACACGGTCACTTACGAGAGTGAGATCTGATAGATATGATAAGATAATATTTTTCGTACTTTTATGATAAAGATGCAAAGCAAAATAAATGGCAAAAGAAATAACTAAGTATTGGAAGATTAATATGATGGAAGATAGACCCGGGGGCAATAGGTTTCATTAGTGGGTTCACTCAAGACCATAAGTATTTACGATGGGTGAACAAATTACTGTTGAGCAATTGACAGAATTGAGCATAGTTATGAGAATATCTAGGTATGATCATGTATATAGGCATCATGTCCGAGACATGTAGACTGACTCCTGCCTGCATCTACTACTATTACTCCACACATCGACCGCTATCCAGCATGCATCTTGAGTATTAAGTTCAAGAGAATAGAGTAACACTTTAAGCAATATGACATGATATAGAGGGATAAACTCATGCAATATGATATAAACCCCATCTTGTTATCGTCGATGACAACAATACAATATTTTCCGTGCTGCCCCTACTGTCACTTGGAAAGGACACCACAAGATTGAACCCAAAGCTAAGCACTTCTCCCATTGCAAGAAAGATCAATCTAGTAGGCCAAACCAAACTGATAATTCGAAGAGACTTGCAAAGATAATCAATCATACATAAAAGAATTCAGAGAAGATTCAAATATTGTTCATAGATAAACTTGATCATAAACCCATAATTCATCGGTCTCAGCAAACACACCGCAAAAGAAGATGCACTGCATTGGATTTCCCCGAAGAGGAAAGGATGATGCAGCAAAGTAGCGTAAGTGTTTCCCTCAGTTTTTGAGAACAAAGGTATCAATCCAGTAGGAGGTTAAGCGCGCGTCCCCTAGTACCTGCACAAAGCAAATAACTCCCCGCAACCAACACGATAAGGGGTTGTCAATCCCTTCACGATCACTTACGAGAGTGAGATCTGATAGTTAAGATAAGATAATATTTTTGGTATTTTTGTGATAAAGATGCAAGGTAAAATAAAGGCAAAGTAAAAAAGCAAAGGAAATAACTAAGTATTGGCAGATTAATATGATGAAGATAGACCCGGGGGCCATAGGTTTCACTAGTGGCTTCTCTCAAGAGCATAAGTAGTTTACGGTGGGTGAACGAATTACTGTTGAGCAATTGACAGAATTGGGCATAGTTATGAGAATATCTAGGTATGATCATGTATATAGGCATCACGTCCGAGACAAGTAGAACGACTCCTTCCTGCATCTACTACTATTACTCCACTCATCGACCGCTATCCAGCATGCATCTAGAGTATTAAGTTCAAGAGAACAGAGTAACGCTTTAAGCAAGATGACATGATGTAGAGGGATAAACTCATGCAATATGATATAAACCCCATCTTGTTATCCTCGATGGCAACAATACAATACGTGCCTTGCTGCCCCTACTGTCACTGGGAAAGGACACCGCAAGTTTGAACCCAAAGCTCAGCACTTCTCCCATTGCAAGAAAGATCAATCTAGTAGGCCAAACCAAACTAATAATTCAAAGAGACTTGCAAAGATAACAAATCATGCATAAAAGAATCCAGAGAAGATTCAAATATTGTTCATAGATAAACTTGATCATAAACCCACAATTCATCGGTCTGAACAAACACACCACAAAAGAAGATTACATCGAATAGATCTCCACAAGAGAGGGGAGAACTTTCTATTGAGATCCAAAAAGAGAGAAGAAGCCATCTAGCTAATAACTATGGACCCGTAGGTCTGAAGTAAACTACTCACACTTCATCGGAGGGGCTATGGTGTTGATGTAGAAGCCCTCTGTGATCGATGCCCCCTCCGGCGGAGCTCCGGAAAAGGCCCCAAGATGGGGTCTCGTGGATATAGAAAGTTACGGCGGTGGAATTAGGGTTTTGGCTCCGTATCTGGTAGTTTGGGGGTATGTAGGTATATATAGGAGGAAGGAGTACGTCGGTGGAGCAACAGGGGCCCACGAGGGTGGAGGGCGCGCCTGGGGGGTAGGCGCGCCCCCTACCTCGTTCCTTCCTCCTTGATTGCTTGATGTAGGGTCCAAGTCCTCTGGATCATGTTTGTTCCGAAAATCACGTTCCCGAAGGTTTCATTCCGTTTGGACTCCGTTTGATATTCTTTTTCTGCGAAACCCTAAAGTGGCAAAAAAACAGCAATTCTGGGCTGGGCCTCCAGTTAATAGGTTAGTCCCAAAAATAATATAAAAGTGTATAATAAAGCCCAATAATGTCCAAAACATAATATAATATAGCATGGAACAATTAAAAAAATATAGATACGTTGGAGACGTATCAAGCATCCCCAAGCATAATTCCTGCTCATCCTCGAGTAGGTAAATGATAAAAATAGAATTTTTGATGTGGAATGCTACTTGGCATAATTTCAATGTAATTCTTCCTAATTGTGGTATGAATATTCAGATCCGAAAGATTCAAGACAAAAGTTCAATATTGACATAGAAATAATAATACTTCAAGCATACTAACTAAGAAATTATGTCTCTTCAAAATAACATGGCCAAAGAAAGTTATCCCTACAAAATCATATAGTCTGGCTATGCTCTATCTTCACCACACAAAGTATTTAAATCATGCACAACCCTGATGACAAGCCAAGCAATTGTTTCATACTTTTGGTGTTCTCAAACGTTTTCTATCTTCACGCAATACATGAGCGTGAGCCATGGACATAGCACTTTAGGTGGAATAGAATGGTGGTTGTGGAGGAGACAAAAAAGGGGAAGATAGTCTCACATCAACTAGGCGTATCAATGGGCTATGGAGATGCCCATCAATAGATATCAATGTGAGTGAGTAGGGATTGCCATGCAACGGATGCACTAGAGCTATAAGTATATGCGAGCTCAACAAAAGGAACTAAGTGGGTGTGCATCCAACTTGCTTGCTCACGAAGACCTAGGGCATTTTGAGGAAGCCCATCATTGGAATATACAAGCCAAGTTCTATAATGAAAAATTCCCACTAGTATATGAAAGTGATAACATAGGAGACTCTCTATTATGAAGATGATGGTGCTACTTTGAAGCACAAGTGTGGTAAAAGGATAGTAGAATTGCCCCTTCTCTCTTTTTCTCTCATATTATCTTTTTATTTATTTGGGCCTTTTTATGGCCTCTTTTTTTATTTAGGCTTGTTTGGCCTCTTTTTTCGTCTAGAGCCTCATCCCGACTTGTGGGGGAATCATAGTCTCCATCATCCTTTCATCACTTGGGACAATGCTCTAAAATGATGATCATCACACTTTTATTTACTTACAACTCAATACTTAGAACAAAATATGACTCTATGTGAATGCTTCCGGCGGTGTACCGGGATATGCAATGAATCAAGAGTGACATGTATGAAAGAATTATGAACGGTGGCTTTGCCACAAATACAATGTCAACTACATGATCATGCAAAGATATGACAATGATGGAGCGTGTCATAGTAAACGGAACAGTGGAAAGTTGCAAGGAAATATATCTCGGAATGGCTATGGAAATGCCATGATAGGTAGGTATGGTGGCTGTTTTGAGGAAGGTATATGGTGGGTGTATGATAGCGGCGAAAGGTGCGCGGTATTAGAGAGGCTAGCAATGGTGGAAGGAAGAAAAGTGTGTATGATCCATGGACTCAACCTTAGTCATAAAGAACTCATATACTTATTGCAAAAAATCTACAAGTTATCAAAGCAAAGTATTACGCGCATGCTCCTAGGAGGATAGATTGGTAGGAAAAGACCATCGCTCGTCCCCGACCGCCACTCATAAGGAAGACAATCAATAAATAAATCATGCTCCGACTTCATCACATAACGGTTCACCATACGTGCATGCTACGGGAATCACAAACTTTAACACAAGTATTTCTCAAATTCACAACTAATCCACTAGCATGACTCCAATATCACCATCTCCATATCTCAAAACAATTATCAAGTATCAAACTTCTCATAGTATTCTACACACTCGTAAGAAAAAATTTATTAATCTTGAATGGCTAACATATTTAAAGCAAATTACCATGCTGTTTTGTAGTACTCCCAAAATAATCTAAGTGAAGCATGAGAGAACAATAGTTTCTATAAAACAAATCCACCAACGTGCTCTAAAAGATATAAGTGAAGTACAAGAGCAAAAACTATATAAGTCAAAAGATATAAGTGAAGCACATAGAGTATTCTAACAATTTCCGAATCATGTGTGTCTATCTCAAAAGGTGTGTACAGCAAGGATGATTGTGGAAACTAACAAGTAAAGTCTCAAATAATACAAGACGCTCCAAGCAAAACACATATCATGTGGTAAATAAAAAGATAGCTCCCAAGTAAAGTTACCGATGGAAGTAAACGAAAGAGGGGATGCCTTCCGGGGCATCCCCAAGCTTTGTATTTTAGGTGTCCTTAGATTATCTTGGGGAGCCATGGGCATCCCCAAGCTTAGGCTCTTTCCACTCCTTGTTCAATAAACCATCAAATCTTTTACAAAAAACATGAAAACTTCTCAACACAAAACTTAAAGTAGAAAATCTCGTGATCTCCGTTAGCGATAGAAAACAGAACACCACTTCAAGGTACTGTAATGAACTGATTCTTTATTTATATTGGTGTTAAACCTCCTGTATTACAACTTCTCTATGGTTTATAAACTATTTTACTAGCCATAGATTCATCAAAATAAGCAAACAACACACGAAAAACAGAATCTGTCAAAAACAGAACAGTCTGTAGTAATCTGTAGCTAACGCAAGATCTGAACCCCAAAAATTCTAAAATAAATTGATGAACGTGAGGAATTTATCTATTAATCATTTCCAAAAATAATTAACTAAATATCACTTTCCAAATAAAAATGGCAGCAATTCTCGTGAGCGCTAAAGTTCCTGTTTTTTACAGCAAGATTAAAAAGACTTTCCCCAAGTCTTCCCAACTGTTCTACTTGGCACAAACACTAACTAAACACAAAAAACACAACCAAAACAGAGGCTAGATAAATTATTTATTACTAAACAGGAGCAAAAATCAAGGAATAAAAATAAAATTGGGTTGCCTCCCAACAAGCGCTATCGTTTACCGCCCCTAGCTAGGCATAAAAGCAAGGATAGATCTAGGTATTTCCATCTTTGGTAGGCAATCCATAAGTGGCTCTCATAATAGATTCATAAGGTAATTTAATTTTCTTTCTAGGGAAGTGTTCCATGCCTTTCCTTAACGGTAATTGGAATCTAATATTCCCTTCCTTCATATCAATAATTGCACCAATCATTCTAAGGAAAGGTCTACCAAGAATAATAGGACATGAAGGATTGCAATCTATGTCAAGAACAACAAAATCTACGGGAACATAATTTTTATTTTCAACAATAAGAACATCATTAATTCTTCCCATATGTTTCTTAATAGTGGAATCCGCAAGGTGCAAGTTTAAAGAGCAATCATCAAAATCACGGCAACCTAGCAAATCACACGAAGTCTTTGGAATCGTAGAAACACTAGCACCCAAATCACACAAAGAATATCATTCATGATCTTTAATTTTAATTTTAATAGTAGGTTCCCACTCATCATAAAGTTTTCTAGGGATAGAAACTTCCAACTCAAATTTTTCTTCATAAGATTGCATCAAAGCATCAATGATATGTTTAGTAAAAGCTTTATTTTGACTATAAGCATGAGGAGAATTTAGCACGAATGGCAACAAGGAAATACAATCTATCAAAGAGAAATTATTATAATTAAATTCCTTGAAATCCAAAATAGTGGGTTCATTAATATTTATAGTTTTGACTTCTTCAATCCCACTTTTAACAATTTTAGCATCAAGATCTAAAGACTCCGAATTTTTGGAACGCTGTCTAGGTAAAGGTGGATCATATTCAGTCCCATCATTATCAAGATTCATATTGCAAAACAAAGATTTAATAGGGGACACATCAATAATTTTGGATCTTCATCTTTATTATCATGGAAACTAGAAGAACATGCTTTTATAAAGCAATGTTTCTTAGCACGCATCCTAGCGGTTCTTTCTTTGCACTCATCAATGGAAATTCTCATGGCTTTGAGAGACTCATTGATATCATGCTTAGGTGGAATAGATAAAAGTTTCGAAGAATCAACATCAAGAGAAATTCTATCAACGTTCCTAGCCAACTCATCAATCTTAAGCAATTTTTCTTCAATCAAAGCATTGAAATTCTTTTGTGAAGTAATAAATTCTTTAATATTAGATTCAAAATCAGAGGGCATCTTATTATAATTTCCATAAGAATTGTTGTAGGAATTACCATAATTATTAGAGGAATTACTAGGATACGGCCTAGGATTAAAGTTTCCTCTATACGCGTTGTTACCAAAATTATTCCTACCAACAAAATTCACATCCAGAGATTCATTATTATTCTCAATCAAAGTAGACAAAGGCATATCATTAGGATCAGAAGAAACAGTTTTATTAGCAAATAATTTCATAAGTTCATCCATCTTACCACTCAAAACATTAATTTCTTCTATTGCATGCACTTTCTTATTAGTAGATCTTTTAGTGTGCCATCGAGAATAATTAACCATAATATTATCTAGGAGTTTAATAGCTTCTCCTAAAGTCATTTCCATAAAAGTGCCTCATGCGGACGAATCTAAAAGATTTCTAGAAGCAAAATTCAATCCGGCATAAAAATTTTGTATAATCATCCACAAATTCAAACCATGTGTAGGGCAATTACGTATCATTAATTTCATCCTCTCCCAATCTTGTGCAACATGTTCATGATCAAGTTGCTTAAAATTCATAATATCATTTCTAAGAGAGATGATCTTAGCGGGAGGAAAATACTTAGAGATAAAAGCATCTTTGCACTTATTCCACGAATCAATACTATTTTTAGGCAAAGACGAAAACCAAGCTTTAGCACGATCTCTAAGCGAAAAAGGAAATAGCTTCAATTTAACAATATCATTATCCACATCTTTCTTCTTTTGCATATCACATAAATCAACGAAGCTATTCAGATGGGTAGCGGCATCTTCACTAGGAAGGCCGGCGAATTGATCTTTCATGACAAGATTCAACAAAGCAGCATTGATTTCACAAGATTCAGTATCGGTATGAGGAGCAATCAGAGTGCTAAGGAAATCCTTGTTGTTGGTATTGGTGAAGTCACACAATTTAGTATTATCTTAAGCTATCGTGACAAGCAAGCAATCCAACACACAAGCAAACAAGAAACGGGCAAAAAGAGGCAAATAGAGAAAGAGAGGGAGGATTGGGAGAGAGGGCGAATAAAACGTCAAGGGTGAAGTGGGGGAGAGGAAAACGAGAGACAAATGGAAAATAATGTAATGCAGGAGATAAGGGTTTGTGCTGGGTACTTCGTATGTCTTGACTTGCAACGGCGCCACAAATGACTCGTTGTCGGGAGCCAAATCTTGACTTGTCTTGCGCGAACCTCCTCGGCAACGGCACCAGAAATCCTTCTTGCTACCACTTGAGCACTGCGTTGGTTTTCCCTTGAAGAGGAAAGGGTGATGCAGCAAAGTAGCGTAAGTAATTCCCTCAGTTTTTGAGAACCAAGGTATCAATCCAGTAGGAGGCCGCGCACGAGTCCCTCGCACATACACAAACAAATAAATCCTCGCAACCAACGCGATAAGGGGTTGTCAATCCCTACACGGTCACTTACGAGAGTGAGATCTGATAGATATGATAGGATAACATTTTTGGTATTTTTCTGATAAAGATGCAATGTAAAATAAATGGCAAAAGAAATAACTAAGTATTGGAAGATTAATATGATGGAAGATAGACCCGGGGGCCATAGGTTTCACTAGTGGCTTCTCTGAATAGCATAAGTATTTACGGTTGGTGAACAAATTACTGTTGAGCAATTGACATAATTGAGCACAGTTATGAGAATATCTAGGTATAATCCTGTATATAGGCATCACGTCCGAGACAAGTAGACCGACTCCTGCCTGCATCTACTACTATTACTCCACACATCGACCGCTATCCAGCATGCATCTTGAGTATTAAGTTCAAGAGAATAGAGTAACACTTTAAGCAATATGACATGATATAGAGGGATAAACTCATGCAATATGATATAAACCCCATCTTGTTATCGTCGATGACAACAATACAATATTTTCCGTGCTGCCCCTACTGTCACTTGGAAAGGACACCACAAGATTGAACCCAAAGCTAAGCACTTCTCCCATTGCAAGAAAGATCAATCTAGTAGGCCAAACCAAACTGATAATTCGAAGAGACTTGCAAAGATAATCAATCATACATAAAAGAATTCAGAGAAGATTCAAATATTGTTCATAGATAAACTTGATCATAAACCCATAATTCATCGGTCTCAGCAAACACACCGCAAAAGAAGATTACATCGAATAGATCTCCACAAGAGAGGGGGAGAACTTTGTATTCAGATCCAAAAAGAGAGAGGAAGCCATCTAGCTAATAACTATGGACCCGTAGGTCTGAAGTAAACTACTCACACTTCATCGGAGGGGCTATGGTGTTGATGTAGAAGCCCTCCGTGATCGATGCCCCCTCCCGCGGAGCTCCGGAAAAGGCCCCAAGATGGGATCTCGTGGATACATAAAGTTACGGTGGTGGAATTAGGGTTTTGGCTCTGTATTTGGTAGTTTGGGGGTATGTAGGTAAATATAGGAGGAAGGAGTACGTTGGTGGAGCAACAGGGGGCCCCGAGGGTGGAGGGCGCGCCTGGGGGGTAGGCACGCCCCCTACCTCGTGCCTTCCTCATTGATTGCTTGACGTAGGGTCCAAGTCCTCTGGATCATGTTCATTCCGAAAATCACGTTCCCGAAGGTTTCATTCCGTTTGGACTCCGTTTGATATTCTTTTTCTGCAAAACCCTAAAATAGGCAAAAAAATAGCAATTATGGGCTGGGCCTCCGGTTAATAGGTTAGTCCCAAAAATAATATAAAAGTGTATAATAAATCCCAATCATGTCCAAAACAGAATATAATATAGCATGGAACAATAAAAAATTATAGATACGTTGGAGACGTATTAGAGTTCTTCTTCTGTTTCTTCTTGTTCGATTGAGGGTTAGGTTCCTAGTCGGCAGCGTGGGCTAGTAGGGTGGATGTCATTTCTGTTTCTGTTTCTGTTTGTGTTTCATCCGTAGTCGGATGTTGTTCTCATGTCTGGTGTTTGATGTATTCTTGTGGCATTTGTATGCCCTTCATATGTATCCCTGACTATTATGTGATGGTATGATGTAATGATATCCACCTTGCAAAAGCGTTTCAATATGCGGCTCTATACTTGGTGGGACCTTCGAGTTCCTCTTGGATAGGATCGCATATTGGGCATTACAGCTCGTGAGTGTGCGTATGGTCGGTTCTCAATTGTGGTCCCACATGTGTGTGCAAACGCAATATGACGTGCGTTCCATTCGGAGAGCGGCGTGCCAGACCGACCGACCGCCTAGGGTGCGAGCGAACGTGACGGGCGTGTTGTATACGCCGTACATGTGTACCATCTTTTTCTCGAGGCTTTGCTCCATGGTGCAATCCATGGATACAAAATTATATTGTACTATTTAAAAGTCGAGGCATGGCTTTTCCCGCGCGGTAGGCGGGGTAGTTCCACCTAGTCAATTTGACGAAGGCGCGAGAACATGAGGTAGTAGGCTGCTACAAACGTAGGGTTGTGTGATTTGACAGCGAGTTACTGCTGGACAGGTGGGGCCCCGTGATTTGACTTGCAATTACCATTTTAACTGCGGCGCTACGACCGACGTGAGTCTCCCAATTCCTGACCACCTCCATGGTATACAGATGCCTCTCCCAATGCTCCACCATGTAGAGGCAGGTTCTTGCATGAGAGCCCAGTCCTATACTTTTTCCTTGCCTCTCTCCTCCACATATGCAAAAATGCCATGTAAGCGGGCTTATAGCCCACTATTGTACATGCTAGTACAGGTACTAAGCCTGCCAGATAGGCATAAAGTCTGATGTGGCAAGTTAATTAAGAAGAGAGAGCCTAGTTTGGTGACCCAGGAAGAAACGGTGCTAAGCGTGTGTACCTAGGTGAAAAGACAACTTTGAGTCTATAGCTAATTAAAAGAAGCAAGCTTAGCAACAAAAAGCTAAGCACCTATGCATTGGGGACTTGAGTTGCTAAGCCATTTAATGCCCTTAGCACCTCATATAAGCACCATTTCATTGGAAGAGGTCACTCCTTGGCAAATGCAATAAATACTACGAAGAAAGAGATAGAGAGAAGTAAAAAATACCCTTATAGCCAACCTTATAGCTAACCTTGTTGTATGAGTGACTAAGTGATGAATATGTATGACATGCCAACATCAGATAGCCTAACACACCTTGTTAAATCTCCAAGGGCGCGACTGCGCGAGCGAGGCGACGGTCCTGGTAGGCGCGACCATGATACGGGCTGCTGGTAGCCCTTGGATGTTAGATCAAACGGTCGCATGCTAAGTTGCTGAAAATTTGTAGAATAACCCTCCAGGATAGGATATTCACCCATAGGTCTAGAATCACACCATGCAACCGTTCGATCTTAGATTCAAGGGCTCTCAGAAGCTCGTATCATGGGAGAATGGAAAGCTTCGTATCACCTGTAATTTTCCCGACGCTTGACGTGCAAACACGCAGACATGACATCTAATTGGGCCCCCATAGTACTATGCATGAATCCATTTATCCACCAAGCAAGCCACTACCCTACCGTTCGCACGCCCCACTCAACATTTTTACAATCGAAAAACCACTAGCAGTTCGCTCCTACTCGTCCCTGGACGTCCTTTAACATTACGGCAGTTCGCTCCTAGTCATCTAGTCCTTTCACATTACAGCAGTTCCACTAATCCTAACCCTCCTCCCAAATCCATGGCGTCCCAAATCTCCATGATCGGCGGTGAGTACAAGGTTAGAACCATCACCAGCGATGAGTTTGATGTCATCTACACCTGTTCTTCCATGACGGTGAAAGGATTCCTTGCTCGCTTCACACGCATGTTCAAAAAGTAAAATGATGAGTGGGTCATTGGGCTAGATGTTGAGTACACCACAACCCTGGACAAAGAGAAGAATCTAAAGGAGGAAGAGAAGATGAAGCCCGTCGTGATCCATGTTCCTGTGCATAACTTGTGCTTGGTCTACCACATATTCTATGCTGACGTTGAGTGCGAGGAATTTAAGAACTTCCTCGCGGGCGGCCTAGTCAAATTCGTTACTGTAGACTTTACGAACGACAGAACATTCCTGGGTCGGATAGCCTCGTTGTAGGTGAGCCCTTCGACCTCTAGAAGAATGGGCTGGTGTCCTCCCATGATCAGCCTTCAATGCTGACCCTGGCAGGAGCCATGGTTCATCCTTCGTACGGTAAAATGAAGAAACCTCCGCCCAAGTTCCATCGTCATGCATGGCAGTGGAATGTACTAGATATAGACCACATCAAGTATGCTGCAATGGATGCCTACCTTTGTTTCAATATCTACAAGGGTTGGATGAAGAGTAAGAGCTAAGTGTGTGGTTCAAGCAAAGGAGTATCGGCCAAGAGGAAGAGGGACAAGGGCAAAGTCAAGCACGTGGACGAGGAGTCCGAGTAAGGTGGCAGTGTCGTTGCTCATGGTGGTTCTAATGTAGTGTCTACCGGATTAGTAGTTGCTTATTTTAATTTTAGGGGTGCTTAGTTCTATTTGAGGGGTGTGTTGTGCTGAGCCCCCAGCAAAACTATGGTATGTTCCTTCTCGTTACTATAACTCTTCAGTATGTACATACTAGTAATTATTACGGTTCATCTTTTAGTTGGTATAGTACTACCACTCGTTTCTTCACATTATATACGTACAATATATGTGGCCAACATCATATGGCCAGCAGTTTAGTTGTCAAAGAATTTCAAGGTGCTTAGTTTTCAAAGAATGTCAGGGATTATCCATGGCGGGATCCGGTGGGCGAGGCGGGGAGGCGAGCCTAGGCGCTGGGAGATCCCTACGAGGCTAAGATAAAGATAGTACTAGTACTCCACTCCGTCCATATTTAAATACAAAGGCCACCAATAGTAGCCCTGGCAAAAATTGATCATGCCGCCTGCGTCCTGGTTTATTGGCCCCCCTTTTTTTGTGCCACTTTTTATGACATGCATAAATATTATGTTACATAAAAATATGGTCAAAAATTGGCACAACATACAAAGGAGACCAATGGAAGTAGCAACCAATGATTTAACTACTCGCATGCATGCAGTGGAGTAGTAATGTCTTTCTCAACTACTCCCTCCCTCAAGTCCACTCAATTTGCATGCACTGTATTAATTGACCAGCAATGAAGTGAATGGCTTTACACGCGTCAAATTATCACATGGGGTGGATCTTCGTACCAAAATGTGTCCCATCATGTACCCATGTGTGTGTGTGAGGTAATGAGTGCATATGTGCACATCTTTTCTTCGTGCATGTACTGCCAGTGTGCCTACGTCATTGTGATCAATCCACACAAGGAGGTCGCGACAACGCCTCCACGTGTGCCACGTGGCTTCATGAACTGAAAGAGAGACACTATGTAGCGTGCCATTGGAATTCTAATTTACGTATTTTGCACCTACTCGAAGTACTATTAAGGTACACGTGCATTGCACACATCAAATTTGGCAACCAAATTATGAATAAATACCACACTATAGCATGTAAGCTTTGAGTCATATATGCATGATGTAGACGTTCGTTCAATTCCTATAGTTCATCTCATTCAAAATCAATTAGTTTTTATTAAAAAAATTAGGGCCTCTTTGATTCGTAGGATTTCCAAAACACGGAAATAGGAAAATCACGGGATTAGAGTGGAATGTCATCTTGAATCCTACAGGATTGTACGAGTGTTTGATTGTGCATAGAAAAAACGTAGGATTCTTTCAAAGAGGTTTGAGTGGATGGAAAGTTTTTCCTATGAAATCTAGTGCGAATGAATCTTATGGAAAATTTCCTATGGTTTACAATCCTACGAATCAAACAACCAAGATAGAAAAAAATCCTAAGGATTAGAATCCTCCAAAATTCCTTTGATAATCCTTTGAATCAAAGAAGCCCTTAATCTATTTTATGATTCATGGAATTGTGTGTTGTAAAGCATAGAGTAAAAACAAATAATGGCAATTCAACTAGAAAAAAGTTTCAGCAGTTATCATACGGAAGATTCTAGAACAAAGGAGAAGCACTTGTGTTTTGAGGTTTGTGCATTATGCTTAAGTTCAACCATGGAGTTTGCTAGATTGTACATGTGGCAAAATCCGATGGGGGGCTAGAAGATGGTGCGAGGGGCCAAGTGGAGGGAGACTATGAAGGAGTGCACAAGTGCGAGATCAATATTTAAAGAGAAGGGGCGAGAACATGCGATGTTGCGCGCAGTGGCGGAGCCATGAGAAATAAATGAGCTAGGGGGGCAAGCATTGATAATCCTTTATGAGGAGGGCCAATTCATCAACTTATACCATTTTACCAGCAATTGATCTAATGATCACATTCATATTAGCCTCAATATATAGTGATCTTAGGGGGCAGGGCATTGGCTGCCCCTGTCTTCGCCACTGTGCGTGCGTCTCAGAGATGAAGCGGAAGGCATGGATGATGAGAGGGGGATGTTGGATATATAATTAATGTGGGTGTATTAGCTATGTAATCCTATATAGAGAGGTATAGATTGATCGATGTGTACGTGGAAAAGAGGGTGAGACCTCACTAGATATATAGATTGATCGGTTTGTGTGGAAAATTTGGAAAGATCTAGCTATATATATACACACACACGTAGAGGAGCATCGATCATTGCACATGCACGTGAGAGATAAAGAATGCCTGATATGATCAAGAGGGGGAGGTGTGTGTGTGCTTGCATGGGAGACCGACATGAAGAAAAAGGTTGCATGTGTGTGATGCATAATACCAAGTGGTTGTGTGTGTGCATGCATGCACGAGAGAAAGTTAGTATTACAATTATAAAGAGAAGACGACTGTGTGGGTGTAAAAGACTAGGTGAGGTCATAATCAATGTAAAGTTGAATTAAAATATTTGAATAAGAGATCATGATGTTTGAAACCCATGCATGCATGAATATAACTGAGATAGGCGTGGTGTGGTTTGGAAACGAGCATGATATACTGTATACACATTGAACAAGGTCAAGCTGATTTGAATTTGAGATACCGATGGCAGACATCATTTGGCCACATAGCATCCATGGATGGACACACTATTCTAATTGGAGATGATGGATGGCTTTCGCATCACATATCTATATCTATACCCCTATATATTATATTTTGTATTTTTTATATAGTGAGCGTATAAATTTAACTTTGAAAGATGGTCGTTTTATGAAGCTAATCTGATGGTGCGGAGATGGAAATTTCGAGCACTACTGGTTGTTGGATATCATCTACATTCCACCAGATTTTGCCACATGTACAATCTAGAAGACTCGATTGTTGAACTTAAGCATGATGCACAAACCTCAAAATAGAGCACTTCTTCTCTGTTCTAGAATCTTCCGTATCATAATTGCCCAAATGTTTTTCTACATGATTTGCCATTATTTGTTTTTACTTTATGCTTTACAACGCACAATTCCATGAATCTTAAAATAGATTAGCTTTCTTCTAAAAACTAGATGATTTTGAATGAAATGAACTATAAGAATTAAACGAACATCTACATCATGCATATATGACTCAAAGCTTACATGCTATAATGTGGTATTTATTCATAATTTGGTTGCTAAATCTCATGCGTGCAATGCATGTGTACCTTACTAGTCTAAATGGTGTTTGTGTGTGTTGTGCGTGTTAAACTCATTGTATGTAGTATCATACATGGTTTAGATTTCGAACATCTAGCTAGAGCATACATGTACTATGATCTGAATTCAACATAAAATGGATACATATATTTGAATTTGAGATTGCATGTACATGTAGTTCATATTTATAAAGGAATTCACTACTCCTATATTCATGTCATGTGTTGTGAAGATACTATTTAGATGGTTGTATAAGTAACAAGAGTACAATCCCATTCAAACAGGGAAAATGTACTCAAATTTAGTCCATATACAACACGAATTGTTTTTTTATTGTTGAGGGAAGTGCAAATAGTTTTGGTACTGTACACATTATTTCTGTTGTCTCGGTTTTTTTAGTTTTGTTGTTGTTGTAATTGAATGCATTTATAGTAATATAGTAAAACGGGACATGGCTCTCTCTAGTGATGAGGTGTGAATTGTCTTTTTTTGTACATGTTAAGCTTGTTCTCCTGAAATTTCAAGCCGCACCTTGTTATGCCGAAATTTCAAGGTAGCATCTCTGTCTATCGTGCTGGGAAACTCTCGCCTCTTCAACCTGCGCCTTGTTACCCCGAAATATTTAAGATATATCTTTGTCTCGTTGTGCTACAAAACTCCCTCCATCTCAACCCGCGCCTTGCTATCCCAAAATTATAATGCGCATGAAAACTCCCACCTCCTGCGAAATCCTGACACGCAAAATGACCGCGATACCCCTGAACCAAAAGAACCACCTAGCTCAAATCTATGGGGGTACTTTCATAACTTACCCCACATTTCAGACAAGCGTGTCCCTAAGCCATGTTTCAGATGGTGTTTGTTGAGTTCGCATAGATCGAGATTAGGATTTGTCACTCCGGTTGTCGGAGAGGTATCTCTGGGCCCTCTCGGTAATGCACATCACTATAAGCCTTGCAAGCAATGTGACTAATGAGTTAGTTATGGGATGATGCATTACGGAACGAGTAAAGAGACTTGATGATAAGGAGATTGAACTAGGTATTGCGATACTGACGATCGAATCTCGGGCAAGTAACATACCGATGACAAAGGGAACAATGTATGTTGTTATGCGGTTTGACCGATAAAGATCTTCGTAGAATATGTAGGAACCAATATGAGCATCTAGGTTCCGCTATTGGTTATTGACCGGAGATGAGTCTCGGTCATGTCTACATAGTTCTCGAACCCGTAGGGTCCGCACGCTTAACGGTCGATGATGATCGGTGTTATGAGTTTATGTGTTTTGATGTACCAAAGGTTGTTCAGAGTCCCGGATGTGGTCATGTACATGACGAGGAGTCTCAAAATGGTTGAGACATAAAGATTTATATATTGGATGACTATATTCGGACACCGGATGAGTTTCGGGGGTCGCCGGATATATATCAGAGTGCCGGGAGGGTTATCGGAACCATCGGAGAAGTAATGGGCCTTATTGGGCCCATGGGAGAGAGAGAGAGGGGGGCTGCCAAGGGCTGGCCGTGCGCCCCCCATGGGCCTAGTCCGAATTGGACTAGGGGAGGGGCGGCGCCCCCTCCTTCCTTCTCTTCCCCCCTCCTTCCTTCTTCTCATAGTAGGACTAGGAAAGGGGGGAGTCCTACTCCTACTAGGAGGAGGATTCCTCCCCCCTTGCACGCCTATGAGGGTCGGCCGGCCTCCCCCTCCCTCCTTTATATACGTGGGAGGGGGGCACTCTAACACACCCAAGTTGATTGTTTAGCCATGTGCGGTGCCCCCCCTCCATAGAATTCCACCTCGGTCATATTGTTGTAGTGCTTAGGTGAAGCCCTGTGTCGGTAACTTCATCATCACCTGCATCACGCCATCGTACTGACGAAACTCTCCCTTGGCCTCAGTTGGATCTAGAGTACGAGGGACGTCAACGAGATGAACGTGTGCAGATCACAGAGGTGCTGTGTGTTCGCTATATTGCTCGGTTGGATCGCGAAGACGTTCGACTACATCAACCGTGTTTCATAACGCTTCCGTGTTCGGTCTATGAGGGTATGTAGACATACTCCCCCCTCTCGTTGCTATGCATCTCCTAGATAGATCTTGCGTGATTGTAGGATTTTTTTTGAAATACTGCATTAACCAACAACAGCTGCAGCTTGTATAGCAGAGTCGATTCAGTCGTCCCAATCAGAAGATGGAAGAGGTTTGATGCAGATCTGAGCACTGCTCCGGGCAGCCGGAGAGTAGAGCATAGCCGTTTCTCAGTCGCGCAAAAGGATCCATAGTAGGTCCATGGTGGCGGACACAGTACAGTCGGCTCATAGCCCAACATCGCTTCTACGGCGTGAGGGTCATGGGCACCGCCAGGAGCAGTACCTGGGTCAGATTCACGAGTAGTATCATCATCGGCTCGGTCGTGATGACCGGCATCGAGTGCCTACGCCCCCTCCGAGGGGCGGATCATATGTGCCCTGGCAGTATGATGACAGGCGCCCATATAGCGATGAGCGGAGGGTCCCAATCGACCCAAGACAGCCCAGGTTGGCTGCAAGGTCAATTCTTGTTCAAGGTCTAGTCGACAGAAACCGAGCACACAGAGAAGGACTACACAGAGATCGTCCGACTGGTAGCAGAGTGCATGTCTCAGGGCCTGAGTGTTTCTGCAGAGCTATCAGAGCTGGTGAGATTCCCCCCAACTTCAGGTTGGCGACTGGAGTGAGCAAGTTCACCACTGAGTCGAAGCCTGGCACTTTGCTAGAGGATTACCGAGTGGCTGTGCAGATTGGCGATGGCAATGGTGATGTGGCCATGAAGCACCTCCCCCTAATTCTGGAAGGTTTAGCCATAGCTTGGTTGAATCAGTTGGCTCCCGGAAGTATCTTCAATTGGGAAGAGTTGGCCCGAGTGTTTGTCAGGCATTTGAGGGCACTTGCAAACGGCCTACAGGGCTAACTGAATTACAACATTGTGTTCAGAAACCGAATGACACTTTGAGGGATTACATCCAGAGATGGACTACTCTTCATCATACAGTAGAAAATGCATCACAACAACAAGCAGTCTGCGCCTTCAAGGAGGGTGTTCGGTACAGAGAGCTTAACCTAAAATTTGATCGGACAGGAGATAAGACCTTGGCCCGAATGATGGAAATAGCCGCTCAGTATGCTAACGGCGAAGAAGGAGACCGACTCCGCAGTGGCAAGAACAAACCAGTCGCCCAGGACACCAGAGGAGGGAATTCCAGTCGGAAGCAGAAGCGCAAAGCCGAACTCGCAGGCCCAGGAGTTGTGACCCAAGGAAAGTTTGAAGGAAAACCCAAGGGGTCGTGGATCCCCAAGAAAGTGAAGGATCAAGCGGGAAATGATGTGCTAGATTTGTCGTGTCATATACACACTAAGAAGGATGAAGAGGGAAACCTTATTTATCCCAAGCATACCACTCGACTCCTAATTCAGAGCTTCCGAGACGGTCAGCCCAGTGAGAAAGAAAAGGAATCTGATAAGGATGAGGACAAAGAGGAGGATGATGGTTACCCCAATGTCAATGCCACTTTAGTGATTTTTGCTGACATCGAGAGCAAAAGTCGACTGAAAGTTATCAACAGAGAAGTGAAGATGGTTGCTTCGGCAACAATGACATATCTGAAGTGGTCAAAAACTCCCATTACATTCAACCAGTCCGATCACCCAGCGCACATTGCTACTCCTGGGCGGCAAGCATTGGTGGTCGACCCAGTCGTTGGGGGCACCCAATTGACCAAGGTTCTGATGGATGGAGGCAGTGGTCTGAACATTTTGTATGCTGAGACCCTCCAAGGAATGGGCATCCCAATGTCCAAACTCACCGAGAGCAACATGTGATTCCATGGAGTCATCCCAGGAAAGAAAGCCGATTCACTCGGTCAGATCACTCTTGACGTGGTTTTCGGTGATTCAAATAATTACTGTTAGGAAAAGTTGATATTCGAAGTGGTGGACTTCCACAATGCTTATCATGCGATTTTGGGTCGGACTGCATACGCTCGTTTCATGGCTCGACCATGTTACGTGTACCTCAAGTTGAAGATGCCCGGCCCCAGGGGTGTGATCACAGTCACGGGAAATCGGCAGAGAGCGGAAGTGTGCCTCCAGAAAGGCTAAAAAATTGCTGATGAGCAGATGTAGCAATAGAAATGGAAGAGTACAAGAAGACTGCTGACCCGAGTGATTTGTTGCGCGCTAAGAAGCCTGCTTCAGAGTCAGCATTTCAGTCGTTCGGTGAAACAAAGTCCATGCACATTCATCCGACCGATCCCAATGCTGCTCTGACTCATATCTCAACAACACTCGACAGCAAATAGGAAGAAGCGCTCATCCAGTTCCTCCATGAGAACTGGGACATCTTCGCATGGAACCGTCTGACATGCCGGGTTTACCCAGGGGACTGGTTGAGCACCGTTTGCGAGTCGACCCAAAAGTAAAACCTGCCAAAGTGTATCTCCATCGGTCTGCCATGGAGAAAAGGTAGGCCATTGGTGAGGTAGTGGCTCAGCTTCTGGCAGCTGAGTTCATCCAAGAGATATACCACTCCGAGTGGCTCGCCAATGTCGTCATGGTCCCCAAGAAAGATGACTCACTTTGTATGTGCATTGATTTCAAGAACATCAATCGGGCCTGCCCGAAAGATCATTTCCCTCTCCCCCGAATCGACCAGATTGTCGACTCAACTGTGGGCTGTGAGCTTTTGTCCTTTTTGGATGCATATTTCGGGTACCATCAGATCCGATTGTATAGATCCGACGAAATAAAAATTGCCTTCATCACCCCATTCAGGTGTTTTTGCTATGTTACCATGCCTTTTGGTCTCAAAAATGCTGGCGCCACATTCATGCGCATGATTCAGAAATGTTTGCTCACTCAAATCAGTCGGTATGTGGAAGCATACATGGACGACATCGTGGTAAAGTCACGTAAAGGTTCTAACCTACTGACTGACCTTGCTGAAACCTTTGCCAACTTGAGAAGATATGATATCAAGCTTAACCCGTCAGAGTGCACATTCGGAGTCCCAGGTGGAAAGTTAGTCAGTTTCCTCATTTCTAAATGAGGGATCGATGCAAACCCAGAGAAGGTTGGAGCAATCCTCCGAATGAAACATCCCGTGCGTGTGCACGACGTTCAAAAGCTCACTAGTTGTTTGGCTACGTTGAGCTGATGCATCTCTCGTCTCGGTGAAAAGGCATTGCCTCTTTACCGATTGATGTAAAAGTCTGACAAGTTCAAGTGGACTCTTGAAGCCGAAGCAGCGTTTGTAGAGCTCAAAGCCCTGCTTTCCACCCAGCTGGTGCTTGCTGCTCCGGTCAGCAAAGAGCCTCTATTACTATACATTGCAGCCACTGGACAAGTCATCAGCACAGTCCTCACGGTCGAACGGGAGGAAGAAGGCAAAGCTTACAAATTTCAGCGTCCAATATATTATATTTCTGAAGTCTTGACTCCGTCCAAGCAGAGATATCCGCATTATCAGAAGCTTGTCTATGGAATTTACTTGACCACAAAGAAAGTTTCACACTACTTTTTAGATCACTCAGTTTCAGTCGTCAGCGATGCTCCATTGTCAGAAATTCTGAACAATAGAGATGCAACTGGTCAAGTGGCACAATGGGCGATTAAACTCCTTCCATTGGATATCAAGTTTGAGGCAAAGAAAGCGATCAAGTCCCAAGCAATAGTAGATTTCCTTGCTGAGTGGATTGAACAGCAGCAACCGACTCAGATTAACTCGGACCATTGGACTATGTTCTTCGATGGGTCCAAGATGCTGAATGGCTCTGGTGCTCCCGTAGTTCTGGTATCTCCCAAAGGCGACAAGCTCAGCTATGTCCTTCAAATTCACTTTGATTCCTCAAACAATGAAGCTGAGTATAAGGCACTGTTGTATGGGTTGCGTATGGCTATCTCACTCGGCATCCGTCACCTAATTGTCTACGGTGACTCAGACTTAGTGGTCAATCAAGTAGTGAAGGAATGGGATATCAATAGTCCAGCCATGACTGGTTACTGCAACGCAGTAAGGAAGCTAGAAAAGAAGTTTGAGGGGTTAGAGCTCCACCGCATACCCCGAATCAAGAATCAAGCCGTTGATGATCTAGCAAAGTTTGGTTCCGCTCGGAAACCTATACCCAATAATGTGTTTTTGGAGCATCTCCATACCCCATCAGTCCAAGATGATCCTTTCACAAAGGAGCCCCCACAATCAAGAAGTTCTATCGATCCGACTGAGATTCAAGTCCCGGCCGTGGTCGACCTAATCATGGAAGTTTTGGTAATCACCCCTAACTAGACAATACCATATATTGCGTATCTACTTAGGAAAGAGCTTCCGGAAGATGAAGATGAGGCCCGTTAGATTGTCTATCGACACAAAGCATTCATGGTGATAGGTGGTTAGCTTTATAGAGAAAGTGTCACCGGGGTTGCTCAATGATGTATTACACTAGAAGAAGGTCGAATGATTCTAAATGATATCCACTCGAGGACATGTGGTTACCATGCGTCCTCTCGGACCATCGTGGCCAAAGCATACTGAGCGGGATTCTATTGGCCGCGTGCAAATGAGATGGCAAAAGATATAGTCGACAAGTGTGAAGGCTGCCAGTTCTCCTCAAATATGTCTCACAAGCCTGCATCAGCCTTGAAGACTATTCCACTCGTCTGGATGTTTGCTGTCTGGGGATTGGATATGGTTGGGCCTTTCAAGACTGGCAGAAGTGGTTTCACTCATTTGTTTGTGGTAGTCGACAAATTCACCAAGTGGATCAAGGCCAAGCCTATCAAGAATCTTGACTCAAGCACTGCCATCAGTTTCATCGGAGAGTTGATATTCACATATGGAGTCCCACACATTATTATCACAGATAATGGGTCCAACTTTGATTCTGATGAGTTCAGAGCATTCTGTGCATCCCAACGCACTCGGGTCGATTACGCATCCATTGCGCACCCGCGGTTGAATGGGCAACCAGAAAGGGCGAATAGTTTGATCCTTCAAGGGCTGAAACCCCGACCGATGCGTGATCTCAAGGATGTTGCTGGAGCTTGGGTGACTGAATTACCATCTGTCCTATGGGGATTGAGAACAACTCCAAACCGGTCGACGGGCCGAACCCCTTTCTTCATGGTGTATGGCGCTGAAGCTGTACTTCCGAGTGATTTGTTGCAGAATGCTCCCCGTGTGGAACTTTTCTCAGAAGCCGAAGCTGAATAGGCACGCCAACATGTGGTTGATCTCTTGGAGTAAGAACTTGAGATGGCTCTGATCCGATCGATCATCTACCAACAAGACTTGTGTCGATTCCATGCTCATAATGTCAGAGGTCGAGCATTCCAGGAAATAGACCTTGTGCTCCAAGTGCATCAGAAGCGGCCTCATAAGCTTGCTCCAGCCTGGGAAGACCCATTCATCGTCACCAAGGTGCTCCACAATGGGGCGTATCACCTCTACAACGTAGCCACAAAGAAAGATGAGCCACGCTCGTGGAATGCGGAGCTGCTCCAGCATTTGTACACCTAAACACTCGGATCAACGAGTTGTAATAAGAATCCCTCAGTTTGCTTATCAAAGACATGATTTTTGCAGTATCTTAATGATTGTTATCCCGTCAACACATGTGTTCAAATCCCCCAATGGGTGGCTTAGCCGCGAATCCGATTCACCTAAGTTTTAAAAACACTCTGAGTGGAGAGCAATCCTTCCACTCGGAGGCTTAGCCGTGAACCAAATTCGCCTAAGTTTCAAAACCACTCCGAGTGGAGAGAAATCCTCCCACCCGGGGGCTTAGCCATGAACCCGATTCGCCTAAGTCCAAAAACCACTCCGATTGGAGAGCAATCCTCCCACTCGAGGGCTTAGCTGCGAACCCTATTCGCCTAAGTTTCCAAACCACTCTAAGTGGAGAGCAATCCTCCTACTCGGGGCTTAGCCGCGACCCCGTCATCACCTAAGTTAAATAACCACTCCGAGTGGAGAGCAATCCTCCCACTCGGGGGCTTAGCTGTGACCCCGTAATCGCCTAAGTTAAAAAATCACTCTGAGTGGAGAGCAATCCTCCCACTCGGGGACTTAGCTGCGACCCCGTAAATGCCTAAGTTAAAAAACCACTCCGAGTGGAGAGCAATCCTCCCACTTGGGGGCTTAGATGCGACCCTGTAATCGCCTAAGTTTGAAAAACACTCCGAGTAGAGAGCAATCCTCCCACTTGGCGACTTAGTTGCGACCCCGTAATCGCCTAATTAAAAAAACCACTCCAAGTGGAGAGCAATCCTCTCACTCAGGGACTTAGCTCCGACCATCGCCTAAGTTAAAAAACCACTCCGACTGGAGAGCAATCCTCCCACTCAGGGACTTAGTTGCGACCCCGTAATTGCCTAAGTTAAAAACCCACTCTGAGTGGAGAGTATTCCTCCCACACGGGGACTTAGCTTCGACCCCGTAATCGCCTAAGTTAAAAAAACCACTCCGAGTAGAGAGCAATCCTCCCACTCAGGGGCTTAGCTGCGACCCCGTAATCGCCTAAGTTAAAAAACCACTCCGAGTGGAGAGCAATCTTCCCACTCGGGGACTTAGCTATGACCCCGTAATTGCCTAAGTTAAAAAAACACTCCGAGCGGGAAGCAATCCTCCCACTCAACGGAGCCGCACCACAAGTACAATGTTCGCTCCATCCCGATCTATCAGGACGATGAGGTGCAGGTTGTGTGCGGCATCTGGTGCTCATGTTCACGACCCTCTCGTCGGTGCTACGCCACAGGTGCAACGTCTGCTCTATCCCGATCCGCAAGGGCGGCGAGGTGCAGGTCATGTATACCACCTGACGCTCATACCCGCAGCCCTCTTGTCAGAGCTGCAAGTACAATAGCCTTGGAGTCGATTCAGCAAATGGTAAAAACAAAGCAACCATATTCAAGAGAAAATCAAGTTCCGATAAATCCAGCAAGGTTCAGAACCATGAACGGAAGTACTCGGGCATCGGGCCCGAAGGAGTTTAACGGTTACAAAATCACCTGGCATTCCGAGGCAAATAAAAGTGTGGCATCAAGTTTGTTCACTCCTCGGGGGGGGGGGGGGGGCTAGCCAACTCAACGAATTCGTCCAAGTCGATTCCGTCAGCGATACGGGTAGCAGCTTCGATGAAGGTCTCCATGAAGGACTGGAATTGGAGCTTCTTGGTATTGGCGACCTTGATAGCCGCCAGCTTCTCTTCTCTAGCTTGTTTGCAATGGACATGGACCAGAGGCAGAGCCATGTCAGCACCACACCGGGCAGATGACTTTTTCCACGCCTGCACTTGACCAGGGATTTCATTGGGTCGAGTCATTAGAGAGTCGAGGTCATTTTGGAACAACAATTTTGGCGAGAGCTCTGTGTCGATCCGCGTCATCGCTACTTTCAGTCGTGCGAGATAATCCACAACACCGGTGAGACATGATTCCAGTCGCAACACATCCATAGCAGCTTCATCTTTGATGGGGGAGTTAATGGGGTCCAGGCTCGTCTCAATCCAACCCGTCTCTTCCTCAAAGTTTTGACATAATTCTGCACACACACATAGGAGAATAATGAGTCGACAGATCACGTGATGAGTCTGTAGTTACAAATTAGTCGGACAAGGGAAAGTATGTTCGAGCATAAGGAACATCTTCTTGGCGAGCCCTCCCAGATAAGCCTTTAAGTCATTTCTCTTCTGAGTGAGATCTCCAACCTTGTCGGTCAGAGTCACCTTGTCCTTCTTCAGCTACACAACTTCCTTGTTGGCTTCATTGATGGCAGTCTTCAGTTTGGCGTTCTCCTCTTCCAACTTGCCAACTGAAGCCAGCTTCTTGTCAGCGAGCTCGGCTTTCTCTCGCGCCGTCTTCTACGCCGCTGCAAGGTCGAGGTCCTTCTGCTCCAAAGCCCGCTTCATTTTCTCTAAAGAAATAGCATTCTTCAGACGAGCTTGGAGTTGTATGTTTCCACTACGCACATCTATTCGAGTAGAGTCACTCAGTTCAAAGAATGAAAGGGAAAGAAGACAAAGCAAATAGTCGACAGGTTATTACCTCCCATGGCAGCCGCTTCATCCTTGTCCTTCTGCAAGTTCTCTTTGGCTAGCTCTGGGTCGAGATTGAGCTGGATTTGTTTTCTCCCTAATTAAGTCAGCAAACTGAACCCCGAGTTCACAAGCTTTCTGCAATCAATGAACAAGATACGTAAGTTGACAGGAATGAAAGATCAATTACTTCTGAGCAAAAAGATACAAGTTCAAGTCATTTCAGCAAAAGCAGTTCTAAGACTACTGCCGAATTAAACATTCAACAGTAGTCTTGGGGACTACACCTAGTGGGTGCTCTTGGCGTGCCCCCACTGGTTCAACTTTCCATTCGACATGGTCAGCCCAGTCGGAAAAAAAAATCTTTTTGTTCTCAGACCACTGCTGACTGCCCGCACTCGACTACGGTCTGAGGGACTACACCTAGTGGGTGCACTTGGCGTGCCCCCACTGGTTAGGATACCACTCGGTACAACCTATCTGGACCGAGTGGAAGTTTACAAACAGACATTTGACAAAGACCCCCGCTGAATCAAACATTCGACGGTGGTCTGAGGGACTACACCTAGTGGGTGCACTCTCCATGCCCCCACCGATGCAAGGATACACTAGGCACGATCTAGTCGACTCAAGTGGAAAAACTATTCAGAAAAAGTTAAAGCACCAAGGCTCCATGGGTGTTAGAATCATTACTGTGTAATCTAGATTATTGACTCTAGTGCAAGTGGGAGACTGAAGGAAATATGCCCTAGAGGCAATAATAAAGTTATTATTTATTTCCTTATATCATGATAAATGTTTATTATTCATGCTAGAATTGTATTAACCGGAAACATAATACATGTGTGAATACATAGACCAACAGAGTGTCACTAGTATGCCTCTACTAGACTAGCTTGTTAATCAAAGATGGTTATGTTTCCTAACCATGAACAAAGAGTTGTTATTTGATTAACGAGGTCACATCATTAGTTGAATGATCTGATTGACATGACCCATTCCATTAGCTTAGCACCCGATCGTTTAGTATGTTGCTATTGCTTTCTTCATGACTTATACATGTTCCTATAACTATGAGATTATGCAACTCCCGTTTACCGGAGGAACACTTTGGGTACTACCAAACGTCACAACGTAACTAGGTGATTATAAAGGAGTACTACAGGTGTCTCCAATGGTAGATGTTGGGTTGGCGTATTTCGAGATTAGGGTTTGTCACTCCGATTGTCGGAGAGGTATCTCTGGGCCCTCTCGGTAATACACATCACATAAGCCTTGCAAGCATAATAACTAAGATGTTAGTTATGAGATGATGTATTACGGAACGAGTAAAGAGACTTGCCAATAACGAGATTGAACTAGGTATTGGATACCGACGATCGAATCCCGGGCAAGTAACATACCGATGACAAAGGGAACAACGTATGTTGTTATGCGGTCTGACCGATAAAGATCTTCGTAGAATATGTAGGAGCCAATATGGGCATCCAGGTCTCGCTATTGGTTATTGACCGGAGACATGTCTCGGTCATGTCTACATTGTTCTCGAACCGTAGGGTCCGCACGCTTAAAGTTACGATGACAGTTATTATGAGTTTATGCATTTTGATGTACCGAAGGTTGTTCGGAGTCCCGGATGAGATCACGGACATGACGAGGAGTCTCGAAATGGTCGAGACGTAAAGATTGATATATTGGAATAGGATTGGAGGGGAGGAGTCCTACTCCCGGTGGGAGTAGGACTCCTCCCTGCGCCTCCCTCCTAGCCGGCCGAACACCCTGCCCCTGGCCTTTATATACGGGGGCAGGGGGCACCCCAAGACACACAACTTGATCCTTGAGATCGTTCCTTAGCCGTGTGCGGTGCCCCCTGCCACCAAATTCCACCTCAATCATACCGTTACAGTGCTTAGGCGAAGCCCTGCGTCGGTAGTACATCAAGATCGTCACCACGCCGTCGTGCTGACGGAACTCTTCCTCGACGCTTTGCTGGATCGGAGCCCGAGGAACGTCATCGAGCTGAACGTGTGCCAAGAACTCGGAGGTGCCGGAGTAACGGTGCTTGGATCGGTCGAATCGGGAAGAAGACGTACGAATACTTCCTCTACGTTGTGTGATCGCTTCCGCAGTCGGTCTGCGTTGGTACGTAGACAACACTCTCCCCTCTCGTTGCTGTGCATCACCATGATCTTGCGTGCGCGTAGGAAAATTTTCGAAATTACTGCGTTCCCCAACAGTGGCATCCGAGCCTAGGTTTTTATGGTTTGATGTTATATGCACGAGTAGAACACAAGTGAGTTGTGGGCGATACAAGTCATACTGCCTACCAGCATGTCATACTTTGGTTCGGCGGTATTGTTGGACGAGACGATCCGGACCAACCTTACGCGTACTCTTACGCGAGACCGGTTCCCTCGACGTGCTTTGCACATAGATGGCTTGCGGAAGACTGTCTCTCCAACTTTAGTTGAACCAAGTGTGACTACGCCCGGTCCTTGAGAAGGTTAAAACGGAGTCTATTTGACGAACTATCGTTGTGGTTTTGATGCGTAGGTGAGATGAGTTCTTACTTAAGCCCGTAGCAGCCACGTAAAACTTGCAACAACAAAGTAGAGGACGTCTAACTTGTTTTTGCAGGGCATGTTGTGATGTGATATGGTCAAGGCATGATGCTGATTTTATTGTATGAGATGATCATGTTTTGTAACCGAGTTATCGGCAACTAGCAAGAGCCATATGGTTGTCGCTTTATTGTATGCAATGCAATCGCGATGTAATGCTTTACTTTATTGCTAAGCGGTAGTGATAGTCGTGGAAGCATAAGATTGGCGAGACGACAACGATGCTACGATGGAGATCAAGGTGTCGCGCCGGTGACGATGGTGATCATGACGGTGCTTCGGAGATGGAGATCACAAAGCACAAGATGATGATGGCCATATCATATCACTTATATTGATTGCATGTGATGTTTATCCTTTTATGCATCTTATCTTGCTATGATTGACGGTAGCATTATAAGATGATCTCTCACTAAATTATCAAGAAGTGTTCTCCCTGAGTATGCACCGTTGCAAAAGTTCTTCGTGCTGAGACACCACGTGATGATCGGGTGTGATAGGCTCTACGTTCAAATACAACGGGTGCAAAACAGTTGCACACGCGGAATACTCAGGTTATACTTGACGAGCCAAGCATATACAGATATGGCCTCGGAACACGGAGACCGAAAGGTCGAGCGTGAATCATATAGTAGATATGATCAACATATTGATGTTCACCATTGAAAACTACTCCATCTCACGTGATGATCGGTTATGGTTTAGTTGATTTGGATCACGTGATCACTTAGAGGATTAGAGGGATGTCTATCTAAGTGGGAGTTCTTAAGTAAATTAACTGAACTTAAAATTATCATGAACTTAGTACCTGATAGTATCTTGCTTGTTTATGTTGATTGTAGATAGATGGCTCGTGCTGTTGTTCCGTTGAATTTTAATGCGTTCCTTGAGAAAGCAAAGTTGAAAGATGATGGTAGCAATTACACGGACTGGGTCCGTAACCTGAGGATTATCCTCATTGCTGCACAGAAGAATTACGTCCTGGAAGCACCGCTGAGTGCCAGGCCTGCTGCAAGAGCAACACCAGAAGTTATGAACGTCTGGCAGAGCAAAGCTGATGACTACTCAATAGTTCAGTGTGCCATGCTTTATGGCTTAGAACCGGGACTTCAACGATGTTTTGAACGTCATGGAGCATATGAGATGTTCCAGGAGTTGAAGTTAATATTTCAAGAAAATGCCCGGATTGAGAGATATGAAGTCTCCAATAAGTTCTATAGCTGCAAGATGGAGGAGAACAGTTCTGTCAGTGAGCATATACTCAAAATGTCTGGGTATAATAATCACTTGATTCAATTGGGAGTTACACTTCCGGATGATTGCGTCATTGACAGAATTCTCCAATCACTGCCACCAAGCTACAAGAGCTTTGTGATGAACTATAATATGCAAGGGATGAACAAGACTATTCCCGAGCTCTTCGCAATGCTGAAAGCTGCGGAGGTAGAAATCAAGAAGGAGCATCAAGTGTTGATGGTTAACAAAACCACGAGTTTCAAGAAAAAGGGCAAAGGGAAGAAGAAGGGGAACTTCAAGAAGAACGGCAAGCAAGTTGCTGCTCAAGAGAAGAAACCCAAGTCTGGACCTAAGCCTGAAACTGAGTGCTTCTACTGCAAGCAGACTGGTCACTGGAAGCGGAACTGCCCCAAGTATTTGGCGGATAAGAAGGATGGCAAGGTGAACAAAGGTATATGTGATATACATGTTATTGATGTGTACCTTACTAATGCTCGCAGTAGCACCTGGGTATTTGATACTGGTTCTGTTGCTAATATTTGCAACTCAAAACAGGGACTACAGAATAAGCGGACACTAGCAAAGGACGAGGTGACGATGCGCGTGGGAAACGGTTCCAAAGTCGATGTGATCGCAGTCGGCACGCTACCTCTACATCTACCTTCGGGATTAATATTAGACCTAAATAATTGTTATTTGGTGCCAGCGTTGAGCATGAACATTATATCTGGATCTTGTTTGATGCGAGACGGTTATTCATTTAAATCAGAGAATAATGGTTGTTCTATTTATATGAGTAATATCTTTTATGGTCATGCACCCTTGAAAAGTGGTCTATTCTTATTGAATCTCGATAGTAGTAATACACATATTCATAATGTTGAAGCCAAAAGATGCAGAGTTGATAATGATAGTGCAACTTATTTGTGGCACTGCCGTTTAGGTCATATCGGTGTAAAGCGCATGAAGAAACTCCATACTGATGGGCTTTTGGAACCACTTGATTATGAATCACTTGGTACTTGCGAACCGTGCCTCATGGGCAAGATGACTAAAACACCGTTCTCCGGTACTATGGAGAGAGCAACAGATTTATTGGAAATCATACATACCGATGTATGTGGTCCGATGAATATTGAGGCTCGTGGCGGATATCGTTATTTTCTCACCTTCACAGATGATTTAAGCAGATATGGGTATATCTACTTAATGAAACATAAGTCTAAAACATTTGAAAAGTTCAAGGAATTTCAGAGTGAAGTTGAAAATCATCGTAACAAGAAAATAAAGTTTCTACGATCTGATCGTGGAGGAGAATATTTGAGTTACGAGTTTGGTGTACATTTGAAAAATTGTGGAATAGTTTCGCAACTCACGCCACCCGGAACACCACAACGTAATGGTGTGTCCGAACGTCGTAATCGTACTTTACTAGATATGGTGCGATCTATGATGTCTCTTACTGATTTACCGCTATCATTTTGGGGTTATGCTTTAGAGACGGCCGCATTCACGTTAAATAGGGCACCATCTAAATCTGTTGAGACGACGCCTTATGAACTGTGGTTTGGCAAGAAACCAAAGTTGTCGTTTCTTAAAGTTTGGGGCTGCGATGCTTATGTGAAAAAGCTTCAACCTGATAAGCTCGAACCCAAATCGGACAAGTGTGTCTTCATAGGATATCCAAAGGAAACTATTGGATACACCTTCTATCACAGATCCGAAGGCAAGACTTTTGTTGCTAAATTCGGAAACTTTCTTGAGAAGGAGTTTCTCTCGAAAGAAGTGAGTGGGAGGAAAGTAGAACTTGACGAGGTAACTGTACCTACTCCGTTATTGGGAAATAGTACATCATAGAAAACTGTTTCTGTGAGACCTACACCAATAAGAGAGGAAGTTAATGATGATGATCATGAAACTTTAGATCAAGATACTACTGTACCTCGTAGATCAACCAGAGTAAGATCCGCACCAGAGTGGTACGGTAATCCTGTTCTGGAAGTCATGCTACTAGATCATGATGAACCTACGAACTATGAAGAAGCGATGGTGAGCCCAGATTCCGCAAAGTGGCTTGAAGCCATGAAATCTGAGATGGGATCCATGTATGAGAACAAAGTATGGACTTTGGTTGACTTGCCCGATGATCGGCAAGCAATTGAGAATAAATGGATCTTTAAGAAAAAGACTGACGCTGATGGTAATGTTACTGTCTACAAAGCTCGACTTGTCGCAAAAGGTTTTCGACAAGTTCAAGGAGTTGACTACGATGAGACTTTCTCACCCGTAGCGATGCTTAAGTCTGTCAGAATCATGTTAGCAATTGCCGCATTTTATGATTATGAAATTTGGCAAATGGATGTAAAAACCGCATTCCTGAATGGATTTCTGGAAGAAGAGTTGTATATGATGCAACCTGAAGGTTTTGTCGATCCAAAGGGAGCTAACAAAGTGTGCAAACTCCAGCGATCCATTTATGGACTGGTGCAAGCATCTCGGAGTTGGAATAAACGCTTTGATAGTGTGATCAAGGCATTTGGATTTATACAGACTTTTGGAGAAGCCTGTATTTACAAGAAAGTGAGTGGGAGCTCTGTAGCATTTTTGATATTATATGTGGATGACATATTACTGATTGGAAATGATATAGAATTTCTGGATAGCATAAAGGGATACTTGAATAAAAGTTTTTCGATGAAAGACCTCGGGGAAGCTGCTTACATATTAGGCATAAAGATCTATAGAGATAGATCAAAACGCTTAATTGGACTTTCATAAAGCACATACCTTGACAAGATTTTGAAGAAGTTCAAAATGGATCAAGCAAAGAAAGGGTTCTTGCCTGTGTTACAAGGTGTGAAGTTGAGTCAGACTCAATGCCCGACCAATGCATAAGATAGAGAGAAAATGAAAGATGTTCCCTATGCTTCAGCCATAGGATCTATCATGTATGCAATGCTGTGTACCAGACCTGATGTGTGCCTTGCTATAAGTTTAGCAGGGAGGTACCAAAGTAATCCAGGAGTGGATCACTGGACAGCGGTCAAGAACATCCTGAAATACCTGAAAAGGACTAAGGATATGTTTCTCGTATATGGAGGTGACAAAAAACTCACCGTAAGAGGTTACGTTGATGCAAGCTTTGACACTGATCCGGATGATTCTAAATCGCAAACCGGATACGTGTTTACTTTAAACGGTGGAGCTGTCAGTTGGTGCAGTTCTAAACAAAGCATCGTAGCAGGATCTACATGTGAAGCGGAGTACATAGCTGCTTTGGAAGCAGCGAACGAAGGAGTCTGGATGAAGGAGTTCATATCCGATCTAGGTGTCATACCTAGTGCATCGGGTCCAATGAAAATCTTCTGTGACAATACTAGTGCAATTGCCTTGGCAAAGGAATCCAGATTTCACAAAAGAACCAAACACATCAAGAGACGCTTCAACTCCATCCGGGATTTAGTCCAGGTGGGAGACATAGAGATTTGCAAGATACATACGGATCTGAATGTTGCAGACCCGTTGACTAAGCCTCTTCCACGAGCAAAACATGATCAGCACCAAGGCTCCATGGGTGTTAGAATCATTACTGTGTAATCTAGATTATTGACTCTAGTGCAAGTGGGAGACTGAAGGAAATATGCCCTAGAGGCAATAATAAAGTTATTATTTATTTCCTTATATCATGATAAATGTTTATTATTCATGCTAGAATTGTATTAACCGGAAACATAATACATGTGTGAATACATAGACCAACAGAGTGTCACTAGTATGCCTCTACTAGACTAGCTTGTTAATCAAAGATGGTTATGTTTCCTAACCATGAACAAAGAGTTGTTATTTGATTAACGAGGTCACATCATTAGTTGAATGATCTGATTGACATGACCCATTCCATTAGCTTAGCACCCGATCGTTTAGTATGTTGCTATTGCTTTCTTCATGACTTATACATGTTCCTATAACTATGAGATTATGCAACTCCCGTTTACCGGAGGAACACTTTGGGTACTACCAAACGTCACAACGTAACTGGGTGATTATAAAGGAGTACTACAGGTGTATCCAATGGTAGATGTTGGGTTGGCGTATTTCGAGATTAGGGTTTGTCACTCCGATTGTCGGAGAGGTATCTCTGGGCCCTCTCGGTAATACACATCACATAAGCCTTGCAAGCATAATAACTAAGATGTTAGTTATGAGATGATGTATTACGGAACGAGTAAAGAGACTTGCCAATAACGAGATTGAACTAGGTATTGGATACCGACGATCGAATCCCGGGCAAGTAACATACCGATGACAAAGGGAACAACGTATGTTGTTATGCGGTCTGACCGATAAAGATCTTCGTAGAATATGTAGGAGCCAATATGGGCATCCAGGTCCCGCTATTGGTTATTGACCGGAGACATGTCTCGGTCATGTCTACATTGTTCTCGAACCGTAGGGTCCGCACGCTTAACGTTACGATGACAGTTATTATGAGTTTATGCATTTTGATGTACCGAAGGTTGTTCGGAGTCCCGGATGAGATCACGGACATGACGAGGAGTCTCGAAATGGTCGAGACGTAAAGATTGATATATTGGAAGCCTATGTTTGGGCACCGGAAGCGTTCCGGGTGAAATCGGGATTTTACCGGATTACCGGGAGGGTTACCGGAACCCCCCGGGAGGCAAATGGGCCTATTGGGCCTTAGTGGAAAAGAGAGAAGAGGCAGCCCACAAGCCTAGTCGGCGCCCCCCCTCCCCAAGTCCTAGTAGGACTAGGAGAGGTGGGCCGGCCCCCTCTTTCTCCTTTCCCCCCAAGAGTCCTAGTTGGAATAGGATTGGAGGGGAGGAGTCCTACTCCCGGTGGGAGTAGGACTCCTCCCTGCGCCTCCCTCCTAGCCGGCCGAACCCCCTGCCCCTGGCCTTTATATACGGGGGCAGGGGGCACCCCAAGACACACAACTTGATCCTTGAGATCGTTCCTTAGCCGTGTGCGGTGCCCCCTGCCACCAAATTCCACCTCAATCATACCGTTACAGTGCTTAGGCGAAGCCCTGCGTCGGTAGTACATCAAGATCGTCACCACGCCGTCGTGCTGACGGAACTCTTCCTCGACGCTTTGCTGGATCGGAGCCCGAGGAACGTCATTGAGCTGAACGTGTGCCAAGAACTCGGAGGTGCCGGAGTAACGGTGCTTGGATCGGTCGAATCGGGAAGAAGACGTACGACTACTTCCTCTACGTTGTGTGATCGCTTCCGCAGTCGGTCTGCGTTGGTACGTAGACAACACTCTCCCCTCTCGTTGCTGTGCATCACCATGATCTTGCGTGCGCGTAGGAAAATTTTCGAAATTACTGCGTTCCCCAACAACTACTTCTACCCCTAGTCTGAATCCCTAAACTCCCGCACATTTGGAGCACGTGAGTCTTCTCGTCATTCAGATTCGCCTTCTTCACAGACCGAGAGCGGCAACTAAAGATGTGTTTGAACAAACCCCAATGCGGTCGACAGCCCAAGAAATTTTCACACAGAGAGATGTAGGCAGCGAGGTATCTGATTGTGTTGGGGGAGAAATGATGAAGTTGGGCACCAAAAATGTTCAAGAACCCCCGAAAGAAAGGATGTGGGGGCAGACTAAAACCGCGGTCAATGTGAGTAGCAAGGAGAACGCACTCACCCTCCTGTGGCTGTGGTTCGGTCTCGTTCCCCGGCAGTCTCCAAGATCCGTGGGCAATCAGCCTCGATGATGATCCCCGACTCGTCTTCTTGCCCTTCACCGTTGCCGCTTTCTTGCGCTCCAAAGCAACCATCTTGTCCTTGCCCATGGAGAATGAGTGCTCGCAGGTGAACGGAGATGGCAAAGAGGGTGGAGAGTGTGGTGGAGAAGCAGGGGAAGAAGAGGACGATTGGGGCGCACTATGCTTTGCCTCAGCCCGAACGCTATTTATGAGGCCACTTCTGAGTGGCTGACGTGTGGGCCCGAGAGATCTAATCATATCCTGCCGCAGGCGCTCGCCCGATACATGGCGAAAAAAGCAGCACGAAGATCGAGGCATCCTCGTTTATCCACTCTGTTTACTGTGGCACGCTCCGTCTCGCGCGCTTCCTTGAAATTTCGAATCCCGTGTGATCCGGAAACCACAGAGTAAACAATCGCACCTAAGATTTCGTTCCATATCAACGCTCGAAGACTATCAGTCGAGTTCACTCGACGACCTCTGAATCGATCGACGCGACTGAAACAAGATTGAAGCTTCAACATGGTTCACAGGCTCAGATGAGGTACCTTCGCAGTATAGAATCGGGTCAGAATCAACTTTAGCTCTTTCTTCACTCGGACCTTAATCCATTCGGGGGCTAATTATGATGACATGTACCTAGGGTAGGTAGGGTCATAGGCCTGACCTAGATGCCTTACCCAAGGACACTGCCCTAGAGTCAAGGACATTCAAGATACAACAGAATAAACCGACTAAGTTCACCAAGGGATGCAATCCACTCGACCTCCAACCTCACTCGGTAACCCAAATTCCATTCGACCAAGATGAAGTCACTCGACCATATAAGAAACCACTCGAAATACAGAAGGCCTAAAGTCATTCAGGATGGCAATGGTCGGGCATTCAGTCTGTAGTCTTAAAGATCATTTATAACTCTTTATTACTTGCGTTACCAGTAACGCCCTGTCTTAATGTACATTGAACCCTGTGTAACGTGAGATGGCTGGGGTCCTGGCGCACTCTATATAAGCCATCCCCCTCCTCTGGCACAAGGGTTCGCACCCCTTGTAACTCTCACGCATAATCCGGTCGACCAGCCTCCGGGCACCGAGATGTAGGGCTGTTACTTCCTCCGAGAAGGGCCTAAACTCGTAAACCCTTGCGTGCACAACCTCGTCATAGCTAGGATTTTGCCTCCTCCTATGTACCCCTTATTCTACTGTCAAACTTACTCCCACGATAGGCCATACATGGGCCGGAAGTTACAACAGGCTGGAATCATATTGGACGGCCCAGATGAAGCTACTGGGCTTAATTCCGATAGGCCGTAATGGGCTGTGAGTTAGCGGGCCGTAAATGGGCTATATACGAACATGTCATTAATAGGCTTTTCGTGGGCTGGCCCGTTACCTTTTGACCAAGTCAAACGGACTGGGCCTTTCACCAAAATGGGCCTTTGTTGGGTTGTGCCACGTGTCGACGTATCATAGGCGCCTCCTGTCCAATGAGTGGATGACATCTGTCCCAACAGTGGGCCAGCACATGTTTCCTCTGGCCAGTGAGAATTTTACACATGGAAAATCCCCATTGGTCCGGGCTGTTAACGGGTTATCGGATCCAAAACCGGACCCGATAGCTTAATGGCGACCCGTTACGGTGGATGCGACGTGTCGGTTACCCTTGACGAGAACACTTCCATGAAGCGTCATTTATCATCATGGAAGTGGACACTTCCATGATGATAATTTTGGTAATGTCATGGAACACTTCTACGACAGCACGGGTATGACTATCATGATTCTGTCATAAAATCGTCATGGATGTACATGCATGACAGAAAATGTGACCTACTGTGAGAAACACATATCATCACGTAAGTGTATTTTTTTGTAGTGCGTTGCATGTGTACACGCTCTTGGCCGCATCCAGGCCCCATGCTAGGATACGGGACGTGTTCTGTTGGCATCCTGCTTCATCTTTTCATAGTATGGGTCGATGATGGCCGAGGCGAGTTCAACCAGGGAGTCCTTCTTCATGCTGCCCCAAACCCTGTAGTGCTCACGGATTTCTACAAGGTTCTTGTAGGCCAAGCCCATAACCCTGAGCACTTTTACATTGTCGATGGTTTCCACCATAGAGAACTTGTAGTCAGTGCTATTGAAAAACCTAGTGAAACGGTCGCAATGCCCTTTGGCCATGCAGTAGTGGTAGATGAGGACATGATGGTGCACTCACAACTGGGCGACGGAAACATTCTAATATATGTTGGGACGACAGTCGGTGTACTGGAGGTCGATGCCGACCACCTTGTACTTGTCTCGAGCAAGCAATTGTTCAACGGTGTTGATGTAGTCGTCCACCACGGCCGGATCGATGGTGTACACCACCGAGAGATCCATGTCCCTCGCATGGGTCTCCACTTTATGCTCACCGAACACCATTGGAGCGCCTCTAGACATCCCCTCTCTATGTGTTGTCTTGGGTGTGCTTGTTGTGTTGTGGGACGCGATTGAAAGGTTGAAGAGACTAAGGTTATAATGGTCGTGGGAATTAAAGGGGAAGACGGATGGCCTGGAATATCGGCACACCCAGATGGCAGTACTAATTTGTAGCGCGTAACTCCATCATCTCACACATAACTGCATCACATGGCGACGCGCGCGGTGGAACCACATGCATATAGGGCCCCCGACGTGATTGTGCGCAGGCCCAACCACTAGCAGAACGTGCGTGGAGGGACGCGTGCAGAGCGCTCCCAGGTCGCCTCAACGGCGAGCAACCATATATATGCATATAGCAGTTGAACACGCAAGGAAAAGTTGTCCACAAGCCAAGTGCGTCGGCTGACGCGAGCAGAGCGCGTTGCGGCGCCTAACGGTGAGCAGAGCTTGCCGAGGGACACGAGTAGTGGCTGTCACATTGATACGTGGCAAATAAGATGAACTGTGCGAGTGATGTCGGAGACATCAAGCACGAATCAGATTAGAGTTGTGTGTGCGATATGTGGCATATAGTTGATCCATCCGAGCTGTTTGTGATGGAATAAGCTATGTGTATTGTGGGAAAATGCTTGCTGGTATATAACTGTTTGCGATTGATGAATTCATCGCCGACAGGTTACCTAGTGTGGTCCGTGTGCGATGTGATATGCTTTGTCTGCAGAACATCTATGCTCTGCGTACAGAAGAACAACATATATATACTTGTAACAGGACCTGATTGCAATACCAAATTAAACATCCAATTATGTTATATAACAAATACCATAAATATTTCAAGGTTCAAATACATAGATTACAATGCCCAAATTCAAACATTGCAAACCTTGTCATTTCTGCAAACGGATCAGCCGCTGACAAGTCATGTATGGGTTTGACACAATGACTTCCAATTACTCTGTCAGATGCCCTTCCAATACGAAGTTTAGCTTTTTTGAGCCTCTTCCATTCTGCAGTACCTGCCGGCTCGGATCAACAAACCATTCATCTATCCTAATTAAATGCATGTTCAACCTCAGTACCCTCAGCACCCTTGCTTTGGCAAGAAAGAACCATGCGAGTGTAATCTCCGGTAAGGTCCCTCGGTAGGAGTTCAAAGTAATATTTGAGAGATGCAGATCTAGGCATTTGATGTGGTCATTTTTATAAACATTATCCACCTCCAGGCCTATTATTATCTGCAAAAGAAGAGAACATTTTCGTGCCTACATGCAGTTTTGAACACTACTACACGACTATTAGGTTTGTAGGATTTGTAAAATGCACCAATGTGCCATCTTCGATCCGACATGATTAACATGGGAATTTGATTACAATCTAGAAAAATGTAGCCTTCTTCACAAGAGGTTGGATTGGATGAAAAAATCCCTAAGAAAACTAGTATAGATGAATCCAAAGGAGAAATGTTTGTGGATTGTAACCATATGAATCAAGCAACGAATATGGGGTGGGGTGTATGTCCTGAAATCCTCCAAAATTCCTTCAGAAATCATAGTACATTGTCATTGTAAACTTGGGAAAAGGTGCAAAAAATTGAACCCCCTTATGGTTAACATTAACAGGAAAGGAACATCACCTCGATATACAACTTCTTCAGGCAGGGAAAGCATCTCAGGAATCTGACAACTTGGTCCAGGTTGGGGCCGACAGATTCTACTGCCAAGACCTTCACTGTGCACAGAATCTAGGTGAAGCTTTGCTGGATGACAGACGAACACACATCTTCAAAACTAGAAATAATGTTGATATCAAGAAAGAGAGGTATAAGGCGACTGTTGTACCTGAAAGTAGTAGCATTTGATGGACGTGTAGCCCACCACTGTCAATTTCGGCGCAGAAATGACATTGATTCTTGTTGGGCCGTGTTGATAAGCTACAAGTAATCTCTCAAGTGAAGGTGTGTCCTCAGTGACCATATTGTGGTCCACCTTTTGTGATCTCTTGTTGCAGCACCAGCAACACACATAAACAGTCCGAAGAGTCCTAGATGTGATGTGCAAGGTACATGACGAATTCTTCGCCTGAAGACGAAGGAACTCAAGTGCAATAAACTCGCGGAGCAGGCGCTCCATGTCATCCTTTGGGATGCAGACGAAGACGATCTCGAGGTGCTTCAGTCGTGGTAGAAAAAGAGCGGGCGCGTCATTAAGGGGGATGGTAGTTCATGAACTTGGCGAGGCGCAGCGTGGGCGTGAAGCGGAGGGCGGATGTTGGCAGCGAGCACATATGCCCATCATTATACTGAGCTCCTCGAGCTGATCTAGGGAGGGGGATCAGAACCACTCGTCAAGCTTGGCTCGGTCCTTGCCATTGGAACCAAACTTGCCCGTGATAAAGCCTATGATTGGGCCATGGTGACTGCTGAGGATGTGGGAGAATGCATCCAAGCTTTTGCGATAGCAATGGAAGAGCTCGTGAGCGTCGACGAGGTCGACAGGGGTGGACAGCCATAAAGGGCGCCACCGCCGGTAAAGGGTGGTTGTCCTCGCCCCATATTTGATTAGGAAGAGGGATATGATGACTATCAACATATCATCGGGGAGGCTGCTGATGAAGTCTAGGCATGCTTAAGTCGCTTGCGGTTCTTTCTCGACCGCCTCTGCTTGTTGGCAGCCTCGTTCTCTACCTCGTTGGCGGCAACAGAAACTTCTGTCTCCATATTCGCGTCGTGCTCCGGTGCTTCAGCAGCCCTGGCGTCGCCACTCCCTCTGATGCGGATCTTCGGCCGCATCCTCATACACTAACGGCTTTGAGGACTGAGAGCGGGCTCGAGGATGCGGGCGGAGAGAGAGGATTGTGTGTCTGGCGAGGATGGGGGGTGCTCGCTTTGAGGACTGAGAGCGGTGTCTAAGATGCGTGCGGAGAGAGAGAGAGAGAGAGAGAGAGAGAGAGAGGATTGTGTGTCTAGCGGGGATGGGGGTACCGGCTTTGAGGACTGAGAGCGGCGTCGAGGATGCGGGCGGAGAGAGAGGACTGTGTGTGTGGCGAGGATGGGGGGTATGGCCGCTCGAGCGCGCCATTAATACAGACCAGTGGGAGCGAGGCGGGCGGCGGTCAAAGGTTGTCTCGCTTCCTGGTGAACCTGCATGATGGACTTTTGGCAGTCCTGTACCATCATTTCACAGAGCAAGGCGGATGTGCCATTAATATGGAGCAGTGGGAGCGAGGTCGGCGGCGGTCAAAGGGCTGGCTCACCTCCCGGTGAGCCTGCACGGTGGACTGCTGGCACGCCTACCGTCATTTCACATAGCTACTAGCACGCCTCGCATGGTGAGTGCATAGCGAACACACGCATGCCTCGACCTCCCGATCTGCCTGCTAGCATGCGTCTCGTTTACTCACGCATGCTCGTATGGCACATGGGACGAGTGCATGACACGTATTATATTGATTTTTCCTTTTTGATGATTAATTCTGCCGCTTTATTTCTTAACTGAAGCATGACACTTACATTGTTGGTCTAACACCCACGGTTCGAATAAAGAGTTCGTTTGCGATATTGGTTGGTAATTATTTATAATTTCCTGTATGTAAGAAGATTATATCAAAACTTGTCTCAAATTTTTAAAAAAATCACAGTCCATTGGTGTCCATATGACACCACAATAAGTTTCATGAATTTCAACTTTTTGGATTTATTGGATTTTAAAATCAATATTCTAGATGTTAGAAATTTCTTGCATGGGAACTAAACATGTACTCAGGGACACAAAAACATATGATTTTGCAATCCATTTTCATGCACTATCATGGGTCTCATGTAGATCAAATTTGATTTTGCACATTTAAATCCCTAGGAAATCAATCAATGTATAAAAAACGAATATATGTTATCTATTTGTTTTCAATTTTCAACACTAAACTCCTTTGGTCGCATGTTTGCTGTAGAAAACTTTGACATGCATCTTTGGGCCACATGCACGCGGTGGTCCTAGGACACTCACTCGCATGGGCCCGCGAGGTCGCCCTCCAGCACTATGACATGCCATGAGAGAGGTTGTTTTGACACACACTCGCGTGTGATGCTTCCATCCGTGGGCCCGCGAGGTTGTCCTCCATCATGTTGACCGAGCAAGGAGGTTTCTTTTGGGGTTATGTTATCGTAGGAGTATATAGTACATGTCAGAGAGGGGGGCAGGGGGCCAGGGCAGCACTTATATACTGCTACACACACGTCATGAATTGATCTCACTCCGTGTGGGGACTTTTCGGTTTCTGAGGTAGGTGCTGCAAAGAAGTTGTGCATATTGGGTATTAAAAACATCACCAACACATTGGGCCACATGCATACGATGGTTGTCACTCATTCGCCTGCGAATCTTCCCTCCATGGGCCCGCGAGGTCGTCGTCCATCTAATATATGACACAATGAGAAAGGTAATTTGATGAACAAGGAGGATTATTTTCAGGTTGTCTTACGGTACATACGTAGGAGTATATACTACATGTCATGAACCTCGGCTTGTCTATGGGGGACTTAAAGGTTTCCGAGGCAGGTGCCACATCAAAGTTATGCATATATATTAGGTGTTCAAACATCACAACCACACATCTCCATACATATGTGTTTGGCCCACAAGCAAGCGATGGCGGTTGTCCTCTAGCACTCACTCACGGGGTTATCGGTGAGATGCTTCGTCCATCTCTGTGTGCCCGCTTGGTCAATCACTTCGACCAACAGTGATAGAGGTTAATTTCACTTATAATTAGGAGGGGATTAAATTTTGGTTCGTCTTATACGGTTCAGTACATGAAACTATACTTCACGCACATGTGTACGCACGAATCCCTCCCACCGAGTCGAAGTGGTGGGGGCGGAGCATGCGACGTGTCACGAACCAGATCTGTGTGGGGATTGTGCGTTTTTTGACGCATGCATGCACCACATCAAAATGTTGTGCTTTTGGTATTCAAACATATATGCATGCATCACGCATGTCCATACATATGTTTGGGGCACATACATGCAGTGGTTGTCTTTGGACACTCTTCCTCGCTTGGTTATCATCAATGCCCTATATATTTGTGGGCCCACGTGGACGTATCCATCACTTCGACCAACAATGTGAGAGAGATTACTAGGGTGGATTCTTCTTCTCTTGGTTCGCGTTACCGTATAGTCATACGTCGATCATGGTGAGATTTGAGACCTAGGTTTGAGGGCTCGCATACACATGAATCAAAGTTGTGCATTGGGTATATTCAAACACCACATGACACTTCATACATATGTTTGGGCCACACATGCACGCAGTGGTTGTCTTCAGGAACTCCCTCGCGTGGTTATCGGCGACAAGCTAGCCTATTTTGTGGGGCTACGTGTGGAACTCAATGCATGACTTTGACCCAACAAACAAGAGAGGTTATATAACCAAGGTGATGATTCTTCTTGGTCAGTCTTACAATACTCGGTGAGATGCCCCCTCCCACCGACTCAAAGTGTGTGGGGGGCACAGTACTACTTTGTACTTGATGAACCTACATGGGGTTGGGGATGCCCGGTTAATTTGCGATGCACATGTGCCACATCAAATTCGTGATTTGGTTACTTAAATATCATAGCACATCGTTTTCACACACACACACACACACATGTACACACACACACATCGGGAGACCCGCATGTGTGGTTGGTAAGTGTGACGCCCGGATAATCATGCTACAGTAATCCCACGCTAAGGATGCCACGTCACCTCGGTTACTGTTGATAAACCCGCGTAATTCGAAACCCAGCTCAAGATTCAAATTTAAAATAAAGGCAAACAATAAAAGTTTTCAGATATTGAAACTAAAATGTTCGGGTTGTGCCAAATAATGTGTAGGTAATTATGGTGAAGAAACCAAGCTTCTGTAAATTATTCCAATGCACTAAAATAATTAAAACAGCAGCTAAACCTATTATAAATGCCCTTTTGAAATTTATAAAAATGCGAGCAAAATATTTTTAAAAAATACCAAAGTATATTATGGTAGTGGGCTAATTTACAACCTCCATTTAGGTACTGGTCTTATAATTTTACAAAACTGAAAACTATTAAAAACTATAATAGAAAACAGAAAAGTAAAATAAAATAAAAACAGAAAAGAAATAAAACAAAGAAAAAAAAGGACCCCCCCACTGGGCCAGTCGGCCCAGCTGCTAGCCAGGCCGGCCCAAACCGGCCCAGGCCGCCCCCTCACTCCACCATAACCCCACCCCGGTCAAACCCTAGCCCGACCGCACTACACCACTCCCCCCCGATCCCCATCTCTCCCCTCATTTCCCCCCACCTCGCGCCGCACGCACTCGCACGCACGCATCGTGCCTGGGAGAGAAACTCCCCGCGCCCGATCCCCTCGTCAACCACGACGCCTCCGCCGTGTCTTCCTCTGGTTCTCCTGCCGTAGAGCATCGCCGCCGCCACGAGTTTCCCCTCCGCCCGTCGTCGTCTTCCCTGCTCCGTCGGGGCCGCCAACCGCCGGCACCGAAGGCCACCCCACTCCACGGTCTCCTCATCGCGGCTCCTCTTCCTCCGCACCTCTGCTTCATCCTCGCGTCTGCCGGCCCGTCCGGCCACCGGACCTCGTCGGCAAGGTCCCGCCGGCCCCGCCCCGAGTGGATTTGGATCGGCGGCAACCAATGCCCCCGACCCGTCGCGCGCCATCGCCCCACCACCCCCCCGACGCTGACGTCCCGGAGCGCCTTCGCCGGACCTCCCCGCCGGCCTGCTTCCACTCCACCGCATCGTCTCCGTCCTCCTCCTCCCCCCCCCCCCCCGTGAGCACCTCTCCTCCTTCCCCTGGGTTCCCGCTCGATGACCATGGCCATAGCCGTCGTGCGCACGCGCGCTCGCACTCCCGCCGCGTGCCTTGTCCCACCTTCCCTCCCTGTGAGCTGCTCCGACCAGCCCCGCCACTACCTTCACCACCGCGCTACCCGTGGCCCTCCGCCGCCTTTCCTGGCCGGCGTCGTGGGCGCCGGCGGCTTCGTCCATGGCCTCGCCCGAGCAGCCTCTGGGCTCGCCTCGTGCCAGGCGCCCCTGCGCCCGTTAGCCCGCACGCCCGCAAGCCCTTGCGCCCGCTTAGGCCCCTGGGGCCAATGACAGTCGGGGCCCAAACCCCCAGAACGATTTAAAAAAAAGAAGAATAAAAAATGATAATAAGTAATTAAAATTATTAATTAATCAATTAGTTAATTAAATTAATTAACTTAATTAATCAGGTTTAATTAAACTAATTAAAATCTATTACCCTAATAACCTAGTTAGACTAAAATTAACTAGTTAGTTAATATAAACAGTCAATGACGATCGGGGCCCACATGTGAGTTGACCAGTCAAAGCTCCTGTTGACTGCTGACGTCATGCTGACGTCAGCAGGCACTATTCTGGATAATGTTTAATTAAATTAATTAAATAAATCCTAAAAATGATTTAAATCTTTTAAAATTAATATAAAATAAACCGTAGCTCGGATGAAAAAACTTTGTACATGAAAGTTGCTCAGAACGACGAGACGAACCCGGATACGCAGCCCGTTCGTCCGTCACGCATCCCTAGCATAGCAAACTCGCAACTTTCCCCCTCCGGCTCCTCTGCCCGAAAACGCAAAACACCGGGGATACTTTCCCGGATGTTTTCCCCCTTCGCCGGTATCACCTCCTACTGCGTTAGGTCACCCCTAGCACGGCGTATCACCATGTTATGCTTTGTGTTGTTTTGATTGCTCTGTTATTTATTATGTTCCCCCTCCGTTACTTTTTCCGGTAGACCCCGAGACCACTGCCGGTACCCCTGTGATCGGCTACGGTGTTGACGACCACTCTCTCTTGCCAGAGCAACCAGGCAAGCCCCCCCCCCCCTTTGATCACCAGATACCGCCTACTCTTCTCTATACTGCTTGCATTAGAGTAGGGTAGCATGTTACTGCTTCCCGTTAATCCTATACTGATGCATAGCCTGTCCTTGCTACTACTGTTGTTACCTTTACCTGCAAACCTAATGCTTAGTATAGGATGCTAGTTTATCATCAGTGGCCCTACATTCTTGTCCGTCTGCCATGCTATACTATCGGGTCGTGATCACTCGGGAGGTGATCACGGGTATATACTATATACTTTATACATGATACATGTGGTGACTAAAGACGGGTAGGCTCGTAGGAGCACCCGCGAGTGGATCTTTGAGGCGGAGCGACAGGGCAGGTTCCGACCACCTAGGAGAGAGGTGGGCCTGGCCCTGGTCGGTGTTCGCGGATAATTAACACGATTAACGAGATCTGGGTATTTGATCTGAGTCTGGCCATTTGGTCTATACGCACTAACCATCTACGCGGGAGTAGTTATGGGTATCCCGGCGTCGTGGTATCAGCCGAAGCCTTCGTGACGTCAGCGACTGAGTGGCGCGCGCCGGATTGGACTGGAAAGCCACTAGGCTAGGTCTGCTTCCGGCCGCGTACGCAACGTGCAGGTGTGCAAAGGGCGATGGGCCCAGACCCCTACACCATAGGATTTAGACCGGCGTGCTGACCTCTCTGTTGTGCCTAGGTAGGGCTGCGACGTGTTGATCTTCCGAGGCCGGTCATGACCCAGGAAAGTGTGTCCGGCCAAATGGGATCGAGCGTGTTGGGGTATGTGGTGCACCCCTGCAGGGAAGTTTATCTATTCGAATAGCCGTGTCCCTCGGTAAAAGGACGACCCGGAGTTGTACTTTGACCTTATGACAACTAGAACCAGATACTTAATAAAACACACCCTTCCAAGTGCCAGATACAACCGGTGATCGCTCTCTCACAGGGCGACAAGGAGAGGATCATCGGTTAGGATTATGCTATATGATGCTACTGGGAGGACTTCAGTCTACCCTCTTCTACATGCTGCAAGACGAAGGCTGCCAGAAGCGTAGTCTTCGACATGATTAGCTATCCCCCTCTTATTCTGGCATTCTGCAGTCCAGTCCACATATGATACCCTTATTCCATTTGATACCCATGCATATGTAGTGTAGCTCCTTGCTTGCGAGTACTTTGGATGAGTACTCACGGTTGCTTTCTCCCTCTTTTCCCCCTATCCCTTCTACCTAGTTGTCGCAACCAGATGTTGGAGCCCAGGAGTCAGACGCCACCGTCGACGAAGACTCCTACTACACCGGAGGTGCCTACTACTACGTGCTGCCCGCTGACGATGACCAGGAGTAGTTTAGGAGGATCCCAGGCAGGAGGCCTGCGCCTCTTTCGATCTGTTTCCCAGTTGTGCTAGCCTTCTTAAGGCATACTTGTTTAACTTATGTCTGTACTCAGATATTGTTGCTTCCGCTGACTCGTCTATGATCGAGCTCTTGTATTCGAGCCTTCGAGGCCCCTGGCTTGTAATATGATGCTTGTATGACTTATTTTATTTGTAGAGTTGTGTTGTGATATCTTCCCGTGAGTCCCTGATCTTGATCGTACACGTTTGCGTGTATGATTAGTGTACGAATAAATCGGGGGCGTCACAGTAAGTGGTATCACCCATCTAATACTAGAAGAACACATCTGTGGGCCGCACATGGTCCTCATTTGATCGCAAGCAAAGGGGGGGGTGTTGATGTACTTCTTTCGGTTTTGTATTATGGTACGGTGAGATGTCAGGCCTAGCGATTTGGGGGCATGCGTTCAGAGCTAGGATTCCCTTCCCAGCAACATGAAGTGTGTGTGTTTGGGGGGTGCTAGCAATAATAACGTGCGCTTTGTGCAACAGGTGCCATATCAAAGTTGTGCATTGGGTATTTGAACATCAAACCACCCTTTTCATACATATATTTGGTCCACATGCAATTATGTATGTGTTCTGACCCTTTCCCGTGTTTTTTGGCCAAATTTATAAACATCAGACGAGTCGGACGCAGCAACCGTCTACAATCGGGTAGAAAACAGACACGGTTCCCCAAGACTACCCGTGTGCTGCACCCCTGCCCCTGTCACCCACGTGATCATAGTAGATTGGGATCCACAAGGCTTCCCTCCCTCTCTCGAAAATATCTAATCCCTCGCAATCTCAAAAATATCTACCCGTGTCCGCGTAGATGCTTTTTCTATTTGATAGCACACGATTAGTATGTCTAGACCATGTGAGATGTCTGTTACTCCCGCTCTATTTCAATCAGTAGATCCAAATTTTCGGTAGCCCCAGCATTTTACTGCTGCCCCGCTCTGCTTCAATCCCTTGATCCAAATTTTTGATAGCCCGCCCATTTTACTCCTGCCTAGTAAAATTTTCAGTACCCGCGACATTTCCTCAAACACCACCTTGGACCCCTCCACACACACACCCCAAATCCTTTGCTCACCCCAAATCCCCCGCTCACACACATACACACCACCCCTCCCTTGCTCCAAACCTAGCTAGGTCGCCGCCGCCACGCCGCCTCCATCCTCAACCTCTGCCAGTCTGCCTGTGCAGTTTACCCACTGATATACATACCCTCGCCACCCTGAGTTTCTTAGATGACGCCTGCAAAACACCCCCTTTCCCAGAGATCCCCATCCCCACCCCCCTCCCCCACTCCAGAGCGTTGCAGCCTAAGCTCGGCTACGCTTCCCAGGGAGCTCGGGGAGCGAATAGCCCAAAAGAGCTGTACTGCGGCCTCTTCGCCGGACGTCGGAGAGGTGGCCATCGAGGAAGCTAACGATGATGACTATACCTGGATTAAGCCTTTCAATCAGCTGGCTAGAGTACTCTGGCATGTTGCAGACGTCGTCTACGACATTGAGGTCGTCGACACCAACGGCTTGATGTGGGTTATGTCATAGGTTAAGTTGCCCACCCCCAACTCTTCAGGTTCTAAAGCCATCGATCTCATCGATGCCCTTGCCAATGTTCTCCCGTGTCTTGTTATGAACAATTTGCCATCCTTCATCGCCATGGAGGCCCTTTTGTCATTTCTAAAGGACACGTTCTGCAATGTTGGCCTGGGATCCTCAGCTGGTAAGTTAGACCTCATCGACGACGACCACGAGGAGGGATCCAATCTGTGACAAGTGAGGAAACCCATGATTTGTTTTCTCGAACCCCTTTTGTAGTGAGAACATGTCCAATATTTATTGCTATATTAGGTTGCTTGCATTACGCCTTGTTTATTTCTACGGTTTATGGTTGTTCGGTTGTTTGTAGTTAGCGTATGTCCAGTTTCAATTGCCATCTTTGGTTGTTCATAGTATGCCTTGTTTATTTCAGCTATTAATAGTGCGATGTTCTATATGTGCTAGTATGAACTATGCAGTTCAATTTCATCAATACCAAATTTAACAATAGCTCTATGAATGACTATATTTGGTTGTTGTTAAGCATATTGTACGCCCTCCGAATATTTTTAGTTCGCATATAAGATTTGTCTAAAGTCAGGCCTCTTAAAGTTTGACCAACTTTATAGAACAAAATACCAACATTCACAATATGAAATAAATATCAGTACATGTGTCATGACTTAAATTTTCATATTGTATAACTTTAGCATGCTAGATGTTGATATTTTTTCATATAAATAAGGTCAAACTTTATGAAGTTTGACTTCAGACAATTCTTATATGCAGAGTAAAAAGGACCGGAGGGAATACTAAACACGCCTTTCCATTTCATTTAACAATGGCACTGTTTGGATACTCTAACTTAGCTAGAGGTTAGAGTTAGTTTCTAGCTCATGGCAGTTAAAAGGGAGAGAGAGAGATAGAGAGAGAGAGAGAGAGGGAGAGAGATTGGTGGAATAGTTGGTTGTATTGCTTGAGCCTCGTGGGCCTATATATAGTAGTACATGGTCATCTTGGAGTACAAGTCAAGGTAGATTAAATCCTACGCTATCTTACGTTTCCTAAATAATAATGATACTCAACAATGAATAACCCTGAACTAACTCTAGCCAAAGAGGTGCTTCAATGAAAGTGTTAGATTGACAATAAATGCAATAGGAGAACTAGCCCCAATAAACACCCCTTGGGTGGGATAGTTGTTTTGGGTGGGTTTGACGCAACTAGCTCAAACTAGCCCTCATGTTTGGATACTTTAGCACTATATGAGCCCAAACTAACTCAAACTAACTCTAACCCATGGATCCAAACAGGGCCAATAACTAGTGTACTTAGACCCGCACAATACAAGTTTGAATGACTACGTTTGCTTATTTTTAAATATTAGGCATGTTGTTAATAACACACCTTTCCACTTCTGGTTTTTAAATATTAGGTTTTAACAATTTGGTCTTGCACATGTAGGTCCTGATGCCAGAGGTTTAGACCCATCGTTCGACCCTTTTTACATATGTGGAAATGAGTTGTCCATTAATATCAGTCAAGTCAAGACACTCGGAACGATTGTTACGATAAAGAAATTAGCGACAAAAAACAACAAGATCTTTGTCTGCACAATGAAGAATACATCAATTCACTACGGGGTGGTACTAACTGTTATACCTTGTATTTTTAATTCCTTTGCGCCATTTCAAATCTGGAGAAGATATTTATGCATATCCTTGTTTCAGGCCTTTCCAAAGCAGTTCACTGATGACTACCTCTCAAACCACTTGTATGGTCAGGAGGCGAGAAAGGTTTTCATACAACACCCATGTTTCAATATTGAAGTGTTCCTGAAGAGGAAGAAAGGATGGATAGTCAACCATCCACAGGCACTGGCCTAAAGTTGCAAAGACCTTCAACATCAATGAGGGCTCAATATTCACCTTCCACTTCAGCAGTTTTCCAAATGAGATTCATCTATCTATGTTCCAACATGATGCTAATTTTGAAATGTTGTAGATGTTGCATCTGAAACTTGGTGCTGGTGCAGCTATGTAATGGGGTAGCTGAGTGCTGAAGCTATATGATGTTGTACTCTAATGTATTTCAATTATGAAATCATGCTTCCTTAATATGGAAATGATATATATTGTGTGCTTAATATGAAATTTCAATTAGATTAATAAATAGATTATTAATAATAGTAAAATTAGCTAGCTAATTGGGTTTTTATATTGCAAACGGTTATTGAGAAAACACCATGGGCGATGACCTCAGACAACACACATAGTTTCTAGGAATAAACCGTGTTGGATCAATGAACAATCACACACAGCATCCTCTTGAAAACTATTTGTGTTAGGCCACCTTTCGTAACCGATTACCACATAAAAAGTATGTGTGATGGACAACACTTGCCACACAGTTTATTCCACACACCGTGTGTGATGTACATACTAATGGAAACGTATTCCTTGGATTGACTGTGTGGAATGTACATACGAACAGAAACGTTTAGCGGGGACTGATTGTGTGGGATGTACTAACGACTGGAAACGATTTTGCCTGTATAATTGTATTTCTTTAGCACTACTGTACGTATAACCATATTTGATCGCTCGCCGGTTGCACACGACCTCATTTTGCCAAGCATGTGTGGGAAGGATCCCCCTATCGCAGTCACTCACTAGGCGACGGTTCCAAATGCCATCGCGGAAAAGGGTTAAAAACCGTTTGTATAGCACCTCACTGTACCAGTGTAGGCATGATCCTCTGGAGCTCCTGAAGGGGTCTTCTGGCTTGTGGCTTCGGTGTGCGTAGATGGCGTGGAGAGAACTACATCTGCAAATGCCTCTGAAGATGTCTGCTGGACTGGTGGAGTAGACACTGGAGGTGTCACTAGAGCAGTAGCGACAAGTGCAGAGTGAGTAGGCCTCGTGTCTGCAACTGTAATAGGTGAAGATCTAGGTGCCATGGGTACAGTCTGGAACCTCTAAGTGGTAGGTCTCTCATCTCCACTGTCCTCGGCAACAATCCTGCTTGCCTCAACATATGCCTGCAGCTTCTCCATAACTGTTTGAACCTCGGTGATCTTCACATCAAGATCATGAATCTTCATCTCGAGAGCCCGCTCTAGACTCTCCTAGTTCTTGGAGATGTTGGCCAGACTCCTCTCAATCCTTAGGGTGGCTTCTAGCAGATATGTCATCTGATCGTTCTTGGAATTGAGGTTTGCAATGGGTGCATTGGGAGTTGCACCTTCCTGACCTACTTTAGCTACTGCTGCTGCCTAGGCCTCCTCTTGAGCCTCAACTGATGTCGGGTGTGATAGATCCATCACCACCACATCATCCTTGAACTCTGGCTGAAGAGGGAGGTTCTCACGGTCTAGTAGATATGTGTCTGTGCCAACTTTGGAGTTGATAAGCATCTGAATTTGTGGGGCATATCCACAAGACCTCTTCTGGTCAGCAGTTGTCCTTGACCATCTCAACCATTAAAGTCATAACTTTGAACTTCTGAGGTGGGGAGTCAAACAAGTGAATCAAGTTGATGGAGTGTCCACGGATCATCTTGTCATCTCCAGACTTGGGCAAAAGGGTATGCCTCAAGATAGTGTTGGTTGTGGCCAACCCAGCTAGCAATTGCTTGACTGACCCAAGCTTGTGTATACCAAGATCTTTCTTGGGGGTTTCCTTGTACATATTTACTATTAAGTTGTGGTCCATCCTAGGCTTCCCATAAACATCAACATCATATTCCTTAGGGGCATTAATGAGAGCATCCCACTCAGAGATTGATGACTGGTACTTGGAACCCTCAGTCATCCATGCAATCCTCCCATCTGGATAGAAGTGTGTTGTGGAGTAGAATTGCATGATCATCTCATCATTCCACTTGGTGAGCTTCTTACCAACAAATGCATAAACTCTGGCAAGTCTGAAGCTCTCATGAACGTGGGGGAAATAATCTTCATTTGCATATATGTATTTCCAGTCCACCCACTTCATGTCACTAACAATGAGCTTCTTATCATGCAAAACTGTCTCATAGAAATCTTGTTGTTCCCTGGTGTGGAAACATTAGTCACAAGCGGTCCTCCTCCTAAATGAATAGGGATCCACTTTCTTCCACTCTCGTAAACCCTTGTCCTTCCTGAGCATCATATTTTCTGCAACAGGGTGTGCATTTTCATGGTGTGGGATCTTGGGCTTGAGCTTCCTAAGCACTAGCGGCTCATCATCATCCTGAAGTTCAGGCACTAGGCCTTGTTCTTCTCAGCAGCTGGAATGTTTCTTGTTGACCTCTTGTGTGCAGAAACCTTGGGCTTTGACTTGGGCTTGGAGGGAGCAGCAGCTGACTTCATAGAATCTGCCATGAGTTTCTGTGTCTTGTTGTAGGTGCTTCAGCATGTTCGTCCTCCTCCTCCTGATCATCTTACCTCATGGAAGGTCGGCCATCAACTGTAGTAGTTATCTTTCTAGCCCTTTTATTCTTCTTGCTGGCATCACCTTCTTCATCACTTGGTTCTTCCACTGTGAAGGTCATTGTCTCTGGTGAAGCTGAGGTTTTCCGAGGTTTTGATGTTGGGACTCACCTTACAGCAGCCTTCTTTTGGCCCTTGCCTTCGTGGTAGCTATAGAGCCATGCTCCTTTTTGAGTACTCGCTCTGGTCCTTTTTACTCTGCATATTAGAATTCTCTGAAGTCCAACTTCACAAAGTTTGACCGTATTTATATGAAAAAATATCAACATCTGCCATGCTGAAGTTATACAATATGAAACTTTAAGTCATGACACATCTATTGATATTGATTTCAGATTGTGAATTTGGTACTTTTTTCTATAAAGTTTGGTCAAACTTTACGAGGCTTGACTTCATTCAAATCTTATATGCGAACTAAAAAGGACCGGAGGGATTATTGTCTTCTTCTTCTTGGAAGTGACCTTGTCTACAACAAAATCCTCATCCTCACTTTCTGAGATTATCTTCTTCCTTGTCCTGGTGGCAGCCTTTAGTAAGTTGCTTGGAGTGCTCCTGCTGCCATCATCATAGCTTTCATTGGGACTAGAGCCCTCATTGAGCTCACCATTCTTTTTAGACTGGTTCTGACTATCACCAGCACTTGACATCTTGCAAAACTGACCCTGTGAATAGATAGGTATGGGCAGAGTAGATGAGTTATCACAAAAAGAAGATAGTTTTTCAAAAATATGAGTACAAACTTTAGTTTTAACTTTCCACGGAATGCATTTTGGAGCTACCGAGTTGATCATTTCAGTGACACTGAAACACTCATGGAGTCTAAACACACCATGTCAGTCGGACCGAGTTGTCAATGCATTTATGTGCATAATTCAAATTTGAACTACATGCACATGCTCCAGTGCATATAAATTGGTTGAAAAATAAAATATGTGTCCTTGGGTGCATGCTTAGGTCCCATGCAAGAAATGGGAATGAATTTCAAACACCAGGGCACCGTTGATTGCCGGCAAAACATTGAGATGCCTGGTTTTTAAATTCTAGTAAATCCAAAACCCGTCTGAAATTCATGAAACTTGGCATGCTATCATGGAGCGGCATCAACATGCCGTGGTAAATTTTTTGTCCCATTTGGGGCAGGTTTGGGTATATGCTTCTCACAAACCGGAGCTTCTCACAACAAGCATGATGGTTTTCGGTAGGGAACGTCCCACCTTTGGGGATGAAATGATATCCATTGCCTCTTATTGCTTTCAAAATTTTTTCTCGTGTCAACATAGAACAACAGGAGTGTTGTGTGAATTTTTGTGACTTTTCGGGGTTCGTTTGGACATTTTTATGCATTAACTGGGTTTTCAATGCATTTATGTGCATAATTCAAATTTGAACTACATGCACATGCTCCAGCACATATAAATTGGTTGAAAAGTCAAATCTGTGTCCTTGGGTGCATGCTTAGGTTCCATGCAAGAAATGGCAATGAATTTTAAACACCAGGGCACCGTTGATTGCCGGCAAAAAATTGAGATGTCTGGTTTTTAAATTCTAGTAAATCCAAAACCTGCATGAAATTCATGAAACTTGGCATGCTATCATGCAGCGGCATCAACATGCCATGGTAAAAATTTTATCCCATTTGGGGCAGGTTTGGGTATATGCCTCTCACAAACCGGAGCTTCTGACAACAAGCATGATGGTTTTCGGTAGGGAACATCCCACCTTTGGGGACGAAATGATATCCATTGCCTATTATTGCTTTCAATTTTTTTCTTGTGTCAACATAGAATAACAGGAGTGTTGTGTCAATTTTTGTGATTTCTTGGGGTTCGTTTGGACATTTTTAGGCATTAATTGAGTTTTCAATGCATTTATGTGCATAATTCAAATTTGAACTACATGCAGATGCTCCAGTGCATATAAATTGGTTGAAAAATCAAATTTGTGTCCTTGGGTGCATGCTTAGGTCCCATGCAAGAAATGGGAATGAATTTCAAACACCAGGGCACCGTTGATTGTCGGCAAAACATTGAGATGCCTGGTTTTTAAATTCTAGTAAATCCAAAACTCGTCCGAAATTCATGAAACTTGGCATGCTATCATGGAATGGCACCCGACATGCTGTGGTATTTTTCGTGTCCATTTTGAGAGAAGGCACACTCAAATAATGACAGTCAACAAAGGCATTTTGAAAAATAGTTGCCACTTTAATATCTCAAACGTTTGTATAATTCGAACCGTCTACATTCTGTTAACCATTCACATGACGCCACGTGTCTTGGTTTTAAAGGCTGTAGGAGGTGTCGTTCGGATAGGTGCTTGACCCTGACTAGATGGGAGGCGTGCGACCGCCGTCCGGTGCGCAGGCTAATCGAGAGGTGTGCAAGCTGTCCTCGAATGCGCAGGCTCACCAGGAAGCGTGCGAGTTGTACGCTGCGCATGCTCACTCGAAAGCTGGCCCTTTGACTTCCATGGCTGCCCGCCTTGCTCGCATCTTCTCCATTAATGGCGCCCAAGCCGCAGTTTAATTTGATTTTTAAATATAAAACAATCATCGCAAACATTTTAGTTAGCACACCCATATGCAAACCGATAGCTTCCCCAGGAAGCCAAGTGAAAATGTACCGAGCAGGATTTCTGCTGCTCTTGATCGCAAACGTTTTAGATAGAACACCCGTATGCAAAGTGAGAGCAGCACGGGATTTGTGCATCCCTTGAACGCAAACGGTTGTTTTGGATGACCCGTGTGCAACCACGTACAAACAATTTGGTAAGATTTGTCAATCCTTGTAACACTGCGATTTGTCAAAATATGGAGCTAAAAATCGCTAGCAGTATCTAATTTTTGCAACTCTTAAGTTATACAAACAGTTCAACTCGACAGCTGAACCAACCAAACTTTTCCCCAACTGTTGCTAACCATGTACTGAAATAGATAGTTCAACTATATATACTAGCTAATTTTAAGTACGTTGTACAGTTCCACCACATCTATAGTCAGATGAACTGAACAAAATAGCCCCTAAATACTACTACTACTGCGGAGGGGCTTTGTACTACATCCGTATCCTCTCCTCTGCCGAGCGTGCTCAGTAAGAGGCGACGGAGGAGGAGCCTACTGACGAGTTGGGCAACCACAATACGGTGCATGCCGCCGTTGTAGCTTCAGCGACGCTCACCTCGAATGCCCTCTACCACTCCAGACGACCCCTCTCGAAGCGGTGGTTCTACTTGTAGATCTCCTGATTCCTCGCCTCTGAGGCGGCGTGTGCTGCGGCCATGGCGCGCGGTAAAGCTCTTTACATGCTCGACGAGGCGCTCCTCCTCCTCCCGCAGAAACTCGGTGTAGCACGCAAGGTCGCTGACGTACGTGCGGGCACCCACCTCCGCCTCCTGCCTTCGGACAGCGGTGGCGGAGCGGGTGATGACCCCTGTGGTCGATGATGGGCTGGCGGCCACGACCACCGCCTCCCGCCTTCAGGCCACAGTGGCGGAGCGGGTGATGGCCACAGTGGCCAGCAATGGGGTGGCGGCCATGACGGCCACCTCCCGCCTTCGGGCCGCGACGGCGGAGCACGTGATGGCCCTAGCTTTCAACGGTGGTGTGGCGGCAATGGTGGCCGGCAACAGTTGCCGACGGCCACCGGTGGCGGAGCGTGTGGTGGGTGTTCCGCGCACACCCAACAGGGACGCCACGTGCACTACACTAGGCCGGGGACTATGCCACCGCCGCGGTGTAGCCTGCCAGCTAGAGCTGTCCTCTGATGATGGCGGAGTGGCTGAGCGATGACGACGGACCGGTGCTATTGGCGATTGTGGTATAAGCAGACGAGGTAAGCTACAGGGAGGGAGGGAAAATGTGAAGCAGGACTCGCCGGCCATGAGGATTTTTATAGCAGGCCGGTAAGCATTGGGATTTTGGTGGATTTCACCGAGTGGGGTGAGAAGCTTGCGTGGGAACCTGCGAGGTTGCGCAGGAACGGGCTCAATGACGATTCATTGGCGCCACCGTTCGGCCAAAAGAACGCCCCCGCGCACTGCGCAAGCTTGCGATGTAAGTCGTCTGCGGCAGGGGGGTGACAAGACGTGCGAGAGGAAGACAAAAGGCCATGTCCACATACGGTTAATAAAAAATGTTTGTGATTTAATTTCCTACTGTACCACCATCCTGGTTTATAAGTATGATTTAACTAATAAAATACGAATGCATGTCGCCAAAGATTATATAGTTGGATTTGTATTTGAACATAGTTTCCAATTATATAATTTTTAAAACATGCATTAACATTTTGTTGGTTAAAATTGAGGGCAAAGTATGGCATAAAATATAAAGGAGACTATAGACTAGACGGAGGTGGTAGCACACGGCCGCTCTCTACGCAGCGACGCAACTGTCGGCCGGCTTGTAGGCGACCATTTCCTGCTTGTTCAACTACTCTATGTGTGTGGTTGCTTGCGGTTCAGGCAGCCGCGGTGCGCTCTGCTCGCGTCCCTCCCGGTGCTCTACCCTCGTCCTTCCATGTGCACTGCCAGTGTTTTGGGCTGGCGCACGATCATGCATGTTCGTGTGCAAGCGGTTGCGCCAGGCGCGGCGCGATGATGCAGTTACCCACTGCAAAAACTGCCATGCGGACACGCCGAGAATCCACACCACCCGGCCCCCTTTTATTATTGTGGCCATATAGCTTCATCTCTCATCTCACACAACACAATAAGCACACCCACGAGGACACATACAGAGAGGACATCCAGTGGTTCCAATGGCGCTCCCCGTGGCTCCAATGGCACTCCCAGCGGCCGGCGATGACAACGGCGGGCAGTTCACTGCGCGTCATGTAGTGGACACCCACGTGAGGGGGAAGGCCCTCTCGGTGGTGTACACAAACGATCCGGTCTCGGTGGAGAGCTCCATCCAAACTATGGAGCAGTTCCTTGCCGAGGACAAGTACCGAGTGGTCGGCTTCGACCTCGAGTACACCATCGGTCGTGCCGGGCACGATCAGAAAGTTGTCGTCGCCCAGTTGTGCGTGCGACATGACATTGTCGTCTACCACTACCGCCTTGCCACAAGGCCTTGCGAGCGTTTCTCCAGGTTTATCAATAGCTCTGACTACAGTTTCGCTATGGTGGACACCACCAACGATCTAAAAGCGCTCAAGGTTTCGGACTTGAAATGCCTGATTCTTGTCAACATCCAGCACCACTACAAGGTCTGGGGCAGCGACAAAAACAAACTGAACTCCCTGGTTGACGTCGCCTTGGCCATCATCAACCCCTACTACACGAAGATGGAGGAAGAGAGCAATAAGGACAAGAACGCCTGGCACCGTGTGTGGCATGAGAGACTGGATGAACAACATGTAAAATACGCGGCCATGGACGTGTACACAAGCTACGAGATGTACAGGTGGATCGTTGACATGAGGAACTGTCTTCTTCCTGACCCAGACGAGGGATCGAGCCACATAGCAGTGGCGGGAGCATCACAAGAAGTAGATGACTAGACGATCGTTTCTCCTACTTTAGAATGGATGCAATTGTTTATTGAGGTGTGTGTGAATGATCTGTATAGTCACTTATGTAATTGGATGTTTATTTCAGTTATATATATACATGTTATTCTACTGTAGACAGAGCAATTCACACGGCTTATTAGCAGCAATCGTCTGTGTTATTATCGGTCTTCGCACACATTTCTGATTATGGACCTGTTTGCCGCGTATCACACACACCTTGATCTGGCTGACTGTTTTTTTCTCTTTCTAAACACAAACGGTTCATCCGAGTGAACCGTATTCTCTATATCGCGCACGCCTTCATCAGGCTGCCCGTTACTTTTGTTCTGCCTCATTGCAAACAGTTCATTGAGCTGAACCGTATGCCCTGTCCGTTTGATAGCTCCACCATCGCAAACGTTTTGCACCTTTTTTGACGGTTCTTTTATACCACCGTTTGCGATTATGGCATTGCACACAGTTTCGTCGAAGGGTCTCTGATCGTAGTGTCACGTTTGCACCATCCTGTTGTAGTGGAAGAGTCAGACTAAAGTGAAAGGTTATGCATTCAATGCATTAGGAGTTTGAGTAGACATGACAAACAGAGCATTGCATGTCTATTAAGCAAGGAATGGCAGAGTGCGTTATATACTATAATTCAACATATTCAGATATATACGCAGCTATGACAAATAGCAGTGGGAATTAATACCTTCATCTTCACTGATCCATATGGGGTCACCGATTTTTGCTCATTTCATCTTGAAGCTGCCATTTGAGTTTCATAAGTGTGTGAATCAGTATCTATGCACGTATTACTGCACAATGGCTATAATTATTTTGTCAGGGTATAGTTCAATTAGGAACAAATGTTTCTACCAAGCCATTGTCAGGTTTAGTTGAGATCGTACTTATTTTATAAATTGCCTGAACATGGATGTCCAGAGGTGGATGGAAGCTTAGATTGTAGTAAGGAATTAAGTTGCTCCTACTTGTGAATAAATAGGAAAGTAATAGGTTTGATAGTAAAAATCATCAGTAGCAAAAAAACATGTACATGCGTAGTGGACAACTTTGATTAGATACAGATATTCCTATTTGTGCCATTCTGAAAAAATACAAACTAAGCCACCAACAAAGTCATTAGATCAAATAGAAAGACATAACTGAATTGCATAATCAATTTAGTTTCTATCATTGAACTTTTTTTTACAATCTTAGATATAACTTACAAAGCACTGCCTCTTAAGAACTGACAAATAGATCAGAAGAAACTAAATGGAAATGTCCGGGCTTAGTTCAATGATAGCAGATTCAAACCATGCGGCCATAGTACACTAAGAGGCTGGCGGAACTAAAAATAAAATAGGAAGGAAACCAGAGACCAAAGAAACATGAAGCTCTAAGAAATATCGGAGGTCATGCAAGAATCTAGGAGGACCACTGACTGGCACAATGCACTGGTGAGGTAAAGGCTAATAGAAATAATATAGTTATTTTAGATGAGAAGTGCACAAATGAATGCTTGATATGAAGTTAAACATATGGCAGTATTCTATTTACTTTCAACCCTTCTCTATATTTTCTCTTCAAACCCAAGATAAACTTTAAGCATGATATCATAAAAAATAGTCTTCCAACATGAAGTTACATATGAGAAAAAGTAGAATACCAATGAGCAAGTCAATGAACAAATATAGCCCTGTTGGATACACTCTTCCACAACCAAGCATAATAGTGATGTTGCAACATCCACATATGTATCAAAGAGAAACATTTTCAGTCATCAGCTCATGTCTACCATAAAAGCATAACTTATACCAGGTACAATGTAAAAAATGAATACAGTGCAGGCAGCTACATGCAATTCATGGTTTTAAACACCCAGGACAAGAAAAACTTGAGCCATCAAAAAAACAAACCAAAGAAACCCTACAATGATTAGTTGTCGGCTTCAAATTTTAATACAGTTCAGGGTTCGTTAAACCGGCGGATGCTGGACTGAAACCAAACCACATAATCATTTTTTGGCTTTTTAGAGAGGATCTTGTTCACTCCCTAAGCACCCCTAAATGGCAACAGGTATATAACATCTTCTTTGATGTGTTAATTTTGAAACAACCAAAACTAAAAGCTTCCCTGAACTTGTTTTAGTCAAGTTAGCATGAACAATGCATAAAAATAATTTAGGGGTGAATTTATATTCTATGAACTGAGATATATTGAAGGATATAGCATCCAGGTAAATTTATATTCTATGAACTGAGATATATTGGACATGAACCTAAACCTGGACCAATACATCTTGGCTTCCATGGGTTTAATATAAATCAGTAAATGGTTATGTGTCGACGACTGTTATCCAAAAAAATGCATTTGCAATAATTTCTTGAACTGAACTCGCACATATGCACAAATGAAAATAAACACATACCATGCAATTTCCAGAGAAAGATTTCTCTGGTGGTTTCTGTTGCCTTTTTCTAACTGATTAAGAACTTATGCCATTTAAGCTGCCCATGCATGGTTACATAGTAGTCAACAGAGAATGGTAATGAAATAAAGAAATGACTACAATGGCAGAGGTAGCTTGTAATTAAAAGAAAATTGCAAGAAAAGCAGTACCAGAAGAAATAGGAACCACAACGTCTATATCTATCAATTACCTCCTCTTGTGTCTCTATCAATCATCTACTTCCGCAAAATCATAGCAAATCTGGCCCTGGAAGAACACGGTACAAAACAAACATAGTCAACAGACAATGCTAACAATATGAATGTACCACCGAATAGTGAAAACCATATAGAAACATGACCTTCGTTAGAAATAATGCCCTGGGTGACCTATGACTGAAACTAGAATCAGGATAAAGCACAAAACATAAACTATATAATAAATTAGGTGTTCACCGTATTTTTCCGATAAAGAATAGTGTAGGCTGATTTTCCAAATCTTTCAACCATTGATTAGATGCAGTAGTACATACTGATTTTCTAAATCTTTACTCCCACCATTCCATATTAATTGCCATTGATTTAGCACTAAATCAGCAACACTTAATATGGAACGAAGGGAATGGCTTTTATAACATCTTCACCAATTTCATGGGACCATTCTTATTCTGTAGCACCCAGTCTGGCTTATCAAAACAGAGTATAATAATTTGGAAAGATCTATATAAAAGATAGTATTACACAATGTAATGGGCAGACCCCTCCTGTAAATTAGACATACACAAACATGGGAATCCGAAAGAAACTACAAGATTTGGGGTTCGTGTGCAAACCCAAAAAAAGGAAACCTAAGACACACAACAAGATTTTAGTAAGGTAAATATCATCCCTATGACTATAGAAAATAGCAGGCACCAAAGTGAACACCTATGATGATAACTGTACACGTACTAAAGAAGGCACTACTTCTTAGTAATGAAAAGAAACTGCCAATACAGAAACCAAAAATCTGATCTGGCCTCGATCTCTAATTATAACTGCAGCACACATGTAACAATATATTTCTACCTAGAGCAATCTTTGTTTTGCATATATAAAGTAATTATACAATTGGAATATATCTATACATCATCGTCTATTTTTATGCATGTACATCGGTTCAGAATCTATTCAACAACAAACAATACATACAATGCATCAAACCTAAGCAAAAGAAATTGTCAATGTTGAATCACACGAAGCATCAAGAGTAAGCATGCAAGAAAACACACACTGCGTGAGCCCAAACTGAACTATGGGTGTTCATTCAATTCTATGGAAACAAATTAGAAGGGAGAACGATATGTTATACCTGTGATGTGCAGAGGCGGGCGAGGCTGATGGCATCCATGCCTTCTTCTGGCCAAGCACATCCAACTAAGATGTTAAACAATGTCAGCTTGTGCTACAAATTAACAACAAATAATAGTGTAAGTGCTATTATTCAGATCGAAGAGTCTCTACATCAAGCTTCCATGCATGAACAAAACCATTCCCTAACCACACATGCACCCACTGAAGCCATTCATTTTCCAGGGCTAATATGTAGGCACTCGTACAGTTCAAAGCATAGAATCAAACATGTATAATCCAATCTAATAAGCAGTCAGTTGTATAGTTCAAAGCAAATTATCAAACACGTACAGACAAATCATCCATTTCGAAGGAAATAACACATCAAGACTCCTAAAAAGATCGTTGCTTTGATCACCACTTTGGCAACATTGCCAATGCTTCTGCAGCATGCTCATTGATGTCGCCAATGTTTCGACAACATGGTCGGTGCTTCCGCAGCATGCTCGTTGCTGCGGTCACTGCTTCGACAACATGGCCAGTGCTTCGTCGGTGCTACGGCAACATAACTGGTGCTTCCGCCGCATGCTCGTTGCTACGTCTGTTGCTTCGACAACATGGCTGGTGTTGCAGCAACTTGGCATGTGCTTCCGCAACATGCTCGTTAATGTGGCCGTTGTGGGATGCTTGGTTGTAACAGCGTTGGGCCCTGCCTAGGATGTTGGATGTGAGTTATGACAGTGCTGGGGTTGGTGGCCTGTGCGTTCAGCCGAAAGGGACACTCGGTCGTGAGGTGAAGCCGTCGCTAGACACTTGATTGCGCTCGATCCAAGAGAAATCAGTCAGATGATGCCTAGCGTCACCCTTAATAGAAAGCCTGCCTCAATGTTTTTGGGTAATTGGACATCCAAGAATCCTGAATTGCCATCGTACGGCTATTTCCAGCACCATTGACCTGACTGTATATTCTAAAACTACAAAGAAAGGAAAACTATAAATAGACCATATATTGACCAACACAACATTATATATATATATATATATATATTATCAGCAAAGAACCTTAATCACATCATGCAAGAATTCAAGCAAACCATATAGCCAAGACCATTTGACTATCCCTGGCATGGGAACAGAAGAAAAGTTTGTTGGCATATAGAACTCCTCAGAACAAACAAACTATATACTACACGAAACAAACCAGTCGCAACAGAAGGTTCTACCATGTACGAGACCTTATGTAAAACAATTAGTATTAGCACTATTATTACTGCGCCATCAAATGTTCTGAGGAATAAATGCAGCAGTACAAACATCAAAGTGAATACAGTTCAAGAAAACATCTCATGGAATAGTTTGAAGCTACAATAATCAGACATCAGTAAAAAAATAATGTTGTATATACCCATAAAACGTGTCCTAGTGCAAAATCCTACCAATCAGAGTTCCCCATAATAAATAAACTTTCAGTCCATGGACCATACAAAGGTTTCCAATATGGAAATACCGCATCTTGAATTCAATAGTAGAATATGCATGGTAGTAAAGATAGTGATCAAGGTATCACCTGGCTTTGGCTTCCCAATTTAACCTCCTACTGTTGTCACAATATCTGGTCAGCTTTTGTTCCATGTCCATGAATGGTAACACCTTCATCTTCATGTAATCAGAAAATTCATTACATAAATAGCAAAAGAATAAATGGATCAGACCAACAGATCATAGATAGGTTTTCATATTAATGCACAATATGGAATGGTGCTACTTGATACGTCTCCAACGTATCTATAATTTTTGATTGTTCCATACTATTATATTATCTGTTTTGGATGTTTTATATGCATTAATATGCTATTTTGGGACTAAATTATTAACCTAGAGCCCAGTGCTTGTTTCTGTTTTTTCCTTGTTTTTGAGTTTCGCACAAAAGGAATAACAAACAGAGTCCAAACAAAATGAAACTTCACGATGATTTTTCTTCGACTAGAAGACGCCCAGAGAACTTGGAGTCCAACCCAGAAGAGCCACAAGGCGGTGGAAAGGGTGGAGGGCGCGCTCTTGGGGGGCAAGCCCCCTACCTTGTAGGCCCCTCATGACCTTCCTGACCTAGCTCTTCGTCCTATATATTCGCATATATTCCAAAACCCTCAGAGGAGTCCGCGAAAAAACTTTTCCGCCGCCGCAACCTTCTATTCCCGTGAGTTCCCATCTTGGGGCCATTTCCGGCATCCTCTTGGAGGGGGATTCGATCACGGAGGGCATCTACATCCATTCGGGGGCGGTAGTGGCTTGAACATCCTGTATGCTGAAACCCTCCGAGGGATTCCGATGTCCAAGCTCAGTGAGAGTAACATGCAGTTTCACGGAGTCATCCCAGGAAAGAGAGAAGATTCACTCGGTCAGATCACTCTTGACGTGGTTTTCGTGATTTAAAGAGTGCCGCAAAGAAAATTTGATGTTTGAGGTGGTGGATTTTCACAGTGCCTACCATGCTATTCTGGGCAGGCCGACATATGCTCGTTTCATGGCTCGACCGTGTTACGTATACCTCAAGTTGAAAATGCCTGGTCCCAGAGGTGTGATCACAGTCACAGGGAATCGACAAAGCACGGAAGAGTGCCTCCAGAAGGGTTCCAAAGTCGTCGATGAACAGATGGCAGCAGTTGAGATGGAAGAATACAACAAAAATTCAGATCCGAGTGATTTGTTGCGAGCCAAGAAACATGCTTCAGAGTCCTCATTTTAGTCGGCCAGAGAGACAAAGCCTGTTCATATTCCCCCGACTGATCCCAATGCTGCTCCGACCCACATCTCAACAACACTCGACAGCAAATAGGAAGAAGCGCTCGTCCAGTTCCTCTATGAGAACTGGGACATCTTCGCATGGAAACCATATAACATGCCGGGTGTACCCAAGGGACTGGCTGAGCACCGTTTGCGTGTCGACCCAAAAGTAAAACCTGTCAAAGAACATCTCTGTCGGTCCACCATGGAGAAGAGAAAGGAAATTGGCAAAGAGGTGGCTCGGCTTCTGGCAGCTAAATTCATCCGCGAGATATACCACTCCGAGTGGCTCGCCAATGTTGTCATGGTCCCCAAGAAAGATGATTATCTTCGTATGTGCATCGATTTCAAGCACATCAATCGGGCCTGACCGAAAGATCACTTCCCTCTCCCCCACATCGACCATATCGTCGACTCAACTGTGGGGTGTGAGCGTTTGTCCTTTTTGGATGCGTATTACGGGTACCATCAGATCCGACTGTATGGACCCGATGAAATAAAAACAGCCTTCATCACCCCATTCGGGTGTTTTTGCTATGTCACCATGCCCTTTGGTCTTAAGAATGCTAGCGCCACATTCATGCACATGATTTAGAAGTGCCTGCTCACTCAAATCTATCAGAATGTGGAAGCATACATGAATGATATCATGGTCAAGTCACGTAAAGGTTCCGACCTGCTGACTGACCTTGCCGAAACATTTGCCAACTTAAGAAGATATGAAATCAAGCTCAGTCCGTCAAAATGCACATTCGGAGTCCAAGGCAGAAAGTTACTTAGTTTTCTTGTTTCCGAACGAGGAATCGACGCAAACCCAGAGAAGATTGGAGCAATTCTCTGAATGAAACATCATGTGCATGTGCATAATGTTCAGAAGCTTACTGACTGTTTGGCTGCACTAAGTCAATTCATCTCGCGTCTCGGTGAAAAGGCATTGCCTCTTTACCGACTGATGAAGAAATCTGACAAGTTTGAGTGGACTCTTGAAACCGAAGCAGCGTTTGTAGAGCTCAAAGCCCTGCTTTCCACCCAGCCGGTGCTTGCTGCTCCAGTCAGCAAAGAGCCTCTACTGCTGTATATTGCAGCCACATGACAAGTTGTCAGCACAGTACTCACAGTCGAGTGGGAGGAAGAAGGCAAAGCGTATAAATTTCAGTGCCGAGTGTACTATATCTCTGAAGTCTTGACCCCGTCCAAGCAAAGGTATCCGCATTATCAGAAGCTTGTCTACAGGGTTTATTTGACCACGAAGAAAGTTGCACATTACTTCGTAGACCACTTGATTATAGTCGTCAGTGGTGCTCTGTTATCGGAAACCTTGAACAATCGAGATGCAACCGGTCGAGTGGCTAAGTGGGCGATTGAACTCCTCCCTTTGGATATCAAGTTCGAGGAAAAAAAGGCGATCAAGTCTCAGGCAATATCAGATTTTTTGGCCGAGTGGATCGAATAGCAGCAACCAATTCAGATTCACACGAAGCATTGGACTATGTTCTTTGATGGATCCAAGATGTTGAATGGTTCTGGTGCTGGAGTGGTCTTGGTATCCCCAAGAGGTGACAAGCTCAGCTACGTCCTCCAGATTCACTTAGATTCTTCAAACAATGAAGTTGAGTATCAAGCACTTCGGTATGGATTGCGTATGGCCATCTTACTCGGCGTCCGTCGCCTGATGGTCTACGGTGACTCAAACTTGGTGGTCAATCAGGTGATGAAGGAGTGGGATATCAGGAGTCCTCCTATGACTGGTTACTAAAATGTGGTGAGAAAGCTAGAGAAGAAGTTTGAAGGGTTAGAACTCCATCACATAGCCCAACTCAAGAATCAAGCGGCTGATGATCTGGCGAAGTTGGGTTCCATTTGGAAACCAATTCCATGTAATGTGTTCTTAGAGCATCTTCATACCCCATCAGTCCAAGAAGATCCTTTTACAGAGGAGCCCCCACAACCGATGAGTTCAACCAATCTGAGTGAGATTGAAGTTCCAGCAGTAGTCGATTTGATCATGGAGGTTTTGGTGATCACTCCCGATTGGACGGTGCCATATATTGCATATCTGCTCAGGCAAGAACTCCAAAAGGATGACGGTGAGGCCTGCCAAATCTTCCGCAGATCCAAAGCCTTCATGGTAATAAGTGGACAACTTTACAGAGAAAGTGTTACCGGAGTGGCTCAGCATTGCATCTCTCCAGAAGAAGGTCGATTGATTTTAAATGAGATTCACTCGGGGACCTGTAGTCACCATGTGTCCTCTCGGACCATTGTGGCCAAAGCATACCGAGCGGGGTTTTACTGGCTGCAAGCTAATGAAATGGCCAAAGATATAGTTGACAAGTGCGAAGGCTGCTAGTTTTACTCAAACATGTCTCACAAGCCTGCATGTACCTTGAAGACTATTCCACTCATATAGCCTTTTGCAGTTTGGGGGATGGACATGGTCGGACCTTTCAAGACTGGTAGAAGTGGTTTCACTCATTTGCTTGTAGCAGTCGACAGGTTCACCAAGTGGATCGAAGCCAAGCTTATCAAGAATCTCGACTCAAGCACTGCCATTAGTTTCATCAGAGAGCTAATATTCAGATATGGAGTCCCTCACAACATTATCACAGATAACGGCTCCAACTTTGATCCTGATGAGTTCAGAGCATTTTGCGCGTCCCAAGGCACCCGGGTCGATTATGCATCTGTTGCGCACCCGCGGTCAAATGGGTGGGCAGAAAGAGCAAATGGTTTGATCCTTCAAGGGCTGAAACCCCAACTGATGCGCGACCTCAAGCATGCTGCTGGAGCTTGGGTGACTGAATTGCATCTATCCTATGGGGACTGAGAACGACTCCCAATCGGTCGACCGATCGAACCCCTTTCCTCATGGTGTATGGAGCTGAAGCCGTGCTTCCAAGTGATTTGCTGCACAATGCCCCCGAGTGGAACTTTTCTCAGAAGCTGAAACGGAACAGGCATGCCAGGACGCAGTTGATCTCCTAGAGGAAGAAAGAGAGATGGCTCTGATCCGGTCAACCATCTACCAACAAGACTTGTGTCGATTCCGTGCCCGAAACATCAGAGGTCAAGCATTTCAGGAAGGAGACCTTGTACTCCGATTGCACCAGAAACGGCCTCACAAGCTCGCTCCGGCATGGGAAGGGCCCTTCATCATCACCAAGGTGCTCCACAACGGGGCATATCACCTCTACAATGTAGCTAAGAAAGAAGATGAGCCACACTCATGGAATGCGGATCTGCTCCGCCGCTTTTATACCTAGAACACTCGGATTGACGAGTTATAATAAAGAATCCTTCATTTTGCTTATCAAATACATGATTTTCACAGCATCTTAATGATTGTTATCGCATAAACACATGTGTTCAAATCCCCGAGTGGGTGGCTTAGTTGCGAACCCGATTCGCCTAAGTTTCAAAAACACTCCGAGTGGAGAGCAACCCTTCCACTCGGGGGCTTAGCCGTGATCCCGTACTCGCCTAAGTTACAAAACTGCTCGGAGTGACGAGCAACATTCTCACTCGGGGGCTTAGCCGCAATCGCATACTCGCCTAAGTTACAAAATTACTTCGAGTGGAGAGCAACCCTCCCACTCGGGGGCTTAGCCGCGATCCCGTACTCGCCTAAGTTACAAAACCACTCAGAGTGGAGAGCAACCCTCCCACTCGGGGGCTTAGCCGCGATCCCGTACTCGCCTAAGTTACAAAACCATTCTGAGTGTAGAGCAATTCTCCCACTAGGGGGGCTTAGTCGCGACCCCGTACTCGCCTAAGTTGCAAAAGTACTCTGAGTGGAGAGCAATCCTCCCACTCGGGGGCTTAGCCGCGATCCTGTACTTGCCTAAGTTGCAAAACTACTCTGAGTGGATAGCAATCCTCCCACTCGAGGGCTTAGCTGCGACCCCATACTCGCCTAAGTTTCAAAATATACTCTGAGTGAAGAATAACCCGCTCACTCGGAGGCTCGGCCACGCACCTTGAGCTGCGTCGCAAGTACAATGTCTGGTTGTGCTCGGAGCTGCGCCACAAGTACAATGTCTGGATGCACTCGAAGCTGCTCCACAAGTGCAACGTCTGGTTGCCCCCTTGAGCTGCGCCGCAAGTACAACGCCTGGTTGCGCTCGGAGCTGCGCCACAAGTACAACGTTTGGCTACACTCGGAGGTGCGCCACAAGTACAACGTCTGGTTGCCCTCGGAACTACACCACAAGTACAGCGTTTGGCTGCACTCGGAACTGCGCCACAAGTACAACGTCTGGCTGCACTCGGACCTGCACCACAAGTACAACGTCTAGTTGCACTCGGATCTGCGCCACGAGTACAACGGTGGGCTACACTCAGTGCTGCGCCACAAGTACAACATCCGGTTGCACTCGGAGCTGCACCACAAGTATGACGTCTACTCCGAGTGAAGAATGACCCCCTCACTGGAAGTTTCATCTATGATTCCCAATTCACTTGAGTCAAGAAATCTAAAGGTGATAAAGACAAAGCAACCACATTCAAAAGAAAAACCAAGTTCGGATAAATCCATGAAGGTTCAGAACCACCGGTAGAAGTACTCGAGCGTCAAGCCCGAAAGAGTTTTAACAATTACAGGATCATTTAGCATTCTGAGGCAAATAAAATCAAGTTATCAAATTTTCACTCGGCAAGAGTAGGACTTGCTGGCTCGACGAAATTGTCAAGGTCGATGTCATCTGCGATGCGAGTTGCGGCGTCAATGAAGGTCTCCATGAAGGATTGGAATTGAAGCTTCTTGGTGTTGGCAACCTTGAGAGCCGCCAACTTCTCTTCTTTGACTTCCTTGCAATGGACCCGGACCAGCTATAGAGCCACGTCGGCACCACAGTGAGCAAATGACTTCTTCCATGCCTGCACTCGTTCAGGGACGCCGTTGAGTCGAGTAATCAGTGACTTGAGGTCATTCTGGAACATCGCGCTAGGCCAAAGCTCCATGTCGATCCGCGACATCGCTACTTTCAGTCGGCCAAGGTAGTCCAAAACACTGGCGAGACAAGATTCCAGTCATAGTACATTCATAGCAGCTTCGTCCTTGATGGGAGAATTGATGGGGTCCAAACTTGTCTCGATCCGCCTGGTTTTATTCCTCAAAGTTCAGACAGAATTCTGCACGAAGGAAAAGTTCTTTGCAGTCAGTCAGATAAAGAGAGGTACATTCAAGCATGAGGAACATTTTCTTGGCAAGACCTCCCAGATAAGTTTCCAGCTCGTCCCTCTTCTGAGTGAGATCGCCAACTCAGTCTGTCAAGGCCACCTTCTCCTCCTTCAGCTGCACGACTTCCTTCTTGGCTTCATCGACAGCAGCTTTCAACTTGGCGTTCTCTTCTTCTAACTTGCTGACTGAAGCCAACTTTTTGTCAGCGAGTTCAGTTTTCTCCCGCGCCGTCTCCTGTGCTGCTGCGAGGTCAAGATCCTTCTACTCCAGAGCTTGCTTCATTTTGTCTAAAGAAATAACATTCTTCAGACGAGCTTGGAGTTGGCAATTTTCACTACGCACATCTGTTCGAGTGGAATCACTTGGTTTAAAGGTTGAAAAGAAAATATCACAAGGCGAGCAGTCGACAAACTGATTACATCCCATGGCAGCAGCTTCATCTTAAGCTTTCTTCAAGTTCTTCTTGCCAATTCCAGATCGAGGTTGAGTACGATCTGCTTCTTCTCCAAATCGGCAAATTTGGTCCCGAGTTCACAAGATTTCTGCAATCAACAAACAAGACACACCAGTCGACAGAAACAAAGATCGATTGCTTCTGAGCGATAAGTTACAAGTTCAAATTATTGCGACAAAAAGAGTTCTAAGACTACTTCTGAATCAAACATTCAACAGCAGTCTCGAGGACTACACCCAATGGATGCACTTGGCATGCCCCCACTAGTTCGATTTCCCACTCAGCATGACCCGTCCAGCCCGAGTGGAAGGAGTAAAACAACAACAATGTTTGTTCTCAGATGCAAAGTGCAAAGTGAAAATTCATGGTAGATGCACATAAAGGTTTCAAAACGCTCATCCACGAACATCTTATGAATAATAAAGCAGCACTTTAAAGTACCATATCCTAACAAAGCAAAGATCGAGTTGAAAGCTAGTCAGAGATCAACTTACAATCCCACTTACTTCGACATTGGCTTGAAGTGCAGAGCTTGCATCATAGGCAGCCTTGATAGTTCTGTATACCACCTTCATTCGGTCCATCATTAGGCCTACTTGGACCATGGCTTGCTTAGCAGCGCCTACCTGGTCCTCTGGGACATGATGAGTAACGAAAAGTGGAGTTGGTGGAACAGACGAGGCAGCTGGAGGAACTGAAGCCTGGAGTTGCACGGTCGGAGCTGGAACTTGAGCAGTCGAGCCAAAGGTTGATCAGTCGACACCGGATCGGCAAAAGAAACAGAAGTCCGAACCAGGTCACCAAGTTGTTGAACCTTGCTCAGAGCCCTGCCCCTTCTCCCTGTGTTCTTTTGTGGCACGTCTTCATGGTCATCGTTGTCTGGAAGTTCAATAACATTTGGTGGCGCTACAAAACACTCGACCATAAGAATTTAGTTGACCGACAGAACAGTTGGCAAAGTAAAAGCATGGCTATGGAGCTATACCGGCTCAAGAAGTGGCCACATCAGCAGTTTCCTCATCGTCTTGCTCCTTGTCAATATCCATGGACGTCCTAGAAGTAGCAGCACTGAAAGCTCCATAATTCACTCGGTCAAGCCAGCGAATGAGTCAACAATAACATAGAAGACAAAGAGAAGAAACAAAACACTTACACAGAAGCAACAGAACATCCACCTTGATCTTAGCCAGGGCCTTTTGAGGTTTCGACGGGACAACCTTGGGCTACTTAGCGGCCTTCTCCGATGGTTCTGGAGACGAAGTCCGAGTGCGCTTTGGCACTTGCGTGCTTGGAGGAGCTGCCTTGCTGCGCCCACCTGCAGGGTCTTGCGATTGTTTGGAGCGATGCTCTGAGCGGGGCGGCGAGTCGACCTCTTTGCTGCTGCCCGAGTCGTCACTGTCATCGTCACTATCATCTCCAGATTGCCAGTTGGCGCTTTCGTCTGCGCTCTCCTCTCCCTCCTGGAGTTGTTCCCCATTTAGCATCGAGTACATCTTGATATAAATCTGCAAGGTGCAAGTCAACAAGAGTTAGTCAGATTTAAGAGCGATTGCATATCAAAAGAAGAAAGCACTCGGTAATGTTAAGCCTGACCTCTTCCGGCTCAGGTTTGGTGTCGAATGGCTGAACTCTCCTGGACCCCCTGGGGTTGTCCTTGTTTTCGGTGATGCTTCGCAGCCACTGAGCCACTGTCTCCTTGGGGACCACCTCTAGGTGGACCCGAGCGGTGTCTCCAGGGCCCGAGTACATCCACACCGGGTGGTCTCAGGCTTGGAGAGGCTGGATGCGTCGACTGAGGAACACCTCCAACAGATCCATGCCAGTCACACCCTCCCAGACCAAGTTGATGACCTGGTCGGCTAAAAGAGCCACCTCACCTTTCTCCTCTGGGGTTACAATCAATGAATAAGGTTGGCAAAGCCGCTCCATAGTGAAAGGGGGAGACTAGTCGACTGACCAGGAGTCGGGACGTCTTTGCAGTAGAACCAGGTCGACTGCCACCCCAGAACTGACTCGGGAAGGGTCATGGAAGGAAAGGTGATCCTACCCCTAGTTTGAATTCCTAAACCCCCACACATCTGGATCACATGTGTATTTTCGTCATTCGGATTTGCCTTCTTCACCGACTGGGTACGACAAGTAAATATGTGTTTGAACAGACCCCAGTGTGGTTGACAACCCAGGAAATTTTCGCACATCAAGATAAACACAGCAAGGTATGTCATGGTGTTTGGGGGGGGGGGATGGTCGATTTGGGCACCGAAAAAGTTCAAGAAACCTCTAAAGAACGGGTGCGGGGAAAGAGAAAGACCTCGGTCGACATGGGTGGTGAGGAGGACACGCTCACCCTCGCGCGGCTAAGGCTTAGATTCTCCCTCCGGCAACCTCCAAGATCCAACGGCAATCATGCCGTCCTCAGCGAGCCTCTCCAGGTCGTCCCGCTCGACGGTGGAGCGGATCCAGTCCTCCTGGATCCAGCCCGGCGGCAGACCGGACCGCGACGACGTCCCCCGAGCCGTCTTCTTGCCTTTCACTGTCGCTGTCGCCGTCTTTGCGTGTTCCAAGGCCACCGTCTTGTCATTCCCCATGGCAGCAGAATGCGCATGGGCCGAGCGGAGACGTAGAGAGCAGGGAAGGACGCGGTGGAGAAGCAGAGGAAGAAGAAGATTGAAGGAGGCACACTGTGCATCACATCGGCGTCGATGCCTTTTATGGGCCTGCTTCCAAGTGGTTGACCCATTGGCCCGAGCAATCCTGTCAAATCCTGCAATAGTCACTCACCCGATACGTGGCGGAAAAGGCGGCGCGGGGATCGAGGCACCCCTGTCTATCCGCTCCGATTACTGTGGCACACTCCGCCTTGCGCGCTTCTCCAAAATTTCGAATCCCATGAGATACGGGAACCGCAGAACAACCAATCGCGCCAAAGATTTCGCACCAAAACAACACTCGGAAATTATCAGCATAATTCACTCGACGACCTCTGAATCGATCAAGGCGACTGAAATAAGGTTGAAGCTTCAGCATGATTACCAGACTCCGTTGGAAAGCCTCAGAAGCATGGAATCGAGTCGGAACCAACTTCAACCCTCCTTCACTCGGACCTCAATCCATTCGGGGGCTAATGACGATGGCATGTACCTAGGGTAGGGTCATAGGCCTGTCCTAGACACCCTACCCAAGGACACTGTCCTAGAGTCAAGAACATTCAAAGGACAACAGAAGATACTGACTGAAATCACCTTGGAGTGTTCCACTCGACCAATTATCTCACTCGGATACCCCAATTCCACTCGATCAAGATAGAGTCACTCGACCGTACAAAGAATCACTTGGAGTACAGAAGATCTAAAGCCACCTCTGGATGGCAACGGTCAGGCGTTCACTCCATAGCCTTAAAGGTCATTAATAGTCATTATAGCAAGGGTTACCAGTAATGTCTCTGTCTTAACCTACATTAAACCCTGTGTAACTGAGGCATGTGAAGGGGTGGCGCACTCTATATAAGCCACCTGTAACGCCCCGAGACCGTTGCGCCAGGTGTCTTCCAGTTATTCGCTGTTGTTGCCATGTCATTCGCTTGCGTGTTGCATCTTGTCATATCGTCATGTGCATTAGATCCTCATGTTTTTAAAACTTGCATCCCTCCCGGTCTCCCCCGTTCTTTCCGTTGTCCGTTCTGAGCCCAGACACACTTGCACGCGCCCGCGGCATGTCCGAAATATTATTTTAAACGTGGCCGGAAAATATTCTCGGAATGGGATGAAAGTTGGCGTGCGGTCTTGTTATAGTGTCGGTAGACCGCCTGTCAAATTTTGTCGCATTCAGAGTTCGTTTGATGCCCCAACGGATAACTATAGCGGCAATATAGCCGGTCTAACATCGGACATTTTTGGTCTCCGGAAACCTTGCCAGGCTGCATTTCCGTCTCTCTCTTCTCGGCCTGAGACCTCTCCTACACAACCCACAAACCCCACCTAGTTCCCCCTCTATCCGGAGCCGCACGATCATGATCGGAGGCTCCAAAATGCTCCAGAAACCCCTCCTAACCCTAATCCTAGCCTCCTTTCCTATTTAAACCCCCTCCCCTTCCATTTTTGGCAGCCTCCTAACCCCCTCCTTGTTTTCCGTGCCACCCCAATCATCAGCGCCACCGCTCCCCTCCGTTTCCGTGCCGGCCACCGCATCCCCGCCACTTGGCGCGCTCCGATTCGGAGCGTCGTCGCCAGCAACCACGCGCAGCCAACCCCAATGCCCCATGTCGCCATGCCTCCCTCCACCTCCCGCAGGGCCCGCTAAAGCCCATCTCAGGCACGCCCCGGGCCGGATCTGGGCCCGGACAAGTCTGGCCGCGCCCCCATAGGCGCCTGCTCCGCCACCACTCATCGGCCTCACCGGAGTACACCGATCCCACCGCCCGGATCGAGACCATCGATCCACCGCGCCGGATCCCTATGCCCTGGACCTCCCCGGCGTCGCATGGTCCAGCGCCGCCGCCGCTCGTCCCGCCGCCGAGCCCTGCATCCTGGGAGCCAGTCGCGACTCGTCCAAGCTCCACCGCCGGCGCCGCGAAGCTCCTCTGCCGCCGGATCCTTGTGCCCTGGACCTCCCCGGCGTCGCATGGTCCAGCGCCGCCGCCGCTCGTCCCGCCGCCAAGCCCTGCATCCTAGGAGCCAGCCGGGCCTCGTCCAAGCTCCACTGCCGGCGCCGCCAGGCTCCTCTGCCGCCGGATCTGGACCTCCCTGCCCCTGCCTCGCCGCCCGGCGTTACCCCGACCAGCTCCGTCGTCGGCCGGCCCGAACTGCTCCATGCGTCACCCTCGTCGGAGATGCTCCAGTGCTGCCCTGCTCCCGTTGACCCAAGCCAGCGCGTGGGCCTCGCCAGGCCCAGCGCCCCTTGCGGCCTGCTGCTTCCTCCTCCACCCACCGGGCCAAGCCCATGGGTGAGCTGACCCCCGTGCATCGTCCTTTTTTCTCACTGTGGGGCCAACCAATTTCGGCCCAATTGCTATTTTTTAGCGAATGAAGTTCTCTATTTTGAAGAAAACTGCAGTTTTACAGAAAAGTCCTTCTAGCTCATGCATTACATAACTCACAAATGGTGCATCGGTTTAAAATGATTTATATATGAAAGATGCTTAGAATTTTGTGTAGATTAATAATTTCCAACTTTCATGCACGTTTGCAATGTTTAAATTTTTTTCTTGCATTAGTTTGCATAAATGCCATGTTTAAATGGTTTATTTCATAACTAAATAACTGTACCTCCAAACTTAACAAACTTTATATGTAAAAGGGGTAGAAAAATGCATGTTTAATAACTCTAAAATATGGTTTAGGGCAGAACAGTACCAAATCTAATATATGCTCATGAGGATTTTTCTGGGCTTGTTGCTTGTTGTTCAAGCCTCATTTAAACTTGCCTAGATAGGTAGTTTTCATATGCTTCACCTCTTGCCATGTTAATCAACATTTAATATTATTGGGTGCATAAACAAGATTGAACTAAATAACTTGAATGTGGTGTTCCGTCTATATGCAACTCGTTGCATATTGAGCTCCACTTAATTTGTAGAGTTGTTCGTGCACTTTGTCATGCCATGCCTCATTAAACCGGACATGCATCATACTTGGTTGTGCATCATGCCATGTTTATGTGATGGTTGTTTACTATGTTGCTTGCTTCTTTCCGGGTTGCATCTCGCGTTAGCTTCGGTTTCGTTTCAGAGTTGCGAGGATCCGTTCGACTACGTCTGTTCGTCTTCTTCATGGACTCGTTCTTCTTCCTTGCGGGATCTCAGGCAAGATGATCATACCCTCGAAATCACTTCTATCTTTGCTTGCTAGTTGCTCACTCTATTGCTATGTCACGCTACCTACCACTTGCTATATCATGCCTCCCATATTTCCATGTCAAGCCTCTAACCACCTTTCCTAGCAAACCGTTGTTTGGCCATGTTACCGCTTTTTCTCAGCCCCTCTTATAGTGTTGCTTGTTGCAGGTGAAGATGAAGTTTGTTCCATGTTGGAACACGGATATGTTGGGATATCACAAAATCTCTTATTTTAATTAATGCATCTATATACTTGGTAAAGGGTGGAAGGCTCGACCTTATGCCTGGTGTTTTGTTTTGTTCCACTCTTGCCGCCCTAGTTTCTGTCATACCGGTGTTATGTTCCTTGATTTTGTGTTCCTAACACGGTTGGGTATTATGGGAACCCCTTGACAGTTCGCTTTGAATAAAAATCCTCCAGCAAGGCCCAACCTTGGTTTTACATTTTCCTAACAACCTATTACCCTTCCCTTGGGTCGGCCAACCCGAGGGTCATCTTTATTTAAACCCCCCGGGCCAGTGCTTCTCTAAGTGTTGGCCGAACCGAGTCGCCTCCGGGGCCACCTTGGGGAAACTCGAGGGATGGTTTTACTCGTAGCCTGTCTCATTCGATGTTGTCCTGAAACGAGATATGTGCGAATCCTATCGGGATTGTCGGCACATCGGGTGGCTTTGCTGGTCTTGTTTTACCATTGTTGAAATGTCTTGTAACCGGGATTCCGAGACTGATCAGGTCTTCCCGGGAGAAGGAATATCCTTCGTTGAGAGCTTGTGATGGGCTAAGTTGGGACACCCCTGCAGGGTTTGAACTTTCGAAAGCCGTGCCCGCGGTTATGTGGCAGATGGGAATTTGTTAATATCCGGTTGTAGAGAACTTGACACTTAACTTAATTAAAATGCATCAACCGCGTGTGTAGCTGTGATGGTCTCTTTTCGGCGGAGTCCGGGAAGTGAACACGGTTCTTGTGTTATGTTTGAACGTAAGTAGTTTCAGGATCACTTCTACCTTCCCGACCGTTGCGTTGCTTCTCTTCTCGCCCTTATTTGCGTAAGTTAGCCACCATATATGCTTAGTGCTTGCTGCAACTCCACCTCACTACCCTTTCCTACCCATAAGCTTAAATAGTCTTGATCTCGCGGGTGTGAGATTGTTGACTCCTCGTGACTCACAGATACTTCCAAACAGTTGCAGGTGCCAATGATGCCAGTGCAGGCGACGCAACCGAGCTCAAGTGGGTGGCTTGATGAAGATCTTGATCTTCGTTTTGTTTCATTTCCTGTTGATCAGTAGTGGAGCCCAGTTGGGACGATCGGGGATCTAGCATTTGGGGTTGTCTTCTTTTATTTTGGGTTCCCTAGTCGGACCATGATTGCACTCTGGATGATGCATGTTTAACTTGTATTTGTGTGAAGTGGCGATTGTAAGCCATCTCTTTATCTCTTTCTTATTTAGTACATGGGATTGTGTGAAGATTACCCCTCTTGCGACAAACCTACCATGCGGCTATGCCTCTAAGTCGTGCCCCGACATATGGGAGATATTGTGACGCCCCCAATTTGACCGTACACTAATCATACACGCAAACGTGTACGATCAAGATCAGGGACTCATGGGAAGATATCACAACATAACTCTACAAATTAAATAAGTCATACAAGCATCATATTACAAGCCAGGGGCCTCGAGGGCTCGAATACAAGAGCTCGATCCTAGATGAGTCAGCAGAAGCAACAATATCTGAGTACAGACATAAGTTAAACAAGTTTGCCTTAAGAAGGCTAGCACAAACTGGGATACAGATCGAAAGAGGCGCAGGCCTCCTGCCTGGGATCCTCCTAAATTACTCCTGGTCGTCGTCAGCGGGCAGCACGTAGTAGTAGGCACCTCCGATGTAGTAGGAGTCGTCATCGACGATGCCGTCTGGCTCCTGGGCTCCAACATCTAGTTGCGACAACCAGGTAGAAGGGATAGAGGGAAAAGAAGGAGAAAGCAACCGTGAGTACTCATCCAAAGTACTCGCAAGCAAGGAGCTACACTACATATGTATGCATTGGTATCAACTGGAATAAGGCTATTATATGTGGACTGAACTGCAGAAAGCCGGGATAAGGGGGATAGCTAGTCCTTTTGAAGACTACGCTTCTGGCAGCCTCCGTCTTGCAGCATGTAGAAGAGAGTAGACTGAAGTCCTCCAAGTAGCATCGCATAGCATAACCTTAACTGATGATCCTCCCCTTGACGCCCTGTGAGAGAGTGATCACCGGTTGTATCTGGCACATGGAAGGGTGTGTTTTATTAAATATCCGGTTCTAGTTGTCATAAGGTCAAGGTACAACTCCAAGTCGTCCTGTTACCAAAGATCATGGCTATTCGAATAGATTAACTTCCTGCAGGGGTGCACCACATAACCCAACACGCTCGATCCCATTTGGCCGGACACACTTTCCCAGGTCATGCCCGGCCTCGGAAGATCAACACATCGCAGCCCTACCTAGGCACAACAGAGAGGTCAGCACGCCGGTCTAAATCCTATGGCGCAGGGGTCTGGGCCCATCGCCCATTGCACACCTGCACGTTGTGTACGCGGCCGGAAGCAGAACTAGTCCCCTTAATACAAGAGCAGGCTTATGGTCCAATCCGGCACGCGCCACTCAGTCGCTGACGTCACGAAGGCTTCGGCTGATACCACGATGTCGAGTGCCCATAACTGTCCCCGCGTAGATGGTTAGTGCGTATAGGCCAGTAGCCAGACTCAGATCAAATAACAAGATCTCGTTAAACGTGTTAAGTATCCGCGAACACCGACCAGGGCCAGGCCCACCTCTCTCCTAGGTGGTCTCAACCTGCCCTGTCGCTCTGCCACAAAGTAACAGTCGGGGGCCGTCGGGAACCCAGGCCCACCTCTACTGGGATGGAGCCACCTGCCCCTTCAGCCCCCAACTCCAAACAGTACCACAGGTAATGTAACTGTGTAAAGTATATAGTATTTGCCGTGATCACCTCCCGAAGTGATCACGGCCCAGTAGTATAGCATGGCAGATGGACAAGAGTGTAGGGCCACTGATGGAACATTAGCATCCTATATTAAGCAGTAGGATAGCAAGTAATGGTAACAACAGTAGTAGCAAGGACAGGCTATGCATCAGGATAGGAATAACGGAAAGCAGTAACATGCTACACTACTCTAATGCAAGCAGTATAGAGAAGAGTAGGCGATATGTGGTGATCAAAGGGGGGGCTTGCTTGGTTGCTCTGGCAAGAGAGAGTGGACGTCAACACCGTAGTCGAACTGGGTAGCAGCGGTGTCGGTCTCGGTGTCTAGCGAGAGAAGAGGGGGAAGAAACAATAAATATAATGCAAACAAATGCAAGACAATGCATGACATGACAAAGCGTGATGCTAGGTGTGCCCTAACGCGGTACGAGGTGGTTCCGGTGAAGGGGAGGAACATCCGGGAAATTATCCCCGGTGTTTCGCGTTTTCGAGCAGAGGTGCCGGAGGGGAAAGTTGCGTGTTCGCTATGCTAGGGATGCGTGGCGGACGAACGGGTTGCGTATCCAGATTCGTCTCGTCGTTCTGAGCAACTTTCATGTTGACAATAATTTAATCCGAGTTATAGTTTATTTTATATTAATTTTTAAAGATTTATCTATTTTCTAGAATTAATTTAATTTTTTTAATCCAAATTATCCAAAATAGTGACTTGTGATGTCAGCATGACATCATTATTGTGTCAGCGGTCAACTAGTCAGTTGACCTAGTCAAACTGACATGTGGGTCCTACTATCATTGTCTATGACTAACTAAACAGGTTTAATTAGTTTAGTTAATTGATTAGGTTAGTTAAACACAATTAATTAAGTTAATTAATTCTTTAATTAATTAATTAATATTTTAATTATTGTTTTTTTATTCTTTTTTAAAAAACCGTTCTGGGGCTGGGCCCCGTTTGTCATAGGCCCTAGGGGCCACACAGGGTGGGTTAACGGGCGCACGGGCGCTAGCCCGAATGGGCGTCGGTGTGCGGGCGTTTTGGCCGGCGCCGAGGTGGTTGCCGACGAGGCGCGGAATGGGGCGGGGGCCGCGGTGATGCACGGGCGGCCACCGGAGGCTGAAGCAACAGCGGGAGCGGTGACGGGGCTCGCCAGGAGGGGCGCGGCCGTCGCGGGCGAGCTGGACGGCAGTAGTGCGAGGTGGCAGTGCGGGAGCCGACGAGCGGCTAGTGGGGACGCGTGAGGCAGACAGGGCCATGCGGGGAAGGCATGGCCCCGGGCGTAGGCGGAGGAGGGATGCAAGTGGCGCGGCCGGACAGAGCGCCACGCGTGGCCAGGGCGCGACTTGGCCGCGGTGAGCACGTGAGACAGAGCAGGGGGGAGGAGTCAGGGCTCAGTGCGGGATGCAGGGATCGGGGCAGTGGGGCGCGGGGAGGAGATGGAGACGACGGCGACGTGGTGCCGAGGTGCAGGTCGACGAGCAGGAGGAGGCAGGCCGGCGAGGACGTCCGGCGAGGTCGTCCTCCAGGGGGTGGCGATGCGGGCTCGAGGAGGCGGAAGGGCGCCGGTGGTGCGGTTGGAGCGGTGGCATGTGATGACGTCGGGGATGGTGAAGCGACGGCGTGGTTGTGGCAATGGGCGTCGGGGGCGACGGGGTCACCGGGATCGGGGGGCGAGCGCGAGGGGAGACTGGGGAGAGCGATGGGGTCGTGCGCCCTCTCCTATGACGGCGCTGGAGGGAGAGGGTGGGATCGTGGGGGGAAGTGGGGTGGGGCTCTAGGGTTTGGAGTAGTGGGGGTTAGTAGTGGTTAGGTGGACCGGGGTGGGTTGGCCTGTTGGGTCGGTTGGCCCATGGGGGAGGGGTTGCTCTTTTTTTTGTTTTGTTAGTTTCTTTCTTTTATTTATTTTCCTTTTCTGTTTTAGTTAGCTTAGCTCATTTAGGTATTTTTTGTAAAATTGTGTTTGCTGCACCATAATTACCCTTGTAATATTCGGCACCCACCGAATATTTTTGTTTCAACTTTTGAAAACTTTTATTGTTGCCATTAATTTGGGTTTTGAACTTGACTCGGTTTCGAACTAACGGTAGATTAGCAACAGTAATCGTGGTGACATGGCACCATTAGCATGGAATTACTGTAGCTTGATTACCCGGGCGTTACAAAACTCCTCCACTACAAGAAATCTCGTCCCGAGATTTTAGGAGGTAGATGGAAACAGTGCGGGGTATACATCACGCAGGCGGTCCTCACGTTCCCAAGTGGCTTCGTCTTCAGAGTGATTCGACCACTGGACTTTGAGGAACTTGATCGCCTTCTGACATGTGCGGCGTTCAGCTTGGTTGACAATGCGGACCGGATGCTCTTTATAGGAGAGGTCCTGTTGCAATTCAAGCACTTCATGATCCACTTCTCGGATTGGATCCTTGAAGCAATGGCGGAGTTGTGACACATGGAACACATCGTGAACCTGAGAAAGGTTCGGCGGAAGCTCCAGTTGATATGCCACTTTTCCACACCTTTCGAGAATAGTGAAGGGACCGATATAGCGAGGAGCTATCTTTCCCTTGATCCCGAAGCGGTGAGCACCCTTCATTGGTGTAACTCGAAGATAAGCCTTTTCGCCAGGTTGATAGACCGTGTCTTGGTGGTGACACTCATACTGACTTTTCTGACGTGACTGAGCAGTCTTGAGATTCTCGCGAATAATGCAAACTTGTTCTTCGGCCTGTTGGATAATATCCGGACCGAAGAGTGGACGTTCCCCCATTTCTGACCAGTTCAGAGGGGTTCGACACTTTTGTCCATATAGCACTTCGAAGGGGGACATCTTCAGACTAGCTTGATAGCTATTATTATAAGAGAACTCGGCATATGGAAGAGATTCCTCCCATTTCTTGCCGAATGATATTACACAAGCTCGAAGCATGTCTTCGAGAACTTGGTTGACACGTTCAACCTGTCCTTGTGACTGAGGATGAAACGCAGTACTGAACGACAGATGAGTTCCCATAGCTTCTTGGAAACTCGCCCAAAACCTTGAAGTGAATAATCTGCCACGGTCTGAACTGATAACCAGTGGAATACCGTGAAGTGAAACAATTCTGGCCATGTAGAGAGTAGCAAGCTGACTAGCAGTGATTGTCTCTTTGACCACCAGAAAATGGGCAACTTTGGAAAGCCGGTCAATGACAACAAGAATAGCATCATTACCTTTCTGCGATTTGGGAAATCTAGTGACGAAGTCCATTTCAACATGGCCCCATTTCCATTCAGGAATAGAGATAGGTTGCAGAGTTCCATCAGGCCTTTGATGCTCTGCTTTGATTCGGCGACAAATGTCACACTCGGCAACATAACGAGCAATGTCCTGCTTCATATTAGACCACCAGAATCTTTGACGAATATCCTAGTACATCTTTGTACTACCAGGATGGATGGCCAGAGGCGTATCACGGGCTTCTTGCATAACCCTTTTAGTCTTATCCAGGTTTTCTTCGAACATGGTACCACTAGGTGGCCTTTGAAATACAAGGCGCCATCATCGGCGATAGTGAAGAATGAGGGCTTTCCTTCTGCTAGATGGCGTTTAATCTTATGGACTTCAGAGTCATCACCTTGATAGTCTTTATACCAGCTACGAGATCTGGTACGACAGCTAGGGTATTTAGAGAACCCTTAGTAACAACAAGAAGATTCATCTTGCGGAACTACGGGGGAGGGGGAGCGAGTGCTCCAGGAGGAACAATATGGAGGTTCAGCTTTCTAAATTCTTCGACAAGCGAGGGCTGAACTTTGTGAACCTGGAGGTGGTTGCAGTAAGACTTGCGGCTCAAGGCATCAGCCATTACATTAGCCTTGTCGGGGGTATAGGATATACCCACGTCAAAGTCTGCAACGGTCTCCATCCATCTCTGCTGGCGGAGGTTCAGATCTGGCTGAGTAAACAGATACTTCAGACTTTGGTGGTCGGTGAAGATCTCGCAACGATTACCAAGAAGGTAATGTCGCCACTGCTCTAGTGCATGAATGACAGCAGCAAGCTCGAGGTCGTAAACTAGGTAGTTTTCTTCATGAGGGCGCAGTTGACGAGAGGCATAAGCAATCACTCTGCACTCTTGCATTAGGACACAGCCTAATCCTTGACGGGAAGCGTCGCAGTAAATGACGAAGTCCTTCTTAGTATCAGGTGGAGCAAGCACGGGGGCAGAGGTCAACTTGTCTTTGAGCGCCTGAAAACTTTCCTGACACTTGTCTGTCCATTCGAACTTGACACCCTTATGCAACAGATTAGTCAAAGGCCTGGCAATCTTGGAGAAGTTCTCGACGAATCGACGGCAATAGCTGGCGAGACCGAGAAAACTTCGGACTTGCTTGACAGTCTTCGGAGGAGTCCAATCGAGAATAGCCTGAACTCGTTCAAGGTTGACGGCAATACCATCCTATGATATGACATGCCCAAGATAGGTTACTTCGGGGAGCCAGAATTCACACCTGGAATACTTAGCATACAGTTGGTGCTCTCGAAGCTTTTCTAGCACCAGACGGAGATGTCCAGCATGTTCTTCCTCATTCTTGGAAAATACAAGGATATCGTCCAGATAAACCACAATGAACTTGTCGAGGTAATCCATGAATATATAGTTCATCAGACGAGAGAAGGTGGCGGGAGCATTCGTTAAGCCGAATGACATGACGGTGTACTCGTATGATCCATACCGAGTCACGAAGGCGGTTTTTGGGATATCCTCTTCACGAACACGAATCTGGTGGTAATCTAACCTCAAATCGAGTTTGGAGAACACTGATGAGCCAGCCAGTTGATCATAAATATCATTGATCCGAGGAAGAGGATATTTATTCTGAATGGTAGCTTGGTTTATAGGACAGTAGTCTTGGACTAATCGGTTTGTACCATCCTTTTTCTTAACAAAGAGAGAAGGTGCTCCCCAAGGAGAGCAACTTGGGCGAATGAAACCTTTGACAAGAGATTTGTCGATTTCCTCCTTAAGCTCAATGAGTTCATGCGGCGGCATCTTATAGGGTCATTTAGCTATAGGGGTGGTGCCGGGTTTCAAGTTGATGATGAATTCGACAGCTCTAGCAGGGGGAATCCCTGGAAGTTCTTCTGGGAAGACGTCTTGGAATTCATGAACGACGGGAATGTTTTCAATGCCCTCGAGTGGTGCAGCGTTCAATGCATTCAAGGCATAAAGCCGTGCCTCAGCGTTCTGAACTAGATGATCTTGGTAAGCTATTATTTCGTTAGAAGGGTGTAGCAGATGGACGACCTTAGTGGTGCAAACTATAGAAGCAGTATGCGCTTTCAACCAATCCATTCCTAGAATGAGGTCGATGTTAGACGACTTCAGGATAATGGGAGAGGCATAGAATTCCAGCCCTTCGATTTCCACGGGGACATCGATGCCAACCAGTGAGGTTTGGCATTGTCCCACGGGGGTTTTTACCAATACCAAAGTGTTCATCTCCTCACATTTAACGTCATGCTTGTATGCAAAATCTTCTGACATGAATGAATGTGATGCTCCTGAATCGAATAAAACAGATGCAGGTACTGAGTTTACGAGCAGTGTACCCATCACGGTAGCAGGCTGGTCTAGAATTCATTGAGATCAATGTGGTTGGCATGAACACGAACATAAGACTTGGCATTGTTGTTACGAGGTTGGTTGCTTCCATGGCCAGCTGTGGGGAGGGCCAGTTGATTCTGGTTCTGATTGCAATCCCTAGCACGGTGACCTGGCTGACCACACTTGTAGCAGAGACCATTATTGGGAGTGGGAACAGGAACTTGTGGTGGTGGAGCTGGAAGTCTTGGCTCCCTAGTTGGAGGAGCAGGCAGACGAGGTGCAGCATAGGTCTGCCTTGGGGCAGGTGCATTCGGCTGGTACATCCTGTTGGGAATCCATATCTTGCTTTTCTGCGAAGACGGGCCCGAAGATGAGCCCGTGTCACGGTTGCGCCTGTGAGAGCTCTGGTATTCCTGCAGACCAGTTTCGACATTGATGGCTTTGTTCACCAGAGTGGCGAAATCAGCAAAGTCATGCACTAGAAGTACGAGCTTGATGTCAGCTTGAAGGCCATCATGGAACTTCTCCTGTCTGTGTGCATCAGTTGCAATGTCCTCTTCAGCATAGCGGGACAAGTCCAGAAACTCCCGCTGATAAGCTTCCACAGTTTTGTTGCCTTGGGTGAGGTTGCTGAACTCACGCTTCTTCCGGTCCATGACTCCCTGAGGAATGAAGCGAGCACGGAAGGCAGCTTGCAAGTCTGGCCAGGTGATGATTGTTCCAGCTGGCAGAGTATGCATGTGGCTGTCCCACCATTGAGCTGCGGGTCCTTTCAGGAAGAAGGAAGCAAAGGTGACATAGCTGGCAGGGGCTACATCAGCAGACTCCATCTCATAGGTGATGTCACGGAGCCAGTCGTCAGCATCCAGAGGCTGAGTTGAGTTGCGGTACACGGTTGGGTTGAGGCGCATGAAATCCTGAAGAGTCACTTGGGTTGGCTGCTGGTTCATATTGGGGCAAGGAAACTGAGCCATTATATTCTCCATAAACTGATGATTCAACTCAAACTGTTGCATCATCCCAGCCATGTACTCAGGCGGTGGTGGGGCGTTGCCACCACGACCACGACCACCTGGTCTAACCATCCTCCTAATATATAACAGGGGTAGTTCAGCATTGAGAAATTTGCAAAGACAAGAATCATTCATGATGAAACATGCACAACGAAAGCAGCATGATAGATACTACATAGTAGTCGGCATATCTTACAAAAGGGATCATGCATAGAGTTCGTTACACAGAGTTCGGTACACAGGCTAAGACATCATAGGCGGCACACAGGCTCGCGGCGAATGCATCTAACACTAACAAGCAAGTCTACATCAGTCCCATGCGGTACTACGGAGGTTGGTGCAGCCCGACAGCTGGTAGTGACGCGAAGGGAAGACCTCCACGCGAGTAGCCTGGGGTCCGCGGATACTCTGGTGTGGAACCCGATGCGCAGGTGGCAGGAGAGGACCCAATGCAGGAGAGTAGCCTCCCACATCTGTCCAGCCGACACCCTGGGGCATCACGGTCCGGGCAGGGTAGATCGCAGAACGCGACAAATCACCAGAGCGGACAGAGGGGTGCAACAGCGTCAGAGCACGATACAGGTGCTGACGGGTGGTGTACAGCTCGTGGCGAAGAGCTCGGTTAGCTCTATCCAGCCCATCAGCATGCAGAACCAGGTTCTGATGGTAGAAGGGCTCTCGAGTGACAGTGGAGTAGGTAGCAGTGTAGTATCCCTCCGCACCAACATCGGATGTGATAGCAATGTGCCTGAAGGGGGAGGTATCCAACTCCTGATACTCTCCACGAAGACGTGTCAGAGCAGCATAAGAAGCATCGTGGACCGCCATATCGATAGTCACCCCAACACCATGGGCAGTGTGCAGCACGGTAGTGGAGTCATACTCCCGAGAGTAGAGGTGGACGATGGCACGGTACTGCTCCTGGTTGAAGTCCTAATACCCCTCATAGACGGTGTACTCAGGGTGCCAGCGATAACCCAGATAGGTCATCATCTCAACCAACACAGCAGGTGATCCTGAGGCACCAATGGCCGTCATGTGGCGCACGACCTGCCTCATGGGTTCCATCTGAAAACAAAGATGTTTTCATAGGAGTCAAATGACAATGTGGATAATGTTCAAATACTACTCTAAAGAATAACTAGGGCTTATCCAACTTTGGGGTGAACGTGGTCATGGGATCCTAGTGTTAGAGTTAGTAAAATCGTTTAACCCGAGTAGGAGAGAGTTCAGAGTCCCAGAGTAAGGATCGAGGAGTAAAAGAGCCTAATACCACCCAGATGGCGATGTGGGCCCGTAAGGCACACAGCCATGTTAGTAAAAGTTTTTGTAATGTCTAGACTCAACTTCGGCCAAGGAGTGTGGAAGGGGGATTCCTACAGGCAGTCGGCTCTGATACCAACTTGTGACACCCCCAATTTGACCGTACACTAATCATACACGCAAATGTGTACGATCAAGATCAGGGACTCACGGGAAGATATCACAACACAACTCTACAAATTAAATAAGTCATACAAGCATCATATTACAAGCCAGGGGCCTCGAGGGCTCGAATACAAGAGCTCGATCATAGACGAGTCAGCGAAAGCAACAATATCTGAGTACATACATAAGTTAAACAAGTTTGCCTTAAGAAGGCTAGCACAAACTGGGATACAGATCGAAAGAGGCGCAGGCCTCCCGCCTAGGATCCTCCTAAACTACTCCTGGTCGTCGTCAGCGGGCAACACGTAGTAGTAGGCACCTCAGGTGTAGTAGGAGTCGTCGTCGACGATGGCGTCTGGCTCCTGGGCTCCAACATCTGGTTGTGACAACCAGGTAGAAGGGATAGAGGGAAAAGAAGGAGAAAGCAACCATGAGAACTCATCCAAAGTACTTGCAAGCAAGGAGCTACACTACATATGTATGCATTGGTATCAACTGGAATAAGGCTATTATATGTGGACTGAACTGCAGAAAGCCTGGATAAGGGGGGATAGCTAGTCCTTTTGAAGACTACGCTTCTGGCAGCCTCCGTCTTGCAGCATGTAGAAGAGAGTAGACTGAAGTCCTCCAAGTAGCATCGCATAGCATAACCCTAACCGATGATCCTCCCCTCATCGCCCTGTGAGAGAGCGATCACCGGTTGTATCTGGCACTTGGAAGGGTGTGTTTTATTAAGTATCCGGTTCTAGTTGTCATAAGGTTAAGGTACAACTCCAAGTCGTCCTATTACCGAAGATCACGGCTATTCGAATAGATTAACTTCCTGTAGGGGTGCACCACATAACCCAACACGCTCGATCCCATTTGGCCGGACACACTTTCCTGGGTCATGCCCGGCCTCGGAAGATCAACATGTCGCAGCCCTACCTAGGCACAATAGAGAGGTCAGCACGCCGGTCTAAATCCTATGGCGCAGGGGTCTGGGACCATCGCCCATTGCACACCTGCACATTGCGTACGCGGCCGAAAGCAGAACTAGCCCACTTAATACAAGAGCAGGCTTACGGTCCAATCCAGCGCGCGCCACTCAGTCGCTGACGTCACGAACGCTTCGGCCGATACCACGACGTCGAGTGTCCATAACTATCCCCGCGTAGATGGTTAGTGTGCATAGGCCAGTAGCCAGACTTAGATCAAATACCAAGATCTTGTTAAACGTGTTAAGTATCCGCGAACACCGACTAGGGCCAGGCCCACCTCTCTCCTAGGTGGTCTCAACCTGCCCTGTCGCTCCGCCACAATGTAACAGTCGGGGGCCATCGGGAACCCAGGCCCACCTCTACCAGGATGGAGCCACCTGCCCCTTCAGCCCCCAACTCCGAACAGTACCACAGGTAATGTAACTGTGTAAAGTATATAGTATTTGCCCGTGATCACCTCCCGAGGTGATCACGGCCCAGTAGTATAGCATGGCAGACGGACAAGAGTGTAGGGCCACTGATGGAACACTAGCATCCTATACTAAGTAGTAGGATAGCAGGTAATGGTAACAACAGTAGTAGCAAGGACAGGCTATGCATCAGGATAGGAATAACGGAAAGCAGTAACATGCTACACTACTCTAATGCAAGCAGTATAGAGAAGAGTAGGCGATATCTGGTGATCAAAGGGGGGGCTTGCCTGGTTGCTCTGGCAAGAGAGAGTGGACGTCAACACCGTAGTCGAACTGGGTAGCAGCAGCGTCGGTCTCGGTGTCTAGCAAGATAAGAGGGGGAAGAAACAATAAATATAATGCAAACAAATGCCAGACAATGCATGACATGACAAAGCGTGATGCTAGGTGTGCCCTAACACGCTACGAGGTGGTACCGGTGAAGGGGAGGAACATCCGGGAAATTATCCCCGATGTTTCGCGTTTTCGGGCAGAGGAGCCAGAGGGGAAAGTTGCATGTTCGCTATGCTAGGGATGCATGGCGGACGAACGAGTTGCGTATCCGGATTCGTCTCGTCGTTGTGAGCAACTTTCATGTTGAAAATAATTTAATCCGAGTTACGGTTTATTTTATATTAATTTTTAAAGATTTATCTATTTTCTAGAATTAATTTAATTTTTAAATCTGAATTATCCAAAACAGTGACTTGTGATGTCAGCATGACGTCATTATTGTGTCAGCGGTCAACTAGTCAGTTGACCTAGTCAAACTGACATGTGGGTCCTACTGTCATTGTCTATGACTAACTAAACACGTTTAATTAGTTTAGTTAATTGATTAGGTTAGTTAAACACAATTAATTAAGTTAATTAATTCTTTAATTAATTAATTAATATTATAATTATTTTTTTATTTCTTTTTTAAAAAACCGTTCTGGGCTGGGCCCCGTTTGTCATAGGCCCTAGGGGCCACACAGGGTGGGTTAACAGGCGCGCGGGCGCTAGCCCAAATGGGCGCCGGTGTGCGGGCGTTGTGGCCGGCGCCGAGGTGGTTGCCGACGAGGCGCGGAACTGGGCGGGGGCCGCGGTGATGCACGGGCGACCACCGGAGGCCGAAGCAATAGCGGGAGCGGTGACGGGGCTCGCCAGGAGGGGCGCCGGGCGCGGCCGTCGCGGGCGAGCAGGACGGCAGCAGTGCGAGGTGGCGGTGCGGGAGCCGACGAGCGGCTAGTGGGGACGCGTGAGGCGGACGGGGCCATGCGGGGAAGGCGCGGCCCCGGGCGTAGGCGGAGCAGGGATGCACGCGAAGTGGCGCGGCCGGACAGAGCGCCGCGCGCGGCCAGGGCGCGACCTGGCCGCGGTGAGCGCGTGAGATAGAGGAGGGGGGAGGAGTCGGGGCTCACTGCGGGATGCAGGGATCGGGGCAGTGGGGCGCGGGGAGGAGACGGAGACGGAGACGACATCGACGTGGTGACGAGGTGCAGGTCGGCGAGCAGGAGGAGGCAGGCCGGCGAGGACGTCCGGCGAGGTCGTCCTCCAGGGGGTGGCGATGCGGGCTCGAGGAGGCGGAAGGGCACCGGTGGTGCGGTTGGAGCGGTGGCACGCGATGACGTCGGGGACGGTGAAGCGACGGCGTGGTGGTGGCGATGGGCGTCGGGGGCGACGGGGTCACCGGGATCGGGGGGGGCGAGCGCGAGGGGAGAGTAGGGAGAGCGATGGGGTCATGCGCCCTCTCCTATGACGGCGCTGGAGGGAGAGGGTGGGGGAAAGTGGGGTGGGGCTCTAGGGTTTGGAGTAGTGGGGGGTTAGTAGTGGTTAGGTGGACCGGGGTGGGCCGGCCTGTTGGGTCGGTTGGCCCATGGGGGGGGGTTGCTCTTTTTTTTGTTAGTTTCTTTCTTTTATTTATTTTCCTTTTCTGTTTTAGTTAGTTTAGCTCATTTAGGTATTTTGTAAAATTGTGTTTGCTGCACCATAATTACCCTTGTAATATTCGGCACCCACCGAACATTTTTGTTTCAACTTTTGAAAACTTTTATTGTTGCCATTAATTTGGGTTTTGAACTTGACTCGGTTTGACTCGGTTTCGAACTAACGGTAGATTAGCAACAGTAATCGTGGTGACGTGGCACCATTAGCATGGAATTACTGTAGCTTGATTACCCGGGCGTTACAAATATAGCCACATTGTGGGTGTTACAAGTTGGTATCAGAGCCATCCCCGACTTAGGAGCCCCCTGCTTGATCGAATCGCTGACGTTGTTGAGTCTAGAACAAAATGATTTGAGTCTTAGGATTATATATATATCGGAGAGTAGGATTCTTTTTACTTCTTATTCCCTTCGTCGCTCTTGTGAGGCCTCCTGACGTATAAGTTTTGACTTTTCTCTCCTCAAATTTCACGAAAAAAATGAGGATCACGCGAGTATCTTGGAATCGTTCCGATAGTCTTGTGATGAGAACATTGTTCTTGGTGCCTCCTGACATTTAGAGGTTGTGGCAGTGTCCCGGGGAGTTGAGCTCCGAGGTGTTGTCGTCACAATTTTATCGTTGCAGTTCTGGAATACCTGAGTTTCGCCGACATCGAAAATCTCTTTTATGCAGTTGTTGGTGAGATAACCTCGACACCACCCAGTACTGGGGCGGGAGTTCAGGAGTATTGCCATAACTCGTATAATGGATGGTTTTCGAAGGTTGAGGTAAACGATTTTCGAAGGTTTCTTGGTTATGTGTTGAAGGATGGATACAGCTGGATGTAGGGATTGTTAGTTTGGGTGAGATATATTGCTTCCCCTGTATCCCCAACACCTGATTGCATAACCAGAAAGTTTCGGGAGTTTTATAGGTGGGAATTCAAATAGCTCCTAGGATATCTTTCCGACAGATGCATGATATGAGATTGGGGTTCGACGTCTAGTGGTCCGCCTACCCACGGTTGGTTTTACAGTGGTCTCGTTGTGTCTTAAAGAGTCCTTGGCTATGCTGACTCGGGGATGCTTCGTATGTCATGTGCACTGCCTTGTAAGTAACGGTGTTGTATGATCGAGCCCGTGTGGGCCCCACCACGAAAACTTCGGATTAAATCTCTATCATATGTTGTTCCGGCTTATTCTGCAAGCCAATCCTTTGTTTTGTTTTGAGTTGTGGTATTCGAGTTGCTTCGAAGTCAAATGTTGATTCCATGCCTCTTTCTAAGCGGTGTTCTCATATTTCTATGGGAGTGCTAATCCTTTTCGATCATCGAGATGGTCATGCCATTTCTTTTTCAACCGGCGTGTTTCTCTTCAAGTGGATCTATTCATTTTCAATATTTGCTAGATCAATTCTAAGTTTTCTCAACGGTATCCATTCCTTCTGTCCCAAGTTTCCTTTGTTTTCCCGCCCTTCCACCCTTTTTCTTCAAGGACTAAGATTTCTTAATCAAGTATCCATTTTATGGATGTGAAGTATCTTCAATCTTTTCAATCAATGTTCTTACCCGGTGGTTCTCATGAAGATGCTCTACAAGGTTATCATTCTTCATTCTCTTTTCTTCTCTGGTGGATTCAATTCAAGCTTTATCGATCATATCCTTTCCTCATTTCAAATTTTTTATCATGCCGGTGCACATCTTAATCATCCACTTCTCGTTATTCAATTGTTCCGGAGTGCTAAAGATATCTCGGAAGATCCATGGTTACATTCTCGATTCCATTCATGTTATTTCGAGGTTGTTATCTCATTCTAGCCATTTAATTCAACTAGTGCAATCTCCCATCAAATCATTTCAACGGTGTTTCTCTTGAGTGGGCCCTAACCCACAGGTCTTTTCCCAGGATCTTACCTGCCTCTTCTAATTTTCCCGGAGTTAATCTTAAATTCTTTCAAAGTGTGACATAAGAATGGATTTTCATCAGTCATATATTTTTTCTCCAAGATCTGTCAAATTCTTTTCATTGTTGATTCAACCTTTATATTCTTCATTATTCCGGAGTGTCTCAACAATTCATGGTGGTGTATATCATCATCATTCTCAACATTTGAAGACCGAGGAAGAGTTTCTCTCAAATCTTGGTCCGTTCTCTCTCAGATTCATGGTTCTAGCGTTATGCCATCCTCTCATAATTGTTTTGTGAGAATTCTTTTCACCCATCCGGAGCAATTCAGGAGTTTTTTCAGTTTGTTTCTCAAGAGCCCATCATCTCAGTATTATTCTTTCCAGCTTTTTAGCTCTCGTTCTCCAAATCATACCGGTGCTTCATTCAAGTATTCTCTAATCAGCTTGTAATCTCTTCGTTCTCATGTATCTAAATTCCCTCGAGTATCTTCATTCGCTCCCTAATTCTTCCCGGTGTTTCTTTATCTTTTCTTCAATCATTTTCAATTCTTATGGTGGTTCGTTCAAGAGTTCTCTTCCTTCGTTATCTTATAGATTCATTCGTTCTTTCCAACCCTACCGGTGGTCCATTAAGTTCATGCTATATCTCTCTTAATCCTTTCTATGAGAATAAGTGGTATGCCAAATCCGTTGCTTGTCATCAATTTAAGTTGATGAAGGATAAGCATAATGTAATTCTTATTCTTGTGTCATCGAGTAAATTCAATTCCTTCTTCTGGAGTTTGTTCATGAGGAAGAAATTCTTGGTTTCAAGTAGCTTCATCTTTTCTTTTCCAGAGTTCCAAGCTTCCCGTTTTATCTCATCGCGAAGTTCCATCTAATCATCACAAGGCTTCACGTGGTGTTTTAAACTTCTCTTCCTTTCTATCATCCTTTATTACCGGAGTTCTTCATGGAGTTTCTACGTGGTGGTTCATCAAGGATTCTTTGCATTCTTCTATTTCTCTTCAAGATTTCTCTTGAAGCTATGATCTGCTAAGCTATACTCTAAATAAACATGGTGTTCAACACATGTCTTGTTTTGAGGAGTTCAAGCATTCTTCATCTTGCATTCCGAAGTGCAATTCTTTCTATCTCATCTTTTGAGGTGGTGTTATGTCATTGTGGATAATTTCCCTTCGTGTTTTCATGAGTCACAAGTTTTCAAGAGTGACATATCTAAATCCATCATTTTCTCTTCGCTCAAGACATTTTTTCAATCCATCAATCTCTTCATTGGAGTTATATTGGGTCATATTTCACCTAAAGCTTTCCCTAGGGATTGTGGCTATTATGGTGCTCATAAATTACCCAAGTTCTTCATTTATCCTCCCGGTGAAATAAGCTTCTTGTCTCCTTGTTGATATAAATCCAATCTATTGTTTCCGTAGTGGCAGAATTTCGCCTCAATTTCGAGAAGTTTTCCATAAGCCCACTACAAGCTTATTTGTTTCGTTGTTGGTTTTCCAACAACTCCGTTAAAAATTTCTTAGAAGGGCGTTTTCCAAGCTCATTTGTGGCAGAAGTTGTCATTTTCTTATCAATTCTTTCCTTGCCAACGATTCAACTTCTGTTCTTTCGTTCCAGAGGCATAGTGATGTTGCTCTCTTCGTCCATCATCCCATTTTGCCAAAGATCATGTTCTTTCCTTTTGCTTATCCATTCAACCGGAGTGTCGTGTCCTTCATTCAAGTTCTCTCATCTTATCAAGTTTTGCCTCCCTTCTCAACCGGAGTGCTGTCTGAAATCTTTCTTACCCATTGTGCCATTCTTTCAATAGTTCCGAAGGCAGTCTGTTGTTGATCTCATCAAGTATCCTCTCATCTTGTAAAGTTCAAGTTCAATTCCTTCAATTTACAGTCGGAGTGCTGTCCAAATTATATCATTCTTATTCTGTCTCTATCTTGTTTTAACCGGAGTGTTGTCGTAATTCATCTTTATCGTTTCTTGTACATCTCGTTTCTACCGGAGTGCTTGCATGTACTTCTTGTCCATTGCAACCCTTTTTCTTATGTCTTTCAACCTACAAGGTTCTAGTAATGTTCCTTGTTCCTCTTTTCTAACGGAGTGTTTTCAACTTTGTTCATCTTCATTTTTTTTCTTTCTTTCAATTGTTCAACCTCTCAAGGTTCGTGGTTTCACTCGTTTGTCCAAGAAGCAACTTTGTTTTACCTCTTCCTCTTCCGTTTCCCTCCGATGCCATCCTAGATCTCGGGACGAGATCCTCTTGTAGTGGTGGAGTGTTGTAATGCCCCGAGACCGTCACGCTAGGTGTCTTCCAGTTATTCGCTGTTGTTGGCATGTCATTCGCTTGCGTGTTGCACCTTGTCATATCATCATGTGCATTGCATCCTCATGTTTTTAAAACTTGCATCCGTCCTGGTCTCCCCCGTTCTTTCCGTTGTCCGTTCTGAGCCTAGACACACTTGCACGCGGCCGCAGCATGTCCGAAATATTATTTTAAAAGTGGCCGGAAAATGTTCTCAGAATGGGATGAAAGTTGGCGTGCGGTCTTGTTATAGTGTAGGTAGACCGCCTATCAAATTTTGTCGCATTCGGAGTTCGTTTGATGCCCCAACGGATAACTATAGCGGCAATATAGTCGGTCTAACGTCGGACGTTTTCGGTCTCCGGAAACCTTGCCGGGCTGCATTTCCGTCTCGCTCTTCTCGGCCTGAGACCTCTCCCACACAGCCCACAAAGCCCACCTAGTTCCCCCTTTGTCCGGACCCGCACGATCATGATCGGAGGCTCCAAAACGCTCTAGAAACCCCTCCTAACCCTAATCCTAGCCTCCTTTCCTATTTAAACCCCCTCCCCTTCCATTTTTGGTAGCCTCCTAACCCCCTCCTTGTTTTCCGCGCCGCCCCAATCTTCAGCGCTGCTGCTCCCCTCCGTTTCCGTGCCGGCAACCGCGTCCCCGCCACTTGGCGCGCTCCGATTCGCAGCGCCGTCGCCAGCCACCGCGCGCAGCCAACCCCAACGCGCCATGTCGCCCCTGCCTCCCTCCACCTCCCGCAGGGCCCGCTGAAGCCCATCTCAGGCCCGCCCCAGGCCGGATCTGGGCCCGGACGAGCCTGGCCGCGCCCCCACAAGCGCCTGCTCCGCCGCCGCTCGTCGGCCTCGCCGGAGTACAACGATCCCATCGCCCGGATCGAGACCATCGAGCCACTGCGCCGGATCCCTGTGCCTTGGACCTCCCCGACGTCACATGGTCCAGCACCGCCGCCGCTCATCCCGCCGCCTTCGCCAAGTCCTGCCGCCGAGCCCTGCATCCAGGGAGCCAGTCGCGCCTCGTCCAAGCTCCACTGCCGGCGCCACCAGGCTCCTCTGCCGCCGGATCTGGACCTCCCTGCCCCTGCCTCGCCGCCCGGTGTCTCCCCGACCAACTCCGTCATCGACCGGCCCAAACTGCTCCCTGCGTCGCCCTCGTCGGAGATGCTCCAGCGCTGCCCTGCTCCCGTTGACCTGTGCCAGCGTGTGGGCCTTGCCAGGCCCAGCGCCCCTTCCGGCCTTCTGCTTCCTTCTCCACCCACCGGGCCAAGCCCATGGGTGAGCTGACCCCCGTGCACCCTCCTTTTTTCTCACTATTGGGCCAACCAGTTTCGGCCCAACTGTTGTTTTTTTAGCGAACAAATTTCTCTATTTTGAAGAAAACTGCAGTTTTATAGAAAAGTCCTCCTAGTTCATGCATAACATAACTCACAAATGGTGCATTGGTTTAAAATGCGTTATATATGAAAGATGCTTAGAATTTTGTGTAGATTAATAATTTCCAACTTTCATGCACGTTTGCAATGTTTAAAATGTTGCTTGCATTAGTTTGCATAAATGCCATGTTTAAATGGTTTATTTCATAACTAAATAACCGTAGCTCCAAACTTAACAAACTTTATATGTAAATGGGGTAGAAAAATGCATAGGTTAACATGGAGGCTATACTTTGCATGTTTAATAACTCTAAAATATGGTTTAGGGCAGAACAGTACCAAATCTAATATATGCTCCTGGGGATTTTTCCGGGCTTGTTGTTTGTTGTTCCGGCCTCATTTAAACTTGCCTAGACAGGTAGTTTTCATATGCTTCACCTCTTGCCATGTTAATCAACATTTAATATTGTTGGGTACATAAACAAGATCGAACTAAATAACTTGAATGTGGTGTTCCGTCAATATGCAACTCGTTGCATATTGAGCTCCACTTAATTTGTAGAGTTGTTCGTGCACTTTGTCATGCCATGCCTCATTAAACCGGACATGCATCATACTTGGTTGTGCATCATGCCATGTTTATGTGATGGTTGTTTACTGTGTTGCTTGCTTCTTTCCGGGTTGCTTCTCTCGTTAGCTTCGGTTTCGTTTCATAGTTGTGAGGATCCGTTCGACTACGTCTGTTCGTCTTCTTCATGGACTCGTTCTTCTTCCTTGCGGGATCTCAGGCATGATGATCATACCCTCGAAATCACTTCTATGTTTGCTTGCTAGTTGTTCGCTCTATTGCTATGCCGCGCTACCTACCACTTGCTATATCATGCCTCCCATATTGCCATGTCAAGCCTCTAACCCACCTTTCCTAGCGAACCGTTGTTTGGCCATGTTACCGCTTTTGCTCAGCCCCTCTTATAGCGTTGCTAGTTGCAGGTGAAGATGAAGTTTGTTCCATGTTGGAACATGGATATGTTGGGATATCACAATATATCTTATTTTAATTAATGCATCTATATACTTGGTAAAGGGTGGAAGGCTCGACCTTATGCCTGGTGTTTTGCTTTGTTCCACTCTTGCCGCCCTAGTTTCTGTCATATCGGTGTTATGTTCCTTGATTTTGTGTTCCTAACGCGGTTGGGTGTTATGGGAACCCCTTGACAGTTTGCTTTGAATAAAACTCCTCCAGCAAGGCCCAACCTTGGTTTTACATTTTCCTAACAACCTACTACCCTTCCCTTGGGTCGGCCAACCCGAGGGTCATCTTTATTTAAACCCCCCGGGCCAGTGCTTCTCTAAGTGTTGGTCCGAACCGAGCCGCCTGCGGGGCCACCTCGGGGAAACTCAGGGGATGGTTTTACTCGTAGTCTGTCTCATCCGGTGTTGCCCTGAGAACGAGATACGTGCGACTCCTATCGGGATTGTCGGCACATCGGGTGGCTTTGCTAGTCTTGTTTTACCATTGTCGAAATGTCTTGTAACCAGGATTCCGAGACTGATCGGGTCTTCCCGGGAGAAGGAATATCCTTCGTTGACCGTGAGAGCTTGTGATGGGCTAAGTTGGGACACCCCTGCAGGGTTTGAGCTTTCGAAAGCCATGCCCGCGGTTATGAGGCAGATGGGAATTTGTTAATATCCGGTTGTAGAGAACTTGACACTTAACTTAATTAAAATGCATCAACCGCATGTGTAGCCGTGATGGTCTCTTTCCGGCGGAGTCCGGGAAGTGAACACGGTTCTTGTGTTATGTTTGAACATAAGTAGTTTCAGGATCACATCTTGATCACTTCTATCTCCTCGACCATTGCGTTGCTTCTCTTCTCGCTCTTATTTGCGTAAGTTAGCCACCATATATGCTTAGTGCTTGCTGCAACTAAACCTCACTACCCTTTCCTACCCATAAGCTTAAATAGTCTTGATCTCGCGGGTGTGAGATTGTTGAGTCCTCGTGACTCACAGATATTTCCAAATAGTTGCAGGTGCTGATGATGCCAGTGCAGGCAACGCAACCGAGCTCAAGTGGGTGGCTCGATGAAGATCTTGATCTTTTTTTTGTTTTGTTTCCTGTTGATCAGTAGTGGAGCCCAGTTGGGACAATCGGGGATCTAGCATTTTAGTTTGTCTTCTTTTATTTTGGGTTCCGTAGTCGGACCTTGATTGCACTCTCGATGATGTATGTTTAACTTGTATTTGTGTGAAGTGGCGATTGTAAGCCATCTCTTTATCCCTTTCTTATTCAATACATGGGATTGTGTGAAGATTACCCCTCTTGCGACAAACCTACCATGCGGCTATGCCTCTAAGTCGTTCCCCGACACGTGGGAGATATAGCCGCATTGTAGGTGTTACACCACCCCTCCCCTCTGGCACAAGGGTTCACACCCCTTGTAACTTTCACGCATAATCCAGTCGACCAAGCCCCCGGGCACCAAGATGTAGGGCTATTACTTCCTCTGAGAAGGGCCTGAACTCGTAAATCTTGCTGCATGATGACCCACAAGTATAGGGGATCAATTGTAGCTCTTTTCGATAAGTAAAAGTGTCGAACCCAACGAGGAGAAGAAGGAAATGACAAGTAGTTTTCAGTAAGGTAATATCTGCAAGTGCTGAAATCGTAACTAGTAGAGTAGTTTGATAGCAAGATAATTTGTAATGGGCAAGTAACGATAGTAGTAGCAAAAGTGCAGCAAGGTAGCCCAATCCTTTTGAGGCAAAGGACGGGCCAAAACGGTCTCTTATAATAAGCAAAGCGTTCTTGAGGGTACACGGGAATTTCATCTAGTCACTTTCATCATGTTGGTTTAATTCATGTTCGCTACTTTGATAATTTGATATGTGGGTGGACCGGTGCTTAGGTGTTGTTCTTACTTGAACAAACCTCCTACTTATGATTAACCTTCCCGCAAGCATCCGCAACTATGGGAAAAGTATTAAGAATAAATTCTAACCATAGCATTAAACTTTTGGATCCAATCAGTCCCTTGCGGAATAGGGCATAAACTGGGGTTTAAGTTTCTGTCGCTCTCGCAACCAATCATCTAATTGCTACTCCACAATGCATTCCCTTAGTCCCAAATATGGTGAAGTTTCATGTAGTCGGCGTTCACATGACACCACTAAGGGAATCACAACATACATACTATCAAAATATTGAACACATATCAAATTCACATGATTACTTGCAACATGATTTCTCCCATGACCTCAAGAACAAAGGTAACTACTCACAAATGATAAACATGCTCATGACTAGAGGGGTATTAAATAACATATTGGATCTGAACATATAATCTTCCACCAAATAAACCATATAGTTATCAACTACAAGATGTAATCAACAGTACTAGTCACCCACAAGTACCAATCTATAGTTCCGGTAACAAGATTGAACACAAGAGATGAACTAGGGTTTGAGAGGAGATGGCGTTGTTGAAGATGTTGATGGAGATTGCCCTCCCCAAGATGGGAGAGTTGTTGGTGATGATGATGACGATGATTTCCCCCTCCAGGAGGGAAGTTCCCCCGGTAGAATCGCTCCGCCGAAGGGAAAAAGTGCTCCTGCCCAAGTTCCGCCTCGAGGCGGCGGCAATTCGTCCCGAAAGTCCTCTCATTATTTTTTATAGCTCAAAATGACTTATATACCAAAATATGGGCACCGGAGGTGGGCCGAGGAGGGCACAACCCACCAGGGCGCGCCTGGGCTCCCTGGCGCGCCCAGGTGGGTTGTGCCCACCTGGTGGGCCCCCTCTGGTAGTTATTTGCTCCAATAATTCTCAAATAATCCATAAAAAATCTCAGTGAAGTTTTAGCTTGTTTAGAGTTGTGCAGAATAGGTAGCCTGGTGTAGCTTTTCCAGGTCCAGATCCCCAACTACCAGAATTCTCCATCTTTGTGTATACCTTGCATATTATGAGAGAAAAGGCATTAGAATTACTCCCAAAAGCATTATTATGGATAAAAATATTGTAAATAACAGTAAGAAAACATGATGCAAAATGGGCGTATCAACTCCCCCAAGCTTAGACCTCGCTTGTCCTCAGGCGAAAAACGAAATTGAAAAACATGTCCACATGCTTTGACAGAAAGGTGTCGATAAAAAAAAATACGGACATAGAAGCATCATGTTGATTATTATAACAGCAACAAAATTAAACATTCGACTTTTATCATATACTTCTCATGAATGAGTAATAGTTCATCACACAATCAAAGTATAAAGCAAAAACACTATTAGAAACCAACAAACTATGTTCTTAGTCAAATTTGCAACTACAATTCATCATCTTTTCAGGAAGGGTCATGTGTCGGAGCCTTTAGGCAAGTCCACATACTTAACCATCATATAGTCTTCTATGATTGCTAACACTCACCACGTACCCATGAGAAAAACATTTCAACCGGACACATAGAAAGATAGGGGGCTTATGGTTTCGCCTCCCAACATACTCACCTCACGGGTGATGTCAACAATAATAACTCATGCCACCCATATTCAACTGGACATATGTGCCTAGATCTTTCCTCACCACATGATGCTTGCCAAAGGAGAAAAATAAAAAGGAATAGAAGGAAAACTTTGACTGTTTGCATAAAAGTAAATACATAAAAGTAAAAGATAGGCCCTTCGCAGAGGGAAGCAGAGGTTTCCGTGCGCTTATTTGTTTGTATGCTCAACCCCTTAGTGCAAAAGAACGTCACGTTACATTGCCCCTTGTGATAGTGACCTTTATTATGTAGTCTGTCGCTTTTATTCTTCACCATCACAAGTTCGTGCAACGCTCAATTTTCTCTTATACTAAATGATCTCACACATTTAGAAGCAATTTTATTGCCTTTTTGCACCGATGACAACTTACTTGAGGGATCTTGCTCAATCCCTAGGTAGGTATTGTGGACACTTGAAAATAAGATTTGGGTTTAAGGGTTTTTGGATGCACAAGTAGTATCTCTACTTAGTGCGGAATTATTGGCCAGCAAAGGTAGGGGGCAAGCACCACATGTTAAAGGATTTATGACAATATAACTTCTATGTGAATATGAACAAACATAAATGATTAAGTTGTCTTCCTTGTCCAACGTCAACAATTTTGGCATATAATATTTTGATGAGGGCTCACAATCACAAAAGATTTCTAGGATAGTATATTTATATGTGAATCTTCTCTTCCCTTATTAACTCTTTCATGAGTTGCATCATTGACTAATGCTATGTTTGTCAATCTCTAATAGAATTTTCTACTTATAATTTTCCTTACGTGGTGCCATCACCTACCATAGGATTAGTATATAATCTTTTCTTTATTTATTTCCTTTCTTTTATTTGTTTCCCTTCTTATTTATTTTATTTTATTTGCAACATGAAAGTAAAGAAAGCAAAAACTCATACTAAACTTTATTATATAACTTGCACATGATTACAGGGATAGATCACTAAGCAAACTCTCAAAGAAGAAATGATCGAACTAAAATTTTATTCATCTAAAGCAAAAGGATCGAACTAAAATAGGTAAAAGCAAAAAAGATAGTGGGATGATACGATACTGGGGCACCTCCCACAACCTTGGCGGAAACCAAGGGGAGTGCCCATACCCGATACTCAATTTTCTTTTGGTGGTGAAGATGATGATGGTGGTGATGAAGTAGTATTCTCCAATATAACCATGAGTAGATGCCTCAAACCTTGAATCTCCCGAAGGGCTTGATGAATTAATTCACTATTTTTCTTCACCTCGACCATTATGTGTTTATTCTCAGGGCCCCACGGTTTTGTTCCTGCACTATTTTCTCTTCGCCGGGATATGTCCCAGTTGGACGGCATGTGCCTACAAGGAGTGTTCTCGAACCCATAATTGTGAATCAAATTATGAAAATTATTATGATGTAACCTATGTAATGGCCTCCTTGGTGGGATCTCTTCTTGCACTTCCAAGCTCGCTTGATTGTTCGATGATCCCATGGCTTGATGAGGATCAGGGTGAGCAGAGATGACAGCTAGTGTACCCCTCTTGGAGGCCGGAGGGCGAATCCCAAAGGGACTTTCCTCTTCTTCCTCCATAGCAACCTCTTCTGCTTCATCCCTCCTTAGATCCTCCTGAAGACATGACGTTGGTCTAGTTGAATCTGTCAAAAAACAGCAAGAAAAGAGAACAAAGGATTTCTCCGTGATACGGTGGTCAACAGGTTCGGGAAGTATATATAGATTTTTTATCTTGGAGGACAAGCATATGGTAGAAAAACGGAGTACGAAAGGTGTCCCAGGTGGGCACAACCCACTTGGGCGCGCCAGGCAAGCCTGGCGCACCCTGGTGTCTTGTTCCCACCAGGGGATGCTTCCTGGAAGTTTCTTTATTCCCAAAATTCTTAAATATTCCAAAACTGATAAAAAATATTTTTGCGGATTTTTTGGAGTTCGTTTACTTACCGTATCACGTACCTCCTTATTTTCACGATTCTAGAGTGTTCCGGAAGGACTCTTTTATGTGTTCTTCTGGTATCATAGTTTGGATAATGTTAATTTCAACATTAATGGGAGTACCTAAGATATAATGCTTTATTCGATGCCCATTGACAACCTTCGGGTTAGTACCTTCGGAATTATTTATTTTGATGGCTCTAGACCGGTAAACCTCCTCGATGACATATGGGCCTTCCCATTTTGAGACAAGTTTTCCTGCAAAGAATCTGAAACGAGAGTTGTACAAAAGAACATACTCTCCGACCTTAAACTCGCGCTTTTGAATTCTTTTGTCATGCCATCTTTTAACTTTTTCTTTAAATAATTTTGCATTTTCATAAGCTTGGGTTCTCCATTCATCTAATGAGCTAATATTAAATAACCTCTTTTCACCAGCAAGTTTGAAGTCATAATTGAGTTCTTTGATTGCCCAATATGATTTATGTTCTAACTCAAGAGGCAAATGACATGATTTTCCATAAACCATTATATAAGGAGACATACCCATAGGATTTTTATATGTTGTTCTATAAGCCCAAAGTGCATCATCTAATTTCTTAGACCAATTTTTCCTGGACCTATTGACATTCTTTTGCAAAATTAATTTTATTTATCTATTGCTAAGTTCAACTTGACCACTAGACTGAGGATGATAAGGTGATGCAATTCTATGGTTAACATCATACTTGATAAGCATTTTACGGAAAGCACCATGGATAAAGTGTGAACCACCATCAGTCATTCAATATCTAGGGACTCCAAACCTTGGGAAAATAACTTCCTTAAGCATTTTAATAGAGGTGTTGTGATCAGCACCTACTACTTGGAATAGCTTCTACCCATTTAGTAACATAATTAACAACAACCAAAATATGTGTATACCCATTAGAGGAAGGAAAAGGTCCCATGTAATCAAATCCCCAAACATCAAATGGTTCAACAACAATTGAATAATTCATAGGCATTTCTTGACGCTTATCGCCTATTCTTTGACATTCATCACAAGATAAGATGAACTTACGGGTATCCTTGAAGAGAGTAGGCCAATAAAATCCAGATTGTAATACCTTATGAGTAGTTGTATCTCTAGCATGATGCCCTCCATAAGCTTCGAAGTGACATTTCCGTAGGATTTGTCCCTGTTCCTGCTCAGGTACACAACGTCTAATAATACCATATACTCCTTCTTTATAAAGATGTGGCTCATCCCAAAAGTAATGTCTTAAATCATAGAAGAATTTTTTTTCTTTTGTTGCTATGTAAAGATAGGTGGTAAATATTTAGCAACAATGTAATTATCATAATCAGCATACCAAGAGTACTGTGAGAAACATTTATTGCATCTAACTGCTCATCAGGAAAACAATCGTCAATAGGTAGTGGGTCATCAAGCACATTTTCAAGCCTAGATAAATTATCAGCTACTGGGTTCTCACCTCCTTTTCTATCAACGATATGTAAATCAAATTCTTGTAACAAGAGAACCCATCGAATAAGCCTAGGTTTAGCATCTTTCTTTTCCATAAGATATTTAATAGCAGCATGGTCTGTGTGAACAGTTACTTCGGAATCAACAATATAAGGTCTAAATTTATCACAAGCAAACACCACTGCTAAGAATTCTTTTCAGTAGTAGCATAATTTATGTGAACAATGTCTAGAGTTTTACTAGCATAATGAATAACATTAAGTTTCTTATCAACTCTTTGTCCTAGAACAGCACCAATAGCATAATCACTAGCATCACCCATAATTTCAAAAGGCAAGTTCCAATCATGTGGTTGAATGATAGGTACAGAAATTAAAGCTTTCTTAAGTGTTTGAAAGGCTTCTAGACAATCACCATCAAAAACAAAAGGAATATCCTTCTGCAAGAGACTGGTAAGAGGCCTAGAAATTTTTGAGCAGTCTTTGATAAATCTCCTATCAAAATCAGTATGACCTAAGAAGCTATGAATACCTTTTATATCTTTAGGACATGGCATTTTCTCAATTGCATCAACCTTAGCTTTGTGCACTTCAATACCTCTTTCAGAAATTTTATGACCCAAGACAATGCCTTCATTAACCATAAAGTGGCACTTCTCCCAATTCAAGACAAGATTTGTTTGTTCACATCTCTGTGAAACTCGATCAAGAGTGCTTAAACGATCATCAAAAGACTTCCCATAAACAGAAAACTCTGCCATGAAAACCTCAACAATCTTTTCATGAAAGTCAGAGAATATAGCAGTCATACATCTTTGAAAGTTAGCAGGTGCATTACATAAACCAAAAGGCATACGTCTATAAGCATAGGTTCCAAAGGGACAAGTAAAAGTGGTCTTTTCTTGATCAGGTTGAGAAACAGGTATTTGTGAAAACCCAGAATATCCATCAAGGAAGCAAAAGTGTGTGTGCTTAGATAATCTTTCAAGCATTTGATCAATAAAAGGCAAAGGGTAATGATATTTTCTAGTTGCTTTGTATAATTTTCTAAAATCAATTACCATTCTATAGCTTGTAACAATTCTTTGGAATAAGTTTATTCTTGTCATTAGGAACAACAATTACACCTCCTTTCTCAGGAACACAATGAACAGGACTTACCCATCTACTATCAGCTATGGGATAGATTATACCTGCTTCCAGAAGTTTTAATATTTTCGTTCTTACCACTTCTTTCATCTTCGGATTTAACCGACGTTTGTGATCAACAACGGGTTTAGCATCAGGTTCCATATTAATTTTGTACTGACATAGAGTGGGACTAATGCCCTTTAAATCATGAAGAGTATACCCAATAACAGATCGGTGCTTCCTTAGAACTTTCAATAATCTTTCTTCTTCATGTTCTGAAAGGTTAGCACTAATAATAACAAGATATATCTTCTTTTCATCAAGATAAGCATATTTCGTGGTGTTTGGCAATTTTTTTAATTCAAACACAGGATCACCTTTAGGTGGAGGAGGACCTCCTAGAGTTTCAATAGGCAAATTGTGTTTAAGCAGAGGACGTTGTTCAAAGAAAATTTTATCTATTTCATTTCTTTCATGCATATGAAAGTCATTCCCAAGGTCTAGCAAATATTGTTCTAAGGGATCAGTAGGTGGTACAACAATAGAAGCAAGACCAATTAATTCATCTTTACTAGGCAATTCTTTTTCATGAAGATTTCTACTAAACTTGGAAAAATTAAACTCATAAGACTCATTACCAAAACTAACACCGACAGTTTGTTTCTCACAATCTATCTTAGCATTAACAATGTTCAAGAAAGGTCTACCAAATATAATGGGACAAAAGTCATCTTGTGGGGAACCAAGAACAAGAAAATCAGTAGGGTATTTTATTTTCCCACACAAGACTTCAACATCTCTAACAATCCCAATTAGTGATATAGTGTCTCTATTAGTAAGTTTAATAGTAACATCTATGTCTTCTATCTGTGCGGGTGCTATGTCATTTATAATTTATTGATATAAGGTGTAAGGAATAGCACTCACACTAGCACCTATGTCACATAAACCATGATAACAGTCATCTCCTATTTTAACTGAGATGACAGGCATGCCAACAACAGCTCTGTGTTTATCTTTCTTATCAGGTTTGGCAATTCCAGCAGCTTCTTCACAGAAGTAAATAACATGCCCATCCACATCTTCTTCTAAGAGATCTTTAACCATAACAATACTAGGTTCTACTTTAATTCATTCATCATTTTTAGGTGTTCTAATGTAGCTTTTGTTAACCATGGATGAAACTTTAGCATGTTTCCTTATCCTAGGGAAAGGTGGTTTCTCAATATAAGCAGAAGGAACAACTGGATCAGCATTATAAAGTATAGTTTCTTCTTTAATTGGTACCGGATCTTTAATTTCTTCTTTAATAGGTGGGTGATATTTAAGCCACTTCTCCTTAGGGAGTTCAACATGAGTAGCAAATAATTCACAAAGGAGGCTACTATCTCAGAGTCAAGTCCATATTTAGTGCTAAACTTTTGAAAAGCATCGGTATCCATAAAAGATTTAACACAAACATACTCAAGTTTAATACCTGACTCTTTACCTTTGTCGAGTTCCCAATCTTCAGAGTTGCATTTAATTCTTTCCCAAAGATCCCACCGGAATTCAATAGTCTTCTTCATAAAAGAACCAGCATAAGAAGTATCAAGCATGGTTTGATCATTACGACAAAGCCGAGCATAAAAGTTCTGAATAATAATTTCTCTTGAGAGCTCATGATTGGGGCATGAATATAACATTGACTTAAGCCTCCCCCAAGCGAGAGCGATACTTTCTCCTTCACGAGGCCAAAAATTATATATATAATTCCAATCATGATGAATTAGATGCATAGGATAATTTTTTTGGTGGAACTCCAGTTTCAAACGTTTCCAATTCCATGATCCAATATCATCGCATAGCCTATACAATGCCAATGCTTTTCCCTTCAAAGATAAAGGGAAAACCTTCTTCATAACTTTATCTCCAGGTAAACCTGCAAGCTTAAACAATCCACAAATTTGTTCTACATATATCAAGTGCATATCAGGATGTTCGGTTCCATCTCCTACATAAGGATTAGCTAGTAGTTGTTCTATCATACCCGAAGGAATTTCATATTCAATATTTTCAGTAGGTGCAGTAGGTTGAGGGGTAGCTAATTGTGGTTCCGGACGAGGTGAAGATACCCCAAAAAAAACCTCAAAGGATTGTTTTCCATAGTAACAAGTGACAATAAATTTCAGCATGCTATATAAATGTTTCCTTACCAAAGGTGCTTCACTCCCCAGCAATGGCACGAGAAAATAGCCTTGATGACCCACACGTACAGGGGATCAATTGTAGCTCTTTTCGATAAGTAAGAGTGTCAAAACCAACGAGGAGCAGAAGGAAATGACAAGTAGTTTTTAGTAAGGTAATGTCTGCAAGTGCTGAAATTGTAAGTAGTAGAGTTGTTTGATAGCAAGATAATTTGTAAGGGGCAAGTAACGATAGTAGTAGCAAAAGTGCAGCAAGGTAGACCAATCCTTTTGAGGCAAAGGACAGGCCAAAACGGTCTCTTATAATAAGCAAAGCGTTCTTGAGGGTACACGGGAATTTCATCTAGTCACTTTCATCATGTTGGTCTAATTCATGTTCGCTACTTTGATAATTTGATATGTGGGTGGACCGGTGCTTAGGTGTTGTTCTTACTTCAACAAACCTCCTACTTATGATTAACCCTCCCGCAAGCATCCGCAACTACAAGAAAAGTATTAAGAATACGACAATGTTATTTTCCTGCCGACTGGTGGTTTGCAACAAGCACATACGATCTGGTGACCGCTCGATCTGCTCCAATTTTTTTCCAGTCTCCCACGCAACAATCGCTCAATCTGGTTCTTTTTCAGTCTCGTGCATGGAAAAGAAAAAAAGGGCACTAGCAAGAATCGAACCTAGAACCTGTTGGTTGAGGCCATAGCACGGTACCAACTAAACTAACTCTCTCTTCTGGTTTTACAAGCAGATTGCTTCTTTTTTATACCGTATTAAATGAGTAGAAAGGAAAAACAACTCAATCCGTTTCTCTCAGGCGAAAAAACTGGGAACTTGTGTGTAAATAGCATGGTATTTGACGCATGCAGACCTAGTAAATTATGATGCAAAGACCGTGATAACTTATGGGTAAATAGCACGATTATGCATCGTAGATCTGATAATTTACATACAAATACCATTGGTAATTTTGACCCTGAAAATTATTAAAACATATCCCGATAACTTCTGTCTGAACAACAGGATAATATACACGCCAATTTTTTGTAAAAAAACATAGTAATTTACGCACGACTGACAATATGACAAACAACCGTGGTCACACAATAGAGCCGGTAACTTTTGGCTGGGGAAAAATTTAGTGGAAAAACAAACCCCGGTAACTTTTATGTAAATATGATAGTAATATACGCATAATAGAGCCGATAAATCACATACAAACACTATGGTAATTCTTTTAACCCTCGAATGAAAGTTGTTGAAAACAATACCCCTGGTAACTTTTGTGCAAATATCATGGTAATATAAGAAAAACAAAGGTGATAACTCACGTACAAGCACCATGGTAACCTTTATACCCAAAAAATGTTAAATAATCTAGTTCGGTAACTTGTATGTAAATAACATGATAATATATACACAACAAAGTTGATAACTCACATACAAACACTTTGGTGACCATTTGACCCAAGGAAAAATATTGAAAAACAACCCCTGATAAATTCTGTGTAAATAGGATGGTAGTATACACACAACAAAGCTAATAGCCCACGTACGAACACCGTGGTAACTCCTTTGACCCTAGGATAAAAGTTGTTGGAAATCATACCCTGGTAATTTCTGTGCAAATAACATGATAATATACACACAACATAGCTGATAACTTTGACTTTGAAAATTTTATCTTTGGAAAACATTACTCTGATAACTGTTGTGTAAATGACATGATAATTTATGCACTGCAGCCCTGATAATTTAGATACAAACATGACGGTAATATTTGAACGCGAGGGGTGCTTGAAACGTACCCTGATGATTACTATGTAAATAGTATGATAATTTATGTATCGCTGTCATGATAACGTATGTACAAACACCACGATAACGTTGACCTAGAAAAAAGTTTTTAAAAACATCTCTTGATAACTTTTGTGTAAATATCATGATTTTTACAGACTGCAAAGTATAATAATTTTGTACAACACCCAGCCGTTTCTCTGACCCAAGAAAAAATATTTAAATTATTCCCCGGTAACTTATGTATAAAAAGCATGATAAGTTACGTACCAAATGATTGATAACTTTTGTACCCTCGCAAAAAAAACTTGTGTACCCTGGCATGCTTTTTACAACGAAATAACCATGATATGTCAACAATTTTTACTATGTTAAAATTACCACGATGTTGTAAATATTAATAGAGAGCAGCCGGGCCATCTATATAGGATAAAAAATATAAAAGGAAAGAAAGAAAAAATATTCGTTTCCAGGTCACGCTAAGTAGCAGTATAAATACTATCTAACCTTAATGTAATCACTGGCTCAATCTAGACTTGGTGGTTGCGAACTACTGTGGTCTACCAAGTGGTGGTGGGTTCGATTCCCACTTCTACCAATTCTTTTTGGACTGTGCTAACGACCAGTCGACTAGTCGTTAGCGACAGATCCGGATGATTCCACCCACGTACGATCCGCTTCTCTCGATGTGGGAATCGATCCACCGCATCTTTTTTTCTTCGATGTGGGAATTGATCCACCACATCTTTTTTTCTAGCGCAATAAAAAGAATTGGTAGAAGTGGGAATCGAACCCACCACCTCTTGGTAGACCATAGTAGTTCGCAACCACCCGGTCTAGATTGAGCCAGTAATTACGTTAAGGTTAGATAGTATTTATACTTCTACTTAGCGTGACCTCGAAACGAATATTTTTTCTTTCTTTCCTTTTATATTTTTTATCCTATATAGATGGCCCGGCTGCTCTGTTAATATTTACAACATCATGGCAATTTTAACGTAGTAAAAATTGTTGACATATCATGGTAACTTCATTGTAAAAAGCATGCCAGGGTACACAAGTTTTTTCTACGAGGGTACAAAAGTTATCAACCATTTGGTACATAACTTATCATGCTTTTTATACATAAGTTACCGGGGAATATTTTAAATATTGTTTTCTTGGGTCAGAGATACGGCTGGGCGTTGTACAAAATTATTATACTTTGCAGTCTGTAAAAATCATGATAGTTACACAAAAGTTATCAAAAGATGTTTTTAAAAACATTTTTCTAGGTCAACGTTATCGTGGTGTTTGTACATAGGTTATGGTGATAGCGATACATAAATTATCATACTATTTACATAGTAATTATCAGGGTACGTTTCAAGCACCCCTCGCGTTGAAATATTACTGTCATGTTTGTATCTAAATTATCAGGGCTGCAGTGCATAAATTATCATATCATTTACACAACAGTTATTAGAGTAATGTTTTCCAAAGAGAAAATTTTCAAAGTCAAAGTTATCAGCTATGTTGTGTGTATATTATCATCTTATTTGCACAGAAATTACCGGGGTATGATTTCCAACAACTTTTGTTATAGGGTCAAAGGAGTTACCACGGAGTTCGTACATGGGCTATCAGCTTTGTTGTGGGTATATGTCGGCGATCTGGGAACGGGGGTCCCCAGACTTGCCTGCCTGCGGCCTGCGGCGTGGCTCAAGTGGGGGCCCAGCCTGGCTCATCTTCATCAATACAAGACTCAAGACCCTCGCGAGGGGCCAAGCCTCGCGAGGCGGACGACACGGCGCATCCTCAGGCATAGCCTCGTCAGGCTGGCTCGCGAGAAGGCGGAGAGTTCAAGGCGGGGTACCTCGCAAGGTGCCCATGACGCAAGCCATGACGACTCAGGGCACCAGGCGGGTGCCAGCGCGCGCAGCGTCCTTCTTTCCTCTTTGGTGCAAAGGGGGCAAGCGCAGCCGCGGAGTACCGAGGCATCAGGCAATGGTTGCCATTTCGGTGCAACGAGACCAGGACCAAGCGGACTACAAGACGGAGGTCACCATGGAGCCCAGCACGGCGTCACCGCAGAGTCTTTCGCAGGCGAAGACCACCTTTAGTCAGGATAAGAGTACTTGCTGTCCCCCTTCAAATTAGCCCGCCATTGTTGGCTCCCTTCCCGCTCGATATTTGGGAAGAGGACCAGGGCCTCTATAAATAGGGACCGGCCACCCACGTAGCAAAGGGTTCGGTTCGGCCCGTGGATCCGGCGAGCAGGAAGAGAGAGAGAGAGAGGTGACTGAACTCCTCCCAGCAGTTCGTCGCCCCAGCTAAGAACTGACCCTCGCGAGTCCGTTCTTCCTTGTAGTGTTCATCATAATCAGCCCCAAGAGGCAATCCATCCACCACACACTGGAGTAGGGTATTACACCACAATGTGGCCCGAACCAGTATAAATCTTGTGTCTCTTGTGTGATTCCTTTAGTAGTTTAGATCTTTGTGAGACGGGGAGGTTGAGGACGTGATTTCCGCGCGCACCCCAGTGTTCGAACCTTAAGGGTCAGCCGGAACCCGAAATCCGACATTTGGCACGCCAGGTAGGGGTGCGCCGGAATTCGTCTTCCACCGCTCCGCTCTCCTCCGACCGTCACATCCATGTCTGACGCTCGTCGGGCCCGCGCCGAGCGCTCGGCCGCCACCGCTTCTTGCGTCGCCTGGATGGCCCCCGTCGATAGGCGTCCTCGTCGTTCCCCGTCGCCCTCCGTCGACACCGCCACCGGCCCGGCGGGAAACGAGCGGTGAGCACCACCCCAGCATCCACCCGCGCGACGGAGTGACTGTACCACGACGTCGATGCCTCCGGTCGTTGCAGCCCTCCTGGGCGGCTCGCAGACACCGCCCACAAGTCGCCACGTCAACCCTTTGCCCGCCGGGTTAACACCGTCTCCGCACGGCAGGGGGCTTCCCCGGACCGGGCGGCGCCCGAGGCCGGCCTGACCTTCAGCTCGGAGGACCACCCCACCAACCCGGTGGGCTCGGGCACACTCCCGCTGTTGTGCACCCCCACTATCTGCCAGGTGGCCGTCACCAGGGCCCTCGTTGACGGCGGCGCAGGCCTCAGCGTGCTTTCGGTCGAGACTTTCAGCCTCCTCTGCATACCTTGGGAGCGGCTGCGACCCAGTGATCCTTCTCGGGTGTTGGGGGCGGATCATCCGACTCCCTGGGACAGATCCGGCTCCCAGTAACCTTCAGCACCTACGACAACTTCCGCACGGGGATGGTCGACTTCGACATCGCCCCCATCGGCCTCCCTTACAACGCCATCCTCGGCTACCCAGCTCTGGCTCAATTCATGGCCGCCACGCACCCAGCGTACAACCTCATGAAGATGTCCGGGAGCAGCAGTACCCTCACCGTGCACGGGGACACCGGGGACGCCCTGCAAGTACTCAAGCTCGCCTTCAAGACGGCGGCACTGGCACGGCCCATTGACGCGGAGACCCCTGAGCCCAAGGGGGTTGCGCCCGCCAAGAAGAAGCAGTTGTTCACCCAGGACAAAGCAGAAACCAAGCAGATACCCATCAACGAGGACGGGTCCTTTGGTGCCACTTTCACCATAGGCGCCAACCTAGAGCCTGAGCAGGAGGGGGCCTTGGTCAAGTTCCTGCGCTCGAATAAGAAGGTATTTGCTTGGGCCCAGATCAGCTAGCGGGGATCCCCAGAAGTGTCATCGAGCATCACCTCAACGTGTGCCCAAATGTTCGCCCCGTGAAGCAGAAGGCCAGGCGGCAGTCCACGGAGAAGCAGGCTTTCATCGCCCAAGAGACCCGCAAACTAGAGGCCGCCGGGGTCATTCGCGAGGTCCGATACCCGGATTGGTTGGCCAACCCTGTCGTTGTGCCCAAGAAGGGGGGGAAAGAACGCATGTGTGTCGACTTCACCAACCTCAACAAGGCATGCCCGCAAGATCCATTCCCGCTCCCCCGCATCGACCAGATTGTCGATTCCACTACGGAGTGCGACTTCCTATGCTTCCTGGACGCCTTCTCCGGGTATCACCAGATCAAGATGGCCATGGAAGACGTTGAGAAGACCGCCTTCTTGACCCCGTGCGGGGTATACTGCTATACATGCATGCTGTTCAGGCTGCGTAACGCAGGGGCAACCTTTCAGCGACTGATGCACATCACCTTGGGCCAGCAGCTCGGAAAGAATGTCGAAGCCTACGTTGATGATATTGTAGTAAAATCTCGGGAGGCCAAGACCCTGATACAAGACCTGGAGGAGACCTTCGCGAGCCTCGACGCAGTAAACCTGCGGCTCAACCCGGAGAAATGTGTGTTTGGCGTCCCCTCGTGCAAGCTCTTGGGATTCCTCGTGTCCCACCGTGGCATCGAGGCCAACCCCGAGAAGGTCAAGGCAGTCGAAGACATGAGTCCACCAAAGACCCTCAGAGAAATGCAGAAGCTCACTGGGCGCGTGACCGTGCTAGGGCGCTTCATCTCCAAACTGGGGGAGCGAGCGCTGCCTTTCTTCCAGCTGATGAAGAAAAAGGGGCCCTTTGAATGGACTGAAGAGGCAGATAAGGCATTTCAAGATCTCAAGAGGTACCTGACCAGTCCCCCAGTCATGGTGGCTCCGCGCCCTCAGGAGCCCCTGCTGCTGCACCTCGCCACCACATCCTACTCCGCCAGCGTAGCCCTGGTGGCGGTTAGGGAGGAGCGCCAAGTCAAGGCCGCAGCGGCGGCCCGAGGCAGGACAAAACGGGAACAAGGAAAGCCTGCAGAAGCCACAACCGCAGCTGGGGAGGGTCAGCTGCCGAGGAATGCACCGGGGGCAGGAGAGGCCGCCTGACCAGATGGTCCACCTCCCGAGGCCACGTCGCCCCGTGAGGCGCCTTTACCTCCCGAGGGCGCGGCAACCCCAGATGCTCCCAGCCTTGTCGAGCACCCAGTTTACTTTGTTAGCACGATGCTACGGGACGCGAGGGCACGGTACCCAATGCCTCAGAAGCTCCTCCTCGCGCTACTGGTAGCCTCGCGCAAGCTGCGTCACTACTTCCAGGCTCATCCCATCAAAGTCGTCTCGTCATACCCCCTGGAGAGAGTGCTCAGGAGCCCTAACTCAGCCGGAAGGGTCGCTGAGTGGAACATAGAGCTGCAGGCGTTTCAGCTCGAGTTCAGCACAACCAGGGTCATCAAAGGAGCAGCGTTGGCGGATTTTGTGGCAGAATGGACGGAGGCACCAGGCCTCAAGGCCGACGAGGATCGGTCCCTCTCCCCGGGGAGCGAGGCGCCAGAAGGCTGGGTCATGCACTTCGACGGGGCGTTCTCCAGACATGGTGCTGGGGCTGGGGCGGTGCTTATATCGCCCACTCAGGACAAGCTCTACTACGCCGTACAGCTCTGTTTCTAGTAAGGTGAAAAGGTCTCCAACAACATAGCGGAGTATGAAGGTTTGATAGCGGGCTTGAAGGCCGCGGCAGCCCTGGGGGTGAAACGCCTCACCATTAAGGGCGATTCGCAGCTCCTTCTTAATTTCTCCAACAAGGTGTACGAGCCGAAAGATGAGCACATGGAAGCCTACCTTGCGGAGGTCCGCCGGATGGAGAAGCAGTTCTGGGGGTTGGAGTTGCAGCATGTGCCCCGTGGCACCAATCAGGAGGCCGACGACATCGCCAAACGGGCGTCCAGGCGGTTGCCTCAGGAGCCTGGTGTCTTCGAGGAGCGGCTCTTCAAGCCCTCAGCCCTGCCGTCATTGTCAAACACGGCTCAACCTCGGGAGGAGCTCCCCCAGCCACCTGCCTCAGGAGCCCCGGCCTGTGGCCCGGCCTTAGGAGCATGCCTGCTCCTGATGATGGAACCTCAGGAGGGGTGCTGGATCACGGAGCTCGGGAGTTACTTAACACAAGGGACCTTGCCGGAGAAGGAGGAGGAAGCGGAGCGTGTGGCACGACAGGCCACGGCGTACTGCATCAAGGATGGAGAGCTCTACTGGAAGCGACCAAATGATGTATCCCTGCGCTGCATCTCCAGGGAGCAAGGAAAGGAACTGCCGGAAGACATACACGGCGGAGACTGTGGACATCATTCATCATCACGGACCCTCGTCGGCAAGGTGTTCCGCAGTGGGTTTGATTGGCCCACCGCACTCAATGACGCCATCGAACTGGTGAAAGCTTGTGAGGCCTGCCAGTTCCACGCCAAGCAAATCCATCAGCCGGCGGGAGGCCTGCAGACTATACCCCTTTCGTGGCCATTTGCAGTCTGGCGGCTGGACATCCTGGGCCCGTTTCCTCGGGCGCCAGGGGGCTACCGCTACCTCTACGTCGCCGTGGACAAGTTCACCAAGTGGGCTGAAGTGGAGGCCGTCTACACCATCCCCGCGGGCTCCGCGGTCAAGTTCATCAGGGGCATCGTGAGCCGGTTCGGGGTGCCGAACCGCATCATCAGAGACAATGGTTCGCAGTTCACCAGTAACCTCTTCAAAACATACTGTGCTAACCTTGGAACGCAGATATGCTACGCTTCAGTGGCGCACCCTCGAAGCAACGGCCAGGCCGAGCGAGCCAACGCGGAGGTCCTGAGGGGCCTCAAGACCAGGACGTTAAAGAAGAAGCTCGAGGCCTATGGCCGAGGTTGGTACGACGAGCTTCAGTCCGTGTTGTGGTCCATCCGCACCACCGCGACCAAACCGACTGGAGAAACCCCATTCTTCCTGGTCTACGGAGCGGAGGCAGTCATCCCTCACGAGGTCACACGTCGCTCCGCGCGGGTCCTGGTGTTCAACGAGGCGCAGCAGGACGCCATGCGGGGGACGGACCTCGTGTTGGGGGAGGAATGTCGCGGGAGGCCGTGCTGTGAGCGGCGAGGTATCAGCAAGCGCTGCGGCGGTACCACTGCCGCAACATCCGCCCCAGGACCCTTGAGGTAAGAGACCTCGTGCTCAGGCGGGTCCTCTCCAGGGAGGGATTGCACAAGCTCTCTCCCATGTGGGAGGGCCCGTTCAAGGTTGTTCATGTTTCTAGGCCCGGCTCCGCGCGCTTGGAGACTCAGGAGGGAGTGCTGGTCCAGAACGCGTGGAACATCCAGCACCTCCGGAGGTTCTACCCCTAAAAAGGCCCGGAGCCTGTGAAGCAAGGCGAATGCCTGTGAAGATCATCTCTTTTTGGAAAGGCCCAGAGCCTGTGAGGCAAGGCGAGTGCCTGTGAAGATCATCTCTTTTGGGAAGGCCCGGAGCCTGCGAAGCAAGGCGAGTGCCTGTGAAGATCATCGCTTTGGAAAAAGGCCCGGAGCCTGTGAAGCAAGGCGAGTGCCTGTGAAGATCATCTCTTTTTGGAAAGGCCCAGAGCCTGTGAAGCAAGGCGAGTGCCTGTGAAGATCATCTCTTTTGGGAAGGCCCGGAGCCTGCGAAGCAAGGCGAGTGCCTGTGAAGATCATCTCTTTTTGAAAAGGCCCAGAGCCTGTGAAGCAAGGCGAGCGCCTGTGAAGCTATCGCTTTGGAAAAGGCCCGGAGCCTGTGAAGCAAGGCCAATGCCTGTGAAGCTCGCCGCCCCATGACACTCTCACGTAATAATGAGTGGGGCTGTACACGCCCCGGAGTCTCAGGAGCGCCGGCCTCGGGCCCTGGGGCTCCCTCCCACGCCCAGTGGCAGCACTTAGCTCCGCGCTAGTGAGAAGATGTCGAAGACTAGATTAGGTGCCGGACACGGCTTTTTCATTTGCTTTCCGCAGTTGACGTGTTTGTTTGCATTTGGAGTCTTATTGAAGTTGTCGTTGTTGCTGATTTGTGGTTCGTCGATTTTCGCTCCTCGCTTTGGTTTCTCTCGTAAACAACCTTGCGAGGGATGGTGCTCAGACGTCCTCGTGAGGGTTTCTGCCCTAGCCGCAGGAAGGTTTTCACAACCCTGGCACATTACAGGAGCACCCCTTCTAGTCCGTGCCCGTCGGGCACCGCGACGCGCACACAGGGCCTGGGTCGGTCGCCCCACCCCCCGGCAGGGGTCGAAGACTATCTACGCACAGGCGAGAAATCAAGAGGTGCAAAAAATGAGGTCAAGGTAATAGCTAAAATGGCAATGTTTCCCAACACGCCCAAGGGGGCTCCATGCAGCTGTTCTGTCTTACACAAGGAACAAAAGAGAAAGGAAAAAGACGAGCCCGGCGCAGCCCCCCTCACATTGGCCCGCGGAGGCAACACGGGCTGCCTCAGGGCCTCAGGCGGACTCCCTCTCGCGCTTCACCGGGGCACGACGGCGGGCGGACGAACCACCACCTCCCAAGCAAGCTCGACGGCGCGGGGGAGGACTGCTGCCACCGCTGGAGGAGTCGCTTGAGGAAGAGCTGGCGAAGCTTGGGGAGTCGCGGACGCCGCCATCCGCGCGGGCGCTATCTCCTCCATCGCCATCGAAGCAGGGGCCGCGGACGCGGTCGTCGTCCTCAGGGCAGCACCCCGCGCGGCGACCATCTTCCCCAAACACCCTCACATAGAGGGTGGCGTCGCCGTCGAACCTGAAGTGCAGAGTGCACCGACGCTCCAGGCCGCGAGCGCGGGCGAACGCCTGCCAGCCCCAAGTGAAGGCCAAGCCCCCGCTGGCGGAGACCTCCAGCGCGACCCATGAGGACCTGCTGCAGCAGCCCTCAAACTGGAGCCAGAGGCCACCAGGAGTGCCGGCCGGGAGTTCACCAAGGAGGAAGCGAGGGAGCGGGAGCCTGGCGCGAGTCGGCTCCGCCGACCAGACGACGAACTCCGGCAGCGCCTGCATAGCGCGAAAGCGCGGCCTGGGAGAACGCGTGACCCAGGCGCGTCCTTCGGCTATGGCGGCTTGCCCGTCGTCGCGCTGGGAGCCGCCCCCATGGCCACTGAACGGCGACCGGGGCGGCCACTGGATGCTTCCGAGGGCGCCCACAACCGCGCTTGGGCGGGGGAGAGGCAGGACCAACCTGGAGGGCCTTCCCCTTCTCTGCAGCCGAGTACCTCCTTGATGGAGACATCACACCAAGACGGAACGAGAACTGAGGCGAATGGGAGAGCAAGAAGAGATGGATTGGAAGGGCACGCGCGGTGCCGTACTTATAGCCGGCGAAGGCCAACCGCCGGCCTCCACAATTGCAGGTAATCATAACACGATCTGCATGCAGGGACTTGTCCAACTCGCACGATCACCAAGGCGTCATGGGGAAGTGGAGTCGCCCACGTCCAATCAACCGCCACGCGGCGCCCAAGGCCGCAGGCTGTTAGGGCCCGCGGCGCTTCGCCCTTGCCCTTTCGCCTCTCGGCACGGCCAAGTCCGTGTGCGCCTTGGGCCCGGGGGCTACTGTCTGCGTCCTGGGAACGGGGGTCCCCAGACTTGCCTGCCTGCGGCCTGCGGTGTGGCTCAAGTGGGGGCCCAGCCCGGCCCATCTTCATCAACACAAGACTCAAGACCCTCGCGAGGGGCCAAGCCTCGCGAGGCGGACGACACGGCGCATCCTCAGGCATAGCCTCGTTAGGCTGGCTCGCGAGGAGGCGGAGAGTTCAAGGCGGGGTACCTCGCGAGGTGCCCATGACGCAAGCCATGACGACTCAGGGCACCAGGCGGGTGCCAGCGCGCGCAGCGTCCTTCTTTCCTCTTTGGTGCAAAGGGGGCAAGCGCAGCCGCGGACTACCGAGGCATCAGGCAAAGGTTGCCATTTCGGTGCAACGAGACCAGGACCAAGCGGACTACGAGACGGAGGTCACCATGGAGCCCAGCACGGCGTCACCGCAGAGTCTTTCGCGGGTGAAGACCACCTTTAGTCAGGATAAGAGTACTTGCTGTCCCCCTTCAAATTAGCCCGCCATTGTTGGCTCCCTTCCCGCTTGATATTTGGGAAGAGGACCAGGGCCTCTATAAATAGGGACCGGCCACCCATGTAGCAAAGGGTTCGGTTCGGCGCGTGGATCCGGCCAGCAGGAAGAGAGAGAGAGAGAGAGAGAGAGAGAGAGAGAGAGAGAGGTGACTGAACTCCTCCCAGCAGTTCGTCGCCCCAGCTAAGAACTGACCCTCGCGAGTCCGTTCTTCCTTGTAGTGTTCATCATAATCAGCCCCAAGAGGCAATCCATCCACCACACATTGGAGTAGGGTATTACACCACAATGGTGGCCCGAACCAGTATAAATCTTGTGTCTCTTGTGTGATTCCTTTAGTAGTTTAGATCTTTGTGAGATGGGGAGGTTGAGGACGTGATTTCCGCGCGCACCCCAGTGTTCGAACCTTAAGGGTCAGTCGGAACCCGAAATCCGACAGTATACTACCATCCTATTTACACAGAATTTATCAGGGATTGTTTTTCAATACTTTTCCTCGGGTCAAATGGTTACCAGGGTGTTTGTATGTGAGTTATCAACTTTGTTGTCGGCGTTCTGGGAACGGGGGTCCCCAGACTTGCCTGTCTGCGGTCTGCGGCGTGGCTCAAAGGGGGGCCCAGCACGGCCCATCTTCACCAACACAGACCCAAGACCCTCGCGAGGGGCCAAGCCTCGCGGGGCGCATGACGCGGAGCTTCCTCAGGCACAGCCTCGTCAGGCTGGCTCATGAGGAGGCGGAGAGATCAAGGCGGGGTACCTCACGAGGTGCCCGTGACGCAAGCCATGACGACCAAGGGCGCCAGGCGGGTGCCAGCCCGCGCAGTGTCCTCCTTTCCTCTTTGGTGCAAAGGGGGCAAGCGCAGTCGCGGAGTACCGAGGCATCAGGCAAAGGTTGCCATTTCGGTGCAACGAGACCAAGACCAGGAGGACAACGAGACGGAGGTCATCGTGGAGCCCGAGACGGCGTCATCACCAGAGCTTTGCGCAGGCGAAGACTACTTTTGTCAGGATAGCTAATACTAGCTGTCCCACTTCAAATTAGCCCGCCATTGTTGGCTCCCTTCCCGCTCGATATTTGGGAAGAGGACCAGGGCCTCTATAAATAGGACCGGCCACCCACATAGCAAAGGGGTTCCGGGGGGTTCGAAGCAGGGGTTGAAAGGAAGAGGCTCTTTAGAGAGGGTCTCGATCAGAAAGAGAGAGAGAGAGAGAGAGAGAGAGAGAGAGAGAGAGAGAGAGAGAGAGAGAGATAGAAAGGTGACTGAACTCCTCCCAGCAGTTCATCGCCCCAGCCAAGAACAGACACTCGCGAGGCTGTTCTTCCTTGTATTGTTCATCATCATCAGCCCAAGAGGCAATCCACCACACCACACACTGGAGTAGGGTATTACACCACAACGGTGGCCCAAACCAGTATAAACCCTGTGTCTCTTGTGTTGTTCTTTCCATAGCTTAGATCTTAGCGAGGCGGAGGGGTGCAGGTAGGTAGGAGGCGCAATCTCCGCGCGCACCCCAGTGTTCGAACCTCAAGGGTCTGCCGGAACCCGAAATCCAACATTTGGCGCTCCAGGTAGGGGTGCACCGAAATACACCTCCTATAGCTTCATGCCCCGTCGCGTCGTCATCACCATGCCCGGCGACCAGGAGGGCAACCCAGATCCATGGGCGGCGTGGCCTGCCCGCGCAGAGCCGCTCGCCTCGGGCGACCCCGTGCCCCAGGCAGCTCGCGGTCCGCAGGGCGCTGTAGGCCGCGGGCGACGCGGACAGGCTTCGACAGCTCTCACACCGCGGCAGGCGCGGTCGGTAGCAAGGGCCTCCAATCACGCCGCGACCACGACACCGTACACCCGCCGGGAGCAGGCGAACTCGAGGGTCGCGCTCATGGTGGCCCGAGAGCTGCTGCAGTGCAGACTGCTGGAGGGCGGCCGCGACGTGCTGCTGGAGCGGGTGGCACAGCTCGTGGGCTTCGCCGCCTCGGGGACTCACCCCTTCTGCACCCAGCTCCCATCTCAAGCCCAGGGCGGCCCGCGAGGGGGCTCCGCGCGCGCCCGCGGGCTCCAAGGCTACTCCAACACCAGCGAGGCTGTAAGCACCGGACCGGCGGCGGCGCTGCCCCCGCTCCCGGTCCGCGAAGAAGAAGGACTCGACGCGACCCGCGGCCCCAGTGGACAGCCGCGCAGCCACCCCGCGGTAGGCGCGTCAGGCAGGACCGCGTGGCACGCAGAGCACTACAGCGTGGCCTTCGGGATGACGGCGCCAGAGGAGTATGTGCCCCTCATGATGGACCAAGGACACCCACACGAGGGCGAACAAGGCTCGCTCCTCAGCCCAAGCTGGGGGGACAAGGCGCCAGAAGCTGAGCCCTTCCAGGAGTCCCGGGACGGTCCCACTGGGCACGCTGGAGGCAACGATTATCGGTACCGCTAATTCTTCAGCAGGCATACGCTAACCATGGATCGCAGGAGGTGCAGGTTGCCATAGCGAGCAGCTGCCCCGCTCCCACAGTCTCCTACCCCTCGGGAAGAGGGCACAGGGGGCTGCAGGAGAGGGGCAAGGATCCGACATCACCACCGCAGCGTTCGGAGCAAGGTGTCCTCAGGAGGTAGGCCCTCCGCTGGGGAGGTGCCTCAGGGCCTGCCCCTGGCGGAGGACCCGTGGTCGTCGGGGGAACCGCTGGCGACCGCTCTACCCCATTGGTGGCGTCCTGGTTTTCGGTCGTCGTTGATGGCACTAGAGTGTGGCCCAAGGCGGGGCCCCGCATCTGGCGATATGAAGCAAGGTCAGTACCTGTGAAGAAGGCCCAGTGCCTGTGAAGCTCGTCGCCCCGTGACACTCTCACGTAATACTGAGTGGGGCTGTACACACCCCGGAGTCTCAGGGGTGCCGGCCTCAGGCCCTGGGGCTCCCTCCCACGCCCAATGGCAGCACTTAACTCCACGCTGGTGAGAAAACGTCCAAGACTAGACTAGGTGCCGGACACGGCCTTTTGTTTGCTTTCGTTGCTCTTCCCTTTGGTTGTCACTTTCCCCCGCTGGATTCAAGTTGGATTTAAATTTGAGATTTGCGTGTGTTCGGGGAAGGGGTGCTTAGTATCGTTCGAGCAATTTCTCGCGTTTTGGTTACCACTTCGCCTCAGCTGCCTCCCCTCGCGAGCCCCTCGCGAGCCGGGTCAGGCCTAGCTTGCGCGCAGCCCAGACTGCCGCCGAAGTGACCTCTCAGGAGGGTGTTTTACTGCAGATCCTACGAGCCCAATCAGGTAACACTCGAGACACCACAACCCCCCGCGGGCTGCCTCAGGGCCAGCACGGAACAAAGTTAAACTAGCCGACCAGCGCATCGCTTGGGCCAACCACTTGGCGCGGGCGCAAGGGCAGTGTAGCGTCTACTAATACGATGAACACAAGTTTTACATAAGGGGCTCCCCCTCCAAAATGCTCTCACTGCAATCAGGTCAAAACCTGAGTTCTATTCCTGCAGGGTAAGGAAGTAGGAGCGATGCACAATTAGTCGGATGAATCCCCCAATGCGTTTTCGGGAGCACCACCTGAGTTGTTGCTGGCGTCGCTGAACTCGCCATCGCTGTCCGCGTCGCTGCCAGCGGCGTCAGGGCCGTCCATCACGCCGCCCTCGTCAGCCGCCACGATCGCATCGTCGTTGTCTGAGGCGAAGGCCCTGATAAGAGCATCCACATTGTCTTCCACCCAGTGCGCCAGATCGCCTCGGACGGCCTAGGGGACTGAGGCGGTGGCGGCGTCAAAATCAAAGTGAGGATCCATGTTCCGGAGGTGGCTGAAGACGCGAAAAAAGGCGCGCCCGAGCAGGGCGCGGCTCCTCTCCTCCACCAACCTGTCAGCCCTGACCGACCGCGCCTCCAGCTGCATCACCACGTCAGTGAAGAACTGAAGATTGCGAGCATAGTTGACTGTGTGTGGCTCGCCAACAGCCACCTCGCAGATGTTGCCCAAGGCCACGTTGGCTCTCTCCCGGAGCGTGGTGAGCATGGGGCCGTGCTCATGCTCCAGGATCCGCCGCTGACGTATCTCGTCCGCATTCTGGCGCGCGACGGCATCAGCCTCCTCCACCCACTGGCGAAGAAGGAGCACCTCGGCCTGGGAGGTGGTTAACTCACCTTGCGCCACCTCAAGGGCGGCTCGGGAAGCATCGGCCCGCCGCGTCGCCTCCTCCAGCTTGGCCCTCAAGGCGGCAGTCCTGCCTTCAGCTTCGGCCCAGATCAACCCCAGCTTCTCTTCGAACTCGTGCTCAAGGTTCAAATGCGCCGTCACCACCCGACGTCCGACCTCCTCCAGGACACGGGCTTCCTGTGCAGCGACATCATCCTCCGCCTGCGTCACCAAGCGCTCCCTTGTCTCCAGACGCTCATACTCGCGGGTATGTTCGGCGGCTTCCAGCGTCAGCGCCTCCTCATGCTTCTGGAGCTCTACTGAGTCGCCAGAGGCCACCTTCATCGACGCGAGGGCTGCCTCGCGCAGCTCCACCTGCTCCTCCAATGAGTGGCACCAGGCCAGGAGATCCCGAGCCCGCTCTTCCGCCGCCTTTCGCCGCCGGTCGGCTTCCCGGGCCTCCTCAGCGGCCCAAGATCGGGCCTCCCGAGAGGCCACCAGCGACGCTTGGGCCTCCATGTCGTCAAGATCGCGCTGATGGCGCGCAAGGGTGATGGCGCCCTCTAGCTCGCGCCCCTCTGCAGCCAGGCGCAGGCCCTCGGCCTCAAGGCGCGCGTCTTCATCAGCAAGCTCCTCACCAAGCAGGCTCACCATGTCAGCCGCCCTTCGAAGGAATCCTTGGCGGAGAGCACGACGCTCCCGAGTGCGCTCGAGCACGTCTTCCACACCATCAACTGCCCCAAGCAAGCGCCGGGAGCCACGAATCGACACTCCCCCTCCAGGCTGGGGGCTAGCACCCTCGCGACGGCCGGGCACGCCGCGTCAGAAGCCCGGCCTGGATCCAGCCCATCCCCAGGTGAAGAGCGCAGGGAGCGCCTCAGCCAATCGCAGTCTAGGACCAGGCGAGAAGCCCACGGCAGGCTGGCTATGCCACGAGAAGGCTCGCGAAGGAGGATCGCGAGGTGCGCGGGGCCATGGTATGCCTCGGGACGGTTCGTCTCTTTGATCGCCCTCACCACAAGGGCTCCGCTGCTCGGAGCGCTCGAGGACGGTGGAGGGGGCGAAGCCAAGGGGGACGGCTCCTCAGCCATCTCCGCAAGCTCGGCTGGAAGGGGCCTGCGGAGCAAGGGTCAGTGAAAGTAACAGAAGGATCGGGAGCTGGGAAAGGAGAAGGCTTACTCATCAGTGGCGAAGTACTTCCTATGCTTCAGCAGGCGACAAGGGTAATCGCTGCCCAGGGCCTCCCTTCTCTTCCGGAGAGCCACAAAGTCCACGTGGAAGCGGCCCAAGAGTTGGGCGCATGGATCAACCTGCGACAAAGATGGAGCGGCAAGGCGATCTGCGTCAGGGGCGCCTGCCTGATGTGCGCCGCCAATCGCCTCACCAAGAGAAGCCGCCGGAGCCTCAGTGGCCTCGGTCGTAGGCGCAGAGTGCAGCTGCTTGTCACCCTCAGCCTCAGCGGCACGGGCCCCGATAACTGCTTCCTCATGAGCCTCGCCCGGCGTTGTCACCCCGCCGGGAGCCCCCTCGGCCTCTGGCGCCTCGTGCCTCCCTGCTCCGCCACTTGAGGAAGAGTCGCCTTGGCCGACTGGATGGGCAGTCACCACCACTGGATTCTCACGAGGCCCCTGAAGACCGGCGGGGTGCGGCCCCCACTCATCGAAGATAGGCATCTTCCTCACAAAATCGCCCCCGCTCTGGCAGAGGTACAGCAAGGCCCCTCCCTGCTAGATATTGCCAGGGTTGGGGTCCCCCGTCAGGGTCAAGAGGGCCGTCCTCAGCACTTCAGGCGTCAGGTCCTCTTCCTGGAGCCTCATACGATCATCGCGCCTGCTGAAGGCCCACATCCGGCGGGAGTGGCGCTGGAGAGGAGCAACGCGGCGTAGCAGGAACTCCTTCACCGCCTTGGGCGCTGTCGCGCCAAGCGACCTCAAGAACGCAAAGCGGTGCTAGACGAAGACGAGCCGGGGGCTCTCAAGCGTCTCCTGGCCCCAGCCTGAATTAGGGACAGCAGGCGAAGTTGGCTCCAACAGCAGGGGGCTGGGCACCCCAGCATCCACATACAGCCACCGCTCGCGGAACCCAGCCGCGGGCGGAAGGAGCCTGAAGTCAATCCCAGAGGCCGCCGTCTCAGACGCGGCAATGAAGCTCACACACGCCCAGCATTGGGTAGGGTCAACAAGGCGCAGCGAGAAGAAGTGGCGCAGCAAGGCGACCGAAGGAAGGATGCCCATCATAGCCTCGCAAACAAAGGCGAAGACCGAAAGGAGAGCGATGGATTCAGGACCCAGATGCATCATGTGGATCTGATAGTGGGAAAGCACGGCATTGAAGAAATCAGAAAAGGGAGGAACCAGACCCGCCCACAGGGCGTCGGCAAAATATGGGACCTTGGTGGCTATCCTGTCGATGGAGAAGTGGGACGCGGGCCAGGCCGTCGTCCTCCCACATTCATTGAAGATGGTGGCCAGAGCTGAGCTGACCTTGCCCAAGCCCTCGGCGGGAGCCACCGGCGGCGGCGGGCAAGGCGGAGGCACAGGTTCCCTCCCTCTTCCCTTCTTCGTCGGAGCCATGGCGATGGGAAAGGGGGGAGGTTCGAGATTGAGTTGAAAACAGAAACCAGAGTTCGAGCGGAGGAAGGACAGAAGGCGCTCGAGCAGTAAAAAGGGGAACGGCTGTGTACGACTACGGGTCCGCCTAGCATGGCACAAAATAAGGAGGGCGTGGGGAAACAGTGCTGCCCACGTCCAATCAACCGCTACGCGGCGCCTAAGGCCGCAGGCTGTTAGGGCCCGCGGCGCTTCGCTCTTGCCCTTCCGCCTCCCAGCACGACCAAGTCCGGGCGCGCCTTGGGCCCGGGGGCTACTGTCGGCGTTCTGGGAACGGGGGTCCCCAGACTTGCCTGCCTGCGGCCTGCGGTGTGGCTCAAAGGGGGGCCCAGCACGGCCCATCTTCACCAACACAGACCCAAGACCCTCGCGAGGGGCCAAGCCTCGCGGGGCGGACGATGCGAAGCTTCCTCAGGCACAGCCTCGTCAGGCTGGCTCACGAGGAGGCAGAGAGATCAAGGCGGGGTACCTCACGAGGTGCCCGTGACGCAAGCCATGACGACCAAGGGCGCCAGGCGGGTGCCAGCCCGCGAAGTGTCCTCCTTTCCTCTTTGGTGCAAAGGGGGCAAGCACAGCCGCGGAGTACAAAGGCATCAGGCAAAGGTTGCCATTTCGGTGCAACGAGACCAAGACCAGGAGGACTACGAGACGGAGGTCATCGTGGAGCCCGAGACGGCGTCATCACCAGAGCTTTGCGCAGGCGAAGACTACTTTTGTCAGGATAGCTGATACTAGCTGTCCCCCTTCAAATTAGCCCGCCATTGTTGGCTCCCTTCCCGCTCGATATTTGGGAAGAGGACCAGGGCCTCTATAAATAGGACCGGCCACCCACATGGCAAAGGGCCGAGGGGTTCGAAGCAGGGGTTGAAAGGAAGAGGCTCTTTATAGAGGGTCTCGATCAGAAAGAGAGAGAGAGAGAGAGAGAGAGAGAGAAAGGTGACTGAACTCCTCCCAGCAGTTCATCGCCCCAGCCAAGAACAGACCCTCGCGAGGCTGTTTTTCCTTGTATTGTTCATCATCATCAGCCCAAGAAGCAATCCACCACACCACACACTGGAGTAGGGTATTACACCACAACGGTGGCCCGAACCAGTATAAACCCTGTGTCTCTTGTGTTATTCTTTCCATAGCTTAGATCTTAGCGAGGCGGAGGGGTGCAGGTAGGTAGGAGGCGCAATCTCTGCACGCACCCCAGTGTTCGAACCTCAAGGGTCTGCCGGAACCCGAAATCCGACATTTGTTGTGTCTATATTATCATGTTATTTACATACAAGTTACCGGACTAGATTATTTAACATTTTTTGGGTAGAAAGGTTACCATGGTGCTTGTACGCGAGTTATCATCTTTGTTTTTCTTATATTACCATGATATTTGCGAGTTATCATCTTTGTTTTTCTTATATTACCATGATATTTGCACAAAATTTACCGGGGGTATTGTTTTCAACAACTTTCATTCTGGGTTAAAAGAATTACCGTAGTGTTTGTATGTGATTTATCGGCTCTACTGTGCGTATATTACTATCATATTTACATAAAAGTTACCAGGGTTTGTTTTTCCACTAAATTTTTTCCCAGTCAAAAGTTACCGGCTCTATTATGTGACCACGGTTGTTTGTTATATTGTCATTCGTGCGTAAATTACTGTGTTTTTTACACAAAATTGGTCTGTATATTATCATGTTGTTTAGACAGAAGTTATCGGGATATGTTTCAATATTTTTTTCGGGTCAAAATTATCGATGGTATTTGTATGTAAATTATCAGTTCTACGATGCATAATCATGGTATTTATCCATAAGTTATCACGATCTTTGCATCATAATTTACTAGGTCCGCATGCGTCAAATACCATGCTATTTACATACAAGTTCCCGGTTTTGTCACCTGAGAGAAACGGGTCGAGTTGTTTTCCCTTTCCACTCATTTAATAAGGTATAAAAAAGAAGTAATCTGCGTGTAAAACCAGAAGAGAGAGTTAGTTCAGTTGTTGGTAGCATGCTATGGCCTCAACCAACAGGTTCTAGGTTCAATTCTTGCTAGCGCTTTTTTTTCTTTTCCACGCGCAAGACTGAAAAAGAACCGAATCGAGCGTTTGTTGCGCGGGAGACTGGAAAAAAATTGGAGTGGACCGAGCGGTCACCAGATCGTACGTGCCTGTTGCAAACCACCAGTCGGCAATAAAATAGCATTGTCGATTCTTTTTATTGCGCTAGAAGAAAAAATAGATGGTGGATCGATTCCCACATCGAAGAAAAAAAAGATGCGGTTGGTCGATTCCCACATCGAAGAAAAAAAAGATGCGGTGGATCGATTCCCACATCGAGAGAAGCGGATCGTACGTGGGTGGAATCGTCCGGATCTGTCGCTAAGTGACCAATCGACCGGTCGTTAGCACAGTCCTTAAGAATAAATTCTAACCATAGCATTAAACTTTTGGATCCAATCAGTCCTTTACGAAATAGCTCATAAACTGGGGTTTAAGTTTCTGTCACTCTCGCAACCCATCATCTAATTGCTACTCCACAATGCATTTCCTTAGGTCCAAATATGGTGAAGTGTCATGTAGTCGACATTAACATGACACCACTAAGGGAATCACAACATACATATTATCAAAATATCGAACACATATCAAATTCACATGATTACTTGCAACATGTTTTCTCCCGTGACCTCAAGAACAAAGGTAACTACTCATAAATCATAAACATGCTCGTGATCAGAGGGGTATTAAATAGCATATTGGATCTGAACATATAATCTTCCATCAAATAAACCATATAGTAATCAACTACAAGATGTAATCTACAGTACTAGTCACCCACAAGTACCAATCTATAGTTCCGGTAACAAGATTGAATACAAGAGATTAACTAGGGTTTGAGAGGAGATGGTGTTGTTGAAGATGTTAATGGAGATTGCCCTCCCCAAGATGAGAGAGTTGTTGATGATGACGATGACGATGATTTCCCCCTCTGAGAGGGAAATTCCCTTGGCGGTATTGCTCCACCGGAGGGCAAAAGTGCTCCTGCCCAAATTCCACCTCGAGGCGGCGGCGCTTTGTCCTGAAAGTCCTCTCCTTCTTTTTCCTAGGTCAAAATGACTTATATACCAAAAGATGGGCACCGGAGGTGGGCCGAGGAGGGCACAACCCACCAGGGCATGCCTGGGCTCCCTGCCGCGCCCAGGTGGGTTGTGCCCACCTGGTGGGCCCCCTCTGGTAGTTATTTGCTCTAATAATCCATAAAAAATCTCCATGGAGTTTCAGTTGTTTGGAGTTGTGTAGAATAGGTGGCCTGACGTAGCTTTTTCAGGTCCAAATTTCCAGTTGGCGAAATTCTCCCTTTTTGTGTTTACGTTGCATATTATGAGATAAAAGGCATTTGAGTTACTCGAAAAAGCATTATTATGGATAAAAAACATTGTAAATAACAGTAAGAAAACATGATGCAAAATGGACGTAGCAATGCACAACCTCGCCGTAGCTAGGACGTTGCCTCCTCCTACGTACCCACTATTCTTACTATCAGACTTGCTCCCACAACACGCTGCCTCTTAAGAATTGACAAATAGATCAGAAGAAACTAAAAGGAAATGTCTGGGCTTAGTTTAATGATAGCAGATTCAAACCATGTGGCCATGGTACACTAAGAGGCTGGCGGAACTAAAAAATAAAATAGGAAGGAAACCAGAGACCAAAGAAACACGAAGCCCTAAGAACTATCGGAAGTCATGCAAGAATGCTAGGAGGACCACTGACTGGCACAATGCACTGGTGAGGTAAAGGCTAATAGAAATAATATAGTTATTTTAGATGAAAAGTGCACAAATGAATGCTTGATATGAAGTTAAACATATGGCAGTATTCTATTTACTTTCAACCCTTCTCTATATTTACTCTTCAAACCCAAGATAAACTTTAAGCATGATATCATAAAAAATAGCCCTGCAACATGAACTTACATATGAGAAAAAGTAGGATACCAGTGAGCAAGTAAATGAACAAATATAGCCCTGCTGGATACACTCTTCCACAACCAAGCATAATAGTGATGTTGCAACATCCACATATGTATCAAAGAGAAACATTTTCAGTCAGCAGCTCATGTCTACCATAAAAACATAACTTATAATAGGTACAATGTAACAAATGAATACATTGCAGGCAACTACATGCAGTTCAGGGTTTTAAACACCCAGGACAAGAAAAACTTGAACCATCGAAAAAACAAACCAAAGAAACCCTACAAAGATTTGTTGTCGGCTTCAAATTTTAACGCGGTTCAGGGTTCGTTAAACCGGTGGATGCTGGATTGAAACCAAACCACATAATATTTGTTTGGCTTTTTAGAGAGGATCTTGTTCATTCCCTAAGCAACCCTAAATGGCAACAGGTATATAACATCTTCTTTGATGTGTTAATTTTGAAACAACCAAAACTCAAAGCTTCCCTGAACTTGTTTTAGTCAAGTTAACATGAACAGTGCATGAAAACAATGGACCATGGGAGGATATAGCTTCCAGGTAAATTTATATTCTATGAACTGAGATATATTGGACATGAACCTAAACCTGGACCAATATATCTTGGCTTCCATGGGTTTAATATAAATCAGTAAATGGTTATGTGCCGACGACTGTTATCCAAAAAAATGCATTTGCAATAACTTCTTGATCTCAACTTGCACATATGTACAAATGAAAATAAACACATGCCATGCAATTTCCAGAGAAAGATTTCTCTGGTTGTTTTTGTTGCCTTTTTCTAACTGATTAAGAACTTATGCCATTTAAGCTGCCTATGCATGGTTACATAGTAGTCAACAGAGAATGGTAATGAAATAAAGAAATGATTACAATGGCGGAGGTAGCTTGTAATTAAAAGAAAATTGCAAGAAAAGTAGTACCTTAAGAAATAGGAACCACGACGTCTATATCTATCAATTACCTCCTCTTGAGTCTCTATCAATCATCTACTTCCGCAAAATCATAGCAAATCTGGCACTGGAAGAACAGGGTACAAAACAAACATAGTCAACAGACAATGCTAACAATCTGAATGTACCACCAAACAGTTAAAACCATATAGAAACATGACCTTCGTTAGAAATAATGCCCTGGGTGACCTATGACTGAAACTAGAATCAGGATAAAGCACAAAACATAAACTATATAATAAATTAGGTGTTCACCATATTGTTTCCGATAAAGAAATAGTGTAGGCTGATTTTCCAAATCTTTCAGCCATTGATTAGATGCAGTAGTACAGAGTGATTTTCTAAATATTTACTCCCACCATTCCATATTAATTGTCATTGATTTAGCACTAAATCAGCAACACTTAATATGGAACGGAGGGAGTACCTTTTATAACATCTTCACCAATTTCATGGGACCATACTTATTCTATAGCACCCAGTCTGGCTTATCAAAACAGAGTATAATACTCCCTCCATCCCAAAATATAAGAACGTTTTTTACACTATACTAGTGTCAAAAACGTTCTTATATTTTGGGACAGAGGGAGTAATTTGGAAAGATCTATATGAAAGATAGTATTACACAATGTAACGGGCAGACCCCTCCTATAAATTAGACATACACAAACATGGGAATCCGAAAGAAACTGCAAGATTTGGGGTTCATGTACAAACCCAAAAAAAGGAAACCTGAGACACACAACAAGATTTTAGTAAGGTAAATATCATCCCTATGACTATAGAAAATAGCAGGCACCAAAGTGAACACCTATGATGAGAACTGTACACGTACTAAATAAGGCACTACTTCCTAATAATGAAAAGAAACTGCCAATACAGAAACCAAAAAACTGATTTGGCCTCGATCTCTAATTACAATTGCAGCACACATGTAACAATATCTTTCTACCTAGAGCAATCTTTGTTTTGCATATATATAGTAATTATAAAATTGGAATGTATCGATACATCGTCGTCTATTTTTATGCATGTACATCGGTTCAGAATCTATTCGACAACAAACAATACATACAATGCATCAAACCTAAGCAAAAGAAATTGTCAATGTTGAATCACACGAAGCATCAAGAGTAAGCATTCGAGAAAACACACACTGCATGAGCCCAAACTGAACTATGGGTGTTCATCCAACACTTGAACTCACACGTTTTTTCAAAATGCAGTTTTTTTGCTCAAAGTGCAGTTTCAACAATGCTCAAACCTCAAACCAATTCATCCATCAGATACATTAAAGTGTGTCCAAGTGCAGTATTTTCAGAGGACAAACACAAAAACAAAAGTACAGAGAAGGTCAATTCCTTTAGAATAGATAGTTCAGAGAAGGTCAAATCCTTCAGGAACAGCCGTCCAGTTTATCAGGTCGCGCCATGGTGATGGGTTGTGGAGAGGTGGCTACATAGGTGGTTGGGCAGGTGGGCGGCAGTGGAGGTGGAGCTGGTCGGGGCGGAGGGGGTTGTCGGGCGGTGCCTGCGGAGGAGGTCGGGGTGGTGGGCGGCGGTGACTGTCCGGTTGGTGTGCCCCTGCTTCCGCCCGCATCTTCCCGGTTTTGGCCGGAGCACCGCGTGCGTCTGTGTAGCTGATTGAGCGAGTCGCTCTCGCTGCCGGCTTCGGCATGGGCCGCCCGTGTCCCGGCGCGCGCGCGCAGGAGGAGCAGTACTACCACCAGCTTCTCCGTCCCAGCGGCCTTCAAAATCGAGCACGAGCCGGCAAGCTCCAACCCGCCCCCCTCCCCGAGTCCTGCGCCGGGCAAGCAGCTCGGGGCCTTCCTGCTTTTTCTAAGAGGCGCGAGATCACGGAGCCAGATACTGCTTTCGTGCGCGCGATTCGAGCTAGTTCGTGCGCGCGGAATCTTGCTAACGCGGCGATGTCTCCGGTTGAGGACGGGGCAGGCAGCGGTTGGGGGCGGGGCGGGGCGGCGGAGTCTCCGGCGACAAGGCAGGCGGCAGTTGGGGGCGGGGCGGCGGCGTCTCCGGTGACCGGGCAGGCGGCGGTTGCAGGCTGCGGTGGCGCGTGCTGGCAAGGGAGGAGGAGAGGGGGTGTCGCGGCGTGGTTGGATCTGGGAGTGGACGGTTGGTGGCGGCGGCGGTCGGCGGCGGTTGCTGGCGGGGTCGCAGCGGCGCCTCGGGCCGGTCGCCGGTTGGGGGCGGGGTGGTGGCGCGTCGCCCGTTTGGAGGTAGGTGCGTGGGCTGTGTGGGGAGTGGGGGATCGGGCTTTTTTTTCTTTTTCAGGGAGTTTGGGAGGAGCTATCGGCTCTTATATAGGACCATCGTGATTCAAATAACTATTCTAATTTTAGGATTAGAATAGTGTTGTTATATATATATATATATGGGGTTGTACATGGAATAGCCTTTCTAGCAGCTTAAACAGAGGAAATCTTTTTTTTCACCCGTATATAGACCGGCCAAGATCGTGGCTAGTTCGGTAGGGGTATCCGGACCCTTCCGTCTGTAACGGGACACATCATCTTCTCCATTGTAACATCATAAGGGAGTTACTCTAGATTGGAGAGGCTGGAAGCACCTTTTTATTGCAATAGCCATGACCTCGACTATCCAGAACTCAGTATGGGCTAGTAACCTGATCTTGCTAACCAACCTTTTTATTTCCGCATTGTTTTCCTCCTTGGGACTTCAAGGACGCCAGTTGAAATGCTTCTTTAAAGGAGCGCTGGAAAATTCAGGAAGGTTGCGCTGAACTGGGTCCAGCAGTGGGACGTCATCTATATAGAACCATTCTGAAGGCCACGGTGGGTATACCTCTTTGGGAGTTCCTATGAGGTATCCGGATCTGGCTATATGCCATACTTGGGCACCGCCCACTTCAAATATGGAGCCTCCTCGATGGATGGGGAACGAGGTAAAAGAACTTCCTCCATATTTCAAAATGGGCCTCAATGCCTAAGAATAGTTCGCAGAGGGCAACGAAACCTAAGATGTGTAGAATCGAACCTGGGGTGAGGTTGTGCAGTAGGATGCCATAAAATTCCAATAGGCCCGTGAGAAAGGGATGTATTGGGAATCCTAGGCCCCACAACAGTAATGGGACAAAGCACACCCTCTCCTCCTTATTGGGGGTGGGGAAGTTCTCAGCCATCACATCGTTGCCGATTGAGGCTAATCCTGCTCGAACGGGAACTAGATCTGCAAGGGGAAGATAGCCCTGCGTCTGGAGTCGACTCAGCTGAAGATGAGGCATTGGGCAACTCTGCCAATCACCCTCTTGAGGGCCATGGGGGCGCGAAGAGGAGCCTGGGGCACTGGCCATGTTGGAAGGCTTTTCTCGTAGCTAGTCTTGACGGTTTTTCTTTTGTGCGATGTGAGATGGAATTTGGGGATCTAAATCTCCTTATATAGATGCCATCTGAGCATGATAAGGGGCTTATTTGCAAAAAAGTCACAGGTCGTTCATATTCACCCGGCGCATGGAAATCGAAGCGACAACAGGAATGAGTCATAAAGATAGAACATAGTGTTAAGGCATATCTCTCTCGATGTAGTTTTGGTGATTGATGACAACATATTTGCGGACTAACCATGCGCTTTGAGCCTTTCAGAGATTCATCCTTTGGCACGAGATGATTTCTTTCCCCTCGGAGTGTTTTTCAAGACGATGTAGCTCCTTCGTTTCTTGTTTGGTGGACTAGTTTCGTAGGAGTCATCGTTCTATCAAGAGGGGTCCACTTTGGTAAGGCTTGGGTGGAATCAACACGTACACATCCTTCACTCACCCTCTGAGCTTTTCCGCTTCAACTAGAGAGCTTGTTCCCCTTGCAGTTGTGCTGATTTGTGTCCGAGCGGTAGTACCGCGGTACCCATGTAACGCCCTCGATGCGGCTATATCTCCTACATGTCGAAGCACAACTTAGAGGCATAACCGCATTGAAAGCAATGTCGCAAGTAAGGTAATCTTCACAACAACCCATGTAAATAGATAATAAGGGGAAAGGTACATACTTGGCTTACACTCGCCACGTCAAACAAAGTACATAAATAGCCAATCATCCAATCACTCATGGTCCGACTATGGTACCAAAATAAAAGATCAACCCCAACATGCGACAAGGTCCCGATCGCCCCAACTGGGCACCACTACTGATCATCAGGGAAAGACACATAGTAACGGCGTGAGTCTTCGTCGAACTCCCACTTGAGCTCAAGCGCATCATCTGGCACGGAGTCATCGGGCCCTGCATCTGGTTTGGAAGTAATCTGTGAGCCACGGGGACTCAGCAATCTCGCACCCTCGCGATCAAGACTATTTAAGCTTATAGGTAAGACAAGGTAATATGTGGAGCTGCAGCAAGCGGCTAGCATATATGGTGGCTACCCTGTTCGCAAAAGAGGGCGAGAAGATAAGGCAAAGTACGAACGAATAACTATAGAACAACCTACGGCAAACATTACTCCAACACCGTGTTCACTTCCCGGACTCCGCCGAGAAGAGACCATCACGGTAATACACGTAGTTGATTCATTTTAATTAAGTTAAGGTTCATGTTATCTACAACCGGACATTAACAAATTCCCATCTGCCCATAACCGCGGGCACGGCTTTCGAAAGATGACCCTCGGGCTCGGGAAACCCAAGGGAAAAAGAGGCTAGGTGGCAAATGGTAAAACCAAGGTTGGGCATTGCTGGAAGAGTTTTATTCAAGGCGAACTATCAAGGGGTTCCCATTATCACCCAACCGCGTAAGGAACGCAAAATCCGGGAACATAACACCGATATGACAGAAACTAGGGCGGCAAGAGTGGAACAAAACACTAGGCAAAAGGCCGAGCCTTCCACCCTTTACCAAGTATATAGATGCATTAAGATAACAAGATAATATAATGATATCCCAACAATAAACAATGTTCCAACAAGGAACGATCTCCAATCTTCACCTGCAACTAGCAACGCTATAAGAGGGGCTGAGCGAAGCGGTAACATGGCCAAACAACGGTTTGCTAGGACATGGTGGGTTAGAGGTTTGACATGGCAATTTGGGAGGCATGATAAGCAAGTGGTAGGCATCGTAGCATAGGCATAGCAAAAGAGCGAGCATCTAGCAAAGCAAAGATAGAAGTGATTTCGAGGGTATGATCATCTTGCCTGCAAAGGTGTCAGAGTTGACTTGGTCCTCGAAAGCAAACTCAATGGTCTCCTCATTAGCGAACTCGTCTCCTGACTCTACCCAAACAATACAAACAAGCAAAAGGAACACAATCAACCACGTGCAAAGCTCAAACAACATGATGCAAACATGGTATGCTATGCGGAATGCGATATGTGATGCATATGCAAGATTTGGCAAGGAATGATTGAACCTGGCCTCAACTTGGAAATTCAAGAGTGCCACTAGAAAGGTGAGGTGATTTTGGTTGAAATCGATATAAATATCACCGGAATCGGATGCACGGTTTGGAAATGGCGAGCAAAACAAATATGGTACCGGTCTGCGATAAACAACAAGTAGTCATCTAAATGCATCAAGATAATTATGCTACATCACTCAAACATGACAACAAAAAACATGGCAGGGATCCACTCATAAATCTTGATAAAAGATGAACACTGAGCTACGGCCAATTCATCCATTAACAGGTTCAAACAAGCATGGCAAAAATGCAAATGATAAACAGGTTTCAGACTTAGTGAAATTAACACTAGTCTGGAATTTCAGATCAGGTAGCATACTTTGGAGCAAGAAAACTATATGCTACAGGAACTTAACATGGCAAATCAAGGCATGACGTGAAGCTACTCAAAGAGCTTAATAAAAGTCCCTTAGTGACCTTGAGCCAAAAGGGATCAGAAAATACAATTGCAAGCATGTGAACATGGCAAAAACACAATCAGATTACAGACTTAGTGAAAAACTGGAGCATGCAAATATGTCAACGAGTAAGCATGTTCACGAGCTCGATGCACTCACTATAGAGCAAGGCATGACAATCTAAGCATACACCCGTCAAGAATACACATCATAGAAGCTAGACATGGCAAGAACAACAACATAGCATGCACGGATCAACAACAACATCCTCGGCAAAATCGCTAACAAGTAGACAATCTGCCAGGATTCACGAAATAGCAAAAGTAGAGCTCGATTGACTCAAGCTAGGGTGCTCCATAAATGCAAACAAGGACATGGATGGATAGGGCACCACAATATTAACAAATCATCCTTACTGATCATCCTCAAAAGAGGCACGAATCACTAGGAAACAACATGAACATATGGCATATTGATAAAACAGATCAAGGACTTAGAGAAACTCTAAGTCCCTGAAATCAGCATTAACGAATGCACTACTTTGCAAGCTTGTGCTAGTCACCACGCATATCACAAAAATACATGGATAGCACCTCTGTAAAGATGGCAAAGCATATAACAAAACACATGTAGATCTCAGGAGCATATCATGCACACATTAATCATGGGAAAAATGACAAATAGCTATTTGGTGCAGTAGATCTGACAATTAACTCAAATAGCTCTCTGCCAACAGCATTTCGGGCATCAAGATGAGCTCAAATGAAAATGATGCAATGATATGAAATGATGTACTCTTTGAGACAAACATTTTGATATGATACACGCCCAAAACGGAGCTACGAATGCGGAGTTATGGCATGAACAAGAATGCAAAATAATTAGTGTTTGGGTCAAAAGTCAACCGAGTGGATCTCTCAGATCTAGATCTGGCCGGGGAACTGTTCACGTGCGGATGTCGAGGTCGCCGGAGTTCGCGAGGGAGGTCGCCGGAGTTCGCGAGGAAGGAGGCCGGCGGCTTGCCGGAGTGGAGGAGGTGGTTCGGCGGCAGAGGACGGTGCCGGGGCGGCGAGAGGAGGCGGCCGGTGCGGCTCCGGCCGGCGAGGAGTGCGGCGGCCGCCGGCGAAGGCGCGGGGCCGCGCGGGCCGCCGGAGTTGGAGGCGAGGGGCGGCGATGTGGTGGCCGGGCGGGGAGGACGCCTCGGGCGGCGGCGGGTGGCGATGGGCCTCGGGGGGCTGACCTGGGCCTCTCGGGCCGGAGCGGCAGCGGCGGGACGAAGGCCACGTGTCGGCGCCTATTGGCGCGGGCGCGGCGGCGGGATGCGTCCGGTTAGGCGGAGGACATGTCCGGTGGCGGCGGGGCGATTTTTAGGGTTTTGGGGTAGAGCAGATCCGGGAATTTCGGAGGGGTCTATATATAGGCATAGGAGGAGCTAGGAGAGTCCAAATGAGGTGCGGTTTTTGGCCACGCGATCGTGATCGAACGCTCTAGATGATGGAGAGGGTTTTGGTGGGTTTTGGGCCAAATTGGAGGGGTGTTGTGCTGCAACACACACGATGCCTTCTCGGTCCCTCGGTTAACCATTGGAGTATCAAACGAAGTCCAAATGGTATGAAACTTGACAGGCGGTCTACCGGTAGTAAACTAAGGCCGCTTGGCAAGTCTCGGTCCAATCCGGAAATGTTTAACCCCCGCACACGAAAAGAAGGTAGAAAGGACCACCGGAGGAGATAGGAGCGCCGGAATGCAAAACGGACAACGGGGAAAATGCTCGGATGCATGAGACGAACACATATGCAAATGCAATGCACATGATGACATGATATGAGATGCATGACAATGACAACAACACACGGAGACAAAAACCCGAACCTAAGGAATAAAATAACTTAGCGCCGGAAACGGCAAGAGTTGGAGTACATATTAGGTAAATTACATCCGGGGTGTTACAACACTCCACCACTACGAAAGGATCTCGTCCTGAGATCTAGGACTGGAAGAACGCTGGGTACTCAGAACAGAGGTGATCCTCGCGTTCCCAGGTGGCTTCACGGTCGGAACGGTGTGACCACTTGACTTTGAGGAATTTGATTGACTTATTGCGAGTCTTGCGTTCAGTCTCTTCAAGAATAGCAATGGGGTGCTCACGATAAGAGAGATCTTCTTGGAGATCAATGTCCTCGAAGTTGACGGTGCGGTCAGGAGTCTTGAAGCACTTGCGGAGCTGAGAGACATGGAACACGTCGTGCACATTTGCAAAGTTTGAAGGAAGCTCGAGTTGATAGGCGAGATCGCCTCTCTTGCTGACGATTTTGAAAGGACCCACGTATCTAGGGGCAAGCTTCCCTTCGATACCGAAGCGACGAGTACCTTTCATAGGAGAGACACGGAGGTAAACATGATCTCCGATCTCGAAAGCCAAATCACGGTGCTTACTATCATAGTAGCTCTTCTGACGCGATTGCGCTGCTTTGAGGTTATCACGAAGGACCTTGCACATCTCTTCTGCCTCTGTGATTAAGTCATTTCCCAGAAGTAGACGTTCACCGGTTTCTGACCAGTTAAGAGGGGTACGGCACTTCCTGCCATACAGAATTTCGAAAGGGGCCTTGCCCGAACTTGCTTGAAAACTGTTGTTGTAGGAGAATTCGGCATATGGAAGACAATCTTCCCACTTCATACCGAAGGAGATCACACAAGCCCTGAGCATATCTTCAAGAATCTGATTGACACGCTCGACTTGACCGCTAGTTTGAGGATGAAAAGCTGTGCTGAAGCGGATGTTGGTGCCCATGGCCTTCTGAAAAGAATCCCAAAACTTGGAGGTAAAGATGCCGCCACGGTCTGAAGAGATCACCTGAGGAATACCGTGCAGAGAGACAATCCGAGAGGTATATAGCTCCGCCAATTGAGCTGCAGTGATAGACTCTTTGATAGGCAGAAAATGAGCCACTTTAGTGAGTTTGTCGATGACAACGAATATAGCATCATTGACACGCTTGGACTTTGGAAACCCAGTCACGAAGTCCATCTCAATGTGGTCAAACTTCCATTCTGGAATGGCAAGAGGTTGGAGGAGACCAGCTGGCCTTTGGTGTTCTGCCTTCACTCTTCTGCAGACATCACACTCATTCACGAACTGAGCAATCTCGCGCTTCATTCGAGTCCACCAATAAGCCTGCTTGAGGTCCTGATACATCTTCGTACTCCCAGGGTGGATGGAGAGGAGTGAATTGTGAGCCTCGTTCATGATAACTTTATGAAGGTCACCTTTTGGCACAACAATATGATCCTTGAAGAAGAGAGTATCCTTGTCATCAAGGCGGTAGCACTTGTACTTTGGTTGACTCTTGGCAATCCCAATCTTCACCTTCTTCACCATAGCATCAAGAAGTTGACCCTCGCGAATCTGATCTTCCAAAGTAGGAGAGACTTGAAGGTTGGCGAGGAAACCTTGAGGAACAACTTGCATATTGAGTTTGCGGAAAGCTTCACAAAGCTCGGGTTGGTAAGGCTTGAGAATCAGACTGTTGCAGTAAGCCTTCCTGCTCAAAGCATCAGCAATCACATTGGCCTTGCCCGGAGTATACTCGATACTCGGATTATACTCTTGAATCATTTCGACCCAACGAGTCCGCCTGAGGTTGAGATTAGGCTGAGTGAAGATGTACTTGAGACTCTTGTGGTCAGAGAAGATGTCCACTTTTCTTCCCAGTAAGAGATGCCTCCATGTCAAAAGAGCATGCACAACTGCCGCCAACTCGAGGTCATGAGTGGGGTAGTTCTTCTCGTTGGGCTTCAACTGGCGAGAGGTATAAGCCACAACTTTCTTCTCTTGCATCAACACTGCACCAAGACCTTGAAGAGAGGCATTGCAGAAGACCTCGAACGGTTTGGATTCATCAGGAGGAGTCAGAACTGGAGCAGTGACCAATTTCTCTTTCAAAGTATTGAAAGCGATGTCACATTCTGGAGACCAAACGTACTTGACGTGCTTTTGGAGAAGGTTTGAAAGAGGCTTCGCGATCTTTGAAAAGTTCTCAAAGAACCTTCGACAGTAGCTTGCGAGACCAAGGAAACTATGGAGTTGCTTCACGTTCTGAGGTGGTTCCCAATTCACAATTGCAGACACCTTCTCAGGATTCACCGCAATGCCCTTGGCAGAGATGATATGCCCAAGATAAAGAACCTCATCGAGCCAAAACACGCACTTTGAGAACTTGGTGAAGAACTGATGTTCCCTGAGCTTATCGAGCACCAAACGCAAGTGCTTGGCATGATCTTACTTGTTCTTCGAAAAGACCAGAATGTCATTGAGATAGACCAAAACAAAGTCATTTGTGTAGGCGTTGAAGATGAAGTTCATCATGCGAGAGAAAGTTGGAGGAGCGTTGACGAGGCCAAAAGACATGACAGTGTATTCATATGAACCATAGCTTGTTCTGAAAGCCGTCTTGGGAATATCTTGCTCACGGATTCAAATCTGGTGATAACCCATACGGAGATCAAGCTTGGAGAATACTTGAGCACCTTTGAGTTGTTCGAACAGCTCATTGATGTTGGGAAGTGGGTACTTGTTCTTGATAGTCTTATTGTTCAATGGACAGTAGTCAACATAAAGTCGGTCCATTCCATCCTTCTTCTTCACAAAAAGTACTCCACAACCCCACGGAGAAGAACTAGGTCGGATGAGACCCATTCGCTCTTGAATATCGAGTTGCTTCTTCAGCTCCTTCAACTCTTCAGGTCTGAGCTTGTAAGGACGCTTGCAAACCGGTTCCGTGCCAGGCTCAAGATCGATGACGAATTCAACTGGCCGGTGCGGAGGCATTCCTGGAAGCTCCTCTGGAAAGACGTCTTGATATTCGCAAACGACTGGAATTTGTGAGATGGCATCCAGTTCACCTTTCTCATTGAGAGAAAACAGACGAATGGTATCATCAGGAGCGGCAAAGACAATTACATCCTCAGACGAATGAGTCAATTGAATCTGCCTGGCAGCACAATCAAGGTGCGCCTTGTGCTTAGAAAGCCAATCCATACCGAGAATAAGATCAATATCCAAGTTGCCAAGAACCACCGGAGAAGAAAGAAACTTGTAGTCGCCCAACGTGATAGAGACATCCGGGACGCAATTGTTAGAAGTCATTTGCTTGCCCGGAGACACAATCTTCAACGGGAAAGGAATCCTTTTGGTCACAAAATCATGCTTGGCAACAAATGGTGTTGAAATAAAAGAAAGCGATGCACCAGTGTCAAAAAGAACTTTTGCAGTAACATCGTTAACAGGAAGGTTACCCATGATGACATCTGGCGAGTCCTCTGCCTGAGCTGCATTCAGCAAGTTGACCTTGGCGTGCTTGGGGTTATGCTTGACCACAGCTGTACTTGCTGATCTCACAGGAGGAGGAGGAGGAGGGAGACGCCTCTGATTGAAGCATTTGTTGGCATAGTGACCCTTCTGTTGGCACTTGTTGCACGTGACCTCTGAAAGCGGACGATGATACGGAGCACTCGATCTTGAAGCTTGAGACGAAGTCTTGTTCTGAAAGCCAGGGTTGGGTGGGTGGGAAGATCCACAGCCACCTTTGCTCTTTTGTTGATACGGCTGACGGAACGGAGGAGGAGGAAGCCAATACTTCTGCTGCTTAGCCACTTGAGTTGAGGAAGAAGGAGTAGCATCTCTGACTCGCTTATTGGAAGCATCACACTTCAGTTGAGCAGCCTCTTGCTTCAATGCCATGTTGTAGAACTCATCGTACCTCAAGGGCTTAAAGAGAACAAGAGCTAGCTGGATCTCTTCTCTGAGACCACCCCTGAACTGGTATATCATGCTCTTCTTGTCAGGGACGTCCTGCTTAGCAAAGCGGGCGAGCTTCTGAAACATCTTGTTGTAATCATAGACAGACATAGAGCCTTGCTTCAGGTTGCAGAATTCCTCACGCTTGCTTTCAACCACGCTCTGAGGAATATGATGAGCTTTGAAGTCTTGACAGAATTCATCCCAGGTAATCACACGGCCTCCTCTGGAATCTTTGTACTGCTGAAACCATTCTGCAGCTTGGTCTTTGAGTTGGACAGAAGCGAACTTGACAAAGTCCTCAGGCCTGACGTTACTATACTCAAAATGCTTGCACAAGTCCACGAGCCAATCATCAGCGTCAGTTGCCTCAACACAATTGCTGAAGGTCTTTGGCTGGTTAGCAAGGAACTGGTTGAGTGTAGCAAAGTGATTCTGATTGTTGCCTTGGTTGCCTTGGTTCGCTTGGTTGCGCTCTTGAAGAAGTTGCATGATCAGCTGCGTGTTTGCATTGGTAGCGGCCATCACAGCTTGCCATGCCTCCGGAGGTGGGGGTGGTGGTGGCGGATCAGGATTCGGAGTCGTGTGCGTTGGAGGAGCCATCCTGAACAGGTTGACATCCATTAGCACATTGATAGACAAATATTGAAGTTGAATCCAACAGGTAGAAATTGCAACATATAGTCTTCACATCCGAACAAAATGAACAAATTCATTCCAATTGAAATGGTCACATATCCATAAATTGAGAAGCCACTTAGAATTGATGTGGAAGAATAAAATCAACAAGGTAGGGAGCAAGAACGAATACTCGGTAAGGATCACCCAATCTCAAACCAAATATCCGTGGAAGAAGAACTAGAGCTACAAGAATTCCCACCTATGAAACTCCCGAACCTTTCCGGTTATGCAATCAGGTGTTGGGGATATAGGGGAAGCATAATATCTCACCCGAATCTAGCAAATCCTACATCCAGCTATATCCATCCTTCAACACATAACCAAGAAAAACTTCGGAAATCGTCTACCTCAACCTTCGAAAAGCATCCATTATACAAGTTATGGCAATACTCCCGAACTCCCGCCCTAGTACTGGGTGGCGTCGAGGTTATCTCACCAACAACTGCATAAAAGAGATTTTCGATGTCAGCGAACTAAACTCAGGTATTCCAGAACTGCAACGATAAAATTGTGACGATAACACCTCGGAGCTCAACTCCCCGGGACACTGCCACAACCCCTAAATGACAGGAGGCACCAAGAACAATGTTCTTGTCACAAAACCATTGGAACGATTTCAAGATACCCGCGTGATCTTGAAATTTTTTTAGTGAAATTTGAGAAGAGAAGAGTCAAAACTCTACGTCAGGATGCCTTACCAGAGCGACGAAGGGACTGGGAGTAAAAAGAATTCCTAAACTCTCCGATATATAATTCCTAAATGACTCAAAACATTTTTTTTCTAGACTCAACTCGTCCGCTAATTCGATCAAGCAGTGGGGGTTCCTAAGGTTGGGGAAGGCTCTGATTACCAACTTGTAACGCCCTCGATGTGGCTATATCTCCTACGTGTCGAAGCACGACTTAGAGGCATAACCACATTGAAAGCAATGTCGCAAGTAAGGTAATCTTCACAACAACCCATGTAAATAGATAATAAGGGGAAAGGTACATACTTGGCTTACACTCGCCACGTCAAACAAAGTACATAACTAGCATTACAATCATCCAATCACTCATGGTCCGACTACGGTACCAAAATAAAAGATCAACCCCAACATGCGACACGGTCCCAATCGCCCCAACTGGGCACCAGTACTGATCATCAGGGAAAGACACATAGTAACGGCGTGAGTCTTCGTCGAACTCCCACTTGAGCTCAAGCGCATCATCTGGCACGGAGTCATCGGGCCCTGCATCTGGTTTGGAAGTAATCCATGAGCCACGGGGACTCAGCAATCTCGCACCCTCGTGATCAAGACTATTTAAGCTTATAGGTAAGACAAGGTAATATGTGGAGCTGCAGCAAGCGACTAGCATATATGGTGGCTATCCTATTCGCAAAAGAGAGCGAGAAGAGAAGGCAAAGCGCGAACGCATAACTAAAGAGGGCAATCCTGCGGCAAACATTACTCCAACACCGTGTTCACTTCCCGGACTCCACCGAGAATAGACCATCACGACAACACACGCAGTTGATTCATTTTAATTAAGTTAAGGTTCATGTTATCTACAACCGGACATTAACAAATTCCCATCTGCCCATAACCGCGAGCACGGCTTTCGAAAGTTCAAATCCCTGCAGGGGAGTCCCAACTTAGCCCATCACAAGCTCTCACGATCAACGAAGGATAAACCTTCTCCCGAGACATTCCGATCAGACTCGGCATCCCGGTTCTACAAGACAACTTCGACAAAGATAAAACAAGTCCAGCAACACCGCCCGAATGTGCCGACAAATCCCGATAGGAGCTGCACATATCTCGTTCTCAGGGCACACTCAGATGAACACTACGTACAACTAAAACCAAACTTCGAGTTTCCCCGAGGTGGCGCTGCAAGTGGCTCTATTTGGACCAACACTCATGGGAGCACTGGCCCGGGGGGGTTTAAATAAGATGACCCTCGGGCTCGGGAAACCCAAGGGAAAAAGAGGCTAGGTGGCAATGGTAAAACCAAGGTTGGGCATTGCTGGAAGAGTTTTATTCAAGGCGAACTATCAAGGGGTTCCCATTATCACCCAACCGCGTAAGGAACGCAAAATCCGGGAACATAACACCGATATGACAGAAACTAGGGCGGCAAGAGTGGAACAAAACACTAGGCAAAAGGCCGAGCCTTCCACCCTTTACCAAGTATATAGATGCATTAAGATAACAAGATAATATAATGATATCCCAACAATAAACAATGTTCCAACAAGGAACGATATCCAATCTTCACCTGCAACTAGCAACGCTATAAGAGGGGCTGAGCGAAGCGGTAACATGGCCAAACAACGGTTTGCTAGGACATGGTGGGTTAGAGGTTTGACATGGCAATTTGGGAGGCATGATAAGCAAGTGGTAGGCATCGTAGCATAGGCATAGCAAAAGAGCGAGCATCTAGCAAAGCAAAGATAGAATTGATTTCGAGGGTATGATCATCTTGCCTGCAAAGTTGTCAGAGTTGACTTGGTCCTCGAAAGCAAACTCAACAGTCTCCTTGTTAGCGAACTCGTCTCCCGGCTCTACCCAAACAAGACAAACAAGCAAAAGGAACACAATCAAGCACGTGCAAAGCTCAAACAACATGATGCAAACATGGTATGCTATGCAGAATGCGATATGTGATGCATATGCAAGACTTGGCAAGGAATGATTGAACCTGGCCTCAACTTGGAAATCCAAGAGTGCCACTAGAAAGGTGAGGTGATTTTGGTTGAAATCGATATAAAGATCACTGGAATCGGATGCACGGTTTGGAAATGGCGAGCAAAACAAATATGGTACCGGTCTGTGATAAACAGCAAGTAGTCATCTAAATGCATCAAGATAATTATGCTACAGCACTCAAACATGACAACAAAATACATGGATGGTATCCACTCATAAAGCTTGACAAAAGATGAACACTAAGCTATGGCCAATTCATCCATTAACAGGTTCAAACAAGCATGGCAAAAATGCAAATGATAAACAGGTTTCAGACAGTGAAATTAACACTAGTCTGGAATTTCAGATCAGGTAGCACACTTTGGATCAAGAAAACTATATGCTATAGGAACTTAACATGGCAAATCAAGGCATGACATGAAGCTACTAAAAGAGCTTAACAGAAGTCCCTTAGTGACCTTGAGCCAAAAGGGATCAGAAAATACAATTGCAAGCATGTGAACATGGCAAAAACACAATCAGATTACAGACTTAGTGAAAAACTAGAGCATGCAAATATGTTAATGAGTAGGCATGTTCACGAGCTCGATGCACTAACTACAGAGCAAGGCATGACAATCTAAGCGTACACCCATCAATAATACACATCATAGAAGCTAGACATGGCAAGAACAACAACATAGCATGCACGGATCAACAACAACATCCTCGGCAAAATCGCTAACAAGTAGACAATCTGCCAGGATTCATGAAATAGCAAAAGTAGAGCTCGATTGACTCAAGCTAGGGTGCTCCATAAATGCAAACAAGGACATGGATGGATAGAGCGCCACAATATTAATAAATCATCCTTACTGATCATCCTCAAAAGAGGCACGGATCACTAGGAAACAACATGAACATATGGCATATTGATAAAACAGATCAAGGACTTAGAGAAACTCTAAGTCCCTGAAATCAGCATTAACGAATGCACTACTTTGCAAGCTTGTGCTAGTCACCACACATATCACAAAAATACATGGATAGCACATCTGTAATGATGGCAAAGCATATAACAAAACACATGTAGATCTTAGGAGCATATCATGCACACATTAATCATGGCAAAAATGACAAATAGCTATTTGGTGCAGCAGATCTGATAATTAACTCAAATAGCTCCCTCCCAACAGCATTTCGGGCATCAAGATGAGCTCAAATTAAAATGATGCAATGAGATGAAATGATGTACTCTCTGAGACGAACATTTTGATATGCTACACGCCCAAAACGGACCTACAGATGCGGAGTTACGACATGAACAAGAATGCAAAATAATTAGGGTTTTGGACAAAAGTCAACCGAGTGGATCTCTCAGATCTAGATCTGGCCGGGGTACTGTTCACGTGCGGATGTCGAGGTCGCCGGAGTTTGCGAGGGAGGTCGCCGGAGTTCGCGAGGGAGGTCGCCGGAGTTCGCGAGGAAGGAGGCCGGCGGCTTGCCGGAGTGGAGGAGGCGGTTCGGCGGCGGAGGACGGTGCCGGGGCGGCGAGAGGAGGCGGCCGGTGCGGCTCTGGCCGGCGAGGAGTGCGGCGGCCGCCGGCGAAGGCGCGGGGCGGCGCGGGCCGCCGGAGTTGGAGGCGAGGGGCGGCGATGTGGCGGCCGGGCGGGGAGGACGCCTCGGGCGGCGGCGGGTGGCGATGGGCCTCGGGGGGCCGACCTGGGCCTCCCGGGCCGGAGCGGCAGTGGCGGGACGAAGGCCACGTGTCGCGCGCCGATTGGCGCGGGCGCGGCGGCGGGATGCGTCCGGTTAGGCAGAGGACATGTCCGGCGGCGGCAGGGCGATTTCTAGGGTTTTGGGGTAGAGGAGATCCGGGAATTTCGGAGGGGGTATATATATAGGCATAGGAGGAGCTAGGAGAGTCCAAATGAGGTGCGGTTTTCGGCCACGTGATCGTGATCGAACGCTCTAGATAATGGAGAGGGTTTTGGGCCAAATTGGAGGGGTGTTGGGCTGCAACATACACGAGGCCTTCTCGGTCCCTCGGTTAACCGTTGGAGTATCAAACGAAGTCCAAATGGTACGAAACTTGACAGGCGGTCTACAGGTAGTAAACCAAGGCCGCTTGGCAAGTCTCGGTCCAATCCAGAAATGTTTAACCCCCGCACATGAAAAGAAGGTAGAAAGGACCACCGGAGGAGATAGGAGCGCCGGAATGCAAAACGGACAACGGGGAAAATGCTCGGATGCATGAGACGAACACGTATGCAAATGCAATGCACATGATGACATGATATGAGATGCATGACAACAAAAACAACACACGGAGACAAAACCCGAACCCGAGGAAATAAAATAACTTAGCACCGGAAACGACAAGAGTTGGAGTACATATTAGGTAAATTACATCCGGGGTGTTACAACCCAGCAGTAGTACCGCTTGTGGTTCTCAGCCGCAGTACCGCTGCGGTACCGGGCTACTACCGCGTCGACTCGAGGGGGTCGCCTCTCATGTCGGGTTGAGCGGCACTTTGCAGCGGTTGTAGAAGCGACAGTACCGCTCGAGGGTGGTAGTACCGCCCTACCACCGCGGTAGTACCGCGCTGGGCACGTTTCCTGCTCTCTCTTCGAGCCCTCCTAGGCTAGGCGGTAGTACCACAAGGGGGAGCGGTAGTACCGCTGGGTCCAGCGATAATACCGCTACCACCTGCGGTAGCCCCGCCTATGCGGGGCTGTTTTGGGGGGTAACGGCTGGATGGGATCCCCTTCTATAAAAGGGGGTCCTCTTCTTCTTCGTTGACTCACCTCTTCCCCCAAAAGCTCCATCAATGCTCTAAGCTCCATTTTCACCCGATCTCTCTCCCTAGCCAATCAAACTTGTTGATTTGCTTCGGATTGGTTGAGAAGGCCCCGATCTACACTTCCACCAAGAGAAATTTGATTCCCCCACCAATCCCTAGCAGATCTTGTTACTCTTGGGTGTTTGAGCACCCTAGACGGTTGAGGTCACCACGGAGCCACAGTCCATTGTGGTGAAGCTTCGTGGTGTTGTTGGGAGCCTCCGATTAAGTTGTGGAGATTGCCCCAACCTTGTTTGTAAAGGTCCGGTCGCCGCCTCCAAGGGCACCAATAGTGGAATCACGGCATCTCGCATTGTGTGAGGGCGTGAGGAGAATACGGTGGCCCTAGTGGCTTCTTGGGGAGCATTGTGCCTCCACACCGCTCCAACGGAGACGTACTTCCCCTCAAAAGGAAGGAACTTCGGTAACACATCCTCATCTTCACCGGCTCCACTCTTGGTTATCTCGTACCTTTACTTGTGCAAGCTTATTAGTGTTACTTCTCTTGCTTGCTTGTGTGCTCATTGTTGTTGCATCATATAGCTTGCTCACCTAGTTGCACATCTAGACAACCTACTTTGATGCAAAGTTTAATTTGGTAAAGAAAAGCTAAAAAAATTTAGTTGCCTATTCACCCCCCTCTCTAGTCAACCATATCGATCCTTTCAATTGTGTCGGATCACGGGTTCCAGCAGACCCTTAAGGTTCGAACACTGGGGTGCGCGCGGAGATCACGCCTTCTACCTCCCCGTCTCACAAAGATCTAAACTACTAAAAGAACTGCACGAGAGACACAAGGTTTATACTGGTTTGGGCCACCGTTGTGGTGTAATACCCTACTCCAGTGTGTGGTGGGTGGATTGCCTCTTGGGGCTGATGATGATGAACGATACAAGGAAGAACAGCCTCGCGAGGGCCTGTTCTTGGCTGGGGCGATGAACTGCTAGGGGGAGTTCAGTCACCCTTCTCTCTCTCGCCCTCTCTCTCCCTGCTTTTCTCTCACTTGTCGACCGTCTGGTTGAGATCGAACCGGGCCCCTTGCTACGTGGGTGGCCGGTCCTATTTATAGGCAAAGGCCCTGGGCCTCTTCCCAAATATTGAGCGGGAAGGACGCCAACAATTGTCCAATTCGAAGGGGAACATCAAGTACACTTATCCTGACTAAAGTTGGTCTTCGCCTGCGAAAGGCTCTGTGGTGACGCCGTGCTGGGCTCCATGGTGACCTCCGTCTCGTAGTCCGCCTGGTCTTGGTCTCGTTGCACCGAAATGGCAACCTTTGCCTGATGCCTCGGTACTCCGCGGCTGCGCTTGCCCCCTTTGCACCAAAGAGGAAAGAAGGACGCTGCGCACGCTGGCGCCCGCCTGGTACCCTCGATCGTCATGGCTTGCATCATGGGCACCTCGCGAGGTACCCTGCCTTGATCTCTCTGCCTCCTCGTGAGCCAGCCTGAGGAGGCTACGCCTGAGGATGCGCCGTGTCATCCGCCCCGCGAGGCTTGGCCCCTCGCGAGGGTCTTGAGTCTTGTGTTGATGAAGATGGGCCATGCTGGGCCTCCTTTGAGCCACGCCGCAGGCCGCAGGCAGGCAAGTCTGGGGACCCCCGTTCCCAGAATGCCGACAGTAGCCCCCAGGCCCAAGGCGCGCATGGACTTGGTCGTGCCGACAGGCGAATGGGCAAGGGCGAAGCGCCGCGGGCCCTAATAGCCTGCGGCCTTAGGCGCCGCGTGGCAGTTGATGGGACGTGGGCGTCTCCACTTCCCCATGACGCCTCGGTGATCGCGCGAGTTGGACAAGTCCCTGCATGCAGATCGTGTCATGGTTACCTATGATCATGGAGGCCAGCGGTTGGCCTTCACCGGCTATAAGTACGGCACGGCACGTGCCCTTTCAGTCCATCTCTTCTTGTTTCCTCCTTTGCCTCAATCCTTGCCCCGCCTTGGTGTGATGGCTCCATCGAGGAGGTACTCGGCTGTGGAGAAGGGGAAGGCCCTCCAGGTCAATCCTGCCTCTCCCCCGCCCAAGCGCGGTCGTGGGCGCCCTCGGAAGCATCCGGTGGTCGCCCCGGTAGCGCTTGGTGGTCATGGTGGCAGCTCCCGGCGCGGCGGCGGGCGAGCCGCTGTGGCCGAGGGACGCGCCTGGGTTGCGCGCTCCCCCAGGCCGTGCTTTTGCACTGCGCAGGCACTGCCGGAGTTCGTCGTCTGGTCGGCAGAGCCGACTAGCGCCCGGCTCCAACTCCCTCGCTTCCTCCTTGGTGAACTCCCGGCCGGTGCTCCTGGTGGCCTCTGGCTCCAGGCGGAGGGCTGCTGCAGCAGGTCCTCGTGGGCTGCGCTGGAGGTCTCCGCCAACGGGGGCTTGGCCTTAACCCGTGGCTGGCAGGCGTTCGCCCGTGCTCGCGGCCTGGGGCGCTGGTGCACCCTGCACTTCAGGTTTGACGGCGACACCACCCTCTATGTGAGGGTGTTTGGGGAAGATGGTCGCCGCGCAGGGTGTTGCCCTGTGGACGACGACCGTGGCCAGGGGCTCCGCTCCGACGGTGATGGAGGAGATAGCGCCCATGCGGATGGCGGCGCCCGAGACTCCCCAAGCTTCGTCAACTCTTCCTCAAGCGACTCCTCCAGCGGTGGCCGCAGTCAACCCCCGCGCCGTCGAGCTTGCTTGGGAGGTGATGGCTCGTCCGCCCGCCGTCATGCCCCGGTGAAGCGCGAGAGGGAGTCTTCCTGAGGCTCGGAGGCAGCCCGGGTCGTCTCCGCGGGCTGATGTGAGGAGGGCTGCGCCGGGCTCGTCCTTTCCTTTTCCTTTTGTTTCCTTTGTAAGACAAAACAGCTGCATGGAGCCCCGCTGGGGCGTGTTGAGAATTATTGCCATTTTAGCCATTACCTTGGTCTTATTTTTGAGCCTCTTAACTACACGCCTGTGCGTAGATAGGCTTTGACCCCTGCCGGGGGGGGGGGGGCGACCGACCTAGGCCCTGTGTGCGTGTCACGGTGCCCGAGGGGCACGGACTAGAGGGGTGCTCCCGTAACGTGCCCGGGCCATGAAACCTTCCAGCGGCTAGAGCAGAAACGCTCGCGATGACGTTTGAGTACCATCCCTCGCGAGGTCGTTTATGAGAGAAACCAAAGCGAGAAGCGAAAATCGATGAACCACAAATCAGCAACAGCGACAACTTCAATAAGACTTCAAATGCAAGTAAACACGTCAACTGCGGAAAGCAAATGAAAAAGCCGCGTCCGGCACCTAATCTAGTCTTCGACGTCTTCTCACCAGCGCGGAGCTAAGTGCTGCCACTGGGCGTGGGAGGGAGCCCCAGGGCCTGAGTCCGGCACTCCTGAGACTCCGGGGCGTGTACAGCCCCACTCATTATTACGTGAGAGTGTCACAGGGCGGCGAGCTTCACAGGCATTGGCCTTGCTTCACAGGCTCCGGGCCTTTTCCAAAACGCGATAGCTTCACAGGCACTCGCCTTGCTTCACAAGCTCTGGGCCTTTTCCAAAAAGTGATAGCTTCACAGGCACTCGCATTGCTTCACAGGCTCTGGGCCTTTTCCAAAAAGGGAAGGTCTTCTCCGGCACTCGCCTTGCTTCACAGGCTCTGGGCCTTTTCCAAAAAGGGAAGGTCTTCACAAGCACTCGCCTTGCTTCACAGGCTCTGGGCCTTTCAGGGGTAGAACCTCCGGAGGTGCTGGATGTTCCACGCGTTCTGGATTGGCTCCCCCTCTTGAGTCTCCAAGCGCACGGAGCCTGGCCTGGAAACATGAACAACCTTGAACGGGCCCTCCCACATGGGAGAGAGCTTGTGCAGCCCCTCCCTGGAGAGAACCCGCCTGAGTACGAGGTCTCCTACCTCGAGGGTCCTGGGGCGGATGTTGCGGCAGTGATATCGTCGTAGCGCCTGTTGGTACCTTGCAGCTCGCAGCGCGGCTTCCCGGCGGCGTCCCTCCCCTAGTACGAGGTCCATCCCCCGCATGGCGTCCTGCTGCGCCTCGTCGAACGCCAGGACCCGCGCGGAGCGATGCCTGACCTCGTGAGGAAGCACTGCTTCGGCTCCATAGACCAGGAAGAACGGGGTCTCCCCAGTTGGTTTGGTTGCGGTTGTGCGGATGGACCACAACATGGACTGGAGCTCGTCGTACCAGCCTCTGCCGCAGGCCTCCAGCTTCTTCTTGAATGTCCTGGTCTTGAGGCCTCTCAGGACCTCCGCGTTGGCTCGTTCGGCCTGCCCATTGCTTCGCGGGTGTGCCACCGAAGCGTAGCATATCTGCGTCCCAAGGTTAGCACAGTATGTTTTGAAGAGATTACTGGTGAACTGCGAACCGTTGTCTGTGATGATGCGATTCGGCACCCCGAACTGGCTCACGATACCCCTGATGAACTTGACCACGGAGCCAGCGGGGATGGTACGGACAGCCTCCACTTCTGCCCACTTCGTGAACTTGTCAACGGCGACGTAGAGGTAACGGTAGCCCCCTGGCGCCCGAGGGAACGGGCCCAGAATATCCAACCCCCAAACTGCGAATGGCCACGAGATGGGTATTGTCTGCAAGCCCCCCGCCGGTTGATGGATCTGCTTGGAATGAAACTGGCAGGCCTCACAAGCCTTTACCAATTCGATTGCGTCGTTGAGCGCGGTGGGCCAATAGAACCCGCTATGGAATGCCTTGCCGACGAGGGTCCGTGATGATGAGTGGTGTCCGCAGTCTCCGCCATGTATGTCCTCCAGTAGTTCCTTTCCTTGCTCCCTGGAGAAGCAGCGTAGAGATACACCGTTTGGTCGCTTCCGGTAAAGTTCTCCATCTCTGATGCAGTATGCCGTGGCCTGCCGCGCCACACGCTCCGCTTCCTCTTCCTTTTCCGGTAGGGCCCCTTGCGTTAAATAACTCTGGAGTTCTGCGATCCAGCACTCCTCCTGAGGTTCCATCGTCAAGAGCAGGCGTGCTCCTGAGGCCGGCCCACAGACCGGGGCTCCCGAGGCTAGCGGCTGGGGGAGCTCCTCTCGAGACTGAGCGGTGTTTGATAACGTCGGCTGTGCTGAAGGTTTGAAGAGCCGCTCTTCGAAGACGCCGGGTTCCTGTGGCAACCGCCTGGATGCTCGTCCGGCTATGTCGTCAGCTTCCTGATTGGTGCCACGGGGCACGTGCTTCAGCTCCAGCCCCCAGAACTGCTTTTCCATCCTGCGGACCTCCGCTAGGTAGGCCTCCATATGCTCGTCCTTTGGCTCGTACACCTTGTTGGAGAAGTTGACTAGGAGCTGCGAGTCGCCCTTGACGGTGAGGCGTTTCACTCCCAGGGCTACTCCGGCCTTCAACCCGGCTATCAGTCCCTCATATTCTGCAATGTTGTTGGAGACCTTTTCACCCTGCTGGAAACAGAGCTGAACGGCATAGTAGAGCTTATCCTGAGTGGGTGATATCAGCACCGCACCAGCCCCCGCGCCGTGTCTGGAGAACGCCCCATCGAAGTACATGACCCAGCCTTCCGGCGCCTCACTCCCTGGAGAGAGGGACCGACCCCCGTGGTCCCTGAGGCCTGGTGCCTCCGCCCATTCCGCTATGAAATCTGCCAATGCTGCTCCTTTGATGACCCTGGTTGTGCTGAACTCGAGCTGAAATGCCTGCAGCTCCATGTTCCACTCGGCGACCCTTCCGGTTGAGTTAGGGCTCCCGAGAACTCTCTCCAGGGGGTACGATGAGACGACTTTGATGGGATGAGCCTGGAAGTAGTGTCGCAGCTTGCGCGAGGCTACCAGTAGCGCGAGGAGGAGCTTCTGAGGCATTGGGTACCGTGCCCTCGCGTCCCGTAACACCGTGCTAACAAAGTAGATGGGATGCTCAACCAGGCTGAGAGTATCTGGGGTCGCGGCACCCTCGGGAGGTAAGGGCGCCTCACGAGATGACGTGGCCTCGGGAGGTGGACCATCCGGGCATGCGGCCTCTCCTGCCTCCGGTGCATTCTTCGGCAGCTGACCCTCCTTAACTGCGGTTGCGGCTTCTGCAGGCTTTCCTTGTTCCCGTTTTGTCTTGCCTTGGGCTACCGCTGCGGTCTTGACTTGCCGTTCCTCCCTAACCGCCACCAGGGCTGCGTTGGCAGAGTAGGGAGTCGCAGCGAGGTAAAGCAGCAAGGGCTCCTGAGGGCGCGGAGCCACCATGACTGGGGGACTGGTCAGGTACCTCTTGAGATCTTGAAACGCCTTGTCTGCCTCTTCAGTCCATTCAAAGGGCCCCTTTTTCCTCATCAGCTGAAAGAAAGGCAGCGCTCGCTCCCCTAATTTGGAGATGAAGCGCCCTAGCGTGGTCACGCGCCCAGTGAGCTTCTGCATTTCTCTGAGGGTCTTTGGCGGACTCATGTCCTCGACCGCCTTGACCTTCTCGGGGTTGGCCTCGATGCCATGATGGGACACGAGGAATCCCAAAAGTTTGCCCGAGGGGACGCCAAACACACATTTCTCCGGGTTGAGCCGCAGGTTTACTGCGTCGAGGCTCGCGAAGGTCTCCTCCAGGTCTTGTATCAGGGTCTTGGCCTCCCGAGATTTTACTACAATGTCGTCGACGTAGGCTTCGACATTCTTTCCGAGTGCGGGCCCAAGGTGATGTGCATCAGCCACTGAAAGGTTGTCCCTGTGTTATGCAGTCCGAACGGCATGCATGTGTAGCAGTATACCCCGCACGGGGTTAAGAAGGCGGTCTTCTCAACGTCTTCTACCGCCATCTTGATCTGGTGATACCCGGAGAAGGCGTCCAGGAAGCATAGCAGGTCGCACTCCGCAGTGGAATCGACGATCTGGTCGATGCGGGGGAGTGGAAACGGATCTTGCGGGCATGCTTTGTTGAGGTTGGTGAAGTCGACACACATGCGTTCCTTCCCCCTTTCTTGGGCACAACGACAGGGTTGGCCAACCAATCCGGGTATCGGACTTCGCGAATGACCCCAGCGGCTTCTAGCTTGCGGGTCTCTTGGACAATGAAGGCCTACTTCTCCACGGACTGCCGCCTGGCCTTCTGCTTCACGGGGCACACATTTGGGCACATGTTGAGGTGATGCTCGATGACACTCCTAGGGATCCCCGCCAGCTGATCGGGCTCCCAAGAAAATACCTTCTTATTCACGCGCAGGAACTTGACCAAGGCCTCCTCCTGCTCAGGCTCAAGGTTGGCGCCTATGGTGAAAGTGGCACTGGAGGACCCGTCCTCGTCGACGGGTATCTGCTTGGTTTCTGCCTTGTCCTGGGTGAACAACTGCTTCTTCTTGGCAGGCACAACCCCCTTGGGCTCAGGGGTCTCCGCGTTGACGGGTCGTGCCGATGCCGCCGTCTTGAAGGCGAGCTTGAGTACTCGCAGGGCGTCCCCGGTGTCCCCGTGCACGGCGAGGGTACCGCTGCTCCCGGGCATCTTCATGAGGTTGTACGCCGGGTGTGTGGCGGCCATGAACTGAGCCAGCGCCGGGTAGCCGAGGATGGCGTTGTAAGGGAGGCCGATGGGGGCGATGTCAAAGTCGACCATCTCCGTGCGGAAGTTGTCGTAGGTGCTGAAGGTTACCAGGAGCCGGATCTGTCCCAGGGAGTCGGATGATCCGCCCCCGACGCCCGAGAAAGATCGGCTGGGTCGCAGCTGCTCCCGGGGTATGCAGAGGAGGTTGAAAGTCTCGATCGAAAGCACGCTGAGTCCCGCGCCGCCGTCAACGAGGGTTCTTGTGACGGCCACTTGGCAGATGGTGGGGGTGCACAACATGGGGAGCGCGCCCGAGCCAACCAGGTTGGTGGGGTGGTCCTCCGAGCTGAAGGTCAGAGCAGCCTCGCGCGCCGCCCGATCCAGGGGAGCCCCCTGCCGTGCGGAAACGGATCTAACCCGGCGGGCAAAAGGCTTGATGTGGCGACTCGTGGGCGGCGCCTGCGAGCCGCCCAGGAGGGCCGCAACGACTAGAGGCTTCGATGTTGTGTTGCAGTTACTCCGTCGCGTAGGCAGATGCTGGGGGGTGCTTGCTGCTCGTTCCCCGCCGGGCCGGTGGTGGTGTTGACGGCGGGCGACAGGGGACAATGAGAACGCCCACCGGCGAGGGCCGCCGGGGCGACGCGAGCTCGACTGGCGCCGTACATGGACGCAGTGGCCGGAGGAGGACGGAGCGATGGAAGATGGACTCCGGCGCACCCCTACCTAGCGCGCCAAATGTTGGATCACGGGTGCCGGCAGACCCTTAAGGTTCGAACACTGGGGTGCATGCGGAGATCACGCCTTCTACCTCCCCGTCTCACAAAGATCTAAACTACTAACAGAACTGCATGAGAGACACAAGGTTTATACTGGTTCGGGCCACCGTTGTGGTGTAATACCCTACTCCAGTGTGTGGTGGGTGGATTGCCTCTTGGGGCTGATGATGATGAACGATACAAGGAAGAACAGCCTCGCGAGGGCCTGTTCTTGGCTGGGGCGATGAACTGCTAGGGGGAGTTCAGTCACCCTTCTCTCTCTCTCTCTCGCCCTCTCTCTCCCTGCTTTTCTCTCACTTGTCGACCGTCTGGTTGAGATCCAACCGGGCCCCTTGCTACGTGGGTGGCCGGTTGAAAGTGCAACTATCCCTAGGTGGTTTTGGTAATTCATAACAACATATAGCTCATTGAGCTAATGCTATTTCAAGATGATTATTTCAGGAAAGCTCAATGATTGGCATGGCATGGATGTGAAAGTGGAACCCTCAAAATTCTAAGGACAAAGAATTGGCTCAAGCTCAAAAGTTCAAGACTCTTCATTTTATATTTTAGTGATCCAAGATCACATTGAGTCTTCAGGAAAAGCCAATACTATCAAGGAGGGATGAGGTGTTGCTTAATGAGCCTCTTGCTTTATGTGCTTAATGATATGCTCCAAAATCCTCAGCTACTTTCCCATATCCACAAATGACCTAAACCCTAAGCCAAACTCGGTCATACCGATTCTTTCAATCCGGCGCCACCGAGTTTCACTTGTCATTTGCCACTGCCAAACCCTAGCAATTCGGTCCTACCGATAAGGATCTCGGTCTCATCGAGATGGGATTGCAAACTCTTTGTTTCCCTTTCATAACTTTTCGGTCTCACCAAAAGAGCGAATCGGTCCCACCGAGATTGCAATGTAAACTCTATGTTTCCTTCTTGTAACTTTTCGGTCTCACCGAAAGAGCGAGTCGGTCCCACCGAGTTTGCCTGACCCACTCTCTGGTTAGCTTATTGCCAAACTCGGTCTCACCGAGTTTGTGCAATCGGTCTCACCGAGATTACGTTATGCCCAAACTCTAACCGAATCGGTCCTACCGAGTTGCATGTCAGTCCCACCGAAATTCCTAACGGTCACTAGGTTTACTATTTTGGTCCGACCGAGTTTTCTGATTCGGTCCCACCGAGATTGGTAAATTGTGTGTAACAGTTGGATTTTGTGTGGAGGCTATATATACCCCTCCACCTCCTCTTCACTCGTGGAGAGAGCCATCAGAACACATACACCATTCCAACTCATATGTTCTGAGAGAGAACCACCTACTCATGTGTTGAGACCAAGATATTCCATTCCAACCATATGAATCTTGATCTCTAGCCTTCCCCAAGTTGCTTTCCACTCAAATCTTCTTTCCACCAGATCCAAATCCTATGAGAGAGAGTTGAGTGTTGGGGAGACTATCATTTGAAGCACAAGAGCAAGGAGTTCATCATCAACACACCATTTGTTACTTCTTGGAGAGTGGTGTCTCCTAGATTGGCTAGGTGTCACTTGGGAGCCTCCGACAAGATTGTGGAGTTGAACCAAGGAGTTTGTAAGGGCAAGGAGATCGCCTACTTCGTGAAGATCTACCGCTAGTGAGGCAAGTCCTTCGTGGGCGATGGCCATGGTGGGATAGACAAGGTTGCTTCTTCGTGGACCCTTCGTGGGTGGAGCCCTCCGTGGACTCGCGCAACCGTTACCCTTCGTGGGTTGAAGTCTCCATCAACGTGGATGTAGGATAGCACCACCTATCCGAACCATGGGAAAAACATCCGTGTCTCCAATTGCGTTTGAATCCTCAAAACCCTTCCCTTTATATTCTTGCAAGTTGCATGCTTTACTTTCCACTGCCAATATACTCTTTGCATGCTTGCTTTAATTGTGTGATGATTGCTTGACTTGTCATAAGATAGTTAAAATCTGCCAAGAACTAAAATTGGGAAAAAGGTTAAGTTTTTATTTGGTCAAGTAGTCTAATCACCCCCCTCTAGACATACTTTCGATCCTACAAGTGGTATCAGAGCTTTGGTCTCCATTTGCCTTGATCTCCATAGCTTTTGGTGGTCATAGCCTTGGTTTCACAACCTAGGAGAGTATGGCGTCTAGCGAGGGAAATTATCACCGTAGAGGTCCTTACTTTGATGGTACTAATTTTGCTAGTTGGAAGCATAAAATGAAAATGCATATTCTTGGACATAACCCCGCCGTATGGGCTATTGTTTGTGTTGGTTTGCAAGGTGAGTTCTTTGATGGGAGGGAACCAAACCGTGAAGCTACCGCAGATGAGTTGAAGATGTTGCAATACAATGCTCAAGCTTGTGATATTCTCTTCAACGGATTATGCCCAGAAGAATTCAACAAAATCAGCCGTCTTGAGAATGCAAAGGAAATTTGGGACACTTTGATTGATATGCATGAAGGTACCGACTCCGTCAAGGAATCCAAGTTGGATGTGCTCCAAAGTCAACTTGACAAGTTCAAGATGAAGGATGGTGAAGGTGTCGCCGAAATGTACTCTAGGCTTGCTCTCATCACAAATGAGATTGCCGGCTTAGGAAGTGAAGAGATGACCGATAGATTCATCATCAAGAAGATCCTAAGAGCCTTGGATGGGAAATATGATACCGTGTGCACATTGATTCAAATGATGCCCAATTACAAAGATCTCAAACCAACGGAAGTGATTGGAAGGATTGTTGCTCATGAGATGTCACTCAAGGATAAAGAGGAACTTCACAACAAATCAAGTGGTGCCTACAAAGCCTCATGTTAAGTCCCCACATCATCAAGTGAGAAACAAAACTTCAATGAAGAATTGAGCTTAATGGTGAAGAACTTCAACAAGTTCTACAAGAGTAGAAGCAAAGATAGAAGCTTCAAGTCAAGGTCCTACAATGACAAAAGATCTTCTAGTCGAGAGCGAAACTGCTATAATTGTGGAAGACCCGGACACTATTCCAATGAGTGTACGGCTCCCTACAAGAGAAGAGAAGATTCTCCAAAAAGAAGAAGCAAAGAATCACCACCAAGAGAGAGAAGGAGTAGAGATGATCGTTATGAACGGAGATACTCACGGAGAAGCAAGGATTCGGAAAGGAAGGAAAAATCATCAAGGAGCTACACAAAACGAAGACATCAAGCTCATGTTGGTGAATGGGTATCCGGCTCCGACTCCGTCAGGCACTCCGAGAGAAGTTATCACTCCGACTCCGAAGATACTCAAGATGAAGGTGTTGCCGGTCTAGCACTTGTGTCAACCAACTCCTACGACATATTTGACTTACCAAATGAAGGAATTGGAAGATGCTTCATGGCCAAAGGTCCTAAGGTAACACACCCCGAGTATGTTGATTTTAATAGTGATGAAGATGACTTGTTAGGTGATGATGACTTGCTTGTTGACAACTCTAGTGATGAGTACTATGATGAAACACCAATTAATATGCTAATAAAGATAAAACGAATGACAATGATAAGGAGAAGATTGAGGCTCTAACTAAAGAACTAAACACTCTTAAGTTAGCTCATGAAACTATCTTCGAAGATCATCGAGAACTTTTAAGAGCTCATGAGAAATTACGCTTTGAAAAGCTTAATCTTGAGCAAGAGCATGAGTTCTTAAAAGTAATCAATGATGATCTCCGCAAGAAAAGTTCTTCTTACATTGCCAAGCGTTTACTATTATCCACTTACATGCCTCAAGTCAAGTCTAGTAACAAGAACAAGAAAGATTCTTCCTCTAGTAGTAACAATGATCATGCTAAGTCCAATATTGTTGCTTCTAGTAGTTCTCTTGATTCCACTAATGATTCTCTTAGCCAAGTTACACTTGAGCAAGAAAATAGCTTATTGAAGGGGATTATAGAGAAAGGAGTGTACAAAAGCCTTGCCGGGAGTAAGCAATTCGAGGAAATTGTGCGCAAGCAAGGAATGCACCGGAAGAATCAAGGTGTTGGTTTTGAACGAAAGTTCAATGCCAATGGAGTTGAGTGGGAAGAAGATCAATACCCCAAGACAAAGTTTGTTCCTCAACAAGAGAAGTATGACACTTCTTTCAAGGGGATACAAGCTCAAGATGATCTTCCACCACAAGACTACAAGCAAAAAGGCAAGGACAAGCTTCAAGAGGAAATTGATGCATTTTAAGAAGCTCCTAAGACCTTAGTCAAGTGGATTCCCAAGACCACGTCAAGTTCCACTTCATCAAATACGACTACAACTCCACGGATTCCCATCAAGATGGTGTGGATCCAAAAGAAGAAGAACTAGAGAGTTCTTGAGGGTGACACCGCCAACATATTTCACTCTCATCATTTTGGCAAGAACAAGTGCAATCAACTTCCACATCATGCACTAGTTCAAGGAGTCACAAACCCTCTTGTTGGTAAGACAAGGGACAAGGTAACCTAAAGTTTTCATGGACATCATCTTGTGTATGCATCACTCTATGTCTATGGATATCCTTGTTTGTTCCTTGTGGGACTAACCCATGTAGGTATTGAAAGTGCAATTCACTCAAATGGATAGCTCCAAGTGATCTACATCAACATTGAGCATCCACATCTTCAACATCTACATGAAGTCATCATCGACAAAACCCAAGGTTAGTTCATCCCTCTTAGGGGGGATATCACATCTAGGGGGAGCTTTACTCTAAAACTTGAGCTAAAGCAACTCTAAAGATGTGAATACAACAATGCTTTATGTAAAAGTGGTAACCCCACTTGAGCTTAAACGATGAGTATGACCTACGATCAAGTGTTCTCACTTGACTCCTAAGTCAATATACTCATATATAGATGACCTAGTCATCGCTAATTGCTTGATAGATGCTAGAATTGGTTGTGCATGCTTTGCCACATATTTCATTTGCCATCTTATTGTGTGAGCATGTTGGTTGCATATTTTACTCATTCGAGGACATCCACTTGTTGTTTTGATTGTTTGGCTTTATCTTCTTTTGCCAAGTGGATGGACAAGAATACCTAAGAACCTCCTCTAGCTATCTATGCTTTTCTCGTCTCAAACTCTATTCATGCTGCATCACAAAATTTGATCAAGTCAGATTCGAACCACTCTGTGTGAGGAGCGCTCGGAGTCCCCGATTCGTCATAGACTTAAACTTCCAAAACCTCTTTGTGATTCTCGGTCTGACCGATACCATACTTTCGGTCCTACCGAGATCATTAAGTTGATCTAGGTTTTCGATCTCGGTGCAACCGATTTGAACCACTCGGTCACACCGAGTTGCAATAACTGTATATAGTTTTGCACCTCGGTGCCACCGAGTTGTTCCACTCGGTCACACCGACAGGGTCGGGCTATATATAGTGACGGGCAAAATTTTGGAAATTTCTCCGAAACCTCTTTGCCCGCGCATAGCTCGCTCTGCCTCCTGGGTCTCCGGATCGTCCTCCTCGCTGCCAGCCGCCTCCAGTCGCTGGTCTCCGTCGCCGTCAACGGGAATTCTGCCCCGTCGTTGCCGCCGTAGCGAGTCTCCGCCGAACTAGGGTATGGAGTCGATCTTTGTGCTATTCTCCAATCCGATTCCTAGCACATTGTGATCATCATGATTCTTGCCACGTTTGATAAACTCCTATCCAGTCAATGAACTCGTAGATTAGGTTTAATTCGAAAATTTTAGGGTTAGGTTTCCGCCGAAACCATCTCGGACCCACCGAGTTGAAAAACTCGGTCCCACCGATTTGGCTTATGCCATTGCACAAGTAAAACTCGGTCTGACCAAGAATTACTTATCGGTGTGACCGATTTTGGAACTCTGTGAAACCCTAGCAGTCTCGGTGCCACAGAACTGTGACTCGGTCTGACCGAGTTCACTAGTTCTGGTGCCAAAACTGCTTCGGTGTCACCGAGTTTGAAAATCGGTAGATCCGAGATGATTTCAGTGGGAAACTAAAACTAAGTTTTTGAATTACTCTTTTGCAAAATCTCTGCACTTTGTGATGCTCATCCACTCTATCTCATCTATAATCTATTCACAGGGTCAGCAGTCAGAGTTTGCATCATGTTAGACCAAAGTGACAGCCAGAACCTCTCAGAGCAGCAAGTGGTGATGAGTGAGGGCACTAGTCCCTCCAGCTCTTAGATGATGGCAGCAGGAGCACCCCCAGCAATCTGCCTAAAGCTGCCACTAGACAAAGGAAGAAGAGAACATCTGATTTTGAAGATGAAGATTATGTGGCAGAGGAAGAGGCCACATCAAGGAGAGTTGAGCCAGCTCAAGGCACAAAGCCAGGGCTGAAAATCAAAAGGCCAGCAGGCAGGCAGCCCATGTCTAAGGTTAGAGCTTCAACTGTGAAGCCTGCACCCACAGAGCCAGTTGTTGCTGAGGGCAAAAAGAGGAAGGAAAGGGTCAAGAAGACTGTAGCCAGAGTGCTTGGCAAGGCCTCCATCATGGAAGATGAGGAGGAAGAAGAATAGGTTGCTGCACCAGCACCCAAGGCACCCAAACTTATGGGAGATGCCATAAGGTCAGGGGCAACTGCATCCAAGCCCAAGGAAGCACCCAAGGCTGCATCTAAGCCAAAGAGTGCACTAAAGAGAAACACAAGAAGCATCCCAGCCACTGAAAAGAACAAGGCCCCAGTGCCTGAAGCTGCAGAGGAAGAGAATGTCCTTAGAAAGCTCAAGCCCAAGATCCCAGACCACAACGATGCTCATCCTGTGGCTGAGGATATGAAGCTCAGGAGAGATTCAGGGCTGAGGAAGTGGAGAGAAGCATATCCGTATGCTTCTAGGAGAAGGACTGCAGTTGACTACAGGTTTCACACCAAGGAGCAGCAGGATTTCTATGAGACAGTGCTGCTAGATAAGAAGCCCATTGTCTGCAATATGAGATGGGTCGATTGGCAGTATATCAAGGATAATGAAGAGTACTTCCCTGGAGTGTATGACAGCTTTAGTGCGTGTGGAGTTGCAGACTTTGTTGGGCAGAAGCTCACAAAGTGGAACGAGGAGCTAATCATGCAATTCTACTCCACAGCACACTTCTACCCAGATGGGAGGATCACTTGGATGTCAGAAGGTACGAGGTACCAGTCCACAGTTGCTGAATGGGCTCAGCTGAGCAGGATGATGACTTGGACATTTATGCCAAGAAAAAGATGGACCACAACTCTATGTCCAACATGTACAAGGAGATTCCGAATGAAGCACTTGGCACTTTCAAATTTGGCTCAGTGCATTATCTTCTATCTGGACTGCCCACTATCAATTGGATACTGAGGCACACCCTATTGCCCAAGTCTGGAGATCCCAAGATGATCAGAGGTCACGCGATCAACTTGCTTCATATCTTTGACGTGCCTCAGAAATTCAAAGTCATGAGCCTCATAGTGGAAACAATCAAAAGGACTGCAGCAGATCAGAAGAGGAGTTGTGGGTATGCCCCACAGATTCAGGAGCTCATCAACTCAAAGATGGGCACGGGCACATATTTGTTGGATAAGGAACACCTGCCCATCCGTCCATACTTCAAATATAATCAAGTGATCATGACTGAGAATGAGCCATCATCTGCCCAAGCACAAGCCAAGAAGGAGAAGGCGAAGAAGGAGAAAGATGCCAGGATGCCTACTCAAGAGGAGGCATCTGAATATTTTCTGAAAACCAAACAAGAGCAGCTTGGTTACCAGATTGCGTCCACCCTACGGATTGAGCAAGGACTAGCCACCCTAACTCAGAACCAGGCAAGCTTAGAGAGGATCATGGAACAGAGGTTCTATGATTTGGACATCAAGGTGACAGAGATACAGACTGCCGTGGAGCAGCTCCAGGATGACATGAATGAGAGGAGAGGCAGGACTACGACTGATGCTTTTGCCAGGGTGCCACGAGGTCCGAGGTCGTCTGCAATCCCAGTTGCTGACACCAGAGCTACCACGTTTGCGCCAGCCATAGCCTCAGTTCCACCAGCTCCAGCATCCACTTCAGCCTCAACTCCGACCACGTCTACCGAAGGCTTCGTCCTTGGAGTGCTCCGGACTCCACCACCACCTGAAGATCAAGCCTGAGCGTCGACTTAGCACTATGCATTTTTTAGGAACTTTTTGGTAACTTGTTGCCAAAGGGGGAGAAAATGTATAGATCATTGGCTTCGAGAGAGAGTGTTGCTTTTATTCTCTCTTGTTTTATTTGGTGGTTTTTCGAACTTTATTTGCTTGTGTGTGAGATACTACGTCCTTATCTGTGAGACATCGATGATCATGTGTTTGATCATAAGCTACACTTAATGTTTGCTTAATGCTATTATTATTCTATCTATCTTATGTGATCACTCACTATTCTTGGTGAAGAGTGCATGTATTTCAATCTTATCATTTTTGAGCGCTCCACCAAGATGTATGTGACATGGAAGAGTAACCCATGACTATAACTCCTTGTGCATTTGCAGTCCAAAGCAAATTCTAAATATGCACAAATTTAGGGGGAGCTCTTACTTGCCACATACTTCTCAAAGCGACGATGTATTTCATGATTATTATAATTTGTCGAAGCTTTGATCTATATGTTGTCATCAATTACCAAAATGGGGGAGATTGAAAGTGCAACTATCCCTAGGTGGTTTTGGTAATTCATAATAACATATAGCTCATTGAGCTAATGCTATTTCAAGATGATTATTTCAGGAAAGCTCAATGATTGGCATGGCATGGATGTGAAAGTGGAACCCTCAAAATGCTAAGGACAAAGAATTGGCTCAAGCTCAAAAGTTCAAGACTCTTCATTTTATATTTTAGTGATCCAAGATCACATTGAGTCTTTAGGAAAAGCCAATAGTATCAAGGAGGGATGAGGTGTTGCTTAATGAGCCTCTTGCTTTATGTCCTTAATGATATGCTCCAAAATCCTCAGCTACTTTCCCATATCCACAAATGACCTAAACCCTAAGCCAAACTCGGTCATACCGATTCTTTCAATCCGGCGCCACCGAGTTTCACTTGTCATTTGCCACTGCCAAACCCTAGCAATTTGGTCCTACCGATAAGGATCTCGGTCTCACCAAGATGGGATTGCAAACTCTCTATTTCCCTTTCATAACTTTTCGGTCTCACCGAAAGAGCGAATCGGTCCCACCGAGATTGCAATGTAAACTCTATGTTTCCTTCTTGTAACTTTTCGGTCTCACCGAAAGAGCGAGTCAGTCCCACCGAGTTTGCCTGACCCACTCTCTGGTTAGCTTATTGCCAAACTCGGTCTCACCGAGTTTGTGCAATCGGTCTCACCGAGATTACGTTATGCCCAAACCCTAACCGAATCGGTCCTACCGAGTTGCATGTCAGTCCCACCAAAATTCCTAACGGTCACTAGGTTTACTATTTCGGTCCGACCAAGTTTTCTGATTTGGTCCCACCGAGATTGGTAAATTGTGTGTAACGGTTGGATTTTGTGTGGAGGCTATATATACCCCTCCACCTCCTCTTCACTCGTGGAGAGAGCCATCAGAACACATACACCATTCCAACTCATATGTTCTGAGAGAGAACCACCTACTCATGTGTTGAGACCAAGATATTCCATTCCAACCATATGAATCTTGATCTCTAGCCTTCCCCAAGTTGCTTTCCACTCAAATCTTCTTTCCACCAGATCCAAATCCTATGAGAGAGAGTTGAGTGTTGGGGAGACTATCATTTGAAGCACAAGAGCAAGGAGTTCATCATCAACACACCATTTGTTACTTCTTGGAGAGTGGTGTCTCCTAGATTGGCTAGGTGTCACTTGGGAGCCTCCGACAAGATTGTGGAGTTGAACCAAGGAGTTTGTAAGGGCAAGGAGATCGCCTACTTCATGAAGATCTACTGCTAGTGAGGCAAGTCCTTCATGGGCGATGGCCATGGTGGGATAGACAAGGTTGCTTCTTCGTGGACCCTTCGTGGGTGGAGCCCTCCGTGGACTCGTGCAACCGTTACCCTTCGTGGGTTGAAGTCTCCATCAACGTGGATGTAGGATAGCACCACCTATCCGAACCACGGGAAAAACATCCGTGTCTCCAATTGCGTTTGAATCCTCAAAACCCTTCCCTTTATATTCTTGCAAGTTGCATGCTTTACTTTCCGCTGCCAATATACTCTTTGCATGCTTGCTTGAATTGTGTGATGATTGCTTGACTTGTCCTAAGATAGTTAAAATCTGCCAAGAACTAAAATTGGGAAAAAGGTTAAGTTTTTATTTGGTCAAGTAGTCTAATCACCCCCCCCTCTAGACATACTTTCGATCCTACACCGGTCCTATTTATAGGCAAGGGCCCTGGGCCTCTTCCCAAATATTGAGCGGGAAGGGCGCCAACAATTGGCCAATTCGAAGGGGAACATCAAGTACACTTATCCTGACTAAAGTTGGTCTTCGCCTGCAAAAGGCTCTGCGGTGACGCCGTGCTGGGCTCCATGGTGACCTCCGTCTCGTAGTCCGCCTGGTCTTGGTCTCGTTGCACCGAAATGGCAACCTTTGCCTGATGCCTCGGTACTCCGCGGCTGCGCTTGCCCCCTTTGCACCAAAGAGGAAAGAAGGACGTTGCGCGCGCTGGCGCCCGCCTGGTACCCTCGATCGTCATGGCTTGCATCATGGGCACCTCGCGAGGTACCCTGCCTTGATCTCTCCGCCTCCTCGCGAGCCAGCCTGAGGAGGCTGCGCCTGAGGATGCGCCGTGTCGTCCGCCCCATGAGGCTTGCCCCTCGCGAGGGCCTTGAGTCTTGTGTTGATGAAGATGGGCCATGCCGGGCCTCCTTTGAGCCACGCCGCAGGCCGCAGGCACGCAAGTCTGGGGACCCCCGTTCCCAGAACGCCGACAAATTGGTATCAGAGCCTCATCTCTTTACTAAGGACTTTGTCGTCCGAAGAGTATGGTTGACACCATAGACGGTGTGGAGGAGCACTCCGGTGTGAATCCAATCTCGTCTATGGGTGATGGGGGAACCTCGGTCTCCCGTGAGGAACTCAATGTAGCCTTGGAGACATTGAAAACCTCAATGATGACCGAGGTTGAAAGCATGTTTACTAAATTCATTGAAGGGCTTAAACTATCCACTGCATCATTGAAAGTGGGTGATCCCACTGACAAGGTGACGGATGCTAACTCCGACAAGGGGGGAGATAGTAGTGAAAAGGCTCCTTCTTCTAGTGGTAAAAATGGCACCGGCATCTTTGCCCATGTGGAACCACCACTTGTTTATGGTGGACCGATTCCTTCCACTCATTTGAATCATGCCGGTCCTCCCCCTAAGATTGTGAAAAATGAGGACTTTGATTCTTGGGTTTATCGCTTTAAGCGTCATTTAAATCATGTGAATACTAATCTTTGGAGAATCATTGAAGAAGGTTTCTATCCGCATGACCTAAGCAACTTCACTCCTCGAGAAGCCGCGGATAATCAATTCAATGAGAATGCTCTCTTCATCATCCAAGATGCAATTCCACCCGAAGATCCACCTCATCTTCGGCCCTTTGCCTTGGCCAAAGATGCATGGCTTTGTGTTGTCTCTCTCTACTGGGGAAGCGCAAGCATTCAATGCTCCAACTATGAAGTAGTGCAAGATGAAGCCAATGAGTTTGCTATGAAAGAAGATGAAGAACCTCGTGAGCTTTATCAGAGAGTAACCAAACTCGTGGTCTCACTCTAAGATCATGGGAGCAAGGACATGGATGACAAATGGATCAAGCGCAAATTCCTCAAGGCAATGATGCCTTACCACAAGGCCATGTCCTCCGTCATTCGTCAAAGGCCGGACTTCCACACCTTGACCTCAAGTGAAGTGTTGGATGAGTTTGTGGCTACGAACATCTTGGACAAGACCGCCGACAATGCGGTGCTTCGCTCTCAAAGGGCAAAGAAGCCCAACCTTGCATTGAAGGTGAAGGTTTGTGTTGAAGAAGAAGAAGAGGAAAGCAACCCCGAAGATACAAAGTATGCCTATCATGAACACATGGCACTTGCTTCAAGGCAATTTTGGAGCAAGAAGAACTCAAGGCCAAACTTCAACAAGAACAGCTCAGGTGGCACGAAGAGCAAGCAACATGTGAGGACTTGCTACAATTGTGGCAATGTGAGCCATTTTGCTGCGGAGTGTCCGTATGAGAAGAGGGAAGACAATGGTGGCAAGCTCATCCGAAAGAACAAAGCCAAGTCTTTCCCCAACAAGAGCAACTTCACCAAGAAGACCCCTCACAAGGCATTGGTGGTTCAAGAAGAGTACCACGAGGATGATGATGAAGATGGAGATGGTGAGTCGGTTGCCATGGCCTCCGTTGCCATTGCAAAAACTCCATGAGTGTCTCTCTTCGACTCACCCAATGAGAACATCACCGCCAAGTGCCTCATGGCTAAAGACACCAACAAGGTAAGCCCCAACATCAAAACTACCATCATTAATAATCCTTCCTTGATGGATTGAATTGATGAATATGAGGGATCCAATGTGGGGGAAAATGAGTTTGAGTCCTTTATGAGTAAACTCAAGGGTAAATCCAAGAAGCATTTTGTTGCTCTCTTGGAACAACTTGGTGAAGCCAATGACATGATCGAGGCTCACGAAGATACTATCTCCAAGATGGAGGGGCATGGTCGTGACTATGCCGATGAGATTTTGGATCTTTCCAATGCTCTTGAGGAAGAGCGTGGTCTTCGTTTGGCTCTTGAGGAGTCACACAACGTTGATCACCCTAAGATAAAGAAAGATTTTGATCATGCTCTTGTTGTCTCTCGTGTGCTAAACTCCAAGAAGGCCAAGCTTGGGGTTGATCTTGCTAGACTCAAAGAGGAGTTTGATCTACTTGACAAGGCTCACAAGGTCTTGAAGGGTGCTCATGCTAGCCTCAAAGAGTCTCATGATCAACTCCAAGTAAAGCTAACCAAGGAGAAAGCCACTTTTCCTCGTATGATGTTAATTGATAATGAAAATGCTACTAACCCAGGTTGTGAGCATGTGCATCTTGTTGAGGAGAACGCTAAGCTAAAGGTGCAACTTGAGAAAGGTCTTGTGTCTTGCATACAAGTAGAGAAGAATCTCAACGACCTTTTGACCAACCAAAAGGGAGTTGTGGCCAAGGAAGGGATTGGGTACGCGCCCAAGTCCAAGAACAAGAAGAAGAATGACAAGGCCAAACGACCTCCTCCTCTCAAGCAAACTTTTGTGAAGGAGTGAGAGGGTGCTACTAAGGAGAAGGAGAAGAACTCCGTGAGGGGTAGTGATGCCAAGAAGGGCAACGCTTCCATTCCCAACAAAGCCGGCGACTTTAACCCTTCTTATGTGTTGTGCCGCGCTAAAGATGGGCATGTTTATGCCAAATTTGTTGGTTCTCCTTATGAGTACATTGAATGGTCTATTTGGGTTCCTAAGACCCTTGTTACTAACATCAAAGGACCCATTAAAAATGGGTACCTAAAACCAAGCATTGATCTCTTGTAGGTGTTTGCTTCCGGTGGGGGATCATGGTTGCTCGATAGTGGAGCTACTAATCATATGACCGGAAGCAAGGACTTGGTGGTGGACGTGCAAAAGATTCCATCCATGCCCACCAACGTCGAGTGGGGTGACGCCTCATCCTCTAAGGTATTGGGACTCGGCAAAGTTGTCATTTCTCATGATCTTACGATCGAGAAGGTCATGCTTGTTGAGTCCCTTGCATACAATTTACTTACCGTTCGTCAACTAGCACTTATGGGCTTTGCCACTTTCTTTGATATTGGTACTGTGGCCCTCTTGTGGAGCAAGACTCTTAAAGTAGCCTTTGTTGGTGATACCTCCATTTTGCATCATGCTTTTATATCGATATTTATTGCATTATGGGCTACTATTACACATTGTGTCACAATACTTATGCCTATTCTCTCTTATTTTACAAGGTTTACATAAAGAGGGAGAGCGTCGGCAGCTAGGATTCTGGGCTGGAAAAGGAGCAAATATTAGAGACCTATTCTGCACAGCTCCAAAAGTCCTGAAACTTCATGGAAGACGTTTTCAGAATATATAAAAAATACTGAGCGCAAGAAGTTCACCAGGGGGGGCACACCCTGCCCACAAGGGTGGGGGCGCGCCCCCTACCTCGTGGCCCCCCTGGTGGCCCTCCGATGGCCATCTTCTACTATATGGAGTCTTTCTATGAGGAAAAATCATAAACCATCTTTCCAGATGAGACTCCGCCGCCACAAGGCGGAACCTTGGCGGAACCAATCTAGGGCTCTGGTGGAGCTGTTCTGCCGGGGAAACTTCCCTTCGGGAGGGGGAAATCATCGCCATCGTCATCACCAACGCTCCTCCCATTGGGAGAGGGCAATCTCCATCAACATCTTCACTAGCACCATCTCCTCTCAAAACCCTAGTTCATCTCTTGTATCCAATTCTTGTCTCTAAGCCCGGGATTGGTACCTGTGGGTTGCTAGTAGTGTTAATTACTCCTTGTAGTTGATGCTAGTTGGTTTATTTGGTGGAAGATCATATGTTCAGATCCTATATGCATATTAATAGCCCTCTGATTATGAACATGAATATGCTTTGTGAGTAGTTACGTTTGTTCCTGAGGACATGGGAGAAGTCTTGCTATTAGTAGTCATGTGAATTTGGTATTCATTCGATATTTTGATGAGATGTATGTTGTCTCTCCTCTAGTGGTGTTATGTGAACGTCGTCTACATGACACTTCACCATTATTTGGTCCTAGAGGAAAGCATTGGGAAGTAATAAGTAGATGATGGGTTGCTAGAGTGACAGAAGCTTAAACCCTAGTTTATGCGTTGTTTCGTAAGGGGCTGATTTGGATCCATATGTTTCATGCTATGGTTAGGTTTACCTTAATACTTTTGTTGTAGTTGCGAATGCTTGCAATAGAGGTTAATCATAAGTGGGATGCTTGTCTAAGTAAGGGCAGTACCCAAGCACCGGTCCACCCACATACCAAATTATCAAAGTACCAAACGCGAATCATATGAACGTGATGAAAACTAGCTTGATGATATTCCCATGTGTCCTAGGGAGCGCTTTACATCATATAAGAGTTTGTCCAGGCTTGTCCTTTGCTACAAAAAGGATTGGGCCACCTTGCTGCCCTTTATTTACTTTTGTTACTTGTTACTCGTTACAAATTATCCTATCACAAAACTATCTGTTACCTATTATTTCAGTGCTTGCAGAGAATACCTTGCTGAAAACCGCTTATCATTTCCTTCTGCTCCTCGTTGGGTTCGACACTCTTACTTATTGAAAGGACTACGGTAGATCCCCTATACTTGTGGGTCATCAAGACTCTTTTATGGCGCCATTGTCGGTGAGTGAAGCGCCTTTGGTAGGTGGAATTCGGTAAGGAAAAATTTATATAGTGTGCTGAAATTTACTATCACTTGTTACTATGGAAAGTAATCCTCTAAGGGGCTTGTTCGGGGTATCTTCACCCCGACCAGTAGAGCAAAGAGTTGCTCCTTAACCTACTGAACCTACTGAAAATGAAAATGGCTGCTTTGAAATTCCTTCGGGTATGATAGAAAAACTGCTAGCTAATCCTTTTGCAGGAGACGGAACAATGCATCCTGATGAGCACTTAATATATGGGATGAAGTTTGTGGATTATTTAAGCTTGTCGGTGTACCCGGAGATGTTATTAAGAAGAAGGTCTTCCCTTTATCTTTGAAGGAAGATGCATTGACATGGTATAGGCTATGTGATGATACAGGGTCATGGAACTACAAATGATTGAAATTGGAATTTCATCAGAAGTTTTATCCTATGCATCTTGTTCATCGTGATCGCAATTATATATATATAATTTTTGGCCTCGCGAAGGAGAAAGCATCGCTCAAGCTTGGGGAGGCTTAAATCAATGTTATATTCATGCCCCAATCATGAGATCTCAAGAGAAATGATTATTCAAAATTTGTATGCTCGGCTTTCTGATAACAATCGCACCATGCTCGATACTTCTTGTGCTGGATCTTTTATGACGAAGACTATTGAATTCAAATGGGATTTATTGGAAAGAATTAAACGCAACTCTGAAGATTGGGACCTCGACGAAAGTAAGGAGTCAGGTATGACACCTAAGTTTGATTGTGTTAAATCTTTTATGGATACCGATGTTTTCCGTAAAATTAGCACTAAATATGGACTTGACTCTAAGATAGTAGCTTCTTTCTGTGAATCTTTTGCTACTCATGTTGATCTCCCTAGGAAGAAGTGGTTTAAATATCATCCTCCCATAGAAGTAAAAGTAGCTACACCTATTAAAGTTGAAGAAAATATTATCACTTATAATGATCCTATTGTTCCTACTGCTTATGTTGAGAAACCACCTTTTGCTGTTAGGATAAAAGATCATGCTAAAGCTTCAACTGTGGTTCGTAAAAGCAATATTAGAACTTATACACCTGCTGAGCAAATTAAAGTTGAACCTAATATTGCTATTGTTAAAGATCTCTTGTCTGATAATATTGATGGGCATGTTATTCATTTCCGTGATGAGACCGCTAGAATTGCTAAACCTTGTGCTAAAGATAAACCTAGATCTTTGGTAGGCATGTCTGTTATTTCTGTTAAAATAGGAGATCATTGTTATCATGTCTTATGTGATATGGGTGCCAGTGCTAGTGCTATACCTCATGACTTATACAAAGAAATTATGCATGATATTGCACCTGCTGAGATAGAAGATATTGATGTCACAATTAAACTTGCCAATAGAGATACTATTTCACCAATTGGAATTGTTAGAGATGTTGAAGTCTTGTGTAGGAAAACTAAATATCCTGCTGATTTTCTTGTTCTTGGTTCCCCACAAGATAGCTTTTGTCCCATTATATTTGGTAGACCCTTCTTGAACACTGTTAATGCTAAGATAGATTGCAAAAATGATGTTGTTACTATTGGTTTAGGTGATGAAAGTGCGTTATATCGACTAGAGGGGGGTGAATAGGCGATTTTTATGAATTCTTCACTGAGGAATTTGCAGATGAGGAAATTCCTTAGCAAAGAACTACTAGCAGCGGAATAAGTACTCAAAAGTAAACATAACAGAACATAAGCATAGTCATCATGATGAAATGAAGACAGGCACAGAGTACAGGAAGCGTAAGCATAGGATAGCACAGGATGAAGACAAACAGACTGAGGAAATTGAACTGAGGAAATTGAGAAAATCTTCAGTCAAAGTCTTCAAGCACAGATATGAACAATCACACAACACAGTTATGACGAAATGAGTGAGTTGAGGAAATAGAACCAGTAAGCTTGGTGAAGACAATGATTTGGTAGACCAGTCCAACTGCTGTCTCAGTTGTACATCTGGTTGGAGCGGCTGAGTATTTAAACTCGAGGACACACAGTCCCGGACACCCAGTCCTGAACACGCAGCTCAGTACACCAAGTCCTCACCGTATTATCCTTGAACTAAGGTCACATAGACCTCGTCCAATCACTCGTGGTAAGTCTTCAGGTGACTTCCGAACCTTCACAAACTTGGTCACTCGGCGATCCACAATTCCTCTTGGATGCTCTAGACCATGACGCCTAACCGTCTAGAAGAAGCACAGTCTTCAAAGGTAACAAGCGTCGGATCCATGCAGGATCAATCTCTTTAGTGATGCTCAATCACTTGGGGTTTGTAGGTGTTTTGGTTTGGGTTTTTCCTCACTTGATGATTTTCGCTCAAAGTCCTCGGAGGATGGGTTGCTCTCAAATGACAAGTGTCAGTTTCTCTTGGAGCAGCCAACTAGCTAGTGGTTGTAGGGAGCGGCTATTTATAGCCTAGGGAGCAGCCCGACATGATCAGACATAAATGCCCTTCAATGATATGACCGTTAGGTGGATAGATATTTTATGACAGTTGGCTCATAGCACAGCAACGGTCGGAATTTTGAGTAGCAAAATCCTCAGGGCTATCATGTTCCTCACTGTGTAGGTAATCTGCACTGGCGAATTCCTAACTCCTCAGTCAGAACAAATTCCTCAGAGACCAGAAGAACTTCGTCTCTGTCACTGAAGAATATGACTGGACTGTATGAGAATTCCAATGGCTTCACTCGAAGGTATTGGTAGGTGTAGGATTTTGAGTTGAGCATCACATGGAATTTTTTCCTTAGTATTTCCTCGACCCCCATTAACAGTACGGTGTTTCCTATGACTCAAGAAAGAGAAAATGAAACTACGAAAACAAAAGTCTTCACGGTTCATGTTCCTCGAATGAATACCAAGTCTTCAAGGTCACACCAATTTCTTCACTTTCAAAGTCTTCAGAAAGTATTCAGGAATCCAAAGTCTTTAGTTGAAGAACTTCATTTTTAGGGGTCGACTTTCTCTGTAAATATCAAACTCCTCATACACTTATAGACCTGTGTACACTCACAAACGCATTAGTCCCTTAACCTATAAGTCTTCAATACACCAAAATCACTAAGGGGCACTAGATGCACTTACAGGTGATATGTCTCATGAATTTAATTTCTCTAAATTTTGTAGACAACACCGTGAAGAGGAATTGCCTAGTAAAGATGAAATTATTGGTCTTGCTTCTATCGCCGTACCTCCTAGTGATCCTTTAGAACAATATTTGCTAGACCATGAAAATGATATGTTTATGAATGAAAGAAGGGAAATAGATGAAGTATTCTTTAAACAGGAACTCATCCTGAAACACAATTTGCCTGTTGAAATCCTAGGGGATCCTCCTCCACCCTAGGGTGATCCCATGTTTGAGCTTAAACTGTTACCTCATACTCTTAAATATGCTTATCTTGATGAGAAAAAGATATATCCTGTTATTATTAGTGCTAACCTTTCAGAGCATGAAGAAGAGAGATTATTGAAAACTCTAAAGAAGCACCGTGCTGCTATTGGATATACTCTTGATGATCTTAAGGGCATTAGTCCCACTCTGTGTCAACACAAAATAAATTTGGAGGAAGATGCCAAACCAGTTCGTGATCATCAATGACGACTGAATCCTAAGATGAAGGAAGTGGTAAGAAAGGAAATACTAAAGCTTCTTGAGGCAGGTATAATTTATCCCGTTGCTGATAGTTAGTGGGTAAGTCCTGTCCATTGTGTCCCTAAGAAGGGAGGTATTACTGTCGTTCCTAATGATAAAGATGAGTTGATTCCGCAAAGAATTATTATAGGTTATAGGATGGTAATTGATTTCTGCAAATTAAATAAAGCTACTAAAAAGATCATTACCCCTTACCTTTTATCAATCAAATGCTAGAAAGATTATCCAAACATACACATTTTTGCTTTCTATATGGTTATTCTGGTTTCTCTCAAATACCTGTGTTAGTCAATGATCAATCAAAGACTACTTTTACTTGCCCTTTTGGTACTTTTGCTTATAGACGTATGCCTTTTGGTTTATGTAATGCACCTGCTACCTTTCAAAGATGCATAATGGCTATATTCTCTTACTTTTGTGGAAAGATTTGTGAGGTTTTCATGGATGATTTCTCCGTCTATGGATCCTCTTTTGATGATTGCTTAAGCAACCTTGATCAAGTTTTGCAGAGATGTGAAGAAACTAACCTTGTCTTGAATTGGGAGAAGTGCCACTTCATGGTTAATGAAGGTATTGTCTTGGGGCATAAAGTTTCTGAAAGAGGTATTGAAGTTGATAAAGCTAAAGTTGATGCTATTGAAAAGATGCCATGTCCCAAGGACATCAAAGGTATAAGAAGTTTCCTCGGTCACGCTGGTTTTTATAGGAGGTTCATTAAGGACTTCTCAAAAATTTCTCGGCCTCTGACTAATTTTTTACAAAAATATATACCATTTGTTTTTTATGATGATTGCGTAGAAGGATTTGAAATACTTAAGAAAGCATTAATCTCTACACCTATTGTTCAGCCACCTGATTGGAATTTACCTTTTGAAATTCTGTGTGATGCTAGTGATTATGCTGTAGGTGCTGTTCTAGGGCAAAGAGTTGATAAGAAATTAAATGTTATTCAATATGCTAGTAAAACTCTAGACAATGCTCAGAGAAATTATGCTGATACTGAAAAGGAATTCCTAGCAGTTGTATTTGCTTGTGATAAGTTTAGACCTTATATTGTTGATTCTAAAGTAACTATTCACACTGATCATGCTGCTATTAAATATCTTATGGAAAAGAAAGATGCTAAATCTAGACTTATTAGATGGGTTCTCTTGCCACAAGAATTTGATTTGCATTACATTGATAGAAAGGGAGCTGAGAACCCCGTTGCAGACAACTTGTCTAGGTTAGAAAATGTTCTTGATGACCCACTACCTATTGATGATAGCTTTCCCGATGAACAATTAAATGTCATAAATGCTTCTCATACAGCTCCATGGTATGCTGATTATGCTAATTACATTGTTGCTAAATTTATACCACCTAGTTTCACATACCAGCAAAAGAAAAAGTTCTTCTATGATTTGAGACATTACTTTTGGGATGACCTGCATCTTTATAAAGAAGGAGTAGATGGTGTTATTAGACATTGTGTACCTGAGCATGAATAGGAATAGATCCTACGCAAGTGTCACTCCGAAGCTTATGGAGGACACCACACTGTAGATAGAACTGCACATAAGGTATTGCAATCTAGTTTTTATTGGCCTACTCTCTTCAAGGATGCCCATAAGTTTGTCTTATCTTGTGATGAATGCCAAAGAATTGGTAATATTAGTAGATGTCAAGAAATGCCTATGAATTATTCACTTGTTATTGAACCCTTTGATGTTTGGGGCTTTGATTATATGGGACCTTTTCCTGCCTCTAATGTTATACACATATTTTAGTTGTTGTTGATTACGTTACTAAGTGGGTAGAAGCTATTCCAACTAGTAGTGCTGATCATAACACTTCTATTAAAATGCTTAAAGAAGTTATTTTTCCGAGGTTTGGAGTCCCTAGATATTTAATGACTGATGGTGGTTCACATTTTATTCATGGTGCTTTCCGTAAAATGCTTGCTGGATATGATGTTAATAATAGAATTGCATATCCTTATCACCCATAGTCTAGTGGTCAAGTAGAATTGAGTAATAGAGAACTCAAATTAATTTTGCAAAAGACTGTTAATAGATCTAGAAAGAATTGGTCCAAGAAACTTGATGATGCATTATGGGCCTATAGAACTGCATATAAAAATCCTATGGGTATGTCTCCGTATAAAATGGTTTATGGAAAAGCATGTCACTTACCTCTAGAAGTAGAACATAAGGCATATTGGGCTATTAAAGAGCTCAATTATGATTTCAAACTTGTCGGTGAGAAGAGGTTATTTGATATTAGCTCACTTGATGAATGGAGAACCCAAGCCTATGAGAATGCCAAATTATTTAAAGAAAAAGTTAAAAGATGGCATGACAAAAGGATACAAAAGCGTGAGTTTAATGTAGGTGACCATGTATTGCTATACAACTCTCGTTTAAGATTTTTTTGCAGGAAAACTTCTCTCTAAATGGGAAGGTCCTTACGTTATCGAGGAGGTCTATCGTTTCGGTGCCATAAAAATCAACAACTTCGAAGGCACAAATCTGAAGGTGGTGAACGGTCAAAGAATTAAACATTATATCTCAGGTAATCCTATAAATGTTGAAACCGATGTTATTGAAAGCATAACCCCGGAGGAATACATAAGGGACACTTTTCGGAATGTTTCAGACTCCGAAAAGGAATAGGTATGTGGTACGGTAAGTAAACCGACTCCAAAACAGTTCTAATGGCAATTTTCTTCCGTTTTGGAATATTTAGAAAAATAGAAAAATAAGAAGCAGTCCGGAAAGGACACGAGGCCTCCATGAGGGTGGAGGGTGCGCCCCCTACCTCGTGGGCACCTCGTGTGCTCTCCGGACTCCGTTTTCATACATGTTACGTATTTTGGTCGGTAAAAATTCATTATATAATCTCCCGAAGGTTTTGATCACCGTATCACGCAAAAATCTCTTGTTCTTGTTTCGAGCTGTTTTCTGCCAGGGTTGTCAAAGCTAAGCATCATGTCGTCTCCCTCCTCCTCCAACAATGAGGGCAACGACGCTTGGCTAATGAAGATAGAGCTGAAGAGAGAAGAACCCATGGAGATCAACAAGGATGAAGGGATCAAGAAGGCCATGGAGGACCAAGTTCTGGCAACAGAAGACATCCTTCAACTTGATCACAATCTTCTTACCCCAACTGAGATCGAAGCTTTCAAGATGATTGAGCTAGCTCGTATACAAAACAAGTATCTCACACATGAAAATATTTTGTTGAAGGAGCATATCATCGCACTCAAGGGCATCATCCGCAAGTTGGAAGACCTCCTACGCTCAATGTGCGACTACCCATCATCACCACCATCTTCTTCACCAACAAAGGAGACATAATCACATGGGTATGGGCACTCCCCTTGGCATCTGCCAAGCTTGGGGGAGTGCCCCGGTATCGTATCACCATCACATTTATCTTTACCATTTTTCTTAGTTAGATCCTTTTGATAATATCTTGATCTAGTAGAATAAAGTTTTAGCGTGATCTAGTTGTGAGTTTTGCTTTATGATCCTTCTATGTAATCGAGTCCGTGAGCTATATATAATAAAGATTAGTGTTGAGTCAAGGGCTTGATTATTTTGCCATGATCTTGAGTGAATAAAAGAAAAGAGAAAGAATAAAAAGAATAAAAGAGATCATATGGATATTGTGGAGAGTAATGAGCTCACATAGAAAACACATGATGAATAAAAGTTGTTGAGAGTTGACAAACATAGTTTTGGTCATCATTGCAATTAATAGGAAGTGATAAAGAAAGAGAGGTCTTCACATATAAATATACTATCTTGGACATCCTTTATGATTGCGAGCACTCATTAAAATATGACATGCTAAAGAGTTGACGTCGGACAAGGAAGACAACGTAATGGGTTATGTTTTCTTACATCTGAGATAAATTATATTGTCATGGATCATCCAACATGATTGAGCTTGCCATTCCCCCTCATGCTAGCCAAATTCTGTGCACCAAGTAGAGATACTACTTGTGCTTCCAAACACCCTTAAACTAGTTTTGCCATGGGAGTCCACCATATCTACCTATGGATTGAGTAAGATCCTTCAAGTAAGTTGTCATCGGTGCAAGCAATAAAAATTGCTCTATAAATATGTATGATTGATTGGTGTGGAGGAAATAAGCTTTATACGATCGTGTGATATGGAAGAAATAAAAGCGACAGACTGCATAATAAAGGTCCATATCACAAGTGGCAATATAAAGTGACGTTCTTTCGCATTAAGATTTTGTGCATCCAACCATAAAAGCATGACAACCTCTGCTTCCCTCTGCGAAGGGCCTATCTGTTATTTTCATCTTCTACCTTACATAAGAGTCATGGTGATCTTCACCTTTCCTTTTTACATTTTATCTTTTGGCAAGCACAACATGTTGGAAAGATCCTGGTATATATGGCTAATTGGATGTGAGTTTTCATGAACTATTATTGTTGACATTACCCTTGAGGTAAAATGTTGGGAGGCAAAACTATGAGCCCCTATCTTTCTCTGTGTCCGATTAAAACTCCATACCCATAAGTATTGCGTGTGTGTTAGCAATTGTGAAAGACTATATGATTGTTGAGTATGTGGACTTGCTGAAAAGCTCTTGTATTGACTCTTTACTATGTTATGATAAATTGCAATTGCTCCAATGACTGAGATTATAGTTTGTTAGTTTTCAATGAAGTTTATGATTCATACTTGAAATTGTGATTGAATTGTTATTCTAGCATAAGAGATCATATGACAAGAATTATATAAGTTGTTGTTCTAAGAATGATCATGATGCCCTCATGTCCGTATTTTATTTTTATCGACACCTCTATCTCTAAGCATGTGGACATATTTTTCGATTTTGGCTCTCGCTTGAGGACAAGCGAGGTCTAAGCTTGGGGGAGTTCATACGTCCATTTTGCATCATGCTTTTATATCGATATTTATTGCATTATGGGATACTATTACACATTATGTCACAATACTTATGCATATTCTCTCTTATTTTACAAGGTTTACATAAAGAGGGAGAGTGCCGACAGCTGGGATTCTGGGCTGGAAAAGGAGCAAATATTAGAGACCTATTCTACACAGCTCCAAAAGTCCTGAAACTTCACGGAAGACATTTTCAGAATATATAAAAAATACTGAACGCAAGAAGTTCACCAGGGGGGCCACACCCTGCCCATGAGGGTGGGGGGCGCGCCCTACCGCCCTGGGAGCGGCCCCTACCTCGTGGGCCCCCTGGTGGCCCTCTGATGGCCATCTTCTTCTATATGGAGTCTTTCGATGAGGAAAAAATCATAAGCCATCTTTCCGGACGAGACTCCGCCGCCACGAGGCGGAACCTTGGCGGAACCAATCTAGGGCTCTGGCGGAGCTGTTCTGCCGGGGAAACTTCCGTCCGGGAGGGGGAAATTGTAACGCCCTCGATGCGGCTATATCTCCTACGTGTCGAAGCACGACTTAGACGCATAACCGCATTGAAAGCAATGTCGCAAGTGAGGTAATCTTCACAACAATCCATGTAAATAAATAAAGGGAAAGGTACATAGTTGGCTTACACTCGCACGTCAAACAAATACATAAATAAGTCATTAAAATCATCCAATACACTTAGGGTCCGACTACGGTACCAAAATAAAGATCAACCCCCAAATGCGACAAAGTCCCCGATCGCCCCAACTGGCCACCACTACTGAACATCTGGGAAAGACACATAGTAACGGCGAGAGTCTTCATCGAACTCCCACTTGATCTTGGTCATATCATCTGGAGCGGTATCATCGGTCCCTGCATCTGGTTTAGGAAGGAATCTGTGAGTCACGGGGACTCAGCAATCTCACACCCTCGCGATCAAGACTATTTAAGCTTATAGGTAAGGTATATGATGTGGAGCTACAGCAAGCGACTAGCATATATGGTGGCTAACCTATTCGCAAAAGAGAGCGAGAAGAGATGGCAAAAGCACGGTCGAACAACTATGATCAAGAAGTGATCCTAGAACAACCTACGTCAAGCATTACTCCAACACCATGTTCACTTCCCGGACTCCGCCGAGAAGAGACCATCACAGTTACACACGCGGTTGGTGTATTTTAATTAAGTTAAGTTTCATGTTATCTACAACCGGACATTAACAAATTCCCATCTGCCCATAACCGCGGGCACGGCTTTCGAAAGTTCAAATCCCTGCAGGGGAGTCCCAACTTAGCCCATCACAAGCTCTCACGGTCAACGAAGGATATTCCTTCTCCCAAGACAATCCGATCAGACTCAGCATCCCGGTTACAAGACATCCTCGACAATGGTAAAACAAGTCCAGCAACACCGCCCGAATGTGCCGACAAATCCCGATAGGAGCTGCACATATGTCGTTCTCAGGGCACACTCAGATGAACACTACGTACAACTAAAACCAACCCTCAAGTTTCCCCGAGGTGGCACTGCAAGTGGCTCTGTTTGGACCAACACTCAGAGGAGCACTGGCCTAGGGGTTTAAATAAAGATGACCCTTGGGCTCCGGAAACCCAAGGGAAAAAGAGGCTAGGTGGCAAATGGTAAAACCAAGGTTGGGCATTTCTTGAGGAGTTTTATTCAAGGCGAACTGTCAAGGGGTTCCCATTATAACCCAACCGTGTAAGGAACGCAAAATCCGGAAACATAACACCGATATGACGGAAATTAGGGCAGCAAGAGTGGAACAAAACACTAGGCATAAGGCCGAGCCTTCCACCCTTTACCAAGTATATAGGTGCATTAAGATAAACAAGATAATATTGTGATATCCCAACAATAAGCAAGTTCCAACAAAGAACTATCTCCAATCTTCACATGCAACTAGCAACGCTATAAAAGGGGCTGAGCAAAGCGGTAACATAGCCAAACAACGATTTGCTAGGACATGGTGGGTTAGAGGTTTGACATGGCAATATGGGAGGCGTGATAAGCAAGTGGTAGGTATCGTAGCATAGGCATAGCAAAAGAGCGAGCATCTAGCAAGCAAAGATAGAAGTGATTTCGAGGGTATGGTCATCTTGCCTGCAAAGTACTCAGAGTTGCCTTGATCCTCGTAAGCAAACTCAACGGGCTCCTCGTTCACGAACTTGTCTCCCGGCTCTACCCAAACAATAACAACAAGCAAAAGGAGCATAATCAACCACGTGCAATGCTCAAGCAACATGATGCAAACATGGTATGATATGCGGGATACAATATGTGATGCATATGCAAGATTTGGAAAGGAATGATTGAACCTGGCCTCAACTTGGAAATCCAAGAGTGCCACTAGAAAGGTGAGGTGATTTCGGTCGAAAATGATATAAAGATCACCAGAATCGGATGCACGGTTTGGAAATGGCAAGCAAAACAAATATGGCACTGGTCTGCAATAATCAGCAAGTAGCCATCTAAATGCATCAAGATAAATATGCTACAGCACTCAAACATGACAACAAAATACATGGCAGGGATCCACTCATGATGCTTGACAAAAGATGAACACTGAGCTATGGCTAATTCATCCATTAACATGTTCAAACAAGCATGGCAAAAGTGCAAATGATAACAGGTTTCAGACTTAGTGAAATTAACACAAGTCTGGAATTTATCAGCAGGAAGCAATCTTTAGAGCATGAAAACTACATGCTACAAAAACATATCATGGCAAAACAAGGCATGGCATGAAGCTACTCTAAGCACATAACAAAAGTCCCTTAGTGACCTTGAGCCAAAAGGGATCATAAAATACAATTGCAAGCATGTGAACATAGCAAAAACACAAACAGATTCAAACCTAGTGAAAAACTGGAGCATGCAAAACAGTTAACGAGTAGGCATGTTTACGAGCTCGATGCACTCACTACAGAGCATGGCATGACAAAATAAGCATACACACATCAAGAAGACATGGCATAGAAGCTAGACATGGCAAGAACAACAACATAGCATGCACGGATCAATAGCAACAAGCTCGGCAAAATCGCTAAACATGTTAACAATCTGCCGGGAACAATTTATAGCAAAAGTAGAGATCGATTGACTCAAGCTAGGGTGCTCCATAAATGCAAACAAAGACATGGATGGATAGAGCACCACAATATTAACAAAACATCCTTACTGATCATTCTCAAAAGAGGCACGGATCACTAGGAAACAACATGAACATATGGCATAAAAACAATATCAGGACAAGGACTTAGTGAAATTCTAAGTCCCTGAAATCAGTATCATCGAGTAAGCTACTTTGCATGCTTGTGCTAGTCACCACGAAGATCACACAAATACATGGCATACACCCCTGTAAAGATGGCATGGCATTCTACAAAACACATGTAGAGCTCAGGATCATATCATGCACACATTAATCATGGCAAAAATGACAAAAGGCCATTTGCTGAAACAGATCTGACATATTCCTCACATAGCCCTCTTCCAACAGCATCTCGGGCATCAAGATGAGCTCAAATGAAAATGATGCAATGAGATGAAATGATGTACTCGTCGAGACGAACATTTTGATGTGCTACACGCACGAATCGGAGCTACGATGACAGAGTTATGGCATGCGGAAAAATGCAAAAAAATACTGGGAGAGGGGCAAAAAGTCAACCGATCCGGATCTAGGGTTTGTGCGCGAATCGAGGTTCATCGCCGGCGAGCACTGTAGACAGTCGGAGAGTCGCCGGAGAGCGCGGGGAAGATCGGGGAAGATGCCCCCAGGCCGGACCTCACCGGATCTGGCCGGAGGTGGGCGTGGGGCGGCGGAGGATGACCGACACCGAGCTTGGCAGCGCTCCCTGGCACGGTCGCCGGCGAGCTCAAGCCGCGGCGGCGCGGCTAAGGACTGGGCGGCGGGGACGAGGGAGCCGGGCGCGCAGGGCGCGGCCCAGATCGGCGACGGGGAGGGCCGGCTTCGGGCTCGGCGGGCTTCGCGCGGTTGGCATCGATGTGGGGCGAGGGCGGCGGCCAATGGGAGGAGGCCACGTGGTGGCGGACGGCTAGCCGGACATGTCTGACGGCGGAGATGTGTCCGGCAGCGCGGGGAGCTGAAATTTTAGGGTTTCGCCCGAATTTGGAATGTAGGGATCTATATATAGGGGTAGAGGGAGCTAGGAAGCTCCAAATGGAGTGCGGTTTTAGGCCACGCGATCGTGATCTAACGCTCTAGACGATGGGAGAGGTTTAGGTGGATTTTGGGCCATATTGGAAGGGTGTTGGGCTGCAACACAAACGAGGCCTTTTCAGTCCCTCTGTTAACCGTTGGAGTATCAAACGAAGTCCAAATGACACAAAACTTGACAGGCGGTCTACCGGTAGTAAACCAAGGCTGCATGACAAGTCTCGGTCCAATCCGAAAACGTTTAACACACACACATGAAAAAGAGGTAGAAAGGACCACCGGAGGACATAGGAGCGATGGAATGCAAAACGGACAACGGGGAAAATGCTCGGATGCATGAGATGAACACGTATGCAAATGTAATGCACATGATGACATGATATGAGATGCATGACAAAGACAAAACACACGGAGACAAAAACCCGACAACGAGGAAATAAAATAACTTAGGGCCGGAAACGGCAAGAGTTGGAGTACAGATAAGGTAAATTACATCCGGGGTGTTACAGAAATCATCGCCATGGTCATCACCAATGCTCCTCTCATTGGGAGAGGGCAATATCCATCAACATCTTCACCAGCACCATCTCCTCTCAAAACCCTAGTTCATCTCTTGTATCCAATTCTTGTCTCTAAGACCGGTATTGGTACCTGTGGGTTGCTAGTAGTGTTAATTACTCCTTGTAGTTGATGCTAGTTGGTTTATTTGGTGGAAGATCATATCTTCACATCCTATATGCATATTAATAGCCCTCTGATTATGAACATGAATATGCTTTGTGAGTAGTTATGTTTGTTCCTGAGGACATGGGAGAAGTCTTGCTATTAGTAGTCATGTGAATTTGGTATTCGTTTGATATTTTGATGAGATGTATGTTGTCTCTCCTCTAGTGGTGTTATGTGAACGTCGACTACATGACACTTCACCATTATTTGGACCTATAGGAAGGCATTGGGAAGTAATAAGTAGATGATGGGTTGCTAGAGTGACAGAAGCTTAAACCCTAGTTTATGTGTTGCTTCGTAAGGGGCTGATTTGGATCCATATGTTTCATGCTATGGTTAGGTTTACCTTAATACTTTTGTTGTAGTTGCGGATGCTTGTAATAGAGGTTGATCATAAGTGGGATGCTTGTCCAAGTAAGGGCAGTACCCAAGCACCGGTCCACCCACATACCAAATTATCAAAGTACCGAACGCGAATCATATGAACGTGATGAAAACTAGCTTGATGATATTCCCATGTGTCCTCGGGAGCGCTTTACATCATATAAGAGTTTGCCCAGGCTTGTCCTTTGCTAAAAAAAGGATTGGGCCACCTTGCTGCACTTTATTTACTTTTGTTACTTGTTACTCGTTACAAATTATCCTATCACAAAACTATCTGTTACCTATTATTTCAGTGCTTGCAGAGAATACCTTGCTGAAAACCGCTTATCATTTCCTTCTTACTTATCGTAAGGACTACGATAGATCCCATATACTTGTGGGTCATCAGTTAGGTATGTCGAGAACGGTCTCTATGTGATTAACTTTTCGGAGCGACCCACTAAGACCGCGACATGCCTAATGGCTAAGGTTCTCGGCCATAGTGCCGCTGCGGTACCGGGCTACTACCGCGTCGACTCGAGGGGGTCGCCTCTTGTGTCGGGTTAAGCGGCACTTTGCAGCTGTTGTAGAAGCGGCAGTACCGCTCGAGGGCGGTAGTACCGCCCTACCACCGCGGCAGTACCGCGCTGGGCACGTTTCCTGCTCTCTCTTCACCTAGTTGCACATCTAGACAACCTACTTTGATGCAAAGTTTAATTTGGTAAAGAAAAGCTAAAAATTGTTAGTTGCCTATTCACCCCCCTTTAGTCAACCATATCGATCCTTTCACATAGAGGTCAGAACCAGGCTGTCGTTGGTCCGAAGTATAATGAAGAACCCGCCTTGCAAAGCCGAAGACATAAGTCGGATACTACGTCGTCATTGAAGGCAAGTTCGGGGGCTACTGAGGGAGACCTTGATTCGGGGGTCCTTAGGTGCCTGGCCTATTCAAGCATGTGCCGGGCTTATAGGCCGTGAAGATAGAACAGAAGATTATTCCCCGTGTTCGGATAGGACTCCTGGATGCGTGGAAGGCAAGATTGGAGACCGGATGTATTGTTCCTTCCCTTGTAAACCGCCTCTGTACCCCTCTGGTGTATATATAAACTAGAGGGTTTAGTCCATAGGGATCATCAGAATTCATATATGCTAGACATCTAGGGTTTAGCCATTACGATCTCGAGGTAGATCGACTCTTGTAACCCCTATATTCATCAAATACAATCAAGTAGGACATAGGGTTTTACCTCCATTAAGAGGGCCCGAACCTGGGTAAACATCGTGTTCCCTGTGTCCCTTGTTACCTTTGATCCTCACGCATAGTTCGGGACCCCTTACCCGAGATCGGCCGGTTTTGACACCGACACCCGGGTCTATTTTCCATCATATTTGTTTCCGATCTACTATTTTGCAATCTTTTTTTCAGATCTATAAACGAAAAACCCAAAAATATTTTATATTTTATTTAGTTTTATCTATCTCTATCAGATCTCACCTTTGCAAGTGACTGTGAAGGGATTGGCAACCCCTTTATCACGTTGGGTGCAAGTGTTTGATTGTTTGTGTAGGTGCATCTATTTGGGACTTGCACGTTTCTCCTACTGGATTGATACCTTGGTTCTTAACTGAGGAAAATACTTATCTCTACTATGCTGCATCACCCTTAAGGGAAAAACCAACACAAGCTTAAGAAGTAGCACTACTATGACAGGAAGAAAGGGGTAGTTATAATAAAATAGCATCTATGTTAGTAACATGACATGATATTTTTAATTGAACCAAACCTCCAAGATCATGTCAGCAATTAAAATTGGCATTAACCAAACCATCCATACACAATGACTAAGAAGCTAAAAGGACAATCCACCATGCATCACAAAAAGTATACCCTGTTCTCACCCGGAGTGAGTTTCATTTAAGCATTCAGATCAATGATGAACTATACCATCATATGAAAATACATGAGACAACAAAAGAAATAAAATGCGGGATCCATGTGTGTTTAGGAGCTAGGTGCAAGCAAACATTACAATACCTGCAAATAGAACCTTTTGGAGTAGCAGAATAATTTGAAACCACATTGATAAGGAGCAGCCATATAAAATCCAAATTACATCATGGTCAAGATATCAAAAGGAGGAGCTCACACATGTTGTGACCTTGCCGAAGACCAGCCCTCCGGATTCCTACACAGCCTTGCAAGAAGCCCCCACCCCCGGTTTTGTGGGTAAGATTTCTACTCCGGTGTCTTTGTTTGAGTAACATTTTTCTGCAAAATTCGGTCCAATGCCCAAATCCAGAAGTGAGGAATAGGGAACACAAACCAAGCTATGTCTCTCAATTAGATAGTTTTCAACAGAGATCAACACAAACAATTGAATTTTTAGTCAGTCAGTACGACGCAAAGAACTCCAAAACTGTAGACGAGAGTCACCAACCAAACATTGTTCACATTTCAGAACGAACTTAGACGACTTAAGTTTGCTTGGAAGCCCCATCAAACCTTGTGAGTTGTGAGTATCTTGGCAATAAGTAACAAGTGAAACCTTGTGGTTATATACCTATTTAGAGAAGCTTATGATCTGGAAATGGAGCGTGACATCGTGCATGTCCTCATTGAAACAAGTGACCTGCGCCCCCCTTGAGAAGATAGATGGACTGAAGAGGTGATTTGGATGGTCACGGGAGCCTGCGAAGCCACCACCAAATCTAAGAACCTTGTTGTGAGAAGACATGATGTCGAGGTGGATCTAGATACACACAGGACAATTGTTGATGTAAATTAACTTGCGATTAAGGCCCCGCTTGGCTTCCAGGAGCGAGGGGAGCATGTGTGTGTGTGGGTGCCTGCACCTGTACAACAACGAGGGGAGCGGCTCCCATGGCCACGCCGGCCATGACCGGGAACTCGGCTCCGACCAAAATGTGCCCGCACTTGTACAGGAGAATGGGGAGCAGCAACGAAAGGGGCGGAGAGAGATGACAGGGGTGGAAGAGGGATGCGAGTTCAACATGTGCCACACGGAGAGGATGCATGCTGGCGACCATCACGCGAGCCTTCTCCAGGCGATGGTGACGGCGCGCGAGAGGCAGTCCGCTTGCTCCTCCCGACGATGCTTCGAGGCCCAGGACGGTGTCGGCGTTCTGGGAACGGGGATCCCCAGACTTGCCTGCCTACGGCCTGTGGCGTGGCTCAAGTGGGGGCCCAACACAGCCCATCTTCGTCAACACGAGGCTCAAGACCCACGCGAGGGGCCAAGCCTCGCGAAGCGGACGACATGGCGCATCCTCAGGCACAGCCTCCTCAGGCTAGCTCGCGAGGAGGCAAAGAGTTCAAGGCGGGGTACCTCGCGAGGTGCCCATGACACAAGCCATGACGACACGGGGCACCAGGCGGGTGCCAGCGCGCGCAGCGTCCCTCTTTCCTCTTTGGTGCAAAGGGGGCAAGCGTATCAGCGGAGTACCGAGGCATCAGGCAAAAGGTTCCCACTTCGGTGCAACGAGACCAGGACCAGGAGGACTACGAGACGGAGGTCACCATGGAGCCCAGCGCGGTGTCATCACCAGAGCCTTTGGCAGGCGAAGACTGCTTTTGTCAGGATAGATGTACTCGTTGTCCCCCTTCAAATTAGCCCGCCATTGTTGGATCCCTTCCCGCTCAATATTTGGGGAGAGGACCAGGGCCTCTATAAATAGGACTAGCCACCCACATAGCAAGGGGTTCAATTCGGGTTCGGTTTTGGTTCGATTCCGGTTTGGTTTTCGGAGGGGATCGGTTCGTTCGGTTCGCAGTTAGAGAGAGAAAGAGAGAGAGAGAGGGTGACTGAGCTCTTCACAACAGTTCATCACCACAGCCAAGAACAGACCCTCGTGAGGCTGTTCTTCCTTGTATTGTTCATCCTCACCAGCCCCAGGAGGCAATCCATCCACCACACACTGGAGTAGGGTATTACACCACATCGGTGGCCCGAACCAGTATAAATCTTGTGTCTTTCGTGCAGTTCTTTTAGTAGTTTAGATCCCCTCGAGACGGAGAGGTTGAAGGCGAGATTTCTGCGCGCACCCCAGTGTTCGAACCTTAAGGGTCTGCCAAAACCCGAAATCCGACATTTGGCGCGCCAGGTAGGGGTACGACGGAATTCGTCTTCCACCGCTCCGCTCTCCTCCGACCGTCGCATCCATGTCTGACGCTCGTCGGGCCCGCGCCGAGCGCCGGGCCGCCATCGCTTCTCGCGTCGCCCAGATGGCCCCCGTCGGTGGGCGTCATCATCGTTCCCCGTCGCCCGCCGTCAACACCGCCACCGGCCCGGCGGGGGGCGAGCAGCAGGCATCATCTCAGCACCCGTCCGTGCGGCAAGACGGCCGCACCGCCACTCCATCACTCGCTCCAGCTGGTTCTTCGTCCCGCGCGCTCCGCGCACCCTTGGAGGCTCGAGCTGCGCTCCTCGCGGCAAACGAGCTCCTGCGCTACCGTCCCGTCGACGACGTCTATGAAGAATGGCTCGACCGCGTCGCCGAGCTTGTCCGCGCCGCAGGGGACTCTTCCGCGCCGTCCGTCCCTCTGCGCCGCACTCCGCCCCGCGCGGGCGACGAAGCTCCAGAGGCGCACCAGCCGCCTCCCCTCCAAGAAGATGTCGTGGCTCCAAGGCGCTTGGTCCCTGGGCGGAACCCGCTCCGTCAGGCGCCAGCGCAACAAGAGCGAAGCTGCCAAGAAATCCCTTGCCCGCAGGGGGCTGCCAGGGCGCTCCCTGCTCCGGCACGCCGCGACCCTGCTCCAGCTCCGGCGCGTCAAGACCCCGCCCCGCTCCTAGCTGCAGCGCGTGGGGACCCTCAAAACCAAGCTCTCCACCAACCGAGGCCTTTTGTAGCCACTGCGGGCTGCCACGCCTACACCACTGAGCTGCGCAGCGTCGCGTGGCCCGGCAAGTTCAAGCCCGACCTGCCTCCTCGCTACGACGGCACAACTGACCTGTAACGCCCCACATGTAACCTTCCCCAATTGTACTCCGACTCATGCCGTTTCCGGCATTAAGTTATATTTAATTCTCGGATTTGGGTCTTTGTCTCCGTGTGTTGTTTTGTTTTTCGTGCATCTCATATCATGTCGTCACGTGCATTGCATTGCATACATGTTCATCTCATGCATTCGAGCATTTTTCCCGTTGTCCGTTTCGCATTCCGGCGCTTCGTTCTCCTCCGGTGGCCATTTCTAGCTTTCTTTCGTGTGTGGGGATTAAACATTTCCGGATTGGGCCGAGACTTGCCATGCGGCTTTGTTTTACTACCGGTAGACCGCCTGTCAAGTTTCGGGTCATTTGGACTTCGTTTGATACTCCAACGGTTAACCGAGGGACCGAAAAGGCCTCGTGTGTGTGCAGCCCAACACCCCTCCATTTTGGCCCAAAACCCACCAAACTCAGCTCCATCATCTCGGTCATTCGATCACGATCGTGTGGGCGAAAACCGCACCTCATTTGGAATCTCCTAGCTCCCTCTATGCCTATTTAAACACCCCCATTTCAGATCTCGTCTTCCTCCCCGTCCTCCTCCAAAAAAAAAACTCAGAACCAATCGCCCCGCCGCCGATGGACGTGTCCGGATCGGACCGGACAACGTCCGCCCCGCCGCCGCCTACCCACTCGCGCGCCGCCACGTGGACGCGGGTCCACTTCGCCGCCGCCGGCCCGGGAGGCCCAGGAGGGGCCCCCGAGGCCCATCGCCGCCCGGGTGCGGGCGCCGCCCGGGGCCGCCCCGCACCGCCGCCCGCCGCGCCGTCTTCGCCGGCCGGCGCCGCCACACCGCGCGCCGCCCCGCCGTGCGCCGCTCGCCGCCCAGGCCGCTCCGCCCCGCCGTTCCACGCCGGTGGCCGCCGACCTCGGTCACCGCGGTGCCCCGGCCGCCGCCGCCCCTCGCCGGCTCCGGTGGCCGCGCCACCACCGCGCCTCCCCATGCGGCCCCGCCTCTCCTTCGGCTCCGGTAGCCACTCCGGCGAACCTCGGTTCGCGCGCCGCTACAGTAACCGCCGGATCCCAGATCCAGATCTGATTCGGGTTGACTTTGCATCCCCTAACCCTAATTTTTCTTGCTACTTTGACCTGTCATATCTCCTCATCCGTAGCTCCGATTTGGACGTATGATATGTCAAATTCTTCGTCTTGACGAGTACATCATTTCATTCCATTGCATCATTTGCATTTCAGGTCATCTTGGTGCCCAAAATGCTGTTGGAAGGAGGCATGTTGAGTTAAATTGCAGATCCGTTAGTTCAACATGCACTTTTGTCATTTTTGCCATATTTAATCCGTGCATGATATGCCTGTGCCCCTTTGGGATGAATTGTTAAGAATGTTGTCTTCTTTCCAGAGGTGCCTTCCATGTATTTTTAGGATGTGTGTGTTGTCTTGTGCAAGCTTGCGAAGAGGGCTACCTGAGATTACAGATTTCAGGGACTTAGTGATTTTCACTAAGTCTGAGCCGTTTTAGTTCACGATGCTATATGTCCGGCTTGTTTCCTAGTGATCCGTGCCTCTTTTGAGGATGATCAGTAAGAGTGATTTGTTATGCTTGTTGTGCTTAATCCATCCATGTCTTTACTTGTTATGTTGGAGCACTCTAGGTTGACTCAATCGAGCTCAACTTTTGGATAGTTGCTGTTTTGGGCAGATCGTGAACTCTTTTGCGATTTTGCCGGAGTGATTGCTAGTGATCCATGCATGCTATGCCATTGTTCTTGCCATGTCTAGCTAGAATTTTGTGCCTTCTTAATGGATATATGCTTGCCTTGCCATGACTTGCACCGTAGTGAGAGCATCGAGCTCGCTTATATGCCTCCGTGAGTTATTATTTCAGCATGTCCCAGTTTTCACAAAGTCTGAAAACTGATTGTGTTTCATCGATGTTCGTGTGCTCGGTAGAGTATTTTGTGAACCCTTTTGACCCCAGGTCATTTTGGGTGTTTTGTTAAGCTTGTTGAGTATCTCCATGCCATGCTCTTACTTGCCATGTTCAGGTTTTCCTTCATGTTGTTTTGCTGCTCCGAAGAGAGCATCGTGGTCTGAAATTTCAGACTAGCGTTAATTTCGCTAAGTCTGAAATCTGTTTTGCTTATTCAGTTTTGCCATGCTTGTTTGAAGGCCGTAATGGATGATTTTGCCTATGCCTCAGTCTTGATGATTTGTTAAGCTTGATGAGTACATCACTGCCATGCAATTTGTTTTCATGTTGGGTGGCTGTAGCATGTTCATTTTGTTGCATTTAGGAGCCAACTTGCTGTAAATCGCAGATCGGTTCGTTTAGTAAAACGCTTGCCATTTCTTAACCGTAGCTCCGATTGCCATGATCTTTATATCGTTTTCAGGGGATTTCTTCCCCTCTATCCAGTGGCACACTTGTATTTCCAAGTTGAGGCCAGGTTCATGCATTTCCTGTTACATGTTGCATTCTTGCATCCCGCATCGCATCCCGCATAACATATCATCTTTGCATCTTACTGGTTACCTTTGCACGTGGTTGATTGTATCCTTGTTGCTTGTTTGTGCTATTGGGTAGAGCCGGGAGACGAGTTCGCTAACGAGGAGCCCGTTGAGTTTGCTTTTGAGGATCCAGTCAATTCTGACAACTGTGCAGGCAAGATGATCACACCCTTGAAATCACTACTATCTTTGCTATGCTAGTTTGCTCGCTCTTTTGCTTTGCCAATGCTACGATGCCTACCACTTGCTTGTAAGCCTCCCAATTGCCATGATTGAGCCTCTAACCCACCTTTGTCCTAGCAAACCATTGATTGGCTATGTTACCGCTTTGCTCAGCCCCTTCTTATAGCGTTGTTAGTTGCAGGTGAAGATTGGAGCCGTTCCTTGTTGGAACATTTATTTACTTGTTGGGATATCACTATATTGCTATGTTATCTTTACTCATCTATATACTTGGTAAAGGGTGGAAGGCTCGGCCTCTCGCCTAGTGTTTTGTTCCACTCTTGCCGCCCTAGTTTCCGTCATATCGGTGTTATGTTCCCGGATTGTTGCGTCCCTTACGCGGTTGGGCTATAATGGGAACCCCTTGATAGTTCGCCTTGATTAAAGCTTTTCCAGCAATGCCCAACATTGGTTTTACCATTTGCCACCTACCCTTTGTTTTCCCTTGGGTTTCCGGAGCCCGAGGGTCATCTTATTTTAGCCCCCCCCCCGGGCCAGTGCTCCTCTGAGTGTTGGTCCACCCTAGAGCACCGTGCGGGGCCGTCCCTCGGCAACTTGGGTTACGTTGGCTCTCGTACGCTTAGCTTATCCGGTGTGCCCTGAGAACGAGATATGTGCAGCTCCTATCGGGATTTGTCGGCACAGCGGGTGGTGTTGCTGGACTAGTTTTGACCTGTCGAATCATCTTGTTGTATCGGGATACCGAGTCTGATCGGTGGGTCCTGGGTGGAGGTCTATTCCTTCGTTGACCGTGAGAGCTTGTTATGGGCTAAGTTGGGACCCCCCCTGCAGGGATTGATCTTTCGAAAGCCGTGCCCGCGGTTATGGGCAGATGGGAATTTGTTAATGTCCGGTTATAGACAACTTGAACTCAATTAATTAAAATGAATCAACTGCGTGTGTTGCCGTGATGGCCTCTTCTCGGCGGAGTCCGGGAAGTGGACACGGCGTTGGAGTTATGCTTGCGTAGTCTGCTCTATTTAGTTACCGCTCGTGCTTTGCCTTCTCTTCTCGCTCTCTTTTGCGAATAAGTTAGCCACCATATATGCTAGTCGCTTGCTGCAGCTCCACTCACATTACCCCTTCCTTACCTATTAAGCTTAAATAGTCTTGATCGCGAGGGTGCGAGATTGCTGAGTCCTTGTGGCTCACAGATTACTATCACCAGATGCAGGGACCGATGATACTCCTCCGGATGGCGCGTTCGAGCTGAAGTGGGAGTACGACGAGGACTCTCAGCGATACTATGTTTCTTTTCCTGATGATCAGTAGTGGTGCCTGCTCGGGGTTCGATTCAGGGATTAGTCGCATGTTGGGGAGTCTTTTCTATTTTGGCGCCGTAGTCGGGCCATGAGTGTTTGTATGATGGATGCTATTTATGTACCTTGATGTGACGTGGCGAGTGTAAGCCAACTATTATTATTATCCCCCCTTTATATTTATATGTACATGGGTTGTGTGAAGATTGCCTCACTTGCGACTTATGCCTTCAATGCGATTATGCCTCTAAGTCGTGCCTCGACACGTGGGAGATATAGTCGCATCGAGGGTGTTACATGACCCCGCGGAATTCCTCCAGCTCTATGAGCTGGGCATCGAGGCTGCCGGCGGGGATGAAAAGGTCATGGCGAACTGGTTCCCCATGGCGCTCAAGGAAGGAGCTCGAACCTGGCTCTTGAATCTGGCTCCAGGCACGATCTCCTCCTGGGACCAGATGCACGCCCGCTTCATCGCCAACTTCCAAGGTACTCGCGACCGGCCGCCTGCCGTGAGCGACATGCGCCGCATCAAGCAACAACCCGGAGAGACCCTGCAAAAGTACATCCAGCGCTTCAACAGCGCGCGCCTCAAGATCCCCAGGGTGTCAGAGGAGGCCATCATCTCCGCCTTCTCTGATGGCGTGCATGACGTCAAGATGAAGGAGGAGCTGGCGATGCATGAAGACCTCTGCACCTCCCTGGAGTTGTTCAACTTGGCGAACAAGTGCGCCAGGGCTGAGGAGGGACGTCTCTCCCTCCTCGAGCTGCCTGCCGCAGACCCAGAAGAGAAGAAGCCCAAGGCCAAGGACGTGAAGCGCAAGGGGGCTGCCGTACTCGCGGCGGAACCAGACACCAAGCGGGGCAAAGATCTGCCCGAACCCTCCAGAGGCAGCCGGTACTGTGTGTACCATGACCTCCACACCCACAACACCAACGAATGTCAAGAGCTCCGCGCCGTGCGAGAAGGAAGGATCGGCCGTCGCCCTGACCGTGCTGACCGGGGCTACGGCCGAGGAGGAGGAAGAAACCCAGGGCGCTGGGAAGACCGCGGCCCGCACCAGGGGTGGCGCGACCAGCCTCGCGAGGACCGCTGGCGGGACCTGCCTCGCGAGGGGGACTGGAGAGACCAGCCTCGTGAGGACCGCCCTCATGGCAACGCAGGCCTACCTCCGCTGCCGCCTCCACCAAGAAGGAACAAAGACCGCCATCAAGACGAGGGGGCTGGGGGCTTCCAGGAGCCGCGCGTGATCGCCTGCATCCTGGGCGGAGCTCAAGCCCCAGCCTCCCAACGTATCTTCAAGCAGTTTGCCCGCGAAGTGAATGCAGCTCTCCCCAAGCTCGAAGCAATGCGCCCCCTCAGGTGGTCGGCGTGCCCCATCATGTTCAACTCGGCAGACCAGCTCAAGTGCGCAGCCACTGCAGGAGTCCTCCCGATGCTCTGCTCCCCAGTCATCAACGTGCAGGTCACCAAGACCCTCATCGATGGTGGGGCAGGGCTCAACGTCCTGTCCGTAGAAACATTCAACAACCTCCAAGTGCCCTATGACCAGCTTCAGCCAACCAGGCCTTTCTCCGGGATCACCGACGGTTCCACAGTCCCGATCGGGCAGGTCCGCCTCCCTGTCACCTTCGGGGCCCGCAGCAACTACCGCACCGAGCTCATCGACTTCGACGTCGCCCACATCCGCCTGCCGTACAACGCCATCCTCGGGTACCCAGTGCTGGCCAAGTTCATGGCCGTGACCCACCACGGCTACAACATCCTCAAGATGCCAGGAAGCGGCGGCGTCATCACGGTGCCCTGTGAAGAGAGAGATGCAGTGTGTTCCCTGGAGCGAGCCTTTCAGGCCGCGTCGCTAGAAGACCCAGATCGCGGAAGCAGGAGGCTTCCTGAGGCCACCCCCAAGAAGAAGAAGACGTCGTCAGGCTCAGCCCCTCGGGAGGCAGGCCCCTCAGGGCCCGTGCCTCCTCAGGAGGGCCCTCCATCCATCGCATAGGAAAGCGCGCCCGGCGCCCTCCTCAGGCAGGGCTCGGGGGCTCTCACCTGGAGGGCCACCGACCTAGCCAGGGTCACGGGGGAGGCGCTTGGGCACCATGTGGAGGCATGCTTCGCAGCACGTTTCCCTCGAGAGGGAGCCAGGCGAGGAAGATCAGACCAGCAAGAGTTCATTGACGAGGCCATTCAAGAGCTACAGGAGACAAGGATCATGAGAGGTTGCCGCCGCTTGCCAGCTGTGGCCCCACATCCAGGCGAGGATGGTGGGCTGCGCGTCTGCGTCGATGTACCAGGGCTTAATCAGATCGCCACAACGGAGCGCCTCTCGCCCTTGCAAGTGGGGCGCTGCGGAGGTCCACCCTATAGCTATGTTCGCATGCCTCACGGCCTGCCGAGCATGGCTGCGGCGTACCAGCGCCTCATGAGGGGCATCGTGGAGGCTCAGGAAGACAGGCGGTCTGCAGCCTTGGAGGAGATGGAGACAGCTCGCGAGGAGTCACCAGTGCCTCCGGAGCCTCCCGAGGCCCCGGGGCCTGGGGGCTCGTGAGGATCGGCTTCTGCCGCCCGTCAAGTCTGCTGCGCCAACGCCACTACACCGACGACATCCTCAGGTGACATCTTTCAAGTTCCGTTCTCAGCTGGGAGCACCCTCCCAGGGTTGCATCACTCCCAGGCCGCGTGGGTCCGTCCCCGCGGCATGTATCCGCATTTACCTTTCCGTCGTTAGTTTGCCTTGTTGGGGGCGCCCCTCGGGCTGCATCATCCCCAAGCCGCTGGGGCCAGGCCCAGCGGCGTGTATCTCCGTAGTGCTTATTTCCAACTATGCATTGCCTATCACGCTTAGCTGCATGGTGCCCGCCCGCGGCATCTTCTCTTCCCATGTCGGCCACTTGCACGTTAAAGGGGGGGTGCCTGAGCATCGCGACTCAGGGCTCTTACTGGCTCTCCAGCCCTCACCCTCTGGCCTTGTCCATGGCATCGCGACCTGGCATACCAGCGACGGCTGAGACAAGCTCGAGGGCCGGGACCCAAGGACGTAGAGTACCGGCATCTAACCAAATTTTGCAGGGACACATCTCAAGATATGGCCCAGTGCCGGGCACAACCCGCCCCGAGGTGGGGCCTCGGGAGTCCCGCGCTGGCTCACGGGTGCCCAGATATGCCTCGCCTACCCCAACCAGCAAGCTCTTGAGTGACTAATGATCGACTAATGGCCGCCGTGGCAACACCATCTTCTTTCTGTGATGACCTTGCAGGACCTCTAGAGGGAACCGCGCAAGCCGAGGCCCTCACGAGGTTTCCTTCGCCCTCGCCCGCGCGAACCGCTTGCATGTTAAAGGGGGGGGTGCCTGAGCATCGCGACTCAGGGCTCTTACTGGCTCTCCAGCCCTCACCCTCTGGCCTTGTCCACGGCATCGCGACCTGGCATACCAGTGATGGCTGAGACAAGCTCGAGGGCCGGGACCCGAGGATGTAGAGCAGAAAGGGGAGCAGAGGCGGGGAAGAAGGGGCCTCGCGAGGACCTTGCCGAGCGTTCCCGCTCCTATCCACACACGGGCCCAACGGCGCACCTGGAACAACCCCTGATCCTCAAGATAAGTTACCACCCGCGGCACTGGCTACTGCAGCACTACCCCCGCACCTAAAGCCTCCGTACTAGCGATGTTGCTTCCCTTTCTCACTAAGTGATGGCTGCTTGGGCGCCAAAGGGGACCTCCTAAGCATTGCGACTCAGGGGCTCTTACCGGACCTCGGGTCGCTCACCTCCTGGCCTTGACCACGGCATCGCGACCTGGCATACCAGCGACAGCTGACGCCGCCTTGGGACTGGGACCTGTCGGCGTAGAGCACCAGGCCCTCGCAAGGTTCGAAAGGGAGGACTAAGCTATGACGGAATCAGCAACTCACACGAATCCATAGCAAAAGGTCATATATTAACAAACGGAACTACAGACACCTTACAAGCCCCCATGGGGCGCATTTCGATTCCTCGCAGGGAACGGATCCTAGGGAGTGCTAACTACATGGGCTCCTGCAGAAGATGCCATCATCAACAGTGGGCCGTCGAGCACCGGCGCCAACTCCATCCAGATCAGGGTTGGCGACGGCCTGACGCGTCCGCCCTGCTCCTCGAGCGACGGCGACTCGGGGGCTCGTAGCTGTTGTCGCTCGTCTCCGGAGTCACGTAGCCTCCGCTGGAGCCCCTGGACCCTCGGGCGCCACTGTCAAGGGGGCGGTCGACGGGCCTAGCCCTCACCAGGGCGAGGTCCTGGTCGCCTCTCCCGCTGCAGCACTCCAGCCGGCGCCCGATCGCGTCGAAGACCTTGAGGAACATCACCGCTGCACCGTCATACTCCAGGTGGACCGTGAAGACACCTCTTTCCCTGCAGACCCGGGCGATCTTCCTCCAGCCGCGGGACATGTAGACCGCGCCCGGGGCAGCAACGACGACCTCGGCCTCGGTCGCGGGGGCGCCGCAGTCGGCGTGCTGCAGCTGGAGCTCCATAGGCTCCCCTGGAAGAACCACGGAGGCGAAGAAGGGAGGAAGGCGGATCCAGGATTGAAGAGGAGTGACGACGTGGAGCATGAACTCATGGGAGGAGCCCTCGACATGGACTCCAGGAGGAACCACCCACGCCTTCACAACCCGACGGCGCCGACGACGGTGCTGACCGCGGGGATCAGCATCGGCACCTCCAGGGCCCTCGACGTGGGCGTACAAAGGCAGCGGGAACCCCGACGGAGCCCGCTCGCCCCGGGGCCTTGCCACCGCCGGATCGTCCTCATCGTCCCGGCTGCAATGGGCGAGCTGCTTCTTCGGCGGGAGAGGGTCCGGCCCTTCTCGAGGAGCCTTTCCCTTCTCCGCCGCAGAGAATCGGCGAATCGGAGCCATCACATCAAGACAGAGCAAGAGCTGAGGCGAAGGAGAGAGCAAGAGGAGATGGACTTGACGGGCACGAGCAGTGCCGTACTTATAGCCGGCGAAGGCCAACCGCCGGTCTCCACGATCACAGGTAATCATAACACGTTCTGCATGCAGGAACTTGTCCAACTCGCACGATCACCAAGGCGTTGTTGGGAAGCGGAGGCGCCACGTCCAATCAACCGCCACACGGCGTCCAAGGCCGCAGGCTGTTAGGGCCCGCGGCGCTTCGCCCTTGCCCTTTCGCCTCTCGGCACGGGCAAGTCCATGCGCGCCTTGGGCCCGGGGGCTACTGTCGGCGTTCTGGGAACGGGGGTCCCCAGACTTGCCTGCCTGCGGCCTGCGGCGTGGCTCAAGTGGGGGCCCAGCACGGCCCATCTTCATCAACACGAGGCTCAAGACCCTCGCGAGGGGCCAAGCCTCGCGAGGCGGACGACACGGCGCATCCTCAGGCACAGCCTCCTCAGGCTGGCTCGCGAGGAGGCGGAGAGTTCAAGGCGGGGTACCTCGCGAGGTGCCCATGACACAAGCCATGACGACACGGGGCACCAGGCGGGTGCCAGCGCGCGCAGCGTCCCTCTTTCCTCTTTGGTGCAAAGGGGGCAAGCGTATCAGCGGAGTAACGAGGCATCAGGCAAAAGGTTGCCACTTCGGTGCAACGAGACCAGGACCAGGAGGACTACGAGACGGAGGTCACCATGGAGCCCAACGCGGCGTCATCACCAGAGCCTTTTGCAGGCGAAGGCTGCTTTTGTCAGGATAGATGTACTCGCTGTCCCCCTTCAAATTAGCCCGCCATTGTTGGATCCCTTCCCGCTCAATATTTGGGGAGAGGACCAGGGCCTCTATAAATAGGACTAGCCACCCACATAGCAAGGGGTTCGATTCGGGTTCGGTTTTGGTTCGATTCCGGTTCCGTTTTCGGAGGGGACCGGTTCGTTCGGTTCGCAAGTAGAGAGAGAAAGAGAAGGAGAGAGGGTGACTGAGCTCTTCACAACAGTTCATCACCACAGCCAAGAACAGACCCTCGTGAGGTTGTTCTTCCTTGTATTGTTCGTCCTCACCAGCCCCAGGAGGCAATCCATCCACCACACACTGGAGTAGGGTATTACACCACATCGGTGGCCCGAACCAGTATAAATCTTGTGTCTTTCGTGCAGTTCTTTTAGTAGTTTAGATCCCCTCGAGACGGAGAGGTTGAAGGCGAGATTTTCGCGCGCACCCAAGTGTTCGAACCTTAAGGGTCTGCCGGAACCCGAAATCCGACAGACGGGGGCGGTGAGCTCGAGAGACAGAAGCATCACAACCGAAGGCAAGGACGAGGAGGGCCAGTGGTGGTGAGTAACGGGAGGAGAGAAGGCATGGTGGCGGCGCTAGGGGCGAGAGGACGGGTGGTGGCGGCGGCGTAGAGAAAAGCTAGGGTTAGGGGAGCGAGGAGAGAATGGGGGAAGTGAGGAGACGAGGAGAGAGGATGATGCGGTCAGTGCCCTATCGACACCCCTCTCCTAGGTCGACAAAAGTCAAAATTACCCTCGGCAGCCACCGGATTTTACTGGTGGTGGCATGACCCTCGCACTCATATGGACCAGCACCGATCGTGCAAGAGTCACTGACAGTAGCGGACCGCCCACCTCTCGGCCCACCAGTCAGCGAGCCAAAGAAAAAAAATCAAAAGTAAAAACGAAACAACACTATTCATTGATTGTCACATCAAAGTCGATCCAACGGCCCAGATCAAGCCATCTGAAGATCCGATGGTCCGGATTAGTTTGGACAGTCAATCCGACGGTCGAGAATGTTTGTGCCATGAGATGGCTCCATTTTACAATTTTTTTTAGACAAGGCTCCATTTTAGCTCACAATATAACAATGGGATGGGATGACGAGGGCCCATTTTCTGCACCGGGCCTCCATTTTCCCCGGTACTGCCCTGACCCACACTCCGGTGAGAAACCGCAACAGCCACACGCGAACGTTTTCGAGGAAGTGGGGTCCGGTTGTAGATGCTCTCCCCTCCCCTCCCCTCGTTTTAAAACCGCAGCCGCTCCTCCTCCCCACTTCCCCTCCTGCACTTCCCCTGCACCCACCCACTCCGCCGAGAAACAGCAACGGCCACAGCCACACGCCCACGCGCACACACCAGATCGTCGACAGCGATGGCAAAGGCAGCGGCAACGAGGGAGGAGATGGTCTACTTGGCGAAGCTGGCGGAGCAGGCCGAGCGGTACGAGGAGATGGTCGAGTTCATGGAGAAGGTCGTGGCGGCGGCGGGGACCGGCGAGCTCACCATCGAGGAGAGGAACCTGCTCTCAGTGGCGTACAAGAACGTCATCGGGGCGCGTCGTGCTTCCTGGCGCATCGTGTCCTCCATCGAGCAGAAGGAGGAAGGGCGTGGAGCGGCGGGGCACGCCGCCGCGGCGCGCGGGTACCGCGCACTTGTCGAGGCCGAGCTCTCCAACATCTGCGCGGGGATCCTCCGTCTCCTCGACGAACGCCTAGTCCCCGCCGCCGCCGCCGTCGACGCCAAGGTATTCTACCTGAAGATGAAGGGAGACTACCATCGCTACCTCGCGGAGTTCAAGTCGGCCGCCGAGCGCAAGGATGCCGCTGACTCCACCCTCGGTGCCTACCAGGCCGCTCAGGTATCCCCCTATCTTTAACTAGTTTTTCTCCCTTCCTCTGATGAGCGGTTTGACTTTTTTTTTTGGGATCTTGGGTGGTTCCTTGCTCTAGGACATAGCCATGAAGGAGCTGCCACCGACTCACCCCATCAGGCTGGGCCTCGCGCTCAACTTCTCCGTGTTCTACTATGAGATCCTCAACTCGCCTGATCGTGCGTGCTCGCTCGCCAAACAGGTACTTTGCTGTTACTTTCTCACCTTTTGAGCAAGTTTGCTAATTCATGAACTTTGGGCAGTTCTATAACTTGGCACAGATGAGAGTCGCAGAAGATGCTAGAACACGATTTGTTTTTCCTCTTCTCCAATGCACTCAGCCTCTTTTTTCCTATTCCCTCCGACCCATAATGGAAGACATTGTTGAGTCAAAAATCGTCTTACATTATGGGACGGAGGGAGTAGTTCTTTGCATCCGCATATACAATATTTTTCATTTTCATATGAAGTAGATTCTTGTGCAGCTTAGGGAGTGGACATATTCTAATTGTTTGCATCCGCATATATATTATTAAGTTTCATGTGAAATAGTTGTAGATTTTTGCGCTGCTTAGGCAGTAGAATGTTCTTTAGTTACAATCACTTTTGGCAATATTCAGCTGCTTTGCATATTTGGTCATTAGTTGTAGACATGCTCAGTTTTTTTTTTTTGCGTGGAGATACTTGTATTACTCAAACAGTAGGGTTACAATCAGATTCACAAAGTTTTTTGACCTCATCAGGTCCTGAACCTAACCAAACAACCGTGCGGCTCTAAATTCTACAATAACTTGCCATAGAATGGCTTACATTGTTTTGAGTGCGACGTATATGAGTAATACCAGTATCTGTTCAAGTAGTTTCCTTTGGATCTCCCGGATCAAGAAACTTAGAGGAAAGCCCTGTTTGATAGCAAAGTACTATAAAAACCAAAGTATCAAAAACTACAATAATTTAGCCTGTAGGTACAAAATACCATGGTTTTAATATAACAACGTTTTTTGTAGTATTCACGATACAGACTACTTGTTTGGCTACGTCACAAAACGCTGTAAAATTTCCTGGCTAGCCGTTAGCCATGCATGCATTTGAAGCTAGCTAGCCATCGTGGATCGCCTGGCTAGCCGTCACAAAACGCTGTAATATATGGATCGATTAGACTAATGATGATTAGCAGCAGCGACGGCGGCGGAGTAATTAGCAGATGACCTTTGAGCAATCTGAGGTACTTAAAAACCTTCATACCAGACATTTGCAAGGAGAGGGCACATGAATCGAACATATAGATTTTGGCTCAAACATTCTTCTGTGTAACATAAGCACCACACACAGCTGGTCTATGAAAATCAAACAAAACATTTACCACCTAGTAAAATGTGATGAAAACATCCTTTGAATCATCATATAGACATCAAGGAAGAGAGAAAAATTCCCATGTCAGTTTTTTGCCAGTGCTGATGAAAGAAAGCAGAGTGTTCAAGTACTGCAGCTGCAGGTAATGAACAACTAACAGACCTCAGCTGAGACAATTTGTACTTGCACCCTACCTATTGCCTAAGCTCCATCCGACCCTTCTTTTTGGCTGCTCAGTTTTTTAAAAAGAGGTATGGGTTCTTTTTATATACAGAGAAAATACTGTGGTTTGGCAAAAGCTGCAGTATTAAAATCACAGTTTTTTAGAGGCAGCCAAACAACCCTTTGTAAATAAAACTACAGTAATAAAAACTGTAGTATTTTGAGAATACTTAGGAAATACTTTGTTATCAAACGGGGCCGAAGTCTCAAAAGGTGAAGGCCCACCCGCCCCTTCCTTTTTCTTTGCTGCTATTGTGAATCCGAGGTGCAGATCGGAATTTCGGAAGCTAGGAGGAATAGAAAAACTAGATTGCTCGGGGTTAATCTGTCAACCCTGCCTCATGGTACCTCCTTCCAAGCCTGCGGCATTCTGGCTGGCATATCTCGGGATTGAGTTTCAGTTTCTTTGACCTACCAATTTTCTTGCTTCTCAACAAGTTGACAGTCTCAAGAGTCAAGTCAGCCCGATTCTACATTGATAAGCAGATTACTCCATTGTAGAGCTAAAGATACACCTTGAGAGATTGCTGACAGTTCTAACTCAAGGGCATTATCACATTTGATTAGGTTGCGGCATGCTGTAAATATGATCGCTCCACTTGAGTCTCTGAGCACCCTATGGGTTGCCGCTGAACCCTCCGAGGGCAGATACGGTCCATTTGTATTTAACTTGATCCAACCAACATCCGGAGGTTCCCATTTTGAGTTCTATGAGCGAAGCAGCAGGATGTGCCACAGCGAGCCCAGGTGCTTCGCATTCGTCCAGAACGCCCTTCCCTTTCACTAGATCATATTCATGGTTTTGAGAGATGTTGAGGATCAAGGAAACAAAGCTGCAAATTAACCTTCTGGATACATCAACAAGTGGTACAACCTTCCCATGCGTCTCATTTTGTACATACCCATATTCTCCTAAACAACATTAGAACCTTGAGTCTCATGGTTTTTGTCAAGTCACATAGCAGGTGGAAAATCCATTCAGGTCCTGTATTCGACTAGCGTGATACATTCGGTAAAGACCAGGAGGTCGACATGTCCTTCCACAGGGCTCTAGCCAAAGTACAACGGCACATGGCATGAAAGGAGTCCTCACGATCAGCTGAACATAACGGACAACCATCATTAACTTCCAAGTTCCTAGAGAGCTTAATGTCCCAAGTTGGTAGCGAATTTGAAGCAAGTTTCCTGGCAAAAACTTTGACCTTTGGTGGTGCTAATCTTGCCCAAACCCGCTTCCACATAGACCTGTCGCCGCTGGGCGAGGAGCTCAAAGAACTCTGAGCAGCGTGACTTTTCTCTTCCAATGCCATCCGATGTGCACTCCGGACCATAAAGTTGCCAGATTTTTCGCCTGCCCAAGCAATGAGATCTTTAGCGTGTCGGGAGCAAGTTTTTATTTTCAAAATCTCCTCAGTGTCAAGCGGGCGAACAATATTTGTGTCCCAAGCACCATTGATGTCCATTAGCTCGAAAACCCAATGAAGTTTGCATCTTCCTTTTGGTGAAATCACTTTATGAATACTTTCATGGAATCCATCTGTCCCACCAAATTCTAACTTGTGTGCCATTTCCAATGCCCGAAACCAAGCCCTTATTCAATAATTGAAGCCCATGAGCTATGCCTTGCCATGAAGATGAATGGTTCCCTGAGAGTACGGTGTCCTCTAGTTTGCCATGGGGGTAGTATTTTACTCTCAACATACATAGGCTGTCCGGGAATGCAAGTAGCCGCCATGTCTGTCTAGCAACGAAGTAGCGAGGATAGTTCGGTTGGACTTTGCGGATGCTGGAGTGAGTTTTTTACTTAACGGGAGGAGTCCGTGAAGAGAGATCTGAAGGATTGTAGTATCACCAAAGAACTAGCCGTGCATAGGGGTGTGTGGAAGCTTGCTATCCATGTGCCAGAACCACGAGTTGGTTGCGAGATCTTATGGGTTTCAGCTCTAGCCTACCCCAACTTGTTTGGGACTAAAGGCTTTGTTGTTGTTGGAGCGAGTTTTTGAGAAAGAGCTTGATTAAATAGATAGAAATCTCGGAAAGAGCCTTTCTTTTCCCCTTCTCAGAGCCCCACCAATAGTTCCTAGCCATCTGGTTTAGATCATCACATATGCCTAGCGGGAGCTTAAAGACACTCATGATGAATGTGCATATGGACTGAGCTAAATATCACCAAAGAACTATCCATGGACAGGGCCGCGTGGAAGCTTGTTATCCATGTGCCAGAACCATGAGTTGGTTGCGAGATCTTATGGGTTTTAGCTCAAGCCTACCCCAACTTGTTTGGACTGAAGGCTTTGTTGTTGTCGTTGTCTCAGAAATAGCCTTTCTTTTCCCCTTCTCAGAGCCCCACCAATAGTTCCTAACCATCTGGTTTACATCATCACACAGGCCTGGCGGGAGCTTAAAGACACTCATGATGAATGCGCATATGGGCTGCGCTATAGATTTTATAAAAACCTCCTTACCACCTTGTGACAGGCAGCCCCATAATAGTATCTCTTGGTCAACTTTTCTTTAAAGTTTTGAAACTTGCCTCTCACCATACGTCCATCAGTAGTGGGTAAGCCAAGGTTCACAAATTGGAGGTGAAGATTGTAAGGTGTTTGATACGGGCAAACCCTATGGTGGCCCAATCTTCACAAATTGGAGGTGGATTTAAGGAAGAACGCAAAGAACACAGAGGGAATCAAGAGGAAACAAATCAACTCTCATAGATGCAATAAAAGATATACAGAGATAGATCCTTGACCCAAATCATCTACAAGAGAGAGATGGAACAAGATAGGGTTCTTCCCCACGTCCTACGACAAGGAGGGCTTGAATTCCACATGGGAAAAATTCTCCATGGATGGAGGTCTAATGCTCAAAGGGCCTACACCCTTAGGTGGCCTTGAACTCCTTGGAGTCTTCACCCTTAGGTGGCCTTGTACTCTAATGGAGTCTTCTCCCTCAAGAGGAATCCCGTAAGGTGAGATACATGAGCTAAGCTCTATGATTTCAGTTCTATCTTAGCTAACCCTAAAATGGAGGAGTGCGAGGGGTATATATAGGTCCAAGGCATGAACGAGTAAGTGAGGGGCAAAAAGGGGAGATACAAGGGCCATGCACAAACTCTGCTCGCATGCAGCACTATCGGGCTGTCTGGTTAGGGGGTCGGACAGTCCGGTGGCAACAAAAGGTTTCAGCCTTCGCGCAGACGGTTACCTGATTGTCTGTTTGTTCGGCTTGCACCCCTTCTTCCATTGCCCCATCTTCCCTTGCTGCTTCCAGGGTTCCCTCACGGGTAGGGGTACTCTTGTGCTTGCACTCCTCGTCTCGTGTGATGCTCCGCTCAAACCTATGCATGCACGAGGGAGGAGGGTCAAGTAGTGTACCATCCATGAGATTGTCAAGTAAACACACATATAGGAGACTCGTGTGATGCTCCGCTCAAACCTATGCATGCACAAGGGAGGAGGGTCAAGTAGTGTACCATCCATGAGATTGTCAAGTAAACACGCATATAGGTGAAGATTCACCTTTACATGTATGAATTAGATGTTGCGTGTCTCTTGATGATGGGACACTTGACATGGTGATGTCCATGGGATCTCTGCATCACCCCCTTGGAAGATCCGTCATCGGATCAAGGTCATCATCACCATGGGAAAGACATCGCATCATCATGTGGTATTGGACGCTCACCATGTACTTGAGACCTACACATGCACCAAAAAATCGAAGAATTTGTGTGCATGGTACACAAATGCATCATCCATTGTGATGCATCTCTTCTCTTGCACACCACTGTTAACACAAAATATGGACAACGATAAATGGTGTACGCATGGTATAGGTCATAGCAAGTGGCAACAATCATAAGTGAGAATGCTGGATACTGACCCCTTTCCCCTCGCCGCTCGTCACTCCCGTGGGCAGCGGCTGGGCGAAACAGTAGCTCCAGCCACCTCCCCCCCTCTCTACATCGTCGGAGGGTGCTACCCTTGTCGATGAGTTCGATGGTGGCCCTTGTCTTTGTACCTTCTTGATGCAGAGGTACTTGACTTATTGTGCTTGTTGGCTGAGTCGCCATGGCCACCAACATCCTTATTGCTTGTGTGGCACTCTCCGCTAGAGTGGTGGCGATGAAGTTTTTGAGGCTTCGCCGCATGTCCATCGATGTTTGCTCCACACTCCCTATACATCATGGCACTAGGGCAATATCAAGGAATGGCTAAAGGAATGGACAATATCAAGCTACCTTCTCTGCTCTACATTCTCTACTCCTTGGATGAAAAGGATCAAAGATTGTCCAATGTGAACCAATAGAACAAAATTGTGTTGATACGTGTTCCTAACGCACACCTACCAGCTCCCAACAAGGCCTCGATAAGGTTAGCGGACCAAATGAATGATTGGGCAAGATCCAAACGAACTCAGAGTATGCAAGTTGATCTCAAATGTAGAGGAAGGAAACAATAGAACACACACACACAAAGATAATGGGGCTTGTGCAACCAAAGGAATGAGAATACAAGATTTTGCCTAACGAAGACTAATCTCGTGTTGCACAAACACAAGGAGAGACGTTAGCTTGATTGCACGTAAAGGGCAAATGTTTTGTCACTTGGCACCATTTTATTGATTCACATATTTGACGACTATATGATGTATACTTGCACATGTATCTCTTAGCTCTTTCTCTTTTGCTTATAAGCTTTTGATCTTTCTTCTTTTCCCCTTTTTTGGACCTTTTTCTCCCTTTGCCTTTCGCTTGTGCCAAATCAAAGATACAAGACTATCGGTGACGAGATTTAACTAACATGTGCACAAGATACCAAAGTGATGTGCAAAGTAGATATGAAATCTCACTAAGCGATGCTCAAGATAGCAATCTATATGATGATGTCACTATGGTGATCAAGTGTATGATGCCCGACAATACTCAAAGAGCTAGTCTCAATAGGACAAGGTATTCATAAAGAGCGGTAGGGCTCACACGGGTAATGTCAAGGGAAGGCAAAGTGTTTGATAGAATGGAGATACCTTCGTCAACACAACAACTTCATTGAAATCGAAGGGGACCGGCCTTGCTTCTGGTTGTGGGTTCAAAGGATGAAGTTGTACCTTCGTCGAAGTTGATGGGACCGACTTTGCTTCCAGTTGTGGTTTTGAAGGATGAAGTTGTTGTCGTCGATGATGAAGTTCTTGGCGACGATCTTGGTGGTTGTCAATGTAGACGGTACCCAATGGTCACTCGAATGTTACTTGGGCGATGAAGCAAAGACTCGAGTGTGATGGTTGGTGGAGGTGTTCCGGTTTTGATGTAGTTCCTCCAAATTTGTCTTGGCCAAATGATGTGGAAACCTAGGTGATGGCCTTGGAAACACTGATAACTTCAAAATGAGCCAAAAAAGTCAAATTGGAGTTCAGGTGTGGAAGTTATGGCAACAACGAGTAAAACAGTCCGGTCCTTGACCTATTTTTTTATGCGACTGGACAAGTGGTCTGACCAGACTGTGGTTCTAATCTACCAGACAATTTGGTGGTACCTTAGAAGGCATAATTTTGACTTTTGAAGGTGGGAAATTGTGATTTCATGGTAAAAAAATGAAGGGGGAAAAGAACAAAAATGCGGCCAGGGAACGCAAAGGAAGGCAGATCAACTAATTTTGCATGAGATCCATGGCAATCTCAAGAAATCCAACAAATCACAAATTTTTTGGGTATGGCTCTTTTGTTTGGATTTTCGAAATTGGACAAGAACAAAACAAAATAAGAGGGGCGAGGGCTCCAAATCATAGCAACATTGCTCATACCAAACGATACGAGACAAACCCTATGGTGGCCCGATCTTAACGAATTGGAGGTGGATTTGAGGAAAAACACGAAGAACACGGAGGGGATCAAGAGGAAACACAATGGAAAAACTCAAATCCCTTCCCTCTTGCCCGACCGTGGGCAAAAAGGCCCCCGGCCGGCCCTCTCGCGCCCTCCTTCTAGCAGCGCCATAACACATAGATGCAATAAAAGATACACACAACTATATTCTTGATCCAAATCATCCACAAGAGAGATGGAACAAGATAGAGTTCTTCCCCATGTCCTAAGACAAGGAGGGCTTGAATTCCACATGGGGAATCTTCTCCATGGATAGAGGCTTTGTGCTCAAAGAGCCTACACCCTTAGGTGGCCTTGAACTCCTTGGAGTCTTGACCCTTCCTCCCTCAAGAGGAATCCCACAAGGGGAGATACATGAGCTAAGCTCTATGATTCGAGTTCTATCTTAGCTAACCCTAGAATGGAGGAGGGGAAGAGGTATATATGGGTCCAAGGCATGAAGAGGTAAGTTGGGCAAAAAGGAAAAGATACAAGGGCCATGCCCAAACTTTGCTCGCAGGCAACAGAAGGTTTCGGTCTTCGCGTAGACGCCGGCTGAACTGTCCGGTCGTTATGTCAACTATCCGGTAGTGCAATTTTTCACCCATTCTTCCGTTGCTCCGTCGCCGCTTCCACGCTTCACTCATGGGCAGGAGTACTCTTGTGCTTGCACTCTTCGTCATGTGTGGTGCTTGGCTCAAACCTATGCATGCACGAAGGCAGAGTCAAGTAGTATTGAATGGTTCACTCAGGATGGCAATCTGAGCCAGCACATCCGGGATGGCAATTTTCACCTTATCTGTTGATTTGCGATTCCCTTCCGTCAGCATGGCAATTTCACCATTTTCTTTTTTGTAGACTGACAATTCTTCATGCTTCGATCATGGCAAATACCTGAAAACGCACTGCAACTACTCTGCTGCGGCATGGCATTTTTTGGACTATCTTTTTGTACAACACGACATTTTTTACTCTAGAACATGGCAAATATTTACACAACAACATGAAAAATTTATGTGCTTTCGCATGAATTCTGTAGCATTCGTTTGGAGTGTTTTTCTTAGCGAACAAAAATTCGTTCTTACCTACCTGGCTGGAGAAAGGATAGTTCGCTCCGTAGCTTCCTTGGTCTTGCAAGTTATTGTCGAAGATTCGTTGAAAACTTCTCCAAGATCGCGAAGCCTCTCTCAAATCTTCTTTAGAAGCACGTCAAGTACGTTTGGTCTCCGGAGTGTGATGTTGCTTTCAACGCCTTGAAAGAGAAATTGATCACTGCTCCAGTTCTAACTCCGCCTGATGAAACCAAGCCGTACGAGGTCTTTTGTGATGCCTCTCTCCAAGGTCTCGGTGCAGTACTGCTGCAAGAGAAGAAAGTTGTTGCTTATACCTCTCGCCAGTTGAAGCCAAATGAGAAGAACTACCCCACTCATGATCTCGAGTTGGCGGCAGTTGTGCACGCATTGTTGACTTGGAGACATCTTCTCTTGGGAAGGAAAGTGGACATTTTCACTGATCACAAGAGCCTCAAGTACATCTTCACTCAGCCTAATCTCAACCTCAGGCAGACTCGATGGGTCGAAATGATTCAAGAGTACAATCCGAGTATCGAGTATACTCCAGGCAAGGCTAATGTGATTGCTGACGCTTTGAGCAGAAAAGCATATTGCAACAGTCTGATTCTCAAGCCTTATCAACCCGAGCTGTGTGAAGCCTTCCGCAAACTTAATCTGCAAGTTGTTCCTCAAGGTTTCCTTGCCAACCTTCAAGTTTCTCCTACCTTGGAAGACCAGATTCGCCAAGCCCAGCTTCTTGATGCCATGGTGAAAAAGGTGAAGATTGGTATTGCAAAGAGTCAGTCCAAGTACAAGTGCTACCGACTTGATGACAAGGACACTCTCTTCTTCGAGGATCGAATTGTTGTGCCCAAAGGTGAACTTCGTAAAGTGATCATGAATGAGTCTCACAACTCTCTCCTCTCCATCCACCCTGGGAGCACGAAGATGTATCAAGACCTGAAGCAAACTTATTGGTGGACTCGAATGAAGCGCGAGATCGCTCAATTCGTGAATGAATGTGATGTCTGCAGAAGAGTGAAAGCAGAACACCAAAGGCCAGCAGGTCTCCTCCAACCTCTCGCCATTCCAGAATGGAAGTTTGACCACATTGAAATGGACTTCGTGACTGGGTTTCCTAAGTCCAAGCGTGGCAATGATGCTATATTCGTTGTCATCGACAAGCTGACCAAAGTGGCTCATTTCTTGCCTATCAAAGAGTCAATCACTGCAGCTCAATTGGCGGAGCTCTACACCTCTCGCATTGTCTCTCTGCACGGTATTCCTCAAGTGATATCTTTAGACCGTGGCAGCATCTTTACCTCCAAGTTTTGGGATTCTTTTCAGAAGGCCATGGGCACCAGCATTCGCTTCAGCACTGCTTTCCACCCTCAAACAAGCGGTCAAGTCGAGCGTGTCAACCAGATTCTTGAAGATATGCTCAGAGCTTGTGTTATCTCCTTCGGCATGAAGTGGGAGGATTGCCTTCCTTATGCTGAATTCTCGTACAACAACAGTTTCCAAGCAAGTTCCGGCAAGGCCCCGTTTGAAATTCTGTATGGGAGGAAGTGCCGTACACCTCTTAACTGGTCTGAAACCGGTGAACGTCAGCTGCTGGGTAATGACCTGATCACAGAAGCAGAAGAAATGTGCAAGGTCATTCGTGATAACCTCAAAGCAGCCCAGTCTCATCAGAAGAGCTACTACGATAGCAAGCACCGTGATTTGGCATTTGAGATCGGAGACCATGTCTACCTCCGCGTCTCTCCTATGAAAGGGACTCGTCGCTTCGGTATCAAAGGGAAGCTTGCCCCAAGATACGTCGGGCCTTTCAAGATCGTCAGCAAGAGAGGCGACCTCGCCTATCAACTCGAGCTTCCTGCAACCTTTGCCAATGTTCATGATGTGTTCCACATCTCGCAACTCCGTAAGTGCTTCAAGACGCCTGAGCGCACCGTCAACTTCGAGGACATTGAGCTCCAAGAAGATCTCTCCTACCGTGAGCACCCAGTTGCAATCCTTGAAGAGACTGAACGCAAAACTCGCAACAAGTCAATCAAGTTTCTCAAAGTTAAGTGGTCACACCATTCCGACCGTGAAGCTACCTGGGAACGCGAGGATCACCTCCGTTCTGAGTACCCGGAGTTCTTTCAGTCCTAGATCTCGGGACGAGATCTTTTCGTAGTGGTGGAGTGTTGTAACGCCCCACATGTAACCTTCCCCAATTGTACTCCGACTCATGCCGTTTCCGGCATTAAGTTATATTTAATTCTCGGATTTGGTTCTTTGTCTCCGTGTGTTGTTTTTGTTTTCGTGCATCTCTTATCATGTCATCACGTGCATCGCTTTTGCATACATGTTCATCTCATGCATCCGAGCATTTTCCCCGTTGTCCGTTTTGCATTCCGGCGCTTCGTTCTTCTCCGGTGGCCATTTCTAGCTTTCTTTCGTGTGTGGGGATTAAACATTTCTGGATTGGGCCGAGACTTGCCATGCGGCCTTGGTTTACTACCGGTAGACCGCCTGTCAAGTTTCGGGTCATTTGGACTTCGTTTGATACTCCAACGGTTAACCGAGGGACCGAAAAGGCCTCGTGTGTGTGCAGCCCAACACCCCTCCATTTTGGCCCAAAACCCACCAAACTCAGCTCCATCGTCTCGGTCGTTCGATCACGATCGTGTGGGCGAAAACCGCACCTCATTTGGAATCTCCTAGCTCCCTCTATGCCTATTTAAACACCCCCCATTTCAGATCTCGTCTTCCTCCCCGTCCTCCTCCAAAAAAAAACTCAGATCCAATCGCCCCGCCGCCGACGGACGTGTCCGGATCGGACTGGACAACGTCCGCCCCGCCGCCGCCTACCCACTCGCGCGCCGCCACGTGGACGCGGGTCCACTTCGCTGCCGCCGGCCCGGGAGGCCTAGGAGGGGCCCCCGAGGCCCATCGCCGCCCGGGTGCGGGCGCCGCCCGGGGCCGCCCCGCACCGCCGCCCGCCGCGCCGTCTTCGCCGGCCGGCGCCGCCACACCGCGCGCCGCCCCGCCGTGCGCCGCTCGCCGCCCAGGCCGCTCCGCCCCGCCGTTCCACGCCGGTGGCCGCCGACCTCGGTCACCGCGGTGCCCCGGCCGCCGCCGCCCCTCGCCGGCTCCGGTGGCCGCGCCACCACCGCGCCTCCCCACGCGGCCCCGCCTCTCCTTCGGCTCCGGTAGCCACTCCGGCGAACCTCGGTTCGCGCGCCGCTACAGTAACCGCCGGATCCCAGATCCAGATCTGATTCGGGTTGACTTTGCATCCCCTAACCCTAATTTTTCTTGCTACTTTGACCTGTCATATCTCCTCATCCATAGCTCCGATTTGGGCGTATGATATGTCAAATTCTTCGTCTTGACGAGTACATCATTTCATTCCATCGCATAATTTGCATTTCAGGTCATCTTGGTGCCCAAAATGCTGTTGGAAGGAGGCATGTTGAGTTAAATTGCAGATCCGTTAGTTCAACATGCACTTTTGTCATTTTTGCCATATTTAATCCGTGCATGATATGCCTGTGACCCTTTGGGATGAATTGTTAAGCATGTTGTCTTCTTTCCAGAGGTGCCTTCCATGTATTTTTAGGATGTGTGTGTTGTCTTGTGCAAGCTTGCGAAGAGGGCTACCTGAGATTACAGATTTCAGGGACTTAGTGATTTTCACTAAGTCTGAGCCGTTTTAGTTCACGATGCTATATGTCCGGCTTGTTTCCTAGTGATCCGTGCCTCTTTTGAGGATGATCAGTAAGAGTGGTTTGTTATGCTTGTTGTGCTTAATCCATCCATGTCTTTACTTGTTATGTTGGGGCACTCTAGGTTGACTCAATCGAGCTCAACTTTTGGATAGTTGCTGTTTTGGGCAGATCGTGAACTCTTTTGCGATTTTGCCGGAGTGATTGCTAGTGATCCATGCATGCTATGCCATTGTTCTTGCCATGTCTAGCTAGCATTTTGTGCCTTCTTAATGGATATATGATTGCCTTGCCATGACTTGCACCGTAGTGAGAGCATCGAGCTTGCTTATATGCCTCCGTGAGTTATTATTTCAGCATGTCCCAGTTTTCACTAAGTCTGAAAACTGATTGTGTTTCATCGATGTTCGTGTGCTCGGTAGAGTATTTTGTGAACCCTTTTGACCCCAGGTAATTTTGGGTGTTTTGTTAAGCTTGTTGAGTATCTCCATGCCATGCTCTTACTTGCCATGTTCAGGTTTTCCTTCATGTTGTTTTGCTGCTCCGAAGAGAGCATCGTGGTCTGAAATTTCAGACTAGCGTTAATTTCGCTAAGTCTGAAATCTGTTTTGCTTATTCAGTTTTGCCATGCTTGTTTGAAGGCCGTAATGGATGATTTTGCCTATGCCTCAGTCTTGATGATTTGTTAAGCTTGATGAGTACATCACTACCATGCAATTTGTTTTCATGTTGGGTGGCTGTAGCATGTTCATTTTGTTGCATTTGGGAGGCATGTTGCTGTAAATCGCAGATCGGTTCGTTTAGTAAAACGCTTGCCATTTCTTAACCGTAGCTCCGATTGCCATGATCTTTATATCGTTTTTAGGGGATTTCTTCCCCTCTATCCAGTGGCACACTTGGATTTCCAAGTTGAGGCCAGGTTCATGCATTTCCTGTTACATGTTGCATTCTTGCATCCCGCATCGCATCCCGCATAGCATATCATCTTTGCATCTTACTGGTTACCTTTGCACGTGGTTGATTGTATCCTTGTTGCCTGTTTGTGTTATTGGGTAGAGCCGGGAGACGAGTTCGCTAACAAGGAGCCCGTTGAGTTTGCTTTTGAGGATCCAGTCAATTCTGACAACTGTGCAGGCAAGATGATTACACCCTTGAAATCACTACTATCTTTGCTATGCTAGTTTGCTCGCTCTTTTGCTTTGCCAATGCTACGATGCCTACCACTTCCTTGTCAGCCTCCCAATTGCCATGATTGAGCCTCTAACCCACCTTTGTCCTAGCAAACCATTGATTGGCTATGTTACCGCTTTGCTCAGCCCCTTCTTATAGCGTTGTTAGTTGCAGGTGAAGATTGGAGCCGTTCCTTGTTGGAACATTTATTTACTTGTTGGGATATCACTATATTGCTATGTTATCTTTACTCATCTATATACTTGGTAAAGGGTGGAAGGCTCGGCCTCTCGCCTAGTGTTTTGTTCCACTCTTGCCGCCCTAGTTTCCGTCATATCGGTGTTATGTTCCCGGATTGTTGCGTCCCTTACGCGGTTGGGCTATAATGGGAACCCCTTGATAGTTCGCCTTGATTAAAGCTTTTCCAGCAATGCCCAACATTGGTTTTACCATTTGCCACCTACCCTTTGTTTTCCCTTGGGTTTCCGGAGCCCGAGGGTCATCTTATTTTAGCCCCCCCCCCCCGGGCCAGTGCTCCTCTGAGTGTTGGTCCACCCTAGAGCACCGTGCGGGGCCGTCCCTCGGCAACTTGGGTTACGTTGGCTCTCGTACGCTTAGCTTATCCGGTGTGCCCTGAGAACGATATATGTGCAGCTCCTATCGGGATTTGTCGGCACAGCGGGTGGTGTTGCTGGACTAGTTTTGACCTGTTGAATCGTCTTGTTGTACCGGGATACCGAGTCTGATCGGTGGGTCCTGGGTGGAGGTCTATTCCTTCGTTGACCGTGAGAGCTTGTTATGGGCTAAGTTGGGACCCCCCCTGCAGGGATTGATCTTTCGAAAGCCGTGCCCGCGGTTATGGGCAGATGGGAATTTGTTAATGTCCGGTTATAGACAACTTGAACTCAATTAATTAAAATGAATCAACTGCGTGTGTTGCCGTGATGGCCTCTTCTCGGCGGAGTCCGGGAAGTGGACACGGTGTTGGAGTTATGCTTGCGTAGTCTGCTCTATTTAGTTACCGCTCGTGCTTTGCCTTCTCTTCTCGCTCTCTTTTGCGAATAAGTTAGCCACCATATATGCTAGTCGCTTGCTGCAGCTCCACTCACATTACCCCTTCTTTACCTATTAAGCTTAAATAGTCTTGATCGCGAGGGTGCAAGATTGCTGAGTCCTTGTGGCTCACAGATTACTATCACCAGATGCAGGGACCGATGATACTCCTCCGGATGGCGCGTTCGAGCTGAAGTGGGAGTACGACGAGGACTCTCAGCGATACTATGTTTCTTTTCCTGATGATCAGTAGTGGTGCCTGCTCGGGGTTCGATTCAGGGATTAGTCGCATGTTGGGGAGTCTTTTCTATTTTGGCGCCGTAGTCGGGCCATGAGTGTTTGTATGATGGATGCTATTTATGTACCTTGATGTGACGTGGCGAGTGTAAGCCAACTATTATTATTATCCCCCCTTTATATTTATATGTACATGGGTTGTGTGAAGATTGCCTCATTTGCGACTTATGCCTTCAATGCGATTATGCCTCTAAGTCGTGCCTCGACACGTGGGAGATATAGTCGCATCGAGGGTGTTACAAGTTGGTAATCAGAGCCTTCCCCGACCTTAGGAGCCCCATTGCTTGATCGTTTCTAGCAGCCGAGTTGTGTCTAGAAAAATGTTTTGAGTCCTTAGGAACTATATATCGGAGAGCTTAGGAATTCTTTTTTACTTCCCAGTCTCCTCATCGCTCTGGTAAGGCATCCTGACGTAGAGTTTTGACTCTTCTCTTCTCAAATTTCACTAATTTTTTTTAGGATCACGCGAGTATCTTAGTTTTGTTCCGATGGCTTATGATGAGAATACTGTCTTGGTGCCTCCTGTCAGGGGTTTAGTGGAAGTGTCCCGGGGAGTTGAGCTCTGAGGTGTTGTCATCATAATTCTATCGTTGCAATTCTGGCATACTTGAGATATGTGCGCGACATCGAAAATCTCCTTTATGCAGTTCGTTGGTGAGATAACCTCGACGCCACCCAGTACTGGGGCGGGAGTTCGGGAGTATCGCCATAACTTGTATAACGGATGTTTTTCGAAGGTTGAGATAGATGGTTTCCGAAGGTTTCTTGGTTATGTGTTGAAGGATGGATGCAGCTGGATGTAGGATTTGCTAGCTTGGGTGAGATATTATGCTTCCCCTGTATCCTCAACACCTGATTGCATAACCGGGAAGTTTCGGGAATTTCATAGGTGGGAATTCAAGTAGCCTTAGGATATCTTTCCAACAGATGTGTGATATGAAATTGGGGTTCGACGTCTAGTGGTTCGCCTATTCACGGTTGATTTTACAGTGGCCTCGTTGTGTCTTAAAGAGTCCTTGGCTATGCTGACTCGGGGACGCTTCGTATGTCATGTGCACTGCCTTGTACATGATGGTGCTGTACAGTCGAGCCCTTGTAGGTCCTACCATGAACACTTCGGACGAAATTTCTATCATGTGTTTCTTCCGGCTTATTCCGCAAGCCAACCCTTGGTTTTATTTCGAGTTGTGATATTCGTTCTTCTTCGACGTCATATGTTGATTCCATCCCTCGTTGATGTACCTCTTCTACATGATTCTTCGTGGCTTCGCAATTTAGGAATATGTGACCACTTCAAGAGATGTGCATTCGTTCATTTTGTTCGGATGTGAAGACTTATGTTGCAATTTTCATTCCGTTGAATTCACCTTCTATATTTCTCTATTGTGTGCTAATGGTGGTCAACCTCTTCAGGATGGCTCCCGCTAAGAGCACCAGTCAGAACCAGAATCAAGATCCTCCGCCACCTCCGCCTCCTCTGGAAGCATGGCAGGCTGTGATGGCTGCTACTAATGCAAATACTCAGCTGATCATGCAAATCATCCAAGAGCGGAATCAAAGCAGTCAAGCAAATCAAGGCAACAACCAGAACCAGTTTGCAACTCTGCATCAGTTCCTCGCTAATGCTCCAAAGACGTTCAGTAACTGCGTTGAGGCTACCGATGCTGATGATTGGTTAGTCGATCTGGGCAAGCATTTTGAATGTAGCAACGTTAGACCTGAAGATTTCGTCAAGTTCGCGTCTTTCCAGCTCAAGGATCCGGCTGCAGAGTGGTTTCAGCAGTACCGGGATTCCAGAGGTGGACGTTTGATCACTTGGGATGATTTCCGTCGTGATTTCCACGCTCATCACATTCCTCAAAGTGTGACTGAAAGCAAACGTGAAGAATTCCGCAATCTGAAGCAAGGCTCTTTGTCTGTCTATGACTACAATAAGTTGTTCCAGAAGCTCGCCCGTTTTGCCAAGCAGGATGTTCCTGATGAGAAGAGCATGATCTATCAGTTCAGAGGTGGTCTTCATGAAGAAATTCAGCTCGCTCTTGTCCTCTTCGAGCCGCTGAGATACGATGAGTTCTACAACATGGCACTGAAGCAAGAGGCTGCTCAGCTCAGGTGTGATGCTTCCAGGAAGCGAGTCAGAGACACTTCGTCTTCGTCCTCTACTCAAGTGGCCAAGCAGCAGAAGTATTGGCTTCCTCCTCCTCCGTTTCGTCAGCCGTATCAGCAGAAGAGCAAAGGTGGCAGTGGTTCGTCCCACCCACCCAACCCAGGCTTCCAGAACAAGACTTCGTCTCAAGCTCCAAGATCAAGTGCTCCGTATCACCGTCCGCTCTCAGAGGTCACGTGCAACAAGTGCCAACAGAAGGGTCACTACGCCAACAAGTGTTTCAACCAGAGGCGTCTTCCTCCTTCTCCTCCTGTCAGATCGGCAAGTACAGCTGTGGTCAAGCACAATCCCAAGCACGCCAAGGTCAATATGGTGAATGCAGCTCAAGCAGAGGATTCGTCAGATGTGATCATGGGTAACTTTCCAGTTAATTCTATTCCTGCAAGAGTTCTTTTTGACACGGGTGCATCGCATTGTTTCATGTCAAGATCTTTTGTTTCCAAGCATGACTTTGTTTCAAAGATGTTGGGTAAACCTATGGGAGTGGTTTCTCCGGCTAAGTCTATGAGGGCTACGTCAATAGTTCCCAATGTTTCTATCATGTTGGGTGATTTCAAGTTCTTGGCTTCTCCAATGGTTCTTGGCAATTCTGATATCGACCTCATTCTTGGGATGGACTGGCTCTCTAAACATAAAGCTCACCTTGATTGCGCAGCCAAGCAGATTCAACTGACTCATTCGTCTGAGGAAGTGATTGTCTTTGCTGCTCGGGATAATACCATCCGGTTGTTCTCTCTCAATGAAAAGGGTGAATTGGATGCTATTTCGCAGATTCCGGTTGTTTGTGAGTATCAAGATGTCTTCCCTGAAGAACTCCCAGGCATGCCTCCAAACCAGCCCGTTGAATTCGTTATTGAACTCGAGCCCGGTACGGAACCAGTGTGCAAACGGCCTTACAAGCTCGGCCCCGAAGAGTTGAAGGAGTTGAAGAAACAGCTCGATGTGCAAGAAAGGATGGGTCTCATTCGGCCTAGTACTTCTCCGTGGGGTTGTGGTGTTCTTTTTGTGAAGAAGAAGGATGGAACAGACCGACTTTGTGTTGATTATCGTCCATTGAACAAGAAGACCATCAAGAACAAATATCCACTTCCCAACATTAATGAGCTATTCGAACAACTCAAGGGTGCCCAAGTATTCTCCAAGCTTGATCTCCGTATGGGTTATCATCAAATTCGCATTCGTGAACAAGATATTCCAAAGACGGCGTTCAGAACAAGCTATGGGTCATATGAATACGCAGTTATGTCTTTTGGCCTCGCCAATGCTCCTCCGACGTTCTCTCGCATGATGAACTTCATCTTCAACCCCTACACCAACGACTTTGTTTTGGTCTATCTCGATGATATCCTGGTTTTCTCGAAGAACAAGGAAGATCATGCCAAACACTTGCGTTTGGTTCTTGACAAGCTAAGGGAACATCAATTCTATGCCAAGTTCTCTAAGTGTGAGTTTTGGCTCGATGAAGTTCTTTATCTTGGTCATATTATCTCTGCCAAGGGCATTTCCGTGGATCCTGAGAAGGTGTCTGCAATTGTTAATTGGGAACCTCCTCAGAATGTGAAGCAACTCCGTAGCTTCCTTGGTCTTGCAAGTTATTGTCGAAGATTCGTTGAAAACTTCTCCAAGATCGCGAAGCCTCTCTCAAATCTTCTTTAGAAGCACGTCAAGTACGTTTGGTCTCCGGAGTGTGATGTTGCTTTCAACGCCTTGAAAGAGAAATTGATCACTGCTCCAGTTCTAACTCCGCCTGATGAAACCAAGCCGTACGAGGTCTTTTGTGATGCCTCTCTCCAAGGTCTCGGTGCAGTACTGCTGCAAGAGAAGAAAGTTGTTGCTTATACCTCTCGCCAGTTGAAGCCAAATGAGAAGAACTACCCCACTCATGATCTCGAGTTGGCGGCAGTTGTGCACGCATTGTTGACTTGGAGACATCTTCTCTTGGGAAGGAAAGTGGACATTTTCACTGATCACAAGAGCCTCAAGTACATCTTCACTCAGCCTAATCTCAACCTCAGGCAGACTCGATGGGTCGAAATGATTCAAGAGTACAATCCGAGTATCGAGTATACTCCAGGCAAGGCTAATGTGATTGCTGACGCTTTGAGCAGAAAAGCATATTGCAACAGTCTGATTCTCAAGCCTTATCAACCCGAGCTGTGTGAAGCCTTCCGCAAACTTAATCTGCAAGTTGTTCCTCAAGGTTTCCTTGCCAACCTTCAAGTTTCTCCTACCTTGGAAGACCAGATTCGCCAAGCCCAGCTTCTTGATGCCATGGTGAAAAAGGTGAAGATTGGTATTGCAAAGAGTCAGTCCAAGTACAAGTGCTACCGACTTGATGACAAGGACACTCTCTTCTTCGAGGATCGAATTGTTGTGCCCAAAGGTGAACTTCGTAAAGTGATCATGAATGAGGCTCACAACTCTCTCCTCTCCATCCACCCTGGGAGCACGAAGATGTATCAAGACCTGAAGCAAACTTATTGGTGGACTCGAATGAAGCGCGAGATCGCTCAATTCGTGAATGAATGTGATGTCTGCAGAAGAGTGAAAGCAGAACACCAAAGGCCAGCAGGTCTCCTCCAACCTCTCGCCATTCCAGAATGGAAGTTTGACCACATTGAAATGGACTTCGTGACTGGGTTTCCTAAGTCCAAGCGTGGCAATGATGCTATATTCGTTGTCATCGACAAGCTGACCAAAGTGGCTCATTTCTTGCCTATCAAAGAGTCAATCACTGCAGCTCAATTGGCGGAGCTCTACACCTCTCGCATTGTCTCTCTGCACGGTATTCCTCAAGTGATATCTTTAGACCGTGGCAGCATCTTTACCTCCAAGTTTTGGGATTCTTTTCAGAAGGCCATGGGCACCAGCATTCGCTTCAGCACTGCTTTCCACCCTCAAACAAGCGGTCAAGTCGAGCGTGTCAACCAGATTCTTGAAGATATGCTCAGAGCTTGTGTTATCTCCTTCGGCATGAAGTGGGAGGATTGCCTTCCTTATGCTGAATTCTCGTACAACAACAGTTTCCAAGCAAGTTCCGGCAAGGCCCCGTTTGAAATTCTGTATGGGAGGAAGTGCCGTACACCTCTTAACTGGTCTGAAACCGGTGAACGTCAGCTGCTGGGTAATGACCTGATCACAGAAGCAGAAGAAATGTGCAAGGTCATTCGTGATAACCTCAAAGCAGCCCAGTCTCATCAGAAGAGCTACTACGATAGCAAGCACCGTGATTTGGCATTTGAGATCGGAGACCATGTCTACCTCCGCGTCTCTCCTATGAAAGGGACTCGTCGCTTCGGTATCAAAGGGAAGCTTGCCCCAAGATACGTCGGGCCTTTCAAGATCGTCAGCAAGAGAGGCGACCTCGCCTATCAACTCGAGCTTCCTGCAACCTTTGCCAATGTTCATGATGTGTTCCACATCTCGCAACTCCGTAAGTGCTTCAAGACGCCTGAGCGCACCGTCAACTTCGAGGACATTGAGCTCCAAGAAGATCTCTCCTACCGTGAGCACCCAGTTGCAATCCTTGAAGAGACTGAACGCAAAACTCGCAACAAGTCAATCAAGTTTCTCAAAGTTAAGTGGTCACACCATTCCGACCGTGAAGCTACCTGGGAACGCGAGGATCACCTCCGTTCTGAGTACCCGGAGTTCTTTCAGTCCTAGATCTCGGGACGAGATCTTTTCGTAGTGGTGGAGTGTTGTAACGCCCCACATGTAACCTTCCCCAATTGTACTCCGACTCATGCCGTTTCCGGCATTAAGTTATATTTAATTCTCGGATTTGGTTCTTTGTCTCCGTGTGTTGTTTTTGTTTTCGTGCATCTCTTATCATGTCATCACGTGCATCGCTTTTGCATACATGTTCATCTCATGCATCCGAGCATTTTCCCCGTTGTCCGTTTTGCATTCCGGCGCTTCGTTCTTCTCCGGTGGCCATTTCTAGCTTTCTTTCGTGTGTGGGGATTAAACATTTCTGGATTGGGCCGAGACTTGCCATGCGGCCTTGGTTTACTACCGGTAGACCGCCTGTCAAGTTTCGGGTCATTTGGACTTCGTTTGATACTCCAACGGTTAACCGAGGGACCGAAAAGGCCTCGTGTGTGTGCAGCCCAACACCCCTCCATTTTGGCCCAAAACCCACCAAACTCAGCTCCATCGTCTCGGTCGTTCGATCACGATCGTGTGGGCGAAAACCGCACCTCATTTGGAATCTCCTAGCTCCCTCTATGCCTATTTAAACACCCCCCATTTCAGATCTCGTCTTCCTCCCCGTCCTCCTCCAAAAAAAAACTCAGATCCAATCGCCCCGCCGCCGACGGACGTGTCCGGATCGGACTGGACAACGTCCGCCCCGCCGCCGCCTACCCACTCGCGCGCCGCCACGTGGACGCGGGTCCACTTCGCTGCCGCCGGCCCGGGAGGCCTAGGAGGGGCCCCCGAGGCCCATCGCCGCCCGGGTGCGGGCGCCGCCCGGGGCCGCCCCGCACCGCCGCCCGCCGCGCCGTCTTCGCCGGCCGGCGCCGCCACACCGCGCGCCGCCCCGCCGTGCGCCGCTCGCCGCCCAGGCCGCTCCGCCCCGCCGTTCCACGCCGGTGGCCGCCGACCTCGGTCACCGCGGTGCCCCGGCCGCCGCCGCCCCTCGCCGGCTCCGGTGGCCGCGCCACCACCGCGCCTCCCCACGCGGCCCCGCCTCTCCTTCGGCTCCGGTAGCCACTCCGGCGAACCTCGGTTCGCGCGCCGCTACAGTAACCGCCGGATCCCAGATCCAGATCTGATTCGGGTTGACTTTGCATCCCCTAACCCTAATTTTTCTTGCTACTTTGACCTGTCATATCTCCTCATCCATAGCTCCGATTTGGGCGTATGATATGTCAAATTCTTCGTCTTGACGAGTACATCATTTCATTCCATCGCATAATTTGCATTTCAGGTCATCTTGGTGCCCAAAATGCTGTTGGAAGGAGGCATGTTGAGTTAAATTGCAGATCCGTTAGTTCAACATGCACTTTTGTCATTTTTGCCATATTTAATCCGTGCATGATATGCCTGTGACCCTTTGGGATGAATTGTTAAGCATGTTGTCTTCTTTCCAGAGGTGCCTTCCATGTATTTTTAGGATGTGTGTGTTGTCTTGTGCAAGCTTGCGAAGAGGGCTACCTGAGATTACAGATTTCAGGGACTTAGTGATTTTCACTAAGTCTGAGCCGTTTTAGTTCACGATGCTATATGTCCGGCTTGTTTCCTAGTGATCCGTGCCTCTTTTGAGGATGATCAGTAAGAGTGATTTGTTATGCTTGTTGTGCTTAATCCATCCATGTCTTTACTTGTTATGTTGGAGCACTCTAGGTTGACTCAATCGAGCTCAACTTTTGGATAGTTGCTGTTTTGGGCAGATCGTGAACTCTTTTGCGATTTTGCCGGAGTGATTGCTAGTGATCCATGCATGCTATGCCATTGTTCTTGCCATGTCTAGCTAGAATTTTGTGCCTTCTTAATGGATATATGCTTGCCTTGCCATGACTTGCACCGTAGTGAGAGCATCGAGCTCGCTTATATGCCTCCGTGAGTTATTATTTCAGCATGTCCCAGTTTTCACAAAGTCTGAAAACTGATTGTGTTTCATCGATGTTCGTGTGCTCGGTAGAGTATTTTGTGAACCCTTTTGACCCCAGGTCATTTTGGGTGTTTTGTTAAGCTTGTTGAGTATCTCCATGCCATGCTCTTACTTGCCATGTTCAGGTTTTCCTTCATGTTGTTTTGCTGCTCCGAAGAGAGCATCGTGGTCTGAAATTTCAGACTAGCGTTAATTTCGCTAAGTCTGAAATCTGTTTTGCTTATTCAGTTTTGCCATGCTTGTTTGAAGGCCGTAATGGATGATTTTGCCTATGCCTCAGTCTTGATGATTTGTTAAGCTTGATGAGTACATCACTGCCATGCAATTTGTTTTCATGTTGGGTGGCTGTAGCATGTTCATTTTGTTGCATTTAGGAGCCAACTTGCTGTAAATCGCAGATCGGTTCGTTTAGTAAAACGCTTGCCATTTCTTAACCGTAGCTCCGATTGCCATGATCTTTATATCGTTTTCAGGGGATTTCTTCCCCTCTATCCAGTGGCACACTTGTATTTCCAAGTTGAGGCCAGGTTCATGCATTTCCTGTTACATGTTGCATTCTTGCATCCCGCATCGCATCCCGCATAACATATCATCTTTGCATCTTACTGGTTACCTTTGCACGTGGTTGATTGTATCCTTGTTGCTTGTTTGTGCTATTGGGTAGAGCCGGGAGACGAGTTCGCTAACGAGGAGCCCGTTGAGTTTGCTTTTGAGGATCCAGTCAATTCTGACAACTGTGCAGGCAAGATGATCACACCCTTGAAATCACTACTATCTTTGCTATGCTAGTTTGCTCGCTCTTTTGCTTTGCCAATGCTACGATGCCTACCACTTGCTTGTAAGCCTCCCAATTGCCATGATTGAGCCTCTAACCCACCTTTGTCCTAGCAAACCATTGATTGGCTATGTTACCGCTTTGCTCAGCCCCTTCTTATAGCGTTGTTAGTTGCAGGTGAAGATTGGAGCCGTTCCTTGTTGGAACATTTATTTACTTGTTGGGATATCACTATATTGCTATGTTATCTTTACTCATCTATATACTTGGTAAAGGGTGGAAGGCTCGGCCTCTCGCCTAGTGTTTTGTTCCACTCTTGCCGCCCTAGTTTCCGTCATATCGGTGTTATGTTCCCGGATTGTTGCGTCCCTTACGCGGTTGGGCTATAATGGGAACCCCTTGATAGTTCGCCTTGATTAAAGCTTTTCCAGCAATGCCCAACATTGGTTTTACCATTTGCCACCTACCCTTTGTTTTCCCTTGGGTTTCCGGAGCCCGAGGGTCATCTTATTTTAGCCCCCCCCCCGGGCCAGTGCTCCTCTGAGTGTTGGTCCACCCTAGAGCACCGTGCGGGGCCGTCCCTCGGCAACTTGGGTTACGTTGGCTCTCGTACGCTTAGCTTATCCGGTGTGCCCTGAGAACGAGATATGTGCAGCTCCTATCGGGATTTGTCGGCACAGCGGGTGGTGTTGCTGGACTAGTTTTGACCTGTCGAATCATCTTGTTGTATCGGGATACCGAGTCTGATCGGTGGGTCCTGGGTGGAGGTCTATTCCTTCGTTGACCGTGAGAGCTTGTTATGGGCTAAGTTGGGACCCCCCCTGCAGGGATTGATCTTTCGAAAGCCGTGCCTGCGGTTATGGGCAGATGGGAATTTGTTAATGTCCGGTTATAGACAACTTGAACTCAATTAATTAAAATGAATCAACTGCGTGTGTTGCCGTGATGGCCTCTTCTCGGCGGAGTCCGGGAAGTGGACACGGCGTTGGAGTTATGCTTGCGTAGTCTGCTCTATTTAGTTACCGCTCGTGCTTTGCCTTCTCTTCTCGCTCTCTTTTGCGAATAAGTTAGCCACCATATATGCTAGTCGCTTGCTGCAGCTCCACTCACATTACCCCTTCCTTACCTATTAAGCTTAAATAGTCTTGATCGCGAGGGTGCGAGATTGCTGAGTCCTTGTGGCTCACAGATTACTATCACCAGATGCAGGGACCGATGATACTCCTCCGGATGGCGCGTTCGAGCTGAAGTGGGAGTACGACGAGGACTCTCAGCGATACTATGTTTCTTTTCCTGATGATCAGTAGTGGTGCCTGCTCGGGGTTCGATTCAGGGATTAGTCGCATGTTGGGGAGTCTTTTCTATTTTGGCGCCGTAGTCGGGCCATGAGTGTTTGTATGATGGATGCTATTTATGTACCTTGATGTGACGTGGCGAGTGTAAGCCAACTATTATTATTATCCCCCCTTTATATTTATATGTACATGGGTTGTGTGAAGATTGCCTCACTTGCGACTTATGCCTTCAATGCGATTATGCCTCTAAGTCGTGCCTCGACACGTGGGAGATATAGTCGCATCGAGGGTGTTACATGACCCCGCGGAATTCCTCCAGCTCTATGAGCTGGGCATCGAGGCTGCCGGCGGGGATGAAAAGGTCATGGCGAACTGGTTCCCCATGGCGCTCAAGGAAGGAGCTCGAACCTGGCTCTTGAATCTGGCTCCAGGCACGATCTCCTCCTGGGACCAGATGCACGCCCGCTTCATCGCCAACTTCCAAGGTACTCGCGACCGGCCGCCTGCCGTGAGCGACATGCGCCGCATCAAGCAACAACCCGGAGAGACCCTGCAAAAGTACATCCAGCGCTTCAACAGCGCGCGCCTCAAGATCCCCAGGGTGTCAGAGGAGGCCATCATCTCCGCCTTCTCTGATGGCGTGCATGACGTCAAGATGAAGGAGGAGCTGGCGATGCATGAAGACCTCTGCACCTCCCTGGAGTTGTTCAACTTGGCGAACAAGTGCGCCAGGGCTGAGGAGGGACGTCTCTCCCTCCTCGAGCTGCCTGCCGCAGACCCAGAAGAGAAGAAGCCCAAGGCCAAGGACGTGAAGCGCAAGGGGGCTGCCGTACTCGCGGCGGAACCAGACACCAAGCGGGGCAAAGATCTGCCCGAACCCTCCAGAGGCAGCCGGTACTGTGTGTACCATGACCTCCACACCCACAACACCAACGAATGTCAAGAGCTCCGCGCCGTGCGAGAAGGAAGGATCGGCCGTCGCCCTGACCGTGCTGACCGGGGCTACGGCCGAGGAGGAGGAAGAAACCCAGGGCGCTGGGAAGACCGCGGCCCGCACCAGGGGTGGCGCGACCAGCCTCGCGAGGACCGCTGGCGGGACCTGCCTCGCGAGGGGGACTGGAGAGACCAGCCTCGTGAGGACCGCCCTCATGGCAACGCAGGCCTACCTCCGCTGCCGCCTCCACCAAGAAGGAACAAAGACCGCCATCAAGACGAGGGGGCTGGGGGCTTCCAGGAGCCGCGCGTGATCGCCTGCATCCTGGGCGGAGCTCAAGCCCCAGCCTCCCAACGTATCTTCAAGCAGTTTGCCCGCGAAGTGAATGCAGCTCTCCCCAAGCTCGAAGCAATGCGCCCCCTCAGGTGGTCGGCGTGCCCCATCATGTTCAACTCGGCAGACCAGCTCAAGTGCGCAGCCACTGCAGGAGTCCTCCCGATGCTCTGCTCCCCAGTCATCAACGTGCAGGTCACCAAGACCCTCATCGATGGTGGGGCAGGGCTCAACGTCCTGTCCGTAGAAACATTCAACAACCTCCAAGTGCCCTATGACCAGCTTCAGCCAACCAGGCCTTTCTCCGGGATCACCGACGGTTCCACAGTCCCGATCGGGCAGGTCCGCCTCCCTGTCACCTTCGGGGCCCGCAGCAACTACCGCACCGAGCTCATCGACTTCGACGTCGCCCACATCCGCCTGCCGTACAACGCCATCCTCGGGTACCCAGTGCTGGCCAAGTTCATGGCCGTGACCCACCACGGCTACAACATCCTCAAGATGCCAGGAAGCGGCGGCGTCATCACGGTGCCCTGTGAAGAGAGAGATGCAGTGTGTTCCCTGGAGCGAGCCTTTCAGGCCGCGTCGCTAGAAGACCCAGATCGCGGAAGCAGGAGGCTTCCTGAGGCCACCCCCAAGAAGAAGAAGACGTCGTCAGGCTCAGCCCCTCGGGAGGCAGGCCCCTCAGGGCCCGTGCCTCCTCAGGAGGGCCCTCCATCCATCGCATAGGAAAGCGCGCCCGGCGCCCTCCTCAGGCAGGGCTCGGGGGCTCTCACCTGGAGGGCCACCGACCTAGCCAGGGTCACGGGGGAGGCGCTTGGGCACCATGTGGAGGCATGCTTCGCAGCACGTTTCCCTCGAGAGGGAGCCAGGCGAGGAAGATCAGACCAGCAAGAGTTCATTGACGAGGCCATTCAAGAGCTACAGGAGACAAGGATCATGAGAGGTTGCCGCCGCTTGCCAGCTGTGGCCCCACATCCAGGCGAGGATGGTGGGCTGCGCGTCTGCGTCGATGTACCAGGGCTTAATCAGATCGCCACAACGGAGCGCCTCTCGCCCTTGCAAGTGGGGCGCTGCGGAGGTCCACCCTATAGCTATGTTCGCATGCCTCACGGCCTGCCGAGCATGGCTGCGGCGTACCAGCGCCTCATGAGGGGCATCGTGGAGGCTCAGGAAGACAGGCGGTCTGCAGCCTTGGAGGAGATGGAGACAGCTCGCGAGGAGTCACCAGTGCCTCCGGAGCCTCCCGAGGCCCCGGGGCCTGGGGGCTCGTGAGGATCGGCTTCTGCCGCCCGTCAAGTCTGCTGCGCCAACGCCACTACACCGACGACATCCTCAGGTGACATCTTTCAAGTTCCGTTCTCAGCTGGGAGCACCCTCCCAGGGTTGCATCACTCCCAGGCCGCGTGGGTCCGTCCCCGCGGCATGTATCCGCATTTACCTTTCCGTCGTTAGTTTGCCTTGTTGGGGGCGCCCCTCGGGCTGCATCATCCCCAAGCCGCTGGGGCCAGGCCCAGCGGCGTGTATCTCCGTAGTGCTTATTTCCAACTATGCATTGCCTATCACGCTTAGCTGCATGGTGCCCGCCCGCGGCATCTTCTCTTCCCATGTCGGCCACTTGCACGTTAAAGGGGGGGTGCCTGAGCATCGCGACTCAGGGCTCTTACTGGCTCTCCAGCCCTCACCCTCTGGCCTTGTCCATGGCATCGCGACCTGGCATACCAGCGACGGCTGAGACAAGCTCGAGGGCCGGGACCCAAGGACGTAGAGTACCGGCATCTAACCAAATTTTGCAGGGACACATCTCAAGATATGGCCCAGTGCCGGGCACAACCCGCCCCGAGGTGGGGCCTCGGGAGTCCCGCGCTGGCTCACGGGTGCCCAGATATGCCTCGCCTACCCCAACCAGCAAGCTCTTGAGTGACTAATGATCGACTAATGGCCGCCGTGGCAACACCATCTTCTTTCTGTGATGACCTTGCAGGACCTCTAGAGGGAACCGCGCAAGCCGAGGCCCTCACGAGGTTTCCTTCGCCCTCGCCCGCGCGAACCGCTTGCATGTTAAAGGGGGGGGTGCCTGAGCATCGCGACTCAGGGCTCTTACTGGCTCTCCAGCCCTCACCCTCTGGCCTTGTCCACGGCATCGCGACCTGGCATACCAGTGATGGCTGAGACAAGCTCGAGGGCCGGGACCCGAGGATGTAGAGCAGAAAGGGGAGCAGAGGCGGGGAAGAAGGGGCCTCGCGAGGACCTTGCCGAGCGTTCCCGCTCCTATCCACACACGGGCCCAACGGCGCACCTGGAACAACCCCTGATCCTCAAGATAAGTTACCACCCGCGGCACTGGCTACTGCAGCACTACCCCCGCACCTAAAGCCTCCGTACTAGCGATGTTGCTTCCCTTTCTCACTAAGTGATGGCTGCTTGGGCGCCAAAGGGGACCTCCTAAGCATTGCGACTCAGGGGCTCTTACCGGACCTCGGGTCGCTCACCTCCTGGCCTTGACCACGGCATCGCGACCTGGCATACCAGCGACAGCTGACGCCGCCTTGGGACTGGGACCTGTCGGCGTAGAGCACCAGGCCCTCGCAAGGTTCGAAAGGGAGGACTAAGCTATGACGGAATCAGCAACTCACACGAATCCATAGCAAAAGGTCATATATTAACAAACGGAACTACAGACACCTTACAAGCCCCCATGGGGCGCATTTCGATTCCTCGCAGGGAACGGATCCTAGGGAGTGCTAACTACATGGGCTCCTGCAGAAGATGCCATCATCAACAGTGGGCCGTCGAGCACCGGCGCCAACTCCATCCAGATCAGGGTTGGCGACGGCCTGACGCGTCCGCCCTGCTCCTCGAGCGACGGCGACTCGGGGGCTCGTAGCTGTTGTCGCTCGTCTCCGGAGTCACGTAGCCTCCGCTGGAGCCCCTGGACCCTCGGGCGCCACTGTCAAGGGGGCGGTCGACGGGCCTAGCCCTCACCAGGGCGAGGTCCTGGTCGCCTCTCCCGCTGCAGCACTCCAGCCGGCGCCCGATCGCGTCGAAGACCTTGAGGAACATCACCGCTGCACCGTCATACTCCAGGTGGACCGTGAAGACACCTCTTTCCCTGCAGACCCGGGCGATCTTCCTCCAGCCGCGGGACATGTAGACCGCGCCCGGGGCAGCAACGACGACCTCGGCCTCGGTCGCGGGGGCGCCGCAGTCGGCGTGCTGCAGCTGGAGCTCCATAGGCTCCCCTGGAAGAACCACGGAGGCGAAGAAGGGAGGAAGGCGGATCCAGGATTGAAGAGGAGTGACGACGTGGAGCATGAACTCATGGGAGGAGCCCTCGACATGGACTCCAGGAGGAACCACCCACGCCTTCACAACCCGACGGCGCCGACGACGGTGCTGACCGCGGGGATCAGCATCGGCACCTCCAGGGCCCTCGACGTGGGCGTACAAAGGCAGCGGGAACCCCGACGGAGCCCGCTCGCCCCGGGGCCTTGCCACCGCCGGATCGTCCTCATCGTCCCGGCTGCAATGGGCGAGCTGCTTCTTCGGCGGGAGAGGGTCCGGCCCTTCTCGAGGAGCCTTTCCCTTCTCCGCCGCAGAGAATCGGCGAATCGGAGCCATCACATCAAGACAGAGCAAGAGCTGAGGCGAAGGAGAGAGCAAGAGGAGATGGACTTGACGGGCACGAGCAGTGCCGTACTTATAGCCGGCGAAGGCCAACCGCCGGTCTCCACGATCACAGGTAATCATAACACGTTCTGCATGCAGGAACTTGTCCAACTCGCACGATCACCAAGGCGTTGTTGGGAAGCGGAGGCGCCACGTCCAATCAACCGCCACACGGCGTCCAAGGCCGCAGGCTGTTAGGGCCCGCGGCGCTTCGCCCTTGCCCTTTCGCCTCTCGGCACGGGCAAGTCCATGCGCGCCTTGGGCCCGGGGGCTACTGTCGGCGTTCTGGGAACGGGGGTCCCCAGACTTGCCTGCCTGCGGCCTGCGGCGTGGCTCAAGTGGGGGCCCAGCACGGCCCATCTTCATCAACACGAGGCTCAAGACCCTCGCGAGGGGCCAAGCCTCGCGAGGCGGACGACACGGCGCATCCTCAGGCACAGCCTCCTCAGGCTGGCTCGCGAGGAGGCGGAGAGTTCAAGGCGGGGTACCTCGCGAGGTGCCCATGACACAAGCCATGACGACACGGGGCACCAGGCGGGTGCCAGCGCGCGCAGCGTCCCTCTTTCCTCTTTGGTGCAAAGGGGGCAAGCGTATCAGCGGAGTAACGAGGCATCAGGCAAAAGGTTGCCACTTCGGTGCAACGAGACCAGGACCAGGAGGACTACGAGACGGAGGTCACCATGGAGCCCAACGCGGCGTCATCACCAGAGCCTTTTGCAGGCGAAGGCTGCTTTTGTCAGGATAGATGTACTCGCTGTCCCCCTTCAAATTAGCCCGCCATTGTTGGATCCCTTCCCGCTCAATATTTGGGGAGAGGACCAGGGCCTCTATAAATAGGACTAGCCACCCACATAGCAAGGGGTTCGATTCGGGTTCGGTTTTGGTTCGATTCCGGTTCCGTTTTCGGAGGGGACCGGTTCGTTCGGTTCGCAAGTAGAGAGAGAAAGAGAAGGAGAGAGGGTGACTGAGCTCTTCACAACAGTTCATCACCACAGCCAAGAACAGACCCTCGTGAGGTTGTTCTTCCTTGTATTGTTCGTCCTCACCAGCCCCAGGAGGCAATCCATCCACCACACACTGGAGTAGGGTATTACACCACATCGGTGGCCCGAACCAGTATAAATCTTGTGTCTTTCGTGCAGTTCTTTTAGTAGTTTAGATCCCCTCGAGACGGAGAGGTTGAAGGCGAGATTTTCGCGCGCACCCAAGTGTTCGAACCTTAAGGGTCTGCCGGAACCCGAAATCCGACAGACGGGGGCGGTGAGCTCGAGAGACAGAAGCATCACAACCGAAGGCAAGGACGAGGAGGGCCAGTGGTGGTGAGTAACGGGAGGAGAGAAGGCATGGTGGCGGCGCTAGGGGCGAGAGGACGGGTGGTGGCGGCGGCGTAGAGAAAAGCTAGGGTTAGGGGAGCGAGGAGAGAATGGGGGAAGTGAGGAGACGAGGAGAGAGGATGATGCGGTCAGTGCCCTATCGACACCCCTCTCCTAGGTCGACAAAAGTCAAAATTACCCTCGGCAGCCACCGGATTTTACTGGTGGTGGCATGACCCTCGCACTCATATGGACCAGCACCGATCGTGCAAGAGTCACTGACAGTAGCGGACCGCCCACCTCTCGGCCCACCAGTCAGCGAGCCAAAGAAAAAAAATCAAAAGTAAAAACGAAACAACACTATTCATTGATTGTCACATCAAAGTCGATCCAACGGCCCAGATCAAGCCATCTGAAGATCCGATGGTCCGGATTAGTTTGGACAGTCAATCCGACGGTCGAGAATGTTTGTGCCATGAGATGGCTCCATTTTACAATTTTTTTTAGACAAGGCTCCATTTTAGCTCACAATATAACAATGGGATGGGATGACGAGGGCCCATTTTCTGCACCGGGCCTCCATTTTCCCCGGTACTGCCCTGACCCACACTCCGGTGAGAAACCGCAACAGCCACACGCGAACGTTTTCGAGGAAGTGGGGTCCGGTTGTAGATGCTCTCCCCTCCCCTCCCCTCGTTTTAAAACCGCAGCCGCTCCTCCTCCCCACTTCCCCTCCTGCACTTCCCCTGCACCCACCCACTCCGCCGAGAAACAGCAACGGCCACAGCCACACGCCCACGCGCACACACCAGATCGTCGACAGCGATGGCAAAGGCAGCGGCAACGAGGGAGGAGATGGTCTACTTGGCGAAGCTGGCGGAGCAGGCCGAGCGGTACGAGGAGATGGTCGAGTTCATGGAGAAGGTCGTGGCGGCGGCGGGGACCGGCGAGCTCACCATCGAGGAGAGGAACCTGCTCTCAGTGGCGTACAAGAACGTCATCGGGGCGCGTCGTGCTTCCTGGCGCATCGTGTCCTCCATCGAGCAGAAGGAGGAAGGGCGTGGAGCGGCGGGGCACGCCGCCGCGGCGCGCGGGTACCGCGCACTTGTCGAGGCCGAGCTCTCCAACATCTGCGCGGGGATCCTCCGTCTCCTCGACGAACGCCTAGTCCCCGCCGCCGCCGCCGTCGACGCCAAGGTATTCTACCTGAAGATGAAGGGAGACTACCATCGCTACCTCGCGGAGTTCAAGTCGGCCGCCGAGCGCAAGGATGCCGCTGACTCCACCCTCGGTGCCTACCAGGCCGCTCAGGTATCCCCCTATCTTTAACTAGTTTTTCTCCCTTCCTCTGATGAGCGGTTTGACTTTTTTTTTTGGGATCTTGGGTGGTTCCTTGCTCTAGGACATAGCCATGAAGGAGCTGCCACCGACTCACCCCATCAGGCTGGGCCTCGCGCTCAACTTCTCCGTGTTCTACTATGAGATCCTCAACTCGCCTGATCGTGCGTGCTCGCTCGCCAAACAGGTACTTTGCTGTTACTTTCTCACCTTTTGAGCAAGTTTGCTAATTCATGAACTTTGGGCAGTTCTATAACTTGGCACAGATGAGAGTCGCAGAAGATGCTAGAACACGATTTGTTTTTCCTCTTCTCCAATGCACTCAGCCTCTTTTTTCCTATTCCCTCCGACCCATAATGGAAGACATTGTTGAGTCAAAAATCGTCTTACATTATGGGACGGAGGGAGTAGTTCTTTGCATCCGCATATACAATATTTTTCATTTTCATATGAAGTAGATTCTTGTGCAGCTTAGGGAGTGGACATATTCTAATTGTTTGCATCCGCATATATATTATTAAGTTTCATGTGAAATAGTTGTAGATTTTTGCGCTGCTTAGGCAGTAGAATGTTCTTTAGTTACAATCACTTTTGGCAATATTCAGCTGCTTTGCATATTTGGTCATTAGTTGTAGACATGCTCAGTTTTTTTTTTTTGCGTGGAGATACTTGTATTACTCAAACAGTAGGGTTACAATCAGATTCACAAAGTTTTTTGACCTCATCAGGTCCTGAACCTAACCAAACAACCGTGCGGCTCTAAATTCTACAATAACTTGCCATAGAATGGCTTACATTGTTTTGAGTGCGACGTATATGAGTAATACCAGTATCTGTTCAAGTAGTTTCCTTTGGATCTCCCGGATCAAGAAACTTAGAGGAAAGCCCTGTTTGATAGCAAAGTACTATAAAAACCAAAGTATCAAAAACTACAATAATTTAGCCTGTAGGTACAAAATACCATGGTTTTAATATAACAACGTTTTTTGTAGTATTCACGATACAGACTACTTGTTTGGCTACGTCACAAAACGCTGTAAAATTTCCTGGCTAGCCGTTAGCCATGCATGCATTTGAAGCTAGCTAGCCATCGTGGATCGCCTGGCTAGCCGTCACAAAACGCTGTAATATATGGATCGATTAGACTAATGATGATTAGCAGCAGCGACGGCGGCGGAGTAATTAGCAGATGACCTTTGAGCAATCTGAGGTACTTAAAAACCTTCATACCAGACATTTGCAAGGAGAGGGCACATGAATCGAACATATAGATTTTGGCTCAAACATTCTTCTGTGTAACATAAGCACCACACACAGCTGGTCTATGAAAATCAAACAAAACATTTACCACCTAGTAAAATGTGATGAAAACATCCTTTGAATCATCATATAGACATCAAGGAAGAGAGAAAAATTCCCATGTCAGTTTTTTGCCAGTGCTGATGAAAGAAAGCAGAGTGTTCAAGTACTGCAGCTGCAGGTAATGAACAACTAACAGACCTCAGCTGAGACAATTTGTACTTGCACCCTACCTATTGCCTAAGCTCCATCCGACCCTTCTTTTTGGCTGCTCAGTTTTTTAAAAAGAGGTATGGGTTCTTTTTATATACAGAGAAAATACTGTGGTTTGGCAAAAGCTGCAGTATTAAAATCACAGTTTTTTAGAGGCAGCCAAACAACCCTTTGTAAATAAAACTACAGTAATAAAAACTGTAGTATTTTGAGAATACTTAGGAAATACTTTGTTATCAAACGGGGCCGAAGTCTCAAAAGGTGAAGGCCCACCCGCCCCTTCCTTTTTCTTTGCTGCTATTGTGAATCCGAGGTGCAGATCGGAATTTCGGAAGCTAGGAGGAATAGAAAAACTAGATTGCTCGGGGTTAATCTGTCAACCCTGCCTCATGGTACCTCCTTCCAAGCCTGCGGCATTCTGGCTGGCATATCTCGGGATTGAGTTTCAGTTTCTTTGACCTACCAATTTTCTTGCTTCTCAACAAGTTGACAGTCTCAAGAGTCAAGTCAGCCCGATTCTACATTGATAAGCAGATTACTCCATTGTAGAGCTAAAGATACACCTTGAGAGATTGCTGACAGTTCTAACTCAAGGGCATTATCACATTTGATTAGGTTGCGGCATGCTGTAAATATGATCGCTCCACTTGAGTCTCTGAGCACCCTATGGGTTGCCGCTGAACCCTCCGAGGGCAGATACGGTCCATTTGTATTTAACTTGATCCAACCAACATCCGGAGGTTCCCATTTTGAGTTCTATGAGCGAAGCAGCAGGATGTGCCACAGCGAGCCCAGGTGCTTCGCATTCGTCCAGAACGCCCTTCCCTTTCACTAGATCATATTCATGGTTTTGAGAGATGTTGAGGATCAAGGAAACAAAGCTGCAAATTAACCTTCTGGATACATCAACAAGTGGTACAACCTTCCCATGCGTCTCATTTTGTACATACCCATATTCTCCTAAACAACATTAGAACCTTGAGTCTCATGGTTTTTGTCAAGTCACATAGCAGGTGGAAAATCCATTCAGGTCCTGTATTCGACTAGCGTGATACATTCGGTAAAGACCAGGAGGTCGACATGTCCTTCCACAGGGCTCTAGCCAAAGTACAACGGCACATGGCATGAAAGGAGTCCTCACGATCAGCTGAACATAACGGACAACCATCATTAACTTCCAAGTTCCTAGAGAGCTTAATGTCCCAAGTTGGTAGCGAATTTGAAGCAAGTTTCCTGGCAAAAACTTTGACCTTTGGTGGTGCTAATCTTGCCCAAACCCGCTTCCACATAGACCTGTCGCCGCTGGGCGAGGAGCTCAAAGAACTCTGAGCAGCGTGACTTTTCTCTTCCAATGCCATCCGATGTGCACTCCGGACCATAAAGTTGCCAGATTTTTCGCCTGCCCAAGCAATGAGATCTTTAGCGTGTCGGGAGCAAGTTTTTATTTTCAAAATCTCCTCAGTGTCAAGCGGGCGAACAATATTTGTGTCCCAAGCACCATTGATGTCCATTAGCTCGAAAACCCAATGAAGTTTGCATCTTCCTTTTGGTGAAATCACTTTATGAATACTTTCATGGAATCCATCTGTCCCACCAAATTCTAACTTGTGTGCCATTTCCAATGCCCGAAACCAAGCCCTTATTCAATAATTGAAGCCCATGAGCTATGCCTTGCCATGAAGATGAATGGTTCCCTGAGAGTACGGTGTCCTCTAGTTTGCCATGGGGGTAGTATTTTACTCTCAACATACATAGGCTGTCCGGGAATGCAAGTAGCCGCCATGTCTGTCTAGCAACGAAGTAGCGAGGATAGTTCGGTTGGACTTTGCGGATGCTGGAGTGAGTTTTTTACTTAACGGGAGGAGTCCGTGAAGAGAGATCTGAAGGATTGTAGTATCACCAAAGAACTAGCCGTGCATAGGGGTGTGTGGAAGCTTGCTATCCATGTGCCAGAACCACGAGTTGGTTGCGAGATCTTATGGGTTTCAGCTCTAGCCTACCCCAACTTGTTTGGGACTAAAGGCTTTGTTGTTGTTGGAGCGAGTTTTTGAGAAAGAGCTTGATTAAATAGATAGAAATCTCGGAAAGAGCCTTTCTTTTCCCCTTCTCAGAGCCCCACCAATAGTTCCTAGCCATCTGGTTTAGATCATCACATATGCCTAGCGGGAGCTTAAAGACACTCATGATGAATGTGCATATGGACTGAGCTAAATATCACCAAAGAACTATCCATGGACAGGGCCGCGTGGAAGCTTGTTATCCATGTGCCAGAACCATGAGTTGGTTGCGAGATCTTATGGGTTTTAGCTCAAGCCTACCCCAACTTGTTTGGACTGAAGGCTTTGTTGTTGTCGTTGTCTCAGAAATAGCCTTTCTTTTCCCCTTCTCAGAGCCCCACCAATAGTTCCTAACCATCTGGTTTACATCATCACACAGGCCTGGCGGGAGCTTAAAGACACTCATGATGAATGCGCATATGGGCTGCGCTATAGATTTTATAAAAACCTCCTTACCACCTTGTGACAGGCAGCCCCATAATAGTATCTCTTGGTCAACTTTTCTTTAAAGTTTTGAAACTTGCCTCTCACCATACGTCCATCAGTAGTGGGTAAGCCAAGGTTCACAAATTGGAGGTGAAGATTGTAAGGTGTTTGATACGGGCAAACCCTATGGTGGCCCAATCTTCACAAATTGGAGGTGGATTTAAGGAAGAACGCAAAGAACACAGAGGGAATCAAGAGGAAACAAATCAACTCTCATAGATGCAATAAAAGATATACAGAGATAGATCCTTGACCCAAATCATCTACAAGAGAGAGATGGAACAAGATAGGGTTCTTCCCCACGTCCTACGACAAGGAGGGCTTGAATTCCACATGGGAAAAATTCTCCATGGATGGAGGTCTAATGCTCAAAGGGCCTACACCCTTAGGTGGCCTTGAACTCCTTGGAGTCTTCACCCTTAGGTGGCCTTGTACTCTAATGGAGTCTTCTCCCTCAAGAGGAATCCCGTAAGGTGAGATACATGAGCTAAGCTCTATGATTTCAGTTCTATCTTAGCTAACCCTAAAATGGAGGAGTGCGAGGGGTATATATAGGTCCAAGGCATGAACGAGTAAGTGAGGGGCAAAAAGGGGAGATACAAGGGCCATGCACAAACTCTGCTCGCATGCAGCACTATCGGGCTGTCTGGTTAGGGGGTCGGACAGTCCGGTGGCAACAAAAGGTTTCAGCCTTCGCGCAGACGGTTACCTGATTGTCTGTTTGTTCGGCTTGCACCCCTTCTTCCATTGCCCCATCTTCCCTTGCTGCTTCCAGGGTTCCCTCACGGGTAGGGGTACTCTTGTGCTTGCACTCCTCGTCTCGTGTGATGCTCCGCTCAAACCTATGCATGCACGAGGGAGGAGGGTCAAGTAGTGTACCATCCATGAGATTGTCAAGTAAACACACATATAGGAGACTCGTGTGATGCTCCGCTCAAACCTATGCATGCACAAGGGAGGAGGGTCAAGTAGTGTACCATCCATGAGATTGTCAAGTAAACACGCATATAGGTGAAGATTCACCTTTACATGTATGAATTAGATGTTGCGTGTCTCTTGATGATGGGACACTTGACATGGTGATGTCCATGGGATCTCTGCATCACCCCCTTGGAAGATCCGTCATCGGATCAAGGTCATCATCACCATGGGAAAGACATCGCATCATCATGTGGTATTGGACGCTCACCATGTACTTGAGACCTACACATGCACCAAAAAATCGAAGAATTTGTGTGCATGGTACACAAATGCATCATCCATTGTGATGCATCTCTTCTCTTGCACACCACTGTTAACACAAAATATGGACAACGATAAATGGTGTACGCATGGTATAGGTCATAGCAAGTGGCAACAATCATAAGTGAGAATGCTGGATACTGACCCCTTTCCCCTCGCCGCTCGTCACTCCCGTGGGCAGCGGCTGGGCGAAACAGTAGCTCCAGCCACCTCCCCCCCTCTCTACATCGTCGGAGGGTGCTACCCTTGTCGATGAGTTCGATGGTGGCCCTTGTCTTTGTACCTTCTTGATGCAGAGGTACTTGACTTATTGTGCTTGTTGGCTGAGTCGCCATGGCCACCAACATCCTTATTGCTTGTGTGGCACTCTCCGCTAGAGTGGTGGCGATGAAGTTTTTGAGGCTTCGCCGCATGTCCATCGATGTTTGCTCCACACTCCCTATACATCATGGCACTAGGGCAATATCAAGGAATGGCTAAAGGAATGGACAATATCAAGCTACCTTCTCTGCTCTACATTCTCTACTCCTTGGATGAAAAGGATCAAAGATTGTCCAATGTGAACCAATAGAACAAAATTGTGTTGATACGTGTTCCTAACGCACACCTACCAGCTCCCAACAAGGCCTCGATAAGGTTAGCGGACCAAATGAATGATTGGGCAAGATCCAAACGAACTCAGAGTATGCAAGTTGATCTCAAATGTAGAGGAAGGAAACAATAGAACACACACACACAAAGATAATGGGGCTTGTGCAACCAAAGGAATGAGAATACAAGATTTTGCCTAACGAAGACTAATCTCGTGTTGCACAAACACAAGGAGAGACGTTAGCTTGATTGCACGTAAAGGGCAAATGTTTTGTCACTTGGCACCATTTTATTGATTCACATATTTGACGACTATATGATGTATACTTGCACATGTATCTCTTAGCTCTTTCTCTTTTGCTTATAAGCTTTTGATCTTTCTTCTTTTCCCCTTTTTTGGACCTTTTTCTCCCTTTGCCTTTCGCTTGTGCCAAATCAAAGATACAAGACTATCGGTGACGAGATTTAACTAACATGTGCACAAGATACCAAAGTGATGTGCAAAGTAGATATGAAATCTCACTAAGCGATGCTCAAGATAGCAATCTATATGATGATGTCACTATGGTGATCAAGTGTATGATGCCCGACAATACTCAAAGAGCTAGTCTCAATAGGACAAGGTATTCATAAAGAGCGGTAGGGCTCACACGGGTAATGTCAAGGGAAGGCAAAGTGTTTGATAGAATGGAGATACCTTCGTCAACACAACAACTTCATTGAAATCGAAGGGGACCGGCCTTGCTTCTGGTTGTGGGTTCAAAGGATGAAGTTGTACCTTCGTCGAAGTTGATGGGACCGACTTTGCTTCCAGTTGTGGTTTTGAAGGATGAAGTTGTTGTCGTCGATGATGAAGTTCTTGGCGACGATCTTGGTGGTTGTCAATGTAGACGGTACCCAATGGTCACTCGAATGTTACTTGGGCGATGAAGCAAAGACTCGAGTGTGATGGTTGGTGGAGGTGTTCCGGTTTTGATGTAGTTCCTCCAAATTTGTCTTGGCCAAATGATGTGGAAACCTAGGTGATGGCCTTGGAAACACTGATAACTTCAAAATGAGCCAAAAAAGTCAAATTGGAGTTCAGGTGTGGAAGTTATGGCAACAACGAGTAAAACAGTCCGGTCCTTGACCTATTTTTTTATGCGACTGGACAAGTGGTCTGACCAGACTGTGGTTCTAATCTACCAGACAATTTGGTGGTACCTTAGAAGGCATAATTTTGACTTTTGAAGGTGGGAAATTGTGATTTCATGGTAAAAAAATGAAGGGGGAAAAGAACAAAAATGCGGCCAGGGAACGCAAAGGAAGGCAGATCAACTAATTTTGCATGAGATCCATGGCAATCTCAAGAAATCCAACAAATCACAAATTTTTTGGGTATGGCTCTTTTGTTTGGATTTTCGAAATTGGACAAGAACAAAACAAAATAAGAGGGGCGAGGGCTCCAAATCATAGCAACATTGCTCATACCAAACGATACGAGACAAACCCTATGGTGGCCCGATCTTAACGAATTGGAGGTGGATTTGAGGAAAAACACGAAGAACACGGAGGGGATCAAGAGGAAACACAATGGAAAAACTCAAATCCCTTCCCTCTTGCCCGACCGTGGGCAAAAAGGCCCCCGGCCGGCCCTCTCGCGCCCTCCTTCTAGCAGCGCCATAACACATAGATGCAATAAAAGATACACACAACTATATTCTTGATCCAAATCATCCACAAGAGAGATGGAACAAGATAGAGTTCTTCCCCATGTCCTAAGACAAGGAGGGCTTGAATTCCACATGGGGAATCTTCTCCATGGATAGAGGCTTTGTGCTCAAAGAGCCTACACCCTTAGGTGGCCTTGAACTCCTTGGAGTCTTGACCCTTCCTCCCTCAAGAGGAATCCCACAAGGGGAGATACATGAGCTAAGCTCTATGATTCGAGTTCTATCTTAGCTAACCCTAGAATGGAGGAGGGGAAGAGGTATATATGGGTCCAAGGCATGAAGAGGTAAGTTGGGCAAAAAGGAAAAGATACAAGGGCCATGCCCAAACTTTGCTCGCAGGCAACAGAAGGTTTCGGTCTTCGCGTAGACGCCGGCTGAACTGTCCGGTCGTTATGTCAACTATCCGGTAGTGCAATTTTTCACCCATTCTTCCGTTGCTCCGTCGCCGCTTCCACGCTTCACTCATGGGCAGGAGTACTCTTGTGCTTGCACTCTTCGTCATGTGTGGTGCTTGGCTCAAACCTATGCATGCACGAAGGCAGAGTCAAGTAGTATTGAATGGTTCACTCAGGATGGCAATCTGAGCCAGCACATCCGGGATGGCAATTTTCACCTTATCTGTTGATTTGCGATTCCCTTCCGTCAGCATGGCAATTTCACCATTTTCTTTTTTGTAGACTGACAATTCTTCATGCTTCGATCATGGCAAATACCTGAAAACGCACTGCAACTACTCTGCTGCGGCATGGCATTTTTTGGACTATCTTTTTGTACAACACGACATTTTTTACTCTAGAACATGGCAAATATTTACACAACAACATGAAAAATTTATGTGCTTTCGCATGAATTCTGTAGCATTCGTTTGGAGTGTTTTTCTTAGCGAACAAAAATTCGTTCTTACCTACCTGGCTGGAGAAAGGATAGTTCGCTCGGTTGGCCTACATGAGGGAATGTCAGTGTTATTCACGTCCTTAAAAATAAATATACGAAAATCCAAAAGTTAAAGGAAAAATGCAAAAAAGGTGACTACCACGCAATCTAGTTCACTTTTTATACTATAAGTAGTCTAAAATTTCTTTCCTTTCTTTAATATTTCTTTATTTTATATTGGATTGTCTTTAAAGAGTTGATGTGTGCACACAAAAAAAAACTAGTAAAGGGGTTGAAGGAGAAGATCGTAGGTAAAAAAGCGAAACAATGATGTGCTTTTATTTCATGACATATGAGATATTGTTTACTTTTTATGATATAGGGTACAATGTAAGAGAAGAGAAAATGAAAACGAAGTGGAGAGAAGAGAAAAGGAAAACTGTAAGAGAAGAGTACTTTTATTGCATGAGATATAGTTTACATTTTATACTATACGTAGTCTGCAAGAGAGAAAAGAAAATGCAGTGGGGAGAAGAGGAAAAAGAAAAACTCTTAAGAGAAGAGAAAACGAAAACGTGGAGACAAGAGAAAAGGAAAAACTGTAAGAGAAGAGAAACAGAAAAAGGTAGTGTTGGGGATTCAAACCTGTCGTGCCACTATATAATAAGTTACTAACCCAACCCACTACTGAGGTACCAACTGCTCTTGTTACCGCCGTGCTATTCTTCTGCACACACCCCAGCGAGTTGACGACATCTGCAAGCGCGAGTTGATGGGGCGTGGCTTTAAAAACATAAATGCGGATGGCGTCACATCCTCTTAAAAGGCGAGGGACCACCAAAGTACTGTTTCAAAAGGTGCCATTTTGGGGAAAACGATATCCACATGCTTGATTGCTGTCATGACATGAACTGCTTGATTCAGATAAATAAGTAGTGCAGTAGCATAATGCTCATCTGTCTGGACTGGCCACTTGTTAAGCCTGGAGACAATAAATCTGTAGTTTTTTTCATGCATCTTATTCTCTCAAGTCAACTCCACAAGGCACATTTTACTAAGGTGATGAATCTAATGATGCACGTATTTTTCTTCCAAGTCTGTTATGTCATAAATTGATACCCTTCAGGTTCGGTTTGCTTAGTCCTGTAAAAGCTTTTCTGCAAATTTTTAACACATGTTTTCTTTTTGGCATGTGATCACACTCTCTTATATTTATAGGCCTTCGATGAAGCCATCGCCGAGCTGGATTCCCTCGGAGAAGATTCCTACAAGGACAGCACCCTGATCATGCAACTTCTCCGTGACAATCTCACTTTGTGGACCTCTGATATGCAGGTAGTGTACTGACCAGTAACAAGGAAAAATGTTTACATAGCAGTAGACATTTTTTTAAATAATGCTCAATAATTTATGTCAGCAGGATGACGCTGGCGATGAAATGAGGGATTCAAGCAAGCCTGAGGATGAGCAGTAGTGAAGGGTCCTAGCTACTGCCCTCTTTCTCTCTTAACCTTCGGGTAGTTATGATGCTTGTACAAGGACCATTTTCGTGTGTCCTTTGTTGCTGGGTCTTTTATCTACCCTTTCTTTCGTTATATTGTTATACATCGCCGTCCTCGTGCATTATTTTACTTTACAACTTGAATCCTGCTCGTGTATGCACGGCTTCCTTAAGATTTGAACCAGAGGGTTGTCAACTCTTGTTCCCTAAAATCAAACAGCTATGCATGTTCGGTGTTTAACAAAATTTCTTTTGGGCTAGGTTGTAGTTTGAATTGGCTGTGCAAATTAAATCATCATAAAAAAAGAGGCCACCCAGGACTAGCCCATGGCGGCATTTAAAAAAAATATATACTAGGAAATTTGCTTGTGTGTTGCAACGGGAACATTTAAAAAAAAAAGAGGAAAGACCTTGGTCTCTGCATGTGTGTTGCAACAGGAACATTTTTTTAAAAAGAGGAAAGACCTTGGTCAACGATGCATGTGGCCATTTTATTAAAAGTCTAGCAAACCAGGTCCATAGCAGTACAGCTTGCAGAAAGAGCACAAAAAGCCACAATCGGCAATGAACAGGATAAGAAAGAGCACAAAAAGCCACAATCGGCAATGAACAGGATAAGACGATAAAACATCTATCCTATTAGTGGACCGTCGTCCAAATCGGTTGTATATAGCCCGTGCTACCGTCTCCCATCGGTTGCACCTAGTAACCAAAAGCTCATTGGAGTCTGTATGAGTGAGTAACGACCACATACTGATTCAAGTGGACGCTCTGCAGATAACCTGCAAGAAATTTAAAAGATTATGTCTATGAAAGACCATATCATTCATGCAATTCCATATAGTCCAAAGAAATGCACATATTCCTATTCAAATATGTCCCGCAGTAGCTGGTTTCACTCCAATAAGCCATGTCCCAAATAACATGTCGATGCTAATTGGAGGCTTATATTGAAAGGCTATATGAATCGTACGCCAAAGAAGCTCAGCTAGAGGGCAATCGATGAAAAGATGTTGTATCGTTTCATCATTATCATAGAAACAACAACATGAACTGCCTACCCAACTGTGCTTAAGCAGATTATTTTTGATAAGTATCACTTGCTTGTGAAGGAACCACATGAATATCTTGATTCTCAACAGAACTTTAATTTTTCAAATATGAATTGATCTCGAGATTGGGCCAGAATCAATCAGATCCAAGTACATAGATTTTACCGTGAAAACACTGATCCTAGTTAATTTCTGGTGAAACAAGTGAGGATGATTAGAAAGATGAGCATCCATCAACCTTCGCACAAGATGCAACCAGGAGTTCCACCGCCCCCCACTAGGGATCTTCTGAACTGGATGTTCAAGGGGGGTGATTGTAATACTGTAGTAATGTAAACCTCCTTACATTGTACAATATTATACTGAGTGGTATATTGCAAGGCCAAAGGCATCTCCCCTAACCATGTATCTTCCCAAAATCTGGTTGTAGTACCATTTCCAACCAAAAATTCTGTTATGTGAGAAAGGCATCCTTTGTTCGTATTAGCCCCTTCCAGAATGACGAGTCGTTAGGTCTCATGGTAACCTGGGCCAGAGACTTTGATAGTAGATATTTGTTACGTAGGATTCGTGCCCACATACTGTCGGTCTCAACCGATAACCTAAATAGCCATTTACTTAATAAGCACTTGTTTTTGATCTCCGAGTTCTCAAGCCCAAGCCCCCCTTGGTCTTTGGGTCTGTAGATAATATCCCATCTAGTAAGTTTGTATTTCGTCTTTACTTCATCGCTTTTCCAAAAGAAACGGGATGTGTAAAAATCTAACCTTTTTCGCACCTCTATAGGTACTTTAAAGAAAGATAATAGGAACATCACATACTAGTTAGTACTGAGTTTATTAACACCAGCCGACCTCCATAAGACATAAGCTTGCCCTTTCAGCAGTTTAGCTTCTTTTCAAATCGATCCTTAATACATTTTCATTCTTTATATGTCAGATTCTAAGGTAGCTTCACAACCGAACAATTGTCTATGCACATCTTGTTCCTCTTTGACTCTTCTAAAACAGAACAATTCGCTCTTATTAAAATTTATTTTTAACCCCGACAATTGTTCAAAAAGACAAAGTACTAACTTCATATTTCTAGCCTTTGCGATATCATGTTCCATGAATATTATAGTGTCATCTACGCATTGTAGTATGGAGACCCCCCCCCCCCCCATCAACAAGATGAGGGACTAGTCCTCCTACTTGGCCATTCTCCTTGGCTCTATCAATAAGTACTGCTAACATATCTGCCACTATGTTGAACAGTATAGGGACATCGTGTCCCCTTGTCTTAAGCCCTTATGAGTCTGAAAATAATGACCTGTGTCACCATTCACTTTAACCCCCACGCTACCCTTTTGAATAAAGGAATCCACCTGTTTCCTCCAGGTTTCACTGAATCCCTTCATGCGCATTACCTGTTGGAGGAAGGGCCATTTGACCTTATCGTACGCTTTCTCAAAATCCACCTTGAAGATCACCCAACTAGTTTCTTCGAATGGATTTCATGTAGAGTTTTGTGTAAGACAACAACCTCTTTAAGGATATGTCTGCCTGGCATGAATGATGTCTGACTCGGTTGTACCACCGAATGGGAAATTTGTGTCAATCTGTTCGTGCCTAATTTTGTAAAGATTTTGAAACTCACATTTAAAAGACATATAGGCCTAAACTGCTCAATACGCACTGCCTCCACCTTCTTTGGTAACAACCTTATTGTTCCAAAGTTAAGGTGGAAAAGCTGTAGGTGGCCATTAAAGAATTCATGGAACATCAGAATGACGTCACCCTTTATGATGTGCCAGCATTTCTTGTAGAATTCTGTCGGGAATCCATCTGGTCGAGGTGCCTTATTATGTTTCATCTGTGATACTGCTTCGAACACTCTTTTTCTGTAAATGGCGCAAACGAAATCTCATTTTCGTCTTTCCTGAGTTGGGGAATATCCCCGACCGTGAGCTCGTCAAGGGACACGAAACTGTCCTCAAGTGGCCCGAAAAGTTGTTGTAGTAATTTGAGATGTACAGCTTGAGATTATTGTGTCCCACCACTATACCTTCATCCTGTTTGAGTTGGATGATTTTCTTTTTTCTATGTTTGCCATTCGCAATCGTATGGAAGAACTGAGTATTGTCATCCCTTTGGACGACTCTTAGAACCTTAGCCCGTAGTGCCCATTTCATTTCTTCTTCTCTAAGAAGTTTCTGCTCAGCCTCAGTTTTAGTGGCTTGTTCAGTCGTGCATAACACATTAGATTCCGCTTTCAGATCTAACGCTTCGATTATACAAATAAGTCTTTCTTTTTCTTGTTTATATATTCCACTTTCATTTGTGGTCCAACCCCTCAGAAATTGTCTCAAATGCCTAAAGTTATTTTGCCACCTTTCGATACTCGAGCGCCCACTGCAATCCTTAGCCCATTCCATAGCAACAATATCTAGGAATCCCTCTTTCTCAAACAAACTTAGTTCAAAAGAGGAGGTGTACTTGTTACCCCTATGAGTCACTTCTCCTGAGTAGACCAGTAAAGGGGTGTGATTAGAGATAGCTCTTTGTAATGCCTGCACCGTTACAAGGGGGAATTTTTGTTCCCAATCAACACTGGTGAGCACCCTGTCTAACTTTTCATATGTGGAATTCGGTAAAGCGTTCGCCCAAGTGAACTATTGATGCCCACTACACAACTTATTCTTGTAGACTCGTGTTGGGTCTCCAAGCGTAGTGATTTGTAGGACAATAGCAATTTTCCCTCAAGTGGATGACCTAAGATTTATCAATCCGTGGGAGGCGTAGGATGAATATGGTCTCTCTCAAAGAACCTTGCAACCAAATAGCAAAGAGTCTCTTGTGTCCCCAACACACTAAATACCATGGTAAATTATATAGGTGCACTAATTCGGCGAAGAGATGGTGATACAAGTGTAGTAATGATAGTAGATATTGATTTTTGTAATAGGAACAATAAAAAACAGCAAGGTAGCAAGTAACAAAAGTGAGCACAAATGGTATTGCAATGCTTGAAAATGAGGCATAGGGTCCGTACTTTCGCTAGTGCAATCTCTCAACAATGCTAATATAATTGGATCATATAACCATCCCTCAACGTGCGATGAAGAATTACTCCAAAGTTCTTATCTAGCGGAGAACATAAGACAAAATTGTTTGTAGGGTACGAAACCACCTCAAAGCTATCCTTTCTAATCGATCTATCTAAGAGTTCGTACTAAAATAACACCATATGATACACATCAACCAACTCTAATGTCACCTAGATACTCTAATGTCACCACGAGTATCCGTGAGTTGATTATACGATATGCATCAAACAATTTCATATTCATAATACTCAATCCAACACAAAGAACCTCAAAGAGTGCCCCAAGATTTCTACCGGAGAAACAAGGACAAAAACACGCATCAACCCCTATGCATAGATTACCCTAATGTCACCTCCGGAATCCGCGAGTTGAGTGCTAAAACATATATCAAGTGAATCAATATGATACCCCATTGTTACCATGGGTATTCATAGCAAGACACACATCAAGTGCTCTCAAATCCATAAAAGTATTCAATCCAATAAAACAAAATCTCAAAGGGAAAACTCAATTCATCACAACAAGATAGAGAAGGAGAAACACCATATGATCCAACTATATTAACAAAGCTCGTGATACATCAAGATCGTGTCAACTCAAGAACATGAGAGAGAGAGAGAGAGAGAGAGATTAAACACATAGCTACTGGTACAAACCCTCAACCCCGAGGATGGACTACCCCTCCTCATCATGTTGGCCGCAGAGATGATGAAGATGGCCACCGGTGATGATTTGCCCCTCCGACAGGGTGCCGAAACAGGGTCTAGATTGGTTTTTCATGGCTACAGAGGCTTGCGGCGGCGGAACTTCTGATCTAGGGTTATTTCTGTGGGTTCTGTATTTAAAGGATTTTTTCGCGTCGGCCTCACGTCCAGATGGGCTTCAAGGGGCCCACTACCCACCAACACACGACCAAGGCCTCTGGCGCGCCCTGGTGGGTAGTGGCTACCTCATTCACCTTCTGGTCCTCCCATGAAGCTTCTAGTGCCTGTTTTGTTCCAAAAAAAATCATCAAAAAGTTCCGTTGCATTTGGAGAACTTTTATTTCTGCACAAAAAACAACACCACGGTAGTTCTGCTGAAAACAGCGTCAGTCGAGGTTAGTTCCATTCAAATCATACCAAAACCATATAGAATTGTTGTAAACATTACATGAGTACTTCATAAATTATACATACATTATAGATGTATCAGCATCCCCAAGCTTAATTCCTACTCGTCCTCGAGTAGGTAAATGATAAAAGAAATAATTTATGAAGTGTGAATGCTAGCATAGTGCATAAGTTTGATCAGTGATAATTTCAATCACTTTTCCTAGCATCATAACATCAAATCTTTCTCACAAAACTTATCATGGTAAAGTAGCAATCAATTCACATGTTACAGATCAAACAATGCCTTCTCTTGAAACTTAACAACCTATGTTCTCAGTCACCAAGCAATTGCAATTCAACTTATTCAACAAAGTCTAAGTAAGAGCTCCACATTCTCAATTATCATATAGTCTTCTATGATTGCTAGTACTCAAAGCATATTTTTAGAACAAATTGCATCCATCAAACATAGAGAAAGATAGGGGCTTAATGTTTCGCCTCCCAACTCATTTATCATAGAGATAATTGTCAACAATAATAACTCATGATCAAATATATTTGATTGGCCATATGTGCCTAGATCTTCCCCCACCACATGATGGTTGCCAACTAGAGAATAGTTGAGGTTGAAATGAGAATGCATACTATTGACTCTTGCATAAAATTAAATACTGAAAAGTAAAAGATAGGCCCTTCGCAGAGGGAAGCAGAGGTTGTCATGCGCGTTTTATTTTTGGATGTGCAAGCTCTTAATGCAAAGTAACATCATGTTATATTGCCCCTTATGATAGCAAACTTTATTATGCAGTCTGTCGCTTTTATTACTTTGCCCTCACAAGTTTGTACAACGCTTATTTTCCCTTACAATAAAAGATCAAACATATTTAGGAGTATTTTTTATTGCTTTATGCACTGATGACAACTTACTTGAAGGATCTTATTCAATCCATAGGTAGGTATGGTGGACACTCATGGCAAGAAACTAGGTTAAGGGTTTTTGGATGCACAAGTAGTATCTCTACTTAGTACGAATTTTTGGCTAGCAAAAGATCCTTAGCAAGGACCACATGTTGGAGGATCCATAACAATATAACTTCTATGCAAATATACACAACCATAACTCATTACGTTATCTTCCTTGTCCAACTTCAACTAATTTTCTCAAGTTTGAAAATAATTAATGGGTATTCAAAATCATAGAAGATGTCCAAGATAATATATTTGTATGTGAAAGTTTTCTTCCTTATACCAATCATTCATGAATTGCTTGTATGACCAATATTGTGATTGTCAAGCTTCAAAAGATTTCACTTTCTAAACCCAATGTGCAGCTACTACTAGGCATGAGATGAACATACAATTTCAACTTCATGATATTCAATTCATTCAACAATTTACTCATAGGATATAAGTGAAAGCACAAGAGTAAATGACAAACTACTCCAAAAATATATAAGTGAAGATCAAGCGAGTAGTTAAGTAAATGGGTAGCTATTTTGAGGACTCTCTCTTATTTAAAAACTTTCAGATCTAAGTATTTTATTAAAACAATAAGCAAAACAAAATAAAATATCATTCCTGGAGGAAATATGCCCTAGAGGCAATAATAAAGTTGTTATATATCATGATAAATGTTTATTATTCATGCTAGAATTGTATTAACCAGAAACTTGATACATGTGTGGATACATAGACAAAACACCGTGTCCCTAGCAGGCCTCTACTAGACTAGCTCGTTAATCAAAGATGGTTAAGTTTCGTAACCATAGACATGTGTTGTCATTTGATTAACGAGATCACATTATTAGGAGAATGATGTGATGGACAAGACCCATCCGTTAGCTTAGCATATTGATTGTTAAGTTTTATTGCTATTGCTTTCTTCATGCCAAATACATATTCCTTCGACTATGAGATTATGCAACTCCCGAATGCCGGAGGAATGCCTCGTGTGCTATCAAACATCACAACATAACTGGGTGATTATAAAGATGCTCTATAGGTATATCCGAAGTTGTTTGTTGGGTTGGCATAGATCGAGATTAGGATTTGTCACTCCGAGTATCAGAGAGGTATCTCTGGGCCCTCTTGGTAATGCACATCATAAGAAGCCTTGCAAGCAAAGTGACTAATGAGTTAGTTACAGGATGATGTATTACGGAACAAGTAAAGAGACTTGCCAGTAACGAGATTGAACTAGGTATGAAGATACCGACGATCGAATCTCGGGCAAGTAACATACCAACAGACAAAGGGAATTGTGTATGTTGTCATAACGGTTCGACCGATAAAGGTCTTCATAGAATATGTAGGAGCCAATATGAGCATCCAGGTTCCGCTCGCCGTCGTTCGCTACGCCGCATGCCCCTGCACGCGCCTACAGCCCGCTCCGCACGCCTCGCCCGTGCACTCGCCTACGCAGCCCCGCGCCCATCACACGCACGCGCCGGCCGTGTCCAGCACCTCCGCGGGCGCTCGCGCTGACCACGGCCGCCCGGACCCCCCCTCTCGATGGCTGCCGCTCGTTCGCGCCCGCGGCGCCCCCTTTCCCCCGCCGATCTGCCGCTGCGGCTCACCGCTGCCCCGCGACGCTCCCTCCCCTACTGCAGCTGTGCCCTGCACGCGCCTCGCTCGCGCACGCACGCGCTCGTGTGAGACCTTGCGCCACCGCATGCTCGCTGCCGCCTCCCTGCGCCCCTCCCCTTCCGGCCTCAGGGCCGCACGCGCCGCACTCCGGCCTGCGCACCGGCGCCCGCTCGCGCCCGGACGACGCACCCCGCCTTCCCCGCTCTGTTGCAGCCTCGCCGGCCTCCACCCATCCTCGCCCGCTCTCGCCACGCCATTGCCCTGCTTCCTCGCGCCGCCCGACGGCGCCCTACTCCCCGGCCCGCGCGGCTTGTCGCCGCACCATCCACGGCCTCCTGCCGCCCGCTCACCCCCACGGTTGCCCGTGGCACCCGGCGGCCACGTTCCACTCGGGCGGGCTACGCCCGCTCCCCGTGGGCTCGTGCCCGTTAGCCCGACCCACGTTGCCCCCCTTGGCCCTATGACAAGTGGGGCACACCCCCCAAAACGTTTTATTAAAAAAGGAATTTTAAAAAATAATAATATAAATAAAAATAATAAAAATAAATAAGTAAATAATAACAATTAAATTAATTAATTAATTAAGGAATTAATTAAGTTAATTAATCATAATTAGATTAACCAAATTAAGTGTTAGTTAATTAATCAATCAATGACAGTGGGGCCCAGCCCCTAATTAATACTTATTAGGTTAATTAAAAATGTTTAATTAACATATGTCTCTGACCAGTCAACCACTGCTGACTGCTGACGTCAGCATGACATCATGCTGATGTCATAAATCCAATTTCGAATTAATTTAAATAATTAATTAAATCCCAGAAATTAATAAAATCTTTAGAAAATCATATCTTTTAACCCCGTAACTCGGATTAAATTATTTTCAACATGAAAGTTGCTCAGAACGATGAGACGAACCCGGATACGCAGCCCGTTCATCCGCCGCGCATCCCTAGCATAGCGAACACGCAACTTTCCCCCTCTGGTTCATTTGTCCGAAAACGCGAAACACTGGGGATAATTTCCCGGATGTTTCCCCCCTTAACCGGTACCACCTCGTACCGCGTTAGGGCACACCTAGCTTTACGCTTTGTCATGTCATGCATCGTCATGCATTTGTTTGCATTATATTTATTGTTTCTTCCACCTCTTCTCTCGCTAGACACCGAGACCGACGCCGCTGCTACCCAGTACGACTACGGTGTTGATGACCCCTCTCTCTTGCCAGAGCAACCAGGCAAGCCCCCCCCCCCTTGATCACCAGATATCGCCTACTCTCCTCTATACTGCTTGCATTAGAGTAGTGTAGCATGTTACTGCTTTCCGTTAATCCTATCCTGATGCATAGCCTGTCCTTGCTACTACTGTTGTTACCTTTACCTGCAATCCTAATGCTTAGTATAGGATGCTAGTTTATCATCAGTGGCCCTTCATTCTTGTCTGTCTGCCATGCTATACTATCGGGCCGTGATCACTCGGGAGGTGATCATGGGTATATACTATATACCTTATACATGATACATGTGATGACTAAAAGACGGGTCGGCTCGTAGGAGTACCCGCGAGTGGATCTTTGTGGCGACACGACAGGGCAGGTTGAGACCACCTAGGAGATAGGTGGGCCTGGCCCTGGTCGGCGTTCACGGTTATTTCAAGATAACACATTTAACGAGATCTTGGTATTTGATCTAAGTCTAGCCACTGGCCTATACGCACTAACCATCTAGGTGGGGACAGTTATGGGCACTCGACGTCGTGGTATCAGCCGAAGCCTTCGTGACGTCAGCGACTGAGCGGCGCGCGCCGGATTGGAACGTAAGCCTGCTCTTGTATTAAGGGGGCTAGTTCTGCTTCCGTCCGCCCTCGCAACATGTAGGTGTGCAATGGGCGATGGGCCCAGACCCCTGCGCCATAAGATTTAGACCGACGTGCTGACCTCTCTGTTGTGCCTAGGTAGGGCTGTGGCGTGTTGATCTTCCGAGGCCGGGCATGACCCAGAAAAGTGTGTCCGGCCAAATGGGATCGAGCGTGTTTGGTTATGTGGTGCACCCCTGCAGGGAAGTTAATCTATTCGAATAGCCGTGATCTTCGATAACAGGATGACTTGGAGTTGTACCTTGACCTTATGACAACTAGAACCGGATACTTAATAAAACACACCCTTCCAAGTGCCAGATACAACCGGTGGTCGCTCTCTCACAGGGCGACGAGGGGAGGATCATCGGTTAGGATTATGCTATGCGATGCTACTTGGTGAACTTACCATCTACTCTCTTCTCCTGCTGCAAGATGGAGGTTACCAGAAGCGTAGTCTTCGAAAGGACTAGCTATCCCCCTCTTATTCCGGCATTCTGCAGTTCAGTCCACATATGATACCCCTTTTCCATTTGATACCAATGCATACATATGTAGTGTAGCTCCTTGCTTGCGAGTACTTTGGATGAGTACTCATGGTTGCTTTGCTTCCTCTTTTCCCCCTTTCTATACCCGATTGCCGCGACCAGCCATTGGAGTCCAGGAGCTAGACGCCACCGTCGACGACGACTACTACTACTCGGGAGGTGCCTACTACTACGTGCAGCCCGCTGACGACGACCAGGAGTAGTTTAGGTGGATCCCAGGCAGGAGGCCTGCGTCTCTTTCGATCTGTATCTCAGTTTGTGCTAGCCTTCTTAAGGCAAACTTGTTTAACTTATGTCTGTACTCAGATATTGTTGCTTCCACTGACTTGTCTATGATCGAGCTCTTGTATTCGAGCCCTCGAGGCCCCTGGCTTGTAATATGATGCTTGTATGACTTATTTTATTTGTAGAGTTGTGTTGTGATATCTTCCCGTGAGTCCCTGATCTTGATCGTACACGTTTGCGTGTATGATTAGTGTACAATCAATTCGGGGGCGTCACAAGTTGGTATCAGAGCCGACTGCCTGTAGGAATCCCCCTTCCACACTCCTTGGCCGAAGTTGAGTCTAGTCATTACAAAACTTTTACTAACATGTTTGTGTGCCTTATGGGCCCATGTCGCCATCTGGGTGGTATTAGGATCTTTTACTCCTCGATCCTTACTCTGGTACTCTGAACTCTCTCCTACTCGGGTTAAACGATTTTACTAACTCTAACATTAGGATCCCATAACCACGTTCACCCCAAAGTTGGATAAGCCCTAGCTATTCATTGGAGTAGTATATTGAACATTATCCACACTGTCAGTTGACTCCTTTGAAACATCTTTGTTTTCAGATGGAACCCATGAGACAGGTCATGCGCCACACGACGGCCATTGGTGCCTTAGGATCACCTGCTGTGTTGGTTGAGATGATGACCTATCTGGGTTATCGCTGGCACCATGAGTACACCGTCTATGAGGATGTAACACCCTCGATGCGACTATATCTCCCACGTGTCGAGGCACGACTTAGAGGCATAATCGCATTGAAGGCATAAGTCGCAAGTGAGGCAATCTTCACACAACCCATGTACATATAAATATAAAGGGGGAATAAATATAATAGTTGGCTTACACTCGCCACGTCACATCAAGGTACATAAATAGCATTCATCATACAAACACTCATGGCCCGACTACGGCGCCAAAATAGAAAAGACTCCCCAACATGCGACTAAACCCTGAATCGAACCCCGAGCAGGCACCACTACTGATCATCAGGAAAAGAAACATAGTATCGCTGAGAGTCCTCGTCGTACTCCCACTTCAGCTCGAACGCACCATCCGGAGGAGTATCATCGGTCCCTGCATCTGGTATAATAGTAATCTGTGAGCCACAAGGACTCAGCAATCTCGCACCCTCGCGATCAAGACTATTTAAGCTTAATAGGTAGGAAAGGGGTTATGTGAGTGGAGCTGCAGCAAGCGACTAGCATATATGGTGGCTACCTTATTCGCAAAAGAGAGCGAGAAGAGAAGGCAAAGCACGAGCGGTAGCTAAATAGAGCAGACTACGCAAGCATAACTCCAACGCCGTGTCCACTCCCCGGACTCCGCCGAGAAGAGGCCATCACGGCAACACACGCAGTTGATTCATTTTAGTTAATTAAGTTCAAGTTATCTACAACCGGACATTAACAAATTCCCATCTGCCCATAACCGCGGGCACGGCTTTCGAAAGATCAATCCCTGCAGGGGGGTCCCAACTTAGCCCATAACAAGCTCTCACGGTCAACGAAGGAATAGACCTCCACCCAGGACCCACCGATCAGACTCGGTATCCCGGTACAACAAGATGATTCGACAGGTCAAAACTAGTCCAGCAACACCGCCTGAATGCGCCGACAAATCCCGATAGGAGCTGCACATATCTCTTTCTCAGGGCACACTCAGATTGTCCAAACTTCCGGTAGGCCAGCCCAGAGTTACCCCTGGTGGCCACCGGCGGCTGACGTTCCGGACCAACACTCAGAGGAGCACTGGCCCGTGGGGGGCTAAAATAAAGATGACCCTCGGGCTCCGGAAACCCAAGGGAAAGAAAAGGGTAGGTGGAAAATGGTAAAACCAATGTTGGGCATTGCTGGAAAATCTTTAATCAAGGCGAACTATCAAGGGGTTCCCATTATAGCCCAACCGCGTAAGGGACGCAACAAACCGGGAACATAACACCGATATGACGGAAACTAGGGCGGCAAGAGTGGAACAAAACACTAGGCGAGAGGCCGAGCCTTCCACCCTTTACCAAGTATATAGATGAGTAAAGATAACATAGCAATATAGTGATATCCCAACAAGTAAATAAATGTTCCAACAAGGAACGGCTCCAAACTTCACCTGCAGCTAACAACGCTATAAGAAGGGGCTTGAGCAAAGCGGTAACATAGCCAATCAATGGTTTGCTAGGACAAAGGTGGGTTAGAGGCTCAATCATGGCAATTGGGAGGCTTACAAGCAAGTGGTAGGCATCGTAGCATTGACAAAGCAAAAGAGCGAGCAAACTAGCATAGCAAAGATAGTAGTGATTTCAAGGGTGTGATCATCTTGCCTGCACAGTTGTCAGAATTGACTGGATCCTCAAAAGCACACTCAACGGGCTCCTCGTTAGCGAACTCGTCTCCCGGCTCTACCCAACAACACAAACAAGCAACAAGGATACAATCAACCACGTGCAAGGGCAACCAATAAGATGCAAAGATGATATCCTATGCGGGATGCGATGCGGGATGCAAGAATGCAACATGTAACAGGAAATGCATGAACCTGGCCTCAACTTGGAAATCCAAGTGAGCCACTGGATAGAGGGGAAGAAATCTCCTGAAAACGATATAAAGATCATGGCAATCGGAGCTACGGTTAAGAAATGGCAAGCGTTTTACTAAACGAACCGATCTGCGATTTACAGCAACATGCCTCCTAAATGCAACAAAATGAACATGCTACAGCCACCCAACATGAAAACAAATTACATGGCAGTGATGTACTCATCAAGCTTAACAAATCATCATGACTGAGGCATAGGCAAATTCATCCATTAAGGCCTTCAAACAAGCATTGCAAAACTGAATAAGCAAAACAGATTTCAGACTTAGCGAAATTAACGCTAGTCTGGAATTTCAGACCACGATGCTCTCTTCGGAGCAGCAAAACAACATGAAGGAAAACCTGAACATGGCAAGTAAGAGCATGGCATGGAGCTACTCAACAAGCTAAACAAAACACCCAACATGACCTGGGGCCAAAAGGGTTCACAAAATACTCTACCGAGCACACGAACATCGATGAAACACAATCAGTTTTCAGACTGTGAAAACTGAGACATGCTGAAATAATAACTCACGGAGGCATATGAACGAGCTCGATGCTCTCACTACGGTGCAAGTCATGGCAAGGAAAGCATATATCCATTAAGAAGGCACAAAATTCTAGCTAGATATGGCAAGAACAATGGCATAGCATGCATGGATCACTAGCAATCACTCCGGCAAAATCGCAAAAGAGTTAACGATCTGCCCAAAACAGCAACTATCCAAAAGTTGAGCTCGATTGAGTCGACCTAGAGTGCTCCAACATAACAAGTAAAGACATGGATGGATTAAGCACAACAAGCATCACAAATCACTCTTACTGATCATCCTCAAAAGAGGCACGGATCACTAGGAAACAAGCCGGACATATAGCATCGTGAACTAAAACGGCTCAGACTTTGTGAAAATCACTAAGTCCCTGAAATCTGAAATCTCAGGTAGCCCTCTTCGCAAGCTTGCACAAGACAACACACACATCCTAAAAATACATGGAAGGCACCTCTGGAAATAAGACAACATGCTTAACAATTTATCCCAAAGGGGCACAGGCATATCATGCACGGATTAAATATGAAAAAAATGACAAAAGTGCATGTTGGACTAACGGATCTGCAATTTAACTCAACATGCCTCCTTCCAACAGCATTTTGGGCACCAAGATGACCTCGAATGCAAATGATGCAATGGAATGAAATGATGTACTCGTCGAGACAAAGAATTTGACATATCATACGCCCAAATCGGAGCTACGGATGCAAAGTTATGACAGGTCAAACATGAGCATATGGAGTAAAATCTTGGGACTTAGAGAAAAAAACCAGGGGTTAGGGTTTACTGTTCACGCCAGATCCGATCCGGCGCAAACACCGTAGCACGGCGGCGGGCTCGCCGGAGACGAGGCAGACGGCGGCGGACGGGGTCGGCGGTGGCCGATCCGGCCCTCCCGCGGCCGGATCGGGCCGGCGGCGAGGCGGGAAGGGGGCGGCGCGGGGCGGCGCTGGTGCCCGCGGCGGCGGCGAGGCGCGGTGGCCGCGGCGACGGCCGGCCCGGGCGGCGGGCGGCGGCACGCGCCGGTGATGGCCGGCGATGGAGTCGGCCGGAGGAGGAAGAAAGAGGCGGCGGCGGGGAGGGGATCTGGCCCGCGCGAGGCGGCGGAGGGCCTGCCTCGGGCCGGGATGGGCCGGCGGCGGGAGGAGGCCGGCGGGCCACGTGGCGCCTCCCGGTTGGCTGCGGTCGCCGGCGGACGCGTCCGGCGCGCGGACGGACGTGTCCGGCGCGCGAAGATGCTATTTTTTTAGGGTTTGAGGAGGGGATCCGGGATTTGGAGGAGGGGGGTATATATAGGCATAGAGGGGGCTAGGAGAGTCCAAATGAGGTGCGGTTTTCGCCCACACGATCGTGATCGAACGACCGAGACGATGGAGCTGAGTTTGGTGGGTTTTGGGCCAAAATGGAGGGGTGTTGGGCTGCACACACACGAGGCCTTTTCGGTCCCTCGGTTAACCGTTGGAGTATCAAACGAAGTCCAAATGACCCGAAACTCGACAGGCGGTCTACCGGTAGTAAACCAAGGCCGCATGGCAAGTCTCGGTCCAATCCGGAAATGTTTAATCCCCACACACGAAAGAAAGCTAGAAATGGCCACCGGAGGAGAACGAAGCGCCGGAATGCAAAACGGACAACGGGGAAAATGCTCGGATGCATGAGATGAACATGTATGCAAAAGCGATGCACGTGATGACATGATAAGAGATGCACGAAAACAAAAACAACACACGGAGACAAAGACCCGAACCCGAGAATTAAATATAACTTAATGCCGGAAACGGCAAGAGTCGGAGTACAATTGGGGAAGGTTACATATGGGGCGTTACAACACTCCACCACTACGAAAAGATCTCATCCCGAGATCTAGGACTGAAAGAACTCCGGGTACTCAGAACGGAGGTGATCCTCGCGTTCCCAGGTAGCTTCACGGTCGGAATGGTGTGACCACTTGACTTTGAGAAACTTGATTGACTTGTTGCGAGTTTTGCGTTCAGTCTCTTCAAGGATTGCAACTGGGTGCTCACGGTAGGAGAGATCTTCTTGGAGCTCAATGTCCTCGAAGTTGACGGTGCGCTCGGGCGTCTTGAAGCACTTACGGAGTTGCGAGACGTGGAACACATCATGAACATTGGCAAAGGTTGCAGGAAGCTCGAGTTGATAGGCGAGGTCGCCTCTCTTGCTGACGATCTTGAAAGGCCCGACGTATCTTGGGGCAAGCTTCCCTTTGATACCGAAGCGACGAGTCCCTTTCATTGGAGAGACGCGGAGGTAGACATGGTCTCCGATCTCGAAAGCCAAATCACGGTGCTTGCTATCGTAGTAGCTCTTCTGACGAGACTGGGCTGCTTTGAGGTTATCACGAATGACCTTGCACATTTCTTCTGCTTCTGTGATCAGGTCATTACCCAGCAGCTGACGTTCACCGGTTTCAGACCAGTTGAGAGGTGTACGGCACTTCCTACCATACAGAATTTCAAACGGGGCCTTGCCGGAACTTGCTTGGAAACTGTTGTTGTACGAGAATTCAGCATAAGGAAGGCAATCCTCCCACTTCATGCCGAAGGAGATAACACAAGCTCTGAGCATATCTTCAAGAATCTGGTTGACACGCTCGACTTGACCGCTTGTTTGAGGGTGGAAAGCAGTGCTGAAACGAATGCTGGTGCCCATGGCCTTCTGAAAAGAATCCCAGAACTTGGAGGTAAAGATGCTGCCACGGTCTGAAGATATCACTTGAGGAATACCGTGCAGAGAGACAATGCGGGAGGTGTAGAGCTCCGCCAATTGAGCTGCAGTGATTGACTCTTTGATAGGCAAGAAATGAGCCACTTTGGTTAGCTTGTCGATGACAACGAATATAGCATCATTGCCACGATTGGACTTAGGAAACCCGGTCACGAAGTCCATTTCAATGTGGTCAAACTTCCATTCTGGAATAGCGAGAGGTTGGAGGAGACCTGCTGGCCTTTGGTGTTCTGCTTTCACTCTTCTGCAGACATCACATTCATTCACGAATTGAGCGATCTCGCGCTTCATTCGAGTCCACCAATAAGTTTGCTTCAGGTCTTGATACATCTTCGTGCTCCCAGGGTGGATGGAGAGGAGAGAGTTGTGAGCCTCATTAATGATCACTTTACGAAGTTCACCTTTGGGCACAACAATTCGATCCTCGAAGAAGAGAGTGTCCTTGTCATCAAGTCGGTAGCACTTGTACTTGGACTGACTCTTTGCAATACCAATCTTCACCTTTTTCACCATAGCATCAAGAAGCTGGGCTTGGCGAATCTGGTCTTCCAAGGTAGGAGAAACTTGAAGGTTGGCAAGGAAACCTTGAGGAACAACTTGCAGATTAAGTTTGCGGAAGGCTTCACAAATCTCGGGTTGATAAGGCTTGAGAATCAGACTGTTGCAATATGCTTTCCTGCTCAAAGCGTCAGCAATCACATTAGCCTTGCCTGGAGTATACTCGATACTTGGATTGTACTCTTGAATCATTTCGACCCATCGAGTCTGCCTGAGGTTGAGATTAGGCTGAGTGAAGATGTACTTGAGACTTTTGTGATCGGTGAAAATGTCCACTTTCCTTCCCAAGAGAAGATGTCTCCAAGTCAACAATGCGTGCACAACTGCCGCCAACTCGAGATCATGAGTGGGGTAGTTCTTCTCATTTGGCTTCAACTGGCGAGAGGTATAAGCAACAACTTTCTTCTCTTGCATCAGTACTGCACCGAGACCTTGGAGAGAGGCATCACAAAAGACCTCGTACGGCTTGGTTTCATTAGGCGGAGTTAGAACTGGAGCAGTGATCAATTTCTCTTTCAAAGCGTTGAAAGCAACATCACACTCCGGAGACCAAACGTACTTGACGTGCTTCTGAAGAAGATTTGAGAGAGGCTTCGCGATCTTGGAGAAGTTTTCAACGAATCTTCGGCAATAACTTGCAAGACCGAGGAAGCTACGGAGTTGCTTCACATTCTGAGGAGGTTCCCAATTAACAATTGCAGACACCTTCTCAGGATCCACGGAAATGCCCTTGGCAGAGATAATATGACCAAGATAAAGAACTTCATCGAGCCAAAACTCACACTTAGAGAACTTGGCATAGAATTGATGTTCCCTTAGCTTGTCAAGAACCAAACGCAAGTGTTTGGCATGATCTTCCTTGTTCTTTGAGAAAACCAGGATATCATCGAGATAGACCAAAACAAAGTCGTTGGTGTAGGGGTTGAAGATGAAGTTCATCATGCGAGAGAACGTCGGAGGAACATTAGCGAGGCCAAAAGACATAACTGTGTATTCATATGACCCATAGCTTGTTCTGAACGCCGTCTTTGGAATATCTTGTTCACGAATGCGAATTTGATGATAACCCATACGGAGATCAAGCTTGGAGAATACTTGGGCACCCTTGAGTTGTTCGAATAGCTCATTAATGTTGGGAAGTGGATATTTGTTCTTGATGGTCTTCTTGTTCAATGGACGATAATCAACACAAAGTCGGTCCGTTCCATCCTTCTTCTTCACAAAAAGAACACCACAACCCCACGGGGAAGTACTAGGCCGAATGAGACCCATTCTTTCTTGCACATCGAGCTGTTTCTTCAACTCCTTCAACTCTTCGGGGCCGAGCTTGTAAGGCCGTTTGCACACCGGTTCCGTACCAGGCTCAAGTTCAATAACGAATTCAACAGGCCGGTTTGGAGGCATGCCTGGGAGTTCTTCAGGGAAGACATCTTGATACTCACAAACAACCGGAATCTGTGAAATAGCATCCAATTCACCCTTTTCATTGAGAGAGAACAACCGGATGGTATTATCCCGAGCAGCAAAGACAATCACTTCCTCAGACGAATGAGTCAGTTGAATCTGCTTGGCTGCACAATCCAGCTGAGCTTTATGTTTAGAGAGCCAGTCCATCCCAAGAATGAGGTCGATATCGGAATTTCCAAGAACCATAGGAGAAGCCAAGAACTTGAATTCACCCAACATGATGGAAATATTCGGAATCTCCTGATTGGCGAGCAAACATTTAGCCGGAGATACCACTGCTAACGGACTATGCATCGCTTGGGAAAAGAACTCATGCTTAGATGCAAAAGGCTTCGAGATGAAACAATGTGATGCACCTGTATCAAAAAGTACTTTTGCAGGAACATCATTAACAGGAAGGTTACCCATGATCACATCTGACGAATCCTCTGCTTGAGCTGCATTCACCATATTGACCTTGGCGTGCTTGGGATTGTGCTTGACCACAGCTATACTTGCCGATCTGACAGGAGGAGGAGGAGGAAGACGCCTCTGGTTAAAACACTTGTTGGCGTAGTGACCCTTCTGTTGGCACTTGTTGCACGTGACCTCTGAGAGCGGACGGTGATACGGAGCACTCGATCTTGGAGCTTGAGACGAAGTCTTGTTCTGGAAGCCTGGGTTGGGTGGGTGGGACGAACCACTGCCACCTTTGCTCTTCTGCTGATACGGCTGACGGAACGGAGGAGGAGGAAGCCAATACTTCTGCTGCTTGGCCACTTGAGTAGAGGACGAAGACGAAGTGTCTCTGACTCGCTTCCTGGAAGCATCACACCTGAGCTGAGCAGCCTCTTGCTTCAGTGCCATGTTGTAGAACTCATCGTATCTCAGCGGCTCGAAGAGGACAAGAGCGAGCTGAATTTCTTCACGAAGACCACCCCTGAACTGATAGATCATGCTCTTCTCATCAGGAACATCCTGCTTGGCAAAACGGGCGAGCTTCTGGAACAACTTGTTGTAGTCATAGACAGACAAAGAGCCTTGCTTCAGATTGCGGAATTCTTCACGTTTGCTTTCAGTCACACTTTGAGGAATGTGATGAGCGCGGAAATCACGACGGAAATCATCCCAAGTGATCAAACGTCCACCTCTGGAATCCCGGTACTGCTGAAACCACTCTGCGGCCTGATCCTTGAGCTGGAAAGACGCGAACTTGACGAAATCTTCAGGTCTGACGTTGCTACATTCAAAATGCTTGCCCAGATCGACTAACCAATCATCAGCATCGGTAGCCTCAACGCAGTTACTGAACGTCTTTGGACCATTTGCGAGGAACTGATGCAGAGTTGCAAACTGGTTCTGGTTGCTGCCTTGGTTCGCTTGACTGCTTTGATTCCGCTCTTGGATGATTTGCATGATCAGCTGAGTATTTGCATTAGTAGCAGCCATCACAGCCTGCCATGCTTCCGGAGGAGGCGGAGGTGGCGGAGGATCTGGGTTCGGGGTCGTGCGCGTTGGAGGTGCCATCCTGAAGAGGTTGACCACCATTAGCACACAAGTAGACAAATATAGAAGGTGAATCCAACGGAATGAAAATTGCAACATAAGTCTTCACATCCGAACAAAATGAACGAATGCACTTCTCTTGAAGTGGTCACATATTCCTAAATTGCGAAGCCACGAAGAATCATGTAGAAGAGATACATCAACGAGGGATGGAATCAACATATGACGTCGGAGAAGAACGAATACCACAATTCGAAATAAAACCAAGGGTTGGCTTGCGGAATAAGCCGGAACAAACACATGATAGAAATTTCGTCCGAAGTGTTCGTGGTAGGACCTACACGGGCTCGACCGTACAGCACCATCATGTACAAGGCAGTGCACATGACATACGAAGCGTCCCCGAGTCAGCATAGCCAAGGACTCTTTAAGACACAACGAGGCCACTGTAAAATTGACCGTGAATAGGCAAACCACTAGACGTCGAACCCCAATTTCATATCACACATCTGTTGGAAAGATATCCTAAGGCTACTTGAATTCCCACCTGTGAAATTCCCGAAACTTTCCGGTTATGCAATCAGGTGTTGAGGATACGGGGGAAGCATAATATCTCACCCAAGCTAGCAAATCCTACATCCAGCTGCATCCATCCTTCAACACATAACCAAGAAACCTTCGGAAACCATCTATCTCAACCTTCGAAAAGCATCCGTTATACAAGTTATGGCGATACTCCCGAACTCCCGCCCCAGTACTGGGTGGCGTCGAGGTTATCTCACCAACGAACTGCATAAAGGAGATTTTCGATGTCGCGCACATATCTCAAGTATGCCAGAATTGCAACGATAGAATTATGATGACAACACCTCAGAGCTCAACTCCCCGGGACACTTCCACTAAACCCCTGACAGGAGGCACCAAGACAGTATTCTCATCATAAGCCATCGGAACAAAACTAAGATACTCGCGTGATCCTAAAATTTTTTTTAGTGAAATTTGAGAAGAGAAGAGTCAAAACTCTACGTCAGGATGCCTTACCAGAGCGATGAGGAGACTGGGAAGTAAAAATAATTCCTAAGCTCTCCGATATATAATTCCTAAGGACTCAAAACATTTTTCTAGACACAACTCGACTGCTAGAAATGATCAAGCAATGGGGCTCCTAAGGTCGGGGAAGGCTCTGATTACCAACTTGTAACACCCTCGATGCGACTATATCTCCCACGTGTCGAGGCACGACTTAGAGGCATAATCTCATTGAAGGCATAAGTCGCAAGTGAGGCAATCTTCACACAACCCATGTACATATAAATATAAAGGGGGAATAAATATAATAGTTGGCTTACACTCGCCACGTCACATCAAGGTACATAAATAGCATTCATCATACAAACACTCATGGCCCGACTACGGCGCCAAAATAGAAAAAGACTCCCCAACATGCGACTAAACCCTGAATCGAACCCCGAGCAGGCACCACTACTGATCATCAGGAAAAGAAACATAGTATCGCTGAGAGTCCTCATCGTACTCCCACTTCAGCTCGAACGCACCATCCGGAGGAGTATCATCGGTCCCTGCATCTGGTATAATAGTAATCTGTGAGCCACAAGGACTCAGCAATCTCGCACCCTCGCGATCAAGACTATTTAAGCTTAATAGGTAGGAAAGGGGTTATGTGAGTGGAGCTGCAGCAAGCGACTAGCATATATGGTGGCTACCTTATTCGCAAAAGAGAGCGAGAAGAGAAGGCAAAGCACGAGCGGTAGCTAAATAGAGCAGACTACGCAAGCATAACTCCAACGCCGTGTCCACTCCCCGGACTCCGCCGAGAAGAGGCCATCACGGCAACACACGCAGTTGATTCATTTTAGTTAATTAAGTTCAAGTTATCTACAACCGGACATTAACAAATTCCCATCTGCCCATAACCGCGGGCACAGCTTTCGAAAGATCAATCCCTGCAGGGGGGTCCCAACTTAGCCCATAACAAGCTCTCACGGTCAACGAAGGAATAGACCTCCACCCAGGACCCACCGATCAGACTCGGTATCCCGGTACAACAAGATGATTCGACATGTCAAAACTAGTCCAGCAACACCGCCCGAATGCGCCGAAAAATCCCGATAGGAGCTGCACATATCTCTTTCTCAGGGCACACTCAGATTGTCCAAACTTCCGGTAGGCCAGCCCAGAGTTACCCCTGGTGGCCACCGGCGGCTGACGTTCCGGACCAACACTCAGAGGAGCACTGGCCCGTGGGGGGCTAAAATAAAGATGACCCTCGGGCTCCGGAAACCCAAGGGAAAGAAAAGGGTAGGTGGCAAATGGTAAAACCAATGTTGGGCATTGCTGGAAAAGCTTTAATCAAGGCGAACTATCAAGGGGTTCCCATTATAGCCCAACCGCGTAAGGGACGCAACAAACCGGGAACATAACACCGATATGACGGAAACTAGGGCGGCAAGAGTGGAACAAAACACTAGGCGAGAGGCCGAGCCTTCCACCCTTTACCAAGTATATAGATGAGTAAAGATAACATAGCAATATAGTGATATCCCAACAAGTAAATAAATGTTCCAACAAGGAACGGCTCCAAACTTCACCTGCAGCTAACAACGCTATAAGAAGGGGCTTGAGCAAAGCGGTAACATAGCCAATCAATGGTTTGCTAGGACAAAGGTGGGTTAGAGGCTCAATCATGGCAATTGGGAGGCTGACAAGCAAGTGGTAGGCATCGTAGCATTGGCAAAGCAAAAGAGCGAGCAAACTAGCATAGCAAAGATAGTAGTGATTTCAAGGGTGTGATCATCTTGCCTGCACAGTTGTCAGAATTGACTGGATCCTCAAAAGCAAACTCAACGGGCTCCTCGTTAGCGAACTCGTCTCCCGGCTCTACCCAACAACACAAACAAGCAACAAGGATACAATCAACCACGTGCAAGGGCAACCAATAAGATGCAAAGATGATATGCTATGCGGGATGCGATGCGGGATGCAAGAATGCAACATGTAACAGGAAATGCATGAACCTGGCCTCAACTTGGAAATCCAAGTGTGCCACTGGATAGAGGGGAAGAAATCCCCTGAAAACGATATAAAGATCATGGCAATCGGAGCTACGGTTAAGAAATGGCAAGCGTTTTACTAAACGAACCGATCTGCGATTTACAGCAACATGCCTCCTAAATGCAACAAAATGAACATGCTACAGCCACCCAACATGAAAACAAATTACATGGCAGTGATGTACTCATCAAGCGTAACAAATCATCATGACTGAGGCATAGGCAAATTCATCCATTAAGGCCTTCAAACAAGCATGGCAAAACTGAATAAGCAAAACAGATTTCAGACTTAGCGAAATTAATGCTAGTCTGGAATTTCAGACCACGATGCTCTCTTCGGAGCAGCAAAACAACCTGAAGGAAAACCTGAAGATGGCAAGTAAGAGCATGACATGGAGCTACTCAACAAGCTTAACAAAACACCCAACATGACCTGGGGCCAAAAGGGTTCACAAAATACTCTACCGAGCACACGAACATCGATAAAACACAATCAGTTTTCAGACTTAGTGAAAACTGAGACATGCTGAAATAATAACTCACGGAGGCATATGAACGAGCTCGATGCTCTCACTACGGTGCAAGTCATGGCAAGGAAATCATATATCCGTTAAGAAGGCACAAAATTCTAGCTAGACATGGCAAGAACAATGGCATAGCATGCATGGATCACTAGCAATCACTCCGGCAAAATCGCAAAAGAGTTAACGATCTGCCCAAAACAGCAACTATCCAAAAGTTGAGCTCGATTGAGTCAACCTAGAGTGCTCCAACATAACAAGTAAAGACATGGATGGATTAAGAACAACAAGCATCACAAATCACTCTTACTGATCATCCTCAAAAGAGGCACGGATCACTAGGAAACAAGCCGGACATATAGCATCGTGAACTAAAACGGCTCAGACTTGGTGAAAATCACTAAGTCCCTGAAATCTGAAATCTCAGGTAGCCCTTTTCGCAAGCATGCACAAGACAACACACACATCCTAAAAATACATGGAAGGCACCTCTGGAAAGAAGACAACATGCTTAACAATTCATCCCAAAGGGGCACAGGCATATCATGCACGGATTAAATATGGCAAAAATGACAAAAGTGCATGTTGGACTAACGGATCTGCAATTTAACTCAACATGCCTCCTTCCAATAGCATTTTGGGCACCAAGATGACCTCGAATGAAAATGATGCAATGGAATGAAATGATGTACTCGTCAACACGAAGAATTTGACATATCATACGCCCAAATCGGAGCTACGGATGCAAAGTTATGACAGGTCAAACATGAGCATATGGAGTAAAATCCTGGGACTTAGAGAAAAAAACAGGGGTTAGGGTTTACTGTTCACGCCAGATCCGATCCGGCGCAAACACCGTAGCACGGCGGCGGGCTCGCCGGAGACGAGGCAGACGGCGGCGGCCGGGGTCGGCGGTGGCCGATCCGGCCCTCCCGTGGCCGGATCCGGCCGGCGGCGAGGCGGGAAGGGGGCGGCGCGGGGCGGCGCTGGTGCCCGCGGCGGCGGCGAGGCGCGGTGGCCGCGGCGATGGCCGGCCCGGGCGGCGGGCGGCGGCGCGCGCCGGTGATGGCCGGCGATGGAGTCGGCCGGAGGAGGAAGAAAGAGGCGGCGGCGGGGAGGGGATCTGGCCCGCGCGAGGCGGCGGAGGGCCTGCCTCGGGCCGGGATGGGCCGGCGGCGGGAGGAGGCCGGCGGGCCACGTGGCGCCTCCCGGTTGGCTGCGGTCGCCGGCGGACGCGTCCGGCGCGCGGACGGACGTGTCCGGCGCGCGAAGATGCTATTTTTTTAGGGTTTGAGGAGGGGATCCGGGATTTGGAGGAGGGGGGTATATATAGGCATAGAGGGGGCTAGGAGAGTCCAAATGAGGTGCGGTTTTCGCCCACACGATCATGATCGAACGACCGAGACGATGGAGCTGAGTTTGGTGGCTTTTGGGCCAAAATGGAGGGGTGTTGGGCTGCACACACACGAGGCCTTTTCGGTCCCTCGGTTAACCGTTGGAGTATCAAACGAAGTCCAAATGACCCGAAACTCGACAGGCGGTCTACCGGTAGTAAACCAAGGCCGCATGGCAAGTATCGGTCCAATCCGGAAATGTTTAATCCCCACACACGAAAGAAAGCTAGAAATGGCCACCGGAGGAGAACGAAGCGCCGGAATGCAAAACGGACAACGGGGAAAATGCTCGGATGCATGAGATGAACATGTATGCAAAAGCGATGCACGTGATGACATGATAAGAGATGCACGAAAACAAAAACAACACACGGAGACAAAGACCCGAACCCGAGAATTAAATATAACTTAATGCCGGAAACGGCAAGAGTCGGAGTACAATTGGGGAAGGTTACATATGGGGCGTTACAGAGGAGTACCAGGACTTCAACCAGGAGCAGTACCGTGCCATCGTCAACCTCTACTCTTGGGAGTATGACTCCATTACCGTGCTGCACACTGCTCATGGTGTTGGAGTGACTATCGACATGGCGGTCCACGATGCTGCTTATGTTGCTCTGACACGTCTTCGTGGAGAGTATCAGGAGTTGGACACCTCCCCCTTCAGGCACATTGCTATCGCATCCGATGTTGGTGCGGAGGGATACTACACTGCTGCCTACTCCACTGTCACCTGAGAGCCCTTCTACCATCAGAACCTGGTTCTGCATGCTGATGGGCCGGATAGAGCTAACCGAGCTCTTCGCCACGAGCTGTACACCACCCGACAACACCTGTATCATGCTCTGACGCTGTTGCACCCCTCTGTCCGATCCGGCGATCTGTCGCGTTCTGCAATCTACCCTGCCAGGACCGTGATGCCCCAGGGCGTCGGCTGGCCAGATGTGGGGGGCTACTCTCCCGCACTTGGTCCTCTCCTGCCACCTGCGCATCGGGTTCCGCACAAGAGTATCCGTGGACCCCAGGCTACTTGCGTGGAGGTCTTCCCTTCACGTCACTACCAGCTGTCAGGCTACACCTACCTCCACAGTTCCTCCTGGGACTGATGTAGGCTTGCTTGTTAGTGTTAGGTGCATTCACCGCGAGCCTGCGTGCCGCTTATGATGATCTTAGTCTGTGTACTAAACTCTGTGTACCCAACTCTATGCATAGTCACTTTTGTAAGATATGCCAACTACTATGCAGTATCTATCGTGTTCCTTTTCATTATGCATGTTTCATCATGAATGATTCTTGCCCTCGCAATTTCTCGATGCTGAACTACCCCTGTTATATATTAGCAGGATGGTTAGACCAGGTGGTCGTGGTCGTGGTGGCAACTTCCCACCACCGCCTGAGTACATGGCTGGTATGATCCAACAGCTTGAGATGAATCGTCAGTTCATGGAGAATATGATGGCTCAGTTTCCTCGCCCCAATATGAACCAGCAGCCAACCCCAGTAACTCTGCAGGATTTCATGCGCCTGAACCCAACTGTGTACCGCAGCTCAACTCAGCCTCTGGATGCTGATGACTGGCTCCATGACATCACCTATGAGATGGAGTCTGCTGATGTAGCCCCTGCCAGCTATGTCACCTTTGCTTCCTTCTTCCTGAAGGGACCCGCAGCTCAATGGTGGGATAGCCACAGGCGTACTCTGCCAGTTGGAACAATCATCACCTGGCCAGACTTCCAAGCTGCCTTCCGTGCTCGCTTCATTCCCCAGGGAGTCATGGACCGTAAGAAGCGCAAGTTTCGCAACCGAACCCAAGGCAACAAGACTGTTGAAGCTTATCAGCGAGAGTTTCTTGACTTGTCCCGCTATGCTGAAGAAGACATTGCAACTGATGCACGCAGACAGGAGAAGTTCCGTGATGGCCTTCAAGCTGACATCAAGCTCGCACTTGTAGTGCATGACTTTGCTGATTTCGCCACCCTGGTGAACAAGGCCATCAATGTCGAAACTGGTCTGTAGGAATACCAGAGCTCTCACAGGCGCAACCGTGACACGGGCTCATCTTCGGGCCCGTCCTCGCAGAAGCGTAAGATATGGATTCCCAACAGCATGTACCAGCCAACTACACCTGCCCCAAGGCAGTCCTATGCTGCCCCTCGTCTGCCTACTCCTCCAACTAGGCAGCCAAGGCTCCCAGCTCCGCCACCCCAAGCTCCTGTTCCCACTCCCAATAATGGTCTATGCTACAAGTGTGGTCAACCAGGTCACCGTGCTAGGGATTGCAATCAGAACCAGAATCAACTGGCCCTCCCAGCAACTGGCCGTGGAAGCAACCAGCCCCGCAACAACAATGCCAAGTCTTATGGTCGTGTTCATGCCAACCACGTTGATCTCAATGAAGTTCTAGACCAGCCCGCTACCGTGATGGGTACACTCCTTGTAAATTCAGCACCAGCATCTGATTTATTTGATACAGGTGCATCACATTCATTCATGTCAGAGGATTTTGCATTCATGCATGGCATTAAAAGCGAGGACCTGAACACTTCGCTATTAGTACACACTCCTGTGGGCCAATGTCGGACCTCCATGATTTGCAACGACGTCCCCGTTGAAATCGAAGGACTGTAATTCCTTGCCTCTCCCATCATACTGAAGTCCTGTAGCATCGACCTCATTCTGGGAATGGATTGGTTGAAAGCGCATACTGCTTCTATAGTTTGTGCCACTAAGGTCGTCCATCTGCTACACCCTTCTAATGAAATAATTGCTTACCAAGCTCATCTAGTTTAGAACACCGAGGCACGGCTTTATGCCTTGAATGCCTTGAACGCTGCACCACCCGAGGGCATTGAAAATATTCCCGTCGTTCGTGAATTCCAAGACATCTTCCCAGAAGAACTTCCAGGGATCCCCCCTGCTAGAGCTGTCGAATTCATCATCGACTTGAAACCCGACACCACCCCTATAGCCAAACGACCCTACAAGATGCCGCCACATGAACTCATTGAGCTTAAGGAGGAAATCAACAAATCTCTTGTCAAAGGTTTCATTCGCCCAAGTTGCTCTCCTTGGGGAGCACCTTCTCTCTTTGTTAAGAAGAAGGATGGGACAAACCGATTAGTCCAAGACTACCGTCCTATAAACCAAGCTACCATTCAGAATAAATATCCTCTTCCTCGGATCAATGATCTTTATGATCAACTGGCTGGCTCATCAGTGTTCTCCAAACTCGACTTGAGGTTGGGTTACCACCAGATCCATGTTCGTGAGGAGGACATCCCAAAAACCGCCTTCGTGACTCGATATGGATCATACAAGTACACCGTCATGTCATTCGGCTTAACGAATGCTCCCGCCACCTTCTCTCGTCCAATGAACTATATATTCATGGATTACCTCGACAAGTTCGTCATGGTTTATCTGGACGATATCCTTGTATTTTCCAAGAACGAGGAAGAACATGCTGAACATCTTCGTCTTGTGCTGGAAAAGCTTCGAGAGCATCAACTGTATGCTAAGTATTCCAAGTGTGAATTCTGGCTCCCCGAAGTAACCTATCTTGGGCATGTCATCTTCAAGGATGGTATTGCCGTCAACCCTGAACAAGTTCAGGCTATTCTCGATTGGACTCCTCCGAAGAATGTCAAGCAAGTCCGAAGTTTTCTCGGTCTCGCCAGCTATTGCCGTCGATTCATCGAGAACTTCTCCAAGATTGCCAGGCCTCTGACTAATCTGTTGCATAAGGGTGTCAAGTTCGAATGGACAGACAAGTGTCAGGAAAGTTTCCAGGCGCTCAAAGACAAGTTGACTTCTGCCCCAGTGCTTGCTCCACCTGATATTAAGAAGGACTTCGTCATTTACTGCGACGCTTCCCGTCAAGGATTAGGCTGTGTCCTAATGCAAGAGCGCAGAGTGATTGCTTATGCCTCTCGTCAACTGCGCCCTCACAAAGAAAACTACCCAGTTCACGACCTCGAGCTTGCTGCTGTCATTCATGCACTGAAGCAGTGGCGACATTACCTTCTCGGTAATCGTTGCGAAATCTTCACCGACCACCAAAGTCTGAAGTATCTGTTTACTCAGCCAGATCTGAACCTCCGTCAGCAGAGATGGATGGAGACTATTGCAGACTTTGACGTGGGTATATCCTATACCCCCGGCAAGGCTAATGTAATGGCTGATGCCTTGAGCCGCAAGTCTTACTGCAACCACCTCCAGGTTCACAAAGTTCAGCCCTCGCTTATCAAAGAATTTAGAAAGCCGAACCTTCATATTGTTCCTCCTGGAGCACTCGCTCCCCCTCCCCCAGAGTTTCAGAAGATGAATCTTCATGTTGTTACTAAGGGTTCTCTAAATACCCTGGCTGTCGTACCAGATCTCGTAGCTGGTATAAAGACTATTCAAGGTTATGACTCTGAAGTCCATAAGATTAAACGTCATATAGCAGAAGGAAAGCCCTCCTTCTTCTCTATCGCCGATGATGGCGCCTTATACTTCAAAGGCCGCCTACTAGTACCACGTTCGTGGAAAAACCTGGATCAGAATAAATAGGTTATGAAAGAAACTCATGATACGCCTTTGTCTATTCATCCTGGTAGTACAAAGATGTACCAAGACATTCGTCAAAGATTCTGGTGGTCTCATATGACGCAGGACATTGCTCGTTATGTTGCTGAGTGTGACGTTTGCCGCCGTATCAAAGCAAAGCATCAAAGGCCTGCTGGAACTCTGCAACCTATCTCTATTCCTGAATGGAAATGGGACCATGTTGAAATGGACTTCGTCACTGGATTTCCCAAATCGCAGAAAGGTAATGATGCTATTCTTTTCGTCATTGACCGGCTTTCTAAAGTTGCACATTTTCTGGTGGTCAAAGAGACAATCACTGCTAGTCAGCTTGCTACTCTCTACATGGCCAGAATTGTTTCACTTCACGGTATTCCACTGGTTATCAGTTCAGACCGTGGCAGTTTATTCACTTCAAGATTTTGGGCAAGTTTCCAAGAAGCTATGGGAACTCATCTGTCGTTCAGTACGGCGTTTCATCCTCAGTCGCAAGGACATGTTGAACGTGTCAACCAAGTTCTCGAAGACATGCTTCGAGCTTGTGTAATTTCCTTCGGCAAGAAATAGGAGGAATCTCTTCCATATGCCGAGTTCTCTTATAATAATAGCTATCAAGCTAGTCTGAAGATGTCCCCCTTCGAAGTGCTATATGGACGAAAGTGTCGAACCCCTCTGAACTAGTCAGAAACTGGGGAACGTCCACTCTTCGGTCTGGATATTATCCAACATGCCGAAGAGCAAGTTCGCATTATTCGCGAGAATCTCAAGACTGCTCAGTCACGTTAGAAGAGTCAGTATGACCGTCATCACCAAGACATGGTCTATCAACTTGGCGAAAAGGCTTATCTTCAAGTTACACCAATGAAGGGTGCTCACCGCTTCGGGATCAAGGGCAAGCTAGCTCCTCGATATATCGGTCCCTTCACTATTCTCGAAAGGCATGGAAAAGTGGCATATCAACTGGAGGTTCCGTCAAACCTTTCTCAGGTTCACAATGTGTTCCACGTGTCACAACTCCGCCGTTGCTTCAAGGATCCAATCCGAGCAGTGGATCATGAAGTGCTTGAATTGCAACAGGACCTCTCCTATAAAGAGCATCCGGTCCGCATTCTTGACCAAGCTGAACGCCGCACACATCAGATGGCGATCAAGTTCCTCAAAGTCCAGTGGTCGAATCACTCTGAAGACGAAGCCACTTGGGAACGCGAGGACCGCCTACGTGATGAATACCCCGCACTGTTTCCTTCTACCTCCTAAATCTCGGGATGATATTTCTTGTAGTGGAGGAGATTTGTAACGCCCAGATAATCGTGCTACAGTAACTCCCTACTAATCATGCCACGTCATCGCAATTATTGTTATTAATCTCATGTTAGCGCAAACCGTTTCATGTTTAAATTCTAAATAAGTCAAATTATAAAAGTTTTCAAAATATTAAATTAAAATGTCCGGGGTGTGCAGTTAAATGCCTGGGTAATTATAATAAAGCAAACACATTTTTATAAAATGCCTAAATGAGTTAAATAAGAAATAAAACAGAAAAGAAAATAAAAGAAAAGGCAAAACAGAAAACAAAAAAAAGGAAAAAGGCCCCCCCCGCTGGGCCTTTTGGCCCAACTGGCCATCCACGCGGGCCTCCAGCCGCCCGAATGGGCCGGCCCACCCCGCGCCCCCACTCCCTTATCCACTCCCTCCCCCAAACCCTAACCACCCCATCGCCCCACTCCCCCATGACGCCACCTCTCCCCCTCCCGATCCAGATCGGATCGGGGTCGATCCCATCGTCCGTCGCCGCGACGACCTCGCCGCTCGCCACCTCGAAGTAGGACGCCGTTGCCGCCCGGACTGCCTCCCCGTCGTCCTCATGTCGTCGCCTCCTCCCCTGCGTCGGCCGTCCCCGTCAAGCTCCCCGAGCCCCGCTGCCTCGTCCCTACACCATCCCGTGAGCCGCGCCCCTCCTCTCCCTCGCGCGCTCGCGCGCACCATGCGCCGACCTCGCTCGCCATCGTCCGCTATGCCGCATGCCCCTGCGCGCCTACACCCCGCTCCGCACGCCTCGCCCGTGCGCTCGCCTGCGCAGGCCCGCGCACATCACCCGCATGCGCCGGCCGCGTCCAGCACCTCCGCGGCGCTCGCGCTGACCACGGCCGCCCGGACCCCCCCCCTCTCGATGGCCGCCGCCCGTGGCGCCCCCTTTCCCTCGCCGATCTACCGCTGTGGCTCACCGCCGCCCCGCGATGCTCCCTCCCCTACTGCAGCTGCACCCTGCACACGCCTCGCTTAGGCACGCACGCGCTCGCGCGAGACCTTGCCCCGCCGCGTGCTCGCTGCCGCCTCCCTGCGTCCCTCCCCTTCCGGCCTCGGGGCCGCACGCGCCGTGCTCCGGCCTGCGCACCGGCGCCCGCTCGCGCCCGGACGACGCACCTCGCCTTCCCCGCTCTGTTGCGGCCTTGCCGGCCTCCACCCATCCTTGCCCGCTCTCGCCACGCCACTGCCCTGCTTCCTCGCGCCACCTGGCGGCGCCCTACTCCCCGGCCCGCGCGGCTTGTCGCCGCACCATCCACGGCCTCCTGCCGCCCGCTCACCCCCACGGTTGCCCGTGGCGCCCGGCGGCCACGTCCCACTCGGGCGGGCTACGCCCGCTCCCCGTGGGCTCGTGCCCGTTAGCCCGACCCACGTTGGCCCCCTTGGCCCTATGACAAGTGGGGCACACCCCCCAGAACGTTTTATTAAAAAAAGGAATTTTAAAAAATAATAATAATAAGAAAAATAAATAAGTAAATAATAATAAAAAATTAATTAATTAATTAAGTTAATTAATCATAATTAGATTAACCAAATTAACTGTTAGTTAATTAATCAATCAATGACAGTGGGGCCCACCCCCCTAATTAATACTTATTAGGTTAACTAAAAATGTTTCATTAACATATGTCTCTGACCAGTGGGACCCACTTGTCAGGTTGACCAGTCAACCACTGTTGACTGCTGACGTCAGCATGACATCATGCTGATGTCATAAATCCAATTTCGAATTAATTTAAATAATTAATTAAATCCCAGAAATTAATAAAATCTTTAGAAAACCATATCTTTTAATCCGTAACTCGGATTAAATTATTTTCAACATGAAAGTTGCTCAGAACGACGAGACGAATCCGGATACGCAGCCCGTTCGTCCGCCACGCATCCCTAGCATAGCGAACACACAAATTTCCCCATCCGGTTCATCTGTCCGAAAACGTGAAACACCAGGGATAATTTCCCGGATGTTTCCCCCCTTCACCGGTACCACCTCGTACCGTGTTAGGGCACACCTAGCTTTACACTTTGTCATGTCATGCATCGTCAGGCATTTGTTTGCATTATATTTATTGTTTCTCCCCCTCTTCTCTCGCTAGACACCGAGACCGACGCCGCTGCTACCCAGTACGACTACGGTGTTGACGACCCCTCTCTCTTGCCAGAGCAACCAGGCAAGCCCCCCCTTGATCACCAGATATCGCCTACTCTCCTCTATACTGCTTGCATTAGAGTAGTGTACCATGTTACTGCTTTGTGTTAATCCTATCCTGATGCATAGCCTGTCCTTGCTACTACTGTTGTTACCTTTACCTGCAATCCTAATGCTTAGTATAGGATGCTAGTGTATCATCAGTGGCCCTTCATTCTTGTCCGTCTGCCATGCTATACTATCGGGCCGTGATCACTCAGGAGGTGATCACGGGTATATACTATATACCTTATACATGATACATGTGATGACTAAAAGACGGGTCGGCTCGTAAGAGTACCCGCGAGTGGGTCTTTGTGGCGAAGCGACAGGGCAGGTTGAGACCACCTAGGAGAGAGGTGGGCCTAGCCTTGGTCAGCGTTCGCGGTTATTTCAAGATAACACGTTTAACGAGATCTTGGTATTTGATCTAAGTCTGGCCACTGGCCTATACGCACTAACCATCTACGTGGGGACAGTTATGGGCACTCGACGTCGTGGTATCAGCCGAAGCCTTCATGACATCAGCGACTGAGCGGCGCGCGCCGGATTGGAACGTAAGCCTGCTCTTGTATTAAGGGGGCTAGTTCTGCTTCCGGCCGCCCTCGCAACGTGCAGGTGTGCAATGGGCGATGGGCTCAGACCCCTGCGCCATAGGATTTAGACCGACGTGCTGACCTCTCTGTTGTGCCTAGGTAGGGCTGCGACGTGTTGATCTTCCGAGGCTGGGCATGACCCAGAAAAGTGTGTCCGGCCAAATGGGATCGAGCATGTTGGGTTATGTGGTGCACCCCTGCAGGGAAGTTAATCTATTCGAATAGCCGTGATCTTCGGTAACAGGACGACCTGGAGTTGTACCTTGACCTTATGACAACTAGAACCGGATACTTAATAAAACATACCCTTCCAAGTGCCAGATACAACCGGTGGTCGCTCTCTCACAGGGCGACGAGGGGAGGATCATCGGTTAGGATTATGCTATGCGATGCTACTTGGTGAACTTACCATCTACTCTCTTCTCCTGCTGCAAGATGGAGGTTACCAGAAGCGTAGTCTTTGAAAGGACTAGCTATCCCCCTCTTATTCCGGCATTCCGCAGTTCAGTCTACATATGATACCCCTTTTCCATTTGATACCAATGCATACATATGTAGTGTAGCTTCTTGCTTGCGAGTACTTTGGATGAGTACTCACGGTTGCTTTGCTCCCTCTTTTCCCCCTTTCTATACTCGATTGCCGCGACCAGCCGTCCAGGAGCTAGATGCCACCGTCGATGACGACTAGTACTACTCGGGAGGTGCCTACTACTACGTGGAGCCCGCTGACGATGACCAGGAGTAGTTTAGGTGGATCCCAGGCAGGAGGCATGCGTCTCTTTTGATCTGTATCCCAGTTTGTGCTAGCCTTCTTAAGTCAAACTTGTTTAACTTATGTCTGTACTTAGATATTGTTGCTTCCGCTGACTTGTCTATGATCGAGCTCTTGTATTCGAGCCGTCGAGGCCCCTGGCTTGTAATATGATGCTTGTATGACTTATTTTATTTGTAGAGTTGTGTTGTGATATCTTCCCGTGAGTCCCTGATCTTGATCGTACACGTTTGCGTGTATGATTAGTGTACGATTGAGTCGTGGGCGTCACATCTGGTCGCACCATCGACTAGCCATATACTCTGCTCCAGGTGAACTTACTAACAGAGGGGTCCTAAGGGTTTGGGGTCGGTATTTTAAACTTATCCACGAATTCCCTTGATATGTATGAATGCGATGCACTAGTATCAAAAGAACAAGAGCGGTAAATGACTTAACCAAAAAATTACCTATAACCGCGTCTCGCTGCTCTTCAACCTCCTCCACGTTAACGTGGTTCACTTGTCCTTTGTTGAATGGATTGGGCTTCTTCCCAGCGCTCCCGTTTCCGTTACCATTCTTCCCTTCAGGGCACTCCGTGGCATAGTGTCCAGTCTTCCCGCACTTGAAACAAGTAACGTGGCTTAGGCCCCTCTTGGTGGGTGTGGCTGGATTTGGGCGGTTCTGATTGTTGCTTGCTCCATTCCCATTCCTAGGGCCAGTATGATTATGGTTACTCCCTCCATTATGGGTGTGGCCTCCATGGTTATGAACAAGTCCTCCCGAATTCGGGGTTAGGCGAGGCTTCTGCCGAGCTCCTGAGTTATACCTCCCTTGTCCATACTTCCTCTTACGGCTCTCAATCTGTTGTTGCTTCCCTTCAATCATAAGAGCTTTATCTACCAACTCCTGGTAGTTGGTGAATGTTGCCACCATCAACTACATACTCATCTCATCATTTAGCCCTTCCATAAACTTCTCCTGCTTTGCGGCATCTGTGGCCACATCATCAGGGGCATAGAGGGATAACTTGCTAAACTCATCCGCGTACTGAGCCACAATACGGTTCCCCTGGCGTAAGTTGCGAAACTCACGCTTCCTCAAATTCATGGCTCCAGTTGAGACATGGGCTATATGGAAGGCTTGCTGAAACTGGTCCCATGTCACTGTGGCTATAGTGTAGGTGACAGTGTAATTCTCCCACCATGATGCTGTTGGTCCATCCAACTGATGTGTGGCAAAACGCACCTTCTCAGCATCAGTACATCCTGTAGTGGTTAACTCCCTTCCAATCCTGCGGAGCCAATCATCTGCGACTATAGGCTCGGTGCTACTGGAAAACACCGGTGGCTGCAACCTCAAAAAACGGGCTAAGTTGTCAACTGGTGGTGGTGGATTGTTGTTGTTGTTGTTGTTGTTGTTGTTGTTGTTGTTGCCTTGGTTCTGAACTAACAACTACATCAGGGTATTCTGCTGCTGGATCAACTGAGTGAGCTCCGGTGGGAATGCAAATCCGGGGTCACGTCTCGGAGGCATCTGATGGGTTTAGAGGGAAGAGATTAGAATAGAATGAGGTCTAATGAGAAAGCACTACCCATATGCACATGAGACAAACACAAACATTTCACTCAATCAATCAAGCAAGGCATACAATCGGTCTAACTGTCGTAAAAGTGCTCGGACTATACTATTTACATGGTGGAATATTACTACTGATGTGGTGGTCTACTAAAAATATTCCTCGGTTGCAGACTCCATGATATCTGCTCCAACTTCGACTTCAAAGTCATCATCGCTCAGGTCCGAGTCGGTGCCGTCGATGATGATGTAGTTCTCCGGGTGAATCTCCCTGGGTTCTTCGTCTTCTTCTACTGGTGTGGGGTCTCCCATGAATATTCCGATCTTCTTAATCAGGTCTTCATTCTTCTCCACTAGTACCGTGATTTCCTCTTCATAATCTTCATGTGTAGCCTTGAGTTCTTCCTCCAGTTTCGTGATCCTAGTCATTGCCTTCTTCAGATCTATCATGCCTGCGCACATCTGATTCTCCTGGCGTCGAATGTGCTGGTTTAGTTCCTGGATAGAAGCTGCAATTGATCTATCCTTCCTGGTGCTGATCATCTCCCATTGCTCATCTCGGCGCCCACAGATCTGGTAGATAGTGTCTTTAAGCTCCTTTTGATAAACTTCTCCAATGCATCCCATGGTGATGTGAGCTGCCATACTCTTTCCTAGACTCCAGGGTGGTGCATTGAAGGAAAACTCTATGAGTTTAGTGGCTGGCACGAAGGCCCTTCCTGGAACTTGAACTTGAATCATCCATCGCTCCTCTTCTGGTAAAGTGGCATTGTAAGTCCCGGCGAAGCTTGGTATTCCTATGTTCAGGTACCTAGTGACTTCCTTCAAGTGTCGTCGAAAAGGTGATTCTTCCTCCAGTTGTGCAAACTTGTTCCTTGCATCCGCCATCCTAAAGAGTAGAAAATGGAGAGGAGTCAGAAATGAGAAGAGAATAGTGATCTATGGCTGTAGCTTAGTGGTCGCGTCCTACATTGAGCATGTGCTCTGATACCATCTTGTAGCGACCCGACCTCAAACGGTCAAGTCTCTGTGCTTCAGTGTCATCCCTGGATCGGTAATGCTGACACACACAGTACTCAAGGATTTATAACAGAGTAGCAATCACACACTTATTACATCGAATGTCTCCAAAGAGAACTTATTACAATACATATGGCTTAAGGCCATCTAATACGATAACAGCGGAAGGCTTGGAAGATAAAGTGAGTCCATCAACTCCAACGGCATAGCTGAGCTGCACGGCAATGACCTAATGAACCTTAATCCTCGTTTGAAAAGTATCCAACATAATACGTTGCAGCCGAAATGGGTCAGCACATGGAATATGCTTGCAAAATAACACAGTAGAGCAAGAACAGAATAATGCTATCACTACATGCATATTTGGCTGGTGGAAAGCTCTATGGTTATAGCTTTTGCGAAAACCCAATTTTTCCCTACAACAAAGGAATAGAATTTATTTTAACTATCATGGTAGTTGAAACATCATTGAGAAGGTTCCTCCAACTCAATCCCAATTAAGGTAATTATCAATCCAACGATACTAATTTAGAGTGATGAGATACATAAGATACTCGAAGTACTAGATACTCAAGATTTGTCCATAACCGGGGACATGGATAACCATGCTTAGTTTTTACACTCTGCAGAGGTTTGCGCACTTTTACCCACAAGACTCGATCTCCTTCGTTGGATTTCTCGCACTACATGGTGTTTGAGAAACGAATGACCGAGACAAAGTCTTTCAGAAACATTAACTCTCTATTCGGGGCAGACCATACCAAACCTACAATCCCACTACCTGCTGATCCACCTCTTCAAGAGCTTCAAGTAACTTACTCAACTATGCTAGAGCCCATAATAGCTTGTGGCTGCACACGGAAGTTTCTAGCATGAATAATCTCAGTTCCCTTTGAGCCTGGGTGGTGGTGAGGGAGTCCTAGATTAGGGGGTGTCTGGATGGCCGGACTATACCTTCAGCCGGACTCCAGGACTATGAAGATACAAGATTGAAGACTTCGTCCCGTGTCCGGAAGGGACTTTCCTTGGCGTGGAAGGCAAGCTTGGCGATACGGATATTCAGATCTCCTACCATTGTAACCGACTCTATGTAACCCTAACCCTATCCGGTGTCTATATAAACCGGAGGGTTTTAGTCCGTAGGGCAACATACACATCAACAATCATACCATAGGCTAGCTTCTAGGGTTTAGCCTCTCTGATCTCGCGGTAGATCTACTCTTGTACTACCCATATCATCAATATTAATCAAGCAGGACATAGGATTTTACCTCCATCAAGAGGGCCCGAACCTGGGTAAAACTTCGTGTCCCCTGCCTCCTGTTACCATCCGGCCTAGACGCACAGTTCGGGACCCCCTACCCGAGATCCGCCGATTTTGACACCGACATTGGTGCTTTCATTGAGAGTTCCTCTGTGCCGTCGCCGTCAGGCCCGATGGCTCCTACGATCTTCAATAGCAATGCAGTCCAGGGTGAGATCTTCCTCCCTGGACAGATCTTCGTCTTCGGCGGCTTCGCACTGCAGGCCAATTCGCTTGGCCATCTGGAGCAGATCGAAAGCTACGCCCCTAGCCATCAGGTCAGATTCAGAAGTTTTAACTACACGGCTGACATCCGCGGGGACTTGATCTTCGACGGATTCGAGCCACTGCCGAGCGCGCCACACTGTCCCGACGAGCATGATCTAGCTCTGCCGCCGAACAGTGCCTTGGAGGCCGCACCCGCATCGGCTCCGGTCCCTAATTCGGAGCCAACTACGCCGATCAAGGATGGGCGGTTGGACGCCACCTAGGGGGCTGCGATCCCAATGGCGATTGAGCCAAACACCACCCCCGCACTCTGTGAGACTCATGACTCCAAGGAGCCGGACTCTTTTCCGGACTCCGAACCCTCCGCGCCCCGGCCTGTCGAATCCGATTGGGCGCCGATCATGGAGTTCACTGCCACGGACATCTTTCAGCACTCGCCTTTTGGCGATATTCTGAAGTCACTGAAGTCTCTCTCTTTATCAGGAGAGCCCTGGCCGGACTGCGGCCAGCGAGGTTGGGATTCGGACGATGAAGAAATTCAAAGCCCACCCACCACCCACTTTGTAGCCACTGTCGACGACTTAACCGACATGCTTGACTTCGACTACGAAGACATCGATGGTATGGACGCCGATGAAGGAGATAATGAAGAACCAGCGCCTACTAGGCCCTGGAAAGCCACCTCGTCGTATGACATATACATGGTGGACACCCCAAAAGAGGGAGATGGCGATGGAACAGCGGAGGACGACCCCTCCAAGAAACAGCCTAAGCGCCGACGTCAGCGGCGCCACTCAAAATCCCGCCAAAACAAACACGGTGATTCCAGCACGGGAGATAATAACACTCCGGAAAGCGCGGAAGAAAACCCCCTCCAGCAAGATTTAGCACAGGAGGATGGAGAAACCAGCCCTCATGAGAGAGCGGCAGACAGAGAGGCCGAGGACGATAATTATATGCCTCCCTCCGAAGACGAGGCAAGTCTCGACGATGACGAATTCGTCGTGCCAGAGGATCCCACCGAGCAAGATTGTTTTCAACGCAGGCTTATGGCCATGGCAAGAAGCCTCAAGAAAAAATAGCAACAGCTCAGAGCTGATCAAGATTTGCTAGTTGACAGATGGACTAAAGTCCTTGCGGCTGAAGAGCATAAACTCGAACGCCCCTCCAAGAACTACCCAAAGCGCAGGTTGCTACCCCAAATAGAGGAGGAAGCACTCGATGCGGCCGACCGGCCACCTCGTGGCCGCGACAGAGAGGCCTCTCGGCCCTCCACTCAAGCCGCACCCCGTACCAAGGCACATGACTATGCGCCGTACTTATGAGATATGTTGGAGGACAAGGCTAAACAAACAAGATCGATCTATGGATCGCGTGGGCGCCCCATGGCTCGAGACGGCATCCGTCACACCGGCCACAAATTCGGCAGGGCCGAACACACTAGACAAGGCTCACTGGAGCTACGTCAGGATATAGCCCAGTAGAGAGGCGCCGCACACCCACTCTGCTTCACAGACGAAATAATGGATCATCAAATCCCCGAGGGTTTCAAACCCGTAAACATCGAATCATATGATGGCACAACAGATCCTGCGGTATGGATTGAGGATTATCTACTTCATATCCATATGGCCCGCGGCGACGATTTCCACGCCATCAAATACCTCCCACTCAAGCTTAAAGGACCATCTCGGCATTGGCTTAACAGCTTGCCAACAGGATCAATTAGTTGTTGGGAGGACCTGGAAGCCGCATTCCTCGACAATTTCCAGGGCACTTATGTGCGACCCCCAGACGCCGATGACCTAAGCCACGTAATTCAGCAGCCAGATGAATCAGCCAGGCAATTCTGGACATGGTTCTTAACAAAGAAAAATCAAATAGTCGACTGTCCGGATGCTGAGGCCCTAGCAGCCTTCAAGCACAATATCCGCGACGAGTGGCTAGCCCGGCACCTTGGACAGGAAAAGCCGAAATCTATGGCAGCACGCACGACACTCATGACCCGCTTTTGCGCGGGAGAAGACAGCTGGCTTGCTCGTAGCAACAATATAACCAAAAACCCTGGTAATTCGGACACCAGGGACAATGGTGGCAGGTCGTGTCGAACCAAGCAGAAGCGCCGCATTAACGGCGACAATGCTTAGGATACGGCAATTAATGCCGGATTCAGAGGCTCTAAATCCGGTCAGCGGAAGAAGCCATTCAAAAGGAATCCTAGGGGCCCGTCCAGTTTGGACCGAATACTCGACCGCTTATGCCAGATACATGGCACCCCTGAAAAGCCGGCCAATCACACCAACAGGGATTGTTGGGTGTTCAAGCAGGCAGGCAAGCTAAACGCCGAAAACAAAGACAAGGGGCTGCATAGCAATGACGACGAGGAGCCCCGGCCGCCGAACAACAGGGGACAGAAGGGTTTTCCCCCACAAGTGCGGACGGTGAACATGATATACGCAACCCACATCCCCAAGAGGGAGCGGAAGCGCGCGTTAAGGGACGTATACGTGATAGAGCCCGTCGCCCCAAAGTTCAACCCATGGTCCTCTTGCCCGATCACCTTTGATCGAAGGGACCACCCGACTAGCACCCGTCACGCCGGCTTCGCCGCATTGGTTCTAGACCCAATTATTGACGGATTTCATCTCACTAGAGTCCTTATGGACGGCGATAGCAGCCTGAACCTGCTTTACCAGGATACAGTGCGGAAAATGGGCATAGATCCCTCGAGGATTAGGCCCACCAAAACGACCTTTAAAGGCGTAATACCAGGTGTAGAGGCCAACTGTACAGCCTCAGTCACACTTGAAGTGGTCTTCGGATCTCCGGATAATTTCCGAAGCGAGGAGTTAATCTTCGACATAGTCCCGTTTCGCAGTGGTTATCACACACTGCTCGGGCGAGGCATTCGCTAAGTTCAATGCGGTACCGCATTACACATACCTTAAGCTCAAGATGCCAGGCCCTCGAGGAGTAATTACAGTCAATGGAAACACCGAACGCTCCCTCCGAACGGAGGAGCACACGGCGGCCCTTGCGGCGGAAGTTCAAAGCAGCCTCTTTAGGCAGTTCTCCAGTCGAGCCACTAAATGACCGGACACCGTCAAGCGCGCCCGGAGTAACCTACAACAAGACCTCCTAGCACGATCCGAGCAGGCGTAGCAATGCGGCCCCAACCCCAACCCTCGCAAAAAGGCGACGCAGTACTTCGCGTACATAACTACGCTCTAGAGATACCATGGGCACAGGGGGAGGGGCACCACCATGGCACGCCCGAAACACGGCTTAAACCGCACTAGGGGCTGCCGATTTTTTAACTTTTCTCTTACTTTCAGGACTCCACTCTTCGGAAGGCCTGTTCGGCAGTTCAGTTGCTGCACAAACGATGCAAGAACCAGGGAAGCAGCCAAGCCACGCCGCATTACGGAACTCCCAGGTGGTCTCTATCACGAGCAGTATACCTGTTTCGCACATTATTCTGCAGCTTGCCCCTGGAGCGGACATGTTACATAGTCCAACCTTTTGCTTATCGCATTATTTGTATTGTTCTGCTTTGATCGCAGCCCTTTTTAATAAACAATGCATAGCTTTTGTCTATTTTTGCATTACTCTTTTTTATATATTTATATATGTTCCTTAACGACATGTTGCACCCGTACACTTTGGTACGGCCAAAATACGCCAGGGGCTTCCGTACCCCTCAACATGGTGTGAGAAGTCCGAACACTTTAACAAGTACGGCACCCCGAACTTATAGCATTATATGCATCAGCTCCGAATCATGTCTTGGGTCAATAGTTGGGTTTTCCCGGCTCCTATGTTTTGGTGCCTTACGTTCCGCTATATCGGCTAAGGTAGCACTAGGAGAACCACTGCGATTCTGCCCCGGTTGAGCTGGGTCGAGCACCTCAGTGGAGAAAGCTAAAACTGACCGTCATGATGAGGCCAGAGCTGGTCGCTGTTCGAGGGGTTTTTTCGAGTCCCTAAAGATTTATGCCGCTTAGGGCGAGGAGCCGGCTCTGTCCGGCCAAGGCGTGGATAGCGCCCCGAACTCGGTCTTCCGAATACTAGGGGCCTCGCCGAAATTTAAAATTATAGAATTCTATGGCTACGTGAGAGTGTTCACGCATTATAGTCCGATTGCCTCGTTCGTCGGGCTGAGTGCCTCCCTCGAAGGACCCAAATATGTGAAAAAGAGTGCCCAGGTTTATCCCCGAACACCCCAGCACTAGCGGCAAGGGGGCAGAAGCCGACGACTCGCCATCTCTCAGTATTGATAAACAGCCGCACAGAAGGTAATATTTTAAATTCAAACAGCATTGCTTAAGCGCATATGAACAAGTTTTCAGCGCACAAGACAAAACGAGCAAGTTTTACTCAAAAATTACATCCATAGAACATTCCTCCGCCACAAGGCGGGCACCCTTCAGAACATCCTTATAATAATTTTCGGGCTTACGATGCTCTTTCCCCGGCGGTGGCCCGTCCTTCACAAGCTTCTCAGCATCCAGCTTGCCCCAGTGCACCTTCGCACGGGCAAGGGCCCTACGGGCACCTTCAATGCAGACAAAGCGCTTGATGACTTCGAGCCTTGGACAGGCCTCCACCAGCCGCCGCACCAGCCCGAAATAGCTCCCAGGCTGAGCCTCTCCAGGCCACAGCCGAACTATGAGGCCCTTCATGGCCTGTTCGGCCGCCTTGTGGAGCTCGACCAGTTGCTTCAACTAGTCGCTCAGGGGCACGGGGTGTCCGGCCTTAGCGTACTGAGACCAGAACACTTTCTCCGTCGAGCTACCCTCCTCGGCTCGATAGAATGCGGCGGCATCAGATACACTCTGGGGAAGGTCTGCGAACATGCCTGGATAACTCCGGATTTGGGTAAGTAACAAGTAACTCACGCTTCTGTGTTTACTTTGCGTAAAGAATGCCTTACCCGCCGCTATCTTCTTCACCTCATCCAACTCCTGGAGGGTCTTCTGGGATTCGGCCTTGGCAGACTTGGCACTTTCAGTAGCCGCCGCGAGCTCGGACGCTCGCGTCCTTGAGTCACGCTCCAAACTCTCATGTTTTTCTATGAGAGCCTGGAGCTCTTGCCGCACCTTGCCAACGTCGGCCTCATACTTTTCTCGCTCAATGCGCTCCGCGGCCGACCTATTCTCGGCCTCGAGCAGCGCTTGCTTCAGGGTCGCCACCTCAGACATGGCCCCTACAATAGCCACGATAATCCTGTCATTTTTTGCAATTGCACCTTTTTATATATACATATATTTAATTTAAAAAAGGTATTTCTTACCTTCATTGTCATCGAGCTGCTTCTTGGCACGTCCGAGCTCTTGCTCGGACCGCTCGAGGTTCTGCTTTAGCACGTCCACTTCCGCAGTCAGTGCGGTGGATGCCAGCAGGGAAGCCTGCACACGCATATTGACTCTTTTTAGACTCCTGCGATTTTTATTTGATCCTCTATTCGGCTTTTCTTTCCGAACGCCAAACAGAGCATCAGGGGCTACTGTCTATGCGGTAATGTTATTTACACATTCTTTACTTACCTCAAAGCCTGTTAAAAGGCTTGTACAAGCTTCAGTCAGTCCGCTCTTGGCGGACTGAACCTTCTGGATCACCGCACTCATAATAGTGCGGTGCCCCTCGTTGATGGAGGTGCCTTGGAGCGCCTCCAACATATTGTCCGACGCCTCCGGTTGGACGGAGGTCATTGGCACGGCAGGCCTGCTCCTCTTGGAAGGAGGTTCCCCGCCAGACTCTGGAACCTTTGAAGGTTCCGGAGCGGTGTCCGGCCTAGGGCCGGACTTGGAGCCCTGGGGGGTTTCGTCCCCTTTACTCCTGGAGTCCGGGAGGTCGCCTTGCGGCGCCTTCAGGACCACCTCCTCCCGGATTGGACCCTGTTGGGACAACACTTCGGTGTCGTCCGTAGGGCAGGGGGAGGAAGCCGTCGGCAGCGAGTTCACGTCCGACGAGTCCAGTGAGCCACTCGACGACGCATCAAGCTGGTCTTTGGGTGGGCTGCATAAACATATTCGACATAAGGGAAAGTTGTGCAATAAACGAATACTATGAAATCACTCCGGTATCTGGATACTTACGATTTCGCCAGGGGCTTGGCCCTGGGCGGCCACTCTTCTTTGCCGCCGTCGGCGTTGGTGGAGTAGTCCGGAGGAGGGGTTCTCCCTCTCTTGGACCCCTCGGCCTCCCCAGTTGGGGCGGCCTTCCTTTTCTTCCCTCCCCCCGCTGGAGGGGGAGGGGTCTCTTCTTCCTCCTCCTCATCTTCGTGGGAGGAGTGCGTCTTGGATTCGTTGGATGATGAATCCGACACCTCCGGGCGCCGGGCAGTCTTTCGAGTCGCCGTGGCCTTCTTCTTGGCTTTCTTCTCTGGCACCACATAGGGTGCCGAAACCAACAGCTTCGCCAGTTGAGCGTCCGCTGGGCCTTCGGGCAAAGGAGCCGGACAGTTGATCTGTCCGGATGTCACCTGCCAATCCTGTCAAAGGAAAGGGAGCTTAGATCCCGCATGGAGTCAAACTATGAAACACTGATACCCTGTAAAAGGAAAAAGACAGCTTACCGCAAGAGCGTGACGCTGTGCACTGAATCTGCGATCCTCAGTAGCGGATCCGGGAGCCACGATGTCGGATTTCGGGTTCCGGCTGACCCTTGAGGTTCGAACACTGGGGTGCGCGTGGAAATCACGCCCTCTACCTTCCCGTCTCACAAAGATCTAAACTACTAAGAGAATCGCACAAGAGACACAAGATTTATACTGGTTCGGGCCACCGTTGTGGTGTAATACCCTACTCCAGTGTGTGGTGGATGGATTGCCTCTTGGGGGTGATGGTGATGAACACTACAAGGAGGAACAGCCTCGCGAGGGTCTGTTCTTGGCCGGGGTGATGAACTGCTGGGAGGAGTTCAGTCACCTTCTCTCTCTCTCTCTCACACACTTACTCTCTCTACTTGCTAGTCGGATCCACACGCCGAACCGAACCCTTTCTACGAACTGATCGACCTACCAACCGATCGAACCCCTTGCTACGTGGGTGGCCGGTCCTATTTATAGGGGCCCTGGTCCTCTTCCCAAATATCGAGCGGGAAGGGAGCCAACAATGGCGGGCTAATTTGAAGGGGGACAGCAAGTACTCTTATCCTGACTAAAGGTGTTCTTCGCCTGGGAAAGACTCTGCGGTGATGCCGTGCTGGGCTCCATGATGACCTCCTCCTCATAGTCCGCTTGGTCCTGGTCTTGTTGCACCGAAATGGCAACCTTTGCCTGATGCCTCGGTACTCCGCGGCTGTGCTTGCCCCCTTTGCACCAAAGAGGAAAGAAGGACGCTGCGCGCGCTGGCGCCCGCCTGGCACCCTCGATCGTCATGGCTTGCATCATGGGCATCTCGCGAGGTACCCCGCCTTGATATCTCCATCTCCTCGCGAGCCAGCCTGAGGAGGCTGCGCCTGAGGATGCGCCGTGTCGTCCGCCTCGCGAGGCTTGGCCGCTCGCGAGGGTCTTGAGTCTTGTGCTGATGAAGATGGGCCATGTTGGGCCCCCATTCGAGCCACGCCACGGGCCGCAGGCAGGCAAGTCTGGGGACCCCCGTTACCAGAACGCCGACAGTAGCCCCCGGGCCCAAGGCGCGCATGGGCTTGGCCGCGCCGAGAGGCGAACGGGCAAGGGCAATGTGTCGCGGGTCCTAACAGCCTGCGGCCTTGGGCACCGCGTGGCGGTTGATTGGATGTGGGCGACTCCACTTCCCCACGACGCCTCGGTGATCGCGCAAGGTGGACAAGTCCCTACATGCAAATCGTGTCATGATTACCTGTGATCGTGGAGGCCGGCGGTTGGCCTTCGCCGGCTACAAGTACTGTGCGGCGCGTGCCCTTCTAGTCCATCTCTCCTTGCTTTCTCCTCTGCCCCCAGCTCTTGCTTCGTCTTGGTGTGATGGTTCCATCGAGGAGGTACTCGGCTGCGGAGAAGGGGAAGGCCCTTCAGGGCGGTCCTGCCTCTCCCCCGCCCAAGCGCAGTCGTGGGCGCCCTCGAAAGCACCCGGTGCTCGCCCCGGTAGTGTTTGGCGGTCATGGGGACGGCTCCCAGCACGGTGGCGGGCGAGCCGCCGTGGCCGAGGGACGTGCCTGGGTTGCGCGCTCCCCCAGGCCGCGCTTTCGCATTGTGCAAGCGCTGCCGGAGTTCGTGGTCTGGTCGGTGGAGCCGACCAGCTCCCGGCTCCCACTCCCTCGCTTCCTCCTTGGTGAACTCCTGGCCGGCGCTCCTGGCGGCCTCTGGCTCCAGGTGGAGGGCTGCTGCAGCAGGTCCTCATGGGTCGCGCTGGAGGTCTCCGCCAGCGGGGGCTTGGCCTTAACTCGTGGCTGGCAGGCGTTCGCCCGCGCTCGCGGCCTGGAGCACCGGTGTACTCTGCACTTCAGGTTCGATGGCGACGCCACCCTCTATGTGAGGGTGTTTGGGGAAGATGGTCGCCGCGCGGGGTGTTGCCCTGAGGACGACGACCGCGTTCGGGGCCCCCGCTCTGATGGGGATGGAGGACATAGCGCCCGCGCGGACGGCGGCGTCCGCGACTCCCCAAGCTTCGTCAACTCTTCCTCAAGCGACTCCTCCAGCGGTGGCAGCAGCCCACCCTCGCGCCGTCGAGCTTTCCTGGGAGGTGGTGGTTCATCCGCCCGCCGCCGTGCCCAGGTGAAGCGCGAGAGGGAGTCCGCCCGAGGCCCGGAGGCAGCCCGTGTCGCCTCCGCGGGCCGGTGTAAGGAGGGCCGCGCCGGGCTCGTCCTTTCCTTTTTCTTTTGTTTCTTGTGTAAGACAAAACAGCTGCATGGAGCCCCGCTGGGGCGTGTTGGGAATTATCGCCGTTTTGGCCATCGCCTTGATCTTATTTTTGCGCCTCTTAACCACACGCCTGCACGTAGATAGTTTTTGGCCCCTGCCGGGGGGGGGGGGGGCGACCGACCCAGGCCCTGTGTGCGCGTCGGGGTGCCCGAGGGGCACGGACTAGAGGGGTACTCTTGTAACGTGCCTGGGTCATGAAACATTCCAGCGGCTAGAGCCGAAACGCTCGCGAGGGCGTTTGAGTACCACCCCTCGCGAGGTCGTTTGCGAGAGAAACCAAAGCAAGGAGCGAAAATCAACGAACCACAAATCAGCAACAGCGATAACTTCAATAAGACTCCAAATGCAAGTAAACACGTCAACTGCGGAAAGCAAATGAAAAGGCCGCGTCTGGCACCTAATCTAGTCTTCGACGTCTTCTCACCAGCGCGGAGCTAAGTGCTACCACTGGGCGTGGGAGGGAGCCCTAGGGCCTGAGGCCGGCGCTCCTGAGACTCCGGGGCGTGTACAGCCCCACTCATTATTATGTGAGAGTGTCACGGGGCGGCGAGCTTCACAGGCATTGGCCTTGCTTCATAGGCTCCGGGCCTTTCCAAAATGCGATAGCTTCACAGGCACTCGCCTTACTTCACAAGATCTGGGCCTTTCCAAAACGCAATAGCTTCACAGGCACTCGCCTTGCTTCACAGGCTCTGGGCCTTTCCAAAATGCGATAGCTTCACAGGAACTCGCCTTGCTTCACAGGCTCTGGGCCTTTCCAAAACGCGATAGCTTCATAGGCACTCGCCTTGCTTCACAGGCTCTGGGCCTTTCCAAAACGCGATAGCTTCATAGGCACTCGCCTTGCTTCACAGGCTCTGGGCCTTTCCAAAACGCGATAGCTTCACAGGCACTCGCCTTGCTTCACATGCTCTGGGCCTTTCCAAAATGCGACAGCTTCACAGGCACTCGCCTTGCTTCACAGGCTCAGGGGTAGAACCTCCGGAGGTGCTGGATATTCCATGCATTCTGGACCGGCACTCCCTCCTGAGTCTCCAAGCACGCGGAGCCGGGCTTGGAAACATGAACAACCTTGAACGGGCCCTCCCACATGGGAGAGAGCTTGTGCAACCCCTCCCTGGAGAGAACCTGCCTGAGCACGAGGTCTCCTACCTTGAGAGTCCTGGGGCGGATGTTGCGGCAGTGATACCGCCGCAGCGCCTGCTGATACCTCGCTGCTCGCAGCGCGGCCTCCCGGCGATGTTCCTCCCCCAGCACGAGGTCCGTCCCCCGCATGGCATCCTGCTGCGTCTCGTCGAACGCCAGGACCCGCGCGGAGCGACGTCCGACCTCGTGAGGGAGGACTGCTTCCGCTCCGTAGGCCAGGAAGAATGGGGTCTCCCCAGTTGGCTTGGTCGCGGTGGTGCGGATGGACCACAGCATGGACTGCAGCTCGTCGTACCATCCTCTGCCGCAGGCCTCCAGCTTCTTCTTGAACGTCCTGGTCTTGAGGCCCCTCAGGACCTCCGCGTTGGCTCGCTCGGCTTGGCCGTTGCTTCGGGGGTGCGCCACTAAGGCGTAGCATATCTGCGTTCCAAGGTTAGCACAGTATGTTTTGAAGAGATTACTGGTGAACTGCGAACCGTTGTCCGTGATGATGCGATTCGACACCCCGAACCGGCTCACGATGCCCTTGATGAACTTGACCGCAGAGCCCGCAGAGATGGCGCGGACAGCCTCCACTTCAGCCCACTTGGTGAATTTGTCCACAGCAACGTAGAGGTAGCGATAGCCCCCTGGCGCCCGAGGAAACGGGCCCAAAATGTCCAGCCCCCAGACCGCGAATGGCCGTGAAAGGGGGATAGTCTGCAAGCCTCCTGCTGGCTGATGGATCTGCTTGGCGTGGAACTGGCAGGCTTCGCAAGCCTTTACCAATTCGATTGCGTCGTTAAGCGCGGTGGGCCAATAGAAACCGCTGCGGAATGACTTGCCGACCAGGGTCCATGATGATGAGTGGTGCCCGCAGTCTCCGCCGTGTATGTCCTCTAGTAGTTCCTTTCCTTGTTCCCTGGAGATGCAACGCAGAAGTACATTGTTTGGTCTCTTTCGGTTGAGTTCTCCATCTCTGATGCAGTATGCCGTGGCCTGCCGCGCCACTCGCTCCGCTTCCTCCTCCCTCTTCGGCAAGGTCCCTTGCGCCAGGTAGCTCCGGATCTCGGTGATCCAACAACCCTCCTGAGGTTCCATCGCCAGGAGCAGGCGCGCTCCTGAGGCCGGGCCACAGGTCGGAGCTCCCGAGGCAGGTGGTTGGGGGAGCTCTTCCAAGGGCTGAGCCGTGTTTGACAGTGACGGCAGAGCTGAGGTCTTGAAGAGCCGCTCCTCGAAAACGCCTGGCTCCTGGGGTAACCGCCTGGACGCGCGCTTGGCGATATCGTCGGCCTCCTGATTGGTGCCACGGGGCACATGCTGCAGTTCCAGCCCCCAGAACTGCTTTTCCATCCCGCGGACCTCCGCTAGGTAGGTGTAACGCCCCAGATATAACTTTCCCAATTTGTACTCCAACTCTTGCCGTTTCCGGCATTAAGTTATATTTATTTCTCGGGTTCGGGTCTTTGTCTCCGTGTGTTGTTTTCGTTTTCATGCATCTCATATCATGTCGTCACGTGCATTGCATTTGCATACATGTTCATCTCATGCATTCGAGCATTTTCCCCGTTGTCCGTTTTGCATTCCGGCGCTTCGTTCTCCTCCGGTGGCCATTTCTAGCTTTCTTTCATGTGTAGGGATTAAACATTTCCGGATTGGACCGAGACTTGCCATGCGGCCTTGGTTTACTACCGGTAGACCGCTTGTCAAGTTTCGTACCATTTGGACTTCGTTTGATACTCCAACGGTTAACCAAGGGACCGAAAAGGCCTCGTGTGTGTTGCAGCCCAACACCCCTCCAATTTGGCCCAAAACCCACCAAACTCTGCTCCATGTCCTAGAGCGTTCGATCACGATCGCGTGGCCGAAAACCGCACCTCATTTGGACTCTCCTAGCTCCACTTATGCCTATAAATACCCCCCCCCCCCCCCGTTTTTCGGATCTTCCCCTACCTCCGAACCCTAAATTTCCCTCGCGACCGGCCGGACGTGTCCGACCCGGCCGGACTTTGTCCGCTCCGCTCCCCCCCGCCAGTCAGCCGCCGCCACGTGGCGCTAACCACCGCCGCCGCCGCGGGCCGGGAGGCCCAGATCCGGCCCCCGCCGCCGCCTACCCGGGCCGAGCGCCCCGCGCCTCCTCTCCCGGACGCCGCCTCCTCTTCCCCGACTCCGGCACCGCCCCGCCGCCTTCGCCACCGGCCATCGCCGCCACACCACCGCGCCGCTCGCCGGCCGCCATCACCGCCTGCCGAGCCGGGCGCTGCCGCCCCTCGACGCCGGGGAGCGCGTCTCACCGACCGCGCCCCGCCTCCCCTCCTTCCGGTCGCCGCCTCGGCTTCCTCCCCTCCTACTCCGGCCATCCGCGACAACTCCGAGCTCCGGTGACCTCAAAAACTCCGGCGATGAGCAGTGCCATGAACAGTGCTCTCAGATCTGGATCTGAGATATTTTGAACCTCGGTTGACTTTCTCCTCCCGAACCCTAATTTTTTGTGCATACTTTGACTACTCATATCTCCGCATCCGTAGCTCCGTTTTTGACATATGATATATCAAAATCTTCGTCTCGACGAGTACATCATTTCATTCCATTGAATCATTTGCATTTGAGTTCATATTGATGCCCAAAATGCTGTTAGAAGGAGGCATCATGAGTTAAATTGCAGATCCGTTAGCTCATCATAGACTTTTGTCATTTTTGCCATGATTATTGTGTGCATGATATGCCTGTGAGTCTTTGGGATGAATTGTTAAGCATTTTGTCTTCTTTCCAGAGGTGCCACCCATGCATTTTTAGGATGTGTGTGGTGACTTGTGCATGCTTGCAAAGAGGGGTACCTGAGAATTCTGTTTTCAGGGACTTAGTGAATTTCACTAAGTCTGGGATGTTTTAGTTCATGATACCATATGTTCAGCTTGTTTCCTAGTGATCCGTGCCTCTTTTGAGGATGATCAGTAAGGGAGTTTTGATATTTATGTTATGCTCTATCCATCCATGTCTTTGCTTGCTATGTTGGAGCACCCTAGGTTGAGTCAATCGAGCTCAACTTTTGCATAGTTGTGTTTTGGGCAGATCGTCAACTCTTTTGCGATTTTGCCGATGCTATTGCTAGTGATCCATGCATGCTATGCCATTGTTCTTGCCATGAATAGTTAGAATTTTGTGCGTTCTTTATGGATATATGCTTGCCTTGCCATGACTTGCACCGTAGTGAGTGCATCGAGCTCGTTTACATGCCTTTGTGAGTTATAATTTCAGCATGTCTCAGTTTTCACTAAGTCTGAAAACTGATTGTGTTTCATCTATGTTCGTGTGCTCGTTAGAGTATTTTGTGAACCCTTTTGGCCCCAGGTCACTTTGGGTGTTTTGTTAAGCTTGTTGAGTAGCTCCATGCCATGTTCTTACTTGTCATGTTCAGGTTATGTATCATGTTGTTTTGGTGCTCCGAAGAGAGCATCGTGGTATGAAATTTCAGACTATTGTTAATTTCACTAAGTCTGAAATCTGTTTTGCTTATTCAGTTTTGCCATGCTTGTTTGAACCTCATAATGGATGAATTTGGCTATGGCTCAGTCCTAGTGATTTGTTAAGCTTCTTGTGTACATCCGTGCCATGTATTTTGTTTTCATGTTTGGTGGCTGTAGCATGTTCATTTCGTTGCATTTAGGAGCCTACTTGCTGTAAATCGCAGATCGGTTCGTTTCGTAAAACGCTTGCCATTTCCAAACCGTAGCTCCGATTCCTATGATCTTTATATCGTTTTCAGGTGATTTCATCCCCTCTATCCAGTGGCACACTTAGTTTTCCAAGTTGAGGCCAGGTTCATGCATTTCCTGTCACGTCTTGCATTTTGCATCCCGCATCGCATCCCGCATAGCATACCATCTTTGCATCTTATTGGTTGCCCTTGCACGTGGTTGATTGTATCCTTGTTGCTTGTTTGTGTTGTTGGGTAGAGCCGGGAGACGAGTTTGCTAACGAGGAGCCCGTTGAGTTTTCTTTTGAGGATCCAGTCAGCTCTGACAACTGTGCAGGCAAGATGATCATACCCTCGAAATCACTACTATCTTTGCTATGCTAGTTTGCTCGCTCTTATGCTTTGCCAATGCTACGATGCCTACCACTTACTTGTCAGCCTCCCAATTGTCATGATTGAGCCTCTAACCCACCATTGTCCTAGCAAACCGTTGATTGGCTATGTTACCGCTTTGCTCAGCCCCTTCTTATAGCGTTGTTAGTTGCAGGTGAAGATTGGAGCCGTTCCTTGTTGGAACATTTATTTACTTGTTGGGATATCATTATATTGCCATGTTATCTTAATGCATCTATATACTTGGTAAAGGGTGGAAGGCTCGGCCTCTCGCCTAGTGTTTTGTTCCACTCTTGCCGCCCTAGTTTCCGTCATATCGGTGTTATGTTCCCGGATTGTTGCGTCCCTTACGCGGTTGGGCTATAATGGGAACCCCTTGATAGTTCGTCTTGATTAAAGCTTTTCCAGCAATGCCCAACATTGGTTTTACCATTTGCCACCTAGCCTCTTTTTCCCTTGGGTTTCCGGAGCCCGAGGGTCATCTTTATTTTAGCCCCCCATGGGCCAGTGCTCCTCTGAGTGTTGGTCCGAAATGAGCTGCCTGCGGGGCCACCTCGGGGAAACTTGAGGGTTGGTTTTACTCGTAGCTAGTCTCATCTGAGTGTGCCCTGAGAACGAGATATGTGCAGCTCCTATCGGGATTTGTCGGCACATTCGGGCGGTGTTGCTGGACTTGTTTTGACCCGTCGAATCATCTTGTTGTACCGAGATACCGAGTCTGATCGGTGTGTCTTGGGTGGAGGTCTATTCCTTCGTTGACCGTGAGAGCTTGTTATGGGCTAAGTTGGGACCCCCCTGCAGGGATTGATCTTTCGAAAGCCGTGCCCGCGGTTATGGGCAGATGGGAATTTGTTACTGTCCGGTTGTAGATAACTTGAACCTTAATTAATTAAAATGAATCAACTGAGTGTGTTGCCGTGATGGCCTCTTCTCGACGGAGTCCGGGAAGCGGACACGGTGTTGGAGTTATGTTTGCGCAGGTTGCTCTCTAGTTTCTCGCTTGTGCTTTGCCTCCTCTTCTCGCTCTCTTTTGCGAATAAGATAGCCACCATACATGCTAGTCGCTTGCTGCAGCTCCACTTACATTACCCCCTTTCCTACCTATTAAGCTTAAATAGTCTTGATCGCGAGGGTGCGAGATTGCTGAGTCCCTGTGGCTCACAGATTACTATTACACCAGATGCAGGGACAGATGATACAGCTCCAGATGGCGCGCTTGAGCTCAAGTGGGAGTACGACGAGGACTCTCAGCGTTACTATGTGTCTTTTCCTGATGATCAGTAGTGGTGCCCAATCGGGGTTAGATTCAGGGCCTTGTCGCATGTTGGGTCTTTTCTATTTTGGCGCCGTAGTCGGGCCATGAGTGATTTGTATGATGGATGCTATTTATGTACTTTGATGTGACGTGGCGAGTGTAAGCCAACTATGTTATCCCTCTTTATTACTCCCTCCGTTCCTTGATATAAGGTGTATAGTTTTTTGAGAAAAAAAACCAAAATATAAGGTGTATTGCGTTGCACCACTCATTTGGATAATTTTTTTAGGGATTTGATTACATTTCCTTATATCAAGCAAGATCCTTTATTTTCTCATGTCAATTAGTCAGGTGAAATCTCTCCCAAAACTTGTGAAATTTTCCCTGCATGTGTGTTCTTTAATTTCCGTGTCAAAAACTACACACCCTATATTTAGGAATGGAGGGAGTATTATATTACATGGGATGTTTGTGATGATTTCCCGACTTGCAACATATGCCTTCAATGCGATTATGCCTCTAAGTCGTGCCTCGACACGTGGGAGATATAGTCGCATCGAGGGTGTTACAGTAGGCCTCCATATGCTCGTCCTTCGGCTCGTACACCTTGTTGGAGAAGTTGACTAGGAGCTGCGAGTCGCCCTTGACGGTGAGGCGTTTCACTCCCAGGGCTACTGCGGCCTTCAAGCCGGCTACTAGTCCCTCATATTCTGCAATGTTGTTGGAGACCTTTTCACCTTGCTAGAAACAGAGCTGTACGGCATAGTAGAGCTTATCCTGAGTGGGTGATATCAGCACCGCACCAGCCCCCACGCCGTGTCTGGAGAACGCCCCATCGAAGTACATGACCCAGCCTTCCGGCTTCTCGCTCCCTGGAGAGAGGGACCGATCCTCGTTGTCCCTGAGGCCTGGTGCCTCCGCCCACTCCGCTTTGAAATCCACCAACGCTGCTCCTTTGATGACCCTGGTTGTGCTGAACTCGAGCTGAAACGCCTGCAGCTCTATGTTCCACTCGGCGACCCTCCCGGCTGAGTTTGGGCTCCTGCGCACTCTCTCCAGGGGGTACGATGAGACGACTTTGATGGGATGGGCCTGGAAGTAGTGACGCAGCTTGCGTGAGGCTACCAGTAGCGCGAGGAGGAGCTTCTAAGGCATTGGGTACCGTGCCCTCGCGTCCCGTAACACCGTGCTAACAAAGTAGACCGGGTGCTCAACAAGGCTGAGAGCATCGGCGGTCATGACGCCCTCGGGAGGTGAGGGCGCCTCGCGAGGTGAAGTGACCTCGGGAGGCGATCCATCCGGGCGTGCGGCCTCTCCTGCCTCCGGTACATTCTTCGGCAGCTGCCCCTCCTCCCCTGCGGTCGCGGCTTCCGCAGGCTCTCCTTGTTCCCGTTTTGCCTTGCCTCGGGCTGCCGCTGCGGTCTTGACCTGGCGCTCCTCCCTAACCGCCACCAGGGCGGCGCTGGCGAAGTAAGGAGTGGCGGCGAGGTAAAGCAGCAGGGGCTCCTGAGGGCGCGGAGCCACCATGACTGGGGGACTGGTCAGATACCTCTTGAGATCTTGAAACGCCTTATCTGCCTCTTCAGTCCATTCAAAGGGCCCCTTCTTCTTCATCAGCTGAAAGAAAGGCAGCGCTCGCTCTCCCAATTTGGAGATGAAGCGCCCTAGCGCAGTCACGTGCCCAGTAAGCTTCTGCATCTCTCTGAGGGTCTTCGGCAGGCTCATGTCCTCAACCGCCTTGACCTTCTCGGGGTTGGCCTCGATGCCACGACGGGACACGAGGAACCCCAAAAGCTTGCCCGAGGGGACGACAAACACACATTTCTCCGGGTTGAGCCGCAGGTTTACTGCGTCGAGGCTCGCGAAGGTCTCCTCCAGGTCCTGTATCAGGGTCTTGGCCTCCCGGGACTTCACTACAATGTCATCTATGTAGGCCTCGACATTCTTTCTGAGTTGCGGGCCCATGGCGATGTGCATCAGCTGCTGAAAGGTTGCCCCCGTGTTGCGCAGCCCAAATGGCATGCATGTGTAGCAGTATACCCCGCACGGGGTCAAGAAGGCGGTCTTCTCGATGTCTTCTACCGCCATCTTGATCTGGTGATACCCGGAGAAGGCGTCCAGGAAGCATAGCAGGTCGCACTCCGTAGTGGAATCGACGATCTGGTCGATGCGGGGGAGCGGAAATGGATCTTGTGGGCATGCCTTGTTAAGGTTGGTGAAGTCGACACACATGCGCTCCTTCCCCCCTTTCTTGGGCACAACAACAGGGTTGGCCAACCAATCTGGGTATCGGACCTCGCGAATGACCCCAGCGGCTTCTAGCTTGCGGGTCTCTTGAACAATGAAGGCCTTCTTTTCCACGGACTGCCGCCTGGCCTTCTGCTTCACAGGGCGCACATTCGGGCACATGTTGAGGTGATGCTCGATGACACTCCTGGGGATCCCCGCCAGCTGGTCGGGCTCCCAAGCAAATACCTTCTTGTTTGCGCGCAAGAACTTGACCAAGGCCCTCTCCTGCTCAGGCTCAAAGTGGCACTGGAGGACCCGTCCTTGTCGACGGGTATCTTCTTGGTCTCTGCCTTGTCCTGGGTGAACAACTCCTTCTTCTTGGCGGGCGTAGCCCCCTTAGTCTCAGGGGTCTCCGCATTGGCAGGCCGTGCCGACGCCGCTGTCTTGAAGGCGAGCTCGAGTACTCGCAGGGCGTCCCCGGTGTCCCCGCGCACGGTGAGGGTACCGTTGCTCCCAGGCATCTTCATGAGGTTGTATGCCGGGTGCGTGGCGGCCATGAACTGGGCCAGTGCCGGGTAGCCGAGGATGGCGTTGTAAGGGAGGCCGACGGGGGCGATGTCGAAGCCGACCGTCTCCGTGCGGAAGTTGTCGTAGGTGCCGAAGGTTACCGGGAGCCGGATCTGTCCCAGGGAGTCGGATGATCCGCCTCCGACGCCCGAGAAAGATCAGCTGGGCCGTAGCCGCTCCCGGGGTATGCAGAAGCGGTTGAAAGTCTCGACCGAAATCACGCTGAGGCCCACGCCGTCGTCGATGAGGGTTCTGGTGACGGCCACCTGGCAGATGGTGGGGGTGCACAACAAGGGGAGCGTGCCTGAGCCGACCGGGTTGGTGGGGTGGTCCTCCGAGCTGAAGGTCAGATCGACCTCGCTCGCCGCCCGGTCCGGGGGAGCCCCCTGCCGTGCGGCAGCGGTGCTAACCCGACGGGCAAAAGGCTTGACGTGGCGACTTGTGGGCGGCGCCTGCGAGCCGCCCAGGAGGGCCGCGACGATCGGAGGCGTCAGTGCCACGGTGCAGTTACTCCGTCGTGTAGGCGGATGCTGGGGTGGTGCTTGCAGCTCGTTTCTCGCCGAGCCAGTGCTGGTGTTGACGGCGGGCGGCGGGGGACGATGAGAACGCCCATCGGCGAGAGCCGCCGGGGCGGCGCGAGCCCGACTAGCGCCTCACATGGATGCGGCGGCCGGAGGAGGGCGGAGCGGTGGAGGACGGATCCCGGCGCACCCCTACCTGGCGCGCCAAATGTCGGATTTTGGGTTCCGGCTGACCCTTGAGGTTCGAACACTGGGGTGCGCGCGGAAATCACGCCCTCTACCTCCCCGTCTCACAAAGATCTAAACTACTAAGAGAATCGCACAAGAGACACAAGATTATACTGGTTCAGGCCACCGTTGTGGTGTAATACCCTACTCCAGTGTGTGGTGGATGGATTGCCTCTTGGGGGTGATGGTGATGAACACTACAAGGAAGAACAGCCTCGCGAGGGTCTGTCCTTGGCCGGGGTGATGAACTGCTGGGAGGAGTTCAGTCACCTTCTCTCTCTCTCTCACACTTACTCTCTCTACTTGCTAGTCGGATCCACACGCCGAACCGAACCCTTTCTACGAACTGATCGACCTACCAACTGATTGAACCCCTTGCTACGTGGGTGGCCGGTCCTATTTATAGGGGCCCTGGTCCTCTTCCCAAATATCGAGCGGGAAGGGAGCCAACAATGGCGGGCTAATTTGAAGGGGGACAACAAGTACTCTTATCCTGACTAAAGGTGGTCTTCGCCTGCGAAAGAGTCTGCGGTGACGCCGTGCTGGGCTCCATGATGACCTCCGCCTTGTAGTCCGCTTGGTCCTGGTCTTGTTGCACCAAAATGGCAACCTTTGCCTGATGCCTCGGTACTCCGCGGCTGCGCTTGCCCCCTTTGCACCAAAGAGGAAAGAAGGACGCTGCGCGCGCTGGCGCCCGCGTGGCACCCTCGATCGTCATGGCTTGCGTCACGGGCATCTCGCGAGGTACCCCGCCTTGATATCTCTGTCTCCTCGCGAGCCAGCCTGAGGAGGCTGCGCCTGAGGATGCGCCGTGTCGTCCGCCTCGCGAGGCTTGGCCCCTCGCGAGGGTCTTGAGTCTTGTGCTGATGAAGATGGTGTTGGGGAACGCAGTAATTTCGAAAATTTTCCTACGCACACGCAAGATCATGGTGATGCACAGCAACGAGAGGGGAGAGTGTTGTCTACGTACCAACGCAGACCGACTGCGGAAGCGATCACAAAACATAGAGGAAGTAGTCGTACGTCTTCTTCCCGATCCGACCGATCCAAGCACCGTTACTCCGGCACCTCCGAGTTCTTAGCACACGTTCAGCTCGATGACGTTCCTCGGGCTCCGATCCAGCAAAGCGTCGAGGAAGAGTTCCGTCAGCACGACGGCGTGGTGACGATCTTGATGTACTACCGACGCAGGGCTTCGCCTAAGCACTGTAACGGTATGACCGAGGTGGAATTTGGTGGCAGGGGGCACCGCACACGGCTAAGGAACGATCTCAAGGATCAAGTTGTGTGTCTTGGGGTGCCCCCTGCCCCCGTATATAAAGGCCAGGGGCAGGGTGTTCGGCCGGCTAGGAGGGAGGCGCAGGGAGGAGTCCTACTCCCACCGGGAGTAGGACTCCTCCCCTCCAATCCTATTCCAACTAGGACTCTTGGGGGGAAGGAGAAAGAGGGGGCCGGCCCACCTCTCCTAGTCCTATTAGGACTTGGGAAAGGGGGGGCGCCGGCTAGGCTTGTGGGCTGCCTCTTCTCTCTTTTCCACTAAGGCCCAATAGGCCCATTTGCCTCCCGGGGGGTTCCGGTAACCCTCCCGGTAATCCGGAAAAATCCCGATTTCACCCGGAACGCTTCCGGTGCCCAAACATAGGCTTCCAATATATCAATCTTTACGTCTCGACCATTTCGAGACTCCTCGTCATGTCCGTGATCTCATCCGGAATCCGAACAACCTTCGGTACATCAAAATGCATAAACTCATAATAACTGTCATCGTAACGTTAAGCGTGCGGACCCTACGGTTCGAGAACAATGTAGACATGACCGAGACACGTCTCCGGTCAATAACCAATAGCGGGACCTGGATGCCCATATTGGCTCCTACATATTCTACGAAGATCTTTATCGGTCAGACCGCATAACAACATACGTTGTTCCCTTTGTCATCGGTATGTTACTTGCCCGAGATTCGATCGTCGATATCCAATACCTAGTTCAATCTCGTTACCGGCAAGTCTCTTTACTCGTTCTGTAATACATCATCTCACAACTAACATATTAGTTGCAGTGCTTGCAAGGCTTATGTGATGTGTATTACCGAGAGGGCCCAGAGATACCTCTCCGACAATCGGAGTGACAAACCCTAATCTCGAAATACGCCAACCCAACATCTACCATTGGAGACACCTGTAGTACTCCTTTATAATCACCCAGTTACGTTATGACGTTTGGTAGTACCCAAAGTGTTCCTCCGGTAAACGGGAGTTGCATAATCTCATAGTTATAGGAATATGTATAAGTCATGAAGAAAGCAATAGCAACGTACTAAACGATCGGGTGCTAAGCTAATGGAATGGGTCATGTCAATCAGATCATTCAACTAATGATGTGACCTCGTTAATCAAATAACAACTCTTTGTTCATGGTTAGGAAACATAACCATCTTTGATTAACGAGCTAGTCTAGTAGAGGCATACTAGTGACACTCTGTTGGTCTATGTATTCACACATGTATTATGTTTCCGGTTAATACAATTCTAGCATGAATAATAAACATTTATCATGATATAAGGAAATAAATAATAACTTTATTATTGCCTCTAGGGCATATTTCCTTCAGTCTCCCACTTGCACTAGAGTCAATAATCTAGTTTACATAGTAATGATTCTAACACCCATGGAGCCTTGGTGCTGATCATGTTTTGCTCGTGGAAGAGGCTTAGTCAACGGGTCTGCAACATTCAGATCCGTATGTATCTTGCAAATCTCTATGTCTCCCACCTGGACTAAATCCCGGATGGAGTTGAAGCGTCTCTTGATGTGTTTGGTTCTTTTGTGAAATCTGGATTCCTTTGCCAAGGCAATTGCTCCAGTATTGTCACAGAAGATTTTCATTGGACCCGATGCACTAGGTATGACACCTAGATCGGATATGAACTCCTTCATCCAGACTCCTTCGTTCACTGCTTCCGAAGCAGCTATGTACTCCGCTTCACATGTAGATCCTGCTACGACGCTTTGTTTAGAACTGCACCAACTGACAGCTCCACCGTTTAAAGTAAACACGTATCCGGTTTGCGATTTAGAATCGTCCGGATCAGTGTCAAAGCTTGCATCAACGTAACCTCTTACGGTGAGTTCTTTGTCACCTCCATATACGAGAAACATATCCTTAGTCCTTTTCAGGTATTTCAGGATGTTCTTGACCGCTGTCCAGTGATCCACTCCTGGATTACTTTGGTACCTCCCTGCTAAACTTATAGCAAGGCACACATCAGGTCTGGTACACAGCATTGCATACATGATAGAGCCTATGGCTGAAGCATAGGGAACATCTTTCATTTTCTCTCTATCTTCTGCATTGGTCGGGCATTGAGTCTGGCTCAACTTCACACCTTGTAACACAGGCAAGAACCCTTTCTTTGCTTGATCCATTTTGAACTTCTTCAAAATCTTGTCAAGGTATGTGCTTTGTGAAAGTCCAATTAAGCGTTTTGATCTATCTCTATAGATCTTTATGCCTAATATGTAAGCAGCTTCCCCGAGGTCTTTCATCGAAAAACTTTTATTCAAGTATCCCTTTATGCTATCCAGAAATTCTATATCATTTCCAATCAGTAATATGTCATCCACATATAATACCAGAAATGCTACAGAGCTCCCACTCACTTTCTTGTAAATACAGGCTTCTCCAAAAGTCTGTATAAATCCAAATGCCTTGATCACACTATCAAAGCGTTTATTCCAACTCCGAGATGCTTGCACCAGTCCATAAATGGATCGCTGGAGTTTGCACACTTTGTTAGCTTCCTTTGGATCGACAAAACCTTCAGGTTGCATCATATACAACTCTTCTTCCAGAAATCCATTCAGGAATGCGGTTTTTACATCCATTTGCCAAATTTCATAATCATAAAATGCGGCAATTGCTAACATGATTCTGAAAGACTTAAGCATCGCTACGGGTGAGAAAGTCTCATCGTAGTCAACTCCTTGAACTTGTCGAAAACCTTTTGCGACAAGTCGAGCTTTGTAGACAGTAACATTACCATCAGCGTCAGTCTTTTTCTTAAAGATCCATTTATTCTCAATTGCTTGCCGATCATCGGGCAAGTCAACCAAAGTCCATACTTTGTTCTCATACATGGATCCCATCTCAGATTTCATGGCTTCAAGCCACTTTGCGGAATCTGGGCTCACCATCGCTTCTTCATAGTTCGTAGGTTCATCATGATCTAGTAGCATGACTTCCAGAATAGGATTACCGTACCACTCTGGTGCGGATCTTACTCTGGTTGATCTACGAGGTACAGTAGTATTTTGATCTAAAGTTTCATGATCATTATCATTAACTTCCTCTCTTATTGGTGTAGGTCTCACAGAAACAGTTTTCTGTGATGTACTATTTCCCAATAATGGAGTAGGTACAGTTACCTCGTCAAGTTCTACTTTCCTCCCACTCACTTCTTTCGAGAGAAACTCCTTCTCAAGAAAGTTTCCGAATTTAGCAACAAAAGTCTTGCCTTCGGATCTGTGATAGAAGGTGTATCCAATAGTTTCCTTTGGATATCCTATGAAGACACACTTCTCCGATTTGGGTTCGAGCTTATCAGGTTGAAGCTTTTTCACATAAGCATCGCAGCCCCAAACTTTAAGAAACGACAACTTTGGTTTCTTGCCAAACCACAGTTCATAAGGCGTCGTCTCAACGGATTTAGATGGTGCCCTATTTAATGTGAATGCGGCCGTCTCTAAAGCATAACCCCAAAATGATAGCGGTAAATCAGTAAGAGACATCATAGATCGCACCATATCTAGTAAAGTACGATTACGACGTTCGGACACACCATTACGTTGTGGTGTTCCGGGTGGCGTGAGTTGCGAAACTATTCCACAATTTTTCAAATGTACACCAAACTCGTAACTCAAATATTCTCCTCCACGATCAGATCGTAGAAACTTTATTTTCTTGTTACGATGATTTTCAACTTCACTCTGAAATTCCTTGAACTTTTCAAATGTTTCAGACTTATGTTTCATTAAGTAGATATACCCATATCTGCTTAAATCATCTGTGAAGGTGAGAAAATAACGATATCCGCCACGAGCCTCAATATTCATCGGACCACATACATCGGTATGTATGATTTCCAATAAATCTGTTGCTCTCTCCATAGTACCGGAGAACGGTGTTTTAGTCATCTTGCCCATGAGGCACGGTTCGCAAGTACCAAGTGATTCATAATCAAGTGGTTCCAAAAGCCCATCAGTATGGAGTTTCTTCATGCGCTTTACACCGATATGACCTAAACGGCAGTGCCACAAATGAGTTGCACTATCATTATCAACTCTGCATCTTTTGGCTTCAACATTATGAATATGTGTATTACTACTATCGAGATTCAATAAGAATAGACCACTTTTCAAGGGTGCATGACCATAAAAGATATTACTCATATAAATAGAACAACCATTATTCTCTGATTTAAATGAATAACCGTCTCGCATCAAACAAGATCCAGATATAATGTTCATGCTCAACGCTGGCACCAAATAACAATTATTTAGGTCTAATATTAATCCCGAAGGTAGATGTAGAGGTAGCGTGCCGACTGCGATCACATCGACTTTGGAACCGTTTCCCACGCGCATCGTCACCTCGTCCTTTGCTAGTGTCCGCTTATTCTGTAGTCCCTGTTTTGAGTTGCAAATATTAGCAACAGAACCAGTATCAAATACCCAGGTGCTACTGCGAGCATTAGTAAGGTACACATCAATAACATGTATATCACATATACCTTTGTTCACTTTGCCATCCTTCTTATCCGCCAAATACTTGGGGCAGTTCCGCTTCCAGTGACCAGTCTGCTTGCAGTAGAAGCACTCAGTTTCAGGCTTAGGTCCAGACTTGGGTTTCTTCTCTTGAGTAGCAACTTGCTTGCCGTTCTTCTTGAAGTTCCCTTTCTTCTTCCCTTTGCCCTTTTTCTTGAAACTCGTGGCTTTGTTAACCATCAACACTTGATGCTCCTTCTTGATTTCTACCTCCGCAGCTTTCAGCATTGCGAAGAGCTCGGGAATAGTCTTGTTCATCCCTTGCATATTATAGTTCATCACAAAGCTCTTGTAGCTTGGTGGCAGTGATTGGAGAATTCTGTCAATGACGCAATCATCCGGAAGTGTAACTCCCAATTGAATCAAGTGATTATTATACCCAGACATTTTGAGTATATGCTCACTGACAGAACTGTTCTCCTCCATCTTGCAGCTATAGAACTTATTGGAGACTTCATATCTCTCAATCCGGGCATTTGCTTGAAATATTAACTTCAACTCCTGGAACATCTCATATGCTCCATGACGTTCAAAACGTCGTTGAAGTCCCGGTTCTAAGCCGTAAAGCATGGCACACTGAACTATTGAGTAGTCATCAGCTTTGCTCTGCCAGACGTTCATAACTTCTGGTGTTGCTCTTGCAGCAGGCCTGGCACTTAGCGGTGCTTCCAGGACGTAATTCTTCTGTGCAGCAATGAGGATAATCCTCAGGTTACGGACCCAGTCCGTGTAATTGCTACCATCATCTTTCAACTTTGCTTTCTCAAGGAACGCATTAAAATTCAACGGAACAACAGCACGAGCCATCTATCTACAATCAACATAAACAAGCAAGATACTATCAGGTACTAAGTTCATGATAATTTTAAGTTCAGTTAATTTACTTAAGAACTCCCACTTAGATAGACATCCCTCTAATCTTCTAAGTGATCACGTGATCCAAATCAACTAAACCATAACCGATCATCACGTGAGATCGAGTAGTTTTCAATGGTGAACATCAATATGTTGATCATATCTACTATATGATTCACGCTGGACCTTTCGGTCTCCGTGTTCCGAGGCCATATCTGTATATGCTTGGCTTGTCAAGTATAACCTGAGTATTCCGCGTGTGCAACTGTTTTGCACCCGTTGTATTTGAACGTAGAGCCTATCACACCCGATCATCACGTGGTGTCTCAGCACGAAGAACTTTTGCAACGGTGCATACTCAGGGAGAACACTTCTTGATAATTTAGTGAGAGATCATCTTATAATGCTACCGTCAATCAAAGAAAGATAAGATGCATAAAAGGATAAACATCACATGCAATCAATATAAGTGATATGATATGGCCATCATCATCTTGTGCTTTGTGATCTCCATCTCCGAAGCATCGTCATGATCACCATCGTCACCGGCGCGACACCTTGATCTCCATCGTAGCGTCGTTGTCGTCTCGCCAATCTTATGCTTCCACGACTATCACTACCGCTTAGCAATAAAGTAAAGCATTACATCGCGATTGCATTGCATACAATAAAGCGACAACCATATGGCTCCTGCCAGTTGCCGATAACTCGGTTACAAAACATGATCATCTCATACAATAAAATCAACATCATGCCTTGACCATATCACATCACAACAAGCCCTGCAAAAACAAGTTAGACGTCCTCTACTTTGTTGTTGCAAGTTTTACGTGGCTGCTACGGGCTTAAGTAAGAACTCATCTCACCTACGCATCAAAACCACAACGATAGTTCGTCAAATAGACTCCGTTTTAACCTTCTCAAGGACCGGGCGTAGTCACACTTGGTTCAACTAAAGTTGGAGAGACAGTCTTCCGCAAGCCATCTGTGTGCAAAGCACGTCGAGGGAACCGGTCTCGCGTAAGAGTACGCGTAAGGTTGGTCCGGATCGTCTCAACCAACAATACCGCCGAACCAAAATATGACATGCTGGTAGGCAGTATGACTTGTATCGCCCACAACTCACTTGTGTTCTACTCGTGCATATAACATCAAACCATAAAACCTAGGCTCGGATGCCACTGTTGGGGAACGCAGTAATTTCGAAAATTTTCCTACGCACACGCAAGATCATGGTGATGCACAGCAACGAGAGGGGAGAGTGTTGTCTACGTACCAACGCACACCGACTGCGGAAGCGATCACAAAACATAGAGGAAGTAGTCGTACGTCTTCTTCCTGATCCGACCGATCCAAGCACCGTTACTCCGGCACCTCCGAGTTCTTAGCACACGTTCAGCTCGATGACGTTCCTCGGGCTCCGATCCAGCAAAGCGTCGAGGAAGAGTTCCGTCAGCACGACGGCGTGGTGACGATCTTGATGTACTACCGACGCAGGGCTTCGCCTAAGCACTGTAACGGTATGACCGAGGTGGAATTTGGTGGCAGGGGGCACCGCACACGGCTAAGGAACGATCTCAAGGATCAAGTTGTGTGTCTTGGGGTGCCCCCTGCCCCCGTATATAAAGGCCAGGGGCAGGGGGTTCGGCCGGCTAGGAGGGAGGCGCAGGGAGGAGTCCTACTCCCACCGGGAGTAGGACTCCTCCCCTCCAATCCTATTCCAACTAGGACTCTTGGGGGGAAGGAGAAAGAGGGGGCCGGCCCACCTCTCCTAGTCCTATTAGGACTTGGGAAAGGGGGGGCGCCGGCTAGGCTTGTGGGCTGCCTCTTCTCTCTATTCCACTAAGGCCCAATAGGCCCATTTGCCTCCCGGGGGGTTCCGGTAACCCTCCCGGTAATCCGGAAAAATCCCGATTTCACCCGGAACGCTTCCGGTGCCCAAACATAGGCTTCCAATATATCAATCTTTATGTCTCGACCATTTCGAGACTCCTCGTCATGTCCGTGATCTCATCCGGGACTCCGAACAACCTTCGGTACATCAAAATGCATAAACTCATAATAACTGTCATCGTAACGTTAAGCGTGCGGACCCTACGGTTCGAGAACAATGTAGACATGACCGAGACACGTCTCCGGTCAATAACCAATAGCGGGACCTGGATGCCCATATTGGCTCCTACATATTCTACTTAGATCTTTATCGGTCAGACCGCATAACAACATACGTTGTTCCCTTTGTCATCGGTATGTTACTTGCCCGAGATTCGATCGTCGATATCCAATACCTAGTTCAATCTCGTTACCGGCAAGTCTCTTTACTCGTTCTGTAATACATCATCTCACAACTAACATATTAGTTGCAGTGCTTGCAAGGCTTATGTGATGTGTATTACCGAGAGGGCCCAGAGATACCTCTCCGACAATCGGAGTGACAAACCCTAATCTCGAAATACGCCAACCCAACATCTACCATTGGAGACACCTGTAGTACTCCTTTATAATCACCCAGTTACGTTGTGACGTTTGGTAGTACCCAAAGTGTTCCTCTGGTAAACGGGAGTTGCATAATCTCATAGTTATAGGAATATGTATAAGTCATGAAGAAAGCAATAGCAACATACTAAACGATCGGGTGCTAAGCTAATGGAATGGGTCATGTCAATCAGATCATTCAACTAATGATGTGACCTTGTTAATCAAATAACAACTCTTTGTTCATGGTTAGGAAACATAACCATCTTTGATTAACGAGCTAGTCTAGTAGAGGCATACTAGTGACACTCTGTTGGTCTATGTATTCACACATGTATTATGTTTCCGGTTAATACAATTCTAGCATGAATAATAAACATTTATCATGATATAAGGAAATAAATAATAACTTTATTATTGCCTCTAGGGCATATTTCCTTCAGATGGGCCATGCCCCATTCGAGCCACGTCGCGGGCCGCAGGCAGGCAAGTCTGGGGACCCCCGTTCCCAGAACGCCGACACACGACGCCCTTGAAAAGCACCTTCCAGACATCTTCGTACGTCGTGTCAAAGAGCCTGCTCAGAGTTTGGTGCCGCGCCGGGTTGAACTCCCATAGGTTGAAAGCCCGTTGTTGACACGGGAGGATCAAGCGGATGAGCATAACCTGGACTACATTGACAAGTTTAAGCTTCCTGTCCACCAAGGTTTTGATGCATGTTTGGAGTCCGGTCAGCTCTCCTTTTTTACCCCACGACAGGCCGATCTCTTTCCAGGACATGAGCCGCGTTAGGGGTCCGGACCGGAACTCATGGGGTGCGACCCATTCGGCGTCGCGCGGCTCGATGATGTAAAACCACCCCGATTGTCACCCCTTCAGGGTCTCCACAAAGGAGCCCTCAAGCCATAGGACGTTGGCCATCTTGCCAACCATGGCCCCGCCGCACTTCGCCTGGCTGCCACGCACCACCTTCGGCTTGACATTGAAAGTCTTAAGCCGTAGGCCGAAGTGGGAGCAGATGCGGAGGAAAGCCTCGCACACGACGATAAATGCCGAGATCTTGAGGACAAAATTCGGGGCCAGATCGTGGAAATCCAGGCCGTAGTAGAACATGAGCCCCTGGATAAATGGATGCAGAGGGAAGCCCAGTCTGCGGAGGAAATGGGGGAGGAATACCACCCTCTCATGGGGCCTGGGAGTGGGGATGAGCTGCCCCGTTTCGGGAAGCCGGTGCACGATGTCGCTAGCCAGATATCCGACCTTCCTCAGCTTTTTGATGTGTCCCTCCGTGACGGAGGAGACCATCCACTTGCCTCCCGCTCCGGACATGGCTGGGGAAGGTTAAGGTGAGGAGTGCGGACTTGGGTGCTGGCGCTCGAGTGCGCGAGAATGGATAGGCGAAGGAGGAAGAAGACGTAGGTGAAAAGGTGGATCCTTATCCCCTTATATGGGTGGACGCAACTACATGTCCCCACCAGCCTGGTAAAACTCGCTTATCTCCCAAGCGCCGTAATCAAAGGCGCGGTTGGGTTACCCATGCCCGTATTGATGAGAATCCCGGAATGAGGGGACACGATCTCTGCTTTAACAAGACGTGCCAAGGAAACTGCCTTGCATAACGCGCTGAGATGGGACAGTAAAACAGTTTGAATAAAAGCTTGGCCGTGGTGTGATGTCACACTACGGAGTGCGTCAGCAGATTAGATTTGTGTAAATATTATTCTCTCTATGGCAATATGTGGAAATTTATTTTGCAGAGCCGGACACTACATTTGTGTTCAAAATCTTCTATGAAGTACTTGGAGGAGGAACCCGCCTTGCAATGCCGAAGACAATTTGCGCGCCGGACTCGTCGTCATTGAAGCCTGGTTCAGGGGCTACTGAGGGAGTCCTGGATTAGGGGGTGTCCGGATGGCCGGACTATACCTTCAGCCGGACTCCAGGACTATGAAGATACAAGATTGAAGACTTCGTCCCGTGTCCGGAAGGGACTTTCCTTGGCGTGGAAGGCAAGCTTGGCGATACGGATATTCAGATCTCCTACCATTGTAACCGACTCTATGTAACCCTAACGCTATTCGGTGTCTATATAAACGGGAGGGTTTTAGTTCGTAGGACAAGATACACATCAACAATCATACCATAGGCTAGCTTCTAGGGTTTAGCCTCTCTGATCTCGCGGTAGATCTACTCTTGTACTACCCATATCATCAATATTAATCAAGCAGGACGTAGGGTTTTACCTCCATCGAGAGGGCCCGAACCTGGGTAAAACTTCATGTCCCCTGCCTCCTGTTACCATCCGGCCTAGACGCACAGTTCGGGACCCCCTACCCGAGATCCGCCGGTTTTGACACCGACAGGCGGTCCATAGGAAGATCACACGGGTACTCCGGGATTTCCAAAAATACAGGCAACACTGGGTACTCCAGGTGCCTCAATCCACCCAGATGTGTATTTAAGTTGCCACCTTAAGTTGAACCATTAATTAACAATCTCACATCTGTCATGGATTTCACTCACCCAAACCACGTCTACGAGCATAGCATAGCAATATAAGCAACGCGTAGAAGTAACTCCCAAGGGTTTGAATATAACAGGGTAATAGGTTCTATCTCATCAACTACTTCCCAACCCACATGTTAATGACATCCTAACCATGCAATGTTTGAGGATTGGAACTAATTCATAAAAACTGGGTGATAAAGGGGTATGATCAAAGTGTTACTTGCCTTGCTGACGATCCGCGTAACCTAGAGACTCCAAATAACATGCTTTGCACTTTGGGAATTCTATCGCAAACAGACAATAGCATATATAAGCAATCAAGCTAAGAAACATGGGTAAAACTCAAATAAAAGGATTTAACCAGAAAGTTCAACTTAAGAACTCTGGTCTGCAAAAACAATCAAATCGAACGGAGCAACGAAACTCAAACGGCGAAAGAAACAAGATCTGTTTACTAATTTGGATCTAGGTCAAATTTTACAGTAGCAAAAGCTTGTGCAAGTTGGTTAAGCAGAAAGAGGGTCTCGAGACGAAGACCTAGGGGCTTGAATCACCTGATTCCGACTAACGAGCGAAAAGATAAACTAGAAAGAAAATCGGATCAGAAATCGCGATCAGAAATAATCGCGGATTAATCCGATAAAAGAAAACTGACGAACAGGCTAACGAACGAGCGTTCGTTGTCTATAACTAACGAGCGAAAACTGTTCGTTAAAACGAACGTACGAGCGAACGTCCGCTAAAAAGAAAAACCGGGAAAAATCGGCGAACCGAAGAAAAAAATGAACTAGGGTTTTCTTTAAAAAAAACTGGATCGGTTTTCTTTAAAAAAACCAGCGGCTTCCTTGTCGGTCCAGCGAAACGCGGCGGCGACGGCAGGGCGAGGTGCGGGCGGCGAGGCGCGGCAGCGGGCGGGGCGGCTCGGCGGGTGGTGGTGGCAGTGGTGGCGGGGGCGGGGTGGGTATATAAGGAGGGGGTGGTGCCTTGGGGGAGGGGCAAGGCGGCGGCGGAGGAGTCCGGCTCGGACTCGTGTCCGAGTCAGCGGCGGCGCGGTCTCCGCGCGGGAGACGGCGGCGGGGAGGTGGGCCGGCGGTTGGGCTTCGGCCCAGCTAGGCCTTGGCGCATTTTTTTTATAATTCCGCCGAAACTCAGAAAAATACTAGAAAATAAAATAAAATTCTAAAAATGCCAAAACAAATTTCCCCTGTCTAAATAAAATATTTAGAACGAGATGAACATTTTCTTGGCCCTAAAATGCAATTTTGAAGAACGTGCAATTTTTCTAATGCAACCAAAATTGCAATAAAATCCAAATAAAAGCAAAAATTGATTTTAATATTTTTCCTCCAACATTTCATTTATTTTGGAGAAGCCATATTATCTCCTCTCATATATTTTCATATGAAATATTTTCGGAGAGAAAAATAATTAAAACCAAAATCCTCGTTTTCAAAATTTGATAGAATCGAATTTGAAAACCGGGGAAATCCCCAACTCTCTCCGAGGGTCCTTGAGTTGCTTAGGATTTTGAGGATCACGAGACGAAATGCAATAAAATATTATATGCAAGAATGATCGATGTATAACATTCCAAATTGGAAATTTGGGATGTTACAAGTCCACTCTTGAAGCTAAACAACACAACAATCATAAGTCCAAAGCTTACTTCTTCAAATACGAATTGTGATATGATACTGATATTAGTTAACAGACACACATTTAATTGGTTAGCTAATGCTCCCACTTGATTTTCCAAATGCATGTGGCCACATATAGAGAGACAACATGGAATTGCACTTCTTTGGGTGCTGTGATTCATCATGAGTGGGCATACAACATTGTATGCAAAGAAGCGGAACCTCAAGAATATCCTTCCTCTTCTATTCTTTAACATGTTCCTCTTTGGTTATTCTGTATTTAGTACGTACAATATGTTTCTTGTTAGGAAGGGGAGCAGGGACATCTGCAGTCAACAACTGATAGAACGGGCCTGTACGTGATCGATAGGCTTTCAAATAGTAGCAACAATACAACATCGTATTTTCCAACCAGTTCCACTTTCCTGATTTATATATGCTAGTTATGGTGTACCCCTTTTATGTACACTACGATCTGCCTAGTTGCTGTGTGCTCTTGTTATTATGGTTTGGCAATAAACTCTCTATACAATATATATTATGAACCTATCATCTGCCAACTATCCTTACTTCTGGAGCCTATTTTTTGTGTACTTGTGCCACATTATATTAAGGGATAATTAGATTTATGCCCCTAGTTGTGTCCCACTCATATGTTTTACCCCTAATTCCCAAAAGTCACCGGTTCTGTCCAAGTCACTTTGCTCTTCTTATGCTTTTGCCCTTTGACCGTTTGACTGTCAGTTTGAAAAATTCATAACTAATTCATACTAAATCAGAAAAATGCAAATAAGACACCAAAATGTTCAGAAAAACATCACCTATATGTGAGTTTCATTTTCATTCATGAAAAAATTGTTGGAAGGTGCCCATCCGAGTTTTAGCTCTTTTGATACCACCATGAATAGTAAAATATAAAAAAATTCAAAAAAAATTCAAAAAAAATAGAACGGCAAAGAACGACAAATGTTCTAAGTGCTTGCCAAGTTTCATCAGGGAATGACATTCGTGGAAGTCATGGCAAAAAAATAATCTATTTTGGAGTGCTGGTTGTTTTTTTTGCCGCGGCACCCACGAATGTTATTCCCTGATGAAACTTGGCAGGAAGTTAAAACATTTGTCATTCTTTGCCACCAAATTTTCTTTTGAATTTTTGAACTTTTTTAGATTTTACTATTCATGGTGGTAGCATAAGAGCTAAAACTCAGATGGGCACCTTCCAACACTTTTTTCATGAATGAAAATGACACTCACATATAGGTGATGTTTTTCCGAACATTTTGGTATCTTATTTGCATTTTTATGATTTAGTATGAATTAGTTATGAATTTTTCAAACTGACGGCCAAACGGTCAAAGGGCAAAAGCATAAGAAGAGCAAAGTGACTTGGACAGAACCGGTGACTTTTGGGAATTAGGGGTAAAACAGACAAGTGAGACACAACTAGGGGCATAAATCTAATTATCCCTTATATTAATGCACGCACCATATTACAACACACATGGGTTCTCTCATTAGAATCCAATGATAGCACACAAGGGTTTACAGGGAGCCCCTATATTAGAATATCCTCTGCATTACAAACATAATCTCACTACTATTTATGTTTTCATGCTTCTCAAATATTATACATAATCACAGTGAATATCAGAATCCGCGCATCAGAAGAATATTGTGGAACATTGCAACGACTTACAAAATTGGCACCAAGGCATTGAGTGCCATTCTGGATGCAATGAAACGCATACGCTCCCCACCTGCAGATTCTTATTCAGAATATGATCCTAATAACTATTCTGAACTCGAGGAGTCAAAGGCAGATGACCTATCCTATTCACTCATCAAGGTGCCTGTTCCAATTTGGCAAGGTTTTATTGATTGCGCGTATCTGGCATAAGGTGTCTTGCATTTCTTCTACTTTGTTCCACCGCCATCTGCTTAGTTTACTCATTATATATGTCAAGATGCCATGCCCATCCATTATCAATAAATATTCCATTTGTCATCATACCATGTTTTTTCACTCAAGTGTTGTTCTTGTGCATCAGACATGAAAAAGGAAAAGGGTGATTGCCGAACCTAAAGGAGCACCAGCAAAGTCCTTGAAAAACGTGGTGGTGCCAGAGAAATCAGATAGCACCCCACTTATATTGGCTCTACAACCAGTGACACAAAATGTAGGACCGACTCCAGCAGACTGTACCCATACTTCACTGGCCATAACACTAGCCCCACCACACAGGACCCGCACTCTAGCAAAAGGTATGCCGATTTCAGTTGCTATAGCACCAGCCGTACCATAGAAAAATCCCACTCTAGCAAAAAGTACAAGAATTCCACCGTCCGAAGACCTATCCCAACTGCAGAGATGACCAATTCCTGCAGATTAGAACCATATTTCAGTTATTCCCAGTTTAAAAGACAATGCTTTCAATGTTGTTAGGGACTACGTGCATATATTCCCATCGTGGGAAGATTGTAGTGAAGACAAACACCATTTTCACATCTTCCTGTCCCACTTACGTGTAAGTGCTATTATTCATGGTGATTATTTTCCTATTTTCTGCTGATTGAACACATCGGTGATTTACATTACATTCACTACTGCAGGATGGTCCAAACGCGACACTACGATCAGAGACCCTTCGACGAAACTATGTGCGATGCCATAATCGCAAATGGTGGTGTAAAAGAACCATCAAAATAGGTGCAAAACGTTTGCGATGGCGGAGATATCAAACACGGTTCAAATTTTAGTTGCGTGTGTGATGCAGGGCATACGGTTCAGCTCAATGAACTATTTGCGATGAGGCGGAACAAAAGAAACGGGCAGCCTGATGAAGGCTTGTGCGATATAGAGCATACGGTTCACTCGGATGAACTGTTTGTGATTAGGCAACACAAAAGAAATGGTCGGCCAGATCAAGGTGTCTCTGATACGCGGCAAACATGTCTATAATTAGAAATGTGTGCGAAGACAAATAATAACACAGACGATTGCTGCTAATAAGCTATGTGAATTGCTCTATCTACAGTAGAATAACATGTATATATATAACTGAAATAAACATCCAATTACATAAGTGACTATACAGATCATTCGCACACACCTCAATAAATAATTGCATGCATTCTAAAGTAGGAGAAACGATCGTCTAGTCATCTACTTCTTGTGACGCTCCCGGCACTACTATGTGGCTCGATCCCTCGTCTGGGCTAGGAAGAAGACAGTTCCTCATGTCAACGATCCGCCTGTACATCTCATAGCTTGTGTACGCATCCATGGCCGCGTACTTGACATGTTGTTCATCTAGTCTCTCATGCCATGCATTGTGCCAGGCTTCTTGTCCTTATTGCTCTCTTCCTTCATCTTCACGTAGTAGGGGTCGATGATGGCCGAGGCGAGGTCAACCAGGGAGTTCAATTTGTTTTTGTCGCCACCCCAGACCTTGTAGTGGTGCTAGATGTTGACAAGATTCGGGCATTGGAAGTCCGAAACCTTGAGCGCTTTTAGATCATTGGTGGTGTCCACCATAGCGAAACTGTAGTTGGAGCTATTGATAAACCTGGAGAAACGCTCGCAAGGACTTGTGGCAAGGTGGTAGTGGTAGACGAGGACGTCATGTCGCACGCACAATTGGGCGACGGCAACCTTCTGATCGTGCCCGGCACGACCGATGGTGTACTCGAGGTCAAAGTCGACCACTCGGTACTTGTCCTCGGCAAGGAACTGCTCCATAGTTTGGATGGAGCTCTCCACCAAGACCGGATAGTTCGTGTACACCACCAAGAGGGCCTTCCCCCTCATGTGGGTGTCCACTATGTGATGCGTGGTGAACTGCCCGCCGTTCTCGTTGTCGGCCGCTGGGAGCGCCATTGGAACCGCTGGATGTCCTCTCTGTATGTGTCCTCATGGTAGTGCTTATTGTGTCGTGTGAGACGATAAATGAGGGTAAATGGCCACAGGAATAAAAGGGGGCCGGGCGGCATGGATTCTCGGCGCGTCCACATGGCAGTTTTTGCAGCGGTAACTGCATTGTCGCGCCGCGCCTGGCGCAACCGCTTGCACACGAACGTGCGTGATCGTGCCGGCCCCAAACACTGGTAGCGCGCGTGGAGGGATGAGGGCAGAGCACCCGGAGGGACGCGAGAGCAGAGCGCACGCGGCGGGACGCGAGCAGAGCGCGTCGCGGCCGCCTGAACCGCAAGCAACCACACACATAGAGCAGTTGAACAGGCAGGAAATGGTCGCCTGCAAGCCAGCCGACAGTTGCGTCGCTGCGTAGAGAGCGGCCGTGTGCTACCACCTCCGTCTAGTCTATAGTCTCCTTTATATTCTATGCCATAGTTTGCCCTCAAATTTAACCAACAAAATGTTAATGCATATTTTAAAAATTATATAATTGGAAACTATGTTCAAATACAAATCCAACTATATAATCTTTGGCGACATGCATTCATATTTTATTAGTTAAATCATACTTCTAAACTAGGATGGTGGTATAGTAGGTAATTAAATCACAAACATTTTTATATTAACCGTATGTGTACGTGGCCTTTCGTCCTCCTCTCGCACGTCTTGTCACCCCGCTGCCGCAGATGGCATACAACGCAAGCTTGCGCAGCGCGCGGGGGGATAATTAGGTTCCCGTGCAAGCTTCCCGCCCGACTCGGTGAAATCCCCCAAAATCCCAATGCTTACCGTCCTGCTATAAAAATGCTCATGGCCGGCGAGTTCTGTGTTGCATTTTCCCCTCCCTCCTTGTAGTTTATCTCGTCCGCTTCTCCCACAATCGCCAATGGCACTGGTCTGTCGTCGTCGCTCAAACACTTCGCCGTCATCAAAGGACAGCTCCAGCTAGGAGACTACACCGTGGCGGCAGCGCAGTCCCTGGAGTAGTGTAGTGCGCGTGGCGTCCCTGTTGGGTGTGCACGGAACACCCACCACACGCTCCGTCGCCGGTGCCCGTCGGCAGCTGTCGTGGCCGCCAGCCCACCGTCGACCGTCGTGGCCGCCAGCCCACCGTCGACCGTCGTGGCCGCCAGCCCACCGTCGACCACCGGGGTCATCACCCGCTCCGCCACCACCGTCCGAAGGTGGGAGGCTGAGGTGGATGCCCGCACATGCGTCAGCGACCTTGCGTGCTACACCGAGTTCCTGCGAAAGGAGGAGGAGCGCCTTGTCGAGCACGCAAAGAGCCTTACCGCCGCTGTGGCCGGGGCACACGCTGCTTCAGAGGCGAGGAATCAAGAGATCTATGAGGAGAACAAATGCTTCGAGGGGGGTCGTTTGGAGTGGCAGAGGGCGTTCGAGGTGAGCGTCATGAAGTTGCAACAGCGGCAGGCATCGTATTGCGGTTGCCCAGCTCGTCGGTAGGCTCCTCCTCCTTCGCCTCTTACTGAGCACGCTCGGCAGAGGAGAGGCAGCCGGAAGTAGTACAAAGCCCCTCTGCAGTAGTAGTAGTATTTAGAGGCTATTTTGTTCAGCTCATCTGACTATAGATGTGGTGGAACTGTACAACGTACTTAAAATTAGCTAGTATATATAGTTGAACTAGCTATTTCAGTACGTGGTTGGCAACAATAGGGGAAAAGTTCGGTCGGTTCAGCTGTCGAGTTGAACTATTTTTATAAATTAAGAATGAATGCTTAATCTATGAATGAAATCTATGCTTAATTACTGAATTTTAGTTGCAAAAATTAGATAGTGCTAGTGATTTTTAGCTTCATATTTTGACAAATCGCGGTGTTACAAGGATTGACAAATCTTACCAAATTGTTTGTATGTGGTTGCACACGGGTCATCCAAAACAACCATTTGCGTTGAAGGGATGCACAAATCATGCGCTGCTCTCACTTTGCATATGGGTGTTCTATCTAAAACGTTTGCGATCAAAAGCTGCAGAAATCCTGCTCAAAACATTTTCACTTGGCTTCCTGGGGAAGCTGTCGGTTTGCATACGGGTGTTCTAACTAAAATGTTTGCGATGAGTGTTTTATATTTAAAAAGTGAATTAAACTGCGGCTTGGGCGCCATTAATGGAGATGATCCGAGCAAGGCGGGCGGCCATGGAAGTCAAAGGGCATGCTTCCCAGTGAGCCTGCGCAGCGTACATCTCGCATGCTTCCCGGTGAGCCTGCGCATTCGAGGACAGCTTGCACGCCTCTCGGTCAGCCTGCACACCGGACAGCGCTCGTACGCCTCCCATTTAGTCAAGGTCAAGCAGCTGTCCGCATGGCACCTCCTACAACCATTAAAACCAAGACACGTGGCGTCAGGTGAATGGTTAACAGAACGCACACGGTTTGAATTATACAAATGTTTGAGATATTAAAGTGGCAGCTATTTTTTCAAAATGCCTTTGTCGGCTATCATTATTAGAGTGCGCCTTATCTCAAAATGGACATGAAAAATACCACAGCATGTCGGGTGCCATTCCATGATAGCTTGCCAAGTTTCATGAATTTCACACGAGTTTTGGATTTAGTAGAATTTAAAAACCAGGCATCTCAATGTTTTGCCGACAATCAACGGTGCCTTGGTGTTTAAAAATCATTCCCATTTCTTGCATGGGACCTAAGAATGCATGCAAGGACACATATTTGATTTTTCAACCAATTTATATGCACTGGAGCATGTGCATGTAGTTCAAATTTAAATGATGCACATAAATGCATTGAAAACTCAGTTAATGCATAAAAATGTCCAAACAAAGCCCAAAAAATCACAAAAATTCACACAACACTCCTGTTGTTCTATGTTGACACGATAAATTTTTTGAAAGCAATAAGAGGCAATGGATATCGTTTCGTCCCCAAAGGTGGGACGTTCCCTACCAAAAACCATCATGCTTGTCGTGAGAAGCTCCGGTTTGTGAGAAGCATGTACCCAAACCTGCCCCAAATGGGACAAAATTTTTACCACGACATGTTGATGCCGCTCCATGATAGCATGCTAAGTTTCATGAATTTCAGACGAGCTTTGGATTTACTAGAATTTAAAAACCAGGCATCTCAATGTTTTGTCGGCAATCAATGTGCCCTGGTGTTTGAAATTCATTCCCATTTCTTGCATGGGACCTAAGCATGCACCCAAGGACACAGATTTGATTTTTCAACCAATTTATATGCACTGGAGCATGTGCATGTAGTTCAAATTTGAATTATGCACATAAATGCATTGAAAACACAATTAATGCATAAAAATGTCCAAACGAACCCAGAAAATCACAAAAATTCTCACAACACTCCTGTTGTTCTATGTTAACATGAGAAAAAAAATTGAAAGCAATAACAGGCGATGTATATCGTTTCGTCCCCAAAGGTGGGATGTTCCCTACCGAAAACCATCATGCTTGTTGTGAGAAGCTCCGGTTTGTGATAAGCATATACCCAAACCTGCCCCAAATGGGACAATTTTTTTTTACCATGGCATGTTAGTACCGCTCCATGATAGCATGCCAAGTTTCATGAATTTCAGATGGGTTTTCGATTTACTAGAATTTACAAACCTGGCATCTCAATGTTTTGCCGGCAATCAATGGTGCCCTGGTGTTTGAAATTCATTCCCATTTCTTGCATGGGACCTAAGCATGCACTCAAGGACACAGATTTGTTTTTCAACCAATTTATATGCACTGGAGCATGTGCATGTCGTTCAAATTTGAATTATGTACATAAATGCATTGGAAACTCAGTTAATGAATAAAAATGTCCAAATGAACCCCGAAAAATTACAAAAAATCACACAACACTCCTGTTGTTCTATGTTGACACAAGAAAATTTTGAAAGAAATAAGAGGCAATGTATATCGTTTCGTCTCCAAAGGTGGGACGTTCCCTACCGAAAACCATCATGCTTGTTGTGGGAAGCATATACCCAAACCTGCCCAAAATGTGACAAAATTTTTACCACAACATGTTGATGCCGCTCCATGATAGCATGCCAAGTTTCATGAATTTCAGATGGGTTTTGGATTTACTAGAATTTAAAAACCAGGCATCTCAATGTTTTGCCGGCAATCAAGGGTCCCCTGGTGTTTGAAATTCATTCCCATTTCTTGCATGGGACCTAAGCATGCACCCAAGGACACATATTTGATTTTTCAACCAATTTATATCCACAGGAGCATGTGCATGTAGTTCAAATTTGAATTATGCACATAAATGCATTGAAAACTCAGTTAATGCTTAAAAATGTCCAAACGAACCCCGAAAATCACAAATATTCACACAACACTCCTGTTGTTCTATGTTGACACGAGAAAAAAAATTGAAAGCAATAACATGCAATGGATATCGTTTCGTCCCCAAAGGTGGGACGTTCCCTATCGAAAACCATCATGCTTGTTGTGAGAAGCTCCGATTTGTGAGAAGAATATCCCCAAACCTACCGCAAATGGGACAAAATGTTTACAACGGCATCTTGATGCCGCTCCATGATAGCATGCCAAGTTTCATGAATTTTAGACGAGTTTTGGATTTACTAGAATTTAAAAATTAGGCATCTCAATGTTTTGCCGGCAATCAACGGTGCCCTAGTGTTTGTCATTCCCATTTCTTGCATGGGACCTAAGCATGCACCCAAGGACACAGATTTGATTTTTCAACCAATTTATATGCACCGGAGCATGTGCATGTAGTTTAATTTTGAATTGTGCACCTGAAATGGCTAGAAAACCAATTTAATGTACAAAATGTTCAAACGAACCCTGAAAAATCAAAAAAAATTCACACAACACTCATGTTGTTCTATGTTGACATGATAAAAAAATATTGAAAGCAATAAGAGGCAATGGGTATCGTTTTGTCACCAAAGGTGGGACGTTCCCTACCGAAAACCATCATGCTTGTTGTGAGAAGCTCTGGTTCGTGAGAAGCATATACCCAAACCTGCCCCAAATGGGACAAAATTTTTACCACGACATGTTGATGCCACTCCATGATAGCATGCCAAGTTTCATGAATTTCAGACGGGTTTTGGATTTACTAGAATTTAAAAACCAGGCATCTCAATGTTTTGCCGGCAATCAACGGTGCCCTAGTGTTTGAAATTCATTCCCATTTCTTGCATGGGACTTAAGCATGCACCCAAGGACACAGATTTGATTTTTCAACCAATTTATATGCACTGGAGCATGCACATGTAGTTTAATTTTGAATTGTGCACCTGAAATGGCTAGAAAACCAATTTAATGTATAAAATGTTCAAACGAACCCCGAATAATTCCAATTCTTTTACGACACACATATAGTTGCATGTTCACTCCAGATAAAGGGTCTAGCAATTCAAACACCGTCCATTGCCGCTGTGACCCCATTATGTAATTCAAATCAAGATGAAAAATCAAGTAGATCGCACACAGTTTATTATCAGCAACCGTGTGAGATGCAACACAAAATATCCTGGAGCATCGTCGGTGTATAGTACGCCTATGGCTTACGCGAGAGGTGTGTCGGCTATAGTCCATAGCATGCGTCTCAAGCACACTATATCTCTCCGCAAATATCATTTCACTGTTCAATCATCGCCGGTGAAAGATGGGCACGTGGACCCGCATCGTGAGGGCAACTTCGGTGGCCCACTCCGGTGAGAGCGTGGCCGCAGCCGCCATATGCGTGCTAACAAGGTGCATGAGCGTGGCCGCAATCTGCGACCGGGCAGCAAAGACATCCCAAACGGCCACTATTGCTTCTCAGGTGACGGCAACAACATCTGCTTCAGGGATAGCAACTGGCGAGAGCGGCACAATAGCTGTCTGTTCCACAGCAGCGGCCTTAGCCCTGATAGAGGCCTCCCACACCCAGCTCCTAGCGGTTACCGCACAAATCGAACGAAGCTTCCTCGACAATGGTCGGCAACCCACGGCCGAAGAGCTGGCAATCGCCGAGAGCGTTTGAGCAGCCGTCCATTCCTCTGCCGCATACCTTGCAACGACGGAGCCTGTCCAAGCCTAGATCGCGTCCGCCCAGCTCGTGGCGGCCTTTTCCAAAGAGATGGCAGACGCGGATGGTGAGATGCTTGCCGAGTATGGTGCGATGGATGCCATGGAGCCCCTTCCCCAGGAGACCGTCGGGCGCGAGCTGGACATGGAGGCGGCAGCGGAGATCGATGAGCACCAGCCATAGTAGTACTCTTTGTTTTGTTTAATTAAGAGCGCCGGTCTTTAATTTGTTAGAGTAATGTTTAGGTCAGCTAGCTCTGTTTAATTGTTGAACTTGCTCGATTAAGAAGTGTGGGTGTGCTGTAGTCTCCTTTGTGTACCCAAGTTATGCAATGACGTGGATGACCACTGGAACCATGGAAATTTGAACCAAAGCTTTTGACGTTCAAACTCATCACACACGGGTGAAGCTATCTGAGTCATTTGTGATGTCCACATATCGTACACAGTTCTGAATAAGGGACCGTGTCTGATGACACTTTGCGTGACAGTTTTCTGGCTGAAGCGATCCCAAATTTTTGGCTTCTGTGGAAATATCTACCTCCCCGCCCCCTCCCCCTTACCAAAAGCCACATTTCCCCTCTTTCTACCTTCCTTTCCCAGTTGAAACCTTCACTCCTTGCTTGCAGCACCGCCTCCTCGTCGGTGACCCTCCTTCCCGCTGCTTGGCCTCATCTATTCAGGCAGGTAATCCACACCCGTCCCCCATCCTCCTCCTCCTTCCACATCCCACATGCCCCGACCGCCGGTGCGAGCGCGACACCTTCCACTCAAATCACCGACCCCTCCACCAAATAAGCACCACCCTAAGCCATGGTGCACGCAGTATAGCCAGGATCTCATGGAGCATTTGGCAGCGGATAAGCAAATCGTGGCCGCACGCATGAATGAGGTCGCGATGGCTGCCATTCGTGCCGACCCCCAGATCTTGGAGGAGCACCTTGCCATTTGTGAGCTATGCCGGTTAAGCATGCTCGGTTTACCCATCGCGTGTGCTGCTCCTGCCTTTCCTTCACAAATTCTAGTGAATTGTGCTATCTAATTTTACCATGCAATCCATTACTCTAGTGTATATGTTCTATATGTCATGCAGTGTGGTGCTCGCTTATTAATTGTTTTGTTAATTAGTTGCCGTCTTCATTTTACTGTTTTGTTCAATTCTGTAGATGTGATGTTCAATTCTTCAGGCTGCGATTTTGTATTGTCTTCCATGTGAGAAATAAATTGAATTTATCTTTACAAAATACATGAGAAACGAATACAATTGCTATATTTCCAAGTTGTCAAGCATGCTTGGTTTTGTTATACATTGTGCAATGTGGTGCTCAGTTAACGTTTGGTTCATTTGTGTTGTGGTGTTTAGTTAACTGTTTGGTTCAATTCTGTAATGCGATGTTCAATAGTTGTGGGTGCATTCTGTTATTGTATACCATGTGAGGAATAAATTGAATTTGTTTGTAGTAAATACACGAGAAACAAATACAATTGCTACAATTGGCTATAGTTAACTGTTTGGTTAACCGTCTGATCTTCTATTAGGAGTATGTTATATTATGCAATGTGGTGCTTAGTTAATGTTTGGTTCATTTGTTGTGGTGTTTAGTTAACTGCTTGGTTCAATTCTGCAATGCGATGTCCAATTGTCGTGGGTAGAATTTTGTATTGTTGTGCATGTGAGGAATAAATCGAATTTGGCTACACTTAATACATGAGAAACATATACAAGTGATGTATTTCCTAGTTATTAATCATGCTTGGTTTGGGTAAATGGGTTTTCCGTGTGGCTTGAATTAATCTGATGAATCTGCAATGCGCTTATTTTTCATCAACATATTTTACTGATAGCATGCGAACCCTTACTTAACCTGATGACTAACTACCTTATATGTGTTGCTGGGAAACAATGGGAAGCACTGAGGTTTACAATCGAGGTTAGCACATGCATGGTCCGTTCTCTAATAGCACATTATTGTGCAATTGCAGGAATCATTCTAATATTTTGGTTTTTAACAATTTGGTCTTGCACATGTAGGTCCTGCTGTCAGAGGTTTTGACCCACTGTTCGACCCTTTTGCATATGGGGAAATGAGTTGTCCATGAATATCAATCAAATCAAGAAACTCAGAAAGATTGTTAGGATAAAGAAATTAGCGACAAAAAACAACAAGATCTTTGTCTGCACAATGAAGAAGAGATCAGTTCACTACAAGATGGTACTAACTATTATACCTTTCCCTTTTTTATTCCTTTGCCCCACTTCCAATATAGAGAAGATATTTATGCACATCCTTGTTTTCCGTCCTTTCCAAAGCAGTTCACTGATGATTACCTCTCAAACCACCTGTATGATCAGGAGGCGAGGAAGGTTTTCATACACCACCCATGGTTAAATATTGAAGTGTTCCCGAAGAGGACGAAGGACGAACAGTCAATCATCCACAAGCACTGGCCTAAAGGTGCAAAGACCTTCAACATGAATAAAGGGTCAATATTCGCCTTCCGCTTCAGCAGTTTGCCAGATGAGATGCATATATCTATATACCGTCTATGATGCTAATTTCGAAAGGTTCTACATGTTGCATGTGGAACTTGCTGCTGGTGCAGTTGTGTAATGGGGTAGCTGAGTGCTGAAGCTATATCATGTTGTACTATGATGTATTTCAATTATGAAATTCTGCTTCCTTAATATGGGAATGAAATATATTGTGTGCTTAATATGAAATGTCAATTAGATTAATAAATGGATTATGAATAATCGGATAATTAGCCTGCTAATGGTGAATTAGCCTGCTAGTTGGGTTTTGCTATTCCAAACGGTTGTTGAAAAAATACCGTGGGCAATGACCTCAGGCAACACACATAGTTTCTAGGAATAAACTATGTTGGATCAATGAAAAATCACACATGACTTTCTCTTGAAAACTATTTGCGTTAGGCCACCTTGCGCAAACGTTTACCACATAAAACTTGTGTGTGATGGACAGCCTTTGCCACACAGTTTCTTCTACGGACCACGTGTGATATATTCAATAACGCAAATGATTTAACGGGAAAAATTGTGTGTGATGTACCTGTGAACGGAAACGTTTTCCTTGGAGCGACTGTGTGGGATGTACATACGTACTGAAACGTTTAGCGGGGACTGACTATGTGGGATGTACTTGCGACCGGGAACAATTTTGCCGTATAATTGTATTTTTTAGCTCTACTGTATGTATTTCCATATTTGAGCGCTCGTCGGTCGCACACGACCTCATTTTGCCGAGCGTGTGTGCCAGGAGGGCATATCCCCGATGGTTTCTAGGTTGTGTGGGAAGGAGCCCCCTATCGCCCACACTCACTTGGCGACGGTTCCAAATGCCGTCGCGGAAGGAGCCCCCTATCGCCCATGCGCACCAGTGATTGTTGTAAGTAGGCGATGGTCAATCTGGATAGTCATGCCAAGCAAAGCTTGCTTGTGCTTTTCAAGGAAGCATTGCAGCAGTATCGGTGTTACCTGAGGAAATCACACTTTGATGGTAAGTTTATAAATGAATTTCCGGTGAAGTCTCCTGTGCTAAATTTGGAAGACATTGAATGGAAAAACCTTGTTATGCACTGGTCTCGTTCCTAGGATAAGGTACTGTCTATGATATCACATGACAATTTGAACTTCTACTTTTCCGCATGTGCCTTACGGATCTCTTTTGTAAGAAATCTGCTCGAAGAAGAATTCCGGCTTGAAAAGGACGACAGGATATCGCAAATATGCTGCCCGCTGCTTTGCTCTTGTTAGTAGCTATAGTCCTGTATCATTGTACTTGCATTCATACCTGGTTCATTATGTGACCGCAGTATGCATGATAGCTTGCTTATCAATTGTTCACTCCAAATTATCTGATTTGTATGAATGGTTACATTAGTGTAGAATATATCCAATGCCAATGAAAAAGTTTAGCTCTGCATTGTTCTTGTAAGTACCTGCTGTCCTTTATCACTGTAGTTATATTGACAGCTAGTTGTTCATGTACCATCACTCTGCAGCTTATTTTCCTTTGCCCTCCATTTTCTACACATCAGATCTATATTTACTCTTACCATAAGGTTGGATAACACCGATGGTACTGAAGAAATTTAGCTCTGCATTGCTGTTGGCTGTACCTTTTGCCTGTATCCCTGTACTTACATTTATAGCTACTGGATTATGTAGCATCACTCTTCATCTTATCTTAAGTATTCTCCATTTTTTCTTATATTGTCACATCTATATTTACTCTTAACAAAATGTAGAATAAAGGCAATGCTTATGAAGAAGATTCTGTGGTAAACTTCTTGAATTTCCCCTCATCAACATGGACAAGGGCTTTATAGAGCCGGTCTTCACCACTAATGTAAGTTTGTTCTTCTGAAGCCTTCAAACTTTGTTGTGTATATTTGGTTAGGCATGACTACAACAGCTGTTTATTTTTGGTGTTTGCATCAAATTGCATGTTTAAAGTTTATTATGTAGTTCATAAACAAAAGTTTGTCCTTCTCAATTTAAGTTCTAAGTTGTACAACCAAGTTCCTTCTTCATACCATGTAAATTAAACTATACAGAGCAAGTGATCTTCTTTTGCACTGCATGTATGCTTTTGTTCTTGATCCGTAATCCAGTGGTGTGGTGAACCTACCCGCTACAACACAATGTCATATTCTGCGATGTCTTAACCATGAACAATGTCATATCATTCTACTATTATTTAGACCGCCTCTTTATTTGCCAATCCGACATGGGATAAATTGACAGCAAACTAACATTGATACTTATGAGTTCTTGATCTATAATCCAGTGGTGTCGTGAAGCTGCCAACTCCTTCACAATGTCATTTCCTGCCATGTCTTAACCTGAACAATACCATATTGTGTTAATGCTATTTTAAACTGTGTCACTTTATTCGCCAATAAGAAATGTGATGAATTGTCAACACTAATACTTATATGTGCAAAACCTCTCATCTATGTGCTTGTTTCTCTTTTTCGGAGTGAGGAGGATATAAGCGTCAAACAAGCGCAGTCTCATCAGCTTGCTCAGCTGCTTGCACTGTAACTCCTTGATACGTCTCCAACGTATCTATAATTTTTTATTGCTCCATGCTATAGTATCTACTGTTTTCGACATTATTGGGCCTTATTATCCACTTTTATATTATTTTTGGGACTAACCTATTAACCGGAGGCCCAGCCCAGAATTGCCGTTTTTGCCTCTTTTAGGGTTTCGAAGAAAAGGAATACCAAACGGAGTCCAAACGGAATGAAACCTTCGGGAACGTGATTTTCTCAACAAACAAGACCCGGGAGACTTGGACCCTACGTCAAGACACAAAAGAGGAGGCCACGAGGTAGGGGGGCGCGCCCACCCCCACCAGGCGTGCCCTCCACCCTCGTGGGCCCCCTGTTGCTCCACCGACGTACTCCTTCCTCCTATATATACCCACATACCCCCAAACGATCAGAGACGGAGCCAAAAACCTAATTCCACCGTCGCAACTTTCTGTATCCACGAGATCCCATCTTGGGGCCTGTTCCGGAGCTCCGCCAGAGGGGGCATCGATCACGGAGGGCTTCTACATCAACTCCATAGCCTCTCCGATGAAGTGTGAGTAGTTTACCTCAGACCTACGGGTCCATAGTTATTAGCTAGATGGCTTCTTCTGCCTTTTTGGATCTCAATACAATGTTCTCCCCCTCTCTTGTGGAGAACTATTCGATGTAATCTTCTTTTTGCGGTGTGTTTGTTGAGACCGATGAATTGCGGGTTTATGATCAAGTCTATCTATGAATAATATTTGAATCTTCTCTGAATTCTTTTATGTATGATTGGTTATCTTTGCAAGTCTCTTCGAATTATCAGTTTGGTTTGGCCTACTAGATTGATCTTTCTTGCAATGGGAGAAGTGCTTAGCTTTGGGTTTGCTTAGCTTTGGGTTTAATCTTGCGGTGTCCTTTCCTAGTGACAGTAGGGGCAACAAGGCATGTATTGTATTGTTGCCATCGAGGATAACAAGATGGTGTTTTCATCATATTGCATGAGTCTATCCCTCTACATCATGTCATCTTGCTTAAGGCGTTCCTCTGTTTTTAACTTAATACTCTAGATGCATGTTGGATAGCGGTCGATGAGTGGAGTAATAGTAGTAGATGCAGGCAGGAGTCGGTTTACTTATCTCGGACATGATGCCTATATACATGATCATACCTAGATATTCTCATAACTATGCTCAATTCTGTCAATTGCTCAGCAGTAATTTGTTCACCCACCGCAGAATACTTATGCTCTTGAGAGAAGCCACTAGTGAAACCTATGGCCCCCGGGTCTATCTTTATCATATTAATCTCCTACTACTTAGTTATTTCCTTTGCTTTTTTACTTGCCTTTATTTTACTTTGCATCTTTATCACAAAATACCAAAAATATTATCTTATCATATCTATTAGATCTCACTCTCATAAGTGGCCGTGTAGGGATTGACAACCCCTATTTGTGTTGGTTGCGAGGATTTATTTGTTTTGTGCAGGTACGAGGGACTCGCGCGTAGCCTCCTACTGGATTGATACCTTGGTTCTCAAAAACTGAGCGAAATACTTATGCTACTTTGCTGCATCATCCCTTCCTCTTCGGGGAAAACCAACGCAGTGCTCAAGAGGTAGCAAGAAGGATTTCTGGCGCCGTTGTCGGGGAGGTCTACGCAAAAGTCAACATACCAAGTACCCATCACATACCCTTATCTCCCGCATTACATTATTTGCCATTTGCCTCTTGTTTTCCTCTCCCCCACTTCACCCTTGCTATCTTACTCGCCCTCTCTCTCTATCCTCCCTCTATTTTTGCTCGCCTTTCTTCCGCCATGTCTGAATCAAAAAAGGTTGGGGGTTCTCTCCAGAGTTTTAGTACTTTGGACAACCCTTCTATTCTCGCTAAGCTCATAAATAAGGATACTATGGAAAAACCTACTGGAGTTATCAATGAGAGTCTTAATAATTTTGATGAAGATGATTCTGGAATTTTTCATTATTTACTTGATGAATCTTTGAAAGATGCTTGGTATAGACTATTAAGGATCAGGGCCAGCTATGTTCCTCAATATCAAATTGAAGTTTACTTAAAAAGATTTTATATTGCCCTGCCTTCTTCTTTTAAGCATGTATTAGATTCTATATTTGAAGAAGGTTTTCATGAAGGGGATGTCATAGACACTAATGAAAAAATGGAAACTATATTTGGGCACCCCATGAATGAGAAAGCTGAATCTACATCTCTTTTTCTCTCTTACCAAAACGAATCTATTAAAGAGATAAGGGCTAGCCTAGATACAAATTTCCGTAACATACTTAATCTTTCTTCTACCATTAATAGCCATGTGCTTTATCAAAATAGAATGATTAATTCTATAGATAGCAAGTTTTGCTCTTTTCTTTCCTAATACCAAAGATGGCCATACCTAGATCTATCCTTGCTTGTTATGCCTAGCTAGGGGCGTTAAACGATAGCGCTTGTTGGGAGGCAACCCAATTTTATTTTTATTCCTTGATTTTTGCTCCTGTTTAGTAATAAATAATTTATCTAGTCTCTGTTTTGGTTGTGTTTTTTGTGTTTAATTAGTGTTTGTGCCAAGTAGAACCATTGGGAAGACTTGGGGAAAGTCTTGTTACACTTGCTCTAAAAAAAGAAGAAACTTTAGCGCTCACGAGAACTGCTGTCATTTTTATTTGGAAAGTTCTATTTAGTTAATTATTTTTGCAGATGATTAATAGATAAATTCCTCACGTCCAGAAATTTATTTTAGAATTTTTGGGGTTCCAGATCTTGCGCTAGCTACAGATTACTACAGACTGTTTTGTTTTTGACAGATTCTGTTTTTCGTGTGTTGTTCGCTTATTTTGATGAATCTATGGCTAGTAAAATAGTTTATAAACCATAGAGAAGTTGGAATATAGTAGGTATAACACCAATATAAATAAATAATGAGTTCATTACAGTACCTTGAAGTGGTCTTTTATTTTCTTTCACTAACGGAGCTCACGAGATTTTCTACTTTAAGTTTTGTGTTGTGGAGTTTTCAAGTTTTGGGTAAAGATTTGATGGATTATGGAACAAGGAGTGGCAAGAGCCTAAGCTTGGGGATGCCCATGGAACCCCCAATATAATCTAAGGACACCTAAAAGCCAAAGCTTGGGGATGCCCCGGAAGGCATCCCCTCTTTCGTCTACTTCTATCGGTAACTTTACTTGGAGCTATATTTTTATTCGCCACATGATATGCGTTTTGCTTGGAGCGTCTTGTATGATTTGAGTCTTTATTTGTTAGTTTACCACAATCATACTTTCTGTACACACCTTTTGAGAGAGCCATACATGATTTGAAATTTGTTAGAATACTCTATGTGCTTCGCTTATATCTTTTGAGTTATATAGTTTTGCTCTAGTACTTCACTTATATCTTTTAGAGCACGGTGGTGGATTTGTTTTATAGAAAATATTGATATCTCATGCTTCACTTAGATTATTTTGAGAGTCTTAAATAGCATGGTAATTTGCTTAAAATCCTAATATGCTTCGTATACAAGATTAATAATAAAACTTTCTTATGAGTGTGTTGAATACTATGAGAAGTTCGATGCTTGATAATTGTTTTGAGATATGAAGATGGTGATATTAAAGTTGTGCTAGTTGAGTAGTTGTGAATTTGAGAAATACTTGTGTTAAAGTTTGTGATTCCCGTAGCATGCACGTATGGTGAACCGTTATGTGATGAAGTCGGAGCATGATTTATTTTTTGATTGTCTTCCTTATGAGTGGCGGTCGGGGACGAGCGATGGTCTTTTCCTACCAATATATCCCCCTAGGAGCATGCACATAATACTTTACTTTGATAACTTGTAGATTTTTGCAATAAGTATATGAGTTCTTTATGACTAATGTTGAGTCCATGGATTATACGCACTCTCACCCTTCCACCTTTGCTAGCCTCTCTAATACCGCGCACCTTTCGCCGGTATCATACACCCACCATATACCTTCCTCAAAACAGCCACCATACCTACCTATTATGGCATTTCCATAGCCATTCCGAGATATATTGCCATGCAACTTTCCACCGTTCCGTTTATTATGACACACTCCATCATTGTCATATTGCTTAGCATGCTCATGTAGTTGACATCGTATTTGTGGCAAAGCCACCATTCATAATTCTCTCATACGTGTCACTCTTGATTCATTGCATATCCCGGTACACCGCCGGAGGCATTCATATAGAGTCATATTTTGTTCTAAGAATCGAGTTGTAGTTCTTGAGTTGTAAGAAAAATAAAAGTGTGATGATCATCATTATTAGAGCATTGTCCCAGTGAGGAAAGGATGATGGAGACTATGGTTCCCCCACAAGTTGGGATGAGACTCCGGACGAAAAATAAATAAAAAGAGAAAGAAAAGATGCCATAAAAAAGAAGAGAAAAGGCCCAAATAAAAAAATGACAGAAAAAGAGAGAAGGGGAAATGCTACTATCCTTTTACCACACTTGTGCTTCAAAGTAGCACCATGATATTCATAATAGAGAGTCTCTCATGTTATCACTTTCATATACTAATGGGAATCTTTCATTATAGAACTTGGCTTGTATATTCCAATGATGGGCTTCCTCAAATTGCCCTAGGTCTTCATGAGCAAGCAAGTTGGATGCACACCCACTTAGTTTCTTTTTTAGCTTTCATATACTTATAGCTCTAGCGCATCCGTTCCATGGCAATCCCTACTCGCTCATATTGATATCTATTGATGGGCATCTCCATACCCCATTGATACGCCTAGTTGATGTGAGACTATCTTCCCCTTTTTTCATCTCCACAACCACCATTCTATTCCACCTATAGTGCTATGTCCATGGCTCACGCTCATGTATTGCGTGAAAATTGAAAAGGTTTTGAGAATGCCAAAAGTATGAAACAATTGCTTGGCTTGTCATCAGGGTTGTGCATGATTTAAATATTTTGTGTGGGGACGATGGAGCATAGCCAGACTATATGATTTTGTAGGGATAACTTTCTTTGGCCATGTTATTTTGAGAAGACATAATTGCTTTGTTAGTATGCTTGAAGTATTATTATTTTTATGTCAATATTAAACTTTTGTCTTGAATCTTTCGGATCTGAATATTCATACCACAATTAAGAAGAATTACATTAAAAATTATGCCAAGTAGCACTCCGCATCAAAAATTCTGTTTTTATCATTTACCTACTCGAGGACGAGCAGGAATTAAGCTTGGGGATGCTTGATACGTCTCTAACGTATCTATAAATTTTGATTGCTTCATGCTATATTATCTACTGTTTTGGACATTATTGGGCCTTATTATCCATTTTTACATTATTTTTGGGACTAACCTATTAACCGGAGGCCCAGCCCAGAATTGTTGTTTTTTGCCTGTTTTAGGGTTTCGAAGAAAAGGAATACCAAACGGAGTCCAAACGGAATGAAACCTTCAGGAATGTGATTTTCTCAACAAACAAGACCCGGGAGACTTGGACCCTACATGAAGACACAAAATAGGAGGCCACGAGGTAGGGGGCGCGCCCACCCCCACCAGGGGTGCCCTCCACCCTCGTGGGCACCCTGTTGCTCCACCGACATACTCCTTCCTCCTATATATACCTACGTACCCCCAAATGATCAGAGACAGAGCCAAAAACCTAATTCCTCCGCCGCAACTTTCTGTATCCACGAGATCCCATCTTGGGGCCTGTTCCGGAGCTCCGCCGGAGGGGGCATCGATCACGGAGGGCTTCTACATCAACACCATAGCATCTCCGATGAAGTGTGAGTAGTTTACCTTAGACCTACGGGTCCATAGTTATTAGCTAGATGGCTTCTTCTCTCTTTTTGGATCTCAATACAATGTTCTCCCCCTCTCTTGTGGAGAACTATTCGATGTAATCTTCTTTTTGCGGTGTGTTTGTTGAGACCGATGAATTGTGAGTTTATGATCAAGTCTATCTATGAATAATATTTGAATCTTCTCTGAATTCTTTTATGTATGATTGGTTATCTTTGCAAGTCTCTTCGAATTATCAGTTTGGTTTGGCCTACTAGATTGATCTTTCTTGCAATGGGAGAAGTGCTTAGCTTTGGGTTCAATCTTGCGGTGTCCTTTCCTAGTGACAGTAGGGGCAACAAGGCACGTATTGTATTGTTGCCATCGAGGATAACAAGATGGGGTTTTCATCATATTGCATGAGTCTATCCCTCTACATCATGTCATCTTGCTTAACGCATTACTCTGTTTTTAACTTAATACTCTAGATGCATGCTAGATAGCGGTCGATGAGTGGAGTAATAGTAGTAGATGCAGGCAGGAGCCGGTCTACTTGTCTCGGACGTGATGCCTATATACATGATCATACCTAGATATTCTCATAACTATGCTCAATTATGTCAATTGCTCAACAGTAATTTGTTCACCCACCATAGAATACTTATGCTCTTGAGAGAAGACACTAGTGAAACCTATGGCCCCCGGGTCTATATTTATCATATTAATCTCCTACTACTTAGTTATTTCCTTTGCTTTTTTAGTTTGCCTTTATTTTACTTTGCATCTTTATCACAAAAATACCAAAAATATTATCTTATCATATCTATCAGATCTCACTCTCCTAAGTGGCCGTGTAGGGATTGACAACCCCTATTCGCGTTGGTTGCGAGGATTTATTTGTTTTGTGCAGGTCCGAGGGACTCGCGCGTAGCCTCCTACTGGATTGATACCTTGGTTCTCAAAAACTGAGGGAAATACTTACGCTACTTTGCTGCATCATCCCTTCCTCTTCGGGGAAAACCAACGCAGTGCTCAAGAGGTAGCACTCCCGAGTAGGGCTAACCTTTCTTAAACTCTATTGAAGTGTTGTCGGCGTGTTTATTTGCACTGGTGGCATGTAATCTGTTGTCTGCTTGTGCTTTATTATCACAGTGGCGAACTTTTATGCCTAGTGGAAGTAATATGCCGTAATTTATTTATTGTATTGTCTAGGTTTTTTCTTATTCACGATGTTGCAGTTATTTTATTGTACATATATCCTATCTTCGCTCCTTGAAAAGTAAACCGGCCAAACCGTAAAATTATTGTACATAATCAGGCTATCATGCAAATCACTATGTATGGGCCGCATCATGGGCACAGTCATCTAGGTCCGTTAACAGGCCTAAATGTAAACTGGACCACTAGTAGTATCGAGCCTTTAATAGGCCGAGTAAACCGCCGGCCCTATTTTCGCAAGAAAATTCAATGGACTTTTAGTAGGCTGAAAGTAGGTTGGGCCTGATGAAGGAAATATGCCGTAGAGGCAATAATAAAGTTATTATTTATTTCCTTATATCGTGATAAATGTTTATTATTCATGCTAGAATTGTATTAACCGGAAACATAATACATGTGTGAATACATAGACAAACAGAGTGTCACTAGTATGCCTCTACTTGACTAGCTCATTAATGAAAGATGGTTATGTTTCCTAACCATGGACAAAAGAGTTGTTATTTGATTACCGAGGTCACATCATTAGTTGAATGATCTGATTGACATGACCCATTCCATTAGCTTAGCACACGATCGTTTAGTATGTTGCTATTGCTTTCTTCATGACTTATACATGTTCCTATGACTATGAGATTATGCAACTCCCGTTTGCCAGAGGAACACTTTGGGTACTACCAAACGTCACAACGTAACTGGGTGATTATAAAGGAGTACTACAGGTGGCTCCAAAGGTAGATGTTGGGTTGGCGTATTTCGAGATTAGGATTTGTCACTCCGATTGTCGGAGAGGTATCCCGGGGCCCTCTCGGTAATGCACATCACTTAAGCCTTGCAAGCATTGCAACTAATGAGTTAGTTGCGGGATGATGTATTACGGAACGAGTAAAGAGACTTGCCAGTAACGAGATTGAACTAGGTATTGGATACCGACGATCGAATCTCGGGCAAGTAACATACCGATGACAAAGGGAACAACGTATGTTGTTATGCGGTCTGACCAATAAAGATCTTCGTAGAATATGTAGGAGCCAATATGGGCATCCAGGTCCCGCTATTGGTTATTGACCGGAGACGTGTCTCGGACATGTCTACATTGTTCTCGAACCGTAGGGTCCGCACGCTTAAGGTTTTGATGACAGTTGTATTATGAGTTTATGAGTTTTGATGTACCGAAGGAGTTCGGAGTCCCGGATGAGATCACGGACATGACGAGGAGTCTCGAAATGGTCGAGATGTAAAGATTGATATATTGGAAGCCTATGTTTGGACATCGGAAGTGTTCCGGGTGAAATCGGGATTTTACCGGATTACCGGGAGGGTTACCGGAACCCCCCGGGAGCCAAATGGGCCTACATGGGCCATTGTGGAAAGGTGAAAGGGGCTGCCAAGGAGGGCTGCGCGCCTCCCCCCCTCCGCTAGTCCTATTAGGACTAGGAGAGGTGGCCGGCCACCTCTCTCTCTTTCCCTCTCCCTTTTTTCCAAGGAGTCCTAGTTGGAATAGGATTGGGGGGGGGGAGTCCTACTCCCGGTAGGAGTAGGACTCCTCCTGCGCCTCCCTCCTTTGGCCGGCCAGCCTCCCCCCTTTCATCCTTTATATACGGGGGCAGGGGACACCCCAAGACACACAAGTTGATCCTTGAGATCGTTCCTTAGCCGTGTGCGGTGCCCCCTGCCACCAAATTCCACATCTATCATACCGTTGCAGTGCTTAGCCGAAGCCCTGCGTCGGTAGTACATCAAGATCGGCACCACGCCATCGTGCTGACAGGAACTCTTCCTCGACGCTTTGCTGGATCGGAGCCCGAGGATCGTCATCGAGCTGAACGTGTGCTAAGAACTCGGAGGTGCCGGAGTAACGGTGCTTGGATCGGTCGGATCGGGAAGAAGACGTACGACTACTTCCTCTATGTTGTGTGATCGCTTCCGCAGTCGGTCTGCGTTGGTACATAGACAACACTCTCCCCTCTCGTTGCTATGCATCACCATGATCTTGCGTGTGCGTAGGAAAATTTGAAATTACTACGTTCCCCAACAGTGGCATCCGAGCCTAGGTTTTATGGTTTGATGTTATTTGCACGAGTAGAACACAAGTGAGTTGTGGGCGATACAAGTCATACTGCCTACCAGCATGTCATACTTTGGTTCGGCGGTATTGTTGGACGAGACGACCCGGACCAACCTTACGCGTACGCTTACGCGAGACCGGTTCCCTCGACGTGCTTTGCACATAGATGGCTTGCGGGCGACTGTCTCTCCAACTTTAGTTGAACCAAGTGTGGCTACGCCCGGTCCTTGAGAAGGTTAAAACGGAGTCTATTTGACGAACTATCGTTGTGGTTTTGATGCGTAGGTGAGATGAGTTCTTACTTAAGCCCGTAGCAGCCACGTAAAACTTGCAACAACAAAGTAGAGGACGTCTAACTTGTTTTTGCAGGGCATGTTGTGATGTGATATGGTCAAGGCATGATGCTGATTTTATTGTATGAGATGATCATGTTTTGTAACCGAGTTATCGGCAACTGGCAGGAGCCATATGGTTGTCGCTTTATTGTATGCAATGCAATCGCGATGTAATGCTTTACTTTATTACTAAGCGGTAGTGATAGTCGTGGAAGCATAAGATTGGCGAGACGACAACGATGCTACGATGGATATCAAGGTGTCGCGCCGGTGACGATGGTGATCATGACAGTGCTTCAGAGATGGAGATCACAAAGCACAAGATGATGATGGCCATATCATATCACTTATATTGATTGCATGTGATGTTTATCTTTTTATGCATCTTATCTTGCTTTGATTGACGGTAGCATTATAAGATGATCTCTCACTAAATTATCAAGAAGTGTTCTCCCTGAGTATGCACCGTTGTGAAAGTTCTTCGTGCTGAGACACCACGTGATGATCGGGTGTGATAGGTTCTACGTTCAAATACAATGGGTGCAAAACAGTTGCACACGCGGAATACTCAGGTTATACTTGACGAGCCAAGCATATACAGATATGGCCTCGGAACACGGAGACTGAAAGGTCAAGCGTGAATCATATAGTAGATATGATCAACATAACGATGTTCACCATTGAAAACTACTCCATCTCACGTGATGATCGGTTATGGTTTAGTTGATTTGGATCACGTGATCACTTAGAGGATTAGAGGGATATCTATCTAAGTGGGAGTTCTTAAGTAATATGATTAATTGAACTTAAATTTATCATGATCTTAGTCCTGGTAGTATTTTGCAAATTATGTTGTAGATCAATAGCTCTCGTTGTTGCTTCCCTGTGTTTATTTTGATATGTTCCTAGAGAATATTGTGTTGAAAGATGTTAGTAGCAATGATGCGGATTGGATCCGTGATCTGAGGTTTATCCTCATTGCTGCACAGAAGAATTATGTCCTTGATGCACCGCTAGGTGACAGACCTATTGCAGGAGTAGATGCAGACGTTATGAACGTTTGGCTGGCTCAATATGATGACTACTTGATAGTTTAGTGCACCATGCTTAATGGCTTAGAATCGGGACTTCAAAGACGTTTTGAACGTCATGGACCATATGAGATGTTCCAGGAGTTGAAGTTAATATTTCAAGCAAATACCCGAGTTGAGAGATATGAAGTCTCCAACAAGTTCTATAGCTAAAAGATGGAGGAGAATCGCTCAACTAGTGAGCATGTGCCCAGATTGTCTGAGTACTACAATCGCTTGAATCAAGTGGGAGTTAATCTTCCAGATAAGATAGTGATTGACAGAATTCTCTAGTCAACATCACCAAGTTAGTAGAACTTTGTGATGAACTATAATATGCAAGGGATGACAAAAGTAATTCCTAAGCTCTTCGTGATGCTGAAGTCAACGAAGGTAGAAATCAAGAAAAACATCAAGTGTTGATGGTTGACAAGACCAATAGTTTCAAGAAAAGGGCAAAGGGAAGAAGGGGAACTTCAAGAAGAACGGCAAGCAAGTTGCTGCTCAAGTGAAGAAGCCCAAGTCTGATCCTAAGCCTGAGACTAAGTGCTTATACTACAAAGGGACTAATCACTGGAAGCGGAACTACCCCAAATGATTGGCGGATAAGAAGGATGGCAAAGTAAACATAAGTATATTTGATATACATGTTATTGATGTGTGCTTTACTAGTGTTTATAGCAACCCCTTAGTATTTGATGCTAGTTCAGTTGCTAAGAGTAGTAACTCGAAACGGGAGTTGCAGAATAAACAGAGACTAGTTAAGGGTGAAGTGACAATGTGTGTTGGAAGTAGTTCCAAGATTGATATGATCATCATCGCACACTCCCCTATACTTTCGGGATTAGTGTTGAACCTAAATAAGTGTTATTTGGTGTTTGTGTTGAGCATGAATATGATTTGATCATGTTTATTGTAATACGGTTATTCATTTAAGTAAAAGAATAAATTGTTGTTCTGTTTACATGAATAAAACCTTATATGGTTACACACCCAATGAAAATAGTTCATTGGATCTCGACCTTAATAATACACATATTCATAATATTGAAACCAAAAGATGCAAAGTTAATAATGATAGTGCAACTTATTTGTGGCACTGCTGTTTAGGTCATATTGGTATAAAGCGCATGAAGAAACTCCATGCTGATGGGCTTTCGGAATCACTTGATTATGAATCACTTGATGCTTGCGAACCATGCCTTTTGGGCAAGATGACTAAAACGCCGTTCTCCGGAACAATGGAGCGAGAAAAGATTTGTTGGAAATCATACATACTGATGTATGTGGTCCAATGAATATTGAGGCTCGCGACAGGTATCATTATTTTCTGATCTTCACAAATGATTTGAGCAGATATGAGTATATCTACTTGATGAAACATAAGTCTGAAACATTTGAAAATTTCAAAGAATTTCAGAGTGAAGTGAAAAACATCGTGACAAGAAAATAAAGTTTCTACGATCTGATCACGGAGACAAATATTTGAGTTACGAATTTGGTCTTCAGTTAAAACAATGTGAAATAGTTTCACTACTCACGCTACCTGGAACACCACAGCATAATGGTGTGTCCGAACGTCATAACCGTACTTTATTGGATATAGTGCAATCTATGATGTTTCTTACCGATTTACCACTATCGTTTTGGGGTTATGCATTAGAGACAGCTGCATTCACGTTAAATAGGGCACCATCTAAATCCGTTGAGACGACACCGTGTGAACTATGGTTTGGCAAGAAACCTAAGCTGTCGTTTCTTAAAGTTTGGGGTTGCGATGCTTATATGAAAAAGTTTCATCCTGCTAAGCTCAAAACTCAAATCGGAGAAGTGCATCTTCATAGGATATCCAAAGGAAACTATTGGATACACCTTCTATCACAGATCCGAAGGCAAGACTTTTGTTGCTAAATTCGGAAACTTTCTGGAGAAGGAGTTTCTCTCGAAAGAAGTGAGTGGGAGGAAAGTAGAACTTGACGAGGTAACTGTACCTGCTCCCTTATTGGAAAGTAGTACATCACAGAAAAATGTTTCTGTGACACCTACACCAGTTAGTGAGGAAGCTAATGATGATGATCATGAAACTTCAGAACAAGACACTACTGAACCTCGTAGATCAACCAGAGTAGATCCGCGCCAGAGTGGTACGGTAATCCTGTTCTGGAAGTCATGCTACTAGATCATGATGATCCTACGAACTATGAAGAAGCGATGGTGAGCCCAGATTCCGCAAAGTGGCTTGAAGCCATGAAATCTGAGATATGATCCATGTATGAGAACAAAGTATGGACTTTGGTTGACTTGCCCGATGATTGGCAAGCCATAGAAAATAAATGGATCTTCAAGAGGAAGACAGACGCTGATAGTAGTGTTACTATCTACAAAGCTAGAATTGTCGCAAAAGGTTTTCGACAAGTTCAAGGTGTTGACTACGATGAGATTTTCTCACTCGGATCTATGCTTAAGTATGTCCGAATCATGTTAGCAATTGCCGCATTTTATGAAATCTGGCAAATGGATAAACAAAACTGCATTCCTTAATGGATTTGCTAAAGAAGAGTTGTATATGATGCAACTAGAAGGTTTTGTCAATCCTAAAGGTGTTAACTAAATATGCAAGCTCCAGCGATCTATCTGTGGACTGGTGCAAACATCTCGGAGTTGGAATATACGCTTTGATGAGTTGATCAAAGCATATAGTTTTATACAGACTTGCGGTGAAGCCTGTATTTACGAGAAAGTGAGTGGGAGCACTACAGCATTTCTGATAAGTATATGTGAATGACATATTGTTGATCGGAAATAATGTAGAATTATTCTGTAAAGCATAAAAGGAGTGTTTGAAAGGAGTTTTTCAAAGAAAGACTTCGGTAAAGCTGCTTACATATTGAGCTTCAAGATCTATAGAGATAGATCAAGACGCTTGATAAGTTTTTCAATAAGTACACACCTTGACAAGATTTTGAAGTAGTTCAAAATGGAACAGTCAAAGAAAAAGTTTCTTGCCTGTGTTACAAGGTGTGAAGTTGAGTAAAGACTCAAAGCCCGACCACGGCAGAAGATAGAAAGAGAATGAAAGTCATTTCCTATGCCTCATTCATAGGTTCTATAAAGTATGCCATGCTGTGTACCAGATCTATTGTATACCCTGCACTGATTTGGCAAGGGAGTACAATAGTGATCTAGGAGTAGATCACTGGACAGCGGTCAGAATTATCCTTAGTGAAATAAGGATATGTTTCTCGATTATGGACGTGACAAAAAGGTTCGTCGTAAAGGGTTACGTCGATGCAAGTTTTTGACACTGATCCAGATGAATCTAAAGTCTCAATCTGGATACATATTGAAAGTGGGAGCAATTAGCTAGAGTAGCTCCGTGCAAGAGCATTATAGACATAGAATTTTGCAAAATACTTACGGATCTGAATGTGACAGACCAGTTGACTAAAATTATCTCACAAGCAAAACATGATCACACCTTAGTACTCTTTGGGTGTTAATCACATAGAGATGTGAACTACATTACTGACTCTAGTAAACCCTTTGAGTGTAGGTCACATGATGATGTGAACTGTGGGTGTTAATCACATGGTGATGTGAACTATTGCTGCTAAATCACATGGCGATGTGAACTAGATTATTGACTCTAGTGCAAGTGGGAGACTGAAGGAAATATGCCCTAGAGGCAATAATAAAGTTATTATTTATTTCCTTATATCATGATAAATGTTTATTATTCATGCTAGAATTGTATTAACCGGAAACATAATACATGTGTGAATACATAGACAAACAGAGTGTCACTAGTATGCCTCTACTTGACTAGCTCATTAATCAAAGATGGTTATGTTTCCTAACCATGGACAAAAGAGTTGTTATTTGATTACCGAGGTCACATCATTAGTTGAATGATCTGATTGACATGACCCATTCCATTAGCTTAGCACACGATCGTTTAGTATGTTGCTATTGCTTTCTTCATGACTTATACATGTTCCTATGACTATGAGATTATGCAACTGCCGTTTGCCGGAGGAACACTTTGGGTACTACCAAACGTCACAACATAACTGGGTGATTATAAAGGAGTACTACAGGTGGCTCCAAAGGTAGATGTTGGGTTGGCGTATTTCGAGATTAGGATTTGTCACTCCGATTGTCGGAGAGGTATCTCGGGGCCCTCTCGGTAATGCACATCACTTAAGCCTTGCAAGCATTGCAACTAATGAGTTAGTTGCGGGATGATGTATTACGGAACGAGTAAAGAGACTTGCCAGTAACGAGATTGAACTAGGTATTGGATACCGACGATCGAATCTCGGGCAAGTAACATACCGATGACAAAGGGAACAACGTATGTTGTTATGCGGTCTGACCGATAAAGATCTTCGTAGAATATGTAGGAGCCAATATGGGCATCTAGGTCCCGCTATTGGTTATTGACCGGAGACGTGTCTCGGACATGTCTACATTGTTCTCGAACCGTAGGGTCCGCACGCTTAAGGTTTCGATGACAGTTGTATTATGAGTTTATGAGTTTTGATGTACCGAAGGAGTTCGGAGTCCCAGATGAGATCACGGACATGACGAGGAGTCTCGAAATGGTCGAGACGTAAAGATTGATATATTGGAAGCCTATGTTTGGACATCGGAAGTGTTCCGGGTGAAATCGGGATTTTACCGGATTACCGGGAGGGTTACCGGAACCCCCCGGGAGCCAAATGGGCCTACATGGGCCATTGTGGAAAGGTGAAAGGGGCTGCCAAGGAGGGCTGCGCGCCTCCCCCCTCCCCTAGTCCTATTAGGACTAGGAGAGGTGGCCGGCCACCTCTCTCTCTTTCCCTCTCCCTTTTTTCCAAGGAGTCCTAGTTGGAATAGGATTGGGGGGGGGAGTCCTACTCCCGGTAGGAGTAGGACTCCTCCTGCGCCTCCCTCCTTTGGCCGGCCAGCCTCCCCCCTTTCATCCTTTATATACGGGGGCAGGGGACACCCCAAGACACACAAGTTGATCCTTGAGATCGTTCCTTAGCCGTGTGCGGTGCCCCCTGCCACCAAATTCCACCTCTATCATACCGTTGCAGTGCTTAGCCGAAGCCCTGCGTCGGTAGTACATCAAGATCGTCACCACGCCGTCGTGCTGACAGGAACTCTTCCTCGACGCTTTGCTGGATCGGAGCCCGAGGATCGTCATCGAGTTGAACGTGTGCTAAGAACTTGGAGGTGCCGGAGTAACGGTGCTTGGATCGGTCGGATCGGGAAGAAGACGTACGACTACTTCCTCTATGTTGTGTGATCGCTTCCGCAGTCGGTCTGCGTTGGTACGTAGACAACACTCTCCCCTCTCGTTGTTATGCATCACCATGATCTTGTGTGTGCGTAGGAAAATTTGAAATTACTACGTTCCCCAACACCTGAAACGTGCCGAACAGCTCACGGGCCGACAGCAGGCCGAAATAGACCCCGACCCATGATTGTGCCAATCACATTACGGGCCGTTAACAGGCCAAAATTATCTCGTTCCTTGTTTGGCCCAATCAGATTATCGGCTGTGAGCAGGCCGGATGCAAAGCGGGCCATAGTTAGGCCCAACTATATGACGGGCTTTTAAAACGCCAAAATGTTAATCGGGCCTTTAACAGACCGAAACTAATATCCGGCTCTATTACTAAATGGACCTTTAGCAAATAGAAAATCCTAACCGGGCCTCAAGTGGGCCCAAAAGCACATCGTCCAGTTGATGGGCCCAATCTGATATGGGCCATAATTTAGCCCAAAGGCTCTTAAAGGGTCGGATCTGATATGGGCTGTAATGTGGCCCAGAACGTGGTAGGCCATTAATGGGTCGAATCTCATATGGGCCCTTATTAGGCCTAGAACGTGGCAGGCTGTTAATGGACCGGATCAAATATGGGACGACATATGGCCCAAAACATGGCAGCCTGTTAACGGGCCAGCCCACTAGTGTCTTCAAATCTTGTGGGCCTTTAGCTGGGCCGGCCCATTATGGTCTGCAAAATCTCGTCGGCCTTTAGCTGGGCCGGCCCATTATGGTCTGCAAAATCTTGTGGGCCTTTAGCTGGGCCGGCCCATTATGGTCTGCAAAATCTTGTGGGCCTTCAGTTGGGCCGATCAGTTAATATTTATGGGCCACTTTTCGGCCGGTCTACGTGTCAACATATCATAAGCGCATGTCGCTCATTGGATGAGTGACATCTGTCCCAATGCGGAGCTACCACGTGGTTGCGTCGGCCAATGAGAATTTTACACGTGGAAAATCTCCATTGGTCATGGCTGTTAGCGGGTTATCGGATCCAAAACCGGACCCGATAGCTTAACAGCGACCCGTTACAGTGGATGCCACGTGTCGGTTAGCGTTGACAAAAGCACTTCGATGACGCTCCATTTATCATCATGGAAGTGGACATTTCGTGATGATAATTTTGGTAATGTCATGGAACACTTCTACGACAGCACATGTATGACTATCTTGATTCTGTCATAAAATCGTCATGGATGTACATGCATGACAGAAAACGTGATTTACTGTGACAAACACGTATCATGACGGAAGTGTATTTTTTTTGTAGTGAGAGGCTTGCGGCGGCGGAACTTCTGATCTAGGGTTATTTCTGGGGGTTTCCTATATTTATAGGATTTTTTGACATCGGTCTCATGTCCAGATGGGCTTCGAGGGGCCCACTACCCACCAGCACACGACCGAGGCCTCTGGCACGCCCTGGTGGGTAGTGGCCACCTCCTTCACCTTCTAGTCCTCCCACGAAGCTTTCAAGCCTCTTTTGTTCCAGAAAAACATCAAAAAGTTTTCTTGCATTTGGAGAACTTTTATTTCTGCACAAAAAACAACACCATGGCAGTTCTGCTGAAAACGGCATCAGCCCGGGTTAGTTCCATTCAAATCATACCAAAGCCATGTAGAATTGTTGTAAACATGGCATGAATACTTCATAAATTATAGATACGTTGGAGACATATCAACTGTCTACCAGATATTTCGATCTCCCTCAGATTAAGGATCTCAGCAACGTATTAAACATGAATGACCACCTTCCATCAAAGCTGTCATTATTCTTTTCTTCTTTTATCCTTATGATATTAAAATCTCCTCCCACCAGTATTGGTAACCTTTCATCCCCACAGATTCTCACAAGATCAGTGAGGAAGTGGTTTGAACTCCAGTTGAGCTGCACCATATACAACCACCAAGGCCCATTGATGCGGAGCATCCTTCCATCATCCCCATGGACTCTACTATAACTCATCAAGCACCCCGCGGACCTAAGACAAGAGCTCGAGCACGCACCATCGAAACCAAGGTGAACTCACTCCTACTTGAGATAGATATGGATATGAATGGAACTTGGATGCTACCTCACCAAAATAGCCATGGAACATCCCACGGGCATAGGATAAGGACCCCAAGGCCTCAAGGAAGGAGAAGTAGTGCATCAAGACGATTACAGCAGGTCCCAGGCGACCCCGTGCGCACGGGCCTCCCCGGCCCCGTGCCCACGGGCCTCCCAGAAACCTTCTGTAATGGAGACGCGCTCACTCGTGCGCATGGCCTCCAGACCACGGGCCCTCGCCGCTATAGCACCACATGCGCACGAGCGTGTACCGTGCCCTCGGGACCCCCACGCGCACTGATACGTCTCCAACGTATCTATAATTTTTGATTGTTCCATGATGTTATATTATCATTCTTGGATGTTTTACAATCATTTTATATCATTTTGGTACTAACCTATTGACATAGTGCCCAGTGCCAGTTGATGTTTTCTGCATGTTTTTTACATCGCAAGAAATCAATATCAAACAGAGTCCAAACAGAGCGAAACTTTTTGTGGATTTTTTGGACCAGAAGACATCTAGTGGGCCAAATAAGTACCGAAGAAGGAGCCCGAGGTGAGCACAAGACACCAGGGCGCGCCTGGCCTCCCACACTACATCTTTGCTCTATAAATACCCCAATATTATCTCTTGCTTCACTTAAATTAATTTGAGAGAAAGAAATATGATGCTCATGATCTTCACTTATATTTGTTTGAGCTTATTAAAAGCAACATACGAAACTAGTCCTAAAGTGATAGATATCCAAGGAGGATATAATAAAAAAACTTTCATGAAGATCATTGGATAAAGTAAACTTGATTCCTTGTAATAGTTTTGAGATATGGTGATGTGATATGTGAGTCATGTTGATGAGTAATTATGCTTTAGTAAGAATATTGGTGTTAAGGTTTGTGATTCCCTATGCAAGCACGAAAGTCAATAGTTATGCAATGAAATTACATCCTACTTATGGTGCTTTATTCGGTGTTAATTTTGCTCAATGCTCGCTTATGAGATTTTCCGTTTCTTAGTTGGTCGCTTCTCAATCTTTTGCTAGCCTTCATTTTGCACTAAGTATGATCACTACTTGTGAATCTAAAATCCTTTAAACCAGTTTTGCCATATGAGTCCACCATACCTACCTATATGCGGTATTTCCGTGCCGTTCTAAGAAAATTTGAATGTGCCATCTCTACTTTTAAAATAAACTTCTCTTTGTGTGCTTCTACCGCTCATGAAACGGTAGGGGGTGGCTAATATATTTCCATGTTAGATGTGTTATTCTCACGATGAGCGTTTATTCACTTGTCATTGCGTGAGACTACGACAAAGATATTAGGGATGCCCAGTCCTGAAATGAAAAATGAATTTACTTTATGTTGTCAAATAATAAATTCCTTGAAAAGTGTTGGTATGGAAGGCACCCGTGAATACGGTTAGCCATGGAAAGTGAAAGTGTGTTTTAAAAAGGAATAAACTTTATTTTCTATTTGGGAACTGCCTATGATATATCTAGCATGGAAAGTATTGGGAACTACTCGTTCGTTTTCGTTGATAGTAAAAGCATGCCTCCCAAAATGTTTTTATCTCTACCTTTTTAGCTTTGAGCTCTGGCACCTCTACAAATCCCTATTTCCCTCTGCGAAGGGCCTTTCTTTTACTTTACGCATTTTTTATTTTTTATTTGAGTCTCCATCTCCTCTTATAAAGCAGCAACTAGGGGGCACTATGATCGTACTTGAGCATTGGGTGTAGCTAATATGCGAGTGTGTTTCATGAATGGATCAATGATTGAGCATAATGGGCTAGGGATAACTTGCTTTAGCGTTGATATTTTGAAAGATATGGTTGCTTGTTGATATGATTGAGTATTTAAGTCCTCATGTCAAAACTTGACTATTGCTTTGAACCATATAAAAGTCCAAATGTCCATGCTAGAAAGAAAATAATATGTGATGAGCATCTTAGGTAGCATTCCACATCAAAAATTCTGTTTTTATCATTTACCTACTCGAGGACAAGCGGGAATTAAGCTTGGGGATGCTGATACGTCTCCAATGTATCTATAATTTTTGATTGTTCCATGTTGTTATATTATCATTCTTGGATGTTTTACAATCATTTTATAATCATTTTATATCATTTTTGGTACTAACCTATTGACATAGTGCCTAATGCCAGTTGTTGTTTTCTGCATGTTTTTACATCACAGGAAATCAATATGAAACAGAGTCCAAACACAGCGAAACTTTTTGTGGATTTTCTTGAAGGAAATATGCCCTAGAGGAAATAATAAAGTTGTTATTTTATATTTCCTTTTATGATGATAAATATATATTATTCATGCTAGAATTGTATTAACCGGAAACTTGATACATGTGTGGATACATAGACAAAACACTGTGTCCCTAGTAAGCCTCTACTAGAGTAGCTCGTTAATCAAAGATGGTTAAGTTTCCTAACCATAGACATGTGTTGTCATTTGATGAACGGGATCACATCATTAGGAGAATGATGTGATGGACAAGACCCATCTGTTAGCATAACATATTGATCGTTCAGTTTTATTGCTATTGCTTTCTTCATGTCAATACATATTCCTTCGACTGTGAGATTATGCAACTCCCGGATACCGGAGGAATGCCTTGTGTGGTATCAAACATCACAATGTAACTGGGTGATTACAAAGATGCTCTATAGGTATCTCCGAAGGTGTTTGTTGGGTTGGCATAGATTGAGATTAGGATTTGTCACTCTGAGTAACGGAAAGGTATCTTTGGGCCTTCTCGGTAATGCACATCATAAGAAGCCTTGCAAGCAAAGTTATTAATGAGTTAGTTACGGGATGATGTATTATGGAACAAGTAAAGAGACTTGCCGATAACGAGATTGAACTAGGTATGAAGATACCAACGATCGAATCTCGGGCAAGTAACATACCGATGACAAAGGGAATAACGTATGTTGTCATAACGGTTTGACCGGTAAAGATCTTCATAGAATATGTAGGAGCCAATATGAGAATCCAGGTTCCGCTATTGGTTATTGACTGGAGAGGTGTCTCGGTCATGTCTACATAGTTCTCGAACCCGTAGGGTCCGCACGCTTAACGTTTGATGACGATTTAGTATTATATGAGTTATGTGATTAGGTGACCGAATGTTGCTCGGAGTCCCGGATGAGATCACGGACATGATGAGGAGTCTCAAAATGGTCGAGAGGTAAATATTGATATATAGGACGATGGTATTCGGACACCGGAAGTGTTCTAGAGGGTATCGGGTACTTATCGGGTCACCGAAAGGTGTTTCGGGTACCCCGACAATCCTATGGGCTATATGGGCCTTGTAAAGGAACACACCAGCCCACAAGGGGCTGGTGCACCCTATGAGGCTATAGGAGGAGGAGAAGGAAAGGGGGAAAGGGAAAGGAAAGTGTGGATTAGGATTCCCAGTTCCTTCCCTCGCCCCCCTCTTTCCTTCCCCTTCATCCATACATAGAAAGGGGGGCGCAGGGCAAGGCAAGGCCCCTAGGGGGCGGTGGCCAACCCTAGGGCGCCCCTGGCTGCCTCTCCTCCCCCTCCCACCTATATATATTTGGGGAGGGGGCGCCTGGAACACACACCAACAATTTTTAGCCGTGTGCGGCGCCCCCTCCATAGTTTACGCCTCCGGTCATATCTTCGTAGTGCTTAGGCGAAGCCCTGCACAGATCACTTCACCATCACCGTCACCATGTTGTCGTGCTGACGGAACTCATCTTCTTCCCCAACACCTTTGCTGGATCAAGAGGACGAGGGGCGTCATCGAGCTGAACGTGTGCAGAACTCGGAGGTGCCATACATTCGGTGCTTGATCGGTCAGATCTAGAATAAGTTCGACTACATCAACCGCTGATGTCGCTTGAAGCTACATCAGTATTTCCCTAAAGAGGAAGGGATGATGCAGCACAACAGCGGTAGGTATTTCCCTAAGTGATGAAACCAAGGTTATCAAACCAGTAGGAGAACCAAGCAACACAACGTAAACAACACCTGCACACAAATAACAAATACTCGCAACCCGATGTGTAAAAGGGGTTGTCAATCCCTTTTGGGTAGCGGCGCCCCAAGATAGGCAAACGGACATGAATAAAATTGTAGTAGATTGATAGATCGAACGCCAAATAAAATAAATAATAATAAATTGCAGCAAGGTATTTTTGTATTTTTGGTTTAATAGATATGAAATAAAAGTAAAGGAAAAGTAGATCGCAAAGGCAAATAATATGAGAAAGAGACCCGGGGGCCGTAGGTTTCACTAGTGGCTTCTCTCGAGAAAAATAACAAACAGTGGGTAAAACAATTACTGTTGGGCAATTGATAGAACTTCAAATAATCATGACGATATCCAAGCAATGATCATTACATAGGCATCACGTCCAAAATTAGTAGACCGACTCCTGTCTTCATCTACTACTATTACTCCACACATCGAACTCTATCGAGTACGCATCTACTGTATTAAGTTCATGGAGAAATGGAGTAATGCAATAAGAACGATGACATGATGTAGACAATACCTATCTATTTAGAGATAGATCCCACCGTTTTATCCTTAGCAGCAACGATACATACATGTCGGTTCCCCTTCTGTCACTGGGATCAAGCACCGTAAGATCGAACCCACTACAAAGCACCTCTTCCCATTGCAAGATAAATAGATCAAGTTGGCCAAACAAAACCCGAATATTGGAGAAGAAATACGAGGCTATAAGCAATCGTGCATATAAGAGATCAAAGAAACACAAATAACTTTCATGGATATAAAAAGATAGATCTTATCATAAACTGAAATTTTATCCGATCCCAACAAACACACCGCAAAAAGAGTTACATCATATGGATCTCCAAGAGACCATTGTATTGAGAATCAAATGAGAGAGAGGAAGACATCTAGCTACTAACTACGGACCTGAAGGTCTACAAAGAACTACTCAAGCATCATTGGAGAGGCACCAATGGAAGTGGTGAACCCTCCATGATGGTGTCCAGATTGGATCTGTTGGTTCTAGACTCTGCGGCGGCTGGAATTGATTTTCGTCGACTCCCCTAGGGTTTTTGGAATATTGGGGTATTTATAGAGCAAAGAGGCGGTCTGGGGGGCACCCGAGGTGGTCACAACCCACCAGGGCGCGCCTGGGCCTCCTGGCACGCCCTGGTGGGTTGTGCTCCCCTCGGAGCACCCCCAGGCGCTGCCTTGGCCCATTGGGTGTCTTCTGGTCCATAAAGAATCTACATAAAGTTTCGTTGCATTTGGACTCCGTTTAGAATTGATTTCCTGCGATGTAAAAAACATGCAAAAAACAGCACTTGGCACTATGTCAATAGGTTAGTACCAAAAAATGATATAAAATGACTATAAAATGATTATAAAACATCCAAGATTGATAATGTAACAGCATGGAACAATAAAAAATTATAGATACGTTGGAGACATATCAGCATCCCAAAGCTTAACTCCTACTCGTCCTCGAGTAGGTAAGCGATAAAAACAATTTTTTGACGTGGAATGCTGCCTAACATGTCATATCATATTTCTTTTCTTTATAGCATGGACATTTGGACTTTTATTTTGTTTAAAGCAATAGTCTAGTTTTGACATGATAACTTAAATACTCAAGCATATCAATAATCACCCATGTCCTTCAGAATATCAACGCTAAAATAAGCTATCCCTAGCCGATCATGCTCAATCATTGATCCATTCATGAAACACACTCGCATATTAACTACAGTCAATACTCAAGTACGATCATAGTGCCTCCTAGTTGGTGCTTTTATAAGTGAAGATGGAGACTCAAATTCAAAAATAAAAATTGCATAAAGTAAAAGAAGGTCCCTTCGCAGATGGGAGTAGGGATTTGTAGAGGTGCTAGAGCTCAAAGCAAAAAAGTAAGAGATAAAAACATTTTGGGAGGTGTGTCCTTCCCACCAACGAAAACAACTTAGAGTTCCCAACACTTTCCATGCTAGATATATCATAGGCGGTTCCCAAACAGAAAATAAAGTTTATTCCTTTTCCACCATACTTTCACTTTCCATGGCTAACCGTATCCATGGGTGCCTTGGATACCAACACTTTCCAAGGAATTTATTATTTGACAACATAAAGTAAATTCATTTTTCATTTCAGGATTGGGCATCCCTAATACCTTTGCCTTATTCTCGTGAAATGACAAGTGAATAAACACTCATCGTGAGAATAACACATCTAGCATGGAAAACATTAGCCACCCCTCACCGCTCCGCGAGCGGTACAAACACACAAAAGAGAAGTTATTTTGAAAATTACAGATGGCACATACAAATTTTCTTAGAACGGCAAAAGAATACCGCATATAGGTAGCTATAGTGGACTCATGTGGCAAAACTGGTTTAAAGGTTTTTGGATGCACAAGTAGTGATCATACTTAGTGGAAAATGAAGGCTAGCAAAAGATTGAGAAGCGACCAACCAAGAAATGAATAATCTCATAAGTGAGCATTAAGCATAATTAACACCAAATAAGGCACCACAAGTAGGATATAATTTCATTGCATAATTATTGACTTTCGTGCTTGTATAGGGAATCACCAACCTTAACACCAATATTCTTACTAAAGCATAATTACTCATCAACATGACTCACATATCACATCATCACATCTCAAAACTATTACAAAGAATCAAGTTTATTTTGTCCAATGATCTTCATGAAAGTTTTTATTATATCCTTCTGGGATATCTATCACTTTGGGACTAATTTTCACGTGTTGCTTTTGATAAGCTCAAACAAATATAAGTGAAGATCATGAGCATAATATTTCTTTCTCTCAAATTAATTTAAGTGAAGCAAGAGAGAATTTCTAGAAAATTTTACTAACTCTCAAATAAATCTAAGTGAAGCAAGAGAGCATTTCTTCAAAAATACTAAAGCAAACCGTGCTCAAAAAGATATAAGTGAAGCACTAGAGCAAGTCCATAGCTCATAAAAATTTAAGTGAAGCATAGAGAGCAATTCTAACAAGTCATGACATAATTTTGGCTCTCTCAAATAGGTGTGTCCAGCAAGGAATCAAGACTTAAAACATAAAATAAAACAAGCAAAGACTCATATCATACAAGACGGTCCAAGCAAAACACATGATATGTGACGTATAAAAATATAGCTTCGAGTAAAATACCGATGGTCGTTAGAAGAAAGAGAGGATGCCACACGGGGGCGTCCCCAAGCTTAGTTGCTTGCTCTCTTTTGGATATTATCTTGGGATGCCGGGCATCCCCAAGCTTAGGCTCTTCTTACTCCTTATTCCTTCATCCATCGTAAGATAACCCAAAACTTGAAAACTTCAATCACACAAAACTCAACAAAAGCCTTCATCAGATATGTTTGTACAAGAAAATAAATCACTACTATAAGTGCTGTAGTAAACCAATTAATATTTTGTTCTTGCATTATATCTACTGTATTTAAACTTTTCTATGGCAAAAACTCATCAAAGAAAACCGTAGAGCCATCAAAACAAGCATACAACGCAAATAAAACAGAATCTGTCAAAAACAGAACAGTCTGTAGCAATCTGGATATTTTGAATACTTATGTAACTCCAAAAACTCTAAAAATTAGGAAGACCTGGGAAATTTGTATATTAATCTACCTCAAAAGGAATTGGTATTTTATTGCTCTCTGGTTAAAAATGAAAATTATTTTCGCGAGCGTAAAAGTTTCTGTTTTTTCAGCAAGATCAAACAACTATCACCCAAGAAGATCCTAAAGGCTTTACTTGGCACAAACACTAATTAGAACACAAAAAACACAATAATAAAAGTAGCATAATTGTGCAAACACTCAAGAACAGAAAGCAAAAAGCAAAAATAAATTATATTCACTGGGTTGCCTCCCAACAAGCGCTATAGTTTTATGCCCTTAGCTAGGCATAAACCAAGGATCTAAGTTTTGTCATTTTTGTTTCGAGATCCATAAGATGCCCTCATGATTGATTCATATGGTAGCCTAATTCTTGTTCTAGGGAATTGTTCCATACCCTTCCTCAAAGGAAATTGGAACTTAATATTGCCTTCTTTCATATCAATCACGGCACAGATAGTGCATAAAAACGGTCTACCAAGAATAATTGGACAAGACGGGTCGCAATCTATATCAAGAAAAATAAAATCTATGGGCACACAATTCCTATTTGCAATAATAAGAACATCATTAATTATTCCCATGGGCTTTTTAATAGTAGAATCCGCCAAGTGCAAATTTAAAGAGCATTCTTCAATATCGGTAAGACCCAGCACATCACATAAAGATTTCGGAATTGTAGAAACACTAGCACCAAAGTCACACAAATAAAAGCACTCATAATTTTAATCTGGACTTTGATAGTAGGTTCCCATTCATCATGCAATTTTCTAGGAATTGAAACTTCTAATTTCAACTTTTCTTCTAAAGCTTTCATCATAGCATAAATAATATGTTTAATAAAAGCTTTATTTTGTGCAGAAGCATGGGGTGAATTTATCATGGATTGCAACAAATAAATACAATCAATCAAAGAGAAACTATCATAATTAAAGTCCTTGTAATCCAAAAGAGTGGGCACATCACTAGTTAAATTTTTGATCTCTTCATATGCACTTTTATCAATTTTCTCAACAAGATTTTCACCCTCCGAGTTATCAGGACGCCTTCTAATTAAAGTTGACTCTTCCCCAGTCCCTTTTTTCATCAATCTTAACTTTACTAAACAAGGAATCAATAGAAGAAACACCAATCATTTTAATATCTTCATCACTTTTGTGAAAACAATCACTAGAAAACGCTTTTTCGAAAAATTCTCTTTTAGCTCAAAGCATAGCAGTTATTTTATTACTTTCATCCATAGAAACATAAAGAGATCTAATTGATTCTCAACCATAGGCACAAAACTTTTCATCTTGAGATTTTCTACATCATAAGCAATCCTATCAACACTTCTAGATAAATCATCAATCTTATTCAACATTTCTTCTATGGCAGTGTTGAAAACTTTTTCCGTGTTGATAAATTCCTTAATATTATTCTCAAGATCAGAGGTGTTCCTATTATTATAAGATTGATTTCCATAGGAATTACCACAATTATTAGATGAATTACTAGGAAAATGCCTAGGATTAAAATTACCTCTGTAGGCATTGTTGTTGAAATTATTTCGAGAGATAAAATTCACATCTACGACATCACTAGTTTGCTCAATCAAAGTAGACAAAGGCATGTAATTAAAATCAATAGGATCACTTTTACTAGCAACCGATTTCATAAAAGCATCAAACTTTTCACTCAAAGAAGAAATTTCTTCAACCGAATTAACTTTTACTAGTAGGAGCTCTTTCGGTATGCCATTGTGAATAATTTGCCATGATATTATCAAGAAATTTGGTGGCTTCGCCCAAAGTAATTTCCATAAAAGTACCATCCGCGGCGGAATCTAAATATTACGAGAAACAAAATTCAATCCCACATAAAAAATTTGTATGATCTTCCAAAGATTTAACCCATGAGTTGGGCAATTCCTTAGCATCATTTTCATCGTTTCCCAAGTCTGTGCAACGTGCTCATGTTCAAGTTGCTTGAAATTCATGATCTGGGTTCTAAGGGAAATGATTTTTGCAGGTGGAAAATACTTAGTGATAAAGGCATCTTTCATTTATTCCAAGAATCGATACTATTGCCAGGCAAAGAAGAGAACCAAATTTTTGCACAATCACGCAAAGAAAATGGAAATAATTTCAACTTCACAACATCATTGTCCACATATTTTTATTTTGCATATCACATAATTCTATGAAGGTATTAAGATGGGACGCGACATCCTCATTAGGAGTACCTGAAAATTGATCTTTCATAACAAGATTCAGCAAAGCGGTATTAATATCACAAGACTCCGCACTAGTGGCGGGAGGAACAATCGGAGTGCCGATAAAATCATTGTTGTTGGTATTTGAGAAATCACACAACTTGGTGTTCTCTTGAGTCACGATGACTACTCAACAAGATTGCACTCAAAAACAGAACCGGCAAGAAAACGGCGAACGAAAAAGAGGGGCGAATAAAACGACAAATTTTTGTGAAGTGGGGGAGAGGAAAATGGCAAATAATGTAAATTGCAAGGAGATGAGATTTGTGATTAGGAACCTGGTATACATTGAAGATCCTCCTCGGCAACGGCGCCAAAAATTCCTTTGGATGTCGCTTGAAGCTACGTTGATATTTCCCCAAAGAGGAAGGGATGATGCAGCACATCGGCGGTAGGTATTTCCCTGAGTCATGAAACCAAGGTTATCGAACCAGTAGGAGAACCAAGCAACACAACGTAAACAACACATGCACACAAATAACGAATACTCGCAACCCGACGTGTAAAAGGGGTTGTCAATCCCTTTCGGGTAGCGGCGCCCCAAGATAGGCAAACAGACGTGAATAAAATTGCAGTAGATTGATAGATCGAACACCAAATAAAACAAATAATAATAAATTGTAGCAAGGTATTTTTGGTTTAATAGATCTGAAAATAAAAGAAAAGGAAATGTAGACCGCAAAGGCAAATAATATGAGAAAGAGACCCGGGGGCCGTCAGTTTCACTAGTGGCATCTCTCGAGAGAAATAGCAAACGGTGGGTAAACAAATTACCGTTGAGCAATTGATAGAACTTCAAATAATCATGACGATATCCAGGCAATGATCATTACATAGGCATCACATCCAAGATTAGTAGACCGACTCCTGCTGGCATCTAGTACTATTGCTCCTCATCGACCGCTATCCAGCATGCATCTAGTGTGTTACCTTCATGGAGAAACGGAGTAATGCAATAAGAACGATGACATGATGTAGACAATACCTATCTATTTAGAGATAGATCCCACCGTTTTATCCTTAGCAGCAACGATACATACGTGTCGGTTCCCCTTCTGTCACTGGGATCAAGCACCGTAAGATCGAACCCACTACAAAGCACCTCTTCCCATTGCAAGATAAATAGATCAAGTTGGCCAAACAAAACCCAAATATCGGGGAAGAAATATGAGGCTATAAGAAATCATGCATATAGAGATCAAAGAAACTCAAATAAATTTCATGGATATAAAAAGATAGATCTGATCATAAACTCAAAGTTTATCCGATGCCAACAAACACACCGCAAAAAGAGTTACATCATATGGATCTCCAAGAGACCATTGTATTGAGAATCAAATGAGAGAGAGGAAGCCATCTAGCTACTAACTATGGACCTGAAGGTCTACAAAGAACCACTCAAGCATCATCAGAGAGGCACCAATGGAAGTGGTGAACCCCTCCGTGATGGTGTCTAGATTGGATCTCATGGTTCTGGACGCTGCGGCGGCTAGAATTGATTTTTGTCGACTCCCGTAGGGTTTCTGTAATATTGGGGTATTTATAGAGCAAAGAGGCGGTCCGTGGGGCACTCGAGGTGGGCACAACCCACCAGGGCGCGCCTGGGCTTCTTGGCATGCCCTGTGGGTTGTGCTCCCCTCGGAGCACCCCCAGGTACTGCCTTGGCCCATTGGGTCTCTTCTGGTCCATAAAAAATCTCCCTAAAGTTTCATTACATTTGGACTATGTTTGGTATTGATTTCCTGCGATGTAAAAAACATGCAAAAAATAGCAACTGGCACTTGGCACTATGTCAATAGGTTAGTACCAAAAAATGATATAAAATTATTATAAAACATCCTAGATTGATAATATAATAGCATGAACAATCAAAAATTATAGATACGTTCGTGACATATCAACCGCGTTGTCAAACGCTTCCGCTTTCGGTCTACGAGGGTATGTGGACACACTCTCCCCCTCTCGTTGCTATGCATCTCCTAGATAGATCTTGCGTGAGCATAGGAATTTTTTTTGAAATTTCATGCTATGCTTCCCAACATTTCTTTGGACCAGAAGACTTCTAGTGGGCCAAAGAAGTACGAAGAGGGAGCCCGAGGTGAGCACAAGACACCAGGGCGCGCCTGGAGGCCAAGGCGCACCCTGGTGGGTTCTGCCCACCTCGGTGGCCTCCCGCGCCTCTTTGCTCTATAAATACCGCAATATTCCAGAAACCCTAGGGGAGTTGACGAAAATCAATTCCATCCATCGCAAGTTCCAGAACCACCAGATCCAATCTAGACACCCTCACGGAGGGGTTCATCATGTCCATTGGTGCCTGTCTGATGATGCGTGAGTAGTATTTTGTAGATCTACGAGTCCGTAGTTAGTAGCTAGATGGCTTCCTCTCTCTCTTTTGATGCTCAATACAATGGTCTCTTGGAGATCCATATGATGTAACTCTTTTTGTGGTCTGTTTGTTGGGATCCGATGAACTTTGAGTTTATGATCAGATCTATCTTTTTATCCATGAAAGTTATTTGAGTCTTCTTAGATCTCTTATATGCATGATTGCTTATAGCCTCATATTTCTTCTCCAATACTTGGGTTTTGTTTGGCCAACTTGTCAGGACCCGGATCCTAAGTCACACCGATCTAGCATGTAACACATCATATCACTTTGCGGCCTCACGCACGGTATTCCCACGGGTGCCACCTTACCTGGCCTGGGACCGTTTGCATCTTTTAGCTCACGTATATGATAGTGTCGCTGGCATCCGTATGCCAGAGAACCCGGGCTGACATGACTAGTCGTAAACCCAAAGTGGCACTAACTTACAGGGATAGGCATACATGACCCAGCAACGAACATGTCGGTCATCAGCAAGTGAATCTGGGCTGTAGCAGCTGGGCTAACAGGACTCTGGTAACCCGGGCTGTAGCAGGCTAGCAGGACTCCAGAAGTCACCGCGTTTATCGCCTATTCAGGTTCCATCCGCAAGGAGATCCGACCGGGGTTTCACTCACAGCCCCAAACGATGAGAGCAGGGTTCCCGAGGCACCAAACGGGCATCTCGTTACACCGTGCCTCGTGTCTCTACCGCATCATAGCCCACCCCTAGGGTCAGTGCTACGCACGGCCCCCAACACATATCCTACAACACCATAAACTAATTCCAACTCCTGGACAGAGATCGAGGCGATTAATAAGCCGAGAGTGGTCGAGTTACTGGAACCCAATGTGTGGTAGTAATTGTTCATGGATCACAAACACAGAACTCAGTTCCTAAGGATGGTTTCAATGAGACAACCCACCATGTACTCCTACATGGCCTCTCACCGCTACCTCAACCAAATCGTGTTCACACACTTAGCTCTCAACAGTAAGACATGTTCACCACATTCCAATTCATCCCCGATGAATCAAACCTGACTCAACTCTAAGCAGTAGCAGGCATGACAACAAGCATGAATGAGTAGGCACATCAGGGCTCAAACAAGTCCTACTCATGCTAGTGGGTTTCATCTATTTACTGTGGCAATGACAGGTCATGCAGAGGAAAGGGGTTCAACTACCGCAACATGTAACAGTCGAAGCGTTGTTGTCCTAATGCAGTAAAAGAGAGCAGAAGTGGGAGAGTGGGATTGTATCGGAATGAACAAGGGGATTTTGCTAGCCTGGCACTTCTAAAGATAGTAATAGCTCTTCATCGGTGTCAATGGTCACAACGTCGGAACAACGTCCACTAAGAGGGGACAAATACCGGCAACAGAGAATGAACACAATCAATGCAATGCCACAATATGATGGATGATCATGACATGGCAATATGCTATGATTTGAGCTAATGCATCTAGCAATAGGTTAAATGCAGTTGGTTTGAACCCTTGGTTCAAATTCAAACTCCATATGTTAATATTCAAATGTCATTCATTTGTTTTGTCCAATTCATAAGCTATAAGTTGTTCCAACATGCATGAAAATGGTACAGATAGATAGATTGGATTTTTCTAATAATTTTTCATACATAAATTATTTCATTTGGAGTTACAGATTATTTTCTATGATTTTCTGAAGTTTATAACATTTTGTAGAATTTCCAGGTTTATTTTAAATCCAGAAAATGTATTACTGCGTTAGCACTACGTCACTGTGACGTTAGCAGGTCAACGGGATTGTCCAGGTCAAACCTGACCCGTGGGTCCCACTGGTCAGTGTCAAAGTATTGGCTTGTGTCTCAGACAGGTGGCCCTGGTCAAAGGCCACGTCAGCAAGGTCAATGCTAATGCGTGGCTCCACTGGAATTAGATTAATTCTAACTAATTTCTTTAGCCGGTTAATTAAACAGGTGGGGCCCGGCTATCAGTTTCTATGATGGTGATTAACTAGACTAAGCAGGGGGTTAGGCCCTAACAAAGCCAGCCATGTCGGTGGTTAACGCTGACGCTAATCCAGGCATAGCAGCGCTCGCCGGCCGGCCGTTTCCGGCGATGGATGGCCGCGCGGATGGGTTCTCTGAAATGCCCGCAGTGCGACGCGTCCAGGGGTGGTCGTGGAGCTGCCGGGGATGGGCCGCAGTGGTGAAGGCGGCGAGCTTTGCGGCGGCGGTGCGTTCTCGGGCCCGGCGGAAACAATAGCTAGAGTGGGCAAACGACATGGGGAGAAGAGGGGAACGGGTCAGCGGCTCACCGCGATTCGGTGGAAAAGCACGGTGTGGTCGGGGAGGAGCTGGAGCAAGCAAATCAACGACGGCGGTCATCGATGCCGAAGCTTGAAGATGACGAAGATGCCGGTGACGAAGGGCTACCGCGGTCGTGGCCGTTGGCTTGTCGACGTGTGGTGATGAGGCGGAGCCTATGGACATGCTAGATAGGTGAGGGAGGCTCGGTGGGCGCGGCTGCAGTGGACGACGGCGACGGGGTCGCTCGGGTGCATGCGAGGGAGAGAGCAGAGGAGGGGGAAAGTGAGCGCGAAGAGGTGGGGAGGAACCAGGGGAGCGTGGGCATCACCAAGCGCTCGGTCGAGGATGGGGAAAAGGAGCAGGAGGTGGAAGCAGGAGGTGGCTTTGCCTCCTGTGCGTGCGACACGCCGTCGTCCTCCTGGCAAAGGAAGGAGATGACTAGCACCTGGGCTGTGGTGGACTGGGCCAATTGCTGCAGTAGGTAAGGCCCAGGTAGGCTCTCCCTCTTTTCTGTTTTCTAATTTGCTTTTGTTTTCTAATTGTTTGCGTCTGTTTCGATTTAGTTTAACACCAAATCATTTCTTATAAATTCTGGAAAAACTTTGAGGATGCAAAATGGATTATTACAAAGCCCCACCATATTTTCCAAAATTATTGGAGCTATAATATTACTTATAGCATTTTGCAACTCCAATTCAAATAAGTAGTTAGTTAATTCAAAGACCTAAAATGCCAATGAAAAATATGCATCATCATAGGATAAGGTTTTCACCTTTTTCCCTAAATTATGAACATTTTTAAGGGCATTTTGGGATCATTAAAAATATTTTTAGGCTGAACCTATTTGAATTCCATTTGATGCTAGGGTTGAACATCCCCATTTCAAATTCATTTGAAATTAAACGTGATGACATGAATGCTTATGCAACTAAGTGCAACCAAATTCTAGGGCTGTGACAACTCACCCCCACTAAATAAGAATCTTGTCCCGAGATTCAAGACATGTGGTAAGAAGACAGAGGGGACACAGATCTAACACGATCTTCATGATCCAATTGCCCTTCTCGAAGATGTTGATTCATTGATTCAAATTGATCTTGACGTCTTTGCTTTCGAGATCTTCATCCAACACGATGACCAAAAGAACGGGAAACCCTACAAGAATTGATCTTCTCAAAGATCAAGCAACTCACAATGAACTCACGAAATGAGACATTAGAACACCTCTCGAGTTGAGACACAGAACACACGCCAGAGATGATGGTAAGGATATGATGACGAAGGTTTAATTTGGTATGCAAGAATTCCACGCTTGAAAAGATGGTGCATGGTTTCAAGATAGTGAGGAAATAACTCCCATGATTCCCTAATAGGGCACCTTAGAGGAGGTGACTCATAGAATTATTCCCTTAAGTGGCAAAAAGAATTACTTTTGATAAAGAGATCACTGAAACTCTCTATACCAGCCTAAAGCAAAACACAATCGATCGTTTGAAAGAGGTCAAAAGAATGGCATACTCAGACTAGAATGGATGATGTGAACTACCTTGTTGAAGACAACACAATGGTTGATTTTTGCTTATCATCGGAATTGGATGGGACCCATGGTAGGACCACTATTAAAGATGATCCTGAACAACAATTACTGAGAAGCGCGGCCCATGGAATTTGGCACAATGGTGGTGCAAGATGGGGACAGAATGCGAATGTTGGGAATGTTCCAACCATCATATGTGCCTGAGATTTAGATCTGATTGGCATCGGGATATTTCAGACAGCATGTCTGGAAAAGAAAGGTAGCAACACAATCGACGAGATGACGTTGCAAGATTCTCGGGAAATGGACTATGGTAGTAAGCTCCAAAACATGAGCTGGTTCTGCTACATACATGTGAACACACTCTCCAAGACAAGCATGACCATGTAGAAGTCTTATAATAAAACACTATCAAGTTCAGTTGAGGAACCATCATCAAGGATATCGAAGTCTCCACGCATGGAATTCCAAAGGATTAACCTTAGAACATACTCTGTTTTTCTTGAACAAGTCAATCAGTGGCTTGGTGTACTAGCAGATACATATGGAATGGAGGTAGCGAGCCTGTCAAACAATAGCATACTTCGTACATGCATGACTGACTTGGGATGGTACCAGAGGGAACAAAACAATCTTTGTCGGATGATGGGTTCCGGCAAAACCCTTAAGGTCCAAACACTGGGGTGCGCGCAAAGATCTCCCCCCTATCGATCTACGTCCTAACTTAGCCTAGATCTCACGAACTATCCCGATGAACTCGCAACACAAAGGACACAAGATTTAAACTAGTTCGGGCCACCGTTGTGGTGTAATACCCTACTCCAGTGTGGTGGTGGTGGATTGCCTCTTGGGCTGAGGATGAACAGTACAAGGGGAAGAACAGCCTCCTGAGGTTGAGGTGTTCTTATGCTTGGCGCACGTGTGGCTGGGGATGACCTCGATGATCCTTCTTCGTCCCCCTGTCTATGGTGGTGGCTAGTCCTATTTATAGAGGCCCTGGTCCTCTCCCCAAATATTGAGCGGTAAGGGAGCCAACAACGGCCAATTTGAAAGGGGACAGCTAGTACAAGCTGTCCTGACAAAAGGTGGTCTTAGCCTGCCAAAGGTTCTGGTGGTGACGCCGTCCTGGGCTCCATGGTGACCTCCGTCTTGCTGTCCTTCTGGTCTTGGTCTCGTTGCACCAATATGGTAACCTTTGCTTGATGCATCGGTACTCCGCGCCTGCGCTTGCCCCCTTAGCACCAAAGAGGAAACAAGGACGCTGCGCGCGCTGACGCCCGCCTGGTCTCGATCGTCATGGCTTACGTCATGAGAACCTCGCGAGGTTTGCCCGGCCTTGAACTCTCCGCCCCTCGCGAGCCGGCATGGCGAGGCCGCTCCTGAGGAGGTCTTGTGTCGTCCGCCTCGCGAGGCTTGGCCCCTCGCAAGGATCTTGATTCCTTGTTGATGAAGATGGGTCGTATAGGCCTACCAGCAAAGCCACGCCATGGGCCGCAGGCAGGCAAGTCCCGGGCCCAAGGCGTGCACGGGCTTGGTTTCGAGGCAAAGCCAAGGGTCAAGTGCGGAGCGTCGCGAGCACCAATAGCCTGCGGCCTTGGTCGACGCGTGGAGGTTGATTGGATGTGGGAGTCTCCGCTTCCCCACGTTGCCTCGGCAACTGCCCGACTGTCAAAAGGCTGGCGTAGATAACGTTCGCCTTCACTACTTCCTTTCGTCTTGCTCAGATCCCCTTTCTTGCTCCCCGCTTCCGAAATCTTTAGATCCGCTCCCATCCTTTCCCGTATCAGTGACCAATGGCGCCCCGGAGGGTTAAGCCCGCCTCGTCGCATGTGCCATCTGCGGCAAAGGCTTAGTACGAACTGGCCCTTGACTCGCCCAACGTCTCGGAGAAGGGCCTCGCCACCACACGCGTGCTGACGGCGGGGGAGAGTAACGAAAGGGGGAAGACAGAGCTCCGGGTTGCCTCCGACGTGCCAGAGCCCGAGGGAAGCGCGTTCTTCCCCTTCTTAACGAGCAGTATCGCTGCCGGGTTGGTTCCTCCCTTCTCTGATTTCTTCTATGAGGTCCTCAACCACCACGGGCTGCAGGCGCTGCATCTCCATCCCAACTCCATCCCTCTCTTGTCCATCTTCGCCTACTACTGTGAGGCGTATCTGGGCGTGATGCCGTCCGTGGCCCTGCTGCGCCACTTCTTCTTCCTCCAAGCTAGCGAGGGCTATATCTCCGGGTGCGCCAATTTCATCGCGGCTGGCAAGGCCAACTCGATCTCAAACACCGGGAAGAAGGGCCACAACCTCAGGGCCAAATGGGTCATGATGAGCGCCAAGCATGTCCACCCGTGCTTGGCGCTACCGACGGAGAAGCCCCAGGCCGACAAGGCGTGGTCCTGCGCGAAGCTCACCGACGAGCGAGCGGCGTTGGTGCTGGAGGAGATGAAGTCCGACCTGAAGCCTGGCAACGCGAAGGCGGTGAGGATTACAAGGGCCATGCTCTTGAGGGGAATTCCTGGCGCTGCGCGTGGCCCCGCTTCAGGCTCACTCTCGCCCCTTGTGGGAGCTTGGGGATGAAGAGGACAAGGTTTGCCTGAGCTGGGAGGCCTTGTCCTATGAGGAGCTGTCCGCAGCTCTCCGTCTCCTGGTTGGGGACGATCAGGAGTATCCTCCGAATGTTTTCACTCCCTTGTTTTGCCACAAGGATAGTGCGCTGATCATGGCCTCCAAGCCGACCTTTGACGGGCGTGGACTGGTGCTGCCGGTGCTCACCGGGGCCCCAGCGGTGCCGGTGCCGGTGGAACTGTCTTCTGGTGAGTCCCATGAGGAAGAAGAGGAGGAGGAAGACTCGGAGGTGACCCCCGAAGGGACGGGGGAGACCTCCCCCCTGAGTAAGGTTGACATCCTCCGCGCCTTCCCTGACGATGACGAGGCCAATGCTTCCCAGGAGAAGGAGGAACTGCCCGTGATCCCGACGAGGAGCAGGTCGCCGCTGGTCCTCCGAGATTCTATTGCTGCTCCGGTGCCGGCTGGAGCTGCTTCTAGTTCAACTGTCGCTCCTGCTTCAGCTTCTAGAGCAGGTGCGCCCGCGCCTCGGGTCACGACGCTCTCCGGCTTCAAGATCACCAAGGGGAAGGTGGACTACGTTGCTGTAGACCAGTAAGTTCCCCGCCTTGCCTTGTTCCTGCTGCCGATGCTTGTTTCCGACTCTCTTTCCCTGCTACATAACCAGGCTGTCGTCTACGGCGAAGAGGAGAAGGGAGAACAAGGTGGTTGCTGCTTGAGTCCATGTCGCCTCCTACGACCGCGCCCCTCTCCATGGGCAAAGGTGGGGATGTCGCTCATGCCTCTCCAGCCCTGTCATCCTCGCGTGGCCCGATGAAGCATCCCCAGGAGGAGTCAGCCCCTGAAGCGCCGCTGCCGCAGGAGGTGTCGGTGTCCAGCACGGCTGATGAGGTTCCGAAGGCTCAGGAGCCCTTGATCTGCCAGGCTCTGGTGACAACGTCGCCCCCTTCTCCTGCTGCGCCCCTGGCCCCAGGTTCTTCTGCTTCCTCAGTCGTCTTGGAGCGCGCCCTTTTGGAGATGGCCCAGCTGCGGGAAGATCTCCAGGGCACGGACCCACGCCTAATGGCCAAGCGCTTGGAGCTGGTCTCTGGCTGGCTTCACTCTGACTCGGCGGTTCGAGCGTCGCTGAGCCAGGCTGCGGCGGCCTCGGAGAGGGAGAAATAGGCTGCCATCAAAGCTGCGGCTGATCGCGAGGCGGCATTGAAGGACGCCGAGGCCGCCCGCGGCCGCTACCGAGAGCTGGAGGGCAAGCTGAAGGGCCTGTGCGACCATCATGCGGAAGAAGCATGCGCCCGCCGGGCAAAGGAGGAGGAGATGAAGGCTCGGTAGGACGCCATCAAGGGCCGTGACGCCGAGCTGGGGGAGCTGGCGTAGGCGCAAGCAGCGGAGTGCAACCGGCTGGAGGAGCTGGAGCGGAAGGCGAGGGCGAAGGAGGCCGACCTTGACGCCAAGGCAAGGGTCCTTGCCGAAGACCGCATGGCCTTCTTGACCTTCGAGGAGAGGTCCCGCGTGGCGCTGAAGACATTGTACGAGAAGGGCTTGGAGAAGCCACTGGCCAGCGACGAGGATGGCCCTGCTCAGCTGCTTCCCTTCCTGGTGAAGGCGTTCGAGGAGGTCGTGGAAGGCATCGGTCCTATGGCGGAGGCAGAGGCTCGCGTCCTTTCCTCAGCCACACTAACATAGGTCTTCAGCCACCTACACCTTCGCGACCCCAATGCTCGGCTTAACGAGCTGCTGGAACCTGTAGCTAACGAACCCTAAGCGGCTGCCGCCGCAGCCGTGAAGGGTCAAGTGGAAGCCTTGCTAAAGAAGTTCGACGCCTTCGCCCTCGAGCCCTCGACCGGTGATGCAGGTGAAGGCGACGCTACCCAAGAGGGGGCACCTTTTGCAGGTGCCGGTGGTGTCGAGGGGTGACTTGCGGCTGCTTTTCTGCTTTGTTCCTGCAACATGTACCATGCCTTGTGGAGGCGTTAAACTTGCGTTTGATATTGTGAGAACAATATGTATTGTAATATTTGCTTTGAGATTTTGCGATTTTCTTCCTATTTGCTTTGTGTTCTGCGTCGACAGAGCCCGACCCCGCGCATACCTCAACCGTCGTTGGGCCGACCGAAAACTAGGACGGACCAAGGAGCGAGGGGCTACATGACCAGTTAGGCTCTTGAGTCGCGATGCTCATGAGTCCCCCTCGACGCGCAAACAACCTATAGGAAGGATACGTGAGGATAGGTTAATGTTCTACGTTGGCAGAGCCCGGCCCGCACATACCTCAACCATCGTTGAGCCGACCAGAAACCAGGACAGACCAAGGAGTGAGGGGCTATGTGACCAATTAGGCTCCTGAGTCGCGATGCTCAGGAGTCCCCCTTGACGTGCAAACATTATCCATAGCTTTTCCCTCACCGAGGATCGGCTCGGGAGGGGCGTGCGACGACCAGGTCCGGAGGACCTGGTTGGGTGGCGCACGCTTGGGAGTGACCCAAGTGTAGCCCCAGTGCCTAGTCCCCTCGCCCGGCTCTCCCGAGGGTTGGCGTTGCGGTGAGGTCGGGCACTGAGATCTGGGGCTCCCTGAGGTTGGTACGGCCGTGGGGCCGCCCTTAGTTGTTTATCACCAGCGCGGAGCGTAGTGCTTCTGCTTGTGCATGGGCATAGCCGCTCCTCGGCGGTGTCGATGGCCAGCGCGGAGCATGGTGCTTCCACTAGGGCGTGGGAGGGGGACTCCCTACTGCGGAGAGCCCTCGGGGCGTGTACAGCCCCGCCCTGACACGTTGCTTGCATGACAGGGCTAGTCGAGGTGTATCTGGGCACTTGTGAGCCAGCGCTGGACTCACGATGCCCTACCTCAAGGCGGGTTGCGCCTGGTCTTGATTCTTGTTCGCTATCTTGGTCCTGCGAAGTGGTTAGACAACCTACGCCGAACGAATCTCCTGAGGTCATCACGTGAAAAGCCCAAGCACGAACGGCCCCAGGAGGTGACGTGAACGGAGCTGGCCCGCCAAACAGAGCTCAGCCGCTGGATTTATTGACGCTGCAGGGACGGGCCTGAGCACAGACACCGTGCTTAACTTACTCACGCGAGGGTTTCTGAAGAAAGACGGTCGGCGCGCGGCTCCCACGCTGGGTGACAATCAAGCATGCGATAGTCATAGATATATTAAGCATGGAAAGCAACCTAGCTCAGGTAAGTGCAGGGAAGATGCATGCCACCGGGTCCGGCCCGAGCGGCTTGGGGATGATGCAGCCCGAGGGGCGCCCCCAACAGGGTAAGCTAAAGACATAAAAGGAAAGATACATGCCACAGGGACGGACCCACACGGCCTGGGAATGATGCAGCCCTAGGGGCGCTCCCAGCTGAATGAACTTGGGAAAATGTCACCTGGTTCTGTTGTTGAAGGAGACTTGGGCTAGCTGAAGGTGTGCGGCGAGAGGGCTGCCCCTCATGAGCCACCGGGGCCCTGAGCCTCGGGAGGCTCTAGGGTCCAGGGGGTTCCCTGAAGACCGTCTTCATCTCTGTCAACACATCATGGTGCCTGGCCTCCTGAGACGCCAGGATGCTCTGCAGGTTGCATTGATAGGCGGTCGCCACGCTCGGCAGGTCAAAGGGCATGCGAACGTAGCTGTGAGGTGGGCCCTCGTAGCATCCCACGCGCGAAGGTCAGAGAAGCTCCTGAGAGGCGGCCCGATTGAGCCCTGGGACGTCGATGCAGACACGCAGCCCGTCATCCTCGCCTGGATGGGGAGCTACACCTGGTGAGCGGCGGCTGCCGCGCATGGCCCTCGCGTCTTGCAGTTCCTGAGCGGTTTTGGTGATGAACTCCTGAGCGGTCGGCACTCCTTGCCCTGTGTTCTCCTGAGGGAAACGTGTTGCGAAGCACGCCTCCAAGTGGTGCCCAAGCGCCTCCCTCGTGATGCTGGCAAAGACTGAGGCCCTCCAGAAGAAAGCCCTCGAGCCCTTCCCGTGAGGAGCGCTGGGCGCGCTTCCCTATGCGATGGAGGGAGGTGCCCCAGGCACGGACACCGATCCTGACAAGGCGCCGCTTGCCTGAGGCCCTACATGACGCAGCCGCTTCTTCTTCTTGGGGGTGGCCTTAGGAGGGCGCTCGCCCTGACTGTTGGGGTCGTCGATTGCTGCAGCTTGGAAGGCACGCTCGAGGGAGCACACCGCGTCTCTTTCTTCACACGGGACTGTGATGATTCCACGGCTTCCCGGCATCTTGAGGACATTGTAGCGATGATGGGTCACCGCCATGAACTTGGCCAGGGCTGGATACCCGAGGATGGCATTGTATGGTAGGTGGATGTTGGCGATGTCAAAGTCGATGAGTTTGGTGCGGTATTTGTTGCGTTCTCCGAAGGTAATGGGGAGGCGGACCTACCCGATCGGGGTAGTAGAGCCGTCAGTCACTCCTGAGAAAGGCTTGGTAGGCTGAAGCTGGTCATATGGCACTTGGAGGTTGCCGAACGTGTCGACGGACAGGACATTGATCCTTGCGCCACCGTCGATGAGGGTCTTGGTAACTTGCACGTTGCTGATGACTGGCGAACAAAGCATTGGGAGGACGCCAGCAGTGGCCGCGCACTTGAGCTGATCTGCCGAACTGAACGTGATGGGGCACCTAGACCATCTGAGTGGGCGTGTGGCCTCGAGCTTGGGGAGAACTTCATTCACTTCACGGGCAAATTGTTTGAAGATACGCTGCGAGGCTGGGGCTTGAGCTCCGCACAAAATGCAGGCGATAGTGCATGGCTCCTGGAAGCCCCCAACCCCCTCGTCTTGATGGTGGTCGTCGTTTCTTCTAGGTGGTGGCGGTAGTGGAGGAAGGCCTGCGTTGCCTTGAGGATGAGCCTCACTGGGCTAGTCCCTCCAGGCACCCTCGCGAGGCTGATCCTGCCAGCGGTCCTCGCGACGCCGGTCGTGCCACTCCTGGCGCGGGCCACGGTCGTCCCAGCGTCCGCCACCACGTCCTCCTCCTCGGCCGTAGCCCCAGTCGCTGCGCTCGGGGCATCGACCGAAGCGTCCTTCTCGAATGGCTCTGAGCTCTTGACAGTCGCTGGTGTTGTGGGTATGCAGGTTATGGGAGGCGCAGAATGGTTGGCCGCCCTTGGATGACTCAGGCTGGTCTCTGCCGCGCTTGGTGTCTGGCTCTGCCGCGAGCACGGCTGCTCCCTTGCGCTTCACTACCTTGGCCTTGGTCTTTTTCTCCTCTAGGTCTGCAGCAGGGAGCTCGAGGAGGGAGAGGTGCCCCTCCTCAGCTCTTGCACACTTGGTTGCGATGTCGAACAGCTCCAGGGTCATGCATAGCTCTTCGTGGATGGCGAGCTCCTCCTTCATCTTGACGTCGCGGACGCCGTCGGAGAAAGCTGAGATGATGGCCTCGTCGGTCACCTTGGGGATCTTGAACCGTGCGCTATTGAAGCGCTGAATGTACTTCTACAGGGTCTCTCCTGGTTTTTGCTTGATGCGGCGCAGGTCGCCCGCGACCGGGGGGCGGTCGCGAGTGCCCTGGAAGTTGGCAATGAAGCGGTTGCGCATCTCGTCTTAGGAGGAAATTGAGCCTGGCGGAAGGTTCAGGAGCCAGGAGCGGGGGCCATCCTTGAGGGCCATGGGAAACCAGTTCGCCATGACTTTCTCGTCGCCATTGGCCGCCTTGATGCTCAGCTCGTAGAGCTGCAGGAACTCCGCGGGGTCGAGGGTGCCGTCATAGCGAGGAGGCACATCTGGCTTGAACTTGCCCGGCGAGGCGACGCTACGCTGCTCGGGGGTGAAGGCGTGGCAACCGGCCGTGGTTACCGAGGCCCGCCCTGGAGGTGGATCTTGGCCTTGGCACCGCCTGCTGCTATGGCCAGCGGCGCGGGGCCTTGCCGCAGCAAACGATCCTGGTGCAGCGGAGCGAGGAGTGGCAGAGCGTTCGCTTGTGGTCGAGGGACTTCTTGGCAGCTTCTTTCTTCGCGCGCGGGCGCCGGACACGGTGGGTCGCGTTGTGGTGCCGCATGCCTCGGCGCTAGGGCGCCTCCTTGGGACAGAGGTGGTGGAGGTGCTTCATGAGCTGCGTCGCCCGTGGCTGGTGGAGGGCGAGGCAGAGAGTGGGACGGCGCAGGGGAGCCCACTGCGGCGTGGACAAGCTCGGCGATGCAGTCAAGCCAGTCCTCGTAGAGGTCGTCGACTGGGCGGTAGAGTAGGAGCTCGTGCGCCATGAGGAGCGCGGGTCGTACGTCCGTGGGAACGCGATGAGCATGAGACGATGAGCCAGCGGGAGTCAGCGATGGAGTGGCGGTCCGGCCGTCCTGCCGCACCGAGGGGTGCAGCGAGGATGCTTGCTGATCGTTCCCCGCCGGGCCGGTGGCGGCGCTGGCGGCAGGCGACGGGGTGGCCCGCCGACGGGGGCCGTCAGCGCAACGCGGGTGGCGAGGGCAGCCCGGCGCTCGGCACAGGCGCGACACGCGTCCGCCAAGGACATGATGAAGCGACGTGATGCGAAGCGACCGAAGGGAAGCTTTGGCGCACCCCTACCTGGCGCGCCAAATGTCGGATGACGGGTTTTGAAAGTGCAACTATCCCTCGGTGGTTTTGGTAATTCATAACAACATATAGCTCATTGAGCTAATGCTATTCCAAGATGATTATTTCAGGAAAGCTCAATGATTGGCATGGCATGGATGGCGAAAGTGGAACCCTCAAAATGCTAAGGACAAAGGATTGGTTCAAGCTCAAAAGCTCAAGACTCTTCATTTTATATTTTAGTGATCCAAGATCACATTGACTCTTTAGGAAAAGCCAATACTATCAAGGAGGGATGAGGTGTTGCTTAATGAGCCTCTTGCTTCATGTGCTTAGTGATATGCTCCAAAACCCTCAACTACTTTCCCATATCCACATATGACCTAAACCCTAAGCCAAACTCGGTCCTACCGATTCTTCCTATCTGGCACCACCGAGTTTCACTTGTCATAAGCCACTGCCAAACCCTAGCAATTCGGTTCTACCGATAGGGATCTCGGTCTCACCGAGATGGGATTGCAAACTCTCTGTTTCCCTTTCGTAACTTTTTGGTCTCACAGAAAGAGCGGATCGGTCCCACCGAGATTGCAATGTAAATTCAGTGTTTCCTTTTTGTAACTTTTCGGTCTCACCGAAAGAGCAAATCGGTCCCACCGAGTTTGCCTGACCAACTCTCTGGTTAGCTAATTACCAAAATCGGTCTCACCGAGTTTGTGTAATCGGTCTCACCGAGATTACGTTATGCCCTAACCCTAACAAAATCGGTCCTACCGAGTTGCATGTCAGTCCCACCGAAAATCTCTAACGGTCACTAGGTTTACTATTTTGGTCTGACCGAGTTTGTTGATTCGGTCCCACCGAGATTGGTAAATTGTGTGTAACGGTTAGATTTTGTGTGGAGGCTATATATACCCCCTCCACCTCCTCTTCATTCGTGGAGAGAGCTATCAGAACACATCTACACTTCCAACTCATATGTTCTGAGAGAGAACCACCTACTCATGTGTTGAGACCAAGATATTCCATTCCTACCATATGAATCTTGATCTCTAGCCTTCCCCAAGTTGCTTTCCACTCAAATCTTCTTTCCACCAGATCCAAATCCTATGAGAGAGAGTTGAGTGTTGGGGAGACTATCATTTGAAGCACAAGAGCAAGGAGTTCATCATCAACACACCATTTGTTACTTCTTGGAGAGTGGTGTCTCCTAGATTGGCTAGGTGTCACTTGGGAGCCTCCGACAAGATTGTGGAGTTGAACCAAGGAGTTTGTAAGGGCAAGGAGATCGCCTACTTCGTGAAGATCTACCGCTAGTGAGGCAAGTCCTTCATGGGCGATGGCCATGGTGGGATAGACAAGGTTGCTTCTTCGTGGACCCTTCGTGGGTGGAGCCCTCCGTGGACTCGCGCAACCGTTACCCTTCATGGGTTGAAGTCTCCATCAACGTGGATGTAGGATAGCACCACCTATCCGAACCACGAGAAAAACATCCGTGTCTCCAATTGCGTTTGAATTCTCCAAACCCTTCCCTTTACATTTTTGCAAGTTGCATGCTTTACTTTCCACTGCCAATATACTCTTTGCATGCTTGCTTGAATTGTGTGATGATTGCTTGACTTGTCCTAAAATAGCTAAAATCTGCCAAGAACTAAAATTGGGAAAAGGTTAAGTTTTTATTTGGTCAAGTAGTCTAATCCCCCCTCTAGACATACTTTCGATCCTACAAGTGGTATCAGAGCCTTGGTCTCCATTTGCTTTGATTTCCATAGCTGTTGGTGGTCATAGCCTTGGTTTCACAACCTAGGAGAGTATGGCGTCTAGCGAGGGAGATTATCACCGTAGAGGTCCTTAATTTGATGGTACTAATTTTGCTAGTTGGAAGCATAAAATGAAAATGCATATTCTTGGACATAACCCCGCCGTTTGGGCTATTGTGTGTGTTGGTTTGCAAGGTGACTTCTTCTTCTTTGATGGGAGAGAACCAAATCGTGAAGCTACCGCGGATGAGTTGAAGATGTTGCAATACAATGCTCAAGCTTGTGATATTCTCTTCAACGGAATGTGCCCCGAAGAATTCAACAAAATCAGCCGTCTTGAGAATGCAAAGGAAATTTGGGACACTTTGATTGATATGCACGAAGGTACCGACTCCGTCAAGGAATCCAAATTGGATGTGCGTCAAAGTCAACTTGACAAGTTCAAAATGAAGGATGGTGAAGGTGTCACTGAGATGTACTCTAGGCTTGCTCTCATCACAAATGAGATTGCCGGCTTAGGAAGTGAAGAGATGACCGATAGATTCATCATCAAGAAGATTCTAAGAGCCTTGGATGGAAAATATGATACCGTGTGCACATTGATCCAAATGATGCCCAATTACAAAGATCTCAAGCCAACGGAGGTAATTGAAAGAATTGTTGCTCATGAGATGTCACTTAAGGATAAAGAGGAACTTCACAACAAATCAAGTGGTGCCTACAAAATCTCATGTGAAGCCCCTACATCATCAAGTGAGAAACAAAACTTCAATGAAGAATTGAGCTTAATGGTGAAGAACTTCAACAAGTTCTACAAGAGTAGAAGCAAAGATAGAAGCTCCAAGTCAAGGTCCTACAATGACAAAAGATCTTCTAGTCGAGAGCGAAACTGTACAATTGTGGAAGACCCGGACACTATTCCAATGAGTGTACGGCTCCCTACAAGAGAAGAGAAGACTCTCCAAAAAGAAGAAGCAAAAGAGAAGAATCACCACCAAGAGAGAGAAGGAGTAGAGATGATCGTTATGAATGAAGATACTCACGGAGAAGCAAGGATTCGGAAAGGAAGGAAAAATCATCAAGGAGCTACACAAAACGAAGACATCAAGCTCATGTTGGTGAATGGGTATCTGGCTCCGACTCCGACAGCCACTCCGAGAGAAGTTATCACTCCGATTTCGAATATACTCAAGATGAATGTGTTGCCAGTCTAGCACTTGTGTCAACCAACTCCTACGACATATTTGACTCACCAAATGAAGGAATTGGAAGATGCTTCATGGCCAAAGGTCCTAAGGTAACAAACCCCGAGTATGTTGATTTTAATAGTGATGAAGATGACTTGTTAGGTGATGATGATTTACTTGTTGACAACTCTAGTGATGAATACTATGATGAAACGTCAATTAATCATGCTAATCAAGATAAAACGAATGACAATGATAAGGAGAAGATTGAGGCTCTAACTAAAGAACTAAACACTCTTAAGTTAGCTCATGAAACTATCTTCGAAGATCATCGAGAACTTTTAAGAGCTCATGAGAAGTTACGCTTTGAAAAGCTCAATCTTGAGCAAGAGCATGAGTTTTTAAAGGCAATCAATGATGATCTCCACAAGAAGAGTTCTTCTTACATTGCCAAGCGTTTACTCTTATCCACTTACATGCCTCAAGTCAAGTCTAGTAACAAGAACAAGAAAGATTCTTCCTCTAGTAGTAACAATGATCATGCTAAGTCCAATATTGTTGCTTCTAGTAGTTCTCTTGATTCCACTAATGATTCTCTTAGCCAAGTTACACTTCAGCAAGAAAATAGCTTATTGAAGGGAATTATAAAGAAAGGAGTGTACAAAAGCCTAGCCGGGAGTAAGCAATTCGAGGAAATTGTGCGAAGCAAGGAATGCACCGGAAGAATCAAGGTGTTGGTTTTGAACGAAAGTTCAATGCCAATGGAGTTGAGTGGGAAGAAGATCAATACCCCAAGACAAAGTTTGTTCCTCAACAAGAGAAGTATGATACTTCCTTCAAGGGGACACAAGCTCGAGATGATCTTCCACCACAAGACTACAAGCAAAAAGGCAAGGACAAGCTTCAAGAGGAAATTGATGCATTTGAAGAAGCTCCTAAGACCTTAGTCAAGTGGATTCCCAAGACCACTTCAAGTTCCACTTCATCAAGTATGACTACAACTCCAACGATTCCCATCAAGATGGTGTGGATCCAAAAGAAGAAGAACTAGAGAGTTCTTGAGGGTGACTCCGCCAACATACTTCACTCTTATCATTTTGGCAAGAACAAGTGCAATCAACTTCCACATCTTGCACTAGTTCAAGGAGTCACAAACCCTCTTGTTCGTAAGACAAGGGACAAGGTAACCTAAAGTTTTCATGGACATCATCTTGTGTGTGCATGTAGGATCGAAAGTATGTCTAGAGGGGGGTGATTAGACTACTTGACCAAATAAAAACTTAACCTTTTCCCAATTTTAGTTCTTGGCAGATTTTAGCTATTTTAGGACAAGTCAAGCAATCATCACACAATTCAAGCAAGCATGCAAAGAGTATATTGGCAGCGGAAAGTAAAGCATGCAACTTGCAAGAATGTAAAGGGAAGGGTTTGGAGAATTCAAACGCAATTAGAGACACGGATGTTTTCCCGTGGTTCGGATAGGTGGTGCTATCCTACATCCACGTTGATGGAGACTTCAACCCACGAAGGGTAACGGTTGCGCGAGTCCACGGAGGGCTCCACCCACGAAGGGTCCACGAAGTAGCAACCTTGTCTATCCCACCATGGCCATCGCCCACGAAGGACTTGCCTCACTAGCGGTAGATCTTCACGAAGTAGGCGATCTCCTTGCCCTTACAAACTCCTTGGTTCAACTCCACAATCTTGTCGGAGGCTCCCAAGTGACACCTAGCCAATCTAGGAGACACCACTCTCCAAGAAGTAACAAATGGTGTGTTGATGATGAACTCCTTGCTCTTGTGCTTCAAATGATAGTCTCCCCAACACTCAACTCTCTCTCATAGGATTTGGATCTGGTGGAAAGAAGATTTTAGTGGAAAGCAACTTGGGGAAGGCTAGAGATCAAGATTCATATGGTAGGAATGAAATATCTTGGTCTCAACACATGAGTAGGTGGTTCTCTCTCAGAACATATGAGTTGGAAATGTGTATGTGTTCTGATGGCTCTCTCCACGAATGAAGAGGAGGTGGAGGGGTATATATAGCCTCCACACAAAATCCAACCGTTACACACAATCTACCAATCTCGGTGGGACCGAATCAACAAACTCGGTCGGACCGAAAAGGTAAACCTAGTGACCGTTAGAGATTTTCGGTGGGACTGACATGCAACTCGGTCGGACCGATATGGTTAGGGTTTGGGCACAACGTAATCTCGGTGAGACCGATTACGCAAACTCGGTGAGACCGAGTTTGGTAATAAGCTAACCAGAGAGTTGGTCAGGCAAACTCGGTGGGACCGATTTGCTCTTTCGGTGACCCCGAAAAGTTACAAAAGGGAAACACAGAGTTTACATTGCAATCTCGGTGGGACCAATTTGCTCTTTCGGTGAGACCGAAAAGTTACGAAAGGGAAACAGAGAGTTTGCAATCCCATCTCGGTGAGACCGAGATCCCTATCGGTAGGACCGAATTGCTAGGGTTTGGCAGTGGCTTATGACATATGAAACTCGGTGGCGCCGGATAGATAGAATCGGTATGACCGAGTTTGGCTTAGGGTTTAGGTCATTTGTGGATATGGGAAAGTAGTTGAGGATTTTGGAGCATATCACTAAGCACATGAAGCAAGAGGCTCATTAAGCAACACCTCATCCCTCCTTGATAGTATTGGCTTTTCCTAAAGACTCAATGTGATCTTGGATCCTAAAATATAAAATGAAGAGTCTTGAGCTTTTGAGCTTGAGCCAATCCTTTGTCCTTAGCATTTTGAGGGTTCCACTTTCACATCCATGCCATGCCAATCATTGAGCTTTCCTGAAATAATCAACTTGGAATAGCATTAGCTCAATGAGCTATATGTTGTTATGAATTACCAAAACCACCTAGGGATAGTTGCACTTTCAATCTCCCCCTTTTTGGTAATTGATGACAACATATAGATCAAAGCTTCGACAATGATAATAAGCATGAAATATATCGTCGCTTTGAGAAGTATGTGATAAGTAAGAGCTCCCCCTAAATTTGTGCATATTTAAAAATTTTCTTTGGACTATAAATGGACAAAGAGTTAGAGTCATGGGTTACTCTTCCATGTCACATACATCTTGGTGGAGCGCTTAAAATGATAAGAATGAAATACATGCACTCATCACCAAGAATAGTGAATGATCACATAAGATAGATAGGATAATAGCATTAAGAAAACATTAAGTGTAGCTTATGATCAAACACATGATCATCGATGTCTCACAGATAATGACGTAGTATCTCACACAAAAGCAAACGAAGTTCGAAAAACCACCAAATAAAACAAGAGAGAATAAAAAGCAACACTCTCTCTCGAAGCCTATGATCTATACATTTCTCCCCCTTTGGCAACAAGTTACCAAAAAGTTCCTAGAAAATGCATAGTGCTAAGTCGACACTCAGGCTTGATCTTCGGGTGGTGGTGGAGTCCGGAGCACTCCAAGGACGAAGCCTTCTGTAGACGTGGTCGGAGTCAAGGCTGAAGTGGACACTGGAGCTGGTGGAACTGAGGACTGTAGCTGGTGCAGACGTGGTGGCTCTGGTGTCAGCAACAGGCATTGCAGATGACCTCGGACCTCGCGGCACTCTGGCAAAGGCATCAGTTGTCGTCTTGCCTCTCCTCTCCTGCATGTCATCCTGGAGCTGCTCCACTGCAGTCTGAATCTCTGTCACCTTGATATCCAAGTCATAGAACCTCTGTTCTACGATCCTCTCTAGGCTTGCCTAGTTCTGAGTTAGGGTGGCTAATCCTTTCTCAATACGCAGGGTGGATGCAATCAGGTAACCAAGCTGCTCTTGTTTGGTTTTCAAGAAATATTCAGATGCCTCCTCTTGAGTTGGCATCTTGGCAGCTTTCTCCTTCCTGGCCTTCTCCTTCTTGGCTTGTGCTTGGGCGGATGATGGCTCATTCTCAGTCATAACAACTTGGTTATCTTCAAAATCTGGACGGATGGGCAGGTGTTCCTTATCCAACAAGTATATGCCCGTGCCCATCTTGGAGTTGATGAGCTCCTGAATCTGTGGGGCATATCCACAGCTTCTCTTCTTGTCTGCTGCTGTCCTCTTGATGGTCTCTACCATGAGGCTCATCACCTTGAATTTCTGTGGCACGTCAAAGATATGAAGCAAGTTGATCGTGTGGACTCTGATCATCTTGTGATCTCCAGACTTAGGCAATAAGGTGTGCCTCAGAATCCAATTGATAGTTGGCAGCCCTGACAGAAGATAGTGTACTGAGCCAAACTTGAAAGTGTCAAGTGCTTCATTTGGAGTCTCCTTGTACATGTTGGACATAGAGTTGTGGTCCATCTTCTTCTTGGCATAAACGTCCAAGTCATCTGCTTGCTCTTCTGGGGCATTAATCAGCTGAGCCCATTCAGCAACTGTAGACTGGTACCTCGTACCCTCTGACATCCAAATTATCCTACCATCTGGATAAAAATGGGCTGTGGAGTAGAACTGCATGATGAGTTCCTCGTTCCACTTTGTGAGCTTCTGCCCGACAAAGTCCTCTACTCCACACGCCTTGAAGTTGTCCTGCACTCCAGGGTAGTACTCTTCGTTGTCCTTGATGTATTGCCAATCGACCCATCTCATGTCACAGACAATGGGCTTCTTGTCTAGCAGCACTGTCTCATAAAAATCCTGCTGCTCCTTGGTGTGAAACCTATAGTCAACTGCAGTTCTTCTCCTTGAAGCATACGGGTCTGCTTCTCTCCACTTCCGGAGCCCTGAATCTCTCCTGAGTTTCATATCCTCAGCCACAGGATGAGCATCGTTGTGGTCTGGGATCTTGGGCTTGAGCTTTCTAAGAACATTCTCTTCCTCTTCTTGTGCAGCTTCAGGCACTGGGGCCTTGTTCTTCTCAGTAGCTGGGATGCTTCTTGTATTTCTCTTTGGCTTTGGCTTTGGAGCTGGCTTGGCCTTGGAAGTAGCTGCCCCTGATCTTATGGCATCACCCATCAGCTTGGGTGCCTTTGGTGCTGGTGCAGCTACCTCTTCTTCTTCCTCCTCATCTTCCATAATGGAAGCTTTGCCAAGCACTCTGGCTACAGTTTTCTTCACCCTTTCCTTCCTCTTCTTGCCTTCAGCAGCAACTGGCTCAATGGGAGTGGGCTTCTCAGTTGAAGCTCTAGCCTTTGACATAGGCTGCCTGCCTGCTGGCCTTTTGATCTTCATCCCTGGTTTTATGCCCTGTGCTGGCTCAACTCTCTTTGAGGTTGCTTCCTCTTCTGCCACATAATCCTCATCTTCTGAGTCTGAGGTTCTCTTCTTTCTCTGTCTTGTGGCAGCTTTAGGCAGATTGCTAGGGGTGCTCCTGCTGCCATCATCTGAGGAACTTGAGGGACTAGTGCCCCCACTCATCTGCACTTGCTGCTCTGACAAGTTCTGGCTATCACTTTGGTCTGACATGATGCAAACTCTGACTGCTGACCCTGTGAATAGGTTATAGATGAGATAGAGTGGATGAGCATCACAAAATGCAGAGATTTTTGCAAAAGAATAATTCAAAAACTTAGTTTTAGTTTCCCACTGAAAGCATCTCGGATCTACCGATTTCTAAAGTCGGTGATACCGAAGCAGTTTTGGCACCTGAACTGGTGAACTCGGTCAGACCGAGTCACAGTTCGGTGGCACCGAGATTGCTAGGGTTTCACAGAGTTCCAAAATTGGTCACACTGATAAGTAATTCTCGGTCAGACCGAGTCTTACTTGTGCAATGGCATAAGCCAAATCGGTGGGACCGAGTTTTTCAACTCGGTGGGTCCGAGATGGTTTCCGCAGAAACCTAACCCTAAAATTTTCTAATTAAACCTAATCTACGAGTTCATTGACTGGATAGGAGCTTATCAAACGTGGCAAGAATCATGATGATCACAATGTGCTAGGAATCGGATTGGAGAATAGCACAAAGATCGAGTCCATACCCTAGTTCGGCGGAGACTCGCTACGGCGGCAATGGCGGGGTAGAATTCCCGTTGACAGCGACGGAGACCAGTGACTGGAGGCGGCTAGCGGCGAGGAGACGATTCGGAGACCAAGTTGGCAGAGCAGGCTATCGCGCGGGCGAAGGGGTTCGGAGAAATTTCCAAATTTTTGCCCATGACTATATATAGCCCGACCCTGTCGGTGTGACCGAGTGGAACAACTCGGTGGCACCGAGATGCAAAACTGTATACAGTTGTTGCAACTCCATGTGACCGAATGGTTCAAATCGGTTGCACCGAGATCGAAAACCTAGATCAACTTAATGATCTCGGTAGGACCAAAAGTAGGGTATCGGTCAGACCGAGAATCACAAAGAGGTTTTGGAAGTTTAAGTCTATGACAAATCGGGGACTCCGAGCGCTCCTCACACAGAGTGGTTCGAATCTGACTTGATCAAATTTTGTGATGTAGCATGAATAGAGTTTGAGACGAGAAAAGCATACATAGCTAGAGGAGGTTCTTAGGCATTCTTGTCCATCCACTTGGCAAAAGGAAATAAAACCAAACAACCAAAACAACAAGTGGATGTCCTCGAATGAGTAAAATATGCAACCAACATGCTCACACAATAAGATGGCAAATGAAATATGTGACAAAGCATGCACAACCAATTCTAGCATCTATCAAGCAATTTGCGATGACTAGGTCATCTATATATGAGTATATTGACTTAGGAGTCAAGTGAGAACACTTGATCATAGGTCATACTCATCGTTTAAGCTCAAGTGGGGTTACCACTTTTACATAAAGCATTGTTGTGTTCACATCTTTAGAGTTGCTTTAGCTCAAGTCTTAGAGTAAAGCTCCCCCTAGATGTGATACCCCTCCTAAGAGGGATGAACTAACCTTGGGTTTTGTCGATGATGACTTCATGTAGATGTTGAAGATGTGGATGCTCAATGTTGATGTAGATCACTTGGAGCTATCCATTTGAGTGAATTGCACTTTCAATATACCTACATGGGTTAGTCCCACAAGGAACAAACAAGGATATCCATAGACATAGAGTGATGCACACACAAGATGATGTCCATGAAAACTTTTAGATTACCTTGTCCCTTGTCTTACCAACAAGAGGGTTTGTGACTCCTTGAACTAATGCAAGATGTGGAAGTTGATTGCACTTGTTCTTGCCAAAATGATAAGAGTGAAGTATGTTGGCGGAGTCACCCTCAAGAACTCTCTAGTTCTTCTTCTTTTGGATCCACACCATCTTGATGGGAATCGTTGGAGTTGTAGTCATACTTGATGAAGAACTTGAAGTGGTCTTGGGAATCCACTTGACTAAGGTCTTAGGAGCTTCTTCAAATGCATCAATTTCCTCTTGAAGCTTGTCCTTGCCTTTTTGCTTGTAGTCTTGTGGTGGAAGATCATCTCGAGCTTGTGTCCCCTTGAAGGAAGCATCATACTTCTCTTGTTGAGGAACAAACTTTGTCTTGGGGTATTGATCTTCTTCCCACTCAACTCCATTGGCATTGAACTTTCGTTCAAAACCAACACCTTGATCCTTCCGGTGCATTCCTTGCTTGCGCACAATTTCCTCGAATTGCTTACTCCCGGCAAGGCTTTTGTACACTCCTTTCTTTATAATTCCCTTCAATAAGCTATTTTCTTGCTCAAGTGTAACTTGGCTAAGAGAATCATTAGTGGAATCAAGAGAACTACTAGAAGCAACAATATTGGATTTAGCATGATCATTGTTACTACTAGAGGAAGAATCTTTCTTGTTCTTGTTACTAGACTTGACTTGAGGCATGTAAGTGGATAAGAGTAAACGCTTGGCAATGTAAGAAGAACTTTTCTTGCGGAGATCATCATTGATTGCTTTTAAAAACTCATGCTCTTGCTCAAGATTGAGCTTTTCAAAGCGTAACTTCTCATGAGCTCTTAAAAGTTCTCGATGATCTTTGAAGATAGTTTCATGAGCTAACTTAAGAGTGTTTAGTTCTTTAGTTAAAGCCTCAATCTTCTCCTTATCATTGCCATTCGTTCTATCTTGATTAGCATGATTAATTGACGTTTCATCATAGTATTCATCACTAGAGTTGTCAACAAGCAAATCATCATCACCTAACAAGTCATCTTCATCACTATTAAAATCAACATACTCGGGGTGTGTTACCTTAGGACCTTTCGCCATGAGGCATCTTCCAATTCCTTCATTTGGTGAGTCAAATATGTCGTAGGAGTTGGATGACACAAGTGCTAGACCGGCAACACCTTCATCTTGAGTATCTTTGGAGTCGGAGTGATAACTTCTCTCGAAGTGGCTGTCGGAGTCGGAGCCGGATACCCATTCACCAACATGAGCTTGATGTCTTCGTTTTGTGTAGCTCCTTGATGATTTTTCCTTCCTTTCCAAATCCTTGCTTCTTCGTGAGTATCTTCGTTCATAACGATCATCTCTACTCCTTCTCTCTCTTGGTGGTGAATCGTTGCTTCTTATTTTTGGAGAGTCTTCTCTTCTCTTGTAGGGAGCCATACACTCATTGGAATAGTGTCCGGGTCTTCCACAATTGTAGCAGTTTCGCTCTCGACTACAAGATCTTTTGTCATTGTAGGACCTTGACTTGAAGCTTCTATCTTTGCTTCTACTCTTGTAGAACTTGTTGAAGTTCTTCACCATTAAGCTCAATTCTTCATTGAAGTTTTGTTTCTCACTTGATGATGTAGGGGCTTCACATGAGGCTTTGTAGGCACCACTTGATTTGTTGTGAAGTTCCTCTTTATCCTTAAGTGACATCTCATGAGCAACAATTCTTCCAATCACTTTCGTTGGCTTGAGATCTTTGTAATTGGGCATCATTTGGATCAATGTGCACACGGTATCATATTTTCCATCCAAGGCTCTTAGAATCTTCTTGATGATGAATCTATCGGTCATCTCTTCACTTCCTAAGCCGGCAATCTCATTTGTGATGAGAGCAAGCCTAGAGTACATTTCAGCGACACCTTCACCATCCTTCATTTTGAACTTGTCAAGTTGACTTTGAAGCACATCCAACTTGGATTCCTTGACGGAGTCGGTACCTTCGTGCATATCAATCAAAGTGTCCCAAATTTCCTTTGCATTCTCAAGACGACTGATTTTGTTGAATTCTTCGGGGCACAATCCGTTGAAGAGAATATCACAAGCTTGAGCATTGTATTGCAACATCTTCAACTCATCCGCGGTAGCTTCACAGTTTGGTTCTCTCCCATCAAAGAAGTCACCTTGCAAACCAACGCACACAATTGCCCAAACGGCGGGGTTATGTCCAAGAATATGCATTTTCATTTTATGCTTCCAACTAGCAAAATTAGTACCATCAAAGTAAGGACCTCTACGGTGATAATTTCCCTCGCTAGACGCCATACTCTCCTAGGTTGTGAAACCAAGGCTATGACCACCAAAAGCTATAGAGATCAAAGCAAATGGAGACCAAGGCTCTGATACCACTTGTAGGATCGAAAGTATGTCTAGAGGGGGGTGATTAGACTACTTGACCAAATAAAAACTTAACCTTTTCCCAATTTTAGTTCTTGGCAGATTTTAGCTGTTTTAGGACAAGTCAAGAAATCATCACACAATTCAAGCAAGCATGCAAAGAGTATATTGGCAGCGGAAAGTAAAGCATGCAACTTGCAAGAATGTAAAGGGAAGGGTTTGGAGAATTCAAACGCAATTAGAGACACGGATGTTTTCCCGTGGTTCGGATAGGTGGTGCTATCCTACATCCACGTTGATGGAGACTTCAACCCACTAAGGGTAACGGTTGCGCGAGTCCACGGAGGGCTCCACCCACGAAGGGTCCACGAAGTAGCAACCTTGTCTATCCCACCATGGCCATCGCCCACGAAGGACTTGCCTCACTAGCGGTAGATCTTCACGAAGTAGGCGATCTCCTTGCCCTTACAAACTCCTTGGTTCAACTCCACAATCTTGTCAGAGGCTCCCAAGTGACACCTAGCCAATCTAGGAGACACCACTCTCCAAGAAGTAACAAATGGTGTGTTGATGATGAACTCCTTGCTCTTGTGCTTCAAATGATAGTCTCCCCAACACTCAACTCTCTCTCATAGGATTTGTATCTGGTGGAAAGAAGATTTGAGTGGAAAGCAACTTGGGGAAGGCTAGAGATCAAGATTCATATGGTAGGAATGAAATATCTTGGTCTCAACACATGAGTAGGTGGTTCTCTCTCAGAACATATGAGTTGGAAATGTGTATGTGTTCTGATGGCTCTCTCCACGAATGAAGAGGAGGTGGAGGGGTATATATAGCCTCCACACAAAATCCAACCGTTACACACAATCTACCAATCTCGGTGGGACCAAATCAACAAACTCGGTCGGACCGAAAAGGTAAACCTAGTGACCATTAGAGATTTTCGGTGGGACTGACATGCAACTCGGTCGGACCGATATGGTTAGGGTTTGGGCACAACGTAGTCTCGGTGAGGCCGATTACACAAACTCGGTGAGTTTGGTAATAAGCTAACCAGAGAGTTGGTCAGGCAAACTCGGTGGGACCGATTTGCTCTTTCGGTGAGACCGAAAAGTTACAAAAGGGAAACACAGAGTTTACATTGCAATCTCGGTGGGACCGATTCGCTCTTTCGGTGAGACCGAAAAGTTACGAAAGGGAAACAGAGAGTTTGCAATCCCATCTCGGTGAAACCGAGATCCCTATCGGTAGGACCGAATTGCTAGGGTTTGGCAGTGGCTTATGACATATGAAACTCGGTGGCGCCGGATAGATAGAATCGGTATGACCGAGTTTGGCTTAGGGTTTAGGTCATTTGTGGATATGGGAAAGTAGTTGAGGATTTTGGAGCATATCACTAAGCACATGAAGCAAGAGGCTCATTAAGCAACACCTCATCCCTCCTTGATAGTATTGGCTTTTCCTAAAGACTCAATGTGATCTTGGATCACTAAAATATAAAATGAAGAGTCTTGAGCTTTTGAGCTTGAGCCAATCCTTTGTCCTTAGCATTTTGAGGGTTCCACTTTCACATCCATGCCATGCCAATCATTGAGCTTTCCTGAAATAATCAACTTGGAATAGCATTAGCTCAATGAGCTATATGTTGTTATGAATTACCAAAACCACCTAGGGATAGTTGCACTTTCAGTCCATCACTCTATGTCTATGGATATCCTTGTTTGCTCCTTGTGGGACTAACCCATGTAGGTATTGAAAGTGCAATTCACTCAAATGGATAGCTCCAAGTGATCTACATCAACATTGAGCATCCACATCTTCAACATCTACATGAAGTCATCATCGACAAAACCCAAGGTTAGTTCATCCCTCTTAGGGGGGATATCACATCTAGGGGGAGCTTTACCCTAAGACTTGAGCTAAAGCAACTCTAAAGATGTGAACACAACAATGCTTTATGTAAAAGTGGTAACCCCACTTGAGCTTAAACGATGAGTATGACCTATGATCAAGTGTTCTCACTTGACTCCTAAGTCAATATACTCATATATAGATGACCTAGTCATCGCAAATTGCTTGATAGATGCTAGAATTGGTTGTGCATGCTTTGTCACATATTTCAATTGCCATCTTACTGTGTGAGCATGTTGGTTGCATATTTTTCTCATTGGAGGACATCCACTTGTTGTTTTGATTGTTTGGTTTTATTTCCTTTTGCCAAGTGGATGGACAAGAATGCCTAAGAACCTCCTCTAGCTATCTATGCTTTTCTCGTCTCAAACTCTATTCATGCTACATCACAAAATTTGATCAAGTCAGATTCGAACCACTCTGTGTGAGGAGCACTCGGAGTCCCTGATTCATCATAGACTTAAACTTCCAAAACCTCTTTGTGATTCTCGGTCTGACCGATATCCTACTTTCAGTCCTACCGAGATCATTAAGTTGATCTGAACTTTCGATCTCGGTGCAACCGATTTGAACCATTCGGTCACACCAAGTTGCAATAACTGTATACAGTTTTGCATCTCGGTGCCACCGAGTTGTTCCACTCGGTCACACCGACAGGGTCGGGTTATATATAGTCACGGGCAAAAAATTTGGAAATTTCTCCGAACCCCTTCGCCCGCGCGATAGCTCGCTCTGCCAACATGGTCTCCGGATCGTCTCCTCGCCGCCAGCCGCCTCCAGTCGCTGGTCTCCGTCGCCGTCAACGAGAATCAACCCCGCCGTTGCCGCCGTAGCGAGTCTCCGCCGAACTAGGGTATGGACTCGATCTTTGTGCTATTCCCCAATCTGATTCTTAGCACATTGTGATCATAATGATTCTTGCCATGTTTGATAAACTTCTATCCAGTCAATGAACTTGTAGATTAGGTTTGATTCGAAAATTTTAGGGTTAGGTTTCCGCCGAAACCATCTCGGACCCACCGAGTTGAAAAACTCGGTCCCACCGATTTGGCTCATGCCATTGCACAAGTAAGACTCGGTCTGACCGAGTATTACTAATCGGTGTGACCGATTTTGGAACTTTGTGAAACCCTAGCAGTCTCGGTGTCACCGAACTGTGACTCGGTCTGACCGAGTTCACTAGTTTAGGTTCCAAAAACTGCTTCGGTATCACCGAGTTCAAAAATCGGTAGATCCGAAATGCTTTCTGTGGGAAACTAAAACTAAGTTTTTGAATCATTCTTTTGCAAAAATCTTTGCATTTTGTGATGCTCATCCACTCTACCTCATCTATAAACTGTTCACAGGGTCAGCAGTCAGCTTGTTCATCATGTCAGACCAAAGTGATAGCCAGAATTTGTCAGAGCAGCCAGTGCAAATGAGTGAGGGCACTAGTCCCTCCAGTTCTTCAGATGATGGCAGCAGGAGCACCCCTAGCAATTTGCCAAAAGCTGCCACCAGACAGAGGAAGAAGAGAACTTCAGATTCTGAGGATGAAGATTATGTGGCAGAGGAAGAGGAAGCCACATCAAAGAGAGTTGCACTCAAAAAGGAGCATGGCTTAAGACAGAGCACGAAGCCAGGCTTAAAGGTCAAAAGGCCAGCAGGCAGGCAGCCTATGCCAAAGGCCAGAGCTTCAACTCAGATTCCTGAAAAGCCTGCAACCATAGAGCCAGTTGCTGCTGAAGGAAAGAAAAGGAAGGAAAGGGTCAAGAAGACCGTAGCCAGAGTGCTTGGAAAGGCTTCCATCATGGAAGAAGAGGAAGAAGAAGAGGTTTTTGCACCAGCACCTAAGGCACCTAAGCTTATGGGTGATGCTATCAAGACAGGGGCTGCTGCATCCAAGCCCAAAGAAGCACTCAAAGCTGCCTCCAAGCCCAAGTCTGCCCCAAAGAGAAATACGAGGAGCATACCTGCAACTGAGAAGAACAAGGCCCCAGTGCCTGAAGCTGCTGAAGAAGATGATGAAGAGCATGTTCTGAGAAAGCTCAAGCCCAAGATCCCACACCACAATGATGCTCATCCTGTGGCTGAGGACATGAAGCTCAGAAGAGACTCAGGGCTGAGGAAGTGGAGAGAAGCAGATCCATATGCTTCAAGGAGAATAACTACTGTTGACTACAGGTTCCACACTAAGGAACAGCAGGACTTCTATGAGATAGTCTTGTTAGACAAGAAGCCAATTTTATGTGATATGAGATGGGTCAACTGGGAATATATCAAGGAGAATGAAGAGTACTACCCTGGAGTGCAGGGTAGCTTCAAGGCATGTGGAGTAGTAGAATTTGTTGGGCAGAAGCTCACAAAGTGGAATGAGGAGCTTATCATGCAGTTCTACTCCACAACACATTTTTATCCAGATGGGAGGATTGTTTGGATGTCTGAAGGTACGAGGTACCAATCAACAGTTGCTGAGTGGGCACAGCTTATCAATGCCCCAGAGGAAAATGAAGATGACTTGGATGTCTATTCCAAGAAGAAGATGGATCATAACTCTATGTCCAATATGTACAAGGAAATTCCAAATGAGGCACTTGATACTTTCAAGTTTGGGTATGTGCATTATCTTCTGTCAGGGCTGCCAACCATCAACTGGATCCTTAGGCACACACTTTTGCCCAAGTCTGGAGATCACAGGATGATCAGAGGTCATGCCATTAACTTGCTACATATCTTTGATGTGCCTCAGAAATTCAAGGTCATGAGCCTCATGGTAGAGACTATCAAGAGGACTGCAGCAGATCAGAAGAGGAGCTGTGGATATGCCCCTCAGATCCAGATGTTGATTAACTCAAGAATGGGCACAGACACATACTTGTTGGACAAGGAACATTTGCCTATCTATCCAGATTTCGAGGACAACCAAGTTGTGATGACCAAAGATGAACCATCTTCATCCCATGCACAAGCCAAGAAGGAGAAGGCAATAAAGGAGAAAGATGCCAAGATGCCAACTCAAGAGGAGGCATCTGAGTACTTCTTGAAGAACAAGCAAGAGCAGCTCAGTTACTTGATTGCATCCACCCTGCGGATTGAGAAAGGACTGGCCACCCTAACTCAGAACCAGACAAGCCTAGAGAGAATCATAGAACAAAAGTTCTATGACTTGGATATCAAGGTGACAGAGATTCAGACTACAGTAGAGCAGCTCCAAGATGACATACAGGAGAGGAAAGGGAAGACAACCACTGATGCCTTTGCCAGAGTGCCACGAAGTCCGAGGTCGTCTGCAGTGCCAGTTCCTGATACAAGAGCAACCGCCTCAGCTCCAGTCACAGCACCAGCCCAACCTGCTCCAGCATCTACTTCAACTCCAACTCCAACCGCGTCTACGGAAGCCTTCGTCCTTGGAGTGATCCGGACTCCACCACCACCTGAAGATCAAGCCTGAGTGTCGATTTAGCACTATGCATTTTCTAGGAACATTTTGGTAACTTGTTGCCAAAGGGGGAGAAAATGTATAGATCATAGGCTTCGAGAGAGAGTGTTGCTTTTCTCTCTTGCTTTATTTGGTGGTTTTTCAAACATTGTTTGCTTTTGGTCGAGATACTTTGACATGCTTGTGAGACATTGATGATTATGTGTTTGATCATAAGCTACACTTATGCATGCTTGATATATCTTATCTATCTTATGTGATCATTCACTTTTCTTGGTGATGAGTGCATGTATTTCATTCTTATCATTTTAAGCGCTCCACCAAGATGTATGTGACATGGAAGAGTAACCCATGACTCTAACTCTTTGTGCATTTGCAGTCCAAAGCAAATCTTAAATATGCACAAATTTAGGGGGAGCTCTTACTTATCACATACTTCTCAAAGCGACGATGTCATTCATTCTTATTATCATTTGTCGAAGCTTTGATCTATATGTTGTCATCAATTACCAAAAAGGGGGAGATTGAAAGTGCAACTATCCCTAGGTGGTTTTGGTAATTCATAACAACATATAGCTCATTGAGCTAATGCTATTCCAAGATGATTATTTCAGGAAAGCTCAGTGATTGGCATGGCATGGATGGTGAAAGTGGAACCCTCAAAATGCTAAGGACAAAGGATTGGCTCAAGCTCAAAAGCTCAAGACTCTTCATTTTATATTTTAGTGATCCAAGATCACATTGAGTCTTTAGGAAAAGCCAATACTATCAAGGAGGGATGAGGTGTTGCTTAATGAGCCTCTTGCTTCATGTGCTTAGTGATATGCTCCAAAACCCTCAACTACTTTCCCATATCCACATATGACCTAAACCCTAAGCCAAACTCGGTCCTACCGATTCTTCCTATCCGGCGCCACCGAGTTTCACTTGTCATAAGCCACTGCCAAACCCTAGCAATTCGGTTCTACCAATAGGGATCTCGGTCTCACCGAGATGGGATTGCAAACTCTCTGTTTCCCTTTCGTAACTTTCCGGTCTCACCGAAAGAGCGGATCGGTCCCATCGAGATTGCAATGTAAATTCAGTGTTTCCTTTTTGTAACTTTTCGGTCTCACCGAAAGAGCAAATCGGTCCCACCGAGTTTGCCTGACCAACTCTCTGGTTAGCTAATTACCAAAATTGGTCTCACCGAGTTTGTGTAATCGGTCTCACCGAGATTACGTTATGCCCTAACCCTAACAAAATCAGTCCTACCGAGTTGCATGTCAGTCCCACCGAAAATCTCTAACGGTCACTAGGTTTACTATTTTGGTCTGACCGAGTTTGTTGATTCGGTCCCACCGAGATTGGTAAATTGTGTGTAACGGTTAGATTTTGTGTGGAGGATATATATACCCCTCCACCTCCTCTTCATTCGTGGAGAGAGCTATTAGAACACATCTACACTTCCAACTCATATGTTCTGAGAGAGAACCACCTACTCATGTGTTGAGACCAAGATATTCCATTCCTACCATATGAATCTTGATCTCTGGCCTTCCCCAAGTTGCTTTCCACTCAAATCTTCTTTCCACTAGATCCAAATCCTATGAGAGAGAGTTGAGTGTTGGGGAGACTATCATTTGAAGCACAAGAGCAAGGAGTTCATCATCAACACACCATTTGTTACTTCTTGGAGAGTGGTGTCTCCTAGATTGGCTAGGTGTCACTTGGGAGCCTCCAACAAGATTGTGGAGTTGAACCAAGGAGTTTGTAAGGCCAAGGAGATCGCCTACTTCGTGAAGATCTACCGCTAGTGAGGCAAGTCCTTCGTGGGCGATGGCCATGGTGGGATAGACAAGGTTGCTTCTTCGTGGACCCTTCGTGGGTGGAGCCCTCCGTGGACTCACGCAACCTTTACCCTTCGTGGGTTGAAGTCTCCATCAACGTGGATGTAGGATAGCACCACCTATCCGAACCACGGGAAAAACATCTGTGTCTCCAATTGCGTTTGAATTCTCCAAACCCTTCCCTTTACATTCTTGCAAGTTGCATGCTTTACTTTCCACTGCCAATATACTCTTTGCATGCTTGCTTGAATTGTGTGATGATTGCTTGACTTGTCCTAAAATAACTAAAATCTGCCAAGAACTAAAATTGGGAAAAGGTTAAGTTTTTATTTGGTCATGTAGTCTAATCCCCCCCTCTAGACATACTTTTGATCCTACAGGTTTCGGCAAAACCCTTAGGGTTCGAACACTGGGGTGCGCGCGAAGATCTCCCCCCTATCGATCTGCATCCTAACTTAGCCTAGATCTCATGAGCTAACTCGACGAACTCGCAACACAAAGGACACAAGATTTATACTGGTTCAGGCCACCGTTGTGGTGTAATACCCTACTCTAGTGTGGTGGTGGTGGATTGCCTCTTGGGCTGAGGATGAACAGTACAAGGGGAAGAACAGTCCCCTAAGGTTGAGGTGTTCTTGTGCTTGGCGCACTTGTGTGGCTGGGGATGACCTCGATGATCCTTCTTCGTCCCCCCGCCTATGGTGGTGGCTAGTCCTATTTATAGAGGCCCTGGTCCTCTCCCCAAATATTGAGCGGGAAGGGAGCCAACAACGGCCAATTTGAAAGGGGGCAACTAGTACAAGTTATCCTGACAAAATGTTGTCTTCTCCTGCCAAAGGTTCTGGTGGTGACGCCGTCCTGGGCTCCATGGTGACCTCTGTCTTGCCGTCCTTCTGGTCTTGGTCTCATTGCACCAATATGGAAACCTTTGCTTGATGCTTTGGTACTCCGCGCCTGCGCTTGCCCGCTTAGCAGCAAAGAGGAAACAAGGACGCTGCACGTGCTGGCACCCGCCTGGCCTCGATCGTCATGGCTTACGTCACGAGAACCTCGTGATGTTTGCCCGACCTTGAACTCTCCGCCCCTCGCGAGCCGGCATGGCGAGGCCGCTCTTGTGTCATCCGCCTCGCGAGGCTTGGCCCCTCGCGAGGGTCTTGATTCCTTGTTGATGAAGATGGGCCGTACAGGCCTGCCAGCAAAGCCACGTCGTGGGCCACAGGCAGGCAAGTCTGGGGACCCCCGTTCCCAGAACACCGACAATCTTTCTTGAACTCACGGCGGAAACTTGCACCAATGCACGTGAATTAGAGAAAGTCACTTCTTTCATCCAACATATGCTTCATGAACGGAACACAAAGGCATTGCTTACAAAGTTTCCAACACAATCTTTAATGTTCAGTGCAAATCATGGAGGTGATAATTATATTGCCGATGGGCTCAACAACAATTCATCCAGGTTTCCATATAAATGGAGTTCCACGATTAAGTGAACACGATGATGGCATTAGTCAGACCAAAAGATGTAATGGTGTATGCTCGAGGGATCAACCACGAATAAGACAACATTACGAACATCGTTGGTTCTGATTTGATTTGAGGATAGCCCACACTCAAATCAAGTTTTGGTAAGACAGCAGGTCCAACAACTGATCACAGGGACCAATCGATGAAGATACAATCTTCCTTCAACACACACAAAAAGATATCCCTTTGAATGAACTGAGTCAGATAAAGCATTTATCTTCCAACTCTCCAAGTTATTGTTTAGCTTATCCAACTAGTTCAGGGGTATCCAACACAGATCCTTGGAGAAAGGGTGGTTTATGGAAAAACCAACTTGATCACGAACTCAACATAGCGGTCAGGTGACAACCTGGTAATACTTCCGAGAAGATATTTGGATAATCAGGAACCACCGATATGTTAATAAGATCAAGAACAATCTTGCTTTTCAAGGCAAGATGACATGATCAGAAGAGCAGGGGATTCAATCCTAACTCAAAGATCGAAGAGTGCACCAGAAATAAGGACAAGGTAGCACGATCAATCCTAGAATAGTGATTCAATAACCAACACGCTAATAATGATATTAATGTCCATTAACTACCAAGCAACACGGCTGCTAGGAGTATTGATTTCATACATCATAATTCACTTGTTGGTATTCTGGTTACAACAACACGGAGACCAAGAAATGAATAATGATGGGGATAAGTATCACTCTATCAAGAGTTCATAAGAGATTGTGCAATTCTCACGTCATTCTTGATATGAAAAAGGGTGACACTCCAAGGTAGAATAGATCAAAAGCTGGATTGCATCTCGATCTGGGAAACACAACTACTTTGACCCAATCCTGGATATGGATGAGGTACTGGAGTTTGTTTCTCCTAACCATTCTAAATAGAATGGCTTAACGAACCATAGGAATAATAGACACCGATGAACACGAATGCACAGCTACTCCTGACTATCAATTGATAGACGGAGGTCAAAAAACAACTAAAGAGGGACAAATCAAAGGAACAAATGATTTTATGAGTTGTGGATGCATAGATTAGCATGTCGAACAACACTCAACATTTCTTCCGGATAACCCATGCAGAAGAGGAGGACTAGCAAAGTCACAATATGAATAGAGTACTCATCAAGAGCACTCTGGTTGTGATCTTTTGGTTCAAAAGAACTTCTGCCATATTGGTTCATGCTATTGGAAGAATGATATACCACAGACCTCAAAGACTATCACAAATGTTACTAATATCCTAAAGGAATGAGCAAACACTACCAACTAGAGGTAAGTAGAGTGAATCTTGGCTGAAGAACCCAAAAATAGAAGGCCTACTAACTAAATGGCATCATGTGATGCTTTCAAGAATGACGGCCAGAATCATCACACTGGGAGCACAAAACATGGATAGATTACTCGGTGATCCTCTAAGACACCTAGGGTCATAATAATAGCTTCAACATATATGTCGAGGCAATAGAGTACCTCAACACACTGGTTAGTGTGGTTAATCTGGCCCAAAGGAACATCGGGAACGGGTAGAAAGATTTGCAAGTGCATCAGACTATTTAGAAACCTGGGATGACTCAGACAACATAACGGCTGTAAATGCTTAAAAAGATTTGAGACATCCTGCAAAATGGTGGCATAACCACTCAACATCACAATATCAAGGTTCTGAGGCCAGTTATGAACACACGGAAGTAGTAGGAACTGAACTGAGGCTTGAAACCATCAATCCTATAAGTCTCTATCATAGTAACTCGTCATCCTAATAGATAGATAAGAATGCCTAGTTTCTTAACCCCATAGGAAGGATAGGATTACTCGAATCAGAAGGGCATAAGGTATAAGGAGTAAAAAGAGCCTTATGTTCCCTGCCACAATCAGTTCCATTATATAACTAAAGAATTTCTAGACTCAACTTCGACCAGTTTGGCTTGGTAATCCTACAGGCAGTCAGGCTCTGATACCAAAGCTGTCAGGACCCCGATCCTAAGTCACAGCGATCTAGCATGTAACACATCATATCACTTTGCAGCCTCACGCATGGTATTCCCATGGGTGCCACCTTACCTGGCCCGGGACCGTTTGTGTCTTTTGGCTCACGTATATGATAGTGTCGCTAGCATCCGTATGACAGAGAACCCGGGCCGGCATGACTAGTCATAAACCCAAAGTAGCACTAACTTACAGGGACAGGCATACATGACCCAGCAACGAACATGTCGGTCATTAGTGAGTGAATCCGGGCTGTAGCAGCAGGGCTAACAGGACTTCGGTAACCCGGGCTGTAGCAGGCTAGCAGGACTCCGGAAGTCACCGCGTGACATTTCCCCGAAGGGACAGACACAGGAACGAAGTGGGACACATGCCAGCCAGTCTAGGTGTTCCGGAGCAGTAGTAACTGGGCTAGCATGACTCAGGTAAACCGGGCTGTAGCAGACTACTATGGCTCAGTGGAAGCACCAGACTACATTTCCCCATAAGAGAGGCTACCAAGGATAGACAACTAGGTTGTCGGATCCCACACATACCAAGCATTTCAATCATACACACAATATGCTCAATATGTGTAAATACAACATGGCATCACAACAAAACTCTACGACTCAAAGTATTTATTCATTAGGCTCCAAGGAACCAAGAATTACAAACATGGGTCTCATGACCCAACATACAGAGCTACAAGCAACAAGCACAAGCGGAAGCTTAACTTGTCTGAGTACAAACAACTACAAATGAAAAGGCCAAGAAGCCTGACTATCTACAAGACCCTGCCGAGGGCACAAGATCGTAGCTGAGGTAACAAACTAAACATCGAAGTCCACGCAGAACTACTAGAGAGGCTAAAGTATCTCTGCAAAAACATAAATTAAGCAAACGTGAGTACATATGTACCCGGCAAGACTTACATCAGAACTAACTACATATGCATCAGTATCAACAAAGGGGGTGGTGGAGTTTAACTGTAGCAAGCCAGCTTTGACTCGGTGGCTATCCTGAACTACGACTGCAAGTAACTCTTTTGGGGTGGCGCACACGAGTCCACGTATTCACCAATCAATACACCACTATGGACCCGCTCCCGTCTCCCTACGAGAACGCCATCCATAGCACTCATGCTTATCTTGCCCATTTTAGAGTATCCACTTTCACTTGTCTATGAACTGTATAGGCAACCCAGAGGTCCTTTACCACGGATGCGGCTATTCGAATAGATCATTTATAACCCTGCAGGGGTGTACTTCTTCACACACACTCTCGCCACTTACCACCATGTACACGTCGTGTATCTCGGCAACCTTCAAGGGGAAGCCTGGCGAGGGAGTCGGCCACAACCTGACTAACCACACAAGTCTCTAGTCCAGGTTTATCACATATTCGGGTTCCATCCGCAAGGAGATCCGGCCGGGGTTTCGCTCACGGCCCCAAACGATGAGAGCGGGGTTCCTGAGGCACCAAACGGGCATCTCGGTACACCATGCCTCGTGTCTCTACCGCATCATAGCCCACCCCTAGGGTCAGCGCTACGCACGACCCCCAACACATATCCTACAAACACCAGAAACTAGTTGCAGCTCCTGGACAGAGATCGAGGCGATTAATAAGCCGAGAGGGGTCGAGTTACCAGAACCCAATGTGTGGTAGTAATTGTCCATGGATCACAAACACAGAACTCAGTTCCCAAGGACGGTTTCAATGAGACAACCCACCATGTACTCCTACATGGCCTCTCACCGCTACCTTTACCGAATCGTGTTCACACACTTAGCTCTCAGCAGTAAGACATGTTCACCACATTCCAATTCATTGCCGATGAATCAGACCTGACTCAACTATAAGCAGTAGCAGGCATGACAACAAGCATGAATGAGTAGGCACATCAGGGCTCAAACAACTCCTACTCATGCTAGTGGGTTTCATCTATTTACTGTGGCAATGACAGGTCATGCAGAGGAAAGGGGTTCAACTACCGCACCATGTAACAGTCGAAGCGTTGTTGTCCTAATGCAGTAAAAGAGAGCAGAAGCGGGAGAGTGGGATTGTATCGGAATGAACAAGGGGATTTTGCTTACCTGGCACTTTTGAAGATAGTAATAGCTCTTCATCGGTGTCAATGATCACAACGTCGGAACAACGTCCACTGAGAGGGGACAAATACCGGCAACAGAGAATGAACACAATCAATGCAATGCCACAATATGATGGATGATCATGACATGGCAATATGCTATGATTTGAGCTAATGCATCTAGCAATAGGTTAAATGCAGTTGGTTCTAACCCTAGGTTCAAATTCAAACTCCATATGTTAATATTCAAATGTCATTCATTTGTTTTGTCCAATTCAGCAGCTATAAGTTGTTCCAACATGCATGAAAATGGTACAGATGGATAGATTGGATTTTCTAATAATTTTTCATATATTAATTATTTCATTTGGAGTTATAGATTATTTTCTATGCTTTTTTGAAGTTTATAAAATTTTCTAGAATTTCCTGGTTTATTTTAAATCCAGAGAATGTATTACTGCGTTAGCACTATGTCACTGTGACGCCAGCAGGTCAACGAGGTTGTCCAGGTCAAACCTGACCAGTGGGTCCCACTGGTCAGTGTCAAAGTGCTGGCTTGTGTCACAGACAGGTGGGCCCGGTCAAAGGCCACGTCAGCAAGGTCAATGTTGGCGCGTGGGTCCACTGGAATTAGATTAATTCTAACTAATTTCTTTAGCCGGTTAATTAAACAGGTGGGGCCCGACTGTCAGCTTCTGTGATGGTGATTAACTAAACTAAGCAGGGGGTTAGGCCCTAACTAAGCCGACCATGTCAGTGGTTAACGCTGACGCTAATCCAGGCACAGCGGCGCTCGCCGGCCGGCCGTTTTTGGCGACGGATGGCCGCGCGGATGGGTTCTCTGGAACGCCCGCAGTGCGGCGTGTTCACGGGTGGTCATGGAGCTACCGGGGATGGGCTGTAGCGGTGAAGGCGGCGAGCTTTGCAGCGGCGGTGCGTTCTCAGGTCTGGCGGAAACAGTGGCTAGAGTGGGCAAATAGCATGGGGAGAAGAGGGGGATGGGTCAGCGGCTCACCACGATTCGGTGGAGAAGCACGGCATGGTCGGGGAGGAGCTGGAGCAAGCAAATCGACGGCGGCGGTCATCAGTGCCGAAGCTTGAAGATGACGAAGATGCCGGCGATGAAAGGCTCCCGCAGTCGTGGCCGTTGGCTTGTCGACGTGTGGTGATGAGGCGGAGCCTATGGACAGGCTAGAAAGGTGAGGGAGGGTCGGTGGGCGCGGCAGCAGTGGACGGCGGCGACGGGGTCGCTCGGGTGCGTGCGAGGGAGAGAGCATAGGAGGGGGAAAGTGAGCGCGGAGAGGTGGGGAGGAACCAGGGGAGTGTGGGCGTCACTAGGCGCTCGGTCGAGGACGGGGAAAAGGAGCAAGAGGTGGAAATAGGAGGTGGCTTCGCCTCCTGTGCGTGCGACACACCGCCGTCCTCCTGGCAAAGGAAGGAGATGACTAGCGCCTGGGCTGTGGTGGACTGGGCCAGTTGTAGTAGGTAATGCCCAGGTAGGCTCTCCCTCTCTTCTGTTTTCTAATTTGCTTTTGTTTTCTAATTGTTTGCCTCTGTTTCGATTTAGTTTAACACCAAATCATTTCTTATAAATTCTGGAAAAACTTTGAGGATGCAAAATGGATTATTATAGAGCCCCACCATATTTTCCTAAATTATTGGAGCTATAATATTACTTATAGCATTTTACAACTCCAATTCAAATAAGTAGTCAGTTAATTCAAACACCTAAAATGCCAATGAAAAATATGCATCATCACAGGATAAGGTTTTCACCCTTTCCCAAAATTATGAACATTTTTAAGGGCATTTTGGGATCGTTAAAAATATTTTTAGGTTGAACCTATTTGAATTCCATTTGATGCTAGGGTTTAACATCCCCCATTTCAAATTCATTTGAAATTAAACATGATGACATGAATGCTTATGCAACTAACCGAAACCAAATTCCAGGGCTGTGACACAACTTGATCTATTTATCTTGCAATGGGAAGAGGTGCTTTGTGATGGGTTCGATCTTATGGTGCTTGATCCCAGTGACAGAAGGGGAACCGACACGTATGTGTCGTTGCAATTAAGGATAACAAGATGGGATATATTTCTACATAAATAGATCTTGTCTACATCATGTCATCGTTCTTATTGCATTACCCCATTTCTCCATGAACTTAATACACTAGATGCATGCTGGATAGTGGTCGATGTGTGGAGTAATAGTACTAGATGCAGGCAGGAGTCGGTCTACTAATCTTGGACATGGTGCCTATATAATGATCATTGCCTAGATATCGTCATGATTATTTGAAGTTCTATCAATTGCCCAACAGTAATTCGTTTACCCAGCATTTGCTATTTTTCTCAAGAGAAGCCACTAGTGAAATCTACGGCCCCCGGGTCTCTTCTTTATTATATTTGCCTTTGCGATCTATTTCTACTTGCTTTTATTTTCAGATCTATATTATCCAAAAACCCAAAAATATCTCGCTGAATTTTATTTGCTTTTATTTGCATCTATCAATATATGACAACTTTTATCCCGCCTACTTGCCAATTTCTAGCGTTGTTGCCCGAAAGGGATTGACAACCCCTTTAATACGCTGGGTTGCGAGTATTTGTTATTTGTGCGCGGGTGCCGTTCACGTAGTGTTGCGTGGTTCTCCTACTGGTTCAATAACCTTGGTCTCATCACTGAGGGATACCTACCGTCGCTGTGCTGCATCATCCCTTCCTCTTTGGGGAAATACCGACATAGTCCTAGCCAACATCAAAAGGAGTTTCTGGCGCCGTTGCCGGGGAGACACACTACAAGAAATATGTCAACTTGCGACCATCACTATTGGTCATTGAAAGGTCATTGTTTTTCATTTGCGACCTTTTTTGAGCAAAAACAGATGGTGAAAAGCTGACGGTCGTAAACTGAAATTAACGACCTTCTCTGTGACAAGGTCATGGAAGGCAACGACCTTATCAAAAGGTCATTGGTTCAACGACCTTCTGTTTTGGTCGCTAGCTGTCTACCCAGGCCACGTCGGATCCGACCTGGAAATCTAACGTGGCAAAATTGCGACCAATTGAAAAGGTCGTTGATAAGATTCTGCCCAGTCCATTTCGGTGTTTTACATGGGCCAAGCCCATTAATTCAGCCCATTTAATATATTTTTTCTATTAATTTTCTCTAGATACATGGGCCTGACCCAACATTGCTGCCTTTTTTATTGTTGGCCCGTGGCCTTTTATAGTCTATTAATTTTCTATTTTCAGCCACTATATATTCAAGCTGATCCCACAAGTTAGATGGGTCCCACTTGTCACGATCATCTCTCAAATTGGTCCCACATGTAAAAATGTAGAAATTTGACAGATTATTTTCATAAGTGACCCCACTGGCCAGGTTTCCATTTCACAAGTTTTCAAATCACATACATAGTACAAATTTCAAATAGAACAAAGAACACATAAAATTCATCAAATATACCACTAAATAAATCTATTACAATCTTTACAACACATATATGCTACAATATGCTACTCTTCATGACTTCACAGCTTCACACTTATGAAAATAATCTGTAAAAGAGGAACCACCACAATTTTAAGTCTATAATACAGCAATTGATACTAATCAAGGATAAAAACAAAAACAAGTAATATACTCAAATGTGAAGGCAACATGAAACTAGTGATACGACAACATGCAGAAAACACTACAATGTAATACTGGTGTAAGTTCATATCAGTGCAAAATCAGCACTATTATATAGAGCAAATGATATACCCCCTTTTATCTAAAACTATAGTGTATGATAGTGACAGAACAAGGGATAAGACTGATATGATGTGCCAGATTCCCAGCAACAGTGCTTACATGCATCTTCATATTTCAAAACACCCAATAGACTAGTTAGCTGGCAAAACACTAAAGAAGGCATAGATAGAAACGAAGGTAACATGCATTACATCAAAAAATAGTAAGCACTGAACCTACATCATATCTATAGTAACATCACCAATCAGGTTGCATGTGTATGCTAGAAATCAAGAATCAAAAGGACTTCAGCTTGTTTCAATTATCTTGCCTCTCTTGCTCCCAGTTCAATAAAGAAATCGTCGAGCAGTGAGCGCTTCACCTCATGTACTTGGCAGTGCACAATAGATTTCGGGATGGAGCACAAATAGAATACCTGGAAAAGAACAATAAAGAGCTATACAGTTAAGTAAGCATCCTTGGCTGTACAAATAAGTGAAGAAAACAATAAAGAGCTATATAGTCTAGAATTTTTGTTGAGAACAATAAAGAGCTATACAGATTCATATTCAAGTTTGACTACATGCTAACAAACTCATGATCAAGTTTGACTACAAGCTAACAATACTCAACATCTGTCTATGTATATACAAACTTGAGAGATTAGTCGTGCAAAGGTTTAGTGGATCCAAATAAACATGCACATCAGAAAAATAGAGGAACAGACGAAAAGTCAACACATATATATCTAGTCAATAAAATATCTACTACACAAGTGCATACAATACTCAACATCTACTACACAAGTGCATACAATACTCAATATTCACTCAAAGTATGTTGTGCAGGATCACACCATTCCATTTTCACTCAAAGTACAATAGTACATCACATTTTTGGATGATCACCAAAGGCCAAACTACTCCTGACTATGATCATCAACATCTACTACTCCTAACTACTCCCCGTGCAATCCTACCCTATAGTAAAACTTCCTCACCCTCCATTCACCCTGTTCAAGCAGTATTGTAGTAAAACTACTCCTCATGCTACAACAGTTAACAGTAAGTGAAATTACTGTGATGTGCAAAATTCACAGTAAATACTCCACTGAATATTACTGAAACTTAACAGAAGTTAACTAAGCTTTTTCAGTTTCGGAATATACAAGTTAGAAAATAAGCTTGCAAGCAAGTTTATGTAAGTAATGCACACTGGAGTACAATACTTCTATGGATTTCTGCAAATAATTCATGTTTTTCTAACTAATCCAAGATGTCCATTTAATTAACTGGAAAAGTAAGTTAAATCTTGTTGAATCTTGTTAAATACTCCAAGCAAAATTACTCCACACATGTACAGTTCAATCTTGTTAAATAATCTAAGCAAAATTAATGGAGTACTGGAGTACTACAAGTTAAATGTGTTGCACATGTCTCAAGGAACTAGCAGCGTTGCTTGCTCCCTTGGTCTAGCTCCTTGCTGTGCAGGATGACCGAGACTCTGATGGAGAGCGAGCTCCCTGCAAATGACATATTGTATCAATGCTTTGCAGCAACAAAAGGAACTCACATACAATAGAACTTGCACAATAGTGAGCTTCTTTCATCACCTTCTGAGTCATATCCAGGTTTCTCTCCTTACTTGGAACCACCAGGCTACCTTTGAAGAACAAAGAGCTAGCATCATCAAGAGTGAAGAATGAGGGCTTTCTTTCTGCGAGGTAGCATTTAATCTTCTCTACTTGAGAGTAATATTCCCGAATCCTCTTGATGGAGTCCAGGAGATCTGGTTCGACAACCTGGGTATTGAGGTAAACCTGGGAAACAACACAGAGGTTCATCTTTCGAAATTCCTTAGGAGGAGGAGCGAGTGCACCCGGAGGAACAATATGGAGGTTCAGCTTTCTGAATTCTTCAAAAAGAAGGTGCTAAACTTTTTGAACCTCGAGATGGTTACAATAAGACGTGCGGCTCAAGGCATCGGCCATTACATTAGCCTTGCCGGGAGTATAGAAAATACCCAAGTCAAAATCTGCTACGGTCTCCATCGATCTCTGCTAACGAAGGTTCAAATCTGGTTGAGTAAACAGATACTTCGGACTTTGGTGGTCGGCGAAGATCACGCAACGATTACCGAGAAGGTAATGTCACCAGTTTTTTAGTGCATATATGACTACAGCAAGCTCGAGCTCATGAACTGGATACTTCTCTTCATGAGGGCATAGCTGACGAGAGGCATAAGCAATCACTCTGCGCTCTTGCATTAGGACATAGCCTAACCCTAGACCTGAAGTGTCGCAGTAAATGACGTAATCCTTTTTGGAATTCGAAGGAGCAAGTACTAGGACAGAAGTCAGCTTATCCTTGAGCGCCTGGAAACTTTCCTGACACTTTCATGTCCATTCAAACTTGATGCCTTTATGAAGCAGGCCAGTCAGGGGCTTGGCAATCTTGGAGAAGTTCTCGATGAATCGACGGCAGTAGCTGGCGAGTCCGAGAAAACTTCTGACTTGTTTGACATTCTTTGGAGGATTCCAATCAAGAATAGCCTGAGCTCGCTCTGGGTTGAAGGCAATGCCATCCTTAGAGATGACATGCCCAAGGTAGGTTACTTCGGAAAGCCAGAATTCACACTTGGAATGCTTAGCATAAAGTTGATGTTCTCATAGATTTTCCAGAACAAGTCGAAGATGTTCAGCATGTTCTTCTTTGTTCTTGGAGTATACAAGAATATCGTCCAGATAAACCACGACGAACTTGTTGAGGTATTCCATGAATATATAGTTCATCGGGCGATAGAATTGAAGGAAATATGCCCTAGAGGCAATAATAAAGTTGTTATTTATATTTCCTTATACCATGATAAATGTTAATTATTCATGCTAGAATTATATTAACCGGAAACTTAGTACATGTGTGAATACATAGACAAACAAAGTGTCCCTAGTATGCCTCTACTTGACTAGCTCGTTAATCAAAGATGGTTAAGTTTCCTAGCCATGCACATGTGTTGTCATTTGATGAACGGGATCACATCATTAGAGAATAATGTGATGGACAAGACCCATCCGTTAGCTTAGCATAATGATTGTTCAGTTTTATTGCTACCGCTTTCTTCATGACTTATACATGTTCCTCTGACTATGAGATTATGCAACTCCCGAATACCGGAGGAACACCTTGTGTGCTATCAAACGTCACAACGTAACTAGGTGATTATAAATATGCTCTATAGGTGTCTCCAATGGTGTTTGTTGAGTTGGCATAGATCGAGATTAGGATTTTTCACTCCGTCTATCGGAGAGGTATCTCTGGGCCCTCTCGGTAATGCACATCACTATAAGCCTTGCAAGCAATATGATTAATGAGTTAGTTACGGGATGATGCATTATAGAACGAGTAAAGAGACTTGCTAGTAATGAGATTGAACTAGGTATTGACATACCGACGAGCGAATCTCGGGCAAGTAACATACCGATGACAAAGAGAACAACGTATGTTCTTACGCGGTTTGACCGATAAAGATATTCGTAGAATATGTAGGAACCAATATGAGCATCCAGGTTCTGCTATTGGTTATTGACCAGAAATGAGTCTCGGTCATGTCTACATAGTTCTCGAACCCGTAGGGTCCGCACGCTTAACGTTCTATGATGATTTGTATTATGAGTTATGTGATTTGATGACTGAACTTTGTTCGGAGTCCCGGATGAGATCGGGGACATGACGAGGAGTCTTGAAATGGTTGAGGCGTAAAGATCGATATATTGGAATGCTATATTCGGACATCGGAAAGGTTCCGAGTGATTCGGGTATTTTCCGGAGTACCAGAGAGTTACAGGAATTCGTATTGGGCCTTAATGGGCCATACGGGAAAGGAGAGAAAGGCCTCAAGGGTGGCCGCGCCCCTTCCCCATGGACTGGTCCGAATTGGACCAGGGAAAGGGGGCGCCCCCTTCCTTCCTTCTCCTTCTCCCTTCCCTTTTTCCTATTCCATGTGGGAGGTGGAATCCTACTAGGACTAGGGAGTCCTGGTAGGACTCCACACTTTGGGCGCGCCCTATGAGGGTCGGCCTCCTCCTCCCTCCATCCTTTATATACATGGACAGGGGGCAGCCCATAGACACACAAGTTGATCATTGATCCCTTAGCCGTGTGCGGTGCCCCCCTCCACCATAATCCACCTCGGTCATATCGTAGCGGTGCTTAGGCGAAGCCCTGTTCCGGTAGCAACATCATCACCATCATCACGCCCTCGTGCTGATGAAGCTCTCCCTCGACACTTAGCTGGATCGAGAGTTCGTGGGACGTCACCGAGCTGAACGTGTGCAGATCACGGAGGTACCGTACTTTTGGTACTAGGATCGGTCGGATCGTGAAGACGTATGACTACATTAACCGCGTTGTCATAACGCTTCCGCTTACGGTCTATGAGGGTACGTGGACAACACTCCTCCCCCTCTCGTTGCTATGCATCACCATGATAGATCTTGCGTGTGCGTAGGAAATTTTTTGACATTACTGCGTTCCCCAACAGTGGCATCCAAGCCAAGTCTATGCGTAGATGTTATATGCACGAGTAGAACACAAAGGAGTTGTGGGCGTGGGTACATACATATTGCTTGCCGTCACTAGTTGATTCTTGATTCAGCAGTATTGTTGGATGAAGCGGCTCAGATCGACATTACGCGTACGCTTACGCGAGACTAGTTCTACCAACGTGCTTCGCACATAGGTGGCTGGTGGGTGTCAGTTTCTCCAACTTTAGTTGAATCGGATTCAATGAACAGGGTTCTTTCTGGAGATCAAAAAGCAATCACTATACCGCGTTGTGGTTTTTGATGCGTAGGTAAGAACGGTTCTTGCTCAGTCCGTAGCAGCCACGTAAAACTTGCAACAACAAAGTAGAGGACATCTAACTTGTTTTTGCAGGGCATGTTGTGATGTGATATGGTCAAGACATGATGAGATATAAATTGTTGTATGAGATGATCATGTTTTGTTGAAGTTGTCGGCAACTGGCAGGAGCCTTACGGTTGTCTCATTATTGCATAAGATGCAAGCGCCATGTAATTGCTTTACTTTATCGCTATGCGATAGCAATAGTTGCAAAAGCAATAGTTGGCGAGATGACCATGTGATGACACATTGATAAAGATCAAAGAGATGGAGATTATTGTGTCATGCCGGTGACGATGGAGATCATGACGGTACTTTGGAGATGGAAATCAAAGGCACAAGATGATGATAGCCATATCATGTCACATATTTTGATTGCATGTGATGTTTATCTTTTATGCATCTTATTTTGCTTAGTACGTTAGTAGCATTATAAGATGATCCCTCACTAAATTTCAAGGTATATGTGTTCTCCCTGAGTATGCACCATTGCGACAGTTCTTCGTGCTGAGACACCACGTGATGATCGGGTGTGATAAGCTCTACGTTCACATACAACGGGTGCAAGCCAGTTTTGCACACGCAGAATACTCGGGTTAAACTTGATGAGCCTAGCATATGCAGATATGGCCTCGGAACACTGGAGACCGAAAGGTCAAATGTGAATCATATAGAAGATATGATCAACATAGTGATGTTCACCATTGAAAACTACTCCATCTCACGTGATGATCGGACATGGTTTAGTTGATATGGATCACGTGATCACTTAGATGATTAGAGGGATGTCTATCTAAGTGGGAGTTCTTAAGTAATATGATTAATTGAACTTTAAATTATAATGAACTTAGTCATGATAGTAATTGCATATCTATGTTGTAGATCAATAGCTTGTGATGTAGCTTCCCGCTTAATTTTGATATGTTCCTAGAGAAAAAGAAGTTGAAAGATGATAGTAGCAATGATGCGGACTTGGTCCGTGATCTGAGGATTATCCACATTGTTGCACAAAGGAATTATGTCCTTGATGCACCGCTAGGTGATAGACCTATTACAGGAGCAGATGCACACGTTATGAACATTTGACAAAGCTCGGTATGATGACTACTTAATAGTTTAGTGCACCATGCTTTACGGCTTAGAACTGGGACTTCAAAAACGTTTTGAATGCCACGGAACATATAAGATGTTCTAAGAGTTGAAATTGTTATTTCATACTCATGCCCATGTCGAGAGGTATGAGACCTCTGACAGTACGTTGCCTACAAGATGGAGGAGAATAGCTCAACTAGTGAGTATGTGCTCAGATTGTCTGCGTACTACAATTTCTTGAATCAAGTGGGAGTTAATCTTACAGATAAGATAGTAATTGATAAAGTTCTCTAGTCACTATCACCAAGTTACTAGAACTTAGTGATGAACTATAATATGCAAGGGATGACGAAAACTATTCCTTAGCTCTTCGTGATGCTAAAATCGACGAAGATAGAAATCAAGAAAAGCATCAAATGTTGATGGTTGACAAAACCACTAGTTTCAAGTAAAAGGGCGAGGGAAAGAAAGGGAACTTCAAGAAGAATGGCAAGCAAGTTGCCACTCCCATGAAGAAGCCCAAAGATAGACCCAAGCCTAAAACTGAGTGCTTCTACTCCAAAGGAAATGGTCACTAGATGTAACGCCCCGAGACCAATGTGCCAGGTGTCTTCCAGTTATTCGCCGTCGTTGCCATGTCATTTGCTTGCGTGTCATGCATTGCATATCATGTCATCATGTGCATTTCATTTGCATACATGTTCATCTCATGCATTCGAGCATTTTCCCCGTTGTCCGTTTCGCATTCCGGCGCTTCGTTCTCCTCCGGTGGCCATTTCTAGCTTTCTTTCGTGTGTGGGGATTAAACATTTCCGGGTTGGACCGAGACTTGCCATGCGGCCTTGGTTTACTACCGGTAGACCGCCTGTCAAGTTTCGTGCCATTTGGACTTCGTTTGATACTCCAACGGTTAACCGAGGGACCGAAAAGGCCTCGTGTGTGTTGCAGCCCAACACCCCTCCAATTTGGCCCAAAACCCACCAAACTCTGCTCCATCATCTCGGTCATTCGATCACGATCGCATGGCCGAAAACCGCACCTCATTTGGACTCTCCTAGCTCCCTCTATGCCTATAAATCGGTCCCCCTCGAGATATCCCGGATCCCCTCTCCCCGAAACCCTAAATCTCAGATCCGCGCCGCGCCGGACAAATTTCTGCCGACGGACATTGTCCGGCCTCCCCGCCGCCGCCACGTGTCGCCGCCCCGTTGGCCGCTCCGCCGCCCCACATCCCCGCCGGCCCAGGAGGGGCCCCTAGGCCCGTTGACCCACGCCGCCGCCCGGGCTCGTCTTCCTCGCCCGCCCGCGCCTTCCCCGTCGCCGGGATCCGCCCCGCCGCCGTGCGCCATCTCCGGCGAGGGCGCCGCCTCGCCCCGTGCCATCTCTCTCGCCGGACGCCGCCACCTTTGCCGCGAAGCTCGCCGGAACCGCCTCCAACTCCGCCGCCATGTGCCTCGCGGGCCTTCCCCGCCTCCTCGCCGCCCCTCGTCGCCGGCGACTGGTCCTGCCGGCGAGATCCGCCGCCCGGGAGACCGTCGTCGCCCGCCTCGTCCGGATCCACCGCAGGGTGGATCAGATCCACCCGCGCGTCCATCCAAACACCGCCCCCGCGTCCCGGATCTCCTCGTCCACCCGTTGACTTTCTCGGAGAGGTGAAATTTCACTAAGTCCCCGAGTTTCCCACGTTTCATGTGCCCATGTTTATGGCATCGTAACTTTGCATCCGTAGCTCCGTTTTAGACATATGATATATCAAAATCTTCGTCTCGACGAGTACATCATTTCATTCCATTGCATCATTTGCATTTGAGTTCATCTTGATGCCCAAAATGCTGGTAGAAGGAGGCATCGTGAGTTAAACTGCAGATCCGTTAGCTCATCACTGACTTTTGTCATTTTTTCCATGATTATTGTGTGCATGATATGCCTGTGACCCTTTGGGATGAATTGTTAAGCATTTTGTCTTCTTTCCAGAGGTGCCAACCATGCATTTTTAGGATGTGTGTGGTGTCTTGTGCAAGCTTGCAAAGAGGGGTACCTGAGATTGCTGATTTCAGGGACTTAGTGATTTTCACTAAGTCTGGGCTGTTTTAGTTCATGATGCTATATGTCCAGCTTGTTTCCTAGTGATCCGTGCCTCTTTTGAGGATGATCAGTAAGAGTGATTTGTTAATCTTGTTGTGCTCTATCCATCCATGTCTTGTTATGTTGGAGCACCCTAGGTTGAGTCAATCGAGCTCAACTTTTGCATCGTTGTTAATTTGGGCAGATCGTGAACTCTTTTGCGATTTTGCCGGTGCTATTGCTAGTGATCCATGCATGCTATGCCATTGTTCTTGCCATGTCTAGCTAGCATTTTGTGCCTTGTTTATGGATATATGCTTGCCTTGCCATGACTTGCACCGTAGTGAGTGCATCGAGCTCGTTTACATGCCTCCGTGAGTTATAATTTCAGCATGTCTCTGTGTTTCATCTATGTTCGTGTGCTCGTTAGAGTATTTTGTGAACCCTTTTGGCCCCAGGTCACTTTGGGTGTTTTGTTAAGCTTGTTGAGTAGCTCCATGCCATGCTCTTACTTGCCATGTTCAGGTTATGCATCATGTTGTTTTGCTGCTCCGAAGAGAGCATCGTGGTCTGAAATTCCAGACTAGCGTTAATTTCGCTAAGTCTGAAATCTGTTTTGCTTATTCAGTTTTGCCATGCTTGTTTGAACCCCTTAATGGATGAATTTGCCTATGGCTCAGTCCTAGTGATTTGTTAAGCATCTTGTGTAAATCCCTGCCATGCATTTTGTTTTCATGTTTGGTGGCTGTAGCATGTTTCTTTCGTTGCATTTAGGAGCCTACTTGTTGTAAATCGCAGATCGGTTCGTTTCGTAAAACGCTTGCCATTTCCAAACCGTAGCTCCGATTCCTATGATCTTTATATCGTTTTCAGGTGATTTCTTCCCCTCTATCCATTGGCACCCTTGGTTATCCAAGTTGAGGCCAGGTTAATGCATTTCCTGTCACGTCTTGCATTTTGCATCCCGCATCGCATCCCGCATCGCATCCCGCATCTCGCATATCATACCATGTCCATGTGTTGGTTGTTTACTATGTTGTTTGCTCTTTTCCGGTGATTGCTTCTTCGGGTTGGTTCCGATAACGTCGAGTTTGTGAGGATCCGTTCAACTTCATCCGTTTGTCTTCTTCATGGACTCTTTCTTCTTCTTTGCGGTATTTCAGGCAAGGTGATCATACCCTCGAAATCACTACTATCTTTGCTATGCTAGTTTGCTCGCTCTTTTGCTATGCCATTGCTACGATGCCTACCACTTGCTTGTCAGCCTCCCAAATTGCCATGTTCATCCCCTAACCCACCAATGTCCTAGCAAACCGTTGATTGGCTATGTTACCGCTTTGCTCAGCCCCTCTTATAGCGTTGTTAGTTGCAGGTGAAGATTGAAGTTTGTTCCTTGTTGGAACATGGAGATGTTGTTCCTTGCTTGGAACATGTTTACTTGTTGGGATATCACAATATATCTTATTTAATTAACGCATCTATATACTTGGTAAAGGGTGGAAGGCTCGGCCTTATGCCTGGTGTTTTGTTCCACTCTTGCCGCCCTAGTTTCCGTCATATCGGTGTTATGTTCCCGGATTTTGCGTCCCTTACGCGGTTGGGCTATAATGGGAACCCCTTGACAGTTCGCCTTAAGTAAAGCTTCTCCAGCAATGCCCAACATTGGTTTTACCATTCGCCACCTAGCCTTTTCTTTTCCCTTGGGAGTCGCGCTCCTAAGGGTCATCATTATTTTACCCCCCCCCCCTCGGGCCAGTGCTCCTCTGAGTGTTGGTCCAACTTGTCAGCCGCCGGTGGCCACCAGGGGCAACTCTGGGCTGGCCTACCGGAAGTTTGGACGATCCGGTGTGCCCTGAGAAAGAGATATGTGCAGCTCCTATCGGGATTTGTTGGCACATTCGGGCGGTGTTGCTGGTTTAGTTTTACCCTGTCGAAATGTCTTGTTGTACTGGGATACCGAGTCTGATCGGAATGTCTCGGGTGGAGGTCTATTCCTTCGTTGACCGTGAGAGCTTGTCATGGGCTAAGTTGGGACACCACTGCAGGGATTTGAACTTTCGAAAGTCGTGCCCGCGGTTATGGGCAGATGGGAATTTGTTAACGTCTGGTTGTAGAAAACCTGAAGTCGACCTTAATTAAAATGAATCAACTGCGTGTGTAACCATGATGGTCTCTTTCCGGCGGAGTCCGGGAAGTGAACACGGTTGTTGGAGTTATGCTTGACGTAGGTAGCTATAGGATCACTTCTTGATCATACTTTTATCGACCGTGCCTTGCCTTCTCTTCTCGCTCTCATTTGCGTATGTTAGCCACCATATATGCTAGTCGCTTGCTGCAGCTCCACCTCATACCTTTACCTTACCCATAAGCTTAAATAGTCTTGATCGCGAGGGTGCGAGATTGCTGAGTCCCCGTGGCTCACAGATACTTCCAAAACCAGCTTGTAGGTGCCGATGAGTCCGTGCAGAGGACGCAACCCAGCTCAGGAGGAGCTCGATGAAGATCTTGTCCTTTATGTTGTTTCGTTCTAGTTGATCAGTAGTGGAGCCCAGTTGGGGTCGATCGGGGACCTTTGTCGCATTTGGGGTTCTTCTTTTATTTTGGTTCCGTAGTCGGACCATGAGTGTATTTGTATGATGTAATGCTTTATTCATGTATTTGTGTGAAGTGGCGATTGTAAGCCAACTATATATCCTTTTTCCTTATTATATTACATGGGTTGTGTGAAGATTACCTCACTTGCGACATATGCCTTCAATGCGATTATGCCTCTAAGTCGTGCCTCGATGCGTGGGAGATATAGTCGCATCGAGGGTGTGACACTGGAAGTGGAACTACCTTCGATACTTAGCGGATAAGAAGGATGGCAAAGTGAACAAAGGTATATTTGATATAGATGTTGTTGATGTGTACTTTACTAGTGTTTATAGCAACCCATCAGTGTTTTATACTGGTTCAGTTGCTAAGATTAGTAACTCGAAACGGGAGTTGCAAAATAAATAAAGACTAGTTAAGGGCGAGGTGATGATGAGAGTTGGAGGTGATTCCAAGGTTGATAAGATCACCATCGCACACTCCCTTTACCTTCGGGATTAGTGTTGAACCTAAAGTAAATGTTACTTGGTGTTTGCGCTAAGCATAAATATGATTGGATCATGTTTATTTCAATACGGTTATTCATTTAAGTCAAAGAATAATTGTTGTTCTATTTACATGAATAAAACCTTATGTGGTCATACACTCAATATAAATGGTTTATTGAATGTCGATCGTAGTAATACACATATTCATAATATTGAGCCAAAAGATGCAAAGTTAGTAATGATAGTGCAACTTATATGTGGCACTGCTGTTTAGGTCATATTGGTGTAAAGCGCATGAAGAAACTCCATGCTGATGGACTTTTGGAATCACTTGATTATGAATCACTTGATGCTTGCGAACCATGCCTCATGGGCAAGATGACTAAGACTCCATTCTCCTGAACAATGGAGCGAGCAACTGACTTATTGGAAATAACATATACTAATGTATGCGATCTGGTAAGTGTTGAGGCTCGCGGCGGGTATTGTTATTTTATGACCTTCATATATGATTTGAGCAGATATGGGTATATCTACTTAATGAAACATAAGTCTGAAACATTTGAAAAGTTCAAAGAATTTCAGAGTGAAGTGGAAAATCGTCGTAACAAGAAAATGAAGTTTCTACGATCTGATCGTGGAGGCGAATATTTGAGTTACGAGTTTGGTCTTCATTTGAAACAATGTGGAATAGTTTCGCAACTCACGCCACCTGGAACACCACAGCATAATGGTGTGTCCGAATGTTGTAATCGTACTTTATTGGATATGGTGCGATCTATGATGTCTCTTACCGATTTACCACTATCGTTTTGGGGTTATGCATTAGAGACAGCTGCATTCACGTTAAATAGAGCACCATCTAAATCCGTTGAGATGACACCGTATGAACTATGGTTTGGCAAGAAACCAAAGCTGTCATTTCTTAAAGTTTGGGGTTGTGATGCTTATGTGAGAAAGTTTCAAACTGATAAGCTCGAACCCAAATCAGAGTAGTGCGTCTTCAAAGGATACCCAAAAAGAAAATGTTGGGTACACCTTCTATTACAGATCCGAAGGCAAGATATTTTGTTGCTAAGAATGGATCCTTTCTAGAGAAAGAGTTTCTCTCAAAAGAAGTGAGTGGGAGGAAAGTAGAACTTGATGAGGTAATTGTACCTTCTCCCAAATTGGAAAGTAGTTCATCACAGAAATCAGTTCCAGTGATTCCTACACCAATTAGTGAGGAAGCTAATGGTGATGATCATGAAACTTCAGATCAAGTTACTACCGAACCTCGTAGGTCAACCAGAGTATGGTCCACACTAGAGTGGTACAGTAATCCTATTCTGGAAGTCATGTTACTAGATCATGACGAACCTACGAACTATGAGGAAGCGATGATGAGCCCAGATTCCGCAAAATGGCTTGAGGCCATGAAATCTGATATGGGATCCATGTATGAGAACAAAGTATGGACTTTGATTGACTTGCCCGATGATCGATGAGTCATTGCGAATAAATGGATCTTCAAGAGGAAGACGGACGCTGATAGTAGTGTTACTATCTACAAAGCTTGAATTGTCGCAAAAATGTTTTCGACAAGTTCAAGGTGTTGACTATGATGAGATTTTCTCACTCGTATCGATGCTTAAAAGTCTGTCCAAATTATGTTAGCAGTTGCCGCATTTTATGAAATCTGGCAAATGGATGTCAAAATTGCATTCCTTAATGGATTTCTTAAAGAAGAGTTGTATATGATGCAACCAAAAGGTTTTGTCGATCGTAAAGGTGCTAACAAAGTGAGCAAGCTCCAGGGATCCATCATGGACTGGTGCAAGCATCTCGGAGTTGGAATATATGCTTTGATAAAGTGATCAAAGCATATGGTTTTATACAGACTTGCTGTGAAGCCTGTATTTACAAGAAAATGAGTGGGAGCACTACAGCATTTCTGATAAGTATATGTGAATGACATATTATTGATCAGAAATAATGTAGAATTTTCTGGAAAGCATAAAGGAATGTTTGAAAGGAGTTTCTCAAAGAAATACCTCGGTTAATCTACTTACATATTGAGCATCAAGATCTATAGAGATAGATCAAGACGCTTGATATATTTTCAGTGAGTACATACCTTGACAAGATTTTGAAGTAGTTCAAAATGGAACAGTCAAAGAAGGAGTCCTTGCCTGTGTTGCAAGGTGTGAAGTTGAGTAAATACTCAAAAGCCGACCACGACAAAAAATAGAAATAGAATGAGAAGTCATTCCCTATGTCTCAGACATAGGTTCTACAAAGTATGCTATGCTGTGTACCAGACCTATTGTGTACCTCACCATAAGTTTGGCAAGAGGGTACAATAGTGATCCAGGAGTGGATCACTGGACAGCGGTCAAAAATATCCTTAGTGGAATAAGGAAATGTTTCTCGGTTATGGAGGTGACAAAGAGTTCGTCGTAAAGAGTTACGTCGATGCAAGCTTTGACACCGATCTGGATGACTCTAAGTCTCGGTCTAGATACATATTGAAAGTGGGAGCAATTAGCTAGAGTAGCTCCGTGGAAAGCATTGTAGACATAGAAAATTTGCAAAATACATACGGCTCTGAATGTGGCAGACCCGTTGACTAAATTTCTCTCACAAGCAAAACATGATCACTCTTTGGGTGTTAATCACATAGCGATGTGAACTAGATTATTGACTCTAGTAAATCCTTTGGGTGTTAGTCACATGGAGATGTCAACTAATCACATAAAGATGTGAACTATTGGTGTTAAATCACATGACGAGGTGAACTAGATTATTGACTCTAGTGCAAGTGGGAGACTGAAGGAAATATGCCCTAGAGGCAATAATAAAGTTGTTATTTATATTTCCTTATATCATGATAAATGTTTATTATTCATGCTAGACTTGTATTAACCGGAAACTTAGTACATGTGTGAATACATAGACAAACAGAGTGTCCCTAGTATGCCTCTACTTGACTAGCTCGTTAATCAAAGATGGTTAAGTTTCCTAGCCATGCACATGTGTTGTCATTTGATGAACGGGATCACATCATTAGAGAATAATGTGATGGACAAGACCCATCCGTTAGCTTAGCATAATGATTGTTCAGTTTTATTGCTACTGCTTTCTTCATGACTTATACATGTTCCTCTGACTATGAGATTATGCAACTCCCGAATACCGGAGGAACACCTTGTGTGTTATCAAACGTCGCAACGTAACTGGGTGATTATAAATATGCTCTATAGGTGTCTCCAATGGTGTTTGTTGAGTTGGCATAGATCGAGATTAGGATTTTTCACTCCGTCTATCAGAGAGGTATCTCTGGGCCCTCTCGGTAATGCACATCACTATAAGCCTTGCAAGCAATATGATTAATGAGTTAGTTGCGGGATGCTGCATTACAGTACGAGTAAAGAGACTTGCCGGTAACGAGATTGAACTAGGTATTGAGATACCGACGATCGAATCTTGGGCAAGTAACATACCGATGACAAAGGAACAACGTATGTTGTTATGCGGTTTGACCGATAAACATCTTCGTAGAATATGTAGGAACCAATATGAGCATCTAGGTTCCGCTATTGGTTATTGACCGGAGATGAGTCTCGGTCATGTCTACATAGTTCTCGAACCCGTAGGGTCCGCACGCTTTACGTTCTATGACGATTTGTATTATGAGTTACGTGATTTGATGACCGAAGTTTGTTCGGAGTCCCGGATGAGATCAGGGACATGACGAGGAGTCTCGAAATGGTCGAGACGTAAAGATCAATATATTGGAAGGCTATATTCGGACATCGGAAAGGTTCCAAGTGATTCGGTTATTTTCCAGAGTACCGGAGAGTTACGTGAATTTGTATTGGGCCTTAATGGGCCATACGGGAAAGGAGAGAAAGGCCTCAAGGGTGGCCGCGGCCCTTCCCCATGGACTGGTCCGAATTGGACTAGGGAAAGGGGGTGCCCCCTTCCTTCCTTCTCCTTCTCCCTTCCCGTTTTCCTATTCCATGTGGGAGGTGGAATCTTACTAGGACTAGGGAGTCCTAGTAGGACTCCACACTTTGGGCGCGCCCTATGAGGGCCGGCCTCCTCCTCCCTCCATCCTTTATATAAGTGGCCAGGGGGCAGCCCATAGACATACAAGTTGATCATTGATCCCTTAGCCGTGTGCGGTGCCCCCTCCACCATAATCCACCTCGGTCATAATGTAGCGGTGCTTAGGCGAAGCCCTATTCCGGTAGCATCATCATCACCGTTATCACGCCGTCGTGCTGACGAAGCTCTCCCTTGACACTCAGCTGGATCGAGAGTTCGTGGGACGTCATCGAGCTGAACGTGTGCAGATCGCGGAGGTGCCGTACTTTCGGTACTAGGGTAGGTCAGATCGTGAGGACGTACGACTACATTAACCACGTTGCCATAACGCTTCCGCTTACGGTCTACGAGGGTACGTGGACAACACTCTTCCCCTCTCGTTGTTATGCATCACCATGATAGATCTTGCGTGTGCGTAGGAACTTTTTTGAAATTACTGCGTTCCCCAACAAGAATGTCGCTGGAGCATTGGTTAATCCGAAAGACATGATAGTGTACTCATAAGAACCATATTGAGTAATTAAGGCGGTCTTTGAAATATCCTCTTCACGAACACGGATCTGGTGGTAACCCAACCTCAAGTCGAGTTTAGAGAATACTGATGAACCAGCCAGTTGATCATATAGATCATTGATCGGAGGAAGCGGATATTTGTTTTGGAAGTTGTTTGGTTGATAGGACGGTAGTCCTGGACCAAATGGTTCGTTTCATCCTTCTTATTCACAAAGAGAGAAGTTGCTCCCCAAGGAGAGGAACTTGGACGAATGAATCCATTGCGAAGATTTGTCGATTTCCTCCTTAAGTTCAAGGAGTTCAAGAGGTGGCATCTTGTAGGGTCGTTTGGCGATAGGAACGGTGCCTGGTTTCAAGTCAATGATGAACTCGACAGCCCGAGCAGGAGGTATCCCTAGGGGTTCTTCTAGAAAGACATCTTGGAAGTTGTGAATGACTGGAATGTGTTCAATTCCCTCAAGTGGTGATGCGTTCAACGCATTCAAGGAATAAAGCCATGCCTCGGCATTTTGAACCAGACGATCGTGGTAGCTTACTATCTCATCTGAAGGGTGTAAGAGGTGGATAGTTTTGGTGGCGCAAATGATAGAAGTAGTATGCGATTTCAACCAATCCACTCCCAGAATGAGGCCTATATTGGAAGACTTCAACATAACGGGGGAGGCATGAAATTCTAACCCTTCGATTTCAATGATGACATTGTGGCTAACCATGGTGGTTTGTCATTGGCCCGCTGGGGTGTGTACCAATACCGGAGTGCTCATATCTATTTAATGCCATGCATGAATGCAAAATCTTGTGACATGAAAGAATGTGTTGCTCCTCTATCAAATAAAATAGAAGCTGGTATTGAATTAACCAGGAGAGTACCCAGCACAGTTGCAGGCTAGTCTTGAGCTTCATTCGGATCGATGTTGTTAGCATGACCACGACCATGAGGCCTGGCATTGCTGTTGCGGGGCTGATTGTTACCACGACCAGTTGGTGGAAGTGCTCTGGTACTGACTCTTAGTGCAGTTCCTGGAACGGTGACCTGGAAGGCCACACTTGAAGCATAGACCATCATTGGGATTGGGAGCAGGAGCTCGAGGTGGTGCAGCTGGAAGTCTTGGCTGCCTAGGTGGTGGAGGAGGCAGACGTGGTGCAATATAAGACGGTCTTGGAGCAGGTGCAGTTGGACGGTACATACTATTGGGAATCCATATCTGACGCTTCTGCGAGGGCGGGCCCGAAGATGAGCCAACGTCACGGTTGTGCCTAAGGGATCCCTGGTGTTCCTGCAGACTAGTTTCAACCTGGATGGCCTTATTCACCAAGGTGGCGAAATCAGCAAAGTCATGCACAAGTAGCGCAAGCTTGAATCAGGGTGAAGTCCATCACGAAACTTTTCTTGCCTACGAGCATAAGTAGCAAAGTCTTCTTCAGCATAACAGGACAATTCAAGAACTCCCATTGATATGCATCCACAGCCTTGTTGCCCCGGGTGAGGTTGCAGAACTCGCGCTTCTTCCTGTCCATAATTCCCTAAGGAATGAAGCGGGCACGAAAGGCAACTTGGAAATCCGGCCAAGAGATGGTTGTTCCAACAGGTAGCGAACGCTTGTGGCTATCCCACCATTGAGCGGCGGGACCTTTCAGATAGTAGGAAGCAAAAGTGACATGGTTCACAGGAGCAACACTAGCAGACTCCATCTCATAAGTGATGTCACGAAGCCAGTCATCAGCATCCAGAGGCTGCGTTAAGCTGCGGTAGATGGCATGGTTGAGGCGTGCAAAGTCTTGTAGAGTTACTAGGGTTGGCTGCTGATTCATATCAGGGCGCGGGAACTGAGCCATGACTCCTTCCATGAACTGGCGATTTAGCTCAAACTGATGTATCATTCCGGCCATGAATTCGGGCGGTGGTGGATCGTTGGCGCCATGGCCACGACCAGTGGGCCTAACCATCCTACTAGAAGGTAACAGGGGTAGTTTAGCATTGAGCAATTGCAGATAATATGAATCATTCATGAAGCAACATGCACAAAGGAGGAAGTGTGATAGATACATCATACTAGTCAAACATGACATACAGATCCACGCACAGAGTTGGATAAAATTGGCAGCACGAGTTCAGAAACACACGCAGCTAGACCACTAGGCGGCGCGCAGGCACGCGATGGAGGGATACAACAACGAGACATAGCAAAGCCTACATCAACTTTGGAGAAAACTGTTGGAGCGAGGTATCTGCAAGGGACTACGCAGGGTGCCCTCCATAAAAGGATCATGCGGTCCATGAACACTGTGAAGCAGATCCTCGCTCCAAATTCAATAAAGGCGTAATACAAATCTTTGGGTGGATGTGATCACGAGACCCTAGAGTCAAAGTTAGCAAAATCATTTAACCCGAATAGAAGAGAGGTCAAAGTCCCAGAGTATAGACGAGGAATGAAAGATCCTAATACCACCCAATTGTGATGTGGGCCCATAAGCCACACAACAATGTTAGTAAAAGTTTTCCAATGACTAGATTCGACTTCGGCCAAGGAGTTGGAAAGGGGGTTCCTATAGGCAGTCAACTATGATACCAACTTGTGACGCCCCCGATTCAATCATACACTAATCATACACGCAAATATGTATTATCAAGATCAGGGACTCACATGAAGATATCACAACACAACTCTAAACACAAATTAAGTCACACAAGCTTATATTACAAGCTAGGGGGCTCGAGGGCTCGAATATAGAAACTCGAATATAAACGAGTCAGAAGAAGCAAAAATATCTAAGTACAGACATAAGTTAAACAAATTTGCCTTAAGAAGGCTAGCACAAAAGTAACACGATCGAAAAGGCAAGGCCTCCTGCCCGAGAGCCTCCTAACTACTCCTGATTGTCGGTGGCCTCCACGTAGTAGTAGGCACCCTCGGGTAGTAGTAGTCGTCGGTGGTGGCATCTGGCTCCTGGGATCCATCTTCTAATCACAGCAATCGGGTATGGGGGAAAAGGGGTAGCAAAGCAACCGTGAGTACTCATCCAAAGTACTCGCAAGACTTACATCAGATCTAAACTAAGTATGCATCAGTATCAAAGGAATGGGTTGTGTCTGTGGACTGAACTGTAGAATGCCAGAAGAGAAGGGAAAGCCTAGCCTATCGAAGACTAGCATCTTCAAGCATCTTGCAGCATTTAGAAGAGTATAGAATAGCATATATTAAGCAAGCATGTTGTAGTATTAACGCCCAGAGGTCCTTTCTCAACTCCCTGCGACAAAGCAATCCCGGAGCCATCATATCCCATTTACATCTCAGTATCCAGTCCTAGTTGTATAGATCGGATACAACTCCAAGTCGTCCTTTTACCGAGGATACGGCTATTCAAATAGATTAACTTCCTTGCAGGGGTGCACCACATTTCCCAACACGCTTGATCACTCTGGCCGGACACACTTTCCTAGGTCATGCCCAGCCTCAACAAAGAGGCCAGCACGTCGATCTACATCCTAAATGTGAAGGGACCATGGGCCAATCGTCCTTTGCAATACTGCACGTTACGAATGCGGACGGTGTCAGTCCTGGCAACCTCCTTAAACAAGGCTGGTGCTTACGCGGGCCACCCGAGCGCGCGCCACTAAACCGCTGACGTCTGGAGAGCTTCGGCTGATACATACTACGCTGAGTGCCCATATATGTTCCCACGTGGTGGTTAGTGCGTATAGGCCAATGGCCAACTCAGATCAAATACCCAATCTCGTTATTAACTTGGGAGCGTGCGGTGACAATCAGTACTCCTGTCGCCTTGTCTTGAGCAAGGTAGTCAGAATCCTGATTCGACTGCTAGAATCCTATGACTTCATGACCCTACGGAAGCATGTCGATCCAAATCCCACTATGAATCCGGATAAGGTAGAATCCATGTTGAGTCGCGATCAAAATCATAGAATCCTGTACAAAACTGTACAATCCCGACTATGCTATGGACTACATCCGATTCTACTAACTTATCTAAGCCATTTGTTTAGTTGTAGCAAAATAGTATGCCATCATCCAAACCCCCTTTCATATACCTCATGGACCTTTATTCCCCTCCCAAGTCCAAATGCTCACCGTAGACACATTTGATCTAGCTCTTAGAAACTCTAGATCGAAATTGAGGATCAGGCTTGTCGACATATGGAATTGGCGTGAAAAGGAGGATGCTTCAAGATTGATCGGAGAAGGAGAGCAAGACCCTTCAAGGTTCAGCACTGTAGGTCAGATAGACAAGTGATCGACTATTCACGCACTCTAAAAAGAACATAAGTAAATTTCGTGCATTGAAGGTTTAAATGTTCTATATATTTTGCTCTCTTATATGTTCCATACATGCGAGCTAAATGGTTGGTTAGGCATAAAATGAAGTGGAATACAACTAGCCTTTATTTGTATGTTCTTTGCTCCATATTTAGTTTCAAAACTCTATAGAACCCATATAAATTTCTTGTGTGCATACAAAATATCTTATTTGAGTAAATCTAGTAGAATCCTCGATTGCACGACTCGATCTTACGACTCGATTATGTCTAAGAAAAACTAATCCGACTCTGAATCCCGACTCTAACTACCTTGGTCTTGAGGACTTGCGGCAAGGGCCAAGACCAGCCCACTCTAGGGCGGTCTGCCAGCCCGGCCGCGCCTCATAATTATCTCGCGGGTACCCTCTAGGTCAACCCGACTTCACATCACTCGTGGGACCGATGTTGGACGGTCGACCGCCTCGCCGGCCGCGGCCTGCAACACCCTGCGCGATGCCCCCTCTATGACCAGGCCCCCGAGACCATGCACCACCTTATCCTAGGCTGCCCCTTTGCCCGGCAGATCTAGCACGAGGTACTGTATTGGCTCCGGCTCCCCTGCGCCCCGCCCGACAACGTGACCTCTCTCAACGACTAGTGGCACACGGCGTGGCAGCACACCCCCCAACCCATGCGCAAGGGGCTCGCCTCCACGACCCTCCTCGTCCATGGATGATCTGGAAGCATCGTAACAACTGCGTCTTCGACAGAGGACGGCCCTCGGCGACCGACCTTCTCACGAAGATCAAGGACGAGGCCGCCCTCTGGGCCAGAGCCGGCGCCCTCAGGCTACAAGCCATCGTACCGCAAACTTGGGACGTTCACTGATGCACCTTTGGGCACTGTAATTCCCTCCTTGGAGGATTGTAACTAAAACCCTCTCTCTTTCCAAAGCAATGAAATGCAACCTCTCGCGTTTTCTCGAAAAAAAATAAGACACTTATGTCTTATAATTTGGGACGGAGGTAGTATTTCATATTACTTCTACTGATATACTTGTACGGAAATTAATGGTCCACGTTGCATGGTGGAGACTGCGCCCATGTCCTACACACAGGGCCGGTCCATACATGTTGGGGGCCCTGGGGCGAAACAAAAACTTAGGGCCCTCACACATAGATGAATACTCCACTTATTTTCGTTAGTAAGAAAACCAATCCGTACCATGTAACAATTTACATCTCGATGATCTTAGCTTCATCTAAATAATTATTTGGTTACCCGCAAAAAAAGTTTATTTGGTTGTTCAAATGAAACAAAGCCAATATCACAAATTCCCAAGGATAACCACTGGTTCTGAAACTTTAATTGCTCCCATTGGGAATTCCTATAGAAATGATATTGTATCAACAAATTTAATCCCATTATTTTCTTTCCTCTAGCCACAGTTCAGTGGACGTGGCTCCTCTGACGTACGGCCCACACACTGACGTGTGGGCCCGGACCCACCTGTCAGCAGCCCAACGGCAGGGGGCCGTACGTCAGGGGATCCGCCTCCCAGTTCAGTACTGGCAAAAATACTTACTGGAAGATATTCCACAACAAAAATATAAAAAGTGCAATTTTTGTTCAAGATATATATGGTCAAGGAAGGAAAGCACCTTAATATGGATGGTTGGATCGGACGCAAGAACAGAACGAATTCATGGAAACCTCAGCCTGTAATATCTGAAAAATGTCCTCAAAATACAAGAAACATATCACCTCCAAATTATAATTCCTATGTTACCATGGGTCGACATTATTTAACATTGAATCGCCAAACTGAAGAACGAGATTACTTGAAAGAACAAAGAAGAACATGTACCATCTCTCAACCATATGGGGATGGAGAAGAATGTACGGGATGAAGAAGAGCTAATTGGGGACTGAAATTGCACCATTTGTCTCCGTCAATGGTTGGCCGCGACGTCAAAATCGGAAAGGCATGGGAAGGGCGGCGCTGTTCTTGGAGACTAATCAGGAATGGGGAAGAAGAGGAGACGCCCAACTGCAGAGCGAGATCCCGTCGGGATCGATTAGTTCCTTCATGTAACTACCGCATATGTCCAACAGCGTGGTGGGCTTTGCCTGACTGGTTGCACTTTGGACCCTCTGTATTTTTCTGGGTACAAAACTGAACAGAGAGAACTACACCTGGACCGGGGCCCCTGCTTCCAGGGGGCCCAGGGCGAGCGCCCCATTTGCCCGCCCTATGGGCCGGGCCTACCTACACATCATCTATTTACGGAAGAAAGTGCAAAACAAGAAAATGTTGTTAGGATAGTTTTATGTTCGCTATGGCCCCAGTTAGCAAACTATTCATTCCATTTGTTTAAGCAATGTGCGTCTTCTTTAACTAGTTTTATGTTCACTATGCTCCCAGATCTAGATCGGAGTACGAATTCGCTCGGTTTGATCAGAAATTGATGTCCGATTCACCGAACTCTAATCATCTCAAGTTTCCTTCTGATTCGTCGATCTCAAGTGAACCCAAAAAATGGAATTGATGCAACAGCTATTACAGGCTAGACGCCGCTGCAGCTCTCCTCTGTTGCCATGGCTGTCCACGTGACAACAACGATAGAGACATGGCTGCCGGCACATTGCAGCTCCTGTGCAGCGGCCGATGCATGCCTGGAGGATTCTCTCCTCCATTCACCAGAGCACAGTGCCATGGGAGAGAAGCACGCATGGGAGGGGGGGCGGTATTATAGCATTAAAACAGAGGAAAGATGCATACCTGAAGCGACGGGGTAGAAGATGTGTGCTTGTGTGTACGGACCAGATGTATAAATGTGGCACACATGCACCTAGTGTGTTCACCTACATAAAGAGCACAATACACTGCATACTAGAGTTGGTGAATCGTCACAAACCCCTTCTCTAATGGAGATGTGTACCCCTCTGATGGTGGACGAATTACTCGATGAGCTCGCACACACAAGGTTCTTTTCAAAGCTAGATCTTCGTGCAAGCTATCATCAGATTTGAATGCGCCCTGAAGATGAACCAGAGACGGCTTTCAAAACACAACACGTGCGTTTTCAGTTCCATGTGATGCACTTCGGTCTTACGAATGCACCAGCGACGTTCCAGTGCGTCATGAACTTAGTCTTTGCTCTTTTACTTCACGAATTGTGATAGTGTTCTTGGACGACATCCTGGTGTACAATGTATCATGGGAAGCTCATCTGGAACACCTACGCCTTGTGCTCGAGCAGCTCCGTGCAAACAAGTTCTTTGCAAAACTGTCCAAGTACTCCTCCGGCAAAGCAACATTCAGTATCTTGGCCATATTATTTCAGACACTGGGGTGGCTATGGATCCAGAAAAAACAGCCGAAGAAATGGCCCGTGCCCACCAATGCTACAGAATTGCGAGGGTTTCTCGGATTAACAGGGTACTACCGCAAGTTTGTTCGGAATTATGGTATCATCACGAAACCCCTGACACAGCTGCTGACTAAGAAGAGGTTTGTCAGGTCTGAACATGCTACATCAGCATTTGAGCTCTTAAAACAAGTGATGACCCGTACCCCAGTCTTTGGCCTTGCCAAATTTCAAGCTGCCATTTGCCATTGAAACAGACGCTTGCGCAATAGGGGTCATGGGTGGGTGCTGTGCTGATGCAAAATGAGCACCTCATTGCTTATATGAACTCAGTTTCAGTCCCTATTCCTCTTCAGCGGTAATGGTCATAAAAAAGGATGGGGTTGGAGATTATGTGTGAATTACAGAGAGTTCTCCACTGCGTTTTAAAAACAAATTCCCCATGCCTCTTATGGAGGATTTACTGGAGCAAAATTCTTTAGCAAATTCGATTTAAGGTGAGGCTATCACCTAATAAGAATGGCCACACCAGACATCCCCAAAACTACGTTTAAAACACACTAGGGGCACTGCTCACTGATGTTAAAAACAGTTATGTTGGGCATGCTGACTACTACAAACTATTGACCAAAGTCGCACAAGATGTTTTTGATCAAGACAAGTTCTCTCCAAATGATGGTGTGCTCAAATACAACACCAGGTTATACATTGGAACTGCAAATTCCTTTAGTCAAACACTCCTGCATACATATCACACTTCTGCACTTGAGGGTCACTCTGGAATTAGAACATATCACTGGCTGAAAAGGTACTTTTACTGGCCCAATTTCTCTACTACTTATAAAAGAGCAAACTTTTTCTTTCTTAAACACACCCCAGCAAACGTACACAGCTAGAACAGCACCACCAGTTCATCTCTCTTAGGCAAATCTTAACCGTCAGGATTAATCTAATCCTGAGGGTGTGGACCTAGCAATTACCGCAGGCTGACCGAGCTCCACCAGTAGAAGAAATATCCCTGTCCCGTGTCCGCAACCACTCAGCGCTAAATGTCCCCGCAAAGAAAACCTTAGCGCAAAACAAAATCTCATGATGCCGCCGCTACCGCCGCCATCATTTGACCGCGCCGACGCCCTTCCCGTGATGCCCTACCATGACAGCGATGACCTGCCCAGGCGTGCTCCTGCTTCACTGGTCTTCCCTGCTGGCCCTCCATAGGATCTACCAACCCCGGTAAGGACGTATAAGGATGGTGGCGCCGTGAAGTGGGACGAGGATCAAGCGCCGGCCACCTACGACTATGAGAATGCATGAGATCGACTTGCTGTCGGAGAGCGACCAAATCAAATATTGTATGCTTGGGTTGTAAGCTCTCCGAGTGACGGATCGACTCCGTTGTCGAGATATGGATGTGGGCATCTTCCTTGCGCGGTTTCGCGTATGCTTGGGCTGTAAGCTCTCTGCTAGCTCTAGAATATTGCTGATTCATTTGGTGTGTTACTGATCATCATAGTGCTTGTCTAATGATATTATGATAATGGAGCTTATTTCAGTTAGAAACATTGTTAGTCTCTGCCTCTCATGTAGTCTGTCTTGCACGAATGGATGGGGCTGAACATTCACAAGCAGAAGATTCTTAATTTATTTGGATCAAATTGTTTGATATAATCTTCCCTATGGTGACTTCAGGCTGCACGGCTCCCCTGTGTACTCTGTTTTGCAGAGATTCCATAGGCAGGTTCGGCTATGCAGGTTCCTCCCATCCATATGTAGCTCGGGTCAATTTACGGCTTTGGTAGCCCGTTGCTGGAGCTACAAGAAACCACCACGTCTTCTATATCATTCACAAAACTGGGATGCTGCACTAAGTCCCTACTGGTTATGATTGATTCTTGTGTTAAAGGTATGATCTTGATATGGCCACTTATCAATCTTGTGCTGGTTCATGGTGATGATTCCAATATGTTCTGTGATTTATTCGGTTTATGGCTAAGGAAGTGATGATTTTATTATGTCTTAGATCTACAACATTTCACACTCGACATCACGATGATGCATATACCCAATCCACTTCTGTCCTGACTCCTGAACAGGCATCGTATGAATGAATTTGTAGAAGCACTACAGCCACTTATCATTTAAGTTTCTGTAATTGCATCTAGTGCCACCCTTTGTTGGTTTTGAAGTATTGAAAACAAACTTTGTTAGGAGCTAGGGTTCTGCCGGTTCTAGGGCGGAGACTGTAGGGGAAAGATGGAGGAAGACGAGGCCGAGGGCGCGGCGGCCGGCGGCTGGGCGCCGTCCTTGCGTGATGGAGAAGAGGCGGCGGCGTAAGAGGCGGCTAGGGTTAGGTCTCCCGGCTCCCTAAGGGAAGCCGAGCAAATACTGATTGCTTCTTGCTTGATTAGATTGATACATCTCCTCTCCTTATATAGAGAGGTTTACTTGACTCCTAAGCAAACGATAAGATAATTGGGCTAAGCCCCTAATAAGGATAAGATAACTTGGGCCACAACCCACTGGGCTAAGCCCCTAATATGACGATCATAACAAACTTGGTTGTGGGATTAATGTGTTTGTGACATTCACACGCGAACACAGGTAAAAGTCCCTATTGATTCGGTTTACCCATTGAAGATGACCCCTAAAAATGTATGAAGACACTGAAGGCAAAGGTGGTTCACGAAGACATTCATGTTGAAGATAATGGTTCATGAAGACATTCATTGAAGACAATGAAGCACGAAGACATAGTCTTTTGGTAGTTTCATTTTCTTAATTCTTAAGTCATAGGAACCACCAAACTGTCAAGTGGGGTAGAGGTAAACAAAGTCAGAATGTGACGTGATGCTCAACCTAAAATCCTATGTCTTGGAGCAAAGACAAATGAGAGAAAATATTATCCTGTGTTGGATGAGTCAGCTTTACTTGTAGCCCAAGTCAAGTTGCCGCATGGGTTCAAATTCCGACCGTTGGACACGTGTCAGTTCCCCAATGACCCAGGGTCATTTCAGACAAATCATGTCGGGTTGCCCCCTGGTTATAAATAGCCACCCCCCCCCCCTCCACCATGAGTTGGCGGCTGCTCAGAGAGAAGTACACGACTTTTGTCGTTTGAAAGCAACCCTGCTCCGAAGCCTTTGAGAGAGAATCCTTGCAAGGACAAACCCAAAACAACCAAAGCCCAAAGTGATTGAGCATCACTGAAGACATTCTGTTCGGAGTGAACTGACGACTTATTACACTTGAAGACTATGATCTTCTAGTCGATTAGGCGTCATGCTCTGAGCATCCAAGAGCCATTGTGGATTGCCGGTGAACAAAGTCTGTAAGGGTTTGGAAGTCTACCTTGAAGACTTACCTAAGTGATTGGGTGAGGTCTAGGTGACCTTAGCTCAAGGGGAATAAGGTGAAGACAAGGTCTTTTGAGTTTAATCTCAGACTCCCTAACCAGGCATACAACTGTCACAGCAGTTGGAAATGGTCAAACAAATCATTGTCTTCCCCGAGCTACTTGTTCCATCCTCTCTCCCTTTTACTTACTGCATCATTCTGTGAATCCTTTGCTTGCTTGTCTGTGTTTGAAAATATTCTCTGAAGCCATTCATCTGTTTGCTCATTTATCTTCATGCTTCTTGTGTTTATCTTCAATGCATGCATCCATGTATGAGGTCTACACCTGCCATGCCTGCTCATCTTAATCATCAGTGTTGTTAGATCATGTATTACTTCCGCTACCTTCGTAGACATTGTCTGTTTTTGAACCTTTTCATAAAAATCGCCTATTCACCCCCCCCCCTCTCTAGTCGATAACTAGCACTTTCAATTGGTATCAAAACAAGGTGCTCCCTTGTTCTGTGCTATTCGGTTTAACCACCTGCACTTTTAGCTATGTCAACTACAGGGATAATCAAGGTCTCCGTTGCGTGCCCCGTCTTTACTGGAAGAATAAGATGCGCATGCATCTTGAAGCCATTGACAACGACCTCTGGAAGGTCATCAGGACTGGAGTTCTCAAGGTCGGTGAAGGTGTCACCGCTGTTGATGTGAAGAGGTTCGCGCAACCGGACTCGACTGTCAAAAACATCATCTGTGGTCATCTGACCAAGGGACAGTATGGCCGCGTGAGTGCTCTGGAGTCTGCGGAGGTAGTCTGGGACTGGCTCTCCAAGGTCAACGAAGGCGTCTCATCTCAGAGAGTGACATCAATCGCAATAGGAACCTCTTCATCAAAAATACTTTTGTTGCTCATAAAGCTAATCGCCACGCTTGGAAGAGCCTCACACTCCTATGCTCTGAAGATGACCTTGCTACCGATGGCTTCAAGAAAACCTTCAAGTTTGGCTCCAAGCCCCCATCAACAAAGAAGTGGCGAGCTATGTTGTCTATTGAAGACTCGGACTATTATTCTTCTGCACCTACTGTTCATGCCCGGCTTGTTGATGAAGAAGATGATGCCACTTCTCCAACAATGACTTCTCTGCATCGCGATACTGCATCGGGCTTTTGCACCACCCAACACCAACTCGACCCGGTTGGACAAACATCTTCACCATCGTCGTCCGGGAACGCTTAGACACCCTATGTCTTCACACCTTTTTGCCCATTCAATGACAAAAGGGGGAGAAGCATATGGGTTGATAGTCTTCAAGAGAGAATTTTGGGTCGGGTTTGTTGTATTTTGTTAAGTTTGCAACTCTCGTTTTGAACATTTGGTATGGGGTTGTAAACTTAAGTCCTGATGGACGTCTGCTACATTCGTTGCTGTTTTTGGTTGCCCGCTACTTAACTTTGATCTTATGCGCATGAAGTCATTTCGCAGACGCCCATATTCCATTGTGCATTTCATTATTTTCAACGTATTCTTTGTATGCACATGTTGTGACTTCATGAAAAGAGGGAGATCTCCACAAAGAAAAATCTGCCATGTGCATTTGCATTCAAAAGCAAATTACATAAATGCACATCTTCAGTGGGAGCCCCTACTACTTCATGAAACCAAACACCTTGTGCCTTAATTTCACATATTTTTATCCCCGTTGAAAACTTCAACCAGTTTGTCATCAATCACCAAAAAGGGGAAGATTTTAAGTGCATCTAGTGCAACCCTTTGTTGGTTTTGGAGTATTGAAGACAAACTTGGTTGTGGGACTAACGTGTTCGTGAGATTCACAGAACACATGTAGAAGTCCCTATTGATTCGGTTTACCCATTGAAGACGACCCCTAAAAATGTATGAAGACACTGAAGACAAAGGTGGTTCACGAAGAAATTCATGTTGAAAATAACGGTTCATGAAGACATTCATTGAAGACAATGAAGCACGAAGACATAGTCTTTTGGTAGTTTCATTTTCTTAATTCTTGAGTCATAGGAACCACCGAACTGTCAAGTGGGCTAGAGGTAAACGAAGTCAGAATCTGACGTGATGCTCAACCTAAAATCCTATGTCTTCGAGCGAAGACAAATGAGAGAAAAATTATCCTGTGTTGGATGAGTCAGCTTTACTTGTAGCCCAAGTCAAGCTGCCGCGTGGGTTCAAATTCTGACTGTTGAACATGTGTCAGTTCCCCAATGATCCATGGTCATTTCGGACAAATCATGTCGGGTTGCCCCTGGCTATAAATAGCCACCCCCTCCACCATGAGTTGGCGGCTGTTTAGAGAGAAGTACACGGCTTTTGTCGTTTGAGAGCAACCCTCCTCCGAAGCCTTTGAGAGAGAATTCTTGCAAGGATAAACCCAAAACAACCAACCCCAAAGTGATTGAGCATCACTGAAGACATTCTGTTCTGAGTGAACTGAAGACTTATTACACTTGAGTATCCAAGACGTCCTGAGTAGCCACATCATCTTCCTTGCCCTTTGACGTCCCAGTGTCCCCTTCAACTACCATATGTGCCCTCTGCCCTCCTGAATTTCCTGAGTAGCCACCTATGCCCCTAGAAATTTGACCCCCTGAGTTCCCTAGGTATCCACCCCTGTCTCTAGCATGCCTACCTCTGCCAGTCCCCCCTCTGTTATATCCCCTGCCTCTGCCACGAGTTGGACATTGCCTCTTCCAGTGACCTATCTCCCCACAAACGTGACATTTGTTGGGATCTCCCCACTCCATGTGCTCAGTGACAGCAAATGTCGAAGCCGGCACAGCCTTCATGTCTGCATGCTCAAGAGACAGCCTCACCTCCTCTTGAGACATTGCTGCAATAGTCTCTTCAATAGTTGGCAGGAGAGGTTGGTGCAACAGGGATGCCCCCCTTCCATGAAAGCAACCTCTAAGCCCTTCCAACAGTTTCAACACACGCCTGCGTGCAATCCACTTCCGCCCTGACTTGATGCAAGCGGCATCATAGAGTTCCAGAGGATCACAGTTATCTTGCTCCGCCCACAAAGCCTGCAGCTCTGCCACATATGCCATCACTGACATGTCGTCATCTTGGCGCAGCCGACTGATCTTCCCTTCAATCTGAGCAATTAGCATGAAATTTCCCTTGCCAGAGTATTGGGCGGATAAAGTCTTCCATATCTCGGCGGACGTAGATAGTCCCTCCACAGAGAGCGTCCAATGGGGGGCACCACTGAGTTCAACAACCAGCCAACGAGCACAGAGTTTATGACCTTCCACCTCTTTCCCTCCGTGGTAGTCTTGTCTCCTGGTTCATCAACTGTACCCAATAAGTGCCCATCAAGTTCCTTTTGTTCCACAGCCAGCAATGCCCTCCTTGACCAACTCAAATAATTTGTGGCCCCCTCCAGCTTCATGTCCAGGGGTGACATTTCAAGCTTTTGAGCCACTTTCGCCACTTCCTGCCGAGGAACGATGGCCCCAGAAGTTGGACTCAGCGAGGATCTTAGCGAGCTTCTCGAAAGCCTCAGCAAGAGCATTTTGTTCAGTCATCTCCGATCCGGTAATCAAACAGCAACCCTCAGCAACACAGCCCTACAGCTGCACGGTCCCTTTTTCCCCCTCGATAGCAGCAGCACCCAGCAACAACAGCAGCAGCGTTGCCCCCTTCACCTTCAGCAATCAGCAGCAGCTCACACCCCCTGGCTAGCAGCAGCACACAGCAGCTCAGATGCCCAGCAACAGCTCCACACCAGTAGCCTCTTCCTTCTTCCTCTGCAAACAGCAGCCCTGAGCATAGCAAACCAGCACCAGCCACCAGCACACAGCTGCACCCTTCTCCAGCAGAACAGCAGCAGTAGCAGCTCGTTACCTCCCCTTCCTTTACCAATCTGCAGCAATCAGCAACCGCACCTCCTCTACTTCCTCCCACGCAGCAACAACAGCTCGCGTAGCCGCACCGGTCTTCCCGCGCCAGCCGGGACTCCTCGCGTCGTCAGCCACCAGGTCCCGCGCACCACTCTGCCACCTCGCGTGCGTGCACAGATCGCCACCTCCTGCCACGCCCAGATGCGTGCACCGCCCCTTTCACCGGACCTCGCCACCGGCCGGCGACCTAGACCACCAGCGTCACCGGCAACCTGGCTCTGATACCATGTTGAAACGAGAGGAGTACCTACAGAAGAGCTCTTGGTGTCTGGTGACCTGCATGAAGTTTCTCACGTGTGTGGCGGCTCACTAGGAACGGGAGGGCTGGATGCCTCTTTCTAGGTCAGCACCTCCACATGGGCTTGGGCCCTAAGGGATAAGAAGATGGGCTTGGGCCCATACCGGTTCAACAGTTTTCGGCTGTGCCTAAAAATTGGTGTTTATATCGCAATGAAGTTGATGCATTACAAAATTTCTCATTTTCTCTAATTTAATGGCACTGTCTCCTTGTAGAAGATGGTTCTAGGTGGGCTACTGAAACAACGACAATATGCCAAGAAGGCTATGAACAGTTGGATAGCACAAGGAACAGATTCCTAATCAGGCAACAACCATCTTTGATACAGAGAATACATTATTTGTTGACCGGAAGTCCTTGAAGAAGGATGAATACAGCAGATGCAGAGAGCTACATGTTGTTTGTCATGCATAATGGAAATGTCACAAGAAATGTTCAACCTTGTTATCTACAGACAAATAAATGATTGTCTGGTTTTTGTTTTGGATTATTAGAAGTTTCAGTCCATGTCATGAGCCATGAGTAAGTTTGCAAAACTCTTTCTTATGAGGCCTGATATATTGTCATTCAGTATGCTGCTGCCACTTAATAATGTAACCTCATAAGAGGTGAAGAGTATTCATTCTCAGGATGAGAGCAATAATTAGATTTTCCTTAAATGCTAAAACATTATCTTAGATTTTACTGATGTTACTCTTTGTTCTCTATTATAATATATAGACATAGGAGGTTATCTTAGAAAACTCAATTACGATAATCGAATATGGAGATTTGTAAACATGTTTTTTTTCATGTGAATTCCAAGGTCTTAACATGTATGAATGATCTTACCGGATGATGCTGACTTATTTTTGTAAATTTGAAGGTAATTCATCATACTACATCAGTAAGAAACATATATGATTTCATTGCTACTGTTTGCTGCCGTGCTTCTGGTTGATGACGACTGTCAATTCAAAATCTTTACCTAATAGTAAAGCACTTATCGTTTCTGGTCGTTCGTCATTAGTATTTTGTAAAAAAAGACCCTGCGCTTTTTCGTATTCAACCCACAGTTCATGATTAAGTGACTTCAGGGGAAAAAACGTTTCGCGATTTGATTTATTTATTTTCGTCACTCATGAAGCGCCGCCCCCACCTCCCACCCGATCTCAGGCGGCGCTCCTGCGGCCACCACCTCCAACCTTCTTCCGTTCAGAGTGGTCCCAGCCGACGACGTGCGCCTCCTCTGGGAAGAGGTTGTGGAGAAGCGGAGGCTGCAGAGGCAAGGCGACCTCACCTCCCACCCCGACCTCGGCGGCGCACCTCCCGGATCAGACCCAACCCCCGCACCACCTGGGTCCCTCCCCCATGCCATTACAGCCTCCACCTTCGACGTCCATCATCTTCTCGAGATCCGCAACCACCTGCACCCAAACTGTTCGATCAATCGACCCAACAGACAGGAGGTAATTCACTAATCAGTTTTTGTTCCTTTGGTGTTTCATCTTGCACTAACTTTATGTGAAAGTCTTCATTTACGTACTACCTATTTTGTACATTCTGATTGGTTATATTAGCCTAGAGAATGCGGAGAAAGAGGAGATGCGGGCGTTGGCACAGTGCTGAACCACCGACGCGACGGAAAGATGAGTATGTCCTTGCTGCCAGCCCGTGTCTCGGCAGCCAGTACGAACACGTTCTCGTGTGCCTCCGCCAAGCTGATTCGGTGCCGACAATTGTCATCTTCGTAAAATTTAGATGTTCTTAATTTTTCTTTTCTTCTAAAATGAACATAGTTGTGAGCTTCTTTGTTGGGTAGTCAAATTCTGGTGGAATTAATAGTATAATTTGTATTTTTGTTTTTAAGTCTTACGCATCTGGTGAACCCAAGGCTGTCCACATGCATTTTGAACATTCATTAACTCTTTATCGGTTAGCTGGGGAGGCTATTAACAATCTTAAAAAGACCAGGTTTTTACCATTAAGCACATGCTCCAGAAATGCTATACATGTTCTCCGCTATGTTCTTTTTGGTAATCCAATTATTGTATCACTGCCTGACCTGTGCTAGGTCTGAATTTGAGGGTTTACTTGAGAAAACTTCTGCTGAAGTTAATGGTTCCCTGTCAAATCTGCACATATGTAACTGCAGCAAGAAACTGCTGGTGGTGCACAAGCTAGGATCAGCTGGAACGTCCTACTGAATGCCTTCATGGAGACAATTGTAAGCATTCCAAGATTGTATTACCTTGGCCCAGCTTAAGTTTTTACACTTTGCTTAATATGGGATAGTGCATCATTGAGCCATGTATATCTGCTTCATTTTACATGACTGGACTTACTTGCTTTACAAAAATATTGCAGCAGAAATATTTTCCTTTGACTATGGCTTCATAGATCTCTCTGAATCTTAGGTTTCATGTTACTCACCACTGTTTTTATTAATGATGTAACTTAGGTTTGAAGATTATTTCTCCAACGATGTGGAGCCGCTGACGCTTACTCTCCCTGAAGACTCAATGGCCAGCTCAGGTGCTTCCTTCAGTCTGATCTGCAGCAAAGCGTTTTCCACGACCTCTTGAATTCTCATCGATGGATCCAAGTCAAAATAAAATTGTTTTGCCAACTAAAGCACTTATGAATTGTTCCTCTAATTTGGCATTCTTTTCAGACACTATACTAATGGTGAAGTTGCTATTATGATGTCCGTTGCTTATTTAATGATGGCTGAAGTGTACTGACATCATATTCATACAATATAGTTTGTCATTATCAGCTAGCTTAAATGGTATTCACTGGTTGCTTTGCGTGGCACTTGCTTGAGTTGAGTGATACTCTTATTCCTGTCCCAACATCGTGGTTTGGGAAAAAGTGGTGTACGAATGGCTTCGGAGGATAGTTTGCACGAGGTACTTAAGGTAAGCCTACTTATGTTATTATAGGCACATCTGTTCTATTTTAAATCATCAGGAAATGAGCATACTGCATCTTTTTGGTTCTATAATTTTGGATGTTAGGTGGCTTATGTAGTGCCCTGTTAGTTTGTCAGGTTCTCTGAAAAGGCATTCAAGAAGGGATGAAGCAATCTTCTACTTAATTCGGGAGCTCTTCCTTGTCATTGTTAATGATACTATGATACTCTGATTCCATGAGTCCATGAAACAAGCAATAATCTATCTCAAAAATTTGTGTCCAAGCATATAACAGTACTACAACTTACGAGTTCTGACTATGGATATGTAGCACGCTGACAAGACAAGAGAATAATGCCTCTAAGGTTCTGATATGAGCTTCGTGAATTAGCAAAATTTTGTTCTCATGGATGACTGCAATTATGAGTAGTTTTTACATTTTTTTTTACTGATGCAGGCATTTGTCCCAGCTATGCCGCTTCCCATCAAACTCGAGCTCAGCGCTCCGTCTGCACTCGAGCACAGCTGTCGGCCATCAGCTCGCTCGAGCAAACACGCTGGCCGTCCCCGCATGATCTCCTCCCAGCCTTCTGACATGTTATTTTTGCATGCAAGGCTAAGCTATCTCCACCGGCTCCTTTTTCTGTTGGAGCTCCTCCCTACCCTGGCAAAACCAAATGCTACCATCTCCTTTCCTTGGCATGCTAAAACTTATGTCAGTTCATTGTCATGGATAGATTAGTGAGAATGAGATTGGGATCTTTACACTACAGAGGATGAGGAGCTATATGGGCTACGAAATGTTGCTTGAGGTGTGGTTCTGGGACCTGCTGTTGTTCAAATTACAGTTCCCTTATTTAGAACTAGGCATTCCCACTGATACTGACCATACTTGGAGCATTTCCAGCAGTGGCAGTAGACACATGTGGCACCACTTCTTGGTAGATTTTGTCCATTTACTTTTTGTATCCTTTGAATTAGAATATTCTGTGCAAGATTTGAGTTTGAATCTGGTCAAATTAATCTTGTACTCTGAATTTAAATAATGTCTCGTATCTTACTAAATTTTGTTTTGTATTGGAAGTATTTTTTTTCTTCAAATTCTCCGATGATTCTGAAACATAGCGGTAATTTTTGCAGGGTTCTATGGTACAACATCAAGTTTTACTCTTACACCTATGAGAAACTTTTACCTACCTAATAACCGCCTATTTTACTCTCCAATGGATCAGCCCATAGATAAGCAAGCAACTGAGCTAGATGTTCATGGTTGAGTGCCCTAACCCAGGCTCGAAGTCAACTTAGGCCTGAGTTTTGAAGTTCTTAAATTGGCAGTATGGAAATTGAATACCTTAATTCTTCGCTATATTTGTGATACACTAAATGTTTATCGTGATGTTCTTGCCGTTGATGCTTTTCCTTGCCGAATGGCATTTGAGAGAGGGAAAGAACGTCAATTCTGCTTTTTAGTTGTATCTAACAAAATATCTGGGTGGATTATTTTTTTTTATGAAGAATTACCTCGACGTACATCAAGATGGCATTGTTCTCATGTACAGGCTCCATAAATGGACCCGATGTACAGATTAGCATTACGACATAAAATTTCGTTGTGAATAATAAATCTAATGAAAAAAGATTGGGCACAATTTATTTCCTCTCAAATAAAACATTTTGTCGTTCCTTTCCTTGAACCAGAAAATTTTAAAGGGAAGACAAAGAAGTATGATGTTGATGGGATATGGACACTGGCTTTTAGGGATGATCAACCTTGCAAGGCAACAGAGGCCATGGTTATTGAAGAGATGAAGCTCTAGCAAAGTTCTCTTGGCCCATGAAGCGATTCAATGAAATTAACATGCTAATGGCTTGCATTGTTCTCAGCTTTCCATGAAACATTTTCTGATTATGGCTCATGGTTAATAAAAGTTTCATCATCTTGATACCTTTGTATGAAACCCTAAAAAAAGATACATAAGTATGCAATAGTGCTTTTCTTCAAAAGAACAAGTGGAAAACATATGTCAAGACGTGTTTGGATTGGAAAGGTGGAGATAGTGGACGAATGAAGGAAAAGACAAGGATGCTAAAGGTATATGTTTTGATACAATTGATGTTGAATCAGTAGAATATTTATTATACCCCCGTTGCAACGCACGGGCATTGTGCTAGTTCTTCTTATACGCCATGTAAACCCATTTCACTATGTGAGATTTATCTTTGTAATGGATTAGAATATTTTTATTGCTATTTGTTTTAAACAAACTAGTAAATGCGCACGTGCAATGCACGTTAATATTTAGGCAATATATTAATTGCACGCGGATATTAGGTATGCTATTATTTGTGTGTTAATCCTGTGATTAGTGTAATATTTGGCATGCTATTAATTGCACGTTAAACACGTTTAACACTCGCCATTGGAGCAGTCTAGGTCGTTGGATTGACTTGGTTCGATGGCCGAAATCAGTTGGATCTGCCTCTTTGGGTCTTTTTATATTTTAAACAAATGAAGATGTTTAAAATATTCTGGAGACATATTAGTGTACATATAACTCCAGAATATAGAAAGAATGACTTATTTAGTGTATATACGTGCATTAATTGAGACGTGCGTCGCACGTGCAAGCTTACTAGTGAAAACAGATGTGAAACAGTACACATCAGTACTTGTCTAGTGTGCCAATTAACCAAGGTAGAACATGTACACTCTCCTGGATTACTGGATCATATTGAAATCCCTGATGTTCCATGGTGACATATATCCATAGATTTGATAGAAGTTTTACCAAAATCTCAAGGGAAAGAGGTGGTACCTGCAGTAGTCAATAGACTGACTAAATATGCTCATTTCCTTCCTTTGAGCCACCCATATACAGTCCAGTATGTGCTTCAGTTATTTCTGAATAACATTGTGAAACTGCATGGTGTACTGCTATGATTATATATGACATGGACAGAATATTCAGCAACAAATCATATCAGGATATCTTATCCAGCTTTAAAGTGAAACTCAAATTCAGTACTGCCCATCACCCCGAAACAGATGAGCAAAGTGAACGTATGAATCAGTCTAGAGCATTCTCTCAAATCCATGGTATTTCAACATCCTAAGGACTAGATGAACTGCCTTTCCATGGCCGAATAGTGGTATAACACCACCTACGATACATCCTTGAAAGTCACACCATTTGAAGCTCCGTATGCATATCATCCTCACCAAATCGATGAACTGACACTAACCCAGAAGTATACTGCCTTGGAGCCCAAGCTGATATGCTTGACAAAGATGAGACAGAAGCTCAAGGATGACCTGTTGCATGCTCAAAAATCATACGAGACATTTTGCTGATCTGAAACGCACTGAAAGGCACCTGAAGGTTGGAGACATGCTGTGCATTAAGGTACAGCCATACAAGCAGAATGCTTTTGGCCTAGGGGCCGTGGTCCTTGCAAGGTGTTAGCCAAAGTGGGTGCTGTTTCTTACAAACTTCAACTCCCAGACACTGCTCAAATTCATCCAGTGTTTAATACTCCCTCCATTCATAATGTAGTGCGCCCAAGCTTTTCAAGATTCAACTTTGACCATAAACTAGACCGATGATACATAAATCATTTTACTGAAAAATTATACCTTTGAAAACTTTTTTTGAATACGAATTCAAAGGTATTTGTCATGCTCCCCCCGCACTCGTCCATGTCGGTTAAATTTATGGTCAAAGTTAAATCTCGAAAAGCGTGGGCGCACTACATTATGGAATGGAGGGAGTACTAGCCACCTCAAGAAACATATGGGCAAGTTTGCAGTTCCTCTGCCTCACGTTCCAATGCCAACAAGAAGATGGGCTATTGAAAACAACACCTTTTGCAGTGCTGGACAGGCACATTATTAGCGCAACAAAGTTCCTTTTGCGCAATGGTTGATTCACTGGGAGAACTTAGCACCTACTGATGCTACCTGGGAAGATGTCCCGTTTCTTCAGACGACGTATCCAGATTTTACGCCTTGAGAGCAAGTCGTTTCTCAGGCGGGTGGTAGTGTCAGGACCCAGACTGAACCCAGTATTGTCGACTCCAGAACGACACCTCTTCAGTTAACGGATGGACGAGATCAAACCATAAGAGTGGCAACGGACGGTCCACATACAAGAGTGCCATCACATTACTTTCAGTTAACTCTGTTTATCACTTTCACTGTTTATCTTCCTCAGTTAAACCCGAAGCTATATATGCTGATTACTTGGAATGGAAGAAGTAAGAAAGGAGGAAACCAGTCTCATTAGTTACTGCAGCTAGGGTTCTACTCCTTCTCTTCACGCGAGCTCTCTCTCCGTTCGATCCCCAAATCAGAGACTAACACACCAAATTCCATGATCCTCGCATTTTAAACCTGACAGGTACACCGTCATATTATTACCATGGCACATGTATAAATTGCTTAACTTCGACCCGGATTATCGGGGTCACGTCCCACATCCCAGATTAACTTCCCAAAGAACAGTACCCCTCTCGATCCATCGATCTTAACTACCATGATCCTCGTCCCTCGACCCCGTTCCTCGACCCAGTGGATTCGGGTTTCTGGTAACTATGGGTTAGCCGCTACATGCATGTCCAAAGAAGTGGCCATTTAGAGGCAGCATAAACGCATACCTAATTTTGCGCTATCTAAAAAGGAGTACTTGAAGAGGTTTGCGGTATAAGGCCAATGGACACTTGAATGTAGAGGGCTACAGAATGCTGATTGGGCTAGTTGTCCTCATGATAGAAGGTCAGCATATGGCTTTTGTGGCTATGTTGGAGGAGCAAAAAGCAGATCGTGGTCTCAATGTTGAAGCAGAATAAAGAGCAATGTGTGTGCTTGAGTGAGATGCTGGATGAAATGCCTCCTGTTGGATTTGAGGCGGTCATTTCATCTGTTTGTGATAACAAGTCGGCCATTAATAATACAAACAATTCAGTTTGACATGACCGAACGAAGCATGTGTAAATAGATCAATCCTTCATCAACAGCGTCTAGAAGGCACATTGAAGTCAAGCCATGTAACCTCTAGAGAACAAATAGCAGATTGGTTGACAAGGTGATTGTTGGGCTGTGTCTTATCTGTATTTCAGTGTGTGTGTGTGTGTGCTTATGGCCCATGTGGCCCATGTGTCCCATGTGGCCCATGTGGCCCAGCAGCCTATATATGTGCTGCCCCCTTGTACAGGAAAACCTAACTCCAATAGAATACAATAGCAGGCCATCTTTCTATCCCAGCCGCCACCCCTCTCTCCCCTGATTCTACATGGTGTCAAAGCTTGGGTTCCCAATCCCAGCAGTGGTGATGGTGGTTGGCTGGTTGTGCTTGCTGGCAATTGTCTGAGAGGAGAAGGCTTGTGTGGAAGAAGGAGAGGTGGAATCCCAGATCTGAGGGGAGGAGGTAGTAGAGAGGTGAAAGTGGGGAGCAGTGGTTGCTGGAGGTTGCTAGTGGTGTGATTCAAGATTGGAAAGATGGGGGACAACCAGGGGTTGGTAAAGGCGTTGGAGAAGCTAGCTGAGCTCATCACTGTCAAGGCAGAGGGTGTGGCTTCCCCAGGTGCGCTTGTTCCCCAGCCTGAGGTGATACAGAAAATAGAACTGATGCCAAATGAAATCAAGATGGAAGGGGTCACAAACTACCTAAGCTGGTCCAGAAGAGCATTGCTAATATTGAGGACAAAGGGGCTGGAAGGCTATGTCAGAGGGGAAGTCGATGAACCGGCGAACAGGGCAAGTGAAGAGTGGAAGAAGTTGTGACGCCCCGATTTAATCGTACACTAATCATACACACAAACGTGTACGATCAAGATCAGGGACCCACGGGAAGATATCACAACACAACTCTACAAATAAAATAAGTCATACAAGCAATATATTACAAGCCAAGGGCCTCGAGGGCTCGAATACAAGAGCTCGATCATAGACGAGTCAGCGGAAGCAACAATATCTGAGTACAGACATAAGTTAAACAAGTTGCCATAAGATGGCTAGCACAAACTGGGATACAGATCGAAAGAGGCGCAGGCCTCCTGCCTGGGATCCTCCTAAACTACTCCTGGTCGTCGTCAGCGGGCAGCACGTAGTAGTAGGCACCTCCGGTGCAGTAGGAGTCGTCGTCGAAGGTGGCGTCTGGCTCCTGGGCTCCAACATCTGGTTGCGACAACCAGGTAGAAGGAATAGAGGGAAAAGAAGGAGAAAGCAACCGTGAGTACTCATCCAAAGTACTCGCAAGCAAGGAGCTACACTACATATGTATGCATTGGTGTCAACTGGAATAAGGCTATTATAAGTGGACTGAACTGCAGAAAGCCGGAATAGGAGGGGGATAACTAGTCCTTTCGAAGACTACGCTTCTGGCAGCCTCCGTCTTGCAGCATGTAGAAGAGAGTAGACTGAAGTCCTCCAAGTAGCATCGCATAGCATAATCCTAACCGATGATCCTCCCCTCGTCGCCCTGTGAGAGAGCGATCACCGGTTGTATCTGGCACTTGGAAGGGTGTGTTTTATTAAGTATCCGGTTCTAGTTGTCATAAGGTCAAGGTACAACTCCGGGTCGTCCTTTTACCGAGGGACACGGCTATTCGAATAGATAAACTTCCCTGCAGGGGTGCACCACATACCCCAACACGCTCGATCCCATTTGGCCGGACACACTTTCCTGGGTCATGCCCGGCCTCGGAAGATCAACACGTCGCAGCCCTACCTAGGCACAACAGAGAGGTCAGCACGCCGGTCTAAACCCTATGGCGCAGGGGTCTGGGCCCATCGCCCTTTGCACACCTGCACGTTGCGAACGCGGCCGAAAGCAGACCTAGCCTAGTGGCCTTCCAGTCCAATCCGGCGCGCGCCACTCAGTCGCTGACGTCACGAAGGCTTCGGCTGATACCACGACGTCGGGATACCCATAACTGCTCCCACGTAGATGGTTAGTGCGTATAGACCAAATGGCCAGACTCAGATCAAATACCCAGATCTCGTTAAGCGTGTTAAGTGTCCGCGAACGCCGAACAGGGCCAGGCCCACCTCTCTCCTAGGTGGTCGGAACCTGCCCTGCCGCTCCGCCTCAAAGATCCACTCGCGGGTGCTCCTACGAGCCTACCCATCTTTAGTCACCACATGTATCATGTATAAAGTATATAGTATATACCCGTGATCACCTCCCGAGTGATCACGGCCCGATAGTATAGCATGGCAGACGGACAAGAATGTAGGGCCACTGATGATAAGCTAGCATCCTATACTAAGCATTAGGTTTGCAGGTAAAGGTAATAACAGCAGTAGCAAGGACAGGCTATGCAGTAGTATAGGATTAACTGAAAGCTGTAGCATGCTACACTACTCTAATGCAAGCAGTATAGAGAAGAGTAGGCGATATCTGGTGATCAAAGGGGGGGCTTGCCTGGTTGCTCTGGCAAGAGAGAGGGGTCGTCAACTCCGTAGTCGTACTGGGTAGCAGCAGCGTCGGTCTCGGTGTCTATCGAGAGAAGAGGGGGGAGAAAACAATAAATATTTAAGCAAGCATATGCATAGTGATGCATGACATGACAAGTAACGGCGTTAGAGGTGCCCTAACGCGGTAGTAGGTGGTACCGGTGAAGGGGATGACATCCGGGAAAGTATCCCCGGTGTTTCGCGTTTTCGGGCAGAGGAACCGGAGGGGGAAAGTTGCGAGTTTGCTATGCTAGGGATGCGTGACGGACGAACGGGCTGCGTATCCGGGTTCGTCTCGTCGTTCTGAGCAACTTTCATGTTGAAAATATTTTAATCCGAGTTACGGATTAAAAGATATGATTTTCTAAAGATTTTAGTAATTTCTGAAATTATTTTTAATTCGAAAATAATTGTTAAATTGCTAGGCGCACCCAGCACAGTGTACACCAAAGTGTACCCAGTGACTGACAGGTGGGCCAGAGGGACCCAGTTGACCAGTCAACGTTTGACTGGTCAACAGGGGTGGGACCCCCATGTCATTGACTGTTTTAGTTAACTAGGGATTAGGCTAATCAAACTACTGTTTAATTAAACTAATAGATTAATTAGATTAATTAACTAGGATTAATTAACTTAATTAATTTAGTTAATTAATTAATTAATTAAGTTTATTTATTTTTAATTATTATTGTTTCTTTTTTTTGATCTCTTTTTTTTCGTTCTCAGGTGGGTCCCCATGTCAGCGGCCCAAAAGGGCCATAGCGGGCAAACGGGCGCACAGGCGATGGGTGCGGGCGCTGGGCGTCGGCGCCCGACTGGGCGAGCGCCCAGATCGACAGGTAGGGGGGGCGCCAGCCACGGGCGTGGCGAGGCCGCCGGCGTGGCCGTCGAGGTCGGGCGGTCGCCGACGGAAGGGCATCGGCGGGCGAGGGCGGTGGCTGCGGTAGAGCCACGCAGCTGCGGGCGCGCGCGTGTGAGGAAGGCCGGGGGCAAATGAGGTAGCTTCGGCGCGGGCGAGGCGGGGCCACGCGCAGGGTAGCCGATGGCTGCAGCGACGGCGGTGGCGGGCGTGAGGTGCGCAAGGGGAGGGGCGAGCCGCAGGCGAGCGCGGAGCAGGGGGACGCGAGAGCGAGGCGGGCGCGCAGACACGCACGGGCGGCTGGCGCGTGCGCGCAGGGGCCAAGCATGGCCACGGCACGACCCGGTCGCGTCGAGCGCCGGTCAGGGGAGGGAGTGGCTGCAGGCAGCGGGCGGGGCTCGGCGGTGAGCGCGCGTGCGTGCGCGCGGACGGCGCCGACGATGGAGGGGAAAGAGTGGAGGTCGGGGCCTCACTGCGAGGCGTAGGGACGTGGCAGCGGGGGTTGAGGCGGAGTCGGGGACGACGGCGCCGGCGAGGAGGAAGGCGACGGTGGCGTCGGGGGTCGAGGCGGCGAGGTCCAGGCGGCAGCGCGGGCTCCGAGCGACGACGGGCGGCATCGGGCGGGCGCAAGGCGAGCGGCGGCGAGCGCAGGGGCGCTGCCCCGATCTGGATCGGGGGCGGGTGCAGAGGGGAGGGGAGGAATCGTGGGGGGGGGATGTTGGGGAACGCAGTAATTTCGAAAATTTTCCTCCGCGCACGCAAGATCATGGTGATGCACAGCAACGAGAGGGGAGAGTGTTGCAACTCGGTTACAAAACATGATCATCTCATACAATAAAATCAGCATCATGCCTTGACCATATCACATCACAACATGCCCTGCAAAAACAAGTTAGACGTCCTCTACTTTGTTGTTGCAAGTTTTACGTGGCTGCTACGGGCTTAAGTAAGAACTCAACTCACCTACGCATCAAAACCACAACGATAGTTCGTCAAATAGACTCCGTTTTAACCTTCTCAAGGACCGGGCGTAGTCACACTTGGTTCAACTAAAGTTGGAGAGACAGTCTTCCGCAAGCCATCTATGTGCAAAGCACGTCGAGGGAACCGGTCTCGCGTAAGAGTACGCGTAAGGTTGGTCCGGATCGTCTCGTCCAACAATACCGCCGAACCAAAGTATGACATGCTGGTAGGCAGTATGACTTGTATCGCCCACAACTCACTTGTGTTCTACTCGTGCATATAACATCAAACCATAAAAACCTAGGCTCTGATACCACTGTTGGGGAACGCAGTAATTTCGAAAATTTTCCTACGCGCACGCAAGATCATGGTGATGCACAGCAACGAGAGGGGAGAGTGTTGTCTACGTACCAACGCAGACCGACTGCGGAAGCGATCACACAACGTAGAGGAAGTAGTCGTACATCTTCTTCCCGATTCGACCGATCCAAGCACCGTTACTCCGACACCTCCGAGTTCTTGGCACACGTTCAGCTCGATGACGTTCCTCGGGCTCCGATCCAGCAAAGCGTCGAGGAAGAGTTCCGTCAGCACGACGGCGTGGTGACGATCTTGATGTACTACCGACGCAGGGCTTCGCCTAAGCACTGTAACGGTATGATCGAGGTGGAATTTGGTGGCAGGGGGCACCGCACACGGCTAAGGAACGATCTCAAGGATCAAGTTGTGTGTCTTGGGGTGCCCCCTGCCCCCGTATATAAAGGCCAGGGGCAGGGGGTTCGGCCGGCTAGGAGGGAGGCGCAGGGAGGAGTCCTACTCCCACCGGGAGTAGGACTCCTCCCCTCCAATCCTATTCCAACTAGGACTCTTGGGGGGGAAGGAGAAAGAGGGGGCCGGCCCACCTCTCCTAGTCCTACTAGGACTTGGGGAGGGGGGGGGGGGGCGCCGGCTAGGCTTGTGGGCTGCCTCTTCTCTCTTTTCCACTAAGGCCCAATAGGCCCATTTGCCTCCCGGGGGGTTCCGGTAACCCTCCCGGTAATCCGGTAAAATCCCGATTTCACCCGGAACGCTTCCGGTGCCCAAACATAGGCTTCCAATATATCAATCTTTACGTCTCGACCATTTCGAGACTCCTCGTCATGTCCGTGATCTCATCCGGGACTCCGAACAACCTTCGGTACATCAAAATGCATAAACTCATAATAACTGTCATCGTAACGTTAAGCGTGCGGACCCTACGGTTCGAGAACAATGTAGACATGACCGAGACATGTCTCCGGTCAATAACCAATAGCGGGACCTGGATGCCCATATTGGCTCCTACATATTCTACGAAGATCTTTATCGGTCAGACCGCATAACAACATACGTTGTTCCCTTTGTCATCGGTATGTTACTTGCCCGGGATTCGATCGTCGGTATCCAATACCTAGTTCAATCTCGTTATTGGCAAGTCTCTTTACTCGTTCCGTAATACATCATCTCATAACTAACATCTTAGTTATTATGCTTGCAAGGCTTATGTGATGTGTATTACCGAGAGGGCCCAGAGATACCTCTCCGACAATCGGAGTGACAAACCCTAATCTCGAAATACGCCAACCCAACATCTACCATTGGAGACACCTGTAGTACTCCTTTATAATCACCCAGTTACGTTGTGACGTTTGGTAGTACCCAAAGTGTTCCTCCGGTAAACGGGAGTTGCATAATCTCATAGTTATAGGAACATGTATAAGTCATGAAGAAAGCAATAGCAACATACTAAACGATCGGGTGCTAAGCTAATGGAATGGGTCATGTCAATTAGATCATTCAACTAATGATGTGACCTTGTTAATCAAATAACAACTCTTTTGTTCATGGTTAGGAAACATAACCATCTTTGATTAACGAGCTAGTCAAGTAGAGGCATACTAGTGACACTCTGTTGGTCTATGTATTCACACATGTATTATGTTTCCGGTTAATACAATTCTAGCATGAATAATAAACATTTATCATGATATAAGGAAATAAATAATAACCTTATTATTGCCTCTAGGGCATATTTCCTTCAGTCTCCCACTTGCACTAGAGTCAATAATCTAGATTACACTGTAATGATTCTAACACCCATGGAGCCTTGGTGCTGATCATGTTTTGCTCGTGGAAGAGGCTTAGTCAACGGGTCTGCAACGTTCAGATCCGTATGTATCTTGCAAATCTCTATGTCTCCCACCTGGACTAAATCCCGGATGGAGTTGAAGCGTCTCTTGATGTGTTTGGTTCTTTTGTGAAATCTGGATTCCTTTGCCAAGGCAATTGCACCAGTATTGTCACAGAAGATTTTCATTGGACCCGATGCACTAGGTATGACACCTAGATCGGATATGAACTCCTTCATCCAGACTCCTTCGTTCGCTGCTTCCAAAGCAGCTATGTACTCCGCTTCACATGTAGATCCTGCTACGACGCTTTGTTTAGAACTGCACCAACTGACAGCTCCACCGTTTAAAGTAAACGCGTATCCGGTTTGCGATTTAGAATCATCCGGATCAGTGTCAAAGCTTGCATCAACGTAACCTCTTACGGTGAGTTTTTTGTCACCTCCATATACGAGAAACATATCCTTAGTCCTTTTCAGGTATTTCAGGATGTTCTTGACCGCTGTCCAGTGATCCACTCCTGGATTACTTTGGTACCTCCCTGCTAAACTTATAGCAAGGCACACATCAGGTCTGGTACACAGCATTGCATACATGATAGAGCCTATGGCTGAAGCATAGGGAACATCTTTCATTTTCTCTCTATCTTCTGCATTGGTCGGGCATTGAGTCTGACTCAACTTCACACCTTGTAACACAGGCAAGAACCCTTTCTTTGCTTGATCCATTTTGAACTTCTTCAAAATCTTGTCAAGGTATGTGCTTTATGAAAGTCCAATTAAGCGTTTTGATCTATCTCTATAGATCTTTATGCCTAATATGTAAGCAGCTTCCCCGAGGTCTTTCATCGAAAAACTTTTATTCAAGTATCCCTTTATGCTATCCAGAAATTCTATATCATTTCCAATCAGTAATATGTCATCCACATATAATATCAGAAATGCTACAGAGCTCCCACTCACTTTCTTGTAAATACAGGCTTCTCCAAAAGTCTGTATAAATCCAAATGCCTTGATCACACTATCAAAGCGTTTATTCCAACTCCGAGATGCTTGCACCAGTCCATAAATGGATCGCTGGAGTTTGCACACTTTGTTAGCTCCCTTTGGATCGACAAAACCTTCAGGTTGCATCATATACAACTCTTCTTCCAGAAATCCATTCAGGAATGCGGTTTTTACATCCATTTGCCAAATTTCATAATCATAAAATGCGGCAATTGCTAACATGATTCTGACAGACTTAAGCATCGCTACGGGTGAGAAAGTCTCATCGTAGTCAACTCCTTGAACTTGTCGAAAACCTTTTGCGACAAGTCGAGCTTTGTAGACAGTAACATTACCATCAGCGTCAGTCTTTTTCTTAAAGATCCATTTATTCTCAATTGCTTGCCGATCATCGGGCAAGTCAACCAAAGTCCATACTTTGTTCTCATACATGGATCCCATCTCAGATTTCATGGCTTCAAGCCACTTTGCGGAATCTGGGCTCACCATCGCTTCTTCATAGTTCGTAGGTTCATCATGATCTAGTAGCATGACTTCCAGAACAGGATTACCGTACCACTCTGGTGCGGATCTTACTCTGGTTGATCTACGAGGTACAGTAGTATCTTGATCTAAAGTTTCATGATCATCATCATTAACTTCCTCTCTTATTGGTGTAGGTCTCACAGAAACAGTTTTCTATGATGTACTATTTCCCAATAACGGAGTAGGTACAGTTACCTCGTCAAGTTCTACTTTCCTCCCACTCACTTCTTTCGAGAGAAACTCCTTCTCAAGAAAGTTTCCGAATTTAGCAACAAAAGTCTTGCCTTCGGATCTGTGATAGAAGGTGTATCCAATAGTTTCCTTTGGATATCCTATGAAGACACACTTCTCCGATTTGGGTTCGAGCTTATCAGGTTGAAGCTTTTTCACATAAGCATCGCAGCCCCAAACTTTAAGAAACGACAACTTTGGTTTCTTGCCAAACCACAGTTCATAAGGCGTCGTCTCAACGGATTTAGATGGTGCCCTATTTAACGTGAATGCGGCCGTCTCTAAAGCATAACCCCAAAATGATAGCGGTAAATCAGTAAGAGACATCATAGATCGCACCATATCTAGTAAAGTACGATTACGACGTTCGGACACACCATTACGTTGTGGTGTTCCGGGTGGCGTGAGTTGCGAAACTATTCCACAATTTTTCAAATGTACACCAAACTCGTAACTCAAATATTCTCCTCCACGATCAGATCGTAGAAACTTTATTTTCTTGTTACGATGATTTTCAACTTCAGTCTGAAATTCCTTGAACTTTTCAAATGTTTCAGACTTATGTTTCATTAAGTAGATATACCCATATCTGCTTAAATCATCTGTGAAGGTGAGAAAATAACGATATCCGCCACGAGCCTCAATATTCATCGGACCACATACATCGGTATGTATGATTTCCAATAAATCTGTTGCTCTCTCCATAGTACCGGAGAACGGTGTTTTAGTCATCTTGCCCATGAGGCACGGTTCGCAAGTACCAAGTGATTCATAATAAAGTGGTTCCAAAAGCCCATCAGTATGGAGTTTCTTCATGCGCTTTACACCGATATGACCTAAACGGCAGTGCCACAAATAAGTTGCACTATCATTATCAACTCTGCATCTTTTGGCTTCAACATTATGAATATGTGTATTACTACTATCGAGATTCAATAAGAATAGACCACTTTTCAAGGGTGCATGACCATAAAAGATATTACTCATATAAATAGAACAACCATTATTCTCTGATTTAAATGAATAACCGTCTTGCATCAAACAAGATCCAGATATAATGTTCATGCTCAATGCTGGCACCAAATAACAATTATTTAGGTCTAATATTAATCCCGAAGGTAGATGTAGAGGTAGCGTGCCGACTGCGATCACATCGACTTTGGAACCGTTTCCCACGCGCATCGTCACCTCGTCCTTTGCTAGTGTCTGCTTATTCTGTAGTCCCTGTTTTGAGTTGCAAATATTAGCAACAGAACCAGTATCAAATACCCAGGTGCTACTGCGAGCATTAGTAAGGTACACATAAATAACATGTATATCACATATACCTTTGTTCACCTTGCCATCCTTCTTATCCGCCAAATACTTGGGGCAGTTCCGCTTCCAGTGACCAGTCTGCTTGCAGTAGAAGCACTCAGTTTCAGGCTTAGGTCCAGACTTGGGTTTCTTCTCTTGAGCAGCAACTTGCTTGCCGTTCTTCTTGAAGTTCCCCTTCTTCTTCCCTTTGCCCTTTTTCTTGAAACTCGTGGTTTTGTTAACCATCAACACTTGATGCTCCTTCTTGATTTCTACCTCCGCAGCTTTCAGCATTGCGAAGAGCTCGGGAATAGTCTTGTTCATCCCTTGCATATTATAGTTCATCACAAAGCTCTTGTAGCTTGGTGGCAGTGATTGGAGAATTCTGTCAATGACGCAATCATCCGGAAGTGTAACTCCCAATTGAATCAAGTGATTATTATACCCAGACATTTTGAGTATATGCTCACTGACAGAACTGTTCTCCTCCATCTTGCAGCTATAGAACTTATTGGAGACTTCATATCTCTCAATCCGGGCATTTGCTTGAAATATTAACTTCAACTCCTGGAACATCTCATATGCTCCATGACGTTCAAAACGTCGTTGAAGTCCCGGTTCTAAGCCGTAAAGCATGGCACACTGAACTATTGAGTAGTCATCAGCTTTGCTCTGCCAGACGTTCATAACTTCTGGTGTTGCTCTTGCAGCAGGCCTGGCACTCAGCGGTGCTTCCAGGACGTAATTCTTCTGTGCAGCAATGAGGATAATCCTCAGGTTACGGACCCAGTCCGTGTAATTGCTACCATCATCTTTCAACTTTGCTTTCTCAAGGAACGCATTAAAATTCAACGGAACAACAGCACGAGCCATCTATCTACAATCAACATAAACAAGCAAGATACTATCAGGTACTAAGTTCATGATAATTTTAAGTTCAGTTAATTTACTTAAGAACTCCCACTTAGATAGACATCCCTCTAATCCTCTAAGTGATCACGTGATCCAAATCAACTAAACCATAACCGATCATCACGTGAGATGGAGTAGTTTTCAATGGTGAACATCAATATGTTGATCATATCTACTATATGATTCACGCTCGACCTTTCGGTCTCCGTGTTCCGAGGCCATATCTGTATATGCTTGGCTCGTCAAGTATAACCTGAGTATTCCGCGTGTGCAACTGTTTTGCACCCGTTGTATTTGAACGTAGAGCCTATCACACCCGATCATCACGTGGTGTCTCAGCACGAAGAACTTTTGCAACGGTGGATACTCAGGGAGAACACTTCTTGATAATTTAGTGAGAGATCATCTTATAATGCTACCGTCAATCAAAGCAAGATAAGATGCATAAAAGGATAAACATCACATGCAATCAATATAAGTGATATGATATGGCCATCATCATCTTGTGCTTTGTGATCTCCATCTCCGAAGCACCGTCATGATCACCATCGTCACCGGCGCGACACCTTGATCTTCATCGTAGCATCGTTGTCGTCTCGCCAATCTTATGCTTCCACGACTATCACTACCGCTTAGCAATAAAGTAAAGCATTACATCGCGATTGCATTGCATACAATAAAGCGACAACCATATGGCTCCTGCCAATTGCCGATAACTCGGTTACAAAACATGATCATCTCATACAATAAAATCAGCATCATGCCTTGACCATATCACATCACAACATGCCCTGCAAAAACAAGTTAGACGTCCTCTACTTTGTTGTTGCAAGTTTTACGTGGCTGCTACGGGCTTAAGTAAGAACTCAACTCACCTACGCATCAAAACCACAACGATAGTTCGTCAAATAGACTCCGTTTTAACCTTCTCAAGGACCGGGCGTAGTCACACTTGGTTCAACTAAAGTTGGAGAGACAGTCTTCCGCAAGCCATCTATGTGCAAAGCACGTCGAGGGAACCGGTCTCGCGTAAGAGTACGCGTAAGGTTGGTCCGGATCGTCTCGTCCAACAATACCGCCGAACCAAAGTATGACATGCTGGTAGGCAGTATGACTTGTATCGCCCACAACTCACTTGTGTTCTACTCGTGCATATAACATCAAACCATAAAAACCTAGGCTCTGATACCACTGTTGGGGAACGCAGTAATTTCGAAAATTTTCCTACGCGCACGCAAGATCATGGTGATGCACAGCAACGAGAGGGGAGAGTGTTGTCTACGTACCAACGCAGACCGACTGCGGAAGCGATCACACAACGTAGAGGAAGTAGTCGTACATCTTCTTCCCGATTCGACCGATCCAAGCACCGTTACTCCGACACCTCCGAGTTCTTGGCACACGTTCAGCTCGATGACGTTCCTCGGGCTCCGATCCAGCAAAGCGTCGAGGAAGAGTTTCGTCAGCACGACGGCGTGGTGACGATCTTGATGTACTACCGACGCAGGGCTTCGCCTAAGCACTGTAACGGTATGATCGAGGTGGAATTTGGTGGCAGGGGGCACCGCACACGGCTAAGGAACGATCTCAAGGATCAAGTTGTGTGTCTTGGGGTGCCCCCTGCCCCCGTATATAAAGGCCAGGGGCAGGGGGTTCGGCCGGCTAGGAGGGAGGCGCAGGGAGGAGTCCTACTCCCACCGGGAGTAGGACTCCTCCCCTCCAATCCTATTCCAACTAGGACTCTTGGGGGGGAAGGAGAAAGAGGGGGCCGGCCCACCTCTCCTAGTCCTACTAGGACTTGGGGAGGGGGGGGGGCGCCGGCTAGGCTTGTGGGCTGCCTCTTCTCTCTTTTCCACTAAGGCCCAATAGGCCCATTTGCCTCCCGGGGGGTTCCGGTAACCCTCCCGGTAATCCGGTAAAATCCCGATTTCACCCGGAACGCTTCCGGTGCCCAAACATAGGCTTCCAATATATCAATCTTTACGTCTCGACCATTTCGAGACTCCTCGTCATGTCCGTGATCTCATCCGGGACTCCGAACAACCTTCGGTACATCAAAATGCATAAACTCATAATAACTGTCATCGTAACGTTAAGCGTGCGGACCCTACGGTTCGAGAACAATGTAGACATAACCGAGACATGTCTCCGGTCAATAACCAATAGCGGGACCTGGATGCCCATATTGGCTCCTACATATTCTACGAGGATCTTTATCGGTCAGACCGCATAACAACATACGTTGTTCCCTTTGTCATCGGTATGTTACTTGCCCGGGATTCGATCGTCGGTATCCAATACCTAGTTCAATCTCGTTATTGGCAAGTATCTTTACTCGTTCCGTAATACATCATCTCATAACTAACATCTTAGTTATTATGCTTGCAAGGCTTATGTGATGTGTATTACCGAGAGGGCCCAGAGATACCTCTCCGACAATCGGAGTGACAAACCCTAATCTCGAAATACGCCAACCCAACATCTACCATTGGAGACACCTGTAGTACTCCTTTATAATCACCCAGTTACGTTGTGACGTTTGGTAGTACCCAAAGTGTTCCTCCGGTAAACGGGAGTTGCATAATCTCATAGTTATAGGAACATGTATAAGTCATGAAGAAAGCAATAGCAACATACTAAACGATCGGGTGCTAAGCTAATGGAATGGGTCATGTCAATTAGATCATTCAACTAATGATGTGACCTTGTTAATCAAATAACAACTCTTTTGTTCATGGTTAGGAAACATAACCATCTTTGATTAACGAGCTAGTCAAGTAAAGGCATACTAGTGACACTCTGTTGGTCTATGTATTCACACATGTATTATGTTTCCGGTTAATACAATTCTAGCATGAATAATAAACATTTATCATGATATAAGGAAATAAATAATAACTTTATTATTGCCTCTAGGGCATATTTCCTTCAGGGGAGTGGGGTGTGCGGTTAGGGTTCCTGGGGGTGGGGGCATGTGTAGGCCAGGGGTGGGCCGGTTGGGCCGAATGGGTGCATGGGCCGGCCCGGGGGTTCTTTCTCCCTTCTCTTTTTTTGTTTGTTTTCTCTTTTGTATTTTCCATTTTCTTTATTTTCTTTTTTGTTTTAATTTAAGTTCCTCTTTTACTTTAGTTTTATAAACTCTAAAAGTAGTCCCTACTTTAGTGTTAATAAATAGGCTACTACCACATAAGTTTGGGCAACTAAATAAAATAGTTTAATATTTTAACTATTTTATTTAATGTAATAGGCACTCAACTAATTGGCTTTGCTACTGTTTAAAACATTCTAGAGTATTTTACACTTTTATGAAAGTGTGGTTTCTCAACCATAATTACCTATGCATTATTCGGCAATCACCGAACATTTTTGTTTTAATTTTTGAAAACTGTTATTATTTACCAAACTTTGAATTTGAATTTTGGACCGGTTTTTGACCTAACGATAGATTAGCAACAGTAACCGAGGTGACGTGGCATGATTAGCGTGGGATTACTGTAGCATGATTATCCAGGCGTCACAATTCTCCTCCACTACAAGAAATCTCGTCCCGAGATTTAAGAGGGGAGTAAGGGGAAAAGTTCTGGTTACTAAATTCTAATGAATCTTCTCGATCATAGTTGCTCTTCTCGAAGAGGTCGATCCATTACATTGATGTCTTCATTTCTCTGCTTCAGGTCATCATGATGAAGTTGTCGTCCTTTCTTCGGGAACTCCATCGTACTTACGAATAGGTAAGGGGCAGCTTTACAACAATTGAATGTTATAAGGGAAATTCATTTAGGGGGTATCCCAAGAATGATCATAAGAGTATCTCTCGAGTTGAACAATTAAAACACATCGAGAGCAAAGTAAGAAGGTACCATAAGAAGTTTGAAACGGATAGACAATCTTCGTTGCCTGAAACAAGGCAACGGTATAGGTATTGTGTTTAATACCAGAATCGATGATTTCTCGGAAGGTGGCTCGTGAATCACAAACGAGGCCAAGTGCGAGGAATTAAATTTGGAAACCGGGGGTGTATAGGAGAGTCAGGTTTCGATCCTGTGGAACTGTGGGTTATGGGCCCACCATGTGGGTTAAAAGTAGGAAGGGCGGAGACGTCTTGCGTGATCATGCAAGCAAGGCATTTCAGGGGGTAGCCTGTCGATTATGTCGGCAACAACATCGGTACCAAGGGCGAGGAACGAAGAGAACCATTTTCCTGCCCGTCGAAACGAGGCGGACCAATAGGCAAAGTTCTCGTTCATCGGTGGTTACCGGAATGTCAACAACAATAGTAACAGGGTCTTACTGACAGAGTTGTACGCTGAGGTGCTTATAAAAGCAGTGACGTATTACTACTTAGATCATATAAACCTCAAGAAGGTTAAACAGAACAATGGAAAGGAAAATATGATTATCAGATTTAACAGAAGAATGGAAAGGAAAATGTGTTTAAACACATATTTCAGGGGTATATCCTTCCCAAGGACAAACAGAGCATGATATCCGTGGCAGGATATCATGTAGAAAACCCTTTAAGTAAGGGGAGAGAAATTTCATGACAGTACCCATACAACGGTGTTTGGATAATGGTTAAAGAAAACTTAGCATTGCGCTTTCAATGCTCTTATTGAAAATCGGAGTACCACAGACATGCTTCGAGATAGCCTTGACATGGTCATCAGGTAAAGATCAGGCTATGGATACACAAAGGATCCGTCAGGAACAACTTATTGAATAAGTCTTACAATTTTCTCATAAAAAATGGATAACTTTGCTAAAAGGAAACTATAACAATAGGTCATCCGGCCAGGTGTGCTGGACATGCCACCACCTTACCGGGTCATAAAAGACCAGTGTTATAACTCTTGGAAAAATGTTCCAACCATCATATCTAACCGAGATTCAGATCTGTTCGGTGTTAGGATACCTCGGACTCAGGATGCCTGAGAAGGAAAAGTGCAAAATGAATTGATGAGACGACATTGCAAGATTCTCGGGAAATCTACTATGGAAGCGAGTTCCAAAATAGGAGCTCATCTTTAAACCAATGATGGGATAAGGTGGTAGCTGATGAACTCAGCGACAATTCATCGAGGTTTCCAAAAAGATGTATTTCCACAAGTATGTGAACAAGGATATAACATTTGTCAGAACAAAAGATATAACGATGTATGCTCGAGGAAAACATACACAATTAAACATTGGTTGAAAGGTGCGCCCGAAATATGGGTAGGGTTGCACGACCAATGTCAGAATGGTGATTCAGTAATCAATAACCTAAGAATGAACGGCCGACCATTAACTTCCAAGCAATAGGGTTGCTAGAAGGGGAAGAATCCAAACAACACCGTTCACCTGTTGGAATCAACACAGGGACCAAGAAAGAATGGTGATGGTGAGAAGTACCACTAAACCAAGAATTTTTTTAAGAGGTGATGAAACTCTCACGACATTCTTGACATAAAAGATGGTAATACTCCAAGGTAATGGAGAACAAATGCTGGATAGTAAGGATCTCAAGGTATAACACAAAACACGAATAAGTTTGTGTTGAACGGGAGGCAATAAAGTGGTCGGTGATAATACAAACCATCGGGGGCAAGGATGGTATTTCTCATCATGAATTCAATTGATACCCAGGAAGACCTCATAAGGTTGATGATCTTCACGGCACATTGGTCGAGAGATTTCAAGATGTAATCAATCAGTGACAACATCAAATCAAAGGAATGATGAAGCGGAAGGTTATTGGAACCATGGGTAGGGCACGAACTTGAAATCAAGCTTGTTGTTCAAGGTGAATTGATATGACGAGGAAGATCGACGTAAGCTTAGCTCATCATCAAAAGTTGTGCTCCGGGATTAAGGACCAGGTAGCACAGTTAAAATTTAGCACGATAATGATATAGCCGATCAGGCTAGGAATGACATGATCGAGTACAAACTCGGACTTAAAGAAGATTATCAAGAGTTGTTGAACCGTAGGGCAGACTCGGTTTAGTTATCGGTGTCTTTGAGTGTTTAATAACTCAGAGCCCATGAAAACTGTAATCAGTGAGAATGTAGTACTTGATGAAGAACTCATAAGAAGTTATGCAGTTTCAAGATAATCTCGAGATACCAGGGGGTAATACTCGAAGACGGATCAAAGTAGAGGTTGGACCGAGGTATTGATCCACATGAGACAAGTGCTTACACTTGCATCGAAAACGGTATTTAAAAGAGAACATGGTCGGAACCATGATTGTAAAGGATCAAACATAGATACAGGACGAACTTATAACAAGAGGATTAATATCATTTACAAGAAGCTTCGATGATAAGTTCCACATCAGGTCCATGGGCATGAACGCAAAGGCTCAAGGTCGACTCCCACTTCTTCCATGCATAACCTTTCATTTTACTTCCCGCTATTGATGAAGCTGTAGTGTATAAATTTTATTCAGCAAAATACCAGAAGAGTATGACTCGTGAAAACTTTCGAGTTCACACATAATAAGGAAGGCATAGGTTCAACCCGTTAGGGTATCGTGGAAACACATACCACAAGCTTCAATAGTAAATACAACCAGCTCGAAAACAGAGCATGATTGAGGAAGCAGAGGATACAATTTACCAAAGGCTTTATATATCCATGTAAAGGCTCACAAGGTTACTTGAATAAGAAGGACACTGTCGGATAAAATCCAGCAAATGATCTGGTGGCCCTCAAGGGATCTGTGCGAGCATCGGTACTCAACCAGAGGGAGAAACAATGCAAGGGGGTCAGACTTTGGAAACAACTGACTAATTCAAGGCTCAAATGCAAAGGAATTATCAATTCCAAGACAAGGGATCAGAAGCAATGCTCTGATCAGGGATGGATAAGTTGACTAGCCTTAAGGGTACAATCAACAGCAATTTGATTGGTCGAGATCCAGCTCATGTTTTAAAATAACGTCTGAGCCGGAAAGATAATTTTAAAAGGATCAACTGATGATTGTGTGCATTCGCACTCATGTTGAATCAATAGGATCAAAAAGACGATGCCTAAGGATACTAACGAATATCGCCAGACATATGGAAAGCATCCATAATGCAAGCAGGCAAGTATTGCAGAGCAATAAGCTACTAAGGATTTTTGGAGGATCGAATAGTATTTCGAAGACCATTCTGAAACACATGTATCCACTTGGGCTGAGCGGATACCTAATAAGTGCGAGAAATTATCCGAAGGGTTATCCAGGTTGCAAAGAACTGCAATGGCAGTGGCCATAGGGTATTATCGGAACAAGAGAGAGAATTTTCGGGGTATCTTGTAATAACAAGATTAACTGGGAATAATAGTAAGGGTGTCAGGTGTAAGTATTTATCCATAAGGATTTATCGGTGGTCGGGAATTGAAAAAGTGGTGGGCACAAGTCTCGAGAGAATATTAAAGAGTATCTTCGGAATCTTCTGGTGCAGTAGACGATCATCCTAATAAGGTGCTCTCCAGGTGGAAGTAGTAACGAGATCCTAGAGTCAGAGTTAGTTAATTCATTTTACCCCGAATAGAAGAGAGACCAGAGCCCCAGAGTAAGGATTGAGGAGTAAAAGACCCTAATACCACCCAAACGGCGACGTGGGCCCGTAAGCCACACAGCCATGTTAGTAAAAGTTTTGTAATGTCTAGACTCGACTTCGACCAAGGAGTTTGGAAAGGGATTCCTACAGGCAGTCGACTCTGATACCAACTTGTGACGCCCCGATTTAATCGTACACTAATCATACACGCAAACGTGTACGATCAAGATCAGGGACCCACGGGAAGATATCACAACACAACTCTACAAATAAAATAAGTCATACAAGCAATATATTACAAGCCAGGGGCCTCGAGGGCTCGAATACAAGAGCTCGATCATAGACGAGTCAGCGGAAGCAACAATATCTGAGTACAGACATAAGTTAAACAAGTTGCCATAAGATGGCTAGCACAAACTGGGATACAGATCGAAAGAGGCGCAGGCCTCCTGCCTGGGATCCTCCTAAACTACTCCTGGTCGTCGTCAGCGGGCAGCACGTAGTAGTAGGCACCTCCGGTGCAGTAGGAGTCGTCGTCGAAGGTGGCGTCTGGCTCCTGGGCTCCAACATCTGGTTGCGACAACCAGGTAGAAGGAATAGAGGGAAAAGAAGGAGAAAGCAACCGTGAGTACTCATCCAAAGTACTCGCAAGCAAGGAGCTACACTACATATGTATGCATTGGTGTCAACTGGAATAAGGCTATTATAAGTGGACTGAACTGCAGAAAGCCGGAATAGGAGGGGGATAGCTAGTCCTTTCGAAGACTACGCTTCTGGCAGCCTCCGTCTTGCAGCATGTAGAAGAGAGTAGACTGAAGTCCTCCAAGTAGCATCGCATAGCATAATCCTAACCAATGATCCTCCCCTCGTCGCCCTGTGAGAGAGCGATCACCGGTTGTATCTGGCACTTGGAAGGGTGTGTTTTATTAAGTATCCGGTTCTAGTTGTCATAAGGTCAAGGTACAACTCCGGGTCGTCCTTTTACCGAGGGACACGGCTATTCGAATAGATAAACTTCCCTGCAGGGGTGCACCACATACCCCAACACGCTCGATCCCATTTGGCCGGACACACTTTCCTGGGTCATGCCCGGCCTCGGAAGATCAACACGTCGCAGCCCTACCTAGACACAACAGAGAGGTCAGCACGCCGGTCTAAACCCTATGGCGCAGGGGTCTGGGCCCATCGCCCTTTGCACACCTGCACGTTGCGAACGCGGCCGAAAGCAGACCTAGCCTAGTGGCCTTCCAGTCCAATCCGGCGCGCGCCACTCAGTCGCTGACGTCACGAAGGCTTCGGCTGATACCACGACGTCGGGATACCCATAACTGCTCCCACGTAGATGGTTAGTGCGTATAGACCAAATGGCCAGACTCAGATCAAATACTCAGATCTCGTTAAGCGTGTTAAGTGTCCGCGAACGCCGAACAGGGCCAGGCCCACCTCTCTCCTAGGTGGTCGGAACCTGCCCTGCCGCTCCGCCTCAAAGATCCACTCGCGGGTGCTCCTACGAGCCTACCCGTCTTTAGTCACCACATGTATCATGTATAAAGTATATAGTATATACCCGTGATCACCTCCCGAGTGATCACGGCCCGATAGTATAGCATGGCAGACGGACAAGAATGTAGGGCCACTGATGATAAGCTAGCATCCTATACTAAGCATTAGGTTTGCAGGTAAAGGTAATAACAGCAGTAGCAAGGACAGGCTATGCAGTAGTATAGGATTAACTGAAAGCTGTAGCATGCTACACTACTCTAATGCAAGCAGTATAGAGAAGAGTAGGCGATATCTGGTGATCAAAGGGGGGGCTTGCCTGGTTGCTCTGGCAAGAGAGAGGGGTCGTCAACTCCGTAGTCGTACTGGGTAGCAGCAGTGTCGGTCTCGGTGTCTATCGAGAGAAGAGGGGGGAGAAAACAATAAATATTTAAGCAAGCATATGCATAGTGATGCATGACATGACAAGTAACGGCGTTAGAGGTGCCCTAACGCGGTAGTAGGTGGTACCGGTGAAGGGGGATGACATCCGGGAAAGTATCCCCGGTGTTTCGCGTTTTCGGGCAGAGGAACCGGAGGAGGAAAGTTGCGAGTTTGCTATGCTAGGGATGCGTGACGGACGAACGGGCTGCGTATCCGGGTTCGTCTCGTCGTTCTGAGCAACTTTCATGTTGAAAATATTTTAATCCGAGTTACGGATTAAAAGATATGATTTTCTAAAGATTTTAGTAATTTCTGAAATTATTTTTAATTCAAAAATAATTGTTAAATTGCTAGGCGCACCCAGCACAGTGTACACCAAAGTGTACCCAGTGACTGACAGGTGGGCCAGAGGGACCCAGTTGACCAGTCTACATTTGACTGGTCAACAGGGGTGGGACCCCCATGTCATTGACTGTTTTAGTTAACTAGGGATTAGGCTAATCAAACTACTGTTTAATTAAACTAATAGATTAATTAGATTAATTAACTAGGATTAATTAACTTAATTAATTTAGTTAATTAATTAATTAATTAAGTTTATTTATTTTTAATTATTATTGTTTCTTTTTTTTGATCTCTTTTTTTTCGTTCTCAGGTGGGTCCCCATGTCAGCGGCCCAAAAGGGCCATAGCGGGCAAACGGGCGCACAGGCGATGGGTGCGGGCGCTGGGCGTCGGCGCCCGACTGGGCGAGCGCCCAGATCGACAGGTAGGGGGGGGCGCCAGCCACGGGCGTGGCGAGGCCGCCGGCGTGGCCGTCGAGGTCGGGCGGTCGCCGACGGAAGGGCATCGGCGGGCGAGGGCGGTGGCTGCGGCAGAGCCACGCAGCTGCGGGCGCGCGCGTGTGAGGAAGGCCGGGGGCGAATGAGGTAGCTTCGGCGCGGGCGAGGCGGGGCCACGCGCAGGGTAGCCGATGGCTGCAGCGACGGCGGTGGCGGGCGTGAGGTGCGCAAGGGGAGGGGCGAGCCGCAGGCGAGCGCGGAGCAGGGGGGACGCGGGAGCGAGGCGGGCGCGCAGACACGCACGGGCGGCTGGCGCGTGCGCGCAGGGGCCAAGCATGGCCACGGCACGACCCGGTCGCGTCGAGCGCCGGTCAGGGGAGGGAGTGGCTGCAGGCAGCGGGCGGGGCTCGGCGGTGAGCGCGCGTGCGTGCGCGCGGACGGCGCCGACGATGGAGGGGAAAGAGTGGAGGTCGGGGCCTCACTGCGAGGCGTAGGGACGTGGCAGCGGGGGTTGAGGCGGAGTCGGGGACGACGGCGCCGGCGAGGAGGAAGGCGACGGTGGCGTCGGGGGTCGAGGCGGCGAGGTCCAGGCGGCGGCGCGGGCTCCGAGCGACGACGGGCGGCATCGGGCGGGCGCAAGGCGAGCGGCGGCGAGCGCAGGGGCGCTGCCCCGATCTGGATCGGGGGCGGGTGCAGAGGGGAGGGGAGGAATCGTGGGGGGGAGTGGGGTGTGCGGTTAGGGTTCCTGGGGGTGGGGGCATGTGTAGGCCAGGGGTGGGCCGGTTGGGCCGAATGGGTGCATGGGCCGGCCCGGGGGTTCTTTCTCCCTTCTCTTTTTTTTGTTTGTTTTCTCTTTTGTATTTTCCATTTTCTTTATTTTCTTTTCTGTTTTAATTTAAGTTCCTCTTTTACTTTAGTTTTATAAACTCTAAAAGTAGTCCCTACTTTAGTGTTAATAAATAGGCTACTACCACATAAGTTTGGGCAACTAAATAAAATAGTTTAATATTTTATTTAATGTAATAGGCACTCAACTAATTGGCTTTGCTACTGTTTAAAACATTCTAGAGTATTTTACACTTTTACGAAAGTGTGGTTTCTCCACCATAATTACCTATGCATTATTCGGCAATCACCGAACATTTTTGTTTTAATTTTTGAAAACTATTATTATTTACCAAAGTTTGAATTTGAATTTTGGACCGGTTTTTGACCTAACGATAGATTAGCAACAGTAACCGAGGTGACGTGGCATGATTAGCGTGGGATTACTGTAGCATGATTATCCGGGCGTCACAGAAGTGGAGTGTCATTGACTCTCTGGTGGTGGCATGGCTGCTGAACTCCTTGACCCCATCCATTGCAGCAGCCGTGGAGACTCTTCCCCATGCAGCAGAGGTATGGAAAACCCTGGAAACATTGTACTCCGGGAAAGGGAACATAATGCTTATGGCGCAGATTGAGGATAGAGTAAATGAGCTAAAACAAGGGGATAAGTCGGTGATGGAGTACGTAGCAGAATTGCAACATTTGTGGGCTGACTTAGACCACTATGATCCACTGGAGTTACCACATTCAGAATGTATAGTTGCTACTAAGAAGTGGGTAGAGCGTAGGAGAGTGATGAAATTCTTGAAGGGACTTAGCTCAGAATTTGAAGGGAGGCGTGCTGGGTTGTTTCATCAGCCAAAGCTCCCCTCACTTGAGGAGGCAGTTGCAGCAATGGCACAGGAGGAGGTCAGGTTGAAGTTGACCAGGACTGGAGAAGCGAATGCATCTCGCTCAGCATTTACTGTGTCTGAATGGAAGGAGACAAGAGAGTGCTTCAACTATGGAGAGAAAGGTCACATAAGCATAAATTGCACAGCACAACACAGAGAAATACGTGCTAGGGGAAGAGGTTACAGGCGAGGTGGATACCGGGGAGTTAGAGGAAGAGGTAACTCTAGGGGTTCGAATTATTCCAGTGGCTTCAAAGCAAACTTGGCTAACTTGGCAACGCAAGAAGAAGGGACGTCAACAACCTCTCAAGGGGAGTCGAAGAGTAGAAGCCAGGAGGACAACACCTTTGGGAACTTTGCCCACTTTGTCTACACAGGGGAAGGTAACTTTGCAAATGCATCTATATCCACACATGATTTCCTTCCAGATTGGATATTAGATTCTGGAGCATCCAAGCATGTTGCGGGTACCTCAACTGAGTTTGAATCATATATTCAGTACCCAATTACACATTGTGAAACAATACAAACTGCTGATGGCACCTCACAACCGATTAAAGGAGTTGGATCAGTTCAATGTACACCCACTATTAAATTATCTGATGTATTACATGTTCCAGCTTTTCCTGTGAACTTGCTTTCTTTAAGTGCTTTGATTGATCAGATAGATTGCCGAATAACTCTTGATAAGAAAATATGTTTGATTCAGGACAGGATGACTGGAAGGAAACTTGGGACAGGAACCAGGCGTAGTGGATTGTGGTATATGGATCGTGATGTGTCTAGGTCTGGTGCTAGTCCTATTTTGGCTGTACTAGTTGGAGTAAGTGAGACAATGGCGATGATCCATCACTGTCGCATGGGGCATATGGCTTTTGATAAGATGAGTAAGATGTTTCCTGATGTAATGCGTGGAGTAGACAAGAGTAAGCTTATGTGTGATGCATGTGAATATGCAAAGCACACAAGAATCTCATATTTGAGTAAGGGGCTAAGGAGTATATCCCCGTTTATGCTGATTCACTCTGATGTGTGGACATGTCCTGTTGTTTCTGTTAGTGGAATGAAATATTTTGTGACATTTATAGACTGCCACACTCGCATGACTTGGGTGTACCTCATGCGACATAAAGATGAGGTATTCCAATGTTTTCAGGAGTTTTATGCCTATGTGCGAAACCAATTTAATGTGCAGGTGCAGGTGATCAGATCTGACAATGGAACTGAATATGTAAACAAGCAATTTGGAGGTTTCCTGTCAGCACAAGGCATAATGCACCAAACATCATGTCCAGATACCCCTGCTCAGAATGGTGTTGCAGAAAGAAAAAACCGACACATTTTAGAAGTGGCTCGATCACTTATGTTCACCATGAATGTGCCAAAATTCTTATGGAGTGAAGCCGTCATGACTGCAACGTTCCTGATCAACCGGATGCCTTCAAAAATGCTTGGTATGAAGTCCCCATGTGAGATGCTATTTGGGGAGAACAAATTCTCAGTTCCTCCGAAGTTATTTGGGTGCACCTGCTTCGTTAGAGATCACAGACCAGCAGTAGGAAAGCTGGATCCACGAGCTGTAAAATGCATATTTGTTGGATATCCTGCAGGGCAGCGAGGCTATAAGTGTTGGAGTCCTGCTGAAAGGCGCACATTTGTAAGTATGGATGTCACCTTTCAAAAATCTGAGCCTTTCTATGGTGAGAAGACAGATCTCAGCACTTTATTCGAAGAACTTGACCACTCACAATCTATGCAGGGTGGTCAAGAGGGGGAGTGCAACTTGAGTGGTGAGTGCAGCGCCAATGGCGACAAGGAGCAGCCAATACCAACCCCGAAAATAGTGGGATCCTTCATTCCAGTTGTAGTTGATGGGGCTGAACAGCAGAGGTGGCAGAGACCAAATGAGGAAAGGAATCCTCAGGTGTATACAAGAAGGAAGAGAGTTGTGGAGGAACAAGTGCATGAGGAGCAGTCAAAAGAAACTATGGAACAGGGGGAGCAGTCAGAAGAAACTCAAGCGACAGGAAGCTCATCTGAAGTGGAGTCATATGAGAATTCAAGTAATGAAGAAGCATCACCTAACCTTCCAATCGCACTCAAGAAGGAAGTAGCAAGAAAAACTTTGAGCAAGGGCAATCTTGAGCATGACATCAGTAATTATGTCACCTATGAAGCCCTATCACCTTCATTTAGAGCATTTGTCGCATCACTTCAAGCCGTGATTGTTCCTAAAGACTGGAAAGAAGCAAGACAAGATCCAAAGTGGTGTGAAGCCATGAGGGAAGAGTTGGAGGCCCTGAGAAAGAACAAAACATGGGAGCTAGCGAATCTTCCATATGGAAAGAAGGCAGTCAGTTGTAAGTGGATCTTCACAGTGAAGCAGAATCCTGAGGGTAAGGTTGAACGTTACAAGGCAAGACTAGTAGCCAGAGGGTACAGCCAAACATATGGTATTGATTATGACGAAACATTCGCCCCAGTTGCAAAGATGAATACAGTGAGGATTCTAATCTCATGTGCAGCTAACTTTGGATGGCCACTACACCAACTTGATGTAAAAAATGCCTTTTTACATGGAGATCTACAAGAGGAAGTCTACATGGAAATTCCTCCTGGACTTTCTACACATGGGACTGTTGGGAAGGTTTGTAGATTGAGAAAATCTCTCTACGGTTTGAAGCAATCGCCAAGAGCTTGGTTTGATCGGTTTAGGTAAGCAGTTTGCAGTATGGAGTATAAACAATGCAATGGAGATCACACTGTTTTCTATAAACATTCCAAGCAACAGATTACTATTCTTGCAGTATATGTGGATGACATCATAATAACGGGAGACAATGAAGAGGAGATTGGAAGACTAAAGAAATGCCTAGGCAAAGCATTTGAAGTTAAGGATCTTGGTCAGCTAAACTATTTCCTGGGTATCGAAGTTGCAAGATCAAAGAGGGGAATAGCCCTGTCTCAGCGGAAGTATACCTTAGAGCTCCTAAGTGATATGTGAATGCTTGGATGTAGAGCAGCCCCAACTCCCATTGAACAAAATCACAAATTGACAGCACAGATGGGTGAACAAGTTAACAAAGCAAAATATCAACAATTGGTTGGCAAACTTCTGTACTTGTGTCACACTAGACCAGATATTACATATGCAGTAAGTGTAGTAAGTAGATATATGCATGACCCCAGAAGTGGACACCTTGATGCAGTCTATAGAATCATGAGGTATCTAAAGGGCAGCCCTGGTATGGGACTCTGGTTCAAGAGTAATGGCCATTTGAATGTTGACGGTTATAGCGATGCTGATTGGGCTAGCTGTCTTGATGATAGACGATCAACCTCTGGCTATTGTGTGTTTGTTGGTGGAAATTTGGTATCATGGAGAAGCAAAAAACAAACGATGGTGTCAAAATCAACTGCAGAAGTTGAGTATAGGGCAATGTCTCAAGGGCTGAGTGAGATGTTATGGGTAAGAGGCCTTCTGCTTGAGCTGAAAGTGCTCAGACAAGATCCTCTGAATGTGTGGTGTGACAACAAATCTGCAATCAGCATTGCTAATAATCCAGTGCAACATGACAGAACAAAACATGTGGAGATAGACAGATTCTTTATTAAAGAGAAACTGGATGCAGGAATCATCAAAATAACTCATGTGAGCTCTGGACAACAAGTCGCCGATTGTCTGACAAAAGGTTTGGGAACCAGAGAGAGCAATCTTGCTTGTGACAAGATGGGCATGATAGATATCTATCATCCCTCTTGAGGGGGAGTGTTGGGCTGTGTCTTATCTGTATTTCAGTGTGTGTGTGTGTGCGCGCGCTTATGTCCCATGTGTCCCATGTGTCCCATGTGTCCCATGTAACCCAGCAGCCTATATATGTGCTGCCCCCTTGTACAGGAAAACCTAACTCCAATAGAATACAATAGCAGGCCATCTTTCTATCCCAGCCGCCACCCCTCTCTCCCCTGATTCTACAGTGATTAGTTAGTGAAGAGTGTTTGTTGGCATGTAACAAGATAGGGGCATTAGATAGCTATCGCCAATCTTAAGGGGTGCTGGGCTATATGTGTGTGTGGGTGTATGTGGGTTTTAGGCACATAAGCCCATACTAGTGTATACATATTTGCACTCGTAGCAAGTGAGAGGGAGAAGATTAAAGAAATTTGCCTGCCAAAACTAAATAAACCAATAGGAGGTCCAATAGAGAAATCATGGCTAATAAAAGCATGCTACCACTTGGGTGATTGGATCTATATGCAAAATTGCAAATGAGTTTGCAAGCTCTAGCTATTGTACAAGAGAGTAGGTGCAATTTATTGGAAGAAAGACGTGGTACCAGCGAATCAGCAAGTAGGTGGAGCTTGAGGGCGGTTCAAACCTACTGAATCACAGTAAGCATGGTACTCCAGAGCAAATTTTTGGAGGAGCATGTAGCACATCAGATAAGAGTCGGGGTAGAGATACTGGGAATTTTGACTCGTATCCTAATCCTAATAGCACAACATACAGAGATGAACTACAAAAATTATAGACCAATCCTACTACTCACATAAGGATTCCAACTTCCTTCGGAAGCGGGGCGGTGTTTGTATAAAGTGAAATGGTCATTGTTTAAACATTTGCTTTTTCAGCGGAAATTTTCACCACTTAACTAGGTTAATTTTCTATCGCACATTAGACCCTGGTATGTGGCATACTAATCGAAACCTAAAAAAATAGTAGCTACCTTGTTTTATACAACCACCAGCTTACTACTAGGATCACAAGGTTTTAGATAGTGGCTATCGCTCCATGACTAAATTAGTGGCACGCTACATCGACGCCCGAGTGTAGTGGAAAATGAGCAAGGGTCTTCGCATTTGACTCGATGAGTGCGAAGGGTAAGGAAGCTAGCCGAGCCTAGGAGGATCCGCTTAGGTAGCTGGGACGTAGGGTCGTCCTTGACAGGTAAACTTCGTGAGCTAATTGATGCAGCGGTGAGGAGAGGTTTTGATGCGGAGCATCCTATGGACATCACCATGTCAAGAGTCCGTTCGGCGAGTGACACGTGCGACATCTACTTCACATACACAAACGTGAATCATCTCCTTTACACGTGCTCACTTGACCCCTTCGAGGATGGTATACTACTTGACACTCCACTCGTGTGCATGCATAGGTATTGTCGGAACGCTACGGACGACGAGGAGTGCGAACGCAAGTGTGCAACTACACCATCCGCGAGGGAAGCCTGGAAGCGACGACGGAAGAAGACGGAGCTGCTGAAGCTACAGCAGCCGGACATCCGGGCCAGAGGCCGGACATCGGCGCCTAGGCAGCCGCGCAGGAGCTGCCCCAACAAACAGCCAAAAGCATCAGCGGATCTACTCCACGAGAGAGACCGCGGCCCTTGTCTGCGCACAGTGTAAGGGCCGAGGCCCGTGTACCCCTTTGCCCCCCTAGACTATATATTCTCCACCTCGTCCTACTTTCTAGGGTTAGCATTGGTTTAGCTCATATTTAGAAATAGAGCATTGCTCATACACATCGGATCTACTCCACGAGAGAGACCGCGGCCCCTCTTCAGAGAAGATCCCTTTGGATTCAAGACCTCTTGCGGAGAAGAACATCAAGACCTCCTCACGGAGAAGACCGGCTACCTTTGTATCGTCCTTAGTTGTCCGTGGATCGTGTGATCTCTTATCTACCCGAGGATCTAGCACATGTGTGACTATTTCGTGTTGGTTTAGTGATTTTCCCGTGTTTCCCCTCGTTTTCCCCTTGTGTTCTTCGTGTTCATCGCGGGATCCGCTCCTTTCGTGAAAGATCGTCCGATTAGGGTTCTACCCTACATCAAGATGCCAGAAGAATGAAGACGGAGTATATTAGTATCAATCTTCAAGAACAAGGGGAATGTTCAGAGTTGTACTAATTACCGTGGAATTAAGCTATGAGCCATACAATGAAGCTATGGGACAGAGTCATTAAGCACCGCTCAAGAAGAATGACAAGCGTGATCAAAAATCAGTTTGGTTTCATGCTTGGGAGGTCGACCATGGAAGCTATTTTCTTGGTACGACAAATTATGGAGAGATACAGGGAGCAAAAGAAGGACCTGCATATGGTGTTCATCGTGATAAGATACCGCGGAATGCCATGTGGTGGGCCTTGGAGAAACACAAAGTCCCAGCAAAGTACATTACCCTCATCAAGGACATGTACAATAATGATGTAACAAGTGTTCGAACAAGTGATGGCAACGCTGATGACTTCCCGATTATAATAGGACTACACCAGGGGTCAGCTTTGAGCCCTTATATTTTTGCTTTGGTGATGGATGAGGTCATAAAGGATATACAAGGAGATATCCCATGGTGTATGCTCTTTGCAGATGATGTGGTGCTAGTCGACAATAGTCGGACGAGGGTCAATAGGAAGTTAGAGCTATGGAGACAAACCTTGGAATCGAAAGGTTTTAGACTTGGTAGGACTAAAACCGAGTACATGAGGTGCGGTTTCAGTACTACTAGACACGAGGAGGAGGTTAGCCTTGATGGGCAGGTGGTGCCTTAGAAGGACACCTTTCGATATTTGGGGTCAATGCTACAGGAGGATGGGGATATTGATGAAGATGTGAACCATCGAATCAAAGCCAAATGGATGAAGTGGCGCCAAGCTTCTGGCATTCTCTGTGACAAGAGTGCCAAAAGCTAAAAGGCAAGTTCTATAGGATGGCGATTCGACCCACAATGTTGCATGGCGCTGAGTGTTGGCCAACTAAAAGGCAACATGTACAACAGTTAGGTGTGGCAGAGATGCGCATGTTGAGATGGATGTGTGGCCACACGAGGAAGGACCAAGTCCGGAATATGATATACGAGATGGAGTTGGGGCAGCACCGATTGAAGAGAAGCTTGTCTAACATCGTCTGAAATGGTTTGGGCATATTCAGCGCAGGCTTCTAGAAGCTCCAGTGCATAGTGGACGGCTAAAGCGCGCTGATAATGTCAAGAGAGGTCGGGGTAGACCGAACTTTTGGCCTTCCGATTACGCGTGAAACCCTATCGAGGTTACTGGCAGTATTATGAACCGGCATATATACAGAAGCTGACTCGGTGCATTAGCAATAAGTTGCATCCATGGAATCTTCCAGAATTTGACTATCCTATTTACCTGCGGAATGGAAATTATAAATAATTAGATTGTAAGTGCAAAATTGGTGAAAGCAATAAGCAAATGCAGCTTACCATTCAAGTATTCTTCGAGGAGCAGTCTAGAACATACTTAGATAATTGTCAATATTCATGCTCTTTACCATTAGAAACTAGTAATTTCACCAAGTTACAGCAATCAACTCAACAAACAATTCAACTTCGGTGTTGTATATATCTCTTCAAGCAGGTAATTGATATCCCTGATCCTGACAAATAAAATACCCTTGGGGGGGGGGGGGGGGGGGGGTGAAAAAAAACACATCCTTCAGTGCACAAGACACAAACGTTGCACAGGGCACGGTAATAAAACTGTGTGCATTTAATATAACTCAGCAACGAAGGAAGTTGTCTCAAAAGTGATGGAGCAAAATGTGCATCATAAAAGGTAAAGAGGAAGCAATAGTTGGCAACTAAACACAACATAAACACAAGATAATTTGAAAAATACCTTCTTTCTTCCTGTGACGACAACTGCCTTGCCATCTGCAAAATAGAATGCACCGCTCACGTTCCTCTCCGAGTTGGTTGAGAAGTTCCCAATACCATTGAGAATCTGTTGCATGCCTGACACATACAAGTCTAGCCATTGGCTGAGAGCTATTCTATGTGGAGTTTGTGTGGTATTCTGAAAGGGTGTGCTTCCTCCAAGGGATGAAACAGCCCGCTGAAAGAGCAAGTGACTATCACAGGAAAGATGCAAAATGCATTTCTTACTTACTGTTGCAATACAACGACAACGACTGAACCACTACTTTGATAGAAAATGTACATCAAGGGGGGTTACAGAAAAGAAGTACCAGATGGTAACAATAGTCAGCCAATACTGGAATGCAAAAAGGTTGGCAAGGGGCAGTAAAATAGGGCACAACAAAGTCTGCCATAAATCTGTGATTGACTGATAAGCCTAATAATACTAATATGGGCTGTATCACAGAGTTCTTAATTATTAGCATTAAATATATTAGATCCAAATCCGTTTAACTACACAATACTATATTAAAAAAATTAAGCAAACGGGTTAAAGCCCAGTTTCCATTAGAGAACACAATGCATGATTTAGCTTTCCATTCTGTTTTTACATCAAGCTTTCCATCATATTAGTAAGTTAGTAAATTCTTGGTCAATGATGAAAGACTTTTCATAGTTTATACTGTTACATAATATCATATGAGTTGTAATCTACCAGTGTTACTAAACTGAATTATGAACATATTCCACTAGACATCGTCCTACAATCTATCAAATAAAATGACTGAGATCTTCCATACGATTCTATACATTGCTGAAAGCCTGAAATCATGGAAAGGAAACCAATAACGGGCAGAAGATATGCTGGAGTGGAACTGAGACATGCAAATGCATATGCCTCGGCAATGGACCATCAAAACACGGCAGTTTATTGGTTTGTCTAATAATTTTATTGAGCAACTTCATGTGCATCATTTGCAATTGATACTTTACCTGTAAGCTTGGCATACAATGCATCACCAGGGCGATAATCTTGATCCTCCATCACTGAGAGCAGAATCAAACACTCGGCAGCATTGCCCTTCCGCAATAGACCATCAACCAGAATCTTCCAAACTATCTCATCATAGTTGTATTCCTCCAATAACATGTCACCCAAAACCTTTTTAGCAGTCTTAATACTTCCCTCCTCACAAAGAGAACAAATAATATGCCTATACGATTCTATACGTGGTAAATAACCACTTTTGATCATTGAATCAAGAAATGTCAAAGCTTCTGTTGGCATTTTTAGTCTGCAACAACACCCTATAATTGAAGTATATACATCCTCGCCAGGGGTCAAGTTAGCACTCTGCATCTCACCGAGCAAAATTTTGGTTTCCTCCAATCTATCAACTCGGCATAAAGACCTAAGAAAACAATTGTAAATTTCAATGTCTGAAAGCAACTGAAGCTTAACCACCTCCTCCAGAAGCTCCTGGAGATATTCCATTTCTGCTATTTTCCATATATCAACAGAGCTGGCAAGGATATTATTAGAGGATTTTTTCTTTACCAATAATCTAAGCAGGGCCGTGTAGGACTCCTCATTTGGCTTGCACCTACTAGCAACCATGTGCTTAAAAACTGAAAATGCTTGACTGGCTAGTCCTAAATTTGCATACCCACTAATCAAAGTGTTATATGTCACTAAATTAGGGGAAATGCCCTGATCAACCATTTCAACCATCATATGTTCAGCACCTTCCATCCTTCCCTCATGACAGTAGGAGCGAACAAATATTGTGTAGGTGAAAACATTAGGCTTAATTCCTGCCGCAATCATCTTATTAAGTATCTTCTTTGAACCTTCAAGTCCTAGCTCCCTAACAAGCTCATCAATTAGAATGGTATACGTGACAGCATTGGGTTGTACTCCTTTCACCATCATATCATCCAACACCAACATCGCTTGTGACAACTCCTTTTGCCTGCATAATCCATCAATTAGTGAACTGTATGTGTGAGCGTCTAGCACAAACCCCTGTGAAACCAATTTCTGCATTAACTTGTCAGCAGCATCAACCTTTCCTGCCTTGCACAGTCCATCAATCAAGCTGGTGTAGACAATCTCATTCACCCTGTATCCTTTCTGTATAAGAGACCCAAGAAACAACTGAGCTTCCCCAACCCTTCCACGTTTGCACAGAGCATCAATCAACATCGAGCAAGTCCACTCACTAGGAACCAGCCCAGTGGCCTCCATCGATTGGAGCATCCTAAAAGCACATTCCAACTGCCCATTATTGCACTGCCCCTGAATTAAGGCCGTGTATGTCACCACATTTGGAGCCAAGCCAGCCTCGACCATCCGGCTGAACAGCACCATGGCTCTGTCCACCTTGCCAGATTTGCAGAACCCACATATCAGCTCAGTATACGTTCGCACGTTTGCTGAGCAGCCCTTAAGATCCATCCTCTCATAAACCTTAACCGCGAGCTCCAGGTCCCCGGCATTGCAGTAGCCATCAATCAGGGCATTGTAGACGACCACATTTGGCTCAAAACCCTCAGCCATTGCCTCCGCAAGAAGAACCTCTGCCTCACCAGTTCGCCCCGCCCCACACAGTCCATGCACCATCGTGGCATACACATGTGTGTCAGGGGCGCACCCGTCTGCCCGCATCCCAGCAAACACTGCCACAGCCTCACGCACCATACCGGCGCCACACAGCCCATGGAGCAGAGCAGTGTACGTGAACACAGTGCGTGCACATCCTCGGAGCGGCATTAGCACGAACACCCGGCAGGCGTGCGAAAGCAGCCCCGCCCGACAATATCCGAGAACAAATGAGGTATACGCATGAGAGTCCGGCGCAAGACCAGCGCGGAGTAGGGAGGCAAGATGCCGCTTGGCAGCAGGGAGGTCGCCGGCGAGGCAGTAGGCATTGATAAGGGTGGTGTACGTGCGAAGGTTGCGCGCGGGCATGCGGGATGCGAAGGACTCCATGTCCGGGAGCATGCGGTGGCGGGCGAGCGCCATGAGGAGGGTATTGAGGCAGCGGAGCGGGGGGAGTGGGGTGTAGGAGGTGAGGAGGAGGTGGGAGAGGCGGCGGAGGTCTGCAGTTGAGGACGCAGCAGCGGAGATGGCGGCGAGGAGGCGGGAGGTGGGAACGGGCAGGGGCAGGGGCATGGCGCGGAGGGCTATTGTGTGGTGGGTTATGAAGGTGGCCGGCGGCGCCGCCGGAGGCGGATGGTGATGGAGGTGGGAGGAGGGAGATGGGATCCTGGGCCTTTAGAGCATCTCCGGCGTTCGGCCCGGCTGGAAATAGCGCCGCCCTCGGGGCCGGTTGGCGTGGGGGTGATCTGGTTCCAGCCGCCGCCCCAGGTCGCCCCTCGTCAACGTTTTGTAAATATTTTTAAAAATATACTTAGCCAAAATTTGGCAAATAGGATATAGATTTGGCGATATTTAGGCGTTTTGCAGTCTTTTTACATATTAAAAACATATAAATGTACTAAAAGGAAAAAAAACTGCTGCTGCCGCGCCTACAAGCCGAAGAGCTTGCTGAAGGCGTCGTAGTCGCCGCCATCGTCGTCCTCCTTCTCCTTCTTCACACCGCGGTCGTCCCTGCTGGACCCTTGCCCGGGGTCGCCCTGGTTCCGGCTGGCAGCGGCGCGTCGTCGTTGCTATCCTCGAGGACGATAACGCCTCCCTCGTCGCGCACGGAGGCGAGCGGCAATCTCCTCTAGGGTGTCGCGATGGCGCTCCATCTCCAGTTGGGCCCAATCCTCCCATGCCCACTTCATGGCGGCCTCGTTGTCGAGTGCGGCCATGTCATCGTGCTCGCTCTTCACGGTGGCGAGCCCCGGCTCCGTCTTCGGTTTCACGAGGCGATAGGTAGGATCCGAGGAGGCACAGCCGCCCTCGTTGATGACGAGGCGGTGTCGCGGGTGCGCCGGCTGAGCGACGTTTCCACGGGCTCGGCGTTGATGCTGACGAGCACCGGTGACCCGGAGGAGTGGGAGGAGGAATAGGGAGAGGAGGAGGAACCGTCCAGCATGCGCCTCGGCAGCCACGGGCGGCCACTCCGGCGGGAGGCGGGGCCGGGGCCGCCGGGTACTCGAGCGGCGATCATTGCCGCCCTCGAGGTACTCGAGGATGACATGGAGTGTGCGGTTGGGGGCGCCCCACCACAGGCGGCGACCGTCGCTGTTGTTGCGTCCCCTTACCATCGGTGTGTTGGTGGAGGCGAGCCGCTCCTCCTGCCGGCGTTGGAAGTACGCCACCGAGTGCGTGTGGTCGTTGGCGGCGTACTTCGAGAGGTCCCGCTCCTCCTCCATTAGAGAGGCCCGAACACGCTCGATCTCGGCGTGGAAGTAGCCGGGATGGTCGACGTCGGGCTGCGGGGGACTGGGATGCCCCCGGCGCTGAGCCTCCATCGCCTCGGACGCGCATGTCGGGCGCCGGCGGGTAGTTCGCCTCGTGGAGGAGGTTGGCTTCCCACTCGTGCAGGTGGCGGCGGCCGAAGCCGTTGGCCACCGCTCCATCGCCGGGAAACCACTCTCCCATCGGCGGGGCGTGCACGCGATGGCTAGGCGGGGAGAAAGAGGAAGAGAGAGTGTCGACGACGAGAGAGAGGGGCTGCGAGGCGAGTGCGTCCACCAGCAAGGGAGGGGCAGCTTTTATAGCGGCCGGGGGAGTGGCAAACGTATGTACGCGCAGCGGGAGAGGGTGCGTCGCCGCACTGCGCCGCCCGTGAGGAATCAATGGAAGGCTGACCGGCGGCAGCCTTGGCATTGATTCTCCTTGGAAAACCGAGGCGATGAGGACAACGATGCGCGGGGTCGCTGACTCGACGGGCCCGCAGTTCTTTCGCGCCAAAAACAATTCCCCCGGTGCCCTCAGACGCCCCCCAGTGCGCTAGATTCGGCCTGGGTCCGTCGTCGTCAGTTTTGACCCTAACCAACGAAAATTGGGCTCTTGGGGATGCGACTGAGCTGTTTTCTCAGCGTCGATGCTAAAAATGGCCTTGGGGCCTGTTGGGGGCGCGGCTGGAGATGCTCCTACGAAGGTGCCTTGTTTGGGCTGTTGCGATTGATTATCAGATTTAGTCTTCCCAAAACAAGAAGTATCAAACAAACTCCCCTCAAAGAAAAATAGTTGTTTAGACTAGCAGATCCAAAATATCCGGTCCCCACAAAATTTGTTTGCGAAATTCATTTACATGCCGCTTGTAACAAAAATTATGATATCACGAGGCCTCCGGCATGAAACAGATCTTGTAAAGTCATCCCACAATATAGGATTTGTTCCGCGTCTGAGACCTCGTGGTACCGCAATTTTATAGAGTTTCGTAAATTCTAGTTTTAACCATATAAATCTAATAGAATCATAATATAAATTAAACATGAATATAAATGGTCCGAAATGCAATTCACAATACAATACTCATTTTTCATTACAACAAATGTTCACATTCGAATAATCATTACAACAACAAATTGTTTAAATCACACTCAATTACATATGAAGTTCATTTATTAAATAAAAATGGGAATTTATCTCCCATAGAGTTGCCACGAATGCTCAATGAGATCATCACGGAGCTAGTAGTGTGAAGCATTGTTCTCAATCTTTCGGTAGGAGTCAAGAAATGCAGTAATCTCGTATGCGTATGTGTCAGGCTTCACACGGTGTAACACACACGATGCGGCTATATCTCCCACGTGTCGAGGCACGACTTAGAGGCATAACTACATTGTGGTTTTGTCGCAAAAGGGGTGATCTTCACACAATCCCATGTACTAAATAAGAAAAGGATAAAGAGTTGGCTTACAATCGCCACTTCACACAAATAACAAGTTAAACATACATCATACAGAGTACAATCAAGGTCCGATTACGGAACAAAAATAAAAGAAGTCAACCCCAAATGCTAGATCCCCGATCGTCCCAACTGGGCACCACTACTGATCAACCGAAAAAGACACAAAACGATGATCAAGGTCTTCATCGAGCTCCCACTTGAGCTCGGTTGCGCCACCTGCGCTGGTATCATCGGCACCTGCAACTGTTTGGAAGTATTCGTGAGTCACGATGACTCAACAATCTCACACCCGCGAGATCAAGACTATTTAAGCTTATGGGTAGGATAGGGTAATGAGGTGGAGCTGCAGCAAGCACTAAGCAAAAAAAATGGTGGCTAACATACGCAAATGAGAGCGAGAAGAGAAGCAACGCCACGGTCGAGAAGCTAGAAGTGACCCTGAAACTACTTATGTTCAAGCATAACACAAGATCGTGTTCACTTCCCGGACTCCGCCGAGAAGAGACCATCACGGTTACACACGCGGTTGATGTATTTTAATTAAGTAAAGTGTCAAGTTCTCTACAACTGGACATTAACAAATTCTCATCTGACACATAACCACGGGCACGGCTCTCGAAATTTTATACCTACAAGGGTGTCCCAACTTAGCCCATCACAAGCTCTCACGGTGATAGAGGCAAATGTGTCCCGATGTTTCGATGAGATGGTGGCTATCGTTTTCTGGGGGAGTCGACCTTGACGATCCGACTACGAACGTGCGAGACGTCGCGCCTTAGCAATCGCTAAACCAACTTCCGAGGGTTATTGACCACGCCGGAGCACGATCAACCTGACCACGAGGATCTGTTTCCTGCAAGCAAACGAAGAACAAGCAAGAAACTGAGATTGCAATCTGGATATTGCGAATATAAGATGAAAGCTTTATTTATCAAGGTGGGGTTCTGTGACGTCTTGGTCTGGTCGTTGGACACAAACGAAGTACGAGAAGTTGCAGCTATGGCGAACTTTTAATCTAAACAAAACCCAAAGTCTAAACGATGCCCTAAGGGCTGTATATATGGAGGAAGAGGGGGGAATTTCGTGGCCCTTGAGGGTGGGGTCTGAAACCTAGCCTAACTCTTGTTTCCCCACACATACGGACTCTAAAAATAGCCTATACTTAAGTATTTCGAAATTACATGGGCCTGTCCCATTAATAAGGTGACGCAGCACCTAGAATAACCTATGGACGAATATTATGAAGTGGCATCTCGTATATTTCGTCCAAGGCTTCATGCACTCCTTATGGCGGCTTCAAAGTCCTGAAATCATCACTTGTAACTCCGTTCTTGATCCCCTTGCGCATGCCATCAACTCCATGCGTGTTCTTGCTCCAATGTTCATCCTTCTCCAAGCTAGGCCCTTCATTTGTAAGCAAAACAAATGTATCCAATTTAGGCAGCATCATAATCTCATGAACATTAGAATCATTACCAAGAAACGAAAATACCTGGTAATTTAATTGGCGTGCGCGAGCTCTAGTAATTGGTCCAGTATATGTAACAGTAGGGGCTGTGGGTGTAACAATGGTATTGATGTCCTCATCATCCTCCCCTTCTTGAAATGAAGTCGTCCTCGACGGAAGCTCATCTTCCTCACCCAAATAAGGCTTCAAATCTGCAATGTTGAAAGTGGGACTAATCCCAAAATCTGCAGGTAGCTCAAGTTCATATGCATTATCATTTATTTTCTCTAACACCTTAAAAGGACCATCAGCACGTGGCATTAGCTTTGATTTGCGCAGATTAGGAAATCTATCTTTACGCAAATGTAACCAAACAAGATCTCCAGGTGCAAACACAACATGTTTTCTACCCTTATCTCCAGCAAGTTTATATTTAGCATTCATACGCTCAATGTTTTCCTTAGTTAACTCATGCATTTTTAAAATCAATTCAGAACGTTCTTTAGCATCAAAATTAACCTTCTCCGAAGATGGAAGAGGCAACAAATCAATAGGTGCACGAGGTAAGAAACCATACACAATTTCAAAAGGGCACATCTTAGTAGTAGAATGCAATGAACGATTATAAGCAAATTCAATATGAGGCAAGCATTCTTCCCACATTTTCTTGTTATTCTTCAAAACAGCCCTAAGCATAGTAGACAATGTTCTATTGACTACTTCAGTTTGTCCATCAGTTTGGGGGTGACAAGTAGTACTAAAAAGTAGCTTAGTCCCCAACTTAGCCCATAAACATCTCCAAAAGTGGCTAAGAAATTTAGTATCACGATCTGAAACAATAGTATTTGGCACACCATGTAAGCGAATAATTTCACGAAAGAACAAATCAGCAACATTAACAGCATCATCGCTTTTATGACATGGTATAAAGTGTGCCATTTTCGAGAATCTATCCACGACAACAAATATGCTATCCCTCCCCTTCTTTGTTCGAGGTAAACTTAAAACAAAGTCCATAGATATATCCTTCCAAGGAACACTAGGTACAGGCAAAGGCATATATAAACCATGAGGATTGAGTCGTGACTTAGCTCTTTGACATGTAGTGCAGCGAGCAACAAAACGCTCAACATCCCGTCTCATCTTTGGCCAAAAGAAATGTGTAGCAAGTATATCCTCCGTTTTCTTGACGCCAAAGTGTCCCATTAATCCTCCTCCATGCGCCTCCTGCAACAACAAAAGACGAACGGAGCTAGCTGGAATGCATAGCTTGTTAGCACGAAACACAAATCCATCGTTAAGAACGAACTTGTTCCAAGTTCTCCCTTCCTTACAATTCTGCAATACATCTTTAAATTCAGCATCATGAACATATTGATCTTTGATGGTCTCCAAACCAAATATTTTAAAGTCAAGTTGTGAAAGCATAGTATAACGACGAGACAAGGCATCCGCAATAACATTTTCTTTACCCTTCTTGTGTTTAATGACATAAGGGAAAGTCTCAATGAATTCAACCCATTTAGCATGTCTACGGTTCAGTTTTGCTTGACTTTTAATGTGTTTCAAAGATTCATGATCAGAATGTATAACAAATTCCTTGGGCCATAAATAATGTTGCCATGTTTCTAAGGTCCGAACAAGAGCATATAATTCTTTGTCATAAGTAGAATAGTTCAGACTAGGCCCGCTCAATTTTTCAGAAAAGTATGCAACAGGTTTGCCATCTTGTAATAACACACCTCCTAATCCAATTCCACTAGCATCACATTCAAGCTCAAAAGTCTTATTGAAATTAGGAAGTTGGAGTAAAGGAGCATGTGTCAACTTATCTTTCAATACCGTGAAGGCTTCTTCCTGTGCGGTACCCCAAACAAAAGGCACATCCTTCTTTGTAAGCTCGTTGAGAGGTGCAGCAATGGTGCTGAAATCTCTCACAAAACGCCTATAGAAACCAGCGAGGCCAAGGAAACTCCGCACTTGTGTGACCGTTTTGGAATGCGGCCAACTCTCAATAGCTTCAATCTTGGCTTTATCAACTTCAATTCCCTGTGGAGTAACAACATAGCCAAGAAAAGATACTCGGTCGGTGCAAAAGGTGCACTTTCCAAGGTTACCAAACAAACGTGCATCACGTAGAGCAATAAAAACAGCACGTAAATGTTCCTCCAAAGATTTGCTATAAATCAATATGTCATCAAAGTAAACTACCACAAATCGTCCAATGAAAGCACGTAAAACTTCATTCATTAACCTCATGAAAGTACTAGGTGCATTAGTTAACCCAAAAGGCATGACTAACCACTCATATAATCCAAACTTAGTTTTAAATGTTGTTTTCCATTCATCTCCCAATTTCATACGAATTTAATGGTATCCATTACGCAAATCAACTTTGGAGAATATTGTAGAGCCACTCAATTCATCAAGCATATCATCTAGCCTAGGAATAGGATGACGATAACGAATAGTAATATTATTAATGCCTCTACAATCAACACACATACGCGACGTACCATCCTTTTTCGGGACTAAAATGATAGGAACAACACAAGGACTAAGGGATTCGCGTATATAACCTTTGTCGAGCAGTTCTTGTACTTGACGCATAATCTCCTTCGTCTCCTCTGGATTGGTACGGTATGGTGCACGGTTGGGTAATGATGCACCGGGAATTAAATCAATTTGATGCTCAATCCCTCGAATAGATGGTAATCCCGGTGGCACGTCTTGTGGAAAGACGTCAGTGAACTCCTGCAAAATGTTAGTGATAGCAGGAGGCAAAGAGGAAGGCACGTCCTCGAATGAAAATAATGCCTCTTTGCACACAAAAGCATAGCAAACAGATTTGCTAAAATCAAGATCATCAATATCAGATTTGGTGGCAAGTAAACATGCACTTTTCAATTTAATTTCAGAAGCAACACTAGATTGTTTATTATTATTAGGCTGCATTTGTTGCTCAAATTCTTTTGCCACAATCTGATTTTCACTCTTATTTTTCTCCTGTTTTGCTTTATTAGCTCTATTAATATCATCTTTCAAAATGGAATCAGGAGTCATAGGAAGCAAAGTAATATTCTTATCCTTATGAACAAGAGTATACTGATTGTTTCTACCATGGTGAACAGAATTTTTATCAAATTGCCATGGTCTACCAAGTAATAAGGAACATGCTTGCATAGGTACCACATCACAATCAACATAATCAGCATATGTAGAGATACTAAAATGCACACGAACAGTACGTGTTACCTTAACCTTGCCGCTGTTGTTGAACCATTGGATGTAGTAAGGATGTGGATGTGGTCTTGTGGTGAGAGATAGCTTCTCCACCATCTCCATGCTAGCCAAGTTGTTGCAACTCCCTCCATCTATGATCACGCGAACAGAATGTTCCTTCACAACTCCCTTTGTATGGAACAAATTATGCCTCTGATTTTGCTCAGCTTGTGTAACCTGCACACTCAAAACACGTTGAGCAACTAAACATTCATACCTGTCAGCATCTTCAGGAGCCATGTATTGCGTCTCATGATCAGAATCGTCTCCACTGTGTTCGTCACGTGTAATAAGAGCCAAAGTCTCCTCATCATAGTCACTAGCAGACTCATACCCACCATCCTCAGTAACAATCATCACACGTTTAGATGGGCATTCTCTCGCATAATGACCTCCACCCTTGCAACGTCGACAAATAATATCATGTGTTTGCCCTGTGGATGCCATGGATGAAGAAGAGCTCTTTGCAGGCCCAGAAGGTGTGCTCTTGGCAGATAGTGGTGATTGTGCCTGCTTTATTGTATCACGGTTGGAGGGGGCAGCCGACGGAGGCGCCGGTGTAGCAGAACGTGTGGAAGTAGATGATGCACGTGGTGTCCATGATGAAGGTCGACCTGCAGAAAAGTTAGTCCGCACCAATGCCTGTCGATCCTGCACTTCACGTTCAGCTTTACAAGCTAGATGGAATAAACGAGTGATATTAGTATAGTCCTTATACTCTAGAATCGTCTGAATCTCTCTATTTAATCCACCCATAAAACATGCAAGCATAGCTTCATTCTCCTCAACAATACCACATCTAATCATGCCAGTTTGTAATTCCTGATAATATTCTTCTACAGAATTTTTTCCCTGTCTTAAGCGCTGCAATTTTTGAAGTAATTCACGTTGATAATATGGTGGAACCCAACGAGTACGCATAGCAGTTTTCAAAGCAGCCCAAGTAGCAGGAATAGGATATAATCTACAATGCTCAGACCACCAAACACATGCAAAAGTAGTGAATGCACAAACAGCAGCAGGAACACGTCTCTCCTCGGGATATTGTAAACATGTAAATCGTTGTTCAGTTTCTAACTCCCAAGTAAGATATATATCAGGAACATATCTACCCTCAAATGGTGGAATATTCAATTTTAGTTTAGGGAGATGGTCATGATCTCGTACCTGAGGGTGAGCCCTACCATTGCCATTATTTGCATGTGGACGACCTGGTGGTTGGTGTGCTGGTGGTGGCACGTAGTTCTGATTTTGATCAACCTCATCCTCGTAATCGCCAGCAAAATCATCCTCCTCCGCATCAGCAGCAGGAGCCACAGAAGTAGCAACAGCAGCACCAACAGTTTGGCCAGGTGCAAGAGGGAGACGGCTCACTCGGCGGAGGGCTGTTTCACGATGTGTAGGTAGTCGTTGTTGCTGTTGTTGTAGAGGTGCGTTAGGTGCAGCCGGTGGTGGTGGAAGACGCGCGAGCAATTCATTAAACCTGTTATCGAGCTTTGTTTCGAACGTCTTCTCCATGTCATCTATCTTCTCCATGGCCTCTTCAAATCTGTTTAGCACATCTTGCACCTGTCCATTCATCATTTGCTGAAATTTATCATGCAACTCCTGATTCGTCATGTTCTCCCAGTCAGTCTCGTCGGCTTGTGATCCTGCCATGGTTAGCAACAATAGAAACACACAAGAATATGATCCTACAGAATACTAACAAGAGGTGGTGGTGGTGTCACAAATCCGTCAAGCCAATCTCAAATTCTTACCAGTTCTTACCCAGCAGCAGGCGGTGATCGGCAACCGTCGTAGGCAAAACTCTCAAAGCTTGGATAGAGCGATTACCAGGGAGAGTCAAACGCACGACGTAGATGTATGTGGAGCTGGGAAGGCTTATAATATGGTAGCACAAAGGGTCAGCAATAATCAATTTAGAGATGCAAAGTTGAATAAACGCTCAACGACGGTACTGTGCTGGTCCTAGGCTAGACCGTGCTAGAGACGCGAGCCTAGAACACTAACAAAATCACGGCGCTGCACGTAAATAAGGGAAAAGCACACTCTGGAACTTATTTTTTTTGCTCTTTTTTTTGCGCTCCTCTTTTTTTTTGCGAAAATCACTATAATGGTGAGTGTCTCAAAACTCTTCCCTCGTCAAACTGGTAGGATGGCACGAAAACATTTTTTTTCACTTTTTTTCGGAAATCAGGGCAGCGACGCCGAAAAAGTGCGACAAAAAATCACTATGATGGCACGTGGCTCAAAAGACTCAGAAAAGCCTAAAAATAGGATAGGGAAAAAAATTACCCGTGAAAATTTTGTCCTAAAAACTGCCCGGGGGTCTCCAGACTCTTTTTTTCCCGAGACCTACGCAGGCAAGGAAACACGAATCAGAATTGAGATTGATCTCAAGAACAAACCTAATATGAGAAGAACTCGGATTGGTGGTGGATATATGGTTGTGGTATATGGCAGCGGTGGTGGTATATGGTAGCGGTGGTGGTATATGGATACGGATTGGTGGTGGTATATGGATATGGATTCAGAGCGGTGGCGGATAAGCAAAAGTGGTAGATGGGCGATGGTGCGGCGGCGGCGTGACAACTTATGACCAGAACTCGAAACTCTAAAAGACTAGACTCTAAGACCAGCAACTTGACACGACGATGCAACCGCAAATTCAACAAAGCAAAAACCCTAAAAAGATTATGCAAAGGCTCAGATTGGTTCGGATATGATGAACTAACCCTAATTTTTTGTGTGGCTTTTTCGTGGACTGTAGGTATGAAGAACAGACTCGATCTAATCTACGAAAAACTGTAAAATCTCACCGAGCAACCTGGAAATCTAATACCACTTGATAGAGGCAAATGTGTCCCGATGTTTCGATGAGATGGTGGCTATCGTTTTCTGGGGGAGTCGACCTTGACGATCCGACTACGAACGTGCGAGACGTCGCGCCTTAGCAATCGCTAAACCAACTTCCGAGGGTTATTGACCACGCCGGAGCACGATCAACCTGACCACGAGGATCTGTTTCCTGCAAGCAAACGAAGAACAAGCAAGAAACTGAGATTGCAATCTGGATATTGCGAATATAATATGAAAGCTTTATTGATCAAGGTGGGGTTCTGTGACGTCTTGGTCTGGTCGTTGGACACAAACGAAGTACGAGAAGTTGCAGCTATGGCGAACTTTTAATCTAAACAAAACCCAAAGTCTAAATGATGCCCTAAGGGCTGTATATATGGAGGAAGAGGGGGGAATTTCGTGGCCCTTGAGGGTGGGGTCCGAAACCAAGCCTAACTCTTGTTTCCCCACACATACGGACTCTAAAAATAGCCTATACTTAAGTATTTCGAAATTATATGGGCCTGGCCCATTAATAAGGTGACGCAGCACCTAGAATAACCTATGGACGAATATTATGAAGTGGCATCTCGTATATTTCGTCCAAGGCTTCATGCACTCCTTATGGCGGCTTCAAAGTCCTGAAATCATCACTTGTAACTCCGTTCTTGATCCCCTTGCGCATGCCATCAACTCCATGCGTGTTCTTGCTCCAATGTTCATCCTTCTCCAAGCTAGGCCCTTCATTTGTAAGCAAAACAAATGTATCCAATTTAGGCAGCATCATAATCTCATGAACATTAGAATCATTACCAAGAAACGAAAATACCTGGTAATTTAATTGGCGTGCGCGAGCTCTAGTAATTGGTCCAGTATATGTAATAGTAGGGGCTGTGGGTGTAACAATGGTATTGATGTCCTCATCACACGGTCAACGAAGGATATTCCTTCTCTCGGAAAGACCCAATCAGTCTCGGAATCCTAGTTACAAGACATTTCGACAATGGTAAAACAAGACCAGCAAAGCCGCCCGGTGTGCCGACAATCCCGATATGAGTCACACGTATCTCGTTCTCAGGGCACACCAGATGAGACATCCTAGGAGTAAAACCAACCCTCAAGTTTCCCCGAGGTGGCCCCGCGGTCTACTCAGTTCAGACCAACACTTAGAGAAGCACTGGCTCGGGGGGTTAAAATAAAGATGACCCTCGGGTTTGCAACCCTAAGGGAAAGTTATAGGTTGTTAGGCAAATGTAAAACCAAGTTTGGGCCTTGCTGGAGGAGTTTTATCAAAGCGAACTGTCAAGGGGTTCCCATAACACCCAACCGCGTAAGGAACGCAAAGTCAAGGAACATAACACCGGGATGACAGAAACTAAGGCGACAAGAGTGGAACAAAACACCAAGAATAAGGCCGAGCCTTGCACCCTTTACCAACTATATAGATGCTTTAATTAAAATAAGAGATATTGTGATATCCCAACATATCCATGTTCCAACATGAAACAAACTTCAGCTTCACCTGCAACTAACAACGCTATAAGAGGAGCTGAGCAAAGCGGTAACTTAGCCAAACAACGGTTTGCTAGGAAAGGTGGGTCAAAGGCTTGACATGGCAATATGGGAGGCATGATATAACAAGTGGTAGGTAGCGCGACATAGCGATAGAGCGAACAACTAGAAAGCAAAGATAGAAGTGATATCGAGGGTATGTGATAGAGGCGAAGGTGTCCCGATGTTTCGATGAGATAGATATCGTTTTCTGTGGGAGTCAACTTTGACGATCCGACTACGAACGTGCGAAGACGTCGCGCCTTAGCAATTGCTAAACCAACTTCACAGGGTTATTGACCACGCCGGAGCATGATCAACCTGACCACGAGGGTCTATTTCCTACGAGCAAACGAAGAACAAGCAAGAAACTAAGATTGCAATCTGGATATTGCGAATAAAGAGGAAAGCTTTATTAATGAAGGTGGGTTTCTGTGACGTCTTGGTCTGGTCGTTAGACACAAACGAAGTACGCGAAGTTGCAGCTATGGCGAACTTTTAATCTAAACAAAACCCAAAGTCTAAACGATGCCCTAAGGGCTGTATATATGGAGGAAGAGGGGGGGGGGGGATTTCGTGGCCCTTGGAGGAGGGGTCCGAAACTAACCCTAACTCTTGTTTCCCCACACATACGGACTCTAAAAATAGCCTATACTTAAGTATTTGGAAAATACATGGGCCTAGCCAAATAATAAGGTGATGCAGCACCTAGAATAGCCTATGGACGAAATTTATGAAGTGGCATCTTGTATATTTCGTCCAAGGCTTCATGCACTCCTTATGGTGGCTTCAAAGTCCTGAAATCATCACTTGTAACTCCGTTCTTGATCCCCTTGCGCATGCCATCATCTCCATGCTTGGTCTTGCTCCAGTGTTCATCCCTCTTATCCATGCTAGGCCCTGCATTTGTAAGCAAAACAAATGTATCCAATTTAGGAAGCATCATATTCTCATGAACATCAGAATCATTACCAAGAAACGAAAGTACCTGATAATTCAATTGGCATGCGTGAGCTCTAATAATTTGTCCAGTATGTATAGCAGCAGGGGTGTGGGTGTAACAATGGTATTGATGTCCTCATCATCCACCCCTTCTTGAAATGAAGTCGTCCTCGACGGAAGCTCATCTTCCTCACCCAAATAAGGCTTCAAAACTGTAATGTTAAAAGTGGGACTAACCCCAAGAGCTGCAGGCAGCTCAAGTTTATATGCATTATCATTTATTTTCTCTAACACCTTAAAAGGACCATCAGCACATGGCATTAGCTTTGATTTGCACAAATTAGGAAATCTATCCTTACGCAAATGTAACCAAACAAGATCTCCAGGTGTAAACACAACATGTTTTCTACCCTTATCTCCAGCAAGTTTATATTTAGCATTCATACGCTCAATGTTTTCCTTAGTTAACTCATGTATTTTAAAAATCAATTCAGCACGTTCTTTAGCATCAAAATTAACCTTCTCTGAAGATGGAAGAGGCAACAAATCAATAGGTGCACGAGGTTGGAAACCATACACAATTTTAAAAGGGCACATCTTAGTAGTAGAATGCAATGAACGATTATAAGCAAATTCAATATGAGGCAAGCATTCTTCCCATATTTTCTTATTATTGTTCAAAACAACCCTAAGCATAGTAAACAATGTTCTATTGACTACTTCAGTTTGTCCATCAGTTTGGGGTGATAAGTAGTACTAAAAAGCAGTTTAGTCCCCAACTTAGCCCATAAACATCTCCAAAAGTGGCTAAGAAATTTAGTATCACAATCTGAAACAATAGTATTTGGCACACCAAGCAAGCGAATAATTTCATGAAAGAACAAATCAGCAACATTAACAGCATCATCGCTTTTATGACATGGTATAAAGTGTGCCATTTTCAAAAATCTATCCACGACAACAAATATGCTATCCCTCCCCTTCCTTGTTCGAGGTAAACCTAAAACAAAGTCCATAGATATATCCTCCCAAGGAACACTAGGTACAGGCAAAGGCATATATAAACCATAAGGATTGAGTCGTGACCTAGCTTTTTGACATGTAGTGCGGCGAGCAACAAAACGCTCAACATCCCGTCTCATATTTGGCCAAAAGAAATGTGTAGCAAGTATGTCCTCCATCTTCTTCACGACAAAGTGTCCCATTAATCCTCCTCCATGCGCCTCCCGCAACAACAAAATACGAACGGAGCTAGCTGGAATGCATAGCTTGTTAGCACGGAACACAAATCCATCATTAACGACAAACTTGTTCCACGTTCTTCCTTCTTTACAATTCAGCATTACATCTTTAAAATCAGCATCATGCACATATTGATCTTTGATGGTCTCCAAACCAAATATTTTGAAGTCAAGTTGTGAAAGCATAGTATAGCGACGAGACAATGCATTAGCAATAACATTTTCTTTACCCTTCTTGTGTTTAATGACATAAGGGAAAGTGTCGGTGTCAAAATCGGCGGATCTCGGGTAGGGGGTCCCGAACTGTGTGTCTAGGCGGATGGTAACAGGAGGCAGGGGACACAATGTTTTACCTAGGTTCGGGCCCTCTTGATGGAGGTAATACCCTACGTCCTACTTGATTGTTCTTGATAATATGAGTAGTACAAGAGTTGATCTACCACGAGATCGAACAGGCTAAACCCTAGAAGCTAGCCTATGGTATGATTGTTGTTGTCCTACGGACTAAAACCCTCAGGTTTATATAGACACCGAAGGAGGCTAGGGTTACACAAGGTCGGTTACAAAGGAGGAGATATACATATCCGTATTTCCTAGCTTGCCTTCTACGCCAAGTAAAGTCCCATCCGGACACGAGACAACGTCTTCAATCTTGTATCTTCATAGTCCAACAGCCCCTAATCCAGGACTCCCTCAGTAGCCCCCGAACTAGGCTTCAATGACGTCAAGTCCGACACGCAATATTGTCTTCGGCATTGCAAGGCGGGTTTTTCTCCAAATTTTGAATGTTTGTTAAGTAGTGTCCGGCCCCATAAATGTTGGACCTCTTGGCTTCCGCGCCCAATAAGGGCTATCTTCCACGCGTCGAATGAATACGAGGAGCCATGGCATTTTTACATTCGCCCCCCTAGCCAGATAAATAAATCGTCTATTAAAGAGGTGGGGATTCTTAGATCCAATCCATACCATCCTCCCACAGCGAGAATCCATCGGAGCACACTTCGGAAAAATCCACTCCAACATGGCCGACCACCGCAGCTCCTCCTCTCGCCCCCGTAGCCCTAAGCCGGGTGATTGGGAGAGGTGTTCTATCTCACACAGTCGATTAGTCAAACTGCAGACTCAGGGATTTCTCCCTCCAGCATATATGGTTCCTGTCCGAGCCGGGCTCGCCACCTACAATGGCGGGGAGCAAGCGAAGAGGTTCCCCAACCCCTCTACGGGGGAATGGGTATGCCTTGTTCCTTACTTATTAAGGGGACTTGGATTTACAATTCATCCGTTCCTCCGCGGGCTCCTGGAGTTTTACGGCCTCCAACTACATAATTTCACCCCTGCTTCCATATTACACATCGCCGACTACGTTGCCCTCTGTGAGTTATTCCTGGGCTGCGAGGCTCATTTCGAGCTATGGAAAAGGTTATTTTGCCTCGTCCCCCGCACACAGAAGGGGTCACTTTATCAAGTAGGCGGAGCCAAAATATGGCGCATCGCCGAAACTGGATACCTGTCCGGTACTCCGAAGAAGACGTCTGAGGACTGGCCTTCGAAATGGTTTTATATGGAGGATGTCACCCTTCCGGACCCTGTTCGGCGGGGTCTTCCTGAGTTCAACAATGCTCCTCTGAAGAAACGCCGAAGCTGGCGCCCACAGAGCCCCCAGGAGGAAGACAACGGAGAAGTCCTCTACCTGGTGAACCGGATTAAAGCGTTGGCTCAATCAGGATTGACAGTAATCGAGGTTATGTCAATATGCATAATGCGGGGAGTGCAACTACTTCAATATCGAGGGCACCCCCTGTGGTGTTTTAACGGGGAAGATGATGCCACCCGTTGCGGGCGTAAGGGACCGGACACCGCTGCTACTTTACCAAAAATTCATTCCGAGTTGTTCAAGGGATAGGAAGAGGAGTTCATTCGCATCAAGCCACGGGATGTATTCTCCATGTACAACCCTCCAAGCTGGGTGAGTTATATCTCCTTACTCCCATTCTTCCCGCATTCTTTGTCGTAGGTACTCACCTTGCCATTTTACGGCAGGAACTGCGAAAAGCTGTAAGGGAGGTCAACAGCCCATCTCCACAACCAGAGGACCCTGACCGGGCCCTCGGTCCCGGACTCGAAGAAGATCCGGACATATTCGTGGAGCTGATAGACAGGCAGTTCTATCAATTGAGTTGTGATGACGCCATGGTGGCCATTACGGCCGACTATCCCGGACTGCTCCCTGCATCGCACGTAAGAAAAAACAAAATCCCAACTCCCCCTTTTAGACACTTCACCTACCATATACATATGGTGTTTTACAGGGAAGGCATTCGGGCCGTGCCGAACCCACAGCAACTCGCCAACAAGAGGCACCGAGGCCGGGTAGGCCAAAAATAAAGGCGGTCAGGATGGAGACGCCGGCGCAGAGGTATGACAAAAACCCCGCTCCGTGGTTGTCGTCTTTCTCAAAATGTAATGACGTCCATGTTTCTTTAATAGAAAAAATGCTCGCCGAAATATGTCCGGACAGGCTACCAATCATGCTTCCACCAGTCGGGCTCCAGGGCCGGACATAGAGGCGGAAGCCGACATGGGGCGGACACCGGATACTCCTCCTACAGAGGATGCAGATAGACTGTCTGCTACAAATTCAGAAGTGGAGAGCGCCATGAATCATAGGCGTCGTCGGGCCGTACTTCGTGACGCTTGCTTCTCACCAGAGGCATTTGATGCCTTCAATTTTGGAGACGCGTACCTCCGTGCTGCTCAAAATGGTCTAGCCAGAGCCATGGACCAGTATGTAAGGGATGTACGGGTAAGCAAATCTGACGATTATATGTATCAGTAGCCCCTGAGACTTGAAACAGTTGGCACAACTGATTTAAGGATCATTTATTGTGCAGGTTCTTACAGAGAAGAATACTCGACTATCACAGGAGCTGGAGGAATGCAAGACCCAACTTCGGGCCGGCATTGCTGCATTAAAGGAACCTGAAAAGTCCCCAGCTGGTAACATTTGTTTGAAAGAATGATAGGTACCATATAGTGTGTGGCATTGCTGCAGATCTAACAGTAGATATTGCAGATGACTCCGGAGAGAATCCAGAGGACCAGCATGTCGTACGACAGCTAAAGGTTGGTGAACGCATGCTGACTGAGGTCAGGCGGGAGAAAAACAATCACCAAGATGCCAATACCAAGCTGAGCGTGGAACTGAAAGATGTTCGAGCCTAGCTTGCGGACTCCGAGAAGGAGAATAAGCGGCTTCGACGCGACATTTTCAGTAAGTGCTTGAACGAACCCTTAAATGGGTGCAGCGAAGAAGCCGACTAACAGAGTTATGTCTGCAGGTATGTTGACGGGTCGTCCCGCGGAGGAGATGCCCGGGTTTGCGGGTGATCTTCTACCCGAGCTCTCACAACTGCATGAACAAGTTCGGCAGGTGATGCAAGGTATTGCCCAGGCCTTGTGGCCATCCGTCTCCCTGCCAGAAGGCATTGGAGAGCTTGCGGAGAAGCTCAAGGAAGCACGGCGGCGCTTCCGATTATGGAAGATATCGGCCTATCGTCAAGGTGCCAGGGAAGCCTGGGCCATGGTGAAGACACGGTATACCAAGGCTGACCCAAACCACATGGCCGAGGTCGGACCTGTGGGGCCCGATGGGAAAGAGATCCCCGTTAGCTTAGTGTATGTGCAAGTAGAATTAGCCGCAAAGTATTCCCAACAGGATTGTAGGCTAGACATCCTGTTGGATGGTATGGAAGAGGAATTTAGTCAGTCTACATGACTATGTAATTAAAGTGACATGTATAATGCCTTCTAGCCGGATTGTAAATCATTTTTCATGACGGACCTTTTTGTTTCAACCTCGGGACCCAATAGTCCGGAGTGTATCCAAATACCCGCTCAGTTATATAAGAACCGGGGTATGCGTGGAAACCAGGCATAGGGGTCATTAGTGCTTGAACAGACAAGTATCCAACTAGTTATGTTATATTACATGGGTAGTAAGAAATATCTTCCAGGGAGAATAGTTCCGTTAAGGGTTCCTTCCCCTGGGTACGCATGCCCTAAAGTGCATGTCCGGACTGCGAGAGGAGACGCAGGCAAAAACATCTGGGGGCACATATGGAAAATAAATAAAAATCATCTTTTGTTCACCGACCGAATATTCCCTTAAGAACGCTAGCTTTCGGCTTCATCCAGTCTGAGGTACACATCCGGCTGACCCGGCAGTAATAATCGCAGAGGTGCTCCCCTTATGCCCTAGCCGAATTAACGGGAACGTAGGGCATAAATACAAGAGCCAGACAACCCAGCTTGGCCAAAACTTAAGTCATATCGATGCATATAATGGCGAAGAAAAGGTACATGCGGAAGAATAACACATGTGCGGGGCATGAAGCCCAGATGAATAATTAAGCTTCTGTGTAAGAAGCCCCCAGGTATAATGAGCGCGGTTAGCGCGTCAATAGTGTGCAAGCAAGGCACAAGTTGGCCCTTGAAGGCCTTGAGAAAGACTAAAAGAAAGGAAGAGAAAAAAGACAGATAATGTATATGCAAAAAATGGACAGAGGAAGGAGACGCACATAGAGTCCGGCACTAGGCGTAGAATCTTCGGAGCCTGGCTGCGTTCCATGGGTTCGACTCAAGTCGATTATTCGATGCATCCCGCAGACGGTACGCTCCACCGGTCAGAACTTGGTCAATAATGAAGGGACCTTCCCATTTGGGCTCAAGCTTAGTCTTTTTCTTCTCCGACAGGCGTAGAACTAGCTCGCCAACGTTATAAGTTTTGGCCCGTACTTCTCTGCTTTGGTATCTGCGAGCATGTTGCTGATAGAATGCAGAACGGGCTTTTGCCACATTGCGCTCCTCCTCCAGGGTGTCCAGACTGTCCTACCGATCGAGCTCGGCTTCTCTTTCTTCGTAGATGAGCACTCGAGGTGAGTCACAAATTATGTGGCAGGGCAGAACCGCCTCTTCGCCGTATACCATAAAGAAGGGTGTGTATCCGGTAGTACGATTCGACGTGGTCCGCAGCCCCCAGAGTATGTAGTCGAGCTCCTCTACCCAGTGCGTGTTAGACTCCTTTAAGGACCGCACTAATCTGGGTTTGATGCCGCTCATGATAAGACCATTTGCTCGCTGTAACATCCCAAATTTTCAATTTGGAATGTTATACATTAAATCATCATTGCATATCATATTTATTTGCATTTTGGTTGATCCTAGAAATTCTACGCAACTCAAGGACCCTCAGAGAGAGTTGGGGATTTCGTTATTTTAATATTTGAGTTTTCTCAAATTTTGAAAATAGGATCATTTGATCTTATTTATTTTATCTTCAATTATTTCTGTTATAAAAATCTGAGAGAGGGAATAAAATGACTTTCCGAAAATAAAGAAATATTGAGGATTTAATAATAAAATCAAATAAGATTTTATTTTGGATTTATTTGCTATTTTATTTGAATTTAGGAAAAATGCGCGTTTTTCAAAATTGCATTTAGGCCCCAAATAAATGTTCATCCTGTGCAGCTTGATTTTAGAAGTCGGGGAAAGTTTATTTCGAGATTTTTGGAGTCCGTTTAGTATTCCTTTTGTTTGTTTTTCTGCGCGTAATAATTTAAAAAAAAGTGTGAACCGAGTACGGGCCGTGTTTGGCCCGGACTCCTCAAGGGGGGGGGGGGCTTTATATAGCGCGCCTCGGGGCCCGAATCAGCCCAAGCCGCTGCCGCCCTAACCCTAAGCCGCGCCCGAGCCCAGCAGCCGCCGCCGACGAGGTCGATCCCGCCGCCGCCGTTTTTTTAGAAAAACCGTTCGGTTTTTTCGTCGGTTTTTTAGATCCGTTTTTAAGATAGATCGGTTTTTTGGTTTAGTTAATTAGCGAGCCTTCGCTCGTTCGTTCGTTTTAACAAACGCGTTCATCGTTTAGATCCAGATAACGAACGTTCGTTCATTAATCTGTTCATCATTTTTCTTTTTCTTGGATTTATTCCGCGATTTTTCTGATCGTGATTTCTGATCCGATATTTTTTCTAGTATAAATTTTCGCTCGTTTATCGGAATCAAGCGATTCAAGCGCCTAGAGTTTCGTCTCGAAACCCTCTTTCCGTTTAACCAACTCAAACAAGTTTTTACCTCTGTAAAATTTGACCTAGATCCAGAATAGTAAACGAAGCTTGTTTCTTTTGTCGTTTGTCTTTCGTTGCTTCGTTCGATTTGGTTCTTATTGCCAACCGGAGTTCTTAAGTTGAACTTTCTGGTTAGCTCTCTTATTTGAGTTTTACCTGTGCATTAGTTGAGTACTTATTGTATGCTTGTTTGTTTGCGATAGATTACCCGGAGTGCGCCGCTTGCTACTTCGAATCACTAGGTTTTGCGGATCATCAGCAAGGCAAGTAACACTTTGATCATACCTCCTACTACCCAGTTTTATTGCATTAGATAAATCCTCACACATTGCATGATTAGGATGTAATTAAATTGTGGGTTTTGGGAAGTAGATGAGGTAGTACCTATTACCTGTTATTATCAAACCCTTGGGAGTTACTTCTACGTTTGCTTATATTGCCATGCTATGCTAGTAGACATGGATTGGGTGAGTGTATCCATGACAGATGTGAGATTTTTAAATTAATGGTTTATCTAAGGTGGCAACTTAAACACACATCTAGGTGGATTGAGGCACCTGGGTATTCCAGCGATTGCCTGTTTTTCTTTTGGACCGCCACCCAGGCTCAAAGGGATCATGAGATTATTCATAGTAGAAACTTCCATGTGCAGCCACAAGCTACTATGGGCTCTAGCATAGTTGATTAAGTTATGCGAACTCTTACAATGGTAGACTAGCAGATGTAGGGGAAAGTAGGTGTAACGGTCTACCCGATCGTAAGGTGCTAGCGCTTCTGAAAGACTATGTCTCGGTCATCCGTTTCTCAAACACCATGAAGTGCGAGAATCCCAACGGAGAAGATCGAGTGTTGTGGGGAAAAGTGCGCAAACCTCTGCAGAGTGTATAAACTAATCATGATTAGCCGTGTCCCCGGTTATGGACATCTTGAGTGTCTAGTACTTGGATTATCATGTGAATCTCATCATGTTACTCTAATTAATTTGTTGGGTTTTTAATGATGATGTTTAATTGGGATTGAGAGGGTGTCTACACTCTCAATGTTTAACAACCACCATGATAGTTAAATAAAATTTATTCCTTTGCAGTAGGGAAAAATTGACTTTACGCAAAACTATAACCATAGAGCTTTCCACCAGCCATATATGCATGTAGTATAGCATATTTCTGTTCATTGCTCTCTATGTGTTACATTGCCAGCATATTCCATGTGTTGATCCATTTCGGGCTACAACGTTCATGTTGCAGACTTTTCAGACGACGAGTAAGGTGCTTTTAGGTCGTGGTTCTATACTCAGTGATGCCGTTGGCATTGATGGACTCACTTACCTTCCAAGCCTTCCGCTGTTATCGTTATTAGATGACCTTATGCCATATTTATTTTAATAAGTTCTATTTTGAGACACTCGATGTAATAAGTGTGTGATTGCTACTCTGTTATAAATCCTTCAAGTACTGTGTGGTGTCAGCATTACTGATCCAGGGATGACACCGGAGCACAGAGATTGGACCGTTTGTGGTCTGGTCGCTACAAGATGGTATCAGATCACACGCTGACTGTAAGACGCGACCACTAAGCTAAAGCCCTAGATCATTACTCACTCTTCTCATTCCGACTTCTCATCTTTTCTACTCTTTTAGGATGGCGGATGCAAGGAACAAGTTCATGCAACCAGATGAAGATACACCCTTTGGACGTCACTTGAAGGAAGTCACTAGATGCGTGAACATCGGAGTACCAAGCTTCACCGGAACCTACAACGCCACTTTACCTGAAGAGGAGTGCTGGATGATTCAAGTTCAAGTTCCAGGAAGGACGTTCATGCCAGTCACCAAGCCCATAGAGTTTTCCTTTGATGCACCAACCTGGAGTCTAGGAAAGAGCATGGCAGCTCACATCGCCATGGGGCGAATTGGAGAAGTTTACCGCAATAATCTCAAGGATACTATCTACCAGATTTGTGGGCGTCGAGATGAGCAATGGGAGATGATCAGCACCAAGAAGTATAGACCAATCGCAGCTTTCATCCAGGAGTTAAACCAGCACATTCGACGTTAGTAGAACCAGATGTGCGTAGACAAGAATCATGGAACTGGGGGAAGAACTCAAGGCTACACATGAGGATTATGAAGAGGAAATCGAAGTACTAGTGGATAAGAATGCCGACCTAACAATGAAGATCGGAATATTTATGGGAGGCCCTACACCAGTAGAAGAAGACGAAGAACCCAAGGAGATTCGCCCGGAAGACTACATCATCATCGGCGACACCGACTCGGATCCAGATGATAGCAATGATGACTATATTGATGAAGTTGGAGTAGATATCATGGAGTCTGCAACCAAAGAATATTTCTAGTAGACCACCCAACATTAGTAGTATTCCACCATGTAAATATAGTAGTCCGAGCACTTTTGCGATAGTTAGACCAATTGTATGCCTTTGTTTGATTGAATGAAGTGATATTGTTTGCAATTGCCTCATGTGCATATGGGTAGTGTTTTCTCTTTAGACCCCCTCTCTATTCTTAAATCTCATCTTTTCTAAACCCTTAGATGCCTCCGAGACGTGACCCCGGATTTACCTTCCCACTGGAGCTCACTCAGTTGATCCAGCAGCAGAATACGTTGATGCAGTTGCTAGTCCAGAATCAGAATCAGGGGAACAATAACAACCCACCACCACCACCACCACCTGTTGATCACTTAGCCCGTTTTCTTAGGCTGAATCCGCCGGTGTTTTCCAGTAGCACCGAGCCTATAGTAGCAGATGATTGGCTCCGCAAGACAGCAAGGGAGTTGACCACAGCAGGATGCACAGATGCGGAAAAGGTGAAGTTTGTCGCACATCAGCTTGACGGACCCACAACATCATGGTGGGAGAATTTCACAACCACTTTCCCTATCAACACTGTCACATGGGATCAGTTCCAGCAGGCTTTCCGTACTGCCCATGTTTCAGCAGGAGCTATGGCCATGAAGAAGCGAGAGTTTCGCAACTTGCGCCAAGGAGGACGGACAGTTGGCTAGTATGTGGAGGACTTTAGTAAGCTAGCACGCTATGCCCCAGATGACGTTGCTACGGATGCAACTAAGCAGGAGAAGTTTCTGGAAGGACTGAATGATGAGTTGAGCATGCAGTTGATGGTAGCAACCTTCAACAACTACCAGGAGTTGGTAGATCGTGCTCTTATGATTGAAGGGAAGCAGCAGCAAATTGAGAACCGCAAGAGGAAGTATGGACAAGGGAAGTACAATCTTGGAGCTCAGTAGAAGCCACTTTTTACCCCTAGACCGGGAGGACATTTTCAGCATACTCATGGAGGAGGTAGCTCGCACAATCATAATGGCCCCAAGAATGGTAATGGGAATGGAGGAAGCAATGGCCAGAACCGTACTAACCCATCAACCCCAGCCAAAAGAGACCTGAGCCAAGTCACTTGCTTTAAGTGCCATAAGACCGGACATTATGCCAATGAATGTCTTGAATCCCAGAATGGAAATGGCAATCGAAGCTCTGGGAAGAAGCCGAACCCTTTCAACAGGGGACAGGTGAACCACGTTAACGTGGAGGAGGTTGAAGAGCAGCCGGACGCAGTAATCGGTAAGTTTTTGGTTAATACATTTACTGCAATCATTCTTTTTGATACTGGTGCATCGCATTCATACATATCACGGGGATTTGTGGATAAGTATAACCTGCCCACTAAGGTTCTTAGAACACCCATGTTAGTAAGCTCACCAGAAGCGGAGTATATGGCCAGTAAGGGATGTTTTCAAGTGCCATTGAGTATAGGTAGGCATGTGTTTCCCTCGGATTTAATCATTTTGGAACCACAAGGTTTGGATGTAATTCTGGGTATGGATTGGCTATCGATGTATGGAGGAAACATCGATTGCACCAGTAAGTCAATTTTGCTTACCACCCCAGAAGGAAAGAAGGATCAAGTATGTATCCCGACATGTGCCTAAAAGGACTCAAGTAAATTCGTTAACAGGAGTTGTGCAGGAGGAAGTACCAGTAGTGAAGGATTTCTCTGATGTATTTCTAGAGGAGTTGCCAGGCATCCACCGGATAGAGACATTGAGTTTTTAATTGAGCTTTTGCCAGGCATAGGGCCAATTTCTAAGAGACCATACAGGATGCCCGCAAAGGATTTGGAGGAGATTAAGAAGTAGATTAAAGAGTTACTGGATAAAGGTTATATTCGCCCAAGTTCTTCACCTTGGGGATCACCAATACTTTTAGTGGAGAAGAAGGATGGATCGTTAAGGATGGTTGTTGATTATCGAGGGTTGAATGAAGTAACAATCAAGAACAAGTACCCACTACCAATGATCAATGATCTGTTTGATCGATTGCAAGGAGATAAGGTATTTTCCAAGATCGATCTGCGATCAGGATACCATCAGTTGAAGATTCGAGAACATGATATACCTAAGACGGCTTTTACCACCAGGTATGGGCTGTACGAGTACACCGTTATGTCATTTGGCCTGACTAACGCACCGACATATTTTATGAACATGATGAACAAAGTGTTTATGGAGTTTTTGGATAAGTTCGTCGTAGTGTTCATTGATGATATTCTGGTTTACTCGAAGAATGAAGAGGAGCATAAGGAACATTTGTGTTTGGTACTTGAGAAGCTCAGAGATCATTAGTTATATGCCAAGTTTAGCAAATGTGAATTTTGGTTGAAGGAAGTTGGATTCCTTGGACACATTATATCCGGAGAAGGTATAGCAGTAGACCCCACCAAGGTTGACACGATGACAAGTTGGGAAGCCTCAACAAAAGTGGGAGAGATCCGGAGTTTTCTTGGACTCGCAGGATACTACCGGAGATTCATTGAAAATTTCTCAAAGATTGCGAAGCCTATGATGGAGTTGTTGAAGAAGGATACCAAGTTCAAATGGACTAAGGAATGTGAGGCCAGTTTCCAGGAGTTGAAGAAACGATTGGTTACCTCACCAGTGTTGATTTTGCCGGATCGGATCAAGGATTATGAGGTGTATTGTGACGCTTCACGTCGAGGACTTGGAGCAGTGCTTATGCAGTAAGGAAGAGTTGTTTCATATGCCTCACGACAGCTTAAGCCGCATGAGTTGAATTATGTCACGCATGATTTGGAGTTAGCAGCCGTAGTGCATGCATTGAAGACTTGGAGACATTTTCTCATTGGAAACCATTGTGAAGTATACACGGATCACAAGAGTTTGAAGTATATTTTCACGCAGAAAGAGTTGAATCTCAGGCAAAGGAGATGGTTGGAGCTCATCAAGGATTATGATATGAGATTGCATTACCATCCCGGAAAGGCTAACATAGTAGCTGACGCGTTGAGCCATAAAAGCCGTGTCAACACCCTAATGACGGGAGAATTACCAAGGGAGTTAGCCGAAAATCTTCGTGAGCTATGTTTGGAGATAGTTCCGAGAGGCTATGTAGCAGCATTGGAGATTCAGTCTACCTTGATGGATAAGATCAGAGAAGCCCAGAAGACTGACAAGGAGATTGCTTCTATTAAGGAGAAAATGAGCAAAGGAAAAGCTAAAGGATTTCGTGAGGACGAACACGACACCTTATGGTTCGAAGACCGAGTTTATGTGCCCAATGACCCAGAGATCAGGAAGTTAATTATGTAGGAGGCCCATGATTCACCATATTCGATTCACCCAGGAAATACCAAGATGTATTTGGATTTGAAGGATACTTTCTGGTGGACCGGAATGAAGAAGGATATTGCGGAGTATGTAGCAGTTTGTGATATATGTCAGAGAGTAAAGGCAGAGCATCAGAAGCCAACAGGATTGCTACAACCATTGCCAGTACCGAATGGAAGTGGGATAAGTTAGGCATGGATTTTATCACAGGATTGCCCAGAACTCATTCATGCTATGACTCGATTTGGGTTGTAGTCGATCGTTTGACAAAGGTAGCTCATTTCATCCCAGTGAAGACTACCTACACTAGTGCCAAGTTGACAAAGATATACATGACCAAGATCGTATGTCTGGACGGAGTTCCAAGGAGCATTGTATCAGCTAGAGGAACCCAGTCTACCTCAAAGTTTTGGAATCAGTTGCATGAAACTTTGGGTACCAGGCTAGAGTTCAGTAAGCTTTCCATCCGCAGACAGATGGACAGACCGAGAGAGTTAATCAGATTTTGGAGGATATGCTGAGAGATTGTGCCCTAGATTACGGATCTAGTTGGGACGACAATTTGCCATATGCAGAGTTTTCTTACAATAACAGTTATCAATCCAATTTGAAGATGGCCCCTTTTGAAGCCTTGTACGGAAGGAGGTGCAGGACCCCATTGTCGTGGGATGAAGTTGGAGACCGCCAGTTGTTTGGACCGGATCTGATTAAGGAGTCTGAACAGAAGGTGAAATTGATTTGTGATAGGCTCAAGGTAGCCTAGTCCAGGCAGAAGAGCTACGCAGATTCGAAACGCAAGGAGACAGTTTACGAAGTCGGAGACCGAGTTTATCTTTGAGTATCTCCACTTCGAGGAGTTAAGCGCTTTGGAGTTAAGGGAAAAGTTAGTGCCACGTTTTGTAGGACCATACAAGGTTTTGGAGCGTATGGGAGAAGTAGCCTATAAGTTGAAATTTCCCGAAGGATTGTCAGGAGTTCACGATGTATTCCACGTTTCCCAGTTGAAGAAGTGCCACGCAGAGATTGCTGATATACCGCTGAGAGACACAGTGCCGCTGGAAGCGATTTAGTTGGTCAGTGATTTGACCTATGAGGAGAAACTAGTCAAGATTCTTGAGTATGCTAGACGAGTCACCCACAGCAAGGTTATCAAGTTTTGCAAAGTTCAGTGGAGCCACCACACGGAGGATGAAGCCACCTGGGAGCGAGAGGAAGATCTGCTGAAGGACCACCCTCACCTATTTCCTAGCCAACCCGAATCTCGAGGGCGAGATTCATCTTAAGGGGGGTAGGTTTGTAACATCCCAAATTTTCAATTTGGAATGTTATACATTAGATCATCATTGCATATCATATTTATTTGCATTTTGGTTGATCCTAGAAATTCTACGCAACTCAAGGACCCTCGGAGAGAGTTGGGGATTTCGTTATTTTCATATTTGAGTTTTCTCAAATTTTGAAAATAGGATCATTTGATTTTATTTATTTTATCTTCAATTATTTCTATTATAAAAATATGAGAGAGGGAATAAAATGACTTTACCAAATAAAGAAATATTAAGGATTTAATAATAAAATCAAATAAGATTTTATTTTGGATTTATTTGCTATTTTATTTGAATTTAGGAAAAATGTACATTTTTCAAAATTGCATTTATGCCCCAAATAAATGTTCATCCTGTGCGGCTAGATTTTAGAAGCCAGGGAAAATTTATTTCGGGATTTTTGGAGTCCATTTAGTATTCCTTTTGTTTGTTTTTCTGCGCGTAATAATTTTTTTTTAAGTGCGAACCGACTATGGGCCGTGTTTGGCCTGGACTCCTAGGGGGGGGGGGGCTTTATATAGCGCGCCCCGGGGTCCGAATCAGCCCAAGCAGCTGCCGCCCTAACCCTAAGCCGCGCCCGAGCCCAGCCACCGCCGCCGCCGCTGACGCCGCCGCCCCGCCGCCGCCGACGAGGTCGATCCCGCCGCCGCCGCCATTTTTTTAGAAAAACCGTTCAGTTTTTCCGTCGGTTTTTCGTCGGTTTTTTAGATCCGTTTTTAGATAGATTGTTTTTTTGGTTTAGTTAATTAGCGAGCGTTCGCTTGTTCGTTCGTTTTAACGAACGCGTTCATTGTTTAGATCCAGATAATGATTCTTCGTTCGTTAATCTGTTCATCGTTTTTCTTTTTCTCGGATTTATTCTGCAATTTTTCTGATCCTAATTTCTGATCCGATTTTCGTTCTAGTATAAATTTTCGCTCGTTTATCGGAATCAGGCGATTCAAGCGCCTCGAGTTTCGTCTCGAAACCCTCTTTCTGTTTAACCAACTCAAACAAGTTTTTACCTCTGTAAAATTTGACCTAGATCCAGAATAGTAAATGAAGCTTGTTTCTTTTGCCGTTTGTCTTTCGTTGCTTCGTTCGATTTGGTTTTTTTGCCAACCGGAGTTCTTAAGTTGAACTTTCTGGTTAGCTCTCTTATTTGAGTTTTACCTGTGCATTAGTTGAGTACTTATTGTATGCTTGTTTGTTTGCGATAGAGTACCTGGAGTGCGCCGCTTGCTACTTCGAATCGCTAGGTTTTGCGGATCATCAGCAAGGCAAGTAACACTTTGATCATACCTACTACTACCCAGTTTTATTGCATTAGATCAATCCTCACACATTGCATGATTAGGATATAATTAAATTGTGGGTTTTGGGAAGTAGATGAGGTAGTACCTATTACCTGTTATTATCAAACCCTTGGGAGTTACTTCTAAGTTTGCTTATATTGCCATGCTATGCTAGTAGACGTGGATTGGGTGAGTGTATCCATGAGAGATTGTTAAATTAATGGTTTATCTAAGGTGGCAACTTAAACACACATCTGGGTGGATTGAGGCACCTGGTTATTCCAGCGATTGCCTGTTTTTCTTTTGGACCGCAACCCAGGCTCAAAGGGATCATGAGATTATTCATACTAGAAACTTCCGTGTGTAGCCACAAGCTACTATGGGCTCTAGCATAGTTGATTAAGTTGTGCGAACTCTTACAATGGTAGACTAGCAGATGTAGGGGAAAGTAGGTGTAACGGTCTACCCGATCGTAAGGTGCTAGCGCTTCTGAAAGACTATGTCTTGGTCATCCGTTTCTCAAACACCATGAAGTGTGAGAATCCCAACGGAGGATATCGAGTCTTGTGGGGAAAAGTGCGCAAACCTCTGCAGAGTGTATAAACTAATCATGATTAGCCGTGTCCCCGGTTATGGACATCTTGAGTGTCTAGTACTTGGATTATCATGTGAATCTCGTCATGTTACTCTAATTAATTTGTTGGGTTTTTAATGATGATGTTTAATTGGGATTGAGAGGGTGTCTACACTCTCAATGTTTAACAACCACCATGATAGTTAAATAAAATTTATTCCTTTGCAGTAGGGAAAATTTGGCTTTACGCAAAACTGTAACCATAGAGCTTTCCACCAGCCATATATGCATGTAGTATAGCATATTTCTGTTCATTGCTCTCTATGTGTTACATTGCCAGCATATTTGTAACACCCTCGATGCAGCTATATCTCCTACGTGTCAAAGCACGACTTAGAGGCATAATCGCATTGAAAGCAATGTCGCAAGTAAGGTAATCTTCACAACAACCCATGTAAATAGATAATAGGGGAAAAGGTACATAGTTGGCTTACACTCGCCACGTCACACAAATACATGGATAACATTACAATCATCCAATACACTCATGGTCCGACTACGGTACCAAAATAAAAGATCAACCCCCACATGCGACAAAGTCCCCGATCGCCCCAACTGGGCACCACTACTGATCGTCTAGGAAAGACACATAGTAACGACGAGAGTCTTCATCGAACTCCCACTTGAGCTCACGCGCATCGTCTAGAATGGTATCATCGGCCCTGCATCTGGTTTTGGAAGTAAAATGTGAGTCACGGGGACTCTGCAATCTCGCACCCTCGCGATCAAGACTATTTAAGCTTATAGGTAAGGCAAGGTAATATGTGGAGCTGCAGCAAGCGACTAGCATATATGGTGGCTAACCTGTTCGCAAAAGAGAGCGAGAAGAGAAGGCAAAGCACGAACGAAGAACTATGATCAAGAAGTGATCCTAGAACAACCTACGTCAAGCATTACTCCAACATCGTGTTCACTTCCCGGACTCCGCCGAGAAGAGACCATCACGGTTACACACGCGGTTGATTCGTTTTAATTAAGTTAAGTTTCATGTTATCTACAACCGGACATTAACAAATTCCCATCTGCCCATAACGCGGGCACGGCTTTCGAAAGTTCAAATCCCTGCAGGGGAGTCCCAACTTAGCCCATCACAAGCTCTCATGGTCAACGAAGGATATTCCTTCTAGCGGGAAGACCCGATCAAGCTCGGAATCCCGGTTACAAGACATCCTCGACAATGGTAAAACTAAACCAGCAACACCGCCCGAATGTGCCGACAAATCCCGATAGGAGCTGCACATATCTCATTCTCAGGGCACACTGGATGAGCAAGACGTCGGGTAGGCCAGCCCAGAGTTGCCCCTGGTAGCCCCAGACATCGCTCAGTTGGACCAACACTTAGAGAAGCACTGGCCCGGGGGGTTAAAATAAAGATGACACTTGAGTCCGCGAAACCCAAGGGAAAAAGGCTAGGTGGTGAATGGTAAAACCAATGTTGGGCATTGCTAGAAGAGTTTTATTTAAGGCGAACTGTCAAGGGGTTCCCATTATAACCCAACCGCGTAAGGAACGCAAAATCCGGGAACATAACACTGATATGACGGAAACTAGGGCGGCAAGAGTGGAACAAAACACTAGGCAAAAGGCCAAGCCTTCCACCCTTTACCAAGTATATAGGTGCATTAAGATAGCAAGATAATATAGTGATATCCCAACAATAAACAATGTTCCAACAAGGAATGATCTCCAATCTTCACCTGCAACTAGCAACGCTATAAGAGGGGCTGAGCAAAGCGGTAACATAGCCAATCAACGGTTTGCTAGGACATGGTGGGTTAGAGGTTGACATGGCAATTTTGGAGGCATGAAAGCAAGTGGTAGGTATCGTAGCATAGGCATAGCAAAAGAGCAAGCATCTAGCAAGCAAAGATAGAAGTGATTTCGAGGGTATGATCATCTTGCCTGCAAAGTTGTCAGAGTTAACTTGATCCTCGTAAGAGAACTCAACGGGCTCCTCGTTAGCGAACTCGTCTCCTGGCTCTACCCAAACAAGACAAACAAGCAAAAGGAACACAATCAACCACATGCAATGCTCAAACAACATGATGCGAACATGGTATGCTATGCGGGATGCGATATGGGATGCATATGCAAGTTTTGACAAGGAATGATTGAACCTGGCCTCAACTTGGAAATCCAAGAGTGCCACTGAAAAGGTGAGGTGATTTCGGTTGAAATCAATATAAAGATCACCGGAATCGGATGCACGGTTTGGAAACGGCAAGCAAAACAAATATGGCACCGGTCTGCGATAATCAGCAAGTAGCCATCTAAATGCATCAAGATAAATATGCTACAACACTCAAACATGACAACAAATACATGGCAGAGATCCACTAATAAAGCTTAACAAAAGATGAACACTGAGCTATGGCTAAAACATCCATTAACAGGTTCAAACAAGCATGGCAAAAATGCAAATGATAACTGGTTTCAGACTTAGTGAAATTAACACAAGTCTGGAATTTAACATCAGGAAGCACACTTTAGAGCATGAAAACTACATGCTACAAGAACTTAACATGGCAAAGCAAGGCATGGCATGAAGCTACTCAAAGCACTTAACAAAAGTCCCTTAGTGACCTTGAGCCAAAAGGGATCAGAAAATACAATTGCAAGCATGTGAACATGGCAAAAACATAAACAGAACTCAGACTTAGTGAAAAACTGGAGCATGCAAATCAGTTAACGAGTAGGCATGTAGATGAGGTAGTACCTATTACCTGTTATTATCAAACCCTTGGGAGTTACTTCTAAGTTTGCTTATATTGCCATGCTATGCTAGTAGACGTGGATTGGGTGAGTGTATCCATGAGAGATGTGAGATTGTTAAATTAATGGTTTATCTAAGGTGGCAACTTAAACACACATCTGGGTGGATTGAGGCACCTGGTTATTTCAGCGATTGCCTGTTTTTCTTTTGGACCGCAACCCAGGCTCAAAGGGATCATGAGATTATTCATACTAGAAACTTCCGTGTGCAGCCACAAGCTACTATGGGCTCTAGCATAGTTGATTAAGTTGTGCGAACTCTTACAATGGTAGACTAGCAGATGTAGGGGAAAGTAGGTGTAACGGTCTACCCGATCGTAAGGTGCTAGCGCTTCTGAAAGACTATGTCTTGGTCATCCGTTTCTCAAACACCATGAAGTGTGAGAATCCCAACGGAGGATATCGAGTCTTGTGGGGAAAAGTGTGCAAACCTCTGCAGAGTGTATGAACTAATCATGATTAGCCGTGTCCCCGGTTATGGACATCTTGCGTGTCTAGTACTTGGATTATCATGTGAATCTCGTCATGTTACTCTAATTAATTTGTTGGGTTTTTAATGATGATGTTTAATTGGGATTGAGAGGGTGTCTACACTCTCAATGTTTAACAACCACCATGATAGTTAAATAAAATTTATTCCTTTGCAGTAGGGAAAATTTGGCTTTACGCAAAACTGTAACCATAGAGCTTTCCACCAGCCATATATGCATGTAGTATAGCATATTTCTGTTCATTGCTCTCTATGTGTTACATTGCCAGCATATTTGTAACACCCTCGATGCAGCTATATCTCCTACGTGTCGAAGCACGACTTAGAGGCATAACCGCATTGAAAGCAATGTCGCAAGTAAGGTAATCTTCACAACAACCCATGTAAATAGATAATAGGGGAAAAGGTACATAGTTGGCTTACACTCGCCACGTCACACAAATACATGAATAACATTACAATCATCCAATACACTCATGGTCCGACTACGGTACCAAAATAAAAGATCAACCCCCACATGCGACAAAGTCCCCGATCGCCCCAACTGGACACCACTACTGATCGTCTGGGAAAGACACATAGTAACAACGAGAGTCTTCATCGAACTCCCACTTGAGCTCACGCGCATCGTCTAGAATGGTATCATCGGCCCTGCATCTGGTTTTGGAAGTAAAATGTGAGTCACGGGGACTCTGCAATCTCGCACCCTCGCGATCAAGACTATTTAAGCTTATAGGTAAGGCAAGGTAATATGTGGAGCTGCAGCAAGCGACTAGCATATATGGTGGCTAACCTGTTCGCAAAAGAGAGCGAGAAGAGAAGGCAAAGCACGAACGAAGAACTATGATCAAGAAGTGATCCTAGAACAACCTACGTCAAGCATTACTCCAACATCGTGTTCACTTCCCGGACTCCGCCGAGAAGAGACCATCACGGTTACACACGCGGTTGATTCGTTTTAATTAAGTTAAGTTTCATGTTATCTACAACCGGACATTAACAAATTCCCATCTGCCCATAACGCGGGCACGACTTTCGAAAGTTCAAATCCCTGCAGGGGAGTCCCAACTTAGCCCATCACAAGCTCTCACGGTCAACGAAGGATATTCCTTCTAGCGGGAAGACCCGATCAGGCTCGGAATCCCGGTTACAAGACACCCTCGACAATGGTAAAACTAAACCAGCAACACCGCCCGAATGTGCCGACAAATCCCGATAGGAGCTGCACATATCTCGTTCTCAGGGCACACCGGATGAGCAAGACGTCGGGTAGGCCAGCCCAGAGTTGCCCCTGGTAGCCCCAGACATCGCTCAGTTGTACCAACACTTAGAGAAGCACTGGCCCGGGGGGTTAAAATAAAGATGACACTTGAGTCCGCGAAACCCAAGGGAAAAAGGCTAGGTCGTGAATGGTAAAACCAATGTTGGGCATTGCTAGAAGAGTTTTATTTAAGGCGAACTGTCAAGGGGTTCCCATTATAACCCAACCGCGTAAGGAACGCAAAATCCGGGAACATAACACTGATATGACGGAAACTAGGGCGGCAAGAGTGGAAGAAAACACTAGGCAAAAGGCCAAGCCTTCCACCCTTTACCAAGTATATAGGTGCATTAAGATAGCAAGATAATATAGTGATATCCCAACAATAAACAATGTTCCAACAAGGAATGATCTCCAATCTTCACCTGCAACTAGCAACGCTATAAGAGGGGCTGAGCAAAGCGGTAACATAGCCAATCAACGGTTTGCTAGGACATGGTGGGTTAGAGGTTGACATGGCAATTTTGGAGGCATGAAAGCAAGTGGTAGGTATCGTAGCATAGGCATAGCAAAAGAGCAAGCATCTAGCAAGCAAAGATAGAAGTGATTTCGAGGGTATGATCATCTTGCCTGCAAAGTTGTCAGAGTTAACTTGATCCTCGTAAGTGAACTCAACGGGCTCCTCGTTAGCGAACTCGTCTCCCGGCTCTACCCAAACAAGACAAACAAGCAAAAGGAACACAATCAACCACATGCAATGCTCAAACAACATGATGCGAACATGGTATGCTATGCGGGATGCGATATGGGATGCATATGCAAGATTTGACAAGGAATGATTGAACCTGGCCTCAACTTGGAAATCCAAGAGTGCCACTGAAAAGGTGAGGTGATTTCGGTTGAAATCAATATAAAGATCACCGGAATCGGATGCACGGTTTGGAAACGGCAAGCAAAACAAATATGGCACCGGTCTGCGATAATCAGCAAGTAGCCATCTAAATGCATCAAGATAAATATGCTACAACACTCAAACATGACAACAAATACATGGCAGAGATCCACTCATAAAGCTTAACAAAAGATGAACTATGGCTAAAACATCCATTAACAGGTTCAAACAAGCATGGCAAAAATGCAAATGATAACTGGTTTCAGACTTAGTGAAATTAACACAAGTCTGGAATTTAACATCAGGAAGCACACTTTAGAGCATGAAAACTACATGCTACAAGAACTTAACATGGCAAAGCAAGGCATGGCATGAAGCTACTCAAAGCACTTAACAAAAGTCCCTTAGTGACCTTGAGCCAAAAGGGATCAGAAAATACAATTGCAAGCATGTGAACATGGCAAAAACATAAACAGATCTCAGACTTAGTGAAAAACTGGAGCATGCAAATCAGTTAACTAGTAGGCATGTTCACGAGCTCGATGCACTCACTACAGAGCATCGCATGACAAACTAAGCATACACCCATCAAGAATACATGTAATAGAAGCTAGACATGGCAAGAACAACAACATAGCATGCCCGGATCAATAGCAACATCCTCGGCAAAATCGCTAACAAGTCAACAATCTGCCAGGATTCACGAAATAGCAAAAGTAGAGCTCGATTGACTCAAGCTAGGGTGCTCCATAATTGCAAACAAAGACATGGATGGATAGAGCACCACCATGTTAACAAATCATCCTTACTGATCATCCTCAAAAGAGGCACAGATCACTAGGAAACAACATGAACATATGGCATAATGACAAAATCAGGACAAGGACTTAAAGAAATTCTAAGTCCCTGAAATCAGCATTACCGAATACGCTACTTTGCAAGCTTGTGCTAGTCACCACACATATCAAAACAATACATGGTAAGCACCTCTGTAAAGATGGCATGGCATATAACAAAAGTCATGAAGAGCTCAGGAGCATATCATGCACACATTAATCATGGCAAAAATGACAAATATCTATTTGATGAAATAGATCTGCCAAGTTTATCACATAGCCCTCTTCCAACAGCATGTCGGGCATCAAGATGAGCTCAAATGAAAATGATGCAATGAGATGAAATGATGTACTGTTGAGACGAACATTTTGATATGCTACACACGCAAATCGGAGCTACGGATGCGGAGATACGACATGCCAAAGTTTGCAAAATAATTAGGGTTTCGGGGATAAAAAGTCAACCGTCCCAAATAGATCTCAGATCCGGCCCGGGAGCACTATAGTGGCACGGCTGCCGAGGTTCGCCGCCGAGGTCGCCGGAGAAGAAGCAGCAGTCGGACCAAGGCGCACCGAGGAGGAGGCCGGCCTGCGCGGAAGTCGAGGGCGGCGCGGTGGCGGCGGTGGTCGGCGACGAGGTGGGGCGGCGCCGGAGGAGAGTGGCGGTGCCCGGGGCAGCGAGGTCGCTGGCGTTGGCGACCGCGGCGGTGCGGCGGCCGGAGCTCACCGGCTCGGGCGAGGAGAAGCGGCAGGCGGCGGGGGACGCGATGGGCAGCGGGGAGGCGCCCTGGCGGCGCGACGGCGGATGGGCCTCGAGGGCCCGGAGTGGGATTCCCGGGACGGCGGCGGCGGTGGATCTACAGCACCACGTGGCGTGAACTGAGTGGCGGGGTGGTGTGTCTGGCGCGCTCGGACACGTCTGGCGCGCTGAGGGACGAAAGATCTAGGGTTTGGAAGGAGGGGATCCGGGATTTTCGAGGAGGGGTCTATATATAGGGGTAGAGGGAGCTAGGAAGCTCAGAATGAGATGCGGTTTTCGGCCACGCGATCGTGATCGAACGCTCTAGACGATGGAGAGGGTTTAGGTGGGTTTTGGGCTAGTTTGGAAGGGTGTTGGGCTGCAACACACACGAGGCCTTTTCGGTCCCTCGGTTAACCGTTGGAGTATCAAACGAAGTTCAAATGGCACGAAACTTGACAGGCGGTCTACCGGTAGTAAACCAAGGCCGCATGGCAAGTCTTGGTCCAATCCGGTAATGTTTAACCCCCACACACGAAAAGAGGTAGAAAGGACCACCGGAGGAGATAGGAGCGCCGGAATGCAAAACGAACAACGGGGAAAATGCTCGGATGCATGAGACGAACACGTATGCAAATGCAATGCACATGATGACATGATATGAGATGCATGACACAGGCAACAACACACGGAGACAAAAACCCGAACCCGAGGAAAAAATAACTTAGTGCCGGAAATGGCAAGAGTTGGGATACATATAAGGTAAATTACATCCGGGGTGTTACAACACTCCACCACTACGAAAGGATCTCGTCCCGAGATCTAGGACTGGAAAAACGCCAGGTACTCAGAACGGAGGTGATCCTCGCGTTCCCAGGTGGCTTCACGGTCGGAATGGTGTGACCACTTGACTTTGAGGAATTTGATTGACTTATTGCGAGTCTTGTGTTCAGTCTCTTCAAGAATAGCAACTGGGTGCTCACGATAAGAGAGGTCTTCTTGGAGATCAATGTCTTCGAAGTTGACGGTGCGGTCAGGGGTCTTGAAGCACTTGCGGAGCTGAGAGACATGGAACACGTCGTGCACATTTGCAAAGTTTGAAGGAAGCTCGAGTTGATAGGTGAGATCGCCTCTCTTGCTGACGATTTTGAAAGGGCCCACATATCTAGGGGCAAGCTTCCCTTTGATACCGAAGCGACGAGTACCTTTCATTGGAGAGACGCGGAGGTAAACATGGTCTCTGATCTCGAAAGCCAAATCACGATGCTTACTATCATAGTAGCTCTTCTGGCGCGGTTGCGCTACTTTGAGGTTATCACGAATGACCTTGCACATTTCCTCTGCCTCTGTGATCAAGTCATTTCCGAGAAGTTGACATTCACCGGTCTCTGACCAGTTAAGAGGAGCACTTCCTGCCATAGAGAATTTCAAATGGGGCCTTGCCCGAACTTGCTTGAAAACTGTTGTTGTAGGAGAACTTGGCATATGGAAGACAATCTTCCCACTTCATGCCGAAAGAGATAACGCAAGCCCTGAGCATATCTTCGAGAATCTGATTGACACGCTCGACTTGACCGCTAGTTTGAGGATGAAAAGCTGTGTTGAAACGGATGTTGGTGCCCATGGCCTTCTGAAAAGAATCCCAAAACTTAGAGATAAAGATGCTGCCACGGTCTGAAGGGATCAGCTGCGGAATGCCGTGCAGAGAGACAATCCGAGAGGTATACAGCTCCGCCAATTGAGCTGCAGTGATAGACTCTTTGATAGGCAGAAAGTGAGCCACTTTAGTGAGTTTGTCGATGACGACGAATATAGCATCATTGCCATGCTTGGACTTTGGAAATCCCGTCACGAAGTCCATCTCAATGTGGTCAAACTTCCATTCTGGAATGGCAAGAGGTTGGAGGAGACCAGCTGGTCGTTGGTGTTCTGCCTTCACTCTTCTGCAGACATCACATTCATTCACGAACTGAGCAATCTCGCGCTTCATTCGAGTCCACCAATAAGCCTGCTTGAGGTCCTGGTACATCTTCGTACTCCCAGGGTGGATAGAGAGGAGTGAATTGTGAGCCTCATTCATAATGACTTTACGAAGGTCACCTTTAGGCACAACAATGCGATTCTCGAAGAAGAGAGTATCCTTGTCATCAAGGCGATAGCACTTGTACTTGGGTTGACTCTTGGCAATCCCAATCTTCACCTTCTTCACCATAGCATCAAGAAGTTGAGCCTCGCGAATCTGATCTTCCAAAATAGGAGAGACTTGAAGGTTGGCGAGGAACCCTTGAGGAACAAGTTGCAGATTGAGTTTGCGGAAAGCTTCACAAAGCTCGGGTTGGTAAGGCTTGAGAATCATACTGTTGCAGTAAGCCTTCCTGCTCAAAGCGTCAGCAATCACATTGGCCTTGCTTGGAGTATATTCGATACTCGGATTATACTCTTGAATCATTTCGACCCAACGAGTCTGCCTGAGGTTGAGTGAAGATGTACTTGAGACTCTTGTGGTCAGTGAAGATGTCCACTTTTCTTCCCAATAAGAGATGTCTCCAAGTCAAGAGAGCATGCACAACTGCCGCCAACTCGAGGTCATGAGTGGGGTAGTTCTTCTCGTTGGGCTTAACCTGGCGAGAGGTATAAGCCACAACTTTCTTCTCTTGCATCAACACTGCACCAAGACCTTGAAGAGAGGCATCGCAGAAGACCTCGAACGGTTTGGATTCATCAAGAGGAGTCAGAACTGGAGCAGTGACTAATTTCTCTTTCAGTGTGTTGAAAGCGATGTCACATTCAGGAGACCAAACGTACTTCACGTGCTTCTGGAGAAGGTTTGAAAGAGGCTTCGCGATCTTTGAGAAGTTCTCAACGAACCTTCGACAATAGCTTGCGAGACCAAGGAAGCTGTGGAGTTGCTTCACGTTCTGAGGTGGTTCCCAATTCACAATTGCAGACACCTTCTCAGGATTCACCGCTATGCCCTTGGCAGAGATGATATGCCCAAGATAGAGAACCTCATCGAGCCAAAACTCGCACTTTGAGAACTTTGTGTAGAACTGATATTCTCTGAGCTTATCCAGCACCAAACGCAAGTGCTTGGCATGATCTTACTTGTTCTTGGAAAAGACCAGAATGTCATCGAGGTAGACCAAGACGAAGTCATTTGTGTAGGCGTTGAAGATGAAGTTCATCATGCGAGAGAAAGTCGGCGGAGCGTTGACGAGGCCAAAAGACATGACAGTTTATTCATATGAACCATAGCTTGTTCTGAAAGCCGTCTTGGGAATATCTTGCTCACGGATTCGAATCTGGTGATAGCCCATACGGAGATCAAGCTTGGAGAATACTTGAGCACCTTTGAGTTGTTCAAACAGCTCGTTGATGTTGGGAAGTGGGTACTTGTTCTTTATAGTCTTCTTGTTCAATGGACGGTAGTCAACACCAAGTCGGTCCGTTCCATCCTTCTTCTTCACAAAAATAACTCCACAACCCAACGGAGAAGAACTAGGTCGGATGAGACCCATTCGCTCTTGAATATCGAGTTGCTTCTTCAGCTCTTTCAACTCTTCAGGTCCAAGCTTGTAGGGACGTTTGCAAACAGGTTCCGTGCCCGGCTCAAGATCGATAACGAATTCAACTGGCGGTGCGGAGGCATTCCTGGAAGCTCTTCTGGAAAGACATCTTGATATTCGCAAACGACTGGAATTTGAGAGATGGCATCCAGTTCACCCTTCTCATTGAGAGAAAACAGACGGGTGGTATCGTCATTAGCGGCAAAGACAATTACATCCTCAGACGAATGAGTCAATTGAATCTGCCTGGCAGCACAATCAAGCTGAGCCTTGTGCTTAGAAAGCCAATCCATACCAAGAATAAGATCAATATCCGAGTTACCAAGGACCATTGGAGAAGAAAGAAACTTGTAATCGCCCAACGTGATAGTAACATCCGGAGCCATCATTTTGGTGTTCATGAACAAACCCGGAGAAGAAACCGCTATCGGCTTAGGGAAATCAACAGTATGCACATCATGCATGGATGCAAAAGGCTTCAATAAAAATGACAAAGATGCACCAGTATCAAAAAGAACTCTTGCGGGAATGTCATTAACAGGAAGGTTACCCATAATCACATCTGGGGAGTCCTCTGCCTGAGCTGCATTCAACAAGTTGACCTTAGCAGACTTGTGGTTATGCTTGACCACAACTGTACTTGCCGATCTCACAGGAGGAGGAGGAGGAGGGAGACGCCTCTGATTGAAGCATTTGTTGGCATAGTGACCCTTCTGTTGGCACTTGTTGCACGTGACCTCTGAAAGCGGACGGTGATACGAAGCACTCGATCTTGGAGCTTGAGACGAAGTCTTGTTCTAAAAGCCAGGGTTGGGTGGGTGGGAAGATCCACTGCCACCTTTGCTCTTCTGCTGATAAGGCTGACGGAACGGAGGAGGAGGAAGCCAATACTTCTGCTGCTTAGCCACTTGAGTTGAGGAAGAAGGAGTTGCATCTCTGACTCGCTTCTTGGAAGCATCGCACTTCAGTTGAGCAGTCTCTTGCTTCGTTGCCATGTTGTAAAACTCATCGTACCTCTTGGGCTCAAAGAGAACAAGAGCTAGCTGGATTTCTTCTCTGAGACCACCCCTGAACTGGCATATCATGCTTTTCTTGTCAGGGACGTCTTGCTTAGCAAAACGGGCGAGCTTCTGAAACATCTTGTTGTACTCGTAGACAGACATAGAGCCTTGCTTCAGGTTGTGGAATTCCTCACGCTTGCTCTCGACCACACTCTGAGGAATATGATGAGCTTTGAAGTCTTGACGAAATTCATCCCAGGTAATCACACAGCCTCCTCTTGAATCTTTGTACTACTGAATCCATTCTGCAGCTTGGTCTTTGAGTTGGAAGGAAGCGAACTTGACAAAGTCATCAGGCCTGACGTTACTGCACTCGAAATGCTTGCATATGTCCACGAGCCAATCATCAGCGTCTGTTGCCTCAACACAATTGCTGAAGGTCTTTGGCTGGTTAGCAAGGAACTGGTTGAGTGTAGCAAAGTGATTCTGATTGTTGCCCTGGTTCCCTTGGTTGCGCTCTTGAAGAAGTTGCATGATCAGCTGCGTGTTTGCATTGGTAGCGGCCATCACAGCTTGCCATGCCTCCGGAGGTGGAGGTGGTGGTGGCGGATCAGGATTCGGAGTCGTGCGTGTTGGAGGAGCCATCTTGAATAGGTTGACATCCGTTAGCACATTGACAGAAAAATATTGAAGGTGAATCAAACGGGTTGAAATTGCAACATATAGTCTTCACATCCGAACAAAATGAACGAATGCATTCTAATCAAAATGGTCACATATCCATAAATTGAGAAGCCACTTAGAATTGAGGTAGAAGAAAAACAACAAGGTACGGAACAAGAACGAATACTCGGTAAGGATCACTCGATCTCAAACCAAATATCCGTGGAAGATGAACTAGAGCTACAAGAATTCCCACCTATGAAACTCCCGAACCTTTCCGGTTATGCAATCAGGTGTTGGGGATACAGGGGAAGCATAATATCTCACCCAAATCTAGCAAATCCTACATCCGGCTGTATCCATCCTTCAACACATAACCGAGAAAAACTTCAGAAATCCTCTACCTCAACCTTCGAAAAGCATCCATTATACAAGTTATGGCAATACTCCCAAACTCCCGCCCCAGTACTGGGTGGCGTCGAGGTTATCTCACCAACAACTGCATAAAAGAGATTTTCGATGTCGGTGAAACTCAGGTATTCCAGAATCTCAACGATAAAATTGTGACGACAACACCTCGGAGCTCAACTCCCCGGGACACTGTCACAACCCCTAAATGACAGGAGGCACCAAGAACAATGTTCTCGTCACAAATCGATTGGAACGATTCCAAGATACCCGCGTGATCCTAAATTTTTTTAGTGAAATTTGAGAAGAGAAGAGTAAAAACTCTACGTCAGGATGCCTCACCAGAGCGATGAAGGGACTGGGGAGTAAAAAGAATTCCTAAACTCTCTGATATATATAATCCTAAATGACTCAAAACATTTTTTTCTAGACTCAACAACGCCAACGATTCGATCAAGCAGGGGGCTCCTAAGGTCGGGGAAGGCTCTGATTACCAACTTGTAACGCCCTCGATGCGGCTATATCTCCTACGTGTCGAAGCACGACTTAGAGGCATAACCGCATTGAAAGCAATGTCGCAAGTAATGTAATCTTCACAACAACCCATGTAAATGACCTTGAGCCAAAAGGGATCAGAAAATACAATTGCAAGCATGTGAACATGGCAAAAACATAAACAGATCTCAGACTTAGTGAAAAACTGGAGCATGCAAATCAGTTAACGAGTAGGCATGTTCACGGGCTCGATGCACTCACTACAGAGCATGGCAGGACAAACTAAGCATACACCCATCAAGAATACATGGCATAGAAGCTAGACATGGCAAGAACAACAACATAGCATGCACGAATCAATAGCAACATCCTCGGCAAAATCACTAACAAGTCAACAATCTACCAGGATTCACGAAATAGCAAAAGTAGAGCTCGATTGACTCAAGCTAGGGTGCTCCATAATTTCAAACAAAGACATGGATGGATAGAGCACCACCATGTTAACAAATCATCCTTACTGATCATCCTCAAAAGAGGCACGGATCACTAGGAAACAACATGAACATATGGCATAATGACAAAATAAGGACAAGGACTTAGAGAAATTCTAAGTCCCTGAAATCAACATTACCAAATACGCTACTTTGCAAGCTTGTGCTAGTCACCACACATATCAAAACAATACATGGTAAGCACCTCTGTAAAGATGGCATGGCATATAACAAAACTCATGAAGAGCTCAGGAGCATATCATGCACACATTAATCATGGCAAAAATGACAAATATCTATTTGATGAAATAGATCTGCCAAGTTTATCACATAGCCCTCTTCCAACAGCATTTCGGGCATCAAGATGAGCTCAAATGAAACTGATGCAATGAGATGAAATGATGTACTCGTTGAGACGAACATTTTGATATGCTACACGCGCAAATCGGAGCTACGGATGCAGAGATACGACATGCCAAAGTTTGCAAAATAATTAGGGTTTCGGGGATAAAAAGTCAACCGTCCCAAATAGATCTCAGATCCGGCCCAGGAGCACTGTAGCGGCACGGCTGCCGAGGTTTGTTGCCGAGGTCGTCGGAGAAGAAGCAGCAGCCGGACCGAGGCGCGCCGAGGAGGAGGCCGGCCGGCGCGGAAGTCGAGGGCGGCGAGGTGGGGCGGCGCCGGAGGAGAGTGGCGGCGGCCGGGGCGGCGAGGTCGCCGGCGTTGGCGACTGCGGCGGTGTGGTGGCCGGAGCTCGCCGGCTCGGGCGAGGAAAAGTGGCAGGCGGCGGCGGACGCGATGGGTAGCGGGGAGTTGCCCTGGCGGCGCGACGGCGGATGGGCCTCGGGGGCCCGGAGTGGGCTTCCCGGGCCGGCGGCGGTGGCGGATCTACGGCGCCATGTGGCGCGAACTGAGTGGCGGGGCGGTGTGTCCGGCGCGCTGAGGGACGAAAGATCTAGGGTTTGGAAGGAGGGGATCCGGGATTTTCGAGGAGGGGTCTATATATAGGGGTAGAGGGAGCTAGGAAGCTCAGAATGAGGTGCGGTTTTCGGCCACGCGATCGTGATCGAACGCTCTAGACGATGGAGAGGGTTTAGGTGGGTTTTGGGCCAGTTTGGAAGGGTGTTGGGCTGCAACACACACGAGGCCTTTTCGGTCCCTCGGTTAACCGTTGGAGTATCAAACGAAGTCCAAATGGCACGAAACTTGACAGGCGGTCTACCGATAGTAAACCAAGGCCGCATGGCAAGTCTCGGTCCAATCGGGAATTGTTTAACCCCCACACACGAAAAGAGGTAGAAAGGACCACCGGAGGATATAGGAGCGCCGGAATGCAAAACGGACAACGGGAAAAATGCTCGGATGCATGAGACGAACACATATGCAAATGCAATGCATATGATGACATGATATGAGATGCATGACATAGGCAACAACACACGGAGACAAAACCCGGACCCGAGGAAAAAATAACTTAGTGCCGGAAATGGCAAGAGTTGGGATACATATAAGGTAAATTACATCCGGGGTGTTACAATATTCCATGTGCTGACCCGTTTCGGGCTGCTACGTTCATGTTGCAGACTTTTCAGACGACGAGTAAGGTGCTTTTAGGTCATGGTTCTATACTTAGTGATACCGTTGGAGTTGATGGACTCACCTACCTCCCAAGCCTTCCGCTGTTATCGTTATTAGATGGCCTTATGCCATATTTATTGTAATAAGTTCTCTTTTGAGACACTCGATGTAATAAGTGTGTGATTGCTACTCTGTTATAAATCCTTCAAGTACTGTGTGGTGTCAGCATTACTGATCCAGGGATGACACCGGAGCATAGAGATTGGACCGTTTGAGGTCTGGTCGCTACACTCGCTCAACTTGGCCGTTAGTTTGTGGGTGATAGACAGAGGCATAATCGAGCTTAATGCCCATGTTGCTGCACCAGACTTTTACCTCGTCAGCCGTGAAGTTCGTGCCGTTGTCAGTGATCATGCTGTGGGGGACGCCATAACGGTGTACAACCCCGAATATGAAGTCTATCACTGGTCCGGATTCGGCCATTTTAACAGGTTTGGCTTCTATCCATTTGGTGAATTTATCCACCATAACCAGTAAGTATTTTTTCTTATGGGTTCCCCCTTTAAGGGGTCCAACCATGTCAAGCCCCCAGACCGCGAATGGCCAGGTAATGGGGATTGTTTGGAGGGCGGTGGGTGGCATGTGGCTTTGGTTTGCAAAAAGCTGGCAACCGACGCATCGTTGGACCAAGTCCTGTGCATCTACCGGGCCGTCGGCCAATAAAAACCTGTACGGAAGGCCTTGCTTACAAGGGCCTGGGCTGCGGCGTGGTGGCCGCCGACTTTGGCTTGAATTTTTGCCAAAAGCTTCCGCCCTTCCTCTTCGGAGATGCACCTTTGAAGGACTTCGGTAGTGCTTTTTTTATACAACTCTCCCTCGTGGACCCTGTAGGCTTTAGATCGCCGCACTATGCAACGTGCCTCATTTTGGTCCTCGGGAAGTTCCCGCCTAGTTAGGTAGGCCAGGAGTGGTTCTGTCCACGGGGCGATGATGGCCATTATTACGTGGGCTGAAGGTGTTATTTCGGTGGCAGAGCCTCCGATTATGTCAGAGTGTTCGGTATCGAGCATTTTGGCCGGGTCCGGACTATTGTTACCGGTGTCCCCTTCCCATACCACGGATGGCTTAAACAACCACTCCAAAAAGATGTTGGGGGGACCGCATCGCGTTTTGCGGCGATGCAGGCGAGGATATCCGCCGCCTGATTGTTTTCCTGAGCCACATGGTGAAATTCGAGCCCCTCGAACCGAGCTGACATCTTTAGGACGGCGTTGTGATAGGCCGCCATCTTTGGATCCTTGGCATCGAAGTCTCCATTTATTTGGGATATTGCAAGGTTCGAATCCCCATGCACCTCCAGGCGTTGAATGCCCATGGAGACTGCCATCCGAAGACCATGTAACAGGGCTTCGTATTCGGCTGCGTTGTTGGAGTCTGTATACAGTATCTGTAGTACGTATTGAACTGTATCTCCGGTTGGGGACGTCAGGACGACGCCAGCCCCCAGACCAGCCAGCATTTTGGAGCCGTCGAAGTGCATGATCCAATTGGAGTATGCGCCGTACTCTTTAGGGAGTTTGGCTTCCGTCCATTCGGCGACAAAGTCAGCCAATACATGCGATTTAATGGCTCGCCGGGGTTTGTATGTTATGTCGAACGGGAGGAGCTCAATGGCCCATTTGGCAATCCGGCCTGTGGCGTCGCGGTTGTTTATAATATCATTAAGTGGCACTTCCAAGGCTACTGTAATTGAACACTCTTGAAAGTAGTGTCGCAGCTTCCGGGATGCCATGAATACCGCATAGGCTATCTTTTAGTAATGTGGGTGCCGTGATTTGCATGGAGTGAGGACAGTGGATACATAATATACCGGCTTTTGAAGGGGGAATTTATGTCCGTCCGTCTCTCGTTCGATGACGAGCACTGCGCTTACAACCTAATGAGTTGCCGCAATGTACAACAACATGGTTCGCCGATGTTTGGCGCGGCCAGGATTGGGTTGGTTGCCAGTATGGCTTTTATTTCTTACAATCCGGCTGTGGCAGCGTCCGTCCACTCGAAGTGTTCGGCGTGCCGAAGAAGGCGATAAAGGGGTAATGCCTTTTCTCCTAAGCGGGAGATAAAGCGGCTTAGAGCCGCCACACATCCGGTTAATTTCTGGATTTGTTTGAGGTCCGTTGGTATAGCCAACTGTGACAGGGCTTGGATTTTGGCCGGATTTGCTTCAATTCCTCTACTGGAGACAATGAAACCCAGGAGCTTTCCGGTTGGTACACCGAAAACGCATTTTTCCGATTGAGCTTGATGTCGTATGTTCGGAGGTTGTCGAATGTGAGCCTCAAGTCGTCTATTAGAGAGTCGACGTGTTTGGTTTTGACGACCACATCATCTACATATGCCTCTACTGTTTTGCTGATCTGTTTCTCCAGACATGTCTGAATCATGCGCTGATATGTTGCGCCGGCGTTTTTGAGCCCAAAAGGCATTGTGTTGAAACAGAAGGGGTCGTATGGTGTGATAAATGCCGTTGCGGCTTGGTCGGACTCTGCCATCTTGATTTGGTGGTAGCCGGAGTATGCGTCGAGGAAACACAATGAATCATGTCCTGCGGTAGCATCGATAATTTGATCGATGCGGGGGAGGGGGAAGGGATCCTTTGGGCAAGCCTTGTTGAGGTCCTTGAAATCGACACATAGGCGCCAGGATTTGTCCTTCTTTGGTACCATCACCAGGTTTGCTAGTCAGTCCGGGTGTTTTATTTCTCTAATGAATCCGGCCTCCAATAACTTGGCTAGTTCCTCTCCCATAGCTTGTCTCTTAGGTTCAGAGAAACGCCGAAGAGTCTGCTTGACCGGCTTGAATCCCTTTAGAATATTAAGGCTGTGTCCGGCCAGCCTGTGTCGGATTCTTGGCATGTCTAAGGGGTGCCAGGCGAATATGTCCCAATTCTCGTGCAGGAACTCTCGTAGTGCGGCGTCCACAACGGGGTTTAACTGTGCCCCGATGGAGGCTGTTTTGTAGGGTCCGTTGGGTGGACTTGGAATTTGACTATTTCATCCGCTGGTTTAAAAGAGGTGGACCTGGATCTCTTGTCAAGTATCACGTCGTCCCTGTCCAATGTGGAGCGCAACGCAGTTAATTCATCGGCCGCAAGGGCTTCGGATAGTGCCTCGAGGGCCAATGCGGCTGTTTTGTTTTCAGCGCGGAGTGCTGTGGCCGGATCACTAGCGAGAGTGATGATTCCATTGGGCCTGGGCATTTTGAGCTTCATGTACCCGTAATGGGGTATAGCTTGGAAGATCGTGAATGCTTCCCGCCCTAAAAGGGTGTGGTATCTGCTACTGAACGGGGCCACTTGGAATGTAATTTCTTTGGACCTATAGTTCTCTGGCATGCCGAATACCACATCTAGTGTGATTTTCCCAGCACAGCGTGCTTCCCGACTGGGGATGATTCCTCTGAAGGTTGTGCTGCTTTGCTCAATGCGGTTCCAGTCTATTTCCATTTTATTGAAGAGTTTCATCATAGATGAGGTTCAATCCACTGCCGCCGTCCATGAGTACTTTGGTGAGTCGAAAGCCGTCCACAATTGGACTGAGGACCAGGGCAGCTGGTGCTCGGGCTGTTCGGAATTTAGGTACGTCACTGGCATTGAAGGTAATAGCCGTGTCACTCCATGGATTTATTGCTGCCACGTGGCAGATTTTGGCAAGGTTGCGGAGTGTTCGCTTGCGCCTATTATTTGATGCGAAGGTTTCAAAGACTGTTAATACCGTATTGTTATCCCCGGGATGGTGCTCTGTGGCATCCGGGATGAGAAGATCCTCACCACTTTTGGCCACCTGCCGGAGTACCCAACATGCTCTAAGGCTGTGTGTTGGTATGGTATCCGCTGTACTATGAATTTTGCAGGGTCCGTTGAGCCATCCCTCCAATACGGTTCCATGCCCTATAGAGGGTCTTTGCTTCTTTGTAGTTAACTCGGGTGTATTATGATAGTGCACCCTTTTACTTCGGACTGGGTGTATATTCGGAGCCGGATTATCCCAAAATTTCATTTTGGTTTTCCAGGTGCTTTCCATCGCACAGTACTTTCATACTATGGACGCCAAGTCGGCGAAGCGTGATATGTCACGGCGACTTATGGCGTTAAGGATTCCCTTGTCCGTGCAATTATTGCAGAAAAATGAGACTGTGTCTTCCTCGCGATAGTCCTTAACCTTGTTCATCACAAGGAGGAATCTGGCCCAATAATGATGTACTGTTTCCTGGGGCGCTTGCCTGATGTGGGAAAAATCGTTTATGCTTGGGTGGGTGGGTGGTTTTGTGTCTGAACCCTTACCCGATCTAGGACCCAGGGGCCGAGGAGTTTCCAATCTTGGAAGTTCGGGTTTCGGGATGTTGCCCGATAAGTCTGGCCCGCCGCCTGACTCTAGGTTCAGGGCTTGGGTGATGTCTTCCCGTAAACGGGTATCCGGCTCGGAGAGCTCAGGAATCCGGGCATAGTTAGTCCTCAAGATAGAGGAAGAATCGCCGCATTGTTCCTCCATGATGTCTACTACACAACCTTCTTCTTGTAGACGTTGGTGGGCCTCCAAGTGCAGAGGTTTGTAGGACAGTAGCAAATTTCCCTCAAGTGGATGACCTAAGGTTTATCAATCCGTAGGAGGCGTAGGATGAAGATGGTCTCTCTCAAGCAACCCTGCAACCAAATAACAAAGAGTCTCTTGTGTCCCCAACACACCCAATACAATGGTAAATTGTATAGGTGCACTAGTTTGGCGAAGAGATGGTAATACAAGTGCAATATGGATGGTAGATAAAGGTATTTGTAATCTAAAATTATAAAAACAGCAAGGTAACTAATGATAAAAGTGAGCGTAAACAGTATTGCAATGATAGGAAATAAGGCCTAGGGTTCATACTTTCACTAGTGCAAGTCCTCTCAGCAATAATAACATAATTGGATCACATAACTATCCCTCAACATGCAACAAAGAGTCACTCCAAAGTCACTAATAGCGGAGAACGACCGAAGAGATTATGGTAGGGTACGAAACCACCTCAAAGTTATTCTTTCCAATCAATCCGTTGGGCTATTCCTATAGATGTCACAAACAGCCCTAGAGTTCGTACTAGAATAACACCTTAAGACACAAATCAACCAAAAACCCTAATGTCACCTAGATACTCCAATGTCACCTCAAGTATCCGTGGGTATGATTATACGCTATGCATCACACAATCTCAGATTCATCTATTCAACCAACACATAGAACCTCAAAGAGTGCCCCAAAGTTTCTACCGGAGAATCACGATGAAAACGTGTGCCAACCCCTATGCATAGGTTCCGAGGGTCACAGAACCCGCAAGTTGATCACCAAAACATACATCAAGTGGATCATAGAATACCCCATTGTCACACAGGTATCCCACGCAAGACATACATCAAGTGTTCTCAAATCTTTAAAGACTCAATCTGATAAGATAACTCCAAAGGGGAAACTCAATTCATTACAAGAGAGTAGAGGGGGGAAGAAACATCATAGGATCCAAATATAATAGCAAAGCTCACGATACATCAAGATTGTATCATCTCAAGAACACGAGAGAGAGAGAGAGAGAGATCAAACACATAGGTACTGGTACATACCCTCAGCCCCGAGGGAGAACTACTCCCTCCTCGTCATGGAGAGCACCGGGATGATGAAGATGGCCATCAGAGAAGGATTCCCCCTCCGGCAGGGTGCCGGAACGGGTCTAGATTGGCTTTCGGTGGCTACGGAGGCTTCTGGCGGCGGAACTCCCAATCTATTGTGCTCACGGATGTTTTTAGTGTATATGGAGATATATATGCGGAAGAAGTACGTCAGGGGGGCACGAGGGGCTCACGAGGGTGGAGGGCGCGCCCCCCTGCCTCGTGACCTCCTCACAGATCCCCCGACGTGCACTCCAAGTCTTCTAGGCTTCTTACCTTCCAAAAATGAGTTCCATGAAGTTTCAGGTCAATTGGACTCCGTTTGATTTTTCTTTTCTTCGAAACCCTAAAACAGGGTAAAAACAGAAACTGGCACTGGGCTCTGGGTTAATAGGTTAGTCCCAAAAATGATATAAAAGTGTATAATAAAGCCCATAAACATTCATAACAGTAGATAATATAGCATGGAGCAATCAAAAATTATAGATACGTTGGAGACGTATCACCATCCCCAAGCTTAATTCCTGCTCGTCCTCGAGTAGGTAAATGATAAAAACAAATTTTTTGATGCGGAGTGCTACTTGGCATAATTTCAATGTGATTCTTCTTAATTGTGGTATGAATATTCAGATCCATAAGATTCAAGACAAAAGTTCATATTGACATAAAAATGATAATACTTCAAGCATACTAACTAAGCAATTATGTCTTCTCAAAATAACATGGCCAAAGAAAGTTCATCCCTACAAAATCATATAGTTTAGTCATGTTTCATTTTCATCACACAAGAATGCTCTCATCATGCACAACCCCGATGGCAAGCCAAGCAATTGTTTCATACTTTAGTAATCTCAAACCTATAAACTTTCACGCAATATATGAGCGCGAGCCATGGACATAGCACTATGGGTGGAATAGAATATAATGAAGGGGGGTTATGTGGAGAAGACAAAAAGGAGAAAGTCTCACATCAACGAGGCTAATCAATGGGCTATGGAGATGCCCACCGATTGATGTTAATGCAAGGAGTAGGGATTGCCATGCAACGGATGCACTAGGGCTATAAATGTATGAAAGCTCAACAAAAGAAACTAGTGGGTGTGCATCCAACTTGCTTGCTCACGAAGACCTAGGGCACTTGAGGAGGCCCATTGTTGGAATATACAAGCCAAGTTTTATAATGAAAAATTCCCACTAGTATATGAAAGTGATAACATGGGAGACTCTTTATTATGAAGATCATGGTGCTACTTTGAAGCACAAGTGTAGTAACATTGTCCCTTCTCTCTTTTTCTCTCATTTTTTTGGGCATTCTCTTTTTTATGGCCTTTCTCTCTCTTTTTATTTATTTATTCCTCACTTGGGACAATGCTCTAATAATGATGATCATCACACTTCTATTTATTTACAACTCAATGATTACAACTCGATACTAGAACAAAGATGACTCTATGTGAATGCCTCTAGCGGTGTACCGGGATATGCAATGAACCAAGAGTGACATGTATGAAATAAGTATGAACGGTGGCTTTGCCACAAATACTATGTCAACTACATGATCATGCTAAGCAATATGACAATGATGAATGTGTCATGATGAACGGAATGATGGAAAGTTGCATGGCAATATATCTCAGAATGGCTATGGAAATGCCATAATAGGTAGGTATGGTGGCTGTTTTGAGGAAGATATAAGGAGGTTTATGTGTGAAAGAGCGTATCATATCACGGGGTTTGGATGCACCGGCGAAGTTTGCGCCGACTCTCAATGTGAGAAAGGGTAATGCAGGGTACCGAAGAGGCTAGCAAGGATGGAAGGGTGAGAGTGTGTATAATCCATGGACTCAACATTAGTCATAAAGAACTCACATACTTATTGCAAAAATCTACAAGTCATCAAAAACCTCGGCACTACGCGCATGCTCCTAGGGGGATAGATTGGTAGGAAAAGACCATCGCTCGTCCCCGACCGCCACTCATAAGGAGGACAATCAAATAACACCTCATGTTTCAAATTTGTTACATAACGTTTACCATACGTGCATGCTACGGGACTTGCAAACCTCAACACAAGCATTTATCAAATTCACAACTACTCAACTATCACGACTTTGATATTATTATCTCCATATCTCAAAACAATCATCAAGCATCAAACTTCTCTTAGTATTCAATACTCTATATGAAAGTTTTTACTATTCTTGGATGCCTAGCATGTTATGATTACTTAAGCAAATTACCATGCTATTTAAGACTCTCAAAATAATATAAGTGAAGCATGAGAGTTTATCTATTTCTTCAAAATAAAACTACCACCATGCTCTAAAAGGTATAAGTGAAGCACTAGAGCAAATGACAAACTACTCCGAAAGATATAAGTGAAGATCAATGAGTAGTCGAATAATTATGCAACTATGTGAAGACTCTCTAACATTTAATAATTTCTTATCTGGGTATTTTATTAAAACAGCAAGCAAAACTAAATAAAATGACATTCTAATAATAGCAAACATCATGTGAAGAAGCAAAAACTTAGGATCAACCGAAACTAACCGATAGTTGTTGAAGAAGAAAGGTGGGATGCCAACCGGGGCATCCCCAAGCTTAGATGCTTGAGACTTCTTGAAATATTATCTTGGGATGCCTTGGGCATCCCCAATATTGAGCTTTTGTGTCTCCTTAATTCCACTCATATCACGGTCTCCCTAAATCTCAAAAGCTTCATCCACACAAAACTCAACAAGGACTCGTGAGATAAGTTAGTATAAATCATTGCAAAAACCTTATCATACTATACTGTAGCAAATCACTAAAATTATTATTCAACATTGAATACTAAATGCCTCTGCATATTTAATAGTCCTATCCTCAAATAGAATCATTAAAGAAGCAAACATATGCAAACAATGCAAACATAACAGCAATCTGCCTAAACAGGATAGTATGTAAAGAATGCTGCAACATCCATACTTCCCTAGCTCCAAAAATTATGAAATACAATTCCCACTGTAGTAAATTTACCAGAGCTTAATATGCAAAAGGTTTCAACATTTTATCACATTCTGAATTTTCTAGGGAATTATTACAACAGCGGTAAACTTTCTGTTTTCAAACAGCAACATGTGGACTTCTAAAATAGGCATAGTAAAGGCTATCAATGCCACTTTTATTGAAATAAAATATGCAAAACATTGTTATAAATAACAGCAAGCAAATCCTAACAAACTAAATTGATGCTCCAAGCAAAACACATATCTTGTGGCAAATAAAAATATAGCTCCGAGTAAAGTTACCGATGAACGAAGATGAAAGAGGGGATGCCTTCCGGGGCATCCCCAAGCTTAGGCTCTTGGCTATCCTTGAATATTACCTTGGGGTGCCTTGGTCATCCCCAAGCTTAGTCTCCTGCCACTCCTTATTCTATAGTCCAGCGAATCCTTATCCAAAACTTGAAAACTTCACAGCACAAAACTTAATAGAAAACTCGTAAGCTCCGTTAGTATAAGAAAATAAATCACCACTTCAAGGTACTGTAATTAACTCATTCTTTATTTATATTGGTGTTAAACCTACTGTATTCCAACTTCTCTATGGTTTATAAATTATTTTACTAGCCATAGATTCATCAAAATAAATAAACAACACATGAAAAACAGAATCTGTCAAAAACAGAATAGTATGTAGTAATCTGTATCAAACGTATACTTCTGTAACTCATAAAATTCGCAAATAAATTGATAGACATGAGGAATTTATCTGTTAATCATCTGCAAAAATAATTAACTAAATAGCACTCTCCAAATAAAAATGGCAGCAATTCTCGTGAGCGCTAAAGTTTCTATTTTTTATAGCATGATCAACAAGACTTTCCCAAAGTCTTCCCAAAGGTTCTACTTGGCACAAACACTAATTAAATGCATAAAACCACATCTATACAGAGGATAGATGAATTATTTATTATTAAACAGGAACAAAAATAAGTAATAAAAATAAAGTTGTGTTGCCTCCCAATAAGCGCTATCGTTTAACGCCCCTAGCTAGGCATCATGATTTCAATGATGCTCACATAAAGGATAAGAATTGAAACATAAAGAGAGCATCATGAAGAATATGACTAGCACATTTAAGCCTAACCCACTTCCTATGCATAAGGATTTTGTGAGCAAACAACTTATGGGAACAATAATCAACTAGCATAGGAAGGTAAAACAAGCATAACTTCAAAATTTTAAGCACATAGAGAGGAAACTTGATATTATTGCAATTCCTACAAGCATATATTCCTCCCTCATAATAATTTTCAGTAGCATCATGAATGAATTCAACAATATAACCAGCACTTAAAGCATTCTTTTCATGATCTACAAGCATAGAAAATTTACTACTCTCCACATAAGCAAAATTCTTCTCATGAATAATAGTGGGAGCAAACTCAACAAAATAACTATCATGTGATTGAAAATTAAGATCAAGATGACAAGGTTCATTGTTATTATTATTCTTTCAAGCATAAGTGTCATCACAATAATCATCATAGATAGGAGGCATGCTTTCATCATAATAAATTTGCTCATCAAAACATGGGGTACAAAAAATATCATCTTCATCAAACATAGCTTCCCCAAGCTTGTGGCTTTGCATACCATTAGCATCATGGATATTCAAGGAATTCATACTAACAACATTGCAATCATGCTCATCATTCAAATATTTAGTGCCAAACATTTTATAGATTTCTTCTTCTAGCACTTGAGCACGATTATCCTTTCCATCATACTCACGAAAGATATTAAAAAGGTGAAGCGTATGAGACAAACTCAATTCCATTTTTTATAGTTTTATTTTATAAACTAAACTAGTGATAAAACCAGAAACTAAAAGACTCGATTGCAAGATCTAAAGATATACCTTCAAGCACTCACCTCCCCGGAAACGGCACCAGAAAAGAGCTTGATGTCTACTACACAACCTTCTTCTTGTAGACGTTGGTGGGCCTCCAAGTGCAGAGGTTTGTAGGACAGTAGCAAATTTCCCTCAAGTGGATGACCTAAGGTTTATCAATCCGTAGGAGGCGTAGGATGAAGATGGTCTCTCTCAAGCAACCCTGCAACCAAATAACAAAGAGTCTCTTGTGTCCCCAACACACCCAATACAATGGTAAATTGTATAGGTGCACTAGTTCGACGAAGAGATGGTGATACAAGTGCAATATGGATGGTAGATGAAGGTATTTGTAATCTGAAATTATAAAAACAGTAAGGTAACTAATGGTAAAAGTGAGCGTAAACGATATTGCAATGATAGGAAATAAGGCCTAGGGTTCATACTTTCACTAGTGCAAGTCCTCTCAACAATAATAACATAATTGGATCACATAACTATCCCTCAACATGCAACAAAGAGTCACTCCAAAGTCACTAATAGCGGAGAACGAATGAAGAGATTATGGTAGGGTACGAAACCACCTCAAAGTTATTCTTTCCAATCAATCCGTTGGGCTATTCCTATAGATGTCACAAACAGCCCTAGAGTTCGTACTAGAATAACACCTTAAGACACAAATCAACCAAAAACCCTAATATCACCTAGATACTCCAATGTCACCTCAAGTATCCATGGGTATGATTATACGATACGCATCACACAATCTCAGATTCATCTATTGAACCAACACATAGAACCTCAAAGAGTGCCCCAAAGTTTCTACCGGAGAATCACGACGAAAACGTGTGCCAACCCCTATGCATAGGTTCCCAAGGTCACAAAACCCACAAGTTGATCACCAAAACATACATCAAGTGGATCATAGAATACCCCATTGTCACACAGGTATCCCACGCAAGACATACATCAAGTGTTCTCAAATCTTTAAAGACTCAGTCTGATAAGATAACTCCAAAGGGGAAACTCAATTCATTACAAGAGAGTAGAGGGGGGAAGAAACATCATAGTATCCAAATATAATAGCAAAGCTCGCGATACATCAAGATCGTATCATCTCAAGAACACGAGAGAGAGAGAGATCAAACACATAGCTACTGGTACATACCCTTAGCCCCGAGGGAGAACTACTCCCTCCTCGTCATGGAGAGCACCGGGATGATGAAGATGGCTACCGGAGAAGGATTCCCCCTCCGGCAGGGTGCCGGAACGGGTCTAGATTGGCTTTCGGTGGCTACGGAGGCTTCTGGCGGTAGAACTCCCGATCTATTATGCTCACGGATGTTTTTAGGGTATATGGAGACATATAGGCGGAAGAAGTACGCCAGGGGGGCACGAGGGTGGAGGGCGCGCCCAGGGGGGTGGGCGCACCCCCTGCCTCGTGACCTCCTTGCAGATCCCCCGACGTACACTCCAAGTCTTCTGGGTTTCTTTCCTTCCAAAAATGAGTTCCGTGAAGTTTCAGGTCAATTGGACTCCGTTTGATTTTCCTTTTCTTCGAAACCCTAAAACAGGGTGAAAACAAAAACTGGCACTGGGCTCTGGGTTAATAGGTTAGTCCCAAAAATGATATAAAAGTTTATAATAAATCCCATAAACATTCAAAACAGTAGATAATATAGCATGGAGCAATCAAAAATTATAGATACGTTGGAGACGTATCACTCCACCACCGCAATATGATGGGTGACCGGTGGAGAGTTAATCTCCCTTTGATCGGGTTTAAGCCCAATCCGATCATAGTCCGTAGCGACTCCCAAGGCGGCGATGCGATCCAAGAGCTCATTTAGGGATGAGAGGTCCATTGGATCCATCTGCTCGGCAAATTCCGAGCCGACGTGGAGGCTATTTTCGATGACCCAAGAAGTCATCATCAGTGCAGCAGCCGAACGGGCGGTCATGATGAAACTGCCTAGCCAGAGAGTTTGGCCGATAGCCAGGGCTCCCCCGGCGGTAATGTTTTTTTTAACAATGAGACGAGGCATCCTTCCTTACGGTGACGGCACAGTGGAACTCTCAATGAAAGCACCAATGTCGGTGTCAAAACCGGCGGATCTCGGGTAGGGGGTCTCGAACTGTGCATCTTGGCGGATGGTAACAGGAGGCAGGGGACATGATGTTTTACCCAGGTTCGGGCCCTCTTGATGGAGGTAATACCCTACGTCCTGCTTGATTGTTCTTGATAATATGAGTAGTACAAGAGTTGATCTACCACGAGATCGAAGAGGCTAAACCCTAGAAGCTAGCCCATGGTATGATTGTTGTTGTCCTATGGACTAAAACCCTCTGGTTTATATAGACACCGGAGGGGGATAGGGTTACACAAGGTCGGTTACAAAGGAGGAGATATACATATCCGTATTGCCTAGCTTGCCTTCTACGCCAAGTAAAGTCCCATCCGAACACGAGACGAAGTCTTCAATCTTGTATCTTAATAGTCCAACAGTCCGGCCAAAGGATATAGTCCGGCTGTCCGGAGACCCCCTAATCCAGGACTCCCTCAGAAAGTCTCAATGAATTCAACCCATTTAGCATGTCTACGATTCAGTTTAGCTTGACTTTTAATATGTTTCAACAATTCATGATCAGAATGTATAACAAATTCTTTGGGCCATAAATAATGTTGCCATGTTTCTAAAGTCCGAACAAGAGCATATAATTCTTTATCATAAGTAGAATAATTCAGACTAGGCCCACTCAATTTTTCAGAAAAGTATGCAACAGGTTTGCCATCTTGTAATAAGACACCTCCTAATCCAATTCCACTAGCATCACATTCAAGCTCAAAAGTCTTATTAAAATCAGGAAGTTGGAGTAAAGGAGCATGTGTCAACTTATCTTTCAATACCGTGAAGGCTTCTTCCTGTGCGGTACCCCAAACAAAAGGTACATCCTTCTTTGTAAGCTCATTGAGAGGTGCAGCAATGGTGCTGAAATCTCTCACAAAACGCCTATAGAATCCAGCGAGGCCAAGAAAACACCTCACTTGTGTGACCGTTTTGGGCTGCGACCAACTCTCAATAGCTTCAATCTTTGCTTTATCAAATTCAATTCCCTATGGAGTAACAACATAGCCAAGAAAAGATACTCGGTCGGTGCAGAAGGTGCACTTCTCAAGGTTACCAAACAAACATGCATCACATAGAGCAATAAAAACAACACGTAAATGTTCCAAATGTTCCTCCAACGATCTGCTATAAATCAGTATATCATCAAAATAGACTACCACAAATCGTCCAATGAAAGCACGTAAAACTTCATTCATTAGTCTCATGAAAGTACTAGGTGCATTAGTTAACCCAAAAGGCATGACTAACCACAAAATATAAACCAAACTTAGTTTTAAATGCTGTTTTCCATTCATCTCCCAATTTCATACGAATTTGATGGTATCCACTACGCAAATCAACTTTGGAGAAAATTGTAGAGCCACTCAATTCATCAAGCATATCATCTAGCCTAGGAATAGGATGACGATAACGAATAGTAATATTATTAATGCCTCTACAATCAACACACATACGCGACGTACCATCCTTTTTTGGCACTAGTATAATAGGAACAACACAAGGACTAAGAGATTCGCGTATGTAACCTTTGTCGAGCAGCTCCTGTAATTGACACATAATCTCCTTCGTCTCCTCTAGATTGGTATGGTATGGTGCACGGCTGGGTAGCGATGCACCGGGAATTTAGTCAATTTGATGCTCAATCCCTTGAATAGGTGGTAATCCCGGTGGAACGTCTTGTGGGAAGACATCGGCGAACTCCTGCAAAATGTTAGTGACAGCAGGGGGTAGAGAGGAAGGCACGTCCTCGAATGAAAATGATGCCTCTTTGCACACAAAAGCATAGCAAACAGATTTGCTGAAATCTAGCTCATCAATATGAGATTTTGTGGCAAGTAAACATGCACTTTTCAAATTAATTTCAGAAGCAACACTGGATGGTTTATTATTAGGTTTCATGTGTTGCTCAAATTCTTTTGCCACAATCTAATTTTCACTCTTATTTTTCTCCTATTTTGCTTTATTATCTCTATTAATATCATCTTTCAAAATGGATTCAGGAGTCATAGGAAGCAAAGTAATATGACTATCCTTATGAACAAGAGTATACTGATTATTTCTACCATGGTGTACAATTTTTTTATCAAATTGCCATGGTCTACCAAGTAATAAGGAACATGCTTGCATGGGTACCACATCACAATCAACATAATCAGCATATGCAGAGATACTAAAATGCACACAAACAGTACGTGTTACCTTAACCTTGGCGCTGTTGTTGAACCATTGGATGTAGTAAGGATGTCGATGCGGTCTTGTGGTGAGAGATAGCTTCTCCACCATCTCCATGCTAGCCAAGTTGTTGCAACTCCCTCCATCTATGATGACGCGAATAGAACGTTCCTTCACAACTCCCTTTGTATGGAGAAATTAAGCCTATGATTTTGCTCAGCTTGTGTAACCTACACACTCAAAACACATTGAGCAATAAACATTCATACCTGTCAGCATCTTCAGCAGCCATGTATTGCGTCTCATGATCAGAATCCTCTCCACCGTGTTCTTCATGTGTAATAACAGCCAAAGTCTCCTCATCATAGTCACTAGCGGACTCATACCCACCATCCTCAGTAGCAATCATCACACGCTGAGATTTGCATTCTCTCGCAAAATGTCCTCTTCCCTTACAACAACGACAAATAATATCACTTGTGTGCCCTGTTGATGCCATGGAAGAAGAAGAGCTCTTCGCAGGCCCGGCAGGTGTGCTCTTGGCAGATAGTGGTGGTTGTGCATGCTTTCTTGTATCACGGCTGGAGGTGGCACCTAATGGAGATGCTGGTGCAGTGGAAGTAGAGGATGCACGTGGTGTCCATGATGAAGATCGACCTGCAGAAAAGTTAGTTCGCGCCAATGCCTGTCGATCCTGCACTTCACGTTCAGCTTTACAAGCAAGATGGGATAAACGAGTGATATTAGTGTACTCCTTATACTCTAGAATGGTCTGAATATCTCTATTTAATCCACCCATAAAACGTGCAAGCATAGCTTCATTATCCTCAACAATACCACATCTAATCATGCCAGTTTGTAATTCATGATAATATTCTTCTACGGAATTTTTCCTTGTCTTAAACACTGTAATTTTTGAAGTAATTCACGTTGATAATATGGTGGAATCCAACGAGTACGCATAGCAGTTTTCAAAGCAGCCCAAGTAGCTGGAATTGGATATAATCTACAATGCTGAGACCACCAAACACATGCAAAACTAGTGAAAGCACAAACAACAGCAGGAACACGTCTCTCCTCGGGATATTGTAAACATGTAAATCGTTGTTCAGTTTCTAAATCCCAAGTATGATATATATCAGGAACATATCTACCCTCAAATGGTGGAATATTCAATTTCAGTTTAGGGATATGGTCATGATCTCTTACCTAAGGGGGAGCCCTACCATTGCCATTATTTGCTTGTGGACGACCTGGTGGTTGTGGTGCCGGTGGTTGCTCGTAGTTTTGATTTTGATCAACCTCATCCTCGTAATCTCCCACAAAATCATCCTCCTCCGCATCAGTAGTAGGAGCCACAAAAGTATCAACAGCAGCACCAATAGTTTGGCTAGGCGCAAGAGGGAGATGGCTCGCTCGACGTAGGGCTGTTTCGTGACGTGGAGGTAGTCGTTATTGTTATTGTTGTTGTTGGGTCGCCATTGTCATCATCATCATCATCATCATCATCATCATCATTGTTGTTGTTGTTGTCGTCGTCATCGTTGTTGTCGTCGTCGTTGTTGTTGTTGTTGTTGTTTTTGTTGTTGTTGTTGTTGTTGTTGTTGTTGTTGTTGCTGCTGCTATTGTTGTTGTTGTTGTTGCTATTGTTTGTTGCTATTGTTGCTGTTGCTGCTATTGCTGCTGTTGCTATTGCTGCTATTGCTATTGCTGTTGCTGCTGTTGCTGTTGTTGCTGTTGCTGTTGTTGTTGTTGTTGTTGTTGCTGTTGCTATTGCTGTTGCTGTTGCTGTTGCTGTTGCTGTTGCTGTTGTTGTTGTTGTTGTTGTTGTTGTTGTTGTTGTTGTTGTTGTTGTTGTTGTTGTTGTTGTTGTTGTTGTTGTTGTTGTTGTTGTTGTTGTTGTTGTAGAGATGCGTTAGGTGCACCCCGGTGGTGGTGGTGGAAGACGCGCGAGCAATTCATTAAACTTGTTATCGAGCTTTGTTTCGAACGTCTTCTCCATGCCATCTATATTCTCCATGGCCTCTTCAAATCTGTTTAACACATCTTGCACCTGTCCACTCATCATTTGCTGAAATATATCATGCAACTCCTTATTCGTCATGTTCTCCCAGTCAGTGTCGTCGGCTTGTGATCCTGCCATGGTTAGCAGCAAGAGAAACACACAAGAATATGATCCTACAGACTACTAAGAAGAGGTGGTGGTGGGTGTCACAAATCCGTCAAGCAAATATCAAATTCTTACCAGTTCTTACCCAGCAGCAGGCGGTGATTGGCAACCGCCGTAGTCAAAACTCTCAAAGCTTGGATAGAGCGATTACCAGGGAGAGTCAAATGCACGACGTAGATGTATGTGGAGCTAGGAAGGCTTATAATATGGTGGCAAAAATGGTCAGCAATAATCAATTCAGAGATGCAAAGTTGAATAAATGCTCAACGACAGTACTGTGCTGGTCCTAGGCTAGACTGTGCTAGAGACGTGAGCCTAGAACACTAACAAAATCATGATGCTGCACGGAAACAAGGGAGGAGCACGCTCTGATTTTTTTTCTTTTTTGCAGTTTTTTCCTCTTTTTTTTGCTCCGCAACATTTTTTTCCGAAAAAGTCTACAAATGGTCTAAAAACTGCCTAGCCAGAATTTTCTAGACTTACTTTTTTTTTAAACTGAACTATTTTTTCTACTGCGGGTAGCACGGAATCTCGGAAGTCCTACTCTGTCACGACTCGAAGTATCGCGTGATCTGGAACTCGAAAGCAAGTCAACAAATACTGGACTCGGACTAGGATTGGTGGCGGAGATGAATCTGGTGGAACTCGGACTGGTGGCGAATATATGTAGGGCGGTGGAACACGGACTGGTGGCGAATTTGTGATGGAGGTGGACTCGGATTATCGTGATGGCGGTGGATATGTGGTATATGGCAGCGGCGATGACGATGGTGGTATATGGCAGCGGTGATGACGATGGTGGTATATGGCAGTGGTGACGATGATGGTGGTATATGGCAGCGGTGATGATGATGATGCGGCGGCGGCGTGACTACTTGTGAATAGAACTCGAAACTCTAAAGGACTAGACACTAATACCAGCAACTAGACACGATGATGCAACCGCAAACTCAACAATGCAAACCCTAAAAAGAGTATGCAAAGGCTCAGATTGGTTCGGATATGATGAACTAACCCTAATGTTTTTTGTGGCTTTTTCATGGACTATAGGTATGAAGAACAGACTCGATCTAAAGTACAAAAAACTGTAAAATCTCACCGAGCAACCTGAAAATCTGATACCACTTGATAGAGGCGAAGGTGTCTCGATGTTTCAATGAGATAGATATCGTTTTCTGTGGGAGTCGACTTTGACGACCCGACTATGAACATGCGAAGACGTCGCACCTTAGCAATCGCTAAACCAACTTTCGAGGGTTATTGACCACGCCGGAGCACGATCAACCTGACCATGAGGGTCTATTTCTTGCGAGCAAATGAAGAACAAGCAAGAAACTGAGATTGCAATCTGGATATTGCGAATACAGAGGAAAGATTTATTAATGAAGGTGTGGTTCTGTGACGTCTTGGTCTGGTCGTTGGACACAAACGAAGTACGCGAAGTTGCAGCTATGGCGAACTTTTAATCTAAACAAAGCCCAAAGTCTAAACAACGCCCTAAGGGCTGTATATATGGAGGAAGAGGGGGGGGGGATTTCGTGGCCCTTGGAGGAGGGGTCCGAAACCAACCCTAACTCTTGTTTCCCCACACATACGGACTCTAAAAACAACCTATACTTAAGTATTTCGAAAATACATGGGCCTGGCCCAATAATAAGGTGATGCGGCACCTAGAATAGCCTATGGATGAAATTTATGAAGTGGCATCTTGTATATTTTGTCCAAGGCTTCATGCACTCCTTATGGTGGCTTCAAAGTCCTAAAATCATCACTTGTAACTCCGTTCTTGATCCCCTTGCACATGCCATCATCTCCATGCTTGGTCTTGCTCCAGTGTTCATCCCTCTTATCCATGCTAGGCCCTTCATTTGTAAGCAAAACAAATGTATCCAATTTAGGCAGCATCATATTCTCATGAACATCAGAATCATTACCAAGAAACAAAAGTACCTGATAATTCAATTGGTGTGCGCGAGCTCTAGTAATTGGTCCAGTATGTATAGTAGCAGGGGCTGTGGGTGTAACAATGGTATTGATGTCCTCATCAGTATGGTCATCTTGCCTGAAATCCCGCAAGGAAGAAGAACGAGTCTAAGAAGTAGACGACCCAACATAGTCGAACGAATCCTCACAACTCCGGAACGAAACCGAAGCTAACGAGAGAAGCAACCCGGAAAGAAGCAAGCAACATATTAAACAATCATCACATAAACATGGCATGATGCACAACCAAGTATGATGCATGTCCGGTTTAAAGATGCATGGCATGGCAATATGCACAAACAATACTACAAATTAAGTGGTGCTCAATATGCAACGAGTTGCATATTGACGAAACACCACATGACTTATTTAGTTCTCTCTCGGTTATGTACCCAACAATATTAAATGTTATTAAATATGGCAAGGGGTGAAGCATATGACAACTACCTATCTAGGCAGGTTTAAATGAGGCCGGAAATAACAAACAACAATTCCGGAAAATCCTCATGTGCATATTTTAGGTTTGGTACTGTTCTGCCCTATACACAATTTTAGAGTTGTTAAACATGCAAAGTACTGCCACCATGTTAAACTAGACATTTTCCACCCCATTCACATATTCAGTTTATTAAATTTGGAGCTACGGTTATTTAATTATGAAATAATTCATTTTAGCATACCATTATGCAAAATAAACAAAAACAACATTTTAAACATTTTTAACATGGCTGAAAGTGGCATAATATGAAAGTACATGAAATTCTAAGCATTTTTCATATATGAAACATTTTAATACGATGCACGGTTGGTGAGTTATGATATGCATGAAGTTGGAGGGATTTTCTGTAAAACTGAAATTCTCTGGATAATAGACAAAATCGCCAGCGCAGAAAAAAACATAACATGCCGCATCTAAAACTGGGCTAAACAGGAAAATGAGCGCAGCATAACAGGAATCACATGGGGCGAGGAATAAGCGGGCGCTCACCAAGGGCCCATTGGGCCGGCTTGGTGACGAGGCTGAGAAAACCCGGGCGGTCCGGGGCGGTTCACAGGTTTGGGTGGACCGGGCCAGTTGAAAGGATCGATATGGTTGACTAGAGGGGGGGGGGGGGTGTGAATAGGCAACTACCAATTTTTAGCTTTTCTTTACCAAATTAAACTTTGCATCAAAGTAGGTCGCCTAGATGTGCAACTAGGTGAGCAACCTATATGATGCAATATCAACAAGCATACAAGCAAGCAAGAGAACAAACACTAAAGAGCTTGCGCAAGTAAAGGTAAGAGATAACCAAGAGTGGATCCGGTGAAGACGAGGGTGTGTTACCGAAGTTCCTTCCTTTTGAGGGGAAGTACGTCTCCGTTGGAGCGGTGTGGAGGCACAATGCTCCACAAGAAGCCACTAGGGCCACCGTATTCTCCTCACGCCCTCACACAATGCGAGATGCCGTGATTCCACTATTGGTGCCCTTGAAGGCGGCGACCGAACCTTTACAAACAAGGTTGGGGCAATCTCCACAACTTAATCGGAGGCTCCCAACAAGACCACGAAGCTTCACCACAATGGAATATGGCTCTGAGGTGACCTCAACCGTCTAGGGTGCTCAAACACCCAAGAGTAACAAGATCCGCTAGGGATGAGTGGGGGAATCGAAAATCCCTTGGTGGAAATGTAGATCGGAGCCTTCTCAACCACTCCCGAGCAAATCAACAAGTTTGATTGGCTAGGGAGATAGATCGGGCAAAATGAAGCTTGGAGTATTTAATGGAGCTTGAGCAATAAATGGAGCTTGGGGGAAGAAGAGGTGGGTGGAAAGGAAGAAGGGGGCTCCCTTTTATAGTGGGGGCAACAATCCCGTTGCCCCCACCAAACCAGCCCCGCACAGGGCGGTACTACCGCTGAAACGGAGCGATACTACCGCCAGGCGACGGTACTGCCGCGCCAGCCAGTGGTACTTCCGCACTGAGGAGACTAAGTAGGGAAAAACTCCAACTGCGGTACTACCGCGGTGGTAGGGCGGTACTACCGCTCCAGGAACGGTACTACCGCCACTACAACCGTGACTAGTGCCGCAAAACCCGACACGAGAAAAAGGCCTCTCGAATCAAGGTGGTAGGAGCCCGACTGCCCAACGGTACTACGACTGTGGGGTCAAGGGCAGTAGTACCGATGTGGAGCGATACTGCCGCTTGTGACCCTTCGGCCGTAGTACCGCAGGCGGTGCGGTACTACCGCTGGGGCGAGAGAGAGAGAGGGAGAAAGGATCTCTCAAAGAATCTGAGGACCAGGCGGAGGTGCCGGGCCCCCAGCGGTACTACTACTGTGGAGCCACGGCGGTACTACCGCTGCGGAGCGGTACTGCCGCCTGTGGCTTCTCAGCGGTACTACCGCTGGGTGCACGGTACTGCCGCTCAGACCCAGACAGGACAAGGAAGAGAGGAGAGATCTCTTCAATGGACAGGAAAAGCTCGGAGGGTGAGAAGCTGATGTGTACGTGATGATTCCACTCATGCAAAACCCCAGCAGACCCCCTCTTGATAGTATGGTGCCCTTTACGCAACTAGTCCACCGAGAAAGAAACGAAAGAGCTACACCGTCTTGAAATACACTCCGAGGGAAAGAAGGCGTCTCGTGCCAGGGGAGAATCTGAGAATAATTCAAAGCACAAGATTAGTCCGCCAACATGTTGTCATCAATCACCAAAACTACCTTGAGAGAGATATGCCGTAACAATCTCCCCCTTTTTGGTGGATTGATGACAACTAGGGATTTGCGCAAGGAAAGGAAATGAAACGAAGAAAACTAAGAACTACAAAATATAGACGGGCTCCCCCAGAATGTGTGCACCTAGAGATGGCACGACACACACATTCGGATCAACACTCCCCCTATATTTTATAGTCCAACAATACTAAGCACAGGATCTATGAGAGACGTGAATAGATAGGACAAGCAAGCATCTCATAATAACCTACAGTACTCTGAAAAGACATAAGTAATAAGGTAGTGATAGGGAGCATATGTCTCACACCATATGTCTAGAACTTAGGTCTCACACCAAACCAAACCAAAAGAAACACGCAAGAAACTACAAGACGACTCAAACAAACCACACGATGACTCAAACACGACAAGAGAAGCAAAGTCCCTACACTCTCTCCCCCTTTGGCAGCGAGACACCAAAAATGGCATAGAGTGACACTACAACTCCAGGTGATGGGAGGTGGAAGAGCTCGAACATCACATCTCTGCATCTTCATCGTGGGTCGAAAACTGCTCGGCATCGGAGTCGGTCTAGTGGCAATTCTGATGAATCCAGTCCTCCTCTTCAGTGATCTGACCCTCAGACCCACTGGCAACTGTAGCTCCCATCTGACGCATGAGCTCCTTGTGGCGCGTCCTGGCATGCTTCTCCGCCACATGAGTCATGTACTGGCCATGAGACTCCATGCAGAAAAGCTTTTTCATCTTACGCTTAAGCTTCTGTGCCCACGACGGTTCTGCACTAGAGGGGCCAAAGTTCTCCTCATGATCATCAGTAGAAGCCTCACCCTCGGTCCCCATGGCAGCATCAGCATCAGCAGACGGACCCCCAGTGGCAGCAGTAGCAGATGGACGCCCTGTGTGAGGCGCTGTCCAGTTGTCCTTCTTCCTTAGACGCTTGATCTCATGAGACACCAAGTCTCCAGTCTCTAGCAATACTCTGGGATAAGTGTGTGCACAGGCCCTCTCAATGAGCCTCATGATGAATGGACCATAGATAGGACACTTGCGCTCAGACACAGCAGATAGAAGTTCAGACCACATGACATGAGAGATATCGAGGCTCTCTCCAGTGCTTGCTTCCTTCTCATGCTGACAGAAAAGTAGCATGTCCATGAGGTAAGAGTGGACCATATCCAGATTCCTGATCCGAGGGAAGAGAGTCTCACGGAAAATGCGATGAAGAATGTCCAGATATGGAGACAGCTCATAGGTCTTCTTCTCAGTCACCGGTTGAACCTTCAGAGTGCAGTAGGGCCAAAGGGCTTGCTTGTGGGTGGATGTAGCATTGCGGTGAGGACGGAAACCGACAGGAGTCTCAAGCCCGGTATCCACCACATCAAGTAACTCCATGAAAGCCTTCCACTTGACAGAAAGCAGCTTGCCATTGGTCATCCATGTCAGAGTCCTGTCGACATTCGTCCCAAGATGGACGGTGGCATAGAATTGAGCTACCAAATCCGTATCAAAATCCTTGTTGAATTGCATGATCCTGAGAATGTTCAGCTGAGTGCACATCTGAAGAGCTTCGCCAAAGTACTCTGGGTCCTTCTCCATAGCATCAATATCAATGGAGCGAACATCAACAAAAAGATTCTTCTTGGCCTTGATCACATCAAAGTAGATGGCAAACTGAAAACGGTTCCAGAACGGGCGGTTGACCAAAGTGGGTTCTTGGGCCACCGCATAGGGGTTGCGGCGACGCTTCTCCCAAAACTCCTTGTTTGTCATCTCAGTCATAGTCTTCCCTTTGGGTTTCTGGGCGGCCCGCTTCGAATGCTGAGGAGGTGGAGGAACACTTGCAGGTGCACTTGCCGGAGGCGGTTGGGTGCTCAAGGAACCACCGGCAGGCTCAGAGGTACGGTAGCATTTTGATGTGGCACGCCTAGGGTTGATACGGCGACCTTGCTGCTCGGAAGGGTCATCACCTGGATCCAAACACAAGAAAACACAAAGCAACCAGAAAGAAAGAGCATAAGCCAACAAGCACAACAAAAAGATCGAGGCGAGGTAGGAAAATGATGGAAATTGGCATACAATGGTAGTACCGTGACCTGTCCGCGGTAGTACCGCCCCAAGCGGTAGTACCTCCCCAAAGGGAGCGGTAGTACCGCTCTAGGTCAAGCGGTAGTACCGCTCCAAAGGGAGCGGTAGTACTGCTTGAGGCGGATAAATAGTAGTTTCCTAGTGCGAGGTAGAGAAACAGCGGTTTCCTACTTTCGTGGTCAGATCCGACACTACCGGCCTACCAAATTCAAAAATAATCCTACCAAACTCTGATCTAGATAGTCTAGTTGCCTTCTCCAACCAACTCAAGCCTAGATTTAGCCAAAAATCTAGAGATGCAACCACCATTGCCCCTAAGAAACAAGAACTGAAAAGGAGACAAAACGAAAGAAGGAACAGGGGCAATACCGGCATCCATGGCAAGAGGACGTGGTGGGGATCGACTCCACCAAAGGAAATGAAGAGGGACGCCCCGGAGGCGGAGATTTGCCGGAGCCCTCCCGCAGCGAGTGGAGGCTGGAGAGAGAGGAAGAGGAATAGGGGTGAAGTGAATGGGTATGGGGGAGAAGAAACCTCCCTCTGCCCCCGACTTAACCCCCTGTCCTCGTCCCCCAGCGGTAGTACCGCACACCACCAGCGGTAGTACCGCCCAGCACGCCACTGCAACTAAACATACACGGCTTAGGCTCAACGAAATGACAAAAATGGCAAACACAACGGCAAACGAACAAGACACACCTCTTCACAAGAGGGCGGTGGCCGAGGCCACCTATGTTTGAGTCAAAAGGTATGGCACTGCGAAGATTTTAACCTTGGGCCCATGACCAAAACTCGTCTTTTAAGCACAAGTGCCATCAACAATGGCTAAAGTGAAAGACGTGATCAATTTATGCATAATGGGGGGAGGGAGAGTTCATTGAGAGAACAACACTCCCCCTATGTCCATGCCTACACCTAAACTAAACAACAAATTGAGCGTGGTAGGGTGTGCACGGGTTCAAGCCACATTGCTCGAATCAATGATATTTAGCTCATGCCTTAACTCGCGAAATCTTGCTTCATCCAAGGGCTTCGTGAAAATATCTGCAAGGTTGTCATGAGTGTTGACATAGTTGAGCTCGATCTCTCCTCGCCTAATGTGATCCCGGATGAAGTGATACCGAATCTCAATATGCTTCGTCTTGAAGTGTTGCACCGGGTTGAGAGAAATCTTGATGGCACTTTCATTGTCACACCAAAGAGGCACTTTGTCACAAGTGACACCGTAATCCTTTAAAGTTTGCCTCAACCATAGAAGTTGTGCACAACAACTACCGGCGGCAACATACTCCGCCTCAGTGGACGAGAGAGACACACAACTTTGCTTTTTGGAAGACCAACTTACCAGAGAGCAACCAAGGAATTGGCACCCTCCGAAGGTGGACTTCCTATCCACTTTGTCTCCCGCCCAATCGGAATCCGGGTAACTTACAAGCTTGAAGTTTGATCCTCTTGGGTACCATAAGCCAAAGTTTGGGGTATGAGCCAAATATCGAAAGATTCGTTTGACCGCCACATAGTGACTTTCCTTAGGTGCGGCTTGAAAATGTGCACAAATACCCACACTCAACATGATGTCCGGTCTAGATGCACAAAGGTAAAGCAAGGATCCAATCATGGAATGATATACCTTTTGATCCACCACTTTACCATTGGGATCTAAGTCAAGTTGGCACTTGGTGGGCATTGGAGTGGAAGCCGGCTTGACGTCACTTAGCTTGAATCTCTTGAGCATGTCTTGAGTGTATTTGGATTGATTGATGAAGGTTCCTTCTCTTATTTGCTTCACTTTGAACCCTAGAAAGAACTTCAACTCTCCCATGGAGGACATCTCAAACTTAGAGGTCATGAGAGCGGCAAATTCCTCATTGAAAGCTTTGTTAGGAGAACCAAAGATAATATCATCAACATATAATTGGCACACAAACAACTCCCCTTTGACCTTCTTAGTAAAAAGAGTGGGGTCGATTATCCCAACTTCAAACCCACGGTCTTGTAACAACTCGGTAAGGTGGTCATACCACGCACATGGGGCTTGTTTAAGGCCATAGAGTGCCTTATCGAGTTGATACACATGATCGGGAAAGTAGGGATCCTCGAACCCGGGGGGTTTCTTGACGTACACCAATTCATTAATGGGACCATTAAGAAAAGCACTCTTCACATCCATTTGATGTAACTTAAAGTTATGATGAGAAGCATATGCAATCAACATGCGAATGGATTCAAGACGAGCAACGGGAGCAAAGGTTTCACCGTAGTCGATACCCTCGACTTGGGAGTAGCCTTGTGCTACCAAACGAGCCTTTTTGCGAATGATAATCCCATGGGCATCTTGCTTGTTCTTGAATATCCACTTGGTTCCAATGACATTGTGGTTCCCCATTGGCCTTGGCACCAATCTCCACACTTTGTTGCGCTCGAAGTTGTTGAGTTCTTCGTGCATGGCATTGAGCCAATCCGGATCTTCTAGCGCCTCATATACCTTGAGGGGTTCCACACAAGAGACAAATGCGTGATGCTCACAATAATTTGCTAATTGTCTACGAGTGCTTACCCCCTTTCTTAAGCTTCCAAGCACATTCGTCATGAGATGATCCTTGGTGGAGAGCTTGGAAGCAACCTTGGCGGCACGACGCTCTAATTCCTCCTTGGTGGTGAGTTGAGGAGCGGTAACTTGATCATCTTGAGCGCCGTCATGAACTTGTTCTTGATTTTGAACTTGCTCGGGGGAGAGAACTTGACCTTGGGCATCACTTGGTCTGTCAACACTGTCTTGAGTATGATCTTGCCCTTGGTCTTGTTCATGAGGTTGAGGGCCTTCACTTTGTTCTTCGGAAGCGTGTGGGCCTTGGGTTGGTGATGGCTCCACTCAAGTGGAGCCATCACCAACCTTCTCCTTCGGCCACAAGGGGTTCCTCAATGGGTAGGATGAAACCAACACCCATTCTTCTTATGGCTTGAGGAGGAATTTCATCACCTACATCACAAGTGCCACTTTGCTCCACATGGGAGCCATTATTCTCATCAAACTCCACGTTACACGTCTCCTCAATAAGTCCCGTGGATTTATTGAGGACACGGTAAGCATGAGAGTTTGTAGCATAACCAACAAATATGCTCTCATAAGCTCTAGCCTCAAATTTAGACAACCGAACACCTTTCTTGAGAATGAAGCACTTACACCCGAATACCCGGAAGTACTTGAGGTTGGGCTTGTTACCGGTGAGTATCTCATATGGAGTCTTGTTCAAGCCCTTGCGGAGGTAGAGCCGATTGGATGCATGACACGCGGTGTTGATGGCTTCAGCCCAAAAGTTGTACGGAGACTTGAACTCCGCCATCATGGTCCTTGCCGCATCCATCAACGTCCGGTTCTTCCTCTCCGCAACACCGTTTTGTTGAGGGGTGTATGGTGCGGAATATTGATGCTTGATTCCCTCATCACTAAGAAATTCATCCAAGCTGTAGTTCTTGAACTCGGTGCCGTTGTCACTTCTTATTGTCAAGATCTTTGCATTGTGTTGACGTTGTGCTTCATTTGCAAAGTCAATGACGGTTTGTTGGGTCTCGCTCTTCCTCTTGAAGAAATACACCCACGTGTACCTTGAGTAGTCATCCACAATCACCAAGCAATACTTTCTACCTCCAAGACTATCGAAGGATGGGGGCCCAAAAAGATCCATGTGAAGGAGTTCCAAGGGCCTCTTTGAATAAATGATAGTCGTGGGAGGGTGAGCCTTCTCATGTAGCTTTCCTTCGATACAGGCACTGCAAGCACGATCTTTAACAAAACTAACATTCGTTAGTCCACGGACATGGTCCCCCTTTAGGAGACTTTGCAAAGATCTCATATTGACATGGGCTAAACGGCGATGCCAAAGCCATCCCACATCAACTTTAGCCATTAGGCATGTCGCGGTCTTAGTGGGTCGCTCCGAAAAGTTAATCACATATAGACCGTTCTCGACCTGCCCAACAAAGGCTACTTTAAGAGTCTTGCTCCACAAGAGGGCCACGGTATCGATATCAAAGAAAGTGGCAAAGCCCATGATTGCAAGTTGACGAACGGAAAGTAAATTGTATGCAAGGGACTCAACAAGCATGACCTTCTCGATCGTGAGATCATGAGAGATGACAACCTTGCCAAGTCCCAATACCTTAGAAGATGAGGCGTCACCCCACTCTACATTGGTGGGCATAGATGGAGCCTTGTGCACGTCCACCACCAAGTCCTTGCTTCCGGTCATACGATTTGTAGCTCCGCTATCGAGCAACCATGATCCACCACCGGAAGCAAACAGCTACAAGAGATTAATGCTTGGTTTTAGGTACCCATTTTGTAATGGGTCCTTTGATGTTAGTAACAAGGGTCTTAGGAACCCAAATAGACCATTCAATGTACTCATGAAGAGAACCAACAAATTTGGCATAAACATGCCCATCACTAGCACGTCACAACACATAAGAAGGATTAAAATCGCCGGCTTTGTTGGGAGAGGTGACATTGCCCTTCTTGACTTTGGTCTTCTTCTTCTCCTCGGGGACACTCTCTCCCGTCCTCACAAAGGTTTGCATGAGGGGAGGAGGTCGTTTGGTCTTGTCATTCTTCTTCTTGTTCTTGGAGTCGGGGACGTACCCAACCCCTTCCTTCGCCACACCTCCCTTTTGGTTGATCAAGAGATCGTTGAGGTTCTTCTTGCCTTGTATGCAAGTCGCAAGACCTCTCTCAAGTTGCACCTTCAACTTAGCATTTTCCTCAACAAGATGCATATGCTCACAACACGGGTTAGTAGCATTTGCATTATCAATTAAAACCATATGAGGAAAAGTTGCTTTCTCCTTAGTTAGCTTCACTTGGAGTTGATCATGAGACTCCTTGAGACTAGCGTGAATACCCTTCAAGGCCTTGTGGGCCTTGTCAAGTATATCAAACTCCTCTTTGAGTCTAGCAAGATCAACCCCAAGTTTGGCCTTCTCGGAATTTAGCACACGAGAAACAACGAGGGCATGATCATAATCTTTCTCTAACTTAGCATGATCAACGTTGTGTGACTCCTCAAGAGCCAAACGAAGACCACGCTCTTCCTCAAGAGCATTGGAAAGATCCGAAATCTCATCAGCATAGTCACGACTATGCCCTTCCATCTTCGAGATGGTGTCTTCGTGAGCCTCAATCATGTCATTGGCCTCACCAAGTTGTTCCAAGAGAGCAACAAAGTGCTTCTTGGATTTTCCCTTGAGTTTTCCCATAAAGGCCTCAAACTCGTTAGCCTCCGCATTAGCTCCCTCAACTTCATTAATGCTATCCGATGGGGAAGGATGATTAATGATGGTAGTTTTGATGTTGGAGGTTACCTTGTTGGTGGCTTTAGCCATGAGGCACTTGGCGGTGATGCTCTCGTTGGGTGAGTCGAAGAGAGATACTCGTGACGTTGTTGCAATGGCAATGGAGGCCATGGCAACCGACTCATCATCTTCATCATCGTCATCATCCTCATTGTACTCTTCTTGCACAACCAAGGCCTTGGGTGGAGTCTTCTTGGTGAAGTTGTTCTTATTGGGGAATGACTTGGCCTTGTCCTTTCGGATGAGTTTGCCACCATTGTCTTCCCTCTTCTCATACGGGCATTCCGCAACGAAATGACTCACGTTGCCGCAATTGTAGCAAGTCCTTACACGTTGCTTGCCCCTTGTGCCACTCGAGTTGTTTTTGCTAAAGTTGGGCCTCGAGTTTTTCTTGCTCCAAAATTGCCTTGAAGCAAGTGCCATGTGTTCATGATATGCATACTTCGTATCTTCGGGGTTGCTCTCCTCTTCTTCCTCTTCTTCTTCTTCCACGGTGAGCTTGGCCTTCAATGCAAGGTTAGGCTTCTTTGCCCGTTGAGAACGGAGCACCGCATTGTCGGCGGTCTTGTCCAAAATGTTCATGGCCACAAACTCATCCAACACTTCACTTGAGGTCAAAGTGTGGAAGTCCGGTCTTTGGCGAATGACGGAGGACATGGCCTTGTGGTAGGGCATCATTACCTTGAGGAATTTTCGCTTGATCCAATTGTCATCCGTGTCCTTGCTCCCGTGATCTCGTAGTGAGACCGCGAGTTTGGTGACTCTCCGATAAAGCTCACGGGGTTCTTCATCTTCCTTCATTGCAAACTGATCGGCCTCATCTTGTACCACTTCATAGTTGGAGCGTTGAATGCTTGCGCTTCCTCGGTAGAGAGACACGACACAATGCCATGCATCTTTGGCCAAGGCGAAGGGACGAAGATGAGGCAGGTCTTCGGGTGGAATTGCATATTGAATGATGAAGAGAGCATTCTCATTGAATTGGTTGTCCGCGGCTTCTCGAGGAGTGAAGTTGCTTGGATCATGTGGATAGAAACCTTCTTCAATGATTCTCCAAAGATTAGTGTTCACATGATTTAAATGACGTTTAAAGTGGTAAACCCAAGAATCAAAATCCTCATTTTTCACAATCTTCGGGGGAGGACCGGCATGATTCAAATGAGTGGAAGGAACCGGTCCACCATAAATAAGTGGTGGTTCCACATGGGCAAAGATGCCGGTGCCATTCTTGCCATTAGAAGAAGGAGCCTTTTCACTACTAGCTTCCCCCTTGTCGGGGAAAGCATCCGACACCTTGTTGGCGGGATCACCCACTTTCAACGGTGCAGTGGATAGTTTAAGCCCCTCAAGAAATTTGGTAAACATGCTTTCAACTTCGGTCGTCATGGAGGTTTTCAATGTCTCCAAGGCCACATTGAACTCCTCACGAGAGACCGAAGTTCCCCATCTCCCGTAGACGAGATCGGATTCACACCGGAGTGTTCCTCCACACCGTCTATGGTATCAACCATACTCTTTGGATGGTAAAGTCCTTAATAAAGAGACGAAGCTCTGATACCAATTGAAAGGATCGATATGGTTGACTAGGGGGGGGGGGGGGGTGAATAGGCAACTACCAATTTTTAGCTTTTCTTTACCAAATTAAACTTTGCATCAAAGTAGGTCGTCTAGATGTGCAACTAGGTGAGCAACCTATATGATGCAATATCAACAAGCATACAAGCAAGCAAGGGAACAAACACTAAAGAGCTTGCACAAGTAAAGGTAAGAGATAACCAAGAGTGGATCCGGCGAAGACGAGGATGTGTTATCGAAGTTCCTTCCTTTTGAGGGGAAGCACGTCTCCGTTGGAGTGGTGTGGAGGCACAATGCTCCCCAAGAAGCCACTAGGGCCACTGTATTCTCCTCACGCCCTCACACAATGCGAGATGCCGTGATTCCACTATTGGTGCCCTTGAAGGCGGCGACCGAACCTTTACAAACAAGGTTGGGGCAATCTCCACAACTTAATCGGAGGCTCCCAACAAGACCACGAAGCTTCACCACAATGGAATATGGCTCGGAGGTGACCTCAACTGTCTAGGGTGCTCAAACACCCAAGAGTAACAAGATCCGCTAGGGATGAGTGGGGGAATCGAAAATCCCTTGGTGGAAGTGTAGATCAAAGCCTTCTCAACCACTCCCGAGCAAATCAACAAGTTTGATTGGCTAGGGAGGTAGGTCGGGCAAAATGAAGCTTGGAGTATTTAATGGAGCTTGAGCAATAAATGGAGCTTGGGGGAAGAAGAGGTGGGTGGAAAGGAAGAAGGGGGCTCCTTTTTATAGTGGGGGCAACAATCCCGTTGCCCCCCACCAACCGGCCCCGCACAGGGCGGTACTACCGCTGAAACGGAGTGGTACTACCGCCAGGCGATGGTACTGCCGGGCCAGCCAGTGGTACTGCCGCACTGAGGAGACTAGGTAGGGAAAAACTCCAACTGTGGTACTGCCGCGGTGGTAGGGTGGTACTACCGCTCCAGGAACGGTACTACTGCCACTACAACCGTGACTAGTGCCGCATAACCCGACACGAGAAAACGGCCTCTCAAATCGAGGCGGTAGGAGCCCGACTGCCCAACGGTACTACGACAGTGGGGTCAAGGGCGGTAGTACCGCTGTGGAGCGGTACTGCCGCTTATGACCCTTCGGCCATAGTACCGTAGGCGGTGCAGTACTACCGCTGGGGCGAGAGAGAGAGAGGGAGAAGGGATCTCTCAAAGAATCTGAGGACCAGGCGGAGGTGCCGGGCCCCCAGCGGTACTACTACTGTGGAGCCATGGCGGTACTACCGCTGCGGAGCGGTACTGCCGCCTGTGGCTTCTCAGCGGTACTACCGCTGGGTGCACGGTACTGCCGCTCAGACCCAGACAGGACAAGGAAGAGAGGAGAGATCTCTTCAATGGACAGGAAAAGCTCGGAGGGTGAGAAGCTGATGTGTATGTGATGATTCCACCCATGCAAAACCCCAGCGGACCCCCTCTTGATAGTACGGTGCCCTCTATGCAACTAGTCCACCGAGAAAGAAACGAAAGAGCTACACCATCTTGAAATACACCCCAAGGGAAAGAAGGCGTCTCGTGCCAGGGGAGAATCTGTGAATAATTCAAAGCACAAGATTAGTCTGCCAACATGTTGTGATCAATCACCAAAACTACCTTGAGAGAGATATGCCGTAACACCGGTGAACCGGACGAACCGCGCCGGTTCGCCGGTCTAGGGCAGTTCGCGAGCGGGGTGGAGGCGTCGCTAGCTCCGGCAATGACAGCACAACAGCGCGGCAGTAGGGGGGCTCCGGCGGGGCTGGAGGAGGCCAGGCAGGCGGGGCAAGGCGGATCTGGCCACTCCCGGCCAAATTCAGCCGGCGGAACCGGCAATGGCAACATGGGGGACGGGATCTGGCCAGCTGGGCTCGCCGGAGATCCAAAGCGGTGGCGACGCTACTGTCCCAGGTAGAGAGAGGGGGGAGGGAGCGGAGATGGAGGAGACGGGGTCGGGGTGAGGTCGACCTGGTGGCGGCGCGGAGCACCTGAGCGGAGGTGGTCGCCGGCGGCGACTCCGGCGGGAGGAGGCCGGCGAGGGCAATGTGGTGGTGCGGGCGAGCTTCGGGAGCCGTGGGGAGGTGGAGCGTTCGGGCGGTGGGGAGCGGGAGCCGTGGGCGGCTGCGCGCGGGCTTGAGGACGGGCCCCGATGGGCTTCGTGGGCCTGGGCCGGGCCTAGGCGGGCCGCGGCGGCGGGGAGGACGCATGGGGACGCGTGGCATCGTGGGAGTGGGCGAGGCTGGCGGCTGCGGCGGCGCAGGGGTAATCGGGAGGCGCCACGTGGCGGGAGCGAGGTGGCGGCGTTGGATCCGAGGAAGGGGAGGGTTTGGCTGCGGCTATGAGGTAGGGGAAGGGCTAGGGATGCCCAAAAATGGCAAGGGGGCTGCTTAAATAGGGTAGGGGGTCTAGGGTTAGGGGAACTAGTCTGTTTTCGGACCATTAAATCTTGATCGGATGACTCCGGACGTGAGGAGGGCTAGGTGGGCTGCAGGTGGGCTGTGCGGAAGGCAATGGGCTGAGAAGAGAGGAGAGAGAAAAAGGCCTGACAGCAGTCTTCGGAGACCAAAAACGTCTGACAGTTTGACCGACTATAATGCTGCTATAGTTATCCATTGGGGCATCAAACGGACTCCGAATGCGATGAAACTTGGCAAGCGGCCTACCTACAACAAAACAATACCGCACGCCAACTCTCATCCCATTCCGAGAACATTTTCTGTCCACTTATAAAATACTATTTCGGACATGCCACGGGCGCGTGCAAGTGTGTCTAGGCTCAGAACGGACAACGGAGAGAACTGGGGAACCCAGACGGATGCAAGTTTTGAAAACATGATGATGCAATGCACATGAGGACATGGAAAGATGCAACACGCAAGAGAATGACATGGCAACAACGCGCAAAATGGGAAGACACCTAGCGCAACGGTCTTGGGTCGTTACAACACTCCACCACTACAAGAGGATCTCGTCCCGAGATCTAGGATGGCACCGGAGAAAAACGGAAGAGGAAGAGAAGAGGTAAAACTAAGTTGCTTTTTGTACAAACGAGTGAAACCACGAGCCTTGAAAGGTTGTACAAATTCAAAGAAAGAATACAACGAAGATGAACAAAGTTGAAAACACTCCGTTAGAACAGAGGAACAAGGAACATTACTAGAACCTTGTAGGTTGAAAGACATAAGAAAAGGGTTGCAATGGACAAGAAGTACATGCAAGCACTCCGGTTGAAACGAGATGTACTAGGAACGATAAAGATCAATTACGACAACACTCCGGTTGGAAATCGAAGGCAATAATATGAACTTGGCAAAATGAAAGCACTTGTATGGGACTCCGGCTTGAAGAGGAATGATAGCCACAACACTCCAATTAAAACAAGATAGAGAAGGAATAAGAATGATATAATTTGGGCAACACTCCGACTGTAAATGGAAGGAATTGAACATGATCTTGACAAGATGGGAGGATACTTGATGAAATCAACAACACACTGACTCCGGAACTATTGAAAGAATGACACAAGGGGTAAGAAGGATTTCAGGCAGCACTCCAGTTGAGAAGGGAGGCAAAACTTGATAAGATGAGAGAACTCGAATGGATGAAATGACACACCGGTTGAATGGATAAGCAAAGGAAATAACATGATCTTGACAAAAATGAGATGATGGGTCGAAGAGAGCAGCATCACCATGCCTCCGGAAGAAATGAAACAATGAAATGACAAGAACGGAGAAAAGAACAACTTCCACCACAAATGAATTTGAAAGAGCATCCTTGCACAGAAGGATTGAACGGAGTTGTTGGAAGATCAACACGGAAGGATATCATCCACGTGGGCTTATGGAAACATCTCAAAATTATGAGGTGAGCTTCTGCCACCAACGAAAACAAATGATTTGATTGAGAGTCAGAAAAGATAGAAAGCTCCTTCCACCGAGGTGATAATTAAGGAGAATACCTGGATCATAGATAAGTACCACAATAGCAACATTCCTTAGGGAAGGTTGTAGGTGAATTATAACCCAAGATAACTCCAACAAAGAGATTGATTGGTTGAAAAGATCTCTTGAACGAAGAGAAAATGATGGATTTAGATATCTCATTCTTAACAACTTGTGAACCTTGAAACACGAAGGGAAGTTGTCAAGGATGACATAACACCACCTCAAAATATAAGATAGAAAGAACTACACTTCGGATGCAAGATGAAGCATGCTTGAACTCCTCAAAACAAAACATGTGTTGGACACCATGTTTATCTTTGAGTATGGCTTGGCGGATCTTAACTCCGAGAGAAATCTTGAAGAACAATTGAAGGATGAAAAGAATCCTTGACGAACACCATGTAGAGCCTCAATGAAGAACTCCGGTAATAAAAGGATGATATAAAGAAATAGAAGTTGAAAACACAAGGTGAATCCTTGCAATGATTTAGATGAATCTTCGTGGTGATATACTTGAGAGATCTTGGAACTTCGGGAAAGTATGAAGCACTTGAACCGGGAATTTACTCACCGTGAACAAACTCCGGAAGATGAATCCATCACTTGGATGAAGCAAGAATAAGAATTATGTTATGCGTATCCTTCACCAATTTAAATTGATGACCATCAACGGATTTGGCATACTACTTATTCTCGTAGAAAGGATTAAGATAGATATAGCATAAACTTGAGAAGGTGTTGATGGAACCACCGGTGGAATTTGGAAACAACAAATGAATTAATATGACAACGAAGGAAGATTAATCTTGAGTGAAGCACCATAAGAATTGAAAATGAGAGTAGCAAAGGCACAAATCACCGGGTAGAATTGGAAAACGAATGAAGATACTTGAGGGAATTTAGATACAAGTGAAACGATGAGATCATGAACTAACTAGAGAATACTTGAGCGATGCACCGGTAAGATTTGGAGAATGAGAGCTGAAAGCTGAGAATGAATAAACCCCAAATGATGGCCTTCGGAGAGTCAGACTGAAAAGACTCCTGAATTGTTCCAGATGGGTGAAAAGAATTCTCACAATCGAAAACAATTATGAGAGGATGGCATCAAACTAGAACCATGAATCTTCAATCGGTCTCCAAATCCGAGAATGACGACAAGAAACACCATCAAGAATTGTTGAGACACTCCGAAATGATTAAAAGAGGAAATGTTGAGCCAAAGATGAAAGGAATTTGAAAACGATATTGGAGAAGGAAATTGACTGATGAAGATTCATTCTTACATCAAACTTTAGAAGATTTGAGATAGCTCCGAGAAAATTAGAAGAGTCAGGTAAGATCCTGGGAAAAGACATGTGGTTTAGGGCCCACTCAAGAGAAAACACCGTTGAATGATTTAAAAGATAGATTGTGCCGTTGAATTAAATGGCTTGAATGAGATAACAACCTCAAAATATCTTGAACGGATTAAGAATGGAAGTACGAATCTTCTGAGATATTTTCAGTACTCCAGATAAACATGAATAACAAGAGGTGGATGATTAAGAAGTGCACCGGCATGAGAAGACATTTGGAACGAGGAAAGGATATGATTGGCAAAGCTTGACTTGAATCCACCGGAGAAGAAAAAGATCGAATAATGATGAAATTGAAGCCCCGTTAGTATCTTCCTGAGAATCACCGGATAAGAACATTGACGGAAAAGAATGGAGAGGCTTCCCATCAATAAGATGGATACTTGATTAAGAAATCCGATTCCTTGAAGAAAAAGGGTGGGAGGGCGGGAAAACAAAGGCACCTTGGGCATATGGAATGGATACCGTTGAGAAAACTTAGAGTTGATCTTGCGGATGTTGAATATGGTCAGATCCACTTGAAGGGAAGCACGTCGGTTGAAAAGGATTGACAAAACAATCTTGAAGATCAAGAAGGCTTACTATTCACATAGGAATATGAGAACAATGCTTAGGAAAGGTATGGAATCAACACTTGACATTGAAGCAACTCGAATACCACAACTCAAAACAAACAAAGGATTGGCTTGCAGAATAAGCCGGAACAAACATATGATAGACCCCATATCATATCATGTGTCTATTGGAAGGATATCCTACGTGATAGTTGAATTCCCACTTATAAACTCCCGAAACTTTCTGGTTATGCAATCAGGTGTTGGGGATACAGGGGAAGCATAATATCTCACCCAAACTAACAATTCCTACATCCAGCTGTATCCATCCTTCAACACATAACCAAGAAACCTTCGGAAATCATGTACCTCAACCTTTGAAAAGCATCCGTTATATGAGTTATGATAATACTCCCGAATTCCCGCCCCAGTACTGGGTGGCGTCGAGGTTATCTCACCAACAATTGCATAAAAGAGATTTTCGATGTTAGCGAAACTCAGGTATTCCAGAACTGCAACGATAAAATTGTGACGACAACACCTCGGAGCTCAACTCCCTGGGACACTGCCACAACCCCTAAATGTCAGGAGGCACCAAGAACAATGTTCTCGTCACAAGACTATCAGAACGATTCCAAGATACCCACGTGATCCTAATTTTTTTCGTGAAATTTGAGGAGAGGAAAGTCAAAACTTCTACATCAGGAGGCCTCACCAGAGCAATGAAGGGGTCGAGGAGTAAAAAGAATCCTACTCTTTGATATATATAATCCTAAGACTCAAAACATTTTGATCTAGACTCAACAACGTCAGCGATTCGATCAAGCAGGGGGCTCCTAAGTCGGGGATGGCTCTGATTACCAACTTGTAACGCCCACAATGCGGCTATATCTCCCACATGTCGATGCACGACTTAGAGGCATAACCGCATTGTGGTTTTGTCGCAAAAGGGGTAATCTTCACACAATCTCATGTACTGAATAAGAAAGGGATAAAGAGTTGGCTTACAATCGCCACTTCACACAAAAAACAATTTAAACATACATCATCCAGAGTACAATCAAGGTCCGACTATGGAACCAAAATAAAAGAAGTCAACCCCAAATGCTAGATCCCCGATCGTCCGAACCGGGCACCACTACTGATCAACCGGAAAAGACACAAAACAACGATCAAAATCTTCATCGAGCTCCCACTTGAGCTAGGTTGCGCCGCCTGCGCTGGTATCATCGGCACCTGCAACTGTTTGGAAGTATCCGTGAGTCACGAGGACTCAGCAATCTCACACCCGCGAGATCAAGACTATTTAGGCTTACGGGTAGGATAGGGTAATGAGGTGGAGCTGCAGCAAGCACTAAGCAAAAAATGGTGGCTAACATACGCAAATGATAGCGAGAAGAGAAGCAACACCATGGTCGAGAAGCTAGAAGTGATCAAGAAGTGATCCTGAAACTACTTACGTTCAAGCATAACACAAGACCGTGTTGTTGGGGAACGTAGTAATTTCAAAAAAAAATTCCTACGCACACACAAGATCATGGTGATGCATAGCAACGAGAGGGGAGAGTATCGTCCACGTACCATCATAGACCGAAAGTGGAAGCGTTAGCACAACGCGGTTGATGTAGTCGTATGTCTTCATGATCCGACCGATCCAAGTGCCGAATGTACGACACCTCCGAGTTCAGCACACGTTCAGCTCGATGTCGTCCCGCAGAGCTTCATGGGAGAGTTCCGTCAGCATGACGGTGTGATGACGGTGATGATGTTGCTACCGATGCAGGTCTTCGCCTAAGCACTGCTACGATATGATCGAGGTGGAATATGGTGGAGGGGGGCACCGCACACGGCTAAGAGATCAAGAGATCAACTGTTGTGTCCTGGGGTGCCCCCTGCCCCCGTATATAAAGGAGCAAAGGAGGAGGAGGCCGGCCCTAGGAGGGGCGCGCAAAGGGAGTATGATTCCTACTCCTAGTAGGAGTAGGTTTCCTCCTTTCCTAGTCCAACTAGGAGAAGGGGGAAAGGAGGGAAGGGGAGAAGGAAGGGAGAGGGGGGCCGCGCCTCAAACCCCTTGTCCAATTCGGACTGGGCTTGGGAGGGGCGCGCGCCACTCATGGCTGCTGCCTCTCCTTCCCACTAAAGCCCATTAAGGCCCAACACTTCTTCCCCGTATTCCTGTAACTCACCGGTACTCCAAAAAATGCCCGAATCACTCGGAATCTTCCGATGTCCGAATATAGTCGTCCAATATATCGATCTTTATGTATCGACCATTTTGAGACTCCTCGCCATGTCCCCGATCTCATCTGGGACTCCGAACTACCTTCGGTACATCAAAACACATAAACTCATAATACAAATCATCACCAAACTTTAAACGTGCGGACCCTACGGGTTTGAGAACTATGCAGACATGACCGAGACACGTCTCCAGTCAATAACCAATAGCGGAACCTGGATGCTCATATTGGCTTCCACATATTCTACTAAGATCTTTATCGGTCAAACCGCATAACAACATACGTTATTCCCTTTGTCATCGGTATGTTACTTGCCCAAGATTCGATCGTCGGTATCTCAATACCTAGTTCAATCTCGTTACCGGCAAGTCTCTTTACTCGTTCTGTAATACATCATCCCGTAAGTAATTCATTAGTTACAATGCTTGCAAGGCTTATAGTGATGTGTATTACCGAGTGGGCCCAGAGATACCTCTCCGATGATCGGAGTGAAAAATCCTAATCTCGAAATACGCCAACTCAACAGGTACCTTCGGAGACACCTGTAGAGCACCTTTATAATCACCTAGTTACGTTGTGACGTTTGGTAGCACACAAAGTGTTCCTCCGGTAAACGGGAGTTGCATAATCTCATAGTCATATGAACATGTATAAGTCATGAAGAAAGCAATAGCAACATACTAAATGATCAAGTGCTAAGCTAACAGAATGGGTCAAGTCAATCACATCATTCTCCTAATGACATGACCCCGTTAATCAAATGACAACTCATGTCTATGGTTAGGAAACTTAACCATCTTTGATTAACGAGCTAGTCAAGTAGAGGCATACTAGTGACACTATGTTTGTCTATGTATTCACACATGCATTATGTTTCCGGTTAATACAATTCTAGCATGAATAATAAACATTTATCATGAAATAAGGAAATAAATAATAACTTTATTATTGCCTCTAGGGCATATTTCCTTCAGTCTCCCACTTGCACTAGAGTCAATAATCTAGTTCACATCGCCATGTGATTTAACACCAATAGTTCACATCACCATGTGATTAACACCCATAGTTCACATCGTCATGTGACCAACACCCAAAGGATTTACTAGAGTCAATAATCTAGTTCACATCGCTATGTGATTAACACCCAAAGAGTACTAAGGTGTGATCATGTTTTGCTTCTGAGAGAAGTTTAGTATACGGGTCTGCCACATTCAGATCCGTATGTATTTTGGAATTTCTATGTCAACAATGCTCTGCACGGAGCTACTCTAGCTAATTTCTCCCACTTTCAAAATCCAGATTGGGACTTAGAGTCTTCTGGATCAGTGTCAAAATTTGTATCGACGTAACCCTTTATGATGAAACTTTTGTCACCTCCATAATCGAGAAACATATCCTTATTCCACTAAGGATAATTTTGACCACTATCTAGTGATCTACTCCAAGATCACTATTGTACTCCCTTGCTAAACTCAATGTAGGGTATACAATAGATCTGGTACACAACATGGCATACTTTATAGAACTATGGCTGAGGCATAGGGAATGACTTTCATTCTCTTTCTATCTTCCGCCGTGGTCGGGCTTTGAGTTTTACCCAATTTCACACCTTGTAACACAGGTAAGAACTCTTTCTTTGACTGTTCCATTTTGAAATACTTCAAATCTTGTCAAGGTATGTACTCATTGAAAAAACTTATCAAGCATCTTGATCTATCTCTATAGATCTTGATGCTCAATATGTAAGTAGCTTCACCAAGGTCTTTATTTGAAAAACTCCTTTCAAAGACTCCTTTATGCTTTCCAGAAAATTCTACATTATTTCCAATCAACAATATGTCATTCACATATATTTATCAGAAATGTTGTAGTGCTCCCACTCACTCTCTTGTAAATACATGCTTCACCACAAGTCTGTATGAAACTATATGCTTTGATCAACTCATCAAAGCGTATATTCCAACTCTGAGATGCTTGCACTAGTCCATAGATGGATCGCTGGAGCTTGCACATTTTGTTAGCACCTTTAGGATCGACAAAACCTTCTGGTTGCATCATATACAACTCTTCTTTAAGAAATCCATTAAGGAATGTAGTTTTGACATCCATTTGCCAAATTTTATAAAATGTGGCAATTTTCTAACATGATTCAGACAGACTTAAGCATCGCTACAAGTGAGAAAATCTCATTGTAGTCAACACCTTGAACTTTGTCAAAACCTTTTTCGACAAGTCTAGCTTTGTAGATAGTAACACTAATATCAGCGTCCATCTTCCTCTTAAAGATCCATTTATTTTCTATGGCTTGCCGATCATTGGGCAAGTCAACCAAAGTCCACACTTTGTCCTCATACATGGATCCCATCTCAGATTTCATGGCCTCAAGCAATTCGCGGAATCTGGGCTCATCATCGCTTCCTCATAGTACGCGGGTTCGTCATGGTCAAGTAACATGACCTCCAGAACAGAATTAGCATACCACCCTGGTGCAGAACATACTCTGGTTGACCTACGAGGTTCGATAGTAACTTGATCTGAAGTTTCAAGATCAACATCATTAACTTCCTCACTAATTGGTGTAGGCATCACTGGAATAGAGTTCTGTGATGAACTACTTTCCAATTCGGGAGAAGGTACAATTACCTCATCAAGTTCTACTTTCTTCCCACTCACTTCTTTCGAGAGAAACTCCTTCTCTAGAAAGGATCCATTCTTAGCAACGAATGTCTTGACTTCGGATCTGTGATAGAAGGTGTACCCAACAGTCTCCTTTGGGTATCCTATGAAGCGACATTTCTCCGATTTGGGTTTGAGCTTATCAAGATGAAACTTTTTCACATAAGCATCGCAACCCCAAACTTTAAGAAATGACAACTTGGGTTTCTTGCTAAACCACAATTCATAAGGTGTCGTCTCAACGGATTTAGATGGTGCCCTATTTAACGTGAATGCAGCTGTCTCTAATGCATAACCCCAAAACAATAGTGGTAAATCAGTAAGAGACATCGTAGATTGTACCATATCTAATAAAGTACGGTTATGATGTTCGGACACACCATTACGCTGTGGTGTTCCAGGTGACGTGAGTTGCGAAACTATTTCGCATTGTTTCAAATGAAGACCAAACTCGTAACTCAAATATTCTCCTCCATGATCAGATCATAGAAACTTTATTTTCTTGTTACGATGATTTTCCACTTCACTCTGAAATTATATGAACTTTTCAAATGTTTCAGACTTATGTTTCATCAAGTAGATATACACATATCTGCTCAAATCATCTGTGAAGGTCAGAAAACAATGATACCCACCGTGAGTCTCAACACTCATTGGACCGCATACATCGGTATGTATTATTTCCAGTAAGTCAGTGGCTCGCTGCATTGTTCCGGAGAACGGAGTCTTAGTCATCTTGCCCATGAGGCATGGTCCGCAAGCATCAACCGATTCGTAATCAAGTGATTCCAAAAGCCCATCAGCATGGATTTTCTTCATGTACTTTACACCAATATGACCTAAACGGCAGTGCCACAAATAAGTTGCACTATTATTATTAACTTTGCATCTTTTGGCTTCAATATTATGAATATGTGTATCACTATGACCGAGATTCAATAAACCATTCACCTTGGGTGCATGACCATTGAAGGTTTTATTCATGTAAACAGAACAAAAATTATTCTCTGAATTTAAATGAATAACCGTATTACAATAAACATGATCAAATCATATTCAAGCTTAACGAAAACACCAAATAACATTTATTTATGTTCAACACTAATCCCGAAAGTATAGGGAGTGTGCGATGATGATCATATCAATCTTGGAACCACTTCCAACACACATCGTCACTTCACCCTTAACTACTCTCTGTTCATTCTGCAACTCCTGTTTCGAGTTACTAATCACAACAACTGAACTAGTATCAAATACTGAGGGGTTGCTATAAACACTAGTAAAGTACACATCAATAACATGTATATCAAATATACCTTTGTTCACTTTTCCATCCTTCTTATCCGCCAAATACTTGGGGCAGTTCTGCTTCCAGTGACCAGTCCCTTTGTAGTAGAAGCACTTAGTCTCAGGCTTAGGTCTAGACTTGGGCTTCTTCACTTGAGCAGCAACTTGCTTGCCATTCTTCTTGAAGTTCCCCTTCTTCCCTTTGCCCTTTTCTTGAAACTAGTGGTCTTGTCAACCATCAACACTTGATGCTTTTATTGATTTCTACCTTCGTCGATTTCAGCATCACGAAGAGCTTGGGAATCGTTTCCGTTATCCCTTGCATATTATAGTTCATCACGAAGTTCGAGTAACTTGGTGATAGTGACTAGAGAACTCTGTCAATCACTATCTTATCTGGAAGATTAACTCCCACTTGATTCAAGTGATTGTAGTACTCAGGCATTCTGAGCACATGCTCACTAGTTGAGCTATTCTCCTCTATCTTGTAGGCAAAGTGCTTGTCAAAGGTCTCATACCTTTCGACATGGGCATGAGTCTGAAATACTAATTTCAACTCTTGGAACATCTCATATGCTCCGTGGCATTCAAAACGTCTTTGAAGCCCCGATTCTAAGCCGTAAAGCATGGTGCCCTAGACTATCAAGTAGTCATCATATCGAGCTCGCCAAACATTCATAACGTCTGCATCTGCTCCTGCAATCGGTCTATCACCTAGCGATGCATCAAGGACATAATTCTTCTGTGCGACAATGAGGATAATCCTCAGATAACAGATCCAATCCGCATCATTGCTACTAATATCTTTCAACTTAGTTTTTCTCTAGGAACATATCAAAATAAACGGAGAGCTACATCACGAGCTATTGATCTCCAACATAGTTATGGAAATACTATCAGGACTAAGTTCATGATAAATTAAGTTCAATTAATCATATTACTTAAGAAATCCCACTTAGATAGACATCCCTCTAGTCATCTAAATGATCACGTGATCCAAATCAACTAAACCATGTCCGATCATCACGTGAGATGGAGTAGTTTCAATGGTGAACATCACTATGTTGATCATATCTACTATATGATTCACGCTCGACCTTTCGGTCTCAGTGTTCCGAGGCCATATCTGCATATGCTAGGCTCATCAAGTTTAACCTGATTATTCCACCTGTGCAACTATTTTGCACCCGTTGTATGTGAACGTAGAGCTTATCACACCCGATCATCACGTGGTGTCTCAGCACGAAGAACTTTCGCAACGGTGCATACTCAGGGAGAACACTTATACCTTGAAATTTAGTGAGAGATCATCTTATAATGCTACCGCCGAACTAAGCAAAATAAGATGCATAAAGGATAAACATCATATGCAATCGAAATATGTGACATGATATGGCCATGATCATCTTGCGCCTTTGATCTCCATCTCCAAAGTACCGTCATGATCTCTATCGTCACCGGCATGACACCATGATCTCCATCATCTTGATCTCTATCAATGTGCCGTCACATGGTCGTCTGGCTAACTATTGCTTTTTGCAACTGTTGCTATCGCATAGCAATAAAGTAAAGCAATTACATAGCACTTGCATATTATGCAAATAAAGAGACAACCATAAGGTTCCTGCCAGTAGCCGATAACTTTAACAAAACATGATCATCTCATACAACAATTTATATTTCATCACGCCTTGACCATATCACATCACGACATGCCCTGCAAAAAACAAGTTAGACGTCCTCTACTTTGTTGTTGCAAGTTTTACGTGGCTGCTACGGGCTGAGCAAGAACCGTTCTCTTACCTACGCATCAAAACCACAACGATAGTTTGTCAAGTTAGTGCTGTTTTAACCTTCTCAAGGACCGGGCGTAGCCACACTCGGTTCAACTAAAGTTGGAGAAACTGACCCCTGACAGCCACCTGTGTGCAAAGCACGTCGGTAGAACCAGTCTCGCGTAAGAGTACGCGTAATGTCAGTCCAGGCCGCTTCATCCAACAATACTGCCAAACCAAAGTATGACATGCTGGTAAGCAGTATGACTTGTATCGCCCACAACTCACTTGTGTTCTACTCGTGCATATAACATCTACGCATAAAACCTGGCTCGGATGCCACTCTTGGGGAACATAGTAATTTCAAAAAAAAAATCCTACGCACACACAGGATCATGGTGATGCATAGCAACGAGAGGGGAGAGTATCTTCCACGTACCCTCGTAGACTGAAAGCAGAAGCGTTACCACAACGCGGATGATGTAGTCGCACGTCTTCACGATCCGACCGATCCAAGTACCGAACGTACGACACCTCCGAGTTCAGCACACGTTCAGCTCGATGACGTCCCGCGAACTCCGATCTAGCAGAGCTTCATGGGAGAGTTCCGTCAGCACGATGCTGTGATGACAGTGATGATGTTGCTACCGACGCAGGGTTTCGCCTAAGCATCGCTACGATATGATCAAGGTGGAATATGGTGGAGGGGGGCACCGCACACGGCTAAGAGATCAAGAGATCAACTGTTGTGTCCTGGGGTGCCCCTGGCCCCGTATATAAAGGAGCAAGGGAGGAGGAAGCCGGCCTTACGAGGGGCGTGCCAAGGGAGTAGGATTCCTACTCCTAGTAGGAGTAGGTTTCCTCCTTTCCTAGTCCAACTAGGAGAAGGGGGAAAGGAGGGAAGGGGAGAAGGAAGGGCGAGGGGGGTCGCGCCCCAAACCCCTTGTCCAATTCGGACTGGGCTTGGGAGGGGCGCGTGCCACCTCCTAGCTGCTGCCTCTCCTTCCCACTAAAGCCCATTAAGGCCCAACACTTCTTCCCCGTATTCCCGTAACTCCCCGGTACTCTGAAAAATACCCGAATCACTCGGAACCTTTCCGATGTCCGAATATAGTCATCCAATATATTGATCTTTACGTCTCGACCATTTGGAGACTCCTCGTCATGTACCCGATCTCATCCGGGACTCCGAACTACCTTCGGTACATCAAAACACGGAAACTCATAATACAAATCATCACCAAACTTTAAGCGTGCAGACCCTACGGGTTCGAGAACTATGTAGACATGACCGAGACACGTCTTCGGTCAAAAACCAGTAGCGGAATCTGGATGCTCATATTGGCTTCCACATATTCTACGAAGATCTTTATCGGTCAAACCGCATAACAACATACGTTGTTCCCTTTGTCATCGGTATGTTACTTGCCCGAGATTCAATCGTCGGTATCTCAATACCTAGTTCAATCTCGTTACCGGCAAGTCTCTTTACTCCTTCCGTAATACATCATCCTGCAACTAACTCATTAGTTACAATGCTTGCAAGGCTTATAGTGATGTGTATTACCGAGTGGGCCCAGAGATACCTCTCCGACGATGGGAGTGACAAATCCTAATCTCAAAATACACCAACTCAACAAGTACCTTTGGAGACACCTGTAGAGCACCTTTATAATCACCCAGTTACGTTGTGACGTTTGGTAGCACAAAAAGTGTTCCTCCGATAAATGGGAGTTGCATAATCTGATAGTCATAGGAACATGTATAAGTCATGAAGAAAGCAATAACAACATACTAAACGATCAAGTGCTAAGCTAACGGAATGGGTCAAGTCAATCACATAATTCTCCTAATGATGTGATTCCGTTAATCAAATGACAACTTATGCCTATGGTTAGGAAACTTAACCATCTTTGATTAACGAGCTTGTCAAGTAGAGGCATGTCACAACCCTAGAATTTGGTTGCAGATAGTGGCATTGCATCCATGCATCATGTTTAAATTCAAGAAACTTGAATTGAGGAAATTTGAAAGCCTCAAAAATTTAATTAAAAGAAGGGCAAATAACCCCAAAAATGCATTCAATGATTCCAAAATGTTCCTTTTAAAGTTCTGAGAATTTTGGCCAGAGCTATATATCAAACCAGAATGTAGGAACATTGTTGAAGGAATTTTTTTGGGACTTTGAAATTAAATCAATAAGTATTTGAGTTTTGGATTATATTCATTGTATATAGAATATAATTCAAGAGGCCCTGAAGTTATTTATATGCCTTTGGAAAAGTCCATAATGGCAACATAAAAATATTCAAAAGGTTTTGCCTTGTTTTTGAATTTCTTTTGAATTTGAATCAGTGGCAAAATGAATAAATAAAAAAAACAAAACGGAAAGTAAAAAGAGAGAAACCTAACCTTTCTCACCTGGAGCTGGCCCAGTTGGCCCAACCCACCAACCCACCTTGCCAGTCATCTCCTAGCTTCTGCCAGGAGGACGACGCCGTGTCAACGCGCGTGCAACCGAGCTCCACCTCCTGCTTCCACCTCCTGCTTTCGCCCCCGCCCTCGTTCGAGCGCCTGGAGACACCCATCACATTCTCCCTCACTCCCCCGCCTCTCTGCTGCCTCTCTCCCTCTCTAGCCCCTGCTCCCCGCGACCACCCGAGAGCCTGCCGGCCACCACTGCCGCCCGCGTGGCCACCGACGACAAAATGACGTGCCACCGTGCTCTCGAGATTGTTCGTATCTCGTTGCACCTCCTCATCGCACCAAGAAAGGCTGGAGGCCCTCCAGCGTCGCCAGTCATCTTCCTCGCCGCCTCGGCCACCGGACGCCGTCGTCGAATTCGCCGCCGCAGAGGCCTCCCCGAGTCTAATGAGACTGCCAACGACCCTGTTGTGAGCTCCACTCCATTCCCCTCCTTCATTTTGCTCGTTCCTGTGCCGTAGTACCCTCGCCCACATGCCCGAGCACCGCCGTCTGCCATGGCCGCCTAGCTTTCTTTACCCGAGCCCCTCCGCTCGAACCCGTGGCACCAGCGTGCTTCTGGTGGCCAGTGGATGCCACCTAGCTCATTAGATCCTCCCCTAGGGCACTGCAGCCCCGCGCCCGCATCTAGCCGAGCTCCGGCCACCGCCATGCTTGCCGTGGCCATTGTCTCCGGCCACCCCGCAGCCTCCCGCATGATCCCTAGATGCGCGCGAGGTTGGGCGTTGCTTTGGCACCTCCAGCGCATCGAGCCGACCCCTGTATCGCCGCCCCGAGCAACTCCGGCGATCCTCCGCCGTCGGGTTTGGTCGCCGGTGTTCAACTCCGGCGTACTGACGTGGCAATGTCATTAGTGGCTAATGACCCACTAACTAACCCCCTGGCTCGCTGACATGCGGGCCCCACTACCTAACTAACCAGCTAACAAAAATGGTTCAAGTTTAATCTAAACATAGTGGCCCCACGCGTCGGCGTTGACCTCACTGACATGGCCGTTGACTGGACCCACCTGTCTGTGACACTAAGTATCTCAGGGTCACTGACCAGTGGGTCCCACTGGTCAGGTTTGACCTGGACCATGCCCCGTTGACCTGCTGACGTCATGATGATGTCAGGCTAACGCAATAATTATTTTCTGGAATTTTGAATTATATCAGAAATGATTTATTATTTTCAAAAAAATACCCAAAACTTCTAAAAATCATAGAAATTCAACCGTAACTCCAAATGAAATAATTTATATATGAAAAATTATCAAAAAAAATCCAATCTATCCATTTATACTACTTTCATGCATGATCAACCAACTTATACTCACTGTATAAGTGAAAACATGATAATGGCATTTTAAATGCTAAATATGGAGTTTGCATATGAACCCTTGGTCCATATGGACTTCATTTAAATTGTTGCTAGATGCATTAGTGCAAATCATAACATTATTGCCATGTCATGATCATGCATCATATTGTGCATTGCATTGATCATGTTTCTTCTCTGTTTGCCGGTGTTGTTCCCCCTCAGTAGATGTGGTTCCGACGATGTGATCGATGACACTGATGAAGAACTATACTATCTTCAGAAGTGCCAGGCAAGCAAAACCCCCTTGTTCATTCCGATACAATCCCACTCTCTCGCTCCTGCTCTCTTTTACTGCATTAGGACAACAACGATTCAACTGTTACATGTTGCGGTAGTTGAACCCCTTTCCTCTGCATGACCTGTCATTGCCACAGTAAATAGATGAAACCCACTAGCATGAGTAGGAATTGTTTGAGCCTTGATGTGCCTACTCATTCATGCTTGTTGTCATGCCTGCTACTGCTTAGAGTTGAGTCAGGTCTGATTCATCGGGAATGAATTGGAACATGGTGAACATGTCCTACTGTTGAGAGCTAAGTGTGCGAACATGATTTGGTAAAGGTAGCAGTGAGAGGCCATGTAGGAGTACATGGTGGGTTGTCTCATTGCAGCCGTTCTCAGGAACTGAGTCCTGTGTTTGTGATCCATGAACAGTTACTACCACACATTGGGTTCCGGTAACTCGGCCCCTCTCGACTTATTAATCAACTTGATCTCTGTCCAGGAGTTGCAACTAGTTTCTGGTGTTTGTAGGTAGTGTTAGTAGTCTACCAAGTGGCACCCGGTACAGGTGGGCTTGGGACAGACTAGGCACAGTGGCACGGTGTACCAAGTGGCACCCGGATGGTGGGCTTGGGAACCCTACCCACATCGTTTGGGGCCGTGAGCGACACCCCGGCCGGATCTCCTTGCGGATGGAACCCGAATAGGCGATATATCTGGACGAGAGACTTGTGTGGTTAGTCAGGTCGTGACCGACTCCCTCGCCAGGCTTCCGCTTGAAGGTTGCCGAGATACACGATGTGTACATGGTGGTAAGTGGCGAGAGCATGTGTGAAGAAGTACACCCCTGCAGGGTTATCATTATCTATTCGAATAGCCGGATTCCTCGGATATGGAAACTTGGACCCCTTGCATAGTTCATATACAAGTGAAAGTGGATACTCTAAAATGCGCAAGATAAGCGTGAGTGCTATGGATGGCGTTCTCGTAGGGAGACGGGAGCGGATCCATAGTGGTGTATTGATATGGTGAATATGTGGACTCGTGTGCGCCACCTCAAAAGAGTTACTTGTAGTCATAGTTCAGGATAGCCACCGAGTCAAAGCTGGCTTGCTGCAGTTAAACCCCACCACCCCCTTTGTTGCTACCAATGCATATGTAGTTAGTTCTGATGTAAGTCTTGCTGGGTACATTTGTACTCACGTTTGCTTAATTTATGTTTTGCAGAGAGACTTCAGTCTCGCTAGTAGTTCCACGTGGACTTCGACGTTTAGCTTGATACCTCAGCTACGATCTTGTGCCCTCCGCAGGATCTGGTAGATAGTCAGGCTTCTCAGCCTTTTTCATTTGTAGAAGTCTGTACTCAGACATGTTAAGCTTCCGCATGTGCTTTGACTTGTATGCTCTGAATGTTGGGTCATGAAACCCATGTTTGTATTATCTGGCTCTTCGGAGCCTAATGAATAAATACTTGAGTCGTAGAGTTCTGTTGTGATGCCATGTTGTATTTACACATATCGAGCATATTGTGTGTATGATTGAAATGCTTGGTATATGTGGGATCCGACAACCTAGTTATTCATCCTTGGTAGCCTCTCTTATGGGGAAATGTAGTCTTGTGCTTCCATGAGCCATAGTAGTCCGCTACAGCCCGGTTCACCGGAGTCCTGCTAGCCCAGCACTACTACTCTGGAACACTTAGACTGGCCGGCATGTGATTCACTTTGTTCCTTTGTCCGTCCCTTCGGGGAAATGTCACGTGGTGACATCCGGAGTCCTACTAGCCTGCTACAGCCCGGGTTCCCGGAGTCCTGTTAGCCCAGTTGCTACAGCCCAGATTCACACGCTGCTGACCGACATGCTCGATGTTGATTCATGTATGCCTGTCCCCGTAAGTTAGTGCCACTTTGGGTTCACGACTAGTCATGTCGGCCCGGGTTTTGTGTCATATGGATGCTAGCGACACTATCATATACGTGAGCCAAAAGGCGCAAACGGTCCTGGGCCATGGTAAGGCGACACCCGTGGGAATACCGTGCGTGAGGCCGCAAAGTGATATGAGGTGTTACAGGCTAGATCGGTGTGACTTAGAATCGGGGTCCTGACAAGGCATACTAGTGACACTATGTTTGTCTATGTATTCACACATGTATTATGTTTCCGGTTAATACAATTCTAGCATGAATAATAAACATTTATAATGAAATAAATAATAACTTTATTATTGCCTCTAGGGCATATTTCCTTCACGTGTTCACTTCCCGGACTCCGCCGAGAAGAGACCATCACGGTTACACACGTGGTTGATGTATTTTAATTAAGTCAAGTGTCAAGTTCTCTACAACCGGACATTAACAAATTCCCATCGGCCACATAACCGCGGGCACGGCTCTTGAAAGTTTATACCCTGCAAGGGTGTCCCAACTTAGCCCATCACAAGCTCTCACGGTCAACGAAGGATATTCGTTCTCCCGGAAAGACCCGACCAGTCTCGCAATCCTGGTTACAAGACATTTCGACAATGGTAAAACAAGACCAGCAAAGCCACCCGATGTGCCGACAATCCCGATAGGAGTCGCACGTATCTCGTTCTCAGGGCACACCGGATGAGACATCCTACGAGTAAAACCAGCCCTCAAGTTTCCCCGAGGTGGACCCGCTGAGGGAGTCCTGGATTAGGGGGTCTCCGGACAGCCGGACTATATCCTTTGGCCGGACTGTTGGACTATGAAGATACAAGATTGAAGACTTCGTCTCGTGTTCGGATAGGACTCTACTTGGCATGGGAGGCAAGCTAGGCAATACGGATATGTATATCTCCTCCTTTGTAACCTACCTTGTGTAACCCTAGCCCCTTCCGGTGTTTATATAAACCGGAGGGGTTTTAGTCCGTAGGACAACATACAATCATACCATAGGCTAGCTTCTAGGGTTTAGCCTCTCCGATCTCATGGTAGATCAACTCTTGTAATACTCATATCATCAAGAATAAATCAAGCAGGACGTAGGGTTTTACCTCCATCAAGAGGGCCCGAACCTGGGTAAAACATCGTGTTCCCTGCCTCCTGTTACCATCCGCCTTAGACGCACAGTTCGGGACCCCCTACCCGAGATCCGCCGGTTTTGACACCGACGTTGGTGCTTTCATTGAGAGTTCCTCTGTGTTGTCGCTGTTAGGCTTGATGGCTCCTACTATCATCGATAGCGATGCAGTCCAGGGTGAGACTTTTCCCCCCGGACAGATCTTTGTGTTCGGCGGCTTCGCACGGCGGGCCAACTCGCTTGGCCATCTAGAGCAGATTGAAAGTTACGCCCCTGGCCACCAGGTCAGGTTTGGAAGCTTAAACTACACGACCGATATCCACGGAGAATTGATCTTTGACGGATTCAAGCCCCTGCTTTGTGCGCCATGCAGTCATGATGACTACGATTTAGCTCTACCATTGGACCGTATTCAGGAGATCACATGGGCAGCCGCTCTGAGCCTCAATTCGGAGCCAGTTGCGCCATCCATGGACGGGTGGATAGACCCCATCATGGAGGCCGTATCCTCAACGGCGATCGAGCCGAATATCGACCTTACCCCACGAGAGCCGTGTTACCAAACTGCCGGATCCTTCTCCGGCCACGGACTCCGAACCGCCCGTGCCCGTTCCTATTGAATCCGATTGGGCGCTAATCATGGAGTTTACCTCCGCGGATATTGTTCAGCACTCGCCCTTCGGCGACATACGGAACTCATTAAGGTCTCTCTCCTTGTCAGGAGGATCGTGGCTGAACCACGTCCGACAGGATTGGGATGCGGATGACGAAGAAATTTGCCGCCCACCCACCACCCGCTTAGTAGCCACTTTCGATGACTTAACCGACATACTCGACTTCGACTCCGAAGACATCGACGGTATGGACGACGATGCAGGAGTCGAAGAGGAACCACTGCCCACAGGGCACTGGACAACCACCTCATCATACGATATATACATGGTGGACACACCCAAAGAAGGCAATGGCGACGAGACAACAGAGGATGACCCCTCCAAGAAGCAACCCAAGCACCGGCGTCAGCGCCGCCGCTCTAAGTCCCGCCAAGGAAAAAGTGGTGATACCGGCACCGGAGATAATAGCACTCCGGACAGTGCCGAAGACAACAACAATCCCCTCCAGCAAGATTTAGAGAAGGAGGATGGAGGAGTCAGCCCTCCTAAGAGAGCGGCAGATGGAGAGGCGGAGGATGATAATTACATGCCTCCCTCCGAAGACGAGGCAAGCCTCGGCGATGACGAATTCGTCGTGCCAGAGGATCCCGTCGAACAAGAGCACTTCAAGTGCCGGCTTATAGCCTTAAGAAAAAGCAGCAGCAGCTTCAAGCTGATCAAGATTTGCTAGCTGATAGATGGACTGAAGTCCTGGCGGCCGAGGAACATAAACTCGAACGCCCCTCCAAGAGTTACCCAAAGTGCAGGTTGCTACCCCGACTGGAGGAGGAAGCACCAAAACCTACATCCCCGGCGTATGACGCGGCTGATCGGCCACCTCGTGGCCGCAACAGAGAAACATTCCAGCCAAAAGCTCAACCCGCACCCCGACGCCATTCAAATAAAAAGGCATGGGGAAATACACCAGACCTGCGAGACGTATTGGAGGACAAAGAAAAACATGCAAGATCGATCTACGGATCACGAGGGCGCGCCACTATGTGAGACGATAATCGTCACGCCGGATACAGTAAAAGTAAGTCCGGCCGGGCCGAACATAGCGGGCAAGACTCATTTGAGCTGCGTCGCGATATAGCCCAGTACAGAGGTGCCGCACACCCCTTATGCTTCACAGACAAAGTAATGGATCATCAAATCCTAGAGGGTTTCGAACCCGTAAATATAGAATCATACGACGGCACAACAGATCCTGCGGTATGGATCGAGGATTTCCTCCTGCATATACACATGGCCCGCGGTGATGACCTACACGCCATCAAATACCTCCCACTCAAACTCAAAGTACCAGCTCGGCATTGGCTCAACAGCTTGCCAGCAGAGTCCATTGGCTGTTGGGAAGATCTGGAAGCCGCATTCCTCGACAACTTTCAGGGCACTTATGTGCGACCACCAGATGCCGATGACTTAAGCCACATAATTCAGCAGCCAGAGGAATCGGCCAGGTAATTCTGGACACGGTTCCTAACAAAGAAAAATCAAATCATCGACAGTCCGGATGCAGAGGCCCTAGCATCTTTCAAGCACAACATCCGCGACGAATGGCTTGCCCGGCACCTTGGCCAGGAAAAGCCGAAATCTATGGCAGCCCTCACGACACTCATGACCCACTTTTGTGCGGGAGAAGATAGCTGGTTGGCTCGCAACAATAACATATCAAAGAACCATGGTACTTCGGATACCAAGGATGGCAACGGCAGGTCACGTCGCAACAAACATAAGCACCGCATTAACAGCGACAATACCAAGGATACGACAGTCAATGCCGGATTCAAAGGCTCTAAACCCGGTCAGTGGAAAAAGCCATTGAAAAGAAGCACTCCGGGCCCATCCAGTTTGGACCGTATACTCGATCGCTCATGCGAAATACACGGCACCCCTGACAAGCCAGCCAACCACACCAACAGGGATTGTTGGGTGTTCAAGCAGGCCGGCAAGATAAATGCCGAAAACAAAGATAAGGGGTCACATAGAGATGACGAGGAGGATCCCCAGCAGCCGAACACTGGAGGACAGAAGAGGTTCCCCCCCACAAGTGCGGACGATGAACATGTGTCGGTGTACTAAAGTAGGGGTACCTTAGTATCCCAAACTTGTGCACGGGCAGTCGCAGCGTCCCGCGGCAAGGCTTGCCGGGCGACCGCCAAGTTCCTCCGTGGTTCCTTTGGAGCCATTCAAGAACAAAGTATCCAAGGCCCCGGCAAGAAGAGCTTGTCGGGAAGGAGACAAGACCCCGGCAAGAGGAGCTTGCCGGGAAGGCCAACCAAGGACCGGTGAGCGACAAGCTCCCAGATGCGACAAGACAACAACTGCGGCAAGGCACTCGCCGCGGCAAAACTCCATCCTGTACCTGCGCTCCAGCACATCCACCTACGTGTCGCTCTGGGACCCTTCCAGGCGTACGTGGCGGAAAGCTGTGCAGCCAGAGGTACACGGTGGCAAGCGGCGCTGACAAGATCGCCATCGTGGCAAGTAGTGGCGTCCCTGGCGGTCCCTTTCTGCACCGTCTAGGCAACGCAGACAGGCATTTAATGCCTTTGTCTCCTGCCGTCAGGGTTAGGTATGATAACACTGTTGTAGGCGGCGATGCCAACCGCAGTGCCTTTTCCATTTTTTCCCTTCTCTACGTTGCCACGTGTTGGTGACCCCTTGAGCGTATAAAAGGAGGCCCATGCGCAACGTAGAGGGGATCGGCCAACAGAACACACTCACGCTCGGTCTAGTTAGCTGCTGGTGTGTACTGTAGTAACCAGCGCTCCCGAGCAAGAAATCAATACAAACACAAAGCAGGAGTAGGGTTTTACGCATCCGTGCGGCCCGAACCTGGGTAAACTGATCGTGTTGCTCGTGCGCATCGCCTCGATCTGCTCTTCGTGCTCTCTCCGCCCCCTACCGAACTGAAAGGGGCCCGGTCTGCCGTGGTCCCATAGGTGTCCGTGGGATCAGCACCCTCGACATCTTTGGCGCGCCAGGTAGGGGTGCGTTGAGGTTGTGTGAACCTGATCCGGCATTCGCACGAGCGAAATCCTCATCGTCTTCATCGACATGCCGCCGAAGAAGAAGGCTTCGGAGGCGGCTGCTCCGTCCGCGCCGATCCCACCATCGCCAGAGAGAACGGCTGGTGGCGTAGACGCCGGCGGAAGAACGGGCGTCGATGAGGGAGCACATGGTGTTGCCAGGTCTAAGGACAAGACTGCGCTGCACATCGGCCGCGCAGTCGGCTCCCACAACGACCGAGCGCACTCCAAGACCTCGGCGTCCGTACACGCACCGCGCCCATCTCAGGAGGCGCGGGACCGGCAGCGTCATGGTACTCACGGTACCATACATTTGCTGGGCCAAGATCAAGCTGGCGGATCCCGGAGCACTCAAGACCAGCATGCACGCCAACATGCTGGCGCGAGCGTGGCACGGTCGCTTGGACGAGATACTGCTCCTTCTAACGTAGTTAGAAGTCCGAGCATATCCCGTTCCTCGCACCGTTCGCTGCCGCCGCCCGCCACTCCGGCAGAAGCTTTGGTGTGAGCTCAACTGCTCCTAGAGTACCCTCCAGCGGCGGACAAGATCGACGACTGGAGGGCCACCATCCAGAGTCTCATCGGCTTTGCCAACGGCGACAATCCACGGCAGCCGAGTACTTCGCTGCCGCGGCAAGTCAGCCAGGCACGAGCTGGTGGCGACAAGACCGGTGGGGGTGCAACCACTGCGCACTCTCCGCCCCGAAGGCCAAGATCGCCGACTCGTCGGATCCACCACGACAGCGACTCCACCGCGTCATAAGATCCACGAGCTCGTCGCGATCAACGCCAAGTTCTTCACGAACGACAACAAGAAGACGCTCGTACTCGCATCGAGCGCCAAAGAGAAGCGCGGCGTCAATCAGACCTGCGCGCTGGGCCCTCTGTTGATATGCATGCGCCAGGGGAACCAGGCGACTTGCCGTACGCGGTAGGTTGCGCTGCGTTTACCCGTGAGCTGCGGCAATTCTAGTGGCCCAGCCAGAAGAACTTCAAGCCAGACGCACCAGAGAAGTACGACGACAAGTCGCACTCGTCGGAGTTCCTCAGCATCTACACCATCGCGGTGCAAGCTGCCGGGGGGCGAGACGACAAGGTCCTTGCCAACTACTTCCCGCTGGTGCTCAAGCCCGAAGTCAGGTCCTGGCTCATGCACTTGCCGGATAACTCCATATCCTCTTTGGCAGACCTGTGCCATCAGTTTGTCGGCGCCTTCACAGGCGGCCACAAACCTCACGGCCAGGAGAGTGACCTTCATCTGCTCGCCCAGAAGGAAGGAGAGCCCCTACGCAAGTACATTCAGAGATTCAGCCGTGTACAGCGCAACATCCCAGATATCCACCCTGCCGCGGTCATTAGCGCATTCCATCAGAACGTGCGTAACCGCAGGATGCGGGAGGAGATGGCGATGAGTAGGATCAGAGACGTCAGTGAGCTATATGCCTTGGCCGACAAGTGTGCACGCGCTGAAGAAGGGAGGAAACTCCCCAGAGAGAATGCTGGAGCAGGAGGATCTGACAGCGAAGATGCTGCCCCGACAAAGAAGAATCGGCGGCGCAATAACAGGAAGAAGAAAGGCAAAGAGGTGCTAGTTGTTGAGAAGTCCGGCAACGACGGTGGCGCCAACAAAGCCAAAGTTGGTAGCTCCGGCAAGGAGGTTGCCGCATGCACCAACTGCCAGGCTGTGGCGGCCGCCAACAAGCAGGACGGCTCCGACAAGCAGTACTGCAAGATCCACCGCACCAAGGGCCATGACCTCCAGACCTGCAAGAAGGTCGAGCAGCTTTTCCAGCAACAAAAAGCTGAGTATGAGCGGCGCGACAAGGAGAGGGCCCAAGGAGGTGGTGGAGAAGCCGGCAAGAAGCGTGCTGACCGGGGAGGACGCCGCGGCAAGGCCAAGCAGTGGCAAGGAGACAGACCTCCCCGCGGCCGCGACAAGGATGAAGATGAAGACGACGACGAAGACATGGATGATGCCAAGACCAGTGAGCAGGAGTTCCAGAAAGCCACAGAAGTCTTGTGCGTTGACGGCGGTGCTTCTCTGCATACTTCCCACCGCCAACTGAAACAGTGGGCGCGGGAAGTCAATGCGGCAGAACCACCTGTCGAATCGCGCAAACTTCTGAAATGGTCCAGCACGCCTATCATCTTTGACATTGAGGACCACCCTGATCGCACAACAGCGGTCGGGTGCTTGCCGTTGTTGGTTTCGCCAACGATCCGCAACCTCAAGGTCACTAAGATGCTAGTTGACGGCGGGGCCGGCTTGAATCTGATCTCCTCCGCTGTGCTCCAGAAACTCCAGATCCCTGACAGCGAGCTCGAAGAGACCGACACATTCCAAGGAATTAACTCGAGAAGGAGCAAGCCGAAAGGGAAGGTCACGTTGCCGGTAACATTTGGCAGCGAGCTGAACTTCAGAACTGAGAGGGTCAATTTTGACGTTGCCGATTTTCCATTGCCTTACAATGGGATACTTGGCCGTCCAGCGCTCGCCAAGCTCATGGTAGCCTCTCACTATGCATACAACATGCTCAAGATGCTAGGCCCGATAAGCGTCATCTCTGTCCCTGCCGACAAGAAGGATGCCCTTATCTGCACCGACAAGATCTACCGGGAAGCAGGAGCCGCTACAGATCGCAAGTCACTTGCCGCTGAAGCTCCCCGGGGGAAGAAGAAGACCAAGTCCGGCAAGAGCTCTGATGCCCACTCCGGTAAGCGCACCTCTTCGGAGTGCTGCGCTACCGTCGAGGACGCACCATCGAGCTCCACCGGCAAGTGTAAGAAGGCAATGGTAGCTCCGCCACATACTAAGAAGGAGTCCGCCAAGGAGGCCGGCACTGGTGGTACCTTCACCATCAGTGCCACGCTTGACCCTAAATAGGAAAGCGCGCTCATTGCTTTCCTGCGGGCGAACGTCGACGTGTTTGCGTGGCAACCGTCTGACATCCCCGGTGTTCCCAGGAAAGTAATTGAGCACCACCTTGCCATTTGTCCTCATGCGCGGCCCATCAAGCAGAAGGTCAGGAAGCAAGCAGTGGAGCGCCAAGAATTCATAGCAGAAGAAATCAAGAAATTGGAAACAGCAGGCCTTGTCAGAGGAGTGCTCCATCCCACGAGGTTGGCCAATCCTGTAGTCATGCGCAAGGCAAACGGGAAATGGAGGCTTTGTATTGACTTTACTGATGTTAATAAAGCTTGTCCCAAAGACCCATTTCCCTTGCCGCGCATTGACCAGATTGTTGACTCCACGGCCGGATGTGACTTGCTTTCATTTCTTGACGCATATTCAGGATACCATCAGATCTTCATGGCAGAAGAGGATGAGGAGAAAACCGCATTCATTACTCCATGTGGCACGTATTGTTTCGTACGGATGCCTTTTGGTTTAAAGAATGCTGGTTCAACATTTGCAAGAGTAGTCCATGTCGCTCTGAAGCCGCAAATACACAGAAATGTAGAAGCTTACATGGATGACATAGTGGTCAAGAGCAAAGACAGGGCAACTCTGATTCAAGATTTAGAAGAAACTTTTGCAAATCTGCGCAAGATCAACCTCAAGCTCAACCCCGAGAAGTGTGTGTTTGGAGTCCCTTCCGGCAAGCTTCTCGGGTTCTTCGTGTCTCAGCAGGGAATTGAAGCCAATCCCGACAAGATCAAGGCCATTGAGCAGATTGAAGCACCAAAGCGCGTCAAGGATGTACGAGAACTTGCCAGTTGCGTGGCTGCTCTCGGCAGGTTTATCTCTCGGTCTGCTGAGCGCGCCCTGCCGTTTTTCAAAATTTTGAAAAACGCAGGTCCAATGAAATGGACTCCGGAAGCGGAGGCTGCGCTGCAGGACTTGAAGAGATACCTGTGCTCCACTCCAACACTTGTCGCACCTAAGCCACAAGAGAAGTTGCTGCTGTATATAGCGGCAACCAATCAAGTGGTTAGTGCTGCGTTAGTGGCGGAGAGGGAGGCAGATGACGAGCCAGCAACGCGGCAAGCGCATCCAGCGACAAGCAGGGGGCTTCCCCGACAAGCTTTGGTCCCGACAAGGATGGATCTGCGCAGATGCGCGAAGAGATGCAGAAGAGAATGGTGTAGCGCCCAGTTTACTTTGTCAGTTCCCTTCTGCAGGGGGCTAGGTCAAGGTACTCTGGTGTGCAGAAGTTGCTTTTCGGCCTTCTCATGGCCTCGAGAAAGTTGCGCCATTACTTCCAAGCACATGAGATCACAGTTGTCACTCGCTTTCCGCTGAAGAGGATACTGCAGAATCCAGAAGCGACAGGCAGGATTGTCGAGTGGGCACTGGAACTGTCAAGCTTTGGCCTCAAGTTTGAAAGCACTTCGACCATCCAAAGCAGAGCATTGGCAGAATTCATAGCAGAGTGGACGCCAACACCAGACGAAGAAATTCCAGAGACGAGCATCCCCGTCAAGGAAGCGAGCAAAGAGTGGCTCATGTACTTTGACGGTGCCTTCTCGCTGCAAGGCGCCGGTGCTGGCGTGCTGCTTGTCGCACCCACCGGAGAGCACCTCAAGTACGTAGTCCAGATGCACTTTCCCAAGGAGCAAGCGACAAACAATACTGCAGAGTATGAAGGCTTGCTTGCCGGTCTCAGGATTGCGGCAGACCTTGGGATCAAGAAGCTCATTGTTAGGGGTGACTCGCAGCTTGTCGTCCGCCAAGTGAACAAGAATTATCAGAGTCCGTTGATGGAAGCCTACATTGACGAAGTGAGAAAGCTAGAAGATCACTTTGACGGCCTACAGATGGAGCATGTCCCAAGAGCTCAAAACGACATTGCCGATGGCCTATCAAAGTGTGCCGCACTTAAATTACCTGTGGAACCAGGGATCTTTCTGCTCAAGCTGACTCAACCGTCCGTAACACCGTCAACTGGACAGAGCAAGAAGAGGAAGTTGATTTCTGGTGACTATTTTCCGGCAGAGCTTCCCGAAGCCGCCGCCAAGAAGGTCCCCAAGATCAATACCAAGAGTGCTGAGGAGCAGTCTGCTCCGGCAAGCCCTAGGGTTTGTTCCGTTGAAGCAGACACTCCCGACAAGTTTTGCTCCGGCAAGCTTGCCGGGGAACGTCAAGCTTCGGCAGAGCCGCAGGCTCTTGCCATAGAAGCAGATGTTCCCGCAGCAGCAGACACGCCTTTAGTCCTTGTTGTCGAGCCGCAAGCTCCAACATGGGCACATCAGATTGTCCATTTCCTTCAGACAGGAGAACTTCCCGAAGAGCAAGAAGAAGCGAAAAGAGTAGCCCGGCAGTCTAGTATGTACCAGTTTGTCGACAACACACTGTGCAGAAGAAGACTCAACGGTGTGAAATTGAAGTGTATTCCCCGGGAAGATGGACAAAAGCTATTGGCAGAGATACATGGAGGCATATGTGGTCACCACATTGGCGCAAGAGCACTTGTCAGCAAAGCATTCCGGCAAGGCTTCTTCTGGCTGACAGCCCTCCAGGATGCAACTGCACAAGTAACCAAGTGTGAAGCGTGCCAGTTTCATTCCAAGCAGATACACCAGCCAGCTCAAGCTCTCCAGATGATCCCTTTATCCTGGCCATTTTCGGTCTGGGGGCTCGACATCCTCGGCCCCTTTCCCCGAGCTGTCGGGGGCTTTGAGTACTTGTACGTTGCAATCGACAAGTTCACAAAGTGGCCGGAAGTGGAACCAGTGAGGAAGGTGACAGCACAGTCAGCAGTCAAGTTCTTCAGGTCGATTGTTTGCCATTTCGGGATCCCTAACAGGATAGTTACCGACAACGGTACACAATTTACGAGCCGCACCTTCATGCAGTACGTCCAAGATCTTGGCGCCAAGGTCTGCTTCGCTTCTGTTGCTCACCCGAGAAGCAACGGTCAAGCGGAGAGGGTGCCGCACGGGCTCAAGACCAGAACTTTCGACAGGCTGCACAAGTGCGGAAGAAACTGGATCGAGGAGCTGCCGGTGGTTCTTTGGTTGATTAGGACGACGCCAAATCGAGCCACTGGCCAGACACCCTTCGCTCTAGTCTATGGAGCGGAGGCAGTTCTCCCTACGGAACTCGTACACGGGTCGCCTCGAGTGCTCGCTTACGATGAGCTTGAGCAAGAGCAGATGCGGCAAGATGACGCGCTGCTCCTTGAGGAAGACCGTCTTCAGGCTGCTATGCGAGCTGCTCGCTACCAGCAAGCTTTGCGCCGCTACCATAGCCGCAAAGTTAACGCCAGAAGTCTCGAGGAAGGCGACCTTGTTCTTCGGCGCGTTCAGTCCGCCAAGAATTCCAACAAGTTGACACCGAAGTGGGAAGGCCCTTACCGGGTGAAACGAGTCACTAGGCCTGGCGCTGTCCGCCTGGAGACGGAAGATGGCATCCCAGTGAGCAACTCCTGGAATATTGAACATCTTCGCAAGTTTTACCCATAGGGCGCGGTTGCTGGAACCCGTTCCGGCAACCACCTTTTGTAGAAGTCTTGCCGCTGTTGCATGTAATCCTTTGTACAAAGCCGGGCGCAGATCCCGTGCATAAAGATCATGTGCTCAGCACATCTTGTCGATTTCGTGCTTTTTATATTTTGCATGTGTTATCTGACACTTTGTGCAGCACCTATCCCTGGTAAGCAACAACGAGCCATAAGGCTCCATATCTTTTTCTCCTTCTTCTTTTTTCTCTCAAGGAAAAGAAGGTTCTCTCACGCACAAGTTTGCCGGGGGGGGGGGGGTGGGAGGAGAAGATACGGTATGGACTAGGCGTCGTTCAAGAAGGTTTCGCCTTGCCGGGAAGCAAACAACAGAAAAGATAAGTTGCCAAAGTTTGAGCAATCAGATTCCCTTTAAATTTTCTAAGTTATTTTCCTTGAACGACCGTGCTTTGTATGGAAAACCTGTGCGCGGAGGAACCAGCTCGTAGCTAGTTGCGCCCTTACTGTTGTTTCGAGTCCGCTCAACAACTTAAGTGAGCTGCGACTAGCTGCGACAAGGTTTCTTGTCGGCTGCGGCACCGCCAGCAGGCTACTGACGTTCCGCACTCAGTGCTCGCGGCAAAGGTGCCTGCGCTGGCAAGTTCCCTAAAAGCGTAGGGTAAAAACATACAAAGGAAGGAATCAAGTAAAGGAAATAACATTGCCATCATTGCGCAGAATAAAGTTATATTACAAGATAAGCTTGTCGCAGCTCTAACAGAATGTTACTATAACATGAATAGCAGTGACAAGGAAAGAAGAAAAGGGACAAACTAATCAACGCGGTCGCCCTCGACCCTCTTGATCCCACTCACCCTGTCCACAATGGGTGCGACAAGGGTCTTGAGCGCCTCCAGATCAGCATCCGGCGGCTAGGACCTAAGGACGTTGGTGAGGTTGAGGCCCGGATTGCGGAACGCCACCTTCATCAGCACCTTCTGAAGAGCTCCCGTGCAGATCTTGCGCGACTCGTCGGCAAGCTGCTTCGGGATCCCTTCCCGGAGTCGCCGGAGTGCCGTCGCCACGCTCTTGAAGAATGAAGTGAGCTTGGCGCTGGGTTGGAGGTTCTCGTCGGAGGAATACCCGAGATCCTCCATTCCCAGCTGCGCCAGCTCCTTGTCGATGTCGGCGGCAACATCCACGAGCCCCTCCGTCCAGTGCTCCACATTCTCCTGGAATGTGCTCTGGGCGGCGGCAGCGCTCGCCAGCAGCGCCTTGCTGGCCTTGACTTCCTCCTTCAGGGCCGTCTCTTGCTCCTTGGCGCTGTCAAGTGTCTTGGTCAAGGCGATGAGCTTCGACTCAAGATCTGCAGCGGAGTCCTTGGCGGCGTCAAGCTCCTTGCCCTTCTCGGTGAGGCAGGTCTGCAGCTCCGAGTAGCTGACGGCGTCCTTCTCGCGCTCAAGCTTGAGAGCGGCAAGCTCGTCGCCGCTCGCCTTGAGGTCAGCCTCCAGCTGCACCACCTTCGTTTCCAACTCATTCTTGGTGGCCTTGGCGGCTGCGGCAGCGTCTTTGGCTTGTTTGAGACCTCCGCCAACCGTTTGCTCGCGCGCGGCAAGCTCCTCCTCGTGGCTGTCAAGATCAACTTTCCGCTGCACCAGCTCGCCCTCTTGCACGGACAGCTTTTCAGCGGCAAGCCTTTGCCGCTCTTCGACTTCGGCCTTCTCGAGGAGGAAAGCCCTCTGCTCCTCGGCAAGCTGCTCCTGCTCCGCCGCCAAAGACCGGAGAGCTTCTTGATTTTGGCCCCGGAGCTCCTCCGCGCGCTTCTCAATATCGACTCCCGCCTTGGCGACAAGCGCTTCCTGGGATTCTAACTTGGCCTACTGGGCGCGGTAGAGCGACACCAGCTTCCGCAGCAGCCGCTCCTCCTTAGGCTCGCCGCTGCTGCTGCTGCTTGGCGCGTCGACAAGCGCCAACCCGGCGGAGGCAAGCACTTCTCCGTCGAAACTCTCTCTCTTGACCGGCGCCCTGGAGCTTGACGCCCAGGGGAGGTTGATGAAGATGTCGTCGCCGGCCTTCAAGTAAACGCCAGGCTGGGGCTCCTCGGAGCCTGGCACTGCGGCAGCGGCGGAGGGATCGGTAGTCGGTGCAGCGCCTAGCGCTCCTGCGGCCTCTGGGTCGTCAGTACGATCACCAGATCCCCCGCCTGCTTCTGCAGCGGCAGCCCTGGCGGCCTCTTTGCTGGCGGGCTCATCAGCACCGGCCCCTTCCTCGGTGGCAACGGCGTCATCAGCGGCAATTTTAGTCTCCATCGGCTCTGCAACAGATGGATCTGACAGCCGGGAAAGAGGAGAAGAATCAAACAAATATCCAAGAAAAAGAAAGAAGAAGAAGATCAACAAGAAGAAGAAGCCAAGGGAAGTTTTGGAGGAAGGAGATTACCTGTGGCAGGCTCTGCGGTCGTGGTCTCCGTCGCCGGGGGGCCGCTGGTGCTGTCCCTTGCCGGAGACCCCTCCCTTGCCGGGGGCTCCTCCCTTGCCGGAGCCTCCTCCCTTGCCGGAGAGCTCTCCCTTGCCGGGGACCTCTCCCTTGCCGGAGGACTCTCCCTTGGCGCTTCGGGGGCAGCCTCCGGGCTCTCCTGGTAGGGCTGCTTTGCTCCTGCACAAGTCAGCAAATAGATATCAGCAAAGCAAGACTCTTCATGCGCGCCCAACAGCGGGAAGTAAACAAGATACTTACGCTGGGGGCTGCTCTGGAGATCAGCCGCCGGGTCCGGCAAGGTTGTCTCGGGCGCGTCCCCTGCTGACGCGGTGGGTTCGTCCTCGATGAAAATCACCGGCGCCTTGGCTCTCTTTGCTGCCCTCTGAGCCAGAGTCCTGAAAAGGAGCAGGTTCAGAGAAAAGCAAGTAAGATGCAAGACAAAAACAACAAGGATTGGTGGACTGCAAGTACAACAAGGAAAACTTACTCTTCTTCTTCTTCCTCGTCGAAGCTGAACACGGAGAAGTCAAAGTCTGGCTCGCGGCCGGCGCGGGAAGATGGAGGAGTGGGTTCCCTTGGCCGCTTGGCGGGAGCAGAAGTGGTGGTCCGGGAAGACCCTGCTCCAGTTGTCGCGGCAGCGTGGGGCGCTCCTGCGGCAACGGTGCTCACCGCGGTGGAGCGTGTCGCGCGACGCGGCGACTCTCGACTCGCCTGCCGCCTCGCCACGTCCCTGACTTTGCGGAGATGCCTTCTTGGTGGAGATGGAGGCTCTGCTTGCGGCGTGCTGTCTGAAGACGACGAGGAGGAGGAGTTGATATCCAACGAGCCGCTCGTCTCCTCGGCGGGCTCGCTCGGCTCGGCGTCACGCCCGGCAAGCTCTTTCTTGCCGGCAGTCTCCCCTTGCCCGGCAAGATCTTTCTTGCCGGCAGGCTCCTCTTGCCGGGCAAGCTCTTTCTTGCCGGCAAGCTCCTCTCGCTCGGCACGGTTTGCCGCCTCTGCTGCCGCTGCCTCCTCCAGGGTGAATCCGAACTCGCCTGCCGCTGCAGCGGCCGCCGCCTCTTCCAGCCTGGTGGCGATGCGCTTCAACTCTGCCTCGGTGGTGTCACGAGTGAGGCCATCCTTCTCGTCAGGGCGGATCGACACTTCCACCAAGTTGTCGAAGAACTGCTGCACGACGTCATCTTCAGGCTCCTGCCAAGTTGGCATGATTCCATGCGAGTCGCACAGCGGCATCATTGCCCTGATGCGGTCGAGCGCAGAGTTGTTGCACAACGGGACGACGCCCTGCGGCAACCTAAAGACTTCTGGCTGGTCAGGATCATACTTGAAGAGCTCCTGCAGCATTGCGTTGAGCTCCAAGACAGTGAAGTTATAATTGAGGCCCAGGCGCAGCCTCATGATATCCGCCGCGTTCTTGAACTCCCAGGCGGGCCTCCTCCGTTCCTGCAGGGGGGATGCGGTGGCGAAGGAAGTCTGCGCCAACGGCACCTACAGTGAGTCCAGAAAGCCTGAGGTGTTGGATCCTGGTGACGGCAATCCTTAGCCTGCTGTCCTCCGGGGCCACGTCGCTCCAGTCGCTGCCGCGTGCTGTTGCTACTTGGCGCCGGGCGGTAAATGGCTGCGGGTTCTCCTCAACTATCCAACACCAATCTGCTCTCCACTCCTCCCACTTGCCGCGGAATCTCCCTCCAAATACGAATCCTTCTTGCCGGACCTTGAGATCCAAGCAATTCCGCCGGACAGAGGCTCTCCTCTCTCTACTCGGGGCATGAAGAAATGACGGAAAAGGGGTACGTTTGGGTGGACTCCGATGAAGTTTTCGCAAAGGTGTGCGAAAACTGCCATGGTGAGGACAGCGTTGGGGGTGAAGTCAAGGAGGCAGAGGCTATAGGTGTTCATGATATAACAAAAGAATTCGGAGAAGGGCGGGCAGAGCCCGCAGTAGAAGAACACGGCAAAGAAGGGGTAGCCGCGTGGAGCCATTTTATGAGCAGATGCCGGGAGTACCTTCGTGCTCGGGTGCGCTCGCGTCTCCGTCGACCAGAAGAGGTAGTAGTACTCCCTCAACTCCTTCGCGTCAAGCTTGGGGGGGGGGGGAGATGGCCCGCTCCTTCCGCAGCGCTGCAAGCCGCTGCACCTCGGTCGACTTCACGGCCTTCCCCTTGTCGGCTTTTGGAGCCATGGCAGAGGTGGTGGAGGAGGTCGACGGCGTTGGTGGTGCTGGTGGCAATGGGGAGAGCAGGGCGCTGCTCTCTTGCTGCTTTGAGAAGACGGAGGCGGGGAGAAGACTTCTAAGATTGGAGAGGAAAAGGGGCGAGTGGGCGCACTACCCCTGCTTCCCCTTGCTTATAAAGGGGGAGGTGGCGGACGTTCCGCCTTTCCTAATAAATAAACTGCCCATGATCTCTCCCACGACGCCGCGTTCGATGTGTGCCATTCGGGGAGGGCGCGGTGGATGCGGAGCAAGATACGGCGTAACCTAGGCCGCGCGTGCCCGTGCCCTATTTTGGGCCTGGCCCAACAGCGCTCGGCACCGTGTATGGCCCAGGCCCAGGGGCTCCTGTTGGTGTACTAAAGTAGGGGTACCTTAGTATCCCGAACTTGTGCACGGGCAGTCGCAGCGTCCCGCGGCAAGGCTTGCCGGCCGACCGCCAAGTTCCTCCGTGGTTCCTTTGGAGCCATTCAAGAACAAAGTATACAAGGCCCCGGCAAGAAGAGCTTGTCGGGAAGGAGACAAGACCCCGGCAAGAGGAGCTTGCCGGGAAGGCCAACCAAGGACCGGTGAGCGACAAGCTCCCGGATGCGACAAGACAACAACCGTGGCAAGGCACTCGCCGCGGCAAAACTCCACCCTGTACCTGCGCTCTAGCACATCCACCTACGTGTCGCTCTGGGACCCTTCCAGGCGTACGTGGCGGAAAGCTGTGCAGCCAGAGGTACACGGTGGCAAGCGGCGCTGACAAGATCGCCATCATGACAAGCAGTGGCGTCCCTGGCGGTCCCTTTCTGCACCGTCTAGGTGACGCAGACAGGCATTTAATGCCTTTGTCCCCTACCGTCAGGGTTAGGTATGATAACACTGTTGTAGGCGGCGATGCCAACCGCCGTGCCTTTTACATTTTGCCCTTCTCTACGTTGCCACCTGTTGGTGACCCCTTGAGCGTATAAAAGGAGGCCCATGTGCAACGTAGAGGGGGTCGGCCAACAGAACGCACTCACGCTCGGTCTAGTTAGCTGCTGGTGTGTACTGTAGTAACCAGCGCTCCCGAGCAAGAAATCAATACAAACACAAAGAAGGAGTAGGGTTTTACGCATCCGTGCGGCCCGAACCTGGGTAAACTGATCGTGTTGCTCATGCGAATCGCCTCGATCTGCTCTTCGTGCTCTCTCTACCCCCTGCCGAACCGAAAGGGCCCCGGTCCGCCGTGGTCCCATAGGTGTCTGTGGGATCAGCACCCCCGACAACATGATATATGCAACCCACATCCCCAAGAGGGAGCGGAAGCATGCGCTCAGGGACGTATATGCGTTGGAGCCAGTCGCCCCAAAGTTCAACCCATGGTCTTCCTGCCCGATCACCTTCGACCGCAGGGACCACCCGACTAGTATCCGTCATGGCGGATTCGCCGCATTGGTCTTAGACCCAATCATTAATGGATTTCACCTCACTCGAGTCCTTATGGATGGCGGCAGCAGCCTGAACCTGCTTTATCAGGACACAGTGTGCAAAATGGGTATAGACCCCTCAAGGATCAAACCCACTAAAACGACCTTTAAAGGCGTCATACCAGGTGTAAAGGCCCATTGCACAGGCTCAGTAACACTGGATGTGGTCTTCGGATCTCCGGATAACTTCCGAAGCGAAGAGTTAATCTTCGACATAGTCCCGTTCTGCAGTGGCTACCATGCACTGCTCGAGCGAACTGCATTTTCAAGATTCAATGCGGTACCGCATTATGCATATCTCAAGCTCAAGATGCCAGGACCTCGAGGGGTCATCACAGTCAATGGAAACATAGAGCGCTCTCTCCGCACAGAGGAGCACACTGCGGCCCTCACAGCAGAAGCGCAAAGTAGCCTCTTAGGGCAATCCACTAGTTGGGCGATTAAGGACCCGGACACCTTCAAGCATGCCCGGAGTAATCGGCAACAGGACCGCCTAGCACGTTCCGAGCTCGCATAGCAATGCGGCCGCCACCCCGGTCCTAGCAAAACAGCGAAATCTGTGCCAAGCGTACATAATTACGCATTAAAAATACCATGGGCATAGGCGGGGAGGGGGGAACGACTGCGGCACGCTCCAAGTCGCGGCTTAAACCGCACTAGGGGCTTCCCGCTTTGTTATTTTTCTCTTTCAGGACTTTAATCTCTGGAAACCTTGTTCGGCAGCATGTTTGCCAAACACATGATGCAGCAACCAAGGAGGCAGAAAGCTACATCACACCACGGAACTCCCAAGTGGATTACAATAACGAGTGCAATATTTGCTTTAATACTATTCCTCATCTTGCCCTTGGAAGGGACATGTCAAATAGTCCTACTTTTTGCTTATCACACTACTTGTATCATTCCGCTTTAACGCACCTTTTTGAATAAACAATGCATAGCATTAAGACTATTATTGCATTCTTCCTTTTTATATATATGTTGATTCACGACATCTAGCACCCGTACACTCTGGTATGGCCAATACGCTAGGGGCTTAAGCATACCCCATAATACGGTGTGAGAAGTCCGAACACTTTCGACATTGCAGCACCCCGAACATATAGCATTATATGCATCAGCTCCGAATCATGTCTTGGGTCAATAGTTGGGTTTTCCCGGCTTCCATGTTTTGGTACCTTACGTTCCGCTATATCGGCTAAGGTAGCACTGGGAGAACTACTGCGATTGCGCCCCGGTTCTGCTGGGCTAAGCACCTCAGTAGAGAAAGCTAAAACTGACTATCATGATAAGGCGAGAGACTGGTCGTTGTTTGAGAGGTTTCGAGTCCCTAAAGACTTATGCCGCTTAGAGCGAGGAGTCGGCCCTGTCCAGCTTAAGGCATGTATCGCTCCCCAAATTCGGCCTTCCAAATACTAGGGGCTTCGCCGAAATTTAAAATTATAGAATTCTATGGCTAACTGAGAGTGACAACGCATTATATTCCGATTGCCTTGTTCGTTGTGCTAAGCACCTCCCTCGAAGGACCCAACAATGGGAACAAGAGTGCTCAGGTTTATCCCGAACACCCCAGCACTCGTGGCGCGGGGGCAGAAGCCGATGACTAGCCATCTCTCAGATTTGATAAACATCCGAATAGAAGGTAATATTTTAAATTCAGACAAGCGTTGCATAGCGCATATGGACACGTTTTTCATAATATAGGATTACATGAGCAAGTTCATTCAACTATTACATCTTTTGCACACTCGTCCGCTACAAGACGGGCACCCTTCAGGACACCCTCATAGTACATCTCGGGGTGGCGATGCTCCTTGCCCTCCGGCGGCCCTTCCTTCACCAGCTTCACGGCGTCCATCTTGGCCCATTGCACCTTCACACAGGCGAAAGCCCGGCGTGCACCTTCGATGCAGACGGACCGCTTGATGACTTCTAGCCATGGGCAGGCATCCATAAGCCGCCTCACCAGGCCAAAGTAGCTGTGAGGAAGGGCGTCACCAGGCCACATCCGGACTATAAAGCCCTTCATGGCCAGTTCGGTCGCCTTGTGTAGCTCGACCAGTTATTTCAGCTGGTCGCTCAGAGGCATCAGGTGTTCGGTCCTAGTATACTGAGACAAGAACAACTTCTCCGTTGAGATTCCCTCCTCGGCCTGGTAAAACTGTGCGACATTCAACACGCTGCGGGGCAAATCTGCGAATGCTCCTGGAGAGCTACGGATTCGGGTAAGTAACAAGTAATTTACTTTCACATGCTTGCTTTGCATATAGAATGCCTTACCCGCCGCTATCTTCTTCATCGCATCAATCTCCTGGAGGGCCTTTCGGGCTTCGGCCTTGGCATTCTTTGCACTCTCAAGGGCCGCGACAAGCTCGGACTCTCGCGTCTTCAAGTCAAGCTCCAACGCCTCGTGCTTCGTTACAAGAGCATGGAGCTCTTGCTGCACCTCACCCACCCGAGCCTCCTGCCTTTCCCGCTCGGTGCGCTCCTTGGCTGCTTTGTTTTCGGCCTCGGATAGTGCTTGCTTCAGGGTCGCCACCTCGGTCATGGCCCCTGGCAAATTTACGATGATCCTATCATTTTGCAACCGCATTCTTTTTATATATATCCATAGACTAGGTACTACTTACCTTTGTTCTCCTCGAGCTGCCTCTTGGCAAGGCCGAGCTCTTCCTTGGACCCTTTGAGGTCCTGCTTCAGTGCGGCGACCTCCGCAGTTAGTGCGACAGAGGCCAGCAGCGAAGCCTGCATACGCATATAGACATACTTATATTAGACTCCTGTGATATTGTTTGATCCTTTGTTCGGCTTTTCTTTGTGAACACCGAACAGAGCATCTGGGGCTACTGTCTATGCGGTAATATTTTTCCTATATTTCAAAAACTTACCTCAAAGCCTGTTAGAAGGCTGGCATAGGCTTTAGTCAGTCCGCTCTTGGTGGACTGAACCTTCTGGACCATCGCACTCATAATAGTGCGGTGCTCTTCGTTGATGGAAGCGCTGCGAAGCGCTCCCAGCAGATTGTCCGGTACCTCTGGATGGACAAAGGTCACCGGCACAGGCGTCTTGCCCCTTTTGAAAGGAGGCCGCCTGCCCGAGCCCGGAACCACTGGGGGTTCCGGCACGGTGTTCGGCTGAGGGCCGAACTCGGAGCACTTGGGACCCTTGCTCCCTCTGCTCCCGGAGTCCGGAAGGTTGCCTTGAGGCGCCTCCGGGACTGTCTCCCCTTGACCCGGTGCCTCTTGAGACAATACCTCGGCGTTGTCCGTAGGGCAAGGGGAGGTGGCGGTCGGAAGTGGATCACTATCCATATCCGACGAGCCCAAGGAGCCATCTGACGAGGATACGTCGATACAGGCTCGTGGCGGTCTGCATAATCATAATTCAGCGTTAGGAGAAGCAGTGCGATAAAGGTATGCTATGAGTTACTCTAGTATTCGAATACTTACGACTTCGCCAGGGGCTTGGCCCTGAGCAGCCACTCGTCTTCGCCTTCAGCGGCGGTGGTGTAGTCCGGAAGGAGGGTCCTCCCCTTCTTGGACCCTTCGGCCCCCGGTCAGGGCGGCCTTCCTTTTCTTGTCTCCCCCAACTGAAGGGGGAGCATCTTCATCTTCCTCCCCGTCTTCGGGGAGGAGTGCGTCACGGAGTTATCGGATGATGAGTCTGACAACACCTGGCGTCGGGAACTCTTTCAGGTTCCCTTGGCGTTCTTGGTCTTCTCCGGCACCTTGTAAGGAGCCGGAGTCAGCATTTCCGTCAGGAGAGCGTCCGCAGTGTGTTCGGGCAGAGGGGCCGGACAGTTAATCTGCCCCGACGTCTCCACCTAGTCCTGTCAAAGGCATGGAGCTCAGACCCCGCACATGGTTATGCCAGGGGAAATAAATATCCTACCGGATGTATAGAACTCACCGAATGCACTCGGCGCTTCGCACTTAGCCCGCGGTCCTCGGTGAGAGAGGGAGGGACCTCGGCATCCTTGAACAGCACCCTCCCGACGTCCTTGTGCGTCGTGTCGAAGAGCTCGCTCAGAGTCTGGTGCTGGGCCGGGTCGAACTCCCACAAGTTGAAATCCCGTTGTTGACACGGGAGGATCCGGCGGATGAGCATGACCTGGACTATGTTGACAAGCTTGAGCTTCTTGCTTGCCATATTCCGGATACATTTTTGGAGTCCGTCCAGCTCCACCGATGAACCCCAGGATAGGCCCTTCTCTTTCCAGGAGGTGAGCCGCGTGGGGATTCTGGATCGAAACTCGGGGGCCGCCACCCAGTTGGTGTCGCGTGGCTCGGTGATGTAGAACCACGCCGATTGCCGCCCCTTTATGGTCTCCACGAAGGAGCCTTCAAGCCATATTACATTGGGCATCTTTGTAACACCCCGGATATGATTTTCCCAATATGTAATCCAACTCTTGCCGTTTCCAGCGTTAAGTTATTTTATTTTCTTGGGTTCGGGTTTTTGTCTCCGTGTGTTGTTATCGTTGTCATGCATCTCATATCATGTCATCATGTGCATTGCATTTGCATACGTGTTCATCTCATGCATTTGAGCATTTTCCCCGTTGGCCGTTTTGCATTCCGGCGCTTCGTTCTCCTCCGGTGGTCATTTCTACCTTTCTTTCGTGTGTGGGGATTAAACATTTCCGGATTGGACCGAGACTTGCCAAGCGGCCGTGGTTTACTACCGGTAGACCGCCTGTCAAGTTTCGTACCATTTGGACTTCGTTTGATGCTCCAACGGTTAACCGAGGGACCGAAAAGGCCTCGTGTGTGTTGCAGCCCAACACCCCTCCAATTTGGCCCAAAACCCACCAAAACCCTCTCCATCATCTAGAGCGTCCGAACACGATCGCGTGGCCGAAAACCGCACCTCATTTGGACTCTCCTAGCTCCTCCTATGCCTATAAATAGGTCCTCCTCCAAAATCCCGGGTCTCCCCTTCCCCAAAACCCTAGATCCGCTGCTCCGCACGCCGGACATTGTCCGGATCGCGCCAGACACACCGCCGCCAGCCACTCCCGCGCCGCCACGTCACCGCCGCCGACCCGCGCGCTGCCGCGGCTCGACGGGCCCAGATTCGGCCCCCGTGGCCCGGCTCTCCTCCGACCGCGCCGCCTCCCGTCTTCACCACGCCCAATGCCTTCCCTCCCGGCCGGCCGCCGCGCCACCATTGCCGGCCACCACCGCGGCGTCCTCTCGCCAGCCGGACCATGCCGGCGACGTCCGCGTCCGCGTCGCCCTCTCCTTCCACGCCGGCCGTCGCCCTCCGCTGGATCCGGCCGGCCCGGCGACCGCTCCCCCGCCGACCTCGTTTCTTCTCCGGCGAACAGGACCTCCCCGGCGAACCTTGTAGAACGCGCCGCCGCTACAGTACACCACCAGATCCAGATCGGGATCGGGTTGACTTTTTGCCCGAAACCCTAATTTTTTGGCTATGTTCATCGCATCGTAACTTTGCATCCCTAGCTCCGTTTTGGGCATATAGCATATCAAAATGTTCGTCTCAGAGAGCACATCATTTAATCTCATTGCATCATTTTCATTTGAGTTCATATTGATGCCCGAAATTCTGTTAGAAGAATGCTATTTGAGATAATTGTCAGATCTGCTGCTCCATTTAGATATTTGTCATTTTTGCCATGATTATTGTGTGCATGATATGCCCCTGAGCTCTACATGAGTTTTGTTATATGTTTTTCCATCTATCCAGAGGTGCAACCCATGTATTTTTGTGATGTGTGTGGTGACTAGCACAAGCTTGCAAAGTGAGGTATTCGTTAATGCTGATTTTAGGGACTTAGCATTTCCACTAAGCCCTTTGACTGTTTATCTCATTATGCCATATGTTCATGTTGTTTCCTAGCGATCCGTGCCTCTTTTGAGGATGATCAGTAAGGATGTTTTGTTAATCTTGTAGTGCTCTATCCATCCATGTCTTTGTTTGCAATTATGGAGCACCCTAGCTTGAGTCAATCGAGCTCTACTTTTGTTATTTCGTGAATCTGGGCAGATTGTCTACTTGTTAGCGATTTTGCCGAGGATGTTGTAGTTGATCCGTGCATGCTATGCTATTGTTCTTGCCATGTCTAACTTGTATTTTGTGTATTATTGATGGGTGTATGCTTAGATTATCATGTCTTTCTCTGTAGTGAGTGCATCGAGCTCGTTAACATGCCTACTTGATATCTGTTTCAGCATGCTCCAGTTTTCGCTAAGTCTGAGAACTGATTATGTTTTTGCCATGTTCACATGCTTGCAAATGTATTTTCTGATCCCTTTTGGCTCAAGGTCACTAAGTGACTTTTGTTAAGCTCTTTGAGTAGATCCATGCCATGCTTTACTTTGCCATGTTCAGGTCCTATAGCATATTGTTTTCATGCTCCAAAGAGTGCTATCTGATCTGAAATTCCAGACAAGTGTTAATTTCACCAAGTCTGAAATCTGTTTGCCAAGTGCATTTTTGCCATGCTAGTTTGAACCTGTTAATGGATGACTTGGCCGTAGCTCAGTGCTAGTCTTTTGTTAAGCTTCTTGAATGGATCCCTGCCATGTATTTTGTTGTCCTGTTTGGGTGCTGTAGCATGTTCATCTTGTTGCATTTAGATGGCTACTTGCTGTAAATCGCAGACCGGTGTCATATTTGAATCGCTTGCCATTTCCAAACCATAACTCCGATTCCGGTGATCTTTATATTGTTTTCAAGCGATTTCATCTTATATTTCCAGTGACACACTTGGTTTTCGAAGTTGAGGCCAGGTTCATTCGTTCCTTGTCAAATCTTGTATATGCATCACATATTGCATCCCGCATAGCATACCATCGTTGCATCATGTTGTTTGAGTTTGCACGTGGTTGATTGTGTCCTTGTTGCTTATTTGTCTTGTTTGGGTAGAGCCGGGAGACGCGTTCGCTAACGAGGAGCCCGTTGAGTTTGCTTTCGAGGATCCAGTTAACTCTGACAAATTTGCAGGCAAGATGATCATACCCTCGAAATCACTACTATCTTTGCTTTGCTAGTTGTTCGCTCTTTTGCTATGCCTATGCTACGATGCCTACCACTTGCTTTCAAGCCTCCCAAATTGCCATGTCAAACCTCTAACCCACCATGTCCTAGCAAACCGTTGATTGGCTATGTTACCGCTTTTCTCAGCCCCTCTTATAGCGTTGCTTGTTGCAGGTGAAGATTGGAGACCGTTCCTTGTTGGAACATTATTTACTTGTTGGGATATCATTATATTGCCATGTTATCTTAATGCATCTATATACTTGGTAAAGGGTGGAAGGCTCAGCCTCTCGTCTAGTGTTTTGTTCCACTCTTGCCGCCCTAGTTCCCGTCATATCGGTGTTATGTTCCCGGATTTTGCGTTCCTTACGCGGTTGGGTTATAGTGGGAACCCCTTGATGGTTCGCCTTGATTAAAGCTTTTCTAGCAATGCCCAACCTTGGTTTTACCATTTGCCACCTAGGCTTTTTTCCCTTGGGTTTCCGGAGCCCGAGGGTCATCTTATTTTAAACCCCCCTGGGCCAGTGCTCCTCTGAGTGTTGGTCCACCTGTCAGCTGCCGGTGGCCACCAGGGGCAAATCTAGGCTGCCCTACCCATACCTAGGACAATCTGAGTGTGCCCTGAGAAAGAGATATGTGCAGCTCCTATCGGGATTTGTCGGCACATTCGGGCGGTGTTGGTGGATTTGTTTTAACCTGTCGAAGTGTCTTGAAGAACCGGGATACCGAGTCTGATCGGAATGTCTCGAGAGGAGGTCTATTCCTTCGTTGACCGTGAGAGCTTGTCATGGGCTAAGTTGGGACTCCCCTGCAGGGATTTGTTAATGTCTGGTTGTAGATAACTTGAACCTTAGACTTAATTAAAATGAATCAACTGTGTGAGTTACCGTGATGGTCTCTTCTCGGCGGAGTCCGGGAAGTGAACACGGTGTTGGAGTAATGCTTGCCGCAGGATTGCTCTCTAGTTATTCGATCGTGCTTTGCCTTCTCTTCTCGCTCTCTTTTGCGAACAGGTTAGCCACCATACATGCTAGTCGCTTGCTGCAGCTCCACATATTTTACCTTGCCTTACCTATTAAGCTTAAATAGTCTTGATCGCGAGGGTGCGAGATTGCTGAGTCCCTGTGGCTCACAGATTACTATTACACCAGATGCAGGGCCTGATGACTCCGTTCCAGATGATGCGCTTGAGCTCAAGTGGGAGTTCGACGAGGACTCACGCTGTTACTATGTTTCTTTCCCTGATGATCAGTAGTGGTGCCCAGTTGGGGCGATCGGGACCGTGTCGCTTGTTGGGTTGATCTTTTATTTTGGCGCCGTAGTCGGGCCATGAGTGTTTGAATGATGTAATGCTATTTATGTACTTTGATTGACGTGGCGAGTGTAAGCCAACTATGTATCTCCCCTTTTATTATCTATATATTACATGGGATGTTGTGAAGATTGCCTAACTTGCGACATTGCTTTCAATGCGGTTATGCCTCTAAGTCGTGCCTCGACACGTGGGAGATATAGCCGCATCGAGGGTGTTACAATCTTGCCCACCATGGCTCCGCCTCATTCTGCTTGTTGGCCTCCCACCACCTTTGGCTTGATATTGAAGGTCTTCAGCCACAGGCCGAAGTGGGGCTGGATGCGGAGGAAAGCCTCACACACGACGATGAACGCTGAAATGTTGAGGATGAAGTTCGGGGCCAGATCATGAAAGTCTAGCCCGTAGTAGAACATGAGACCGCGGACGAATGGGTGGAGGGGAAACCCCAGTCCGCGGAGGAAGTGGTGGAGGAAAACTACCCTCTCGTGAGGTTCCGGGGTAGGGACGATCTGCCCCGCAGTAGGCAGCCGATGCACGATATTCGCGGCTAGGTATCCGACCCCGCACAGCTTTTTGATGTGTCCCTCTGTGATGGAGGACGCCATCCACTTGCCTCCCGCTCCGGACATGTTTGGAGAAGGTTGAGGAGAAGTATGTGGACTTGGGCGTTGGAGCTCGAGTGCGCAAGAATGAATGAGCAAGCAGGAAGAAGGCGTGGGTAGAAAAAGGTTAAACCTTATCCCTTTATAAGGGCGGCCGAAACTATGTGCCCCCACTAGCCTAGTAAAACTCGCTTATCCCCCAAGCGCCGTAATCGATGGCGTGGTTGGGTTACCCACGCCCGTATTGATTAGAATCCCGTAATAAGGGGGACACGATCTCTGCTTTGACAAGACGTGTCAAGAAACTGCCTCGCGTTATGTGCGAGGCTAGTTAAAGGAAACGGTTTGAATAATCACCGGGCCATGGCATAATGTCATGTTGCCAAAACGTGTCAACAGATTAGATTTGTGGAAATATTATTCTCTCTACGGTGGTATGTGGAACTTATTTTGCATGGTCGGACAGTATCCTTGTATTCAAATTCTTTCGTGGTGTATTCGGAGGAGAAACCCGCCTTGCAATGCCGAAGACAATACTGCGCGCCAGGCTCATCGTCATTGAAGCCTGGTTCAGGGGCTACTGAGGGAGTCCTGGATTAGGGGGTCTCCGGACAGCCAGACTATATCCTTTGGCCGGACTGTTGGACTATGAAGATACAAGATTGAAGACTTCGTCTCGTGTCCGGATAGGACTCTACTTGGCATGGAAGGCAAGCTAGGCAATACGGATATGTATATCTCCTCCATTGTAACCGACCTTGTGTAACCCTAGCCCCTTGCGGTGTCTATATAAACCGGAGGGGTTTTAGTCCGTAGGACAACATACAATCATACCATAGGCTAGCTTCTAGGGTTTAGCCTCTCCGATCTCGTGGTAGATCAACTCTTGCAATACTCATATCATTAAGAATAAATCAAGCAGGACGTAGGGTTTTACTGATACGTCTCCAACGTATCTATAATTTTTGATTTCTCCATGCTATATTATCTACAGTTTTGGGAAATATTGGGCTTTATTATCCACTTTTATATTATTTTTGGGACTAACCTATTAACCGGAGGCCCAGCCCAGATTTGCTGTTTTATGCCTATTTCAGTGTTTTGAAGAAAAGGAATATCAGACGGAGTCGAAATGGAACGAAATCAACTAGAGAAGTTATTTTTGGAACAAAAGCCACCCGATGGACTTGGACCCCACGTCAAGGAAGGAACGAGGTGCTCACGAGGGTGGGGGCGCCCCCCTAGGGCGTGCCCCTTGTCTCGTGGGACCCTCGTGGCTCCCCTGACATACCTCCTGCACCCATATATACCCACGTGACCTAAAACTTCCAGAAAACTCAATAGATTGGGAGTTCCGCCGCCAGAAGCCTCCGTAGCCACCAAAAACCAATCTAGACCCATTCCGGCACCCTGCTGGAGGGGGCAATCCCTCTCCGGTGGCCATCTTCTTCATCCCGGTGCTCTCCATGATGAGGAGGGAGTAGTTCTCCCTCGGGGCTGAGGGTATGTACCAGTAGCTATGTGTTTGATCTCTCTCTCTCTCTCGTGTTCTTGAGATGATACGATCTTGATGTATCGCGAGCTTTGCTATCATAGTTGGATCTTATGTTTCTCCTCCCCCTCTTCTCTCTTGTAATGAATCGAGTTTCCCCTTTGAAGTAATCTTATCGGATTGAGTCTTTAAAGACTTGAGAACACTTGATGTATGTCTTGCCGTGGATATCTGTCGTGACAATGGGATACCGCGTGCCACTTGATGTATGTTTTGGTGACCAACTTGCGGGTTCATGAACCTATGCATAGGGGTTGGCACATGTTTTTGTCGTGATTCTCTGGTAGAACTTTGGGGCACTCTTTGAGGTCCTTTGTGTTGGTTGAATAGATGAATCTGAGATTGTGTGATGCATATCGAATAATCATACCCACGGATACTTGAGGTGACATTAGGGTTTTGATTGATTTGTGTCTTAAGGTGTTATTCTAGTACGAACTCTAGGGCTGTTTGTGACACTTATAGGAATAGCCCAACGGATTGATTGGAAAGAATAACTTTGGGGTGGTTTCGTACCCTACCATAATCTCTTCGTTTGTTCTCTGCTATTAGTGACTTTGGAGTGACTCTTTGTTGCATGTTGAGGGATATTTATGTGATCCAATTATGCTATCATTGTTGAGGGAACTTACACTAGCGAAAGTATGAACCCTAGGCCTTGTTTCCTATCATTGCAATACCGTTTACGCTCACTTTTATCACTTGCTACCTTGCTGTTTTTATTATTTCAGATTACAAAAACTATTATCTACTATCCATATACCACTTGTATCACCATCTCTTCGCCGAACTAGTGCACCTATACAAATTACCATTGTATTGGGTGTGTTGGGGACACAAGAGACTCTTTGTTATTTGGTTGCAGGGTTGCTTGAGAGAGACCATCTTCATCCTATGCCTCCTACGGATTGATAAACCTTAGGTCATCCACTTGAGGGAAATTTGCTACTATCCTACAAACCTGTGCACTTGCAGGCCCAACAACGTCTACAAGAAGGCTGTGTAGTAAACATCAAGCTCTTTTCTGGCGCCGTTGCCGGGGAGGTTAGCACTTGAAGGTATATCTTTAGATCTTGCAATCGAGTCTTTTAGTTTCTTGTTTTATCACTAGTTTAGTTTATAAAAGAAAACTACCAAAAAATGGAATTGAGTTTGTCTCATACGCTTCATCTTTTTAATATCTTTTGTGAGTATGATGGAAAGGATAATTGTGCTCAAGTGCTAGAAGAAGAAATCTATAAAATGTTTGGCACTAAATATTTGAATGATGAGCATGATTGCAACGTTTTTAGTACGAATTCTTTGAATATCCATAATACTAATGATGATTGCACTAGTTATGATGAAAATGCCTCCTATAAACATGTCAATTTTTGTGGAGTAGACTGGGTTTGCAAGTACACACCAAATAGGGAAGATAGATATTGCAAGAGGCATAAGTACTTAGAAACCAAATTGTTGCAAGAAGAGCTAGATGAATGTGCTGAAAGATTCAATATTTTTCGTGCTCCTTGTGAACTTTGCAATGAACCTGGTCATTTAAAGCTCCAATGCTATTTGTTTCATGATCAAGTCGTGTCCAAATACTGTGATAATTTGATTACCCTTGAGCATCATAAAGAGCTTAGCCTTCTTTTGGGTTATGAAGAAATGAAACGTATAACTGAGGATATTCCAAAATTTGCCCTTGATAAAGTTCTTCGTTTTGATCTAGAGAATATTTATATGTATTGTGCAATGAATTGCATTGAAAATCCTTATATTGCCAATTACATAAAAAAAGAAAACAAATAGAAGATGAAGAGAATACTAACGAAAGGGAAGAGACTTCCCAATATCCTCCTATTATTTCTTATGATGAATTAGGTAATGAGAAGGAGCCTTCTACTCAACCAATCTCATTAATAAGGAGCTCCAAAAAGAGGATTGAACCCACACATGATGTGGTGAAGAGGAATAAAAGAAAAAGGAAGAGAGGTAAAAAGGTATCTCTCCCAAATGAAGATGATACACTTTATGATGGTCTCGTTATGCCTATTGCTTGTTGTGATGCTTATGATTGGGAAGATAATGATACTTGTTATGATCTTGAAAATCTTTTTGGTACTTGCTTGGAAAAATATGATATTAATGTTTGCTATACTATTGGTGCTATCCATACTATTAATGATGAGAGTGATTATGCCTATGATACAAAAAGGCCCAAGATTGGGGAAGCTATGTCTGATGAGGATGACATATTTGAGAATATATTTGCTGCAATTAATGTTTGTCCCAAGCGTTTTACGAAACGAACCGATCTGCGATTTACGAAACGATATAAAGATCATGGCAATCGGAGCTACGGTTTGGAAATGGCAAGCGTTTTACGAAACGAACCGATCTGCGATTTACAGCAAGTAGGCTCCTAAATGCAATGAAATGAACATGCTACAGCCACCAAACATGAAAACAAATTGCATGGCAGTGATGTACTCAAGGAGCTTAACAAATCACCAGGACTGAGGCATAGGCAAATTCATCCATTAAGGGCTTCAAACAAGCATGGCCAAACTGAATAAGCAAAACAGATTTCAGACTTAGCGAAATTAACGCTAGTCTGAAATTTCAGACCACGATGCTCTCTTCGGAGCAGCAAAACAACATGAAGAAAAACCTGAACATGGCAAGTAAGAGCATGGCATGGAGCTACTCAACAAGCTTAACAAAACACCCAAAAGTACCTGGGGCCAAAAGGGTTCACAAAATACTCTACCGAGCACACGAACATTGATGAAACACAATCAGTTTTCAGACTTAGTGAAAACTGGGACATGCTGAAATTATAACTCACGGAGGCATGTAAACGAGCTCGATGCACTCACTACGGTGCAAGTCATGGCAAGGCAAGCGCATATCCGTTAAGAAGGCACAAAATTCTAGCTAGACATGGCAAGAACAAAGGCATAGCATGCATGGATCACTAGCAATAGCTCCGGCAAAATCGCAAAAGAGTTCACGATCTGCCCAAAACAACAACTATGCAAAAGTTGAGCTCGATTGAGTCAACCTAGGGTGCTCCAACATAACAAGTAAAGACATGGATGGATTAATCACAACAAGCATAACAAATCACCCTTACTGATCATCCTCAAAAGAGGCACGGATCACTAGGAAACAAGCTGGACATATAGCATCGTGAACTAAAACATCCCAGACTTAGTGATTTTCACTAACTCCCTGAAATCAGTAAACTCAGGTACCCCTCTTTGCAAGCTTACACAAGCCAACACACACATCCTAAAAATGCATGGGAGGCACCTCTGGAAAGAAGACAACATGCTTAACAATTCATCCCAAAGGGGCACAGGCATATCATGCACACAATAATCATGGCAAAAATGACAAAAGTCAATGTAGGGCTAACGGATCTGCAATTTAACTCATGATGCCTCCTTCCAACAGCATTTTGGGCACCCAGATGACCACAAATGCAAATGATGCAATGGAATGAAATGATGTACTCGTCGAGACGAAGATTTTGATATATCATATGCTCAAATCGGAGCTATGGATGTAGAGATACGTCCGGTCAAAGTAGGCATAAAAATCAAGGGAGAGGGAGAAAAAGTCAACTGTGCGAGATCTAGGTTTTACTGTAGCAGCTGGGTGCACGCGAACCGAGGCGGCGGATCTCGCCGGAATCGCTGCCGGAGAGGAGGGAGGTGACCGGATCCGAAGCGGGGCTCGCCGGTGGGGGTCCTCGGGGCCGCGGGGAGGCGGCGCCGATGGCGAAGCGGCGAGGGGCGGCGGTGGCGGCGCCGCGGCGGGGCTGGCGCGCCGGAGGTGGCGGCGGTGGCCGCGCCCGAAGAAGACAGCGGCGCGAGCGGCGGAGGGCGTCGGGCGGCGGAGTGGGCCTCGGGGGCCGGCGCTGGGCCTGCGGGCCCGCGTCGGTGGGCGGCGAACTGGTCCCGCAGGGACACGTGGCGGCGGCGGGTTGGACGGCGGCGGCGGGCGGACACGTCCGGCCCGGCGCGGGGAGAGATGGCTCTATGTTTTTTTTAGGAGGAGGACGGGGAGAATCTGAGATTTGGAAAGGGGGGGTATATATAGGCATAGAGGGAGCTAGGAGAGTCCAAATGAGGTGCGGTTTTCGCCCACACGATCGTGATCGAACGACCAAGACGATGGAGCAGAGTTTGGTGGGTTTTGGGCCAAATTGGAGGGGTGTTGGGCTGCAACACACACGAGGCCTTATCGGTCCCTCGGTTAACCGTTGGAGTATCAAACGAAGTCCAAATGACCCGAAACTTGACAGGCGGTCTACCGGTAGTAAACCAAGGCCGCATGGCAAGTCTCGGTCCAATCCGGAAATGTTTAATCGCCACACACGAAAGAAAGCTAGAAATGGCCACCGGAGGAGAACGAAGCGCCGGAATGCCAAACAGACAACGGGGAAAATGCTCGAATGCATGAGATGAACATGTATGCAAATGCAATGCACGAGATGACATGATATGAGATGCACGAAAACATAAACCACACATGGAGACAAAGACCCGAACCGGAGAATTAAATATAACTTAATGCCGGAAACGGCAAGAGTTGGGGTACAATTTGGGAAAGTACATATGGGGCGTTACAACACTCCACCACTACGAAAAGATCTCGTCCCGAGATCTAGGACTGAAAGAACTCCGGGTACTCAGAACGGAGGTGATCCTCGCGTTCCCAGGTAGCTTCACGGTCGGAATGGTGTGACCACTTGACTTTGAGAAATTTGATTGACTTGTTGCGAGTTTTGCGTTCAGTCTCTTCAAGGATTGCAACTGGGTGCTCACGGTAGGAGAGATCTTCTTGGAGCTCAATGTCCTCGAAGTTGACGGTGCGCTCAGGCGTCTTGAAGCACTTTCGGAGTTGCGAGACGTGTAACACATCATGAACATTGGCGAAGTTTGCAGGAAGCTCGAGTTGATAGGCGAGGTTGCCTCTCTTGCTGACGATCTTGAAAGGCCCGACGTATCTGGGGGCAAGCTTCCCTTTGATACCGAAGCGACGAGTCCCTTTCATAGGAGAGACGCGGAGGTAGACATGATCTCCGATCTCGAAAGCCAAATCACGGTGCTTACTATCATAGTAGCTCTTCTAGCGGGATTGGGCTGCTTTGAGGTTATCGCGAATGACCTTGCACATTTCTTCTGCCTCTGTGACCAGGTCATTACCCAGCAGCTGACGTTCACCGGTTTCAGACCAGTTGAGAGGTGTACGGCACTTCCTACCATACATGATTTCAAATGGGGCCTCGCCGGAACTTGCTTGGAAACTGTTGTTGTACGAGAATTCAGCATAAGGAAGACAATCCTCCCACTTCATGCCGAAGGAGATAACACAAGCCCTGAGCATATCTTCAAGAATCTGGTTGACACGCTCGACTTGACCGCTTGTTTGAGGATGGAAAGCAGTGCTGAAGCGAATGCTGGTGCCCATGGCCTTCTGAAAAGAATCCCAAAAATTGGAGGTAAAGATGCTGCCACGGTCTGAAGATATCACTTGAGGAATACCGTGCAGAGAGACAATTCGAGAGGTATAGAGCTCCGCCAATTGAGCTGCAGTGATTGACTCTTTGATAGGCAGGAAATGAGCCACTTTGGTGAGCTTGTCGATGACAACGAATATAGCATCATTGCCACGTTTGGACTTAGGAAACCCAGTCACGAAGTCCATTTCAATGTGGTCAAACTTCCATTCTGGAATGGCAAGAGGTTGGAGGAGACCTGCTGGCCTCTGGTGTTCTGCTTTCACTCTTCTGCAGACATCACATTCATTCACGAATTGAGCGATCTCGCGCTTCATTCGAGTCCACCAATAAGTTTGCTTCAGATCTTGATACATCTTCGTGCTACCAGGGTGGATGGAGAGGAGAGAGTTGTGAGCCTCATTCATGATCACTTTATGAAGTTCACCTTTGGGCACAACAATTCGATCCTCGAAGAAGAGAGTGTCCTTGTCATCAAGTCGGTAGCACTTGTACTTGGACTGACTCTTTGCAATACCAATCTTCACCTTTTTCACCATAGCATCAAGAAGCTGGGCTTGGCGAATCTGGTCTTCCAAGGTAGGAGAAACTTGAAGGTTGGCGAGGAAACCTTGAGGAACAACTTGCAGATTAAGTTTGCGGAAAGCTTCACAAAGCTCGGGTTGATAAGGCTTGAGAATCAGACTGTTGCAATATGCTTTTCTGCTCAAAGCGTCAGCAATCACATTAGCCTTGCCTGGAGTATACTCGATACTCGGATTGTACTCTTGAATCATTTCGACCCATCGAGTCTGCCTGAGGTTGAGATTAGGCTGAGTGAAGATGTACTTGAGACTCTTGTGATCAGTGAAAATGTCCACTTTCCTTCCCAAGAGAAGATGTCTCCAAGTCAACAATGCGTGCACAACTGCCGCCAACTCGAGATCATGAGTGGGGTAGTTCTTCTCATTAGGCTTCAACTGGCGAGAGGTATAAGCAACAACTTTCTTCTCTTGCATCAGTACAGCACCTAGACCTTGGAGAGAGGCATCACAAAAGACCTCGTACGGCTTGGTTTCATCAGGCGGAGTCAGAACTGGAGCAGTGATCAATTTCTCTTTCAAAGTGTTGAAAGCAATATCGCACTCCGGAGACCAAACGTACTTGACGTGCTTCTGAAGAAGATTTGAGAGAGGCTTCGCGATCTTGGAAAAGTTTTCAACGAATCTTCGGCAATAACTTGCAAGACCGAGGAAGCTACGGAGTTGCTTCACATCCTGAGGAGGTTCCCAATTAACGATTGCAGACACCTTCTCAGGATCCACGGAAATGCCCTTGGCAGAGATGGTATGACCAAGATAATGAACCTCATCGAGCCAAAATTCACACTTGGAGAACTTGGCGTAGAACTGATGTTCTCTTAGCTTGTCAAGAACCAAACGCAAGTGCTTGGCATGATCTTCCTTGTTCTTCGAGAAAACCAGGATGTCGTCGAGATAGACCAAAACGAAGTCGTTGGTGTAGGGGTTGAAGATGAAGTTCATCATGCGAGAGAACGTCGGAGGAGCGTTGGCGAGACCAAAAGACATAACAGTGTATTCATATGACCCATAGCTTGTTCTGAACGCCGTCTTTGGAATATCTTGCTCACAAATGCGAATTTGGTGATAACCCATACGGAGGTCAAGCTTGGAGAATACTTGGGCACCCTTGAGTTGTTCAAACAGCTCATTGATGTTGGGAAGTGGATATTTGTTCTTGATGGTCTTCTTGTTCAATGGACGATAATCAACACAAAGTCGGTCCGTTCCATCCTTCTTCTTCACAAAAAGAATACCACAACCCCACGGGGAAGTACTAGGCCGAATGAGACCCATTCTTTCTTGCACATCGAGTTGTTTCTTCAACTCCTTCAACTCTTCGGGGCCAAGCTTGTAGGGACGTTTGCACACAGGTTCCATACCGGGCTCAAGTTCAATAACAAATTCAACCGGCCGGTTTGGAGGCATGCCTGGGAGTTCTTCAGGGAAGACATCTTGATACTCACAAACAACCGGAATCTGCGAAATAGCATCCAATTCACCCTTCTCATTGAGAGAGAACAACTGGATGGTATTATCCCGAGCAGCAAAGACAATTACTTCCTCAGATGAATGAGTCAGTTGAATCTGCTTGGCCGCACAATCAAGCTGAGCTTTATGTTTAGAGAGCCAGTCCATCCCAAGAATAAGATCGATATCAGAATTACCAAGAATCATCGGGGAAGCCAGAAACTTAAAGTCACCCAGCGAGATAGAAATATCCGGAACTTCATAGTTAGCAAGCAAGCATCTGCTCGGAGAGACGACTGCTAATGGCTTATGCATAACTTGAGAAAACCACCCGTGCTTAGATGCAAAAGGCTTCGAGATGAAACAATGCGATGCACCTGTATCAAAAAGTACTTTTGCAGGAACATCGTTAACAGGAAGGTTACCCATGATCACACCTGACGAATCCTCTGCGTGAGCTGCATTCACCATATTGACCTTGGCGTGCTTGGGATTATGCTTGACCACAGCTGTACTTGCCGATCTGACAGGAGGAGGAGGAGGAAGACGCCTCTGGTTGAAACACTTGTTGGCATAGTGACCCTTCTGTTGGCACTTGTTGCACGTGACCTCTGAGAGCGGACGGTGGTACGGAGCACTTGATCTTGGAGCTTGAGACGAAGTCTTGTTCTGAAAGCCTGGGTTGGGTGGGTGGGATGAACCACTTCCACCTTTGCTCTTCTGCTGATACGGCTGACGGAATGGAGGAGGAGGAAGCCAATACTTCTGCTGCTTGGCCACTTGCGTAGAGGAAGAAGGCGTAGTGTCTCTGACTCGCTTCCTTGAAGCATCACACCTTAGCTGAGCAGCCTCTTGCTTCAGTGTCATGTTGTAGAACTCATCGTATCTCAGCGGCTCGAAGAGGACAAGAGCGAGCTGAATTTCTTCATGAAGACCACCCCTGAACTGATAGATCATGCTCTTCTCATCAGGAACATCCTGCTTGGCAAAACGGGCGAGCTTCTGGAACAACTTGTTGTAGTCATAGACAGACAAAGAGCCTTGCTTCAGATTGCGGAATTCTTCACGTTTGCTTTCAGTCACACTTTGAGGAATGTGATGAGCACGGAAATCACGACGGAAATCATCCCAACTGATCAAACGTCCACCTCTGGAATCCCGGTACTGCTGAAACCACTCTGCGGCCTGATCCTTGAGCTGGAAAGACGCGAACTTGACGAAATCTTCAGGTCTGACGTTGCTACATTCAAAATGTTTGCCCAGATCGACTAACCAATCATCAGCATCGGTAGCCTCAACGCAGTTGCTGAACGTCTTTGGACCATTTGCGAGGAACTGATTCAGAGTTGCAAAATGGTTCTGGTTGTTGCCTTGATTCGCTTGACTGCTTTGATTCCGCTCTTGGATGATTTGCATGATCAGCTGTGTATTTGCATTAGTAGCGGCCATCACAGCTTGCCATGCTTCCGGAGGAGGCGGAGGTGGCGGAGGATCTTGATTCTGGTTCTGACTGGTGCTCTTAGCGGGAGCCATCCTGAAGAGGTTGACCACCGTTAGCACACAAATAGAGCAATATTGAAGGTGAATCCAACGGAATGAAAAATTGCAACATAAAGTCTTCACATCCGAACAGAATGAACGAATGCACTTCTCTTGAAGTGGTCACATATTCCTAAATTGCGAAGCCACGAAGAATCAGGTAGAAGAGGTACATCAACGAGGGATGGAATCAACATATGATGTCGAAGCAGAACAAATACCACAACTCGAAATAAAACCAAGGGTTGGCTTGCGGAATAAGCCGGAACAAACACATGATAGAAATTTCGTCCGAAGTTTTCGTGGTAGGACCTACACGGGCTCGACCGTACAGCACCATCATGTACAAGGCAGTGCACATGACATACGAAGCGTCCCCGAGTCAGCATAGCCAAGGACTCTTTAAGACACAACGAGGCCACTGTAAAATCGACCGTGAATAGGCGAACCACTAGACGTCGAACCCCAATTTCATATCACACATCTGTTGGAAAGATATCCTAAGGCTACTTGAATTCCCACCTATGAAACTCCCGAAACTTTACGGTTATGCAATCCGGTGTTGGGGATACAGGGGAAGCATAATATCTCACCCAAGCTAGCAAATCCTACATCCAGCTGCATCCATCCTTCAACACATAACCAAGAAACCTTCGGAAACCATCTATCTCAACCTTCAAAAAGCATCCGTTATACAAGTTATGACGATACTCCCGAACTCCCACCCCAGTACTGGGTGGCGTCGAGGTTATCTCACCAACGAACTGCATCAAGGAGATTTTCGATGTCGCGCACATATCTCAAGTATACCAGAATTGCAATGATAGAATTATGATGACAACACCTCAAAGCTCAACTCCCCAGGACACTTCCACTAAACCCCTGACAGGAGGCACCAAGACAGTATTCTCATCATAAGCCATCGGAACGAAACCAAGATACTCGCGTGATCCTAAATTTTTTTGTTGTGAAATTTGAGAAGAGAAGAGTCAAAACTCTACATCAGGATGCCTTACCAGAGCGATGAGGAGACTGGGAAGTAAAAAGAATTCCTAAGCTCTCCGATATATAATTCCTAAGGACTCAAAACATTTTTCTAGACACAACTCGGCTGCTAAAACGATCAAGCAATGGGGCTCCTAAGGTCGGGGAAGGCTCTGATTACCAACTTGTAACGCCCTCGATGCGGCTATGTCTCCCACGTGTCGAGGCACGACTTAGAGACATAGGCGCATTGAAAGCAATGTCGCAAGTCGGGAATCATTACACAACCCATGTACATATATAATATAAAGGGGAATAATAGCATAGTTGGCTTACACTCGTCACGTCACATCAAAGTACATAAATAACATCCAACATACAATCACTCATGGCCTGGCTACGGCGCCAAAATAGAAAAGACCCCCAACAAGCGACTAGTCCCTGAATCGAACCCCGAATAGGCATCCCTACTGATCATCCGGAAAAGACACATAGTATCGCTGAGAGTCCTCGTCGTACTCCCACTTCAGCTCGAGCGCGCCATCCGGAGAGGTATCATTGGTCCCTGCATCTGGTGTAATAGTAATCTGTGAGCCACAAAGGACTCAGCAATCTCGCACCCTCGCAATCGAGACTATTTAAGCTTAATAGGTAGGAAAGGGGTAATGTAAGTGGAGCTGCAGCAAGCGACTAGCATATATGGTGGCTAACTTATTCGCAAAGAAGAGCGAGAAGAGGAGGCAAAGCACGAGCGGAAAACTATATAGAGCAGCCTACGCAAACATAACTCCAACGCCGTGTCCACTTCCCGGACTCCGCCGAGAAGAGGCCATCACGGCAACACACTCAGTTGATTCATTTTAATTATTTAAGGTTCAAGTTATCTACAACCGGACATTAACAAATTCCCATCTGCCCATAACCGCGGGCACGGCTTTCGAAAGATCAATCCCTGCAGGGGGGGTCCCAACTTAGCCCATAACAAGCTCTCACGGTCAACGAAGGAATAGACCTCCACCCAGGACCCACCGATTAGACTCGGTATCCCGGTACAACAAGATGATTCGACAGGTCAAAACTAGTCCAGCAACACCGCCCGAATGTGCCGACAAATCCCGATAGGAGCTGCACATATCTCTTTCTCAGGGCACACTCAGATTGTCTAAACTTCCGGTAGGCTAGCCCAGAGTTGCCCCTGGTGGCCACCGGCGGCTGACATTCCGGACCAACACTCAGAGGAGCACTGGCCCGTGGGGGGCTAAAATAAAGATGACCCTCGGGCTCCGGAAACCCAAGGGAAAAAGGGGTAGGTGGACAATGGTAAAACCAATGTTGGGCATTGCTGGAAAAGCTTTAATCAAGGCGAACTATCAAGGGGTTCCCATTATAGCCCAACCGCGTAAGGGACGCAACAATCCGGGAACATAACACCGATATGACGGAAACTAGGGCGGCAAGAGTGGAACAAAACACTAGGCGAGAGGCCGAGCCTTCCACCCTTTACCAAGTATATAGATGAATAAGGATAACATAGCAATATAATGATATCCCAACAAGTAAATAAGTGTTCCAACAAGGAACGGCTCCAATCTTCACCTGCAACTAACAACGCTATAAGAAGGGCTGAGCAAAGCGGTAACATAGCCAATCAATGGTTTGCTAGGACAAAGGTGGGTTAGAGGCTCAATCATGGCAATTGGGAGGCTGACAAGCAAGTGGTAGGCATCGTAGCATTGGCAAAGCGAAAGAGCGAGCAAACTAGCATAGCAAAGATAGTAGTGATTTCAAGGGTGTGATCATCTTGCCTGCACAGTTGTCAGAGTTGACTGGATCCTCAAAAGCAAACTCAACGGGCTCCTCGTTAGCGAACTCGTCTCCCGGCTCTACTCAACAACACAAACAAGCAACAAGGATACAATCAACCACGTGCAAGGGCAACCAATAAGATGCATAGATGATATGCTATGCGGGATGCGATGCGGGATGCAAAATGCAAGATGTGACAGGAAATGCATGATCCTGGCCTCAACTTGGAAAACCAAGTGTGCCAATGGATAGAGGGGAAGAAATCCCCTGAAAACGATATAAAGATCATGGCAATCGGAGCTACGGTTTGGAAATGGCAAGCGTTTTACGAAACGAACCGATCTGCGATTTACAGCAAGTAGGCTCCTAAATGCAATGAAATGAACATGCTACGGCCACCAAACATGAAAACAAATTGGATGGCAGTGATGTACTCAAGGAGCTTAACAAATCACCAGGACTGAGGCATAGGCAAATTCATCCATTAAGGGCTTCAAACAAGCATGGCAAAACTGAATAAGCAAAACAGATTTCAGACTTAGCGAAATTAACGCTAGTCTGAAATTTCAGACCACGATGCTCTCTTCGGAGCAGCAAAACAACATGAAACAAAACCTGAACATGGCAAGTAATAGCATGGAATGGAGATACTCAACAAGCTTAACAAAACACCCAAAAGGACCTAGGGCCAAAAGGGTTCAGAAAATACTCTACCGAGCACACGAACATTGATGAAACACAATCAGTTTTCAGACTGTGAAAACTGGGACATGCTGAAATTATAACTCACGGAGGCATGTAAACGAGCTCGATGCACTCACTACGGTGCAAGTCATGGCAAGGCAAGCGCATATCCGTTAAGAAGGCACAAAATGCTAGCTAGAAATGGCAAGAACAAAGGCATAGCATGCATGGATCACTAGCAATAGCTCCGGCAAAATCGCAAAAGAGTTCACGATCTGCCCAAAACAACAACTATGCAAAAGTTGAGCTCGATTGAGTCAACCTAGGTTGCTCCAACATAACAAGTAAAGACATGTATGGATTAAGCACAACAAGCATAACAAATCACCCTTACTGATCATCCTCAAAAGAGGCACGGATCACTAGGAAACAAGCTGGACATATAGCATCGTGAACTAAAACATCCCAGACTTAGGGATTTTCACTAAGTCCCTGAAATCAGTAAACTCAGGTACCCCTCTTTGCAAGCTTGCACAAGCCAACACACACATCCTAAAAATGCATGGGAGGCACCTCTGGAAAGAAGACAACATGCTTAACAATTCATCCCAAAGGGGCACAGGCATATCATGCCCACAATAATCATGGCAAAAATGACAAAAGTCAATGTAGGGCTAACGGATCTGCAATTTAACTCATGATGCCTCCTTCCAACAGCATTTTGGGCACCCAGATGACCTCAAATGCAAATGATGCAATGGAATGAAATGATGTACTCGTCGAGATGAAGATTTTGATATATCATATGCCCAAATCGGAGCTACGGATGCAGAGATACGGCCGGTCAAAGTAGGCATAAAAATTAAGGGAGAGGGAGAAAAAGTCAACCGTGCGAGATCTAGGTTTTACTGTAGCAGCCGGGTGCACGCGAACCGAGGCGGCGAATCTCACCGGAATCGCTGCCGGAGAGGAGGGAGGTGACCGGATCCGAAGCGGGGCTCGCCAGTGGGGGTCCTCGGGGCCGCGGGGAGGTGGCGTCGACGGCGAAGCGGCGAGGGGCGACGGTTGCGGCGCCGCGGCGGGGCTGGCGAGGGGCGGTGGCGGCGGCCCGCGGCGGGGCTGGCTAGCAGCTGGACAGCGGCGGGGCGCGCCGGAGGTGGCGGCGGTGGCCGCGCCCGAAGAAGACGGCGGCGCGAGCGGCGGAGGGCGTCGGGCGGCGGAGTGGGCCTCGAGGGCCGGCGCTGGGCCTGCGGGCCCGCGTCGGTGGGCGGCGAACTGGTCCCGCGGGGACACGTGGCGGCGGCGGGTTGGACGGCGGCGGCGGGCGGACAAAGTCCGGCGCGGGCGGACACGTCCGGCCCGGCGCGGGGAGAGATGAATCTATGTTTTTAGGAGGAGGACGGGGAGAATCTGAGATTTGGAAAGGGGGGAGGGGTATATATAGGCATAGAGGGAGCTAGGAGAGTCCAAATGAGGTGCGGTTTTTTCCCACACGATCGTGATCGAACGACTGAGACGATGGAGCAGAGTTTGGTGGGTTTTGGGCCAAATTGGAGGAGTGTTGGGCTGCAACACACACGAGGCCTTATCGGTCCCTCGGTTAACCGTTGGAGTATCAAACGAAGTCCAAATGACCCGAAACTTGATAGGCGGTCTACCGGTAGTAAACCAAGGCTGCATGGCAAGTCTCGGTCCAATCCGGAAATGTTTAATCCCCACACACGAAAGAAAGCTAGAAATGGCCACCGGAGGAGAACGAAGCGCCGGAATGCCAAACGGACAACGGGGAAAATGCTCGAATGCATGAGATGAACATGTATGCAAATGCAATGCACGAGATGCCATGATATGAGATGCACGAAAACATAAACCACACACGGAGACAAAGACCCGAACCCGAGAATTAAATATAACTTAATGCCGGAAACGGCAAGAGTTGGGGTACAATTTGGGAAAGTACATATGGGACGTTACACCGGTGAACCGGACGAACCACGCCGGTTCACCGGTCCAGTGCGGTTCGCGAGCGGGGCGGAGGCGTCGCCGGCTCCGGCAATGACAGCGCGGCGCGGTAGCAGGGGGGCTCCGGCGGGGCTGGAGGAGGCCAGACAGGCGGGGCAAGTCGGATCTGGCCACTCGCGGCCAGATCCGACCGGCGGAACCAACAGTGGCGACGTGGGCGACGGGATCTGGCCAGCTGGGCTCGCCGGAGATCCAAAGCGGCAGCGGCGCTGCTGTCCCAGGCAGAGAGAGGAGGGAGGTTAGGGAGCAGGGAGAGAGCGGAGATGGAGGAGACAGGGTCGGGGTGAGGTCAACCTGGTGGCGGTGCGGAGCACCTGAGCGGAGGTGGTCGCCGGTGGCGACTCCGGCGGGAGGAGGCCGACAAGGGCAACGCGGTGGTGCGGGCGAGCTTCGGGAGCCACGGGAAGGCGGAGCATTCAGGCAGCGGGGAGAGTGAGCCATGGGCGGCGGCGTGCAGGCTCAGGGATGGGCCATGATGGGCTTGGCGGGCCTGGGTAGGCCGCGGCGACGGGGAGGACACATGGGGACACATGGCATCGCGGGAGTGGGCGAGGCTGGCGGCTGCGGCGGCGCAGGGGCAATTAGGAGGCTCCAAGTGGCGGGAGGGAGGTGGCGGCGCTGGATCCGAGGAAGGGTAGGGTTTGGCTGCGGCTATGAGGTAGGGGAAGGTCTAGGGATGCCCAAAAATGACAAGGGGGGCTGCTTAAATAGGGTAGGGGGTCTAGGGTTAGGGGAACTAGTCCGTTTTCGGACCATTTGATCTCGATCGGATGACTCCAGACGCGAGGAGGGGTAGGTGGGCTGCAGGTGGGCTATGCAGAAGGCAATGGGCTGAGAAGAGAGGGGAGAGGGAGAGAGGCCCGATAGCAGTCTTCGGAGACCAAAAACGTCCCACGGTTTGACTGACTATAATGCCGCTATTGTTATCCGGTGGGGCATCAAACGGACTCCGAATGTGATGAAACTTGGTAGGCGGCCTACCTACATGAAAAAAAGACCACACGCCAACTCTCATCCCATTCCGAGAACATTTTCCGGCCACTTATAAAATACTATTTTGGACATGCCGCGGGCGCGTGCAAGTGTGTCTGGGCTTAAAACGGACAACGGAGAGAACTGGGGAACCCGGATGGATGCAAGTTCTGAAAACATGATGATGCAATGCACATGATGACATGACAAGATGCAACACGCAAGCGAATGACATGGCAACAACATGCAAAACTGGAAGACACCTGGCGCAACGGTCTCGGGGCATTACACATGGCTAGCAACATTCTCATAAGAAAACTCTAAGTTCGAATCCCTCTCATCCTCGATGATCATGTTGTGCAAAATTACACATGCAGTCATGATGTTTCTAAGGGATTTCTTATTCCAGAAACGAGCGGTACCTCGCACAATGGCAATCCGAACTTGCAACACACCAAATGCCCTCTCAATATTCTTTCAGCAAGCTTCTTGTGCTTTGGCAAAAACATTGTGCTTCTTGGTTTTGGGGTCACTAATGGTCTTCACAAATGTTGCCCATGGAGGATAAATACTGTCGGCAAGATAGTACCCCATGGTATAGTCATGGCCATTGACGGTATAGTTACAAGTCCGTGCTTTTCCACTAGCTAGCTGAGCAAAGAGGTGAGATCGCTGCAAGGCATTGATATCATTGAGAGACCCCGGCAAACCAAAAAAAGCAATGCCAAATACATAAATCGTGTGAAGCTACGGCTTCAAGCAATGGTGGGTTTACGTTTGTGGCCAGTGGTGCCCTGCCCAAGCCACTAGGGCGGTTCTTCCACCTCCAGTGCATGCAATCAATACTCCCAAGCATGCCCAACCATTCCCTTTCTTCGTTCACCGCCATCAACTTCTTTGTATCCTCCTCATTTGGAGCTCTAAGATACTTCGGGCCGAAAACCCAGATCATTGTCTACACGAACGCCCAGACGCATTTGATGGTGGTATCTACTCCAATGCAACGGTATTCAATGGTATAGTTAGTGGGAATGCCATATACAATCACTCTCATCGCTTCGATATTTTTTGATATGCACTAAACCCAAGCAAAACTGGTGGAATTCCTCCAGCGAGTGAAAATGTGGCAATTTTGCTCGCAAGCTTCAACGTTGTGAATGAAAAGAGGCCTAGGCATTCGATACCGCCTATGAAAAGGTGAGGCAGAGATTTCGGCACCTTGGAAAAGTAGTCCATCGTGAGTATCTTGTCACCGAGAACTTGATTGCGCGAAATGCATAGCCGACCAACCATGGATCCACGACGCTTTTTCTTCGGGACCCTTCAAAATTGTCCACGAGATGCAACAATAGTAGGTTGTCTACATCATCGTCCAAAAATCATCTCCTCTGTGTCAAAATCATCCGACGACGAACTCCGATCTATCTAACAAAAAAATGCACACTGATCAAAATTGAATCAACAAATCGTCATGCATTGAATTTACCTTCCCGGATGCAATTCGGCTGGCCGGAATCAAGTGAGACGCCCTTTCTTGTTTGACATCGTCCGAAGCAAATCGGCCAAACCCCTTCTTCATCGCGGCCCAAATCCACAGCGAGGCTGTCCCTTCGGCGATTTCGAGTCTCATGGGCGTCGAAACCATCCGGATCTGCCCGCTACAAGGCCACATGGCAAGCTCTGGGCAGATCCATGGCGTCGGCGGGGGTCGCTCGCCCACCGAGAAAAATGGGCACCCCCTGATGATGACTTCACTACAATAGTTACGCCCAAAGCCCCTGCAACTACATATACTGGACCAATTACTAGAGCTTGTCCACACCAATTAAACTACCAGGTACTTTCGCTTCTTGGTGATGATTCTAATGTTCATGAGAATATGATGTTGCCTAAATTGAATATGTTTGTTTTGTTATGAAAGAAGGGCCTAGCATGAACAATAAGGATGAATACTGGAGTAGGATCAAGCATGGAGATGAAGGCGCGTGTGAAGGGAACAGGAACAACGTTTCCAATGAAGTTTCCACTGGTGCAGCAAAGTCCTATACAAACTCTTTTACCCCCTTTCCGCGACCTAGTTTTAAACTGTTGCCTTACCTATGTGGGTGATAGGGGCTCCATCCCACACGACCCAGAAAATTGTTGGTGATAGTGACTAATGATGTAGACGCTCTACCAAATGTAATCGTATGTGATGCAGGAACATATCGCACACACTATATTTGGACAAACGTGTGGGATTGGGATCAATCGCACATGTCTCTCACAAGTCAAGCGTGTCTAGTTGCTCGAGGAAAATCAAACGGTGTCTGACATTTGACTGTTTGTGAAATATTACCTACGCCACACGTGTCATCATAGAAACTATGCGCGATATCTGGCCCATCGATCACGAGTCTTCTATGGTAAGTGTCTTCCATGCATGATATCGTCGCACACGGTTTCTGAATAATTTACGAGTGGGATTGTCGTAGAGGGGGATGGAATCCATTCCATCCTCACCACTCGAGCCTTCGTGAGGTCGCTCATCCATTGTACTAGTTCATCCACTACCTCCTCGTGAGGCCAATCCACCACAAAGCAGGAGTAGGGTTTTACACCGCAAGGTGGCCCGAACCGGGGTAAATCGTCGTGTTCATTCCTTCCTCATGATCCAGTACACTTGGCGAGATCGGGCCATGGGTAGCGCGAGCTAGCGTCATTGTGAAGCGAGGTCCTTCATTCACGCACTAGAGTTCGAACCTTCTTGGGTCTGTGGAGCCCTGAATCCGACACCGGCATCGGGACAAGGTGCGACGCGTGTCCGCATGACCCGCCGCCGGCCTGGGACGAGGCCAACTGCTAGGTCGTGCAGCCGTCGCAGTACGACGCGCGGGCGCTCCCGGTGCCGCCGCGCCAACACCTAGACCGGGCCGCTTTGGAGGCTACCGGGCATGGGCATCAGGACCGTTCCCCCCTCGCGCGGGCCGTGCCTATGAGCACAACGGGTTGTTGTGCCTTCACTCATGAGTTGCGCCATGTCGTCTGGCCGGTCAAGTTCAAGCTAGATCTGCCCCCGCGCTACGACGGCATTCTCGACCCTACGGAGTTCCTCTAGCTCTACTCGTTGAGCATTGAGGCGGCGAAGGGTGATGACAAGGTCATGGCGAACAGGTTCCCCATGGCCCTCAAGGATGGTGCATGCTTCTGGCTCATGCATCTCTCGGAGGGGTCAATCTCCTCGTGGGATGAGCTCCGCGAGTGGTTCATCACCGATTTTCAAGGGACCCGTGACCGCGCCCTCACCGTCAACGACCTACGGCGCGTGAAGTAGCAGCCAGGCGAGACCCTCCATAAGTACATGCAACGATTCACCCAAGTTTGCCTCAAGATCCTGAAGGCTTCGGACAAGGCCATCATCTCCGCATTCATAGAAGGCATCAAGGACGTCAGGATGAGTAAGGAGCTCGCCATCAACAATGACATGTGCTCAGCGTTGGAGCTATTCAATCTGGCCGACAAGTGCGCCAAGGCCGAAGAAGGCCGCCTCTCCATCCTCAAGCACCCAGACGGCGATCCTGAAGACAAGAAGGCCAAGGCCAATGTCGGATTCAGGGCTCCGCAAAACCAAGAAGGTTCGAACTTTGGGGCGTGTGCAAAGATCTCAACCTCTCAAGCTTCGAGCTCGTCGCCCCACAGGCTAGCCTAGCCGGATTAGCATGAATGGGGGAGAAGATGAACACGGCAGTTTACCCAGGTTCGGGCCACCTTGTGGTGTAAAACCCTACTCCTGCTTTGTGGTGGATTGGCCTCACGAGAGGCGGAGGATGAACAAGTACAGTGGATGAACAACCTTGTGAGGGCTATGGTGGTGAGGGTGGAAGGACTGGATCCGGATCCCCTCTACAGTGGTGGCTAACCTATAATTATAGTGGCCTTGGTCCTCTTCCCTTGAAACTTAGGCGGGAAGGGATCCCACAATGGCCAATTTGAAAGGGGACAAGTAGTACATCTAATCCCGACGAAAGGTGTTCTTCACCTGCAAAGCTTCTGGCCGTGACACAACGGTGGGCTCGGCGATGACATCCGTCCTGCCGAGCCTGTTGTCTTGGTCTTGTAGCACCGGAATGGAAACCTTTGGGGGATTCCTCGGGAACCCACGCCTGTCCTTGCATCCTTAGCACCAAAGAGGAAACTGCCTCCTCTGCGCCCACTGGTACTCGCCTGGACTTGGTCGTCATGGCTCACATCTGTAACGCCCTCGATGCGGCTATATCTCCCACGTGTCGAGGCACGACTTAGAGGCATAACCGCATTGAAAGCAATGTCGCAAGTTAGGCAATCTTCACAACATCCCATGTAATAAAATTTAATAAAAGGGGAGATACAATAGTTGGCTTACACTCGCCACATCACATCAAAGTGCATAAATAACATACATCATCCAAACACTCATGGCCCGACTACGGCGCCAAAATAAAAGACAACCCAACAAGCGACATAGGTCCCGATCACCCCAACTGGGCACCACTACTGATCATCAGGAAAAGACACATAGTAACACTGAGAATCCTCGTCGTACTCCCACTTGAGCTCAAGCGCGCCATCTGGAGCTGTATCATCTGTCCCAGCATCTGGTGTAATAGTAATCTGTGAGACACAGGGACTCAGCAATCTCGCACCCGCGTGATCAAGACTATTTAAGCTTAATAGGTAGGAAGGGGGGTAAATGTAAGTGGAGCTGCAGCAAGCGACTAGCATATATGGTGGCTAACTTATTCGCAAAAGAGAGCGAGAAGAGGATGCAAAGCACGAGCGAGAAACTAGGGAGCAACCCGCGCAAACATAACTCCAAGACCGTGTCCGCTTCCCGGACTCCGCCGAGAAGAGGCCATCACGGCAACACACTCAGTTGATTCATTTTAATTAATTAAGGTTCAAGTTATCTACAACCGGACATTAACAAATTCCCATCTGCCCATAACCGCGGGTACGGCTTTCGAAAGATCAATCCCTGCAGGGGGGTCCCAACTTAGCCCATAACAAGCTCTCACAGTCAACGAAGGAATAGACCTCCACCCAAGACACACCGATCAGACTCGGTATCTCGGTACAACAAGACGATTCGACAGGTTAAAACAAGTCCAGCAACACCGCCCGAATGTGCCGACAAATCCCGATAGGAGCTGCACATATCTCGTTCTCAGGGCACACTCACATGATACTAGCTATGAGTAAAACCAACCCTCAAGTTTCCCCGAGGTGGCCCCGCAGGCAGCTCATTTCTGACCAACACTCAGAGGAGCACTGGCCCGGGGGGGGGGGGGGGTTAAAATAAGATGACCCTCGGGCTCCGGAAACCCAAGGGAAAAAGAGGCTAGGTGGCAAATGGTAAAACCAATGTTGGGCATTGCTGGAAAAGCTTTAATCAAGGCGAACTATCAAGGGGTTCCCATTATAGCCCAACCGCGTAAGGGACGCAACAATCCGGGAAACTAGGGTGGCAAGAGTGGAACAAAACACTAGGCGAGAGGCCGAGCCTTCCACCCTTTACCAAGTATATAGATGCATTAAGATAACATGGCAATATAATGATATCCCAACAAGTAAATAAATGTCCCAACAAGGAACGACTCCAATCTTCACCTGCAACTAACAACGCTATAAGAGGGGCTGAGCAAAGCGATAACATAGCCAATCAACGGTTTGCTAGGACAATGGTGGTTAGAGGTTCAACATGGCAATTGGGAGGCTGACAAGAAAGTGGTAGGCATCGTAGCAATGGCATAGCAAAAGAGCGAGCAAACTAGCATAACAAAGATAGTAGTGATTTCGAGGGTATGATCATCTTGCCTGCACAGTTGTCAGAGTTGACTGGATCCTCAAAAGCAAACTCAACGGGCCCCTTGTTAGCAAACTCGTCTCCCGGCTCTACCCAACAACACAAACAAGCAACAAGGATACAATCAACCACGTGCAAACTCAAGCAATAAGATGCAAAGATGATATGCTATGCGGGATGCAAAATGCACGACGTGACAGGAAATGCATGAACCAGGCCTCAAGTTGGAAAACCAAGTGTGCCATTGGATAGAGGGGATGAAATCGCTTGAAAACGATATAAAGATCATTGGAATCGGAGTTACGGTTTGGAAATGGCAAGCGTTTTACGAAATGAACCGGTATGCGATTTACAGCAAATAGGCATCTAAATGCAACGAAATGAACATGCTACAACCACCAAACATGACAACAAAATACATGGCAGGGATGCCCACAAGATGCTTATCAAAACACTAGCACTGAGCCACGACCAAATTCATCCATTATGAGGTTCAAACAAGCATGGCAAAAACGCAAACACAAAACATATTTCAGACTTAGTGAAATTAACACTAGTCTGAAATTTCAGATCACGAAGCTCTCTTCGGAGCAGCAAATCAACATGATGCATGACCTGATTATGACAAGTAAGAACATGGCATGGAGCTACTCAACAAGCTTATCAAAAGTCCCAAAGTGACCTGGGGCCAAAAGGGATCACAAAATATACTAACAAGCACACGAACATAGCTCACGCACAATCAGTTTTCAGACTTAGTGAAAAACTGAGACATGCTGGAATTTAACTCACGAAGGCATGTAAACGAGCTCAATGCACTCACTACGGTGCAAGTCATGGCAAGGCAAGCATATATCCATAAAGAAGGCACAAACTTCTAGCTAGACATGGCAAGAAAAATGGCATAGCATGCACGGATCAATAACAATAGCCTCGGCAAAATCGCAAACAAGTTGACGATCTGCCCAGATTTACCACGAAGCAAAAGTAGAGCTCGATTGACTCAAGCTAGAGTACTCCACATGTGCAAACAAAGACATGGATGGATAGAGCCTAACATGATTAACAAAACTCCCTTACTGATCATCCTCAAAAGAGGCACGGATCACTAGGAAACAAGCTGAACATATGGCATCATGAACTAAAATATCCCAGACTTTGTGAAATCCACCAAGTCCCTGAAAACAGATCTACCAAGTGCCTCGCTTGGCAAGCTTGCACAAGTCACCACACACATCCTAAAAATGCATGGGTTGCACTTCTGGAATGAAGACAAAATGCTTAACAATTCATCCCAAAGACACACAAGCATATCATGCACACAATAATCATGGCAAAAATGACAAAAGTCTATGTTGAACTAACGGATCTGACAATTATCTCACGAAGCCTCCTTCTAGCAGCATTTCGGGCATCAAGATGAACTCAAATGAAAATGATGCAATGGAATGAAATGATGTACATGTTGAGACGAAGATTTTGATATACTATATGTCCAAAACGGAGCTACGGATGCGGATATATCATCGGTCAAAGATTGCATAAAAAATTAGGGTTCGGGAGCGAAAAGTCAACCCTCCAATTTCCAGATCCAGATCGGGATCTCGCTGGTACTGTTCACTGCCGGGGCACGGAAGCCGAGGTTCGCCGGGGACTTGCCGGAAATGGCGGGGACGGCGGCCGGAGGAGCTTGGGGGCGCCGGAGATGGCGGATCCGGTGGAGAGGCGGCGGGGCAAGGCGCGGCCGGCCGGCGCGCGGCGGGCGTCGATGGTGCGGCGCGGCGGGGCGGCGATCTTCACGGCGGCCGGCGCGGGGCTCGGAGGTGGCGGTGCGCTCCGGCCGAGCGGGGCCGGGCGGCGCTTCGGGCGCGAGGAGGCGGGTGCGGGGGTGCGGCGATGTGGGCCGAGAGGGCCCGCGGCGGGTCTCGGCGGGCCGGCGGGGCGGCGGCGAATGGGAAAGCTCCACGTGGCGGTGGCGGACGCAGTGGGCACGTCCGGCGCCGGCGGACGTTGTCCGGCGCGCGGAGGAGGAAGAGGGCTAGGGTTTCGGGGGAGAGATCCGAATTTTTCGGGAAGGAGCTATTTATAGGCATAAGTAGAGCTAGGAGAGTCCAAATGAGGTGCGGTTTTCGGCCACGCGATCATGATCGAACGCTCTAGGACATGGAGCAGAGTTTGGTTTGTTTTGGGCCAAATTGGAGGGGTGTTGGGCTGCAACACACACGAGGCCTTTTCGGTCCCTCGGTTAACCATTGGAGTATCAAACGAAGTCCAAATGGTACGAAACTTGACAGGCGGTCTACCAGTAGTAAACCAAGGCCGCATGGCAAGTCTCGGTCCAATCCGGAAATGTTTAATCCCCACACACGAAAGAAAGCTAGAATTGACCACCGGAGGAGAACGAAGCGCCGGAATGCAAAACGGACAACGGGGAAAATGCTCGAATGCATGAGATGAACACGTATGCAAATGCAATGCACATGATGACATGATATGAGATGCATGAAAAAGAAAACAACACACGGAGACAAAGACCCGAACCCAAGAAATAAATATAACTTAACGCCGGAAATGGCAAGAGTTGGAGTACAAATTGGGAAAGTTATATCTGGGGCGTTACAACATCATCGCAGCCTCGTCAGGTTGGGTACCACCATAGAAATCTCTGCTCCTCAGGGGGGCGCGTGGGGAGGCCGCTCCCTCGGGAAGTCTTGGTGTCGTCCGCCTCGCGAGGCCTGGCCCCTTGTGGGGCCCGGCCCCTCGCGAGGGTCTTGTCTTGGCGATCTTGCGGATGGGCCATACCAGGCCATCGAGGGAGCCACGACGTGGGCCACAGGCAGGCAAGTCTAGGTACCTTGGTTCCCAGAACATCGACAGTAGCCCCCGGGCCCAAGACGCCCTTGGGCTGGCTTCGAGGCGAAGCAAAGGGGCAAGGGCAAAGCACCATGGGACCCAATCTCCTGCGGGCCAGGCTGACGCATGGCACTTGACAGGACACGGACGCCTCCACTTCCCCTAGTCGCCTGGGAAAGCATCCAGGCCGACAAAAGGCTAGCACACGCCCACAGAGCCATCCTTGTCCTGCAGCGCGCTTGTCTTCTGCCCCTCCTCCTCCTCGCAAGCTTGTGCCTTCTTCGCCGGATTTTATGCCAGCTCAAATCCGCCTCGCCGCCATGGCCCCCAAGAAGAAGAGGGGCAAGGCCCCGACGACGGCGGAGCTCCCGGCGGGATTGGAGTCCGTGTTGGGCCGGTCCACCATGATCAACCGCGAGAGGCTGGTGTAACACCCTCGATGCGACTATATCTCCCACGTGTTGAGGCACGACTTAGAGGCATAATCGCATTGAAGGCATATGTCGCAAGTGAGGTAATCTTCACACAACCCATGTAATACATAAGGGAAAGAGATAAATAGTTGGCTTACAATCGCCACTTCACACAATTACATAAATAAAGCATTACATCAATCAAATACACTCATGGTCCGACTACAGAACCAAAATAAAAGAAGAACCCCAAATGCGACAAAGGTCCCCGATCGACCCTAACTGGGCTCCACTACTGATCAACTAGAACGAAACAACATAAAGGACAAGATCTTCATCGAGCTCCTCCTGAGCTTGGTTGCGTCATCTGCACGGACTCATCGGCACCTGCAAACTGGTTTTGGAAGTATCTGTGAGCCACAGGGACTCAGCAATCTCGCACCCTCGCGATCAAGACTATTTAAGCTTATGGGTAAGGTAAAGGTATGAGGTGGAGCTGCAGTAAGCGACTAGCATATATGGTGGCTAACATACGCAAATGAGAGCGAGAAGAGAAGGCAAAGCACAGTCGATAAAAGTATGATCAAGAAGTGATCCTATAGCAACCTACGTCAAGCATAACTCCAACAACTGTGTTCACTTCCCGGACTCCGCCGGAAAGAGACCATCACGGTTACACACACTGTTGATTCATTTTAATTAAGGTCAACTTCAGGTTTTCTACAACCGGACGTTAACAAATTCCCTTCTGCCCATAACCGCGGGGACGGCTTTCGAAAGTTCAAATCCCTGCAGGGGTGTCCCAACTTAGCCCATAACAAGCTCTCACGGTCAATGAGGGAATATACCTCCACCTGAGACGTTCCGATCAGACTCGGTATCCCGGTACAACAAGACACTTCGACAGGGTAAAACTAAACCAGCAACACCGCCCGATGCGCCGACATCCTGATGGGAGCTGCACATATCTCATTCTCAGGGCAACACCGGATTGTCTAAACTTCCGATAGGCCAGCCCAGAGTTTCCCCTGGTAGCCACCGGCGGCTGACAGTTTGGACCAACACTTAGACAAGCACAGGCCCGGGGGGTTAAAATAAAGATGACCCTCAGGATGCGCGAGTCCCAAGGGAAAAAGGCTAGGTGGCAAATGGTAAAACCAATGTTGGGCATTGCTGGAAAAGCTTTACTTAAGGCGAACTATCAAGGTGTTCCCATTATAGCCCAACCGCGTAAGGGACGCAAAATCCGGGAACATAACACCGATATGACGGAAACTAGGGCGGCAAGAGTGGAACAAAACACCAGGCATAAGGCCGAGCCTTCCACCCTTTACCAAGTATATAGATGCATTAATTAAATAAGATATATTGTGATATCCCAACAAGTAAACAATGTCCAATAAGGAACGATCTCCATGTTCCAACAAGGAACAAACTTCAATCTTCACCTGCAACTAACAACGCTATAAGAGGGGCTGAGCAAAGCGGTAACATAGCCAAACAACGGTTTGCTAGGACAAAGGTGGGTTAGGGGCTGAACATGGCAATTTGGGAGGCTGACAAGCAAGTGGTAGGCATCGTAGCATTGGCATAGCAAAGAGCGAGCAAACTAGCATAGCAAAGATAGTAGTGATTTCGAGGGTATGATCATCTTCCCTGAAATCCCGCAAGGAAGAAGAACGAGTCCATGAAGAAGACAAACGGATGTAGTCGAACGGGTCCTCACAAACTCGACGTTATCGGAACCAACCCGAAGAAGCAAACGCCGGAAAAGAAGCACACAACATAGTAAATAACCAACACATAATCATGGCATGATGCACAATCGAGTATGATGCTGTAACGCCCCACATGTAACCTTCCCCAATTGTACTCCGACTCATGCCGTTTTCGGCATTAAGTTATATTTAATTCTCGGGTTCGGGTCTTTGTCTCCGTGTGTTGTTTTTGTTTTTCGTGCATCTCATATCATGTCGTCACGTGCATTGCATTCGCATACATGTTCATCTCATGCATTCGAGCATTTTCCCCGTTGTCCGTTTTGCATTCCGGCGCTCCGTTCTCCTCCGGTGGCCATTTCTAGCTTTCTTTCGTGTGTGGGGGTTAAAAATTTCCGGATTGGGCCGAGACTTGCCATGCGGCCTTGGTTTACTACCGGTAGACCGCCTGTCAAGTTTCGGGTCATTTGGACTTCGTTTGATACTCCAACGGTTAACCGAGGGACCGAAAAGGCCTCGTGTGTGTGCAGCCCAACACCCCTCCAATTTGGCCCAAAACCCACCAAACTCAGCTCCATCGTCTCGGTCGTTCGATCACGATCGTGTGGGCGAAAACCGCACCTCATTTGGACACTCCTAGCTCCCTCTATGCCTATTTATACCCCCTCCATTTTCGGATCCCGTCTCCCACCTCGTAACCCTAAAAAAAAAGAGATCCAGCGCGCCGGCCGGACACGTCCGAGTCCGACCGGACAATTCGCGCCGCCGCCTCCGCACCGGTGGGGAGCCGCCACGTGGCGCCCCAGATCCGTCGCCGCCGCCGGCCCGGGAGGCCCAGGGAGGGCCCCCGAGGCCCACTCCGCCGCCCGACGCTCTCCGCCGCCCGTGCCGCCTTCTTCTTCGGGCGCGGCCACCGCCGCCACCTCCGGCGCGCCCCGCCGCCGTCCGGCTGCCGGCCGCCCCACCGCGGGCCGCCGCATCGCACCCCGTCGCCTCGCGTCAACTCCGGTGGCCGCGCGCCACCGCGACCCCACCGCGTCCTCCGGTCGCCGCCCCGGCCTCTCCTTCCCGCGACAACCCCACCGCCGGCGACTCCCTCTGCCTCGACGCCGGCCATCCTCGGCTTCTGCGCCAGCCGGTGAACAGTGCCTGGATCCCGATCTGGATCTGGAACCCTAGATCTACGGTTGACTTTTTCCCTCCTAACCCTAGTTTTTCTTGCTACTTTGGCCGCTCATATCTCCTCATTCGTAGCTCCGTTTTGGGCGTATGATATGTCAAAATCTTCGTCTCGACGAGTACATCATTTCATTCCATTGCATCATTTGCATTTGAGGTCATCTTGTTGCCCAAAATGCTGTTGGAAGGAGGCATGTTGAGTTAAATTGCAGATCCGTTAGTCCAATATGCACTTTTGTCATTTTTGCCATATTTAATCCGTGCATGATATGCCTGTGCCCCTTTGGGATGAATTGTTAAGCATGTTGTCTTCTTTCCAGAGGTGCCTTCCATATATTTTTAGGATGTGTGTGTTGTCTTGTGCAAGCTTGCGAAGAGGGCTACCTGAGATTACAGATTTCAGGGACTTAGTGATTTTCACTAAGTCTGAGCCGTTTTAGTTCACGATGCTATATGTCCGGCTTGTTTCCTAGTGATCCGTGCCTCTTTTGAGGATGATCAGTAAGAGTGATTTGTTATGCTTGTTGTGCTTAATCCATCCGTGTCTTTACTTGTTATGTTGGAGCAGCCTACGTTGACTCAATCGAGCTCAACTTTTGGATAGTTGCTGTTTTGGGCAGATCGTTAACTCTTTTGCGATTTTGCCGGAGTTATTGCTAGTGATCCATGCATGCTATGCCATTGTTCTTGCCATGTCTAGCTAGCATTTTGTGCCTTCTTAATGTATATATGCTTGCCTTGCCATGACTTGCACCGTAGTGAGAGCATCGAGCTCGTTTACATGCCTCCGTGAGTTGTTATTTCAGCATGTCCCAGTTTTCACTAAGTCTGAAAACTGTTTGTGTTTCATCAATGTTCGTGTGCTCGGTAGAGTATTTTGTGAACCCTTTTGGCCCCAGGTCATTTTGGGTGTTTTGTTAATCTTGTTGAGTAGCTCCATGCCATGCTCTTACTTGCCATGTTCAGGTTTGCCTTCATGTTGTTTTGCTGCTCCGAAGAGAGCATCGTGGTCTGAAATTTCAGACTAGCGTTAATTTCGCTAAGTCTGAAATCTGTTTTGCTTATTCAGTTTTGCCATGCTTGTTTGAAGCCCTTAATGGATGAATTTGCCTATGCCTCAGTCATGATGATTTGTTAAGCTTGATGAGTACATCACTGCCATGCAATTTGTTTTCATGTTGGGTGGCTGTAGCATGTTCATTTTGTTGCATTTAGGAGCCAACTTGCTGTAAATCGCAGATCGGTTCGTTTAGTAAATCGCTTGCCATTTCTTAACCGTAGCTCCGATTGCCATGATCTTTATATCGTTTTCAGGGGATTTCTTCCCCTCTATCCAGTGGCACACTTGGTTTTCCAAGTTGAGGCCAGGTTCATGCATTTCCTGATACATGTTGCATTCTTGCATCCCGCATCGCATCCCGCATAGCATATCATCTTTGCATCTTATGGCTTGCCCTTGCACGTGGTTGATTGTATCCTTGTTGCTTGTTTGTGTTGTTGGGTAGAGCCGGGAGACGAGTTCGCTAACGAGGAGCCCGTTGAGTGTGCTTTTGAGGATCCAGTCAATTCTGACAACTGTGCAGGCAAGATGATCACACCCTTGAAATCACTACTATCTTTGCTATGCTAGTTTGCTCGCTCTTTTGCTTTGTCAATGCTACGATGCCTACCACTTGCTTGTAAGCCTCCCAATTGCCATGATTGAGCCTCTAACCCACCTTTGTCCTAGCAAACCATTGATTGGCTATGTTACCGCTTTGCTCAAGCCCCTTCTTATAGCGTTGTTAGCTGCAGGTGAAGTTTGGAGCCGTTCCTTGTTGGAACATTTATTTACTTGTTGGGATATCACTATATTGCTATGTTATCTTTACTCATCTATATACTTGGTAAAGGGTGGAAGGCTCGGCCTCTCGCCTAGTGTTTTGTTCCACTCTTGCCGCCCTAGTTTCCGTCATATCGGTGTTATGTTCCCGGATTGTTGCGTCCCTTACGCGGATGGGCTATAATGGGAACCCCTCGATAGTTCGCCTTGATTAAAGCTTTTCCAGCAATGCCCAACATTGGTTTTACCATTTGCCACCTACCCCCCTTTTCTTTCCCTTGGGTTTCCGGAGCCCGAGGGTCATCTTTGTTTTAGCCCCCACGGGCCAGTGCTCCTCTGAGTGTTGGTCCCACTGAGCGATGTCCGGGGCTACCAGGGGCAACCCTGGGCTGGCCTACCCGACGTCTGGCTCATCTGAGTGTGCCCTGAGAAAGAGATATGTGCAGCTCCTATCGGGATTTGTCGGCGCATTCGGGCGGTGTTGCTGGACTAGTTTTGACCTGTCGAATCATCTTGTTGTACCGGGATACCGAGTCTGATCGGTGGGTCCTGGGTGGAGGTCTATTCCTTCGTTGACCGTGAGAGCTTGTTATGGGCTAAGTTGGGACCCCCCTGTAGGGATTGATCTTTCGAAAGTCGTGCCCGCGGTTATGGGCAGATGGGAATTTGTTAATGTCCGGTTGTAGGTAACTTGAACTTAATTAATTAAAATGAATCAACTGCGTGTGTTGCCGTGATGGCCTCTTCTTGGCGGAGTCCGGGAAGTGGACACGGCGTTGGAGTTATGTTTGCGTAGCCTGCTCTATTTAGTTACCGCTCGTGCTTTGCCTTCTCTTCTCGCTCTCTTTTGCGAATAAGCTAGCCACCATATATGCTAGTCGCTTGCTGCAGCTCCACTCACATTACCCCTTCCTTTCCTATTTAGCTTAAATAGTCTTGATCGCGAGGGTGCGAGATTGCTGAGTCCTTGTGGCTCACAGATTACTATTACACCAGATGCAGGAACCGATGATACTCCTCCGGATGGCGCGTTCGAGCTGAAGTGGGAGTACGACGAGGACTCTCAGCGATACTATGTTTCTTTTCCGGATGATCAGTACTGGTGCCTGTTCGGGGTTCGATTCAGGGATTAGTCGCATGTTGGGGAGTCTTTTCTATTTTGGCACCGTAGTCGGGCCATGAGTGTTTGTATGATGGATGCTATTTATGTACCTTGATGTGACGTGGCGAGTGTAAGCCAACTATTATATTTATTCCCCCTTTATATTTATATGTACATGGGTTGTGTGAAGATTGCCTCACTTGCGACTTATGCCTTCAATGCGATTATGCCTCTAAGTCGTGCCTCGACACGTGGGAGATATAGTCGCATCGAGGGTGTTACAGATGCATGTCCGGTTTAAAGAGGCATGGCATGGCAAAGAGCACAAGCAATCCTACAAATTAAGTGGAGCTCAATATGCAACGAGTTGCATATCGACGAAACACCACGTCAATTATTTAGTTCTCTCTCATTTATGTACCCAACAGTATTAAATGTTATTAAGCATGGCAAGAGGTGAAGCATAAAAGAAACTATCTAACTAAGCAATTTAAATGGGCCCGGATATAACAAACAACAAATCCGGTAAATCCCCATATGCATTTAGCAAATTAATGCAAACAACAATTTAAATATTTTAATTGTTGTTATCATGATGCAGATGACATGAACAAGTTTATGCAATTTTAAGAAAATGTTAACAAGAGCATATTATGAAGCATTAGTCACCGTGGTGGAAAGAAAAGGGGTGCCATGGCAGCGAATCCGAAAATGATGCCACAGCAACATATCGGTACCGGTAACTCGATTGAGATCCCGGTGCAAAAGAAAATGCGACAGGAGTGTGACATGCGATAGAATGCGGGGTGCTCTCGAATACCGAGTTCCCACATGTCGGTGGCAAGGCAAAAGAGGGGCGACGTTATCGAACAAGGGTGCATCTCATACAACATGCATCCATTTACGGGCATCGTCTCGGGGTTATACCTTTGAAGCGTGCATTAACGGAATGGATCAAGTTCGGTGGTAGGGGTACACTTGTCGAAGGGGGAAGTAGTTGTTCACGGTTCGTTGTGGGAAGTAGAGGAAGTAGTCGTTCAAGCGTCCGATGGTAATAGTACTCGGTCGTTTCGAAGAGGTACTTGGGGTCATTCGAACTTGCCGATCTCGTCATCTCGAAGGGGTACTTGGCGTTCTTAGCGATTTCGAAGACGAGGTAGAGGTACACTTGTTGTAGGGGTACTTGTCGGATCCACAGCGACGGTAGAGGTACAAATGTTCTCGCGGTACTTGTCGGTCCAGTCTTGGTGTAGATTTACATCGCAAACATAGTGGTACTCGCGGACTTCGGCGCCGGTAGTCGTACACGGTTCGTAGACGAACTTGGTGGGTCCTCAACGTCCTGGTACTTGGCGTTCGGAGCGGTGGTCGTTCGTGTGCCGTAAGGCATGGTACTTGCCGATCTTGGTGAATCCAAGTGTCTCGGTGGCGGCCATGGTACTCCCTGATTTGGACGGTCTTGACAACGACAAGAGGGGCCAGAGGTTGTGCACGACGGCAGCGAGAGCTTCAGTGGCATGCAGCGCACGGCGGCGATGCTTGGGTTCCATGGAGGGGCACAGAGGTAAGCAGGCAACGAGGCAGGGGTGACGTGGGAGGAAGCAGGGGTGCCGGACGCGCGTGGAGAGGCTCGAGGTCGAGCTCCTGGTTCCGGCGAACTCCGAACGGAACGGCAGGGACCTGTTGGCTTGCTCCGGCGTGGTAGCGAGGACGTGGTGGCGGCGTCGAGGTACGGGGCCCTGCTGGAAGAAGGCATGGAGGGGCTCAGGCATGGGCTCCTGCTCGAGGAAGACGACGGGGAGGTAGTAGAGCAGGGTGAGGTCACCCTGATTCGGAGCTGAATGGCAGCATGACGGCGGCGGCTGCAGGCATCCATGGCCTTAACGAGGAAGCAGGCGATGCAGTGGGGCGACGAGGATGGACGGTGCCGGCGTAGATGAGGAAGGAGGGCGGTGCTTGGCGTCCCCGGCGATGCGGCGGCCTCCTGGCGATGAAGCGGACTCCTGGTCGCCGTAGAGGAAGCAGAGGGCGGCGCTTGTCGGAGACGGGGAGGCGGCAGCGAGGCGGCGACACGGGGGCCTGCTGGACGGGCGCGAGGAAGGAGGCGCGTGGGGGAGAGGAGAGCAGCGCGTGTGGGGAGGAGATGGGATCGGGATCCCTGGTGCGATGCGTGTGTGTGGCGGCACAGGGAGAATGAGGGAGAGGGAGATGGGATCGGGCGATGCTGGTCTCTAGCGGCGCGAGCAGGGAGACGAGAGAGATGGGGATCGGGCCAGGGAGAGGGTTAGGTTAGGAATAGGTGGGCTTTGGCCTTGGGCCGGCCCAGAAGAGAGGGAGGGGCTGCCCTAGAGAGGCCGGCGGCTGGACCTTAGGCGGGCTTCTGCTAGGAGGCCCAAGTGGCCAGATGCTTGGCTGGGCTCCTCTCTCCTTCTTAATTCTTCTCTTAACAAAAACAGAGAAAAATAAGAGAAAGGAAAAGAAAGAAGAGAAGGTTAGAGGAAGAATTTGAGCACGGGAATAAATTTCCCGGACTCGCATAAATGCGCATGTTCCAAGAAAAATGGAGTGGGCATTTTTGAAAGTGTGTTAAGGTAATTCCACATAATTGGAATAATTACTATAGCTCTCTAAATATCAAGAGGATAAGTTGTAAAGAGAATCACCATGTGAATTCCCTCGATTTAAATGGATCAAAGATCCATACCATTTGTTTAGTTGAGTTTTAAAACGGGTTGCATGATGACATGATGCAATGCACATGATGACATGATGAAATGCAGCACACAAGCAAATGACCTGGCAACATCAGCGAATAACTGGACGACACCTGGCGCAACGGTCTCGAGGCATTACAACACTCCACCACTACGAGAGGATCTCGTCCCGAGATCTAGAATTGCACCGGAGGGAAAAACGGAGGAGAAAGAGAAGGGGAAAACTAAGTTGCTTCTTTGACAAACGAGTGAAACCAAAGAACCTTGCGAGGTTGAACTAATTTAAAGAAGAAAACAACAAAGCTGGATGAAGTTGAAAACACTCCGTTAGAAAAGAGAAACAAGGAAGAACAAATTTGGACAGCACTCCGGTTGAAAAGATATACAAGACTTGATAAGGCGAAAAGAACTTGAGCAAAAAGGGCACAACACTCCGGTTAAATGGATAAGCAAGAGAAGAGCACGATCCAAGATGATGAGAGAGAAGAGCAACATTACAATGGCTCCGGAACAAAAGAATAGAAGATAGATAATTGAAATAAAGGAATGGAGAAGAAAATGCCATCTTATGCCACAAAAGAGCTTGAAAAGGCATCTTTAGGAAAAGGGTCGAACGGAGTAGTTGGAACACCAACAACGAAAAGAATAAGCTTGATATGGTCTTGTGAAATGCATCTCAACTTATGAGGTGACAACCTGCCACTCACGGGAAAAAGAATTGGATTGATAAGAACAAGGAGACGAGAAAGTATTTCACCGGGAGGATAAAAGAAGAACTTGGGTCATTTATAAGCACCATAATAACATCCATCCTTAGGGAGGGCTTAAGGTGAAATATAACCCAAGATAACTCCAAAGACAAGATTGATGGATTTGAAATATCTCATTCATGACAACATGTGAATCAAGAAACATGAATTCAAATTATCAAGGATGACATAATACCATCTCCAATGATACGGAAGAAAGAATTGCACTCCGGATTACAATATGAAGAAAGCTTGAGCTCCCTAGAAATGAATCTTGATGAAAACTTTGAGAAGGAATTAAATCCTTGATGAATCGTCCTGTAGAACATCCATGAAGAACTCCGGTAAACAAAAGGAATGAAAAGAAAGAGAAATTGAAAACACAAGGTGAATCCTTGCAATGATTTGGATGACGCTTAGCAACGAGATAAAGAGAAAACTTGGCACTCCGGTAAAGAAAGATGAACAAATGGAAACAAGAATTTGATGAACCTCCGAAATAGGAAATTAGACAGTTGGATGAAGCAAGAATAAGAATTACGTTATGTTTAACCTTCACCAATTAAATTGATGACAAACAACGGATTTGGCACACTACTTATTCTCGTAGACAGGATTAAAATAGATATCGATAACTTGAGAAGATCTTGAACGACCCACCGGTAGAATAGAAACAACGAATAAATTGATAAGGAAGAGAAATGTTGAACGAACCACCGTAAGAATTGAAAATGAACGACGAGAAGATAAAGAAACACCGGGAAGAATTAGTAAATGGACGAAGATGCTTGAGAGAATTTAGATACATGAGAACAAAGAGATCACGGGCCGATTAAAGATCACTTGAACGAAGCACCGGTAAAATTGGAGAATGATAGCTGAAAGCTGAGAATGAATAAACCTGACCTGATGGACTCCGGATAACAAACTGAGACGACTCTTAAATTTCTCCGGAAGGGTGAAAAGAATACTCACGATCGAAACAATTATGAGAGGATGGCAACGAGCTAGAATCACGAATCTTGAAGAGAATGGAGCAAGATTAAGGAGAAACTCTTCTTCGGTCTTCAAAATCCGAGAATGACGATGAGAACACCAGCATGAATTATTTAGACACTCCGGAAGAATCAAAACGAAGAGGTTGAGCCAACGATGAAAATAATTGTGAAAGATCTAGGAGATGGCATTTGACTGATGATAACTCATTCTTACGTCAAACTTCGAAAAGAATTTTAAGGATATCTCCGGGAGAATTAGAAGAGTCAGGTAAGATCCTGGGAAAAGACCTGTGGGTTAGGGCCCACTCAAAAGGAACACCGTTGAACGATTACTTGAGAAAGGAGATTGCACCAGTTGAATTTAATGGCTTGAATGAGATAAACAACCTCGAAATAGTTTGAACGGATGTAGAGTGGAAACACGAATCTTCAAGATATCTTGGGCACTCCGGAACAATAGAATAACGAGCGGTGAAAGATTATTAGGTGAACCGTTATGAGAAGGTATTTGAAAACGAGGAGAAGATATGATCAATAACGCTTGAATTTAAACCACCGGAGAAGAAAAATGAGTGAAGGTTGACGAACTTGAAGCTCCGTTAGAATCTTCCTGATAATCACCGGATAAGAATATTGATAGAAAAGAATGGAGAGACTTCACATAAATAATATGGATACTCGATTAAGAGATCTGAATCCTTGGAGAAAAACAAAGGGAGGGAGGGTGGGAAAAACAAAGACAATTTGGAGATGGATGAAACAAACACCGTTAAGAAGAACTGATACTTGATCTTGCGGTTGTTGAAATGATCGGATCCACTTGAAGAGAAGTACACCGGTTGAGAAGAAATTGAAATGACAACTCGATTATCAAGAAGGATAGGAGTATGAGAATACCGCTTAGGAAAAAGGTATGGAATCAACATTTGACTTTGAAGCAACTCGAATACCACAACTCAAAATAAAAACAAAGGATTGGCTTGCAGAATAAGCCGGAGCAAACATATGATAGAGATTTCGTCTGAAGTTTTCATGGTGGGACCTACACGGGCTCGATCGTACAGCACCATCATGTACAAGGCAGTGCACATGACATACGAAGCGTCCCCGAGTCAGCATAGCCAAGGACTCTTTAAGACACAACGAGACCACTGTAAAATCGACCGTGAATAGGCGAACCACTAGACGTCGAACCCCAATTTCATATCATACATCTGTCGGAAAAGATATCCTAAGAGCTACTTGAATTCCCACCTATGAAACTCCCAAAACTTTCCGGTTATGCAATTAGGTGTTGGGGATACAGGGGAAGCATAATATCTCACCCAAACTAGGAAATCCTACATCCAGCTATATCCATCCTTCAACACATAAGCAAGAAACCTTCGGAAACCATCTACCTCAACCTTCAAAAAGTATCCGTTATACAAGTTATGGCGATACTCCCGAACTCCCGCCCCAGTACTGGGTGGCGTCGAGGTTATCTCACCAACGAACTGCATAAAAGAGATTTTTGATGTCGGCGTACTAAACTCAGGTATTCCAGAATTGCAACGATAAAGTTATGACGACAACACCTCAGAGCTCAACTCCCAGGGACACTTCCACTAAACCCCTGACAGGAGGCACCAAGGCAATGTTCTCATCATAATACCATCGGAACGATTCCAAGATACCCGTGTGATCCTAATTTTTTTTAGTGAAATTTGAGAAGAGAAGAGTCAAAACTCTACGTCAGGATGCCATACCAGAGCGATGAAGGGACTGGGAAGTAAAAAGAATTCCTAAGCTCTCCGATATATAATTCCTAAATGACTCAAAACATTTTTCTAGACACAACTCGGCCGCTAAAAACAATCAAGCAATGGGGCTCCTAAGGTCGGGGAAGGCTCTGATTACCAACTTGTAACACCCTCGATGCGACTATATCTCCCACGTGTCGAGGCACGACTTAGAGGCCTAATCGCAATGAAGGCATATGTCGCAAGTGAGGTAATCTTCACACAACCCATGTAATACATAAGGGAAAGAGATACATAGTTGGCTTACAATCGCCACTTCACACAATTACATAAATAAAGCATTACATCAATCAAATACACTCATGGTCCGACTACGGAACCAAAATAAAAGAAGAACCCCAAATGCGACAAAGGTCCTCGATCGACCCCAACTGGGCTCCACTACTGACCAACTAGAACGAAACAACATAAAGGACAAGATCTTCATCGAGCTCCTCCTGAGCTTGGTTGCATCATCTGCACGGACTCATCAGCACCTGCAAACTAGTTTTGGAAGTATCTGTGAGCCACAGGGACTCAGCAATCTCGCACCCTCGCGATCAAGACTATTTAAGCTTATGGGTAAGGTAAAGGTATGAGGTGGAGCTGCAACAAGCGACTAGCATATATGGTGGCTAACATACGCAAATGAGAGCGAGAAGAGAAGGCAAAGCACGGTCGATAAAAGTATGATCAAGAAGTGATCCTATAGCAACCTACATCAAGCATAACTCCAACAACCGTGTTCACTTCCCGGACTCCGCCGGAAAGAGACCATCACGGTTACACACGCTGTTGATTCATTTTAATTAAGGTCAACTTCAGGTTTTCTACAACCGGACGTTAACAAATTCCCTTCTGCCCATAACCGCGGGCACGGCTTTCGAAAGTTCAAATCCCTGCAGGGTTGTCCCAACTTAGCCCATAACAAGCTCTCATGGTCAACGAAGGAATAGACCTCCACCCGAGACGTTCCGATCAGACTCGGTATCCCGGTACAACAAGACACTTCGACAGGGTAAAACTAAACCAGCAACACCGCCCGATGCGCCGACATCCTGATGGGAGCTGCACATATCTCGTTCTCAGGGCAACACCGGATTGTCTAAACTTCCGATAGGCTAGCCCAGAGTTGCCCCTGGTAGCCACCGGCGGCTGACAGTTTGGACCAACACTTAGACAAGCACTGGCCCGGGGGGTTAAAATAAAGATGACCCTCGGGATGCGCGACTCCCAAGGGGAAAAGGCTAGGTGGCAAATGGTAAAACCAATGTTGGGCATTGCTGGAAAAGCTTTACTTAAGGCGAACTGTCAAGGGGTTCCCATTATAGCCCATCCGCGTAAGGGACGCAAAATACGGGAACATAACACCGATATGATGGAAACTAGGGCGGCAAGAGTGGAACAGAACACCAGGCATAAGGCCGAGCCTTCCACCCTTTACCAAGTATATATATGCATTAATTAAATAAGATATATTGTGATGTCCCAACAAGTAAACATGTTCCAATAAGGAACGATCTCCATGTTCCAACAAGGAACAAACTTCAATCTTCACCTGCAACTAACAACGCTATAAGAGGGGCTGAGCAAAGCGGTAACATAGCCAAACAACGGTTTGCTAGGACAAAGGTCGGTTAGGGGCTGAACATGGAAATTTGGGAGGCTGACAAGCAAGTGGTAGGCATCGTAGCATTGGCATAGCAAAGAGTGAGCAAACTAGCATAGCAAAGATAGTAGTGATTTCGAGGGTATGATCATCTTGCCTGAAATCCCGCAAGGAAGAAGAACGAGTCCATGAAGAATACAAACGGATGTAGTCGAACGGGTCCTCACAAACTCGACGTTATCGGAACCAACCCAAAGAAGCAAACACCGGAAAAGAAGCACACAACATAGTAAATAACCAACACATAATCATGGCATGATGCACTATCGAGTAGGATGCATGTCCGGTTTAAAGAGGCATGGCATGGCAAAGAGCACAAGCAATCCTACAAATTAAGTGGAGCTCAATATGCAACGAGTTGCATATCGACGAAACACCACGTCAATTATTTAGTTCTCTCTCGTTTATGCACCCAACAGTATTAAATGTTATTAAGCATGGCAAGAGGTGAAGTATAAAAGAAACTATCTAACTAAGCAATTTAAATGGGGCCGGATATAACAAACAACAAATCCGGTAAATCCCCATATGCATTTAGCAAATTAATGCAAACAACAATTTAAATATTTTAATTGTTGTTATCATGATGCAGATGACATGAACAAGTTTATGCAATTTTAAGAAAATGTTAACAAGAGCATATTATGAAGCATTAGTCACCGTGGTGGAAAGAAAAGGGGTGCCACGGCAGCGAATCCGAAAATGATGCCACGGCAACATATCGGTACCGGTAACTCGATTGAGATCCCGGTGCAAAAGAAAATGCGACGGGAGCGTGACATGCGATAGAATGCGGGGTGCTCTCGAATACCGAGTTCCCACATGTCGGTGGCAAGGCAAAAGAGGGGCGACGTTATCGAACAAGGTTGCATCTCATACAACATGCATCCATTTACGGGCATCGTCTCGGGGTTATACCTTTGAAGCGTGCATTAACGGAACGGATCAAGTTCGGTGGTAGGGGTACACTTGTCGAAGGGGGAAGTAGTTGTTCACGGTTCGTCGTGGGAAGTAGAGGAAGTAGTCGTTCAAGCGTCCGATGGTAATAGTACTCGGTCGTTTCGAAGAGGTACTTGGGGTCATTCGAACTTGCCGATCTCGTCATCTCGAAGGGGTACTTGACGTTCTTAGCGATTCCGAAGACGAGGTAGAGGTACACTTGTTGTAGGGGTACTTGTCGGATCCACGACGACGGTAGAGGTACAAATGTTCTCGCGGTACTTGTCGGTCCAGTCTTGGTGTAGATGTACATCGCAAACGTAGTGGTACTCGCGGACATCGGCGCCGGTAGTCGTACACGGTTCATAGACGAACTTGGCGGGTCCTCAACGTCCTGGTACTTGGCGTTCGGAGCAGTGGTCGTTCATGTGCCGTAAGTCATGGTACTTGCCGATCTTGGTGAATCCAAGTGTCTCGGTGGCGGCCATGGTACTCCCTGATTTGGAGGGTCTTGACAACCACAAGAGGGGCCAGAGGTTGTGCACGACGGCAGCGAGAGCTTTAGTGGCATGCAGCGCACGGCGGCGATGCTTGGGTTCCATGGAGGGGCACAGAGGTAAGCAGGCAACGAGGCAGGGGCGACGTGGGAGGAAGCAGGGGTGCCAGACGCGCGTGGAGAGGCTCGAGGGTGAGCGGCGAACTCCGAACGGAGCGGCAGGGACCTGTTGGCTTGCTCCGCCGTGGTAGCGAGGACGTGGTGGCGGCGTCGAGGTACGGGGCCCTGCTGGAAGAAGGCGTGGAGGGGCTCAGGCATGAGCTCCTGCTCGAGGACGACGACGGGGAGGCAGCAGAGCAGGGTGAGGTCACCCTGATTCAGAGCTAAATCGCAGCAGGACGGCAGCGGCTGCAGGCATCCATGGCCTTGACAAGGAAGCAGGCGATGCGGTGGGGCGACGAGGATGGATGGCGCCGGCGTAGAAGAGGAAGGAGGGCGGTGCTTGGCATCCCCGGCGATGCGGCGGCCTCCTGGCGATGCAGCGGACTCCTGGTCGCCGTAGAGGAAGCAGAGGGCGGCGCTTATCGGAGACGGGGAGGCGGCAGCGAGGCGGCGACACGGGGGCCTGCTGGACGGGCGCGAGGAAGGAGGCGCGCGGGGGAGAGGAGAGCAGCGCGTGTGGGGAGGAGATGGGATCGGGATCCCTGGTGCGATGCGTGTGTGTGGCGGCACAGGGAGAACGAGGGAGAGGGAGATGGGATCGGGCGATGCTGGTCTCTGGCGGCGCGAGCAGGGAGACGAGAGAGATGGGGATCGGGCCAGGGAGAGGGTTAGGTTAGGAATAGGTGAGCTTTGGCCTTGGGCCAACCCAGAAGAGAGGGAGGGGCTGCCCTAGAGAGGCCGGCAGCTGGACCTTAGGCGGGCTTCTGCTAGGAGGCCCAAGTGGCCAGATGCCTGGCTGGGCTCCTCTCTCCTTCTTAATTCTTCTCTTAACAAAAACAGAGAAAAATAAGAGAAAGGAAAAGAGAGAAGAGAAGGTTAGAGGAAGAATTTGAGCACGGGAATAAATTTCCCGGACTCGCATAAATGCGCATGTTCCAAGAAAAATGGAGTGGGCATTTTTGAAAGTGTGTTAAGGTAATTCCACATAATTGGAATAATTACTATAGCTCTCTAAATATCGAGAGGATAAGTTGTAAAGAGAATCACCATGTGAATTCCCTCGATTTAAATGGATCAAAGATCCATACCATTTGTTTAGTTGAGTTTTAAAATGGGTTGCATGATGACATGATGCAATGCACATGATGACATGATGAAATGCAGCACACAAGCAAATGACCTGGCAACATCAGCGAATAACTAGACGACACCTGGCGCAACGGTCTCGGGGCGTTACAGCTGGACAAGGTCTGGCATGCGATTTCCGCCGACCCCAACGAGTGTAAAGCGATGAAGATCTGTCCGGCCTCCCGGCCTCTAACCGACCTGGGCGCCACCGAGATGCCTCTTCATCTTCATGCCCTTCTTGCCGGCCTGTTCCGCCGTTCTCCGATTTCTTCGAAAGGTGCTCATGCATTATCAAATCCACGCATTGCATCTGGACCTCGGGTCCGTCGTTCTTCTCTCCGCCTTCGTGTTCTTGTGCGAGGCCTTCGTGGGAATTGCCCCGTCCATGGCCCTGCTCCGCCACTTGTTCACCCTCTAGTTGGTCGATGGTGAGCAGTACTCGGGGTGCGTGTCACTTCAGGCGGTGGCAGCGACTACAGGCTCTGGCCTCGACACCTCGCTCCACCCGAACGTAGGGGATTCCAGAGGCAATGGGTGTATGTAGACGCCATCGTGTATGACCCCCTGCTCCTAATCCTGTCTGCCCTGGCGGAGCCGAGCTCCATATGGGGGCACGCGGAGCTGGTCGACCCACGACTCGCTCGAGTCATGACCAGGTTGGCCAACCTAAGGAAGGCGAGGGTGACGATGGCGGTGGTGGTGAGGGAATTCGTCTGGCGGCGCATCGCTCCGCTCCAGCGCCATTCTCGTCCGATGTGGGCTTTCACCGGCCCCACAGATGGGATGAGGCTTCGTGAGCCTCCCCTTCCTTCCAGCGCACTGCACGGAGTGCTTCGCCTCCTGACTGGTGGAGAACCCGCCGAGCTCCCTTTGGGCGGGTTCTCCCTTTAGAATCACCCAAACGGGGGAGCCTTCGCCAAGAAGATGCCGCGCTTCGATGAGTAGGGGCTTGTCAGTGTAAAAACCAGCAGACCTCGGGGTAGGGGTCCCGAAATGTGGATCTGAGATCGATGGGGAACAGGGGACGATGAACACGGTGTTTACCCAGGTTCGGGCCCTCTTGAAGAGGTAATACCCTACGTCTTGCTTGATTATATTGGATGTATAGTATGTTTACATAGTAGATCTACCTCGAGATTAGCATGAGCTAAACCCTAAGGTGATGAGGTGACGAATATAGCTCTGGCCCTAAAGACTACAACCCTTGGTTTATATAGACACCGATAGGGTTAGGGTTACCGGAGATAGATTACAATAAGGGAGAAAGAGATCCTGTCTATCCTTGACTTGGAGGACACACCATGATTTTGTAGATCGCCTGTCGCTATACGGCTTTATCAGTTCAGCCCACGTTCAATGGGCCGATGCCCCGAGGACCCCTTAGTCCGTAACTCCCTCAATAGCCCCCAAACTAGCCTCCAATGCCGGGGATTGTCCCTTGGAATTTCACATCATCGGCTTGCAAGACGAGTTCTTCCATTCCTTTATTCAGTTTGGAGCCGTATGAATCTTGTCGAACTCTATCCGGAACCCGAACTAATGTACTTGGTCCTGGACAGTTTCAAGACTCTGGGCCCGAAGATATCTCGAGATTGAGGTGGGACCATCAAAGTTTAATGCCATTCCTTGGGGTAAGGGCTTCATGCATCTTTTCAGATGGCGGGAGGCCCAATGCCATCTTTCCACGAGCCCGTCCTTCCAGCTTGATGTAACATCCCAAAATTCTAAATTTTGGAATGTTATAATAAATAGATAGATTTGACTGATTGACTGAAAGTGAGTGAATTCGGAACTTTTTGAAAGTTAAATGAGAGGGAATAAAAGGACTTTCCCAAACTTTCATTTTTATGCTCTTCGCGAATTCAAATACTTTCCATCACAAAACCCTGGAGAGAAGATGACATGACTTCTTCCATTTATTTAAATGACAAGGGGGTGTTGAAAATATTTGAATTTCATTTGGAAAATATTTCCACTTCTGAAACTTTATGCAACTCAATGATTTTCATGAGAGAAGGTAAAATGACTTCTTCAAAACATATGAAATATGAGTTGGGAGTTTCAAAGAATTAAATTCAAAGCCCCTTTTGAATTTATTTTCAATTTGGAGTTATTTGAGTTTTATTCAAATTATTTTTCTCCAAAAATAAAATACATGGAAAATAGGGTAACATGATTCCCTACAATAGAAAATTGGAGAAAAATTAATTTGAAATCATTTTGGTATTTTTAAAATGATTTTTGTTGGATTTTAATAGACCAGTAGCACTGTTTGAGTTATTAGAAATTGTGTGTATTTTTTTGGTGCTACAAAAATGTTCACATTGTAGGAAATCTTTTTCTGAAAACTTTGGTATATTATATGCCTATATAATATTTTCATTTAATTTGTTTTATTATTTCAATTGTCTGGAAAATGTTTATTTAAAAAAATCCCCGTCGCCAACTGGGCCGGCCCAGCGCCCGAGCCAGGCCGTGGCCCAGCGCCCGCCGCCTTCCTCCTCCCGACGGGAGTCCGTCGTGAGCACGAGCCACCGCCGCCTCTCGCTGTGTCCGCCCCGGGCACTTCGCTTTTGCCCCTGCCGCAAGTCGCCGCCCCCCTTCCCCAATAACTACCTCGGGTCCGGCCCCGTTCCTCTCCTTGCCTCGCCGCACTTCGCGTTGTCGCCGCCGCATCCCGTAACAACCGCCGCCGCCGTCGGCGAACTTCGCCGCCGCAACTGCGCCCTGCCGCCTCTCCTCCCCGTGTTCGCGTCGCGCCCCTCCGCCGCCTTGCCGCGCGCCCGCATCCGCGTCGCGCCGCTCGCTCGCCGGAGCCGCTTCACATCGCCGGAACCGCCGCGCCACCTCGCCACACTGCCGCCGGAGTTCAACCTCGCCGCCGCCGGTTTTCTCTCGAAAACCGCCAAACCACTGCGAACCGGTATAACCGCCGTCCGATCCGGTTTTATTTTAAGTTCGTTTAAAAAAACCCTAGACTAGATCTGTTTTTTTAGGTTTTATTAAACAGCGAACGTCCACTGTTTAGACCTTATAAGCGAACGTTTGCCTTTTAGTCTTTTTCTTTTTCTGTTATTTTCGGTCAGGGACCAAGATGTGAATACTTTATTTACAGATTAGTCCTTGTACTTCAAACAACCACATCTTTTCGCTCGTTTGTCCAAATCCAATGAAACCAACACCCACGTCTTTGTTATGATCTCCTCTATCCGGATAAACAACTTAAAAATGTTTTTGAAAATTTGAATTAGGTCAGATTTGAATTCAAACTTTGTTTGGTCATAACTTGAGATTCGTAGCTCCGTTTGAGTTGATTCTTTTGGTAAATCGAAGCTCTTGACCTAAACATTCTAATAAGGCCAAGTTGACATAATTTTGGTACTGTTAGAAATTGTTTTATGTTGCAAGAGTTATTTTCTTGGTTTTGAAGTTTTCCGAATCGTTTTCTTTGATCTTTCTGATCTTTTGAGTGATTGCTTATGTGTGGTTACTATTGCTTGCAGATTGACCGAAGTGTGACGAGTAGAACTATCAAGAGTTTTGAGTGTGAATCATCTTCATCAACATTGCAGGCAAGTTCACACTTTGATCATACCTTTTCTACTACCCAGTTTTATTGCATTAGATCAATCCTCACACATTGCATGGTTAGGATTTAATTAAATTGTGGGATGGGAAGTAGATGAGGTAGTACCTATTACCTGTTTATTATCAAACCTTTGGGAGTTACTATTATGTTATGCTTATATTGCCATGCTATGCTAGTAGACGTGGATTGTGTTTTTGAGAGTATTCATGAAAGATGTGAGATTGTTAATTAATGGTTTACTTAAGGTGGCAACTTAAACACACATCTGGGTGGATTGAGGCACCGGGTTATTCCAGGATTGCCTGTCTAGGCACCTGGATAGACCAGGATTGCATGTTTTTTTATGGACCGCCACCCAGGCTCAAAGGGATCATGAGATTTTTCATACTAGAAACTTCCGTGTGCAGCCACAAGCTATTATGGGCTCTAGCATAGTTGATTAAGTCGTGTGAACTCTTACAGTGGTGGACTAGCAGATGTAGGGGTTGTAGGTGGTACGGTCTACCCATCGTAAGGTGCAAACGCTTCTGAAAGACCATGTCTCGGTCATCCATTTCTCAAACACCAGGTAGTGTGAGAAATCCAACGGAGGAGATCGAGTCTTGTGGGGAAAAGTGCGCAAACCTCTGCATAGCGTATAAACTAATCATGATTAGCCGTGTCCCCGGTTATGGACGTCTTGAGTATCTAGTTCTTGGATTATCCTGTTGATCTCATCATGTTATTTTAAATAAATATTGTTGGGTTTTAATGATGTTATTTAATTGGGATTGAGAATGCTGTCAACCATTCTCAATGTTTAACAACCACCATGATAGTTAAATAAAATTTATTCCTTTGCAGTAGGGAAAAATTGGCTTTTCGCAAAAACTTATAACCATAGAGCTTTTCCACCAGTCATATATGCATGTAGTGATAGCCATTGTTCATCATTCTCTATGGTGTGAATTTGCCAGTACATTCAATGTACTGACCCTCTGGGGCTGCAACGTCTCATGTTGCAGGATTTCTTACGATGAGTAAGTGATACGTTAGGGTTACAATTTCTACACTCAACTTTGCCGTTGGTGTTGATGGGAATCCACAACCTTGTTACTTCCGCTTTTTTGGATTGAGGTAATAGTATTTTACGTTACTTATACATGTGATTTACCTCTGTTATAAATCCTCGAGTACTGTGTGTGTCAGCATACCGATCCAGGGATGACACTTAAGCACAGAGACTTGACCCATTCGGGTCGGGTCGCTACACTTGAAGGTAAGACGCCCATTTATAGATCCAGAGGCACGGGGGACAATTTACCTCCCCCTTTCACAAGGAATGACACTGAAGAAATTCCTTTGTGCCATGGCCAACCTTCCAGGTTCATCCCCGCGCCCGCATGGCCCACTCCCAGGTGATTGGTCAAGCTATTCAGTTTCACACCTTCAGCTGAGGCACTTGCAGACATAGTGCTTCCTCCCTCCAGCGGATTTGGTTCCCCTCCACGTCGGTCTCATCTCCATCGATGGTTGCGCCCTCGTCGAGAACTCCCCCGCTCCAAGTAAGGAGGATTGGGTATGTCTCGTGCCCTTCCTTCTAAGAGGTTTGGGATTTCCTATCCATCCCTTTGTACGTGGTTTGTTAGAGTTCTATGGGATCCAGCTCCACAACCTCACCCCGGGGTCCATATTGCACATCTCTGGCTTCGTAGCCCTGTGTGAGATACTTTTGAGTTGCGAGGCCCACTTTGACTTGTGGAGGAAGTATTTCTGTCTCGTCCCTCGCCTCCGAGGAGAATCCATATTCGAGGTGGGCGGTGCCGATGTATGGCAGATAGCTGGGACAGGGTACCCAATTGGAACCCCATGAAAAGATCCCGAAGGATGGACCTCGGAGTGGTATATTGAAGACGTTTCCCTCACTGACCCAATTCGGCAAGGGTTGCTTGAATACTCAAATGACCCGCCTATAAAGTGGTTCAACTGGCGGCCCAGAGGCCCTTCCCAACAGGACATCGAAGAGGTGCATTCGCTGGCGGCCAAGATCAGGTTGCTAACTAGCAGCAAGCTTACCATGATCGAAGTAATGGCAGTCGCCGTTACCAGATGCGTGCAACCCCTCCAGCAAAGGGTCATCCTTTGTGGTGCTACAATGGGACTAACAACGTGACCTGCTACCAGCGACAAGGGCCAGACAATAAGGCGGCTCTAGCCAGAATATTGGCCGACCTCTTTAAGGGAGAGGAGGCAGATTTTGCTCGAATGAGTATCTGGGAAGGTTGTTCCAGATATAATGCGGCGGACTGGGTAAGAAACAATCCCCTATTTTGAGCTCACAGATTATGGCCGAACTCTAACTGGATGTATTTGCACAGGGATGGAGGCGTCAAGTCGCATCCATTAATTTCCCTCCTCCTCAACCGGAGGATCATTCCCATGACGAAGATCTTGGGTATCATGACGACCCAGAGACATCGATTGATTTTGAAGACAAGGTGTTTTATCAGGAGAGCCTTGATGGCGCCAAGGTTGCTGTGACGCCGATCGCCCCGGGGGCCTTCCCTCTTCCATAGTAAGTGAAAAGAAGACCCTCTCCCAAACAGGGCGCTCATCTCGCGCTATTCCCCACGTGGTGACTTCTGCTCCCAAGGGTTGCCGTACTTGATAACCCACAAGTATAGTGGATCGCAACAGTTTTCGAGGGTAGAGTATTCAACCCAAATTTATTGATTCGACACAAGGGGAGCCAAAGAATATTCTCAAGTATTAGCAGCTGAGTTGTCAATTCAACCACACCTGGAAACTTAATATCCGCAACAAAGTTTTTAGTAGCAAAGTAATATGATAGTAGTGGTAACGGTAGCAAAAGGTAATGATAGCAAAAGTAATGTTTTTGGTATTTTGTAGTGATGATAGCAATAGCAACGGAAAGTAAATAAGCGTAGAACAATATATGGAAAGCTCGTAGGCAATGGATCAGTGATGGAGAATTATGCCGGATGCAGTTCATCATGTAACAGTCATAACCTAGGGTGACACAGAACTAGCTCCAGTTCAAAAATGTAATGTAGGCATGTATTCCAAATATAGTCATACGTGCTTATGGAAAAGAACTTGCATGACATCTTTTGTCCTACCCTCCCGTGGCAGCGGGGTCCTTACGGAAACTAAGGTATATTAAGGCCTCCTTTTAATAGAGTATCGGAACAAAGCATTAACACATAGTGAATACATGAACTCCTCAAACTACGGTCATCACTGGTAAGTATCCCGATTATTGTCACTTCGGGGTTAACGGATCATAACACATAATAGGTGACTATAGACTTGCAAGATAGGATCAAGAACTCTCATATATTGATGAAAACATAATAGGTTCAGATCTGAAATCATGGCACTCGGGCCCTAGTGACAAGCATTAAGCATAGCAAAGTCATAGCAACATCAATCTCAGAACATAGTGGATACTAGGGATCAAAATCTAACAAAACTAACTCGATTACATGATAGACCCCATCCAACCCATCACCGTCGAGCAAGCCTACAATGGAATTACTCACGCACGACGGTGAGCATCATGAAATTGATGATGGAGGATGGTTGATGATGATGATGGCGACGGATTCCCCTCTCCAGAGCCCCGAACGGACTCCAGATCAGCCCTCCCGAGAGGTTTTAGGGCTTGGCGGCGGCTCCATATCGTAAAACGCGATGAATCCTTCTCTCTGATTTTTTTCTCCCCAAAACAAGATATATAGAGTTGGAGTCAGAGGAGCTCCAGGGGGCCCATGAGGTAGGGGGGCGCGCCCTGGGGGGTAGGCTCGCCCCCCCACACTCGTGGACAGGTGGTGGCCCCCCTGGCCTTCATCTTTTGCAGGTATTTTTTATATTTTCCAAAAAGTTGCTCCGTGAAGTTTCAGGTCATTCCGAAAACTTTTGTTTCTGCACATAAATAACACCATGGTAATTGATGGTGTCCTGGACTAAGGGGTACTCACCACGTCATCTCCTGAGTTGTTAGATTGGGCCGAGGACCCCCATGGCCGTATACTCATGGGCCAGTTCGGATAGCTGCCACATACAAGGAAGATTCCACAAGATTGGCCATCAAGACAATGACTTCTCCCCACTGGCGTATTTGGCTAGGACTCTTGTTATCCTAGGCCTCTGGTGCATTATATAAGCCAAGGCCAGGCTAGTCGATAGATATATACATACAATCATACCATAGTCTAGCTTCTAGGGTTTAGCCTCTTTGATCTCGTGGTAGATCAACTCTTGTAATACTTATATCATCAAGAACAATCAAGCAGGACGTAGGGTATTACCTCCATCAAGAGGGCCCGAATCTGGGTAAACATCGTGTCTCCTGCTTCCTATTACCATCCACCTTAGACGCATAGTTCAGGACCCCCTACCCGAGATCCACCGGTTTTGACACCGACATTGGTGCTTTCATTGAGAGTTCCGCTGTGTGATCGGCAAAAGGATCGATGGCTCGTCTCCAGGTCAACTGCGATGCCGGCATCTTCATCGCCGGCTCGACTGGTCACCTTGGCTCAACTGAGGACCGTGCTCCATCTCCGATCGTCATGTTCGAATGAGGGCCTTCATCAACATCAACTCCGATCTCTTTCAAGATCATGGAGGAATCATCCATGGAGCTCGGGGGCTCGACGTCAACATTGCCCTCGGGCGACCATGCTGTTTTTCTGAACATCGAATTTGTATCCACTGCCACCACCTCTTAGAGCATCACTTTGGCGATCCCTTTGGTGGAATTGTGCAGAATTGAGTCTACAACAACTATGCAAAATTTCGTCAAGTTCCGATGGAAGAATCTCCGGCAATCTACGATATACCGGAGCCGTGTCAAATCTGGACGGGAATCTGGGCGAGTTTAGGGCGTGGTCTCCAGCACCTAGCTCGGATGTCCTTTGGACAATCCCACCGTTGATCGGCTGCGAAATTACTATATCTAACACCATTCAAAATTTCAGCTCGATCCAACTGTCCAAACTCCGGGAACCTTCCGATTAGTGCATCACTTTTCGGGTTTGTTTTCTGTGCGAATACGGATCCGACCCGAATTCATATTTCTTTATGAACGTGATATGGGACAATCTTCTTAAAGGAATGTTCTCCTAGGGTATTGTACATTGTTTTTAAACACGTGCCCATAAAATTTTAAGCCTCCTCTAAGGTAATCTTCACGATCATACTGGTGTCAAACCAGTCCGGCAATACTGCTCCACGGCTATCGACCTGCGCTAGACACGTCGTCGCCTTTTGAGCCGAGCTCAACTAGTTTGGGTCATCATCTCGGCGAGAGAACAAGAGTTCGGAATCACCAAGGATAAATCATCACCAACAACGCCACCCCACGGAATACACGGAGCGGGAACACATGCATCGCCGCATGGTCACTTCATCAAGCTGGCATTGACCGCATCACAAGTTACGACCTGCGTCGGCATGGGCGCACTGTTGCTTCTTCAAGCCGATGTCCATCATGCCGAGCTGCTTCAACACCTCGGCTGACACGATAGCTGCAACGTCTCCTTACTGACCTGCCCCGTCTCCTCGGCTAGACCGAGGGCTTCACCATATCTTCATCAACTTACTTCGGAGACTTCGGCGTCACCAGCCGACCAGCTACATCACATTAGCTGGACCATAGGCTTTTCCTCGGTGAGCCAACCTTTGCTAGCATCGCCATGCCACCGCTTCATCACCCATCAGGCAATGGGTGTGCGTATCAAGCCCCAATTTTGGGAGTAACCTTTCTCCAGATTGCTACAACAGATAAACCAGGTGCTATTAATCCTAGTATTTTTTTCCTTGCTTGGGTTTATTTTTTCCAAGGAATTATTACTCCGGTTTGTTTCATCATCTATACACAGGTCTATCAAATGGTGGCCGCATTAACACCGGCCGCATGGTGGTTCGGTCAGTTTTCGTATACAGTTCGGCGAGTGCCGCATCTGGAACTCAGACCGGCCTGCGAATTCGGGCTTGGCCACGCCTTCACCGCGTCACGCCGACGCCCTGCATCGACATGACTTCGGTGCCAAGCCACATCTCTTTCAATAAATTATTTTGCGAAAAGCAATTGTCCTTTTTGGACCGCACTATTTTATGTGTGTAGGTGATCGACTTTGACTGCGTCACGTGGTCTCTTCGGCAAGCCGACGCCATCGTCCTAATCAGCGTAAATTGGCTCGCATGATCACCTTTTTGGTCGTGTTGCCATACCGATGTGTTCGGTTGCCTCGGGGACTTCGGCATCGCCGAGAGAGCTCTACCTCATCGAGTGTTTGGCGCACAGGTAGATAATCCGGGCAGCGCTGTCACCGTGGCATACCGATGTACCACGTCACTTCGGCTGACCGGGGGCTTTGTCATCACTTCATTAACACATGCTGGGGGCTTCAGCGTCACAAAGCCGGCCTGCTCCGTTGCCGCGGTCGGACTGGGGTTTTCACCTCGCCCATCGACTATGCTGTATCATCACTTCATCAAGCCGAGTTCTTTACTCGGACATCTCGGGACCGGCTTGGGGGCTGGGATCTCGTCCCACCACAATCTTAGCCTGCATCATCAACATCGAGTACATTAACCAGCTAAGTCACTTTCATGCTCAAAAACTTTCAGTTTTAAATTTTGTTCGGTTCAACCAAGCATTATACTTTTTGGCACAAAGTTGTTTGGGACAAAGTTCCTTGTCATAACTTTGTTTGTGACTCGCATATTCAAATACCCCGTTTATTTGGGGGCTCCCTTGATGGAACTTTTCCTCTTGCATATGATTATACTTGTATGGCTTCGTTCCTTGTTCGTGTATTACGCCATGATATGCACCATATTGACCTAAGCGATTTGCAAGCTGGGTTGCCTCGCTCCTGTGTTTACCCCTACGTTCCCGATTGTTCGGCTAGGGAGTAAAGGGAGCACCTCTACGATTGTCACGACCGGGTCATCCGAGCTCTGACCTCAGACTGGGTGAAGCCGAAAGCTAGTGCTCTTATTGTTTTCAATCATGGTCCGCACACAATGGAACTCATGAGTACAAAAAATCTATTGCACCAGTCTCATAGTAATAATGAGCACCGAAGAAAGGTATCGGTAGGGGTACTATTTTCTTCAAAGATGCTTCTTACACTTCATTAGTAATATAGCATAAGTTCCCTGAGCGCGCTTTGACTGTTACAGCCTTATGGCATGATTGCCTGGTCATCGGAAACACCGTCGATACTCTTGACAGGCGGAGTACATGACACTTTTCGGCCCTTGGCCGAAGAGGGAGAAGCCGACGGTCGGTTAAGACGCGTTTAAAGTTCGAGTGAACACCGATATGATATAAGTATTTCAATACATACAATCATTATATATAAAATTCTTTTACCCAAGTCACTTGGGGGCTCTTAAAATTTATATATGAGTTGTAAATGTGTTTTCTTCTTGGTCGTTGTCAAAACACGATAGAAGCACACTTTTTTTCTCTTCAATTTTTGGATTGGCACCAAACACTTGATCTTGTTTGGACATCATGTTTTTACTGACGTTTTTTGGTTTTCAAGCTTTTGGCACTTTTAAACTATTTATGTGTTTTCAGCACAAGTCTCACAGTGCAACGCCGGACACCTTTAGAGATTCGGCAAAAACATTCTCGGATATTGCTATATATGCATCGGTTTCGAATTGTGTCTTCGGTCAATAGTTGGTTTGCCCGGCTCCTGCGCTTGCCTCCTACGTTCCGCTTTGTTCGGCTAGGTGTGCAAAGGGAGAACCACTGCAATTGTGCTTCCAGCTCACATGGTTAAGCACCTCAGTGGAGAAAGCCAAAAACTAACTGTCACAAATAAGTGTAAACTGGTCAGCGATCGGATGACTGTGTTAAATGACGGGCCATTCATAACATTGCCCGAAGTGTTTACGGCTTGACCTCGACTGTCACCGAACACTACCTGGGGTTAGTAACTGGCCTCCCAAACTAAATCCTCAATATTTTGCTCTTACATTAGAGCTGAGGTTTCATGATCATGCTTAGCATGACAACCCAAAGAAAGGAACCGATAGCGGGATTATTTTCTTTGAAAGACATTTCTTATGTTAAACAGTAATATAACATATCTCTCTGCGTACCTTTGTTTATAAAACCGTATGGCCAGATTGCCTTGTTTGTGTAAATCTTTGCCCTCATAAAGGCTTTATAAAGTAGGACAAACACTCCTCGACTACTGGCCGAGGAGGTGGAAGCCAATGGTCGGTCAACAAAGTTTTGTATAATGCGGATCCGAGCATTAATGACGTAAAGTACTTGGATACATAGAGTCATTACACATAATTTGTGATTTTACTATGGGCATCAATCCTTAATTCGGCCACCCGTGCCCGCATTAAGGCTCGGGGCTACTGGGCTTCGGGCTTATTATTTACAAATATTAAAGGGGCACATCGATCCCCTAATCTGGTGTTGCCACCCGACCAGTGTCTCGGGGGCTACTGCATTGCCTGTCCAATGCATAAAATTTTTAAGTGCAATATAGTTTTCGAGGAGATTTTGATCCTCAGGTTGGTCGGCCGCACCCAGCCTGAGTCTCGAGGACTCTGCACACCGCTTTTTGTGTCCCGAAGTATTCTGCCGAGCTAGGAGTTGATCCTCAGACCAATTTTGCAAATCAACCCGAGTCTCAGCGGCTATTGGGATCAGTGGTCTTATGTCATCCTTCAGGTGCATATCGGGTTTTAGACCGATACACACCTTGAGGGCTACTGGCTATATATCTCGGCAGAGAATAAATTGCACCAATCAAAAATATTGACAAAAAATCGGCCCACATTCGGGGTGGCGCACCACCTCGGAAGCAGTCTGGCATAAATCTTGGGCGCTAGTGGCTGGCTCCATAGAGGGCATTTCCGGCATTCAAGCTCGGCTAAATTCCTTCAACTTTTTTGAACAAGGTGATTTATGACACCACAGATACAGTCTGGCGTTGGAGCTCGGATACAGTCTGGCGTTGGAGCTTGGACATAGTCCAGCGTTGGAGCTCGGATACATTCCGGCGTTGGAGCTCAAAAGTGGTCCGGCGTTGGTGCTCGTCCGCAAAAGATACCACAAATATAGTCCGGCATTGGAGCTCGGACGCAAGAGGACGCTGCCGCCCGGGAAGAACTTCAAACCCGAGGTGTGGCATAAAAATAACAAGGCATTGATAAAGGCCGGAAACTTGAAGGGGCTCCTCGGATACCCGATGTATAAACTCTTCGGATGCACGTTGGTGATCCTCAAGATCGAAGAAGATTTGTTGAACCAGTTTTCAAGACCGACGACCAAAGATGAAGAACAATTCAGAAGAATCGAGGAGTGTCCCTAACTTGAAGACCGGTTCAGGGGGCTACTGACGGTGTCCTGGACTAAGGGGTACTCACCACGTCATCTCCGGATATGTTAGATTGTGCCAAGGACCCCCATGGCCGTATACTCATGGGCTAGTTCGGACAGCTCCGCATACAAGGAAGATTCCACAAGACTTGGCGATCAAGACAAGGACTTCTCCCCACCGGCGTATTCGGCTAGGAATCTTGTTATCCTAGGCCTCTGGTGCATTATATAAACCAAGGCCAGGCTAGTCGATAGATATATACATACAATCATACCATAGGCTAGCTTCTAGGGTTTAGCCTCTTTGATCTCGTGGTAGATCAACTCTTGTAATACTCATATCATCAAGAACAATCAAGCAGGACGTAGGGTATTACCTCCATCAAGAGGGCCCGAACCTGGGTAAACATCGTGTCCCCTGCCTCCTGCTACCATCCGCCTTAGATGCACAGTTCGGGACCCCCTACCCGAGATCCACCGGTTTTGACACCGACAGTAATTCTGCTGAAAACAGCGTCAGTCCGGGTTAGGTCCATTCAAATCATGCAAGTTAGTGTCCAAAACATAGGCAAAAGTTTTTGGAAAAGTAGATACGACGGAAATGTATAAACTCCTCCAAGCTTAAACCTTTGCTTGTCCTCAAGCAATTCAGTTGACAAACTGAAAGTGATAAAGAAAAACTTTTACAAACTCTGTTTGCTCTTGTTGTTGTTGTAAATATGTAAAGCCATCATTCAAGTTTTCAGCAAAGATTATAACTAACCACATTCGGAATAATGCTTAGGTCTCAAGTTTACTCATATCAATGGCATAATCAACTAGCGAGCAATAATAATAAATCTCGGATGACGACACTTTCTCAAAACAATCATAATATGATATAACAAGATGGTATCTCGCTAGCCCTTTCTGAGACTACAAAACATAAATGCAGAGCACCTTTAAAGATCAAGGACTTACTAGACATTGTAATTCATGGTAAAAGAGATCCAGTCAAGTCATACCTAATGTAAACTAACAATAATGAATGCAAATGACAACATTGCTCTTCAACTGGTGCTTTTTAATAAGAGGTTGATGACTCAGCATAAAAATAAATAGATAGGCCCTTCGCAGAGGGAAGCAGGGATTTGTAGAGGTGCCATAGCTCGGTTTTGAAATAGAGGTGAATAATATTTCAAGAGGTATACTTTCATTGTCAACATAACAACCTAGAGATGGCGATATTTTCCATGCTACACACATTATAGGCGGTTCCCAAACAGAATGGTAAAGTTTATACTCCCCCTTCCACCAACAAGCATCAATCCATGGCTTGCTCAAAACAACGAGTGCCTCCAACTAACAAGAGTCCCAATGGGAGTTTTGTTTGAAATTATTTTGATTTACTTTGCATAAAGCATGGGACTGGGCATCCCGGCGACCAGCCATTTTCTTGTGAGTGAGGAGCGGAGTCCACTCCTCTTGAGAATAACCCGCCTAACATGGAAGATACGGACAGCCCTAGTTGATACATGAGCTATTCGAGCATACAAAACAAGATATTTATTTGAAGGTTTAGAGTTTGGCACATACAAATTTACTTGGAACGGCAGGTAGATACTGTATATAGGTAGGTATGGTGGACTCATATGGAATAACTTTGGGGTTTATGGAGTTGGATGCACAAGCAGTATTCCCGCTTAGTACAGGTGAAGGATAGCAAAAGACTGGGAAGCGACCAGCTAGAGAGCGACAACAGTCATGAACATGCATTAAAATTAATCAACACCGAATGCAAGCATGAGTAGGATATAATCCACCATGAACATAAATATCGTGAAGGCTATGTTGATTTTGTTTCAACTACATGCGTGAACATGCGCCAAGTCAAGTCACTTAAATCATTCAGAGGAGGATACCACCCTATCATACCACATCATAGCCATTTCAATAGCATGTTCGCACGCAAGGTAAACCATTATAACTCATAGATGATCAAGCATGGCACAGGAACTATGATCTCTAGTTGTCATTGCAAACATGTTTATTCATAATAGGCCGAATCAGGAACGATGAACTAATCATATTTACAAAAACAAAAGAGGTCGAGTTCATACCAGGTTTTCTCATCTCAGTCAGTCCATCATATATCATCATAATTGCCTTTCACTTGCACGACCGAACGATGTGAATAATAATAATAGTGCGCGTGCATTGGACTAAGCTGGAATCTGCAAGCATTCAATAAACAGGAGAAGACAAGGCAATATGGGCTCTTTTGTCAGATCAACAATTATGCATATAAGAGCTACTTCAATAATTTAATCATGGTCTTCTCCTATCGACCCCCAAAGAAAAGAAAAGAAATAAAACTATTTACACGGGAAAGCTCCCAACAAGCAAAAGAAGAACGGGAAATATTTTTGGGTTTTCTTTTTAATTACTACTACAAGCATGGAAATTAAAACTAGTTAAAAGCTACAACTAATTTTTTTGGTTTTTCTTAAGGTTTATTAAACACACAAGAAGAAAGCATAAAAAGGAAATAAACTAGTATGATGATACAATGAAAAGTATGAACACCGACATCTAGCAATGAGTGTGTGAACATAAATGTAATGTCGGTGGGAGATACGTACTCCGCCAAGCTTAGGCTTTTGGCCTAAGTTGGTCTATGGCCACAGCTGGCCTGGCGGATATCCATAATAGTAGTTGGGGTCGTACTGTGATGCAGCGACTATCGCCTCCTGAGCTGCAGCGTGGTGACGAGCGGCCTCCGCTCTCCTCTCGTACTCATCTGCCTCCTCGCTGGTAATAATATATATTCCTTTTGCCTGATGATCAAAGAAGGCAGGAGCAGGGAGAGTAATACAGACAACACGCCGTCTGTCAAAGATTAGTCGATACTGGAGAGGTGATTCATTCCTCTCAACAAACTCGTGGTGAACCATAGCATTAAAGTCTAAGTAAGCAGGGGGTAATTCAATATCATCTTCTCGTATGGCCACACCAAGAAAATTAGCTATGCAGGTTGCATAAATTCCACCAAAGAAATCTCCATTAAATCTATTAATATGCAACCTACGTGCAACAATGGCTCCCAAATTATAAGATTTGTCTGCTAACACAACACTCCTAAGAATACTGAGGTCAGGAACACACATATGACATGCTTCATCTTTATCATTAATGCATCTACCTATGAAGAGAGAAAAATAATGTATAGCAGGAAAGTGAATGCTCCCTATGGTAGCTTGTGTTATATCTCTAGATTCCCCCACAATTATACTAGCAAGAAAATCTCTAAATTCAGATTTGCGAGGATCCCTGATACTACCCCATTGTGGAAGTTTGCAAGCAGTGGTAAAATCCTCTAAGTCCATAGTGTAAGAATTTTCATAGAGATCAAACAGGACAGTTGGAGAATTACGTGAAGATAAAAATTCAAACCTTCTCACAAAGGAACTAGTGAGCTGGTGTACTAGCTGCACTTCTCTTCCTCGAAGCTCACAAGATCAGCGTTACGCAAATATACGTTAAATTCTTTCCTAATTCCTGCTCGGTCCATAAAGTTCTCAGAAGGCCATTCACAAGGACGCACTAGAGATCTCTTGGTGGCTCTTCATCAGCATCACGCATTGCAAGCCTGGGTCCTTGCTTTCTTGAAGAACCACCTTGGAACATTTTCCTAAGCATATTTCTTCCTCTAAAAAATTCTGAAAATTAATAGTAACTTCAAAATAAAAGTAAACCAAACTCAATAATATTGATAGCAACTACTCCTACAAGTGCCTAGAGCCTATATCATGCATCAAAACTACTTGGAACCATATAAATTTGACATGCATGCTCAATAACATGGTCACCTAGGCAGCACAAATTTGCAATGAATAAAGCACTAGAACAAAAACTAATTGGACCAATTGAGGAGTCACATACCAAGGAACAATCGCCCCAAGCAATTTTGTGAGAGGTGCTTTGAGCAAGGAGATCGAAAATGGCAGCAAAACGAGCTTGGACTCGGGTTTGAGCTGGTTATTAGTGTTTGTGGGAGGAAGAAGGAGTGTGTGGGTAAAAGGATAAGTGGAGGAGGGCCACCATGGGCCCACGAGGCAGGGGGTGCGCCCAGGGGGGTAGGGCGCGCTGCTACCTCTTTTAGCACTGCGTTGGTTTTCCCCGAAGAGGAAGGGATGATGCAGCAAAGTAGCGTAAATATTTCCCTCAATTTTCGAGAACCAAGGTATCAATCCAATAGGAGGCTACACGCAAGTCCCTCGTACCTGCACAAAACAAATAAATCCTCGCAACCAACGCAAATAGGGGTTGTCAATCCCTATAGGGCCCCTTACGAGAGTGAGATCTGATAGATATGATAAGATACTATTTTTGGTATTTTTATGATAAAGATGCAAAGTAAAATAAAGGCAAAATAAATAGCAAAGTAAATAACCAAATAGTAGGAGATTGATATGATAAAGATAGACCCGGGGGCCATAGGTTTCACTAGTAGCTTCTCTCAAGAGCATAAGTATTCTATGGTGGGTGAACAAATTACTGTTGAGAAATTGACAGAATTGAGCATAGTTATGAGAATATCTAGGTATGATCATGTATATAGGCATCACGTCCGAGACAAGTAGACCGACTCCTGCCTGCATCTACTACTATTACTCCACTCATCGACTGCTATCCAGCATGCATCTAGAGTATTAAGTTAAAAACAGAGTGACGCCTTAAGCAAGATGACATGATGTAGAGGGATAGACTCATGCAATATGAAGAAAACCCCATCTTGTTATCCTCGATGGCAACAATACAATACGTGCCTTGCTGCCCCTACCGTCAAAGGGAAAGGACACCACAAGATTGAACCCAAAGCTAAGCACTTCTCCCATTGCAAGAAAGATCAATCTAGTGGGCCAAACCAAACTGATAATTCGAAGAGACTTGCAAAGATAACCAATCATACATAAAAGAATTCAGAGAAGATTCAAATATCATTCATAGATAGACTTGATCATAAACCCACAATTCTTCGGTCTCAACAAACACACCGCAAAAAGAAGATTACATCGAATAGATCTCCACAAGAGAGGGGGAGAACATCGTATTGAGATCGAAAAAGAGAGAAGAAGCCATCTAGCTACTAACTATGGACCCGTAGGTCTGAAGTAAACTACTCACACTTCATTGGAGAGGCTATGGTGTTGATGTCGAAGCCCTCCATGATCAATGCCCCCTCCGACGGAGCTCCGGAACAGGCCCCAAGATGGGATCTCGTGGATACAGAAAGTTACGATGGTGGAATTAGGGTTTTGGTTCCATATCTTATCGTTTGGGGATATGTGGGTATATATAGGAGGAAGAAGTATGTCGGTGGAGCAACAGGGGGCCCACGAGGGTGGAGGGCGCGGCTGTGGGGGGGGGGGGGGGGCAGGCGCGCCCCCTACCTCGTGGCCTCCTGTTGATTGGCTTGACGTAGGGTCCAAGTCTCCTGAGTTGTATTCGGTGAGGAAATCACGTTCCCGAAGGTTTCATTCCGTTTGGACACCATTTGATATACCTTTACTTCGAAACCCTAAAATAGGCAAAAAACAGCAATTCTGGGCTGGGCCTCCGGTTAATAGGTTAGTCCCAAAAATAATATAAAAGTGGATAATAACGCCCGATAATGTCCAAAATAGTAGATAATATAGCATGGAGCAATAAAAAAATATAGATACGTTGAAGGCATATCAAGCATCCCCAAGCTTAATTCCTGCTCGTCCTCGAGTAGGTAAATGATAAAAACAAAAATTTCGATGCGGAGTGCTACTTGGCATAATTTTAATGTAATTCTTCTTAATTCTGGTATGAATATTCAGATTCGAAAGATTCAAGACAAAAGTTCATATTGTCATAAAAATAATAATACTTCAAGCATACTAACAAAGCAATTATGTCTTCTCAAAATAACATGGCTAAAGAAAGATATCCCTACAAAATCATATAGTCTAGCTATGCTCTATCTTCACTACACAAAATATTTAAATCATGCACAACCCCGATGACAAGCCAAGCAATTGTTTCATACTTTTGACATTCTCAAAACTTTTTCAATTTTCACGCAATACATGAGCGTGAGCCATGGATATAGCACTATAGGTGGAATAGAGTGGTGGTTGTGGAGAAGACAAAAAAGGGGAAGATAGTCTCACATCAACTAGGCAAACGGGCTATGGAGATGCCCATCAAAAGATATCAATGTGAGTGAGTAGGGATTGCCATGGAACGGATGCACTAGAGCTATAAGTATATGAAAGCTCAAAAAGAAACTAAGTGGGTGTGCATCCAACTTGGGGGGAGACGGAGAGAAGCGGGAGAGCGAACTACAGATTAGTGGAAGCGAGGAGGAAGGAGGCTTTTTCTTGGATTGCCCCCTCTTCAAGAAATTGGGCTTCTCCTCGCAAAAAAAACAAATGGGCTTTAATATGGATAGGCTTTTGTATCGGCCCAGTCGGCTGCCCGTGTTTCGTACTGAAGGGCCTTGTGCTAGAGGCAGCCCAAGACACTCTCCAGCTTATTGCTCATTCGAAAAAAATACACGTCTCCAGCTTATGGCTACTCATTGGTAACCTTTTTCAACTTGGGATCCACCAAATTAGAGGATGTGGTACTGGATGCATACACTCACACTGGTCGTGTAGCGCGGAAAAGTGAGGTGTCAAATAACAGTCCTACAATATACTTACTAGATTGTGAAGGTTCATAGGCTAGTTACTACCTCTTTTAGCACTTCGTTGGTTTTCTCTGAAGAGGAAGGGATGATGCAGGAAAGTAGCGTAAGTATTTCCCTTAGTTTTTGAGAGCCAAGGTATCAATCCAGTAGGAGGCTACGCGTGAGTCCCTCGTACCTGCACAAAACAAATAAATCCTCGCAACCAACGCAAATAGGGGTCGTCAATCCCTATAGGGCCACTTACGAGAGTGAGATCTAATAGATATGATAAGATAATATTTTTGGTATTTTATGATAAAGATGCAAAGTAAAGTAAAGGCAAAGTAAATAGCAAAGTAAATAACTAACTAGTAGGAGATTGATATGATAAAGATAGACCCGGGGGCCATAGGTTTCACTAGTGGCTTCTCTCGAGAGCATAAGTATTCTACGGTGGGTGGACAAATTACTGTTGAGCAATTGACATAATTGAGCATAGTTATGAGAATATCTAGGTATGATCATGTATATAGGCATCATGTCCGAGACAAGTAGACCGACTCCTGCTTGCATCTACTACTATTACTCCGCTCATCGACCGCTATCCAGCATGCATCTAGAGTATTAAGTTAAAAACAGAGTAACACCTTAAGCAAGATGACATGATGTAGAGGGATAGACTAATGCAATATGAAGAAAACCCCATCTTGTTATCCTCGATGGCAACAACACAATATGTGCCTTGCTGCCCTTACAGTCACCGGGAATGGACACCCCAAGATTGAACCCAAAGCTAAGCACTTCTCCCATTGCAAGAAAGATCAATCTAGTAGGCCAAACCAAACTGATAATTCGAAGAGACTTGCAAAGATAACCAATCATACATAAAAGAATTTAGAGAAGATTCAAATATTATTCATAGATAGACTTGATCATAAACCCACAATTCATCGGTCTCAACAAACACACCGCAAAAAGAAGATTACATCGAATAGATCTCCACAAAAGAGGGGGAGAACATTGTATTGAGATCCAAAAAGAGAGAAGAAGCCATCTAGCTACTAACTATGGACCTGTAGGTCTGTGGTAAACTACTCACACTTCATCGGAGAGGCTATGGTGTTGATGTAGAAGCCCTCCATGATCGATGCCCCCTCTGGCGGAGCTCTGGAACAGGCCCCAAGATGGGATCTCGTGGATACAGAAAGTTGCGGCGGTGGAATTAGGTTTTTGGCTCCGTATTTGATTGTTTGGGGGTATGTGGGTATATATAGGAGGAAGAAGTACGTCTATGGAGCAACAGGGGGTCCACGTGGGTGGAGGGTGCTCCTGGGGGTAGGCGCGCCCCCTACCTCGTGGCCTCCTGTTACGTGTCTTCACGTAGGGTCCAAGTCTCCTGAGTTGTATTCGATGTGAAAATCACGTTACCGACGGTTTCATTCCGTTTGGACTCCATTTGATATTCCTTTTCTTCGAAACCCTAAAACAGGCAAAAAAACAGCAATTCTGGGCCAGGCCTCCGGTTAATAGGTTAGTCCCAAAAATAATATAAAAGTGGATAATAAAGCCCAATAATGTCCAAAACAGTAGATAATATAGCATGGAGAAATCAAAAATTATAGATACGTTGGAGACGTATCAAGCATCCCCAAGCTTAATTCCGACTCATCCTCGAGTAGGTAAATGATAAAAACAGAATTTTTGATGCGGAGTGCTACTTGGCATAATTTTAATGTAATTCTTCTTAATTGTGGTATGAATATTCAGATCCGAAAGATTCAAGACAAAAGTTCATATTGACATAAAAATAATAATACTTCAAGCATACTAACAAAGCAATTATGTCTTCTCAAAATAATATGGCTAAAGAAAGTTATCCCTACAAAATCATATAGTCTGTCTATGCTCTATCTGCACCACACAAAATATTTAAATCATGCACAACCCCGATGACAAGCCAAGCAATTGTTTCATACTTTTGATATTCTCAAAAACTTTTCAATTTTCACGCAATACATGAGCGTGAGCCATGGATATATCACTATAGGTGGAATAGAGTGGTGGTTGTGGGGAAGACAAAAAAGGGGAAGATAGTCTCACATCAACTAGGCAAACGGGCTATGAAGATGCCCATCAATAGATATCAATGTGAGTGAGTAGGGATTGCCATGCAACGAATGCACTAGAGCTATAAGTATATGAAAGCTCAAAAAGAAACTAAGTGGGTGTGCATCCAACTTGGGGGGAGACGGAGAGAAGCGGGAGAGCGAGCTGTAGATTAGTGGAAGCGAGGAGGAAGGAGGCTTTTTCTGGGATTGCCCCCTCTTCAAGAAATTGGGCTTCTCCTCGCAAAAAAAACAAATGGGCTTTAAGATGGATAGGCTTTTGTATCGGCCCAGTCGGCTGCCCGTGTTTCGTATTGGAGGGCCTTGTGCTAGAGGCAGCCCAAGACACTCTCCAGCTTATTGTTCATTCGAAAAAAATAGACGTCTCCAGCTTATGGCTACTCATCGGTAACCTTTTTCAACTTGGCATCCACCAAATTGTAGGATGTGGTACTGGATGCAGACACGCACACTGGTCGTGTAGCGCGGAAAAGTGAGGTGTCAAATAACAGTCCTACAATATACTTACTAGATTGTGAAGGTTCATAGGCTAGTTGCTACCTCTTTTAGCACTTCGTTGGTTTTCTCCGAAGAGGAAGGGATGATGCGGCAAAGTAGCGTAAGTATTTCCCTTAGTTTTTGAGAACCAAGGTATCAATCTAGTAGGATGCTACGCGCGAGTCCCTCGTACCTGCACAAAACAAATAAATCCTCACAACCAACGCAAATAGGGGTCGTCAATCCCTACAGGGCCACTTACGAGAGTGAGATCTGATAGATATGATACGATAATATTTTTGGTATTTTTATGATAAAGATGCAAAGTAAAGTAAAGGCAAAGTAAATAGCAAAGTAAATAACTAAGTAGTAGGAGATTGATATGATAAAGATAGACCCGGGGGCCATAGGTTTCACTAGTGGCTTCTCTCAAGAGCATAAGTATTCTACGGTGGGTGGACAAATTACTGTTGAGCAATTGATATAATTGAGCATAGTTATGAGAATATCTAGGTATGATCATGTATATAGGCATCACGTCCGAGACAAGTAGACCAACTCCTGCCTGCATCTACTACTATTACTCCACTCATCGACCGCTATCCAGCATGCATCTAGAGTATTAAGTTAAAAACAGAGTAACACCTTAAGCAAGATGACATGATGTAGAGGGATAGACTAATGCAATATGAAGAAAACCCCATCTTGTTATCCTCGATGGAAACAACACAATACGTGCCTTGCTGCCCTTACTGTCACCGGGAATGGACACCCCAAGATTGAACCCAAAGCTAAGCACTTCTCCCATTGCAAGAAAGATCAATCTAGTAGGCCAAACCAAACTAATAATTCGAAGAGACTTGCAAAGATAACCAATCATACATAAAAGAATTCAGAGAAGATTCAAATATTATTCATAGATAGACTTGATCATAAACCCACAATTCATCGGTCTCAACAAACACACCGCAAAAAGAAGATTACATCGAATAGATCTCCACAAAAGAGGGGGAGAACATTGTATTGAGATCCAAAAAGAGAGAAGAAGCCATCTAGCTACTAACTATGGACCTGCAGGTCTGAGGTAAACTACTCATGGAGAGGCTATGGTGTTGATGTAGAAGCCCTCCATGATCGATGCCCCTCCGGCGGAGCTCTGGAACAGGCCCCAAGATGGGATCTCGTGGATACAGAAAGTTGCGGCGGTGGAATTAGGTTTTTGGCTCCGTATTTGATTGTTTGGGGGTACGTGGGTATATATAGGAGGGAGAAGTACGTCGATGGAGCAACAGGGGGTCCACGTGGGTGGAGGGTGCACCTGGGGGTAGGCGCGCCCCCTACCTCGTGGCCTCCTGTTACGTGTCTTGACGTAGGGTCCAAGTCTCCTGAGTTGTATTCGATGTGAAAATCACGTTCCCGAAGGTTTCATTCCGTTTGGACTCCATTTGATATTCCTTTTCTTCGAAACCCTAAAACAGGCAAAAAACAGCAATTCTGAGCCAGGCCTCCGGTTAATAGGTTAGTCCCAAAAATAATATAAAAGTGGATAACAAAGCCCAATAATGTCCAAAACAGTAGATAATATAGCATGGAGAAATCAAAAATTATAGATACGTTGGAGACGTATCAAGCATCCCCAAGCTTAATTCCTACTCATCCTCGAGTAGGTAAATGATAAAAATAGAATTTTTGATGCGGAGTGCTACTTGGCATAATTTTAATGTAATTCTTCTTAATTGTGGTATGAATATTCAGATCTGAAAGATTCAAAACAAAAGTTCATATTGACATAAAAATAATAATACTTCAAGCATACTAACAAAGCAATTATGTCTTCTCAAAATAATATGGCTAAAGAAAGTTATCCCTACAAAATCATATAGTCTGTCTATGCTCTATCTGCACCACACAAAATATTTAAATCATGCACAACCCCGATGACAAGCCAAGAAATTGTTTCATACTTTTGATATTCTCAAAACCTTTTCAGTTTTCACGCAATACATGAGCGTGAGCCATGGATATAGCACTATAGGTGGAATAGAGTGGTGGTTGTGGAGAAGACAAAAAAGGGGAAGATAGTCTCACATCAACTAGGCAAACGGGCTATGAAGATGCCCATCAATAGATATCAATGTGAGTGAGTAGGGATTTCCATGCAACGGATGCACTAGAGCTATAAGTATATGAAAGCTCAAAAAGAAACTAAGTGGGTGTGCATCCAACTTGGGGGGAGACGGAGAGAAGCGGGAGAGCAAGCTGCATATTAGTGGAAGCGAGGAGGAAGGAGGCTTTTTCTGGGATTGCCCCCTCTTCAAGAAATTGGGCTTCTCCTCGCAAAAAAAACAAATGGGCTTTAAGATGGATAGGCTTTTGTATCAGCCCAGTCGGCTGCCCGTGTTTCGTACTGGAGGGCCTTGTGCTAGAGGCAGCCCAAGGCACTCTCCAGCTTATTGCTCATTCGAAAAAAATAGACGTCTCCAGCTTATGGCTACTCATCGGTAACCTTTTTCAACTTGGCATCCACCAAATTAGAGGATGTGGTACTGGATGCAGACACTCACACTGGTCGTGTAGCGCGGAAAAGTGAGGTGTCAAATAACAGTCGTACAATATACTTACTAGATTGTGAAGGTTCATACGCTAGTTGCTACCTCTTTTAGCACTTCGTTGGTTTTCTCCGAAGAGGAAGGGATGATGCGGCAAAGTAGCGTAAGTATTTCCCTCAGTTTTTGAGAACCAAAGTATCAATCCAGTAGGAGGCTACGCGCGAGTCCCTCGTACCTGCACAAAACAAATAAATCCTCACAACCAATGCAAATAGGGGTCGTCAATCCCTATAGGGCCACTTACGAGAGTGAGATCTGATAGATATGATCAGATAATATTTTTGGTATTTTTATGATAAAGATGCAAAGTAAGTAAAGGCAAAGTAAATAGAAAAGTAAATAACTAAGTAGTAGGAGATTGATATGATAAAGATAGACCCGGGGGCCATAGGTTTCACTAGTGGCTTCTCTCGAGAGCATAAGTATTCTACGGTGGGTGGACAAATTACTGTTGAGCAATTGACATAATTGAGCATAGTTATGAGAATATCTAGGTATGATCATGTATATAGGCATCACGTCTGAGACAAGTAGACCGACTCCTGCTTGTATCTACTACTATTACTCCACTCATCGACTGCTATCCAGCATGCATCTAGAGTATTAAGTTAAAAACAGAGTAACACCTTAAGCAAGATGACATGATGTAGAGGGATAGACTCATGCAATGTGAAGAAACCCCATCTTGTTATCCTCGATGGCAACAACACAATATGTGCCTTGCTGCCCTTACTGTCACCGGGAAAGGACACCCCAAGATTGAACCCAAAGCTAAGCACTTCTCCCATTGCAAGAAAGATCAATCTAGTAGGCCAAACCAAACTGATAATTCGAAGAGACTTGCAAAGATAACCAATCATACATAAAAGAATTCAGAGAAGATTGAAATATTATTCATAGATAGACTTGATCATAAACCCACAATTCATTGGTCTCAACAAACACACCGCAAAAAGAAGATTACATCGAATAGATCTCCACAAAAGAGGGGGAGAACATTGTATTGAGATCCAAAAAGGGAGAAGAAGCCATCTAGCTACTAACTATGGACCTATAGGTCTGAGGTAAACTACTCACACTTCATCGGAGAGGCTATGGTGTTGATGTAGAAGCCCTCCATGATCGATGCCCCCTCCGGCGGAGCTCTGGAACAGGCCCCAAGATGGGATCTCATGGATACAGAAAGTTGCGGCGGTGGAATTAGGTTTTTGGCTCCGTATTTGATTGTTTGGGGGTACGTGGGTATATATAGGAGGAAGAAGTACGTCGATGGAGCAACAAGGGGTTCACGTGGGTGGAGGGTGCGCCTGGGGGGTAGGCGCGCCCCCTACCTCGTGGCCTCCTGTTACGTGTCTTGACGTAGGGTCCAAGTCTCATGAGTTGTATTCGATGTGAAAATCACGTTCTCGAAGGTTTCATTCCGTTTGGACTCCATGTGATATTCCTTTTCTTCGAAACCCTAAAACAGGCAAAATCAGCAATTCTGGGCCGGGTCTCCGGTTAATAGGTTAGTCCCAAAAATAATATAAAAGTGGATAATAAAGCCCAATAATGTCCAAAACAGTAGATAATATAGCATGGAGAAATCAAAAATTATAGATACGTTGGAGACGTATCAAGCATCCCCAAGCTTAATTCCTACTCGTCCTCGAGTAGGTAAATGATAAAAATAGATTTTTTTGATGCGGAGTGCTACTTGGCATAATTTTAATGTAATTCTTCTTAATTGTGGTATGAATATTCAGATCCAAAAGATTCAAGACAAAAGTTCATATTGACATAAAAATAATAATACTTCAAGCATACTAACAAAGCAGTTATGTCTTCTCAAAATAATATGGCTAAAGAAAGTTATCCCTACAAAATCATATAGTCTGTCTATGCTCTATCTTCACCACACAAAATATTTAAATCATGCACAACCCCGATGACAAGCCAAGCAATTGTTTCATACTTTTGATATTCTGAAAACTTTTTCAATTTTCACGCAATACATGAGCGTGAGCCATGGATATAGCACTACAGGTGGAATAGAGTGGTGGTTGTGGAGAAGACAAAAAGGTTGAAGATAGTCTCACATCAACTAGGTGTATCAACAGGCTATGGAGATGCCCATCAATAGATATCAATGTGAGTGAGTAGGGATTGCCATGCAACGGATGCACTAGAGCTATAAGTATATAAAAGATCAAAAAGAAACTAAGTGGGTGTGCATCCAACTTGCTTGCTCATGAAGACCTAGGGCAATTTTGAGGAAGCCCATCATTGGAATATACAAGCCAAGTTCTATAATGAAGAATTCCCACTAGTATATGAAAGTGATAACATGAGAGACTCTCTACTATGAAGATCATGGTGCTACTTTGAAGAACAAGTGTGGTAAAAGGATAGTAACATTGTCCCTTCTCTCTTTTTCTCTCATTTTTTTCTCATTTTTTATTTTTTATGGCCTCTTTTCTTTTTCTTTTTTTTCGTTCGGAGTCTCATCCTGACTTGTGGGGGAATCATAGTCTCCATCATCCTTTCCTCACTTGGGACAATGCTCTAATAATGATGATCATCACACTTTTATTTTTCTTACAACTAAATAATTACAACTCGATACTTAGAACAAGATATGACTCTATATGAATGACTCCGGAGGTGTACCGGGATATGCAATGATGCATGAGTGACAAGTATGAAAGAATTATGAACGGTGGCTTTGCCACACATACTATGTCAACTACATGATCATGCTAAGCAATATGAAAATGATGGAGTGTGTCATAAACGGAACGGTGGAAAGTTGCATGGCAATATATCTCGGAATGGCTATGGAAATGCCATAATAGGTAGGTATGGTGGCTGTTTTGAGGAAGGTATATGGTGGGTGTATGATACCGGCGAAAGGTGCGCGGTATTAGAGAGGCTAGCAAAGGTGGAAGGGTGAGAGTGCGTATAATCCATGGACTCAACATTAGTCATAAAGAACTCATATACTTATTGCAAAAATCTACAAGTTATCTAAGCAAAGTATTACGTGCATGCTCCTAGGGGGATAGATTGGTAGGAAAAGACCATCGCTCGTCCCCGACCTCCACTCATAAGGAAGACAATCAATAAATAAATCATGCTCCGACTTAATCACATAATGGTTCACCATACGTGCATGCTATGAGAATCACAAGATTCAACACAAGTATTTCTCAAATTCACAACTACTCAACTAGCATGACTTTAATATCACCATCTCCATGTCTCAAAAACAATTATCAAGTATCAAACTTATCATAGTATTCAACACACTCATAAAAGGATTTTTTTATTAATCTTGCATACCAAGCATATTAGGATTTTAAGCAAATTACCATGCTATTTAAGACTCTCAAAATAATCTAAGTGAAGCATGAGAGATCAATAGTTTCTATAAAACAAATCCACCACCGTGCTCTAAAAGATATAAGTGAAGCACTAGAGCAAAATTATATAACTCAAAAGATATAAGCGAAGCACATAGAGTATTCTAACAAATTCCAAATCATGTATGGCTCTCTCAAAAGGTGTGTACAGCAAGGATGATTGTGGTAAACTAATAAGCAAAGACTCAAATCATACAAGACGCTCCAAGCAAAACACATATCATGTGGTAAATAAAAATATAGCTCCAAGTAAAGTTACCGATAGAAGTAGACGAAAAGAGGGGATGCCTTCCGGGGCATCCCCAAGCTTTGGCTTTTAGGTGTCCTTAGATTATATTGGGGGTGCCATGGGCATCCCCAATATTAGGCTCTTGCCACTCCTTGTTCCTTAATCCATCAAATCTTTAACCAAAACTTGAAAACTTCACAACACAAAACTTAAAGTAGAAAATCTCGTGAGCTCCGTTAGCGAAAGAAAACAAAAGACCACTTCAAGGTACTGTAATGAACTCATTATTTATTTATATGGGTGTTATACCTACTGTATTCCAACTTATCTATGGTTTATAAACTATTTTACTAGCCATAGATTCATCAAAATAAGCAAACAACACACGCAAAACAGAATCTGTCAAAAACAGAAGTCTGTAGTAATCTGTATCTAGTGCAAGATCTGGAACCCCAAAAATTATAAAATAAATTTATGGAAGTGAGTAATTTATCTGTTAATCATCTTCAAAAATAATTAACTAAATAGCTCTTTCCAAATAAAAATGACAGCAGTTCTCGTGAGCGCTAAAGTTTCTGTTTTTTACAGCAAGTTCAACAAGACTTTCCCCAAGTCTTCCCAACGGTTCTACTTGGCACAAACACTAATTAAACACAAAAACACAACCAAAACAGAGGCTAAATAATGAGAAAAAAGCAAGGAATAAAAATAAAATTTGGTTGCCTCCCAACAAGCGCTATCGTTTAACGCCCCTAGCTAGGCATAACAAGCAATGATAGATCTAGGTATTGCCATCTTTGGTAGGCCATCCATAAGTGGCTCTCATAATAGATTCATAAGGTAATTCAATTTTCTTTCTAGGAAAGTGTTCCATGCCTTTCCTCAATGGAAATTGGAATCTAATATTTCCTTCCTTCATATCAATAATTGCACCAATCGTTCTAAGGAAAGGTCTACCAAGAATAATACGACATGAAGGATTGCAATCTATGTCAAGAACAATAAAATCTACGGGTACATAATTCCTATTTGCAATAATAAGAACATCATTAATTCTTCCCATAGGTTTCTTAATAGTGGAATCCGCAAGGTGCATGTTTAGAGAGCAATCATCAAAATCACGGAAACCTAACAAATCACACAAAGTCTTTGGAATCGTGGAAACACTAGCACCCAAATCACATAAAGCATAGCATTCATGATCTTTAATTTTAATAGTTTGTTCCCACTCATCATAAAGTTTTCTAGGGATATAAACTTTCAATTCAAGTTTTTCTTCATAAGATTGCATCAAGGCATCAACGATATGTTTAGTAAACGCTTTATTTTGACTATAAGCATGAGGAGAATTTAGAACGGATTGCAACAAGGAAATACAATCAATCAAAGAGCAATTTTCATAGTTAAATTCCTTGAAATCCATAATAGTGGGTTTAGCAACATCTAGGGTTTTAATTTCTTCAATCCCACTTTTATCAAATTTAGCATCAAGATCAAAAGATTTAGAATTCTTGGAACGCCTTCTAGGTAAAGGTGGATCATATTCAGTCCCATCATTATCAAGATTCATATTGCAAAACAAAGATTTAATAGGGGACACATCAATAACTTTTAGATCTTCATCATTATTTTCATAGGAACTAGAAGAACACGCTTTTATAAAGGCATCTTTCTTAGCACGCATCCTAGTGGTTCTTTCTTTGCACTCATCAATGGAAATTCTCATGGCTTTGAGAGACTCATTGATATCATGCTTAGGTGGAATAGATCTAAGTTTCAAAGAATCAACATCAAGAGCAATTCTATCAACGTTCCTAGCCAAATCATCAATCTTAATCAATTTTTCTTCAATCATAGCATTAATTTTTTTTGCGAAGTAATAAATTCTTTAATACTAGAATCAAAATAAGAGGGCATATTATTATAATTTCCATAAGAATTGTTGTAGGAATTACCATAATTATTAGAGGAATTACTAGGATAAGGCCTAGGATTGAAATTTCCTCTATACGCGTTGTTACCAAAATTGTTCCTACCAACAAAATTTACATCCATAGATTCATTATTATTCTCAATCAAAGTAGACAAGGGCATATCATTAGGATCAGAATAAACACTCTTATTAGCAAATAATTTCATAAGTTCATCCATCTTTCCACTCAAAACATTAATTTCTTCTATCGCATGCACATTTTTATTAGTAGATCTTTCAGTATGCCATTGAGAATAATTAACCATAATATTATCTAGGAGTTTAGTAGCTTCTCCTAAAGTGATTTCCATAAAAGTGCCTCCCGCGGCCAAATCTAAAAGATTTCTAGAAGCAAAATTCAATCCGGCATAAAATTTTTGTATAATCATCCATAAATTTGAACCATGAGTAGGGCAATTACGTATCATTAATTTCATTCTCTCCCAAGCTTGTGCAGCATGTTCATGATCAAGTTGCTTAAAATTCATAATATCGTTTCTAAGAGAGATAATCTTAGCGGGAGGAAAATACTTAGAGATAAAAGCATCTTTGCACTTATTCCATGAATCAATACTATTTTTAGGCAAAGACGAAAACCAAGCTTTAGCACGATCTCTAAGCGAAAAAGGAAATAGCTTCAATTTAATAATATCATTATCCACATCTTTCTTCTTTTGCATGTCACATAAATCAACGAAGCTATTTAGATGGGTAGCGGCATCTTCACTAGGAAGGCCGGAGAGCGGATCTTTCATGACAAGATTCAGCATCGGTAAGAGGAGCAATCAAGTGCTAATAAAATCATTGTTGTTGGTATTGGTGAAGTCACACAATTTAGTATTATCTTGAGCCATCGCGACAAACAAGTGAACTAACACACAAGCAAACAAAAAGCAAGCGGACAAAAAGGGCAAATAGAGAAAGAGATGGAGGATAGAGAGAGAGAGGGCGAATAAAACGGCAAGGGTGAATTGGGGGGGAGAGGAAAATGAGAGGCAAATGGCAAATAATGTAATGCGGGAGATAAGGGTATGTGATGGGTACTTGGTATGTTGACTTTTGCATAGACCTCCCCGGCAACGCCGCCAGAAATCCTTCTTGCTACCTCTTTTAGCACTGCGTTGGTTTTCCCCGAAGAGGAAGGATGATGCAGCAAAGTAGCGTAAGTATTTCCCTCAGTTTTTGAGAACCAAGGTATCAATCTAGTAGGAGGCTACACGCAAGTCCCTCGTACCTGCACAAAACAAATAAATCCTCGCAACCAACGCAAATAGGGGTTGTCAATCCCTATAGGGCCACTTACGAGAGTGAGATCTGATAGATATGATAAGATAATATTTTTGGTATTTTTATGATAAAGATGCAAAGTAAGTAAAGGCAAAATAAATAGCAAAGTAAATAACTAAGTAGTAGGAGATTGATATGATAAAGATAGACCCGGGGCCATAGGTTTCACCAGTGGATTCTCTTGAGAGCATAAGTATTCTACTGTGGGTGAACAAATTACTGTTGAGCAATTGACAGAATTGAGCATAGTTATGAGAATATCTAGGTATGATCATGTATATAGGCATCACGTCCGAGACAAGTAGACCGACTCCTGCCTGCATCTACTACTATTACTCCACTCGTCGACCACTATCCAGCATGCATCTAGAGTATTAAGTTAAAAACAGAGTAACGCCTTAAGCAAGATGACATGATGTAGAGGGATAGACTCATGCAATATGAAGAAAACCCCATCTTGTTATCCTCGATGGCAACAATACAATACGTGCCTTGCTGCCCTTACTGTCACCGGGAAAGGACACCGCAAGATTGAACCCAAGGCTAAGCACTTCTCCCATTGCAAGAAAGATCAATCTAGTAGGCCAAACCAAACTGATAATTCGAAGAGACTTGCAAAGATAACCAATCATACATAAAAGAATTCAGAGAAGATTCAAATATTATTCATAGATAGACTTGATCAGAAACCCACAATTCATCGGTCTCAACAAACACACCGCAAAAAGAAGATTACATCGAATAGATCTCCACAAGAGAGGGGGAGAACATTGTGTTGAGATCCAAAAAGAGAGAAGAAGCCATCTAGCTACTAACTATGGACCCATAAGTCTGAATTAAACTACTCACACTTCATCGGAGAGGCTATGGTGTTGATGTAGAAGCCCTCCGTGATCAATTCCCCCTCCGACGGAGCTCCGGAACAGGCCCCAAGATGGGATCTCATGGATACAGAAAGTTACGGTGGTGGAATTAGGATTTTGGCTCCGTATCTGATCGTTTGGGGGTACGTGGGTATATATAGTAGGAAGAAGTACGTCGGTGGAGCAACAAGGGGCCCACGAGGGTGGTGGGCGCGCCTGGGAGGGGGGGGGGGCAGGCACGTCCCCTACCTCGTGGCCTCCTGTTGATTGGCTTGACGTAGGGTCCAAGTCTCCTGAGTTGTATTCGGTGAGAAAATCACATTCCCGAAGGTTTCATTCCGTTTGGACTCCGTTTGATATTCCTTTTCTTCGAAACCCTAAAACAGGCAAAAAAACAACAATTCTGGGCTGGGCCTCCGGTTAATAGGTTAGTCCGAAAAATAATATAGAAGTGGATAATAAAGCCTGATAATGTCCAAAACAGTAGATAATATAGCATGGAGCAATCAAAAATTCTAGATACGTTGAAGACGTATCACGCGCCCCTGACCCTCGTGGCCAGGTGCCAGCTCCTCCTGCTGTGTTCTTAGTGCCAAATATTCTAGAAAAAAAATCATATTTAAATTTCAGGGCATTTGGAGAACTTTTATTTTCGGGGTATTTTTATATTGCACGGATAATCAGATAACAGACAGAAAAATATTTATTTTTATTTTTATTTAATATAAATAATAGAAAGTAAAAGTGGGATACAGAAGGTTGTGCCTTCTAGTTTCATCTATCTCATGCTCATAAAAAAGAATCCACTTACAAGGTTGATCAGGTCTTGTTAACAAACTCATTCCGAATAACATGGAACCGGAGAAATTTTGAATAACACTATGTTACCTCAACGGGGATATGCACATCCCCAATAATAAGAATATCATATTTCTTCTTGACAGTAGGAAGAGGAAATTCAAAACCTCCAAATATAACTGATGGACTTTTTCCAATAGAATTGATTCGTTGGACTTGAGATTGTTTCCTCGGAAAGTGTATCGTACGCTCATTACCATTAACATGAAAAGTGACATTGCCTTTAGTGCAATCAATAACAGCCCCTGCAGTGTTCAAAAAGGGTCTTCCAAGAATAACAGACATAGTATCGTCCTCAGGAATATCAAGAATAACAAAGTCCGTTAAAATAGTAACATTTGCAACTACAACAGGCACATCCTCACAAATACCGACAGGTATAGTAGTTGATTTATCAGCCATTTGCAAAGATATTTCAGTAGGTGTCAACTTATTCAAATCAAGTCTACGATATAAAGAGAGAGGCATAACACTAACACCGGCTCCAAGATCACATAAATCAGTTTTAACATAATTCCTTTTAATGGAGCATGGTATAGTGGGTACTCCTGGGTCTCCAAGTTTCTTTGGTATTCCACCCTTAAAAGTATAATTAGCAAGCATGGTGGAAATTTCAGCTTTCGGTATCTTTCTTTTATTAGTAACAATATCTTTCATATACTTAGCATAAGGATTCATTTTGAGTATATCAGTTAATCGCATACACAAAAAGATGGGTCTAATCATTTCAGTAAAATGCTCAAAATCCTCATCATCCTTTTTCTTGGATGGTTTGGGAGGAAAAGGCATGGGTTTCTGAACCCAAGGCTCTCTTTCTTTACCGTGTTTCCTAGCAACAAAGTCTTTCTTATCATAACTTTGATTCTTTAATTGTGGGTTATCAAGATCAACAGCAGGTTCAATTTCTATATCATTATCTTTACTAGGTTGAGCATCATCATGAGCATTTTTATTAACATTATCACTAGTTTCAGGTTCATTACCAGATTGTGTTTCAGCATCAGAAATAGAAATATCATTTGGATTCTCAGGTGTTTCAGTAATAGGTTCACTAGAAGCATGCAAAGTCCTATCATTTTTCTTTTTCTTCCTTTTAGAACGACTAGGTGCATCTATATTATTTCTCTGAGAATCTTGCTCAATTCTCTTAGGGTGGCCTTCAGGATACAAAGGTTCCTGAGTCATTCTACCAGTTCTAGTAGCCACTCTAACAGCATAATCATCATTCTTACTATTCAATTCATTGAGCAAATCATTTTGAGCTTTAAGTACTTGTTCTACTTGAGTGGTAACCATAGAAGCATGTTTACTATTAAGTTTGAGTTCACTTTTAACATTAGCCATATAATAACCCAAGTGTTCAAGCATATTTGAATTTTATTTCAATTGTCTACCAAAATAAGCATTAAAAGTTTCTTGCTTAGCCATAAATTTATCGAACTCATCTAAGCATGGGCTAGCAAACTTAGTAAATGGGATGTCAGCTTTATCATATCTATAGAGAGAATTTACCTTTACTACCTGTGTTGGGTTATCAATACCATGTTTTTCTTCAACAAGCGGTAAATTAAGACCATGTATTTCTTCAATAGGAGGTAAATTCTTAACATCTTCAGCTTTAATACCTTTTTCATAGATTTCTTTGCCTCTTGCATATCTTCAGGACTGAGAAATAGAATACCCCTCTTCTTTGGAGTTGGTTTAGGAATAGGCTCAGGAACTGGCTCAGGAGGTGTCCAATTATTTTCATTTGTCAACATATTATTCAATAGAATTTCAGTTTCATCCGGCGTTCTTTCCCTGAAAACAGAACCAACACAACTATCCAGGTAATCTCTAGAGGCATCGGTTAGTCCATTATAAAAGATATCAAGTATTTCATTTTTCTTAAGAGGATGATGAGGCAAAGCATTAAGTAATTAGAGAAGCCTGCCCCAAGCTTGTGGGAGACTCTCTTCTTCAAGTTGCACAAAATTATATATATCCCTCAAAGCAGCTTGTTTCTTATGAGCAGGGAAATATTTAGCAGAGAAATAATAAATCATATCTCGGGGACTATGCACACAACCAGGATCAAGAGAATTAAACCATATCTTAGCATCACCCTTTAATGAGAATGGAAATATTTTACGGATATAAAAGTAGCGAGTTCTCTCATCATTAGTGAATAGGGTAGCTATATCATTTAATTTAGTAAGATGTGCCACAACAGTTTCAGATTCATAGCCATGAAAAGGATCAGATTCAACCAAAGTAATTATATCAGGATCAACAGAGAATTCATTATCCTTATCGGTAACACAGATAGGTGAAGTAGCAAAAGCAGGGTCAAGTTTCATTCTAGCATTTAGTGATTGCTGATTCCATTTAGCTAATAACCTCTTAAGTTCGTATCTATCTTTGCAAGCTAAAATAGCTAAAGAAGCTTCTTTATCAAAAACATAACCCTTAGGAATAACAGGAAAGTCTTCATCATCAATTTCATCAGTATTATCAGATTCAATATTTTCATTCTCTCTAGCCCTAGCATGTTGTTCATCAAGAAATTCACCAAGTGGCTCAGTAGTATCAAGCATAGAAGTAGTTTCATCATAAGTATCATGCATAGCAGAAGTGGCATCATCAATAACATGTGACATATAAGAACGAATAGCAGAAGCAGGTTTAGGTGTCGCAAGCTTACTCATAACAGAAGGTGAATCAAGTGCAGAGCTAGATGGTAGTTCCTTACCTCCCCTCGTAGTTGAGGGATAAATCGTGGTTTTTGGATCTCTCAAGTTCTTAATAATGATAAGAAGATATAAATCCCAAGTGACTCAAAGAATAGAGCTATGCTCCCCGGCAACGGCGCCAGAAAATAGTCTTGATAACCCACAAGTATAGGGGATCGCAACAGTTTTCGAGGGTAGAGTATTCAACCCAAATTTATTGATTCGACACAAGGGGAGCCAAAGAATATTCTCAAGTATTAGCAACTGAGTTGTCAATTCAACCACACCTGAAAACTTAATATCTGCAGCAAAGTGTTTAGTAGCAACGTAATATGATAGTAGTGGTAACGGTAGCAAAAGGTAATGATAGCAAAAGTAATGTTTTTGGTATTTTGTAGTGATGATAGCAATAGCAACGGAAAAGTAAATAAGCGTAGAACAATATATGGAAAGCTCGTAGGCAATGGATCAGTGATGGAGAATTATGCCGGATGCGGTTCATCTTGTAACAATCATAACCTAGGGTGACACAGAACTAGCTCTAGTTCATCAATGTAATGTAGGCATGTATTCCGAATATAGTCATACGTGCTTATGGAAAAGAACTTGCATGACATCTTTTGTCCTACCCTCCCGTGGCAGCGGGGTCCTTACGGAAACTAAGGGATATTAAGGCCTCCTTTTAATAGAGTACCAGAACAAAGCATTAACACATAGTGAATACATGAACTCCTCAAACTACGGTCATCACCGGTAAGTATCCTGATTATTGTCACTTCGGGGTTAATGGATCATAACACATAATAGGTGACTGTAGACTTGCAAGATAGGATCAATAACTCTCATATATTGATGAAAACATAATAGGTTCAGATCTGAAATCATGGCACTCGGGCCCTAGTGACAAGCATTAAGCATAGCAAAGTCATAGCAACATCAATCTCAGAACATAGTGGATACTAGGGATCAAACCCTAACAAAACTAACTCGATTACATGATAGATCCCATCCAACCCATCACCGTCGAGCAAGCCTACGATGGAATTACTCACGCACGGCGGTGAGCATCATGAAATTGGTGATGGAGGATGGTTGATGATGACGATGGCGACGGATTCCCCTCTCCGGAGCCCCGAACAGACTCCAGATCAGCCCTCCCGAGAGGTTTTAGGGCTTGGCGGCGGCTCCGTATCCTAAAACGCGTTGAATCCTTCTCTCTGATTTTTTCTCCCCAAAACAAGATATATAGAGTTGGAGTTGGTGTCGGAGGAGCTCCAGGGGGCCCATGAGGTAGGGGGGCGCGCCCTAGGGGGGAGGCGCGCCCCCACCCTCGTGGACAGGTGGTGGGCCCCCTGGCCTTCATCTTTTGTAGGTATTTTTTATATTTTCCAAAAAGTTCCTCCGTGAAGTTTTAGGTCATTCCAAGAACTTTTGTTTCCGCACATAAATAACACCATGGTAATTGTGCTGAAAACATCGTCAGTCCGGGTTAGTTCCATTCGAATCATGCAAGTTAGAGTCCAAAACAAGGGCAAACGTGTTTGGAAAAGTAGATACGACGGAGACGTATCAGTACTGCACGTCGGACCATCTTGGGAGGAGCGCGGACCACTCCAGCTTCGGCCCTTGACGGGTGATCAAAGCGGAAGGCCTCCGCCGTAGCGGAAGCACCTGCCTCCTCGGCCCAGAGGTGATGTATTGAGGAATTACAATGGGGGTCGTTTTTAACACCCTTTTATTGAAGTTTGTTTAATTTTGTAGAAGAAGAATGCCCCTGCATCATTCTGAAGATTCTTCGGGTGCGCAGAACCGTAGCTCCGGTCCTAAGTCTTCAGCACAAGCCGGAGCTTCCCCGAACATGCGACAGCCGGCGCGCCTCTAGCGGATTCCGATGATGTTTCATTTACGAACTCCAAAGTCAAGAGGGTAATGAGTCATCATTGCCGGAAGGAAAATTTACGTCATACTGCCTTTGCCAATCAAGATTTTAATGCCTTTAATTCAGTGGATGCGTACCCTGGAGTGGCCCGGACAGGTCTTGAAGGGATCGTCTGCCTTTTGCCACCAGAGTGCATGTATGTAACTAAAATAACTTGAAAGCAGATCATGTTCCCTGACCAACTATCCCCCAATCCTTAATTTTGGTGGGATGGACAATTTAAGGATTTCTAATGATATGATTTTTGTAGGCCGCAAGAGAGCAGAGCAAAAAGCTGTCCGAGGACCTTGAGGTAAGCTGGACGCAGTTGGTCGAAACTAAGGCCGAACTGGATGCAGCTCGAAAGGCCAGCAACGAATTGTCGGGTAAGTGGAAAAAACGGTTTCACGACGCATAGAAAGGTATACGGTGTATTCTGTGCATTAACACCTTTTTCTTCATACAGCCGCGGGAACTGTAAGCCCGAAAGGAGCTGGAGGCTGGTAAACGAGTGCTGACGTGAAGTCACGAGGAGAAAAATGAGCTCAAGGCAGAGAATCAGCGGAAAGCCGAGGAAATTAAGAGTTTGAAAACTCACCTGGCACAAGCTTTGGAGGAAAACCAGAAATTGAAAGGTGGCATATTTGGTAAGCACCGATCTTACCATTCCATTGTCAAGTATCATTGATGTTTTAATGACAATGGGCAACACCTGCTTGTTAGGTCTCCTGACTGGGTGGCCCGAGGAAGAAGTAAGCACTTATGACGGGAACCTTTTAAAGGAGTTGTTGAAGACTTACGAGAGGGCCCGAAAAGCCATGATGAGCATGACGAAGGCATTATGGCCGTCAGATGTGCCGTTAGAGAATATGGCCGAACTAGCAAGTAGCTTTAAGGGAGCTCGGTGAAGGTTTATGGAAGATCTCATCTTGCTGAGAAGGAGCGCGCAAGGCGTGGGCTGTGGTAAAGACCCGTTTCACCAAGCTAGACCTAGAGCATATGACCCTGGTTGGTCCAGTGGGCCCTGACGGTCGAGAGATACCTCTAAGCTTGGTGTATGATGATGTGATGCCAACCGAACGCCATTGTCTGAAGGATTGTGCTTTAGATCAATTGATAGACAATGTCGATCAAGAGTAGTTTTGTCAATTCTATGTATCTATGTACTTTACGTTGACCGGGCTTGATGTCTACTATGCAACTTTATTCTTGTGGACACGTGTTGGGCCTCCAAGCGCAGAGTTCTGTAGGACAATAGCAATTTTCCCTCAAGTGGATGACGTATGGTTTATCAATCCGTGAGAGGTGTAGGATGAAGATGGTCTCTCTCAAACGACCCTGCAACCAAATACACAAAATCTCTGCAGTCCCCAACACACCCAATGCAATGGAAAATTGTATAGGTGCACTAGTTCGGCGAAGAGACGGTGATAAAAGTGTAATATGGATGGTAGAAGTATATTTTTATAATCTTAATAAATAAAAACATCAAGGTAGCAAATAGTAAATGGGCACAAAAACTATATTGCAATGCTTGAGAATGAGGCTTAGGGTCCGTAGTTTCACTAGTGCAATCTCTCAACAGTGCTAATATAATTGGATCATATAACTGTCCCTCGACGTGCAACGAAGAATCAATCCAAAGTTCCTATCTAGCGGAGAACATAAGACAAAATTGTTTGTAGGGTATGAAATCACCTCAAAGCTATTCTTTCCGATCAATCTATCCTAGAGTTCGTACTAAAATAACACGAACTATTCTTTCCGATCGATCTAACCAAGAGTTCGTACTAAAATAACACCAAAGCAAATTCGGATTTATAAATTCAATCCAACACAAAGAACTTCAAAGAGTTCCCCAAGATTTCTACTGGAGAAACAAAGACATGAACGTGCATCAACCCCTATGCATAGATTACCCTAATGTCACCTCGGGAATCCGCGAGTTGAGTGCCAAAACATATATCAAGTGAATTAATATGATACCCCATTGCCACCGTGAGTATTCAATTGCAAGACATATATCAAGTGTTCTCAAATCCATAAAAGTATTCAATCCGATAACAATGAAAGCTCAAATGGAAAAACTCAATTCATCACGACAAGATAGGGAGGGGAAAACACCATATGATCCGACTATATTAACAAAGCTCGCGATACATCATGATCGTGACATCTCAAGAACACGAGAGAGAGAGAGAGATTAAACACATAGCTACTGGTACAAACCCTCAGCCCCGAGGGTGGACTACTCCCTCCTCATCATGGTGGTCGCCGGAATGATGAAGATGGCCACCGATATGATTCCCCCCTCCGGGAGGGTGCCAGAACGGGGTCTAGATTGGTTTTTGGTGGCTACAGAGCCTTGCAGCGGCGGAACTTCTAATCTAGGTTAAGTTCTGATGGTTTCTCTATTTATAGGATATTTTGGCGTTGGTTTCACGCTAAGATGGGCCTCGAGGTGAACACAACCCACCAGGGCAAGCCAGGCCCACCAGGCGCGCCCTGGTGGGTTGTGCCCTCCTTGTGGCTCATCTGGCCCTCCCATGAAGTTTCGAGGGTCTCTTTTGTTCCAAAAAATTGTCAAAAAGTTTTAGCTCATTTGGAGAACTTTCATTTTTGCACAAAAAACAAGACCACGGTAGTTCTACTGAAAACAACGTCACTTCGAGGTAGTTCCATGCAAATCATACCAAAACCATATAAAATTGTTGTAAACATGGCATGAATACTTCATAAATTATAGATATGCTGGAGACGTATCAACATCCCCAATCTTAATATCTACTCGTCCTCGAGTAGGTAAATGATGAAAGAAATAATTTATGAAGTGTGAATGCTAGCAATGTGCATAAGTTTGACCAATGATAATTTCAATCACTTTTTCTAGCATCATAACAACAACTCTTTCTCATAATACTTATCATGATAAAGTAGCAATTGAAAATGGAATTTTTGTTGTGGAATGCTACCTATCATATTCATCATAAACTCTTTTCTTTTGTAGCATGGACATTTGGACTTTTATATGGTTCAAAGCAATAGTCTAGTTTTGATATGAGGACTTTAATACTCAAGCATACCAACAAGCAACCATGTCTTTTAAAATATCGACGCTAAAATAAGTTATCCCTGGCCCATCATGCTCAATCATTGATCCATTCATGAAACACACTCACATATTAGCTACACCCAATGCTCAAGTACGATCATAGTGCCTCCTAGTTGGTGCTTTATAAGAGAAGATGGAGACTCAAATTAAAAATAAAAATTGCATAAAGTAAAAGAAAGGCCCTTCGTAGAGGGAAGTAGGGTTTTGTAGAGGTGACAAAGCTTAAAGCGAAAGTTGAGAGATAAAAAACATTTTGAGAGGCATACTTTTCCCACCAACGAAAATGACTTAGAGCTCCCAACACTTTCCATGCTAGATATATCATAGGCGGTTCCCAAACAGAAAATAAAGTTTATTCCTTTTCCACCATACTTTCACTTGCCATGGCTAACCGTATCCATGGGTGCCCTCCATACCAACACTTTCCAAGGAATTTATTATTTGACAACATAAAATAAATTCATTTTTCATTTCGGGACTGGGCATCCCTAATACCTTTGCCTTACTCACGTGCAATGACAAGTGAATAAACACTCATCGTGAGAATAAGACATCTAGCATGGAAAATATTGGCCACCCGTCACCGCCTCGCGAGCGGTATGAGCACACAAAGATAAATTTATTTTGAAAATTAGAGATGGCACATACAAATTTGCTTAGAACGGCAAAAGAATACCACATATAGGTAGGTAAGGTGGACTCATGTGGCAAAACTGGTTTAAAGGATTTTGGATGCACAAGTAGTGATCATACTTAGTGCAAAACGAAGGCTAGAAAAAGATTGAGAAGCAACCAACCAAAAACAAATAATCTCGTAAGCGAGCATTGAGCATAATTAACACTGAATAATGCACCACAAGTAGGATGTAATTTCATTGCACAACTATTGACTTTCGTGCTTGCATAGGGAATCACAAACCTTAACACCTATATTCTTACTAAAGCATAATTAATCATCAACATGACTCACATATCGCATCATAATATCTCAAAACTATTACGAGGAATCAAGTTTATTTTGTCCAATGATCTTCATGAAAGTTTTTATTATATCCTTCTTGGATATCTATCACTTTGGGACAAATTTCATGTGTTGCTTTGATAAGCTCAAACGAATATAAGTGAAGGTCATGAGCATAATATTTATTTCTCTCAAATTAATTTAAGTGAAGCAAGAGAGAATTTCTCCAAAAATGCTAAAGCACATCATGCTCAAAAATATATAAGTGAAGCACTAGATCAAATGACAAGCTACTCCAAAAAGATATAAGTGAAGATCAAGCGAGTAGTTAAGTAAATAGGCAGCTATTTGAGGACTCTCTCTTATTCAAAAACTTTTAGATCTAAGAATTTTATTAAAACGTCAAGCAATAACAAAATAAAATGACATCCAAATAATATCACACATCATGTGAAGAAGCAAAAACTTAGGCTCAAGTGATACTAACCGATAATTGTTGAAGAAGTGCCTACCGGGGCATCCCCAAGCTTATATGCTTGAGACTTCTTGAAATATTATCTTGGGGTGCCTTGGGCATCCCCAAGCTTGAGCTTTTGTGTCTCCTTAATTCCTCTCATATCACGGTTTTCCTAAATCTCAAAAGCTTCATCCACACGAAACTCAATAAGAACTCGTGAGATAAGTTAGTATAAACCAATTCAAAAACCTTATCATTCTCTACTTTAGAAATCACTAAAATTATTATCCAACATTGCATACTAAATGCCTCTACATATTTAATACTCTATCCTCAAATAGAATCATTAGACAAGAAAACATATGTAAACAATGCAAACATAACAGCAATCTGCCAAAACAGTACAGTCTGTAAAGAATGCAAGAGTATGAATACTTCATAAACTACAAAGATTATAAAAATGTACCACACTATAGAAAATTTATCAGAGCTTATTTTGCAAAAAGTTTCAACATTTTATCACATTCTTACTTTTCTAGGGAATTTTTGCAACACCGGTAAACTTTCTGTTTTCAAACAGCAACATGTAGACTTGTAAAATATGCATGGTGAAGGCTATGCTTTGCATTTTTATTGAAAAGAAATATGCAGAAAATTATTCTAAATAACAGAAAGAAAATACTAACAAAATTAGATGCTCCAAGCAAAACACATATCATGTGATGAATGAAAACATAGCTCCAAGTGAGGTTACCGATAATGTTGGAGACGAAAGAGGGAATGCCTTCCGGGGCATCCCCAAGCTTATTTGCTTGGATCTTCCTTGAATATCACCTTGGGGTGCATTGGGAATTCCCAAGCTTAGGGTATTGTCACTCCTTATTCTCCTCATATCAACATCTCACCCAAAACTTGAAAACTTCAATCACACAAAACTTAACGGAACTTTGTGAGATAGGTTAGTATGATAAAGAGCAAACCATTTCACTTTTGGTACTGTCAAAGACAATATTCATAATTTTTCTCACACTATGCCTACTATAGCATATCATTTCCACAATTTATATTGAGCAATATAGGCAATAGAAACTAGAAAACAAGCAAACTATGCATTGAAACAGAATCTGTGAAAAACAGAACAATCTGTAGTAATCTGTACCCCAACCATAATTATGCTACTCCAAAAATCCTGAAAAATTAGGAAAGCCTGTGCAATTTGTCTATTAATCTTCTTCAAAAACAATCAGCATTTTATCGCATTTCTGTTAAAAATGAGAATTGTTTTCCTGATCGCAAAAGTTTCTATTTTTCAGCAAGATCAAATCAACTATCACCCAACATGATCCCAAAGGCTTTACTTGGAACTTTATTGAAACAAAAGCAATAAAACATGATCAATACAGTAGCTTAATTAGGTGAACACACAAAAACAATAAGTAAAAGTGTTGGATTGTCTCCCAACAAGCGCTTTTCTTTAATGCCTTTTAGCTAGGCATGATGATTTCAATGATGCTCGCATAAAAGATAAGAATTGAAACACAAAGAGAGCATTATGAAGCATATGACTTGCACATATAAGTCTAACGCACTTCCTATGTGTCGGATTTCGGGTTCCGGCAGACCCTTAAGGTTCGAAACTGGGGTGCACGCGGAAATCATGTCCTCAACCTCCCCGTCTCGCAAAGATCTAGACTACTAAAAGAACTGCACAAGAGACACGAGGTTTATACTGGTTCGGGCCACCGATGTGGTGTAATACCCTACTCCAGTGTGTGGTGGATGGATTGCCCCCTGGGGCTGGTGAGGATGAACAATACAAGGAAGAACAGCCTCGCGAGGGTCTGTTCTTGGCTGGGGTGATGAACTGCTATGGGGAGTTCAGCCACCTCTCTCTATCTCTCTCTTTCTCTCTTCCTCTCTTCCAGATCCCAACTGATCAACCAAACCCCTTGCTATGTGGGTGGCTAGTCCTATTTATAGAGGCTCTGGTCCTCTTCCCAAATATTGAGCGGGAAGGGATCCAACAATGGCGGGCTAATTTGAAGGGGGACAGCGAGTACATCTATCCTGACAAAAGGTGGTCTTCGCCTGCGAAAGGCTCTGGTGATGACGCCGTGCTGGGCTCCATGGTGACCTCCGTCTCGTAGTCCTCCTGGTCTTGGTCTCGTTGCACCGAAGAGGCAACCTTTGCCTAATGCCTCGGTACTCCGCGGATATGCTTGTCCCCTTTGCACCAAAGAGGAAAGAAGGACGCTGCGCGTGCTGGCACCCGCTTGGTGCCTCGAGTCATCATGGCTTGCGTCATGGGCACCTCGCGAGGTACCCCGCCTTGAACTCTCCGCCTCCTCGCGAGCCAGCCTGAGGATGCGCCGTGTCATCCGCCTCGCGAGGCTTGGCCCCTCGCGAGGGTCTTGAGCCTCGTGTTGATGAAGATGGGCCGCGCTGGGCCCCCACTTGAGCCACGCCGCAGGCCGCAGGCAGGCAAGTCTGGGGACCCCCATTCCCAGAACGCCAACAGTAGCCCCCGGGCCGAAGGCGCGCATGGACTTGTCCGTGTCGAGAGGCGAAAGGGCAAGGGCGAAGCGCCGCGGGCCCTAACAGCCTGCGGCCTTGGATGCCGCGTGGCGGTTGATTGGACGTGGCGTCTCCACTTCCCCACGACGCCTTGGTGATCGTGCGAGTCGGACAAGTCCCTGCATGCAGAAAATGTTACGATTACCTGTGATCATGGAGACCGGCGGTTGGCCTTCGCCGGTTATAAGTACGGCACCGCGCGTGCCCGTCCAGTCCATCTCTTCTTGCTCTCTCCTTCGCCTCAGTTCTTGCTCCGTCTTGGTGTGATGGCTCCGATTCGCCGGTTCCCTGCAGCGGAGAAGGGAAAGGCTCCTCGAGAAGGGCCATACCCTCTCCCGCCGAAGAAGCGACTCGCCCATTGCAGCCGGGATGAAGAGGACCATCCGGCGGCGGCGAGGCCCTGGGGCGAGCGGGCTCCACCGGGGTTCCCGCTGCCCCTGTACGCCCATGTCGAGGGCCCCGGAGGTGTTGATGCTGATCCCCGCGGTCAGCGCCATTGTCAGCGCCGTCGGGCTACGAAGGCGTGGGTGGTTCCTCCCGGAGTCCATGCCGAGGGCTCCTCCCGTGAGTTCGTGCTCCACGTCATCACTCCCCTTCAGTCCTGGATCTGTCTTCCTCCCTTCTTCGCCTCCATCGTTCCTCCAGGAGGGCCCCTGGAGCTCCAGCTGCAGCACGCCGACTGCAGCGCCCCTGCGACCGAGGCCGAGGTCGTCGTCGCTGCCCTGGGCGTGGTCTACATGTCCCGCGGATGGAGGGAGATCGCCCGGGTCTGCAAGGAAAGAGGCGTCTTCGTGGTCCACCTGGAGTACGACGGCGCGACGGTGATTTTCTTCAAGGTCTTCGATGCGATCGGGCACCGGCTGGAGTGCTGCCGTGGGAGAGGTGGCCAGGACCTCGCCCTGGTGAGGGCTAGGCCCGTCGACCGCCCCCTGGGCAGAGGCGCCCGATGGTCCAGCGATTCCAGCGAAGGCTTCGCGTCTCCGGAGACAAGCGACGACAGCTACGAGCCCCCGAGTCGTCGCCGTTCCAGGAGCAGGGCGGACGCGTCAGGCCGTCGCCAACCCTGATCTGGATGAAGTTGGCGCCGGTGCCTGACGGCCCACTGTTGATGATGGCGTCTCCCGCAGTAGCTCATGTAGTTAGCATCCCTTAGGATTCGTTCCCTGCGAGGAATCGGAATGCGCCCCGTGGGGGCTTGTAAGGTGTATGTAGAACTGTTTGTTAATATGTATAACCTTTTGACGTGGATCCATGCGAGTTGCCAACTCCGTTATAGTCCAGCCTTCCCTTTCGCACCTCACGAGGGCTTGGTGCTCTACGCCGACAGGTCCCAGTCCCAAGGCGGCGTCAGCTGTCACTGGTATGCCAGGTCGCGATGCCGTGGTCAAGGCCAGGAGGTGAGCGACCCGAGGTCCGGTAAGAGCCCCTGAGTCGCGATGCTCAGGAGGTCCCCTTTGGCACCCAAGTAGCCGTCGCTTAGTGAGAAAGGGAAGCAACGTCACTAGTACGGAGTTGCTTTAGGTGCGGGGGTAGTGTTGCAGCAGCCAGTGCCGTGGGTGGTAACTTATCTTGAGGATCAGGGGCCATTCCAGGTGTGCCGTTGGGTCCGTGCGTAGGCAGGAGCGGAATCGCTCGGCAAGGTCCTCGCGAGGCCCCCTCTTCCCCGCCTCTACTCCCCTTTCTGCTCTACGTCCTCGGGTCCCGGCCCTCGAGCTTGTCTTAGCCGTCGCTGGTATGCCAGGTCGCGATGCCGTGGACAAGGGCAGAGGGTGAGGGCTGGAGAGCCAGTAGGAGCCCTGAGTCGCGATGCTCAGGCGCCCCCCCTTTAACATGCAAGCGGTTCACGCGGGCGAGGGCGAAGGAAACCTCGTGAGGGCCTCGGCTTGCGCGGTTCCCTCCAGGGATCCTGCAGGGTCATCACAGAAAGAAGATGGTGTTGCCATGGCGGCCGTTAGTCGATCGTTAGTCACTCAAGAGCTTGCTGGTTGGAGTAGGTGAGGTGTATCTAGGCACCCGTGAGCCAGCGCGGGACTCACGAGGCCCTACCTCTGGGCGGGTTGCGCCCGACACTGGGCCGTATCTTGGAATGTGTCCCTGCAAAATTTGGTTAGATGCCGGTACTCTACGTCCTCGGGTCCCGGCCCTCGAGCTTGTCTTAGCCGTCGCTGGTATGCTAGGTCACGATGCCATGGACAAGGCCAGAGGGTGAGGGCTGGAGAGCCAGTAAGAGCCCTGAGTCGCGATGCTCAGGCACCCCCCCTTTAACGTGCAAGTGGCCGACATGGGAAGAAAAGATGCCGCGGACGGGCACCATGCAGCTAAGCGTGATAGGCAATGCATAGTTGGAAATAAACGCTAGGGGGATACACGCCGCTGGGTCTAGCCCGAACGGCTTGGGGATGATGCAGCCCGAGGGGTGCCCCCAACAAGGCAAACTAACGACGGAAAGGTAAATGCAGATACATGCCGCGGTGACAGACCCACGCGGCCTGGGAGTGATGCAACCCTGGGAGGGTGCTCCCAGCTGAGAACGGAACTTGAAAGATGTCACCTGAGGATGTCGTCGGTGTAGTGGCGTTGGTGCAGCAGACTTGACGGGCTGCAGAAGCCGATCCTCACGAGCCCCCAGTCCCCGGGGCCTCGGGAGGCTCCGGAGGCGCTGGTGACTCCTCGCGAGCTGCCTCCATCTCCGCCAAGGCCGCAGAACGCCTGTCTTCCTGAGCCTCCACGATGCCCCTCATGAGGCGCTGGTACGCCGCAACCATGCTCGGTAGGCTGTAAGGCATGCGGACATAGCTGTGGGGTGGACCTCCGCAACGCCCCACTTGCGAGGGCCAGAGGCGCTCCGTTGTGGCGATCTGATTGAGCCCTGGTACGTCGACGCAGACGCGCAGCCCACCATCCTCGCCTGGATGTGGGGCCACGGCTGGCAAGCGGCGGCAACTTCTCATGATCCTTGTCTCGTGTAGCTCTTGAATGGCCTCGTCAACGAACTCTTGCTGGTCTGATCTTCCTCGCCTGGCTCCCTCTCGAGGGAAACGTGCTGCGAAGCATGCCTCCACATGGTGCCCAAGCGCCTCCCTCGTGACCCTGGCTAGGTCGGTGGCCCTCCAGGTGAGAGCCCCCGAGCCCTGCCTGAGGAGAGCGCCGGACGCGCTTTCCTATGCAATGGAAGGAGGGTCCCCCTGGGCAGACACGGGCCCTGAGGGGCCTGCCTCCTAAGGGGCCGAGCCTGACGACGTCTTCTTCTTCTTGGGGGTGGTCTCAGGAAGCCTCCTGCTTCCGCGATCTGGGTCTTCTAGCGACGCGGCCTAAAAGGCTCGCTCCAGGGAACACACTGCATCTCTCTCCTCACAGGGCACCGTGATGACGCCGCCACTTCCTGGCATCTTGAGGACGTTGTAGCCGTGGTGGGTCACGGCCATGAACTTGGCCAGCGCTGGGTACCCGAGGATGGCGTTCTACAGCAGGTGGATGTGGGCAACATCGAAGTCGATGAGCTCGGTGCGGTAGTTGCTGCGAACCCCGAAGGTGATAGGTAGGCGGACCTGTCCGATCGGGACTGTGGAACCGTCGGTGATCCCGGAGAAAGGCCTGGTTGGCTGAAGCTGGTCGTAGGGCACTTGGAGGTTGTTGAATGTTTCCACGGATAGGATGTTGAGCCCTGCCCCGCCATCGATGAGGGTCTTGGTGACCAGCACGTTGCTGATGACTGGGGAGCACTGCATCGGGAGGGCTCCTGCAGTGGCCGTGCACTTGAGCTGGTCTGCCGAGCTGAACGTGATGGGGCATGCCAACTACCTGAGGGGGCGCGTTGCTTCGAGCTTGGGGAGAACTGCATTCACTTCGCGGGCAAACTGCTTGAAGATACGTTGGGAGGCTGGGGCTTGAGCTCCGCCCAGGATGCAGGCGATCGCGCGCGGCTCCTGGAAGCCCCCAGCCCCCTTGTCTTGATGGCGGTCTTCGCTCCTTCTTGGTGGAGGCGGCAGCGGAGGTAGGCCTGCATTGCCATGAGGGCGATCCTCGCGAGGTTGATCCCTCCAGTCTCCCTCGCGAGGCAGGTCCCGCCAGCGGTCCTCGCGAGGCTGGTCGCGCCACCCCGGGTGCGGGCCACGATCTTCCCAGCATCCTGGGTTTCTTCCTCCTCCCCGGCCGTAGCCCCGGTCAGCACAGTCAGGGCGACAACTGATCCTTCCTTCTCGCACGGCGCGGAGCTCTTGACATTCGTTGGTGTTGTGGGTGTGGAGGTCATGGTACACACAGTACCGGCTGCCTCTGGAGGGTTCGGGCAGATCCTTGCCCCGCTTGGTGTCTGGTTCTGCCGCGAGTACGGCAGCCCCCTTGCGCTTCGCGTCCTTGGCTTTGGGCTTCTTCTCTTCTGGGTCCGCGGCAGGCAGCTCGAGGAGGGAGAGACGTCCCTCCTCAGCCCTGGCGCACCTGTTCGCCAAGTTGAACAGCTGCAGGGAGGTGCAGAGGTCTTCATGCATCGCCAGCTCCTCCTTCATCTTGACGTCACGCACGCCGTCAGAGAAGGCGGAGATGATGGCCTCCTCGGACACCTTGGGGATCTTGAGGCGCGCGCTATTGAAGCGCTGTATGTACTTTTGCAGGGTCTCTCCGGGTTGTTGCTTGATGCGGCGCATGTCGCTCACTGCGGGCGGCCGGTCGCGAGTACCTTGGAAGTTGGCGATGAAGCGGGCGCGCATCTGGTCCCAGGAGGAGATCGTTCCTGGAGCCAGATTCAAGAGCCAGGTTCGAGCTCCTTCCTTGAGCGCCATGGGGAACCAGTTCGCCATGACCTTTTCATCCCCGCCGGCAGCCTCGATGCCCAGCTCATAGAGCTGGAGGAACTCTGCGGGATCGGTTGTGCCGTCATAGCGAGGAGGCAGGTCGGGCTTGAACTTGCCGGGCCACGCGACGCTGCGCAGCTCAGTGGTGTAGGCATGGCAGCCCGCGGTGGCCACGAAAGGCCTCGGTTGGTGGAGAGCTTGGTCTTGAGGGTCCCGACGCGCTGGAGCTAGGAGTAGGGCGGGGTCTTGGCACGCCGGAGCTGGAGCAGGGAGCGCCCGGACAGCCCCCTGCGGACGAGGGATTTCTTGGCAGCTTCGTTCTTGTTGCGATGGCGCCTGGCGGAGCGGGTTCCGCCCAGGGGCCAGTCGCCTTGGAGCCATGGCATCTACTTGGAGGGGAGGCGGCTGGTGCGCCTCTGGAGCTTCATTGCCCGCGCGGGGCGGAGTGCGGCGCAGAGGGACGGACGGCGCGGAAGAGCCCCCTGCGGCGCGGACAAGATCGGCGACGCGGTCGAGCCATTCTTCATAGACGTCGTCGACGGGACGGTAGCGCAGGAGCTCGTTTGCCACGAGGAGCGCAGCCCGAGCCTCCAAGGGTGCGCGGAGCGCGCGGGATGAAGAACCGGCTGGAGCGAGTGATGGAGTGGCGGTGCGGCCGTCTTGCCGCACGGACGGGTGCTGAGACGATGCCTGCTGCTCGCCCCCCGCCGGGCCAGTGGCGGCGTTGACGGCGGGCGACGGGGAACGACGAGGACGCCCACCGACAGGGGCCGTCTGGGCGATGCGGGAAGCGATGGCGGCCCGGCGCTCGGCGCGAGCCCGACGAGCATCAGACATGGATGCGACGGTCGGACGAGAACGGAGTGGTGGAAGACAGATTCCGGCGCACCCCTACCTGGCACGCCAAATGTCGGATTTTGGGTTCCGGCAGACCCTTAAAGTTCGAACACTGGGGCTGGTGAGGTTTATACTGCACAAGAGACACGAGGTTTATACTGCACAAGAGACCCGAGGTTTATCACGTCCTCAACCTCCCCGTCTCGCAAAGATCTAGACTACTAAAAGAACTGCACAAGAGACACGAGGTTTATACTGGTTCGGGCCACCGATGTGGTGTAATACCCTACTCCAGTGTGTGGTGGATGGATTGCCCCCTGGGGCTGGTGAGGATGAACAATACAAGGAAGAACAGCCTCACGAGGGTCTGTTCTTGGCTGGGGTGATGAACTGCTATGGGGAGTTCAGCCACCTCTCTCTATCTCTCTCTTTCTCTCTTCCTCTCTTCCACATCCCAACTGACCAACCGAACCCCTTGCTATGTGGGTGGCTAGTCCTATTTATAGAGGCCCTGGTCCTCTTCCCAAATATTGAGCGGGAAGGGATCCAACAATGGCGGGACAGCGAGTACATCTATCCTGACAAAAGGTGGTCTTCGCTTGCGAAAGGCTCTGGTGATGACGCCGTGCTGGGCTCCATGGTGACCTCCGTTTCGTAGTCCTCCTAGTCTTGGTCTCGTTGCACCGAAGTGGCAACCTTTGCCTGATGCCTCGGTACTCCGCGGATATGCTTGTCCCCTTTGCACCAAAGAGGAAAGTAGGACGCTGCGCGCGCTGGCACCCGCCTGGTGCCTCGAGTCATCATGGCTTGCGTCATGGGCACCTCGTGAGGTACCCCGCCTTGAACTCTCCGCCTCCTCGCGAGCCAACCTGAGGATGCGCCGTGTCGTCCGCCTCGCAAGGCTTGGCCCCTCGCGAGGGTCTTGAGCCTTGTGTTGATGAAGATGGGCCGCACTGGGCCCCCACTTGAGCCACGCCGCAGGCCGCAGGTAGGCAAGTCTGGGGACCCCCGTTCCCAGAACGCCGACACTATGCGTAGGGATTTTGTGATCAAACAACTTATGGGAACAAGAATCAACTAGCATAGGGAGGCAAAACATGCATAACTTCAAAACTTTCAACACATAGAGACGAAACTTGATATTATTGCAATTCCTACAAGCATAATTTCCTCCCTCATAATAATTTTTAGTAGCATCATGAAGAAATTCAACAATATAACCACCACATAAAGCATTCTTTTCATCACACAAAAGCATAGAAAACTTATTACTCTCCACATAAGCAAATTTACTCTCTTCAATAGTAGTGGGAGCAAACTCAACAAAATAACTATCATGAGAGTGAAAATTAAAATCATGATGACAAGTTTCATGGTTATCGTTATTCTTTATAGCATACATGTCATCACCATAATCATCATAGATAGCAACTTTGTTATCATATTCAATTGAAGCCTCATCCAAAATGGTGGATTCATCATTAAATAAAGTCATGACCTCTCCGAATCCACTTTCATCATTATAATCATCATAAATAGGAGGCATGCAATCATTATAACAAATTTGCCCATCAAATCTCGGGGGACTAAAAATATCATCTTCATCAAACATAGCATCCCCAAGCTTATGGCTTTGCATATCATTAGCATCATGGATATTCAAAGAATTCATACTAACAACATTGCAATCATGCTCATCATTTATACCAAACATTCTATTGAATTCTTCTTCTATCAATTGAGCACAATTTTCCCTTCCACCATTTTCATGAAATACATTATAAAGATGAATAATATGATGCAACCTCAATTCCATTTTTTAGTTTTCTTTTATAAACCAAACTAGTGATAAAACAAGAAAGTAAAAGATTCAATTGGAAGATCTAAAGATATACCTTCATGCACTCACCTCCCCGGCAATGGCGCTAGAAAAGAGCTTCGTTGACGGGGTGTTAGTGCCGCTTACCTAACCTCCCGGAAAACGGCTCCAGAAAAGAGCATGATGTCTACTACGCAACTTTATTCTTGTAGACACGTGTTGGGCCTCCAAGCGCAGAGTTTTGTAGTACAGTAGCAATTTTCCCTCAAGTGGATGACCTAAGGTTTATCAATCCGTGAGAGGTGTAGGATGAAGATGGTCTCTCTCAAATGACCCTGCAACCAAATACAAGAAATCTCTTGTGTCCCCAACACACCCAATACAACGGAAAATTGTATAGGTGCACTAGTTCAGCGAAGAGATGGTGATAAAAGGGTAATATGGATGGTAGAAATATATTTTTATAATCTGAATAAATAAAAACAGCAAGGTAGCAAATAGTAAAGGGGCACAAAAATGTTATTGCAATGCTTGAAAATGAGGCCTAGGGTCCGTACTTTCACTAGTGCAATCTCTCAACAGTGCTAATATAATTGGATCATATAACTGTCCCACAACGTGTAACGAAGAATCACTCCAAAGTTCCTATCTAGCGGAGAACATAAGACGGAATTGTTTGTAGGGTACGAAATGACCTTAAAGCTATTCTTTCCGATCAATCTATCCTAGAGTTCGTACTAAAATAACATGAAGCTATTCTTTCCGATCGATCTAACCAAGAGTTCATACTAAAATAACACCAAAGCAAATTCAGATTTATAATATTCAATCCAACACAAAGAACTTCAAAGAGTGCCCCAAGATTTCTACCGAAGAAACAAAGACAAGAACATGCATCAACCCCTATGCATAGATTACCCCAATGTTACCTCGGAAATCCGCGAGTTGAGTGCCAAAACATATATCAAGTGAATCTATATGATACCCCATTGTCACCACGAGTATTCTATTGTAAGACATATATCAAGTGTTCTCAAATCCATAAAAGTATTCAATCCGATAACAACGAAATCTCAAAGGGACAACCTTAAGTCATCACAACAAGATAGAGAGGGGAAAACAACATATGATCCGACTATATAAAAAAAGCCCGCAATACATCAAGATCGTTACATCTTAAGAACACGAGAGAGAGAGAGATTAAACACATAGCTAATAGTACAAACCCTCAGCCCCAAGGGTGGACTACTCCCTGCTCATCATGGTGGCCGCCGGGATGATGAAGATGGCCACCGGTGATGATTCCCCTCTCCGGCAGGGTGGCGGAACGAGGTCTAGATTGGTTTTCGGTGGCTACAGGGCCTTGCGGCGGTGGAACTTCTAATCTAGGTTAACTTCTGATGGTTTCTCTATTTATAGGATTTTTTGGCGTTGATTTCACGCTAAGACGGGCCTCGAGGTGAGCATAACCCACTAAGGCCAGCTAGGCCCACCAGGCACGCCCTGGTGGGTTGTGCCCTCCTCGTGGCTCTTTTGGCCCTCCCACAAAGCTTCAGGGGTCTCTTTTGTTCCAAAAAATCATCAAAAAGTTTCAGCTCATTTGGAGAACTTTCATTTCTGCACAAAAAACAATACCACAGTAGTTCTGCTGAAAACAGCGTCAATCTGGGTTAATTCCATGCAAATCAAAGCAAAACCATATAAAATTGTTGTAAATATGGCATGAATACTTCATAAATTATAGATATGTTGGAGACGTATCAGAGCTCAATCCGCGTTCTAAATTTTAAAAGAATGTTGTCTTAACCGGCCATCGACTTCTACCTCCCCTGATAGAGGCAAAGGTGTCCCGTCTTTCGATGAGATGGTGGCTATCGTTTTGGAGGAAGTCGACTTTGATGATCTGACTACGAACGTGCGAAGACGTCGCGCCTTAGCAATTGCTAAACCAACTCCGAGATGTTATTGACCACGCCGGAGCACGACCAACTTTACCACGAAGGTCTATTTCCTGCAGGCAAACGAAGAACAAGCAAGAAACTAAGATTGCAATCTGGATGTTGCGAATATAAAAGGAAAGCTTTATTGATCAAAGGTGGGTTTCTGTGACGCCTTTGTCTGGTCGTTGAACACAAACGAAGTACGCAAAGTTGCAGCTATGGAGAACTTTAATCTAAACAAAACCAAAAGTCTAAATGATGCCCCAAGGGCTGTATATATGGAGGAGAAAGGGGGGAATTTCGTGGCCCTTGAAGGAGGGGTCCTAAACCAACCCTAACTCTTGTTTCCCCACACATACGGACTCTAAAAACAACCTATCATCCAGTATTTCGAAATTACATGGGCCTGGACCAAAAATAAGATGACGTAGCACCTAGGATAGCCTCTGGACGAAATTTATGAAGTGGCATCTTGTATATTTTGTCCAAGGCTTCATGCACTCATTATGGTGGCTTCAAAGTCCTGGAATCATCACTTGTAACTCCGTTCTTGTTCCCCTTGCGCACGACTTCATCTCCATGCTTGAACTTTCTCCAAGGTTCATCTTTCTTGTCCAAGCCGGGCCCTTCATTTGTAAGCAAAACAAATGTATCCAATTTAGGCAGCATCATATTCTCATGAACATTAGACTCGTTACCAAGAAACAAATGTACCTGGAAATTTAATTTGCGTGCGCGAGCTCTAGTAATTGGTCCAGTATGTATAGCAGCAGGGGCTGTGGGTGTAGCAATGGTATTAATGTCCTCATCATCCTCCCCTTCTTGAAATGAAGTTGTCCTCGACGGAAGCTCATCTTCCTCACCCAAATAAGGCTTCAAATCTGCAATGTTAAAAGTAGGACTAACCCCAAAATCTGCAGGCAGCTCAAGTTTATATGCATTATCATTTATTTTCTCTAAGACCTTAAAAGGACCATCAGCTCATGGCATTAGCTTTGATTTGCGCAAATTAGGAAATCTATCCTTATGCAAATGTAATCAAACAAGATCTCCAGGTGCAAACACAACATGTTTTCTACCCTTATCTCCAGCAAGTTTATATTTAGCATTCATACGCTCAATGTTTTCCTTAGTTAACTCATGCATTTTTAAAATCAATTCAGCACGTTCTTTAGCATCAAAATTAACCTTCTTCGAAGATTGAAGAGGCAACAAATCAATAGGTGCACGAGGTAGGAAACCATACACAATTTCAAAAGGGCACATCTTATTAGTAGAATGCAATGGACGATTATAAGAAAATTCAATATGAGGCCATCATTCTTCCCACATTTTCTTCTTATTCTTCAAAATAGCCCTAAGCATAGTAGACAATGTTCTATTGACTACTTCAGTTTGTCCATCAGTCTAGGGGTGACAAGTAGTACTAAAAAGCAGTTTAGTCCCCAACTTAGCCCATAAACATCTCCAAAAGTGGCTAAGAAATTTAGTATGACGATATGAAACAATAGTATTTCGCACACCATGCAAGCGAATAATATCACGAAAGAACAAATTAGCAACATTAACAACATCATCGCTTTTATGACATGGTATAAAGTGTGCCATTTTCGAGAACCTATCCACGACAACAAATATGCTAGCCCTCCCCGTCTTTTTTCGAGGTAAACCTAAAACAATGTCCATAGATATATCCTCCCAAGGAACACTAGGTACAGGCAAAGGCATATATAAACCATGAGGATTGAGTCGTGACTTTGCTTTTTGACATGTAGTGCAGCGAGCAACAAAACGCTCAACATCCCATCTCATCTTTGGCCAAAAAAATGTGTAGCAAGTACGTCCTCCGTCTTCTTCACGCCAAAGTGTCCCATTAGTCCTCCTCCATGCGCCTCCTGCAATAACAAAAGACGAACGGAGCTAGCTGGAATGCATAGCTTGTTAACATGAAACACAAATCCATCATTAACAACGAACTTGTTCCACGTTCTTCCTTCTTTACAATTCTGCATTACATCTTTAAAATCAGCATCATGCACATATTGATCTTTGATGGTCTCCAAACCAAATATTTTGAAGTCAAGTTGTGAACGCATAGTATAGTGACGAGACAATGCATCAACAATAACATTTTATTTACCCTTCTTGTGTTTAATAACATAAGGGAAAGTTTCAATGAATTCAACCCATTTAGCATGTCTATGATTCAGTTTAGCTTGACTTTTAATATGTTTCAAAGATTCATGATCAGAATGTATAACAAATTCTTTGGGCCATAAATAATGTTACCATGTCTCTAAAGTCTGAACAAGAGCATATAATTCTTTATCATAAGTAGAATAATTTAGACTAGGCCCACTCAATTTTTCAGAAAAGTATGCAACAGGTTTGCCATCTTGTAATAACACACCTCCTAATCCAATTCCACTAGCATCACATTCAAGCTCAAAAGTCTTACTAAAATCAGGAAGTTGGAGTAAAGGAGCATGTGTCAACTTATCTTTCAATACCGTGAAGGCTTCTTTCTGTGCGGTACCCCAAACAAAAGGCACATCCTTCTTTGTAATCTCATTGAGAGGTGCAGCAATGGTGCTGAAATCTCTCACAAAACGCCTATAGAATCCAGCAAGGCCAATAAAACTCCTCACTTGTGTGACCATTTTGGGCTGCGGCCAACTCTCAATAGCTTCAATCTTGGATTTCTGAACTTCAATTCCCTCGGGAGTAACAGCATAGCCAAGAAAAGATACTCGGTCGGTGCAAAAGGTGCACTTCCCATGGTTACCAAACAAACATGCTTCCCGTAAAGCAATACAAACATCACGTGAATGTTCCAAATGTTCTTCCAAAGATTTGCTATAAATCAGTATATCATCAAAATAGACTACCACAAATCGTCCAATGAAAGCACGTAAAACTTCGTTCATTAGTCTCATGAAAGTACTAGGTGCATTAGTTAACCCAAAAGGCATGACTAACCACTCATATAATCCAAACTTAGTTTTAAATGCTGTTTTCCATCCATCTCCCAATTTCATACGAATTTGATGGTATCCACTACGCAAATCAACTTTGGAGAATATTGTAGAGCCACTCAATTCATCAAGCATGTCATCTAGCCTAGGAATAGGATGACAATAACGAATAGTAATATTATTAATGCATCTACAATCAACACACATACGTGATGTACCATGCTTTTTAGGCACTAGTATAATAGGAACAGCACAAGGACTAAGAGATTCGCGTATATAACCTTTGTCGAGCAGCTGTTGTACTTGATGCATAATCTCCTTCGTCTCATCTGGATTGGTATGGTACGGTGCATGGTTGGGTAGCGATGCACCGAGAATTAAGTCAATTTGATGCTCAATCCCTCGAATAGATAGTAATCCCGGTGGCACGTCCTGTGGAAAGACATCAGCGAACTCCTTCAAAATGTGAGTGATAGTAGGGGCAAAGAGGAAGGCACGTCCTCGAATGAAAATAATGCCTGTTTGCACACAAAAGCATAGCAAACAGATTTGCTGAAATCTAGCTCATCAATATCAGATTTTGTGGCAAGTAAACATGCACTTTTCAATTTAATTTCAGAAGCAACACTACAATGTTTATTATTAGGTTTCATTTGTTGGTCAAATTATTTTGCCACAATCTGATTTTCACTCTTATTTTTCTCCTGTTTTGCTTTATTAGCTCTGTTAACATCATCTTTCAAAATGGAATCAGGAGTCATAGGAAGAAAAGTAATATTTTTGTCCTTATGAACAAGAGTATACTGATTGTTTCTACCATGGTGTACATAATTTTTATCAAATTGCCATGGTCTACCAAGTAATAAGGAACATGCTTGCATATGAACCACATCACAGTCGACATAATCAGCATATGTAGAGATACTAGAATGCACACGAACAATATGTGTTACCTTAACCATGCCGCTGTTGTTGAACCATTGGATGTAGTAAGGATGTGGATGCGGTCTTGTGGTGAGAGAGAGCTTCTCCACCATCTCCATGCTAGCCAAGTTGTTGCAGCTCCCTCCATCTATGATGACGCGAATAGAATGTTCCTTCACAACTCCCTTTGTATGGAACAAATTATGCCTCTGATTTTGCTCATCTTGTGTAACCTGCACACTCAAAACACGTTGAGCAACTAAACATTCATACCTGTTAGCATCTTCAGCAGCCATGTATTGCGTCTCATGATCAGAATCATCTCCACCGTGTTCTTCATGTGTAATAAGAGCCAAAGTCTCCTCATCATAGTCACTAGCGGACGCATACCCACCATCCTCAGTAGCAATCATCACACGCTGAGATTTGCATTCTCTCGCAAAATGTCCTCTTCCCTTACAATGATGACAAATAATATCACTTGTGTGCCCTGTTGATGCCATGGAAGAAGAAGAGCTCTGCGCAGGCCCGACAGGTGTGCTCTTGGTAGATAGTGGTGGTTATGCCTGCTTTCTTGTATCACGGCTGGAGGTGGCACCTGATGGAGGCGCTGTGGCACTGGAAGTAGAGGATGCACGTGGTGTCCATGATGAAGATCGACCTGCAGAAAAGTTAGTTCACGCCAATGCCTATCGATCCTGCACTTCACGTTCAGCTTTACAAGCAAAATGGAATAAACGAGTGATACTATTATACTCCTTATACTCTAGAATGGTCTAAATCTCTCTATTTAATCCACCCATAAAACATGCAAGCATAGCTTCATTCTCCTCAATAATACCACATCTAAGCATGCCAGTTTGTAATTCCTGATAATATTCTTCTACAATTTTTTGCCTTGTCTTAAACGTTGCAATTTTTGAAGTAATTCACACTGATAATATGGTGGAACCCAACGAGTACGCATAGCAGTTTTCAAAGCAGCCCAAGTAGCTGGAATAGGATATAATCTACAATGTTTAGAGCATCAAACACATGCAAAGCTAGTGAAAGCACAAATAGCAGCAGGAACACGTCTCTCCTTAGGATATTGTAAACATGTAAATCATTGTTCAGTTTCTAACTCCCAAGTAAGATATATATCAGGAACATATCTACCCTCAAATGGTGGAATATTCAATTTTAGTTTAGGGAGATGGTCATGATCTCGTACCTGAGGGGTAGTGAGGGAGTCCTGGATTAGGGGGTCTCCGGACAGCCGGACTATCTCCATTGGCCGGACTGTTAAACTATGAAGATACAAGATTGAAGACTTCGTCTCGTGTCCGGATGGGACTCTACCTGGCGTGGAAGGCAAGCTAGGAAATACGGATATGGATATCTCCTCCTTTGTAACCAACCTTGTGTAACCCTAACCGTCTCCGGTGTCTATATAAACCGAAGGGTTTTAGTCCGTAGGACAACAATGACAACATACAATCATACCATAGGCTAGCTTCTAGGGTTTAGCCTCTCTGATCTCGTGGTAGTTCTACTCTTGTACTGCCCATATCATCAATATTAATCAAGTAGGACGTAGGGTTTTACCTCCATCAAGAGGGCCTGAACCTGGGTAAAACATCGTGTCCTCTGCCTCCTGTTACCATCCGGCCTAGACGCACAGTTCGGGACCCCCTACCCGAGATACGCCGGTTTTGAAACCGACATTGGTGCTTTCGTTGAGAGTTCCTCTGTGTTGTCGCCGTTAGGCTCGATGGCTCCTACTATCATCGATAGCGATGCGGTCTAGGGTGAGACTTTTCTCCCCGGACAGATTTTCGTATTCAGCGGCTTTGCACTGCGGGCTAATTCGCTTGGCCATCTGGAGCAGATTGAAAGCTACACCCCTGGCCATCAGGTCAAATTTGGAAGTTTGAACTACACGGCCGACATCCGTGGAGACTTGATCTTCGACATATTCGAGCCACAGCCGGGCACGCCGCACTGTCGCGATGGGTATGACCTAGCTCTGCCACCGAACAGTACCCCAGAGGCTGTGCCCGCATCTGCTCTGACCCTTAGCCCGGAGCCAACTGCGCCAATCGAGGATGAGTGGTTAGATACCGCCTCAGGGGCTGCAGTCTCAATGGTGATCGAGCCGAACACCATCATAATCCTCTGTGCAGCTCGTGACTCCAAGGTGTCGGACTCGTTTTCTGACTCCGAACCACCCGCGCCCCTGCCAATCGAATCCGATTGGGCGCCGATCATGGAATTCACCGCCGCAGATATCTTTCAGCACTCGCCCTTCGACAACATTCTGAATTCACTAAGGTCTCTCTCTCTTTGTCAGGAGAGCCCTGGCCGGATTATGGCCAACAGGGTTGGGATGCGGACGACGAAGAAATTCGACGCCCACCCACCACCCACTTCATAGCCACTGTCGACGATTTAACCGACATGCTCGACTTCGACTCTGAAGACATCGACGGTATGGACGACGATGTAGGAGACGAACATGAACCAACACCTATAGGGCACTAGAAAGCCACCTCATCATATGACATATACATGGTGGATACACCCAACGAAGGCAATGGCGACAAGATAGCGGAGGATGACCCCTCCAAGAAGCAACCCAAGCGCCGACATCAGCGGCGCCAATCTAAGTCCCGCCAAAGTAAAAGTGGTGATACCGGCACAGGAGATAATAACACTCCGGATAGCGCCCGCCTGGTCTCGATCGTATGGCTTGCGTCATGGGTTCCTCGCGAGGTACCCCTGCCTTGATCTCTCCGCCACCTCGCGAGCCTGCCTGATGAGGCTGCCTTTGAGGAAGCTTCCTGTTGTCCACCCCGTGAGGCTTGGCCCCTCGCGAGGGTCTTTGAGCTTGAGATGATGAAGATGGGCCACGCTGGGCCCCCGCTTGAGCCACGCCGCAGGCCGCAGGCAGGCAAGTCTGGGGACCCCCGTTCCCAGAACGCCGACAGTAGCCCCCGGGCCCAAGGCGCGCGCGGACTTGGCTTAGCAGAGAAGCGAAGGGGCAAGCACGAAGCGCCGTGGGCCCTAACAGCCTGTGGCCTTGGGTGCCATGTGGCGGTTGATTGGGCATGGGCATGGGCATCTGCACTTCCCATGACGCCTCGACAACTGCACGACTTGACAAGTCCCGGCATGCAAAGATATGGGTCATGATTACCTGAGGTTATGGTGCTCAGCGGTTGGCCTTCCCCGGCTATAAGTACGGGGCCGCGTGAGCTTTGTCGGTTCACCCCTTTCCATCACTCCTCCTCTTCTTCTTCCTTATCCTTGCTTCCCCTTGCGCCAATGGCACCGATCCGCCGGTTTTCAGCTGAGGAGAAGGGAAAGGCCCCCAGAGAGGGTCCTGACCCCCTCCCGCCAAAGAAGCGGCCAATCCTTTGTCACCGGGACGAAGGCGCCTGGCAGGTGGTGTCGAGGCCGTGGTACGAGCGACCGCCGCCTGGGTTTCCGCTGCCCTTGCATGCCCGCGTCGTAGGCCCCAGGGGGAGGGTGCCGAGCAACACTGACAGTGTCGCCGCCGACGTCGGCGAGTCACAGTGGTGCACGTCGTCCCCCATGGAGTCCACGCGGAGCGCTCCTCTCGCGAGCTTGTGCTTCATGCCGCCATGCCTCCAACTTCGTGGACCCGCCTTCCTCCCTCCTTCGCCTTCGAGATGCCTCCGAGAGGGGCCCTGGAGCTCTGGCTGCAGCACGCTGACTGTGGCACCCCTGCAACCGGAGCAGAGGTCGCGATCGTTGCTCTGGGCAAGGTCTTCATGACCCGGGGCTGGGGTGAGATTGCCTGGGTCTGTCGCGCGAACGGCGCCTTGGTGATCCATCTTGAATACGACGGCGCCTCCTTGATGTTCTTCAAGGTCTTTGATGCAGAAGGACGCCGGCTGGAATGCTGCCCTAAGGGAAGCGGCAGTGGTGACGAACTGGCGAGGACCAGCCCCGCCCGTTGGTCCTCCTACAGCTCCTCAGGCAGCAGCGGAGGGACTGCGGGCTTCAGCAGCTCCCCCGAACTCCTCGCGACCTCAGAGATGAGCGACGATAGCTACGAGCCTCCGAGCTCGCGCCACGCTCGGAATGAGGCAGCTGCCTCGGGCCGCCGACGCCACTGATCTGGATGGGGTTGGCGCCGGCGCTGGGCAGCCCACTGTTGATGATGGCATCGCCTAGGGAGGTGCTAGCGAGTAGCGTTCCTTAGGGTTAGCACCTTTTGTTCCCTGCAAGGAATTAAAGCAACACCCCACGGGGGTATGTACGGCGTCTGCCGTGCTTTTGTAATTACTATATCCTTAATATGAATTAGCGTGAGGTGTCCGTTCTGTTCCGGCTAAGCTCCCCCTTTCTATCCTCACGAGGACTTGGCGCTCTACGCTGACAGGTCCCAGTCCCAAGGTAAGCTTCAACCATCGCTGGTATGCCAGGTGGCGATGCCGTGGTCAAGGCCAGGAGGTGAGCGGCCCGAGGTCCGGTAAGATCCCCCGAGTTGTGATGCTCGGGAGGTCCCCTTTAGCGCTCAAGCAATCCTTGCTGGGCGAGAAAGGAAGGTAGCATCGCCGTGACAGAGTTGCACTGGGCGGGGATTTAGCGCTGCGTTGGTCTAGCTTTTGTGACGGCGCGACTTATCTTGTGTGTCTGACGTAGTTCCTCGGAGAGGCGCCTGGCCCGAGAGGCGGTGGTCGACGCACTGCTGGGTTAGGCCCTCGCGAGCTTCCTCCCACTCCCCCACACTTTCCTTAACGCTCTACGTCCTCAGATCCCAGCCCTCGAGCGAGCTCAGCCGCTGCTGGTATGACAGGTCGCGATGCCGTGGGTCAAGGCCAGGGGGTGAGGGTTGGAGAGCCAGTAGGAGCCCATGAGTCGTGATGCTCAGGTACCCCCTTTTAACGTGCAAGCGGTCCATGCCGAAGAGAGGGAGAGAGAGCTCATGATGCCCCCAATGTTGCTCCTAGAGTAGGTCCTGCACACCAATCATGAGGAGAAACAAGGCCTGTCATTACGGTCGCCGGCCAACCTATGGTCACTCCGAGGGAGCGGTCAGGGCACTAAGGGCCTCGTGAGGTGGCGCCGTGCGGGGCTGCCGCAGCCAGAGCTCGACCACTCATGTTTATCAACGCTGCAGGGACGGACCCGTGCGCATGCGCCGTGCCAGAGCGAGCGGCTCTTCAAATAGGCGTCGATCGAGCAGGTGATTAGGTCAGGTATGTTAAGCACATAGGAGGAAATCCAATTTCAAGCAAGCGCAGGTAAAAGCAACCGCCGCTGGGTCGGGCCCGAGCGGCGTGGGGATGATGCAGCCTGAGGGGCGCCCCAACAAGGTAAATAAAGAGCGAAAACAAAATGGATACATGCCGCGGGGATGGACCCACGCGGCCTGGGAATGGTGCGGCCCTGTGGGCGCTCCCAGCTGAAAGTAGAACTCTGAAAGATGTCACCTGGTGCTATTGAAGATGAAGTGGTGCTGAGGAAGTGAGCGATGCGCGGTGAAGATGTCGGCCCTCATGAGCCCCCAAGCCCAGGGGCGTCGGGAGGCTCTGGTGGCACGTGCAGGTCTTCAGGGACCATCGCCACCTCCGCCAGGACCGCACAATGCCTGACCTCCTGAGCCTCCAGAATGCTCCTCAACAGGTGCTGATGTGCGGCGACCGCGCTCGGCAGGCCGAAGGGCATGCAAACATAGCTGTGGGGTGGTCCCACGCAGCGCCCTACGGCCGAAGGCCATAGGCGCTCCGGGGACGCAGCTCGGTTGAGCCCTGGTACGTCGACGCAGACGCACAGTCCTCCATCCTCGCCTGGATGTGGGGCCGCGGTAGGCAAGCGGCGGCTGCCGCGCATGACTCTGGACTCTTGTAGCTCTTGGGTGTTCCTTGCGATGAACTCCTGAGAATTTTGTCTCCCTTGACTTGTACCTTTCTGAGGGAAGCGTGCCTGAAAGCACCCCTCCAAGTGGTGCCCGAGCGCCTCCCCCGCGACCTTGGCAAGGTCGATGGCTCTCCAAGAGAGAGCCCCCGAGCCCTGCCTGAGGAGGGCTCCGGGCGCGCCTTCCTATGTGCGAGAGGGCGGCGCTCCCTGATCGGGCGCGAATCCTGACGCAATACCTCCGGAGGTGCCTGCTTCCTTATGGCTCTGGCCAGGTGAGGTGTTCTTCTTCTTGAGGGTTGCCTCAGGAGGCCTCCCACTCCTGCGATCTGAGTCTTCGATTGCTGCGGCCTGGAACGCACGCTCGAGCGAGCACACTGCGTCCCTTTCTTCACAGGGTATGGTGATGACTCCACCGCTTCCTAGCATCTTGAGGACATTGTAACCATGGTGAGTCACTACCATAAACTTGGCTAGGGCTGGGTACCCGAGGATGGCATTGTACGGCAGGCGGATATGAGCGACGTCGAAGTCGGTGAGCTCGGTGCGGTAGTTGTTGCGTTGCCCGAAGGTGACCAGAAGGCGAACCTGCCCAATTGGAACAGTGGAACCATCGGTGACTCCTGAGAAAGGCTTGGTCGGCTGAAGCTGGTCGTATGGCACTTGGAGATTGTCGAACGTCTCGACGGACAGGACGTTGAGTCCTGCCCGCCATCGATGAGGGTCATGGTGACCTACACGTTGCTGATGACTAGGGAGCAAAGCATCGGGAGGACTCCGGCCATTGCCGCACACTTGAGATGGTCTGCGGAACTAAATGTGATCGCGCATGAAGACCACCTGAGAGGGCGCGTGGCCTCAAGCTTGGGATGGACTGCATTCACCTCGCGAGCAAACTGCTTGAAGATGCGCTGTGAGGCTGGGGCCTGGGCGCCGCCCAGGATGCAAGCAATTGCATGCGGCTCTTGGAAGCCCCCAGCCCTATCGTCTTGGCGTTGGTCGTCGTTCCTCCTCGGTGGAGGCGGCAGAGGAGGGAGGCCTGCGTTGCCGTGGGGACGGCCCTCACGAGGCTGGTCCCTCCAGCCTCCCTTGTGAGGCTGGTCCTGCTAGTGGTCCTCGCGAGGGCAGTCACGCCATCCCTGGTGAAGGCCACGGTCTTCCCATCGTCCACCGCCTCTTCCTCCTCAGCCATAGCCCCTGTCATTGCGCTCTGAGCGTCGGCCGATTCGCCCATCTCGCACAGCTCTGAGCTCTTAACATTCATTGGTGTTGTGGGTGTGGAGGTCGTGGTACACGCAGTACCGTCCGCCCTTAGATGACTCAGGCTGATCCCTGCCTCGCTTGGTGTCCGGTTTTGCTACTAGCACGGCAGCCCCCTTGCGCTTCACGTCCTTGGCCTTGAGCTTCTTTTCTTCCGGGTCGGCTGCCGGGAGCTCGAGGAGGGAGTGACGCCCTTCCTCAGCCCTGGCGCACTTGGTTGCCAAGTTGAACTACTCCAGGGATGTGCACAAGTCTTCATGGATTGCTAGCTCTTCCTTCTTCTTGACGTCGCGCACGCCGTCGGAGAAGGCTGAGATGATGGCTTCTTCAGTCACCTTGGGGATCTTGAGGCGAGCATAGTTGAAGCGCTGGATGTATTTCTGCAGGGTTTCTCCTGGCTGTTGCTTGATGCGGCGCAGGTCGCTCACGGCCGGGGGCCGATCGCGAGTTCCCTGGAAGTTGGCGATGAAGCGGGTGCGCACCTCGCTCCAGGAGGAGATCATGCTGGGCGCCAGGTTCAGGAGCCAGGTGCGGGCGCCGTCCTTGAGCGCAATGGGGAACCAATTCGCCATGCCCTTCTCGTCTCCGTTGGCGGCTACGATGCCCAGCTCATAGAGCTGCAGGAACTCCGCGGGGTCCGCTGTGCCATCGTAGCGGGGAGGGAGGTCAGGCTTGAACTTGCTTGGCCATGTGACGCCGCACAGCTCGGGGGTGAAGGCGAGGCAGCCCGCCGTGGCCACCGGCGCCCCTTGCTGGTGCTGAACTCATTCTTGTGGGTCACCACGCGCTGCCACTGGGAGCAGCGCGGGGTTTTGTCTGGAGGCGCTGGGGCGCGATCTTGGCGCGCCGGCGCTGGGAGCGCGCGAGCACCTTCCCGGGGACGTGGGATCTCCTGGCAGCTCCCTTCTTGCTGCGCAGGCGCCGGACATGGAGGGTCTCGCCCTGGGGCTGCGCGCCTTGGAGCCAAGGCACCTTCTCGGGGAGGAGGCGGCGGAGGCGCATCCTGATCATCGCCCCCTTCACGGGGCGGAGGGCGAGGCAGCGAGAGGGACCGCAAGGGGGAGCCCCCTGCAGCACTGACGAGCTCGGTGATGCGGGCGAGCTAGTCCTCATAGAGGTTGTCAATGGGGCGATAGTGCAGGAGCTCCCGCGCCAAGAGCAGTGAGGCGTGCGCATCCATGGGTGCGCGACGGGCATGGGACGACGAGCCAGCTGGATTCAGTGACGTGGTGGTGGTGCGGCCATCCCGCCGCATCGAGGGGTGCCGGGCCGGTGGCGGAGTTGGCGGCGGGCGACGGGGAACGACGAGGGGGGCCGCCAACGGACGCCGTCTGGGCGACGCGAGCGCCGTGAGCAGCCCGGCGCTCGGCGCGAGCCCGACGAGCGTCAGCCATGGGCACGACGGAAGATCACACGCGAACAATGGAAGCAAGATTCCGGCGCGCCCCTACCTGGCACGCCAAATGTCGGGTTTCGGGTTCCGGCAGACCCATGAGGTTCGAAAACTGGGGTGCGCGCGGAGATCTCTCCCTACCGATCTACGTCCGATCCTCTCGTGCGAACTAAGATGAAAATGATGAACAACACAAGAGACACAATTTTTATACTGGTTCGGGCCACGGTTGTGGTGTAATACCCTACTCCAGTGTGTGGTGTGGTGGATTGCCTCTGGGGCCGATGATGGACAGTACAAGGGAAGAACAGTCTCGCGAGAGGTGTTCTTGAGCTGGTGCGATGAACTGCTAGGGTGAGTTCATCGCCTCTCTCTCTCTCTCTGCTAGGGTTCTACCAGATCTCTCGATGTTCTTGGGGTGTCTAGATGTCTCTACTCTGTGGTGGCTAGCTCTATTTATAGAGGCCCTGGGCCTCTCCCCAAATAATGAGCGGGAAGGGCGCCAACAATTTGGCCATTTCGATGGGGAACATCTAGTACAAGTTATCCTGACCAAAGGTGGTCTTCAGCTGCCAAAAGCACTGGCGATGACGTCGTCTTGGGCTCCACGGTGAACTCCGTCCTGCCATCCGGCTGGTCTTGGTCTCATTGCACCGGAATGGTAACCTTTGCCTGATTCCTTGGCCTGTGCTTGCCCCCTTTGCACCAAAGGGGAAAGAACGACACTGTGCAGGCTGGCGCTCGCCTGGTCTCGATCGTCATGGCTTGCATCATGGGTTCCTCGCGAGGTACCGCTGCCTTGATCTCTCTGCCTCCTCGCGAGTTTGCCTGATGAGGCTGCCTCTAAGGAAGCTTCCTGTCGTCCGCCCCATGAGGCTTGGCCCCTCGCGAGGGTCTTTGAGCTTGAGCTAATGAAGATGGGCCGCGCTTGGCCCCCGCTTGAGCCACGCTGCAGGTCGCAGGCAGGCAAGTCTGGGGACCCCCGTTCCCAGAACGCCGACAGTATGTGAGGCTTTCCTCTACATTACCCCTCACTTCGGCCTATGGATCAAGACCTTTGACATGAAGCCGAAGATGGTCGAGGGGCAGCATGTAGCCTGCGGAGGCGCATTAATAAGCAGGATCGCCGGAGCTCCATGGCCAAAGGGTTCTATTCCAGAGGTGTCTGGATTATGGCAACGGGAGTGGTTTTACATCACAGCTTCCAGAAGTGCCAAGTGGGCAGCTGCCCCTGCTTTCCGCTCAGGCCCTCCACCACAACTGATTTCATGGATTAGCAGAGGGCTGAGCTGGGGTCCCGCAAAGGACGTGCTTGTACTGCAAAGCCGCATTCAAAATCTCTTCGAAGGAGATTTCAGTTTGATTATGGTAATGCAAGTCATGCTGGTTCGACGAATCCAGCCATGCAAACGCCGGCCTCTTCGCATGTGGGAGTTCAACCCAGAAGGACCACGTGCTATTCTGAATTTCCTCGGCCTGACGCACGAGGAGATGTATAGATCATTCTTCGGACCCTAGATAGTGTCCAGATATTACCGAGGACGTGGGCCTGAGCAGCAACCGCATCGCCGACCAAGTAAGTTATCCTCTAGCCGAACACACCGTCTTTCATTTATCATGACGTTATTATGAGAAATCGCTCTTTGACCAGGACTGGATAACAAAGGCGAAGATGATTCGGTGTTCGGCCCCCCTTCCTGAGGGTTTGGAAAATCCGGTACTGGAGAAGATGCTTGAGCTAGCACCTTGCCCGGAGCCCTCAAAGGAAGACAAAGGGGGTAATAATGAGGGCGAAAGCGGGCCTCCACCTCTACCTATTTCGACCGAGGGAACGAGCGCCTCTGTGAGGGAGGATAACCGAGGGGAGGAATTTGACATTCTCTCACCCCGGGGAAGGAAGAGGACTACCTCTGAAGATCCGGAAACCAAGGTTTCCAAGCGGGAGAAGAAATCTCCACCAGAGGGTCTTGCCTTGGAGGGTGCTCTTGCCGCACAAAGTCTGCGCGGGGATCAGCCCTCTAACGAGCTGTAAGTAATTAAAAAGTACTTTAATAGTGAAGATATATTACCTTACCTCTGAGGAAAATAACCGAAGTATTTATCTTGCAGTTCGGATCTTAGCCCTTCTCAGCAGAGCTCATCTTCGGGGGATGTTCTTCCGGAGATGATGGAGAGCGAAACGCCTCCCCCGGACTCCTCCACTTAAGAAGCGGGCGACCTTGAAGTGTCGTCATAGAGGGCCTCTCCGGATCCTGTGAGGCCAGAAGATAATCCTATAGTCACCTGAAGTCCCCAGCGTCCGGCTCTCGAAGAGAGCAAATAGAAGAGTCCGGCACCGTCTGGTATGCGGTCGGACGTACTGAGAGAGCTGTTGGAGCGAGCGGCCATCTTAGAAGAACACCGTACATTGATGGGTACGGTGATGGAAAGGATTTCATCCGCCGAAAGTGGGTTGCATGATGCCTTTATGAGTCTACTAACGGGCTTTGAGGTACGTAAAATGATGTACATTTGTGATGGTACCGCACATTTTTAGGTGTGCCCTGTGTAGATAGTAGCCCCTGAGACTGGTTGTCGCCGAGAATGGCGGCAAATAGAGGATCGTAGTCCCAGGAAATAACCATACCGCTTTAATGTGCAGGTAGTGGGAGCTCCGGTGGCTAGCCGGACTCATGAGTTTGCCGAACTGAAGCGGCAACTGGATGCAGCGGATGCCGACATCGAGCTTGTTAACAAGAGGCTTGACGAGGCACAGGGTAAGTGGTATTTTCTGGTGAATGCCACATAGTAAGAGCAGCATGATGCCAGTATCTTTAATATGTTGTGACTGTAGATGGAGCTGCCACCGTGGAAACCCTGCGGGCGGAACTTGCTTGAGCCAAAGAACAAGCAAGGATTAGTAATGCGGCTGCTTTGAAGGCGGCCGAAGAGTTGAAAGCCGAGAAGGCCGCGCATTGCGAGAGCAAAGAGAAGATGGCCAAGATGGCCGTAAAGTTAAAAGATACTACCGATCGTTGCCAGTACCTTGAAAAAGAAAACCGAGCGAAGGCAACGGACCTTTAAAAGGCCACGATGGCGAACAAAGACACCCGCTCTGCTATGAGAGCGAAGAAGGAGGAGCTGCGTGAAGCCGGGGATATTGCAGCTGGGAAGCCCTTTATGCTGCGAAGGAAGTTTGGAGATCCGCGATATGCCCCTCTGGATCGGCTGTGGAGTTCGGCAGACACATATATGGACTTGGCGGCGAGCGCTGTCGATGCGGCCAAATATTTCCGAGATCAAACAGATCATGAAGTGGACAAGCTGTTCTGGTCGCAATTTAACGTTCCAGAGCATCCGCTTCCGTTGACTGATCAGCTAGCTGAATGGGCCGAACTCAATAGGTTGTCCGGACTCGCCATGAGGTCTGTCGTGGATCAGCTGTGGCCGGAAGAGCCAAAGCCGAACAGCTATTTCAGCTTAGTGCAGCAGTTCCTTGATGCGGTGCCGCGCATCAATGCGATGAAGAGGTCGGCGTGCATAGAAGGCTCGCGGATGGCCCTTGCCCATGTTAAAGCATACTGGGCGGAGATGGATGCTACCACTGTTGCGGCGCAGGGTTCGGCCATAGGCCGAGTGGCTGCCGAGCACTATTTCGAAGAGGTTCTCGAGGGTGCTCGTTTGATAGAGACCCAGTGCTCAAAGAATATTATGTTTGAGTGACATGTATTCCCATTGTAAACACAATATTTTTATGAAATTTATTAAGGCTGTGTTTATACTTTTGCCTGAAAGTAGTATGATGCCTCCTGTGCGGCCGTTTATGTATACATGTGTATAACCTGAAAGATTACAGTCGTTGGCTTCAGCCCCCACGCATATAATGCGAAGGTGTTCGCAGAAGACGCGTGTTCACACTTAACCCAACGTCTTGGTCCTATTAAGGAGGTGATAGCGCAGCGAACGAGGCAACCGGACTATAATGCTTTAACACTTTCACTTAGCCATAGGAGTTTGACGGTGGGGCTACTATATAGCCCCTGGTGGCTCCGCACTCTCCCAAATTCGGGGTGCGTACATGCCTGGCCGGGAAACGGCCCTTCGTTAAGGCGGAGGAATTCTAACATTCTGATAGGTCATCGAGTGGTTGACCAGTCTCACACTATATCATGAGAGTCAGTTTTCGGCTTTCTCTACTGAGGTGCTCGTCCGGATGACCCGGGGCACAATCGTAGTAGTTCTCCTAGTGCAACCTTAGCCGATAGAGCGGAACGTAAGGTACCAAAACATAGGAGCTGGGCAAACCCAACATTTGACCAACGACATGATTCGGAGCTGATGCATATAGGGCCAAACTCGCGACACCGAACACTCCGTAAGGTATTCGGTCTTTATGGTATGAACCGGGCCTAATCAGTGCCCTTTGTAAGAAGCCCCTGGTGTTCAGGTACGTGCATTATTCTGACGTGGCCACATGCCAAGACGCCAGCATCCTTCTCAATTGTACTGAGAATTCGAGGGATGTGTATCAACAAGAGATAGTAAAAAAGGTTGACACATGGTCTTAATCTAAAAAGAATCCTTGGAACGGGTCCCTGCTGCACATCTGCGCCTGTGTCTCCTTGTGCCGTATCCTGGACAGGTGTAGCACGGTGGTCATCTGTAAAAGAGAGGAACTTAGGTGAAAAGTTATCATGGAAAAAGGTAGGTTTTTTGAAAAAACTATGTATAATTCAAGATGAGTAAAAATTGCCACTTGTCTGCGCGTGTTGAGCCCCTTGTATTGGTGATAGGGGTGTGGCCATCAGACCTGTATGAATTACATACAGCTGCGTTGGACTCATCTAACCGTGTCCGTGGTCTTGACGACCTATCGAATACTTTAGTTGGTGAGGCCGTTTTAGTGTGCGGCTGCCCAGGCAGCCATATTATCTTCGGCGCACAGGGATCGCTCCATATTTCCATTTATTGTAATGATGCCACGTGGACCGGGCATCTTAAGCGTGAGGGAAGCGTAGTGTGGTATTGCGTTAAAGCGAGCGAAAGCTTCGCATCCAAGTAGTGCTTGATAGCCACTTTGGAACGGAGCAATGTGGAAGGTTAAATTTTCTCTACGGAAGTTATCGGGGAAGCCGAATATAACTTCTAGTGGCAGGGAGCCCGTGCAGTGAGCCCCTGGGCCTGGCGTTACTCCTTTAAAGGTAGTATTTTTGTGGCAAATTTTCGTTGGGTCTATCCCCATTTTGCGAATTGTGTCCTGATATATCAGGTTGAGACTGCTGCCACCGTCCATCAGGACTTGTGTGAAATGGTATCCGTCAATTATTGAGTCTAATACCAAGGCAGCCCATCCTGCATGCCGGATATTTGCTGAGTAATCCCGATGGTCGAAAGTGATCGGTTGAGCTGACCAGTGGCAAGACTCCGCGGTGATAGGCCCTTGGGCATATTTCTCTGGGAGTGCAGCTTTATTTCTCCCCTTAATCACGTGTAACACATTTACTGTTTTGACTTCTGGTGGAAATTTCTTTTGTTCCCCAGTGTCTTGGTTGAGAGGCTCGTCCTCGTCTTCGCTTGGTGTATTCTCCCCCTTGTGTACGGCGTTCAGCTTGCCAGACTGCTTGAAGACCCAACATTCTCTGTGGGTATGATTAGCGGGTTTACTAGGGGTGCTATGGATCTGACATCTTTGGTCCAGAATTTTGTTCAGGCTGGACAGTTCATCTCTGGCGCCTTTAGGAGGCGGCTTTTGCTGACCTGGCCGAGGGCTTCTGAATCCGGCATTTACTGCCATGCTCTTCGGGTTGTCTTCTTTATTTTGGCGCTTATTATTTTTGCTGCGTCGTGATTTCCCGTTTTCATCTCTAACTCTGGATGTACTTGGGTCACTGGTGCTGCATCTGGCTAGCCAGCTATCCTCACCTGCGCAAAAGTGGGTCATGAGGCTTGTTAATGCTGCAATTGTTCTCGGCTTTTCTTGGCCGAGGTGTCTGGCAAGCCATTCGTCACGGACGCTATGCTTAAAAGCTGCCAAGGCTTCGGCATCTGAACAGTCGACTATTTGGTTCTTTTTAGTAAGAAACCTGTTCCAAAGCTTTTGAGCTGACTCTCCGGGCTGTTGAGTTATATGACTCAAATCATCCGCATCCGGAGGTCGGACATAAGTCCCTTGAAAATTTGCCCAAAAAGCATCTTCGAGCTCTTCCCAGCTTCCAATGGAGTTTTCGAGGAGGCTTTTAAGCCAGTGCCAAGCTGGCCCTTTGAGCTTGAGGGGTAAGTACTTGATGGTGTGGAGATCATCTCCTCGAGCCATATGGATTTGGAGGATATAGTCCTCAATCCAGACCCCAGGGTCTGTTGTTCCATCGTATGCCTCTATGTTTACGGGTTTGAATCCCTCTGGAAATTCATGGTCCAGCACCTCATCGGTGAAACATAGGGGGTGTGCGACACCCCTGTATCTGGGTTTACCATGTTGTTCGGATGTTTGTTGTGTTGCATCGTATGCTGGAGCATGCTTGCGTGGTCCATAGATGGATTTGGTTGCGCCGTCCTTTTGATGCGAGCCCTCGCGTGGATCGCGTATTGGCTTATGTGCGGCGTTGTTTGCCACTCTATGTTGGCCGTGAGGTCGTCTATCCGGCTAGGTGGCTGTTTTAATTTTTGGCTGCAAGGGATCTAAGGCCTCCTCATCGAATTCAGGTAGCAACTTCCGCTTCGAGTAGCTCTTGGTGGGGCAATTACCGCCGTACTTCCCTGCTGTATTGAGTACTTTACTCCATCTGATTTTAAGTGTGTCTTGCGCAGCCTTGAGCCTTTGCTTCTGTTTTTTTAGACTCCTCGCGGTGGCAACAAGCCTTTAACGGGCATTCTATTGCTCCGGGTGTCTGTCCGGTGTGATGTCATCCGGACTGTTATCTTTGACAGAATCGTGTTGTTCGGTTTGATTCTCCATGTTGCCGTGGTCCGGCGATGGTTCACCCTGCTCTAACACTGGGTCTGTATGATCATTGTTTCTGCCGAGGCGGGATTTGGATTGGCGCTTACGCCGCCGCTTTAACTTCTTCTCGAGGGGACAACCCTTCATTGCGTCCTTCTGTTCCTCGTGGTCGTTTTATTTTGGTGTGTCCACCATGTATACGTCATGTGATGAAGTGGGCGTCCAGTGCCATGTGGGTAGTGGTTCCTATTCATCTCCTGCATCGTTGTCCATACCGTCGATGTCTTCGGAGTCGAAGTCGAGCATGTCGGTTAGGTCATCGACAGTGGCTACTAAGTGGGTGGTGGGTGGGCGGTGAATTTTGACGCCATCCGCATCCCAATCCTGCCGGACATAGTTCGGCCAGGATTCTCCTGACAAGGAGAGAGACCTTAATGAGTTTAGTATGTCGCCAAGGGGCGAGCTGAAAAATATCCACGGAGGTAAACTCCATGATCGGCGCCCAACTGGATTCGCTAGGAACGGGCGCAGGCGGTTCGGAGTCCGTGGCCGGAGAGAGATCTGACAGTTTGTCAAGACGGCTCTCGTGTAGAGTAAGTTCGATGTTCGGCTCGATTGCCGATGGGGGTAAGGCCTCTATGGCAGGGTCCATCCACCCTTCCATGGACGGCGCAACTGGCTCCGAATTGAGGGTCGGAGCGGCTGCCGGTGCGATCTCCTGAACACTGTCAGATGGTAGAGCTAAATCGTACTCATCATGACCACGTGACGCACAAGGCAGAGGCTCGAATCCGTCGAGGACCAAGTCTCCGTGGATATCGGCCGTGTAGCCTAAGCTTCCAAACATGACCTGATGGCCAGGGGCGTAGCTTTCAATCTGCTCCAGATGGCCAAGCGAATTGGCCCGCAGCGCAAAGCCACCGAATACAAAAATCTGTACGGGGAGAAAAGTCTCACCCTGGACTGCATCGCTAACGATGATGGAAGGAGCCATCAAGCCTAACAGCGACAACACAAAGGAACTCTCAATGAAAGTCCAATGTCGGTGTCAAAACCGGCGGATCTCGGGTAGGGGGTCCCGAACTGTGCGTCTAGGCGGATGGTAACAGAAGGCAGGGGACACGAAGTTTTACCCAGGTTCGGGCCCTCTTGATGGAGGTAAAACCCTACCTCCTGCTTGATTAATATTGATGATATGGTTAATACAAGAGTAGATCTACCACGAGATCAGAGAGGCTAAACCCTAGAAGCTAGCCTATGGTATGATTGTATGTTGTCCTATGGACTAAAACCCTCTGGTTTATATAGACACCGGAGAGGGCTAGGGTTACACAAGGTCGGTTACAAAGGAGGAGATATGCATATCCATATTGCCCAGCTTGCCTTCCACGCCAAGTAGAGTCCCATTCGGACATGAGACGAAGTCTTCAATCTTGCATCTTCATAGTCTAATAGTCCGGCCAAAGAATATAATCCGGCTGTCTGGAGACCCCCTAATCCAGGACTCCCTCAGCGTCCAAGTCATCTTGCCGATCTATCTCGGCTTCCTTTTCTTCATACATGTGCACTCTAGGTGCGTCATGAATAAGGTCGCATGGGAGGACCGCCTCAGCACTGTATACCATAAAAGATGGCATGTATCCGGTTGATCGACTAGGAGTAGTGCGTAGCCCCCATAATACGGAATCGAGTTCCTTGACCCAATGGCAATCTGATTGTTTAAGTGACTGGACCATGCGAGGTTTGATGCCACTCATAATGAGCCCATTGGCCCGTTCGACCTGTCCATTGGTCTGTGGGTGGTGCACCGAAGCGTAATCGAGCTTGATGCCCATTTTGCCGCACCAGTCTTTGACTTCCTGGGCGGTGAAGTTGGTGTCGTTATCGGTGATTATGCTGTGGGGGACACCAGAATAGTGTACAACGTCAGATAAGAAGTCAAAGACTGGTCCAAATTCAGCCGAAGTGATGGGCCTTGCCTCAATCCACTTGGTGCATTTGTCGACCATGACCAATAGGTACTTCTTTTTCTTTGTCCCCCCTTTTAGTGGCCCGACCATGTCAAGTCCCCAGACCGCAAAGGGCCATGTTATCGGTATCATCCGAAGAGTTGTGGTAGGCATAGGGCTTTGATTTGCGAACAACTTGCATCCAACGCAATGTTTGACTAACGTCCGGGCATCCTCACGGGCGGTGGGCCAGAAGAATCCTGCTTGGAAAGCCTTGCTGACCATAGCCCGAGCTGCCATGTGGTGGCCGCCCATGCCCGCATGTATTTCTGCTAGGAGCTGCTGCCCATCTTCTTCAGAGATGCACCTTTGTATGATGCCTGTAGTGCTGTTTTTATAGAGCTCTGTCGGTGTTCTCGGGACGGGGGTCCCCAGACTTGCCTGCCTGCGGCCCGCAGCATGGCTCCTCAAGCGGCCCTGTACGGCCCATCTTCACCAGCAAACATTCAAGACCCTCGTGAGGGGCCAAGCCTCACGAGGCGGATGATGCAAGACCTCCTCAGGGGCGGCCTCACCAGGCTGGCTCGCAAGGGGCGGAGAGATCAAGGTGAGGGCACCTCGCGAGGCTTCTGTGACGCAAGCCATGACGACTGGCGCCAGGTGATACGTCTCCAATGTATCTATAATTTTTTATTGCTCCATGCTATATTATCTACTGTTTTGGACTATATTGGGCTTTATTTTCCACTTTTATATTATTTTTGGGACTAACCTATTAACCGGAGGCCCAGCCCAGAATTGCTGTTTTTTTGCCTATTTCAGTGTTTCGGATGAACGAAATATCAAACGGAGTCCATGTAAGTGCATCTAGTGCCACCCCTAGTTGGTTTTGCAGTATTGACGACAAACCTGGTTGAGGGACTAATGTGTTTGTGAGAATTGCAGGATAACATAGGTAGATGTCCCTCATTGATTCGGTTTTACTACCAGAGATGACCCCTAAAAATGTATGAAGACATTGATGTCAAAGGTGGTATATGAAGATATTCACATTGAAGGCTATGACAAGAGAAGACACCACGTGAAGCCTATGGAGCTCGAAGACTTAGATCTTTCGTAGTTCTCTTTCATTTGTGTTGAGTCATAGGAACCACCGTACTGTTAAGTGGGGTCCAAGAGAACCAGTCAGAACGACTGAAGTGATGCGTAAACAAAAAACCTATGTCTTCGAGTGAAGACTATGAGAGCAAATCTTGTCCAGAGTCGGACAAGTCACCTTTGCTTGTAGCCCAAGTAAAGTTGCCGGGTGGGTTTGAAATCTGACCGTTGGAACACGTGTCAGTTCCTTAGTGACCCAGGGTCATTTCGAACAAATCAGGTCGGCTTGCCAAGTGGCTATATATAGCCCACCCCCTACAACCATAAACGGTTGGCTGCTCAGATTTAGTGCACGGCTTTTGTCGTTTGAGAGCAACCCACCTCGAAGCCTTTGAGAGAGAGAGAATACCTAGCGAGGATAAAGCCCTAACCACCCAGAGCCAGAGAGAATTGGGCATCACTTAAGTCTTCTTGTCTGAGTGATCTGAAGACTTATTACACTTGAGGACTGTGCATCCTCCAGCCGGTTAGGCGTCGCGTTCTGAGCATCCAAGAGACATTGTGGATTGCCGGTGAACGAAGTCTGTGAAGGTTCGGGAGTCTACCTTGAAGACTTACCAGACTGATTGGGCGAGGTCTGTGTGACCTTAGCTCAAGGAGAATACGGTGAGGACTGGGTGTCCTGAGCTACGTGTTCAGGACTGGGTGTCCGGGACTGTGTGTCCTAAGGTTTAAATACCTAGCCGCTCCAACCAGACGTACAGTTGTCACAGCAACCGGAACTTGTCCAACAAATCATTGTCTTCAACGAGTCACTGGTTTCATCTTCACTTCCTTTTACTTACTGTTACTCATTGTGAAGTCATTGCATGTCTGTTCTATCTTGTGTCTTCACAACGTGAGTGTATGATCTGTTTGGCTTCCTAATATCTTCCTACCTGATCCTTATTACACTGCAGCTATTTGTCACTGCTCTTTCACTCTGTTGATACTTGGCAATGGCTTGCCTAGTGTAGTCTACCTTCTGCTACATAGTAATAGGCATATCTCTACGGTCTGTCTTCATAACTTCCACGTTTTGAAGACTTTCATAAAAATCGCCTATTCATCCACCCTCTAGTCGATATAACGCACTTTCAATTGGTATCAGAGCAAGGTGCTCCCTTGTTCTGTGTGATTCGGTTTAACCACCTGGAGTTTTAGCTATGTCGACTGCAGGGATAATTAAAGTCTCCGCTGCGTGCCCCGTCTTCGATGGAACTGAATATCCCTACTGGAAGAATAAGATGCGCATGCATCTTGAAGCCATTGACATCGACCTATGGTATGTCGTCGAGAACGGCGTTCCCAAGGCTAGAGAAGGTGTCACTGCTGCTGATGTCAAGAAATTCGTTCAACTGGACTCTACTGCCAAGAATATCATCTGTGGTCATCTGACCAAAGGACAGTATGGCCGTGTGAGTGCTTTGAAGACATCCAAGCTGGTCTGGGACTGGCTCTCCAAGGTCAATGAAGGCATCTCAACCCAGAGAGATCAGAGAATCAGTGTTCTTCGCAACCTCTTCAACCGCTTTAAGCGAAATGACAATGAGAATGTCCAGCACACATTTGACGGACTCACTGACATCACAAATGAGCTTCAAGCCCTCGGCGCTACTGAGATCACCAAACATGAAGTCGTCAAGACGCTGCTGAGATCACTTGATAGTTTGTTTGACATCCTAGCCCTAATCATTCAAGAACGTCCTGATTTCAAGACACTCGATCCGTCTGACATACTCGAAAGGCTCAACACACATGAGTTTCAGCTTTTTGAGAAAAGAGATATCTACGGTCCAAACTATGGGTGAACTCGTGCCTTGAAGGAAAAAGCCGTTTCCTCATCTGAAGAAGAATCTGACAGCAGTTCTGAAGATCCTGAAGACATTGGAAGGGAACTTGCAATGCTTGTGAAGAAGTTCCAAAAATTCACCAAGAAGAAAGGCTTCAGAAAGTCTTCACGATCAAGCTCAAGGAATGATGAAGCTTCTGTTCATGACTACAAGAAGAAAACATGCCACAAGTGCAAGAAAACTGGACACTTCATCTCTGAGTGTCCACAGTGGGACAATGAGAACAGAAAGAAGAAGAAGAGGAAGGAATATGACTCTGACGACAAGAAGAAGAAGAAATACTCAAAGTCTTCTTCCAAGTATTCCTCAAAGTCTTCATCACACAAGAAGAGCTCATCTAGCAAGGCACGTGCGTTTGTTGGCAAGGAAATGGATTCAGAGGAGGAGTCCCCTTCTGAGGAGGCAGAGGTGGAGTCTGAGGAGGAGTCTGATTCTAGCATTGCAAGTCTGGCTACAGCATACGTCGCCAAGTCCATCTTCAACACTGAAGACTATGACTTCATCACCAACACCGATGCAAATGACAAGGACTACTCCGCTCCTACCTACTGCTTCATGGCACGTGGTGCCAAGGTAAACACACGCACTACTCACTATCAAACATCTAGCGACGATGACTCTGATTGTGGTTCGAAACCCAGCTACAAAACACTTGCTAAAATTGCAACTGAACAACAGAAAGCCATGGAACATATTCAAAAACTGTTAGACAGAAGCGATGATCTGTTGGGTGCTGAAATGACTCGATCTGAATCCTTAATTGAAGACATAAAAAATCTTCACGTTAAGTATCAGGAACTTGAAAGCCGTCATGATACTCTCTCAACAACTCATGAAAAGCTTTCCTATGATTATCTCAAAGGAAGCAAGATCTTGAGAAATTGAGAGCGGCTCATGAAGATCTTCAAAAGGAAAACGAGTCACTTCGCGCCAAACAGATCAGTTCCGCTCAGGAAGGATTTGAACCACCATGTCTTAAATGCATTGAGCATGATAATGCTACTTCTGTTGCTGAATGTTCCACTTCTACTGCTGTTGCAATATCTTAAACTGTTGATGTGGTAACTAACCCCTCTGCTGAGGATACCACTGCTATTGCTGATGAGAATGCTAGGTTGAAGACATTGCTTGAAACAGGGATGTACAAAAGTCTTAAAGGGCATCAGACATTATGTGATGTCCTCAAGAAGCAGATTCTGAACCGAAACCCTAGGAAAGAGGGTGTAGGGTTTGTAAGGAAAATGAATGCAGATGGCTCTTACTGGAAACCTGAGAAGTACCCCAAAACCATGTGGGTTGCTGCAAAGGAACCTTCAGCAGATCCATCCAATCTATCTGGCTTCACTTGTGCTAACCCCATTATCATTGATGAGTCCTTTGATGCAAACTATGTACTGTTTAAGAATCGGAATGGTGAAGTGTTTGCCAGGTACATTGGTACTAATTGTAGGAATGGACCTCCCATGAAGAAGATCTGGGTTCCGAAAAGGTGTCAGGAAAATCTTCCTGTGAATGTCTTCATGACACCTCACATGAAGAAGACAAACCTCAGACCAAAGGCTTCATACGGTCCAAAGGCTTCATACAGACAGAGGACTCACCTGAGTCGCACTAACGCAAATGTTTTGCAGGGAAACCATACTCAGGCATATGAATATGAGAGCGGTACATCAAACCGCCATGTTCATATGACCAAGAACTATTATGCCTATTCTTATGAGTACTATTGTCCGCCTGCTAGACTGTTTCCTAGGGCTCCAAAGCCAAAATTCTCAGATGCTGCACTTAGACTTATTGCTTCTAAGCCACCCTTGAAGATGTGGGTGGCTAAGAAAGCTTAACTCTCTTTTGCAGGGAAAGGTCTCTAGCAGAAAACCAAAATCTTCTGACGCCATTGCTAGGGACCTTAAACATCTTATAGGGCGCAAGATCAAATGCCCGAATGGCATTACTATGTACTTCGTTCCTGAATCGCATGCTACTCTCCCTATTAGTCCTAATTTGGATCTAAGTTTTCATAACCCACTGGTTCATCAAATGTTTTTGCTTCACAATTCTCTTCATGAAGCCTATCCCCCTAACTGCACTGTAGGGTACGACACGAGCGTCTTCAGAATGGATTATTGACAGTGGGTGTACAAATCACATGACCGGCAAAAGAAGCCTTCTCATGGACTCAACCTTACGTCCATCCGACAAGAGCCACATCACATTCGCTGACACTGGTAAAAGTAAGGTATTGGGTCTAGGTAGAGTTGCAATCTCAAGGGATCAGCACATGGATAAAATCATGCTTGTTGAATTCCTTGGCTTCAACTTAATGTCTGTCTCAATGCTTTGCGATTTGAACATGATCGTAATATTTGGAAAATATCGTTGCCTGGTACTAATGGAATTTTACAAATCTCTAGTGTTTGAAGGGCATCGGAAAGATGATTTGTACGTAGTAGATTTCTCAGCAGGGCCACAGCTTGCAGTATGTCTTCTAGCAAAAGCTTCAGAATGCTGGCTTTGGCATCGGAGACTTGGGCATGCTGGCATGAGGAACCTCCATACCCTTGCAAAGAAGAAGCATGTCATAGGCATCAAGGGCCTCAAGTTCAAGAAAGATCACTTATGCGGTGCCTGTGAAGCAGGGAAGATGACGAGGGCCAAACATCCCTCGAAGACAATCATGACCACTACTCGACCCTTCGAATTGCTTCACATGGATCTTTTTGGTCCCACTCACTACTCAACTTTTACCACTACTGCTTGCCTATATGGCTTTGTCATTGTTGATGATTACTCTAGATATACTTGGGTGCACATAATCCTTTACAAGACTGAAGTGCAGGATGTCTTCAGACGCTTCGCCAATCGAGCAATGAACAACTATGGCGCCAAGATAAAGCACATCAGAAGTGACAATGGCACTGAATTCAAGAACACTGGCCTTGATACATATCTTGATACCTTGGGCATCACACATGAATTCTCAGCCCCATACACACCACAGCAGAATGGCGTCGTCGAACGCAAGAACAGAACACTCATTGAGATGGCCAGAACGATGCTAGATGAATACAAGACTCCAAGAAAATTCTGGCCTGAAGCCATTGACACTACATGCCATACAATCAACCGTGTTTATCTTCACAAGCTTCTTTACAAGACATCTTATGAACTCCTAATTGGCAAGAAGCCAAATGTCAGTTACTTCAGAGTATTTGGCGCAAGGTGCTTGATTAAGGACCCACATCACACCTCAAAGTTTGCACCAAAAGCACATGAGGGTTTTATGCTTGGATGTGCAAAGGATTCGCACTCCTATAGAGTCTTCAATCTCTTTCATTACAAAGTGGTTGAAACAGTGGATGTGCGGTTTGATGAGACCAATGGGTCACAAAGAGAGCAACTGCCAAATGTGCTAGATGAAGTTCCATCCAGTGAATCAATCAAGCTAATGGGAACTGGAGAAATCATACCTTCTGAAGCTCATCCTGAAGAGGAACTCATCATCTCCGCACCAGATCAACCTGAAGACAATGCTCAACCTGAAGACAATCCCTCCAACAATGACAATGATCAGCAAGAGCAAAGTCTTCGCCCTGTACATCCACCCGTTGCCAATGAAGTGCAGATTGAGAGAATAATTGACAGCATCAATGCACCCGGTCCACTCACTCGTTCAAGGGCAACTCAGCTGGCAAATTTCTGTGGGCACTTCGCATTCGTCTCAATTACAGAACCCAAGAAAGTTGAAGAAGCCTTCATGGACCCTGAATGGATTCAAGCTATGCAAGAAGAGCTTCAACAGTTTGAGCTGAATAATGTATGGGAACTGGTTAAGTATCCTGATCAACGGAAGCACAATATAATAGGCACCAAATGGATATACCACAACAAGCAAGATGAGCATGGTCAAATTGTCAGAAACAAAGCTCGTCTCGTTGCTCAAGGATATACTCAAGTGGAAGGCATTGATTTCGATGAAACATTTGCTCCTGTGGCTAGACTTGAAGCCATACGTATTCTGCTGGCCTATGCAAATCATCATAACATACTTCTATATCAAATGGATGTGAAGAGTGCCTTTCTCAATGGCAAGATTGAAGAAGAAGTGTATGTTGCACAACCGCCTGGGTTTGAAGATCCAAAACATCCTGACATGGTATACAAGCTCAACAAGGCACTGTATGGCCTCAAACAAGCCCCTCGGGCCTGGTATGACACACTCAAATATTTCCTGAAGAGCAAAGGCTTCATACCTGGTTCCCTAGACCCCACTCTCTTCACGAAGACATATGATGCTGAACTGTTTGTGTGCCAAATATATGTGGATGACATTATCTTCGGCTGCACCAATCAGAAGTACAGTGAAGAGTTTGGCTATATGATGCAAAAGCAATATCAGATGTCTATGATGGGGGAGCTGAAGTTCTTCCTCGGTCTTCAAATACGACAACAATGCAACGGCATCTTCATATCTCAAGAGAAGTATCTCAAAGAGTGCTTGAAGAAGTTTGGTATGCAAGACTGCAAAGGCTTCACAACACCAATGCCAGCCAAACATCATCTGGGTCCCGACGACAATGGTAAAGAGTTCGATCAAAAGGTATACCGCTCCATGATTGGTTCTTTGCTTTATTTATGTGCATCTAGGCCAGACATTATGCTTAGTGTTTGCATGTGTGCTCGATTTCAAGCGGCACCAAAGGAGTCGCATCACTTAGCTGTGAAGCGAATTCTTCGATATTTGGCTCACACCCCAACTCTCGGATTATGGTATCCAAAGGGCTCAGAGTTGGATGCTGATTATGCTGGTGACAAAGTTGATCGGAAGTCTACATCAGGCACATGCCACTTTCTGGGACGATCACTTGTATGTTGGGCTTCAAAGAAGCAGAACTGTGTATCCCTCTCCACTGCTGAATCTTAATACATTGCTGCTGGATCTTGCTGCGCTCAGCTAATGTGGATGAAGGAAACTCTCAAGGACTATGGCATTCATCTAAAGCAAGTGCCACTTTACTGCGACAATGAAAGCGCCATCAAGATTGCCAACAACCCAGTTCAGCACTCGAAGACAAAGCACATAGAAATTCGTCATCACTTTCTCAGAAATCATGTTGTGAAGAAAGATATTGATATCATACACGTCAACACGGAAGAGCAATTGGCAGATATCTTCACCAAGCCCTTGGATGAGAAGAGATTTTGCAAGTTACGGTGTGAGCTAAATATCCTGGAATCCTCAAATGTCCTGTGATCAGGCACACATCCTAACACTTATGCATATTGATGACTTAGATGTGCAACACACAAAGTAACGTATATCTTCAATCAATGAAGACATACATTCTAAATGTGAATACATTAATGTGGAATTTTACTTCGGAGCGCCACGATAATTGTGCGCCGTGTCTGGGTCTAATACTTCCTATACGGTGGGTAACACCACCATCAAACTTTCTATTTTGGAGTGTTTCACTCATGGTGTTACCTTGCAATGTCTTCACATTTGGCTTGGCTTCAATCTCAACATGTCTTCATGATTATCTTCACTATGTTGATTGTATGTATATATATATATATATATATATATATATATATATATATATACTAGTGTTCTGTCCTCTACGGCATTCACTTATAGCTATGGCTTCTTGTTTGAATCTTTTGAACTAAGTGAATGTGATCGGATCCTAACCTCTCTATGCTTTCTATCTCAAACTCTATCTCTCCAAGTCATATGCATTCTATTGAAACTGTCGAATGTCTTCTCTGCGCCCTTCAGCAGACGACACAAAGACAACCTTTAAGTCCATTTTCAATACTCATTCGTCCATATGAAATCCGGAGAAGTAGGAACGACCACCCGACAATCCAGGCGTGCATGGGATGTGGAACAACCCCCAAAATTCCGCATGATGGCCACGAGCTACTCAGATGCGAATCACCAAGGGCACCTGTGTAATAGCGCAGTGCCGCCCCTGTACCTATAAATACACACTTCACAGCGGTCATTATCTCTTCTTCCACTCTCGCACGAACCCTAGCACCACCGCTAGCCCTCGACGACGCCGGCGACGAAGCGCTTCGCTGCCGCAACCTCTCCGACGCCGTCTTCACGCCGATCGTTGACATCGTCCTCTCCGCCGTCGCCGTAGGTGTCCTCTGTCGCCAAGTTAGGGCACGGAAGATTGAACTGCTCGGCCTCATCTCTCACTCCGTCTAGCAGTTCCCAGTGTGGTAAATAAAACTTCTTTTTACGGCCCCTCTTGATCCTATGGCTTTGTCACTTTCTACCATAAGAAGTTTCTATTCACACAAGTTAGATCTCTCTCATACCGCATCTCATAACATGCCTAGTATATTCACTTGTGCTTCACAAAGTAGTTAGATTCCTCACTTGTACTGATCTGTGGGTTCGTACAAATCTGGAACCAACTTCTTATCTATGAGTGAATGTCTTCGCACGATGAGGTCAATGTCTTCTAAACTGATTTATCTTCAAAATCTTCTGAGAATGCATATGACCTCTTCCCCTTCCCTCGCACCTTAATGCTGTCACAGGTACATGTCCGTGGGAGAATCCTTTGGTTCTCATAGTCTGCATTCATTTGCAAAATTCTTACAGCATCACATAAATTCTCCTGAAGCCAGTTCCTGTTGGTCCAGCAAGAGAAAGCCTTTGAAGCCTTTGAACATCTTGAAGCCTTTCAAGTTAAAGTTTATGGCTTCAGAGAAAGCAGCAAGGAAGGGGGGCAGACAACATCATGGCGAAACATCCAGAGATCTGCCTGATGAACTCGCAGAAATGTATAAGACAGATCCTGAAGAGGATTATAGTCAGCGCAAGACCGGAATCCAGTGGATTCGACGCTGTTGGGCAGAACAATGGTTCAAATACCGCTTCACAACCCAAGAGTATGCTGAGAAAAGTGCCATCAAAAGACCATGGGGAGACATCCTATACAAGAATCTTCTACCCAGGTCCAGAGATGAAGCTATTGCCCAAAGCTTCTATCCATGCATGGTCCGTGGGCCACAGCCTGATGATGCACATCCGTCGTCACTACTCTGGTGTCGTGACGACAATCTGTCCAAACGCAACTTCCAGTTTGCCCAAAACTCAGCGAAGCAGAACAAGAAGAAATTTGGGTTAGACTTCCACCCTGGTCCCTCAGCACCAAGGGCAGATGGCACACGAGAAGCAAAACCCAATGTCATCGGTCCGTATGCCAACCTTGAAGGCCTCATTACCCACATCTTGGTTCAAGGGACTGCAGTGAATGAGCTTCCAGCTGACTCTAAATCAGAAGAAGCTCCTGCAGTGCTGAAGCCAAAGAAGCTGAAGAAGCCTAAAGCTTCAAAGCCTGCCTCTTCACCGAAAATCTCAAGAGCGAAGCCACTTGCAACTGCACCTCCTGAAGATAGTGTGCAGTCTGAAGATGTATCCCACATCTCCAAGCCCTAGAAGAGCAAGATGCCTCAGCCACACACCGGCCAAGAGCTCACAGCTGCTGCTATTCTGCGCAATGATGACATTGACCTGTCATGTGATGAAGACCTGGCAGATGACGCTCTTGAGCAACTCATCAAGAGCAAAGAAGAAGCAGAAATCTTCAATGATCTGCCCCTCTTTGATGTCACCATCATCCACAACTTCATTGATGAGTGGTTTGACACGCCCAACATCAGCTTCGATGATCTACAGCTACCCATTGGCCTTAGTGTCAACTTCCATGGTGCCATTGCTTCAGAACTAGCCATCGCCCAACATGTTGTTGAGCTGAAGCAGAAGATTGACTATGAAAAGGCTTAGTTCAAGAAGCATATGGCCAGGCTCAGCGTGCAAGATGTGAAGAACTTCAAAATCATGATGCACGAGCTCAAGGAAGCTTTTCTGAAGAAACGTGCAGAAGCTCAAGTTTTGCGTGAGCACATGAAGACTGGCTGACAGATGTGTGCAAGCCTACAATGAGGCTGAGAAGCGCAAGGCACTTGGGCGTCCTGGCATCGACCCCAGGATGGCCGCGAAGAAGAAGAAGAAGCCTGCTACAGCTGAACCCGATGCACCAAGGCAAGAAGAAGTTCCGATTGTCTTCCCAACTGCAATAACTGGCTTGAAGCCAAAGAGCCGGTCAACCGCTTCAGAGCTCAAGAAGACCAAGACTGCTGAGGCCGAAGCAAGGAAGCAAAAATATCCTGAAGCATCTGAAACTGCCCCCTCTAAGAAGTAGAGGAAGACCAAGAAAGATCGGGCTGCTCCCACAGAGCCCTTGATGGTTGAACCCATTTCTATGGTCTATCCTGAAGCTGAACGCCAACTAACTATCCTGAAGACACTCTAGCAGCTGATCCCATCGCTGCTGAAGACATTGGTCAACATGACAATGTAGAAGATGATGCAGTCCTTCCTCAGCAAGACAATAGCGAACTCATCAGCATTGGTCGTCCGTTGACGCCAATTGCCCAGGATGCCTCATGGGCGGATTGCCCACAAGAGGAAGAAGACAATGAGGCCCAGCCCACTCAAACTCCATAGGCGTCGCCCGCATTGCGTAGGCTTCACAAAGGTCCAAGGCCTCACGTCTCTGCTGAAGACATTACGGCTGCATCAGCCAAACAAGAAGAAGTACCACAAGTCCCCTTGTCTCACTAAGAAGCAGTTCTTACAGAGAACGTGCTTGTGTCCGACCCTCCAGCTCGTCAAGTGGAGGATGACAATCATGAGGCTGCCACAACCAACAATGCAGCTAATGTGGAGCCCTCCCCACCTAAAGCATCAGAAGACGGCGAAGCCACTAATCCTGACACTTCCGTTCCAGAGTCTGCTACCGGTCCCTAGTTTGACTATCATGTTGAGCACAGGCCTCAGGTACAGAAGCCAATCCCAAGACTGCCAAGGTTCCTAGGTCCTAAATCAACACCTGGCTCCTTCAACATCAATGGCTTCAGGGCAGACAATACATTCTTCAATAGCTCCAAGGACCCCTACTCAAGGGAAAGGATTTCATCAGATCAGTTCTGGAGCTATCCTCAGCGAAGCTATTACTCATGCATACTGTACAACCAAGGTCGCATCTTCCCACACAAGTGCCTTGACGTTGAAGCTATAGCTGGTCTGCCCTGCCTAGAAGAAGCGTTGGATTGTTTCAAGCAAGTGGGACTGCTGCCATTCATAACTGACCAAGAGCATTGGAATGAAGAGCTGCTGCTCCAATTCTATGCCACACTCCACATCCGTGGGTACAACAGAGATCCGAAGACTTGGGTCCTAGAGTGGATGACCGGCAATGTTCATCACGAAGCCAATGCATTTGACATCATTGAGCTCACTCGCTTGCCCACTCCTGGCGATCTCTTCGAGCAAGGCTGTCAGCTGCATACTGAAGCTATTGAAAGCATCTTTCAGAGGCCTGAACCTAATGTGAGTCAGATGCTCAGCATGATGAAGCCATTGCCCCAAGATGCTTCTTATCCCATAGAGTTCTTCGTTGAAGACCTTGAGTATCTGCCAAGAACCATCTATCGCATCATCAGGCGGACTCTCTGGCCCATTAAAGGACACTCTCCAAATGCCAAGATTGAGGGTGCAATGAAGACTTTGATATTCTATATCCTTCATGGTAAATGCTTCAATGCACAGGACTTTTTCATAGACCAACTTGCTGCATCAGGCTCTGATCTGTTTGGTTTGAAGTTCTACGCCCCTAGGGTAATGCGGCTGATCAAACTTCACTCTGCTATCTTGTATCAGCCCTCTGCCCGCAACCATCGTATCTTCTTGCCCGATGTGGATACCTCTGCTGAAGCCATCTATCCTGTGCCTGCCAAGCAACCTCTAAGTCTTCAAAATGTAGAACACCAGAGCTTCCCTCAAAACATTGAAGGAATTGAAGCAGTCTCTCGGGTGTATCCGTTGGCTGGCACTACACGTGCACCACGCCCTGCTTCCACTGAAGCCACTGACAGCACAACTGCTCCAAGACCCAAGAAGCGCACTCGTGTTCTCAATGACCGAGAGCTTCTTGTGGCCCTTCATCAAAAACAGGATAGCCATCATGACTGGCTGAAGCGTCAGATGAAAAGCCTCTTGGTGGATGTTAATCGCATTCGAAATCTTGCCACCAAGAATGCTTTCGTTACCCATGAAACCTGTCGCCGTACATGGAAAGGGCTAACGATGATGTGTACTGAAGCTGATCTTCAAGAGGATGGCTTCACTGAGCGATTCAAGTTTGACTCCACACCTCCTAGAAGGGTTGTTCTGTGAGGAACACCATCACTTGAAGACTCTGAGTTCTCTTCCTCTGCTGCAACAGTGACTGCCCGAGTTATCGAGGATGAAGACAATGCTACTTCACCACCACCCTCTTCAGCACCGCCAAACACCACCAACGACCCTGCTGCTCATGGGAACGAGTAGACACTCTATGTCTTCAAACCTTTTTGGTCCTTACTAACAAAAGGGGGAGAAGCATATGGGGTTGATAGTCTTCAAGCGGGTCCATATGGGCGGGTGCTTTATATTTTGCTATATTTTGCTTCGTGCTTACAACTCTCGCGTTGCTACATTTGGTTCTTTGAGTTGTAACACTTAAACTCGATGGTCGTATGCTACTTGTTTGCCACCTTGCTTTGCGAAGATAAATTCCGCTTGTGCGACGATAAATTCCGCACTTAGATCATTCTGCAGACGTCCATTTTCCATTATGCATGACATTATCTTCATATACTTTTACATGCATAGTGGATTGTCATCATAAGTTGAAGTGGATCTCCACAAGTACAACCTGCCAAGTGCATTTGCATTCCAAAAGAAAATTACATACATGCACATCTTCGGGGGGAGCCCTTGCAACTTATGAAGACAATTCCCTATCCTTTACAAATTTCACAGATTATATTCCCCGTTGAAAACTTCAACTAGTTTGTCATCAATCACCAAAAAGGGGGAGATTGTAAGTGCATCTAGTGCCACCCCTAGTTGGTTTTGGAGTATTGACGACAAACCTAGTTGAGGGACTAATGTGTTTGTCAGAATTGCAGGATAACACAGGTAGAAGTCCCTCATTGATTCGGTTTTACTACCAGAGATGACCCCTAAAAATGTATGAAGACATTGATGTCAAAGGTGGTATATGAAGATATTCACATTGAAGACTATGACAAGAGAAGACACCACCTGAAGCCTATGGAGCTCGAAGACTTAGATCTTTCGTAGTTCTCTTTCATTTGTGTTGAGTCATAGGAACCACCGTACTGTTAAGTGGGGTCCAAGAGAACCAGTCAGAACGACTGAAGTGATGCCTAAACAAAAAACCTATGTCTTCGAGTGAAGACTATGAGAGCAAATCTTGTCCAGAGTCGGACAAGTCAGCTTTGCATGTAGCCCAAGTAAAGTTGCCATGTGGGTTTGAAATCTGACCGTTGGAACACGTGGCAGTTCCTTAGTGACCTAGGGTCATTTTGGACAAATTAGGTCGGGTTGCCAAGTGGCTATATATAGCCCACCCCCGACAACCATAAACGGTTGGCTGCTCAGATTTAGTGCACGGCTTTTGTCGTTTGAGAGCAACCCACCTCGAAGCCTTTGAGAGAGAGAATACCTAGCGAGGATAAAGCCCTAACCACCCAGAGCCAGAGAGAATTGGGTATCCCTTAAGTCTTCTTGTCTGAGTGATCTGAAGACTTATTACACTTAAGGATTGTGCATCCTCCAGCCGGTTAGGCGTCGCGTTCTGAGCATCCAAGAGACATTGTGGATTGCCGGTGAATGAAGTCTGTGAAGGTTTGGGAGTCTACCTTGAAGACTTACCAGAGTGACTGGGTGAGGTCTGTGTGACCTTAGCTCAAGGAGAATACGGTGAGGACTGGGTGTCCTGAGCTGCGTGTTCAGGACTGGGTGTCCGGGACTGTGTGTCCTAAGGTTTAAATACCTAGCCGCTCCAACCAGACGTACAGTTGTCACAGCAACTGGAACTGGTCCAACAAATCATTGTCTTCAACGAGTCACTGGTTTCATCTTCACTTCCTTTTACTTACTGTTACTCATTGTGAAGTCATTGCATGTCTGTTCTATCTTGTGTCTTCACAACGTGAGTGTATGATCTGTTTGGCTTCCTAATATCTTCCTACCTGATCCTTATTACACTGCAGCTATTTGTCACTGTGCTTTCACTCTATTGATACTTGACCATGGCTTGCCTAGTGTAGTCTACCTTCCGCTGCATAGTAATAGGCATATCTCTACGGTCTGTCTTCATAACTTCCACGTTTTGAAGACTTTCATAAAAATCGCCTATTCACCCCCCCCCCCCTCTAGTCGATATAACGCACTTTCAATTGGTATCCGAGCAAGGTGCTCCCTTGTTCTATGTGATCCAGTTTAACCACCTGGAGTTTTAGCTATGTCGACTTGAGGGATAATTAAAGTCTCCGCTGTGTGCCCCATCTTCGATGGAACTGAATATCCCTACTGGAAGAATAAGATGCGCATGCATCTTGAAGCCATTGACGTCGACCTATGGTATGTCGTCGAGAATGGTGTTCCCAAGGCTGGAGAAGGTGTCACAGCTGTTGATGTCAAGAAATTCGTTTAACTGGACTCTACCGCCAAGAATATCATCTGTGGTCATCTGACCAAAGGACAGTATGGCCGTGTGAGTGCTTTGAAGACATCCAAGCTGGTCTGGGACTGGCTCTCCAAGGTCAATGAAGGCATCTCAACCCAGAGAGATCAGAGAATCAGTGTTCTTCGCAACCTCTTCATCCGCTTCAAGCGAAATGACAATGAGAATGTCCAGCACACATTTGACGGACTCACTGACATCACAAATGAGCTTCAAGCCCTCGGCGCTACTGAGATCACCAAACATGAAGTCGTCAAGACGCTGCTGAGATCACTTGATAGTTCGTTTGACATCCTAGCCCTGATGATTCAAGAACGTCCTGATTTCAAGACACTCGATCCGTCTGACATACTCGAAAGGCTCAACACACATGAGTTACAGCTTTCTGAGAAAAAGATATCTACGGTCCAAACTATGGGCGAACTCGTGCCTTGAAGGCAAAAGCTGTTTCCTCATCTGAAAAAGAATCTGACTGCAGTTCTGAAGATCCTGAAAACATTGGAAGGGAACTTGCAATGCTTGTGAAGAAGTTCCAAAAATTCACCAAGAAGAAAGGCTTCAAAAAGTCTTCAAGATCAAGCTCAAGGAATGATGAAGCTTCTGTTCATGACTACAAGAAGAAAACATGCCACAAGTGCAAGAAAACTGGACACTTCATCTCTGAGTGTCCATAGTGGGACAATGAGAACAGAAAGACGAAGAAGAGCAAGGAATATGAGTCTGACGACAAGAAGAAGAATGTCACACCCTAGCTAGTACATGCATTAGAGTGTGCATCATGTTTAGTTTCATCAGAAACTTGAAATGGGGAAGGCAGAACCCCCAGCACCCCTCTTGAAATCAACTAGGGTTTACTAAAAATAATTTCAATGAACCTGAAATGCCCTTCTAAAATGTTCACCCTCTTTGCCTTGGGTTAGAACCTCTGGCAAAATAGGTGCACAATTTTCTAGGTCAACAAAAGGTCACTGGATTAAATCATATGTATGTTGCCTTTGGACATTTAAATGCTAATAAATATTTTAAATGTTCAAATAATTCTGGAATTAAGTCAGGGCTGTTAGGAATAATCCCAACAGAGCCCACAATTATTTTCAGGATTTTAGAAAGTGCCTAGGTATTTTAAATAAAGCCCTAAAGCTACAGAAAAAAATAGAAAACAAAAAAAAACAAAGCAGAAAGACTCACCTGGTGCCACCCACCAGGCCCACCTGCCGGCCCTGCCCAGCCACCGCGCCAGCGAGCAGCTTGGCATGGCCAGGAAGGCAGGCAGGTGCTCGACGGCGGCACCAGCACGCGCCACGCAGCTGGCTGCCACCCTGCTTCCTCCCCTCGCCGCCCTGCTGGCCTAGACAGGCTCCGCATCGCCGCCTCGACTCCCTGGACACGCTCACTCGCCCCCTGCCTCACTCTATCGCTCCCCTTCGCCATGGCCGACGCTGCCGAGCTCGCGCCACCGTGAAACCGCGTCCACCGACGTCCCCGTGTTGCACCACCGTGTCCATCCTCTCCGCCATCGTTGACTCCGTCGAGCAGCCGATCCCCGAGCGCTCACACGCTCTGCAACGTCTTCTTCGACCTCATCTTCACCGAGCATCGCCGGAGATCCCTTTCGACGTCGCCGCTGCATCGACTCGTCCCCGACCGCGCCGTCTACTTCTACGTGATCGCCGTGAGCTGCTGCACCTCCCCAACCACTCCGTTCCTCTTCTCGTGCACCACAACGAGCACACGAAGCTCACCCGCATGCGCCGCCGTGGAGCTCGTCGCCGACGTGTCTCCGGCCAAACTCCGGCCACGCCACCTAGTCTAACCACTCCACCGCATCCCTAGGGGCACAACGCACCTCACCACACGCCTCGCCGTGCCCCGTAGCCTCAGGCTCATTTTCACCCGACTCCGGCGACCGCAAGGCTCGTCGCCGGCGACGTTTCCGGCCACCCCGAGCCCAACCACCACCACCAAACGCCGCGGTTCGTCCCTAGCTACACGTAGCTGCTCTCCGCGCATCAATTGGTGCCCTGTGGGCGATTTCCGCAGCGCGCCACCACGTCTGGCCTCGCCGGCGGCTAAACGCCGGCAGGTTTTGACCCGCTGACCGGCGAGGTTGACCTGCTGACGTGGGTTGACCTCCCCCCTCTCTCTCACCAACATGCGGGCCCCGCCTGACTAATTACCCTGTTAGTGCTAACTAAATAGGTTAGTTTAATTAGTATAGTCACTGACTAGTGGGCCCTGCCAGTTAATTAGGCTAACAAAACGTAGTTAGTGCATAGAGACACTGACCAGTGGGCCCCACCAGTTAGGTTTGACCTGACTGGCGCCTTTGACCTGCTGACATCACCCTCACGCGTTGCTGACGCAGTAGTTGATTTTCTGGATTTATTCTTATCCAGGAAATTCTAGAAAATAGTTCAAACTTCAAAAATTCATAGAAATTCAACCATAGCTCCAAATGAGATAAATTATATATGAAAAATAATCAGAAAAATTCAATCTATCCATCTGTAATGGTTTCATGCATGACAAAACAAGTTTACCTTGCTGTTGAAGCAGAATAAGGAAATGCACTATAAATGCCATGTTCAATGAGCTAATATTTGAATCTTTGATTCAAATGAGTTCATCCCTCTCTATTTTAGCTTGCATTAGGCCAAGACACAATCATATTGCCATGTCATAGCATGCATCATATTGTTGCGTATCGTCATGTGTTGATTGTGTTCCGATGTGTTCTTCGTGGTAGGTTCTGCCTCCGAGGATATTCACGAGTATCCAACTGAAGGGCAGTATCCCGTTACCACTCCATCAGGCAAGCAACCATTGATCATTCTGATACAAACCCATGTTCTCGCTTCTGCTCTTGTTTACTGCATTAAGACAACGCGATTCAAACTGCTGTGTGCTACGGTAGTTGAACCCTTATCCTCTGCATGACCTGTCATTGCCACAGTACCTAGATGAAACCCACTAGCATGTGTAGGAGTTGATTGAGCCATGTATGTGATTCCTACCTTGCAATGCCTGCTATGCTTAGAGTTGTGTCAGGTCTGGTTCATCTGGGTGATGGGCTAGAGTGAAATGCTTATGTCGGTAATATGAGGGATGTGTTGAACATGTTTTGGTAAAGGTATCGATGAGAGGCCACGTAGGAGTACATGGTGGGTTGTTTCATTGAGGCCGTCCATAAGAACTGAGATCTGTATGTGTGATGTAAGATGCAGTTACTACCGTACATTGTGCCCGAAACCAATGGACCCTCTCGGCTTCTTAGTCACCCTAGTACTTTGTCCAGGAGTTGCAATTAGTTTCTGGTGTTTGTAGGTTATGTGTTGGCGGCCGTGCGTAGCGCTGACCCTAGGGGTGGGCTATGTTGCGGTAGATACACCGTGGCACGGTGTACCGAGTCACCCGTTTGGTGTCTCGGGAACCCTGTTCACATCGTTCCGGGCCGTATGTGGAAACCTCGGCCAGACTCCCTGCGGATGGAACCTGGATAGGTGATAAACCTGGACTAGAGACTTAAGTGTTTAGGTAGGCCGTGGCCGACACCCTCGCTGGGCTTCCGCTTGAAGGTTGCCGAGTACATGTCGTGTAAACGGCGGTAAGTGGTGAAAGCGTGTATGACAAAGTACACCCCTGCAGGGTATAAAACTATTCGAATAGCCGCGTCCACGGTAAAGGACTACTTGGTTGCCTATACAGTTCATAGACAAGTTAATGGATACTACTAAAAGACTCAAGATAAGTGTGAGTACCTAGGATGGCCCTCTCGTAGGATGACGAGGGAGGATCCCCGGTGGAGTATTGTGTTGGTGAGTAGTGGACTCGCGTGCGAAAACTATTTTACTAGTGAAGTTCCGTAGGATAGTTTAGCCAAGAGTCAAAGCTGGCTTGCTGCATTAACCCCACCACCTTCTTGAGAATAAGCATGTATAGTAGGTTCTGATGAAAGACTTACTGAGTACCTTTGTACTCATGTTTGCTTATTTATTGTTTTCAGACGACAACACTGCCCCCTCCGATGGGTTTTATGTAGACCTTGACGTCGACGAGTGACTAGCCACCCAGGTGGTGATCCCGGCCATGGAGGGCCCTATGTAGATAGACATGCTTCGAGAAGCCTTCTTTCTTTCTAGAGTCTGTACTCAGACTAGTTGCTTCCGCATGTGCTTGTATGATTGTATGACTTGAGTGTCGGGTCATGTGACCCTATCTGTATGAACATGTTATGTATGGCTCCCTGGAGCTTTTAAATAAAGTACTTGAGTTGTAGAGTTTTGTTGTGATGCCATGTTGTGTGTACTCATATTGGGCATATTGTGTGTATGATTGAAATGCTTGGTATGAGTGGGATCTGACAATCTAGTTGTTTATCCTTGGCAGCCTTTCTTATGGGGAAATGTAGTCTAGTGCTCCTCGAGCCATAGTAGTCCGCTACAGCCCGGTTCACCGGAGTCCTGCTAGCCCAGCACTACTGTTCAGGACACTTGACTGGCCGGCATGTGTTTCACCTTGTTCCTATGTCTGTCCCTTCGGGGAAATGTCACGCGGTGACTTCCGGAGTCCTGCCTAGCCTGCTACAGCCCGGGGTTCCCCGGAGTCCTGTTAGCCCAATGCTACTGCCTGGAATCACTCGTTGATGACCGACATGCTCGATGTGATTCATGTATGCCTGTCTCCATAAGTCTGTGCCACTTTGGGTTCACGACTAGCCATGTCGGCCCGGGTTCTCTGTGATATGGATGCTAGCAACACTATCATATACGTGAGCCAAAAGGCGCAAACGGTCCCGGGCCATGGTAAGGCGACACCCGTGGGATACCGTGCATGAGGACGCAAAGTGATATGAAGTGTTACCCGCTAGATCGATGTGACTTGGAATCGGGGTCCTGACAGCGTTGGCATCAGAGCCGGACTGCCTGTAGGTTCGTTGAGCCAAACTTGTCGATGTCGAGTCTAGAAATGCTTTAGTTATATGTAGGGGAATTGATTGTGGGAGGGAACGTAAGGTTCTTTTTCTCCTTTACCTATGCCTCTGATCTGAGTCATTCTCTCCTCATTCAACGTGGGTTAAGGACTAGGCTCTCTTCTTCTATCAGGTTCACATGTTACTAATCCGTAGTAGCTTATAGGATTATTGTTACGAGTTCCAGTTCAGTTTCTACTATTCTTAGTATGATGCTAATTGAATCAGACCCTTGATATGATGTTGTTGAGTGGTATTGTGAACTGTTGTGGATGTCTCAAATCTTTTTCTGAGCATTTACAGCCGTTATGCTGTCCAATTTTCCCTAGAAATTCTAATGTCTTTGCATTGTGGTGGTGCTTTCAGATGGCCAACCGTCCTCAAAACCAAGTGGTTCGCCTGACCAGGTGCCTCGACGTGCCCGGTCATACTGCTATGTTAGTCCGGGTCATGATCGAGACGGGTTACCGTTGGTATCCCGAATACACTGTCGAAGAGCAGTTCCGCGACTTTAATCAAAGCCAGTATTTCTGCACCGTCAGGATATTTCCTTCTTATCCTGGATCTACCGAGCCCCTTCACTATTCCTATGGACTCGGGGTTACCATTGAGATGGCTGTGCAGGATGCTGCCTATTCCATGATGACCATCATGCGAGTCCGGACTGGCCTGCTTCGGAACACCGACTTCCGTTACATGCCAGCTTCACTTCCGAGAGCGCAAGGGTATCTTCAGGCCATCTATGCTGACTCCACTCAGGAGGACTCATTAACTCATACCACTGCCGAGATGCTCGAAGATAAGGACCGAGAGAATCAGGCCTTAAGGTTGGAGCTTTTCAATACCCGCGCTGATCATTGGGCCACATTGACTCGGTTTGCACCTGCGGTGCAAGCTGGATGTATGGATACAAGGGATCTGTATCCTGTGAGATCAGCTCTGCCAGACATGGTGGATTGGCGTGATGTGGGAGGCATCACCCCACCCCATGGTCCCCGCAGGCCACCGTTTGTTGGTCCAAGACCTCATCCTAGCCCCTATGGTCCACAGGCTCCTCAGGACCGTCTGTTTCCGGATGATCACGTTGAACTTCCAGGCTATGGAGGTGACTTCTATGAGGACTACTATGGAGCTGTCTGAGTTAGTAGTAGTACCACTAGTATTGTAGTAGTTGTATCTCCACTGTCCTGCGTGACTTGTGGAATATGACTTTGCGTGTAATCGATTCCGGAGGTGTAGAAAAGTAATGTATAGGAGCTTGGAATGCCTCCGATGAGATGTAACGTCTTTCATCATAGTTGTACTGTAGCCTAGGCTTGTACTAAACTATGTATGATGTGTATGACCGTTGGTATATATATGGCAGTTTTATATTACCATGACATATGGATGAACATCTCTGCATTCCGTGTTATCCATTACATTCTGCACTTCCTTGCTAAGTTTGAGCCATCCTTGTCTAAACCGTTGTCTTGTTTTCTCCTAGGATGGTCAACACCCGCGGCAACCCTGCTGTCCCGGAGCAGGGGGAAGCCAGTGCAGCTAGAGGTGAAAATCTGCCTCACCCGCCTTCTCTGGCCGAAGTGATGCTAGAGGCGGAAAGAAACAAGCGTGAGACTAACCGCCTCCTGGAGCGGATTGAGCAGAACACTGCACGCCACCCACGAAATGACTTGGTGTCAATCAATGACTTTATCAAGCTGTACCCACCAAAGTTCAACCATTCCGTTGAGCCCTTGACGCGGATGATTGGCTTCGCAGCATCACCCACAAGCTACGTTCTGCCAACGTAGCCGAAGCCGACAAGGTTACTTATGCTGCCTATCATCTCGAAGGCCCTGCTAGCCTTTGGTGGGAAAACTTCGAAGCTATGCACCCGGTCGGTCAAATCACTACTTGGGCTGAATTCAGTGAGGCTTTCGGTGAGCATCACATTCCGGAAAGTCTCATGGATCGCAAGAGGGAGGAGTTTTGCAACTTCACCCAAGGAAGACTGACTGTAGATGCTTACAGTTGTGAATTTGGGAATCTGGCATGCTATGCTCCTAAAGAGGTTTCTACTAACGCCAAGAAGCAGGCAAGGTTCCTTAAGGGACTTAGCCCTGAGCTTCGCCGCGATCTCTGTCTGCACGAGTGCACATCTTTTCAGAAATTGGTCAATAAAGCCATCAGTGCATTATGACGCTTCACGCAAGCCTTCCCGTGATTTTGGCTCTTCATTCGGCTCTGGAGCTCAGAAGCGTCGGGTGTGGATTCCAAGCACGGCACTGCCACCCAGGTTCATCCCGAGGCCATCCTTTGAGGCGCCTCGTCCCAACCAGCAATTTGCACCGCCCAAGCCCTATGGTGGCCCCGCTGCTAACGCTGCTCCACGCCCCAATGTGGTAACATGCTTCAAGTGTGGAGAGCCGGGTCACTATAGCCGAGAGTGTCCCCAGAACAACAACCCCAATCAAACTGGAAAGTCCGTTGGCCGTGGTAAGCCCGCGGGAAAAATGTTCTACGCCAAGCCGGCCACCACTGCACGTGGCCATGTCAATTATGTTTCAGCCGAGGAGGCTCATGAGGATCCTAACGTCGTCCTTGGTATGCTCCTTGTTAACTGCCATCCGGCATCTGTTCTTTTCGATACTGGAGCATCTCATTCATTCATATCCGAGAACTATGCTTGGTTGCATAACACGACATTCTGTGACATGCCCACTTCCATGGTAATTCAAACTCCGGGTTCCAAATGGCAAACTTCTAGAGTAAGCCATGGGAACGAAATTCTTGTCGATAGACTTGTCTTCCTTGCATCCTTAATAGCTCTCAAGTCCTCCGACATAAACATCATCTTGGGTATGGACTGGATGTCATCTCATTGTGCTAAGATCGATTGTGCCACTAGAACTGTTCAACTTACTCACCCCTCGGGCAAGACAGTTAATGTCTTAACTCGAGTGGCCAAGCGCCAACTTTACTCCCTAAATGCCAACCTCCTTCCAGACCTTGAGGATGTTCCGGTAGTCCGAGACTTTCCGGATGTCTTTCCAGAAGAACTGCTAGGTGTTCCACCTGACAGGGATGTCGAGTTTGTGATAGACCTTGTTCCAGGAACCGTTCCAATTTCCAGAAGACCCTATAAGATGGCACCCTTAGAACTAGCCGAGCTTAAGAACCAACTCGATGAGTCCTTGAACAAGGGTTTCATCCGTCCTAGTTCCTCTCCTTGGGCTTGCCCCGTCCTCTTCGTCAAGAAGAAGGATGGAACAGATCGAATGGTTGTGGATTACCGACCCGTCAACTTGGTCACCATCAAGAACAAATACCCGCTTCCCAGGATCAATAATCTGTATGATCAGCTCGCTGGATCCTCAGTATTCTCCAAGATGGATTTTAGGTTGGGTTACCATCAAATCAAAATCAGAAACGGGGACATTCCCAAAACGGTCTTTGTTACTCGTTATGGCCAATACGAGTACACCGTTATGTCCTTCGGTTTAACCAATGCCCCAGCCACCTTCTCCCGGTTAATGAACTCGGTTTTCATGGAGTACTTGGATAAATTCATCGTAGTATACCTCGACGACATACTCATCTACTCCAAGAATGAAGAGGAACATGCCGAACATCTAAGGCTGGTATTGATGAAACTTCGAGAGCATCGCCTTTATGCCAAATTCTCCAAGTGTGAATTTTGGTTGCCAGAAGTGACCTATCTAGGCCAGGTAATCTCTGGTAAGGGTATTGCTATCAATCCCGAGCGAGTCCAAGCCGTCCTTGATTGGACTCCAGCTGAGATGGTCAAGCAAGTTCGGAGCTTCCTTGGCTTAGCGAGCTATTGCCACCGCTTCGTCGAGAATTTCTCCAAGGTTGATAAACCTCTAACTGAACTCCACAAGAAAGACAAAAAGTTCGAGTGGACTCCATAGTGCGAGATCAGTTTTCAGGAACTGAAAAGACGCCTGACATCTGCCCCCGTACTGGTACCACCAGACTTCTCCAAGGACTTTATTATCTATTGCGACGCCTCGCAACAAGGACTAGGTTGCATACTCATGCAAGATCGTCAGGTAATTGCCTATGCTTCACGGCAATTACACCCACATGAGGAAAATTATCCCACACATGATCTAGAGCTTGCAGCTGTAGTCCATGCACTTAAAACTTGGGGACATTACCTTCTCGGTAATCGTTGCGAGATCTTCACCGATCACCAAAGTTTGAAATATATGTCACCCAACCAGATTTGAATCTTAGGCAACAACGTTGGGTCGAGTTGATCTAGGATTACGACTTAGGAATAACTTACACCCCGGGCAAAGCCAATGTCATGGCTAATGCGCTAAGCCGTAAGTCCTATTGTAACAACCTGATGTTACAACAAAGTCAACCACTTCTCCATGAGGAATTTCGTAAGCTAAACCTTCACATTGTTCCTCGAGGATTCCTATCCACCCTGGTGGCGGAACCTACCCTTACGGATCAGATCATCAAGGCACAAAAGGTAGATCCGGGAATCTCCCATATCAAGAGAAACATTAAGAAAGGAGTCGTGAATTGTTTCTCCATTGATGATCAAGGTGTCATATACTTTGGGAATCGCCTAGTGGTTCCAAAGGCGCGAAACCTGAGGCGACTGATCCTTAAGGAAGCTCATGAATCCCCTCTCACCATTCATCCCGGTAGTACTAAAATGTATCAAGACCTACGCCAGAGGTTTTGGTGGACTAGGATGAAGAGAGAAATCGCTCAATACATTGCTAATTGCGACGTTCGTCGTCGTGTTAAAGCAGAGCATCAACGGCCTGCTGGCACCCTTCAACCTTTGGCTATTCCTGAATGGAAATGGGATAAAATCAGTATGGATTTCATCACTGGGTTTCCCAGGACCAAGAGAGGGAATAATGCCATCTTCGTTGTGATCGACCGACTTTCCAAAGTAGCCCACTTTCTACCTGTTCGTGAGAGTATCACCGCTAGCCAGCTAGCTGATTTATACATCTCCCGAATAGTGTCTCTTCATGGTGTTCCATTGGAAATTAACTCAGACCGTGGGAGTCTCTTCACCTCTCGATTTTGGGGAAGTTTCCAAAATGCTATGGGGACTCATCTCTCTTTTAGCACCGCCTTCCATTCTCAATCAAGTGGTCAAGTAGAGCGAGTCAATCAAATTCTGGAAGATATGCTCCGAGCTTCTGTTATCTCATTCGGAATGAGTTGGGAGGAATGCCTTCCATTCGCGGAGTTTGCTTATAACAATAGTTATCAAGCTAGCTTGGGCAAAGCTCCTTTCGAAGTTCTTTATGGACGAAAATGTCGAACGCCTCTTAACTGGTCAGAAACCGGGGAAAGACAACTCTTTGGCCCGGATATGATTCAGGAAGCAGAAGAGCAGGTTCGCGCTATTCATGAGAATTTGAAAACAGCCCAATATCGTCAAAAGAGTCAATATGATCGCAAACATAAGCCTATGACTTATGAAGTCAACGAGAAGGCTTACCTTTGGGTTACTCCGTTAAAGGGAACCCATCGTTTCGATATCAAAGGCAAATTGGCTCCTCGTTACATTGGACCCTTCCGCATTCTTGCCAAACAAGGAGAAGTTGCCTACCAATTGGAACTACCTCCGCATCTTTCCAGAGTTCACGATGTCTTCCACGTTTCGCAACTCAGGCGTTGCTTCGCGGATCCTATCCGTGGAGTGGACCACGAAACGCTTGATCTATAAGATAACCTCTCTTATCAGGAATATCCCGTTCGTATCCTTGATCAAGCCGAGCGTACCACTCGACGTCGTAATATCAAGTTTCTCAAGATTCAATGGTCACACCATTCCGAGGAAGAAGCCACTTGGGAAAGGGAGGATCGTCTTCGACTCGAGTACCCCACCTTCTTTCCAGAGGATCCTAAATCTCGGGACGAGATTCTTTTGAGTGGGGGTGAGTTGTCACACCCTAGCTAGTCCATGCATTAGAGTGTGCATCATGTTTACTTTCATCAGAAACTTGAAATGGGGAAGGCAGAACCCCCAGCACCCCTCTTGAAATCAACTAGGGTTTAGTAAAAATAATTTCAATGAACCTGAAATGCCCTTCTAAAATGTTCACCCTCTTTGCCTTGGGTTAGAACCTCTGGCAAAATAGGTGCACAATTTTCTAGGTCAACAAAAGGTCACTGGATTAAATCATATGTATGTTGCCTTTGGACATTTAAATGCTAATAAATATTTTAAATGTTCAAATAATTCTGGAATTAAGTCAGGGCTGTTAGGAATAATCCCAACAGAGCCCACAATTATTTTTAGGATTTTAGAAAGTGCCTAGGTATTTTAAATAAAGCCCTAAAGCTACAGAAAAAAATAGAAAAGAAAAAAAACAAAGCAGAAAGACTCACCTAGCGCCACCCACCAGGTCCACCTGCCGGCCCAGCCCAGCCACCGCCCCAGCGAGCAGCTTGGCTTGGCCAGGCAGGCAGGTAGGTGCTCGACGGCGGCACTAGCGCGCGCCACGCAGCTGGCTGCCGCCCTGATTCCTCCCCTCGCCGCCCTGCTGGCCTGGACAGGCTCCGCGTCGCCGCCTCGACTCCCTGGACACGCTCACTCACCCCCTGCCTCACTCTCTCGCTCCCCTTCGCCATGGCCGACGCTACCGAGCTCGCGCCACCGTGAAACCTCGTCCACCGACGTCCCCGTGTTGCACCATCGTGTCCATCCTCTCCGCCATCGTCGACTCCGTCGAGCAGCTGAGCCCCGAGCGCTCACATGCTCTGCAACGTCTTCTTTGACCTCATCTTCACCGAGCATCGCCGGAGATCCCTTTCGACGTCGCCGCCGCATCGACTCGTCCCCGACCGCGCCGTCTACTTCTACGTGATCGCCGTGAGCTGCTGCACCTCCCCAACCTCTCCGTTCCTCTTCTCGTGCAGCACAACGAGCACACGAAGCTCACCCGCACGTGCCGCTGTGGAGCTCGTCGCCGACGTGTCTCCGGCCAAACTCCGGCCACGCCACCTAGTCTAACCACTCCACCGCATCCCTAGGGGCACAACGCACCTCACCACACGCCTCGCCGTGCCCCGTAGCCTCGGGCTCATTTTCACCCGACTCCGGCGACCGCAAGGCTCGTCGCCGGTGACGTTTCCGGCCACCCCGAGCCCAACCACCACCACCAAACTCCGCGGTTCGTCCCCAGCTACCCGTAGCTGCTCTCCGCGCATCAATTGGTGCCCTGTGGCCGATTTCCGCAGCGTGCCACCGCGTCTGGCCTCGCTGGCGGCTAAACGCCGGCAGGTTTTGACCCGCTGACCGGCGAGGTTGACCTGCTGACGTGGGTTGACCTCCCTCCTCTCTCTCACCGACCTGCGGGCCCCGCCCGACTAATTACCCTGTTAGTGCAAACTAAATAGGTTAGTTTAATTAGTATAGTCACTAACTAGTGGGCCCTGCCAGTTAATTAGGCTAACTAAACGTAGTTAGTGCACAGAGACACTGACCAGTGGGCCCCACCAGTCAGGTTTGACCTGGCTGGCGCCTTTGACTTGCTGACGTCACCCTCACGCGTTGCTGACGCAGTAGTTGATTTTCTGGATTTATTCTTATCCAAGAAATTCCAGAAAATAGTTCAAACTTCAAAAATTCATAGAAATTCAACCATAGCTCCAAATGAGATAAATTATATATGAAAAATAATCAGAAAAATTCAATCTATCCATCTGTAATGATTTCATGCATGACAAAACAAGTTTACCTTGCTGTTTAAGCAGAATAAGGAAATGCACTATAAATGCCATGTTCAATGAGCTAATATTTGAATCTTTGATTCAAATGAGTTCATCCCTCTCTATTTTAGCTTGCATTAGGCCAAGACACAATCATATTGCCATGTCATAGCATGCATCATATTGTTGCATATCGTCATGTGTTGATTGTGTTCCGATGTGTTCTTCGTGGTAGGTTCTGCCTCCGAGGATATTCACGAGTATCCAACTGAAGGGCAGTATCCCGTTACCACTCCATCAGCAAGCAACCATTGATCATTCCGATACAAACCCATGTTCTCGCTTTTGCTCTTGTTTACTGCATTAAGACAACGCGATTCAAACTGCTATGTGCTACGGTAGTTGAACCCTTATCCTCTGCATGACCTGTCATTGCCACAGCAACTAGATGAAACCCACTAGCATGTGTAGGAGTTGATTGAGCCATGTATGTGATTCCTACCTTGCTATGCCTGCTATGCTTAGAGTTGTGTCAGGTCTGGTTCATCTGGGTGATGGGCTAGAGTGAAATGCTTATGTCGGTAATATGAGGGATGTGTTGAACATGTTTTGGTAAAGGTATCGATGAGAGGCCATGTAGGAGTACATGGTGGGTTGTTTCATTGAGGCCGTCCATAAGAACTGAGATCTGTATGTGTGATTTAAGATGCAGTTACTACCGTACATTGGGCCCGAAACCAATGGACCCTCTCGGCTTCTTAGTCACCCTAGTACTCTGTCCAGGAGTTGCAATTAGTTTCTGGTGTTTGTAGGTTATGTGTTGGCGGCCGTGCGTAGCGCTGACCCTAGGGGTGGGCTATGTTGCGGTAGATACACCGTGGCACGGTGTACCGAGTCACCCGTTTGGTGTCTCGGGAACCCTGTTCGCATCGTTCGGGGCTGTATGTGGAAACCTCGGCCGGACTCCCTGCGGATGGAACCTGGATAGGCGATAAACCTAGACTAGAGACTTAAGTGTTTAGGTAGGCCGTGGCCGACACCCTCGCTGGGCTTCCGCTTGAAGGTTGCCGAGTACATGTCGTGTAAACGGCGGTAAGTGGTGAAAGCGTGTATGACGAAGTACACCCCTGCAGGGTATAAAATATTCGAGTAGCCGCGTCCGTGGTAAAGGACTACTTGGTTGCCTATACAGTTCATAGACAAGTTAATGGATACTACTAAAAGACTCAAAATAAGTGTGAGTACCGAGGATGGCCCTCTCGTAGGATGACGAGGGAGGATCCCCGGTGGAGTATTGTGTTGGTGAGTAGTGGACTCGTGTGCGAAAACTATTTTACTGGTGAAGTTCCGTAGGATACTTTAGCCAAGAGTCAAAGCTGGCTTGCTGCATTAACCCCACCACCTTCTTGAGAATAAGCATGTATAGTAGGTTCTGATGTAAGACTTGCTGAGTACCTTTGTACTCATGTTTGCTTATTTATTGTTTTCAGACGACAACACTGCCCCCTCCGATGGGTTTTATGTAGACCTTGACGTCGACGAGTGACTAGCCACCCAGGTGGTGATCCCGGCCATGGAGGGCCCTATGTAGATAGACAGGCTTCGAGAAGCCATCTTTCTTTCTAGAGTCTGTACTCAGACAAGTTGCTTCCGCATGTGCTTGTATGATTGTATGACTTGAGTGTCGGGTCATGTGACCCCTATCTGTATGAACATGTTATGTATGGCTCCCTGGAGCCTTTAAATAAAGTACTTGAGTTGTAGAGTTTTGTTGTGATGCCATGTTGTGTGTACTCATATCGGGCATATTGTGTGTATGATTGAAATACTTGGTATGAGTGGGATCCGACAATCTAGTTGTTTATCCTTGGCAGCCTTTCTTATGGGGAAATGTAGTCTAGTGCTCCTCGAGCCATAGTAGTCCGCTACAGCCCGGTTCACCGGAGTCCTGCTAGCCCAGCACTACTGTTCAGGACACTTGACTGGCCGACATGTGTTTCACCTCGTTCCTATGTTTGTCCCTTCGGGGAAATGTCACGCGGTGACTTCCGGAGTCCTGCCTAGCCTGCTACAGCCCGGGGTTCCCCAGAGTCCTGTTAGCCCAGTGCTACAGCCCGGAATCACTCGTTGATGACCGACATGCTCGATGTGATTCATGTATGCATGTCTCCATAAGTCTGTGCCTCTTTGGGTTCACAACTAGCCATGTCGGCCCGGGTTCTCTGTCATATGGATGCTAGCAACACTATCATATACGTGAGCCAAAAGGCACAAACGGTCCCGGGCCATGGTAAGGCGACACCCGTGGGATACCGTGCGTGAGCCCGCAAAGTGATATGAAGTGTTACCCACTAGATCGATGTGACTTGGAATCGGGGTCCTGACAAAGAAGAAATACTCAAAGTCTTCTTCCAAGTCTTCTTCAAAGTCTTCATCGCCCAAGAAGATCTCATCTGGGAAGGCACGTGCGTTTGTTGGCAAGGAAATGGATTCAGAGGAGGAGTCCGCTTCTGAGGAGGCAGAGGTGGTTCTGAGGAGGAGTCTGATTCTGGCATTGCAAGTCTGGCTACAGCATACGTCGCCAAGTCCATCTTCAACACTGAAGACAATGACTTCATCACCGACACCAATGCAAATGACAAGGACTACTCCGCTCCTACCTACTGCTTCATGGCACGCGGTGCCAAGGTAAACACACGCACTACTCACTATCAAACATCTAGCGACGATGACTCTGATTGTGGTTCGAAACCCAGCTACAAAACACTTGCTAAAATTGCAACTGAACAACAAAAAGCCATGGAACATATTCAAAAACTGTTAGACAGAAGCGATGATCTGTTGGGTGCTGAAATGACTCGATCTGAATCTTTAATTGAAGACATAAAAAATCTTCACGTTAAGTATCAGGAACTTGAAAGCCGTCATGATACTCTCTCAACAACTCATGAAAAGCTTTCCTATGATTATCTTCAAAGGAAGCAAGATCTTGAGAAATTGAGAGCGGCTCATGAAGATCTTCAAAAGGAAAACGAGTCACTTCGCGCCAAACAGATCAGTTCCGCTCAGGAAGGATTTGAACCACCATGTCTTAAATGCATTGAGCGTGATAATGCTACTTCTGTTGCTGAATGTTCCACTGCTACTGTTGTTGCAATATCTTCAACCGTTGATGTGGTAACTAACCCCTCTGCTGAGCATACCACTGCTATTGCTGATGAGAATGCTAGGTTGAAGACATTGCTTGAAACAGGGATGTACAAAAGTCTTAAAGGGCATCAAACATTATGTGATGTCCTCAAGAAGCAGATTCTGAACCGAAACCCTAGGAAAGAGGGTGTTGGGTTCGTAAGGAAAATGAATGCAGATGGCTCTTACTGGAAACCTGAGAAGTACCCCAAAACCATGTGGGTTGCTGCAAAGGAACCTTCAGCAGATCCATCCAATCTATCTGGCTTCACTTGTGCTAACCCCATTATCATTGATGAATCCTTTGATGCAAACTATGTACTGTTTAAGAATCAGAATGGTGAAGTGTTTGCCAGGTACATTGGTACTAACTGCAAGAATGGACCTCCCATGAAGAAGATCTGGGTTCCGAAAAGGTGTCAGGAAAATCTTCCTGTGAATGTCTTCATGACACCTCACATGAAGAAGACAAACCTCAGACCAAAGGCTTCATACGGTCCAAAGGCTTCATACAGACAGAGGACTCACCTGAGTCGCACTAACGCAAATGTTTTGCAGGGAAACCATACTCAGGCATATGAATATGAGAGCGGTACATCAAACCGCCATGTTCATATGACCAAGAACTATTCTGCCTATTCTTATGAGTACTATTGTCCGCCTGCTAGACTGTTTGCTAGGGCTCCAAAGCCAAAATTCTCAGATGCTGCACTTAGACTTATTGCTTCTAAGCCACCCTTGAAGATGTGGGTGGCTAAGAAAGCTTAACTCTCTTTTGCAAGGAAAGGTCTCCAGGAGAAAACCAAAATCTTCTGACGCCGGGACCAATGGGTCACAAAGAGAGCAACTGCCAAATGTGCTAGATGAAGTTCCATCCAGTGAATCATTCAAGCTAATGGGAACTAGAGAAATCATTCCTTCTGAAGCTCATCCTGAAGAGGAACTCATCATCTCCGCACCAGATCAACCTGAAGACAATGCTCAACCTGAAGACAATCCCTCCAACAATGACAATGATCAGCAAGAGCAAAGTCTTCGCCCTGTACATCCACCCATTGCCAATGAAGTGCAGATTGAAAGAATAATTGACAGCATCAATGCACCCGGTCCACTCACTCGTTCAAGGGCAACTCAGCTGTCAAATTTCTGTGGGCACTTCGCATTCGTCTCAATTACAGAACCCAAGAAAGTTGAAGAAGCCTTCATGGAACCTGAATGGATTCAAGCTATGCAAGAAGAGCTTCAACAGTTTGAGCTGAACAATGTATGGGAACTGGTTAAGTATCCTGATCAACAGAAGCACAATATAATAGGCACCAAATGGATATACCGCAACAAGCAAGATGAGCATGGTCAAATTGTCAGAAACAAAGCTCGTCTCGTTGCTCAAGGATATACTCAAGTGGAAGGCATTGATTTCGATGAAACATTTGCTCCTGTGGCTAGACTTGAAGCCATACGTATTCTGCTAGCCTATGCAAATCATCATAACATACTTCTATATCAAATGGATGTGAAGAGTGCCTTTCTCAATGGCAAGATTGAAGAAGAAGTGTATGTTGCACAACCGCCTGGGTTTGAAGATCCAAAACATCCTGACATGGTATACAAGCTCAACAAGGCACTGTATGGCCTCAAACAAGCCCCTCGGGCCTGGTATGACACACTCAAATATTTCCTGAAGAGCAAAGGCTTCATACCTGGTTCCCTAGACCCCACTCTCTTCACGAAGACATATGATGGTGAACTGTTTGTGTGCCAAATATATGTGGATGACATTATCTTCGGCTGCACCAATCAGAAGTACAGTGAAGAGTTTGGCTATATGATGCAAAAGCAATATCAGATGTCTATGATGGGGGAGCTGAAGTTCTTCCTCGGTCTTCAAATACGACAACAACGCAACGGCATCTTCATATCTCAAGAGAAGTATCTCAAAGAGTGCCTGAAGAAGTTTGGTATGCAAGACTGCAAAGGCTTCACAACACCAATGCCAGCCAAACATCATCTGGGTCCCGACGACAATGGTAAAGAGTTCGATCAAAAGGTATACCACTCCATGATTGGTTCTTTGCTTTATTTATGTGCAGCTAGGCCAGACATTATGCTTAGTGTTTGCATGTGTGCTCGATTTCAAGCGGCACCAAAGGAGTCGCATCACTTAGCTGTGAAGCGAATTCTTCGATATTTGGCTCACACCCCAACTCTCGGATTATGGTATCCAAAGGGCTCAGAGTTTGATCTTGTTGGATTCTCGGATGCTGATTATGCTGGTGACAAAGTTGATCGGAAGTCTACATCAGGCACATGCCACTTTCTGGGACGATCACTTGTATGTTGGTCTTCAAAGAAGCAGAACTGTGTATCCCTCTCCACTGCTAAATCTGAATACATTGCTGCTGGATCTTGCTGCGCTCAGCTTCTGTGGATGAAGGAAACTCTCAAGGACTATGGCATTCATCTGAAGCAAGTGCCACTTTACTGCGACAACGAAAGCGCCATCAAGATTGCCAACAACCCAGTTCAGCACTCGAAGACAAAGCACATAGAAATTTGTCATCACTTTCTCAGAGATCATGTTGTGAAGAAAGATATTGATATCATACACGTCAACACGGAAGAGCAATTGGTAGATATCTTCACCAAGCCCTTGGATGAGAAGAGATTTTGCAAGTTACGGTGTGAGCTAAATATCCTGGAATCCTCAAATGTCTTGTGATCAGGCACACATCCTAACACTTATGCATATTGATGACTTAGATGTGCAACACACAAAGTAACGTATATCTTCAATCAATGAAGACATACATTCTAAATGTGAATACATTAATGTGGAATTTGACTTCGGAGCGCCACGATAATTGTGCGCCATGTCTGGGTCTAATACTTCCTATACGGTGGGTAACGCCACCATCAAACTTTCTATTTTGGAGTGTTTCACTCATGGCGTTACCTTGCAATGTCTTCACATTTGGCTTGGCTTCAATCTCAACATGTCTTCATGATTATCTTCACTATGTTGATTGTATGTATATATATATATATATATATACTAGTGTTCTGTCCTCTACGGCATTCACTTATAGCTATGGATTCTTGTTTGAATCTTTTGAACTAAGTGAATGTGATCGGACCCTAACCTCTCTATGCTTTCTATCTCAAACTCTATCTCTACAAGTCATATGCATTCTATTGAAACTGTCGAATGTCTTCTCTGCGCCCTTCAGCAGACGACACAAAGACAACCTTTAAGTCCGTTTTCAATACTCATTCGTCCACATGAAATCCGGAGAAGTAGGAACGACCACCCGACAATCCAGGCGTGCATGGGATGTGGAACAACCCCCAAAATTCCGCATGATGGCCACATGCTACTCAGATGCGAATCACCAAGGGCACCTGTGTAATAGCGCAGTGCCGCCCCTGTACCTATAAATACACACTTCACAGTGGTCATTATCTCTTCTTCCACTCTCGCACGAACCCTAGCACCACCGCTAGCCCTCGACGACGCCGACGAAGCGCTTCGCTGCCGCAACCTCTCCGACGCCGTCTTCACGCCGATCGTGGACATCGTCCTCTCCGCCGTCGCCGTAGGTGTCCTCCGTCGCCAAGTTAGGGCACGGAAGATTGAACTGCTCGGCCTCATCTCTCACTCCGTCTAGCAGTTCCCAGTGTGGTAAATAAAACTTCTTTTTACGGCCCCTCTTGATCCTATGGCTTTGTCACTTTCTACCATAAGAAGTTTCTATTCACACAAGTTAGATCTCTCTCATACCGCATCTCATAACATGCCTAGTATATTCACTTGTGCTTCACAAAGTAGTTAGATTCCTCACTTGTACTGATCTGTGGGTTCGTACAAATCTGGAACCAACTTCTTATCTATGAGTGAATGTCTTCGCACGATGAGGTCAATGTCTTCTAAACTGATTTATCTTCAAAATCTTCTGAGAATGCATATGACCCCTTCCCCTTCCCTCGCACCTTAATGCCGTCACAGGTACATGTCCGTGGGAGAATCCTTTGGTTCTCATAGTCTGCATTCATTTGCAGAATTCTTACAGCATCACATAAATTCTCCTGAAGCCAGTTCCTGTTGGTCCAGCAAGAGAAAGCCTTTGAAGCCTTTGAACGTCTTGAAGCCTTTCATGTTAAAGTTTATGGCTTCAGAGAAAGCAGAAAGGAAGGGGGGCAGACAACGTCGTGGTGGAACATCTAGAGATCTGCCTGATGAACTCGCAGAAATGTATAAGACAGATCCTGAAGAGGATTATAGTCAGCGCAAGACCCGAATCCAATGGATTCGACGCTATTGGGCAGAACAATGGTTCAAATACCGCTTCAAAACCTAAGAGTATGCTGAGAAAAGTGCCATCAAAAGACCGTGGGGAGACATCCTATACAAGAATCTTCTACCCAGGTCCAGAGATGAAGCTATTGCCCAAAGCTTCTATCCATGCATGGTCCGTGGGCCACAGCCTGATGATGCACATCCGTCGTCACTACTCTGGTGTCGTGACGACAATCTGTTCAAACGCAACTTCCAGTTTGCCCAAAACTCAGTGAAGCAGAACAAGAAGAAATTTGGGTTAGACTTCAACCCTGGTCCCTCAGCACCAAGGGCAGATGGCACACGAGAAGCAGAACCCAATGTCATCGGTCCGTATGCCAACCTTGAAGGCCTCATTACCCACATCTTGGTTCAAGGGACTGCAGTGAATGAGCCTCCAGCTGACTCTGAATCAGAAGAAGCTCCTGCAGTGCTGAAGCCAAAGAAGCCGAAGAAGCCTAAAGCTTCAAAGCCTGCCTCTTCACCGAAAATCTCAAGAGCGAAGCCACTTGCAACTGCACCTCCTGAAGACAGTGTGCAGTCTGAAGATGTATCCCGCATCTCCAAGCCCCAGAAGAGCAAGATGCCTCAGCCACACATCGGCCATGAGCTCACAGCTGCTGCTATTCTGCGCAATGATGACATTGACCTGTCAAGTGATGAAGACCTGGCAGATGACGCTCTTGAGCAACTCATCAAGAGCAAAGAAGAAGCAGAAATCTTCAATGATCTGCCCCTCTTTGATGTCACCATCATCCACAACTTCATTGACGAGTGGTTTGACACGCCCAACATCAGCTTCGATGATCTACAGCTACCCATTGGCCTCAGTGTCGCCTTCCATGGCGCCATTGCTTTAGAACTAGCCATCGCCCAACGTGTTGTTGAGCTGAAGCAGAAGATTGAGTATGAAAAGGCTCAGTTCAAGAAGCATATGGCCAGGCTCAGCATGCAAGATGTGAAGAACTTCAAAATCATGATGCACGAGCTCAAGGAAGCTTTTCTGAAGAAACGTGCAGAAGCTCAAGGTTCGCGTGAGCACATGAAGACTGGCTGACAGATGTGTGCAAGCCTACAATGAGGCTGAGAAGCGCAAGGCACTTGGGCGTCCTGGCATCGACCCAAGGATGGCCGCGAAGAAGAAGAAGAAGCCTGCTACAGCTGAACCCGATGCACCAAGGCAAGAAGAAGTTCCGATTGTCTTCCCAACTGCAATAACTGGCTCGAAGCCAAAGAGCCGGTCAACCGCTTCAGAGCTCAATAAGACCAAGACTGCTGAGGCTGAAGCAAGGAAGCGAAAATATCCTGAAGTATCTGAAACTGCCCCCTCTAAGAAGAAGAGGAAGACCAAGAAAGATCGGGTTGCTCCCACAGAGCCCTTGATGGTTGAACCCATTTCTATGGTCTATCCTGAAGCTGAACGCCAACTAACTGTCCATGAGCCTGCTTCCACAGAGGCTCATGAAGCTGAAGACACTCCAGTAGCTGATCCCATCGCTGCTGAAGACATTGGTCAACATGACAATGTAGAAGATGATGCAGTCCTTCCTCAGCAAGACAACAGCGAACTCATCAGCATTGGTCGTCCGTTGACGCCAATTGCCCAGGATGCCTCATGGGCAGATCGCCCATAAGAGGAAGAAGACAATGAGGCCCAGCCGACTCAAACTCCACAAGCGGCGCCCGCGTTGCGTAGGCTTCGCAAAGGTCCAAGGCCTCACTTCTCCGCTAAAGACATTCCGGCTGCATCAGCCGAACAAGAAGAAGTACCACAAGTCCCCTCGTCTCACCAAGAAGCAGTTCTTACAGAGAACATGCTTGTGTCCAACCCTCCAGCTCGTCAAGTGGAGGATGACAATCATGAGGCTGCCACAACCAATAATGAAGCTAATGTGGAGCCCTCCCCACCTAAAGCATCAGAAGACAACGAAGCCACTGATCCTGACACTTCCGTTCCTGAGTCTGCTGCCGGTCCCTAGTTTGACTATCATGTTGAGCACAGGCCTCAGGTACAGAAGCCAATCCCAAGACTGCCAAGGTTCCCAGGTCCTGCATCAGCACCTGGCTCCTTCAACATCAATGGCTTCAGGGCAGACAATACATTCTCCAATAGCTCCAAGAACCCCTACTCAAGGGAAAGGATTTCATCAGATCGGTTCTGGAGCTATCCTCAGCGAAGCTATTACTCATGCATACTGTACAACCAAGGTCTCATCTTCCCACACAAGTGCCTTGACGTTGAAGCTATAGCTGGTCTGCCCTGCCTAGAAGAAGCGTTGGATTGTTTCAAGCAAGTGGGGCTGCTGCCATTCATAACTGACCAAGAGCATTGGAATGAAGAGCTACTGCTCCAATTCTATGCCACACTCCACATCCATGGGTACAACAGAGATCTGAAGACTTGGGTCCTGGAGTGGATGACCGGCAATGTTCATCACGAAGCCAATGCATTTGACATCATTGAGCTCACTCGCTTGCCTACTCCTGGCGATCTCTTCAAGCAAGGCTGTCAGCTGCATACTGAAGCTATTGAAAGCATCTTTCAGAGGCCTGAACCCAATATGAGTCAGATGCTCAGCATGATGAAGCCATTGCCCCAAGATGCTGCTTATCCCACAGAGTTCTTCGTTGAAGACCTTCAGTATCTGCCAAGAACCATCTATCACATCATCAGGCGGACTCTCTGGCCCATTAAAGGACACTCTCCAAATGCCAAGATTGAGGGTGCAATGAAGACTTTGATATTCTATATCCTTCATGGCAAATGCTTCAATGCACAGGACTTTTTCATACGCCAACTTGCTGCATCAGGCTCTGATTTGTTTGGTTTGAAGTTCTACGCCCCTTGGGTAATGCGGCTGATCAAACTTCACTCTACTATCTTGTATCAGCCCTCTGCCCGCAACCATCGTATCTTCTTGCCCGATGTGGATACCTCTGCTGAAGCCATCTATCCTGTGCCTGCCAAGCAACCTCTAAGTCTTCAGAATGTAGAACACCAGAGCTTCACTCAAAACATTGAAGGAATTGAAGCAGTCTCTCGGGTGTATCCGTTGGCTGGCACTACACGTGCACCACGCCCTGCTTCCACTGAAGCCACGGACAGCACAACTGCTCCAAGACCCAAGAAGCGCACTCGTGTTCTCAATGATCGAGAGCTTCTTGTGGCCCTTCATCAAAAACAGGATAGCCATCATGACTGGCTGCAGCGTCAGCTGAAAAGCCTCTTGGTGGATGTTAATCGCATTCGAAATCTTGCCACCAAGAATGCTTTCGTTACCCATGAAACCTGTCGCCGTACATGGAAAGGGCTAACGATGATGTGTTCTGAAGCTGATCTTCAAGAGGATGGCGTCACTGAGCGATTCAAGTTTGACTCCACACCTGCTAGAAGGGCTGTGCTGCGAGGAACACCATCACTTGAAGACTCTGAGTTCTCTTCCTCTGCTGCAACAGTAACTGCCCGAGTTATTGAGGATGAAGACGATGCTACTTCACCACCACCCTCTTCAACACCGCCAAACACCACCAACGACCCTGCTGCTCATGGGAACAAGTAGACACTCTATGTCTTCAAACCTTTTTGGTCCTTACTAACAAAAGGGGGAGAAGCATATGGGGTTGATAGTCTTCAAGCAGGTCCATATGGGCGGGTGCTTTATATTTTACTATATTTTGCTTCATGCTTACAACTCTCGCGTTGCTACATTTGGTTCTTTGAGTTGTAACACTTAAACTCGATGGTCGTCTGCTACTTGTTTGCCACCTTGCTTTGCGAAGATAAATTCCGCTTGTGCGACGATAAATTCCGCACTTAGATCATTCTGCAGACGTCCATTTTCCATTATGCATGACATTATCTTCATATACTTTTACATGCATAGTGGATGCCATCATAAGTTGAAGTGGATCTCCACAAGTACAACTAGCCATGTGCATTTGCATTCCAAAAGCAAATTACATACATGCACATCTTCAGGGGGAGCCCTTGCAACTTATGAAGACAATTCCCTATCCTTTACAAATTTCACAGATTATATTCCCCGTTGAAAACTTCAACTAGTTTGTCATCAATCACCAAAAAGGGGTAGATTGTAAGTGCATCTAGTACCACCCCTAGTTGGTTTTGGAGTATTGACGACAAACCTAGTTGAGGGACTAATGTGTTTGTGAGAATTGCAGGATAACACAGGTAGAAGTCCCTCATTGATTCGGTTTTACTACCAGAGATGACCCCTAAAAATGTATGAAGACATTGATGTCAAAGGTGGTATATGAAGATATTCACATTGAAGACTATGACAAGAGAAGACACCACGTGAAGCCTATGGAGCTCGAAGACTTAGATCTTTCGTAGTTCTCTTTCATTTGTGTTGAGTCATAGGAACCACCGTACTGTTAAGTGGGGTCCAAGAGAACCAGTCAGAACGACTGAAGTGATGCCTAAACAAAAAACCTATGTCTTCGAGTGAAGACTATGAGAGCAAATCTTGTCCAGAGTCGGATAAGTCATCTTTTCTTGTAGCCCAAGTAAAGTTGCCGTGTGGGTTTGAAATCTGACCGTTGGAACACATGTCAGTTCCTTACTGACCCAGGGTCATTTCGGACAAATTAGGTCGGGTTGCCAAGTGGCTATATATAGCCCACCCCCTACAACCATAAACGGTAGGCTGCTCAGATTTAGTGCACGGCTTTTGTCGTTTGAGAGCAACCCACCTCGAAGCCTTTGAGAGAGAGAATACCTAGCGAGGATAAAGCCCTAACCACCCAGAGCCAGAGAGAATTGGGCATCACTTAAGTCTTCTTGTCTGAGTGATCTGAAGACTTATTACACTTGAGGACTGTGCATCCTCCAGTCGGTTAGGCGTCGCGTTCTGAGCATCCAAGAGACATTGTGGATTGCCGGTGAATGAAGTCTGTGAAGGTTTGGGAGTCTACCTTGAAGACTTACCAGAGTGATTGGGCGAGGTCTGTGTGACCTTAGCTCAAGGAGAATACGGTGAGGACTGGGTGTCCTGAGCTGCGTGTTCAGGACTGGGTGTCCGAGACTGTGTGTCCTAAGGTTTAAATACCTAGCCGCTCCAACCAGATGTACAGTTGTCACAGCAACTGGAACTGGTCCAACAAATCATTGTCTTCAACGAGTCACTGGTTTCATCCTCACTTCCTTTTACTTACTGTTACTCATTGTGAAGTCATTGCATGTCTGTTCTATCTTGTGTCTTCACAACGTGAGTGTATGATCTGTTTGGCTTCGTAATATCGTCCTACCTGATCCTTATTACACTGCAGCTATTTGTCACTATGCTTTCACTCTGTTGATACTTGACCATGGCTTGCCTAGTGTAGTCTACCTTCCACTGCATAGTAATAGGCATATCTCTACGGTCTGTCTTCATAACTTCCACGTTTTGAAGACTTTCATAAAAATCGCCTATTCACCCCCCCCCTCTAGTCGATATAACGCACTTTCAGTCCAAACAGAATAAAATCTTCGGGAACATGATTTTCTCACCGAATGTGATCCAGGAGACTTGGACCCTGCTCCAAGGAACAAAAGAGGCGGTCACGTGGGTGGGGGCGCCCCCCCTAGGGCGCGCCCCCTTGCCTCGTGGGCCCCTCGTTGCTCCTCCGGCGTACTTCTTCCTCCTATATATACACACGTACCCCCAAACGATCAGAACAGGAGCCGAAAACCTAATTCCACCGCCGCAACTTTCTATATCCATGAGATCCCATCTTGGGGCCTATTCCGGAGCTCCGCCGGAAGAGGGCCGTCATCACGGAGGGCTTCTACATCATCATAGCCTCTCCGATGAAGTGTGAGTAGTTTACCTCAGACCTTCGGGTCCATAGTTAGTAGCTAGATGGCTTCTTCTCTCTCTTTGAATCTCAATACAAAGTTCTCCTCCTCTCTTGTGGAGATCTATTCGATGTAATCTTCTTTTTGCGGTGTGTTTGTTGAGACCGATGAATTGTGGGTTTATGATCAAGTCTATCTATGAATAATATTTGAATCTTCTCTGAATTCTTTTATGTATGATTGGTTATCTTTGCAAGTCTCTTCGAATTATCTGTTTGGTTTGGCCAACTAGATTGGTAGTTCTTGCCATGGGAGAAGTGCTTACCTTTGGGTTCGATCTTGCGGTGTCCTTACCCAGTGACAGCAAGGTATGTATTGTATCGTTGCCATCGAGGATAACAAGATGGGGTTTATTTCATATTGCATGAATTTATCTCTCTACATCATGTCATCTTGCTTAAGGCGTTACTCTGTTTTTAACGTAATACTCTAGATGCATGTTGGATAGCGGTCGATGAGTGGAGTAATAGTAGTAGATGCAGAATCGTTTCGATCAACTTGTCACGGACGTGATGCCTATATACATGATCATGCCTAGATATTCTCATAACTATGCTCAATTCTGTCAGTTGCTCAATAGTAATTTGTTCACCCACCGTAGAATACTTATGCTCTTGAGAGAAGCCACTAGTGAAACCTATGGCCCCCGGGTCTATTCTCATCATATCAATCTCCATTACTTTAATCTTGCTTTGCTTTTTTACTTTGCTTTTACTTTTTACTTTGCATCTTTATACCAAAAATACCAAAAAATATTATATCTATCAGATCTCACTTTCGTAAGTGACCATGAAGGGATTGACAACCCCTAATCATGTTGGTTGTGAGTAGCTATCGTTTTGTGCAGGTACGAGGGACTTGAGCGTGGCCTCCTACTGGATTGATACCTTGGTTCTAAAAAACTGAGGGAAATACTTATGCTACTCTGCTGCATCATCCCTTCCTCTTCGGGGAAAACCAACGCAAGCTCAAGACGTAGCAAGAAGGATTTCTGGCGCCGTTGCCAGGGAGTCTATGCAAAAATTCAACATACCAAGTACCCATCACAATCCCTATCTCTCGCATTACATTATTTGCCATTTGCCTCTCGTTTTCCTCTCCCCCCAATTCACCCTTGCCGTTTTATTTTCCCTCTTTCTCTCTCTCTATCCTCCCTCTCTATTTGCCTCTTGTTTGCTTGTGTGCTAGTTTGCTTGCTTGTCGTTATGTCTGAAATTGGGGAAGTTATCGCCAATATGGGCGATAACAATATCGTGGAAAATTCTGAGGCTCCTGCTGAAGAACCCCCTACCTACCATACAAAAAAATTTCGAATCGGTAGTGGTATATTATTGGAAAAGGAGTTATTCAAGATTTCTTTACTTGTGCCGGTACTTTGCCCTCTATGGGCTGTTCTATTCTCCATAGAACTAGTATTCCTGCGGACGCTATTGCCATGCTTATCGTTGAACTTGAAAGGTAATTTATGCATATGCACCCATCTATACAAAGAGCTTTCCTAGAATTTTCTAATATCGAGCATTCCTCTGTTAAGCGTGCCGCTACCATATTTTTGGCTCATGAATTCAGATTTATAATAAAAGAAGCCAAAGAAATCTTAGTGCACTATAGGGTGGACGCTGGTCGTCCTCCCATAGAATCTATCCTCTTCGATCAAGAAGAACTTATGCGCTTTCAATCTCCTGACTATGTTGCTTTTAATGAAAACCTTAGAAAAAAGGTGCCAACCAATATTTCAATTGATAGAATATCTGAACTTAATGATGATTTGGCTATTCGAAATAATGAGCTAGGATACTCTCTTGAGTCTAGGCTCACAAAGTTCTGTCAAAAGAATGCTTATAATGATGAATTGGTTGTGCATTACGAAGGGCCGAAAGAGGAACCTATACCTCCTAAAATTGATCTTGGGGACTTCTGTCCTATTAAATTTAGCCCTTTTGATTACTTTTGCTTGCCTCAAAGAAAACTTGCTGCTGAACGTAGAGAATATGAAATGAGCTTCACCGATCTATCTTATTACTATGGCAATACCTAGATATATCCTCGCTTTTATGCCTAGCTAGGGGCGTTAAACGATAGCGCTTGTTGGGAGGCAACCCAATTTTATTTTTACTCCTTGCTTTTTGCTCCTGTTTAGTAATAAATAAATTATTTAGCCTCTGTTTTGGTTGTGTTTTTTGTGTTTAATTAGTGTTTGTGCCAAGTAGAACCGTTGGGAAGACTTGGGGAAAGTCTTGTTGAACTTGCTGTAAAAAACAGAAACTTTAGTGCTCATGATAACTGCCGTCATTTTTATTTGAAGAGTGATATTTAGTTAATTATTTTTGAAGATAATTAATATATAAATTCCTCACATCCAGCAATTTATTGTAGAATTTTTGGGGTTCCATATCTTGCGCTAGCTACAGATTACTACAGACTGTTCTGTCTTTTACAGATTCTGTTTTTCGTGTGTTGTTTGCTTATTTTGATGAATCTATGGCTAGTAAAATAGTTTATAATCCATAGAGAAGTTGGAATACATTAGGTTTAACACCAATATAAATAAAGAATGAGTTCATTACAGTACCTTGAAGTGGTCTTTTGTTTTCTTTCGCTAACGGAGCTCACGAGTTTTCTATTTTGAGTTTTGTGTTGTGAAGTTTTCAAGTTTTGGGTGAATTCTTTTGATGGATCATGGAACAAGGAGTGGCAAGAGCCTAAGCTTGGGGATTCCCATGTCACACCCAATATAATCCAAGGACACGAAAATTCAAAGCTTGGGGATGCCCTGGAAGGCATCCCCTCTTTCGTCCACTTCCATCGGTAATTTACTTGGAGCTATATTTTTATTCACCAACATGATATGTGTTTTGCTTGGAGCGTCTTGTATTATTTGTGTCTTTGTGTCTTAGTATGCCACAATCATCCTTGCTGTACACACCTTTTGAGAGAGCCATACATGAATTAAAATTTGATAGAATACTCTATGTGCTTCACTTATATCTTTTGAGCTAGTAATTTTGCTCTATGTGCTTCACTTATATCTTTTGAGCTAGTAATTTTGCTCTATGTGCTTCACTTATATCATTTGAGCTAGATAATTTTTCCCTATTTGCTTCACTTATATCTTTTTGAGCTAAGTAGTTATGCTCTATGTGCTTCACTTAGATCTTTTAGAGCACGGTGGTGGATTTGTTTTAAAGAAACTATTGATCTCTCATGCTTCACTTAAATTATTTTGAGAGTCTCTTAATAGCATGGTAATTTTCTTAACAATAATATGCTTGGTATTCAAGATTTGTGAAACTTTCTTTTGAGTGTGTTGAATACTAAGAAAATATTGAAGCATGATAATTGTTTTGAGATATGGAGGTGATAATATTAAAGTCATGCTAGTTGAGTAGTTGTGAATTTAAAGAATACTTGTGTTAAAGTTTGTGATTCCTGTAGCATGCATGTATGGTGAACCATTATGTAACGAAGTCGGAGCATGATTTGTTTATTGATTTTCTTCCTTATGAGTGGCGGTCGGGGACGAGTAATGGTCTTTTCCTACCAATCTATCCCCCCAGGAGCATGCGCGTAATACTTTGCTTTGATAACTTCTAGATTTTTGTAATAATTAGATGAGTTCTTTATGACTAATGTTGAGTCCACGGATTATACACACTCTCACCCTTCCACCTTTGCTAGCCTCTCTAATACCGCGCACCTTTCGCCGGTATCATACACCTACCATATACCTTCCTCAAAACAGCCACCATACCTACCTATTATGGTATTTCCATAGCCATTCCGAGATATATTGCCATGAAACTTTCCACCATCTAGTTCATCATGACACATTCATCATTGTCATATTGCATAGCATGATCATGTAGTTGACATAGTATTTGTGGCAAAGCCACCGTTCATAATTTCTTCATACTTGTCACTCTTGATTCATCGCATATCCCGGTACACCGCCGGAGGCATCCATATAGAGTCATACTTTGTTTTAGAATCGAGTTGTAATCATTGAGTTGTAAATAAATAAAAGTGTGATGATCATCATTCAATAGAGCATTGTCCCAAAAAAGAAAGGCCAAAAAAAGAAAGGCCAAATAAAAAAAAGAAGGCCCAAAAAAAAGAAAATAAATAAAAAGGGGCAATGCTACTATCCTTTTTCCACACTTGTGCTTCAAAGTAGCACCATGATATAGCGAGTCTAATATATTGTGTTTCAAAGTAGCACCATGTTCTTCATATAGAGAGTCTCATATGTTTTCACTTTCATATACTAGTGGGAATTTTCCATTATAGAACTTGGCTTGTATATTCCAATGATGGGCTTCCTCAAAATTGCCCTAGGTCTTCGTGAGCAAGCAAGTTGGATGCACACCCACTAGTTTCTTTTGTTGAGCTTTCATACATTTATAGCTCTAGTGCATCCGTTGCATGGCAATCCCTACTCACTCACATTGATATCTATTGATGGGCATCTCCATAGCCAGTTGATACGCCTAGTTGATGTGATACTACCTTCCCCTCCTTTTTGTCTTCTCCACAACCACCATTCTATTCCACCTACAGTGCTATATCCATGGCTCACGCTCATGTATTGCATGAAGATTGAAAAAGTTTTGAAAAAGTAAGAGTATGAAACAATTTCTTGGCTTGTCATCCGGGTTGTGCATGATTTAAATACTTTGTGTGGTGAAGATGGAGCATAGCCAGACTATATGATTTTGTAGGGATAACTTTCTTTGGCCATGTTATTTTGAGAAGACATAATTGCTTTGTTAGTATGCTTGAAGTATTATTCTTTTTATGTCAATATAAACTTTTGTCTTGAATCTTTCTTCTGAATATTCATACCACAATTAAGAAAATTTGCATTGAAATTATGCCAAGTAGCAGTCCGCATCAAAAATTCTCTTTTTATCATTTACCTACTCGAGGACGAGCAGGAATTAAGCTTCGGGATGCCTGATACGTCTCCAACGTATCTATAATTTTTGATTGCTCCATGCTATATTATCTACTGTTTTGGACTATATTGGGCTTTATTTTCCACTTTTATATTAATTTTGGGACTAACCTATTAACCGGAGGCCCAGCCCAGAATTGCTGTTTTTTTGCCTATTTCAGTGTTTCAGATAAACGGAATATCAAACGGAGTCCAAACGGAATAAAATCTTCGGGAACGTGATTTTCTCACCGAACGTGGTCCAGGAGACTTGGACCCTGCTCCAAGGAACAAAAGAGGCGGTCACGAGGGTGGGGGGCGCCCCCCTGGGGCGTGCCCCCTGCCTCGTGGGCCCCTTGTTGCTCCTCCGACGTACTTCTTCCTCCTATATATACACACGTACCCCCAAACGATCAGAACAGGAACCAAAACCTAATTCCACCGCCGCAACTTTCTATATCCATGAGATCCCATCTTGGGGCCTATTTCGGAGCTCCGCCGGAAGAGGGCTGTCATCACGGAGGGCTTCTACATCATCATAGCCTCTCCGATGAAGTGTGAGTAGTTTACCTCAGACCTTCGGGTCCATAGTTAGTAGCTAGATGGCTTCTTCTCTCTCTTTGAATCTCAATACAAAGTTCTCCCCCTCTCTTGTGGAGATCTATTCGATGTAATCTTCTTTTTGCGGAGTGTTTGTTGAGATCGATGAATTGTGGGGTTATGATCAAGTCTATCTATGAATAATATTTGAATCTTCTCTCAATCCTTTTATGTATGATTGGTTATCTTTGCAAGTCTCTTCGAATTATCCGTTTCGTTTGGCCAACTAGATTGGTAGTTCTTGCCATGGGAGAAGTGCTTAGCTTTGGGTTCGATCTTGCGGTGTCCTTACCCAGTGACAGAATGGGCAGCAAGGCACGTATTGTATCGTTGCCATCGAGGATAACAAGATGGGGTTTATTTCATATTGCATGAATTTATCTCTCTACATCATGTCATCTTGCTTAAGGTGTTACTCTGTTTTTAACGTAATACTCTAGATGCATGTTGGATAGCGGTCGATGAGTGGAGTAATAGTAGTAGATGCAGAATCGTTTCGATCTACTTGTCATGGATGTGATGCCTATATACATGATCATGCCTAGATATTCTCATAACTATGCTCAATTCTGTCAATTGCTCAACAGTAACTTGTTCACCCACCGTAGAATACTTATGCTCTTGAGAGAAGCCACTAGTGAAACCTATGCCCCCCGGGTCTATTCTCATCATATCAATCTCCATCACTTTAATCTTGCTTTGCTTTTTTACTTTGCTTTTACTTTTTACTTTGCATCTTTATACCAAAAATACCAAAAAATATTATATCTATTAGATCTCACTCTCGTAAGTGACTGTGAAGGGATTGACAACCCCTAATCGCATTGGTTGCGAGTAGCTATCGTTTTGTGCAGGTATGAGGGACTTGAGCGTGGCATCCTACTAGATTGATACCTTGGTTCTCAAAAACTGAGGGAAATACTTACGCTACTCTGCTGCATCATCCCTTCCTCTTCGGGGAAAACCAACGCAAGCTCAAGACGTAGCACCAGGCGGGCACCAGCGCGCGCAGTGTCCTTGCTTCCTCTTTGGTGCTAAAGGGGCAAGCACAGACAAGGAGTCCCGAGGCATCAGACAACAGTTTCCATATCGGTGCAACAAGACCTAGACTAGCAGGACGGCATGACGGAGGTCACCTTGGAGCCCAAGACGGTGTCACCACCAGAGCTTTTGGTAGGCGAAGACTACTTTTGTCAGGATAGCTGATTCTAGTTGTCTCCCTTCGAATTTGGCCGTTGTGGGATCCCTTCCCACTCAATATTTGGGAGGAGGACCAGGGCCTCTATAAATAGGACTAGCTACCACCATAGGGAGGCATCTCATCTTGGACTAGATCCATTCCACCAAGGCCATGAGACAAGCTCATCGAGCTCAGGAACACCTCTCCTCGTGAGGCTGTTCTTCCTGTGTAACTGTTCATCCTCAACCCAGGAGGCAATCCACCACACCACACTGGAGTAGGGTATTACACCACAACGGTGGCCCGAACCAGTATAAATCTTGTGTCTCATGTTCTTTGGGTTCATTGAGCTAGGCCGTGTGATCATAGAGTGTGCGAGCTAGAGAGGGGGAGAGATCTTTGTGCGCACCCATTGTTCGAACCTCAAGGGTTTTGCCGAAACCCAAAATCCGACATTTGGCGCGCCACGTAGGGGTGCGCCGGAGTTTCTCTTCCCCCGGTTGGTCCGCCGACGTCCTGAGGGTCCGATGTCCGGTGACCCGAGGACCAACGCCGACCGCTGGGCAGCTTGGCTAGCCTGGGCAGCGCCATCCGCCCAAGAAGACCTCAACCTAGCGCCCCAGGTGGCGCGCGCACCGCCAAGTGCCGCGGGACGTGGGCGACACAGTCAAACGCCGTCCGCCCTCACTCCACCACAAGTGCGGGCGGCCGCAAGGGCCTCAAGCCACGCCGCGGCCACGGTGCCGCACAGCCGACGGGAGCAAGCAAACATGAGGGCCGCACTCACGGTGGCTCAAGAGCTGCTGCGATGCCGACTGATGGAGAGCGGCCGGGACGCTGTAACATCCCAAAATTCTAAATTTTGGAATGTTATAATAAATAGATAGATTTGATTGATTGACTGAAAGTGAGTGAATTCGAAACTTTTTGAAAGTTAAATGAGAGGGAATAAAAGGACTTTCCCAAAACTTTCATTTTTATGCTCTCCGCGAATTCAAATACTTTCCATCACAAAACCCTGGAGAGAAGATGACATGACTTCTTCCATTTATTTAAATGACAAGGGGGTGTTGAAAATATTTGAATTTCATTTGGAAAATATTTCCACTTCTGAAACTTTATGCAACTCAATGATTTTCATGAGAGAAGATAAAATGACTTCTTCAAAACATATGAAATATGAGTTGGGAGTTACGAAGAATCAAATTCAAAGCCCTTTTGAATTTATTTTCAATTTGGAGTTATTTGAGTTTTATTCAAATTATTTTTCTCCAAAAATAAAATATATGGAAAATAGGGTATCTTGATTCCCTACAACAGAAAATTGGAGAAAAATTAATTTGAAATCATTTTGGTATTTAAAAAATGATTTTTGTTGGATTTTAATAGACCAGTAGCACTCTTTGAAAATTTTGATATATAATATGCCTATATAAAGTTTTATTTTATTTTCGTTTTTCAGTTTATCGCATTCTGTAAAAAAAAAACTGCACCACGCGGCGGGCCGAAGGAAAAAAAAAACTGCGCCGCGCGGCCGGCCGAAGGCCTTTAGGCCCATTGCCTCTTTTCTTCTCTGTTTCGTATATTTTCGTTTACGTTTAGTCCCACATTGCCTAGCCTTTGACCCCTAAGCCTCTTTTCCACCAATAAATATAGATCCATAGAGCCTCCAAAAATCATCCGATTCGGGTTAAATCTATATTTTGGTTTGACTAGATTCATTTAAAAAAAATATTTCTCCTCTCCGGCGCGACTTCTGGAAATTATCTCTTCTCTCCAAAGTCGTCTTTTCTCTGCCTTATAAAGGTATCTTTCTTTGTTTTTTTCTTCTTATACCTCTGTAGTTTATTATTTTTAGACTAATATGATAAAATAATTAGATTATTAATTAGTCTACGTATTTATACGTTAGACCTTAACCGTAGCTATTTTTTTTCCTTCTTTCTTCCGTAAAACAGCTTGGCCCTGATTTTTCAAATAGCCATAATTTTTTACCCGTTTGCCCAAATCCAACGAAACCAACACCCACTTCTTCGTTATGATCTCCTCTATCCAGTAATCCAAATCAAACATGTTTTTGAAAATTATAAAATTTGAATTAGATCAGATTTGAATTCAAACTTCTTTTGATCATATATTTTTATCCGTAACTCCGTTTGAGTTGATTCTTTTTGCAAATCGAAGCTCTTGACCTAAATTTTCTGATAAGGCCAAATTCACATAATTTTGGTATTGTTAGAAATTGTTTTATGTTGCAAGAGCTATTTGCTTGGTTTTGATGTTTTCCAAATCATTTTCTTCGTTCTTTCCGATCTTTTGAGTGATTGTTTATGCGTGGTTACTATTGCTTGCTCATGATAGATTGACCGGAGTGTGACGAGTAGATCTATCAAGATTTTTGAGTGTGAATCATCTTCATCAACATTGCAGGGAAGTTCACACTTTGATCATACCTTTTCTACAACCCAGTTTTTCTTGCATTAGATCATTCCTCACACATTGCATGATTAGGATCTAATTAAATTGTGGGATGGGAAGTAGATGAGGTAGTACCTATTACCTGTTCATTATCAAACCCTTGGGAGTTACTATTACGTTAGGCTTATACTGCCATACTATGCTCGTAGACGTGGATTGGGTTTGAGAGTATTTCATGACAAATGTGAGATTGTTAATTAATGGTTTACTTAAGGTGGAAACTTAAACACACATCTGGGTGGATTGAGGCACCTCGGTATTCCAGGACTTGCCTGTCTAGGCACCTGGGTATTCCAGGACTTGCCTGTTTTTCATTTGGACCGCCACCCAGGCCCAAAGGGATCATAAGATTATTCATACTAGAAACTTCCGTGTGCAGCCACAAGCCATTATGGGCTCTGGCATAGTTGATTAAGTCGTGCGAACTCTTATAGGGTAGACTAGCAGATGTAGGGGAAAGTAGGTGTACTGGTCTATCCAACGTAAGGTGCTAGCGCTTCTGAAAGACTATGTCTCGGTCATCCGTTTCTCAAACATCCTGTAGTGCGAGAAATCCAACGGAGGCGATCGAGTCTTGTGGGGAAAAGTGTGCAAACCTCTGCAGAGTGTATAAACTAATCATGATTAGCCGTGTCCCCGGTTATGGACATCTTGAGTATCTAGTTCTTGGATTATCCTGTTGATCTCATCATGTTACTTCTAAATTAATATTGTTGGGTTATTGATGACTATTTTTAATTGGGATTGAGAATGTTGTCAACCATTCTCAATGTTTAACAACCACCATGATAGTAATTAAATTTATTCCTTTGAAGTAGGGAAAAATTGGCTTTTCGCAAAAACCTTATTATAACCATAGAGCTTTTCCACCAGCCATATATGCATGTAGTGATAGCCATTGTTCATCATTTCTCTCTATGGTGTGAATTTGCCAGTACATTCAATGTACTGACCCTCTGTGCCTGCAACGTCTCATGTTGCAGGATTTCTTACGACGAGTAAGTGATACGTTAGGGTTATGATTTCTACACTCAACTTTGCCGTTGGTGTTGACGGGAATCCACAACCTTGTTGCTTCCGCTATATGGATTGAGGTAATAGTATTTACGTTACTTTATACATGTGATTTACCTCTGTTATAAATCCTTCGAGTACTGTGTGTGTCAGCATACCGATCCAGGGATGACACTTAAGCATAGAGACTTGATCCATTCGGGTCGGGTCGCTACAGACGCATTGCTGGAGCGCGTCGCCGAGCTACTGGATGCGGCAGCCTCGGGAGCACCGCCCTTTTGCTCCTTGCTCAAGCCCCAGGCCACAACCGGATCGCATAGCGGGCCTTGCCGTGCCCGTGCACCCCCAGGAGCGCCAGGAGGCTTCATCGACAGCGGCGCGACCAGAAGCGCTGGGCACTCGCTGACGCCCGCGCCACCTCCGATGGGCGCGGGCACGAGCGTTGCCACCCGCGGCCTCGGTGGAATGCCACCCTACCATCCTCAGGGCGGTGCGACATGGAGCGTGGGGCACTTTGGTGAGGTCTTCGGGACCGTGGCCTTGGAGGCCTACGTGCCCCGCATGATAGACCAGGAGTATGCGGTGGAAGACGCGCAGCTCGTTCCTCAAGCCGGGCTAGGAGGATGAGGCATTGGAAGCCGAGGCCTTCCAGGAGCCCCCCGAGTGCGCCGTGAGCCTCACCAACCGTGCCGGTGACGACAGCTACAGGGCACCACTAATCTCTCTGGAGCAAGCTTATGCTAACCATGGGTCGCAGGAGGATCATGTCACAACAGCGGACGGTGTCCCTAGCTCAACGGCCTCCCTCCCACTAGGAGGAGCGCACTGGGGGCTGCAGGGGAGAGGCCGGGAGCCAGGTCCCTCCCCGCATCGCATGGAGCAATGCACCCCCGGAGGTTGGCCCTCTGTCGGGGAGGTGCCGATGAGCCTTCCCGCGGTAGAGGACCCATGGTTGCGGAGGGCGCAGCTGGCGTCCCCTTTGCCCCTTTGCTTCATCCTGGTTTCCGGTCGAACCAACGGTGGTCGAGGGTGGCACAAGGCCGGGCCCTCGTCTGGCGATATGAAGTAAGGCTCATGCCTGTGAAGATCTCCGCTCGTGACACTCTCACGTAACATTGAGTGGGGATGTACACGCCCCGGAGTCTCCGGAGCGCCGCCCTCAGGCCTCGGGGGCTCCCTCCCACGCCTAGTGGCAGCACTTAGCTCTGTGCTGGTGAGAAGGTAAGAAGACTATACTAGGTTCCGGACACGGCCATTTTCTCTTAAACTCTTTTCTGTAGTCATGTTTCTAGCTTTGGATTTAAGTTGAAGTGGAATTTTCATTGCTATGCGCGGGGGGGTGTCTTTTCTCATTCGTTTGATTTCTTGCCATCTGGTTCCTTGCCTAACTCGGAGTTTGTACCTGCTGCCTCCCCCCTTGCGAGCCCCTCGAGAGCGGGGGTGATAACCCACAAGTATAGGGGATCACAACAATTTTTGAGGGTAAAGTATTTAACCCAAATTTATTGATTCGACACAAGGGGAGCCAAAGAATATTCTCAAGTATTAGCAGCTGAGTTGTCAATTCAACCACACCTGGAAACTTAATATCTGCATCAAAGTGTTTAGTAGCAAAGTAATATGATAGTAGTGGTAACGGTGGTAAAAGATAATGGTAGCAAAAGTAATATTTTTGGTGTTTTATAGTGATTGTAACAATAGCAACGGAAAAGTAAATAAGCGAAGAACAATATATGGAAAGCTCGTTGGCAATGGATCGGTGATGGAGAATTATGCCGGATGCGGTTAATCATGTAACAGTCATAACCTAGGGTGACACAGAACTAGCTCCAGTTCATCAATGTAATGTATGCATGTATTCCAGATATAGTCATACGTGCTTATGGAAAAGAACTTGCATGACATCTTTTGTCCTACCCTCCCGTGGCAGCGGAGTCCTAATGGAAACTAAGGGATATTAAGGCCTCCTTTTAATAGAGTACCGGAACAAAGCATTAACACATAGTGAATACATGGACTCCTCAAACTACGGTCATCACCGGTAAGTATCCCGATTATTGTGACTTCGGGGTTAACAGATAATAACACATAATAGGTGACTATAGACTTGCAAGATAGGATCAAGAACTCTCATATATTGATGAAAACATAATAGGTTCAGATCTGAAATCATGGCACTCGCGCCCTAGTGAAAAGCATTAAGCATAGCAAAGTCATAGCAACATCAATCTCAGAACATAGTGGATACTAGGGATCAAACCCTAACAAAACTAACTCGATTACATGATAAATATCATCCAAACCATCACCGTCTAGCAAGCCTATGATAGAATTACTCACTCACGGCGGTGAGCATCATGAAATTGGTGATGGAGGATGGTTGAAGATGACGATGGTGACGGATTCCCCTCTCCGAAGCCCCAAACGGACTCGAGATCAGCCCTCCCGAGAGAGTTTAGGGCTTGGCGGCGGCTCCATATCGTAAAATGCGATGAATCCTTCTCCTTGGTTTTTTTCTCCCCGAAAGTGAATATATGGAGTCCAGGTTGAGGTTGGTGGAGCGTCAGGGGCCCCACGAGGCAGGGGGCTCGCCCAGGGGGTAGGGCGCGCCCCCACCCTCATGGACAGGTGGAGGCCCCCTGACGTGGATCTTCCTTCCAGTATTTTTTATATATTCCAAAATATTTCTCCGTGGATTTTTAGGTCATTCCGAGAACTTTTATTTCTGCACAAAAATAACACCATGGCAATTCTGCTGAAAACAACGTCAGTCCAGGTTAGTTCCATTCAAATCATGCAAGTTAGAGTCCAAAACAAGGGCAAAAGTGTTTGGAAAAGTAGGTACAACGGAGACGTATCAACTCCCCCAAGCTTAAACCTTTGCTTGTCCTCAAGCAATTCAGTTGATAAACTAAAAGTGATAAAGAAATACTTTTACAAACTCTGTTTGCTCTTGTTGTCGTAAATATGTAAAGCCAACATTCAAGTTTTCAGCAAAGATTATGAACTAATCGTATTCACAATAACATTTAGGTCTCATGTTTACTCATATCAATGGCATAATCAACTAGCGAGCAATAATAATAAATCTTGGATGACAACACTTTCTCAAAACAATCATGATATGATATAACAAGATGGTATCTCGCTAGCCCTTTCTGAGACCGCAAAACATAAATGCAGAGCACCTGTAAAGATCAAGGGCTGACTAGACATTGTAATTCATGGTAAAAGAGATCCAGTCAACTCATACTCAATGTAAACTAACAGTAATGGATGCAAATGAAAGTGGTGCTCTCCAACTGGTGCTTTTTAATAAGAGGATGATGACTCAACATAAAAGTAAATAGGTAGGCCCTTCACAGAGGGAAGCAGGGATTTGTAGAGGTGCTAGAGCTCTGTTTTTGAAGTAGATTGAATAATATTTTAGCAGTATACTTTCATTGTCAACATAACAACCGAGAGATGGTGATATCTTCCATGCTACAGACATTATAGGCGGTTCCCAAACAGAATGGTAAAGTTTATACTCCCTCTCCACCAAGAAGCATCAATCCATGGCTTGCTCGAAACAACGAGTGCCTCCAACTAACAAGAGTCCCGGGGGAGTTTTGTTTGCATTTATTTTGATTTGACTTGCATAAAGCATGGGACAGGGCATCCCGGTGACCAGCCATTTTCTCGTGAGTGAGGAGCGGAGTCCACTCCTCTTGAGAATGACCCGCCTAACATGGAAGATATGGACAACCCTAGTTGATACATGAGCTGTTCGAGCATACAAAACAGGATATTTATTTGAAGGTTTAGAGTTTGGCACATACAAATTTACTTGGAATGGCAGGTAGATACCGTATATAGGTAGGTATGGTGGACTCATATGGAACAACTTTGGGGTTTATGGAATTGGATGCACAAGCAGTATTCCCGCTTAGTACAAGTGAAGGCTAGCAAAAGACTGGGAAGCGACCAGCTAGAGAGCGACAACAGTCATGAACATGCATTAAAATTAATCAACACCGAATGCAAGCATGAGTAGGATATAATGCACCATGAACATAAATATCGTAGAGGCTATGTTGATTTTGTTTCAACTACATGCATGAACATGTGCCAAGTCAAGCCACTTGAGTCGTTCAAAAGAGGATACCACCCTATCATACCACATCACAACCATTTTAATAGCATGTTGGCACGCAAGGTAAACCATTATAAGCTCGTAGCTAATTAAGCATGGCATAAGCAGCTATAATCTCTAATTGTCATTGCAAACATGTTTATTCATAATAGGCTAAATCAGGAACGATGAACTAATCATATTTACAAAAACAAGAGAGGTCGAGTTCATACCAGCTTTTCTCATCTCAATAAGTTCATCATATAATCATCATTATTGCCTTTCACTTGCACGACCTAATAGTGTGGATAATAATAATAATGCACGTGCATTGGACTAAGTTGGAATCTGCAAGCATTCAATTCAAGAGAGAAGACAATGTAACATGGGCTCTTTGTTAGATCAACAATAATGCATATAAGAGCCACTTTAACATTTTAATTATGGTCTTCTCCTATTGACCCCCAAAGAACACGAAAATAAATAAAACTATTTACACAGGAAAACTCCCAACAAGCAAAAGAAGAACGAGCAATCTTTTTGGGTTTTCTTTTTAATTACTACTACAATCATGGAAAGTAAACTAATTAAAAGCTACAACTAATCTTTTTGTTTTTCTCAAGGTTTTTTAAACACACAAGAAGAAAGCATAAAAAAGGAAAATAAACTAGCATGGATGATACAATGAAAAAGTATGAGCACCGACAACTAGCAATGAGTGTGTGAACATGAATGTAATGTCGGTGAGAAATACGTACTCCCCCAACCTTAGGATTTTGGCCTAAGTTGATCTATGGCCACAACTGGCCTGGTGGATATCCAAAGTTGTAGTTGGGGTCGTATTAAGATGCGGCGAGTATTTCCTCGTGAGCTGCCGCTTGGAGACGGGCCGTCTCCGTCCTCCTCTTATACTCGTCCGCCTCCTCCCTGGTTATAACATATCTCCCTTTTGCCTGAAAGTCAAAGAAGGCAGGAGCAGGGAGAGCGACATGATAGGTGCGTCGTCTATCAAAGATTAGTCGGTACTGGAGGGACTGATCATTCCTCTCAACAAACTGATGACGAACAATAGCCTCATAATCTAAATAAATAGGAGATAACTCAATATCATACCCACGTATGGGTATATCAAGAAAATTAGCTAGACGGGTTGCATAAATTCCACCAAAGAAATCTCCACTAAATCTATTATTATGCAACCCACGTGCAACAATGGCTCCCAAATTATAATGTTTATCTGCTAATACAACACTCCTGAGAACACTGAGGTCAGGGACATACATGTGACATGCTTCATCCTTACCGTTTATGCACCTACCTATGAGGAGAGCAAAATAATGTATAGCAGGAAAATGAATGCTCCCTATGGTAGCTTGTGTTATGTCTCTAGATTCCCCCACAATTATACTAGCAAGAAAATCTCTAAATTCAGATTTGCGAGGTTCATTAGGACTACCCCATTGTGGAAGTTTGCAAGCAGTGTTAAAATCCTCTAAGTCCATAGTATAAGAATTTTCATAGAGATCAAACAGGACAGTTTGAGAATTGCGTGATGATGAAAATTCAAATCTCCTCACAAAGGAATCAGTGAGATGGTGGTACTGGCGGCACTTATCTTCCTCGAAGCTCTCAAGATCGGCATTACACACATACGCGTTAAATTCTTCCTTGATTCCTGCTCAATCCATAAAGTCCTCTGACGGCCATTCACAAGCCCGCACCTGAGCTTCCCTCAGTGGTTCTTCATCGGCATTGCGTATTGCAAGCCTGGGTCCTTGCTTCTTTGAAGTACCACATTGGTACATTTTCCTAAACACATTTCTTCCTCTGAAATTTTTCCGAAATTTTAGTAACTTCAAAATAAAAGTCAACCAAACTCAACAATATTGATAGCAACTACTCCTACAAGTGCCTAGAGGCAATATCATGCATCAAAACTACTTTTGACCACATAAATTTGACATGCAAGCTCAAGAACAGGTTCACCTAAGCAGCAAAAATATGCAATAAATAAAGCACTAGAACAAAAACTAATTGGACCATTGGAGGAGTCGCATACCAAGGAACAATCCCCCAAAGCAGTTTTGTGAGAGGTGCTTTGAGCAAGGAGATCGAAAATGGCAGCAAAATGAGCTTGGACTCGGGTTTGAGCTGGTTAGTGGTGTTTGTGGGAGGAAGAAAGAGTGTGTGATAGCTGGGATAAGTGGAGGAGAGCCACCGTGGGCCCACGAGGCAGGGGGCGCGCCCAGGGGGGTAGGGCGCCTCGTGGACAGGTGCTTGCTCCCCCTACTGTGTTCTCAGTGCCAGATATTCTCAAATATTCTAGAAAAAACCATATTTAATTTTTAGGGCATTTGGAGAACTTTTATTTTTGGGGTATTTTTTATTGCATGGATAATTCAAAAAACAGACATAAATTACCATTTTTCTTTATTTAATATAAATAATAGGAAGTACAAAGAGAGTACGGAGAGTTGTGTTTTCTAAATTCATCCATCTCATGCCCATCAAAAGGAATCCACCAACAAGGTTGATCTGGTCTTGTTAACAAACTCATTCCGAATTGCATGAAACCGGAGAATTTTTGAATAACACTAGGTTACCTCAACGGGGATATGCAAGTACCCAACAATAAGAATATCATATTTCTTCTTGACAGTAGGAAGACGAAATTCAAAACCTCCAAAAATAATCGATGGAAGTTTTCCAATAGAGTTTATACTATGAACTTGAGGTTGTTTCCTCGGAAAGTGTACCGTATGCTCATTGCCTTTGGTGCAATCAATAACAGCCCCTGCAGTATTCAAAAAGGGTCTTCCAAGAATAATAGACATACTATCATCCTCGAGAATATCAAGAATAACAAAGTCCGTTAAAATAGTAACGTTTGCAACCACAATAGGCACATCCTCACAAGTACCGACAAGTATAGCAGTTGATTTATCAGCCATTTGCAAAGATATTTTAGTAGGTGTCAACTTATTCAAATCAAGTCTACGATATAAAGAGAGTGGCATAACACTAACACCGGCTCCAAGATAACATAAAGCAGTTTTAACATAGTTTCTTTTAATGGAGCATGGTACAGTTGGTACTCCTAGATCTCCAAGTTTCTTCGCTATTCCTCCTTTAAAAGTATAATTAGCAAGCATGGTGGAAATTTCAGCTTCCGGTATCTTTCTTTTATTAGTAACAATTTCTTTCATGTACTTAGCATAAGGATTCATTTTGAGCATATCAGTCAAACGCATACGCAAGAAGATAGGTCTAATCATTTCAGCAAAGTGCTCAAAATCCTCATCATCCTTTTTCTTGGATGGTTTAGGAGGAAACGGCATGGGTTTCTGAACCCATGGTTCTCTTTCTTTATCGTGCTTCCTAGCAACAAAGTCTCTCTTATCATAACGTTGATTCTTTGATTGTGGGTTGTCAAGATCAACAACATGTTCAATGTCTACATCATTATTATTGCTAGGTTGAGCATCAACATGAATATCATCATTAACATTATCACTAGGTTCATGCTCATTACTAGATTGTGTTTCAGCATCAGAAATAGAAATATCATTGGATTCTCAGGTGTGTCATCAACAGGTTCACTAGAAGCATGCAAACTCCTATCATTTTTCTTTTTCTTCCTCTTAGAAGGACTAGGTTCATAAACATTATTTGTCTGAGAATCTTGCTCAATTCTCTTAGGATGGCCCTCAGGATACAAAGGTTCCTGAGTCATTTTACCACCTCTAGTCATAACTCTAACAAAATTATCATTCTTATTATTTAATTCATTGAGCAAATCATTCTGAGATTTAAGTAGTTGTTCTACTTGAGTGGTAACCATAGAAGCATGTTTACTAATAAGTTTAAGTTCACCTTTAACATTAGCCATATAATCACCCAAGTGTTCAAGCATATCAGCATTGCGTTTTAATTCTCTACCAAAATAAGCATTGAAGTTTTCTTGTTTAACCATAAAGTCATCAAACTCATCCAAGCATGGGCTAGCAAACTTAGTAAATGGGATTTCAGCTTTATCATATATATAGAGAGAGTTTACCTTTACTACCTATGTTAGGTTATCAAGACCATGTATTTCTTCAATAGGTGATGGATTAAGACCATGTATTTCTTCAACAGGTGGTAAATTAAGACCATGTATTTCTTCGATAGGAGGTAAATTCTTAACATCTTTAGCTTTAATATGTTTTTCTTTCATAGATTTCTTTGCCTCTTGCATATCTTCAGGACTGAGAAATAGAATACCCCTTTTCTTCGGAGTTGGCTTAGGAGTTGGTTCAGGAATTGGACCAGGAAGTGTCCAATTATTTTCATTAGTGAACATATTATTCAATAGAATTTTAGCTTCATCTGGTGTTCTTTCCCTGAAAACACAACCAACACAACTATCCAGGTGGTCTCTGGAAGCATCGATTAGTCCATTAAAAAAGATATCAAGTATTTCATTTTTCTTAAGAGGATGATCAGGCAAAGCATTAAGTAATTGGAGAAGCCTCCCCCAAGCTTGTGGGAGCCTCTCTTCTTTAATTTGCACAAAATTATATATTTCCCTTAAAGCAGCTTGTTTCTTATGAGCGGGCAAATATTTAGCAGAGAAGTAATAAATCATATCCTGGGGACTACACACACAACCAGGATCTAGAGAATTAAACCATATCTTAGCAGCACCCTTTAATGAGAACGGAAATATCTTAAGGATATAATAATAGCAAGTTTTCTGATCATTAGTGGATAGGGTGGCTATATCATTTAATTTAGTAAGATGTGCCACAACAGTTTCAGATTCATAGCCATAGAAAGGATCAGATTCAACCAAATTAATTATATCAGGGATGACAGAGACATCATAATCCTTATCAGTAACAAAGATAGGTGAAGTAGCATAACCAGGATCATATTTCATTCTAGCATTCAAAGTTTTTTGTTTTAGCTTAGCTAATAATTTCTTAAGATCACTCCTATCATTGTAAGCAAGAAAATCTCTAGCAGTTTCTTCATCCATAACATAGCCCTCAGGCAAAACAGGTAATTCATATCTAGGGGGAGAGTCTTCATCATCACTTTCATCAATATTATCAGTTTCAATAATTTCAATCTTGAGGCCTAGCAAGTTAATCATCAAGAAATTCACCAAGTGGCACAGTAGTATCAAGCATAGAAGTATTTTCATCATAAGTATCATGCATAGTAGAAGTGGCATCATCAATAACATGCGACATATCGGAATGAATAGCAGAAGCAGGTTTAGGTGTCGCAAACTTACTCAAAACAGAAGGTGAATCAAGTGTAGAGCTAGATGGCAGTTCCTTACCTCCCCTCGGAGTTGAGGGATAAATTTCTGTTTTCGCGTCTTTCAAGTTCTTCATAACGATAAGCAGATATAAATCCCAAGTGACTCAAAGAATAGAGCTATGCTCCCCGGCAACGACGACAGAAAATAGTCTTGATAACCCACAAGTATAGGGGATCGCAACAGTTTTCAAGGGTAGAGTATTCAACCCAAATTTATTGATTCGACAGAAGGGGAGCCAAAGAATATTCTCAAGTATTAGCAGCTGAGTTGTCAATTCAACCACACCTAGAAACTTAATATCTACAACAAAGTGTTTAGTAGCAAAGTAATATGATAGTAGTGGTAACGGTGGTAAAAGGTAACAGTAGCAAAAGTAATATTTTTGGTGTTTTATAGCGATTGTAACAATAGCAACGGAAAAGTAAATAAGCAAAGAACAATATATGGAAAGCTCGTAGGCAATGGATCGGTGATGGAGAATTATGCCGGATGCGGTTCATCATGTAACAGTCATAACCTAGGGTGACACAGAACTAGCTCCAGTTCATCAATGTAATGTAGGCATGCATTCCGAATATAGTCATACGTGCTTATGGAAAAGAACTTGCATGACATCTTTTGTCCTACCCTCCCATGGCAGTGGAGTCCTAATGCAAACTAAGGGATATTAAGGCCTCCTTTTAATAGAGTACCGGAACAAAGCATTAACACATAGTGAATACATGAACTCCTCAAACTACGGTCATCACTGGTAAGTATCCCGATTATTGTGACTTCGGGGTTAACGGATCATAACACATAATAGGTGACTATAGACTTGCAAGATAGGATCAAGAACTCTCATATATCGATGAAAACATAATAGGTTCAGATCTGAAATCATGGCACTCGGGCCCTAGTGACAAGCATTAAGCATAGCAAACTCATAGCAACATCAATCTCAGAACATAGTGGATACTAGGGATCAAACCCTAACAAAACTAACTCGATTACATGATAAATATCATCCAACCCATCACCGTCCAGCAAGCCTATGATGGAATTAATCACGCACGGCGGTGAGCATCATGAAATTGGTGATGGAGGATGGTTGATGATGACGATGGCGATGGATTCCCCTCTCCGGAGCCCCGAACGGACTCCAGATCAGCCCTCCCGAGAGAGTTTAGGGCTTGGCGGTGGCTCCGTATCGTAAAACGCGATGAATCCTTCTCCCTGGTTTTTTCTCCCCGAAAGTGAATATATGGAGTCCAGGTTGAGGTTAGTGGAGCGTCAGGGGGGCCACGAGGCAGGGGGCGCGCCCAGGGGGTAGGGCATGCCCACACCACCGTGGACAGGTGGAGGCCCCCCTAACGTGGATCTTCCTTCCAGTATTTTATATATATTCCAAAATAGTTCTCCATGGATTTTCAGGTCATTCCGAGAACTTTTATTTCTTCACAAAAATAACACCATGGCAATTCTGCTGAAAACAGCGTCAGTCTGGGTTAGTTCCATTCAGATCATGCAAGTTAGAGTCCAAAACAAGGGCAAAAGTGTTTGGAAAAGTAGATACGACGGAGACATATCAGGGGGCTAGGCGCGGCACGCGCGCGCTGCACGTACGCCCTTCCACGGCTGGCGCTTGCTCCTCACGACGCCCTCTCGGGCGGATCGGTAGGCCCTTCAGGAGCTGACGACCTCACGATCTGGCCGGAAGCCGGCCCTGGCCAAGGTAAATTTCAGCAGTAAACTCGCGGAATGACTCACGGGCCCATGAAAAAACACATCTTCAGCTTGGCCTAAGGAATAGATGCAGTGATCTGTTTACATGAGGGGCTCCCCATCACAAAATGCTCTCACAACTTTTAGGGCCGTGCCCAATTTTTCACTTACAGGCTCAGTAATAAGGGAGCCCAGACTCAATCGGACATATCGCTCGCCGCGTCCTCCGGAACGCCCTCAGACGGGTCACTGGCATCGTCATCACCGTCGCTGGCGCCGCCATCCTCGTCACCAGCATCACTGTCACCATTGCCGGCATCGCCCGCACCATCATCGACCATGTCGCCTCCATCCGCAGCGACCACCACCGCGTCGTCCACGGAGGTGAAGGCCCTGACTAGAGCGTCTACATTGTCCTCTACCCAGCGTGCCAGGTCATCCCGGATGGCCTCGGCCACAGGGCCAATGGCAGCGTCGAAGTCAAATTTGGGATAGGTGTTCTGGAGGTGGCTGAAGACATGGGAGAACGCGCGCTTGAGCAAGCCACGGCTCCTCTCCTCAACAAGCACGTGAGCCCTCTCGGATCGATTCTCCAGGCGTGTCACCACGTCACGAAGAAAAGGAGGTGACTTCCATATGTCAGATGTGGGGTTCCGGCAAACCCTTAAGGTTCGAACACTAGGGTGCGCGCGAAGTCTTTTCCTCCCACCGATATACGCCCTAGCTCGCTAAGATCTCGCGGACGAACTCGACGAACTCGCAACACAAAAAGACACGAGGTTTATACTAGTTCAGGCCACCATTGTGGTGTAATACCATACTCCAATGTGGTGGTGGTGGATTGCCTCTAGGGCTGATGATGAACAATACAAGGGAAAAACAGCCTCCTGAGGTTGAGGTGTTCTTGAGCTCGGTGAGCTTGTGTGTGTGTGTGGGTGGTCTGAATGATCCATCCCTCACTAAGGTGGTGGCTAGTCCTATTTATATTGGCCCTGGTCCTCTTCCCAAATATTGAGCGGGAAGGGAGCCAACAATGGCGGGCTAATTCGAAGGGGGACAACTAGTACAAGCTATCCTGACAAAAGTGGTCTTCGCCTGCCAAAGGCTCTGGTGGTGACGCCGTCTTGGGCTCCACGATGACCTCCGTCTTGCCGTCCTCCTGGTCTTGGTCTCGTTGCACCAATATAGCAACCTTTGCCTGATGCCTCGGTACTCTTCGCTTGCGCTGGCCTCCTTAGCACCAAAGAGGAAACAAGGACGCTGCGCGCGTTGGCGCCCACCTGGTGTCGTGTGTCATGGCTCACATCACGAGGGCCTCGTGAGGTTCGCCCCGCCTTGATATCTCTGCTCCTCGTGAGCCTGCCTGGCTAGGCCACTCCAGAGGAGGCCTTGCGTCGTCCGCCTCGCGCGGCTTGGACCCTCGCGAGGGTCTTGGATGCTTTGTTGGTGATGATGGGTCGTACGGCCTGCTGGCTCAGCCACGCCGCGGGCCGCAGGCAGGCAAGTCTAGGGACCCTTTTTCCCAGGACGCCGAGAGTAGCCCCCGGGCCCAAGGTGCGCTCGGGTTTGGCTTCACGGCGAAGCCAAGGGCCAAGTTCGGAGCACTGCGGGCCCCAAAAGCCTGCGGCCTCGATTGACTTGTGGTGGATGATTGGACGTGGACGTCTGCGCTTACATAGTTATTCTTCTTCCTCCACGCCCGACTCTTCCAATCTCCCTGCTGCCTCGACACCCTGCTCCACCTTCTCAGTCCGACCTGTGCTCCGCCCGCTTCACCGCCATGGCACTGAAACAAACAAAGAAGGGGAAGAAACCTCTGTCCTCGCCGACTGCGCCTCCATCCTTTGAGCCAGCGCACGGCCGGCCCCGGGTGCTCAACGATGAGGCCATGGACAAGGTGCACCCCATGCTCGCCTCTAGTTTCAACGAGTGGGGAGAGATGCCGGCTTGGCCCGCGTCTCACAGCAGCATGGCTCGGGCAGTTACCGAGGTCCCGATCTTCATTGATGCCCTCTAGGCTGGCCTACTTCCTCCCTTCTCTGCCTTCTTCAACGCGGTGCTCGAGCACTATCAGATCCACATGCTCCATCTTGATCCTCAGGCTGTGACCCTTCTCGCTGTCTTCGCCTTCGTGTGTGAGGCCATGGTGGGCATCGCCCCCTCTGTGGCACTCCTCCGCCACTTCTTCTCGTTGCATCTCACCTGTCCTCGGCAGAACTCAGGGTGCGCGGGTTTCCAGGCCGTGGCTGCGAGGGCAGGCATGGGGATCGAGTTCAAGCTCCCTTCATCCATGAGCGAGTTCCGTACACAATGGGTGTTTGTTGACGCAGGCGTGCTCAACCCTCTGCTCCAAGATCCGGTGGGCCCTGCTATTCCAAACTCCGGCTAGGGTCATCAGAAGCTCACGAGCCCCTGCCTTGCCCCAGTCTGGGCTAGGCTGAGGTGGTTGAAGGACCTTGGCGTGACTGCGCCCATGGGGGTGAGGGAGTTCGTCAGGCGTCGGGTGGCTCCTCTCTAGCGCCACTCTCGCCCGATGTGGGACTTTCTCAGCAGACAGGACAACATGAGGTTTCAGGAGGAGGGGCTTCCTCTTGCTGCGCGGCAGATAGTGCTCACAGTCCTATCAGGTGTCCCTCTGCCAGACGAGATGCCCAAGAATAGCTGCATGTTGTACCGCTGCGAGAACAAAGCCACATTTGCCGCGAACATGCCTTCCTTCGATGAGTGGGGGTTGCGCCTAGTCGGCTTGGTGGGGCCTCGCGAGAACCCTGTCATCGTGGTCCCCTTCTTCACCGCCGGTGCCGGGCTTGCCCCAGGTGACGATGCAGGGGAGCGAGCCACGACGGGGGCCGGCGGCTTAGGTGCTGAGGAGCACATGTCGTGTGGTGATCCGGGGGCGTCGTCCTCGGGATCCTGCGACCCTCCTCCTGAGGCGTCGGTTGCCGAGGAGATGCAGCATGCGGCTCCCGAGGCCGAGGCTCCTGGAGCCTCGGGAGGTTGAAGTGGGAAGGAGTTGGGCTGTTCGGCTCAGCCGGGCTCCCCTGAGGCCATCCCTCTTGGGTCTTCTTTGGCTCCGCCGCGCACCGGCTTTCACGTCCAGCGCTTCGGTTGCCTTTGTGTGGACTTCGAGGAGCTCCGCAAGAGGAAGGGATCTTCGAGCGGCAGCGGTATCTTCGGGCCGTTGAAGCAACGAAAGTACATCGCCGTTGATGAGTAAGTACCTTATCTTGGTGATCTTCTATGTGCCGCCTTCCTTTCCTAACGACTATCCCCTCAGGACCCCTTCTTCTAAGGCCGTGAAATCTCCATAGAAGTAGCTCCCTCTCATCCTGTCGCACCCGCCAAGCTCCAGCGCTACAGGCTCGGGCACTGCCCATGGCGTGGGGTCAGCCATGGGAGTTGGTCCGTCATCAAGGCGCCCCAAGCTTGCACCTTCACCGTCCTTTCTTCGCAGCCTTGCTCAGAGCGCAGCAGGCGTGCCAAGGGCTCCTACCCTGGTCACGGTCGGCGGCTGGCTGGCCTCAATCCCGGGGTCTTCTTCAAGCAGCGAGCCTTGTTTGGTTTGGGCCCCTCGCGAGGGTCGGCTAGCGCCTAGGACCGTGCCAGCCCCCAACCGAGAGGTGGCGTGCCACTTGATGCTCCACCCGCGGCCCCCAAGGTGGAGGACGAGGTGGGTCGAGCATTCGAGCTCGAGCGAGGGCGCAGTGTAGTCCGCCACAAGCTCTTCTAGGAGGTGATGGGCACGATGAACCGCCTTGGTGAAGAGCTTGCTGGTGTCGACTCGTGTCTTGAGGCTGAAGGTCTTCGGTTGGTGGAGGGGCGGCGCAAGCTGCGAGTGGCCATCAACCTTGGTCGCTATCAGCGCGACCTTGAGAACGGGAAGGCCGAGGCATCCCTCAAGATTGCCAATGAGGCCCGCTCACGAGCTTTGGAAGAAGCTCGTGAGGCCGATTGCCGTCGCGAGGCTGCGGAGGAGCGCGCATGGGAGCTTCAGGCTTGGAGCGCGTCCCTTGAGAAGCAGGTAGAGGCGCGCGAGGCCGCTCTTGCATCGCTGAGGGGGACACCTGTGGAGGAAGAGGAGGTCTGGCAGCGAGAGGAGACGCTGGCTCTGGAAGCCGTGGAGCGCAGCCTCAAGCTCGAGCGACTGGAGACGAGGGAGCGTCAAGTCGCGCAAGCAGAAGATGTTGTCGGGGCCCGCGAAGCCAGAGTTGAGGAGGAGATCATCTCCGGGTGGCCCAGGTTCGTGCAGATCTGGAGGGCAGGTATGACTTGAAGCTGAAGCTCGCCGGGCTGGAGGGTGCGGGCAGGGCTGCCGCCCTCAGACCCAGGTTGGATGAGGCCGAGAGGCGCACGGAGGCCACAGCCGCTGCCCTGGTTACGGCGCAGGCGGACTTGGCCTCCGCCCGCGCCGAGCTTCTTTCCCTCCGGAGACGAGTTGACGACGCCGAGGCTGTCGCTTGGCAAAACAGGGAGGAAGTGCTCCAGCACCGAACGCTGGAGCGCGAGCATGCCCCTATGCTTCAAGACCTGCGGAACAGGGCCAACACCGCCCTGGGTTACATCTACGACGAGAACACCCCGACCCCTCACTCGAATGACTACGCCAGCCACCTGATCTTCTTCACCGAGGTGGTGACGCGCCTAGAGGCTCAATCTGCCATAGCTCGGCAGCTTGTGGAAGAGAGGGCTCGTCGCCTGCTTCACCGCGCCTTCTCCCATGTCTTCAGCCATCTTCTAAATGCCGACCCCAACTTCGACTTTGATGACGCCATTGCCCCCGTACCCACGGCCGTCCGGGGCGACCTAGCGCGTTGGGTAGAGGACCATGTCGACGCGTTGGTGAGGGCCTTCACCTCGGAGGATCACGCGGTGGTGGTCATCGCGAATGAAGGTGATGTGGTCGATGATAGTGATGGGGGCGTCGCCAACGGTGACGGCGATTCCGACGAAGATGATGACGACGCGAGTGACGCGTCCGCGGGTGATGTAGCGAGTGATATCTCTGGCTGATCCCATGTTCGCCTGTTGTTCCATCCTGCATGCAAAACTCAGGCGTGGCCCTTGGAAGACTTGTAAGAGCGTTTTGAGAGGGGGAGCCCCTCGTGTAAGCAAATTGCATTTTTTTACTTTCCTATGGGATGTGGGTATGTGTCCTTGTGAGCTCAAGAAGCTGGGGGTGAGCTCCCTGATGTGGTCTACCTTAGTCAGCGCCAGCTTAGGGCTGGGTCGTGAGGCGATGAGTTCTTGAGAATCCTGCGGAGCTTATCACTCCGTTTGAGGGGGCCCCGTAAGAGGTGAGCACCTGGCGCAGTGCTAGCGCGTTCTTGACAGGTGTGCTCTTTGCGTGGTCCGGCTCGCGAGGAGCTTTGTGAGGCAAAGGCGATGGACATGAGTCCCAAACCAAACGAGATCCAGAAGGCAAGAAACAGCTCGAACGAGAAAAGGTACCCCCTGCGCGCATCAATAAAAAATTCAGCTTCAACTTAAGTCCAGATCCAGAAAGCAAAGCCACAGAAAGAGAGATCCAAAGCAAAAGGCCGCGTCCGGCACCTAGTCTAGTCTTCGGGTCTTCAAGTCTTCTCACCAGCGCGGAGCTAAGTGCCGCCACTAGGCGTGGGAGTGAAAGTGCGTTATATCGACTAGAGGGGGGGTGAATAGGCGATTTTTATGAAAGTCTTCAAAACGTGGAAGTTATGAAGACAAACAGAGTGAACAAGCCTATCATTATGCAGCGGAAGGTAGATTACACAATGCAAGCCATAGTCAAGTATACAATACAGTGAAAGCACAGTGACAAATAGCTTCAGTGTAATGAGGATCAGGTTGGAAGAAGTTATGAAGGCAAACAGATCATATAGTCAAGTTGTGAAGACAGAAGATAAAGCAAGCATGCAATATCACAATGTGTACTGGTAAGTAAAGGGAGGCGAAGATGAAACCAGTGACACGTTGAAGACAATGATATGTTGGACAAGTTCCAGTTGCTGTGACAACTGTACGTCTGGTTGGAGCGGCTAGGTATTTAAACCAAAGGACACACAGTCCCGGACACCCAGTCCTGAACACGCAGCTCAGGACACCCAGTCCTCACCGTTTTCTCCTTGAGCTAAGGTCACACAGACCCCGCCCAATCACTCTGGTAAGTCTTCAAGGTAGACTCCCAAACCTTCACAGACTTCGTTCACCGGCAATCCACAATTCCTCTTGGATGCTCAGAACGCGACGCCTAACCGTCTGGAGGATGCACAGTCCTCAAGTGTAATAAGTCTTCAGATCACTCAGACAAGAAGACTTAAGTGATGCCCAATTACTCTGGCTCTGGGTGGTTAGGGCTTTTCTCCTCACTAAGGATTTTCTCAAAGGCTTCGAGGTGGGTTGCTCTCAAACGACAAAAGCTGTGCACTGAAATCTGAGCAGCCAACCGTTTATGGTTGTAAGGGTGGACTATTTATAGCCGCTTGGCAACCCTGACCTGATTTGTCCGAAATGACCCTGGGTCACTAAGGAACCGACACGTGTACTAACAGTCGGGTTTTGAACTCTCACGGCAACTTTACTTGGGCTGCAAGTAAAGCTGACTTGTCTGACTCTGGACAAGATTTTCTCTCATTGTCTTCACTTGAAGACATAGGATTTGGATTAGGCATCACTTCAGTCATCCTGACTGGTTCTCTTGGACCCCACTTAACAGTACGGTGGTTCCTATGACACAACATGAATAAAATAAAACTATGAAGGATCTAAGTCTTCGAGTTCCAAAGGCTTCATGAGGAGTCTTCATATGTCATTGTCTTCGACATGAATGTCTTCATGAACCACCATTGTCTTCAATGTCTTCGTACATTTTTAGGGGTCATCTCTGGTAACTAAACCGAATCAATGAGGGACTTCGACCTGTGTTAGCCTGCAATTCTCACAAACACATTAGTCCCTCAACTAGGTTTGTCGTCAATACTCCAAAACCAACTAGGGGTGGCACTAGATGCACTTACAATCTTCCCCTTTTTGGTGATTGATGACAAACTAGTTGAAGTTTTCAACGGGGAATATAATTTGTGAAATTGTAAAGGAATTGTCTTCATAAGCTGCAAGGGCTCCCCCTGAGGATGTGCATGTAAGTGATTTGCTTCTGGAACACGAATGCACACAGCAGGTTGTATTTGTGGGAATCCACTTCAACTTATGATGACAATCCATCATGCATGTAAAGATATAAGAGGATAATGATATGCATAATGAAAAATGGACGTCTGCGAAATGATATAAGTGCGGAAATTATCGTCGTGCATGCGGAATTTATCTTCGCAAAAACACAGTGGCAAACATAGTAGCAGACGACCATCAAGTTTAAGTGTTACAACTGAAAGAACCAAATGTCGCAAAACGAGAGTTGTAAGCACGAAGCAAAATATAATAAAGCACCCGCCCCTTTTATTGACCCGCTTGAAGACTATAAACATCATATGCTTCTCCCCCTTTTGTCAGTGATGACCAAAAAGGTTTGAAGACATAGAGTTTTCTATGCGTTCCCAGGCGCAGCAGGGTCGGTGGTGGCATTTGGTGGAGCTGGCGAGCTTGGTGCAGTGACGACGCGCGCTGAAGAAGGTGGTGGTGATGTAGCGTCGTCTTCTTCCTCAATTATTTTTCTCGTCACTGTGGCAGCAGAGGAAGAGAACTCGGACTCTTCGAGCGACGGAGTCCCACGCAACACAGCTCTTCTGGGGGGTGTGGAGTCAAACTTGAATCTTTCTTTGAAGCCATCCTCCTGTAGTTCGGCTTCAGTGCACATCATTGTGAGGCCTTTCCAAGTGCGTCGACAGGTTTCATGTGCGACAAAGGCATTCTTGGTGGCCAAATTCCTGATGCGATTGACGTCTTGTAGGATACTGCGCATCTGCCTTTTTAGCCAGTCGTGATGCCTATCTTGCTTTTGGTGCAGAGCCACAAGAAGTTCACGGTCATTGAGTGTACGAGCGCGTTTCTTGGGTCTCTGTGCAGCTGTGCTGTCAGTGGCTTCAGTTGATGCAGGGGCACGTGTGGTGCCAGCCATTGGATAGACTCTGGAAATGGCTTCAACACCTTCATCATGCTGAGTGAAGCTTTGGTGTTCTGCATTTTGAAGACTTAATGGCTGTTTGGCAGGCTCAGGATAAATAGCTTCAACAGAGGTGTCCACATCAGGTAAGAAGATTCTGTGGTTGCGGGCTGAGGGTTGATATGATATGGCAGAGTGGAGCTTGATGAGCCTCATAACCCATGGAGCATAAATCTTCAGACCAAAGAGATCTGAGCCAGACGCTGCAAGTTGACGTATGAAGAGATCCTGGGCATTGAAGCATTTGCCATGCAGGATGCAGAAGATGAGAGTCTTCATGGCACCTTCAACCTTGGCATATCGAGAGTGCCCCTTAATGGGCCATAGAGTCCGCCTGATGATGTGATAGATAGTTCTAGGCAGGTACTCTAAGTCTTCAACGAAGAACGCCATCGGGTAAGGTGCGTCAGAAGGCAATGGCTTCATCATGGAGAGCATCTGACTCATATTTGGCTCAGGTCGCTGAAATATGCTCTCAACTGCGTCAGCATGGAGTTGGCAGCCTTCTTGGAAGAGTTCGCCTGGAGTGGGTAGGCCGGTGAGCTCAATGATATCAAATGCATTGGCTTCATGATGGACGTTGCCGGTCATCCACTCCAGGACCCAAGTCTTCGGATCTCTGTTGTAGCCCTTGATGTGCAATGTGGCATAGAACTGGAGCAGAAGCTCTTCGTTCCAGTGCTCTTCATCCGTGACAAACGGCAGCAGGCCAACTTGCTTGAAGCAGTCCAGGGCTTCTTCCAGACCAGGCAGACCAACAAAAGCTTCAACTTCAAGGCGCTGATGTGGAAAGATACGGCCTTGGTTGTAGAGGACGCAGGAGTAGTAGCTGCGCTGTGGGTAGCTCCAGAACCTATCTGACACAATCTTTTCCCTTGAGTAATGGTTCTTGGAGCGGTTGAAGAAGGTGTTATCTGCCCTGAAGCTATTGACATTGAAGGAGCCAGGAGCGGTAGCTGGACCTGGGAACCTTGGCAGTCATGGGATTGGCTTCTGTACCTGGGGCCTGTGCGCAACATGATAGTTGAACTGTGGACCGGCAGCAGACTCAGGCACAGAAGGGTCAGAGGCAGTAGCTTCAGTATCTCTTGAAGCTGCTGGTTGGTCGGGCTCCACAAATGCTTCAGTATTGGGTGTGGCAGCCGCAGTGGTGTCGGTCTCCTTGAGAACTTCTTCTTGCTGGTGTGGGGGAGATGGAGCTTGAGGTTCTTCGTGCTCTTCTGCATGTTCTTCGGCTAATGCAGCCGGAATGTCGTCAGCAGTCTGAGCCCTTGGCCCTTTGCGAAGCCTACGGAATGTAGGCGATGCCGGTGGAGTTGCAGTGGGCTGGGGCTCATCCTCTTCCTCCTGCGGGCGATCTGCCCACGATGCATCTTGGGTGATTGGCGTCAAAGGACGACCAATGCTTATCATTTCACTCGTTTCGAGCTGAGGAAGGACTGCATCACCTTGCACATTGTCTTGGAGACCAATGTCTTCAGCAGCATTGGGGTCGGCTGCTGGAATGTCTTCAGCATGCGGAGCCTCTGTGAGAGCAGGCTCATGCACGGTTAGTTGATGATCTTCATGAGGAAAGCGAACGGAAAGGGGTTCGACTATCAAGGGCTCTGTGGGAGCAGCCCGAGACTTCTTGGTCTTGCGCTTCTTGATAGTGGGGTCTGAAGGAGAGGCTTCAGGGTATTTCCTCTTCCTTGCTTTAGCTTCGGCTGTCCTTGTCTTCTTTTGCTCTGAAGCGGTTGAGCGGTGCTTTGGCTTCGAGCCAGGCTTGGCAGTGGGGAAGACAATCGGAACAGCTTCTTGTTGTGGGGCCTCTTGTTCGGCCACAGTGGACTTCTTCTTTTTCTTAGCGGCCATCCTGGGGTCGATGCCGGGACGCCCAAGTGCCTTTCGCTTCTCGGCCTCATTGTAGGCCTGCACACAGAGATCTGCCAAGTTCTTCATGCACTCGCGTGAACCCTGAGCCTCTGCACGTTTCTGCATAAAGTTTTCCTTCAACTCGTGCAGCATGACTTTGAAGTCTTTGACTTCTTGGACGCTGAGCGTGGCCATGTTCTGCTTGAACTGAGCCTTTTCAAAATCTATCTTCTGCTTCAGTTTCACTATGCACTAGGCAATTGCGAGTTCTGAAGCAATAGCTCCTTGAAAGGCTACGCTGAGGCCAATGGGCAGCTGCAGATCATCGAAGCTTATGTTGGGTGTGTCAAACCACTCATCAATGAAGTTGTGGATGATTGCTGCATCGAACAGAGGCAGATTGTTGAAGATTTCAGCCTCCTCCTTGCTCTTGATCAGCTGCTCAAGAGCGTCATCGGCAAGATCATCGTCACTAGATAGATCAATGGCCTCGCAGCGAAGAACGGCAGCGGCAGTGAGCTCTTTGCTAGTGTGTGGCTGTGGCTTCTTGGCTTCTTGAGGCTTGGAGACTCGTGATAAGTCTTCAGACTGCACACTTGCTTCAGGAGGTGCAGTGGCCAATGGCTTCGCTCTGGAGATCTTGGGAGAAGCGGCTGGCTTGGAAGCTTTTGGCTTCTTCTTCATCTGCTTCGGCTCCGGGGCAGCAGGAGTGTCATCAGACTCAGTGTCTGCAGGAGGGTCGTTCACGGCAGTCCCTTGGACTATAATGCGAGTGATGAGGCCTTCAAGATTGGCAAACGACCCGATGACATTTGGATTTGCGTCGTGTGTGCCATCTGCCCTTGGTTTGGAGGGACCAGGGTTGAAGTCCAACCCAAACTCCTTCTTGTTTTGCTTCGCAGAGTTCTGGGCAAATTGGAAGTTGCGCTTGAACAGAGTGTCATCGCGACACCAGAGAAGGGATGACGGATGTGTGTCAGCTGGCTGTTGTCCCCTGACCATGCATGGAAAGAAGCCTTGAGCAATGGCTTCGTCTCTGGTTTGGGGTACGAGATTCTTGTACAAGGCACCTCCCCATGGCCTCTTGAGGGCGTACTTCTCTGCATATTCCTTGGTGACGAAGCGGTAGTGGAACCACTGCTCTGCCCAATATCTTCGAATCCATTGGATTCGTGTCTTTCGCTGACCATAGCTCTCTTCAGGATCAGTTTGGTACATTTCTGCCAAATCTTCAGGCAGATCTTTAGATGTGTCACCACGTCTCTGTCTGCCTCCCTTCCTTGATTGTTTCTCGGTTGCCATGAAGCTTAACTTGGAAGGCTTCAAGAGATTCAAAGGCTTCAAAGGCTTCCTTTTGCTTGACCAATAGGAACTTGCTTCGGGTGAATTAATGTGACACTGTAGGAACTCTGCAAATGAATGCAGACTATAAGAACCAAAAGATTCTCCCACGGACATGTACCTGTCACAGCATTAAGGTGCGAGGGAAGGGGAAGAGGTCATATGCATTCTCAGAAGATTTTGAAGATAAATCAGTTTAGAAGATATTGACCTCATCATGCGAAGACATTCACTTTATAGAAAAGAAGTTGGTTCCAGATTTGTACGAACCCATAGATCAGTACAAGTGAGGAATCTAACTACTTCATGAAGAACAAGTGAATATACTAGGCAAGTTATGAGATACAGATGAGAGGAATGAAACTTGAGTGAATGGAAACCTCTTTTGGCAGAAAGTGATGGAGCAATAGGATCAAAAGAGGCTGTAAAAAGGCTTGTTATTTACCAGACTTGGAACTGCTAGACGAGGTGAGAGTTGAGGCCGAGCAGTTCGATCCTCCGTGCCCTAACTTGGCGACGGAAGACACCTAGGGCGACGGCGGAGAGACTGATGTCCGCTGTCGGCGTGAGAATGGCGTCGGAGAGGTCGCGGCAGTGAAGCACTTCGTCGCCGGCGTCGTTGAGAGTTAGCGGTGGCGCTAGGGTTTGTGCGAGGGTGGAAGAAGAGATAATGACCGCAGTGAAACATGTATTTATAGAGACATGGGTGGCACTGCGCTATTACTCAGGTGCCCCTGGCGATTCGCATCTGATCAGTACGTGGCCAGCATGCGGAATTGTGGGGGCAGTTTCACCCCACGCACGCCTAGTTTGTCGGGAGTCGTTCCTACTTCACCGGAATTCTAGTTGATGGAAAAACATTGAAAGCTGTTTTAAAGTTTGTCTCTGTGTCTTCTTCTGACAAGGATGCAGTGAAGACATTTGACAGTTTCAATAGAGTGCATATGACTTGGAGAGATAGAGTTTGAGGTAGGAAGCATGGAGAGGTTAGGGTCCGATCACATTCACTTAGTTCAAAAGATTCAAACAAGAAGACATAGCTATAAGTGAATGCTGTAGAGGACAGAACACCAGTACATATATAATCAACATAGTGAAGACAATCATGAAGGCATGTTGAGATTGAAGCCAAACCAAATGTGAAGACATAGCAAATGTAATGCCATGAGTGAAACACTTCAAGCAGACACAATTTTTGGTGGTGGCGCTACCCACCGTATAGGAAGTATTGGACCCAGACACGGCGCACAATTATCGTGGCGCTCCGAGGTCAAATTCCATGTTAATGTATTCACACTGAGAATGTATGTCTTCATTGATTGAAGATATACATTACTTCGTGTGTTGCACATCTAAGTCATCATCATGCATAAGTGTTAGGATGTGTGCCTGATCACAGGACATTTGAGGATTCCAAGATATTTAGCTCACACCGTAACTTGCAAAATCTCTTCTCATCCAAGGGCTTGGTGAAGATATCTGCCAATTGCTCTTCAGTGTTGACGTGTATGATATCAATGTCTTCCTTTGCAACATGATCTCTGAGAAAATGATGACGAATTTCAATGTGCTTTGTCTTCGAGTGCTGAACTGGGTTGTTGGCGATCTTGATGGTGCTTTCGTTCTCGCAGTAAAGTGGCACTTGCTTCAGATGAATGCCATAATCCTTGAGGGTTTGCTTCATCCATAGAAGCTGAGCGCAGCAGGATCCAGCAGCAATGTATTCAGATTCAGAAGTGGAGAGAGATACACAGTTCTGCTTCTTTGAAGACCAACAGACAAGTGATCGGCCCAGAAAGTGACATGTGCCTGATGTGGACTTCCGATCAACCTTGTCACCAGCATAATCAGCGTCCGAAAATCCAACCAGATCAAACTCTGAGCCCTTTGGATACCATAACCCTAGAGTTGGAGTGTGAGCCAAATATCGAAGAATTCGCTTCACTGCTAAGTGATGCGACTCCTTTGGTGCCGCTTGAAACCGAGCACACATGCAAACACTAAGCATAATATCTGGCCTAGATGCACATAAATAAAGAAAAGAACCAATCATGGAGCGGTATACCTTTTGATCGAACTCTTTACCATTGTCGTCAGGACCCAGATGATGTTTGGCTGGCATTGGTGTTGTGAAGCCTTTGCAGTCTTGCATACCGAATTTCTTCAGGCAGTCTTTGAGATATTTCTCTTGAGATATGAAGATGCCATTGCGCTGTTGCCGTATCTGAAGACCGAGGAAGAATTTCAGCTCCCCCATCATAGACATCTGATATTTCTCTTGCATCATATATCCGAATTCCTCACTGTACTTCTGATTGGTGCAGCCGAAGATAATGTCATCCACGTATATTTGGCACACAAACAGTTCACCATCATATGTCTTTGTGAAGAGAGTGGGATCCAGGGAACCAGGTATGAAGCCTTTGCTCTTCAGGAAGTATTTGAGTGTATCATACCAGGCCCGAGGGGCTTGTTTGAGGCCATATAGTGCCTTTTTGAGCTTATACACCATGTCAGGATGTTTTGGATCTTCAAACCCAGGTGGTTGTGCAACATACATTTCTTCTTCAATTTTGCCATTGAGGAAGGCACTTTTTACATCCATTTGATATAGGATTATGTTGTGATGATTTGCATAGGCCAGCAGTATACGGATGGCTTCAAGTCTGGCAACAGGAGCAAATGTTTCATCGAAGTCAATGCCTTCCACTTGAGTATATCCTTGAGCAACGAGACGAGCCTTGTTTCTGACGACTTGGCCATGTTCATCTTGCTTGTTGTGGTATGTCCATTTGGTGCCTATTATGTTATGCTTCCGTGGATCAGGACGCTTAACCAACTGCCATACATTGTTCAGCTCAAATTGTTGAAGCTCTTCTTGCATAGCTTGAATCCATTCAGGTTCCATAAAGGCTTCATCAATTTTCTTGGGTTCTGTGATTGAAACGAATGCGAAGTGTCCGCAAAAGTTTGCCAGTTGAGTTGCCCTTGAACGAGTCAGTGGACCAGGTGCATTGATGCTATCAATTATTCTGTCAATCTGCACTTCATTGACAACACGAGGATGTAGAGGTCGAAGACTTTGCTCTTGCTGATCGACGTTGTCATGGGGAGGAATGTCTTCTGGCTGAGCATTGTCTTCATGTGGATCAGGTGCTGAGATGATAAGTTCTTCTTCAGGACGAGCTTCAGAAGGTATAATTTCTCCAGTTCCCATTAGCTTGATTGATTCACTGGCTGGAACTTCATCTAGCACATCTGGTAGTTGCTCTCTTTGTGACCCATTGGTCTCATCGAACTGCACATCCACTGTTTCAACCACTTTGTAGTGAAAGAGATTGAAGACTCTGTAGGAGTGCGAATCCTTTCCATATCCAAGCATGAAGCTCTCATGTGCTTTTGGAGCAAATTTTGAGGTGTGGTGAGGGTCCTTGATCCAGCATCTTGATCCAAATACTCTGAAGTAACTTACATTTGGCTTCTTGCCAGTCAGAAGTTCATAAGATGTCTTGTTCAGCAGCTTGTGAAGATATACACGGTTGATAGTATGGCATGCAGTGTCAATGGCTTCAGTCCAGAATTTTCTTGGTGTCTTGTACTCATCTAACATTGTTTTGGCCATCTCAATGAGTGTTCTGTTCTTGCGTTCGACGATGCCATTCTGTTGTGGCGTGTATGGAGCTGAGAATTCATGAGTGATGCCCAATGTATCAAGATATGTGTCAAGGCCGGTGTTCTTGAATTCTGTGCCATTGTCACTCCTGATGTGCTTTATCTTGGCGCCATAATTGTTCATTGCCAGATTTGCGAAGCGTCTGAAGACATCCTGCACTTCAGTCTTGTAAAGGATTATGTGCACCCAAGTATATCTAGAGTAATCATCAACAATGACGAAGCCATAGAGGCAGGCAGTAGTGGAGAAAGTTGAGTAGTGAGTGGGACCGAAGAGATCCATGTGAAGCAGTTCGAAGGGTTGAGTAGTGGTCATGATTGTCTTCGAAGGATGTTTTTCCCTTGTCATCTTCCCAGCTTCACAGGCACCGCATAAGTGATCTTTCTTGAACTTGACGCCCTTGATGCCTATGACATGCTTCTTCTTCGCAAGGGTGTGGAGGTTCCTCATGCCAGCATGCCCAAGTCTTCGATGCCAAAGCCAGCATTCTGAAGCCTTTGCGAGAAGACAAACTGCAAGCTGTGGCCCTGCTGAGAAATCTACCACGTACAAATCATCTTTTCGATACCCTTCAAACACTAGAGACTTGTCAGATTCCATTAGTACCAGACAACGATATTTTCCGAAGATTACAATCATGTTTAAATCGCAAAGCATTGAGACAGACATTAAGTTGAAGCCAAGGGATTCAACAAACATGACTTTATCCATGTGTTGATCCTTTGAGATTGCAACTCTACCTAGACCCAGTACCTTACTTTTACCAGTGTCAGCGAATGTGATGTGGCTCTTGTCAGATGGACGTAAGGTTGAGTCCATAAAGAGACTTCTCTTGCCAGTCATGTGATTTGTACACCCACTGTCAATAATCCATTCTAAAGACTCTGAAGTCACTGGTGTCGTACCCTACAGTGCAGTTAGGGGGATAGGCTTCACGAAGAGTGTTGTGAAGCAAAAACATTTGACGAACCAGTGGATTATGAAAACTTAGATCCAGGTTAGGACAAGTAGGGAGAGTAGCATGCGATTCAGGTATGAAATACATAGTGATGCCATTCAGGCATTTGATCTTGCGCCCCACAAGATTTGTAAGGTCCCCAGCAATAGCATCAGAAGATTTTGGTTTTGTGCTGGAGACCTTTCCCTGCAAAAGAGAGTTAAGCTTTCTTAACCAACCACATCTTCAAGGGTGGCTTAGAAGCAATAAGTCTAAGTGCAGCATCTGAGAATTTTGGCTTTGGAGCCCTAGCAAACAGTCTAGCAGGTGGGCAATAGTACTCATAAGAATAGGCAGAATAGTTTTTTGGTCATATGAGAATGACGGTTTGAAGAACCGCTCTCATATGCCTGAGCATGGTTTCCCTGCAAAGCATTTGCGTTAGTGCGACTCAGATGAGTCCTCTGCCTGTATGAAGCCTTTGGTCTGAGGTTTGTCTTCTTCATGTGAGGTGTCATGAGGACATTCACAGGAAGATTCTCAAGACACGATTTTGGAACCCAGATCTTCTTCATAGGCGGTCCATTCCTGCAGTTAGTACCAATGTACCTGGCAAATACTTCACCATTCTGATTCCTAAACAGTTTATAGTTTGCATCAAAGGATTCATCAATGATAATTGGATTAGCACAAGTGAAGCCAGATAGATTGGATGGATCTGCTGAGGATTCCTTTGCAGCAACCCATGTGGTTTTGGGGTACTGCTCAGGCTTCCAGTAAGAGCCATCTGCATTAATTTTCCTCACGAACCCAACACCCTCTTTCCTAGGGTTTCGGTTCAGAATCTGCTTCTTGAGGACATCACATAATGTCTGATGTCCTTTGAGACTTTTGTACATCCCTGTTTCAAGCAATGTCTTCAACCTAGCATTTTCATCAGCAATAGCAGTGGTATCCTCAGCAGAGGGGTTAGTTACCACTTCAACAGTTGAAGATATTGCAATAGCAGTAGCAGTGGAACATTCAGCAACAGAAATAGCATTATCACACTCAATGCATTTAAGGCATGGTGGTTCAAATCCTTCTTGAGCAGAACTGATCTGTTCGGCTCGAAGTGACTCGTTTTCCTTTTGAAGATCTTCATGATCCGCTCTCAACTTCTCAAGATCTTGTTTCTTTTGAAGATAATCATAGGAAAGCTTTTCATGAGTAGTTGAGAGAGTCTCAAGACGATCTTCGAGTTCCTGATACTTAACATGAAGATTTTTTATGTCTTCAATTAAGGATTCAGAATGAGTCATTTCAGCACCCAACAGATCATCGCTTCTGTCTAACAGTTTTTGAATATGTTCCATGGCCTTTTGTTGTTCAGTTGCAATTTTAGCAAGTGTTTTGTAACTGGGTTTTGAATCACAATCAGAGTCATCGTCACTAGGTGTTCGATAGTGAGTAGTGCGTGTGTTTACCTTGGCACCACGTGCCATGAAGCAGTAGGTAGGAGTAGAGTCGTCCTTGTCATTTGCATCGGTGATGGTGATGGAGTCATTGTCTTCAGTGTTGAAGAAGGACTTGGCGACATAGGCTGTAGCCAAACTCGCAATGCCTGAATCAGACTCCTCCTCAGACTCCACCTCTGCCTCCTCAGAAGCGGACTCCTCCTCTGAATCCATTTCCTTGCCAACAAATGCACGAGCCTTGCCAGATGAACTCTTCTTGTGTGATGAAGACTTTGAGGAAGACTTGGACGAAGACTTTGAGTATTTCTTCGTCTTCTTATCGTCAGAGTCATATTCCTTGCTCTTCTTCTTCTTTCTGTTCTCATTGTCCCACTGTGGGCACTCAGAGATGAAGTGTCCAGTTTTCTTGCACTTGTGACAAGTTTTCCTCTTGTAGTCATGCGCAGAAGCTTCATCATTCCTTGAGCTTGATCGTGAAGACTTTCTGAAGCCTTTCTTCTTGGTGAATTTCTGGAACTTCTTCACTAGCATTGCAAGTTCCCTTCCAATGTCTTCAGGATCATCAGAACTGCTGTCAGATTCTTCTTCAGATGATGACACAGCTTTTGCCTTCAAGGCACGAGTTCGCCCATAGTTTGGACCGTAGATATCTCTTTTCTCAGAAAGCTGAAACTCATGTGTGTTGAGCCTCTCAAGTATGTCAGACGGATCGAGTGTCTTGAAGTCTGGACGTTCTTGAATCATCAGGGCTAGGATGTCAAATGAACTGTCAAGTGATCTTAGCAGCGTCTTGACGATTTCATGTTTGGTGATCTCAGTGGCGCCGAGGGCTTGAAGCTCATTTGTGATGTCAGTGAGCCGGTCAAATGTGTGCTGGACATTCTCATTGTCATTTCGCTTGAAGCGGTTGAAGAGATTGCGAAGAACACTGATTCTCTGATCTCTCTGGGTTGAGATGCCTTCATTGACCTTGGAGAGCCAGTCCAAGACCAGCTTGGATGTCTTCAAGGCACTCACACGGCCGTACTGTCCCTTGGTCAGATGACCACAGATAATATTCATGGCAGTGGAGTCCAGTTGAGTGAACTTCTTGACATCAGCCGCAGTGACACCTTCTCCAGCCTTGGGAATGCCGTTTTCGACGACATACCATAGGTCGACGTCAATGGCTTCAAGATGCATGCGCATCTTATTCTTCCAGTAGGGATATTCAGTTCCATCGAAGACGGGGCATGCAGCGGAGACTTTAATTATCCCTGCAGTCGACATAGCTAAAACTCCAGGTGGTTAAACCGAATCACACAGAACAAGGGAGCACCTTGCTCTGATACCAATTGAAAGTGCGTTATATCGACTAGAGGGGGGGTGAATAGGCGATTTTTATGAAAGTCTTCAAAACGTGGAAGTTATGAAGACAAACAGAGTGAACAAGCCTATCATTATGCAGCAGAAGGTAGATTACACAATGCAAGCCATAGTCAAGTATACAATACAGTGAAAGCACAGTGACAAATAGCTTCAGTGTAATGAGGATCAGGTTGGAAGAAGTTATGAAGCCAAACAGATCATACAGTAAAGTTGTGAAGACAGAAGATAAAGCAAGCATGCAATAGCTTCACAATGTGTACTGGTAAGTAAAGGGAGGCGAAGATGAAACTAGTGACACGTTGAAGACAATGATATGTTGGACCAGTTCCAGTTGCTGTGACAACTGTATGTCTGGTTGGAGCGGCTAGGTATTTAAACCAAAGGACACACAGTCCCGGACACCCAGTCCTGAACACGCAGCTCAGGACACCCAGTCCTCACCGTTTTCTCCTTGAGCTAAGGTCACACAGACCCCGCCCAATCACTCTGGTAAGTCTTCAAGGTAGACTCCCAAACCTTCACAGACTTCGTTCTCCGGCAATCCACAATTCCTCTTGGATGCTCAGAACGTGACGCCTAACCGTCTGGAGGATGCACAGTCCTCAAGTGTAATAAGTCTTCAGATCACTCAGACAAGAAGACTTAAGTGATGCCCAATTACTCTGGCTCTGGGTGGTTAGGGCTTTTCTCCTCACTAAGGATTTTCTCAAAGGCTTCGAGGTGGGTTGCTCTCAAACGACAAAAGCCGTGCACTGAAATCTGAGCAGCCAACCGTTTATGGTTGTAGGGGTGGACTATTTATAGCCGCTTGGCAACCCTGACCTGATTTGTCCGAAATGACCCTGGGTCACTAAGGAACTGACACGTGTACTAACGGTCGGGTTTTGAACTCTCACGGCAACTTTACTTGGGCTGCAAGTAAAGCTGACTTGTCTGACTCTGGACAAGATTTTCTCTCATTGTCTTCACTTGAAGACATAGGATTTGGATTAGGCATCACTTCAGTCATCCTGACTGGTTCTCTTGGACCCCACTTAACAGTACGGTGGTTCCTATGACACAACATGAATAAAATAAAACTACGAAGGATCTAAGTCTTCGAGTTCCAAAGGCTTCATGGGGAGTCTTCATATGTCATTGTCTTCGACATGAATGTCTTCATGAACCACCATTGTCTTCAATGTCTTCGTACATTTTTAGGGGTCATCTCTGGTAACTAAACCGAATCAATGAGGGACTTCTACCTGTGTTATCCTGCAATTCTCACAAACACATTAGTCCCTCAACTAGGTTTGTCGTCAATACTCCAAAACCAACTAGGGGTGGCACTAGGTGCACTTACAGGGAGGGAGCCCCAGGGCCTGAGGCCGGCGCTCCTGAGACTCCGGGGCATGTACAACCCCAACTCATTATTATCTGAGAGTGTCATGGGCGGCGAGCTTCACAGGCACCGAGCCTTGTTCACAGGTACCGACCTTGCTTCATATCGCCAAACAAGGGCCCCGCCTTGCGCCACCCTCGACCTCCTTTGAGCCAACCGGTCACCAGGACGACACACCATGCCAGGGTCCCCCAACGTGTCTCCCTTGTTGGAACGGGTGCCGCCATGCCAGGGTCGTCAATCGACGCTGCCGCCTGATTCATCTATAGCCCATGGTTAGCATAAGCCTGTTTTTTAGAGATTAGCGGTACCCTGTAGTTGCCGTTGTCGGTGCGATCGTTGTGGTTCTCCGTTGGTTCTTGGAAGGCCTCGACTCCTAGCGCCCCCTCTCCCCAATCTTCTCCAATGAACGAGCCAGGGTCGTCCTCTGGTGCGTACCCTTGGTCCATCATGCGGGCCACGTAGGCTTCTAGGGCCGTCACCCAGAACACCTTGCCATGGTGCCCCACGCTCCATGCTGCTCGACCCATGGTGGCGCCCTGGGGATGACTGTATGGCATCCTGCTGGGACCGTGGGGGGCGACACTTGCGCCCGTGCCCGCCACGGGCGGCATGAGGGAGTCGGAGCCCCTTACGCCGCCGGCCGTGCTGATGTTGATGAAGCCCCCGGGCGTAGTTGATGGCACGCGGATGTGGTGAGGTTCGTCACGCGGCCCGGTAGTGGCCTGGGAAGGAAGTTGATAGCAGAAGGACGATGCTCCTGACGTCGCTGCATCCAGCAGCTCGGCAACACGCTCTAGCAGTGTCTCCCGACCGCTTTCCATCAGCCTGCACCGCAGCAGCTCCCTTTCCACGGTGAGCGCTGCCCGCATGTTTGCTTGCTCCCGTCGTGAGTACGGTGCCATTGCTGCAGCATGGCTCACCGCTCTTACGGCGGCCCGTACCTACCGTGGGGTGAGGGTGGACAACGCCTGGCCGTGCTGCCTACGCCCGACAGAGTTTGGCGGCGCTCGTGCTACCTGGAATGTGGGGTCGAGACCTTCATTGGCAGGTGGCGCTGCCTGGGCTGGCCAGGCTACCCAACGTTCGGAGCCGGCCCTTGAGTCGCCAGACATCGTGGCTGAGGAGTGTCGACGAGCAGGCCGGGTGGAGGAGGAGCTCCGGTGCACCCCTACCTGGCGCGCCAAATGTCGGATTTGGGGTTCCGGCAAACCCTTAAGGTTCGAACACTAGGGTGTGCGCGAAGTCTTTTCCTCCGACCGATCTATGCCCTAGCTCGCTAAGATCTCGCGGACGAACTCGACGAACTCGCAACACAAAAAGACACGAGGTTTATACTGGTTCAGGCCACCGTTGTGGTGTAATACCCTACTCCAGTGTGGTGGTGGTGGATTGCCTCTAGGGCTGATGATGAACAGTACAAGGGAAGAACAACCTCCTGAGGTTGAGGTGTTCTTGAGCTCGGTGAGCTTGTGTGTGTGTGGGTGGTCTGAATGATCCGTCCCTCACTAAGGTGATGGATATTCCTATTTATATTGGCCTTGGTCCTCTTCCCAAATATCGAGCGGGAAGGGAGCCAACAATGGCGGGCTAATTCGAAGGGGAATAGCTAGTACAAGCTATCCTGACAAAAGTGGTCTTCGCCTGCCAAAGGCTCTGGTGGTGACGCTGTCTTGGGCTCCACGATGACCTCCGTCTTGCCGTCCTCCTGGTCTTGGTCTCGTTGCACCAATATTGCAACCTTTGACTGATGCCTCAGTACTCTTCGCTTGCGCAGGCCTCCTTAGCACCAAAGAGGAAACAAGCACGCTGCGCGCACTGGCGCCCGCCTGGCGCTCGCCTGGTGTCATGCATCATGGCTCATGTCACAAGGGCCTCGTGAGGTTCGCCCCGCCTTGATATCTCCGCTCCTCATGAGCCTGCCTGGCTAGGCCACTCCAGAGGAGGCCTTGCATCGTCTGCCTCGCGAGGCTTGGACCCTCGCGAGGGTCTTGGATGCTTTGTTGGTGATGATGGGCCATACGGCCTGCTAGCTCTGCCATGCCGTGGGCCACAGGCAGGCAAGTCTAGGGACCCCCATTCCCAGGACGCCGACACCATAGTCATCCCAGTGGGGATGAGGTGCATTTTCATCACAGATGGCGCCAGGCGCCGCGTTGGCTCTGGCTTCGAGGTTTTGGAGCATGGGGGCGTTCTCGCGCTCCGGCGTCCACCGCCGAAGCGCTTCCTCCCTGCTCTGCCGCGCGGAGGATTCGGCGACGGTGACCCGCTGCTGAAGGGAAAGTAGCTCGGCACGTGCGGAAGCCAGCTCGGCTTACACTGAAGACAGGGCGGCTGCGGCGGCTTTCTCGCGACGTTCAACCTCATCCAACCCTGACCTGAGGGCATTGGTCCTGCCCACCGCCTCGGCTTCCACAAGCTTCAACTTCAGGTCGTACTTGCCCACAAGATCTGCGCGAGCCTCGGCCGCCTGATGATCGACATCCTCCTGGGCCTTGGCCTCGCGCGTGCCAACAACATCCTCAGCTTGGGCAACCTGGTGCTCCCTCGTCTCCAACCTCTCGAGCTCGAGGCTGCGCTCCGTGGCTTCTAGCGCTAGCGATTCCTCGCGCCTCAGGATCTCTTCCTCCTTGGTAGGCATCCCCTTCATCGGCGCTAGGGCGGCCTTGCGCGCCTCCACTTGCCGCTCCAGGGAGGCACTCCAGGCTTGGAGCTCCCACGCACGTTTCTCCGCGATCACACGACGTCGATCAGCTTCCGGGCTTCCTCCAAGGCTCGGGCGCAAGATTCACGCGAGGTCGCAAGAGATGCCTCGGCCTTCGTGTTATCAAGCTCACATTGGCGGCGCCTGAGGTTGATAGCCACCTTCAGTTTATGCCACACTTCCACCAACCGAGGACCCTCAGCCTCGAGGCGCGCATCTACATCCGCGACCTCCCCGCCAAGCCGGTTCATCGCGCCCATTCCCTCCCGGAAGAGCTCGTGGCAGACGATGCTCCTTTCATGCGCAACTTTGAGTGCACGGCCGACTCCGTCATCCACAGCAGGGGCCGTCGATGGGACCCGAAGCGGCTCGCCCCCTTCCTGCAGGGGGCTGGGGGCTAGCGCCCCACCGGACGGCGACTGGGCTTCGACAGGAACCCGATTAGGATAGGGCTCACCGCTCGAAGAAGGAACCAAGACCGAAGCCATCCAGTCGCCGTCCATAACTAGAGGAGGAGACCTCATCACGCTCGTCACACCCCCGACGAGGCCACGAAGAAGAGACGGCAGGAGCGTGGGCTCGAGCCGCCAAGCCAGCGCATCTGCCTCTCCAGCCGACCCTGCGACGGGAGCATCATATTGGCCTGGAACGCTCAAGGCCAGCAGAAGATCCAAGGAAGGAGGGGTTTGCTTGCGGAGGGGCTTCGCGACCTTAGCAGATGGGATCCTGAAGAACCACCGTCAGGAAGGGAAGCAACACTCAAGGAATTACAGACATAAGGTACTTACTCATCTATGGCGATGTACTTCCCCTATTTCAACAATCGGAAAGCATCGCTGCCTCAGCTTGCGGACCCCTTCCTCTTGCGGAGCGCATCAAAGTCTACACAGAGCCAGCCGAAGCGTCAGGCGTGGCGACCAGTGTAGGGCGTGGCTGGTGAAGCGCCCGAGGGGATGACCTTAGGAGCATCAAGCTGGGGAGAGCCATGAAGTACCGCCTTGTGACAGCCTCCAGAGGCCTCGGGAGCTTTTGCCTCGGGAGCAACGGGTTGCGTCACCCCCTCAACTACTTCCTTAGCACGGGAGTTGTGGGCTCCCGAAGTTGACGCCACAGGAACTGCGGGCAGCTCCAATGCCGCGCCACCCGCGCCTCCAGTTTCCGGTGATGCTTGCCCCCTTGCGTCCACTCTTGGGGCAAGTTCGGCGCCGGCAGCAAAGATGGGCACCATGGTGATGGGGTTCTCACAGGACCCCTCAAGACCAACAAGACGCAACCCCCATTCGTCAAAGGGGGGCATCTGCCCAGCGAACTCCACCCTGTTCGGGCAGCAGTACAAGAGACAGCCCTCCAGTGGCATATCGGAGGGCGAAGGGTTGCCTGCCAGGACCTCGAGCACTGTTCTTCGTGCCACAAGCGAAAGCTCTGACTCCTGGAGTATCATGCGATCTGAGCCGATAGATAAGGCCCACATCGGCTGGGAATTGTGCTAAAGAGGGGCGACACGGTGTTGGAGGAACTCCTTCATCACCATGGGCCCGGTCAAGCCAAGGTCTTTCAACCTCCTCATCCGGAGCCAGACGAAGGCAAGGCAGGGGCTCGTAAGCATCTCGTGAGCCCAGCCTGAGCTGGGAACGGCGGGCGTAGACGGAGGCGAGAGCAAAGGGCTGAGCACTCCGACATCCACATACACCCACCGCGTCCGGAACTCACTCGCAGACAGCGGGAGCTCAAAGTCAATCCACGAGCCGGCTGTCACCGCCACTGCCTGGAAGCTCAGGAACCACGAGCATTGTCGGGGGTCGGTCAACTGCAGCAAGAAGAAATGGCGCAAAAGGGCCACGGAGGGGGCGATGCCCACCATGGCCTCGCAGGCGAAGGCGAAGATGGCAAGAAGAGCAATAGATTCGGGAAATAAATGCAGCAGATGAATCTGATAATGGTAAAGCACGACGTTGAAGAAGGCGGAGAAGGGGGGAACCAGACCGGCCCATAGGGGTCGATGAAGAACTGGACCTCGATGGCTTCTCTATCAACAAAAGCTCGGGACGCCGGCCAGGCTGCCGTACTACCCCATTCGTTGAAGCTGGTGGCGAGCACAAGATGAACCTTGTCCATGGCCTCCTCATTGAGCACCCGCGATCGGCCAACATCGGGCTCGATGGCAGGAGGCGGGTTGACCGAGGACAAGGCTTCTTGCCTTTCTCCGTCCAGTTCGGCGCCATAATGAGGGGAGGACTGAGCTCAGGTTGGATTGGGAAAGGAAGCTGAGGTTCGAGGAATCGAAGGAGTCGGAGGATGCGTTGCCAGTAAGGGGGAAATAACTATGTGGGACACCATGGCCGCCTAGCCAGGCGGATATCAAGGCTGTGTGGGGGAAGTGGGGCCACCCATATCCAATCGATCGCCACATGTCAGGCAGGGCCATAGGCTATTGGGCCCCACGGCGCTCCAATCTTGCCCTTTGGCTTCGCCTCGAAGCCAAGCCCGAGCGCGCCATGGGCCTAGGGGCTACTATCGGCGTTCTGGGAACGGGGGTCCCCAGACTTGCCTGCCTGTGGCCCCCAGCGTGGCTCCACCAGCGGCCCTGTACGGCCCATCTTCACCAGCAAAGATTCAAGACCCTCGCGAGGTGCCAAGCCTCATGAGGTGGACGATGCAAGACCTCCTCAGGGGCAGCCTCACGAGGCTGGCTCGCGAGGAGCGGAGAAATCAAGGCGAGGGGCACCTTGCGAGGTTTCTATGACGCAAGCCATGACGACTGGCGCCAGGCGGGCGCCAACGCATAGTGTCCTCATTTCCTCTTTGGTGCTGAAGGGGAAAGCACAGATGAGGAGTCCCGAGGCATCAGGCAAAGGTTTCCATATCGGTGCAACAAGACCAAGACTAGCAGGACGGCAGGACGGAAGTCACCATGGAGCCCAAGACGGCGTCACCAGCAGAGCCTTTGGCAAGCAAAGGTACTTTTGTTAGGATAGCTTGTACTAGTTGTTTCCCTTCGAATTTGGCCATTGTGGGATCCCTTCTTACTCAATATTTGGGAAGAGGACCAGGGCCTCTATAAATAGGACTAGCCACCACCATAGGGAGGCATCTCATCTTGGACTAGATCTATTCCACCAAGGCCACCAGACAAGCTCATCGAGCTTAAGAACACCTCTCCTCGCGAGGCTATTCTTCCTCTGTAACTGTTCATCCTCAGCCCAAGAGGCAATCCACCACACCACACTGGAGTAGGGTATTACACCAGAACGGTGGCCCGAACCAATATAAATCTTGTGTCTCATGTTCTTTGGGTTCGTCGAGCTAGCCCGTGAGATCATAGAGTGTGCGAGCTAGAGAGGGGGAGAGATCTTTGTGCGCACCCCAGTGTTTGAACCTCAAGGGTTTGGCTGGAACCCAAAATCTGACACTCACCCTCGTGGATTTTGTATGCTTTAGAGCGCCGGAGTATACGTCGTGCCTCCGTCTAATCCTTGCGGAGCTATTGTCGCATGAGGTAGGCGAGTAGAGGTTCTGTACAAGGGGTGATTACGACCATGATTTCGTGGGTCAAAGGTGTTTCCTCGAGTGCGGAACCGTCGATGATGTGATAGTCTGGTTCATTGTCCAGGGACATATTGTGAGCGGGCTCATTCATTAGTGCCCCGGCGTCATCATCCTACCATACTACGGAGGGCTTGACGAGCTGCTTGAGGAAAGTGTTTTTGGGAACCGGGTCGTGCTTGGTACCCATGCGGGCGAGGACGTCCGCGGCTTGATTGCTGTCTCTAGAGACATGGTGGAATTCTAGGCCCTCGAACCGGGCCAATATCTGGAAGACCGCGCTTCTATATGCTGCCATTTTGGGTTCCTTGGCGCCAAATTCACCGTTAACCTGTGAGATTGCTAGGTTTGAATCTCACCTTACTTCGAGGCGTTGCCCCCCATTGACGTGGCCATCCAAAGACCATGTAGTAGCGCTTCATATTCGGCTGCATTGTTGGGTCCGTGTACATTATTTGTAGGGCGTACCGAAATATGTCCCTATAGGGGATATTAAAATTACCCCAGCTCCCAGTCTGACTAGCATTTTTGAGCCATCGAAGTACATTGTCCACTGCGAATATGTACTGTATTCCCGGGGTAGTTCAGCTTCGGTCCATTCGACTATAAAATTGGCCGGCACCTGAGATTTAATATCTCGGCGTAGTTTGTATGTTATCTCGAAAGGAAGGAGCTCGATGGCCCATTTGGCGATGCGGCCCGTGGCCTCCTTGTTGTTGATTATATCATTGAAGGGGACCTCTGATGCCACTGTGACACAACATTCCTGAAAGTAGTGTCGTAGCTTTTGGGATGCCATAAAAACCATGTAGGCAATCTTTTGATAGTGCGGGTATCGTGATTTTCATGACGTAAGTACCTCAGACATGTAATAGAGCAGCTTCTGGACTTGGAACTTGTGGCCCTCGGACTCCCGCTCCACGGCAAGCACCGCATTGACCACCTGGCTGGTGGCCGAAATATATAGTAGCATGGGCTCGCCGACGCTAGGTGCGGCCAGGATAGGGTTGCCGGCGAGAAGTGTTTTAATCTCCTCAAGCGCCGTAGTTGCTTCGTGTGTCCATTGGAAGTTCTTGGTCTTTTTGAGCAGTCTGTAGAGCGGGAGCGCCTTTTCTTTGAGGTGAGATATGAAGCTTCTTAATGCTGCTATGCATCCGGCCAATTTCTGGACATGCTTGAGCTCTGTTGGTATTGCGAGTTGGGATAGCACGCTGATTTTGGCCGGGTTGGCCTCGATCCTCTATGGGGAACGATGATTCCAAGCAATTTTTCGGCAGGGACCCCAAAGACACATTTTTCTGGGTTGAGTCGTATATCATTGGCTCGTCAATTGTCGAATGTTTGACGGAGGTCGTCTATCAGTTGGTCAATGTTTTTGGTTTTGACAACCACGTCGTCCATGTATGCCTCGACCGTTCTACCAATTTGACTCTCGAGGCATGTTTGAATCATGCGCTGGTATGTGGGTCAGGCGTTTTTTACTCCGAACGGCATGGTGTTGAAGCAGAAAGATCCATAAGGGGCGATGAATGTGGTTGCCGCCTGATCAGACTCCTTCATCTTAATCTGGTGGTATCCGGATTATGCGTCAAGGAAGCATAGCGAGCCGTGTCTGGCTGTGGCGTCGATGGTCTGGTCTATTCTTGGCAAGGGGAAAGGGTCCTTAGGGCAGGACTTTTTCAGGTCTTTAAAGTCAACACAGAGCCGCTAGGACTTGTCCTTCTTGGGTACCATGACCAAATTTTCTAACCACTCTGGGTGTTTGATCTCGCATATGAATCCGGCCTCTAGCAGTTTTGCAAGCTCTTCGCCCATTGATACATCCATTTTGCATCATGTTTTCTTATTGTTATTTATAATGTTTTTATCCATAATAATGCTTTTTGGAATAATTCTAATGCCCTTTCTCTCATACTTTGCAAGGTACACACCAAGAGGGAGAATTCTAGCAGCTGGAAATCTGGACCTGGAAAAGCTACGTCAGGCCACCTATTTTGCACAACTCCAAACAAGCTGAAACTTCATGGAGATTTTTTTATGGACTATTTAAGAATTATTGGAGCAAATAACTACCAGAGGGGGCCCACCAGGTGGGCACAACCCACCTGGGCGCGCCAAGGAGCCCAGGCGTGCCCTAGTGGGTTGTGCCCTCCTCGGCCCACCTCTGGTGCACATCTTTTGGTATATAAGTCATTTTGACCTAGAAAAAAATAAAGATGGGGCTTTCGGGATGGAGCACCGCCGTCTCGAGGCGGAACATGGGCAGGAGCACTTTTGCCCTCCGACGTAGCGATTCCACCGGGGGAACTTCCCTCCCGGAGGGGGAAATCATCGTCATCATCATCACCAACAACTCTCCCATCTTGGGGAGGGCAATGTCCATCAACATATTCAATAGCACCATCTCCTCTCAAACCCTAGTTCATCTCGTGTCCAATCTTGTTACCGTTACTATAGATTGGTACTTGTGGGTGACTAGTAGTGTTGATTACATCCTGTAGTTTATTGCTATATGGTGTATTTGGTGGAAGATTATATGTTCAGATCCAATATGCTATTTAATACCCCTCTGATCATGTTGCAAGTAATCATGTGAATTTGATATGTGTTCGATATTTTGATAGTATGTATTTTGTGATTCCCTTAGTGGTGGCAGAACGTCGACTACATGACACTTCACCTTATTTGGGCCTAAGGGAATGCATTGTGGAGTAGCAATTAGATGATAGGTTGCGAGAGTGACAGAAACTTAAACCCCAGTTTATGCGCTATTACGCAAGGGACCGATTGGATCCAGAAGTTTAATGTTATGGCTAGAATTTATTCTTAATATTGTTCTCATAGTTGCAGATGCTTGCGGGAGGGTTAATCACTATTAGGAGGTTTGTTCAAGCAAGAACAACACCTAAGCACCGGTCCACCCACATACCAAATTATCAAAGTAGCGAACACGAATTAAACCAACATGATAAAAGTGACTAGACAAAATCCCCATGTACCCTCAAGAACGCTTTGCTTATCATAATAGACTGTTTTGGCCTGTCGTTTGCCTCAAAAGGGTTGGGCTACCTTGCTGCAATTTTGTTACTACTACCGTTACTGCTCGTTACAAATTATCTTTCCATCAAACTACTCTGCTACTTACAATTTGAACACTTGCAAACATTACCTTACTGAAAACTACTTGTCATTTCCTTCTGCTCCTCGTTGGGTTCGACACTCTTACTAATCGAAAATAGCTACAATTGATCCCCTATACTTGTGGGTCATCAAGCCTATTTTCTGGCGCCGTTGCCAGGGGTGAAGCGCCTTTGGTAAGGAAACATCTATATAGTGTGCTGAAATTTGTTGTCACTTGTTACTATGGAAAACAATCCTTTGAGGGGTTTGTTCGGGGTATATTCACCTCGTCCGGAGCCACAATTAGCCACCCCTCAACCTACAACACCTACTGAAAATATTGAATATGAAACTAGTTCAAGTATTATAGAACAACTGCTAGCTAATCCTTATATGCACTTGATATACGTAGAACAAATTTGTGGATTGTTTAAGCTTGTAGGTTTACCTAGAGATAAAGTTATGAAGAAGGTTTTCCCTTTATGTTTGAAGGGAAAAGCATTGGCATGGTATAGGCTATGTGATGATATTGGATCATGGAATTGGAGTTCCACCAAATTTTTTTATCTTATGCATCTAGTTCACCGTGACCGGAATTGTATATATAATTTTTGGCCTCGTGAAGGAGAAAGTATCACTCTAGCTTGCGGGAGGCTTAAGTCAATGTTATATTCATGCCCCAATCATGAGCTCTCAAGAGAAATTATTATTCAGAATTTTTATGCTCTTCTTTCTCGTAATGATCAAACCATGCTTGATACTTCTTGTCTTGGTTCCTTTATGAAGAAGACTATTGAATTCCGGTGGGATCTTTTGGAAAGAATTAAACGCAACTCTGAAGATTGGGAACTCGACAAAGGCAAAGAGTCAGCTATTAAACTTCAGTATGATTGTGTTAAACCTTTTATGGATACCGATGCTTTTCAAAAGTTTAGCACTAAATATGGACTTGACTCTGAGATAGTAGCCTCCTTTTGTGAATCATTTTCTACTCATGTTGAACTCCCTAAAGAGAAGTGGTTTAAATATCACCCACCTATTAAAGAAGAAATTAAAGAACCAGTGCCAGTTAAAGAAGAAACTATACTTTATAATGTTGATCCAGTTGTTCCTTCTTCTTATATTAAGAAACCACCTTTCCCTGTTAGAACACCTAAACCTGATGAGCTATGGTTAACAAAAGCTATATTAGAACACCTAAACCTTATGAGCAAATTAAAGTAGAACCTAGTATTGCTATGGTTAAAGATCTCTTGGAAGAAGATATGGATGGGCATGTTATTTACTTCTGTGAAGAAGCTGCTAGAATTGACAAACCTGATAAGAAAGATAAACATAGACCTGTTGTTGGCATGCCTGTCAACTCAGTTAAAATAGGAGATCACTGTTATCATGGTTTATGTGACATAGGCGCTAGTGTGAGTGCTATTCATTATATCTTATATCAAGAAATTATGAAAGACATAGCACCCACAGAGATAGAAGAAATAGATGTTACTATTAAACTTGCTAAAAGAGACATACTATCACCAATTGGGTTTGATAGAGATGTTGAAGTCTTGTGTGGGAAAATAAAATACCCTACTGATTTTCTTGTTCTTGGTTCCCCACAAGATGACTTTTGTCCCATTATATTTGGTAGACCTTTCTTGAACACCGTTAATGCTAAGATAGATTGTCAGAAACAAACTGTCGGTGTTAGATTTGGTAATGAGTCTCATGAGTTTAATTTTTCCAAGTTTAGTAGAAATATTCATGAAAAATAATTGCCTAGTAAAGATGAATTAATTGGTCTTGCTTCTATTGTTGTACCACCTACTGATTCTTTAGAACAATATTTCCTAGACCATGAGAATGATTTTCATATGCATGAAAGAAATGAAATAGATAAAATTTTCTTTGAACAACGTCCTCTACTTAAACACAATTTTCCTATTGAAACTCTAGGAGGTCCTCCTCCACCTAAAGGTGATCATGTGTTTGAATTAAAACAATTGCCAGACACTTTGAAATATGCTTATCTTGATGAAAAGAAGATATATCCTATTATTATCAGTGCTAACCTTTTAGAACATGAAGAAGAAAGATTATTGGAATTTCTAGGGAAGCACCGAGCTTCTATTGGATACACTCTTGATGATCTAAAGGACATTAGTCCCACTCTATGTCGGCACAAAATTAAGATGGAACCTGATGCTAAACCCGTTGTTGATCACCAATGTCGGTTAAATCCGAAGATGAAAGAAGTGGTAAGAATGGAAATATTAAAACTTCTGGAAGCAGGTATAATCTATCCCATAGCTGATAGTAGATGGGTAAGTCTTGTTCATTGTGTTCCTAAGAAAGGAGGTATTACTGTTGTTCCTAATGATAAGAATGAACTTATTCCACAAAGAATTGTTACATGCTATAGAATGGTAATAGATTTTAGAAAATTAAACAAAGCAACTAGAAAAGATCATTATCCTTTGCCTTTTATTGATCAAATGCTTGAAATACTATCTAAGCACACACACTTTTGCTTCCTTGATGGATATTCTGGCTTTTCAAAGATACCTGTTTCTCAACCTGATCAAGAAAAGACCACTTTTACTTGTCCCTTTGGAACCTATGCTTATAGACGTAGGCCTTTTGGTTTACGTAATGCACCTGCTACCTTTCAAAGATGTATGGCTGCTATATTCTCTGACTTTTGTTAAAAGATTGTTGAGGTTTTCATGGATGACTTTTCTGTTTATGGCAAGTCTTTTGATGATTGTTTAAGCAATCTTGATCGAGTTTTGCAGAGATGTGAACAAAAATATCTTGTCTTGAATTGGGAGAAGTGCCACTTTATGGTCAATGAAGGCATTGTCTTGGGTCATAAAATTTCTGAAAGAGGTATTGAAGTGGACAAATCTAAGGTTGATGCAATTGAGAAAAATGCCATGTCCTAATTAAAGATATAAAAGGTATTCGTAGTTTCTTAGGTCATGCTCGTTTCTATAGGAGATTTATCAAAGACTTTTCAAAAATTTCTAGGCCTCTTACTAGTCTCTTGCAGAAGGATATTCCTTTTGTTTTTGATGATGATTGTTTAGAAGCCTTTGAAACACTTAAGAAAGCCTTAATTTCTGCACCTATTGTTCAACCACCTGATTGGAACTTGTATTTTGAAATTATGTGTGATGCTAGTGATTATGCTGTTGGTGCTGTTCTAGGACAAAGAGTTGATAAGAAACTTAATGTTATTCATTATGCTAGTAGAACTCTAGACAATGCTCAAAGAAATTATGCTACTACTAAAAAGGAATTCTTAGAAGTGGTGTTTGCCTGTGACAAATTTAGACCTTATATTGTTGATTCCAAAGTAACTATTCACACAGACCATGCTGCTATTAAATATCTTATGGAAAAGAAAGATGCTAAACCTAGACTTATTCGATGGGTTCTCTTGTTACAAGAATTTGATCTACATATCATTGATAGAAAAGGAGCTGATAACCAAGTAGCTGATAATTTATCTAGGCTTGAAAATGTGCTTGATGACCCAGTACCTATTGATGATAGTTTTCCTGATGAGCAGTTAGCTACAATAAATGTTTCTCATAGTACTCCTTGGTATGCTGATTATGCTAATTACATTGTTGCTAAATATTTACCACCTAGCTTTACATACCAAGAAAAGAAAAAAATCTTCTATGATTTAAGACATTACTTTTTGGATAACCCACACCTTTATAAAGGAGTAGATGGTATTATTAGACATTGTGTACCTGAGCATGAACAGGGACAAATCCTATGGAAATGTCACTCCGAAGCTTATGGAGGGCATCATGCTGGAGATAGAGCTGCTCACAAAGTATTGCAATCTGGATTTTATTAGCCTACTATCTTCAAGGATGCCCGTAAGTTCATCTTATCTTGTGATGAATGTCAAAGAATAGGTATGAAAGTGCATTATATCGACTAGAGGGGGGGTGAATAGGCCATTTTTATGAAAGTCTTCAAAACATGGAAGTTTTGAAGACAAACGATAGAAATACACCTATTATCATGTAGCGGAAGTTGGACTACACTAGATAAACCATAGTCATGTATTCAATGAAGTGAAAGCACAATGACTAATAGCAGCTAGGTAGTAAGGATTAGGCAGGAAGATATTAAGAAGCCAAACAGATCACACAGTCACTCAGTGAAGACAAAAGATAGTGCAAACATACAATGACTTCACACAGAGTAACAGTAAGTAAAGAGAAGAGAAGGATGAAACCAGTGACTCGTTGAAGACAATGATTTGTTGGACCAGTTCCAGTTGTTGTGACAACTGTATGTCTGGTTAGGGCGGCTAGGTATTTAAACCAAAGGACACACAGTCCCGGACACCCAGTCCCGAACACGCAGCTCAGGACACCCAGTCCTCACCGTATTCCCCTTGAGCTAAGGTCACACAGACCTCGCCCAATCACTCTGGTAAGTCTTCAAGGTAGACTCCCAAACCTTCACAGACTTCGTTCACCGGCAATCCACAATGTCTCTTGGATGCTCAGAACATGACGCCTAACCGGCTGGAGGATGCACAGTCCTCAAGTGTAATAAGTCTTCAGATCACTTAGACAGGAAGACTTAAGTGATGCCTAATTCTCTTTGGCTCTAGGTGGTTAGGGCTTTATCATCGCAAGGAATTCTCTCTCAAAGGCTTCGAGGTGGGTTGCTCTCTAACGAAAAAAGCGGTAATCTGAATCTGAGCAGCCAACCGTTTATGGTTGTAGGGGGTGGGCTATTTATAGACACTAGGCAACCCGACCTGATTTGTCTGCAATGACCCTGGGTCACTAAGGAACTAACACATGTTCCAACAGTCAGATTTCAAACTCACATGACAACTTTACTTGGGCTACAAGAAAAGCTGACTTATCCGACTCTGGACAAGATTTTCTCTCATGGTCTTCACTCGAAGACATAGGTTTTTGTTTAAGCATCACTTTAGTCATTCTGACTGGTTCTCTTGGACCCCACTTAACAGTACGATGGTTCCTATGACTCAACACAGAAGAAAAAGAACTATGAAAGATCTAAGTCTTCGAGCTCCATAGGCTTGATGCGGTGTCTTCTTTTGTCATAGTCTTCAATGTGAATATCTTCATATACCACCTTTGACATCAATGTCTTAATACATTTTTAGGGGTCATCTCTGGTGGGAAAACTGAATCAATGAGGGACTTCTACTTGTGTTATCCTGCAATTCTCACAAACACATTAGTCCCTCAACTAGGTTTGTCGTCAATACTCCAAAACCAACTAGGGGTGGCACTAGATGCACTTTCAATCTCCCCCTTTTTGGTGATTGATGACAAACTAGTTGAAGTTTTCAACAGGGAATATAATGTGTGAAATTGTAAAGGATAAGGAATTGTCTTCATAAGTTGCAAGGGCTCCCCCTGAAGATGTGCATATAAGTAATTTGCTTTTGGAATGCAAATGCACATGGCAGGTTGTGCTTGTGGAGATCCACTTCAACTTATGATGACAATCCACTATGCATGTGAAAGTATGTGAAGATAATGACATGCATAATGGAAAATGGACGTCTGCAAAATGATCTAAGTGCGGAATTTATCGTCGCACATGTGGAATTTATCATCCCAACACAAGGTGGCAAATAAGTAGCAGACGATCATCGAGTTTAAGTGTTACAACTCAAAGAACCAAATGTATCAAAACTAGAGTTGTAAGCACGAAGCAAAATATAAAACACCCGCCCATGTGGACCCGCTTGAAGACTATCAAACTCATATGCTTATACCCCTTTTGTCGGTAAGGACCAAAAAGGTTGGAAGACATAGAGCCTCTACTCGTTCCCATGAGGAGTAGGTGAAGCAGCAGGGTCGTTGGTGGTGTTTGGCGGTGCAGACGAACTTGGAGCAGTGTCGACGTGTGCTGAAGGAGGTGGCGATGAAGTAGCATCGTCTCCATCCTCGATCACTCTGGCATTGACAGTTGCAGCAGAGGAAGAGAACTCAGAGTCTTCAAGTGATGGAGTTCGTCACAGCACTGCCCTTCGAGGAGGTGTGGAGTCAAACTTGAAGCGCTCAGTGAAGCCATCCTCTTGCAGATCATCTTCAGAACACAGCAGCGTCAGCCCTTTCCATGTGCGTCGAGAGGTTTCATGAGGAACAAAGGCGGTTTTGGTGGCAAGATTGCGAATGCGATTAACATCCACCAAGAGGCTTTGCATTTGACGCTTTAACCAGTCATGATGCCTATCCTGTTTCTGATGAAGGGCCACCAGAAGCTCTCGATCATTGAGAACACGAGTGCGCTTCTTGGGTCGTGGAGAAATGGTGCTATTAGTGGCTTCAGTGAGAGCAGGATGCGGTGCACGTGTAGTGCCAGCCAAAGGATACACACGTGTTACTGCTTCAACGCCTTCAACGTTCTGAGAAAAACTTTGATGCTCTGCATTCTGAAGACTGAGAGGTTCCTTGGCAGGCTCAAGATATATGGCTTCAATAGACATATCCACATCAGGCAAAAAGATCCGATGATTGCGGGCAGATGGCTGATATGAGATAGCAGAGTGAAGTTTGATCAGCCGCATCACCCAAGGGGCGTAGAACTTCAAACCAAACAGATCAGCGCCAGATGCAGCAAGTTGGCGAATGAAGAAATCCTGTGTATTGAAGCATTTTCCAGGAAGAATATAGAAGACCAAAGTCTTCATTGCACCTTCCAGCTTGGCATGGGGAGAATGTCCTTTGATTGGCCAGAGAGTTCGCCGTATGATGTGATAAATGGTCCTTGGCAGATACTCAAGGTCTTCAACAAAGAACTCCGTGGGATAAGCAGCATCTTGGGGCAATGGCTTCATCATACTGAGCATCTTGGGGCAATGGCTTCATCATACTGAGCATCTCAACAGCTTCACTATGAAGCTGACAGCCATGCTCATAGAGATCGCCAGGAGTGGGCAAGCCAGTGAGCTCAATGATGTCAAAGGCTTTGGCTTCGTGATGTACATTTCCAGTCATCCACTCCAGGACCCAAGTCTTCGGATCTCTGTTATACCCGCGGATGTGAAGTGTGGCATAGAATTGGAGCAGCAACTCTTCATTCCAATGCTCTTGGTCAGTGACGAACGGCAGTAGCCCAACTTCTTTGAAGCAATCCAGAGCTTCTTCCAGACAGGGCAGACCAGCTATGGCTTCAATGTCAAGGCGCTTGTGTGGGAAGATGTGACCTTGGTTGTAAAGAATGCATGAGTAATAGCTTCGCTGCTGATAGCTCCAGAACCGATCAGATGATATTCTTTCCCTAGAGTAGGGGTTCCTGGAGCTATAGAAGAATGTGTTGTCTGCTCTGAAGCCATTGATATTGAAGGAGCCAGGTGCTGATGCAGGACCTGGGAACCTGGGCAATCTTGGGATTGGCTTCTGGACCTGAGGCCTGTGCTCAACATGATAGTCGAATTGGGGACCGGCAGCAGACGCAGGAACAGAAGCAGCAGGATCAGTGGCTTCGCTGACTTCTGGTGCTGTTGGGGGTGAGGGCTCCACATTAGCTTCAGCCATGACAGCGTCAGTGGCTTCAGTGGTGTTGGTGGTGGCAGCCTCAAGATTTTCAACCTCCACTTGATGAGCTGGAGGGTCGGTCACGATCACGTTCTCCTCGAGAACCGCTTCTTGGTGGGGCAGGGGAGTAGCAGCTTGTGGGACTTCTTCTTCTTCAGCGGCTGATGCAGCCGGATTGTCTTCAGCAGTTTTATCTTCTGATGCAGAGACTTGAGGCCTTGGACCTTTGCGAAGCCTGCGCAACGCGGGCGACACCTGTGGAGTTGGAGTTGGCTGGGCCTCAAAGTCTTCTTCCTCTTGTGGGCGATCCGCCCATGAAGCATCCTGTGCAATTGGCGTCAGTGGACGACCAATGCTGATGAGTTCGTTGTGCGTTAGCACAGGTGATGATACCTGTTGGTGCTCTAACTGAGGAAGGGCTGCATCATCTTCAACATGGTCATGGTGACCAATGTCTTTAGCTTCATGAGCCTCTATGAAAGCAGGCTCATGGACAGTCAGTTGACGTTCTTGTGGATTAGCATCGGGGTGAACCATGGAAATGGGTTCAATAATCAAGGGCTCTGTGGGAGCATCCCGTTCCTTCTTGGTCTTTCTTTTCTTCCTGGCGGGGGTAGTAGCAGAGGCTTCAGGATGTTTTCTCTTCCTTGCTTCAGCCTCAGCAGTCCTGGTCTTCTTCAGTTCTGAAGCGGTTGACCTGGCCTTTGGCTTCGGGCTAGTCATGCTAGTTGGGAAGACTATGGGATCTGCTTCCTGCCTTGGTGCTTCAGGTTCAGCCATAGCGGGCTTCTTCTTCTTCTTGGCAGCCATCCTGGGGTCGATGCCAGGACGCCCAAGGGCCTTGCGCTTCTCAGCCTCATTGTAGGCTTGCACACACCTATTAGCCAGGACTTTCATGCGCTCACGTGAACCCTGAGCTTCTGCACGTTTCTTTAGAAAGGCTTCTTTGAGCTCGTGTAGTATAATCTTGAAGTTCTTCACGTCTTGCATGCTAAGCTTGGCCATATGCTTATTGAACTAAGATTTCTCATAGTCAATCTTCTGCTTCAGTTCAACAACGCGCTGGGCGATGGCTAACTCTGAAGCAATGGCGCCATGGAAGGCGACACTGAGGCCAATGGGTAGTTGGAGATCTTCGAAGCTGATGTTTGGCGAGTCAAACCACTCATCAATGAAGTTGTGGATGATTGATACATCAAAGAGCGGCAGATCATTGAAGATTTCTGCTTCTTCTTTGCTCTTGATGAGTTGCTCAAGAGCGTCATCTGCAAGATCTTCATCACTTGATAGATCAATGGCATCATTGCGCTGAATGGCAGCAGCAGTTAGCTCTTGGCCGGTGTGTGTCAGAGGCATCTTGACCTTCTGGGGCTTGGAGACGCATGACAAGTCTTCAGACTACACACTGTCTTCAGGAGGTGCAGTTGCGAGTGGCTTCGCCCTTGAGATTTTTGGTGAAGGGGCAGGCTTTGAAGCTTTGAGCTTCTTCAACTTCTTTGGCGTTGGCGTTGCAGGCACTTCATCTGATTCAGCGTCAGCTGCAGGCTCATTCACGGCTGTCCCTTGAACCAAGATATGGGTGATGAGACCTGCAAGGTTGTAGAAAGGACCGACGACATTGGGTTCTGCATCGCGTGTGCCGTCAGCCCTTGGAGCAGAAGATCCAGGGTTGAAGTCTAATCCCAAAGACTTCTTGTTCTGCTTTGCTGAGTTTTTGGCAAACTGGAAGTTGCGCTTGAACAGATTGTCGTCACGAAACCATAGTAGTGACGATGGGTGTGCATCTGCGGGCTGTGGCCCACGGACCATGCAGGGATAGAAGCCATGTTCAATGGCTTCTTCTCTGGACCTGGGTTGAAGATTCTTGTATAGGATATCTCCCCACGGTGTCTCGATGGCATTTTCTCAGCATATTCCTGGGCCACAAACCGGTATTTGAACCATTGTTCTGCCCAATATCTTCGAATCCATTGGATTCGGGTCTTACGCTGATTGTAATCCTCTTCAGGATCTGTCTTGTAAAGATCTGAGAGGTCATCAGGCAAATCTCTTGATGTTCCCCCACGATGCTGTCTGCCACCCTTCCTTACTGATTTCTCTGCAGCCATGAACTTCAAACTGAAAGGCTTCAAAACATTCAAAGGCTTCAAAGGTTTTCGCTTGGTGGACAAACAGGAACTGGCTTCGGGAGAATTTATATGATGCTGTAAGAATTCTGCAAATGAATGCAAACTATGAGAACCAAGGGATTCTCCCACGGACATGTACCTGTGACAGCATTAAGGTGCGAGGGAAGGGGAAGAGGTCATATGCATTCTTAGAAGATTTTGAAGATAAATCAGTTTAGAAGACATTGACCTCCTCGTGCGAAGACATTCACTCATAGATCAGGAGTTGGTTCCAGATTTGTACGAATCCAGAGATTAGTACAAGTGAGGAATCTAACTACTTTGTGAAGCATAAGTGAATATACTAGGCATGTTATGAGATGTAGTATGAAAGAGATCCAACTGGTGTGAATAGAAACTTCTTGTGGTAGAAACTGACAAAGCCATAGGATCAAAGGGGGCCGTAAAAAGAAATTTTATTTACCACACTAGGAACAGCTAGACGGAGTGGAAGAGGAGGCCGAGCAGTTCAATCTTCCGTGCCCTAACTTGGCGACGGTGGAGGGGACGATGTCCGCGGTCGCCGTGAAGACGGCGTCGGAGAGGTTGTGGTAGTGAAGCGCTTCGTCGCCGGCGTCGTCGAGGGCTAGCGGTGGCGCTAGGGTTCGTGCGAGAGTGGAAGAAGTGATAATAACCGCTATGAAGGGTGTATTTATAGGTACAGGGGCGGCACTGCGTTATTACACAGGTGCCCCTGGCAATTCACATCTGAGGAACACGTGGCCATCATGTAGTATATTGGGGTTTGTTCCACGTCCCACGCACGCCTGGATTATCGGGTGGTCGTTCCTACTTCTCCGGGTGTCATGTGGAGGAATGAGCATTGAAAACGGACTTAATGTTTGTCTCTGTATCTTCTGCTGACAAGGACGCAGAGAAGACATTCAACAGTTTCAATAGAATGCTTATGACTTGGAGAGATAGAGTTTGAGACAGAAAGCACAGAGATGTTAGGGTCCGATCACATTCACTTAGATCAAAAGATTCAACAAGAAGACATAGCTATAAGTGAATGCTGTAGAGGATGGAACACTAGTTTATATATATATATATATATATAATCAACATAGTGAAGATAATCATGAAAACATGTTGAGATTGAAACCAAACCAATTGTGAAGACATAGCAAGGTGACGCCATGAATGAAACACTTCAAATAGAACATTTGGTGGTGGTGTTACCCACCGTATAGGAAGTATTAGACCCAGACACGACGCACAATTATCATGGCGCTCCGAAGTCAAATTCCACATTAATGTATTCACACTTAGAATGTATGTCTTCATTGATTGAAGATATACTTTACTTCGTGTGTTGCACATCTAAGTCATCAATATGCATAAGGGTTAGGATGTGTGCCTGATCATAGGACATTTGAGGATTCCAGGATATTTAGCTCACACCGTAACTTGCAAAATCTCTTCTCATCCAAGGGCTTGGTGAAGATATCTTCCAATTGCTCTTCAGTGTTGACATGTATGATATCAATATCTTCCTTCACGACATGATCTCTGAGAAAGTGATGACGAATTTCAATGTGCTTTGTCTTCGAGTGCTGAACAGGATTGCTGGCAATCTTGATGGCGCTTTCGTTGTCGCAGTAGAGTGGCACTTGCTTCAGATGAATGCCATAGTCCTTGAGGGTTTGCTTCATCCACAGAAGCTGAGCGTAGCAAGATCCAGCAGCAATGTATTCAGATTCAGCAGTGGAGAGAGATACACAGTTCTGCTTCTTTGAAGACCAACATACAAGTGATCGTCCCAGAAAATGACATGTGCCTGATGTAGGCTTGCGATCCACCTTGTCACCAGCATAATCAGCATCCGAGAATCCAACCAAATCAAACTCTGAGCCCTTTGGATATCATAATCCTAGAGTTGGGGTGTGTGCCAAATATTGAAGAATTCGCTTCACAGCTAAGTGATGCGACTCCTTTGGTGTCGCTTGAAATCGAGCACACATGCAAACACTAAGCATAATATCTGGCCTAGATGCACATAGATAAAGCAAAGAACCAATCATGGAGCAGTATACCTTTTGATCGAACTCTTTACCATTGTCGTCAGGACCCAGATGATGCTTGGCTGGCATTGGCGTCGTGAACCCTTTGCAGTCTTGCATACCGAACTTCTTAAGGCAATCTTTGAGATACTTCTCTTGAGATATGAAGATGCCGTTGCGTTGCTGTCGTATTTGAAGACCAAGGAAGAACTTCAGCTCTCCCATTATGGACATCTGATATTGCTCTTGCATCATATATCCAAACTCTTCACTGTACTTCTGATTGGTGCAGCCGAAGATAATGTCATCCACATATATTTGGCACACAAACAGTTCACCATCATATGTCTTCGTGAAGAGAGTGGGGTCGAGGGAACCAGGTATGAAGCCTTTGCTCTTCAGGAAGTATTTGAGTGTGTCATACCAGGCCCGAGGGGCTTGTTTTAGGCCATATAGTGCCTTGTTGAGCTTGTATACCATGTCAGGATGTTTTGGGTCTTCAAAGCCAGGCAGTTGTGCAACATACACTTCTTCTTCAATCTTGCCATTGAGAAAGGTGCTCTTCACATCCATTTGATATAGAAGTATGTTGTGATGATTGGCATAGGCCAACAGTATGAGTATGGCTTCAAGTCTAGCCATAGGAGCAAATGTTTCATTGAAGTCAATGCCTTCCACTTGAGTATATCCTTGAGCAACGAGACGAGCTTTGTTTCTGACAACTTGACCATGCTCATCTTGCTTGTTGCGGTATATCCATTTTGTGCCTATTATGTTGTGCTTCTGAGGATCAGGACGCTTAACCAGTTCCCATACATTATTCAGCTCAAACTGTTGAAGCTCTTCTTGCATAGCTTGAATCCATTCAGGTTCCATGAAGGCTTCTTCCACTTTCTTGGGTTCTGTTATTGAGACGAATGCGAAGTGCCCACAGAAATTTGCCAGCTAAGTTGCTCTTGATCGAGTGAGCGGACCAGGTGCATTGATGCTGTCAATTATTCTCTCAATCTGCACTTCATTGGCAACACGAGGATGTACAGGGCGAAGATTTTTCTCTTGCTGATCATTGTCGTTGTTGGAGGGATTGTCTTCAGGTTGATCTGGTGCGGAGATGATGAGTTCCTCTTCAGGATGAGCTTTAGAAGGTATGATTTCTCCAGTTCCCATTAGCTTGATTGATTCACTGGATGGAACTTCATCTAGCACATTTGGCAGGTGCTCAATTTGTGAACCGTTAGTCTCATCGAACCGCACATCCACGGTTTCAACCACTTTATAATGAAAGAGGTTGAAGACTCTGTAGGAGTGCGAATCCTTTCCATATCCAAGCATAAAACCCTCATGTGCTTCCGGGGCAAACTTTGAAGTGTGATGTGGGTCCTTGATCTAGCACCTTGCGCCAAATACTCTGAAGTAACTGACATTTGGCTTCTTGCCAGTGAGGAGCTCATACGATGTCTTGTTCAGAAGCTTGTGAAGATAAACACGATTGATTGTATGGCATGCAGTATCAATGGCTTCAGGCCAGAATTTTCTTGGAGTCTTGTATTCATCTAGCATTGTTTTGGCCATCTCAATGAGTGTTCTGTTCTTGCGTTCGACGACGCCATTCTGCTGTGGCGTGTACGGGGCTGAGAATTCATGTGTGATGCCCAAGGTATCAAGATATGTATCAAGGCCAGTGTTCTTGAATTCAGTGCCATTGTCACTTCTGATGCGTTTTATCTTGGTGCCATAGTTGTTCATTGCTCGATTGGCGAAGCGTCTGAAGACATCCTGCACTTCAGTCTTGCAAACGATTATATGCACCCAAGTATATCTAGAATAATCATCAACAATGACAAAGCCATAGAGACAAGCAGTAGTAGTGAGAGTTGAGTAATGAGTGGGACCGAAAAGATCCATGTGAAGCAGTTCGAAGGGTCGAGTAGTAGTCATGATTGTCTTCGAGGGATGTTTGGCCCTCGTCATCTTTCCTGCTTCACAGGCACCGCATAAGTGATCTTTCTTGAACTTGACGCCCTCGATGCCTATGACATGCTTCTTCTTTGAAAGGGTGTGGAGGTTCCTCATGCCAGCATGCCCAAGCCTCCGATGCCAGAGCCAGCATTCTGAAGCTTTTGCTAGAAGACATACGGCAAGCTGTGGTCCTGCTGAGAAATCTACCACGTACAGATCATCTTTCCGATACCCTTCAAACACTAGAGACTTGTCAGATTCCATTAGAACAAGGCAACGATATTTTCCAAATATTACGATCATGTTCAAATCGCATAGCATTGAGACAGACATTAAGTTGAAGCCAAGGGATTCAACAAGCATGACTTTATCCATGTGTTGATCCTTTGAGATTGCAACTCTACCTAGACCCAATACCTTACTTTTACCAGTGTCAGCAAATGTGATGTGGCTCTTGTCGGATGGACATAAGGTTGAGTCCATTAGAAGGCTTCTTTTGCCAGTCATGTGATTTGTACACCCACTATCAATAATCCATTCTGTAGATGCTGGTGTCGTACCCTACAAAGCAGTTAGGGGGATAGGCTTCACAAAGAGAGTTGTGAAGCAAAAACATTTGACGAACCAGTGGGTTATGAAAGCTTAGATCCATATTAGGACTGATAGGGAGAGTAGCAAGCGATTCAGGAATGAAGTACATAGTAAGACCATTCGGGCATTTGATCTTGCGCCCTACAAGATGTTTAAGGTCCCCAGCGATAGCGTTAGAAGATTTTGGTTTTCTGCTGGAGACCTTTCCCTGCAAAAGAGAGTTAAGCCTTCTTAACCGCCCACATCTTCAAGGGTGGCTTAGAAGCGATAAGTCTAAGTGCAGCGTCTGAAAACTTTGGCTTTGGGGTTCTAGCAAAAAGTCTTGCAGGTGGACAATAATACTCATAAGAATAAGCAGAATAGTTTTTGGTCTTATGAACATGGCGGTTCGATGAACCGCGCTCATATTCATAGGCCTGAGTATGGTTTGCCTGCAAAACATTTGCATTAGTGCGACTCAGGTGAATCCTCTGTCTGTATGAAGCCTTTGGGCCATATGAAGCCTGTGGTCTGGGGTTTGTCTTCTTCATCTGTGGTGTCATGATGACATTCACAGGAAGATTTTCCAAACACCTTTTGGGCACCCAGATCTTCTTTATAGGCGGTCCATTCCTGCAGTTAGTACCAATGTACCTGGCAAACACTTCACCATTCTGATTCTTAAACAGTTTATAGTTTGCATCAAAGGATTCATCAATGACAATGGGGTTAGCACAAGTGAAGCCAGATAGACTGGATGGATCTGCTGAAGGTTCCTTTGCAGCAACCCATGTGGTTTTGGGATACTGCTCGGGCTTCCAGTAAGAGCCATCAACATTCATTTTCCTTATGAACCCAACACCCTCTTTCCTCGGGTTTCGGTTCAGAATCTGCCTTTTGAGGACATCACATAGTGTCTGATGCCCTTTAAGACTTTTGTACATCCCTGTTTCAAGCAATGTCTTCAACCTAGCATTCTCATCAGCAATCGCAGTGGTATCCTCAGTAGAGGGGTTAGTTACCACATCAACAGTTGAAGATATTGCAACAATAGCAGCAGTAGAACATTCAGCAACAGAAGTAGCATTATCACGCTCAATGCATTTAAGACATGGTGGTTCAAATCCTTCCTGAGCGGAACTGATCTATTCAGCGCGAAGTGACTCGTTTTCCTTTTGAAGATCTTCATGAGCCGCTCTCAATTTCTCAAGATCTTGCTTCCTTTGAAGATAATCATAGGAAAGCTTTTCATGAGTTGTTGAGATCGTTTCATGACGACTTTCAAGTTCCTCATACTTAACATGAAGATTTTTTATGTCTTCAATTAAGGACTCAGATCGAGTCATTTCAGCGCCCAACAGATCATCGCTTTTGTCTAACAGTTTTTGAATATGTTCCATGGCTTTCTATTGTTCAGTTGCAATTTTAGCAAGTGTTTTGTAGCTGGGTCTTGAATCACAATCAGAGTCATCGTCACTAGATGTTTGATAGTGAGTAGTGCATGTGTTTACCTTGGCACCGCGTGCCATGAAGCAGTAGGTAGGAGCAGAGTCGTCCTTGTCATTTCCATCGGCGTTGGTGGTGAAGTCATTGTCTTCAGTGTTGAAGACGGACTTGGCAACGTATGCTGTAGCCAGACTTGCAACGCCAGAATCGGACTCCTCCTCAGACTCCACCTCTGCCTCCTCAGAACCGGACTCCTCCTCTGAATCCATTTCCTTGCCAACAAACGCACGTGCCTTGCCAGATGATCTCTTCTTGTGTGATGAAGACTTTGAGGAAGACTTGGAAGAAGACTTTGAGTATTTCTTCTTCTTCTTGTCGTTAGAGTCATATTCCTTGCTCTTCTTCTTCTTTCTGTTCTCATTGTCCCACTGCGGACACTCAGAGATGAAGTGGCCAGTTTTCTTGCACTTGTGACATGTTTTCTTCTTGTAGTCATGAGCAGAAGCTTCATCATTCCTTGAGCTTGATCGTGAAGACTTTCTGAAGCCTTTCTTCTTGGTGAATCTTTGGAACTTCTTTACAAGCATAGCAAGTTCCTTTCCAATGTCTTCAAGATCGTCAGAACTGATTTCAGATTCTTCTTCAGATGAGGAGACAGCTTTTGCCTTCAGGGCACGAGTTCGCCCATAGTTTGGACCGTAGATATCTCTTTTCTCAAAAAGCTGAAACTCATGTGTGTTGAGCCTCTCAAGTATGTCGGACGGATCGAGTGTCTTGAAATCAGGTCGTTCTTGAATCATCAGGGCTAGGGTGTCAAACGAACTGTCAAGTGATCTCAGTAGTGTCTTGACGACTTCATGCTTGGTGATCTCAGTGGCGCCGAGGGCTTGAAGCTCATTTGTGATGTCAGTGAGTCGGTCAAATGTGAGCTGGACATTCTCATTGTCATTTCGCTTGAAGCGGTTGAAGAGGTTGCGAAGAACGCTGATTCTCTGATCTCTCTGGGTTGAGACACCTTCGTTGACCTTGGAGAGCCAGTCTCAGACTAGCTTAGATGTTTCCAAAGCACTCACACGACCATACTGTCCTTTGGTCAGATGACCACAGATAATGTTCTTGGCAGTAGAGTCCAGTTGAACGAACTTCTTGACATCAGCAGCAGTGACACCTTCTCCAGCCTTGGGAACGCCATTCTTGACGACATAACATAGATCGACGCCAATGGCTTCAAGATGCATGCGCGTCTTATTCTTCCAGTAGGGACACTCAGTTCCATCGAAGACGGGGCATGCAGCGGAGAATTTAACTATCCCTGCAGTCGACATAGCTAAAACTCCAGGTGGTTAAACCGAATCACACAGAACAAGGGAGCACCTTGCGCTGATACCAATTGAAAGTGCGTTATATCGACTAGAGGGGGGGTGAATAGGCGATTTTTATGAAAGTCTTCAAAACATGGAAGTTTTGAAGACAAACGATAGAAATAAACCTATTATCATGCAGCAGAAGTTAGACTACACTAGATAAACCATAGTCATGTATTCAACGAAGTGAAAGCACAATGACTAATAGCAGCTAGGTAGTAAGGATCAGGTAGGAAGATATTAAGAAGCCAAACAGATCACACAGTCACTCAGTGAAGACAAAAGATAGTGCAAACATACAATGACTTCACACAGAGTAACAGTAAGTAAAGAGAAGAGAAGGATGAAACCAGTGACTCGTTGAAGACAATGATTTGTTGGACCAGTTCCAGTTGCTGTGACAACTGTATGTCTGGTTAGGGCGGCTAGGTATTTACACCAAAGGACACCCAGTCTCGGACACCCAGTCCTGAACACGTAGCTCAGGACACCCAGTCCTCACCATATTCCCCTTGAGCTAAGGTCACACAGACCTCGCCCAATCACTCTGGTAAGTCTTCAAGATAGACTCCCAAACCTTCACAGACTTCGTTCATCGGCAATCCACAATGTCTCTTGGATGCTCAGAACGCGACGCCTAACCGGCTGGAGGATGCACAGTCCTCAAGTGTAATAAGTCTTCAGATCACTCAGACAGGAAGACTTAAGTGATGCCTAATTCTCTTTGGCTCTGGGTGGTTAGGGCTTTATCCTCGCAAGGAATTCTCACTCAAAGGCTTCGAGGTGGGTTGCTCTCTAACGACAAAAGCCATACTCTGAATCTGAGCAGCCAACCGTTTGTGGTTGTAGGGGGTGGGCTATTTATAGCCACTAGGCAACCCGACCTGATTTGTCCGAAATGACCCTGGGTCACTAAGGAACTGACACGTGTTCCAACGGTCAGATTTCAAACTCACACGGCAACTTTATTTGGGCTACAAGCAAAGCTGACTTGTCCGACTCTGGACAAGATTTGCTCTCATGGTCTTCACTCGAAGACATAGGTTTTTGTTTAAGCATCACTTCAGTCATTCTGACTGGTTCTCTTGGACCCCACTTAACAATACGGTGGTTCCTATGACTCAACACAGAAGAAAAAGAACTACGAAAGATCTAAGTCTTCGAGCTCCATAGGCTTCATGCGGTGTCTTCTTTTGTCATAGTCTTCAATGTGAATATCTTCATATACCACCTTTGACATCATTGTTTTAATACATTTTTAGGGGTCATCTCTGGTGGGAAAACCGAATCAATGAGGGACTTCTACCTGTGTTATCCTGCAATTCTCACAAACACATTAGTCCCTCAACTAGGTTTGTCATCAATACTCCAAAACCAACTAGGGTGGCACTAGATGCACTTACAAGGTAATATCGGCAAGCGTCAAGAAATGCCTATGAATTACTCACTTGTTGTTGAACCATTTGATGTTTGGGGATTTGATTACATCGGAACTTTTCCTTCCACTAATGGGTGTACACATATTTTGGTTATTGTTGATTATGTTACTAATTTGGTAGAAGCTATTCCAACCAGTAGTGCTGATCACAACACCTCTATTAAGATGCTTAAGGAAGTTATTTTCCCAAGGTTTGGAGTCCCTAGATATTTAGTGACTGATGGTGGTTCACACTTTATTCATGGTGATTTCCGTAAAATGCTTTCCAAGTATGATGTTAACCATAGAATTGCATCACCCTATCATCCTCGGTCTAGTGGTCAAGTAGAACTTAGCAATAGAGAAATAAAATTAATTTTGCAAAAGACTGTTAATAGGTCCAGAAAGAATTGGTCTAAGAAATTATATGATGCACTTTGGGCTTATAGAACATCATATAAAAATCCTATGGGTATGTCTCCTTATAAAATGGTTTATGGAAAAGCTTGTCATTTTCCTCTTGAGTTTGAACATAAAGCATATTGGGCAATCAAGGAACTCAATTATGATTTCAAACTTGCTGGTGAAAAGAGGTTATTTGATATTAGCTCATTAGATGAATGGAGAACCCAAGCTTATGAAAATGCAAAATTATTTAAAGATAAAGTTAAAAGATGGCATGACAAAAGAATTCAAAAGCGTGAGTTTAAGGTCAGAGAATATGTTCTTTTGTACAACTCCCATTTCAGATTCTTTGCAGGAAAACTCCTCTCAAAATGGGAAGGCCCATACATCATCGAGGAGGTTTACCGGTCTGGAGTCATCAAAATAAATAATTCCGAAGGTACTAACCCAAAGGGTGTTAATGCGCAACGAATAAAACATTATATCTCAGGTACGCCTATTAATGTTGAAAGTAATATTATCCAAACTATGACACTGGAAGAACACATAAAAGAGTCCTTCCGGAACACTCTAGAATCGTGAAAATAAGGAGGTACGTGATACGATAAGTAAACAGACTCCGAAAAATTCGCAAAAATATTTTTTATCAGTTTTGGAATATTTAAGAATTTTGGGAATAAAGGAACTTCCAGGAAGCATCCCCTGGTGGGCACAAGACACCTGAATCTGTTGATCACCATACCGTGGAGAAATCCTCTATTCTCTTTTCTTGCTATTTCCTGCGTAGTTTTGAAAATATGTCTTCCAAGACTCTGAGGGTGAGAGCCATGTTTCTGATCTCATCGCAAACTCCAAGTCCTATGGGGATGAGGGGCACTATAGCTGGACCTCCGAAGAACAAGGAGATGAATCGGTTCCTCCCTGGTTCAAAAAGAAGAGCATGGAGGCATTATGCAAGAAGATAATAAAACTCGAGATGGATAATGACAAGTTGAGGATAGAAAATTTTATTCTCCGTCAGAATCTAGAGGAAGCAAAGGGGAAACCCTCCACTTTCTCACCACCACCATTGCAATGGAAATCCGACGACAAGATCTCTTCTTCTTCACCACCATCACCTTCTTCCCCACCAAAAGAGAATTAAGTATCGGGTATGGGCACTCCCCTTGGCTTCCACCAAGCTTGGGGGAGGTGCCCCAGTATCGTATCATCCCACATCATATCATCCCACTATCTTTTTTCTTTTACTTATTTTTGTTTGATACTTTTGCTTTAGATGAATAAAAGTTTAGTTCGATCATTTCTTCTTTGAGAGTTTGCTTAGTGATCTATCCTTGTAATCGTGTGCAAGTTATATAATAAAGTTCAGTATGAGTTTTTGCTTTCTTTACTTTCATGTTGCAAATAAAAGAAAATAAATAAGAAAGGAAACAAATAAAAGAAATGAATTGAATAAATAAAATATTATATACTAATCCTATGGTAGGTGATGGCACCACATAAGGAAAAGTATAAGTAGAAAATTTTATTAGAGATTGACAAACATAGCATTAGTCAATGATGCAACTCATGAAAGAATTAATAAGGGAAGAGAAGATTCACATATAAATATAGTATCCTAGAAATCTTTTGTGATTGTGAGCCCTCATCAAAATATGATATGCCAAAACTGTTGACGTTGGACAAGGAAGACAACTTAATGATTTATGCTTGTTCGTATTCACATAGAAGTCATATTGTCATAGATCCTTTAACATGTGGTGCTTGCCCCTATCTTTGCTAGCCAAAAATTCCGCACTAAGTAGAGATACTACTTGTGCATCCAAAAACCCTTAAACCCAAATGTTATTTTCAAGTGTCCACCATACCTACCTAGGGATTGAGCAAGATCCCTCAAGTAAGTTGTCATCGGTGCAAAAAGGCAATAAAAATTGCTTCTAAAAGCGTGAGATCATTTAGTGTCAGAGAAAATTGAGCGTTGCACGAACTTGTGATGGTGAAGAATAAAAGCAGCAAACTGCAAAATAAAGGTCGCTATCACAAGGGGCAATGTAATGTGACGTTCTTTTGCACTAAGGGCTTGAGCATACAAACAAATAAGCGCGTGGAAACCTCTGCTTCCTTCTGCGAAGGGCCTACCTTTTACTTTTATGTATTTACTTTGATGCAAGAGTCAAAGTTTTTCTCTCTATTCCTTTTATTTTTCTCCTTTGGCAAGCATCATGTGGTGAGGAAAGATCTAGGCACATATGTCCAGTTGAATATGGGTGGCATGGGTTATTATAGTTGACATCACCCTTGAGGTGAGTATGTTGGGAGGCGAAACCATAAGCCCTCTATGTGTCCGGTTGAAACGTTTTGCTCATGGGTACGTGGTGAGTGTTAGCAATCATAGAAGACTATATGATGGTTGAGTATGTGGACTTGCCTAAAGGCTCCGACACTCGACTCTTCCTAAAAAGATGATGAATTGTAGTTGCAAAGTTGACTGAGAACATAGTTTGTTGGTTTCTAATAGAGTTTTCGCTTTATACTTCGATTGTGTGATGAACTATTACTTATTCATGAGAAGTATATGATAAAAGTTCTATGATAAAAGTCCTATGTTTAATTTTGTTGATGTTATAATAATCAACATGATGCTTCTATGTCCGTATTTTGTTTTTATCGACACCTCTCTCTCAAAGCATGTGGACATGTTTGTCGATTTCGGTTTTTGCTTGAGGACAAGCAAGGTCCAAGCTTGGGGAGTTGATACGTCCATTTTGCATCATGTATTCTTACTGTTATTTATAATGTTTTTATCCATAATAATTCTAATGCCTTTTCTCTCATAATTTGCAAGGTACACACCAAGAGGGAGAATTCTGGCAGCTGGAAATCTGGACCTGGAAAAGCTATGTCAGGCCACCTATTCTACACAACTCCAAACAAGATGAAACTTCATGGAGATTTTTTATGGATGATTTAAGAATTATTGGAGCAAATAACTACCAGAGGGGCCCACCAGGTGGGCACAACCCACCTGGGTGCGCCAGGGAGCCCAAGCGCGCTTTGGTGGGTTGTACCCTCCTCGGCCCACCTCTGGTGCCCATATTTTGGTATATAAGTCATTTTGACCTACAAAAAAAATAAGGAGAGGACTTTCGGGACGGAGCGCCGCCGTCTCGCGGCGGAACTTGGGAAAGAGCACTTTTGCCCTCTGGCGGAGCGATTCCGCTGGGGGAACTTCCCTCCCGGATAGGGAAATCATCGTCATCATCATCACCAACAACTCTCCCATCTCGGGGAGGGAAATCTCCATCAACATCTTCAACAACACCATCTCCTCTCAAACCCTAGTTCATCTCTTGTGTTCAATCTTGTTACCAGAACTAGTAGTGTTGATTACATCTCGTAGTTGATTACTATATGGTGTATTTGGTGGAAGATTATGGGGGTGTTTGGTTCAGGGACTTTTTAGTCCCAGATACTAGAAAAAGTCCCTAAAAAGTCCCTAGGAACCAAACAGGAGGGACTTTTTCTACAGGGACTAGAAAAACACTCTATTGGAGAGTCTTTTTTGATTAGTCCCTAGGACTAGAAAAAGTCCTAGGACTTCTGAAACAAACACCCCCTATATGTTTAGATCCAATATTCTATTTAATACCCCTCTGATCATGAGCATGTTTATCATTTGTGAGTACTTACCTATGTTCTTGAGGTCACAGGAGGAATCATGTTGCAAGTAATCATATGTGAATTTGATATGTGTTCGATATTTTGATAACATGTATGTTGTGATTCCCTTAGTGGTGTCATGTGAACGTCGACTACATGACACTTCACCTTATTTGGCCCTAAGAGAATGCATTGTGGAGTAGCAATTAGATGATGGGTTGCGAGAGTGACAGAAACTTAAACCCCACTTTATGCGCTATTACGTAAGGGACCGATTGGATCCAAAAGTTTAATGCTATGGTTAGAATTTATTCTTAATACTTTTCTCGTAGTTGCAGATGCTTGCGGGAGGGTTAATCATAAGTAGAAGGTTTGTTCAAGTAAGAACAACACCAAAGCACCGGTCCACCCACATATCAAATTATCAAAGTAACGAACATGAATTAAACCAACATGATGAAAGTGACTAGATAAAATTCCCGTGTACCCTCAAGAACGCTTTTCTTATCATAAGAGACCGTTTTGGCCTGTCCTTTGCCTCAAAAGGATTGGGCTACCTTGCTGCACTTTTGTTACTACTACCCTTACTTGCTCGTTACAAATTATCTTGCTATCAAACTACTCTACTACTTACAATTTCAGCACTTGCAGACATTACCTTAGTGAAAACTACTTGTCATTTCCTTCTGCTCCTCGTTGGGTTCGACACTCTTACTTATCGAAAAGAGCTACAATTGATCCCCTATACTTGTGGGTCATCACCCATGGCTTGCCATTTGGGTTCGGAAAATTGACGTATAGTCTGTTTCACCGGCTTGAAGCCTTTTAGGATGTTTAGGCTGTGCTCTGCCACCCTGTGTGGGATTCCTGGCATGTCTGAGGGGTGCCAGGCGGATATTTCCCAGTTTTCACGTAGGAATGCTCTTAGCGCATCGTCGACTGCGGGATCCAGTTGTGCTCCTATAGACGCCATTTTATTCGGATCTGTTGGTTGTACTTGGAATTTGACTATTTCATTTGCTGTCTTGAATGACATGGATTTTTGCCTTTTACTGAGGAACACGTCGTCCCTGTCGACTGTAGTGTGTAATACTGTCAACTCTTTGGCCGCGAGGGCTTCGGATAGTGCCTCTAGGGAAAGGGATGCCATCTTGTTTTCGGCTCGCAAAGCTTTGGTCGGGTCCCTTTTGAGTGATATTATCCCGTTGGGCCCTGACATCTTGAGTTGTATATACCCGTAATGTGCTATGGCCTGAAATCTCAAGAATGCCTCGCGTCCTAGCAGGGCGTGCTATCTGTTGCAGAAGGGCACAATGTGAAATAGCAAGGGTTTGGATCTGTTGTTATCGGGTGAGCCAAACACAACGTCCAGGGTTATGCGTCCCGAGCAGCGTGCCTCCCTACCGAGTAATATATTTCGAAATGTGGTATGACTACGCTCGATGCGAGACTTGTTGAACTGCATCTTATTGAGAGTATCCTCATAAATGAGGTTGAGGTTGCTGCCTCCGTCCATCAGCCCTTTAGTCAGCCGAAAACCATCGATAATGGGGTCAAGGACTAGTGCAACCGATGCGTGGTTGTTACGGGGGCTTGGCTTGCCCTTCTCGTCGAAGGTGACAGGCATGGCTGCCCATGGCTGTGCGGCTGTCACTTGATATATCTGGATGAGCTCTCGAAGAGACTTTTCCTTTTATTGTTTGAGGCGAACGTCTCATAGACCATAAGGACATTATGGTACTGTGGTGAAGCTACGAACTATTTATCTGGAGGTGTAAGGACCAAGATTGACTCGCCATGTTTGGCTACTTGTCTCACCACCCAACAGGCTCGAAGTCTGTGGGTTGGATTTGCTTCTAGCAGGACTGAGAGTATTGGGCATGGTTTATTTAGTAATTCGTCCATCACTGATCTTGGCCTAGTTTTCTTTTCGACGAGCTCACGTTCTGGCAATCGATGTGTGTATGCTTGTTTGATGCGAGATTGTCCATGCTGCGCGGCGGGAAGTGGCCCCATGTTCATCTATTGCGCCCTCCACGTGCTCTCCATGGTGCAATACTTGTGTACCATATCTGATAGTTTGGTGAAGCTGTGAATTCGGTGACGTGCGTGGGTGTTTAAGAGGCCCTCGTTCTTGCAGTTGAACTAGAAAGCTTCGATTACCTCCTTGTCTTAGCACTATGCCATCCTGTTCTTTACAAGGAGAAACATGTCCCAATAATGATGGATTGTTTCATTTGGTAGCTGTTTGACATACATGAGGTCCCATATATCCAGATTTCTCGAATCTGGGGAGTATTCCGTATGGTGGGTGGGTGGGAAAAATTCAGGGATTCCTCCCTGCGGCGGACCCGGACTATCCTTGATAGGTGTTGAGCCATGTCCGGTTTGGATCGCGCAGGGCTCAGATCCAGACTAGTGTGCGGCTGGATCGGCTCGAGGTCGGATCTTGCATCGGGGCTCAAGTCCGGACGTATCTCTGGCTGGTGTCTGACTCCGAGCTGGAGACTCGAGTGTACACTGTTCTTAGCTTGTAAGGTTGGGTCCCCTCCTGGGCCTCTTTGACGGTGGTGACAAGGTGTGTGACCGGAGGGGTGTTGATTTCTCGGTCGTCTGGTTTAAGACCGATCTAGTCACAGGCTGTGGGCATGACAACGGAGATCCCCATTGCATGGAATAGACTTGCCAAGAGGAATGCTAGCTGGGCACACGGGGGTGCCGGACGCTCCGGCGATTTGGCGGGAGATCTCACGGCCATTCTGTCGGGGTCAAGCTCCAAGGCCGGACTCTGAGAGATACTTGATTCTTGTAGGTCTGCTGGCCCCGGGGTTGATGCCCCCAAACGAGCGAGTGCCTCCATGGGGGCAAAGCCTTCGATCTGGCCGAGGCGACTAGTGGGACCGGCGTGCACTAATATGCCGCTGAACACGAGGAGATGACCAGGAGTGGGGAAGCCCTAGGTGCGTGTGTGGTCTATAACGACCGGTTGAGCCATCGATTCTGCTAGCGATCCAATAGTGGAACTCTCAATGAAAGCACCAATGTCGGTGTCAAAACCGGCAGACCTCGGGGTAGGGTCCCGAACTGTGGATCTGAGATTGATGGGGAACAGGGGACGATGAACACAGTGTTTACCCTGGTTCGGGCCCTCTCGAAGAGGTAATACCCTACGTCCTGCTTGATTATATTGGATGTATAGTATGGTTTACAGAGTAGATCTACCTCGAGATCAGCATGAGCTAAACCCTAAGGTAATGAGGTGATGAATATAGCTCTAGCCCTAAAGACCACAACCCTTGGTTTATATAGACACCGATAAGGTTAGGGTTACCGGAGATATATTACAATAAGGGAGAAAGAGATCATGTCTATCCTTGACTTGGAGGACACACCAAGACTTCGTAGATTGCGCGTCGCTATATGGCTTTATCAGTTCGGCCCACGTTCAATGGGTAGACGCCCCGATAACCCCTTAGTCCATAACTCCCTCAGGGCTGCTCCCTAGGGCCACGTGGGGCCTCATGACAACCCCCTCCTGGTGACCCCATGGCGTGAAGGCCCTGAGGTGTGCCCTTCCCGGGAAGCCGTGGGGGAGCGCACCCAACCATGCGCTACCCAGGGATTCACCTTTAGCCCCGCAGGTGGTGGGGGAGGCGGCCCGCCTGTGGATGCAAGTGTTGTCCTTCCCGTGGAGGGCCACACGCCAGGCCCCAACGCACTCCCTCTGGAGCCTGGAGAAGCCCGGAAGAGGAAGGAGCTCGGGAGCCGCCGCAGCCCTGTCCCAAGGACCCTAAAGAAGAGGAAGTGGATCACTATGGACGAGTAAGTTCCTTGCCTTCCTCTTGATTCTCGCACACTTCCTGACTCTTGTCCCTCAGGATCCCTTACAACGAGGGAACGAGTTTGTTCCGAGAATCGCCTCCATAGGGCACCGGTCCCGTCGCGACCTCAGGCCTCATGAGCCGCATAGTTGTGCACAAGGAGGCGCCCGCACCTGAATCAAGGCCGTCCCTGGGGGGCCTCAGGCCTGCATTCAGGACATCTTTCTTTCAGGGCGGCCTCCAGATTGCGGGGGGCGTGCCAATGGCTCCCCCGCCGATCCTTGCCGGTAGCTAGGCAACCAGCGGGACGACGCCACCCCAAAGTAGCGGGGTGAGTCCGTGTCGGGCCCCGCCTCGGGCCAGAGGAGTGGGCGAAGGAGTTCCAGCCCCCAGGCCCCTACCGGAGGTGGGCGAGTCCTTGTGCGCCTTCCCAGCCAACCGGGGCACGGAGGAAAGCCCAGGCTAGGTGTTGGAGCTCACATATGGGTGTAGCGCTGTCTGGCATGGCCTTCTTCAGGAGGCGGAGTAGACTGGGCCGCCTTGGGATGGAGCTTGGCGACATCGACGCACGCCTCAAGGCGGAGTGCCTACGCCCGACACGTGAATGGCGCCAGCTAGAAGTCGCGATCAACTTTGGCCGCTTGCAGCGTGAGCATGCTCGCATAGAGGTGGAGGGGTACCTTGTCACGGCGAGGGAGGCTCGCGATCGTGCCTTGGAGGAGGCCCGAGCTGCAGACCATCAGCGCAAGGCGGCCGAGGAACGCGAGAAGGAGCTCCAAGGTTCAAATGCCATCCTTGAGCGACAAGTCTAGGCGCGTAAAGCCGCGCTCTCCACCCAGCGGGCCGGTCGTCCATGAGTGAGGTGAGTCCCCGCACGCTCGAGGACACGTTGGCGCTGGAGAAAATCCTAGAGCACGAGTGGCCAGAGGTGATGGAGCGCCAAGTGGCCACTGCTGAGGACGCCCTCGCTTCCCGAGAGGCGAAGATCCAAAGGAAGGCCGACGAGAAGGTGGCGGGAATTCGCAGGGCTCTCGCTGAGGAATACAGCCGGAAGCTGGAGCTCCAGGAGGCTTGCTTTTGCACGCGAGGTGACGAGCTGAAGGGCAAGGTCGATGGCCTCAAGGAGAAGCTAGCAGCAACGTACGCTTAGGCCGCTGCTGAGGCCAAGCTATCCTTCCTTTATAAGCAGGTAGAAGGCGTTTCCTCCCTCATGGAAAAAGCTTCAAACGAGGCGAGCTGAGCCTGGGTGCTACAGCGCAAGCGCTCCCAGATGTTCCAGGCCAGACCCTTGGGCGCTTGGCCAACAAGGCCCTGAGCAGTATTTGCGACGAGAACGTCTCCAGCGAAGGTTGTGGCATGCCTCAGCTTCTTCACCAAGGTTGTGGCACACCTCAAAGGTGGGTCCAGGAAGGCGCGCCGGCTCATCAAGGAGAGGAGCTGCGACCTTCTTGCGCGCATGTTCTCGCGTGTCTTCAACCACCTTCTCCGCCCCAATCCTGACTTTGATTTGAGGTCACAATAGGCCCCGTGCCCGGAGTAATCCTGATAGAGGCTAAGGTGTCCCGATGTTTCAATGAGATGGTGGCTATCATTTTCTGTGGGAGTCGACCTTGACGATCCGACTATGAACGTGCGAGACGTCGCGCCTTAGCAATCGCTAAACCAACTTCCGAGGGGTTATTGACCACGCTGGAGCACGATCAACCTGACCACGAGGGTCTGTTTCCTGCGAGCAAATGAAGAACAAGCAAGAAACTGAGATTGCAATCTGGATATTGCGAGTATAAGATGAAAGCTTTATTGATCAAGGTGGGGTTCTGTGACGCCTTTGTCCGGTTATTGAACACAAACGAAGTACGCGAAGTTGCAGCTATGGCGAACTTTAATCTAAAGAAACCCCCAAAGTCTAAACGACGCCCTAAGGGCTGTATATATGGAGGAAGAGGGGTGGGGGGATTTCATGGCCCTTGGAGTAGGGGTCCGAAACCAACCCTAACTCTTGTTTCCCCACACATACGGACTCTAAAAACAACCTATACGTATTGCGAAAATACATGGGCTTGGCCCAATAATAAGGTGACGCAACACCTAGAATATCCTCTGAACAAAATTTATGAAGTGGCATCTTGTATATTTCGTCCAAGGCTTCATGCACACCTTATGGTGGATTCAAAGTCCCGAAATCATCACTTGTAACTCCGTTCTTGATCCCCTTGTGCATGCCATCATCTCCATGCTTGAACTTGCTCCAAGGTTCATCTTTCTTGTCCAAACTAGGCCCTTCATTTGTAAGCAAAACAAATGTATCCAATTTAGGCAACATCAATTCTCATGAACATTAGAATCATTACCAACAAACAAAAGTACCTGATAATTCAATTGGCATGCACGAGCTCTAGTAATTGGTCCAGTATGTATAACAGCAGGGGTTGTGGGTGTAACAATGGTATTGATGTCCTCATCATCCTCCCCTTATTGAAATGTAGTCATCCTCGATGAAAGCTCATCTTCCTCACCCAAATAAGGCTTCAAATCTGCAATGTTAAAAGTGGTACTAACCCCAAAATTTGTAGGCAGCTCAAGTTTATATGCATTATCATTTATTTTCTCTAACACCTTGAAAGGACCAGCAACACATGGCATTAGGTTTGATTTGCGCAAATTAGGAAATCTATCCTTATGCAAATGTAACCACACAAGATCTCCAGGTGCAAACACAACATGTTTTCTACCCTTATCTCCAGCAAGTTTATATTTAGCATTCATATGCTCAATGTTTTCCTTAGTTAACTCATGCATTTTTAAAATCAATTCAGCATGTTCTTTAGCATCAAAATTAACCTTCTCCGAAGATGGAAGAGGCAACAAATCAGTAGGTGCACGAGGTAGGAAACCATACACAATTTCAAATGGGCACATCTTAGTAGTAGAATGCAATGAACGATTATAAGCAAATTCAATATGAGGCAAGCATTCTTCCCACATTTTCTTATTATTCTTCAAAACAGCCCTAAGCATAGTACACAATGTTCTATTGACTACATCAGTTTGTCCATCAGTTTGGGGGTCACAAGTAGTACTAAAAAGCAGTTTAGTCCCCAACTTAGTCCATAGACATCTCCAAAAGTGGCTAAGAAATTTAGTATCACGGTCTGAAAAATTGTATTTGGCATACCATGCAAGCGAATAATTTCACAAAAGAACAAATTAGCAACATTAACAGCATCATCGCTTTTATGACATGGTATACAGTGTGCCATTTTTGAGAACCTATCCACAACAACAAATATGCTATCCCTCCCCTTCTTTGTTCGAGGTAAACCGAAAACAAAGTCCATAGATATATCCTCCCAAGGCACACTAGGTATAGGCAAAGTCATATATAAACCATGAGGATTGAGTTGTGACTTAGCTTTTTGACATGTAGTGCAGCGAGCAACAAAACGCTCAACATCCCGTCCCATCTTTGGCCAAAAGAAATGTGTAGCAAGTATATCCTCTGTCTTCTTGACGCCAAAGTGTCCCATTAATCCTCCTCCATGCGCCTCCTGCAACATCAAAAGACAAACGGAGCTAGCTGGAATGCATAGCTTGTTAGCACGAAACACAAATCCATCGTTAAGAATGAACTTGTTCCAAGTTCTCCCTTCCTTACAATTCTGCAATACATCTTTAAATTCAGCATCATGCACATATTGATCTTTGATGGCCTCCAAACCAAACATTTTAATGTCAAGTTGTGGAAGCATACTATAATGACGAGACAATGCTACAGCAATAACAGTTTCTTTACCCTTCTTGTGTTTAATGACATAAGGGAAAGTCTCAATGAATTCAACCCATTTAGCATCTCTACGGTTTAGTTTTTCTTGACTTTTAATGTGTTTCAAAGATTCATGATCAGAATGTATAAAAAATTCCTTGGGCCATAGTAAAACAAATTCCTTGGGCCATAAATAATGTTGCCATGTTTCTAAGGTCCAAACAAGAGCATATAATTCTTTATCATAAGTAGAATAGTTCAGACTAGGCCCACTCAATTTTTCAGAAAAGTATGCAATAGGATTGCCATCTTGTAATAACACACCTCCTAATCCAATTCCACTAGCATCACATTCAAGCTCAAAACTCTTATTAAAATCAGGAAGTTGGAGTAAAGGAGCATGTGTCAACTTATCTTTCAATACTGTGAAGGCTTCTTCCTGTGCGGTACCCCAAACAAAAGGCACATCCTTCTTTGTAACCTCGTTGAGAGGTGCAGCAATGGTGCTGAAATCTCTCACAAAACGCCTATAGAAACCAGCGAGGCCAAGGAAACTCCTCACCTGTATGACCATTTTGGGCTACGGCCAACTCTCAATAGCTTCAATCCTGGCTTTATCAACTTCAATTCCCTGTGGAGTAACAACATAGCCAAGAAAAGATACTCGGTCGGTGCAAAAGGTGCACTTTCCAAGCTAACCAAACAAACGTGCATCACGTAGAGCAATAAAAACAGCATGTAAATGTTCCAAATGTACCTCCAAAGATTTGCTATAAATCAATATGTCATCAAAGTAAACTACCACAAATCGTCCAATGAAAGCACGTAAAACTTCGTTCATTAATCTCATGAAAGTACTAGGAGCATTAGTTAACCCAAAAGGCATGACTAACCACTCATATAATCCAAACTTAGTTTTAAATGTTGTTTTCCATTCATCTCCCAACTTCATACGAATTTGATGGTATCCACTATGCAAATCAACTTTGGAGAATATTGTAGAGCCACTCAATTTATCAAGCATATCATCTAGCCTAGGAATAGGATGACGATAATGAATAGTAATATTATTAATGCCTCTACAATCAACGCACATACGCGACGTACCATCCCTTTTCGGCACTAAAATGATAGGAACAGCACAAGGGCTAAGGGATTCGCGTATATAACCTTTGTCGAGCAGTTCTTGTACTTGACGCATAATCTCCTTCGTCTCCTCTGGATTGGTACGGTATGGTGCATGGTTGGGTAATGATGCAGCGGGAATTAAGTCAATTTGATGCTCAATCCCTCGAATAGGTGGTAATCCTAGTGGCACGTCTTGTGGAAAGACGTCAGTGAACTCCTGCAAAATGTTAGTGACAGTAGGAGGCAAAGAGGAAGGCACGTCCTCAAATGAAAATAATGCCTCTTTGCACACAAAAGCATAGCAAACAGATTTGCTAAAATCTAGATCATCAATATCAGATTTGGTGGCAAGTAAACATGCACTTTTCAATTTAATTTCAGAAGCAACACTAGATGGTTTATTATTGGGCTTCATTTGTTGCTCAAATTCGTTTGCCACAATCTGATTTTCACTCTTATTTTTCTCCTGTTTTGGTTTATTAGCTCTATTAATATCATCTTTCAAAATGGAATCAGGAGTCATAGGAAGCAAAGTAATATTTTTATCCTTATGAACAAGAGTATACTGATTGTTTCTACCATGGTGTACATATTTTTTTTAATCAAATTGCCATGGTCTACCAAGTAATAAGGAACATGCTTGCATAGGTACCACATCACAATCAACATAATCAGCATATCTAGAGATATTAAAATGCACACGAACAGTACGTGTTACCTTAACCATGCCACTGTTGTTGAACCATTGGATGTAGTAAGGATGTGGATGTGGTCTTGTGGTGAGAGATAGCTTCTCCACCATCTCCATGCTAGCCAAGTTATTGCAGCTCCCTCCATCTATGCTGACACGAATAGAACGTTCCTTCATAACTCCCTTTGTATGGAACAAATTATGCCTCTGATTTTGCTCAGCTTGTGTAACCGGCACACTCAAAACACATTGAGCAACTAAACATTCACACCTATCAGCATCTTTAGCAGCCATGTATTGCGTCTCATGATCAGAATCATCTCCACCGTGTTCTTCATGTGTAATAAGAGCCAAAGTCTCCTCATCATAGTCACTAGCAGACTCATACCCACCATCCTCAGTAACAATCACCACACGCTGAGATTTGCATTCTCTCGCAAAATGTCCTCTTCCCTTACAACAACGACAAATAATATCACTTGTGTGCCCTGTTGATGCCATGGAAAAAGAAGAGCTCTACGTAGGCCCAACAGGTGTGCTCTTGGCAAATAGTGGTGGTTGTGCCTGCTTTCTTGTATCATGGCTGGAGGTGGCACCTGATGGAGGTGCTGGTCCAGTCGAAGTAGAGGATGCACGTGGTGTTTATGATGAAGATCGACCTGCAGAAAAGTTAGTTCGCGCCAATGCCTGTTGATCCTGCACTTCACGTTCAGCTTTACAAACAAGACGGAATAAACGAGTGATATTAGTATACTTCTTATACTCTAGAATGGCCTGAATCTCTCTATTCAATCCACCCATAAAATGTGCAAGCATAGCTTCATTCTCCTCAACAATACCACATCTAATCATGACGGTTTGTATTTCCTGATAATATTCGTCTACATGATTTTTTCCTTGTCTTAAACACTGCAATTTTTTAAGTAGTTCACGTTGATATTATGGTGGAACCCAACGAGTACGCATAGCAGTTTTCAAAGCAGCCCAAGTAGCTGGAATAGGATATAACCTACAATGTTGAGACCACCAAACACATGCAAAACTAGTGAAAGCACAAACAGCAGCAGGAACACGTCTCTCCTCGGGATATTGTAAACATGTAAAACATTGTTCAGTTTCTAACTCCCAAGTAAGATATATATCAGGAACTTATCTACCCTCAAATGATGGAATTTTCAACTTCAGTTTAAGAAAAAGGTCATGATCTCGTACCTCAGGTGGTGGTGTAGCCCTACCGTTGCGATGATATACCTGAGGACGACCTGGTGGTGGTGGTGCTGGTGGTTGCACGTAGTTCTAATTTTGATCAACCTCATCCTCGTAATGGTCCTCCACCTTTGCAGTAGCAGCAGGAGCTACAGAAGCATCAACATCGGCACCAGAGTTTTGCCCAGGGTCAATGGGAACACGTCGTGATCGTCCCACTTGATTTGGAAGGCGACATTGTTGTTGTTGTTGTTGTTGTTGTAGAGGTGCGTTAGGTGCAGCCAGTGGTGGTGGTGGAAGACGCGCGAGCAATTCATTAAACTTGTTATCGAGCTTTGTTTCGAACGTCTTCTCCATGCCATCTATCTTCTCCATGGCCTCTTCAAATCTGTTTAGCACATCTTGCACCTGTCCACTCATCATTTGCTGAAATTTATCATGCAACTCCTTATTCGTCATGTTCTCCCAGTCAGTCTCGTCGGCTTGTGATCCTGCCATGGTTAGCAGCAATAGAAACACACAAGAATATAATCCTACAGACTACGAACAAGAGATGATGGTGGGTGTCACAAATCCGTCAAGCAAATCTCAAATTCTTACCAGTTCTTACCCAGCAGCAGGCGGTGAACGACAATCGTCCTTGCCAAAACTCTCAAAGCATGGATAGAGCGATTACCAGGGAGAGTCAAACGCACGATGTAGATGTATGCGGAGCTGGGAAGGCTTATAATATGATAGCAAAAAGGGTCAGCAATAATCAATTCAGAGATGCAACGTTGAATAAACGCTCAATGACGGTACTGTGCTGGTCCTAGGCTAGACCGTGCTAGAGACGCGAGCCTAGAACACTAACAAAATCACAGCACTAAACGTAAACAAGGGAAAAGCACACTCTGGAACTTTTTTGTTTTCGCTCTGTTTTTTGGCGCTCCTCTTTTTTGCGCTCCTCTTTTTTGTTTTTTTGCAAAAAATCACTATAATGGCGAGTGTCTCAAAACTCTTCCCTCGTCAAATTGATAGGATGGGCACGAAATTGTTTTTTGATTTTTTCGGAAATCGGGGCAGCGACGATGAAAAAGTGCGACAAAAAATCACTATGATGGCACGTGGCTCAAAAGACTCAGAAATGCCTAAAAATAGGACAGGGAAAAATATTTTTGCATGCGAAAATTTTGGCCTAAAAACTGCCAGGGGGTCTCGAGACTTTTTTTTCCGAAACTTACTCAGGCAAGGAAACACGAAACGGAAATTAGATGGATCTCGGAAACAAACCTAATATGAAAGGAACTCGGATTGGTGGTGGATATATGGTGGTAGGATATGGCAGCGGTTGTGGTATATGGATACAGATTGGTGGTGGTATATGGATATGTATTGGTGGTGGTATATGGATACGGATTGGTTGTGGTATATGGATACAGATTGGTGATGGTATATGGAGACGGATCGGGGCGGATAAGAAGTGGTGGTAGATGGCAGGGGCGATGATGTTGGTGCAGCGGCGGCGTGACAAGTTATGACCATAACTCGAAACTCTAAAAGACTAGACTCTAAGACCATCAACTAGACACGACGATGCAACCGCAAATTCAACAAAGCAAAATACTGAAAAGACTATGCAAAGGCTTAGACTGGTTCAGATATGATGAACTAACCCTAATTTTTTTTGGCTTTTTCGTAGACTGTAGGTATGAAGAACATACTCGATCTAAACTATGAAAAACTATAAAATCTCAACGAGCAATCCAGAAATCTGATACCACTTGATAGAGGCGAAGGTGTCCCGATGTTTCGATGAGATGGTGGCTATCGTTTTCTATGGGAGTCGACCTTGACGATCCGACTACGAACGTGCGAGACGTCGCGCCTTAGCAATCGCTAAACCAACCTCCGAGGGGTTATTGACAACACCGGAGCACGATCAACCTAACCATGAGGGTCTGTTTCCTGCGAGCAAACAAAGAAAAAGCAAGAAACTGAGATTGCAATCTGGATATTGCGAATATAAGATGAAAGCTTTATTGATCAAGGTGGGGTTCTGTGATGCCTTTGTCTGGTTGTTGAACACAAATGAAGTACGCGAAGTTGCAGCTATGGCGAACTTTAATCTAAAGAAAACCCCAAAGTCTAAACGACGCTCTAAGGGCTATAAATATGGAGGAAGAGGGGAAAATTCATGGCCCTTGGAGGAGGGGTCAGAAACCAACCCTAATCTTGTTTCCCCACATATACGGACTCTAAAAACAACCTATACTTAAGTATTTCCAAAATACATGGGCCTGGCCCAATAATAAGGTGACACAACACCTAGAACAGCCTCTGAACGAAATTTATGAAGTGGCATCTTGTATATTTCGTCCAAGGCTTCATGCACTCCTTATGGTGGCTTCAAAGTCCTGAAATCATCACTTGTAACTCCGTTCTTGATCCCCTTGCGCATGCCATCATCTGCATGCTTGAACTTGCTCCAAGGTTCATTTTTCTTGTCCAAACTAGGCCCTTCATTTGTATGCAAAACAAATGTATCCAATTTAGGCAGCATCATATTCTCATGCACATTAGAATCGTTACCAAGAAACAAAAGTACCTGATAATTCAATTGGCGTGCACGAGCTGTAGAAATTGGTCCAGTATGTATAGCAGCAGGGGCTGTGGGTGTAACAATGGTATTGATGTCCTCATCAAATCCAAGGCGCCCTGGCGGACTGGGTGGAGGATCATGTGGACGATCTGGTCGCGGAGCTCGCTCCTACCAAGGACGCGGGCGCGGCCATGGTTGAGGAACACGGGGCTGACGATGATGACGACGGCAACAAAGATGGTGACAACACGTCTTCCTAGGCCTGTTTTCTCCTGTTTTCCTGTTAACACTTTGGATGTGACCCCACGGGGATGCAAAAGCATTTTTGGAAGAACCTTCCCTATGATGTATTAAGTAATATTGCCCTCCCCCATGTTGCCTTCCCTTTGCTTCCCGCGCGCTTGCGACCCCTGAGCAGGGGCGGCCGCTGTTGTCATGTTGGGCCATGGCGCCCGGCAAAGGTCGGGAGGCAGACGCCTGCCGAAGACCTTGAGCCCCACGTACTCACAGGCTCGCTTGAGAGTGCCGCACGAGGGTCCGAGCGCTGAAGTTTCGGAGAGGTGTGTGCGCGGGCAGGTTCGCGGCTGCTGTGGTCTGAGCCCTTAGGGCATCTTCAAGGCTGCTGGGCTGACCCAACAGCGTGCAGCATGCCTAGCCCCCACTCACGGGGATCAATGGAGGGAGCCACGGGTGCCCGCTATCTTTTGCAAGGGCAAAAATCAAGAGAGGAAGCACCACAAGAGAAGAGAGAAAGCCCCCCTTTTTTCCAAATAAAGATGCAAGAACTTCAAATTCACTCCAAGAAATAGCAAATTTGGTTACAAGAGAAAGCAAAGAACAGCCGCGTCCGGCACCTAAGCTAGTCTTCCCACTAGCGCGGGGCATGGGGCCTGCACTGGGCATGGGCATAGTCATTGCAAGACCGTGTCATCCGCCAGCGCCGAGCATGAGGCTTCCACTGGGCGTGGGCTCGTTGTAAGACCATGTTGTCCGCCAACGCGGAGCATTGGGCTTCCCCTTGGACGTGGGCAGGATCCCCCATGAGGCTCGAGGGCAGCGCTCAGGAGACTCCGGGGCATGTACAGCCCCACTCATTATTACGTGAGAGTGTCACGGGCGGAGACAGGAGGGGCGGAAGGCGGTCGCCTTCTTTCCCGGAGAGGACCCCATCCCTGGCCTTCGGATTGCGCGCCGGCGAGTCTCAGGCGCTGGCGGCCCTAGAAAGGGTCTCCGACCTGGAAACCGCCAGTGGGCGGCGCGATGCACCTCCACGCTGGCCGCAGGCCGCCTTACCAGCTCGCGGCTCAGGCATCGAACTCCTCCCCGAGCCCTTGGCTCTCTGGGCCCCCGGTGTCGAGCGGTTGAGGCTTAGGGGACCCCGTACCCTAATGATGCACCCTGGCCTCGCGGGCTCCTCAGGTCCTTGGGCCCCCCTGGGGCCCTATCCCTGCCCGAGGCATCGCCACGCGCCCAGCGTGCCTCGACTCGCCTAGTCAGGCTGCCGTTTCCCCAGCATGCTGCGGAGGCCTAGTTCACCTGCATCCCCAAAATTAGCACACATGTTTTGAAAATATTCGTTGTTGCGGGGGAGGGGGGCGTTCAACGGCGCAGTTGAGGCCTTGGCGTGGGCCCACTTGTGGCCTACGGGGCATCGTGAGGTCTCATTGATCTCGAGGATCTGGCCGATGGAGGTCTGCCCTTGTGAACCCCCTTGCTCTTCGGGCTCGCCAATCACCGCCCCTGCCGGCGGGTCATGATGGCCACAAGGTGGCCCGCCACAACGCTTCCGACAAGGGAATCTACCATGCTCGGGGGAGCGCTTCTTGGACCGGGTGGAAGATCCCGCTAGCCGTTTTCCGTCGCACGACCCACCAGGTCCCCCCAGAGGGGTGAACAAATGTAGCAAGGGTACGCCCGGGCCCATGGCATTGGTCGCGACATGGGTGAGGGGCATAGAGGCTCTATACCCTGGCAGGCAAAGCCAAGCAACTCAGTGATCCGGTCGAGCCAAACGGCATGGTCGCCATGGGTGGGGCGATAGCGCAATAATTCACGTGCCGGGAGGAGCGCAGCCTGCGCGCCCGTCAGCCCCCGCATGTCGCGGAGGGACGACACTGCGACGACGCTAGCGAAAGGTGCGGTGGCGCGCCCGCTATGCCACACGAGGGGCGGTGGCGATGAATCCTGCCGTTGGCGGCGGCGCGATGATGGAGGCAGGTGATACATCTCTAACGTATCTATTATTTTTGATTGTTCCATGTTGTTATATTATCATTCTTGGATGTTTTACAATCATTTTATAGCAACTTTATATCATTTTTTGGGACTAACCTATTGACATAATGTCCAGTGCTAGTTGATGTTTTTTTGCTTGTTTTTTAGTTTGCAAAAATCAATACCAAACGGAGTCCAAACGCAGTGAAACTTTTTGAAGATGTTTTTGGACCAGAAGACACAAGTTGGGCCAGGGAAGTACCAGAGGGGGGTTTCGAGGGGAGCACAACCCACCTGGGCGCGCCTGGGGTCCCAGGCGCGCCCTGGTGGGTTGTGCCCACGTCGGCCGCCTCCTGCGCCGCCTCTTTGCTCTATAAATACCCCAATATTCCAAAAACCCTAGAGGAGTGGACAAAAATCAATTCCAGCCACCGCAAGTTCCAGAAACAACAGATCCAATCTAGACACAATCACAGAGGGGTTCATTATCCTTATTGGTGCCTCTCCGATGATGCTTGAGTTAGTAGCTAGATGGGTCCGTAGTTAGTAGCTAGATGGATCCAATCCTTCATTGTACACCTATGGGTCCGTATTTAGTAGCTAGATGGCTTCCTCTCTCTCTCTTTTGATTCTCAATACAGTGGTCTCTTGGAGATCTATTTGATGTAACTCTTTTTGCAATGTGTTTGTTGGGATCCGATGAACTTTGATTTTCAAATCTATGTTTTTATCCTTGAAAGTTATTTGAGTCTTATGATCTCTTATATGCATGATTACTTATAGCCTCGTATTTATTCTTCGAATCTTTGGTTTAGTTAGGCCGACTAGATCGTTTTTTCTTGCCATAGGAAGAGGTGCTTTGTGATGGGTTCGATCTTACGGTGCTCAATCCCAATGATAGAAAGGGAAATGACACGTATGTATCATTGCTATTAAGGATAACAATATGGGGTCTATTCCTACATGAATAGATCTTGTGTACATCATATCATCATTCTTATTGAATTACTCCGTTTCTCCATGAACTTAATACACTAGATGCATGCTGGATAGTAGTCGATGTGTGGAGTAATAGTAGTAGATCCAGGCAAGAGTCGGTCTACTAATCTTGGATGTGATGCCTATATAATGATCATTGCCTGGATATCGTCATAATTATTTGAAGTTCTATCAATTGCCCAACAGTAATTTGTTTACCCACCGTATTCTATTTTTCTCGAGAGAAGCCACTAGTGAAATCTACGGCCCCCGGGTCTCTCCTTTATCATATTTGCCTTCAAGATCTATTTTTATTTGCTTTTATTTTAAGATCTATTGATCCAAAAACCCAAAAATACCTTGCTGCAATTTATTTTTATTTATTTTATCTCGCATTCCCGCGAAATCTATTTATCCAATCTACTACATTTTACCTATATTTTTACCCGCGATGGATTGACAACCCCTCTTTTACCTCGGGTTGCAAGTATTTGTTCTTTGTGTGCATGTGCCGTTCATGTAGTGTTGCATGGTTCTCCTACTGGTTCGATAACCTCGGTCTCATCACTAAGGGAAATACCTACCGTAGTTGTGCTGCATCATCCCTTCCTCCTTGGGGAAATACCGACGTAGTTCAAGACGCATCAAAAGCAATTTCTGGCGCCGTTGCCGGGAGACACCATCAACACCTACCAGGTTCCTAATCAAAAATCTCATCTCCTTGCAATTTACATTATTTGCCATTTTCCTCTTGTTTTCATCTCCCCCACTTCACACAAATTTGCCGCTTTATTCGCTCTCTTTTTCGTTCATCGTTTTTCTCGTTAGATCTATTTTTGAGTGCAATCTTGTTGCGTAGTCACGATGACTCAAGAGAACACCAAGTTGTGTGATTTCTCCAATACCAACAAAAATGATTTTATTAGCACTCCGATTGCTCCACCCGCCACTAGTGCAGAGTCTTGTGATATTAATGTCGGTTTGTTGAATCTTGTTACGAAAGATCAATTTTCCGGTACTCCTAGTGAGGATGCCGCATCCCATCTTAACACATTCGTTGAATCATGTGATATGCAAAAGAAAAAAGATGTGGACAATGATCTTGTGAAGTTGAAATTATTGCCGTTTTCTTTGTGAGATCATGCAAAAAATTGGTTCTCTTCTTTACCTCGCAATAGTATCGATTCTTGGGATAAGTGCAAAGATGCTTTTATTACTAAGTATTTTCCGCCCGTGAAAATTATTTCCCTTAGGACACAAATGATGAATTTTAAGCAACCTGAGCATGAACATGTTGCGCAATCTTGGGAAAGAATTAAATTGATGCAAAGGAGTTGTCCTACTCATGGTTTAAATCTTTGGATGACCATACAATTTTTTTATGCGGGATTGAATTTTGTTTCTAGAAATCTTTTAGATTCCGGCACGGGTGGTACTTTTATGGAAATTACTTTGGGTGAATCTACTAAATTGCTTGATAATATTATGGCTAATTATTCACAATGGCACCCCAAAAGAGCTCCTACTAGTAAAAAGGTTAATTCGGTAGAAGAAATAAATTCTTTGAGTGAAAAAGTTGATGCTCTTATGAAGTTGGTTGCTAATAAAAATGCTCCTATTAATCTTAATTATGTGCCTTTGTCTACTTTGATTGAGAAAAATAGTGATGCCGTAGATGTGAATTTTGTTTCACGAAACAATTTTAATAATAATGCTTATAGAGGTAATTTTAATCCTAGACCTTTTCCAGGAAATTCTGCTAATAACTATGGTAATCCTTCTTATAATAATAATAATAATAGGAACACCTCTGATATTGAGAATAATATTAAAGAATTTATCGATGCCAAAAAGAATTTTAACACTACGATAGAAGAAAAGTTGAGTAAGATTGATGATATGTCTAGAAGCATTGATAGAATTTCTCATGAAGTAGAAAATCTCAAGATGAAATTTTTTGTGCCTAAGGTTGAGGAATAAATTAAAGCTATATATGTTTCTATGGATGAAAGTAAGAAAAGAACCGCTTTGCTTAGAGCTAAAAGAGAATTTTAGAAAAATCGTTTTCTAGTGATTGGTTTCATAAAAATGATGATGATCTTAAAATGATTGGTGCTTCTTCTATTGATTCTTTGTTTAGTAAAATTAAGATTGATGAAAAAGGGACTGAAGAAGAGTTAACTTCAGTTAGAAGGCGCCCCGATAATTTGGAGGGTGAAAATATTGTTGAGAAAATTTATAAAAGTGGGTATGGAGAGATCAAAATTTCAACTTGTGATGTTCCCACTCTTTTGGATTACAAAGACTTTAACTATGATAATTGCTCTTGGATTGATTGTATTTCTTTGTTGCAATCCATAATAAATTCACCCCATGCTTACGAACAAAATAAAGCTTTTACTAAACATATTGTTGATGCTATGATGAAAGCTTTGGAAGAAAAGTTGGAACTAGAGGTTTCAATTCCTAGAAAATTACATGATGAGTGGGAACCTACCATCAAAGTCAAGATTAAAAATTATGAGTGTTTTGCTTTGTGTGACTTGGGTGCTAGTGTTTCTACAATTCCAAAATCTTTATGTGATGTGCTTGGTCTCACCGATATTGAAGAAAGCTCTTTAAATTTGCACTTGGTGGATTCTACTATTAAAAAGACTTTGGGAATAATTAATGATGTTCTTATTCTTGCAAATAAGAACTATGTGCCCATAGATTTTATTGTTCTTGTTATTAATTACAATCCGCCTTGCCCAATTATTCTTGGTAGACGGTTCCTACGTACTATTGGTGTCATGATTGATATGAAAGAAGGCAATATTAAATTTCAATTTCCACTAAGGAAGGGTATGGAACACTTCCCTAGAACAAGAATTAGGCTACCATATTAATCAATCATGAGGGCATCTTATGGATCTAGAAATAAAGATGACAATACTTGAATCTTTGCATTATGCCTAGCTAGGGGCATAAAACGATAGCTCTTGTTGGGAGGCAACCCAATGAATATAATTTATTTTTGCCTTTTTCTTTCTATTATTAAGTGTTTGCACAATTATGCTACTATTATGATTGTTTTTTATGTTTTAATTAGTGTTTGTGCCAAGCAAAGCCTTTGGGATCATGTTGGGTGGTAGTTGATTTGATCTTGTTGAAAAACAGAAACTTTTGCATCCAGTAAAACAATTTTTGAAATTCACAAAAGCGAAGAAAAATTCTGAACTTTTTACAAAATATTGGCATACAAATTTCCCACGTTTTCCTATTTTTTCAGAATTTTTGGAGTTACAGAAGTATTCGAAGTTTTCAGAATGCTATAGACCGTTTTGTTTGTGACAGATTCTATTTTCTTTGCGTTGTGTGCTTATTTTGATGAATCTATGGACTCTACTGGGGGGTTTGAGCCATATAAAAGTTGGAATACAATATATATAATGCAAAAATATATGAATGGGTTTGCAACAGTACTTAGAGTAGTGATTTGCTTTGTCATACTAATGGATCTCGTGAAGGTTTTGTTGAGTTTTGTGTGATTGAAGTTTTCAAGTTTTGGGTGAGATCATGATGGATGAAGGAATAAGGAGTAAGAAGAGCCAAAGCTTGGATATGACCATGGCATCCCAAGCTATTATCTAAAGGAGAAGCAGGCAACTAGGCTTGGGGATGCCCAAGTGGCATCCCCTGTTTCTTCTAACGACCATCGATATTTTACTTGGAGCAATATCTTTATTCGTCACATATAATGAGTTTTTCTTCGAGCATCTTGTATGATATGAGTCTTTGGTTGTTTTCCTTTTTGTTTCTAGTCAGGTATCCTTGTTGGACACACCTTTGGAGAGAGCTAAAATTATGCTATGACTTGTTAGAATTGCTCTCTATGCTTCACTTAAATCTTTATGATCTATGGAATTGCTCTAGTGCTTCACTTATATCTTTTTGAGCACGGTGTGCCTTGGTATTTTGAAGAAATTCTCTCATGATTCACTTAGATTTATTTGAGATTTAGTAGAATTTTTAAGAAATTCTCTCATGCTTCACTTCAATTATTTTGAGAGAAGAATTTTTTTATGTTCATGTTCTTCACTTAGATTCATTTGGGCTATCAAAAGCAACATATGAAACTAGTCCGAAAGTGATAGATATTTAAGAGGGATATAATAAAAACTTTCATGAAGATCATTGGACAAAATAAACTTGATTCCTTGTAATAGTTTTGCGATATGATGATATAATATGTGAGTCATGTTGATGAGTAATTATGCTTTAGTAAGAATATTGGTGTTAAGGTTTGTGATTCCCTATGCATGCACGAAAGTCAATAGTTATGCAATGAAGTTACATCCTACTTATGGTGCATTATTCGGTGTTAGTTATGCTTAATGCTCGCTTATGAGATTTTTCGTTTCTTGGTTGGATGCTTCTCAATCTTTTGCTAGCCTTCATTTGCACTAAGTATGATCACTACTTGTGCATCCAAAATCCTTAAAACCATTTTTGCCATATGAGTCCACTATACCTACGTATATCTGGTATACTTTTGCCGTTCTAAGCAAATTTTTATGTGCCATCTCTAATTTTGAAAATAAATTTCTTTTTTGTGTGCTCATACTGCTCATGAAACGGTAGTGGGTGGCCGGTATTTTTCCATGCTAGATGTGTTATTCTCAAGGTGAGTGTTTATTCACTTGTCATAGCACGAGACTATGGCAAACGTATTAGGGATGTCCAGTCCCGAAATAGAAAATGAATTTACTTTATGTTGTCAAATAAAAATTACTTGGGAAGTGTTGGTATGGACTGCACCCATGAATTTGGTTAGCCATGGAATGTGAAAGTATGGTGGAAAAAGGAATAAACATTATTTTCTGTTTGGGAACCGCCTATGATATATCTAGCATGGGAAGTATTGGGAACTACTCGGTCGTTTTCGTTGACAGGAAAAGCATGCCACCCAACATGTTTTATCTCTATCTTTTTCGCTTTGGTACCTATACAAATCCCCCTTTCCGAATGGCCTTTCTATTTACTTTATGCAATTTTTATTTTGAGTCTCCATCTTTTCTTATAAAGAACCAACTAAGGGGCACTATGATCGTACTTGAGCATTGGGTGTAGCTAATATGCGAAATATGCGTGTGTGTTTCATGAGTGGATCAATGATTGAGCATAACAGGCTAGGGATAACTTGCTTTAGTGTTGATATTTTGAAAGATATGGTTGCTTATTGATATGCTTCACTATTGAAATCTTCATGTCAAAACAAGACTATTGCTTTGAACCATATAAAAAGTCTAAATGTCCATGCTACAAAGAAAAGAATGTGTGATGAACATGTTAGGCAGCATTCCACATAAAAAATTCTGTTTTTATCATTTACCTACTCGAGGACGAAGCATGAATTAAGCTTGGGGATGCTGATACGTCTCCAACGTATCTATAATTTTTTATTGTTTCATGCTGTTATATTATCATTCTTGGATGTTTGACAATCATTTTATGGCAACTTTATATCATTTTTCGGGACTAACCTATTAACATAGTGCCCAGTGCCAGTTGTTGTTTTTTGCTTGTTTTTTACTTCGCAGAAAATCAATACCAAATGGAGTCCAAACGCAGCGAAAGTTTTTGAAGATCTTTTGGACCAGAAGACACAAGTTGGGCCAAGGAAGTACCAGAGGGGGGCTCCGAGCGGAGCACAACCTACCTGGACACGCCCGGGGGCCCACGCGCGCCCTGGTGGGTTGTGCCCACCTCAGCCGCCTTCCGCACCACCTCTTTGCTCTATAAATACCCCAATATTCTAGAAACCCTAGAGGAGTCGATGAAAATCAAGTCCAGCCACCAGAAGTTCCAGAAACCATAGATCCAATCTAGGCACCATCATAGAGGGGTTCATCATCCTCATTGGTGCCTCTCTGATGATGCGTGAGTAGCTCATTGTAGACCTATCGGTTCGTAGTTAGTAGCTAGATGGCTTCCTCTCTCTCTTTTGATTCTCAATACAATGGTCTCTTGGAGATCTATTTGATGTAACTCTTTTTGCGGTGTGTTTGTTGGGATCCGATACACTAGATGCATGCTGGATAACGGTCGATGTGTGCAGTAATAGTAGTAGATACAGGCAGGAGTCGGTCTACTAATCTTGGATGTGATGCCTATATAATGATCATTGCCTGGATATCGTCATAATTATTTGAAGTCCTATCAATTGCCCAACAGTAATTTGTTTACCCACCATATGCTATTTTTCTCGAGAGAAGCCACTAGTGAAATCTACGGCCCCCGGGTTGCTTCTTTATCATATTTGCCTTCGAGATATATTTTTATTTGCTTTTATTTTCAGATCTATGAATCCAAAAACCCAAAAATACCTTACTGCAATTTATTGTTATTTATTTTATCTTGCGTTCCCGCATGATCTATTTATCCAATTTACTACAATTTTACCTATCCTTTTACCCGCGAGGGATTGACAACCCTGTTGGGGAACGTAGTAATTTCAAAAAAATTCCTACACACACGCAAGATCATGGTGATGCACAACAACGAGAGGGGAGAGTGTTGTCTACGTACCCTCGTAGACAAGAAGCGGAAGCGTTATAACAACGCGGTTGATGTAGTCGTACGTCTTCACGGCCCGACCAATCAAGCACCAAACTACGGCACCTCCGAGTTTGTGCACACGTTCAGCTCGATGATGATCGCCGGACTCCGATCCAGCAAAGTGTCGGGGATGAGTTCCGTCAGCACGACTGTGCGGTGACGATCTTGATGTTCTACCATCGCAGGGCTTCGCCTAAGCACCGCTACAATATTATCGAGGATTATGGTGGAGGGGGGCACCGCACACGGCTAAGAGATCAATGATCAATTGTTGTGTCTCTGGGGTGCCCCCTGCCCCCGTATATAAAGGAGTGGAGGAGGGGGCCGGCCAAGGAGGGTGGCGCGCCCAAGGGGAGGAGTCCAACTCCCACCGGGAGTAGGACTCCCTTTTTTCCTATTAGGAGTGGGAGAGGGAAGGAAGAGGAAGGAGGGAGGAAGGAAAGGGGGGCCGGCCCCCTCCCAATTTGGATTGGGCTTGGGGGGGGCGCCCCCTCCCTTGCTCCTTTCCCCTCTTTTCTACTAAGGCCCAATAAGGCCCATATACCTCCCGGGGGGTTCCGATAACCTCTCGGTGATCCAGTATTGTCCCAATCTCAGCCGGAACCTTTCCGGTGTCCAAATATAGTCATCCAATATATCGATCTTTATGTCTCGACCATTTCGAGACTCCTCGTCAAGTCCGTGATCACATCCGGGACTCCGAACAACCTTCTGTACATCAAAATATATAAACTCATAATGAAATTGTCATCGTAACGTTAAGCGTGCGGACCCTACGAGTTCGAGAACAATGTAGACATGACCGAGACACGTCTCTGGTCAATAACCAATAGCGGAACCTGGATGCTCATATTGGCTCCTACATATTCTACGAATATCTTTATCGGTCAGACCACATAACAACATACGTTGTTCCCTTTGTCATCGGTATGTTACTCGCCCGAGATTCGATCGTCGGTATCTCAATACCTAGTTCAATCTCGTTACCGGCAAGTCTCATTATTCGTTCCATAATACATCATCTTGCAACTAACTTATTAGTGGCATTGCTTGCAAGGCTTAAGTGATGTGCATTACCGAGAGGGCCCAGAGATACCTCTCCGACAATCGGAGCGACAAATCCTAATCTCGAAATACGCCAACCCAACATGTACCTTTGGAGACACCTGTAGAGCACCTTTATAATCACCCAGTTACGTTGTGACATTTGGTAGCACACAAAGTGTTCCTTCGGTAAATGGGAGTTGCATAATCTCATAGTCATAGGAACATGTATAAGTCATGAAGAAAGCAACATACTAAACGGTTGGGTGCTAAGCTAATGGAATGTGTCATGTCAATCGCATCATTCTCCTAATGATGTGATCCCGTTAATCAAATGACAACTCATGTCTATGGTTAGGAAACATAACCATCTTTGATTAACGAGCTAGTCAAGTAGAGGCATACTAGTGACACTTTGTTTGTCTATGTATTCACACAAGTATTACGTTTCCGGTTAATACAATTCTAGCGTGAATAATAAACATTTATCATGATATAAGGAGATAAATAATAACTTTATTATTGCCTCTAGGGCATATTTCCTTCAGTCTCCCACTTGCACTAGAGTCAATAATCTAGATTACACAGTAATGATTCTAACACCCATGGAGCCTTGGTGCTGATCATGTTTTGCTCGTGGAAGAGGCTTAGTCAATGGGTCTGCAAGATTCAGATCCGTATGTATCTTGCAAATCTCCATGTCTCCCACCTGGACTAGATGCCGGATGGAATTGAAGCGTCTCTTGATGTGCTTGGTTCTCTTGTGAAATCTGGATTCCTTTGCCAAGGCAACTGCTCCAGTATTGTCTCAAAAGATTTTCATTGGACCCGATGCACTAGGTATGACACCTAGATCGGATATGAACTCCTTCATCCAGACTCCTTCGTTTGCTGCTTCCGAAGCAGCTATGTACTCCGCTTCACATGTAGATCCCACCATGACGCTTTGTTTAGAACCGCACCAACTGATGGCTCCACCGTTTAATGTAAATACGTATCCAGTTTGCGATTTAGAATCGTCCGGATCAGTGTCAAAGCTTGCATCAACGTAACCATTTATGATGAGCTCTTTGTCACCTCCATATACGAGAAACATATCCTTAGTCATTTTCAGGTATTTCAGGATGTTCTTGACCGCTGTCCAGTGATCCACTCCTGGATTACTTTGGTACCTCCCTGCTAGACTTATAGCAAGGCACACATCAGGTCTGGTACACAGCATTGCATACATGATAGAGCCTATGGCTGAAGCATAGGGAACATCTTTCATTTTCTCTCTATCTTCTGCAGTGGTTGGGCATTGAGTTTTACTCAACTTCACACCTTGTAATACAGGCAAGAATCCTTTCTTTGCTTGATCCATTTTGAACTTCTTCAAAACTTTGTCAAGGTATGTGCTTTGTGAAAGTCCAATTAAGCGTCTTGATCTATCTCTATAGATCTTAATGCCCAATATGTAAGCAGCTTCACTGAGGTCTTTCATTGAAAAACTCTTATTCAAGTAACCGTTAATGCTATGCATAATAATTGTACATTATTTCCGATCAACAATATGTCATTCACATATACTTATCAGAAATGCTGCAGTGCTCCCACTCACTTTCTTGTAAATACAGGCTTCGCCGCAAGTCTGTATAAAACTATATCCTTTGATCAACTTATCAAAGCGTATATTCCAACTCCGAGATGCTTGCACCAGTCCATAGATGGATCGCTGGAGCTTGCATATTTTGTTAGCACTTTTAGGATTGACAAAACCTTATGGTTGCATTATATACAACTCTTCTTTAATAAATCCATTAAGGAATGCATTTTTGTTTATCCATTTGCCAGATTTCATAAAATGCAGCAATTGCTAACATGATTCGAACAGACTTAAGCATAGATACGAGTGAGAAATTCTCATCGTAGTCAACACCTTGAACTTGTCAAAAACCTTTTTGCGACAATTCTAGCTTCGTAGATAGTAACACTACTATCAGCGTCCATCTTCCTCTTGAAGATCCATTTAATCTCATTGGCTCGCCGACCTTTGGGAAAGTCAATCAAAGTCCATACTTTGTTCTTATACATGGATCTCATCTCAAATTTCATGGCCTCAAGCCATTTCGCAGAATCTGGGCTCATCATCGCTTCCTCATAGTTCGTAGGTTCGTCATGGTCAAGTAACATGACCTCCAGAACAGGATTACCGTACCACTCTGGTGCGGATCTCACTCTGGTTTACCTATGAGGTTCAGTAGTAACTTGATCTGAAGTTACATGATCATCGTCATTAGCTTCCTCACTAATTGGTGTAGTAGTCACAGGAACAGATTTCTGTGATGAACTACTTTCCAATAAGGGAGCAGGTACAGTTACCTCATCAAGTTCTACTTTCCTCCCACACACTTCTTTTGAGAGAAACTCCTTCTCTAGAAAGGATCCATTTTCAGCAATGAATAACTTGCCTTCGGATCTGTGATAGAAGGTGTACCCAACATTTTTCTTTTGGGTATCCTATGAAGATTTACTTCTCCAATTTGGGTTCGAGCTTATCATGTTGAAACTTTTTCACATAAGCATCGCAGTCCCAAACTTTAAGAAACAACAGCTTAGGTTTCTCGCCAAACCACAGTTCATACTGTGTCGTCTCAACGGATTTAGATGGTGCCCTATTTAACGTGAATGTAGTTGTCTCTAATGCATAACCCCAAAACGATAGTGGTAATCAGTAAGAGACATCATAGATCGCACCATATCTAATAAAGCACGGTTACGACGTTCGGACACACCATTACACTATGGTGTTCCAGGTGGCGTGAGTAGTGAAACTATTTCACATTGTTTTAACTGAAGGCCAAACTCGTAACTCAAATATTTTACTTCTGCGATCATATCGTAGAAAATTTTATTTTGTTACGATGATTCTCCACTTCACTCTGAAATTCTTTGAACTTTTCAAATGTTTCAGACTTGTGTTTCATCAAGTAGATATACTCATATCTGCTCAAATCATCTCTGAAGATCAGAAAATAATGATACCTGCCATGAGCCTCAATATTCATCGGACCACATACATCAGTATGTAAGATTTCCAACAAATCTTTTGCTCGCTCCATTGTTCCGGAGAACGGAGTCTTAGTCATCTTGCCCATGAGGCATGGTTCGCAAGCATCAACTGATTCATAATCAAGTGATTCCAAAAGCCCGTCAGCATGGACTTTCTTCATGCGCTTTATAACAATATGACCTAAACGGTAGTGCCACAAATAAGTTGCACTATCATTATTAACTTTGCATCTTTTGGCTTCAATATTATGAAAATGTGTATCACCACGATCGAGATCCAACAAACAATTTTCATTGGGTGTATGACCATAGAAGGTTTTATTCCTGTAAACAGAACAACAATTATTCTCTAACTTACATGAATAACCATATTGCAATAAACATGATCCAATCATATTTATGCTCAACGCAAACACCAAATAACACTTATTTAGGTTCAACACTAATCCCGAAAGTATAGGGAGTGTGCGATGATGATCATATCAATCTTGGAACCATTTCCAATACACACCGTCACTTCACCCTTAACTAGTCTCTGTTCATTCTGCAACTCCCGTTTCGAGTTACTATTCTTAGCAACTGAACTAGTATCAAAATACTGAGGGGTTGCTATAAACACTAGTAAAGTACACATCAATAACATGTATATAAAATATACCTATGTTCACTTTGCCATCGTTCTTATCCGCCAATTACTTGGGGTAGTCCCATTTCTAGTGACCAGTCCCTTTGAAGTAGAAGAACTTAGTCTTAGGCTTAGGTTCAGATTTGGGCTTCTTCACTTGAGCAGCAACTTGCTTGCCGTTCTTCTTGAAGTTCCCCTTCTTTCCTTTGCCCCTTTTCTTGAAACTAGTGGTCTTGTCAACCATCAACACTTGATGTTTTTCTTGATTTCTACCTTCGTTGATTTCAGTATCACGAAGAGCTTGGGAATTGTCTTATCCATCCCTTGCATATTATAGTTCATCACGAAGCTCTTGTAGCTAGGTGGAAGTGATTGGAGAATTCTGTCAATGACGCAATCATCCAGAAGATTAACTCCTAGTTGAATCAAGTGATTATTATACCCAGACATTTTGAGTATATGCTCACTGACAGAACTGTTCTCCTCCATCTTGCAGCTATGGAACTTATTGGAGACTTCATATCTCTCAATCCGGGCATTTGCTTGAAATATTAGCTTCAACTCCTGGAACATCTCATATGCTCCATGGCGTTCAAAACGTCGTTGAAGACCCGATTCTAAGCCATAAAGCATGGCACATTGAACTATCGAGTAGTCATCAGCTTTGCTCTGCCAGATGTTCTTAACGTCGTCAGTTGCATCAGCAGCAGGCCTAGCACCCAGCGGTGCTTCCAGGACGTAATTCTTCTGTGCAGCAATGAGGATAATCCTCAAGTTACGGACCCAGTCCGTATAATTGCTACCATCATCTTTCAACTTTGCTTTCTCAAGGAACGCATTAAAATTCAACGGAACAATAGCACGGGTCATCTATCTACAATCAAACATAAACAAGCAAGATACTATTAGGTACTAAGTTCATGATAAATTTAAGTTCAATTAATCATATTACTTAAGAACTCCCACTTAGAAAGACATCCCTCTAATCTTCTAAGTGATCACATGATCCAAATCAACTAAACCATAACCGATCATCACGTGAAATGGAGTAGTTTTCAATGGTGAACATCACTATGTTGATCATATCTACTATATGATTCACGCTTGACCTTTCGGTCTCAGTGTTCCGAGGCCATATCTGCATATGCTAGGCTCGTCAAGTTTAACCTGAGTATTCTGCATGTGCAAAACTGGCTTGCACCCATTGTAGATGGACGTAGAGCTTATTACACCCGATCATCACGTGGTGTCTGGGCACGACGAACTTTGGCAACGGTGCATACTCAGGGAGAACACTTTTATCTTGAAATTTAGTGAGAGATCATCTTATAATGCTACCGTCAATCAAAGCAAGATAAGATGCATAAAAGATAAACATCACATGCAATCAATATAAGTGATATGATATAGCCATCATCATCTTGTGCTTGTGATCTCCATCTCCGAAGCATCGTCATGATCACCATCGTCACCGGCGCGACACCTTGATCTCCATCGTAGCATCGTTGTCGTCTCGCCAATCTTATGCTTCTACGACTATCACTACCGCTTAGTGATAAAGTAAAGCATTACAGGGCGATTGCTTTGCATACAATAAAGCGACAACCATATGGCTCCTGCCAGTTGCTGATAACTTGGTTACAAAACATGATCATCTCATACAATAAAATTTAGCATCATGCCTTGACCATATCACATCACAACATGCCCTGCAAAAACAAGTTAGACATCCTCTACTTTGTTTGTTGCAAGTTTTACGTGGCTGCTATGGGCTTAGCAAGAACCAATCTTACCTACGCATCAAAAACCACAACGATAGTTTGTCAAGTTGGTGCTATTTTAACCTTCGCAAGGACCGGGCGTAGCCACACTCGGTTCAACTAAAGTTGGAGAAACTGACACCCGCCAGCCACCTGTGTGCAAAGCACGTCGGTAGAACCAGTCTCGCGTAAGCATACGCGTAATGTCGATCCGGGCCGCTTCATCCAACAATACCGCCGAACCAAAGTATGACATGCTGGTAAGCAGTATGACTTATATCTCCCACAACTCACTTGTGTTCTACTCGTGCATATAACATCAACACATAAAACCTAGGCTCGGATGCCACTGTTGGGGAACGTAGTAATTTCAAAAAAATTCCTACGCACACGCAAGATCATGGTGATGCACAACAACGAGAGGGAGAGTGTTGTCTACGTACCCTTGTAGACCGGAAGCGGAAGCGTTATAACAACGTGGTTGATGTAGTTGTACGTCTTCACGTCTGGACCGATTAAGCACCGAAACTACAGCACCTCCGAGTTTTTGCACACGTTCAGCTCGATGACGATCCCCGGACTCCGATCCAGCAAAGTGTCGGGGATGAGTTCCGTCAGCACGATGGTGTGGTGACGATCTTGATGTTCTACTATCGCAGGGCTTCACCTAAGCACCGCTACAATATTATCGAGGACTATGGTGGAGGGGGGCACCACACACGGCTAAGAGATCAATGATCAATTGTTGTGTCTCTGGGGTGCCCCCTGCCCTCGTATATAAAGGAGTGGAGGAGGGGGCCAGCCAAGGAGGGTGGCGCGCCCAAGGGGGGGAGTCCAACTCCCGCCGGGAGTAGGACTCCCCTTTTTTCCTATTAGGAGTAGGAGAGGGAAGGAAGAGGAAGGAGGGAGGAAGGAAAGGGGGGGGGGGGTCCGGCCCCCCCTCCCAATTCGGATTGGGCTTGGGGGGGCGCCCCCTCCCTTGCTCCTTTCCCCTCCTTTCCACTAAGGCCCAATAAGGCCAATATACCTCCCGGGGGGTTCCGATAACCTCCCGGTGATCCCGTATTGTCCCAATCTCACCCGGAACCTTTCCGGTGTCCAAATATAGTCATCCAATATATCGATCTTTATGTCTCAACCATTTCGAGACTCCTCGTCAAGTCCGTGATCACATCCGAGACTCCGAACAACCTTCGGTACATCAAAATATATAAACTCATAATGAAACTATCATCGTAACGTTAAGCGTGCGGACCCTACGAGTTTGAGAATAATGTAGACATGACCGAGACACGTCTGCGGTCAATAACCAATAGCGGAACTTGGATGCTCATATTGGCTCCTACATATTCTGCGAAGATCTTTATCGGTCAGACCGCATAACAACATACGTTGTTCCCTTTGTCATCGGTATGTTACTTGCCCGAGATTCGATCATCGGTATCTCAATACCTAGTTCAATCTCGTTACCGGCAAGTCTCTTTACTCGTTCCGTAATACATCATCTTGCAACTAACTTATTAGTTGCATTGCTTGCAAGGCTTAAGTGATGTGCATTACCGAGAGGGCCCAGAGATACCTCTTCGACAATCGGAGCGACAAATCCTAATCTCGAAATACGCCAACCCAACATGTACCTTTGGACACACCTGTAGAGCACCTTTATAATCACACAGTTATGTTGTGACGTTTGGTAGCACACAAAGTGTTCCTCCGGTAAACGGGAGTTGCATAATCTCATAGTCATAGGAACATGTATAAGTCATGAAGAAAGCAAAATACTAAACGACGGGTGCTAAGCTAATGGAATGGTTCATGTCAATCACATCATTCTCCTAATGATGTGGTCCCGTTAATCAAATGACAACTCATGTCTATGGTTAGGAAACATAACCATCTTTGATTAACCATCTATTCACACAAGTATTACGTTTCCGGTTAATACAATTCTAGCATGAATAATAAACATTTATCATGATATAAGGAAATAAATGATAACTTTATTATTGCCTCTAGGGAATATTTCCTTCAAACCCCTCTTTTACGTCGGGTTGCAAGTATTTGTTCTTTGTGTGCAGGTACCGTTCACGTAATGTTGCATGGTTCTTCTACTGGTTCGATAACCTTGGTCTCATCACTGAGGGAAATACCTACTGTAGCTGTGCTGCATCATCCCTTCCTCTTTAGGGAAATACTGACATAGTTCAAGCCGCATCAGCGGGGCACGGCGATAGACACTGCGGCCGAAGGGTGTCGTCTGATCGGAGCGCGTGGCCCACTGCTCGGTTCGAGCCCAGCTGGCTCTTGTGATGGGTGTGGCAAGGCGTGGATGGAGCATGGCTGATGAGGAGGCCAGGCTTCACATGCCCTACCTGGCATGTCAAATGTTGGATTCAGGGCTTCGTAGACCCATGAAGGTTCGAACTCTGGGGCGTGTGTGAAGATCTCAACCTCTCAAGCTTCGAGCACGTCGCCCCGCAACCTAGCCTGTTGACACCAGATTTTGGCACGGTCAAGAACTTATTTAAGATGGCCTCAAATAGAGAAGTGATCTACATGAAAGAGTTCCGTATTTTTGATATGAACATCTTTGAAGTTTGGGCCATTGCCATCCAATTTCATCTCGAAGGCCGAAACTATGCTCAAAGTACTAAGATCTTATATTGAGAGTACAGTTTGGACGATTAAGCCCCCAAGGCATGCTCAAATGGAAAAACTTTCTACACGAATTGTCTTTGTCTCGTCGAAGTGGTCGATTTTGATATAAAAATCATCTCAATCTGAGATCAGATGGAAAACTTAGAGCCATTCGAATGCAGCCCTGCCATGAGGCTACATATGGCGCGCCCCACCAGACATGATGTTTGATGGGTAGCGCCACCACTCGGCTGTCTTGCGTGAGCGATTCATCCCTGAAGGTGTCCTCAAATCGAAAAACATTCAACATGTATGTTGTTCATCTCATTGAAACTGTTAAATTTGCTTTTGGGCACAACTTCATCCACGGTCGTTTGTGGCTTGTGAGAGTCAAAAACCGAACTAATGTCCCAGACTTACCTAAATCCGAGTTTGGTTAATTTTGGAAAGATTTGGACGTGATTTGGAGTCCTTTTCTTGTACCAGAATTCCATCCTCCTCTTATATTGACAAGAGGTGACAGCCGATTGAACAACACACAATCGAACAAACACATCTACTACTTTTTCGTGTTCATCTATCCCCTACCCTTGTATCTTTCTTCTCGTTCTTCAGCAATGGAGGGCTGCGAATCCACGAGGCTCTAGGGCGATCAGGTCGACCTAGGGTAGCCCATAGCCGCCGCGCACCCTTACGGGGTCCCTCCCAGGCGTGTGGGGCTTCGGGTCTACAAAAGCATCCGTCGGCTGACCTGCCTATCGCGCTGATGGTCAGATCTCCTTCGACGTGAGCTGCAGTGCATCACCCCCGGCGTCAAGGGTACATGGTGACGTTTTCGTGTCCGAACACACTTTTTGGCGACTCCGCTGGGGATGAAGCTTTGAACGGTCTCCAGCCCATTCTTGTTATGAAGAGATCGTCATCTAGGGTTTGCAATCTACAAAGGTAATATGAATACCCAATTCCTTACTGTAGATGCAAATAATTCATATGGTGTTACTAGATCGTCCAATGAATATGCTCTATCGGCCAGCCCTAGTTTGTCCAATCATGCATCTCATTACATGCATAGGCTGATTCAAAGTAATTTACATGCTTCAACTTCTTATGATACTAGTAACATGCACCATATGTATCACAACTCTCATGCATCGGCAACCCCACAAATCATTATGTCGATGAACAACATGGTGAGTTCGGTTAATAAATTTGAAACACCTCATGTTAGAATTTCCAATGCCATGCAAGAAAGTGTTTCACCCTTTTGTTCATCGGCAACTAATTTGCAACATACTAGTTCAACCATGCCGATGGATGGGAGAATTGGCCATGCTACTAGCTATTCGGCCAGTTTCTCTCAACCATCATGCGCTACACCTCATGTCAGTAATTTTTCAGCACAATACACAACTGTAGATGTTCATAATTCGGCTTCAGACCTTCCTGGTCATAGCCAAATAAATGAAAATATTACAGGAGCGGTTCTGCCCAATATTGTAGAAGATGAGGTAGTGATGGCTGCATTGAAGAGTTTAGCACAAAATAAGAGGATCAGTGCTTTGCCATCAACAACATGAAAATGGGCTATTTCACTACACAAAAATACACTTCCGTGATGATACGTGTTTGTCACAGTAGATCGCGTTTTTTGTCATGCATGTACATCCATGACAAATTTATGACAGAATCAAGATAGTCATAGCTGTGCTGTCATAGAAGTGTTCCATGACATTACCAAAATTATCATCACAGAAATGTCCACTTCCATGACAATAAATCGTGCGTCATAGAAGTGCTTTCGTCAAGGGTGACCGACATGCGACATCCATCATAAAGGGACGCCGTTAAGCTATCGGGTCCAGTTTTGGATCCAATAACCCGTTAACAGCCCGGACCAATGAGAATTTTCCACATGTAAAATTCTCATTGGCCGGAGAAACATGTGTCGGCTTAACATTCGGACAGATGTCATCCACTCATTGGACAGGAGGCGCCTATGATACGTTGACACATGGCACAACCCAACAGAGGCCCATTTCGGTGAAAAGGCCGGGCCTGTCAAAATAAGCGGGCCGGCCCATTAGCGGCCTACTTGAGTCAGACCCATTTACAAGTACGGCCCATACAAGTTACACAGAATCAGCCCATCAAAGTCCAATTCTAGATTCGACAATTTCCAGCCCATCGTTGGTTTAAGCCCGTTAACGGCCCGCTACGTTTTTGGGCCCAATTGCGGCCCGAGCTTCTTTCGGCCTGTTAGCAACCCATTGTCAATTCCAGCCCGTTAACGGCCCGGAACGTCTTTCGGCCTTTTCTTGACCCATTCTGCAGTTCGGCCAATTCTAGCCTGCTGTGACTTTAGGCCTGTCCTCGGCCCATCCGGTAAAGGGGCCAACTCTTTCGACCTGTTAAGGGCCCGCACAACAGTTGGGCCTTTGGCTTTAGGTCCATTAGGGGCCCATGTTCCGCAGGGCATCATTCCAGCCCAACGCGCCTTTCGACCTGTTAAAAAGCCTAGTTTGCAAATTGGGCCTCCTCTGACCCGTAACACTTTTGGCCTCTTACTGGCCTGTAAAGTAAAAGGGCCAAGACAAAATTGACATTTATTTTGGCCGCGAAAGGCCCGCAAGGCCATTTCCATTTATATGGCCCTATCAAGCTTTAGGCCTGTTGATGGCCTGCTAAGAGCCGTTGTTACGGTGGGCCCATTTGGGATCCACTTAATATTATCTTGACCAGCCCAATTAAGGCCTGTTTTGACTGCAGATGTTTGTTCATCTGTATGGCGTCCAGGAAATGTTTGGGCGTGTTAGCCCCCGTTTCAATGATATAGCATATCCAACAAATATCCTACTCTATACTATCGGCTCTAAAAACATACACTATACAATAAAAAGCATAGAAACGTAGAATAATCCTACACTATACAATAAAGAAATTACAGCTGAATATACCCACTGGGCATTATAGTTTGGCACTAGTGATTATAAAGCATACACAAACAACAAATTACATACGCTGGACAAATAAAGCTCATACATTATGGACACGCATCAACAAAACTTACATTTGAACTATAATCTCTTTAGAAAAAAAGATTGGCTAGATTCAGATAGCACAAATTTCAGTTTGCAAAATCTCCAATTCCTTCGTGGTTACCTCAGTGTCTTGTTTCATTTTTTGACTCCTGCATCTAATACCTGCATGTCCAGTCTCAACTTGTTGATTGTACGTTGAGAATCATGTACATGTTGTCTTGCCACCTATAGTTGATGCTCGAGAACATCAACACATTCCAATTCCAATCCATAATCATTCGGTAACGGCCATGCCGCACTGCTCGCAGATCTTTGTGTTGATGTCACTTCATCCTGAAATGTTTCTGTAAGTACACATGACTAGGGCAAAAATATAGTTACAACAGTGAAGCAAGCAAGACAGACAATTTTGTACATGGCGAAACAGGACTAACAATAATGTTAAACATCATGAAGGATAAGCAGGTGATATTTCAAAAATTATAAAAAGGTAGTCTGTGCAGCCTGCATACAGAAATCCCTCTCAGCTCACCAGAGGAGCATGATGTTCGGGCCCAATCCAAAACACAGACAAGTTACAAATTTGGACAACACGTGCGTATAAGTAAGCAAGCAGTTGGCCATTCTGTAGCTAATTAAAGTCTTAGGGAGCATAATGAACAACAAAGGGATTCATACAAACCTACTACAACAAGCAAAACTATGCAATCATTAGCCTAGTATAAAATAGATTGTGAGCCTCATGCAATAATAGTTGGTTAATAGACTTCAAAGCTTTAGGCACACTTCGCCAGAGGAATTAAATGGTAAGGCCTTTAATTATGTCAGCTAATAGTTATACAAGTACCCAACATCAGGCATCATTGTTTGGGCATGTCATTAACTGAGGACAAATAAAGGAATTGAAAAGAGCAAATTAACTATGCTTGAAACAAACAAGGAATTGAACTGTTGAGTTGGATACAGTGACTTACCTTAACTGGTTGAACAGGCTCAATGCAGCTCGTACTTCTCTTGCAAGGCTCCTTCCTAATATCTTGTACTTGGAAATCCTCAATCTTATATTCATTGCACCCCCTCTGCAAGGTCACACAAACTAGTTACTCGTCTACTTGGAAGATAAGTATGCATACTTTCCAATCTGTGAACAACACAAAAGGATGAGATTATAACAAAACAATACCACATAATGAAACATGCCACATCTCTTGCACTTGCACACAATGAAATGAGCATTTACTATGTCTGTACTATGTAAAAACTAGGCACACCTTCGAACTGGATCTCCATGTACTCTTGGAGAGCCTACTTTAGTGTACAGCCAAACCTTTATGTCAGCTATGAGTTAGACAAGGCCCCACTATAGCAGCCCTTAGTGTTTAAATCGTTGCTAAGCTCTGTTAGAGTGTTAGGTCAAGAACAACAAGTAATCAAAGCAAATAGTCCTAGTATGGCTAGCTGATGCAAACAACAATTGAACAGATGTGTGAGCAAATCTTACATATCAAGAAAAGAAGCAAAGAAGGAGGCTTAAAGACCATCACTTGACTGACCAGATTTAAGGGGAATTTAAACATCATGTTCAACATATGAACTAACATAAACATTGCATATTCTCGATTCTACAATGGAATGCACATGTATTAGGTTATGCCATGTATGATGATGCCTAAATGTACACTATAGCAGGCAGGAGTGATTCATCATTGCACGCACAATTGAATTGCAGGTTAAGGGCCAGTTCGATTCTGCCTTTTCAGGGCTTATTGTCAAAATAAGCCATAAAAGATGTAAAGAAGTTATTTTTGAGTTATGGGCTTGGGCTTAACTTATTTCGCTCAAAATGGGTGTTTCGGGTAGAAGCTCACTAAAAATTGAAGGGAAGGGGAATAGTGAAGTGACTCTGTTGTCTGCCTATATTACACTCAAAATGCAACTGCTCACGCCCGCGTCACACCTGACCCTCAAGTAAAAACAAACACGCAAGCGTTCATTGCCCTGCCCGCTTGCATCTCCTATCCCCTTTCCCTCTACCTCGATCCCCTGCCTGCAGCCCTAGGGTTCCTCCAGCGAGCTGTCGCCTCTGGTCCCATCTGTCCTGGTCCTCGACGATGCTCTGTCCAGCTAGGCTACATGGCCGACAGGTAGGGGAAAATCTCCCTGGCTGCTCCTCCCTTTGGCGCCGCCCCTCATTCTCATGGTCTCCAGCAGCTGCTCCATTGTGGTCCATCCAACGCACTACTCTGGCGGGCGTGGCACAACTACGGCTGATGCCACACTACAGCAGAAGGCACCTTATTCCCCCTCCCCTCCTCCCAAGCCGTCACCTTGAGGTGCTATTGAAGGATGAGCTCATCCAACAAGGTGAGGATCTCCTCTGATTTTTTGCCAAATTTTCATTGTGATCCACGATACGATGAATTGCTATGAGCTGCTCCTGCTGCTGCTATATGATGCATTGCTATGAGCTGCTCCTGCTGCTATATGATGAATTGCTATGAGATGCTGCTGCTATATGATAAATTGCTATGAGCTTCTGCTATTGCTATATGATGAGTTTCTATAAGCTGCTCCTGCTGCTGTATGATGAATTGCTATGAGCTGCTCCTGCTGCTGCTATATGATGAATTGCTATGAGTTGCTCCTACTGCTGCTATATGATGAATTGCACACTGCTGTTGCTACTGTTGCTGTATGATGAGTTGCTATGAGCTACTGCTACTATATGATGCTTTCAGGTGGTGCTGCTATATGATAATAACCAGCCACTTGGACCATCGAGTTTCAATAAATAACTGTTCTTCATTTAAATGTGGGTCATGTGTTCTTCGTTTAAATTAGGCAATGGGATCTCTATGGAAGACATTGACCAAAGTAGATTGTGCCAAGTAGATGGTATCTTTGTATTTGCATTTTGAACAAATAGTGATGGTCTGTTTTCCTATCATATTAATTACTGCACTGGGTTCAATTTGTGATGTTTGCAAGTCAAATTAGTTTTCATATGGGCAGCAAAATGAAAAAATATAGTGCAATCTAGACTTTTCACTTATCATACCAAAGATAAGCTGAAAAGAACTGGTTGGCTTATTACCTGGAGCTTATATTCATAGGTGCTTATTTTCTAGGATAACTCGTAATAACTGTCCCTAAGAAACTTGGCCAATAGAACTGACATACAAATAACATGTCACGATGATTGCAATGGAGGAGTGACCTACCATAGCAGAATGTATAGGCTCACCGCTGCCTCTCCTTTTTTTGCGATGTTCCATGAAATTGCCACATACATATTGTACCTTTTCATTGTGTAACCCTATTTGCAAGTTGACACGCCTAATTTCAGACATCTCTACATGATAATACATTGCATATCCCTTGCGCATATTTAAACCACCTATTAATGATTGTGTGCATAGCATAAACTAGCCATGACTCTGTGTGCTGGACTAGCAGGCACTCTAAGGGAGCCTAATGTAATGCACTGGAATTCCTATGCCACCTATGATTTTGTGTAATGTACTGCCTCTATTCCTAAATATATGTCTTTGTAGAGATTCAAGTATGGACCACATACAGATGTATATAGATGCATTTTCGAGTGTAGATTCACTCATTTTGCTCTGTATGTAGCCCATAGTGGAATTTCTAGAAACACTTATATTTAGGAACGGATGTATGAGGTAGTATCATGTATGACATCTACATATCTAATTTAGCAGCCAATAGTAGAAATCATTGTCTGCACAAAGGGATTACTGGTCGAAAATCCTAGCAAAGCACACTGGCAGGCACACAATAATACAAGAGAGAGAGACGCACTTACAAGATCATAGCAACGCCTCAGTCTAGGATCTTGGTTGGCCAAGCTGTTAGATCGAGAAGAAACATCGTCCTTGTAGTTTTTGTCAGCTGCATAAAGGTAACAGTGACCTGTTAGTATATTTGAAGTACATCAGGCAGGTGATGCTGGACGGGTTTAAAGGTGACAAGTACCTAGGCCGTGGCGCGTGGTTTGCATCTTGCCAGACGGTGGGAATCAGGTTAGAAACGTCAAGGGAGATGACGTTGTGCTGGTTGTCAGGGTCCGGTAAGGAGATCTAGAACCGTGAGTAGGAGTTTGTGGAGCGGCTCCGGCAGGGTCGACTACGGTGTGGGCGAAGCGGATCTGTGGCCGTGGACGAGGGCATCGGTGAAGCTACTCCAGTGGTTGGGTTAAGGATGGTGTGGACAATGCGGATCTACGGCCATGGGCGGGGCGTCAGAAGCTGGTCCGGTAGGTTGGATGAGGGTGCGACGAAGTAGATCTGTGGCCGTGGACTTGTGAGTCGGCAAAGCTGCCTCGGTAGGGTTGAGAATGGTTTAGGCGAAGCTACTTCGGTAGGGTTAACGATGGTGTCGGCAAAGAGGATCAGAGGCCGTCGGTGGGGCGGCTCCGAGGGGGGGGGGTGGACAAAGCGTCTCCGGTGGGGAGTATGAATGAGCCGCTGCAGATGCGCTGCGGTTGACGAGAGTAGCGGCGAAGCAGATCCGACGCCGTGGACAAGGCCGGCACTGAATGGCTGTGGTACAGTGGTGGATGAGCAGTCTACTTGTTTCTAGTGGAGGTGGGAGGGGTAGATGCGGTTGTAGAAGCAGATCTGGCAAGGTGGCCACTGCTGGCAGTGAATGGGCTCTGGTACGCCGGTGGATGAGCAGTCTAGGGTTTCGAGAGGGGAGGGGTAGAAAGGCTGATGAAGTATGGACAATGTGATGTAAGATGCTCTGGTGCTGTGGAGTTAGTCGTTTTTGCGGGAGGGGGAGAGGAAATGGGGGTGCCGTGTGGTGGGGGGAACCGGATGTTACCAAAGTAGCCCCGACCTATTATGTAGATGAGGGCGGTATTATTACCGTTGTTCTTCGTGCACCAAGGACAAAAGGGGAATTTCGCATGCTAAAGACTAGGTGGCGGAAATTTTAGAAGGAGGCGGGAGATTTTGCCGCCCGCGGGATCGTTCGTATCCAGTTTCAACTAATTTTGGACCGTGCTAGCGGGAAGGTCATGCGAGACTATGTACACGGGGCACGCGTCAACAGTTAATAACTGGTGTGAACTCCACCCTAGAAAAAAGACAATAACTCGGGATGATGCGCCGATAACTTGGACATTCACACGGGTGCGGCCAATCGTGCGGGTGTAGAGGCGCGTTCACAAAAAGGGATCAAATGCTCCACCTATGTATTTCTCGTGTAAATAGATAATTTAGTGCCATTGGTTATTTACTTTAAACATAATGCATTGACGTGTTAGTGTAGAGGCGCACAAAAAGAAATGGATATCGTAGTCCCACAAAATAAATGGATATTGTAGTCCGCTACTTAAAAGTGTTACCTCATATGATTACATAGCCTCCATTTCATAAATTGCATACCCGTTGAATTCATATATGAATATTACATATATTACTTCATAATAGAACCTTAAATCATCCAAGACTAATGAATTTGAATGCAAGAGTAACAATGGTGCATGTACATGATAGCTACATTGGTTGTTTGAAGAAACATCACTGTCACTTTGGCATGCACAATTGAAAATGTTTATTTAGATAGAAAAAAATGTGATATGTGAGTGTCCAATCTTTATAGCGTTGAATCGATATTGTACCTTTGGCCACGATACGAAGTAGATATTGATTTATGTTCAAGCGATGCACGTCCACGATCGCTAGATACTCATATGTGAATGAATTGTGCAATCTCTCTCACAACATACATATATCATTTCCCCGTGGGCATCTGAATCACACGCGCGCACTTCATGTATTTCTCTCCCTCCGTCAAGGTTAGAATTCGTCTTTCTACCCCGTCCTACAAGTCTCTCACATAGATACACACACGCTCTCTCTATTGAACATGCCCACCCCTTTAATTCCGCCCACCCACAACCACTAATGTCTCAAAGGATAATTATGTCTCTCACACATATGCCTAAGGTTAACTTGAGTTCCAAAAAATATGAATACATACAATGAGATTCCAGCAGAGCACCTTTTGTTTTGAGATCTCGCTCTCTCTTTCTCTCTCTCTCTCCCACACACACACACACACACGCGCGTAGACATTGTTTATTGCTTCATTTTTCCGGCACTTGCATGCACACCGTTTGTTTATCTCCGTGATGCTTTAAGCATGCCTCGCACACATCCTATCTACCTATCCCTTAATATAGATATGGGTCACACAAACTCCTTCTCCCTACTAGCAAGATGCCCATGCGTTGCACGGAACATCAAGATGCATTTGTATGATTAGTTTATCTTGTGGGAGAAAAGATGAACGAGGGAATGCCTTATTTGCAAATGTGGAGAGGGGTGTGGATATCCTTTTGCAAAATTGCCATAGTTTCCTTCCTATCCGTCAGATATAAATTGGATGGCCTATATTGCAGGATGGCAGGAACACCATCATCACCAACTCTGTTTTTTATAAGAGTAGAGATATGTAAGTGTCACTACCCCCCACCCACCCACCCACCCACACACACACACTTCCCGACACCGAAGGAGTAGGGTGACACGTCAATCTTGATACTAATATATCGACTGGCTTCTCTCTCAAACACACACACACACACACACTACCCGACATCGAAGGAGTAGGGTGGCACCTCTATCTTGATAGTAATCTATCTACTCCTCTTTCAAACACACACAGATACGCACACACACACACTCGCTAGTTGTGCCTCTGTGCCTACCGCGCACACTCTCGATACGTCTTTCTCTCCATCCCCTTCCCCCACCCCCAACCCCAACAATGACAGCAGAAGGGTGATAACTCGATCTGATCTTAATCTGTCAATCGGTTTCTCTCTCAAACATTGTGTCTCTGTGCCTCGCTCAAACACATGAGATACATCTTCTTCTCCATAGCCCCCTCGATATGTAGACTTCTCGCATGCGCACAGCTGTAGTGACAATGACAATGAACTCAATGTGCCTTGTTTTCACCGGCCTCATGTCATAGTTTCACACTGTTTTGTGTTAATTAACAAGACAACCTTTTCTTTGTTACTACTAGTGAATCTGAAATCATTCGGGGCAGACATATAATATATCACTTCAACCCAATTATCGCAGTAACTATTTTAAAAGAAACTAGCTAGATGCCCGTACGTTGCATGGAACATCAAGATGCATTTGTATGAGTAGTTTATCTTGTGAGAGACTAGCAATATGCTCGTGCGTCGCACGGAACATCAAGATGCATTTATATGAGTAGTTTATCTTGTGAGAGAAAAGGATGAACGAGGGAAGGCCTTATTTGCAAATGTGGAGAGGGGTGTGGGTATCTTTTTGCAAAATTACCATAGTTACCTTCCTATCCGTCAGATATAAATCGGACAACCTATATTGCAAGATGGCAGGCACACCATCATCACCAACTCTGTTTTTATCTCTAACTCCTATAAAAGACTCAGTTGGTGATGATGGTGTGTCTGCCATCCGTCATTTCTGACCATCAGATCTGCATCTAACGACTATGATGTAAGTCGTGGCATTTCTGCAACAAGACCCCACTTCTCTGCTCCAATTTGCAGAAGCCCCTTAGTATCTTGAAACCAACCACATCCCTCACACACCTCATCAAAACAGCCACAAGGAATATATTTTGAGTGAAACCTAATACGAGTATATTTTTAGTGATATATACACCAAACTAGAGTGTTTTTCTTTCAAGTTTGTGAACATGTATTATTCTATTTTGGATCCGTTGCAACACACGGGCACATTGCTAGTAAGAGTAGAGAAAAGGATCAACGAGGGAAGGCCTTATTTGCAAACATGGAGAGGGGTGTGGGTATCTTTTTGCAAAATTGCGATAGTTTCCTTCCTATCCCTTAGATATAAATCCGACGGCCTATATTGCAGGATGGCACGCACACCATCATCACCAACTCTGTTTTCTACTCCCTCCGTTCCTAAATATTTGTCCTTTTAGAGATTTCAACAAGTGACTACATACGGTGCAAAATGAGTGAGTCTACACTCTAAAATATGTCTACATACACATCCATATGTGGTACTCCATTTGAAATCTGAAAAAGACAAATATTTAGGAACGGATGAAGTATAAGAGTAGTGTAATGCCCCGAGACCAATGCGCCAGGTGTCTTCCAGTTATTCGTTGTTGTTGCCATGTCATTTGTTTGCGTGTTGCATATTGCCATGTCATCATGTGCATTTGCATCCATCATGTTCATGCGTGCTTGCTCGCTTGTGATGTTTGTTTTATTTTATTTTGCATCACGCATCTTCTCCATACCATTGTTGTGTTTGTTTAATTTAGTTGCTCATGTGCATTGCAACTTCTTTTCTTCTCTTGACCCTTCCATCAACCCCATGCCAACTTCCAACTTGGTTTCACCCAAGTTTCAAATCCCTATGCCACTTCCTTCTTTCCCTTTTCTCTATTTATTTGAGTTGCATATAGAATTGCTCAAATAAATGTTCATATTTTGCCCATAAATCATATTTATTATGTAGGGTCATCCTATAAAATTTAAGCCCATTTGGCTTTAGTTTGGTTAGGTTATAAATTCATGCAAGTTTGAATAACATTCGAACGTGTTTGAATTTATAGTATGTAAAAATTCCCAAACCACTTTTATTACATCGGGCATATTTCATGGTTTCCACAAATATGTCCCTCTCTCCTCACATCCATTCCAAACCCTCCGTACTTTCTATCAATTTCTGTTTATGCAATAAATAGAAAAGAAAAAAAGGTAAATCAGATAGGAGAGAGAGGAGGAAGCCCAGTCGGCTCCTTGGGAAGCCCAGCGAGGCCGACCCATTTGCTCGAGACCGGCCCCACCATCCCCTGGAGGCCATCCAACCTATTCTAACCCTAACCCTCTCCCGAACCCCCACTCCCTTCCCTCGTTGTCCTCCCTCGCGCTGCCACTCATGTATACACTCACGCATTGCCAGGAAGAGGAGAGCGCTGCCTCGCTCGATCCCTCTCCCTCTCATCCTCCCGATAGGCACCGCAGTCTGCCTCGTCCACTCCTCCTCGAGCAGCCCCGCTAGACCCGCACCCGGATCTCCTCCTCCCCCTTCGTCTTTCTCGTCGGGAGCCCGAGCTCTGCCTGGAGCCGCACTCCCGTCGCCCTTCTCCCCTCGCATCGGCGACCCGGAGCGCCGCGTCTCCGCCCCTGCCATGTGCACCGCACCTATCCTCGTCGACACCAACAGGTGTAGGAGCCCCCATGGCTATCGTAGTCGTCCTACCTACTCCATTGGAGCTCCCTGCCGCCGGATTGGGTCGCCTCCACCTTGATGCTCTCCGTCAGCCTCCTCCCGTTCTAAGAAGCTCCTGCCCGAGCCGTCCTAATCAGCCGCGCCGCCATCGTTTTGCAGGAGCTCTACCTCCCTGCTTCACCACTGCCCGCATCCCCATCGCGCCCGAGGACAAGCCCCTCGAGCAGCAGGGTTTCTCCTGCCCGAACCCTCAAGGAGGGCTGTTGCCATGCGCAATTCCTCCCATCCCCAACGCCCGTCACTACCCCGCACCTCACCCCGTGTCAAAGCCGTGCTATCGCTGCTGTTGCACCTCCGGCCTCCTGTCTTGCTTCTTTTTGGACCAGCAAGACCGTTGCCAAGAACCACACACGGACGCATCATCTCCAGGATTTTCGCCAAGTAGCTCTATGTGTAGACTCGCCAAGTACACGACTCGGATGCACCAAATTTGACTATGAACAGCTACACGTCCGACCCCATATTCGAACCTCAAGCGTCAAGTTCCACTACCGTTGTCGCGAATCCGACAAGACCAAGTGTATGACTACGCCCAGCGATGAAACAAGTACCTCTACCGTTGATGTGTACGACTACCTTGTGAATGTGTACCCGACGACCCCGGAGACCTATGTTACGCCAAGTACCCCCTCGTCGACCCAAACATCTAAAGGAAAACGTGTACCACTACCGCCGAGGACCGATAGTACCACTACTTTCACTGCCATCGCGAGAATGTTTACTACCACTACTTCCCTCTACGAGCTTGATCCGCTTCAAAACGCACACTTCGAAGGTATACCATCGAGATGACCGCCCGTGGACCAAATGCATGTGTGTTGAATGAGATGAACCCCGCGTTTGCACCATGTCTGAAACTGTCGCTTGCATGGTCCTCCTCGTTGCCATGCCGTCCACCCGTGGGAACCCGGTAACCGCGATCACCCCATCATCTTGCATGACACGCTCCCGTCACACTTCCTTTTGCACCAGTATCCCTGTGAGCTACCGGATCATCGAAATGTTGCCGTGGCATCATTTTCGGATTCGTTGCCGTGGCACCCCTTTTGTTTCCGCCACAGTGACAAATGCTTCATAATATGCTCATGTTAACATTTTCATAAAACTTGCACATGTCATCCGCATCATGATAATAACATTTAATATGTTTAAATTGTTGTTGCATTAAATTGCTAATGCATATGGGGATTTACCGGAATTGTTGGTTGATGTATCCGGGCCCATTTAAATTGCTTAGATAGGTAGTTTTCATATGCCTCACCTCTTGCCATGCTTAAGAACATTTAATATTGTTGGGTACATAAACGAGAGTGAACTAAATAATTGATGTGGTGTTCTGTCAATATGCCACTCGTGGCGTATTGAGCTCCACTTAACTTGTAGTTTTGCTTGTGCACTTTGCCATGCCATGCCTCATTAAACCGGACATGCATCATAGTTGGTTGTGCATCATGCCATGTTCATGTGATGGTTGTTTACCATGATTGTTTGCTTATTTCCGGTGTTTCTTCTTCGGGTTAGTTCCGATAAGGTCGCGTTTGTGAGGATTCGTTCGACTTCGTCCGTTTGTCTTCTTCATGGACTCGTTCTTCTTCCTTGCAGGATCTCAGGCAAGATGACCATACCCTCGAAATCACTTCTATCTTTGCTTGCTAGTTGATTGCTCTATTTGCTATGCCGCGATACCTACCACTTGCTATATCATGCCTCCCATATTGCCATGTGAAGACTCTAACCCACCTTTCCTAGCAAACCGTTGTTTGGCTATGTTACCGCTTTTGCTCAGCCCCTGTTATAGCGTTGCTAGTTGCAGGCGAAGTTGAAGCTAGTTCCATGTTGGAACATGGATATGTTGGGATATCACAATATCTCTTATTTAATTAATGCATCTATATACTTGGTAAAGGATGGAAGGCTCGGCTTATGCCTGGTGTTTTGTTCCACTCTTGCCGCCCCAGTTTCCGTCATACCGGTGTTACGTTCCTTGATTTTGTGTTCCTTACGCGGTTGGGTGTTATGGGATTCCCTTGACAGTTCGCTTTGAATAAAACTCCACCAGCAAGACCCAACCTTGGTTTTACCATTTGCCACCTAAGCCTTTTTCCCTTGGGTTCTGCAGACTCAAGGGTCTTTTTATTTTAAACCCCCGGGCCAGTGCTCCTCCGAGTGTTGGTCCAAACTGGGCGATGTCCGGCGCCCCCTGGGCAACTAGGGTCTATGCCAACCCGACGTCTTGCCCATCCGGTGTGCCCTGAGAACGAGATACGTGCGACTGCTATCGGGATTTGTCGGCACATCCGGTGGCTTTGCTGGTCTTGTTTTATCATTGTCAAAATGTCTTGTAACCGGGATTCCAAGACTGATCGGGTCTCCCCGGGAGAAGGAATATCCTTCGTTGACAGTACAGCTTGTGATGGGCTAAGTTGGGACACCCCTGCAGGGTTTTGAACTTTCGAAAGCCGTGCCCGCGGTTATGGGCAGATGGGAATTTGTTAATATCCGGTTGTAGAAAACCTGACACATAACTTAATTAAAATGAATCAACCGCGTGTCTAGCCGTGATGGTCTCTTCTCGGCGGAGTCCGGGAAGTGAACACGGTTTTGGAGTTATGTTTGAATGTAAGTAGTTTCAGGATCACTTCTAGCTTCTCGACCGTTGCGTTGCTTCTCCTCTTGCTCTTATTTGCGTATGTTAGCCACCATATATGCTAGTGCTTGCTGCAGCTCCACCTCACTACCCTTTCCTGCCCATAAGCTTAAATAGTCTTGATCTCGTGGGTGTGAGATTGCTGAGACCTCGTGACTCACAGATACTTCCAAACAGTTGTAGGTGCCGATGATACCAGTGCAGGTGATGCAACTAAGCTCAAGTGGGAGCTCGATGAAGATCTTTCTCATGGTTTTGTTTCGTTTCCTTTTGATCAGTAGTGGAGCCCAGTTGGATCGATCGGGGATCTAGCATTTGGGGTTGTCTTCCTTTTATTTTGGTTCCATAGTCGGGCCTTGATTGTATTCTGGATGATGTATGTTTAACTTGTATTTGTGTGAAGTGGCGATTGTAATCCAACTCTTTATCCCTTTCTTATTCAGTACATGGGATTGTGTGAAGATTACCCCTCTTGCAACAAACCTATCATACGGCTATGCCTCTAAGTCGTGCCCCGACACGTGGGAGATATAGCTGCATCGTGGGTGTTACAAGTTGGTATCAGAGCCATCCCCGACTTAGGAGCCCCCTACTTGATCGAATCGCTGACATTGTTGTGTATAGAACAAAATGTTTTGAGTCCTAGGATTATATACATCGGAGAGTAGGATTCTTTTTACTCCTCACTCCCTTCGTCGCTCTGGTGAGGCCTCCTGACGTAGAAGTTTTGACTCTTCTCTCCTCAAATTTCATTAAATTTTTTTTAGGATCATGCGGGTATCTTGGAATCGGAACGATGGTTTTGTGACGAGAACATTGTTCTTGGTGCCTCTTGACATTTAGGGGTTGTGGCAGTGTCCTGGGGAGTTGAGCTCCAAGGTGTCGTCGTCACAATTTTATCGTTGCAATTCTGGAATACCTGAGTTCGCCGACATCGAAAATCTCTTTTATGCAGTTGTTGGTGAAATAACCTCGACGCCACCCAGTACTGGGGCGGGAGTTCGGGAGTATTGCCATAACTCGTATAACGGATGCTTTTCGAAGGTTGAGGTAAATGATTTTCGAAGGTTTCTTGGATATGTGTTGAAGGATGGATACAGCTGGATGTAGGAATTGTTAGTTTGGATGAGATATTATGCTTCCCCTGTATCCCCAATACCTGATTGCATAACCAGAAAGTTTGGGGAGTTTATAAGTGGGAATTCAAGTAGCTCCTAGAATATCTTTCCAACAGACACATGATACGATATGGGATCTATCATATGTTTGTTCCAGCTTATTTTGCAAGCCAATCCTTTGTTTTGTTTTTCAGTTGTGGTATTCGAGTTGCTTCGAAGTCAAATGTTGATTCCATACCTTTCCTAAGCGGTGTTCTCATATTTCTATGTGAATACTAATCCTTCATGATAATAAAGCTTGTCATGTCAATCCTTTTCAACCGGCGTGTTTCTCTTCAAGTGGATCCGATCATTTCAACATCCGCAAGATCAACTCAAAGTCTTCTCAACATTATTTGTTTCATATGTCCCAAGTCGCCTTTGTTTTCCCGCCCTCCCACCCTTTTTATTCAAGGATTCAGATTTCTTAATCATGTATCCTTTTATTTGTGAGAAGTCTCTTCAGTCTTTTCTTTCAATGTTTTACCCGGTGTTTCTTATGAAGATGCTAAGGGAGCTTCAAGTTCGTCACTCTTCACTTGTTTCTTCTCTGGTGGATTCAATTCGAGCTTTGTCGATCATATCTTTTGATCGTTGCTAATGTGTTCTCATGCCGGTGCACTTCTTAATCATCCACCTCTTGCTATTAATGTTTATCTGGAGTGCCGAAGATCTCGAAGATTCGTGTTTCCACTCTGTATTCGTTCAAGCTATTTTTACGAGGTTGTTTTCTCATTCAAGCCATTTTATTCAACCGGTGCAATCTCTCTTCAAAATCATTCCAACGGTGTATCTTTTGAGTGGGCCCTAACCCACATGTCTTTTACCAGGATCTTACATAACTCTTCTAATTTTCCCGGAGTTATTCTCAAATTCATTTCAAAGTTTGACGTAAGAATGATTTTTCATCAGTCAAATGTCTTTCTCCAAGATCTTTCAAATTCGTTTCATCATTGGTTCAACCTTTCTAATTTTCATTCCGGAGTGTCTCAACAAATGCATGGTGGTGTTTCTCGTCATCATTCTCAGAATTGAAGACCAAAGAAGAGTTTTCCTCCAAATCTTATCCATTCTTTCAAAGATTTGTGATTCTAGCTTGATGCCATTCTCATAATTATTTTCGATTGTGAGAATTCTTTTCACCCATCCGAAGCAATTCGGGAATGTTTTCATTTTGATTCTCCGGAGCCCATCATCTCAGAATTATTCTTTCTTAGCGTGTAGCTATCATTCTCCAAATCTTACCGGTGCATCGTTGAAATATCCTCTAATTAGTTCATGATCTCTTTGTTCTCATGTATCTAAATCCTAGCAAGTATCTTCATTCTTTTTTTCAATTCTTCCCGGTGAATTGTGCCTTTGCTACATTCAATTTCAATTCTTACAGTGGTTTGTTCAAGATTCTTCTTCCTTCGTTTTCATATCAATTCATTCGTTGCTTCCAAATCCTACCGGTGGATCCATCAAGACCTTCTCAAGTTTGCGCCATATCTATCTTAATAATTCTTACAACAATAAGTAGTATGCCAAATACATTGTGTGTCATCAATTTAATTGATGAAGGATAAGCATAATGTAATTCTTATTCTTGTTTCATCAAGTATATTCAACTCCTTATTCTAGAGGTTCATCAAATTCTCGGTTTCAATTGTTTCATCTTTTCTTTTCCTGGAGTTCCATACTCTCTCAATTATATCGTCGCGAAGATCCATCTAAATCTTCACAAGGCTTCACCTCGTGTTTTCAACTTCTCTTTCTTTCTATCATCATTTTATTACCAGAGTTCTTCATGGAGGCTCTACATGGTGGTTCGTAAAGGATTCCTTTCATTCTTCAATTGTGATTCAAGATTTCTCTTGAAGTTTTGATCTCCCAAGCTATACTCTCAAATAAACACGGTGTTCAACACATGTCTTGTTTTGAGGAGTTCAAGCATTCTTCTTCTTGCATTCCAAAGTGCAATTCTTTCTACCTTATCATTTGAGGTGGTGTTATGTCATTGTTGATAGTTTCCCTTCGTGTTTCAGGATTCACAAGTTTTCAAGAGTGACATATCCAAATCCATCTGTTTCTCTTCGCTCAAGACATCTTTTCAACCAATCAACCTCTTCATTAGAGTTATCAAGGGTTATATTTCACCTAAAGATTTCCCTAAGGACTGTTGCTATTTATGGTTCTTATAAATGACCCAAGTTCTTCATTTATCCTTCTGGTGAAATAAGTTTCTCGTCTCCTAGTTCTTATCAATCCAATCTATTGTTTTTCGTTAGTGGCAGAATTTCACCTCAAGGTTTCGAAATGTTTTCCATAAGCCCACAACAAGCTTACTCTTTTCGTTGTTGGTTTCCAACTACTTCATTATAACCTTCTTGGAAGGGTGCTTTCCAAACTCATTTGTGGCAGAAGTTGTCATTTTCTTCTCTGTTCTTTTGTTTCGATGATCTACCTTTTATTCCTTCATCCAGAGGCATTGTGATGTTGCTCTTTTCTCTCATTATCTCGAATTGTGAGGACCGTGTTCTTTCCATGCTTATCCTTTTAACCGGAGTGTCGTGCCCACTTTCCAAGTTCTTCCCATTCTGTCAAGTTTTGCCTCCCTTATCAACCGGAGTGCTGTCTGAAATCTTTCTTACCTCTTGTGCCATTCTTTCAATAGTTCCCGAGGTAGTGTGTTGTTGATTTCATCAAGTATCATCTCATCGTGTCATATCCTTGTTCAATTGCTACCATTTACAGTCAGAGTGTTGTCCAAATTATATCATTTTTTTTCCTTCTCTATCTTGTTTTAACCGGAGTGTTGTGGCTATCATTCCTCTTCTAACCGGACTCTCATCCAAGTGCTTTCATTTTGCCAAGTTCATATTCTATTCCTTCCATTTCCAACCGGAGTGTTGTCGTAATTGATCCTTATCGTTCCTTGTACATCCCGTTTCTACCGGAGTGCTTGCATGTACTTCTTGCCCATTGCAACTCTTTTTCTTATGTCTTTCAACCTACAAGGTTCTAGTAAGGTTCCTTGTTCCTCTTTTCTAATGGAGTGTTTTCAACTTTGTTCATCTTTGTTGTTTTCTTTCTTTCAATTTGTTCAACCTCTCAAGGTTCGTGGTTTCACTCGTTTGTCCAAGAAGCAACTTAGTTTTACCTCTTATCTTCCTCTTCTGTTTCCCTCCGGTGCCATTCTAGAACTCGGGACGAGATCCTCTCGTAGTGGTGGAGTGTTGTAATGACCCGAGACCGATGCACCAGGTGTCTTCCAGTTATTCGTTGTCGTTGCCATGTCATTTGTTTGCGTGTTGCATATTGCCATGTCATCATGTGCATTTGCATCCATCATGTTCATGCGTGCTTGCTCGCTTGTGATGTTTGTTTTGTTTTATTTTGCATCATGCATCTTCTCCATACCATTGTTTTGTTTGTTTAATTTAGTTGCTCGTGTGCATTGCAACTTCTTTTCTTCTCTTGACCCTTCCATCAACCCCATGCTCACTTCCAACTTGGTTTCACCCAAGTTTCAAATCCCTATGCCACTTCCTTCTTTCCCTTTTCTCCATTTATTTGAGTTGCATATAGAATTGCTCAAATAAATGTTCATCTTTTGCCCATAAATCATATTTATTATGTAGGGTCATCCTATAAGATTTAATCCCATTTGGCTTCAGTTTGGTTAGGTTATAAATTCATGCAAGTTTGAATTACATTCAAACATGTTTGAATTTATAGTCTGTAAAAATTCCCAAACCACTTTTATTACATCGGGCATATTTCATGGTTTCCATAAATATGTCCCTCTCTCCTCACATCCATTCCAAACCCTATGTACTTTCTATCTATTTCTGTTTATGAAATAAATAGAAAAGAAAAAAGGTAAATCCGATAGGGGAGAGAGGAGGAAGCCCAGTTGGCTCCTTGGGAAGCCCAGCGAGGCCGGCCCATTTGCTCCAGACTGGCCCCACCATCCCCTGGAGGCCATCCAACCTGTTCTAACCCTAACCCTCTCCCGAACCCCCACTCCCTTCCCTCATTCTCCTCCCTCGCGCCGCCACTCACGTATACCCTCACACATCGCCAAGAAGAGGAGAGCGCTGCCTCGCTCGATCCCTCTCCCTCTCATCCCCCCATTAGGCACCACAGTCTCCCTCGTCCACTCCTCCTCGAGCGGCCCCGCTAGACCCGCGCCCGGATCTCCTCCTCCCCGTTCGTCTTTCTCGCCGGGAGCCCTAGCTCCGCCTGGAGCCGCACGCCCGTCGCCCTTCTCCCCTCGCATCGGCGACGCGGAGCGCCGCGTCTCCGCCCCTGCCATGTGCACCGCGCCTATCCTCGTCGACACCAACAGGTGAAGGAGCCCCCATGGCTGTCGCAGCCATCCTAGCTACTCCATTGGAGCTCCCCGCCGCCGGATCGGGTCGCCTCCACCTCGGTGCTCTCGGTCAGCCTCCTCCCGTGCTAAGAAGCTCCTGCCCGAGCCGTCCTAATCAGCCGCGCCGCCGTCGTTTTGCAGGAGCTTTGCCTCCCTACTTCGCCACCGCCTGGATCCCCATTGCGCCCAGGGACAAGCCCCTCAAGCAGGAGGGTTTCTCCTACCCGAACCCTCAAGGAGGGTTGTTGCCGTGCGCACCTCCTCCCGTCCCCAACGCCTGTCACTGCCCCACACCTCACCCCGTGTCAAAGCCGTGATGTCGCCGCTGTTGCACCTCCGGCCTCCTGTCTTGCATATTTTTGGACCAGCAAGAACGTCGCCAAGAACCGTACGCGGACGCATTGTCTCCAGGATTTTCGCCAAGTACTTCTACGTGTGGACTCGCCAAGTACACGACTCGGATGCGCCAATTTTGACTATGAACGGCTACACGTCCGACCCCGTATACGAACCTCAAGCATCAAGTTCCACTACCGTTGTCGCGAATCCGACAAGACCAAGTCTATGACTACGCCCAGCGATGCAACAAGTACCTCTACCGTCGATGTGTACGACTACCTTGTGAACATGTATCCGACGACCCCGGAGACCTATGTTACGCCAAGTACCCCCTTGTCGACCCGAACATCTACAGGAAAACATGTACCACTACCGTCGAGGACCGATAGTACCACTACTTTCACTGCCGTAACGAGAACGTCTACTACCACTACTTCCCTCTACGAGCTTGATCCGCTTCGAAATGCATGGCTCAAAGGTATACCATCGAGACGACCGCCCGTGGACCAAATGCATGTGTGTTGAATGAGATGAACCCCGCGTTTGCACCATGTCTGAAACTGTCGCTTGCATGGTCCTCCTCATTGCCATGCCGTCCACCCGTGGGAACCCGGTAACCGGGATCACCCCATCATCTTGCATGACACGCTCCCGTCACACTTCCTTTTGCACTGGTATCCTTGTGAGCTACCGGATCGTCGAAATGTTGCCGTGGCATCATTTTCTGATTCGTTGCCGTGGCACCCTTTTCGTTTCCTTCACGGTGACAAATGCTTCATAATATGCTCCGGTTAACATTTTCATAAAACTTGCATACAACTTGCACATGACATCCGCATCATGATAATAACATTTAATATGTTTAAATTGTTGTTGCATTAAATTGCTAATGCATATGGGGATTTACCGGAATTGTTGGTTGATGCTTCCGGCCCCATTTAAATTGCTTAGATAGGTAGTTTTCATATGCCTCACCTCTTGACATGCTTAATAACATTTAATATTGTTGGGTACATAAACGAGAGTGAACTAAATAATTGATGTGGTGTTCCATCAATATGCAACTCGTGGCATATTGAGCTCCACTTAACTTGTAGTTTTGCTTGTGCACTTTGCCATGACATGCCTCATTAAACCGGACATGCATCATACTTGGTTATGCATCATGCCATGTTCATGTGATGGTTGTTTACCATGATTGTTTGCTTCTTTCCGATGTTTCTTCTTTGCGTTAGTTCCGATAACGTCGCGTTTGTGAGGATTCGTTTGACTTCATCCGTTTGTCTTCTTCATGGACTCGTTCTTCTTCCTTGCGGGATCTCAGGCAAGATGACCATACCCTCAAAATCATTTCTATCTTTACTTGCTAGTTGATCGCTCTATTTGCTATGCCGCGATACCTACCACTTGCTATATCATGCCTCCCATATTGCCATGTCAAGACTCTAACCCACTTTTCCCAGCAAACCGTTGTTTGGCTATGTTACCACTTTTGCTCAGCCCCTCTTATAGCGTTGCTAGTTGCAGGTGAAGTTGAAGCTGGTTCCATGTTGGAACATGGATATGTTGGGATATCACAATATCTCTTATTTAATTAATGCATCCATATACTTGGTAAAGGGTGGAAGGCTCGGCCTTATGCCTGGTGTTTTGTTCCACTCTGGCCGCCCTAGTTTCCGTCATACCGGTGTTATGTTCCTTGATTTTGCGTTCCTTACACGGTTGGGTGTTATGGGAACCCCTTGACAGTTCGCTTAGAATAAAACTCCTCCAGCAAGCCCAACCTTGGTTTTACCATTTGCCACCAAAGCCTTTTTCCCTTGGGTTCTGCAGACTCAAGGGTCATCTTTATTTAAACCCCCGGGCCAATGCTCCTCCGAGTGTTGGTCCAAACTGGGCGATGTCCGGCGCCCCCTGGGCAACCAGGGTCTATGCCAACCCGATGTCTTGCCCATCCGGTGTGCCCTGAGAACGAGATACGTGCGACTGCTATCGAGATTTGTCGGCACATTGGGTGGCTTTGCTGGTCTTGTTTTACCATTGTCGAAATGTCTTGTAACCGGGATTCTGAGACTGATCGGGTCTCCCCAGGAGAAGGAATATCCTTCGTTGACCGTGTGAGCTTGTGATGGGCTAATTTGGGACACCCCTGCAGGGTTTTGAACTTTCGAAAGCCGTGCCCGCGGTTATGGGCAGATGGGAATTTGTTAATATCCGGTTGTAGAAAACCTGACACATAACTTAATTAAAATGAATCAACCGCGTGTGTAGCCGTGATGGTCTCTTCTCGGCGGAGTCCGGGAAGTGAACACAGTTTTGGAGTTATGTTTGAACATAAGTATTTTCAGGATCACTTCTTGATCACTTCTAGCTTCTCGACCGTTGTGTTGCTTCTCTTCTCGCTCTTATTTGCGTATGTTAGCCACCATATATGCTAGTGCTTGCTGCAACTCCACCTGACTACCCTTTCCTACCCATAAGCTTAAATAGTCTTGATCTCGCAGGTGTGAGAATGCTGAGACCTCGTGACTCACAGATACTTCCAAACAGTTGTAGGTGCCGATGATACCAGTGTAGGTGATGCAACTGAGCCCAAGTGGGAGCTCGATGAAGATCTTGCTTATTGTTTTGTTTCGTTTCCTTTTGATCAGTAGTGGAGCCCAGTTGGGTCGATCGGGGATCTAGCATTTGGGGTTGTCTTCCTTTTATTTTGGTTCCATAGTCGGACCTTGATTATTCTAGATGATGTATGTTTAACTTGTATTTGTGTGAAGTGGTGATTATAATCCAACTCTTTATCCCTTTCTTATTCAGTACATGGGATTGTGTGAAGATTACCCCTCTTGCGACAAACCTACCATGCGGCTATGCCTCTAAGTCGTGCCCCGACACATGGGAGATATAGCTGCATCGTGGGTGTTACAAGTAGACATGGAGATATATCTACAGCATGGTCTACAATAAAAATGTGCTAGACTGGTTAGCACCGGATGCTCGCAACGCAATGACCTTAGTTCGAATTCTGTCTTTAACTCTAGATTTTTATATTATATATTACTTATTTAATATATACTTATTTTCGCTACTGTACTGACAGTGGAACCCACAATGTAATTAGAATACAAGATTAAGGATGGACTTCTTTCTTTTTAACTTTCTGTACGAAGCTGTAGCCTCCCGGCAAGTCACGTGTACACTATACATGCAATTAGCTTTTTATAGAGGGAGAATCATACACACAATTAACTCAAATGGATTGGATGTGACTCTATTATTTCCATCATAAGAGCATCTCCAACGGCAGCCGGCAAATTTCCTCTCGCTTCCTTCCGCGGAGGACGACATCAAACGCCAGCGGCATACATTTTCATACCTCTAACCAACCAGATGGAATTCGTGCAAACACAGAATGTTTTCATATAAGCATGCAGGATTTCATATAAAAAAGTCAGATCTTCATATAGACATGATGGATTTCGTTACATTTACATGAACTAAGCGGTGCTAATCCGGCTCTCTTGGTATAATTAATACTCCCTCCGTCCAGAAATACTTGTCCTAGAAATGGATGTATCTAGACTTATTTTAGTTATAGACACATCCAACTTATCCATTCTTAGAACAAATATTTCCCGCCAGCGGGAGAGGTAGTACCTAATCTAAATGGCCGCCCGCGGATCCCATTGTCTTCCTCATGTCCGATAGACATTTGCGGGGTCGATGAAGGTCCTCGGAAGAGACGAAGCAGCAAAGAAAGCACCTAAATGCGCAGTCGTCACCTCGGCGGTGGCCTTCATGGGACCCAAGTGGCGGCGGCCTCCCATGTTCTACTTCTCCTCGATGATGGCGGCGGACACGGAGAAGCTGGCCACCGACTCATCTCTCTCCACACACCCGACTTCTGTCTCTGCCTGCATGGCGTTGCCGCAGGCATGGGAGGCGCGGCCGCAGGAACGGGAGGCGCGCCCACAGACATGGGAGGCGCGGCCACCGCAGACACCGGTGGCGCGGTATGACGCGGCAGCGACGACGCCCGTACCGGCATGCTTGCCGTCGTGCCGGCGTGGAGCAACTCGCCACTCCTCATCGAGCTGAACTAGAGCGGTGAGTTGTTCAACCACGCGCCGGATTGGGGCGGCAACTGGCTCCGTCGGGCCAAGCGAGGTTGATGAAGCACCAAGTGATAACCCACATGTATAGGGGATCGCAATAGTTTTCGAGGGTAGAGTATTCAACCCAAATGTAGCGACCCGACCCGAATGGATCAAGTCTCTGTGCTTAAGTGTCATCCCTGGATCGGTATGTTGACACACACAGTAATCGAGGATTTATAACATAGGTAAATCACATGTAAAAGTAACGTAAATACTATTACCTCAATCCAAAATAGTGGAAGTACTCTGCCTAGTTGGGCATTATTTAGCTGGGTGACTTTCTTCACAATTAGGGCATTCATCCTTGTGTTCTTTATGGGTGTGTCCTATTTCTCCACAAATCTTGCATGCACAAGGTTTCTTCATATCCTTTCCATAAGTCTTCAACTTCTGGGACACAAACCGAGACTTTGGCAAAGTCAAGTTAAATTCCAAGTGGTTATTCCTTGCCATCCATTGATGGTTTGGTACATCCTCCACCAAGTATCAGACCCTCTTTCAAAGCACTGAAGAGCATGCTGGGCCATATCCTTTCCGACTATAGGGTTATTCTTCATGTGATCCTCCATGTTCTAAATCCACCGGTCCATCTCCAATTGACTTATCGGTCCAGAAAATATAAGCTCGTCTTCATTCATCCTCTATTGGGTCCATGGGTTTGGGGTGGGATAAGAGAGATAGAGAGGGATACACACAATACAAACAAAAGTTTTGAAAAGACAGATTTTATCTGTGGCTGTCAGAAAAACATCAAACAAATGACAACTCACAAATGTCGCATCTAGCGTAGGCATATAACAGGGGTTTGGTCTTCTAAAGGTCAATAAATCTTCAAAACCGCCAAACTCTTCAAGTCTTGTTCATGCCTCCAATGGCTTGTTCCGATCATGCTTGTCTTTCTCATGTCCTTTTTGCTAGATCATCTCTATTGACGCGAAGTCTCTCGTGACCTCCTTTAATTATTTTTGGAGTTGCGTTCCAAACTTCCGGGTTTCAACATCCTTGGCATGAACCATGGTCCTACTATCCTTCACTTCCTGACGAATCTTTGATGTATCACGGTTTTTCTCCTCTAGCTTTGCTACTTTCAGCTTCTGGGTCCTGAGTTCTTCACGAAACGCTTCCTCATCAAATACTGCTTCCTGTAGATCCATCTTAACTTCTTGATGTAACACTCCAGATCCTGTTGATACACCACCTAAAGTTCAAACTTCGTCTTGCTGATAGGTGTTTTGTCAGCCTTGTACCATCCAATCCTTCCATGCATATGCATGATTAACTCAGCACGGTGACAATAACATAAGCGGGCGATAACATCATGGATAGCCTTGTTTCTGCTTTTGTCATTGCCAAGAGCTACTTTCCATAGTTGATATCTCCTTCCTTAGGGTTTTCTTGACAACACTTCGAGTTCTCATGCTCCTTGTTTCAGTCTTTCTCTGATACACCTTGATCTCGGGTATTGACAACTTCCATAGTCTGTCAAGTTCCATAAGGGTAGCCTTCCTAGGTCATACAAATCTGGGAATTCTTCAGAGCCTTCAAATTCTACTTGTCTTCGGAGTCTTCAACCGTTGTAGTTCCAATTATTCCAATGCTCGGTAAAATACTCTTCATTCCGAAGTGGTCTTAGTTGTCCGATATCTTGCACTTCTTGGAGTGCTCTCATCAGTCGAATCTTCGTGTGGTTAAAAGGGGAAAGGGGTATGGTCTCACTAAAGGGAATTTTTGAATAAGCTCAGAAGAGAAGACATGTAAAAGATCTTTTGAAAGGGAAAGTTGTAGAGAAAAATCTTTGCTATGGGCTTGCCAGTTTCTAGGGTCATGTCCTACAGTCAACATGTGCTCTAATACCATCTTGTAGCGACCCGACCCGAATGGATCAAGTCTCTATGCTTAAGTGTCATCCCTGGATCGGTATGCTGACACACACAGTACTCGAGGATTTATACCGGAGGTAAATCACATGTAAAAGTAATGTAAATACTATTACCTCAATCCAAAATAGCGGAAGTAACAAGGTTGTGGATTCCCATCAACACCAACGGCAAAGTTAAGTGTAGAAATCGTAACCCAACATATCACTTACTCGTCGTAAGATAATCCTGCAACATGAGACATTGCATCCACAAAGGGTCAGTACATTGAATGTACTGGCAAATTCACACCATAGAGAATGATGAATAAAGGATATCACTACATGCATATTTGGCTAGTGGAAAGGCTCTATGGTTTAGTTTTGCGAAAAGCCAGTTTTTCCCTACTACAAAGGAATAAATTTTATTTAACTATCATGGTGGTCATTAAACACTGAGAATGGTTGATAGCATTCTCAATCCCAATTAAGTAACATCATTAAACCCAACAAAATTAATTTAAAGTAACATGATGAGATTCACATGATAATCCAAGTGCTAGATACTCAAAACGTCCATAACCGGGGACACGACTAATCATGATTAGTTTATACACTCTGCAGAGGTTTGCGCACTTTTCCCCACAAGACTTGATCGCCTCCATTGGATTTCTCGCACTACATGGTGTTTGAGAAATGGATGACTGAGACATAGTCTTTCAGAAGCGCTAGCACCTTACGATGGATAGACCGTTACACCTACTTTCCCCTACATCTGCTAGTCTACCCTGTAAGAGTTTGCATGACTTAATCAACTATGCTAGAGCCCATAATAGCTTGTGGCTGCACACGGAAGTTTCTAGTATGAATAATCTCATGATCCCTTTGAGCCTGGGTGGCGGTCCATAAAAAAACAGGCAATCCTGGTCTACCCAGGTGCCTAGACAGGCAATCCTGGAATACCCAGGTGCCTCAATCCACCCAAATGTGTGTTTAAGTTGCCACCTTAAGTAAACCATTAATTAACAATCTCACATATGTCATGAATACTCTCAAAACCAATCCACGTCTACGAGCATAGCATGGCAATGTAAGCATAACGTAATAGTCACTCCCAAGGGTTTGATAATAAACAGGTAATAGGTACTACCTCATCAACTACTTCCCAATACCCACATGTTATCAATCCTACTCATGCAATGTTTGAGGGTGAAACTAATGCATAAAAACTGGGTATGAAAGGGATATGATCAAAGTGTGAACTTGCCTGCAATGTTGATGAAGATGATTCGCACTCAAAACTCTTGATAGTTCTACTCGTCACACTCCGGTCAATCTATCGTAAGTAAGCAATAGTAACCACACATAAGCAATCACTCAAAAGATCAGAAAGATCGAAGAAAACGATTCGGAAAACATCAAAACCAAGCAAATAACTCTTGCAACATAAAACAATTTCTAACAGTACCAAAATTATGTGAATTTGGCCTTATCAGAAAGTTTAGGTCAAGAGCTTTGATCTGCAAAAAGAATCAACTCAAACGGAGCTACGAAACTCAAGTTATGATCAAACGAAGTTTGAATTCAAATCTGATATAATTCAAATTTTAAACTTTTCAAAAACATGTTTGAGTTGGATTACTAGATAGAGGAGATCGTAACGAAGAAGTGAGCGTTGGTTTCGTTGGATTTGGACTAACGAGTGAAAAGTAGTGATTGATTGAAGCAGAGGGACTAATCTGTAAATAAGACATCTACAAAGAAGTCCCTGTCTAAAACAAACAGAAAAAAAAGGAAAAGACTAAAAAGAGAACGTTCGTTTTCTAAACCTAACCAGAAAACGTTTTTTAATTAGATCTAACTAAAAGAAAAACCGACCTAAGATGAAAAACTGAAAAAAACCGGATCGGGTTTTGTGTGGGTTTTTTACCGGTTCGTGCGGTTCAACGGCGGGGCGTTTTCCGGCGGTTTTCTCACGCCGGTCGGCGGCGGCAGCAAGCTCCGGCGAGGGCGGCGCGACGGCGGGATGCGGCTCCGGTGGGGCGAGGCGGCGTGGTGCTTGGCAGCGACGGCAGCAGCAGCTAGCGGCGCGGGGCGGCGGCGAGAGGCGGAGGACGGCGAGGCGGCGAAGTGCGGCGGCGGCAGTGAGATTTGGCGGCGGTGAAGCCCGGCGAGGGGCGGCGGTTGAGAGGAGGTGGAGGAGAAGAGGGCGGTAGGGCGGCGCATTTATACAGGGGCCGGGGCGGCTCCTGTCTTGGGGAAGGGGCGACCGACGCCATGGGTGCGGCGGACTCCGGTGGGAGTCCCGCACCGGCACGCGATGAGGGAGGCGACGCGGGCGTCGGGCTGGGCCGTGGCCTGGCTGGGAGCTGGGCCGACCAAGTTGGGGAAGGTTTTTAAAAAAAACATTCTCCAAACAATTAAAATAATAAAAATGAAATAACTAAAATATTATATAGGCATATAATATACCAAACTTTGCAGAAAAAGATTTTCTAGAACATGGACATTTTTATAATGCCAAATAAAATCCTCACAAAATCAGATAAATCAAAGAGTGCTACTGGTCTAATAAAATTCAATAAAAACCATTTTAAAAATACCAAAATGATTTCAAATTTATTTATCTCCAATTTTCTGATGTGGGGAATCATGTTACCCTATTTTCCATATATTTTATTTTTGGAGAAAATAATTTGAATAAAACTCAAATAAATCCAAATTGAAAATTAATTCCAAAAGGACTTTGAAATTGATCCTTTGAAACTCCCAACTCATATTTCATATAATTTGAAGAAGTCATTTTATCTTCGCTCGTGAAAATCATTGAGTTGCATAAAGTTTCAGAATTGGAAATATTCTCAAATGAAATTCAAATATTTTCAACACCCCTTGTTATTTAAATAAATGGAAGACGTCATGTCATCTTCTCTCCAGGGTTTTGTGGTGAAAAGAATTTGAATTCACGGAAATCAGAAAGCAAATATGAAAGTTTGGGAAAGTCCTTTTATTCCCTCTCATTTAACTTTCAAAAAGTTCGAATTCACTCACTTTCAGACAATCAATCAAATCTATCTATTTATTATAACATTCCAAAATTTAGAATTTTGGGATGTTACACCAAATTTATTGATTCGACACAAGGGGAGCCAAAGAATATTCTCAAGTATTAGCAGCTAAGTTGTCATTTCAACCACACCTGGAAACTTAATATCTGCAGCAAAGTATTTAGTAGCAAAGTAATATGATAGTATTGGTAATAGTAGCAATAGGTAACAATAGCAAAAGTAATGTTTTTGGTATTTTGTAGTGATGATAGCAATAGCAAAGGAAAAGTAAATAAGCGAAGACCGATATATGGAAAGCTTGTAGGCAATGGATCAGTGATGGAGAATTATGCCGGATGTGGTTCATCATGTAACAGTCATAACCTAGGGTGACACAGAACTAGCTCCAATTCATCAATGTAATGTAGGCATGTATTCCGAATATAGTCATACGTGCTTATGGAAGAGAACTTGCATGACATCTTTTGTCCTACCCTCCCGTGACAGCAGGGTCCTAGCGGAAACTAAGGGATATTAAGGCCTCCTTTTAATAGAGTACCGGACCAAAGCATTAACACATAGTGAATACATGAACTCCTCAAACTACGGTCATCACCGGTAAGTATCCCTATTGTCACTTCGGGGTTAACGGATCATAACACATAATAGGTGACTATAGACTTGCAAGATAGGATTAAGAACTCTCATATATTGATGAAAATATAATAGTTTCAGATCTGAAATCATGGAACTCGGGCCCTAGTGAAAAGCATTAAGCATAGCAAAGTCATAGCAACATCAATCTCAGAACATAGTTGATACTAGGGATTAAACCCTAACAAAACTAACTCGATTACATGATAAATCTCATCCAACCCATCACCGTCCAGCAAGCCTACGATGGAATTACTCACGCACGGCGGTGAGCATCATGAAATTGGTGATGGAGGATGGTTGATGATGACGATGGCGGCAGATTCCCCTCTCTGGAGCCCCGAACGAAACTCCAGATCAGCCCTCCCGAGAGGTTTTAGGGCTTGGCGGCGGCTCCGTATAGTAAAACGCGATAAATCATTTTTCTTTATTTTTTTCTCCCCAAAAGAAAATATATAGAGTTGGAGTCAAGGTCGGAGGAGCTCCAGGGGGCCCACGAGGTAGGGGGGCACGCCCCCACTCTCGTGGCTAGGGTGTGGCCCCCCTAGTCTTCATCTTTTGCAAGGATTTTTTATTATTTCTGAAAAGATGTTCCGTGAAGTTTCAGGTCATTCCGAGAACTTTTGTTTCTGCACATAAATAACACCATGGCAATTCTGCTGAAAACAGCGTCAGTCCGGGTTTGTTCCATTCAAATCATGCAAGTTAGAGTCCAAAACAAGGGCAAAAGTGTTTGGAAAAGTAGATACGATGGAGACGTATCAACTCCCCCAAGCTTAAACCTTTGCTTGTCCTCAAGCAATTCAGTTGATAAACTGAAAGTGATAAAGAAAAACTTTTACAAACTCTGTTTGCTCTTGTTGTTGTAAATATGTAAAGCCAGCATTCAAGTTTCCAGCAAAGATTATGAACTAACCATATTCACAATAACGCATTGGTCTCATGTTTACTCATATCAATGGCATAATCAACTAGCGAGCAATAATAATAAATCTCGGATGACAACACTTTGTCAAAACAATCATAATATGACATAACAAGATGGTATCTCGCTAGCCCTTTCTAAGACCGCAAAACATAAATGCAGAGCACCTTTAAAAATCAAGGACTGACTAGACATTGTAATTCATGGTAAAAGTGATCCAGTCAAGTCATACTCAATGTAAAGTAACAATAATGAATGCAAATGACAGCGGTGCTGCCCAACTGGTGCTTTTTAATAAGAGGATGATGACTCAGCATAAAAGTAAATAGATAGGCCCTTCGCAGAGGGAAGTAGGGATTTGTAGAGGTGCCAGAGCTCGGTTTTGAAATAGAGGTGAATAATATTTTGAGCGGTATACTTTCATTGTCAACATAACAACCAAGAGATGGTGATAACTTCCATTCACACACATTATAGGCGGTTCCCAAACAGAATGGTAAAGTTTATACCCCCCCCCCCTCCACCAACAAGCATCAATCCATGGCTTGCTTAAAACAACGAGTGCCTCCAACTAACAAGAGTCCCAGGGGGAGTTTTGTTTGCAATTATTTCGATTTAGTTTGCATAGAGCATGGGACTGGGCATCCAGGTGATCAGCCATTTTCTCGTGAGTGAGGAGCGGAGTCCACTCCTCTTGAGAATAACCCGCCTAACATGGAAGGTACGGACAACCCTAGTTGATACATGAGCTATTCGAGCATACAAAACAAGATATTTATTTGAAGGTTTAGAGTTTGGCACATACAAATTTACTTGGAACGGCAGGTAGATACCGTATATAGGTAGGTATGGTGGACTCATATGGAACAACTTTGGGGTTTATGGAGTTGGATGCACAAGCAGTATTCCTGCCTAGTATAGGTGAAGGCTAGCAAAAGACTGGGAAGCGACCAGCTAGAGAGCTACAATAGTCATGAACATGCATTAAAATTAATCAGTGCTGAATGCAAGCATGAGTAAGATATAATCCACCATGAACATAAATATCGTGAAGGCTATGTTGATTTTGTTTTAACTACATGCGTGAGCATGCGCCAAGTCAAGTCACTTAAATCATTCAGAGGAGGATACCACCCTATCATACCACATCACAACCATTTTAATAGCATGTTGGCATGCAAGGTAAACCATTATAAGCTCCTAGCTAATCAAGCATGGCACAAGAAACTATGATCTCTAGTTGTCATTGCAAACATGTTTATTCATAATAGGTTGAATCAGGAACGATGAACTAATCATATTTACAAAAACAAGAGAGGTCGATTTCATACCAGCTTTTCTCATCTCAGTCAGTCCATCATATATCATCATAATTGCCTTTCACTTGCACGACCGAATAGTGTGAATAATAATAGGAGTGCACGTGCATTGGACTAAGCTGGACTCTGCAAGCATTCAATAAACAGGAGAAGACAAGGCAATATGGGCTCTTTTGTCAAATCAACAATAATGCATGTAAGAGCCACTTCAACAATTTAATTATGGTCTTCTCCTACCGACCCCCAAAGAAAAGAAATAAAACTATTTACACGGGAAAGCTCCCAACAAGCAAAAGAAGAACAGGAAATCTTTTTGGGTTTTCTTTTTAATTACTACTACATGCATGGAAAGTAAACTAATTAAAAGCTACAACTAATCTTTTTGGTTTTTCTTAAGGTATATTAAACACACAAGAAGAAAGCATAAAAGGAATATAAACTAGCATGGATGATACAATGAAAAAGTATGAGCACCGACATCTGGCAATGAGTGTGTGAACATGAATATAATGTCGGTGGGAAATACGTACTCCCCCAAGCTTAGGCCTTTGGCCTAAGTTGGTCTATGGCCATGGTTGGCCTGGCGGATATCCATAGTAATAGGGGGTCGTACTGCGATGAAGAAGACTCTGATTGCCACTGGTTGGCAATCATCTCCGGATCCCAATGGTAATTAGACTGCCGTGGAGGATCAACTTGTGGTTCCAACTCTGGCTCTGTGGCTGATGTAGGGTTCCGGTAGGCGTGAATAGCCTCTAGCGGAACAAGGTACTGGCCTGAAGATAAATCAAACAAGGAAGGAGCAGGCAAGGTAATAGTCTCAGGATGATGTTTATGAAAGAACAATTTGTATTTAAGCTCCCCTTCCCTATTCTTCACAATAAAATCGTATGCCACCATAATCTTATAATCTAAATAAACATGAGGCAGCAATTTCTCTTCTTTCTCATAATGCCTAATAGGTATGTTAAAATGTGCAGCTAGGCGTGAAGCATAGATGCCTCCAAAGATGGGGCCCTTTGTACGGTTTAGACTTAACCGTTTAGCAATAATACCGCCCATACTAGCAGAGTTATCACTAAATAAACCGTGGAACAAAATAATAATATCAGGAACACTAAGGTTTCCACAGTTTCCATGACCAATCAAGCAACAACTAGAAAATATTGCAAAATAGCGTAAAACAGGAAAATGTATGCTAGTGATTCATGCATCGGAAACCTTCCTCGTTTCCCCTACAGTGATGGTATCAATAAACCCAATATTTTCTTCTGTCATTCCCTTGAAAGGGACCAAACAAACCCGACAAAAATCATAAAGTGACATCTCCTTATGCTCATCATATAAATAAAACTCCACTGTAGGTGGTGAGCTCCTAGAATGGAAATGAAAGTTTTGCACAAAGATATTGGTGAGTAAGAGATACTGGTCGTGTTGGTCGTGGAGGGAGGCGGTGAGGCCTGCATTCTCAGCCAATTCATAAAAATCATCATAAATCCCGCCTGCTCTCAAGAAATCATCGGAGGGCCTTTCACACGGCCTAACCTCCGCGGTACGAGGCAGATTATATTTGGGCTTCTTTGCTTCTTGATTTTGCTTTTCCTTCAAGCTTTGGCTCGATGAGCCCCTCAAAAATCTCTTCATTATTCTTTGAAAAATTCTGAAATTTTTAGTAACTTCAAACAAAAGTGAACCAAGCTCAACAAAATTGATAGCAACAACTCCTACAAGTGCCTAGAGCCTATATCATGCATTAGAACTACTTTTGACCATATAAATTTGACATGCAAGTTCAAGAACAGGGTCACCTAGGTAGCACAAATTTGCAATGAATAAAGCACTAGAACAAAAACTAATTGGGCCAATGGAGGATTCACATACCAAGGAACAATCTCCCCAAGCAGTTTTGTGAGAGGTGCTTTGAGCAAGGAGATCGAAAATCGCAGCAAAATGAGCTAGAACTCGTGCTTGAGCTGGATATTCGTGTTTGTGGGAGGAAGAAGAAGTGTGTGGGTGCAGGAATTAGTGGAGGAGGGCCACCATGGGCCCACAAGGCAGGGGGCGCGCCCAGGGGGGTAGGGCATGCCCTCCACCCTCGTGGCCAGGTGGATGCCCCCCGTGTTGTGTTCTTAGTGCCAAATATTCTTAAATATTCTAAAAAAATCATATTTAAATTTCAGGGCATTTGGAGAACTTTTATTTTTGAGGTATTTTTATATTGCACGGATAATTCAGATAACAGACGGAAAATACTTATTTTTATTTTATTTAATATAAATAACATAAAGTAGAAAGAGGGTACAAAAGGTTGTGCCTTCTAGTTTCATCCATCTCATGCTCGTCAAAAGGAATCCACTAACAAGGTTGATCAAGTCTTGTTAATGAACTCATTCCAAATAACATGGAACCAGAGAAATTTATAATAACACTATGTTACCTCAACGGGGATATGCACATCCCCAATAATAAGAATATCATATTTCTTCTTGACAGTAGGAAGAGGAAATTCAAACCTCCAAATATAATCGATGGAATTTTTCCAATAGAGTTGATACCATGAACTTGAGGTTGTTTCCTCGGAAAGTGTACCGTATGCTCATTACCATTAACATGAAAAGTGACATTGCCTTTAGTGCAATCAATAACAGCCCTGCATTATTCAAAAAGGGTCTTCCAAGAATAATAGACATACTATCGTCCTCGGGAATATCAAGAATAACAAAGTCCGTTAAAATAGTAACGTTTGCAACTACAATAGGCACATCCTCACAAATACCGACAGGTATAGCAGTTGATTTATCAGCCATTTGCAAAGATATTCAGTAGGTGTCAACTTATTCAAATCAAGTCTACGACATAAAGAGAGAGTCATAACACTAACACCGGCTCCAAGATCACATAATGCAGTTTTAACATAGTTTCTTTTAATAGAGCATGGTATAGTGGGTTCTCCTGGATCTCCAAGTTTCTTTGGTATTCCACCCTTAAAAGTATAATTAGCAAGCATGGTAGAAATTTCAGCTTTTGGTATCTTTCTCTTATTTGTAACAATTTCTTTTATATACTTAGCATAGGGATTCATTTTAAGCATATCAGTTAATCACATACGCAAAAAGATAGGTCTAATCATTTCAGCAAAGCGCTCAACATCCTCATCATCCTTTTTCTTGGATGGTTTGGGAGGAAAAGGCATGGGTTTCTGAACCCATGGTTTTCTTTCTTTACCATGTTTCCTAGCAACAAAGCCTTTCTTATCATAATGTTGATTCTTTGATTGTGGGTTATCAGGATCAATAGTAGGTTCAATTTATATATCATTATCATTACTAGGTTGAGCATCATCATGAACATTATCATTAACATTATCACTATTTTCAGGTTCATTACCAGATTGTGTTTCAGCATCAGAAATAGAAATGTCATTTGGATTCTCAGGTGGTTGAGCAATAGGTTCACTAGAAGCATGCAAAGTCCTATCATTTTTCTTTTTCTTCCTTTTAGAAGGACTAGGTGCATCTATATTATTTCTCTGAGAATCTTGCTCAATTCTCTTAGGGTGGCCTTCAGGATACAAAGGTTCCTGAGTCATTCTACCAGTTCTAGTAGCCACTCTAACAGCATAATCATTATTCTTACTATTCAACTCATTGAGCAAATCATTTTGAGCTTTAAGTACTTGTTCTACTTGAGTGGTAACCATAGAATCATGTTTACTAATAAGTTTAAGTTCACCTTTGACATTAGCCATATAATCACCCAAGTATTCGAGCATATTTGAATTGTATTTCAATTGTCTACCAAAATAAGCATTAAAATCTTCTTGCTTAGCCATAAACTTATCAAACTCATCTAAGCATGGGCTAGCAAACTTAGTAAATGGGATTTCAGCTTTATCATATCTATAGAGAGAATTTACCTTTACTACCTGTGTCAGGTTATCAAGACCATGTACTTCTTCAATAGGTAATGGATTAAGATCATATGTTTCTTCAACAGGCGATAAATTAAGACCGTGTATTTCTTCAATAAGAGGTAAATTCTTAACATCTTTAGCTTTAATACCTTTTTCTTTCATAGATTTCTTTGCCTCTTGCATATCTTCAGGACTGAGAAATAGAACACCTCTCTTCTTCGGAGTTGGTTTAGGAATAGGCTCAGGAATTGGCTCAGGAAGTGTCCAATTATTTTCATTTGCCAACATATTATTCAATAGAATTTCAGCTTCATCTGGTGTTCTTTCCCTGAAAATAGAACCAGCACAACTATCCAGGTATCTCTGGAAGCATCGGTTAGTCCATTATAAAATATATCAATTATTTCATTTTTCTTAAGAGGATGATCAGGCAAAGCATTAAGTAACTTGAGAATCCTCCTGCAAGCTTGTGGGAGACTCTCTTCTTCAATTTGCACAAAATTATATATACCCCTTAAGGCAGCTTGTTTCTTATGAGCAGGGAAATATTTAGTAGAGAAGTAATAAATCATATCCTGGGGACTACGCACAAAACCAGGGTCAAGAGAATTAAACCATATCTTAGCATCACCCTTTAATGAGAACGGGAATATTTTAAGGATATAAAAGTAACGAGTTCTCTCATCATTAGTGAACAGGGTGGCTATATCATTTAATTTTGTAAGATGTGCCACAACAGTTTCAGATTCATAGCCATGAAAAGGACCAGATTCAACCAAAGTAATTATATTAGGATCAACCGAGAATTCATAATCCTTATCGGTAACACAGATAGGTGAAGTAGCAAAAGCAGGGCCAGGTTTCATTCTGGCATTAAGAGATTGCTGCTTCCATTTAGCTAATAACCTCTTGAGTTCATATCTATCTTTGCAAGCTAAAATAGGTAGAGCAGCTTCTTTTTCAAATACATAATCCTCAGGAATAACAAGTGATTCATATTCATTAGAGGGAGAGTCTTCATCATCACTTTCATCAATATTATCAGATTCAATATCTTCACTCTCTCTAACCGTAGCAAGTTGTTCATCAAGAAATTCACCAAGTGGCACGGTAGTATCAAGCATAGAAGTAGTTTCATCATAAGTATCATGCATAGCAGAAGTGGCATCATCAATAACATGCGACATATCAGAATGAATAGCAGAAGCAGGTTTAGGTGTCGCAAGCTTACTCAAAATAGAAGGTGAATCAAGTGCAGAGCTAGATGGCAGTTCCTTACCTCCCCTCGTAGTTGAGGGATAAATCTTAGTTTTTGGATCTCTCAAGTTCTTCATAATGATAAGCAGATATAAATCCCAAGTGACACAAAGAATAGAGCTATGCTCCCCGGCAACGACGCCAGAAAATAGTCTTGATAACCCACAAGTATAGGGGATCGCAACAGTTTTCGAGGGTAGAGTATTCAACCCAAATATATTGATTCGACACCAAGGGAGCCAAAGAATATTTTCAAGTACTAGCAGCTGAGTTGTCAATTCAACCACACCTGGAAACTTAATATCTATAGCAAAGTATTTAGTAGCAAAGTAATATGATCGTAGTGGTAATGGTAGCAAAAGGTAACAATAACAAAGGTAATGCTTTTGGTGTTTTGTAGTGATGATAGCAATAGCAACGGAAAAGTAAATAAGCGAAGAACAATATATGGAAAGCTCGTAGGCAATGGATCAGTGATGGAGAATTATGCCGGATGTGGTTCATCATGTAACAGTCATAACCTAGGGTGACACAGAACTAGCTCCAATTCATCATTGTAATGTAGGCATGTATTCCGAATATAGTCATACGTGCTTATGGAAAAGAACTTGCATGACATCTTTTGTCCTACCCTCCCGTGGCAGCGGGGTCCTAGCGGAAACTAAGGGATATTAAGGCCTCCTTTTAATAGAGTACTGGACCAAACCATTAACACATAGTGAATACATGAACTACTCAAATTTCGGTCATCACCGGTAAGTATCCCGATTATTGTCACTTCGGGGTTAACGGGTCATAACACATAATAGGGGACTATAGACTAGCAAGGTAGGATCAAGAACTCTCATATATTGATGAAAGCATAATAGGTTCAAATCTGAAATCATGGCACTCGGGCCCTAGTGACAAGCATTAAGCATAGCAAAGTCATAGCAACATCAATCTTAGAACATAGTGGGTACTAGGGATCAAACCCTAACAAAACTAACTCGATTACATGATAAATCTCATCCAACTCATCACCTTCCAGCAAGCCTATGATGGAATTACTCACGCATGTCGGTGAGCATCATGAAATTGGTGATGGAGGATGGTTGATGATGACGATGGCGACGGATTCCCCTCTCCGAAGCCCCGAACGGACTCCAGATCTGCCCTCCCAAGAGGTTTTAGGGCTTAGCGGTGGCTCCGTATCGTAAAATGCAATGAATCCTTCTCTCTATTTTTTTCTCCCCGAAAGCAAAAATATAGAGTTGGAGTCGAGGTCGGAGGAGCTCCAGGGGGCCCACGAGGTAGGGGGCGCGCCCTAGGAGGGTAGGCGCGCCCCCATCCTTGTGGCTAGGGTGTGGGCCCCCTGGTCTTCATCTTTTGCAAGGATTTTTTATTATTTCCGAAAAGATGTTCCGTGAAGTTTCAGGTTATTCCGAGAACTTTTGTTTCTGCACATAAATAACACCATGGCAATTCTGCTAAAAACAACGTCATTCTGGGTTAGTTCCGTTCAAATCATGCAAGTTAGAGTCCAAAACAAGGGCAAAAGTGTTTGGAAAAGTAGATACAACGGAGACTTATCACCAAGCGGCCTCGCCCATATCCGAAGGGCTTGGAGGGCCACCCAGCCGGGTAGTATGCCGGAGAATGGCTCCTGGGAAGCCATCGAAAGAGTGGAGAAAATGGTGGAGGAGGAGATGGGGGAGCGGAGGGGTGCAATTCTTGCCCACTGTCTGCATGACCTCGTTTAAATAGAGGCGGATGGTAGGAGCTTGTCCGGTGTCTGGCCTAGTTTAAACTGAGGGCGGACGTGAGGAGCTCGGCCGGGGTTGCATTTAATTCCGGCCCGCTTATGAACGGACGTGTGTCCGGAGTAGGTTTCTTGGTTTGCATGCCGGTTAAACGGAGGTGTTTGATGGAGGCGAGGAGGCGTGTTCAGCCAGGCATGCAGCGGGCAGTGCAGTCCTATTCGATTTGACAACTGGCGGCGCAGTTCCCAATACGACTTTAATGCAGACGAGGGAGCGGTAGCGGTTCCTGAAATGTTGAACGGTCAATGATGCACCCTCCTTCAATTAGCATCGTGCATGCATGAGGGAAGTAATGGGAGGAGGACCGGGAAAAGAGGTTGCACAATGCGAATGCAACACAGTTTGCACTCATATAAAGGCGCCCCTCCATTCCAATGCATCTACCACATCATACACACCTAAGCATTTGCCTAAGCACCTACACTAAGCGCAAAAGTTCTCACTCCAGACCCATGGCGGCGATGCATGCGAGCGGCAAGCGGCTGTGCCAGATGGTCCACCACACCGGCCTGCGGCATGGCGCCAAGGATCGTCTCCAGACGGTGTTCGCGACCAGCTCGTGGATGGCCGCCGTCGACGCCAACTACGACTCTCAGTTGGACCAGATGATCGTTGCCACAACCAACAAGTTCACCATCCTCAAGAAGCTTGGGGACGGCATCACCATACTCCTCCAGCCCGCGCGCCCGGGCTCCTCATTGCCTGCCACCCTAATCGTCCTCCATGGACGGAACCTCTTTCAAGTACTGGTGGCCCTGTGATTGCCCGTCGACGCCACGAAGAATGTCCACCTGGAGGTCGCGCTCGCTGCGAGGTGCCTCGCCCTGCAAGAATTCGTCGACCTACACATCCACATGTACGAGCAAATCATGTATATAGGTATCTACAAGGCCATTGAGGACGCTACGATGTTGGCCTTCCTCAACCGGCTGGAAGCCTTGGATGCCTTTGCTGAGAAGCACCTTGACCTCACCACAAAAGCCGCCACTTCTTAGCCGTCGATCGGTGGCCCGGCGCACTAAGTTGAGGAAGAGGAGGTCGTACGTTGATGGATGCATCTTTCTTCTTGCCTCTTGTAACCACCACTACGATCGCATCATCGTGGCCTTAATTCTTATTGTGCTATTGCATTCTCATTCCAGTCAATATCAACATGTGCGATCCCTTTGCTTAATTATATGCATCACTGTAACTAGTACTCCATCGGTCAATTTATAAGTTGTGCTTACCTTTTCCATCAACTTCGTGCAACACACGGGCATCTCGCTAGAAACACTAGAACATGTCAGACCGCATGTGACCAAACGACGATGTGCCAACCTAGCTACTACGTACCCTGCTTATCTGGTGGAAATAGCCCCGCCCTAGTGTTTCCAATCGTTATTTCTATCTATCGATCATGCCAAGGAGCAGAACCAAATGTTACAATTTATACATTTTTCTCTACTCCCACTCCTATAAAAGACCTAGTTGGTGATGGTGGTGTGTCTGCCATCCGTCGTTTCTGACCATTAGATCTGCATCTAACGGATGTGAGGTAAGTTGTGGCATTTTTGCAACAATAGCCCACTTCTCTGCTCCAATTTGTAGAAAACCCCTTATTATCTTGAAAGCAACCACATCCCTCCCTCACCTCATCAAAACAGCCTGAAAAATATATTTTGAGTAAAAAGTAATATATTAGGAGTATATCAAAACAAGAGTGATTTCTTTCAAGTTTGTGAACAAGTACTACTTTTCTACTACTTTGGATCCATCGCAATGCACGGGCATGTTGCCAGTAAAAGGAAAATCCCTGCCGCGTTCGCGTCGCACCCCCACACACCCGGGAATCAGGATTACTCCATGGCCCACCCGGCACGCCACATAGCTAGCGAAGGCGTGTTGCCTAGCATTTTCACTTTCATGTGGGACCACCGTTGAGCAAACCGACCATTGGCAAACCACACCCCGCCCGCCGCCATGTTGGAAAATAGAAACGAAGGGAAGATCTAGCTGTAGCACGGAAGCCAAGAAATTTGGTGTCTGATGGGGCTCGTTGATAGAGTGTTATTTATTCATAACTAGCAAGATGCCCATGCGTTGCATGGAAAATCAAGATTACTCCTGCAAGGGTCAATCACAACAGGTGTTTTGTAAAAAATACATCTTGATGTTCCCTGCAATGCACGGGCATCTTGCTAGTTATAGAAGAAGGCCACACGGGCATCTTGCCACAGGGTGTGCCACCGACCCAAACTTCAATTTTCTTTTCAGATGATTAGGTGCACCGGATGTCCTACCACGCTACAAAATGTTAAAAATAAGCTCCAAAATTTTTAAAACCTGTTATTTTCAAACCATCAAAACAACCCAAGGAATATATTTTGAGTGAAGCATGATTTACTTTTACTGATATATGTATATCAAAACTAGAGTGTTTATATTTCAAGCCCGTGAACAAGTATTATTCTACTACTTTGGATCCATTGCAACGCACGGGCCAACACATTGGTAGTAGTAGTCTCTATCTCTATCTCTACTCTACTCTTATTCTTATAAAAAACAGAGTTGTTGATGATCGTGTGCCTGCCATCCTGCAGTATAGGCTGTCCGATTTATATCTAACGGATAGGAAGGAAACTATGGCAATTTTGCAAAAAAATACCCACACCCCTCTTATACTAGCAAGATGCCCATTCGTTGCACGGAACATCAAGATCTTGTGGGAGAAAAGGATGAACGAAGGAAGGCCTTATCTGCAAATGTGGAGAGGAGTGCGTGTAAATTGTCATAGTTTCCTTCCTATCCGCTAGATATAGATCGGACGACCCACATTGAAGGATGGCAGGCACACCATCATCACAAACTCTGCTTTTTATAGGCCGTCCTATTTATATATGATGGATAGGAAGAAAACTATGGAAATTTTGCAAAAAGAAGCCTACACCCCTCTCCACTTTTGCAAATAAGGCCTTCCCTCGCTCATCTTTTTCTCTCACAAGATAAACTACTCATACAAATGCATCTTGATGTTCTGTGCAATGCACGAGGATGTTTCCTTGGGGGTCTCTCCTCTCGGCGTGGCCATAGTTGCATGTTGACGCCCCTTGAGATGTCGACGTTGAGGGGCACTCGGATTTTGTCCGATGAGCAGGTAAGATGAGTTTTATCACGTAGTAAATGCATTCTAAAGACTACCTCAGTGTCCGTTTCCTAATTCTCCCCCTGGCCACTATTTCAAAGGTTAGGCTTGGTGCGAGTGGAGATTGGATTGCATATGTATGGGAGGGTACCAACATCAATTTGCACAACATTTACAATGGTGACACCATTCCCGTAGAACCTTTGTCCATCATTGGGATCAGCCATGCAACGAGCCACTGCCTGAATTGGTACGATGGAACCACGGTGAGATTGAAGAAGATAGCACGAACCTTGCACATGGCGGTCAAAGGTGGACGATGCTGTCTATGGCCGATTTGTTGCCGTACGAGTACGAAGACGTTGTGCTCCTTTCTAACCGCATCTTCGCGGTGACAAACCAGGGGATTTGTTTCGTATGGGACACATCCAACGGTATACTCCCTCTCTCCCAGTTTATTTGTTTTAATTTTTTTCATTTTATAAGTTTCAAATTCAAATTTAGAGCTCCCCATCACATGTTGAGATTACAATGTCCATTTAATCGTGCATGCATGTATAGTAAAGAAACAAATCTCGAGTTTGCCACGAGTTCGTGCAGCGGTAGCACCACAAGACCTGGCGCAAGAGTTACATTTACCACTCGGGGCCCTCGGGTTTGAGCTTCAGCGCCTTACGACACCTGCCTTTGAATCAAAAACATGTGGACCCAATAGGTGGCTGGTCCAGATGTAATGCTCCCAAAGGCAGAGGGGCAGTGGGGCCTAGAGGGGTGAGCCGCAAGTCGGGGGACATGTGTTGTCATGGGTTCGAGCAGCATCGTGGGAATCGCGTGTGGCTGTGGTAGAAACTTGATGCTCGCCGCATTTCAGTTGGCCCACATGTCATGCACACAAAGGCAGAGGGGCGGTGCGGCCGAGAGGGGTGAGGCGCACGTCGGGGGACGTGGTGCCGTGGGTTGGAGCGGCATCGTGGGAATCGCGAGTGGCAGTGGATGAAATGTGATGGTCGCCGTAGTTGAACTTCCATGGAAAAGTTGTCATGTCTACAGACACATGCATTGCATAGCGATCACTCGAAGGTGTAGTAGAGAAAACTAGGCGGGTAAATAGTTCCTTATAGTCAAGCAGGCCCACGCTACTACTTGTTCCAAAGACGTGCACACCATCGAAATAGTCCATCTATATCAATATACATAGAGAGGGAAATTTTTTTACAAGCGAGGAAATAGTTCATCCATCCACAATGCCCTTCTTCTTCTTCTTCTTCTTCTTCTTCTTCTTCTTCTTCTTCTTCTTCTTCTTCTTCTTCTCATTTTCTGTGGGAGACGGCTTTGCAACAAGGTCTCTGGACCTTGCTGCTATCTCAAAACTCACACGGGCATCGAGGGCAGCATATTTTATCTGCTCGTACGCCAAGAGATAATTCTCCCATCCAGACGACCTTAATGCCAACATCTCGTCACCCTTCTAAAGATTTGTTCCAAGCACAAAGTTTGCTACGTCGAATAGAGATGGTGTCGGTTTATCACAACCTTCTACAGGAATTTTTATTTTGGTTTGTAGATAAGGGATGCTTTTCAAATCAAGGTTGTATGGCTCCAACTTCTATTTGTCCCCTGTGATGGCTGCCCCACAGAAGTATATGTTCTCCTAAGACAAGAAATCGTGAAGCTCACCTAGTATGGAGGGCGCGTATATGATGTGGTACACCAAAACATCATCTTCAAGGCACAACTGAAGGATGGCGGCGCGTTGGATCTTCCCAATGGCATGCTCCGTGTACTCTGCGTCAAGACCGATGACATTCATCTCCACCTTTTGGAGGAAGTTGGATACATTGTAGATCCTCTTCCGAACAACCCTTGGGTGGTCGGTGACTGTGGCAACTATGCTCAACTAGCCTTCGACGAGGACATGTTGGACGCTAAAAACCTGCATCTCGATCTCTTTCGCCATTTGGAACCGCTGGACCGGAGGGCTATGGTTTGGAGAATTAGGAGTAGATGGATAGTCTAACTGAAGAAGATGATTATTTATAGGGTCTAAGAGGTTAAAACAATGTGAATGTAGTGTGGTTTGGATGCAAATGAAGATCAAGGAGTAGTGAAGAAGCCGAGGAAAATCGGTTCCCGATGGAGAAGTAAATGGGAGAAGTTATGCGCATGCATGAGGAGAGCTGCGGTGGTTTGACTTCTGCATGCAATGGATTGGACGGGCTCTTCGGTTGCCTTTTCTCTCTCCCGCGTGCACAGAATGGCCCACTTGCATGCTGCAGTTTATTGGCTGGAGTCTGGCTGCAGCTGCTCATGCGTATGCTAATTAATGCTATGAATGCGGGGCATGGAGGGAAATGGGCGCATGGAAAAGGGTATATACGCAGACTAATTAGGGAAATACTGAAAAAGTTATGCGTAGACAAAAGAGGACCGGAGGGAGTAGTACTCACGTTCCTACTATGGTTGAGGAATATGCGGTTATCCTCAAAAAAGAAAGTCCTTCTTCACGCTTCCACATGCACGAGAATTTGGTTCTGCTCGCAATATGGATGATACCTGGAGGATGAAGTGAACCCAGAGGCATGCTAGCACGGGAGTACTACTCATGTTCCTACTACTCCTACTACTAGTAGTAGTACAACTGTGGTACACTTGATGGTCAAAATACTATTATTCATCCGGCCCTCACAGTGAAGTGACAAAACCCTCTGCCTGAGGTGACACGAGTCCAAGCAGCGTGTCCGGGTTACCAAAGTCAGCCTCACCTTGTGCACTGTGCAGTCACTGTCACCGACGTTGTATAGCATGCCTCGCCTCGTCTCCCTCTCCCCTAGCACCACTCCATATCCATATCCGTCTCGCCGGAGATCCTGAGGTCACTCTTCATCATCTCACTGTGCCCTCACGTACCCTCGCCTCGCTCGCCTCCCCAGTACCACTATTCCCTCGCTAGCCGCTCCAGCACCGAAAGCCTTCTCCCCCGTAAATCAAGCCCCCCAAGACCCCACCTTCCAAACTCCACCATGGCTGAATGCGAACCGTGTAGCATCCATATGAGCCGTGATTGGTGCAATCTCCCCAGTGATGTCCTCGGCCTCTATTGTTCGTGTATGGATATGTTGAGCGCCCTACGGCTGGCTGCATGCTCGAGGGGCATGCACACGGCCATCGTCGAAGCGAGGCCTAAGCTTTTCAAGACACCCTGCTTGCTGCTATCTGGTCTTGCGAGATTTGCTCACCATGATACGGAGGCGTACATGATGCCCCTTGACTTCAATCCTACCTCCATTAGCCGAAACTTCTTTGCGGGTATGTAGTGGGTCACCGTACATCATTTCCCTCGACTTCGATCCGATCACCATCACCCGAAACTTCTTGCAGGCATCTACTGGGTCGGCATGAACTCCCACTGGATGGCTGTCGTCAGAGAAGACGGGGAAAAGTTGGTGCTCATGAACTTCCAGACCTCCCATGAGATTATCCTTCCTCCGTTGGATGATATAGAGTTTTACCTTCGTGGTCCAAGTCATCTAGATTACGTCGTCAGTTGGACGCACCTTGTTTTGAAGAAGATTGTAATATGCCAAGTGCCCACAGGACATGCAGATTACGCAGACTTCAAGATAATTGCATTGTTCGACAAGGGACTCGCCTATCTTTCCGCCAGTGCCTTCTTTAGCTCGAGACAGCTCGGCTCGCAGTGGATCATCGTCAAAGCTGATACACACTTCTGTGATGCTATTGAACACAATGGCATCATCTACGCGATCGACAAAGCAGATGGCACCATGTATTGCTGGGACGACGCGTGTAAGTTGTTTCCGTCTGATGTTAATGATGACACCATGACACTCTTTGAACTTTTTGTGATGATTGACATATCCCTGTTTGAGCAGAATTTTGAAGGATACTTGTACTTGATGCTCGACTTGGATAGTGATGGAGTCGCTAAGCCATTGCACTTTGTATGGATGTTGGTGCTTCATCTTAGGCAATTGGAGCTTGGATCAAAGTTCTTCACTTGCGATATTATGACAACTCCCTCCATCTATGATGACCTTGACGGAGCGTCCATTGATGTCGGCCTTCGTATGAAAGATATGGCATCGTTGGTCCTATTCTTGGTGATGTTGTAGAGTCAAGACCTTGGAGACAACAAGAGCGGGACTTGAATCTTCATCGCAAAAGACTTGTTCCTCTTCATCGTTCACTTGCCGATCCCTGATGAAATAGTAAATGATGGGAAATCTAAATCAACTGATCGTACTATGCACACTATGCTTGCTATCAATTATGAAGTGTTTCCATTGAGTGTCCCAACTTGTGATCCGGATATACAGTGTACCCATATAGTTAGTTTGCATCCCCATAATTCATACATAGACTTTGTGTGGGATCAAACTTTTCATGATATTCCTAATGATGCTATAACAAATTTATTTCATCCTCATGAGCTAATGCCTCTGGAACGGCCTATATACACTGCATCTATTTTTGCACTGCTCTATGATGTGTTTCAGAAAAATGAAAGCCGAGGACGGCTTTGTTTTCAAGAAAGGGAGGATGATGTGGACATAACTATCATAAAAACATTTACAAAAACTACACGTCAAATTAATAACCAGGTAATTTTGTTTCTTCGTACGCATGATTTAAGTGCCAAGAATACGATGCTCCACTCATTATTCGTTTTAATTATACTTAGGAATGGAGGGGTCAAAGAGTCAACAAGAGAGAGGATTTGGAGATGCAAGATGAAGATGCATGTACTAATATGCATACATGCATTGCGTACACATGCATGCATAGACTTTGGAATTTTTAAGGATGGATCAGCCCTGCATGCATCCAAGTGGGCCATGGGTATGCACTACATGCTACGTATCAACCAAGGAAGTGGGCCAGAAGTTTTTCATCGAAGGAGTCAAAGGCCGACCCACGCCACGCAGCTTCTAGGGTGCACCATGACCAGACGATAAAAAATAGAACAACCTGGACTAAATCTGAGGAGAGCCAGAGACGGCGCAGACCAGGACATCGTCTGTGCGGCACGGCGCATCTGCACCCTTTAATAAATAGCTAATCTAGGTTAGGGTTTAGACTCTGGTTTTGTTTAGAGAAGTTTAGCTATATTGCTACTTTTATTTGTCTTCGTTCGTAGCGGCTAGTGCGACCGTCAAGATATCCTATCAGAACCCCATCTTGTGAAATTAATCCCATCTAGCATATTCGCAATTTTGAGATTGCTTGGCTATTATTTTCTTGCATGTTATTTGATTTGCTTGCAGGAAAAATCCTTCGTGGATAGGTCGATCGCGTCATTGGCTCGATCGATAATGCCATGGAGTTGGTTCAGTGATTGTCGTGGATATCAGTCGTGTACGGTTCTCCCTCTACCATTGGTAGCCGGATCGCTAGGGTCAAATCCCACCCAAAATCGCAGTTATCTCTCTCTCATCGAAAGATCGGGCCACCAGTTCATATCAACTACTCCCCTGAGGTAGGTGCGCCTTCCCGTCACCTTCGGCAAGCGCGACAACTACCACACTGAGCTTATCGACTTCAACGTGGCTCACATCAGCCTCTCGTACAACACCATCCTGGCATATCCAACGCTCAGCAAGTTCATGGCGGCTACCCACCATGGCTACAATGTCCTTGAGATGCCGGGGTGCAGCAGTGCCATCACCGACGCCTGTGATGAGAAGGATGCGTTCTCCTCCCTCGAGCGTGCCTACCGGGCCGCGGTGGCTTAGAAGTCAGATGGCAAAGGTGATGTCGTGCCCCTGAGGCTACCCCTTTGAAGAACAAGCAACTCCTCCCCAAGAGTCATCCAGAGGCCAAGAAACCCGCCAGCGACACCTCAGGCTCTGCACCTGCTGTCGGAGCACCTCTTCCTCCCGCATAGGAAGGCGCACCTGATGCCTCCCACGGGGGCTCCCATCTAGAGAGCGTCTGACCTGACCAGTGCGACGAGGGAGGTGCTCGGCCACCACTTGGAGGCTTGCCTCGACGCGCACCTCCACAAGGAAGGAATGAGGAGCAAGGCACCAAGAGCATGAGAGTTCATCACAAAGGTGACCGAGGAACATGAGGAAGTGCAAGCCGTGAACGACGAGCGCCTCCCCACGCACCCCACCGATGCAGCCGCCGCCCCTGACACAGGCGACGGACTACGCGTCTATGTCGACATCCCGGGCCTCAACCGGTCTGCCTCTCAGGACCTCTTTTGGCCGTCTCGCGTCAGCCGGAGCGGGGGCTTCCCCTGTAGCTACGCCTGCATGCTGTTTGGCCTGTTGAATGTTGGCGCCTCATACCAGCGCATGGCGCAGCGCTCTATCATGTCTCACGAGGCCTGATGCTTCGTGGTGGCATCTCAGGAGGGCCCAGACCCTCGCGAGACTCTTGAGCCTCCGGAGTCGTACGGCTTGTGAGGAGCGAGGCTCCGCGACACTCTTCATCGACTACCTCGGCGCCTCTGCAGCAACATTGCCAGGTGACTTTCTGGTTTATTCTATTGAGCGCACCTGATGCAGAGCATCCCAAGGTCATCCCCACAGACCTATCTACATCTCCCATGACACCACTTGGACCAATGACAAGAGCCCATGCGAGAGCTATCGAAAACGAGGTTAACTCTCTCCTTGTTGAACTCCCATTTGACCCACTTGAGACATGGCTACTACGTCAAACGGAGATGCTTTGTGTGCTTAGGTATCAAGGAACCAACCAAGGAGAAGTTATGGTGCAAGATGGACATCAAGAGCATGAGCCTAGTCTGGAACGAGCGGTACTACCGCCCACACCAAACGGTACTACCGCTGAAGGCACACAAGTGGTACTACCGCCCAACATCCGCCCTACTACCCCTTACTACCTCAACATCCATGCAAGCTCCTGTGATCAAGCGAAACAGGTCTGGTACTACCGCTCAACATCCGTGCAAGCTCCTGTGATCGAGCGGAGCGAGTGCGGTACTACCGCCCAGCCCAAGCAGTACTACCGCTAAAGCCAGCGGGACTACCGCCCAAGCCAGTGGTACTACCGCCCGAAGGGCCATTACTACTTCCCTGCCTGTGCGTAGTGAGAGGGGCTTTGCCCCATGTATCCCCCACTTACCCCTTGGACTATATATACTCGTCCCTCAGCTCCATACTAGGGTTAGCGTTGTGTTAGCTCATATGTGAGATAGAGCTTCGCTCATCCATCCAGATCTACTCCACTGTGAGGGACCGTCACCTCTTTGGAGAAGATCCACCTTGGATACAAGACCCCTCATGGGAAGATCCCTTGCGGATTCAAGGCCTCCTCACGAAGTGTCAGGACCCCGATCCTAAGTCACACCGATCTAGCATGTAACACATCATATCACTTTGCGGCCTCACACACGGTATTCCCATGGGTGCCACCTTACCTGGTCTGGGACCATTTGCGCCTTTTAGCTCACGTATATGATAGTGTCACTAGCATCCATATGAAAAAGAACCTGGGCCGACATGACTAATCGTGAACCCAAAGTGGCACTAACTTACGGGGACAAGCATACATGAATCAAAATCGAGCATGTCGGTCAACAACATATGAATCCGGGCTATAGAAACTAGGCTAACAGGACTCCAGGAACCTGGGCTATAGCAAGCTAGCAGGACTCCAGATGTCTCTGCGTGACATTTCCCCGAAGGGACAGACATAGGAACGAAGTGAATCACATGCCGGCCAGTCTAAGTGTTCCGGAGTAGTAGTGCTGGGCTAGCAGGACTCCGGTAAACCGGGCTGTAGCGGGCTACCAAGGCTTAGTGGAAGCCCAGACTACATTTCCCCATAAGAGAGGCTACCAAGGATAAACAACTAGATTGTCGGATCCCACACATACCAAGCATTTCAATAACATACACGCAATACGCTCGATATGTGCAAATACAACATGGCATCACAACAAAACTCTACGACTCAAAGTATTTATTCATTAGGCTCCGAGGAGCAAGATATTACAAACATGGGTCTCATGACCCAACATTCAGAGCATACAAGTCAAAGCACATGCGGAAGCTTAACTTGTCTGAGTACAGACAACTACAAATGAAAAAGGGCTGAGAAGCCTGACTATCTACAAGACCCTGCCGAGGGCACAAGATCGTAGCTGAGGTAACAAGCTAAACGTCGAAGTCCACACGGAACTGCTAGCGAGACTGAAGTCTCTCTGCAAAACATGAATTAAGCAAACGTGAGTACAAATGTACTCCACAAGACTTACATCAAAACTAACTACATATGCATCATTATCAACAAAGGGATGGTGGGGTTTAACTGCAGCAAGCCAGCTTTGACTCAGTGGCTAACCTGAACTACTACTGGAAGTAACTCTTTTGAGGTGGCGCACACGAGTCCACATATTCACCAATCAATACACCACTATGGATCCGCTCTCGTCTCCCTACGAGAACTCCATCCATAGCAATCACGCTTATCTTGAGCAATTTAGTGTATCCACTTTCACTTGTCTATGAACTGTATAGGCAACCAAGTAGTCCTTTACCGCGGACATGGCTATTCGAATAGATGATGTTAACCCTACAGGGGTGTACTTCTTCACACACGCTCCCACCACTTACCGCCGTTTACACGACATGTACTCAGCAACCTTCAAGTGGTAGCCCAACAAGGGTGTCGGCCACGGCCTACCTAAACACTCAAGTCTCTAGTCCTGGTTTATCGCCTATCTAGGTTCCATCCGCAGGGAGTCTGGCCGAGGTTTCCACATATGACCCCGAACGATGTGTATAGGGTTCCCGAGACACCAAACGGGCGACTCGGTATACCGTGCCACGGTGTATCTACCGCATCATAGCCCACCCCTAGGGTTAGCGCTACGCACGGCCGCCAACACATATCATGTAAACACCAGAAACTAATTGCAACTCCTGGACACATGACTAGGGTGGTTAAGAAGCCGAGATGGTCCATTGGTTTCGGGCCCAATGCATGGTAGTAGCTGGTTCTTAAATCACACATACAGATCTCGGTGCTTAAGGACGGTTCCCATGAAACAACCCACCATGTACTCCTACATGGCCTCTCATCGATACCTTTACCAATCGTGTTCAACACACTCAGCTCACACACAGTAGGACATGTTCACAACTTTCCAATTCATCCCCGATGAATCAGACCTGACACAAGTATAAGCTATAGCAGGCATGACAAACAAGCATGAATGAGTAGGCACATCAGGGCACAAGCAACTCCTACTCATGCTAGTGGGTTTCATCTATTTACTATGGCAATGACAAGTCATGCAGAGGAAAGGGGTTCAACTACCGCAACATGTAGCAATTGAATCGTTGTTGTCCTAATGCAGTAAAAGAGAGCAGGAGCGAGAGAGTGGGTTTGTATCGGAATGAATAAGGGGTTTTTTCTTGCATGGCACTTCTGAAGATAGTATAGCTCTTCATCGGTGTCATCGGACTCATCGTCGGAAAATACGTCTACTGAGGGGGAACAACACCAGCAACAGAGAAAGAACACAATCAATGCAATGCACAATATGATGCATGATCATGACATGTCAATATGCTGTGATTTGAGCTAATGTAGCTAAGAACAGAAGGGTTTGAGTTGATTTGAACCAAAGGTTCAAATTCAAATTCAAACTCAGAACTTATAAGGTGCATTATCATGTTTTGATCTAAACAACAAGGTTAAGTTGTTTAAACATGCATAAAACCAGTACCGATGGATAGATTGGATTTTTTTGATCATTTTTCATATATAAATCTTTGCATTTGGAGTTATAGATTAATTGCTATGATTTTTAGAAGTTTGGGGTATTTTCTGAAATAAATAAATCATCTCTGATTTATTTAAAATCCCAGAAAATATTTACTGCGTCAGCATTAGGTCATGCTGACATCATCTGGCCAATAGGGCCGGTCCAAGTCAAACCTGACGTGTGGGGTCCACACATCAGTGTCACAGTTAGTTAATAGTGTTAATTAACACTAACACTAACCCTAAACTACAAATTAGCAGGGTTGGGCCCCACATGTCAGTGGCTCATCTAGTTAACTAGGTTAATTAACACCAATTAAGTAGGGGCCTGGCTCACTTGTTAGTGACCTTGGGGAAGTCAAACAGGGTCAATCCCGCCGGCGTTGAGTCGCCGGCGAGGCCGAGACGGCGGACGGGCTCGGCTTTTGCCCTCTGGCAACCAAATAAGCGGCCAAGACCACCTACAGAGAGCTAGCACTCTCGCGCATCCATTGGAGCAAGCGAGAGAGACTATGGTGAAGTGATCTCGCCTGAGTTGAGCTCGTGGAGGCAACCGGAGTTCGGTTGCACGCGGGATCGTGTTTTAGTGCGTAGAAGAGCGGGGCAAGAGGCTAGGAGGGCGCTACGCATTGCGGGGAGTAGGTTGGACACTCCAGGGTGACCATTTGGTCACCGGAGCATCGTCGATGGCGAGCTCAGGCGGCGGTGCATTTCGGTCATCAAGGGGGCGACGACTATGGCGATCAAACAAAGCGGGGAAGAGGGCGAAGCGGTGGTGGAGTTCACAGCGGTGTCGTAGGGATGGTTAGCGGGCTCGGAGATGTCCTGCGTGCGGCAGATCGACGACAATGGTGGCCGGAGCCCGAGGTGGAAGACGACGGCGATGGTGATGTTGCCGGCCTCTCGGGGTCGCGTGCTTTGGCGTGCGGCTCTACGGCATTGAGGCGGAGCTCGTGGGGGCGCTGTCCGGACATGGGGATGCTGGAGGCCATGGTAACAACGAGTGGCGGCGACGGTGGTTGTCGGTGTCAAAACCGGCGGATCTCGGGTAGGGGGTCCTGAACTGTGCGTCAAGCCCGGATGGTAACAGGAGACAAGGGACACGATGTTTTTACCCAGGTTCGGGCCCTCTCGATGGAGGTAATACCCTACTCCTGCTTGATTAATATTGATGATATGGGTAGTACAAGAGTAGATCTACCACGAGATCAAGGAGGCTAAACCCTAGAAGCTAGCCTATGGTATGATTGTTGTATATGGAGTTGATGTCCTACGGACTACAACCCTCCGGTTTATATAGACACCGGATAGGGTTAGGGTTACACAGAGTTGGTTACAATGGTAGGAGATCTTGAATATCCGCATCGCCAAGCTTGCCTTCCACGCCAAGGAAAGTCCCATCCGGACACGGGACGAAGTCTTCAATCTTGTATCTTCATAGTCCTGGAGTCCGGCTGAAGGTATAGTCCGGCTACCCGAACACCCCCTAATCCAGGACTCCCTTAGTAGCCCCTGAACCAGGCTTCAATGACGACGAGTCCGGCGCGCAGATTGTCTTCGGCATTGCAAGGCGGGTTCCTCCTCCAAGTCCTTCATAGAAGATTGTAAACACCAAGAGGAGTGTCCGGCTCTGCAAAATAAGTTTCCACATATTTCCATAGAGAGAATAATATTAACACAGATCAAATCTGCTGACGTATTCCGCAGTGCATCATCACACTACGGCCAACTCCTTTACTCGAATCGTTTTTACTTTTCCACCTCAGCACGTTTTGCGAGGCGGTTTCCTTGGCACGTCTTGTCAAAGCAGCGATCGTGTACCCCCTTTTACGGGATTCTCATCAATACGGACGTGGGTAACCCAACCGTGCCATTTATCATGGCGCTTGGGAGGCAAGTGAGTTTTACTAGGCTGGTGGGGATGCACAACCGCATCCACCCATATAAGGGAATAAGGATCCACCTTTTTACCTATGCCTTCTTCCTCCTTTGCCTATCCATCTCCTGCGCACTCGAGCTCCAGCGCCCAAGCCCGCACTTCCCACCTCAACCTTCTCCAGCAATGTTCGAAGCGGGAGGCAAGTGGATGGTCTCCTCCGCCACGGAGGGCCAAGTCAAGAAGCTAAGGAAGGACGGATACCTGTCTAAGGACATCGCGCACCGGCTTCCCGAAAAGGGGAAGCTTCTCCCCACCCCAAGGCCCCATGAGAGGGTAGTATTTCTTCCCCACTTCCTCCACGGACTGGGTTTTCCACTCCACCCATTTGTCCGGGGGATCATGTTCTACTACGGCCTGGATTTCCATGATCTGGCCCCGAACTTCATCCTCAACATCTCGGCGTTTATCGTCGTGTGCGAGGCTTTCCTCCGCATCCGCCCTCATTTCGGCCTCTGGCTCAAGACCTTCAATGTCAAGCCCAAGGTGGTGCGCGGCAGCCAGGCGCAGTGCGGAGGCGCCATAGCGGGCAAGATGGCCAACATCCTATGGTTCGAGGGCTCTTTTGTGGAGACCCTAAAGGGGTGGCAATCCGGGTGGTTTTACATCACCGAGCCACGCGATACGAAATGGATCGCAGCCCCCGAGTACCGATCTGGACCCCCCACGCGGCTTATATCCTGGAAAGAGACGGGCCTGTCGTGGGGTGACGAAAAAGAGGTGACCGGACTGCAAACATGCATCCAGTCCCTGGTGAACAAGCCAATCCGACTTGTTAATGTAATCCAGGTTATGCTCGTCCGCCGGATCCTCCCGTGCCAGCAACGGGATTTTAATCTGTGGGAGTTCGACCCGGCGCAGCACCAAACCCTTAGGAGGCTCTTCGACACGATGTACAAAGATGCCTGGAAGGTGCTATTCAAGGGCGTCGAGGCTCCCGCATCCACTTCCGAGGACCGCGGATACAGCTCGCAGCGTCACGCTAGCAAGGTAAGCTATCTTCACCTTTTACAGGGTGTTAAGCTTTTTTCATAGTTTGACTCTATGCGGGATCTAAACTCCCTTACCTTTGACGGGCTTGGCGGGCGATATCCGGACCGATTAACTGTCTGGCTCCGCTGCCCGAAGACCCACCCCAGCTCTACTAGTGAAGCTGCTGGTTCCGGCGCCTTATGTGGTGCCGGAGAAGAAGGCCAAGAAGAAGAAGAACACGGGGACTCGAAAGAGTGCCCGTAACGTGGTGGTGTCGGACTCGTCATCCGACGAGTCCGAGACGCCCTCGTTTTGTGAAAGCGAGGAGGAGGAAGAAGAAAACTCTCCCCCCCCCCTAGCGGTGGGAGGAGAGAAGGGGAAGGCTGCCCCGACAGGGGAGGCCGAGGGGTCTAGGAAAAGGAAGACCCCTCCGCCGGACTACTCCCTCGACGCCAAAGAGGGCGAAGAGGAGTGGCCAAACAGGGCCAAGCGTCTGGCGAAATCGTAAGTTCGGATATCAGAGTAACTCATGATGTTCCTTTGTTGCACAGCTTTCCCTAATGTCGAATGTAATTATGCAGCCCGCCTCGGGCCGAATTCAACGAATCGTCGGGCGGCTCCCTGGACTCATCGGACGTGAACTCAGTTCCGCCCGCTGTCTCCCCCCGCACAGCAGACGACGCCGAAGTGGCGTCACGACAAGCTCCGGGGCAGGAGGAGGTGGTCCCGGAGGAGCCGCAAGGCAACCTCCCGGACTCCAGGAGTGAAGGGGATAAGGCCCCCCAAGGCTCCAAGTCCGGCTTTGTGCCGGACACCGCGCTGGAATCTTCCACAGTTCCGGACCGCGGTAGGCGAACTCCTGCTAAGAGGAGCAAGCCTTCTGAGCCGGCGGCCTCCGTCCAATCGGAGGTGTCGGACAATCTGCTGGAGGTGCTTGACGGCGCCTCCATCGACGAGGGGCACCGTACTATTATGAGTACGGTGATCCCGAAGGTTCGGTCCGCCAAGAGCGGACTGACTGAAGCTTGCGCTAGCCTTCTAACAGGCTTCGAGGTAAGTAAAAATATGTAAAAAATATTACCGCATAGACAGTAGCCCCTGATGCTCTGTTTGGAGTTCGGAAAGAAAAGCCGAATAGAGGATCTATTAAATTTCACAGGAGTCTAACAAAAAAGAGTCAATATGCGTATGCAGGCTTCGTTGCTATCCACCGCCGCACTGACTGCGGAGGTGGGTGTCCTGAAGTAGGACCTCGAGCGGACCGAGCAAGAGCTCAGCCTTGCCAAGCGGCGGCTCGAGGAGAAAGAAGGTAAGAAATACCTTACAGAAAAAGTGCCTATAAAAAGGCGTGATTGCAAAAAAAATTAACAGGATTGTACTGCTTATTGTAGGGGCCACGACTAAGGTGGCGACCCTTAAGTAGGCGCTGTCTGAGGCTGAAAAGAAAACGGCCGCGGAGTGCACCGAGCGAGACAGACTTGGGGCTCAGGTCGGCGAGGTGCAGCAAGAGCTTGAGGCTCTCATGAAAAAACATGAGAGTTTGGAGCTTGAGTCAAAGGCGCAAGCATCCGAGCTCGCGACGGCCCTTGAGACTGCCAAGTCTGCCAAGGACGAAGCCCAAAAGGCCCTCCAAGAGTTGGAGGAGATGAGGAAGATAGCAGCAGGTAAGGCATTCTTTATGCAAAGCAGAAATATAAAAGTAAACTACTTGTTACTTACCCGAATCCGGAGCTCTCCAGGGGCATTCGCAGATCTTCCCCGCAGCGTATCCGACGCCGCCGCATTCTACCGAGCTGAAGAGGGCAGCTCAACAGAGAAGGTGTTCTGGTCTTAGTATTCTGAGGCCGGACACCCTGTGCCCTTGAGCGACCAGCTGAAACAGCTGGTCGAGCTCCACAAGGCGGCCGAACAGGCCATGAAGGGCTTCATAGTTCGGCTGTGGCCCGGAGAGGCCCTGCTTGGGAGCTATTTTCAGGCTGGTGCGGCGGCTGGTGGAGGCCAGTCCGAGGCTCAAGGTCATCAAGCGCTCCGTCTGCATCGAAGGTGCCCGTCGGGCCCTTGCCCGTGCAAAGGTGCACTGGGGTAAGCTGGATGGTGAGAAGCTTGTGAAGGACGGGCCGCCGCCGGGGAAGGAGCATCGCAAGCCTGAGAACTACTACAAGGATGTTCTTGCAGGTGCTCGCCTTGTGGCAGATGAATGTACCAAGGATGTGATTTTTGAATGAACTCGCTCGTGTTTATCCTGTGCGCTGAAAACTTGTTCATATGCGATAAGCAATGCTTATTGAATTTAAAATATTACTTTCTGTGCGGCCGTTTATCAAAAAATTGAGAGATGGCCAGTCATCGGCTTCTGCCTCCATGCCAATAGTGCTGGGGTGTTCGGGATAAACCTGAGCACTCTTTTTTCCCATAGTTAGGTCCTTCGAGGGAGGCGCTCAGCACAACGAACCAGGCAAACGGACTATAATGCTTGAACACTCTCACTTAGCCATAGAACTCTATAATTTTAAATTTCGGCGAAGCCCCTAGTTCGGAAGACCGAGTTCGGGGCGCTATCCACGCCTTGGCCGAGCAAAGCCAGCTCCTCGCTCGAATCGGCATAAGTCTTTAGGGACTCGAAAAACCTCTCGAACAGCGACCGGTCTCTCGCCTCATCATGACAGTCAGTTTTAGCTTTCTCCACTGAGTTGCTTAACCCAGCTGAACCAGGGCACAATCGCAGTGGTTCTCCTAGTGCTACCTTAGCCGATATAGCGGAACGTAAGGCACCAAAACATAGGAGCCGGGCAAACCCAACTATTGACCCAAATCATGATTCGGAGCCGATGCATATAGTGCTATAAGTTCGGGGTGCCGCACTTGTGAAAGTGTACGGACTTCTCACACCATAATGAGGGTTACTGAAGCCCCTGGCGTGTTTGTCGTACCATGGTGTACGGGTGCAATCATGTCATTTAATAAACATATATGTGAAAAGAGGATAATGCAAAAAATAGACAAAAAGCTATGCATTTTTTATAGAGAGGCTATTTATCAAAGCCGAACGATACAAATAGTGCGATAAGCAAAAAGATATTGGACTATTGAACATGTCCTGACCAGGGGCAGGCCGCGGAATTGTATTCAAAACAGGTATACTACTCGTAACAGAGACCACCTGGGAGTTCCATAATGCGGCATGGCTTGTCTGCCTCCCTGGATCTTGCATCATTTGTCCAGCAGTCGAATTGCCGAACAGGTCGTCCAAAATATGGAGTCCTGAAAGTAAGAAAAAATTAAAAAAAGAATCCGGCAGCCCCTAGTACGTTTTAAGCCGTATTTTGGGCATGCCGTTATTGTGCCCCTTCCCCTGTGCCCATGGTATTTCAAGGGCGTAGTTATGTACGCGAGGGACTGCTTTCGCTATGTCGCGAGAGCTGGGGTTGGGGCTGCATTGCTACGCTTGCTCAGAGCGTGCCAGGCGGTCCTGCTGTTGGTTACTCCGGGCGCGCTTGGCAGTGTCTGGCTTTTTAACAGCCGGACTGGAGAATTGCCTAAGAAGGCTACTTTGTACTTCTGCTGCGAGAGCCGCCGTGTGCTCCTCCGTACGGAGGGAGCGTTCGGTGTTTCCGTTGACCGTGATTACTCCTCGAGGGCCTGGCATCTTGAGCTTGAGATATGCATAGTGCGGCACCGCATTGAACTTTGCGAATGCGGTTCGTCCGAGCAGGGCGTGATAGCCACTGCGAAACGGGACTATATCGAAGATTAACTCTTCGCTTCGGAAATTGTCCGAGGACCCAAAGACCACGTCAAGTGTTACTGAGCCTGTACAGTTGGCTTCTACACCTGGTATAATGCCTTTAAAGGTCGTTTTTGTGGGCTTAACCCTTAAGGGATCTCTGCCCATTTTCCGCACTGTATCCTGGTAAAGCAGGTTCAGGCTACTGCCGCCGTCCATGAGGACTCTTGTGAGATGAAATCCGTCGATGATTGGGTCGAGAACCAATGCGGCGAAGCCGCCATGACGGATGCTAGTGGGATGGTCCCTTCGATCAAAAGTCATCGGGCAGGAGGACCATGGGTTGAACTTTGGGGCGACTGGCTCCATCGCGTATACATCCCGTAGCGCACGCTTCCGCTCCCTCTTGGGAATGTGGGTTGCGTATATCATGTTCACCGTCCGCACTTGTGGGGGAAAGCCCTTCTGTCCATTGTTGTTCGGCGGCCTGGACTCCTCCTCGTTGTCACTGTGCAGCCCCTTGTCTTTATTTTCGGCTCTTAACTTGCCTGCCTGTTTGAACACCCAACAATCCCTGTTAGTGTGATTTGATGGCCTTTCGGGGGTGCCATGTATCTGGCACATGCGGTCGAGTATTCGGCCCAAACTGGACGGGCCCTGAGTATTCTTTTTGAATGGCTTTTTCCGCTGACCGGATTTATAGCCTCTGAATCCGGCATTGACTGCCGTGTCTTCATTGTTGTCGTTGCTGACGCGGCGTTTTTGCTTATTCCGAAGTGTCCTGCCACTTTTGTCCTTGGTATCCGAATTACCAGGGTTCTTTGATAAGTTGTTACTGCAGGCTAGCCAGCTGTCTTCTCCCGCGCAAAGTGGGTCATGAGTGTCATGAGGGCTGCCATAGATTTCGGCTTTTCCTGTCCCAGGTGCCGGGCAAGCCACTCGTCGCGGATGTTATGCTTGAAGACTGCTAGGGCCTCTAGGTCTGAACAGTCGACTATCTGGTTTTTCTTTGTTAGGAACTGTGTCCAGAATTGCTTGGCCGATTCCTTTGGCTGCTGAATTATGTGGCTTAAGTCGTCGGCATCCGGTGGTCGCACGTAAGTGCGCTGGAAGTTGTCGAGGAATGCGGCTTCCAGGTCCTCCCAAGAAACGATTGAGTCTGCTGGCAAGCTGTTAAGCCAATGCCGGGCCGGTCCTTTAAGTTTGAGCGGGAGGTATTTGATGGCGTGTAGATCATCGCCGCGTGCCATGTGGATGTGAAGGAGATAATCCTCGATCCATACCACCGAATCTGTTGTGCCATCGTATGATTCGATGTTTACGGGTTTGAAACCCTCTGGGATTTTATGATCCATTACTTCATCCGTGAAGCATAGAGGGTGTGTGGCGCCTCTCTACTGGGCTATATCACGATGCAGCTCGGAAGAGCTTATGTCTGTTGTGTTCGGCCCGACCGGATTTGTTGTATCCGGAGTGAAGATCATCGTTACGTGCCGTAGGGCGCCTGCGCGATCCGTAGATCGATCTTGTTTGTCTTGCCTTATCCTCCAGTACGTCTCGCAGGTCTGGCACATTTTCCCGTGCCTTAGTTGAGTGGCGTCGGGACATGGCTTGGGTGGAGGGCCAAGAGGCCTCTCTGTCGCGGCCGTGAGGTGGCCGGTCTGTCATGTCGTGCACTGGTGATGTAGGTGCTTCCTCCTCTGATCGGGGTAGCGGCCTGCGCTTTGGGTAACTCTTGGAGGGGCGTTCGAGTTCATAATCTTCGGCCGCAAGGACTTCAGTCCATCTGTGAGCTAGCAAATCTTGGTTAGCTCTAAGCTGTTGCTGCTTTTTCTTGAGGCTGCTTGCCGTGGCTAAAAGCCTGCGTTTGAAACGCTCTTGTTCGGCGGGGTCTGATGGTACGACGAATTCGTCGTCATCGAGGCTTGCCTCGTCTTCGGAGGGAGGCATATAGTTATCATCCTCGACCTCTCGGTGTGCCGCTCTCTCATGAGGGCTGGCTTCTCCATCTTCCTGTGCTGAATCTTGCTGGGGTGGGTGTTCTTCGGCGCTATCCGGGGTAGTATTATCTCCCGTGCTGGAATCACCGTTTTTTCTTTGGCGGAATTTAGAGCGGCGCCGCTGACGCCGGCGCTTTGGTTGTTTCTTGGAGGTGTCATCCCCCGCTGTTCCATCGCCATCTCCATCTTTTGGAGTATCCACCATATATATGTCATATGACGAGGTGGCCTTCCAGCGCCCTACAGGTGCTGGTTCCTGTTCATCTCCTACATCGTCGTCCATACCGTCGATGTCTTCGGAGCCGAAGTCAAGCATGTCGGTTAAATCGTCGACAATGGCTACAAAGTGGGTGGTGGGTGGGCTTTGAACTTCTTCATCGTCCGTATCCCATCCTCGCTGACCGTAATCCGGCCAGGGCTCTCCTGATAAAGAGAGAGACTTGAGAGAATTCAGGATGTCGCCAAAAGGCGAGTGCTGAAAGATGTCCGCGGCGGTGAACTCCATTATCGGCGCCCAGTCGGATTCGATTGGCAGGGGCGCGGGGGGTTCGGAGTCCGGGGAGGAGTCCGGATCCTCGGAGTCACGGGTCATGCAGAGTGCGGGGCTGGCGTTCGGCTCGATCGCCTTTGAGATCGCAGCCCCCGAGGTGACGTCCAACCGCTCATCCTCGATTGGCGCAATAGGCTCCGAGTTAGGGGTCAGAACCGGTGCGTGTGCGGCCTCCAGGACACTGTCCGGAGGCAGAGCTAGATCATGCCCCTCGAGATAGTGCGGCGCGCTTGGTCGTGGCTCGAACCCGTCAAAGATCAAGTCTCCGCGGATGTCAGCCGTGTAGTTTAAGCTTCCAAACCTGACTTGATGGCCAGGGGCGTAGCTTTCGATCTGCTCCAGGTGGCCAAGCGAATTGGCCCGCAATGCGAAGCCGCCGAAGACGAAGATCTGTCCGGGGAGAAAAGTCTCACCCTGGACCTCATCGTTGTTGATGATCAAGGGAGCCATCGGGCCTAAAGGCGACGACACAGAGGAACTCTCAATGAAAGCACCAATGTCGGTGTCAAAACCGGCGGATCTCGGGTAGGGGGTCCCGAAGTGTGCGTCAAGGCCAGATGGTAACAGGAGACAAGGGACACGATGTTTTTACCCGGGTTCGGGCCCTCTCGATGGAGGTAATACCCTACTCCTGCTTGATTAATATTGATGATATGGGTAGTACAAGAGTAGATCTACCACGAGATCAAGGAGGCTAAACCCTAGAAGCTAGCCTATGGTATGATTGTTGTATATGGAGTTGATGTCCTACGGACTACAACCCTCCGGTTTATATAGACACCGGATAGGGTTAGGGTTACACAGAGTCGGTTACAATGGTATGAGATCTTGAATATCCGCATCGCCAAGCTTGCCTTCCACGCCAAGGAAAGTCCCATCCGGACACGGGACGAAGTCTTCAGTCTTGTATCTTCATAGTCCTGGAGTCCGGCTGAAGGTATAGTCCGGCTACCCGAACACCCCCTAATCCAGGACTCCCTCAGTGGTGTTCGGTCACGGGAGGGAGAGAGAGTAGAGGAGGATAGGGACGGAGGGAGAAGTGGACGTGGTACCAAGGAGGTGTGTGGCATCTCCAGGGGGTCGGGGAAGCAAGCAGAGAGGCAGGAGGTGGCGGGGTGTGCGCGGGCGTGGCAGCCACACGGTCTTCCTACTAGTTCGGGGAGGAAGACGACAGGAGGCGCCAGGTGGGCTGGGCCAGCGAGCTGGGCCGGCTACAGGTAGGTGGACCAGGTAGTTCTTCTCTCTCTCTCTCTCTTTTATTTCTTGTTTTCTATTATTCTGTAGACTTTAGGGCTTTATTAAAAATAGCTAGGCACTTTCAAAAATCATGAAACTGACTGTAGCAACTGTTTGGAATATAACCAACAGTAAACATTCCAGTTATGATTATTTGGACATTTAAAATATTTTATAGCATTTAAATGTCCAGATGCAAATAACATATGATTTAATCCGGTGACCTTATGATGTCCTAGAAAAGTATGCACCATTTTCGTCAGAGGTTCTAGACCAAGGCAAAGAGGATGAACATTTTAGAAGGGCAATTCATGTTCATTGGGAAAATATTTTAGTAACCCTAGTTGGTTTAAGTCGTGCTGGGGGTTTGGTTCATCCCCATTTCAAGTTTCCGGAAAATTTTAAACATGATGCATCACTCCAATGCAAGCACTGACTAGGGTTGTGACACGGAGAAGAATCGGTTACCTTATGTATCATCCTTTGTTGGATTTGGATCGTGTATCTCTTTGTGTTTCAACGATCTAGCATATGTGTGACATAATCTTGTTGGTTTGACTGATTCTCTCGTGTTTTTCCGCATGTTTCCCCTCGCATTCTTAGTGTTCCTCATTGGGGTCTGCTCCTTTCGTGAAAGATCGGCCGTATAGGGTTCCACCCTACATCATCTTGGTATCATGAGCCACATTGATCACAAATTTGGAGTCTCCCCTACCGTTTTCTAGCCTTCTTTTGTTGTGTTCTTCCCTAATTTCGAAAATCCCCACCAAAAATAGCCCCAATTTTTTTTGTGATTTGTTGGTGTGATGAAGTTTTTTTTGGATTTGATCCATGGATTTCATGTGGATTAGATAGATCTAGCATCTCCCCAATTTTCTCCTCTTTCCATCCACGAAATCTATCGAATTTTGACCCCGAGATCATCCTTTTCCGCCCCAAAAACTCATCCCGATCCAGAATTGTGAACTTCCCGACACAAGTGGTTCTACCTCCCACCTCAAGCGGTACTACCGCTGAAGCACCCCAAGCGGTACTACCACTAACATCGAGCGGTACTACCGCCCCTCCCTGTTCCAGCCATAGCTGATTGACAATTTTGACCATAACTTTCACATCCGGAGTCCGATTTTCGCGTTCTTTAGCTAATTGAGTAGCTATTGACATTCCCCATCCAGTCAGATAGGTTCACACACCATTTGACTCCATCAAATTTGCGGAATTTTGGCATCTTTTCCTAGGGCCACCACCATATCATCTGCATAACCAACACCAACTTCCGCAACCTTGACCCATTTTGTTCCCATTAGCATTTGTGGTTACTTGAGTTGTGATTTGAGTCTCCAAAGGTGTTTCGGCTACTTAGGGACGGTTGCTTCTTCTTCAACCACCACCTCCACCACCACCATTTGACTTTGGTTTTGAGATTTTGAGTTGTGGTTCTTCGTTTCCTAGGGTGTTTCGGCTAACTAGGAATGGCTCGTCATCGACATCACCGCCACTCATCTTCACCACGAACTCATCATCAATGATGACCACTTCACCATTTTGACAACACCATCCGATCTCGCTTACAAACAACCAACCTCAACGGTAACCTCCATATCATCTTGGTATCGTGATATCTCATCATTGTAAATTCTTGCCATTACATTGATTACCCCATAGACCATTTTGCATACCTTTCCTATTGAGACTAGCCTTTGAGTATTGCCGGCAATGTTACTTGTGCACATTAGTGATCATACTTCCCATAGCGTACATACCATATCATCGTGGTGCATATCTTGGTATCATCTCTTATGTCACAAGGTTATCATAAGCATACACAATTGCTATCTTGGTTCGTGAAGTTTTGCATTAGAAAAGAGCTCAAAAGAGAAAGAGGCATCCAAGCTTTTAAGAAAAGAGGAAATATAAGCAAAGAGCTTATAAGCAAGAACCATAGCATCATACAACATTAAGATTGTCATACTAGATCATCTTGGATCATATCACCGGAATACCTTACATATAGCATACTTGGGATAGAAGTCATTGCATTTTTGCTTAGTAGGTTGTGCACAAGTTCATATCTGCCTGTTGTGCAATCGTGCTAGCGTCTCTCTAGTGTTGTGCAACAAGAGCATTTTTGCGGATTCCACATTTTTGCTCATTCCTTGGTTGCACGACCCCATTTATCTATCTGTGTGTGAATTTCCGTGTACCATATCTTGCTATTGGTCTACTTGTTGCATTTGCAAATTTGTGAATATTTTCCAACATTATTGAGGCTCAGTAAAAATTGCATCAAATTTTGTGCCACCATCCTAACCGAGCTCCATTATAAGCTTTTACTTGTGTAGGTGTGAGAAACTGACAAGAATTGGTACCAATTGTGCTATTTCCTTGTTACACATTTGAGTGATCATTGATCCATCTTCAACATTGGTCAAGGTACATTTGGTATAAGTTCTTCTCTTTCTCCCGCTCACATATTTGTTTGGAATGATGGATAGGGCAAGTACTTCTACCAACCCACTCTTCATCAAGCAGGACGACGACATGTCCTCCTACGTCACAAAGAGCCACCTCTTTGGTGCACAACGAGCTTTGCATCAAGAGCAACAAGCAATGAACGAACACATCGACAACCTCGTGACCGACTTGCGACTCTCCGAGCAACGTACAAGAGACTACCTTGACAACAAGCTCGATGACCACAAACAAGAGAATGACACAAGAATGGACGAGATTCGTGCTTTTTTGGTCAACCGCTCTTCTACCACTTCGTCCTACTCAAGACGAAGCCGCTCAAGATGACACTTCGATGACACCATCTCCGGCTCAAGTACTCCAACATTGAACACTCTTCGACGAGCCGAGCGACAGGACCGTCTAGGAAACCGCAATCCTCTACACGACTATGACTCTCAAGAGCAAGTTCGAGCACAAGAACATCGACACCGTCAAAACCAAGCTACTTTCACGCAAGCACAAGAACAGCAATGCCTACGCCAACAAGTAGAGGAAGAGCAAGCGCGACAACACCAAGATGCACAAGATGCTGAGGTACAATGCCAAGAACAACAACAACGAGAAGATCAAGCACTTGAGGCGCAATGTGCCCTCCATGATTCAAGTCGAGCCGTAGCCACGTGCAACCGGCAAGCTCGTGAGCACCAAGAAGCGCTTCCCGATGAAATTCAAGAACGCATATATCAAGCTCGCGCGCATCATCAAGTTCCTCAAGCTCCTCCACAAGCTCTACAAGCTCCTCCACATGCTCGACACGAACACCAAGTTCACCAAGAGCATGAAGAAAATGGAAATCCTCCAAGACAAGAGCAACATGAGGAAGACAATCCCCCACATCAAGGACGTCATCATCCCCGGCCCCAACACAATGAAGAGCAATGCTATGGCAAGCTAAAGTTCACCATACCCATGTTTTTCGGAAGCAATGATCCTCAAGAGTACCTTTCATGGGCATTGAAGGTTGACAAAATCTTTCGTTTGCAAAACTATGAGGAAGAGAAGAAGATCACGATGGCATCCCTTAAGTTCCAAGACTATGTCCATATTTGGTGGGAGCAAGTCATTCAGCGCCATGAGGCAAGAGGTGAACCACCCATCACAACTTGGCCGCAAATGAAGGATGTCATGAGAGCACATTTTGTGCCAACATTCTACAACCGCGACCTCTTCAAGAAACTCCAACTCCTCAAGCAAGGAACAAAGAGCGTTGAAGAATACTACAAAGAAATGGAGATTGCCATGATAAGAGCCAATGTCACGGAAGATGATGAGAAAACTATGGCACGTTTCTTGAATGTACTCAATCATCCTATCAAGAAGATCGCCGACTTCCAGCCATACTCGAACCTCATTGAGCTAGTGCATCAAGCTACCAAGGCGGAACGACAAGTGCAAGATGACTTCAAGTATGCCAAGTACTCTTCCAAGAGCTACGACTTCTCCAACAACCAAGTTTCAATGACTCCAACACCTTCTACCTCAACCAAGCCATCTACAAGCAACGACGACAAGTCAATTTCCAAGAAAACTACGACAACCTCAAGTCGTCCTCCTACTACAAGCAACTTCAAGCAAAGAGCTTCATTATCATCTACCCCAACTGATGAGACCATCAAGACAAGTTCCTTCAAATGCTTCACATGCGGTGGCTAGGGCCACAAGTCCTTCGAGTGTACCAACAAGCGCACTATGATCTTCAACGACGATGGTACATATGACTCCACGAGTGAAGGCGAAATGGAAGCCCTTCAGCAAGTGTCCATGCACCGGCAAGTGAACGAAGATGAAGATGATCAAGTCTTTTGTGACGAATATCCGAGCCCCGTTCTTGTTGTCTCCAAGGTCTTGACGTTTCAACATCAACAAGATGAAGACAAAAGATGTCATATCTTCCACACCAAGGACGACATCAATGTAAGGTCCGTGAAGGTCATCATCGATGGAGGGAGTTGTCATAACTTGGCAAGTTAAGAACTATGCTCCAAGCTCCAATTGGTCAAGAGGAAGCACCCACATCCCTACAAAGTTCAATGACTAAGCGACTCCGGCACTATCCAAGTCGAGCACATTGTCCAAGTCTCCTTCAAAATCAGAGCATACGAAGAAACTTTGGAGTGTGATGTTGTTCCTATGTCCGTTTGCCACAATTTGACCGACCATGGCAATTTGACCGAGGTGTCATCCACAACGGGCGGACCAATCACTATAGCTTCAAAATGAAGGGCAAGGAGTATGTCCTACGCTCTATGTCTCCAAGCCAAGTGATCGCTGACAAGCAAGCCACCCATAGTGGAGAGAATAGTGAGAGAGCGAACCACCAAAAGGAGAGTGAGCGCCACAAGCCTAGATTGAGTGCCTCCATGATGTGCGACAAGAAAAACCTAGTCCTATTTGCAACCAAAAGTGAGATAAGAGAGGTGTTTGAGAACCCATCAAGTGTCGCGTACTATGCCCTTTTGTGCAAGGACGAGACACCAAAAGCTAACACCTCTCGCAATCTACCTTTAGTGTTATCTTCTCTATTCCAGGAATTCCAAGGTGTATTCCCCGATGAGCTACATCCGAGTCTACCTCCACTACGAGGCATCGAACATCGAATCGACATCATCCCCAGAGCACCCCTTCCTAAAAAGGCCCCGTACCACATCAACCCCGAAGAAACTAAGGAGATCTAACGGCAAGTACAGCAACTCATCGACAACGGCCATTTACGTGAAAGCTTAATCCCTTGTGTCGTTCTGATTATTGTAGTACCAAAGAAAGATGGTAGTTTTCACATGTGCTCCGATTGTAGACCCATCAATGCTATCGTCGTTCGATATAGGCATCACATACCTTGCCTTGATGATATGCTAGACGAGCTTAGCGGTGCCACCATTTTCTCAAAAATTGATCTTAATAGTGGCTATTATCAAATCCACATACAAGAAGGTGATGAATGGAAAACCGCATTCAAAACTAAATTTGGCTTATATGAGTGGTTACTTATGCCTATGGGTTTATCGAAAGCTCCCGGTACTTTCATGGGTCTTATGCATTTTGTGATTCGCTGTTACATTGGTGTGTTCGTTGTTGTCTAGTTTGACGACATACTTGTTTTTAGCAAATCCATCAAAGACCATGTAAAGCATGTTAGGGCCATTTTGCAAACTCTTCGCAAGGAACCTCTTTATGCCAACATGAAAAGGTGCACTTTTGGAGTTGACAAGCTTGTTTTCTTGGATTTCGTTGTTTCCTCAAAGGGTGTTCATGTAGATAAATCTAAGATCAATGCTATTAAAACTTGGCCCCAACCAACCAACTTACAACAAGTGCGTAGTTTTCTTCGTCTAGCCGGTTTCTATCATAGATTTGTGAAGGATTTTAGCACCATTGCTTCACCTTTGCATGCTTTGAGTAAGAAAAATGCACCATTTGTTTGGGGACCATCCCAAGATACTGCATTCAATGAGCTTAAGAATTTGCTTACTCATGCTCCCGTGCTTGCATTACCCAACTTTGACAAACCATTTGAAATTCATTGCGATGCTAGTGGTAACAGCATAGGAGGTGTGTTAACGCAAGAGAAGCGCCGATAGCTTACTTTAGTGAGAAACTTTCCGGAGCGCAACTCAATTACCCCATCTATGACAAAGAGCTATATGCTTTAGTGCGAGTTTTGCATGAATGGGAACATTATCTTCGCCCTCATGAATTTATCATCCATACCTATCATGAAACACTCAAGTATCTTAACAGACAAACTAAGTTGAACAAGCGTCATGCTAAATGGAGTGAATTCATTGAGTCATTTCCTTATGTCATCAAGTATATCCAAGGCACGGAAAATATTGTGGCGGATGCGCTTTCTCGCAAATGCATGCTTGTTACTAAACTTGAATTGAATGTCATTGGCTTTGAGCACATAAAAGACTTGTATGCACATGATCCTACTTTTGCTATTCCTTATGCCAAATGTTTGACACATACATCTTGGGAATGCTATTACATCAAAGATGACTATCTTATGAGAGCTAACAAACTTTGCATTCTCGAGTCTTCTCTTAATTTTTTACTTTTGCAAGAATCTTTATGGAGGAGGACTAATTTGACACTTTGGACGTGACAAGACATTTGCTACACTCTCCAAGAACTATTTTGGGCCCAAGATGTCCCGTGACGTCTCACACTTCACCAATCGTTGTTCGACATGTCGCAAAGCTAAGTCCAAGCTCAGTCTCATGGTCTTTATACACCCCTTCCAATTTCATATCACCCATGGGAAGATATTAGCATGGATTTTGTACTTGGTTTGCCTAGGACTAGAAATGGAAAGGATTCCATGTTTGTTGTTGTGGACCGATTCCCTAAAATGGTTCATTTCATTCCTTGCAACAAGATAGACGATGCTTCACATGTTGCCAATCTTTTTTGTAGAGAAATCTTGCGCCTACATGGAGTGCCAAAGACGATTGTCTCAGACCGCGACGTCAAGTTCTTGAGTTACTTTTGGAAGACCTTATGCTCCAAGCTCGGAATCAAGCTACTATTCTCCACGGCATACCATCCACAAACCGACGGCCAAACAGAAGTCACGAATCGGACACTCTCCACTCTACTACGCGTGTTGATCAAGAAGAACATCAAGGAGTGGGAGGAGTTTCTACCCATTGCCGAGTACACCTACAACCGCGCAAGACATTCGACTACGGGCAAGTCCCCCTTCGAGGTAGTCTATGGCTTCAACCCGTTGTCACCCTTGGACATTCTTCCTCTACCACTCCAAGAGCGCATCAACATGGACGTGAGATCACGCGCGAGCTATCTCAAGAAGGTGCATGAAGATACAAGGCACACCATCGAGCGCCAAGTACAACACCTCGTGACTAAGATCAACACTGACAAGCACCCCATGATATTCAACACCGGAGATCTTGTGTGGCTACACCTTCGCAAGGACCGCTTCCCCAACGAACGCAAGTCCAAGCTTCTACCTAGAGCCAACGGACCCTTCAAGGTGCTAACACGCTACAACAACAACGCCTACAAGATCGACAACCCACGCGACAAGTACTCCATGAGCAACATATTCAACATCAAAGATCTCTCGCCCTACCATGGTGATGATGATTTCTATCCGAGGTCGGATCTTTCCCAAGGGGGGAGATGATGTGGAGCATCCCAAGGTCATCCCCACAGACCTATCTACATCTCCCAAGACACCACTTGGACCAATGACAAGAGCCCGTGCGTGAGCTATCGAAAATGACGTTAACTCTCTCCTTGTTGAACTCCCCTTTGACCCACTTCAGACATGTCTACTACCTCAAACGGAGATGGTTTGCGTGCTTAGGTATCAAGGAACCAACCAAGGAGAAGTTATGGTGCAAGATGGACATCAAGAGCATGAGCCCAGTCTGCAATGAGCGGTACTACCTCCCACAACAAGCGGTACTACCGCTGAAGGCACACATGCGGTACTACTGCCCAACATCCGCCCTACTGCCGCTAACTACCTCAACGTCTGTTTAAGCTCCTGTGATCAAGCGGAACAGGTCCGGTACTACCGCTCAACATCTGTGCAAGATCCTGTGATTGAGTGGAACAAGTCCGGTACTACCGCTGAAGCCAGCGGTACTACCGCCCGAAGGGCCGGTACTACCGCCCTGCCTGTGCGTAGTGAAAGGGGCTTTGCCCCGTGTATCCCCCACTTACCCCTTGGACTATATATTCCCGCTCATCCATCCGGATCTACTCCATTGCGAGGGACCGTCACCTCTTTGGAGAAGATCCACCTTGGATACAAGACCCATCATGGGAAGATCCCTCGCGAATTCAAGGCCTCGTCACGGAGAAGAACCGGTTACCTTATGTATTGTTCTTTGTTGGATTTGGATCGTGTATCTCTTTGTGTTTCGAGGATCTAGCATATGTGTGACCTAATCTTGTTGGTTTGAGTGATTCTCTTGTGTTTTTCCTTGTGTTTCACCTCGCGTTCTTCGTGTTCCTCGCTGGGATCCGCTCCTTTCGTGAAAGATCGGCCGTACACCCTACATCAGCGCCCCACAGGCTGCATTATCCTCAGGCTATAAGGGTATGCCCCTGTAGCAGTATCGCTTTTGCTCTTGTATGAGTACTGGTTATGCCACCATGAGATTTGCTCGATGTTTTAACTTGCGTGTCCGGTGCTTCGTCACCATGAATGTCGCCGTGCCCTCGCGAGCCCATTCTCGACCGCCTCATGATTAAGGGCTGGCACAGTGTCTGTGCTCGGGCTCGTTCCTGCAGCGTTGTTAAATCCAAGCTTCCGAGCTTTGTCTCGCGGGCCAGCTCCTGTGCACATCACCTCCCGAGGTCCTTGGTGATGTGTCCTTGCATGAGCTCATTGAGGGTAGGTGAGTAAGGGCGCGTGGCTTGGCTCGTAACCGCAATTTTGGTGCTTCGCCACCGCGGGAGCCGTGCGCTGAGTGTTCTCCCTTGAGATTGTTGCATGAGAAGACTTGAAACGGCATTTGTGCTTGGGTCCATCCCTCTAGCATTTCTAAACCCAAGCGACTGAGCTCTGTCTGGTGGGCCGGCCCCGTACATGTCACCTCCTATGGGTCCTTGGTGTCTGGCCTTCTCATGCGATAGCTTTTGGGTGTTTGTTCAGCGCAGGTCGCTGTCCTAACTTAGGTCTCACAACTGCACTCCGCGCTGAAAATCCAGGTGCAACCCGCATTGAGGTAGGACCACCTGAGCCTCGCGCTGGCTCACGAGTGTCTGGACAAACCTCCTCAAAGTTTTGCCATGCCAGCCATGCGTACGAATGAAAAGGGCTGCACATGCTCGGAGACTCTAGCACAGAGCTCCCTACCCATGCCCGGTGGCAGCCCCATGCTTAGTGCTGGTGGATCCGGTCACAAATACGACCATGCACACGCCTAGTGGAAGCACCATGATCAGCGCTGATAGATAAACAACTGAGGGCGCCCTATGGGTTGCATCAACCTTAGGATGGCCTCTCGGCTCCCTAGCAATGCCACTCGTACCCTCCCCCTGGGCCTCAATCAAGCGGGGGCTGGACACAGTGCATGTGCTCGAGTCAGTCCCAGCTGCGCCAAAAAACCCACGGAACCGGGCTCTGACTCGCGTGCCTAGTCGTGCGCACGTCACCCCACTAAGGTCCTTGGTGTCTGATATCCTTGCATAACCCCCATGAGTAGACTGATGAGAAAAAGGTAGGAAGGACCCCGGGTTAACCTCGCCGTTGCCCACATTTCTCTCATGCGGGCCACTTGCACGTCAAGGAGGACCCCTGAGTATCGCGCGACTCAGGGGCCTCACTAGTCACGAGCCCATCACCCCTTGGCTTTGTCCAGGAACCATGACCTGACATCCCAACGGCGACCGAGGTATGCGCGGGGTTGGGCCCTGCCGACGCAGAGCACAAAGGCAATGAGGAAGGAAATCAAGCACAAAAAGGAAATTAAGGCACCAAATGTATCACAAATTGAAAAAAAGCCTTACGCCTCCACGAGGGATGATCGGTCGTTGAGGATAAACTCTAGGGGGAAGGGCCACCACCGACATTGTTGTCGCCACCGCCCGGCTCGGCCATGAAAGGCCCATGATGCGGAGCATCCTATGGCCATCTCCATGGACCTATCATCGTCTCACCAAGTGCCAAGAGGACCTATGACACGGGCACAAGCTAGAGCTCCTGAAAACGAGGTGACATCTCTCCTTAGTGATTTTCCATATGACCCCCCTCGAGACATGGCTACTATCTAAGTACGGAATGTTGTGCATGATCAGGCACCAAGAAGACCATCCCGAAGATGCACGTGAAGATGGACAAGTCCCCAAGTTCACGGACAAAGAGAACCAATGGAAGGAGTCGAAAACAGCTCCCAGGACCCGGACATCCGGCCATGATCCCGGACATCCGGCCCCTGGAGCATCAACCACATTAACCACCCAGCCGCCAAGTACCTACAGGCCCCGGACATCCAGCCAAGCCCGAAAATTCAGCCAAAGGCCGGAAATCTGGATACCTCCTGTCCAGAGAGCACCGAGGGCGACCCCGCCAGCCCGGACATCCGCCCCCTAGCCTGGACATCCGACCCCTCGTGAAGGCCCGGACTTCCGGCCCGACGCCCGGACGTCCGACCCCGTCTGTCTGCGAACAGTAAAGGGCCGAGGCCCATGTACCCCTTCGCCCACCTAGACTATATATACTCCTCCTCCCTCTTTCTAGGGTTAGCAAAGTAGTAGCTCATTTGAGAAGCTTTGCTCTCCAGTTGATCCCCTTCTCCTTAGGAGTTCACGGTCTCTACGGAGAAGACCCCCCCAAGTGGATTCAAGACCCCTAATGAAAAGATCCTCAAGACCTCCTCACGGAGAAGAATGTGCTACTTGTATTGTCCCTTGTTGATCGTGGATCTTGTATCTCTTCGTGTTTCGAGGATCTAGCATATTTGTGACTGGATCTTGTTGGTTTGAGTGATTTCTCTCGTGTTTCCCCCTCGTTTTCCTCTTGTGTTCTTTGTAGGATCCGCTCCATCATGAAAGATCGGCCGTAGGGTTTCCACCCTACATCATATTGGTACCATGAGCCTTGGTTGATCATGAATTTGGAGCCCCTACCCTTGTTTGCTAGCCTTGTTTTGTTGTGTTCTTTCCCATATTCAAAAATACCCACAAAAACAGCCCCCATTTTTTTTGTGATTTGTTGGTTTGATGAAGTTTTGTTGGATTTGATCTGTGGATTTCATGTGTAGAAGGTAGATCTGGGTTCCCCTATCTTTTCTCCCAATTCCATCCACAAAATCTCTCGAATTTTGCCCTGGAATTTTGATTTCCCCAGGAGTTCACCCACAGATCCCGAGCCCGGATGTAACATCCCAAATTTTCAATTTGGAATGTTATACATTAGATCATCATGCATATCATATTTTATCTTGCTTTTGGTTTTGATCCTAGAAAATCCTAAGCAACTCAAGGACCCACGGAGAGAGTTGGGGATTTCGTTATTTACATATTTGAGTTTTCTCAAATTGTGTAAACAGGATCATTTGATTTTATTTATTTTATCATCAATTATTTCTATTACAAAAATATGAGAGAGGGAATAAAATGACTTTCCCAAAATATAGAAATATTGAGGATTTAATAAAAAATCAAATAAGATTTATTTCAGAGTTTTTCGGTATTTTTATTTGAATTTAGGAAAAATGCACGTTTTTCAAAGTTGTAGTTTGGGCCCAAATAAATGTTCACTTTATCGGTCTTGATTTTAGAAACCCGGCAAAATTTATTTCGTGATTTTTGGAGTCTGTTTAGTATTTCTTTCTATTTTTCTTCCGAGCGGAATTATTTAAAAAAAACGGAACCAACTTTGGGCCGTACCCGAGCGGGACTCCGCCCGGGTGCGCCTTTATATAGCGAAGCGCCCGAGACCCAGCCCACAGCCCCGCCCCAAACCCTAGCTTAGCCGCCGCCGCCGCCGGAGCGCGCCGCTCGAGGTTCGCCGCCGCCGCCTCGATTTCCGTGCTGTTTTTAAAAAAAAGGGAAATATATATATATATATATATATATATATATATTCTTTTCTGTTCGTCGCTTCTCTTTTCGTCGGATTTTCTGCGGTTATTTTCTGATCGCGATCTCTGATCCGATTTTCGTTTTAGTATAACTTTTCGCTCGTTTATCGGAATCAGGCGATTCAAGCGCATGGAGTTTCGTCTCGAAACCCTCTTTCCGAATAATGAACTTAAACAAGTTTTTGCTACAGTAAAATTTGACCTAGATCTAGATTACTAGAACGAAGTTTTTTTTTTCGCCGTTTGATTTCTTTTGCTTCGTTCGATTTGATTCTTTTTGCAAACCAGGGTTCTTAAGTTGAACTTTCTGGTTAGATCTTCTATTTGAGTTTTACCTGTGCATTAGATGAGTACTTATTGTATGCTTGTTTGTTTGTCTGCGATAGAATACCCGGAGTGCGCCGCCTATTACTTCGAATCTCAAGGTTTCGCGGATCATCAGCAAGGCAAGTAACACTTTGATCATACCTTTTCTACAACCCAGTTTTATTGCATTAGATCAATCCTCAGACATTGCATGATTAGGATCTAATTAAATTGTGGGATGGGAAGTAGTTGAGGTAGTGCCTATTACCTGTTTAATGTGAAACCTTTTGGAGTTACTTCTACGTTTGCTTATTCTGCCATGCTATGCTAGTAGACGCGGATTGGGTGAGTGATATCCATGACAGACGTGAGTTTGTTAATTTTAATGGTTCATCTAAGGTGGCAACTTAAACACACATCTGGGTGGATTGAGGCACCTGGTTTCTATCAGGGCTTGCCTGTTTTCTTTTGGACCGCCACCCAGGCTCAAAGGGATCATAAGATTATTCATACTAGAAACTTCCGTGTGCAGCCACAAGCCATTATGGGCTCTGGCATAGTTGATTAAGTCGTGCGAACTCTTACAGGGTAGACTAGCAGATGTAGGGGAAAGTAGGTGTACCGGTCTATCCAACATAAGGTGCTAGCGCTTCTGAAAGACTGTGTCTCGGTCATCCGTTTCTCAAACATCATGCAATGCGAGAAATCTAACGGAGGCGATCGAGTCTTGTGGGGAAAAGTGCGCAAACCTATGCAGAGTGTAATAAACTAATCATGGTTAGCCGTGTCCCCAGTTATGGACATCTTGAGTATCTAGTATCTGGATTATCACGTGAATCTCAACATGTTACTCTAAAGATAATTTTGATGGGTTTGTTTAATGATGATGCTTAATTGGGATTGAGAATGCAGTCAACCATTCTCAATGTTTAACAACCACCATGATAGTAATTAAATTTATTCCTTTGAAGTAGGGAAAAATTGGCTTTACGCAAAAATTGTAACCATAGAGCTTTCCACCAACCAAATATGCATATAGTATAGTTGTTTCATTCCATTACTCTCTATGTGTTACCTTGCCAGCATATTCCATGTGCTGACCTGTTCTCGGGCTGCAACGTTAATGTTGCATACTTTTCAGTCGACGATTAAGGAGTTTTAGGTCGTGGTTCTATACTCAGTGATGCCGTTGGAGTTGATAGACTCACTTATCTTCCAAGCCTTCCGCTGTTATCGTTATTAGATGGCCTTAAGCCATATTTATTGTAATAAGTTCTCTTTTGAGACACTCGATGTAATAAGTGTGTGATTGATACTCTTCTATAAATCCTCCGAGTACTGTGTGGTGTCAGCATTACTGATCCAGGGATGACACCGGAGCACAGAGATCAGACTGTTTGAGGTCTGGTCACTACAGAGATGGTATCAGAGCGCACGCTGACTGTAGGACACGACCACTAAGCTAAAAGACCTAGATCACTGCTCACTCTCTTCTCTTCTGACTTCTCATCTCTTCTACTCTTTAGGATGGCGGATGCGAGGAACAAGTTCACACAACCAGATGAAGATACACCCTTTGGACGCCACTTGAAGGAAGTCACAAGATACCTGAACATAGGAGTACCAAGCTTCACGGGGACCTACAACGCCACTTTACCTGAAGAAGAGCGCTGGATGATTCAAGTTCAAGTTCCAGGAAGGACGTTCATGCCAGTCATTGAGCCCATAGAGTTTTCTTTTGACGCACCAACTTGGAGTCTAGGAAAGAGTATGGCAGCTCACATTGCCATGGGACGCATTGGAGAAGTCTACCGCAAGGATCTCAAGGATACTATCTACCAGATTTGCGGACGCCGAGATGAACACTGGGAGATGATCAACACCAGGAAGGATAGATCAATTGCAGCTTTTATCCAGGAGTTAAACCAGCACATTCGACGACAGGAGAATCAGATGTGCGCCGACATGATAGATCTGAAGAAGGCTAAGCCTAGAATCAAGGAACTGGAGGAAGAACTCAAGGCTACACGTGAAGATTATGAAGAAGAAATTGAAGTATTGGTGGAGAAGAATGACGACCTGATCAAGAAGATTGGGATATTTATGGGAGGCCCGACACCAGTAGATGAAGACGAAGAACCCAAGGAGATTAGCCCGGAAGACTACATCATCATCGACGGCACCGACTCGGAAGCAGATAGTAGCGATGATAACTATGTTTATGAAGCTGGAGCCGATATCATGGAGTCTACAACCGTAGAATATTTCTAGTAGACCACCTCACCAGTAGTAGAAATCCACCATGTAAATTTAGTAGTCCGAGCACTTTTGCGATAGCTAGATCGATTGTATGCCTTTGTTTGATTGAATGAGTGAATTGTGTGCTTTTGCCTCATGTGCATATGGGTAGTGTTTTCTCTTTAGACCCCCTCTATTCTTATATCTCATCTTTTCTAAAAACACTCAGATGCCTCCGAGACATGACCCCGGATTTGCCTTTCTGCCGGAGCTCACCCAGTTGATCCAGCAGCAGAACACCTTGATGCAGTTGCTAGTTCAGAATCATAATCATGGGAACAACAACAACCCACCACCACCACCACCACCTATTGACCACTTAGCCCGTTTTCTTAGGCTAAACCCGCCGGTGTTTTCCAGTAGCACCGAGCCGATAGTAGCAGATGATTGGCTCCGCAAGACAGCTAGGGAGTTGACCACAGCAGGATGCACAAATGTGGAGAAGGTGAAGTTTGCCGCACATCAGTTAGAAGGACCCGCAGCATCATGGTGGGAGAATTTCACAGCCACCTTCCCAGTCGATACTGTCACATGGGACCAGTTTCAGTAGGCCTTTCGTACTGCCCATGTTTCAGCAGGAGCAATGGCCATGAAGAGGCGTGAGTTTCGTAACTTGCGCCAAGGAGGACGGACAGTTGGCCAGTATGTGGAGGAGTTTAGTAAGCTAGCACGTTATACCCCAGATGATGTTGCTACGGATGCAGCTAAGCAGGAGAAATTCCTGGAAGGACTGAATGATGAGTTGAGCATGCAGTTGATGGTAGCCACCTTCAACAACTACCAGGAGTTGGTAGATCGTGCTCTTATGATTGAAGGGAAGCAACAGCAAATTGAGAACCGCAAGAGGAAGTATGGACAAGGAAAGTATAACTCAGGAGCTCAGCAGAAGCCACATTTTACCCCTAGACCGGGAGGACATTTTCAGCATACCGATGGAGTAGGTAGCTCACACAACCACAATGGCACCAAGAATGGTAATGGGAATGGAGGAAGCAATGGACAGAACCGCAACACCCCATCAACCCCAGCCAAGAAGGACCTGAGTCAAGTCACTTGTTTTAAGTGCCAGAAGACCGGACATTATGCCAATGAATGTCCTGAAGGCCAAAACGGCAATGGAAACTCTGGAAAGAAGCCGAACCCTTTCAACAGGGGACAGGTGAAACACGTTAATGTGGAGGAGGTTGAAGCTCAGCCCGATGCAGTAATAGGTAAGTTTTTGGTTAAGTCATTTACTGCACTCGTTCTTTTTGATACTAGTGCATCGCATTCATACATATCAAGGGGATTTGTGGAAAAGTATAGCCTACCCACTAGGGTTCTTAAAACACCTATGCTAGTAAGCTCACCAGGAGCAGAGTACATGGCCAGTCAAGGATGTTTTCAAGTGCCACTAAGTATAGGACGGCATGTTTTCCCAACAGATTTGATTATTCTGGAATCTCAAGGCCTAGATGTGATTCTTGGTATGGATTGGCTGTCGATGTATGGAGGAAACATCGATTGTGCTAGTATGTCAATTTTGCTCACAACGCCAGAAGGAAGAAGGATCAAGTATGTATCCCGGCATATGCCAAACAGGACACAAGTAAATTCCTTATCAGGAGTTGTGCAAGAGGAAGTACCAGTGGTAAAGGATTTTCCTAACGTATTTCCAGAAGAGTTGCCAGGCATGCCACCGGATAGAGATATTGAGTTTTTGATTGAGCTATTGCCAGGCATTGGGCCAATATCGAAGAGACCATACAGGATGCCCGCTAAGGATTTGGTGGAGATTAAGAAGCAGATTAAGGAGTTACTGGATAAAGGTTACATTCACCCAAGTTCTTCGCCTTGGGGATCACCAGTACTACTAGTGGAGAAGAAGGATGGATCATTAAGAATGTTTGTTGATTATTGAGGATTGAACGAAGTAACAATCAAAAACAAGTACCCGCTACCAATGATCAATGACCTGTTTGATCGATTGCAAGGGGCTAAAGTGTTTTTCCGAGATCGATTTGCGATCAGGGTACCATCAGTGAAAGATTCGAGAGCAGGACATACCTAAGACAGCATTCACCACAAGATATGGACTGTATGAGTATACCGTTATGTCATTTGGACTGACTAACGCACCTTCCTATTTTATGAACATGATGAACAAAGTGTTTATGGAGTTTTTGGATAAGTTCGTCGTGGTTTTCATCGACGATATTCTGGTATTCTCAAAGAATGAAGAGGAGCATAAGGAGCATTTGCGTTTGGTACTTGGAAAGCTCAGAGAACATCAATTATATGCCAAGTTCAGCAAATGTGAGTTTTGGTTGAAGGAAGTAGGATTCCTCGGACATGTTATATCCGGAGAAGGTATAGCAGTATATCCTACTAAAGTTGATACCGTGACCAGGTGGGAAGCACGAACAACAGTTGGAGAGATCCAGAGTTTTCTTGGACTCGCGGGATACTACCGGAGGTTTATTGAGAACTTTTCAAAGATTGCGAAGCCTATGACGGAGTTGTTGAAGAAGGAAACTAAGTTCAAATGGACTGAGGAGTGTGAGGCTAGTTTCCAGGAGTTAAAGAAATGCTTGGTTACCTCACCGGTGTTAATTTTGCCAGATCAGACCAAGGATTATGAGGTGTATTGTGACGCTTCACGTCGAGGACTTGGAGTAGTGCTTATGCAGGAAGGGAGAGTTGTTTCGTATGCTTCACGACAACTGAAGCCTCACGAACTAAATTATGCCACGCATGATTTGGAGTTAGCAGCCATAGTGCATGCATTGAAGATGTGGAGACATTTCGTCATTGGAAATCATTGTGAGGTGTACACGGATCACAAGAGTTTGAAGTACATTTTCACACAGAAGGAGTTGAACCTCAGACAAAGGAGATGGTTGGATCTCATCAAGGATTATGATATGAGATTGCATTACCATCCCGGAAAAGCCAATGTAGTAGCTGACGCATTAATCCGTAAGAGCCATGTCAATACGTTAAAGACGGAAGAAATACCCAAGGAGTTAGCAGAAAACCTTCGTGAACTAAGTTTGGAGATAGTTCCGAGAGGCTATGTGGCAGCATTGGAGATTCAGTCAACATTGATGGATAAAATCAGAGAGGCTCAAAAATCTGACAAGGAGATTGCTTTTATAAAGGAGAAACTGAGCAAAGGAAAAGCTAAGGGATTTCGTGAGGATGAGCACGACACCCTATGGTTTGAAGACCGTGTTTATGTACCCAATGACTCAGAGATCAGAAAGTTGATACTGCAAGAGGCACATGATTCACCGTATTCAATTCACCCAGGAAATACCAAGATGTATTTGGATTTGAAGGATATTTTCTGGTGGACCGGAATGAAGAAGGATATTGCGGAGTATGTAGCAGTTTGTGACATATGTCAGAGAGTAAAGGCAGAGCATCAGAAGCCAGCAGGATTGTTGCAACCATTGCCGATACCTGAATGGAAGTGGGATAAGATAGGCATGGATTTTATCACGGGATTACCAAGGACTCGTTCAGGCTATGACTCGATTTGGGTTGTAGTTGATCGATTGACGAAGGTAGCTCAGTTCATCCTAGTAAAGACCACTTACACCAGTGCTAAGTTGGCAAAGATATATATGACCAGGATCGTATGTTTGCATGGAGTTCTGAGGAGTATCGTATTAGATAGAGGAACCCAGTTTACCTCAAAGTTCTGGAAGCAGTTGCATGAGACTTTGGGTACTAGGCTAGAATTTAGTACAGCTTTTCATCCACAGACAGATGGACAGACCGAGAGAGTCAATCAGATTTTGGAGGATATGCTGAGAGCTTGTGCGCTAGATTATGGATCTAGTTGGGATGATAATTTGCCTTATGCAGAGTTCTCTTACAATAATAGCTATCAGACCAGTTTGAAGATGGCCCCTTTCGAAGCTTTGTACGGAAGGAGGTGCAGGACACCGTTGTCATGGGACGAAGTTGGAGACCGCCAGTTGTTTGGACCAGATCTGATTAAAGAGTCTGAACAGAAGGTGAAGTTGATTCGCGATAGGCTCAAGGTAGCCCAGTCCAGGCAGAAGAGCTACGCAGATTCTAAATGCAAGGAGACGGTTTACGAAGTCGGAGGCAGAGCTTATCTTCGAGTATCCCCACTTCGAGGGATTAAGCACTTTGGAGTTAAGGGGAAGTTAGCGCCACGATTTGTAGGGCCATATCGAGTTTTGGAGCGTATGGGAGAAGTGGCCTACAAGTTGGAAATGCCCGAAGGATTGTCAGGAGTTCATGATGTGTTCCACGTTGAAGAAGTGTCACGCGGAGATGGCTGACATACCTTTGAGAGACACAGTGCCATTGGAAGCAATTCAGTTGGATAACAATTTGACCTATGAGGAGAAACCAGTCAAAATTCTCGAGTTTGCCAGCCGAGTCACTCGCTGTAAGGTTATCAAGTTTTGTAAAGTTTAGTGGAGTCACCACACGGAAGATGAAGCCACATGAGAGCGGGAGGAATATTTGCTCAAAGACCACCCTCACCTATTTTCTAGCCAACCCGAATCTCGAGGGCGAGATTCATCTTAAGGGGGTGGGTTTGTAACATCCCAAATTTTCAATTTGGAATGTTATACATTAGATCATCATGCATATCATATTTTATCTTGCTTTTGGTTTTGATCCTAGAAAATCCTAAGCAACTCAAGGACCCACGGAGAGAGTTGGGGATTTCGTTATTTACATATTTGAGTTTTCTCAAATTGTGTAAACAGGATCATTTGATTTTATTTATTTTATCATCAATTATTTCTATTACAAAAATATGAGAGAGGGAATAAAATGACTTTCCCAAAATATAGAAATATTGAGGATTTAATAAAAAAATCAAATAAGATTTATTTTGGAGTTTTTCGGTATTTTTATTTGAATTTAGGAAAAATGCGCGTTTTCCAAAGTTGTAGTTTGGGCCCAAATAAATGTTACTTTATCGGGCTTGATTTTAGAAACCCGGTAAATTTTATTTCGTGATTTTTGGAGTCCGTTTAGTATTTCTTTCTATTTTTCTTCCGAGCGGAATTATTTAAAAAAAACGGAACCGACTTTGGGCCGTACCCGAGCGGGACTCCGCCCGGGGGCGCCTTTATATAGCGAAGCGCCCGAGCCCCAGCCCACAGCCCCGCCCCAAACCCTAGCTTAGCCGCCGCTGCCGGAGCGCGTGCCGCCCGAGGTTCGCCGCCGCCGCCTTGATTTTTGTGCTGTTTTTAAAAAAAGGGAATATATATATATATATATATATATATATATATATATATATCTTTTCTGTTCGTCGCTTCTCTTTTCGTCGGATTTTCCGCGGTTATTTTCTGATCGTGAATTCTGATCCGATTTTCGTTTTAGTATAACCTTTCGCTCGTTTATCGGAATCAGGCGATTCAAGCGCCTGGAGTTTCGTCTCGAAACCCTCTTTCCTAATAATCAACTGAAACAAGTTTTTGCTACAGTAAAATTTGACCTAGATCCAGATTACTAGAACGAAGTTGTTTTCTTTCGCCGTTTGATTTCTTTTGCTTCGTTCGATTTGATTCTTTTTGCAAACCAGGGTTCTTAAGTTGAACTTTCTGGTTAGATCTTCTATTTGAGTTTTACCTATGCATTAGATGAGTACTTATTGTATGCTTGTTTGTTTGTCTGCGATAGAATACCCGGAGTGCGCCGTCTGTTGCTTCGAATCTCTAGGTTTCGCGGATCATCAGCAAGGCAAGTAACACTTTGATCATACCTTTTCTACAACCCAGTTTTATTGCATTAGATCAATCCTCACACATTGCATGATTAGGATCTAATTAAATTGTGAGATGGGAAGTAGTTGAGGTAGTACCTATTACCTGTTTAATATGAAACCTTTGGGAGTTACTTCTACGTTTGCTTATTATGCCATGCTATGCTAGTAGACGCGGATTGGGTGAGTGATATCCATGACAGATGTGAGTTTGTTAATTTTAATGGTTTATCTAAGGTGGCAACTTAAACACACATCTGGGTGGATTGAGGCACCTGGTTTCTATCAGGACTTGCCTATTTTCTTTTGGACCGCCACCCAGGCTCAAAGGGATCATAAGATTATTCATACTAGAAACTTCTGTGTGCAGCCACAAGCCATTATGGGCTCTGGCATAGTTGATTAAGTCGTGCGAACTCTTACAGGGTAGACTAGCAGATGTAGGGGAAAGTAGGTGTACCGGTCTATCCAACGTAAGGTGCTAGCGCTTTTAAAAGACTGTGTCTCGGTCATCCGTTTCTCAAACATAATGAAGTGCGAGAAATCCAACGGAGGCGATCGATTCTTGTGGGGAAAAGTGCGCAAACCTCTGCAGAGTGTAATAAACTAATCATGGTTAGCCGTGTCCCCGGTTATGGACATCTTGAGTATCTAGTACCTGGATTATCATGTGAATCTCAACATCTTACTCTAAAGATAATTTTGATGGGTTTGTTTAATGATGATGCTTAATTGGGATTGAGAATGATGTCAACCATTCTCAATGTTTAACAACCACCATGATAGTAATTAAATTTATTCCTTTGAAGTAGGGAAAAATTGGCTTTATGCAAAAACTGTAACCATAGAGCTTTCCACCAGCCAAATATGCATATAGTATAGTTGTTTCATTCCATTACTCTCTATGTGTTACCTTGCCAGCATATTCCATGTGCTGACCCGTTCTCGGGCTGCAACGTTAATGTTGCAGACTTTTTAGACGACGATTAAGGAGTTTTAGGTCGTGGTTCTATACTCAGTGATGCCGTTGGAGTTGATGGACTCACTTATCTTCCAAGCCTTCCGCTGTTATCGTTATTAGATGGCCTTAAGCCATATTTATTGTAATAAGTTCTCTTTTGAGAGACTCGATGTAATAAGTGTGTGATTGCTACTCTGCTATAAATCCTCCGAGTACTGTGTGGTGTTAGCATTACTGATCCAGGGATGACACCAGAGCACAGAGATCAGACTGTTTGAGGTCTGGTCGCTACACCGGACATCCGGCCCAACCCTCGGACATCTGGCCCTCAAGCCCGGACATCCGTCCCTTGACAGCGCCACTTCCATCCACTGCTCCGTTTCCCGCCTAACTTTCACCAAATTTGACTGAGCATACCATCACTTCGGCATACCACCACCGATTTCCGCAAACACCACCACTTACCCGTGACCAACTCCGAGAATTTTTACACATTTTGCTTTGAGACTTTGAGTTGCGGTTTCCATTTCCTAACGTGTTTCGGCAACTTAGGAACGGTTCAACATCAACATGAGCACCGCTCATCTTCGCCACACACTCGTCATCGACAAAAACCGCTCAACAATTTTTGACACCTTCAACCGCAAGCAAGGACGGTAACCTCCATGATGCGGAGCATCCCAAGGTCATCACCATGGACCTACCTACGTCCCCTACGACACCACTTGGACCAATGCCAATAGCCCGAGCGAAGGCTATCGAAGATAAGGTGAACTCACTCCTCTCCGAACTACCACTTTCCATGGATGAGAATTGGCTACTGCCTCTGTAGGTGCTTGGAGGAAGGCCATGGACCGACTACACTCAACGGACAATACGGTGAGGACGTCAAGTTCATGGGACAAGAAGAAGAACTACTAGAAGTCCCCAGGCTCCGGACGACCGACGAACCCCGAACGTCCAACAACCTCCAGGCTCCGGGCGACCGGCCCCCTTTGGACGATCGACGCTTCTACACCCAAGCCAAAAACCACGGATTTCCTACGCCCCACGGACGACCGACGCCCGGACGTCCGACCCCGACCGGACATCCGACCGAAGACCACCCGAGCCGAATTTATGGACGACCGGACCCTCATGAGCCGCCGGACGACCGGTGACTCCCGGACGTCCGACGCCTGTGTGCTGCCATGTGTTGGGCCGTAGCCCATGCACCCCCACTTCGCCCCTTTTGCACTAAGATTATATATAGACTTCCTATTCCTCCTAGCTAGGGTTAGCATTGATTTAGCTCATATTTAGAGATAGAGCATTGCGCATCCACATCGGATCTACTCCACGAGAGAGAGCGCGGCCCCTCTTCGGAGCAAATCCCTTTGGATTCGAGACCCCTCTAAGGGAAGATCCCCTCGTGGATTAAGACCTCCTCACGGTGATGACCGGCTAACTTTGTATCGTCCCTAGCTGATCGTGTACGGTGTGATCTCCTACGTACTCGAGGATCTAGCACATGTGTGACTATTTCTTGTTGGTTTAGTGTTTCTCTTGTGTTCCCCCCATGTTTTCCCTCGTTTCCCTCCTAGTGTTCTTCATGTTCATCTCGGGATCCACTCCTTTCGTGAAATATCGGCCGAATAGGGTTCCACCCTACATCATCTTCGTATCTAGAGCCATGTTGATCACGATTTCGGAGCCTCCCCGTTGTGTTGCTAGCCTAGTTTTCGTTGATTTTATCCCTAATTCAAAAATTCCCCACAAAAATAGTCCCAATTTTTTTTGTGATTTGTTGGTGTGTTGAAATTTTGTTGGATTTAATCCGTGGATTTGCTTTGCCTTGAGTGGATCTACATTTTCCCCTGGTCTCCACCCTTTCCATCCACGAAATCGCCCGGATTCGACGAATTTCGACCTCTCCACCTCGTACTCGCGTAGTTCATCCCGTGCCTGAAATTCGCGCAGGCACCGGACGTCCGACCCCCATCGGACGTCTGACGACCGGACGACCGGCCCAGCCCGGACATCCGAAGATCCCTGACGAAACTGAATTTTTTAAGTGTAGTCACCACCATCGACCCACATTTCCGCCTACGCACTCCTAACAACTATACACCATCACCACTTCCGCATACCACCACCATTGCTTACCCGTTTCGCACTCCGACACATGTTGCCACTTCGAGCTTTGAGAATTTGAGTTACGGTTCCGTGTCCTTTTGTGTTTCGGCTATCTCGGTACGGTTCGACATCAACATCATCTCCGTTCATCTTCGGCATGGACACGTCATCAACAATGACCACCTCGACTACATCTTGGTATTCGTGCCACCATTTTGACACCATACCATATGCAAGAAACGGTAACCTCATCTTGGTATTGGACATATCACTATTGCCATTACATTGTTAGCCATCATAGCCTTACTCCTTTGCGTCGCTTACCCATCGAGACTAGCCTTTGAGTATTGCAGGTAACAAGACTTGTGCATATTAGTGATCATACTCCCCATAGCATACATACATCATTGTTGCATATCTTGGTATCATCTCTTGTGTCACAAGGTTGTCATCGCATACACAATTGCTATCTTGGTTCATGAAGCATTGCATGAGAAAAGAGCTCAAACATCAAAGAGCCAAACAAGCTTTTAAACAAAAGGGAAAGATAAGCAAAGAGCTTTTAAGCAAGAACCATAGCATCATACAACATTAAGATTGTAATATTAGATCATCTTGGATCATATCATAGAAACACCTTGCATAGAGCATACTTGGGATAGAAGTCATTGCATTTTTGCTTAGTAGGTTGTGTACAAGTCTTGTATCCGCCTATTGTGCAATCGTGCTAGCGTCTCTCTAGTGTTGTGCAACAAGAGCATTTTTGTGCATTCCACATTTTAGCTCACCCTTGGTTGCACGACCCAACTTATATTTTTGTGTGTGTGTTTCCGTGTACCTTATATTGCTTGGTCTACTTGTTGCATTGCAATCTTGCGAATCTTTTCCAACATTATTGAAGCTCACTTACAATTGCATCAATTTTTGTGCCACCATCCTAACCAAGCTCCACCATAAGCTTTTACATGTGTAGGTGTGAGAAACCGAGAAGAATTGGTGTCAATTGTGCTATTTCCTTGTCCACATTGGAGTGATCATTGATCCACTTTCAACTTCAGTCAATGTACATTTGGTATTCGTTCTTCTCTTTCTACCACTCACATTTTTCTCTTGGAATGATGGATAGGCCAAGTACTTCAACCAACCCACTCTTCATTGAGCACGACGACGACATGAACTCCTACGTCACCAAGAGCCACCTCTTTGGTGCACAACGTGCTTTGCATCAAGAGCAACAAGCAACGAGTGAAAGCATCGACAACCTCGCCGCCGACTTGTGACTCTCCGAGCAATGTATAAGGGAATACTTTGACCACAAGCTCGACGATCACAAGCAAGAGAACGACGCAAGAATGGATGAGATTCGCACTTTGTTGCTCAACCGCTCTTCTTCCACTTCGTCTTCATCAAGAAGAAGCCGCTCAAGTCGACACTCCAACTTCACCCCCTCCGGCTCAAGTACACCAACATCGAACACTCTTCGACGTGCCGCGCACAACGATTTTCAAGCAAGCCTTAATCCTCTACGTGAAACCAACTCTCAAGAGCACCGACAACGTCAAACCCAAGAGGCCTTCGCACTAACACAAGAACGGAAATGACAACGCCAACATGAAGAGGAAGAGCAAGCGCGTCTGCACCAAGAAGCACAAGATGCTGAGGCACAACATCAAGAGCAGCAATTGCGAGATGCTCAAGCACTTGAGGTGCAACAAGCCCTCCAAGATTCAAGTCGAGTCGTAGCCAACCGAGGCCGACAAGCTTGTGAACATGAATAAGCACATCGCGAAGAAGCCAACGAAAGAAGATTTCAAGCTCGTGTGCACCGTCCAGTTCCTCAAGTTCCTCCTCGAGCTTGACAAGCTCCTCCACAAGCTCGCCAAGAACATCACGTTCATCAAGAGCATGAAGACAATGGAAATCCTCCACGACAAGAGCAACATGAGGTTGACAACCCTCCTCACCAAGAGCGACACGAGCTTGACAATCATCAATAACACGGGCGTCATCATCCTTGACCCCAACACAATGACGAGCAATGGTATGGCAAGCTAAAGTTCACCATGCCCAAGTTCAATGGAAACAACGATCCCGAAGAGTATCTTTCATGGGCATTGAAGGTTGACAAAATCTTCCGTTTGCACAACTATGACGAAGAGAAGAAGACCGCGATGGCATCACTTAGTTCCAAGATATGTCCTCATTTGGTGGGAACAAGTTATCGAGTGCCGAGAGGCAATAGGTGAACCTCCCATCACTACTTGGGCGCAAATGAAGGATGTCGTGCGAGCACGCTTTGTGCCTACCTACTACAACCACGACCTCTTCAAGAAACTTCAACTACTCAAGTCGGAGTGTACATGGGGATGAACGTGGGATGCTCCGCATCATCTCCCCCCCCCCCCCTTGGGAAAGATCCGACCTTGGATCGTGATCCTCATCACCATGGAAACGGTAGTCGTGGGGGACTTGTAGTTGGACGGAGTGGGAGATGTTGCACAATCCAAGTACTCCAAGGTGTCGCCGGAGTGGTATACATGCAAAAAGAGCAAACACAAACGACACTTGGAAATACAATGGTTAGAGCACAGAAAGTGTCCATCATGTAAGAATGAGTCCGTTCGGCAAGATTATGACAAAGCGCATGAAGCTTATCAAGATGATATAGAATGATATGCAAAGCATTCATGGGAGGGAACGCATTCATTGTGCACACAAATGTATTGTGAATATGATCAATGCAACCACGATGCAAAATGATGTCATAATGGGATGGTTTATCAAAAGCATGAACATGGTAATGGGTGCTCAAAATGAGTATGTGATCATGAAATTGATGATAGGCAATATGATCATGATGTATGAATATGCCATCAAGGTAGATCACAACAAATTTGCTAAGAAAATGAACAAGCTCATATATCATGGATGACATGGGGATACAAGATGCAACAAGGCAATCATAATGTGAGTCAATCCATGCATAAGATGCAAATTTGTCATGTGTGTGAGATGTCCAATGAGCATGACATGTGTGAGCACAATCAACAAATATGGAGGTGTTGGTGTACCAATACTCGATGTTGTGGCATGAGTGGAGGTTCAAAGGTGCTTCCAATAAGTCCGAGCGCTCCTCGATGTGAAGGTCCATAGAGCCAATCTTCAATGTCGTTCCTCCATTCGCGAGATGTACCATGTAGACAACAAGAGGGGAAAACAATGAGAGAGTGACCCATCCAATATGCATATTTGAGGATGGCTCAAAGGGAAGGAGTTCACCTTTAGGAGATTCTCGCAAATGTTGGTGTTGCACATCGTGTATGCCTTCACATGACCAAATTGTCTCATGACGGTACCGCCTTGTGAATCCTTCAAAATGAAAGAACAAGACAAACACTCGAAAAAACAAATGAGGTTAGCGGAAGTGCAAAACCTATCATTCGTGTGGTAAGATACCCAACAAGTGTATGCATCATGCTCATCATAAGAAAGGACAAGGGAGCATTTCATAGTATAGAGGCATATGATGCGAGAACAACCAAATAGAATAGGCGCAATCAAGCAAGCATGCATCACAAGTAAAGTGTCCAAGTCTGCAAGATCAATAATTATAGATGCAACTATTGGAGGCAACCGACAATGAACAAGATGTATCATGTGAGAGGCATGAATATATATGTCATCAACCCAAGAAAGAGAGTAAGAAAGGAACATGGCTGATGCAACAGAGCAAGCAGTCATAGCAATCAAGTGGTGTGAGCTAGTAGTGCGAAGATGCAACATACTAGAGGGAATCATGTCAAGCATGTCATGTGTGAAAATGGTGGTCATGAGTAATGCACAAGACATATCACAAGCATGGAGGCACGATATGAGAAAAATATCATCAATGTATTGGTGAGAGGCCATATGTAAATAGCAATGGGACATCATGACTCTCCCAACACAACAAGCATCAATAGCATGAGGCACATGATAAACATGGCAATAGCAACAAGGATCTCTCCCAAGAATGCAAATACACATAGGAGTAGCATAATGGTGAATCATGGGTAAGTGCAAGCAAGGGTCTCAATTGCATGGCAAAGACATAGAAATAGGCATAACATGCAAAGTGAACATGGTACGGTGGGCATAAATGAACAAGTAGTATATAGCCCATAGCTGTGTGAGAGCCAAGTGAGAGAGGTGCGCATAGTCGCTGCATGAAGAGAGCGGTGGGAAGGATAGTTCACGGGATCCCAAGTCATCTTTGCTCTCAAGAGCTCGTTTCAACAACTCTTGGGATTGAGAGGTTGACGAGTATACGTGAGTACCTACACAAAACAAAGACAAAGGGAAAATTGTGTGTGTGTGGTATATGTACACATCATCCATCATGATGCGCACGTGCTTGTGTTGGTTAGCACAAAATAGCCAATGCTCAAATAAATGAGATGCGTGATATAGAAACATGTCATCCATCATGATAGGTTTGTTGTTATGTATATCATAATGGAGACTCAAATTGTGTAATGCATCCTGGGATATATGTAGAGCATTGTTATTCATGGAAAGCATATGGTGCAAGCAATTATGGGAATCATGCAAAGTATGGAATACATCAAAATCTCCTAATATGTATGAGGAAACTATGGGGGTCTCCTCATGATCATTAGTAGAAACATCACATGGAGAATATTGACAACATCCAAAACAATGCATATTTGGAACATTGTGATCATGGCATGGCATAGTAGATGGATTGCGCAAATCATGTAAAGGAAGCATGGCAATATCATCACATGAAAAACAAAAGCCAATGACCATCATCTCATCATCTATGCCATAAGTGCAAATGGGATTAATTTTAATGGGGCATGCATAGTTACTGTGTTGAGATTGAAATGATGCAATATGGGAGATCTCACTCATAGCATATGACAAGTTTAATGGATTGTCAAACATGATGTGACCAATAGAATTTCCACATGATATCCTATGGAGCATAGCATCACAACTAGGCAACTCGACATGCTCGTCATCTTATTCATCATAAATAGGTAAGTCATGAAATGAAGAAGTCGCACTAGCATGAAGCATAGGAATAGGTGGATCAACATCATGCAAGCAATCATTGGTGAGATAGTCCACTAGTGGGACAAGAGAAGCACCATCACCTATGTTACCTTTTGAGCATCCCTCATGTGTTATAGGTGAGGTGTCGAAGACCAAGGCGTGGACAAATTCATCTTGATGGAACCATGTGGGGGTGCATCTTCTTCCACCATGGCCATCGTCGTCTCCATTGGAGGTATGGACTCGCCGAGGATAGGCATGTCGTCATGTAGGAGACCTGGCACCAAAGAATAAAACACACTCGGAGTAGAGGTTAGGTCATTAGAAATCATAGTGGCCTCACATGCCGTGTCAACTACCTCACTCACTAAGTGTTGTGGCTCACTCACTCCCTCTTGGATGCTCTCACTCATATGGTTGGTGGAGTCACTCAAATGGCTCTCAACCTCACATAGGATGTGGGGCATGCTCTCAAGTGTGGGGCTAGTGGTGGTCACACTCATCCTCTCATAGGAAATGCTCTCAATGCCACATATGGTGGAGTCATTCATGTCACTCATGTGGTGGTGGCTCTCCTCACATGGTAATTAGGGCATCTCGTCACATGTCGGTGTCAGAGAAATGCTGGTGCAAATGTCTCCATGCTCAATCATGTCGTAGTCGTAGCCGTGGATGAAGGCCGAAGATGGCACATCATCACTCTCCTCTAAGACCAAAGATAAGGTCTCATGTGCGGTCTTGTAGCTTGACTCGGAGTATGAGTCCAATATGTGCGTCGTCTTCATGTTGTTGAAAAGTTTCATGCTCGTCGCTGTGGTCGAAGGGGATGGCCCTTGCTCGACCTTCTTGTCACCATCTTGTTGTTGGAGGCCCATATGGTGTGGCACCTCATAGCTTGTCTCCATGACCGAAGGGAATTTCCCGTGCTCGGCCATCTTCCTTGAGGGGCTTCCGAAGATGGAAGTGTCGCCCTCGCTCGTAGGTGGTCGCCTCGTTGGTGAAGATGTCGATGTAGGCGAACTCATGGTAAGTAGGCTAAGATGCCGTACATCAGAAAACAAAGATGCCTCGAGAACACTTGGCGAAGATGCCTAAGTGGTTGGTGTAGCCGTAGCTCCGTCTTGGTGGTGCTTGTCTCGCGGTCTTCTCTTTTTCTCATGAAGCTTGGGCGTAGCTTCATGTAGAGCTTGTTGGGACTTGTAGGTAGGTGCATCTCGAGCATCTTCATGATGATGGTGTCGTTGTCGTGCTTGAGCTCGATGGCGTTCGTCGTCGTCATGCACATGATGCTTGGAGGTGACTTGCCCTTCATGACGATGTGGATCACGAACGTGATGTTGTTCGCCATGGAGATGTGGATGTGGACGACTTGCGCTTGCATAATTTTTGTGCTCCGAAGACTCGTGACTTGAACATTGTAACGCCGTCGATGCGGCTATATCTCCCACGTGTCGAAGCACGACTTAGAGGCATAACCGCATTGAAAGCAATGTCTCAAGTGAGGTAATCTTCACACAACCCTTGTAATACATAAGGGAAAGAGATACATAGTTGGCTTACAATCGCCACTTCACACAATACATGAATAAAGCATTACATCATCCAGATACAATCAAGGTCCGACTACGGAACCAAAATAAAAGAAGACTACCCCAAATGCTACACAGATCCCCGATCGACCCGACTGGGCTCCACTACTGATCAACTAGAACGAAACAACACAAAGGACAAGATCTTCATCAAGCTCCTCCTTGAGCTTGGTTGTGTCACCTGCACGATATCATCGGCACCTGCAAACTGGTTTTGGAAGTATCTGTGAGTCACGTGGACTCAGCAATCTCACACCCTCGCGATCAAGACTACTTAAGCTTATAGGAAGGGTAAAAGGTATGATGTGGAGCTGCAGCAAGCAAATAGTATATTTGGTGGCTAACATACGCAAATGAGAGCGAGAAGAGGAGGCAAAGCACGAATGATGAACTATGATCAAGAAGTGATCCAAGAACAACCTACGTCAAACATAACTCCAACACCGTGTTCACTTCCCGGACCCTGCCGAGAAGAGACCATCACAGTTACATACGTGGTTGATGCATTTTAATTAAGTTAAGTTTCAGGTTTTCTACAACCGGACATTAACAAATTCCCATCTACCCATAACCGCGGGCACGACTTTCGAAAGTTCAAATCCCTGCAGGGGTGTCCCAACTTAGCCCATCACAAGCTCTCACGGTCAACGAAGGATATTCCTTCTCCCAGGAAGACCCGATCAGACACGGAATCCCGATTACAAGACATTTCGACAATGGTAAAACAAGACCAGCAAAGCCACCCGAATGTGCCAACAAATCCCGATAGGAGCTGCACATATCTCGTTCTCAGGGCACACCGGATTGTCCAATGTTCCGGTAGGCCAGCCTAGAGTTGCCCCTGGTGGCCACCGGCAGCTGACAGGTTGGACCAACACTCAAAGGAGCACTGGCCCGGGGGGTTTAATAAAGATGACCCTTGGGCTCCGGAAACCCAAGGGAAAAGAAAAAGGCTAGGTGGCGAATGGTAAAACCAATGTTGGGCCTTGCTGGAGGAGTTTTATTCAAGGTGAACTGTCAAGGGGTTCCCATTGTAACCCAACCGTGTAAGGAACGCAAAATCAAGGAACATAACACTGGTATGACGGAAACTAGGGAGGCAAGAGTGGAACAAAACACCAGGCATAAGGCCGAGCCTTCCACCCTTTACCAAGTATATAGATGCATTAATTAAATAACAGATATTGTGATATCCCAACAAAATATCCATGTTCCAACAAGGAACAAACTCCAATCTTCACCTGCAACTAGCAACGCCATAAGAGGGGCTGAGCAAAGCGGTAACATAGCCAAACAACGGTTTGCTAGGACAAGGTGGGTTAGAGGCTCATGGCAGTATGGAAGACATGATAAGCAAGTGGTAGGTATCGCAGCATAGGCATAGCAAAAGAGCGAGCAACTAGCAAGCAAAGATAGAAGTGATTTCGAGGGTATGGTCATCTTGCCTGAAATCCCGCAAGGAAGAAGAACGAGTCCATGAAGAAGACAAACAGACGTAGTCGAACGGGTCCTCACAAACGCGACGTTATCGGAACCAACCTGAAGAAGCAACACCGGAAAGAAGCACACAACATAGTAAACAACCACCACATAACATGACATGATGCACAACCAAGTATGATGCATGTCCAGTTTAATGAGGCATGGCATGGCAAAATGCACAAACAATCCTACAAATTAAGTGGAGCTCAACATGCAACTCCGTTGCATATTGACGGAACACTACATTCCAGTTATTTAGTTCGATCTCGTTTATGTACCCAGCAATATTAAATGTTGATTAACATGGCAAGAGGTGAAGCATAATGAAACTATCTATCTAGGCAAGTTTAAATGAGGCCGGAACAACAAAACAACAATTCCGGTAAAACCTCATATGCCTTAGTAATTTATTGCAACAACAATTTAAACATTTTAATTGTTGTTATCATGATGCGGATGACATGAACAAGTTTATGAAATTTTTATTAAAAGTTGACAAGAGCATTATGAAGCATTTTGTCATCGTTGCGGAAACGAAAAGGGGTGCCACAGCAATGAATCCGAAAATGATGTCACGGCAACATATCGATTCCGGTAGCTCATAGAGATACCGGTGCAAAAGGAAAAATGACGGGAGTGTGCCATCCAAGGACGGTGGGGTGATCCCGGATACCGGGTTCTCACAAGCTGATGGCAAGGCAACGAGGAACTCACAAAGAACAACTCGGACACGGTGCAACCACGAGCATCTCATACATCACACAATATTCGTTCACGGGCGTCGTCTCGGGGTTATACCTTTGTAGTGTGCATTATCGGAGCGGTTCGAGTTTGATGCGGTGTAGGGGAAGTAGACGTTCTCGGGACGTTCGTAGTGGAAGAAGTCATACACGGGCGCAGTGGGTAGTAGTGGTACTAGCATCTTCGGACTTGTCGGTCTCGATTCTTGCGATGGTAGCGGTATACGTCTCGTTTTCGGAGAGGTACTTGGGGTCATTTGAACTTGTCAGTCTCGTCATCTCGAAGGGGTGCTTGACGTTCTTAGCGCTTCCGAAGACGACGGTAGAGGTACACTTGTTGTAGGGGTACTTGTCGGATCCACAGCGATGGTAGAGGTACAAACGTTCTCGCGGTACTTGGGTCATCATGGAACTAGGCATTTGCGGTATTGATAGCTCGAAGGGGTCCTTGTTGTGTCCGAGGTCTCCGGTCGTAGTAGTACTTGATGATATGGGTAGTCGAACTTGACGAAAAATGGGTCTCCTCAGGGACTTGATGCATCCGAATTCTTCGGGTTTGTAGTAGTACTTGGCATTCGGAGCGGTGGTCGTTCGTGTTCCGTAAGTCGTGGTACTTGCCGGACTTGGTGAATCCAAGTGTCTCGGTGGCGGCCATGGTACTCCCTGATTTGGAGGGTCCTGACAATGACAACAGGGGCCAGGAATGGCACGGAGGAGGACCTTGGGTGGTTGAAGACGCCAGCGAACGTGGGGTGAGGCGAGGAGTAGCAAGGCTTTGCTATGGATCCTGGACGGCGGCGGAGCATATGCTGGCAAGCAGCTGCGGGGTGGAATGGGCAAGAGCACGGAGGGTCCTGGTGCTGGAGCTTGACGGCGCGGACTTGAAGCAAGGAGGAGACCACGGCAGGAGGTCGGCGACGTGGACTTGGGGGCACCGGCGATGCTTGGCGCGATGCAGGGCTTCGGCGGCGCAGTCAACGAGCAGGAGGGGCGGGGTTGAGGATGACGGGTCCGGGCGGCGAGGAGGCGCGGCCCTGGAGACTGCGCGCGTCGCGCGGGACTTGGGGCGCCGTAGGTCGACGCCTGCGGGCGCAGGGCCTCAGCAGCAGGGGCGCGGCCATGGCGGGGCTTGGCTGCTCGTGGTGGTTGGTGGTGTCTCGGGACGAAGAAAAGGGGGGTTTGAGGAGAGGGACGACGGGGAAAGAGGAGGGGATCGAGAGCGAGCGCTCTCTCCATGGCGGCGTGAGAGGAAGGAAACGAGGGAGAGGGAGAAGTGGGATCGAGGCCTAGGGTTATGGGGCGTGCGGGCTGGCCTCGGTGCGGGTAGCCTAGGTAGGCCGGCGTGAGAGTGGGCCTAGGGAGGCCCAAGTGGGCTGCGGCTGGCCTGAGGTGCAGCTGGGCCTAAATGGCCTGTTGGGCACTCTCTCTCTCACTCTAAATAAAAAACAGAGATAAGGAAGAAAAGAAAGAGAGGTTAGGGGACGAAGTTGGACGCGCAGATAATTTTCCCGGACTCACAAAAATGTGCTTTTTCCGAGAAAATAGAAAAGGGCCAAGATTGAAAGATTTAAATTCAAACTCATTTGATTTAAATTCAAATGATTTGAATAGGAAGTGAGGGTTGGGAAGGTCCCAAAAAATGTTCGGATTTTTGGTGGAGCTCCGGAATATGATGAACGGATATATGGCAAGGTTGGAGACCAAGAATTAAGATAACAAAGGCATTGAGATAATTTGCAAGTGTGTTATGGTGATATCCCAATTAAAGAAATATTTAAAATAGCTCCCTAATATTGGGAGGATATGTTGTAAAGAGAATCACCATGCGAATTCCCTCGGTTTAAATGGATCAAAGATCCATGCCATTTATTTAGTTGAGTTGCAAAAGATTTATGAGATGATGGCATGATGACATGATGCAAAGAAAAAAAAAAGGGCAGGTACAAATGAAACACATGGCGAAACCCGGAACATATGGAAGCCTTCTCGAGCATCGGTCTTGGGGCGTCACAACACTCCACCACTACGAGAGGATCTCGTCCCGAGATCTAGAATGGCACCTGATAGAAAACGGAAGAGGAAGAAGTAAAACAAAGTTGCTTCTTTGACAAACGAGTGAAACCAAAGAACCTTGAAAAGTTAAGCCATTTTCAGAAAAGAATACAACGGAGATGAACGAAGTTGAAAGCACTCCATTAGAAAAGAGGAACAAGGAAGAACAAATTTTTGGCAGCACTACGGTTCAAAAGGGATAAGAAACTTTATAAGATGAGAAGAACTTGAGCAGCGGGCACACACTCCGGTTAAAAGGATAAGCAAGAAAAAATCATGATCTTCACAATTCGAGACGATGAGTGAAAAGAGCAACATTATAAAGCCTCCGAACGAAATGAAAGAATGGAATGGAATGGAATGGATGGAGGGTAACAAGATCTTGAGAGATCATGCTTACAACAAATGCTGGAATGGAGTTGTTGGATTATCAACAACGAAAAGCATTAACTTGATATGGTCTTATGGAATACATCTCAAAATTATGAGGTGACAACCTGCCACTCACAGAAAAAGATTCGAGTGATAAGAACAAGGATACGAGAAACTATTTCACCGGGAGAATAAAAGAAGAACTTGGGTCACTTCTGAGCACCATAAATAGCAACAATCCTTAGGGAAGGCTTAGGTGAAATATAACCCAATATAACTCCAAGGAAGAAGGTGATGGGTTTAAATATCCCATTCTTGTGAAAGAAGAATGATATATTATCACCTCAAATGATAAGGGAGAACAATTGCACTCTGGATAACAAGATGAAGAATGCTAGAAGTCCTCAGAAAAGAATCTCAATGAACACTTCGAGATTGAATTAAATCCTTGATGAACCATCATGTAGAGCCTCCATGAAGAACTCCGGTAATAAAAGAATGATCAAACGAAAGGAAAGACAAGTTGAAAACACAAGGTGTATCCTTGCAATTGATTGGATGAAGCTTTGCGACGAGATAAAATGGTAACTTGGAACTCCGGAAGGAAAGATAAGGCATCTCGAACCGAGAATGTGATATGATGAACCACTCCGGAAAGAAGAAATTAGAATGCTTGGATGAAACAAGAAATAAGACTTATGTTATGCGTATCCTTCACCAATTTAGCTTGATGGCAAGCAACGGATTGCAAACAACTTAATCTCGTGGAAAGGATTAAGAGAGATAGATCATAAACTCAATGGACCACCGGTAGGATTGAAACAATGAATAAATTAATATGATAACCATGGAATAGAATCTTGAGCAAACCACCGTAAGAATTGAAAAAGGAACGAAGTAAAGGGATGAATCACCGGTAAAAATTTGAAAACGAACAAAGATACTTAGGGAAATTTAGATACAAGAGAATGAAGAGATCATGAGCTGATTAGATAATACTTGAATGAAGCACCGGTAATATTTGGAGAGCGAGAGCTGAAAGCTGAGAATGGAAAATTCTTCTAAAATGATGGGCTCCAGAGAATCAAACTGAAAAGACTCCTGAATTGCTCCGGATAAGTGGAAAGAATTCTCACAATCGAGCACAATTATGAGAGGGTGGCAACAAGCTAGAATGACGAATCTCTGAGAGAACGGATAATATATGGAGGAAAAACTCTTCTTCGGTCTTCAAAATCCGAGAATGATGACGAGAAACACCACCAAGAATTGTTGAGATACTCCGGGATGACGAATAGAAAGGTTGAACCGATGATGAAAAGAATGTGAAAGATCTTGGAGAAGGCATTTGACTGATGATAACTCATTCTTACGTCAAACATGGAAAATAATTTGAAAAGCTCCGGGAGAATTAGAAGAGTCAGGTAAGATCCTGGAAAAAGACCTGTGGGTTAGGGCCCACTCAAAAGAAGCTCCGTTGAGCGACTTGAAAGAGAGATTGCGCCGATTGAATTAAATGGCTTGAAAGAGAGAACATCCTCGAAAGATCTTGAACGAATGCAGAGTGGAAACATGAATCTTCGAGATATCTTGAGCACTCCGGATCAATTGAATAGCAAGAAATGGATGATTAAGAGGTGCACCGGCATAAGAAAAGCATTCGGCAAAATGAAAGGACTATGCTCAATACCAAGGCTTGAATTGAATCCACCGGAGAAGAAAAACAATGAAGAATGATGACCTTGAGGCCCCGTTAGAATGACCATGAGAATCACCGGATAAGAACATTGATTGAAAAGAAAGAAGAGACTTCACATGAATAAGATGGATACTTGATTAAGAAATCTGAGTCCTTGAAGAAACAAGGGTGGGAGGGCGGGAAAACAAAGGCAACTTGGGACGGATGAAACAAACACCATTGAGAAGAAATTGTTGGGGAACGTAGCAGAAATTCAAAATTTTCTATGCATCACCAAGATCAATCTATGGAGTAATCTAGCAACGAGGGGAAGGAGAGTGCATCTACATACCCTTGTAGATCGCTAAGCGGAAGCGTTCAAGAGAACGGGGTTGATGGAGTCGTACTCGTCGTGATCCAAATCACAGTTGATCCTAGTGCCGAACGGACGGCACCTCCGTGTTCAACATACGTACAGCCCGATGACGTCTCCCATGCCTTGATCCAGCAAGGAGAGAGGGAGAGGTTGAGGAAGACTCCATCCAGCAGCAGCACAACAGCGTGGTGGTGGTGGAGGAGCGTGGCAATCGTGCAGGGCTTCGCCAAGCACCGCCGGAGAGGAGAAGGACTTGGGAGAGGGGGAGGGCTGCGCCAAGACTTGGGTACGGCTTCCCTCCCACCCCCCACATATATATAGGGGCAAGGGAGAGGGGGGCCGGCCCCCTCAGATCCCATCTAAGGAGGGGGCGGCGGCCAAGGGGGGTTGCCTTGCCCCCCAAGGCAAGGGGGGGCGCCCCCCTTTAGGGTTCCCCCAAAACCCTAGGCGCATGGGCCCTAGGGGGGGAGGCGCCCAGCCCACTAAGGGGCTGGTCCCTCTCCACATACAGCCCATAGGGCCCTCCGGGGCAGGTGGACCCTCCCGGTGGACCCCCGGAACCCCTTCGGTGGTCCTGGTACAATACCGGTAACCCCTGAACTCTCCCGGTGACCGTATGATGACTTCCTATATATAAATCTTTACCTCCGGACCATTCCGGAACTCCACGTGACGTCCGGGATCTCATCCGGGACTCTGAACAACATTCGGTAACCACATACAAACTTCCTTTCTAACCCTAGCGTCATCGAACCTTAAGTGTGTAGACCCTACGGGTTCGGGAACCATGCAGACATGACCGAGACGTTCTCCGGTCAATAACAAACAGCGGGATCTGGATACCCATGTTGGCTCCCACATGCTCCACGATGATCTCATCGGATGAACCACGATGTCAAGGACTTAATCAATCCTGTATACAATTCCCTTTGTCTATCGGTACGATACTTGCCCGAGATTCGATCGTCGGTATCCCGATACCTTGTTCAATCTCATTGCCGGCAAGTCTCTTTACTCGTTCTGTAACACATCATCCCGTGATCAAATCCTTGATCACATTGTGCACATTATGATGATGTCCTACCGAGTGGGCCCAGAGATACCTCTCCGTTTATACGGAGTGACAAATCCCAGTCTCGATTCGTGCCAACCCAACAGACACTTTCGGAGATACCTGTAGTGTACCTTTATAGCCACCCAGTTACGTTGTGACGTTTGGCACACCCAAAGCACTCGTATGGTATCCGGGAGTTGCACAATCTCATGGTCTAAGGAAATGATACTTGACATTAGAAAAGCTTTAGCATACGAACTACATGATCTTGTGCTAGGCTTAGGATTGGGTCTTGTCCATCACATCATTCTCCTAATGATGTGATCCCGTTATCAACGACATCCAATGTCCATGGTCAGGAAACCGTAACCATCTATTGATCAACGAGCTAGTCAACTAGAGGCTTACTAGGGACATGGTGTTGTCTATGTATCCACACATGTATGTGAGTTTCCTATCAATACAATTCTAGCATGGATAATAAAAGATTATCATGAACAAGGAAATATAATAATAATCAATTTATTATTGCCCCTAGGGCATATTTCCAACAGAAATGATAATTGATCTTGCTGATGTTGAAAAGACCGGATCCACTTGAAGAGAAACAAGCCGGTGAAAAGGATTGACAAGACAATCTCGATAATCGAGAAGGATTAGTATTCACATAGGAGTATGAGAACACCGGTTCAGAAAGGTATGGAATCAACACTTGACTTCGAAGCAACTCGAATACCACAAAAACAAAGGATTGGCTTGCAGAATAAGCCAGTACAAACATATGATAGAGATTTCGTCCGAAGTTTTCGTGGTGGGGCCTACACGGGCTCGATCATACAGCACCATCATGTACAAGGCAGTGCACATGACATACGAAGCGTCCCCGAGTCGGCATAGCCAAGGACTCTTTAAGACGCAACGAGACCACTGTAAAACCAACTATGGATAGGCGGACCACTAGACGTCGAACCCCAATTTCATATCATACATCTGTCGGAAAGATATCCTAAGAACTACTTGAATTCCCACTTATAATCTCCCGAAATTTCCCGGTTATGCAATCAGGTGTTGGGGATACAAGGGAAGCATAATATCTCACCCAAAACTAGCAAATCCTACATCCAGCTATATCCATCCTTCAACACATAACCAAGAAACCTTCGGAAATCGTTTACCACAACCTTCGAAAAGCATCTGTTATACGAGTTATGGCAATACTCCGGAACTCCCGCCCCAGTACTGGGTGACGTCGAGGTTATCTCACCAACAACTGCATGAAAGAGATTTTCGATGTCGGCGAACTCAGGTATTCCAGAACTGCAACGATAAAATTGTGACGACAACACCTCGGAGCTCAACTCCCCGGGACACTGCCACAACCCCTAAATGTCAGGAGGCACCAAGAACAATGTTCTCGTCACAAAACCATCGGAACGATTCCAAGATACTCGCGTGATCCTAAAAAGATTTTAGTGAAATTTGACAAGAGAAGAGTCAAAACTCTATGGTAGGATGCCTCACCAGAGCGACGAAGGGACTAAGGAGTAAAAAGAATTCCTAACTCTCCGATATATATAATCCTAAATGACTCAAAACATTTTTCTAGACTCAACAACGCCAACGATTCGATCAAGCATGGGGCTCCTAAGTCGGGGAAGGCTCTGATTACCAACTTGTAACGCCCTCGATGCGGCTATATCTCCCACGTGTCAAAGCACGACTTAGAGGCATAACCGCATTGAAAGCAATGTCGCAAGTGAGGTAATCTTCACACAACCCTTGTAATACATAAGGGAAAGAGATACATAGTTGGCTTACAATCGCCACTTCACACAATACATGAATAAAGCATTACATCATCCAGATACAATCAAGGTCCGACTACGGAACCAAAATAAAAGAAGACTACCCCAAATGCTACACAGATCCCCGATCGACCCGACTAGGCTCCACTACTGATCAACTAGAATGAAACAACACAAAGGACAAGATCTTCATCAAGCTCCTCCTTGAGCTTGGTTGCGTCACCTGCACGATATCATCGACACCTGCAAACTGGTTTTGGAAGTATCTGTGAGTCACGGGGACTCAGCAATCTCACACCCTCGCGATCAAGACTATTTAAGCTTATAGGAAGGGTAAAAGGTATGATGTGGAGCTGCAGCAAGCGATTAGCATATTTGGTGGCTAACATACGCAAATGAGAGCGAGAAGAGGAGGCAAAGCACGAACGATGAACTATGATCAATAAGTGATCCTAGAACAACCTACGTCAAACATAACTCCAACACCGTGTTCACTTCCCGGACCCCGCCGAGAAGAGACCATCACGGTTACATACGCGGTTGATGCATTTTAATTAAGTTAAGTTTCAGGTTTTCTACAACCGGACATTAACAAATTCCCATCTACCCATAACCGCGGGCACGGCTTTTGAAAGTTCAAATCCCTGCAAGGGTGTCCCAACTTAGCCCATCACAAGCTCTCACGGTCAACGAAGGATATTCCTTCTCCCAGGAAGACCCGATCAGACTCAGAATCCCGGTTACAAGACATTTCGACAATGGTAAAACAAGACCAGCAAAGCCACCCGATTGTGCCGACAAATCCCGATAGGAGCTGCACATATCTCGTTCTCAAGGCACACCGGATTATCCAAGGTTCCGGTAGGCCAGCCCAGAGTTGCCCCTGGTGGCCACCGGCAGCTGACAGGATGGACCAACACTCAGAGGAGCACTGGCCCGGGGGGTTTAGTAAAGATGACCCTTGGGCTCCGGAAACCCAAGGGAAAAGAAAAAGGCTAGGTGGCGAATGGTAAAACCAATGTTGGGCCTTGCTGGAGGAGTTTTATTCAAGGCGAACTGTCAAGGGGTTCCCATTATAACCCAACCGTGTAAGGAACACAAAATCAAGGAACATAACACCGGTATGACGGAAACTAGGGCGGCAAGAGTGGAACAAAACACCAGGCATAAGGCCGAGTCTTCCACCCTTTACCAAGTATATAGATGCATTATAATTAAATAAGAGATATTGTGATATCCCAACAAAATATCCATGTTCCAACAGGGAACAAACTCCAATCTTCACCTGCAACTAGCAACGCCATAAGAGGGGCTGAGCAAAGCGGTAACATAGCCAAACAACGGTTTGTTAGGAAAAGGTGGGTTAGAGGCTCATGGCAATATGGGAGGCATGATAAGCAGGTGGTAGGTATCGCAGCATGGGGCAATTGCATTTTTACCCCTAGTTGGTTCCTACCCATGGGTTTTGCCCTTACTTTTCGAGCTTGCTGAGTTTTGCCCTTACTTTTTCCGTCGTGGTTCCTTGAATGCCCTTTGACAGTTTGACCAAAACTTTGGAAATTCATAACTAATTCATATCAACTCAAAAAAATGCAAATAAGATATCAAAATGTTTAGATAAACATTACCTTTATGTGCATATCATTTGCATTCAGGACAAAAGCACCCTTTAAACTACCTGAGGTAATTAATGTTATTAACATTATTAAAAATGAAAAGGTATAAAAATATTTTTTTCATGAATAAAAATTACATGATAATGTAGGTGATGTTTTCTAAACATCCTGATATCTTATTTGCATTTTTTTGAGTTTGTATCAACTTGTTATGAAGTTTCCAAATAATGGTCAAAGTCGTTAGAACATTCTTATCAAGATGATACGAACTCGGAAAAATGCAAATAAGATATCTGGATGTTCAGAAAACATCACCTACATTTGCATGTAATTTTTATTCATGAAAAAAATATTGTTTATACCTTTTTATTTTTAATAATGTTAATAACATTAATTACCTCGGGTAGTTTAAAGGGTGCTTTTGTCCTGAATGCAAACGATATGCACATAAAGGTAATGTTTATCTGAACATTCTGTTATCTTATTTTCATTTTTCTCAGTTCATATGAATTAGTTATGAATTTTCAAAGTTTTGGTCAAACGGTCAAAGGGCATTCGAGGGACCACGGTGGAAAAAGTAAGGGCAAAACTGAGCAAGCTCGAAAAGTAAGGGCAAAACCCGTGGGTAGGAACCAACTAGGGGTAAAAATGCAATTGTCCCTTTATAGCATAGGCATAGCAAAAGAGCGAGCAACTAGCAAGCAAAGATAGAAGTGATTTCGAGGGTATGGTCATCTTGCCTGAAATCCCGCGAGGAAGAAGAACGAGTCCATGAAGAAGACAAACGGATGTAGTCGAACGGGTCCTCACAAACGCACGTTATCGGAACCAACCCAAAGAAGCAACACCGGAAAGAAGCACACAACATAGTAAACAACCACCACATAACATGACATGATGCACAACCAAGTATGATGCATGTCCGGTCTAATGAGGCATGGCATGGCAAAATGCACAGACAATCCTACAAATTAAGTGGAGCTCAACATGCAACTCCGTTGCATATTGACGGAACACCACATTCCAGTTATTTAGTTCGTTCTCGTTTATGTACCCAACAATATTAAATGTTGATTAACATGGCAAGAGGTGAAGCATAATGAAACTATCTATCTAGGCAAGTTTAAATGAGGCCGGAACAACAAAACAACAATTCCGGTAAAACCTCATATGCCTTAGTAATTTATTGCAACAACAATTTAAACATTTTAATTGTTGTTATCATGATGCGGATGACATGAACAAGTTTATGCAATTTTTATTAAAAGTTGACAAGAGCATTATGAAGCATTTTGTCATCGTGGCAGAAACGAAAAGGGGTGCCACGGCAACGAATCCGAAAATGATGTCACGGCAACATATCGGTTCCGGTAGCTCATGGAGATACCAGTGCAAAAGGAAAAGCGACGGGAGCGTGCCATGCAAGGATGGTGGGGTGATTCCGAATACCGGGTTCTCACAAGCCGACGGCAAGGCAACGAGGAACTCGCAAAGAACAACTCGGACATGGTGCAACCACGAGCATCTCATACATCACACAACATTCCTTCACGGGCGTCGTCTCGGGGTTATACCTTTGTAGCGTGCATTATCGGAGCGGTTCGAGTTCGATGCGGTGTAGGGGAAGTAGACGTTCTCGGGACGTTCGTAGTGGAAGAAGTCATACATGGGCGCAGTGGGTAGTAGTGGCACTAGCATCTTCGGACTTGTCGGTCTCGATTCTTGCGACGGTAGCAGTATACGTCTCGTTTTCAAAGAGGTACTTGGGGTCGTTTGAACTTGTCGGTCTCGTCATCTCGAAGGGGTCCTTGACGTTCTTAGCGCTTCCGAAGATGATGGTAGAGGTACACTTGTTATAGGGGTACTTGTCGGATCCACGACGATGGTAGAGGTACAAACGTTCTCGGGGTACTTGGGTCGTCGTGGAACTTGGCGTTTGCGGTATTGATAGCTCGAAGGGGTCCTTGTCGTGTCCGAGGTCTTCGGCCGTAGTGGTACTTGATGATACGGGTAGTCGAACTTGACGAAAAACGGTTCTCCTCGGGGACTTGATGCATCCGAATTCTTCGGGTTTGTAGTAGTACTTGGCGTTCCGAGCGGTGGTCATTCTTGTTCCATAAGTCATGGTACTTGCCGGACTTGGTGAATCCAAGTGTCTCGGTGGCGGCCATGGTACTCCCTGATTTGGAGGGTCTTGACAACGACAACAGGGGCCAGCGATGGCACGAAGGAGGTCCTCGGTTGGTTGAAGACGCCAGCGTACTTGGGGTGAGGCGGCGAGCGCTCTCTCCCTGGCGGCTCGAGAGGAAGGAAACGAGGGAGAGGGAGAAGTGGGATCGAGGCCTAGGGTTACGGGGCGTGCGGGCTGGCCTCGGTGCGGGTAGCCTAGGTAGTCCGGCGCGAGAGTGGGCCTAGGGAGGCCCAAGTGGGCTGCGGCTGGCTTGAGGTGCAGCTGGGCCTAAATGTCCTGTTGGGCACAATCTCTCTCACTCTAAATAAAAAACAGAGATAAGGAAGAAAAGAAAGAGAGGTTTGGGGATGAAGTTGGACGCGCGGATAATTTTCCCGGACTCACAAAAATGTGCTTTTTCCGAGAAAATAGAAAAAGGCCAAGATTGAAAGATTTAAATTCAAACTCATTTGATTTAAATTCAAATGATTTGAATAGGAAGTGAGGGTTGGGAAGGTCCAAAAAAATGTTCTGATTTTCGGTGGAGCTCCGGAATATGATGAAAGAATATATGGCAAGGTTGGAGACCAAGAATTAAGATAACAAAGGCATTGAGATAATTTGCAAGTGTGTTATGGTGATATCCCAATTAAAGAAATATTTAAAATAGCTCCCTAATATTGGGAGGATATGTTGTAAAGAGAATCACAATGTGAATTCCCTCGGTTTAAGTGGATCAAAGATCCATGTCATTTATTTAGTTGAGTTGCAAAAGATTTATGAGATGATGGCATGATGACATGATGCAAAGCAAAAATAAAAGGGCAGGCACAAATGAAACACACGGCGAAACCCGAAACATATGGAAGTCTTCTCGAGCATCGGTCTTGGGGCGTCACAAACGTCGCCGCCTTGAGGATGATGAAGGGGGAGAATGGTTGATCAACAAGGTCCAAATATCCTCCATACTTGCATCTTGCTCCTCCTTTTGTGCGGAAAGCTTGTTGTCGATGTAGTCCCTTTTCCTTGCTTCGGAGTGACGAATGTCGATGGAGAGGTTCTTGATGCGCTCTCGCAATCTTGATTGTGCGCCTTGCATTTTTCGTTGTAGATGGAGGATTGACGCTTTGGTGATGTAGTTGTTCATGCCGTCATTGTTGTCAAAGACCAGAGATGAAATGCGTTGCCTATCCATCACAATACTCGAGCAAATATGAGTGGAGAAAGGAGAAGAACTATAACAAATGTACATTGACCGATGTTGAAGATGGATCAATGATCACTCAATGTGGACAAGGAAATAGCACAATTGGTACCAATTCTTGTCGGTTTCTCACACCTACACAAGTAAGGCTTATGGTGGAGCTCGGTGAGGATAGTGGCACAAAAAATTTGATGCAAAATGTTAGCAAGAGTCAATAATGTTGAAAGAGATTCACAAATTTGCAAATGTAACAAGTAGACCAATAGCAATATGTGGCACATGGAAACACACACACAGATAGATAAAATGGGGTCGTGCAACCAAGGAATGAGCTCAAAATATGGAATCCATGGAAAACGCTCGTGTTGCACAACTCAAGAGAGACACTAGCACGATTTCTCTATAGGTGGATACGACACTTGTGCACAACCTATGATATGCAAAATGTATGAACTTTCTATCCCAAGTATGCTATGTATGTATGGTGTTCCGGTGTATGATCCAAGATGATCGGATATGACAATATTATGCAATGTGGTATGATGCTATGGCACTTGCTTACAAGCTTCTTTGCTCACTCTTTTTCTTTTCTTAAAAGCTTATTCTTCTTTTTTTGTATGGCCACTTTTGCACAATGCACAAACCAAGAGAGCAATTGTATATATGCGGGAACAAACTTGTGGTACAAAGGATGATATGATACCAAGATGATACCTATATGGTATGGTATGTATGCAATGTATGGTGTAGATCACTAATGTGCACAAGTAACGTTGCCGGCAATACTCAAATGGCTAGCCTCGATAGGCAGTTGACGAAATGGGCTAGGGGTTATCAATGCAATGGCGAGGGAATATACAATGGAGGGATACCACGATACCGAGATGATATGGAGGTTACCGTCCGTGGCGATGACGAGTGGCGGTGATCTTGATGGAGATACCAAGATGATGGAGACTCGTCCCTAAGTAGCCAAAACACCTTAGAAAACAGAAAAACCACGAACTCAAAATCTCAAATGTCAAAATGGTGGTAGCGGGATGCGGTGGTGGTTGCGGAAGCTCAATGGGATTGCGGAAATGCAATGATGGGTTTTGCGAGTAGGCAATGCAGAAATGGAGGGTAAGGTGGTGGACTATACATGGTGTTGGAGTTGGAAGCACGGTCCCTAAGTAGCCGAAACACCTTAGGAGACACAACCCACAAGACAAACAAAATTGGGTTAAGTTGGGGTGGCGGGAGTGTATAGTGGTCAAGCCTATGCGGAAGTTATGGTGGTGGTTGATGAAGAGCAATCGTCCCTAAGTAGCCGAAACACCTTAGGAGACTCGAATCACTACTCAAGCCACCACATATGCAATATTGATCACAAAGGGTTAGGTTGCAGAAGTCGGTGATGGTGTAGTGGATGATGTGGTGGAAGTCCTAGGCAAAGATGCCAAAATTCACAAAATTTGATGGAGTCAAAAGATGTTGGTGGTATTTTTGTGGGAAGGGGAATATCAAAAGCTTCAAAACGATCTAAAGAACATCAAAATCAGAGTTCGGATGTATCAGTTATGGCCGAAACAAAATTTGAGCGAAGTCAATTTTTTACAAGTAGCGGACGTCCGGAAATGGACGGCTGTCCGGTCGCCGGACGTCCGGTCGGGTCGGAAATCCGCTAATTTTAGCTCGGGTTAGGGGTTCTGGTTGTCCGGTAAGGTCGGACGTCCGGTGCTTCCTGGGTCTCCAGACGTCCGGTAAAGCGATGGTTGTCTGGTGGGTCGGGGTCAACTCGGGATCCGAGATTCGGGACGCGATTTTGGGCGGAAATTAGGGATTTTGCAGTCAAAATTGAGGAGATTTCATTGATGAAAAAAAGGAGAAACTTGGGGAGATGCTAGATCCACTTGAAACCAAGCAAATACATGGATCAAATCCAACAAAATTTCGTCAAACCAACAAATCACAAAAAAAACTTGGGGCTATTTTTGGTGGGGATTTTCGAAATTGGGGAAAATCACAACAAAATTAGGCTAGAAAACAACGAGGGAGGCTCCAAAATAGTGTTCAACTTGGCTCATGATACCAAGATGATGTAAGGTACAACCCTAGTGGCCCGATCTTTCACGAAAGGAGCGGATCCCGCGAAGAACACGAGAACAATCACGAGGGGAAACATGAGGGGAAACACGAGAGAAACACTCAAATCAACAAGATGTAGTCACACATATGCTAGATCCATGAACACAAAGGAAGATACATGATCCATGATCAACAATGGACGATACAAGAGGTAACCGATTCTTCTCCATGAGGAGGTCTTGAATCCACGAGGGGATATTCCCATGAGGGGTCTTGAATCTAAGAGGATCTTCTCCGTAGAGGGGCCGCGATCTCTCTCATGGAGTAGATCCGATATGGATCAGTGAAGCTCTATCTCTCAAATGAGCTATCACAATGCTAACCCTAACTAGGAGGAGGTGGAGGAGTATATATAGTCTAGGTCCACCAAGGGGTAAGTGGGAGAGGGATACATGGGCCTCGGGCCCGAACACTATGCGCAGACAGGTACCAGACGTCCGCTGAGGACCGGTCGTCTGGTGGCTCACGGGCGGCCGGACATCCGGTAGACATCGGACGTCCGCTTGATCTGGCTCGGACACTGGAGTGCCGGATTTTCGGAGGTAGCCGGTCGTCCGGTCGCATCGGACGTCTGCTCGTTTGGCTCGGGTGCGGGATCGCCGGTCGTCCGGCCCGGGCCAGTTGTCCGGTCCGGGCCGGTCGTCCAGTGGGTCTTCAGGCGTCGGACATCCGGTCCCGACTGGTCGTCCGGTGGCTGGAGCTTCTTCTGCAGCTCTTCTTCTTGTTCCTCGCGCTTGGTGTCCTCGCCTTCTTGTCCATGGGCTTCCTCTTGGTTCCTGGTCATGCATAGCACACATGTTCGAGGTAGTAGCCATGTCTCACATGTGGAAAGTGACGATTCGAAGAGGAGCGAGTTCACCTTATGTCCGATGGCATATACTTGAGGTCTCTTCTTATGTTCTCTTGGGGCTTGGAGAATAGTCGGAGTGTACATGGGGATGAACGTGGGATTCTCGGCATCACTTCTCTTTTGCAGGAATTTCACGATGTTTTTCCCGACGAGCTACCTTCAGGACTACCTACACTACGAGGCATCGAGCACCACATCGACCTCATCCCCGGAGCACCACTTCTGAACAAAGCTCCCTACCACGTCAACCCCGAAGAAACCAAAGAAATACAAAGGCAAGTAAAGCATCTCATAGACCATGGACATGTGCATGAAAGTTTGAGCCCTTGTGCAGTCCCGGTCATTCTTGTGCCAAGACGAGACAGTAGCTTTCGCATGTGCTCCGATTGTAGACCTACCAATGCTATCACCGTTCGCTATAGGTATCACGTTCCACGCCTTGATGATATGCTTGATGAACTTAGTCGTGCCACTATATTTTCCAAAATTGATCTTAAGAGTGGTTACTATCAAATCCATGTAACATCCCAAATTTTCAATTTGGAATGTTATACATAGATCATTCTTGCATATCATGTTTTATTGCATTTCATCTCGCGATCCTCGAAATCCTAAGCAACTCAAGGACCCTCGGAGAGAGTTGGGGATTTCCCAGATTTCATATTTGATTTTATCGAATATTGAAACAAGGATTTTGGTTTTAATTATTTTTCTCTCTGAAAATATTTCATATTAATATATGAGAGGAGATAATATGACTTCTCCAAAATAAATGAAATATTGGAGGAAAAATATTAAAATCAATTTTTGCTTTTATTTGGATTTTTGGTTGCATTAGAAAAATTGCACGTTTTCAAAATTGCATTTCAGGGCCAAGAAAATGTTCATCTTGTTCTAAATATTTTATTTAGACGGAGAAAATTTGTTTTGGCATTTTTAGAATTTTATTTTTTTCTAGGATTTTTCTGAGTTTCGGCGGAATTGTTTAAAAAAATGCGCCTAGGCCTAGCTGGGCCGAAGTCCAGCGCCGGCCCAACTACCCGCGCTGCCGTCTCCTAGCAGGAGACTACGCCGCCGCCGCCGACAGGGAGTCCGGCTCGGACTCCCGTTCCCGCGCCGTGCCCCCTCCCCCAAGGCACCCCTGCCCCGCCCCCTTTAAAGCTGCACCCTCCCCCCCCCCCCCCCCGCCGCCGCCCTTGGGCCCCACCCCGCCGCGAGCCGCCGCCCCCGTCGCCGAAGCTGCCATGCCGCCCGCCGTTGCTGCCAAGCCGCCGAGCCGTCGCCGCCACCTTGCCGCTGCTGCCGTCGCCCTTGCCGCTGCCGCGCCGCCACCTGTTGCCCGCGCCACCGCCGCCCCGCGTAGCGCCGCCCGTTGCCGGAGTCCCGCCGAGCCGGACCTCGCCGGAGGTTAGGACGTTCGGTTTTTTTAGAAAACTGGATCGGTTTTCGTTAGAAAACCCTAGTCGTTTTTTTTGGTTCGTCGGTTTTTCTTCAGTTTTTCGTGTAGCGGACGTTCGTTTTAACGAACGGTTTTCATCCATTAGTTACAGTTAACGAATGCTCGTTCGTTAGCCTGTTCGTTAGTTTTCTTTTTATCGGATTATTCCACGATTATTTCTGATCGATTTTCGTTTTAGTTTTTCTTTTCGCTCGTTAGTCGGAATCAGGCAATTCAAGCGCCTAGATCTTCGTCTCGAGACCCTCTTTACGTTTAACCAACTTGGACAAGTTTTTGCTATTGTAAAATTTGACCTAGGTCCAGATTAGTAAACAGATCTTGTTTCTTTCGCCGTTTGAGTTCCGTTGCTCCGTTTGATTTGATTCTTTTTGCAAACTAGAGTTCTTACGTTGAACTTTCTGGTTAGATCTTTTTATTTGAGATTTACCCATGTTTCTTAGATTGATTGCTTATGCATGCTATTGTTTGTTTGCGATAGAATTCCTGGAGTGCGAAGCGTGTTATTTGGAGTCCCTAGGTTATGCAGATCGTCAGCAAGGCAAGTAACACTTTGATCATACCCCTTTATCAGCCAGTTTTATGCATTAGTTCCAATCCTCAAACATTGCATAGTTAGGATGTCATTAACATGTGGGTTGGGAAGTAGTTGATGAGGTAGAACCTATTGCCCTGTTACATTCAAACCCTTGGGAGTTACTTCTACGCGTTGCTTATATTGCTATGCTATGCTCGTAGACGTGGTTTGGGTGAGTGAAATCCATGACAGATGTGAGATTGTTAATTAATGGTTCATCTTAAGGTGGCAACTTAAATACACATCTGGGTGGATTGAGGCACCTACAGTACCCAGTCTTACCTGTATTTTTTGGAAATCCCGGAGTACCCGTGTGATCTTCCTATGGACAGCCACCCAGGCTCAAAGGGAATTGAGATTATTCATGCTAGAAACTTACGTGTGCAGCCACAAGCTATTATGGGCTCTAGCATAGTTGAGTAAGTTACGTGAAGCTCTTGAAGAGGTGGATCGGCATGTAGTGGGTTTGTAGGTTTGGTATGGTCTGCCCGGAGTAGAGAGTTAATGTTTCTGAAAGACTATGTCTCGGTCATCCGTTTCTCAAACACCCTATAGTGCAAGAAAACCAATGGAGGAGATCGATTCTTGTGGGAAAAAGTGCGCAAACCTCTGCAGAGTGTATAAACTAACCATGGTTAGCCGTGTACCCGGTTATGGACAATCTTGAGTATATAGTACTTGGAGTATCTTAAGTATCTCATCACTCTAAACTAATATTGTTGGGTTGTCAATTACCTTAATTGGGATTGAGTTGGAGGAACCTTCTCAATGATGTTTCAACTACCATGATAGTTAAATTTAAATCTATTCCTTTGTTGTAGGGAAAAATTGGCTTTTCGCAAAACTATAACCATGGAGTTTTCCACCAGCCAAATATGCATGTAGTGATAGCATTATTCTGTTCTTGCTCTACTGTGTTATTTTGCCAGTATATTCCATGTGCTGACCCGTTTTCGGGCTGCAACGTATTATGTTGCAGAGTTTTCAAACGAGGAGTAAGGTTCGTTAGGTCGTTGCCGTGCAACTCAGCTATGCCGTTGGAGTTGATGGACTCACTTTATCTTCCAAGCTTTCCGTTGTTATCGTATTAGATGGCCTTAAGCCATATTTGTTGTAATAAGTTCTCTTTGGAGACATTCGATGTAATAAGTGTGTGATTGCTACTCTGTTATAAATCCTCAAGTACTGTGTGTGTCAGCATTACCGATCCAGGGATGACACTGAAGCACAGAGACTTGACCATTTGAGGTCGGGTCGGTACAATCTGCATACAAGAGGGTGATGAATGGAAAACCGCTTTCAAAACCATGTTTGGGTTGTATGAGTGGTTAGTCATGCCTATGGGTCTATCGGAAGCACCGGGTAGTTTTATGCGCCTTATGAATCTTGTCTTTCGCCCTTACATTGGTGTGTTTGTCGTGGTCTACTTCGATGATATCCTTGTTTATAGCAAGTCTCTTCAAGATCATGTCACCCATGTTCGAACCGTTTTGCAAACTCTTCGAAACGAGCATATTTTTGCTAACATGGAAAAATGCCTTTTGGCATTGACAAGCTCATTTTCTTGGGTTTTGTTGTATCTTCTAAGGGTGTTCATGTAGACGAGTCCAAGATCAATGCTATTAAGACTTGGCCCCAACCAACCAACTTGCAACAAGTGTGTAGTTTTCTTGGCCTTGCGGGTTTCTATCGTCGCTTTTTGAAAGATTTTAGCACCATTGCCTCGCCTTTGCATGCTTTGAGCAAGAAGAATGCGCCTTTTGTTTGGGGACCATCCCGAGATACCGCTTTCAATGAGCTTAAGAATTTGCTTACTCATGCTCCCGTGCTTGCTTTACCCAACTTCGACAAACCCTTTGAGATTCATTGTGATGCTAGTGGTAATGGCATAGGAGGTGTGTTAACGCAAGAGAAGCGCCCCATAGCTTACTTTAGGGAGAAACTTTCTGGAGCGCAACTCAATTACCCCATCTATGACAAAGAGCTATATGCTTTAGTCCGTGTTTTGCATGAATGGGAACACTATCTTCGCCCTCATGAATTTATCATTCATACCGATCATGAAACGCTTAAGTATCTTAAGGGACAAACCAAGTTGAACAAGCGTCATGCTAAATGGAGTGAATTTATTGAGTCTTTTCCTTATGTCATCAAGTACATCAAAGGTAAGGAAAATATTGTGGCGGACGCTCTTTCCCGCATATGCATGCTTGTTACTCAACTTGAATTGGATGTCATTGGCTTTGAGCATATAAAAGACTTGTATGAGCATGATCCTACTTTTGCTATTCCTTATGCCAAATGTTTGACGCACACCTCTTGGGAACGCTATTACATCAAAGATGGATATCTTATGAGAGCTAACAAGCTTTGCATCCCCGAGTCTTCTCTTCGTTTGTTGCTTTTGCAGGAATCTCATGGAGGAGGCTTAATGGGACATTTTGGACATGACAAGACTTTCGCCATGCTCTCCAAGAACTACTATTAGCCCAAGATGTTTCGCGACATCAACCGCTTCACCAACCGATGCTCTACATGTCGCAAAGCTAAGTCTAAAACTCAATCCCATGGCCTTTACATGCCTCTCCCAATTCCATATCAACCGTGGGAAGACATTAGCATGGATTTTGTACTTGGATTTCCTAGGACTAGAAATGGAAAGGAGACCATTTCTCTAAGATGGCACATTTCATTCCTTGCAACAAGATAGACGATGCTTCACATGTTGCTAATCTCTTTTGTAGGGAAATATTGCGTCTACATGGAGTGCCAAAGACGATCGTCTCAGACCGCGACGTCAAGTTCCTTAGCTACTTTTGGAAGGCCCTATGCGCCATGCTCGGAATCAAGCTACTCTTCTCCACAGTGTATCATCCACAAACCGATGGCCAAATGGAGGTGACTAACCGCACACTCTCCTCTCTACTTCGAGTACTCATCAAGAAGAACATCAAGGAGTGGGAGGAGTGCCTACCTATCGCCGAGTTCACCTACAACTGAGCAAGACACTCAACAACTGGCAAGTCCCCCTTCGAGGTCATTTACGGATTCAACCCATTGTCACCATTGGACATCCTCCCTCTACCACTACAAGAGCACATCAATTTGGACGCGAGTGCACGTGTGACTCATCTCAAGAAGGTGCATGAAGATACAAGACATACTATCGAGCGCCAAGTAGAATGACTTGCGACCAAGCTCAACATCAACAAGCACCCCATGGTCTTCAACATTGGTGATCTCATGTGGCTACACGTTCGCAAGGACCGCTTTCCCCAAGAACGCAAGTCCAAACATCGACCACGAGCGGATGGACCCTTCAAGGTGCTTGCACACTACAACGACAATGCTTACAAGATCGACCTCTCGCGTGACAAGTACCACATGAGCGATATCTTCAATATCAAGGACCTCTCGCCGTTCCATGGTCATGACGAATTTGATCCGAGGACGGATCTTCCCCAAGGGAGGTGAGATGATGCGGAGCACCCAAGGTCATCACCATGGACCTAACTACGTCCCCTACGACACCACTTGGACCAATGACAAGAGCCCTAGCTAAGGCTATCAAAGATAAGGTGAACTCACTCCTCTCCGAACTACCACTTTCCATGCATGAGAATTGGATACTACCTCAAGTGGAAACCCTATGTGTGATCAGGTGCTTGGAGGAAGGCCATGGACCGACTACACTCAACGGACAAGACGGTGAGGACGCCGAGTTCATGGGACAAGAAGGAGAACTTCTAGAAGTCCCTAGGCTCCAGACGGCCGACGAACCCCGGACGTCCGACAACCTCTAGGCTCCGGACGACCAAACCCCTTTGGACGACCAACGCTTCCACACCCGAGCCAATAACCACGGATTTCCGACGCCCCACGGACGCCCGACGCCCGGATGTCCGACCCCGACCGAACGTCCGACCGAAGACCACCCGGGCCGAATTTACGAACGTCCGACAGGCACCGGACGTCCGGACCCTCACGAGCCGTCGGACGACCGGTAACTCCCAGGCGTCTGACGCCTGTGCGCTGCCATGTGTTGGGCCGCAACCCATGTACCCCCACTTCGCCCCTTTTGCACTAAGACTATATATAGACTTCCGATTCCTCCTAGCTAGGGTTGGCATTAGTTTAGCTCATATTTAGAGATAGAGCATTGCTCATCCACATCGGATCTACTCCACGAGAGAGACCGCGGCCCCTCTTCGGAGAAGATCCCTTTAGATTCAAGACCCCTCTAAGGGAAGATCCCCTCATGGATTCAAGACCTCCTCATGGAGAAGACCAGCTACCTTTGTATCGTCCCTAGTTGATCGTGTACCATGTGATCTCCTATGTACTCGAGGATCTAGCACATGTGTGACTATTTCTTTTTGGTTTAGTGTTTCTCTTGTTTTCCCCCCGTGTTTTCCCTCATTTCCCTCCTCGTGTTCTTCGTGTTCATCACGGGATCCGTTCCTTTCGTGAAAGATCGGCCGAATAGGGTTCCACCCTACATCACTCGAGGACATCTTTGTCTACTCCTTATCATTACATTGATAACCAGCATAGCCCAATTGTTGTAGGGCAAAACCCTAGAGGGGATCTTTTCACACTTGGAGGGGGAAAAGAGGAAGAACACTCAAGAGCACAAGACACAAAACACTCAAACAAACCCAAATATCACATCCACTGGAGTAGCACACATGAGATCCACAAGATTACATGAACAGTTCAAGGAAAATAGCACTAGGTAAGTTCTTCCCACAAGGTGAGGTCTTGATCTTGATATTCTCCAAGAGGAGGGCTTGATAATCCCAAGGATTCTTCCCAAAAGGGGGTCTAGATCTCCAAGAGGAGGGGATACAAGGAGCAAAGCTCACAAATGTCTCACATATACTTTGCTAACCCTAAACATGGTTCTAGGTATGACTTATATAGCCTTGGGGTCGAAGGAGATGAAGAGGAGGGCGAGATGCAATCTCAGTCGGCCATCCTGGGAGGCCCGTGCGCACGGGGGTCCCATGGGCATGATACACGCCCGTGCGCACGGGGTGCTCGAGCGCCAACTTCCTGGGCAATCCATGGGCACGGGGTCTCGGGGGCCGTGCGCACGGGGTCACCTGGGACTTCCAGTGTTGCTACTGTTGCGCTCTGTCTTGGTTCATGTGGCCTTGGGGTGGTCCTCCTTCTCCTTGGTGATGCTCCTGAGCTTCGTGGTAGTGTTCCTCTTCGTACCTAATGAGACATATCATATTTTGGTGATGTAGCAACCAAGTACCATTCGTATCCGTATGCATGTTAAGTAGGAAGGAGTTCACCTCGGTTTCCAAAGCACGTGCTCTCGCTCTTGTCACAGGTCCACATGGGTCTTGATGTGTTGGTGTAGAGTCCATGGGGATGATGGAAGGATGCTCTGCATCATCTTGCCCCCCCCCCCCTTGGGAGAGATTCGACCACGGATCATGATCGTCATCACCATGGTGCTTGGCCAAGTCTTTGACGTTGAAGATGTCGCTCACGTTGTACTTGTCGCATGGGATGTCGACCTTGTAGGCGTTGTCGTAGGAGGGTGCGAGCACCTTGAAGGGTCCATCGGCTCTCGGGAGTATCTTGGACTTTCTTTCCTTGGGGAAGCGGTCCTTGCGTAGATGTATCCATACTTGATCACCCGGTTGGAACACCATGGGAGACTTGTGGGTGTTGAGCTTGGAGGTGAGTCGTTGTACGTGGTGCTCGATCGTAGAACGTGTTTCTTCATGCATCTTCTTGAGGTAGGCGGCTCTTGTACTAGCGTCCATGTTTGCTCGTTGTTCAAGCGGTAGGAAGGATGTCCAATGGCGACAATGGGTTGAAGCCATAGACAACCTCAAAGGGGGACTTGCCATTTGTAGAGTGTCTTGCACGGTTGTAGGCGTACTCGGCGATAGGTAGGCACTCCTCCCATTCCTTGATATTCCTCTTGATTAACACGCGTAGGAGAGTGGCAAGCGTCCGGTTGGTGACTTCCGTTTGGCCATCGGTTTGAGGATGATATGCGGTGGAGAAGAGGAGCCTGATTCCGAGCTTGGCGCAAAGTGTCTTCCAAAATTAGCTTAAGAACTTGACATCCCGGTCCGACACAATTTTCTTTGGCATGCCGTGCAACCTCAAGATTTCCCTACAAAAGAGATTGGCAACATGTGAAGGATCGTCTATCTTATTGCATGGGATAAAATGAGCCATTTTAGAAAAGCGATCTACGACAACAAATATGGAATCCTTGCCATTTTCAGTTCTAGGTAAGCCAAGTATAAAATCCATGCTAATATCTTCCCAAGGCTGATGTGGAATAGGTAGGGGCATATGTAAACCATGGGATTGAGATTATGACTTAGCTTTGCAACATGTAGAGCACCGTGTGGTGAAACGTGCAGCATCGCGATACATGTGAGGCCAAAAATAGTGCTTTGAGAGCAAGGCAAAAGTCTTGTCGCGTCCAAAATGTCCCATGAGTCCACCTCCATGAGCTTCTTGCAAAAGTAACAAATGAAGAGAGGACTCGGGAATGCATAGTTTGTTAGCTTTCATAAGGTAACCATCTTTGATATAGTATCGTTCCCAAGAAGTATGCGTCACACACTTAGCATAAGGAATAGCAAAAGTCACATCATGCTCATACAAATGTTTGATATGATCAAATCCAACAACATTCAATTCAAGTTGAGTAAGTAACATGCATTTGCGGGAAAGGGCATCCACCACAACATTCTCTTTGCCCTTAATGTACTTGATCACATAGGGGAAAGATTCAATAAATTCACTCCATTTAGCAGCCGTTTATTCAACTTGGTTTGGCCTCTAAGGTACTTTAGAGTCTCATGATCGGTATGTATGACAAACTCATGCGGTCTAAGGTAATGCTCCCAAACATGTAACACACGCACTAAAGCATACAATACTTTGTCATAGATGGGATAGTTAAGTTGAGCACCGGAGAGTTTTTCACTAAAATATGCAATAGCACGCTTTTCTTGCATTAAAACTCCTCCAATTCCGTTACCACTAGCATCACAATGGACCTCAAAAGTTTTGTCAAAGTTAGGCAAAGCAAGAATCGGAGCATGAGTAAGCAAGGATTTGAGCTCATCAAAAGCGGTTGATTGCAAAGGTCCCCAAACAAAGGGTGCATTCTTCTTACTCAAAGCATGTAATGGTGCGGCGATAGAGCTAAAATCCTTCACAAAGCGACGATAGAAACCCGCAAGACCTAGAAAACTACGCACTTGTTGCAAATTAGTAGGTTGTGGACAAGTTTTAATTGCTTCAATTTTGGACTCATCAACATGGACACCCTTGGAAGAAACAACAAAACCCAATAAAACAAGCTTGTCAACTCCAAAAGTGCACTTTTTCATGTTAGCAAAAAGACGTTCCTTGCGAAGAGTTCGCAACACGGTCCTAACATGCATCACATGATCTTTGATGGATTTTCTAAAAACAAGAATGTCATCGAAGTAGTCCACAACAAACACTGCAATGTAAGGACGAAGCACAAAATGCATAAGTCGCATGAAAGTACCGGGAGCTTCTGACAAACCCTGTAACATCCCGATTCTCGGAATGTTTAAGAAAAAGTTTTCCAAAAATTAGGGCCAGAAAATTTCATTTGTTTTATTTGTTACAAAGCTTAAATTGATCTTTTTATAATTTGGAGGATTTAATTTGACCTAATGCGAACTTCAATTAAATTTGAGTTTTGTTCTTTTCTTCTAGTTGGGTTTTATCTTTTGTCTTCAACACATTTAAACATGTGAGTCTGCATTTTCGTGGATTTCTTACATTGTTTGATATTTGTTTCAGCTTCTATTAGTTCTCTATATTTTCCAAAAAGAGAAGTCAATTCTTTTCCATATGTTAAACACTAGGCCAAATTTCCTAAGCCCATTCTAGACCATCTTTATTTTTTCTATTCCGTGTTCTCTCAATAGGAATGGGCCAAAGGCCAACTTTTTTTTTTCCTTCTGTCCCACTTGGGCCTAGCTGAACTAGGCCAACACCGAGCTCTCCTAGCGAGCACCTCCTCTCCTTTCTGTACGTTCACGTTTCACAACTAACAGAAGAGGAAACCTCAACAGCCACCATGCATGTTAACTGATACCCTTCCTTTAATTCCTCCTTCCTGCCTATTTCTCTCCACTTCCTTTCCCTCCCAACCAGCGCCTCTTCTCCTTCCTCTTCCTTCTGTACGCTCCCTCCGCTCCCTCTACACACACAGACACACATAGAAGAAACGTACAGCCACACCTAAAGAAGAGAAACAACCCTCCCTCTTTCCCATAAATCCCATCAGTTTCCAAAACTGCAGCCCCTCCTTTTTGTGCGCCTCCACCTCCTCTTCCACCCCGCACAAACTCCACACTCTCCCTTCCTTGTTCTCTTGAGAACACTTTGCAAAGAAACGGTGCTCCATGGACACCGGTGTTTGACCCCGATGAAGGAGGTCATCCCCATCCGTTTCCTTGCGCCACGAACTTCTTCTCCATGCCATGAATCCATTCAAAGAAGAAACAACATGATCTGTCGACCACACACGAAGAATTCTGCATGTCCGCGTACACTGTTCATCAAGTTCGTCGCACCGTTCCGTCAAACTCGGTGAGCCTTTATCAAATTCTTTTTGCACGCGTGCTTGTCATCACCTAGTGTATCCTGTAGACATCATGATTCCACCTATCTCTATCGTTGGCCGCGTGTGTCCGAAACCGAGATCGATTGGTGGCAACGACATATCTTTTTTGTTTTCTGTTCGTCAGATGGTCTTGAGGTCAACATATGAAACGATAGTTTTGGTCATAGGAACTCGGCGGTATATTTAGATTGTCGTTGTAATAGGTGTGTTGTGGGGTGGTTTTAATCATAGTTGTTTTGGGTAAAATTCAAGTGAGTTTCTTATTCGGTTAACTTTTATGTTAATATGTTTTTTATTGCATGTTCATGACATGTCTAGAAGTTACTCCTAAATATTTCATAATGTTAGGAGTGCATGCTAATCATCTCATATATTTTACAGAGTGTCATGTGATTTCTTAGACGTATTTGTAGTATTATTTAAATTGTCAAATATAGTATGATCTTGATGGTATTTTTCTTTGGTGCGTGCGTAGTCCTATGATATATCTCTGTACAAGTCTTTGCAAATTCTTACCATGTGTGCGAGTTGATTGGTGTATCGGATTATTATTGTTCGTAAATGCTTGTTGGGTGTTACTATTTTAATTAGATTTGGAGCATTGATAGGTAATCGTATTGTTATCATTTAAATAATGCCTAGTACTATTTATGGTTCTATGTTGAGAATGCGTACACATTTTTGGTGAATTGTCTCCATGCTTAGGACCTTATAAGATTATTCTAAGCATTGTTTGATTTCTTTAATTATTAAGGACTTCATCTTTTCTTATTTTCTTATTGTTTAGCATGAAGATATCTTAGATATGGTTTACATTTTCATTTCCGTCCATGTCGCATGTTCGTTTTATTGGTTTGAAAGCATGGCATGCCTCTGATAGTTATGAGGCATCATTTGTAGGTGGTTTGCATAGTTTTCTTTATGATAGATGTCAAATAAAATGCCTTGTTGTTTGGAAATGAGTGCATTATAGTATGTTGTGTAGAATATAATTTCCAAGTTGTTCCTCTTCTTTCTAGATGTTTGTTATCCATGATTTCATGGTTGGATGCTTTATGTCATTCATATTTGTATTGCTATATTGAATCATTCTGATGGAATAAAACTAGTTTATTGCATATTGATAATTATCATGTGTGTTTATTTATATTAGTTTATTACCATGCCGTGTTAACAATTACTTACAGTAGAATGCATGTTTGGTTGTATGCATACCATGTACTATATCATTTCTAGTTTGCATTGTATGACTACACATATGGTTAGCCCTGATTTACATTATAGTAGTTTGTTGATCTTGTGCATATTTTTATTGAGCAACTTCTTGCTTGATCAATACTATGCCATGTTTGCAATTTCTTAAAGTAGAAAGCATTCTTTATTGAATGTTTCACATGCATGTGTTATATAATCGCTAGTTTATACTTTATGATCACGCATATGGTTAGTCTTTGCTTGGTAGAGATACATGCTACTAGTGAATGATTCCTCTTGCTTGGTCAATACCATGTCATAATGTTCGATTCTATAACTAGATTGCGTAGAGTGGGTATAGCAATCGTGTATCGAATCATGCCTAGTTGACTGCCCTATGTTGGTGCAAGTGTAAGTTGTACTATATAGCAAATGCATGACATTTCTATTATTCTTGCTTTGTTATTTCATTGCTTGATTTCATTGATGCAATGACCTCGATGTTTACTGGCTTAGTATGATTTACCCCTTGTGCTTCTAAGGCACAACTAGCATGATAATGTTGTGTGCTAACGGCATGCTCGATGTTTGGTTAGCGTATATCAACTAAGTTGTGTTGTTATTATGAGTGTATTGTATTGGTAGCATAGCGGGTAGCATATGTAATGATATTCCATGCTTATGGGTATATATCTAGTCGTTGCATTGTTATATGCCTAGACATCTTTCATGCAAGTGATGTTTCATGTCTTATTATACTACCATGTGTTATAGTTGTTTCAATAGTCCATCTCATGTTCAAGATATTTTACCTTTCATGTTAGTTGAGTTGTGCCTTCCTCATATGCTTAACGCGCATAGTTTGCTCTGTTGTTTAAGCATGTGTGGGTAATCTTGTTACTAGTGGTCATTGGATATCTGTTCTTTCGTACTTAAAGAACATGTACTACTTTAGTATCTTCTCATGATCACTTGTATGTTTGATGCTTGTGGTTTTAGTTAAGGTCTCTTTATGATTCTTAATTCACATGCCTTGTATGATATGTGCCATATTATTGTATTGTTTATTTTCTTTCTAGTGTTGTGTTGGCTCTTGATATAAGAGTACTTCTTAATATTACTTATGGATGATGTTTATACATTGCTTGTTGTTAACCATTATAAATATTTGGATTCCTCCAAATATTTATTCTTGGTTGATTACCACATTTAATCATATCATGTCTAGGATAGTTGTTCATCCAATTGTTCTGTGTGTTGTATAGTTCTTATTGATTGTTTGACAAATGAATTTGTTAGATATAATGGTGTTGATCCCATTTTATTTTAATAATGTTTTAGGTCTAAACCTAGATCTTATTTCAATTCATTTTATTGAATGATGTTTGATTGCTTGACTAGTATGGTTTATAATGTTGGTTTGGTTGTCTTATGGAATACTTGCTTTTGAGTTATGATGTAGTTGATGTTTATGTTTGGTTGCTATTAACCATTCTAAATATTTAGATGATATCTAAATATTTATCTGTGGTTAACCTTTACCTTTATCATACCATGATATGATTGTGTAGTTAAATGCATAAGGTGGTTCCATTCCATGTGTGTTGTTGCCATTGTGTTGGTGTTATAGTAGTTCCTTAAGTCGTGATGTGTGGTGGGCACTATTAGTTAATATTAGAACTTTGGTATTGATCGCCAAGCCTTCCATAGTTGTGTCAACCTAAACCTTGTCACTTCGTTCAATCCTCTCTACTTACCTCCCTATCATGCTATCTCATTTCAGAATCTCCATCTGATCGATATCTCACTATCCATCCACTCTTAATTTGTTTTGGATGTTATTTGGATTTACTATTGTTTTGGTATTTATTGTTTTTCCTTTGCTATCGTTACGATGAGTAGGGAGTGACGACGATGTTGGACATGGACATAACAGATTACCGGAGAAGGACTCAACAACGAAGGCATGCCTCCTTCTTTGATCATACTTATCCTATGGTTTACAAAATTGCATTGAGTTTTATTGGTTACTATATGCATGCTATTTTAATTCTTGTAGCTAGCATGTCGATTGACACATTACCTTGATCCGCTTGTCGCCTATTCAATTGACACTTGAGTAGAATATAGTATTCTGGTAGAGTAGAAATGCTTAGCCATGCTTATTACCCTATAGGTGCTTTGTTGAATGACCTTTGAGTCATTGACACTTGAAACTTATCGCCGAGCTAGGCTGATTGGCCCTTGTTGATCTCCTCTACTCTCTTCTACTCTGGGTGAAACTTACCATCTGGATACTGGTGCGGGCGACAGCTGAATCAAGGATTGAAGGAGCGATTGGCTGCCCTTCACGAGTTGAAGGGGGCAATCAGTCGTCCGTGCCGCATGAGGCCTAATAAGTCTTGGATTTGAAGATTGTGATAACAGTACAACCACATGCTATATGGGCACTGGCTTGGTCAAATAAGCTAGTCAGCCTTAGGTGTTGATGTTGCCGTACCGCAGATGGGATAGCTGCCTTGCGAGGAGTATCCTCGGCACAGATGGGGGGACCGGTTTGAGGACGTACTCTCAATTCCGTGTGCCAGACCCGGTGGGATGTCACATCTTTGGGGGATCTAGTCCAAAGACCTCATCACAATCTCCCTGCCGGTATACCAGATGGTGTACTACGCTAGCGACGGCTAGTGGCAACAAGTCGGGATTGTGTCGTGTGGGTAAAGTGTACAACCTCTGCAGAGTGTAAAACTATTCGAATAGCCGTGTCTACGGTCAAGGACAGCGCATGAATCTTTCTTGACATACATGACCTGTCTTGCTTATTCCCTCTTTGCCCCTATTCTTGAAACCTATGATGGACGTGAGTTGATCGAGGATCCTCACTTGAAGAAAGTTATTTTGCAGATAAAACATGTTTTCATCTAAAACTGCTTTTACCCAACTGCTTTATTTGTCAAACAAAATTAGCTTTATGAAAATGAGCCATACAGCCTTCCTTTGAAGCCACATGTAGTTATGAGGACCTTCCCCGAGGGAGGCATGTTGAGTACGTAATGTACTCATGGCAATAATTTTGTTGACAGCAGAGTTGCATGGAGATGAAGGTGATGACTACGACTACTATAGCAATCCGTAGGAGTGAGGTCACGTGGACTACATCGACTGCCTGTGGCTGAGATGGAGTCGCTACGCATTGTAATTTCCGCTGTTTTTCTGAATGTAATAAGTGTCATGAGACATTTATCTAGGTATGCCTTGTGGCAAGATATATTTAAAATTGTAATACCTTTTATGTATTGTGCAATGATATCATTTCACTGTGTTGTCGACAATGATCCTGGGGTTGACAAATATACACAGGTGGGTCTGGAAGTTAATTCCGGGTTCTCACAAACCCATTGTCACACCCTAGCTAGTCCATGCATTAGAGTGTGCATCATGTTTACTTTCATCAGAAACTTGAAATGGAGAAGGCAGAACCCCCAGCACCCCTTTTGAAATCAACTAGGGTTTACTAAAAATAATTTCAATGAACCTGAAATGCCTTCTAAAATATTCACCCTCTTTGCCTTGGGTTAGAACCTCTGGCAAAATTTGGTGCACAATTTTCTAGGTTAACAGAAGGTCATTGATTTAAATCATAAATACTTGAATTTGGGCATTTAAATGCTATAAAATAATTCAAATGCTCAAATAATTCTGCAAATAATGTTTGCTGTTAGGAATAATTCCAACAGAGCCCACAATTATTTTCAGGATTTTAGTAAGTGCCTAAGTATTTTAAATAAAGCCCTAAAGCTACAGAAAAATAGAAAAGGAAACAAAATCAAAAAAAGGGGGGAGAAAGAAGCCCACCTGGGCCTTACCTGGCTCGGCCAGTCACCCCCTACCTCGCGCCAGGAGGCAGGGGCGCGTGCTCGCCGTGCGCCGGCCACGCGTCGGCCACCTCCTACTTCTGCCGACGCTGGGAGGCGCCCAGAGACGCCACGAGACCCCCTCGTCCCCCTCTCGACCTGTCTCACTCTCCCCCTCGTCTCCCTCATCCTCTCCCGCGATGGCCGAGCGCGCCCCTCGCCGCCGATCGCCGTAGTCGCCGCCAGAGACCCCCCCTCGCCCTTCTGACAAGCCCATCAGCTCCGCCTCGACTCCCTCGTCCTCCCCACCGAGCCACGCTTTGCCGGAAGCCCTGCAACGCCGCCTTCGCCCTTGTCTTCAACCTCGGGCATCCGAGATCGCCGGCGACTGTGCGCCCACTCCGTTGCGTCCCCGAGCTCCCCAAGACCACTGCTGCACTCCCCGTGAGCTTCTCCTTCGATCCCCACCTTCCCCTTGCTCGTTTGCGCCCTGTAGCTCCGATTTCCACCGCGGCCGAAGCTCGCCGGCGTCGTGCCTCATCGCCGTCGTGGCCAGAGCCACTGTGGCTTGAAGCCGGGCACACCACCGTGCTCAGCGCAGTCCCAGGAACCTAACGCACCAGTCCTCGCGCCTCGCCGTGCCCCGTAGCGTCGGGTTCAACCATGCCCGAACTCCGGCGACCGCCAAGGTCGTCGCCGGCGTCGTTGCCGGCCACCCCAAGCCCAACTACCACTACCAAACGATGCGGCTCGCTCCCCGCATCGCGTAGCACATCTCCGCCGTCGTTTTGGTCGCCTGAGGGCGTTTTCCGAAGCCCTCCGCCGTCTCGGGCCTCGCCGGCGTCGAGTTGCCGGCGAGTTGACCCAGTTTGACCCCTGGGTGGGCCCAGGTAAACCCCCCCTGAGTCTATGACAGGTGGGGCCGGCCTGTTAACTAATTTAGGTTTAGTTTTAATTAATTTTAATTAAATTAGTCACTGACATGTGGGCCCATGCCCCACTGACAGTTAATTAGTGTTAATCTAATTCTGCTAATTAACTAAGAGGCTGACAGAAGGGGCCCACCAGTCAAGTTTGACCTGGGCTGGCGCCTTTGACCTGCTGAGGTCAGCATGACGCAATGCTGACGCAGTAATTAAATTTCTGGATTTATTTTTATACAGGAAATTCCAGAAAATAGTTCAAACTTCGAAAATTCATAAAAATTCAACCGTAACTCCAAATGAAATAATTTATATATGAAAAATTATCAGAAAAATTCAATCTATCCATCTGTAATGGTTTCATGCATGACAAAACAAGTTTACCTTGCTGTTTAGGCAGAATAAGGAAATGTACTATTAAGGCCATGTTTAATGAGCTAATATTTGAATCTTTGATTAAAATGAGTTCATCCCTTTCTATTCTAGCTTGCATTAGGCCAAGACACAATCATATTGCCATGTCATAGCATGCATCATATTGTTGCATATCGTCATGTGTTGATTATGTTCCGATGTGTTCTTCGTGGTAGGTTCTGCCTCCGAGGATATTCACGAGTATCCAACTGAAGGGCAGTATCCCGCTACCACTCCATCAGGCAAGCAACCCATTGATCATCCTGATACAAACCCATGTTCCCGCTTCTGCTCTTGTTTACTGCATTAAGACAACGCGATTCAAACTGCTGTGTGTTATGGTAGTTGAACCCTTATCCTCTGCATGACCTATCGTTGCCACAGTAACTAGATGAAACCCACTAGCATGTGTAGGAGTTGATTGAGCCATGTATGTGATTCCTACCTTGCTATGCCTGCTATGCTTAGAGTTGTGTCAGGTCTGGTTCATCTGGGTGATGGGCTAGAGTGAAATGCTTATGTCGGTAATATGAGGGATGTGTTGAACATGTTTTGATAAAGGTATCGATGAGAGGCCATGTAGGAGTACATGGTGGGTTGTTTCATTGAGGCCGTCCCTAAGAACTGAGATATGTATGCGTGATTTAAGATTCAGCTACTACCACACATTGGGCCCTGAGATATGACCCCGCTCGACTTACTGACCCCTCTCGCCTCTGTCCAGGAGTTGCAACTAGTTTCTGGTGTTTGTAGGACATGTGTTGGCGGCCGTGCGTAGCGCTGACCCTAGGGGTGGGCTATGTTGCGGTAGATACACCGTGGCACGGTGTACCGAGTCACCCGTTTGGTGTCTCGGGAACCCTGTTCACATCGTTTGGGGCCGTTGAGGACACCCCGGCCGCATTTCCTTGCGGATGGAACCTGAATAGGTGATAAACCTGGACTAGAGACTTGTGAGGTTAGTCAGGTCGTGGTCTACACCCACGTCGGTTTTCGCTTGAAGTCTGCCGAGCACATGTCGTGTGCAGACGCTAAGTGGTGGAAACATGTGTGACGAAGTACACCCCTGCAGGGTATAAAACTATTCGAATAGCCGCGTCCGCGGTAAAGGACTACTTGGTTGCATATACAGTTCATAGACAAGTTAATGGATACTACTAAAAGACTCAAGATAAGTGTGAGTACCGAGGATGGCCCTCTCGCAGGATGACGAGGGAGGATCCCCGGTGGAGTATTGTGTTGGTGAGTAGTGGACTCGTGTGCGAAAACTATTTACTAGAGAGGTTCCGTGGGATAGCTTAGCCAAGAGTCAAAGCTGGCTTGCTGCATAACCCCACAACCTTCTTGAGAATAAGCATGTATAGTAGGTTCTGATGTAAGACTTGCTGAGTACCTTTGTACTCATGTTTGCTTATTTATTGTTTTCAGACGACAACACTGCCCCCTCCGATGGGTTTTATGTAGACCTTGACGTCGACGAGTGACTAGCCACCCAGGTGATGATCCTGGCCATGGAGGGCCCTATGTAGATAGACAGGCTTTGAAAAGCCATCTTTCTTTTTAGAGTCTGTACTCAGACTAGTTGCTTCCGCATGTGCTTGTATGATTGTATGACTTGAGTGTCGGATCATGTGACCCCTATCTGTATGACATGTTATGTATGGCTCTCTGGAGCCTTTAAATAAAGTACTTGAGTTGTAGAGTTTTGTTGTGATGCCATGTTGTATGTACTCATATCGGGCATATTGTGTGTATGATTGAAATGCTTGGTATGAGTGGGATCCGACAATCTAGTTGTTTATCCTTGACAGCCTTTCTTATGGGGAAATGTAGTCTAGTGTTCCTCGAGCCATAGTAGTCTGCTACAGTCCGGTTCACCGGAGTCCTGCTAGCCCAGCACTACTGTTCAGGACACTTGACTGGCCGGCATGTGTTTCACTTTGTCTCTATGTCTGTCCCTTCGGGGAAATGTCACGCGGTGACTTCCGGAGTCCTGCCTAGCCTGCTACAGCCCGGGATCCCCGGAGTCCTGTTAGCCCAGTGCTACAGCCCGGAATCACTCGTTGATGACCGACATGTTCGATGTGATTCATGTATGCCTGTCTCCATAGGTCTGTGCCACTTTGGGTTCACGACTAGCCATGTCGGCCCGGGTTCTCTGTCATATGGATGCTAGCGACACTATCATATATGTGAGCCAAAAGGCGCAAACGGTTCCGGGCCATGGTAAGGCGACACCCGTGGGATACCGTGCGTGAGGCCGCAAAGTGATATGAGGTGTCACCGGCTAGATCGATGTGATTTGGAATCGGGGTCGTGACACCCATAGGCATAACTAACCACTCGTACAATCCAAATTTAGTTTTGAAAGCAGTTTTCCATTCGTCACCTTCTTGTATGCGTATTTGATAATAGCCACTTTTGAGATCAATTTTGGAGAAAATGGTCGCGCCGCTAAGCTCATCTAACATATCATCTAGGCGAGGTATGGGATGCCTATAACGAACGGTGATAGCATTGATGGGTCTACAATTGGAGCACATGCAAAAACTACCATCTTTCTTGGGCACAAGTATAACTGGAACGGCACAAGGGCTCAAGCTTTCACGTACATGACCGTTGTCGATGAGTTGTTGTACTTGCTATTGGATCTCCTTAGTTTCTTTGGGATTGATGCGGTAGGGAGCCTTGTTCGGAAGAGGTGCGCCGGGGATGAGGTCGATCCTATGTTCAATGCCACGTAGAGGAGGGAGACCAGGGGGTAGCTCATTGGGGAAGACATCTTTGAATTCATGCAACAAGTTAGAAAACATTAGAGGTAGAGGATTAGGATTGTTAGTTTCTGCCACCTCATCTTTTCATAGGAGGACAAAGTGGATGACACTCGATGGGTTCTCACATATGTCTCTCATCCCTCTTTTTGTGGCTAGGAGGACTAAGTTTTTCTCTCTTGGCGAAGAGGCGCTCAATTTTGGCTTGTGGCTCTCACTTTGTTTTTGGTGGTTCACTCTCTCACTAGGCTCTCTATGGTGGGTGGAATCTTGCTTGTCAGCGATTACTTGGCTTGGTGACATAGGTCAAAGCACATATTCCTTGCCTTTCATCTTGAAGCTATAGTGGTTTGTTCTTCCATTATGGGTGACTCCGCGATCAAATTGCCAAGGGCGACCCAAGAGAAGATGGCACACGGACATAGGTGATAACCCACAAGTATAGGGGATCTATCGTCGTCCTTTCGATAAGTAAGAGTGTCGAACCCAACGAGGACCAGAAGGAAATGATAAGCGGTTTTCAGCAAGGTATTCTCTACAAGTACTGAAATAAGTGGTAACTGATAGTTTTGTGATAGGATGAGTTGTAATGAGCAACGGGTAACAAAAGTAAATAAAGTGCAGCAAGGTGGCCCAATCCTTTTGTAGCAAATGACAAGTTGGAACAAACTCTTATAATAGGAAAAGCGCTCCCGAGGACACATGGGAATATCGTCAAGCTAGTTTTCATCACGGTCATTTGATTCGCGTTCGATACTTTGATAATTTGATATGTGGGTGGACCGGTGCTTGGGTGTTGTTCTTACTTGAACAAGCATCCCACTTATGATTAACCTCTATTGCAAGCATCCGCAACTACAACAAAAGTATTAATGTAAACCTAACCATAGCATGAAACATATGGATCCAAATCAGCCCCTTACGAAGCAACGCATAAACTAGGGTTTAAGATTCTGTCACTCTCGCAACCCATCATCTACTTATTACTTCCCAATGCCTTCCTCTAGGCCCAAATAATGGTGAAGTGTTATGTAGTCGACGTTCACATAACACCACTAGAGGCTAGACAACATACATCTTATCAAAATATCAAACGAATACCAAATTCACATGACTACTCATAGCAAGACTTCTCCCTTGTCCTCACGAACGAATGTAATTACTCACAAAGCATATTCATGTTCATAATCAGAGGGGTAATAATATGCATATAGGATCTGAACATATGATCTTCCACCAATTAAACCAACTAGCATCAACTACAAGGAGTAATCAACACTACTAGCAACCTACTAGCACCAATCCCGGACTTTGAGACAAGAATTGGATACAAGAGATGAACTAGGTTTCGGAGATGAGATGGTGCTGGTGAAGATGTTGATGGAGATTGCCCTCTCCCGATGAGAGGAGCGTTGGTGATGACGATGGTGATGATTTCCCCCTCCCAGAGGGAAGTTTCCCCGGCAGAACAGCTCTGTCGGAGCTCTAGATTGGATCCGCCACGGTTCCGCCTCGTGGCGGCGGAGTCTCATCCCGAAAAGTTCCTCCTTACTTTTCTCTCATCGAAAGACCTCATATAGGAGAAGATGGGCGTCGGAGAGCCACCAAGGGGCCCACGAGGTAGGGGGCGCGCCCTAGGGGGGGCGCCCCCACCCTCTTGAGCAGGGTGTGGGCCCCCTGGCCTTCATCTTTGGCGTGGATTTTTCTTTATTTATTTTAAGAAGTTCCGTGGAGTTTCAGGACTTTTGGAGTTGCGTAGAATAGTTCTCTAATATTTGCTCCTTTTCCAGACCAGAATTCCAGCTGCTGGCATTTCCATCCTTATGTAAACCTTGTAAAATAAGAGAGAATAGCCATAAGTATTGTGACATAAAGTGAAATAACAGTCCATAATGCGATAAATATCGATATAAAAGCATGATGCAAAATGGACGTATCAACTCCCCCAAGCTTAGACCTCGCTTGTCCTCAAGCGAAAAGCCAATAACAATAAATATGTCCTCATGTTTAGAGGTAGAGGCGTTGATAAAAAATAAAATACGGACATGAAGGCATCATGATTATTCTCATAACAGCAACACATATATATATATATATTGTCATATGACTACTTATGTTAAAGTGATGATCTATTCACAATGCAAAATCATAAATCAGAAACCTTATCGGGCTCCAACAAACTATAATCTCAGTCATTGAAGCAATTGCAATTTATCATAACATCGGAGAGAGTCTATGTCAGAGCTAAAAAGCAAGTCCACATACTCAACTATCATTTAGTCCTCCATAATTGCTAACACTCATGCGATACTTGTGGTTACGGAGTTTTAATCGGACACACAGAAAGATAGGGGCTTATAGTTTTGCCCCACAACCTTTTACCTCAAGGGTAATGTCAACAATAATGGTTCATGCTCCCCTACATCCAATTAGATATATATATCATCTTCTTTCCAACATGCTGAGCTTGCCAAAGGATAAAATGAAAAAGAAAAGGTGAAGATCACCATGACTCTTGCATAAGGTAGAAGATAATAATAAAGGATAGGCTCTTCACAGAGGGAAGCAGAGGTTGCCATGTGCTTTTATGGTTGGATATATAAAATCTCAATGCGAAAGAACGTCACTTTATATTGCCCCTTGTGATATGAACCTTTATTATGCAGTCTGTCGCTTTTATTACTTCCACATCACAAGATCGTATAAAGCTTATTTCTCCCACAACAATCAATCATACATATTTAGAGCAATTTTTATTGCTTTGCACCGATGACAACTTACTTGAAGGATCTTACTCAATCCATAGGTAGATATGGTGGACTCTCATGGCAAAACTGGTTTAGGGATATTTGGAAGCAAAAGTAGTATTTCTACTTGGTGCTGAGAATTTGGGTAGCATGAGGGGGAAAGGCAAGCTCAACAAGTTAGAGGATCAATGACAACATACTTTATCTCAGATATAAGAAATACATAACTCATTACGTTGTCTTCCTTGTCCAACATCAACTCTTTAGCATGTCATATTTTAATGAGTGCTCCCAATCATAAAAGATGTCAATGATAATATATCTATATGTGAAAACCTCTCTTTCCTTATTACTTCCTATTAATTGCAACAATGACCAAAGCTATGTCTGCCAACTCCCAACAACTTTTAATGATCATACTCTTTCTATGTGAAGTCATTACTCTCAATAAGATCAATATGAACTTTTTGTTTCTTTTTGTTTCTTTTTTTCTCTTTTCTTTTATTCACCCAAGATCATGGCAAAATAATCAAGCCCTTACTCAACACTAATCTTTATTATATATAACTCACGGACTCGATTACATAGAGAGATCATAAAGCAAAACTCAAAACTAGATCATGCCATAAACTTTATTCTACTAGATCAAGATACTACTAATAGGATCGAACTAAGAAAAACGATAAAGATAGGAGTTGTGATTGTGATACGATACCGGGGGACCTCCCCCAAGCTTGGCAGTTGCCAAGGGGAGTACCCATCCCCACGTCATTATATCTCCTTGGTTGGTGAAGAAGGTGGCGGTGATGGATAATCGCACATCGAGCGTAAGAGGTCCTCCAGCTTGCGAATAATGCCCTTGAGTGCAACAATATGCTCCTTCAACAAAATATTTTCTTGTGTGAGATACTTGTTTTGTATACGAGCCAACTCAATCATCTTGAAAGCTTCGATCTCAGTTGGGGTAAGAAGGTTATGATCAATTTGAAGGGTGTCTTTTGCTGCTGGAGCTTGATCCTCCGTGGTCTTCCTGATCCTTTCATCCTTGTTGACCCTCGTGGGTTCTTCCCTCTTCAGATCTATCTTCATTAGCCAAGCATCGTTGTCACCATTGTTGGAGGAGGGATACGACATGATGCCTAGCCTGAAAAACACTGACAGAAAACAGCTCGAAACAAGAACAGAGGAGGTTTGCGTGATACGGGAGTCAAAACCTCCGGGAGATTATATAATGAATTTTTACTGACCAAAATACGTAACGTGCAAGAAAACAGAGTCCGGAAGGCACACGAGGTGCTCACAAGGTAGGGGGGCGCGCCCAGGGGGATAGGGTGTGCCCACCACCCTCGTGGGGCCCTCGTGTCCTTCCCGGACTGCTACTTATTTTTCTATTTTTCCAAATATTCCAAAATGGAGAAATATTGCCTTAAAAATTGTTTTGGAGTCGGTTTACTTACCGTACCACATACCTATTCCTTTTCTGAGTCTGAAACATTCCGGAAAGTGTCCCTTATGTATTCCTCCGGGGTTACGGTTTCAATAATATTGGTTTCAACATTTATGGGATTACCTGAGATATAAAGTTTGATTCTTTGACCGTTTACCACCTTCGGATTTGTGCCCTCGAAGTTGTTGATTTTTATGGCACCGGAACGATAGACCTCTTCGATAACATAGGGGCCTTCCCATTTAGAGAGAAGTTTTCCTGCAAAAAATCTTAAACGAGAGTTGTATAGCAATACATAATCACCTACATTAAACTCACGCTTTTGTATCCTTTTGTCATGCCATCTTTTAACTTTTTATTTAAACAACTTGGCATTTTCATAAGCTTGGGTTCTCCATCCATCAAGTCAGCTAATATCAAATAACCTCTTTTCACCGACAAGTTTAAAATCATAGTTGAGCTCTTTAATAGCCCAATATGCCTTATGTTCTAGTTCGAGAGGTAAGTGACATGCTTTTCCATAGACCATTTTATACGGAGACATACCCATAGGATTTTTGTATGCAGTTCTATAAGCCCATAATGCATCATCAAGCTTCTTGGACCAATTCTTTCTAGACCTATTAACAGTCTTTTGCAAAATTAATTTGAGCTCTCTATTGCTCAACTCTACTTGACCACTAGACTGTGGGTGATAAGGAGATGCAATTCTATGATTAGCATCATATTTAGCAAGCATTTTATGGAAAGCACCATGAATAAAGTGTGAACCACCATCAGTCATTAAATATCTAGGGACTCCAAACCTCGGGAAAATAACTTCCTTAAGCATTTTAATAGAAGTGTTATGATCAGTACTACTAGTTGGAATAGCTTCTACCCACTTAGTAACGTAATCAACATCAACTAGAATATGTGTGTATCCATTAGAGGCAAGAAAAGGTCCCATATAATCAAAGCCCCAAACATTAAACGGTTCAATAACAAGAGAATCATCATAGGCATTTCTTGAAGTCTACTAATATTACCAATTCTTTGACATTCATCACAAGCCAAGACAAACTTACGGGCATCCTTGAAGAGAGTAGGCCAATAAAAACTAGATTGCAATACCTTATGTGCAGTCCTATCTCCAGCGTGGTGTCCTCCATAAGACTCGGAGTGACACTTGCGTAGGATCTGTTCATGTTCATGCTCAGGTACACAACGTCTAATAACACCATCTACTCCTTCTTTATAAAGATGTGGGTCATCCCAAAAGTAATGTCTCAAATCATAGAAGAACTTTTTCTTTTGTTGGTATGTGAAGCTAGGTGGTATAAATTTAGCAACAATATAATTAGCATAATCAGCATACCATGGAGTACTACGAGAAGTACTTATAACATTTAATTGTTCATCAGGAAAGCTATCATTAATAGGTAGTGGGTCATCAAGAATATTTTCTAACCTAGACAAGTTGTCTGCAACGGGGTTCTCAGCTCCCTTTCTATCAACAATATGCAAATCAAATTCTTGTAGCAAGCGAACCCATCTAATAAGTCTAGGTTTAGCATCTTTCGTTTCCATAAGATATTTAATAGCAGCATGATCAGTTTGAATAGTTACTTTAGAATCAACAATATAAGATCTGAACTTATCACAAGCAAATACAACTGCTAAAAGCTCTTTTTCAGTAATAGCATAATTCCTTTGATCATTGTCTAGAGTCTTACTAGCATAATGAAGAACATTTAATTTCTTATCAACTCTTTACCCTAGAACAACACCTATAGCATAATCACTGGCATCACACATGATTTCAAAGGGTAAATTCCAATCAGGTGGTTGAACAATAGGTGCAGAGACTAATGCTTTCTTAAGTATTTCAAATGCTTCTACACAATCATCATCAAAGACAAATGGTTTATCTTTTTGCAATAAATTAGTCAGAGGCCGAGAAATTTTTGAGAAGTCCTTAATGAACCTCTGTAAAAGCCGGCGTGACCAAGGAAACTTCTTATACCTTTGATGTCCTTGGGACATGGCATCTTTTCAATAGCATCAACCTTGGCTTTATCAACTTCAATACCTCTTTCAGAAACTTTGTGCCCCAAGACAATACCTTCATTAACCATAAACTGACACTTTTCCCAATTCAAGACAAGATTAGTTTCTTCACATCTCTGCAAAACTCGATCAAGATTGCTCAAGCAATCATCAAAAGAGGAACCATAGATGGAAAAGCCATCCATGAAAACCTCACAAATCTTTTCACAAAAGTCAAAGAATATAGACATCATGCATCTTGAAAGGTAGCAAGTGCATTACATAAACCAAAAGGCATACGTCTATAAGCAAAAGTACCAAAAGGGCATGTAAAAGTAGTCTTTGATTGATCTCTAGCCGACACAGGTATTTGAGAGAAACCAGAATAACCATCTAGAAAGCAATAGTGTGTATGTTTGCATAATATTTCTAGCATTTGATCAATAAAAGGTAAGGGGTAATGATCTTTCTTAGTAGCTTTATTTAATTTGCGGAAATCAATTACCATCCTATAACCTGTGATAATTCTTTGTGGAATCAATTCATATTTATCATTAGGAACAACAGTAATACCTCCCTTCTTAGGGACACAATGGACAGGACTTACCCACTCACTATCAGCGACGGGGTAGATTATACCTGCCTCCAGAAGCTTTAGTATTTCTTTTCTTACCACTTCTTTCATTTTAGGATTCAGACGTCGTTGAGGATCACGAACTGGTTTGGCATCTGCTTCCAAATTTATTTTATGTTGACATAGAGTGGGACTAATGCCCTTAAGATCATCAAGAGTATATCCAATAGCGGCACGGTGCTTCTTCAGAGTTTTCAATAATCTTTCTTCTTCATGCTCTGAAAGGTTAGCATTAATAATAATAGGATATATCTTCTTTTCATCAAGATAAGCATATTTAAGATTATCAGGCAAAGGTTTAAGCTCAAGCACGGGATCACCCTTGGGTGGAGGAGGATCCCCTAAATTTTCAACAGGCAAATTGTGATGCAGAATAGGTTCCTGTTGAAAGAATACTTCATCTATTTCCCTTCTTTCATTCATGAACATATCATTTTCATGGTCTAGCAGATAGTGGTCTAAAGGATCACTAGGAGGTACGGCAATAGAAGCAAGACCAATAATTTCATCCTTACTAGGTAATTCTTCCTCACGATGTTGTTTACTAAATTTAGAGAAATTAAACTCATGAACCATATCATCCAAGCCAACAGTAACAACATTCTTTGTGCAATCTATGGTAGCATTGACAGTATTTAAGAAGGGTCTACCAAATATAATGGGACAAAAGCTATCTTGCGGAGAAGTGAGAACAAGAAAATCAGCAGGATACTTAGTTTTCCCACACAAGACTTCAACATCTCTAACAATTCCAATTGGTGAAATAGTATCTCTATTGGCAAGTTTAATAGTGACATCAATATCTTCTAACTCAACAGGTGCAATTTCATTCTTAATTTCTTTGTATAAGTCATGAGGTATAACACTAGCACTAACACCCATATCACATAAGCCATGATAACAATGATCTCCTATTTTAACAGAAATAACAGGCACGCCTACCACAGGTCTATGTTTATCTTTATCACAAGGTTTAGCAATTCTAGCAGTTTCACCTTGAACTGAATAACATGCCCATCAATATTATCAGACAAGAGATCTTTAACAATAGCAATATTAGGTTCTACTTTAATTTTCTCAGGAGGTGTATAAGTTCTAATATTGCTTTTACGAACAACAGTTGAAGCTTTAGCATGATCCTTTATTCTAACAGGGAAAGGTGGTTTCTCAATATAAGAAGTAGGAATAATAGGATCATTATAAGTGACAGTATTTTCTTCAACTTTAATCGGTGCAACTACTTTTACTTCTATGGGAGGATGATATTTAAACCACTTCTCCTTAGGGAGATCAACATAAGTAGCAAAAGATTCACAGAAAGAAGCTACTATCTCAGAGTCAAGTCCATATTTAGTGCTAAACTTACGGAAAATATCGGTGTCCATAAAAGATTTAACACAATCAAACTTAGGTGTCATACCTGACTCCTTACCTTCGTCGAGGTCCCAATCATCAGAGTTGCGTTTAATTCTATCCAATAAATTCCATCTGAATTCAATAGTCTTCATCGTAAAAGAGCCAGCACAAGAAGTATCGAGCATGGTGCGATTGTTTTCAGAAAGCCGAGCATAAAAACTTTGCATAATTATTTCTCTCGGGAGCTCATGATTGGGGCATGAATATAACATTGATTTAAGCCTCCCCCAAGATTGAGCGATGCTTTCTCCTTCGCGAGGCCAGAAATTATATATATAATTGCGATCACGATGAACAAGATGCATAGGGTAATACTTTTGATGAAATTCCAACTTCAATCTTTTATAGTCCCATGATCTCATATCATCACATAGCCTATACCATATCAATGTGTCTCCCTTCAAATATAAAGGGAAGACCTTCTTCTTAGCAACATCATCGGGTATACCTGCAAGCTTAAATAATCCACAAACTTCATCCACATATATTAAGTGCTCATCAGGATGCTTTGTTCCATCTCCTGTAAAAGGGTTATCTAGCAGTTTTTCTATCATACCCGAAGGATACTCATAAGGAATTTAATTTTCAATAGGTTCAGTAGGTTGAGGAGCAACTCTTTGCTCTACTGGACGGGGCGAAGATACCCCGAACAAGCCCCTCAGAGAATTACTTTCCATAGTAACAAGCGACAGTAAATTTCAGCACACTATATAAATTTTTCCTTACCAAATTCCACCTACCAATGGCGCTACACTCCGTGGCAACAGCGCCAGAAAAGAGTCTTGATGACCCACAAGTATAGGGGATCTATCGTAGTCCTTTCGATAAGTAAGAGTGTCGAACCCAATGAGGAGAAGAAGGAAATGATAAGCGGTTTTCAGCAAGGTATTCTCTGCAAGTACTGAAATAAGTGGTAACTGATAGTTTTGTGATAGGATGAGTTGTAACAAGCAACAAGTAACAAAAGTAAATAAAGTGCAGCAAGGTGGCCCAATCCTTCTGTAGCAAAGGACAAGCTGGAACAAACACTTATAATAGGAAAAGCGCTCCCGAGGACACATGGGAATATCGTCAAGCTAGTTTTCATCACATTCATATGATTCGCGTTCGATATTTTGATAATTTGATATGTGGGTGGACCGGTGCTTGGGTGTTGTTCTTACTTGAACAAGCATCCCACTTATGATTAACCTCTATTGCAAGCATCCGCAACTACAACAAAAGTATTAAGGTAAACCTAACCATAGCATGAAACATATGGATCCAAATCAGCCCCTTATGAAGCAACGCATAAACTAGGGTTTAAGCTTCTGTCACTCTAGCAACCCATCATCTACTTATTACTTCCCAATGCCTTCCTCGAGGCCCAAATAATGGTGAAGTGTTATGTAGTCGACGTTCACATAACACCACTAGAGGCTAGACAACATACATCTTAACAAAATATCAAACGAATACCAAATTCACATGACTACTCATAGCAAGACTTCTCCCTTGTCCTCAGGAATGAACGTAATTACTCACAAAGCATATTCATGTTCATAATCAGAGGGGTAATAATATGCATATAGGATCTGAACACATGATCTTCCACCAATTAAACCAACTAGCATCAACTACAAGGAGTAATCAACACTACTAGCAACCTACTAGCACCAATCCCGGACTTTGAGACAAGAATTGGATATAAGAGATGAACCAGGGTTTGGAGATGAGATGGTGCTGGTGAAGATGTTGATGGAGATTGCCCTCTCCCGATGAGAGCATCATTGGTGATGATGATTTCCCCCTCCCGGAGGGAAGTTTCCCCGGCGGAATAGCTCTACCGGAGCTCTAGATTGGATCCGCCAAGGTTCCGCCTCGTGGCGGCGGAGTCTCGTCCCGAAAAGTTCCTCCTTATTTTTTTTCTTATCGAAAGAACTCATATAGGAGAAGATGGGCGTCGGAGAGCCACCAGGGGGCCCACGAGGTAGGGGGCGCGCCCTAGGGGGGCCCACCCTCGTGAGCAGGGTGTGGGCGCCCTGGCCTTCATCTTTGGTGTGGATTTTTCTTTATTTCTTTTAATACATTCTGTGGAGTTTCAGGACTTTTGGAGTTGCGCAGAATAGGTCTCTAATATTTGCTCCTTTTCCAGACCAGAATTCCAGCTGCCGGCATTCTCCCTCCTTATGTAAACCTTGTAAAATAAGAGAGAATAGCCATAAGTATTGTGACATAAAGTGAAATAACAGTCCATAATGCGATAAATATCGATATAAAAGCATGATGCAAAATGGACGTATCAATAGGGACGATGTCACACTCCAAGGTGTCCTCATATGCGGCGATCTTGAATGAAACTTGTACTGTATGCTCCAATTGAATAGTGCCAGAGTCGCTTAGCCATTGCACCTTGTAGGGATGAGGGTGCTTCTTCTTGATCAATTGCAGATTGGAACATAGCTCGTCGCTTGCCAAGTTGTGACAACTTACTCCGTCGATTATGTCCTTCACGGAACGCCCATTGATGCTGGCCTTGGTGTGGAAGATGTGGCATCGTTGGTCTTCATCTTGATGGTGTTGGAGCGTCAAGACCTTGGAGACCACGAGAGAGGGACTTGAATCGTTGTCACAAAACACTTGATCATCTTCATCTTCGTTCACGCGGTGGTGCATTGCGACGTGCTCAAGGGCTTCCATTTTTTCTTTGCTGATCGAGTCGTATGTGCCATCATCGTTGAAAATTATTGTCCTCTTGTTGGTGCATTCTAAGGACTTGTGTCCTCGTCCTCCACATGTGAAACACTTGAAAGAACTTGTCTTGACGGGGTCGTTTGGTGGTGCCGAAGATGATGGATTCTTGGACTTGTTGTTGCTTGCTGGAGAGAGAGTCGAGGAAGCCGTAGCCTGCTTGGAACTTGACTTGTCGCCGGTACTTGGTGATGTTCTAGTTGAGGTAGGAGTTGCCGAAGTCGCGGGAGCTTGAGAGTAGGAGCCGAAATTCTTGCATGAGTACTTGGCATATTTGAAGTCATCTTGCACTTGTCGCCCAGCCTTGGTCGCTTGGTGAACTAGCTCGAGAAGGTTTGAGTATGGTTGGAAGTCGGCAATCCGCTTGATGGGGTGGTTGAGGCCGTTCAAGAAGAGGGCCATTGTTTTCTCGTCGTCTTCCTTGACATTGGCTCGTATCATGGCGATCTCCATCTCTTGGTAGTATTCTTCCACCGTCTTCGTGCCTTGCTTGAGGAGTTGCAACTTCTTGAAGAGATCACGGGTGTAGTGTGTAGGCATGAAGCGAGCTCTCATGACATCCTTCATATCCGTCCAAGTTGTTATTGTTGGTTCTCCACATGCTTGTCGTTGGTCGATCACTTGTTCCCACCAAATGAGGACGTAGTCTTGGAACTCGAGTGAGGCCATGGCGATCTTCTTTTGCTCGTCGTAGTTGTGAAGACGGAATATCTTGTCCACCTTCAAGGCCCATGAGAGATACTCTTTGGTATCGTTGCTTCCAAAGAACATGGGCATGGTGAACTTGAGCTTGCCGTAGCGTAGTTCTTCATCATAGTGGCGGTTGTGATGTTGCCCTTGTCATGGAGGGAGGTCCTCGAATGCTCATTCGTCATGTTGTCGCTCTTGGCGCGGAGGAGGGTTATGAAGCACTTGTTCCACTTGGTGTCACTCTTGTCGTGGAGGAGGACGAGGAATATGCGCTTGGTTGCGCCATTCTTGTTGTTCTTCATGATGCGCGACTTCTTCTTGGATATCCCGACTAAGAGCTTCCTCTTGTTCTCGCACTTGGCAGTTGCGCTCCGCAATGGCTCGAGTTGACTCGCGGAGTGCACGTTGTGCCTCGAGTGCTTGTGCTTGACGGATGGCGTCATCATCTTGAGTCTTGACGAGGTACTTGTGGAGGTACTTGCCCTTTGTCCTTTGGTTCTTGCGCTTGTTGTCGCGACCCTTCACGAGTTAGGATTCGTTCTTGTAAGCCATTGCCATGGAATGGATTTTCTGGAGGTTGGCGATCTTGAGGATCTTCACGACGAGGGACTCGAGCTCGGGGAGGACTTGTTAGGAGGAGTAGTATGAAGATTGCCGACTTGATCGACGGCTTCAGTGGAGCCGTCTTGATGACGAGGATGAGGAAGACGGGCATCCCATGATCAGGTTGCGGAGTTCCTCCATTTGTGTATTGAACTTTTCATCGATGTAGTCGCGGTTCCATGTTTCCGATTGACGAAGGTCGGAGGCGAGTTGCTCCAAGCGTTCACCCAACGCTTTGCTCTCTTGATGTAGAGCACGTTGTGCGATGAAGAAGTGGTTCTTAGTGACATAGCCGTGATCACCTTCTTGCTCCTCGAAAAGCGGGTTTGCCGACGAAGTTGTCCTATCCATCATATCCAAGTGGGGTGAGTAGGAAAATGAGAATACCAAAGTTACCTTTTCCGAGGATTGAGGATGTAACAAGTGTGACTCAATGTAATGCCACAATAGTAGAATTGGAACCGGGTTTCTTTCTCACACCTACAGGTAGAAGGCTTATGGAGTAGCTCGGTTAGGAGGGTGGTAAAAATTTCAAGCAAATGTTAGACAAGATATCAATAAGGTTGAGAAGGTTCACAAAGATGCAAGTAAAGCAAATAGATCAAACCCAAGGGTATCACTAGGAACACACACACAGAAGATAGACGGGATCCACACAACCAAGGGGTGAGCTCAAATGTGCAACCACGGAAAATGCTCTTATTGTGCGAATACTAGAGAGACGCTAGCTCGATTTCTCAAATGTGCAAGAAACGCTTGTGCACCAACCTATGAGAGAAACATGCCGTCTTCAATCCCAACTATGCTATGTATGTGGTGACAAAGATGATGTGACTATGCAACAAGGCTCAATGCAATTTCTTACAAGCTCTACGTGTCTCCTCTTTTGCTTAAAAGCTTTTTTTCTATGCTTGATGCTCGATCCAAGTATGATATGAGACAAGTATTGTAAGATATGCACGGGAGAGATGTCACGACCGCCTTTCCAATAAAACATTTATTGAAAAGCCGATCTTTGTATTAACCAGTACAGAAGAATTCTTCTTACTGGCAGACAAAATCTTGATACAGAAATCCAGCAGTACTAATATTATACATGGTTGAGCTGAGGATGCTCAACAAATTATTACAAGCACGCCTATATTATACATAGAGGCGGATATGACACAAGGGTATGGTGGCATAACTACTGACTCGTAATAGAGGTGGTGGTGGATATGTCACAGTGAGGTGGGTGACATGACGCTGAAATCTTACACCTCATCAAGCGTCGGAGTGAGGCTTGATGATTTTTATTTGGGTGGCGGAAGCGTGTATAATACAATTGAACAACTCCAGGGTCGCACGGGACTGACTGGGACTCCTCTAGGCGTCGGACTCGCTATCGAACTCTTCATCCATAAGATCGCCTTCGTCAACATTTGGCCAAATCAACAAGCCAGGTGAGTACTTTGAATGTACTCGCAAGACAATTCGGACATAAGATATAACAAATGTAAACATGATGCACATGAGCAGGTCAGCATGCACAATCAAATAATAGATTTGCACTTCACGATAAATATGAGGAAATCAGGCAGTAGTCCTCCCAAAATCCCAATAAAATAATAGAATACCGATCGGGTGTCTAAAGCGACGCCTCAAAAGGTAATAGTAAATTAACATGCCGCAGTCGGGCGTCGAGGCGACACCACATAAAGGGTTTATATTGAAGAGTAAATAACAGAACGTGCCATAGTCGGACGTCTAAGCGACATCTCGAAAAGGGCTTATAGTGAAAATAAATAACAATGATGCCACAGTCGGACGTCTGGGCAACATCACAGAAAGGGCTTATATCGAAAGTAAATAACAACAATGCCGCAGTCGGACGTCTGAGCGACATCACATAAAGGGCTTATAGTTTGTCATTCGAATTTAAATAGCTCATAGATTTAAATCATCGCAAGGAAATACTCAGCATATAATAATAAAGTGGTTAGTCCATTCACATAAATAACCTTCAGCCGAGTTTACCACTCTTGGTTTTATGTTTATACTCCGAGGCTGCATCTGGGATTGACACTGAGACTGACACTGATGCAGAGATGATGGACAAGTCCTTGCTTGTGGACATGGATACTCGAATGATTTTGACTCTGCAGAGTTTGTACTCTTTAACCACAGGCAACGGATTTCAGTAGTCACAAGGATTAGTTCCGTTTACTGTGTTTTAGAAGAAACACGTCTAACCAGTACACACCCATTCAACATTCCGTTGCCAGGAATCACCCTTGGCAACGTTCAAGAGAAACCTTAAGACGGGGAGGCTACAACCTCGAATAGCATGGGATCAAATTTATATCGCGCGTTCCAAGGGGTGCCCCCCTCTCGGTCCCAACCGGAAACACCCATGCCCCCTGACCGGATGACTGGCTTTAATCCAGGGCCATGGAACCCTCATCGCGGTCCCTCTGTTTGGTGTGTACCAGGAAAGAGGTTTGCAAGTTACTAAACCGCACTCTTTGCAGAAAACATGTGGCAGCACGAAGGGGAAACGAACGGGATCGAGACTTGACCCACGTTAAAACTGGAGTTCACGGTTGGCATAAAGCTGGCATGCTTCAACAATACCAGCCTGCAACCTATCATGTCACCACATGATCGTGCTATCTTATCATCATAAGGACACATCAACTTCGAAGCTCACCGGTAGCTTGCCTTGCATGTACATAACATTCACAAATGCTTATATAAACAGGCCATGAGAAAACTAATCGAGCAAACATGCAAAACACTCATCATATCAAAGGTTCAAACATGCTTGCCTGGTTCGGAGAAGTCGGAGTATAGCTCGGCGAAGTACGCGTCTCTTTTACTCCTCCCGGTATCTACGTATTTAAAGAAAAACCGGATACTACATAAATACCGTGCGTGCACAAAAAGTATCCCAAATATTTTTCAAATAAATATGACAAAAAACTAGACAGAAATATAAAGATGACAGAAAAGATTTCAAGTTAAAATCATCTTTTGTTTAAAAGTTATAAGATTTTTAGCCCAGGGACCTTTCTGTAATGAAACAGAAAGTTTTCAGGGTTTATTTTATAAAAACAGAAAACGTTTCAGCCTAGAATACGTCAGTCCAGGGGGAAGACGTATTTTGCCCGAAGGCGTTTTCAGAAAACGTTTCAAAAAGAAGAAAAAGTTGACGGGGAGGTCCCACCCATCGAGTTTGAAAACTGAAATAGAATGCTGGCACCCGAGGGCTGCGGTGGTCGCTGGCGGCGATCCATGGCGAGGAAGGGGGATCGGGGGTTACCAAGGTGTTCACCGTGTTCTTCCACACCTATGGGTGGTGGAGTTGAGCGTCGGTGAGCACCACGTCGACGGCGGCCCTAACTCCGGCGGACGGTGGTTCGGGCATTGGTGGATCTCGCTGGGGAGAGCTACAAAGATCGAATTGAGGCTCGAGTTAGGGTACTGGGTGCACTAGGGGTTTGCTGACGCGGTTTGGGAGGCCGGGGTGGCCTCACCTGAGTGAATCAAGGCGGAGCCCGAGGCGGAACGGGGCGGCCGGAGTCGGGGAAGGTGACCTCCTCGGGGTCCTTCTAGTGGCTAGGCGGGGCTCTGGTGAGGTGGAGGTGTGGCGCTGGGTTGAGAACGAGCTCGGGGGCTCCTTTTATAGCCGATCCGAGGCGGTGGCCGTGAACGGGATAACGCCGGTGATGATTACGGCGAGGCAGAGGACGGTTAGGTGGATTAGGGAGCTAGGCATCACCACGAGGGTTCACTGGTTCCGTTCAAGTGCTAAGCTTGGCCTGCCTTGGGTGTTACTCCACATTCCCGACGGAACGGCTCACGGGACTCGTCGGTGGCAGAGAGCATGCTCTATGCTGCTCAGGCCACGGCGACGGTGCCGCAGCGTGCATAGGCAAGCGGACAGCCACGCGGAGGCCACGGGTGGCTTGGGCGGTGCTGGAAGGCGCCGAAAGGTGGTGCCGATCCCTGCTGGCCGCCACGGGTGGCTCTGCCACCGCAGAAACTGCCGGCGTCGGCGAGACGTGTCACCACCGACGATGGTGCCCGTCCAAACGAGTGTGCGGCGCTCTGGATAAGGAGGGGGAACAGGGAGCAAGGATCCAAGGAGGCTACTGGCAAGATCATCGACGGGTTCTGACGAAACGACATTGTCGCCTGAATCCAGACACTGAATCTCTGAACTTTTCTGAATCCAGACAGAAACAGTGCATGCCAGTTGTTCGATGAAATGATTTTGGCATGTGGGAAATTTTTCTGGAGCTGATCTTTGGTGAGGTGGCCTCTTGGTGTCTCTGGAAGCTGCATGAATTATCTTAGAATTTTTGGAAAAAGAAAAATATGAATTTCACCAAAAATGGCATTTTTGGTCCAAACTTGCAGTGGACAAAATTTGAAATATTTGAACTGAGGCCAAGTGGATCTTGATGGATCTAGGTTGAGGGTACTAAGGACTAGTCAGAGGAGTTGGTTTGGGATCAAAACTCAAAAGAAATTTGGTACTTCCTTTGTAAATCACCTAGGTCCATAAATAATGGCAGAAATAGTTTTTCAGGAAAAATAAATTAAATAAAAACCAAATATGGCTTGAGACTTGCTGGAGATGGGAGTCCTGACTTGATCCAAGGCAGGGAGGGGTTTTGGAGGGCTATGTCAAAAAGTGACATGGCAAAAGAGGAAATTTTGAATGGGGAAAAGATTAAACCCATAACTCCTAGGGTTTCTTTTTAATAGAAGAAATTTCAAAAATGAATTTGTGTAGAGGCAAGACAAAAATGAAAAGCTCTCAAGGCCAAAAATCAAGGTTGAGAAGAGTACCAAAATGTTTGTCATAAAAGTTTTTGAGGGGGAGAGGGTTTAAGAAATTTTTTAAATAGCTTCCTCCAAATCAAATAAGGATTTTGATAAAAACCAAATCAAAATTTTTGGAGTGTCACAACACCTACCCCCTTAAGAAAAATCTCGGCCCTGAGATTTCAGCTGATCCTCAAATAGGTGTGGGTATTCTGCCCGGAGAGAGTCCTCTCTTTCCCATGTCGCTTCATCCTCGGTGTGATTGCTCCACTGAACCTTGAAGAACTTAATTGCTTTTTGACGGGTCCTCCTTTCAGACTCCTCTAATATCTTTATTGGACGCTCCCTGTAGGTGAGGTCTGGTTGCACGTCAATGTTCTCATGTGACACCTGCTTCTCTGGGTTGCTTACACATTTCCTCAACGGTGAGACGTGGAACACATCGTGGACGTCTGACAGCTCCTTGGGTAGGTCTAGTTGGTAGGCTACGGTGCCTCTCCATGCAACCACACAGAAGGGTCCAATAAATCTTGGTGCTAGCTTTCCTTTAACCTTGAACCGTTGCAGGCCCCTCATAGGGGATACTCGTAGGTACACATATTCACCGAGTTCAAAGCTGACATCACGGTGCTTCTGATCGTAATAGCTCTTTTGTCGACTTTGCGCTGTCTTGAGTCGGTCCCTGATAAGTCTAACTTTCTCTTCAGCTTCCTTGAGCATGTCTGGGCCGAAGATACAGCTGCCTCCTGTCTCTGACCAATTTAATGGGGTACGACACCTCCGTCCGTACAGGGCTTCAAAAGGTGCCATTTGTAGGCTAGATTGGTAACTGTTGTTGTATGCGAACTTGGCATATGGCAGGCTTTCTTCCCAACTGGTTCCATAGGTGAGGACACATGCTCTTAGCATGTCCTCTAGAATTTGGTTCACGCGTTTAGTTTGTCCATCAGTCTGGGGGTGGTAGGCTGTACTGAATGCTAGCTGAGTTCCCAGAGCCTGTTGTAAATGATCCCAGAATTTCGAGACAAACTGAGTGCCTCTGTCGGATATTATAGTCTTTGGAACTCCATGCAAACAAACTATATGGGAGAGATAAATCTTGGCAAGTTTCTGTGTGGTGTGGGTTGTCTTCACTGGAATGAAATGTGCCACCTTGGTTAATCTATCGGTGATGACCCATATGGCATCATTTCCGCGTTGTGACCGAGGTAGTCTGACAATGAAATCCATCCCTATTTTGTCCCATTTCCACTCAGGTATCCTGTTTGGTTGCAGTAGTCCGGCTGGTTTTTGGTGCTCGGCTTTTATGCGTTGACAAGAATCGCAACATGCAATGAAGGTGGCTATATCCCTCTTCATACCGTGCCACCAAAATCTTTCCTGAATGTCCTTATACATTTTGGTTCCTCCAGGGTGGATCGAATATGGAGCGGTGTGGGCTTCGGTCAAGATTTGCTGTTTGAGGCCTCTATATTCGGCACGCAAAGTCTGTCTCCGTACCATAATATTTCCTCATTGTCTATGACGAATTCCGAGGCCTTGTCCATACTCACTTTTATTTTTATACCTTCGATGCTGGGGTGTCCATGTTGAGCTTTCTTAACCTGCTCCACAAGGGTAGGTTGTACTTCCAAATTTGACACAGTGCCTTCCGTGACCATCATCAAGTTGAGTTTGGCGAACTCCTGTTGAAATTCAGGTCTCAAGCCTTGCAGACTGTTGTCGTTCGAGCTGGGGTTTCGACTAAGAGCATCTGCCACTATGTTTGCTTTTCCTGGGTGGTAGTGGATGCCAACATCATAGTCTTTCACTAATTCCAACCAGCGCCGTTGCCGCAAATTGAGCTCTGGCTGTGTGAAAATATATTTGAGACTTTTGTGGTCCGTATATATTTCACAACGATTCCCAAGCAAAAAGTGTCTCCACTCTTTGAGTGCATGAACGACTGCTGCCAATTCTAAGTGATGAGTGGGATAATTTTCTTCATGCTTTCGAAGTTGCCTTGAAGCGTATGCAACAACCTTGCCTTCTTGCATCTGCACACATCCGAGGCCTTTCCGGGATGCGTCACAATACACTTCAAAACTTTTGTGTATGTCCGGTATAACTAACACTGGTGCGGTTGTTAATTTCTTCTTGAGTTCTTGGAAACTCTTCTCGCAAGCTTCAGTCCACACAAATTTCTTCTCCTTCTTGAGTAAATGTGTCATTGGTTTCGCTATGGTGGAGAATCCCTCAATAAACCTTCGGTAGTATCCTGCCATTCCCAGAAAACTGCAGACATCCGTTACGGTGGCTGGTGGTTTCCAGCCAAGTACGGCCTTGACTTTCTCGGGGTCCACGGCGACACCTTCTTGGGTTAATACGTGGCCTAGAAAACCAACATGCCTTAACCAAAATTCACATTTGCTGAATTTGGCATATAATTGGTGTTTCCTTAATTCTCCCAGTACAATCCTGAGAAGTTCTGCATGCTCTTCTGGTGTCTTAGAGTATACCAGGATATCGTCAATGAACACCACGACAAATTTGTCCATAAATTTCATACACACTTTGTTCATGAGGTGGACAAAATATGCGGGGGCGTTTGTTAGTCCAAACAGCATTACTGTAAACTCATATAGTCCGTATCTGGAGGTGAATGCTGTCTTAGGGATATCTTCTCTCCGGACTTTTAATTGATGATATCCTGACCTCAAATCAATTTTTGAGAAAACTTTGGCTTGTGCGAGCTGGTCAAATAAATCATTTATCCGTGGCATCGGATATTTATTTTTGACGGTGACCATATTGAGTGCTCGATAGTCTATGCATAATCTCAGTGTCCCATCCTTTTTCTTGGCAAATAATACTGGCGAACCCCAAGGTGAGGAGCTGGCTCGTATATATCCTTTGTCCAGCAATTATTTTATTTGCTTCTTTAATTCTACTAACTCGGAGGGTGCCATCCTATAGGGTTTCTTGTAGATGGGGGTGGTTCCAGGTGCTAGTTCAATGCTGAACTCCATTTCCTGGTCTGGCGGCATGCTGGGTAGTTCTTAGGGAAAAACGTCAGGGAACTCACATACCACTGGAACTTTGCTTAACTCTAAGGTGTCCACCTTGTTCAATCTTGGTTGTCGTGATCCTGGTCTTTCTTGGGCTGCGACTTTTATTGTCTTCCCGTGATGATGAGTGAGGATTACAGTCCGGTTGAAGCAATCGATAAATCCCTTGTTGGTGGTTAACCAATCCATTCCTAGGATAACCTCCAGTCCTTCATTTTCCAATACGATGAGGTTTGCTTCAAATTTTAGTCCTCTGAGCTCAATAACCACACCTTGACAGTAACTCTGAGTGACTTGCTTCTTCCTAGAGGACTTGAAGATCATGGATTTTTCCAAAGGGAGTATCTAAAAATCATGTTGCAAAGCAAAACTCTTCGAAATGAACGAGTGAGAAGCTCCAGAATCAAACAAAACTGTGGCAGGTATTGTGTTGACAGGGAATGTACCGAGTACGATATCCGGGGCATTCTATGCTTCCTCCTTGGCCACATGGTTTAGGTGACCCTTCTTGTGATTATTGTTGGGGTTGAAGTTGTTGCGCTTGGGTGCTGAATTGTTTCCATTGTTGTTCGGTTTTGGGGCCGAGTTTCTTGGCTTTGGACACTGTTTCGCATAGTGCCCTTCCTCTCCACAAGCGTAGCAAGTGACGCCTGGGCGATACGAAAAATCCTTGTCCCTTGCCTGAAATTTTTTGATTGGCCACGGAACATTGGTTGTGGGTCGGTTTGCTCCAATCTTATGAGGGTCAGTCTTGTGCCGGTTGTTGCGAGCATGAGTAACTTGGTCCCTTTTCCGTTTGCGAAATTCCTCCAAGCTGTGGCGCTCATTTTCCAATGTAATGGCCTTGTCCACAAGCGTTTTGAAGTCTGGAAAGGTGTGTACGACCAGCTGGCATTTAAGTGCTAGTGCCAGACCATCCAGAAACTTCTCCATCTTTTTGTTCTCCATCATACGTTCTTCGTTGGCATAACGAGATAATAGGGTGAACTGACTATTCTAGTCAGTCACTGTCATGCTTCTCTCCTTGAGGTCGTCAAATTCCCTTTTCTTGATCTTCATAATGCTCCTGGGAATGTGCGCCCCACGAAATCCTTCTTTAAAATCTTCCCATGTGATACTGTTTTCATCGGGGTGCATGTGTAGGAAATTCTCCCACGATGACGCGGATGCTCCCATGAGATAGTGAGGTGCATAAAGTACCTTCTCACGGTCCGAGCACTGTGCAATAATCGGCTTCCTCTCAATATCTTGAAGCCAATCATCGGCCTCAAGAGGTTTATTAGTGTGAGAGAACATTGGGGGACGCGTCTTCTGTAATTCAGACAATTTAGAGTGCTGCTGCTAAGGCTCACGATGATTCCCCATATTGATAACATGGTTCATCATTTCCTGGTGCTGCTGCTGGCTTTGCTCATAAAGTCGGCATACTTGAGTAAATGTTGTCTCACTGCCTTGCTGACTTGACTGTCCCTGTGTGAAGTTGTTGCTAGTCTAGGCACCATAATTTTCTTCCGGCGGGTTTGGCATGGAACGCGTCCAGGGACGAGGCATTTTTCACTCTGGGGTAATTTTGCAAACTCATGAGAAAATTGAGTCATAAAAATAAATAATTTTGTAAAGGCGGAAATTTTAAGAACTCTCAGATTTTTCAAGATAAAACTCGATTGCGCATGGAGAAGGACCGCTCAGCACATATCTTACATGCAAGCCGTAATTATACAATACATCACTCAGGATGTGCGTACACATTCCTGACATGTTATTTAGGCTAGTGCACTTCTCCGAGATCCTACATGATGCGCACACAAACTACTACTCACCAAACCTATGTACATATAAACATATCATACAAGCTGGCATATCACACTACTGCTAGGCGTGCTCAGTCGGAGATGGGGAAGACCTCCTTTGGCCTGGCGAGGGTAAGACCCAGTGGTGCTAGAGACTCAACCTCTTCCTCAATGATAGGCTCCAGGCGCGAAGTACTAGGTTGTGGAGCTGGCACGGGTGTGGCAGGTGGGGCAGCTCGGACTGGAGTGGGAGCAATGACCTGGTCAAACTCCTCAGTGGTAGGCAGGCGACGAGCGGTGGCTAGGATGGCCGGTGTATATGATGTTGAGGACGAGACGAACGTCAGTGGTGGTGCCATGTTGAGGAGCTCCCTCATGTTGGCGGAGCAGCCATGGATGGAATCCATAAGAGCAGCTACGAGGTCGTCCACGAGGTTGTCGAAAGCTGCCTCGAGTGCCTTGAGGTACTCAACAAGCATCTCAATAGCCCAATCTCTTTCTCCCCTGGCGCAAGCGAATGCATAGTGGCAGGTGTATGGCACGTGGCATGGAAGGTAGCGGTAACGACGAGTCTTCATCGAGGGAAGAACATCCCGGAGGCGAGCTATTGCCTCACGTGCAGCCATCTGCATGGCATCCCTCTCCGTAGGCATGGCCCTCCCGACGAATCGAAAGCGGCGGAACTCGGCGCGTCCTCCCTTGAACTGAACTGAGGCCTGGTACATAGAAAAACTATCGCTGAGCTTGTGCCGGTAGAGCGTGTACTCCGGACGGACTGATGGCCCGATCACGATCTTGGTGATGGAGATGAGGAGCTTGACAAACCCCTCAGGAACATTGGTGAACACCTGTGACTCACAAACGTTGCCCGCCATCTACAAAAGTAGACAAAATCCCGAATAGTCAAATCATAAATTTATGATGACCAACAGAAAATTGCTAGAATATGCAAAATAATAAAATAAGCTAATAATCGATTAGCGATCGCACCTAGTGGCTTCCTACAGTCAGCCTGGCTCTGATACCAAGTTTGTGATGACCGCCTTTCCAATAAAACATTTATTGAAAACCCGATCTTTGTATTAACCAGTATAGAAGAATTCTTCTTACTTGCAGACAAAATCTTGATACAGAAATCCAGCAGTACTAATATTATACATGGTTGAGCTGAGGATGCTCAACAAATTATGACAAGCACGCCTATATTATACATAGAGGCGGATATGACACAAGGGTATGGTGGCATAACTACTTACTTGTAATAGAGGTGGTGGTGGATATGTCACAGTGAGGTGGGTGACATGACTCTAAAATCTTACAGCTCATCAAGCGTCGGAGTGAGGCTTGATGATTTTTATTTGGGTGGCGGAAGCGTGTATAATACAATTGAACAACTCCAGGGTCGCACGGGACTGACTGGGTCTCCTCTAGGCGTCGGACTCGCTATCGAACTCTTCATCCATAAGATCGCCTTCGTCAACATCTGGCCAAATCAACAAGGCAGGTGAGTACTTTGAATGTACTCGCAAGACAGTTCGGACATAAGATATAAAAAATGTAAACATGATGCACATGAGCAGGTCAGTATGCACAATCAAATAATAGATTTGCACTACACGATAAATATGAGGAAATCAGGCGGTAGTCCTCCCGAAATCCCAATAAAATAACAAAAGACCGATCGGGTGTCTGAAGCGACGCCTCGAAAGGTAATAGTAAATTAACATGCCGCAGACGGGCGTCGAGGCGACACCACATAAAGGGCTTATATTGAAGAGTAAATAACAGAACGTGCCACAGTCGGACGTCTAAGCGACATCTCGAAAAGGGCTTATAGTGAAAATAAATAACAATAATGCCACAGTCGGACGTCTGGGCGACATCACAGAAAGGGCTTATATCGAAAGTAAATAACAACAATGCCACAGTCGGGCATCTGAGCGACATCACATAAAGGGCTTATAGTTTGTCATTCAAATTTAAATAGATCATAGATTTAAATCATCACAAGGAAATACTCAGCATATAATAATAAACTGGTTAGTCCATTCACATAAATAACCTTCAACCGAGTTTACCACTCTTGGTTTTATGTTTATACTCCGGGGGCTGCCTCTGGGATTGACACTGAGATTTCCCACTGAGACTGACACTGATGCAGAGATGATGGACAAGTCCTTGCTCGTGGACATGGATACTCGAATGATTTTGACTCTGCAGAGTTTGTACTCTTTAACCACAGGCAACGGATTTCAGTAGTCATAAGGACTAGTTCCGTTTACTGTGTTTTAGATGAAACACGTCTAACCAGTACACACCCATTCCACATTCCGTTGCCAGGAATCACCCTCGGCAACGTTCAAGAAAAACCTTAAGACGGGGAGGCTACAACCTCGAATAGCATGGGATCAAATTTATATCGCGCGCTCTAAGGGGTGCCCCCCTCTCGGTCCCAACCGGAAACACCCATGCCCCCTGACCGGATGACTGGCTTTAATCCAGGGCCATGGAACCCTCATCGCGGTCCCTCTGTTTGGTGTGTACCAGGAAAGAGGTTTGCAACTTTCTAAACCGCACTCTTTGCAGAAAACATGTGGCAGCACGAAGGGGAAACGAATGGGATCGAGACTTGACCCACATTAAAACTGGAGTTCACGGTTGGCATAAAACTGGCATGCTTCAACAATACCAGCCTGCAACCTATCATGTCACCACATGATCGTGCAATCTTATCATCATAAGGACACATCAACTTCGAAGCTCACCGGTAGCTTGCCTTGCATGTACATAACATTCACAAATGCTTATATAAACAGGCCATGAGAAAACTACTCGAGCAAACATGCAAAACACTCATCATATCAAAGGTTCAAACATGATTGCCTGGTTCGGAGAAGTCGGAGTCTAGCTCGGTGAAGTATGCGTCTCCGTTACTCCCCCCGGTATCTACATACTTAAAGAAAAACCGGATACTACATAAATACCTTGCGTGCACAAAAAGTATCCCAAATATTTTTCAAATAAATATGAAAAAAAACTAGACAGAAATATAAAGATGACAGAAAAGATTTCAAGTTAAAATCATCTTTTGTTTAAAAGTTATAAGAGTTTCAGCCCAAGGACCTTTCTGTAATCAAACAGAAAGTTTTCAGGGTTTATTTTATAAAAACAGAAAACGTTTCAGTCTAGAATACGTCAGTCCAGGGGGAAGACGTATTTTGCCCGAAGGCGTTTTCAGAAAATGTTTCAAAAAGAAGAAAAAGCTGACGGGGAGGTCCCACCCGTCGGGTTTGAAAACTGAAACAGAGTGCTGGCGCCCGAGGGCCGCGGTGGTCGCCGGCGGCGATCCACTGCGAGGCAGGGGGATCGGGGGTTACCAACGTGTTCACTGTGTTCTCCCGCACCTGTGGGTGGTGGAGTCGAGCATCGGTGAGCACCACGTTGACGGCGGCCCTAACTCCGGCGGACAGTGGTTCGGGCGTTGGTGGATCTCGCCGGGGAGAGCTGCGAAGATCGAATTGAGGCTCGGGTTAGGGTACTGGGTGCACTAGGGGTTTGCTGACGCGGTTTGGGAGGCGGGGGTGGCCTCACGTGAGTGAATCAAGCCAGAGCCCGAGGCGGAACGGGGCGGCCAGAGTCGAGGAAGGTGACCTCCTCGGGGTCCTTCTAGTGGCTAGGCGGGGCTCTGGTGAGGTGGAGGTGTGGCGCTGGGTTGAGAACGAGCTCGGGGGCTCCTTTTATAGCCGATCCGAAGCGGTGGCTGTGAACGGGATAATACCGGCGATGATTACGGCGAGGCAGAGGACGGTTAGGTGGATTAGGGAGCTAGGCATCACCGTGAGGGTTCATTGGTTCCGTTCAAGTGCTGATTTCTACCGTAGATTTGTTAAGTATTTTAGCACCATTGCATCTCCTTTACATGCTTTAACTAAGAAAAATGTACCCTTTCTTTGGGGACCATCCCAAGATACCGCATTTAACGAACTTAAAAATTTGCTTACTCATGCTCCCGTGCTTACATGACCCAACTTTGATAAACCTTTTAAAATTCTTTGCAATTCTAGTGGTAATGGCATAGGAGGTGTGTTAACGCAAGAGAAGTGCCCCATAGCTTACTTTACTGAAAAACTTTCCGGGGCGCAACTCAATTATCCCATCTATGACAAAGATCTATATGCTTTAGTGCGAGTTTTGGATGAATGGGAACATTATCTTCGCCCTAATGAATTTTTCATTCATACCCACCATGAAACGCTTAAATACCTCAAGGGTCAAACTAAGTTGAACAAGCGTCATGCTAAGTGGAGTGAGTTCATTAAGTCATTTCCTTATGTCATCAAATACATCAAAGGTAAGGAAAATGTTGTGGCGGATGCTCTTTCCCGCATATGCATGCTTGTCACCAGACTTGAATTGAATGTCATTGGTTTTTGCACATTAAAGACTTGCATGTGCATGATCCTACTTTTTCTATTCCTTATGCCAAATGTTTAATGCATACATCTTGGGAACACTATTACATCAAAGATGATTATATTATGCGAGCTAACAAACTATGCATGCCCGAGTCTTCTCTTCATTTGTTACTTTTGCAAGAATCTCAAGGCGGAGGACTAATGGGACACTTTGGACGCGACAAGACATTAGCTACGCTCTCCAAGAACTATTTTCAGCCCAAGATGTTCCGTGACGTCTGACGCTTCACCAACCGATGCAATACATGCCGCAAAGCGAAGTCAAAAGCTCAATCCCATGGTCAATATGTGCCACTTCCTATTCCGTACCGCCCATGGGAAGATATTAGCATGGATTTTTTGCTTGGTTTGCCTCGAACTAGTAATGGCAAAGATTCCATGTTTGTTGCTATGGACCGATTCTCTAAGATGGCTCACTTCATTCCATGCAACAAGATCGATGATGCTTCACATGTTACAAATATCTTTTGTAGGGAAATTGGCATCTCCATGGAGTATTCAAGACAATTGTCTCAGACCGTGACGTCAAGTTCTTGAGTTACTTTTGGAAGGCCATATGCGCCACGCTCAGAATCAAGCTCTTGTTCTATTCGGCATACCATCCTCAAACCGACGGCCAAACAGAGGTCACGAACTAGACACTCTCCACTTTACTAGGCATGTTGATCAAGAAGAACATCATGGAGTGGGAGGAGTGCCTACCCATCACCGAGTACGCCTACAACCGTGAAGACACTCGTCTACCGGCAAGTCCCCCTTCGAGGTCGTCTATGGTTTCAACCTGTTGTCCCCATTAGACATTCTTCATCTACCACTACAAGAGCGCATCAACATGGACTCGAGTGCTCAAGTGAACTACCTCAAGAAGATGCATTAAGATACAAGGCACACCATCAAGCGCCAAGTACAATGGCTCGCGACCAAGCTCAACATCAACAAGCAACCCATGGTATTCAACATTGGAGAACTTGTGTAGCTACACCTTCGCAAGGACGGCTTCCCCAACGAACACAAGTCCAAACTTCTACCACAAGCCGATGGACCCTTCAAGGCGCTTGAACGCTACAATGACAACGCCTACAAGATCGACATCCCATGCGACAAGTACTCCGTGAGCGACATCTTCAATGTCAAAGATCTCTCTCCCTACCATGGTGATGAGGATTTCGATCCGAGGTCGGATCTTTCCAAAGGGAGGGGAGATGATGCGGAGCATCCTATGGTCATATGACAGGAGCACGAGCTAGAGCTCTCGAGAACGAGGTGACATCTCTCCTTGGTGATTGTAACGCCCTCGATACGGCTATATCTCCCACGTGTTGAAGCACGACTTAGAGGCATAACCGCATTGAAAGCAATGTCGCAAGTGAGGTAATCTTCACGAACAACCCATGTAATACAGTAAGGGAAAAGATACATAGTTGGCTTACAATCGCCACTTCACACAATTACATGAATAAAACATTACATCAACCAAATACAATCAAGGTCCGACTACGGAACCAAAATAAAAGAAGACTACCCCAAATTCTACACAGATCCCCGATCGACCCCAACTGGGCTCCACTACTGATCGACTAGAATGAAACAACACAAAGGGGAAGATCTTTATCGAGCTCCTCCTTGAGCTTGGTTGCGTCACCTGCTCGGTAACATCGGCACCTACAAACTGGTTTTGGAAGTATCTGTGAGTCACGGGGACTCCACAATCTCACACCCTCGCGATCAAGACTATTTAAGCTTATAGGTAAGGTAAAGGTATGATGTGGAGCTGCAGCAAGAGACTAGCATATATGGTGGCTAAACATACGCAAATGAGAGCGAGAAGAGAAGGCAAAGCACGTTCGAGAAACTATGATCAAGAAGTGATCCTAAAACAACCTACGTCAAGCATAACTCCAACACCGTGTTCACTTCCCGGACTCCACCGGAAAGAGACCATCATGGTTACACACGCGGTTGATGCATTTTAATTAAGGTAAACTTCAGGTTTTCTACAACGGGACATTAACAAATTCCCATCTGCCACAACTGCGGGCACGGCTTTCGAAAGTTCAAAACCCAGCAGGGGTGTCCCAACTTAGCCCATCACAAGCTCTCACGGTCAACGAAGGATATTCCTTCTCCCAAGACAATCCGATCAGACTCGACATCCCGGTTACAAGACATCATCGACAATGGTAAAACAAGTCCAGCAAGACCACCAGATGCGCCGACATCTCGATAGGAGCTGCATATATCTCGTTCTCAGGGCACACCAGATAAGCTAAGCGTACAGGAGCCAACGCAACCCAAATTGCCAAGGGACAGCCCCGCACGGTGCTCTGGGTTGGACCAACACTTAGACAAGCACTGGCCCGAGGGTTTAAAAATAAAGATGACCCTCCGGATGCATGACTCCCAAGGGAAAAAGGCTAGGTGGCGAATGGTAAAACCAAGGTTGGGCCTTGCTGGAGGACTTTTATTCAAAGCGAACTGTCAAGGGGTTCCCATTATAACCCAACCGCGTAAGGGACGCAAAATCCGGGAACATAACACCGATATGACGGAAACTAGGGCGGCAAGAGTGGAACAAAACACCAGGCATAAGGCCGAGCCTTCCACCATTTACCAAGTATATAGATGCATTAATTAAATAAGAGATATTGTGATATCCCAACAAAATATCCATGTTCCAACATGGAACAAGCTCCAATCTTCACCTGCAACTAACAACGCTATAAGAGGGGTTGAGCAAAGCGGTAACATAGCCAAAAAACGGTTTGCTAGAACAAGGTGGATTAGAGGCTTGGTTTAACAATATGGGAGGCATGATAAGCAAGTGGTAGGTATCGCAGCATAGGCATAGCAAAAGAGCGAGCAACTAGCAAGCAAAGATAGAAGTGATTTCGAGGGTATGGTCATCTTGCCTGAAATCCCGCAAGGAAGAAGTACGAGTCCATGAAGAAGACAAACACACGTAGTCGAACGGGTCCTCACAAACGCGACGTTACCGAAACCAACCCGAAGAAGCAACACCGGAAAGAAGCACACAACATAGTAAACAACCAACACACGAACATGGTATGATATGCGGGATGCAGTATGTGATGCATATGCATGATTTGCAAAGGAATGATTGAACCTGGCCCAACTTGGAAATCCAATAGTGCCACTGGAAAGGTGAGGTGATTTCGGTTGAAATCGATATAAAGATCGCCGGAATCGGATGCACGGTTTGGAAATGACAAGCAAAAGAAATATGGCACCGGTCTGTGGTAAACAGCAAGTAGCCATCTAAATGCATCAAGATAAATATGCTACGACACTCAAACATGGAAACAAGATACATGGAAGGGATCCACTCAAGATGCTTGACAAAAGATGAACATTGAGCTACGGCTAATTCACTCATTAACAGGTTCAAACAAGCATGGAAAAAGTGCAAACGATAACATGTTTCAGACTTGGTGAAATTAACACAAGTCTGGAATTTATCATCAGGAAGCACACTTTAGAGCATGAAAACTACATGCTACAGGAACATAACCTGGCAAATAAAGGCACGGCACGAAGCTACTCAAAGCACTTAACAAAAGTGACTTAGTGACCTTGAGCCAAAAGGGATCAGAAAATACAATTGTAAGCATGCGAACATAGCAAAAACATAAACAGATCTCCGACTTGGTGAAAAACTGGAGCATGCAAATCAGTTAACGAGTAGGCATGTTTACGAGCTCGATGCACTCACTACAGAGCATGGAATGACAAACTAAGCATACACCCATCAAGAAGACATGGCATAGAAGCTAGGAATGGCAAGAACTACAACATAGCATGCACGGATCAATAGCAACATCCTCGGCAAAATCGCTAAACAAGTTAACAATCTGGCAGGAAGATTTTATAGCAAAAGTAGAGCTCGATTGACTCAAGCTAGGTTGCTCAATAAATGCAAACAAAGACATGGGTGGATAGAGCACCACAATGATAACAAAACATCCTTACTGATCATCCTCAAAAGAGGCACGGATCACTAGGAAACAACATGAACATATGGCATAACGACAAAAACAGAACAAGGACTTAGTGAAATTCTAAGTCCCTGAAATCAGCATTACCGATTACGCTACTTTGCATGCTTGTGCTAGTCACCACAAATGTCACAAAAATACATGGCATACACCCCTGTAAAGATGGCATGGCATATAACAAACCACATGTAGAGCTCAGGAGCATATCATGCACACATTAAACAAGACAAAAATGACAAATAGCTATTTGCTGAAACAGATCTGACAAATTCACCACATAGCCCTCTTCCAACAGCATTTCGGGCATCAAGATGATCTCAAATGAAAATGATGCAATGAGATGAAATGATGTACTCGTCGAGGCGAACATTTTGATATGCTACACGCGCAAATCAGAGCTATGATGAGGGATTTATGATGCGATGAATATGGGCATGTGATAAGATGGAAAAAGGTCTTGGCGTTTCGAAAAAAAATAAATGAGCGCGTTTTAGAAATACAACGCTCAGGGCGGCGGGTAGCAGGGCTTCTCACCCGCGTGGCCTTGGGCCGTAGAGAGACGGAGCTGGGCCGGGTGGTTGCCGCAGCCCACGCAGAGGGAGGTCGTCCTCCTCCTCGTGCACTCGCACGAGCAGGGCAGTCACGGCGACGTTAGGAGGAAAACCGGTGAGGGGAGGTGTCGGCGGCGGGACCTGGCATGGATGGCGAGGTCGGAAATGGGTTGCCGGCGGCCAGATTTGGCGAGCTAGCACGTCGGCAAGGTCGGGAGAGAACTCCGGTGACTGCGCCAGGGTCCGATGTGGCGCCTAGCATCAGATCCGAGCCTGGGGGGATCCGGTAGGGTGGCATGGGTCGCCGGCGGTGAGGAGAAAGGCGGCGGGGGCCGCAAGGCGACGGCGGCGCAGGCGGGTACTCCGGCGAGGAGGCGGAGGCCACCGGCGATGGAGGCACGACCGCGCGGGAGACCGGCCGGGCTCTGATGGGCTTGCGCGGGCCGCGCGCGGGATTGGGCGGTCCGGCGCGGTGGGAGGTGTAGAGAGACGACGTGGCGTGTTGTGGTTGGCTGCTGAGATGGAGGCAGACATGTCCGGCGAGGAGAAATTTGTCCGGCGGCGCGGAGAGGGGATATCTAGGGTTTGTACCGTGGAATTTTTGGGGGAGGCCACATATTTATAGGTAGAGGGAGCTAGGAGAGTCCAAATGAGGTGCGGTTTTCGGCCACGCGATCGTGATCAAACGGCTGAGATGATGGAGGGGGTTTTGGTGGGTTTTGGGCCACTTTGGAAGGGTGTTGGGCTGCAACACACATGAGGCCTTTTCTGTCCCTCGGTTAACCGTTGGAGTATCAAACGAAGTCCAAATGGCACGAAACTTGACCGGCGGTCTACCGGTAGTAAACCAAGGCCGCATGACAAGTCTCGGTCCAATCCGAAAACGTTTAACACCCGCGCACGAAAGAGGTAGAAAGGGGCACCGGGTGACATAGAAGCGCCGGATTGCAAAACGGACAACGGGGAAAATGCTCGGATGCATGAGATGAACATGTATGCAAATGAAATGCACATGATGACATGATATGCAATGCATGACACGCAAGCAATGACAAGGCAACAACAACGAATAACTGGAGGACACCTGGCACATCGGTCTCGGGCCGTTACAACACTCCACCACTACGAGAGGATCTCGTCCCGAGATCTAGAATGGCACCGGAGGGAAAACGGAAGAGAAAGAGAAGAGGTAAAACTAAGTTGCTTCTTTGACAAATGAGTGAAACCAAAGAACCTTGAAAAGGTTGAGCAAAATGAAAGAAAGAAAGCCATGGATAAGAACAAAGTTGAAAGCACTCCGTTAAGAAAGAGGAACAAGGAAGAACAAATTCGAACAGCACTGCGGTTGAGAAGGGATGCAAGACTTGATAAAATGAAAGAACTTGAGCAGCGGGCACACACTCCGGTTAAATGGATAAGCACGAAAAGAACATGATCTTCACAATTCGAGATGATGATTGAAAAGAGCAACATCACAAGGCCTCCGGAACGAAAGAATAGAATATAGATAATTGAAAGAAAAGAATGGAGAAGAAAATGCCAACTTCTGTCACAAAAGAGTTTGAGAAGGCATCCTTAGGAGAAGGGTCGAACGGAGTTGTCGGAACACCAACAACGAAAAAGAATAAGCTTAATATGGTCTTATGGAATAAATCTCAAATTATGAGGTGAAATTATGCCACTGACGAAAAATAATAGATTGGATTGATATCAACAAGGAGACGAGAAACTTATTTCCCCGGGAGGATAAATGAAGAAATTGGATCATTTATAAGCACCATAATTAGCAACAATCCTTAGGGAAAGTTTTAGGTGAAATATAACCCAAGATAATTCCAATGAAGACATTGATGGATTTAAAATACCTCATTGTTAACAACGTGTGAATCATGAAACATGAACTCAAATTATCAAGAATGACATAATACCACCTCCAATGATACGGAAGAAAGAATTGCACTCCGGATAGCAAGATGAAGAAAACTTGAGCTTCTTAGCAAATAATGTCGATGAACACTTCGAGAAGGAATTAAATCCTTGATGAATCCATCATGTAGAACCTAAATGAAGAAATCAGGTAATAAAAGAATGATCCAAAATAATTGAATGATGAAAAGAATAAGATTGAAGCCTTGCAATGATTTAGATAGAGATCTCCGTGATAATATAATTGAAAGAGGTTGGAACTCCGGGAAAAAGAGAAGATGAAACAAATGAAGACGAGAATTTGAAGGGCCTCCAGAATAAAGAATTAATCATTAGGATGAAACAAGAATAAGAATTACATTATGCTTATCCTTCATCAATTAAATTGATGATAAACAATGGATTTGGCACACTACTTATTCTCGTAGAAAGGATTAAGATAGATATAGCATAACTTGAGAACGTCTTCAACAAGTTACTAGTAGGATTGGGAAGAACGAATGAATATATATGATAACGAATGATGAGAACTCTTGCACGAACCACCGTTAGGATTGACAACGAATAACTAGATGTTATAGCAAGGAAGAAAAATCTTGAATAGCCACCATAAGAATTGGAAATGAACGAAGTAAAGGGGTGAATCACCGGTAAGAATTAGCAAATGAATGAAGATGTTTGAGAGAATTTAGATCCATGAGAACGAAGAGATTACGAGTTGATTAGAGAGCATAGTTGAATGACGCACCGGTAAGATTTTGAGTATGAGAGCTGAAAGCTGGAATGAATAAACCTGAATTTATGGACTCCGGATAATCAAACTAAGAAGACTCCTGAATTGCTCCGGATGGGTGAAAAGAATTCTCACAATCGAAAACAGTTATGAGAGGAAGGCAACAAGCTAGAATGACGAATCTTCGAGAGAACGGATAAGATATGGAGGAAAAACTCTTCTTCGGTCTTCAAAATCTGAGAATGACGACGAGAAACACCACCGTGAATTGTTGAGACACTCCGGAATAAAGAAGAATAGAAAAGTTGAATCAACAATGAAATGAATTTGAAAGATCTTGGAGAAAGACATTTGACTGATGATAAATCATTCTTACGTCAAACTTCGAAAAGAAATTTTTAGAATAGCTCCGGTAGAATTAGAAGAGTCAGGTAAGATCCTGGAAAAAGACCTGTGGGTTAGGGCCCACTCAAAAGAAACACCATAGAACGATTTAAAAGAGAGAATGCACAGGTAAGATTTAAATGGCTAGAATGAGATAACAACCTCGAAATAGGTTGAACTGATCTTGAAAGACAAGAAGATCTTTCTAAGATATCTTTAGCACTCCGGAATCATTGAATAGCGAGAAATGGACGATTAAGAGGTCCACCGGCACGAAAAGGCATAGAAATGAGGAAAAGGGTAAAGAAGCACCAAAAGCTTGAATTGAATCCACCGGAGGAGAAAAAGGAACGAAGAATGATGAACTTGAAGCTCCGTTAAAATCTTCATGAGAAACACTGGGTAAGAACATTGAAAGAAAAGAAAGAAGAGACTTCAGATGAATAAGATGGACACTTGATCAAGAAATCTGAGTCCTTGAATAAAAAGGGTGGGTGGGCAGGAAAAACAAAGGCAACATGAAACAAGCACCGTTGAGAAGAACTGATAATTGGTCTTGCGAATGTTGAAGTGATCGGATCCACTTGAAGAGAAACACGCCGGTTGAAAAGGATTGACATGACAGTCTCGATTATCATGAAGGATTTGTATTCACATCGGAGTATGAGAATACCATTTGGGGAAGGTATGCAATCAACACTTGACATTGAAGCAACTCGAATACCACAACTCAAAACAAAACAAAGGATTGGCTTGCAAAATAAGCCGGAACAAACATATGATAGAGATTTCGTCCGAAGTTTTCGTGGTGGGGCCTACACGAGCTCGATCGTACAACACCATCATGTACAAGGCAGTGCACATGACATACGAAGCGTCCTCGAGTCGGCATAGCCAAGGACTCTTTAAGACACAACGAGACCACTGTAAAACCAATCGTGGATAGGCGGACCACTAGACGTCGAACCCCAATTTCATATCATACATCTATTAGAAAGATATCCTAAGAGCTACTTGAATTCCCACTTATAAACTCCCGAAATTTTCCGGTTAAGCAACCAGGTGTTGGGGATACAGGGGAAGCATAATATCTCACCCAAACTAACAAATCCTACATCCAGCTGTATCCATCCTTCAACACATAACCAAGAAACCTTCGGAAATCATCTACCTCAACCTTCGAAAAGCATCCGTTATATGAGTTATGGCAATACTCCCGAACTCCCGCCCCAGTACTGGGTGGCGTTGAGGTTATCTCACCAACAACTGCATAAAAGAGATTTTCGATGTCGGCGAAACTAATCTCAGGTATTCCAGAACTGCAACGATAAAATTGTGACGACAACACCTCAGAGCTCAACTCCCCGGGACACTGCAACAACCCCTAAATGACAGGAGGCACCAAGTACAATGTTCTCGTCACAAAACCATCGGAACGATTCCAAGATACCCGCGTGATCCTAAAAATTTTTAGTGAAATTTGAGAAGAGAAGAGTCAAAATTGTACGTCAGGATGCCTCACCAGAGCGACGAAGGGACCGAGGAGTAAAAGGAATTCCTAAACTCTCTAATATATATAATTCCTAAATGACTCAAAACATTTCTAGACTCAATAATGCCAGCGATTCGATCAAGCAGGGGGCTCCTAAGGTCGGAGACGGCTCTGATACCAACTTGTAACGCCCTCAATGCGGCTATATCTCCCACGTGTCGAAGCACGACTTAGAGGCATAACCGCATTGAAAGCAATGTTGCAAGTGAGGTAATCTTCGCTAACAACCCATGTAATACAATAAGGGAAAAGATACATAGTTGGCTTACAATCACCACTTCACACAATTACATGACTAAAACATTACATCAACCAGATACAATCAAGGTCCGACTACGGAACCAAAATAAAAGAAGACTACCCCAAATTCTACACAGATCCCCGATCGACCCCAACTGGGCTCCACTACTGATCGACTAGATCGAAACAACACAAAGGGGAAGATCTTCATTGAGCTCCTCCTTGAGCTTGGCTGCGTCACCTGCTCAGTAACATCGGCACCTGCAAACTAGTTTTGGAAGTATCTGTGAGTCACGGGGACTCAGCAATCTCACACCCTCGCGATCAAGACTATTTAAGCTTATAGGTAAGGTAAAGGTATGATGTGGGGCTACAGCAAGCAACTAGCATATATGGTGGCTAAACATACGCAAATAAGAGCGAGAAGAGAAGGCAAAGCATGTTCGAGAAACTATAATCAAGAAGTGATCCTAAAACAACCTACGTCAAGCATAACTCCAACACCGTGTTCACTTCCCGGACTCCGTCGGAAAGATACCATCATGGTTACACACGCGGTTGATGCATTTTAATTAAGGTAAACTTCAGGTTTTCTACAACCGAACATTAACAAATTCCCATCTGCCCATAACCGCGGGCACGGCTTTCGAAAGTTCAAAACCCTGCAGGGGTGTCCCAACTTAGCCCATCACAAGCTCTCACGGTCAACGAAGGATATTCCTTCTCCCAAGACAATCCGATCAGACTCGGCATCCCGGTTACAAGACATCCTCGACAATGGTGAAACAAGTCCAACAAGACCACTCGATGCGCCGACATCCCGATAGGAGCTGCACATATCTCGTTCTCAGGGCACACCGGATAAGCTAAGCGTACGGGAGCCAACGTAACCCAAATTGCCAAGGGACGGCCCCGCACGGTGCTCTGGGTTGGACCAACACTTAGACAAGCACTGGCCCGAGGGTTTAAAAATAAAGATGACCCTCGGGATGCACGACTCCCAAGGGAAAAAGGCTGGGTGGCGAATGGTAAAACCAAGGTTGGGACTTGCCGGAGGAGTTTTATTCAAACCGAACTGTCAAGGGGTTCCCATTATAACCCAACCGCGTAAGGGACGCAAAATCCGGGAACATAACACCGATATGACGGAAACTAGGGCAGCAAGAGTGGAACAAAACACCAGGCATAAGGCCGAGTCTTCCACCCTTTACCAAGTATATAGATGCATTAATTAAATAAGAGATATTGTGATATCCCAACAAAATATCCATGTTCCAACATGGAACAAGCTCCAATCTTCACCTGCAACTAACAAAGCTATAAGAGGGGCTGAGCAAAGCGCTAACATAGCCAAACAACGGTTTGCTAGGACAAGGTGGATTAGAGGCTTGGTTTAACAATATGGGAGGCATGATAAGCAAGTGGTAGGTATCACAGCATAGGCATAGCAAAAGAGCGAGCAACTAGCAAGCAAAGATAGAAGTGATTTCGAGGGTATGGTCATCTTGCCTGAAATCCCGTAAGGAAGAAGAACGAGTCCATGAAGAAGACAAACGAACATAGTCGAACGGGTCCTCACAAACACGTCGTTACCGGAACCAACCCGAAGAAGAAACACTGGAAAGAAGCACACAACATAGTAAACAACCAACACACGAACATGGTATGATATGCGGGATGCGGTATGTGATGCATATGCATGATTTGCAAAGAAATGATTGAACCTGGCCTCAACTTGTAAATCCAAGAGTGCCACTGGAAAGGTGAGGTTATTTCGGTTGAAATCGATATAAAGATCACCGAAATCGGATGCACGGTTTGGAAATGGCAAGCAGAACAAATATGGCACCGGTCTGCGATAAACAGCAAGTAGCCATCTAAATGCATCAAGATAAATATGCTACAGCACTCAAACATGGAAAGAAGATACATGGCAGGGATCCACTCAAGATGCTTGACAAAAGATGAACACTTAGCTACGGCTAATTCACTCATTAACAGGTACAAACAAGCATGGCAAAAGTGCAAATGATAACAGGTTTTAGACTTGGTGAAATTAACACAAGTCTGGAATTTATCATCAGGAAGCACACTTTAGAGCATGAAAACTACATGCTACAGGAAAATAACATGGCAAAGCAAGGCATGGCATGAAGCTACTCAAAGCACTTAACAAAAATGACTTAGTGACCTTGAGCCAAAAGGGATCAGAAAATACAATTGCAAGCATGTGAACATACCAAAAACATAAACAGATCTCAGACTTGGTGAAAAACTGGAGCATGCAAATCAGTTAACGAGTAGGCATGTTTACGAGCTCGATGCACTCACTATAGAGCATGGCATGACAAACTAAGCATACACCCAGCAAGAAGACATGGCATAGAAGCTAGAAATGGCAAGAACTACAACATAGCATGCACGGATCAATAGCAACATCCTCGGCAAAATCGCTAAACAAGTTAACAATCTGGCAGGAAGATTTTATAGCGAAAGTAGAGCTCGATTGACTCAAGCTAGGTTGCTCCATAAATGCAAACAAAGACATCGATGTATAGAGCACCACAATGATAACAAAACATCCTTACTGATCATCCTCAAAAGAGGCACGGATCACTAGGAAACAACATGAACATATGGCATAACGACAAAAACAGAACAAGGACTTAGTGAAATTCTAAGTCCCTGAAATCAGCATTACCGATTACGCTACTTTGCATGCTTGTGCTAGTCACCACAAATGTCACAAAAATACATGGCATACACCCCTGTAAAGATGGCATGGCATATAACAAAACACATGTAGAGCTCAGGAGCATATCATGCACACATTAAACAAGGCAAAAATGACAAATAGCTATTTGCTGAAACAGATCTGACAAATTCACCACATAGCCCTCTTCCAACAGCATTTCGGGCATCAAGATGAGATCAAATGAAAATGATGCAATGAGATGAAATGATGTACTCATCGTGACGAACATTTCGATATGCTACACGCGCAAATCGGAGCTACGATGAGGGATTTATGATGCGATGAATATGGGTATGTGATAAGATGGAAAAAGGTCTTGGCGTTTTGAAAAAAAAACAAATGAGCGCGTTTTAGAAATACAACGCTCAGGGCGGCGGGTAGCAGGGCTTCTCACCCGCGTGGCCTTGGGCTGGAGAGAGACGGAGCTGGGCCGGGTGGTTGCCGCAGCCCACGCAGAGGGAGGTCGAACTCCTCCTCGTGCACTCGCACGAGCAGGGCGGTCACGGCGACGTCAAGAGGAAAACCGGCGAGGGGAGTTATCGGCGGCGGGACCTGGCGAGGATGGCGAGGTCAGAAATGGGTTGCCGGCAGCCAGATCCGGCAGTGGGCGGCCAGATCGGGGCACAGACGGCGCTCCGGCGAGCTAGCACGTCGGCAAGGTCGGGAGAGAACTCCGGCGACTGCGCCAGGGTCCGATGTGGCGCCTAGCGTCAGATCCAAGCCTGGGGGGATCTGATAGGGCAGCACGGGTCACCGACGGTGAGGAGAAAGGCGGAGGGGGCTGCAAGGAGACGGCAGCGCAGGCGGGTACTCCGGCGAGGAGGCGGAGGCCACCGCCGATGGAGGCACGAGCGCGCGGGAGACCGGCCGGGCTCCGATGGGCTCGCGCGGGCCGCACGCGGGCTCGGGCGGGCCGGCGCGGTGGGAGGTGCAGAGAGATGATGTGGCGTGTTGTGGTTGGCTGCGGAGATGGAGGCGGACATGTTCGGCGAGGAGAAATTTGTCCGGCGGCGCGGAGAGGAGAGATCTAGGGTTTGTACCGCGGAATTTTCGGGGGAGGCCACATATTTATAGGTAGAGGGAGCTAGGAGAGTCCAAATGAGGTGTGGTTTTCAGCCCCGCGATCGTGATTGAACGACCGAGATGATGGAGGGGGTTTTGGTGGGTTTTGGGCCACTTTGGAAGGGTGTTGGGCTGCAACACACATGAGGCCTTTTCGATCCCTCGGTTAACCGTTGGAGTATCAAACGAAGTCCAAATGGCACGAAACTTGACCGGCGGTCTACCGGTAGTAAACCAAGGCCGCATGACAATTCTCGGTCCAATCCGAAAATGTTTAACACCCGCACACGAAAAGAGGTAGAAAGGGGCACCGGGTGACACAGAAGCACCGGATTGCAAAACGGACAACGGGGAAAATGCTCGGATGCATGAGACGAACATGTATGCAAATGAAATGCACATGACGACATGATATGCAATGCATGAAACGTAAGCAATGACAAGGCAACAACAATGAATAACTAGAGGACACCTGGCACATCGGTCTCGGGGTGTTACAGAGATATTCTGTATGACCCCCTCAAGACATGGCTACTACCTAAGTCCGAAATGTTGTGCATGATCAGGCACCAAGAAGACCATCCCGACGAGGACATGGTGGCGCACGCACATCTAGGCAATGGCGACATGATGTAGGGTGGAACCCTATACGACCGATCTTTCACGAAAGGAGCGGATCCCACGAAGAACACGAGGAACACGGGGAAGAACGGAGAGAAAACACAAGGGGAAACACTCAAGCACAAGTCCAATCACACATCCACTAGACAATAAAACACACAAGATCCACAAGGTACATGAACAACAAAGGGAAAGATACAAGGTAAGGTTCATCTCCATGAAGAGGTCTTGATGGTAGAGTTCATCCCAAATCCAAATAAGATGGGGGCTTGAATCCTAGAAGGATATTCCCACAAGGGGGTCTTGAATCCAAGGTGGATCTTCTCCGAAGAGGGGCCGCGGTCTCTCTCGTGGAGTAGATCCGTAATGGATGAGCAAAGCTCTATCTCTAAATGAGCTACTACTTTGCTAACCCTAAAACATAGTTGGAGGGGAAGTATATATAGTCTAAGGGGCGAAGGGGTATATGGGCCTCGGCCCAGAAGCACTACACGCAGGCAGGGAGGGCCAGATGTCCGGGCGTCGGGCCGGATGTCCGGGGCTTCACGGGGAGCCGGATGTCCGGGCTGGCAGGCCGGATGTCCGGGCCGATGTAGATGGTCATGGTGCTCTCTGGAATGGATTGTACGGATTTTCGGGGGCGAGGCCGGATGTCCGGGTGTTGACGTGGCGCCGGATGCCCGGGGCTGACGCCAGATGTCCGGGGCTGACACCGGATGTCCGGGGCGTGTAGCACTTCGGCTGCAGGGCTGCTGCTGCTGTTGTTGACATCTTTAGGGGCCAGATGTCCGGGTCCTGGGAGTTGTCTCCGTCTTCTTCCGTCGTCGCTTCCAGTCTTCCCTCACGGATGGTGTAGTTGTTCCTTGGCGCTTGCTCTCCTCCTGAACATCCGTGAAGCTCCGATAATACCTATGCGTGGACACACGAGAAGTGTCATGTAGTATACCATCCTCGAAGGGGTCAAGTGAGCACGTGTAAAGGAGATGATTCACCTTGATGTATGTGAAGTAGATGTCGCACGTGTCACTTTCCAAACAGACTCTTGACATGGTGATGTCCATAGGATGCGCCGCATCATCTCCCCTCCCTTGGGAAAGATCCGACCTCGGATCGAAAACCAAATCACCATGGGAAAGAGATGTCTTCGCCGTGTAGAAGTGGACGTTCACCAAGTACTTGTCATCTTGAAGCTCAAAATGGGCACTCTCCAATGTCACACCATCTTGTGATTCCTTCAAGAGGAGTAAGAACAACAAACACTTGGAAAAACAAATGTGGTTAGCGTTAGTGCAAAACCAAGCATTCAAGAGGTTATTCACCAAACAAATGTCGTCACCATGCAAAGCATATGGTGTGACAAAGGATTGTGACATGGCATGTAAGCATATCAATGGAGCACAAGCAAAGAAATCATGGGGACAAGCATGTGAATGTGAGGTAGTGATGCACATATGTGTGACAAGAGAAGAAGCATCTACCTCAAGTTCATAGCAAGCATTCACAAATTGCTCAATGAAAGGTCTATGGTAGGCATAGGAAACATTCACAACACCAAATAAAATGAAGTGTCTAAACACATTGGTCAAGTGCAAGACAATCCAAGCATAATGTGCATGGGTGTAGTGAATATCGTGTGGCACTCAACACAATGGAAAGAGCAATTGTTCATCATGTGTGAGGCAATCAATGCAAGCATGTAGCAATCAATGGGACATGGCATATGTGAAGTGATGACATTGTTGCAACCAAACATATGAGAGGAGCAAGTAATCCAAGAATTGGATGCAACACACAAGGCATACATATCATGATGCATGGAACGATGAAAATGACAAGTCGAAGCAAGATCTCTAACATGTGTGCAATCAAGTGGTCCAAGATGAACAATAAGTCTCATGGTGGGAGCAACACAAGTAGTATGATCTACAATATCCATGCTCAATAAATATGTCACGTTGAAGGCATGTCCTTGTGCATTCTTCACAATGCCAAAGTGGTAGGAAAGGTGTTGTAGAAGTGAGTCATGGTCGAATGTATGAGGCTCGCTCTGAAGAGCTCGAATGGTCAACTCATGTGAAGCAGAAGTCGACACAAGGTCCAAGTATCCTACACATGCACACAAGGAAGCAAAGAATGTATGCACATGGTAGATAAACACATCATCCATCATGATGGTTCTCTTCTCTTGCACATAACCATTAGGATCACAAGTGCATGAATAATATGATGCAACAATGGCAATATTCATGGCACTAGGTATATGGTGCAAACAGGTAAGACAAGCATGCTTCACAAGAAATATGTCAAAATCTCCAAATATATGTGAGAATGCTATGGGGGCAAACTCATTATCAAGACTAAAGGCATAGTTGCACTCAATACATGGAAAATCATATAGCATGAGAGAGGCAACACATGGAGATATATGACAAGAAGCAATAACAATCATGTGCAAAGCATGGTAATGGTTGTCATCAACCGCACGAAATGAGCAACTATGAATCATCGGTGATGCAACATAAGCAAGCACAGTAATCAAGGCGTGTAAACTAGTGGAGCGAAGATGCAACACACTAGAGGATATCATGGCAATCATATCATGTGAGCAAATAATAGGCAAAGGCAATGCACATTACATATCGCAAGCACGAGGACAAAGCAAGATCATAATATCATCATAGGATTGGGTCATAGATGGAACATGGCAATAACAAGTAATATATCCACCAAGCTTGCAAATACACATAGAAGTACTAGAATCAGTCATCATGTGTAATGCAAAGCATGGGTCACAAATGCATGTCAAAGGTATATGAATGAACATATCATGCAAAGTGAACATGGGAAGATGGGCATAGAATATGTAATGGACAATAGCCCATAGCCAAGTGAGGGTCATGTAGAAGAAATGCGCGAAGTCTTTGCGTGAAGAGAGCGGTGGGAAAGACAATCCATGGGATCCCAAGTCATCATTGCTCTCTAGAGCTCATTTTGCCAACTCATGGGATTGTGAGGTTGACAAGTATTCATGGGTACCTACACAAAATAGACACAAGCGAAAGAAATTGTGTGTGTGGTAAATGTACACATCATCCATCATGATGTGTATGTGCACGTGAGAGTTAGCACAATATAAGCACCGCTCAAATAAATTTGATGCATGGTATAGGAACATGTCATCCATCATGAAAGAATAGTTATTGTGTATAACACGATGGGGACACAAATTGAGCGTGCAAGTATGTGGCCCAACAATAGCATGGTTATTCATGGGAAACATATGGCGCACACAAGTATTGGGATCATGCAATGAATGGGATGAATCAAAATCTCCTAAAATGTATGATGAAACTATGGGGGTCTCCTCATGAGCAATATTGGAAACATCATATGAGAAAATGGACAACATCCAAAACAATGCATATCCGAAGCTAGGTGGTCATGGCATGGCATATGAGATAAATGATGCAATGGGAGCATATCAATATCATCACAAGAAAAACAAATGCCAATAAGCATGGGCTTGTCATCTATGCCATATGTGCAAATTGGGTTTATTTTAATAGCATATGCATAGTCACTATGAAGAGATTGCAAATATGACATATGATTGATCTCATGGATAGCATATGACAAGTCAAGCGGATTGTCAAACATGATGTGACCTAAAGAATGATTACAAGAAATCCTATGTAACATGGCATCACAACTAATAGACTCCACATGACAATCATCATACTCATCATAAATGGGTAAATCGTCGCATGGGGAAGTCGCACTAGCATGAAGCATGGTAATAGGTTGATCAACATCATGCATGAAATCAATGTCAGGAATGTCCAATAGTGGGACTAGAGCATCACCATCATCTATGTTTCCGTTCTCATTCCACTCAAGTGGTGTAGGTGAGGTGGGAAAGACCAAATGGTGGTCATCTTCATCTTGATGGAACCAAGTGGGGGTGCATCATATTCCACCATGGCCATCGTCTTGTCCAAAGGGAGGACGAAGTCATCGCGAATCGGTAAGTCATCATAGACGGGACCTAGCACCAAATGAGAAGACACAATAGAGGCAGAGGTCAAGTCGTTAGTTTTGAAAGTGGCCTCACATGACCTATCAACTATCTCACTCTCTCTATGTGGTGGTTCACTCACTCCCTCAAGGTAGGTGCACTCAATCTCACGTATGGTGGAGTCACTCATCTCACTCAAGTTGTGGGGGTTGTGGCTCTCCTTACATGGGAATTGTGGCAACACATCATATATGGGGCTAGTGGTGAAGTCACTCTCACTTTCTATATGGTGGCAAAAGTCACTCATGTCATCACACATCGCCGTGGTCTAAGGGAAAATCCCATGCTCAACCATCTCATCGTCGTCGCCGTGGATGAAAGCCGAAGATGGCACATCACCACTCTCGCCTCCTAAGATGGAAGCATCATCCTTGCTCGTCACCATGTCGCTTGCCTCCAAAGCTTGGTCCTTGATGGGCTCCATAGTCGTAGTCATCGCCACACCGTGTTGAAAAAGAGTCGAAGTAGACTTGGCACCATCAATGCCACAAAGAGGGATGGCGGTGAAGTCGAACTTGGGAGCATCGTCTTGGAGCTCGTTGGGCTTGGACATCTTGGTGGTACTATCCTCATGCTCGTTGTCGTAGAGCTTGGTCGCCGTGAAGTGTGCTTGGGGTGGAGAAGCCTTGGCCTTCATGAGTTCTTGTTCCGCTTTGTGAGCACCAATGTAGTTGTCGTCAAGGGACTTGTAGTTCTCAAGGAAGATAGTCTTGGAGATGTCGTTGTTCAATCCCCTCATGAAGTGGAACTTCATTGAAATGGGGTCGTCCATGCCGGTTCGTCGCAAGGCAATCTTCATCTCCCTGAAGTACTCGTCAATGGACTTGGATCCTTGGATGGTGTTCTCCAATTGGCGTTGAAGTTGTTCCGTGTAGGTTGGAGGCACGAACTCTCACCGCAAAGCTCTCTTCGTCTTGGTCCAACTCATGTCATAGGTCTCCGAAGGTTCGTGAAGCCACCATGTGGACGCGTAGTCGTGGAAGTTCCTTGTGGCACACATCACGTGATCTTCAGGAGGAACTTGATGTAGCTTGAGGTAGTCGTCCATCAAACGCTCCCACTCGAGATACTCCTCGGGTTCTAGAGTCCCATAGAAAGGAATCTCATGGTCGGTGTCGAGGTCGTAGTAGCTCGTGGAGGTCGCGGACTTGAGCTTGGGGAGCTTCTCTTGAGCATAGTCTTGAGGTGCTTGTTAGTGAAGATGTCGTTTATCCGAAGGCGAAGATGCCTTGAAGTCGCTTGGCAAAGATGCCAAGGGAGAAGGTGAAGTCGTTGAGCGGTTGTTGGTGTTGAGCTCTTGACCTTCACGTTCGTGGTGGTGATGGTGTCGATGCCGATGTGACCTTGCTGGATATGGTAGCTTGGAAGCATGTGTACTTGAGCGTCTTCTCAAAGATGAGGAAGATCGTTTGTAGGACTTGATGAGGGCCTTGATCTCTTCCATTTGAGCTTGCATCTTGGCGTCGGTGTAGTTTTTCGTGGCATCGAACTCCTCGTTGTTATTGTAGACCGAAGGTGAAATGCCTTGCCTATCCATCACAAGACTCGAGTAGAGGTGAGTAGGAAATGAGATAAACAATACCAAGTTACCTTTTCCCAAAGTTGAGGATGTATCCCGTTTCACTCAATGTGAGATGAAAGAATAGTGGAATTGGTACCGTACTTGTTCACTCACACCTACAAACTAAAGCTTATGGAGTAGCTCGATGAGGATAGTGGCACAAAAATTTAATGTCAAATGTTAGCAAGAGTCAATAATGTTGAAAGAGATTCAAAAATTCTAAAGTGAGACAAGTAGACCAATAGCAATGAATGGCACACGGAAACGCACACACGGATAGATAAATGGGGTCGTGCAACCAAGGAATGAGCTCAAAATGTGGAATCCACGGAAAATGCTCTTGTTGCACAAATCTAGAGAGATGCTAGCACAATTGCTCAATAGGAGGATATGACACTTGTGCACAATCTATAGGAGAGAAATATGCAACGACTTCTATCCCAAGTATGCTATGTATATGATGTTCCCGGTGTTTGTCTCAATATGATCGGATATGACAATCTTATATGCAATGTGGTATGATGCTATGGCACTTTCTTACAAGCTTCTTTTATCTTTCTCTTTTGCTTAAAAGCTTATTCTTTTTTGTATATGGCCACAATGCGAAATGCACAAACCAAGATAGCAATTGGGTATATACGGGAACAATCTTGTGACACAAGGGATAATATGATACCAATATGATATGGTATGTATGCCATGGATGGTGTAGATCACTAATGTGCACAAGTAACGTGGCCCGGCAATACTCAAATGGCTAGTCTCGATAGGTAAGTAACGCAAAATGGGCTAGGGGTTATCAATGCAATTGCAAGGGAATATACAATGGAGGGATACCACGATACCAAGATGATATGGAGGTTAGCGTCAAGGGTTTGTCGTTTGTAAGCCACAGACGGATGATGGTGAAGTGGTCAATGTCGATGACGAACTCGAGGCGATGATGAGTGGCGGTGATCTTCATGGAGATACCAAGATGATGGTGACTCGTCCCTAAGTAGCGGAAACACCTTAGGAAATGGAAAAACTGCTAACACAAAATCTCAAATGTCAAATGGTAGTAGCGGGATGCGGTGATGGTTTTGTGGAAGCTCAATGGAATTGCAGAATGGCAATGATGGGTCGTGGAGTACGCAATGCGGAAATGGAGGGTAAGGTGGTGGACTATACACGGTGTCGGAGTTGGAAGCACAGTCCCTAAGTAGCCAAAACACCTTAGGAGATAGAAACCACAACTCAAGCAAGCTCAATCAAAATTGGGTCAAGTTAGGGTGGCGGAAGTGTATGGTGGTCAAGCCTATGTGGAAGTTATGGTGGTGGTGGTGGTTGATGAAGAGGCAATCATCCCCAAGTATCCTAAACACCATAGGAGACTCAAATCACAACTCAAACAACCTCAAATGCTATAAGGAACAAAAAAGGTTAGGTTGCGAAAGTCGGTGGTGCTTTTGCGGATGATATGGTGGAAGCCCTAGGCAAAGATGCCAAAGTTCTAAAACTTTGATGGAGTCAAATGGTGACGGTAGTATTTTTGTGAGAAGGGGGATGTTAAGAGCTTCAAAACGAGCTAAAGAACGTCAAAAACGGACTCCGGATGAATTAGTTATGGTCAAAACGGTGAAACACCGAAGGCTAAAATGCCAGGGGCCGGACATCCGGGGCTCGGGCCGGATTTCCGGGGGTTTATGTCCAGAACCATGCGCGAATTGCACTCCAGGAGCCGGATGTCCGGCTTGGGGCCCAAATGTCTGGCCAGGTGGCCCGGATGTCCGGCGCGACGATTCCAGATCCAGATTTGGACTTCGAAACTCGATTTGGGGGGCGGAAATAGAAGATTTTTGGGGCAAAATGTCAGAGATTTCGTGGGTGGAAAGTGGGGAAACTTGGGGATATGCTAGATACACTTGAAACCAAGCAAATCCATGGGTCAAATCCAACAAAACTTCATCAAACGAACAAATCACAAAAAAAAATTGGGGGCTATTTTTGGTGAGGATTTTCGAATTTTAAGACGAAATCAACAAAACTAGGCTAGAAAACAAAGAGGGGAGGCTCCAAAATCATGATCAACGTGGCTCTAGATACCAAGATGATGTAGGGTGGAACCCTATACGGCTGATCTTTCATGAAAGGAGCGGATACCGCGAAGAACACGAAGAACACGGGGAAGAACGGAGAGAAAACACAAGGAGAAACATTCAAGAACAAGTCCAATCACATATCCACTAGACAATCAAACACACAAGATCCACAAGGTACATGAACAACAAAGGGAAAAATACAAGGTAAGGTTCATCTCCATGGGGAGGTCTTGATGGTAGAGTTCATCCCAAATCCAAAGGAGATGGGGGCTTGAATCCTAGAATGATCTTCCCATAAGGGGGTCTTGTCCAAGGTGGATCTTCACCGAAGAGGGGCCGTGGTCTCTCTCATGGAGTAGATCCATAATGGCTCAGCAAATCTCTATCTCTAAATGAGCTACTACTTTGCTAACCCTAAAACGTAGATGGAGGGGAAGTATATATAGTCTAAGGGGCGAAGGGGTACATGGGCCTCGGCCTAGAAGCACTGCACGCAGGCAGGGAGGGCTGGATGCCCGGGCGTTGGGCCGGATGTCCGGCGCTTCACGGGGAGCCGGATGTCCGGGCTGGCCGGCCGGATGTCCGGGCCGACGGAGCTGGTCATGGTGCTCTCTGGAATGGCTTCTCCGAATTTCCGGGGGCGAGGCCGGGTGTCCGGGTGTTGACGAGGCGCCGGATGTCCGGGGCTGACGCCGGATGTCCGGGGCCTGTAACACTACGGCTACGGGGCTGCTATTGTTGTTGACATCTTCAGGGGCCGGATGTCCGGGCTAGGGCAGGATGTCCGGGTCCTGGGAGTTGCCTCCGTCTTCTTCCGTCGTCGCTTCCAGGCTTCCCTTGCGGATGGTGTAGTTGTTCCTTGGCGCTTGCACTCCTCCTCAACATCCGTGAAGCTCCAATAATACCTATGCATGCACATGGGAGAATTGTCAAGTAGTATATCATCCTCGAAGGGGTCAAGTGAGCACGTGTAAAGGAGATGATTCACCTTTATGTATGTGAAGTAGATGTCGCACGTGTCACTGGCCAAATAGACTCTTGACATGGTGATGTCCATAAGATGCTCCGCATCACGACCTTGGGATGAGACCCGGCACGAGCGCGGGTGTACTCGAGGTCGAACCCGACCACCTTGTACTTCTCCTCGGCAAGCAACTACTCCATGATGTGTATAGAGTGCTCCACCTAGACCGGGTCGTTGGTGTACACCATCGAGAGGTCTGTGAACCTTCTGTGGGTGTCCACCACGGCATGCATGGTGAACAGCTGCTCGTCGTCGGCAGCCGCTCGGAGCGCCATTGGATCCGCGCAGGATACCCTCTAAGAATTTGTCGTGGTGGGTCTGTGACACATCTCCAATGTATCTATAATTTTTGATTGTTCCATGCTATTACATTATATGTTTTGGATGTTTAATGGGCTTTAATATGCACTTTTATATTATTTTTGGGACTAACCTATTAACCGAAGGCCCATTGCAAATTGTTGTTTTTTCCTATTCCAGTGTTTCGCAGAAAAGTAATATCAAACGGAATCGAAACGGAATGAAACCTTCACAAGGATCTTTTTTGGAAGAAACGCAATCCACGGGACTTGGAGTGGAGGTCAAGGAAGCAACGAGGCGGCCACGAGGTAGGGAGGCGTGCCCCCACCCTCGTGGGTGAAGGAAATATGCCCTAGAGGCAATAATAAAGTAATTATTTATTTCCTCATATCTTGATAAATGTTTATTATTCATGCTAGAATTGTATTAACCGGAAACATAATACATGTGTGAATACATAGACAAACATAGTGTCACTAGTATGCCTCTACTTGACTAGCTCGTTCATGAAAGATGGTTGAGTTTCCTAACCATAGACATGAGTTGTCATTTGATTAATGGGATCACATCATTAGGAGAATGATGTGATTGACTTGACCCATTTCATTAGCTTAACAATTGATCGTTTAGTTTACTGCTATTGCTTTCTCCATGACTTATACATGTTCCTATGACTATGAGATTATGCAACTCCCGAATACCACAAGAACACTTTGTGTGCTACCAAACGTCACAACGTAACTGGGTGATTATAAAGGTGCTCTACAGGTGTCTCTGATGGTGTTTGTTGAGTTGGCATAGATCAAGAATAGGATTTGTCACTCCGATTGTCGGAGAGGTATCTCTGGGCCCTCTCGGTAATGCACGTCACTATAAGCCTTGCAAGCAATGTGACTAATGAGTTAGTTACGGGATGATGCACTACGGAATGAGTAAAAAGACTTTCCGGTAACGAGATTGAGCTAGGCATTAAGATACGGAAGATCGAATCTCGGGCTAGTAACTTACCGATGACAAAGGGAACAACGTATATTGTTATGCGGTTTGACCGATAAAGATCTTCGTAGAATATGTAGGAACCAATATGAGCATCCAGGTTCCGCTATTAGTTATTGACCGGAGATGTGTCTCGGTCATGTCTACATAATTATCGAACCCGTAGGGTCCGCACGCTTAAAGTTCTGTGGCAATCGGTATTATGAGTTTCTGTGTTTTGGTGTACCGAAGGTAGTTCGGAGTCCCGGATATGATCACGGACATGATGAGGAGTCTCTCTGGGCCCTCTCGGTAATGCACATCACTATAAGCCTTGCAAGCAACGACTAATGAGTTAGTTACGGGATGATGCACTACGGAATGAGTAAAGAGACTTGCCGGTAACGAGATTGAGCTAGGTATTAAGACACCGACGATCGAATCTCGGGCAAGTAACATACCGATGACAAAGGGAACAACGTATATTGTTATGCGGTTTGACCGATAAAGATCTTCGTAGAATATGTAGGAACCAATATGAGCATCCAGGTTCCGCTATTGGCTATTGACCGGAGACGTGTCTCAGTCATGTCTACATAGTTCTCGAACCCTTAGGGTCCGCATGCTTACATTTCTGTGATGATTGATATTATGAGTTTTTGTGTTTTGATGTACTGAAGGTAGTTCGGAGTCTCGGATATGATCACGGACATGACGAGGAGTCTCCAAATAGTCAAGACGTAAAGATCGATATATTGCACGACTATGTTCGGACACCGGAAGTGTTTTGGGAGGTTTCGAGCATATACTGGAGTATTGGGGGTGACCGAAACCCCTCGGGGAGTATATTGGGCCTAATGGACCCTAGTGGGAGAAGAGGAGGGTGGCTAAGGGAAGCCGCGCACCCCCCCTAGTCCGAATTGGACAAGGGGGGGTGCCCCCCATTCCTTCTCTTCCTCTCTCCCTTCCTTCCCTTCTCCTACTCCTACTAGGAAAGGAGGAGTCCTACTCCCGATGGGAGTAGGACCCCCCCCCTTGGCGCGCCCTCCTTCTTGGCCGGCCGCCTCCCCCTAGCTCCTTTATATACGGGGGCAGGGGGTCACCCATGGACACACCAATTGATCATTGATCTCTTAGCCGTGTGCGGTGCCCCCCTCCACCATAATCCACCTCGGTCATATCGTAGCGGTGCTTAGGCGAAGCCCTGGGTCGGTAGCATCATCATCACCGTCACCATGCCGTCGTGCTGACGAAGCTCTTCCTGGAAGCTCTACTGGATCGTGAGCTCGTGGGACGTCACCGAGCTGAAAGTGTGCTAAACACGGAGGTTCCGTACGTTCGGTGATGAGGATCGGTTGATCATGAAGAGGTATGACTACATCAACCACGTTGTTATAACGCTTCCGCTTACGGTCTACGAGGGTACGTAGACAACGCTCTCCCCTCTCGTTGCTATGCATCACCATGATCTTGCGTGTGCGTAGAATTTTTTGGGAAATTACTGCGTTCCCCAACAGTGGCATCCGAGCCAGGTTTATGCCTAGATGTTATATGCACGAGTAGAACACAAGTGAGTTGTGGGCGATACAAGTCATACTGCTTACCAGCATGTCATACTTTGGTTCAGCGGTATTGTTGGATGAAGCAGCCCGGACCGACAGTACGCGTACGCTTACGCGAGACTGGTTCTACCGACGTGCTTTGCACATAGGTGGCTGGCGGGTGTCAGTTTCTCCAACTTTAGTTGAACCGAGTGTGGCTACGCCCGGTCTTTGTGAAGGTTAAAACAACACTAAGTTGATGAAATATCTTTGTGGTTTTGATGCGTAGGTAAGAACGGTTCTTGCTCAGCCCGTAGCAGCCACGTAAAACTTGCAACAACAAAGTAGAGGACGTCTAACTTGTTTTTGCAGGGCGTGTTGTGTTGTGAGATGGTCAAGACATGATGCTATATTTATTGTATGAGATTATCATGTTTTGTAACGGAGTTATCGGCAACTGGCAGGAGCCATATGGTTGTCACTTTATTGTATGCAATGCAATCGCCCTGTCATTGCTTTACTATATCACTAAGAGGTAGCGATAGTCATAGAAGCAATAGTTGGCGAGACGACAACGATGTTACGATGGAGATCAAGGTGTCGCGCCGGTGATGATGGTGATCATGACGGTGCTTTGGAGATGGAGATCAAAGGCACAAGATGATGATGGCCATATCATATCACTTACATTGATTTCATGTGATGTTTATCCTTTATGCATCTTATTTTGCTTTGTTTGACGGTAGCATTATAAGATGATCTCTCTCTAAATTTCAAGGTAAAAGTGTTCTCCCTGAGTATGCACCGTTGCCAAAGTTCGTCGTGCCGAGACACCATGTGATGATCGGGTGTGATAAGCTCAACGTTCATCTACAACGGTTGTAAGACAGTTTTGCACACGCAGAATACTCGGGTTAAACTTGACGAGCCTAGCATATGCAGATATGGCCTCGGAACACTAAGACCGAAAGGTTGAGCGTGAATCATATAGTAGATATGATCAACATAGAGATGTTCACCATTGAAAATTACTCCATCTCACGTGATGATCGGTTATGGTTTACTTGATATGGATCATGTGATCACTTATATGATTAGAGGGATGTCTATCTAAGTGGGAGTTCGTAAGTAATATGATTAATTGAACTTAAATTTATCATGAACTTAGTACCTTATAGTATTTTGCTTGTCTATGTTATTGTAGATAGATGGCCCGTGATGTTGTTCTGTTGAATTGTAATGCGTTCCTTGAGAAAGCAAAGTTGAAAGATGATGGTAGCAATTACACAGAATGGGTCCGTAACTTGGGGATATCATCATTGCTGCACAGAAGAATTACGTCCTAGAAGCACCGCTGGGTGGCAGGCCTCTACGATGTTAAGAACGTCTGGCAGAGCAAAGCTGGTGACTACTCGATAGTTCAGTTTGCCATGCTTTACGGCTTAGAATCGGGACTTCAGCGACGTTTTGAACGTCATGGAGCATATGAGATGTTCCAGGAGTTGAAGTTAATATTTCAAGCAAATGCTCGGATTGAGAGATATGAAGTCTCCAATAAGTTCTATAGCTTCAAGATGGAGAAGAATAGTTCTGTTAGTGAACATATACGCAAAATGTCTGGGTATGACAATCACTTGATTCAACTGGGAGTTAATCTTCCGGATGATAGTTTCATTGATAGAATTATTCAATCACTGCCACCAAGCTACAAGAGCTTCGTGATGAACTATAATATGCAAGGGATGCATAAGACAATTCCTGAGCTCTTCGCAATGCTAAAGGCTGCAGAGGTAGAAATCAAGAAGGAGCATCAAGTGTTGATGGTCAACAAGACCACGAGTTTCAAGAAAAAGGGTAAAGAGAAGAAGAAGGGGAACTTCAAGAAGAACGGCAAACAAGTTGCTGCTCAAGGGAAGCAACCTAAGTCTAGACCTAAGCCTGAGACTACGTGCTTCTACTGCAAACATACTGGTCACTGGAAGCGGAACTGCCCCAAGTATTTGGCGGATAAGAAGGATGGCAAGGTGAACAAAGGTATAAGTGATATACATGTTATTGATGTGTTCCTTAATAGAGCTCGCAGTAGCACCTGGGTATTCGATACTGGTTCTGTTGCTAATATATGCAACTCGAAACAGGGACTACAGATTAAGCGAAGACTGGCTAAGGATGAGGTGACGATGCGCGTGGGAAATGGTTCCAAAGTCGATGTGATTGCCGTCGGCACACTACCTCTACATCTACCTTCGGGATTAGTTTTAGACCTGAATAATTGTTATTTGGTGCCAACGTTAAGCATGAACATTATATTTGGATCTTGTTTGATGCGAGACGGTTATTCATTTAAATCCGAGAATAATGGTTGTTCTATTTATATGAGTAATATCTTTTATGGTCATGCACCCTTGAAGAGTGGTCTATTTGTGTTGAATCTCGATAGTAGTGATACACATATTAATGTTGAAGCCAAAAGATGTAGAGTTGATAATGATAGTGCAACTTATTTGTGGCACTGCCGTTTGGGTCATATTGGTGTAAAGCGCATGAAGAAACTCCATACTGATGGACTTCTGGAATCACTTGATTCTGAATCACTTGGTACTTGCGAACCATGCCTCATGGGCAAGATGACTAAAATGTCGTTCTCCGGAACAATGGAGCGAGCAACAGATTTATTGGAAACCATGCATATTGATGTATGTTGTCCGGTGAATATTGAGGCTCGTGGGGGGTATCGTTATTTTCTCACCTTCACAGATGATTTGAGCAGATATGGGTATATCTACTTAATGAAGCATAAATCTGAAACATTTGAAAAGTTCAAAGAATTTCATAGTGAAGTGGAAAATCATTCTAACAAGAAAATAAAGTTTCTACGATCTGATCATGGAGGAGAATATTTGAGTTACAAGTTTGGTCTACATTTGAAACAATGTGGAATAGTTTCACAACTCACACCACCCGTAACACCATAGCGTAATGGTGTAATCGAACGTCCTAATCGTACTTTACTAGATATGGTGCGATCTATGATGTCTCTTACTGATTTATTGCTATCGTTTTGGGCTTATGCTTTAGAGACGACTGCATTCACGTTAAATAGGGCACCATCGAAATCCGTTGAGACGACGCCTTATGAACTATGGTTTGGCAAGAAACCAAAGTTGTTGTTTCTTAAAGTTTGGGGCTGCGATGCTTATGTGAAAGCTCAACCTGATAATCTCGAACCTAGATCGGAGAAATGTGTCTTCATAGGATACCCAAAGGAAACTGTTGGATACACCTTCTATCACAGATCCGAAATCAAGACATTTGTTGCTAAGAATGGATCCTTTCTAGAGAAGGAGTTTCTCTCGAAAGAAGTGAGTGGAAGGAAAGTAGAACTTGATGAGGTAACTGTACCTGCTCCCTTGTTGGAAAGTAATTCATCATAGAAACCGGTTCCTGTGACGCCTACACCAATTAGTGAGGAAGCTAATGATATTGATCATGAAACTTCAGATCAAGTTACTACTGAACCTCGTTGGTCAACCAGAGTAAGATCCGCCCCAGAGTGGTATGGTAATCCTATTTTGGAGGTCATGTTACTTGACCAAGGCGAACCTATGAACTATGAAGAAGCGATGGTGAGCCCAGATTCCGCAAAATGGCTTGAAGCCATGAATTCTGAGATGGGATCCATGTATGGGAACAAAGTGTGGACTTTGGTTGACTTGCCCGATGACCGGCAAGCCATAGAAAATAAATGGATCTTCAAGAAGAAGACTGACGCTGACGGTAATGTTACTGTATACAAAGCTCGACTTGTTGCAAAAGGTTTTCAACAAGTTCGAGGGGTTGACTACGATGAGACTTTCTCACCCATAGCGATGCTTAAGTCTGTTCGAATCATGTTAGCGATTGCCGCATTTTATGATTATAAAATTTGGCAAATGGATGTCAAAACTGCATTCCTGAATGGATTTCTGGAAGAAGAGTTGTATATGATGCAACCCGAAGGTTTTGTCGATCCAAAGGGAGCTAACAAAGTGTGCAAGCTCCATCGATCCATTTATGGACTGGTGCAAGCCTATCGGAGTTGGAATAAATGTTTTGATAGTGTGATCAAAGCATATGGTTTTATACAGACTTTTGGAGAAGCATGTATTTACAAGAAAGTGAGTGGGAGCTATGTAGCATTTCTAATATTATATGTGGATGACATATTGTTGATTGGAAATGATATAGAATTTCTGGATAGCATAAAAGGATACTTGAATAAGAGTTTTTCAATGATAGACCTAGGTGAAGCTACTTACATATTGGGCATCAAGATCTATATAGATATATCAAGACGCTTAATTGGACTTTCACAAAGCACATACCTTGACAAAGTTTTGAAAAAGTTCAAAATGGATCAAGCAAAGAAAGGGTTCTTGCCTGTGTTACAAGGTGTGAAGTTGAGTGAGACTCAATGCCCGACCACTGTAGAAGATAGAGAGAAAACGAAAAATGTTCCCTATGCTTCAGCCATAGGCTCTACCATGTATGCAATGCTGTGTACCAGACCTAATGTGTGCTTTGCTATTAGTTTAGCCGGGAGGTACCAAAGTAATCCAGGAGTGGATCACTGGACAGCAGTCAAGAACATCTTGAAGTACCTAAAGAGGACTAGGGATATGTTTCTCGTTTATGGAGGTGACAAAGAGCTCGTCGTAAATGGTTACGTCGATGCAACCTTTGACACTGATCTGGAAGATTCTAAATCGCAAACCGGATACGTGTTTATATTGAACGGTGGAGTTGTTAGTTGGTGAGTTCTACCAAAGTGTCATGGCGGGATCTATGTGTGAAACGGAGTACATAGCTACTTCGGAAGCAGTAAATAATGGAGTCTGGATGAAGGAGTTCATATCCGATCTAGGTGTCATACCTAGTGCATCGGGTCCAATGAAAATCTTTTGTGACAATACTGGTGCAATTGCCTTGACAAAGGAATCCAGATTTCACAAGAGAACCAAGCACATCAAGAGACGCTTCAATTCCACCTGGGATCAAGTCTGGGTGGGAGACATAGAGATTTGCAAGATACATACGGATCTGAATGTTGCAGACGCGTTGACTAAGCCTCTTCCACGAGCAAAACATGATCAGCACCAAGACTCCATGGGTGTTAGAATCATTACTGTGTAATCTAGATTATTGACTCTAGTGCAAGTGGGAGACTAAAGGAAATATGCCCTAGAGGCAATAATAAAGTTATTATTTATTTCCTCATATCATGATAAATGTTTATTATTCATGCTAGAATTGTATTAACCGGAAATATAATACATGTGTGAATACATAGACAAACATAGTGTCACTAGTATGCCTCTACTTGACTAGCTCGTTGATCAAAGATGGTTGAGTTTCCTAACCATAGACATGAGTTGTCATTTGATTAACGGGATCACATCATTAGGAGAATGATGTGATTGACTTGAACCATTTCATTAGCTTAGCACTTGATCGTTTAGTTTACTGCTATTGCTTTCTCCATGACTTATACATGTTCCTATGACTATGAGATTATACAACTCCCGAATACCAGAAGAACACTTTGTGTGCTACCAAACATCACAACGTAACTGGGTGATTATAAAGGTGCTCTACAGGTGTCTCCGATGGTATTTGTTGAGTTGGCATAGATCAAGAATAGGATTTGTCACTCCGATTGTCGGAGAGGTATCTCTAGGCCCTCTCGGTAATGCACATCCCTATAAGCCTTGCAAGCAATGTGACTAATGAGTTAGTTATGGGATGATGCACTACGGAACGAGTAAAGAGACTTTCCAGTAACGAGATTGAGCTAGGTATTAAGATACCGATGATCGAATCTCGGGCTAGTAACTTACCGATGACAAAGGGAACAACGTATATTGTTATGCGGTTTGACCGATAAAGATCTTCGTAGAATATGTAGGAACCAATATGAGCATCTTGGTTCTGCTATTGGTTATTGACTGGAGACGTGTCTTGGTCATGTCTACATAGTTCTCGAACCCGTAGGGTCCACACGCTTAAAGTTCTGTGATGATCGGTATTATGAGTTTTTGTGTTTTGATGTACCAAAGGTAGTTTGAAGTCCCGGATATGATCACAGACATGATGAGGAGTCTCGAAATGGTCAAGACGTAAAGATCGATATATTGTATGACTATGTTCGGACACCGTAAGTGTTTCGAGAGGTTTTAGGCATATACCGGAGTACCGGGGGTTACCGGAAACCCCCGGGGAGTATATTGGGCCTAATGGGCCATAGAGGGAGAAGAGGAGGGGCGGCCAAGGGCAGCCGCGCGCTCCCTCCCCCTCTAGTTTGAATTGGACAAGGAGGGGGGCGGCGCCCCCCTTTCCTTCTCTTCCTCTCTTCCTTCCTTCCCTTCTCCTACTCCTACTAGAAAAGGAGTAGTCCTACTCCTGGTGGGAGTAGGACTCCCCCCTTGGCGCGCCCTCCTCCTTGGTCGGCCACCTCCCCCTAGCTCCTTTATATACGGGGGCAGGGGTACCCCATGGACACAACAATTGATCATTGATCTCTTAGTCGTGTGCGGTGCCCCCCTCCACCATAATCCACCTCGGTCATATCGTAGCGGTGCTTAGGCGAAGCCCTGCGTTGGTTGCATCATCATCACCGTCTCCACGCCATCATGCTGACGAAGCTCTTCCCGAAAGCTCTACTGGATCACGAGCTCACGGGACGTCACCGAGCTGAACGTGTGCTGAACGCGGAGGTGCCGTACGTTCGGTGCTGAGGATCGGTCGATCGTGAAGACGCACGACTACATCAACTGCGTTGTTATAACGCTTCCGCTTATAGTCTACGAGGGTACATAGACAACACTCTCCTCTCTCGTTGTTATGCATCACCATGATCTTGCGTGTGTGTAGGATTTTTTTTTGAAATTACTGCGTTCCCCAACAGTGGGCCCCACGGAGCTACACCGACCTACTTCTTTCGCGTATCTATACTCTTATACCCTAAAAACATCCAGGGGAGCCACGAAACCAGTTTTCCAGTGCCGCAACCTTCTATACCCATGAGATCCCATCTTGGGGCCTTCCCGGCGATCTGCCGAAGGGGGATTTGATCACGGAGGGCTTCTACATGAACACCATAGCCTCTCCGATGATGTGTGTGTAGTTTACCACAGACCTTCGGGTCCATAGTTATTAGCTAGATGGATTCTTCTCTCTCTTTGGTTCTCAATACAAAGTACTCCTCGATGTTCTTGGAGATCTATTCAATGTAATACTTTTTGTGGTGTGTTTGCCAAGATCCGATGGATTGTGGGTTTATGATAAAGATTATCTATGAACTATATTTGATTCTTCTCTAAATTCTTATATGCATGATTTGATATCTTTGCAAGTCTCTTCTAATTTTCGGTTTAGTTTGGCCTACTAGATTGATCTTTCTTGCAATGGGAGAAGTGCTTAGCTTTGGGTTCAATCTTGCGGTGATCGATCCAAGTGACAGAAAAGGAACCAACATGTATTGTATTGTTGCCATCGAGGATAAAAAGATGGTGTTTATATCATATTGCTTGAGTTTATCCCTCTACATTATGTCATCTTGCCTAATGCGTTACTCTGTTCTTATGAACTTAATACTCTAGATGCATGCTGGATAGCGGTCAATGTGTGGAGTAATAGTAGTATATGCAGAATTGTTTCGGTCTACTTGATACGGACATGATACCTATGTTTATGATCATGCCTAGATATTCTCATAACTATGCGCTTTTCTATCAATTGCTCGACAGTAATTTGTTCACCCACCATAATATTTTCTATATTGAGAGAAGCCACTAGAGAAACCTATGGCCCCCGGGTCTACTTTATATCATATAAGTTTCCGATCTATAATTCTAGTTTACTATTTATTTTGCAATCTTTACTTTCCAATCTATACAACAAAAATACCAAAAAATATTTATCTTATTATCTTTATCAGCTCTCACTTTTGCAAGTGGCCGTGAAGGGATTGAAAACCTCTTTATCATGTTGGTTGCAAGGTTCTTGATTGTTTGTGCAGGTACTAGGTGACTTGCGTGTAGTCTCCTACTGGATTGATATCTTGGTTCTCAAAAACTGAGGGAAATACTTACGCTACTTTGTTGCATCACCCTTTCCTCTTCAAGGGAAAACCAACGCATGCTCAAGAGGTAGCAAGAAGGATTTCTGGCGCCGTTGCAGGGGTGATCGACGCAAAGTCAAGACATACCAAGTACCCATCACAAACTCTTATCCCTCGCATTACATTATTTTCCATTTGCCTCTTGTTTTCCTCTCCCCCACTTCACCTTTGCCATTTTATTCGCCCTTTTCCGTTTGCTTCTTTTCGCTTTCCTCTTGTTTGCTCGTGTGTTGGATTGATTGTTTGTCGCGATGGCTCAAGATAATACTAAATTGTGTGACTCTTCCAATACCAACAATAATGTTTTTATTAGCACTCTGATTGCTACTACTACCAATGTTGAATCTTATGAAATCAATACTGCTTTGTTGAATCTTGTTATGAAAGATCAATTTTCTGGCCTTCCTAGTGAAGATGCCGCCACCCATTTAAACAACTTCGTTGATTTGTGTGATGTGCAAAATAAGAAAATGTGGATAATGATATTGTTAAATTGAAGCTATTTCCGTTTTCACTTAGATATCATGCTAAAACTTGGTTCTCTTCTTTGCCTAAAAATAGCATTGATTCATGGAATAAGTACAAAGATGCTTTTATCTATAAGTATTTTCCTCCCGCTAAGATCATCCCTCTTAGAAACAATATTATGAATTTTAAGCAACTTGAGCATGAGCATGTTGCACAAGCTTGGGAGAGGATGAAATTAATGATACATTATTGCCCTACACATGGTTTGAATTTATGGATGATTATACAATTTTTTTATGCTGGATTGAATTTTGCTTCTAGAAATCTTTTAGATTAAGCTGCGGGAGGCACTTTTATGAAAATAACTTTAGGAGAAGCTACTAAACTCCTAGACAATATTATGGTTAATTATTCTCAATGGCATACCGAAAGATCCACTAGTAAAAAGGTTCATGCGATAGAAGAGATTAATGTTTTAAGTGGAAAGATGGATGAACTTATGAAATTGTTTGCTAGTAAAAGTGTTTCTTCTGATCCTAATGATATGCCTTTGTCCACCTTGATTGAGAATAATAATGAATCTATGGATGTGAATTTTGTTGGTAGGAACAATTTTGGTAACAACGCGTATAGAGGAAATTTTAATTCTAGGCCATTCCCTAGTAATTCCTCTAATAATTATGGCAATTCCTACAACAACTCTTATGTAAATTTTAATAAGACGCCCTCTGATTTTGAGACTAGTGTTAAAGAATTTATGAATTTGCAAAAGAATTTCAATGCTTTCCTTGAAGAAAAATTGCTTAAGATTGATGAGTTGGCTAGGAACATGGATAGAATTTATCTTGATTTTGATTCTTTGAAACTTAAATCTATTCCACCTAAGCATGCCATCAATGAGTCTATCAAAGCCATGATAATTTCCATTAGTGAGTACAAAGAAAGAACCGCTAGGATGCGTGTTAAAAAAGATTGCTTTGTTGAAAGCGTGTTCTTCTAGTTTTGATGATAACAATGATGAATATCTAAAAGTGATTGATGTGTATCCTATTAAATATTTTTTCCAATAAGAATCTTGAAAAATATGGGACTGGAGATGAGTCAACTTTAGTTAGAAGGCGTCCCAATGATTCGTAGTTTTTAGATCTTGATGCAAAAATTGGTAAAAGTGGGATTGAAGAGGTCAAAACTTTACATAGCAATGAACCCGCTATTTTGGATTTCAAGGGAATGATAATTGCTCTTTAATAGATTGTATTTCCTTGTTGCAATCCATGTTAAATTCTCCTCATGCTTATGATCAAAACAAAGATTTTACCAAACATATCGTTGATGCTTTATTGCAATCCTATGAAGAAAAGCTTGAATTAGAAGTTTCTATCCCTAGAAAACTTTATGATGAGTGGGAACCTACTATTACAATTAAGATTAAAGATCATGAATGCTATGCTTTATGTGATTTGGGTGCTAGTGTTTCCACGATTCCGAAAACTTTGTGTGGTGTGTTAGGTTTCTGTGAATTTGATGATTGTTCTTTAAATTTGCATCTTGCGGATTACACCATTAAGAAATCTATGGAAAGGATTAATGATGTTCTTTTTGTTGCAAATAGGAATTATGTGCCCATAGATTTCATTGTTCTTCATATAGATTGCAATCCTACATGTCCTATTATTCTTGGTAGACCTTTCCTTAGAACGATTGGTGCAATTATTGATATGAAAGAAGGAAATATTAGATTCCAATTTCCGCTAAGGAAAGGCATGGAACACTTTCCTAGTAAGAAAATTAAATTGCCTTATGAATCAATTATGAGAGCCACTTATGGATTGCATACCAATGATGACAATACCTAGATCTATTCTTGTTTTTATGCCTAGCTAGAGGTGTTAAACGATAGTGCTTGCTGGGAGGCAAACCAATTTTAATTTTGTTCCTTGCTTTTTGTTCCTGTGTAGTAATAAATAATTCATCTATCCTCTGTTATTATTGTGTTTTTATGTTTTAATTAGTGTTTGTGCCAAGTAAAGCCTTTAGGATCTTCTTGGGTGATTGTTATTTGATCTTGCTGAAAAAACAGTAAGTATGTGCTCATGAGAATAATTTTCATTTTTTGATAGAGAGCGATAAAATACCAATTCCAACTGCAGTAGATAAATATACAAATTATTTAGGATGTCCTAATTTATCAGGATTTTTGGAGTTACGGAAGTATCTGAAATCTACAGATGGCTACAGACTGTTCTGTTTTTGACAGATTCTGTTTTTCATGTGTTGTTTGCTTATTTTGATGAATCTATGGCTAGTATCGGGGGGGGGGTATGAACCATAGAGAAGTTGGAATACAGTTGGTTTAACACCAATATAAATAAATAATGAGTTCATTACATTGCCTTAAAGTGGTGGTTTGTCTTCTTATACTAACGGAGTTCATGAGATTTTCTGTTGAGTTTTGTGTTGTGAAGTTTTCAAGTTTTTGGGTAAAGATTTGATGGATTTTGGAACAAGGAGTGGCAAGAGCCTAAGCTTGGGGATGCCCAAGGCACCCCAAGGTAAAATTCAAGGATAACCAAAAGCCTAAGCTTGGGGATGCCCTGGAAGGCATCCCCTCTTTCATCTTCGTCTATCGGTAAATTTACTTGAGGCTATTTTTTATTCACCACATGATATGTGTTTTTCTTGGAGCATCTTGTATGATTTGATTCTTTGCTTTTTAGTTTACCACAATCATCCTTTCTATACACACCTTTTGGAGAGACACACATGAATCGGAATTTATTAGAATACTCTATGTGCTTCACTTATATCTTTTGAGCTAGATAAATTTTGCGCTAGTGCTTCACTTATACCTTTTTAGAGCATGGTGGTGGTTTTATTTTATAGAAATTATTTATCTCTCATGATTCGCTTAAATTATTTTTAGAGTCCTTAAGAACAGCATGGTAATTTGCTTTGGCTATAAAATTAGTCTTAATATGATAGGCATCCAAGATGGGTATAAAAAAACTTTCATATAAAGTGCATTGAATACTATGAGAAGTTTGATTCTTTATGATTGTTTTGAGATATGAAGATGGTGATATTAGAGTCATGCTAGTTGAGTAGTTGTGAATTTTAGAGATACTTGTGTTAAAGTTTGTGATTCCCGTAGCATGCACGTATGGTGAACCATTATGTGATGAAGTCGGAGCATGATTTATTTTTTGATTGTCTTCCTTATGAGTGGCGGTCGGGGACGAGCGATGGTCTTTTCCTACCAATCTATCCCCCTAGGAGCATGTGCGTAATACTTCGTTTCGACAACTAATAGATTTTTGCAATAAGTATGTGAGTTCTTTATGACTAATGTTGAGTCCATGGATTATACGCACTCTCACCCTTCCACCATTGCTAGCCTCTCTAGTACCGCACAATTTTCGCCGGTACCATAAACCCACCATTTACCTTCCTCAAAACAGCCACCATACCTACCTATTATGGCATTTCCATAGACATTCCGAGATATATTGCCATGCAACTTTCCACCATTTCGTTTATTATGACATGCTCCATCATTGTCATATTGCTTTGCATGATCATGTAGTTGGCATCGTAATTATGGCGAAGCCACCGTCATAATTTTTCATACATGTAACTCTTGATTCATTGCACATCCCAGTACACCGCTGGAGGCATTCACATAGAGTCATATTTTGTTCTAAGTATCGAGTTGTAATTCTTGAGTTGTAAGTAAATAAAATTGTGATGATCATCATTATTAGAGCATTGTCCCAGTGAGGAAAGGATGATGGAGACTATGATTCCCCCACAAGTCGGGATGAGACTCCGGACGAAAATAAAGAAAGAAAGAAAAAAAGAGGCCATAAAAAGAGAAAAAAGGAAATGCCCAAATAAAAATTGAGAGAACAAGAGAGAAGGGGCAATGCTACTATACTTTTTCCACACTTGTGCTTCAAAATAGCACCATGATCTTCATGATAGAGAGTCTCTTATGTTGTCACTTTCATATACTAGTGGAAATTTTTCAATATAGAACTTGGCTTGTATATTCCAATGATGGGCTTCCTCAAAATGCCCTAGGTCTTCGTGAGCAAGCAAGTTGGATGCACACCCACTTAGTTTCTTTTGTTGAGCTTTCGTACATTTATAGCTCTAGTGCATCCGTTGCATGGAAATCCCTACTCACTCACATTAATATCTATTGATGGGAATCTCCATAGCCAGTCGATATGCCTAATTTATGTGAGACTATCTTCTCCATTTTGTCTTTTCCACAACCACCATTCTATTCCACCTATAGTACTATATCCATGGCTCACGCTCATGTATTGCGTGAAGATTGAAAAAAGTTTGAGAACATCAAAAGTATGAAACAATTGCTTGGCTTGTCATCGGGGTTGTGCATGATTTAAATATTTTGTGTGATGAAGATAGAGCATAGCCAGACTATATGATTTTGTAGGGATAGCTTTCTTTGGCCATGTTATTTTGAGAAGACATAAATGCTTGGTTACTATGCTTGAAGTATTATTGTTTTTATGTCAATATTAAAAATTTGTCTTGAATCTTTCGGATCTGAATATTCATGCCACAATAAATAAAATTACATTGGAAATTATGTTAGGTCGAATTCGACATAAAAAATTCTATTTTCATCATTCCCTACTCGAGGACGAGCAGGAATTAAGCTTGGGGATGCTTGATACGTCTCCAACGTATCTATAATTTTTAATTGTTCCATGCTATTATATTATCTGTTATGGATGTTCAATGGGCTTTAATATGCACTTTTATATTATTTTTGGAACTAACCTATTAACCGAAGGCCCAGTGCAAATTGCTGTTTTTTTGCCTATTTCAGTGTTTCGCAGAAAAGGAATATCAAACGGAATCCAAACGGAATTAAACCTTCGCGAGGATCTTTTTTTGGAACAAACGCAATCAGGAGACTTGGAGTGGAGGTCAAGGAAGCAACGAGGCGGCCACAAGGTAGGGAGGCGTGCCCAGGGGGTAGGCGCGCTCCCACCCTCATGGGCCCCGCGGAACTCCACTGACCTACTTCTTTCGCCTATATATTCTCTTATGCCCTGAAAATATCCAAGGGAGTCACGAAACCACTTTTCCACCGCCGCAACCTTCGGTACCTATGAGATCCCATCTTGGGGCCTTTTCCGACGATCTACCGGTGGGGGATTCGATCACGGAGGGCTTCTACATCAACACCATAGCCTCTCCGATGATGTGTGAGTAGTTTACCACAGACCTTCGGGTCCATAGTTATTAGCTAGATGGATTCTTCTCTCTATTTAGTTCTCAATACAAAGTTCTCCTCGATGTTCTTGGAGATCTATTCGATGTAATACTTTTTGTGGTGTGTTTGCCAAGATCCGATGAATTGTGGGTTTATGATCAAGATTATCTATGAACAATATTTGATTCTTCTTTGAATTCTTATATGCATGATTTTATATCTTTGCAAGTCTCTTCGAATTTTTTGTTTAGTTTGGCCTACTAGATTGATCTTTCTTGCAATGGGAGAAGTGCTTAGCTTTGGGTTCAATCTTGCGGTGCTCGATCCCAGTGACAGAAAGGGAACCGACACGTACTGTATTGTTGCCATCAAGGATAAAAAGATGGGGTATATATCATATTGCTTGAGTTTATCCCTCTACATCATGTCATCTTGCCTAATGCGTTACTCTATTCTTATGAACTTAATACTCTAGGTGCATGCTGGATAGCGGTCGATGTGTGGAGTAATAGTAGTAGATGCATAATCGTTTCGGTCTACTTGATACGGATGTGATGCCTATGTTTATGATCGTGCCTAGATATTCGGATAACTACGTACTTTTCTATCAATTGCTCGGTAGTAATTTGTTCACCCACCGTAATATTTGCTATATTGAGAGAAGCCACTAGTGAAACCTATGGCCCCCGGGTCTACTTTACATCATATAAGTTTCCGATCTATAATTCTAGTTTACTATTTATTTTGCAATCTTTACTTTCCAATCTATACAACAAAAATACCAAAAATATTTATCTTATTATCTTTATTAGATCTCACTTTTGCAAGTGGCCGTGAAGGGATTAACAACCCATTTATCGCGTTGGTTGCAAGGTTCTTGATTGTTTGAGAAAGTACTAGGTGACTTGTGTGTAGTCTCCTACTGGATTGATACCTTGGTTCTAAAAAACTGAGGGAAATACTAACGCTACTTTGCTGCATCACCCTTTCCTCTTCATGGGAAAACCAACGCATGCGCACATAATGTGCGATGACCCACAAGTATAGGGGATCTATCATAGTCCTTTAGATAAGTAAGAGTGCCGAACCCAACGAGGAGCAGAAGGAAATGATAAGTAGTTTTCAGTAAGGTATTCTCTGCAAGCACTGAAATTATCGGTAACAGATAGTTTTGTGATAAGGTAATTTGTAACGGGTAACAAGTAATAAAAGTAAATAAGGTGCAGCAAGATGGCCCAATCCTTTTTGTAGAAAAGTACAAGCCTAGACAAACTCTTATATGAAGGAAAACGCTCCCGAGGACACATGGGAATTATCATGAAGCTACTTTTCATCACGCTCATATGATTCACGTTCGGTACTTTGATAATTTGTTATGTGGGTGGACCGGTGCTTGGGTATTGCCCTTACTTGGACAAGCATCCCACTTATGATTAACCCCTCTTGCAAGCATCCGCAACTACAAAAGAAGTATTAAGGTAAACCTAACTATAGCATGAAACATATGGATCCAAATCAGCCCCTAACGAAGCAACGCATAAACTAGGGTTTAAGCTTCTGTCACTCTAGCAACCCATCATCTACTATTACTTCCCAATGACTTCCCCTAGGCCCAAACAATGGTGAAGTGTCACGTAGTCGACGTTCACATGACACCACTAGAGGAAAGACAACACACATCTCATCAAACTATCAAACGAATACCAAATTCACATGACTACTTATAGCAAGACTTCTCCCATGTCTTCAGGCATAGATGTAACTACTCACAAATCATATTCATGTTCATAATCAGAGGGGTATTATTATGCATAAAGGATCTGAACATATGATCTTCCACCAAATAAACTAACTAGGATCAACTACAACTACTAATCAACACTACTAGCAACCCACAGGTACCAATCTGAGGTCTTGGGACAAAGTTTGGATACAAGAGATGAACTAGGGTTTGAGAGGAGATGGTGCTGGTGAAGATGTTAATGGAGATTGACCCCCTCCTGATGAGAGGATTGATGCTGATGATGATGGTAATGATTTCGCCCTCCCGGAGGGATGCTTCCCTGGCAGAACAGCTCCATCGGAGCCCTAGATTGGTTCCGCCAAGGTTCCGCCTCGTGGCGGCGGCGCTTCATCCCGAAATCTTGCTTATGATTTTTCGAGGGCAAAAGACTTCATATAGTGAAAGATGGGCACCGGAGGCCTGCCAGGGGGCCCACAAGACAGGGGGCGCGCCCAGGGGGTAGGGCACACCCCCACCCTCGTGGATGGTGGGTGGCCCCCCTCTAGTGCTTTCTTTGCCCAATATTTTTTATATATTCCAAAACTGACTCCCCTAGAGTTTCAGGACTTTTGGAGTTGTGCAAAATAGGTCTTTAATATTTGCTCCTTTTTCCAGCCCAGAATTCCAGCTGCCGACATTCTCCCTCTTTGTGCAAACCTTGTAAAATAAGAGAGAATAGGCATACATATTGTGACATAATGTGCAATAACAGCCCATAATGCAATAAATATCGATATAAAATAATGATGCAAAATGGATTCTTTCAATGGTGGGGCGCGATCAGAAGGTTGAAGTGACACAAGGGTTAAAGGGCCGTTGTAATAAATGGGGGCCGGCCGGCCTGTAATCGTCACGTCTTGTCACGACGTTCATAGCGGAGGATTCCAGTGCATGCTTGACAACACCGTACTACACGCGTTTCGTTTGACTATGCGTGGGCTCGAAGAGGTGCCAAGTGTATTGTCCGTGAGCCTGTTCCCGCGCTACTGCGCAAGCTTCCCGTCTGGCTAGTTTGGCCACGCGTCGGCTGAAGAGGGACAAATCATGGGCGCTTATTGGCAAAAAGCTTTGTAAAAACGAAGTGTGTGGAATGACTTCGGTCAAAAGTTTACCCGTGGGTGATGAGGTTAAAGTTACATAGAAGGGTGATGATGGACACTCGAGTGCGATAATTAATTCTGCGCTCTATAGGGCACACGGTTGAAGAAACCAACTATGTGCAATAATGTCGAAGATTGCAGTCGAGTTAGCTATACAGATCGTGTGCTGTGAGACCGACAAGGTAAACATATTCGAGAATGGTTAATAAAATCTAAGACCATTGCATATTAAGGTCAAAATAGTGCTACCAATATACGAGTCTCATACGATGCCATTTCAATGATTGTACCACAAAAGCTCAAAATATTACAAGGTTCAAATTCCAGAGTTATATGGCTCAAATTCGAAGCTTACCAGGTTCAAACTGATATTAGAAATGAAATTCAGCTCATCAGCCACAAACGCTCACGCTGATCTGCCGGACATCGATATGAGAGAGGTTCAAACTAATATTACCACTTCTAAGTATGGTTTCGAAACCTCATAATTTTTGCAAAGGGGCCAGCCACGGAGAAGTCATGCATGGGGTTGACATGATGACTTCCGATTACTCTATCATCTGAAGTTCCAAAATGAAAATCGACATTTTCAGAGCCTATTCCATTCTGCCGCAGGCAACGGCGCTGATTAGCCAACCATTAATTTTTGCAAAATAAATGTAGGGAAAACCTCATTACCTTCAGCACCCTTGCTCTGACAACAAAGAACCTGGCGAATATAATCTCCGGTAAGGTCCCTTGGTAGGAGTTCAAAGTAATTTTTGAGAGATGCAGATCTAGGCATTTGACGTGATTGTTATATTGTATCACATTATCCACCACTGGGCCTAATATTATCTGCAAAAGAAGAAAATCTGTTAGTGCCTACATGAAGTTTTGAACAGTACTACAAGCCTATTTGGTTTGCAGGATTTCTAAAATGGACTAACATGCCATCTTCGATCTGACATGATTAACATGGGCATTTGATTACATTCTAGAAAAATGTAGCCTTCTTCACAAGAGGTTGGGGTGGATGAAAAGTTCCCTAAGAAAACTAGTAGAGATGAATCCAAAGGATAAATGCTTATGGATTGTAACCATATGGATCAAGAAACCAATATGGGCAGGGGGGGACATGTATGTACTGAAATCCTCCAAAAGAATCCTTCAGAAATCATAGTACATTGTCATTGTAAACATGGAAAAAGGTGTCACAAATTGAACTCCCTTATGGTTAACATTTAATAGGAAAGGAACATCACCTCGATATATAGCTTATCCAGCCATGGAAAGCATCTCAGGAAACTGACAACTTGCTCCAGGTTGGGGCCGATAGATTCTAGTGCCAAGACCTTCACTGTGCGCAGTTTCGGGGTCAAGCTTGTCGGAATCATTTTCTGGATGACAAACGAACAAACATCTTCACAATTATAAAAAATGTTAATTTGTAGAAGGAGAGGTAGAAGGCGGCTGTTGTAGCTGAACAGGTGTGGATCCAATAACAAATTCGGAGTATTTGTCAGACGAGTAGCCCAACACTGTCAATTTCGGCGCAGAAATGACATTGATTCTTTTTGGACCTTCTTGATCAACTACAAGTAATCTCTCAAGTGCAGGTGTGTCCTCAATGACCATACCATGGTACACATCTTGTGATGTCTTCCTGCCACACCAACAACACACATGAATAGTCTGGAGAGTCATGGAGGTGACGTGGAAGCTACTCAACCCATTGATCGCCTGAAGACGAAGGTACTCGCGTGCAGTACAGCCATGGAGAAGGCGCTCCTTGTCACCATTGGGGAGGCAGACGGCGATGAGCTTGATGAGGTCGAGAGGGGTGGAGTTCCATAGGGGGCGCCACCGTCGGGAAAGGACGGTTGTCCGCGCCCCATATTTGATTGGGAGGAGGGAGATGATGACTGTTAACATATCATCGAGGAGGTTGCTGATGAAGTCTAGGCATGCGGAAGTCGCTTGCAGTTCTTGCTCACCCCACCTCCGCTTCTTGGCAGCCCCGTTCTCCACCTTCGGAGTTTCCTTGTCAGCGGCGCTTTCTGATAGAAGTGGGAGTACAGGGAATATTTAGTTAAAACAGGGCAATAGAAAAGTGTATTGGTAACTAGAAGTTATTAGGTTGGAATATTGTAAGAAAATGGAATAACAATTGGTTTCTTAAATACTACACAATTCATTTTATATTGCTGGGTAAGACAACATGCAGATACTTGACAAGAAAACTTACTTCAAACAAAGTCTGGATGGATGATATCATCGGGGAAGTTAGCATATATCTCATGGCCATGCCCTTTTATGTGTAGTGCAATTATAGTGCCAGCGTTCAGTACATAAAACTTAGAAATTTCTTTCCAAAGGCAAGTGCCAAAATAGGAGTCACCACGTTCATCGTCTTACAGTAGCAACGATTGTAAATCCATGGTTTGTGTTCAATATGACATCACTGCAGTCTTGATTTATGTAAAGGGAAAGATTGTGCACTACCAATTCTGTTGCATATCAAGGGATGAACTACAGAAAATGGTAGGATTGTTAAAGAAAATATGGTAACATGCAAATATGGGCCCAAATTGAAAGAACTATACAACAATTGAAATAGAAGGACAAAAATCTATAATTAAACAGATAGGGTAAACATGATGTCATGGAAATATGAGAGTAATCGAAAGAACAATACATCATTAATTTGCCTAATATAGTAAGAACAGGGGGAAAAAAATCCCCTTTGACGTATTGGTGCATGTGGCAATTTTTATCAAAATGTAGCAATACTTAGAATATGTTCAGGAAAGTAGGCCATGCCAACTGATTTAGGGTGAGATTGAACATAACACGCGCATCCTCAAGTCATCTGGTACGGTGAGATGAATGTATGGCGAAGGCCACAAAGTCCTGATGTGTCCACGCACTATACACTCTATGAATGAAAGAAAACCCTCAAATCATCTCGAATAAAAATGAATTCACGGCGATTTCGGCCGGGTGATTAAAGGAAGCATATGAACCGGGATAAGAGATGATATAATATCTCATTAAATTAGTTACCTTGTTGTCCATGAGAAAGAACCCTCAGTACGGTAGATTCCCCAACCGAGCGGAGCTAGGTCGATTGCGAGCAGCGTCGAGAAAGTCGATGGCAATAGGTGGCGGCAAGCGGAAGTGGCGAAACGCGGTGGGGTTTGCCGACAGCCTGGCTGCGACAGCAGGTGTCGAGCTAAGTGGTTATCGCCACGATAGGCGGTGCCGTTCATAGACGCGGAGGAGCTTGTGCAGATGTGAATGGGGACCAGAGGTGGTGACGGGTGGGGTGAGGGTTCTTGTGACGTGGGGATGGTGAGGGCTTTCTTTTTTCCTTTTTGAATTGGCTGGCGAGGATTTTCTGTCCCACAAAGAATTTCGGAGGCAATGGTTTGCTAGAGCCAACCGTGTGTGATTGACACAACCGGCAAAATGAAAGTCATTGCACAGGGTTCCAATTTTGGGAACCGTGTGTGATTGACGTACTGCCTCTGTCCTGGTTTATTGGTCCCCATTGTAATTTGTACCAAATTTCGACCAAATATTTAACTAAGAAATGTTTATGCATGTCACCAAAACTTATATCATTGAACACTATGTTCAAATATGCATCCAACGATATATTTTTTTCTTACCTGCACTAAATTTTTTTAGTTAAATCTTTGGTCAAAATTTAACAAAAATTACAAAGGGGATCAGTAAACTAGGACGGAGGTTAGATTCCATCAAACGAACTGATTGCATCAATATCCGACAGTTAGACACAAGTAAACATAGATTAAACATACTCAAACATTGATAACAAGCATACATGTACACAAGCATAGTTCGACCATAAGTACATAGTTCAACCGTCATTAAGCATGCTCAAGCGTACATAGTTCGGTCCCACATCTCATCTCACATGCCGGCGCGATCCTGAAGCTTCTCCAGGTACTCGGCGTACACGCCGTGCACCATCCTACAAGAATACTTCTGCTTGAAGGAGCCAACGGCCCGTCCTATTGCATGCGCCAAAACACTTTGATACGCTTCATGAAGCTTGTGGTTACAAAATGGGCATCGATAGCCGCTGTCCCAGGTCCTAATACGCCTGTTATGCATTCCCGCATAAAGCTCCCTCAGGATTTTCCTATTTTACCTCCTCTGGACATCTTCATCCTCACCGTCCACATCGTCAGAATCACCTATACAAATAGTAAAAAAAATGTGGCGTCAAATTAATGTTTACAAACTAATCTCTAGCGAACATTTCGTAGTTTCCAAAATTTGGCATCAAATCAATGATACATGCCGTGAAGTAGGATTAGAAATTTATGGCTACTTATTTATACATATCCAGAGATTATGGTTCGATTTTTAAGCACAGTCGTCTATGTACAGACCAATCTTGTAGAAAATAATGGCACAACATATGTAGGTCATTCAAAATAAATTTTCAAGTCCTGGCTAGGAATTATTAGCATGAACACTAACCCTATTCGGATTACTAGTAGAAATCATTTGCACAGATGAAACAAGTAATCACTTATCACTTGTACCATTCAAACAATCAATACACTACATGGATCTAACAAAACTTACTCAGATTTCATGGATTGGGTGAACATAACCATAGGATTTCTATTCCAAAAAGGGGGAGCCAGGAGTAACCAGAGAAACCCTAGGATCTACTTGACACATAAATGGGTATAGATGCCTAACCAGTTGTCCGTCGTCGTCGGCTTCATCACCGGAGTTGTCGTCGGAGTCATCGCCGGGGTCGTCGCCCGAGTCGTCACCAAAGTCGGTGTGGAACTCCACCTCTGGCTGTGGAAGCTCAACGTCGTCGATGATGTCAGGGTGTAGTTACAACTCGCCGGTGGTGACGGCATCCCCTGTCTCCATTTCCACGCCATGCTTCGGTGCTTCAGCAGCCCCGGTGTCACCACTCCCTCCGATGGGGCGCCTCGGCGGCATGCTCATACACTGACGGCTTTGAGAATTGAGAGCGGCGTCGAGGATGCAAGCAGAGAGAGAGAGAGAGGATTGTGTGTGTGGGGAGGATGAGGGTGCGGCCACTCGGGCGCACCATTAATATGGAGTAGTGGGAGAGAGGCGGGTAGCCGTAAAACCACTGGCTCGCCTCCCGGTGAGCATGCACACTGGAGTACTGGCATGCCTACCGTCGTTTCACACAGCTACTCGCATGCCTCCCAATGACAATGCGCAACGAGCACACCTCCGTCAATTCACACACCTACACGCACGCCTCCTAGTCTGCCTGCGCGGCGGACTGCTTGCATGCGTCCCGTCAACTCACGCCTGCTCACACAACACATGGGTCGCGTGGCGGCACGTATATTTTTTCTATTTGGATGATTAATGCTGCCGCTTTATTGCTTAACCGAAGCATGGCACGTATCCATTGTTGGTCTAACGCTCACGTTTCGAATAAATAATCCGTTTGGGATATTGGTTCCCAATTATTAATAATCTCCCATTGGTAATTAGATAAATATTACATCAAAACTGGTCTCAAATTTGACAAAAAAGTACAATGCCACTTTGTATTGGTGTCCATATGATAACACGATAAGTTTCATGAACTTCAAATGAGTTTTGGATGTACTAGAATTTAAAAATCAAGATTCTCAATGTTTGAAATTTCTTGCACGGGGAGTAAACATGCACCTAGTGAGACACATGTGTTTTTGCAATCCATTTAGGTGCAGTGTCACGTGTGCATGTAGCTCAAATTTGATTTTGCACATTATACCCATAAAAAATCAATCAATTAATGATCTGAAATGTCTTAATGATCTCTGTTTTTTTCTAAATCAAAATGTCCCTCATTTGGTAACATATGTTCACCGCGGGATAATTTAACATGAATCGTAGTTGCGATGGAGTTGCGGTGTGTGTGTGGGTGTGTGCGTCTGGGGGGTGGTGGGTGGCTTGCAGTACACTATGAGTTGTGAGCCACCGTGTGGGTTGGCCGTTTTGTTAGGCAGGTGCCACATCAGAGTCATGAATTCATTACTTAAAACTGCCGGATCACGGGTTCTGGCAAACCCTTAAGGTTCGAACTCTGGGGTGCGCGTGAAGTTCTTTCCCTCCTACCGATCTACGCCCTAGCTCGCTAAGGTCTCGCGGACGAACTCGACGAACTCACAACAAAAATACATACGGTTTATACTGGTTCGGGCCACCGTTGTGGTGTAATACCCTACTCCAGTGCGGTGGTGGTGGATTACCTCTTGGGCTAATGAAGAACAATACAAGGGGAAGAACAACCTCCTAAGGTTGAGGTGTTCTTGTGCTGGTGTGGCTAAGGGTCTGGTGAGATGCCTCTCAATGAGTCGAGAGCTGATCCCCCCTCCTGGTTGTGGCTAGTCCTACTTATATAGGCCAATTTGAAAGGGGACAACTAATACAAGCTATCCTGTATAAAGGTGGTCTTCGCCTGCCAAAGGTTCTGGTGGTGACGTTGTCCTGGGCTCCATGGTGACCTCCGTCCTGCCGTCCTTCTGGTCTTGGTCTTGTTGCACCGATATGGAAACCTTTTCCTGATGCCTCAGTACTCCGTGCCTGCGCTTGCCCCCTTGGCACCAAAGAGGAAACAAGGACGCTGGACGCGCTGGCGCCCGCCTGGTGTCGATCGTCATGGCTCACGTCACGAGAGCCTCGCGAGGTTTGCCCCACCTTGATATCTCCGCTCCTCGCAAGGCAGCCTAGTGAGGCCGCTCCTGAGGAGGTCTTGCATCGTCCGCCTCGCGAGGCTTGGCCCCTCGCGAGGGTCTTGAATGCCTTGTTGACGATGACGGGCCGTACAGACCTACCAGCACAGCCACGCCATTGGCCGCAGGCAGGCAAGTCTAGGGACCCCCATTCCTAGAACACCACAGTAGCCCTCGGGCCCAAGCCGAGCTCGGGCTTGGCTTCGAGGCAAAGCCAAAGGATCAAGCCGGAGCGCCGCCGGCCACAAAAGCCTGCGGCCTCGGTTGACGCGTGGCGGTTGATTGGTCGTGGGCATCTCCGCTTCCCCACGCCGCCTCGGCAACTTCCCGACTTGACAAGTCCCTGCGACATGCAAGGAAAATCATCATTACCTGTGATTGTGGGAGGCGCCGATTGGCCTTCTTCCGCTATAAATGGGGCGGGGGGGGGGGGGGGGGGGGGGGGGCGGAGCCCCCGTTGCCCATCTCTTCTTGGTTCACTTGCTTCCTCCTCCTTGCTCCACCGCTTGTAGCAATGGCGCCCATCCGAAGGTTTTCCGCCGAAGAGAAAGGAAAGGACCCCTGCGATGGTCCAGACCCGCTCCTACCGAAGAAGAGGTTGGTTCACCGTTGCGACGAAGCGGCGATGTAGGTGGTGATGAGGCCCTGGTGCGAGCAGCCTCCTCCAGGGTATCCGTTACCCTTGTACGCCCGAGTTGAGGGCTCAGGAGGGCGGAGTGACGAGCGGCGCCGCCCGCGCCGTGGCCGTGGTCGCCGCGCCGCGGGGACACACGCCGTTACCCCAGGGGTCCATGCCGCAGATTCGTCGCATGAGTTCGTGCTGTGGGCGGCGATGCCACCAAGCACCTGGATACGCCTCCCACCGTTCTTTGCCGCCGAGGGGCGTTTGCGAACTTTGGCTGCAGCATGTTGACTGCAACGCCCCAGCAACCAGAGCGGAGATTGGAACCGTTGCTTCCGGGTAGATCTTCATGACCCGAGGCTAGGGTGAGATTGCCCAGGTTTGCCGTGTGGAGGGCGCCCTCGTGATCCACTTTGAGTACGACGGTGCCTCCGCGCTGATCTTCAAGGTCTTCAACAAGGAAGGCCGCAGCCTGAGTGCTTCCCTGAAGGAGGTCACCAGGACGATGTTGCGGCGGGTGCGGGGCCCTCCACTGGGCGGGCGCGGTGACTTGTGGTGGTCCAGCGACTCTCCTGAGCCCTTGGAGTCTCCGGAGACGAGCGACGACAACTACGTGCCGCCAAGAATCCGCCGTGCTCGGAGCAGGGCCGTGACGCCCAGCCGCCGCCGCTAATCTGGATGGGGTCAGCGCCAGCCTCCCGTGGCCCACTGTTGATGATGGCGTCCACCACGGGAGGGTGTAGATAGGATTCCTCTTAGTACTCGTTCTGTTTTCCTGCGAAGAATCATGAAGTACCCCGTGGGGGCGTGTAAAGGGTCTATAATGCCTTTTGCATATATATGGTCCTTGTTATGGAATTGCGTGGGTGCATATCCTGCCGAGGCTCGACCTCCCCTTTCTAATCATGCGGCTGCTTGATGCTCTACGCTGACAGGTCCCGGTCCCCAGGCAGGCTACAGCCATCACTGGTATGCCAGGTCGCGATGCCGTGGTCAAGGCTAGGAGGTGAGCGGCCTGAAGTCCAATAAGAGCTCCTAAGGCGCGATGCTCAGGAGGTCCCCTTTAGCGCTCAAGCGGCTGCCTTAGAATGGGAAAGGAAGAGAGTATCGCCACAGCAAGGCAGCGGAAGGAGCAGGGCCCGCTTCGGCTCAGTCTCCCCTTTCTATCCTCCGGATGGCTTGATGCTCTACGCCGACAGGTCCCGGTCCCCAGGCAGGATGCAGCCGTCGCTGGTATGCCAGGTCGCGATGTCGTGGTCAAGGCCAGGAGGTGAGCGGCCCGAAGTCCGGTAAGAGCCCCTGAGGTGCGATGCTCAGGAGGTCCCCTTTAGTGCCCAAGCAACCGTGAAGAGGCAAGAAAGGGAGGCGACATTGCCGCAACGGAGCTGCTGCGAAGGTCTCATGTCATGGCGATAGGTGGGTTCCGTGTGTGAACTTATCTAGTCTGTGTGGAGTCTACTCCTCGTGGCGTAGCCATGCCAGGCCCATGCGGGTTTCTCCCTCCCCTCCATGCTCTTCTTGGTGCTCTGCGTCCTCAGGTCCCGGCCCTCGAGTGAGCTCAGCCACCGCTGGTATGCCAGGTCACGATGCCGTGGTCAAGGCCAGGGGGTGAGGGCTGGAGAGCCAGTAAGAACTCCTGAGACACGATGCTCAGGAGCCCCCCTTTTAATGTGCAAGCGAATCACACGAGAGAAGAAGGAGAGTCCGTGGTACCGCCTGCCATGATCCTCAGGAAGTCCCTGCAAGTTGTCGCGAAGAAGGGCGTCGGACCGCTGGTTTGCTTCTGGAGCGGGCGAGGGGACTCCCTACTGCGGAGAGCCCCCGGGGCGTGTACAGCCCCACCCTGACACGTGGCCGGCACGGTAGGGTTTAGCGAGGTGTGCCTGGGCACTCGTGAGCCAGCGCGGGACTCACGAGCTCCTACCTCAAGGCGGGTTGCGCGTGGTCTCGACCCTTGTTTATTGTCTTGGTTCTGCGAGATGGCCAGACAACACAAAAGGGGCCCTGAAGAGGGGTGCCGGCGCGCGCCCCCCACAGTGGGCAACAATCAAGAAAGTGATAGCCATAGGTAGGTTAAGCATGGAAGGCAAATCAGCTTGGGTAAATGCAGAAAGATACATGCCACTGGGTCAGGCCCAAGCGGCTTGGGGATGATGCAGCCTGAGGGGTGCCCCAACAAGGTAAACTAAAAGCATAAGCCAAAGGGATACATGCCACAGGGACAGACCCCCGCGGACTGGGAATAATGCAGTCCGAGGAGCGCTCCTAGCTAAACGAACTTGGAAAATGTCACCTGGTTCTATCGACGAAGGAGAGTTGGTGCAGCTGAAGGCACGTGGTGAAGGGGTCGTTCCTCCCGAGCCACCGGGGCCTTGAGCCTCGGGAGGCTCTGGGGGTGGCACCGAGCTCGTCCGCGCCGCGGTCGAGCCAGTCCTCGTAGAGGTCGTTGATTGGGCGGTAGCACATGAGCTTGATCTCCATGAGGTGCGCGGCCTGCGCGTCCATGGGAGCGCAACGTGTGTGGGACGAGGAGCCGGTCGGGTCAGAGATGGAGTGGCGGTGCGGCCGTCCTTCCGCACCGATGGGTGCAGCGAGGACGCTTGCTGCTCGTTCCCCGCCGGGCCGGTGGCGGCGTTGGCGGGAGGCCAACGGGAAAGACAAGGTGGCTCAACGATGGGCGCTGTCTGGGCAACGCCGGCAGTAAGGGCAGACCGGCGTTCAGCTCGAGCGCGACGAGCGCCCGCCATGGGTACAACGAAGCGATGGAGCGGCGGAGCACCGATCGACGGAACGAAAGCTATGACGCACCCCTACCTGGTGTGCCAAATGTCGGATCACGGGTTCCCGCAAACCCTTAAGGTTCGAACTCTGGGGTGCGCGTGAAGTTCTTTCCCTCCTACTGATCTATGCCCTAGCTCGCTAAGATCTCACGGATGAACTCGACGAACTCGCAACAGAAAGACACAAGGTTTATACTGGTTCGGGCCACTGTTGTGGTGTAATACCCTACTCTAGTGTGGTGGTGGTGGATTGCCTCTTGGGCTGATGAAGAACAGTACAAGGGGAAGAACAGCCTCCCGAGGTTGAGGTGTTCTTGTGCTGGTGTGGCTAAGGGTCTGGTGAGATGCCTCTCAATGAGTCGAGAGCGGATCCCGCCTCCTGGTTGTGGCTAGTCCTACTTATATAGGCCATGGTCCTCTCCCCAAATATTGAGCGGGAGGGACCCAACAACGGTGGCCAATTTGAAAGGGGACAGCTAGTACAAGCTATCATGACAAAAGGTGGTCTTCGCCTGCCAATGGTTCTGGTGGTGACGCCGTCCTGGGCTCCATGGTGACCTCCGTCCTATCGTCCTTCTGGTCTTGGTCTTGTTGCACCGATATGGAAACCTTTGCCTGATGCCTCGGTACTCTGCGCCCGCGCTTGCCCCCTTGGCACCAAAGAGGAAACAAGGACGCTGCGCGCGCTGGCGCCCGCCTGGTATCGTTCGTCATGGCTCACGTCACGAGAGCCTCGCGAGGTTTGCCCCGCCTTGATATCTCCGCTCCTCGCGAGGTAGCCTGGTGAGGCTGCTCCTGAGGAGGTCTTGCGTCGTCCGCCTCATGAGGCTTGGCCCCTCGCGAGGGTCTTGAATGCCTTGTTGACGATGATGGGCCGTGCAGACCTGCCAGCACATCCACGCCATGGGCCGCAGGCAGGCAAGTTTGGGGACCCCCGTTCCCAGAACGCCGACAAAAACATTACACAACCCTTTCATACATACATGTTTTGGCCACATACAGTCGATGGTTGTCCTACACGACACTCTATACTCGCATGTGATGCTTTCTATGGGCCCGCGAGGTCGTCGTTCATCACTTTGACGAACAGCCGACAGTGAGGTTAATTTGACCAGCAAGGTAGAATCTTTTTTGTTTGTGTTATGGTGGTATATATTACGCGTCGAAGAGGTGGGAGGGGACTAGCATATATATTATACGTACGCGTCCGTGAACAAGTACACCTCACTCAGTGTCGGGGCTTTTCGGTTTCTGAGGCACATGCCACATCAAAGTTGTGAAAATTGGCTATTCAAACATCATAGAACACCTCTTTGGGCCACATGCATGCAGGCGGTGGTTATCCTAGCTAGGACACTCATGTGTGACACTTCCATCTTTGGGCCCACGAGGCCATCGTCAATGCATGCATCACTTTGACCTACATCGGGAGAGGTTAATTAATTTCACCATCGAGGATGATTCTTTTTGAGTTGTATTATGGTAGGAGCATATAGTATGCATCGAAGAGGGGGAAGGGGACCATCATATGTAGTACGCTTCATGAACCTTACTCTGTGTGGGGGGTTTACGGTTTTTGAGGCATGTGACATTTCAAAGTTGTGCATTTTGGGTATTCAACATATGTTTGGCCCACATGCAAAGCGATAGTGGTTGTCCTCTCGCACCCACTTAAGCGGTTATCAGTGATATCGATGCTTTCTGTCTGTGGGCCCGCTTGGTCCATCACTACTTTTTGCCAGAGAATGAGAGATGTTAATTTGACTTAGGAGGGGGTTATATCTTTGCTTGTAATACGGTATATATATATATAGGTCATGCTCTGGGATGACATGATATAGTCTGAGCACACACACATGCATGTGTACGCATGAATCCCTCCCATCGAGTCGAAGTGGCTAGTACAACGACACGTCATGAACAGATCTCGCTCTTTGTGGGGACTACATGATTTTCGACGCACGCGCCACATCAATGTTGTGAAATGGTATTCAAACATGCGTGCACACATCACCTCCATACATATGCATGTAGTGGTTGTCTTTGAATGATACACTCCCTTGCGTGGTTATCGGTGAAGAGCCAATATATTTATGGGCCCGCGTGGACATCCATGATCACCTTGACCGACAACAAGATAGGTTACCATGACGGATTCTTCCTTTGGTTCGTGTTATCGTAGTATAGGTCATGGTGAGATTCTGACCTAATTAAGTTTGAGCACATATACTATGCACGCATGCATGCATGAATCCCTGTCGTCAGCTTGAAGTGTGGTGTAACATACATATGCATCGTCAACCTAACCCTCACTCAATGTGGGGATTTCTAGTTCGAAATCACGGTGCCACATGAAAGTTGTTCCATTGTGCATTCAAAAACACACCTCTCCATACATATGTTTGGGCCACACGCATGCAGTGGTTGTCTTCGAGCACTAGCTACTTGCGTGATTATTGGCGAGCTAGCCCATCTCCGGGGTCGCATGGACGGCCATCACTTTGATCAACAACAAGAGAGAGGTTGTACGACCAAGGTGGATTATTCTTGGTGTGTTTTACGATCCATCTTGGTGAGATGCCTCTCTGGTCCGCTGACTGAAAGTGTGTGTGTGTGTGGGGGGGGGGGGGGGTTCTAATTCTCACTTTGCTAGGTGAACCTCGGTTGGGGGGGCATGCATTCATAGCTTAGGATTTCCTTTGTGCTGACACGAGGGGGCGGGGATGCTAGCTACTTTGCACTATGCTAGGTGAACCTCGGTTGGGGGGCGTGCATTCATAGCTTAGGATTCCCTTCCCGCCGACACGAGGGGGGCAAGGAATACCATGCGCTTTGCGAGATAGGTGCCACATCAAAGTTGCATTTGGTATTTGAACATCAAACCACCCTTTCCGTACATAAATTTGGTCCACATGCAAGCGTGTTCGTGTTCTGGACCACTCCCTCATCATTTTTCGCCAAATTTATGAACATTAGACAAGTCGGATTATGCAACAGACATGGTTCACTGAAACTAACCGTGCGCCACGCCGGTACCCCTATCACGCACACATCCGCATAGTACATTGGGCTCCAGGAGGCTTCCCCTCTCAAAAATAGCTACCCGCCTATAACTTTTTTCTATTTGATAACACACAGTTATTATGTTTCGACCGTGTGTGATGTTTCTTGTTCCCAATCCCTCCTGGAACCCTCGAAAATATCTGCCCACCTCAAGGTTTTTTATGTTTCATAACACACGGTTTTTATCTCTGGACCGTATGCGATGCACCATAATCAAAATTTTCAATAGCCCCGACATATCACTCCCGCGTTTGACTCCCGCATAGTAAAATGTTCAGTACCCGTGTAATTTCCTCAAACACCCCCCGACCCACTCCACACACACACACACACACACCAAAACCTCCTCGGGCGCGCGCACACACACACCCTCCCTCGCTCGAAACCCTAGCAAGGTCCCCACCGCCGCCGCCGTCGCAAGGCCTCCATTGTCAACATCTGCCGGTTTGCCCGTGCAGCTTACCCACCGATCTCCATACCTAGGCCACCCTGAGTTTCTTAGATGACGCCTGCCAAATGCCCCTTTCCCACATATCCCCATCCCCCACTCCAGAGCATCGCAGCCTAAGCCCGGCTACGCTTCCCATGGAGCTCGAGGAGCGACTGGCCCAAAAGAGGTGTATCGCAGTCTCTTCGCCCGACGTCGCCGAGGAAGCTGACGACCATTACTGGCTGCAGGCACTCAATCAGCGGGCTAGAGTATGTGTGTATGTCGCGGACGCCGGCTACGACATCGAGGTCGTCGACAATGACATCCTGAGGCGGGCTATGTCACAGGTTAAGTGGCCCACCCCAACCCCTCGGGTTCAACCGTCGTCGATCTCATCCATGGCCCCACCGTTGATCTCCTTTGGCTTGCTGTCAAGAATTTTCCATCCTACATCGAGCCCCCTTTTTTCATTTTTGAAGGACACGTTCTTTGACGCTGGCAACCACGAGGAGGGCACACTCTCTGGCTCTTCCAAGGGGAAAGAGCCCATCTGCTCTTACAAGGGAAAAGAGCTCGTCCGCGACACAAGGAGGGTACCCTACAGCCGTGCTCTTCCAAGGGGATGGAGCCCATCTGCGACAACATGGAGCGCATCCAGGGTCTGTGCTCTTCCCACGGGAACGATCCCATCTGTGACCAGTGAGGAAACCCATGATTTGTTTTGCCATGCCTCTTCACAGGGGGAAACCCATGATTTGTTTTGTCGAGTCCCTTTTGTAGTGTAGTGAGAATATGTCTAGTTTTAATTGCTATATTTGGTTGTTTGCAGTATGCCTTGTTTATTTCAGTTGTTCACAATGTGATGCTCTATATGTGTAATTATTTACTGTGCAGTACATTTCATCAATCCAGTTTTAAACATACCGATAGGAATGCATATATTTGCTTGCTTTTAAGCCTGTTATAGCTATCATATGCCTTTTTAAAAGTTTTTTTGATCGTTTGGTTGTTTGTAGTTAGCATATGTCCGGTTTCAAATGCTATCTTTGGTTGTTCGTAGTACGCCTTGTTTATTCCAGTTATTCACAACATGATGTTCTATATGTGTAAGTATGAACTGTGCAGTTCAATTTCATCACTACCAGTTTCAACAATACCACTATGAATGACTACATTTGGTTGCTGCATCTTGTAGTTAACATGCCTTCCCATTTTTATTTACCAATAAAGTGTACTTAGACCGGCACAATACCAGTTTGAATGACTCTGTTTGCTTGTTGTTAAATGTTAGACATATTGCAGTTAACACACCTTTCCACTTGTTCTACTTTACTAGCGTGCTTAAACCTGCACACTGAAGCTATCTTTTGGAGATTATTTCATCTGCCATGGATAATTTTGGTTGATGTTTAGCCTGTTGTGCTTAACATGCCTCTTGATGTACCTCCACGGGACAATTTTGGGAATGACTGATGTTTTCCATCATTAGATTCATCCCATGGCTTATATATACTCATTGTTCAGGATATCGGTAGCTTGTACCATATAGGCCGGGGGCTGATAAGGGACTAATCGGTGAATCGGACTTCCAACTGAATATATCTGTAACCCATTTATCATTAGGTTAACTAGGGCCATATGTAATATATCTAAGGCTACATAGCAACATGCACTATAATTAATGTCTAAATATGCAATCCTAGGCTACATAGCAACAAGGAAGAGTGTTATCTTAATGTTGTGATGATGTCTATATATACGTAGAAGAGCAGCAGCAGCAAGAACAGCAACAACAACAACAACAACAACACAACCCTGTTTGGATACTCAACGTAGCTAGAGGTTAGAGTTAGTTTCTAGCTCATGACTAACCCTGAAGGCCTGAACTAACTCCATCCAAAGATGTGTTTGAATGACAGGGTTAGATTAACAATAAATGCACTAGGAGAACTATTAGCACCTCTTGGGTTGGATAGTCTTTTTGGGTGGGCTAGATGCAAATAGCTCAAAGTAGCCCTCATGTTTGGATATACTTTAGGCTATTTGAGCCTGAACTAGCTCAAACTAACTCTAACCCATGGATACGGCAGGAGTTAATCAGCCGATAATTTGTTAGAATGTAATAAACTCCTTCTGGCCCATAATATAAGATGTTAATTCATCTAATATGTGAGTATATTGGATGTTATAAGATATTATAAAAGAGTTTCGTACTACATCATTGTGCAATTGTTGTTTAGCTTCTAATATTAACTTGGTGCTTTTAGGTACATATGTCGTTAGTAAAGGTCCGCGCTTCGACCCTTTATGCGTATGGGGAAATGAGATATCAATGAACCAGCATCAAGTGAGGAAGCTGATAAAGATTGTTGGTAAAATGGGTCAAAGGATGGCAATTAAACTATTTGTTTACACTTTATCCAAGACAACAGGGAATTGCAGGATGGTAAGTAAGGACTTTGCAACCTTCTTTTAACTGCCCATAATGAGTTTTGTTAGATAACATTGTCTGAATCTTTTTCCTTTGCAGTGGTTCCCAAAGAAGTTTACTCAAGATTACCTCTCAAACTACATGATTGGTGGGCATGCAAAGGTTAAAGTATTTCTACCAGAACACGATGATTATCTAGATGTTTTCATGAAGACCATGAAGGATGGGCGGTCGACCATCACAAGGGGTTGGACTAGAGTCGTGTGTGCCTTCTGCATGGAGGAGGGCACAATATGGGCATTCCGCTTCACCTTGCTCAGCAACCAGAATGTATTTCGCCTCTTTCTTTACCGTCTTTAATGGTACAAGTATACAACTATGGTTCATCATTCTTCATTTGGTTCTTATGTAATTCTTGAACATATGTACCTATGAATCGAATAATGCATTGGTTGTCTGAGCCTGATGGATATGAATAAAGCTATAGCATACATTCAAATTCAAATCTGGTACAATTTGAAATAGCAACAATTAAATTACGGTGAAATTACGCTCTCCAGGTCGTTATGGCACACACGGTTGGTAAAACACAAACGTTTGCGATATACACCATAATCCGACATGGTTCACAGAGAGGTAACATGTGCAAGCATGCACACAGTTGCCGTTTGGAAAGCGTGTGTGATGTCAGACAATATCACAAACGGTGCGGGCAAACTAAATGTTTGTGATAGTTGCCTTATCGTACATGATTCACAACCATAAACTGTTTTTGATGAAGTATGCATCGTAAACGTTGCACCACAGAATAGCGTGTGCAATAGTTGTCGTGTACGCTGATGTTACGCGACGTTTTGTAATCCTGTCTGACACTCTCACAACGATTAGCTAATCTTCTTAATTAGTTATCGCATACGTTTTGGGAAAACCGAATGTGTGTGATTTTATGCTTATCATACACATTCTATAATAGTGAACCGTTTGTGATTGGTCGCGCATCATAAACGTAGCACCACAGAATACCGCCTGCGATGGCAATGCGAGCACAAACGAGTAGGAGTATTGTATATGCATCTTGGCTCCCTATCCCCGAAGGTTTCTGGGTCGTGTGGGAAGGACCCTCATGACCTATAAGTATAGGGGATATATCATAGTCCTTTCGATAAGTAAGAGTGTCGAACCCAACGAGGAGCAGAAGGAAATGACAAGCAGTTTTCAGTAAGGTATTCTCTGCAAGCACTGAAATTATCGGTAACAGATAGTTTTGTGATAAGGTAATTTGTAATGGGTAACGAGTAAAAAAGTAAACAAGGTGCAGCAAGGTGGCCCAATACTTTTTTTTAGAAAAGGACAAGCCTGGACAAACTCTTATATAAAGGAAAGCGCTCCAGAGGACACTGTCGGATTTCGGGTTCCGACAGACCCTTGAGGTTCGAACACTGGGGTGCGCGCGGAGATCTCTCCCTTACCGATCTGCGTCCAATCTCCTCATGTGATCTAAGCTGGAAACAACAAACAACACAAGGGACATAAGGTTTATACTAGTTCGGGCCACCGTTGTGGTGTAATACCCTACTCCAGTGTGTGGTGTGGTGGATTGCCTGAGGGGCTGATGAGGAACAGTACAAGGGAAGAACAGCCTCGCGAGAGGTGTTCTTGAGCTGGTGCAATGAACTGCTTGGGCGAGTTCAGTCACCTCTCTCTCTCTCTCTCTCTCTATCTCTCTCTTTTTTGGTCCCCCCTTCTCCTTTTTCTTTTACTCTGTGGTGGCTAGCTCGATTTATAGAGGCCCTGGGCCTCTCCCCAAATAATGAGCGGGAAGGGCGCCAACAATTGGCCATTTTGAAGGGGAACATCTAGTACAAGTTATCCTGACCAAAGGTGGTCTTCGGCTGCCAAAAGTACTGGTGATGACGCCGTCTTGGGCTCCACGGTGACCTCCATCCTGCTGCTCTGTTGGTCTTGGTCTCGTTGCACCGGAATGGTAACCTTTGCTCGGTGCCTTGGCCTGTGCTTGCCCCTTTGCACCAAAGGGGAAACAAGGACACTGCGCAGGCCGGCGCCCGCCTGGTCTCAATCGTCATGGCTTGTGTCACGGGCTCCTCGTGAGGTACACCTGCCTTGATCTCTCTGCCTCCTCGCGAGCCTGCCTGATGAGGCTGCCTCTGAGGAAGCTTCCGGTTGTCCGCCCCGCGAGGCTTGGCCCCTCGTGAGGGTCTTAAGATTGAGCTGATGAAGATGGGCCACGCTGGGCCCCCACTTGAGCCATGCCGCAGGCCACAGGCAGGCAAGTCTGGGGACCCCTATTCCCAAAATGCTGATAGTAGCCCCCGGGCCCAAGGCGTGCCCGGGCTTGGCCTAGCAGGGAAGCGAAGGGGCAAGCACGAAGCGCGGCGGGCCCTAATAGCCTGCGGCCTTGGGTGCCGCATGGCGATTGATTGCACGTGGGCGTCTGCGCTTCCCCACGACGCCTCGGCAACCGCACGACTTGACATGTCCCTGCATGCAGAGAAACCGGTCATGATTACCTGTGACCGTGGTGCTTGACGGTTGGCCTCCTCCGGCTATAAGTATGGGGCTACACGAGTCCCTTCAGTCCATCCCTTGCTGCCGCTCCTTTCCTTCTTCTTCCTCGTTCTTGCTTCTCCTTACGGCAATGGCACCAATCCGCCGGTTTTCTGCAGAAGAGAAGGGAAAGGCCCCCCGAGAGGGTCCTGACCCACTTCCGCCGAAGAAACGGCTGGTCCTCTGCCACCGAGATGTGGGTGCTCAGCCGAAGGCACCGAAGCCCTGGTACGAGCGACCGCCGCCTGGGTATACGATACCCTTGTATGCCCGCGTCGTGGGTCCTGGGGGAGAAGGCGTCGAGCGACATGGACGGTGCCGCCGTCGACGCCGGCGAGTCACGGTGGTGCGTGTCGTTCCTCCTAGAGTCCACGCCGAGCGCTCCTCTCGCGAGCTCGTGCTCCACGCCGCCATGCCTCCGAGCTCTTGGATTCGCCTTCCCCCCTCCTTTGCCTTCAAGATGCCGCCGGGCGGGGCTCTGGAGCTCTGGTTGTAGCACGCTGACTGCGGTACCCTTGCGACCGGAGCAGAGGTCGCGGTCGTCGCTCCGTGCAAGGTCTTCATGACCCAGGGCTGGGCAAAATCGCCCGGGTCTGCCGGACGGTAGGTGCCCTCGTGATTCATCTTGAATACGACAGCGCCTCCCTGATGTTCTTCAAGGTCTTCGATGCTGAAGGACGCCGGCTAGAGTGCTGCCCCAGGGAGAGCGGCAGGGGCGACGAACCGGCGAGGACCCGGCCCGCCCATCGGCCCTCCAGCAGCTCCTCAGGCGGCAGCGGAGGAGCTGGGGAATCCAGCGCCCCCCCCCCCCCCGAGCTCCTCATGACTCCGGAGACGAGCGACGACAGCTAGGAGCCCCCGACCTTGCGCCGTGCTCGGGGCGGGGCAACTGCGTCCAGCCGCCGACGCCACTGATCTGGATGGGGTTGGTGCCGGCGTTGGGCAGCCCACTGTTGATGATGGCGTCCCTTGCAGAGGTGCGGGCGATTAGCGTTCCTTAGGATTAGTACCTTTGCTCCCTACGAGGAATCAAAGCAACACCCCGTGGGGGTATGTAAGGCGCCTGCCATGTCTTTTGTGAACATTATATCCTTAATATGAATCAAAGCGAGGTGCTTGCTCTGTCCTGGCTCGGCTCCCCCTTTCTATCCTCGCGAGGACTCAGCGCTCTACGTTGACAGGTCCCAGTCCCCAGGCAGGCTTCAGCTGTCGCTGGTATGCTAGGTCGCGATGCCATGGTCTAGGCCAGGAGGTGAGTGGCCCAATGTCCGGTAAGAGCCCCCGAGTCGCGATGCTCAGGAGGTCCCCTTTAGCGCTCAAGCAGCCCTCGCTGGGCGAGAAAGGAAGGCAACATCGCCATGACAGAGCCGCACTGGGCGAGGGTTTGGCGCTGCGTTGGTCCAACTCTTGTAAGGGCGTGACTTATCTCTTGAGTTTGGTGTAGTTCCTCGGTGAAGCGCCCGGCCCGAGTGGCAGCTGAGGCGCTGCTGGGTTAGGTCCTCACGAGCTCCTTCCCACTCCCCCGCACTTTCCTTAATGCTCTACGTCCTTAGGTCCCGGCCCTCGAGCGAGCTCAGCCGCCGCTGGTATGACAGGTCGCGATGCCGTGGGTCAAGGCCAGGGGGTGAGGGCTGGAGAGCCAGTAGGAGCCCATGAGTCACGATGCTGAGGTACCGCCCTTTTAACATGCAAGCGGTCCGCGCCGGAGAGAGGGTGAGGCGGCTCGCGACGTCCCTGATGTTGCTCCTGGAGTAGGTCCTGCACACCAATCATGAAGAGAAACAAGACCTGTTGTTACAGTTGCCAGCCAACCTTCGGTCGCTCCGAGGGAGTGATTGGGGCACTAAGGGCCTGGTGAGGTGGCGCCTTGCAGGGCTGCCGCGGCCAGAGCTCGACCACTCAGGTTTATCGGCGTTGCAGGGACGGACCCGTGTGCAAATGCCATGCCAGAGCGAGCAGCTCCATAGGTAGGCGTTAATCGAGCAGGCCATTAGGTCGGGTGTGTTAAGCACGTAGGAGGAAATTCATTTAAATAGACGCGAGAAAAGCAAACGCCGCTGGGCCAGGCCCGAGCAGCTCAGGGACGATGCAGCCCGAGGGACGCCCCCAACAAGGTAAGTAAAGAGCATAAGCAAAATGGATACATGCCGCAGGGACGGACCCACGCGACCTGGGAATGATGCGGCCCTGTGGGCGCTCCCAGCTATAAACAAGACTTAGAAAGATGTCACATGGTGCCGTTGAAGATGAAGTGATGCTGAAGAAGCGGACGATGCGCAATGAAGACGTCGATCCTCACGAGCCCCTAGGCCCAGGAGCCTCGGGAAGCTCCGGGGGCACAGGTGGGTTCTCGAGGGCCATCTCCATCTCCGCCAGGACCGCACGATGCCTGACCTCCTGAGCCTCCAGAATGCTCCTCAACAGGCGCTGATGAGCAGCGGCCGCGTTTGGCAGGCCGAAAGGCATGCGAACGTAGCTGTGAGGTGGACCCTCGCAACGCCCCACGCGTGAAGGCCAGAGGCGCTCCTGAGATGCGGCTCGGTTGAGCCCTGGCACTTCGATGCAGACGCGCTGCCCACCATCCTCGCCTGGATGTGGGGCTACGGTGGGTAAGCGGCGGCTGCCGCGCATGACTCTCGACTCCTGTAGCTCCTGGAAGCACCCCTCCAAGTGGTGCCCGAGCGCCTCCCTCGCAACCTTGGCAAAGTCAGTGGCTCTCCAAGAAAGAGCCCCCGAGCCCTGCCTGAGGAGGGCGCCGGGCGCGCCTTCCTATGTGAGAGAGGGTGGCGCTCCCTGATTGGGCACAGATCCTGACGCAACACCTCCGGAGGCGCCTGCCTCCTTATGGCTTGGGTTAGGCGAAACCTTCTTGTTCTTAAGGGTCACCTTAGGAACCTTCCGTTCTTGTGGTCCGGGTCTTCGATTGCTGCGGCTTGGAACACGCGCTCAAGTGAACACACTGCGTCCCTTTCTTCACAGGGTACGGTGATGACTCCACCGCTTCCTGGCATCTTGAGGACATTGTATCCATGGTGAGTCACCGCCATGAACTTAGCCAGGGCTGGATACCTGAGAATGGCGTTGTATGGCAGACGGATGGGGGCGACGTCAAAGTCGATGAGCTCCGTGCGGTAGTTGTTGCACTGTCCGAAGGTGACTGGAAGGCGAACCTGGCCTATGGGAACAGTGGAACCATCAGCGACTCCTGACAAGGGCTTGGTCGGCTGGAGCTGATCATACAGCACTTGGAGATTGTCGAACGTCTCGACGGACAGGAAAGTGAGTCCTGCTCCGCCATCAATGAGGGTCCTGGTGACCTGCACGTTGCTGATGACTGGGGAGCAAAGCATCAGGAGGACTCCGGCCATTGCCGCACACTTGAGCTGATCCGCTGAGCTGAACATGATAGCACATGCAGACCACCTGAGAGGGCGCGTGGCCTCAAGCTTGGGGAGGACTGCATTCACCTCGCGACCAAACTGCTTGAAAATGCGATGTGAGGCTGGGGCCTGTGCGCCACCCAAGATGCAAGCGATTGCGCGCGGCTCCTGGAAGCCCCCAGCCTCCTCGTCTTGATGTTGGTCTTCGTTCCTCCTTGGTGGTGGCGGCAGAGGAGGAAGGCCTGCGTTGCCGTACGGGGGATCCTCATGAGGCTGATCTCTCCAGCCTCCCATGCGAGGTTGGTCCTGCCAGCGATCCTCGCGAGGTCGGTCACGCCACCCTTGTCGAGGGCCACAGTGTTCCCATCGTCCGCCACCTCTTCCTCCTCCTCGGCCATAGCCCCTGTCGTTGCGCTCAGGGCGTCGGCCGACACGTCCATCTCTCACGACCCTGAGCTCTTGACATTCGTTGGTGTTGTGGGTGTGGGGGTCGTGGTACATGCAGTACCGGCTGCCCTTGGATGACTCAGGCTGATCCCTGCCTCGCTTGGTGTTTGGTTCCGCTGCAAGCACTGTAGCCCCCTTGCGCTTCACGTCCTTGGCCTTGGGCTTCTTCTCTTCTGGGTCGGCAGCCGGGAGTTCGAGGAGGGAAAGGCGCCCTTCCTCAGCCCTGGCGCACTTGGTCACCAAGTTGAACAGCTCCAGGGATGTGCACAGGTCTTCATGGATTGCTAGCTCCTCCTTCATCTTGATGTCGCGTACGCGATCGGAGAAGGCCGAGATGATGGATTCTTCAGTCACCTTGGGGATCTTGAGGCGAGCGTTGTTGAAGCGCTGGATGTATTTCTGCCGGGTTTCCCCTTGCTGCTGCTTGACGCGGTGCAGATCGCTCACGGCCGGGGGCCGGTCGTGAGTGCCCTGGAAGTTGGCAATGAAGCGAGTGCGCATCTCATCCCAGGAGGAGATTGTGCCAGAAGCCAGGTTCAGGAGCCAGGTGCGGGCCCCATCCTTGAGCGCCATGGGAAACCAGTTTGCCATGACCCTTTCATCTCCGTTGGCGGCTTCGATGCATAGCTTGTAGAGCTGTAGGAACTCTGCGGGGTCCGTCGTGCCATCGTAGCAAGGGGGCAGGTCAGGCTTGAATTTTCCTAGCCATGCGACGCAGCGTAGCTCGGGGGTGAGGGCGCGGCAGCCTGCCGTGGCCACCGGTGCCTTTTGCTGGTGCTGGGCTTGTTCCTAGGGATTACTGCGCGCCGCCGCTTGGAGCAGCGCGGGGTCTTGGCGTGGAGGTGCAAGGACGCGATCTTGGCGTGCCGGCGCTGGGAGTGCGCGAGCACCTTCTTGGGGACGAGGGATCTCTTGGCAGCTCCTTTCTTGCTGCGCAGGCGCCGGACGCGGAGGGTCTCGCCCTGGGGCTGCGCGCCTTGGAGCCAGGGCGCCTTCTTGGGGAGGAGGTGGTGGAGGCGCCTCCTGATCCCCGCCTCCTGCGCGGAATGGAGGGCGAGGCAGCGGGAGGGACGACAAGGGGGAGCCCCCTGCGGCACTAACGAGCTCGGTGATGCGAGCGAGCCAGTCCTCGTAGAGGTCATCGACGGGGCGGTAGTGCAAGAGCTCTCTTGCCAGGAGCAGTGCGGCGTGCGCTTCCGTGGGGGCACAACGAGCGTGGGACGACGAAGCGGCCAGAGTCAGCGACGGTGTGGTGGTGCGGCCCTCCCGCCGCACCGAAGGATGCTGGGAGGAGGCCTGCTGCTCGTTCCCCGCCGGGCCGGTGGCGGCGTTGGCGGCAGGCGACGGGGAACAACGAGGACGTCCGTCGACGGGCGCCGTCTGGGCGACGCGGGTGGCGAGAGTAGCCCGGTGCTCGGCACGAGCCCGACGAGCATCAGCCATGGACACGATGGGAGGTCGTACGCGAACAACGGAAGAAAGATTCTAGCGCCCCCCTACCTGGCGCGCCAAATGTCATATTTCGGGTTTCGGCAGACCCTTGAGGCTCGAACACTGGGGTGCCCACAGAGATCTCTCCCCTACCAATTTGCGTCCAATCTCCTCGTGTGATCTAAGCTGGAAACAACGAATAACACAAGGGACACAAGGTTTATACTGGTTCAGGCCACCGTTGTGGTGTAATACCCTACTCTAGTGTGTGGTGTGGTGGATTGCCTCAGGGGCTGATGAGGAACAGTACAAGGGAAGAACATCCTCGCGAGAGGTGTTCTTGAGCTAGTGCGATGAACTGCTTGGGCGAGTTCAGTCGTCTCTCTCTCTCTCTCTCTCTCTCTCTCTCTCTCTCTCTTTCGGTCCCTCCTTCTCCTTTTTCTTTTACTTTGTGGTGGCTAGCTCTATTTATAGAGGCCCTGGGCCTCTCCCCAAATAATGAGCGAGAAGGGCGCCAACAATTGGCCATTTTGAAGCAGAACATCTAGTATAAGTTATCCTGACCAAAGGTGGTCTTCGGCTGCCAAAAGTACTGGTGATGACGCCATCTTGGGCTCCACGGTGACCTCCATCCCGCCGCTCTGCTGGTCTTTGTCTCGTTGCACCGGAATGGTAACCTTTGCCCAGTGCCTTGGCCTGTGCTTGCCCCCTTTGCACCAAAGGGGAAACAAGGACACAGCGTAGGCCGGTGCCCGCCTAGCACCCACCTGGTCTCGATCGTCATGGCTTGCATCACGGGCTCCTTGTGAGGTGCCCCTGCCTTGATCTCTCCGCCTCCTCGCGAGCCTGCCTGATGAGGCTGCCTCCAAGGAAGCTTCCGGTCATCCGCCCCGCGAGGCTTGGCCCCTCGCGAGGGTCTTGAGCTTGAGCTGATCAAGATGGGCCGCGCTGGGCCCACACTTGAGCCACGCCGCAGGCCGCAGGCAGGCAAGTCTGGGGACCCCCGTTCCTAGAACGCCGACAGACACATGGGAATTATCGTCAAGCTAGTTTTCATCATGCTCATATGATTCGCGTTCGTTACTTTGATAATTTGATATCTGGGTGGACCGGTGCTTGGGTACTGCCCTTCCTTGGACAAGCATCCCACTTATGATTAACCCCCCTCGCAAGCATCCGGAACTATGAAAGAAGAATTAAGGTGAACCTAACCATAGCATGAAACATATGGATGGAAATCAGCCACTTACAAAGCAACGCATAAACTAGGGTTTAAGCTTCTGTCACTCTAGCAAGCCATCATCTACTTATTATATCCCAGTGCCTTCCCCTAGGCCCAAACAATGGTTAAGTGTGATGTAGTTGACGTTCACATAACACCACTAGAGGAAAGACAACATACATCTCATCAAAATATCGAACGAATACCAAATTCACATGACTACTTATAGCAAGACTTCTTCCATGTCCCCAGGAACAAATGTAACTACTCACAAATCATATTCATGATCATAATCAGAGGGGTATTAATATGCATAAAGGATCTGAACATATAATCTTCCACCGAATAAACCAACTAGCATCAACTACAAGGAGTAATCAACACTACTAGCAACCCAAAGGCAATAATCTGAGGTTTTGAGACTAAGATCGGATACAAGAGATGAACTAGGGTTTGAGAGGAGATGGTGCTGGTGAAGATGTTGATGGAGATTAATGATGCGGAGCATCCCAAGGTCATCCCCATGGACCCAACTACATCTCCTACAACACCACTTGGACCCATGACACGAACACGTGCAAGAGCTCTTGAAACCGAGGTGACATCTCTCCTCTCACATTTCCACTTCGATGCACATGAGACATGGCTACTACCTCATATGGACACATTGTGCATACTCAGGTATCATGGAGAAGCTAAGGAGCAAGGAGAAGAAGAAGAGGAAGATGGACGTGAAGATGGAGAAGAAGGAGAGCTGCAGGAAAAGTCCCAGCCACCGGACAACCGGCCGGGACCGAACGTCCGGCGCGTGAAGCCCCAGCCGAGCCCGAGCGAGCGGACGTCCGGTCCAGATTGGACGACCGACGTCCCTGTACCCGAGCCAAATGAGCGGATGTCCGACACCCCCTGACGCCCGGCGACCGGACGACCGGCCCAGCCCGGAAATTCGTCATTTCAGTGCCCGAGCCAAAACGAGCGGACGACTGGCACTTACCGGACGTCCGGCCGCCTGTGAACCACCAGACGACCGGCCACCAGCGGACATCCAGTACCTGTCTGTGCACAGGATTCGGGGCCGAGGCCCATTTACCCTCCACCTCGCCCCCTTTTTGCACTAAGACTATAAATAGGTCTCCTATTCATCCTAGCTAGGGATAGCAAAGGATTAGCTCATATTTCGTGTGAGAGCTTTGCTCATCCACTTGGTTACCTTCTCCTCGGAGATTGCGCCTCCTACGGAGAAGATCCCCCAAGAGGATTCAAGACCCCTTTACGGGAAGAACCTCAAGACCTCCTTTCGGAGAAGACCGGCTACCTTTGTATCATCCCTAGTTGATCGTGGATCTTGTATCTTCCTTTGTGTTCATGGATCTAGCGCATGTGTGATCATACTTGTTGGTTTTAGTGTTCTCTTGTGTTTTCCACGTGTTTTCCCTCGTTTCCCTCCTCATGTTCTTCGTGTTCATCGCGGGATCCGCTCCTTTCGTGAAATATCGATCGGTTAGGGTTCCTACCCTACGTCATCTTGGTATCAAGAGCCACGTTGATCACGATTTCGGAACCTCCCCGTTGTGTTGCTAGCCTAGTTTTTGTTGATTTTGTCCCAAATTCGAAAATTCCCCACAAAAATAGCCCCAAATTTTTGTTGTGATTTGTTGGTGTGTTGAAATTTTGTTGGATTTGATCCATGGATTTGCTTTGTTTTGAGTGGATCTAGCTTTTCCCCCTTTTCCCCACCTTTTCCATCCACAAATCCACCCGGATTCGACGAATTTCGAACTCTCCATCACGAACACCGTCAGTTCATCCCGTGCTCGAGTTTCGCCCAGGCACCGGATGTCCGACCGCCAATGGACGTCCGACGACCGGACGACCGGCCTAGACCGGACGTCCGACCAACACTGACAAAACTGATTTTTTTCCAGTTTTGTCACCACCACCGCCCCACATTTCCGTCTATGCACTCCTACCACCTATACACCATCACCACTTCCACATTCCACCACCATTGTTTACCCGTTTCGCACTACGACACATGTTGCCACTTCGAGCTTTGAGAATTTGAGTTGCGGTTCCGTATCCTTTTGTATTTCGGCTATCTAGGTACGATTTGACATCAACATCACCGCTGCTCATCTTCGCCACGGACGCGTCATCAACAATGACCACCTCGACTACATCTTTGTATTCGTTCCACCATTTTGACACCATACCATCCACAAGAAACGGTAACCTCACCTTGATATTGCAGATACCACTCTTGCCATTACATTGATAGCCATCATAGCCTTACTCCTTTGCGTTGCTTACCCATCGAGACTAGTCATTTGAGTATTGCCGGCAACGATACTTGTGCACATTAGTGATCATACTTCCCATAGCATACATACATCATTGTTGCATATCTTGGTATCATCTCTTGTGTCACAAGGTTGTCATCTCTTACAAACTTGCTATCTTGATTCGTCAAGCATTGCATGAGAAAAGAGCTCAAACATCAAAGAGCCAAACAAGCTTTTAAGCAAAAGGAAAAAGATAAGCAAAGAGATTTTAAGAAAGAACCATAGCATCATACAATATTAAGATTGTCATATTAGATCATATCATAGAAATACCTTGCATAGAGCATACTTGGGATAGAAGTCGTTGCATTTTTGCTTAGTAGGTTGTGCACAAGTCTTTGTATCCGCCTATTGTGAAATCGTGCTAGTGTCTCTCTAGTGTTGTGCAACAAGAGCATTTTTGTGGATTCCACATTTTGGCTCAACCTTGGTTGCCTAACCCCACTTATCTTTTTGCGTGTGTGTTTCTGTGTACATTACATTGCTTGGTCTACTTGTTGCATTGCAATCTTGCGAATCTTTTCCAACATTATTGAAGCTCACTTACAATTGCATCAAATTTTGTGCTACCATCCTAACCAAGCTCCACCATAATATTTTTCTTGTGTAGTTGTGAGAAACCGACAAGAATTGGTACCAATTGTGCTATTTCCTTGTCCACATTGGAGTGATCATTGATCCACTTTCAACTTAGGTCAAGGTACATTTGGTATTCGTTCTTCTCTTTCTACCACTCACATTTTTTTATCTTGGAATGATGGATAGGCCAAGTACTTCTACCAACCAACTCTTCATTGAGCACGACGACGACATGATCTCCTACATCACCAAGAGCCACCTGTTTGGTGCACAACGTGAACGCATCGACAACCTCGCCACCGACTTGCTACTTCTCGAGCAACGTACAAGGGGCTACTTCGACCACAAGCTCGACGATCACAAGCAAGAGAACGACGCAAGAATGGACGAGATTCATGCTTTGTTGCTCAACCGCTCTTCTTCCACTTTGTCTTCATCAAGAAGGAGCCGCTCAAGTCGACACTCCGACTTCACCCTCCCCGTCTCAAGTACACCGACATCGAACACTCTTCGCCGTGCTGCTCGCAATGATAGGCAAGCAAGCCTCAATCCTCTACGAGTCACTGACTCTCAAGAGCGCTGACAATGTCAAACCCAAGAGGCTTTTGCGCTAGCACGAGAATGGCAATGACAACGCCAACATGAAGAGGAAGAGCGCGCGTGTCTACACCAAGATGCACAAGATGCCGAGGCACAACGCCAAGAATAACAACTCCGTGAAGCTCAAGTACTTGAGGCACAACAAGGCCTCCAAGATTCAAGTCGAGCCATAACCAACCAAGGCCGACAAGCTCGTGAACATGAAGAAGCACTTCGCGAAGAAGCTCACGAACGAAGATTTCAAGCTCGTGTGCATCGTCAAGTTCCTCAAGTTCCACCTTGAGCTCGACAAGCTCCTCCAAAAGCTTGCCAAGAACATCAAGTTCATCAAGAGCATGAAGACAATGGAAATCCTCCATGACAAGAGCAACATGAGGTTGAAAACCCTCCTCACCAAGAGAAACACGAGCTTGACAATCATCGACAACATGGGCATCATCATCCCCGACCCCAACACAATGAAGAGCAACACTACAGCAAGCTCAAGTTCACCATGCCCAAGTTCAACAGAAGCAACGATCACGAAGAGTACCTCTCATGGGCATTGAATGTCGACAAAATCTTCCGTTTGCACAACTATGAAGAAGAGAAGAAGATCGCAATGGCATCCCTTGAGTTCCAAGACTATGTCCTCATTTGGTGGGAACAAGTTATCGAGCGCTGTGAGGCAAGAGGTGAACCACCCATCACTACTTGGGTGCAAATGAAGGATGTCATGAGAGCACGCTTTGTGCCTACCTACTACAACCATGACCTCTTCAAGAAACTCCAACTACTCAAGCAAGGAACGAAGAGCGTTGAAGAATATTACAAGGAGATGGAGATTGACATGATGAGAGCAAACGTCACGGAAGATGATGAGCAAACAATGGAACGTTTCTTGAATGGACTCAACCATCCTATCAAGAAGATTGCCGACTTCCAACCATACTCGAACCTCATCAAGCTAGTGGATCAAGCTAAAAAAGCGAAACATCAAGTGGAAGACGATTTCGAGTATGCCAAGTTCTCATCCAAGTCATATGGCTTCTCCAACACCCAAGCTTCAACGACACCAACACCGTCTACCAAGCCTTCTACAAGCAACGTTGACAGGTCGAGTTCCAAGAAAGCTTTGTCAACTCTAAGTCATCCTCCTACTACAAGCAATTTCAAGCCGAGAGCTTCATCATCATCCACTACAACCGATGAGACCGTCAAGACGAGTTCCTTCAAATGCTTCACATGCGGAGGCCGAGGCCACAAGTCCTACGAGTGCACCAACAAGCGAACCATGATCCTTAACGACGACGACGACACTTACGACTCAATGAGTGAAGGAGAAATGGACGCCGTCGAGAAAGTCGCCATGCACCGGCAAGTGAACGATGAAGAGGAACAAGTCTTTTGTGATGAAGATTCAAGTCCCGCTCTTGTTGTCTCCAAGGTCTTGACTCTCCAACATCACCAAGAAGAAGACCAAAGATGCCATATCTTTCACACCAAGGCCGACATCAATGGAAGATCCGTCAAGGTCATCATCGATGGAGGGAGTTGTCATAATCTCGCAAGTGAAGAACTTTGCTCCAAGCTCCAATTTCCCAAGATGAAGCACCCACATCCATACAAAGTGCAATGGCTTAGCAACTCTGGCACTATCCAAGCCGAGCACCGAGTACAAGTCTCCTTCAAATTCGTGCCTATGAAGACACTTTGGAGCGCGACGTCGTTCCAATGACCGTTTGCCACCTCATCCTTGGACGCCCATGGCAATTTGATAGAGGAGTCATCCACAATGGCCGAATGAACCACTACATCTTCAAGATGAAGGGCAAGGAGTACGTACTTCGTCCCATGTCCTCAGGCAAAGTTGTCGCCGACAAGCAAGCCACCCATCGTGGAGACAATAGTGAGAGAGCGAGCCACCAAAATGAGTGTGAGCGCCACAAGCCCAAATCGAGCACCTCCACGATGAGCGAAAAGAAGAACTTAGTCCTATTTGCCACCAAAAGTGAGATAAGAGGAGTGTGTGAGAACCCATCTAGTGTCCTACACTACGTCCTTTTGTGCAAGGATAATGAACGACAAACTAATAGATGCCATGAAGGAGGACCAAGAAGTTACCTCTCGTCTCCGAGCCAGATTCACGATGGAGGAACTTCAGTGCTCAGCAATTCCGAACTCGGTCATCCCTCCCAATGCTAGATTTCTTTCTTATGAAAATATGAAAAAGTGTGTTACTTGTTCTCGCGCAGCTATGCAACATCCATGGGTGAAAGGAGGTTTAGCCGTCACGGGTAAGCTCCGTAGGGAAATAATGGATCTGAAGGAGCAAGTCAACAAGCTCGAGGAAGAGAATCATATCCTGAGGGGCATCATCGTCAAGAATATCGCATCACCACCTCCGAAGAAAGAGACATAGACACGTGGGTATGGGCACTCCCCTTGGCAACTGCCAAGCTTGGGGGAGGTGCCCCGGTATCGTATCACCATCACACTTCTATCTTTACCGTTTTTCTTAGTTCGATCCTTTTGGTTATATCTTGATCTAGTAGAATAAAGTTTAGTATGATCTATCTTTGAGTTTTTTTGTTGATCCTTATCTATGTAATCAAGTCCGTGAGCTACATATAATAAAGATTAGTCTTGCGTCGAGGGCTTGGTTATCTTGCTATGATCTTGTGGGAATAAAAGTAAAAAGAAAGAATAAAAATAAATAAAGAGATCATATTGATCTTATGGAGAGTGATGACTTCACATATAAAGAGTATGATGAATAAAACTTGTTGGGAGCTAACAAACATAGTTTTGGTCATCGTTGCAATTAATAGGAAGTAATAAAGAAAGAGAGGTTTTCACATATAAATATACTATCTTGGACATCTTTTATGATTGTGAGCACTCATTAAAATATGATAGGATAAAAAGTTGATGTTGGACAAGGAAGACAACGTAATGGGTTATGTTTTCTTATATCTGAAATAAATTATATTGTCATGGATCATCCAACATGTTGAGCTTGCCTTTCCCCCTCATGTTAGCAAAATTATTTGCACCAAGTAGAGATACTACTTGTGTTTCCAAATATCCTTAAGCCCAGTTTTGCCATGAGAGTCCACCACATCTACCTATGGATTGAATAGGATCCTTCAAGTAAGTAATCATTGTTGCAAGCAATAAAAATTGTTCTTCAAATATGTATGATCTATTAGTGTGGAGAAAATAAGCTTCATACGAGCTTGTGATATGGAAGAACTAAAAGAGATGTACTGCATAATAAAGGTCCCTATCACAAGTGGCAATATAAAAGTGACGTTCTTTTGCATTAAGATTTTGTACATCCAACCATAAAAGAACATGACAACCTCTGCTTCCCTCTGCGAAGGGCCTATCTTGTATTTTTGTCTTATACCTTATGCAAAAGTCATGGTGATCTTCACCTTTCCTTTTTACACTTTATCCTTTGGCAAGCACTATATGTTGGAGAGACCTGGATATATATATATATATATATATTCACTCAGATGTAGGTTATCATAAACTATTATTGTTGACATTACCCTTGAGGTAAAAGGTTGGGAGGCAAAACTATAAGCCCCTATCTTTCTCTGTGTCCGATTAAAACTTCGTACCCATAAGTATTGCGTGAGTGTTAGCAATTGTGAAAGACTAAATGATAATTGAGTATGTGGACTTGATGAAAAGCACTTATATTGACTATTTCCAATGTTATGATAAATTGCAATTGCTTCAACGAATGAGATTATAGTTTGCTAGTTTTTCAATGAAGTTTCTAATTCATACGTGACATTGTGAATAGATTGTTACTTTAGCGTAAGAAATCATATGACTATATATATATATATATATATATATGTTGCTATTCTAAGAATGATCATGATGCCCTCATGTCCGTATTTTATTTTATCGATGCCTCTATCTCTAAACACGTGGACATATTTTTCGATATCGGCTTCCGCTTGAGGACAAGCGAGGTCTAAGCTTGGGGGAGTTGATATGTCCATTTTTCATCATGCTTTTATATCGATATTGATTGCATGTTATTACACATTATGTCACAATACTTATGCCTTTTCTCTCTTATTTTACAAGGTTTAAATGAAGAGGGAGAATGCCGGCAGCTAGAATTCTAGGCTGGAAAAGGAGCAAATATTAGACCTATTTTACACAATTCCAAAAGTCCTAAAACTCCACGAAAGTCAGTTTTGGAATATATATATATATAATATTGGGCAAAGAAAGCGCCAGAGGGGGGCCACCCACTGTCCACGAGGATGGAGGGTGCGCCCCGTGCCTCGTGGGCCACCTGGAAGCCCATCGATGCCCATCTTCTAGTATAAGGTGTCTTTTGCCCTCGAAAAAAATCATAAGGAAGCTTTCAGGACGAAGCGCCACCGCCTCGAGGCAGAACCAATTTAGGGCTCTGGCAGAGCTGTTCTGCCGGGGAAACATCCCTCTGGGAGAGGGAAATCGTCACCATCGATCCTCTCATCGGGAGGGGGTTAATTGATGTAGGGTAGGAACCCTAACCGGCCAATCTTTCACGAAAGGAGCAGATCCCGCGATGAACACGAAGAACACGAGGAGGGAAACGAGGGAAAACACGTGGAAAACACAAGAGAACACTCAAACCAACAAGTATGATCACACATGTACTAGATCCATGAACACAAAGGAAGATACAAGATCCATGATCAACTAGGGACGATACAAAGGTAGCCGGTCTTCTCCGAAAGGAGGTCTTGAGGTTCTTCCCGTAAAGGGGTCTTGAATCCGCTTAGGGGATCTTCTGCGTAGGAGGCACAATCTCCGAGGAGAAGGTAACCAAGTGGATGAGCAAAGCTCTCACATAAAATATGAGCTAATCCTTTGCTAACCCTAGCTAGCATGAATAGGAGACCTATTTATAGTCTTAGTGCAAAAGGGGGCAAGGTGGAGGGTAACTGGGCCTCGGGCCCGAATCCTATGCACCGATAAGTACCGGACGTCCGCTGGTGGCCGGTCGTTCCGTGGTTCACGGGCGGCCGGACGTCTGGTAAGTGCCGGTCATCTGCTCGTTTTGGCTCGGGCGCTGAAGTGAAGGATTTCCGGGATGGGCAGGTCATCCGGTCATCGGACGTCCGGAAGCGTTGGACGTCCACTCATTTGGCTCGGGTACAGGGCCGCCAGTCATCCGGTCTAGACCGAACGTCCGCTCGCTGGGGCTCGGCTGGGGCTTCAGGCGCCGGACGTCCGGTCCCGGCCGGTCGTCCGGTGGCTGGGACTTTTCCTGCAGCTCTCCTCCTTCTCCGTCTTCACGTCCATCTTGCTCTTCTTCTTCTCCTTGCTCCTTAGTTTCTCCATGATACCTGAGTATGCACAATGTGTCCAGATGATTTAGTAGCCATGTCTCATGTGCATCGAAGTGGAAATGTGAGAGGAGAGATGTCACCTCGGTTTTAAGAGCTCTTGCACATGCTCGTGTCATGGGTCGAAGTGGTGTCATAGGAGATGTAGTTTGGTCCATGGGGATGACCTTGGGATGCTCCGCATCATCCCCCCTCCCTTGGGGAAGATCCGTCCTCGGATCAAATTCTTCATCACCATGGTAGGGAGAGAGATCTTTCATGTTGAAGATGTAGCTCACAGAGTACTTGTCGCGTGGAATGTCAATCTTGTATGCATTGTCGTTGTAGCATGCAAGCACCTTGAAGGGTCCATCTGCTCGTGGTCGAAGTTTGGACTTGCGTTCCTGGGGAAAGCGGTCCTTGCGAAGGTGTAGCCACACGAGATCGCCAATGTTGAAGACCATGGGGTGCTTGTTGATGTTGAGCTTGGTCGCAAGTCATCGTACTTGGCGCTCGATAGTATGTCTTGTATCTTCATGCACCTTCTTGAGATGGGTCACACATGCACTTGCATCCAAATTGATGCGCTCTTGGAGTGGTAGAGGAAGCATGTCCAATGCTAACAATGGGTCGAATCCGTAGACGACCTCGAAGGGGGACTTGCCGGTTGTTGAGTGTCTTGCTCAGTTGTAGACAAACTCGGTGATAGGTAGGCACTCCTCCCACTCCTTGATGTTCTTCTTGATGAGTATGCGAAGTAGAGCGGAGACTGTGCGGTTGGTCACCTCCGTTTGGCCATCGGTTTGTGGATGATATGCCGTGGAGATGAGTAGCTTGATTCCGAGCTTGGCGCATAGGATCTTCCAGAAGTAGCTAAGGAAGTTGATGTCATGGTCCGAGGTGATCGACTTTGGCACTCCATCTAGATGCAACATGTCCCTACAAAAGAGATTAGCAACATGTGAAGCATCGTCTATCTTGTTGCAAGGAATGAAATGTGACATTTTAGAGAAACGGTCCACAACGACAAATATTGAATCCTTCCCATTTCTTGTCCTAGGCAAACCAAGTACGAAATCAATGCTAATGTCTTCCCATGGTTGATATGGAATTGGGAGAGGCATGTAAAGGCCATGGGATTGAGCTTTAGACTTATCTTTGTAACATGTAGATCATCGGTTGGTGAAGCGGTTGACGTCGTGAAACAACTTGGGCTAGCATGGCGAAAGTCTTGTCGCGTCTAAAATGTCCCATTAAGCCTCCTCCATGAGATTCCTGCAAAAGCAACAATGAAGAGAAGAATCGGGGATGCAAAGCTTGTTAGCTCTCATAAGATATCCATCTTTGATGTAATAGCGTTCCCAATATGTGTGCGTCAAACACTTGGCATAAGGAGTAGCAAAAGTAGGATCATGCTCATACAAGTCTTTTATATGCTCAAAGCCAATGACATCCAATTCAAGTTGAGTAACAATCATGCATATGCGGAAAGGGCATCTGCGACAATGTTTTCCTTACTTTGAATGTACTTGATGATATAAGGAAAAGATTCAAGAAATTCACTCCATTTAGCATGATGCTTGTTCCACTTGGTTTGGCCCTTAAGATACTTGAGCATTTCATGATCGGTATGAATGATAAATTCATGGGGACGAAGATAGTGTTGCCATTCGTGCAAAACGCGCACTAAAGCATAGAGCTCTTTGCCATAGATGGGGTAATTGAGTTGCGTTCCGAAAAGTTACTCACTAAAGTAAGCTATGGGGCACTTCTCTTGCGTTAACACACCTCCTATGCCATTACCACTAGCATCGCAATGAATCTCAAAGGGTTTGTCAAAGTTGGGTAAAGCAAGCAAGGGAGCATGAGTAAGCAAATTCTTAAGCTCATTGACAGCGGTATCTTGGGATGGTCCCCAAACAAAAGGCACATTCTTCTTGCTCAAAGGGACACCTCTCCAGGGTTTTAATCTTTTCAAGATTCATGCCCGCGGTTATGTGGGAGATTGGAAATTCATAATATTTGATTGTAGAGAACTTGACACTAAATCTGAAATAAAATACACCAACTGCGTGTGTAACCGTGACCATCTCTTTTCGAGGAAGTTTGGGAAGAGAACATGGTGGGTTTATGTTTGAGTCGTAAGTAGTTCAGAATCACTTATTGATCATTACTAGTTGCGAACGTTATGTGTAGTTCACTCTTCGTACTTCTGTACTAGCAAGTTAGCCACCATACAATGCTTAGTGCTTGCTGCAACCTCACCACTTATACATTCCATACCCATTATACTTTGCTAGTCTTGATACCCATGGTAATGGGATTACTGAGTCCTCGTGGCTCATAGATTACTACAACAACAGTTGCAGGTACATGTTAAGCGATGTTCTGATGTGAGAGCGATGCTTGCTTGTTTTGGAGTTCTTCTGCTTCTTCCTTGATCAACGGATAGGTTCCGAGTCGGGAGCCTAGGATTAGAAGGGTGGATGTCATTCTTCTTTTTTGTTTACTTTCATCTATAGTCGGATCCTGCTCTTTTGTATGATGATTTCTATGTATTGATGATTTGTTGTATTCATGTTGTAGCTTGTGGCGAGTGTAAGCCTTTATCTTGTACTCTCATCTATTCAGTACATGGTATGTTGTAATGATATCCACCTTGCTATGCGCTCGAATTGAGGTTGTGCCGCAATCATGAGTTCATCACGTGATTGGGATAGAATCGCATCTTGGGCGCTACAACATGCATGTCGTGCAAGGCACCGGGCGCGGGAGGCGGTGGCAGCCCTCGCGGCAGCGAACATCAGCGAGGCGGAGTCGCATTCTCCGGCGCCTCATATGGCGCATCAGTCTGGTCGCCGCAACCGCATCATGGTGGATGTCAGTGGCTCATCCCTGGACGGGTCCATCATCAATCTGACGTCCACCAGCACCGTTCGGGTTCCGGTCTCCGACGAGGAAGAGTAGCGCATGGGAGACATTGGGGTCGAGTCCTGCGAGCCAGCTCGTGTCCCATGCCCTACCCTACCTTGCTGGCGACTGGCCCAACACTCTGAGGAGCGCAACCAGCCGCTAGACATGGTCAGGGCAGAGCCGGGAGAGCAAGGAGCGGAACCAGACAACCTTCGGTTAAAGATCACAACATTGCATGTAATAATATGGATTTGAGGTTTCTAATTTGAGGTATCTGTATGTGTAATGCATTTTTTGGGGGGTGACCGATCACTGTCCGCGGACGCGCTCAGCTGTAGGTGCTCTCAGGCACAGTAAACAAATAAACACATAGGTGCACAATTGTTGCATGCGCGGGGTATGTGGTGGAGCGCACCTTTGTAGGAATAGTCAGCTCGCATGATAATTTGATCCATAGGAGTTGATGGTCGGGGACCACAAGTGAACGACCTGGAGGCGGTGGCTCGCCAGTCGCCACTAATCGAGTTGCCACATTTAAAATATCATTTTTAGCGGGGTAAGAGTTCCAATTTCTAATGGCGCGTTATACTATTTTCTAGAACGGTTGGTATGGAGTGAAAATGGAATTCCTCACTAGTACCTTCGTCTTGGTTTACTTGCCCCCATCTATTATGGGTCAAAGTTTGTCCATGAATTTTACTTGTAAAATGTGAATGCAAAATGATATTTTCTTATACCCAAACAAAAAAGGACCGAAGGGAGTGATTGCTCTCACACGGACACGACCTCTCACTGGCGCATCCATTGAACTGGCATGCCGGCCAAGAGGGCCCCACTCATTGCACGCTAGGCTGAATATGCCGCCTCGCCGCATTCAACCGGCTTCAGACTGCCCGCCTACCTCCATTGAATCTGTGCATGTGCCGGCAACACGTCCTCTCGTGAGTCGGCTGGCATTTTAGGACACAATGCCAATTGGCTCCTCTTGTCCGCCCGATATTTAAATGAGGCCAGACGCATGGCAAGAACCGCACCACGCTGATGCTTCCCATATCATCCTTGCATCATTTTATCCACACTCTCTATAGCATCTAGTTAGTATGAAGATGAATTCTCTGGCATAAAAGCCGGCTGGGTGACCCGACGAGCTGGGTAACTCGCTACCCCACCTTCCTCCCTGCCCCAGGCCGTCAGTACCATAGGCGAGGCTGCATGCGGGCAAGCGGAGGAGCAAGTCATCGCTCCAAGAAGGCCCCTGATGCATCAACTCGACTCTCCAAGCCTGCTCGTAGAGGAGTGGCCAGCTATTGCACGCTGGCACACGGGGGACCATGTCATCCAGTGCATCGTGGCTGGCCGCGCCATCCCACACAAATGTTGGCGGAACTGCGGCATGCCGGTGGAGGTGGCCAATATGTCTGCGGCCACTGCTGACATCGAGGAATAGTAGACCACGGGAGCCACCGCCGCTCTGAACCATGAAGGCTACGAGCACTTTGTCACCGGCATAGAAACCCGGTGTGTTGCCCGGTTTGGCTCAAAACATCATGGACCCCAGTCGTGTCCGACATTACAAATTATACCTGCTTCCAGAAGCTATCCGTGTTTAGTTAAAAAATGTCCAAAATATAATTAATTTTGTATGGTCTTGTTTTGTTGTGCTCGCACGGGTAGTAAGAACTAGATATTTTTCTTTATTTACAACTCTCCTCACATTTTTTTGCTTTGTAGTGAATCATGGTTGTGGACATTATCTATGATTGTGAAGATATCTGTGAACATGAGTTTGATGTGGAAGTTGAACTTGGAATGTTGGGCTCGTTCATTAGTTATTGTTTGGTAAGTAATGGTTGTTATTACATGACCCAGAAAAAAAAATCTATTTTGTACCACATCTCAGCATCACAGACTTACACACATCTCCGTAGATGCACAGACATCACAACAGGCATGCTGACTGGATAAATATTTGAACCTAGCTATTATGAATGAAAATTTGTATTGACAACGGTTTTAGAGAGCATGTGATGCCTAGCCTGCTTTGCCTCTGCTAGATTCTTTCTGGCTTCTTCCATCTCTTCTTTGGCTTGGGTGAAGAGAGCATCCCATTGCTCTTTTCGCTTCTTCAAGAACTCAACTACATTCTCAAGGGTTGTTGCACGCTTTCTGTCAGCCTTTACTAGAGCAACGAGGACACGCAGAGTTGATGAATCCATTTGGCTTGTGAGTAAGCCCGCATCATTTGGGAATTTGCACCTTGTGTCTAATCCAACATCATTAGGGAAATGGCACCTTGTGTGTAATCCAGCCTCATTTTGGAAACATGATGTCGAGGTTGACCATACTTCCCTCCATGCAGGAACTGCTTCCTGACTTGAAGAAGTTACTTCTTTTTTAGCTCAATAGTCAGAGCTTCCAAGATCCATTAAGTAGAAGCCCGATAAAGAGGACTAGGAGAAGTGAATTCAAAAGGAGATATAAAACATACGGCAAGGTGAGAACACCCACTTCCTACATCAAGCTAAGAAGGAAAGTATTAGGACGATTAAGACTGCGCTTATTACATATCAAGCAGAGCCAGCTTATAGAAACTACAACATATACATCAAAGAACACAAGGCTAAGAGAACTAGAAAAAATAGTAGAGGGTGCACTAAGCCAAGGTTGCTGCAGCAAAACAACCGACAACCACATAGATCTCTAGGGCGTCTGTAGGCGTGTTTGAATAACTAGCTTCAACACTAAATTACAAAAGATTCATCCTACGGCATGATGGGCCCACTGAGTAAATTCAGATCCTACAAATGATTGAGAGCCTAATCAAGTGTATAGGGAATTGTTTGTCTCGCCTATTATTGTTTAATAATGTGCCACACTGTTGGATTGCATGGCAAGAACCATAGCCAAGCAGAAAACATGGTTTGATGTTGTTTTGGGCTCAGGCCTGGCCTGGCTTCTGATTTCATTAACAAAACAATCAAGGACACACAAAACATCCTCCACTTCTAGTCAGGTTCTCGATGGCAAAGTAATTGAAAGGTTGTTACTTACCAAAGCTCATTTTATAGGTTCAGTGCAGCTCCTCTTTAACTTGCGACGTTCCCTGAAGATGTCCCCAACATCCCGTATTTGGTCTTCATTGCTCCTCCGCATGTTCGCATTCATAGTTTTAAAATCTCAACATGGCAAGAAAAATATAGCAATATTCACGCATCTTGTGGGCAACATTAAAGCACTCATCTGCCATGTTAGCACGGGTGATTTTTAATTATCATGCTATGTGGCTCTTCAACTTTGCTGGAACTACGTTGTGGTTTCATGTTTAGTGAATAGAACAGGCTGATCACCTCCCTCCTATTCTAAAAAACTTTCCATCATTTGCGACACTATTGGTTATAGATGAAGAACCTACCCAATCACATGGCAATACAAAGAGCGACGCACAATTACAAGATGATATTCTGTTGGACAATGCAAGCTATAACCAATTAATTTTATTGAAACAATAGCAGCACGGAAATTTGAAGGGTAGATATGAACATAATCGGAACTGCACATGTATTGCTAAGAGAATCAATATACACGTTACCAATCAGGGAGGAGTATGAAGGTCGCAACGGCATCTATGCATCATGGTTGGCAACGGGAGTTAGTTCATTGTCGATGGCGGTTGTGCTGCTGCGCTTGGCATCGGCTTCCGGGATGCAGATCCGAGACCATGGAAGACGGCGTCAGGGAAGCGGTTCCATGTATGACGGTGACAGCAGACCAGCTCCAGTGCGGCGTACGACATCGTCGATGAGGCAGATGCGCTGCGGTGGACGAGTGCGCCACTAAAGAAGGGGAGGGGCACGTAGGTGCTGCGGTGTCGTCGAGAAGTCTATGTTGTGGTGCGGATAGAAAATGGGGAGTAATGAGGAGTACTCTGGGTGCCGGGTGGGGTTGGATGGGTGGGTGAATGTGAAGTTACCAAAAAGGTCCCCTACAAACCAACATCCGTCGGCCTATTCGACCAAGGGTATGATGGTAACTTTGCATTAGTCGAATCTGAGTCGCCGGAGATCTCGATGGGAGCGGGAGATTTTGCCGCCGACCTGAAAATTTGTAACACTGTACTACTCCTTACTCCACGTCTGGTGTGTTGGGTGATTGGGTTGAATAGCTAGGAGTAGTGTACTCCCTCCATTTTTATATACTTTTCATATTAGGTTTGACTGAAGTCAGACTTCCTAAAGTTTGATCAAGTTGGTAGAAAAATATAAACATTTACCATAAGAAATCTGTATGATGTGAAAGTACATTCAACAATGAATCTAATGGTATTGATTTGTTATTGTACATATTAATATTTTTGTTTATAAACTTTGTCAGAGTTTACAAAACTTGACTTTGACCCATGCTAATACGTGTACTTAAATAAAAACGGAGGGAGTACACATCTGTTTTCTTAGTTTGCCGTGACATTAATTATTTGTTGTAATTGTGAAATAAATATATTAAGCTACTGACTTCGTATGTAATGGTTTATACAATTCAACATTTAGAAATCGTTGTTGAATTCCAAGCTGAATACAAGGTCTATAGTACATCACAATGTGCTAAAACTCACATAATCCAAATCAATATGAAAATCTAAATGCATTTCATAGTTATTAATTTGTTGGATGCAACAAAACCAACCATAACTCTACTTGATCCAGTCTAAAGAAATTTTGAGAACACATCCCAATGTGTGAATGGAACGTACAAAGTTTGTAAAGATGGAGCAATGGTAGGAGAGAGATGTGTGCGCTCAACACACAAGATATACACCTAGTGGAAGAAAGAGACAGAGGACGGGAAAGATTGTATATATGTGGGCGAGAGAGTAGGAGAGAGGAAGAGAGAGGGGGATATATATAGGGCTCCTTGCCCGCATCAATGGCGCCGCCTTCGAAGAACATGCCAGTACGCCACCCACGAGATGAAGAAGAAGAAGTCAGATCCAAGAACATGCCATTGGAGGTGATGTGTGCTTCCCACACTAATTTTCCCTAAAAAATTGAATCAGTACAAAACATGTTTTCATGTCTGGGTTTGCCTAAAGAAAAATACCACGTTTGTGTCAGTTTCATTAGTTCATCAGTCCTTCTATGTAGAAGATTCAATTTAAAAAATGCACACACTATGTTCTGCCTACATGTTACACTATTAGATTCATCAGTACTACATGTGTGCTGCATTAGTGACACATGTTCCTATGATCCAGAAGCTGATAGTACATTGCAAATGCTTGCATCAGTTCATTACACCCCTGCCACTTGCTGCATAATTTGGATGTCGAGGTTACTATCAGTACCTCTAATATGCTAGCTTCAGTTCAAGTCAAAAAACATAAACGTATGCATCATCCCAAGTAGCTACTAGGCTTTATAGAAGGTTCAACTACCACTGCAAGTTGTATGTTGTTATTTATAATAGTACATGTCGTGTAATTGCATCAGTTCGAACGAGCATAAGTTCAATGATACATCAACTAGGAGTACTTATAGTGTAGTTGCATAAGTTCTAGATGAAAAAAAGAGAGGACATGCATCAGTTATATATATATATATATATATATACATATATATATATATATGCACATGCATACTTCTCTGAAGTTCAATTTTCAGTTTACAAGCAGCGCACCAAATGTTTATGCATCAGTTATAGGGAAAAAGATAGAAAAAACTTTCCAGAACAGATGAAGTTCAATGTTCAGTTTACAAGCAGTGCTAAAAATTAGTACATCAGTGTTGAACATGTACATTCATCAGTTCGACTGAAACTAAATCAGATACAAAATAGAGAACAAAGTTTAATAACGCCCAACGATGCAAGTTAAACTTGTACATTGCCTTCAGTGCATGACATGTTACCCATAGCATGTATACGAGAAAATGTAGAAAATATTAATCCCAAAACTATTGAACGTCATTGCAAAAACATGCAAGGTGGCACACGCAGCGAGTCACTACTGGAATCAGCTTCTTTGCCATCCGGCATGGCAGACGGCAAAGGCATGGATCACGGACGGCAAACATCTTTGCCGTCCGCCAGCAGACGGCAAACTGTTTGTCTGAACACGTGCCAGCAAAGGATTGTGCCGTCCGCCATCCGAGGCCAACAGATGGCAAAGATAAGGGACGGCAATTGGGTGGGGTGAGAGCCGTTAGGGGGTTAACGGCGCTCTTTGCCGTCCGCCAGCGGACGGAAAATATTCAAAGATGTTTGTCGTCCGCTGACAGACGGCAAAGAGCTTCGCTAGGCAGCACTGGGAAGCTGCCACGTGGCCAGCTATGCCGTCTGCCAGCGGACGGCAAAGTGATCTGAATCATTGCCGTCTGCTGGCAGACGACAAAGTGGCCAAATAGGCAGTAGTGTACCCATTTTCTACAGGTAGCTGCCACATTGCCTCTTTGCCGTCTGCTAGCAGACGGCAAAGAGGCTATATATCCCCTGTTTTTATTTGAATCCATTTAATTTCACAGGAATTCACACACCGATATACATATTTTTTTCACATGCACACAGACATATGATGTATCCAACACATAGCTCCATCCATGACAACATACATATATACATAAGAAACAGAGTTCCATCCATACATATTACAGTAACATCTCAATGTTCATCCAACACATTGTTCCATGCATCCATATAACAAGTTCCACATTTTTCATCGATACAAAGGAAAAAAATAACAGAGAAACAAGCACTCCATCCATTCAAGCTTCGATATAGTAAATTAAATCTGCAAAATGGGAAACAAGAAAGTTAGAAGAAGAAGACTAGAATCAGAAGAAGAAGAAGAAGAAGAAGAAAATGAAGAAGAAGAAGAAGAAGAAGTAAGCATACTTATGTAAAATGGAGCTAACCTAGCTAATTATGCCATTTTTGAGTGAACTAAGCGTATTATGCCATTTTTTGTATAACTTAGAGCTAACTTCATTTTAGAGAAGAAGAAGAAGAAAACTAGAAGAAGACTAGAAGAATAAGAAGATCTTCTTCTTTTCTTCCTATTCCTTCTTTTCTTCCTGGATTTTCTTCATCTTATTATGGCATTTTTGGACTAAATAGGCTAAATTATGTCATAAATGAACTAAATAGGCTAAATAAGAAGAAAAATGCCATTTTTTAGCTTACCTAGCTAATTATGCCATTTTTGACCTAACTAAGCATATTATTCCATTTTTTATATAACTTAGAGCTAACTCTTCTTCTTCTTCTAGTCTTCTTTTCTTCTTCTTCTTCTTCTTCTTCTTCTTCTTCTTCTTCTTCTTCTTCTTCTTCTTCTTTTCTTCCTATTCCTTCTTTCCTTCCTCTTCCTTGCTTTTCTTCATCTTATTATGTCATTTGTGGACTATATAGGATCAATTATGTCAAAAATGGACTAAATAGGCTAAATAAGAAGAAAATACCGTTATCACGAAGGTGTAGGAATGGTCGAGGCTGCGCCAGTGGCAGACGGAGGTGGAGGACCGGTCAGGGTTCTGGCATTGGCAGAAGGAGTGGTCGATGCTTGTCGGGAGGCATGCTGCACCAAAGATCATTTCCAATAATGTCTCGTTAGCAAGTTCGCAGAGTGAAATGTGAATAGTAGTAACTAACGACCATTCAAATCAAACTCACCGTGGTCGCCGGAGCAATCTGGGGAATCGGCGGAGGGGCCTGACCGTTTTTCTCGCACATGGTCTACACAATTGGTTCTCACGAGTCAGTCATATTAGATAGTAATGCGAACATTACGTGCATGATTGGGCTTATATGCAGGAGAAACGTACCATGATGAGCTCGTATAGGGCCCGGTTAGCGATGTCGTTCCGGTTCCTCTCCTCCTCCAACATCTTAGCCGTCCTCTCCTCCATCTCCCTCTCCCTCTCCGCCGCCTCCCTTTTTGCCTCCTCCAAAAGTGACTGGGTCTTCAATCTCTCTTTCTCAACCACTGCCTGCAACACACCACTCCTTGTTAGCATTGTAATCATTGAGGGATGCACTCACAATGTAATGGATGAAAGGTGAGAGAGTGCGTATAACTAACCGCCATGGTGAGCTCCGCGGGCCGTGCACGAGGCGTTATCTCGGGATCAGAGCTACCCAGGCGCTTCTTGATCTGCGGGAGAGTCATATGACAACGTATCAGTCCATCACCAATAGCTTGAGAGCCATGGGGCCTCCTGCCACCAGATATCATCACCAGCTCTGTATCAAAAGGATCCTAGCTCAGGTTAAAGTCCTCCCCTTTCCTCGCCTTCCCCTCGTCTTTGTACTTCACAAGCTTGTGGTGGTAGGAGATGTTTGTGAAGCTCTCTAGATGATCTAGGTCAGACTCCATGAATGGCTTGGCCTTCTTGTACGGGGCCATATGGGCCATGCCATAGAGATCGAACAGACTAGGCACAAGCTTCTTGTGGTGGTGCGCTTGAGAGAGAGGAACAAAATATTAGTTATGCCATTTTAACTAACTAAAGCATATTAAGTCATTTTATAGGGCTATCTAAGGTTATTATGTCATTTTAGACCTAAATATGTCATGAGTGAACTAGCTAAGATTAGTTTAGGTCGTTATTGAGTTGTCGAAGGTAGTTATGCCATTTTTAACTAACTAAAGCATATTAATCATTTTATAGAGCTATCTAAGGTTATTATGTCATTTTAGAGCTAAACATGTCATAAATGAACTATCCAAGGTAGTTATGCCATTTTTAACTAACTAAGCATATTAATTAAGTCATTTTGGAAGGGATAAATGCTAGCATGAAGAATAAAATTGCATGTATCATGTAGCAAACCACATACCCAGTTATCCCCATAGTCAAATAGGTTGGAGCTCCCTTGATGGTGTGGCACACCTTCCATTTGGTCGCCTTATCCTTGGTCCTTTGGTGTTCGACTTTCCATTGGGAGAGCACCACGCATCCACCAACGCCTCCCAACAGTCCATCTTATCCACACACCATCTCGGGGGAACCTAAGTGAGCCAAGAGAAATTTCAGCGCTACGCCTACGAATCAAATCAAGAAAACTAAGTTCAAGGCCTTAAGAATAGGTAATTACCTGCATGTACTTCTCCTTACTCAAAAACTTGCCACGACACTTTTTCTTGCCCCGCCTAATACCCTTCGAGGCATAGTAGTCACGAATGGCCTGCACCCGAGCCACGTGCCTTAAGTTTTGAAGTAGGCGCTTGCACTCGGTTTCAACAACCATACACGCGGCCTCCTCCTCTCCCTCTGAAACCCTGTAGAAGGTCTGCAATCAAACAAGACAACATTGATTAGTACAATCAGTAGGTAGTGTTGATTTTTAATTCTATAAAAGAGAAATTACCCAAAACTGACGGAACACTATGTTGGCCACCGTCTCGCACAAGACACCGTTGACCCTCTCCTCCGGCGGGGCCGGGGCAACCGAGTATAACTCCCAGGTCAGTGCTAGCTGTGGAACCTGACCCTCACCGGGCAACGTGACCCACCTAGGGAAGTGCTACCGGCAAAGCACACCAAGGACCTGGTTAGGCCTGCGGACACCACAGGGGTGTACCCAGCCCCTGTAGTATGACAAGGCCAAAGCATTAGATATTAATTTGAAGGAACATGAAGGAAAAAGGTTAAAAATAGTAAATGCACTTACTTCAACCCTTTAGGCGCAATCAACCACCTCTAGTCGGGGTCGTCGGCACGGGCGGGAGCTTTGTACAGCCATGCTTGTAGACCTTCTTGCCCTTCTCAACCAACTCGTCGTCGCTGTAGCTATCATCTGAAAAGGTGTCCGCGCTACCATCCTCCGGGCCACTAGCCTCTGAAGTCTCATGGGAAGAAGACTACGGGATCGGAGTCTTCTGGGACAAAGACCCTGTGACCGGAGTCTTCTGGGATGAAGACTCTGGGACCGAACTCATGTGGGGCGAAGGATCGGCGACCCGAGTCTGGTGGGGTGAAGGATCAGCGACAGGAGGCTCATGGACCGGAGTCCGAGATGAGTCCACATCAGACAGATCAGTCCCGTGGTCGAGTGAATCAGCTGAGGGTGGCGGCGAGGAAGGCGTAACAGCCTTCCTACCTCTCCCGCTGCCACGTCCACCTCTACCAGCCTTCTTCGTCCTCCCCCAACCTCTCCCAACCGAAGAAGAAGCGCCCGCCGCAGTTGTCTGCATACTGTCTAGCAGCGCTCTCTGGAGGGGCTGGGCTGGAATAATGGAACCACCCCTCCCAGTAGCGCTCGCAGGTGGATCGGGGTGCTCTGGACCCTTGCCCACCATCCTATCAACACCTACAATGACAAAAAGTAAACGAAATTAGTACAACATAAAAAAATTTGATACCTGACATGAATATAATAATATGTATATAATTTAAGTGTATCATAATCATGAACATAATAAAAATACACCCGATCAACACAAATATATATGATGTTTTTGTATCATCATCATGTCCGGGGTCGATCGGGGTGTCAGGGTGTCGGGGTCGGGGTGTGCTGTCAGGGTGTCAGGGTGTAGGGGGTCGGGTTCGGGGTGTTGGGTTAGGGTGTCGGTTGTCGGGGTGTCAGGTGTGGGGGTGTCAATGATCGGTGGTCGGGGTCGGGGTGTGGTGTCAGGGTGTCGGGGTCGGGGTGTCGTGTCAGGGTAGGGGTGTCAGGGTCGGGGTCGGGGTGTGGGTCGGGGTGTGGTGTTAGGGTGTCGGGGGTTGGGTCGGGGTCTCTTTTTCCTTTTCTTCTTCTCTTCTTATTCTTCTCGTCCTCTCCTCTTTCTTCTTCTTCTTCTTCTTCTTCTTCTTCTCCTCTGCTCTTTCTTCTTCTTCTTCTTCTTCTTCCTCTTCTTCTTCTTCTTTTCTTCTTCTCCCTCCTCCTCCTTCTACTTCTTCTTCTAAACTAAAACTAAAACTAATCTAAAATAAACTAAACTAAAATAAACAAAAACTAAAACAAAAACTAAAGAGACAGAGGATGGGGGCGGGATGGCCGTTAACGTACCTGCCTCTTTGCCGTCAGCCAACTGCCGGCAAAGAGGTGGGGCCAGTGGGCTTGAGTTGGTTAAACAATAACTGGACCCACCCACCTCTTTGACGTCTACTAGAGGACGGCAAAGATTCTTTGCCGTCAACCAGCGGGCAACAAAGAATTAGTTGATGGCAAAGACCTTGTTTGCCATTAGCCACATCTTTGCCATCCGTTTTCGTGTGGCTGACGGCAAAGACCTTCTTTGCCATCAGCCAGCGGACGGCAAAGAGTTGGCAGACAGCAAATAAGCTAATTCCAGTAGTGAGGGTTTGATGAGCCAAGCAGATATGCGGCACCGCCTGGTTGGGTAACACCAGAAAGAGCACCTGGATACTTCAACAATATAGGCAGATTTCAAGCTACACCAGAATCATCAGAAGCACGGACATGTTCTTCTATGTAGAAAACACCGATATCTAGGAATACAAGCTTTGCCACTGCTGGGTTGCAACAAGGTCAACAATTTCCCTAACAACAAATGCTTTCCTTCCCTAGCGCATGCAGAAAGGCAAGGACACACAGGCTTCCATCAGTCGCTCCGTCAACATCAATCATCCGTGCTGCAAAAGCGGTTGCGACGGGAAGACCAGGCCAAAGAAACAGAAATGTTGGCCCTCTAGCAGGGTGCAAAGTAGAAGATATGAGCCATATAGACAGGAGCAACCTCACAACGAATCTGAGGGAAGACGGTCTTACAATGAGAGACGGAGAGCTTCATCAACATTGCTCCCTCCAAGAGATGCATTGCTACATGTGCCAAGGGTGACACCACCCGCGCCTATACACCAGGGTGAACAGCAAACACCGGAGGCAACACAGAGCTATACACATGTAAGTATCCATTCAGAAAAAAAAACATACAAGCACAGTCCGTACCCTAGTACTGTGACCACCCCATCTAACATTTTCATAACTGCATTTTTGTTTGCTCATTGTTGCATGCAACCACCTAACATTGAAGCTTATGTTATGCCAAGGCTAGAGATGCGCTTTGAATCTTTCAAAGAAGCAAAGGACTTCTACAACATCTATACAAAGCACGCGGGTTTTGCTGTCAGGGAATGCTCCAAGGTTCACACCAGAGTCTACCTTTATTGCACGTGCTATGGAGTCTATGAATCAAAGGTGTCAGAAGAAAATAGAGCGGAACAAGACGATAGCCAGGACTAACTGTGGGGCTAAAATGAGGCTGAAGAGGGAAAAGGATGGAACACTTGTCGTAAAAGAGATAGTCTAGGAACACAAGCACAGGCTATAGCTCTCCCCCAAATGCTTGTCTTCTTGCACTCCCACAAAAACTTTGACAAAACAATCTTGGAGTACGTCAAGTACCTATAGTTCAAAGGCATTGAACACGCGCAAATCATGAGCATATTGGGCGGTGATGACCCCGGTAGCTACTTCCTTGAAATGAATGCCAAAGACCTAATTAACATGTAAGTACAGACTTGTTCTCCTCCCATAAACCCCCTGCGTCTTTTTTCCTCTGTCAGTACAAACATATTACACAACACATGACCTGACGCCAGTTCAACATGCATTTTTGAATGATTGTTCACTTTTAATATACCGCAAAGCAAAGAATTCAAGGATGGATGATGTGGACGATGTCCTAAAGACTTTCAACTTCTTTAGGGAGATGAAAGCTATAAATAGGGAATTCTTCTGCGACATACAACTTGATGAGTCCGACAGAGTTCAGAACATATTCTAGGCGAACGCAAGCTGCCGAGGGGCGTATCAAGACTTTGGTCACTGCGTGACACCACATAGAAGACCAATAAGTACCATATGCCACCTGGGGTGTTTGTGGGTACTAACAACCACTTATAGACTACATTCTTTGTTTCCGCCCTGATAAGAGGTGAGGATGCAGATTCATTCAGATGGCTGCTCCAAACATTTTTTTAAGGTGCATGAAAGGGAAGGCTCCTACATGCATCCTCACAGGTACAACCGCCAAAAACAACCCCCAACCCCCAAAAGGAAAATAACATAGTAAAAATGTTGTGTTAGTTCTATTTGTATATATGCGCTACCATCTACTGACCACTCCACGTCTCTTTTCTCATTACCAGACCAATGCCCAACAATGGCTTTGGTGATCCCAAATGCTTTTAGGAACACAGTACACAAGCTGTGTCGCTGGCACATTATGAAGAAGTACATGGAACACCTCGCATACCTGTACAACCTCCACGAAGACTTTAAGGATGAATTCACATCAATCCTCAACTGGCCCCTCATGCCAACTGAGTTTGAGGCTGCCTAGAAAGGACTCATGGATAAGTACAACCTCCATGACGATGCAACGATGGTGGCCATGTGGAACGAGCGTGAGAGATGGATATCATCTTACTTCATAGAAATTTTCGGTGCCAAAATGACATCCACACAACGAAGTGAGAGCATGAACTATGTGCTCAAGAAGAACTTCGTGAGTGAGAGACAAAACCTCCACCGGTTTGTCAGCAAGGTAAACTCTTGCATCAAAATCAGGAGGTAGATAGAGAACGAGGAGACAATGGGTAACCAGTTATAGCTCTATCACCTGTCGTGAGACAAAATAACATGCTTACTAAAGTAAAATTTTATTAGTTAGACAAGTTTTTGCTGTGAGAAAACTAATAATTTGGTCATCACTCTTGCTTGGGCAGAAGGAACAAAACACGTTGAACTTCTATGGGTTTGACACCCAAATGGCAAAGCTTTACTCATGAGCTGTGTACAGCGAGATCAGAAAAAGGCTAAAACTGAGCACACTCTTCACGGCGACAGAGACGGAAGAGCCCACAAAGTACCTCGTGCGCTACAACAACCCACAAAAACTGTCTATGTGGTCTCATCACGCTTTCCAGGTGGTTGTAGACCCCATGGGAGAAATATATGACTGCAAGTGTGAGCTATGGGACCACACAGGTGAGGACTAAAAAAGATGTTACATACTATACTACTTATTTTTGCAAATTTTTTGTTCGAATGAAATGACAAAAAACATGCACCTCTTACAAAAAATATAGGTATTTTCTACGTGCATGTCCTGTGCATGATGCAGACAATTAAGGCTGTCAGCATTCCAGAGAAATACATCCTAAGGAGATACACCAAATGGCCGAACATCCAGCCAACATTCAACAGAAATGACTTGAGGACAGTAGCGTCTAACAAGGCCTGCCAATACTGCATTGAAAGCACACTTCTGTAGCTGAACATGAGGGTGGATAGGAAAAGCTTGAGAAGCCAAGAGCAAATGGCGAGGTCACGGGTTGTCATGGACAAACTTGAACAAGAACTCGATGCCATGCATTATGCTGAAGATGGAGGTGTCGCGGGCAATGAAGCCATTGAGCAGGATATTGCTACAATCTTGTCCGAGATGAACCATCTGGGAGCTATTGACCCATTTGACAATGAGGAAGAGTAGGAACAACAACCAGAGCTTGCCCATGCGCACACTCAAGATCACCAACATGATCACGTGCAAGATCATGAGCTTGGTGGTGCTGTAGGCGAACGACATGACGACAGGAGATCCTACCACCAGCAGCAGGAAAGGGTAATTGAAACACCCATATTCTCAAACACAAAGGGGAGGAAGAGTAAGACGTAAGCAGCAAAAGCAGGAGCCAAAAAGCCGCCATGCCCCATAAGACGCGTGGAATTTGGCCTGGATGGAAAACCTCTCGGGATAAGGGCATGCGGATTCTGCAACGTCATGACCAATCATAATTACAGCACATGCCTCCGCACAGATGTCAATGTCAACAAGCAAAAGCTGCAGAAGCAAATTGGAGCCACCCAGGTATCTACCAATGGCGATGACACACATAATAGCTACACTTGCTGCAAGTGTGGGGTAACTGACGGACATAATGCCCGCACATGCAAAGTGGGCAAGGAGGTCAGCGGCGCTAAACAGAAACAAAGTAAGGTCCATAGTTCCAAAAAATCAAAAGAAGAGGATGAAGAAGAAGAGTTTGCCTTGGTACACAATGAGGAATCATATCAGAAACACTGTCATTACCAAAACTTATTTAGCTTTATCATCAATTTCTCGATCAGTACTATAGTTAAGATATAATTTGTGATTTGTGCCCACTAGACAAGTGAGATTATTATGTAAACCATTTGATAATACTTTTGAATGCAGTCACAAATATATTTGAAAAAACTTATGTAGATTTACGTAGACGTCAACACTACTGTCCACCAGCAACTCAGCAAAAATATGTTAAGGAAAATTTAAACTCTTATAGTACATATGTACTGATAATTCTCACTATTCAGTACAAGGCAGAGTAACCAAACACACCCGTTAACACCTCAAAAAACATCGTTTCAAAAACAGGCTATGTCAAAACAAGTTGTGTCTGGTTCTGCCAGTCCTAGTTCAGAAAGTCCATCAGTACATAAAAATAATTACCTCAAGAAAACGGAAAAAATGAAAGTGCAAACATAGTACACCTGTACTGATGAAGAACTAATTTATCTGTAAAAATACTTTCAAAGATTATGTTGATATAAACAATCCTTTCAAAAAAACAAAAAATGTTTCAAAAAAGATTAGCATGACACACATAGTCTAACTAGTATTTGGTAAGTTCAACTACACTTCAATTACCAGTCCAAATACCCACGGTAGAGGAGTACAAACCTCCATCATCACCAACCCTGACACGTGCAAGTGGGATAAGCAGCTGATAAGTACAACTTGACAAGACGGATCATGCGACAGTAAAAATGCCATCATCATTGACCCTGAGATGACCAAGTGGGATAAGAAACTGATAAGTACAGCTTGACAAGACAACCCAGTGCAACCAGATTAATACCCTGACAAAGAAATTGGCTTGGACCGTTGGTTCTTCTTGGCCACCACCTGCACCACCAACTGGGCGGTTGCCACAAGGGACTGCAAACCGCGATCCCACGACCACTACCCCCATGACCGGGAAGAACTGCCTCCCCCACGCCCTCAGAAAGCCCCAAAATCAACTCCATCGCTGCCACATCTCCAAAACCACCATTGCTGCTTCCATCTCCATTAAAAACAAACCGAAACTTCTCTCTTCCAAGCCCACAGTCACCGGAGAAGGGCAATGGCAGAGGAACAGTCCGCCAAGCGTCATCATGGCGAGACATCCGACAAGAGCAGCAACCTCATCGATGTTCACTTCCCCGGCGAGAAGCGCAAGTACACCAAAACCCTCACAGGGGTTGAGCTCCATGACAAGGAGATGCTGGAGATGGTCTGCACAAGCGAAGCATACAAGGCCGACGAGATGATCTACAGGCTCTGGAGGAAGGCTGGCGGCTTGTATCCTAGGTTCGTCGATGTTGGTGTGCACTACACAAGGGAAGACGACCCTCCCAGATGGCAGCAGTCCTGCAGTTGTGCGTGGAGGAACTCTGCCTGGTGTACCACACCGCAGCAGCCAAAAAATGGTAACCATACTACTACTCATTCATTTGTTCTACTAGTACTACTCCCTAAAATTTCATTAAACTTGTTTCCCAACTAGATGAACTACTATAGTTGTGAAGTGGGTGCATGAGTACATGTTTCTCAATTTACATGCATTTCTAAAATTGTGAAGTGGATTGTTTCACCAGATTAGCATATGAAACTGATGCACTGGATTAGCATCTGAAAATTGTTTCAACAAATTAATTTCTGAACTTGATGTACTAGCATAGATTCTGATCTTGATGCACTAGCATAGTTTATAGAGTTGATGTATTAAAAACTATTTCTAAACTTGATGTACACAAGTAGTTTCTGAACCTGGTCTGATGCAATTTTCAGCAGCAAAAAAATAAAGTAAGAACTTGGTGTAGCACTGGTATGTGTTGTCCTATTCAACAAAAGTAAACTAAACTAGTACTAAAGCAGAACATAGATCATTGACTCAAACTATTTATAATCCATAAAGAAAAATAACATGGTGTACTTGAATTTAATTTCAGAACTTTGTTTACTAGTTTCTGAAGTACATTCCTCCATTAATTATACTATATAAGCATCTACTTCATGGATTCGTCGCTTGTAAAACAAAACAAAAATGAAGAATTCAAACATCAAAGTAATGCTAATCTCAAAATGTATCTCCCCTTGCAGGCCCAAGCGCCTCAACAAGATGCTGAAGCATGAGAAGTTGTTCACATTTGCTGGTTTCAGCATTGTAAGCGACAAAGAGAAGCTGGAGATGTCTGGTTTGGAGATCATCCCTAACAAGTACATCGACATTCAACACAATTGGAGAGTTCCATACACCGGAAAAGAGTACGACTCCTTGGCTGATATTGCAGCCAGCTTCATCCACCCATTATACAAAGGCATGAAGAAGAATATCAACACACAGGAAGACCACAAACTGCGGGGGGTCAGCCCGCTACCATACAACCTCATCGAGTACGCAAGAGTAGATGCATACGCCACATACAAGTCATGGAAGATAATCAACAACATCAGAAATGGTTGGGAAATTTCAAAAGAGCAGGAGGCTGACCCCTACTACCACTGCCACTATGTGGGAGGAAGATACATCAAAGCCTGCCTTCGTTTTGCTTGCGCTTGTGCTTGCCTTTTATCTTGTTGTTTCAAATTCGTAGTTTGCTCTTGTTTGGTTGAACTAGCTTGCTTATGTCTTCTATGTCAGTATTGAACCAGTCTGCTTATGTCGTGCTTTCCACTGTTGAACAAGTTTGCTTATGTCATCAAGTACATTGTTTTGCTTATATCATTATATAAGTTTGGTAGCTTCATATTTTGTTAATCCATCATTTCAAATTCAAAGTAGCTTCTGAATGGAACTTTGTGGCTGCTCTTTAGTACTAGTTATGAAGCAACTAATCACACAACGATGTCCCATGTGTAAAAATTGACCGCCCGTAGATAGGCAGGCCCTGACGCAGCTAGATACTTGAACTCGAGCCCACGGCAGAACCGTCAGGGAATCCCTAGTAATCCGCACAACACAGGGCCAACCGAACAGGGCCCACATGTTATGAGAGAGAGCGTTGTGTATAAGCGCTCAGGTAAGTATTATAGGAGTTCAATGAGTAGGACTTGGCCGTGCTTATAAACAGGTCAAAAAGCCCACTCCCTTAGCGAGGTGGGACTAAACCCAGAGCACACGCACGTATAGCAGTCGTTCAAATCGCCCGCACGGGTCATTTGGGCCGAAAACCGGCCCAATAGCCTCCATCGTCTCCAAACACACCACCAATAAGGCCAATTAAACAAAGCAGAGCGCGGGGCAAACAAATATAAATTATAAAAAATGTTTGAAAACTGAAAATAGAAAAGTTCAAATACTAGTTCGCTGGCAATAATTTTAAATACAAAAAATAAAAATAAAAATATTGGTAGCTCTGCACCACGATGATAAAAAAGGAAAAAATGTGATACAAAAACAACGAAACTCTAAAAAGCAGAGAACTTAATAGGCTATCTGTTAAATGTACATAATTTAAAACAACGAATTAAATATTACTTTCAAGTTCAACTACTAAAATGCAAGAAGTTCAAAAAGATATTGTTTGTCAATTCTGCTAAATTTCATATTTATATAAAATCTGACTAGTTCAACTACTAAAATGCAAGAAGTTCAAATAGATATTGTTTGACAATTCTGCTAAATTTCTTATTTATATAAAATCTATCTAGAGCTCAACCAACGATTTTTTCGTAAATAATCTCAATCCAAAAAAAACTCTATTCAAACAAACATACGCCATCAGTACTAAAAAGCAGGAAGGGTCAGGCCACTCACCACTGTGACACCAATTTTCAAAACCGTACGCTGTATGAAATTACAATTCAATACACACAACACTAAACCATAAGTACACTAAAAAGATAATACAAAAACTATAAAGGCCTAACTTAGGTTGGGACAGATGAAAATAAAATAAGTCCCAGTTTTGAGAAACAACTTCCAGGGCACTGAAAAAGTATTGAGATCAATTAGTGTATAAGACTTCAGTTGAAAAACAAGACTTAACCTCCACACGGAAAAACTTCACAAAGCATACGTCACTTAAACAGTGCAAAATGCCATCATCACCAACCCTGAGACGTGCAAGTGGGATAAGCAGCTGATAAGTACAGCTTGGCAAGAGGGATTAGTGTGACTGTAAAAACCCTTGGCTTGGACAATTGGTTCTTCTAGGCCACCACCCGCGCCACCCACTGGGCGGTTGCCACGACAGACTACAACTGTGCCCACGACCACTACACCCATGTCCCCGATGAACCGCCTCTCACACATCCCCGTCCATGCACTGGAAATAACCCATTGTCTTCCATCTCCGCCTCATTCCATTCCGAGAACCACCGATGTTGCTTCCATCTCCAATGCAGACAACCCATAAACTTCTCTCTTCCAAGCACACAGTCGCCGGAGGAGGGCAATGGCGGACGAACCATCCGCCAAGCGTCATCATGGCGAGACGTCCGACAAGAGCAGCAACCTCGACGATGTTCACGTCCCCGGTGAGAAGCGCGAGTACACCAAAACCTGCACAGGGGTTGAGCTCCACGGCAAGGAGATACTGAAGATCGTCTGCACCAGCGAACCAGACAAGGTTGGCGAGATGATGAGCAGGCTTAGGATGAAGGGCACGGCTTGTACCCTAGCTTCATCGGAGTTGATGTGGAGTACACCAGCAAAGATGAACCTCCCCAGATGGCAGTAGTCCTGAAGTCCTAGAGGAACTCTGCCTGGTGTACCACATCACAGCGGCCACAAAACGGTAACCCATACTACTGTTCCTTCATCTGTTCTACTAGTACTACTCCCTAAAAATTTCATGAAACTTGTTTCCCAACTAGATGAACTACTATAGTTTGTGAAGTGGATGCATGAGTACTGAAACTTTCTGAAATTGTGACTTCTAAACTACGAATCTCTCGTCCGAATCTCTCTACTAGTACTACTCCCTAAAAATTTCATTAAACTTGTTTCCCAACTAAATGAACTACTATAGTTTGTGAAGTGGATGCATGAGTACTGAAACTTTCTGAAATTGTGACTTCTAAACTACGAATCTCTCGTCCGAATCTCTCTACTAGTACTACTCCCTAAAAATTTCATTAAACTTGTTTCCCAACTAAATGAACTACTATAGTTTGTGAAGTGGATGCTTGAGTACTGAAACTTTCTGAAATTGTGACTTCTGAAACTTGTTTCCCAACTAGATGAACCCAAAATCGCTCCCTAAAAATTACTAAACGTTCAGTACATGTTTCTCAAGTTACATGCATTTCTGAAATTGTGAATGGATTGTTTCACCAGATTAGCATCGGAAACTGATGCACTGGATTAGCTTATGAAAATTGTTTCAATAAATTAATTTCTGAACATGATGTACTAGCATAATTCTGATATTGATGCACTAGTGTAGTTTATAGAGTTGATGTATTAAAAAGTGTTTCAAACTTGATGTACACAAGTTGATGTAGGGTGGAACCCTAAGTTGATGTAGGAGCGGATCCCGCGATGAAGATGAAGAACACGAGGAGGGAAACGAGGGAAAACACAAGGGGAAACACAAGAGGAAACACTAAACCAACACGAATATGTCACACATGTGCTAGATCCTCAAGTACATAAGGAAAGATACACGATCCACGGACAACTAAGGACGATACAAGGGTAGCCGGTCTTCTCCGTGAGGAGGTCTTGATTTCTTCCCTAAAAGGGGTCTTGAATCCGCTTGGGGGATCTTCTCTGGTGGAGGCTCGAATCTCCGAGGAGAAGGTATCCAAGTGGATGAGCAAAGCTCTCACAAAAAATATGAGCTAATCCTTTGCTTACCCTAAAAAGTAGGACGAGGAGGAGTATATATAGTCTAGGGGGAGAAGGGGTACACGGTCCCTTGGCCCTTCACTGTGCGCAGATAGGGGAGGCCGGACGTCCGAGCATCGGGCCGGATGTCCGGGCTTTCACACGAGGCCGGATGTCCAGGCTGGAGCGGCTGGTTTGTTGCTCTCGGGTTCGGAGGGGTCCGGATTTCCGGGCTGGAGGCCGGATATCCGGGGGCTCGAGAAGGGTCGGATGTCCGGGCTGGTGAGGCCGGATGTCCGGGGCCTGTAGTGCCTTGGCGGCTGAGCAGCTGTGGTGGGTGAAGCTCCAGGGGCCGGACGTCCGGGGTCGTGGTGGGATGCCCGAGGCCTGGGAGGTGTACTTGACTCCTTCCGTTGGTTCTCTTCATCCATGATCTTGGGGACTTGTACATCTTCATGTGCATCTTCGGGAGGGTCCTCTTGGTACCTGATCATGCACAACAACTCGGACTTAGGTAGTAACCATGTCTCATGCATAGAAAGTGGAAGTTCGTAGAGGAGTGAGTTCACCTTATCTTCGATAGCCTTGGATCGGGCTCTTGTCATTGGTCCAAGTGGTGTCGTTGAAGGTGTAGGTGCGTCTGTGGGGATGATCGTGGGATGCTCCGCATCATATCCCCTCCCTTGGGGAAGATCCGTCCTCAGATTAAATTCTTCATCACCATGGAAGGGCGAGAGGTCCTTGACATTGAAGATATCGCTCACGTTGTACTTGTCGCGGGGGAGGTCGATCTTGTAAGCATTGTTGTTGTAGCGTGCAAGCACCTTGAAGGGTCCGTCCGCTCGGGGTCGAAGTTTGGACTTGCATTCTTGGGGAAAGCGGTCCTTGCGAAGGTGTAGCCACAGGAGATCACCAATGTTGAAGACCATGTGATGCTTGTTGATGTTGAGCTTGGTCGCAAGTCGTTGTACTTGGCGCTCGATAGTATGTCTTATATCTTCATGCACCTTCTTGAGATGAGTCACATGTGCACTTGTGTCCAAATTGATGCGCTCTTGGAGTGGTAGAGGGAGAATGTCCAATGGGGACAAAGGGTTGAATCCATAGACGACCTCGAAGGGGGACTTGCTGGTTGTTGAGTGTCTTGCGCGGTTGTAGGCGAACTCGGCGATAGGTAGACACTCCTCCCACTCCTTGATGTTCTTCTTGATGAGTACTCGTAGTAGAGCGGAGAGTGTGCGGTTGGTATCTTCCGTTTGGCCGTCGGTTTATGGATGATACGTCGTGGAGAAGAGTAGCTTGATTCCGAGCTTGGTGCATAGGGTCTTCCAAAAGTAGCTAAGGAACTTGACATCACGGTCCGAGATGATAGTCTTTGGCACTCCATGTAGACGCAATATTTCCCTACAAAAGAGATTAGCAACATGTGAAGCCTCGTCTATCTTGTTGCAAGGAATAAAATGTGCCATCTTAGAGAAACGTCCACAATGACAAATACCGAATCCTTTCCATTTCCAGTCCTAGGCAATCCAAGTACGAAATCCATGCTAATGTCTTCCCATGGTTGATATGGAATTGGGAGAGGCATGTAAAGGCCATGGGATTGAGCTTTAGACTTAGCTTTGCGACATGTAGAGCATTGGTTGGTGAAGCGGTTGATGTCGCGAAACATCTTGGGCCAAAAGTAGTTCTTCGAGAGTGTGGTGAAAGTCTTGTCACGTCCAAAATGTCCCATTAGGCCTCCTCCATCAGATTCCTGCAAAAGTAACAAACGAAGAGAAGACTCGGGGATGCAAAGTTTGTTATCTCTCATAAGATATCCATCTTTGATGTAATAGCGTTCCCAAGAGGTGTGCATCAAACACTTGGCATAAGGAGTAGAAAAAGTAGGATCATTCTCATACAAGTCTTTATATGCTCAAAGCCAATGACATCCAATTCAAGTTGAGTAACAAGCATGTATATGCGGGAAAGGGCATCCGCCACAATGTTTTCCTTACCTTTGATGTACTTGATGACATAAGGAAAAGACTCAATAAATTCACTCCATTTAGCATGACGCTTGTTCAACTTGGTTTGGCCCTTAATATACTTGAGCGTTTCAGGATCGATATGAATGATAAACTCATGAGGGCGAAGATAGTGTTCTCATTCATGAAAAATGCGGACTAAAGCATATAGCTCTTTGTCATATATGGGGTAATTGAGTTGCGCGCCGGAGAGTTTCTCACTAAAGTAAGCTATGGGACGCTTCTCTTGTGTTAACACACCTCCTATGCCATTACCACTAGCATCGCAATGAATCTCAAAGGGTGTGTCAAAGTTGGGTAACGCAAGCACAGGAGCATGAGTAAGCAAATTCTTAAGCTCATTGACAGTGGTATCTTGGGATGGTCCCCAAACAAAAGGCACATTCTTCTTGCTCAAAGCATGCAACGGAGAAGCAATGGTGCTAAAATCTTTCACAAAGTGACGATAGAAACCTGTAAGTGCATATAGTGCCCCTTAGTGATTTTGGTGTATCGAAGACTTATAGGTCAAGGGACTAATGTGTTTATGAGTGTACACAGGTCCATAAGTCTATGAGGATTTTGATATTTACAGAGAAAGTCGAACCCTAAAAATGAAGTTCTTCGACTGAAGATTTGGATTTCTGAAGACTTTCTGAACACTTTGAAAGCGAAGAAATTGGTGCAATCCTGAAGACTTGGTATTCATTCGAGGAACATGAAGCATGAAGACTTTTGTTTTCGTAGTTTCATTTTCTCTTTCTTGAGTCATAGGAAACACCGTACTGTTAAAGGTGGTCGAGGAAATACTAAGGAAAATTTTCCATGTGATGCTCAACTCAAATCCTACACCTACCAATCCCTTCGAGTGAAGCCATTGGAAATCTCATACAGCTCAGTCAATTTCTTCAGTGATAGAGACGAAGTTCTTCTGGTCTCTGAGGAATTTGTTCTGGCTGAGGAGTTAGGAATTCGCCAGTGCGGATTGCCTACACAGTGAGGAACATGATAGCCCTGAGGATTTTGCTACTCAAAATTCCGACCATTGCTGTGCTATGCACCAGCTATCCCGAAATATCTACCCACCTAACGGTCATATCATTGAAGGGCCTTTATGTCTTATCATGTTGGGCTGCTCCCTAGGCTATAAATAGCCACCCCCTACAACCACTAGTTGGTTGGCTGCTCCGAGAGAAACTGACACTTGTCATTTGAGAGCATAACATCCTCCAAGGACTTTGAGTGAAAATCATCAACTAAGGAAAACCCAAACCCAAATACCTACAAACCCCAAGTAATTGAGCATCACTAAAGAGATTGATCCTGCGTGGATCCGATGTTTGTTACCTTTGAAGACCGTGCATCTTCCAGACGGTTAGGCGTCATGGTCTAGAGCATCCAACAGGAAATTGTGGATCACCGAGTGACCAAGTCTGTGAAGGTTTGGAAGTCACCTGAAGACTTACCACGAGTGATTGGGCGTGGTCTGTGTGACCTTAGCTCAAGGGGAATACGGTGAGGACTAAGTGTCCTGAGCTGCTTGTTCAGGACTGGGTGTCGGGGACTGTGTGTCCTCAGGTTTAAATACCTAGCTGCCCTAACCAGACATACAACTATCACAGCAGTTGGAACTAGTCTATCAAATCATTGTCTTCACCAAGCTACCTGGTTCCATTTCCTCAACCCTTCCATTTCCTCATTTATGTGTTGAGTGCTTGTTCATATCTGTTTGAAGACTTTGACTGAATACTTCCTCTATTTCCTCAGTTCAATTTCTTCAGTCTGTTTGTCTTATCCTGTGTTATCTTGTGTTTACGCTTTCTGTACTTTGTACTTGTTTTCATTTCATCATGAACACCATGCTCATGCACTGCTATGTTTACGTCTGAGTACTTATTCCGCTGCAAGTAGTTCTTCACTCAGGAATTTCCTCACCCACAAATTCCTCAGTGAAGAATTCATAAAAATCACCTATTCACCCCCCTCTAGTCGATATAACGCACTTTCAAAACCCCCAAGGCCAAGAAAACTACGCACTTGAAGCAAGTTGGTTGGTTTTGGCCAAGTCTTGATAGCATTGATCTTGGACTCATCAACATGAACACCCTTAGAGGAAACAACAAAACCCAAGAAAACGAGCTTGTAAACACCAAAAAGGCATTTCTCCATATTAGCATAGAGATGCTCTTTTCGAAGATTTTGCAAAACGGTTCGGACATGGGTGACATGCTCTTTGAGAGACTTGCTAAAAACAAGGATACCATCGAAGTAGACCACAACAAACACACCAATGTAAGGGTGAAAAACATGATTCATACAACGCATAAAAGTACCCGGTGCTTCCGATAGACGCATAGGCATGACTAACCACTCATACAACCCAAACCTGGTTTTGAAAGCGGTTTTCCATTCATCACCCTCTTGTATGCGGATTTGATAGTAACCACTCTTAAGACCATTTTTTTAAAATATAGTGGCACCACTAAGTTCATCAAGCATATCATCAAGGCATGGAATGGGATACCTATAACGAATGGTGATAGCATTGATAGGTCTACAATCGGAGCACATGCGAAAGCTACCGTCTCGTTTTGGCACAAGAATGACCGGGATGGCACAAGGGCTCAAACTTTCACGCACATGTCCTTGGTCTATGAGATGCTTTACTGGACTTTGTATTTCTTTGGTTTCTTCGGGGTTGACACGGTAGGGAGCTTTGTTCGGAAGTGGTGCTCCGGGGATGAGGTCGATGCGGTGCTCAATGCCACATAGTGGAGGTAGTCCCGAAGGTAGCTCATCGGGGAAAACATCGTGAAATTCCTGCAAAAGAGAAGACAACACTAGAGGAAGAGTGTGAGAGGTGTTAGCTTGTGGTGCATTGTCCTTGCACAAAAGGACGTAGTGTAGTACACGAGATGGGTTCTAACACACTCCTCTTATCTCACTTTTGGTGGCAAATAGGACTAAGTTCTTCTTGTCGCTCATCGTGGAGGTGCTCGATTTGGGTTTGTGGCGCTCACTCTCTTTTTGGTGGCTCGCTCTCTCACTATTATCTCCACAATGGGTGGCTTGCTTGTCGGCGACAACTTGGCTTGGAGACATGGGACGAAGTACGAACTCCTTTCCCTTCATCTTAAAGATGTAGTGGTTCGTTCGACCGTTGTGGATGACTCCTCTATCAAATTGCCATGGGCGTCCAAGGATAAGGTGGCAAATGGTCATTGGAACGACATCACACTCTAAGGTGTCTTCATAGGCGCCAATTTTGAAGGAGACTTGTACTCAATGCTCGACTTGGATAGTGCCGGAGTCGCTAAGCCATTGCACTTTGTATGGATGTGGGTGCTTCGTCTTGGGCAATTGGAGCTTGGAGCAAAGTTCTTCACTTGCGAGATTATGATAACTCCCTCCATCGATGATGACCTTGACGGATCTTCCATTGATGCCGGCCTTGGTGTGGAATATGTGGCATCTTTGGTCTTCTTCTTGGTGATGTTGGAGAGTCAAGACCTTCGAGACAACAAGAGCAGGACTTGAATCTTCATTGCAAAAGACTTGTTCCTCTTCATCGTTCACTTGCCGGTGCATGGAGACTTGCTCAAGAGCGTCCATTTCTCCTTCACTCATCGAGTCATAGGTGCCGTCGTCGTTGAGGATCATGGTCCGCTTGTTGGTGCACTCATAGGACTTGTGGCCTCGGCCTCCACATGTGAAGCATTTGAAGGAACTTGTCTTGACGGTCTCATTGGTGGGGGTTGATGATGATGAAGCTCTCGGTTTGAAGTTTCTTGTAGTAGGAGGATGACTTGGATTTGACAGGGCTTTCTTGGAACTCGACTTGTCGACGTTGCTTGTAGAAGGCTTGGTAGACGGTGTTGGAGTCGTTGAAGATTGGGTGTTGGAGAAGCCGTATGAATTGGATGAGAACTTGTCATTCTTGTAATCATCTTGCACTTGACGTTCTGCTTTGGTAGCTTGATGCACCAGCTCGATGAGGTTCGAGTATGGTTGGAAGTCGACGATCTTCTTGATAGGATGGTTGAGTCCATTCAAGAAACGTGCCATTGTTTGCTCATCATCTTCTGTGATGTTGGCTCTTATCATGGCAATCTCCATCTCCTTGTAGTACTCTTCAATGCTCTTTGGTTCCTTGCTTGAGTAGTTGAAGTTTCTTGAAGAGGTCGCAGTTGTAGTAGGTAGGCACAAAGCATGCCCTCATGACATCCTTCATTTGCACCCAAGTACTGATGGGTGGTTCACCTCTTGCCTCTCGGCGCTCGATAACGTGTTCCCCCAAATGAGGACATAGTCTTGGAACTCAAGGGATGCCATTGTGATCTTCTTCTCTTCTTCAAAGTTGTGCAAACGGAAGATTTTGTCGACCTTCAATGCCCATGAAAGATACTCTTCGGGATCGTTGCTTCCGTTGAACTTGGGCATGGTGAACTTGAGCTTGCCGTAGCGTTGCTCTTCATTGTGTTGAGGTCGTGGATGAAGACGTCCATGTTGTTGATGATTGTCAAGCTCGTGTTGCTCTTGGTGAGGAGGGTTGTGAACCTCATGTTTCTCTTGTCGTGGATGAATTCCATTGTCTTCATGCTCTTGATGAACTTGATGTTCTTGGCGAACTTGTGGAGTAGCTTGTCGAGCTCGAGGAGGGACTTGAGGGACTTGACGATGCATGCGAGCTTGAAATCTCTGTTCTTGAACTTATTCGTGAAGTGCTTCTTCTTGTTCACGAGCTTGTCGGCCTCGGTTGGCTATGGCTCGACTTGAATCTCGGAGGGCTTGTTGTGCCGCAAGTGCTTGAGCTTCATGGAGTTATTTTTCTTGGTGGTGTGCCTCGGCATCTTGTGCATCTTGGTGTAGATGCGCTTGCTCTTCCTCTTCATGTTGGTGTTGTCGTTGCCGTTCTCGTGCTAGTGCAAAAGCCTCTTGGGTTTGATGTTGTCGATGCTCTTGAGAGTCGGTGTCGCATAGAGGATTGAGGCTTGCTTGACGATCATTGCACGCGACACGGTGAAGAGTGTTCGATGTCGGTGTACTTGAGCCGGAGAGGGTGAAGTTGGAGTGTCGAATTGACTAGGTCCATCTTGAAGAGGACGAAGTGGAAGAAGAGCGGTTGAGCAACAAAGCGCGAATCTCGTCCATCCTTGCGTCATTCTCTTGCTTGTGATCGTCGAGCTTGTGGTCGAAGTAGTCCCTTGTACGTTGCTCGGAGAGTCGCAAGTCGGCGGCGAGGTTGTCGATGCGTTCACTCATTGCTTGTTGCTCTTGATGCAAAGCACGTTGTGCACCAAAGAGGTGGCTCTTGGTGATGTAGGAGTTCATGTCGTCGTCGTGCTCAATCAAGAGTGGATTGGTAGAAGTACTTGTCCTATCCATCATTCCAAGAAAAATGTGAGTGGTAGAAAGAGAAGAACGAATACCAAATGTACCTTGACCGAAGTTGAAAGTGGATCGATGATCACTCCAATGTAGGACAAGGAAATAGCACAATTGGTACTGGTTCTTGTCAGTTTCTCACACCTACACAAGTAAAAGCTTATGGTGGAGCTTGGTTAGGATGGTGTCACAAAATTTGATGCAATTGTAAGTGAGCTTCAATAATATTAGAAAAGATTCATAAGATTGAATGCACCAAGTAGACCAAGCAATATAAGGTACACGGAAACACACACACAAAAAGATAAGTGGGGTCGTGCAACCAAGGGTGAGCCAAAATGTGGAATCCACAAAAATGCTCTTGTTGCACAACACTAGAGAGACGCTAGGACGATTGCACAATAGGCGGATACAAAGAACTTGTGCACAACCTACTTAGAAAAAATGCAGCGATTTCTATCCCATGTATGCTCTATGCAAGGTGTTTCTATGCGATGATCCAAGATGATCGGGTATGGCAATCTTAATGTTGTATGATGCTATGGTTCTTGGTGAAAAGCTCTTTGCTTATCTTTCCTTTTGCTTAAAAGCTTGTTTGGCTCTATATTGTTTGAGCTCTTTTCTCATGCAATGCTTCACGAACCAAGATAGCAATTGCGTATGCGATGACAACTTTGTGACACAAGAGATGGTACCAAGATATGCAACAATGATGTATGTATGCTATGGGAAGTATGATAACTAAAGTGCACAAGTCTCGTTGCCGGCAATACTCAATGGCTAGTCTCGATGGATAAGCAACGCAAAGGAGTAAGGCTATGATGGCTATCAATGTAATGGCAAGAATGATGTATCATGATACCAAGATGAGGTTACTGTTCTTGCTTACGATATGGTGTCAAAATGGTGGCATGAAAACCAAGATGTAGTAGAGGTGGTCATTGTTGATGACGCGTCTGTGGCGAAGATGAGCGGCAGTGATGTTGATGTCGAACTATACGTAAATAGCCAAAACACAAGTAGGACACGGTACCGCAACTCAAATTCTCAAAGCAAAATTGGACCAAAATTGTCGGGGTTGGAGTTGGTAAGCGGTGGTTGTGTATGTGGTATGTGGTGGTGGTATGCGGAAGTGGTGTAGGTGTGCGGAAGTATATGTGGGCCCCGGAACAAAATTTGATGAAAAATGGATGGAAAACGGACGGTGGAGAGGAAGTGATGCTGCCAGGGGAAGGATGTCCGGGCCTGATGGCCGGATGTCCGGGGTGCTGGATGTCCAGGCTTGTCAGGTCGGATGTCCGGGCTCTGGATCCAGGGATGAAATTGAAGATCTTCGCGTGGAGAGGTCAAATCCGGGCAAAATTTGGAGAAAATTCGGAGAAATTTGTGGATGGAAATTGGGGAAAAGTGGATGGAAAGCTAGATCAACCTGCAACACACGAAATCCGCGAATCAAATCCAACAAAACATCATCACACCAACAAATCACAAAAAAAATTTGGGGGCTATTTTTGTGGGGAATTTTCGAATTTAGGACGAAATCAACAAAATTAGTCTAGAAAACACAATGGGGAGGCTCCGAAATCGTGATCAACGTGGCTCTTGATACCAAGATGATGTAGGGTGGAACCCTAATCGGCCAATGTTTCACAAAAGGAGCGGATCCCGCGATGAACACGAAGAATGCGAGGAGGGAAACGAGGAAAAACACAAGGGGAAACACAAGAGGAAACACTAAACCAACACGAATAAGTCACACATGTGCTAGATCCTCGAGTACATAAGGAAAGATACACGATCCACGGACAACTAAGGACGATACAAGGGTACCCAGTCTTCTCCGTGAGGAGGTCTTGAGTTCTTCCCTAAAAGGGGTCTTGAATCCTCTTGGGGGATCTTCTCCGGTGGAGGCTCGAATCTCCGAGGAGAAGGTATCCAAGTGGATGAGCAAAGCTCTCACACAAAATATGAGCTAATCTTTTGCTAACCCTAGAAAGTAGGACGACGAGGAGTATATATAGTCTAGGGGGAGAAGGGGTACATGGGCCTCGGCCCTTCACTTTGCGCAGACAGGGGAGGCCTGACATCCGGGCATCGGGCCGGATGTCCGGGCTTTCACGCGAGGCAGGATGTCCGGGCTGAGGAGGCCGGATGTCCGGGCTGAGGAGGCCGGATGTCCGGGCTGGAGCGGCTGGTTTGTTGCTCTCGGGTTTTGAGGGGTCTAGATTTCTGGGCTCGAGGCCGGATATCTGGGGGCTCGGGAAGCGTCGGATGTCCGGGGTGGCGAGGCCGGATGTCCAGGACCTGTAATGTCCTGGCGGCTGAGCGGCTGTGGTGGGTGAAGCTCCAGGGGCCGAACGTCCGGGGTCGTGGCCGGATGTCCGGAGCCTGGGAGGTGTACTTGACTCCTTCCGTTGGTTCTCTTCATCCGTGAACTTGGGGACTTGTACATCTTCATGTGCTTGTTCGCGAGGGTCCTCTTGGTACCTGATCATGCACAACAACTCGGACTTAGGTAGTAACCATGTCTCATGCATAGAAAGTGGAAGTTCGGAGAGGAGTGAGTTCACCTTGTCTTCGATAGCCTTGGCTCGGGCTCTTGTCATTTGTCCAAGTGGTGTCGTTGGAGGTGTAGGTGCGTCAGTGGGGTTGATCATGGGATACTCCGCATCACAAGTAGTTTCTGAACCTGGTATGATGTAATTTTCAGCAGCAAAAGAAGTAAGAACTTGGTGAAGCACTGGTATAGGTCTTTTATTCAACAAAAAGTAAACTAAACTTGAAGTAAGCAGTACATAGATCATTTACTCTGGTTATAGGTTCTTAAACTTGGTGAAGCATTTGGTGAAGCACTGAAGATACCAATAAAGAAAAATGACATGGTGTTACTTGAATTTAACTTCAGAACTTTGTGTACTAGTTTCTGAACTACATTCTTCCATGACTTATACTATACAAGCATCTACCTCATGGATTATCACTTGTAAACCAAAAAAACGGAAGAATTAAATCTTCAAAAAAGAACACTAATCTTCAATATGTGTCTCCCCCTTGCAGGCCCAAGCACCTCAAAGAGTTCCTATAGGAGCAGAAATTGCACACATTTGCCGGTTTCAGCATTGAAGGTGACAAGCGGATGCTGAAGAAGTCTGGTTTGGAGATCAACCCCAAGAACTTCATCGATATTCAGTGCAAGTGGAGAGTTCCAACCACCAGAAAAGAGTACAACTCCTTGGAAGATGTTTCAGCCAGTGTCATCCACCCATTCTACAGAGGCATGAAGAAGAAGATCGACAGGGAGGAAGGCCACAAACTATGGGGGATCAGCCCGCTGCCAGACAAGCTCATCGAGTATGCAGGAGTAGAAGCGTACGCCACGTACAAGTCATGGAAGATAATCGACAACATCACAACAGGTTGGGATATTTCAAAAGAGCAGGAGGCTGACCCCTACTACCACTGCCACTTCGCGGGATGAAGAGACATGAAAGTCTGCCTTCGTGTTGCTTGCGCTTGTGCTTGTCCTTTATCTTGTTGTTTCAAATTTGTAGTTTGCTTTTGTTAGGTTGAACCAGCTTCCTTATGTCATGTGTGTCAGGGTTTGAACAAGTTTTCTTATGTCTATCAAGTACATCGTTTCCTTATGTCGTTCAACAATTTTGCTAGCTTCCTATTTTGTTTATCCATCATTTCAAGTTGAAGTGGGTTGTGAATGAAACTTGACGGCTGCTATGCAGCACTAGTCATGGAGCAACAAATCACACATGGATATTTTCACATAAACAGTGGCAGACTAAGGACAACAACAAATAGTAGCCTTGGACGCTCAATACAACTTAGTCATGTACGGTAGTACTATCACACTAAAAATCAGTTTTTAGTTTCAAAAGAACACTAAAAATACTAAGTTACAGCCGAGGTCAACATTCAGTACTAACATCGTCATCCTAATAGCAGTTAGAAAATTACTAAGTACTGCAACAGGGAAAGCAAAGAACCATCAGTACGGATTTCCTAGTCACTAGCATACTAGGATTAAAAAGTACTAGTACACTTGAACACATAGTACATCCATTCTACAAAATAAAAAGGAACGGGAAGCTTCAGTTCGCATTCCCTAAAACAGTGACACACTAAGAATAACAGCAATAGTGCAATTGAAATATCAGTACAACTTAGTCTATACGACAAGTATTATGATGATACCAAATATTGTCTTGAGAAGAACCGCCGCCTAGGAAAAAGAAGGCCAAAACTAAATCAAAAAGATATCAGTTCGACCAAGGAGAAAAATCACAAGAAAGACAACAAAAGCATCAGCCCACATTAACCAGTGAGGAACTAGTTTCAAACAACACAAAAAATAAAATGACCACAGTACTAGCACAGTTGAAATCTCAGTACAACTTAGTTTATTTGGTAAGTGCTATGATGATACCAATTAATGCCTTGAGAAATAAGGCCAAGACTCAACCAAATAGATTACAGTTCAACCAGGGACAAACATTCACAAAAACAAACAACATAAGCATCAGTCCACATTGACTAGTGACGTAATTATGAACTTAATAGGGTTACATGTTAAATGTAGCTAATTTAAGCCAGTGCTTTAACTTTTACTATGAAGTTCAACGACTAAAATTCAAGAAGATCAAACAAAATTTTGGCTCTCAGTTTTGCTAAATTTCTTATACTTAAATAAAATCTGGCTAGAGATCATGTAGGAACTTCGTCGAAATAATTTCAATCCCAAAAAAACTTCAGTTCTAATACATTATATGACATCAGTTCTACATAACAAGGAAGCGTCACTCCACTCGCGCTAGATCCACAAGTGCTATTGTGACACCATATTTTAAAAGCCTTACGCTGCATGAGATTACAAATTCGGTACTCACAGAACTATACCATAAGTACAAGAAAAGAGGGTACATAAACTATAAAGGTCCAATTTAGGTTGTGACAGATGAAAATAAAATAAATCTCACTTTTTCAGCAACAACTCGTAATGCATTTGAAAAAAGGTGTTTTCAGTTCAACTAGTGTATAAGACTTCACTACAAAAAATAAAACTTAACCAAAATGAATTCCCAATGAAACATACACAAGTGAAACAGCTATTCAACCACACTATCATCATGGGAAAAAAGTTTGTTAAACATTGTGCCACACTTAAAAACATCACAAAATACACCAAATATTACATAGTAGTTGACAAGACATCCAAACACTACAAACAAAGCCTACAATCCTTCCAAGAGATATATCACACAAGTATCCCATTCACTATGCAAATGATGACCATTTCTTCTATGCACCAGGAGCCAAATCCTGAACCTCATTGGGAAGCTCCAGCACCATAACCTGATTATTCCAATTGAATACAACTGTATACAGATCTGAGCGTTCCAATCAACAATACGAGGCTACAAAACAATAAAACAAATTATCAAAAATCATGACACATAAAAAGAAGAATAGACAATCAGCTAAACATAGAAAGTGAAAAGCTCAACTAGAACCCATGTCATTATTCCGAATGTTCTCAACGATTTTTTCACCATCATAGGTTCCCAATAACTACAGAGTATAATGGCCACATTCATTCACCCATTGAAGTGGAACCTTAAAAAACGTTGGTTTCTTTGCCAAAACCTCCCATTTGGGCTGCTTGCTCACATTATACTGAGCATCACCATACACAACCTTCTTTACTTGGACCAATCTAGAGATCTGTAAAAAAAGAAAAGAAGCCAAACATTTCCAGGTCTCAGAAAAGCAGAAACATAGAGATGGAAAAATTAATCCAGTACAGATAATAAATGTCACTCACAATCTTCTCACAGTCTTTATGATAGGTGTTCTTTGAAGAACGATGGTTCTTCTTATAAGGTAAAGAGTCAAGGATGTCAACGCTACTTCGGTAATGACTCATGACATATAAGGAAAAGTGGATCACTTTCTTATCCTTTGATAAAACCATAGGTTCGAATAGAGGCATCATGATCTAAAAAAATGACCAAACAAGAGATATTAAATATTCAAAATAAAAACCAGCATGAAAGCAAACAAATAAAACTAAAAATTAGCTAGTAGATCGCACAAGGTCGGCACTGAGCAAGTCTTCCCCATCTTTAAAATAGCTCTTGAAATCTCTTGCTGCACTCTCCACATTAAACTCTTTATCTTCATCGCCGTAAAACGTACAGTCAAGCACAACCTGCAAAAAGCCAAAAAGAAAAAACACAGGGAAAAGGATCAACAAGCAAAGTATTATGAAAACTCGTAAAACAATAGGCAGTCTTGTTTCACAGAAACAAACGATCTGATTGATTACCGTGATGAAATATGGACTCAGCAATATCCTTTTTCTAGGTGCAAAATCAGCATTTCTCTCGGGGTCTAGCTTCCAATCTTTAATGAGGAAGTCCATTACATCACCATCCATCATTTGCCCAAGTGCAAAAACTTCCTAGATGTGTTTCCCAGTGAAGGTAGTTACACTATCATCGGGCTGAGACATCATTGATAAGGCAATCCAATAGCACACACACGAACAAAAGGCAGGGGAAGCAAGATAAGGCAATCATATCAGTTCAAGTTGTATAAAAAGGAGCAGTTCAGGTCATATTTATCTAGCGGTTAGAAACAACAAAAGAAAATAAGAGGAAACATAATGAGAGATACTCACTCGGCATACTTCTCACGTCCTTCATCACTAAGCAACCGATTATACAACTTGCGAGCCTTGTCCATATGAGGGAAATTATGAGGGTGAAGCTGCTGCACAGGGGAGCAAAACTTTATAGGAGCTCTGGGCGCACGCTTCGTGCTTACAACATTGCTAGAATTCAAAGCAGGATCCTTCCTAGCAACACCAGCTCTACGGGCCACTATTGTAGCAAGGCGAGATACACCCTTGGAAGCAGCGCTCCTGGTGACTCTTCCCATGCCAGCAATCTTGTGAAATGCATCATCATCACTGTCTATCAATTCCACAATGGAATTCTTGGGTGTAGAGGGGCTCTCTGCCCAAGCAGCCATAGTACCTTTCAGAGATCCCAACCGCCCCTTCATAACACCAGATCATGTCTTTTCGAGAGAATGCCCCTGGCTAAAAGCAATAGCTACATGCTCGAGCTCCGAGAACTGGCTGCCAAAGATCCTATAGTCATGCTCACCAAGATCCAGCCACTCACCTCCAAAATAAAAAAAAGGAGCGCATCAAGGGTAAGTTCAAATACATAATTCATGACAGTACTAATCAGGAAGTACAAGCTCAGAAAATTACAAAAGGTCATGCATACGTACATGGTTCGATACCAAACAAACCCCGGAAGTCAACATCAAACATATCGCTAGTTGCGTAAGTATACAACAAAGTCTTTCTAATGTCAAAAATGTCTTCATGGCTGTAATCCAACATTTCAATCACACCATCCTCCCGGCAATGATAGGTCTTGCAGTTTGGTAGCATAAAGAAGCCACAATCATGGTTGTTAACAAAAGAAAAAACAAAAGGGTACATCACAAATTTGAAATACATGAACACAATCAAAAAATTTAAAATATAGGAACACCATCTCCAAGCAACAAAAACAACTAATAAAATCATTAAAATGGATACTCACGTGTTTTGCTGCTGCGGCACCCGCACAAACTCGCAAGAGAAACCATCAATATGCGCCGGGAAGAACGGTTTGGCCCTGTCTACATTGGACCCCCTCCAAAGCTTCTTTATGTTATCTGTCATAGTCCTTAAGAATCTAACAGCATCACTCCAGGTTTCATCGCGGAGTGAATCAAGACACTAGAAATGACGGAACCTCAAATTCAGAACAATCAAGCACCAATTCCCAGATTGTTCACTAGGCTTCATGGCAACCGCAAATGATGGCGGATCAAAAGTAGGGAAAAGAAGCTGACAAAAAATCGCAGAGGAAGAATGAATTTAACAAATCATACAGAAACAAAAAATTCATCCTCCAAATAATAAAATAAAAGAGGGAAATTGAAATTCAGAAGTACAAACAAATCAGATAATCATAAGTTCTAATTGAGTAAGCAACCCACTACAAAAAAATGCTACTCAAGTTTATATCCACCACCCAAACTTGCAACAAACATATCAGTTCAATTTCCTTGCGACAATAAGTGCAGCATTAAAAAAGAAGCACACATCATTCATAAGTACAGGGGTAAAGAGCAGGCTACTCAAGTTCATTCACACCTCCCCAACTTGCAAGAAAACATGACAGTTCTAGTTCACGAGTACAATAAGTTCAAGTTAACCTACTTGGTCAAAACCATCAACCCCTGATCTCATGAACCACTGTAGCACATTGGCATCAATATTTCCATCACGGATCTTGGTCTGTTGTACAAAAAGAACAACAACGGTTAGAAAATTCCCAAAATAACTTATCATTCTATGTAGAAAGCAAAATACTGACCGTCACCCAACTCGGAACTATCAACTTGTCAGTGTCTCGATACTTATGACGTAGAGAATATAAAACAACATCAGCACTGTCTGAGTTGATCGTGCCAGTGGGGAGAAACGCTTTAGCAACAGAACCAACACTGGCATCACATTTGCTATTTTGGAACATCGGCTTTTCACTAGGAAAACACAAAAGATGACATGGATTAAAAGTAGTGCAATAACAACAATAGTCATATGAGAGAAAGAAAAATATACAAAAATGATACAGGCAAAATCCCAAACTAACCGTTTCCCACGGTTTGTGCACAACCTCGTAACAACGAAGAACAAAAAAATCAACCTTAGCAACATTAGCACCTTCTGCTTGCGGAAAAGGAAGAAAAAATAATAAGTTCAAGCACTACAAGTGAACATGTCCAAAATGCCATAAATAAGAAGTGCGCCTCATTTACAAGTCCTTACCTGCACTATTAACGTTTGACGACAGGAGTTCCTGTGATGACACCAATATGCCTACTGGTTCAGGGTTTGATGATGGAAGATTTTGTGAGGACAGCAATATGGCTGCGCTTTCAGGGTCTGAAGAAAGAAAATCCTAGGACGACAGGAGCGCCTCCCGCGTCAAGGGGCCAGAAGTAAATCATCATCCTCAGATGGCACTTCCTCCATGCTAGAGGCATCTTGCAATGCATCACCGTAATCAAGCCTTCCTGAAGGGAAATTTTCCGGCGGCAAATCTTCACAATCAGAAAGATTTTCATTCTCAGCAATACCAACACCAGACGATTTGGCATCAAGTATGCTGGCAGCACCAACATCCTCATCAGCAACTTTCGTACCAACATCGCGCCCACTGCTCAATGTAACACCACAAGCAACATCTCCAAGACTAACGGCAGCCTCATGCTCAACATCAGTAATCAGAAAAAAATAAAAATTCAGAAAAAGTGAATAATATGAGCAAAACTAACAATCAAAAAAAGCTAGCAAGAGGTGCACAGGCTAACTGTTAAAGCTAAAAAGAAACAACAACGAAAACTGCATATAAAATTAATGCAAGCACAGAAAAACAAAACCTTAGCAGCATTCACATCAACATCATCGATCTTGCTGCTACTAACATTCAAAGGAACATCACCAATGGTCGAACAAGGCTCGTCGCCAACAACAGGACCCTGTTTCATAGTAATGAAGCAAAAACAATGCTATTATTAGCAACAATAAACACAAGGAATTAAACTACACTAGCAAAAAGGTAGGTATGACCTACAAACTATTAACGGTGTGGGATAGAAAAATGAACATGTAAGGCACATTGGTGCGCATGAAAATTCAAGAATATATATATAAACATAATAAAAAATAAAAATAACCTTGCACTTATCAGTAGATGGATCATTAACTCCACAGTCAACAGCGGCCTGAACATTATGACTGATCTCCTTCATGAAAGAAAAATTAATAAACAGATGAACATGAGAAAGTTCAAGTACAATACTGACTGCAGAACAACATAGTAAAAAATGCAAACATCAACGACTGACTCACATAAACAACAGGGGGCTCCAAGCCAACATCGTTCGTATGGTGGTCAAAAACATTAGCCTCAGTACCATCACCAGCCCAGCTATTGGTTGCAGCAGCCTCATCCTACTCAATCCGCCTGCTAACAACATTGGCACTTTCTTCATATGGCTTGTAGCGAGAGTCTTGCATAGTTTTGAAACGCTTCATGTTGTTCAACAGACGAACCGAGCTCTGAATTAGTTAAGCAGCACCATCATGCATATCACTAATTAAAATTCTCTCCAACTCAATATAGTCCGCTGCTTCCTCATCACTGAATTGATGACCTTCGGGAAGGATGCCATTGATACAGCTCAAACGCTCAACTGTAGTTGGGACCTTTTGTAGCTCAGAACTCACATTACTAAAAATATGCTCAGCATGCTCCAACGCAGAAACAACTACATCAATACCAAAACCCTGCCTCTGTGAAGTACTAGCCTTACGAGAGCCAGGGGGAGCATAACCAGCACCCTCAACACCACGGCCATCTCTCAACTCATCGTGCAGAGATGAAATCTTGGGAACCTGAGACGACGGCATCTCCAGGACTGGCCGTTTATACACTTAGTAAAAGACAACTTCCAATTGAGTTTTTCACTTCAAACAAGGGGAAACGGAGTTAATTAATCAATGCGACACACATGGAAAAATAAACATTATATTAACAGATTTAAATCAACAACACTAACGATCTTTCACTATCAGTGCCAATTCGTTAGTATGTACAATCAGGCCAGTTGAACAAGAGATCCATTTCAACCACACATGACACAACAATACTAAAAATCGTACCTAAACCTCACAAGGCTTAATAAATGAAAAAATCTAAACAGGTAACTCTGCAATACACATGTTCACTCGAGTAAAAATAGCTCTACCTAAATAAAAAAAGGTCTGCAAGACATGACAGGAATAAAACTCACCAGAAGCTTCCCAAACACCCAAGTCTTTGGATCTACGTTGCCTTTTTATCAAATCTGCATCAGCCAGATCAGAAAGCTTGTCAAGATCCATCAAACATATGCGGGGGACTCGCATGTCAGGCTCCGGAGTCTTGCCACGGATAAGGCAGTCAAGGTAAATTAGTACATGCTCTATAGCACAACCTGTGATTGCCTTCCCACGGGTAACACCATCTTGGTACCTGACAACAACCCTTCTAAGCTCATCAACCATCAGCTAGCAATAATCCATATTAGGCATGTCCTCAATGACGAGATCCTCAAATAGTGATGCCTCTCTGGAAACACGCGGGGCGGCCCCAGGCAACACAACCTTCATAAACACAATAATGAAGAACACTTTGAGAGCAAGCTCATCTTTGCTGGGATCCTTCACAAGCACCTTGAGCCTATCCCCAAAATCCTTTGTCTTGATATCTTTGTTTCTGCTAATGTCAAGCTCCGATCTAAACTTCATCAGACCGTTGTCATATCCGTCCTCTGACGGCCTTGGTGCAGAATGACCACCACGAGGGAACCCAAATAGTTGTTGTATACCACCGCTAGTGATGCGAAGCTTCTTATTAGCCTCACCCATGTCAAGAGTAATCGTATCAGGATCTAGCTTCAGGTACAAAACTCCCATCAGAGGGCGGGAAATGTTAGACTTCACCTTGAAGATAGAACCAAAACCAGCTGCATGAACCCTAGCCACATGGCGACTCTCAAGCAATTTAGCACAAGCATCAATCTCTCTCAATGAACATGGCACAATTATGTTCAATCGTTGTAGGTCACCTTCATCCAAAGCAACATTTCCAGCATTGCCTCTCACCGGCTTGACCGGACTCATAATGCTAACAGGTTGTAAATGAAAATAAAGAAGGCACAACTTAATTAAATGAATATAGAAAACAAAACAAACATATGAAGGCAATAATAAAAAAAAGATTGCACAAGTTCAACTCTTAAAACAACATCAGTACCACCCTCAATTGATGCAAACAATGACCAGCCCTCACCTGGCCAGCATACCAACCCAGACACATTTAAATCATTGCAAGTACAACTAGTAAGTCACATACAGTACAAACACGTAACTGCATATTCATCTTCATAATCAACTTCGATATCATCTTCTTCTGATTCAGGATCTTCACCTTCGACACGAGCACACTTCTTCACACCTTTGTTCACCTTCACATGAGAAACTTTATGCTTCTTATTTTCCTTCAACAAAGAGCACTCTGGAAGAGGAGACGAACAGGGCTTCTTATTTGACAAAACTCGTGGACTCCGGCGAACAGATTGGACCAAGTGTGCTTGGACCAATCTTCACAGCAACACTATCTCCATCAGCATTGCTATTACCAGGTTGGGAACTATCTTTCACACGTGGGCTACGCCTCTGTGTGCCATCAGCATTTGGATCTGACATCTTCCTCTTCGAAACAACTTTCTTTTCCTTTTTTTGCAGGTTTTTTTGAAAGCGTTCTAGTTTGTCAGAATCAGGAGGCACCGACACTCCAACATCTACAACAACATCATAATCAGCAAAAAGGTAAAAAAGAAAAGTACGTGAACAAACAATCAGTTCAACTATATGAACACTACAAGTGCACCCAATAAAACAATATCACCCCACCACTGGCACACCAAACTTCAAAATGACAACTCTTTCAACATCATAGTAGTTCTTCGCAGACTGCTACAAACTATTCAAATGCCACGACAACAGTTCAAACTACACATGGTGATCAGTACTACAACCCGTCTGTCGGTCACAGCAACCTAAAAAGTAGACACACCACACATTCTAGCGCAAAAAAATAACAGCTATGAAAATCCATACAACTTGTAAATTCCATATGACAACACCTATACAACTAAAAACCTATTAAGCACCAGATCTGATAAAACATCATTCGAATTACAAGAAAAATTACCTGGATTCAACTTGTGTGGATTGGATGATGTACCCATTGAGTTCTACAGACCTAAAATCTACCGAACCAGAACTGCAAGACACATAAACAAAAATAAGGGTCCTTACCTATTTCAGAAACGATGCATGCCATACAAAGCAAAACACTTACCATCAAACACAAAATCCACCACTGAATCTAGTATCACTAACGCGAACCACTTGTTCAAGAGCAAGGAACCCTGGGAATCTAGCCCGAGACAGCATGAGAGCAATAACTTAGAAAATACAGGGACATTATGTACATATGGGGATGCAAGGGGAGTCGATGGTAGAGAAAAAGGAGCAAACAGAGCACCCAGATCTCCACCCCTGGAGTTCAACCCGCCGGCCGATGCTCTCGCGGCGAAACAGGAGAAGCAACTTCTATGCGAGCATACGAGAGGAGGGGAATGAAGAAGGAATCAATTTGAGGAGGGGAGGGGAGCGGAACAGAGGAGAGCGGAGGTTAAAAGGTGAGTAGAAGAAAATCGAAGGCTAAAGCCCACGATCGTGGATGAAAAAGAAAAAGGGTAAAGCCCACTATCTCTGGGCAGTTTCCAAATATGACAGCAAAAATTAAATACAATAAAAAATTAATATAGAGGGGGGAAAATGGCTAAAGTATAAATAATAACTCATAACAATACAATAAAAATTATCAAAAAGTACAATTGAAATAATACTTCATAACGATGTTGGTTTTTCCCCTAAAAGAAAGATAAGATAATGGGGGCAAGTCATGTTACGGACTCGCATCCACATGCGATGCCGCGGCACGCCACGCCGTCGCCTGCTACGGCTCGTTCCTGGCTCAGCCTCGCCGAGATATGGGAGGGGGGGTCCTTCCCCCCTCCCCCCCAGCTCGGCCTCGCGCTAACGCGACAGTGCGGTCGTTTGATAGGCGCAGTGCGGTTATTCTGTCCCCCCACACACGCACCCACACACACTAACTTAGATAATGGGGGAAAATCTATACAAGGAAGATGTGTCAGTACAACTATGCCCTCGGTGCGGTGCTAGTTTTTCACTAAAAAAGACAAGATAATGGGGGCAAGTCATGTTACGGACTCGCCTCCGCATGCGACGCTGCAGCACGCCGCGTCGTCGCCTGCTACGGCTCATTCCTGGCTTGGCCTCACCGGGATGGGGGAGGGGGGTCCCGACCCCCGTCCACCCCCCCCCCCCCCGGCTTGGCCTCACGCTAACGCGATAGTGCGCTCGTTTGACAGGCGCAGTGTGGTTATTCTGTCCCCGCCCCCCGACACGCACCCACACACCCTAAAGATAAGATAATGGGGGAAGTCCATACAAGGAAGATGTGTCGGTACAACTATGCCCCTCGGTGCGGTGCTGGTTTTCCCCTAAAAAGATAAGATAATGGGGGCAAGTCCATAAAAGGAAGATGTGTCAGTACAACTATGCCCCTCGATGCGGTGTTGGTTTTAACCCTAAAAAGGATAAGATAATGGGGGCAAGTCATGTTAAGGACTCGCCTCCGCATGCGACACCGCGGCACGCCGCGTCGTCGCCCGCTATGGCTCGTTCCAGGCTCGGCCTTGCCGGTATGGGGGAGGGGGTCCCTCCCCCCTCCCCCAAGCTCGGCCTCACGCCAGCGCGGAAGTGCGCTCATTTGACAGGCGCAATGCGGTTATTTTGTCCCCCCCACACGCACCCACACACCCTAAGATAGATAATGGGGGCAAGTCCATAAAAGGAAGATTTGTCAGTACAACAATGCCCCTCGGTCTGGTGCTGGTTTTTCCCCTAAAAAGATAAGATAATGGCGGGAAGTCATGTTACGGACTCGCCTCCGCATGCGACGCCGCGGTACGCCGCGTCGTCGTGTGCTACGGCTCGTTCCTGGCTCGGCCTCGCCAGAATGGGGGAGGGGGTCCCGACACCCTTCCCCCACCCCCGGCTCAGCCGCACACTAACGCGGCAGTGCGCTCGTTCGACAGGCACAGTGCGGCTATTCTACCCCCCCCCCCACACACACACACGCACCCACACACCCTAAAGATAAGATCATGGGACAAGCCCATACAAGGAAGATGTGTCAGTACAACTATGCCCCTCGGTGCGGTGCTGCTTTTTGTCCTAGAAAAGATAAGGTAATAGGGGCAAGTCCATAAAGGAAGATGTGCTAGTACAACTGTGCCCCTCGGTGCGTGGGGCAATTCATGTTACGGACTCGCCTCCGCATGTGACGTCGCGGCACGCCGCGTCGTCGCCTACTACGGCTCGCTCCTGGCTCGTCCTCGCGCTAACCCGGTAGTGCGCTCGTTTGATAGGCGTAGTGCGGTTATTCTATCCCCCCCACACACACCCGCACACCCTAAAGATAAGATAATGGGGGCAAGGCCATACTAGGAAGATGTGTCAGTACAACTATGTCCCTCGCTGTGGTGCTGGTTTTACCCCTAGAAAGATAAGATAATGGCGGGAAGTCATGTTACGGACTCGCCTCCGCATGCGACGCCGCGGTACGCCGCGTCGTCGTGTGCTACGGCTCGTTCCTGGCTCGGCCTCGCCAGAATGGGGGAGGGGGTCCCGACACCCTTCCCCCACCCCCGGCTCAGTCGCACACTAATGCGGCAGTGCGCTCGTTCGACAGGCACAGTGCGGCTATTCTACCCCCCCCCCCCCCACACACACACACGCACCCACACACCCTAAAGATAAGATCATGGGACAAGCCCATACAAGGAAGATGTGTCAGTACAACTATGCCCCTCGGTGCGGTGCTGCTTTTTGTCCTAGAAAAGATAAGGTAATAGGGGCAAGTCCATAAAGGAAGATGTGCTAGTACAACTGTGCCCCTCGGTGCGTGGGGCAATTCATGTTACGGACTCGACTCCGCATGCGACGTCGCGGCACGCCACGTCGTCGCCTACTACGGCTCGCTCCTGGCTCGTCCTCGCGCTAACCCGGTAGTGCGCTTGTTTGATAGGCGTAGTGCGGTTATTCTGTCCCCCCCCACACACACCCGCACACCCTAAAGATAAGATAATGGGGGCAAGGCCATACTAGGAAGATGTGTCAGTACAACTATGTCCCTCGCTGTGGTGCTGGTTTTTCCCCTAAAAAGATAAGATAATGGGGGCAAGTCATGTTACGGACTCGCCTCCGCACGCGACGCCGTGGCACGCCGTATCGTCTCCTGCTACGACGCATTCCTGGCTTGGCCTCGCCAGGATGGGGGAGGGGGCTTCCGACCCCCCCCCTGGCTTGTGCTCGCGCTAACACGACAGTGCGCTCGTTTGATGGGCGCAGTGCGGTTATTCTGTCCCCCCCACACGCACCCACACATTCTATGATAGATAATGGGGGCAAGTCCATACAAGGAAGATGTGTCAGTACAACTATGCCCCTCGGTCTGGTGCTGGTTTTCCCCTAAAAAGATAAGATGATGGCGGAAAGTTATGTTACGGACTCGGCTCCACATGCGACGTCGCAGCACGCCGCTTCGTTGCCTGCTATGGCTCGTTCCTGGCTCGGCCTTGCCGAGATGCGGGAGGGGGGGTCCCGATCCCCCTTACCCTCGGCTCGGCCTCGCGCTAACACGGCAGTGCGCTCGTTTGACAGGCCCAGTGCGGTTATTCTGTCCCCCCCCCCCCCCCACACACACACAGACCCACACGCCCTAAGATAGATAATGGGGGCAAGTCCATATAAGGAAGATGCGTCAGTACAACTATGCCCCTCGGTGCGGTGTTGGTTTTACCCCAAAAGAAGTTAAGATAATGGGGGCAAGTCCATAAAAGAAAGATGTGTTAGTACAAGTATGCCCCTCGATGCGGTGCTCGTTTCCCCCCCCCCCTAAAATATAAGATAATGGGGGCAAGTCATGTAAAGGACTCGCCTCCACATGTGACACCACGACATGCCGCGTCGTCGCCTACTACGGTTCGTTCCTGGCTCGGCCATGCTGGGTTGGGGGAGGGCCCCCTACCCCCCGGCTCGGCCTCATGCTAATGCGGCAGTGCGCTCGTTTGACAGGTGCAGTGCAGTTATTCTGTCCCCCCCCCACACGCACCCACACGCCATAAGATAGATAATGGGGGCAAGTCCATACAAGGAAGATGTGTCAGTACAACTATGCCCCTTGGTATGGTGTTGGTTTTCCCCCTAAAAAGATAAGATAAAGGGGGCAAGTCATGTTACGGACTCACCTCCGCATGCGATGCCACGACACGCCGTGTCGTCACCTGCTACGGCTCGTTCCTGGCTCGGCCTCACCGGGATGGGGGAGGGGGCTCCCAACCACCCCGGCTCATCCTCGCGCTAACGCGACTGTGCCCTCATTTGACAAGCGTAGTGCAGTTATTCCGCCCCCCCCCACACGCACCCACACACCCTATGATAGATAATGGGGGCAAGTCCTTACAAGGAAGATGTGTCAGTACAACTATGCCCCTCGGTGCGGTGCTGGTTTTCCCCCCAAAAAAGATAAGATAATGGGGGCAAGTCATGTTACGGATGCGCCTCCGCATGCGACGCCGCGGCACGCCGCATCGTCGCCTGTTATGGCTCATTCCTAGCTCGGCCTCGCCGGGATGGGGGAGGGGTGGTCCCGACCCCCCTTCCCCCTGGCTCGGCCTCGCGCTAACGCGGCAGTGCGCTCGTTTGACAGGCCCAGTGCGGTTATTCTGTTTCCCTCCCACATGCACCCACACACCCTAAGATAGATAATGGGGGCAAGTCCATACAAGAAAGATGTGTTCGTACAACTATGTCCCTCGGTGCGGTGATGGTTTTCCCCTAAAAAAGATAAGATCATGGGAGCAAGTCATGTTACGGACTCGCCACCGCATGTGACGTTGCGGCACGCCACGTCGTCGCCTGCTATGGCTCGGTCCTGGCTCGGCCTCACCAGGATGGAGGAAGGGGTGTCCCGACCCTCCTTCCCCCCGGCTCGGCCTCGCGCTAACGAGGCAGTGCGCTCATTTGACAAGCGCAGTGCGGTTATTCCGCCCCCCCCCCCACGCACCCACACACCCTAAGATAGATAATGGGGGCAATTCCATGCAAGGAAGATGTGTCGGTACAACTATGCCCCTCGGTGCGGTGCTGGTTTTTCCCCTAGAAAAATATAAGATAATGGGGGCAAGTCATGTTACGGACTCGCCTCCGCATGCAACACCGCGGCACGCTGCGTCATCGCCTACTACGGCTCGTTCCTGGCTCGGCCTCGCCGGGATGGGGGAGGGGGTCCCGACCACCGCTCCCCCCGGTCGGCCTCACGCTAACGTGGCAGTGCGCTTGTTTGATAGGCGTAGTGCGGTTATTCTGTTTCCCCCAACACGCACCCACACACCCTAAGATAGATAATGGGGCAAGTCCATACAAGGAAGATGTCTTAGTACAACTATGCCCCTTGGTGCGATGCTGGTTTTTCCCCTAAAAAGATAAGATAATGGGGGCAAGTCATGTTACGGACTCGCCTCCGCATGCGACGCCGCGGCACGTCGCGTCGTCGCCTGCTACGGCTCGTTCCTGGCTCGGCCTCGCCGGGATGGAGGAAGGGGTGTCCCAGCCCCCCTCCCCCACGGCTCAGCCTCGCGCTAACACGGTAGTGTGCTCGTTTGACAGGCGTAGTGCGGTTATTCTGTCCCCTCCCCACACGCACCCACACAACCTAAAATAGATAATGGGGGCAAGTCCATACAAGGAAGATGTGTCAGTACAACTATGCCCCTTGCTGCGGTGCTGGTTTTCCCCTAAAAAGGGTAAGATAATGGGGGCAGGTCATGTTACGGACTCGCCTCCGCATGCGATGCCACGGCACGCCGCGCCGTCGCCTACTACGGCTCGTTCCTGACTCGACCTCGCCGGGATGGGGGAGGGGGGACCCCCCTCCCCCCGGCTTGGCCTCGCGCTAACGCGACAGTGGGCTCGTTTGACAGGCGTAGTGCGGTTATTTCATTTCCCCTCCCCCACACACGCACCCACACACCCTAAGATAGATAATGGGGGCAAGTCATACAAGGAAGATGCATCAGTACAGCTATGCCCCTCGGTGCGGTGCTGGTTTTCCCCTAAAAATATAAGATAATGGGGACAAGTCATGTTACAGACTCGCCTCGCAGGAGACACCACGACACGCCGCGTCTCGCCTGCTACGGCCCGTTCCTGGCTTAGCCTCGCCGGAATGGGGGAGGGGGGTCCCGACCCCCTCCCCCCAGCTCGGCCTTGCGCTAACGCGGCAGTGCGCTCATTTGACAGGCGTAGTGCGGTTATTCTGTTTCCGCCCCATAAGCACCCACACACCCTAAGATAGATAGTGGGGGCAAGTCCATACAAGGAAGATGTGCCAGTACAAGTATGCCCCTCGGTGCGGTGCTAGTTTTCCCCCTAAAAAAGATAAGATAATGGGGGTAAGTCATGTTACGGACTCGCCTCCGCATGCGATGTCGCGACACGCCGCCTCGTCGCCTGCTACAGCTCGTTCTTGGCCCAGCCTCGCCGGGATGGGGGAGGGGGTCCTCCCTCCCCCCGGCTCGGCCTCGCAGTAAATCGGTAGTGCACTCGTTTGACAGGCATAGTGCGATTATTCCGACCCCCCCCCCCACACTCACCCCCATGTCACGCATCCACACACGCTAAAAAGATAGATGTTCTTCAGTCCATACAAAAAATGTGTCAGTACAACTATGCCCATTGATGCGGTCCCCATATATCTTACCTAGATATTCATTAAAAAATCCAAAAAATGCCGAAACAGAATAAGATCAAAGAGAAAGCAAGGGGAACACACTATAAAAAAATATGTCAGTTCAAGTAGAAAAGACAACATTCAGTACTAAAAATGCTTATATTAGGCAAAAAAACATCAAAACTAGGAGGAAAAATGCTAAGAATCAAAAATATTGACCGCACAAGGGACATGCCGGCCCAACACCTGTGGGTACTAGGACTCAATCCATCTATGAAAAAACCGGCGAATCCTTTATAAACCAGACTACGGGGGCCAACCCACCAGGGCCCACAGGTCATGACAGAGGGCGAGCACCGTGTATAATTGCTCAGGTAAGTATTCAGAGGAGTTCGACAAGTGAGCCTCGGCATCGCTTATAAACAGGTCAAGAGCCCCCTCGACTAGCGAGGTGGGACTAAATGTATAGCGCACACGCATGCCGCACTACATAGCCGCGCGGACGAGCTATGGGCCGAAAACAATGGCTCCGGCGGATGGCCCAATACAGTAGTTCGCCCCATTACAAAATTCCAACTGATCACACATGACCAAATAATAGAGACAAATGCAGATTTTTTTTAAAAAAACTCATAAGAAATCAGTTCAAAGCAAATAAGGTAAAAAAGTTCAAACACATGTTAATTGTAAGAACTAAAAATAGAAAAATATACTTTTTTGGAAAATTAAACGTAGAAGATTGTAACAAAAAATTTAGAAACAAATTTATAGAAAGTTCAACTAATAAAATTTATAAGGTTCAAGTAAAATTAGTACTGTGTAGCAAAGATTAAATTCTTTTTATTTTAAAAAATACTAGAACTATCACTATTCAACTAAAAAATAAAAATTATGCTCTAAAATTCATGTCAAATAGTAAGAAAAAATGCTCTACAACAAACGAATGTGATTAGCCATTGACATCCTAAATAGTTCAGTACTATCATTAACTTCATGTAAGTTCAACAAACTCAAAACCCAAATGGGGTCCTACAACCATCGTCAGCGTATATTTTCCGTCTGCGAGCTATGTACATGAAAATATCTGCGTCAAAAGAAAGGATGCCCATCAATTCAACTATAATTGTTCCAGTTCAGATATAAAGAATATATAAAAAACACTTGTGCTTGAGCAAAAAAATAGGAAGCATTACATAAATAAAAAAATAGCGCATACAATAACATACAAACAAATTGTTCCAAACCATCTGGTAATAAGATAGAATTGCACCATCTCACATGCATTTTTTTAAAGAAAAATACCGCAACATAATCAAACGCACACATAGCTCACAACTAGCATCATTTGCCACATTTAAACCTACAGCACATAAATTCGGAACTCAGAGAGTCATCTTCCCTGGAGAACATAACCATAACCACATCACCATCCTCAAATCTAGACTCTGCAAAAAACTCCTTCCACCCAGTAGTTAGGTTGATGCAACCATCAAAGTCGATGTGGTAGGAAACTTCCATCAACTGATACCCGTTTTTGTTTGAAGTCTCCGTCTTCAGAATCCCGGAACTAGGAGCAACAATCCTGATTCTGGGTTCTGCAAATGGCCGTGGAAGTAGAAAACAAAGTGAACACGTGACATAACTAAATTTTTACACAGATCTAGGAACGATTGCATAAGAAAGTGAAAAGAAAATATCTGAACCAAAAGAAAAACACCAAACTAACTAGTCATATGACCTGGCTAAACTAAGGAAATATACATATCAATACACCTAAAGTAAAAGCATCTGACAAAACAGAACAAGGATTATACAAAAATGGATAAAAATTGTTAAGTAATGAACAAATACACACACAAATCCCTACTGTTAAATTCTGACAAAACCAAATAAAAATTGTAGACAAACTATTGATAAAACTAAACTACAGATTCAGTCCATGGGATTCAAAATGAGACCTATAAAAAGAAGAAAACAAAATGAATAGAAACACATACCCATGATTCCTTCAAGTCCCGAACTGTCGGGCGACAAACATAGGGTGCACGAAACCCATGGTTGTTCTACAGCAGACACGAAAGTTGCCCACGGTGTTGAGTCTCGATGAGCTCCAAACCAGATTCGTATACACAGCCGTCAGCTACGCGCGCCATCTTTGCCAGACATCCGCATGAACAATCCTCCATGGAAAAACACAGGAAAAGGGAAGAAAACAACAAAGATAAGAGGGAGGAACCTAGATCTGATTCTGGAAGAAGGAAGAAAAAGGAGGGGTGAGGGAGTCCTGGATTAGGGGGTGTCCGGATGGTCGGACTATACCTTCAGCCGGACTCCTGGACTATGAAGACACAAGATTGAAGACTCCGTCCCGTGTCCGAAAGGGACTTTCCTTGGCATGGAAGGCAAGCTTGGCGATACGGATATGTAGATCTCCTACCATTGTAACCGACTTTGTGTAACCCTAACCCTCTCCGGTGTCTATACAAACCGGAGGGTTTTAGTCCGTAGGACAACATACACAACAACAATCATACCATTGGCTAGCTTCTAGGGTTTAGCCTCTTTGATCTCGTGGTAGATCTACTCTTGTACTACCCATATCATCAATATTAATCAAGCAGGACGTAGGGTTTTACCTCCAGCGAGAGGGCCCGAACCTGGGTAAAACTTCGTGTCCCTTGCCTCCTGTTACCATCCGGCCTAGACGCATAGTTCGGGACCCCCTACCCGAGATCCACCGGTTTTGACACCGATATTGCTGCTTTCATTGAGAGTTCCTCTGTGTCGTCGCCATCAGGAAGGATGCCTCGCCCCGTCTTTAAAGACGGCACCGTTGCTAAGGGAGCTTTGGCTGCCGGCCAAACCCTCCGGCTAGGTGGTTTTTTTATGACCGCATGTTCGGCTTCTGCGCCAATGATGACTTCTCGAGCCATCAAAAACAATCTTCATGTCAGCTCGGAACTCGCCAAGCAGTTAGATCCAATGGAGCTCTCCTCCATAAACGAGCTCTTGGATTGCTTCGCCGCCCTAGGAGTCACTATGGATTACGACCAGATTGGGCCTAAACCCGATCTGAGAGAGATTAACTCTCCCCAAGTCACCCATCACGTTGCCGTGGTAGAGGGAAAGTGCGGCGACCCTTCATCTATCTTAAGGACTCGCTACGTCCGGATTCCCGATCCGTCCAAGCCGGATACCCGCGGAAGGGAGGATATCGCTCAAGACCTGTATGTAGAGTTAGGCGATGGGCTGGATTCATTGGACAACATCCAGGAATCCAAATTTTTGAGTTCGGAAATTCCTCGGCCCCCTGAGCCTTAGATGGGGTGAGGCTTCGGATTTAATTCCACCCACCCACCCCAACATAAGCGATCTATCCAAAATCAGGCAAGAGCCCGATGAAAAAGTACATCATTACTGGGCCAGATTCCTCCTGGTTAAGAACAGGCTAAGGGACTGCCGCGAGGAAGACGCAATCTCAATCTTCTGCAATAATTGCACGGACAAGGGAATACTCAACGCCATAAGTCGCCGTGATATTACACACTTCGCTGACTTGGCGTCCATTGTACGAAAGTACTGTGCGATGGAAAGCGCCTGGAAAACCGAAATCAAATTTTGGGACAATCCGGCCCTAAATACAAACCCAGTCCGAAATAAAAGGGTGCATCATCACCAGACACCCGGGTCAAGCACTAAGAAGCAAAAACGCTCTATAGGGCATGGAACCGTACTGGAAGGATGGCTCAATGGACCCTGTAAAATTCACAGTACAGAGGACGCCACACCAACTCATAGCCTCAGAGCATGTTGGATACTCCGGCAGGTGGCCAAAATTGGTGAAAATTTCCTAATCCCGGAGGCCACAGAAAGCCACCCCAGAGACACCAATACGATATTAATAGTCTTCGAGACTTTCGCATCAAATAATATGCGAAAAAGGACACTCCGTAGCCTTGCCGAAGTCTACCAAGTAGCAACAATAAACCCATGGAGTAACACGGCTATTACCTTTAACGCCAGTGATGAACCTAAATTCCGAACAGTCCGAGCACCAGCCGCATTGGTCCTCAGTCCAATAGTGGATGGCCTTCGTCTTACCAAGGTACTCATGGACGGTGGCAGCGGATTGAACCTCATTTATGAGGAAACCCTTCAAAAAATGTAAATGGACTGGAACCGCATTGAGTGAAGCAGCACAACCTTTAGAGGAATAATCCCCAGTCGGGAAGCGCGTTGTACAGGAAAAATCACACTAGATGTGGTGTTCGGCACGCCGGATAATTACAGGTCCAAAGAGGTCACGTTCCATGTGGCTCCGTTCAGCAGCGGTTATCACGCTCTGCTAGGGTGGGAAGCGTTTACAATCTTCCAAGCAATACCCCATTACGGGTACATGAAGCTCAAGATGCCCGGACCTAACGGGATCATCACTCTCGCTAGTGATCCGGACATAGCACTCCGCGCCGAAAACAAGACAGCCGCACTGGCCCTCGAGGCACTATCCGAAGCCCTAGCGGCTGAGGAACTGACTGCGCTGCGCTCTACGGTGAATAGGGACGATGTGGTACTCGACAAAAGATTCAAGTCCACCTCCTTTAAATCGGTGGACGAAATAGTCAAATTGCAAGTCCATCCAACGGACCCCAATAAAACAGCTTCCATTGGGGCACAGTTAAACCCTAATGTAGACGGCGCACTGCGAGAGTTCCTATGAGAGAACTAGGACATTTTCGCCTGGCACCCTTCAGACATGCCAGGAATCCCACGCAGGTTGGCCGAGCACAGTTTAAATATCCAAACAGGATTCAAACCTGTCAAACAGGCTCTTCGGCGTTTTTCCGAACCTAAGAGACAGGCCATGGGAGAGGAGCTAGCAAAGCTATTGAAGGCCGGATTCATCAGAGATATAAAACATCCAGACTGGCTAGCAAACCTGGTGATGGTACCAAAGAAGGGAAAATCCTGGCGCCTGTGTGTTGATTTTAAAGACCTTAACAAGGCTTGCCCAAAGGATCCCTCCCCCCTCCCCCGCATCGATCAAATTATCGACGCTACCGCAGGACACGATTCGTTGTGTTTCCTCGATGCATATTCCGGCTACCATCAAATCAAGATGGCAGAACCAGACCAAGCCGCAACAGCATTTATCACACCATACGGCCCATTCTGCTTCAACACGATGCCCTTCGGGCTCAAAAATGCCGGCGCAACATATCAACGCATGATTCAGACATGTCTGGCAAGCCAGATCAACAAAACAGTGGAGGCATATGTAGATGATGTGGTCGTCAAAAAAAGACATGTTGAATCTCTAGTAGACGACTTGAGACTCACATTTGATAACCTCCGAACATACGACATCAAGCTCAACCCGGGAAAATTCGTTTTCGGCGTTCCAGCCGGAAAGCTCTTGGGCTTCATTGTATCCGGTAGAGGAATTGAAGCAAATCCAGCCAAGATCCGAGCTCTGTCACAACTGGATATCCCAAAGGACCTCAAACAAATACAAAAGTTAACCGGATGCGTGGCGGCTCTAAGCCGCTTTATCTCCCGCTTGGGAGAAAAGGCCCTACCCCTTTGCCGCCTCCTTCGGCGCACCGAACACTTCAAATGAACGGATGCAGCCACGGCCGGACTCGACGAAATAAAAGCCATACTGGCAACAAACCCAGTCCTGGCCGCGCCAAACATTGGCGAACCAATGCTATTATACATTGCAGCAACACATCAGGTTGTAAGTGCAGTGCTCCTCGTCGAACGAGAAGCGGACAGACACAAATTCTGTCGGATCACGGGTTCCGGCAGACCCTTAAGGTTCGAACACTGGGGTGCGCGCGGAGACCACGCCTTCTACCTCCCCGTCTCACAAAGATCTAAACTACTAAAAAGAACTGCGCAAGAGACACAAGGTTTATACTGGTTCGGGCCACCGTTGTGGTGTAATACCCTACTCCAGTGTGTGGTTGGTGGATTGCCTCCCAGGGCTGGTGATGATGGAAAATACAAGGAAGAACAGCCTCGCGAGGGTCTGTTCTTGGCTGGGGTGATGAACTGCTAGGAGGAGTTCAATCACTCTCTCTCTCTCTCTCTCTGATTTTCTCTCACTTGTCGACCGTCCGAATGAACCCCCCTCTCTCTTCTCTCTATCCTTTTCTTCGTTGTTCTACCCTGGGGGTGGCTAGTCCTATTTATAGGCAAAGGCCCTGGGCCTCTTCCTAAATATTGAGCGGGAAGGGCGCCAACAATTGGCCAATTCGAAGGGGAACATCTAGTACAATTATCCTAACTAAAGTTGGTCTTCGCCTGCCAAAGGCCCTGTGGTGACGCCGTGCTGGGCTCCATGGTGACCTCCGTCTCGTAGTCCGCCTGGTCTTGGTCTCGTTGCACCGAAATGGCAACCTTTTCCTGATGCCTCGGTACTCCGCGGCTGCGCTTGCCCCTTTTGTATGCCCACGTCGAGGGCCCCGAAGGTGTCGATGCCGATCTCCGCGGTCGGCGCCGTCGTAGGCGCCGTCGGGTCATAAAGGCATGGGTTGTTCCTCCTGGAGTCCATGCCGAGGGCTCCTCTCAAGAGTTCATGCTCCACATCGCCATTCCTCTCCAGTCCTGGATCCGTCTGCCTCCCTTCTTCGCCTCCATCATCCCTCCAGGAGGGCCCCTGGAGCTCTGGCTGCAGCACGCCGGCTGCAGCGCCCTCGCGACAGAGGCAGAGGTCGTGGTCGCTGCCCCGGGCGAGGTCTACATGTCCCGCGGCTGGAGAGAGATCGCCCGGGTTTGCAGGGAAAGGGGCGTCTTCGCGGTCCACCTAGAGTACGATGGCGCTGCGGTGATGTTCTTCAAGGTCTTCGACGCGAACGGGCGGCGGCTGGAGTGTTGCTCAGGGAGAGGTGGCCAGGACCTTGCCCTGGTGAGGGCCAGGCCCGTCGACCGCTCCCTTGGCGGAGGCGCCGGAGGGTCCAGTGACTCCGGCGAAATCTTCGCGACTCCGGAGACGAGCAACGACAGCTACGAGCCCCCAAGTTGGCGCCGCTCCCGGAGCAGGGCGGGCTCGTCTGGCCGCCGTCGCCCCTAATCTGGATGGGGTTGGCGCCGGCGCCTGACGGCCCATTGTTGATGATGGCATCTTTTGCAGGAGCTCATGTAGTTAGTATCCCTTAGGATCCGTTCCCTGCAAGGAACCAAAATGCGCCCCACGGGGGCTTGTAAGGTGCCTGTAGTCCCATTTGTTAATACATAACCTTTGCTGCAGAGCTATGTGAGTTGCTGATTCCGTTGTAGTTCAGTCTTCCCTTTCGCACCTCGCAAGGGCTTGGTGCTCTGCGTTGACAGGTCCCAGTCCCAAGGCGGCGTCAGCCGTCGCTGGTATGCCAGGTCGCGATGCCGTGGTCAAGGCCAGGAGGTGAGCGACCCAGGGTCCGGTAAGAGCCCCTGAGTCGCGATGCTCAGGAGGTCCCCTTTGGCGCCCAAGCAGCCGTCGCTTGGTGAGAAAGGGAAGCAACATCGCTAGTACGGAATTGCTTTAGGTGCGGGGGTAGTGCCACGGTAGCCAATGCTTTGGGTGGTGACTTATCTTGAGAATCGGGGATCGCCCCCAGCGCATCGTCGGGTCCGTGGGGTAGTTGGGACGGAGTTGCTCGGCGAGGTCCTCGCGCGCCCCTTCTCCCTCACCTCTTCTCCCCTTTCTGCTCTACGTCCTCGGGTCCCGGGCCTCGAGCTGGTCTCAGCCGTCGCTGGTATGCCAGGTCGCGATGCCGTGGACAAGGCCAGAGGGTGAGGGCTGGAGAGCCAGTAAGAGCCCTGAGTCGTGATGCTCAGGCGCCTCCCCCCTTTAACGTGCAAGCGGTTCGCGCGGGCGAGGGTGAAGGGACCTCCGTGAGGGCCTCAGCTAGCGCAGTTCCCTCCAGGGATCCTGCAGGTTCATCACAGAAACAAGATGGGGTTGCCATGGCAGTCATTAGTCGATCGTTAATCACTCAAGAGCTCGCTGGTTGGAGTAGGTGAGGTGTATCAGGGCACCCGTGAGCCAGTGCGGGACTCACGAGGCCCTACCTCTAGGCGGGTTGCGCCTGGCACCGGGCCTTATCTTGAGATGTGTCCCTGCAAAATTTGGTTAGACGCTGGTACTCTACGTCCTCGGGTCCCGGCCCTCGAGCTTGTCTCAGCCGTCGCTGGTATGCCAGGTCGCGATGCCGTGGACAAGGCCAGAGGGTGAGGGCTGGAGAGCCAGTAAGAGCCCTGAGTCGCGATGCTCGGGCACCCCCCCCCCCCTTTAACATGCAAGTGGCCGACATGGAGAAGAAGGGATGCCGTGGACAGGCATCAAGCAATCAAGCGTCATAGGCGAATGCATAGTTTGAAATAAACGCGAGGGAGATACATGCCGCTGGGCCTAGCCCGAGCGGCTTGGGGACGATGCAGCCCGAGGGGCGCCCCCAACAAGGCAAACTAACGACCGAAAAATAGAAGGGGATAGATGCCGCAGGGATGGACCCACGCGGCCTGGGAGTGATGCAACCCTGGGAGGGCGCTCCCAGCTGGTAATGAAGCTTGAAAGATGTCACCTGAGGATGTCGCCGGTGAAGTGGCGTTGGTGCGGCAGACTCGGTGGGCTGCGGAAGCCGGTCCTCACGAGCCCCCAGGCCCCGGGGCCTCGGGAGGCTCCGGAGGCACTGGTGACTTCTCGCGAGCTGTCTTCATCTCCGCCAGGGCCGCGGAACGCCTGTCTTCCTGAGCCTCCATGATGCCCCTCATGAGGCGCTGGTACGCCGCAGCCATGCTCGGCATGCCGTAAGGCATGCGAACATAGCTGTGGGGTGGACCCCCGCAGTGCCCCACTTGCGAGGGCCAGAGACGCTCCGTCGTGGCGATCTGATTGAGCCCTGGTATGTCGACGCAGACGCGCAGCCCACCATCCTCGCCTGGATGTGGGGCCACAGCTGGTAGACAGCGGCAACCTCTCATGATCATTGACTCCTATAGTTCTTGAATGGCTTTGTCAACGAACTCCGGCTGGTCTGACCTTCCTTGCCTGGCTCCTTCTCGAGGGAAACGTGCTTCGAAGCACGCCTCCACATGGTGCCCAAGCGCCTCCCTCGTGACCCTGGCTAAGTCGGTGGCCCTCCAGGTGAGAGCCCCCGAGCCCTGCCTGAGGAGGGCGCCGGGCGCGCTTTCCTATGCGATGGAAGGCAGGTCCCCCTGGGCAGACACGGGCCCTGAAGGGCCTGCCTCCTGAGGGGCTGAGCCTGATGACGTCTTCTTCTTCTTGGGGGTGGTCTCAGGAAGCCTCCTGCTTCCGCGATCTGGGTCTTCTAGCGACGCGGCCTGATAGGCTCGCTCCAGGGAACACACTACATCCTTCTCTTCACAGGGAACCGTGATGACGCCGCCACTTCCTGGCATCTTGAGGACGTTGTAGCCGTGGTGAGTTATGGCCATGAACTTGGCCAGCGCTGGGTACCCGAGGATGGCGTTGTACGGCAGGCGGATGTGGGGACATCGAAGTCGATGAGCTCGGTGCGGTAGTTGCTGCGGGCCCCGAAGGTGACAGGGAGGCGGACCTGCCCGATCGGGACTATGGAACCGTCGGTGACTCCGGAGAAAGGCTTGGTTGGCTGAAGCTGGTCATAGGGCACTTGGAGGTTGTTGAATGTTTCCACGGATAGGACGCTGAGCCCTGCCCCTCCGTCGATGAGGGTCCTGGTGACCAGCACGTTGCTGATGACTGGGGAGCAAAGCATCGGGAGGACTCCGGCCGTGGCCGCGCACTTGAGCTGGTCTGCTGAGCTGAACGTGATGGCGCACGCCGACCACCTGAGGGGGCGCGTTGCTTCGAGCTTGGGGAGAACTGCATTCACTTCACGGGCAAACTACTTGAAGATACGTTGAGAGGCTGGGGCTTGAGCTCCGCCCAGGATGCAGGCGATTGCGCGCGGCTCTTGGAAGCCCCCAGCCCCCTCGTCCTGATGGCGGTCTTCGTTCCTCCTTGGCTGAGGCGGAAGCGGAGGTAGGCCAGTGTTACCTTGAGGGCGATCCTCACGAGGCTGATCCCTCCAGTCCCCCTCGCGAGGCAGGTCCCGCAAGCAGTCCTCGCGAGGTTGGTCGCGCCACCCCTGGTGCGGGCCACGATCTTCCCAGCGTCCTGGGTTTCTTCCTCCTCCTCGGCCGTAACCCCGGTCAGCATGGTCAGGGCGACGGCCGATCCTTCCTTCTCGCACGGGGCGGAGTTCTTGACATTCATTGGTGTTGTGGGTGTGGAGGTCGTGGTACACACAGTACCGGCTGCCCCTGGAGGGTTCGGGCAGATCCTTGCCCCGCTTGCTATCTGGTTCTGCTGCGAGTACGGCAGCCCCCTTGCACTTCACGTCCTTGGCCTTGGGCTTCTTCTCTTCTGGGTCCGCGGCAGGCAGCTCGAGGAGGGAGAGACGTCCCTCCTCAGCCCTGGCGCACTTGGTCGCCAAGTTGAACAGCTCCAGGGAGGTGTAGAGGTCTTCATGCATCGCCAGCTCCTCCTTCATCTTGACATCGCGCACGCCATCGGAGAAGGCCGAGATGATGGCTTCCTCGGACACCTTGGGGATCTTAAGGCGCGCGCTGTTGAAGCGCTGGATGTACTTTTGCAGGGTCTCCCCAGGTTGCTGCTTGATGCGGCGCATGTCGCTCATGGCGGGCGGTCGGTCGCGAGTACCTTGGAAGTTGGCGATGAAGCGGGTACGCATCTGGTCCCAGGAGGAGATCGTGCCCGGGGCCAGATTCAGGAGCCAGGTGCGAGCTCCTTCCTTCAGCGCCATGGGAACCAGTTCGCCATGACCTTTTCATCCCCGCTGGCAGCCTCGATACCCAGCTCATAGAGCTGGAGGAACTCTGCGGGATCAGTTGTGCCGTCGTAGCGAGGAGGCAGGTCTGGCTTGAACTTGCCGGGCCACGCGACGCTGCGCAGCTCGGTGGTGTAGGCACGGCAGCCTGCGGTGGCCACGAAAGGCTTCGGCTGGTGGAGAGCTTGGTCTTGAGGGTCCCCACGTGCTGCAGCTAGGAGCAGAGCGGGGTCTTGGCATGCCGGAGCTGGAGCAGGGTCGCGGCGTGCCGGAGTAGGAATCGCCCTGGCAGCTCCTTGCGGGCGAGGTACTTCTTGGCAGCTCCGTTCTTGCTGTGCTGGCACCTGGCGGAGCAGGTTCCGCTCAGGGGCCACGCGCCTTGGAGCCATGGCGTCTTCTTGGAGAGGAGGCAGTTGGTACGCCCCCGGAGCTTCATTGCCCGCGCGGGGCGGGGTGTGTCGCAGCGGAGCGGACGGTGCAGGAGAGCTCCCTGCGGCGCGGACGAGCTCGGCGACGCGGCTGAGCCACTCCTCGTAGACGTCGTCGACGGGGCGGTAGCGCAGGAGTTCATTTGCCGCGATGAGCGCAGCTCGAGCCTCCAAGGGTGCGCAGAGCGCGCGGTACAAAGAGCCGGCTGGGGTGAGTGACGGAGTAGCGGTGCGGCCGTCTTGCCGCACGGATGGATGCTGAGACGACGCTTGCTGTTCGGCCCCCGCCGGGCCAGTGGTGGCATTGACGGCGGGCGACGGGGAACGACGAGGACGCCCACCGACGGGGTCCGTCTGGGCGACGCGAGAAGCGATGGCGGCCCGGTGCTCAACGCGGGCCCGACGAGCGTCAGACATGGATGCGACGGTCGGAGGAGAGTGGAGTGATGGAAGACAGATTCCAGCGCACCCCTACCTGGCGCACCAAAATGTCATATCACGGGTTCCGGCAGACCCTTAAGGTTCAAACACTGGGGTGCGCGTGGAGATCACGCCTTCTACCTCCCCGTCTCACAAAGATCTAAACTACTAAAAAGAACTGCGCAAGAGACACAAGGTTTATACTGGTTCGGGCCACCGTTGTGGTGTAATACCCTACTCCAGTGTGTGGTTGGTGGATTGCCTCCCGGGGCTGGTGATGATGAACAATACAAGGAAGAATAGCCTCGCGAGGGTCTGTTCTTGGCTGGGGTGATGAACTGCTAGGAGGAGTTCAATCACCCTCTCTCTCTCTCTCTCTGATTTTCTCTCACTTGTCGACCGTCCGAATGAACCCCCCTCTCTCTTCTCTCTGTCCTTTTCTTCGTTGTTCTACCCTGGGGGTGGCTAGTCCTATTTATAGGCAAAGGCCCTGGGCCTCTTCCCAAATATTGAGCGGGAAGGGCGCCAACAATTGGCCAATTCGAAGGGGAACATCTAGTACAATTATCCTAACTAAAGTTGGTCTTCGCCTGCCAAAGGCCCTGTGGTGACGCCGTGCTGGGCTCCATGGTGACCTCCGTCTCGTAGTCCGCCTGGTCTTGGTCTCGTTGCACCGAAATGGCAACCTTTTCCTGATGCCTCGGTACTCCGCGGCTGCGCTTGCCCCCTTTGCACCAAAGAGGAAAGAAGGACGCTGCGCGCGCCGGCGCCCGCATGGCACCCTCGATCGTCATGGCTTGCGTCATGGGCACCTCGCGAGGTACCCTGCCTTGATCTCTCCGCCTCCTCGTAAGCCGGCCTGAGGAGGCTGCACCTGAGGATGCGCCGTGTCGTCCGCCCCGCGAGGCTTGGCCCCTCGCGAGGGTCTTGAGTCTTGTGTTGATGAAGATGGGCCGCACTGGGCCTCCTTTGAGCCACGCCGCAGGCCGCAGGCAGGCAAGTCTGGGGACCCCCGTTCCCAGAACACCGACAAATTCCCCCTTCAAAAGCCGGTCTATTATGTGTCCACTTTCCTCACTCCCTGCAAATCACGGTACCCACATTATCAAAAGATTATGTACGCGGTATTCATGGCATCCCGGAAGCTACGACACTACTTTCAAGAGTGTTCAATAACAGTAGCCTCGGAAGTACCACTTAGCGATATTATAAACAACCGTGACGCAACGGGCCAGATTGCAAAATGGGCCATTAAGCTCCTCCCGTTCGACATAACTTATAAGCCACGGCGAGCCATCAAGTCGCAAGTCTTGGCCGACTTCGTCACAGAATGGACAGAGGCCGAACTCCCTAAAGAGTATGGCGCATATTCAAATTGGATCATGCATTTCGACGGCTCCAAGATGTTGGCCGGACTGGGGGCCGGCGTCGTTTTGACGTCCCCCACAGGAGACACAGTTCAATACGTACTCCAGATTATGTACACGGACTCCAACAATGCAGCCGAATATGAGGCCCTTTTACATGGTCTCCGGATGGCAGTATCCATGGGCATTCAATGCCTAGAGGTGCGCGGGGACTCGAACCTCACAATATCCCAAATAAATGGAGACTTCGATGCCAAGGATCCAAAAATGGTAGCTTACCGCAACGCCGTCCTAAAAATGCCAGCTCGGTTCGAGGGGCTTGAATTTCACCATATAGCCCAGCAAAATAATCAGGCGGCAGATGTCCTGGCACGCATCAGCGCAAAATGTGATGTAGTCTCCCCCAACATCTTCTTGGAAAGGCTGTTCAAGCCATCCATAGTATGGGAAGGGGAGCCGAACAATAACAGCCCGGACCCAACCGCACTGCCCGACACTGAACATCCTGACACGATCGGAGGCTCTGCCAATGAAATAACACCTTCAGCCCACGTAATAATGGCTGTCATCGCCCCATGGACAAAACCATTCCTCGCCCACCTTACTAGGCAGGAACTCCCCAAGGACCAAAATGAGGCACGCTGCATTGTGCGGCGATCCAAAGCCTACAGAGTCCATGAGGGAGAACTTTATAAGAAAAGCACTACCGGAGTCCTTAAAAGGTGCATCTCCGAAGAGGAAGGGCGGAACCTCCTGGCTGAAATTCATGCCGAACTTGAAGGTCATCACACTGCAGCTCGGTCCCTTGTAAGCAAGGCCTTCCGTACAGGCTTTTATTGGCCGACGGCCCGGGCAGACGCTCAGGACTTAGTCCAACGATGCACCAGTTGCCAGCTCTTTGCAAACCAAAGCCATATGCCACCCACCGCCCTCCAAACTATCCCCATTACTTGGCCCTTCGCGGTCTGGGGGCTTGACATGGTTGGACCCCTTAAAGGCGGAACCCACAAGCAAAAATACTTACTGGTCATGGTGGATAAGTTCACCAAATGGATAGAAGCCAAGCCTGTTAAGACGGCCGAATCCGGACCGGTGATAGACTTTATATCCGGGATTGTACACCGTTACGGCATCCCCCACAGCATCATCACTGATAACGGCACGAACTTCACGGCCGACGAGGTAAAACTCTGGTGCAAAAACATGGGCATCAAGCTCGATTATGCTTCTGTCTATCACCCACACACTAACGGCCAGGTCAAATGTGCAAATGGTCTTATCATGAGCGGCATCAAACCCAGATTAGTGCGGTCCCTCAAGGAATCTAACACACACTGGGTAGAGGAGCTCGACTCCATACTCTGGGGGCTGCGGACCACGCCGAATCGTACCACCGGATACACACCATTCTTTATGGTGTACGGCGCAGAGGTAGTTTTGCCTTGCGACATAATTCATGACTCACCTCGAGTGCACGTGTACGAAGAAAGAGAAGCCGAGCTCGATCAGCAGGATAGCTTGGACGCATTGGAGGAGGAGCGTGATGTGGCAAAAGCCCGTTCCGCATTCTATCAACAGCAGGCTCGAAGATACGAAAGTAGAGAAGTACGGGCCAAAAATTACAACGTTGGCGAATTAGTTCTACGACTACCGGACAAGAAAAAGGACAAACTCAAGCCCAAGTGGGAAGGTCCCTTCATAATTGACCAAGTCCTGACTAGTGGAGCGTACCGCCTGCGGGATGCATCGGATAACCAACTCGAGGCGAACCCATGGAACGCAGCCCGTCTCCGAAGATTCTATGCCTAGCGCCGGTCTTTGTGTTCGTCTCCTTCCTCTTTCCATTTTTTATATATTTTCTGTCTTACATTTCTCTTCTTCTCTCTCTCTTATAGCCTTTAAAGGCTCATAAAGTGACGCGCTCTCCGCGCTCATTAAACCTGGGGGCTTCTTTAAACAGAAGCTTATTCATACGGGCTTCATGCCCAACACATGTGTCACACTTCCACATGTACCTTTTATTCACCATTATATGCATCGATATGACTTAAGTTTTGGCCAAGCTGGGTTGCCTGGCTCCTGTGCTTACCCCTACGTTCCCGATTGTTCGACTAGGTGGTAAAGGGAGCACCTCTGCGATTGTTACTGCCGGGTCAGCCAGACGTGTACCTCAGACTGGGTGAAGCCGAAAGCTATCATTCTTAAGGGAATATTCGGTCGGTGAACTAAATATGGTCTTTTTTTCATTTTTATCTATATGCCCGCAGATGTGTTTCCTGCGTTTCTTTTCGCAGCATGGACATGCACCTTAGGGCATGCCTCCTAGGGAAAGGAACCCCTAATGGAACTATTCTCCCTGGAAGATGTTTCTTACTAACCATGTAATATAACATAACTAGTCGGGCACTTGTCTGTTCACGCACTAATGACCCCTACGCCTGGTCTCCATGCATTCCCCGGTTCCTATATAACCGCATGGGAATTCGGACACACTCCGGAGCGTCAGGTCCCGAGGCTGAAGCGAAAAGGTCGACCATGACAAATGATCTACAATCCGGCTAGAAAGCATTATAAATGTCAATTAAATTACATAGTCATTTTGACTGATTGTATTCCTCTTCAATACCATCTAACAGGCTGTCTAATTTACATTCCTGCTGGGAATACTTTGCGGCCAACTCTACTTGGCCGTATACTAAGCTTACAGGGATCTCCTTCCCATTGGGCCCTATAGGACTGACCTCTGCCATGTGGTTGGGGTCAGCCTTTGCGTACCGCATCTTCACCATGGCCCAGGCCTCCCTAGCGCCTTAACGGCAGGCCGATATCTTCCACAATCGGAAGCACCGCCGTGCTCCCTTTAGCTTCTCCGCAAGCTCTCCAAGACCTTCGGGCATGGAGACGGATGGCCACAGGGCTTGGGCGACGCCTTGCATCGCCTGCCGAACTCGATCGAGCAGTTGCGAGAGCTTGGGAAGAAGGTCACCCGTAGAACCGGGCATCTCCTCTGCAGGACGACCTGTTAGCACACCTACAGACATTGCTCTGTTAGTCAACTTCCCCGCCAAACTTTCTTTCAAAGGTTCGTTCAAGCACTTACTAAATATGCCGCGCCGAAGACGCTGATTCTCCTTCACAGAGTCTAACAACTGGGCATGAACATCTTTCAGCTCGACGCCCAGCTTGGTCTTGGCATCTTGGAGGTCGTTCTTCTCTCGCCTCACCTTTGTCAGCACCTTCTCACCAGCCTTTAGCTGGCATAGGAGGTGTTGCCTTTCCGGATTCAATCCGGCGCCATCTGCAATTTCATTTGTCAGATTCGCACCCATGTCGTGCTTTGCAAAAAACTTACCTTTCGAAGTGTATATTACCAGAGGGGGGTCTCCTTGGGCTCCCCTGTCGCGGCTAGTGCAGCCTCAAGTTGGGCTTTGCACTCTTCCAGCTCCTTGGACAGTAGGGAATTATTTTCTGTAAGAACATGCATAACAAATGATCCTTAAATCAGTTATTCTAACTGTTTCAAGTCTCGGGGGCTACTGGTATATATATAATTACCAAAATTTTCTTACCCGTATGTCTTTTACATATTGCTCCGTGGCTCTGGCTAGACCATTTTGAGCGGCATGGAGGTATGCATTTCCCGAGTTGAAGGCATCTAACGCCCCTTGAGAGAAACAAGCGTCGCGAAGAATTGTCCGGTGACGCCTTTGGTTCATGGCACTCTCCACCTCAGAGTTGGTGGCAGACAACCCGTCCACATCCTCTGTCGGAGGAGCGTCTGGCGCGCGCCTTGTGTTCGCCTCCGCCTCCGGGCCAGGCTTTGGAGCCTGGCTGGTGGAGGCGCGATTGGCAGCCTCTCCGGATATAGTCCGGCGAGGTCTCTTTGTCCTGAAGAAAGCACGAGTGTCAATGTGCCTCAAAGGTATAACAGCTGGGATAAGGGGGCGCGCCATACCTTTGCGCTGACGCCTCAGTCCGGACTGCACTTCTTTTTTGCCCACGGGGCCCTGCGGCCCCTCGTTGGCTTGTCGCCGCAGGTTCGGCCTTCCGCTTTAAAAACCTCCCCTGCAAAGTTCGGTTGTAATCAGGAAACTGAAAACACGAGAGGGCGGACACCTATTCGGGGTACTGGGACTTCGATCTCAGTTACCTAGGAGGCCGGGATTAGCCCTGGGTAATCGGCCGTAATGGCCACCAAGGCATTGTCCTTGCTCAATTGATGGAACACTCCATCAATCAGCTCCATAGATATGTCCGGATCCTCTTGAGAGGCCGGGTCGAGGGACCGTCCTGGGTCCTCGGGTTGTGGAGGAGGGCTGCTTATTTCCTTAACAGCTCGGCGCAGTTCCTGCGTTGAAGTTGTCAGACTGAATATTTAACAATGGGAATACAAAATGGATGGGCAAGTAAATACGACCGCTTACCCAGCTTGGGGGATTGTGCATAGAGAATCCACCCTGTGGGTTGACGCGGAGAAATTCCTCCTCTTCTCCCTTATACAAAGTGGACAAGATCTTTAGTAGAGCGGCAGCTGAATCCGGCCCCTTATGGCCGTAGCGGGTGGCGTCGTCCTCCTCGTTGAAGTCCCACATGGCGTGGCTTCTATACTGAAGCAGTTGCACCCCCCGCATAATGCATTCGGCCATAACCCCGATCATGGTTAGTCCGAAATGGGCTAACAATCTTATTCGGCCCATCGGGTAAATGATGTCCCTGTCACTTTCCCTTTGAGGGCCCCGTGGACGCTAGCTTAGGCGGTTCTTTAAGGGAGCACTGTCGAATTCAGGGAGGCCCATCCGGACAGGATCCGGCAGCGGGACGTCTTCTATATAAAACCATTTCGAGGGCCAGTCTTTGGACGCCTTCTTTGGGGTTCCGGACAGATATCCGGTCCCGGCGATGCGCCACACTTCGACTCCGCCCACTTGATACATTGACCCCTCCTTAGAGCGGGGCACAAGGCAGAATAACCTTTTCCATAGCCCGAAATGAGCCTCGATACCCAAAAACAGCTCGCATAGGGCTACAAAGCCCGCGATATGCAATACGGAGGCAGGCGTGAGATTGTGTAGCTGGAGGCCATGGAACTCCAGGAGCCCCTGGAGAAATGGATGGATTGGAAATCCGAGTCCCCTTATTAAATAAGGGACGAGGCACACCCGCTCTCCTTTGGAGGGATTAGAGGCACTCTCCGCTTGCTCTCCGCCATTATAGATGGCAAGACCGGCCCGAACTGGGACCATATAGGCCAGGGGAGAAATCCCTTGGTCTGGAGCGTCACTAGCTTGCTATGCAGGATGGAGCATCTCTCCCAGTATCCAGGCTGAGGGCTGGAAGGGCGAGAGGAGGAGTCGCGACGGCTGGCCATGGTGGAATGGACCTTTGTCGGATGCGCTCTGATGAACACTCGCGAAGGGGGGAAGATGTGGTTTGGATCTAAATCCTCGTCCCCTGAAATAGGTCAGCTTATTTACGCGGCTAGCGGTGTGAATGTAAAAACACTTAGACTTTTCATATTCGTTTGACACGTGGGAAGCGGCCATTATTGGGCGTAGAAGCCAAGGAGCGCAACATCTACAAGAAACCGGACTTTATTCAACAAGTACACCGAATTTGGAGGAGAACCCGCCTTGCAATGCCGAAGACAATCTGCGTGCCGGACTCATCGTCATTGAAGCCTGGTTTGGGGGCTACTGAGGGAGTCCTGGATTAGGGGGTGTCCGGATGGCCGGACTATACCTTCAGCCGGACTCCTGGACTATAAAGACACAAGATTGAAGACTCCGTCCCGTGTCTGGAAGAGACTTTCCTTGGCGTGGAAGGCAAGCTTGGTGATACGGATATGTAGATCTCCTACCATTGTAACCAACTTTGTGTAACCCTAACCCTCTCCGGTGTCTATATAAACCGGAGGGTTTTAGTCCGTAGGACAACATACACAACAACAATCATACCATAGGCTAGCTTCTAGGGTTTAGCCTCTTCGATCTCGTGGTAGATCTACTCTTGTACTACCCATATCATCAATATTAATCAAGCAGGACATAGGGTTTTACCTCCATTGAGAGGGCCCGAACATGGGTAAAACTTTGTGTCCCTTGCCTCCTGTTACCATCCGGCCTAGACGCACAGTTCGGGACCCCCTACCCGAGATCCGCCGGTTTTGACACCGACAAGGGGGAAACTGAGCCACACACCACACATAGATGGCTAGAATTTATAGCCAGGGAGACTCGCAGATTATAAAAATAATAAATAGGCAGGTGGGCAGCTAGCTGGTAGAAAATAGTTATTATACAAGTCATGCAACATTTGACCGCAAATCAGTTCAACTTCAGATAAAACAGCAGTTCAAAAGTGCACATAACAAACATATGCAGATAAAACAACACATTCAAAGGTAGAAAGTTGAATTCATTTAGTTATTCAACCATCTGCTCCCGCACAACACAATCTTAAAAACATAAAATCCAGTACTTTAGTCATAATGATCAAAGAAATGATGCCATTTTTCCCTAGTGGATGGATGTGGAGCCGTGGCTGCTCTCGCCCTAGCCCAACTGATGATCTGAATATGGTTCCTTCCCCTACCCTCTGGGAAAAGTAGCTCCAGTTCATTGGAGTTGGAAGTATCCATCACCTCGCGTGCAAGGCATCTGTTGAACTCTTCCTCCACTTCCTCCTTGGCAGCACGTCGTGCCCTCTGCCTGCGCCTCCTCCTCCTCCTCTGCTCCACTACCACAACCCTCACATCGACGGCATCCCCCTCCTCCTTTGTGACCTCACCCAGCCAGGATCCATCTAGCTTTTCTTTGGTTACAGCTGGTGGAATGAAAGTGACAGAGAGCTCGGGCTTTATACTCAAAGTGCAGAGGTATGGGTAGGCAGCCAGTAGAGACATTACTCTTTATTGCATACATGTCATCATAATAATCATCATAGATAGAAACTTCATTGTCATAGTCAATTGAAACCTCTTCCAAAATAGTGGATGTATCACTAAATAAAGTCATGACCTCTCCAAATCCACTTTCATCAATATTGTAATAAGATTCAACACCCTCCAAAATAGTGGGATCACTACTACCTAGAGTTGACACTCTTCCAAACCCACTTTTATCAATGTAATCATCATAAATGGGAGGCATTCTATCATCATAATAACATTTCTTATCGAAAGTAGAAGGAATCAAAGGATCATATTCATTAAGCAAAGCATCCCCAAGCTTAGGACAAGAATTATTTCCAGCAAATAAATCTTCAAACATATCATACTCATTAAACATAGCATCCCCAACCTTGTGGTTTTGCATATCATCACAATCATTTTTATCAATAGCATGAATGGCACCAATAGTATAGCAAACATTATTATCGTATTCTTCCAAGCAAGTGCTAAAAATATTTTCAAGATCATAAGGGATATCATTGTCTTCCCAATCAGAATCATCACAACAAGTAATAGGCATAACAAAATCATAGTCAATATCATCATCCTCCAGCAACATATTTGATTCACTTTCATGAGGCACAATGGTGATAGGAGCAACATTATTTGGGAGAGATACCTTTTTACCTCTACTCTTTATTCTTTTCTTCTTCTTCACCACATCATGTGTGGGTTGAATTGATTCTTTCAAGCTTCTTGTTGAAGAGATTGATTGGATAGGAAGCTCCTCCTCGTTACCTGCTTCATCATAGTAAACACTAGGAGGGTTTTGGGAAATATTTTCCTTTTCATTAGCACTCTCTTCATATTCTATTTGTTCTCTTGACTTTAGATAGTTGGCAATATAAGGATTCTCAATGCAATTTACCACACAAAACATATAAATTTCTTCTAGATTAAAACCAAGAAATCTCTTGGGATTTGGAAAACTCTTAGTTATACCTTTCATTTCTTCATACCCCGAAAGAAGACTAAGCTCTTTATGATGCTCAAGGGTAATCAAGTTATCACAATTGTTGGACACGATTTGATCATGAAATAAATTGCATTGGAGATTTAAATAACCACGTTCATTGCAAAGTTCACAAGGGTGGCTAAAAAATTACATCTTTTAGTACAATCATCTAGCCTCTCTTGCAACTTTTTCATTTCTAAATATTATGCTTCTTACAAAATTTATATTCCCTTTTTGGTGTCCAAATGCATTCTCAATTCACTCCGCAAAAATTGACATGCTTATAAGAAACATTTTTGTCTTGACTTGTGCAATCATCATTAGCATTTTGGATATTCAAAGAATTTATACTAACAACATTGCAATCATGCTCATCATTCAAAGATTTTTTGTCAAACATTTTATAGAATTCTTCCTCTATCAATTGAGCACAATTTTCCTTTCCATCATTGTCGGTGTACAAAAGTAGGGGTCCTTTTTGTACCCCTTTACTTGTGCGTGGGCAGTCACAGCCACACGCCTGCGGCCACGCTTGGTGGAGCGGGGGAAGCAAAGACCCAAGACTACCAGAGCCGTGCTCAAGGCCAGAGACATGAAGAGCAGAGGGGCGAGGTGATGCGGAGCATCCTATGGTCATACCCATGGACCTACCACTATCTCATCAAGTGCCAAGAGGACCCATGACATGAGCCCGAGCTAGAGCTCTCGAGAACAAGGTGACTTCTTTCCTTAGTGATATCCCATTTGATCCTCTCGAGACATGGCTACTATCTAAGTCCGGAATGTTATGCATGATTTGGTATCAAGAGGACCCTCCCGAAGATGCACATGAAGTCGGACAAACCGCCAAGTCCATGGATGAAGAGAAACGCCGAAAGGAGAAGAAGGCAACTCCAGGACCCGGACATCCGGCCCTAGGCCGGGACATCCAGCCGCTGGAGACGACCACTACAGCAACAGCCACCCAACCGCCAAGTGCTACAGGCCCCGAACATCCGGCGTCAACCCCGGACATCCGGCGCCTCGCCAAGTCCCAGACATCCAGCCTCGCCCCCGGAAATCCGGACACCACCAAACAGAGAGCAACAAAGTCAGCTCCTCCAGCCCGGACATCTGGCCTGCCAGCCCGGATATCCGGCTCTTTGTGAAGCCGCCTGCATGTAGTGCTTCTGGGCCGAGGCCCATGTACCCCTTCGCCCCTTGGACTATATATGCTTCCCCTCCACCTACGTTTTAGGGTTAGCAAAGGATTAGCTCATATTTTGTGTGAGATCTTTGCTCATCCACTTGAATACCTTCTCCTCGGAGATTCGAGCCTCCACCGAAGAAGATCCCCCAAGGGATTCAAGATCCCTTTTAGGGAAGAACTCAAGACCTCCCCACGGAGAAGACCGGCTACCCTTGTATCGTCCTTAGTTGTCCGTGGATCCTGTATCTTTCCTTATGTACTCGAGGATCTAGCACATGTGTGACTCATTCGTGTTGGTTTAGTGTTTCCTCTTGTGTTTTCCCTTGTGTTTTCCCTCGTTTTCCCCCTTGTGTTCTTCGTGGGATCCGCTCCTTTCGTGAAATATCGGCCGATTAGGGTTCTTCCCTACATCATCTTGGTATCTAGAGCCACGTTGATCATGATTTCAGAGCCTCCCCTCTTTGTTTTCTCGCCTAATTTTGTTGATTTCGTCCTAAAATTCGAAAATCCCCACCAAAAATAGCCCCTATTTTTTGTGATTTGTTCGTTTGATGAAGTTTTGTTGGATTTGATCCATGGATTTGCCTGGTTTGAGGTGGATCTAGCGTATCCCCGCTTTTCCCCACTTTCCATCCACGAAATCTCTTCAATTTTGCCTTTGGAATCATCCATTTCCGCCCCCAATTCAAAAATTTCCGCCCCAAACGAGATATGGATTCGTCGGGCCGGACATCCGGCTCCTGGAGCACCAAATCTGCTCGGTTCTGGACAGACAGCCCCGGAAATCCGGGCTCCACCCTGGACATCCGGCCCCTCGGATTTCAGCCTTCCCCGTTTCACCGTTTTGTCCATAACTAATTCATTCAGAGTCCGATTTTCACATTCTTTCGCTCATTGAAAAGCTATTCACACCCCCCCCCTTCCCACAAAAATACTACCATCACCATTTGACTCCATCAAATTTTTGTAACTTTGGCATCTTTGCCTTGGGGTTCCACCACAACCTCCGCATAACCACCATTGACTTCCGCAACCTAACCAATTTTGTTCCCTTTAGCATTAGTGGTTTTTTGAGTTGTGATTTGAGTCTCCTAAGGTTTTTAGGCTACTTAGGGACGGTTGGTTCTTCATCAACCACCAACACCACCATAACTTCCACATAGGCATACCCACAATACACTTCCGCCACCGCAACTTGACCCAATTTTGTTTGTGTTGTGAGTTGTGTCTCCTAAGGTGTTTCGGCTACTTAGGGACCGTGCTTCCAACTCCGACACCGTGTATAGTCCACCACCTTACCCTCCATTTCCACATTGCCTACTCGCCAAACCCATCATTGCATTCCCGCGATCCCATTGATATTCCGAAACCACCACCCATCCCGATACCACCATTTGACATTTGAGATTTTGAGTTTGCGGTTTTTCCGTTTCCTAAGGTGTTTCGTCTACTTAGGGATGAGTATCCATCATCTTGGTGTCTCCATCAAGAACACCGCCACTCATCATCGCCACGGACGGTAACCTCCATATCATCTTGGTATCGTGGTATCCCTCCATTGTATATTCCCTTGCCATTGCATTGTTAACCCCTAGCCCATTTTGCGTCACTTGCCCATCGAGACTAGCCATTTGAGTATTGCCGACAACGTTACTTGTGCACAATAGTGATCTACACCATACATTGCATACATACATATCATATTGGTATCATATCATCCCTTGTGTCACAAGATTGTTCCCGTATATACCCAATTGCTATCTTGGTTTGTGCATTTCGCAAAGTGGCCATATAAAAAAAGCTTTTAAGCAAAGTAAAATAGTGAACAAAGAGCTCGTAAGCAAGTGCCATAGCATCATACCACATTGCATATAAGATCATCTTGGATCATAACACCGGGAGCCATACATACATAGCATACTTGGGATAGAAAGTTCATACATTTTGCATCTTATAGGTTGTGCACAAGTGTCGTATCCGCCTATTGAGCAATCATGCTAGCGTCTCTCTTGAGTTGTGCAACACGAGCGTTTTCCGTGGATTCCACATTTTGTGCTCATCCTTCGTTGCATGACCCCATTTATCTATCCATGTGTGTGTTTCCGTGTGCCACCCATATTGCTATTGGTCTACTTGTTACACTTGCGGATTTGTGAATGTCTTTCAACATTATTGACTCTTGCTAACATTTTGCATTAAATTTTTGTGCCACTATCCTCACCGAGCTCCACCATAAGCCTTATTTGTGTAGGTGTGAGAAACCGACAAGATTTGGTACCAATTGTGCTATTTCCTTGTTCCACATTGGAGTGATCATTGATCCACCTTCAACTTCGGTCAAGGTACATTTGGTATTCGTTCTTCTCTTTCTCCCACTCATATTTGCTCGAGTATTGTGATGTATAGGCAAGGCATTTCATCTGCGGTCTTCGACAACAACGACGGCGTGAACAACTACATCACCAAAGCGTCAATCTTCGATCTACAATGACAAATGCAAGGCGCACAATCAAGATTGAGAGAGCGCATCGAGAACCTCTCCATTGACATTCGCCACTCTGAAGCGAGGAGAAGGGGACTACATCGACAACAAGCTTTCCGCACAAAAGGAGGAGCAAGATGCAAGGATGGAGGATATTTTGGCCTTGATCAAGTCTACTTCCCCTTCGTCATCTTCAAGGCGGCGACGAGCAAGTAGATCATCTTCGGAGCGCCCAAGCGATACAAGCACAAGTCGTCCATGTCCACATCTCCATGGCGACCACCATCACATTCGTGATCCACCTCGTCATGAAGGGCAAGTCACCTCCAAGCAACATGTGCACGACGACGACGAACGACATCTACTACGAGCTCAAGTGCGACAACGCCCACATCATCATGATGATGCTCACCAAGCGCAAATGCAAAAGTCCCAACAAGCCCTACTTCACGCCAAGTCCAAACTTCATGACCATAAGAGAAGACCGTGAGACGAGCACCACCAAGATGAAGCTACGGCTACAACAACCACTTTGGCATCGTCGCCAAGTGCTATCAAGGCATCTTCGCCTTTGGACGTACGACATCTTCGCCTACTTCCCATGAGTTCGCCTACATCGACATCTTCACCAACGAGGCGACCACCTACGAGTGAGGGCGACACTTCCGTCTCGGAAGCCCCCCACGGAAGATGGCCGAGCATGGGACATTCCCTTTGGTCATGGAGACAAGATACGAGGTGCCACATCATATGGGCCTCCAACAACAAGACGGTGATAAGACAGTCGAGCAAGGGCCATCCCCTTTGACCACGGCGACGAGCATGAACCTCTTCAACAACATGAAGACGGCGCCCATATTGGACCCATACTCCGAGTTAAGCTACGAGACTGCACATGAGACCTTATCTTTGGTCTTGTAGGAGAGTGATGATGTACCATCTTCGGCCTTCATCCCTGGCTGTGGCAACGATATGATTGAGCATGAAGACATTTGCACCTACATCTCTCCGACACCCATATGCCATGACATGCCCCAATTGCCATGTGACGAAAGCCACCACCACATGAGTGGCATGAGTGACTCCACCATACGTGACATTGAGAGCATTTCCTATGAGAGGATGAGTGTGACCACCACTAGCCCCACACTTGAGAGAATGCCAGACATCCTATGTGAGGTTGAGAACCATTTGAGTGACTCCACCAACCAAATAAGTGAGAGCATCCAAGAGGGAGTGAGTGAGCCACCACACTTAGTGAGTGAGGTAGTTGACACGACACGTGAGGCCACTATGATTTCTAACAACCTAACCTCTACTCCGAGTGTGTTTTCTTCTTTGGTGCTAGGTCTCCTACATGACAACATGCCTATCATTGACGAGTCCATACCTCCAATGTTGACAACGATGGCCATGGTGGAAGAAGATGCACCCCCCACATGGTTCCATCAAGTTGAAGATGATCACTACTCGGTCTTCGACACCTCACCTACAACACATGAGCGATGCTCCAAAGGTAACATAGGTGATGGTGCTTCTCTTGTCCCACTAGTGGACTATCTCACCAATGATTGCTTGCATGATGTTGATCCACCTATTCCCATGCTTCATGCTAGTGCGAATTCTTCATGTCATGACTTACCAATTTATGGTAAATATGATGATGAGCATGTTGATTTGCCTAGTTGTGATGCTAAGCTCCATAAGATATCATGTGAAAATTCTTTTGGTCACATCATGTTTGACAATCCATTAACCTTATCATATGCTATGAGTGATGTTGGTGTACAAAAGTAGGGGCTCTCCTTTTGACCCCTTTACTTTTCCACGGGCAGTCAGAGCCACGCGCCGCACCACACTTAACAGGGCAGAGGAGGGAAGCTGGAGAGAAGCCAAGGCACAAGACGAACAAGGCGATGCCAAGACCGGAAGCACGGGGGCAAGAGGGCGAGGTGGACTCCCTCGGCAAGATCCTTGTCGGGGCAACTTGCCCAATGCCAGCGGAGTGAACCACCCTTGAGCCCACCGGCTCCAACCTAACCAGCTGCGTTGGAACCAGGGCTCGGGAGGCGCCTCTGTGGTGGCATGCAAATCTTCATCAAACTCATAAATATATGAGTTCAGATGAGGACTAGAAGACGGCGACCCTCGGCAGGATCCTAGCCGAGGAAATCCACAAGACCCCCAGCAAGACCCATGCCGGGGATGACAGCAATGCCACGGCAAGACCCTTGCCGAGCCCCCGGCAAGATCCTTGCCGAGGGCGTCAGCAGGGCCACTACCAGGCCTGCACCAGCCAAGACTCCACCGCCGTTCGCATGAAGCTGCCAGCCCAACCAGCTGGGTGGGCACCTGCGTGGCAACATGTAGCTTCCAGGCCAACTCATCAAGCACGTGCATGGAAGCATCCAGATCTTCCTAAAGTCCCTACCACCGCGCCACCTCAGCTGCCTGCATGCCTACATGGCGTTGCATGCATCGCCAGCCTGGGCGCGTGTTGAAGCGAGGCGAAGCGGCAACGGACAGGATGAGCCTCGTTCCCATCCCCGATAAAGCTAATGGACACCTGTGTAGCGCATTCAATGCGCTTTGTCTTGTAATGCCGTGCGATAAGCTCGCGCACTGTAGGCCTTTCCACCTCCTGTGTACACTGTGGCAGCCCCTTTTTCCTATAAAAGGAGGCTCAGGCGACTAGGAGAAGGATTCGGGCTTTTTGGAACGGGGCGGCCACCGTAGCTAGTTCAGAAAGCTCAAGAAGACTCAATACATCCACCAAAGCAGGACTAGGGTTTTACGCATCCTCGCGGCCCGAACCTGGGTAAACGATCTGTGTGCTTGCTCTTAGACCTTGTCTTCTAACGACCCCGCACCCGCCAACTGTAGAAGGGATCCCAGGGATCCGATAGGTGTCGTTCCCACCGACATCTTTGGCGCGCCAGGTAGGGGGCGCAGTTGTGAGAATCTGGTCTAGCGGCCGGCTTAGCAGTTCCTCGCGGTCATGGCTTCTGGAGAAGAAGACAACCAAGGGAACGACGCCGCCTGCAAGCGCGAAGGACGCCGGTGCAGCGACAGGAAAGCTAAGTCATACGAAACCTTAAGCAATTTCCTTTTTATATATGAGGTTATTGTCCTTGAAGGTCCTGCCCTATGTATGAAAGCCTGCACGCAAAGGGGCCCTTCCGCAATTAGCAACGCCCTTGTTCTATTTTGAGTCCGCTCAACAGCTCAGGCGACCGCGCTGAGAGTGGCAGGGTAGCCTTCCGCAATTGGCAACGCTCTCGATTCTGACTCGAGTCAAGCTCGACAGTTCAAGCGGCCGCGCCGAGAGTGGCAGGATAGCCTTCCGCAATTGGCAACACTCTCGATTCTGACTCGAGTCAAGCTCGACAGTTCGAGTAGCTGTGTTGAGAATGGTAAGGTGGTTTGGTCGGCAGCAAGCACACCCGGCAGGCCATTGGGAATCCCACCTCAAGGTGCCGCCCTGGGTTTACGTGCCGGCAAGCCTACCCATTTAACATAGGGTAAACATACAAAGGGAAGATCGAACAAGAAGATAACATGCATTGTACCAAAAGTGTTGCAGAGTTATATTACATCAATTGTTGCTGCGGTTCTAACTAAATATAAAAACTGTCTTGGTTATGAACTTGCAGCGACAGTGGGAGACGGGGTGCCTAATCTCGGCGCGGGCCCTCCACCCTCTTGATTTCCCCGACGCGGCTGATGATAGGCTTGATACGCTCCTTGAGCGCCGCGAGGTCCTCACCCGCCGGCAAGTTGTCCAGCGCGGCGTCGAAGTCGAGGTTGGGGTTCCAGTATGCCATCTTGGTGAGAACCTTGGTCATGGCACCCTGGCAAAGCCTCCGGGCCTCATTGGCCAGTGAGGACGCCCGGTTGGCATGAAGTCGCTCCAAGGCACCGACAACCCTCTCAAAGAACAGGGTCAGGCTGCAGTTGGCGCTCAAGTTTGGCTCCGGGCCGTACCTCACATCCGGTATCCCCATGGCAGCCAGCTGCATGGTGGCCTTGTTGGCAACGGCGGCGAGGCGATTGAGCCAGCGGGTCTCGCCCTCCACATGCTCCTTGTGGGCAAGGGTGTCATCCTTCCGCAGCCGCTTCTCGGTCTCCAGGTTCTTGGTCAGGGTCTCCTCCCGGGCCTTTTTCTCCGACAACATTCCATCGAGACCCTCCAGCTTCAGCCTGAGGTCTTTGATGGAGTTGTTGTCCTCGGAGAGCTCCCCAGCCCTGCTGAGGACTGCGCCCTGCGCCTCCGTCAGAGCGCTGTTGAGTGTGTCCTTCTCCTTGGACAGCACCAGGACCTGGTTTTTCAGCCCGTCCCGCTTCACCTCCAGCTCCTTCGTCTTGTTGGCGTGAACCTGGGCCTGGTCATTGAGTGCCTCCCTGTGCCTCTGCTCCAGCCCCTGGGTCTGCTCCATGAAGACCTTCTCCACCTCCTCATCCTTGCGGCGGAGCGTTGCGGCAAGCTTCTCCTCACGCGCGGCAAGGTCCTCCTCCTTGGAGTTCAGCCCGGCCTATTGCTAGGCTCGAGCGGCCTCGGCTATGGTGGCCAAGCTCTCCGCCCTCTCCTAGGCCTTCTCAATGTCGGCATGCTTCATGGTGAGCTCCACCTCGCGCTTGGTCAGCTCGCCCTGGGCGACCTTCAGCTCCTCACAAGCTTTGCAGAACCAAGTCTGCGTCTCGGCGACGCGTACCTTGAGGTCCGCCTCCGCCTTGTCCACCGTTGCCGCCATGGACTTGGCCTTGTCCAAGCGGGCGCAATGGAGGGCTTGGAGCTTCCGGAAGTTGGCACCCATGGCCTGGAGAAGCCGCTCCTCCTGAGAACCATCGCCACTGGCGCTCGGCTCGTCAACAACCTTGAGCCCTGCGGTGGCAAGCACATCTTCATCGAAAACCTCTCCCTCGATGGGCGCCCTGGAGCTCGACGACCCTGGGAGGTGGACGAAGAGGTCGTCGCTCACCCTCAGGTACCTGCCGGAGCCAGAGGCAGTAGAGGAGGAAGGCTGGTCATCAGCCCCCTCCTCCTCGGCAACGGGCTTGCCGGCCTCCCAGGCAGGTCCCTTGCAGGCCTCCTCGGCATGAGCCTTGCCGGGCTCACCGGTAGGTCCCTTGGTGGCGTCCTCGGCAGCACCCTTGGCGGCCTCTTTGGCGGCGGTCTTCTCGACCTCCGTCGTGGCGTTCTAGGCGACATCCTCGATGACGGTGTCCAGGTCCTCGCGGTCCGCCAGGAGAGGATCTGGGTATCGCAAGGGGGGGTGAAGTGAAGCCAAGACCAGGATTCAAGAACAACAAAAGAGAAGGGATGGAAGGCGAGTGGCTTACCCATGCCGGGCTGGGAAGCAGAGGCCCTCTCTCCGCCAACATCAGGCGCTGAGGTGCGGCTGCCGGTGCCCAAGCTTGCCTCCTCCTCCTCTGTGTGCATGGGCTCGGTGCTTGGCGCCCTTGCTGGGGACGCCCCTCGGTGCGGCATGGTTGACGGAGGTGGCGTGTTGGGGGTAGACCTCAGTGGCTCCTCCTGCTGCAGTCCTCCTCCTGCGACCACGGCATGGTCAGCACCAAGGATCATGCCCTTGGCACACGTCGACAGGGAGTGAGTGGAGAACTTATGATGGGGGCTGCGCCGGGGGCTGGCTGCCCACCGAAGACCTGGCCCTCTTCACCCTCTGGGCCAGTGTCTCCATATCCCCGCCAAGACGAAAACAAGTCAAGATAAGGAGCACAATCAGTGGAGCTGAAGATGATGAAAGGAAACGACACTTACTCGTCCTCCTCCTCCTCTTCTGATGCCTTCCACTTCCTCCTCGGGCTGAGAGACCCGAGGTCAAAGAAGACCTCCGTGTCGTCGCCTGCGAGAGGAGGGGAAGTGGGTGGGGGAGGGGAAGCAGGCGGAGTTGGGGGACGCTTGCACGAAGAAGAAGCAGATGCTTTCTTCTTCGCCACCGCGGCCTTCACCAACTTCTTCACCGCCGCGGCCCTCGCTTGGCGTGCGGATGTCTCCTGGGTTTGCCGGTGTGGCATGGCCCTGCTGGGCCGAACCGGCTCGGCGGAGGTGGCCCGTCGCAGGACTCGACTTTTCCCCACGGCTGGGGGCTCGGCAGCCTCAGCCTCCTCCTCGGACGGATCGTCGTCATCGTCTTCAATAAGAGGAGCCCCGACGCCGGCACTGCTGGCCTCCCCAGCAGACTCCGCCCACTGTCGAGCTCCTTTCCTCAGCGGCCGCCATGGCTTTATCCTCCACGCCGCCGGTGCTGCCAGCCTCCCTGGCAAGCTCTGCCTCCGCCACCCTGGCGGCGATGTAGTCCAGCTCCGCCTGGGTGGTGTCCTGGACGAGCCACGGATCCTCGCGGATGTACTTCTCCGCCAGGGTGTCAAAAAACTCCTGCACCTGCTCCTCTGGTGGCGCGACCCAGTTTCGGACAGGGCCCTGCGTGTTGCAGTCCGACATCATGGTGATGATGTCGGTCTGGCGCGAGTTGTTGCTTAGCGGGACCACCCCCTCCGGCAACCCAAACAAGGGCCCCTTGACGACCTTGCCGGCCTTCACAGCCTTGCCGGACCTCTAGGCCCTGCCGTCGCGGTCCACATCGAGCTAGAAGAGCCGCTGGCAGAAGTGGGCGTGCGCCAACACGGTGAAGTTGTGGTCGAGGCTGGGGCGGAGTCACATGATGTCCGCTGCATTCGTGAAGAGCCAGGCCGACCTCCCCTTGTTATGCAACGGAGCAATTCAGCGGCGGAGGAAATCCGCCCCGATCATCTAAAGGCTGAGCCCGGCCCCGGTGAGGCGAAGAATCCTGGTGGTGGCGACCGTGAGCTTTGCATCATCGGGATCGACACTGCTCCAATCATTGCTGCGAACCGGCGGTGCCTGGCGAACCCGGCAGAACTCTTATGGATCCTCCTCTTCAATCCAGCACCACCGGCCCCGCCACTCCTCCCACCTCTCCTTCTGAGTGCCCTCCAGATATGTCCCCTTGGACCTCGGGATCCAGGCGACACAACCGGAGATGGCGCCTCCCTTCTGGATTCGAGGGAAGAAATAGTGGTGGAAGAGCACCGTGTTGGGGTGCACGCCGGTGAAGCCCTCGCAGAGATGGGCGAAGAGAGCCATGCACGCCATGGAGTTTGGGGTAAAATCTAGGAGGTGGAAACCGAAGGTATGCATGATGTCATTGAAGAAGTCGGAGAAGGGGGGGCAAAGGCCGTAGGAGAAGTAATCGGTGAAGAGCGGATACCGACTCGGGGCGGCCTCGCCGCAGTTGGCGGGGATGACACGTGTGGCGGGATGTCCCGTCGTCTCTCCCCCCGTCTTGACCCCCCACAGCGGCCTAAAGTTGTCCCGAAGGTGGGCCGCGTCGACCGTCGAAGGAAAGTAGGCGAGCTCCGTCCTCCGCGCCGCCGACTCCTTCTCCGGTAGCTCCGCTCCTCCGGCGTTCTTGGCCACTCCCTTGTCCTTGTCAGTCTTGGGTGCCATGGTGGCTACGAGCAGTGGAAGGGAAAGGGCAGTGAAAGTGCAGCAGCGGCGGGCAGGGGCTTGTGGAAGAAGGAAGGAACAGCGGCTTTGAGATTGGAGAAGACACAGAGGGTAAATGAGCAGCGTGCCCGCGGCCGTTTCCTTTTTTACGGGGGAGGCGCGGGCCGCCTCTTTACCACGATGTGATGCATGCGTGCGGGAACTGCCACACGCATGACCCCCATGTCACGCACGACCCTCCATGTCGCGCGTTCAACGCGGGTCGTGGGAAGCGCAGCGGACGAGAAATTACTATGGTAAATCCGCCCCACCTACCCGCGCACCGTTCTGGGCCTAGGCCAACAACGCGTTGCGCTTACGTATGCCCTAGGCGTGGGGGCTCCTGTCTCTGTACACAAGTAGGGGCTCTCCTTTTGACCCCTTCACTTGTGCACGGGTAGTCAGAGCCACACACCGCGGCCACACTTAACAGGGCAGAGGAGGGAAGCCGGAGAGAAGCCAAGGCACAAGATGACCAAGGCGACGCCAAGACCGGAAGCACCAGAGGGCAAGAGGGCGAGGTGGACTCCCTTGGCAAGATCCTTGCTGGGGCAGCCCCCCGCAGCCCCGGCAAGAGCCTCGCCGGGGAAACTTGCCTGATGCCAGCGGAGTGAACCACCCTTGAGCCCACCGGCTCCAACCTAACCAGCTGCGTTGGAAACAGGGCTCGGGAGGCGCCTCTGTGGTGGCATGCAAATCTTCGTCAAACTCATAAATATATGAGTTCAGATAAGGACTAGAGGACGGCGACCCTCGGCAAGATCATAGCCGTGGAAATCCACAAGACCCATGGCAAGACCCTTGCCGGGGATGACAGCAACGCCACGGCAAGACCCTTGCCGTGGGCGTCAGCAGGGCCACTGCCAGGCCCGCACCAGCCAAGACTCCGCCGCCATTCGCCTGCAGCTGCCAGCCCGACCAGCTGGGCAGGAACCTGCGTGGCAACATGCAGCTTCCAGGCCAACTCGGCAAGCACCTGCATGGCGGCATGCAGATCTTCCTAAAGGCCCTACCTCCGCGCTACCTCAGCTGCCTGCCTGCCTACATGGTGCTGCATGCATCACTAGCCTGGGCGCGTGTCGAAGCGAGGCGAAGCGGCGATGGACGGGACGGGGCTTGTTCCCATCCCTGATAAAGCTAATGGACACCTACGAAGCGCATTTAATGCGCTTTGTCACGTAATACCGTGTGATAAGCTCGCGCACTGTAGGCCTTTCCACCTCCTGTGTGCCACTGTGGCAGACCCTTTTCCTATAAAAGGAGGCCCAAGGCGACCAGGAGAAGGATTCACGCTTTTTGGAATGGGGCGGCCACCGTAGCTAGTTCAAAAAGCTCAAGAACACTTAATACATCCACCAAAGCAAGACTAGGTTTATACGCATCCTCGCGGCCCGAACCTGGGTAATCAATCTATGTGCTTGCTCTTAGACATGCTCTTCTCATGACCCCGCAGCCGCCGACCGTAGAAGGGATCCCAGGGATCCCATAGGTGTCGTTCCCACCGACAAGTGACATATCCCATATTGCATCATTTCAATGTCAACATAGTGACTATGCATGCCCCATTACAATAAATCCCATTTGCACTTATGGCATAGATGATGAGATGATGGTCATTGGCTTTTGTTTCTCTTGCGATGATATTGCTATGCTTCCTTTACAAAATTTGCACAATTCATCTCATATGTCATGCCATGAAAATTATTGTCTATCGCATGATTACATCCCTTGTATGCACCATATGCATACCATTACTCACAAAGCTCTAGATATTGCGAGTGATGCATTACATCCTTTGAGTCTCCATTATGCCATACATAACAACAAACCTATCGTGATGGACGACATGTTTCTATATCACGCATCTCATTTATTTGAGCATTGGATATTCCGTACTAACCAACACAAGCACATGGGCATCATGATGGATGATGTTTACATATACCATGCACACACAATTTTTCCTTTGTCTTCGTTTTGTGTAGGTACTCACGTATACTCGTCAACCTCTCAATCCCAAGAGTTGATGAAACAAGCTCTTGAGAGCAAAGATGACTTGGGATCCCGTGGATTGTCCTTCCCACCATTCCCTTCACGCCACGACTTCGCGCATTCCTTTTACTTGGCTCTCACACGGCTTTGGGCTATATATCACTTGTTACGTTATGCCCATTCTCTCGTGTTCACTTTGCATGCTATGCCTCTTTTTATGTCTTTGCCATGCAATTGTGACCCTTGCTTGCATATACCCATGATTCACCATTTTACTACTCATATGTGTATTTGCATGCTTGGTGGAGATCCTTGTTGCTATTGCCATGTTTATCATGTGCCTCATGCTACTGTTGCTTGTTGTGTTGGGAGAGTCATGATGTCCCATTGCTATTTACATATGGCCTCTCTCCAATGCATTGATGATACGTTTCCCATATCCTCCTTTCATGCTTGTGCTATGTCATGTGAATTATTCATGCACACTATTTTCACCCATGACATGCTTGCGATGATTCCTCCTAGTATGTTGCATCTTCGCACTACTAGCTTGCTTGACTTGATCGCTATGATTGCTTGCTTTGTCGCATCACCCATGTTCCATTCTTACTCGCTTTCTTGGGTTGATGACGTATATGTTCATGCCTCTCACTTGATTTGTCTTGATCATTATCTCTTATCTCCATTAGTGCCATATCTCATATACCCTTGTATTGAGTGCCAACTTGCTATGCTTATTGATCGTGGAGACTTGGACATATTACTTGTGATGCATGCTTGTTTGATTGAGTCTATTGTATATGGTTGTTCTCGCATCATATGCCTCCATACTATGAAATCGTCCCTTGTCCTTTCTTATGATGAGCATGATGCACACTCGTTGGGTATCTTACCACACGAATGATAGGATTTGCACTTACGCTAACTTCATTTGTTTTTCTGAGTATTTGTCATGTTCTTTCATTTTGAAGGATTCACAAGGTGGTACCATCACGATAAAACTTGGTCATGTGAAGGCGTACATGATGTGCAACACCAACATTCTCGACATCCTCATAAAGGTGAACTCCTTCCCTTAGCGCCATCTTCACATATGCATATTGGATGGGCCATACTTTCATTGTTGTTTCCTTCTTCTTGTCAACATGATACATATATCAGATGGAGGACTGACATTGGAGATGGACCCTATGCACCTTCAAGTTGAGGAGTGCGACGACATCGAGTTATGCACATCATACTCCGTGAGCGACATCTTCAACATCAAAGATCTCTTGCCCTACCATGGTGATGAAGATTTCGATCCGAGGTCCGATCTTTCCCAAGGGAGGGGAGATGATGCGGAGCATCCTATGGTCATCCCTATGGACCTACCACCGTATCATCAAGTGCCAAGAGGACCCATGACACGAGCCCGAGCTAGAGCTCTCGAGAACGAGGTGACTTCTTTCCTTAGTGATATCCCATTTGATCCTCTCGAGACATGGCTACTACCTAAGTCCGGAATGTTATGCATGATTAGGTATCAGGAGGACCCCCCCCCCCAAAGATGCACATGAAGTAGGACAAACCACCAAGTCCATGGATGAAGAGAAACGCCGAAAGGAGAAGAAGGCAGCTCCAGGACCCGGACATCCGGCCCTAGGCCCGGACATCCGGCCGCTGGAGACGACCACTACAGTAACAGCCGCCCAGCCGCCAAGTGCTACAGGCCCCGAACATCCGGCGTCAACCCCGGACATCCGGCGCCTCGCCAAGTCCCGGACATCCAGCCTCACCCTCGGAAATCTGGACACCACCAAACAGAGAGCAACAAAGTCAGCTCCTCCAGCCCGGACACCCGGCCTGCCAGCCCGGACATCCGGCTCTCCATGAAGCCGCCTGCGTGCAGTGCTTCTGGGCTGAGGCCCATGTACCCCTTCGCCCCTTAGACTATATATGCTTCCCCTCCACCTAAGTTTTAGGGTTAGCAAAGTATTAGCTCATATTTTGTGTGAGAGCTTTGCTCATCCACTGGGATACCTTCTCCTCGGAGATTCGAGCCTCCACCGAAAAAGATCCCCCAAGGGTATTCAAGACCCCTTTTAGGGAAGAACTCAAGACCTCCTCACGGAAAAGACCGGCTACCCCTGTATCGTCCTTAGTTTTCCATGGATCGTGTATCTTTCCTTATGTACTCGAGGATCTAGCACATGTGTGACTCATTCGTGTTGGTTTAGTGTTTCCTCTTGTGTTTCCCCTTGTGTTTTCCCTTGTTTTCCCCCTTGTGTTCCTTCTGTTGTTCGCGAGATCCGCTCCTTTCGTGAAAGATCGGGCGATTAGGGTTCTACCCTACATCATCTTGGTATCTAGAGCCACGTTGATCACGATTTCGGAGCCTCCCTTCTTTGTTTTATAGCCTAAATTTGTTGATTTCGTCGTAGAATTCGAAAATCCCCACCAAAAATAGCCCCCAATTTTTTTTTGTGATTTGTTTGTTTGATGAAGTTTTGTTGGATTTGATCCATGGATTTGCTTGGTTTCAAGTGGATCTAGCATATCCCCACTTTTCCCCACTTTCCATCCACGAAATCTCTTCAATTTTGCCTTGGAATCATCTATTCCTGCCCCTAATTCAAAAATTTCCGCCCCAAACGAGATCTGGATTCGTCGGGCCGGACATCCGGCTCCTGGAGAACCAAATCTGCTCGGTTCTGGATAGACAGCCCCGGAAATCCGGGCTCCACCCCGGACATCCAGCCCCTCGGATTTCAGCCTTCCCCGTTTCACCGTTTTGTCCATAACTAATTCATTCGGAGTCCGATTTTCACGTTCTTTCGCTCATTGAAAAGCTCTTCACATCCCCCTTCCACAAAAATACTACCATCAACATTTGACTCCATCAAATTTTTGTAACTTTGGCATCTTTGCCTTGGGCTTCCACCACAACCTCTGCATAACCACCACCGACTTCCGCAACCTAACCAATTTTGTTCCCCTTAGCATTAGTGGTTGTTTGAGTTGTGATTTGAGTCTCCTAAGGTGTTTAGGCTCCTTGGGGAGAAGAAGGCAACTCCAGGACCCGGACATCCGGCCGCTGCAGACGACCACTACAGCAACAGCCGCCCAGCCGCCAAGTGCTACAGGCCCCGGACATCCGGCGTCAACCCCGGATATCCGGCACCTCGCCAAGTCCCAAACATCCGGCCTCGCCCCCGGAAATCCGGACACCACCAAACAGAGAGCAAGAAAGTCAGCTCCTCCATCCTGGACATCCGGCCTACCAGCCCGGACATCCGGCTCTCCGTGAAGCCCCGGACATCCGTCTTGTCGCCCGGACGTCCGGCCTCCCCTGCCTGCGTGCAGTGCTTCTGGGCCGAGGCCCATGTACCCCTTCGCCCCTTAGACTATATATGCTTCCCCTCCACCTACATTTTAGGGTTAGCAAAGGATTTGCTCATATTTTGTGTGAGATCTTTGCTCATCCACTTGGATACCTTCACCTCGGAGATTCGAGCCTCCACCGGAGAAGATCCCCCAAGCGGATTCAAGACCCCTTTTAGGGAAGAACTCAAGACCTCCTCACGGAGAAGACCGGCTACCCTTGTATTGTCCTTAGTTGTCCGTGGATCGTGTATCTTTCCTTATGTACTCGAGGATCTAGCAGATGTGTGACTTATTCGTGTTGGTTTAGTGTTTCCTCTTGTGTTTCCCCTTGTGTTTTCCTTCGTTTCCCCCTTGTGTTCCTCGTGTTCTTCGCGGGATCCAATCGTTTCGTGAAAGATCAGGAGATTAGGGTTCTACCCTACATCACGAGGTGAAACTCCCCTGGAAAGGCCCTTGCCGGGGTGGCCTTCACAGCCCCGGCAAGAGCCTTCCCGGGCCGACTTGCCCAACACCAACAAGGTCGCCACCCTTGAGTCTAAGAGTCCCGACGCCATCAACCACATTGGAACCAAGGCTCGGGAGGCGCCTCCATGGTAGCATACAGATCTTTGGGAAGACAAAAGGCCTGTGAGGCCTAGATAGGAACCAAGAAACAAGACAACAGCAAGGCTCCTTGCCGAGGATGCCCACGAGGCCCCGGCAAGCCTCCTACCGAGGATGTCCACGAGGCCCCAGCAAGCCTCCTGCCAAAGATACCCATGATTTCCTGGCAAGACTCTTGCTGAGGGCGCCCACAAGGCCCCGGTAAGACCCTTGTCGGGATGATCAGCAAGACCGCGTCAAGGCCTTGCCACCTCGTCGCCAGCCTAGCTCAGCAGCCGACGCACCAACTAAGTAGGTACCCACGTGGCAGTACATGGCTCCTAGGCCAACCAGTCAAGCACCTATGTGGTGGCATGCAGATCTTCGTGAACACCCTGCCACTGCGCCAGCTCAGCAGCTTGCCAGCCTACATGGTGTTGCATGCCTTGTTGGCCTGGACGCATGTCGGAGCAAGGCAAAGCAGCGACGGATGGGACGGGCTTCGTTACCATCCCCGATAAAGCATGGGAGACCTAAGTAGCGCATTTAATGCATTTTGTCCCGTGATGTTAGGCGATAAGCTCGACCACTATATAACTTTCCACCTCCTGTGTGCCACTATGGCAGCCCCTTTGACTGTAAAAGGAGGCCCGCGGTGTACTGTGAGAGGATTCGGACTTTTTGGACCCTGCATGCTTTGTAGATAGTCCAAGAACACCAGATAAATGCAAACAAGCAAGAGTAGGGTATTACACATCACTTGCGGCCCAGACCTGGATAAACTCCCTCATGTTGATCTTCTAAACCCGCTCTTTTTACAGCCCCGTGCCCTATCAACCATAGAAGGGTTTCCCCGTGATCCCATAGGTGTCGTTCCTGTACCCTGACATCTTTGGCGTGCCAGGTAGGGGCGCAAGCTGTGAAAATCCGGTTTTGGGGTCAACTTAGCGACTCCATCGTCGCGATGGCTCGAGAGGAGAAGGCGACGTCAATCAGCCGCGCTCTGGTCCTGTCTACAGCCACAACGACCGTCCGCGTGGTCCTAAAAAGCTAAGTCACGCACAACCTTAAGCATTTCTTCTTAATATAAGGTTATTCTCCTCGAAAGATCTTGCTCTTTGTATGGAAAACATGCACGCAATGGGACCCTTCCACTATTGGCAACGCCCTTGTTCTGTTTTGAGTCTGCTCAATAGTTCGAGCAGCCGCGCTGAGAACAACGAGGTGACCTGCCCGCTATTCGCAACATCCTTGTTCTGTTTCGAGTCTGCTCAACAGTTCAAGCGGCCGCGCCGAGAGCGTCAAGGTGGTTTGTCCGGTAGCAAGCGCGCCCCGGCAGGCTGCTAAGGATCCATCCTCAAAGCGCCATAGCATGGGTTTACGCGCCGGTGCACCTATCCTACTGAGCGTAGGGTGTATACGTACAAAGAAAGATCGATACAGGAAGATAGCATGTTCCATCTTAAAGTACTACAGAGTTATATTACATAAATAATTGTTGCGATTCTAACTTAAGATAAAAATTGTCTTGGTCATGAACTCGCAGCGGCAACGAGAAATGGGGTGGCTAGTCCTGGCGCTGGCCCTCCACTCTCTGGATTCCGTCGACGCAGCTGATGATGGGCTCGATACACTCTCTGAGCACCGTGAGGTCCGTCCCTTCAGCAAGCTCTCCAGCGCGTCAGCGAAGTCGACGCCGGGGTTCCAGAACGCCACCTTGGTGAGTACCTTGGTCAGGGTGCCCCGGCAGAGCCTCCGGGACTCGTTGGCCAGATAGGCTGCTCGATTGGAGCAGAGTTGCTCCAAGGCTTCGAGGATGCCCTTGAAGAATAGGGTCAGCCTAGCGTTGGGGCTCACGTTCAGCTCCTGGGAGTACCTGACATTTGGTATCCCCATGGCAGCCAGCTTCATGGTGATCCTGCTGGCGACGTCGATGAGGCGGCTGATCCAGAGGTTTACGCCCTTTGCGTACTCCTTGTGCTCGGCGGTGTCATTCCTCCGGAGCTGCCTCTTGTCCTCCAGGGCCTTGTTCAAGATTTCTTCACGAGCCCTGGCCACCGAAAGCTTTCCCTCCAAGCCGCCCAGCTTCAACTTGAGATCGTTGATGGAGTCATTGGCCTCGGTGAGCGGCTTCTCCTTGTCGGAGATGGCGACCTCCGCATTCGCTAGAGTGCGGTTGGCCGTGTCCCTCTCCTTCGTCAGCTCTGAGGCCACCTTCTTCAGCTCCTCCCGATCCAGCTCCAGCTCCTTCACCCTGTCGGCATGGACCATGGCTTGAGCATTGAGTGCTTCCGTGTGCCTCTGCTCCAGTTCCTGGGTCTGCTACGCGATGATCTTCTCGACCTCCTCGTCCTTGCCGCGGAGCATGGCGGCGAGCGCCTCCTCACGAGAGGCAAGGTCCTCCTCCTAGGAGTTCAGTAGAGCCTGGTGATGTTACCAAGCAGCCTCGTCCTTGGCGGCATGTTCCTTTGCCGCCTCCTGGGCCTTCTCGACATCGGCCTGCTTCAGGATGAGCTCCCGCTTGCGCTCCTCCAGCTCACCCTATGCGGCCCTCGGTTCATCCCTGGCCTCGCCAAACCAGACCTACGTCTCAGTGACACGCTCCTCAAAAGCTGCCTCCGCCTTATCCATCGCAGCCATCCTGGATTTTACCTTGTCTTGGCGGGCCTGGTGGAGCGCCTGGAGCCTCTGTAAGTTGGCACTCATGGCTCGGAGGAGCTGCTCCTCCTGGGAACCACCTCCGCCCGCGCTCGGTTCATCAACAACCTCGAGCCCGGCGGAGGCGAGCACTTCATCGTCACACACCTCCCCCTCGGTTGGCGCCCTGGGAGGTGGACGAACAGGTCATGGCCCACCTTCAAGTACTTTCCCAGGCCAGGGGTGGCAAAGGAGGAATGTTGGTCATCAACCACCCCCTCCCCGGCAGGCCCCTTGCAGGCCTCCTCAGCGGTGGTCTTGGCGGCCTCCTCGGCAAAAATCTTGTTGGCCTCGGCCTCGGCGTCTAGCGACCTCCCCGATGACGGTGTCAATATCCTCCCGGTCCGCCGAGGAAGGGTATGGATACCAAGAAAGGAAATAAGATGGAGCCAAGATCAAGATTCGAAAAGAAGAAGAAAGAATAGGGACGAGAAGCAAACAACTTACCCACACTGGGCTGGGAAGAAGTGGCACCCTCCCCGCCAACATTCGTTGTCGAGGCAGAACCACCGGCACCCAAGCTCGCCTCCTCCTCCTCCATGCGCGTGGGCTCGGTGGTGGATGCCCTTGCAGGGGACGCCCCTCTGGGCGGCGTAGTTGAGGGGGGCGGCATGTTGGGAGTGGCCCTCGGCGGCTCCTCCTGCTGCCGTTCCTCTCATGCAAACCTGGCAAGGTCAGCATCAAGAATTCGCACCCCAATGCGCATCAGTGATTTAGTGAGTGGTGAACTCACGCTGGGGGCTGAAGCGAGGGCTGCGTCGGGGGCTGCTCTCCACCAACACTGCCGTACACGACATGCCCGCCGGGGGCTTGTCGCCCATCAAGGCCATGGCCCTCTTCGCCACCCTCTAGGCCATCGTCTCCGTGTCCCTGTGAAGATAACAATCAAATCAAAGGAGGATAACACGGGCGTGAGGTCATGAGATGATGGGGGGCGAAATACTTACTCGTCCTCCACCGCCTCCTCCACTAGCTTCCTCTTCCTCTTCGGGCTAAAAGATCCAAGGTCGAATTCGATCCCCAGGGTGCTGTCCGAGAGAGGGGGGAAGGAGATGGGGTCTAGCGCCGCTTGGACGAGGAGGAGGCAGTCGCCGTCTTCTTCGCCACCACGGCCTTCACCGTCTTCTTTGCTGCCACGGCCTTCATCTCCCTCATCTGGCGCATGAGCTACTCCTGAGCCGGTTGCCGCTGTGCGGCCCTGCCCGGCCGGATCGGCTCGAAGGAGCTGGCCCGCCGCAGGATGCGTTTTTCCCCACGGACGGAGGGTCGCCCGCTTCGGCTTCCTCTTCGGGCAACTCGTCGCCCGCATCTTCAGTAAGGGGGGCCCCAGCACCGGCGCCGCTAGCCTCCCTAGTAGACTCTGCCCACTGGGCGAGCTCCTTCTCCTCCACAGTCGCGTCTGCCTCATCCTCCATGGCGCCGGCGCTGCCGGCCTCCTTGGCAAGCGCCGCTTCCACCGCCCTGGCGGTGATGTATTCCAACTCCTCCTTGGTGGTGTCGCGGATGAGCAGTGGCTCGTCGCGGACATAGCCCTCCGACAAGTTGTCAAAAAAATCCTGCACTTGCTCTGCTGACGGCTCGGCCCAGACCGGGTCGAGGTCGTGCGTTGAAGTCCGGCATCATGGCGATGATGGCAGACTAGCGAGAGTTGTTGCTCAGTGGGACCACTCCCACCGGCAACCCAAACAGGGGCCCCTTGATGGCCTTGTCGGTCCTCTCAGCCCTGTCGTCATCGTCCACATTGAGCTGGAAGAGCCTCTCCCAAAAATGGGCATGCCCCAGCACCATGAAGTTATGGTTCAGGCCAGGCCGGAGCCTCATGACATCGGCCGCATTCCTGAAGTCCCAGGCCGGCCTCCCCTTGTTGTGCAGTAGAGCGATTCGGCGATGAATGAAATTTGCCCCAATCATCTCAAGGGTGAGCCCGGCCATGGTGAGGCGATGGATCCTGGTGGTGGTGACCATGAGCTTCTTGTCGTTGACGTAGAGGTCGCTCTAGTCCTTGTGGCGGGTCGACGGGCTCTGACGAACTTGGCAGAACTCCTGTGGATCCTCCTCCCTGATCCAGAGCCACCGGCCCCACCACTCGTCCCACCTCTCCTTCTGGGCACCCTCTGGGTACGTGCCCTTCTCCTGGGTCCCCGAGATCCAGGTGATGCACCCAGAAATGGCTTCCCCTGGCTGGATGCAAGGATAGAAGTAGTGGCAGGACAGCGTCGTGCTGCGGAGCACTCCGGAAAAGCCCTCGAAGAGATGGGTGAAGAGGGCCATGCATACCACGGCATTCGGCGCAAAGTCGAGGAGGTGGAAGCCGTAGGCGTGCATGATTTCGTTGAAGAAATCAGAGAAAGGGGGGCAGAGCCCGCAAGAAAAGTAATCGACGAAGAAGGGGTACCGATTTGGGCCGGCCTTGGCGAAGTCAGCAGGGATGATGTGTGTGGAAGGGTGCCCCATCATCTCCCTCCCCCACAAGGGCTTGAAGTAGTCCCTGAGGTGGACCGCATCGACCGTAGAGGGGAGATAGGCATGATGCGTCCGTAGCACTGCCAACTCGCTCTCTGGTGCCTTTTTCTCTGTGACGTCTTTGGCCACCCCTTTTCCTTTGCCTGTCTTGGGCGCCATGGCGACTGAGAGGGGATGGAGGATTAAGGGCAGTGCGGGCGCGGCAGCGGTGAGCAAAGGCAAAAGCTTGAGGAGGAAGAAGGGAGCGGCGATTCCAAGATTGGAGAAGGCATAGGGGGCAAATGAGTAGCGTGCCTGCGGTTTCTCCTTTTTTATGGGGAAGGCGCGGGCCGCCTCTTTACCATTTACCACAATGTGACGCAGACGTGCATCAACCACCCCACGCACAACCCCCACATCACGCATTCAACACGGGTCGTGGGGAAGCGTAACTAGCGAGGGAGTTACTACGGTAAAACTCTGCCGCTCGCGCACCGTTCTGGGCCTGGCCCAATAACGCTCTGCACTTATATGTGGCCCAGGCCCGGGGGCACCTGTCGGTGTACAAAAGTAGGGGTCCTTTTTTGTACCCCTTTACTTGTGTGTGGGCAGTCGCAACCACACGCCTGCGGCCATGCTTGGCGGAGCGGAGGACGCAAAGACCCAAGACTACCAGAGCCGTGCTCGAGGCCAGAGACATGAAGAGCACAGTGGCGAGGTAAAACTCCCCAGGCAAGGCCCTTGCTGAGGTGGCCTTCACGGCCCCGACAAGAGCCTTGCCGGGGCGACTTGCCCAACACCAACAAGGCCGCCACCCTTGAGTCTAAGAGTCCTGACACCATCAACCACATCGGAACCAACACTCAGGAGGCGCCTCCATGGTGGCATACAGATCTTTGTGAAGACAAAAGTCCTACGGGGCGTAGATAGGAACCAAGAAACAAGACAACAACAAGCCTCATTGCCGAGGATGCCCATGAGGCCCCAGGAAGCCTCCTGCCGAGGATGCCCACGAGGCCCCGGAAGCCTCCTGCCAAAGATACCCATGAGGCCCCGGCAAGACTCTTGCCGAGGGCGCCCACAAGGCCCCGGCAAGACCCTTGCCAGGAAGATCAGCAAGACCACGGCAAGGCCTTGCCGCCCCATCGCCAGCCCAGCTCAGCGGCCGACCCACCAACTAAGCAGGTACCCACGTGGCAGTACGTGGCTCCTAGGCCAACCAGTCAAGCACCTACGCGGTGGCATGCTTTCGTGAAGACCTTGCCACCGCGCCGGCTCAGCAACCTCGTTGGCCTAGACATGTGTCGGAGCAAGGCGAAGCGGCGACGGACGGGACAGGCTTCGTTACCATCCCCGATAAAGCAAGATGACACCTAAGTAGCACATTTAATGCATTTTGTCTCGGGATGTCAGGCGATAAGCTCGACCACTGTATAATTTTCCACCTCTTGTGTGCCACTATGGCAGCCCCTTTGACTATAAAAGGAGGCCCGCGGCATACTGTGAGAGGATTCAGACTTTTTGGACCCTGCATGCTTTGTAGCTAGTCCAAGAACACCAGATAAACACAAACCAGCAGGAGTAAGGTATTACGCATCACTTGCGGCCCGAACCAGGATAAACTCCCCCGTGTTGATCTTCTAAACCCGCTCTTTTTACAGCCCCGCGCCCCAGCAACCATAGAAGGGATTCCCTGTGATCCCATAGGTGTCGTTCCTGAACCCCGACAATCATTTTCACAAAATACATTACAAAGATGAATCATATGATGCAACCTCAATTCCATTTTTTTGTAGTTTTCTTTTACAAACCAAACTAGTGACAAAACAAGAAACTAAAAGATTCAATTGTAGGATCTAATGATATACCTTCAAGCACTCACCTCCCTGGCAACGGCGCCAGAAAAGAGCTTGATGTCTACTACGCAACTTTATTCTTGTAGACACGTGTTGGGCCTCCAAGCACAAAGTTCTGTAGGACAGTAGCAATTTTCCCTCAAGTGGATGACCTAAGGTTTATCAATCCGTGAGAGGTGTAGGATGAAGATGGTCTCTCTCAAACGATCCTGCAACCAAATACAAGAAATCTCTTGTTTCCCCAACACACCCAATACAATGGCAAATTGTATAGGTGCACTAGTTCGGCGAAGAGATGGTGATAAAAGTGTAATATGAATGGTAGAAACATATTTTTATAATATGAATAAATGGAAACAACAAGGTAGCAAATAGTAAATAGGCACAATAACGGTATTTCAATGCTTGAAAACAAGGCCTAGGGTCCGTACTTTCACTAGTGCAATCTCTCAACAATGCTAACATAGTTGGATCATATGATTATCCCTCAAAGCGCGATGAAGAATCACTCCTGAGTTCCTATTAGCGAAGAACAAAAGATAGGAATTGTTTGTAGGGTACTAAACCACCTCAAAGCTATTCTTTCTGTTCGATCTATTCGAGAGTTCGTACTAAAATAAGGCAAAGCTATTTTTTCCGTTCGATCTATCCTAGAGTTCATACTAGAATAACACCAAAGCATATTCATATTCATAATACTCAACCCACACAACTACAAGAGTGCCCCAAGATTCCTACCGGAGAAACAAGGACAAGAACGTGCATCAACCCCTATGCATAGATTACCCCAATGTCACCGCGGGAATCCGCAAGTTCAGTGCCAAAACATATATCAAGTGAATCAATACGATAGCCCATTGTCACCACGAGTATTCAATTGCAAGACATTATCAAGTGTTCTCAAATCCATAAAAGTATTCAATCCGATAACCACGAAATCTCAAAGGAAAAACTCAATTCAAAACAACAAGATAGAGAGCGGAAAACACCATATGATCCGACTATATTAACAAAGCCCGCGATACATCAAGATCGGGACATCTCAAGAACACGACAGAGAGAGAGAGAGAGATTAAACACATAGCTACTGATACAAACCCTCGGCCCCAAGGGTGGACTACTCCCTCCTCATCGTGGTTGTCGCCGGGATGATGAAGATGGCCACCGGAGATGATTCCCCCCTTTTTAAGGTGCCGGAACAGGTCTAGATTGGTTTTTGGTGGCTACGGAGCCCTGCGGCGATGGAACTTCTGATCTAGGTTAACCCCGAAGGGTTTCAGAATATTTGGGAATTTATAGTGCAAAGAAGGGATACGGGAGGCCACCGAGGTGGGCACAACCCACCTAGGCGCGCCAGGGGGCCCTGGCACGCCCTGGTGGGTTGTGCCCCCCCCCCTCGGGGCACCCCCAGGTGCTAATCTGGCCCATGGGGTTCCTTCTGGTCCAAAAAATCTCCAAAAAGTTTCGCGGTGTTTGGACTCCGTTTGATATTGATTTTCTGCGATGTAAAAAACAAGCAAAAAAACATCAACTGGCACTAGGGACTTGTCAATAGGTTAGTCCCAAAAAATGATATAAAGTTGCTATAAAATGATTGTAAAACACCCAAGAATGATAAAATAACAGCATGAATACTTCATAAATTATAGATACGTTGGAGATGTATCAGCATCCCCAAGCTTAATTCCTACTCGTCCTCGAGTAGGTAAATGATAAAAGAAATAATTTATGAAGTGTGAATGCTAGCAAAGTGCATAAGTTTGATCAATGATAATTTCAATCACTTTTCCTAGCATCATAACAGCAATTATTTCTTACGAAACTTCTCATGTTATAGTAGCAACCAATTCACATGTTAAGATTCAAACAATGAATTCTCTTGAAACTCAACAACCTATGTTCTTAGTCACCAAGCAATTGCAATTCAACTTATTCAACAGAGTTTAAGTAAGAGCTCCACATACTCAACCATCATATAGTCTTCTATGCTTGCTAACACTCACCGCATACACATGAGCAAAATGTTTCAACTGGACACACAGAAAGATAGGGGCTTATTGTTTTGCCTCCGCATTCACCTCAATGGTGATGTCAACAATAATAACTCATGCTACCCATATTCAACTAGACATATGTGCCTAGATCTTTCCTCACCACATGATGCTTACCAAAAGAGAAAATAAAAAGGAACAGAGAGGAATACTTTGACTCTTTGCACAAAAGTAAATACTGAAAAGTAAAAGATAGGCCCTTCGCAGAGAGAAGCAGAGGTTGCCATGCGCTTATTTGTTTGTATGCTCAATCCCTTAGTGCAAAAGAACGTCACATTATATTGCCCCTTATAATAGCAACCTTTATTATGCAGTCTATTGCTTTTAGAACGCTCAATTTTCTCTTACACTAAATGATCTCACACTTTTAGAAGCAATTTTTATTGCCTTATTTCACCGATGACAACTTACTTGAAGGATGTTGTGTCACACCCTGATTTTCATGCCACAACACTTAAGCTAATAAATCATGATAGAATGTGGTTTGACAAAAACTTTTGAGTATTTTGGACCTTTCCTTGATTGGATTTTGTCTGTTGTTTGTAAGTGCTCTAAAATCCTCCTGATATTAGGGAGCTATATTAAATATTCCATTAGTGGGGATTTAACAATAACACACCTGCAATATTCCCTATGCCTTTTCTACTTCAAGTTTCACCTCCAAACCTTGGCAACAATTCTTTATCTCTTTTATCGAGGCTCCTCTAAAAATCCAAACATTTTTTGACCTTCCTTTTACCTAGTCCGAGTTCAAACCCATTTGAATTAAATTCAAATGAGTTTGAATTTATACCTTTCGTTTATGCCACTTCTAATTTTCTTGGGTCAAACTTATTTTTGTGAGTCCAAGAAAATTAACCGCATGTCCAAATTCCTCTTCCAACCTTCTCTTCTCTCCTTTTTTCCTTTCTTCTACTTCCCTGTTTTTTTAGAAGAAAGAGGAGAGAGAAGAGAGCTAGCTGAGCCTCCCTACTGCTGCGCCTAGGGCTGGGCATTCGGTTAAACCGAACCAATCGGTTCGGTTCTCCGGTCAAAAAGGAAATTTGGTTTCCACTAAATGACAACCGATCGGTCTTCTGAAAATCTGGGAACCAAGGATTCAGTGGACCGATGTTTCGGTTCGGTGCTCTGTTTCTGACCGACCACCAAATGAAGGAACAGAGGCACCGGTCGTCAATGGAAAGAAGCAACCAAAAAATCTTCAAAAATAGGCGTATGACAGACGAATGGAAGAGGAGATGTGGTTGTACGAGCAGCTCGGAAAAAACAGATTGAGCTAGCTAGCCGGTGCTCGCAAAGTAGGGGTCATAGGCGTGTTGCTGGTTAGCCAGGGCGGAGCGTCGGTTGCAGTTCGAGGTGGAGGCGGGTGCTGTGGACGAGAAGAAGGGGAAGAGATGTCACGATGTCGGCGCCGGCGCCGGCGCCAATCGCCGGGATCAAGAAGGAGCGGTGCGGCTGGCTGGTGGCTGCTAGATCTTGCGGCGCCCCAACCTGCACGGTCTGTGGATAAGATGCGTTGTCTGCAGTCTGGTGAATTTGCCAAGGCCTAAATGGACGCATGTGACTAGTCGCTAGTGGGCTACAGCCTAGTGCATGGAGTTGGCCTGTAGTACTAGTAAATTCGGTGTCATCGGTCCTTTCGGTTAACAAAGGGTTAAAACCGAACTGACCGAGCTAATTTCGGTTGTCTAGCATAGCTGACCGAATTTAGTGCTGATTTTTTCGGTTTCGGTCTATTCGGCTTCGGCCCCGGTTTTTTCAGTTCGGTAATTCGGTCTTCGGTTAAAATGCCCACCCCTAGTTGCGCCAGCCGCAACCTGTAGCTAGGCCGGCCCATTCGGCCCAAGGCCAAGGCCCAGTCTTTCCCCTGTTAACCCTAGGCCGAACCCCTCTCATCTCTCTCGATCCCTTCCCTCGTCTCCCTCGCGCCGCCAGAGACAGCGAGCGCTGCTGCCTCGCCCTCTCCCCATTGAACCCTTCCACTCGCTCACACATCACAGAGAGAGCAGCGCCCGACCTCCTGCTCTGTCGGCCCCGCGCTCGGGTCTCCTCCTCCCCATTCGTCCTTCTCGCTGGGAGCCCAATCCCCGCTGGACCCCCTCGCCCTCGCCGTTCAGCACCGGCGCCGCCCTACTGCTTCGTCCCTGCGCCACCAGACCTCCTCCGTGCCGACCCACCTCCATGGCCGCCGAGCCACCGCCTTGCGCCGCCCGTTCGTCGCCTCTGACGTAGGAGACTCGCGCCTGACCCCCTCATCGAGGCCCTGGATGCCCGTGACCCCGCCTTCTCATCGAGCCTCGCGCCTGCTCCCTTCTCCTCCTTGCTGCTGCTCTACTCCGCACCAGCCTCAACCTCCTTCCCTACGCGTGAGATATGCTCCTCCATCAGCCACCTCGCGCCGGCTCCTTCTCCCTCACGCCCGAAGCCTTGCCGCTGCCTGCGTCCGTCTACCACTTGCAACCACCGGAGCAGGACCTCCTCGTCGTGGCTCTGCCTCTGCTAGCAGCCTCCTATTGCCTATCATCTCCATGGCCTTGAGCAGCCTAAGCCGCCGGGCGTTCCAGCCCGTGCACATCACCGTTGACCCGAGGAGACCACCGCCAAGTCCAAGGACTATCCCCAAAGATTTTGGACGCGCCAAGTTCCTCTTCGAAAGTACTACGTCTACATGACGACACGTCAAGTACATCGAACCGTGTACAACTACCGTTGCCAAAGACCGTCGAGTCAAGGTCTACCCACGTCATGTATTTGACCAAGTTCAATGACGACCTCCGAAGAACTCGGATTCGCCAAGTTTTCACTACCGTCGCCGTGGGTCCGACAAGTTCGCGAGTACGACTACTTCCCACGACGACCTTGTACCACTACCATCGCAAGAACCCAGACCGGTAGTCCAAAGACCTAAAGTACCACGACTACCCTCGAGGACATAGGTTCCATCAAGTTCGACTACACCATGTGTACGACTGCCGCCGCCGTGATTTTTGACAAGACGTCGTGAGCCTCTACTTCCACTACCGCTCCGATGATCGCTGATGAACGAAAGGACGACTATTTCGACTACCATCGCGAGAACAACTACTTCAACTATGGCCCGTGTATGCCTACTTCCCTCTACGAACTCGTTCCGCCCGAAACGCATGCTTCGAAGGTATACCACCGATACGACGCCGGTGGGTGAATGCTTGCGATGCATGAGTTGGACCGTGTGTTGCTCCGTGTCCGAGTTGTTCATTGCATGAAGCCCCTCTTTTGCCTTGCCGCTGTCATGTGGGAACCCGGAATCCGGGAGCACCCCATCTTCTTGCATGACACACTCGCACCCATTTCCTTTTGCACCGGTATCCCCGTGAGCTACCGGATCATCGAAATGTTGCCGCAGCATCATTTCCATTTCGTCGATGTGGCACCCCTTTCTTTCTACCATGGTGATAAATGCTCTCATCACGCTCATGTCAACTTTTAATAAAACTTGCATAAAACTTGAACATGTCATCCGCATCATGCTAACAACATTAAGATGTTTAAATTGTTGTTTGCTTCAATTGCTAAATGCATATGGGGATTTACCGAATTGGTTGTTTGTTATATCCGGCCCCATTTAAATTGCTTGGATTGTGTAGTTTACTTTTGCTTTCCCTCTTGCCATGTTTAATCACATTTAACCTTGTTGAGTACCTAAACGTGGGAGAACTAAATAATTGATGTGGTGTTCCGTCAATATGCAACTCGTTGCATATTGAGCTCCACTTAATTTGTAGTGTTGTTTGTTGCACTTTGCCATGCCATGCTTCATTAAACCGGACATGCATCATACTTGGTTGTGCATCATGCCATGTTGATGTGATGGTTGTTTACTACGTTGCTTGCTTCTTTCCGGGTTGGTTCTCTCGTTAGCTTCGGTTTCGTTCCGGAGTTGTGAGGATCCGTTCGACTATGTCCGTTTGTCTTCTTCATGGACTCGTTCTTCTTCCTTGCGGGATCTCAGGCAAGATGACCATACCCTTGAAATCACTTCTATCTTTGCTTGCTAGTTGCTCGCTCTATTGCTATGCCTATGCTACGATACCTACCACTTGCTATATCATGCCCCCCATATTGCCATGTCAACCCTCTAACCCACCTTGTCCTAGCAAACCGTTGTTTGGCTACGTTACCGCTTTGCTCAGCCCCTCTTATAGCGTTGCTAGTTGTAGGTGAAGATGGAGTTTGTTCCATGTTGGAACATGGATATTTTGTTGGGATATAACAATATATCTTATTTAATTAATGCATCTATATACTTCGTAAAGGGTGGAAGGCTCGGCCTTATGCCTGGTGTTTTGTTCCACTCTTGTCACCCAAGTTTCCGTCATGCCAGTGTTATGTTCCTTGATTTTGCGTTCCTCGCGCGGTTGGGTTATAATGCGAACCCCTTGACAGTTCACTTTGAATAAAACTCCTCCAGCAAGGCCCAACCTTGGTTTTACCATTGCCACCTAAGCCTTTTTCCCTTGGCTTCTGCAGACTCAAGGGTCATCTTTATTTTAAACCCCCGGGCCAGTGCTCCTCTGAGTGTTGGTCCAAACTAGAGTACCGTGTAGGGCCATCCCTTGGCAACTTGGGTTACGTCGGCTCCTGTATGCTTAGCTTATCCGGTGTGCCCTGGGAGCGAGATATGTGCAGCTGCTATCGGGATTTGTCGGCACAACGGGTGGTCTTGCTGGTCTTGTTTTACCATTGTTGAAATGTCTTGTAACCGGGATTCCGAGTCTGATCAGGACTTCTTGGGAGAAGGAATATCCTTCGTTGACCGTGAGAGCTTGTGATGGGCTAAGTTGGGACACCCTGCAGGGTTTTGAACTTTTGAAAGCCGTGCCCGCGGTTATGGGCAGATGGGAATTTGTTAATGTCCGGTTGTAGAGAACTTGAAACTTAACTTAATTAAAATGCATCAACCGCGTATGTAGCCGTGATGGTCTCTTTCCGGCGGAGTCCGGGAAGTGAACGCGCTGTTGGAGTTATACTTGAACGTAAGTACTTTCAGGATCACTTCTTGATCATTTCTAGTTCACGACCGTGCATTGCTTTCTCTTCTCGCTCTCATTTGCATAAGTTAGCCACCATATATGCTTAGTGCTTGCTGCAGCTCCACCTCACTACCTTTTCCTACCCATGAGCTTAAATTGTCTTGATCGCGAGGGTGTGAGATTGCTGAGTCCACGTGACTCACAGATTACTTCCAAAACCAATTGCAGGTGCTGATGATACCATGCAGGTGACGCAACCAAGCTCAAGGAGGAGCTCGATGAAGATCGTGTTTGTTGTGTTGTTTAGTTTCCAGTCGATCAGTAGTGGAGCCCAGTTGGGGTGATCGGGGATCTTTTGCATTAGGGGTTTTCTTTCTTAATTTGGTTCCGTAGTTGGACCTTGATTGTATTCTGGATGATGTAATGCTATTTTCATGTATTGTGTGAAGTGGCGATTGTAAGCCAACTCTGTACCTCTTTCTTGTTTAGTACATGGGATGTGTAAAGATTACCCCTCTTGCGACATGCCTACAATGCGGTTATGCCTCTAAGTCGTGCTCCGACACGTGGGAGATATAGCCGCATCATGGGTGTTACACTAACATTTTGCAGGAGTTCGCTGATGTCTTTCCACAAGACGTGCCACCAAGATTACCACCTACTCGAGGGATTGAGCATCAAATTGACTTAATTCCCGGTGCATCATTACCCAACCGTGCACCATACCGTACCAATCCAGAGGAGACGAAGGAGATCATGCATCAAGTACAAGAGCTGCTCAACAAAGGTTATATATGTGAATCCCTTAGTCCTTGTGTTGTTCCTATCATTTTAGTGTCGAAAAAGGATGGTACGTCGCGTATGTGCGTTGATTGTAGAGGCATTAATAATATTACTATTCGTTATTGTCATCCTATTCCTAGGCTAGATGATATGCTTGATGAATTGAGTGGCTCTACAATATTCTCCAAAGTTGATTTGCATAGTGGATATCATCAAATTCGTATGAAATTGGGAGATGAATGGAAAACAGCATTTAAAACTAAGTTTGGATTATATGAGTGGTTAGTCATGCCTTTTGGGTTAACTAATGCACCTAGTACTTTCATGAGATTAATGAACGAAGTTTTACGTGCTTTCATTGGACGATTTGTGGTAGTTTACTTTGATGACATATTGATTTATAACAAATCTTTGGAGGAACATTTACGTGTTGTTTTTATTTCTCTACGAGATGCACGTTTGTTTGGTAACCTTGGAAAGTGCACCTTTTGCACCGACCGAGTATCTTTTCTTGGCTATGTTGTTACTCCACATGGAATTGAAGTTGATAAAGCCAAGATTGAAGCTATTGAGAATTGGCCGCAGCCCAAAACGGTCACACAAGTGAGGAGTTTCCTTGGCCTCACTGGTTTCTATAGGCGTTTTGTGAGAGATTTCAGCACCATTGCTGCAACTCTCAATGAGCTTACAAAGAAGGATGTGCCTTTTGTTTGGGGTACCGCACAGGAAGAAGCCTTCACGGTATTGAAAGAAAAGTTGACACATGCTCCTTTACTCCAACTTCCTGATTTTAATAAGACTTTTGAGCTTGAATGTGATGCTAGTGGAATTGGATTAGGAGGTGTGTTATTACAAGATGGCAAACCTGTTGCATACTTTTCTGAAAATTTGAGTGGGCCTAGTCTGAACTATTCTACTTATGATAAAGAATTATGTGCTCTTGTACAGACCTTAGAAACATGGCAACATTATTTATGGCCCAAGGAATTTGTTATACATTCTGATCATGAATCTTTGAAACACATTAGAAGTCAAGCAAACTGAACCGTAGACATGCTAAATTAGCTGAATTCATTGAGACTTTCCCTTTATGTCATTAAACACAAGAAGGGTAAAGAAAATGTTATTGATGATGCATTGTCTCGTCGTTATACTATGCTTTCACAACTTGACTTTAAAATATTTGGTTTGGAGACCATCAAAGATCAATATGTGCATGATGCTGAATTTAAAGATGTATTGCAGAATTGTAAGGAAGGGAGAACTTGGAACAAGTTTGTTCTTAACGATGGATTTATGTTTTGTGCTAACAAGCTCTGCATTCCAGCTAGCTCCGTTCGTCTTTTGTTGTTGCAGGACGTGCATGGAGGAGGATTAATGGGACACTTTGGCGTCAAGAAGACGGAGCATATACTTGCTACACATTTATTTTGGCCAAAGATGAGACGGGATGTTGAGCGTTTTGTTGCTCGCTGCACTACATGTCAAAAACCTAAGTCACGACTCAATCCTCATGGTTTATATATGCCTTTGCTTGTACCTAGTGTTCCTTGGGAGGATATATCTATGGACTTTGTTCCAGGTTTACCTCGAACAAAGAAGGGGAGGGATAGCATATTTGTTGTCGTGGATAGGTTCTCGAAAATGGCACACTTTATACCATGTCATAAAAGCGATGATGTTGTTAATGTTGCTGATTTGTTCTTTCATGAAATTATTCGCTTGCATGGTGTGCCAAATACTATTGTTTCAGATCGTGATACTAAACTTCTTAGCCACTTTTGGAGATGTTTATGGGCTAAGTTGGGGACTAAACTTCTTTTTAGTACTACTTGTGATGTAGGGTGGAACCCTAATCCGCCGATCTTTCACGAAAGGAGCGGATCCCGCGAAGAACACGAGGAACACGAGGGGGAAAAGAGGGAAAACACAAGGGGAAACACAAGAGGAAACACTAAACCAACACAAATAAGTCACACATGTGCTAGATCCTCTAGTACATGAGGAAAGATACACGATCCACAGACAACTAAGGACGATACAAGGGTAGCCGGTCTTCTCCGTGAGGAGGTCTTGAGTTCTTCCCTAAAAGGGGTCTTGAATTCGCTTGGAGGATCTTCTCCAGTGGAGGCTCGAATCTCCGAGGAGAAGGTATCCCAAGTAGATGAGCAAAGCTCTCACACAAAATATGAGCTAACCCTTTGCTAACCCTAGAAAGTTGGACGAGGTGGAGTATATATAGTCTAGGGAGGAGAAGGGGTACATAGGCCTCGGCCCTTCACTATGCGCAGACAGGGGAGGTCGGACGTCCGGGCGTCGACCCGGATTTCTGGGCTGGGGAGGCCGGATGTCCGGGCTGGAGCAGTTGTTTTGTTGCTCTCGGGTTCGGAGGGGTCCGGATTTCCGGGTCGGAGGCCGGATATCCAGGCGCTCGGGAAGGCTCGGACGTCCGGGCTGGCGGGGCCGGATTTTCGGGGCCTGTAGGGGCTTGGCGGCTGGAATGCTGTTGTAGTTGGAGTCTTCAGCGGCCAGACGTCCGGGATCAGGGCCGGATGTCCGGGCCCTGGAGATGGCTTCTTCTCCTTCCGGCGTACCTCTTCTTTCGTAGACTTGGCGGCTTGTCCGTCTTCACGTGCATCTTCGGGAGGGTCCTCTTGGTACCTAATCATGCACAATGTCTCGGACTTAGGTAGAAGCCATATCTCGAGAGGGTCATATGTAATGTCACTAAGGAGAGAAGTCACCTCGGTCTCGAGAGCTCTAGCTCTAGCTCTAGTCGTAGGTCCTCTTAGCGCTTCTTGAGACGATGGTGGGTCCATGGGGATGACCAAAGGATTCTCCTCATCATCTCCCCTCCCATGGGGAAGATCCGTCCTCGGATCAAGTTCTTCATCACCATGGAAAGGCGAGAGGTCCTTGACATTGAAGTGTAACATCCCAAATTTTCAATTTGGAATGTTATACATAGGTCATCCATGCATATCATATTTTATTGCATTTTCGTTTTGCAATCCTCGAAATCCTAAGCAACCCAAGGTCCCTCGGAGAGAGTTGGAGATTTCCCGGTGTTCAGGTTTGATTTTATCAAATATTGAAACGAGGATTTTTGATTTTAATTATTTTTCTCTTCGAAAAATATTTCACATTCAAAAATATATGAGAGGAGAGAATATGACTTCTCCAAAATAACAGAAATATTGGAGGAAAAATATTAAAATCATTTATTTGATTTTATTCGATTTTATTTGCATTAGAAAAATTGCACGTTGTCAAAATTGCATTTTAGGGCCAAGAAAATGTTCATCTCGTTCTAAATATTTTATTTAGACGGCGAAAATTTGTTTTGGCATTTTTAGATTTTTATTTTATTTTCTAGGATTTTATTTCTGTCGGCGAAATTATTTAAAAAAATCTACAGCGGACTGGGCCGAAACCAGCCGGGCCGCCGGTCCAAGCCGCCGCCGCCGCCGGCTCGGACCGGAGTCCGAGCCGGACTCCGCCTCCACCGCGCCTTGCCCCCTCCTCCAAGTCGCCCCCCCCCCCTTCTATTTATACGCGCCACCCCGGCCCCCTCCCCCACCACCACACCACCGCCGCCCGCGCCTGCCGCCGCTGTCGTGGTTCTAAGTCTGACAGTGATGTAGGGGGGTAAGTATGGAGAGGCAAGATCTTAGCTATAGAGGAGTTGTAGGAACGCAAGATTTACGAGTTCAGGCCCTTCTCGGAGGAAGTAATAGCCCTACGTCGCGGAACCCGGAGGCGGTCGACTGGATTATGCGTGTGTAAATTACAGGCGTGTGAACCCCTATTTCGGAGGAGGGGGTGGCTTATATAGAGTGCGCCAAGACCCCAACCAGCCCACGATACAAAGGGTTCAATGTACATTAAGGCAGGGCATTACTGGTAACACTAGTAATAAAGTGCTATGATGACCATAAAAGCTACTTAATAACCGACGTTAGCATGCGGAGTGCCTTTAGGTCACCTGACCATCGAGTGGCTTGGTCTTGGTCGAGTGATTGCTTCTTGGTCGAGTGAGACACCTTCAAGTCGATTGAAAGATGATTTCTTCTGGAGATGTCCTTGGGTAGGTCATTTTGGACAGGTCCATGACCCTACCCTAGATACACAGCTTCATCATTAGCCCCCGAATGGATCGAGGTTTGAGTGGGACAGGGTTTGAGCATTTTTCCGACTCGTTCTTCATGCCGTGAGCATACCTTGTTTCGGATCAATGAACCCGAGTGTTGACAGCGACTTCCTTTCCAGTCGCCTTGATCCATTCTTAATTCTTCGTCGAGTGAGTTTCTTTACTCGAAAGGCTTCGAGTGACGATGCGGAGGAGAACTTTGGTTTGACAAGTTGTTCTGCTGTCCGCGGATTTCGTGGGATCCGAATTTTGGGAAGCGCGCGGGACGGGGGAGGCCGCAGTAATCGGATGGGATAGAGCGGAGCCGCCTCGATCCCCGCGCCACCTTTTTCGCCACGTATCGCGCGCGCGATTGTTACGGGATTTGACAGAGCCGCCTGGGCCTACCCGTCAGCCACTCGGAAGCGGCCTCATATAAGGCGTTGGACCGGAGTCTCCCGAACAGTACGTTCCCATTACCTCTTCTCCTCTTCACGCCCCTCCGCTGCGCTCGCTCTCGCCCCAGCACCACCGCTCCATACGCGTCTCGCCAGCGACAGTGGGGAAGGAGAAGACGGCGGCTCTGGAGCGGGCAAAGAGGGTGACGGCGAGGTCGAAGGGGAAGGCGACCAGCAGGGGCGGATCTTCCTCGCGAACCGGCCTGCCGAAGGGCTGGATCCAGGGCGAGTGGATCCACTCGAGGATCACCCAAGAAGACCTCGATGACCTGGCCGAAGGGGGTTGATCCCCTATGACTCGGCGCGGCTTCCGGGGAAGGAATCTGAGCCGCAACCTCAGGAGGGTGAGCGTGTTCTTCTTGCCACCCACGTTGACTGTGGATTTTCCTTGCCTCCTCACCCTTTCTTTCGAGGCTTTCTGAAATTCTTTGGGGCACAACTCCACCACTTTACTCCCAACACAATCGTTTATCTCGCCGCTTTCATTTCTTTGTGTGAGAACTTCCTGGGTTGCCGGCCTCACTGGGGTCTTTTCAAGCACATTTTCACTTGTCGCTCCCAGACGGTGAAAAAGGCTAACCCGAGTGACGAGAGGATGCAAGTGATTCAGATGTGTGGGGGTCTTGGTATCTAGATGAGAGGGAAAAGTTCTTTTCCGGCCATGATTCTTCCCGACTTAGTCCGCGGATGGCAGTCGACCTGGTTTTACTGTAAGGACCAGTCGACGCCAGGGCAGTCGACTGGCCTCCCTTCCTTTACCATGGACCGAGTGAGGAAACCCTCCCCTTTGAAGGTGCTCCCAGAGGAGAAGGCGCGTGTGAGGGTGCTGGTCGATCGAGTGGTCCAGCTTATCCGTGACGGGGTCACCGGTATGGATCTCTTGGAGGTCTTCCTTCAGGGGCACATCCAGCCTCTTCAAGCCCGAGACCATCCGATGTGGATGTACTCGGGTCTTGAAGACTCCACTCGGATCCACCCGGAGGAGGTCGACGACGACACACTGGAGAAGTGGCTATCGGGTATTACCGGGAACAAGGACAACCCTAGGGGAGCCAGGAGAGTCCCTCCATTCGACCAGTCTCATGCACCAGAGAAGGTCTGATTCTGAGTTTTTGATTTGTAATTTGGATTCGCTCCTGCATACACTACGTCGACTAACTTTGTTCTCCCTACTTTCTTTCAGGCCATTATTGAAATGTATTCAATGCCCAACGGAGAGCAAGAGCAAGCTCTAGAAGGCGAGGCGAGCGGCGGCGGCGACAGTGGCGAGTGGACTTCCGACGGTGAAGGGGGTGGAGGAAGCGACGACTCAAGTGATGGAGAAGAAGTCGAGTCACCTCCTCGCCGGGAGAGGTGATCCAAGCTCGGCCAAGAATGACCGAGTGCCCGTGAAAAGGTAACTGTTCAGGCTAGTCAGTCTTCGAAGCGTCCTCGGGTCTCTTCACCCACCCCGACTGAGAAAGCGCCAAAGCACCCCAAAGTTGCAGAGCTGAAGACTCGGAAGGCGTTGCCGAAGATTAAGATTGACATCCCCGTTGCTTCGGCGTGAGTGTATCCTTTTGTATTCACTCGACGCTTCATGTTGTTTGTTTTTCTTGTTTTAACTGGACGGACTTTGGGATTGTCAGTGCTGCCACTTCTGGGACCTCAGCTTACAGGGACGAGGACGAGGTGATGGAGGATGCGGTCACTTCTAATCTGGGTATGATTTCTGCCGTACTGTCTTTGTTTGGTCGATCCAATTGCAATGTGCATCATTGGGTGATGTGACTTTGGCAATTGCACCCTACACAGCTCCCAACGTGATTGACCTCCCTGACGATGATGAAGAGCCCGAGAGGCCTTTGACGAGGAAGAGTAGGCAAGCTCCTACAAGCGAGGCGCTACGGTCGACACCGAGGGCGGAACCAGTCGTTCAGGACACTGGCGACGCCAATCGGGGTTCTGTTACCTTCGCCGTGCCACTGTCGAGTGCCTTGCCTTCTTCGTCGACTGCTCAGGCCCCTATCGGCCCACCTTCGGTTTTTGCGACCCATCATGTCCTAGAAGACGAAGTGTGTCACACCCTAGTTAGTTCAAGATTTAGAGTGTGCATCATGTTTAAATTCCTTTTAAATTTGAAATGAGGATGGCAGAACCCCCAGCACCCCCCTGGAACAACTAGGGTTTACTAAAATTATTTTCAGTGAACCCAAAATGCCCTTCACAAAATGTTCATCATTTCTGGTTTGGGCTAAAACCCCTGGCAAAAATGGTGCACTCTTTTCTAGGACATTCTGGATTTTCTTGAATTAAATCTTAAGTATTTGAATTTGGGCATTTAAATGCTATAAAATAATTTAAATGATCAAATAATTCTGGAAATAAGTGTGGGCTGTTGGAAATAATCTAAACAGAGCCCCTGATTATTTTCAGGATTTTTAAAGATGTCTAGGTATTTTAATAAAGCCCAACAGTTGCAGAAAAATAGAAAAAGAAAACAAATAAGAAAAAAAGGAGAGAGAGAGAGAGAGAGAGAGAGAGAAACTTACCAGGCGTAGCCCACCAGCCCACCTGGCTCGGCCCAGTCGACTGGCCTTGCCAGTCGTCCTCCTCCTCCCGCCAGGAGGACGAGGAGCACATGCCCGGCGCCCGCGGCCACACGCCGGCCACCTCCTCCTTCCGCCGACGCCCTGGAGGCGTCTAGGAGTGCCACGCCGACCCCCACGTCCCCCTCTCTTTCTTCACATTCTCCCCGTGGCCTCTCTCCCTCTCTGGCTCTCTCCCCCTCTTCCTGCCAAGCGCAACCGTCACCGCCGACAAGCTTCACTGCAGCCACCGCCGTCCATTTGCTGCCCCGACATGCCAGGAACCTCCGCCGTTGTCGACTGCATCAAGTAGGCCGAGCCCCGTGCACTCGCTCGCCCCGGAGACGCTGCACCGAGCTCGTTCTCAACTCCGGCCACCGGAGATCCCCTTCGCCGCCCCGCTCGCTCCAGCCCTTCCCCGAGCTCGCTGATCGCTCCCCTCCAACCGTTGTGAGCTCCGCCACCGTTTCCCCCTCTCCCCGCGCTCGTCCGCGTCCTCTAACCCCCTCTGCCATCGAAGCCGAAGCTCGCCGCCGCCACCGCACGTCGCCGTCGTGGCCATAGCCACGTTGGGACGCCACCGAGCACGCCCTCGTCTTCCACGCGCTCCCAGGAGCCTAACACACCACTCCCTGCGCCTCGCCATGTCCCGTAGCGTTGGGTTCATCCTCGCCCAAACTCCGACGACCGCCAAGGTCGTCGTCAGCGTCGTTCCAAGCCTCCCCGAGCTCCACTTTCTCCACCAAACGACGCGGTTTGCTCCATGCGTCACGTAGCTGCTCTCCGCCGTCGATTTGGTCGCCGGAGACGCAAACCCGAGCCCCTCCGCCGCGTCTGTCGTCGTCGGCGTCAAGCCGCCGGCGAGTTTGACTCAGTTTGACCCCTGTGTGGGCCCAGGTAGACCCCCCTGAGTCTATGACAGGTGGGGCCGGTCTGCTAATCAGTTTAAGATTAGTTTTAACTAATTCTAATTAGTTTAGACACTGACATGTGGGCCCAGGCCCCACTGACAGCTAATTAGTGTTAATCAAATTCTGTTAACTAGTTGTGACACTGACAGAGAGGGCCCACCAGTCAGGTTTGACCTGTCCGACCCAGTTGACCGCTGACGTCACACCTATGTCATGCTGACGCATTAATTCAATTACTGGAATTATTCTTATATAGGAAATTCCAGAAAATATCCAAAACTTCTAAAAATCATAGAAAATCAACCATAGCTCCAAATGCAAAGATTTATATATGAAAACTGATCAGAAAACTTCAATCTATCCATTCGTAATGGTTTCATGCATGACAAAACAAGTTAACCTTGCTGTTTAAGCAGAATAAGGTAATGCACTAATAAGGCCATGTTTAATGAGCTAACATTTGAATCTTTGATTCAAATGAGTTCATCCCCTTCTGTTTTAGCTTGCATTAGGCCAAGACACTTTCATCTTGCCATGTCATAGCATGCATCATATTGTTGCATATTGCCATGTGTTGATTATGTTCGGTGTGATTTTCGTGGTAGGTTCTGCCTCCGAGGATAATCCCGAGTATCCGTCTGAAGGGCAGTACCCTACTACCACTACAACAGGCAAGCAACCCATTGATCATTCCGATACAAACCCATGTTCTCGCTACTGCTCTTGTTTACTGCATTAAGACAACGCGATTCAAACTGCTGTGTGCTACGGTAGTTGAACCCTTATCCTCTGCATGACCTGTCATTGCCACAGTAACTAGATGAAACCCACTAGCATGTGTAGGAGTTGATTGAGCCATGTATATGATTCCTACCTTGCTATGCCTGCTATGCTTAGAGTTGTGTGAGGTCTGGTTCATCTGGGTGATGGGCTAGAGTGATATGATTATGTCGGTAATGTGAGGGATGTGTTGAACATGTTTTGATAAAGGTATCGATGAGAGGCCATGTAGGAGTACATGGTGGGTTGTTTCATTGAGGCCGTCCATAAGAACTGAGATCTATATGCGTGATTTAAGATTCAGCTACTACCACACATTGGGCCCTGAAATATGACCCCGCTCAACTTACTGACCCCTCTCTCCCTATGTCCAGGAGTTGCAACTAGTTTCTGGTGTTTGTAGGTTATGTGTTGGCGGCCGTGCGTAGCGCTGACCCTAGGGGTGGGCTATGATGCGGTAGATACACTGTGGCCGGGTATGCCGGGTGCCCGTTTGGCGTCTCGGGACTCTGTACACATCGTTTGGGGCCGTTGAGGACACCCCGGCCTGATTTCCTTGCGGATGGAACCTGAATAGGCGATAAACCTGCACTAGAGACTTGTGAGGTTAGTCAGGTCGTGGTCTACACCCACGTCGGTTTTCGCTTGAAGTCTGCCGAGCACATGTCGTGTGCAGACGCTAAGTGGTGGAAACATGTGTGACGAAGTACACCCCTGCAGGGTATAAAACTATTAGAATAGCCGCGTACGCGGTAAAGGACTACTTGGTTGCTTATACAGTTCATAGACAAGTTAATGGTTACTAATAAAACACTCAAGCTAAGTGTGAGTACCGAGGATGGCCCTCTCGTAGGATGACGAGAGAGGATCCCCGGTGGAGTATTGTGTTGGTGAGTAGTGGACTCGTGTGCGAAAACTATTTTACTAGTGGAGTTCCGTAGGATAGCTTAGCCAAGAGTCAAAGCTGGCTTGCTGCAATAACCCCACCACCTTCTTGAGAATGAGCATGTATAGTAGGTTCTGTTGTAAGACTTGCTGAGTACCTTTGTACTCATGTTTGCTTAATTACTGTTTTCAGACGACAACACCGCCCCCTCCGATGGGTTCTACGTAGACCTTGACGTCGACGAGTGACTAGCCACCCAGGTGGTGATCCTAGCCATGGAGAGCCCTATGTAGATAGACAGGCTTCGAGAAGCCTTCTTTCTTTCTAGTGTCTGTACTCAGACTAGTTGCTTCTGCATGTGCTTGTATGATTGTATGACTTGAGTGTCGGGTCATGTGACCCCTATCTGTATGAATATGTTATGTATGGCTCTGTGGAGCTTTTAAATAAAGTACTTGAGTTGTAGAGTTTTGTTGTGATGCCATGTTGTATGTACTCATATCGGGCATATTGTATGTATGATTGAAATGCTTGGTATGAGTGGGATCCGACAATCTAGTTGTTCATCCTTGGCAGCCTTTCTTATGGGGAAATGTAGTCTAGTGTTCCTCGAGCCATAGTAGTCCGCTACAGCCTGGTTCACCGGAGTCCTGCTAGCCCAGCACTACTGCTTAGGACACTTGACTGGCCGGCATGTGTTTCACGTCGTTCCTATGTCTATCCCTTCGGGGAAATGTCACGCGGTGACATCCGCAGTCCTGCCTAGCCTGCTACAGCCCAGGTTCCCCGGAGTCCTGTTAGCCCAGTGCTACAGCCCGGAATCACTCGCTGATGACCGACGTGCTCGATGTGATTCATGTATGCCTGTCTCCATAGGTCTGTGCCGCTTTGGGTTCACCACTAGCCATGTCGGCCCGGGTTCTCTGTCATATGGATGCTAGCGACACTATAATATACGTGAGCCAAAAGGCGCAAACGGTCCCGGGCCATGGTAAGGCGACACCCGTGGGATACCATGCATGAGGCCGCAAAGTGATATGAGGTGTTACTGGCTAGATCGATGTGACTTGGAATCGGGGTCCTGACAGCGTTGGCATCATAGCCGGACTGCCTATAGGTTCGTTGAGCCAAACTGGTCGATGTCAAGTCTAGAAATGCTTTAGTTATATGTAGGGGAATTGATTATGGAAGGGAACCTAAGGCTCTTTTACTCCTTTACCTTATGTCCTCTGATCTGAGTCATTCTCTTCTCATTCAACGTGGGTTAAGGACTAGGCTCTCTTCTTCTATCAGGCTCAAGTGTTACTAATCCGTAGTGGCTTATAGGATTGTTGTTACAAGCCCCAGTTCAGTTTCTACTATTTTTAGTATGTTGCTAATTGAATCAGAACCTTGATATGATGTTGTTTAGTGGTATTGCAAACTGTTGTGGATGTCTCAAATCTTTTTCTGAGCATTTACAGCTGTTATGCTGTCCAATTTTCCCTAGAAATTCTAATGTCTTTGCATTGTGGTTGTGCTTTCAGATGGCCAACCGTGTTCAAAACCAAGTGGTTCGCCTGACCCGGTGCCTCGACGTGCCCGGTCATACTTCTATGTTAGTCCGGGTAATGATCGAGACGGGTTACCATTGGTATCCCGAATACACCGTCGAAGAGCAATTTCGAGACTTTAATCAAAGCCAATATTTCTGCACCGTCGGGATATTTCCTTCTTATCCTGGATCTACCAAGCCCCTTCACTGTTCCTATGGACTCGGGGTTACTGTTGAGATGGACGTGCAGGATGCTGCCTATTCCACGATGACCATCATGCGAGTCCGGACTGGCCTGCTTCGGAACACCGACTTCCGTTACATGCCAGCTTCACTTCCAGGAGCGCAAGGGTATCTTCAGGCTATCTATGCCGACTCCACTCAGGAGGACTCATTAACTCGTACCACTGCTGAGATGCTCGAAGATAAGGACCAAGAGAATCGGGCCATGATGCTGGAGCTTTTCAATACCCGTGCTGATCATTGGGCCACATTGACTCGGTTTGCACCTGCGGTGCAAGCTGGATGTATGGATACAAGGGATCTATATCCTATGATATCTGCTCTGCCAGACATGGTGGATTGGCGTGATGTGGGAGGCATCACCCCACCCCGTGGTCCCCGCAGGCCACCGTTTGTTGGTCCAAGACCTCATCCTAGCCCCTTTGGTCCACAAGCTCCTCAGGACCGTCTGTTCCCGGATGATCACGTTGAACTTCCAGGCTATGGAGGTGACTTCTATGAGGACTACTACGGAGTTGTCTGAGTTAGTAGTGGTATCACTAGCATTGTAATAGTTGTATCTCCACTGTCCTGCGTGACTTGTGGAATATGACTTTGTGTGTAATCAATTCCGGAGGTGTAGACAAATAATGTATAGGAGCTTGGAATGCCTCCGATGAGATGTAACGTCTTTCATCATAGTTGTACTGTAGCCTGGGCTTGTACTAAACTATGTATGATGTGTATCACAGTTGGTATATATATGGCAGTTTTATATTACCATGACAAACGGACGAACATCTCTGCATTCCATGTTATCCATTACATTCTGCACTTCCTTGCTAAGTTTGAGCCATCCTTATCTAAACCGTTGTCTTGTTTTCTCCTAGGATGGTCAACACCCGCAGCAACCCTGCTGCCCCGCAGCAGGGGGAAGCCAGTGCAGCTAGGGGTGAAAATCTGCCTCACCCGCCCTCTCTGGCGGAAGTGATGCTGGAGGCGGAAAGAAACAAGCGTGAGACTAACCGCCTGCTAGAGCGGATTGAGCGGAACACTGCACGCCATCAACGAAATGACTTGGTGTCAATCAATGACTTTATCAAGATGTACCCACCAAAGTTTAACCATTCCGTCGAGCCCCTCGATGTGGATGACTGGCTTCGCAGCATCACCCACAAGCTACGTTCTGCCAACGTAGCCGAAGCCGACAAGGTTACTTATGCTGCCTATCACCTTGAAGGCCCTGCTAGCCTCTAGTGGGAAAACTTCGAAGCTATGCGCCCGGTCGGCCAAATTAATACTTGGGCTGAATTCAGTGAGGCTTTCCGTGAGCATCACATTCCGGAAGGTCTCATGGATCGCAAGAGGGAGGAGTTCTGCAATTTCACCCAAGGAAGACTGACTGTGGATGCATATAGTCGTGAATTTGGGAATCTGGCACGTTATGCTCCCGAAGAGGTATCTACCGACGCTAAGAAGAAGGCAAGGTTCCGCAAGGGACTCAGCCCTGAGCTTTGCCGCGATCTTCGTCTGCATGAGTGCACCTCCTTTCAGAAGCTGGTCAATAAATCCATCAGTGCTGAGACATGCCAGACTGATTATGACGCTTCACGCAAGCACTCACGTGATTTTGGCTCTTCATCCGGCTCTGGAGCTCAGAAGCGCCGGGTGTGGATCCCAAGCACGGCACTGCCACCCAGGTTCATCCCGAGGCCATCCTTTGAGGCGCCTCGTCCCAACCAGCAGTTTGCACCGCCCAAGCCCTATGGTGGCCCCGCTGCTAATGCTGCTCCACGCCCCAATGTGGTGACATGCTTCAAGTGTGGAGAGCCAGGTCACTATAGCCGAGAGTGTCCCCAGAACAACAACCCCAATCAAACTGCAAAGTCCGTTGGCCGTGGTAAGCCAGCGGGAAAGACATTCTACGCCAAGCCGGTCACCACTGCCCGTGGCCATGTCAACTATGTTTCAGCTGAGGAGGCTCATGAGGATCCTAACGTCGTCCTTGGTATGCTCCTTGTTAATTGCCATCCGGCATCTGTTCTTTTCGATACTGGAGCATCTCATTCATTCATATCCGAGAACTATGCTCGATTGCATAACACGACATTCTGTGACATGCCCTCTACCATGGAAATTCATACCCCTAGCTCTAGATGGCAAACTTTTAGAGTAAGCCATGGGCACGAAATTCTTGTCGATAGACTTGTCTTCCTTGCATCCTTAATAGCTCTCAAGTCCTCGGACATAAACATCATCTTGGGTATGGACTGGATGTCAGCTCATTATGCTAAGATTGATTGTGCCACTAGGACTGTTCAACTTACTCACCCATCGGGCAAGACAGTCAATGTCTTAACTCGAGTGGCCAAGCGCCAGCTTTACTCCCTAAATGCCAACCCCCTTCCAGACCTGGAGGATGTTCCGGTAGTCCGAGACTTTCCGGATGTCTTTCCAGAAGAACTGCCAGGTGTTCCACCTGACAGGGATGTCGAGTTTGTGATAGACCTTGTTCCAGGAACCGTTCCAATTTCTAGAAGACCCTACAAGATGGCACCCTTAGAACTAGCCGAGCTTAAGAACCAACTCGATGAGTCCTTGAAAAAGGGTTTCATCCTTCCTAGTTCCTCTCCTTGGGCTTGCCCCGTCCTCTTCATCAAGAAGAAGGATGGAACGGATCGAATGGTTGTAGATTACCGACCTGTCAACTTGGTCACCATCAAGAACAAATATCCGCTTCCCAGGATCAACGATCTGTATGATCAGCTCCCTGGATCCTCAGTCTTTTCCAAGATGGATTTGAGGTTGGGCTACCATCAAATCAAAATCAGAAATGGAGACATTCCCAAAACAGCCTTTGTTACTCGTTATGGCCAATACGAGTACACCGTTATGTCCTTCGGTTTAACCAATGCCCTAGCTACCTTCTCTCGGTTAATAAACTCAGTCTTCATGGAGTACTTGGATAAATTCATCATAGTATACCTCGATGACATACTCATCTACTCCAAGAATGAAGAGGAACATGTCGAACATCTAAGGCTGGTATTGATGAAACTTCGAGAGCATCGCCTTTATGCCAAATTCTCCAAGTGTGAATTTTGGTTGCCATAAGTGACCTATCTAGGCCATGTAATCTCTGGTAAGGGTATTGCTGTCAATCCCGAGCGAGTTCAAGCCATCCTTGATTGGACTCCACCTGAGACAGTCAAGCAAGTTCGGAGCTTCCTTGGCTTAGCGAGCTATTGCCGCCGCTTCGTCGAGAATTTCTCCAAGGTTGCTAAACCTCTAACTGAACTCCTCAAGAAAGATAAAAAGTTCAGTGGACTCCACAGTGCGAGTTCAGCTTTCAGGAACTGAAAGACGCCTGACATCTGCTCCCGTACTGGTACCACCAGATTTCTCCAAGGACTTTATTATCTATTGCGACGCCTCGCGACAAGGACTAGGTTGCATACTCATGCAAGATCGTCAGGTAATTGCCTATGCTTCACGGCAATTACATCCACATGAGGAAAATTATCCCACACATGATCTAGAGCTTGCAGCTGTAGTCCATGCACTTAAAACTTGGCAACATTACCTCCTCGGTAATCGTTGCGAGATCTTCACCGATCACCAAAGTTTGAAATATATCTTCACCCAACCAGATTTGAATCTCAGGCAAAGACGTTGGGTCGAGTTGATCTCGGATTACGACTTAGGAATAACTTACACCCCGGGCAAAGCCAATGTCATGGCTGATGCACTAAGTCGTAAGTCCTATTGTAACAACCTGATGTTACAACAAAGTCAACCACTTCTCCATGAGGAATTTCGTAAGATTAATCTTCACATTGTTCCTCGAGGTTTTCTATCCACCCTGGTGGCGAAGCCTACTCTTATGGATCAAATCATAGCTGCCCAGAAGCGTGATAAGGGCATATCCTGGATTAAGGAAAACATTGCTAGCGGAGTTGCTAAATGTTTTTCCATGGATAAGCGGGGTGTTGTTTTCTTCGAGAACCGTTTGGTGGTTCCCAAGAAACAACATCTACGCCAGTTGATCCTTAAGGAAGCTCATGAATCCCCTCTCACCATTCATCCCGGTAGTACTAAAATGTATCAAGACCTACGCCAGAGGTTTTGGTGGACTAGGATGAAAAGAGAAATCTCTCAATACATTGCTAATTGTGACGTTTGTCATCGTGTTAAAGCAGATCATCAACGGCCTGCTGGCACCCTTCAACCTTTGGCTATTCCCGAGTGGAAATGGGATAAAATTAGTATGGATTTCATCACTGGGTTTCCCAGGACCAAGAGAGGGAATAATGCCATCTTCGTCGTGATCGGTCGTCTTTCCAAAGTAGCCCATTTCCTACCTGTTTGTGAGAGTATCACCGCTAGCCAGCTAGCTGACTTGTACATCTCCCGAATAGTGTCTCTTCATGGTGTTCCATTGGAAATTAACTCAGACCGTGGGAGTCTCTTCACCTCTCGATTTTGGGAAAGTTTCCAAAATGCTATGGGAACTCGTCTCTCTTTTAGCACCGCCTTCCATCCTCAATCAAGTGGTCAAGTAGAGCGAGTCAATCAAATTCTGGAAGATATGCTCCGAGCTTCTGTCATCTCGTTCGGAATGGGTTGGGAGAAATGCCTTCCATTCGCGGAGTTTGCTTATAACAATAGTTATCAAGCTAGCTTGGGCAAGGCTCCTTTCGAAGTTCTCTATGGATGAAAATGTCGAACGCCTCTTAACTGGTCAGAAACCAGGGAAAGACAATTCTTTGGCCCGGATATGATTCAGGAAGCAGAAGAATAGGTTCGCGTTATTCGTGAGAAATGGAAAACAGCCCAATCTCGTCAAAAGAGTCAATATGATCATAAACATAAGCTTATGACTTATGAAGTCGGCGCGAAGGCCTACCTTCGGGTTACTCCGTTAAAGGGAACCCATCGTTTCAGTACCAAAGGCAAATTGGCTCCTCGTTACATTGGACCTTTTCGCATTATTGCCAAACGAGGAGAAGTTGCCTACCAATTGGAACTACCTTCGCATCTTTCCAGAGTTCACGATGTCTTCCACGTTTTTCAACTCAGGCGTTGCTTCGCGGATCCTATCCGTGAAGTGGACCACGAAACGCTTGATCTACAAGATAACCTCTCATATCGGGAATATCCCGTTCGTATCCTTGATCAAGCCGAGCGTACCACTCGATGTCATAATATCAAGTTTCTCAAGGTTCAATGGTCACACCATTCTGAGAAAGAAGCCACTTGGGAAAGGGAGGTTCGTCTTCGACTCGAGTACCCCACCTTCTTCCCGAAGGATCCTAAATCTCAGGACGAGATTCTTTTGAGTGGGGGTGAGTTGTCACACCCTAGTTAGTTCAAGCATTAGAGTGTGCATCATGTTTAAATTCCTTTTAAATTTGAAATGGGGATGGCAGAACCCCCAGCACCCCCTGGAACAACTAGGGTTTACTAAAATTATTTTCAATGAACCCAAAATGCCCTTTACAAAATGTTCATCATTTCTGGTTTGGGCTAAAACCCCTGGCAAAAATGGTGCACTCTTTTCTAGGACATTCTGGATTTTCTTGAATTAAATCATAAGTATTTGAATTTGGGCATTTAAATGCTATAAAATAATTTAAATGCTCAAATAATTCTGGAAATAAGTGTGGGCTGTTGGAAATAATCTAAACAGAGCCCCTGGTTATTTTCAGGATTTTTAAAGATGTCTAGGTATTTTAATAAAGCCCAACAGTTGCAGAAAAATAGAAAAAGAAAACAAATAAGAAAAAAAAGGAGAGAGAGAGAGAGAAACTTACCAGGCGCAGCCCACCAACCAACCTGGCTCGGCCCAGTCGACTGGCCTTGCTAGTCGTCCTCTTCCTCCCGCCAGGAGGACGAGGAGCACGTGGCCGGCGCCCGCGGCCACATGCCGGCCACCTCCTGCTTCCGCCGACGCCCTAGAGGCATCTAGGAGTGCCACGCCAACCCCCACGTCCCCCACTCTTTCTTCCCACTCTCCCTATGGCCTCTCTCCCTCTCTGGCTCTCTCCCCCTCTTCCTACCGAGCGCAGCCGTCACCGCCGACAAGCTTCACCGCAGCCACCGCCGTCCATTTGCTGCGCCGACATGCCAGGAAGCTCCGCCGTCGTCGACTGCATCAAGTAGGCCGAGCCCCGTGCGCTCGCTCGCCCTGGAGACGCTGCACCGAGCTCGTTCTCAACTCCAGCCACCGGAGATCCCTTTCGCCGCCCCGCTCGCTCCAGCCCTTCCCCGAGCTCGCTGATCGCTCCCCTGCAACCGTTGTGAGCTCCGCCACCATTTCCCCCTCTCCCCGCGCTCGTCCGCATCCTCTAACCCCCTCTGCCATCGAAGCCGAAGCTCGCCGCCGCCACCGCACGTCGCCGTCATGGCCATAGCCACGTTGGGACGCCACCAAGCACGCCCTCGTCTTCCACGCGCTCCCAGGAGCCTAACGCACCACTCCCCGCGCCTCGTCATGCCCCGTAGCATCGGGTTCATCCTCGCCCGAACTCCGGCGAACGCCAAGGCGTCGCCGGCGTCGTTCCAAGCCTCCCCGAGCTCCACTTTCTCCACCAAATGACGCGGCTCGCTCCCCGCGTCACGTAGCTACTCTCCGCCATCGATTTGGTCGCCGGAGACGCAAACCCGAGCCCCTCCGCCACGTCTGTCGTCGCCGGCGTCAAGCCGCCGGTGAGTTTGACTCAGTTTGACCCCTGTGTGGGCCCAGGTAGACCCCCCTGAGTCTATGACAGGTGGGGCCGGTCTGCTAATCAGTTTAAGATTAGTTTTAACTAATTCTAATTAGTTTAGACACTGACATGTGGGCCCAGGCCCCACTGACAGCTAATTAGTGTTAATCAAATTCTGTTAACTAGTTGTGACACTGACAGAGAGGGCCCACCAGTCAGGTTTGACCTGGCCGACCTAGTTGACCGCTCATGCCACACCTATGTCATGCTGACGCATTAATTCAATTACTGGAATTATTCTTATATAGGAAATTCCAGAAAATATCCAAAACTTCTAAAAATCATAGAAAATCAACCATAGCTCCAAATGCAAAGATTTATATATGAAAAATGATCAGAAAAATTCAATCTATCCAACTGTAATGGTTTCATGCATGACAAAACAAGTTAACCTTGCTGTTTAAGCAGAATACGGTAATGCACTAATGAGGCCATGTTTAATGAGCTAACATTTGAATCTTTGATTCAAATGAGTTCATCCCCTTCTGTTTTAGCTTGCATTAGGCCAAGACACTTTCATCTTGCCATGTCATAGCATGCATCATATTGTTGCATATTGCCATGTGTTGATTATGTTCGGTGTGATTTTCGTGGTAGGTTCTGCCTCCGAGGATAATCCTGAGTATCCGTCTGAAGGGCAGTACCCTACTACCACTACAACAGGCAAGCAACCCATTGATCATTCCGATACAAACCCATGTTATTGCTTCTGCTCTTGTTTACTGCATTAAGACAACGTGATTCAAACTGATGTGTCTTACGGTAGTTGAACCCTTATCCTCTGCATGACCTGTCATTGCCACAGTAACTACATGAAACCCACTAGCATGTGTAGGAGTTGATTGAGCCATGTATATGATTCCTACCTTGCTATGCCTGCTATGCTTAGAGTTGTGTCAGGTCTGGTTCATCTGAGTGATGGGCTAGAGTGATATGATTATGTCGGTAATGTGAGGGATGTGTTGAACATGTTTTGATAAAGGTATCGATGAGAGGCCATGTAGGAGTACATGGTGGGTTGTTTCATTGAGGCCGTCCATAAGAACTGAGATCTATATGCGTGATTTAAGATTCAGCTACTACCACACATTGGGCCCTGAAATATGACCCCGCTCAACTTACTGATCCCTCTCTCCCTATGTCCAGGAGTTGCAACTAGTTTCTGGTGTTTGTAGGTTATGTGTTGGCGGCCATGCGTAGCGCTGACCCTAGGGGTGGGCTATGATGCGGTAGATACACTATGGCCGGGTATGCCGGGTGCCCGTTTGGCGTCTCGGGACTCTGTACACATCGTTTGGGGCCGTTGAGGACACCCCGGCCAGATTTCCTTGCGAATGGAACCTGAATAGGCGATAAACCTGGACTAGAGACTTGTGAGGTTAGTCAGGTCGTGGTCTACACCCACGTCGGTTTTCGCTTGAAGTCTGCCGAGCACATGTCGTGTGCAGACACTAAGTGGTGGAAACATGTGTGACAAAGTACACCCCTGCAGGGTATAAAACTATTCGAATAGCCGTGTCCGCGGTAAAGGACTACTTGGTTGCCTATACAGTTCATAGACAAGTTAATGGTTACTACTAAAAGACTCAAGATAAGTGTGAGTACCGAGGATGGCCCTCTCGTAGGATGACGGGAGAGGATCCCCGGTGGAGTATTGTGTTGGTGAGTAGTGGACTCGTGTGCGAAAACTATTTTACTAGTGGAGTTCCATAGGATAGCTTAGCCAAGAGTCAAAGTTGGCTTGCTGCAATAACCCCACAACCTTCTTGAGAATGAGCATGTATAGTAGGTTCTGTTGTAAGACTTGCTGAGTACCTTTGTACTGATGTTTGCTCAATTACTGTTTTCAGACGAGAACACCGCCCCCTCCGATGGGTTCTACATAGACCTTGACGTCGACGAGTGACTAGCCACCCAGGTGGTGATCCTGGCCATGGAGGGGCCTATGTAGATAGACAGGCTTCGAGAAGCCTTCTTTCTTTCTAGTGTCTGTACTCAGACTAGTTGCTTCTGCATGTGCTTGTATGATTGTATGACTTGAGTGTCGGGTCATGTGACCCCTATCTGTATGAACCTATTATGTATGGCTCTCTGGAGCTTTTAAATAAAGTACTTGAGTTGTAGAGTTTTGTTGTGATGCCATGTTGTATGTACTCATATCGGGTATATTGTATGTATGATTGAAATGCTTGGTATGAGTGGGATCCGACAATCTAGTTGTTTGTCCTTGGCAGCCTTTCTTATGGGGAAATGTAGTCTAGTGTTCCTCGAGCCATAGTAGTCCGCTACAGCCCGGTTCATCGGAGTCCTGCTAGCCCAGCACTACTGCTCAGGACACTTGACTGGCCGGCATGTGTTTCACGTCGTTCCTATGTCTGTCCCTTCGGGGAAATGTCACGCGGTGACATCCGGAGTCCTGCCTAGCCTGCTACAACCCGGGTTCCCCGGAGTCCTGTTAGCCCAGTGCTACAGCCCGAAATCACTCGCTGATGACCGACGTGCTCAATGTGATTCATGTATGCCTGTCTACATAGGTCTATGCCGCTTTGGGTTCACGACTAGCCATGTCAGCCCGGATTCTCTGTCATATGCATGCTAGCGACACTATCATATATGTGAGCCAAAAGGCGCAAACGGTCCCGGGCCATGGTAAGGCGACGCCCGCGGGATACCGTGCGTGAGGCCGCAAAGTGATATGAGGTGTTACCGGCTAGATCGATGTGACTTGGAATTGGGGTCCTAACAAAGTGAATGCTGCCAGGGAAGCTATACGCCAGGCGGGTGTCATGATGGAGAAGATGAAGATGGTGCGAGACGCCAGTCAGGCTGCCTACGACACCAGCTCGGCTCTCCAAAGCAACGTTCAGGTTAGTTGGTCGCCGCTTGTTCTGTTAGGATATGATATCTGAAGACTCCTTTCTGAAAATATTTGCGTTAGTACACCCACTGGGTGCGTTGCTTAAACTTTGAATTAGTGGGGGCACGTTGAGTGCACCCACTGGGTGTAGTCCCCGAGACTGCGATGGACTGCCGGCAGTCGACTGTAGTCATTGTATCTTGTCGAGTGTAAACCGAATTGATAGTTGGTCTCTTCCACTCGGTCTGGTCGAGTGGTTTCGGAACCGGTGGGGACATGCCAAGTGCACCCACTGGGTGTAGTCCCCGAGACTGCGGTCGACTGCTGGCAGTCGACTATGGTCTGAGCTCTTTCTTATATTTTTTTTATTTTTTACTCCCTGCACTCGACTCTGGCGGGCCGGTCGAGTGGGATCAGAACCGGTGGGGGCACGCAAAGTGCACCCGCTGGGTGTAGTCCCCAAGGCTATGGTGGACTGCGGGCAGTCGACTGTAGCCTTAGTAACTTTTTTTGCTATAAAAATAACTTCCCCCCTTTGATTTCAGAAATCTTGTGATCTTGGAGCTCGCTTTGCTGACTTGGAGAAACAGCAGATCCAACTGAACCTTGACTTGGAGCTGGCCAAGACAGAGCTGCAAAGGGTCAAGGACGACGCCACTGGTAAGATGAATTTGTTGACTGGTCTGTCTCAAGCTTGAGTTCCCTTATTCTCTTTCTGAATCAGGCATCATTTCTTTGTAGAAAAACTGAGAGAAGCTCTGGCGAAGAAGGACCAGGATTTGGATGCTACTCGAAAGGAGGCTGATGACAAAACCGCTCTAGCTGCACAGAAACTGGCTTCGGTCGGCTAGTTGGAAGAAGAGAATACCAGGCTGAAGTCTGCTCTGAATGACGCCAACAAGGAGTGCTCGCGCTAGAAGAAGGAGAATCTCATCCTGGGCGAGAAGATGGAAGGCATTGCTCGCAGGAGGGGCGATCTGGAGAGCTACCTGAGGAGTCTTGCCAAGAAGTTGTTCATCAAGCTTGAAGGTGCACATTTTGTTCCGACTAATTTTTTTGTGTCGACTCGGCGTATGTAAATTGACTTGTCCTTGGATCGTGATGCAGAGTTTTGCCAGAACTTCGAGGAGGAGACTGGGCGGATCGAACCTGGTTTAGATCCAATCAATTCTCCTGTGAAAGATGAAACTGCGATGAATCTGCTCCGACTGGAATCCCGCATTGACGGTGTCATGGACTACTTGGCTCGACTGAAAGTCGCCATGTCGCGGATCGACCCGGCACTTTGGCCAGAGGCTGTGCTCCAAAATGATCTTGAGTCCCTGATGACTTGACTAAATGAAATCCATGACTGAGTGCAGGAGTGGAAGAAGTCTACTGCTCGGTGTGGCGCTAATGTGGCTCTGTCTTTGGTTCGTGTCCACTGCAAGGAGGTGCGACAAGATAAACTAGCAGCAATCAAGGTCGCCAACACCCAGAAACATGACTTCCGGACTTTTATGGAGACTTTCATTGCTGCAACCACTCGGACAGCCGACGGCGTCGACCTGGATGAGTTCGTCGAGCCTGCCAGCCCTCCTCCTGCGGAGTGAACAAACTTTTATGCCTCACTTTAAATTCGCCTTGGAATGCCGAGTGGTTTTTGTAACCGTTAAACTCTTTCGGGCGGAATGCTCGAGCACTTTGATTTGTGGTCCAAAAACCTTTAGGATTTATCTGAACTTGGTTTATCGTCGAATATCTTTATGCATTCCCCGTCGAGTGGAAATCGTTCTTTATTCGAGACAACCTTTGTATTTGCGGCGCAGCTCCGAAGGAGACGGTAGCAGTCGACCTGCACCTCGTCGTCTTTGCGGGTCAGCGATGGACCGTATGTTGTATTTGTGGCGAAGCTCCCCAAGGAGGAGGCGGCAGTCGACCTGCCCCTTGTTATTGCAGAGCAGGATGAAGTGCGTGTTGTATTTGTGGCGAAGCTCTCTAAGGAGGAGGCGGCAGTCGACCTGCCCCTTGTTACTGTAGAGCAGGATGTGTTTCAAACTTAGGCGAGCGCTGGACTACAACTAAGTCCCCGAGTGGGAGGGCTGCTCTCGACTCGGTAGGATTTTTTCAAACTTAGGCGAGTGCCTGACTGCAGCTAAGTCCTCAAGTGAGAGAAGTTAGGCGAGTACTGGACTGCAGCTAAGCCCCCGAGTGGGAGGACTGCTCTCCACTCGGTAGGATTTTTTCAAACTTAGGCGAGTGCCTGACTGCAGCTAGGTCCTCAAGTGAGAGAACTTAGGCGAGTACTGGACTGCAGCTAAGCCCCCGAGCGGGAGGACTGCTCTCCACTCGGTAGGATTTTTTCAAACTTAGGTGAGTGCCTGACTACAGCTAAGTCCTCAAGTGAGAGAACTTAGGCGAGTACTGGACTGCAGCTAAGCCCCCGAGTGGGAGGACTGCTCTCCACTCGGTAGGATTTTTTTTCAAACTTAGGCGAAACGGTTTCGCAGCTAAGCCACCCACTAGGGGATTTCATTCGCAAACAAAAAACAATAACAATCACTGGGAAAATTATAACGCTCTTGTCTTTGAAAAATAAACTAAAGGAGTTTTTTCTTATTACATCTCATCCGAGTGAGGATTCAAGTATAAAAGGGGCGGAGAAGCTCCGCATTCCAGGCTCGAGGCTCATCAATTTGGCGATCGACATTGTAGAGGTGGTATGCTCCATTGCGAAGGACTCTGGTGACTATGAAGGGGCCTTCCCAAGTAGGGGCGAGTTTGTGTGGTTTCTGCTGATCCAGTCGGAGGACTAAGTCTCCCTCTTGGAAGGCTCGACCCTTCACATTTCTGGCATGGAATCGACGCAAGTCTTGTTGGTAGACGGTCGATCGGATCATGGCCATTTCTCTTTCTTCTTCCAAGAGGTCGACTGCGTCTTGTCGGGCTTGTTCTGCTTCATCTTCAGAGTAGAGCTCGACACGGGGAGCGTTGTGAAGCAGGTCACTCGGCAAGACTGCCTCGGCTCCGTAGACCAGAAAGAATGGGGTTCTTTTGGTCGATTGGTTCGGGGTTGTCCTCAATCCCCAAAGGACTAATGGAAGCTTGTCGACCCATGCACCTGTTGCGTGCTTGAGATCGCGCATCAACCGGGGTTTCAGTCCTTTGAGAATTAGGCCGTTTGCCCTTTCTGCGTGCCCATTCGACTGGGGGTGAGCGACCGAAGCATAGTCGACTCGGGTACCTTGAGAGGCGCAAAAGGCCCTGAAATTGTTAGAATCGAAGTTTGACCCATTGTCAGTGATGATGTTGTGCGGAACTCCATATCTTAATATCAACCCTCTGACAAAACCGATAGCGGTGCAAGCGTCAAGATTCTTGATAGGCTTGGCTTCAATCCATTTGGTGAACTTGTCGACTGCTACTAGCACATGAGTGAAGCCGCTCCTGCCTATTCTCAGTGGTCCAACCATGTCCAGCCCCCAAACAGCGAAGGGCCAGACGAGTGGAATGGTTTTCAGGGCTGACGCAGGCTTGTGCGACATATTGGAGTAATACTGACATCCTTCACACTTGTCAACTATCTCTTTTGCCATTACATTGGCTCTTGGCCAGTAGAATCCCGCTCGGTATGCTTTAGCCACAATGGTCCGAGAGGACGCATGGTGACCACAGGTCCCCAAGTGGACATCATCAAGGATCATCCGACCTTCTTCTGGTATAATACACCTCTGACTGACTCCAGTCACGCTTTCTTTATATAACTATCCTTTTATGACTGTAAAGGCCTTGGATCGTCGGACGATCTGTCGAGCCTCTTCTTCGTCCTCTGGGAGCTCTTTCCTTAGGATGTATGCAATGTACGGTACCGTCCAGTCGGGAGTGATGACCAAGACTTCCATGATCAGGTCGACTACAGCTGGAATTTCAACTTCAGTCGAATCCATGGCGCTTTTTGGCTGCGGGGCCTCTTCACTGAAGGGATCCTCCTGAACTGATAGTATGTGAATGTGTTCCAAAAACACATTGCTGGGGATGGCTTCTCTTTTGGAACCTATTTTTGCCAGATCATCAGTTGCTTGATTTTTCAGTCGGGGTATGTGATGAAGCTCTAACCCCTCAAATTTTTTCTCCAGCTTCCTCACTGCATTGCAATAACTGGTCATGGCTGGACTTATGACGTCCCATTCCTTCATCACCTGATTAACCACCAAATCTGAGTCGCCATAGACCATGAGGCGGCGGACGTCGAGTGAAATGGCCATGCGCAACCCATACAAAAGTGCTTCGTATTTTGCCTCGTTGTTGGAGGAATCAAAGTGGATTTGAAGAACATAACTGAGTTTATCTCCTCTGGGGGAGACCAACACTACTCCGGCACCAGAACCATTCAGCATCTTGGAACTGTCAAAGAACATGGTCCAATGCTCCGAGTGAACCTGGGTCGGCAGCTACTGTTCAATCCACTCGGCGACGAAATCTGCGATTGCCTGGGACTTAATAGCTTTCTTTGCCTCAAACATGATATCTAGAGGAAGGAGTTCAATCGCCCATTTTGCCACTCGGCTGGTTGCATCCCTGTTATGCAGGATCTCTGACAATGGAGCGTCGCTGACGACTGTAATGGAATGATCAGAGAAGTAATGAGCAACTTTCTTTGTGGTCATATAAATCCCGTATACAAGCTTCTGATAATGAGGATATCTTTGCTTCGACGGGGTCAAAACTTCAGAAATATAATATACTGGGCGCTGAACTTTGAAGGCTTTTCCTTCTTCTTCCCGCTCGACCATAAGTACCGTACTGACGACTTGTCCCGTGGCTGCAATGTAAAGCAGCAAAGGCTCCTTACTGATTGGGGCAGCAAGCACCGGCTGGGTGGAGAGCAGAGATTTGAGCTCTGCAAACGCTGCATCAGCTTCAGGAGTCCACTCGAACTTGTCGGACTTCTTCATCAATCGGTAAAGGGGCAATGCCTTTTCACCGAGACGAGATATGAATCGACTTAAAGCGGCCAAGCAACCAGTAAGCTTCTGGACGTCGTGCACTCGCACAAGACTTTTCATTCGGAGTATAGTGCCGACTTTTTCTGGATTTGTGTCGATTCCCCATTCGGAAACGAGAAAACCGAGTAATTTTCCGCCAGGAACTCCGAATGTGCACTTTGATGGATTAAGCTTGATATCATACCTCCTGAGGTTGGCAAAGCTTTCAGCAAGGTCAGCCAGCAGGTCGGAACCCTTCAGTGACTTAACCACAATATCATCCATATACGCCTCCACATTCCGACTGATTTGAGTGAGCAAACACTTCTGAATCATCCTCATGAATGTGGCCCCGGCATTCTTGAGGCCGAATGGCATGGTAACATAACACAAGCACCCGAATGGAGTGATGAAAGCTGTTTTGATCTCGTCAGGTCCATACAGACGGATCTGATTGTACCCAGAATAGGCGTCTAAAAAAGACAATCGCTCACATCCCGCAGTCGAGTCGACTATCTGATCGATGCGGGGGAGAGGAAAATGATCTTTCGGGCAGGCCCGATTGATATGTTTAAAGTCAATGCACATGCAAAGTGACTTGTCCTTCTTGGGGACCATAACAACGTTGGCAAGCCACTCGGAGTGGTAAATTTCTCGGATGAACTCCGCTGCTAAGAGCCGAGCCACCTCCTCGCCAATGGCCTTTCTCTTCTGGACGGCGGACCGCCGGAGATGTTCCTTGACAGGTTTTACTTTTGAGTCGACTCGCAGGCAATGCTCAGCCAGCTCCCTGGGAACACCTGGCATGTCAGAAGGCTTCCATGTGAAAATGTCCCAGTTCTCATGGAGGAACTGGATGAGCGCTTCTTCCTATTTGGAGTCAAGTGTTGTCGAGATATGAGTCGGAGCAGCGCCGAGATTGGTCGGGTGGATGTGAGCTGTCTTCGTATCGCCAGTCGACTGAAAAGCCGATTCTGTGGCTGGCTTCTTGGCTCGCAACAAATCACTCGGGCCTGCAGTCTTCTGGTATTCCTGCAATTCCACCACTGCCATCTGAGCATCAGCGATCTTCAAACTTTTCTAAAAACATTCTTCTGCTTTCTTCCGATTGCCCATAATAGTGATCACACCTTTGGGGCCAGGCATCTTCAATTTGAGATACACATAACATGGTCGGGCCATGAAGCGTGCATAAGCCGGCCTGCCCAAAATAGCGTGGTAGGCACTCTGGAAGTCTACAACTTCAAATGTCAACTTTTCTTTGCGGTAATTCTTGGAATCACCGAAAACCACATCGAGAGCAATCTGGCCGAGTGATTCAGCCTTCTTCCCAGGAATGACTCCATGGAAACTCATGTTGCTGGCACTAAGTCTGGACATCAGAATGCCCATCCCTTTCAACGTCTCAGCATACAATATGTTCAAACCACTGCCACCATCCATCAAGACTTTGGTCAGTCGAGTGCCTTCAACCACTGGGTCGACCACCAGAGCTTGCCTCCCAGGGGTGGCAATATGCGTTGGGTGATCGGACTGGTCGAATGTGATGGCAGTCTGAGACTATTTCAAATAACTTGGTGTCGCCGGAGCAACCATATTCACCTCTCGGTTGATGACTTTCAGTCGACTTTTGCTCTCAACATCAGCAAAAATCATCAGGGTGGAATTGACTTGGGGGTATCCATCGTCGCTATCTTCCTTGTCCTCAACTTTGTCTGACTCCTTTTCTTTATCTTTGGGCTGCTTGCCCTGGAACTACTGGATCAAGAGTCGACACTGTCGAGTGGTATGTTTTGGGTAAATAAAATTACCCTCTTCATCTTTCTTGGTGTGGACGAGGCACGGCAAATCCAACACATCATTTCCTTCCTGGTCTTTAAATTTCTTGGGGTTCCAAGGTCCATTGGGTTTCCCCTTAAACTTTCCTTGAGTCACAGCCAAGGCTTCCCCAGGAGCAGCTGGCTCAGCTTTCCGCTTCTGTTTCCGATTGGAATTTCCTCCGGTTTCTTGGGCGACTGACTTCAGCTTGCCACTCCGGAGTCGATCCTCATCTTCTCCATTAGCGTACTTGGTGGCGATCTCCATCATTCGGTTCAGAGACATATCTCCGGTTCGACCGAATTTCAGATTCAGTTCTCTGTACTTGACGCCTTCTTTGAAGGCATAGAGTGCTTGGTGGTCAGGCACATTCTCTACCGTGTGGTGCAATGTGATCCATCTCTGGATGTAATCCCTCAAGGTTTCGTTCGGCTTCTGCACGCAGGACCGTAGTTCCGTCAACCCTGTCGGTCGTTCGCATGTTCCTTTGAATGTGGTGACAAACACTCGGGCGAGATCTTCCCAAGTGTAAATGCTGCTGGGTGCTAACTGGTTCAGCCACGCCCTGGCCGAGCCCTCCAACATGAGAGGCAGGTGCTTCATGGCCACCTCATTATTGCCGCCGCCAATCTGGACGGCCACTCGGTAGTCTTCAAGCCAAGCATCAGGCTTGGACTCGCCAGTGAACTTTCTGACTCCAGTCGCCAACCTGAAGTTGGGAGGAATCACAGCGGCCCTGATGGCCCTACTAAAGCACTCTGGCCCCGAAACATGTGCTCTACTGTTGGTAGGAGCATCTCTGTCGTGTCCTTCCCGGTGAGCTCTGTTCCTGTGAACCAAACCTTGAACGAGAATGGATCTCGCATCGAAGCCTGGCTCCCTGGAATCGACTGGAATCCTTCGCACAACACTACGAGGGCGCCTAACATCCTATTGTCGAGGCGCATAAGACCCGCTCCTCGGGGGAGGGGTGGGCACTCGACGTCGATCATCACGATCGAATCGGTGATCATATTGCTCATGGTTACCATGCTGACTATGCCAGTTCCCACGTCCTTCACGCCTCGGGGGCGATCTTGGGCTATGAGCCGACTGGACTGTGTCTGCGGCAACGGATCTACTGTGAATCATGTTCCGCGACTGAGAAACAGTGGAATTCTGGTCTCCTGCTGCCTGGAGCAACGCTCTGATTTGCAGCAAGCCTCTGCCAGCCTCCGACTGCGAAGGCTGAATCGACTCTGCTATGCGGGCTGCACCTGCTAAATTCTGTTCGATATACCTGCGGGGGCGGGAATAGCTGACGTTGACTGGATTCAGGAACCCATTGTCACGCATGCTCGTCGAGTGCTCGCTGGAGGTTATCCAGTCGAGTGCGCTCGGCCAAGTTTGCCAGGCACGCGTCCTCCAAGGCACGAGCCTCGGGGGTTTCTCCAATGATAGGAGTGTGTACTGCATCCATGTTCCGGTGGCGAAGTTCTTCTCTCTGCAGCGACGTGAGAGGCTCGGGAAGATATTCCTCATGAGGACGTGACGGGTCGCCTCCACCCGTGCCTCCGTCGGTGCGGGGAAAACCGGGAGGACTGGGAGGTCCATCGACCATCAGAACCTCCGCCGTCGAATCGCTACTGTCGCACTCGGATGCGGTCTCTGCGGAGCCGGTCGACAAGTCGAACAGGCTGTAGAGGGAATCGTCGGGCTCGATCGCCACGACTTGAGGGGTGGCCGACTGGCGTGCCACCGCGTGTCTCACCCACCGCTGGAGTCTCGACCGACCAGAGCGGTTGCGCCGGCGGGAAACTGGGAGGGAGGACAACACGGGATCCGACCGGTAGGGGGTCGACGGTTGTCGCAGGAGAACGTCGCAGACGCACGCGCTAAAGTGCATTGCCCCGCGGACAGGGAGTGCGTCCACGTCGATTGGAGCCTCCTGAAGCCACGCGGAGTCGTCGGCAATGAACGTGAGTGCGCCGAGACGGATCTCGCGGCCCTCCACCAAAACTCCGCCGAAAACCATGATGATTCGGGTCGGAAAAGATCACAACTCCTCCAACAAGACGCTAAAACACCTGCCCCATGATGGGCGCTTACTGTCGTGGTTCTAAGTCTGGCAGTGATGTAGGGGGGTAAGTATGGAGAGGCAAGATCTTAGCTATAGAGGAGTTGTAGGAACACAAGATTTACGAGTCCAGGCCCTTCTCGGAGGAAGTAATAGCCCTACGTCTCGGAGCCCGGAGGCGGTCGACTGGATTATGCGTGTGTGAATTACAGGCGTGCGAACCCCTGTTTCGGAGGAGGGGTGGCTTATATAGAGTGCGCCAAGACCCCAGCCAGCCCACGACACAAAGGGTTCAATGTACATTAAGGTAGGGCGTTACTGGTAACGCTAGTAATAAAGTGCTATGATGACCATAAAAGCTACTTAATAACCGACCGTTAGCATGCGGAGTGCCTTTAGGTCACCTGACCGTCGAGTGTCTTGGTCTTGGTCGAGTGATTGCTTCTTGGTCGAGTGAGACACCTTCAAGTTGATTGAAAGATGATTTCTTCTGGAGATGTCCTTGGGTACGTCAGTTTGGACAGGTCCATGACCCTACCCTAGGTACACAGCTTCATCAGCCGCCGCGCCTCGGTGCCGCCCACGCCGCCAAGCCCCGCCGCCCCGCTGCACAACCCCGCCTCGCCGGAGCCCTTCACCGGAGGTACTACGACGGACCCGAGCCGCCGGTTTTTCTAAAAACCGTTCGATTTTTTTAGAAACCCTAGTTCATTTTTTTAGATCGGTTCGCTGGTTTTTCTCGGTTCTTCTATTTAGCAGACGTTTGTCCGTATGTTCGTTTTAATGAACGGTTTTCACCCGTTAGTTACAGCTAACGAACGCTCGTTCATTAGTCTGTTCGTCAGTTTTCTTTTTATCGGATTTATCTGCGATTATTCTCGATCGCGATTTTTGATCCGATCGTAGTTTCTGTTTATCTTTTCGCTTGTTAGTCGGAATCAGGTGATTCAAGCACCTAGATCCTCGTCTCGAGACCCTTTTTCTGTTTAATCAACTTGCAAAAATTTTGGTACTATAAAATTTGCCCTTAGTTCAGATTAGTAAGCGGATCTTGTTTCTTTCGCCATTTGAGTTTCGTTGCTCCATTTGATTTGATTCTTTTTGCTAACAGGAGTTCTTAAGTTGAACTTTCTTGTCAACCTCTCTTATTTGAGTTTTGCTTGTGCATCTTTGCTTGTTGCTTATGTATGCTATTGTTTGTTTGCGATAGAACACCCGGAGTGCGAAGCGTGCTACTATGAATCTCTAGGTTTTGCGGATCATCAGCAAGGCAAGTAACACATTGATCATACTCTTTTCATACCCAGTTTTTATGCATTAGTTCCCATCCTCAAACATTCATGATTAGGATGTCATTTAACTTGTGGGTTGGGAAGTAGTTGTTGAGGTAGAACCTATTACCCTGTTACTATCAAACCCTTGGGAGTTACTTCTGCGCGTTGCTTATTGCTATGATATGCTCGTAGACGTGGTTTGGGTTTGAGTGAAATCCATGACACATGTGAGATTGTTAATTAATGGTTCAACTTAAGGTGGCAACTTGAATACACATCTGGGTGGATTGAGGCACCTGGGGAACCCAGTGTTGTCTGTTTCTTTTGGAAATCCCAGGGTACCCGTGTGATCTTCCTATGGACCGCCACCCAGGCTCAAAGGGAACTGGGATGATTCATGCTAGAAACTTCCGTGTGCAACCACAAGCTATTATGGGCTCTAGCATAGTTGAGTATGTAACGTGAAGCTCTTGAAGCGGTGGATCAGCAGGTAGTGGGTTTTGTAGGTTTGGTATGGTCTACCCGGAGTAGAGAGTAATGTTTCTGAAAGACTGTGTCTCGGTCATCCGTTTCTCAAACACCATGTAGTGCGAGAAATCCAACGGAGGCGATCGAGTCTTGTGGGGAAAAGTGCGCAAACCTCTGCAGAGTGTACAATCTAATCATGGTTAGCCGTGTCCCCGGTTATGGACAATCTTGAGTATCTAGTACTTGGGTTATCACATGTATCTCATCACTCTTAATTCAACTTGTTGGGTTGTTAAATACTTTAATTGGGATTGACTTGGGGTTACCTTCTCAATGTTGTTCAACCACCATGATAGTTTAATTAAAATCTATTCCTTTGTTGTAGGAAAAAATTGGCTTTTCGCAAAAACTATAACCATAGAGCTTTCCACCAGCCAAAATATGCATGTAGTGATAGCATTATTCTGTTCTTGCTCTACTGTGTTACCTTGCCAACATATTCCATGTGATGACCCGTTCTCGGGCTGCAACGTATTATGTTGCAGACTTTTCAGGCGAGGAGTAAGGTTCGTTAGGTCGTTGCCGTGCAGCTCAGCTATGCCGTTGGAGTTGATGGACTTACTTATCTACCAAGCCTTCCGCTATTATCGCATTAGATGGCCTTAAGACATGTTATTGTAATAAGTTCTCTTTTGAGACATTCGATGTAATAAGTGTGTGATTGCTACTTTGTTATATATCCTTCGAATACTGTGTGTGTCAGCATTACCGATCCAGGGATGACACTGAAGCACAGAGACTTGACCGTTTGAGGTCGGGTCGCTACAAGATGGTATCAGAGCACACGCTGAGTGTAGGACACGACCACTAAGCTAAAGCCATAGATCACTATTCTCTTCTCATTTCTGACTCCTCTCCATTGTCTACTCTTTAGGATGGCAGATGCAAGGAACAAGTTCGCACAACCGGATGAAGACACACCTTTTGGATGCCACTTTAAGGAAGTCACTAGGTACTTGAACATTGGAATACCAAGCTTCGTCGGGACGTACAACGCCACTTTACCAAAAGAGGAGCGATGGATGATTCAAGTACAAGTTCCAGGAAGGACCTTCACGCGAGTCACTAAACCCATAGAGTTTTCCTTCGATGCACCAACCTGGAGTTTAGGAAAGAGTATGGCCGCTCACATCACCATGGGATGCATTGGAGAAGTTTATCATAAGGAGCTTAAGGATACTATCTATCAGATTTGTGGGCGCCGAGATGAGCAATGGGAGATGATCAGCACCAAGAAGTATAGATCCATTGCAGCTTTCATCCAGGAGTTAAACCAGCACATTCGACGTCAGGAGAATCAGATGTGCGCGGACATGATGGACTTGAAGAAGGCGAAGACTAGGATCATCGAGCTGGAGGAAGAACTCAAGTTTACACGCGATGGATATGAGGAGGAAATCAAGACACTACTGGAGAATAATGACGACCTAGTTAAGAAGATCAGAGTATTCATGGGAGGACCAGCACCGGGAGTAGAAGACGACGATTCCACTTGCCCGGATAACTACATCATCATCGACGACACTGATTCCGATCCTAGTGAGGATGACTTTGAAGACGAAGCTGGAGCAGACATCATGGATTCTTCCACCGATCAAAATTTCTAGATGACCACCATATATTATTAATATTCCCCCATGTATTTAGTAGTAGTAGAGCACTTTTGCGATAGTTCTAGACCGCTTGTATGCCCTTGCTTGATTGACTGAGTGAAATGATTGTGTTTGTCTCATGTGCATATGGGTAGTGTTTCTCATTAGACCCCCTTTCTATTCTGATCTCTTCCATCTACACCCATCAGATGCCTCCAAGACGTGACACCGGTTTTGCCTTCCCGCCGGAGCTCACCCAGTTAATCCAACAGTAGAATACTCTGATGCAATTGCTAGTTCAGAACCAGGGCAACAACAACAACAACAACCCGCCACAAGTGGACAACCTAGCCCGATTTCTAAGGTTACAACCGCCAGTGTTTTCCAGTAGCACCGAGCCTATAGTTGCAGATGATTGGCTCCGCAGGATTGGAAGGGAGTTAACCACTGCAGGATGCACTGATGCTGAGAAGGTGCGTTTTGCCGCACATCAGTTGGACGGACCAGCGGCATCATGGTGGGAGAATTACACTGTCACCTACCACATAGCCAGGTGACATGGGACCAATTTCAGCAAGCTTTCCGCACAGCCCATGTCTCAACTGGAGCTATGCAGATGAAGAAGCGGGATTTCCGCAACTTACGCCAGGGGAACCATACTGTGGCTCAGTACGCGGATGAGTTTAGCAAGCTATCTTGCTATGCCCCTGATGATGTGGCCACAGATGCCGCGAAGCAGGAGAAGTTTATGGAAGGGCTGAATGATGAGATGAGCATGCAGTTGATGGTAGAAACCTTCAACAACTACCAGGAGTTGGTAGATAAGGCTCTTATGATTGAAGGGAAGCAGCAGCAGATTGAGAAACGTAAGAGGAAGTACGGACAAGGGAAGTATAACTCAGGAGCCCAGCAGAAGCCTCGCCTAACTCCGAACTCGGGAGGACTTTTCCATAACCATGGAGGTCACAACCACACTGGAGGAGGATCGCATAATCACAATGGTGCTAAGAATGGAAATGGGAATGGAGCTAACAACAATCAGAACCGCTCCAACCCAGCCACACCCGCCAAAAGAGACCTAAGTCAAGTTACTGGTTTTAAGTGTGGGAAGACAGGACACTATGCCAATGATTGCCCTGAAGGACGGAATGGAAACGGAAATGGGAGCGTGGGGAAGAAGCCTAATCCATTCAACAAAGGACAAGTAAACCACGTTAATGTGGAGGAGGTTGAAGGGCAGCCGGACGCGGTAATAGGTAAGTTTTTGGTTAAGTCATTTACCGCTCTTGTTCTTTTTGATACTGGTGCATCGCATTCATACATATCAAGGGGATTCGTGGATAAGTTTAAACTACCAACCCAAACCCTTAGGACCCCTCTCCTAGTGAGTTCACCCGGAGCAGAGTACATGGCTAGCCGATGGTGCGACCAGATACCCCTAACCATTGGCACACATGTTTTTCCGTCCGACCTAATTATCTTGGAGTCACAAGGATTGGATGTGATATTAGGTATGGACTGGATGTCAAAGTATGGAGGAAGTATTGACTATTCTAGCAAGTAGATTTATCTCACCACCCCGGAGGGAAAAAGGATTAAGTATGTATCTAGGCATGTGCCTAGGAGGAGCCAAGTGAATGCCCTCACGGGAGTTGTTCAGGAGGAAGTGCCTGTAGTGCAGGACTACCCGGATGTTTTTCCAGAGGAGTTACCAGGCATGACACCGGATAGAGACATTGAGTTTTTGATAGAGCTATTGCCAGGTACAGGGCCAATATCCAAGAGACCCTATCGGATGCCCGCAAATGATCTGGAGGAAATTAAGAAACAAATCAAGGAGTTATTGGAGAAAGGTTACATTCGAAGAAGTTCATCACCTTGGGGAGCCCCAGTGCTTTTGGTTGAGAAGAAGGATAAATCCGTAAGGATGGTTGTTGATTATCGAGCTTTGAATGAAGTGACGATCAAGAATAAGTACTCACTGCCGATGATCAATGATCTGTTTGATCAGCTACAAGGAGCTAAAGTGTTTTCGAAGATCGATCTACGATCGGGATACCATCAGTTGAAGATTCGAGAGAAGGATATACCAAAGACAACGTTCACCATGCGGTATGGATTATACGAGTATACGGTCATGCCGTTTGGACTGACTAACGCCCCTGCCTATTTCATGAGCATGATGAACAAGGTGTTCATGGAGTATTTGGATAAGTTTGTTGTGGTGTTTATTGACGATATTATGGTATACTCGAAGAATGAAGAGGATCACAAGGAGCATTTGCGTTTAGTTCTCAAGAAACTCAGGGAACACCAGTTGTATGCTAAGTTCAGCAAATGCGAATTTTGGTTGAAGGAAGTCGGATTCCTTGGACATGTTATATCAGGAGAGGGTATAGTAGTAGACCCTAGCAAGGTTCAGTCAGTCACTGAATGGTTGGCACCCACTTCAGTTAGTGAGATCCACAGTTTCCTTGGACTCGCAGGATACTACCAGAGATTCATTGAAATTTTTTCCAAGATTGCGAAGCCAATGACTGAACTATTGAAGAAGGATACCAAGTTTAAATGGACAGATGATTGCGAGGCAAGTTTCCAGGAGTTCAAGAAACGTTTGACTACAGCCCTAGTGCTAACACTGCCAGATATACATAAGGAGTTCCAAGTGTATTGCGACGCCTCTCGCTTAGGACTTGGATGTGTGCTTATGCAGGACAAAAGAGTTGTTTCGTATGCCTCATGACAACTAAAACTTCATGAGTTGAACTATGACACGCATGATTTGGAGTTAGCAGTCGTAGTGCATGCATTGAAGACTTGGAGACATTACCTTATTGGAAACCATTGTGATGTGTACACGGATCATAAGAGTTTGAAGTACATTTTCACACAGAAGGAGCTGAACCTTAGGCAGAGGAGATGGTTGGAGCTTATAAAGGATTACAATATGAAGCTACACTATCATCTCGGAAAGGCCAATGTCGTAGCAGACGCTTTGAGCCGAAAGAGTTATGCTAATATCCTTGAAAGTAAGGGATTGCCGAAGGAGTTAGCAGAGGATATTATGGAACTTCGGTTGGAGATTGTTCCAAGAGGTTTCTTTGCAACAATGGAGGTTCAGTCCACATTGTTGGGCAAGATTCGAGAAGCTCAGAAGGATGACAAATAGATTGCCGAGATAAAGGAGAAGATGAGCAAAGGAAAGGCCAAGGTTTTTTGTGAGGATGAGCATGATACTTCTGGTTTGAGGACCGAGTTTATGTACCCAATAACCCAGAGATCCGGAAGCTAATACTTCAGGAGGCTCATGACTCACCATATTCGATACACCCTGGAAACACCAAGATGTATTTGGATTTGAAGGAACGTTTCTGGTGGACGGGTATGACGAAGGATATTGCCGAGTATGTAGCCGTATGTGATGTATGTCAGAGAGTGAAGGCAGAGCATCAGAAGCCAGCAGGATTGTTACAGCCTATGCCAATACCCGAATGGAAGTGGGATAAACTTGGCATGGATTTGATTACCAGATTGCCCAGAACCAAAGCAGGATATGATTCTATATGGGTAGTAGTTGATTGCTTGACCAAAGTGGCTCACTTTATCATAGTGAAAACCACCTATACAAGTGCGAAGTTGGCCAAGATATATATGTCCAGGATCGTATGTCTGCATGGAGTTCCGAGGACCATCATATCAGATAGAGGAACACAGTTTACTTCAAAGTTTTGGCATCAGTTACACCAGACTTTGGGTACGAGATTGGAGTTCAGTACAACGTTTCACCCGTAGACGGATGGCATGACTGAGAGAGTCAATCAGATTTTGGAGGACATGTTGAGAGCCTGTGCGCTAGATTATGGATCTAGCTGGGATGACAATTTGCCTTACGCAGAGTTCTCGTACAACAATAGCTACCAAGCCAGTTTGAAGATGGCACCGTTTGAAGCCCTGTATGGACGAAGGTGCAGAACATCGTTGATGTGGGATGAGGTAGGAGACCGGCAGTTGTTTGGACCAGACTTGATCAAGGAGTCTGAGGAGAAGGTTAAACTAATTCGTGATAGACTGAAGATTGCTCAGTCCAGGCAGAAGAGTTACGCGGATTCAAAATGCAAGGGGGTAACCTATGAAATTGGAGACATAGCATATCTACGATTATCACCCTTGAGGGGAGTGAAATGTTTTGGAGTTAAGGGAAAGTTAGCCCCAAGATTTGTAGGACCGTATCGTGTCTTGGAACGAATGGGAGAAGTCGCCTACAAGCTGGAATTGCCTGAGGGATTGTCAGGAGTTCACGATGTGTTCCACGTTTCACAATTTAAGAAGTGTCATGCTGAGATGGCCGATATACCGTTAAGAGATACAGTACCCTTGGAGGCGATTCAGTTGGACAGTGATTTGACTTATGAGGAGAAGCCAGTTAAGATTCTTGAGTTTGCCAGCCGAGTCACCCGCAGCAAGGTTATCAAGTTTTGCAAAGTTCGGTGGAGCCACCATACCGAGGATGAAGCCACCTGGGAATGAGAGGATGATCTACGCAAAGACCACCCGCACCTATTTTCTAGCCAACCCGAATCTCGAGGGCGAGATTCATCTTAAGGGGGTAGGTTTGTAACATCCCAAATTTTCAATTTGGAATGTTATACATAGGTCATCCATGCATATCATATTTTATTTCATTTTCGTTTTGCAATCCTCGAAATCCTAAGCAACTCAAGGACCCTCGGAGAGAGTTGGGGATTTCCCAGTTTTCATATTTCATTTTATCAAATATTGAAACGAGGATTTTTATTTATTTTAATTATTTTTCCCTCCGAAAAATATTTCACATTTAAAAATATATGAGAGGAGATAATATGACTTCTCCAAAATAATTGAAATATTAGAGGAAAAATATTAAAATCATTTATTTGATTTTATTCGATTTTATTTGGATTTTATTTCCATTAGAAAAATTGCACGTTTTCAAAATTGCATTTTAGGGCCAAGAAAATGTTCATCTCGTTCTAAATATTTAATTTAGACGGTGAAATTTTGTTTTGCCATTTTTAGATTTTTATTTTATTTTCTAGGATTTTATTTCTGTCGGCGAAATCATTTAAAAAAAATCTCTAGCCGACTGGGCCGAAACCCAGCCGGGCCGCCGGCCCAAGTGTCACATCCTAGCTAGACCATGCATTAGAGTGTTGCATCATGTCTTCTTTCAACAGAAACTTGAAATGGGGAAGGCAGAACCCCCAGCACCCCCCTAAAATCAACTAGGGTTTACTAAAAATAATTTCAATGAACCTGAAATGCCCTTCTAAAAAGTTCACCCTCTTTGTCTTGGGTTAGAACCTCTGGCAAAATTGGTGCACAATTTTCTAGGTCAACAGAAGGTCATTGTTTAAATCATAAGTATTTAAATTTGGGCATTTAAATGCTATAAAATAATATAAATGCTCAAATAATTTTGAGAATAAATGTTTCCTGTTGGAAATATTCTAAACAGAGCTCACATTTATTTTCAGGATTTTTGGAAACATTTTAGTGTTTTCAATAAAGCCCAACAGTTGCAGTTTAATAGAAAACAGAAGCAAATTAAAAAAAGAAGGAGAGGGAGAAGCCCACCTGGGCCTTACCTGGCATTGCCCACCAGGCCCACCTGCCGGCCCAGCCCAGCCACCGCGCCAGCGAGCAGCTTGGCTCGGCCAGGCAGGCAGGCTGGTGCTCGACGGCGGCACCCGCGCGTGCCACGCAGCTGGCTGCCGCCCTGCTTCCTCCCCTCGCCGCCTTGCTGGCCTAGACAGGCTCCACGTCACCGCCTCGACCCCCTGGACACGCTCACTCGCCTCCTGCCTCACTCCCTCGCTCCCCTTCGCCATGGCCGACGCAGCCGTCGCCGTTCCACCACCGTAGTCGCGTCCACCGCCGTCCCCGTGCTACTCCACCATGTCCTGAAGCTCCGCCACTTCCTCCTCGATCGCTCCACCAAGCCACGCCCCGCCGGAGGCCCGCAAACGACTCCACCGAGCTCGTCTTCAACCTTGGGCCGCCCAGATCACCGTCGCCTTCCGACCGCACCGAGCCTTCCCCGAGCATGCTGACCCTCCCTGCGGCTTCTCTCTGAGCTGCTGAACCTCCCCGTGCTTTCCATTTCGCCCCTGGAACACCCTAGATGCTGCATCTCTTGTGCCCGAATGCGCCGCCGCCTGACCACGTCGCCGGCGTTGCTCCGGTGACCATTTGGTCACGGGCTTGTGTCCATCACACTCCTCGCGCCGCGTAGAGGCTGTAGGTGCTAGCGCCACATCGCCTAGGCCACTGCAGCCACACGCACGAGCTGGCCCGAGCTTCGGCCTCCGCCTAACCTCGTCGCCGGCGATGCTCCGGCCACTCCCCAGCCAAGCCATCACCACGGCTGGATGCGGGCGAGCACCAGCTGCTCGTAGCTGCTCTCCGTGTAGCAAACGGAGCCCGGTGGGCTAATCCCGCAGCACGCCGCCGCGTCTGGCCTCGCCGGCGGCTAAACGCCGGCGAGTTTGACCACTGACGTGGACTGGGTGGGCCCAGTTGACTCCCCTGATTCAATGACAAGTGCCCCCCCCCCCCCCTCTGCTAATTATCCAAATTAGTTCCTAACTAAAATTAGTTAGTTTAATTAACTACTGACACGCGGGACCCACCAGTCAGGTTTGACCTGGACGTCCCCGTTGACCCTGACGTCACCCTGACACATTGCTGACGCGGTAATTGATTTACTGGAATTATTTTTATACAGGAAATTCCAGAAAATAGTTCAAACTTCAAAAATTCATAGAAAATCAACCATAGTTCCAAATGAAATAATTTATATATGAAAAATTATCAGAAAAAATCAATCTATCCATCTGTAATGGTTTCATGCATGACAAAACAAGTTTACCTTGTTGTTTAAGCAGAGTAAGGAAATGCACTCTTATGGCCATGTTTAATGAGCTAATATTTGAATCTTTGATTCAAATGAGTTCATTCCTTTCTGTTATAGCTTGCATTAGGCCAAGACACATTCATATTGCCATATCATAGCATGCATCATATTTTTGCATATCGTCATGTGTTGATTGTGTTCCGATGTGTTCTTCGTGGTAGGTTCTGCCTCCGAGGATATTCACGAGTATCCAACTGAAGGGCAGTATCCCACTACCACTCCATCAGGCAAGCAACCCATTGATCATTCCAATACAACCCATGTTCTCACCTCTGCTCTTGTTTACTGCATTATGACATCGCGATTCAAACTGCTGTGTGCTATGGTAGTTGAACCCTTATCCTCTACATGACCTGTCATTGCCACAGTAACTAGATGAAACCCACTAGCATGTGTAGGAGTTGATTGAGCCATGTGTGTGATTCCTACTTTGCTATGCCTGCTATGCCTAGAGTTGTGTCAGGTCTGGTTCATCTGGGTGATGGGCTAGAGTGATATGATTATGTCGGTAATATGAGGGATGTGTTGAACATGTTTTGGTAAAGGTATCGATGAGAGGCCATGTAGGAGTACATGGTGGGTTGTTTCATTGAGGTCGTCCCTAAGAACTGAGACCTGTATGCGTGATTTAAGATTCAGCTACTACCACACATTGGGCCCTGAAATATGACCCCGCTCGACTTACTGACCCCTCTCGCCTCAGTCTAGGAGTTGCAACTAGTTTCTGGTGTTTGTAGGACATGTGTTGGCGGCTGTGCGTAGCGCTGACCCTAGGGGTGGGCTATGATGCGGTAGATACACTGTGGCCAGGTATGCCGGGCACCCGTTTGGCGTCTCGGGACCCTGTACACATCGTTTGGGGCCGTTGAGGACACCCCGGCCGGATTTCCTTGCGGATGGAACCTGAATAGGCGATAAACCTGGACTAGAGACTTGTGAGGTTAGTTAGGTCGTGGTCTACACCCATGTCGGTTTTTGCTTGAAGTCTGCCGAGCACATGTCGTGTGCAGACGCTAAGTGGTGGAAACATGTGTGACGAAGTACACCCCTGCAGGGTATAAAACTATTCGAATAGCCGCGTCCGCGGTAAAGGACTACTTGGTTGCCTATACAGTTCATAGACAAGTTAATGGATACTACTAAAAGACTCAAGATAAGTGTGAGTACCGAGGATGGCCCTCTCGTAGGATGACGAGGAAGTATCCCCGGTGGAGTATTGCGTTGGTGAGTAGTGGACTCGTGTGCGAAAACTATTTTACTCGTGAAGTTCCGTAGGATAGTTTAGCCAAGAGTCAAAGTTGGCTTGCTGCATTAACCCCACCACCTTCTTGAGAATGAGCATGTATAGTAGGTCCTGTTGTAACACTTGTTGAGTACCTTTGTACTCATGTTTGCTTAATTACTGTTTTCAGACAACAACACCGCCCCCTCCGATGGGTTCTATGTAGACCTTGACGTCGACGAGTGACTAGCCACCCAGGTGGTGATCCCGGCCATGAAGGGCCTTATGTAGATAGACAGGCTTCGATAAGCCTTCTTTCTTTCTAGAGTCTGTACTCAGACTAGTTGCTTCCGCATGTGCTTGTATGACTGTATGACTTGAGTGTCGGGTCATGTGACCCCTATCTGTATGAACATGTTATGTATGGCTCTCTGGAGCCTTTAAATAAAGTACTTGAGTTGTAGAGTTTTGTTGTGATGCCATGTTGTATGTACTCATATCGGGCATATTGTGTGTATGATTGAAATGCTTGGTATGGGTGGGATCCGACAATCTAGTTGTTTATCCTTGGCAGCCTTTCTTATGGGGAAATGTAGTCTAGTGCTCCTCGAGCCATAGTAGTCCACTACAGCCCGGTTCACCAGAGTCCTGCTAGCCCAGCACTACTGCTCAGGACACTTAACTGGCCGTCATGTGATTCACTTCGTTCCTATGTCTGTCCCTTCGGGGAAATGTCACGCGGTGACTTCCGGAGTCCTGCCTAGCCTACTACAGCCCGGGTTCCACGGAGTCCTGTTAGCCCAGTGCTATAGCCCAGAATCACTCGCTGATGACCGACATGCTCGATGTGATTCATGTATGCCTGTCTCCATAGGCCTGTGCCGCTTTGGGTTCACGACTAGCCATGTCGGCCCGGGTTCTCTGTCATATGGATGCTAGCAACACTATCATATACATGAGCCAAAAGGCGCAAACGGTCTCGGGCCATGGTAAGGCGACACCCGTGGTATACCGTGCGTGAGGCCACAAAGTGATATGAGGTGTTACCGGCTAGATCGATGTGACTTGGAATCGGGGTCCTGACAGCGTTGGCATCAGAGCCGGACTGCCTGTAGGTTCGTTGAGCCAAACTGGTCGATGTCGAGTCTAGAAATACTTTAGTTATATGTAGGGGAATTGATTGTGGGAGGGAACGTAAGGCTCTTTTACTCCTTTACCCTATGCCTCTGATCTGAGTCATTCTCTTCTCATTCAACGTGGGTTAAGGACTAGGCTCTCTTCTTCTATCAGGTTCACGTGTTACTAATCCGTAGTAGCTTATAGGATTATTGTTACAAGTCCCAGTTCAGTTTCTACTATTCCTAGTATATTACGAATTGAATCAGAACCTTGATATGATGTTTTTGAGCGGTATTGTGAACTGTTGTGGATGTCTCAAATCTTTTTCTGAGCATTTACAACCATTATGTTGTCCAATTTTTCCTAGGAATTCTAATGTATTTGCATTGTGGTTGTGCTTTCAGATGGCCAACAATGTTCAAAACCAAGTGGTTCACCTGACCAGGTGCCTCGACGTGCCCGGTCATACTGCTATGTTAGTCCGGCTCATGATCGAGACGGGTTACCGTTGGTATCCCGAATACACCGTCGAAGAGCAGTTTCACGACTTTAATCAAAGCCAGTATCTCTGCACCGTCAGGATATTTCCTTCTTATCCTGGATCTACCGAGCCCCTTCACTGTTCCTATGGACTCGGGGTCACTGTTGAGATGGTTGTGCAGGATGCTGCCTATTCCATGATGACCATCATGCGAGTCCGGACTGGCCTGCTTCGGAACACTGATTTCCGTTACATGCCAGCTTCACTTCCGGGAGCGCAAGGGTATCTTCAGGCTATCTATGCTGACTCCACTCGGGAGGATTCATTAACTCGTACCACTGCTGAGATGCTCGAAGATAAGGACCGAGAGAATCGGGCCTTGAGGCTGGAGCTTTTTAATACTCGTGCTGATCATTGGACCACATTGACTCGGTTTGCACCTGCGGTGCAAGCTGGATGTATGGATACAAGGGATTTGTATCTTGTGAGGTCTGCTTTGCCAGACGTGGTGGATTGGCGTGATGTGGGAGGCATCACCCCACCCCGTGGTCCCCGCAGGCCACCGTTTGTTGGTCCAAGACCTCATCCTAGCCCCTATGGTCCACAGGCTCCTCAGGACTGTCTATTCCGGATGGTCACGTTGAACTTCCAGGCTATGGAGGTGACTTCTATGAGGACTACTACGGAGCTGTCTGAGTTAGTAGTAGTACCACTAGTATTGTAGTAGTTGTATCTCCACTGTCCTGCGTGACTTGTGGAATATGACTTTGCGTGTAATCGATTCCGGAGGTGTAGACAAATAATGTATATGAGCTTGGAATGCCTCCGATGAGATGTAACGTCTTTCATCATAGTTGTACTGTAGTCTGGGCTTGTACTAAACTATGTATGACGTGTATGACCGTTGGTATATATATGGCAGTTTTATATTACCATGACATACGGATGAACATCTCTGCATTCCGTGTTATCCATTACATTCTGCACTTCCTTGCTATGTTTGAGCCATCCTTGTCTAAACCGTTGTCTTGTTTTCTCCTACGATGGTCAACACCCGCAGCAACCCTGCTGCCCCGGAGCAGGGGGAAGCCAGTGCTGCTAGAGGTGAAAATCTGCCTCACCCGCCTTCTCTGGCCGAAGTAATGCTGGAGGCGGAAAGAAACAAGCGTGAGACCAACCGCCTGCTGGAGCGGATTGAGCAGAACACTGCACGCCACCCGCGAAATGACTTGGTGTCAATCAATGACTTTATCAAGCTGTACCCACCAAAGTTTAACCATTCCGTCAAGCCCCTCGACGCGGATGACTGGCTTCGCAGCATCACCCACAAGCTACGTTCTGCCAACGTAGCCGAAGCCGACAAGGTTACCTATGCTGCCTATCACCTCGAAGGCCCTGCTAGCCTTTGGTGGGAAACCTTTGAAGCTATGCGCACGATCGGTCAAATCACTACTTGGGCTAAATTCAGTGAGGCTTTCCGTGAGCATCACATTCCGGAAGGTCTCATGGATCGCAAGAGGGAGGAGTTCTGCAACTTCACCCAAGGAAGACTGACTGTGGATGCTTACAGTCGTGAATTTGGGAATCTGGCACGTTATGCCCCTAAAGAGGTATCCACTGACGCTAAGAAGCAGGCAAGGTTCCGCAAGGGACTTAGCCCTGAGCTTCGCCGCGATCTTCGTCTGCATGAGTGCACCTCCTTTCAGAAGCTGGTCAACAAAGCCATCAGTGCTGAGATAGGCCAGACAGATTATGATGCTTCACGCAAGCACTCCCGTGATTTTGGCTCTTCATCCGGCTCTGGAGCTTAGAAGCGCCGGGTGTGGATTCCAAGCACGGCACTGCCACCCAGGTTCATCCTGAGGCCATCCTTTGAGGTGCCTCGTCCCAACCAGCAATTTGCACCGCCCAAGCCCTATGGTGGCCCCGCTGCTAATGCTGCTCCACGCCCCAATGTGGTGACATGCTTCAAGTGTGGAGAGCCGGGTCACTATAGCCGACATTGTCCCTAGAACAACAACCCCAATCAAACTGGAAAGTCCGTTGGCTGTGGTAAGCCCGCGGGAAAAACATTCTACGCCAAGCCGGCCACCACTGCACGTGGCCATGTCAATTATGTTTCAGCCAAGGAGGCTCATGAGGATCCCAACGTCGTCCTTGGTACGCTCCTTGTTAACTGCCATCCGGCATCTGTTCTTTTCGATACTGGAGCATCTCATTCATTCATATCCGACAACTATGCTCGATTGCACAACACGACATTCTATGACATGCCATCTACCATGGAAATTCAAACCCCTGGCTCTAGATGGCAAACTTCTAGAGTAAGCCATGGGAACGAAATTCTTGTCGATAGACTTGTCTTCCTTGCATCCTTAATAGCTCTCAAGTCCTCGGACATAAACATCATCTTAGGTATGGACTGAATGTCAGCTCATTATGCTAAGATTGACTGTGCCACTAGAACCGTTCAACTTACTCACCCATCGGGCAAGACAGTCAATGTCTTAACTCGAGTGGCCAAGCGCCAGCTTTACTCCCTAAATGCCAACCCCCTTCCAGACCTTGAGGACGTTCCGGTAGTCCGAGACTTTCCGGATGTCTTTCCGGAAGAACTACCAGGTGTTCCACCTGACAGGGATGTCGAGTTTGTGATAGACCTTGTTCCAGGAACCGTTCCAATTTCTAGAAGACCCTACAAGATGGCACCCTTAGAACTAGCCGAGCTTAAGAACCAACTCGATGAGTCCTTGAAAAAGGGTTTCATCCATCCTAGTTCCTCCCCTTGGGCTTGCCTCGTCCTCTTCGTTAAGAAGAAGGATGGAACAGATCGAATGGTTGTGGATTACCGACCTGTCAATTTGGTCACCATCAAGAACAAATACCCGCTTCCCAGGATCAACGATCTGTATGATCAGCTCGCTGGATCCTCGGTCTTTTCCAAGATGGATTTGAGGTTGGGCTACCATCAAATCAAAATCAGAAACGGGGACATTCCCAAAATGGCCTTTGTTACTCGTTATGGCCAATACGAGTACACCGTTATGTCCTTCGGTTTAACCAATGCCCCGGCTACCTTCTCCCGGTTAATGAACTCGGTTTTCATGGAGTACTTGGATAAATTCGTCATAGTATACCTCGATGACATACTCATCTACACCAAGAATTAAGAGGAACATGCTGAACATCTAAGGCTGGTATTGATGAAACTTCGAGAGCATCGTCTTTATGCCAAATTCTCCATGTGTGAATTTTGGTTGCCAGAAGTGACCTATCTAGGCCATGTAATCTCTGGTAAGGGTATTGCTGTCAATCCCGAGCGAGTTCAAGCCGTCCTTGATTGGACTCCACCTGAGACGGTTAAGCAAGTTCGGAGCTTCCTTGGCTTAGCGAGCTATTGCCGCCGCTTCATCGAGAATTTCTCCAAGGTTGCTAAACCTCTAACTGAACTCCTCAAAAAGATAAAAAGTTCGAGTGGACTCCATAGTGCGAGCTCAGTTTTCAGGAACTGAAAAGACGCCTAACATCTGCTCCCATACTGGTACCACCAGATTTCTCGAAGGACTTTATTATCTATTGCGACGCCTCGCGACAAGGACTAGGTTGCATACTCATGCAAGATCCTCAGGTAATTGCCTATGCTTCACGGCAGTTACACCCACATGAGGAAAATTATCCCACACATGATCTAGAGCTTGCAGCTGTAGTCCATGCACTTAAAACTTGGCGACATTACCTCCTCGGTAATCGTTGCGAGATCTTCACCGATCACCAAAGTTTGAAATATATCTTCACCCAACCAGATTTGAATCTCAGGCAAAGACGTTGGGTTGAGTTGATCTCGGATTACGACTTAGGAATAACTTACACCCCGGGCAAAGCCAATGTCATGGCTGATGCACTAAGTCGTAAATCCTATTGTAACAACCTGATGTTACAACAAAGTCAACCACTTCTCCATGAGGAATTTCGTAAGATTAATCTTCACATTGTTCCTCGAGGATTCCTATCCACCCTGGTGGCGAAACCTACCCTTATGGATCAAATTATAGCTGCCCAGAAGCGTGATAAGGGCGTATCTCGGATTAAGGAAAACATTGCTAGCGGAGTTGCTAAGTGTTTTTCCATGGATAAGCGGGGTGCTGTCTTCTTTGAGAACCGTTTGGTGGTTCCCAAGAAACAACATCTACGCCAGTTGATCCTTAAGGAAGCTCATGAATCCCCTCTCACCATTCATCCCGGTAGCACTAAAATGTATCAAGACCTACGCCAGAGGTTTTGGTGGACTAGGATGAAGAGAGAAATCGCTCAATACATTGCTAATTGCGACGTTTGTCGTCGTGTTAAAGCAGAGCATCAACGGCCTGCTGGCACCCTTCAACCTTTGGCTATTCCTGAATGGAAATGGGATAAAATCAGTATGGATTTCATTACGGGGTTTCCCAGGACCAAGAGAGGGAATAATGCCATCTTCGTCGTGATCGACCGTCTTTCCAAAGTAGCCCATTTCCTACCTGTTCGTGAGAGTATCACTGCTAGCCAGCTAGCCGATTTATACATCTCCCGAATAGTGTCTCTCCATGGTGTCCCATTGGAAATTAACTCAGACCGTGGGAGTCTCTTCACCTCTCGATTTTGGGAAAGTTTCCAAAATGCTATGGGAACTCATCTCTCCTTTAGCACCGCCTTCCATCCTCGATCGAGTGGTCAAGTAGAGAGAGTCAATCAAATTCTGGAAGATATGCTCCGAGCTTCTGTTATCTCGTTCGGAATGAGTTGGGAGAAATGCCTTCCATTCACGGAGTTTGCTTATAACAATAGTTATCAAGCTAGCTTGGGCAAAGCTCCTTTCGAAGTTCTCTATGGACGAAAATGTTGAACGCCTCTTAACTGGTCAGAAACCGGGGAAAGACAACTCTTTGGCCCGGATATGATTCAGGAAGCGGAAGAGAAGGTTCGCGTTATTCGTGAGAAATTGAAAACAGCCCAATCTCGTCAAAAGAGTCAATATGATCGTAAACATAAGCCTATGACTTATGAAGTCGACGATAAGGCTTACCTTCGGGTTACCCCGTTAAAAGGAACCCATCGTTTCGGTATCAAAGGCAAATTGGCTCCTCGTTACATTGGACCCTTTCGCATTCTTGCCAAACGCGGAGAAGGTGCCTACCAATTGGAACTACCTCTGCATCTTTCCAGAGTTCATGATGTCTTCCACGTTTCACAACTCAGGCGTTGCTTCGCGGATCCTATCCATGGAGTGGACCACGAAACGCTTGATCTACAAGATAACCTCTCTTATCGGGAATATCCCGTTCGTATCCTTGATCAAGACGAGCGTACCACTCGACGTCATAATATCAAGTTTCTCAAGGTTCAATGGTCACACCATTCCAAGAAAGAAGCCACTTGGGAAAGGGAGGATCGTATTCGACTTGAGTACCCTACCTTCTTTCCAGAGGATCCTAAATCTCGGGATGAGATTCTTTCGAGTGGGGGTGAGTTGTCACATCCTAGCTAGACCATGCATTAGAGTGTTGCATCATGTCTTCTTTCAACAGAAACTTGAAATGGGGAAGGCAGAACCCCCAGCACCCCCCCCCTGAAATCAACTAGGGTTTACTAAAAATAATTTCAATGAACCTGAAATGACCTTCTAAAAAGTTCACCCTCTTTGTCTTGGGTTAGAACCTCTGGCAAAATTGGTGCACAATTTTCTAGGTCAACAGAAGGTCATTGTTTTAAATCATAAGTATTTGAATTTGGGCATTTAAATGCTATAAAATAATTTAAATGCTCAAATAATTTTGGGAATAAATGTTTCATGTTGGAAATATTCTAAACAGAGCTCACATTTATTTTCAGGATTTTTGGAAACATTATAGTATTTTTAATAAAGCCCAACAGTTGCAGTTTAATAGAAAACAGAAGCAAATTAAAAAAAAGAAGGAGAGGGAGAAGTCCACCTGGGCCTTACCTGGCATCGCCCACCAGGCCCACCTGCCGGCCCAGCCCAGCCACCGCGCCAACGAGCAGCTTGGCTCGGCCAGGCAGGCAGGCAGGTGCTCGACGGCGGCACCCGCGCGTGCCACGCAGCTGGCTGCCGCCCTGCTTCCTCCCCTCGCCGCCCTGCGGCCTAGAGAGGCTCCACGTCGCCGCCTCGACCCCCTGGACACGCTCACTCACCCCCTGCCTCACTCCCTCGCTCCCCTTCGCCATGGCCGACGCAGCCGTCGCTGTTCCACCACCGTAGTCGCGTCCACCGCCGTCCCCGTGCCGCTCCACCGTGTCCTGAAGCTCCACCACTTCCTCCTCGATCGCTCCACCAAGCCACGCCCCGCCGGAGGCCCGCAAACAACTCCACCGAGGTCGTCTTCAACCTCGGGCCGCCCAGATCACCGTCGCTGTTCCGACCACACCGAGCCTTCCCTGAGCACGCTGACCCTCCCTACGGCTTCTCTATGAGCTGCTGAACCTCCCCGTGCTTTCCATTTCGCCCCTGGAACACCCTAGACGCCGCATCTCTTGTGCCCGAACGCGCCGCCGCCTGACCACGTCGTCGGCGTTGCTCCGATGACCATTTGGTCACGGGCTTGTGTCCGTCACACTCCTCGCGCCGCGTAGAGGTTGTAGGTGCTAGCGCCACATCGCCTAGGCCACTGCAGCCACGCGCACGAGCTAGCTTGAGCTTCGGCCTCCGCCTAACCTCGTCGCCGGCGATGCTCCGGCCACTCCCCGGCCAAGCCATCACCACGGCCGGATGCGGGCGAGCACCAGCTGCCCGTAGCTGCTCTCCGTGTAGCAAACGGAGCCCTGTGGGCAAATCCCGCAGCACGCCGCCGCGTCTGGCCTCGCCGGCGGCTAAACGCCGGCGAGTTTGACCACTGACGTGGACTGGGTGGGCCCAGTTGACTCCCCTGAGTCAATGACAAGTGGGCCCCCCCTCTGCTAATTATCCAGATTAGTTCCTAACTAAAATTAGTTAGTTTAATTAACTACTGACACGCGGGACCCACCAGTCAGGTTTGACCTGGACATCCCCGTTGACCCTGACGTCACCCTGACGCATTGCTGACGCAGTAATTGATTTACTGGAATTATTTTTATACAGGAAATTCCAGAAAATAGTTCAAACTTCAAAAATTCATAGAAAATCAACCATAGCTCCAAATGAAATAATTTATATATGAAAAATTATCAGAAAAATTCAATCTATCCATCTGTAATGGTTTCATGCATGACAAAACAAGTTTACCTTGCTTTTTAAGCAGAATAAGGAAATGCACTCTTATGGCCATGTTTAATGAGCTAATATTTGAATCTTTGATTCAAATGAGTTCATTCCTTTCTGTTATAGCTTGCATTAGGCCAAGACACATTCATATTGCCATATCATAGCATGCATCATATTGTTGCATATCGTCATGTGTTGATTGTGTTCCGATGTGTTCTTCGTGGTCGGTTCTGCCTCCGAGGATATTCACGAGTATCCAACTGAAGGGCAGTATCCCACTACCACTCCATCAGGCAAGCAACCCATTGATCATTCCGATACAACCCATGTTCTCGCCTCTGCTCTTGTTTACTGCATTATGACATCGCGATTCAAACTGCTGTGTGCTACGGTAGTTGAACCCTTATCCTCTGCATGACCTGTCATTGCCACAGTAACTAGATGAAACCCACTAGCATGTGTAGGAGTTGATTGAGCCATGTGTGTGATTCCTACCTTGCTAAGCCTGCTATGCCTAGAGTTGTGTCAGGTCTGGTTCATCTGGGTGATGGGCTAGAGTGATATGATTATGTCAGTAACATGAGGGATGTGTTGAACATGTTTTGGTAAAGGTATCGATGAGAGGCCATGTAGGAGTACATGGTGGGTTGTTTCATTGAGGCCGTCCCTAAGAACTGAGATATGTATGCATGATTTACGATTCAGCTACTACCACACATTGGGCCCTGAAATATGACCCCGCTCGACTTACTGACCCCTCTCGCCTCTGTCCAGGAGCTGCAACTAGTTTCTGCTGTTTGTAGGACATGTGTTGGCGGCAGTGCGTAGCGCTGACCCTAGGGGTGGGCTATGATGCGGTAGATACACTGTGGCCGGGTATGCCGGGCGCCCGTTTGGCGTCTCGGGACCCTGTACACATCGTTTGGGGCCGTTGAGGACACCCCGGCCGGATTTCCTTGCGGATGGAACCTGAATAGGCGATAAACCTGGACTAGAGACTTGTGAGGTTAGTTAGGTCGTGGTCTACACCCACGTCTGTTTTCGCTTGAAGTCTGCCGAGCACATGTCGTGTGTAGACGCTAAGTGGTGGAAACATGTGTGACGAAGTACACCCCTGCAGGGTATAAAACTATTCGAATAGCCGCGTCTGCGGTAAAGGACTATTTGGTTGCCTATACAGTTCATAGACAAGTTAATGGATACTACTAAAAGACTCAAGATAAGTGTGAGTACCGAGGATGGCCCTCTCGTAGGATGACGAGGGAGGATCCCCGGTGGAGTATTGTGTTGGTGAGTAGTGGACTCGTGTGCGAAAACTATTTTACTAGTGAAGTTCCGTAGGATAGTTTAGCCAAGAGTCAAAGCTGGCTTGCTGCATTAACCCCCACCACCTTCTTGAGAATGAGCATGTATAGTAGGTCATGTTGTAAGGCTTGCTGAGTACCTTTGTACTCATGTTTGCTTAATTACTGTTTTCAGACGACAACACCGCCCCCTCCGATGGGTTCTATGTAGACCTTGACGTCGACGAGTGACTAGCCACCCAGGTGGTGATCCTGGCCATGAAGGGCCTTATGTAGATAGACAGGCTTCGAGAAGCCTTCTTTCTTTCTAGAGTCTGTACTCAAACTAGTTGCTTCCGCATGTGCTTGTATGACTGTATGACTTGAGTGTCGGGTCATGTGACCCCTATCTGTATGAACATGTTATGTATGGCTCCCTGGAGCCTTTAAATAAAGTACTTGAGTTGTAGAGTTTTGTTGTGATGCCATGTTGTATGTACTCATATCGGGCATATTGTGTGTATGATTGAAATACTTGGTATGAGTGGGATCCGACAATCTAGTTGTTTATCCTTGGCAGCCTTTCTTATGGGGAAATGTAGTCTAGTGCTCCTCGAGCCATAGTAGTCCGCTACAGCCCGGTTCACCGGAGTCCTGCTAGCCCAGCACTACTGCTCAGGACACTTGACTGGCCGGCATGTGATTCACTTCGTTCCTATATCTGTCCCTTCGGGGAAATGTCACGCGGTGACTTCCGGAGTCCTGCCTAGCCTGCTGCAGCCCGGGTTCCCCGAAGTCCTGTTAGCCCAGTGCTACAGCCCGGAATCACTCGCTGATGACCGACATGCTCGATGTGATTCATGTATGCCTGTCTCCATAGGCCTGTGCCGCTTTGGGTTCACGACTAGCCATGTCAGCCCGGGTTCTCTGTCATATGGATGCTAGCGACACTATCATATATGTGAGCCAAAAGGCGCAAACGGTCCCGGGCCATGGTAAGGCGACACCCATGGGATACCGTGTGTGAGGCCGCAAAGTGATATGAGGTGTTACCGGCTAGATCGATGTGACTTGGAATCGGGGTCCTGACACCAAGCCGCCACGGCCGCCTTCCTCGCACGCGCGCGCCGCCGCCTTCCTCGCGCGCGCGCGCCGCCGCCGCCGAGCTCGGACCGGAGTCCGAGCCGGACTCCGCCTCCGCTGCGCCTTGCCGCCTCCTCCAAGTCTCGCCCCCCCCCCTCCCCTCCTATTTATACGCGCCACCCTGGCCCCCCCACCACCACACCGCCGCCGCCCTGCAGCCTCCGCCGCGCCTCGCTGCCACCCGCGCCACTGAGCCCCGCCGCCCCGCGAGCCGCCGCCCATCCCCGCCTCGCCGGAGCCCCTCGCCGGAGGTAACGCGCCGGACCCGAGCCGCCGGTTTTTCTAAAAACCGTTCGGTTTTTTTAGAAACCCTAGTTCATTTTTTTAAGAACGGTTCGCCAGTTTTTCTCGGTTCTTCTATTTAACGCTCATTCGTTAGTCTGTTCATCAGTTTTCTTTTTATCGGATTTATCTGCGATTATTCTCGATCGCGATTTCTGATCCGATCTTAGTTTATGTTTATCTTTTCTCTCGTTAGTCGGAATCAGGCGATTCAAGCGCGTAGATCCTCGTCTCGAGACCCTCTTTCTGTTTAATCAACTTGAACAAGATTTTGGTACTGTAAAATTTGCCCTTAGTTCAGATTACTAAACGGATCTTGTTTCTTTCGTCGTTTGAGTTTCGTTGCTTCGTTTGATTTGATTCTTTTTGCTAACCGGAGTTCTTAAGTTGAACTTTCTGGTCAACCTCTCTTATTTGAGTTTTGCTTGTGCATCTTTCCTTGTTGCTTATGTATGTTATTGTTTGTTTGCGATAGACCACCCGGAGTGCGAAGCGTGCTACTACGAATCTCTAGGTTTTGCGAATCATCAGCAAGGCAAGTAACGCATTGATCATACTCTTTTCATACCCAATTTTTATGCTTTAGTTCCCATCCTCAAACATTGCATGATTAGGATGTCATTTAACTTGTGGGTTGGGAAGTAGTTGTTGAGGTAGAACCTATTACCCTGTTACTATCAAACCCTTGGGAGTTACTTCTGCGTGTTGCTTATTGCTATGCTATGCTCGTAGACGTGGTTTGGGTTTGAGTGAAATCCATGACACATGTGAGATTGTTAATTAATGGCTCAACTTAAGGTGGCAACTTGAATACACATCTGGGTGGATTGAGGCACCTAGGGAACCCAGTGTTGTCTGTTTTTTTGGAAATCCCAGGGTACCCGTGTGATCTTCCAATGGACCGCCATCCAGGCTCAAAGGGAACTGGGATGATTCATGCTAGAAACTTCCGTGTGCAACCACAAGCTATTATGGGCTCTAGCATAGTTGAGTATGTTACGTGAAGCTCTTGAAGAGGTGGATCAGCAGGTAGTGGGTTTTGTAGGTTTGGTATGGTCTACCCGGAGTAGAGAGTAATGTTTCTGAAAGACTGTGTCTCGGTCATCCATTTCTCAAACACCATGTAGTGCGAGAAATCCAACAGAGGCGATCGAGTCTTGTGGGGAAAAGTGCGCAAACCTCTGCAGAGTGTACAATCCAATCATGGTTAGCCGTCCCCGGTTATGGACAATCTTGAGTATCTAGTGCTTGGGTTATCACATGTATCTCATCACTCTTAATTCAACTTGTTGGGTTGTTAAATACTTTAATTGGGATTGAGTTGGGGTTACCTTCTCAATGTTGTTCAACCACCATGATAGTTTAATTAAAATCTATTCCTTTGTTGTAGGGAAAAATTGGCTTTTCGCAAAAACTATAACAATAGAGCTTTCCACCAGCCAAATATGCATGTAGAGATAGCATTATTCTGTTCTTGCTCTACTGTGTTACCTTGCCCACATATTCCATGTGATGACCCATTCTCCGGCTGCAACGTATTATGTTGCAGACTTTTTAGACAAGGAGTAAGGTTCGTTAGGTCGTTGCCGTGCAGCTCAGCTATGCCGTTGGAGTTGATGGACTCACTTATCTTCCAAGCCTTCCGATGTTATCGCATTAGATGGCCTTAAGCCATGTTATTGTAATAAGTTCTCTTTTGAGAAATTCGATGTAATAAGTGTGTGATTGTTACTCTGTTATAAATCCTTCGAATACTGTGTGTGTCAGCATTACCGATCTAGGGATGACACTGAAGCACAGAGACTTGACCGTTTGAGGTCGGGTTGCAACATGAAGATATCGCTCACGTTGTACTTGTCCCGGGGGAGGTCAATCTTGTAAGCATTGTCGTTGTAGCGTGCAAGCACCTTGAAGTGTCTGACCACTCGTGGTCGAAGTTTGGACTTGCGTTCTTGGGGAATGCGGTCCTTGCGAAGGTGTAGCCACACGAGATCACCAATGTTGAAGACCATGGGGTGCTTGTTGATGTTGAGCTTGGTCGCAAGTCGTTGTACTTGGCACTCGATAGTATGTCTTGTATCCTCATGCACCTTCTTGAGATGAGTCACATGTGCACTTGCGTCCAAATTCATGCGCTCTTGGAGTGGTAGAGGGAGAATGTCCAATGGGGACAAAGGGTTGAATCCGTAGACGACCTCGAAGGTGGACTTGCCGGTTGTTGAGTGTCTTGCGCGTTTGTAGGCGAACTCGGCGATAGGTAGACACTCCTCCCACTCCTTGATGTTCTTCTTGATGAGTACTCGAAGTAGAACCGAGAGTGTGCGATTGGTCACCTCCGTTTGGCCGTCGGTTTGAGGATGGTAAGCCGTGGAGAAGAGTAGCTTGATTCCAAGCTTGGCACATAGGGTCTTCCAAAAGTAGCTTAGGAACTTGACATCGCGGTCCGAGACGATCATCTTTGGCACTCCGTGTAGACGCAATATTTCCCTAAAAAAGAGGTTTGCAATATGTGAAGCATCGTCTATCTTGTTGCAAGGAATGAAATGTGCCATCTTGGAGAAACGGTCCACAACGACAAATACCGAATCCTTTCCATTTTTAGTCCTAGGCAATCCAAGTACAAAGTCCATGCTAATGTCTTCCCATGGTTGATAAGGAATTGGTAGAGGCATGTAAAGGCCATGGGATTGAGCTGTGGACTTAGCTTTGCGACATGTAGAGCATCGGTTGGTGAAGCGATTGACGTCACGAAACATCTTGGGCCAAAAGTAGTTCTTCGAGAGTGTGGTGAAAGTCTTGCCGCGTCCAAAATGTCCCATTAAGCCTCCTCCATGGGATTCCTGCAAAAGCAACAAATGAAGAGAAGACTAGGGAATGCAAAGCTTGTTAGCTCTCATAAGATATCCATCTTTGATGTAATACCGTTCCCAAGAGGTGTGCATCAAACACTTGGCGTAAGGAGTAGTAAAAGTAGGATCATGCTCATACAAGTCTTTTATGTGCTCAAAGCCAATGACATCCAATTCAAGTTAGTAACAAGCATGCATATGCGGGAAAGTGCATCCGGCACAATGTTTTCTTTATCTTTAATGTACTTAATGACATAAGGAAAAGACTCAATAAATTCACTCCATTTAGCATGACGCTTGTTCAACTTGGTTTGGCCCTTAAGATACTTGAGCGTCTCATGATCGGTATGAATGATAAACTCATGAGGGCGAAGATAGTGTTCCCATTCATGCAAAACATAGACTAAAGCATATAGCTCTTTGTCATATATTGGGTAATTGAGTTGCCCTCCGAAGAGTTTCTCACTAAAGTAAGCTATGGGGCACTTCTCTTGCATTAACACACCTCCTATGCCATTACCGCTAGCATCGCAATGAATCTCAAAGGGTTTTTCCAAGTTTGGTAAAGCAAGCACGGGAGCATGTGTAAGCAAATTCCTAAGCTCATTGAAAACGGTATCTTGGGATGGTCCCCAAACAAAAGGCGCATTCTTCTTGCTCAAAGCATGCAAAGGCGAAGCAATGGTGCTAAAATCTTTCACAAAGCGACAATAGAAATCCGCAAGGCCAAGAAAACTACGCACTTGAAGCAAGTTGGTTGGTTTTGGCCAAGTCTTGATAGCATTGATCTTGGACTCATCAACATGAACACCCTTAGAGGAAACAACAAAACCCAAGAAAACGAGCTTGTCAATGCCAAAAAGGCATTTCTCCATATTAGCATAGACATGCTCTTTTCGAAGAGATTGTAAAACAGTGCGAACATGGGTGACATGATCTCTAAGAGATTTGCAATAAACAAGGATATCATCAAAGTAGACCACAATAAACACAACAATGTAAGGGTGAAAACATGATTCATAAGATGCATAAAAGTACCCGGTGCTTCCGATAGACCCATAGGCATGACTAACCACTCATACAACCCAAACTTGGTTTTGAAGGCAGTTTTCCATTCGTCACCCTCATGTATGCGGATTTGATAGTAACCACTCTTAAGATCAATTTTGGAAAATATAGTGGCACCACTAAGTTCATCAAGCATATCGTCAAGACGTGGAATGGGATACCTATAACGAACGGTGATAGCATTGATAGGTCTACAATCGGAGCACATGCGAAAGCTACCATCTCGTTTTGGCACAAGAATGACCGGGACGGCACAAGGGCTCAAACTTTCACACACATGTCGATGGTCTATGAGATGCTTTACTTGCCTTTGTATTTCTTTGGTTTCTTCAGGGTTGACACGGTAGGGAGCTTTGTTCAGAAGCGGTGCTCCGGGGATGAGGTCGATGCGGTGCTCAATGCCTCGAAGTGGAGGTAGTCTCGGAGGTAGCTCGTCGGGGAAAACATCATGAAATTCCTGCAAAAGAGAAGACAACACTACAGGAAGAGTGTGAGAGGTGTTAGTTTGCGGTTCATTGTCCTTGCACAAAAGGACGTAGTGTAGGACACTAGATGGGTTCTCACACACTCCTCTTATCTCACTTTTGGTGGCAAATAGGACTAAGTTCTTCTTTTCGCTCATCGTGGAGGCGCTCGATTTGGGCTTGTGGCGTTCACTCTCTTTTTGGTGGCTCGCTCTCTCACTATTCTCTTTTTGGTGGCTCGCTCTCTCACTATTCTCTCCATGATGGGTGTCTTGCTTGTCGGCGTTCACTTGGCTTGGAGACATGGGACGAAGTACGTACTCCTTTCCCTTCATCTTGAAGATGTAGTGGTTCGTTCGGCCATTGTGGATGACTCCTCTATCAAATTGCCATGGGCGTCCAAGGAGAAGGTGGCAAACGGTCATTGGAACGACGTCACACTCCAAAGTGTCTTCATAGGCACCAATTTTGAAGGAGACTTGTACTCGATGCTCGACTTGGATAGTGCCGGAGTCGCTAAGCCATTGCACTTTGTATGGATGTGTGTGCTTCGTCTTAGGCAATTCGAGCTTGGAGCAAAGTTCTTCACTTGCGAGATTATGACAACTCCCTCCATCGATGATGACCTTGACGGATCTTCCATTGATGTCAGCCTTGGTGTGGAATATGTGGCATCTTTGGTCTTCGTCTTGGTGATGTTGCAGAGTCAAGACCTTGGAGACAACAAGAGCGGGACTTGAATCTTCATCGCAAAAGACTTGTTCCTCTTCAGCGTTCACTTGCCGGTGCATGGCGACTGTTTTAAGAGCGTCCATTTCGCCTTCACTCATCGATTCGTAGGTGCCGTCGTCGTTGACGATCATGGTCCGCTTGTTGGTGCACTCATAGGACTTGTGGCCTCGGCCTCCGCATGTGAAGCATTTGAAGGAACTTGTCTTAACGGTCTCATCGGTTGGGGTTGAGGATGATGAAGCTCTCGACTTGAAGTTGCTCGTTGTAGGAGGATGACTTGGAGTTGATGAAGCTTTCTTGGAACTCAACTTGTCGATGTTGCTTGTAGAAGGCTTGGTAGACGGTGTTGGAGTCATTGAAGCTTGGGTGTTGGAGAAGCCGTAGGACTTGGATGAGAACTTGGCATACTTGTAATCGTCTTGCACTTGATGTTCCGCTTTTGTAGCTTGATGCACAAGCTCGATGAGGTTTGAGTATGGTTGGAAGTCGGCGATCTTCTTGATAGGATGGTTGAGTCCATTCAAGAAACGTGCCATTGTTTGCTCATCATCTTCCGTGATGTTGGCTCTTATCATGGCAATCTCCATCTCCTTGTAGTACTCTTCAACGCTCTTGGTTCCTTGCTTGAGTAGTTGGAGTTTCTTGAAGAGGTCGCAGTTGTAGTAGGTAGGCACAAAGCGTGCTCTCATGACATCCTTCATTTGCGCCCAAGTAGTGCTGGGTGGTTCACCTCTTGCCTCTCGGCGCTCGATAACTTGTTCCCACCAAATGAGGACATAGTCTTGGAATTTGAGGGATGCCATCGCGATCTTCTTCTCTTTGTTGTAGTTGTGCAAGCAGAAGATTTTGTTGACCTTCAATGCCCATGAAAGATATTCTTCGGGATCGTTGCTTCCATTGAACTTGGGCATGGTGAACTTTAGCTTGCCGTAGCGTTGCTCTTCATTATGTTGGGGTCGGGGATGATGACGCCCATGTTGTTGATGATTGTCAAGCTCGTGTCGCTCTTAGTGAGGAGGGTTGTCAACCTCATGTTGCTCTTGTCGTTGAGGATTTCCATTGTCGTCATGATCTTGATTGTCGGTGTTCTGGGAACGGGGGTCCCCAGACTTGCCCGCCTGCGGCCTGCGGCGTGGCTCAAATGGGGGCCCAGCGCGGCCCATCTTCATCAACACGAGGCTCAAGACCCTCGCGAGGGGCCAAGCCTCGCGAGGCGGACGACACGGCGCATCCTCAGACACAGCCTCGTCAGGCTGGCTCACGAGGAGGCGGAGAGTTCAAGGCGGGGTACCTTGTGAGGTGCCCATGACGCAAGCCATGACGACACGGGGCACCAGGCGGGTGCCAGCGCGCGCAGCGTCCCTCTTTCCTCTTTGGTGCAAAGGGGGCAAGCGTATCAGCGGAGTATCGAGGCATCAGGCAAAAGGTTTCCACTTCGGTGCAACGAGACCAAGGCCAGGAGGACTACGAGACGGAGGTCACAATGGAGCCCAGCGCGGCGTCATCACCAGAGCCTTTGGCAGGCGAAGACTGCTTTTGTCAGGATAGATGTACTCGTTGTCCCCCTTCAAATTAGCCCGCCATTGTTGGATCCCTTCCCGCTCAATATTTGGGGAGAGGACCAGGGCCTCTATAAATAGGACTAGCCACCCACATAGCAAGGGGTCGATTCGGGCTCGGTTCGTTGGTTCGATTCCTGGTCGCTCGGTCCGGGATCTGAGAGAGAGAGAGAGAGAAAGAGGGTGACTGAACTCTTCACAGCAGTTCATCACCACAGCCAAGAACAGACCCTCGCGAGGCTGTTCTTCCTTGTATTGTTCGTCCTCACCAGCCCCAGGAGGCAATCCATCCACCACACACTGGAGTAGGGTATTACACCACATCGGTGGCCCGAACCAGTATAAATCTTGTGTCTTTCGTGCAGTTCTTTTAGTAGTTTAGATCCCATCAAGACGGAGAGGTTGAAGGCGAGATTTCCGCGTGCACCCCAGTGTTCGAACCTTAAGGGTCTGCCGGAACCCGAAATCCGACATTTGGCGCGCCAGGTAGGGGTGCGCCGGAATTCGTCTTCCACCGCTCCGCTCTCCTCTGACCGTCGCATCCATGTCAGACGCTCGTCGAGCCCGCGCCGAGCGCCGGGCCGCCATCGCTTCTCGCGTCGCCCAGACGGCCCCCGTCGGTGGGCGTCCTCGTCGTTCCCCATCGCCCGCCGCCAACGCCGCCACCGGCCCGGCGGGGGGCGAGCAGCAGGCATCGTCTCAGCACCCGTCCGTGCGGCAAGACAGCCGCACCGCCACTCCATCACTCGCTCCAGCCGGTTCTTCGTCCCGCGCGCTCCGCGCACCCTTGGAGCCTCGAGCTGCGCTCCTCACGGCAAACGAGCTCCTGCGCTACCGTCCCGTCGACGACGTCTACGAAGAATGGCTCGACCGCATCGCCGAGCTTGTCCGCGCTGCAGGGGGCTCTTCCGCGCCGTCCGTCCCTCTGCGCCGCACTCCGCCCCGCGCGGGCAACGATGCTCCGGAGGCGCACCAGCCGCCTCCTCTCCAAGAAGACATCGTGGCTCCAAGGCGCTTGGTCCCTGGGCGGAACCCGCTCCGTCAGGCGCCAGCGCAACAAGAGCGAAGCTGCCAAGAAATCCCTTGCCTGTAGGGGGCTGCCAGGGCGCTCCCTGCTCCGGCACGCCGCGACCCTGCTCCAGCTCCGGCACGTCAAGACCCCGCCCTGCTCCTAGTTGCAGCGCGTGGAGACCCTCGAGACCAAGCTCTCCACCAACCGAGGCCTTTCGTGGCCACCGCGGGCTACCACGCCTACACCACTGAGCTGCGCAGCGTCGCGTGGCCCGGCAAGTTCAAACCCGACCTGCCTCCTCGCTACGACGGCACAACTGACCCCGCGGAATTCCTCCAGCTCTATGAGCTGGGCATCGAGGCTGCCGGCGGGGATGAAAAGGTCATGGCGAACTGGTTCCCCATGACGCTCAAGGAAGGGGCGCAAACCTGGCTCCTGAATCTGGCTCCAGGCACGATCTCCTCCTGGGACCAGATGCGCGCCCGCTTCATCGCCAACTTTCAAGGTACTCGCGACCGGCCGCCTGCCATGACCGACATGCGCCGCATCAAGCAACAACCCGGAGAGACCCTGCAAAAGTACATCCAGCGCTTCAACAGCGCGCGCCTCAAGATCCCCAAGGTGTCAGAGGAGGCCATCATCTCCGCCTTCTCTGATGGCGTGCGTGACGTCAAGATGAAGGAGGAGCTGGCGATGCACGAAGACCTCTGCACCTCCCTGGAGCTGTTCAACTTGGCGAACAAGTGCGCCAGGGCTGAGGAGGGATGTCTCTCCCTCCTCGAGCTGCCTGCCGCGGACCCAGAAGAGAAGAAGCTCAAGGCCAAGGACGTGAAGCGCAAGGGGGCTACCGTGATCGCAGCCGAACCAGACACCAAGCGGGGCAAGGATCTGCCCGAACCCTCCAGAGGCAGCCGGTACTGTGTGTACCATGACCTCCACACCCACAACACCAACGAATGTCAAGATCTCCGCACCGTGCTGACCGGGGCTACGGCCGAGGTGGAGGAAGAAACCCAGGGCGCTGGGAAGACCGCGGCCCGCGCCAGGGGTGGCACGACCAGCCTCGCGAGGACCGCTGGCGGGACCTGCCTCGTGAGGGGGACTGGAGGGACCTGCCTCATGAGGGGGACTGGAGAGACCAGCCTCGTGAGGACCGCCCTCATGGCAACGCAGGCCTCCCTCCGCTGCCGCCTCCACCAAGAAGGAACGAAGACCGCCATCAAGACGAGGGGGCTGGGGGCTTCCAGGAGCCGCGCGCGATCGCCTGCATCCTGGGCGGAGCTCAAGCCCCAGCCTCCCAACGTATCTTCAAGCAGTTTGCCCGCGAAGTGAATGCAGCTCTCCCCAAGCTCGAAGCAACGCGCCCCCTCAGGTGGTCGGCGTGCCCCATCATGTTCAGCTCGGCAGACCAGCTCAAGTGCGCAGCCACTGCAGGAGTCCTCCCGATGCTCTGCTCCCCGGTCATCAGCAATGTGCAGGTCACCAAGACCCTCATCGATGGTGGGGCAGGGCTCAACATCCTGTCCGTGGAAACATTGAACAACCTCCAAGTGCCCTATGACCAGCTTCAGCCAACCAGGCCTTTCTCCGGGATCACCGACAGTTCCACAATCCCGATCGGGCAGGTCCGCCTCCCTGTCACCTTTGGGGCCCGCAGCAACTACCGCACCGAGCTCATCGACTTCGATGTCGCCCACATCCGCCTGCCATACAACGCCATCCTCGGGTACCTAGCGCTGGCCAAGTTCATGGCCTAGACCCACCACGGCTACAACGTCCTCAAGATGCCAGGAAGTGGCGGCGTCATCACGGTGCCCTGTGAAGAGAGAGATGCAGTGTGTTCCCTGGAGCGAGCCTTTCAGGCCGCGTCGCTAGAAGACCCAGACCGCGGAAGCAGGAGGCTTCCTGAGACCACCCCCAAGAAGAAGAAGACGTCGTCAGGCTCAGCCCCTCAGGAGGCAGGCCCTTCAGGGCCCGTGCCTCCTCAGGAGGGCCCTCCATCCATCGCATAGGAAAGCGCGCCCGGCGCCCTCCTCAGGCAGGGCTCGGGGGCTCTCACCTGGAGGGCCACCGACCTAGCCGGAGTCACGAGGGAGGCGCTTGGGCACCATGTGGAGGCGTGCTTCGCAGCGCGTTTCCCTCAGGAGGGAGCCAGGCGAGGAATATCAGGCCCGCAAGAGTTCGTTGACGAGGCCATTCAAGAGCTACAAGAGACAAGGATCATGAGAGGTTGCTGCCGCTTGCCAGCCGTGGCCCCACATCTAGGCGAGGATGGTGGGCTGCGCATCTGCGTCGACGTACCAGGGCTCAATCAGATCGCCACAACGGAGCGCCTCTGGCCCTCGCAAGTGGGGCGCTGCGGAGGTCCACCCCACAGCTATGTTCGCATGCCTCACGGCCTGCCGAGCATGGCTGCGGCGTACCAGCGCCTCATGAGGGGCATCGTGGAGGCTCAGGAAGACAGGCGTTCCACGGCCTTGGCGGAGGTGGAGGCAGCTCGCGAGGGGTCACCAGCACCTCCGGAGCCTCCCGAGGCCCCGGGGCCTGGGGGCTCGTGAGGATCAGCTTCTGCAGCCCATCAAGTCTGCTGCGCCAACACCACTACGCCCGCGACATCCTCAGGTGACATCTTTCAAGTTCCGCTCTCAGCTGGGAGCACCCTCCCAGGGTTGCATCACTCCCAGGCCGCGTGGGTCCGTCCCCGCGGCATGTATCTGCATTTACCTTTCCGTCGTTAGTTCGCCTTGTTGGGGGCGCCCCTCGGGCTGCATCATCCCCAAGCCGCTGGGGCCAGGCCCAGCGGCGTGTATCTCCGTAGTGTTTATTTCCAACTATGCATTGCCTATCACGCTTAGCTGCATGGTGCCCGTCCGCGGCATCTTTTCTTCCCATGTCGGCCACTTGCACGTTAAAGGGGGGGTGCCTGAGCATCGCGACTCAGGGCTCTTACTGGCTCTCCAGCCCTCACCCTCTGGCCTTGTCCACGGCATCACGACCTGGCATACCAGCGACGGCTGAGACAAGCTCGAGGGCTGGGACCCGAGGACGTAGAGTACCGGCATCTAACCAAATTTTGCAGGGACACATCTCAAGATACGGCCCAGTGTCGGGCGCAACCCGCCCAGAGGTAGGGCCTCGGGAGTCCCGCGCTGGCTCACGGGTGCCCAGATACGCCTCGCCTACCTCAACCAGCAAGCTCTTGAGTGACTAACGATCAACTAATGGTCATCGTGGCAACACCATCTTCTTTCTGTAATGACCCTGCAGGATCTCTGGAGGGAACCATGCAAGGCGAGGCCCTCACGAGGTTTCCTTCGCCCTCGCCCGCGCGAACCGCTTGCACGTTAAAGGGGGGTGCCTGAGCATCGCGACTCAGGGCTCTTACTGGCTCTCCAGCCCTCACCCTCTGGCCTTGTCCACGGCATCGCGACCTGGCATACCAGCGACGGCTGAGACAAGCTCGAGGGCCGGGACCCGAGGACGTAGAGCAGAAAGGGGAGCAGAGGCGGGGAAGAAAGGGCCTCGCGAGGACCTTGCCGAGCGTTCCCGCTCCTATCCACACACGGACCCAACAGCGCACCTGGAACAGCCCCTGATCCTCAAGATAAGTTACCACCCACGGCACTGGCTACTGCAGCACTACCCCCGCACCTAAAGCGACTCCGTACTAGCGACGTTGCTTCCCTTTCTCACTAAGTGATAGCCGCTTGGGCGCCAAAGGGGACCTCCTGAGCATCGCGACTCAGGGGCTCTTACCGGACCTCGGGTCGCTCACCTCCTGGCCTTGACCACGGCATCGCGACCTGGCATACCAGCGACGGCTGACGCTGCCTTGGGACTGGAACCTATCGGCGTAGAGCACCAGGCCCTCGCGAGGTTCGAAAGGGAGAACTAAGCTATGACGGAATCAGCAACTCACACGAATCCATAGCAAAAGGTCATATATTAACAAACGGGACTACAGACACCTTACAAGCCCCCATGGGGCGCATTTTGATTCCTCGCAGGGAACGGATCCTAAGGAGTGCTAACTACACGGGCTCCTGCGGAGGATGCCATCATCAACAGTGGGCCGTCAGGCACCGGCGCCAACTCCATCTAGATCAGGGTTGGCGACGGCCTGACGCGTCCGCCCTGCTCCTGGAGTGACGGCGACTCGGGGGCTCGTAGCTATCGTCGCTCGTCTCCGGAGTCACGTAGCCTCCGCTGGAGCCGCTGGACCCTCGGGCGCCACTGTCAAGGGGGTGGTCGACGGGCCTAGCCCTCACCAGGGCGAGGTCCTGGTCGCCTCTCCCGCGGCAGCACTCCAGCCGGCGCCCGATCACGTCGAAGACCTTGAGGAACATCACCGCCGCGCCGTCATACTCCAGGTGGACCGTGAAGACGCCTCTTTCCCTGCAGACCCGGGTGATCTCCCTCCAGCCGCGGGACATGTAGACCGCGCCCGGGGCAGCAACGACGACCTCGGCCTCGGTCGCGGGGGTGCCGCAGTCGGCGTGCTGCAGCTGGAGCTCCATAGGCCCCCCTGGAAGAACCACGGAGGCGAAGAAGGGAGGAAGGCGGATCCTGGACTGAAGAGGAGTGATGACGTGGAGCACGAACTCATGGGAGGAGCCCTCGGCATGGACTCTAGGAGGAACCACCCACGCCTTCACAACCCGACGGCACCGACGACGGCGCTGCCCGCGGGGATCAGCATCAGCACCTCCGGGGCCCTCGGCGTGGGTGTACAAAGGCAGCGGGAACCCCGGCGGAGCCTGCTCGCCCCGGGGCCTCGCCACCACCGGATCGTCCTCATCGTCCTGGCTGCAATGGGCGAGTTGCTCTTCGGCGGGAGAGGGTCCGGCCCTTCTCGAGGAGCCTTTCCCTTCTCCGCCGCAGAGAATCGGCGAATCGGAGCCATCACACCAAGACGGAGCAAGAACTGGGGCGCAGGAGAGAGCAAGAGAAGATGGACTTGAAGGGCACGAGCGGTGCCGTACTTATAGCCAGCGAAGGCCAACCGCCGGTCTCCACGATCACAGGTAATCATAACACGTTCTGCATGCAGGGACTTGTCCAACTCGCACAATCACCAAGGCGTCGTGGGGAAGCGGAGTCGCCCACGTCCAATCAACCGCCACGCGGCGTCCAAGGCCGCCGGCTGTTAGGGCCCGCGGCGCTTCGCCCTTGCCCTTTCGCCTCTCGGCACGGCCAAGTCCATGCGCGCCTTGGGCCCGGGGGCTACTGTCGGCGTTCTGGGAGCGGGGGTCCCCAGACTTGCCCGCCTGCGGCCTGCGGCGTGGCTCAAATGGGGGCCCAGCGCGGCCCATCTTCATCAACACGAGGCTCAAGACCCTCGCGAGGGGCCAAGCCTCGCGAGGCGGACGACACGGCGCATCCTCAGACACAGCCTCGTCAGGCTGGCTCGCGAGGTGGCGGAGAGTTCAAGGCGGGGTACCTCGTGAGGTGCCCATGACGCAAGCCATGATGACACGGGGCACCAGGCGGGTGCCAGCGCGCGCAGCGTCCCTCTTTCCTCTTTGGTGCAAAGGGGGCAAGCGTATCAGCGGAGTACCGAGGCATCAGGCAAAAGGTTGCCACTTCGGTGCAACGAGACCAAGGCCAGGAGGACTATGAGACGGAGGTCACCATGGAGCCCAGCGCGGCATCATCACCAGAGCCTTTGGCAGGCAAAGACTGCTTTTGTTAGGATAGATGTACTCGTTGTCCCCCTTCAAATTAGCCCGCCATTGTTGGATCCCTTCCCGCTCAATATTTGGGGAAAGGACCAGGGCCTCTATAAATAGGACTAGCCACCCACATAGCAAGGGGTCGATTCGGGTTCGGTTTGTTGGTTCGATTCCTGGTCGCTCGGTCCGGGATCTGAGAGAGAGAGAGGGTGACTGAACTCTTCACAACAGTTCATCACCACAGCCAAGAACAGACCCTCGCGAGGCTGTTCTTCCTTGTATTTTTCGTCCTCACCAGCCCCAGGAGGCAATCCATCCACCACATACTGGAGTAGGGTATTACACCACATCGGTGGCCCGAACCAGTATAAATCTTGTGTCTTTCATGCAGTTCTTTTAGTAGTTTAGATCCCATCGAGACAGAGAGGTTGAAGGCGAGATTTCCGCGTGCACCCCAGTGTTCGAACCTTAAGGGTCTGCCGGAACCCGAAATCCGACATTGATGGACTTGATGTTCTTGGCGAGCTTGTGGAGGAGCTTGTCGAGCTCGAGGAGGAACTTGACGATGCACGCGAGCTTGAAATCTCCGTTCTTGAATTTCTTCACGAAGTGCTTCTTCTTGTTCACGAGCTTGTCGGCCTCGGTTGGCCACGGCTCGACTTGAATCTTGGAGGGCTTGTTGCGCCGCAAATGCTTGAGCTTCACGGAGTTTTTGTTCTTGGCATTATGCCTCGGCATCTTATGCTTCTTGGTGTAAACGCGCTCGCTCTTCCTCTTCATGTTGGCGTTGTCGTTGCCGTTCTCGTGCTAGTGCAAAAGCCTCTTGGGTTTGACGTTGTCGGGCCTCTTGAGAGTCGGTGTCGCGTAGAGGATTGAGGCTTGCTTGACGATCATTGCGCGCGGCACGGCGAAGAGTGTTCGATGTCGGTGTACTTGAGCCGGAGAGGGTGAAGTCGGAGTGTCAACTTGAGCGGATCCTTCTTGATGAAGACAAAGTGAAAGAAGAGCGGTTGAGCAACAAAGCGCGAATCTCGTCCATCCTTGCGTCATTCTCTCGCTTGTGATCATTGAGCTTGTGGACAAACTGAAGTGGTTAATAGAACATTGTCTACTATGCTTAGGGTTGTTTCAAAGAATAATAAGAAAATGTGGGAAGAATGCTTGCCTCATATTGAATTTGCTTATAATCGTTCATTGCATTCTACTACTAAGATGTGCCCTTTTGAAATTGTGTATGGTTTCCTACCTCGTGCACCTATTGATTTGTTGCCTCTTCCATCTTCGGAGAAGGTTAACTTTGATGCTAAAGAACGTGTTGAATTGATTTAAAAATGCATGAGTTAACTAAGGAAAACATAAAGCGTATGAATGCTAAATATAAACTTGCTGGAGATAAGGGTAGAAAACATGTTGTGTTTGCAGCTGGAGATCTTGTTTGGTTACATTTGCATAAGGATAGATTTCCTAATTTGCGCAAATCAAAGCTAATGCCACGTGTTATTAGTCCTTTTAAGGTGTTAGAGAAAATAAATGATAATGCATATAAACTTGAGCTGCCTGCAAATTTTGGGGTTAGTCCCACTTTTAACATTGCAGATTTGAAGCCTTATTTGGGTGAGGAAGATGAGCTTTCGTCGAGGGCGACTTCATTTCAAGAAGGGGAGGATGATGAGGACATAAATACCATTGTTACACCCACAGCCCCTGCTGCTATACATACTGGACCAATTACTAGAGCTCGCGCATGCCAATTGAATTATCAGGTACTTTCGTTTCTTGGTAACGATGCTAACGTTCATGAGAATATGATACTTCCTAAATTGGATACATTTGTTTTTCTTACAAATGAAGGGCCTAGTTTGGACAAGAAAGATGAACCTTTGAGCAAGTTCAAGCATGAAGATGATGTCATGCGCAAGGGGACCAAGAACGGAGTTACAAGTGATTATTCCAGGACTCTGAAGCCACCATAAGGAGTGCTTGAAGCCTTGGACGAAATATACAAGATGCCACTTCATAAATTTTGTCCAGCGGCTATTCTAGGTGTTGTGTCACCTTATTATTGGGCCAGTCCCATGTATTTTCGAAATACTTAAGTATAGGCTATTTTTAGAGTCCGTATGTGTGGGGAAACAAGAGTTAGGGTTGGTTTCGGACCCCTCCTCCAAGGGCCACGAAATTCACCCCCCTCTTCCTCCATATATACAGCCCTTAGGGCGTTGTTTAGACTTTGGGTTTTGTTTAGATTAAAGTTCAACATAGCTGCAACTTCGCGTACTTCGTTTGTGTTCAACGACCATACAAAGGCGTCACAAAACCCCACCTTTGATCAATAAAGCTTTCCTCTTATATTCACAATATCTAGATTGCAATCTTAGTTTCTTGCTTGTTCTTCGTTTGCCTGCAGGAAATAGACCTTAGTGGTCAGTTTGATCGTGCTCTGGCATGGTCAATAACCTCTCGGAGTTGGTTTAGCGATTGCTAAGGCGCGACGTCCTCACACGTTCGTAGTCAGATCGTCAAAGTCGACTTCCTCCAAAACGATAGCCACCATCTCATCGAAAGACGGGACACCTTTGCCTCTATCATCAAGTGTAACAAGTCTTCAGATCACGCAGACAAAAAGACTTCAGTGGTGCCTAACACTCTTTGGCCCTGGGTGTTTAGGGCTTTGTCCTCGCAAGGATTTCTCTCTCAAAGCCTTCGGAGGTGGGTTGCTCTCAAACGACAAAAGCCGTGCACTAACTCTGAGAAGCCACCAATTTATGGTGTAGGGGGTGGGCTATTTATAGCCAGGAGGCAACCCGACCTAATTTGTCTGAAATGACCATGGGTCACTAAGGAACTGACACGTGTCTAACGGTCAGATTTCAAACACATGCGGCAGCTTGACTTGGGCTACAAGTAAAGCTGACTTATCCAGCTCTGGATAAGATTTGCTCTCATTGTCTTCACTCGAAGACATAGGATTTGGTTGAGCATCACTTCAGTCACTCTGACTTTGTTCACTTGGACCCCACTTAACAGTACGGTGGTTCCTATGACTCAACAAAGAAGAAAAGGAAACTACGAAACAACTATGTCTTCACAGTCCATAGTCTTCATGCGATGTCTTCACATGTCATAGTCTTCAATGTGAATCTCTTCACAGACCATCATTGTCTTCAATGTCTAGGGGTCATCTCTGGTAGGTAAACCGAATCAATGAGGGACTACTACCTATGTTATCCTGCAATTCTCACAAATACATTAGTCCCTCAACCAAGTTTGTCGTCAATACTCCAAAACCAACTAGGGTGGCACTAGATGCACTTACAATGTCCCCCTTTTTGGTGATTGATGACAAACTGGTTGAAGTTTTCAACGGGGATAAAGGTATGTGAAATTGTAGGGGTAAAGACATTGTCTTCATAAGTAGCAAAAAGACTCCCCCTGAAGATGTGCATATGAGTAGTTTGCTCTTGACTGCAAATGCACATGGCAGGTTTTAATTGTGGAGATCCTCTTCACTTTATAAAGAAAATTCATTATGCAAATAAAGATATAACGAATATAATGACATGCATAATGAGAAATGGACGTCTGCAGAATGACTTCATGCGGAATTTATCATTGCATCACAAAGTGGCGGACAAAGTGGCAGACGACCATCAAGTTTTAAGTGTTACAACCCAAAGAACCAAATGTATCAAAACGATAGTTGTAACCACTTAGCAAAAAAAAGATAGCAACCATCCATATGGACCCGCTTGAAGACTATCAACTCATATGCTTCTCCCCCTTTTGTCAGTAAGGACCAAAAAGGTTTGAAGACATAGAGCGTCTACTCGTTCCCATCAGGAGTAGATGAAGGAGCAGGGTCGATGTTGACGTTCGACGGTGCAGAGGGGCCTGGTGCAGTGTCGAGACGTGGTGAAGCCATGGCTGGTGAAGTGGCATCGTCTTCTTCGACGACTCTCGCAAAAACAGTTGCAGCCGAAGATGAGTACTCCGAATCTTCAATGGGTGGAGTTCGACGCCAGCTTGCATTGCGAGGAGGAGTGTGATACATCTCCAACGTATCTATAATTTTTGATTGTTACATGCTATTATATTATCTGTTTTGGATGTTAATGGGCTTTATTTTACACTTTTATATTATTTTTGGGACTAACCTATTAACCGGAGGCCCAGCCCAAATTCCTGTTTTCTTGCCTATTTCGGTGTTTCTAAGAAAAGGAATATCAAACGGAGTCCAAACGGAATGAAACCTTCAGGAGAGTTATTTTTGGAACGGAAGCAATCCAGAAGACTTGGAGTAGATGTGAGGGAAGCTTCGAGGTGGCCATGAGGCAGGGAGGCGCGCCCCCACCCTCGTGGGGCCCTCGTGGCTCCCCTGACCGACTACTTTCGCCTATATATATATATATATCAATATACCCTAAAAACATCGGGGAGCAGAATAGATCGGGAGTTCCGCCGCCAGAAGCCTCCGTAGCCACTGAAAACCAATCTAGACCCGTTCCGGCACCCTGCCGAAGGGGGGAATCCCTCTCTGATGGCCATCTTTATCATCCCGACGCTCTCCATGACGAGGAGGGAGTAGTTCACCCTCGGGGCTAAGGGTATGTACCAGTAGCTATGTGTTTGATCTCTCTCTCTCTCTCTCTTGTGTTCTTGAGGTGATACGATCTTGATGTATCGCGAGCTTTGCTATTATACTTGGATCTTATGATGTTTCTCCCCCTCTACTCTCTTGTAATGAATTGACTTTTCCCTTTGAAGTTATCTTACCGGACTGAGTCTTTCAGGATTTGAGAACACTTGATGTATGTCTTGCATGTGCTTATCTGTGGTGACAATGGGATATCATGTGAGCCACTTGATGTATGTTTTGGTGATCAACTTGCGAGTTCCGTGACCTCGTGAACTTATGCATAGGGGTTGGCACATGTTTTTGTCTTGACTCTCCGGTAGAAACTTTGGGGCACTCTTTGAAGTTCTTTGTGTTGGTTGAATAGATGAATCTGAGATTGTGTGATGCATATCATACAATCATACCTACAGATACTTGAGGTGACATTGGAGTATCTAGGTGACATTAGGGTTTTGGTTGATTTGTATCTGAAGGTGTTATTCTAGTACGAACTCTATGATAGATCGAACGGTAAGAATAGCTTCATGTTATTTTACTACGGACTCTTGAATAGATCGATCAGAAAGGATAACTTTGAGGTGGTTTTGTACCCTACCATAATATCTTCGTTTGTTCTCCGCTATTAGTGACTTTGGAGTGACTCTTTTTGCATGTTGAGGGATAGTTATATGATCCAATTATGTTATTATTGTTGAGAGAACTTGCACTAGTGAAAGTATGAACCCTAGGCCTTGTTTCAACACATTGCAATACCGTTTACGCTCACTTTTACCATTTGCTACTTTGCTGTTTTTATATTTTCAAATTACAAAAACCATTATCTACTATCCATATTGCACTTGTATCAACATCTCTTCGCCGAACTAGTGCACCTATACAATTTACCATTGTATTGGGTGTGTTGGGGACACAAGAGACTCTTTGTTATTTGGTTGCGGGGTTGCTTGAGAGAGACCATCTTCATCCTATGCCTCCCACGGATTGATAAACCTTAGGTCATCCACTTGAGGGAAATTTGCTACTGTCCTACAAACCTCTGCACTTGGAGGCACAACAACGTCTACAAGAAGAAGGTTGTGTAGTAGACATCAAGCTCTTTTCTGGCGCCATTGCCGGGGAGGTTAGTGCTTGAAGGTATATCTTTAGATCTTGCAATCGAATCTTTTTGTTTCTTGTTTTATCACTAGTTTAGTTTATAAAATAAAACTGAAAAAAATGGAATTAAGGTTACCTCTTATGCTTCATCTTTTTAATGTCTTTCGTGAAAATAAGGATTCCGATAATTGTGCCAAAGTGTTAGAAGAAGAATGTATTTAAATGGTTAGCACTATATCTTTGGATGATGAGCATGATTGCAATGTTGTTAGTATGAATTCTTTGAATAGCCATGATGCTAATGATATGCAAAGCCACAAGCTTGGGGATGCTATGTTTGATGAAGATGATATTTTTGTCCCCCAAGTTTTGATGAGCAAATTTATTTTGATGGTAGCATGCCTCCTATTTATGATGATTATTTTGATGAAAGTGGGTTTGGAAGAGTGTCAACTTTAGGAAGTAATGATCCCACTATTTTGGAGGGTGTTGAATCTTATTGTGATAATTATGGAAGTGGATTTGGAGAGGTCATGACTTCATTTAGTGATGAATCCACTATTTCGGAAGAGGTTCCAATTGATTATGTGAACAAAGTTGCTATCTATGATGATTATTGTGATGACATATATGCTATGAAGAATAATGATAACCATGAAACTTGTCATCTTGATTTTAATTTTCAATTGGATTATGCCTCACATGATAGTTATTTTGTTGAGTGTGCTCCCACTATTATCCATGACAATAAATTTGCTTATGTGGAGAGTAATAAAATTTCTATGCTTATGCATCATGAAAAGAATGCTTTAGGTGCTGGTTATATTGTTGAATTCATTCATGATGCTATAGAAAATTACTATGAGGGAGGAATATATGCTTGTAGGAATTGCAATAATGTCAAGTTTCCTCTCTATGTGCTTAAAGTTTTAAAGTTATGTTTGTTTTGCCTTCCTATGCTAGTTGATTATTGTTCCCACAAGTTGTTTGCTCACAAAATCCCTATGCATAGGAAGTGGGTTAGACTTAAATGTGCTACTCATATTCTTCATGATGCTCTCTTTATGTTTCAATTCCTATCTTTTATGTGAGCATCATTGAAATCATCATGCCTAGCTAGGGGCGTTAAACGTTAGCGCTTGTTGGGAGGCAACCCAACTTTATTTTTGGTCCTTGATTTTTGTTCCTGTTTAGTAATAAATAATTCATCTAGCCTCTGTTATTATTGAGTTTTTGTGATTTTAATTATTGTTTGTGCCAAGTAGAACCTTTGGGAAGACTTGGGGAAAGTCTTTGCGATCTTGCTGTAAAAAACAGAAACTTTAACGATCACAAGATTAGCTACAACTTTTTACTGGAGAGTGTTATTTAGTTAATTATTTTCTCAGATGATTAATAGATAAATTCCTCGCATCCAGCAATTTATTTTAGAATTTTTGGGGTTCCATAAGTATTCGAAACCTACAGATTACTACAGACTGTTCTGTTTTTTACAGATTCTGTTTTCTATGTGTTGTTTGCTTATTTTGATGAATCTATGAGTAGTATCGGAGGGTATGAACCATAGATGAGTTGAAGTACAGTAGATATTACACAAATATGAATTTAGAATGAGTTTACAACAGTACCTAAGTGGTGATTTATTTTCTTATACTAACGGAGCTTACGAGTTTTCTGTTATGTTTTGTGTTGTGAAGTTTTCAAGTTTTGGGTAAAGATTCGATGGACTATGGAATAAGGAGTGGCAAGAGCCTAAGCTTGGGGATGCCCAAGGCACCCCAAGGTAATATTCAAGGACAACCAAGAGCCTAAGCTTGGGGATGCCCCGGATGGCATCCCCTCTTTCGTCTTCGTTCATCAGTAACTTTACTTGGAGCTATATTTTTATTCACCACATGATATGTGTTTTGCTTGGAGCATCATTTTATTTTATTTTGTTTTGCTTGCTGTTTGAATAAAATACCAAGATCTGGAATTATTAAATGTTAGAGAGTCTTCACATAGTTGCATAATTATTCGACTACTCATTGATCTTCACTTATATCTTTTGGAGTAGTTTGTCATTTGCTCTAGTGCTTCACTTATATCTTTTTAGAGCACGGCGGTGGTTTTATTTTGAAGAAATTGTTGAACTCTCATGCTTCACTTATATTATTTTCAGAGTCTTTTAGAACAGCATGGCTGTTTGTTGTGGTTATGAATTTAGTCCTAATATGATAGGCATCCAATAGGGATATAATAAAAACTTTCATATAAAGTGCATTGAATACTATGAGAAGTTTGATACTTGGTGATTGTTTTGAGATATGAAGATGGTGATATTAGAGTCATGATAGTTGAGTAGTTGTGAATTTGACAGATACTTGTGCTAAAGTTTGTGATTCCCGTAGCATGCACGTATGGTGAACCGTTATGTGATGAAGTCGGAGCATGATTTATTTATTGATTGTCTTCCTTATGAGTGGCGGTCGGGGACGAGCGATGGTCTTTTCCTACCAATATATCCCCCTAGGAGCATGCGCGTAGTACTTTGTTTCGATAACTAATAGATTTTTGCAATAAGTATGTGGGTTCTTTATGACTAATGTTGAGTCCATGTATTATACGCACTCTCACCCTTCCACCATTTCTAGCCTCTCTAATACTGCACACCTTTCGCCGGTATCTTACACCCACCATATACCTTCCTCAAAACAGCCACCATACCTACCTATTATGGCATTTCCATAGCCATTCCGAGATATATTTCCATGCAACTTTCAACCGTTCTGTTTATTATGACACGCTTCATCATTGTCATATTGCTTTGCATGATCATGTAGTTGACATTGTATTTGTGGCAAAGCCACCGTTCATAATTCTTTCATACATGTCACTCATGAGTCATTGCACATCCCGGTACACCGCCGGAGGCATTCATATAAAGTCATATCTTGTTCTAAGTATTGATTTGTAATTCTTGAGTTGTAAGTAAATAAAAGTGTGATGATCATCATTATTAGAGAATTGTCCCAGTGAGGAAAGGATGATGGAGACTATGATTCCCCCACAAGTCGGGATGAGACTCCAGACAAAAAATAAAAGAAAAAGAGAAAAAAGAGGCCAAAAAGGAGAAGGCCCAAAAAAATTGAGAGAAAAAGAGAGAAGGGGCAATCCTAATGTCCTTTTACCACACTTGTGCTTCAAAGTAGCACCATGATCTTCATGATAGAGAGTCTCCTATGTTGTCACTTTCATATACTAGTGGGAATTTTACATTATAGAACTTGGCTTGTATATTCCAATGATGGGCTTCCTCAAAATGCCCTAGGTCTTCGTGAGCAAGTGAGTTGGATGCACACCCACTTAGTTTCTTTTGTTGAGCTTTCATACACTTATAGCTCTAGTGCATCCGTTGCATGGCAATCCCTACACACTCACATTGATATCTATTGATGGGCATCTCCATAGCCCGTTGATACGCCTAGTTGATGTGAGACTATCTTCTCCTTTTTGTCTTCTCCACAACCACCATTCTATTCCACCTATAGTGCTATATCCATGGCTCACGCTCATGTATTGCCTGAAGATTGAAAAAGTTTGAGAACACCAAAAGTATGAAACAATTGCTTGGCTTGTCATCGGGGTTGTGCATGATTTAAATACTTTGTGTGGTGAAGATGGAGCATAGCCAGACTATATGATTGTGTAGGGATAGCTTATTTTGGCCATGTTATTTTGAGGAGACATGATTGCTTTGTTGGTATGCTTGAAGTATTATTATTTTCATGTCAATATTAAACTTTTGTCTTGAATCTTATGGATCTAAATATTCATGCCATAATAAAGAGAATTACTTGGATAAATATGGTAGGTAGCATTCCACATCAAAAATTCTGTTTTTATCATTTACCTACTCGAGGACGAGCAGGAATTAAGCTTGGGGATGCTGATACGTCTCCAACGTATCTATAATTTTTTATTATTCCATGCTATTATATTATCTGTTTTGGATGTTAATGGGCTTTATTTTACACTTTTATATTATTTTTGGGACTAACCTATTAACCGGAGGCCCAGCCCAAATTGTTGTTTTCTTGCCTATTTCAGTGTTTCAAAGAAAAGGAATATCAAACGGAGTCCAAACGGGATGAAACCTTCGGGACAGTTATTTTTGGAACGGAAGCAATCTAGAAGACTTGGAGTAGACGTCACGGAAGCTTTGAGGTGGCCACAAGGCAGGGAGGCGCGCCCCCCACCCTCATGGGCCCCTCGTGGCTCCCCTGACCGACTTCTTTTGCCTATATATATCAATATACCCTAAAAACATCGGGGAGCAGAATAGATCGGGAGTTCCGCCGCCAGAAGCCTCCGTAGCCACCGAAAACAATTCTAGACCCGTTTCGGCACCCTACCGGAAGGGGGAATCCCTCTCCGGTGGCCATCTTTATCATCCCGGCGCTCTCCATGACGAGGAGGGAGTAGTTCACCCTTGGGGCTAAGGGTATGTACCAGTAGCTATGTCTTTGATCTCTCTCTCTCTCTCGTGTTCTTGAGGTGGTACGATCTTGATGTATCGCGAGCTTTGCTATTATAGTTGGATCTTATGATGTTTCTCCCCCTCTACTCTCTTGTAATGAATTGACTTTTCCCTTTGAAGTTATCTTATCGGACTGAGTCTTTAAGGATTTGAGAACACTTGATGTATGTCTTGCATGTGCTTATCTGTGGTGACAATGGGATATCACATGAGCCACTTGATGTATGTTTTGGTGATCAACTTGCGAGTTCCGTGACCTCGTGAACTTATGCATAGGGGTTGGCACACATTTTTTTCTTGACTCTCCAGTAGAAACTTTGGGGCACTCTTTGAAATTCTTTGTGTTGGTTGAATAGATGAATGTGAGATTGTGTGATGCATATCGTATAATCATACCCACGGATACTTGAGGTGACATTGGAGTATCTAGGTGACATTAGGGTTTTGGTTGATTTGTATCTTAAGGTGTTATTCTAGTACGAACTCTATGATAGATCGAACGGAAAGAATAGCTTCATGTTATTTTACTACGGACTCTTGAATAGATCGATCAGAAAGGATAACTTTGAGGTGGTTTCGTACCCTACCATAATCTCTTCGTTTGTTCTCCACTATTAGTGACTTTGGAGTGACTCTTTGTTGCATGTTGAGGGATATATGATCCAATTATGTTATTATTGTTGAGAGAACTTGCATTAGTGAAAGTATGAACCCTAGGCCTTGTTTCAACGCATTGCAATACCGTTTACGCTCACTTTCACCATTTGCTACCTTGCTGTTTTTATATTTTCAAATTAAAAAACCATTATCTACTATCCATATTGCACTTGGATCACCATCTCTTCGCTGAACTAGTGCACCTATACAATTTACCATTGTATTGGGTGTGTTGGGGACACAAGAGACTCTTTGTTATTTGGTTGCGGGGTTGCTCGAGAGAGACCATCTACATCCTACGCCTCCCACGGATTGATAAACCTTAGGTCATCCACTTGAGGGAAATTTGCTACTGTCCTACAAACCTCTGCACTTGGAGGCCCAACAACGTCTACAAGAAGAAGGTTGTGTAGTAGGCATTAGAGCGGAGTCAAATTTGAAATCCTCAGTGAAGCCATCTTCGCGAAGATCGTCTTCAGAGCACAGAAGTGTGAGACTCTTCCATGCGAAGATCGTCTTCAGAACAGAGAAATGTGAGACTCTTCCATAGTCTTCATGCGATGTCTTCACATGTCATAGTCTTCAATGTGAATCTCTTCACAGACCACCAATGTCTTCAATGTCTTCACACATTTTTAGGGCTCATCTCTAGTAGGTAAACCGAATCAATGAGGGACTACTACCTGTGTTATCCTGCAATTCTCACAAACACATTAGTCCTTCAACCAAGTTTATCGTCAATACTCCAAAACCAACTAGGGGTGGCACTAGATGCACTTACAACATCCACACTATTCAGCCAAGGATGATCAAGGCCTCACCGGCCACCATCGCCCGGGGCCGCTGATACGTCTCCGGCGTATCTACTTTTCCAAACACTTTTGCCCTTGTTTTGGACTCTAACTTGCATGATTTGAATGGAACTAACCCGGACTAACGTTGTTTTTAGCAGAATTGCCATGGTGTTATTTTTGTGCAGAAATAAAAGTTCTCGGAATGACCTAAAAATCAATAGAGAATTATTTTGGGATATACAAAAAATACTGAAAGAAAGATCCACGTCTGGGGGCCCACCACCTACCCACGAGGGTGGGGGCGCGCCCTACCCCCTGGGCGCGCCCCCTGCCTCGTGGGCCCCCTAATGCTCCACCGACCTCAACCCTGACTCCATATATTCTCTTTTGGGGAGAAAAAAACCAGGGAGAAGCATTCATCATGTTTTACGATATGGAGCCGCCGCCAAGCCCTAAACTCTCTCGGGAGGGCTGATCTGGAGTCCGTTCGGGGCTCCGGAGAGGGGAATCCGTCGCCATCATCATCATCAACCTTCCTCCATCACCAATTTCATGATGCTCACCACCGTGCGTGAGTAATTCCATCATAGGCTTGCTGGACGGTGATGGGTTGGATGAGATTTATCATGTAATCGAGTTTGTTTTGTTAGGGTTTGATCCCTAGTATCAACTATGTTATGAGATTGATGTTGCTATGACTTTGCTATGCTTAATGCTTGTCACTAGGGCCCGAGTGCCATGATTTCAGATATGAACCTATTGTGTTTTCATCAATATATGTGAGTTCTTGATCCTATCTTGCAAGTCTATAGTCACCTACTATGTGTTATGATCCGGCAATGCCGAAGTGACAATAATCGGGACCACTCCCGGTGATGACCGTAGTTTGAGCAGTTCATGTATTCACTATGTGTTAATGCTTTGGTCCAGTACTCTGTTAAAAGGAGGCCCTAATATTCCTTAGTTTCCAATAGGACCCCGCTGCCACGGGAGGGTAGGACAAAAGATGTCATGCAAGTTCTTTTCCATAAGCACGTATGACTATATTCGGAATACATGCCTACACTACATTGATGAACTAGAGTGTAACACCCTCGATGCGACTATATCTCCCACGTGTCGAGGCACGACTTAGAGGCATAATCGCATTGAAGGCAATGTCGCAAGTGAGGTAATCTTCACACAACCCATGTAATATAATAAGGAAAAGGATACATAGTTGGCTTACAATCGTCACTTCACACAATTACATGAATAAAGCATTGCATCATTCAAATACACTCAAGGTCCGACTACGGAACCCAAAATAAAAGAAGAACCCCAAATGCGACAAAGGTCCCCGATCGACCCCAACTGGGCTCCACTACTGATCAACTAGAACGAAACAACATAAAGAACACGATCTTCAACGAGCTCCTCCTGAGCTGGGTTGCATCATCTGCACGGACTCATCGGCACCTGCAAACTGGTTTTGGAAGTATCTGTGAGCCACGGGGACTCAGCAATCTCGCACCCTCGTGATCAAGACTATTCAAGCTTATGGGTAAGGTAAAGGTATGAGGTGGAGCTGCAGCAAGCGACTAGCATATATGGTGGCTAACCTATTCGCAAATGAGAGCGAGAAGAGAAGGCAAAGCACGGTCGATAAAAGTATGATCAAGAAGTGATCCTAGACTACCTACGTCAAGCATAACTCCAACAACCGTGTTCACTTCCCGGACTCCGCCGGAAAGAGACCATCACGGTTACACACGCGGTTGATTCATTTTTAATTAAGGTCGACTTTAGGTTTTCTACAACCGGACGTTAACAAATTCCCATCTGCCCATAACCGCGGGCACGGCTTTCGAAAGATCAATCCCTGCAGGGGTGTCCCAACTTAGCCCATGACAAGCTCTCACGGTCAACGAAGGAATAGACCTCCACCCGAGACATTCCGATCAGACTCGGTATCCCAGTACAACAAGACATTTCGACAGGGTAAAACTAAACCAGCAACACCGCCCGAATGTGCCGACAAATCCCGATAGGAGCTGCACATATCTCTTTCTCAGGGCACACTCAGATGAGACTAGCTACGAGTAAAACCAACCCTCAAGTTTCCCCGAGGTGGCCCCGCAGGCAGCTCAGTTCGAACCAACACTCAGAGGAGCACTGGCCCGGAGGGGGGGTAAAATAACGATGACCCTTGAGCCGGCCGACTCAAGGGAAAGAAAAGGCTAGGTGGCGAATGGTAAAACCAATGTTGGGCATTGCTGGAGAAGCCTTACTTAAGGCGAACTGTCAAGGGGTTCCCATTATAGCCCAACCACGTAAGGGACGCAAAATCCGGGAACATAACACCGATATGACGGAAACTAGGGCGGCAAGAGTGGAACAAAACACCAGGCATAAGGCCGAGCCTTCCACCCTTTACCAAGTATATAGATGCATTAATTAAATACAATATATAGTGATATCCCAACAAGTCAATAAATGTTCCAACAAGGAACAACATCTCCATGTTCCAACAAGGAACAAACTTCAATCTTCACCTGCAACTAACAACGCTATAAGAGGGGCTAAGCAAAGCGGTAACATGGCCAATCAACAGTTTGCTAGGACAATGGTGAGTTAGGGGCTGAACATGGCAATTTAGGAGGCTGACAAGCAAGTGGTAGGCATCGTAGCAATGGCATAGCAAAAGAGCGAGCAAACTAGCATAGCAAAGATAGTAGTGATTTCGAGGGTATGATCATCTTGCCTGAGATCCCGCAAGGAAGAAGAACGAGTCCATGAAGAAGACAAACGGACGTAGACGAACGGGTCCTCACAAACTCGACGTTATCGAAACCAACCCGAGGAAGCAATCACCGGAAAAGAAGCACACAACATAGTAAACAACCAACACATCAACATGGCATGATGCACAAACGAGTATGATGCATGTCCGGTTTAATGAAGCATGGCATGGCATGGCAAAGTGCACAAACAACACTACAAGTTAAGTGGAGCTCAATATGTCACGAGGTGCATATTGACGGCACACCACGTCAATTATTTAGTTCGATCTCGTTTATGTACCCAACAATATTAAATGTTGTTAAACATGGCAAGAGGGTGAAGCAAAGCAAAACTACCTATCTAGTCAAGGTTAAATGAGGCCGGAAGCAACGAACAACAATTCCGGAAACTCCCCATAGCATATTTTAGGTTCGGACCTGATCTGTCCTAAACACAATTTTAGAGTTGTTAAACATGCAAAGTGATGCCACCATGATAAACTAGGCAAAATTCTACCCCATTTACATATAAAGTTTATTTAATTCGGAGCTACGGTTGAATAGTTATGAATTAAATCATTTTAACATGGCATTTAAGCAAAATTTAAACAAACAACGTTTTAATCATTTTAATTGTTGTTATGACGATGCGGATGACATATGCAAGTTTTAAGCAATTTTATGAAAATGTTGACAAGAGCATAATGAAGCATTTGTCCCCGTGGTGGAAGAAAGGGGTGCCACGGCAACGAATCCGAAAGTGATGCCACGGCAACATATCGGTTCCGGTAACTCGATTGAGATCCCGGTGCAAACGAAAACGCAGCGGGAGCGTGACATGAGATGAACGGTGGGGTGCTCCCAGTTACTGGGTTCCCACATGACGTGTGACAAGGTGAAAGAGGGCAACGTGCGCCGACAAATCGAGCACGGTGCAAGCACGAGCATCTCATACATAGCAAGCATTCATTTCACGGACGTCGTCTCAGGTTATACCTTCGGAGCGTGTCAACGGGACGGTTCGGGTTCGATGGGACGTAGGGGAAGTAGGCGTTCTCGGACATCGAGGGAAGTAGTGGTTCACGTTCGTTTTCGGAGAGGTACTTGACGAATCCAAGGTTCCTGGGGGCGACGGTAGTTGTACTCGTATCAACGTGGAAGTAGTCGTACTCGGCGATAGTGGTATTTGGCGTTTCGTTCGGTACTCGTTCAAGCATCCAAGGTCTTCGGCGCTACGGTAGTCGTACACACATTCGGAGAGAAAGCTCGGCGTATCCATGTACTTGGCGTTATCCGTGCGTAGAGGTACTTGACGTCGTGGTACATGGCGACATCGTTGACCTGGTACTCGACATATTCCCTGTTCGGTGACAGTTGGGCTTGGCATCAACAACAACAGGGGCACGACGAGGGACTTGGTGCGATGCAGGGCGACGGGAGCTGGCGGGGCTCCTGCTGGGCGCAGAGGACGACAGCGGCAGGCGCAGGTGCTCGAGGAGCTCCTCCTCGAGTGCTCGGCGACAGGGACTTCGCGAGGAGGAGGCGCGCAGGAGGCAGGAGGTGAGGCGAGCGGCGGCCTCCTGCTAGTCGCGGACGGCGGCGTCTTGGTGCGGCTCCACGCCGGCGGAGGCGCAGTAGAGGTAACAGGAGCAGAGTGGCGGCGGAGCCCTTGGTGGTGGAGGTCGGCGCCGGCGGCGCGCTTGCTGGAAGGAGGGGCGTACTTGGGGGCGCCGGCGGCGGCCCCGGTGGTAGCAGGCGTCTCGAACCGGACGAGAGGGCGGCGGGGCGGCGGTTCCCGGCCGGATCCGGACGGCGGGGCTTGGTGGAGCTCGGCGACAGCGAGGTGGGTCGAGGGCGGCGGCCGCGGGCTCGCGCATGCTGGGGAGCGCCTCTCCTGGCGAAGCGAGGTGGCGACAGAAAAAAATGGAGGGGGTCGAGGGAGATGGGGCACTGGATCTGGCCTTTGGCGGCGCGAGGGGAGAGGATGAGGGAGAGAACGAGGGGATGAGGTCTCCTGGCGCTAGGTTACAGGAGGAGGAGGCCCGGCCTGGTGGGCTGAGAGGAAAAAAATGGGCCGGCCTCGTTGGGCTTCCTCTTCTCCCACAGAGTTTCTTTTAGCAAAAAAAATGAATAAGAGAGAAATAAAAGAAAGAGAGGTGTTTGGGAAGGAATTTGAGCAGGAGGACAATTTTTCCGGAGTCATAAAAATATGAGGAATTTGGCAAAAATGGCCTCACGATTATTGGAGGAAGTAAAATCCACACGCATTGGATTTAACTCGGCAAGATCGAATTTCGAAACCCATTCAAAAGAACTCCAAATGGGTTGAAATTATAGGAGGTGACCCTACACAATATATGTGATTTATGGGCAGATTTGGAACATTTATGGGTAAGGTAAAATTGCCACTCAATTATACTAAAGGGCCCCAAAGGAAGAAGGGGAAGTTGAGAAGGATAAAAGGAAATTTGAAGAACGGTGCATATGTGTTTGTGGGTGATTCCAAGCCAATGGAATGGTTTAATATAGTTCCCTAAATATCGGGAGGGTATGTTATAAAGAGAACTCACCATGTGAATTCCCTCGATTTAAATGGATCAAAGATCCATACGGTTTACTTGATTGAGTTTTTTAAAACGAGTTGCAAGATGACATGATGCAATGCACATGATGCAAAGATGAATGCAACGAACCAAACAAATCACGCGACGAAACCCGGAAATCATGGAAGACACCTGAGGCTCCGGTCTTGGGGCGTTACAACACTCCACCACTACGAGAGGATCTCGTCCCGAGATCTAGAATGGCACCGGGGAAGACGGAAGAGAAAAGAGGAGAGGTAAAACTAAGTTGCTTCTTTGACAAACGAGTGAAACCACGAACCTTGAGAGGTTGAACAAATTGAAAGAAAGAATACAACGAAGATGAACAAAGTTGAAAACAGCCATTTAGAAAAAAAGGAAGAAAGAACATTGCGAAAAACCTTGAGGTTGAAGGGAAGATATATATTGAAAACACTCCGGTTACGGAAGGGGATCAAGGAAGACCAAATTCGGGCAGCACTCCGGTTGCGAAGGGAGTCAAAATTTGATAAGATGAGAGAGCTCAAATGAAAACACGACACTCCGGTTGGGAAAGGATGCAAGACTTGATAAGGCGAAAAGAACTTGAACAAAGGGGCACAATGCTCCGGTTAAGCAAGATAGGGGAAGGAATAAGAGTGATATGATTTGGAGAGCACTCCGCCTCTAAATGGAAGGAATTGAACTTTACAAGATGAGAGGATACTTGAAAAAGAGGACACAACACTCCAATTAAAAGGATAGTCACGACAAGAACACGATCCTGATAAAACAAGAAGATGGGTTGAAGAGATGAACATCACAATGCCTCCGGAACAAAAGAGTAGAGTAAAGATAATTGAGACAAGCGAATGACGACAACTCTTGAACGAACCACCGTGAGAATTGAAAAGGAACGAAGAGAAGATAAAAAAACTCCGGAAAGAATTAGCACATGAATGAAGATGCTTGAGAGAATTTAGATACAAGAGAATGAAAAGATCACGAGCCGATTAAAGATCACTTGAACGAAGCACCGGTAAAATTTGAGAATGATAACTGACAGCTGAGAATGAATAATTATGAGATGATGGGCTCCGGAGAATCAAACTGAAAAGACTCTTGAATATCTCCGGATGGGTGAAAAGAATTCTCACAATCGAAAAATAATTATGAGAGGATGGCAACAAGCTAGAATCATGAATCTTGAAGAGAATGGAGCAAGATTAAAGAGAAACTCTTCTTCGGTCTTCAAATGATGAGAATGACAACGAGAAACACCACCAAAAAATTATTGAGGCACACCGGAAGAATCAAACAAAGAGGTTGAGCCAACGATGAAAAGAATTTGAGAGACCTTGGAGAAATACATGTGACTGATGATAATCCCTTCTTACGTCAACTTTGAAAAGAATTTGGGAGTAACTCCGGAAAGAATGGAAGAGTCAGGTAAGATCCTGGGAAAAACCTGTGGCTTAGGGCCCACTCAAAAGAAAACACCATTGAAATGATTTAAAAGAGAAGTTGCACCGGTTGAATTAAATGACTTGAATAAGATAGGCCCTCGAAATAACTTGAATGGATGCAAAGTGAAAACACAAATCTTCGAAATATCTTGAGCACTCCGGAATAATAAATAGCGAGAAGTAGAATGATAAAGAATTGCACCGGCATAAGAAAATATTGAAATACGGAAAAAGAGTATGATCAACACCGAAAGCTTGAATTGGTTCCACCGGAGAAGAAAAGAACAAAGAATGATAAACTTGAAGCTCCGTTAGAATATTCATGAGAATCACCGGATAAGAATATTGATAGAAAAGACTGGGGAGACTTCACATGAATAAAATGATACTTGATTAAGACATCCGAATCCTTGACGAAAAAGGGTGGGTGGGCGGGAAAAACAAAGGCAACTTGGAGATGGATGAAACAAACACCGTTGAGAAGAAGTGATAATTGATCTTGCGGATGTTGAAAACGATCGGATTCACTTGAAGAGAATCACGCCGGTTAAAAGGATTGACGACACAATCTTGATGATCAAGAAGGATTAGTATTCACATAGGAATATGAGAACACCATTTGAGGAAGGTATGGAATCAACACTTGACATTGAAGCAACTCGAATACCACAACTCAAAACAAAAACAAAGGGTTGGCTTGCAGAATAAGCCGGAACAAACACATGATCAAAATTTCGTCCGAAGTTTTCGTGGTGGGACCTACACGGGCTCGATCGTATAGCACCATCATGTACAAGGCAGTGCACATGACATACGAAGCGTCCCCGAGTCAGCATAGCCAAGGACTCTTTAAGACACAACGAGACCACTGTAAAATCGACCGTGAATAGGCGAACCACTAGACGTCGAACCCCAATTTCATATCATACATCTGTCGGAAGGATATCCTAAGAGCTACTTGAATTCCCACCTATGAAACTCCCGAAACTTTCCGGTTATGCAATCAGGTGTTGAGGATACAGGGGAAGCATAATATCTCACCCAACTAACAAATCCTACATCCAGCTGTATCCATCCTTCAACACATAACCAAGAAACCTTCGGAAACCATCTATCTCAACCTTCGAAAAGCATCCGTTATACAAGTTATGGCGATACTCCCGAACTCCCGCCCCAGTACTGGGTGGCGTCGAGGTTATCTCACCAACGAACTGCATAAAAGAGATTTTCGATGTCGCGAACATATCTCAAGTATTCCAGAATTGCAACGATAAAATTATGATGACAACACCTCAGAGCTCAACTCCCCGGGACACTTCCACTAAACTCCTCACAGGAGGCACCAAGACAGTATTCTCATCATAAGCCATCGGAACAAAACCAAGATACTCGCGTGATCCCAAAATAAAATTTAGTGAAATTTCGGAAGAGAAGAGTCAAAACTCTACGTCAGGATGCCTTACCAGAGCGATGAGGAGACTGGGAAGTAAAAAGAATTCCTAAGCTCTCCGGTATATAATTCCTAAGGACTCAAAACATTTTTCTAGACACAACTCGGCTGCTAAAAACGATCAATCAGTGGGGGCTCCTAAGGTCGGGGAAGGCTCTGATTACCAACTTGTAACACCCTCGATGCGACTATATCTCCCACGTGTCGAGGCACGACTTAGAGGCATAATCGCATTGAAGGCAATGTCGCAAGTGAGGTAATCTTCACACAACCCATGTAATATAATAAGGAAAAGGATACATAGTTGGCTTACAATCGTCACTTCACACAATTACATGAATAAAGCATTACATCATTCAAATACACTCAAGGTCCGACTACGGAACCCAAAATAAAAGAAGAACCCCAAATGCGACAAAGGTCCCCGATCGACCCCAACTGGGCTCCACTACTGATCAACTAGAACGAAACAACATAAAGAACACGATCTTCAACGAGCTCCTCCTGAGCTAGGTTGCATCATCTGCACGGACTTATCGGCACCTGCAAACTGGTTTTGGAAGTATCTGTGAGCCACGGGGACTCAACAATCTCGCACCCTCGCGATCAAGACTATTCAAGCTTATGGGTAAGGTAAAGGTATGAGGTGGAGCTGCAGCAAGCGACTAGCATATATGGTGGCTAACCTATTCGCAAATGAGAGCGAGAAGAGAAGGCAAAGCACGGTCGATAAAAGTATGATCAAGAAGTGATCCTGGACTACCTACGTCAAGCATAACTCCAACAACCGTGTTCACTTCCCGGACTCCGCCGGAAAGAGACCATCACGGTTACACACGCGGTTGATTCATTTTTAATTAAGGTCGACTTTAGGTTTTCTACAACCGGACGTTAACAAATTCCCATCTGCCCATAACCGCGGGCACGGCTTTCGAAAGATCAATCCCTGCAGGGGTGTCCCAACTTAGCCCATGACAAGCTCTCACGATCAACAAAGGAATAGACCTCCACCCGAGACATTCCGATCAGACTCGGTATCCCAGTACAACAAGACATTTCGACAGGGTAAAACTAAACCAGCAACACCGCCCGAATGTGCCGACAAATCCCGATAGGAGCTGCACATATCTCTTTCTCAGGGCACACTCAGATGAGACTAGCTACGAGTAAAACCAACCCTCAAGTTTCCCCGAGGTGGCCCCGCAGGCAGCTCAGTTCGGACCAACACTCAGAGGAGCACTGGCCCGGAGGGGGGGGTAAAATAACGATGACCCTTGAGCCGGCCGACTCAAGGGAAAGAAAAGGCTAGGTGGCGAATGGTAAAACCAATGTTGGGCATTGCTGGAGAAGCCTTACTTAAGGCGAACTGTCAAGGGGTTCCCATTATAGCCCAACCACGTAAGGGACGCAAAATCCGGGAACATAACACCGATATGACGGAAACTAGGGTGGCAAGAGTGGAACAAAACACCAGGCATAAGGCCGAGCCTTCCACCCTTTACCAAGTATATAGATGCATTAATTAAATACGATATATAGTGATATCCCAACAAGTAAATAAATGTTCCAACAAGGAACAACATCTCCATGTTCCAACAAGGAACAAACTTCAATCTTCACCTGCAACTAACAACGCTATAAGAGGGGCTAAGCAAAGCGGTAACATGGCCAATCAACGGTTTGCTAGGACAATGGTGAGTTAGGGGCTGAACATGGCAATTTGGGAGGCTGACAAGCAAGTGGTAGGCATCGTAGCAATGGCATAGCAAAAGAGCGAGCAAACTAGCATAGCAAAGATAGTAGTGATTTCGAGGGTATGATCATCTTGCCTGAGATCCCGCAAGGAAGAAGAACGAGTCCATGAAGAAGACAAACGGACGTAGACGAACGGGTCCTCACAAACTCGACGTTATCGGGACCAACCCGAGGAAGCAATCACCGGAAAAGAAGCACACAACATAGTAAAAACCAACACATCAACATGGCATGATGCACAAACGAGTATGATGCATGTCCGGTTTAATGAAGCATGGCATGGCATGGCAAAGTGCACAAACAACACTACAAGTTAAGTGGAGCTCAATATGTCACGAGGTGCATATTGACGGAACACCACGTCAATTATTTAGTTCGATCTCGTTTATGTACCCAACAATATTAAATGTTGTTAAACATGGCAAGAGGGTGAAGCAAAGCAAAACTACCTATCTAGTCAAGGTTAAATGAGGCCGGAAGCAACGAACAACAATTCCGGAAACTCCCCATAGCATATTTTAGGTTCGGTCCTGATCTGTCCTAAACACAATTTTAGAGTTGTTAAACATGCAAAGTGATGCCACCATGATAAACTAGGCAAAATTCTACCCCATTTACATATAAAGTTTATTTAATTCGGAGCTACGGTTGAATAGTTATGAATTAAATCATTTTAACATGGCATTTAAGCAAAATTTAAACAAACAACGTTTTAATCATTTTAATTGTTGTTATGATGATGCGGATGACATATGCAAGTTTTAAGCAATTTTATGAAAATGTTGACAAGAGCATAATGAAGCATTTGTCCCCGTGGTGGAAGAAAGGGGTGCCACGGCAACGAATCCAAAAGTGATGCCACGGCAACATATCGGTTCCGGTAACTCGATTGAGATCCCGGTGCAAACGAAAACGCGGCGGGAGCGTGACATGAGATGAACGGTGGGGTGCTCCCGGTTACTGGGTTCCCACATGACGTGTGACAAGGTGAAAGAGGGCAACGTGCGCCGACAAATCGAGCACGGTGCAAGCACGAGCATCTCATACATAGCAAGCATTCGTTTCACGGACGTCGTCTCAGGTTATACCTTCGGAGCGTGTCAACGGGACGGTTCGGGTTCGATGGGACATAGGGGAAGTAGGCGTTCTCGGACATCGAGGGAAGTAGTGGTTCACGTTCATTTTCGGAGAGGTACTTGACGAATCCAAGGTTCCCGGGGGCGACGGTAGTTGTACTCGTATCAACGTGGAAGTAGTCGTACTCGGCGATAGTGGTACTTGGCGTTTCGTTCGGTACTCGTTCAAGCATCCAAGGTCTTCGGCGCTACGGTAGTCGTACACACATTCGGAGAGAAAGCTCGGCGTATCCATGTACTTGGCGTTATCCGTGCGTAGAGGTACTTGACGTCGTGGTACTTGGCGACATCGTTGACCTGGTACTCGATATATTCCCTGTTCGGTGACAGTTGGGCTTGGCATCAACAACAACAGGGGCACGACGAGGGACTTGGTGCGATGCAGGGCGACGGGAGCTGGCGGGGCTCCTGCTGGGCGCAGAGGACGACAGCGGCAGGCGCAGGTGCTCGAGGAGCTCCTCCTCGAGTGCTCGGCGACAGGGACTTCGCGAGGAGGAGGCGCGCAGGAGGCAGGAGGTGAGGCGAGCGGCGGCCTCCTGCTGGTCGCGGACGGCGGCGTCTTGGTGCGGCTCCACGCCGGCGGAGGCGCAGTAGAGGTAACAGGAGCAGAGGGGCGGCGGAGCCCTTGGTGGTGTAGGTCGGCGCCGGCGGCGCGCTTGCTGGAAGGAGGGGCGTACTTGGGGGCGCCGGCGGCGGCCCCGGGAAGGAGAAGGGGCAACGGTGCTAGCAGGCGTCTCGAACCGGACGAGAGGGCGGCAGGGCGGCGGTTCCCGGCCTGATCCGGACGGCGGGGCTTGGTGGAGCTCGGCGATAGCGAGGTGGGTCGAGGGCGGCGGCCGCGGGCTTGCGCATGCTGGGGAGCGCCTTTCCTGGCGAAGCGAGGTGGCGACAGAAAAAAATGGAGGGGGTCGAGGGAGATGGGGCGCTGGATCTGGCCTTTGGCGGCGCGAGGGGAGAGGATGAGGGAGAGAACGAGGGGATGAGGTCTCCTGGCGCTAGGTTACAGGAGGAGGAGGCCCGGCCTGGTGGGCTGAGAGGAAAAAAATGGAACGGCCTCGTTGGGCTTCCTCTTCTCCCACAGAGTTTCTTTTAGCAAAAAAAATGAATAAGAGAGAAATAAAAGAAAGAGAGGTGTTTGGGAAGGAATTTGAGCAGGAGGACAATTTTTCCGGAGTCATAAAAATATGAGGAATTTGGCAAAAATGGCCTCACGATTATTGGAGGAAGTAAAATCCACACGCATTGGATTTAACTCGGCAAGATCGAATTTCAAAACCCATTCAAAAGAACTCCAAATGGGTTGAAATTATAGGAGGTGACCCTACACAATATATGTGATTTATGGGCAGATTTGGAACATTTATGGGTAAGGTAAAATTGCCACTCAATTATACTAAAGGGCCCCAAAGGAAGAAGGGGAAGTTGAGAAGGATAAAAGGAAATTTGAAGAACGGTGCATATGTGTTTGTGGGTGATTCCAAGCCAATGGAATGGTTTAATATAGTTCCCTAAATATCGGGAGGGTATGTTATAAAGAGAACTCACCATGTGAATTCCGTCGATTTAAATGGATCAAAGATCCATACGGTTTACTTGATTGAGTTTTTTAAAACGAGTTGCAAGATGACATGATGCAATGCACATGATGCAAAGATGAATGCAACGAACCAAACAAATCACGCGACGAAACCCGGAAATCATGGAAGACACCTGAGGCTCCGGTCTTGGGGCGTTACATGGAGCTAGTTCTGTGTCACCCTAGGTTATGACTGTTACATGATCGATCGCATCCGGCATAATTCTCTATCACCGATCCAATGCCTAAGAGCTTTTCCTATATTGTTCTTCGCTTATTTACTTTTCCGTTGCTATTGTTACAATCACTATAAAACCCAAAAATATTACTTTTGCTACTGTTACTTTTGCCACTGTTACCACTACTATCATATTACTTTTTTACTAAATACCTTGCTGCAGATATTAAGTTTCCAGGTGTGGTTGAATTGACAACTCAGTTGCTAATACATGAGAATATTCTTTGCCTCCCCTTGTGTCGAATCAATAAATTTGGGTTGAATACTCTACCCTCGAAAACTGTTGCGATCCCCTATACTTGTGGGTTATCAAGAACATTTTCTAGCGTCGTTGCCGGGGAGCATAGCTCTATTCTTTGAGTCACTTGGGATTTATATCTGCCTATCATTATGAAGAACTTGAAAGATCAAAGAACCAAGATCTTTCCCTCAACTACGAGGGGAGGTAAGGAACTGTCATCTAACTCTGCACTTGATTCACTTTCTGTTTTGAGTAAGCTTGCGACACCTAAACCTGGTTCTGCTATTAATTCTGATATGTCGCATGTTATTGATGATGCCACTTCTGCTTTGCATGATACTTATGATGAAAGTACTTCTATGCTTGATACTACTGTGCCACTTGGTGAATTTCTTGATGAACAACTTGCTAGGGCTAGAGAGGATGAAATCATTGAATCCGATAATATTGATGAAAGTGATGATGAAGATTCTCCCCTAGATATGAATTACCTGTTGTTCCTGAAGGTTATGTTATGGATGAAGAAACTGCTAGAGACTTTCTTGCTTGCAATGATATGAGTGATCTTAAGAAACTATTAGGTAAGCTGAAACAAAAATCTCTGAATGCTAGAATGAAATATGATCCTGCTTATGCTACTTCACCTATCTTTCTTACTGATAAGGATTATGAATTCTCTGTCGATCCTGAGTTAATTACTTTGGTTGAATCTGATCCTTTCTATGGTTATGAATCTGAAACTGTTGTGGCACATCTTACTAAATTAAATGATATAGCTACCCTGTTCACTAATGATGAGAAAACTCGCCACTATTATATCCTTAAATTATTTCCGTTCTCATTAAAGGGTGATGCTAAGATATTGTTTAATTCTCTTGATCCTGGTTGTGTGCATAGTCCCCAGGATATGATTTACTATTTCTCTGCTAAATATTTCCCCGCTCATAAGAAACAAGCTGCTTTAAGGGAGATATATAATTTTGTGCAAATTGAAGAAGAGAGTCTCCCACAAGCTTGGGGGAGGCTTCTCCGATTACTTAATGCTTTGCCTGATCATCCTCTCAAGAAAAATGAAATACTTGATATCTTTTATAATGGACTAACCGATGCTTCCAGAGATTACCTAGATAGTTGTGCTGGTTGTGTTTTCAGGAAAAGAACTATTGATCAAGCTAAAATTCTATTGAATTATATGTTGACCAACGAAAATAATTGGACACTTCCTGAACCAACTCCTAAGCCAACTCTGAAGAAAAGGGGCATTCTATTTCTCAGTCCTGAAGATATGCAAGAGGCAAAGAAATCTATGAAAGAAAAAGGTATTAAAGTTGAAGATGTTAAGAATTTACCTCCTATTGAGGAAATGCATGGTCTTAATTTGCCGCATGTTGAAGAAACACATGGTCTCGATAACCCGACACAGGTAGTAAAGGTAAATTCTCTCTATAGATATGATAAAGCTAAAATCCCTCCTGCTAAGTTTGCTAGCCAATGTTTGGATGAATTTGATAACTTTATGGTTAAGCAAGAAGATTTTAATGCTTATGCTGGTAGACAATTGAAACATGATGCTTACATGATTGAACACTTGAGTGATTATATGGCTAGTGTTAAAGGTGAACTTAAACTTATTAGTAAACATGCTTCTATGGTTACCCCTCAAGTACACAAGTGCTTAAAGCTCAGAATGATTTGCTCAATGAATTAAATAATAAGAAGAATGATAATGTTGTTAGAGTTATGACTAGAGGAGGCAAAATGACTCGGGAGCCTTTGTATCCTGAGGGTCACCCTAAGAGAATTGAGCAAGATTCTCAGAGAACTACTATAGATGCACCTAGTCCTTCTAAAAGGAAGAAAAAGAAAAATGATAGGACTTTGCATGCTTCTGGTGAACCTGTTGTAGGCACACCTAAGAATCCCAATGATATTTCTATTTCTGATGCTGAAACACAATCTGGTAATGAACATGAACCTAGTGATAATGTTAATGATGATGTTCATGTTCATGTTGATGCTCAACCTAGTAATAATAATGATGTAGAGATTGAACCTGCTATTGATCTTGATAACCCACAATCAAAGAATCAACATTATGATAAGAGAGACTTTGTTGCTAGGAAGCACGGTAAAGAAAGAGAACCATGGGTTCAGAAACCCATGCCTTTTCCTCCTAAACCATCCAAGAAAAAGGATGATGAGGATTTTGAGCGCTTTGCTGAAATGATTAGACCTATCTTTTTGCGTATGCGTTTGACTGACATGCTTAAAATGAATCCTTATGCTAAATATATGAAGGAAATTGTTACTAATAAAAGAAAGATATCGGAAGCTAAAATTTCCACCATGCTTGCTAATTATACTTTTAAGGGTGGAATACCAAAGAAACTTGGAGATCCAGGAGTACCAACTATACCATGCTCCATTAAAAGAAACTATGTTAAAACAGTTGTTTGTGATCTTGGAGCCGGTGTTAGTGTTATGCCTCTCTCTTTATATTGTAGATTTGATTTGAATAAGTTGACATCTACTGCAATATCTTTGCAAATGGCTGATAAATCAACTGCTATACCTATCGGTATTTGTGAGGATGTGCCTGTTGTGGTTGCAAATGTTACTATTTTAACAGACTTTGTTATTCTTGATATTCTCGAGGACGATAGTATGTCTATTATTCTTGGAAGACCCTTTTTGAATACTGCAGGGGCTGTTATTGATTGCACCAAAGGCAATCTCACTTTTCATGTTAATGGTAATGAGCATACGGTACACTTTCCAAGGAAACAACCTCAAGTCCACAGTATCAATTCTATTGGAAAATTTCAACTATTACTATTGGAGGTTTTGAATTTCCTCTTCCTGCTATCAAGAAGAAATATGATATTCTTATTGTTGGGGACATGCATATCCCCTTTGAGATGACCTAGTGTTATTCGAAAATTCTCCGGTTTCATGTTATTCGAAATGAGTTTGTTAACAAGACCTAATCAATCTTGTTAGTGGATTCTTTTTGATGAGCATGAGATGGATGAAGTTAGAAAACACAACTCTCTATACCCTTTCTTTTTACTTTCTATTATTTATTTTAAATAAAGCAAAAATAGTATTTTCTGTCTATTTTCTGAATTATCCATACAATAAAAAATAGCCTGAAAATAGAAGTTCTCCAAATGCCCTGAAAATTAAATATGATTTTTTCTAGAATATTTGAGAATATCTTGCACTGAGAACACAACAGGGGAGCAAGCACATGGCCACGAGGGTCCAAGGCACGCCCACCCCCCCTGGGCGCCCCCCTGCCTCGTGGGCCCACGGTGGCTCCCCTCCACTTATTCCAGCCACCACACACTCCTTCCTCCCACAAACATCACTAGCAGCTCAAACCCGAGTCCAAGCTCATCTTGCTGCCATTTTCGATCTCCTTGCTCAAAGCTCCATTCACAAAACTGCTTTGGGGGATTGTTCTTTGGTATGTGACTCCTTCAATGGTCCAATTAGTTTTTGTTCTAGTGCTTTATTCATTGCAATTTTTTGCTGCTTAGGTGACCCTGTTCTTAAGCTTGCATGTCAAATTTATGTGGTCAAAAGTAGTCTTGATGCATGATACTGCCTCTAGGCACTTGTAGGACTAGTTGCTATTAATATTGTTGAGTTTGGTTCACTTTTATTTTGAAGTTACTAAAAATTTCAGAAATTTTTCAGAAGAAAAAATATGTTTAGGACAATGTACCAAGGTGGTTCTTCAAGGAAGCAAGGACCCAGACTCACAATACGCGATGCGAACGAGGAACCACCAAGGGATGCTCAAGTGCGGCCCTGTGAATGGCCGTTAGAGAACTTCATGGTTCAAGCGGGAATCAAGGAGGAATTTGAAGCTTATGTGCGTAATGCTGATCTTGAGAGCTTCGAGGCAGATAAGTGCCGTCAATACCTCTATTTAACTGATTCATTTGTGAGAAGATTTAAATTTTCATCATCACGCAATTCTCAAACTGTCCTGTTCGATCTTTATGATAAATCTTATACCATGGACTTAGAAGATTTTAACAATGCTTGTAAACTCCCACAGTGGGGTGATGTTAGTGAACCTCGCAAGTCTGAATTTAGAGATTTTCTTGCTAGTATAACTGTGGGGGGAATCTAGGGATGTGACGCAAGCTACCATAGGGAGCATTCATTTTCCTGCTATACATTATTTTGCTCTCTTCATAGGTAGATGCATTAATGGTAAAGATGAAGCATGTCACATGTGTGTGCCTGATCTTAGCGTTCTCAGAAGCGCTGTTTTAAGTGATAAACAATACAACTTGGGGGCTATCATTGCATGTAGATTGCATAACAATCATATTCATGGAGATTTCTTTGGTGGAATTTATGCAACCTGTATAGCTAACTTTCTTGAGATACCCATACATGGACATGATATTGAGTTGCCTCCTTATCTAGATTATGATGCTATGGTTCATCATCAGTTTGTTCAGAGGAACAATCAGTTCCTCCAGTACAGACTAATCTTTGACAGACGACGCACCTATCATGTCGCTCTTCCTGCTCCTACTTTCTTTGACTTTCAGGCAAAGGGGAGATATGTTATAGCCAGGGAGGAGGCGACCGAGTACGAGAGGAGGGCGGAGATAGCTCGCCTCCAAGCTGCAGCTCATCAGGCAATTGCCGCTGCAACTCATCAGGCAATTGCCGCTGCATCTCAGTACGACCCCAGCTACAACTTTGGATATCCGCCAGGCCAGCCGTGGCCATAGACTAACTTAGGCCAAAAGCCTAAGCTTGGGGAAGTACGTATTTATCACCGACATTACATTCATGTTCACACACTCATGCTAGTTGTTTGTGCTCATACTTTTTCACTGTGTCATCCATGCTAGTTTATTTCTTTTTTATGCTTTCTCTTGTGTGTTTGATAAACCTTAAGAAAAAACAAAAAAAAATTAGTTGTAGCTTTTTAGCTAGTTTACTTTCCATGCTTGTAGTGGTAGTAATTAAAAAGAAAACCTAAAAAGATTTCTCGTTCTTTTTTTTTGCTTGTTGGGAGTGTTCCCGTGTAACTAGTTTTGTTTCTTTTCTTTGGGGGTCGAGAGAAGAAGACCATGATTAAAATGTTAAGTGGCTCTTATATGCATTATTGTTGATCTAACAAAGAGCCCATATTACCTTGTCTTCTCTCTTGAATTGAATGCTTGCAGATTCCAACTTAGTCCAACGCACGTGCATTATTATTATTATCCACACTATTCGGTCGTGCAAGTGAAAGGCAATAATGATGATTATATGATGAACTTATTGAGATGAGAAAAGCTGGTATGAACTCGACCTCTCTTGTTTTTGTAAATATGATTAGTTCATCGTTCCTGATTTAGCCTATTATGAATAAACATGTTTGCAATGATAATTAGATATTGTAGTTGCTTATGCCATGCTTAATTAGCTAGGAGCTTATAATGGTTTGCCTTGCGTCCAACATGCTATTAAAATGATTGTGATGTGGTATGATAGGGTGGTATCCTCTTTTGAACGATTCGAGTGGCTTGACTTGGCACATGTTCACACATGTAGTTGAAACAAAATCAACATAGCCTCTACGATATTTATGTTCATGGTGCATTATATCCTACTCATGCTTGCATTCGGTATTGATTAATTTTAATGCATGTTCATGATTGTTGTCGCCCTCTAGCTGGTCGCTTCCCAGTCTTTTTCTAGCCTTCACTTGTACTAAGCGGGAATACTGCTTGTGCATCCAATTCCATAAATCCCAAAGTTGTTCCATATGAGTCCATCAAACCTACCCGTATACAGTATCTACCTGCCGTTCCAAGTAAATTTGTATGTGCTAAACTCTAAACCTTCAAATAAAGATTCTGTTTTGTATGCTCGAACAGCTCATGTATCAACTAGCGTTGTCTGTATCTTCCATGCTAGAAGGGTTATTCTCAAGAGGAGTGGACTCCGCTCCTCACTCACGAGAAAATGGCTGGTCACCGGGATGCCTAGTCCCATGCTTTATGCAAATCAAATCAAAATAACTGCAAACAAAACTCCCCCGGGACTCTTGTTAGTTGGAGGCACTCGTTGTTTCGAGCAAGCCATGGATTGATGCTTGTTGGTGGAGGGGGAGTATAAACTTTATCATTCTATTTGGGAACCGCCTATAATGTGTGTAGCACGGAAGATATCGAGATCTGTCGGTTGTTACGTTGACAATGAAAGTATACCGCTCAAAATAGTATTCATATCTATTTCAAAACCGAGCTCTCACACCTCTACAAATCCCTGCTTCCCTTTGTGAATGGCCTATCTATTTACTTTTATGTTGAGTCATCATCCTCTTATTAAAAAGCACCAGTTGGAGAGCACCGCTGTCATTTGCATCCATTACTATTAGTTTACATTGAGTATGACTTGACTGGATCTCTTTTACCATGAATTACAATGTCTAGTCAGTCCTTGATCTTTAAAGGTGCTCCGTATTTATGTTTTACGGTCTCAGAAAGGGCTAGCGAGATATCATCTTGTCATATCATATCATGATTGTTTTGAGAAAGTGTTATCATCCGAGATTTATTATTATTGCTCGCTAGTTGATTATGTCATTGATATGAGTAAACATTAGACCTAAGTGTTATTGTGAATATGGTTAGTTCATAATGTTTACTGAAAACTTGAATGCTGGCTTTACATATTTACAACAACAAGAGCAAACAGAATTTGTAAAAGTTTTTCTTGATCACTTTCAGTTTATCAACTGAATTGCTTGAGGACAAGCAAAGGTTTAATCTTGGGGGAGTTGATACGTCTCCGTCGTATCTACTTTTCCAAACACTTTTGCCCTTGTTTTGGACTCTAACTTGCATGATTTGAATGGAACTAACCCAGACTAATGTTGTTTTCAGCAGATTTGCCATGATGTTATTTTTGTGCAGAAATAAAAGTTCTCGGAATGACCTGAAAATCAATGGAGAATTATTTTAGAATATATAAAACATGATATTACAAACATGGGTCTCATGACCCAACATACAAAGTCATACAAGCAACAAGCGAAGCATAAACCTGTCTGAGGACAGACGGCTGGAAAGAAAGAAGGCTAGAAGCTCGTCTACCTACAAGATCCTCCAAAGAAACCATACCTCCGTCTGGGATTCCCAAGCTACTCATCCAAGCCCATGTGGAACTACTAATGAGCCTGAAGTCTCCTCTGCAAAAACATAAATTAAGCAAACATGAGTACAAATGTACTCAGCAAGACTTACATCAAAACTAACTACATATGCATCAGTATCAATAAAGGGGTAGTGGAGTTTAACTGCAGTAAGCCAGCTTTAACTTAGTGGCTATCTTGTACTACGACTATCAGTAATTTTTTTGAGGTGAGAAAGTGCACACGAGTCCACATATTCACCATATCAATACACCATTATGGATCCGCTCTCGTCTCCCTCTGAGAAGGTCGTCCATAGCACTCACGCTTATCTTGCGCATTTTAGAGTATCCTTTTAAGTTGTCTATGAACCATATAAGTCTCTAAGTAGTCCATATCCGAGGATGCGACTATTCGAATAGATCATTTATAACTTTGTGGGGTGTACTTCACACATGTTTGCACCATTTAGCGCCTGCACAAGACATGTGCTCGGTAGACTTCCAAGCGAAAGTCGGCATGGGTGTAGACCACAACCTGACTAACCACACAAGACTCTAGTCCAGGTTTATCGCCTATCTGAGAACTGACCTGCAATGGAAGTCCGACCGATGTTTCCATTACGACCTCAAACGATGTGTATAGGGTTCCCAAGTCCACCTCGTCGGATGGTACTACGCTTGGTACACCATGCCAAAGTGCCTGCCACATCAAAGCCTACCCCGTCGGTCAGCGCTAAGCACAGCCCCTAGCACAACCAATAAACACTAGAAACTGATTATAACTCTTGGACAGAGGTCAAGGCGATTAATAAGTCGAGTGGGGTCATATTTCAGGGCCCAATGTGTGGTAATAGTTGTTCTTGGATAACATACACATGACTCGGTTCTTAAAGACGGTCTCAATGAGACAACCCACCATGCACTTCTACATGGCCTCTCATTGCTACTTTTACCAAACCGTGTTCACACATTTAGCCCTTACACGGTAAGACATGTTCACCACCATTCCAATTCATCCCGGATGAATCAGACCTGACACAACTCTAAGCATAGCGGGCATAACAAGCAAGCATGAATGAATAGGCACATCATGGCTCAAACAACTCCTACTCATGCTAGTGGGTTTTACTAATTATTGTGGCAAAGCCATGTCATGTAGAGGAATGGGTTCAACTATCACAACATGTAATAGTTGAATCGTTGGTATCCTAATGCAATAAAAGAGAGCAAGAGCGGGAGAGTGGGATTGTATCAGAGTGATCAAGGGGGTTGCTTGCCTGCCACTTCCTAAGATATCATTGTATCTTCATTAGTGACATCGATCTCAACGCCGGAACGACGTCTACCGAGAGGGAACAAACACCGACAAACAAGAGGGAACACAATCAATGCAATGCAACAATATGATGCATGATCATGATATGGCAATATGCTGTGATTTGGGCTAATGCAACTAGCAACAATTTAAATGAAGTTGGTTTGAACCCAAGGTTCAAATTCAAACTCCATACAAGACATTTCAAATGTCATTTATTCAAATTGTCACATACACCAATTTTAAGTTGTCCAAACATGCATGAAAATGCGACAAATGGATTATTTGGATTTTAATTTGGAGCTACGGTTGATTTTCTATGTTTTTCTAAGTTTAGCCAATTTTCTAGAATTTATAAATCATTACTGAAGTATAAAAACGCCAGAAAATATTTATTGCGGCAGCTGGTCAACTGGGTTGTCCAGGTCAAACCTGCTAGGTGGGTCCCGCATGCATAGGCACAGGTGCTAATTAAGTTTCAATTTAAACTAATCTAAAATTAGCAGCGGGTTGGCCCCACTTGTCATTGACCCAAGGGAGTCAAACCCCTAGTCAAATGGGTCAACACGCCGGCAGCTCGATGCCGGCGACGATAGATGCGGCGAAGGGCGGTGGATCTAAGACTGGCGGTGGAATGGGGGTAGGTATGAGGAGGCAAGATCCTAGCTATGGAGTAGTTGTACACACGAGTTTTACGAGTTCAGGCCCTTCTCGGAGGAAGTAACAGCCCTATGTCTCGATGCCCTGAGGCGGTCGACTGGATTATATGTGTGTGTGAGTTTACAAAAAAGTGTGAACCCTTGTCCCAGAGGAGGGGGTGGCTTATATAGAGTGCGCCAGGACCCCAGCTCCCCTCCATTACTCAGGGTTCAATGCTCATAAAGGAAAGGCGTTACTGGTAACGTCTACAGTAAAATGTCATAAATGCTCATAATGCTATGGTTTAAGTCCTAACCATTGCAGAGTGGAGGGTTCCTCATCTTCTGGTGGTCGAGTGTCTTCAAGGTGGTCGAGTGAGCGCATCTCCACAGTCGAGTGGATGATGATTTCTCTTCGACTGCTTCTAGTTCTTTGTAAAGATGTCCTTGGGGAGGGTATGCTGGACAGGTCCATGACCCTACCCTGGGTACATAGCTTCATCATTAGCCCCCGAATGGATCAGGGTTTGAGTGAGGAAGGGGTTGAGAACACTTCCGATCCACTATTTGCGCTATGAATATGCCTTGTCCTGAAACAATGAGTTGAGGAGATGACGTCGACTCCTTTCTCAATCGCCTTGGTCCATTCTCGGTTGTTGTCGAGTGAACTTTCATCGTGGAATTCCGAATGATGATGTAGAGGGTGTTTGTCTTTAGTCTGACAGGTTGTTCTGCTCTCCGCGGATCTCGCGGGATTCAAATTTTGGGAAGTGCGCCAGACGGGAGGAACCGAGGTTATCGGGACGGATTAGGCAAGTCTCCTCGATCCCCGCGCCACCTTTTTCGCCACGTACTGCGCGCGACTGTTGTGGGATTTGTTTAGATCGCTTGGGTCCACCAGTCAGCCACTCAGTGGAAGGCCTTATAAAAGGTCTTGGGCCAGGCCTCTGCTCCGCACGCTCCCATTCTCTCTTCTCTTTCTCCCGATCTCTCCGCCACTCTCGCTTCCGCCTCGTTGCCGGACCTCCGTTCGAGCTCGATCCGCCACCATGGGGAAGGATAAGACGGCGGCGCTGGAACGTGCGAAGAAGGCGACCGCGAAGGCGAAGGGCAAGCGGACCAGCCGGGGCGGATCCTCGTCGAGGTCTGGCCTACCGGCGGGCTGGATCCAGGGCGACTGGATCCGCTCGGCAATCACGCAGGACGACCTCGACGACCTGGTGGAGGGGGGGTTGATCCCCCACAAGTCGGCCCGGCTCCCGGGGGACGAAACCGAGCCGCGGCCCAGAGAGGGTGAGTGTGTCCTCCTAGCAACCCACGTAGATCGCGGATTCTCACTGCCTCCCCGCCCTTTCTTTCGAAGTTTTTTGAACTTCTTTGGGGCTCAGCTCCACCATTTCACTCCGAACACCATAGTCTATCTGGCCGCTTTCGTGTCCATGTGCGAAAACTTCTTGGGCTGTCGACCGCACTGGGGGCTTTTCAAACACATCTTCACTTGTCGTCCCAGTCGGTCAAAAAGGCCAAGTCGAGTGACGAGAGGACGCGGGTGATCCAGATGTGCGGTGGTCTGGGGATCCAGATGAGGAGCAAAAGTACTTTCCCAGCGATGATCCTTCCTGACTCGGTTCGGGGCTGGCAGTCGACTTGGTTTTACTGCAAGGATCAGCCAACCCCTGGCCAGTCGACTGGACTTCCTCCTTTTTCCTTGGCTCGAGTGGAGAAGCCTGCTCCCTTGAAGGTAGTTCCAGAAGAGAAGGCGCAGGTCAAGGAGCTGGTTGAACGGGTCGGCCAGCTTGTCCGCGACGGAGTGACCGGGATGGATCTGTTGGAGGTCTTTCTCGGTCGACGCATCCAACCTCTTCAGGCGCGCGATCATCCAATGTGGATGTACTGTGGGCTCGAGGATACCACTCGGATCCACCCGGAGGAGGTTAGCGAGGATATCTTGGAGAACTGGTTGAGGGGAATCACTGGCAACAAAGACAACCCTCGGGGATCCAGGAGGGTGATTCCATTCGACGACTCGCGCCAGTCGGGGCAGGTATATTTCTGTTTTATCAAGTATCTTTCCGATTCACCACGTGATGTCCCGTTTGTGGTCGACTAAATGTCTTTTGGTTGTTATCCTTTCAGGCCCTCGTTGAAATGTACTCGATGCCCAATGGAGTGCAGGACCCCGGCGCTGAAGAAGAAGGGAGCGGGGGCGAGAGCGGCGAGGAGCATTCGGAAGCCGAGGAGGACGAGTCGACCGATGAGGAAGAAGTCGACTCGCCTCCTCGCATGGAGAGGAGGTCCAAGCACACTCATGACCCGACACGCGCTCCGGACTTGGTGGCTGCGCCGATCGGGCAATCCTCGAAGAGCCCCAGGACGTCTTCCCCGACGCCGACTGAGAAGCCTCCAAAGCACTCCAAGGTCGCGCCGCTTCCAGCGCCGAAAGTGCCGAAAGCCATCTCTTCCAAACCGCCCAAAGCTTTGCCTCGGATCAAAGTGACCGTTCCTACTATCTCCGGGTAACCATCTGACTTGTCTTTTATGTGGATTCGATTAACTGGGTGTAACCGATTGAATGCGGGCCTTTGCAGTGCTGCTACATGAGGGACCTCTTCATACCAGTACCGGGACGAGGAAATGGAGGATGCGGTAACCTCTAACCCAGGTATGAACTCTTGCGATTTCGATTCTTGATCCTTTTAGGGTCGAGTGGTTCACTTGGGGTCGAATGTTCTGTCTTGCAGCTCCACCCAACATCATTGACCTTCCGCACGACGACGAAGATGTGGCTCCTAAGCCTAGGAAGAGCAAGAAGGTAACAGCTGGCAGGGTGGCTCGGCAAGAACCAACTGCAACGCCTCCCGTCTGTCAAGCTGAAGATGCGGGCAGGGCCACTGTGACGTTCGCTGCACCCTTGTCGAGTGGGCATCCCACGCGGTCGACCGCGCCTGTGGTTCCTTCAACTATCCAACTCCACACCACGGAGCCTCAAGCAGCCGCACCTGGGTCGTCTGCACATTTTTTCACCAGCTACCCCGTCCCAGACAACCAGTCGGAAGCAACTGCGGAAGCCATCCGACAGGCTGATATGATGATGGAGCGGGTGAAGATAGTACACGAGAGCAGTCAGGCTGCCTACGACGCTAGTGCCGCCCTTCGGGCCAACGTCCAGGTGAGTAGACTTTCTGACTGTTTTTATTCTCGAAAAATCTTCTTCTGCACAATCTCCCGTTGTTCGCGTTGAATTAGAGCACACACTGGGTGTTGCTGTCGTTTTTGGTAGTTTCGCTCTTCCACTCGGTCTGGGCGAGTGGGATCAGAACCGGTGGGGGCACGCCAAGTGCACCCACTAGGTGTAGTCCCCGAGACCGCGGTCGACTGCTGGCAGTCGACTGTGGTCTGAGTTCTTCTTTCTTGACGGCGCAATTGTTCTTTCTGTCTCTTTTTTTTACTCCCTGCACTCGACTTCGACGGGCCGGTCGAGTGGGATCAGAACCGGTGGGGGCACGCCAAGTGCACCCACTCGGTGTAGTCCCCGAGACCGCGGTCGACTGCTAGCAGTCGACTGGGGTCTGAACAGCTTGTTGTCCACTTCTTTAGGTTTTATTCACTCGAAAATGAACTGCCTTCGAACCTATCGATTGATCTGTCTCTTGCCTCCTAAAGAAGTCTTGTACTCTTATCTCCAAGTTTGCTGAACTCGAAGAGAAGCAGAGGCAACTCAACTTAGACTTGGAATTGGCTCAGCAAAATCTGAAAAAAGCTCAAGACGAGGCCGCTGGTATGGAAGGTAACTGATTGCCGACTGAACTTCAATATATCTCTTTGATCTCTTTTTTGATTCGATTATTTCTTTTGCAGAGAAAATGAAGTTGGCTCTGGACAAGAAGGACTCGGACCTCGCCGCCGCGCAAAAAGCAGCCCAAGACAAAACCGTTCTCGCAGACAAGAAGCTTGCTTCAGTCGAAATGCTTGAAGGAGAGGTGACTAGACTGACATCTTGTCTTAATGAAGCTAACCGCGAAGTGACCAGCCTGAAGAAGGATAAGGTCGTCCTGAACGAAAAGTTGGAGTCTGCAATCCGCAAGAGGAACGACACAGAAGCTTATCTGAGGACCCTCGCCAAGAAGCTTTATCTCGTGCTGGGAGGTATTTCTTTTAATCCGACTGTGTTGATGCTTGCCATCGGATTTTGGTCGGTTGATTGAACTGACTTTTGGTTGCAGAACTTTGTCAAGACTTTGACAAAGAAACTGGAAGGGTCAAGACGGGTCTGGACCCTATCGCTTCCCCGGTCTGCGATGAACGTGCTCCGACTGGAGTCCCGTATCGCCAGCGCCACAAGCTACCTCGCACGCCTGAAGGAGGTTGTCTCTTGAATCGACTCGACGCTTTGGCCGGGGCGACGCTTCAGAATGATCTGGAATCTCTGATGACTCGACTAAACGAGATCCCTGACCGAGTGCAAGAATGAAAGAAATCCTCCGCCCGGTGTGGTGCTGATGTGGCGCTATCCCTGGTGCGAGTCCATTGCAAGGAGGCTCGTGAAGACAAGCTGGCTGCGATCAAAGTCGCTAACACCAAAAAGCACGACTTCCAGTCCATCTTTGCTTGTGTGACTATCATGAGAAGAATTCCATTCCAAGAAGTCAAATAACAAGAAAAAGAAACGAGGAGAGACTTTCATTGCTGCCGCTACTCGGATCACTGATGGGATCGATCTGGACTCGTTCGTGGAGCCTGTCAGCCCTCCTCCGGCCGAGTGAACAATCTTATGAAACTTGGATACGCTTTAAATTTGCCTCGGAATGCCGAGTGGTTTCTGTAACCGTTAAACTCCTTCAGGCTTGGTGCCCGAGTACCTTTGATTCGCTGCTTGGAACCTTTTAGTATTTATCTGAATTTGGTTTATCTCCGAATGTGCTTGTGTTTACCTTCGGATGGACTTTGCTTGCTGCACCTCTTCGTCCTTGCGGATAGGGATGGAGCGGACGTTGTATTTGTGCCGCAGCTCCGAAGGAGAAGGTGGCAGTCGACCTGCACCTCGTTGTCCTTGCGGATAAGGATGGAGCGGACGTTGTATTTGTGCCGCAACTCCGAATGAGAAGGTTGCAGTCGACCTGCACCTCGTCGTCCTTGCGGATAAGGATGGAGCGGACGTTGTATTTGTGCCGCAGCTCCAAAGGAGAAGGTTGCAGTCGTCCTGCACCTCGTCGTCCTTGCGGATAGGAATGGGTCTTAAACTTAGGTGAGTACTAGACTGCAGCTAAGCCCCCGAGTGGGAGGATTGCTCTCCACTCGGTAGGATTTTTCCAAACTTAGGCGAGTGCTGGATTGCCGTTAAGCCTCTTAGTGAGAGAACTTAGGCGAGTGCTAGACTGCAGCTAAGCCTCCGAGTGGGAGGACTGCTCTCCACTCGGTAGGGTTTTTTCAAACTTAGGCTAGTGATGAACTGCCGTTAAGCCCCTTAGTGAGAGAACTTAGGCGAGTGCTCGACTGCAGCTAAGCCCCCGAGTGGGAGGACTGCTCTCCACTCGGTAGGGTTTTTTCAAACTTAGGCGAGTGTTGGACTGCCGTTAAGCCCCTTAGTGAGAGAACTTAGGCGAGTGCTCGACTGCAGCTAAGCCCCCGAGTGGGAGGACTGCTCTCCACTCGATAGGATTTTTTCAAACTTAGGCGAGTGCTGGACTGCCGTTAAGTCTCTTAGTGAGAGAACTTAGGCGAGTGCTCGACTGCAGCTAAGCCCCCCCCCCCCCCCCGAGTGGGAGGACTGCTCTCCACTCGATAGGATTTTTCCAAACTTAGGCGAGTGCTGGACTGCCGTTAAGTCTCTTAATGAGAGAACTTAGGCAAGTGCTCGACTGCAGCTAAGCCCCCGAGTGGGAGGATTGCTCTCCACTCGGTAGGATTTTTTTCAAACTTAGGCGAGTGCTGGACTGCCGTTAAGTCTTTTAGTGAGAGAACTTAGGCGAGTGCTCGACTGCAGCTAAGCCCCCGAGTGGGAGGATTGCTCTCCACTCGGTAGGATTTTTTCAAACTTAGGCGAGTGCTAGACTGCCGTTAAGCCTCTTATTGAGAGAACTTAGGCAAGTGCTCGACTGCAGCTAAGCCCCCCGAGTGGGAGGATTGCTCTCCACTCGGTAGGATTTTTTCAAACTTGGGCGAGTGCTGGACTGCCGTTAAGTCTCTTAGTGAGAGGACTTAGGCGAGTGCTCGACTGCAGCTAAGCCCCCGAGTGGGAGGATTGCTCTCCACTCGGTAGGATTTTTTTCAAACTTAGGCGAGTGTTGGACTGCCGTTAAGCCTCTTATTGAGAGAACTTAGGCGAGTGCTCGACTGCAGCTAAGCCCCCGAGTGGGAGGATTGCTCTCCACTCGGTAGGATTTTTTCAAACTTAGGCGAGTGTTGGACTGCCGTTAAGCCTCTTAGTGAGAGAACTTAAGCGAGTGCTCGACTGCAGCTAAGCCCCCGAGTGGGAGGATTGCTCTCCACTCGGTAGGATTTTTTCGAACTTAGGCGGAACGGATTCACGACTAAGCCCACCCACTGAGGGATTTCAGGAGTAAATAAGAACAACACAATCGAATGAGAGAACCGTAAACTCTTGTCTTTGATAAACGAATTACAAAAGGTGTTGCTTATTACATTTTATTCAAACGAGTGATTAAGTATAAAAGGGGCGGAGCAGCTCCGCGTTCCAAGCCCGTGGCTCGTCTTTCTGATGCTCGATATTGTAAAGATGGTATGCTCCATTGTGGAGAACTTTGGTGACGATGAAGGGGCCTTCCCAAGTTGGAGCGAGCTTGTGTGGTTTCTGTTGATCCACTCGAAGAACCAAGTCTCCTTCTTGAAAGGCCCGACCCCTCACATTCCTGGCGTGGAATCGACGCAAATCTTGCTGATAAATGGTCGAGCGGATCAAGGCCATCTCTCTTTCCTCCTCTAAGAGATCGATTGAATCTTGTCGGGCCTGCTTTGCTTCTGCTTCGGAGAAGAGTTCAACTCGGGGTGCGTTGTGGAGCAAATCACTTGGCAGAACAGCTTCGGCTCCATAGACTAAGAAGAAAGGAGTTCGGTCGACCGATTAGGAGTTGTCCTTAAACCCCACAGAACTGACGGAAGTTCATCAACCCAAGCACCTGCTGCGTGTTTGAGATCACGCATCAGTCGGGGCTTCAGTCCTTTGAGATTTAGGTCATTGGCTCTTTCTGCTTGTCCGTTCGACTGCGGGTGAGCAACAGAAGCATAGTCGACTCGAGTGCCCTGAGAGGCGCAGAAAATTCTGAACTCATCGGAATCAAAGTTCGCCCGTTGTCCGTGATGATGCTGTGCGGGACTCTATATCTGAATGTCAATTCTCTGATAAAACTGACAGCGGTGCTAGCGTCAAGGTTCTTGATAGGTTTGGCTTCGATCCATTTGGTAAACTTGTCGACTGCAACGAGCACGTGAGTGAAGCCGCTTTTGCCGGTCCTCAGCGGTCCAACCATATCCAGTCCCCAAATAGCGAAGGGCCAGACGAGGGGAATGGTCTTCAGGGTTGACGCTGGCTTGTGAGACATATCGGAGTAAAATTGACAGCCTTCACATCTGTCGACTATATCTTTCGCCATCTCATTTACTCGTGGCCAATAGAATCCAGCTCGGTATGCTTTAGCCACGATGGCCCGAGAGGACGCATGGTGACCACAGGTCCCCGAGTGGATGTCATTGAGGATCATTCGACCTTCTTATGGTGTTATGCACTTTTGACCGACTCCAGTCACACTTTCTCTGAACAGCTTCCCTCTTATCACAGTAAAAGCTTTAGATCGGCGGATGATCTATCGAGCTTCTTCTTCATTCTCTGGGAGCTCTTTCCTGAGGATGTACGCAATGTAGGGCACCGTTCAGTTGGGAGTAATGGCCAGAACCTCCATGATTAGGTCGACCACAGCTGGGACCTCGACTTCAGTCGGATCCGTGGCGCTCTTGGGTTGTGGGGGCTCTTCAGTGAAAGGGTCTTCCTGAACTGTCGGCGTGTGAATATGCTCCAAGAACACATTGCTGGGAATGGCTTCTCTCTTGGAACCTATCTTTGCCAATTCATCGGCTGCTTGATTTTTCAATCGGGGGATGTGGTGGAGTTCTAACCCCTCGAACTTCTTCTCAAGCTTTCTCACAGCGTTGCAGTAACCAGTCATGGCTGGGCTTCTGACGTCCCACTCCTTCATCACTTGATTAACTACCAAATCTGAGTCGCCATAGACCATGAGTCGACGAACGCCGAGTGAGATGGCCATGCGCAACCCATACAGGAGTGCTTCATACTCTACTTCATTGTTGAAGGAATCAAAGTGAATCTGGAGGACATATCTGAGCTTGTCTCCTCGGGGGGATACCAGAACTACTCCAGCACCAGAACCGTTCAACATCTTGGATCCGTCAAAGAACATGGTCCAGTGCTCCGAGTGAACTTGAGTTGGCAGTTGCTGTTCGATCCACTCGGCGAGGAAATCTGCTATTGCTTGGGACTTGATAGCTTTCTTTGCCTCAAACTTGATATCCAAGGGAAGGAGTTCAATCGCCCATTTTGCCACTCGACCAGTTGCATCCCTGTTGTGCAGAATCTCTGACAATGGAGCGTCGCTGACGACTATAACAGAGTGATCTGAGAAGTAGTGTGTAACCTTCTTCGTGGTCATGTAAATTCCATAGACAAGCTTCTGATAGTGAGGATATCTCTGCTTTGACGGGGTCAGGACTTCGGAAATATAATAAACTGGGCGTTGAACTTTGTACGCTTTTCCTTCTTCTTTCCGCTCGACCGTAAGTACTATACTGACGACTTGTCCAGTGGCTGCTATATAAAGCAAAAGAGGCTCTTTGCTGATTGGAGCAGCGAGGTCGGTCAGCAGGTCGGAACCTTTACGTGACTTGACCAAAATGTCATCCATGTATGCCTCCACATTCCGACTAATCTGAGTGAGCAGGCACTTCTGAATCATTCGCATAAATGTGGCTCCAGCGTTCTTCAAGCCGAATGGCATTGTGACATAACAGAAGCACCCGAACGGGGTGATAAAGGCTGTCTTTATTTCGTCGGGTCCGTACAGACGGATCTGGTGGTACCCGGAGTAGGCATCCAAAAAGGACAAACGCTCGCACCCAGCAGTCGAGTCGACTATCTGATCGATGCGAGGGAGAGGGAAGTGATCTTTCGGGCAGGCCCGATTGATATGCTTGAAATCGATGCACATGCGGAGTGAGTCATCTTTCTTTGGGACCATGACAACATTGGCTAACCACTCGGAGTGATAAATCTCTCGGATAAACTCAACTGCCAAAAGCCGAGCCACCTCTTCGCCGATTGCTTTTCTTTTCTAGACGGCGGACCGTCGAAGATGCTCTTTGACTGGTTTCACTTTCAGGTCGACTCGCAAACGATGCTCAGCCAGTCCCCTGGGAACACCTGGCATGTCAGAAGGCTTCCATGCAAAGATGTCCCAGTTCCCACAGAGGAACTAGATGAGCGCTTCTTCCTATTTAGAGTCAAGTGTGGTCGAAATGTGGGTCGAAGCTCTTCCGTCGGGTGGATGTGAACAGACTTCGTCTCGCCAGACGACTGGAATGCTGAATCCGTGGCTGGCTTCTTGGCTCGCAACAAGGCACTCGGGTCTGTATTTTTCTGGTATTCTTGCAATTCTGCCACGGTCATCTGGGCATCGGCGATCTTTGAGCCCTTCTGGAAACACTCTTCCGCCTTTTTCTGATTACCAGAGATAGTGATCACTCCTCTGGGACCAGGCATCTTCAGTTTGAGGTACACGTAACAAGGTCGAGCCATGAATCGTGCATAAGCCGACCTGCCCAGAATTGCATGATACGCACTCTGAAAATCCACGACTTTAAATATCAACTTTTCTTTGCGGTAATTTTTGGCATCACCGAAAACCACGTCGAGTGCGATCTGACCGAGGGACGCATCCTTCTTGCCCGGGATGACCCCATGGAAACTCATATGGCTTTCACTGAGTCTGGACATCGGAATGCCCATTCCTTTCAACGTTTCTGCATACAGAATGTTCAGGCCACTGCCACCGTCCATCAGGACCTTTGTCAGTCGAGTGCCTTCGACCACCGGGTCGACCACCAGCGCTTGCCTTCCAAGGGTGGCGATGTGCGCTGGATGATCAGACTGGTCGAATGTAATGGCAGTCTGCGACCATTTCAAGTAACTGGGTGTCGCCGGAGCGACCATGTTCACTTCTTTGTTGATGACTTTCAATCGACTCTTGTTTTCAACATCAGCAAAAATCATCAGAGTGGAATTCACGTGAGAATAACCATCATCATCTTCTCCTTCACTCTCAGCCTTGTCTGCCTCCTTCTCCTTTTCCTTGGGTTGTTTCTCTCGAAACTGCTGGATCAGGAGCCGACACTGTCGAGTGGTATGCTTCGGGTAAATGAAATTACCTTCTTCGTCTTTTTTGGTGTGGATATGGCACGGCAGATCCAACACGTCATTTCCATCCTGATCTTTTACTTTCTTGGGGTTCCACGACCCTTTGGGCTTCCCCTTGAACTTTCCTTGAACCACAGCCAAGGCCTCACCCGGAGCAGCTGGTTCGGCCTTGCGTTTTTGTTTCCGACTGGAGTTTCCTCCTCCGGCTTCGTGGGCAACTGCTTTGTGCTTGCCGCTCCGCAGTCGCTCCTCCTCTTCACCATTGGCATACTTGGTGGCGATTTCCATCATCCGAGTCAGAGTCATGTTTCCTGTCCGACCGAATTTCAGGTTCAACTCCCGATACCTAACGCCTTCCTTGAAAGCACAAATTGCTTGATGATCAGACACATCTTCCACCGTGTGGTGCAGGGTGATCCACCTCTGGATATAATCTCTCAAAGTTTCATTCGGTTTCTTGACGCAACACTGTAATTCTATCAAACCTGCTGGCCGCTTGCAAGTACCCTCAAACGTTCTGACAAACACTCGGGCGAGATCTTCCCAAGTATAGATGCTGCCAGGTGCCAACTGATTCAGCCACGCCCTAGCCGAGCCCTCCAACATCAGTGAAAGGTGTTTCATGGCCACCTCATCATTGCCGCCACCAATCTGGACAGCCACTCGGTAGTCTTCGAGTCAGGTGTCAGGCTTGGACTCTCCGGTGAACTTACTGACTCCAGTCACCAACCTGAAGTTGGGGGAATCACTGCAATTCTGATAGCTCTGCTGAAACACTTTGGGCCAGAGACATGCACCCTATTGCTGGTTTGCGGGCCTCTGTCATGGCCATCTCAGTGAGCTCTGTTTTTGTCGACCAAGCCTTGTACGAGAATTGATCTCGCATCAAAGCCTGGCTCTCTGGGGTCGACTGGAATACATCTTCCGACGCTGTTAGGGCGCATGTCTTCATGTGGTCGCGGCACGTACGACCCACTCCTTGGAAGAGGCGTGGGCACTCGACGGCGACCATCGCGATCGGCTCGACGATCATACTGCTCCTGGTTTCTGTACTGATCACGCCTCTCTCCACGTCCCTCACGCCTCAGGGGCGATCTCGGGCTATGGGCCGACTGGACCGTATCTGCGACCACAGATCTGCTATGGATCCTATCCCGCGACTGAGACACGGCCTATTCTCCTCTCCTGCTGCCCGGAGCAAGGCCCTGATCTGCGCCAGACCTCGGCCAGCTTCTGACTGGGAAGGTTGAATCGACTCTGCTATCCGGCGATGCAACCTGAAGTGGCCGAAAACAGCGCCGGCGCTGAGGTATGCGGCGGCTGGAGCTACGGGTATGCTCGGTTTGGCACTACGGAGCGTATCCGGGCACCGCGGGTTGCTAGGGAGGTGCCGAGCACATTCCAGTACTCAGACGCAAGCGATGGCGGCTGTGGCTACGGCAACATCAAAGCCGACGGCGAGGAGTTATCGGGCTTGATGGAAGCGACGGCTATGCAACACAATCGAGCACGGGGAGAGAGAGAGGAGCGGCAGAGGAGCTCACAACGGTCACAAAGAGATGCTCGATGTGGCAGAGGAGATGCTGGAGACAATGGATCAACGCCAGCGGTCTTCGAGCAGAGGCGACAGGGACGAGCTCGATGGCAACGCTTCCGGGCGTCCGGGCTTGCATGATTGGGCGAAGAGGCGCGTGAAGTCGAGGCAGAGCTCGGGGACATGTGGGCGAGGCGTGGGTTGCACGATGGCTGTGATGAACTGCGACGATGCTCTCTAAGGGTGCTCGAGGCTGGAAGAGAGAGAGAGAGAGAGAGAGAGAGAGAGAGAGAGAGAGAGAGAGACGAAAGGGCTAGAGAGTGAGGAAGAGGATAGAGGAGGCATGGGCGGGAAAGCAAGCAAGGAGGAGGTGGTCGTGAGCGTGCGCACACGCAGCTGCTCCTACTAGCAAGAGGTAGGGGACGATGGGGAGTTGGGTTGGGCCTCAACTACAACAGTTCTAGGCCGCACAGGTAAACCAGGTACAATTTCTGCTTTTCCTTATTTTCTTTATGTTTTCTTTTATTTATTTCTTTTGTCATTGTTTTCAAATATAACAAATTCAAACCCAATGACAAAATTCCCCTGAATATTTTTATGTTGCACAGTAGAATTATCCAAAGGCACATAAATTATTTGAAATTATATTCTGATTATATAATATAAATTCAAATACAAATACAATATGATTTAAATTCAAAGTCCCAAAAATAATTCCTCAAAAATGTTCCTAAATTTTGGTTTGATATATAACTCGCCAAAATTCTTAGAACTATTTTAAAGGCATTTTTGAAACATTGAATGCATTTTTTTGGGTTCTTTGCCCTTTATTTAGCAGAGGCTTTGAAAATTCCCTCAATTTAAAATTTTGAAATTTAAGGATGATGCATGATGCTCACAATGCAACTAATCAAACCAAATAATTATTGGAGCTAAAATAATTCTAGGGCTGTGACAATACATGTATCCCAACTGCAATTAAACTAGCATGTTGTGTAAACAATTTTTTCAGTATGCTTGCCTACTAGCAATATGTTCAAGTTCCACCTTCGGAAAGGATCATCTACAGTTCCACTTCAAAGACTCCCTTCAACATTTTTCTTAAACTCAAGAGCAGCTCTGACGACGTTCCCTCTTGTGATGATTCCAACCTTACAAACCGAAGTTTGTTTTAAGATAAATTAACTAGAGCAAGAAAAGGAGAAAAATAGCAAGGCTTGGCCCACTCACCAATTTGCCCGAACTGTCGACTACTGGCAGCCTGCAGTATTTAGTAACAAGAAGTAACCTGCATGCCAAAATATCACCACCATCTAATTAAGTTATCTTTAAGAAACATTAACATACAAGTTGGTCCATATAATCTCTGGAAACCAATCAGTGATGTACACGTACCTTGCAGCATCTTCAAGGTTAGTAGTTTCACGCACCACAAGAGGTGCAGAAGTCATAACATCACTAACTACTTTCCCATTGGTTTTGCTTAAGAGCTTTTGTATCTGATGGAAAGTCTACAGGAAGGGGTTCGAGTAGAATCAGAGAAAAGCATGAAAATAAACAATATATACTAATACAAGAAATTAAGCATGCAGATACACATGCTTGGAGAACTCATTGCATTCTGATTCGCGCCAATGTCATTTACTCTTTTTCTAACTGGTTATCAATGATTTGGTGATGTTCCATTGAAAATGCAGGCTACCTCCTGTGATATCTCACCATTCAATATGCATAGGGATTTGCACCGTTATATTAGCATGGTGTATTCTTTAATATAGTTCATTCTACATTTTCTTGTATAAGTAGTATAAGGAGGTATTCCTTGCACAGACTATCCCCTCCTGGCTCACTCATCCCCATGCTCCTGTGCCAACCCCCAACAACGAACAACGACATCATCATTAACTTATGAATCACATGCATGTGGATTTTGTTGAGACCAGAGTTCTGAATCATGCAACACATCTAATATTCAGTTTGTACCAAGCTTTTAGACTGCAATATTATTTCAACTTTACAAATATCACAAGTTTATGTTTTTGCACCCATTTTAAAATTGTAATATGGCTTCAACTTTAAAAATAATTTATGTTTAATGCATTTAAATAATTTTCAAGATTTAGTAAATGTTAAATCAAATATATTTTCATGAAGTTATGTGTCTTCTACAAAACTAAGAATCGCATCATGGGGTAACTAATAAATAGTGGATTGAGTGATTGTTAAAATTTCAAATAAAAAAGAATGAGAAATCCATATACTAGAAAAGATTAGTATATGTGGATTGAGTAACTCTTGGAAAAATCATGATACAAATTCCACAAAATCACGTCTTTCTTTTTATTCCTAGTAAAAACCCAAGAACTTCGTGATAATAATTCTAGAAAAACTACATACTAAGTTTTTCTCATGTAAAAAAGCTATGTTACTACTAATGTTGCCTGCTTTTATCTTCATGGTCCAACAAAGATGAATTAACACTGATTACATTGCATGCAGTCGTTTGTTTTCATTTATTAAAACATGGTTAATAATATAGCCAGGTGCTTGTTGTAAGCCGTCATGTCATCCATAGCCATCATCTATAACCACTCATACAATAGTGTGGGCTATAAGGTTGGCTATTACATTACTACTTTTTTTCTCTTCTCTCTTTCTCTTTCATCACATTTATTGTATTTGCCTAAAAATACGCATATAGCTAGCCTCTTGCATGAGAACCCATTTTCCTTACTTTTTCACATCTCTCTCCTACACATAAACAAAAATGTCATGTAAGCAGGCTATAAGCCCACTATTGTATTTGCTCTTAACTCATCATTACTTCTCTACAATGTCATGCGAGTCATACTTGTTTGTATTATAACTGTATTGGCTCAATAGGGAAACTAAAACGATTTCAGTCCGCATCCCAATGGTTCGAATTACAGGGAGGTGCGCCTCCATGTGCTCCTCGTCTGCATCATGTTCCATCATCTACAAAGCAAGATACTGCTATATACTTCTCCACAGTTGTACAAACAGGTACGATCCAGCAGAAGACCGAACCATTCATAAACAAAGCAGGACACTGCTGTACACGTGTCCACGATGGAAAAGAAACGATTGAACCATATTACAAAATAAAACTAGCCAGATGGTTTTATAAAGATCACTCTGAAAATTCTGCAAGACTGAGAGTGATGTTATTCCGCATCTCTTTTCCAGAGAATATGATAAAATGTGTTCGCATAAAGAATAACATGAAACTAGATTCAAATCCACACAAACCACAACCAGCGGAGTGGTAGCAATGGAGATCGAGACCAACCCAAGGCCACTCCGGGATGTCCAAACAAGCCACAACCAGCAGAGGCTCATGGCGCAGGAGAACTTGCCGAGGTGGAGATCTCCAAGCCCTCCCAGATCGGCTGGACGACAAACATGCTACCAATTAACCTTGCATTTTCCACCATAAATCCTTTCGGTACAGCCCCAAAGGAAAGCCTTCATCTTGTTGCTTAGACTCTTCTTAATGCCTTTAGACACGTTGATGGAAGGTAGTACACGGCTCAGACTCTTTCTTGGGGATCAAAACAATGTCTGGCAAATTGAGCCAATGAAGGTTAGCCATTTGCAGGTTGGAGAAGAGGTTAATCACCGCCATGACATCTGATTTGATGGTGTTCCAGCAAGCTCTGAAAAAAGCACCGGTAAACCATCTGGGCCGGAGGGATGATCAGCCAGGGATTCAGTCTGCTGACATTGGGCATGAGGAGCAGTTTTGGCCAGAATGGGATGATCAGCCAGGGATTCAGCCTGCTGAAATTGGGCACGAGGAGCAGTATGATCAGCATTTACAGCATAATTCTGACCCTAATCTGCAGGATCAGGTTAATATTGCAGGTCAGAATGTTAATCATATCTTGGGACCAGTTATTGACTTAAATCAAAACCCACGGCAGCATGTACCAGGAGATTTCCTGGAGATCAGTGATCTTATAGCAGGGGCTCATGAGCTCAATCAGGAGGAATTCCAGAAGCTGGAAGAGATGCTTAATCCTGTGATTCATAATCATCCTCCTATTCAACCAATTCTTCATGAAGTGCAGGCCAATGATCTGGATCTTAATGTTCCTGTGGTGGAGATGGCCATTAGTGATCTGACTGTGACCTTCAGTTCTGACTCAAGAGAACACTTCTAGTGATTCCGTCAAATGCATTCCAGGTGGGCATGGGAGTTCCAAATGAAAAGCTAGTTGATGTTCCAGTCCAGCAAGCTGGCAATATTATTATGAACAACATCCATCTTAGTATGGTGGTACTTGAACAGCAAGTGGATTATGATGCTCTGCCTCTGACTGCACTATTCTCTCACCAGAGAAAGTTGGACTATTTGCTTTGTGCTGCAATGGAGGGGACTTTTACTTTTGTGATGCGGAGCATCCCAAGGTCATTCCATGGACCCAACTACATCTCCTACGACACCACTTGGACCCATGACACGAGACATTGTGCATACTCAGGTATCAAGGAGTTGGCCATGAAGAAGAAGAAGAAGAAGAAGAAGAAGAAGAAGAAGAAGAGCCTGAAGCCCCAGCCGAGCTACAGCGAGCGGACGTTCGGCCCGGACCGGACGACCGACGACACCGCACCCGAGCCAAACGAGCGGAAGTCTGACGCCACCGGACGTTCGGCGACCGGACCCTTCCGGAAATCCGCAACTTCCACATCCGAGCCAGAACCAGCGGACGACCGGCTACTACCGGACATCCGGACGCCCGTGAGCCACCGGACGACCGGCCCCCCGCGGGCGTCCGGTACCTGGCTGCGTCCAGTTTCGGGCCTGAAGCCCATGTACCCCCTCCTTTCGCCCCCCATTTGCACTAAGACTATAAATAGATCTCATATTCATCCTAGCTAGGGTTAGCATTGGTTTAGCTCATATTTAGAGATAAAGCATTGCTCATCCACATCGGATCTACTCCACGAGAGAGACCGCGGCCCCTCTTCGGAGAAGATCCCTTTGGATTCAAGACCCCTTTAAGGGAAGATCCCCTCGTGAATTCAAGACCTCCTCACGGAGAAGACCGGCTACCTTTGTATCGTCCGTTGTTGACTTTGGATCTCGTATGTTCCTTTGTGTTCATGGATCTAGTGCATGTGTGATCATACTTGTTGGTTTGAGTGTTCTCTTGTGTTCCCCTTGTGATTTTCCCCTCGTTTCCCTCCTCGTGTTCTTCGTGTTCATCGCGGGATCCGCTCCTTTCGTGAAAGATCGGCCGATTAGGGTTCCTACCCTACATGAAACGCTCAAGTATCTTAAGGGCCAAACCAAGTTAAACAAGCATCATGCTAAATGGAGTGAATTTATTGAGTCTTTTTCTTATGTCATCAAGTACATAAAATATAAGGAAAACATTGTGACGGATGCCCTTTCCCGCATATGCATGCTTGTTACTCAACTTGAATTGTATGTCATTGGTTTTGAGCATATAAAAGACTTGTATGAGCATGATCCTACTTTTGCTACTCCTTATGCCAAGTGTTTGACGCACACCTCTTGGGAATGCTATTACATCAAAGATGGATATCTTATGAGAGCTAACAAGCTTTGCATCCCCGAGTCTTCTCTTCGTTTGTTGCTTTTGCAGGAATCTCATGGAGGAGGCTTAATTGAACATTTTGGACGCGACAAGACTTTTGCCACGCTCTCCAAGAACTACTATTGGCCCAAGATGTTTCGTGACGTTAACCGCTTCACCAACCGATGCTCTACATGTCATAAAGCTAGGTCTAAAGCTCAATCCCATGGCCTTTACATGCCTCTCCCAATTCCATATCAATCATGGGAAGACATTAGCATGGATTTCGTACTTGATTTGCCTAGGACTAGAAATGGGAAGGATTCGGTATTTGTCGTTGTGGACCGTTTCTCTAAAATGGCACATTTCATTCCTTGCAACAAGATAGACGATGCTTCACATGTTGCTAATCTCTTTTGTAGAGAAATATTGCGTCTACATGGAGTGCCAAAGACTATCGTCTCGGACCGTGACGTCAAATTCCTAAGCTACTTTTGGAAGACCCTATGCGGCAAGCTCGGAATCAAGCTACTCTTCTCCACGGCGTATCATCCACAAACCGACGGCCAAACGGAGGTGACCAACCGCACACTCTCCGCTCTACTTCAAGTACTCATCAAGAAGAACATCAAGGAGTGGGAGGAGTGCATACCTATCGCCGAGTTCACCTACAACCAAGCAAAACACTCAACAACCGGCAAGTCCCCCTTCGAGGTCGTCTACGGATTCAACCCATTATCACCATTGGACATTCTTCCTCTACCACTCCAAGAGCGCATCAATTTGGACGCAAGTGCACGTGTGACCCATCTCAAGAAGATGCATGAAGATACAAGACATACTATCGAGCGCCAAGTACAACGACTTGCGACCAAGCTCAACATCAACAAGCACCCCATGGTCTTCAACATTGGTGATCTCGTGCGACTACACCTTCGCAAGGACCGCTTTCCCCAAGAACGCAAGTCCAAACTTCGACCACGAGCGGATGGACCCTTCAAGGTGCTTGCACGCTACAACGACAACGCTTACAAGATCGACCTTCCCCGCGACAAGTACAAAGTGAGCGATATCTTCAATGTCAAGGACCTCTCGCCCTTTCATGGTGATGAAGAATTTGATCCGAGGATGGATCTTCCCCAAGGGAGGGGAGATGATGCAGAGCATCCCAAGGTCATCCCTATGGACCCAACTACATCTCCTACAACACCACTTGAACCCATGACACGAGCACGTGCAAGAGCTCTCGAAACCAAGGTGACATCTCTCCTCTCACATTTCCACTTCGATGCACATGAGACATGACTACTACCTCAAACGGAGACATTGTGCATACTCAGGTATCAAGGAGTTGGCCATGAAGAAGCCAAGGAGCAAGGAGGATCAGAAGAGGAAGATGGGCGTGAAGACGGAGAAGAAGAAGAAGAGCTGCAGACGAAGCCCCAGCCACCGGACGACCAGCCGGGACCGAACGTCCGGAGCCTGAAGCCCCAGCCGAGCTACAGCGAGCGGACGTCCGGCCCGGACCGGACGACCGGCGACACCGCACCCGAGCCAAACAAGCAGAAGTCCGACGCCACCGGACGTCCGGCGACCGGACGACCGGCCCCTTCCGGAAATCCGCAACTTCCACATCCGAGCCAGAACCAGCGGACGACCGGCTACTACCGGACGCCCGTGAGCCACCGGACAACCGGCCCCCGGCGGACGTCCGATACTTGGCTGTGTCCAGTTTCAAGCTCGAAGCCCATGTACCCCCTCCTTTCGCCCCCCATCTGCACTAAGACTATAAATAGATCTCATATTCATCCTAGCTAGGGTTAGCATTGGTTTAGCTCATATTTTGAGATAGATCATTACTCATCCACATCGGATCTACTCCACGAGAGAGACCGCGGCCCCTCTCCGGAGAAGATCCCTTTGAATTCAAGACCCCTCTAAGGGAAGATCCCCTTGTGGATTCAAGACCTCCTCACGGAGAAGACCGGCTACCTTTGTATCGTCCGTTGTTGACTTTGGATCTCGCATCTTCCTTTGTGTTCATGGATCTAGCGCATGTGTGATCATACTTGTTGGTTTGAGTGTTCTCTTGTGTTCCCCTTGTGATTTTCCCCTCGTGTTCTTCGTGTTCATCGCAGGATCCGCTCCTTTCGTGAAAGATCGGCCGATTAGGGTTCCTACCCTACATCATTTTACAGATGCAAAGCATGAGATGCTACTTGAGTCAGAACCTATTTTACACCTTGTCTTCTCATTGTGCAGCTACTGAAACACCTCAGATTGCAATGACAACACATGCCACTCTCTCCTCTGCTATAGGCAATCCTGTTCAAGCTGATTTGGAGAAGAATGTTGTTCAGACCCAGGACAAAGAGGTTCAAACTGCAGACAATCTCCAGCTTACTGCTGTGTTCTCTCAGGAAGGAAGAGCTGCCAGGGAGAAACACTTTTGTCCTGCTTTACCAAACTGCCAGTCTGTCTGTTCCAGTATCTTGGACTGACTTTTTCATAGCTAAATTGCTGTCATCTGAGGATTTTGTGTGGGTAAAAAATATTCTCCAATCGAAGCTTTGGCAGTTAATCCAGGAAGGCAATTCAAATGGACTGTCTTTTCAGTTTTTCTGGTCCCTCAAGGCTGCCCATCAGAAGCCCCATCAGTGTGCTCTCTGTTTTTGGCTGGACAGAATGCTACCAAGGGTTATTCCACCCCACAGGCACTTAGATCCTCTCATGTTGTGCAAGTGGAGCATTTTAGTACTTCTGTGGTGCACATCAGGAAAAGGCAACAGAAAACTCCCCTAGTGGCCTCAGAAGTTAGGAGTGCTAGACTCAAGCAACTGGCCAGGGGCTACAAGGGTAAGACATGCCTTGACAAAGATTGTCTTGCATGTGCTGCAGATGCTCCTCCACTTAACAAGAAGGTGGTCAAGAGCCTCTATGATAAATTTGGGATGGTGGAGAGCAAGCCTCCAGTGCAGAAGAAGCAGAAAACATCCAAGAAGGTTCCTAATGATGCCAAGACCAAGAAGAACCCCAAGAAGAAGGCAGTGAAGGAAAGAGGAACTGCAGCTCTAGTCAGCTTCCTTTGTTATCCTATGGCTTATTACTTAGCCTTCCAGTTATGTTCAGTTAAAGGTCTATGTGACTATGATGATTATCTGCAGTTTGTATATGTTGTTGCCTTGGCCTGGTCCCTCTCAGGTCATTGCTATGTACCCTTGTGCACCCCACTCCCTCTATTTGTTCACAATGACCAAGCAAACTTGGAAAGTACTTAACTGGGACATAAGAGGCGTCAATTCTCCAGATAAATGGCTGCATATCCAGAATAAGATTGATGAGAGTGGTTGTTCTATGGTCTGTTTTCAGGAAATCAACAAAGAAATTATAGACATTTCCTTCATCAGAAAATTCTGCCTAGCCAGATTTGATTGTTTTGCTTATTTACCATCAGGAGGATTACTAATTGTCTGGGCCTCATCTCAATTTTCTGGAGAAGTGCTCAACGAATATGCCCTCTCAGCAATGTTTTCGAGTCGATGAGTCGACGAGTCGCTCAGGGGGGCGACTCTAGACTAGTCTAGACTCATGGTCGATGAGTCGACATGGCGACGAGTCGACGTGAGTTAAGCAGCAGCCAGGGGAGGAGCACAAGTGCTCAACAGCAGCAGCAGCAGCAACAAGGGGAGGAGCACACCAGCAGCCACATCAACCAGGGGAGGAGGGGAGGAGCACAAGTGCTCAACAGCAGCAGCAGCAACAAGGGGAGGAGCACACCAGCAGCCACATCAACCAGGGGAGGAGGGGAGGAGGGGAGGAGCACAACAGCAGGAGCAGCAACCAGGGGAGGGGAGGAGAACAACAGTAGCAGGGGAGGAGGGGAGGAGCACACCATAGGAGGGGAGGAGGGGAACGACAGCAGGGGGTGTGGCGGCTGGAGAGGGTTGGATCGGGGGGAGGGGGTGGGGGATGATCGATCTAGGTTTTCAGGGGAGATGGGCCGGCCCATACTGTAAACAAAACATATAACAGTTGGGCTCAATTTAAGTGAGTCGCTCAACCCAGAAAGAGCGACTAGTCGTGACTAGTCGAGACTAGTCGCTCGAGTCGCTCGACTCATGCCAGGAGTCGAGTCGAGAGTGTGAGTCGAACCTGGAGCAGCGACTCATCGACTAGTCGTCGACTAGTCGAACGACTCGAAAACAGAGCCTCTCAGTTGGCTTTCAATCGACCAGATGTGGCTCATGTTGGACCCTAACTAACATATATGCTCCTTGTCAAGATGATAAGAAGCTTGAATTTCTTGCATGGCTTGATGGCATTCAAATTCCTGAAGAGGCAGATTGGTTATTAGTAGGGGATTTCAATCTCATCAGAAGTTTTGATGCTAGGAAAAAACCAGGGGGTAGTATCAATGAGATGCTTATGTTCAATGCAGTCATTAGTAAACTACCTTTAACTAGTACCTTTAAAGGGTAGGAAATATACCTGGAGTAACATGCAGACTGCTCCTCTTCTTGAAAGATTGGATTGGTTCTTCACCTCACCAGCCTGGACCCTTTCCTACCCTAATACTCTGGCACTACCTCTGGCCATGACCACCTCTGATCATGTACCCTGTGTCATCAACATACAAACCTCTATGCCCAAGAGTAATCTCTTCAGATTTGAGAATAGATGGCTGGAACATGACCAATTCCTGCCCCTGGTAGAGTCAGTTTGGACACGAAGTATACACTTTGCAGATGCAGCCAAAAGACTCAATGCAAAGATGAAAATTCTCAGGAAAAATCTCAAGGTTTGGGCCAAACTTTATCCAATCTCAAGCAAGATATTTCAGATATCAATGCCCTAGTAGCAATGTTGGATGCCCTTGAAAATTACAGAGTGCTTATTGATACAGAAACGGTTCTTAGAATGGACCTTAAAGCACAGCTCCTCAGTTTATTGAAACAACAAAAGGTTCATTGGCAGAAGAGGGGTAAAATCAAATGGGTTATTCTTGGGAGTGAAAACTCACAATTTTTTCATGCCTTGGCTACCATTCAGCATATGTCTAATTGTATTGCTTCTCTCACCAATGCTGCTGGAGACACGGTAACTGATCATGAGGCCAAAGTGCAACGCTTACATGATGCTTTTAAGGACAGACTAGGCCAATCTGAACCACATAGTATTCCACCTGAGCTTTTGAACTTGATTCGCCCCCACTCAGGGCTCGATTGCCTGGAACAGCCTTTCACACACAAGGAAATTGATGATGTCATCGAAGACTTGCCTTCAAACAAGTCCCCTGGGCCAGATGGACTCAATACCGACTTTATCAAAAAGTGTTGGCACGTCATTAAAAAGGATTTTTATGACTTGTGTGATCAGTTCTATAGAGGTGAGCTTTGTCTACAAAGCATGAATAGTGGTTTGATCACCCTTATCCCTAAAAAAGCTGGAGCTCTGGGGTTAATGACCATAGACCAATATCTCTCTTGAACTGCACCATCAAACTCCTTACCAAGCTACTGGCCAACAAGCTACAAGCAATTATACTAGATCTGATTCATATCAATCAATATGGTTTTATCAAGTCTAGGACTATACAAGGCTGTATAGCTTGGGCATATGAATATCTCTTTCATTGTCATATAAGCAAAAAACCTACTGTAGTGCTCAAGCTGGATTTTGCGAAAGCTTTTGATAAGATTGAGCATGGAATGATTTTGGAAATTCTGAAGCAGAAAGGCTTTGGTATCTTGAAAATGCATGAGTTAACCAAGGAACTCTCTAGATCATCAAGACCTCCTAAAGGAGAAGGGTCTCTCTAGATCATCAAGCCCTCATCTCCTAGTGGACTTGGAAGAACTACCCTAGCTACTCCCCCCCCCCCCCCCCCCCCCTCTTAGTTGAATTTGGATCTTGTGGTACTTGTGTGTATTTGCTTAAAAAGGGCATGTGTCATTGGATCTCGTCTTTGAATGCGTGTTCCCCTTGTGTTCTTGTTTGTTCCCCTTGATCCCCTCCGAGTTGTGAAAGATTGAGACACCTAGGGCTTTGCCCTATATCACCTTCTCATTATGACATCACGTGCCACAAAGGTAGAGCTAATGTGGTAGTGGATACTCTTTTCATATTGTTTCACAACATTAAGTTTCACCTCATTGGATTTGCTCATGCAAATGCTTTATGTGTCATTGACCTCTATTTGCTAACCACTATGCTCAGTAGCTTTAATTCAAAACTTTCTGTAGCTTTGCCTTAATTTGGTGGAGTGAATATTGTCGGTTAAACCCTGATTTTATACCTAATACTTGGGATGATTCAAAACTTGTCATGAGAGATAGATTCGTTAATGTTTATTATACTCGTGGCATGATTAAAAAATTACAACATTTAAAACAAGGCACTAACACCGTATCAAAATATTATGATGATTTACAAACTACTTTGTTGCGCTCATTTTTAGAAGAAAGTGAAGACAATTTTATGGATAGATTTTGGGGAGGATTAAACTGTGATATTTAAGAGATACTAATTCATGAAGAGTGTTATTCTATGGACCATTTGTCTTGTCTTGCTTGCAAAGCTAAACAGGAAATAAAACGACTTGTTGTCTACTAGGCAGACTATGACAACCGCATCCGTTGTTGTGAGGACTACATCACCTTCACCATGTGACACATCACCACCGAGAGTGCCTACATCATCTGAGTTGACCATAAAAGGTAATGACAAAGGTACTGATCTTCCACCTCCACATGAGTATGATGAATGCCTTGTCAATTTCAATGCACAATGTGATGACCTACCCACCACTTTGATTACACCACCTATTTTAGAGGACTACGTTGATTATTTGACTTTGCCATGTGATCAAACAAATGCAATATCAACAATGTCAAGTGCACCCATTGAATTAACTGTTGATGCAAAAGAACCATGTGAATCAGGGAATAAATCAGATTTGGATCAAATACATTTGAAAATAATTGTGCCAATGTTTAATCATTTTGATATGACCCTAATCTTGGTAGAATTATGTGACCAATGACTTATTGCATGTTTGCTTATTTAAATATGTTGTAGCATGTAAATTTGATGCAAGTAAGATATATTCATCAATGTTGGGATGGTTTGATGATGAACATTGTCAATCTTTTGATATGAATAAGAGCTTCACTTATATGTGGAAACTGAGTTGCAATATTTTCATGCCTTCTAATTCTTGTGATAATATTTTGGCTTTATATTTTATGAACTATGAAAGTTACTCATGTATATATATGTTATATGTAGAAAAACCAAAGGAAGTAAAAACGGATGACATGATCCTTAGTACTTGGTAGACCATGACAATTTGATAAAAATTCTGTACACCATGATAGAAACAATCAATATACTCTTGTTCATAAGAATAAACATATTACTTTGCTTCCTATGCCTCCTGATTCCATTTTAAAAGATAATATTCATAGAGCTAGTAAAGCAAAAAAAAAGGTAAAATAAGAGTGAGAATCAAACTGTGGCAAAAGAATTTGAGCATGAAGCCTAATAATAAATTATTTAGTGTTGTTTCTGAAATTAAATTGTAAAGTGAATGTTTACTTGCCACCAAATCTGATATTGATGATCTAGATTTCAGCAAATCTGTTTGTTATGCTTTGTGTGCAAAGAGGCATTATTTTCATTCGAGGACGTGCCTTCTTCTTTACCTCCTGCAGTCACTAACATTTTGCAGGAGTTCGCTGACGTCTTTACAGAAGATGTGCCACCGGGATTACCACTTATTCGAGGGATCGAGTATCAAATTGACTTAATTTCCAGTGTTTCATTGCCATTACCACCTATTCGAGGAATTGATCACCAAATTGACTTAATTCCCGGTGCTTCGCTGCCAAACCGTGTGTCATGTTGTACCAATCCAGAGGAGATTATGCGTCAAGTACAAGAGCTACTCGACAAAGGTTACATACGCGAATCTCTTAGTCCTTGTGTTGTTCCTATTATACTAGTGCCAAAAAAATGGTACATCGTGTATGTGTGTTGATTGTAGAGGCATTAATAATATTACTATTCGTTATCAGCATCCTATTCCTAGGCTAGATGATATATGAATTGTGTGGCTCTACAATATTCTCCAAAATTGATATGCGTAGTGGATACCATCAAATTCGTATGAAATTGGGAGCTGAATGAAAAACAGCATTTAAAACTAAGTTTGAATTATATGAGTGATTAGTCATGCCTTTTGGGTTAACTAACGCACCTAGTACTTTCACGAGATTAATGAACGAAGTTTTAAGTGCTTTTATTGGACGATTTGTGGTAGTCTATTTTAATGATATACTGATTTATAGCAGATTTTTGAAACAACATTTGAAACATTTACGTGATGTTTTCATTGCCCTGCATGATGCACGTTTATCTGGTAATCTCGGGGAGTGCACCTTTTGCACGACCGAGTATCTTTTCTTGGCTATGTTGTTACTCCACAGGGAATTGAAGTTGATAAGCCAAGATTGAAGCTATTGAAAGTTGGCCGCAGCCCAAAACAGTGACACAAGTAAAGAGTTTTCTTGGACTCGCTGGTTTCGATAGGCCTTTTGTGAGAGATTTCGGCACAATTGTTGTACCTCTCAATGAGCTTACGAAGAAGAATGTGTCTTTTGTTTGGGGTACCGCACAGAAAGAAGCTTTCACAGTATTGAAAGATAAGTTGACACATGCTCCTTTACTCCAACTTCCTGATTTTAATAAGACTTTTGAGTTTGAATGTGATGCTAGTGGAATTGGATTAGGAGGTATGTTACTACAAGGTGGTACCACCTGTCACATACTTTTCCAAAAAATTGAATAGGCCTAATCTAAACTATTCTACTTATGATAAAGAATTATATGCTCTTGTTCAGACTTTAGAAACATGATAACATTATTTATGGCCCGAAAATTTGTTATACATTCTGATCATAAATCTTTGAAACATATAAAAAAGGGTAAAGAAAATATTATTGATGATGCATTGTCTCGTCGTTATAATATGCTTTCACAACTTGACTTCAAAATATTTGGTTTCGAGACCATCAAAGGTCAATATGTACATGATGCTGAATTTAAAAATGTGCTACAAAATTGTAAAGCGAGAATATGAAACAAGTTTGTCCTTAATGATAGATTTGTGTTCCGTGCTAACAAGCTATTCATTCCAGCTAACTTCGTTCGTCTTTTGTTGTTGCAAAAAGCTCATGGAGAAGGATTAATGGGACACTTTGGCGTCAAGAAGACGGAGAACGTACTTGCTACACATTTCTTTTGGCCAAAGATGAGACGGGATGTTGAGAGTTTTGTTGCTCGCTGCACTACATGTCAAAAAGCTAAGTCACGACTCAATCCTTATGGTTTACATATGCCTTTGCCTGTACCTAGTGTTCCATGAAAGGATATATCTATGAATTTTATACTAGGATTACGTCAAACAAAGAAAGGAGGGATGGCATATTTGTCATCGTGGATAGATTTTCGAAAATGGCACATTTATGCCATGCCATAAAAGCGATGATGATACTAATGTTGCTGATTTGTTCTTTCGTAAAATTATTCGCTTTCATGGTGTACCAAATACTATTGTTTCATATCGTGATACTAAATTTATTAACTACTTTTGAAGATGTTTATGGACTAAGTTGAGGACTAAGGCCCTGTTTGGTTCATAAGTCCTAGGACTTTTTTTAGTCCCAACTTATAAGTCTCAAGTCCCTACCTGTTTGGTTCCTGGGACTTAACATGGACTAAAAGACCATATTACAATTATAAGTCCATATAAGTCCCTCCTTGAGAGTCTTATTCCATAAGTCCCAAATGCTCACTTTAAGTCCCTATAAATCCCTCCTGTTTGGTTTAGATGGGACTTATGAGGACTTTCTTAAGTCCCTAAATCAATAAGTCCCTAAAAACAAACACCCTTTAAACTGCTTTTTAGTACTACTTGTCACCCCCAAACTGATCGACAAACTGAAGTAGTCAATAGAACATTATTTACTAAGCTTAGGGGTGTTTTAAAGAATAAAAAAAATATGAGCAGAATGCTTGCCTCATATTGAATTTGCTTATAATTATTCGCTGTGTTCTAGTACTAAGATGTGCCTTTTTGAGATTGTGTATGGTTTTCTACCTTGTGCACTTATTGATGTATTGCCTCTTCCATATTCGGAGAAGGTTAATTTTAATGCTAAACAACGTGCTGAATTGATCTTAAAAATGCGTAAGTTAACTAAGAAGAACATTGAGCGTATGAATGCTAAATATAAACTCGCTGGAGATAAGGATAAAAAATATGTTGTGTTTGCACCTGTAAATCTTGTTTGGTTACATTTGTCTAAGAATAGATTTCATGATTTACACAAATCAAAGCTAATGCCACATATTGATGGTTCTTTTAAGGTGTTAGAGAAAATAAATGATAATGCATATAAACTTGAGCTGCCTGTAAATTTTGGGATTAGTCTTACTTTTAACATTGCATATTTAAAACCTTATTTGGGTGAGAAAGATGAGCTTCCGTCGAAGACGACTTCATTTTAAGAAGGGGAGGATGATGAGGACATCAATACCATTGTTACACCCACAGCCACTGTTGCTATACATACTGGACCAATTACTAGAGCTCACGCACGCCAATTGAATTATCAGGTACTTTCATTTCTTGGTAACAATTCTAATGTTCATGAGAATAAGATGCTGCCTGGATACATTTATGTTGATTACTAATAAAGGGCCTAGCATGGGAGAAGAGGGATGAACACAAAAGCAAGATCAAGCATGGAAATGAAGGCGTGCACGAAGGGAACCAGAACGGCATTTCTAGTGCATATTTCAACACTTTGAAGCCTCCGTGATGACATACAAAGATAGGGACGAAATATACAAGATGTTCCTTCAGAAATTTCGTCCATAGCTTATTTTAGGTGTTGCGCCACCTTGTTTTTGGGTCAGGCCCATGTAATTTCGAAATACAACCTCTTAGGTTGTTTCTAGAGTCCGTACGTGTGGGGAAACAGAAATAGGGTTAGTTTCAGATCCCTCCTCCAAGGAGTCACGAAATTCCGCCCTATTCCTCCGTATATACAGCCCTTAGGGCGTTGTTTAGACTTTTGGAATTTGTTTAGTTAAAAGTTAGCCATTGCAACTTCGTGTACTTCGTTTGTGTCCAACGACCAGACCAAGACCGCTTCCAAATCCCCACTTTTATCAATACTTCACATATATTCGCAATATTCAAATTGCATTATCATATTCTTGCTTGTTCTTTGATTGCATGTAAGAATAGATCTTCGCGGTCAGGCTGATCATGCTTCCGGCATCGTCAATAACCTCAGGAGATTGGTTTAGCGATTGCTAAGACGCAACGCCGTGCATGTTTGTAGTCGGATCGTCAAAATCATCTCCACCAAATCGATAGTTATCATCTCATCAAAAGATCGGGACACCCTCGCCTCTATCAGATTTGGAGAAGAATATCTCTCAAGAGCTCCATATCTCCTAGAGATTGGAGAAGAACTACCCTTGTTACTTGTTATTTTCACTGGTTCTTGAATCAAAGATGCACCTTAGCCTGAGGTTTGAGGAGTACTTGGTGTGGACCTTGTCCAATAGCATTATTCTCTTGTGTTTCCTTTGGATTTGTGCCTTGTTCTTATGCTACTTTTCAAATCCACCTCCAATTCGTGAAGAACGGGCCACCCTTGCGGTCTTGCCCCATATCAGGAGAGATTGTGCAAGCCCTGGCAGTGGTAGGAGGGCTTGGGAGAATGTCTAGCCATTCTTGCCGTGATTGTCAGGGCAAAGTCTGCATCAAGCCCAAGTTCATGTGGCTGCCAAGCCAAGGTGGCTATAAGCTCAGATCCGTTTCCACCATCGCCAGTCTGATTTGACTGAGCCCAAGCCTTATCATTCCCTTTCACAAAAGTAATTTTTATTTGAGCTCTCCTACAATCCTACATGTCATCCCACATCCAGTGACAAACTACATCTACAACTTGTGTGTATGCGTATGCGCGTGTGCATGTGAGGGAGGGGGGTGGTCAAGGTAGATGCATAACCATGCGACACAATTAAGTCTATTATCCGTCCAAGCCTTTCAAAATGTACCTTCCAAGTGCTGTCCACCTCAGGAAATATGTCCGCTTCAGCCTGTCCATTTCCTAAAGGGAAAGAAATTGAAACGTTAATCAATGCAAGATAGCTGATAATATGGACAAAATATTATATAAACAAGGTGAAACTTACACAACAATTCCAAACAATACCTGATATCAAGTCCAGTGCTAACAGATCATAATCTGAGACCACACCAACCTGTTGTATGAAATAAATTGCAGCACGAGTGAATACTGTGCTTAAAAAATGTCGGATATTAACACTGCGTACAAGAACATCATGATATTAAAGCTCTATGAAAATCTACAGATTAATACCAGGGACAACATAGGTTAAGTCAATGGGATACTGGGATATACATGCTTTCAGAGTTCATGTTCATTTGACAGAACAGGAACTAAACATCTAATGGAAAAGACATTTTCCAGGTAAATGTCTCCTACTAAATATCAATATTTAGAACTATCCAGAACAAATTGCTCGAGATGGCTCCGCTCCGCGCTCCCTAGCTCTCCCCTGCCCAGCTAGCCTCCAGCACCACCGCCGGTGACCCCTCGCCGGCTGCTCCCCCAACCCACCCCCACCCCCCACCCCCCCACCCCCCCCCACCCACACACACCCTCCTCCCTCCTACTTCCCCCGCCCCTGCCCCTGCCATGGCGGACTCCGGTGCTGACCCTGTCGACCGCCGCGTGACCCTCTCCGGCGAGCGCGTGTCCTCTGGTGACCGCTGGCTCAGCTCGGAGAGCGAGTCCCCGGCGCGCTCGTACAGCGACGTCGCCCACACTCCCCCCCCCCCCCCGGCCCCGCAGAGGCAAGCTCCCCCGCCCGCCAACGGTTCCATGACGGCGCGTCCCAGGCTGCCGGCCATAAACCGCCTTGGCCCCCGCTCGGAGGTGCACCGTGTCTCAGGCGGAGACGTGGTCGACGAGGATGGATACCAACTGCCCCGGCGCCGGAACCGCCGTCGTCGCCAGCGACAGATGGCCACCCCCAGCCCTCCGGCGCCTCGCCGACGGAGTCCCTCGCCCGAGGAAGTTGCTGGGCTCTGCTTCCGTTGCCTGGACCACCGCCACCGCGTGCGCGACTGCACCAACGACATCCGGTGCCGCACATGCCTGCAGTCTGGCCATGACTCCCGTTCCTGCGACCCGAGCCACCGGGACAGTGCGCTGCATTGTCAACAGCACAGCAACCCGGCCGCTCCGGCGCACGCGCGATCGTCGTCCGCACTCGTTACGCTGCCGCCGCCAGCAACCCCCGCCACGGCGCTACCGACGGCTATCCTGCACCAGCCCGAGCCCGTGCGGGTCATCATGGCGCGCACCGTCGAGATGGAGGACGCGGAGACGGTCATGTCCCGCGCGATGGTCGCATCCACCACCGGCAATCGCCCGTCTGTCTCCACCGACGAGGTTGTTGCGCTGCTCTGGGACTCATTCGACCTCGTCGACGGCGACTTCACCGTCCACCGCCACCATCCGGAGGACATTCTAATCCTCTTCAACTCGTTGTTGGATCGAGCACCTTCATCCCCATACCCGCTCCCGTGCCGACCTTGCCACCTTCCGGCTATCTGGGCGCACGCACGACCCCGACAAGATCCACCGCGCTGCCATTCTGGAGGTGGTCGAGCATGTGCCGGCGGCCTTAGACTCCGACGCACCAACCATATGCACCCTGACCTACCCCATCGCCATCGCGCTGGCCCGCTCCGTCAAGATCAGGGTGCCGGCGACACCCAGACCACGAGCGCGACGCCGGCGGGACCCGTGATCCCGCTCCCGACCGTGGCCCGGGACGCACACGCCGCCGCGGACGCAAGCGCAGATGCTCGAACACGCCCGCTCAAGGCCGGGCCGACGGCATGGCCATGGACGACCTGGGCTGGCGCGTTGCCAGACAGGCACGGGCGGATGGTCTATCCTCGTCGCCGGCGTGGCCTTCCAGCTCCGGCGCGGCACCGCTCGCGAACCCGCCACGTACGGGCATGCTGCCCTGGCCAGGCCAGCGCGGGGGCCACCGCCCACATCACCATGCCAGAAGAGGAAAAGGCAGCGGAAAGCAAAAGCAACAAACAGCCAAGGGCCAGCCTGGCAACGCTGACGCGGCCGCCGCAGACGCCTTGCTCAGCCCGGTTGGGACGCGTGTCGATCCTCAACCGGCCGCGAATTCGAATCCGGTGGCCTGCAACGATCCCCATGACGATCACGTGGGCCAAAGCTCGGGTCCTTGATGCGCCGTTCAGCACCGAGGAGATTTGGGAGGCTGTCAAGCGCCTCCCCGCCCGCAAGGCGCCAGGCCCAGACGGGTTCACAGCAGAATCCCTACGCGCATGCTGGACAACCATCAGGCAGGATTTCCTTTGACGTGTTCCAGCAACTATATGACTTGCGAGGAAGGGGGTTCTACAAACTGAACCAAGCATTGCTGACGCTGCTGCCAAAGAAAGTCGACGCCCAGGGGCTGCTCGACTACCGTCCGATCTGCCTGATACACCTCGTGGCCAAAATCTTCGCCAAGGTGCTCTCGATCCGCCTCGGTGCCAAGCTGGACAACCTGGTTAGCCACAACCAAAATGCTTCCATCTCGGGAAGGAGCTTGCACGACAACTATGTCCTTGTCAAGCAGTCACTCAAGCTGCTGCACCAACTGGGAGCTCCAAGAGTCATGCTCAAGCTCGACCTCACGCGCGCCTTTGATTCCCTGTCATGGCCATTCCTCTTTGAGGTTTTACGCCAATACGGATTCAGGAACAGATTCTTGGAGTGGACGGCCATCCTCCTGTCTTCTGCGAGCACGTGCATCCTCCTGAACGGCAAGCCCGGCCCCCCCATATGGCACCGACAAGGGCTCCGGCAGAGCGACTCCATGTCCCCGCAGCTCTTCGTGCTCGCCGTCGACACCCTGGGACGGCTCCTACGACGCGCACACAGCCTGGACATCCTGCAGCCACTACACCCACGGCGCCACATCCCGGCGATCTCCCTCTACGCCGACGACGTCATGGTCTTCTGCCACGCCACGATGGACGACACCACTGCGATCAGGGAGATCCTTGCCTTGTTTGGCAGGGCCTCCGGCCTGAAGGTGAACTTCACCAAGAGCTCCGCCACCATCTTGCACGGCGACCAAGCAGCCACGGAGATGATCACGCACCTCGGCTGCCCGGTGGCGACTCTCCCCATCACCTACCTCGGCATCCCCCTGTCCACGCGCCGCCCATCTGCCGCCCAGCTACAACCCATGGTAGATGCGGTCACCGCGCGTCTACCGACCTGGAAGGCTTGGCTGATGACTAAAACCGGGCGCCTCGCGCTGGTCAAGTCGGTCTTGTGTGCCATCCCAGTGCACCAACTGCTTGCGTTCGCGCCCCCCAAAAAAAACCCCAAGCAGATCGAGAAGATTTAGCGCGGTTTCCTTTGGGCTGGACGTGCCACTGCCAATGGTGGACACTGCCACGTGAACTGGAACAGAGTTTGCCGCCCCATCGAGCTTGGGGGCTTGGGCGTGCGAGACCTCGAGCGTGCCGGTCTCGCCATGCGACTACACTGGTTATGGTTCTCCAGAACGGACCCGGAGCGAGCATGGCAAGGTCTAGACCTTCAATTCTCGCCCATGGAACGAGCCCTGTTCTGGGCATCCACGTTCACGGTCATTGGGAATGGGCAGACCGCCCTGCTCTGGGAGGACCGATGGATTGGTGGCCAATCCGTGCACGAGCTCATGCCTAACCTCTACGGCTGCATCCCCAAGCGACGACGGACGACGAGAACCGTGGCGGACGGACTCAATGGCAACTCATGGGCACGCGACATCCAAGGCAACCTCGGCCTCCATGAGATTGGTCAGTATCTACAGCTCTGGCAGATCATGCAGCGCACCGAGCTCTCCACCACACCGGACAGGTTGATCTGGAGATGGACGGCGAGCGGCACCTATTCCGCGCAGTCCTGTTACACGGCCACCTTCCATGGATCAACGGGCTGCCATTCCTGGAAGCTAATCTGGAAGTGCTGGGCGCCGCCGCGAGTCAAGTTCTTCAGCCACCTTCCATGGATCAACGGGCTGCCATTCCTGGAAGCTAATCTGGAAGTGCTGGGCGCCGCCACGAGTCAAGTTCTTCCACTGGTTAGCCAACCAGGACCGCTGCTGGACGGCAGAGAGGTTGGCTCGCCACGGTCTCCAACATCATCCCCGCTGCCTCCTATGTGACCAGCAGCCGGAGACGATGCGACATCTGCTGCTGGAATGCCCCCTAGCCCGACAGGCATGGCACGAGACCCTGGCCTGGCTACGCATACCGGCCCCAATCCCAACACAGGAACTGTCGCTTACGGACTGGTGGAACCATGCCAAGGAAGACACGCCGCTGACCCTTCGCAAGGCCCTGAAATCTGTCACGCTGCTCGTGCCTTGGATGGTCTGGAAGCACAGGAACAGATGCGTCTTCGACAATACAACGCCATCCCTTAACGCGCTCCTAGATGGCATTCAGGACGAGGCCCGCTCATGGGCGGCAGCCGGGGCACCTGGCCTCCGACTTGTGCTGCCCCAAACCTGGGACGTACATTAATTCACCTGATGTAACCCGCAAATCCTAGGATGTCTGTAACTGAACCACACCCCCCCCCCCCCCCCTTTCAATGAAAAGAAACGCAAGGCTTTTGCGTTTTCTCGAAGAAGAAAAAACTTCCTTAAGCCTTAACATACATTCAGAGTCAGAACTGAACATGAAGATATCAACCCTGTAGTTATATTACAGGTTACTGGTAGTAATTAGCAAGAACATGAAATGTGCCAACAGAAGAGGAGCTAACAAAGAAGAAAAATTAATTTCTATATGCTTGCTTCTATAATATTATTTCTAGGCACATCCATGTAGCCTAGAGTTAAGGCACAAGCTTGAGGAGGTTGCCCCTCTCTTTCAAAAGAAGATAAGTGGTTCCTCGGCCCATTGTCAAAAAAATTTATATGAATAATAGCACTTTATTTTGGGAGGATAGCAATCTGGTAGACTTCAAAATAAAACCATCAGGTGCAAACGAGAAGGAATAGGCCACACCATATATGCTATATTGATGAGGATATATAATATATGCACGTCAAGACATGTAGATAACAAGGAAATTAAGTCCCATCCAGAACACATATATGTTGACTCCAAAACACATACATTCGGAACCCCGGTTGCATATCATCAACTGTCTGTTTGCTACAGTAAACTAATAGCACCACCTACCAAATTCCAGTGATCATCGGTAACAGGAAAGCCAGTTATTCGATGCTCCACCAGCCTCTCAAGAGCTGCTCAATTAGAAAAGGCTGCCATTAGGAAATGGGTGATATTCTAATGACAGAAACCAAGGCAAAACGTCAAGGCAAACAAAGCACCTTCATCTACTGAAGTGGATGGTTTCACAACATGGAGTTGTTCCCTTTTAGTCATAAAGTCACGAACAGTGTAAACTCCACCACCCTCCTGAAAAGCAAGAAATCCTGAGATCAATGAATTCTTAAAACAAACTACATACAAATACTTCCATCTGGAAACAGAACGTCGAATAATTTATGGTTTTATGCCCAATATACATTAAATAAAGCCATGATCCTTGCACAAAAGATTAGAACCAGATACATCATCATGCAAAAGATATTTGTTGGAATGTTTCCCAGCTCAATAAATGTGATGTTGCTTGTTCTCTGAATAAACTCAGTGTTATACATTTATATTACTTTGTAATGTGCAGTGACACAAAAACATCACGCTGTCAAAAGAACATTAAAGAATAAAATGTAAACAACTAATAGCGGGACTAATACACCCAAAATAGATATAGAAGAACAACGCATAAGAGTTATCAGAACTTAAGAGAGGCTCACGAGTCGTTCATGAGAGCTTAAAAGCATTGTGTACTTTCAAAGGGAAAAAATCATCAACTTTGCTCCTGATTTGTATGCGATGATGAAGCATTTGATTGTTTATTGTAAACAGTAGCTCAGTGCCAGTGCGTTGCTATGGAACCACAAAAAAGCTGAGGAGTTGGCCACATGGCATGGAAGGGCAAAGCATAAGGCTGTGTTTGGTTCAGCTTCAGCTGCCAACTTTTGGGTCCAAAACCTAGAAGCTGAACCAAAGGGTTGGAAGGTATTTACCCACCTTTGCCACTAGTAAGTGGAAAAACGTTTTGTTCTTATTCCTGCTACACAGTGCGCGTGAGAAGACAGCCACCGCCGCCACTGCCTAGGGTTGGCTCGCCGGTGGCAGCACATCCCCTCCAGCCGGCCGGCTGTGGCCGTGCCACCGCCACTGCCGGATGGAGCAGATCTCGACAGCGACTAATTCCCTAGCATCCGCCGCCACTTCTGCCGGCCCTGCTGGCCAGAACCTCCCCAGCCCAGCAGCGCCTCTGTTCCTCCAGGCTCCAGCTGTGCCTTCCTCCCTCGAGCAACACCTCCCTCCCAGCCAGCGTGTGCGGCCCAGCAACGCCACTGCACACCGGGATGAGATGATGGTCATTTCTTTTTCTTTTTTGCAGTATTCCTGAACATGTATTCCTGGAGTATTTCTTTTGTGGACTTGGAAGTTGAAAAGGCTGTAGATTGCAGATTGTGACACCTACTTGCTTGTTTAACGAGAGTTGGTGAAAAACTGCACTAGTTACATGGGTGGTGTTGTGTGATTGCAGATTGATGAGTATCGACCTCCAGTGCTACGACAGGGGGTGGCATCAACACAAGTGATCCCATTCAAGAGGAGGAGAACGAAGATACCATAAACAATATTCGTAGTAGGATAGCTAATGCTTCTTCTGTGAGGTTAGCTATGTTGATGGAGGCCATCATCATGTGAACCATACTATTTTTGTATGGTCCATGTCTTCTATAATTATATTACAGGCTCTATTTATACGTACTAGTAATAATGTACGTGCAATGCACGTTTATATTAGGTAGGATATTAGTTGTACGTTATATTAGGTAAGATATATCTGTTGCGCGTTGGTATTTAGTAGTATATTAATTACTTTTTCACGGGAATGGCAGGATATTAATTACATGGCAGATTTCATGGGATAGCGTTGAGTCAAAACGTGTTTATAACCAATGGCAGTGGTGGGTAATTAGAGCGTTAAACGTGTTTGGTGCTCACCATTGGAGGGATTTGAACCGTTAGATAACATGATTTGACGGTTGAGATGGTTTGGATCTGCCCCTTTGGGTCTTTTTATATTGGTATAGATGCAACATTAAAAATGTGTAGTTTAATTGTCTATATGTTAGCTACGAATTGTCTGAAGGGGAGCCTTGGCGCAGCGGTAAAGCTGTTGCCTTGTGACCATGAGGTCACGGGTTCGAGTCTTGGAAACAGACTCTTGCAGAAATGTAGGGAAAAGCTGTGTACAAAAGACCCAACGTGGACAGACCCTTCCCCGAACTCTGCGCAAGCGGGAGCTACGTGCACCGGGCTGCCCTTTTTTAGCTGTGACTTGTCCCAACCATAGGAGGGTTGCAGGCAGTGACTGAAACAACCATAGGACGGTTGCAAGATATGAAACTGAAATTCAGAGACGCGGAAGGATGGGCATATGTTAAAAATAAGACACGAAGAGAGCTATTTGGGAAGAAAGAGGGTAGCACAATGATGTCTTTCATAGTGTTTGAATAAGTAAATTTGTTTGATCTATATGAATTGTCTATTGTCATAATTTTCTTTCCAAGATGATCGTTCATTAGCCTACCAATGTACGAATTGTTGCTTTACAGTCAATTAGCATATAAACATTAGCATAGCACAATGACGTCTTTCATCGCATATTTGTTGCTTTACAGTCAATTAGTAAATTTACTTGATCTATATGCTATTCTATAGCATGCGGAGAGTTGGTTAGTAGGAGTGGAGGAGCTAAAACTCATAGCAATGTTTTGAGTTCGAGGCTAATCCCGTATTTGTTTATTTATGCCTTCTACAAGAGATTGGTCCCACGCTAAAGTAAGACGATATCTGTTTACTTATACCTTTTACAGCTGGTTCTACATATGAGTAAGTGTGCAATTGTTTATTTGTTCCTTTAGCAAGAGTGATGGTCCCCAATGAGTATGTAGTACATCTATTGAACTTTTGCAGGCTTGTTTGCCCCATGTGTGGGTACGAATGGAGAGTGAGGAGTGAACTCACAACCAACTCCAATCTTCACAGGTAGGAAAGATACAAGGACATCTAAAAAGTAAGAACCACATGTTAGAGCTTCACTAACGGTACATTAATTCTTCAAGTGGCATATGCGTCCCAAATGACATTCATAATCGTTGACAAGGATCCTAGCAGGCTACTTCCTTAACCATTTTTTTACTAGAAACATGAATGCCCTCATCACCAAAGCAGCGCAGCGCACACGCTTTTTTACTAGAAACATGAATGCCCTCATCACCAAAGCAGAGCAGCGCACACACAGGTGATCAAATGGAAAATTTGGCATACATCTATCTATGCAGATTGACATGCAAGAACATGGGCATCTCCCTAATGGCACTGTAATCAGACATGCATATGCATAAACTCCGTCCTACAGAAGTAATGAGAGACACGGTTCAGCCGAGATAAAAAAAATTGTCCACATACTCCCAGGTTATCCTGCAGAACAACTTTAATTAGCTCAGGCACATACAAAGATCTTTGCGGGCAGCTAAAATGATACAATAGCAACGACATCAGTTGGAACCTATAATCCAAATATGCCGCATCCACCCGTCTGATCTAACATAGGACTCGTATAAACCCCGAATCACCGCTTCTGGCAACTATCAGCATCCAATTGCAAATACAGAAAAACAGTAAACACAAGAAGCAAGGAACGGAGCTGGGCTCACCACAACCACGGAGGTGTGGTGCGGCAGGTTGCCTCTAGCGGCGGTGACCGCGAACGCGCCGACAGATGAGGCTGGGGGCCGCACGAGGGGAGCACCGGAAGACATCCGTGGCACTGCAGACAGACGAGACCGCCGCCCGCCAGCGACGGCCGGGCAATCGAAGGAGAGGAGCAGCAGCCTGGCGGCCATGGTGCTAGTCCCCTCTTCTCTCTCCCTCGAACCGCACTCGCGTCGGGTTCGCTCGCGGCTGCAAACTGGTGAGGGGAGGGAAGGCCGAGGGTGCGGAGGAACCTGTGGCTCGGCCTGCCCTGCTTGAAGAGATGAAACCTTTTTTTTTTGTGGGGGGAGGGGGGCGTTAACCTATGGACGTCATAACTGTAACCCGTGTGGCATAATAAACACCCCCAGGAGTCAGTCGTTCTAAAAAAAAAGTATCCAGAGTCAGTCCACACGACCCTGTGGGAACGAACATTAAAAATGTCAACACGTTCGAACGCAACTACAACGGCCCACACAATCATATGTCATAACTATTCACCCCACCCCGTGAGCCCAAACACATGTGTAATCAACTTTAGTTGTCATATATAATTAACTATAATTGTCATGTATCATTAAATATACTTGTCATGTGTAACTAATTGAAGATGTCATGTGTGGTTAAACCATAGTTGCCATGTATGGTCAACCATATTTGTTGTGATTAACTAGTTGACACATATGCATCGTGTGTAACTAATTGAAGTTGTCACGAGTAGTTAAACCATAGTTGCCATGTATGGTCAATCATAGTTGTTGTGTGATTAACTAGTTGACACAAATGCATAACTGTAGTTGCCATCTATCACCGTGCCCACACGTTTGGGCGAGCGTTGTGTATCCGTTCGGACGAGGAGCGCCCAGACATGTGGCACTAAATGATAACGCCCACACGACGCTAGGTGCTTATGTGGCTCTCAACCTAGATGGCAACTGCTTCAATATTCTTGAAAATGAATCGAACGGCATTGACTGCGTTTAGGCCATGTGGATAAGTGCCACACGTGTGGGCGTAATCATTTAGGTAACTTATTGACGTCGGTTTTTGGCTATATTAGACTATGTCTAGATTTTGATTTCCCAGTGTATTGTACATGTATTGTATGTGGGTTGGAAAACTGTTTACGAACATCTTATCATTCAATAGCAACTTTTTTATTATCCAGCTCAAGTTAAAGATCTTTGGATCCTAGGTCAAAAGAATTGGGATACATACTTAATTAACTCTCTTTTCACTCCTAAAATGGCTAATACCATTCTACAAACTCCTATCATTAATGTAAATGGTAAGGATATTTTTGTTTGGAAACTAACTCCTATAGGTGAATTCTCTTCCAAAAGTGCTTACAAGCACTGCTTCAACAATCTTCAGCTTCCACCAAGGCTGTAAGGGCATATTTATCCCTACGGTGTTTTGGTGATTGATGACAATGCATTTGCGGACTAATCGGGTGTTTTGAGTTTTCAGATATTCATTCTTCGGCACGGAACGATTATTTCCCCTCGGCGCTCTACTCAAGACGGTGTAGTTTCTTTCGTAACTTTGTTGGTGGACTAAGTTGCGCAGTAGTCACCGTACTATCAAGAGGGGATCTGCTTCGGTATGGTATGGGTGGAATCAACACGTACACGTCCTCTTCACATCCTACGTTTCTTTCTGCCCCCTATGGAGCTTTCTTTTCTCCACTCTTCAACTGTTCTTGGACCCAACGGTAGTACCGCGGGCCACGGCGGTAGTACCGCTGAGGCTCACTAAGCGGCAGTACCGCTCCTCGGAGCGGTAGTACCGCTTGATGGCCTCAGCAGCAGTGCCTCTGCAGATCCGTGCCCCTACCGCCTCGACACAGTGGTTGGAGCGGTAGTACGGCTGCAGTCCACTAAGCGGTAGTACCGCTCCTCGGAGTGGTAGTACCGCTTGCTGGGCTCAGCCACAGTATCGCTGTGGCTTCGTGCTCCTTCCGCTTCGATTCGAGTGCGCTTTTTCTCGTGTCGGGTTTTGCGGTACCAGCTGCGGTAGTAGTGGCGGTAGTGCTGCTTGTGAGCGGTAGTACCGTCCTACCTCCGCGGTAGTACCACTCTGGGTCCCAGCCCCAGCCCTTATCTTCTGGCGCGGCAGTACCGCTGAGGGGGAGCGGTAGTACCGCTTAAGGGCGGTAGTACCGCTCTGCCTCCGCGGCAGTACCGCTCTCTGCGGGGCTGAGTGGGGGTAACGGTTGACTAGTTTCCCCCACTATAAAAGGGCACCTTCTTCCCCCTCTTTGACTTACCTCTTCCCCCAACCTTCATTAGTGCCCAAGCACCATTTATTGCTCAAGCTCCATTGAATACCCCAAGCTTCCTCTTGCCCGATCTATCTCCCTAGCCGATCAAACTTGTTGATTTGCTCGGGAGTGGTTGAGAAGGCATCGATCTACACTTTCACCAAGGGATTTTTGATTCCCCCACTCATCCTTAGCGGATCTTGTTACTCTTGGGTATTTGAGCACCCTAGACGGTTGAGGTCACCTCGGAGCCATATTCCATTGTGGTGAAGCTTCGTGGTCTTGTTGGGAGCCTCCGATTAAGTTGTGAAGTTTGCCCCAACCTTGTTTGTAAAGGTTCGGTCGCCGCCTTCAAGGGCACCAATAGTGGAATCACGGCATCTCGCATTGTGTGAGGGCGTGAGGAGAATACGGTGGCCCTAGTAGCTTCTTGGGGAGCATTGTGCCTCCACACCGCTCCAACGGAGACGTACTTCCCCTCATAAGGAAGGAACTTCGGTAACACATCCTCGTCTTCACCGGATCCACTCTTGATTATTTCTTACCTTTACTTGTGCTAGCTCTTTAGTGCTTGTTCCCTTGCTTGCTTGTGTGCTTGTTGTTGTTGCATCATATAGGTTGATCACCTAGTTGCATATCTAGACAACTTACTTTGATGCGAACTTTAATTTGGTAAAGAAAAGCTAAAAATTGGTAGTTGCCTATTCACCCCCCCCCCCCTCTAGTCAACCATATCGATCCTTTCAATTGGTATCAGAGCCTCGTCTCTTTATTAAGGACTTTACCGTCCAAAGGGTATGGTTGATACCGTAGACGGAGCGGAGGAACACTCCGGTGTGAATCCTATCTCGTCTACGGGCGATGGGGGAACTTCGGTCTCTCGTGAGGAGTTCAGTGTAGCCTTGGAGACATTGAAAACCTCCATGATGACCGAAGTTGAAAGCATGTTTACTAAATTTCTTGAGGGGCTTAAACTATCCACCGCACCGTTGAAAGTGGGGGATCCCGCCAACAAGGTGTCGGATGCTATCTCCGACAAGGGGGAAGCTAGTAGTGAAAAGGCTCCTTCTTCTAGTGGCAAGAATGGCACCGACATCTTTGCCCATGTGGAACCACCACTTGTTTATGGTGGACCGGTTCCTTCTACTCATTTGAATCATGCCGGTCCTCCTCCTAAGATTGTGAAAAATGAGGATTTTGATTCTTGGGTTTACCGCTTTAAACGTCATTTGAATCATGTGAACACTAACCTTTGGAGAATCATTGAGAAAGGTTTCTACCCACATGATCCAAGTAACTTCACTCCTCGAGAAGCCGCGGACAATCAATTCAATGAGAATGCTCTCTTCATCATTCAAGATGCAATTCCACCCGAAGACCTACCTCATCTTCGTCCCTTCGCCTTGGCCAAGGATGCATGGCATTGTGTTGTGTCTCTCTACCGAGGGAGCGCAAGCATTCAACGCTCCAACTATGAAGTGGTACAAGATGAGGCCGATGAGTTTGCAATGAAGGAAGATGAAGAACCTCGTGAGCTCTATCGGAGAGTCACCAAACTCGCGGTCTCACTACGAGATCATGGGAGCAAGGACACGGATGACAACTGGATCAAGCGCAAATTCCTCAAGGCAATGATGCCCTACCACAAGGCCATGTCCTCCGTCATTCGCCAAAGACCGGACTTCCACACCTTGACCTCAAGTGAAGTGTTGGATGAGTTTGTGGCCATGAACATTTTGGACAAAACCGCCGACAATGCGGTGCTCCGTTCTCAACGGGCAAAGAAGCCTAACCTCGCATTGAAGGCCAAGCTCACCGTGGAAGAAGAAGAAGAGGAAGAAGGGGAGAGCAACCCCGAAGATACAAAGTATGCATATCATCAAGGCAATTTTGGAGCAAGAAAAACTTGAGGCCCAACTTTAGCAAAAACAACTCAAGTGGTGCAAGGGGCAAGCAACGTGTAAGGACTTGCTACAACTGCGGCAACGTGAGTCATTTCGTTGCGGAATGCCCTATGAGAAGAGGGAAGACAATGGTGGCAAACTCATCCGAAAGGACAAGGCCAAGTCGTTCCCCAACAAGAACAACTTCACCAAGAAGACTCCTCCCAAGGCCTTGGTTGTGCAAGAAGAGTACAATGAGGATGACGACGATGATGAAGATGATGAGTCGGTTGCCATGGCCTCCGTCGCCATTGCCACAACGTCACGAGTGTCTCTCTTCGACTCACCCAACAAGAGCATCAACGCCAAGTGCCTCATGGATAAAGCCACAAACAAGGTAACCTCCAACATCAAAACTACCATCATTAATCATCCTCCCCCATCGGATAGCATTAATGAGGTTGAGGGAGCTAGTGTGGAGGCTAACGAGTTTGAGGCCTTTATGGTCAAACTCAAGGGAAAATCCAAGAAGCACTTTGTTGCTCTTTTGGAACAACTTGGTGAGGCCAATGACATGATCGAGGCTCACGAAGACACCATCTCAAAGATGGAAGGGCATAGTCGTGACTATGCTGATGAGATTTCGGATCTTTCCAATGCTCTTGAGGAAGAGCGTGGTCTTCGTTTGGCTCTTGAGGAGTCATACAACGTTGATCATGCTAAGTTAGAGAAAGATTATGATCATGCCCTCGTTGTTTCTCATGTGCTAAATTCCGAGAAAGCCAAACTCGGAGTTGATCTTGCTAGACTCAAAGAGGAGTTTGATATACTTGACAAGGCCCACAAGGCCTTGAAGGGTATTCACGCTAGTCTCAAGGAGTCTCATGATCAACTCCAAGTGAAGCTAACTAAGGAGAAAGCAACTTTTCCTCATATGGTTTTAATTGATAATGCAAATGCTACTAACCCGTGTTGTGAGCATATACATCTTGTTGAGGAAAATTCTAAGTTGAAGGAGCAACTTAAGAGAGGCCTTGCGACTTGCATACAAGGCAAGAAGAACCTCAATGATCTCTTGATCAGCCAAAAGGGAGGTGTGGCGAAGGAAGGGGTTGGGTACGTCCCCGACCCCAAAAACAAGAAGAAGAATGACAAGACCAAACGACCTCCTCCCCTCATGCAAACCTTTGTGAGGGCGGGAGAGAGTGTCCCCGAGGAGAAGAAGAAGAAGAACAAAGTCAAGAAGGGCAATGTCACCTCACCCAACAAAGCCGGCGATTTTAATCCTTCTTATGTGTTGTGCCGTGCTAGTGATGGGCATGTTTATGCCAAATTTGTTGGTTCTCTTCATGAGTACATTGAATGGTCTATTTGGGTTCCTAAGACCCTTGTTACTAACATCAAAGGACCCATTAAAAAATGGGCACCTAAAACCAAGCATTGATCTCTTGTAGGTGTTTGCTTCCGGTGGTGGATCATGGTTGCTCGATAGCGGAGCTACAAATCATATGACCGGAAGCAAGGACTTGGTGGTGGACGTGCACAAGGCTCCATCTATGCCCACCAATGTTGAGTGGGGTGACGCCTCATCTTCTAAGGTATTGGGACTTGGCAAGGTGGTCATCTCTCATGATCTCACGATCGAGAAGGTCATGCTTGTTGAGTCCCTTGCATACAATTTACTTTCCGTTTGTCAACTTGCAATCATGGGCTTTACCACTTTCTTTGATATCGATACCGTGGCCCTCTTGTGGAGCAAGACTCTTAAAGTAGCCTTTGTTGGGCATGTCGAGAACGGTCTATATGTGATTAACTTTTCGGAGCGACCCACTAAGACTGCGACATGCCTAATGGCTAAAGTTGATGTGGGATGGCTTTGGCATCGCCGTTTAGCCCATGTCAATATGAGATCTTTGCAAAGTCTCCTAAATGGGGACCATGTCCGTGGACTAACGAATGTTAGTTTTGCTAAAGATCGTGCTTGCAGTGCCTGTATCGAAGGAAAGCTACATGAGAAGGCTCACCCCCCACGACTATCATTTATTCAAAGAGGCCGTTGGAGCTCCTTCACATGGATCTTTTTGGGCCTCCATCCTTCGATAGTCTTGGAGGTAGGAAGTATTGCTTGGTGATTGTGGATGACTACTCAAGGTATACGTGGGTGTATTTCTTCAAGAGGAAGAGCGAGACCCAACAAACCATCATTGACTTTGCAAATGAAGCACAACGTCAACACAATGCAAAGATCTTGACAATAAGAAGTGACAACGGCACCGAGTTCAAGAACTACACCTTGGATGAATTTCTTAGTGATGAGGGAATCAAGCATCAATATTCCGCACCATACACCCCTCAACAAAACGGTGTTGCGGAGAGAAAGAACCGGATGTTGATGGATGCGGCAAGGACCATGATGGCGGAGTTCAAGTCCCCGTACAACTTTTGGGCCGAAGCCATCAACACCGTGTGTCATGCATCCAATCGTCTCTACCTCCGCAAGGGCTTGAACAAGACTCCATATGAGATACTCACCGGTAACAAGCCCAACCTCAAGTACTTCCGGGTATTCGGGTGTAAGTGTTTCATTCTCAAGAAAGGTGTTCGGTTGTCTAAATTTGAGGCTAGAGCTCATGAGGGCATATTTGTTGGTTATGCTACAAACTCTCATGCTTACCATGTCCTCAATAAGTCCACGGGACTTATTGAGGAGACGTGTAACGTGGAGTTTGATGAGAATAACGGCTCCCAAGTGGAGCAAAGTGGCACTTGTGATGTAGGTGATGAAATTCCTCCTCAAGCCATAAGAAGAATGGGTGTTGGTTTCATCCTTCCCATTGAGGAACCCCTTGTGGCCGAAGGAGAACGACAATGCTCCACTCTTGTGGAGCCATCACCAACCCAAGGCCCACACGCTTCCGAAGAACAAAGTGAAGGCCCTTAACCTCATGAACAAGACCAAGGGCAAGATCATACTCAAGACGGTGTTGATACACCAAGGGATGCCCAAGGTCAAGTTCTCTCCCCCGAGCAAGTTCAAGACCAAGAACAAGTTCATGACGACGCTCAAGATGATCAAGTAACCGCTCCTCAACTCACCACCGAGGAGGAATTAGAGCGTCGTGCCGCCAAGGTTGCTTCCAAGCTCTCCACCAAGGATCATCTCATGACGAATGTGCTTGGAAGCTTAAGAAAGGGGGTAAGCACTCGTAGACAATTAGCAAATTATTGTGAGCATCACGCGTTTGTCTCTTGTGTGGAACCTCTCAAGGTGTATGAGGCGCTAGAAGATCCGGATTGGCTCAATGCCATGCATGAAGAACTCAACAACTTCGAGCGCAATAAAGTGTGGAGATTGGTGCCAAGGCCAACGGGGAACCACAATGTCATTGGAACCAAGTGGATATTCAAGAACAAGCAAGATGCCCATGGGATTATCATTCGCAACAAGGCTCGTTTGGTAGCACAAGGCTACTCCCAAGTCGAGGGTATCGACTATGGTGAAACCTTTGCTCCCGTTGCTCGTCTTGAATCCATTCGCATGTTGATTGCATATGCTTCTCATCATAACTTCAAGTTACATCAAATGGATGTGAAGAATGCTTTTCTTAATGGTCCCATTAGTGAATTGGTGTATGTCAAGCAACCCCCCGGGTTCGAGGATCCCTACTTTCCCGATCATGTTTATCAACTCGACAAGGCACTCTATGGCCTTAAACAAGCCCCACGTGCGTGGTATGACCACCTTACCGAGTTGTTACAAGACCGTGGGTTTGAAGTTGGGATAATCGACCCCACTCTTTTTACTAAGAAGGTCAACGGGGAGTTGTTTGTGTGCCAATTATATGTTGATGATATTATCTTTGGTTCTCCTAACAAAGCTTTCAATGAGGAATTTGCCGCTCTCATGACCTCAAAATTCGAGATGTCATCCATGGGGGAATTGAAGTTCTTTCTAGGGTTCGAAGTGAAGCAAAGAAGAGAAGGAACCTTCATCAATCAATCCAAATACACTCAAGACATGCTCAAAAGATTCAAGTTAAGTGACGTCAAGCCGGCTTCCACTCCAATGCCCACCAAGTGCCAACTTGACTTAGATCCAAATGGTAAAGTGGTGGATCAAAAGGTATATCGTTCCATGATTGGCTCCTTGCTTTACCTTTGTGCATCTAGACCGGACATCATGTTGAGTGTGGGAATTTGTGCACGGTTTCAAGCCGCACCTAAGGAAAGTCACTATGTGGCGGTCAAACGAATCTTTCGATATTTGGCTCATACCCCAAACTTTGGCTTATGGTACCCAAGAGGATCAAACTTCAAGCTTGTAGGGTACTCGGATTCCGATTGGGCGGGAGACAAAGTGGATAGGAAGTCCACTTCCGAAGGGTGCCAATTCCTTGGTTGCTCTTTGGTAAGTTGGTCTTCCAAAAAGCAAAGCTGTGTGTCTCTCTCATCCACCGAAGCGGAGTATGTGGCGGCCGGTAGTTGTTGTGCCCAACTCTTATGGATGAGGCAAACTTTAAAGGATTACGGTGTCACTTGTGACAAAGTGCCTCTTTGGTGTGACAATGAAAGTGCCATCAAGATCTCTCTCAACTCGGTGCAACACTTCAAGACAAAGCATATTGAGATCCGGTATCACTTCATCCGGGATCACATTAGGCGAGGAGAGATCGAGCTCAACTACGTCAACACTCATGATAACCTTGCAGATATCTTCACGAAGCCCTTGGATGAAGCAAGATTTCGCGAGTTAAGGCATGAGCTAAATATCATTGATTCGAGCAATGTTGCTTGAACCCGTGCACACCCTACCACGCTCAATTTGTTGTCTAGTTTAGGTGTAGGCATGGACATAGGGGGAGTGGTGTTCTCTCAATGAACTCTCCCTCCCCCCATTATGCATAAATTGATCAAGTCTTTCACTCTAGCCATTGTGATGGTACGTGTGCTCAAAAGACGAGTTTTGGTCATGGGCCCAAGGTTAAAATCTTCGCGGCGCCATACCTCTTGACTCAAACATAGGTGGCTTCGGCCACCGCCCTCTCTTGTAGAGGGGTTTCTTGGCCTTTTTGTTGGTGTGTTCTCTTGCTGTTTTCTTTTTGAGCTAAGCCCTGTTGTCTTGTTGCTGCGTTGTGCTGGGCGGTACTGCCGCTGCTGGCGAGCGGCACTACCGCTGATAAGCGGTACTACCGCTGGTGTTGGACGGTACTACCATGGTACGCGGTACTACAGCTACACCAGTGCGGTACTACCGCTTATGAGCGGTACTACCGCTCCCCGGCGCGGTACTACCGCTGCGGGGCGGGGCCAGGGGTTTTTATCGGGGCAGGGGGAGGTTTCTTCTCCCCCATACCCATTCGCTCGCCCCCTCGTGCCTCTCCCTCTCTCCAGCACCGTTCAGCCGCGGAAGGGCTCCGGTGGATCTCCTCCTCCGGGGCGTTCCTCTCCATTTCCTTCCGTGGAGTCGATCCCCACCTCGTCCTCTTGCCATGGATGCCGGTATTGCCCCCGTTCCTTCTCTCTTTTGGTCTTGCTTTTAGTTCTTGTGCTTTAGGGGCAATGGTGGTGGCATCTCTAGATTTTTGGCTAAATCTAGGCTTGAGTTGGTTGGAGAAGGCAACTAGATCTTCTAGATTGATGTTTGGTAGGATTATTTTTGAATTTGGTAGGTCGGTAGTGCCGGATCTGTCCACGGTAGTAGGAAACCACTGTTTCACCGCCTCGTGCTTTGAAACTGCTGTTTATCCGCCTCAAGCCGTACTACCGCTCCCTTTGGAGCGGTGGTGCTACCGCTGCATGCCAATTTCCATCATTCTCCTGCCTTACCTTGATCTTCCTGTTGTGTTTGTTGGCTTATGCTCGTTTCTTCTGGTTGTTTTGCGTCCTTTTGTGTTTTTGGCTCCAGGTGATGACCTTTCCGAGCAGCAAGGACGCCGTATCAACCCCGGGCGTGCCACCTCCAAGCGCTACCGGACCTCAGAGCCTGCCGGTGGTTTCTCGAGCACCCAACCGCCTCCAGCGAGTGCTTCTGCAAGTGTTCCTCCACCTCCTCAGCAATCGAAGCGAGCTGCAAACAAGCCAAAAGGGAAGACTGTGACTGAGATGACCAACAAGGAGTTTTGGGAGAAGCGCCGCCGCAACCCCTATGCAGTGGACCAAGAACCCACTTTGGTCAACCGCCCATTCTGGAACCGGTTTCAGTTTGCCATCTACTTTGATGTGATCAAGGCCAAGAAGAATCTGTTTGTTGATGTTCGCTCCATTGACACTGATGCTATGGAGAAAGACCCAGAGTACTTTGGAGAAGCCCTACAGATGTGCACTCAGCTGAATATCCTCAAAATCATGCAGTTCAACAAGGACTTCGATGCGGATTTGGTGGCCCAGTTCTATGCCATCGTCCATCTTGGAACAGATGGCGACAGGACTCTGACTTGGATGACCAATGGCAAGCTGCTGTCTGTCAAGTGGCGGGCGTTCATGGAGTTACTTGATGTGGTGGATAACGGGCTTGAGACTCCTATCGGTTTCCGTCCTCACCGCCATGTTACTTCCACCCACAAGCAAGCCCTTTGGCCCTACTGCACCGTGAAGGTTCACCCTGTCACTGAGAAGAAGACCTACGAGCTGTGTCCGTATATGGACATTCTTCATCGCATATTCCGTGAGACTCTCTTCCCTCGCATTGGGAATCTGGATCAGGTCCACTCCTACCTCGTGGACATGCTCCTTTTCTGTCAGCATGAGAAGGAAGCAAACACTAGAGAGAGCCTGGATATCTCCCATGTCATGTGGTCTGAACTCCTATCTGCCGTGTCTGAGCGCTAGTGTCCTATCTATGGTCCCTTCATCATGAGGCTCATTGAGAGGGCCTGGGCACAGACTTATCCCAGAGTGCCGCTAGAAACTGGAGATTTGGTTTCTCGTGAGGTCAAGCGCCTGAGGAAGGACAACTAGACAGCGCCTCACACAGGGGGTCCTTCTGCTACTGCTGCCTCAGGGGGCCCGTCTGCTGCGGCTGCTGCCATGGATACTGAGGATGCTCCTGCTGCCCACGATGAGGACCTTGGCCACTCCAGTGCAGAACCATCATGGGCCCAGAAGCTCAAGCGCAAGATGAAGAAGCTCTTCTGCATGGAGTCCCATGGTCAGTGCATGACTCATGTGGCGGAGAAGAATGCCAGGACGCGCCACAAGGAGATCATGCACCAGCTGGGCGCCACTGTTGTCAGTGGATCTGAGGGACAGATCACTGAAGAGGAGGACTGGATTCATCAGAACTGTCACTAGACCGACTCCGATGCCGAGCAGTTTTCTACCCACGATGAAGATGCAGAGATGTGATGATCACCTGGAGTCGTAGTGTCTCTCTCTGCCCTTTTTGGTGTCTCGCTGCCAAAGGGGGAGAGAGTGTAGGGATTTGCTTGTTTTGCTTCTTGTGTCGTGCTTCGTTTTAGTCTTGTGGTTTCTTGTGCGTTTCTCTTGGTTTGTTTGTGAGACCTTAGTTCCCGCCATATGGTGTAAGACATATGCTACCTTAGTTATCTTCTTATCTATGTTTATGCACCTCGGTATCTTATAGCTTGCATGTTTATCCTATCATATATGTTGTTCTCTTTTATCTTGCTTAGGTTGTTGGTCTCTAAAATATAGGGGGAGCCGTGATCCCAGTATGTGTGCCGTGCAGTCCAAAGCACTCATCTAGTCTGCACACATCTAGGGGGAGCCTGTCTATATTTTAGAGGTGTGAGCTCACTTGCATTCTATATCATTACTCTTTTCTGTGCAAATCCCGTATTGTCATCAATCCACCAAAAAGGGGGAGATTGTAAGGGCATATTTATCCCTATGGTGTTTTGGTGATTGATGACAATGCATTTGCGGACTAATCGGGTGTTTTGAGTTTTCAGATATTCATTCTTCGGCACGGAACGATTATTTTCCCTCGGCGCTCTACTCAAGATGGTGTAGTTTCTTTCGTAACTTTGTTGGTGGACTAAGTTGCGTAGTAGTCACCGTACTATCAAGAGGGGATCTGCTTCGGTATGGTATGGGTGGAATCAACACGTACACGTCCTCTTCACATCCTACGTTTCTTTCCGCCCATATGGAGCTTTCTTTTCTCCACTCTTCAACTGTTCTTGGACCCAGCGGTAGTACCGCGGGCCACAGCGGTAGTACCGCTGAGGCTCACTAAGCGGCAGTACCGCTCCTCGGAGCGGTAGTACCGCTTGATGGCCTCAGCAGCAGTGCCTCTGCAGATCCGTGCTCCTACCGCCTCGACACAGTGGTTGGAGCGGTAGTACGGCTGTAGTCCACTAAGCGGTAGTACCGCTCCTCGGAGCGGTAGTACCGCTCCTCGGAGCGGTAGTACCGCTTGCTGGGCTCAGCCGCAGTACCGTTGTGGCTTCGTGCTCCTTCCGCTTCGATTCGAGTGCGCTTTTTCTCGTGTCGGGTTTTGCGGTACTAGCTGCGGTAGTAGTGGCGGTAGTGCTGCTTGTGAGCGGTAGTACCGCCCTACCTCCGCGGTAGTACCGATCTGGGTCCCAGCCCCAGCCCTTATCTTCTGGCGCGGCAGTACCGCTGAGGGGGAGCGGTAGTACCGCTTAAGGGCGGTAGTACCGCTCTGCCTCCGCGGCAGTACCGCTCTCTGCGGGGCTGAGTGGGGGTAACGGTTGACTAGTTTCCCCCACTATAAAAGGGCACCTTCTTCCCCCTCTTTGACTTACCTCTTCCCCCAACCTTCATTAGTGCCCAAGCACCATTTATTGCTCAAGCTCCATTGAATACCCCAAGCTTCCTCTTGCCCGATCTATCTCCCTAGCCAATCAAACTTGTTGATTTGCTCGGGAGTGGTTGAGAAGGCATCGATCTACACTTCCACCAAGGGATTTTTTATTCCCCCACTCATCCTTAGCGGATCTTGTTACTCTTGGGTGTTTGAGCACCCTAGACGGTTGAGGTCACCTCGGAGCCATATTCCATTGTGGTGAAGCTTCGTGGTCTTGTTGGGAGCCTCCGATTAAGTTGTGGAGTTTGCCCCAACCTTGTTTGTAAAGGTTCGATCGCTGCCTTCAAGGGCACCAATAGTGGAATCATGGCATCTCGCATTGTGTGAGGGCGTGAGGAGAATACGGTGGCCCTAGTGGCTTCTTGGGGAGCATTGTGCCTCCACACCGCTCCAACGGAGACGTACTTCCCCTCATAAGGAAGGAACTTCGGTAACACATCCTCGTCTTCACCGGATCCACTCTTGGTTATTTCTTACCTTTACTTGTGCTAGCTCTTTAGTGCTTGTTCCCTTGTTTGCTTGTGTGCTTGTTGTTGTTGCATCATATAGGTTGATCACCTAGTTGCACATCTAGACAACTTACTTTGATGCGAACTTTAATTTGGTAAAGAAAAGCTAAAAATTGGTAGTTGCCTATTCACCCCCCCCCCTCTAGTCAACCATATCGATCCTTTCAAAGGCAAAGGCCCAAAGTTGTTCCTATGGGGGTCATTTTCCTTCTTAATCAGATGTGGGAGGATAAGCAAATGGCACTAAGAGTTCAAACATTCGCTTGGAGGCTTCTTATAAAAGTGCTTCCTACGGATAAGAGGGTAGGTAGGTACTCAAAACATATCAATGAAAACTACTCTAGATGTGGCCAACTAGAAGATGAAATGCACATATTGTTTCTTTGCCCTTTTTCTAAAGCTGCATGGTTCTGCAATCCTTAGTTTATTAAACGGAATCTCTTGTTGAACATTATCATTCTATTCCTGATATAATTCGTGCTTTGGTTACATCTTAACATCCATAAATAAACTCGACTACTCTCTATACTTTTCTCTGGTGTCTTTGAAAAGCTCGGAATGACTGTCTATTTTGCAGAAAATTATGTAAGCCTTTCCAGTTGTATGTAGCATCAAATGTAACAACTGAAGCAACCAAATTAGAAGATAAGAACTCCACTCAGCAGCAAGAAAGCGATCAAGCTCAGGAGCAATTGCAAGTTTCTCCAACAACCATACATACACATGACTAATAATCTTGCAGGGAATGTCATCTTTTGCGACGCTGCTTGGGAGAGACGTACAGATTCAGAGTTGGGCCATGCTGGCTTAAGAGTAATCATAACCATGCAAGACAATCTGCACCTCCAACAACTGCACGTCTCTGCGCTTTCGCCTCCAGCTTCATCTGCACTCCAGTCTGAAACTTATGGGCTGCTCCTAGCTACAAAGTTAGCAGATCTTCTGCAGGTTTAAAACCCTCACTTTTACACGGACTACTCGGTGTTAGCTTCGGCAGCAAGGTCATCAACAGTGTTTGCCGCTCCAGGATGTTGGGAGAACATACCTCTCCTTGCAGAGATCCCAGCCTCTTGTTCTTTCAACTGTAACAAGATCACTCACATCAGCGGGAGCAAGAATGTAAAAGTTGATCATCAAGCTTAGTTAGCTCTTCGTATTCAGACAAGGTCCTTAGCTATCTGTTGCTTATGTACACAAGTAGGTCAAGGTCAATGTCCTGGCAAGGACATACTTTCTGCTTCTAGCATAGCTCCATTCATGCTCCTTTCTGTAAAATGTACCTGATCCTGAATAAAGCCTTCTTTTGTTAAAAAAGGAGAGATAATCCACCCGTTTAGGGCTGTGCTAGTTCCCCCAAAACTTGTTTGTTTACATGGTATCAAAATAGGTCTCGATGACCACTTCTTCCGCCTCTTCGAGCACAGCCGCCGCCGCCACTATGGCCATCGTCGCCACTACAACTATTGTCGCTGCATCTCTCATGGTCATTGCGGTCTCTTCCTCCACTGCCCCGATGATCTCGCCGTTCCTATCAAGTCTTCTCGTCGGGAGTGCGTCAGGCCTCTGGTTTGATTGTTCCCTAGGTGCTGGACTGTTTGCCTCGCCACCTGCGCCTGGCTCCTCACCTTTCCTGGCACCTCCCACTACTAGGGAAAACCTTATACACAGCATCTTAGCAATAGCGTTGGACAAAATGAGGCGCTATTGCTACTTAGTAGTAGCGTGTGTAAGAAAATGGCGCTATTGCTATCACTTTAGCAATAGCGCATACTGGCAAAACGTGTTGCTGCTAAACTTGAACTGGGCGCACATGGATAGCCCCACTTAGCAGCAGCGCGCATCGTACCCAGCGCTACTGCTATGCTCCGTAGCAATAGCGCTTTTCTCGAACCCGCGCTACTACTAACCCTACCTTATTGTCCCCACGCGGCTGACCCCCTCACTCTTCCTCTCAGCCACTCTTCCCCCGCATGCCCTGCTGTCCGCCGCTGTCGCGCTGCTCCTCCTCCACCAAGGTACTCCCTCCATCCCTCCTCCTCCCACCACGCCCTCCTCCCTCCTCCTCTGGCCGCCCCCTTCTCTTTCCTCCTCCGGCCGGCCTTCCTCCCTCCTTTGCCGGTAACCCTCCTCCCACCGCCCCTCCCCCTCCTCTCTCCTCCCTCCTCCCACCCCTCTCACCCCCTCCTCCCTCCTCCGATCCCACCGCCCTCCTCCTCTCTCCTCCCTCCTCCCAGCCCCTCCTCCCTCCATCTCTATTTTTCCTGTTTTTTACTGTAGTTTTTTTACTATTGTATAATGTAGTTTTTTACTATTTTTAGTAAGTGTTTAATAGAATTAGTAAGAAAATTAATAGAACTAGTTGAACTAGTTTATTTTTAGTAAGAACTAGTTTATTTTTATTTATAGTAAGTGCTTGGTTGAATTAGTTGAATTAATAGAACTAGTCTAATTAAAATGTTACTATAGAACTAGTTTATTTTTAGAAGAAAATTAATAGAACTAGTTTATTTTTAGGTGTATTTAACAGAATTCTAGGTTGATTCGTTTTGAAGTGGACATGTCATATTTTGAACATGTCACATTTGTTGTTATTTTTTTAGTTAAAGCAATTATTCCCGCATCGACGTCGATGATGCCTGCTTGATCAGAGGGGCCATGTCCTGGACTGGGCTCCGCCGGGCTGGTACTCGAAGGTGCTACCTTCCGAGGGCACAGCTTGGTGAGGAGCCAGCCCGTCCTTGACCCGAACCTTCTTTGGTGGCAGTCGCATGGGCCAGTGATGGTGCGGAGGCTTGAGGACCCCGCGAAGGTGGTACGTCACCGTGTCAGCAAGGATGACGAGCACGTCCGTCGCTACATGGTTGCATTGGAGGGTAGTGTTGGGGATCGTAGGACAAATTTAAAATTTTCTACGCGTCACCAAGATCAATCTATGGAGTCATCTAGCAACGAGAGGGAGAGGAGTGCATCTACATACCCTTGTAGATCGCAAGCGGAAGCGTTCAAGAGAACGGGGTTGATGGAGTCATACTCGTCGTGATCCAAATCACCGATGACCGAGCACCGAACGAACGGCACCTCCGCGTTCAACACACGTATGGTTGGGAGAGACGTCTCCTCCTTCTTGATCCAGCAAGGGAAGGAGAGGCTGATGGAGATCCAGCAGCACGACGGCGTGGTGGTGGAAGTAGCGAGATCCCGGCAGGGCTTCGCCAAGCGCAGGCGGGGAGGAAGAGGTGTCACGGGAGGGAGGGACGCGCCAGGGACTTGGGTGCGGTTGCCCTCCCCCCCTCCATTATATATATGGGGCCTGGGGGCACCAGCCCCTAGAGATCTCATCTAATGGGGGGGCCTAGGGGGTGGCTTGGCCCCCAAGCCAGGTGGAGGCGCCCCCACCCCCTTAGGGTTTCCAACCCTAGGCGCAAGGGAGGCCCAAGGGGGGTGCACCAACCCACCAGGGGCTGGTTCCCTTCCCACTTCAGCCCATGGGACCCTCCGGGATAGGTGGCCCCACCCGGTGGACCCCCGGGACCCTTCCGGTGGTCCCGGTACAATACCGGTGACCCCCAAAACTTTCCCGATGGCCGAAACTGGACTTCCTATATACAAATCTTTACCTCCAGACCATTCTGGAACTCCTCGTGACGTCCGGGATCTCATTCGGGACTCCGAACAACTTTCGGGTTACCGTACTAATATCTCTACAACCCTAGCGTCACCGAACCTTAAGTGTGTAGACCCTACGGGTTCGGGAACCATGCAGACATGGCCGAGACAACTCTCCGGCCAATAACCAACATCGGGATCTGGATACCCATGTTGGCTCCCACATGTTCCACGATGATCTCATCGAATGAACCACGATGTCGAGGATTCAATCAATCCCGTATTCAATTCCCTTTGTCAATCGGTACGTTACTTGCCCGAGATTCGATCGTCGGTATCCCAATACCTCGTTCAATCTCGTTACCGGCAAGTCACTTTACTCGTTCCGCAACACATCATCCCATGACCAACCCTTAGTCACATTGAGCTCATTACGATGATGTCTTACCGAGTGGGCCCAGAGATACCTCTCCGTCATGCGGAGTGACAAATCCCAGTCTCGATTCGTGCCAACCCAACAGGCACTTTCGGAGATACCCGTAGTGCACCTTTATAGTCACCCAATTACGTTGTGACGTTTGGCACACCCAAAGTATTCCTACAGTATTCGGGAGTTGTACAATCTCATGGTCTAAGGAAAGGATACTTGACATTAGAAAAGCTCTAGCAGACGAGCTACACGATCTTGTGCTATGCTTAAGATTGGGTCTTGTCCATCACATCATTCTCCTAATGATGTGATCCCGTTATCAATGACATCTAATGTCCATAGTCAGGAAACCATGACTATATGTTGATCAACGAGTTAGTCAACTAGAGGCTCATTAGGGACATGTTGTGGTCTATGTATTCACACATGTATTACGATTTCCGGATAACACAATTATAGCATGAACAATAGACAATTATCATGAACAAGGAAATATAATAATAACCATTTTATTATTGCCTCTATGGCATATTTCCAACAGTCTCCCACTTGCACTAGAGTTAATAATCTAGTTACATTGTGATGAATCGAACACCCATAGAGTTCTGGTGTTGATCATGTTTTGCTCGAGGAAGAGGTTTAGTCAACGGATCTGCGACATTCAGGCCCGTATGCACTTTACAAATATCTATGTCTCCATTTTGAACATTTTCACGAATGGAGTTGAAGCGACGCTTGATATGCCTGGTCTTCCTGTGAAACATGGGCTCCTTGCCAAGGGCAATAGCTCCAGTGTTGTCACTGAAGAGAGTCATCGGGCCCGACGTATTGGGAATAACTCCTAGGTCGGTAATGAACTCCTTCACCCAGATTGCTTCTTGTGCTGCCTCCGAGGCTGCCATGTACTCCGCTTCACATGTAGATCCCGCCACGACGCTTTGCTTGCAACTGCACCAGCTGACTGCCCCACCATTCAAAATATACACGTATCCGGTTTGTGACTTAGAGTCATCCAGATCTGTGTTGAAGCTAGCATCGATGTAACCCTTTACGACGAGCTCTTCATCACCTCCATAGACAAGAAACATATCCTTGGTCCTTTTCAGGTACTTCAGGATATTCTTGACCGCTGTCTAATGTTCCATGCCGGGATTACTTTGGTACCTTCCTACCAAACTTACGACAAGGTTTACATCAGGTCTGGTACACAACATGGCATACATGATAGATCCTATGGCCGAGGCATAGGGGACGACACTCATCTTTTCTCTATCTTCTGCCGTGGTCGGGCATTGAGCCATGCTCAATCTCATACCTTGCAATACAGGCAAGAACCCCTTCTTGGACTGATCCATATTGAACTTCTTCAATATCTTGTCAAGGTACGCACTTTGTGAAAGACCAATGAGGCGTCTCGATCTATCTCTATAGATCTTGATGCCTAATATATAAGCAGCTTCTCCAAGGTCCTTCATTGAGAAACACTTGTTCAAGTAGGCCTTTATGCTTTCCAAGAATTCTATATCATTTCCCATCAATGGTATGTCATCCACATATAATATGAGAAATGCTACAGAGCTCCTACTCACTTTCTTGTAAACACATGCTTCTCCATAAGTCTGCGTAAACCCAAACGCTTTTATCATCTCATCAAATCGAATGTTCCAACTCCGAGATGCTTGCACCAGCCCATAGATTGAGTGTTGGAGCTTGCACACCTTGTCAGCATTCTTAGGATCGACAAAACCTTCCGGTTGCATCATATACAATTCTTCCTTAAGGAAACCATTAAGGAATGTTGTTTTGACGTCCATTTGCCATATCTCATAATCATAGAATGCGGCAATTGCTAACATGATTCGGACGGACTTCAACTTCGCTACGGGTGAGAAAGTCTCATCGTAGTCAACCCCTTGAACTTGTCAATAACCCTTAGCAACAAGCCGAGCCTTATAGATGGTCACATTACCATCCGCGTCTATCTTCTTCTTAAAGATCCATTTATTTTCTATGGCTCACCGATCATTGGGCAAGTCAGTCAAAGTCCATACTTCGTTTTCATACATGGATCCTATCTCGGATTTCATGGCTTCCAGCCATTTGTCGAAATCTGGGCCCGCCATCGCTTCTTCATAGTTTGAAGGTTCACCATTGTCTAACAACATGATTTCCAGGACAGGGTTGCCATACCACTCTGGTGCGGAACGTGTCCTTGTGGACCTTCGAAGTTCAGTAGCAACTTGATCTGAAGTTTCATGATCATCATCATTAACTTCCTCCCTAGTCGGTGCAGGCACCTCAGGAACATTTTCTTGAGCTGCGCCACTCTCCGGTTCAAGAGACAATACTTCATCAAGTTCTACTTTCCTCCCACTTACTTCTTTCGAGAGAAACTCTTTCTCTAGAAAGGATCCATTCTTAGCAACAAAGGTCTTGCCTTCGGATCTGAGGTAGAAGGTATACCCAATAGTTTCTTTAGGGTATCCTATGAAGACACATTTTTCGATTTGGGTTCGAGCTTTTCAGGTTGAAGTTTCTTGACATAAGCATCGCATCCCCAATCTTTCAGAAATGACAGCTTAGGTTTCTTGCCAAACCACAATTCATACGGTGTCGTCTCAACGGATTTCGACGGAGCCCTATTTAAAGTGAATGCGGCAGTCTCTATAGCATAACCCCAAAATGATAGCGGTAGATCAGTAAGAGACATCATAGATCGTACCATATACAACAGGGTGCGATTACGACGTTCAGACACACCATTACACTGTGGTGTTCCAGGCGGCGTGAGTTGTGAAACTATTCCACATTTCCTTAAGTGCGTGCCAAATTCGTGACTCAAATATTCTCCCCCATGATCTGATCGTAAGAACTTAATTTTCCTATCACGTTGATTCTCAACCTCACTCTGAAATTCCTTGAACTTTTCAAAGGTCTCAGACTTGTGTTTCATTAAGTAGACATACCCATATCTACTTAAGTCATTAGTGAGGGTGAGGACATAACAATAGCCACCGCGAGCCTCAACGCTCATTGGACCGCACACATCAGTATGTATGATTTCCAATAAGTTGGTTGCTCGCTCCATTGTTCCGGAGAACGGAGTCTTGGTCATTTTGCCCATGAGGCATGGTTCGCACGTGTCAAATGATTCATAATCAAGAGACTCCAAAAGTCCATCTGCATGGAGTTTCTTCATGCGTTTTACACCAATGTGACCAAGGCGGCAGTGCCACAAGTATGTGGGACTATCATTATCAACCTTACATCTTTTGGCATTCACACTATGAATGTGTGTAACATCACGTTCGAGATTAAATAAGAATAAACCATTGACCAATGAGGCATGACCATAAAACATGTCTCTCATATAAATAGAACAACCATCATTCTCAGATTTAAATGAGTAGCCATCTCGCATTAAACGAGATCCAGATACAATGTGCATGCTCAAAGTTGGTACTAAATAACAATTATTGAGGTTTAAAACTAATCCCGTAGGTAAATGTAGAGGTAGCGTGCCGACGGCGATCACATCGACCTTGGAACCATTCTCGATGCGCATCGTCACCTCGTCCTTCGCCAGTCTCCGTTTATTCAGTAGTTCCTGTTTTGAGTTACAAATATGAACAACTGCACCGGTAGCAAATACCCAGGAGCTACTACGAGCGCTGGTTAGGTACACATCAATAACATGTATATCACATATACCTTTGGTATTGCCGACCTTCTTATCCGCTAAGTACTTGGGGCAGTTCCGCTTCCAGTGATCGTTTCCCTTGCAATAAAAGCACTCAGTCTCAGGCTTGGGTCCATTCTTTGGCTTCTTCCCGGCATCTTGCTTACGGGGCGCGGCAACTCCCTTGCCGTCCTTCTTGAAGTTCTTTTTACCCTTGCCTTTCTTGAACTTAGTGGTTTTATTCACCATCAACACTTGATGTTCCTTTTTGATTTCCACCTTCGCTGATTTCAGCATTGAATATACCTCGGGAATGATCTTTTCCATCCCCTGCATTTTGAAGTTCATCACAAAGCTCTTGTAGCTAGTGGGAGCGACTGAAGGATTCTGTCAACGACCGCATCATCCGGGAGATTAACTCCCAGCTGAGACAAGCGGTTGTGCAACGCAGACATTTTGAGTATGTGCTCGCTCACAGAACTGTTCTCCTCCATCTTACAACTGTAGAACTTGTCGGAGACTTCATATCTCTCGACCCGGGCATGAGCTTGGAAAACCATTTTCAGCTCTTGGAACATCTCATATGCTCCGTGTTGCTCAAAACGCTTTTGGAGCCCCGGTTCTAAGCTGTAAAGCATGCCGCACTGAACCAGGGAGTAATCATCACTACGCGTCTGCCAAGCGTTCATAACGTCTTGTTCTGCAGGGAAAGCATGTGCTTCATCTAGCGGTGCATCAAGGACATATGCTTTCCTGGCAGCTATGAGGATAATCCTCAGGTTACGGACCAAGTCCGTGTACTTGCTGCCATCGTCTTTCAGCTTGGTTTTCTCTAGGAACGCATTGAAGTTGAGGGCAACATTAGCGTGGGCCATTTGATCTACAAGACATATTGCAAAGATTTTTAGACTATGTTCATGATAATTAAGTTCATCTAATCAAATTATTAAATGAACTCCCACTCAGATAGACATCCCTCCCGTCATCTAAGTGATACATGATCCGAGTCAACTAGGCCATGTCCGATCATCATGTGAGACGGACTAGTCATCATCGGTGAACATTTTCATGTTGATCGTATCTTCTATACGACGCATGTTCGACCTTCCGGTCTACTGTGTTCCGAGGCCATGTCTGTACATGCTAGGCTCGTCAAGTCAACCTAAGTGTATTGCGTGTGTATATCTGGCTTACACCCATTGTATGCGAACGTTAGAACCTATCACACCCGATCATCACGTGGTGCTTCGGTGTTGGGGAACGTAGTAATTTCGAAAATTTTCCTACGCACACGCAAGATCATGGTGATGCATAGCAACGAGGGAGAGTCTGATCTACGTACCCTTGTAGACCGCAACGGAAGCGTTGACACAGCGTAGAGGAAGTAGTCGTACGTCTTCTTCCCGATCTGACCGATCCAAGCACTGTTACTCCGGCACCTCCGAGTTCTTAGCACACGTTCAGCTCGATGACGATCCTCGGGCTCCGATCCAGCAAAGCGTCGAGGAAGAGTTTTTTCAGCACGACGGTGTGGTGACGATCTTGATGTACTACCGATGCAGGGCTTCGCCTAAGCTCTACAACGATATGACCGAGGTGGAATTTGGTGGCAGGGGGCACCGCACACGGCTAAGGAACGATCAACAATGATCAACTTGTGTGTCTTGGGGTGTCCCCTGCCCCCGTATATAAAGGGGCAAAGGGGGAGAGGTGCGGCCGGCCCCTTGGTGCGCCAGGAGGAGTCCTACTCCTACCGGGAGTAGGACTCCCCCCTCCAATCCTATTCCAACTAGGATTCTCCAAAGAGAAGAGAGAAAGAGGGGGGCCGGCCCCTTCTCCTAGTCCTAATAGGACTAGGGAAGGGGGAGAGGTGCGCAGCCCTTATGGGCAGCCCTCTCACCTTTCCACTAAGGCCCATGTAGGCCCATTTGGCTCCCGGGGGGTTCCCGTAACCCTCCCGGTAATCCGGTAAAATCCCGATTTTACCCGGAACACTTCCGATGTCCAAACATAGGCTTCCAATATATCAATCTTTACGTCTCGACCATTTCGAGACTCCTCGTCATGTCCGTGATCACATCCGGGACTCCGAACAACCTTCGATACATCAAAATGCATAAACTCATAATAACTGTCATCGTAACGTTAAGCGTGCGGACCCTACGGTTCGAGAACAATGTAGACATGACCGAGACATGTCTCCGATCAATAACCAATAGCGGGACCTGGATGCCCATATTGGCTCCTACATATTCTACGAAGATCTTTATCGGTCAGACCGCATAACAACATACGTTGTTCCCTTTGTCATCGGTATGTTGCTTGCCCGAGATTCGATCGTCGGTATCCAATACCTAGTTCAATCTCGTTACTGGCAAGTCTCTTTACTCGTTCCGTAATACATCATCTCATAACTAACATCTTTAGTTATTATGCTTGCAAGGCTTATGTGATGTGTATTACCGAGAGGGCCCAGAGATACCTCTCCGACAATCGGAGTGACAAACCCTAATCTCGAAATACGCCAACCCAACATCTACCATTGGAGACACCTCTAGTACTCCTTTATAATCACCCAGTTACGTTGTGACGTTTGGTAGTACCCAAAGTGTTCCTCCGGTAAACGGGAGTTGCATAATCTCATAGTTATAGGAACATGTATAAGTCATGAAGAAAGCAATAGCAACATACTAAACGATCGGGTGCTAAGCTAATGGAATGGGTCATGTCAATCAGATCATTCAACTAATGATGTGACCTCGTTAATCAAATAACAACTCTTTGTTCATGGTTAGGAAACATAACCATCTTTGATTAATGAGCTAGTCAAGTAGAGGCATACTAGTGACACTCTGTTGGTCTATGTATTCACACATGTATTATGTTTCCGGTTAATACAATTCTAGCATGAATAATGAACATTTATCATGATATAAGGAAATAAATAATAACTTTATTATTGCCTCTAGGGCATATTTCCTTCAGTCTCCCACTTGCACTAGAGTCAATAATCTAGTTCACATCGCCATGTGATTTAGCAGCAATAGTTCACATCGCCATGTGATTAACACCCATAGTTCACATTGTCATGTGACCAACACTCAAAGGGTTTACTAGAGTAAGTAATCTAGTTCACATATCTATGTGATTAACACCCAAAGAGTACTAAGGTGTGATCATGTTTTGCTTGTGAGATAATTTTAGTCAACGGGTCTGTCACATTTAGATCTGTAAGTATTTTGCAAGTTCTATGTCTACAATGCTCTACACGGAGCTACTCTAGCTAATTGCTCCCACTTTCAATATGTATCCAGATTGAGACTTTAGATTCATCTGGATCAGTGTCAAAAACTTGCATCGACGTAACCCTTTACTACGAACCTTTTTGTCACGTCCATAATCGAGAAACATATCCTTATTTCACTAAGGATAATTTTGACCGCTGCCCAGTGATCTACTCCTAGATCACTATTGTACTCCCTTGCCAAATCAATGCAGGGTATACAATAGATCTGGTATACAGCATGACATACTTTATAGAACCTATGGCCAAGGCATAGGGAATGACTTTCATTCTCTTTCTATCTTCTGCCGTGGTCGGGCTTTGAGTCTTACTCAACTTCACACCTTGTAATACAGGCAAGAACTCTTTCTTTGACTGCTCCATTTTGAACTACTTCAAAATCTTGTCAAGGTATGTACTCATTGAAAAAACTTATCAAGCGTCTTGATCTATCTCTATAGATCTTGAAGCTCAATATGTAAGCAGCTTCACCGTAGTCTTTCTTTGAAAAACTCCTTTCAAACACTCCTTTATGCTTTACAGAATAATTCTACATTATTTCCGATCAACAATATGTCATTCACATATACTTATCAGAAATGCTGTAGTGCTCCCACTCACTTTCTTGTAAATACAGGCTTCACCGCAAGTCTGTATAAAACTATATGCTTTGATCAACTCATCAAAGCGTATATTCCAACTCCGAGACGCTTGCACCAGTCCATAAATGGATCGCTGGAGCTTGCATACTTTGTTAGCTCCCTTTGGATCGACAAAACCTTCCGGTTGCATCATATACAACTCTTCTTTAATAAATCTATTAAGGAATGCAGTTTTGTTTATCCATTTGCCAGATTTCATAAAATGCGGCAATTACTAACATGATTCGGACAGACTTAAGCATAGATACGAGTGAGAGAATCTCATCGTAGTCAACACCTTGAACTTGTCGAAAACCTTTTGCGACAATTCTAGCTTTGTAGATAATAACATTACTATCAGCGTCCGTCTTCCTCTTGAAGATCCATTTATTCTCAATTGCTTGCCGATCATCAGGCAAGTCAACCAAAGTCCAAACTTTGTTCTCATACATGGATCATATCTCAGATTTCATGGCCTCAAACCATTTCGCGGAATCTGGGCTCATCATCGCTTCCTCATAGTTCGTAGGTTCGTCATGGTCAAGTAACATGACCTCTAGAACAGGATTACCGTACCACTCTGGTGCGGATCTCACTCTGGTTTACCTACGAGATTTGGTAGTATCTTGATCCGAAGTTTCATGATCATTATCATTAGCTTCCTCACTAATTGGTGTAGGAGTCACAAGAACAGATTTCTGTGATGAACTACTTTCCAATAAAGGAGAAGGTACAATTACCTTATCAAGTTCTACTTTCCTCCCACTCACTTCTTTCGAGAAAAACTCCTTCTCTAGAAAGTATCCATTATAAGCAATGAATGTCTTGCCTTAGGATCTGTGATAGAAGGTGTACCCAACAGTCTCCTTTTGGGTATCCTATGAAGACATATTTCTCCGATTTGGTTTTGAGATTATCAGGATGAAACTTTTTCACATAAGCATCACAACCCCAAACTTTAAGAAATGACTACTTTGGTTTCTTGCTAAACCACAGTTCAGATTGTGTCGTCTCAACGGACTTAGATGGTGCCCCTTTTTAACGTGAATGCAGCTGTCTCTAATGCATAACCCCAAAACGATAGTGGTAGATCGGTAAGAGACACCATAGATCGCACTATATCTAATAAAGTACGGTTATGACGTTCGGACACACCATTACACTATGGTGTTCCTTGTGGCGTGAGTAGTGAAACTATTTCACATTGTTTTTAACTGAAGGCCAAACTCGTAACTCAAATACTCTTCTCTACGATCAGATCATAGAAACTTTATTTTCTTGTTGCGATGATTTTTCACTTCACTCTGAAATTCTTTGAACTTTTCAAATGTTTCAGACTTATGTTTCATCAAGTAGATATACTCATATCTGCTCAAATCATCTGTGAAGATCAGAAAATAATGATACCTGTCGCGAGCCTCAATATTCATCGGACCACATACATCAGTATGTATGATTTCCAACAAATCTTTTCTCGCTCCATTGTTCCGGAGAACGGCGTTTTAGTCATCTTGCCCAAAAGGCATGGTTCGCAAGCATCAAGTGATTCATAATCAAGTGATTCCGAAAGCCCATCAGCATGGAGTTTCTTCATGCGCTTTATACCAATATGACCTAAACAGCAGTGCCACAAATAAGTTGCACTATCATTATTAACTTTGCATCTTTTGGTTTCAATATTATGAATATGTGTATTATTAAGATCGAGATCCAATGAACTATTTTCATTGGGTGTGTAACCATGTAAGGTTTTATTCATGTAAACAGAACAACAATTTATTCTTTTACTTAAATGAATAACTGTATTACAATAAACATGATCAAATTATATTCATGCTCAACACAAACACTAAATAACACTTATTTAGTTTCAACACTAATCCCGAAAGTATAGGGGAGTGTGCGATGATGATCATATCAATCTTGGAACCACTTCCAACACACATCGTCACTTCACCCTTAACTAGTCTCTGTTCATTCTGCAACTCCCGTTTCGAGTTACTACTCTTAGCAACTGAACTAGCATCAAATACTAAGGGGTTGCTATAAACACTAGTAAAGTACACATCAATAACATGTATATCAAATATACTTATGTTCACTTTGCCATCCTTCTTATCCGCCAATCACTTGGGGTAGTTCCGCTTCCAGTGACCAGTCCCTTTGCAGTAGAAGCACTTAGTCTCAGGCTTAGGATCAGACTTGGGCTTCTTCACTTGAGCAGCAACTTGCTTGCCGTTCTTCTTGAAGTTCCCCTTCTTCCCTTTGCCCTTTTTTTTGAAACTAGTGGTCTTGTCAACCATCAACACTTGATGTTTTTTCTTGATTTCTACCTTCGTCGATTTCAGCATCATGAAGAGCTTGGGAATTACTTTTGTCATCCCTTGCATATTATAGTTCATCACGAAGTTCTACTAACTTGGTGATGGTGACTAGAGAATTCTGTCAATCACTATCTTATCTGGAAGATTAACTCCCACTTGATTCAAGCGATTGTAGTACTCAGACAATCTGGGCACATGCTCACTAGTTGAGCGATTCTCCTCCATCTTTTAGCTATAGAACTTGTTGGAGACTTCATATCTCTCAACTCGGGTATTTGCTTGAAATATTAACTTCAACTCCTGGAACATCTCATATGTTCCATGACGTTCAAAACGTCTTTGAAGTCCCGAATCTAAGCCGTTAAGCATGGTGCACTTAAACTATCAAGTAGTCATCATATTGAGCTAGCCAAACGTTCATAACGTCTGCATCTGCTCCTGCAATAGGTCTGTCACCTAGCGGTGCATCTAGGACATAATTTTTCTATGCAGCAATGAGGATAAACCTCAGATCACGGATCCAATCCGCATCATTGCTACTAACATCTTTCAACACAATTTTCTCTAGGAACATATCAAAATAAACACAGGGAAGCAACAACGCGAGCTATTGATCTACAACATAATTTGCAAAATACTACCAGGACTAAGTTCATGATAAATTTAAGTTCAATTAATCATATTACTTAGGAACTCCCACTTAGATAGACATCCCTCTAATCCTCTAAGTGATCACGTGATCCAAATCAACTAAACCATAACCGATCATCACGTGAGATGGAGTAGTTTTCAATGGTGAACATCGTCATGTTGATCATATCTACTATATGATTCACGCTCGACCTTTCAGTCTCTGTGTTCCGAGGCCATATCTGCATATGCTAGGCTCGTCAAGTTTAACCTGAGTATTCTGCGTGTGCAAAACTGGCTTGCACCCGTTGTAGATGGACGTAGAGCTTATCACACCCGATCATCACGTGGTGTCTGGGCACGACGAACTTTGGCAACGGTGCATACTCAGGGAGAACACTTCTTGATAATTTAGTGAGAGATCATCTTATAATGCTACCGTCAATCAAAGCAAGATAAGATGCATAAAAGGATAAACATCACATGCAATCAATATAAGTGATATGATATGGCCATCATCATCTTGTGCTTGTGATATCCATCTCCGAAGCACCGTCATGATCACCATCGTCACCGGCGCGACACCTTGATCTCCATCGTAGCATCATTGTCGTCTCGCCAATCTTATGCCTCCATGACTATCACTACCGCTTAGTAATAAAGTAAAGCATTACATCGCGATTGCATTGCATACAATAAAGCGACAACCATATGGCTCCTGCCAGTTGCCGATAACTTGGTTACAAAACATGATCATCTCATACAATAAAATCAGCATCATGCCTTGACCATATCACATCACAACATGCCCTGCAAAAACAAGTTAGACGTCCTCTACTTTGTTGTTGCAAGTTTTACGTGGCTGCTACGGGCTTAAGTAAGAACTCATCTCACCTACGCATCAAAACCACAACGATAGTTTGTCAAATAGACTCCGTTTTAACCTTCTCAAGGACCGGGCGTAGCCACACTTGGTTCAACTAAAGTTGGAGAGACAGTCTTCCGCAAGCCATCTATGTGCAAAGCACGTCGAGGGAACTGGTCTCGCGTAAGAGTACGCGTAAGGTTGGTCCGGATCGTCTTGTCCAACAATACCGCCGAACCAAAGTATGACATGCTGGTAGGCAGTATGACTTGTATCGCCCACAACTCACTTGTGTTCTACTCGTGCAAATAACATCAAACCATAAAACCTAGGCTCGGATGCCACTGTTGGGGAACATAGTAATTTCGAAAATTTTCCTACGCACACGCAAGATCATGGTGATGCATAGCAACGAGGGAGAGTCTGATCTACGTACCCTTGTAGATCGCAACGGAAGCGTTGACACAACGTAGAGGAAGTAGTCGTACGTCTTCTTCCCGATCCGACCGATCCAAGCACCGTTACTCCGGCACCTCCGAGCTCTTAGCACACGTTCAGCTCGATGACGATCCTCGGGCTCCGATCCAACAAAGCGTCGAGGAAGAGTTTTGTCAGCACGACGGTGTGGTGACGATCTTGATGTACTACCGATGCAGGGCTTCGCCTAAGCTCTACAACGATATGACCGAGGTGGAATTTGGTGGCAAGGGGCACCGCACACGGCTAAGGAACGATCAACAATGATCAACTTGTGTGTCTTGGGGTGTCCCCTGCCCCCGTATATAAAGGGGCAAAGGGGGAGAGGTGCGGCCGGCCCCTTGGTGCGCCAGGAGGAGTCCTACTCCTACCGGGAGTAGGACTCCCCCCTCCAATCCTATTCCAACTAGGATTCTCCAAAGAGAAGAGAGAAAGAGGGGGGCCGGCCCCTTCTCCTAGTCCTATTAGGACTAGGGAAGGGGGAGAGGTGCGCAGCCCTTGTGGGCAGCCCTCTCACCTTTCCACTAAGGCCCATGTAGGCCCATTTGGCTCCCGGGGGGTTCCGGTAACCCTCCCGGTAATCCGGTAAAATCCCGATTTTACCCGGAACACTTCCGATGTCCAAACATAGGCTTCCAATATATCAATCTTTACGTCTCGACCATTTCGAGACTCCTCGTCATGTCCGTGATCACATCCGGGACTCCGAACAACCTTCGGTACATCAAAATGCATAAACTCATAATAACTGTCATCGTAACGTTAAGCGTGCGGACCCTACGGTTCGAGAACAATGTAGACATGACCGAGACATGTCTCCGGTCAATAACCAATAGCGGGACCTGGATGCCCATATTGGCTCCTACATATTCTACGAAGATCTTTATCGGTCAGACCGCATAACAACATACGTTGTTCCCTTTGTCATCGGTATGTTGCTTGCCCGAGATTCGATCGTCGGTATCCAATACCTAGTTCAATCTCGTTACTGGCAAGTCTCTTTACTCGTTCCGTAATACATCATCTCATAACTAACATATTTAGTTATTATGCTTGCAAGGCTTATGTGATGTGTATTACCGAGAGGGCCCAGAGATACCTCTCCGACAATCGGAGTGACAAACCCTAATCTCGAAATACGCCAACCCAACATCTACCATTGGAGACACCTGTAGTACTCCTTTATAATCACCCAGTTACGTTGTGACGTTTGGTAGTACCCAAAGTGTTCCTCCGGTAAACGGGAGTTGCATAATCTCATAGTTATAGGAACATGTATAAGTCATGAAGAAAGCAATAGCAACATACTAAACGATCGGGTGCTAAGCTAATGGAATGGGTCATGTCAATCAGATCATTCAACTAATGATGTGACCTCATTAATCAAATAATAACTCTTTGTTCATGGTTAGGAAACATAACCATCTTTGATTAACGAGCTAGTCAAGTAGAGGCATACTAGTGACACTCTGTTGGTCTATGTATTCACACATGTATTATGTTTCCGGTTAATACAATTCTAGCATGAATAATGAACATTTATCATGATATAAGGAAATAAATAATAACTTTATTATTGCCTCTAGGGCATATTTCCTTCATTCGGAACAACGGACCTTAGCAACGGTGCACAGTTAGGGGGAACACTTTCTTGAAATTATTGTGATGGATCATCTTATTTATGCTACCGTCGTTCTAAGCAAATAAGATGTAAAACATGATAAACATCACATGCAATCAAATAGTGACATGATATGGCCAATATCATTTTGCTCCTTTTGATCTCCATCTTCGGGGCACCATGATCATCATCGTCACCGGCATGACACCATGACCTCCATCATCATGATCTCCATCATCGTGTCTTCATGAAGTTGTCTCGCCAACTATTACTTCTACTACTATGGCTAACGGTTAGCAATAAAGTAAAGTAATTACATGACATTTATGTTGACACGCGGGTCATAAATAAATTAAGATAACTCCTATGGCTCCTGCCGGTTGTCATGCTCATCGACATGCAAGTCGTGATTCCTATTACAAGAACATGATCAATCTCATACATCACATATATCATTCATCACATCATTTTGGCCATATCACATCACACGGCACATGCTGCAAAAACAAGTTAGACGTCCTCTAGTTGTTGTTGCAAGTTTTACGTGGCTGTTATAGGTTTCTAGCAAGAACGTTTCTTACCTACGCCAAAAACCACAATGTGATATGCCAATTTCTATTTACCCTTCATAAGGACCCTTTTCATCGAATCCGATCCAAGTAAAGTGGGAGAGACAGACACCCACTAGCCACCTTATGCAACTAGTGCATGTCAGTCAGTGGAATCAGTCTCACGTAAGCGTACGTGTAAGGTCGGTCCGGGCCGCTTCATCCCACGATGCCGCCGAATCAAGATAAGACTAGTAACGGCAAGTAAATTGACAAAATCAACGCCCACAACAACTTGTGTTCTACTCGTGCATAGAAACTACGCATAGACCTAGCTCATGATGCCACTGTTGGGGATCGTAGCACAAATTTAAAATTTTCTACGCATCACCAAGATCAATCTATGGAGTCATCTAGCAATGAGAGGGAGAGGAGTGCATCTACATACCCTTATAGATCGCAAGCGGAAGCGTTCAAGAGAACGGGGTTGATGGAGTCATACTCGTCGTGATCCAAATCACCGATGACCGAGCGCCGAACGGACGGCACCTCCGCGTTCAACACACGTATGGTTGGGAGAGACGTCTCCTCCTTCTTGATCCAGCAAGGGAAGGAGAGTTTGATGGAGATCCAGCAGCACTACGGCGTGGTGGTGGAAGTAGCGGGATCCCGGCAGGGCTTCGCCAAGCGCAAGCGGGAAGGAAGAGGTGATACGGGAGGGAGGGAGGTGCCAGGGACTTGGGTGCGGCTTCCCTCCCTCCCCTCCACTATATATAGGTGGCCTGGGGGGGCGCTGGCCCCTAGAGATCCCATCTAATGGGGGGCGGCAGCCTAGGGGTGGCTTGGCCCCCAAGCCAGGCGGAGGCGCCCCCACCCCCTTAGGGTTTCCAACCCTAGGCGCAAGGGAGGCCCAAGGGGGGCGCACCAGCCCATCAGGGGCTGGTTCCCTTCCCACTTCAGCCCATGGGCCCCTCCGGGATAGGTGGCCCCACCCGGTGGACCCCCGGGACCCTTCCGGTGGTCCCGGTACAATACCGGTGACCCCCGAAACTTTCCCGGTGGCCGAAACTGGACTTCCTATATACAAATCTTTACCTCCGAACCATTCCGGAACTCCTCGTGACGTCCGGGATCTCATCCGGGACTCCGAACAACTTTCGGGTTACCACATACTAATATCTCTACAACCCTAGCGTCACCGAACCTTAAGTGTGTAGACCCTACGGGTTCGGGAACCATGCAGACATGACCGAGACAACTCTTCGGCCAATAACCAACAGCGGGATCTGGATACCCATGTTGGCTCCCACATGTTCCACGATGATCTCATTGGATGAACCACGATGTCGAGGATTCAATCAATCCCGTATTCAATTCCCTTTGTCAATCGGTACGTTACTTGCCCGAGATTCGATCATCGGTATCCCAATACCTCGTTCAATATCGTTACCGGTAAGTCACTTTACTCGTTCTACACCACATCATCCCATGACAAACCCTTAGTCACACTGAGCTCATTACGATGATGTCTTACCGAGTGGGCCCAGAGATACCTCTCCGTCATGCGTAGTGACAAATCCCAATCTCGATTCGTGCCAACCCAACAGACACTTTCGGAGATACCCGTAGTGCACCTTTATAGTCACCCAGTTACGTTGTGACGTTTGGCACACCCAAAGTATTCCTACAGTATCCGGGAGTTGCACAATCTCATGGTCTAAGGAAAGGATACTTGACATTAGAAAAGCTCTAGCAGACGAACTACAAGATCTTGTGCTATGCTTAAGATTGGGTCTTGTCCATCACATCATTCTCCTAATGATGTGATCCCGTTATCAATGACATCTAATGTCCATAGTCAGGAAACTATGACTATCTGTTGTTCAACGAGCTAGTCAACTAGAGGCTCACTAGGGACATGTTGTGGTCTATGTATTCACACATGTATTACGATTTCCGGATAACACAATTATAGCATGAAGAATAGACAATTATCATGAACAAGGAAATATAATAATAACCATTTTATTATTGCCTCTAGGGCATATTTCGAACAGGCAGGTTCTCCAATACGTGGCAGGTTCTTCAAGGATCTCGCTGGAGCTATGGTCATGGGATGGTTCCTTCTCTTTGGGTGTCCACCGCCCGCGCCGATACCCGTCGTTCGCTAGGGTTTTAGCTGTATTAGTGATGTTATATGTATGATACTATTCGAGATGTATCAGTGATAATATTTGACGATTCACGGGCGCAAGAGATGATTTAGTTTTGCTTATTGAATGCATGCTAATTTGAATACTAATTTATTTTACGATTTTGTTTTTCTTATTGAATGCTCAAATTGGAGAACTACTCCTATTTTGAATGCTCAAATTGGACCCCACTATGCAAGCACTACAAAAAAAGACACATCCATAACATTTTGGGCCGAACGAAAAAAAATCTGTCATACTTATGACACTTCTATGACAAAATCATGACAGAAAATGGGCTTTTTGTCCTGGGCAGGCCGGAGACGCAACTGCATGACATTCTTTGGGCCGTCCATGACGGAGAAAACCGTGGTAGAAGTGAGGGCGAGGAAAATATCGGGGGAGTTCTCGATTACGGTGGGTGGTCGGGGGCCGAGCGATGCGTGTTTCTCTCGTATGTATGCGTGTGTGTGCGAGGCTGATACGTCCATTTTGCATCATGCTTTTATATCGATATTTATTGCATTATGGTCTGTCATTACACATTATGTCACAATACTTATGCCTATTCTCTCTTATTTTACAAGGTTTACATGAAGAGGGGGAATGCCGGCAGCTGGAATTCTGGGCTGGAAAAGGAGCAAATATTAGAGACCTATTCTGCACATCTCCAAAAGTCCTGAAACTCCACGAGAATTATTTTCAGAATATATAAAAAATATTGGGCGAAGAAAGTACCAGAGGGGGGCCACCCACCGTTCATGAGGGTGGGGGCGCGCCCCCTGCCTCGTGGGCCCCCTGGCAGCCCTCTGATGCCCATCTTTGGCTATATGGAGTCTTTCGTCAAGGAAAAAAATCATAAGCAAGCTCACGGGACGAAACTCCGCTGCCATGAGGCGGAACCTTGGCGGAACCAATCTAGGTCTCCGGTGGAGCTGTTCTGCCGGGGAAACTTCCCTCCGGGAGGGGGAAATCATCACCATCGTCATCACCAACGATCCTCTCATCGGGAGAGGGACAATATCCATCAACATCTTCACCAGCACCATCTCATCTCAAACCCTAGTTCATCTCGTGTATCCTAACCTCAGATTGGTACCTGTGGGTTGCTACTAGTGTTGATTACTCCTTGTAGTTGATGCTAGTTGGTTCACTTGGTGGAAGATCATATGTTCAGATCCATTATGCATATTAATACCCCTCTGGTTATGAACATGAATATGCTTTGTGAGTAGTTATGTTTGTTCCTGAGGACATGGGAGAAGTCTCGCTATAAGTAGTCATGTGAATTTGGTATTCGTTCGATATTTTGATGAGATGTATGTTGTCTTTCCTCTAGTGGTGTCATGTGAACGTCGACTACATGACACTTCACCATTTTTTGGTCCTAAAGGAAGGCACTGGGAAGTAATAAGTAGATGATGGGTTGCTAGAGTGACAAAAGTTTAAACCCTAGTTTATGCGTTGCTTCGTAAGGGGCTGATTTGGATCCACATGTTTCATGCTATGGTTAGGTTTACCTTAATACTTCTGTTGTAGTTGCGGATGCTTGCAATAGGGGTTAATCATAAGTGGGATGCTTGTCCAAGGAAGGGCAGTACCCAAGCACTGGTCCACCCACATATCAAATTATCAAAGTACCGAACGTGAATCATATGAACGTGATGAAAACTAGCTTGACGGTAATTCCCATGTGTCCTCGGGAGCGCTTTCCTTTATATAAGAGTTTGTCCAGGCTTGTCCTTTGCTACAAAAAGGATTGGGCCATCTTGCTGCACCTTATTTACTTTTATTACTTGTTACCCGTTACCAATTACCTTATCACAAAACTATATGTTACCGATAATTTCAGTGCTTGCAGAAAATACCTTGCTGAAAACCGCTTATCATTTCCTTCTGCTCCTCATTGGGTTCGACACTCTTACTTATCGAAAAGGCTACGATAGATCCCCTACACTTGTGGGTCATCAAGACTCTTTTCAGGCACTGTTGCCGGGGAGTGAAGCGCCTTTGGTAGGTGGAATTTGGTAATGAAAAATTTATATAGTGTGCTGAAATTTACTGTCACTTGTTACTATGGAACATAATCCTTTGAGGGGCTTGTTCGGGGTATCTTCACCCTGACCAGTAGAGCAAAGAGCTGCTCCTCAACCTACTGAACCTACTGAAAATGTTTACTTTGAAATTCCTTCGGGTATGATAGAGAAACTGCTAGCTATTCCTTTCACAGGTGATGGAACATTACATCCCAAATTGCACCTAATCTATGTGGATGAAGTTTGTGGATTATTTAAGCTTGCAGGTATGCCCGAGGATGTTATCAAGAAGAAGGTCTTCCCTTTATCTTTGAAGGGAGAGGCATTGACATGGTTTAGGCTATGTGATGATATGGGATCATGGAACTACAACCGATTGAAATTGGAATTTCATCACAAGTTTTATCCTATGCATCTTGTTCATCATGATCGTAATTACATATATATTTTTTGGCCTCGCGAAGGAGAAAGCATCGCTCAAGTTTGGGGGGTGGGGGGGGCTTAAGTCAATGTTATATTCATGCCCCAATCATGAGCTCTCAAAAGAAATGATTATTCAAAAAATTTATGCTCGACTTTCTCTCAGTAATCGCTCCATGCTCGATACTTCTTGTACTGGATCTTTTATGATGAAGACTATTGAATTCAAATGGGATTTATTGGAGGGAATTAAACGCAACTCTGAATATTGGGATCTCGATGAAGGTAAGGAGTCAGGTATAACACCTAAGTTTGATTGTGTTAAATCTTTTATGGATACCAATGATTTTCATGAATTTAGCACTAAATATGGACTTGACTCTGAGATAGTAGCTTCTTTCTGTGAATCCTTTGCTACTCATGTTGATCTCCCTAAGGAGAAGTGGTTTAAATATAATCCTCCCATTGAAGTAAAAGTAGTTGCACCTATTAAAGTTGAAGAAAAGACTATCACTTATAATGATCATGTTGTTCCTACTGCTTATATTGAGAAAGCACCTTTCCCTGTTAGAATAAAGGATCATGCTAAAGCTTTAACCATGGTCAACAAAAGTAATATTAAGACACCCAAACCCCTGAGCAAATTAAAGTTGAACCTAGTGTTGCTATGGTTAAAGATCTCTTGGCTGATAATATTGATGGGCATGTTATTTACTTATGTGATGAAGCTGCTAGAATTGCTAGACCTGATACTAAAAATAAACATGGACCTGTTGTAGGCATGCCTGTTATTTCTGTTAAAATAGGAGATCATTGCTATCATGGCTTATGTGATATGGGTGCTAGTGCAAGTGCAATACCTCATTCCTTATACAAAGAAATTATGCATGATATTGCACCTACTGAGTTAGAAGAAATTGATGTTACAATTAAGCTTGCCAATAGAGACACTATTTCACCCGTTGGAATCATTAGAGATGTTGAAGTCTTGTGTGGGAAAGTTAAATATCCTGCTGATTTTCTTATTCTCGGTTCCCCACAAGATGACTTTTGTCCTATTATTTTTGGTAGACCCTTCTTGAATACTGTTAATGCTAAGATAGACTGCAATAAAGATATTGTTTCTGTTGGTTTAGGGGATCTGTCTCATGAATTTAATTTTGCTAAATTTCGTAGACAACCCCATGATAAAGAATTGCCTAGTAAAGATGAAATTATTGGTCTTGCTTCTATTTCCGTGCCTCCTAGTGATCCATTAGAATAATATTTGCTAGACCATGAAAATGATATGTTTATGAATGAAAGAAGGGCAATATATGAAGCATTCTTTAAACAGGGACCTATTTTGAAACACAACTTGCCTGTTGAAATCCTAGGGGATCCTCCTCCACCCAAGGGAGATCATGTGTTTGAGCTTAAACCTTTACCTGATACTCGTAAATATTCTTATCTTGATGAGAAAGAGATATATCCTGTTATTATTAGTGCTAACCTTTCAGAGCATGAAGAAAAGAAATTATTGAAAACTCTGAAGAAGCACCATGCTACTATTGGATATACTCTCGATGATTTTAAGGGCATTAGTCCCACTCTATGCAAGCACAAAATAAAACTGGAGAAAGATGCTAAACCGGTTGTTGATCACCAATGATGGTTAAATCCTAAGATGAAAGAAGTGGTAAGAAAAGAAATACTAAAGCTTCTAGAGGCAGGTATAATTTATCCCGTTGCTGATAGTCAGTGGGTAAGTCATGTCCATTGTGTCCCTAAAAAGGGAAGTATTACTGTTGTTCCTAATGATAAAGATGAATTGATCCCACAAAGAATTTTTACAGGTTATAGAATGGTAATTGATTTCCGCAAATTAAATAAAGCTACTAAAAAGGATCATTATCCTTTACCTTTTTATTGATCAAATGCTAGAAAGATTATCCAAACATACACATTTTTGCTTTCTAGATGGTTATTCTGGTTTCTCTCAAATACCTGTGTCAAAAGAGGATCAAGAAAAGACAACTTTTACTTGCCCTTTCGGTACCTTTGCTTATAGATGTATGACTTTTGGTTTATGTAATGCACCTGCTACCTTTCAAAGATGTATGACTGCTATATTCTCTGACTTTTGTGAAAAGATTGTTGAGGTTTTCATGGATGATTTCTCCGTTTACGGAACTTCTTTTGATGATTGCTTAAGCAATCTTGATCGAGTTTTGTAGAGATGTGAAGAAACTAATCTTGTTTTGAATTGGGAGAAGTGTCACTTTATGGTTAATGAAGGTATTGTCTTAGGGCATAAAATTTCTGAAAGAGGTATTGAAGTTGATAAAGCTAAAGTTAATGTTATTGAAAAGATGTCGTGTCCTAAGGACATTAAAGGTGTAAGAAGTTTCCTTGGTCATGCCGGTTTTTACAGGAGGTTCATTAAGGACTTTTCTAAAATTTCTCGGCCTCTGACTAATCTCTTACAAAAAGATGTTCCTTTTGTTTTTGATGATGATTGTGTAGAAGCATTTGAAATACTTAAGAAAGCCTTGATTTCTGCACCTATTGTTGTGACGCCCCTGATTTGACCGTACACTAATCATACACGCAAATGTGTACGATCAAGATCAGGGTCTCACGGGAAGATATCACAACACAACTCTAGACACAAATTAAAATAATACAAGCTTTATATTACAAGCCAGGGGCCTCGAGGGCTCGAATACTTCAGCTCGAAAACAAACGAGTCAGCGGAAGCAACAAAATCTGAGTACAGACATAAGTTAAACAAGTTTGCCTTAAGAAGGCTAGCACAAAAGTAGCAACGATTGAAAAGGAGAGGCCTCCTACCTGGGACCTCCTAACTACTCCTCGAAGCCGAACTCCCTGTAGAATCATCCTTGGGATCCTCTGGCTCCTGGAATCCATCATATGATCGCAATAACGGGGAAAGGGGGTAAAAGAAGTAGCAAAGCAACCGTGAGTGCTCATCCAAAGTACTCGCAAGAAGGATCTACATTACATATGCATTGGTATCAATGAAATGGGTAGTATCTGTGGACTGAACTGCAGAATGCCAGAATAAAAGGGGGATAGCTAGTCCTATCGAAGACTACGCTTCTGGCAGCCTCCATCTTGAAGCATATAGAAGAGAGTAGATGGTAAGTTCACTAAGTATCATCGTATAGCATAATCCTGCCCGGCGATCCTCCCCTTGTCGCCCTGTGAGAGAGCGATCACCGGGTTGTATCTGACACTTGGAAGGGTGTGTTTTATTAAGTATCCGGTTCTAGTTGTCATAAGGTCAAGGTACAACTCTGGGTTGTCCTTTTACCGAGGGACACGACTATTCGAATAAATAAACTTCCCTGCAGGGGTGCACCACATTTCCCAACACGCTCGATCCCCATTGGCCGGACACACTTTCCTGGGTCATGCCCGGCCTCGGAAGATCAACACGTTGCAGCCCCACCTAGGCACAACAGAGAGGTCAGCACGCCGGTCTAAATCCTATGCGCACATGGGTCTGGGCCCATCGCCCACTACACACCTGCACGTTGCATACGCGGCCGGTGAGCAGACCTAGCAACCTCCATTATAAAGGAAGTTGCGTTACATGGTCCAGCCCGGCGCGCGCCGCTCAGTCGCTGACATCACGAAGGCTTCGGCTGATACCACGACGTCGAGTGCCCATAACTGTTCCTACGTAGTTGGTTAGTGCGTATAGGCCAGTGGCCAGACTCAGATCAAATACCAAGATCTCGTTAAGCGTGTTAACTGATGTAATCGCGGACGCCAACCAGGGCCAGGCCCACCTCTCTCCTAGGTGGTCTCAACCTGTCCTGTCGCTCCACCACAAAGTAATAGTCGGGGGCCGTCAGGAACCCAGGCCCACCACTACTGGGATGGAACCACCTATCCTTTTAGCCCCCCACATTGAAATCACTTGCGGGTACTCTATGAGCCGACCCGAGTTTAGTCACCACCATGTATCATGTATAATAGTGTAGTATGCATATACCTGTGATCACCTCCCGAAGTGACCATGGCCCGATAATATAGCATAGAAGACGGACAAGAATGTAGGGCCACTGATGGAATACTAGCATCCTATATTAAGCATTTAGGATTGCAGGTAAAGGTAACAACAATAGTAGCAAAGACAGGCTATGCATCAGAATAGGATTAACGGAAAGCAGTGACATGCTACACTACTCTAATGCAAGCAGTAGAGAGAAGAATAGGCGATATCGGGTTGATCAAAGGGGGGCTTGCCTGGTTGCTCTACAGACAAAAACGGACCCTCGAATGTGAAGTAGTCGATCACTGGTTCAACCACGGTCTTGGGGTCTACCGAAAAGAAGTAACGGAGGGGAACACAATAAATAACAGAGCAATCAAAGTATCACAAAGCATAACATGGCAATACGTGGTGCTAGAGGCGACCTAACGTAGTAGTAGGTGCTACTGGCGAAGGGGGAAAACATCCAGGAAAGCATTCCCGGTGTTTGACGTTTTCGGATAGACGAATCGGAGGGGGATTGTTACACGTTCGCTATGTTAGGGATGTGTGGCGGACGAACGGACTGCATATTCGGATTCGTCTCGTCGTTCTGAGCAACTTTCATGCACAAAACATTTTCATCCGAGTTATGGATTATTTTATAAGATTTTCCAAAGTTTTTTTAAAAAGATTTTTTAATTTTCTGGATTTATTTTATTTTAAAAAACAACTAAATACTAGGTACACCCGGTGCAGTGCACACACAGGTGCACCAGAGGCTGACCAATGGGCCCCTGTTGACCTGGGTCAACTGCCCAGTCAGCTGGTCAACTAGGACAGTTGACCGGTCAACTAGGGCCATGGGGCCCGCTGTTAGTGGCACTGGGAGGGGCCTCACCCCGCCACATTAGTGTGGCGCGCGTGGGCGTGGACGCCGGCAGCCGGAGGCAGGTGCTGAGGTGCGGCGGCCGACGGTAAGCGCGGAGGGCGGCGACCGACGGTAAGCGCGTAGGGCGGTGGCCGGGGTAGACGTCGCGGGGGCGGGGCGCGCAAGGCGGCCGCAGGCGTGGCGGTTGTAGGCGACACGGTCCGACACAGCAGCGGTGGTCGGAGGCACGGGAGGGGTGAGGCCGCTGCGGCGGCTAGACGGGTGAGGTGCGACGAAAGCATCAGGGGAGGCGCGGCCGACCAGAGCGGCAGGGCGGAGCCGGCGAGGTCGGGAGGCCAAGCGCGGTCCGCAGCAGACCGGGGCACAAGGGGGAGGTGACGGGGGCTGGAGACGGGAGCGAGGCGAGGGCGGCGAGCAGCACAACAGCAAGCAGCGAGAGGCCGCAGCGGCACCGGAGCAGCACATTAGAGCAGAGCATCAGCGGGAGGTGGCCGAGCGGCTGGCAGCGATCTGTAGCAGCAGAGCAACAAAAAGGCAGCGCGGGCGTGCGGGAGCAACGGCAAGGCGCGGTCACGGCACGCACGGGCCGCGGTGACGCGCGGGCAGGGGCGGAACGCAGCGGCGCGGGGCGAACTACAGGGGCGGCGGCGACTAGGCTACGATGTTGCGGCGAGCGCGCTCGAGCTTGAATCCGAGCTCGATAATTTGCGGGGAAGTGGCGGTGCTCACTGTGGTTGCGTAGGGATGCTTGAGTTTGCCGGAGATGGTCGGGACAACGTGGAGCGAGGCGAGGCATGTGGCGGCCGTAGTCGAAGAAGATCGACGAGGGCGTCGTCGTTTGGGGCGTACTAGCTCGCGTGCGCCGGTGTAGAGGACGAAGACGACCACAGAGGAGCTCCTGGACACACTTCTAGCCGGAGAGGAGTTCGACCGCGTGGACGAGGAGGGTCATGGAGACGGCGGTTTGGATGTGCGCGGGGAAGAAGGAATGGCAAGCTAGGGTTCGCAGGGCACCGAGGGGAGTCAAGTAGGACGCCGGGGGGGGGGGGGGGGGGGGGGGGGGGGGGGGGCTGGATGCACGCCGCGTGGTGATCCCCGACCATGGACAAGCCCCAGTGTCCACGGGGTGTGGTGAACAGAGAGGTAGGGGATGAGGGGCGTTGGTGCGCTGGCCCGGCTCCTGTAACCGCGGGCCTTAAGTGCTAGTAGTTTTCTCTTTTACCTTTTTTTTACCTTTTCTTTTATTTATTTCTTTTCTGTTTTCACTTATCTTTTAAGTTTATTTAGTTTTATTAATTATAGCAATAGATCCTAAATTGGGAGTTCTAATTATACCACAACCACATTAAATTGGGAACTTTAAATAAAATAGTTTTGATTTGTTTTAATAATTTCAAAGTGTTTAAATAATTGTCTTTGCTATTGTTTAAATCATTTTAGAGTATTTAAATATTTTATAAAAGTGTGGTTTATCCACCATAAATACCTATGCATTATTTGACACAACCCAAACATTTTAGTTTTAATGTTTGAAAACTTTTATAGTTCGACTTGATTTTGAATTTGAATTGGTTTTGAACTAACACGAGATTAGCAACAGTAACTGCAATGACATGGCATCATTAACAGGGAATTACTGTAGCTTAAATATCCGGGCGTCACAATTATTCAGTCTCCTGATTAAAATTTACCATTTGAAATTATGTGTGATGCTAGTGATTATGCTCTAGGGGCCGTTCTAGGACAAAGAGTTGATAAAAAATTAAATGTTATCCAATATGCTAGTAAAACTCTAGACAGTGCTCAAAGAAATTATGCTACTACTGAAAAAGAATTTTTAGCAGTTGTGTTTGTGATGAGGACATGACTACCTTGGACACGACCAAAAATATTGCATACATGCATATTTGTCAGGTGATTTCTAATGCAAACTATTCAATAATCTATTTATGTTATCCAGAACAAAAATACTTCACACACTTTTGTGTTTTGTGTAATTGCAGGTGTATGAGACATTTGTAAAATCCACATATGAAGATAAGGGAAAAGAAGAAGTTTAGGTTCTGTTCAAAAAATCCTCTCACATCACTTTTGGGCCAAGAGAAGATAGAGTTCAAGTCTCTCACGTTCTGAATTCAGATTCGGACTGCACAGACATACCTGACTCAAAACGCCAACAATTTTTTCATACGGACTCCGAATTGGGTGATTCTTTTTTTGTTGGAAACTAGATTTCGTGCTCTTTCTAACCCAATTGGATTCACCTTCAAATTCGTCCGTAGCGTTGAGTTATAGACGAAACAATCTGACGTTGCAGCAGAATCCGAGTCAAACTACAAGCCCAAAAGTGTTGCATCACCTCCACTTGGGCCCATGAGCCTTGTACGACCTAGGGTTAGTTTTAGGCTGCCTTGGGACGTCCTCCCACCTCCTTGGCCGCCACCCCTTGCTCCTATATAAGTAGATCCATCTAGTAGCTTTTTGGTTGGGATTTGTTTAGTTAAAAGTTAGCCATTGCAACTTCGTGTACTTCGTTTGTGTCCAACGACCAGACCAAGACCGCTTTCGGATCCCCACCTTTATCAATACTTCATCTATATTCGCAATATTCAGATTGCATTATCATATTCTTGCTCGTTCTTCGATTGCGTGCAGGAATATACCTTCATGGTCAGGCTGATCGTGCTTCCAGCATCGTCAGTAACCTCAGGAGATTGGTTTAGCGATTGCTAAGGCGCAACGTCGTGCACGTTTGTAGTCGGATCGTCAAAGTTTCACCACCAAATCGATAGTTATCATCTCATCGAAAGATCGTGACCCTCGCCTCTATCAAGTGGTATCAGTTTTCAGGTTGCTCGGTGAGATTTCCAGCTTTTCATAGTCTAGATTGCATATGTTCTTCGTACCTACAGTCTAAGAAAAAGCCACAAAAAAGTTAGATTAGTTCACCCGTGTCCCAGACAGTCTGAGCCTTTCGCTATTATCACTTAGTTTTTGCATTGTTGAATTTTCGGTTGCATCGTGTGTTGAGTTGCTGGTTTTAGTGTCTAGTCTTTTAGAGTTTCGAGTTCTAGTCATGTTTTGTCCACGCCGCGTCCGCTCACATTATCATCCAGTTCGTTGTCATCTTCCGCTGCCACTTATTTTCTTTGCCGTCACTGTCAACATCACCACCATCCGTTTGCTATTGTCGTTCATCACCACCATCACATTAGTTCATCTTGAGCTTGATTCATCTTGTGAAAAAAGTGAGAGAGATTTAGAGAGAGTATGGATCAGCCAAACAAATATTGAAGGAGATCACGTGAGGAGTCTAGAAGGAACGTAGAAAGAAAATTGCACGAAAGTTTGATTCGGTTGTGTCCTACTTGGAAAGTAGCAGAGAGAGAAAAAATAAAGAAAAGAAAGAGGACGTGACAGGCTACTGGCTTTGGAAAGTTGATTTGTTTTCAAGAAGGGAGGATACATTATAAGTTGCCCGTGCTCCTGTTTGGAACGATTCGTTTTGCTTTTGGCAAGTACAGATTGGTTTGGTTGGTGGCAGCTTTGTTGGGCAAGTTTTATTTGGAAAGGAAGAAAAAAATTAGAAGGAAGCAACTCACGTGAGAAATTGATTAGAGAAAAGGAAGGAAAGTAGACGCACAGGTTTTTTTTTCTGGTTGAGATTCTTGAGTATAGATCAGATCTATTTTGAAAAGGAGTCTGTTAAAATCCGTGAGGCAATAGTAAAAAAAAGGGGGGGTCGGTTGTGGTTTTTCTTTTAAGAGAGGAAGTCCAGATTCGTTTTATCAGCAAGAAAAAAACGATTCTGTTGGAGGTTTCCCTGTTCTAGCTGTGTCTTTGGAGAAAATAAAGGAAAGATTAAACAAGGAAAGAGTTTTTCGGTCAACTAGCAATTTAATAGGGGGATATTGCTGGACGGTTTTGATTCCAAAAAAAAGGAGCAGCCAACTCACGTTTTTTTGGAGATTGGAAAGTTTCCTAGTCAGCCACTTGGAGTTTGCAAAGGAAATATTCGTAGTATATTAGATCCGCCAGGGAAAAAGCAAAAAAACGTGGAACAAGAAAAAAGGGGAGAAAAGAGAACGTGCGCTTCCTTCAAAAGGAGAGACAGAAGAGAACGTGAACACTGATTGTTTTGCTGTTTGGAAGATGTTGACAGCGAAAATAAAAGAGAAAAAAAGCAAAAAGAGAAAGGAGACTTGGTGTGCTATACTACTTGGAAAGTTCGGAATTTTTTTATTTCGGATCAAGTCTTGAGAAAAATCAGACCGACTCTTCCTGGTTTGGTAACGTTGAATCAGCAAAAAAAAAGACGAAGAAGAAGAAAACAAAAAGAAGGAGATGTGCTGTTTAGTTTTGGTTCGTTGCAAAGGTTGGAAAAAAAAAGAGAAGAGTGCATCAGCTCTTATTTTTCTTTCTCGTTTCAGCCCAATCTGTCTTCGTACGCTCATTATTCTCTATTTGCGTGAATATTCATCTATGTCTTAGGCTCGCGTCTCTAGTACGATCTAGCCTAGGACCAGCACAGTACCATCGTTGAGCGTTTATTCAACATTGCATCTCTGAATTGATTATTGCTAATCTTTTGCTACCATATATAGCCAACCCAGCTCCACATATTTCTACACCATGTATACGCACGTTCCCCTGGCAATCGCTTTACACAATCTTCGGAGTTATTTGACACCGCTGGTTGCCTGTCACCACCTGCCGCATGGTAAGAACTTGCAAGATATTGATATTTACTTTACTGTGAGCACTTTACAACCACATCCTAGTAGTTCATAGGAACATTATTCTCGAATTTTGGTTCTTGTTTCTACTAATCATGACAGGTTCCAGAGATAGAAGTTCTTGAACGACGGACACATCTTCACCATCACGAGAGTTGGGACAACACACACAAGCATATGGTCAGGTTATCTCTTTACCATCATTTGAGGGTAGATTTAATCCTGCTATTTATCTAGCTTGGGAGCTTGAAGTAGAACAAGTTTTTAGTCACCATGACTTTTCTGAACTTGAGCGAGTGCGAGCAGCCACTAGAGGATTTACTGGTTTTGCTTCTATTTGGTGGAGTGTACATTATAAGAAAAATATTGATAACCAACCCATAACTTGTAAAGTTTTGAAAGCTATAATGAGACAACAATTTTTCCCTCCTTACTATCGTCGTGAATTGCTTCGCAAATTTGAACAATTTAAACAAGCCAACAACACTGTTCATGCTTACTACCAAGAGTTCAAATCTTATATGCATCATTGTGACATAGAAGAATATGAGAATGATACAATGAATAGATTCTTTGGTGGTTTGAACCATGATATTCAGGCAAGATTTCAGTATATTCCTCGTTGCATTACTGGTATGTATGTCCGTGCTTGTACCTTTGAGAGACAGATACAGGAGGATGCATTAGGTGACTACAACAACTACTATTCCAGTTCATGCTCACCACCGCCGGTTGGTTCCTCTACCGTTGCGCCTCGGATTATGAGCGCGGCATCATCTCAAGGGTATGGTACATTGTCAATGTCCGTACCTACATCAGCTACATCTTTACGACAAGGTAACAGTAAAGATATTGATGATATAACTTCACATGAGAATGATCATGCCTAGTTAACTTCAATGCGTCATATATTGAGTTACCTGTTGATTTGAGCACACCACCTATTTTAGAGAATCTTGTTACTATCATGAATGCGTCATCTGATCAAACAACTAAAATATCAACAATTTTGAGTGCACCCATTGAATTAACTGTTGATGCAAAAGAACCAATGTTTAATCATTTTGATATGACCTCCAATCTTGGTGATGATTCTGTGTCCAATGACTTATTGCATGTTTGCTTATTTAAGCATGTTGTAGCATGTAAATTTGATGCAAGTAAGGTTTATTCACCAAACTTGGGATGGTTTAATGATGAACATTGCCAATCTTTTGAAATGAATAAGAGCTTCACTTATATGTGCAAACTGAGTTGCAATGTTTTCATGCCTTGTACTTCTTGTGATAAGTTTTTGGCTTTAGATTTTATGAACTATGAAAGTTACTCATGGATACATGTGTCATATGTGCAAAAATCAAGGGAAGTTAAAATGGATGACATATACATATACACCATGTACACCTTGTCTCTTTTGTTAGCCACATTTCAGATTAAGCAATGCCGAGGACGGCTTTGTTTTCAAAAAGGGGAGGATGATGAGGACATGACTACCTTGGATACGACCAAAAATATTGCATACATGCATATTTGTCAGGTGATTTCTAATGCAAACTATTCAATAATCTATTTATGTTATCCAGAACAAAAATACTTCACACACTTTTGTGTTTTGTGTAATTGCAGGTGTATGGGACATTTGTACAATCCACATATGAAGATAAGGGAAAAGGAGAAGTTTAGGTTCTGTTCAAAAAGTCCTTTCACGTCACTTTTGGGCCAAGAGAAGATAGAGTTCAAGTCTCTCACGTTCTGGATTCAGATTCGGATTACATAGACATACATGACTCAAAACACCAACAACTTTTTCATACGGACTCCGAATTGGGTGATTCTTTTTTTGTTGGAAACTAGATTTCGTGCTCTTTCCAACCCAATTGGATTCACCTTCAAATTCGCCCGGAGCGTTAAGTTATAGACGAAACAATCTGACGTTGCAGCAGAATCCGAGTCAAACTACAAGCCCAAAAGTGTTGCATCACCTCCACTTGGGCCCATGAGCCTTGTACGACCTAGGGTTAGTTTTAGGATGCCTTGGGACGTCCTCCCACCTCCTTGGCCGCCACCCCTTGCTCCTATATAAGTAGATCCATCTAGTAGCTTTTTGGTTGGGATTTGTTTAGTTAAAAGTTAGCCATTGCAACTTCGTGTACTTCGTTTGTGTCCAACGACCAGACCAAGACCGCTTTCGGATCCCCACCTTTATCAATATTTCATCTATATTCGCAATATTCAGATTGCATTATCATATTCTTGCTCGTTTTTCGATTGCGTGCAGGAATAGACCTTCGTGGTCAGGCTGATCGTGCTTCCAGCATCGTCAGTAACCTCAGGAGATTGGTTTAGCGATTGCTAAGGCGCAACGTCGTGCACGTTTGTAGTTGGATCGTCAAAGTTTCACCACCAAATCGATAGTTATCATCTCATCGAAAGATCAGGACCCTCGCCTCTATCAGTTTGCTTGTGATAAGTTCAGACCTTATATTGTTGATTCTAAAGTAACTATTCACACTGATCATGCTGCTATTAAATATCTTATGGAAAAGAAAGATGCTAAACCTAGACTTATTAGATGGGTTCTCTTGCTTCAAGAATTTGATTTGCATATTATTGATAGAAAGGGAGCTGAGAACCCCGTTGCAGACAACTTGTCTAGGTTAGAAAATGTTCTTGATGACCCACTACCTATTGATGATAGATTTCCTGATGAACAATTAGCTGTGATAAATGCTTCTCGTACTGCTTCATGGTATGCTGATTATGCTAATTATATTATTGCTAAGTTTATACCACCTAGTTTCACATACCAGCAAAATAAAAAGTTCTATGATTTAAGACATTACTTCTGGGATGACCCGCATCTTTATAAAGAAGGAGTAGATGGTGTTATTAGACGTTGTGTATCTGAGCATGAACAGGAACAGATCCTGCACAAGTGTCACTCCGAAGCTTATGGAGGACACCATGCTGGAGACAAAACTGCACATAAGGTATTACAATCCGGTTTTTATTGGCCTACTCTGTTCAAGGACGTCCGTAAGTTTGTTTTGTCTTGTGATGAATGTCAAAGAATTGGTAATATTAGTAGACGTCAAGAAATGCCTATGAATTATTCACTTGTTATTGAACCGTTTGATGTTTGGGGCTTTGATTATATGGGACCGTTTCCTTCCTCTAATGGGTATACTCATATTTTAGTTGCCGTTGATTACGTTACTAAGTGGGTAGAAGCTATTCCAACTAGTAGTGCTAATCATAACACCTCTATTAAGATGCTTAAAGAAGTTATTTTTTCGAGGTTTGGAGTCCCTAGATACTTAATGACTGATGGTGGTTCACATTTTATTCATGGTGCTTTCCATAAAATGCTTGTTAAGTATGACATTAATCATAGAATTTCATCTCCTTATCACCCACAGTCTAGTGGTCAAGTAGAACTGATCAATAGAGAGCTTAAATTAATTTTGCAAAAGACTATTAATAGATCTAGGAAGAATTGGTCCAAGAAACTTGATGATGCATTATGGGCTTATAGAATTGCATACAAGAATCATATGCGTATGTCTCCATATAAAATGGTTTATGGTAAAGCTTGTCACTTACCTCTCGAACTAGAACATAAGGCATATTGGGCCATTAAAGAGCTCAACTATGACTTCAAACTTGCCGGTGAGAAGAGGCTTTTTGACATTAGCTCACTTGATGAATGGAGAACCCAGGCCTATGAGAATGCCAAACTGTTTAAAGAAAAGGTTAAAAGATGGCATGACAAAAGGATACAAAAACATGAATTTAATGTACGTTATTATGTATTATCATACAACTCTCGTTTAAGATTTTTTGTAGGCAAACTTCTCTCTAAATGGGAAGGTCCTTACATCATCGAGGAGGTCTATCGTTCCGGTGCCATAAAAATCAACAACTTCGAAGGCACAAATCCGAGGGTGGTGAACGGTCAAAGAATCAAACACTATATCTCAGGTAATCCCATAAATGTAACTAATGTTATTGAAACCGTAGCCCCGAAGGAATACATAGGGACACTTTCCAGAATGTTTCAGACTCCGAAAAAGAATAGGTACATGGTACGGTAAGTGATGTAGGGTGGAACCCTAGATGGCCGATCTTTCACGAAAGGAGCGGATCCCTATGAGGAACACGAAGAACATGAGGGGGAAAACGAGGGGAAAGACAAGAGAAACACTCAACCAACAAGAAATAGATCACACATGTGCTAGATCCTCGAAACACAAAGAGAGATACAAGATCCAAAGTCAACAACGGACGATACACGGTAACCGGTTCTTCTCCGTGAGGAGGTCTTGATGGGGCCACCCAAGGGGGGGTCTTGAATCCAAGGGGATCTTCTCCGTAGAGGGGCCGCGGTCTCTCTTGTGGAGTAGATCCGTAATGGATGAGCGTAGCTCTATCTCTCAAATGAGCTATCACAACGCTAACCTTCAAATGGTGGAGGTGGAGGAGTATATATAGTCTAGGCGAATGAAAGGGTAAGTGGCTTCGGCCCAACACACGGGCGGGCGCACAGGCGTCGGACGTCCGACAGGTACCGGACGTCCGATGGCTCGCGAGGGTCCGGTCGTCCGGTGCATGTCGGACGTCCGGCGTTTTGGCTCTGGACAGGTGGTGTCGGATGTCCGGTCGGCGTCGGTCGTCCGGGCGCTGGAGAGTGTCGGACGTCTGGTGTCTGGCGGTCGTCCGGGCGCCGGGAGTCGTCGGACGTCCGGTGGCTCCGGTCGTCCATAGATTCGGCTCGGGTCCTCAGGGGCCGGACGTCCGGGCTGGACCGGTCCTCCGGTGGCTGTAGCTTCGCGCAGCTTATTCTCTTGGTCCTTGTACTTGGCGTCCTCGCTAGCTGTTCCGTTGGATGTGGTGACTTCGTGGCTTTCCTCCAGGTACCTGATCATGCATAGAACACACGTTGGAGGTAGTAGCCATATCTCACATGTAGAAAGTGATGGTTCGGAGAGGAGCGAGTTCACCTTGTGTCCAATGGCGTATGTTCGAGGTCTCGTCATATGTCCACTTGGGGTTTGGAGAGTAGTCGAAGTGTACATGGGGATGATCGTGGGATGCTCCGCATCATCTCCCCTCCCTTGGGAAAGATCCGACCTCGGATCGTGATCCTCATCACCATGGAAACGGTTGTCGTAGACGGACTTGTAGTTGGACGAAGTTGAAGACATGGCGCAATCCAATTAGTCCAAGGTGTCGCCGGAGTGATAGACATGCAAAAAGAGCAAACACAAGCAACACTCGGAAATACAATGGTTAGCGCACACAAAGTGTCCATCATGTAAGAATGAGTCTGTGCAACAAGATTGATCATGACAAGGTGCATGAAGCTTATCCAAAAGATATGGAAATGTATGCACAACATTCATGGTAGCAAAAGCAAGAATATGATGAATGCAACCACGGTGCAAAATGATGTCATAGTGAGACGGTTTATCAAAAGCATGAATATGGCAATGGATGCTCAATATGATGTGATCATGCAATTGATGGTAGGCAATAAGATCATGATGTATGAATATGCCATCAAGGTATATCACAAAAAAATTGCTAATGAAATGCACAAGCTCATATATCATGGATGACATGGGAATGCAAGATGCAACAAGGCAATCATGATGTGAGTCAATCCATGCATAAGAAGCAAATTTGTCATGTGTATGATATGTCCATCGAGCATGACATGTGTGAACACAATCAACAAATATGGAGGTGTTGGTATACCAATGCTCGATGTTGTGGCATGAGTGGAGGTTCGAAGGTGCATCCAATAAATCCGAGCGCTCCTCAACTTGAAGGTCCATGGGTTCCATCTCCAATGTTGGTCCTCCGTCCAATAGATGTAACGTGTAGACAAGAAGAAGGAAACAACAATGAAAGAGTGACCCATCCAATATGCGTATTTGAGGATGGCTCAAAGGGAAGGAGTTCACCTTTAGGAGATTGTCGCAAACGTTGGTGTTGCACATCATGTATGCCTTCACATGACCAAATTGTGTCATGACGGTATCGCCTTGTGAATCCTTCAACATGAAAGAACATGACAAACACTCGGAAAAACAAATGAGGTTAGCGGAAAACCTATCATTCGTGCGGTAAAATACCCAACAAGTGGATGCATCATGCTCATCATAAGAAAGGACAAGGGAGCATTTCATAGTACGGAGGCATATGACGTGAGAACAACCAAATAGAATAGGCGCAAGCAAGCAAGCATGCATCACAAGATGTATCATGTGAGAGGCATGAACATATACGTCATCAACCCAAGAAAGCAAGCAAGAGTGTAACATGGGTGATGCGACAAAGCAAGCAATCATATGAATCAAGGCAAGCAAGCTAGTAGTGCGAAGATGCAATGTACTAGAAGGAATCATGTTAAATATGTCATGTGTGCAAACAGTAGTCATGAATTATGCACAAGACACATCACAAGCATGAAGGCAAGACATGAGCAAAATAGCATCAATAGCATGAGGCACATGATAAACATGGCAATAGCAACAAGGATCTCCACCAAGCATGCAAATACACATAGAAGTAGCATAATGGTGAATCATGGGTAGATGCAAGCAAGGGTCACAATTGCATGGCAAAGGCATAGAAGCAAGCATAGCATGCAAAGTGAACACGGGTACTTACCGAGGGTACTTACCCGAGCTCATAGATTTAGATTCAACCAAGTACTTACACGGGTTAGATAACATGCAAGGTACAGATATATCCAAGACGTATGAATAGCATTATAAGAGAAATATCGAGGATTAGTCATAGGCTCATGCCCCGCATGTATCAAATGGAGTTCCTACTCCAAGTTTGAAGCATCAATGATGTTCAATTCACCTCTCAACCTGCAAAACACTTTCTCATCAAGTGGTTTAGTGAATATATCCGCCAATTGCTTATCGGTGCGAACATGCTTAAGGTCAATGTCCCCTTTTGCAACATGATCTCGAATGAAATGATGACGAACTTCAATATGCTTAGTTCGAGAATGTTGCACGGGATTGTGAGCAATCTTAATAGCACTTTCATTGTCAAATAGCAATGGAACATGTTTCACATATATCCCATAATCTTTAAGAGTTTGGGTCATCCAAAGTAATTGAGCACAACATGAACCAGCGGCAATGTATTCCGCATCGGCGGTGGATAAGGATACCAAATTTTGTTTCTTGGAAGACCAAGACACAAGAGATCTACCAAGGAATTGACAAGTACCCAAAGTGGATTTTCTATCAACCTTGTCTCCAGCATAGTCCGAATCGGAGTAGCCAACAAGATCAAAAGAGGACCTCTTAGGATACCAAATGCCAAAATTTGGTGTATGGATTAGGTATCTCACTATCCTTTTCACAGCCTTAAGATGACACTCTTTAGGAGCAGCTTGATATCGTTCAAACATGCACACACTTAGCATAATATCGGGACGAGAGGCACATGGATATAACAATGAACCAATCATAGAGCGATAAACCTTTTGATCAACCGGTTCACCATCTTTGGTCAAATCAAGATGTCCACTAGTAGGCATGGGTGTAGTCATACCTTTGCATTCTTGCATATTGAACTTCTTGAATAAGTCCTTGGTGTACTTCGTTTGAGAGACAAAGGTACCTTCCTTAGTTTGCTTGATTTGCAATCATCAACATAAATTTGGCACACAAATAGTTCTCCATTAACCCTTTTAGTAAAAAGAGTTGAATCAATTTTACCAATTTCAAAGCCTTTTTCAATAAGGAACTTGGTCAAGCATTTATACCATGCTCTAGGAGCTTGTTTAAGACCATAAAGGGCTTTGTGAAGTTTGTAAACATGATTAGGTTTCTTAGGATTGACGAAGCCGGGAGGTTGCTTAACATAAACTTCTTCCTCAATTTTGCCATTTAGAAAAGCACTTTTAATGTCCATTTGGTACAAGGTGATATCATGGTGATTAGCATAAGAAAGTAAGATGCGAATGGACTCAAGTCTGGCAACGGGAGCATATGTCTCACCATAGTCCATACCTTCAACTTGTGTGTAGCCTTGGGCGACGAGACGTGCTTTGTTGCGAACCACTTGTCCATCTTCATCTTGCTTGTTGGGAAACACCCATTTGGTACCAATGATGTTGTGGTTGTTGTCGGGCTTCTCGACCAATGTCCACACTTGATTTCTCTCAAAGTTGTGTAGCTCTTCATGCATAGCGTTTATCCAGTCCGATCCTCCAATGCTTCTTCAACCTTCATAGGTTCAATGCTAGAGATGAATGAGTAATGTTCACAAAAGTTAGCTAAACGAGTTTTAGAGCGAGTGATTCTCCCGGTTTGGATATCATTGTAGATTTGCTCGACGGGATGATCTTTGTCAATTCTTACTCGAACTCGTGAAAGCTTTTGCTTGGGTTGGGGTGGAACATCCTCTTCATCGTGTTCTTCTTCTTGGCATGCTTCATTGTTGACGTTGTCGTTCTCTTGTCGTGGTGGAGCAGGAGGTTGTTGATGTTCATCTTGGTGCACTTCCTCGTTTTCTTCATCTTGGCATGTCCCACTTGTGGATGCTTCCGTATCAACTCTTGGTTCACCTTGTCGTGAGGTAGAAGCTTCCACTTGGACGAACGAGGTACTCTCCTTCACTTCCGTTGGACGAATCTTGCCAATGGACAAGTCTTGAATTGCTTCCGAAGGGTCTTTGTCTCCTACATCAATTGGCAATTGCTCTACTTGCGAGCCATTAGATTCATCAAACTTCACAATTCACATCTACCGTCTCTTCAACCTTTCGGGTGAAATTGTTATAGACACGGTAAGTGTGAGAGTTTGAGCCATAACCAAGTAGGAAACCTTCATGAGATTTAGGAGCAAATTTAGAACGACGATGCTTATCAAGAATGTAGCACTTTGAGCCGAATACTCGAAAGTATCCAACTTGGGGTTTGTTACCGGTGAGGAGCTCGTATGCCATCTTCCTGAGTAGCTTGTGAAGATACAAGCGATTTGTTGCATGACAAGCTGTCTCAACCGCTTCCGCCCAAAAGTGCTTTGGCGTTTTGTACTCATCAAGCATCGTTCTTGCCATCTCGATAAGAGTCCGGTTCTTCCTCTCAACAACTCCATTTTGTTGAGGTATGTACGTAGCCGAGAACTCGTGTGAAATCCCTTCTTCGTCAAGAAAGGTGTCCACATTTGCGTTCTTGAACTCCGTTCCGTTGTCGCTCCGAAACTTCTTGATCTTCACGTCAAACTGATTTTGGGCCTTCCTAGCGAAGTTTTTGAAGATCTTTTGGACCTGCACTTTGTCATCAAGAAAGAACACCCACGCAAATCTTGAAAAATCATCAACTATGACTAGACCAAATGAGTTACCACCGAGACTCTTGTAGGCATTTGGACCAAAGAGATCCATGTGAAGTAGCTCGAGTGGTCTTCTTGTGGTCATGATTTTCTTCGCGCGGTGACTTCCTCCAACTTGTTTCCCTGCTTGACAAGCACTACAAAGTCTATCCTTGTCAAATATGACATCTTTTATTCCAAGGATATGATCACCTTTAATAAGCTTATCAAGATTTCGCATACCAACATGACCTAGTCTTCTATGCCACAACCAGCCTTTAGAAGATTTGGTAATTAATCAAGTTCTAGGTTGAGCCTTTTTAGTGAAATCAACAATGTAAAGATCTCCTCTACGTATACCGGTAAAGACCATTTTATGATTGTCTCTACGAAACACTTGGCAATCTACTTCAGTGAATAAGACATTGAAACCGAAATCTGCAAGTCTAGAAACTGAAAGTAAATTGTATCCAAGGGATTCAACGAGCATGACATTTTGTATGGAGGTATCATGTGAGATGGCCACCTTACCAAGGCCAACCACCTTACCCTTTTAATTATCACCAAAAGTGACATACTTTCGAGGGCCGTCATTTTTCAGCAAGCTCACGGAACATGTCTTTATCTCCGGTCATATGATCAGTACATCCACTATCAAGGACACATTTCTTTCCTCCAGCCATGTAGCCGCGAAGATTTTCCATAAGACCAAAGTGTCTCATCGCATCATCGAGATCATAGTCACTATCATCATCATCATCATCCTCATCCGAGTATTCATGTTCAACATATCAATTCCTAGAGAGGGCAATTCATTAGATAAATGATCATTTCTATAGTTATCTTTATGAATTCTAATAGCTCTGGAAATGATATTGCTAATGATTCCAACATCTCCTTTGGCACTCGTAAGATTAGTAAGCTCAAATAAGCAGTCACCAAATTTGGGATCATTGGAACTCATCTTAATCAAAGCAATAGACTTATGGAGGATTTCATCTAGATCTTTCAAGAAGTAATTAGGAAAGAGTTCCTCAAGAAATTTCCATATGGTGTAGGCACACTTAAGAGTAGGAAAACATCTAATCAAGTTTCTAGGCAAGCCTCTAATGATGAGCTCAACAGTTCTAAGATTGCGAATCATGTCAATATCTTCATCTAGGGTAGGGTGCAAAGGATCAACATGAGGTGCACAAGGGCTAGTAATGTACTTGTTCAAATGATATTCATTGAAAATCTCAAGCATTTCATTTTTCCACTCATGAAAATACTCTCCATCAAGAATAGGCACTCTATGTCTAAGACTCCCCAAAGTAGACACATCCATCTTCCTCCAATGGTGTTTAAACCAAGGCAATGGAGACCAATGCTCTAATACCAATTGAAAGGATCGAGAAGAGGTGTCTAGAGGGGGGGGGGGGGTGATTAGACACTAAGTGCCAAAAGTTGTAGTTTTTAATATTCTTAAGTTTAAGTGGAGTTTAAGCACAAGTTTAACAAACACAATACATATCAAGCAAGCATGCAATGAGTATATGAGCAGCGAAAAGTAAAGCATGCAACTTGCAAGAATGTAAAGGGAAGGGTTTGGAGTATTCAAACGCAATTGGAGACACGGATGTTTTTGTTGTGGTTCCGATAGGTGGTGCTATCGTACATCCACGTTGATGGAGACTTCAACCCACGGAGGGTAACGGTTGCGCGAGTCCACGGAGGGCTCCACCCATGAAGGATCCATGAAGAAGCAACCTTGTCTATTCCATCACGGCCGTCGCCCACGAAGGACTTGCCTCACTAGCGGTAGATCTTCACAAAGTAGGCGATCTCCTTGCCCTTACAAACTCCTTGGTTCAACTCCACAATCTTGTTGGAGGCTCCCAAGTGACACCTAGCCAATCTAGGAGACACCACTCTCCAAGAAGTAACAAATGGTGTGTTGATGATGAACTCCTTGCTCTTGTGCTTCAAATGATAGTCTACCCAACACTCAACTCTCTCTCACAGGATTTGGATTTGGTGGAAAGAAGATTTGAGTGGAAAGCAACTTGGGGAAGGCTAGAGATCAAGATTCATATGGTTGGAATGGAATATCTTGACCTCAACACAAGTGTAGGTGGTTCTCTCTCAGAAAATGTGTATTGGAAGTGTAGGTATGTTCTGATGGCTTTTTCCACAAATGAAGAGTGGGTGGACGGGTATATATAGCCTCCACACAAAATCTAACCGTTACACACAATTTGCCAAACTCGGTGGGACCGAATGGTTAAACTCGGTCGGACCGATTCAGCAAACCTAGTGACCGTTGGGATTTTCGGTGGGACTGAGATGCAACTCAGTAGGACCGATATGGTTAGGGTTAGGGCATAACGTAATCTTGGTGTGACCGATTACACAAACTTGGTGGGACTGATTTTGGTAATAAGCTAACCAGAGAGTTGGTCAGGTAAACTCGGTGGGACCGATTCACTCATCTCGGTGAGACCGAAATGTTACAAAAGGGAAACAGAGAGTTTACATTGCAATCTCGGTGGGACTGATCGCTCATCTTGGTAAGACCGAAACGTTATGAAGGGAAACAAAGAGATTACAATCCCATCTCGGTGAGACCGAGATCCCTATCGGTGAAACCGATTTGCTAGGGTTTGTGGCAGTGGCTATGACATCTGAAACTCAGTGGCGCCGGATAGATAGAATCGGTGGGGCCAAGTTTGACTTTTGGTTTAGGTCATATGTGGATGTGGGACGGTAGTTGAGGGTTTTGGAGCATATCACTAAGCATTTTGAGAAAGCAAGCCATTAAGCAACACCTCATCCCCTCTTGATAGTATTGGCTTTTCCTATAGACTCAATGTGATCTTGGATCACTAAAATAGAAAATGTAGAGTCTTGATCTTGAAGCTTGAGCCAATCCTTTGTCCTTAGCATCTTGAAGGGGTTCCACATCCTCTAGTCAATGCCACTCCATTGTTGAACTTATCTGAAACATACTAGGTAAAAGTGTTAGTCCAACAAGAGATATGTTGACATTAATTACCAAAACCACCCAGGGAGCACTTGTGCTTTCAACCCCGTTGATGGCTGGATGAACAGGACCCCGTGGAGGGTTGGTTGAATAGTAGCCGGTGGAGGGCTGGTTGAACAGTAACCGGTGGAGGGCTGGATGAACAGTAACCCATGGAGGGGTGGTTGAACAGGACCCCCGTGGAGAGGGCTGGTTGAACAGTAGCCGGTGGAGGAGCGCACGGTGGAGGCTGGATGAACAGGAGCCCGTGGATAAACAGTCGCAGGTGGAGGCTGGAGGAGGTCGATGGTAGATGAACAGTAGCCCGTGGAGGCAGTCGACGGTGGAGATGAACAGTATCCCATGGAGTCCCGTTTTGCGGTACGCCACACCCCTCCCGATGAACAGGACCCCCGTTTCGACCGTAGCGCTCCAACACAAGTCCATTTCCTCCGTTTGGCGGCACGCCACACCCCTCCCGATCAACAGGACACTGTTTCGACCGTAGGAGGTCCGTTTCCTCCATTTTGCGGTATGCCAGACCCCTCCTGATGAACAGGATCCCGTTTCCACTGTGGCCGGTCGAACACAAGGCCGTGTCCTCCGTTCTGCGGTACGCCAGGCCTCGTTTCCATCGCCTGTTCCGTCCAAGCCGGTTGGCTCCCAATGAATAGCACGCGTTCCCTTGCCTCCCGATGAACACGACGCATTCCGTTGCCTCCCCATGAACACGACAATGACGCGGTTTCTCCATTCCGACCCAGCCACAACCATGTACACGAGCCCTGGCCGTACGTATGCGTGAGTAGGCGTTCGAGACCCCGCCCGTATGTACGTACGTGGCTGTATTTACTTTCTTGCACCCTGGCCATTGTACATACGTGTACATGCTACGTGCGCGCCTCTACTACGACACGTGCCCTTCCTTGCACGGCCACTATTCATCACTGCAGCCTGCAGACAGACCGATCGTATGTACGTACATGTTCGCGACCAGAACGACAACGCTACGTACGCTTCGACCAGGTGGGTCCCGACTGTCAGGCACTCCCTTGCGTGCGAAGATGTAGTTGGTGGGTCCCAGCAGTCAGGGGGTGAATCATTTTTTGCCCGTAATATGGACGCACTTCCTTGCATGCGAAGATGTAGCTGGTGGGTCCCAACAGTCAGGGGGAGAAAACATTATTTTTCAGGGTAAAAAGGATGCAGTTGCATGCATGCGTCCATGGGCGTGATGCGTCCCCACTGTCAGCCTCTCACGTATAGTCATCTTCCGGTGAGTCTCGGTTGTTGACCACGTTGACCACACAGTGCCGAGCGCACCATGGCCGATGGACGACGGCGAGGCCCCAGACTGGAACGACCCGGAGATGGGGAAGATGCGGTAGTGGAGTCGTAGATGGAGAGGAGTGGGAAACTTGACTGGTTCGGGTGCGCGGCAGCACTGCCGTGGTGCCGCCCACGGGAGACAGGAGCAAGAACAGAGTTTGAAGAAGGAGCATGGTTGTTGGATTAACATCCAATGGTCCAGCTGCTAGAATCATTTGTTGATTAAGTTGACAAAGCCCTGCGTACACGTCCGCTTAGTAGGCCCATAAGTCAGCCACCAAATATGACGGGTCCCAGCTATCAATGGGAGGAATAATTTTTTTTCGCATAACAAGGAGGCACTTCATTCCGTGCGAAGATACAGCCGGTGGGTCCTAGCTGTCAGGGGGAGGAAACACCTAAATAAGGAGGAACTTTCCTTACATGCGACCATGGACCTCGTGGGTCCCAGCCGTCAGGCTCTCCAAGTACAGTCCTCTTCCGACGACTCTCGTTTGTTGACCACGCCGCGCCGAGCGCAGCGAGGCGATGGACGACGGCGTGACCCTAGACTGGAACAATCCGAAGATGGGGAAGACACGGCAGTGGAGTCGCAGACGAAGATGAGTGGGAAACTTGACTAGTTCGGGTGCGGGGTGGGCCAACACTCGGCAGAGAATAACAGGAGGTGTGGAGTGGAGGGATGGCCTGGCCGTCGGTGGGGTAGCGTTTCGCTGAGGCGCGCAAAACAACGCCGCTGGACGCCGGAGGCTGGAGCAGGCGGTCCCGGCAGCGCTGAGGGAAGAAGACGAGAGATTGAATAAGAATGCTGGCCATTGGATGTAAATCCAACGCATTGTTAGGCTTCGACCTACTGGCCCACATGTCAGCCAGTCCATTTTTTAGTCCATTTGGTGGGCTGGGTGAAATAATGATGTAGCATCTATGCAGCCCGTTTATATATATGGTAGAATTTAAAGCCCATTTGCATTTTTCTCGAAATCCGTGGACTTGCTGGGCTGGGTGGAAATATCATGTTGGGCTGGACGGAGAAATGTTATAAAAACGTAAACACATGATTGCACGTCTATTACTGCATTGGTCAGTAAAATCTTTGCAAGCTTATGTACGCAATCACTAGGAGTTAACTTGCCAAGTTATATATAAACAATTATTATTATTATTTTGTAAGAACTTTCAACTTACGAAATAAAATATCATTTTAATTTGATGAGTTAATAGGAAGTGGGGTATTATTATTTTTTAGGCTAGACGTGGGACAGTTGAGTTGGTTTAGGGAAAAGTACTAGGAGAAAACTCAGTTTACATCGAAAAATAAAGTGGGAGATAATTCAGATATATGATTAATGAAAACAAAAAATAAAGGAAGTGGGAAGGTCTATAAAATGGTTGGACGAATGACAGGTTTAACGGAACCTTATGTTGTTTCTATTATATATATATATATATAATAAAATAAGATACAATTATAGGTTCAGTTTTGCATTCTTATAGAAAAATAAAACTGAGCTGTGCGTCGTCTTGAAAAAACAAACATAACTTGGGCTGCTAATGTTATAGACAAGCTAGGTTGGGAGGCCCAGAGGCCGCTTGATACCTGCTGGATCCAAAAAATGTTGAAACATGTCGTGGACTGCCCATGTTAAACAACAAAACCTAGGCCATGGACCTGGTGGGCCCGGGACTGTCAGCCTCTCGACGAACAGTCGTCTCCCAATTTGTCTTGTTTTGCTGACCATGTTGGGAATGATAGACGGCAGCGCCGGAGAGCACCAAGGCGGAGGACGACGTCGAGACCTCGGATCGAATGAACCGGAGCGGGGAAGACGCAAGCGGAGGGGAGTACAAGGGCCGACTTGTTTGGGTGCAGGGTGGGCCGGTGGAGCTGCCGCCACAGAACAATGTGTGGGAGTAGAGGGATGGCCAGCCGCTGTATAGGGAGAGGATGAAAGATTGAACAAAATAAAGAACTACAAATGGATAGGTGGTTGGTCCCATATGTCTGTGTATGAGACCTGCTGGGTCCACCCGAGAAGGGGAATATGTTGGCAGGAAGGAGATTCAAAGCACGACAGCCAAGTGAACTAGTTTTTTTAACAGACAAGTGAACTAGTTACATACATAAGCAAATAACCACTAAAAAATCAAACAAGTTAATGCGTTCTTAAAATAAATATTTCGGACAAAACAGATAATTACGACACATAGGCTAATGCATGAAACACTCAGATGATAAAGGTGCTTATAAACAGATAAAGTAGAACATCTAGACCTTCCTGGCACGCTTGATCGTGATGATGCTGTGGTTGTCCGTGTACTCGTCGGTTACGGGAAGCAGACACGCCCTCATGTCCAAGATCCGCAACATCATCACGCTCAAGCATAGGTTATGTAGGCTAGATTCCGAGGTACCTCCCACGTGTTCAGGTCCTTGGTATCGTTGTGTTCTTTCATGTTGGCATATTAGGGGTCGATGATGGTCTCTGCGAGGTCAACCATGGAGTCCTTCTCCTGCCCATTGCCAATGATCTTGTATTGCTTCTGGATGTCGACAAGCTTGTTGCACCAGATGGCCGAATCATCGCGTTCTTCCTTTTCTCCACCGTAGCAAAGGTGTAGTCGGCGCTGCCGATGAAATGGGCAAATGCTCCAGAACCTTTGATGGCCCTACAGTAGTGGTAGACGAGAACCTTGTCCCGCACACATACCTGGGCGACGGCGATCCGCTGGTCCCTGTCAGGAGACGAATGGATGGGCACAAGGTCTAAGTCCTGCGACCTTGTGCTTTCTCGTCCTGTAGGTACCGCTTGAACTCGGCGAGGTAGAGCTTCACCGAGTCCGGATCGTTGGTGTACATCACATTCAACTTGGTGCAGCCATAGGACTGAATGGCGAACTCAAAGGGGAACTCCTTGCCGAAGTCCATATCCAGCAGGCTCACCCCTCGAATCGCCATTGGAGTCTCTTCAAGTGAACGAGTGGGTAGGCGGCAGCAGTTTGTTTTTCAGCTCTTGGGGAATTGGATTCAATAGTAAACTGAGTGTGTACAGGCGACAACAGTTAGTACCCATCCCTCGCCTGTTGCACGCCCGACAGAAGATGCACCCTCTGCATATTCAAACACCTCCATTAAGAAACCTCTACTCTGTCCACACATCGGTTCACGAGCGAGTTTGTATTGGCACTTTCACATAGATAATACTACCAAGTTTGAACCGTTTGTTATGGTTGTTGTCCTCTACATCATCATGCCGTGTTTCCCAGCTTGCAAGATTCAGAACCAACAAATAAGATCCAAATAATAAGCACAACAAAGATTCCTACACATCTCATCGATTCCCAGCTTGCAAAATTCATAACCAACAAATAAGACTCAAATCATAAGTACAACAAATATGCCTACCCATCTCATTGATTCCCAGCTCGCAAGATTCAGAACCAACCCATTAGAGCCTTTTGATAAAGTGAATATCGGTATTAAATCCATCTTGGCTAGCCGTGTCATACAACCGAAGAACTTGGCGAATGCTCTTGACCGTCACAACATCTGTAGTTGAGTATTACTGTGTGCACATCACAAATAAGAAGAGCCCGATTACTATAATTGTGGCACTCCTTGAACTCAACCTGCAGTTCCACTTGGATGAGGCCTGCCTGGACTTCCATAATTCAATTCATGCACCTTTTTCTGCAGTTCACCTGAAATGAAGCAAAGATTGCATCATTCAGCTAGCAAGAAGTACTTGCTCTCGTGAGGTGGCATGTTCTTTAGTAGTTGCACTAAAATTGAGGAACATTAAGGTTGGCTGTCCTGCTCATGTAAGGTGCAACTATAATTTGCTAATCCTTTTGTGCAGTCCCATTAAAATAAAGTGCCATTGTGGTGACAGTGACGGCTCATCTTGCAAAGGCTAATAAAATGTTGCATGAGATTACCACCAGAATTTGACATAGATATTGGAAACTCCAATCACCATTTTGTGCAGTTCCACCAAAATTGAGAGATGTTTCCCATGTGATATTTTAGTTGAACTGCACAAGACACTCATTCCAAAAAAGAGTGTTTTGTGCAGTTCACCAAAAGGTCACAATAGCATCAAGGTGAAATGGATATCCCTATCTGCACAAAAAGATAGAAAGCAAACAGTTGCTGGTCAATTAGAATATACAAAACATACACGAAATGAAAAGAAGCATCTTAATTATGTTCATGACAATCACGCAAGGACAGTAGAAATTTTAAAACGTCAGCAATGCTTCATGTTACCGGAAGCATTACGATCAACAATGACATTCGTCAAATATGGGATTACTTTAATGGTGGCATTGCTTGTTTACCAGATATAGTAAATCAACAGCATCTAAAGAGTTGGTTTAAGGGCATGGGACCGTGGGGACACCAGGACACTCAGCAGCATAAAGGAGCAACTTACTTATCATACTGGAGAAAACAGCAGGAGTACCACTTGTAACACAGTTTAATTGCATCATATCACTGGAGGCATTGGATTAACAACAACACTGGTTAGACATGTCCCTAAGGTAACAGTGCGATCGCTTCATTTTACATGCGCCCTTATATTAACAACAAAAGGTTGGTATAAGGACATGCAACAGTGGACACATCAGCACAATGTACCTACAAGGAGGCATAAAGTGGTGATGCCGAGTTTGTTCATGCTCTGTGAGGGCAGCAAATCTAATCCTGGAGACCTTTTACTATGTGAGGGCAGAAAATCTAATCCTGGAGAACTTTTACTATGTGAGGGTAGCAAATCTAATCCTGAAGACCTTTTACTATGTGAGGGCAGCAAATCTAATCCTGGACTATGTGAGGGTAGCAAATCTAATCCTGGAGACCTTTTACAATGTGAGGGTAGCAATTCTAATCCTGGAGACCTTTTACTATGTGAGGGCATCAAATCTAATCCTGGGGACCTTTTACTATGTGAGGGCAGCAATTCTAATCCTGGATACCTTTTACTATGTGAGGGCAACAAATCTAATCCTGGACATACTCTGTTGACTTATCCACCAGCCGCCACTTTCTATCCTTTTTTCAACCAATAATAGATCTGTTCCTTATCTACTGCGTTTTCCCATTATTTCCCTTTTCAACCAAGAGACCGGTTGGGCATCCGGTCTCTACTACTTTCACTATATTATTTCCTCTTTGAATCAAGTCCTATATTCATGCTACAACTTTCCCCCTTTCTTCATTGTTTTAACCAAGTCCTAGATTCTAATGCATGAAGTAGCTTTACCTCTAATAATACTAAAAGTTTAGGTGGCTTTGGAAGGGCTGATGGGAGTAGAAAAAGATGCACATGAAAACACGTGGGGATCTGGGGCAGTAGAGCAAGGCCGCTTTCGAAGAACTTATACCCGAGGGTCGTCGGGATGTCGGTGGTGGCAGGTCGGATCTGCACACAATACGGCAGGGAGGAAGAAGGGTCAGAGGACCTCCCCAGCCGGTGCTGTGTCAGAGAGAACAGCACAGGCAGAGGATCGGGCCCCTTCGGCAGCTATGGGTTTACCCCCTCGCCGATGATGACCGCGTGAACGATGCACCTAGTCCTCTACACACACCAGCCGAAGGGATCTGACCGGATCTATGACCAGCGATGAGCAGAGAGAAAATGTCGCTACCGCTGTCTTGTTTAGATCTGGAGAGGATGCGAGAATAAAGAGAGCAACCCTAGTAAAGCAAGCGCTTAGGCCCCGGCGTACATATATAGTGGAGTGATTATCTTTTTCTCTCCACAACAAGCGTTTCAATTTGTGTACGTGGCATTAAAGAAAACAAACTCTCTATTTAAGGTGAGTAACTATACGACTCCTACTACCTCCGTCCTGGTTTATAGGTCACCTTTGTAGTTCGTGCCAAATTTTGACCAAATATTTAGCTAACAAAATGTTAATGCATGTCAACAAAAATTATATCGTTGGATTTGTATTTCAACATAGTTATTAATGATATAATTTTTGGTAACATCCATGAACATTTTGTTAGTTCAATCTATAGTCAAAATTTGACACAATATATAATGGGGACCAATAAACTAGGATGGAGGTAGTAGTAGTAGTAGTAGTAGTAGTAGTAGTAGTAGTAGTAGTAGTAGTAGTAGTAGTAGTAGTAGTATTGTTCACTTGTGTTCCCCGGCCCTCCATTCATTGACCAACCCCCACGGGTGAATAAACATACAATACTAGTATTTATATAGAATGAACAAGCTCGAACTATTTTCACGTAGTTAAAAGTTGAGGGCGGGGCTTTTCCCGGGCAGTACGCGCGGCAGTTTTCGCATAGGCGGTTTGATAGAGAGGCGAGGAGGGTGAGGGAGTGTAACGCCCCGGACACACCCGCTGGTGGTCGTTACTCCTGGCGGGATCTAGACTGGCCCCATAGATCAATACTAGTCTTTTCTGTGCACTTTGTCCTCACTCATGAGCACCCGGGAGCAACTTCTCGATCGGTCACCCATCCTGAAATTACTCCAAGCTGAGCACGCTTAACTTTGGAGTTCTGTCCGAATGGGCTTCCGGAAAAGAAGGAATTCCTTATTGATATGAGTAGTCTATCATCCGTATTAAGCCAGGCTATCACATACACCCCCACTCAGAGGAACCGACGTCCTCGTCGGGCCACAGGAACGTTCCCTCTTGGCACATACGTCTATGCTTCCAATCCGGCACATGTGCCATGCCGTGTGCCACGACAGGTCAAAAACGTCATGCACAACATGACCGCACACCTGTCCGCAAACATCCGTGTAACCGCGAGGGTCGGCTATGATACCAACTTGTAACACCCCGGACACACCCGCCGGTGGTCGTTACTCCTGGCAGGATCGAGACTGGCCCCACAGATCAGTACTAGTCTTTTCTGCGCACTTTGTCCTCACTTGTGCGCACCCGGGAGCAACTTCCCGATCGGTCACCCATCCTAAAATTACTCCATGCTGAGCACGCTTAACTTTGGAGTTCTGTCCGAATGGGCTTCCGGAAAAGAAGGAATTCCTTATTGATATGAGTAGTCTATCATCTGTATTAAGCCAGGCTATCATAGGGAGTAGCGGATTAAACTTACTTACTGCTGGAAAGGTCGGGCTGTCCGATTTGACGGCGCGTTACTGCTGGAAAGACTTGTGACATGACTACTCACTATAGTCATGAATTACTGGCGGTACGACCAGGGTGATGCCCCCCTTCCGTTCCGCACTCTAATCTGGTGCATGACACGTCGACCCGGATGCTGGCTCTCCCACATGTCGGTGAAGTACGTAGGAGGAGTGCGAACCATGGTAGCCCAATGAATCAGCAGTAGAAAACAATGTGCTGATATGGCCATAAAAACAATGTGCTACGGTCCAGGCTGTAGCATGTACAATACTACTCCTCTTTGTTTGGATCCCTGAGTTAGAGATAGTTTGGGTTGAAATAGCCTCAAATTATCCAAACAGGAGGGGTTAGTTTGAGCTAGTTTTCTCTGACCCATCTAAAAAAACTAGGGACCAGGGACTTTTTAGTTGGGACTAGAAAAAGTCCTAGGACTTATGAACCAAATAGGGCCTCAAGCACCTATGGAGGCGACTACCGCTCACGTCTATCGCGTGTCAGGAGTCGTTCCCATCGATGACGAGGTGCCTATGGTGCCTATTGTGCACCGCGACCAAGGCGGAGAGGAAAACGAGAGAACTACGTATTTATTTACGGTGTAGATTCACTCATTTTGCTCCATATGTACTCCGTCTCGGTGTAGTCTAAGTCACTTGTTGAAATCTCTAGAAAGGCAAATACCCCTTTCTGGTTTACAGGGCTATACTAGCATGTAATAGTGGGATCACATAACAATTTTGTCTCATGCAAGAGCCTGGCTATATGCGTGCTCCAAGGTTCGAAACTGTCACGTTCGGGTTCCGCTTGCCTCTTCGCCTCTTCGAGAAGACGAAAAATGATGTTACCACTACTGCTTCTACAATATCGAATCCACTGCTGCATGTCCGTCCACTGCGTGCGGGAGGGATAGCCACCACGCGCATGGCGAGGGAGAAGGCGTGTAGTAGTAGTAAAATGAAGCTTCTCCTTGTTGTATGAGTTGACGCGACACATCATAGCATTGGTCCCACATGGTTGCCTCTAAACTTGGCTGAAAGACCCATAATTTTTGTCAGAAAAAACCACATTCATTTTCGGATTGACAAAAAAGACCACCTGCTCATCGTATTGACCTAAAAGACCGGCTATGCCATGGCGGCAGGCTCGGCAGGTGACATGTGGCACCTGTAGCCATAGTGCGCTCCGGCAGGGCCTGCCGCCACAGCGCACGGCGGCAGCCTGTGCATCACAGGGAATTGGCCGGGCGAACAGAATGGAGACACGCTAGTGGGCTAAAGCAGTGGCGCCGCCACCTCCTGTGGCGGCAGGTACCTCAACTGTAGGGTTTTTGATTTGTTCTACGCATGCATGGCAAGTACATGCGCATGCACCACCATTCTACTAGCGGGGCAAAGCCTGCATGCATGAGGCATGCACAGCAAGCTTTGGTGGTGGCCGAAAATTGTTGCATGTACTTGGATGAGGCGCAGTAACCGAAAACAATCGTCTCTCAGGCTAGTCATAGTGGGAGTTGAAGGAAATATGCCCTAGAGGCAATAATAAAGTTATTATTTATTTCCTTATTTCACGATAAATGTTTATTATTCATGCTAGAATTGTATTAACCGGAAACATAGTACATGTGTGAATACATAGACAAACATAGTGTCACTAGTATGCCTCTACTTGACTAGCTCATTGATGGTTAAGTTTCCTAACCATAGACATGATTTGTTATTTGATCAATGGAATCACATCATTAGAAGAATGATGTGATTGACTTGACCCATTCCGTTAGCTTAGCACTTGATCGTTTGTTTACTGCTGTTGCTTTCTTCATGACTTATACATGTTCTTATGACTATGAGATTATGCAACTCCTGAATACAGGAGGAACACTTTGTGTGCTACCAAACGTCACAACGTAACTGGGTGATTATAAAAGTGCTCTACAGGTGTCTCCAATGGTACTTGTTGAGTTGGCATAGATCAAGATTAGGATTTGTCACTCCGATTGTCGGAGGGTATCTCTGGGCCCTCTCGGTAATACACATCACTATAAGCCTTACAAGCATGATAACTAATGAGTTAGTTACGGGATGATGTATTACGGAACAAGTAAAGAGACTTGCCGGTAACGAGATTGAACTAGGTATTGAGATACCGACGATTGAATCTCGGACAAGTAACATACCGATGACAAAGAGAACAACGTATAGTGTTGTGCGGTTTGACCGATAAAGATCTTCATAGAATATGTAGGAACCAATATGAGCATCCAGGTTCCGCTATTGGTTATTGACCGGAGATGTGTCTCGGTCATGTCTACATAGTTCTCGAACCCGTAGGGTCTGCACGCTTAAAGTTCTGTGACGATCGGTTTTAAGAGTTTATATGTTTTTGATGTACCGAAGGTAGTTCGGAGTCCCGGATGTGATCACAGACATGACGAGGAGTCTTGAAATAGTCAAGACATAAAGATTGATATATTGGAAGCCTACATTTGGACATCGGAATAGTTCCGGGTGAATTCAGGATTTTACTGGAGTACCGGAGGGGTTACCGGAACCCTCCGGGGGCTAATGGGCCTTGTTGGGCCATAAGGGAAAGAGAGATGGGCCGGCCTAGGGTAGGCAGCGCACCCCCTTCCCCCCTGTCCGAATTGGACTAGGAGAAGGGGGCGGCGCCCCCTTTCCTTCTCTTTCTCTCCCTACCTTTCCCCCTCCTAGTAGGAGTAGGAAAGGGAGGAATCCTACTCCTACCAGGAGGAGGATTCCTCCTCCTAGGCGCGCCAACAAGGACCGTCCAGCCTCCCACTTGCTCCTTTATATACAGGGGCAGGGGGGCACCTCTAGACACACAAGTTGATCGCAAAGATCTCTCCCAGCCCTGTGCGGTGCCCCCTCCACCATAATCCACCTCGGTCATACTATAGCGCTGTTTAGGCGAAGCCCTGCTGCAGAACTTCATCAACATCGTCACCACACCGTCATGCTGACGAAACTCTTCCCCGAGGTCTACTGGAACGTGAGTTCATGGGACGTCACCGAGCTGAACGTGTGCTGAACGCAGAGGTGCCGTACGTTCGGTACTGAGGATCGGTCGATCGTGAAGACGTACGACTACATCAACCGCGCTGTCATAATGCTTCCGCTTAACGGTCTACGAGGGTACGTGGACAACACTCTCCCCTCTCGTTGCTATGCATCACCATGATCCTGTGTGTGCATAGGAAAATTTTGAAATTACTACGTTCCCCAACATGAGTAACTTAGATAGTAACATAACACACTTCGAGATATTTTTGCTTATGTGGCAAGTAGTTAATGAGAAGTGGTAACATAAAACAAAAAAGCATGGAGCTTACCCCAATGATTTTAAGCTTACAGGCACGGTACACGCTATCCTAGACTACTCTACACATGAAACTGCCACACGAGCGTCCGGGCTGCGCTTGGCTCTTTGCCTCTTTGGGAAGTCGAACAATGATGGAGTACTACTACAGTGGAGGAGTACTACAGTATGCTTCTGGCCATCTGACATCGATTGAACTACTGCATGTCCACCACGTGCGGGAGGGAGAGCGTGTAGCGAACGGAAGCTTCTCCTAGTCCTGCCAGCCACCACGCTCATGGGCAAGGGAGGGACGCAGCTTCATTGACTTAGTGTTCCCGCGTTTGCGTGTATGACAGGTGGGCCCAATAGGAGGGTGACCCACCTGTCATGTAGCCAAAGGAAGGTGCGGTTAAGGCGAGAGGGCGTTGCAGTAATCAAACTTCTCGGTCTTGTACGAGTTAACACGACACATCAAAGCATTGCACTCGATATATTTCAATAATTTGCGTTTACCGATGCATTAATTACAACGCATGCATGCATGCCATGACTGTCCTTTTGATACTTGCATGTGTTGATTTAATGCACCTTGAAGTAGTATGAATATGTGACGGTAAAGCTTTGTAATAAAGCGAGAGATGGTTGTGCACGAGGAGGGTGAGATCATGCAGACGGAACAGGACCCGACGATGGAGCTCTCTATGGTCACGATGGACCTCACCTTGCTCCACTGCCCCTTGTGCCTCCGCCCCTTGAAGCCTCCAGTGTATGAGGTTCGAATACACCTCATCCGTTCAGTTGATCGAGCAAGGTGCAGGTTTCTTGATTGATGTGCTATTCGATTGATTTGTGCAGTGCGAGGGAGGGCACCTGGCCTGCGCGAACTGCCATGTCGAGCGCCCCGGGAACCAGCGGCAGTGCCAGAAGTGCGAGCGTGGTGGTGGCTTCGACATGCGGAACACGGCGGTGGACGCCGTCCTCTCCTCGATGAGGGTGGAGTGCCCGCACGAAGCCTGTGGGCTCTACGTCACTTACCACAAGCTCGCCGATCACCAGAGCATGTGTCCGCTCGCGCCCTACAAATGCCCTGTGCTCGTCTGCGGCTACGAAGGCCCACCGCCAGCGCTCTCCCACCACATCAGCACCGTGCATCCCATGCCCGTGCATAGGATCCAGTACGGCAAGGTGCTCCAGCTGCAAGTGCCACTGTCGAAGCCATGACTTTTGCTGTTCGCGGAGGAGGACGGCTGCGCGTTTTTCTTAGTCGTCGGCGTGCTCGACATCGGCACGCCTATCACCGTGTCAGTCGTCTCCGTCAGAGTGGGGTCGTCCCCACTTCTGCAATATGTAGCCAAGCTGTGGGCGAACGGCCTGCCAGGGGAGCCCAAAGGCAGGACCTACATCGTCAAGGTGGAAATGGAGGTGACAAGCAACAAGGATCCCGGCTACATCGCCGTGCACGAGTTGACTGAGGGAGTCCTGGATTAGGGGGTGTCCGGATAGCCGGACTATACCTTCGGCCGGACTCCTGGACTATGAAGATACAAGATTGAAGACTTCGTCCCGTGTTCGGAAGGGACTTTCCTTGGAGTGGAAGGCAAGCTTGGTGATATGGATATGTAGATCTCCTACCATTGTAACTAACTCTGTGTAACCCTATCCCTCTCCGGTGTCTATATAAACCGGAGGGTTTTAGTCCGTAGAAAAAACAACAATCATACCATAGGCTAGCTTCTAGGGTTTAGCCTCTCTGATCTCGTGGTAGATCTACTCTTGTACTACCCATATCATCAGTATTAATCAAGCAGGACGTAGGGTTTTACCTCCATCGAGAGGGCCCGAACCTGGGTAAAGACATCGTGTCCCTTGTCTCCTGTTACCATCCGCCTAGACGCACAGTTCGGGACCCCCTACCCGAGATCCGCCGGTTTTGACACTGACATTGGTGCTTTCATTGAGAGTTCCTCTGTGTCGTCACTTTTAGGCCCGATGGCTTCTCCGATCATCAACAGCGATGCGATCCAGGGTGAGACCTTTCTCCCCGGACAGATCTTCGTATTCGGCGGCTTTGCACTGCGGGCCAATTCGCTTGGTCAACTGGAGCAGATCGAAAGCTACGCCCCTGGCCATTAGGCCAGATTTGGAAGTTTGAGCTACATGACCGACCTCCGCGGAGACTTGATCTTCGACGGATTCGAGCCGCAATCGAGGGCGCCGCACTGTCACGATGGGCATGATCTAGCTCTGCGTCGAACAGTGCCCTGGAGGCTGCACCCGCATCAGCTCCGACCCTTAATTTGGAGCCAACTACGCCAATCGAGGATGGGTGGTTGGACACCGCCTCGGGGGCTCCAATCTCTACGGTGATTGAGCCGAGCACCAGCCCTATTCTCTGCGAAGCCCGTGACTCCAAGGAGCCAGACTCCTCTCCAGACTTCGAGCCCTCCGCCCCTACCGATCGAACCCGATTGGGCGCCGATCATGGAGTTCACCGCCGCGGACATGTTTCAGCACTCTCCCTTCGGCGATATTCTGAATTCACTAAAGTGTCTCTCTTTATCAGGAGAGCCCTGGCCGGACTATGGTCAGCAAGGTTGGGATGCGGATGATGAAGAAATTCAAATCCCACCCACCACCCACTTCTTAGCCACTATCGATGATTTAACCGACATGCTCGACTTCGACTCCGAAGACATCGACAGTATGGACGCCGATGCAGGAGACGATCAAGAACCAGCGCCTATAGGGCACTGGAAAGCCACCTCTTCGTATGATATGTACATGGTGGACACCCCAAAAGAAGGCAATGGCGATGGAACAGTGGAGGATGGCCCCTCCAAGAAGCAGCCTAAGCGCCGGCGTCAGCGGCGCCGCTCTAAATCCCGCCAAAGCAAAAATGGTGATTCCGGCACGGGAGATAATAACACCCCGGACAGTGCCGAAGACAACCACCTCCAGCAAGATTCAGCACAGGAGGATGGAGAAGCCAGCCCTCATGAGAGAGAGGCGGACAGAGAGGTCGAGGACGATAATTATATGCCTCCCTCCGAAGACAAGGCAAGCCTCAATGACGACGAATTTGTCGTGCCAGAGGATCCCGTCGAACAAGAGCGTTCCAAACACATGCTTATGGACACGGCGAGCAGCCTCAAGAAAAAACAGCAACAACTTAGAGCTGATCAAGATTTGCTAGCTGACAGATGGACTGAAGTACTTGCGGCCGAAGAGTATGAACTCGAACGCCCCTCCAAGAGCTACCCAAAGCGCAGGTTGCTACCCCGATTAGAGGAGGAAGCACCTAAACCTACATCACCAGCGCATGATGCGGCCGACCGGCCACCCCGTGGCCGCGACAGAGAGGCCTCTCGGCCCTCCACTCCAGCCGCACCCCGGCGCCGCTCAAAAAATACCAAGGCACGGGAAAACGCACCAGACCTGCGAGATATATTGGAGGACAAGGCAAGGCAAACAAGATTGATCTACGGATCGCGTGGGCTCCCCACGGCACGAGACGGTAATCGTCACTCCGGATACAGTAAATCTGGCCGGGCTGAACACAGTAGACAAAGCTCGTTTGAGCTGCGTCGTGATATAGCCCAATACAGAGGCGCCGCACACCCACTATGCTTCACAGATGAAGTAATGGATCATCAAATCCCTGAGGGTTTCAAACCTATGAACATCGAATCATACGATGGCACAACAGATCCTGCAATATGGATTGAGGACTATCTCCTTCATATCCACATGGCCCGCGGTGATGACCTACACGCCATCAAATACCTCGCACTCAAGCTTAAAGGACCATCTCGGCATTGGCTTAACAGCTTGCCAGCAGAATCAATTGGTTGTTGGGAGGACCTGGAAACGGCATTCCTTGACAATTTCCAGGGCACTTATGTGCGACCACCAGACACCGATGACCTTAGCCACATAATTCAGCAGCCAGAGGAATCAGCCAGACAATTCTAGACACGGTTCCAAACCAAGAAAAATCAAATCGTCGACTGTCCGGATGCAGAGGCCCTAGCAGCCTTCAAGCATAACATCCGCGACGAGTGGCTTGCACGGCACCTAGGACAGGAAAAGCCGAAATCTATGGCAGCCCTCACGACACTTATGACCCGCTTTTGCACGGGAGAAGACAGCTGGCTAGCTCACAGCAATAACATGACCAAGAGCCCTGGTAATTCGGATACCAAGGACAGCAGTGGCAGGTCGCGTTGCAACAAGCAAAAGCACCGCATTAACATCGACAATACTGAGGATACGACAGTTAATGCCGGATCCAGAGGCTCTAAACCCGGTCAGCGGAAAAAGCCATTCAAAAGAAATACTCCGGGCCTGTCCAGTTTGGACCGAATACTCGACCGCTCATGCCAGATACATGGCACCCCCGAAAAACCAGCCAATCACACCAACATGGATTGTTGGGTGTTCAAGCAGGCAAGCAAGTTAAATGCCGAAAGCAGAGACAAGGGGCTGCATAGCGATGACGAGGAGGAGCCCCGGCCGCCGAACAACAGTGGACAGAAAGGTTTTCCCCCACAAGTGCGGACGGTGAACATGATATACGCAACCCATGTCCCCAAGAGGGAGCGGAAGCGTGCGCTAAGGGACGTATACGCGATGGAGCCAGTCGCCCCAAAGTTCAACCCATGGTCTTCCTGCCCAATCACTTTTGATCGAAGGGACCACCCCACTAGAATCCGTCATGGCGGATTCGCCGCATTGGTTCTAGAACCAATTATTGACGGATTTCACCTCACTAGAGTCCTTATGGACGGCGGCAGCAGCCTAAACCTGCTTTACCCGGATACAGTGCGGAAAATGGGCATCGATCCCTCGAGGATTAAACCCACTAAAACGACCTTTAAAGGCGTCATACCAGGTGTAGAGGCCAACTGTACAGGCTCAGTTACACTTGAAGTGGTCTTCGGATCTTCGGATAATTTCTGAAGCGAGGAGTTAATCTTCGACATAGTCCCGTTCCGCAGTGGCTATCACGCACTACCCGGGCGAACCGCATTTGCCAAGTTCAATGCGGTTCCGCACTACGCATACCTTAAGCTCAAGATGCCAGGCCCTCGAGGAGTCATTATAGTCAATGGAAACACCGAACGCTCTCTCCGAATGGAGGAGCATACGGTGGCTCTCGCAGCGGAAGTACAAAGCAGCCTCTCAAGGCAATTCTCCAGTCCGTCCATTAAACGTCCGGGCACTGCCAAGCGCGCCCGGAGCAACCCACAACAAGACTGCCTGGCACGTTCCGAGCAAGCGTAGCAATGCGGCCCCAACCCCAACCCTTGCGAACTTGCGAAACCAGTGTTGCGCATACATAACTACGCTCTGGAAATACCATGGGCACAGGGGGAGGGGCACCATCACGGCATGCCCAAAACACGTCTTAAACTGCACTAGGGGCTGCCGATTTCTTAATTTTCTCTTATCTCCAGGACTCCATTCTTCGGAAGGCTTGTCCGGCAGTATAATTGCCGCACAAATGATACAAAAACCAGGGGAGCAGAAAGCTACGCCGCACTATGGAACTCTAAGGTGGTCTCTATAACGAGCAGTATACCTGTTTCACATACCATTCTGCAGCTCGCCCCTGGAAAGGACATGTTAAATAGTCCCATGTTTTCCTTATTGCACTATTTGTATCGTTCTGCTTTGATTGCAGCTTTTTAAAATAAATAATGCATAGCTTCCGTCTATTATTGCATTCCTCTTTTTTACGAATATATGTTCATTAATGACATGTTGCACCCATACACTTTGGTACAGCCAATACGCCAGGGGCTTAAGTACCCCACAATACGGTGTGAGAAGTCCGAACACTTTCACAAGTGCGGCACCCCGAACTTATAGCATTATATGCATCGGCTCCGAATCATGTCTTGGGTCAATAGTTGGGTTTGCCCGGCTCCTATGTTTTGGTACTTACGTTCCATTATATCGGCTAAGGTAGCACTAGGAGAACTACTGCGATTGTGCCCCAGTTGAGCTGGGCTAAGCACCTCAGTAGAGAAAGCTAAAACTGACCATCATGATGAGGCGAGAGCTGGTCGCTGTTCGAGAGGTTTTCGAGTCCCTAAAGACTTATGCCACTTAGAGCGAGGAGTCGGCTTTGTCCGGCCTAGGCGTGGATAGCGCCCCGAATTCGGTCTTCCGAACACTAGGGGCTTCGCCGAAATTTAAAATTATAGAATTCTATGGCTAAGTGAGAGTGTTCAAGCATTATAGTCCAATTGCCTTGTTCGTTGTGTTGAGCGCCTCCCTCGAAGGACCCAAGAATGGGAAAAAGAGCGCTCATGTTTATCCCGAACACCCCAGCACTGGTGGCATGGGGGCAGAAGCCGACGACTCGCCATCTCTCAAATTTGATAAACGGCCGCACAGAAGGTAATATTTTAAATTCAAAAGCGTTGCTTAGTGCATATGAACAAGTTTTCAGCGTACAGGATCACAAATGCGAGTTTACTCAAAAATTACATCTTTGGAGCATTCATCCGCTATAAGGCGGGCACCCTTCAGGACGCCCTCATAATACGCTTCCGGGACACGATGCTCCTTGCCCGGCGGTGGCCCGTCCTTCACCAGCTTCTCCGCATCCATCTTGCCCCAGTGCACTTTAGCACGGGCAAGCCCCCTACGGGCACCTTCGATGCATACAGAGTGCTTGATTACTTCAAGCCGTGGACAGGCATCCACCGGCCGCCTCACCAGCCCAAAGTAGCTCCCAGGCAGAGCCTCTCCAGGCCAAAGCCGAACTATGAGGCCCTTTATGGCCTGTTCGGCCACCTTGTGGAGCTCGACCATTTGCTTCAACTGGTCGCTCAAAGGCACTAGGTGTCCGGCCTCAGCATACTGAGACCAGAACACCTTCTCCGTCGAGCTCCCCTCCTCGGCTCGATAGTAGGCGGCGGCATCAGATGCACTGCAGGGCAAATCTGCGAATGCTCCTGGAGAGCTCCGGACTCGGGTAAGTAACAAGTAATTCACTTTCACATGCTTTCTTTGCATAATGAATGCCTTACCCGCCGCTATCTTCTTCATCGCTTCAATTTCTTGGAGGGCTTTCTGGGCTTCAGCCTTGGCAGACTTCGCGCTTTCGAGGGTTGCCGCAAGCTTGGACGCTTGCGTCTTTGAGTCAAGCTCCAAACTCTCGTGTTTTTTCATGAGAGCCTGGAGCTCTTTCTCCACCTCCTCCACCCGTGCCTCCTGCTTCCCTCTCTCTGTGCACTCCACGACCGCTCTGTTTTCGGCCTCGGACAGCGCTTTCTTAAGGTTTGCCACCTCGGTCGTGGCCCCTATAATAGCACGTTGATCCTGTCATTTTTTGCAACCACATCTTCTCTATATACTTGAGCAAGGTATTAGTTACCTTCCTTCTCCTCGAGTTGCCTCTTGGCATGGCCGAGCTTGTTCTCGGACCGCGTGAGGTTTTGCTTCAGCGTATCCACCTCCGCAGCCAGTGCGGCGGAGGCCAGCAGCGAAGCCTGCATACGCATATTGACTTGATTATGCTAGACTCCTGCGGATGTTATTAGATCCTCTATTCGGTTTTTCTTTCCGAACGCCGAACAGAGCATCAGGGGCTACTGTCTATGCGGTAATATTTTTACATATTCTTTACTTACCTCAAAGCCTGTTAGAAGGCTGGCACAGGCTTCAATCAGTCCGCTCTTGGCGGAATGAACCTTCTGGATCACCGCACTCATAATAGTGCGGTGCTCCTCGTCGATGGAGGCGCCGTTAAGCACCTGCAGCAAATTGTCCGGTGCCTCCGGTTGGACGGAGGTCGCCGGCTCGGTAGGCTTGCTCCTCTTTGAAGGAGGCTGCCTACCGGAGTCCGTCAACGTTGAAGGTTCCGACATGGTGTCCGGCTCAAGGCCGGACTTGGAGCCCTTGGGGGTTCTATCCCCTTTACGCCTGGAGTCCGGGAGGTCGCCTTGCGGCGCCTCCAGGTCCACCTCCTCCTGGCTTGTAACCTGTTGGGACGCCACCTCAGCATCGTCCGTAGGGTGGGGGGAGGCAGCCGTCAGAAGCGAATTCACATCTGATGAATCCAGGGAACCGCTCGACGACACGTCGAGCCGGTCTTTGGGTGGACTGCATAAACATGTTCGACGTAAGGAAAAGCCGTGCAATGGAGGAATACTATGAATCACTCTGGTATCCGGATACTTACGATTTTGCCAGGGGCTTGGCCCTGAGTGGCCACTCCTCTTTGCCGTCGTCGGCGTTGGTGGAGTAGTCCGGAGGAAGGGTTTTCCCCTTCTTGGACCCTTCGGCCTCCCCAGTTGGGGCGGCCTTCCTTTTCTTCCCTTCCCCCGCTGGAGGGGGAGAGGTCTCTTCTTCCTCCTCCTCGTCTTCATGGGAGGAGTGCGTCTTGGAGTCATCGGATGATGAAACTGACACCTCCAGGCGCCGGGCACTCTTTCGAGTCCCCGTGGCCTTCTTCTTGGCCTTCTTCTCCGGCACCACATAGGGTGCCAGAACCAGTAGCTTCGCCAAGCGAGCGTACGCTAGGCCTTCGGGCAAAGGAGCCGGACAGTTGATTTGTCCGGACGTCTCCTACCAATCCCGTCAAAGGTAAGGGAGCTTAGATCCCGCATGGAGTCAAACTATGAAAAACTAATACCCTGTAAAAGGTAAAAACAGCTTACCGCACTAGCATGACGCTGAGTGATGAATCCGCGATCCTCGATAGCGGATGCGGGGGCCTCGGCGCCCTTGAAAAGCACCTTCCAGGCATCTTCGTACATCGTGTCTAAGAGCCTGCTCAGAGTTCGGTGCTGTGCCAGGTCGAACTCCCACAGGTTGAAAGCCCGTCGTTGACACGGGAGGATCCGACGGATGAGCATAACCTGGACTACGTTGACAAGTTTGAGCTTCTTGTCCACCAGGGTTTGGACGCATGTTTGGAGTCCGGCCAGCTCTCCTTTTTTACCCCACGACAGGCGCGTCTCTTTCCAGGAGGTGAGCCGCGTAGGGGGTCTGGATCGGAACTCGGGGGCTGCGACCCATTCAGGGTCGCGCGGCTCGGTGATGTAAAACCACCCCGATTGCCACCCCTTTAGGGTCTCCACGAAGGAGCCCTCGAGCCATAGGACGTTGGGCATCTTGCCCACCATGGCACCTCAGCACTCCGCCTGGGTGCCACGCACCACCTTCGGCTTGTCATTGAAAGTCTTGAGCCATAGGCCGAAATGGGGGCGGATGCAGAGGAAAGCCTCGCACACGACGATAAACGCCGAGATGTTGAGGACGAAGTTCGGGGCTAGATTGTGGAAATCCAGACCATTGTAACCGACTCTGTGTAACCCTAGCCCTCTCCGGTGTCTATATAAACTGGAGGGTTTTAGTCCGTAGAAAAAACAACAAACATACCATAGGCTAGCTTCTAGGGTTTAGCCTCTCTGATCTCATGGTAGATCTACTCTTGTACTACCCATATCATCAATATTAATCAAGCAGGACGTAGGGTTTTACCTCCATCGAGAGGGCCCGGACCTGGGTAAAAACATCATGTCCCTTGTCTCCCGTTACCATCCGCCTAGACGCACAGTTCGGGACCCCCTACCCGAGATCCGCCGGTTTTGACACCGACACTGATCTTCTTCACAGTTCCGCCCAAGCTGCTAGCCGGGGCTAAGCTGGTGTCCCTCCACATTCAGATTGACAAGCTCACGTCCTAAGTGATTCTACAATGCCTTTTGTTTATCTTAGTAATATGCTAATATAGGGGTTAGCTCGGTCTACTTTAGCTTAAGAGATGGTGGGCTTTGGTGGCGATGTTGCAATTACATTGACATCAAATCAGCAGCTAAAGTAATTTCCAACAATCGAACGGATATTTTGTGTCTATTGTATATAAAGATGTTACAGTAACTAGCTATGTTACCACATGCCTCTCTTTCTTGATATGTGTGATGTTACAGTAACTAGCTATGTTACCACATGCCTCTCTTTCTTCATTAATTACATGCCACATCATCTATTTTGCCTAGATATAGATAAATAGAAACATTACATGCATTGTTGTGTTCCTTTTTAGTTCTTACATGCAAAGATTTAATGCGTCTCAGAAACTAAAAATGAGATGGAGATGAGCCCTATAAATTGAAAAAACAAAAAAGTTGAGATAAGCCCTATAAACCGGAAAGGAGGGAGTATGTTACTCCCACTTTGGGTAGTCTAAGCTGGTCATAGTGGAGAGTATATGACACTACCCACTATGAAGGTACTAGTCAAGGCACGGATACCAATGAGGGCCTGGTTGTGTCTTATACTTGGACAACTCACCTGACTGCATGCGTACCAGGCAGACGATGCTTGTGTCGTGTTGGTGCCATGTGCGGCCCTGCTACCTCTTGAGCACTGCATTTGTTTTCCCCGAAGAGGAAGGGATGATGCAGCAAAGTAGCGTAAGTATTTCCCTCAGTTTTTGAGAACCAAGGTATCAATCCAGTAGGAGGCTATGCGCGAGTCCCTCGTACCTGCACAAAACAAATAAATCCTTGGAACCAACGCGAATAGGGGTTGTCAATCCCTACACGGCCACTTACGAGAGTGAGATCTGATAGATATGATAAGATAATTTTTTTGGTATTTTTGTGATAAAGATGCAAAGTAAAATAAAGGAAAATAAAAAGCAAAGGAAATAACTAAGTAGTAGGAGATTAATATGATAAAGATAGACCCGGGGGCCATAGGTTTCACTAGTGGCTTCTCTCGAGAGCATAAGTATTCTATGGTGGGTGAACAAATTACTGTTGAGCAATTGACAGAATTGAGCATACTTATGAGAATATCTAGGTATGATCATGTATATAGGCATCACGTCCGAGACAAGTAGACCGACTCCTGCCTGCATCTACTACTATTACTCCACTCATCGACCGCTATCCAGCATGCATCTAGAGTATTAAGTTAAAAACAGAGTAATGCCTTAAGCAAGATGACATGATGTAGAGGGATAAACTCATGCAATATGATGAAAATCCCATCTTGTTATCCTCGATGGCAACAATACATTACGTGCCTTGCTGCCCCTACAGTCACTGGGAAAGGACACCGCAAGATTGAACCCAAAGCTAAGCACTTCTCCCATTGCAAGAAAGATCAATCTAGTAGGCCAAACCAAACTGATAATTCGAAGAGACTTGCAAAGATAACCAATCATACATAAAAGAATTCAGAGATGATTCAAATATTGTTCATAGATAGGCTTGATCATAAACCCACAATTCATCGGTGTCAACAAACACACCGCAAAAAGAAGATTACATCGAATAGTTCTCCACAAGAGAGGGGGAGAACATTGTATTGAGATCCAAAAAGAGATAAGAAGACATCTAGCTAATAACTATGGACCTGTAGGTCTGAGGTAAACTACTCACACTTCATCGGAGGGGCTATGGTGTTGATGTAGAAGCCCTCCGTGATCGATGCCCCCTCCGGCGGAGCTCTGGAACAGGCCCCAAGATGGGATCTCGTGGATACAAAAAGTTGCGGTGGTGGAATTAGGGTTTTGGCTATGTATCTGATCATTTAGGGGTACGTAGGTATATATAGGAGGAAGGATTACGTCGGTGGAGCAACAAGGGGCCCACGAGGGTGGAGGGCGTGCCTGGGAAGGGGGGGGGGGGGGTAGGCGCCCCCCCTACCTCGTGGCCTCCTCTTTTATGTCTAGACGTAGGGTCCAAGTCTCCTGCGTCCTGTTCGTTGAGAAAATTACGTGCGTGAAGGTTTCATTCCGTTTGGACTCCATTTGATATTCCTTTTCTTCAAAACCCTAAAACAGGCAAAAAACAACAATTCTGGGCTGGGCCTCCAGTTAATAGGTTAATCCCAAAAATAATATAAAAGTGGAAAATAAAACCCAATAATGTCCAAAACAGTAGATAATATAGCATGGAGCAATCAAAAGTTATAGATATGTTGGAGACGTATCAAGCATCCCCAAGCTTAATACCTACTCGTCCTCGAGTAGGTAAATGATAAAAACAGAATTTTTGATGCAGAGTGCTACTTGGCATAATTTTAATGTAATTCTTCTTAATTGTCGTATGAATATTCAGATCCGAAAGATTCAAGACAAAAGTTTAATATTGACATAAAAATAATAATATTTCAAGCATACTAACAAAGCAATTATGTCTTCTCAAAATAGCATGGCCAAAGAAAGTTATCTCTACAAAATCATATAGTCTGGCTATGCTCCATCTTCACCATAAAAAATATTTAAATCATGCACAACCTCGATGACAAGCCAAGCAATTGTTTCATACTTTTGGTGTTCTCTAACTTTTTCAATCTTCATGCAATACATGAGCGTGAGCCATGGACATAGCACTTATAGGTGGAATTGAATGGTGGTTGTGGAGAAGACAAAAAGGGAGAAGATAGTCTCCCCTCAACTAGGCGTATCAGCGGGCTATGGAGATGCCCATCAATAGATATCAATGCGAGTGAGTAGGGATTGCAATGCAACGGATGCACTAGAGCTATATGTATATGAAAGCTCAAAAAGAAACTAAGTGGGTGTGCATCCAACTTGCTTGCTCATGAAGAACTAGGGCAATTTGAGGAAGCCCATCATTGGAATATACAAGCCAAGTTCTATAATGGAAAATTCCCACTAGTATATGAAAGTGACTAAATGAGAGACTCTCTATTATGAATATCATGGTGCTACTTTGAAGCACAAGTGTGGTAAAAGGATAGTAGCATTGCCCCTTCTCTCTTTTTCTCTCATTTTTCCATTTGGGCCTTTTGTCTTTTTTATGGCCTCTTTCTTTATTTTCGTCTGGAGTCTCATCCCGACTTGTGGGGGAATCATAGTCTCCATCATCCTTTCCTCAATGGGACAATGCTCTAATAATGATGATCATCACACTTATATTTTTCTTACAACTCAACAATTACAACTCGATACTTAGAAAAAAATATGACTCTATATGAATGCCTCCGGCGGTGTATCGGGATATGCAATGACTCATGAGTGACATGTATGAACGGTGGCTTTGCCACAAATACGATGTCGACTACATGATCATGCTAAGCAATATGACAATGATGGAGTGTGTCATAATAAACGGAACGGTGGAAAGTTGCATGGAAATATATCTCGGAATGGCTATGGAAATGCCATAATAGGTAGGTATGGTGGCTGTTTTGAGGAAGGTATATGGTGGGTGTATGATACAGGCGAAAGGTGCGCGGTATTAGAGAGGCTAGGAAAGGTGGAAGGGTGAGAGTGCGTATAATCCATGGACTCAACATTAGTCATAAAGAAATCATATACTTATTGCAAAAATCTACAAGTTATCAAAGCAAAGTATTACGCGCATGCTCCTAGGGGGATAGATTGGTAGGAAAAGACCATCGCTCGTCCCCGACCGCCACTCATAAGGAAGACAACCAAAAAATAAATCATGCCCCGACTTCATCACATAACGGTTCATCATACGTGCATGCTACGGGAATCACAAACTTTAACACAAGTATTCTTCAAATCCACAACTAATCAACTAGCACAACTTTAATATCACCATCTTCATATCTCAAAACAATTATCAAGCATCAAACTTCTCATAGTATTCAACACACTCATACGAAAGTTTTATTATTAATCTTGTATGCCAAGCATATTAGGATTTTAAGCAAATTACCATGATATTTAAGACTCTCAAAATAATCTAAGTGAAGCATGAGAGATCAATAGTTTCTATAAAATAAATCCACCACCATGCTCTAAAAGATATAAGTGAAGTACTAGAGCAAAACTACATAACTCAAAAGATATAAGCGAAGCACATGGAGTATTCTAAAAAATTCCAAATCATGTATGGATCTCTCAAAAGGTGTGTACAGCAAGGATGATTGTGGTAAAATAACAAATAAAGACTCAAATAATACAAGACTCTCCAAGCAAAAGACATATCATGTGGCGAATAAAAATATAGCTCCAAGTAAAGTTACCGATAGAAGTAGACGAAAGAGGGGATGCCTTCCGGGGCATCCCAAAACTTTTGATTTTAGGTGTCCTTAGATTATCTTGGGGGTGCCATGGGCATCCCCAAGCTTAGGCTCTTGCCACTCCTTGTTCCATAATCCATCAAATCTTTACCCAAAACTTGAAAACTTCACAACACAAAACTTAAAGTAGAAAATCTCGTGAGCTCCGTTAGCGAAAGAAAACAAAAGACCACTTCAAGGTACTGTAATGAACGCATTCTTTATTTATATTGGTGTTATACCTACTGTATTCCAAATTCTCTATGGTTTATAAACTATTTTACTAGCCATAGATTCATCAAAATAAGCAAACAACACACGAAAAACAGAATCTGTCAAAAACAGAATAGTCTGTAGTAATCTGTAGCTAGCGCAAGATCTGGAACCCCAAAAATTCTAAAATCACTTTTTGGACGTGAGGAATTTATCTATTAATCATCTGCAAAACGAATTAACTAAATAGCACTCTCCAAATAAAAATGTCAGTAGTTCCCGTGAGCGCTAAAGTTTCTGTTTTTTACAGCAAGTGTAACAAGACTTTCCCCAAGTCTTCCCAACGGTTCTACTTGGCACAAACACTAATTAAACACAAAAAACACAACCAAAACAGAGGCTAGATAAATTATTTATTACTAAACAGGAGCCAAAAAAAGGAATAAAAATAAAGTTGGGCTGCCTCCCAACAAGCGCTATCGTTTAACGCCCCTAGCTAGGCATAACAAGCAAGGATAGATCTAGGTATTGCCATCTTTGGTAGGCAATCCATAAGTGGATCTCATAATAGATTCATAAGGTAATTTAATTTTATTTCTAGGAAAGTGTTCCATGCCTTTCCTTAATGGAAATTGGAATCTAATATTTCCTTCCTTCATATCAATAATTGCACCAATCGTTCTAAGGAAAGGTCTACCAAGAATAATAGGACATGAAGGATTACAATCTATGTCAAGAACAATAAAATCTACGGGCACATAATTCCTATTTTCAACAATAAGAACATCATTAATTCTTCCCATAGGTTTCTTAATAGTGGAATCCGTAAGGTGCAAGTTTAAAGAGCAATCATCAAAATCACGAAAACCTAACAAATCACACAAAGTCTTTGGAATCGTGGAAACACTAGCACCAAAACCACATAAATCATAGCATTCATGATCTTTAATTTTAATAGTTGGTTCCCACTCATCATAAAGCTTTCTAGGGATAGAAACTTTCAATTCAAGTTTTTCTTCATAAGATTGCATCAAGGCATCAACGATATGTTTAGTAAATGCTTTATTTTGACTATAAGCATGAGGAGAATTTAGCACGGATTGCAACAAGGAGATACAATCAATCAAAGAGCAATTTTCATAGTTAAATTCCTTGAAATCCATAATAGTGGGTTTAGCAACATCTAGGGTTTTAATTTCTTTAATCCCACTTTTATCAATTTTAGCATCAAGATCAAAAAATTCCAAATTCTTGGAACGCCTTCTAGGTAAAGGTGGATCATATTAAGTCCCATCATTATCAAGATTCATATTGCAAAACAAAGATTTAATAGGGGACACATCAATAACTGTTAGATCTTCATCATTATTTTCATAGGAACTAGAAGAACACGCTCTTATAAAGGCATCTTTCTTAGCACGCATCCTAGCGGTTCTTTCTTTGCACTCATCAATGGAAATTCTCATGGCTTTGAGAAACTCATTGATATCATGCTTAGGTGGAATAGATCTAAGTTTCAAAGAATCAACATCAAGAGAAATTCTATCAACGTTCCTAGCCAACTCATCAATCTTAAGCAATTTTTCTTCAATCAAAGCATTAAAATTCTTTTGCGAAGTAATAAATTCTTTAATATTAGATTCAAAATCAGAGGGTATCTTATTATAATTTCCATAGGAATTGTTGTAGGAATTACCATAATTATTAGAGGGATTACTAGGATAAGGCCTAGGATTAAAATTTCCTCTATACGCGTTGTTACCAAAATTGTTCCTACCAACAAAATTCACATCCATAGATTCATTATTATTCTCAATCAAAGTAGACAAGGGCATATCATTAGGATTAGAAGAAACACTCTTATTAGCAAATAATTTCGTAAGTTCATCCATCTTTCCACTCAAAACATTAATTTCTTCTATCGCATGCACCTTTTTATTAGTAGATCTTTCAGTATGCCATTGAGAATAATTAACCATAATATTATCTAGGATTTTAGTAGCTTCTCATAAAGTGATTTCCATAAAAGTGCCTCCCGCGGCCGAATCTAAAAGATTTCTAGAAGCAAAATTCAATCCAGCATAAATTTTTTGTATAATCATCCACAAATTTAAACCATGAGTAGGGCAATTACGTATCATTAGTTTCATTCTCTCCCAAGCTTGTACAACATGTTCATGATCAAGTTGCTTAAAATTCATAATATTGTTTCTAAGAGAGATGATCTTAGCGGGAGGAAAATACTTAGAGATAAAAGCATCTTTGCACTTATTCCATGAATCAATACTATTTTTAGGCAAAGACGAAAACCAAGCTTTAGCACGATCTCTAAGTGAAAAAGGAAATAGCTTCAATTTAACGATATCATTATCCACATCTTTCTTCTTTTTCATATCACACAAATCAACGAAGCTATTTAGATGGGTAGAGGCATCTTCACTAGGAAGGCCAGAAAACGGATCTTTCATGACAAGATTCAGCAAAGCAGCATTAATTTCACAAGATTCAGCATCGGTAAGAGCAGCAATCGGAGTGCTAATAAAATCATTGTTGTTGGTATTGGTGAAGTCATATAATTTAGTATTATCTTGAGCCATCGTGACAAGCAAGCAAACAAACACACAAGCAAACAAAAAGCAAGCGGGCAAAAAGAGGCAAATAGAGAAAGAGATGGAGGATAGAGAGAGAGAGGGCGAGTAAAAAGACAAGGGTGAAGTGGGGGAGAGGAAAACGAGAGGCAAATGGAAAATAATGTAATGCGGGAGATAAGGGTATGTGATGGGTACTTGGTATGTTGACTTTTGCATAGACCTCCCCAGCAACAGCGCCAGAAATCCTTCTTGCTACCTCTTGAGCACTGCGTTGGTTTTCCCCGAAGAGGAAGGGATGATGCAGCAAAGTAGCGTAAGTATTTCCCTCAGTTTTTGAGACCCAAGGTATCAATCCAGTAGGAGGCTATGCGCGAGTCCCTCATACCTGCACAAAACAAATAAATCCTCGCAACCAACGCGAATAGGGGTTGTCAATCCCTACACGGCCACTTACGAGAGTGAGATCTGATAGATATGATAAGATAATATTTTTGGTATTATTGTGATAAAGTTGCAAAGTAAAATAAAGGCAAAGTAAAAACGCAAAGGAAATAACTAAGTAGTGGGAGATTAATATGATAAAAATAGACCCCGGGGCCATAGGTTTCACTAGTGGCTTCTCTCGAGAGCATAAGGACTCTATGGTGGGTGAACAAATTACTAGTGAGCAATTGACAGGATTGAGCATAGTTATGGGAATATCTAGGCATGATCATGTATATAGGCATCATGTCCGAGACAAGTAGACCGACTCATGCCTGCATCTACTACTATTACTCCATTCATCGACCGCTATCCAGCATGCATCTAGAGTATTAAGTTAAACATAGAGTAACGCCTTAAGCAAGATGACATGATGTAGAGGGATAAACTCATGCAATATGAAGAAAACACCATCTTGTTATCCTCGATGGCAACAATACAATACGTGGCTTGCTGCCCCTACTGTCACTGGGAAAGGACACCGCAAGATTGAACCCAAAGCTAAGCACTTCTCCCATTGCAAGAAAGATCAATCTAGTAGGCCAAACCAAAATGATAATTTGAAGAGACTTGCAAAGATAACCAATCATACATAAAAGAATTCAGAGAAGATTCAAATATTGTTCATAGATAGACTTGATCATAAACCCACAATTCATCGGTCTCAACAAACACATCGCAAAAAGAAGATTACATCAAATAGTTCTCCACAAGAGAGGGGGAGAACATTGTATTGAGACCCAAAAAGAGAGAAGAAGCCATCTAGCTAATAATTATGGACCCGTAGGTCTGAGGTAAACTACTCACACTTCATCGGAGGGGCTATGGTGTTGATGTAGAAGCCCTCTGTGATCGATGCCCCCTCCGGCGGAGCTCCGGAACAGGCCCCAAGATGGGATTTCGTGGATACAGAAAGTTGCGGCGATGGAATTAGGGTTTTGGCTCCGTATCTGATCGTTTGGGGGTACGTAGGTATATATAGGAGGAGGGAGTACGTCGGTGGAGCAACAGGGGCCCACGAGGATGGAGGGAGCGCCTGGGGGGGGGGGGGGTAGGCGCGCCCCCTACCTCGTGGCCTCCTCTTTTGTGTCTTGATGTAGGGTCCATGTCTCCTGGGTCTTGTTCGTTGAGAAAATCACGTTCCCGATGGTTTCATTCCGTTTGGACTCCATTTGATATTCCTTTTCTTCGAAACCCTAAAATAGGCAAAAAATAGCAATTCGAGGCTGGGCCTCTGGTTAATAGGTTAGTCCCAAAAATAATATAAAAGTGGAAAATAAAGCCCAATAATGTCCAAAACAGTAGATAATATAGCATGGAGCAATAAAAAATTATAGATACGTTGGAGACGTATCATTATCCCATAATTTTAAGCTTGAGTATCTTTTGTCTCATCTGCTTTGAAACTCCCGCCTCTTCAACCCGCGCCGCGCCTTGTTATCCCAAAATTTCGACGTGCACGAAAACTCCCTCCTCATTCGAAATCAGTCCCGCAGCCCAGACACGGGAAATCCCCCTTCCACCCCTCAGCCGGAAATGCCGGCTCGACATCGCGGTGTCAAAACCGGTGGGGGTACGCTAGTAACTTACCCTACATTTCGGAGAAGCGCGTCCCTAAGCCATGGCTCCCCCTACCTCCCCCTTCGCCCCCATTCGTACACCAAGGCTGCCAAAACCCATGAAACCCCATGCTCCTTGGTAGGCCTACCGACCGTTGCCCAGCCAGAGACTCTTCCCTGACGACGTCGTCCACCACAACAGCTTGCCGTCCCTCATCCACCGCACCGGATGAGGATCCATCGTCGATCTCGTCGTCCCGCTAGATCAGTCGCCCTGTCCTCCACCTCCAAGGAGCTGCCCCGACGTTCACCTCGTCTATCGCGCCGCCTCCATCCCCACATCATCGTCTTGACCTGACCCACCGGAGCCGCAACACCCTCACCAATTCCTCCGATGAAGCCGAGGCCAACTCGGCACCACCAACGAGGTTCTGCACTCATTGCTGCATTTTATCTTTTATTCGATCTCACAGGGCTGCCGACGTTCGATACCGAGCAGCCATGGCGGGTCTCCATCGACGACGCCGTCGCCGACCACTTCATCGATGACATCTCTCCCCCATGTCGTTGCTTCCTCGGCGGCCACTTCGTGCTGCTGCTCTGCTATTGCTGTAGGTCGCGCTGCTGCTCCACTCTTGCTCTCGTTCGTGCTGCTGCTCTGCTCTTGCTCTTGCTCGCGCTGCTGCTACTGCTGCACGACCTCTGATAGCTGCAGGAGTTGCTGCTTTAGCACTCACTCGCGGTTCTGCTGCACGACTTGCTCTCTGCTAGTGCGTTCCCTGCTCAAGCATCTACTGATTTAGATCATTGCTTCTCTGCTACTAGTGCTCGAACGCCCTAAACATCTATTGCAATGCTCTTCTACTAGTTCAATCAGTTTCGACAGTAAAATTCAGTTTCGACTATAAAGTTTAGTTTCTTCAGTTAAGTTCAGAGTAAACACTATTTACAACATCTGTCGGAGCGGCCGTGGCGCGACTGATGCGTTTTACATCTAGCACTTTTTGGTGATGTATTTTACATCATCTACTGCAGATGATATTAGAGTCCCACTTCAGATTAACGTTGTCTGTCTTGTCTTGCTTCAGCCTCGATGCCGTACACCTCACCAGAGCTGCTCCAACGAGGGAACCGTCCATCACAGCGGAGCAGTACCCTCGACGCCATTTCCAGAGGCCTCAGATCTTCTTCCCCGCCTCCGACGGTCACACCAGCATCACCACCCTCTGTGTCCAACCCAATGATGCTGAGGTCGACAAGGCTATGCCAAAGAGGTTGTACACTCGTTGCATTGCTACCTCTTGAGCACTGCGTTGGTTTTCCGTTGAAAAGGAAAGGGCGATGCAGCAAAGTAGCATAAGTATTTCCCTCAGTTTTTGAGAACCAAGGTATCAATCCAGTAGGAGACTACACGCAAGTACCTCGTACCTACACAAACAAATAAGAACCTCACAACCAACACGATAAAGGGGTTGTCAATCCCTTCATGGTCACTTACAAGTGTGAGATCTGATAGAGATAATAATGATAAGATAAATATTTTCGGTATTTTTATGATATAGATTGAAAGTAAATATTGCAAAATAAACGGTACTAGAAATAACTTGTTGACGGGAGATTAATATAATGGAGAATAGACCCGGGGGCCATAGGTTTCACTAGTGGCTTCTCTCAAGATAGCATAAGTATTACGGTGGGTGAATAAATTACTGCCGAGCAATTGATAGAAAAGCAAATAATTATGAGAATATCTAGGCATGATCATGTATATAGGCATCACGTCCGTGACAAGTAGACCGACTCCTGCCTGCATCTACTACTATTACTCCACACATCGACCACTATCCAACATGCATCTAGAGGATGACATGATGTAGAGGGATAAACTCAAGCAATATGATATAAACCCCATCTTTTTATCCTCGATGGCAACAATACAATACGTGTCGTTTCCCTTTCTATCACTGGGATCAAGAACCGCAAGATTGAACCCAAATCTAAGCACTTCTCCCATTGCAAGAAAGATCAATCTAGTAGGCCAAACCAAACTGATAATTCGAAGAGACTTGCAAAGATAACCAATCATACATAAAAGATTTCAGAGAAGAATCAAATATTGTTCATAGATAGACTTGATCATAAACCCACAATTCATCAGATCTCGACAAACACACCGCAAAAAGAGTTACATCGAATAGATCTCCAAGAAGATCGAGGAGAACTTTGTATTGAGATTCAAAGAGAGAGAATAAGCCATCTAGCTAATAGCTATGGACCCGAAGGTCTAAAGTAAACTACTCACACATCATCGGAGGGGCGATGGAGTTGATGTAGAGGCCCTCGGTGATCGATGCCCCCTCCGGCGGAGCTCCGAAAAAGGCCCCAAGATGGGATCTCTTGGGTACAGAAGGTTGCGGTGGTGGAAATAGGGTTTCATGGTGATCCTGCATGTTTTTAGGCTATATGAATATATAAAGGAGGAAGAAGTAGGTTAGTGGAGCCACGAGGGGCTCACGAGGGGGAGGGCGCGCCTACGGGGGTAGGCGCGCCCCCTGCCTCGTGCCCACCTCGTTGGTTGCTTGACATCTACTCCAAGTCCTCTGGATCATGTTTGTTCCAAAAATAACTCCGCTGAAGGTTTCATTCCATTTGGATTCCATTGGATATTCCTTTTCTGTGAAACACTGAAATAGGCAAAAAAAAACAACAATTTGCACTGGGCCTTGGGTTAGTAGGTTAGTCCCAAAAATAATATAAAAGTGTAAAATAAAGCCCATTAACATCCAAAACAGATAAGATAATAGCATGGAACAATCAAATATTATAGATACGTTGGAGACATATCAAGCATCCCCAAGCTTAATTCCTGCTCGTCCTCGAGTAGGTAAATGATAAAAATTGAATTTTTGATGTGGAATGCTACCTAGCATAATTCTCAATGTAATTCTCTTTATTGTGGCATGAATATTCAGATCCGAAAGATTCAAGACAAAAGTCTAATATTGACATAAAAATAATAATACTTCAAGCATACTAACTAAGCAATTATGTCTTCTCAAAATAACATGGCAAAAGAATGTACATCCCTACAAAATCATATAGTTTGGTCATGCTCCATTTTCATCACACAAGAATGCTCTCATCACGCACAACCCCGATGACAAGCCAAGCAATTGTTTCACACTTTAGTAATCTCAAACTTTTTTCAACTTTCACGCAATACATGACCGTGAGCCATGGATATAGCACTATGGGTGGAATAGAATATGATGATGGGGGTTATGTGGAGAAGACAAAAAAAGGAGAAAGTCTCACATCGACGCGGCTAATCAATGGGCTAGGGAGATGCCCATCAATTGATGTCAATGCAAGGAGTAGGGATTGCCATGCAACGGATGCACTAGAGCTATAAATGTATGAAAGCTCAACAAAAGAAACTAAGTGGGTGTGCATCCAACTTGCTTGCTCACGAAGACCTAGGGCATTTGAGGAAGCCCATTGTTGGAATATACAAGCCAAGTTCTATAATGAAAAATTCCCACTAGTATATGAAAGTGACAAAACAAGAGACTCTCTATCATAAAGATCATGGTGCTACTTTGAAGCACAAGTGTGGAAAAAAAGGATAGTAGCATTGCCCCCTTTTCTTTTTCTTTTTTTGGGCCTTCTTTTTTGGCCTTTTTATTTGGGACAATGCTCTATTAATGATGATCATCACACTTCTATTTATTTACAACTCAATGATTACAACTCGATACTAGAACAAAGTATGACTCTATATGAATGACTCCGGCGATGTACCGGGGAGGGCAATCAATCAAGAGTGACATGTATGAAAAATTATGAATGGTGGCTTTGCCACAAATACGATGTCAACTACATGATCATGCAAGGAAATATGACAATTGTGACGCCCGGATAATCATGCTACAGTAATCCCACGCTAATGATGCCACGTCACCTCTGTCACTGTAGTTAATCTCGGGGTAAATCAAAACGGTTTCGATATTCAATTCAAAATTATGATGGTAATAAAAGTTTTCAAAAGAATAATAAAACAAAAATGTTCGGTGGTTGCCAAATATTACAAAGATAATTATGGTGTATGGTTCACAATTTTATAAAATGCCTAAGTGTTTATAAATAAATAAAAACAGAAAAGAAAATAAATAAAAAGAAAACAGAAAACAAACAACAAAAAAATATATATAAAAGGGACCCCCCCTGGGCCAGACGGCCCAGCCGGCCAGGCCACCACCGGCCCAACTGGGCAAAGGCCCAGCCGGCCACGCCCCCTCCCATAACCCACTCCCCCGAAGCCCTAACCCCACCCCGTCGCCCCACTCCTCCCCCCACGCCGCCACTCCCTCTCCCTCGTCCCCCGATCTGGATCGGGAGGAGAGCCCGATCCTGTCGCCCCCGACGCCGGCGCCCCACCCCACCGGCGCTCGTCCTCCTCCCCTCCTCCCCGACCGGCCGCGCAGGACGCCCGACCCCCCCCTCGTCGCCTCGGGACCGTCCCCGTCCTCCTCCTCGCCCCGTGCGGAGGCCGCAGTTCCTACACCACGCCCTCGACCCCGCGTCGGACGCCGCCGTCCTCTCCGTCGCCGGTGCCGCCCCGCCGGACCTCCCCGAGCCCACTGCCAGTGCCCTACGGCCCCGCAGTGAGCACCTCCCTCGCTCTCCCCATCCATGTCGCCCGTCCCGGCCACAGCGTGCCTGCCTCACCTTCTACTTGCCGCTGCAGTGCCCGGGCGCGCACTTGCCACGGCCACGCCCCGCCCCCTCACGCAAGGGCCTCGTCCCGGTTCTCGACTGCCTACTCGACCGGCCGTGCTCCGGCACCCGCTGTCGCCGCACACATGGCCCCTCGCGCGCCTCGCACCCGCGCCGCCTCCCCTGGCCTCGCCGAGGCCACCTCCACCTCCTTCGGACCGCGCTCGCCGCGCCCTGACCTGCTGCCGTGGCTCCCGCCACTGCACTGCCTCCCCTGCCGCTGACGCTACCCGTCATCGCCCGGCTCCACCCGCCGTCGCCCGGCTTCCGCCCTGCAGCGGCCCTGCCGCTGCTCCATGCCGCCGCGCCGGCCTGCCCCGTCCTCGGTGCCCCAGCGGCCTCGTCCTGCTCTGCGGGCGAGTGCCCGCTCGGGTGCGGCCGCACCCGGCACCCACTAGCGCCCGAACCCGCTAAGGCCCCTTGGGGCCTATGACATGTGGGGCCCAGCCCCCAGAACGTTTAATAAAAAAAATATAATAAAAAAAAAGAATTTTAAAAATATATAAATGTATAATAAATAAATAATTAATAATATAATTAATTAATTAATTAACTAAATAATTAACTTAATTAATTCTGATTAAATTAACTAATTAAGGTTAATTAACCTAATGACTAATTAACCTAATTAACTACTGTCAATTAACTAACAGAGTATGACAAGTGGGACCCATGCGTCAGTTTGACTAGGTCAACTGACTAGCTGACTGCTGACATCACCCTGACATCATGCTGATGTCATAATTGCCTTTTCTAACTAAATTAATTCTGTTAAATCTAAAAATGATTTAAATCTTTTAAAATTAATAGAAAATAAACCGTAGCTCGGATGAAAAAACTTTGTACATGAAAGTTGCTCAGAACAACGAGACGAATCCGGATACGCAGTCCGTTCGTCCGCCACACACCCCTAACCTATCGAACCAGCAACTTTCCCCCTTCGGCTCCTCTGCCCGAAATCGCGAGACACCGGGAATACTTTCCCGGATGTATTCCCCCTTAACCGGTACCACCTCATACCACGTTAGGGCACGCCTAGCATCGTTACTTGTCATGTCATGCTTCGCTAAGCATACACTTGCATTATATTTATTGTTTCTTCCCCCCTCTTCTCTCTCTAGACACCGAGACCGACACCGCTGCTACCCCGTACGACTACGGTGTTGACGACCCCTCTCTCTTGCCAGAGCAACCAGGCAAGCCCCCCCTTTGATCACCAGATATCGCCTACTCTTCTCTATACTGCTTGCATTAGAGTAGTGTAGCATGTTACTGCTTCCCGTTAATCCTATACTGATGCATAGCCTGTCCTTGCTACTACTGTTGTTACCTCTACCTGCAAACCTAATGCTTAGTATAGGATGCTAGTTTATCACCAGTGGCCCTACATTCTTGTCCGTCTGCCATGCTATACTATCGGGCCGTGATCACTCGGGAGGTGATCACGGGTATTTACTATATACTTTATACATGATACATGTGGTGACTAAAGACGGGTAGGCTCGTAGGAGCACCCGCGAGTGGATCTTTGAGGCGGAGCGACAGGGCAGGTTCCGACCACCTAGGAGAGAGGTGGGCCTGGCCCTGTTCGGCGTTCGCGGACACTTAACACGCTTAACGAGATCTGGGTATTTGATCTGAGTCTGGCCATTTGGTCTATACGCACTAACCATCTACGCGGGAGTAGTTATGGGTATCCCGACATCGTGGTATCAGCCGAAGCCTTCGTGACGTCAGCGACTGAGTGGCGCGCGCCGGATTGGACTGGAAAGCCACTAGGCTAGGTCTGCTTCCGGCCGCGTACGCAACGTGCAGGTGTGCAAAGGGCGATGGGCCCAGACCCCTGCGCCATAGGATTTAGACCGGCGTGCCGACCTCTCTGTTGTGCCTAGGTAGGGCTGCGACGTGTTGATCTTCCGAGGCCGGTCATGACCCAGAAAAGTGTGTCCGGCCAAATGGGATCGAGCGTGTTGGGGTATGTGGTGCACCCCTGCAGGGAAGTTTATCTATTCGAATAGCCGTGTCCCTCGGTAAAAGGACGACCCGGAGTTGTACCTTGACCTTATGACAACTAGAACCGGATACTTAATAAAACACACCCTTCCAAGTGCCAGATACAACCGGTGGTCGCTCTCTCACAGGGCGACGAGGAGAGGATCATCGGTTAGGATTATGCTATACGATGCTACTTGGAGGACTTCAGTCTACTCTCTTCTACATGTTGCAAGACGGAGGCTGCCAGAAGCGTAGTCTTCGAAAGGATTAGTTATCCCCCTCTTATTCTGGCTTTCTGCAGTTCAGTCCACATATGATACCCTTACTCCATTTGATACCCATGCATATGTAGTATAGCTCCTTGCTTGCGAGTACTTTGGATGAGTACTCACGGTTGCTTTCTCCTTCTTTCCCCTCTATCCCTTCTACCTGGTTGTCGCAACCAGATGTCGGAGCCCAGGAGCCAGATGCCACCGTCGACGACGACTCCTGCTACACCGGAGGTGCCTACTACTACGTGTTGCCCGCTGACGACGACCAGGAGTAGCTTAGGAGGATCCCAGGCAGGAGGCCTGCGCCTCTTTCGATCTGTATCCCAGTTTGTGCTAGCCTTCTTAAGGCAAACTTGTTTAACTTATGTCTGTACTCAGATATTGTTGCTTCCGCTGACTCGTCTATGATCGAGCTCTTGTATTCGAGCCTTCGAGGCCCATGGCTTGTAATATGATGCTTGTATGACTTATTTTATTTGTAGAGTTGTGTTGTGATATCTTCCCGTGAGTCCCTGATATTGATCGTACACGTTTGCGTGTATGATTAGTGTACGGTCAAATCGGGGGCGTCACAACAATGATGATGTGTGTCATGATAAACGGAACGGTGGAAAGTTGCATGGCAATATATCTCGGAATGGCTATGGAAATGCCATAATAGGTAGGTATGGTGGCTGTTTTGAGGAAGATATAAGGAGGTTTATGTGTGACAGAGCATATCATATCACGGGGTTTGGATGCACCGGCGAAGTTTGCACCAACTCTCAAGGTGAGAAAGGGCAATGCATAGTACTGAAGAGGCTAGCAATGATGGAAGGGTGAGAGTGCGTATAATCCATGGACTCAACATTAGTCATAAAGAACTCACATAATTATTGCAAAAATCACAAGTCATCAAAAACCAAGCATTACGCACATGCTCCTAGGGGGATAGATTGGTAGGAAAAGACCATCGCTCGTCCCCGACCGCCACTCATAAGGAAGACAATCTAATAACACCTCATGTTTCAAATTTGTTACACAACAGTCACCATACGTGCATGCTACGGGAATTGCAAAGTTCAACACAAGTATTTCTCAAATTCACAACTACTCAACTAGCACACTCTAATATTACCACCTTTATATCTCAAAACAATTATCAAGTATCAAACTTCTCCTAGTACTCAATGCACTTTTTATGAAAGTTTTTATTATACCGATCTTGGATGCCTATCATATTAGGACTAAATTCATAACCAAAGCAAATTACCATGCTGTTCTAAAGGACTCTCAAAATAATATAAGTGAAGCATGAGAGATCAATAATTTCTATAAAATAGAACCACCACCGTGCTCTAAAAGATATAAGCGAAGCACTAGAGCAAAATTATCTAGCTCAAAAGATATAAGTGAAGCACATAGAGTATTCTAATAAATTCTGATTCATGTGTGTCTCTCCCAAAAGGTGTGTACAGAAAGGATGATTGCGGTAAACTAAAAATAAAAGACTCAAATCATACAAGACGCTCCAAGCAAAACACATATCATGTGGTGAATAAAAATATAGCCTCAAGTAAAGTTACCAATAGAAGAAGACGAAAGAGGGGATGCTTTCCGGGGCACCCCCAAGCTTAGGCTTTTGGTTGTCCTTGAATTTTACGTTGGGGTGCCTTGAGAATCTCCAATCTTAGGCTCTTGACACTCCTTGTTCCATAATCCATCAAATCTTTACCCAAAACTTGAAAACTTCCCAACACAAAACTTAAAAAGAAAATCTCATGAGCTCCGTTAGTAAAAGAAAACAAACCAGCACTTAAGGTACTGTAATGAACTCATTCTTTATTTATATTGGTGTTAAACATACTGTATTCCAACTTTTCTATGGTTCATACACTCAAATACTAGCCATAGATTCATCAAAATAAGCAAACAACACACGAAAAACAGAATCTGTCAAAAACAGAACAATCTGTAGTAATCTGTAGGTTTCAAATACTTCTGTAGCCCAAAAAATTATAAAATAAATTTCTGTCGTGAGTAATTTATCTATTAATCATATTCAAAAAGAATTAACTAAATAGCACTCTCCAGTAAAAAATGGCAGCAAATCTTGTGAGCGCTAAAGTTTCTGTTTTTACACCAAGATCGCAAAGACTTTCCCCAAGTCTTCCCAAAGGTTCTACTTGGCACAGACACTAATTAAAAGCATAAAACCACATCTAAACAGAGGCTAGATGAATTATATATTACTAAACAGAATCAAAAAGCAAGGAACAAAAATAAAATTGGGTTGCCACCCAACAAGCGCTATCGTTTAACGCCCCTAGCTAGGCATAAAAGCAAGGATAGATCTAGGTATTATCATGTTTGGTATGCAATCCATAAGTGGCTCTCATAATAGCTTCATAAGGTAATTTAATTTTCTTTCTAGGAAAGTGTTACATTCCCTTCCTTAATGGAAATTGGAATCTAATATTCCCTTCCTTGATATCAATAACTGCACCAATCGTTCTAAGGAAAGGTCTACCAAGAATAATAGGACATGTAGGATTGCAATTAATATCAAGAACAATGAAATCCATAGACACATAATTCCTATTAGCAACAATAAGAACATCATTAATTCTTCCCATAGGTTTCTTAATGGTGGAATCCGCAAGATGCAAGTTTAAAGAACAATCATCAAATTCACGGAAACCTAGCAAATCACACAAGGTTTTTTGAATCGTGGAAATGCTAGCACCCAAATCACATAAAGCATAGCATTCATAATCTTTAATTTTAATTTTAATAGTTGGTCCCACTCATCATAAAGCTTTCCAGGGATAGAAACTTCCAATTCAAGTTTTCTTCATAAGATTGCATCAAGGCATCAACGATATGTTTAGTAAATGCTTTATTTTGATTATAAGCATGCGGAGAATTTAGCACGGTTTGCAACAAGGAAATACAATCTATTAAAGAACAATTATCATAATTAAATTCCTTGAAATCCAAGATATTGGGTCCATTGCTATGTAAAGTTTTGACCTCTCCCATCCCACTTTTATCAATTTTTGCATCAAGATCTAAAAACTCTGAATCATTGGGACACCTTCTAACTAAAGTTGACTCATATCCAGTCCCATCATTATCAAGATTCATATTGCAAAACAAAGATTTAATAGGAGACACATCAATAACTTTTAGATCTTCATCATTATTATCATGGAAACTAGAAGAACACGCTTTCACAAAGCAATCTTTTTTAGCACGCATCCTAGCGGTTCTTTCTTTGCACTCATCAATGGAAATTCTCATAGCTTTGAGAGACTCATTGATATCATGCTTAGGTGGAATAGATCTAAGTTTCAAAGAATTAAGAAAAATTCTATCCACGTTCCTAGCCAACTCATCAATCTTAGACAATTTTTCTTCAATCAAAGCATTGAAACTCTTCTGCGAACTAATAAATTCTTTAATATTAGATTCGAAATCAGAGGGCATCTTATTATAATTTCCATAAGAATTGTTGTAGGAATTACCATAATTATTAGAGGAATTACTAGGAAACGGCCTAGGATTAAAATTACCTCTATATGCGTTATTACCAAAATGGTTCCTACCAACAAAATTCACATCCATAGATTCATTATTATTCTCAATCAAAGTAGACAAAGGCATATCATTAGGATGAGAAGAAACACTCTTATTAGCAAATAATTTCATAAGTTCATCCATCTTGCCACTCAAAACATTAATTTCTTCTATTGCATGAACCTTTTTACTAGTAGATCTTTCAGTGTGCCATTGAGAATAATTAACCATAATATTATCTAGGAGTTTGGTAGCTTCTCCTAAAGTGACTTCCATAAAAGTGCCTCCTGCGGCCGAATCTAAAAGATTTCTAGAAGCAAAATTCAATCCAACATAATTTTTTCGTATGATCATCCATAAATTCAAACCATGAGTAGGGCAATTGTGAATCATTTATTTCATCCTCTCCCAAGATTGTGCAACATGCTCATGATCTAGTTGCTTAAAGTTCATAATATCGTTTCTAAGAGAGATGATCTTAGCGGGAGGAAAATACTTAGAGATAAAAGCATCTTTGCACTTGTTCCAAGCATCAATACTATTTTTAGGCAAAGACAAAAACCAAGTTTTAGCACGAGCTCTAAGCGAAAACGGGAATAGCTTCAATTTAACAATATCATTATCCACATCTTTCTTCTTTTGCATATCACACAAATCAACAAAGTTGTTTAGATGGGTAGCGGCATCTTCACTAGGAAGGCCGGAAAACGGATCTTTCATGACAAGATTCAGCAGAGCTGTATTAATTTCACAAGATTCAACATCGGTAAGAGGAGCAATCGGAGTGCTAATAAAATCATTATTGTTGGTATTAGAAAAGTCACACAATTTAGTATTATCTTGAGCCATCGTGACAAACAATCCAACACACAAGCACACAAGAGGCAAGCGAAAAGAGACGAACTGGAAAAGAGAAGGGGAACGGAAAAAAGAGGGCGAATAAAATGGCAAGGGTGAAGTGGGGGAGAGGAAAACAAGAGGCAAATGGAAAATAATGTAATGTGAGGGATAAGAGGCAAATGGGTACTTGGTATGTCTTGACTTGTGCGTAGATCTCCCCAGCAACGGCGCCAGAAATCCTTCTTGCTACCTCTTGAGCACTGCGTTGGTTTTCCTTGAAGAGGAAAGGGTGATGCAGCAAAGTATCGTAAGTATTTCCCTCAATTTTTGAGAAGCAAGGTATCAATCCAGTAGGAGACTACACGGAAGTCCCTCGTACCTACACAAACAAATAAGAACCTCGCAACCAACGCGATAAAGGGGTTGTCAATCCCTTCGCGGTCACTTACAAGAGTGCGATCTGATAGAGATAATAATGATAAGATAAATATTGTTGGTATTTTTATGATATAGATTGAAAGTAAAGATTGCAAAATAAATGGTACTAGAAATAACTTGTTGACGGGAGATTACTATAATGGAGAATAGACCCGGGGGCCATAGGTTTCACTAGTGGCTTCTCTCAAGATAGGATAAGTATTATGGTGGGTGAACAAATTACTGCCAAGCAATTAATAGAAAAGCGAGTAATTATGAGAATATCTAGGCATGATCATGTATATAGGCATCACTTTCGTTACAAGTAGGCCGACTCTTGCCTGCATCTACTACTATTACTCCACACATCGACCGCTATCCAACATGCATCTAGAGGATGACATGATGTAGAGGGGTAAACTCAAGCAATATGATATAAACCCCATCTTTTTATCCTCGATGGCAACAATACAATACATGTCGTTTCCCTTTCTTTCACTGGGATCGAGCACCGCAAGATTGAACCCAAAGCTAAGCACTTCGCCCATTGCAAGAAAGATCAATCTAGTAGGCCAAACCAAACTGATAATTCAAAGAGACTTGCAAAGATAACCAATCATACATAAAAGATTTCAGAGAAGAATCAAATATTGTTCATAGATAGACTTGATCATAAACCCACAATTCATCGGATCTCGACAAACACACTGCAAAAAGAGTTACATCGAATAGATCTCCAAGAAGATCGAGGAGAACTTTGTATTGAGATTCAAAGAGAGAGAAGAAGCCATCTAGCTAATAGCTATGGACCCGAAGGTCTGAAGTAAACTACTCACACATCATCGGAGGGGCCATGGGGTTGATGTAGAGGCCCTCCGTGATCGATGCTCCCTCCGAGGGAGCTCCAGAAAAGGCCCTAGGATGGGATCTCTTGGGTACAGAAGGTTGCGGCGGTGGAAATATGGTTTTGTGGTGCTCCTGGATGTTTTCGGGGTATATGAATATATATAGGAGGAAGAAGTAGGTCAGTGGAGCCACGAGGGGCCCACTAGGGGAGGGCGCACCCAGGGGGGTAGGTGCGCCCCCTGCCTCGTGGCCACCTTGTTGGTTGCTTGACGCCTAATCCAAGTCCTCTGGATCACGTTTGTTCCAAAAATAACTCCCCCGAAGGTTTCATTCCGTTTGGATTCCATTTGATATTCCTTTTCTGTGAAACACTGAAATAGGCAAAAAAACAACAATTTGCACCGGGCCTTGGGTTAGTAGGTTAGTCCAAAAAATAATATAAACGTGTAAAATAAAGCCCATTAACATCCAAAATGGATAATATAATAGCATGGAACAATCAAAAATTATAGACACATTGGAGACGTATCATGCATCACTTTGTTACTGTGCATTCATGTCGATCCGTCAGGGATCCTTTGCTATAGAACTACTATGGTACTACTATTCGTGCGTTTGGTTAGGAGTGGAGCAAAGCAAAACTGGAGGATTTTTTTCCTTTGGTGTCTCTTTCAAACAAAAATGGTATGAATTTTAATATCCAGTTGGACGTCCTTTTCAAATTAATATGCATGAAGAACATTACTAATTGCATTACTGGCATAATAAGATTCTTATTTTTTTCATTTTCATGTGGTTTGACTTTAATTTGACCATGTTTATCCATTCTTGTGTTCTTCCAATTCATGTGAACCAAACATCGAGGTTCACAGAAATCCTAAGTTTCCAAATGCTCTATTTTGCTCGTGCATTCCTATCCTATTCCTGTGTTTTTCCTGTCCCTGCGTTTATAGGATCCTCCAATTCTAAGGAGGCCTTACAGATGTACTTCATTTTCAGATAGGCATCAAAGAAAACTCTCTGTGTTATGTCCTGCTCCTGCCGTGCCGTCATCCACCCACCTGAGGTGCACCCTTGACAGAAGCGTTCACTGCAGCAGAGATTCCCCCTACAAACTTTCTTTTACCGCCTCAGATCATCTTCCCCGTTGCCGGCAGCCACGCCAACTGCATTACCATCATCGACTGAGCAGATGAACCTAAGAACTACACAGTTCCGTAAGAGAGGTCGCAGTCTTTCGTGTTTGCTTACGTTATACATCGGTTGTTATTACCTGCTACTTTATCGTTCAAACTTGAGTTTTAAAATGAAGGAAATATGCCCTAGAGGCAATAATAAAGTTATTATTTATTTCCTTATATCATGATAAATGTTAATTATTCATGCTAGAATTGTATTAACCGGAAACATAATACATGTGTGAATACATAGACCAACAGAGTGTCACTAGTATGCCTCTACTTGACTAGCTCGTTAATCAAAGATGGTTATGTTTCCTAACCATGAACAAAGAGTTGTTATTTGATTAACGAGGTCACATCATTAGTTGAATGATCTGATTGACATGACCCATTCCATTAGCTTAGCACCCGATCGTTTAGTATGTTGCTATTGCTTTCTTCATGACTTACACATGTTCCTATAACTATGAGATTATGCAACTCCCGTTTACCGGAGGAACACTTTGGGTACTACCAAACGTCACAACGTAACTGGGTGATTATAAAGGAGTACTACAGGTGTCTCCAATGGTAGATGTTGGGTTGGCGTATTTCGAGATTAGGGTTTGTCACTCCGATTGTCGGAGAGGTATCTCTGGGCCCTCTCGGTAATACACATCACATAAGCCTTGCAAGCACTGCAACTAATATGTTAGTTGTGAGATGATGTATTACGGAACGAGTAAAGAGACTTGCCAGTAACGAGATTGAACTAGGTATTGGATACCGACGATCGAATCTCGGACAAGTAACATACCGATGACAAATGGAACAACGTATGTTGTTATGCGGTCTGACCGATAAAAGATCTTCGTAGAATATGTAGGAGCCAATATGGGCATCCAGGTCCCGCTATTGGTTATTGACCGGAGACGTGTCTCGGTCATGTCTACATTGTTCTCGAACCGTAGGGTCCGCACGCTTAACGTTACGATGACAGTTATTATGAGTTTATGCATTTTGATGTACCGAAGGTTGTTCGGAGTCCCGGATGAGATCACGGACATGACGAGGAGTCTCGAAATGGTCGAGACGTAAAGATTGATATATTGGAAGCCTATGTTTGGACATCGGAAGTGTTCCGGGTGAAATCGGGATTTTACCGGATTACCGGGAGGGTTACCGGAACCCCCCGGGAGCCAAATGGGCCAACATGGGCCTTAGTGGAAAATTGAGAGGGCAGCCCACATAGGGCTGCGCCTCCCCCCCTCTCCCTAGTCCTATTAGGACTAGGAGAGGGGCCGGCCACCTCTCTCTCTCTCCCTTTGAAGGTTTCCTAGTTGGACTAGGATTGGAGGGAGGAGTCCTACTCCCGGTAGGAGTAGGACTCCTCCTGCGCCTACACCTCTTTGGCCGGCCAGCCCCCCTCCCTCCAACCTTTATATACGGAGGCAGGGGGCACCCCAAGACACACAAGTTGATCCTTGAGATCGTTCCTTAGCCGTGTGCGGTGCCCCCTGCCACCAAATTCCACCTCGATCGTACTGTTACAGTGCTTAGGCGAAGCCCTGCGTCGGTAGTACATCAAAATCGTCACCACGCCGTCGTGCTGACGGAACTCTTCCTCGACGCTTTGCTGGATCGTAGCCCGAGGAACGTCATCGAGCTGAACGTGTGCTAAGAACTCGGAGGTGCCGGAGTAACGGTGCTTGGATCGGTCGGATCGGGAAGAAGACGTACGACTACTTCCTCTACGTTGTGTGATCGCTTCCGCAGTCGGTCTGCGTTGGTACATAGACAACACTCTCCTCTCTCGTTGCTATGCATCACCATGATCTTGCGTGTGCGTAGGAAAATTTTGAAATTACTGCGTTCCCCAACAGTGGTATCAGAGCCTAGGTTTTATGGTTTGATGTTATATGCACGAGTAGAACACAAGTGAGTTGTGGGCGATACAAGTCATACTGCCTACCAGCATGTCATACTTTGGTTCGGCGGTATTGTTGGTTGAGATGATCCGGACCAACCTTACGCATACTCTTATGCGAGACCGGTTCCCTCGACGTGCTTTGCACATAGATGGCTTGCGGAAGACTATCTCTCCAACTTTAGTTGAACCAAGTGTGACTACGCCCGGTCCTTGAGAAGGTTAAAACGGAGTCTATTTGACGAACTATCGTTGTGGTTTTGATGCGTAGGTGAGATGTGTTCTTACTTAAGCCCGTAGCAGCCACGTAAAACTTGCAACAACAAAGTAGAAGACGTCTAACTTGTTTTTGCAGGGCATGTTGTGATGTGATATGGGTCAAGGCATGATGCTGATTTTATTGTATGAGATGATCATGTTTTGTAACCGAGTTATCGGCAACTGGCAGGAGCCATATGGTTGTCGCTTTATTGTATGCAATGCAATCGCGATGTAATGCTTTACTAGATTACTAAACGGTAGTAATAGTCGTGGAAGCATAAGATTGGCGAGACGACAACGTTGCTACGATGGAGATCAAGGTGGCGCGCCGGTGACGACGGTGATCATGACGATGCTTCGGAGATGGAGATCACAAAGCACAAGATGATGATGGCCATATCATATCACTTATATTGATTGCATGTGATGTTTATCCTTTTATGCATCTTATCTTGCTTTGATTGACGATAGCATTATAAGATGATCTCTCACTAAATTATCAAGGAGTGTTCTCCCTGAGTATGCACCGTTGCAAAAGTTCTTCGTGCTGAGACACCACGTGATGATCGGGTGTGATAGGCTCTACGTTCAAATACAACGGGTGCAAAACAGTTGCACACGCAGAATACTCAGGTTATACTTGACGAGCCAAGCATATACAGATATGGCCTCGGAACACGGAGACCGAAAGGTCGAGCGTGAATCATATAGCAGATATGATCAACATATTGATGTTCACCATTGAAAACTACTCCATCTCACGTGATGATCGGTTATGGTTTAGTTGATTTGGATCACGTAATCACTTAGAGGATTAGAGAGATGTCTGTCTAAGTGGGAGTTCTTAAGTAAATTAACTGAACTTAAAAATTATCATGAACTTAGTACCTGATAGTATTTTGCAAATTATGTTGTAGATCAATAGCTCGCGTTGTTGCTTCCCTGTGTTTATTTTTGATATGTTCCTAGAGAAAATTGTGTTGAAAGATGTTAGTAGCAATGATGCGGATTGGATCCGTGATCTGAGGTTTATCCTCATTGCTGCACAGAAGAATTATGTCCTTGATGCACCGCTAGGTGACAGACCTATTGCAGGAGCAGATGCAGACGTTATGAACGTTTGGCTAGCTCAATATGATGACTACTTGATAGTTTAGTGCACCATGCTTAAACGGCTTAGAATCGGGACTTCAAAGACGTTTTGAACGTCATGGACCATATGAGATGTTCCAGGAGTTGAAGTTAATATTTCAAGCAAATACCCGAGTTGACAGACATGAAGTCTCCAGCAAGTTCTATAGCTAGAAGATGGAGGAGAATCGCTCAACTAGTGAGCATGTGCTCAGATCGTCTGGGTACTACAATCGCTTGAATCAAGTGGGAGTTAATCTTCCAGATAAGATAGTGATTGACAGAATTCTCTAGTCACCATCACCAAGTTAGTAGAACTTCGCGATGAACTATAATATGCAAGGGATAACAGAAACAACTCCCAAGCTCTTCGTGATGCTGAAATCAACGAAGGTAGAAATCAAGAAAAACATCAAGTGTTGATGGTTGACAAGACCACTAGTTTCAAGAAAAGGGCAAAGGGAAGAAGGGGAACTTCAAGAAGAACGGCAAGCAAGTTGCTGCTCAAGTGAAGAAGCCCAAGTCTGATCCTAAGCCTAAGACTAAGTGCTTCTACTGCAAAGGGACTAGTCACTGGAAGCGGAACTACCCCAAGTGATTGGCGGATAAGAAGGATGGCAAAGTGAACATAAGTATATTTGATATACATGTTATTGATGTGTACTTTACTAGTGTTTATAGCAAACCCTCAGTATTTGATACTAGTTCAGTTGCTAAGATTAGTAACTCGAAACGAGAGTTGCAGAATAAACAGAGACTAGTTAAGGGTGAAGTGACGATGTGTGCTGGAAGTGGTTCCAAGATTGATATGATCATCATCGCACACTCCCTATAATTTCGGGATTAGTGTTGAACCTAAATAAGTGTTATTTGGTGTTTGCGTTGAACATGAATATGATTTGATCATGTTTATTGTAATACGGTTATTCATTTAAGTAAGAGAATAAATTGTTGTTCTGCTTACATGAATAAAACCTAATATGGTTAAACACCCAATGAAAACAGTTCATTGGATCTCGATCTTAATAATACACATATTCATAATATTGAAACCAAAAGATGCAAAGTTAATAATGACAGTGCAACTTATTTGTGGCACTACCGTTTAGGTCATATTGGTGTAAAGCGCATGAAGAAACTCCATACTGATGGGCTTTCGGAATCACTTGATTATGAATCACGTGATGCTTGTAAACCATGCCTTTTGGGCAAGATGACTAAAACGCCGTTCTCCGGAACAATGGAGCAAGCAAAAGATTTGTTGGAAATCATACATACTGATGTATGTGGTCCGATGAATATTGAGGCTCGCGACAGGTATCATTATTTTCTGATCTTCACAGATGATTTGAGCAGATATGAGTATATCTACTTGATGAAACATAAGTCTGAAACATTTGAAAAGTTCAAAGAATTTCAGAGTGAAGTAAAAAAATCATCGTAACAAGAAAATAAAGTTTCTATGATCTGATCATAGAGAAGAGTATTTGAGTTACGAGTTTGGTCTTCAGTTAAAAACAATGTGAAATAGTTTCACTACTCAAGCCACCTAGAACACCACAGCATAATGGTGTGTCCGAACGTCATAACCGTACTTTATTGGATATAGTGCAATATATGATGTTTATTACCGATTTACGACTATCGTTTTTGGGGTCATGCATTAGAGACAGCTGCATTCACGTTAAATAGGGCACCATCTAAATCCGTTGAGACGACGCCTTATGAACTATGGTTTGGCAAGAAACCAAAATTGTCGTTTCTTAAAGTTTGGGGCTGCGATGCTTATGTGAAAAAGCTTCAACCTGATAAGCTCGAACCCAAATCGGAGAAGTGTGTCTTCATAGGATATCCAAAGGAAACTATTGGATACACCTTCTATCACAGATCCGAAGGCAAGACTTTTGTTGCTAAAATTCGGAAACTTTCTGGAGAAGGAGTTTCTCTCGAAAGAAGTGAGTGGGAGGAAAGTAGAACTTGACGAGGTAACTATACCTACTCCATTATTGGGAAATAGTACATCACAGAAAACTGTTTCTGTGAGAACTACACCAATAAGAGAGGAAGTTAATGATGATGATCATGAAACTTTTGATCAAGATACTACTGTACCTCGTAGATCAACCAGAGCAAGATCCGCACCAGAGTGGTACGGTAATCCTGTTCTGGAAGTCATGCTACTAGATCATGATGAACCTACGAACTATGAAGAAGCGATGGTGAGCCCAGATTCCGCAAAGTGGCTTGAAGCCATGAAATCTGAGATATGATCCATGTATGAGAACAAAGTATGGACTTTGGTTGACTTGCCCGATGATCGGCAAGCCATAGAAAATAAATGGATCTTCAAGAGGAAGACGGACGCTGATAGTAGTGTTACTATCTACAAAGCTAGAATTGTCGCAAAAGGTTTTCGACAAGTTCAAGGTGTTGACTACGATGAGATTTTCTCACTCGTATCTATGCTTAAGTCTGTCCGAATCATGTTAGTAATTGCCGCGTTTTATGAAATCTGGCAAACGGATAAACAAAACTGCATTCCCTAATGGATTTATTTAAGAAGAGTTGTATATGATGCAACGAGAAGGTTTTGTCAATCCAAAAGGTGCTAACAAAATGTGCAAGCACCAGCGATCCATCTGTGGACTGGTGCAAGCATCTCGGAGTTGGAATATACGCTTTGATGAGTTGATCAAAGCATATAGTTTTATACAGACTTGCGGTGAAGCCTGTATTTACAAGAAAGTGAGTGGGAGCACTACAGCATTTCTGATAAGTATATGTGAATGACATATTGTTGATCGGAAATAATGTAGAATTATTCTGTAAAGCATAAAGGAGTGTTTGAAAGGAGTTTTTTAAAGAAAGACTTCGATGAAGCTGCTTACATATTGAGCTTCAAGATCTATAGAGATAGATCAAGACGCTTGATAAGTTTTTCAATAAGTACATACCTTGACAAAGATTTTGAAGTAGTTCAAAATGGAACAGTCAAAGAAAAAGTTTCTTGCCTGTATTACAAGGTGTGAAGTTGAGTAAAGACTCAAAGCCCGACCACGGCAGAAGATAGAAAGAGAATGAAAGTCATTCCCTATGCCTCATTCATAGGTTCTATAAAGTATGCCATGCTGTGTACCGGATCTATTGTATACCCTGCACTGATTTGGCAAGGGAGTACAATAGTGATCTAGGAGTAGATCACTGGACAGCGGTCAGAATTATCCTTAGTGAAATAAGGAAATATTTCTCGATTATGGACGTGACAAAAAGGTTCGTCGTAAAGGGTTACGTCGATGCAAGTTTTTGACACTGATCCAGATGATTCTAAATCTGGATACATATTGAAAGTGGGAGCAATTAGCTAGAGTAGCTCTGTATAGAGCATTGTAGACATAGAACTTGCAAAATACTTACGGATCTGAATGTGACAGACCCGTTGACTAAAATTATCTCACAAGCAAAACATGATCACACCTTAGTACTCTTTGGGTGTTAATCACATAGATATGTGAACTAGATCGCTGACTCTAGTAATCCCTTTAAGTATTGGTCACATGACGATGTGAACTATGGGTGTTAATCACACGGTGATGTGAACCATTGCTGCTAAATCACATGGCGATGTGAACTAGATTATTGACTCTAGTGCAAGTGGGAGACTGAAGGAAATATGCCCTAGAGGCAATAATAAAGTTATTATTTATTTCCTTATATCATGATAAATGTTTATTATTCATGCTAGAATTGTATTAACCGGAAACATAATACATGTGTGAATACATAGACCAACAGAGTGTCACTAGTATGCCTCTACTTGACTAGCTCGTTAATCAAAGATGGTTATGTTTCCTAACCATGAACAAAGAGTTGTTATTTGATTAACGAGGTCACATCATTAGTTGAATGATCTGATTGACATGACCCATTCCATTAGCTTAGCACCCGATCGTTTAGTATGTTGCTATTGCTTTCTTCATGACTTATACATGTTCCTATAACTATGAGATTATGCAACTCCCGTTTACCGGAGGAACACTTTGGGTACTACCAAACGTCACAACGTAACTGGGTGATTATAAAGGAGTACTACAGGTGTCTCCAATGGTAGATGTTGGGTTGGCGTATTTCGAGATTAGGGTTTGTCACTCCGATTGTCGGAGAGGTATCTCTGGGCCCTCTCGGTAATACACATCACATAAGCCTTGCAAGCACTGCAACTAATATGTTAGTTGTGAGATGATGTATTACGGAACGAGTAAAGAGACTTGCCAGTAACGAGATTGAACTAGGTATTGGATACCGACGATCGAATCTCGGACAAGTAACATACCGATGACAAATGGAACAACGTATGTTGTTATGCGGTCTGACCGATAAAAGATCTTCGTAGAATATGTAGGAGCCAATATGGGCATCCAGGTCCCGCTATTGGTTATTGACCGGAGACGTGTCTCGGTCATGTCTACATTGTTCTCGAACCGTAGGGTCCGCACGCTTAACGTTACGATGACAGTTATTATGAGTTTATGCATTTTGATGTACCGAAGGTTGTTCGGAGTCCCGGATGAGATCACGGACATGACGAGGAGTCTCGAAATGGTCGAGACGTAAAGATTGATATATTGGAAGCCTATGTTTGGACATCGGAAGTGTTTCGGGTGAAATCGGGATTTTACCGGATTACCGGGAGGGTTACCGGAACCCCCCGGGAGCCAAATGGGCCAACATGGGCCTTAGTGGAAAATTGAGAGGGCAGCCCACATAGGGCTGCGCCTCCCCCCTCTCCCTAGTCCTATTAGGACTAGGAGAGGGGCCGGCCACCTCTCTCTCTCTCCCTTTGAAGGTTTCCTAGTTGGACTAGGATTGGAGGGAGGAGTCCTACTCCCGGTAGGAGTAGGACTCCTCCTGCGCCTACACCTCTTTGGCCGGCCAGCCCCCCTCCCTCCAACCTTTATATACGGAGGCAGGGGGCACCCCAAGACACACAAGTTGATCCTTGAGATCGTTCCTTAGCCGTGTGCGGTGCCCCCTGCCACCAAATTCCACCTCGATCGTACTGTTACAGTGCTTAGGCGAAGCCCTGCGTCGGTAGTACATCAAGATCGTCACCACGCCGTCGTGCTGACGGAACTCTTCCTCGACGCTTTGCTGGATCGGAGCCCGAGGAACGTCATCGAGCTGAACGTGTGCTAAGAACTCGGAGGTGCCGGAGTAACGGTGCTTGGATCGGTCGGATCGGGAAGAAGACGTACGACTACTTCCTCTACGTTGTGTGATCGCTTCCGCAGTCGGTCTGCGTTGGTACGTAGACAACACTCTCCTCTCTCGTTGCTATGCATCACCATGATCTTGCGTGTGCGTAGGAAAATTTTGAAATTACTGCGTTCCCCAACATAAAATGCCCGTGGGTCTCATATTGAGGCAACAACGAATAGTATCTGTCTACTGTCTTGTTCATCTGGGGTCTTATATGTGGTTCATGTTGGGTGGGCAACAAACAGTAGATGATCCATTGTCTATCTTTTTAAATTGAAGCTATAATCTACCTGCTATTATTAGTTTTGGATCTATCCACTCGTTTGCTACCATCAGTATTGATTTCTGCATGCACCCCTTAGGCCTTACAAAATCTAACTAATTTTTATTATGCATGTCAATTATTGTACACAATCGTACAAAACATGTAGAGAAAAAGAGAAGACCGTTGCGTGGGAATACAATGTCATGCAGACGCCGCTCCATGGTGGGCGAAGTGCCCCCCTCCCGCCATTCCAGATTGTATTCCAGAGGAAGATAACTGTTCAGATGGGGATTCAGAGGGAGCCGACCACTCCTATTTACCACCTAAGGAGTTTGCTCTAACCTGGCATGCTCATGTTGGTCATATCATGCATATGGCGCCTCACATTGCTTACATTATTCATCTTATATGTCATCAGCTTAGTTTAAATTTGCTTTGTGTGAATGCCACCTGTTTGATTTCTATATCATACTTCCACCATTCCTAAATATTTATCTTTTTAGAGATTTCAACAAGTGACTACATACGGAGCAAAATGAGTGAATCTACACTCTAAAATATGTCTATATACGTCCGTATGTAGTAGTCCATTTGAAATCTCTAAAAAGGCAAATATTTAGGAACGGAGGGAGTATATGGGAATTATGCAATGCCATGTTTTTCAGCCAGTTATCATATATGTGAATTATGCACCGCCAGGCATCATATATGTGAATTACCTCATGCCATCTTTTTTTCATTACGTATTCCATTTGTCGACAATCTATGTATATTAAACTACTCTTCATGTGTATCAGCCATTTGAGCCAGTTATGGAAAAATCAAGAGTGAAAATAAGGTCTTCAGAGCAGGCAATGGTACCTGTTGAAGCATATATCTTGATGGTTACAGGGAGCTCCTTAGAGGAGGATTCAGAAACAGATGACCAATCCTATATCCCACCTGAGGTGTATGCTCTAACTTGTAATGTTTATATTTCTCATATCATGCATATGGTGTCTTGCATTACTTAGTTTAGACATCATATGCACAATATTGAATTCCATCTTCTTAGTTTAGAGATCATACATGCGAGTGCCAGCTGCTTAGTATATGAATCAATTATGTCAATTATATCATGCCATCCTGTATACTTAGACAACATTTATGTGAATTATTTCATCCCAACCTATTTTAGAAAGACATCATATAGTTTTGTCATGTCATCCTGTTTAGATACTCATCATATGTTGAATTATGCCATTATATCCTGTTAAGTTATCCATCATATATCTGAATCTGTGTCATGCTATCCTGTTTAGTTAGGCATCATATATGTGAAATTGTGTCATGCTGTCCTGTTTGCTTAGATAACATATATGTGAATTACCACATCTGTCTATCATACAATGTCTGTATGTTCAATTTCTTTTCTTGTTTATCAGCCATTTGAATTATAGGGGGTGATGACTATATCTAAGGGAGGAAAAACCCGTTCTTCACAAAAGACAGTGCTATCCGTCGATGCAGATAGAACCATGGTTGTACTGGCCCACAAACTTGCCCCACCACACATAATCGAGACTCTTCCAGATTGCACACTTAGACCGTTGGGCAGAGAACCAGCTACAACCCATCTAACCCCAACCCCAGCGGATAGTAACCCACTTCTAGTTGACAAAGCACCATGTCCACCACAGAGTACCCCCACACGAGCAGTTTGTAAAGCAACTGCAGTGCCCAAAGCACGAAGACCACCACAGCGAACCCAAACTCCACGTCTAAAGCAGAAGAGCAACTGTTCTCAGGTCAGATTCCGTATCTATGGTCCATAACCCTTTGCTGTTGCATCACAGTATTTACTCATACCAACTACTTTCGAATATGAAGGATCCAATTGAAACTCCAATGGCGCAACATGTATGTTTTAAACCTATTTATTTAACTGGATTGCTGTTCTAACTTCTCGCTCTATGTTGATTTCAGTTTCAGTTGTATAAACAGTTATGTTCTCATGTGATGCACATTACAAGTGTTTCCAATGATGTGTAGTTTCTCACACTTATATTTTGTCTATGCTGCTATGTCTTTAAAATATATGAGTTCAACTGTGTCTCTATCTTGATTTGGCAACATAAACTAGAATGATATGGACAATACAGTGACCATAGTACATAGATATATGTTTGTTTCTTGCTGTTATCCTGTCCACCTTACTACTGAACCGGTTTACCAAAATGAGTTTGGTATACTACATGCTAAACCTGTGATGTGTCTGCTTGTTTCTCTTGTAGTATGCGAACAGAATATTGGAGAAGAGCACCGCACTATGCAATGGTATAGAAAGTAATGCAGATAAGGTTCAAGATAGTGAGACAACCCTCTTGGTCTCCAAGAAAGGTGATAAAAACGATCTTGTAGACAGTGAGAAAACCCCACTGTCCTGCGTTGATGTAGTGTTTGAGTTACTGGCCAGTACCGCTGGCACAAGCTCTTCAACCTCGCTGTCTGGATCACTTCGGCTTCTTCAGTCTTAGCTACAAGCTGAAAGGCATCAGTCAGCTGTGCTGCGGTAGAAGCCGAAGGACTGAGGAAGTCCCTGCAGAATTCAGATGCATACTTTCTTGTGCAACAACAAGCGCTGGAGGATTTAAGCTCCAAACAAGAGAAAGTTAATAAGCTTGCTAAGCATCTTGCCATCATTATGGGTACCCATGATATTGTTTCTTGAGCTCTTCTGAAGTGGTTTCAGTTCTGGACTTGTTTTGCTGCAGCGTTTATTTGCACCGATCGCCAACTTTGACGACCAGTGTATGTGATATGCTGCTTTGTTCCCTATATTTGCACTGGTAGCGAACTTTGATGCCCAGTGGATGTAATATGTGTAATAGTCGTGATAGCCTAGCGTAAGTTGCTTGCTTGTTTAGTTCCTTGTTGTCTTGTTTATTTGTTTTCTTGTAGTCAGTGCAGTTCTTTTTCCGTGGTTTACTAGTGGCCGCAATAACCTATTTTTTTAAAATTAGGCCACAATAACCATGGGCTACATATTTACTGTAGTTACCATGGGCCTTCTATGGGCCGTAGAAACAATGGGCCTTCCACGGGCCGTAGAAACAATGGACCTTCCACGGGCCGTAGAAACAATGGGCCTTCTACAGGCCGTAGCATCAATGGGCCTTCTAAGTGCCGTATGTTCGATAGGCCAAACATGGGCCAATAACAGACCGCATTATGGGCCGTAAATGGGATAGATTTTGAATCGTCTGTTCATGGGCCGACAATAACGGGCCGTCGTTAATCGACCATATTGGACGACGCTATGAAAACGTTTAACGGGCTGCAAATGGGCCGATTGTAACCGTGGGCTGAATTTGGCCCACAAGCAGAAAAGGCCAATAATGGGTCATAAGTAACCGAATGCTGTAAATGAGCCCAAGAATAAATGGGCCCTAAGAAGGCCAAAAGATGACATGGGTTGGAAATGACCCAAATGAATAATGGGCCGTTAATGGGTATAAAGTGGTACACTATTCATTGCGGGCCAGATTCACCATGGGCTGTTAATGGGCCAAGAGTTACAAATGGCCTCGTATGGGTTGAAAGACATCATGGGCCATACATGGGCCGGAAGTTACAACGGGCTGGAATCATATTGGACGGCCCAGATGAAGCTACTGGGCTTAATTCTGATAGGCCGTAAATGGGCTATATAGGAATAGGCTTTCCGTGGGCTGGCCCATTACCTTTTGACCAAGTCAAATGGGCCGACCTTTTCACCGGAATGGGCCTCTGTTGGGCCATGCCACGTGTCGATGTATCATAGGTGCCTCCTGTCCAATGAATGGATGACATCTGTCCCAACGGTGAACCTACACGTGTTTCCTCCGGCCAATGAAAATTTTACACGTGGAAAATCCTCATTGGTCCGGCCTGTTAGTGGGTTACTGGATCCAAAACCGGACCCGATAGCTTAACGGCGTTCCGTTACGGTGGATGCCACGTGTCGGTCACCCTTGACGAAAGCACTTCCATGACGCGTGATTTATCGTCACGGAAGTGGACACTTCCGTGATGATAATTTTGGTAATGTCATGGAACACATCTATGACAACACATGTATGACTATCTTAATTTTGTCATAAATTTGTCATGGATGTACACGCATGACAGAAAACGTGACCGACTGTGACAAACACGTATCATCATGGAAGTGTCTTTTTTTGTAGTGAAGGCGTATGCATTTGATTAGTTGATAGCTTATATGGTTTTTGTTTTTGCAGAAATCAAGGAGACCCTCCATCATCCCCGCCATCATCCCCGTCACCGACCCCCTCTGACCTCGAGGTGAGATCAGCCAAATCTCCATGTCAATATGAGTAAGATTTTTTGAAATGTTTTTGTTCATATTTTCAACCATTGAAATGCAATGACCATCAAGTTTGAATGCTCATAAGATGTATATATAAACATGTATATCTTGTGTTGCTCAAATAGGATATGTGCTTGCCCAAGTGGCCAGCCATGTTTGCAGGTTACACCTCCGAGTGGCCTATGTTTTACCGGAGTGTTGATTAATTCCCGTTCCAGCTAATTTCAGGCGCTCGATATGTCCTTTTTTAGCAAAGGTCATGCCGGATTTTTCCGTGAATTTTGGCATGACTTGTGCTAGAATATGTAGGAAATATCGAGTAACCTGGATGTTCTAAAAAGATAATTAAACAACATTTCGGGTTGACTTTAAGTCTGTCGAGGCTCCATACATGACAGTCAACAAATGAGTGAGGGAGAAAGTCTGCACCATATATGAGAGAAGAAGAATCACGATTGTTGTCGTGGGGGTCGTTTTTCCTTCTTCTCCTTGCGCTAGACCTTTGTTATGCACTAGGGGAAGGAGGAATAATGACCATCACCGATAGTCAAAAAATCAGTAAGGGAGTGTATCCACCATATAAGAGAGAGGACAAAGAATCCTGAATGTTGTCCTGGGAGTCATTTATCCTTATTCTCCTTGTGCTAGACCTTTGTTATGCACTAGGGGAAGGAGGAGTAACGACCATCACCGCTGGTCACAAATGTCAGAGAGGAATCAGTGAGGGAGAGTCTCCACCATATATGAGAGGACGAAGAATCTCGACTGTTGTCATGGCGGTCGCTTCTACTTCATTCCCGTGTGCTAGACATTTTGGTGTAATGCATTCAGGATGAAGGGAGGAGCGACCATCACCGATGGTACGCAACGACGTCAAGTGTTTTTTTCGTAATTAAGCACTACTTCTACTACTTCAACGTGTAATTTTTGTCTTTTACAATTCGATTAGCTTATCCCATGCCACGCAAGACGCTATGTCTTGGAGAGGATGGATTTTGAAGATCATGAGAGTATGGAAACAAAGAAAATTCACCTATGTACTCATCATGGTATGGATTTTGATGTAAATCTATACAATTCTGAGAGCATATCCCATTTTGGTTGCCCGAATTGGCAAGCACTTTGCAAGATGTATGATTTTCATGAGGGTATGCTTGTCACCATGGATCTTGGTGATCCTGACATCGCCCAAGACAATATGGACATTTGGGTCCTTGTTGATACGCTTCCAATTCTACCGCTATGTGAGTTTCTCAAACATAGTTATTAAGTAATTTATATTGTTTATTTTAAAATAGTTGATAGCTTATTTCCATTGATAGCGTATTTTCATTCTTCAAAGAATGTGCAGAAGATGGTAGATAGAACCTACTACACCGATGGCTCAGAATTAACTTATCAGGAGAAAAATCATCTGATCTCATTTATTACTGATCTTGAGAATTGCAATATCTATTATCAAACTCCTCCACATTATGGTCAATACGTGCCACTAGTGCACGGGTTGAACTACGGTAACATCCATGGAGATGTCATGGTAAGGTTCTTTACTATTATGACATCCGTGCATATTTTGCATAAATTCTTCTAAAACTCAACTACATTGCTAACTACAAAGTAATTACTATGTTTTTCAATAGAAAATCCCGAAGGATTGTGTGCCTCATCTGATGTTTTCGAAAGGCCGCCTTGATGTTTTGAACTTATGGCCAGGTCATCCTACGAATGTCTCCTGTTCATACCGGATTTCTAAAACCGATGGAGACATGACAATCAAAGATTGGAAAAAATGTATGGTCAATCGTATGGAACTACTTGGAAGCAACATTGTGTGAAGCGCAAGAATTGGAGATAGGATAATCTCCATTCTCCATAATGGAGATTCAGGGCCTATCTTGTTTATGCTATTTTACCTAAGAGAAGGTAGTAGGTCCTATGAGAGAGGAGTAGGTCCTAGGTACAATGTGTTATTATGTGCTACAATGTGTTAGAGTTAATGATGATGAGGAGGAGTTGTGATTATGACTAGTGACCAACTTGCTATATGATGTCTGATTGATGAAAATGATGATCATGAGGAGGTTTTACATGACAATGATGTATTATGATGATAAGTTGTTAATGATATGATGATGATGATTTATTATATCATTGGATGAAAGAACCACATATTAGTTTCAAGTGGATGGATCCATCCACTTGAAACTAATCCACGATTCTTTCACCCAGTGATGTAATAACCCATTATGATGTAAAAACAATCTCTAAATTGCTATTGTATGAAAACTTGTATAATGGTGTATGAATACGACATAAAATGAAAAAGAAATAGAATACACAATAATAGTAGTAGCGCGGGCGCAGAGGCGCGCTGCTAGTACTTACCAGTAGCGCGTTCCGGAAAACTCGCTACTACTAAGTACTTATAGCAACAACGCGTGTTGACCAACGCTACTGCTAACCTTTAGCTGTAGCGCCTTATCAGTAGCCCGGCACCCCGTGCTACTGCTAGGCTTTTCCCTAGTAGTGTCTGGTTGCTCCTAAACTGTCACCCTTCCGGATGGCATATGGATCAACAAGCTTCGCGCCCACCGGTTATAGACCCGCCGGCTACGCGCCCAGCGGATACACGCCCGCAGGCTTCGTACCTATCGTCTATGGGCCCTATTCGCCCACAGGCTATGCGCAGCCCGTGGCGTACGCGCCCCGTGTAGCTTCGACATCCTCGGCGCTTGCGCCGACCACTATTCGACTCCTCCTATCTTTGGCTATCACTAGAGGCTGGTCTTTGCGCCAACTTGATGTCTAGAATGCTTTCTTGCATGGTGTTTTGGAGGAAAATGTTTATATGCACCAGCCTCCTGCTTTTGCCAATCAGAATCATCCCCAACATTTTGTGTCATCTTGTTAAGGCGCTCTATGGGCTAAAACAGACTCCCCATGCATGCATGCCAGGCTTGGTCCTGCTCTCTGCAAGCTTGGTTTTGTTCCGTCTATAGATGACATCTCTCTATTTCTTGTTTGGCAATCAAAGGTCACTATGTATCCTCTGGTTTATGTCGATGACATTATTTTGGTGAGCTCCTCTGTCTCAAGCTTGGTTTTGTTCCGTCTACACATGCCATCTCTCTATTTCTTCTTTGGCGATCAGGGGTCACTATGTATCCTCTGGTTTATGTCGATGCCATTATTTTGGTGAGCACCTCTGTCTCATCTCCTGACCGCCTTATGGCTGCCTTGAGTTCTGAATTTGCGCTTAAGGATTTGGGTGAGCTACATTTCTTTTTGGGCTTGGAGGTTACTCAACATGGCACCCATCGGGTTCGGGTGTGGGTATTGGTTGCCCAAACCCTTACCCGTCTTAATATTTTTCACCCAAACCCATACCCGTACCCGCACCTCGGGTTTCAAATTGTTCCCATACTCGTACCCGGCCGGGGGCGAGTAATACCCGTGAGTAAAAATACCCATCTTGGCCACCTTACCCAACTCACACCTTATCATGTAATTTTTTTAGCATTTCCGCATATATACATAACATTTCAACATGTATACCTCAAAATTTCGACACATATATACCACATTTTAGCATTTCAACAGATATATATCACAATTTTTTATGCGATAGAATAAAAAATAGTATTAATTTTCACAAGTGGATAGCAATAAGCATGAACTAGATGGAACAATGTTCAATTACATTTGTGGATGGGTAGCATGTAAGTGTACTTCTTAGAGAAACATTCACATATATTCTTTCTTCTTTTTTCCAATTACAAGACAAACAATAGGGAGACAATTTTCTCTAATTTATTTTATTGAAGTTACTCAAAATGATCAAATGAAGGAGACTATACAATAAGATCAACAAAATTGTAGACAAAATCATGAGTTCACAAAACAAGATCAATACATTTTCAAAAGATCATGCACATGGGTAAGGGCAGAGGATTTTGTGTTGAGGCTAGTGGTTGTGTTACCATATGCGGGTACACAGGTATGGGTATTGCCTTCCCGTACTCGTACCCGGCTTACCCGATGGGTATATTTTTCCCATTTACAAACCCATGGGTATTTATTTTTCCCAAACCCTTACTAATAGGGTTTTTACTCGCCGGGTTCACGGTTGCGGGTACGCATTGCCATGTTGAGAGGTTACTCATTCCGATGATGGACTCACTCTCACTCCACGCAAGTATTCCATGGATCTGTTACATCGGGTTGGTATGCTTCAATGCAAAATGGCCACCACACCTATGTCAGCGACTGACAAACTGTCTACTATTGATGGCTCGTTGCTCTCGTCTGAAGACGCTGCAGAGTATTGCAGTGTTGTTGGTGGTCTTTGGTATCTCACTATCACAAGACCTGATATCTCCTTTGTAGTTAACCGTCTTTGCCAGTATCTTCATGCTCCACGGGCGACTCGTTAGACCGCTGTTAAGCGCATTCTGCGCTATGTTCGCTCGACTTCTTCACATGGTATTCATCTTCGGGCTGCTCCTTTTGCTGTTCTATCTGCTTTCTTTGATGCTAACGTGGTTGGTAATCTAGAAGATCGTCAATCCACGGGGGGATATGCAGTATATTTTGGTCCCAACTTGATTGCCTGGAATTCTTGTAAGCAAGCTACAGTCTCTCCACTACAAAAAAGACACATCCGTGACATTTTGGCCCAAACATATTTTTTTTCCTGTCATGCTTATGACACTTCTATGATGGTAATTGTGACAAAAGCACGTATCATCATATATATGGTGTGCCCCTACTTCTATGACAAAAAATCACGATAGAAAATGGGATTTTTGTCCTGGGCAGGCCTGAGACGCACTTGCATGACATTCTTTGGGCCGTCCATGACGGAAAAAATCATGGTAGAAGCGAGGGCGAGGAAAATATCAGGCAGTTCCCGGTTACGGTGGGTGGTTGGGGCCAAGCGATGTATGGAGGTTTGCATGTTTCTCTCGTACACGTACGCATGTGTGTGCGAGGCGTTGGGCTCTAACTAAACCGGAGCGAGGCGTTCGCTTACTGAACCCGAGCGATTGCACTAGCTACGTTATTGAACCCGAGCGACCGATCCCTTGGCTGTTAACTAAACCCGAGTGATTCCTTCGCTACTGTTGCTAACTGAAGCCGATCGAACCTGCTGCCTCTTGATGAACAGTGACCGTTGTTGGGGGTTGGATGAACAATTTCCCGGTGGGGGTTGGATGAACAGGACCCTGTGGTAGTAGTAGGTCGTTGCCGCTGGATGAATAGGACCCTGATCGAGGAGGCCACCACACACCCGAGCCGGTTGGGGTGGATGAACAGGATCCCGTGGATGGCTGGTTGAATAGTAGCCGGTCTAGGCTGGGTGAAGAGTAGCCCGTGGGTGAACAGTAGCTGGTGGAGGCAGAAGGACGACGCGATGGATGAATAGTAGCAGGTGAAGGGTGGAGGAAGTCGACGATGGATGAACAGTAGCCCGTGGAGGCTAGAGTGAGGCCGTAGATGGTGGATGAACAGTATCCCGTGGAGTCTCGTTTTGCAGTACGCCACACCCCTCCCGATGAACAGGACCCCGTTTCGACCGTAGGCACTCCAACACAAGTTCATTTCCTTCGTTTTGCGGTACGCCACCCCCCTCCCGATCAACAACACCCTGGTTCGACTGTAGGAGCTCGAACACAAGTCTGTTTTCTCCATTTTGCGGTATGCCAGACTCCGTTTAGGCTATTCCGTCCAAGCCGGTTGGCTCCCTTTGAACATGATGCATTCCGACCCAGTCTGTTGCCTCCATATGAATAGGACATTGTTTCTCCGTTCCGACCCAGCTGGTTGGCTGCACGATGAATAGGACACAGTTGCTGCCATCCGTTGCCTCTCCATCCACATGATCCCTGGCCGTCCGTCTGCGCGAGTACGCGTTCGAGACCCTGCTTGTATGTACATATGTGGCCGTATTTTTTTCCCTATGGTTGTACGTACATGTACAGGATTTAGACGGGACTGTGTGAACTGCTACGCCGGGTGCTCTACTACGACACGTGCCGCTACTTACTCGGCGACGGTTCGTACTTGTAGAGAGACCGATCAACCTGTACATACATACACGTTCGCAACCAGAAAAACAACACTACGTACGCTTCGACCGGATGGGTCCCAGCTGTCAGGGAGGATAAGGAGGCACTTCCTTGCGTGCGAAGATATAACTGGTGGGTCCTAGCTGTCGGGGGGGGGGGGGGGGAGGGGAGAATTATTTTTGCCCGTAATATGAGCACACTTCCTTATGTGCGAAGATGTAGCTGGTGGATCCCAGCTGTCAGGGGCTAATTTTTTTTCGCAAAATACAGAGGCCCTTCCTGTGGGTGCCCGATGTCAGGTGGAGGAATAATTATTTTGCTTGTAATAAGGAGGCACTTCATTGCTACGGCCATGGACCCAGCTGTCAGCCTCTCGACATATAATCCTCTTCTGATGGAAGTCATTGCTTGACCACGTTGACCATGCCACGTCGAGAGCACCAAGGAGGTGGACGACGACAAGGCCTTGGAAGGGAATGACTTGGAGCTGGGGAAGACTAGGCAGTTTTCGGGTTTCGGGTTCCGGCAGACCCTTGAGGTTCGAACACTGTGGTGCGCACGGAGATCTCTCCCCTACCAATCTACGTCTGATCCTCTCATGCGAACTAAGATGAAAATGATGAACAACACAAGAGACACGAGGTTTATACTGGTTTGGGCCACCGTTGTGGTGTAATACCCTACTCCAGTGTGTGGTGTGGTGGATCGCCTCTGGGGCTGATGATGGATAGTACAAGGGAAGAACAGCCTCGCGAGAGGTGTTCTTGAGGTGGTGCGATGAACTGCTAGGGTGAGTTCATCGCCTCTCTCTCTCTCTCTCTCTGCTAGGGTTCTACCAGATCTCTCGATGTTCTTGGGGTGTCTAGATATCTCTACTCTGTGGTGGCTAGCTCTATTTATAGAGGCCCTGGGCCTCTCCCCAAATAATGAGCGGGAAGGGCGCCAACAATTGGCCATTTCAAAGGGGAACATCTAGTACAAGTTATCCTGACCAAAGGTGGTCTTCGGCTGCCAAAAGCACTGGAGATGACGCCGTCTTGGGCTCCACGGTGACCTCCGTCCTGCCGTCCGGCTGGTCTTGGTCTCGTTGCACCGGAACGGTAACCTTTGCCTGATGCCTTGGCCTGTGCTTGCCCCCTTTGCACCAAAGGGGAAACAAGGACACTGCGCAGGCCGGCGCCCGCCTGGTCTCGATTGTCATGGCTTGCGTCACGGGTTCCTCGCGAGGCACCCCTGCCTTGATCTCTCCGCCTCCTCGCGAGCCTGCCTGATGAGGCTGCCTCTAAGGAAGCTTCCTGTCGTCCGCCCCGCGAGGCTTGGCCCCTCGCGAGGGTCTTTGAGCTTGAGCTGATGAAGATGGGCCGCGCTGGGCCCCCGCTTGAGCCACGCCGCAGGCCGCAGGCAGGCAAGTCTGGGGACCCCCGTTCCCAAAACACCGACAGTAGCCCCCGGGCCCAAGGCGTGCGCGGGCTTGGCTTAGCAGAGAAGCAAAGGGGCAAGCGCGAAGCGCCGCGAGCCCTAACAGCCTGCGGCCTTGGGCGCCGCGTGGCGGTTGATTGGGCGTGGGCGTGGGCGTCTGCACTTCCCACGATGCCTCAACGACCGCATGACTTGATAAGTCCCTGCATGCAGAGAAACCGATCATGATTACCTGTGATCGTGGTGCACAACGGTTGGCCTCCTCCGGCTATAAGTACGGGCTGGGCGACCCCCTTCGGCCCGTCCCTCCTTGCTGCTCCTTTCCTTCTTCTCGATTACTCGTCGCTCCCATGGCTCCAAAGATATTCTCGGCCGCGGAGAAAGGGAAGGCCCCCCAGGCTGGGCCTGACTCCCCCCTAGCCAAGCGCGGCCGAGGCCGCCCTCGCAAGTATACCACGGTCCCCGTGGTGGCCTCCCGCGGCCATGGAGGCGGTTCCCGGCGCGGTGGTGAGCGCCAGGTTGCCGACGGGGGCCACACCATGGGTGTGCGCCCCCCTAGGCCACGCTTTCGCTCTGCGGAGGTGCTGCCGGAGTTCGTCGTGTGGTCGGCAGAACCATCCAGCACCAGGCTCCAGCTCCCTCGTTTCTTCATAGATGAACTGCCGGCCAGCGCCCGGTGCGGCTTCTGGCTCCAGGCAGACGGATGCTGCAGCAGGGCCTCCTGGGCGTCGCTGCAGGTCTCCATTTCTGGGAACGGGGCTCTGACACGTGGCTGGCAAACGTTTGCCCGCGCGCGTGGCCTGAGCCGGTGGTGCACCCTGTACTTCAAGTTTGATGGCGACGCCACCCTCTACGTGAGGGTGTTCGGGGAAGATGGTCGCCATGCCGGGTGTTGCCCTGAAGACGACGACCGCGGCCGCCTGCCCAGCCCCGGCTCTGACCAGGATGAAGATGGCAACTGGCGTATAGGTGGCGGTGCTCGAGGTTTGCCGAGCTTCAGCAACCCCCTCTCAGGCAGCAGCTCCTCCAGCGGTGGCCGCGACCAGCCTCGTCACCGTCGCGCCCGCTTGGGTGAAGGTAGCGGGTCAGCCCGCCGTCGCGCCCCGGTGAAACGAGAGGAGGGATCCGCCTGAGTCCGAGGAGCAGCTTGAGCCTTCGCTGTGGGTTGGCATAGGACGAATCGCGCCCGTTTTGTTTTCGTTCTTATCCTGCACAAAAATAGTAAGTAATGTCGGGCCCCGCGGGGGCGTATTAGAACTGTTGCTGTTTAACCATCGCGCCATTTCCGCTATTCCTGCGCCGTGTTCTCGCGCCGCGCTCCCATGTGCGGGAACTATTTTATCTCGGTGGGGCTTGGCACGATCCTCGCCTCCTGAGGTCGTGGCCTCCTCATGTGCTTTGTGCCCTGCAAGGATTAGTAGGAGGGGTAACTTATGGTCTTAGCTGTGGGGGCGATCGGCCTAGGTCCTGCGCTCGTGTCGCGATGCCCGTGGGGCACGGACTGGGAGGGGTGCTCCCGCAGAGGACTCGGATAGGAAAGCTCCAAACGATCGGGGCAGAAAACACTCGCGAGGGCGCCCGCGATCCTCCCTCGCGAGACTTCGTGAGAGAAAATGAGGTGAGCGAGCGAGAAAGACAAAGATCCACAAGCCAGGAACGTCAGCAACTCCAATAAAAACTTCAAACGGGAATAAACAAGCCAACTGCAGAAAGCAAATGGGAAAGCCGCGTCCGGCGCCTATTCTAATCTTCGATGTCTTCTCACCAGCGCGGAGCTAAGTGCTGCCACTGGGCGTGGGTGGGAGCCCCCGAGGCCTGAGGGCGGCACTCCGAAGACTTCGGGGCGTGTACATCCCCACTCATTATTACGTGAGAGTGTCACGGGCAGCGAGCTTCACAGGCGTTGGCCTTCTTCACAGGCATCGGGCCTGTCTTGAAATGCGACAGCTTCACAGGCATTCGCCTTCTTCACAGGCACCGGGCCTTTTCCAAAACGCAGCGGCTTCACAGGCATTCGCCTTCTACACAGGCACCGGGCCTTTTCCAAAACGCAGTGGCTTCACAGGCATTCGCCTTCTTCACAGGCACCGGGCCTTTTCCAAAATGCAGTGGCTTCACAGGCATTTGCCTTCTTCACAGGCACCAGGCCTTTTCCAAAACGCAGCGGCTTCACAGGCATTCACCTTCTTCACAGGCACCGGGCCTTTTCCAAAACGCAGCGGCTTCACTCAGGGGTAGAACCTCCGGAGATGTTGAATGTTCCATGGGTTCTGGATGGCTACTCCCTCCGTAGTCTCCAAGCGTGCGGAGCCAGGCCTGGAAACATGAACAACCTTGAACGGGCCCTCCCACATGGGAGAGAGCTTGTGCAGCCCCTCCCTGGAGAGAACCCTTCTGAGCACGAGATCCCCTACCTCAAGGGTCCTGGGGCGGATGTTGTGGCTGTGGTATCGTCGTAGCGCCTGTTGATACCTTGCCGCTCGCAGTGCGGCTTCTCGACGGTGTCGCCCCCCCCAGCACGAGATCCGTCCCCCGCATGGTGTCCTACTGAGCCTCGTCGAATGTCAGGACCCGTGCGGAGCAACGTCTGACCTCGTGAGGGAGAACAGTCTCCGCTCCGTAGACGAGGAAGAACGGGGTCTCGCCAGTCGTCTTGGTCGCTGTCGTGCGGATTGACCATAGCACGGACTGGAGTTCGTCGTGCCAGCCCCTGCCACAGGCCTCCAGCTTCTTCTCGAAGGTCCTGGCCTTGAGGCCCCTCAGGACCTCCGCGTTGGCTCGTTCGGCCTGGCCATTGCTCCGGGGGTGTGCTACCGAAGCGTAGCATATCTGCGTTCCAAGGTTAGCACAGTACGTTTTGAAGAGATTACTGGTGAATTGTGAACCGTTGTCAGTGATGATGCGGTTAGGCACCCCAAACCGGCTCACGAGGCCCTTGATGAACTTGACTGCCGAGCCTGCCGGGATTGTGCGGACAGCTTCCACCTCGGCCCACTTGGTGAACTTGTCCACGGCGACGTAGAGGTAGCGATAGCCCCCTGGCGCCCGAGGGAACGGGCCCAGAATGTCCAACCCCCAAACTGCGAACGACTAGTCTGCAGACCCCCCCGCAGGCTGATGGATATGTTTAGCGTGAAACTGGCAGGCCTCGCAAGCCTTCACCAACTCAACGGCGCCGCTGAGTGCTGTGGGCTAGTAGAACCCGCTGCAGAACGCCTTGCCGACGAGGGTTCATGACGACGAGTGGTGCCCGCAGTCTCCACTGTGTATGTCCGCCAGCAGTTCCTTTCCTTGCTCCCTGGAAATGCAACGTAGGGACACGTCATTTGGCCGCTTCCTGTAGAGCTTACCATCCTGGATGCAATAAGCCGTGGCTTGCCGTGCCACACGCTCCGCCTCCTCCTCGTTCTCCGGCAGAATCCCTTGCATCAGGTAGTCCTTGAGATCTGGGATCCAACATCGCTCTTGAGGCTCCAACGCCAGGAGCAGGCATGCCCTTGATGCCGGGCCACAGACCGGAGCTCCCGAGGCAGGCGGCTGAGGGAGCTCCTCCCTTGGTTGTGCCATGCTAGACAGCGACGGCACCGCCGAGGGTTTGAAGAGCCGCTCCTCAAAGACGCCGGGCCCCTGAGGCAGCCGCCTAGATGCCCTCTTGGCAATGTCGTCAGCCTCCTGATTGGTGCCGCGAGGGACATGCTGCAACTCCAGTCCCCAGAACTGTTTCTCCATCTTGCGGACCTCAGCGAGGTAGGCCTCCATGTGCTCGTCCTTTGGCTCATATATCTTGTTGGAGAAGTTGATGAGGAGCTGCGAATCGCCCTTGATGATGAGGCGCTTGACCCCTAAGGCAGCTGCGGCCTTCAAGCCTGCTATTAGGCCTTCGTACTCTGCTATGTTGTTGGAGACCTTTTCTCCGTGCTGGAAGCAAAGTTGCACGACGTAGTAGAGTTTGTCCTGGGTAGGAGATACGAGCACTGCGCCAGCTCCCGCACCGTGTCGGGAGAACGCCCTATCAAAGTACATGACCCAGCCATCCGGTGCTTCACTTCCTGGGGAAAGTGACCGGTCTTCGCCTGCCTCGAGACCCGGCGCTTCTGCCCATTCTGCCACGAAATCTGCTAACGTGGCTCCCTTGATGACTCTGGTCATACTGAATTCTAGCTGAAATGCCTGCAGCTCGATGTTCCATTCAGCAACCCTTCCAGCCGAGTTGGGGCTCCTGAGTACCCTCTCCAAGGGGTATGCCGAGACGACCTTGATGGGGTGGCCTTGGAAGTAGTGCCACAGCTTGTGTGAGGCCACCAATAGCACAAGGAGGAGCTTTTGAGGCATGGGGTACCGCGCCCTCACGTCCCGTAGCATTGTGTTGACGAAATACACGGGGTGCTCGACGAGGTTGAGGGTGCTGGCACTGCTTGTGTCCTCCGGAGGTCGAGGCGTCTCTTGAGACGACGGAGCTTCCAGTGCTTGGTCTCCTGACGGGGCCTCTCCTGCTCCGGGTGCATTCTCCTGCCGCGGCTGTTCCTTTCCGGCTGCGGTTGCAGCCTTCGCGAGGCCCTCCTAGCTCTGTTTCGCTTTAGTTCAGACGGTTGATGCGGCCTTGGCTCAGCGCTCCTCCCTAACCGCTACTAGGGCTGCGCTAGCGGAGTAGGGGGTGGCCGCAAGGTAGAGCACCAGGGGCTCCCGAGGACACGGAGCAACCATCACTGGTGGACTGGTAAGGTACCTCTTGAGGTCTTGGAATGCCTTGTCGGCCTCTTCAGTCCACTCGAATGGGCCCTTTTTCTTCATCAGCTAGAAGAAGGGCAGCGCTCGTTCCCCCAGCTTGGAGATGAAATGCCCTAGTGCAGTTACATGCTCGGTGAGCTTCTGCATTTCTCTGAGTGTCCTTGGTGGGCTCATGTCTTCGACTGCCTTGACCTTCTCCGGGTTGGCCTCGATGCCCCTATGGGATATGAGGAAACCCAGGAGCTTTCCTGAGGGGACTCCAAACACGCACTTCTCCGGGTTGAGCCGTAGGTCCACCTCATTGAGGCTCGCGAAGGTTTCTTCCAGGTCCTGTATGAGGGTCCTTGCCTCACGAGACTTCACCACAATGTCATCGACGTAAGCTTCTACGTTCCTCCCGAGCTGCCGACCTAAGGCGATGTGCATCAGCCGCTGAAAGGTCGCGCCTGCGTTGCGCAACCCAAACGACATGCACGTATAGCAGTACACTCCACACGGGGTCAGGAAGGCCATCTTCTCCACATCTTCTACCGCCATCTTGATCTGGTGATAGCCCGAGAAGGCATCTAGGAAGCACAATAGGTCACACTCTGCGGTGGAGTCGACTATCTGGTCAATGCGGGGGAGCGGAAATGGATCCTTCGGGCAGGCCTTGTTGAGGTTGGTGAAGTCGACGCACATGCGCTCCTTTCCTCCCTTTTTCGACACAATGAGCGGATTAGCCAACCAATCAGGGTAGTGGACCTCGCGGATAACTCCTGCCGCCTCTAGCTTCCGCGTCTCTTGGACGATGAAAGCTTGTTTCTTAGTAGACTACCGCCTTGCCTTCTGCTTCACGGGGCGCACATTGGGGCACACGTTGAGGTGATGCTCAATCACTTCCCTTGGGACCCCCGCTAACTGATCAGGTTCCCACGCAAACACCTTCTTGTTCGCATGCAGGAAACTGATCAGGGCTTTCTCTTGCTCGCGCTCGAGGTTGGCCCCTATGGTGAAGGTGGCGCTAGCGGACCCGTCCTCGTCGACTGGTACCTGCTTGGTTTCTGCCTTGTCTTGGGTGAACAGCTGCTTCTTTTTAGCCGGCGCAGCCCCCTTGGGTTCGAGGGCGTCGGTGCCAGTGGGCTGCGCCACCGCGGCCGCCCTGAAAACAAGCTGGAGCACCTGCAGCACATCCTTTGTGTCTCCTGACATGGTGAGGACGCCGCTGCTCCCAGGCATCTTCATGAGGTTGTACGCTGGGTGAGTTGCTGCCATGAACTGAGCCAGGGCCGAATAGCCGAGGATGGTGTTGTAGGGAAGGCCGATGGGGGCGATGTCAAAGTCGACCAGCTCCGTGTGGAAGTTGTCGCAGGTGCCGAAGGTCACTGGAAGGTGGATCTGCCCCAAGGAGGCGGTGGAACCGGCTCCGACACCCGAGAAAGGCCTGCTGGGTCGGAGCCGCTCCAGCGATACGTGGAGGAGGCTGAAGGCCTCCATCGAGAGCATGTTGAGGCCGGCACCACCGTCGATGAGGGTCCTAGTGACGGCCACTTGGCAGATGGTGGGGGTGCACAACATCGGGAGCGCGGCCGAACCAATGGGGTTGAAGGGGTGGTCCTCCGAGTCAAAGGTTAGATCTGCCTCGGGTGCCACCCAGCCCGGGGGGGGGGGGGCTTCTCGGCGCTTGGAGGCGGTGCTGATCTGGTGGGTGAACGGCTTGACGTGATGGCTCGAGGGCGGTGCCTGGGAGCCACCCAGGAGAGCTGCGACGACGGGCGGCGCTGGTGCGGCGAAACGGGCGAGGAAGATGTCGCACAGCTCCTCCCAGGAGGTGACAGAGGCCGTCGGCAGGTCGAGGAGCCACGCGCGCGGGACGCCGGGGAGGGCCATGGGTAACTAGTTGGCCATCACCCGATCGTCGCCCTGGCTCCGAGGACGGCCTCCTCGTACGCCAGCAGGAAAATCATCGGGTCCTTCGCGCCGTCGTAGCACGACGGCATCTCGGGCCTGAACTTGCGCGGACACTTCACTTGCCGCAAGGCGGGGGCCAAGGACCGGAGCCCCTTGGCCCCAGTGTCTGCATCCGTTGCTGGAGCGGGCGGCGCGTTGTCCGCCATGAGGGCGGGATGCGATGTCGGGGGAGAGTGGGTCGTCAGGAAGGAGGACTCCGGCGCACCCCTACCTGGTGCGCCAAATGTCGGGTTTTGGGTTCCGGCAGACCCTTGATGTTCGAACACTGGGGTGCGCGCGGAGATCTCTCCCCTACCGATCTACGTCTGATCCTCTCATGCGAGCTAAGATGAAAATGATGAACAACACCAGAGACACGAGGTTTATACTGGTTCAGGCCACCGTTGTGGTGCAATACCCTACTCCAGTGTGTGGTGTGGTGGATTGCCTCTAGGCTGATGATGGACAGTACAAGGGAAGAATAGCCTCGCGAGAGGTGTTCTTGAGCTGGTACGATGAACTGCTAGGGTGAGTTCATCGCCTCTCTCTCTCTGCTAGGGTTCTACCAGATCTCTCGATGTTCTTGGGGTGTCTAGATATATCTACTCTGTGGTGGCTAGCTCTATTTATAGAGGCCCTGGGCCTCTCCCCAAATAATGAGCGGGAAGGGCGCCAACAATTGGCCATTTCGAAGGGGAACATCTAGTACAAGTTATCCTGACCAAAGGTGGTCTCCGGCTGCCAAAAGCACTAGCGATGACGCTGTCTTGGGCTCCATGGTGACCTCCGTCCTGCCGTCCGGCTGGTCTTGGTCTCGTTGTACCGGAAGGGTAACCTTTGCCTGATGCCTTGGCCTGTGCTTGCCCCCTTTGCACCAAAGGGGAAACAAGGACACTGCACAGGCCGGCGCCCGCGTGGCGCCTGCCTGGTCTCGATCGTCATGGCTTGCGTCACAGGTTCCTCGCGAGGTACCCCTGCCTTGATCTCTCCGCCTCCTCGCGAGCCTGCCTGATGAGGCTGCCTTTGAGGAAGCTTCCTGTCGTCCGCCCCGCGAGGCTTGGCCCCTCGCGAGGGTCTTTGAGCTTGAGCTGATGAAGATGGGCCGCGCTGGGCCCCCGCTTGAGCCACGCCGCAGCCCGCAGGCAGGCAAGTCTGGGGACCCCCGTTCCTATAGGGCCGACAGCAGTTGTTTCCCATGCAAAGGGGGGTACGAGGGTTTACTGGTTCGGTTGCAGAGTGAGGCTGCCGTCGCCGGAGAATAACAGGACGTTTGGGTGAGTACAGGGATGGCCAGGCCAGCGATGGAGTAGGGTGGGGCGGTGACGCCTGCACGGCAGCACAACCGGGCACGGGAGGTAGGAGCAGGCGGCACGGCCAGCGCTGGTTTGGGCGGCTGGAGCAAGAAGACCAGAGGTTGAAGAAGCACGATGACCGTTGGATGGACATCGTACGATCAACACATCTAGAATCGTTTATATTGAGCAAGTTGACAAAGCCCTGCGTCCGCGTCAACTTAGTAGGCCCACAAGTCAGCCTCCAAATATGGTGAGTCCCACCTAGCAGCGGGGGTATTCATTTTTTGTGCGTAATAAGGAGGCACTTCCTTGCGTGCGAATATATAGCTGGTGGATCCGAGCTGTCAGCAGGGGGAATGTTTTCTTCGTGAAATACAGAGGCCCTTCCGGTGGGTCCCCGCTGTTAGGAGGAGGAATCATCATTTTGAGCGTAATAAGGAGGCACTTCCTACTCGCAAAAAAGGAGGAACTTCCTTGCGTGCGGCCGTGGACCCAGCTGTCAGCCTCTCCACGTATAGTCCTGTTTCGATGGATGTCGTTCGTCGACCACGCTGTGCCGAGAACACCAAGGTGGTTGATACATCCATTTTGCATCATGCTTTTATATTGATATTTATTTCATTATGGGCTGTTATTACACATTATATCACAATATGTCCCGTCTTTCGATGAGATGGTGGTTATCGTTTTGGAGGAAGTCGACTTTGACGATCCGACTATGAACGTGCGAGCACGTCACGCCTTAGCAATCGCTAAACCAACTCCGAGAGGTTATTGACCATGCCGGAGCATTATCAACCTGACCACGAAGGCCTGTTTCCTGCAGGCAAACAAAGAACAAGCAAGAAACTAAGATTGCAATCTGGATATTGCGAATATAAGAGGAAAGCTTTATTGATCAAGGTTGGGTTCTATGACGCCTTTTTCTGGTCGTTGAACACAAACGAAGTACGCGAAGTTGAAGCTATGGCGAACTTTAATCTAAACTAAACCCAAAGTCTAAACGACGCCCTAAGGGTTGTATATATGGAGGAAGAGGAGGGAATTTCGTGGCCCTTGGAGGAGAGGTCCGAAACCAACCCTAACTCTTGTTTCCCCACACATACGGACTCTAAAAATAGCCTATACTCAAGTATGTCGAAATTACATGGGCCTGGCCCAATAATAAGGTGACGCAGCACCTATAATAGCCTCTGTACGAAATTTATGAAGTGGCATCTTGTATATTTCGTCCAAGGCCTCATGCACCCATTATGGTGGCTTCAAAGTCCTGAAATCATCACTTGTAACTCTGTTCTTGTTCCCCTTGCGCATGCCATCATCTCCATGCTTGATCTTGCTCCAATTGGTCATCCTTCTTGTCCAAGCTAGGCCCTTCATTTATAAGCAAGACAAATGTATCCAATTTAGGCAGCATCATATTCTCACAAGCATTAGAATCATTACCAAGAAACAAAAGTACCTGGTGATTTCATTGGCATGCGCGAGCTCTAGTAATTGGTCATGTATATGTATCAGTAGGGGCTGTGGGTGTAACTTTGTTAGTAATGTCCTCATCATCCTCCCCTTCTTGAATTTAAGTCGTCCTCGATGGAAGTTCATCTTCCTCACGCAAGTAAGGCTTCGAATTTGCAATGTTAAAGTGGGACTAACCACAAAATCTGCAGGCAACTCAAGTTTATATGCATTATCATTTATTTTTTCTAACACCTTAAAAGGACCATCAACATGTGGCATTAGCTTTGACTTGCGCAAATTAGGAAACCTATCCTTATGCAAATGTAACCAAACAAGATCTCCACGTGCAAATACAACACGTTTTCTACCCTATCTCCAACAAGTTTATATTTAGCATTCATGCGCTCAATATATTCCTTAGTTTACTCATGCATTTTTAAGATCAATTCAGCACGTTGTTTAGCATCAAAATTAACCTTCACCGAAGATGGAAGAGGCAACAAATCAATAGGTGCACGAGGTAGGAAACCATACACAAATTCAAAATGGCACATCTTAGTAGTAGAATGCAGCGACTGATTATAAGCAAATTCAAAATGAGGCAAGCATTCTTCCCACATTTTCTTGTTATTCTTCAAAACAACCCTAAGCATGGCAGACAATGTTCTATTGACTACTTCAGTTTGTCCATCAGTTTGAGGATGACATGTAGTACTAAAAAGCAGTTTAGTCCCCAACTTAGCCCATAAACATCTCCAAAAGTGGCTAAGAAATTTAATATCACGATCTGAAACAATAGTATTTGGCACACCATGCAAGCAAACAATTTCATGAAAGAACAAATTAGCAATATTAACAACATCATCGCTTTTATGACATGGTATAAAGTGTGCCATTTTCGAGAACCTATCCACGACAACAAACATGCTATCCCTCCCCTTCTTTGTTCGAGGTAAACCTAAAAAAAGTCCATAGATATATCCTCTCAAGGAACACTAGGTACAGGCAAAGGCATATATAAACCATGAGGATTGAGTCATGACTTAGCTTTTTGACATGTAGTGCAGCGAGCAACAAAACACTCAACATCTCGTCTTATCTTTGGCCAAAAGAAATGTGTAGCAAGTATATCCTCTGTCTTCTTCACGCCAAAGTGTCCCATTAATCCTCCTCCATGCGCCTCCTGCAACAACAAAAGACGAACAAAGCTAGTTGGAATGCATAGATTGTTAGCATGAAACACAAATCCATCATTAACGACGAACTTGTTCCAAGTTCTCCCTTCCTTACAATTCTGCGATACATCTTTAATTCAGCATCATGCACATATTGATCTTTGATGGTCTTCAAACCAAATATTTTAAAGTCCAGTTGTGAAAGCATAGTACAACGACGAGACAATGCATCAACAATAACATTTTCTTTATCCTTCTTGTGTTTAATGACATAAGGGGAAGTCTAAATGAATTCAACCCATTTAGCATGTCTACGGTTCAGTTTTGCTTGACTTTTAATGTGTTTGAAAGATTCATGATCAGAATGTATAACAAATTCCTTGGGCCATAAATAATGTTGCCATGTTTCTAAGGTCCGAACAAGAGCATATAATTATTTATCATAAGTAGAATAGTTCAGACTAGGCCCACTCAATTTTTCAGAAAAGTATGCAACAAGTTTGCCATCTTGTAATAACACACCTCCTAATCCAATTCCACTAGCATCACATTCAAGCTCAAAAGTCTTATTAAAATCAAGAAGTTAGAGTAAAGGAGCATGTGTCAACTTATCTTTCAATACCGTGAAGGCTTCTTCCTATGCGGTACCCCAAACAAAAGGCGCATCCTTCTTTGTAAGCTCGTTGAGAGGTGCAACAATGGTGCTGAAATGTCTCTCAAAACGCTTATAGAAACCAGCGAGGCCAAGGAAACTCCTCACTCGTGTGACTGTTTTGGGCTGCGACCAACTCTCAATAGCTTCAATCTTTGCTTTATCAACTTCAATTCCTTGTGGAGTAACAACATAGCCAAGAAAAGATACTCGGTCGGTGCAAAAGGTGCACTTTCCAAGGTTACCAAACAAATGTTCATCACATAGAACAATAAAAACAACACACAAATGTTCCAAATAGTCCTCCAAAGATTTACTATAAATCATTATATCATCAAAATAGACTACCACAAATCGTCCAATGAAAGCACGTAAAACTTCGTTCATTAATCTCGTGAAAGTACTAGGTGCATTAGTTAACCCAAAAGGCATGACTAACCACTCATATAAAACAAACTTAGTTTTAAATGCAGTTTTCCATTCATCTCCCAATTTCATACGAATTTGATGGTATCCTCCACGCAAATCAACTTTAGGCCTACTCGCAAAAGCCATCATTGCATTTTCGCAAGCCCATTGAGCTTCCAAAACCACCACCGCTTTCCCGCTACCACCATTTGACTTTTAACATTTGAGATTTTGAGTTTGCGGTTTTTCCGTTTCCTAAGGTGTTTCGGCTACTTAGGGACGAGTCTCCATCATCTTGGTATCTCCATCAAGATCACCGCCACTCATCATCACCACGGATGGTAACCTCCATATCATATTGGCATCGTGGTATCCCTCCATTATATATTCTCCTTGCCATTGCATTGATAACCCCTAGCCCATTTTGCGTCACTTGCCTATCGAGACTAGCCATTTGAGTATTGCCGGCAACATTACTTGTGCGCATTAGTGATCTACACCATACATTGCATACATACCATACCATATTGGTATCATATCATCCCTTGTGTCACAAGATTGTTCCCATATATACCCAATTGCTATCTTGGTTTGTGCATTTCACATTGTGGCCATACACAAAAAGCTTTTAAGCAAAAGAGTGAACAAAGAGCTTGTAAGCAAGTGCCATAGCATCATACCACATTGCATTTAATATTGTCATATCCAATCATCTTGGATCATACCACTGGAACATCATATACATAACATACTTGGGATAGAGGTCGTTGCATTTTTGTCTCCTATAGGTTGTGCACAAGTGTCGTATCCGCCTATTGAGCAATCGTGCTAGCGTCTCTCTAGAGTTGTGCAACAAGAGAATTTTACGTGGATTCCACATTTTGAGCTCATTCCTTGGTTGCACGAACCCATTTATCTATCAGTGTGTGCGTTTCCGTGGGCCATTCATTGCTATTGGTCTACTTGTTTCACTTGCAAATTTGTGAATCTCTTTCAACATTATTGACTCTTGCTAACATTTCGCATCAAATTTTTGTGCCACTATCCTCAACGAGCTCCACGATAAGCCTTATTTGTGTAGGTGTGAGAAACCGACAAGAATTGGTACCGGTTGTGCAATTTCCTTGTTACATCATTGAGTGATCATTGATCCATCTTCAACATCGGTCAAGGTACATTTGGTATAGTTCTTCTCCTTTATCCACTCACATTTTCTCGAGTCTTGTGATGGATAGGCAAGGCATTTCATCTTCAGTCTACAACAACAACGACGAGCTCAATGCCATGAACAACTCCAACGACACCAAGATGCAAGCTAAAATGGAGGAGATCAAATCCCTCATCAAGTCCTACAAGCGGTCTTCCTCATCTTCGAGAAGACGCTCAAGAGCAGATGCCTAAAAACTACCAGCTCCGGCAAGATCACATCGGCATCGACACCATCACCCAAAAGAACGTGAACGTCAAGAGCTCAACACCAACAACCGCTCAACGACTTCACCATCTCCCTTGACATCTTCGCCAAGCGACTTCAAGGCATCTTCGCCTACGGACATACGACATCTTCTCCCACAAGCACCTCAAGAGAAGCTCCCCAAGCTCAAGTCCGCGACTTCCACGAGCTACTACGACCTTGACATCGACCACGTGATTCCTTTCTATGGGACTCAAGAACCCGAGGAGTATCTCGAGTGGGAGCGTTTGATGGAAGACTACCTCAAGCTACATCAAGTTCCTCCTGAAGATCAAGTGAAGTGTGCCATAAAGAACTTCCACGACTACGCGTCCACATGTTGGCTTCACACACCTTCGGAGACCTACAACATGAGTTGACCCAAGACGAAGAGAGCTTTGCGGCGTGAGTTCGTGCCTCCAACCTACATGGAACAACTTCTACGCCAATTGGAGAACACCACCCAAGGATCCAAGTCCATCGACGAGTACTTCAAGGAGATGAAGAAAGGCTTGCGGCAAGCCGGTGTGGACGACCCCATTCCGATGAAGTTCCACTTCATGATGGGATTGCACAATGACATCTCCAAAACTCTCTTCCTCGAGAACTACAAGTCCCTCGACGACTACTACATTGGTGCTCTCAAGGCGGCACAAGAACTCATTAAGGCCAAGGCTTCTCCACCCCAAGCACACTTCTCGAAGACCAAGCTCCAAGAAGGCGAGCATGAGGATAGTACCACCAAGATGTTCAAACCCGACAAGCTCCAAGACGATGCTCCCAAGTTTGACTTCATCGCCATACCTCTTTGTGGCATTGATGGTGCCGAGTCTACTTCGACTCTTTTTCAAGACGGTGTGGCGATAACTACGACTATGGAGCCAATCAAGGAACATGCTTTGGAGGCATGCGACATGGTGACGAGCACGGAGGATGCTTCCATCGCAGGAGGCGAGAGTGATGATGTGCCATCTTCGGCCTTCATCAACGGCGACGACAATGAGATGGTTGAGCATGTGATTTTCCCTTCGACCACGGTGAAATATGTTGACTTGAGTGACTTTAGCCACCATATTGGGAGTGAGAGTGACTTCACCACTAGCCCCATATATGATGTGTTGCCACAATTCCCATGTGAGGAGAGCCACAACCCCCACAACTTGAGTGAGATGAGTGACTCCACCATATGTGAGTTTGAGTGCACCTATTTTGAGGGAGTGAGTGAACCACCACATAGAGAGAGTGTGATAGTTGATAGGGCATGTGAGGCCACTATGATTTCTAATGAATTAACCTCTACCTCTATTGTGTCTTCTCATTTGGTGTCAGGTCCCATATATGATGACGCGCCGATTCTCGATGAATTCATCCTACCTTTGGACAAGACGATGGCCATGGTGGAATATGATGCACCCCCACATGGTTCCATCACGATGAAGATGACCACCATTTGGTCTTTCCCACCTCACCTACACCATTTGAGTGGAATGAAAACGGTAACATATGTGACGGTGATGCTCTAGTCCCACTAGTGGACATTCGTGACATTGATTGCTTGCATGATGTTGATCAACCTATTTCCATGCTTCATGCTAGTGTGACTTCCCCATGTGATGATTTAGCCATTTATGATGAGTATGATGATTCTCATGTGGATTCTATTAGTTGTGATGCCATGTTACATAGGATTTCTTGTGACAATTCTTTAGCTCACAACATGTTTGACAACCGGCTTGACTTGTCATATGCTATGCATGAGATCAATCATATGTCATATTTGCAATCTCTTCATAGTGACTATGCATATGCTATTAAAATAAACCCAATTTGCACATATGGCATAGATGACAAGCCCATGGTTATCGGCATTTGTTTTTCTTGTGATGATATTGATATGCTCCCTTTGCATCATTTATCTCATATGCCATGCCATGACCACTTAGCTTCGGATATGCATTGTTTTGGATGTTGTCCATTTTCTCCATATGATGTTTCCAATATTACTCATGAGACCCCCATAGTTTTCTCATACATTTTAGGAGATTTTGATTCATCCCATCCATTGAATGATCCACATACTTGTGTGAAACATATGCTTCCCATGAATAAAAATGCTATTGTTGTGCCATATACTTGCATTCTCAATTTGTGTCCCCATCGTGTTATACACAATAACTATTCTTTCATGATGGATGACATGTTCTTATACCATGCATCAAATTTCTTTGAGCGATTCTTATCTTGTGCTAACTCTCACGTGCACATACACATCTTGATGGATGATGTGTACATTTACCACACACACAATTTCTTTGGTTTGTGTCTCTTTTGTGTAGGTACCCATGAATACTTGTCAACCTCACAATCCCACGAGTTGACAAAACGAGCTCTAGAGAGCAATGATGACTTGGGATCCCATGGATTGTCTTTCCCACCGCTCTCTTCGCACATTTCTTCTACATGACCCTCACTTGGCTATGGGTTGTTGTCCATTATATATCCTTCACCCTTGCCATGTTCACTTTGCATGATATGCTCATTCCTATGCCTTTGCCATGCATTTGTGACCCATGCTTTGCATTACACGTGATGATTGATTCTAGTACTTGTATGTGTATTTGCAAGCTTGGTGGAGATATTGCTTGCTATTGTCATGTTTGCTTTGTGCCCCATTCCTATGATGATACTATGATCATGCTTTGTGTTCGTGCTTGCGATATGTCATTGTCTATGCCATGTCCCATTGATTGCTACATGCTTGCCTTGATTGCCTCACACATGATGAACAATTGCTCTTTCCATTGTGTTGAGTGCCACGCGATATTCACTACACCCCATGCACATTATGCTTGGATTGTCTTGCACTTGACCCATGTGTTTAGACACTTCATTTTATTTGGTGTTGTGAATGATTCTTATGCCTACCATAGACCTTTCATTGAGCGCTTTGTGCGTGCTTCCTATGAACTTGAGGTGGATGCTTATTATCTTGACACACATACTCGCATCACTACCTCACATTTACATACTTGTCCCCATGATATCTTTGCTTGTGCTCGATTGATATGCTTACATGCCATGTCACAATCCTTTGTCACACCCTATGCTATGCTTGATGATGACACTTGTTTGGTGAATCACCTCTTGAATGCTTGGTTTTGCACTACGTTAACCACATTTGTTTTCCAAGTGTTTGTTGTCCTTGCTCCTTTTGAAGGAATCACTAGACGGTGCGACATTGGAGAGTGCCTGTCGGTGTCAAAACCGGCGGATCTCGGGTAGGGGGTCCCGAACTGTGTCTCTAGGCCGGATGGTAACAGGAGGCAGGGGACACGATGTTTTACCCAGGTTCGGGCCCTCTTGATGGAGGTAAAACCCTACGTCCTACTTGATTAATATTGATGATATGGGTAGTACAAGAGTAGATCTACCACGAGATCAAAGAGGCTAAACCCTAGAAGCTAGCCTATGGTATGATTGTCTGTCCCTACGGACTAAAACCCTTCGGTTTAGATAGACACCGGAGAGGGCTAGGGTTACACAGAGTCGGTTACAATGGTAGGAGATCTACACATCCGTATCGCCAAGCTTGCCTTCCACGCCAAGGAAAGTCCCTTCCGGACACGGGACGAAGTCTTCAATCTTGTATCTTCATAGTCCAGGAGTCTGGCCGAAGGTATAGTCCGGCTATCTGGACACCCCCTAATCCAGGACTCCCTCAGTAGCCCCCGAACCAGGCTTCAATGACGACGAGTCCGGCGCGCAAATTGTCTTCGGCATTGCAAGGCGGGTTCTCCTCCAAATTCCGTGTACTTGTTGAATAGTGTCTGGTTTCTTGTAAATGTAGTGCTCCTTGGCTTCTACGTCCAATAATGGCCGTCTTCCACGTGTCAAACGAATACGAAAAGTTAGGGTGTTTTTTATATTTACACCCCTAGCCGCGTGAATGAGCCGCCTATTTAAGGGGACGAGGATTTAGATCCAAACCACACCTTCTCCCCTCCGCGAGTATTCATCAGAGCGTATCCGACAGAGGTCCATTCTATCATGGTCGGCCACCGCAGCTCCTCCTCTCGCCCTTCCATCCCTCAGCCTGGAGATTGGAAGAGGTGCTCCATCCCGCATAGCAAGCTAGTGACGCTCCAGACCAAGGGATTTCTCCCCCCGGCCTATATGGCCCCGGTTCGAGCCGGACTTGCCACCTATAATGGCGGAGAGCAAGCGGAGAGCGCCCCCAATCCCTCCAAAGGAGAGCGGGTATGCCTTGTCCCTTACTTAATAAGAGGGCTCGGATTTCCAATTCATCCGTTTCTCCGGGGGCTCCTGGAGTTCTATGGCCTCCAGCTGCACAACCTCACGCCTGCCTCCATATTGCACATCGTGGGCTTCGTAGCCCTTTGCGAGCTGTTTTTGGGCTGCGAGGCTCATTTTGCGCTGTGGAAAAGGCTATTCTGCCTTGTGCTCCGTTCTCAGAAGGGGTCAATATATCAAGTGGGCGGAGCCGAAGTGTGGCGCATCGCCGGGACCGGATATCTATCCAGAACCCCAAAGAAGGCGTCTGAGGACTGGCCTTTAGAATGGTTTTATATAGAGGACGTCCCGCTGCCGGATCCTGTCTGGATCGGCCTCCCTGAGTTCGACAGTGCTCCCCTAAAGAAGCGCCTAAGCTGGCGTCCATGGAGCCCTCAGAGGGAAAGCGACAAGGACGTTCTTTACCTGATGGGCCGGATAAGATTGTTAGCCCATTCCGGACTGACCATGATCGGGGTCATGGCCGCATGCATCATGCGAGGGGCGCAGCCGCTCTAGTATAGAGGCCACCCCATGTGGGACTTCAACGGGGAGGACGACGCCACCCGCCAGGGCCGTAAGGGGCCGGATTCGGCTGCCGCTCTAATAAAGACCTTTTCCGCTTTGTACAAGGGAGAAGAGGAGGAATTTCTCCGCGTCAACCCACATGGTGGATTTTCTATGTATAATCCCGCAAGTTGGGTAAGTGGACACTTTTACTTGCCCATCCGTTTTATATTCCCATTGTTAAATATTCAGTCTAACGACTTCAACACAGGAACTGTGCCAGGCTGTTAAAGAAATAAACAACCCTCGTCCACAACCCGAGGATCCGGGATGATCCCTCGACCCGGCCTCTCAAGAGGATCCGGACTTATCTGTGGAGCTGATTGATGGGGTGTTTCATCAATTGAGCAAGGACAATGCCTTGGTGTCCATTACGACCGATTACCCAGGGCTACTCCCAGCCTCACAGGTAACTGAGACCGAAGTCCCAGCACTTTGAAAAGGGATCTATCCTCGCGTGTTTTCGATTGCCGTATGACAACCGTGTTTTGCAGGGGAGGTCCTTGAGACGGGAGGCCGAGCCTGCGGCGACTAGCCAACGAGGGGCGGCAAGGCCCCGCGGGCTGAAAAAAAGTGCGGTCCGGACTGAGACGCCGACGCAAAGGTATAGCGCGCCATCGTATTCCCAGGTGTCATTCCTTCGAGGCATATTAACGCTTGTGCTCTCTTCAGGATGAGGAGACCTCACCGGACTATATCCGGAGAGGTTGCCAATCGCGCCTCCACCAGCCAGGCTCCAAAGCCTGGTCCGAAAGCGGAGGCGAACACAAGGCGCGCACCAGACGCTCCTCCGACAGAGGATGCAGACAGGCTGTCTGCCACGAATTCCGAGGTGGAGAGTGCCATGAACCACAGGCGTCGCCGGACAATTCTTCGCGATGCTTGTTTCTCCCAAGAGGCACTGGATGCCTTCAATTCGGGAGATGCGTACCTCCATGCCGCTCAAAATGGTCTAGCCAGAGCCACGGAGCAGTATGTAAAATACATACGGGTAAGAAAATTTTGGTAATTATATATATACCAGTAGCCCCTGAGACTTGAAACAGTTAGAATAACTGATTTAAGGATCATTTGTTATGCAGGTTCTTACAGAAAAGAATACCCTACTGTCCCAGGAGATGGAAGAGTGCAAAGCCCAACTTGAGGCCGCACTAGCCGCGGCAGGGGAGCCCAAGGAGACCCCCTCTGGTAATATACGCTTCGATAGATAAGTATTTTGCGAAGTGCGGCGTGGGTGCAAATCTGACAAATGAAATTGCATACGGTGCCGGATTAAATCCGGAAAAGCAACAACTCCTACGCCAGCTGAAGGCTGGTGAGAGTGTGCTGACAAAGGTGAGGCGGGAGAAGAACGATCTCCAAGATGCCAACACCAAGCTGGGCGTTGAACTGAAGGATGTTCGTGCCCAGCTGTTGGACTCCATTAAGGAGAATCAGCAGCTTCGACGCGGCATATTTAGTAAGTGCTTAAACGAACTTTGAAAAAAGAGTTCGACAAGGAAGTCGACTAACAGAGTAATGTCTGTAGGTATGCTAACAGGTTCTCCTGTAGAGGAAATGCCCGGTTCTATGGGTGACCTTTTTCCCGAGCTCTCACAACTACACGAGCGAGTTCTGCAGGTGATGCAAGGCGTCGCCCAGGCCTTGTGGCCATCCGTCTCCATGCCCGAAGGCCTTGGAGAGCTTGTAGAGAAGCTGAAGGGAGCACGGCGGCGCTTCCGATTGTGGAAGATGTCGGCCTGCCGTCAAGGCGCCAGGGAGGCCTGGGCCATGGTGAAGACGCGGTACACGAAGGCTGACCCAAACCACATGGCCGAGGTCAGAACCGTGGGGCTTGATGGGAAGGAGATCCCCGTGAGCTTAGTATACGGCCAAGTAGAATTGGCTGCAAAGTATTCCCAACAGGACTATAAGCTAGACAGCCTGTTAGATGGTATTTAAGAGGAATACAATCAGTCATATTGACTATGTAATTTTAATTGACATGTGTAATGCCTTCTAGCCGGATTGTAGATCGTTTGTCATGGCCGACATTTTCGCTTCAACCTCGGGACCTAACGGTCCGGAGTGTGTCCGAATACCCTCTCGGTTATATAAGAACCGGGGTATGCATGGAGACTAGGCGTAGGGGTCATTAGTGCTTGAACAGACAAGTGCCCAACTAGTTATGTTATATTACATGGTTAGTAAGAAACATCTTCCAGGGAGAATAGTTCCTTTAGGGGTTCCTTTCCCTGGGAGGCATGTCCTAAAGTGCATGTCCATTCTGCGAAAAGAGACGCAGGAAAAACATCTGGGGGCGTATAGATAAATAAGTGAAAAAAGATCATCTTTAGTTCACCGGCCGAATATTCCCTTAAGAACGCTAGCTTTCGGCTTCACCCAGTCTGAGGTACACATCCAGCTGACCCGGCAGTAACAATCGGAGAGGTGCTCCCTTTACCACCTAGCCGAACAATCGGGAACGTAGGGGTAAGCACAGGAGCCAGGCAACCCAGCTTGGCCAAAACTTAAGTCATATCGATGCATATAATGGTGAATAAAAGGTACATGCAGAAGTGTGACACATGTGTTGGGCATGAAGCCCGTATAAATAAGCTTCTGTTTAAAGAAGCCCCCAGGTTTAATGAGCGCGGATAGCACATCACTTAATGAGCCTTTAAAGGCTATAAGAGAGAGAGAGGGGAGAAGGAGAGAAATGTAAGACAGAAAATATATAAAAATGGAAAAAGGAAGGAGACGAACACAGAGTCCGGCGCTAGGCGTAGAATCTTCGGAGACGGGCTGCGTTCCATGGGTTCGGCTCGAGTCGGTTATCCGATGCATCTCGCAGGCGGTACGCTCCACCAGTCAGGACTTGGTCAATTATGAAGGGACCTTCCCACATGGGCTTGAGTTTGTCCTTTTTCTTGTTCGGCAGGCGTAGAACTAATTTGCCAATGTTGTAATTTTTGGCCCGTACTTCTCTGCTTTGGTATCTTCGAGCCTGCTATTGATAGAATCCAGAACGGGCTTTTGCCACATCACGCTCTTCCTCCAAGGCGTTCAAACCGTCCTGCCGATCGAGCTCGGCTTCTCTTTCTTCGTACACGCGCACTTGAGGTGAGTCATGAATTATGTCGCAGGGCAAAACTGCCTTTGCGCCGTACACCATGAAGAATGGTGTGTATCCGGTGGTGCGATTCGGCGTGGTCCGCAGCCCCCAGAGTACGGAGTCGAGCTGATCTACCCAGTGCGTATTAGATTCCTTAAGGGACCTGTCGGATTTCGGGTTCCGGCAGACCCTTGAGGTTCGAACACTGGGGTGCGCGCGGAGATTTCGCCTCCTACCTACCTGCACCCCTCCGCCATGCTAGGATCAAAACTATGGGAAGAACGGCACAAGAGACACAGGGTTTATACTGGTTTGGGCCACCGTTGTGGTGTAATACCCTACTCCAGTTGGTGGTGGATGGATTGCCTCTTGGGCTGATGATGATGAATGGTACAAGGAAGAACAGCCTCGCGAGGGTCTGCTCTTGGCTGGGGCGACGAACTGCTGGGAGGAGTTCAGTCACCTTTCTCTCTCTCTCTCTCTCTCTCTCTCTCTCTCTCTCTCTCTCTGTCTTTCTAATCAGTCGATCCCTAGAGACACTTCAACGCGACCGAACCGACCCCCCCTTTGCTAGGTGGGTGGCTGGTCCTATTTATAGAGGCCCTGGTCCTCTTCCCAAATATTGAGCGGGAAGGGAGCCAACAATGGCGGGCTAATTTGAAGGGGGACAAGCATCAGCTATCCTGACAAAAGTAGTCTTCGTCTGTGCAAAGCTCTGGTGATGACGCCGTCTTGGGCTCCACGGTGATCTCCGTCGCATAGTCCTCCTGGTCTTGGTCTCGTTGCACCGAAATGGCAACCTTTGCCTGATGCCTCGGTACTCCACGGCTGCGCTTGCCCCCTTTGCACAAAAGAGGAAAGGAGGACACTGCGCGGGCTGGCGCCCGCCTGGCGCCCTGAGTCGTCATGGCTTGCGTCACGGGCACCTCGCGAGGTACCCCGCCTGGATCTCTCCGCCTCCTCGTGAGCCAGCCTGACGAGGCCGTGCCTGAGGAAGCTCTGCATCGTCCGCCCCGTGAGGCTTGGCCCCTCGCGAGGGTCTTGAGTTTGTGTTGGTGAAGATGGGCCGCGCTGGGCCCCCCTTTGAGCCACGCCGCAGGCCGCAGGCAGGCAAGTCTGGGGACCCCCGTTCCCAGAACACCGACAGTAGCCCCCGGGCTCAAGGCGCACCTGGACTTAGCCATGCAGGGAGGCGGAAGGGCAAGAGCAAAGCGCCGCGGGCCCTAACAGCCTGCGGCCTTGGGCGCCGCGTGGCGGTTGACTGGACGTGGGCGCCTTAGCAACCGCGCGAGTTGATAAGGGAGTGGCGTCCGCCTAGGCCCTTCTTCTTGGTTTCCCCGGTTGCTGTTCAGATCCCCTTTCTTGCGCCTCTCCTCCCTTCCTCCGAAATCTCCAGATCTGCTCTGACCGTGCGACCTTGGAAACCATGGCGCCTCGCCAGCCCCCGGCCGCAGCTTGGTACTTGTCTGCCCTGGACCCGCCGAACATGTCGGGGATGGGCCTTGCCCGGTTGCACCGGATAGCGACGACAAGAGGTATTGACGGGGCGAAGGTGTTCAAAGCCGGCTCCGCCACCCCTGAGGGTCAAAGGAGCACCTTCTATCCGCTCTTCGTAAGTGCCATTGTTGCTGGCCTGATGCCTCCCTTCTCCGAGTTCTTCTTCTCTATCCTCCGCCATTACAAGCTACAGGCTCTGCATCTCCATCCCAACTCCGTCCTTCTCCTCGCGATCTTTGCTTGTTACTGCGAGGCCCACGTTGGGGTGCAACCCTCAGTGGCCTTGCTGCGCCACTACTTCTACCTCCGGACCTCTCGCGGTCCTGCTTCTGCGTGTGCGAGCTTCGTCGTGTACAGTGGCGCCATTGCCATCTCGAACTCTGGGAAGAGGATTGAGGGCTTCTGGAGCAAGTGGATCTTGGTGGATGCTGATCGCATCCACCCTCGGCTGATCTTGCCCACGAAGCAGCCCACGAGCTCCAGCAACTGGGGTCGAGCGGAGCTCATGGATCCCCACGCGAAGATGGTGTTGGAGAAGATGGATGCGGATCTGAGGCCGACCGACATGGCGGCGGCGAACCTGACCGGCGCATCGTTGCTAAGGGAGTTCCTGGAGCACCAGCTGGCTCCGCTTCGGCAGTAGTCGCTTCCAATGTGGAGGCCCCGTCCGAGCCCCGCGGCCTGGGCCGACGGAGACCTGGCTGCGGTTCTTCAATCTCTGGTCGGGGGCAATGTGGCGAGGTTGGAGGGCGCTCCTACGCCCTTGTTCCTCCGCGACGACTGGGAGCGGGCAGTGAAGTCCATGCCCGTCTTCAATGGGGAAGGGCCCGTGCCCCTGGAGGCTCCCGAGGGACCGGCCGCTGTGCCCTCCGACGACTCCAGCGAAGAGGAGGAAGGAGGGGAGCGGGGAAAATGGCCTGACTTCGAGGCTACTGACGGAGAGTCGAGGGCTCCCCTTCCCCAGCACAAGTCCCGCGCTCTCTGCCTCCCTCCGAGCTACGACGACGAGGATGATGACGAGGACGACGGCGAGGACGACGATGAGCAGGGCGGCGGGAGCTCACCCCCGATCCCGAAGAAGGGCAGGACCGGGCTGATCTCCCGCGGGTCTGCCCTGGCCTCGGGGCGGACTGCAGGCGCACCTTCCGCTTCCAAGCTTCCCGAGGTTGACCCTTCTAGCCGGCTTTCGGGCTTCAAATTTGGCCGGAGGCCGCTTGAGCTTACTGGCGACGACCCGTAAGTGCTCGATTCTTGTCTTTATTTCTTGTTCTGCTTCTAAGGCTTGACGTTCGCATCCCTTGGGTAGGCTGGCACCCGCAGCGAAGAAGTCAAAGGGGGCTCCTGAGGTTCCGTCCGTGGCAGCGCCCCTGAAGGAGGCGACCGCGACGCACAAGCTTCTCCTGCCCGGTCATCCTCGCGTGGCCTGACTGAGCCGGCTGGGGCGAGCTCAGCCCCCACGGCCCAAGTGGCTCCCGAGGTGCTCTCGCCTGCCGCCGCCGCTACAGCTATCGGGGCACGGCAGACTCCGCCTCAGGATGCTGCGGCCGTGCTGCCGCCTTCTCCTCCTACTCCATCGGCTGCTATCTCCCCGACTCCCTCCGCCGTTCTGGATCGTGCTGTTCCTGAGCTGGACCGGCTACGGCAGGATCTTCTCGGTGCTGACCCTCGCCTGGTGGCCGGGCGCTTGGAGCTGGCTTCTGGATGGGTTCGCTCCGACACTTCGATTCGGGCGGCGCTGGTCCAGGCCTCGACGGTGTGCGACGAGGAGAAGCAGGCCATCCTTGAGGCGAAGGCTGCTCGCGATGTAGCCCTGGGAGAGGTGGTGGACGTCCGTGGTCGCTGCAAGGCGCTGGAGGACGAGCTGCAAGGCCTACGGGATCAGCTCGCGAAAGAGGTTCGCCTTCGCCAAGAGCAGGAAGAAGGCGTGAAGGCTCACGAGGCGGCCGTAGAGGGCCGGGAGGCCAAGCTCAAGAAGTGCCATGACCGCCTAGGCGCGCTGGAGCAGGAGTTGGGGGCGAGGAAGGCCAAGTTGGACGACAAGGCCTGGGTCCTTGCCGAAGACCGCGTGGCCTTCACGGAGCTGGAGGCGAAGGCTCGCTCCTCGGTGAGGACGCTTTACGATAGCGGCCTGGAGAGCCCGCTGGCCGGCGCCGAGGACGGCCCCGCCAAGCTGCTTCCCTTCTTGGTCCACGCTCTTGAAGATGTCGCCCTTGGCCTTGGCCCCACAGCCAAGGCCGAGGCACGTGTTCTGTCTTTTGCAGCACTGACGCGGGTCCTCACCCACATCCACCTTCACGATCCCGGTTTCGACCTCGACAACCTGCTGGAGCCCGTGAGCGGCGAGCGTGCCGCGGCTGCTGCCGAGGCCATGAAGGGTCGCATGAAGGCTCTGCTGGGGAAGTTCCGGGCCTTCAGCACCAGGCCGGAGCAAGGCGCTGCCGACCCCGCTGCTCCGTGAGGCGAATCCACTCCTCGCTGCTCCCCCGCTGCCAAGTGACTCCATCGTGGCTCCTGTCCTGCTTTTAATTCCTGCACATGTATCATGCCTCAGGGAGGCGTTTAAACTTGCGTCTGATGTTGGGATAACAGTGTGGACTGTAATATTTGCTTTCGAATTCCTTTGAAATTTGCACTTTTCCTTCCTACTTGCTTATGTTCTACGCCGGCAGGGCCCGGCCCCGCGCGTACCTCACCCAACAATAGCCCCGACCAGAAACCAGGACGGGACCAAGGAGTGAGGGGCTACGTGACAAGTTAGGCTCCTGAGTCGCGATGCTCAGGAGTCCCCCTTGACGCACAAACAACAAGTAGGGAGGTATGATGTGGGTGGATCCACCGTTCTACGTCTGTAGAGCCCGGCCCCGCGCGTACCTCACCCAGTAATAGCCCCGACCGAAAACCAGGACGGGACCAAGGAGTGAGGGGCTACGTGACCAGTTAGGCTCCTGAGTCGCGATGCTCAAGAGTCCCCCTTGACGCTCAAACGGCATTCATACCTTGGCTCCGCTCGGGGAGAGGCGCGCGATGAACCAGGCCCGAGGGACCTGGCTGGGCGGCGTGCACCCGGGCGTGATCCAGGTGCAGCCCCCGTGCCCAGCCCCCTCGTGCGGCGCTCCTGAGGGGAGGCGTTACGATGAGGCTAGACACTGACCTCTGGGCTCCCTGAGGTTGATGCGGCCTGGAGGCCACCCTCAGTTGTTTATCACCAGCGCGGAGCATAGCACTTACGTATGTGTACGGGCATAGCCGCTCCACGGTAGTGTCGTCAGCCAGTGTGGAGCATGGTGCTTCCACTGGTACGTGGGAGGGCCCCCCCTCCGGGAGGAGCCCCGCCCTAACACGTGGCTGGCATGGTAGGGCCTGGCGAGGTGTATCTGGGCACCCGTGAGCCAGCGTGGGACTCACGGGGCCCTACCTCTAGGCGGGTTGCGCCTGGCATTGGGCCTTATCTTGTGTTGTGTCCCTGCAAGTCTGGTTAGATGCCTGCACTCTACGTCCTCGGGTCCCGGCCCTCAAGCTGGTCTCAGCCGTCGCTGGTATGCCAGGTCGCGATGCCGTGGTCAAGGCCAGAGGGTGAGGGCTGGAGAGCCAGTAAGAGCCCTGAGTCGCGATGCTCAGGTACCCCCCCTTTAACATGCAAGTGGTCAGCATAGAGAAGAAGAGGCGCCGCGGACCGGCATCAAATAATCAAGCATGGCGATTCTAACGCATAACCAGAAATGAATGCAAATGGGGTACATGCCGCTGGGCCTGGCCCGAGCGGCTTGGGGATCATGCAGCCCGAGGGGCGCCCCCAACGAGGTAAGCTAATGACGCGAAATAAAAGGGATAACACGCCACAGGGACGGACCCACGCGGCCTGGGAATAATGCAGCCCTGGGGGTTCTCCCAGCTGGAAGTGAAACTTGAAAGATGTCACCTGATGATGCTAAAGACGAAGCGGTGTTGGTGTAGCCGACTCGGTGGGCTGCGGAAGCCGATCCTCATGAGCCCCCAGGCCCAGGGGCCTCGGGAGGCTCCGGAGGTGCTGGCTGTTCCTCACGGGCCATCTTCATCTCCGCCAGGGCTGCGGAGCGCCTGGCCTCTTGCACCTCCGTGATGCCCCTCATGAGGCGCTGGTGGGTGCCAGCCGTGCTCGGCAAGCCGTAAGGCATGCGAACGTAGCTGTGGGGTGGACCTCCGCAGCGCCCCACTCGCGAGGGCCAGAGGCGCCCCAGGGAGGCGACTCGGTTGAGCCCTGATACGTCGATGCAGACGCTCAGCCCGCCATCCTTGCCTGTATGGGGAGCCATTGCTGGTAGGCGGCGGGTGCCTCTCATGACTCTTGACTCCTGTAACTCCTGAATGGCCTTGCTGACGAACTCCTGTGGGTCTGGATCTCCTTGCCTTGCTCCTTCTTGAGGGAAACGTGCTTTGAAACACGCCTCCCTGTGGTGCCCAGGCGCCTCCCTCGTGACCCTAGCTAGGTCGGTGGCCCTCCAGGGGAGAGCCCCCAAGCCCTGCCTGAGGAGGGCACCGGGCGCGCTTTCCTATGCGATGGAAGGAGGTTCCCCCTGAGCAGGCACGGTCCCAGAGGGGCCTGCCTCCTGAGGGGCCAGGCCGGACGGCGTCTTCTTCTTCTTGGGGGCGGCCTCGAGAAGCCTCCTGCCTCCGCGATCCGGGTCTTCCAATGATGCGGCCTGAAAGGCTCGCTCCAGGGAACACACCGCGTCCTTCTCTTCACAGGGCATCGTGATAACTCCGCCGCTTCCTGGCATCTTGAGGACGTTGTAGCCATGGTGAGTCACGGCCATGAACTTGGCCAGCGCCGGGTACCCGAGGATGGCGTTGTATGGCAGGCGAATGTGAGCGATGTCGAAGTCGATGAGCTCGGTGCGGTAGTTGTCACGTGCCCCGAAGGTGACAGGGAGGCGGACCTGCCCAATCGGGACCATGGAGCCGTCGGTGATGCCGGAGAAAGGCTTGGTCGGCTAGAGCTGGCTGTAGGGCACTTGGAGGTTGTTGAATGTCTCCACGGACAGGATGTTGAGGCCTGCCCCGCCATCGATGAGGGTCTTGGTGACCACCACGTTGCTGATGATTGGGGAACAAAGCATCGGGAGGACTCCGGCTGTAGCTGCACACTTGAGCTGATCTGCTGAGCTGAAGGTGATGGCGCATGCCGACCACCTGAGAGGGCGCGTGGCTTCGAGCCTGGGGAGGGCTGCATTCACTTCGCGGGCAAACTGCTTGAAGATGCGTTGAGAGGCTGGGGCTTGAGCTCCGCCCAGGATGCAGGCGATCGTGCGCGGCTCCTGGAAGCCCCCAGCCTCCTCGTCCTGGTGGCGGTCCTCGTTTCTCCTTGGCTGCGGCGGCAGCGGTGGGAGGCCTGCGTTGCCTTGCGGGCGATCCTCGCGAGGCTGATCCCTCTAGGCTCCCTCGCGAGGTGGGTCTTGCCAGCGATCCTCGCGAGGTTGGTCGCGCCACCCCTAGCACGGGCCACGGTCTTGCCAGCGCCCTGCGTTCCTTCCTCCTCCTCGGCCGTAGCCCCGGTCACCGCGGTCAGGGCGACGACCGATCCTTCCTTCTCACATGGAGCGGAGTTCTTGGCATTCACTGGTGTTGTGGGTGTGGAGGTCATGGTACACGCAGTACCGGCTGCCCTTGGGAGGTTCGGGCTGATCTCTGCCCCGCTTGGTGTCTGGTTCTGCCGTGAGCACGGCAACCCCCTTGCGCTTCACTTCCTTGGCCTTGAGCTTCTTCTCTTCTGGGTCTGCGGCAGGCAGCTCGAGGAGGGAGAGACACCCTTCCTTAGCCCTGGCGCACTTGTTCGCCAAGTTGAACAGCTCCAAGGAAGTGCACAGGTCTTCGTGCATCGCCAACCCCTCCTTCATCTTGACGTCGCGCACGCCATCGGAGAAGGCTGAGATGATGGCCTCCTCAGTCACCTTGGGAATCTTGAGGCGTGCGTTGTTGAAGCGCTGGATGTACTTCTGCAGGGTCTCCCCGGGTTGTTGCTTGATGCGGCGCATGTCGCTCACGGCGGGTGGCCGGTCGCAAGTACCTTGGAAGTTGGCGCTGAAGCGGGTGCGCATCTCTTCCCAGGAGGAGATTGTGCCTGGAGCCAGGTTCAGGAGCCAGGTGCGGGCCCCGTCCTTAAGCGCCATGGGAAACCAGTTCGCCATGACCTTCTCGTCTCTGTTGGCAGCTTCGATGCCCATCTCGTAGAGCTGGAGGAACTCTGCAGGGTCGGCCGTGCCGTCATAGCGAGGAGGCAGGTCCGGCTTGAACTTGCCTGACCACGCGATGCTGCGCAGTTCGGTGGTGCAGGCGCGCTAGCCTGCTGTGGCCACGTGAGGCCTTGGGTGATGGAGAGCCTGGTCTTGCATGTCCCCACGCGTCGGAGCAGGAGGATGGTCGCGACGTGCTGGCGCAGGGAGTGCCCGTGCAGCTTCTGGCGGGCGAGGGACTTCTTGGCAGCTCTGTTCTTGCTGCGTTGGCACCTGACGGAGCGGGTTCCGCCCAGGGGACACGCGCCTTGGTGCCATGGCGTCTTCTTGGGGAGGAGGCGACCGGGGCGCCGCCGGAGCCTCGTCGCCCGCGCGGGGCGGGGTGTGGTGCAGCGAAACAGACGGCGCGGAAGAGCCCCCTGCAGCGCGGACGAGCTCGGCGATGCGACCGAGCCATTCTTCATAGTCGTCGTCGACGGGACGGTAGCGCAGGAGCTCGTTCGCCGCAATGAGCGCAGCCCGAGCCTCCATGGGCGCCCAGAGTGCGCGGGACGAAGATCCAGCTGGGGCGAGCGAGGGAGTTGCGGTGCGGCCGTCTTGGCGCACGGATGGATGCTGAGACGACGCTTGCTGCTCTTCCCCCGCCGGGCCGGTGGCGGCGTTGACGGCAGGTGACGGGGAACGGCGGGGACGCCTGCCAACAGGGGCTGTCTGGGCGACGCGGGAAGCGAGGGCGGCCCGGCGCTCCGCGCGGGCCCGACGAGCGTCAGACATGAGCGTGATGGTTGGAGGAGAACGGGGTGGTGAAAGACGAATTCCGGCGCACCCCTCCCTGGCGCGCCAAATGTCGGATTTCGGGTTCCGGCAGACCCTTGAGGTTCGAACACTGGGGTGCGCATGGAGATTTCGCCTCCTACCTACTTGCACCCCTCCGCCACGCTAGGATCAAAACTATGGGAAGAACGACACAAGCGACACAGGGTTTATACTGGTTCAGGCCACCATTGTGGTGTAATACCCTACTCCAGTTGGTGGTGGATGGATTGCCTCTTGGGCTGATGATGATGAACGGTACAAGGAAGAACAGCCTCGCGAGGGTCTGCTCTTGGCTGGGGCGACGAACTGCTGGGAGGAGTTTAGTCACCTTTCTCTCTCTCTCTCTCTCTCTCTCTCTCTCTCTCTCTCTCTCTCTCTTTCTAACCGGTCGATCCCTAGAGACACTTCAACGCGACCGAACCGACCCCCCCCTTTGCTAGGTGGGTGGCTGGTCCTATTTATAGAGGCCCTGGTCCTCTTCCCAAATATTGAGCGGGAAGGGAGCCAACAATGGCGGGCTAATTTGAAGGGGGACAGCAAGCATCAGCTATCCTGACAAAAGTAGTCTTCGTCTGTGCAAAGCTCTAGTGATGACGCCATCTTGGGCTCCACGGTGACCTCCGTCTCGTAGTCCTCCTGGTCATGGTCTCGTTGCACCGAAATGGCAACCTTTGCCTGATGCCTCGGTACTCCGCGGCTGCGCTTGCCCCCTTTGCACCAAAGAGGAAAGGAGGACACTGCGCGGGCTGGCGCCCGCCTGGCGCCCTGAGTCGTCATGGCTTGCGTCACGGGCACCTCGCGAGGTACCCCGCCTGGATCTCTTCGCCTCCTCGTGAGCCAGCCTGACGAGGCCGTGCCTGAGGAAGCTCTACGTCGTCCGCCCCGCGAGGCTTGGCCCCTCGCGAGGGTCTTGAGTTTGTGTTGGTGAAGATGGGCCGCGCTGGGCCCCCCTTTGAGCCACGCCGCAGGCCGCAGGCAGGCAAGTCTGGGGACCCCCGTTCCCAGAACGCCGATAGGACAGCACTAATCTGGGTTTGATGCCGCTCATGATAAGACCATTTGCACGTTTGACCTGGCCGTTAGTTTGTGGGTGATAGACGGAAGCATAATTGAGCTTGATGCCCATGTTTTTGCACCAGAGTTTACCACGTCGGTCGTAAAGTTCGTGCCATTATTAGTGATGATGCTGTGGGGGACGCCGTAACGGTGTACAACCCCGGATGTAAAGTCTATCACCGGTCCGGATTCGGCCGTCTTAACAGGCTTGGCTTCTATCCATTTGGTGAACTTATCCACCATGACCAGTAAGTATTTTTTTCTTGTGGGTTCCGCCTTTAAGGGGTCCAACCATGTCAAGTCCCCAGACCGTGAAGGGCCAAGTGATGGGGATAATTTGGAGGGCGGTGGGTGGCATATGACTTTGGTTTGCAAAAAGCTGGCAACCGACGCATCGTTGGACTAAGTCCTGGGTGTCTGCCCGGGCCGTCGGCCAATAAAAGCCTGTACGGAAGGCCTTGCTTAAAGGGACCGAGCTGCAGCGTGATGACCGCCGAGTCCGGCATGAATTTCAACCAGGAGGTTCCTCCCTTCCTATTCGGAGATGCACCTTTGAAGGACTCCGGTAGTGCTTTTCTTATAAAGCTCACCCTCATGGACTTTATAGGCTTTAGATCGCCGCACTATGCAGCGTGCCTCATTTTGGTCCTTGGGGAGTTCCTACCTAGTAAGGTAGGCGAGGAATGGTTCTGTCTACGGGGCGATGACGGCCATTATTACGTGGGCTGAAGGTGTTATTTCATTGGCAGAGCCTCCAATTGTGTCAGAGTGTTCGGTGTCGGGCAGTGCGGTTGGGTCCGGGCTGTTATTGCCGGGTTCCCCTTCCCATACTACAGATGGCTTGAACAGCCTTTCCAAGAAGATGTTGGGGGGGACTACATCGCGTTTTGTGCCGGTGCGTGCCAGGACATCTACCGCCTGATTAGTTTCCCGGGCTATATGGTGAAATTCGAGCCCTTCGAACCGAGCTGACATTTTTAGGACGGCGTTGCGATAAGCTGCCATTTTTGGATCCTTGGCATCAAAGTCTCCATTTATTTGGGATATTGTGAGGTTCGAGTCCCCGCGCACCTCTAGCGTTGAATGCCCATGGATACTACCATTCAGAGACCATGTAAAAGGGCCTCATATTCGGCTGCATTGTTGGAGTCTATGTACATTATCTGGAGTACGTATTGAACTGTGTCTCCTGTGCGGGATGTCAAAACAACGCCAGCCCCTAGACCGCCCAACATTTTGGAGCCGTCGAAGTGCATGACCCAGTTTGAATATGTGCCGTACTCTTTAGGGAGTTCGGCCTCCCTCCATTCTGCGACGAAGTCGGCCAAAACTTGCGACTTGATAGCTCGCCGTGGCTTGTAAGTTATGTCGAACGGGAGGAGCTCAATGGCCCATTTTGCAATCCGGCCCGTCGCGTCGCGGTTGTTTATAATATCGTTAAGTGGCACTTCCGAGGCTACTGTTACTGAACACTCTTGAAAGTAGTGTCGCAGCTTTCGGGATGCCATAAATACCGCGTACGCAATCTTTTGATAATGCGGGTACCGTGACTTGCACGGAGTAAGGACAGTGGACACATAGTAGACCGGCTTTTGAAGGGGGAATTTGTGTCCGTCCGTTTCTCGTTCGACGATGAGCACTGCGCTTACGACCTGATGGGTTGCTGCAATGTATAATAGCATTGGTTCGCCAATGTTTGGCGTAGCCAGGACTAGGTTTGTTGCCAATATGGCTTTTATTTCGTCGAGTCCGGCCGTGGTTGCATCCGTCCACTCAAAGTGTTCGGTGCGCCGAAGGAGGCGGTAAAGGGGTAGGGCCTTTTCTCCTAAGCGGGAGATAAAGCGGCTTAGAGCCACCACACATCCGGTTAATTTTTGTATTTTTTTGAGGTCCTTCGGGATATCCAATTGTGACAAAGCTCGGATCTTGGCTGGATTTGCTTCAATTCCTCTACCGGATACAATGAAGCCCAAGAGCTTTCCGGCTAGAACGCCGAAAACGCATTTTTCCGGGTTGAGCTTGATGTCGTATGTTTGGAGGTTATCGAATGTTAGCCTCAAGTCGTCTACTAGAGATTCGACATGTCTTGTTTTAACGACCACAACATCTATGTATGCCTCCACTGTTTTGCCGATCTGGTTTGCCAGACATGTCTGAATCATGCGCTGATATGTTGCGCCGGCGTTTTTGAGCCCGAAGGGCATTGTGTTGAAGCAGAATGGGCCATATGGTGTGATGAATGCTGTTGCGGCTTGGTCTGACTCTGCCATATTTATTTGATGGTAGCCGGAGTATGCGTCGAGGAAACACAACGAATCATGTCCTGCGGTAGCGTCGATAATTTGATCGATGCGGGTGAGAGGGAAGGGATCCTTTGGGCAAGCCTTGTTAAGGTCTTTGAAATCAACGCACAGGCGCCAGGATTTGTCCTTCTTTGGTACCATCACCAGGTTTGCTGGCCAGTCCGGGTGTTTTATATCTTTGATGAATCCGGCCTCTAATAGCTTGGCTAGTTCCTCTCCCATGGCATGTCTCTTAGGTTTGGAAAAACGCCTAAGAGCCCGTTTGACTGGCTTGAATCCTTTTAGGATACTTAAGCTGTGTTCGGCCAGCCTGCGTGGGATTCCTGGCATGTCCGAAGGGTGCCAGGCGAAATTGTCCCAGTTCTCTCGTAGGAACTCTCGCAGTGCGGCGTCTACATCAGGGCTTAACTGTGCCCCGATGGAAGCTATTTTATTGGGGTCCATTGGATGGACCTGGAATTTGACTATTTCATCCGCCGGTTTAAAGGAGGTGGACTTGGATCTTTTATCGAGAATCACATCGTCCCTATTCACTGTGGAGCATAGCGCAGTCAGTTCCTCAGCCGCTAGGGCTTCGGATAGCGCCTCGAGGGCCAGTGCGGCTGTCTTGTTTTCTGCGCGGAGTGCTATGTCCGGATCACTAGCGAGAGTGATGATTCCGTTAGGCCCGGGCATCTTGAGCTTCATGTACCCGTAACGGGGTATTGCTTAGAAGACTGTAAACGCTTCCCGCCCTAGCAGAGCGTGATATCCGCTACTGAACGGGGCCACCTGGAACGTGACCTCTTTGGACCTGTAATTATCCGGTGTGCCGAACACCACATCTAGTGTGATTTTTCTTGTACAGCGCGCTTCCCGACTGGGGATTATTCCTCTAAAGGTTGTGCTGCTTCGCTCAATGTGGTTCCAGTCTATTTCCATTTTTTGAAGGGTTTCCTCATAAATGAGGTTCAATCCGCTGCCGCCATCCATGAGTACCTTGGTAAGACGAAAGCCATCCACTATTGGACTGAGGACCAATGCGGCTGGTGCTCGGGATGTTCAGAATTTAGGTTCATCACTTGCGTTAAAAGTAATAGGCGTGTCACTCCATGGGTCTATTGTTGCTACTTGGTAGACTTCGGCAAGGCCGCGGAGTGTTCTTTTTCGCATATTATTTGATGCGAAAGTCTCAAAGACTGTTAATACCGTACTGGTTTCTCTGGGGTGGCTTTCTGTGGCTTCTGGAATTAGAAGATCTTCGCCAATTTTTGCCACCTGCCGGAGTATCCAACATGCTCTAAGGCTGTGAGTTGGTGTGGCGCCCTCTGCACTTTGAATTTTGCAGGGTCCATTAAGCCATCCTTCCAGTATGGTTCCGTGCCCTGTAGAGGGCTTTTGCTTTTTGGTATTGAACCCGGGTGTCTGGCGATGATGCACCCTTTTATTTCGGACTGGGTTTGTATTCAGGGCCGGATTGTCCCAAAATTTTATTTCAGTTTTCCAAGCGCTTTCCATCGCACAGTACTTTCATACTATGGACGCCAAGTCAGCGAAGCATGTAATATCACAGTGACTTTTGGCGTTGAGGATTCGCTTGTCCATGCAATTATTGCAGAAGAATAAAATTGCGTCTTCCTCACGGCAGTCCTTTATCCTGTTCATAACCAGGAGAAATCTGGCCCAGTAATGATGTACTGTTTCTTCAGGCTCTTGCCTAATTTGGGATAGATCGCTTATGTATAGGTGGGTGGGTGGAATCAAATCTGAAACCTCACCCAATCTGACACCCAGGGGCCAAGGAGTTTCCGAACTCGGAAGTTTGGATTCTTGGATGCTGTCCAATGAATCTAGCCCGTCGCCTGACTTTAAGTTCAGGTCTTCAGTGATGTCCTCCCCTCCGTGGGTATCCGGCTTGGAGGGATCGGCAATCCGGACATAGCTAGTCCTTAAGATAGATGAAGGGTCGCCGCACTGTCCCTCTACCATGGCAATGTGATGGGTGACCTGGGAGAGTTAATCTCTCTCAGATCGGGTTTAGGCCCAATCTGGTTGTAATCCGTAGCGACCCCCAGGGCGGCGATGCGATCCAAGAGCTCGTTTAGGGAAGAGAGCTCCATTGGATCTAGCTGCTCGGCGAATTCCGAGCTGACATGAAGATTGCTTTCGATGACCCGAGAGGTCATCATCGGCGCAGCAGCCAAACAGGTGGTCATAAGGAAACCACCTAGCAGGAGAGTTTGGCCGACAGCCAAAGCTCCCTTAGCAACGGTGTCGTCTTTAAAGATGGGATTAGGCATCCTTCCTGATGGCGACGGCACAGAGGAACTCTCAATGAAAGCACCAATGTCGGTGTCAAAACCGGCGGATCTCGGGTAGAGGGCCTGAACCTGGGTAAAACATCGTGTCCCCTGCCTCCTGTTACCATCCGGCCTAGACGCATAGTTCGGGACCCCCTACCCGAGATCCGCCGGTTTTGACACCGACAGTGCCCATTTCGAGCTTCAAGACGACAAGTACTTGGTGAACGTCCACTTCTACACGGCGAAGCCATCTCCTTCCCATGGTGATTTGGTTTTCGATCCGAGGTCGGATGTTTCCCAAGGGGGGGGGGAGATGATGCGGAGCATCCTATGGACATCACCATGTCAAGAGTCCGTTTGGCGAGTGACACGTGCGACATCTACTTGACATACCCAAAGGTGAATCATCTCCTTTACATGTGCTCATTTGACCCCATCAAGGATGGTACACTACTTGACACCCCTCTCGTGTGCATGCATAGGTATTGTCGGAACACTACGAATGACGACGAGGAGTGCAAGCGCCGAGGAACAACTACACCATCCGCGAGGGAAGCCTAGAAGCGGAGACGGAAGAAACGGAGCTGCTGGAAGCTACAGTGTCCGGACATCCGGGCCAGAGGCCGGACATCCGGCACATGCACCGAAGAGCTTCAGCAGCCGGACATCCGGCCAACCCCCGGACATCTGGCGCCTGTCAACAGGCCGGACATCCGGGATCACCCCCGGAAATCCGGACAACAGCTATCCAGAGAGCAACAGTTTCAGCCACCTCCAGGCCGTACATCTGGTGCCCCGCGAATGGTTGGACATCTGGGCCCTAGCCCGGACATCCAGCGCCTGCCTGCGCGCATGGACAGGGCCCGAGGCCCATGTATCACTCTTTCCTACATACCCCTTGGTGGCTTAGACTATATATACTCCCCCACCTCCTTCTAGTTAGGGTTAGCGTTGTGTTAGCTCATTTGTGAGATAGAGCTTCGCTCATCCATATAGGATCTACTACTTGAGAGAGACCGCGGCCCCTCTTCGAAGATGATCCACCTTGGATTCAAGCCCCCTTTATGGGAAGATCCCCTTATGGATTCAGGACCTCCTCACAGAGAAGAACCAGCTACCCTTTGTATCGTCCCTTGTTGGATTTGGATCGTGTATCTCTTTGTGTTTCGAGGATCTAGCACATGTGTGATTGTTCTTGTTGGTTTGAGTGGTTCTCTCATGTTTCCCCTCGTGTTTCCCCTCATGTTCCTCGTGTTCTTCGCGGGATCCACTCCTTTTGTGAAAGAGTGTCCATCTAGGGTTCCACCCTACATCACAATGGCAGACAGCGGCACCGCGGTGAGCGCACAAAGGCACAGGACGAGATCGGACCACCTGAGGCAATGCCTTTTTTGTACTGAAACTACTGAACTATCCCAGTGGCCAAGTGACACTACCCGACCGCTATTCCACCCGGGTTCGATTCCATCTGATGCAGGGAAAATATCTCCAATTTTTTTCCTCTACCATTATTTACATGTGGGTCCCCATTGCCATCTACGCACACCATGTCCAACACTTGCCAAAACTTTGTCCCTCGTTTTCTCTAATTTTTTCGCACACTCAACATTGTGTGGCATCTTGAAAATAGCATATCTTTTTGACTGTGCATCATATTAAGATGTGCTATGCATGAATGTTGATCAGCATGATGTTAACTGGCAGGTAGTTCCATTTTCGACCATGAATAAAACTTCCAACATGATGTTATCCCTATTTGAAAAGGCCATGTTAATATAAATGCTTTGCCTCTGAAAGTTGCAGTTTCTTATCTGAAACTGAACTTGTAGTTTCTTATCTGAAACTAAAACTTGCAGTTTCTTCTCTGAGAATCACATTGTCTGCACTTTTATACTCCTATGAAACTACATTTTTAAGTGCTAAAAATAGATCTCTAGAATTCATAAAATACTTCATATGCTCAACACTGCAAATCTGAAATTCAAAAGACATTCATATCTGAAAGGACTCTCAAATTACACAACACAAAACACAATTCACAACCTGCAAATACTGACAATCCTAAGCTCCTCCTGACAATTCACAACCTGCCCGACTATTGGAATGGGGGGGGGGGGGGGCAGTCCCCTCCTATTCCTCGGCGGCAGACAACCGCCACGTGAGACGATGTGAACAGCGAGGGAGAGGATGGCGGGGAAGCGTCATTGGGCCAACTGCTTTTCTCCTCTTGTAGTTGGGTTCGGTCGACGAAGACTCGACCGGCTTGCTCTGGCACGACACTCTCACAAACGGCACCCTGTAGATGCTCGATCCTTCAATCTCTGGTGGATGCTCCATCTGGGATCGATACTCGCACCACCGCTGCCCCACGATCAGATTCGGTGAATCTATTTGCTCCATGGCCTAGAGGAGCAGCTCTATGTACTCCGACACGACTCCCTTTAGGAGTATCGCCGCCTTTTCGCTCCGTTGCAGATATTTGGCCATGGATGTCGCAGTCGCCACTAGTTGGTCCTTGTTGTCAAACCAAGACTGTATCTCCAACATCCTAGCTAGATTCACAGGGTCGCCGTCTGTGATCCTCACGTATCGGTTGTACTCCTCCATCGATCTACTTCCCCACAGCACCTTCACTCGCCAGCGGTGGTTTTTGAATGGAGGAGGAGAGGAGCGGCTGTGGTTTAAGAGGAGAGGAGCGGCGCTGGTCTTGGAAGTATTTTTTGTTTTGCATATTTTGGGTCAAAGTTTGACCACGTATTGTATTGACAAGCAAAATGTGAATGCATGTCACCAAAAATTGTATCGTTTGCTTCGTATGTGAATGTACTTTCAAATTATATTATTTTTGCAACGTATAACATATATTTTATTTGTGAAAATCATGGTCAATTATGACCCAGAATAAAAGGGAGACTAGTTAATGTGGGGTCGCTTTCTTAATTGAAGGATAAATTGATTTTGATTTTGATCCGGTCATAGCACGCCAGCCCTCTCGTCCAATCCTAAATTGCTGCCGCACACTCCTCTCCCTCTTCTCCATTGCAAAACCACCTCCTCTCCTCTCCATCATCTCCATTACAAAACCACCGTCTTGCCTCTCCCTCTTCTCCATTGCAAAACAACCCCCTCTCCTCTCCATCTTCTCCATTGCAAAACCACCATCTCGCATCTCCCTCTTCTCTATTGCAAGACCACCGTCTCTCCTCCCATCTTCCAAAGCTAGCATTGGACCTCTCAGAAGGACAACTATGGAGAGGATCCAGCGAATCGGGCAGATCGCTGACAGCGACCAGGCAAAGTTAGCCAGGTTAAAGGAGATCCTCACTTGGTTTGACAATGGTGGGAGATTTTGAGGACGGTGAGGGCCATGTGGCAATGTATGCGAAAGAGCGAGACGGCGGTGATGAGGGCGGCGGTGTACTCCTCAGCGGCAGTCACGCCCCAGTCCTTCAAGTTCATCGAGTATCTCCTCTGGGTGATGGAGCAGACAGATTCGCCCGAGATGAAAGTCAGGCGGAGGTGGTGGGCGTACAGGTCGAAGGTCGAGCATCTAGAGGATAACAAATCGATCGAGTATGGTGTGTTGTTCGTGAGGGTGCAGAGCCAGCTGGAGCCACATGCGTATTTGTTCTCCCACCGCAAGAGGAGGCCGTATGGTGCGGCATCACTTTGCCGACGTTCTCCAGGGTTCCCTCGACGCTCGCCTCGTTTCAATAGCGGCGGTAGGGTTTAAGGTAAGCTTCTCACTAACCTAATCTTCCATCTACTCATGCATACAATCAGTGTGACAGCTAATGAAAATCATGCTTACAATCAGTCTCCGAGTAGTACGCCAATCACCCTAAATAGCTCTGGACCTTTGGGTCAAAGTCGTGACATTGTTTACAAATAAAGAAAAATCGATTGGTGCTTCTTTCAGAAAAGAGTACTCCCTAGAAAACTGCCACTATAAGCTACTAGTATTTGGTTAGAGGATTTGCTACTGATGACCCACAAGTATAGGGGATCTATCGTAGTCCTTTCAATAAGTAAGAGTGTCGAACCCAACGAGGAGCAGAAGGAAATGATTGATACGTCTCCAACGTATCTACTTTTCCAAACACTTTTGCCCTTGTTTTGGACTATAACTTGCATGATTTGAATGGAACTAACCTGGGCTGACGCTGTTTTCAGCAGAATTATCATGGTGTTATTTATGTGCAGGAGCAAACGTTCTCGGAATGACCTGAAACTTCACGGAGACACCTTTCAGAAAATAAGAAAAATACCTGCCAAAGATGAAGGCCAGGGGGGCCACCAACTTGCCACGAGGGTGGGGGGCGCGCCCACCTACCTCGTGGGCCCCCTGTTGCCTCTCCGACTCCAACTCCACCTCCATATATTGAGTTTCGGGGAGAAAAAAACAGAGAGAAGAAATCATTGCGTTTTACGATACGGAGCCGCCGCCAAGCCCTAAAACCTCTCGGGAGGGCTGATCTGGAGTCCGTTCGGGGCTCCAGAGAGTGGAATCCGTCCCCATCGTCATCATCAACCATCCTCCATTACCAATTTCATGATGCTCACCGTCGTGTGTGAGTAATTCCATCATAGGCTTGCTGGACAGTGATGGGTTGGATGGGATCTATCATGTAATCGAGTTAGCTTTGTTAGGGTTTCATCCCCAGTGTCCACTATATTCTGAGATTGATGTTGCTATGACTTTGCTATGCTTAATGCTTGTCACTAGGGCCCGAGTGCCATGATTTCAGATCTGAACCTATTATGTTTTCATCAATATATGAGTGTTCTTGATCCTATCTTGCAAGTTGTCACCTATTATGTGTTATGATCCGTTAACCCCGAAGTGACAATAATCGGGATACTTACCGATGATGACCGTAGTTTTAGGAGTTCATGTACTCACTATGTGTTAATGCTTTGTTCCGGTTCTCTATTAAAAGGAGGCCTTAATATCCCTTAGTTTCCGTAAGGACCCCACTGCCACGAGAGGGTAGGACAAAAGATGTCATGCAAGTTCTTTTCCATAAGCACGTATGACTATGTTCGGAATACATGCCTACATTATATCAATGAACTTGAGCTAGTTCTGTGTCACCCTAGGTTATGACTGTTACATGATGAACCGCATCCGGCATAATTCTCCATCACCGATCCATTGCCTATGAGCTTTCCCTATATTCTTCTTCGCTTATTTACTTTTCCGTTGCTATTGCTATCATCACTACAAAATACCAAAAACACTACTTTTACTAATGTTACCTTTTGTTACTGTTATCACTACTATCATATTACTTTGCTACTAAACACTTTGCTACAGATATTAAGTTTCCAGGTGTGGTTGAATTGACAACTCAGCTGCTAATACTTGAGAATATTCTTTGGCTCCCCTTGTGTCGAATCAATAAATCTGGGTCGAATACTCTACCCTCGAAAACTGTTGCGATCCTCTATACTTGCGGGTTATCAAGACTATTTTCTGGCGCCGTTGCCGGGGAGCTTAGCTCTATTCTTTGAGTCACTTGGGATATATATCTGCTTATCATTATGAAGAACTTGAGAGATCCAAAAACCAAATCCCTCAACTACGAGGGGAGGTAAGGAACTGCCATCTAGCTCTGCACTTGATTCACCTTCTGTTATGAGTAAGTTTGCGACACCTACACCTGCTTCTGCTATTCGTTCTGATATGTCGCATGTTATTGATGATGCCACTTATGCTATGCATGATACTTATGATGAAACTACCTCTATGCATGATACTACTATGCCACTTAGTGATTTTCTCGATGAACAACTTGCTAGGGCTAGAAAGATTGAAAATATTGAATCTGATGATACTGATGAAAGTGATGATGAAGAACCACTTGCTATTCCTAATGGTTATGTTTTTGATCAAGATGCTTCTTTAGCCATTTTAGCTTGCAGAAATAGAACTGAACTTAAAATATTATTAGCTAAATGGAGTAAGCAATCTCTAAATGCTAGAATGAAACCTGACCCTGCTTTTGCTACTTCACCTATCTTTGTTACTGATAAGGATTATGAATTCTCTGTTGATCTTGATATAATTACTTTGGTTGAATCTGATCCTTTTCATGGTTATGAATCTGAAACTGTTGTGGCACATCTTACTAAATTAAATGATATAGCTACCCTGTTCACTAAAGATGAGAGAACTCGCTACTTTTACATCCTTTAAATATTTCCATTCTCATTAAAGGGTGATGCTAAGATATGGTTTAATTCTCTTGATCCTGGTTGTGTGCGTAGTCCCCAGGATATGATTTATTACTTCTCTACTAAATATTTCCCTGCTCATAAGAAACAAGCTGCTTTAAGGGAAATATATAATTTTGTGCAAATTGAAGAAGAGAGTCTCCCACAGGCTTGGGGGAGGCTTCTCCAATTACTTAATGCTTTGCCTGATCATCCTCTTAAGAAAAATGAAATACTTGATATCTTTTATAATGGACTAACCGATGCCTCCAGAGATTACCTGGATAGTTGTGCTGGTTCTGTTTTCAGGGAAAGAACACCGGATGAAGCTGAAATTCTATTGAATAATATGTTGACAAATGAAAATAATTGGACACCTCCGGAGCCAATTCCTGAGCCTATTCCTAAACCAACTCCGAAGAAGAGGGGTATTCTATTTCTCAGTCCTGAAGATATGCAAGAGGCAAAGAAATCTATGAAGGAAAAGGGTATTAAAGCTGAAGATGTTAAGAAGTTACCTCCTATTGAAGAAATACATGGTCTTAATTTACCGCCTGTTGGAGAAACATATAATCCGAATCCTTTACCTATTGAAGAAACTCATGGTCTTGATAACCCGACACAGGTAGTAAAGGTAAATTCTCTCTACAGATATGATAAAGCTGTAATCCCATTCACTAAAATTGCTAGCCCATGCTTAGATGAGTTTGATAAATTTATGGCTCAGCAAGAAGATTTTAATGCTTATTTTGGTAGACAACTAAAATATAGTTCAAATATGCTTGGACACTTGGATGATTATATGGCTAATGTCAAAGGTGAACTTAAACTTATTAGTAAACATGCTTCTATGGTCACCACTTAAGTAGAACAAGTACTTAAAGCTCAAAATGATTTGCTCAATGAATTGAATAATAAGAATAATGATAATGCTGTTAGAGTTATGATTAGAGGTGGTAGAATGACTCAGGAACCTTTGTATCCTGAAGGCTATCCTAAGAGAATTGAGCAAGATTCTCAGAGAAATAATATAGATGCACCTAGTTCTTCTAAAAAGAAGAAAAAGAAAAATGATAGGACTTTGCATGCTTCTAGTGATCCTATTGTTGAAACACCTAAGAATCCAAATGATATTTCTATTTCTGATGGTGAAAAACAACCTGGTAATGAAACTGAAACTAGTGATAATGCTAATAATAATGTTCATGATGATTGTCAACCTAGTAATGATATAGAAATTGAACCCGCTGTTGATCTTGATAACCCACAATCAAAGAATCAACGTTATGATAAGAAAGACTTTGTTGCTAGGAAACATGGTAAAGAAAGAGAGCCTTGGGTTCAGAAACCCATGCCCTTTCCTCGCAAACCATCCAAGAAAAAGGATGATGAGGATTTTGAGCGTTTTGCTGAAATGATTAGACCTATCTTTTTGCGTATGCGATTAACTGATATGCTCAAAACCAATCCTTATGCTAAGTATATGAAAGATATTATTACAAATAAAAGAAAGATACCGGAAGCTGAAATTTCCACCATGCTTGCTAATTACACTTTTAATGGTGGAATACCAAAGAAACTTGGAGATCCAGGAGTACCCACTATACCATGCTCTATTAAAAGAAACTATGTTAAAACTGCTTTATGTGATCTTGGAGATACTGTTAGTGCTATGCCTCTCTCTTTATATCGTAGACTTGATTTGAATAAGTTGACACCTACTGAAATATCTTTGCAAATGGCTGTAAATCAACTGCTATACCTGTCGGTATTTTTGAGGATGTGCCTGTTGTAGTTGCAAACGTTACTATTTTAACGGACTTTGTTATTCTTGATATTCCCAAGGACGATAGTATGTCTATTATTCTTGGAAGACCCTTTTTGAATATTGCAGGGGCTGTTATTGATTGCACCAAAGGCAATGTCACTTTTCATGTTAATGGTAATGAGCACACGATACACTTTCCGAGGAAACAACCTCAAGTTCATAGTATCAACTCTATTGGAAAATTCCATCGATTACATTTGGAGGCTTTGAATTTCCTCTTCCTACTGTCAAGAAGAAATATGATATTCTTATTATTGGGGATGTGCATATCCCCATTAAGGTAACATAGTGTTATTCGAAATTTCTCCGGTTCCATGTTATTCGGAATGAGTTCGTTAACAAGAATTGATCAACCTTGTTAGTGGATTCCTTTTGATGATCATGAGACGGATGAAACTAGAAGGCACAACCTTCTGTACCACACTTTTACTTTTTGTTATTTATATTAAATAAAATAAAAATAAATATTTGTCTGTCTGTTATCTGATTATCTGTGCAATATAAAAATACCTCAAAAATAAAAGTTCTCCAAATGCCCTGAAAATTAAATATGATATTTTCTAGAATATTTGAGGATTTATGGAACTGAGAACACACCAGGGGGGCCAACCACCTTCCCATTAGGGTGGAGGGCGCGCCCCTACCTCATGGGCCCATGGTGGCCCTCCTCCACTTATCCTTTCACCCATACACTCCTTCTTCCTCCCCCAAACACGAATAACCAGCTCAAACCCGAGTCCAAGCTCGTTTTGCTGCCATTTTCGATCTCCTTGCTCAAAGCATGTGATAGCCTGGCTTATTAGGGATGATAGACTACTCATATCAATAAGGAATTCCTTCTTTTCCGGGAGCCTATTCGGACAGAACTCCAAAGTTAAGCGTGCTCAGCTTGGAGTAGTGTCAGGATGGGTGACCGACCGGGAAGTTGCTCCCGGGTGCGCACGAGTGAGGACAAAGTGTGCAGAAAAGACTAGTATTGATCTGTGGGGCCAGTCTAGATCCCGCCAGGAGTAACGACCACCGGCGGGTGTGTCCGGGGCGTTATAAGTTGGTAATCAGAGCCGACCCTCGCGGTTACACGGATGGTTGCGGACAGGTGCGTGGTCATGTTGTTCATGACGTTTGTGACCCGTCGTGGCACCCGGCATGGCACATGTACCGGACTGGAAGCACAGACGTTTGTGCCAAGAGGGAACGTTCCTGTGGCCCGACGAGGACGTCGGTTCCTCTGAGTGGGGGTGTATGTGATAGCCTGGCTTATTAGGGATGATAGACTACTCATATCAATAAGGAATTCCTTCTTTTCCGGGAGCCTATTCGGACAGAACTCCAAAGTTAAGCGTGCTCAGCTTGGAGTAGTGTCAGGATGGGTGACCGACCGGGAAGTTGCTCCCGGGTGCGCACGAGTGAGGACAAAGTGCACAGAAAAGACTAGTATTGATCTGTGGGGCCAGTCTAGATCCCGCGAGGAGTAACGACCACCGGCGGGTGTGATTGTTCCTTGGTATGTGACTCCCCCATTGGTCCAATTAGTTTTTGTTCTAGTGCTTTATTCATTTCAAATTTTTGCTGCTTAGGTGACCCTGTTCTTGAGCTTGCATGTCAAATTTATATGGTGAAAAGTAGTTTTGATGCATGATTTAGGCCCTAGGCACTTGTAGGAGTAGTTGCTATCAATATTATTGAGTTTGGTTTACTTTTATTTTGAAGTTACTAAAAAATTTCAGAATTTTTCAGAAAATGATAAGGAGACTCTTGAGGGGCTAATCGAGCCAAAGCTCGAAGGAAAAGGCACCGAAGCCTAAGTATAATCTGCCTCGCACCACGGAGGTTCGGGCGTGTGAATGGCCTTCCAAGGATTTCTTAAGAGTAGCCGGGATTTATGAAGATTTTCATGAATTGGCTCCGACTGCAGGCCTAACCGCTTTCCTCCACGACCAATGCGATCAGTATCTCTTGCTCACAAATATCTTTGTGCAAAACTTTCATTTCCATTCTAGGAGCTCACCACCTACGGTGGAGTTTTATTTATATGATGAACATAAGGATATGTCACTTTATGATCTCTGTCGGGTTTGTTTAGTCCCTTTTGAGGGCAATACAGAAGAACCACATCGTGATGATGTGGAGGGATTTATTGACACTATCACTGTAGGGGAAACAAGGAAGGTTTCCGATGCACGAATGACTAGCATACACTTTCCTGTTTTATGTTATTTTGCATTATTTTCTAGTCGTTGCTTAATTGGTCGCGGAGACTGTGGAAACCTGAGTATCCCTGATATTATTATTTTGCACCACGGTTTATACGGTGATAACTCTTTTAGTATGGGCGGCATTATTGCCAAATGGTTAAGTATGAACCATACCAAGGGCCCCATCTTTGGAGGCATCTATGCTACACGCCTAGCTGCACATTTTAACATACCTATTAGGCATTATGAGAAGGAAGAAAAGGTGCTGCCTCGTGTTGATTTAGACTATTACCTTGCGTGCTCCTTCTTTGTTTTGTTTGACTGTAGGCACGTACCTTGTTCCATTGACGGCTATCCACGCCTACCGGAACCCTGCACCAGCCAAGGAACCAGAGCCGGAACCACAATTTTATCCTTCACGACAGTCTAATTACCAGTGGGATCCGGAGATGATTGTCAGCCAGTGGTAAGCCGAGTCTTCCTCTTCTTCTCACTACGACCCCAACTATTATTATGGATATCCGCCAGGCCAGCCGTGGACATAGACCAACTTAGGCCAAAAGCCTAAGCTTGGGAGAGTACGTATTTTCCACCGACATTACATTTATGTTCACACACTCATTGCTAGATGTCGGTGCTCATACTTTTTCATTGTACCATCCATGCTAGTTTATTTTCCTTTTTATGCTTTCTTGTTGTGTGTTTAATAAACCTTAAGAAAAACCAAAAAAATTAGTCGTAGCTTCTAATTAGTTTACTTTCCATGCTTGTTGTAGTAATTAATAAGAAAACCCCAAAAGATTTCCTGTTCTTCTTCTGCTTGTTGGCAGCTTTCCCGTGTAAATAGTTTTATTTCTTTTCTTTTCTTTGGGGGTTGATAGGAGAAGACCATAATTAAATTGTTAAAGAGGCTCTTATATGCATTATTGTTGATCTGACAAAAGAGCCCATATTGCCTTGTCTTCTCCTATTTATTGAATGCCTGTAGATTCCAGCTTAGTCCAATGCACGTGCACTATTATTATTATTCACATCGTTTGGTCGTGCAAGTGAAGGGCAATTATGATGATATATGATGGACTGGCTGAGATGAGAAAATCTGGGATGAACTCGACCTCTTTTGTTTTTGTAAATATGATTAGCTCATCATTCCTGATTCAGCCTATTATGAATAAACATGTTTGCAATGACAACTAGAGATCATAGTTTCTTGTGCCATGCTTGATTAGCTATGAGTTATAATGGTTTACCTTGCGTGCCAACATGCTATAAAAATGGTTATGATGTGGTATGATAGGGTGGTATCCTCCTCTGAATGATTTAAGTGACTTGACTTGGCACATGTTCACGCATGTAGTCGAAACAAAATCAACATAGCCTTCACGATATTTATGTTCATGGTGGATTATATCCTACTCATGCTTGCATTCGGTGTTGATTAATTTTAATGCATGTTCATGACTGTTGTCGCTCTCTAGCTAGTCGCTTCCCAGTCTTTTTATAGCCTTCACCTGTACTAAGCGGGAATACTGCTTGTGCATCCAATCCCTTAAACCCCAAAGTTATTCCACATGAGTCCACTATACCTACCTATATACGGTATCTACCTGCCGTTCCAAGTAAATTTGTATGTGCCAAACTCTAAACCTTCATATAAATATCCTGTTTTCTATGCTCGAATAGCTCATGTATCAACTAGGGTTGTCTGTATCTTCCATGTTAGGCGGGTTATTCTCAAGAGGAGTGGACTCCACTCCTCATTCACGAGATAAATGGCTGGTCACCGGGATGCCCAGTCCCATGCTTTATGCAAACTAAATCAAAATAATTGCAAACAAAACTCCCCCTGGGACTCTTGTTAGTTGGAGGCACTCGTTGTTTCGAGCAAGCCATGGATTGATGCTTGTGGTGGCAGGGGGAGTATAAACTTTACCATTCTGTTTGGGAAGCGCCTATAATGTGTGTAGCATGGAAGATATCGCCATCTCTTGGTTCTTATGTTGACAATGAAAGTATACCTCTCAAAATATTATTCACCTCTGTTTCAAAACCGAGCTCTGGCACCTCTACAAATCCCTGCTTCCCTCTGCGAAGGGCCTATCTATTTACTTTTATGCTGAGTCATCATCCTCTTATTAAAAAGCACCAGTTGGAGAGCACTGCTGTCATTTGCATTCATTATTGTTAGTTTACATTGAGTATGACTTGACTGGATCTCTTTTACCATGAATTACAATGTCTAGTCAGTCCTTGGTCTTTAAAGGTGCTCTACATTTATGTTTTGCGGTCTCAGAAAGGGCTAGCGAGATACCATCCTGTTATATCATATTATGATTGTTTTGAGAAAGTGTTGTCATCCGAGTTTTATTATTATGGCTCGCTAGTTGATTATGCTATTGATATGAGTAAACTTGAGACCTATGTGTTATTGCAAATGTGGTTAGTTATAATCTTTGCTGAAAACTTGAATGCTGACTTTACATATTTACAACAACAAGAGCAAACCGAGTTTGTAAAAGTTTTTCTTTATCACTTTCAGTTTGTCAACTAAATTGCTTGAGGACAAGCAAAGGTTTAAGCTTGGGGGAGTTGATACGTCTCCAACATATCTACTTTTCCAAACACTTTTGCCCTTGTTTTGGACTCTAACTTGCATGATTTGAATGGAACTAACCCAGACTGACGCAGTTTTCAGCAGAATTACCATGGTGTTATTTATGTGCAGGAGCAAACGTTCTCGGAATGACCTGAAACTTCGCGGAGACACCTTTCAGAAAACAAGAAAAATACCCGCCAAAGATGAAGGCCAGGGGGGCCACCACTTTGCCACGAGGGTGGGGGGCGCGCCTGCCCCCCTAGGGCGCGCCCCCTACCTCGTGGGCACCCTGTTGCCTCTCCGACTCTAACTCCACCTCCATATATTGAGTTTCGAGGAGAAAAAATCAGAGAGAAGAAATCGTCGCGTTTTACAATACGGAGCCGCTGCCAAGCCCGAAAACCTCTCGGGAGGGCTGATCTGGAGTCCGTTCGGGGCTCCGGAGAGGGGAATCCGTCACCATCGTCATCATCAACCATCCTCCATCACCAATTTCATGATGGTCACCACCGTGCGTGAGTAATTCCATCATAGGCTTGCTGGACGGTGATGGTTGGATGGGATCTATCATGTAATCTAGTTAGTTTTGTTAGGGTTTGATCCCTAGTGTCCACTATGTTCTGAGATTGATGTTGCTATGACTTTGCTATGCTTAATGCTTGTCACTAGGGCCCGAGTGCCATGATTTCAGATATGAACCTATTATGTTTTCATCAATATATGAGTGTTCTTGATCCTATCTTGCAAGTCTATAGTCACCTATTATGTGTTATGATCCGTTAACCCCGAAGTGACAATAGTCGGGATACTTACCGGTGATGACCGTAGTTTTAGGAGTTCATGTATTCACTATGTGTTAATGCTTTGTTCCAGTTCTCTATTAAAAGGAGGCCTTAATATCCCTTAGTTTCCGTAAGGACCCCTCTGCCACGAGAGGGTAGGACAAAAGATGTCATGCAAGTTCTTTTCCATAAGCATGTATGTCTATGTTCGGAATACATGCCTACATTATATCAATGAACTGGAGCTAGTTTGTGTCACCCTAAGTTATGACTGTTACATGATGAACCACATCCGGCATAATTCTCCATCATCGATCCATTGCCGACGAGCTTTCCATATATTGTTCTTCGCTTATTTACTTTTCCGTTGCTATTGCTATCATCACTACAAAATACCAAAAACACTACTTTTACTACTGTCACCTTTTGTTATTGTTATCACTACTATCATACTACTTTGCTACTAAACACTTTGCTGCAAATATTAAGTTTCCAGGTCTGGTTGAATTGACTACTCATATGCTAATACTTGAGAATATTCTTTGGCTCCCCTTGTGTCGAATCAATAAATTTGGTTTGAATACTCTGCCCTCGAAAACTGTTGCAATCCCTTATACTTGCGGGTTATCAATGATAAGTAGTTTTCAGTAAGGTATTCTCTGCAAGCACTGAAATTATCGGTAACAGATAGTTTTGTGATAAGGTAATTTGTAATGGGTAACAACTAATAAAAGTAAATAAGATGCAGCAAGATGGCCTAATCCTTTTTGTAGGAAAGGACAAGCCTGGACAAACTCTTATATAAAGGAAAGCGCCCCCGAGTACACATGGGAATTATCGTCAAGCTAGTTTTCATCATGTTCATATGATTCGCGTTCGGTACTTTGATAATTTGATATGTGGGTGGACCGGTGCTTGGGTATTGTCCTTCCTTGGACAAGCATCCCACTTATGATTAACCCCTATTGCAAGCATACACAACTACAATAGAAGTATTAAGGTAAACCTAACCATAGCATGAAACATATGGATCCAAATCAGCCCCTTATGAAGCAACACTTAAACTAGGGTTTAAGCTTCTGTCACTCTAGCAACCCATCATCTATTTATTACTTCCCAATGCCCTCCTCTAGGCCCAAACCATGGTGAAGTGTCATGTAGTCGATGTTCACATGACACCACTAGAGGAAAGACAACATACATCTCATCAAAATATCGAACGAATACCAAATTCACATGACTACTTACAGCAAGACTTCTCCCATGTCCTTAGGAACAAACGTAACTACTCACAAATCATATTCATTTTCATAATCAGAGGGATATTAATATGCATAAAGGATCTGAACATATGATCTTCCACCGAATAAACCAACTAGCATCAACTACAAAGAGTAATCAACAGTACTAGCAACCCACAGGTACCAATCTGAGGCTTTGGGACAAAGATTGGATACAAGAGATGAACTAGGGTTTGAGATGAGATGGTGCTAGTGAAGATGTTGATGGAGATTAACCCCCTCCCAATAGAGGATCATTGGTGATGACGATGGTGATGATTTCCCCTCCCGGAGGGAAGTTTCCTTGGCAGAACAGCTCCAGCGGAGCCCTAGATTGGTTCCACCTCGTGGCGGCAGAGTTTTGCCCTGTGAGTTTGCTTATGATTTTTGCCTCGACAAAAGACCTCATATAGCAGAAGATGGGCATCAGAGGGCTGCCAGGGGGTCCATGAGGTAGGGGGCGCGCCTAGGGGGCTAGGGCGCGCCCCCACCCTCGTGGATGGTGGGTGGCCCCCCTCTGATGTCTCTTTCGCCCAATATTTTTTATATATTCTGAAACTTGCTCCGGTGAAGTTCTAGGACCTTTGGAGTTGTGCAGAATAGGTCTCTAATATTTGCTCCTTTCCAGCCCAGAATTCCAGCTACCGGCATTCTGCCTCTTCATGTAAACCTTGTAAAATAAGAGAGAATAGGGATAAGTATTGTGACATAATGTGTAATAACAGCCCATAATGCAATAAATAATGGTATAAAAGCATGATGCAAAATGGACGTATCATCTCCCCCAAGCTTAGAGCTCGCTTGTCCTCAAGCGAAAGCTGATATCGATAAATATGTCCACATGCTTAGAGATAGAGGTGTCGATAAAAATAAAATATGGACATGAGAGCATCATGATCATTCTTATAACAGCAACATATATAAATATTGTCATATGATTTCTTATGCTAAAGTAACAATTCATTCACAATTTCAAGTATGAATCATAAACTTCATTAAGAACCAACAAACTATAATCTCAGTCATTGAAGCAATTGCAATTTATCATAACATTAGAAAGAGTCAATATAAGAGCTTTTCAGCAAGCCCACATACTCAACTATCATTTAGTCTTTCACAATTGCTAACACTCATGCGATATTTATGGTTATGTAGTTTTAATCGGACACTGAGAAAGATAGGGGCTTATAGTTTCGCCTCCCAACCTTTTACCTCATGGGTAATGTCAACAATAATATTTCATGAAAACTCACATCCAATTAGCTATATATATCAGGATCTTTCCAACACATTGTGCTTGCCAAAGGATAAAATGTAAAAGGGAAAGGTGAAGATCACCATGACTCTTTGCATGAAGTATAAGACAAGAATAAAAGATAGGCCCTTCGAAGAGGGAAGCAGAGGTTGTCATGTGCTTTCATGGTTGGATGCACGAAGTCTTAATGCAAAAGAACGTCACTTTATATTGCCACTTGTGATACGTACCTTTATTATGCAGTTCGTCGCTTTTATTTCTCCGACATCACAAGATCGTATAAATCTTATTTTCTTCGCACTAATAAATCATACATATTTAGAGAGCAATTTTTATTGCTTGCAACAATGACAACTTACTTGAAGGATCTTACTCAATCCATAGGTAGATATGGTGGAATCTCATGGCAAAACTAGGTTTAAAGATATTTGGATGCACAAGTAGTATCTCTACTTGGTGCAAAGAATTTGGCTAGCATGAGAGGGAAAGCAAGCTCAACATGTTGGATGATCCATGACAATATAATTTACCTCAGATGTAAGAAAACATAACCCATTACGTTGTCTTCCTTGTCCAACATCAACTCTTTAGCATGTCATATTTTAATGAGTGCTCACAATCATAAAAGATGTCCAAGATAGTATATTTATATGTGAAAACCTCTCTTTCTTTATTACTTCCTATTAATTGCAAAGATGACCAAAACTATGTTTGTCAACTCTCAACAACTTTTATTCATCATACTCTTTATATGTGAAGTCATTACACTCCATAAAATCCATATGATCTATTTATTTCTCTTTATTCTTTCTCTTTTATTTTATTCCCTCAAGATCATAGCAAGATAATCAAGCCCTTGACTCAACACTAATCTTTATTATATATAGCTCACAGACTTGATTACATAGAAGGATCATAAAGCAAAACTCAAAACTAGATAATACTAAAACTTTATTCTACTAGATCAACATATTACCAAAAGGATCGAACTAAGAAAAACGGTAAAGATAAAAGTGATGGTGATACGATACCGGGGCACTCCCCCAAGCTTGGCAGTTGCCAAGGGGAGTGCCCATACCCGATACTCAGTTCTTCTTTGTTGGTGAAGAAGGTGTTGGTGATGACGGATAGTTGCACATCGAGCGTAGGAGATCCTCCAATTTGCGGATAATGACCTTGAGTGCGATGGTATGCTCCTTCAACAAAATATTTTCACTGGTGAGATACTTGTTTTGAATGCGAGCTAAGTCAATCATCTTGAAAGATTCAATCTCTGCTGGGGTAAAGAGATTGTGATGAGGTTGAAGGATGTCTTCGTCTACTACTACTGGAACTTGATCCCCCACGGCCTTCTTGATCCCATCATCCTTGCTGATCTCTCTGGGCTCTTCTCTCTTCAGCTCTATCTTCATTAGCCAAGCATCGTTGCCCTCATTGTTGGAGGAGGAGGGAGACGACATGATGCCTGGCCTTGACAACCCTGGAAGAAAATAGCTCAAAACAAAAACAGGAGATATTTGCGTGGTACGGTGGTCAAAACCTTCGGGAGATTATATAATGAATTTTTAGCAACCAAAAGAAGTATCATGCAAGAAAACGGAGTCCGGAGAGCACACGAGGTGCCCACGAGGTAGGGGGTGCGCCTTCCACCCTCGTGGACGCCTCGTGTCCTTCCCAGACTGCTTCTTATTTTCCTATTTTCTTAAATATTCCAAAACGGAGAAAAAATGCTATTAGAACTATTTTGGAGTCGGTTTACTTATCGTACCACGTACCTATTCCTTTTCGGAGTCTGAAACGTTCTGGAAAGTGTCCCTTATGTATTCCTCTGGGGTTACGGTTTCAATAACATTAGTTTCAACATTATGGGATTACCTGAGATATAATGTTTGATTCTTTGACCATTCACCACCCTCGGATTTGTGCCTTCGAAGTTGTTGATTTTTATGGCACCGGAACGATAGACCTCCTCGATGACGTAAGGACTTTCCCATTGAGAGAGGAGTTCTCCTGCACAAAAAAATCTTAAACGAGAGTTGTATAATAATACAAAATCACCTACATTAAACTCACGTTTTTGTATCCTTTTATCATGCCATCTTTTAACTTTTTATTTAAACAGTTTGGCATTCTCATAGGCCTGGGTTCTCCATTCATCAAGTGAGCTAATGTCAAAAAGCCTCTTTCCATCGGCAAGTTTGAAATCATAGTTGAGCTCTTTAATGGCCCAATATGCCTTCTGTTCTAGTTGGAGAGGTAAGTGACATGCTTTAACATAAACCATTTTATACGGAGACATACCCATAGGATTTTTATATGCGGTTCTATAAGCCCATAATGCATCATCAAGTTTCTTGGACCAATTTGATGTAGGGTGGAACCCTAGATGGCCGATCTTTCACGAAAGGAGCGGATCCCACGAAGAACACGAGGGAAAACACGAGGGGAAACACGAGAGAATCATTCAAACCAACAAGAATGATCACACATATGCTAGATCCTCGAAACACAAAGAGAGATACACCATCCAAAGTCAACAAAGGATGATACAAGAGGTAACCGGTTCTTCTCCGTGAGGAGGTCTTGATGGTCTTCTCTGTGAGGAGGTCTTGAATCTGTCGGATTTCGGGTTCCGGCAGACCCTTAAGGTTTGAACACTGGGGTGTGCGCGGAAATCACGTCCTCAACCTCCCCGTCTCGCAAAGATCTAAACTACTAAGGGAATCACACAAGGTTTATACTGGTTCGGGCCACCATTGTGGTGTAATACCCTACTCCAGTGTGTGGTGGATGGATTGCCTCTTGGGGGCTGGTGATGATGAACAATACAAGGAAGAACAGCCTCGCGAGGGTCTGTTCTTGGCAGGGGTGATGAACTGCTGGGAGGAGTTCGGTCACCTTCTCTCTCTCTCTACTTGCTAGTCGGATCGGCCTACTCTGTGTGCTTCCTTACGAAAACCAAACCCTTTGCTACGTGGGTGGCCGTCCCTATTTATAGAGGCCCTGGTCCTCTTCCCAAATATCGAGCGGGAAGGGAGCCAACAATGGCGGGCTAATTTGAAGGGGGACAACAAGTACTCTTATCCTGACTAAAAGTGGTCTTCGCCTGCAAAAGACTCTGCGGTGACGCCGTGCTGGGCTCCATGGTGACCTCCGTCTCGTAGTCCGCTTGGTCTTGGTCTCATTGCACCGAAATGGCAACCTTTGCCTGATGCCTCGGTACTCCACGGCTGCGCTTGCCCCCTTTGCACCAAAGAGGAAAGAAGGATGCTATGTGCGCTGGCGCCCTCGATCGTCATGGCTTGCGTCACGGGCGCCTCGCGAGGCACCCTGCCTTGATATCTCCGTCTCCTCACGAGCCAGCCTGAGGAGGCTGCGCCTGAGGATGCGCCGTGTCGTCCGCCTCGTGAGGCTTGGCCCCTCGCGAGGGTCTTGAGTCTTGTGCTTGATGAAGATGGGCCATGTTGGGCCCCACTCGAGCCACGCCGCAGGCCGCAGGCATGCAAGTCTGGGGACCCCCATTCCCAGAACGCCGGCAGTAGCCCCCGGGCCCAAGGCGCGCATAGACTTGGCCGTGCCAAGAGGCAAAAGGGCAAGGGCGAAGCGCCGCGGGCCCTAACAGCCTGCGGCCTCGGGCGCCGCGTGGTGGTTGATTGGACGTGGGCGACTCCACTTCCCCACGACGCCTTGGTGATCGTGCGAGTTGGACAAGTCCCTGCATGCATATCGTGTTATGATTACCTGCGATCGTGGAGGCCGGCGGTCGGCCTTCGCCGGCTATAAGTACGGCACCGCACGTGCCCTTCCGATCCATCTCTTCTTGCCCTCTCATCTGCCTCAGTTCTCGCTCCGTCTTGGTGTGATGGCTCCATCGAGGAGGTACTCGGCTGCAGAGAAGGGGAAGGCCCTCCAGGTTGGTTCTGCCTCTCCCCCGCATCGTCGAGCTTGCTTGGGAGGTGGCGGTTCGTCCGCCCGCCGTCGTGCCCGGTGAAGCGCGAGAGGGAGTCCGCCTGAGGCCCTGAGGCAGCCCGCGTCGCCTCCGCGGGCCAATGTGAGGGGGGCTGCGCCGGGCTCGTCTTTTTTCCTTTCTCTTTTGTTCCCTGCGTAAGACAGAACAGCTGCATGGAGCCCCCTTGGGGCGTGTTGGGAAACATTGCCGTTTTAGCTATTACCTTGACCTTATTTTTTGCACCTCTTGATTTCTCGCCTGTGCGTAGATAGTTTTCGACCCCTGCCGGGGGGTGGGGCGACCGATCCAGGACCTGTGTACGCGTCGCGGTGCCCGGGGGGCACGGACTAGAAGGGGTGCTCCTGTAATGTGCCAGGGTCGTGAAAACCTTCCTGCGGCTAGGGCAGAAACCCTCGTGAGGACGTCCGAGCACCATCCCTCGCGAGGTAGTTTACGAGAGAAACCAAAGCGAGGAGCGAAAATCGACGAACCACAAATCAGCAATAGCGACGACTTCAATAAGACTCCAAATGCAAACAAACACGTCAACTGCGGAAAGCAAATGAAAAAGCCGCGTCCGGCACCTAATCTAGTCTTCGACGTCCTCTCACCAGCGCGGAGCTAAGTGCTGCCACTGGGCGTGGGAGGGAGCCCCAGGGCCTGAGGCCGGCGCTCCTGAGACTCCGGGGCGTGTACAGCTCCACTCATTATTACGTGAGAGTGTCACGGGGCGGCGAGCTTCACAGGCATTGGCCTTGCTTCACTGGCTCCGGGCCTTTCCAAAAAGAGATGATCTTCACAGGCACTTGCCTTGCTTCATAGGCTCTGGGCCTTTTTCCAAAGAGATGGTCTTCACAGGCACTCGCCTTGCTTCACAGGCTCCGGGCCTTTCCAAAAAGAGATGATCTTCACAGGCACTCGCCTTGCTTCACAGGCTCTGAGCCTTTTTCCAAAGAGATGGTCTTCACAGGCACTCGCCTTGCTTCACAGGCTCCGGGCCTTTCCAAAAAGAGATGATCTTCACAGGCACTCGCCTTGCTTCACAGGCTCTGGGCCTTTTTCCAAAGAGAGATGATCTTCACAGGCACTCGCCTTGCTTCACAGGCTCTGGGCCTTTTTCCAAAGAGATGGTCTTCACAGGCACTCGCCTTGCTTCACAGGCTCTGGGCCTTTTTCCAAAGAGATGGTCTTCACAGGCACTCGCCTTGCTTCACAGGCTCCGAGCCTTTCCAAAAAGAGATGATCTTCACAGGCACTCGCCTTGCTTCACAGGCTCTGGGCCTTTTTCCAAAGAGAGATGATCTTCACAGGCACTCCCTTGCTTCACAGGCTCTGGGCCTTTTTCCAAAGAGATGGTCTTCACAGGCACTCGCCTTGCTTCACAGGCTCTGGGCCTTTTTCCAAAGAGATGGTCTTCACAGGCACTCGCCTTGCTTCACAGGCTCTGGGCCTTTTTAGGGGTAGAACCTCCGGAGGTGCTGGATGTTCCATGCGTTCTGGACCGGCACTCCCTCCTGAGTCTCCAAGCGCGCGGAGCCGGGCCTGGAAACATGAACAACCTTGAACGGGCCCTCCCACATGGGAGAGAGCTTGTGCAATCCCTCCCTGGAGAGGATCCGCCTGAGCACGAGGTCTCCTACCTCAAGGGTCCTGGGGCGGATGTTGCGGTAGTGATATCGCCGCAGTGCCTGCTGATACCTCGTCGCTCGCAGCGCGGCCTCCCGGCGACGTTCCTCCCCCAGCACGAGGTCCATCCCCGCATGGCGTCCTGCTGCGCCTCGTCGAACGCCAGGACCCGCGCGGAGCGACGTCTGACCTCGTGAGGGAGGACTGCTTCCGCTCCGTAGACCAGGAAGAATGGGGTCTCCCCAGTCGGTTTGGTCGCGGTGGTGCGGATGGACCACATCACGGACTGCAGCTCATCGTACCAACCTCGGCCGCAGGCCTCCAGCTTCTTCTTGAATGTCCTGGCCTTGAGGCCCCTCAGGACCTCCGCGTTGGCTCGCTCGGCCTGGCCGTTGCTTCGGGGGTGCGCCACTGAAGCGTAGCATATCTGCGTTCCAAGGTTAGCACAGTATGTTTTGAAGAGGTTACTGGTGAACTGCGAACCGTTGTCTGTGATGATGCGGTTCAGCACCCCGAACCGGCTCACGATGCCCCTGATGAACTTGACCGCGGAGCCCGCGGGGATGGTGCGGACGGCCTCCACTTCAGCCCACTTGGTGAACTTGTCCACGGCGATGTAGAGGTAGTGGTAGCCCCCTGGCGCCCGAGGAAACGGGCCCAGGATGTCCAGCCCCCAGACTACGAATGGCCACGAAAGGGGTATAGTCTGCAAGTCTCCCGCCGGCTGATGGATTTGTTTGGCGTGGAACTGGCAGGCCTCACAAGATTTCACCAGTTCGACAGCGTCATTGAGCGCGGTGGGCCAATAAAACCCACTGCGGAACGCCTTGTCGACGAGGGTCCGTGATGATGAATGATGTCCACAGTCTCCGCCGTGTATGTCTTCCAGCAGTTCCTTTCCTTGCTCCCTGGAGATGCAGCGCAGGGATACATCGTTTGGTCGCTTCCGGTAGAGCTCTCCATCCTTGATGCAGTACGCCGTGGCCTGCCGTGCCACACGCTCCGCTTCCTCCTCCTTCTCCGACAAGGTCCCTTGTGTTAAGTAGCTCCGGAGCTCCGTGATCCAACACCCCTCCTGAGGTTCCATCGTCAGGAGCAGGCGTGCTCCTGAGGCCGGGCCATAGACCGGGGCTCCTGAGGCAGGTGGCTGGGGGAGCTCCTCCCAAGGCTGAGCTGTGTTTGACAATGACAGCAAGGCTGAGGGCTTGAAGAGCCGCTCCTCGAAGACACCAGGCTCCTGAGGTAACCGCCTGGACGCCCGTTTGGCGATGTCGTCGGCCTCCTGATTGGTGCCACGGGGCACATGCTGCAACTCCAACCCCCAGAACTGCTTCTCCATCCGGCGGACCTCCGCAAGGTAGGCTTCCATGTGTTCATCTTTTGGCTCGTAGACCTTGTTGGAGAAATTAACAAGGAGCTGCGAATCGCCCTTAATGGTGAGGCGTTTCACCCCCAGGGCTTCCGCGGCCTTCAAGCCCGCTATCAAACCTTCATACTCCGCTATGTTGTTGGAGACCTTTTCACCTTGCTGGAAACAGAGCTGTACGGCGTAGTAGAGCTTGTCCTGAGTGGGCGATATAAGCACCGCCCCAGCCCCAGCACCATGTCTGGAGAACGCCCCGTCGAAGTGCATGACCCAGCCTTCTGGCGCCTCGCTCCTCGGGGAGAGGGACCGATCTTCGTCGGCCTTGAGGCCTGGTGCCTCCGTCCATTCTGCCACAAAATCTGCCAACCCTGCTCCTTTGATGACCCTGGTTGTGCTGAACTCGAGCTGAAATGCTTGTAGCTCTATGTTCCACTCAGCGACCCTTCCGGCTGAGTTAGGGCTCCTGAGCACTCTCTCCAGGGGGTATGACGAGACGACTTTGATGGGATGAGCCTGGAAGTAGTGACGCAGCTTGCGCGAGGCTACCAGCAGCGCGAGGAGGAGCTTCTGAGGCATTGGGTATCGTGCCCTCGCATCCCATAGCACCGTGCTAACAAAGTAAACTGGGTGCTCGACAAGGCTGGGAGCATCTGTGGTTGCCGCGCCCTCGGGAGGTAAGGGCACCTCACGGGGCGTCGTGGCCTTGGGAGGTGGACCATCTGGTCGGGCGGCCTCTCCTGCCCCCGGTGCATTCCTCGGCAGCTGACCCTCCTCAGCTGTGGTTGCAGCTTCTGCAGGCTTTCCTTGTTCCCGTTTTGTCCTGCCTCGGGCTGCCGCTGCGGCCTTCACTTGGCGCTCCTCCTTAACCGCCACCAGGGCTGCGCTGGCGGAGTAGGGTGTGGCGGCGAGGTACAGCAGCAGGGGCTCCTGAGGGCGCGGAGCCACCATGACTGGGGGACTGGTCAGGTACCTCTTGAGATCTTGAAATGCCTTATCTGCCTCTTCAGTCCATTCAAAGGGCCCCTTTCTCTTCATCAGCTGGAAGAAAGGCAGCGCTCGCTCCCCCAGTTTGGAGATGAAGCGCCCTAGCACGGTCACGCGCCCAGTGAGCTTGTGCATTTCTCTGAGGGTCTTTGGTGGACTCATGTCTTCGACCGCCTTGACCTTCTCGGGGTTGGCCTCGATGCTGCGATGGGACACGAGGAATCCCAAGAGCTTGCCCGAGGGGACGCCAAACACACATTTCTCCGGGTTGAGCCGCAGGTTTACTGCGTCGAGGCTCGCGAAGGTCTCCTCCAGGTCTTGTATCAGGGTCTTGGCCTCCTGAGATTTTACTACAATGTCATCAATGTAGGCTTCGACATTCTTTTCGAGCTGCTGGCCCAAGGTGATGTGCATCAGTCGCTGAAAGGTTGCCCTTGCGTCACGCAGTCCGAACGGCATGCATGTATAGCAGTATACCCCGCATGGGGTCAAGAAGGCGGTCTTCTCAACGTCTTCCACTGCCATCTTGATCTGGTGATACCCGGAGAAGGCGTCCAGGAAGCATAGCAGGTCGCGCTCCGCAGTGGAATCGATAATCTGGTCGATGCGGGGGAGCGAGAACGGATCTTGCGGGCATGCCTTGTTGAGGTTGGTGAAGTCGACACACATGCGTTCCCCCCCCCTTCTTGGGCACAACGATAGGGTTGGCCAACCAATCCGGGTATCGGACCTCGCGAATGACCCCGGCGGCCTCTAGTTTGCGGGTCTCTTGGGTGATGAAAGCCTGCTTCTCTGTGGACTGCCGCCTGGCCTTCTGCTTCACGGGGCGCACATTTGGGCACACGTTGAGGTGATGCTCGATGACACTTCTGGGGATCCCCGCTGGCTGATCTGGCTCCCAAGCAAATACCTTCTTATTCGAGCGCAGGAACTTGACCAAGGCCTCCTCTTGCTCAGGCTCAAGGTTGGCGCCTATGGTGAAAGTGGCACTGGAGGACCCGTCCTCGTCGACGGGTATCTGCTTGGTCTCTGCCTTGTCCTGGGTGAATGACTGCTTCTTCTTGGCGGGCGCAGCCCCCTTGGGCTCAGGGGCCTCCACGTTGGCGGGCCGTGCCAACGCCGCTGTCTTGAAGGCGAGCTCGAGTACTCGCAGGGCGTCCCCGGTGTCCCCGCGCACGGTGAGGGTACCATTGTTCCCGGGCATCTTCATGAGGTTGTACGCCGGGTGCGTGGCGGCCATGAACTGGGCCAGTGTCGGGTAGCCGAGGATGGCGTTGTAAGGAAGGCCGATGGGGGCAATGTCGAAGTCGACCGTCTCCATGCGGAAGTTGTCATAGGTGCCGAAGGTCACCGGGAGCCGGATCTGTCCCAGGGAGTCGGATGATCTGCCCCCGACGCTCGAGAAGGATCGGCTGGGTCGCAGCCGCTCCCGGGGTATGCAGAAGAGGTCGAAAGTCTCGACCGAAAGCACGCTGAGGCCCGCGCCGCCGTCGATGAGGGTTCGGGTGATGGCCACCTGGCAAATGGTGGGGGTGCACAACAAGGGGAGCGCGCCTGAGCTGACCGGGTTGGTGGGGTGGTCCTCCGAGCTGAAGGTCAGATCGACCTCGCTCGCCACCTGGTCCGGGGGAGCCCCCTGCCGTGCGGCAACGGTGCTAACCCGGGGGGCGAAAGGCTTGACGTGGCGACTTGTGGGCGGCGCCTGCGAGCCGCCCAGGAGGGCCGCAACGACCGAAGGCGTCGGTGTCGCGGCGCAGTTACTCTGTCGCGTAGGCGGATGCTGGGGTGGTGCTTGCAGCTTGTTTCTCGCCGTGCCGGCGGCGGTGTTGACGGCGGGCAGCGGGGGACGACGAGAGCGCCCACTGGCGAGGGCCTCCGGGGCTGCGTGAGCCCGTCTGGCGCCGCGCATGGTTGCGGCGGCCGGAGGAGGGCGGAGCGGTGGAAGACGGATCCAGGCGCACCCCTACCTGGCGCGCCAAATGTCGGATTTCGGGTTCTGGCAGACCCTTAAGGTTCGAACACTGGGGTGCGCACAGAAATCACGTCCTCAACCTCCCCGTCTCGCAAAGATCTAAACTACTAAGGGAATCACACAAGAGACACAAGGTTTATACTGGTTCGGGCCACCATTGTGGTGTAATACCCTACTCCAGTGTGTGGTGGATGGATTGCCTCTTGGGGGCTGGTGATGATGAACAATACAAGGAAGAACAGCCTCGCGAGGGTCTGTTCTTGGCAGGGGTGATGAACTGCTGGGAGGAGTTCGGTCACCTTCTCTCTCTCTCTCTCTACTTGCTAGTCGGATCGGCCTACTCTGTGTGCTTCCTTACGAAAACCAAACCCTTTGCTACGTGGGTGGCCATCCCTATTTATAGAGGCCTTGGTCCTCTTCCCAAATATCGAGCGGGAAGGGAGCCAACAATGGCGGGCTAATTTGAAGGGGGACAACAAGTACTCTTATCCTGACTAAAAGTGGTCTTTGCCTGCAAAAGACTCTGCGGTGACGCCGTGCTGGGCTCCATGGTGACCTCCGTCTTGTAGTCCGCTTGGTCCTGGTCTCGTTGCACCGAAATGGCAACCTTTGCCTGATGCCTCGGTACTCCGCGGCTGCGCTTGCCCCCTTTGCACCAAAGAGGAAAGAAGGACGCTGCGCGCGCTGGCGCCTGCCTGGCGCCCTCGATCGTCATGGCTTGCGTCACGGGCGCCTCGCGAGGCACCCTGCCTTGATATCTCCATCTCCTCACGAGCCAGCCTGAGGAGGCTGCGCCTGAGGATGCGCCGTGTCGTCTGCCTCGCGAGGCTTGGCCCCTCGCGAGGGTCTTGAGTCTTGTGCTTGATGAAGATGGGCCATGTTGGGCCCCCACTCGAGCCACGCCGCAGGCCGCAGGCAGGCAAGTCTGGGGACCCCCGTTCCCAGAACGCCGACAGAATCCAATGTGGATCTTCTCCAAAGAGGGGTTGCGGTCTCTCTCAAGGAGTAGATCCGATATGGATGAGCGAAGATCTATCTCACAAATGAGCTAACACAACGCTAACCCTAACTAGAAGGAGGTGGAGGAGTATATATAGGCCTTATCCACAAAGGGGTAAGTGGGAGAGGATACATGGGCCCTTGGCCCGTTCTCTACGCACAGGCAGGGGCCGGATGTCCGGGCTGGGGGCCGGATGTCCGGGGCTTCGGGATGGGCCGGATGTCCGAGGCAAGGGGCCAGATGTTCGGGCTGGCCTAGGTCTTCCAGATGCATTCGGTGATGGAGGGACCGGATTTCCGAGCGAAGGGGGCCGGATGTCCATGGCTTTGGGAAGAGCCGGATGTCCGGGGTGATGGCCGGATGTCCGGGCTGCGCTGGGCCTTTGCGGTGCTCTCTGGATGGCCGATGCCGGATTTCCGGGGGTCAGGGCGGATGTCCGGGCTAGGGTCGGATGTCCGGCCGCTGTAGTAGCTGGCCCTTCTTCCTTCTCCTTCCTTCACTTCCGTGCACGCTTGGCCTTGGTCCTTGGGCTCTCCATGGTCTCCTCGGGTGTACTTGAGTATGCACAATGTCCGCGCTTGAAGTAGCATCCATGTCTTACATGCAGAAAAGGAAGATTCGGAAAGGAGCGAGTTCACCTTAGGTCCAAAGGCGTATGCTTGAGTTGAGTGTACATGGGGATAATCGTAGGATGCTCCGCATCATCTCCCCTCCCTTCGGAAAGATCCGACCTCAGATCGTGATCCTCATCACTATGGAAACGGTTGTTGTGGATGGACTTGTAGTTGGACGGAGTTGAAGACATTGTGCAATCCAAGTACTCCAAGGTGTCGCCGGAGTGGTATACATGCAAAAGGAGGAAACACAAGCGACACGCAGAAATACAATTAGTAGCGCACACAAAGTGTCCATCAAATAAGAAAGAGTCCGTGCGACAAGATTGATCATGACAAGGTGCATGAAGCTTATCCAAAATATATGGAATGGTATGCAAAGCATTCATGGGAGCAAAAGCATTCATTGTGCACATAAATGTATTGTGAATGTGACCAAAGCAACCACGGTGCAAAATGATGTCATAGAGAGACAGTTTATCAATATTATGAATATGGCAATGGATGCTCAATATGAGTATGTGATCATGCAATTGATGATGGGCAATATGATCATGATGTATATATATGCCGTCAAGAAAGACCACAACAAATTTGCTAAGGAAATGCACAAGCTCATATATCATGGATGACAAGGGAATACAAGATGCAACAAGGCAATCATAATATGAGTCAATCCATGCATAAGATGCAAATTTGTCATGAGTGTGAGATGTCCAATGAGCATGACATGTGTGAGCACAACCAACAATTATGAAGGTGTTGGTGTACCAATGCTCGATGTCGTGGCATGAGTGGAGGTTCGAAGGTGCTTCCAATAAGTCCAAGCGCTCCTCAATTTGAAGGCCAATAGAGCCAATCTCCCATGTCGCTCCTCCGTTCGAGAGATGTATCATGTAGACAACAAGAAGGAGACAACAATGAAAGAGTGACCCATCCAGTATGCGTAATTGAGGATGGCTCAAAGGGAAGGAGTTCACCTTTAGGAGATTCTCGTAAATGTTGGTGTTGCACACCAAATTGTCTCATGACGGTATCGCCTTGTGAATCCTTCAAAATGAAAGAACATGACAAACACTCGGAAAAACAAATGAGGTTAGCGGAGATGCAAAACCTATCATTCGTGTGGTAAAATACCCAGCAAGTGTATGGATCATGCTCATCATAAGAAAGGACATGGGAGAATTTTATAGTATGGAGGCATATGATGCGAGAACAACCAAATTCAGTAGGCTCAATCAAACAAGCATGCATCACAAGTAAGGTGTCCAAGTCTCCAAGATCAATAAGCATAGATGCAACAATTGGAGGCAAGCGACAATGAACAAGATGTATCATGTGAGAGGCACGAGCATATATGTCATCAACCCAAGAAAGCGAGTAAGAGTTGAACATGGGTGATGCGACAAAGCAAGCAATCATGGTGATCAAGTCAAGCAAACTAGTAGTGCTAAGATGCAACATACTAGAAGGAATCATGGCAAGCATGTCATGGGTGCAACTAGTGTCCATGAATAATTCACATGACATAGCACAAGCATGAAAGGAGGATATGAGCAAAATAGCATCAATAGCATGAGGCACATGATAAACATGGCAATAGCAACAAGGATCTCCACCAAGCATGCAAATACAGATAGGAGTAGCATAATGGTGAATCATGGGTAGATGCAAGCAAGGGTCACAATAGCATGGCAAAGGCATAGAAGCAAGCATACCAAGCAAAGTGAACATGGTAAATTGAGCAAGAAGCGAGAAGCGGTATATAGCCCATAGCTGTGTGAGAGCCAAGTGAGAGAGATGCGCGTAGTCGTTGCGCGAAGAGAGCGGTGGGAAGGATAGTTCACGGGATCCCAAGTCATCTTTGCTCTCTAGAGCTTGTTTCGTCAACTCTTGGGATTGAGAGATTGACGAGTATACGTGAGTACCTACACAAAACAAAGACAAAGGGAAAATTGTGTGTGCGTGGTATATGTACACATCATCCATCATGATGCGCACGTGCAAGTGTTGTTGAGAACAAAATAGCCAATGCTCAAATAAATGAGATGCGTGATATAGAAACATGTCATCCATCATGAGAGGTTTGTTATTATGTAGAGCATAATGGAGAATCAAATTGTGTAATGCATCACAAGAAATATGTAGAGCATTGTTATTCATGGAATGCATATGGTGCAAGCAATCATGGCAAACATGCAAAGTTTGGAATGCATCAAAATCTCCTAATATGTATGATGAAACTATGGGGTCTCCTCATGAGAATTAATGGAAACACCACATGGAGAATATTGACAACATCCAAAACAAAGCATATTTGGTTCTATGTGATCATGGCATGGCATAGTAGATGAATTGCGCAAATCATGTAAAGGAAGCATGGCAATATCATCACATGAAAAACAAAAGCCAATGACCATCATCTCGTCATCTATGCCATAAGTGCAAATGGGATTGATTTTAATGGGGCATGCATAGTTACTATGTTGAGATTGAAATGATGCAATATGGGATATCTCACTCATATCATATGACAAGGTTAATGGATTGTGAAACATGATGTGACCAAAAGAATTTTCACATGATATCCTATGGAGCACAACATCACAACTAGGAAACTCGACATGCTCGTCAACATATTCATCAGAAATAGGTAAGTCATGACATGAGGAAGTAGCACTAGCATGAAGCATGGGAGTAGGTGTGTCGACATCATGCAAGCAATCATTTGTAAAATAGTCCACTAGTGGGACAAGAGAAGCACCATCACCTATGTTACCTTTGGAGCATCGCTCATGTGTTGTAGGTGAGGTGTCGAAGACCAAGTCATGGTCATCTTCATCTTGATGGAACCATGTGGGGGTGCATCATTGTCCACCATGGACATCGTTGTCTCCATTGGAGATATGGACTCGCCGAGGATAGGCATGTCGTCATGTAGGAGACCTAGCACCAAAGAAAACATAGTCGGAGTAGAGGTTAAGTTGTTAGAAATCATAGTGGCCTCACGTGCCGTGTCAACTACCTCACTCACTAAGTGTGGTGGCTCACTCACTCCCTCTTGGATGCTCTCAAGTGTGGGGCTGGTGGTGGTCACACTCATCCTCTCATAGGAAATGTACTCAATGTCACAAATGGTGGAGTCACTCATATCACTCATGGTGGGGTGGCTCTCCTCACATGGGAATTGGGGCATCTCTTTATATGTGGGTGTCGGAGAGATGTTGGTGCAAATGTCTCCATGCTCAATCATGTCGTAGTTGTAGCCGTGGATGAAGGCCAAAGATGGCACATCATCACTCTCGTCCAAGACCAAAGATGATGTCTCATGTGCGGTCTCGTAGCTTGATTCAGAGTATGAGTCCAATATGGGCGCTGTCTTCATGTTGTTGAAGAGGTTCGTGCTCGTCGCCGTGGTCGAAAGGGATGGCCCTTGCTCAACCTTCTTGTCGCCGTCTTGTTGTTGGAGGCCCATATGATGTGGCACCTCGTAGCTCGTCTCCATGACCAAGGGGAATTTCCCATGCTCGGCCATCTTCCTTGAGGGGCTTCCAAAGATGGAAGTGTCGCCCTTGCTCGTAGGTGGTCGCCTTGTACTTGAAGATGTCGGTTTAGGCGAACTCATGGGAAGTAGGAGAAGATGCCGTATGTCTGAAGGTGAAGATGCCTTGAGAATGCTTGGTGAAGATGCCGAAGTGGTGGTGGTAGTAGTCGTAGCGTGCTCTTGGTGGTGCTTGTCTCACGGTCTTCTATTGTGCTCTTGAGGCATGGCCTTAGCGTGAATTAGAGCTTGTTGGGACTTGTGCATTTGTGCTTGTTGAGCATCGTCATGATGATGTTGGCGTTGTCGCACTTGAGCTCATAGTAGATGTCGTTTTTCGTACTCTTGCACATGTTGCTTGGAGGTGACTTGCCCTTCATGACGAGATGGATCACGAAAGTGATGGTGGTCGCCATGGAGATGTGGACGTGGACGACTTGCGCTTGCATCATTTTTGCACTCCGGAGACTTGTGACTTGAACGTCGCCTCCTTGAAGATGATGAAGGGGAAGAACCGTTGATCAATAAGGTCCGAATATCCACCATCCTTGCATCTTGCTCCTCCTTTTGTGCGGAAAGCTGGTTGTCGATGTAGTCCCTTTTCCTTGCTTCGGAGTGACGAATGTCGATGGAGAGGTTCTCGATGCGCTCACGCAATCGTGATTGTGCACCTTTCATTTATCGTTGTAGATTGAAGATTGAGGCTTTGGTGATGTAGTTGTTCACGCCGTCGTTGTTGTCGAAGACCGGAGATGAAATGCCTTGCCTATTCATCACAATACTCGAGCAAATATGAGTGGAGAAAGGAGAAGAACTTATACAAAATGTACATTGACCGATGTTGAAGATGGATCAATGATAACTCAATGATGTAACAAGGAAATAGCACAATTGGTACCAATTCTTGTCGGTTTCTCACACCTACGCAGATAAGGCTTATGGTGGAGCTCGGTGAGGATAGTGGCACAAAAATTTAATGTAAAATGTTAGCAAGAGTAAATAATGTTGAAAGAGATTCTCAAATTTGCAAGTGAGACAAGTAGACTAATAGAAATATGGGTGGCACACGGAAACACACACACAGATAGATAAAATGGGTTCGTGCAACCAAGGAATGAGCACAAAATGTGGAATCCACGGAAAACGCTCGTGTTGCACAACTCAAGAGAGATGTTAGCACGATTGCTCTATAGGCGGATACGACACTTGTGCACAACCTATAAGATGCAAAATGTATGAACTTTCTATCCCAAGTATGCTATATATGTATGATGTTTCGGTGGTATGATCCAAGATGATCGGATATGAAAATCCTATATGCAATGTGGTATGATGCTATGGCTATTGCTTACAAGCTTATTTGCTCTTTCTCTTTTGCTTAAAAGCTTATTCTTTTTTTGCATATGGCCACAATGCGGAATGCACAAACCAAGATAGCGATCAGGTATATGCGGGAACAAACTTGAGGCACACGAGATGATATGATGATACCAATATGATATGGTATGTATGCAATGTATGGTGTAGATCACTAATGTGCACAAGTAACGTTGCCGGCAATACTCAAATGGCTAGTCTTGATAGGCAAGTGACACAAAATAGGCTAGGGGTTATCCATGCAATGGCAAGGGAATGTACAATGGAGGGATACCACAATACCAAGATGATATGGAGGTTACTGTCAAGGGTTTGTCGTTTGTAATCCACGGACGGATGATGGTGAAGTGGTCAATGTCGATGACGAACTCGAGGCGATGATGAGTGGCGGTGATCTTGATGGAGATACCAAGATGATGGAGACTCATCCCTAAGTAGCCGAAACACCTTAGGAGACGGAAAAACCGTGAACTCAAAATCTCAAATCTCAAATGGTGGTAGCGGGAATGCGGAAGCTCAAATGGGATTGCCGAAATGGAGGGTAAGGTGGTGGAATATACACGGTGTCGGAGTTGGAAGCACGGTCCCTAAGTAGCCGAAACACCTTAGGAGACACAACTCACAACACAAACAAAATTGGGTTAAGTTGGGGTGGCGAAAGTGTACGGTGGGCAAGCCTATGTGGGATTTATGGTGGTGGTGGTTGATCAAGAAGAAATCATCCCTAAGTAGCCTAGACACCTTAGGAGACTCAAATCACTCCTCAAGCAACCACTAATGCAATGGAGAACAAAAATGGTTAGGTTGCGGAAGTCGGTGGTGGTGTAGCGGATGATGTGGTGGAAGCCCTAGGCAAAGATGCCAAAATTCACAAAATTTTATGGAGTCAAAAGAGGTTGGTGGTATTTTTGTGGGAAGGGGGATGTCAAGAGCTTTTCAACAAGCTAAAGAACGTCAAAAAGGACTCCAGATGAATTAGTTATGGACAAAACGGTGAAACAGGGTTAGCTGAAATGTCAGGGGCCGGACATCCGGGCTCGCGGCCGGAAATCCGAGACCTGATGTCCAGAACCGCGTGTGAATTGCGCTCCAGGAGCCAGATGTCCGGCTTGGGGCCCGAATGTATGGCCAGGTGGCCCGGATGTCTGGCCCGACGATTCCAGATCGTGATTTGGACTTTGAAACTCGATTTGGGGGCGGAAATAGATGATTTTAGGGGCAAAATTGCGGAGATTTCGTGGATGGAAAGTGGGGAAACTTGGGGATACGCTAGATCCACTTGAAACCAAGCAAGTCCATGGATCAAATCCAACAAAACATCATCAAAACCAACAAATCACAAAAACAGTTCGGGCTATTTTTTGGGAATTTTTGAATTAGGGAAAAAATCAATAAAAACAAGGCTAGCAACACAAAGGGGGCTCCAAAATCGTGATCAACATGGCTCTTGATACCATGATGATGTAGGGTGGAACCCTAGATGGTCGATCTTTCACGAAAGGAGCGGATCTCACGAAGAACACGAATAACACGAGGGGAAACACGAGGGGAAACACGAGAGAATCACTCAAACCAACAAGAACGATCACACATGTGCTAGATCCTTGAAACACAAAGAGAGATACATGATCCAAAGTCAACAAAGGACGATACAAGAGGTAACCGGTTCTTCTCCATGAGGAGGTCTTGATGGTCTTCTCCGTGAGGAGGTCTTGAATCCAACATGGATCTTCTTCGAAGAGGGTCCACAGTCTCTCTCAAGGAGTAGATCCGATATGGATGAGCGAAGCTCTATCTCACAAATGAGCTAACACAATGCTAACCCTAACTAGAAGGAGGTGGAGGAGTATATATAGACCTTTAGCCACGAAGGGGTTAGTGGGAGAGGATACATGGGCCCTTGGCCCGTTCTCTGCGCACAGGCATTGCCTGGATGTCCGGGCTGGGGGCCGGATGTCCGGGGCTTCGGGACGGGTCAGATGTCCAGGGCTAGGGGCCGGATGTCCAGGCTGGCCTGGGTCTTCCAGATGCATTCGGTGATGGAGGGGCCGGATTTCCGGGCAAAGGGGGTGGATGTCCGAGGCTTCAGGAGGAGTCGAATGTCCGGGGTGATGGCCGGATGTTCGGGCCGCGCTGGGCCTTTGTGGTGCTCACTGGATGGCCGATGTCGGATTTCCGGGGGTCGGGCCGGATGTCCGGGCTGGGCTGGATGTCCGGGCTAGGGATGGATGTCCGACCGCTGTATTAGCTGGCCCTTCTTACTTCTCCTTCCTTCACTTCCGTGCATGCTTGGCCTTGGTCCTTGGGCTCTCCATGGTCTCCTCGGGTGTACCTTAGTATGCACAAGGTCCGCATTTGAAGTAGCATCCATGTCTTACATGCGGAAAAGGAAGATTCGGAAAGGAGCGATTTCACCTTAGGTCCAAAGGCGTATGCTTGAGTGTACATGGGGATGAATGTAGGATGCTCCGCATCACAATTCTTTCTAGATCTATTAAAAGCCTTTTGCAAAATTAATTTGAGCTCTCTATTGCTAAGTTCTACTTGACCACTAGACTGTGGGTGATAAGGAGATGCAATTCTATGATTAACATCATACTTAGCAAGCATTTTACGAAAGGCACCATGAATAAAATGTGAACCACCATCAGTCATTAAGTATCTAGGGACTCCAAACCTTGGAAAAATAACTTCTTTAAGCATCTTAATAGAGGTGTTATGATCAACACTACTAGTTGGAATAGCTTCTACCCACTTAGTAACGTAATCAACAACAACTAAAATATGTGTATACCCATTAGAGGAAGTAAACGGTCCCATATAATCAAAGCCCCAAACATCAAATGTTTCAATAACAAGTGAATAATTCATAGGCATTTCTTGACGTCTACTAATATTACCAATTCTTTGATATTCATCGCAAGACAAAACAAAGTTACGGGCATCCTTGAAGAGAGTAGGTCAATAAAAACCGGATTGCACTACCTTATGTGCAGTTCTATCTCCCGCATGGTGTCCTCCATAAGCCTTAGAGTGACACTTGCGTAGGATCTGTTCCTATTCATGCTCAGGTACACAACATCTAATGACACCATCTACCCCTTCTTTATAAAGGTGTGGGTCATCCCAAAAGTAATGTCTTAAATCATAGAAGAACTTTTTCTTTTGCTGGTATGTGAAACTAGGTGGTATAAATTTAGCAACAATATAATTAGCATAATCAACATACCATGGAGCAATACGAGAAGCATTTATGACAACTAGTTGTTCATCAGGAAAGCTATCATCAATAGGTAGTGGGTCATCAAGAACATTCTCTAACCTAGACAAGTTGTCTGCAACGGGGTTCTCAGCTCCCTTTCTATCAATAATATGCAAATCAAATTCTTGTAGCAAGAGAACCCATCTAATAAGTCTAAATTTGGCATCTTTCTTTTCCATAATATATTTAATAGCAGCATGATCAGTGTGAACAGTTACTTTAGAATCAACAATATAAGGTCTGAACTTATCACAAGCAAATACAACAACTAAAAATTCTTTTTCGGTAGTAGCATAATTTCTCTAGGCACTGTCCAGAGTCTTACTAGCATATTGGATAACATTTAATTTCTTATCAACTCTTTGTACTAGAACAACCCCTACAGCATAATCACTAGCACCACACATAATTTCAAGGGGTAAATTCCAATCAGGTGGCTGAACAATAGGTGCAGAGATAAAGGCTTTCTTAAGTATTTCAAATTCTTCTACACAATCATCATCAAAAACAAAAGGAACATCTTTTTGTAAGAGATTAGTCAGAGGCCGAGAAATTTTAGAGAAGTCCTTAATGAACCTCCTATAAAATTGGCATGACCAAGGAAACTTCTTATACCTTTAATGTCCTTAGGACACGACATCTTTTCAATATCATCAACCTTAGCTTTATCAACTTCAATACGTCTTTCAAAAATTTTATGCCCCAAGACAATACCTTCATTAACCATAAAGTGTCACTTCTCCCAATTCAAGACAAGATTAGTTTCTTCACATCTATGCAAAACTCGATCAAGGTTGCTTAAGCAATCATCAAAAGAAGTTCCGTATACGGAGAATCATCCATGAAAACCTGAACAATCTTTTCACAAAAGTCAGAGAATATAGCAGTCATACATCTTTGAAAAGTAGCAGGTGCATTGCATAAACCAAAAGACATACGTCTATAAGCAAAGGTACCGAAAGGGAAAGTAAAAGTTGTCTTTTCTTGACCCTCTTTTGACACAGGTATTCGAGAGAAACCAGAATAACCACCTAGAAAGAAAATATGTGTATGTTTGGATAATCTTTCTAGCATTTGATCAATAAAAGGAAAAGGGTAATGATCCTTTTTAGTAGCTTTATTTAATTTGCGGAAATCAATTACCATTCTATAACCTGTAACAATTCTTTGTGGGATCAATTCATCTTTATTATTAGGAACAACAGTAATACCTCCCTTCTTAGGGACACAATGGACAGGGCTTACACACTGACTATCAGCAACGGGATAAATTATACCTACCTCCAGAAGCTTTAGTATTTCTCTTCTTACCACTTCTTTCATCTTAGGACTTAACCGTCGTTGGTGATGAACAACCGGTTTCGCGTCTTTCTCCAATTTTATTTTGTGGTGGCAGAGAGTGGGACTAATGCCCTTAAGATCATCAAGAGTATATCCAATAGTAGCATGGTGCTTCTTCAGAGTTTTCAATAATTTCTTTTCTTCATGCTCTAAAAGGTTAGCACTAATAATAACAGGATATATCTCTTTCTCATCAAGATAAGCATATTTAAGAGTATCAGGTAAAGGTTTAAGCTCAAACACGGGATCGCCTTTGGGTGGAGTAGGATCCCCTAGAATTTCAACAGGCAAGTTGTGTTTCAAAATAGGCCCTGTTTAAAGAATACTTCATCTATTTCCCTTCTTTCATTCATAAACATATCATTTTCATGGTCTAGCAAATATTGTTCTAAAGGATCATTAGGAGACACGGCAATAGAGTCAAGACCAATAATTTCATATTTACTAGGCAATTCTTTATCATGGGGTTGTCTATGAAACTTAGCAAAATTAAACTCATGAGACATATCCCCCAAACCAACAGAAACAATATCCTTATTGTAGTCTATCTTAGCATTAGCAATATTCAAGAAGGGTCTACCAAATACAATGGGACAAAAGTTATCTTGTGGGGAACCAAGAACAAGAAAATCAGCAGGATATTTAACTTTTCTGCACAAGACTTCAACATCTCTAACAATCCCAACTGGTGAAATAGTGTCTATTGGCAAGTTTAATAGTAACATCAATTTCCTCTATCTCAGCAGGTGCAATTGAAGGAAATATGCCCTAGAGGCAATAATAAAGTTATTATTTATTTCCTCATATCATGATAAATGTTTATTATTCATGCTAGAATTGTATTAACCGGAAACATAATACATGTGTGAATACATAGACAAACATGGTGTCACTAGTATGCCTCTACTTGACTAGCTCGTTGATCAAAGATGGTTCAGTTTCCTAACCACAAACATGAGTTGTCATTTGATTAATGGGATCACATCATTAGGAGAATGATGTGATTGACTTGACCCATTTCGTTAGCTTAGCACTTGATCGTTTAGTTTATTGCTATGGCTTTCTCCATGACTTATACATGTTCCTATGACTATGAGATTATGCAACTCCCGAATACCAGAAGAACATTTTGTGTGCTACCAAACATCACAATGTAAATGGTTGATTATAAAGGTGCTCTATAGGTGTCTCCGATGGTGTTTGTTGAGTTGGCATAGATCAAGAATAGGATTTGTCACTCTGATTGTCGGAGAGGTATCTCTGGGCCCTCTCGGTAATGCACATCACTATAAGCCTTGCAAGCAATGTGACTAATGAGTTAGTTACGGGATGATGCACTACGGACCGAGTAAAGAGACTTGCCGGTAACGAGATTGAGCTAGGTATTAAGATACCGATGATCAAATCTCGGGCAAGTAACTTACCGATGAAAAAGGGAACAACGTATATTGTTATGTGGTTTGACCGATAAAGATCTTCGTAGAATATGTAGGAATCAATATGAGAATCCAGGTTCCGCTATTGATTATTGACCGGAGACGTGTCTCGATCATGTCTACATAGTTCTCGAACCCGTAGGGTCCGCACGCTTAAAGTTATGTGACGATCGGTATTATGAGTTTTTGTGTTTTGATGTACCGAAGGTAGTTCGGAGTCCCGGATATGATCACGGACATGACGAGGATTATCAAAATGGTCAAGACGTAAATATCAATATATTGGACGACTATGTTCGGACACCAGAAGTGTTTCGGGAGGTTTCAGGCATATACCGGAGAACCGGGGGGTTACCGGAACCCCTCAGGGCGTATATTGGGCCTAATGGGCCCTAGTGGGAGAAGAGGAGAGGCGGCCAAGGGAAGCCGCGCGCCCCCTCCCCCTCTAGTCCGAATTGGACGAGGACGGGGGGGGGGGGGGTGGCGCCTCCCTTTCCTTCTTTTCCTCTCTCCCTTCCTTCCCTTCTCCTACTCCTACTAGGAAAGGAGGAGTCCTACTCCCGATGAGAGTAGGACTTCCCCCTTGGTGCACCCTCCTCCTTGTCCGTCCGCCTCCCCCTAGCTCCTTTATATACGGGGGCAGGGGCACCCCATGGACACAACAATTGATGATTGATCTCTTAGCCGTGTGCGGTGCCCCTCCACCATAATCTACCTCGGTCATATCGTAGCGGTGCTTAGGTGAAGTCGTGCATCGGTAGCATCATCATCACCGTCACCACGCCGTCGTGCTGATGAAGCTCTTGCCGGAAGCTCTACTGGATCGTGAGCTCACGGGACGTCACTGAGCTAAACGTGTGCTGAACGCGGAGGTGCCGTACATTCGGTGCTGAGGATCGGTCGATTGTGAACACGTACGACTACATCAACCGCGTTGTTATAACGCTTCCGCTTACGGTCTACAAGGGTACGTAGACAACACTCTCCCCTCTCGTTGCTATGCATCACCATGATCTTTCGTGTGCGTAGGATTTTTTTTGAAATTACTGTGTTCCCCAATAGTGGCATCCGAGCCAGGTTTATGCGTAGATGTTATATGCACGAGTAGAACACAAGTGAGTTGTGGGCGATACAAGTTATACTGCTTACCAGCATGTCATACTTTGGTTCGGTGGTATTGTTGGATGAAGCGGCCTGGACCGACATTACGCTTACGCTTACGTGAGACTGGTTCTACCGACGTGCTTTGCACATAGGTGGCTGGCGGGTGTCAGTTTCTCCAACTTTAGTTGAACCGAGTGTGGCTATGACCGGTCCTTGCGAAGGTTAAAACAACACTAACTTGACAAAATATCATTGTGGTTTTGATGCGTAGGTAAGAACGGTTCTTGCTCAACCCATAGCAGCCACGTAAAAACTTGCAACAACAAAGTAGAGGACGTCTAACTTGTTTTTGCTGGGCATGTTGTGATGTGATATGGTCAAGACATGATGCTATATTTATTGTATGAGATGATCATGTTTTGTAACGGAGTTATCGGCAACTGGCAGGAGCCATATGGTTGTCACTTTATTGTATGCAATGCAATCGCCCTGTAATTGCTTTACTTTATCACTAAGCGGTAGCGATAGTCGTATAAGTAATAGTTGGCCAGACGACAACGATGCTACGATGGAGTTCAAGGTGTCGCGCCAGTGTCGATGGTGATCATGACGGTGCTTTGGAGATGGAGATCAAAGGCATAAGATGATGATGGCCATATCATATCACTTATATTGATTGCATGTGATGTTTATCCTTTATGCATCTTATTTTGCTTTGTTTGACGGTAGCATTATAAGATGATCTCTCACTAAATTTCAAGGTAAAAGTGTTCTCAATGAGTATGCACCATTGCCAAAGTTCGTCGTGCCGAGACACCACGTGATGATCGGGTGTGATAAGCTCAACGTTCATCTACAACGGGTGTAAGACAGTTTTGCACACGCAGAATACTCGGGTTAAACTTGACGAGCCTAGCATATGCAGATATGTCCTCCGAGCACTGAGACCGAAAGGTCAAGCGTGAATCATCTAGTAGATATGATCAACATAGAGATGTTCACCATTGAAAACTACTCCATCTCACGTGATGATCAGTTATGGTTTAGTTTATATGGATCACGTGATCACTTAGATGATTAGAGGGATGTCTATCTAAGTGGGAGTTCTTAAGTAATATGATTAATTGAACTTAAATTTATCATGAACTTAGTACCTGATAGTATTTTGCTTGTCTATGTTATTGTAGATAGATGGCCCGTGCTGTTGTTCCGTTGAATTTTAATGTGTTCCTTGAGAAAGGAAAGTTGAAAGATGATGGTAGCAATTACACGGACTGGGTCCATAACTTGAGGATTATCCTCATTGCTGCACAGAAGAATTACGTCCTGGAAGCACCGCTGGGTGCCGGGCCTGCTGCAGATGCTACTGACGATGTTAAGAACGTCTGGCAGAGCAAAGCTGATGACTACTCGATAGTTCAGTGTGCCATGCTTTACGGCTTAGAACCGGGACTTCAACGATGTTTTGAACGTCATGGAGCATATGAGACGTTCCAGGAGTTGAAGTTAATATTATTAGCAAATACCCGGATTGAGAGATATGAAGTCTCCAATAAGTTCTACAGCTGTAAGATGGAGGAGAATAGTTCTGTCAGTGAACATATACTCAAAATGTCTGGGTATAACAATCACTTGATTCAACTGGGAGTTAATCTTCCAGATGATAGTGTCATTGATAGAACTCTTCAATCACTGCCACCAAGCTACAAGAGCTTCATGATGAACTATAATATGCAAGGGATGGATAAGACAATTCCCGAGCTCTTCGCAATGCTAAAGTCTGCGGAGGTAGAAATCAAGAAGGAGCATCAAGTGTTGATGGTCAACAAGACCACCAGTGATGAGGACATCAATACCATCGTTACACCCACATCCCCTGCTGCTATACATACTGGACCAATTACTAGAGCTCGCGCACGCCAATTGAATTATCAGGTACTTTCGTTTCTTTGTAACGATTCTAATGTTCATGAGAATATGATGCTGCCTAAATTGGATACATTTGTTTTGCTTACAAATGAAGGGCCTAGCTTGGACAAGAAATATGAACCTTGGAGCAAGTTCAAGCATGGAGATGATGGCATGCGCAAGGGGATCAAGAACAGAGTTACAAGTAATGATTTCAGGACTTTGAAGCCACCATAAGGAGTGCATGAAGCCTTGGACGAAATATACATGATTCCACTTCATAAATTTCCTCCAGAGGCTATTCTAGGTGCTGCTCACCTTATTATTGGGCCAAGCCCATGTATTTTCGAAATACTTAAGTATAGGCTGTTTTTAGAGTCCGTATTTGTGGGGAAACAAGAGTTAGGGTTGGTTTCGGACCCCTCCTCCAAGGGCCACGAAATTCCCCCCTCTTCCTCCATATATACAACCCTTAGGGCGTTGTTTATACTTTGGGTTTTGTTTAGATTAAAAGTTCGACATAGCTGCAACTTCGCGTACTTCGTTTGTGTCCGACGACCAGATCAAGACGTCATAGAACCCCGCCTTCATTAATAAAGCTTTCCTCTTTAATTCGCAATATCCAGATTGCAATCTTAGTTTCTTTCTTGTTCTTCGTTTGCTCGCAGGAAATAGACCCTCGTGGTCAGGTTGATCGTGCTCTGGCGTGGTCAATAACCCTTGGAAGTTGGTTTAGCGATTGCTAAGGCGCGACGTCTTCGCACGTTCGTAGTCAGATCGTCAAAGTCGACTCCCACAGAAAACGATATCTATCTCATTGAAACATCAGGCACCTTCGCCTCTATCAAGTGGTATCAGATTTCCAGGTTGCTCGGTGAGATTTTATAGTTTTTCGTAGTTTAGATCGAGTCTGTTCTTCATACCTACAATCCACGAAAAAGCCAAAAAAATAGGGTTAGTTCATCATATCTGAACCAATCTGAGCCTTTTTATAATATTTTTAGGGTTTTGCATTGTTGAATTTGCGGTTGCATCGTCGTGTGTAGTTGCTGCTCTTAGTGTGTAGTCCTTTAGAGTTTCGAGTTCTGTTCACAAGTTGTCATGCTGCCGCCGCACCATTGTCATCACCGCTACCATATACCACCATCGTCATCACCGCTGCCATATACCACCATCGTCAACACCACTACCTTTACCACATATCCACCGCCATCATGATAATCCGAGTCCACCTCCATCACCGATTCGCCACCAGTCCGAGTTCCACCGCCATACATATATCCGCCACCAGTCCGAGTTTCCACCAGATTCATCTCCGCCACCAGTCCTAGTTTGAGTCTAGTATTTGTTGCTTTGTTTTGGATATCCAGATCACGCCATACTCTGAGTCGTGACAGAGTCGGACTCCCCAACTTCCGTGCTACCCACAGTAGAAAAATAGTTCCAGTTCAAAAAAAACTAAGTCTGAAAAATTCTGGCTAGGCAGTTTTTAGACCATTTATAGACATTTTCGAAAAAAAATTGTTGCCGAGCAAAAAAAAGTGAGGAAAAAAGTGAAAAAGGGGAAAAAAATTCAGAGCGTGCTCCTCCCTTATTTATGTGCAGCGCCATGATTTTGTTAGTGTTCTAGGCTCGCGTCTCTAGCACGGTCTAGCCTAGGACCAGCACAGTACCGTCGTTGAGCGTTTATTCAACTTTGCATCTCTGAATTGATTATTGCTGACCCTTTTTGCTACCATATTATAAGCCTTCCTAGCTCCACATACATCTACGTCGTGCGTTTGACTCTCCCTGGTAATCGCTCTATCCAAGCTTTGAGAGTTTTGACTACGACGCTTGCCGATCTCCGCCTGCTGCTGGGTAAGAATTGGTAAGAATTTGAGATTTGCTTGACGGGTTTGTAACACCCACCACCACCTCTTGTTAGTAGTCTGTAGGATCATTTTCTTGTGTGTTTCTATTGCTGCTAACCATGGCAGGATCACAAGCCGACGAGACTAACTGGGAGAACATGACGAATGCATAATAAATTTTAGCAAATGATGAGTGGACAGGTGCAAGATGTGCTAAACAGATTTGAAGAGGCCACAGAGAAGATAGATGGCATGGAGAAGACCTTTGAAACAAAGCTTGATAACAAGTTTAATGAATTGCTCGCGCGTCTTCCACCACCACCACCGGCTGCACGTAACGCACCTCTACAACAACAACAACAATAACAACGACTACCTCCATGTCGTGAAATAGCCCTTCGCCAAGCGAGTCGTGTCCCTCTTGCGCCTGGCCAAACTGTTGGTGCTGCTATTGATTCTTCTATGCCTCCTGCTACTGATGCGGAGGAGGATGATTATGTGGGAGATTACGAGGATGAGGTTGATCAAAATCAGAACTACGTGCAACCACCAGCACCACAACCACCAGGTCATCCACATGCAAATAATGGCAATGGTAGGGCTCCCCCTCAGGTACGAGATCATGACCATCTCCTAAGCTGAAATTGAATATTCCACCATCTGAGGGTAGATATGTTCCTGATATATATCTTACTTGGGAGTTATAAACTGAACAACGATTTACATGTTTACAATATCCTGAGGAGAGACGTGTTCCTGTTGCTGTTTGTGCTTTCACTAGCTTTGCATGTGTTTGGTGGTCTGAACATTGTAGATTATATCATATTCCAGCTACTTGGGCTGCTTTGAAAACTGCTATGCATACTCGTTGGGTTCCACCATATTATCAATGTGAATTACTTCAAAAATTGCAATGTTTAAGACAAGGAAAAAATTCTGTAGAAGAATATTATCAGGAATTACAAACTGGCATGATTAGATGTGGTATTGTTGAGGAGAATGAAGCTATGCTTGCATGTTTTATGGGTGGATTAAATAGAGAGATTCAGACCATTGTAGAGTATAAGGAGTATAATAATATCACTCGTTTATTCCATCTTGCTTGTAAAGCTGAACGTGAAGTGCAGGATCAACATGCATTGGCGCGAACTAACTTTTCTGCAGGTCGATCTTCATCATGGACACCACGTGCATCCTTTACTTCCACTGCACCATCACCTCCATCAGGTGCCACCTCCAGCCGTGATATAAGAAAGCAGGGACAACCACCACTATCTGCCAAGAGCACACCTGTCGGGCCTACGCAGAGCTCTTCTTCTTCCATGGCATCAACAGGGCACACAAGTGATATTATTTGTTGTCATTGTAAGGGAAGAGGACATTTTGCGAGAGAATGCAAATCTCAGCGTGTGATGATTGCTACTGAGGATGGTGGGTATGAGTCCGCTAGTGACTATGATGAGGAGACTTTGGCTCTTATTACACATGAAGAACACAGTGGAGATGATTCTGATCATGAGACGCAATACATGGCTGCTGAAGATGCTGACAAGTATGAATGATTAGTGGCTCAACGTGTTTTGAGTGTGCAGGTTACACAAGCTGAGCAAAATCAGAGGCATAATTTGTTCCATACAAAGGGAGTTGTGAAGGAACGTTCTGTTAGCGTCATCATAGATGGAGGGAGCTGCAACAACTTGGCTAGCGTGGATATGGTGGAGAAGCTATCTCTCACCACAAGACCACATCCACATCCTTACTACATCCAATGGTTCAACAACAGCGGCAAGGTTAAGGTAACACGTACTGTTCGTGTGCATTTTAGTATCTCTACATATGCTGATTATGTTGACTGTGATGTGGTGCCCATGCAAGCATATTCCTTATTACTTGGTAGACCATGTCAATTTAATAAAAAATATGTAGACCATGGTAGAAATAATCAGTATACTCTTGTTCATAAGGATAGCCATATTACTTTCTTCCTATGACTCCTCATTCCATTTTGAAAGATGATATCAATAGAGCTAATAAAGCAAAACAGGAGAAACATAAGAGTGAAAATTAGATTGTGGCCAAAGAATTTGAGCAAAAAATGAAGCCTAATACTAAACCATCTACTATTGCTTCTAAAATTAAATTGAAAAGTGCATGTTTACTTGCCACAAAATCTAATATTGATGAGCTAGATTTCAACAAATCTGTTTGCTATGATTTTGTGTGCAAAGAGGCATTATTTTCATTCGAGGATGTGCCTTCCTCTTTGCCCCCTGCTATCACTCACATTTTGTAGGAGTTCACTGACGTCTTTCCACAAGACGTGCCACCGGGATTACCACCTATTCGAGGGATTGAGCATCAAATTGACTTAATTCCCGATGCATCGCTACCCAACCATGCACCATACCATACCAATCCAGAGGAGACGAAGGAGATTATGTGTCAAGTACAGGAGCTGCTCGACAAAGGTTATATACGTGAATCTCTTAGTCCTTGTGCTGTTCCGATTATACTAGTGCCTAAAAAGGATGGTGCATCGCGTATGTGTGTTGATTGTAGAGGCATTAATAATATTACTATTCGTTATATTCATCCTATTCCTAGGCTAGATGATATGCCTGACGAATTGAGTGGCTCTACAATATTCTCCAAAGTTGATTTGCGTAGTGGATACCATCAAATTCGTATGAAATTGGGAGATGAATGGAAAACTGCATTTAAAACTAAGTTTGGTTTATATGAGTGGTTAGTCATGCCTTTTGGGTTAACTAATGCACCTAGTACTTTCATGAGGTTAATGAACAAAGTTTTACGTGCTTTCATTGGACGTTTTGTGGTAGTCTATTTTGATGATATACTGATTTATAGTAAATCTTTGGAGGAACATTTGGAACATTTACGTGTTGTTTTTATTGCTCTACGTGATGCATGTTTATTTGGTAACCTTGGAAAGTGCACCTTTTGCACCGACCGAGTATCTTTTCTTGGCTATGTTGTTACTCCACAGGGAATTGAAGTTGATAAAGCCAAGATTGAAGCTATTGAGAGTTGGCCGCAGCCCAAAACGGTCACACAAGTGAGGTGTTTCCTTGGCCTCTCTTGTTTCTATAGGCGTTTTGTGAGAGATTTTAGCAGCATTGCTGCACCTCTCAACGAGCTTACAAAGAAGGATGTGCCTTTTGTTTGGGGTACCACACAGGAAGAAGCCTTCACGATATTGAAAGATAAGTTCACACATGCTCCTTTACTCCAACTTCTTGATTTTAATTAGACTTTTGAGCTTGAATGTGATGCTAGTGGAATTGGATTAAGATGTGTGTTATTACAAGATGGCAAACTTGTTGCATACTTTTCTAAAAAATTGAGTGGGCCTAGTCCGAACTATTCTACTTATGATAAAGAAATATATGCTCTTGTTCGGACCTTAGAAACATGGCAACACTATTTATGGCCCAAGGAACTTGTTATACATTCTGATCATGAATCTTTGAAACACATTAAAAGTCAAGCAAAACTGAACCGTAGACATGCTAAATGGGTTTAATTCATTGAGACTTTCCCTTATGTCATTAAACACAAGAAGGGTAAAGAAAATGTTATTGCTGATGCACTATCTCGTCATTATACTATGCCTTCACAACTTGACTTTAAAATATTTGGTTTGGAGACCATCAAAGATCAATATGTGCATGATGCTGAATTTAAAGATGTATTGCAGAATTGTAAGGAAGGGAGAACTTGGAACAAGTTCGTTCTTAACGATGGATTTGTGTTTCGTGCTAATAAGCTATGCATTCTAGCTAGCTCCGTTCGTCTTTTGTTGTTGCAGGAGGCGCATGGAGGAGGATTATTGGGACACTTTGGCGTCAAGAAGACGGAGGATATACTTGCTACACATTTCTTTTGGCCAAAGATGAGACGAGATGTTGAGCGTTTTGTTGCTCGCTGCACTACATGTCAAAAAGCTAAGTCAGGACCCAATCCTCATGGTTTGTACATGCCTTTGCCTGTACCTAGTGTTTCTTGGGAGGATATATCTATGGACTTTGTTTTAGGTTTACCTCGAACAAAGAAAGGGAGGGATAGCATATTTGTTGTCGTGGATAGGTTCTCGAAAATGGCACACTTTATACCATGTCATAAAAGCGATGATGTTGTTAATGTTGCTAATTTGTTCTTTTGTGAAATTATTCGCTTGCATGGTGTGCCAAATACTATTGTTTCAGATCATGATACTAAATTTCTTAGCCACTTTTGGAGATGTTTATGGGCTAAGTTGGGGACTAAACTACTTTTTAGTACTACTTGTCACCCCCAAACTAATGGACAAACTGAAGTAGTCAATAGAACATTGTCTACTATGCTTATGGATGTTTTGTGGAATAATAAGAAAATGTGGGAAGAATGCTTGCCCCATATTGAATTTGCTTATAATCGTTCATTGCATTCTACTACTAAGATGTGCCCTTTGGAAATTGTGTATGGTTTCCTACCTCATGCACCTATTGATTTGTTGCCTCTTCCATCTTCGGAGAAGGTTAATTTTGATGCTAAAGAACGTGATGAATTGATTTTAAAAATGCATGAGTTAACTAAGGAAAACATTGAGCGTATGAATGCTAAATATAAACTTGTTGGAGATAAGGGTAGAAAACAGGTTGTGTTTGCACTTGGAGATCTTGTTTGGTTACATTTGCGTAAGGATAGATTTCCTAATTTGCACAAATCAAAGCTAATGCCATGTGATGATGGTCCTTTTAAGGTGTTAGAGAAAATAAATGATAATGCATATAAACTTGAGCTGCCTGCAGATTTTGGGGTTAGTCCCACTTTTAGCATTGCAGATTTGAAGCCTTATTTGGGTGAGGAAGATGAACTTTCGTCGAGGACGACTTCATTTCAAGAAGGGGAGGATGATGAGGACATCAATACCATTGTTACACCCACAGCCCCTGCTGCTATACATACTGGACCAATTACTAGAGCTCACGCACGCCAATTGAATTATCAGGTACTTTCGTTTCTTGGTAATGATTCTAATGTTCATGAGAATATGATGCTGCCAAATTTGGATACATTTTTTTGCTTACAAATGGAGGGCCTAGCTTGGACAAGAAAGGTGAACCTTGGAGCAAGTTCAAGCATGGAGATGATGGCATGCGCAAGGGGATCAAGAACGGAGTTACAAGTGATGATTTCAGGACTTTGAAGCCACCATAAGGAGTGCATGAAGCCTTGGACGAAATATACAAGATGCCACTTCATAAATTTCGTCCAGAGGCTATTCTAGGTGCTGCGTTACCTTATTATCGGGCCAGGCCCATGTATTTTCGAAATACTTAAGTATAGGCTATTTTTAGAGTCCTTATGTGTGGGGAAACAAGAGTTAGGTTTGGTTTCGGACCCCTCCTCCAAGGGCCCCAAAATTCCTCCCTCTACCTCCATATATACATCCCTTAGGGCGTCGTTTAGACTTTGGGTTTTGTTTAGATTAAAAGTTCGCCATAGCTGCAACTTCGCGTACTTCGTTTGTGTCCAACGACCAGACCAAGTCATCATAGAACCCCACCTTCATTTATAAAGCTTTCCTCTTTAATTCGCAATATCCAGATTGCAATCTCAGTTTCTTGCTTGTTCTTCGTTTGCTCGCAGGAAATAGACCATCGTGGTCAGGTTGATCGTGCTCCGGCGTGGTCAATAACCCTTGGAAGTTGGTTTAGCGATTGCTAATGCACGACATCTTTGCATGTTCGTAGTCGGATCGTCAAAGTCGACTCCCACAGAAACGATATCTATCTCATCGAAACATCGGGACACCTTCGCCTTTGTCAACCAGTTTCATGAAAAAGGGTAATGGGAAGAAGAAGGGGAACTTCAAGAAGAACGACAAACAAGTTGCTGCTCAAGAGAAGAAACCTAAGTCTGTACCTAACCCCGAGACTGAGTGCTTCTACTGCAAAAAGACTGGTCACTGGAAGCGGAACTGCCCCAAGTATTTGGCGGATAAGAAGGATGGCAAGGTGAACAATGGTATATGTGATATACATGTTATTGATGTGTACCTTACTAGAGCTCACAGTAGCACTTGGGTATTTGATACTGGTTCTGTTGCTAATATTTACAACTCAAAATAGGGACTATGGATTAAGTGAAGACTGGCTAAGGACGAGGTGGCGATGCGCGTGGGAAATGGTTCCAAAGTCGATGTGATCACCGTCGGCACGCTACCTCTACATCTACCTTCGGGATTAGTTTTAGACCTGAATAATTGTTATTTGGTGCTAGCGTTAAGCATGAACATTATATCTGGATCTTGTTTGATGCGAGACGGTTATTCATTTAAATCTGAGAATAATGGTTGTTCTATTTATATGAGTAATATCTTTTATGGTCATGCACCCTTGAAGAGTGGTCTATTTGTGTTGAATCTCGATAGTAGTGACACACATATTCATAATGTTGAAGCCAAAAGATGTAGAGTTGATAATGATAGTGCAACTTATTTGTGGCACTGCCGTTTGGGTCATATTGGTGTAAAGCACATGAAGAAACTCCATACTGATGGACTTCTGGAATCACTTGATTATGAATCACTTGGTACTTGCGAACCATGCCTCATGGACAAGATGACTAAAACACCGTTCTCCGGAACAATGGAGCGAGCAACAGATTTATTGGAAATCATACATACTGATGTATGTGGTCCGGTGAATATTGAGGCTCGCGGTAGGTATTGTTATTTTCTCACCTTCACAGATGATTTGAGAAGATATGGGTATATCTACTTAATGAAGCATAAATCTGAAACATTTGAAAAGTTCAAAGAATTTCAGAGTGAAGTGGAAAATCATCGTAACAAGAAAATAAAGTTTCTACGATCTGATCATGGAGGAGAATATTTGAGTTACGAGTTTGGTCTACATTTGAAACAATGCGGAATAGTTTCGCAACTCACACCACCCGGGACACCACAGAGTAATGGTGTATCCGAACGTCGTAATCGTAATTTACTAGATATGGTGCAATCTATGATGTCTCTTACTGATTTACCGCTATTGTTTTGGGGTTATGCTTTAGAGACGGCTGCATTCATGTTAAATAGGGCACCATCAAAATCCGTTGAGACGACGCCTTATGAACTATGGTTTGGCAAGAAACCAAAGTTGTCATTTCTTAAAGTTTGGGGCTGCGATGCTTATGTGAAAAAGCTTCAACCTGATAAGCTCGAACCCAAATCGGAGAAATGTGTCTTCATAGGATACCCAAAGGAAATGTTGGGTACACCTTCTATCACAGATCCGAAGGCAAGACATTTGTTGCTAAGAATGGATCCTTTCTATAGAAGGAGTTTCTCTCGAAAGAAGTGAGTGGAAGGAAAGTAGAACTTGATCAGGTAACTGTACCTGCTCCCTTATTGGAAAGTAGTTCATCACAGAAACCAGTTCCTGTGATGCCTACACCAATTAGTCAGAAAGCTAATGATATTGATCATGAAACTTAAGATCAAGTTACTACCGAACCTCGTAGGTCAACCAGAGTAAGATCCGCTCCAGAGTGGTACGGTAAACCTATTCTGGAGGTCATGTTACTTGACCAAGGTGAACCTACGAACTAGCGATGGTGAGCCCAGATTTCACAAAATGGCTTGAAGCCATGAAATCTGAGATGGGATCCATGTATGAGAACAAAGTGTGGACTTTGGTTGACTTGCCCGATGATCGGAAAGCCATAGAAAATAAATGGATCTTCAAGAAGTAGACTGACGCTGACGGTAATGTTACTGTCTACAAAGCTCGACTTGTTGCGAAAGGTTTTCGACAAGTTCAAGGGGTTGAGTACGATGAGGCTTTCCCACCTGTAGCGACGCATAAGTCTGTCCGAATGATGTTAGCAATTGCCACATTTTATTATTATGAAATTTGGCAAATGGGTGTCAAAACTGCATTCCTGAATGGATTTTTGGAAGAAGAGTTGTATATGATGCAACCAGAAGGTTTTGTCGATCCAAAGGGAGCTAACAAAGTGTGCAAGCTCCAGCGATCCATTTATGGACTGGTGCAAGCCTCTCGGAGTTGGAATAAACGTTTTGATAGTGTGATCAAAGCATATGGTTTTATACAGACTTTTGGAGAAGCCTGTATTTACAAGAAAGTGAGTGGGAGCTCTATAGCATTTCTAATATTATATGTGGATGACATATTGTTGATTGGAAATGATATAGTATTTCTGGATAGCATAAAAGGATACTTGAATAAGAGTTTTCAATGAAAGACCTCAGTGAAGCTGCTTACATATTGGGCATCAAGATCTATAGAGATAGATCAAGACGCTTAATTGGACTTTCACAAAGCACATACCTTGACAAAGTTTTGAAAAAAGTTCAAAATGGATCAAGCAAAGAAAGGGTTCTTGTCTGTGTTACAAGGTGTGAAGTTGAGTCAGACTCAATGCCCGACCACTGCAGAAGATAGAGAGAAAAATGAAAAATGTTCCCTATGCTTCAGCCATAGGCTCTATCATGTATGCAATGATGTGTACCAGACCTGATGTGTGCCTTGCTATTAGTTTAGCCTGGAGGTACCAAAGTAATCCAGGAGTGGATCACTGGACAACGGTCAAGAACATCCTGAAGTACCTAAAGAGGACTAGGGATATGTTTCTCGTTTATGGAGGTGACAAAGAGCTCGTCATAAATGGTTACATCGATGCAACCTTCGACACTGATCCGGACAATTCTAAATCACAAACCGGATACGTGTTTATATTGAACGGTGGAGTTATCAGTTGGTGTAGTTCTAAACAAAGCGTCGTGGCGGGATCTACGTGTGAAGCGGAGTACATAGCTGCTTCGAAAGTAGCAAATGAAGGAGTCTGGATGAAGGAGTTCATATCCGATCTAGGTGTCATACCTAGTGCACCGGGTCCAATGAAAATCTTTTGTGACAATACTGGTGCAATTGCCTTGGCAAAGGAATCCAGATTTCACAAGAGAACCAAGCACATCAAGAGACGCTTCAACTCCATCCAGGATCAAGTCCAGATGGGATACATAGAGATTTGCAAGTTACATATGGATCTGAATGTTGCAGACCTATTGACTAAGCCTCTTCCACGAGCAAAACATGATTAGCACCAAGACTCCATGGGTGTTAGAATCATTACTGTGTAATCTAGATTATTGACTCTAGTGCAAGTGGGAGACTGAGGGAAATATGCCCTAGAGGCAATAATAAAGTTATTATTTATTTCCTCATATCATGATAAATGTTTATTATTCATGCTAGAATTGTATTAACCGGAAACGTAATACATGTGTGAATACATAGACAAACATAGTGTCACTAGTATGACTCTACTTGACTAGCATGTTGATCAAAGATGGTTGAGTTTCCTAACCATAGACATGAGTTGTCATTTGATTAACGAGATCACATCATTAGGAGAATGATGTGATTGACTTGACCCATTTCGTTAGCTTAGCACTTGATCGTTTAGTTTACTGGTATTGCTTTCTCCATGACTTATACATGTTCCTATGACTATCCGATTATACAACTCCCGAATACCAGAAGAACACTTTGTGTGCTACCAAACGTCACAATGTAACTGGGTGATTATAAAGGTGATCTACAGGTGTCTCCATGGTGTTTTTTGAGTTGGCATAGATCAAGAATAGGATTTGTCACTCCGATTGTCGGAGAGGTATCTCTGGGCCCTCTCGGTAATGCACATCACTATAAGCCTTGCAAGCAATGTGACTAATGAGTTAGTTACGGGATGATGCACTACGGAACGAGTAAATATACTTGCCGGTAATGAGATTGAGCTAGGTATTAAGATACTGACGATCGAATCTCGAGCAAGTAACTTACCGATGACAAACGGAACAACGTATATTGTTATGTGGTTTGACCGATAAAGATCATCGTAGAATATGTAGGAACCAATATGAGCATCCAGGTTCCGCTATTGGTTATTGACCGGAGACGTGTCTCGGTCATTTCTACATAGTTCTTGAACTCGTAGGGTCCGCATGCTTAAAGTTCTGTGACGATCCGTATTATGAGTTTTTGTGTTTTGATGTACCAAAGGTAGTTCGGAGTCCTGAATATGATCATGAACATGACGAGGAGTCTCGAAATGGTCGAGACATAAAGATCCATATATTGGACGACTATGTTCGAACACCGGAAGTGTTTCGGGAGGTTTCAGGCATATACCGGAGTACCGGGGGGTTACCGGAACCCCCCGGGGAGTATATTGGGCCTAATGGGCCCTAGTGGGAGAAGAGGAGGGGCGGCCAAGGGCAGCCGCGTGCCCCCTCCCCCTCTAGTCTGAATTGGACAGGGGGGCGGCGCCCCCCTTTCCTTCCCTTCTCCTACTCCTACTAGGAAAGGAGGAGTCATACTCCCGGTGGGAGTAGGACTTCCCCCTTGGCGCGCCCTCCTCCTTGGTTGGCCGACTCCCCCTAGCTCCTTTATATACGGTGGCAGGTGGCACCCCGTGGACACAATAATTGATCATGGATCTCTTAGCCGTGTGTAGTGCCCCCTCGACCATAATCCACCTCGGTCATATCATAGCGGTGCTTAGGCGAAGCCCTGCGTCGGTAGCACCATCATCACCGTCACCACACCGTCGTGTTGACGTAGCTCTTCCCGGAAGCTCTACTGGATCGTGAGCTCGCGGGACGTCACCGAGCTGAACGTGTGCTGAACGCGGAGGTGCCGTACGTTCGGTGCTAAGTATTGGTCGATCGTGAAGATGTACGACTACATCAACCGCGTTGTTATAACACTTCCTCTTACGGTCTACGAGGGTACATAGACAACACTCTCCCCTCTCGTTGCTATGCATCACTGTGACGCCTGGGTAATCAAGCTATAGTAACCCTCTGTTATGATGCCACATCACCACGATAACTGTTGCTAATCTCGTGTTAGATCAGAACCGATCCAAATTCAAATTCGAATTAAAGTCAAGCAATAAACGTTTTCAATTCTCAAAACTAAAATGTTCTTATTGTGACAAATAAATCATGGATAGTATTGGTGGAGAAATAACATTTTTATAAAATAATTAATTACTCTAAAGTGATTAAAACAACACCTAAAACAATTAAGTGAATACCTTTTTCAATTAATAAAATTCTAAACTAATTTATTTCGGGGTAAAACATTTATGGCAGTGGGTGGTTCTCAAACATTAATTTAAGAGTTGTTATCATTTTTGAAGTAAAAATAATGTGTATCTAAAATAAAATAGAACAGAAAAATAAAAATAAAAAGAAGAAAAGAAAACAGAACAAAAAGAAAGAAAGGAAAAGCCCCCCGCTGGGCCTCGGCCCAGCTGTCCACTAGGGTTGCCAGGCCGGCCCGGCCGGCGCCCCCATAACCCCTCCGAACCCTAACCCACGTCGCCTGTAACCCCCACTCCTTGCTCGATCCACCTCGTCTCCCCACCCCGCCCCGAGTGGATCTGTATCGGGGGCAACCGACGGCCATGACCCCGCCCGTCGCGCCTCTGCCTCGACCCCGTCGCCGCTAGCTCGCCCCCGTCGACTATCTGCCTCGCCAGACCACCCCAAGCTCGCCTCACCCTCCCCTGCACCCACCTCCGCCGCCACTCCTACGCCAGAGCCCTCCCCCGCCGGCGCCTCGCCGTACACGACCGCCCGACCACGCCCGCGCCCGAGGAACCGCCGCCAAGCCGCCTCCTCGTTGGAGAGGGACGGATCCCGGGGGCCATGTCGCTGATCCGGCCTCCCTCGCCTTGCTCCCCTCACCGGAGTCCCCTCGTCAACCGGCGCCCTCTTCTCCGATACTGTCGGACGCCGCCGCTAACCTCGTCATCGATCCGCTCGACCCCGACCTCCTCCGGCTCCATCACGCATCCTGCCGCTTCCGTTGTGAGCCTCCGGCCCTCCGTGGGCTTTTCCCCCTCCTCCCCGTGCCCTCCAGCACCATTTGCCGCTAGCTCCGTCATAGTCACCGCCGTCCATCGCCCTCGGCGCTGTTCCAGCCGCTCCTAGCTCCAGACGAAGGCACGTCTCGACGCGGCGCCTCACACTTATCCGTTTGGCACCCGGGGTTGCCCCTTTTGGTCGCTGTAGCCGCCGGCTAAGCGTGCGCCGCCGTCCTCTGTAACTCACCAGCGGGCACATGCATGCGCACACACACACACACGTTCTAACAATGGGTTGACCCACTGACATGTGGGCCCGCCCGTTTTAACCATTCCCCTAACCACGTACTTAGAACCTAGTCAAACTGTTTAGTTGAATAACTGAAAATGACATGTGGCCCCTTTTCATTTAAAAGCCTGTTTAAGAATATCGAAGTCAATGACATGTGGCCCCACCTAATCTGTTAAATTAATTAAACTGTTAATTTTGAATGTCTCTATGATAGCTGGGTGATATGTCTCCGTTGTATCTACTTTTCCAAACACTTTTGCCCTTGTTTTGGACTCTAACTTGTATGATTTGAATGGAACTAACCTGGACTGACGCTGTTTTCAACAGAATTACCTTGGTGTTGTTTTATGTGCAGAAAGCAAATATTCTCAGAAAGTCCTGAAACTCCATGAAATACCTTAGAAAAAATAATAAAAAATCCTCGCCAAATATGAAGACCAGGGGGCCCACACCCTTTCCACGAGGGTGGGGGGCGCCCCCCCTAGGGCGTGCCCCCCTACCTTGTGGGCCCCCTGGAAACCCTCCGACACCAACTCCAACTCTATATATTTGCTTTCGGAGAGAAAAAAATCAGGGAGAAGAAAATCATCGCGTTTTACGATACGGAGCCGCCGCCAAGCCCTAAAACCTCTCGGGAGGGCTGATCTGGAGTCCGTTCGGGGCTACGGAGAGGGGGATTCGTCGCCGTCGTCATCATCAACGATCCTCCATCACCAATTTCATGATGCTCACCGCCGTGCGTGAGTAATTCCATCGTAGGCTTGCTGGACGGTGATGGGTTGGATGAGATTTATCATGTAATCGAGTTAGTTTTGTTAGGGTTTGATCCCTAGTATCCATTTTGTTCTGAGATTGATGTTTCTATGACTTTGCTATGCTTAATGCTTGTCACTAGGGCCTGAGTACCATGATTTCAGATCTGAACCTATTACGTTTTCAAGAATATATGTGAGTTCTTGATCCTATCTTGCAAGTCTATAGTCACCTACTATGTGTTACGATCCGGCAACCTCGAAGTGACAATAATCGGGACCACTCCCGGTGATGACCATAGTTTGAGGAGTTCATGTATTCACTATGTGTTAATGCTTTGTTCCGGTTTTCTATTAAAAGGAGGCCTTAATATCCCTTAGTTTCCAATAGGACCCCGCTGGCACGGGAGGGTAGGACAAAAGATGTCATGCAAGTTCTTTTCCATAAGCACGTATGACTATTTACGAAATACATGCCTACATTACATTGACGAACTGGAGCTAGTTCTGTGTCACCCTATGTTATGACTGTTACATGATGAACCGCATCCGGCATAATTGTCCATCACTGATCTGGTGCCTACGAGTTTTCCATATACTGGTTTACGCTTATTTACTTTCCCGCTGCTACTGTTACAATCACTACAAAATACCAAAAATATTACTTTTGCTGTCTTTACTTTTGTTGCCGCTACCACCACTATCATATTACTTTTCTACTAAACACTTTGCTGCAGATACTAAGTTTCCAGGTGTGGTTGAATTGACAACTCAGCTACTAATACTTGAGAATATTCTTTGGCTCCCCTTGTGTCGAATCAATAAATTTGGGTTAAATACTCTACCCTCGAAAACTGTTGCGATCCCCTGTACTTGTGGGTTATCAAGACCTTTTTCTGGCGCTGTTGCCAGGGAGCACAACTCTATTCTTTGAGTCACTTGGGATTTATATCTGCTGGAGACTATGAAGAACTTGAGAGATCCAAAAACCAAGATCTATCCCTCAACTACGATGGGAGGTAAGGAACTGCCATCTAGCTCTGCACTTGATTCACCTTTTGTTATGAGTAAGTTTGCGACACCTACATCTGCTTCTGCTATTCGTTCTGATATGTCGCATGTTATTGATGATGCCACTTCTAGTATGCATGATACTTATGATGAAACTGCTTCTATGCCTGATACTACTATGCCCCTTAGTGAATTTCTTGAAGAACAAATTTCTAGGGCTAGAGAAAGAGAAATTGATGAAACTGAATATGATGATGATAGTGATGATGAAAATATGCCTGTTATTCCTGAGGGTTATTTATTTGATCAAGATGCTTCTTTAGCTATTTTAGCTTGCAGAGATAGATATGAGCTTAAGAGGTTATTAATTAAATGGAACAAAGAATCACTTAGAGATAAAATGAAACCCGATCCTGCTTTTGCTACTTCACCTATATGTGTTCCTGATAAAGATTATGAATTCTCTGTTGATCCTGATATAATTACTTTGGTTGAATCTGATCCGTTTTATGGCTATGAATCTGAAACTGTTGTGGCACATCTTACTAAGTTAAATGATATAGCTGCCCTGTTCACTAATAATGAGAGATCACGCTACCTCTATTTACTCAAAATATTTCCGTTCTCATTAAAGGGCGATGCTAACATATGGTTTAATTCTCTTGATCCTGGTTGTGTGCATAGTCCCCAGGATATGATTTATTACTTCTCTGCTAAATATTTCCCTGCTCATAAGAAACAAGCTGCTTTGAGGGAAATATACAATTTCGTGCAAATTAAAGAAGAGAGTCTCCCACAAGCTTGGGGGAGGCTTCTCAAGTTACTTAATGCTTTGCCTGATCATCCTCTTAAGAAACCTGAAATACTTGATATCTTTTATAATGGACTAACCGATGCTTCCAGAGATTACCTAGATAGTTGTGCCGGTTCTCTTTTCAGGGAAAGAACACCGGATGAAGCTGAAATTCTATTGAATAATATGTTGACAAATGAAAATAATTGGGCACCTCCTGAGCCAGCTCCCACTCCAATTAATGATCCTATTCCTAAACCAACTCCGAAGAAGAGAGGTGTTCCATTTCTCAGTCCCAAAGATATGCAAGAGGCAAAGAAATCTATGAAATAAAAAGGTATTAAAGCTGAAGATGTTAAGAATTTACCTCCTATTGAAGAAATACATGGTCTTAATCTACCGCTTGTCGAGGAAACATATGAACTTGATCACTTATTTACTGAAGAACCTCCTGATCCCGATATCCCGACACAGGTAGTAAAGGTAAATTCTCTCTATAGATTTGATGAAGGTGATATCCCTCACTATAACTCTGCTAGGCAATGCTTTGATGAGTTTGATAATTTTATTGTCAAACAAGAAAATTTCAATGCTTATTTTGGTAGACAATTGAAATATGATTCTGATATAATTAAATACTTGGGTGATTATATGGATAATATTAGAGGTGAACTTAAACTTGTTAGCAAACATGCTTCTATGGTTACCACTCAAGTAGAACAAGTACTTAAAGCTCAAAAAGAATTGCTCCATGAAATGAATAGTAAGAAAAATGATTATGCCGTTAGAGTGGCTACTAGAACTGGTAGAATGACTCAGGAACCTTTCTATCCTGAAGGACACCCTAAGAGAATCGAGCAAGATTCTCAAAGAAATAATATTGATGTTCCGAGTTCTTCTAAAAAGAAGAAGAAGAAAAATGATAGAACTGTGCAAACATCTAATGAACCTATTGCTGAACCACCTGATAATCCAAATGATATTTCTATGTCTGATGCTGAAACACAATCTGGTAATGAACATGAACCTAGTAAAAATATTAATGATGATGTTCATGATAATGCTCAACCTAGTAATGATAATGATGTAGAAATTGAACCTGCTGTTGATCTTGATAACCCACAATCAAAGAATCAACGTTATGATAAAAGAGACTTTGTTGCTAGGAAACATGGGAAAGAAAGAGAACCTTGGGTTCAGAAACCCATGCATTTTCCTCCGAAACCATCCAAGAAAAAGGATGATGAGGATTTCGAGCGCTTTGCTAAAATGATTAGGCCTATCTTTTTAGGTATGCGATTGACTGATGTGCTCAAAACAAATCCTTATGCTAAATATATGAAAGATATCATTACTAATAAAAGAACCATGCTTGCTAATTATACTTTTAAGGGTGGAATACCAAAGAAACTTGGAGATCCTGGAGTACCTACTATACCTTGCTCCATTAAAAGAAATTATATTAAAACTGCTTTATGTGATCTTGGAGCCGGTGCTAGTGTTATGCCTCTCTCTTTATATTGTAGACTTGACTTGAATAAGTTGACACCTACTGAAATATCTTTGCAAATGGCTGATAAATAAACTGCTATACCTGTCGTAATTTGTGAGGACATGCCCGTTGTGGTTGCAAACATTACTATTTTAACGGACTTTGTTATTCTTGATATTCCCGAGGATGATAGTATGTCTATTATTCTTGGAAGACCTTTTCTTAATACTGCAGGGGCTGTTATTGATTGCAACAAAGGCAATGTCACTTTTCATGTTAATGGTAATGAACATACGGTACACTTTCCGAGGAAACAACCTCAAGTTCATAGTATCAACTCTATTGGAAAAATTCCATCGATTATATTTGGAGGTTTTGAATTCCTCCTTCCTACTGTCAAGAAGAAATATGATATTCTTATTATTGGGGATGTGCATATCCCCGTTGAGGTAACTTAGTGTTATTCAAAATTTCTCCGGTTTCATGATTATCGGAATGAGTTTGTTAACAAGACTTGATCAACCTTGTTAGTGGATTCTTTTTGATGAGCATGAGATGGATGAAACTAGAAGCACACACTTCTGCACATTCTTTATACATTCTGTTATTTAAATTAAATAAAGTAAAAATAGTATTTTTCTGTCTGTTTCCTGACTTATCCGTGCAATATAAAAATATCCCAAAAATAAAAGTCTTCAGAAAGCCATGCCAATTTAATATGATTTTTTCGGGAATATTTGAGGATTTACTATGCAAAAATTACCACGAGAGGAGCTGCCACCTAGCCACGAGGGTGGTGGGCGCGGCCCCCTTCCTAGGGCGCGCCCCCTTCCTCGTGGGCCCACGGTGGCCCTCCTCCACTTATCCCAGCACCCATCTTCTTCATTTGTCTTACACAAACCCGAAAAACCAACTCAAGCACGAGTTCCAGCCACTTTTGCTGTGATTTTCGATCTCCTTGCTCAAAGCACCTCTCGCAAAACTGCTTGGGGAGATTGTTCCCTTGTATGTGACTCTTCCATTGGTCCAATTAGTTTTTGTTCTAGTGCTCTATTCTTTGCAAATTTGTGCTGCATAGGTGACCATGTTCTTGAGCTTGCATGTCAAATTTATATGGTTCCAAGTAGTTCTAATGCTTGATATAGGCTCTAGGCACTTGTAGGAGTAGTTACTATCAATATTATTGAAGTTGGTTCACTTTTGTTTGAAGTTACTAAAAATTTCAGAATTTTTCAGAGAAAAACAATATGTTTAGGAAGATGTTCCAAGGTGGTTCCTCTAAGAAGCAAGGACCCAGGATTGCTATGCGCGATGCTGACGAGGATCCACAAAGAGACGCTCCGGTACGGCCTTGCAAGTGGCCGTCAGAAAATTTTATGGACCGTGCGGGAATTAAAGAAGAATTAAAAGCATATTTGCGCAATGCCGGTCTTGAGGAATTTGAGGCCAACAAGTTCCCCCAGTATCATGATCTCACAAGTTCATTTGTGAGGAGGTTTGAGTATTCATCTTCGCGTAATTCTCCTTCAGTCATGTTTAATCTTTATGATAAATCTTATAGAATGGACTTAGAGGATTTCACTCTTGCATGCAAACTTCCATCATGGGGTAGTATTAGGGATCCCCCTAAATCTGAATTTAGAAACTTTCTTGCTAGTATAACTGTGGGGGAATCCAGAGACATAACACATGCTACCATAGGGAGCATTCACTCTCCTGCTATACATTATTTTGCTCTCTTTATCGGTAGATGCAAAAATGCTAAGGTTGAAGCATGTCACATGTGTGTCCCTGATCTTAGCATTCTTAGGAGTGCTATGTTAGGAGACCAATCTTATCATATGGGAGCCATTGTAGCTCGTAGGTTGCATCATAATAGACATAATGGAGATTTCTTTGGAGGAATTTACGCAATCCGCTTAGCTCATTTTCTTGAAATAGACGTTCGTGAGGGTGATATGGAGTTGCCTCCTGCATATTTAGATTATAACTCTATGGCTTCGCACCAGTTTGTCGAGTGGCCTGAATCACCTCTCTTATATCGCTTAATTTTTGATAAACGACGTGTTTTCTGTATTACTCTCCCTGCTCCTGCCTTCTTTGATTCACAAACAAAAGGAAGATATGTTATTACCAGATAGGAGGCATAAGAGTACGAGAGGAGAGCGGAGGCAGCTCGACTCCACGCTGCAGCTCAGCAGGCGATAACCGCTGCACAACAGTATGATCCCAACTATTCTTCCTCATCACAGTACGACCCCAACAACTATTATTATGGATATCTGCCAGGCCAGCCGTGGCCATAGACCAACTTAGGCCAAAAGCCTGAGCTTGGGGGAGTACGTATTTCTCACCGACATTACATATATGTTCACACACACTCGTTGCTAGATGTCGGTGCTCATACTTTTTCACTATAATATCCATGCTAGTTTATTTTCCTTTTCATGCTTTCTTCTTGTGTGTTTATTAAACCTTAAGAAAAACAAAAAAATAGTAATAGTTTATTTTTTTGCTGTAGTAGTAATAACTAAAAGGAAAACCCAAAAATATTTCCCGTTCTTCTTTTGCTTGTTGGGAGCTTTCCCGTGTAAATAGTTTTATTTCTTTTCTTTTCTTTGGGGGTCAGTAGGAGAAGACCATAATTAAATTGTTGAAGTGGCTCTTATATGCATTATCGTTGAATTAACCAAAGAGCCCATATTGCCTTGTCTTCCCCTGTTTATTGAATGCTCGCAGATTCCAGCTTAGTCCAATGCACGTGCACTCTTATTATTATTCACACCGTTCGGTCGTGCAAGTGAAAGGCAATTATGATGATATATGATGGACTAACTGATATGAGAAAAGCTGGTATGAACTCGACCTCTTTTGTTTTTGTAAATATGATGAGTCCCGCATTCTTGATTCAGCTTATTATGAATAAACATGTTTGCAATGACAATTAGAGATCATAGTTGCTTGTGCCATGCTTGATTAGCTATGAGTTATAATGATTTACCTTGTATGCCAACATGCTATTGAGATGATTATGATGTGGTATGATGGGGTGGTATCCTCCTTTGAATGATTTAAGTGACTTGACTTGGCACATGTTCACACATGTAGTTGAAACAAAATCAACATAGCCTTCATGATATTTATGTTCATGGTGGATTATATCCTACTCATGCTTGCATCCAATGTTTATTAGTTTTAATGCATGTACATGACTGTTGTCGCTCTCTAGCTGGTCACTTCCCAGTCTTTTGCTAGCCTTCACTTGTACTAAGCGGGAATACTGCTTGTGCATCCAATCCCATAAACCCCAAAGTTATTCCATATGAGTACACCATACCTACCTATATACGGTATCCAGCTGCCATTCCAAGTAAATTTGCATGTGCCAAACTCTAAACCTTCAAATAACTATCCTGCTTTGTATGCTCGAATAGCTAATGTATCAACTAGGGCTGTCCGTATCTTCCATGTTAGGTGGGTTATTCTCAAGAGGAGTGGACTCCGCTCCTAACTCACGAGAAAATGGCTGGTCACGGGGATGGCCAGTCCCATGCTTTATGCAAACTAAATCAAAATTAATTGCAAACAAAACTCCCCCTGGGACCTGATGTATGTTGGAGGCACTCGTTGTTTCGAGCAAGCCATGGATTGATGCTTGTTGGTGGAGGGGGAGTATAATCTTTACCATTCTGTTTGGGAACCGCCTATAATGTGTTTAGCATGGAAGATATCGCCATCTCTTAGTTGTTACATTGACAATGAAAGTATACCGCTCAAAATACAATTTCTCTCTATTTCAAAACCGAGCTCTGGCATCTCTACAAATCCCTGCTTCCCTCTGCGAAGGGCCTATACATTTACTTTTATGCGGAGTCATCACCCTCTTATTAAAAAGCACTAGCTGGAGAGCACATCCGTCATTTGCATTCATCACTATTAATCTATGTTGGGTATGACTATGATTGGATCTCTTTTACCATGAATTACAATGTCTAGTCAGTCCTTGATCTTTAAAGGTGCTCTGCATTTATGTTTTGCGGTCTCAGAAAGGGCTAGCGAGATACCATCTTGTTATATCATATTATGATTGTTTTGAGAAAGTGTTGTCATCCGAGATTTATCATTATGACTTGCTAGTTGATTATGCTATTGATACGAGTAATTGTGAGACCTGAGAATTATTGCAAATGTGGTTAGTTATGATCTATGCTGAAAACTTGAATGCTGGCTTGACATAGTTACAACAACAAGAGCAAACAGAGTTTGTAAAAGTTTTTCTTTCTTTCAGTTTGTCAACTGAATTGCTTGCGGACAAGCAAGGATTTAAGCTTGGGGGAGTGGATACGTCTCCGTCGTATCTACTTTTCCAAAAACTTTTGCCCTTGTTTTGGACTGTAACTTGTATGCTTTGAATGGAACTAACCTGGACTGACGCTGTTTTCAGCAGAATTACCTTGGTGTTGTTTTATGTGCAAAAAGCAAATATTCTCGGAAAGTCCTGAAACTCCACGGAATACCTTAGAAAAAATAATAAAAAATCCTCGCCAAATATGAAGACCAGGGGGCCCACACCCTTTCCATGAGGGTGGGGGGTGCCCCCCTAGGGCGCGCCCCCTACCTCGTGGGCCACCTGGAAACCCTCTGACGCCAACTCGAACTCTATATATTTGCTTTCGGAGAGAAAAAAATCAGGGAGAAGAAATCATCATGTTTTACAATACGGAGCCGCCGCCAAGCCCTAAAACCTCTCGGGAGGGCCGATCTGGAGTCCGTTCGGGGATCCGGAGAGGGGGATTCGTCGCCGTCGTCATCATCAACCATCCTCCATCACCAATTTCATGATGCTCACCGCTGCGCATGAGTAATTCCATCATAGGCTTGCGGGACGGTGATCGGTTGGGTGAGATTTATCATGTAATCAAGTTAGTTTTGTTAGGGCTTGATCCCTAGTATCCATTATGTTCTGAGATTGATGTTGCTATGACTTTGCTATGCTTAATGCTTGTCACAAGGGCCCGAGTGCCATGATTTCAGATCTGAACCTATTATGTTTTCATGAATATATGTGAGTTCTTGATCCTATCTTGCAAGTCTATAGTCACCTACTATGTGTTATGATCCGGCAACCCCGAAGTGACAATAATCGGGACCACTCCCGGTGATGACTATAGTTTGAGGAGTTCATGTATTCACGATGTGTTAATGCTTTGTTCCGGTTCTCTATTAAAAGGAGGCCTTAATATCCCTTAGTTTCCAATAGGACCCCGCTGGCACGGGAGGGTAGGACAAAAGATGTCATGCAAGTTCTTTTCCATAAGCACCTATGAGTATTTACGGAATACATGCCTACATTACATTGACGAACTGTAGCTAGTTCTATGTCACCCTATGTTATGACTGTTACATGATGAACCGCATCCGGCATAATTATCCATCACTGATCCGGTGCCTACGAGTTTTCCATATACTGGTTTACACTTATTTACTTTTTCGCTGCTACTGTTACAATCACTACAAAATACCAAAAATATTACTTTTGCTGTCTTTACTTTTGTTGCCGCTACCACCACTATCATATTACTTTTCTACTAAACACTTTGCTGCAGATACTAAGTTTCCAAGTGTGGTTGAATTGACAACTCAGCTACTAATACTTGAGAATATTCTTTGGCTCCCCTTGTGTCGAATCAATAAATTTGGGTTAAATACTCTACCCTTGAAAACTGTTGCGATCCCCTATACTTGTGGGTTATCACTGGGTGCCACCAGCTAGTTTGAGCAGTCAACGTTGACCTAGTCAACTGCTGTCTAGACTATTGACTTTGACCTGACCCCACCTATAATACACTGTGGCTGGCACTGCATTATGTGACAAAAGTAATTACTGATTTAAATTGGGAATATAAATAAATCCTAAAATTGATTTAAATCTTTTAAAATTAATATAAATAAACCGTAGCTCGGATGGAAAAACTTTGTACATGAAAGTTGCTCAGAACAACGAGACGAATCCGGATACGCTGCCCGTTCGTCCGCCACACATCCCTAGCATAGCAAACACACAACTTTCCCCCTCCGATCCATCTGTCCGAAAACACGAAACACCCGGGATATTTTCCCGGATGTTTCCCCCCTTCACCGGTATCACCCCATATCACGTCAGAACACATTTAGCTCTGCCTGTTGTCATGTTATGCACTTCCTTGCTATGTATTTACTGTTTCTCCCCCCTCTTCTCTTCGGTAGACCCCGTGACGATGCTGATGCCCCTATGGTCGACTACATCACCGGTGACCCGTCCTTCTTGTCTGAGCAACCAGGCAAGCCCCCCCTTTGATCACCAGATATCACCTACTCTTCTCTCTACTTCTTGCATTAGAGTAGTGTAGCATGTTACTGCTTCCCGTTAAGCCTATCCTGATGCATAGCCTGTCCTTGCTACTACTGTTGTTACCATTACCTGCTATCCTACTGCTTAGTATAGGATGCTAGTGTTCCATCAGTGGCCCTACACTCTTGTCCGTCTTCCATGCTATACTACTGGGCCGTGATCACTTTGGGAGGTGATCACGGGCATATACTATATACTTTACACTGTTACATTACATGTGATACTGTTCAGAGATGGGGGCTGAAGGGGCAGGTGGCTCCATCCCGGTAGAGGTGGGCCTGGGTTCCTGACAGCCCCCGACTGTTACTTTGTGGCAGAGCGACAGGGCAGGTTGAGCCCACCTAGGAGAGAGGTGGGCTTGGCCCTGGTCAGCGTTTGCGGATACTTAACACGCTTAACGAGATCTTGGTATTTGATCTGAGTCTGGCTACTGGCCTATACGCACTAACCATCTACGCGGGGACAGTTATGGGCACTCGACGTCGTGGTATCAGCCGAAGCCTTCGTGACGTGAGCGACTGAGCGGCGCGCGCCGGGTTGGACCACGTAACGTAACTTCCTTTGTAATGGAGGTTGCTAGGTCTGCTCACCGGCCACGTACGCAACGTGCAGGTGTGCAATGGGCGATGGGCCCAGACCCCTGCGCCATAGGATTTAGGCCGGCGTGCTGACCTCTCAGTTGTGCCTAGGTAGTGATGCGACGTGGTGATCTTCTGAGGCCGGGCATGACCCAGAAAAGTGTGTCCGGACAAAGGGGATCGAGCGTGTTGGGAAATGTGGTGCACCCCTGCAGGGAAGTTGATCTATTCGAATAGCCGTGTCCCTCGGTAAAAGGACGACCCAGAGTTGTAGCTTGACCTTATGACAACTAGAACTGGATACTTAATAAAACACACCCTTCCAAGTGCCAGATATAACCGGTGATCGCTCTCTCACAGGGCGACGAGGGGAGGATCATCGGTTAGGATTATGCTATACGATGCTACTTGGTGAACTTACCATCTACTCTCTTCCTCTGCTGCAAGACGGAGGTTACCAGAAGCGTAGTCTTCGATAGGACTAGCTATCCCCCTCTTATTCTGGCATTCTGCAGTTCAGTCCACATCGATATTACCTCCTTTTCCATTTGATACCAATGCATACATATGTAGTGTAGCTCCTTGATTGCGAGTACTTTGGATGAGTACTCACGGTTGCTTTTCTCCCCTTTTTCCCCTTTCCTATATCCGATTGTTGCGACCAGACGCTGGAGCCCAGGAGCCAGACGCCACTGTCGATGATGACTACTACTACTCGGGAGGTGCCTACTACTATGTGCAGTCCGCTAACGACGACCAGGAGTAGTTTAGGACGATCCCAGGCAGGAGGCATGCGCCTCTTTCGATCTGAGTTTGTGCTAGCCTTCTTAAGGCAACTTGTTTAACTTATGTCTGTACTCAGATATTGTTGCTTCCGCTGACTCGTCTATGATCAAGCTCTTGTATTCGAGCCTTTGAGACCCCTGGCTTGTAATATGATGCTTCTATGACTTATTTTATTTGTAGAGTTCTGTTGTGATATCTTCCCGTGAGTCCCTGATCTTGATCGTACACATTTGCGTGTATGATTAGTGTACGGTCAAAACGGGGGCGTCACAATCACCATGATCTTGCATGTGCATAGGAATTTTTTGAAATTACTGCGTTCCCCAACAACAATATCATGCATAATTTCTTTATATAGGGAATGAGGTATTTCACTTGTGCCAGCACCCATATCACATAATCCATGATAGCAATGATCTCCTATTTTAACAAAAATAACAGGCATGCCTACAACAGGTCTATTTTTATTTTTAGTATCGGGTCTAGCAATTCTAGCAGCCTCATCACAGAAGTAAATAGCATGCCCATCAATATTATCGGCCAAGAGATCTTTAACCATAGCAACAACAGGTTCAACTTTAATTTGCTCAGAGGGTGTAGGTGTTCTAGTATTACTCTTATGAACCACAGTTGAAGCTTTAGCATGATCCTTTATTCTGACAAGGAAAGGTGGTTTCTCAATATAAGTAGTAGGAACAACAGGATCATTATAAGTGATAGTCTTTTCTTCAACTTTAATAGGTGCAACTACTTTTACTTCAATGGAATGATTATATTTAAACCACTTCTCCTTAGGGAGATCAACATGAGTAGCAAAGGATTCACAGAAAGAAACTACTATCTCAGAGTCAAGTCCATATTTAGTGCTAAATTCACGGAAAGCATCGGTATCCATAAAAGATTTAACACAATCAAAACTTAGGTGTTATACCTGACTCCTTACCTTCGTCGAGATCCCAATCTTCAAAGTTGCATTTAATGCTTTCCAATAAATCCCACTTGAATTCAATAGTCTTCATCATAAAAGAACCAGTACAAGAAGTATCGAGCATGGAGCGATTATCGAGAGAAAGCCGAGCATAATTTTTTTGAATAATAATTTCTCTTGAGAGCTCTTGATTGGGGCATGAATATAACATTGACTTAAGCCTCCCCCAAGTTCGAGCGATGCTTTCTCCTTCGCGAGGCCAAAAATTATATATATAATTACGATCACGATGAACAAGATGCATATGATAAAATTTATGATGAAATACCAATTTCAATCGGTTGTAGTTCCATGATCCCATATCATCACATAGCCTGAACCATGTCAATGCCTTTCCCTTCAAAGATAAAGGGAATACCTTTTTATTGATAACATCCTCGGGCACACCTGGAAGCTTAAATAATCCACAAACTTCATCCACACAGATTAGGTGCAAATCGGGATGTAATGTTCCATCACTTGTGAAAGGATTAGCTAGCAGTTTCTCTATCATACCCAAACGAATTTCAAAGTAAAAATTTTCAGTAGGTTCAGTAGGTTGAGGAGCAACTATTTTCTCTACTGGTCAGGGTGAAGATACCCCGAACAAGCCCCTCAAAGGATTATGTTCCATAGTAACAAGTGACAGTAAATTTCAGCACACTATATACAGTTTTCCTTACCAAATTCCACCTACCAAAGGCGCTTCACTCCCCGGAAACGATGCCAAAAAAGAGTCTTGATGACCCACAAGTATAGGGGATCTATCATAGTCCTTTCGATAGGTAAGAGTGTCGAACCCAACGAGGAGCAGAAGGAAATGATAAGCAGTTTTCAGTAAGGTATTCTCTGCAAGCACTAAAATTATCGGTAACAGATAGTTTTGTGATAAGGTAATTTGTAATGGGTAACAAGTAATAAAAGTAAATAAGGTGCAGCAAGATGGCCCAATCCTTTTTGTAGCAAAGGACAAGCCGGGACAAACTCTTATATAAAGGAAAGTGCTCCCGAGGACACATGGGAATTATCGTCAAGCTAGTTTTCATCACGTTCATATGATTCGCGTTCGGTACTTTGATAATTTGATATGTGGGTGGACCGGCGCTTGGGTACTGTCCTTCCTTGGACAAGCATCCCACTTATGATTAACCCCTATTGCAAGCATCCGCAACTACAACATAAGTATTAAGGTAAACCTAACCATAGCATGAAACATATGGATCCAAATTAGCCCCTTACGAAGCAACGCAGAAACTAGGGTTTAAGCTTCTGTCAGCCTAGCAACCCATTATCTATTTATTACTTCCCAATGCCCTCCTCTAGGCCGAAACAATGGTGAAGTGTCATGTAGTCGATGTTCACATGACATCACTAGAGGAAAGACAACATACATCACACCAAAATATCGAACGAATACCAAATTCACATGACTACTTACAGCAAGACTTCTCCCATGTCCTCAAGAACAAACGTGACTACTCACAAATCATATTCATGTTTATAATCAGAGGGATATTAATATGCATAAAGGATCTGAACATATGATCTTCCACCGAATAAACCAACTAGCATCAACTACAAAGAGTAATCAACACTACTAGCAACCCACAGGTACCAATCTGAGGCTTTGGGACAAAGATTGGATACAAGAGATGAACTAGGGTTTGAGATGAGATGGTGCTGGTGAAGATGTTGATGGAGATTAACCCCCTCCCAATGAGAGGATCGTTGGTGATGACGATGGCGATGAGTTCCCCCTCCCGGAGGGAAGTTTCCCTGGCAGAACAGCTCCGCTGGAGCCCTAGATTGGTTAGGCCAAGGTTCCCACTCGTGGCGGTGGAGTTTCGCCCGTGAGCTTGCTTATGATTTTTTCCACGACGAAAGACCTCATATAGCAGAAGATGGGCATCATAGGGCTGCCAGGGGGCCCACGAGGCAGGGGGCACCCCCTCACCCTCGTGGATGGTGCGTGGCCCCCCTCTGATGCCTCTTTCACCCAGTATTTTTTATACATTCTAAAACTTGCTCCTGTGAAGTTTCAGGACTTTTGGAGTTGTGCAGAATAGGTCTCTAATATTTGCTCCTTTTCCAGCCCAGAATTCTAGCTGTCGGCATTCTCCCTCTTCATGTAAACCTTGTAAAATAAGAGAGAATAGGCATAAGTATTGTGACATAATGTGTAATAACAGCCTATACTGCAATAAATATTGATATAAAAGCATGATGCAAAATGGACGTATCAGCTACCGAGAAAGATCCGTCCACAGAGAGCGCCACAGATCCCGCTGGTGGTGGTGGATGCCAATGCGTGCATGGAGCATGGTTGGTGTCGGTAATTTTTACTTGGCACACCTCGCACTCTACATATATGCCGGTTCCATCCGTACATTTGTGCAGTTCCACCAAAATGCAGCTGAATAACCCTATTTGCACAGATAGTGAAAAACCGTGATTACATTATAGTGGCACTAGTTGATGAATCATACACTAATAAATAGAAGAAAATATTGTGATAGTATCATAGTATGCCATGTTCGAGGGTGAGATGGGCCCTGCGACGCCTCATACGGTAGGCCTCATACTGGAAATCGACCCAAGTCTCCTCGATACACCTTCTGCCAGTGATGAACATTAGTGTACAACGGTAGTACAAGGAGGGGCCTCGAGACATTCCAATCTCTATTTTTTTTTGCAGATCAACTAAAATTAAGCACCCCAGTTTGCAGAAACGCTTAAACTTTAAAATTGGGACTAGTTGATGAAACATATACTAACAAAGAGAAGCACTTTCTTTATCTACATTGCAAATGAAATGATAGAGAGGACACTCGCTCTATTTTAACTGTATTATTACTTCATTTTATAAGTGGCACTAGGGTCGAGCAGGTGACAAACGAGGTGTACCGTGCGTCGCAAGGATGGAGGTCAGGGGTGCTTAGACTGGGATGCTGAAGCTGGCTCTTTCAGTCCCTATCTCCCCCTTGATGTTTCTGTGGTATCATTTAGGTTGTAATCCAAACTTGGTCGAGCTGGTGTTGTGTCCCCCTACCTGCCTAGCTTATGTGGCGAACTTGTCTCCTGCTAGTACTCAGTCCATTCTAGTAGTAGTTGCATAACTGCCCGTTTACACTGAGATGTTGTCGGATAATGGTTCTCTATGGTTGGGTTTCTTTAATGAAATCGGAGGAAACCCCCTCTTTCGATATATATAAAAAATCAATGGCACTAGCGGTGCCAAAACATTGCCTCAAATTAATAGTGCCACTAGATTAAGGTGCAATATAATAACATTAGTGCTTTATCATGGCAGTGCCAAAACAGTAGCACAAGAGCAGACTCAATATGCAGGATCTTGGGCAAACGATTAGACCAAAAAGGAACATACCTCTTGATGGGAACCATATCTGCAGTCAACACCATCGTAGAAGGGATGACACCAGTCATCAATATGGATGATTCAATTCATGGGACCTTTTGGTGCAGTTCACCTAAATTGAAGCAATGTCCCATGAGCTAGCAACTTCTTCATTTTTTTAAGAAAAGGGCTCCATCCCCGGTTCCATTTCCATCAGAAAACGAAACCCATAGAGCTTCTTCTTCATTAGTTGCAATAATATTGACCAACATCAATGTTGGTTGTGAAGCTCCTGGAATGTTCAACTATAATTTGGATATCATTTGTGTAGTTCAACTAAGATCAAGCGTGAAATGTATATCTGTGTTTGCACAAAAAGGTGGAAAGGAGGGTGACTAACAAGTGATGAAACATACATCAAATGAAAAGAAGCATGTTCCTTATCTGAATGACAATCCTACAAGGACAATAGCAATTTCTAAAGCAGCAGCATTGCTAGATATTAGTGTGGGCATTAGGATTAACTATGACAACCGTTAAATACGACATTACTTTAATGGTGCCATTGCTTCATTTTACCAGCAACATTACATTAACAGCTGCTACAGAGTTGGTATTTGGGCACGGCAGAGTAGGCGGACTAGGACAGTTGCATTTCTAACGAAAAGAAGCAACTTATCTTAATGGGAAATTTAGCAGGACATGCAAAAAAGTGCCATTGATTCATATTACAGGAGGCATTACATTGAAAACAACATTGGTTTAACGTGTCCTTACTTTTAACAGTGCGACTGCTACATTTTACCAGTGGCATTACATAAGAGTGGCTCGGGGCAACAAACATCAGAATAGGATATCTGGGTTGGTACCATTTTTGTTCGGTATAGCCACCTTATATTGTGTGAGGCTAGCAAATCTAGTGCTGGACATACTCTGTTGACTTGTCCCCTAGTCTCCACTTTCTTTCCCTTTTCAACCAATAGATTGGGTTTATATTGAGTTTGTACTGCGTTTCCCTTTATTTCCTTATTAGACCAAGAGACCAGTTGGATAGCCAGTCTCTGCTACTTTTCACCCCCATTATTTCCTCTTTCGACCAAGTCCTAGATTCAGGTAACAAATCTTCCCCCACCCCCACCCCCTTTCTTCCTTGTTTGAACAAAGTAGTACTAGATTCAAATGCATGAACTTGTTTTACCTCTTAACAGTAAAAAAAATAGGTGGCTTTCGAATAGCCGATCGATCCTATCTACGAGGCCCCCTGAGAAATAGTAAAATATACATATGTAGTGACGTCAGGAGCTTAGGAAGTAGAGCAAGGCCGGTTTTGAATGAAGTTATACCTGAGGGTCGCTAGGATGTTGCTAGGTGGGCGGCGGGAGGCAGGATCTGCCCACACTACATCGGTGAGGAAGAAGGGGTCGGAAGCCCTCCCTAGCCAGTGGTGCTTGGGAGAGAACGGCAAGGCATGCTGATCGAGACCCACCAGCAGTGGGTAAGAGCCATCAGTGAGGACAGCCACATGAACATTGCACCTTCTCACCTTCCTCGGCGGAGAGGATCCCGCTGGATCTGTGACCAATGGTGAGCAGAGAGAGAGAGTGTGGTCACCGCTGTCATGTTTAGATCTGGAGAGGACAAGACAGTGTGAAGAGAGAAACACTAGCAAGCAAGTGCGGAGGCTCCTGCCTATATAGTGGAGTAGTTGTCTTTTGTCTACCTGAGCCAGCTTGATCTTGTCAATGACTGTCGAGAAGTCTTCATTCATGTGACCGGAGACGCAACTGTCGTCATTTTGGTCTGAAGCACTGGAATATAACATATAACACTAAAAAATGCCACATGACAAGAAACCATAACCTCACTGCCCCAAGGAGACAACATGAATCCCGACGGAGAAACTAGATGAGGATCAAAGCTCAAATTAAAGATAAACTCGTAGAAAAGGGGTGCATTGATAGATGTCCTAATTAACATAGCCAGCTTGACCTAGATGGAAGCCGAGTAGTCTTTGTGCATGTGCCCCCAATGACTAGTGCCTTGGAGGAACTCAGTTGTCGCTATTTAACCCTAGCAGTGATCCGAAGCACATGACACCTAATATTGCGAGATGACAAGAAACCTTTTTTAGATTTCTCATTAGAACTACAACCCTGTACAACACAGCCTGCACGATATGTAGACGATAGCCAATCCAGCCGTGTCTGTTGGAGTCTGGTCACATGCATGGACGAACTGATCTTCCGTGTCATGCAGGGATCGTCCAGGCATCAACATCTGTACAACACTTCTCTAGTACTATCGTTCGTCTCTCTCTTCTATCAACTCACCCGACTTGCGGGGCCGGGGAGTGTGCCTATGGTCGGTTCTCAATTGTGGTCCCACATGTGTGTGCAAACACAATATGACGCGTGTTCCATTTGGAGAGTAGCGTGCCAGACCGACCGACCGACCGTCTGGGGTGCGACGCAAACGCGACGGGTGTGTTGTATACTCCGTACGTTTGTACTGCCGTTTTCTTGAGGCTTTGCTCCATGGCACAATCGATGGATACAAAATTACTATATTGTACTATTTAAAAGTCAAGGGCAGGGCTTTTCCCGCATGGTAGGTGGGGCAGTTCCGCCTAGTCGGTTTGACAGAGACGCGAGAAGATGAGGGAGTAGGCTGCTGCAAACATAGGGCTATGTGATTTGACAGCGAGTTACTGCTGGACAGGTGGGGTGTAACGCCCTCGATGCGGCTATATCTCCCACGTGTCGAAGCACGACTTAGAGGCATAACCGCATAGAAAGCAATGTTGCAAGTGAGGTAATCTTCACACAACCCATGTGATACAATAGGGGAAAAGATACATAGTTGGCTTACAATCGCCACTTCACACAATTACATGAATAAAGCATTACATCATACAGATACAATCATGGTCCGACTACGGAACCAAAATAAAAGAAGAACCCCAAATGCGACAAAGGTCCCTGGTCGACCCCAACTGGGCTCCACTACTGAACTACTAGAACGAAACAACACAAAGGACAAGATCTTCAACGAGCTCCTCGTGAGCTTGGTTGCGTCATCTGCACGGACTCATCGGCACCTGCAAACTAGTTTTGGAAGGTATCTGTGAGCCACAGGGATTCAGCAATCTTGCACCCTCGCGATCAAGACAATTTAAGCTTATGGGTAAGGTAAAGGTATGAGGTGGAGCTGCAGCAAGCGACTAGCATATATGGTGGCTAACATACGCAAATGAGAGCGAGAAGAGAAGGCAAAGCACGGTCGATAAAACTATGATCAAGAAGTGATCCTAAAACAACCTATGTCAAGCATAACTCCAACAACCGTGTTCACTTCCCGGACTCCGCCGGAAAGAGACCATCACGGTTACACACGCGGTTGATTCATTTTAATTAAGGTCAACTTCAGGTTTTCTACAATCGGACGTTAACAAATTCCCATCTGCCCATAACCGCGGGCACGGCTTTCGAAAGTTCAAATCCCTGCAGGGGTGTCCCAACTTAGCCCATGACAAGCTCTCACGGTCAACGAAGGAATAGACCTCCTCCCGAGACATTCCGATCAGACTCGGTATCCCGGTACTCCAAGACATCCTCGACAATGGTAAAACAAGTCCAGCAAGACCGCCCGATGTGCCGACATCCTGATAGGAGCTGCACATATCTTGTTCTCAGGGCAACACCAGATGAACACTACATACAGCTAAAACCAGCCCTCAAGTTTCCCCGAGGTGGCGCCGCAAGTGGCTCTAGTTTGGACCAACACTTAGAAAAGCACTGGCCCCGGGGGGTTAAAATAAGATGACCCTCGGGATGCGCGACTCCCAAGGGAAAAAGGCTAGGTGGCGAATGGTAAAACCAAGGTTGGGCCTTGCTGGAGGAGTTTTATTCAAAGCGAACTATCAAGGGGTTCCCATTATAAACCAACCGCGTAAGGAACGCAAAATCCGGGAACATAACACCGATATGACGGAAACTAGGGCGGCAAGAGTGGAACAAAACACCAGGCATAAGGCCGAGCCTTCCACCCTTTACCAAGTATATAGATGCATTAATTAAATAAGATATAACATGATATCCCAACAAGTAAACAATGTTCCAACAAGGAACGATCTCCATGTTCCAACAAGGAAAAAACTTCAATCCTCACCTGCAACTAACAACGCTATAAGAGGGGCCGAGCAAAGCAGTAACATAGCCAAACAACGGTTTGCTAGGACAAGGTGGGTTAGAGGCTTGGTTCACAATATGGGAGGCATGATAAGCAAGTGGTAGGTATCGCAGCATAGGCATAGCAAAAGAGCGAGCATCTAGCAAAGCAAAGATAGAAGTGATTTCGAGGGTATGGTCATCTTGCCTGAAATTCCGCAAGGAAGAAGAACGAGTCCATGAAGAAGGCAAACGGACGTAGATGAACAAATCCTCACAAACGCGACGTTATCAGAACCAACCCGAAGAAGCAACACCGGAAAGGAGCAAACAACATAGTAAACAACCACCACATAAGCACGGCATGATGCACAACCAAGTATGATGCATGTCCGGTTTAATGAAGCATGGCATGGCAAAATGCACAAAACAATCCTACAAATTAAGTGGAGCTCAATATGCAACGAGTTGCATATTGACGAAACACCACATTCAAGTTATTTAGTTCTCTCCCAGTTATGTACCCAACAATATTAAATGTTATTAAGCATGGTAAGAGGTGAAGCATAAAAGAAACTATCTAACTAAGCAATTTAAATGGGGCCGGATATAACAAACAACAAATCCGGTAAATCCCCATATGCATTAGCAATTTAATGCAACAACAATTTAAACATTTTAATTGTTGTTATCATGATGCGGATGACATGAACAAGTTTATGCAGATTTTATTTAAAAAAATTGACAAGAGCATTATGAAGCATTTTTCATCGTGGCGGAAAGGAAAGGGGTGCCCCGGCAACGATAACGAAAATGGTGCTACGACGGTGTTCCGGTTCGAGATATCGATGCAAAGGAGAAGTGTGCGGTTGCGTGCAAAAGATGGTGGGGCGCTCCCGGATGCCGGGTGCTCCACGAGTTGGCGACAAGGAAACAAGTGACAAATTGGACACGGTGCAAACACGAGCATCTCAAACATCGCAAACATTCGTTCACGGACGGCCGTCTCGGGGTTATACCTTTGAAGTGTGCAAACGGGACGGTTCTCGTTCGGTGGCAAGTAGAGGAAGTAGTCGTTCTCGAGACGTTCGTAGTGGAAGTAGGGGTACATGACGACGGTAGAGGTACTCATGATCTTGGCGGCGGTAGTCGTTCACGTTCTTAGAAGCACAATTTTTCGTAGATGTTCGGGATCACGACGAGGGACTTGACGTCCACGGAGGCTTCGAGGGTCGACGGTAGTTGTTCCCGTATCATCGTGGAAGTAGTTGTACTCGGCGATAGTGGTACTTGTCATTTCGCGCGTAGGGGTACTTGTTCATTTACTCCACGGTCTTGGCGGATCCACGCGATGGTAGTTGTACTCTCGAAGAAGTACTCGGCGGTCATCGTGTAGACGTCCACGGGGTCTTGGCGACGGTACTTGGTGTTCTTGTACTGGCTGACTCAAAATGAAGCACGACAAAGGGGCTCTCGAGGCAGCAGCAAGGCAACTCGTGCCCGATAGTGAAGCAACAAAATCAGCCATGGCGTGGTGACGTTGAGGAAGGTGAACTCGGCGTCCAGCACACGGTGACGGAGGTGGGACGCTGCTGCGCGAGCAGAGGAGGCCGAAGGGGCATGGAGGAGTGGCGCGAGACGAGCAAGCAGCATGCATCAGTGGAGCTTTGAGCTCGGCCGGCAGCGACCAGAGGAGGCTCGGCGGAGGCGCGGCGACGGCCTGAAGGTCGAGGTCACCGGCGGGGGCCTGGTGGAGCTCGACGGCGGACTCGCAGACCGGCGCAGCAGAGGCACGAGAGGGCGGCGGAGCTTGGCCTTGAGGATGGTCACGGTCCACGCGAGGGAGCATGGAGGCCGGAAGACATTGTCCCCATTGTTCCTCGGCGTCCACGAAGCGGCGCAGAGAGGCGGAGGAGACGAACGGCAGCGGCGTACTGTCGCCGGCAGGGGCGGCTGGAGTCGAGGAAGGAGGCCGAGGCGCGGGGGTGCTCTGCGAGGAGAAGCAAGAGGAGAGGCGGCGCGGGAGGCAGGCATGTCGGGTCGCCGGCGCGGGCGCCATGGTCGGAGACGGGGAGGCAGCGGCGAGGTCTTGCGGCATTCATGGCGGGGCAAGGCAGCACCGCGAGGGGAGGAGGTTGCTGGAGGCGGCGCTTGGCAGCGACGTCTGCGATGGAGGGCTTGACGGGAGGTGGAAAAGGGATCGGGAGAGAGAGATCGAGGAGAGATCGTGCGCGAGGCTTCTCCCTGGCGGCGGTGGATGAGGACGAGAGGGAGAGGGTGAGATTGAAGGAGATGGTGGACTCGGTCGGGCCTAGGGTTAGGTAGGGAGTAGGTCGGCGCTGGATGGGCCTTGGGGCCGGCCTGGGTGCGGGGAAAATGGGCCGACGCGGAAAATGGCCTAGGGAGGCCCAGTTGGGCTCTCTACTCTCTCCTCTTTCTTAAAAAAACAGAGAAGTAGAAAAAGGAAAAAGGAGAGAAGAGAAGGTTGGAAGAGGAATTTGGACATGCGGTTAATTTTCTTGGACTCCCAAAAATAAGTTTGACCCAAGAAAATTAGAAACGGCAAGATTGAAAGATATAAATTCAAACTCATTTGAATTTGATTCGAATGGGTTTGAACTGGGACTCGGTAAGAGGAAGGTCCATAAATGTTGAGAATTTAGGTGGAGCTCCGGAAAATGAAGAAAGAATTTACGAACAAGGTTCGAGGTCAAGCAGCGAGATAACAAAGGCATGGGGAAATTTGCAAGTGTGTTTTAGGCGATTCCATAAGAATGGATTATTTTATAATAGCTCCACTAATATCGGGAGGATATATTATAAAGAGAAGTCATCCTTCCCTCGATTTAAATGGATCAGAGATCCATACGATTTATTTATTTGAGTTGCAAAAATTAATGACATGATGGCATGATGACATGATGCAATGCAAAAATAAAAGGAACAAGCAAAAATGAAACACACGGAGAAACCCGGAAACCCTGGAAGGCAACTGAAGCTCCGGTCTTGGGGTGTCACAACACTCCACCACTATAAGAGGATCTCGACCCGAGATCCAGAATGGCACCGGAGGGACAACTGAAGAGAAAGAGGAGGGTAAAACTAAGTTGCTTCTTTGACAAAACGAGTGAGACCAAAGAACCTTGAAAAGGTTAAGCCATTTCGAGAAAAGAATACAATGGAGATGACGAAGCTGAAAACACTCCGTTAGAAAAGAGGAACAAGGGAGAACAACTTCGGGCAGCACTCCGATTGAAAAGAAAAAGAATTGAATGAGAACTTGATAAGATTAGAAGATACTTGATGAAATCACAACACACTACCTCCGGAACTATTGAAAGAATGGCACAAGGGGTAAGAACGATTTTTGACAGCACTCCGGTTAAATGGATAAGCAAAGGAAAGGAAAATGATCTTGACAAAACAAGTAGATGGGTTGAAGAGGGCAACATTGCAATACCTCCGGAACAAAAGTAAGAATGGAATGGAATGAACGAGGAAACAAAATCTTGGGATAGCACGCTTACAACATATTCTTGAATGGAGTTGTTGGATTATCAACAACGAAAGGATAAGCTTGATGTGGGCTTATGGAATACATCTCAAAATTATGAGCTGAAATTCTGCCAATAACGGAAAACAATAGATTGGGTTGATACGAGAAAGAAGACGAGAAACTATTTCACCGGGAGGATAAATGAAGAACTTGGGTCATTTATAAGGACCATAGATAGCGACAAACCTTAGGGAAGGCTTTAGGTGAAATATAACCCAAGATAACTCCAAAGAAGAGATTGGTGGATTTAAAAATACCTCATTCTTAACAACGTGTGAATCATGAAACATGAACCCAAATTATCGAGAATGACATAATACCACCTCAAATGACACGGTATAAAGAATTGCACTTTAAAATGCAAGATAAAGAATGCTTGAGTTCCTCTAAAAAGAATCTTGATGAACACTTCGAGAAGGAATTAATCCTTGATGAACCCATCATGACGAAGCTTCATGAAGAACTCCGGTAACAAAAGAAATGATCAAACGGAAGGAAAGAGAGGTCGAAAACACAAGGTGAATCCTTGCAATGATTTGATGGATCTTCGTGATGAAATAATTGAGAGAACTTGGAACTCCGAGACAGAAAAGATGAACAAAAGAAAATCAAGAATTTGATGAGCCTCCGGAATAAAGAATTAAATTCATTCGATGAAACAAGAATAAGAATTACATTACGCTTATCCTTCACCAATTCAAATTGATGACAACCAATGGAATTGGCATACAACTTATTCTCGTAGAAAAGTAATAAAATAGATATGGCGCAAACTAGAGAAGGTCTTCAACGAACTACCGGTAGGATTGGAAAGAACGAATGAATTGATATGATAAACAAGGAACAGAAATCTTGAAAGAACCAACGTAAGAATTGAAAATGGACAATGAAAAATATAAAGAAACACCGGGAAGAATTATCAAATGAACGAAGGTGCTTGAGGGAATTTAGATACAGGTGAACGAAGAGATCCCAAATTGATTAGAGAAAACTTGAACGAAGCACCGGTAAGATTGGAGAATGATAACTGAAAGCTGAGAATGAATAAACCTGACTTGATGGACTCCGGATAACAAACTGAGAAGACTCTTAAATTGCTCCGGAAGGGTGAAAAGAATACTCACGATCGAAACAATTATGAGAGGATGGCAACGAGCTAGAATCACGAATCTTTGAGAGAACAGATAAGATATGGAGGTAAAACTCTTCTTCGATCTTCAAATGATGAGAAGGACGACGAGAAACACCACCTTGAATTATTGAGACACTCCGGAATAAAGAAGAATAGAAAAGTTGAACCAGTGATGAAAAGAATTATAAGATCTTGGAGAAAGGCATTTGACTGATGATAAATCATTCTTACGTCAAACTTCAAAAGAATTTGATGGTAGCTCTGGGAAAAATAAGAAGAGTCAGGTAAGATCCTCAGAAAAGACCTGTGGGTTAGGGCCCACTCAAAAGAAAACATCGATAGAATGATTGCTTGAAAATAGAGATTCCACCGGTTGAATTTAAATGGATTGAATGAGATAACATCCTCGAAAAGAGATTGAAAGAAAGCAGAGTGGAGACACGAATCTTCGAGATATCTTGAGCACTCCAGAACAATTGAATAGCAAGCAGGGAAGATTAAGAGGTGCACCGGCATAAGAAGGTATTTGAAGCGAGGAAAAAGGATATGATTAACACCGAAAGCTTGAATTGGTTCCACCGGAGAAGAAAATTAGTGAAGAGTGACAAACTTGAAGCTCCGTTAGAATCTTCATGAGAATCGCTGGATAAGAAGCATTGACGGAAAAGGAATGAAGAGGCCTCGCATCAATAAGATGGATACTTGATTAAGAATTTGGGTCCTTGAGGAAAAAGGGTGGGTGGGCGGGAAAAACAAAGGTAACTTGGAGACGGATGAAACAAACACCGTTGAGAAGAAGTAATAATTGATCTTGCGGAAGTTGAAATGAACGGATCCACTTGAGGGGAGACACACCGGTTAAAAATGATTGACAAAAACAATCTTGATGAGCAAGAAGGATTGTATCCCCATCGGAGTATGAGAACACCATTTGTGGAAGGTATGGAATCAACACTTGACATCGAAGCAACTCGAATACCACAACTCAAAAACAAAAACAAAGGATTGGCTCGCAGAATAAGCCGGAACAAACATATGATAGAGATTTCGTCCGAAGTTTTCGTGGTGGGGCCTACACGGGCTCGATCGTATAGCACCATCATGTACAAGGCAGTGCACATGACATACGAAGCGTCCCCGAGTCGACATAGCCAAGGACTCTTTAAGACACAACGAGACCACTGTAAAAACGACTGTGAATAGGCGGACCACTAGATGTCGAACCCCAATTTCATATCATACATTTGTCGAAAAGATATCCTAAGAGCTACTTGAATTTCCACTTATGAAACTCCCGAATCTTTCCGGTTATGCAATCAGGTGTTGGGGATACAGGGGAAGCATAATATCTCACCCAAATCTAGCAAATCCTACGTCCAGCTGTATCCATCCTTCAACACATAACCAAGAAACCTTCGGAAATCATCTACCTCAACCTTCGAAAAGCATCCGTTATACGAGTTATGGCAATACTCCCGAACTACCGCCCCAGTACTGGGTGGCGTCGAGGTTATCTCACCAATGAACTGCATAAAAGAGATTTTCAATGTTGGCGTACTAAACTCAGGTATTCCAGAATTGCAACGATAAAATTATGACGACAACACCTCAGAGCTCAACTCCCCGGGACACTTCCACAAAACCCCTGACAGGAGGCACCAAGACAATGTTCTCGTCACAAAACCATCGGAACGATTCAAAGATACCCGCGTGACCCTAAATTTTTTTTAGTGAAATATGAGAAGAGAAGAGTCAAAACTCTATGTCAAGATGCCTTACCAGAGCGATGAGGAGACTGGGAAGTAAAAAAGAATTCCTAAACTCTCCGATATATAATTCCTAAATGACTGAAAACATTTTTCTAGACACAACTCGGCTGCTAAAAACGATCAATCAGTGGGGGCTCCTAAGGTCGGGGAAGGCTCTGATACCAACTTGTAACGCCCTCGATGCGGCTATATCTCCCACGTGTCGACGCACGACTTAGAGGCATAACCGCATTGAAAGCAATGTCGCAAGTGAGGTAATCTTCACACAACCCATGTGATACAATAAGGGAAAAGATACATAGTTGGCTTACAATCGCCACTTCACACAATTACATGAATAAAGCATTACATCATACAGATACAATCATGGTCAGACTACGGAACCAAAATAAAAGAAGAACCCCAAATGCGACAAAGGTCCCCGATCGACCCCAGCTAGGCTCCACTACTGAACAACTAGAACGAAACAACACAAAGGACAAGATCTTCAACGAGCTCCTCCTGAGCTTGATTGCGTCATCTGCATGGACTCATCAGCACCTGCAAACTGGTTTTGGAAGGTATCTGTGAGCCACAGGGACTCAGCAATCTCACACCCTCGCGATCAAGACTATTTAAGCTTATGGGTAAGGTAAAGGTATGAGGTGGAGCTGCAGCAAGCGACTAGCATATATGGGGGCTAACATACGCAAATGAGAGCGAGAAGAGAAGGCAAAGCACGGTCGATAAAACTATGATCAAGAAGTCATCCTAAAACAACCTACGTCAAGCATAACTCCAACAACCGTGTTCACTTCCCGGACTCCGCCGGAAAGAGACCATCACGGTTACACACACGGTTGATTCATTTTAATTAAGGTCAACTTTAGGTTTTCTACAACCGGTCGTTAACAAATTCCCATCTGCCCATAACCGTGGGCACGGCTTTCGAAATTTCAAATCCCTGCAGGGGTGTCCCAACTTAGCCCATGACAAGCTCTCACGGTCAACGAAGGAATAGACCTCCTCCCGAGACATTCCGATCAGACTCGGTATCCCAGTACTCCAAGACATCCTTGACAATGGTAAAACAAGTCCAGCAAGACCGCCCGATGCGTCGACATCCTGATAGGAGCTGCACATATCTCGTTCTCAGGGCAACACCGGATGAACACTACGTACAGCTAAAACCAGCCCTCAAGTTTCCCCGAGGTGGCGCCGCAAGTGGCTCTAGTTTGGACCAACACTTAGAAAAGCACTGGCCCGGGGGGGTTAAAATAAGATGACCCTCGGGATGCGCGACTCCCAAGGGAAAAAGGCTAGGTGGTGAATGGTAAAACCAAGGTTGGGCCTTGCTGGAGGAGTTTTGTTCAAAGCGAACTGTCAAGGGGTTCCCATTATAACCCAACCGCGTAAGGAACGCAAAATCCGGGAACATAACACCGATATGACGGAAACTAGGGCGGCAAGAGTGGAACAAAACACCAGGCATAAGGCCGAGCCTTCCACCCTTTACCAAGTATATAGATGCATTAATTAAATAAGATATAACATGATATCCCAACAAGTAAACAATGTTCCAACAAGGAACGATCTCCATGTTCCAACAAGGAAAAAACTTCAATCCTCACCTGCAACTAACAACGCTATAAGAGGGGCCGAGCAAAGCTGTAACATAGCCAAACAACGGTTTGCTAGGACAAGGTGGGTTAGAGGCTTGGTTCACAATATGGGAGGCATGATAAGCAAGTGGTAGGTATCGCAGCATAGGCATAACAAAAGAGCGAGCATCTAGCAAAGCAAAGATAGAAGTGATTTCGAGGGTATGGTCATCTTGCCTGAAATTCCGCAAGGAAGAAGAACGAGTCCATGAAGAAGGCAAACGGACGTAGACGAATGAATCCTCACAAACGCGACGTTATCGGAACCAACCCGAAGAAGCAACACCAGAAAGGAGCAAACAACATAGTAAACAACCACCACATAAGCATGGCATGATGCACAACCAAGTATGATGCATGTCCGGTTTAATGAAGCATGGCATGGAAAAATGCACAAAACAATCCTACAAATTAAGTGGAGCTCAATATGCAACGAGTTGCATATTGACGAAACACCACATTCAAGTTATTTAGTTCTCTCCCGGTTATGTACCCAACAATATTAAATGTTATTAAGCATGGCAAGAGGTGAAGCATAAAAGAAACTATCTAACTAAGCAATTTAAATGGGGCCGGATATAACAAACAACAAATCCGGTAAATCCCCATATGCATTAGCAATTTAATGCAACAACAATTTAAACATTTTAATTGTTGTTATCATGATGTGGATGACATGAACAAGTTTATGCAATTTTTATTTAAAAAAATTGACAAGAGCATTATGAAGCATTTTTCATCTTGGTGGAAAGGAAAGGGGTGCCCCGGCAACGATAATGAAAATGGTGCCACGACAGCGTTCCGGCTCGAGATACCGATGCAAAGGAGAAGTGTGCGGTTGCGTGCAAAAGATGGTGGGGCACTCCCGGATACCGGGTGCTCCACGAGTTGGCGACAAGGAAACAAGTGACAAATTGGACACGGTGCAAACACGAGCATCTCAAACATCGCAAACATTCGTTCACGGATGGTCGTCTCGGGGTTATACCTTTGAAGTGTGCAAACGGGACGGTTCTCGTTCGGTGCCAAGTAGAGGAAGTAGTCGTTCTTGAGACGTTCATAGTGGAAGTAGGGGTACATGACGACGGTAGAGGTACTCGTGATCTTGGCGGCGGTAGTCGTTCATGTTCTTAGAAGCACAATTTTTCGTAGATGTTCGGGATCACAACAAGGGACTTGACGTCCACGGAGGCTTCGAGGGTCGACGGTAGTTGTTCCCGTATCATCATGGAAGTAGTCGTACTCGGCGATAGTGGTACTTGTCGTTTCGCGCGTAGGGGTACTTGTTCATTTACTCCACGGTCTTGGCAGATCCACACTATGGTAGTTGTACTCGCGAAGAGGTACTCGGCGGTCATCGTGTAGACTTCCACGGGGTCTTGGCGACGGTACTTGGTGTTCTTGTACTGGCCGACCCAAAATGAAGCACGACAAAGGGGCTCTCGAGGCAGCAGCAAGGCAACTCGTGCCCAACAGTGAAGCAACAAAATCGGCCATGGCGTGGTGACGTTGAGGAAGGTGAACTCGGCGTCCAGCACATGGTGACAGAGGTGGGACGCTGCTCCGCGAGCAGACGAGGCCGAGGGGGCATGGAGGAGTGGCGCGAGACGAGCAAGCAGCGTGCATCAGTGGAGCTTTGAGCTCGACCGGTAGTGACCAGAGGAGGCCCGGCGGAGGCGCGGCGACGACCTGAAGGTCGAGGTCGCCGGCGGGGCCTGGTGGAGCTCGGCGGCGGACTCGCAGACCGGTGCAGCAGAGGCACAAGAGGGCGGCGGAGCTTGGCCTTGAGGGTGGTCACGGTCTGTGCGAGGGAGCATGGAGGCTGGAAGACGCTGTCCCCATCGTTCCTCGGCGTCCACGAAGCGGCACAGAGAGGCGGAGGAGACAGACGGCAGCGGCCTACTGTCACCGGCAGGGGCGGCTGGAGTCGAGGAAGGAGACCGAGGCGCGGGGGTGCTCTGCGAGGAGAAGCAAGAGGAGAGGCGGTGCGGGAGGCAGGCAGGTCGGGTCGCCGGCGCGGGCGCCATGGCCGGAGACGGGGAGGCAGCGGTGAGGTCTTGCGGCATTCATGGCGGGGCAAGGTAGCACCGCGAGGGGAGGAGGTTGCTGGAGGCGGCGCTTGGCGGCGGCGTCTACGATGGAGGGCTTGACGGGAGGTGGAAAAGGGATCGGGAGAGAGAGATCGAGGAGAGATCATGCGCGAGGCTTCTCCCTGGCGGTGGTGGATGAGGACGAGAGGGAGAGGGTGAGATCGAAGGAGATGGTGGACTCGGTCGGGCCTAGGGTTAGGCAGGGAGTAGGTCGGCGGTGGATGGGCTTTGGGGCCGGCCTGGGTGCGGGGAAAATGGGCCGACACGGAAAATGTCCTAGGGAGGCCCAGTTGGGCTCTCTGCTCTCTCCTCTTTCTTAAAAAAACAGAGAAGTAGAAGAAAGGAAAAAGGAGAGAAGAGAAGGTTGGAAGAGGAATTTGGACATGCGGTTAATTTTCTTGGACACCCAAAAATAAGTTTGACCCAAGAAAATTAGAAACGGCAAGATTGAAAGATATAAATTCAAACTCATTTGAATTTGATTCGAATGGGTTTGAACTGGGACTCGGTAAGAGGAAGGTCCATAAATGTTGAGAATTTAGGTGGAGCTCCGGAAAATGAAGAAAGAATTTACGGACAAGGTTCGAGGTCAAGCAGCGAGATAACAAAGGCATGGGGAAATTTGCAAGTGTGTTTTAGGTGATTCCATAAGAATGGATTATTTTATAATAGCTCCACTAATATCGGGAGGATATATTATAAAGAGAAGTCATCCTTCCCTCAATTTAAATGGATCAGAGATCCATATGATTTATTTATTTGAGTTGCAAAAATTAATGATATGATGGCATGATGACATGATGCAATGCAAAAATAAAAGGACCAAGCAAAAATGAAACATACGGAGAAACCCGGAAACCCTAGAAGGCAACTAAAGCTGTGGTGCCCCGTGATTTGACTTGCCATTATCATTTTAACTGTGGTGCTATGACTGGCGTGAGTCTCCCGATTCCTGACCACCTCCATGGTATACAGGTGCCTCTCCCAATGCTCCACCATGTAGAGGTTGGCTCTTGCATGAGAGCCCACTCCTCCACTTTTTCCTTGCCTCTTTCCTCCACATATGCAAAAATTCCATGTAAGCGGGCTTATAGCCCACTATTGTACTAGCTCGTACAGGTGCTAAGCCTGCCAGATAAGCATAAAGTCTGATGTGGCAACTTAATTAAGAAGAGAGAGACTAGTTTGGTGACCCCAGGAAGAAATGGTGTTAAGCGCGTGTACCTAGGTGAAAAGACAATTTTGAGTCTATAGCTAATTAAATGAAGCAAACTTAGCAACAAAAAACTAAGCACCTATGCATTGGGGACTTGATTTGCTAAGCCATTTAATGCTCTCACTACTAGGGAAGAGCCTAGTAGTAGCACGGGTATTTGGTGTATCAGTAGCATGGGGTCCCTCACTACTGATATGGCGTTACAGCTAACATGTATCAGTAGCACGTGTTACCCCACGCCACTGCTATACATGGCTAGCAGCATCGAGCTTTAGTTCAACGCGCTACTGCTAATAGCTGCAGCGCTTTTAGCTTGGGCGTGCTACTGGTAAGAGCGCGCTGCTGCTAACTTTATTCCCCACGCTACTGTTAGTTTTATTAGTTTTTGTTTTTTTCTGCATATTTGTTTTGTATTTGAACAGGCTTTATACAATAATCTTTAGCATATCATACACATACAAATGTAATCATAGCATCAAATCATGTCATCATCATAATCATCATCCAACACAAAGTGGTCTCTCATCATCATCTCAAAAATAGCGATACAAGTCTCGATTACTTGCAACTACATCGTCATCCATCTAAACAATGATATATGCAAGAAGTGCTATCACTATGAGTGAGAGCGGAACTATGCAGTACATGAGTTCGTATCCCTCTCTCGCAATAGCGTGAACCTAAAATAACTACTGGATGTCGCTCGGAAACCGGAAACCGGTATACCTGGGCCTGACACTCCGGCCACTCGTCGTATACTCCTGGCGTTGCACTTCTTCGCCATCGATGATCTATGCACCTGCATCGTGACATCAGTCGATGATATGCAACATACATAGTTGAGCAACAAAAAGAGACAGACTTGACAAAAATAGAAGCAACATATCATAATCATAAATAACAAAGTTCATCGTACCCGAAATGCCCTAACCAGAGTGATGTTCGCTAGTTGAGGAGGACGGTTTAATTACATCACAAATAAAGTTTCATCCTGCATAACTCAAAGTTTCGTCATTCTGAAAGTATGGACTAAATGTACACATTGTCAATCACTCCAACACGTCGTTCCATCCATCCAAGTCAGGGAGATAGTCCCCGAGCATAGTGAAAGGCTTCAGGTCGAGACGCTGAGCGGCTACACATGTTCGGACATCTTTCCTCGACATTTGCCCTTCCTCGTAGAACATACCTGTTTTGTCGAGAACCTCCTTCAAGATGAATTGGTAAAGTTCATGCTGGATGTGATAGAACTCATCTCGAAGTCGATGATCTGGGATATCTCCTACGTTCTTTGCCCATTGCAGAATATGGGCATCGCCGGATTTAGGTGACATGTGAAGGTTCTACTGATCTCGTCTGTACTCCAGCATGTGGTGTAGGACATAGAATCCATCACTAAGAGTATCACTCGGTAGCTGGATGCAGCAGAAGTCGGTCTTATGGCTGAAGGCGGGCCTGCCGTCCCTTTTCTTCATGTCCCTGATCTCTCCATGCCAATGGTACTGGGCCCTGAGGACGTCACGCTCCCGCGGGATGGTGAAGTCCGCCAAGGGGTCTAGGATGCCCAGACTTTCGCGTTCCGCGTCCTCCTTGGCCCATATGGACGTCTTCCCGCCATAACCACGGCTTCCGAGGTGGTGGCACCCCATGTTCCTCTCTTGAAGCCCCTTCATGTACTTCAACTTCTTTTTGGCAGCTTCAGCCTCGCAAGCCGCCTTGAATATTTGAAACTGCTCTTCCGTGATTGTCGGATTATCCTTTACAATCTCGGAGTAGGGTTCCTTTTTCTTGACGACCCAATGTTCACCCTTGCTTTCCAGGCGGCCAACGCGTCGCTAAACTTGGTCATGGCGTGTTTGTTTATCTTCTTCGTTGTCGGGTCTTTATCTGGATTTTTATATTCCTTTTCATCCCGGCCCGGGAACAAGAATATCTGGTGCAACTTCTTTAGGAAGGAGGGCCTCATATTATCTATCTTATTTAGTTTCTCATCGTTAATGGTGGCGGTTTCCCGTACGATGTAGCCTATTTGATTGCCGTAACACGCGCGCACTTCCGCGGGCTCTTTTGGCTGAAAAATGCCATCGTCCACCTCCGTGACCACCAGTCTAGTAGTCATGAGCTTGTTTGGGCGCCGTTGCCTCTTTGCTTTCGGTTCAATACCGGCTCCGCTAGTCTCGGTGCCGGTCTCGGCGCCGGCCTTAGTCCCAGTGCCGGTCTCGATGTCAGTCTCAGTCTCCGATTTGACAGGTGGGCCCAGCAACAACAACCGTTGATCGTCGGCAAGGCTCAAAAATCCGTCTGCCGCCAGGTAGACGTTGTCGCAATCACTAGAACCCTATCCTTCACCATTGCTAGCCATGTTTCCTACGATTAAATCTAGTCAACTAATTCTAGACCGAATAAAATGAATAATGGCATAAAAAAGGCCTATGTTTCGCAGGAACGTTAACTCGTTCCCGGTGCGGAAAATCCCGGGCACTCGATATGTCCTAGTTTGTAGCACAAGTCATGCCGAAATTCACGGAAAATTTCGGCATGACCTTTGCTAGAAAGTGGACAAATCGAGCACCTGAAATTTGCCGGAATAGAAATGAACAACATTCCGGCAAAACATAGACCACTCGGCTTCATTCCCTAGAAACAACAAAAGGACACTTGGGTACAATCGAACCACTTCAATGAAAAGATATAACATGACCACTTCAATGAAAAGATATAATCAACAATAAAAGTGTAGGAAGGGATCATCTTTAAAATAAAAATTCCCTAAATTCTTTTCCTAGAAAAATAGTGGTCTTTTCAAAAATCAAAAACCTTTGCAAAATGACCTCACTAAACACTTCTCTGCCTAGGTCACAACCCAAATTCTGTTCTAGCTATTGCTCTCTCTCTCTCTCACACACACACATTATTTTCTCTAACCCTTCTCTTCCTAGGACATAACCCAATTAAATTGCAAATGAACTCCATTTCTCTAACCCTTCTGACCTAATGCTCTAAAATAAATTTTTGCTCTAACCTAGCAAACCTAGTTAACCTAGCTTGTTAACCTAATGAACCTAATGAACCTAGCTATTTAACCTAGTTAGTTAACCTAGCTAGTTAACCTAGTTTACCTAGATAATTAACCTAATTAAACTAGTTAACCTAGCTAGCTCTTTGTCAAAGCCCTAAATAATTTTTTTCTTAACCTAGATAATTAGCCTAATTAAACTAGTTAACCTAACTAGTCTCTGTCAAAGCCCTAACTAAATTTTTGCACTAACCTAGATAATTAACCTAATTAAACTAGTTAACCTGGCTAGTTAGTTCTTTGTACAATGTTTGTGCTATGCATGACAGATAGAGGAGGGGTGGGGGCTTACAGAGGATGGCTCCGGTGTTGGCGAGGAAGGCAGTGGTGGCGAGGGACGCAGGGGCGTCTCCGGTGACGGCGAGGTAGGCAACTATGGCCAGGGAGGTAGGGGCGTCGAGGGTGTCTCCGGTGGCGACGAGGGCGGCTCCGGTGGCGTCGACGGCGTGCGGCTCTGGTGGCTCCGGGGGCGTGATAAGTCTCCGTCGTATTTACTTTTCCAAACACGTTTGCCCTTGTTTTGGACTCTAACTTGCATGATTTGAATGGAACTAACCCGGACTAACGTTGTTTTCAGCAGAATTACCATGGTGTTATTTATGTGCAGAAACAAAAGTTCTCAGAATGACCTGAAACTTCACGGAGCAACTTTTTGGAAAATATAAAAAATACCTGCAAAAGATGAAGGCTAGGGGCCCACCACCTGTCCACGAGGGTGGGGGGCGCGCCCCCCTACCTCGTGGCACCCCTGGAGCTCCTCCGACTCGAACTCCAACTCTATATATCGTGTTTCGGGGAGAAAAAAATCAGAGAGAAGAATTCATTGCATTTTACGATACGAGCCGCCGCCAAGCCCTAAAACCTCTCGGGAGGGCTGATCTGGAGTCCGTTCGGGGCTCCGGAGAGGGGAATCCGTCGCCATCATCATCATCAACCATCCTCCATCACCAATTTCTTGATGCTCACCGCCGTGCGTGAGTAATTCCATCGTAGGCTTGCTGGACGGTGATGGGTTGGATGGGATATATTATGTAATCGAGTTAGTTTTGTTAGGGTTTGATCCCTAGTATCCACTATGTTCTGAGATTGATGTTGCTATGACTTTGCTATGCTTAATGCTTGTCACTAGGGCCCAAGTGCCATGATTTCAGATCTAAACCTATTATGTTTTCATCAATATATGAGAGTTCTTGATCCTATCTTGCAAGTCTATAGTCACCTATTATGTGTTATGATCCGTTAACCCCGAAGTGACAATAATCAGGATACTTACCGGTGATGACCGTAGTTTGAGGAGTTCATGTATTCACTATGTGTTAATGCTTTGTTCCGGTACACTATTAAAAGGTGGCCTTAATATCCCTTAGTTTCCGTAAGGACCCCGCTGCCACGGGAGGGTAGGACAAAAGATGTCATGCAAGTTCTTTTCCATAAGCACGTATGACTATATTCGGAATACATGCCTACATTATATCAATGAACTGGAGCTAGTTTTGTGTCACCCTAGGTTATGACTGTTACATGATGAACCGCATCTGGCATAATTCTCCATCACTGATCCATTGCCTACGAGCTTTCCATATATTGTTCTTCGCTTATTTACTTTTCCGTTGCTATTGCTATCATCACTACAAAATACCAAAAACATTATGTTTGCTACTGTTACCTTTTTCTATCGTTACCACTACTATCATATTACTTTGCTACTAAACACTTTTCTGCAGATACTAAGTTTCCGGGTGTGGTTGAATTGACAACTCAGCTGCTAATACTTGAGAGTATTCTTTGGCTCCCCTTGTGTCGAATCAATAAATTTGGGTTGAATACTTTACCCTCAAAAACTGTTGTGATCCCCTATACTTGTGGGTTATCAAGACTATTTTCTGGCATCGTTTGCTGGGAGCATAGCTCTATTCTTTGAGTCACTTGGGATTTATATCTGCTTATCATTACGAAGACCTTGAGAGATCCAAAAACCAAGATTTATCCCTCAACTACGAGGGGAGGTAAGGAACTACCATCTAGCTCTGCACTTGATTCACCTTCTGTTATGAGTAAGCTTGCGACACCTAAACCTGCTTCTGCTATTCGTTCTGATATGCCGCATGTTATTGATGATGCCACTTCTGCTATGCATGATACTTATGATGAAACTACTTCTATGCTTGATACTACTGTGCCACTTGGTGAATTTCTTGATGAACAACTTGCTAGAGCTAGAGAGAATGAAAATACTTAATCTGATAATACTGATGAAATTGATGATGAAGACTTGCGTGTTACTCCTGAGGGTTATGTTTTTGATAAAGAAGCTTCCTTAGCTATTTTATCTTGCAAAGATAGATATGAACTTAAGAGGTTATTAGCTAAATGGAATCAGCAATCTCTAAATCCTAGAATGAAACCTGACCCTACTTTTGCTACTTCACCTATGTGTGTTACCGATAAGGATTATGAATTCTCTGTTGATCCTGATATAATTAGTTTGGTTGAATCTGATCCTTTTCATGGCTATGAATCTGAAACTGTTGTGGCACATCTTACTAAATTAAATGATATATCTACCCTGTTTACTAAAGATGAGAGAACTCGCTTCTTTTATATCCTTCAAATATTTCCTTTCTCATTAAAGGGTGATGCTAAGATATGGTTTAATTCTCTTGATCCTGGTTGTGTGCATAGTCCCCAGGATATGATTTATTACTTCTCTGCTAAATATTTCCCTGCTCATAAGAAACAAGCTGCTTTAAGGCATATATATAATTTTGTGCAAATTGAAGAAGAGAGTCTCCCACAAGCTTGGGGGAGGCTTCTCTAATTACTTAATGCTTTGCCTCATCATCCTCTTAAGAAAAATGAAATACTTGATATCTTTTATAGTGGACTAACTGATGCTTCCAGAGATTACCTGGATAGTTGTGTTGGTTCCGTTTTGAGGGAAAGAACACCGGATGAAGCTGAAATTATATTGAATAATATGTTGACAAATGAAAATAATTGGACAGCTCCTGAGCTAGTTCCTGAGCCTATTCTTAAACCAACTCCAAAGAACAGAGGTATTCTATTTCTCAGTCTTGAAGATATGCAAGAGGCAAAGAAATCTATGAAAGAAAAAGGTATTAAAGCCGAAGATGTTAAGAATTTACCTCCTATTGAAGAAATGCATGGTCTTAATTTACCGCCTATTGAAAAAACATGGTCTTGATAACCCGACACAAGTAGTAAAGGTAAATTCTCTCTATAGATATCATAAAGCTGAAATCCCGTTTACTAAGTTTGCTAGCCCATGCTTAGACGATTTTGATAAATTTATGGCTAAGCAAGAAGATTTTAATGCTTATTTTGGTAGACAATTGAAATACAATTCAAATATGCCAGAACACTTGGGTGATTATATGGCTAATGTTAAAGGTGAACTTAAACTTATTAGTAAACATGCTTCTATGGTTACCACTCAAGTAGAACAAGTACTTAAAGCTCAAAATGAGTTGCTCAATGAATTGAATAGTAAGAATAATGATAACGCTATTAGAGTGGCTACTAGAACTGGTAGAATGACTCAGGAACCTTTGTATCCTGAAGGCCACCCTAAGAGAATTGAGCAAGATTCTCAGAGAAATAATGTAGATGCACCTAGTCCTTCTAAAAGGAAGAAAAAGAAAAATGACAGGACTTTGCATGCTTCTAGTGGACCTACTACTGAAATGCATGAGAACCCAAATGATATCTCTATTTCTGATGCTGAAACACAATCTGGTAATGAACCTGAAACTAGTGATAATGTTAATAAAAATGTTCATGATGATGCTCAACCTAGCAATAATAATGATGTAGAAATTGAACCTGCTGTTGATCTTGATAACCCACAATGAAAGAATCAACGTTGTGATAAGAAAGACTTTATTTCTAGGAAACATGGTAAAGAAAGAGAACCATGGGTTCAGAAACCCATGCCTTTTCCTCCCAAACCATCCAAGAAAAAGGACGATGAGGATTTTGAGCGCTTTGCTAAAATATTAGACCTATCTTTTTGCGTATGCGATTAACTGATATGCTTAAAATGAATCCTTATGCTAAGTACAGGAAAGTTATTATTACTAATAACAGAAAGATACCAGAAGCTGAAATTTCCACCATGCTTGCTAATTATACTTTTGAGGGTGGAATACCAAAGAAACTTGGAGATCCAGGAGTACCCACTATACCATGCTCCATTAAAAGAAACTATGTTAAAACTGCTTTATGTGATCTTGGAGCCAGTGTTAGTGTTATGCCTCTCTCTTTATATCATAGACTTGATTTGAATAAGTTGACACCTACTGAAATATCTTTGCAAATGGCCGATAAATCAACTGCTATACCTGTCGGTATTTGTGAGGATGTGCTTGTTGTAGTTGCAAACGTTACTATTTTAACGGACTTTGGTATTCTTGATATTCCCGAGGACGATAGTATGTCTATTATTCTTGGAAGACCCTTTCTGAATATTGCAAGGGCTGTTATTGATTGCACTAAAGGCAATGTCACTTTTCATGTTAATGGTAATGAGCATACGGTACACTTTCTGAGGAAACAACCTCAAGTCCACAGTATCAATTCTATTGGAAAAATTCCATCGATTATATTTGGAGGTTTTGAATTTCCTCTTCCTACTGTCAAGAAGAAATATTATATTCTTATTATTGGGGATGTGCATATCCCCGTTGAGGTAACATAGTGTTATTCGAAATTTCTCCGGTTCCATGTTATTCGGAATGAGTTCGTTAACAAGACCTAATCAACCTTGTTAGTGGATTCCTTTTGATGAGCATGAGATGGATGAAACTAGAAGGCACAACCTTCTGTACCCCACTTTTACTTTCTGTTATTTATATTAAATAAAAAAAATATTTTTCTGTCTGTTATCTGATTATCCATGCAATATAAAAATACCCCGAAAATAAAAGTTGTCCAAATGCCCTGAAATTTAAATATGATTTTTTCTAGAATATTTGAGAATATTTGGCACTGAGAACACAGAAGGGGGGGTCACCCACCTGTCCGCGAGGGTGGAGGGCGCGCCCTACCCCCTGGGCGCACCCCCTGCCTCGTGGGCCCACGGTGGCCCTCCTCCACTTATCCTTTCCCCCACACACTCCTTCTTCCTCCCACAAACATGAACAACCAGCTCAAACCCGAGTCCAAGCTCATGTTCTTGCTCAAAGCACCTCTCACAAAACTGCTTGGGGAGATTGTTCCTTGGTATGTGACTCCTCCATTGGTCCAATTAGTTTTTGTTCTAGTGCTTTATTCATTGCAAGTTTTTTCTGCCTAGGTGCCCATGTTTTTGAGCTTGCATGTCAAATTTATATGGTTCCAAGTAGTTTTGATGCATGATATAGGCTCTAGGCACTTGTAGGAGTAGTTGCTATCAAAATGTCGGATTTCGGGTTCTGGCAGACCCTTAAGGTTCGAACACTGGGGTGCGCACGGAGATGACGCCTTCTACCTCCCCGTCCCACAAAGATCTAGACTATAGAAAGAACAGCACAAGAGACACAAGGTTTATACTGGTTCGGGCCACCGTTGTGGTGTAATACCCTACTCCAGTGTGTGGTGGGTGGATTGCCTCTTGGGGCTGATGATGATGATCAATACAAGGAAGAACAGCCTCGTGAGGGTCTGTTCTTGGCTGGGACGATGAACTGCTAGAAGGAGTTCAGCCACCCTTTCTCTCTCTCTTTCTCTCCGCTTCCAACCGATCCAAGAGTGTCCCCTTGCTATGTGGGTGGCTGGTCCTATTTATAGGGGCCCTGGTCCTCTTCCCAAATATCGAGCGGGAAGGGAGCCAACAATGGCGGGCTAATTTGAAGGGGGACAACAAGTATCAACTATCCTGACAAAAGCAGTCTTCGCCTGCGCAAAGCTCTGGTGATGACGCCGTCCTGGGCTCCACAGTGACCTCCGTCTCGTAGTCCTCCTGGTCTTGGTCTAGTTGCACCGAAATGGCAACCTTTGCATGACGCCTCGGTACTCCGCGGCTGCACTTGCCCCCTTTGCACCAAAGAGGAAAGGAGGACGCTGCGCGGGCTGGCACCCGCGTGGCGCCCTGGGTCGTCATGGCTTGCGCCACGGGCACCTCGCGAGGTACCCCGCCTTGATCTCTCCGCCTCCTCGCGAGCCAGCCTGACGAGGCCGTGCCTGAGGAAGCTCCGTGTCGTCCGCCTCGCGAGGCTTGGCCCCTCACGAGGGTCTTGAGTCTTGTGTTGATGAAGATGGGCCGTGCTGGGCCTCCTTTGAGCCACGCCGCAGGCCGCAGGCAGGCAAGTCTGGGGACCTCCGTTCCCAGAACGCCGACAGTAGCCCCCTGGCCCAAGGCGCGCCCGGACTTAGCCGTGCTGAGAGGCGAAAGGGCAAAGGCGAAGCGCTGCGGGCCCTAACAGCCTGCGGCCTTGGGCGCCGCATGGTGGTTGATGGGACGTGGGTGGCACTATTCCCCCACGCCCCCTTATTCTGTGCCCTGCTAGGCGGACTTGTAGTTGCACACAGCCGCTCCCCTTCCTGTTGCTCGAGCGCCCCTTGTTCTTCCTTCCTTCGAACGCCTGCTCCTGCCTCCAATCCAATCTCGAATCTTCCCCCTACTTCCCATCGCCACGGCTCCGACGAGGAAGGAGAGAGTGGAGGAACCCATACCTCCGTCTTGTGTGCCGCCATCGGTGGCCCCCGTCATTGGCCAATCGACCATACTCAATCAAGAGTGCCTGGGCAGGGACAGCTTGGCTCTGGCCACCGTCTTCAATTAGTGCGGGAGGACGATGGCCTGGCCCGCGTCCCACTTCTCCATCGATAGGATAGCAACCGAGGTCCCATGTTTTACCGACGCCCTGTGGGCGGGTCTGGTTCCCCCCTTTTCTGATTTCTTCAACGCCGTGCTCTCCCATTATCAGATCCACATGATGCATCTAAGTCCTGAGTCCATCACCCTCCTTTCTGTCTTCGCCTTCGCTTGCGAAGCCATGGTGGGCATCCCTCCTTCGGTTGCCTTGCTGCGCCACTTCTTCTCGATGCAACTTGTCGACCCTTCACAATGCTGGGCCTTCGTGAGCTTCGCTGCCGAGCCTGAGACCAAGGCCTCTGGGATTGACTTCAAGCTCCCCCTGCCCGCGGTTGGGTTCCGCGAGCGGTGGCTGTATGTGGACGCAGGGGTGCCCAGCCCCCTGCTATCGGAGCCGACCTCGCCTGCTGTCCCCAATTCGGGTTGGGGCCAGGAGACGCTCGAGAGCCCCCGGCTTGTCTTCGTATGGCGCCGCTTTGCGCTCCTGAGGAAGCTCGGCGTGACGGCGCCCAAGGTGGTGAAGGAGTTTCTGTTATGCCGTGTTGCTCCCCTTCAACGCCACTCTCACTGGATGTGGGCCTTCCGTGGGTGCGAGGATAGCATGAGGCTCCAGGAAAAGGACCTGGCTCCTGAGGTGCTGAAGTCGACGCTCTTGACCTTGGCCGGGGACTCCAACCCCGGCAACGTCTGGCAGGGACGGGCCTTGCTGTATCTCTGCCAGAGCAGGGCCGACTTCGTGAAGCAGATGCCCGTCTTCGATGAGTGGGGGCTGCGCCCCACTGGCCTCCAGGGACCTCGTGAGAATCCCGTGGTGGTGACTGCCCTTCCGATCGGGCGAGGCGACTCCTCCTCAAGTGGCGGAGCAGGGAGGCGGGAGGCGCCGAAGGCCGAGGGGGCTCCTGATGAGGAGGCAGCGCCGGGTGATGCTCCCGAGGGGACAGCTCCTGGGACCCGTGCCGCTGTGGCTGCAGGTGGCAAGCAGCCGCTCCCAGCGCCCGGGGCTGAGGCCTCGGAGGCCCCAGCCGCGTCTTCTGGCGAGGTGATGGACAGCACGCGCCAGGCAGGCGCCCCTGATGCGGATCACTCCGATGCTCCATCTTCGTCGCAGGTTGATCCTTGCGCTCTTCTCCTGGGCCGCTTCCGCGTGGACTTTGAAGCCCTCCCGAGGAAAAGGGAGGCCCTGGGCGATGGCTTCCCTTGTCGCGTGCTGAAGCGCAGGAACTACTTCGCCACTAACAAGTCTTCTCCCTTTCTGGCTCCTGATCCTCTTGTTGCTTTCACTGATCCTTGCTCCGCAGGCCCCTTCCGGCCGAGCTCGCGGAAGTAGCTGAGGTGCCACCTCCTTTGGCTTCGCCCCCTCTACCGTCCTCAAGTGCTCCGAGCAGCTCTGCCCTCGTGGTGAGGGCGACTGAAGGGGTGGACCATCCCGAGGTGCACTGCGGCCCTTCATTCCCCCCGATTTTCCTTCGCGGGCCCTCTCGGGGAATAGTCAGCCTGCCGTGGGCCTCTCGTCTGGTCGTGGACTGCGACTGGTTGAGGCGCCCCCTGTGCCCTTCATCTAGGGACGGGCTGGCTCCAGGTTGGGCTCCTGGTGCGGCGCGCCCGGCCGTCGCGAGGGCGCCAGTCCCCAGCCCCCTGCCCGGGGGAGGAACGATGATTCGTGGCCCCCGGTGCTCGCTTGGGGCAGATGATGGTGTGGAAGACGTGCTTGAGCGCGCCCGGGAGCGCCGCGCTCGCCGCCAAGGGTTCCTTCGAAGGGCGTCCGACGCGGTGAACCTGCTTGGGGAGGAGCTTACTGACGAAGACACGCCCCTGGAGGCCGAGGGTCTGCGCCGGGCTGCGGGGAGGCGCGAGCTGGAGGCCGCCATCGCCCTCGCGCGCCATCAGCATCATCTTGACGATGAAGAGGCGAAGGCATCGCTGGAGGCCTTTCAGGTGGCCCGATCCCAGGCCGCCGCCGAGGCCCGGAGAGCTGACCGACGGCGAGAGGCAGCGGAGGAGCGGGCTCGCGAGCTCCTGGCCCGGTGCCACTCACTGGAGGGGCAACTGGAGCTGCGCGAGTTGGCCCTTGTGTCGATGCGGGTGGCCTCCGGAGACCCAACTAAGCTCCAGAAGCGTGAAGAAGCGTTGACGCTGGAAGCCGCCGAACACACCCGCGAGTACGAGCGGCTGGATACGAGGGAGCGCTTGGTGACGCAGGCGGAGGACGATGTCGCCGCACGGGAGGTCCGCGTCCTGGAGGAGGTCGGACGTTGGGTGGCGATGGCGCGCCAAGGCCTCGAGTGCGAGTTCGAGGGGAGGCTGGAGTTGATCCGGGTTGAAGCTGAAGGGAGGACTGCAGCCTTGAGGGCCCAGCGGGAGGAGGCGACGTGGCTGGCCGACGCCTCCCGGGCTGCCCTTGAGGTAGCGCAAGGGGAGTTAGCCGCCTCCCAGGCCGAGATGCTCCGTCTTCGCCAGCGGGTGGAGGAGGCTAAGGGCGTCGCACGCCAGAACGCGGATGAGATATGCCAGCGGCGGGTCCTGGAGCACATGCACGGCCCCATGCTCGCCATGCTCTGGGAGAGTGCTAGCGCAGCCTTGGGCAACATCTGTGAGGCGGCTGTTGGCGTGCCGCACATAGCCAACTATGCTGGCAACCTTCAATTCTTCACCGCCGTGGTGGCGCAGCTGGAGGCGCGGTCGGCCAGGGCCGACAGGTTGGTGGAGGAGAGGAGCCGCGCCCTGCTTGGGCGCGCCTTTTCCCATGTCTTCAGTCATCTCCTGAACATGGATTCCCACTTCAATTTTGATGCCGTCATCGCCCCAGTTCCCCAGGCCGTCTGAGGCAACCTGGCGCACTGGGTGGAAGACAACGTGGACGCCCTTGTCAGGGCCTTCGCTTCGGACGACGACGACGTGATCGTCGCTGCTGACGAGGGCGGTGCGGTGAACGGCCCTGATGCCGCAGGTGGTGACGCAGACAACGATGGCGAGTTCGGCGATGCCAGCGACAACTCAGGAGGTGCTTCCGAGGATGCATTGGGGGATTGGTCCGACTGAATGTGCATTGCTCCTGTCTTTTTTACCCTGCATGAATAGAACTCAGGTTTTTGACCTGATGGCTGTGAGAGCATTCTGGGAGGGGAAGCCCCTCATGTAAAACCTGTGTTCATCGTGTTAGTAGTTGTCATACTGCACGAGCGCCCACGCCTAGTGGTTGGCTGGTTTACCTTTGTTTCGCGCAAGCCCGGAAGCAGCCCGTGGGAGGGCGTGACGTCTGGGGTGTTCTTTAGTTGAATCCGTAGGATATGAGAGTGTCGCCGGCGGGGAGCTTCACAGGCACTCGCCTTGCTTCACAGGCTCTGGGCCTTTTCCAAAACGCGATAGCTTCACAGGCACTCGCCTTGTTTCACAGGCTCCGGGCCTTTTCCAAAACACGATAGCTTCACAGGCACTCGCCTTGCTTCATAGGCTCTGGGCCTTTTCCAAAACGCGATAGCTTCATAGGCACTCACCTTGATTCACAGGCTCTGGGCCTTTTCCAAAACGCGATAGCTTCACAGGCACTCGCCTTGCTTCACAGGCTCTGGGCCTTTTCCAAAATGCGATATCTTCACAGGCACTTGCCTTGCTTCACAGGCTCTGAGCCTTTTCCAAAACGTGATAGCTTCACAGGCGCTCGCCTTGCTTCACAGGCTCTGGGCCTTTTCCAAACAGGACAACCTCCGCAGGCACCCGAAAATCCTCCCAAGAGGGAGCAACAACGGCAGTTTGGGTTGCGCATGGGCCAGGCCTGACCCAACTCACGAGGGGCTCGCGAGGGGAGGCAACTGTGGCGAAGCGGTAACCAGAACGCAAGAAATGGCTCGAACGAGAATAAGCACCCCTTCCCCGAACACACGCAAATCTCAAATTCGAATCCAACTTAAATCCAGCAGGGGAAAAGCTACAGCCAAAGGGAAAGGCAATGAAAGTAGACAAAAGGCCGCGTCCGGCACCTAATCTAGTCTTGGATGTCTTCTCACCAGCGTGGAGCTAAGTGCTATCCATTGGGCGTGGGAGGGAGCCCCAGGGCCTGAGGCCGGCACCCCTGAGACTCCGGGGCATGTACAGCCCCACTCATTATTACGTGAGAGTGTCACGGGGCGGCGAGCTTCACAGGCACCGGGCCTTCTTCACAGGTACTGGCCTTGCTTCATATCGCCAGACGAGGGCCCCGCCTTGCGCCACACTCTAGTGCCATCAGCAACGACCGGAACCCAGGACGCCGCCCGATGGGGTAGAGCGGTCGCCAGCGGTTCCCCTGACGACCACGGGTCCTCCGCCAGGCGCAAGCCCTGAGGCACCTCCCCAGCAGAGGGCCTACCTCCTGAAAATGCCTTGCTCCGAATGCCGCGTGGTGATGTCGGATCTCGGCCCCTCTCCTGCAGCCCTCTGCGCCCTCCTCCCGAGGGGTAGGAGACTGTGGGAGCGGGGCAGCTGCTTTCCGCGGCGACCTGCACCTCCTGCGATCCATGGTTAGCGTATACCTACTCCTGAAGAATTAGCGGCGCCCAATAATCGTTGCCTCCATCGTGGCCAGCTGGACCGTCCCGGGGCTCCTGGAAAGGCTAAGCTTCCATTGCCTCATCCAACCAGCTTGGGCCGAGGAGCGAGCCTTGTCCGTTCTCGTGAGGGTGTCCTTGGTCCATCATGAGGGGCACGTATTCCTCCGACGCCGTCATCCCGAATGCCACGCTGTGATGCCCCGCATGCCACGCGGTCCCACCTATCATGCCCATTGCAGGGTGGCAACGCGGCTGCCCACCGAGGCCGCGGGTCGCGTTGAGTCCTTCTTCTTCACGGGCCGGGGGCGGGGGCAGCGCCGCGTCGGTCCGGTGCTGACAGCTTCGCTGGCGTCGGGTAGCCTTGGAGCCCGCGGGCGCGTGCGGAGCCCCCGCGTGGGTCGCCCTGGGCTTGAGGCGGGAGCTGGGTGGAGAAGGGGTGAGCCCCCGAGGCGGCGAATCCCAGGAGCTCTGGCACTCGCTCCAGCAGCACGTCATGGCCGCCCTCCAGCAGTCTGCACTGCAGCAGTTCTCGAGCCACCGTGAGCGCGGCCCTCGAGTTCGCCTGCTCCCGGCGGGTGTACGGTGTCATGGTCGTGGCGTGATTGGAAGCCCTTGCTGCCGACCGTGCCTGCCGCGACGTAAGAGTTATCGAAGTCTGTCCGCGTCGCCCACGGCCCGCGAGCTGCCCGGGGCACGGGGTCGCCCGAGGCGAGTGGTTCTGCACGGGCGGGCCACGCAGCCCATGGGTCGGGGTTGCCCTCCTGGTCGCCGGGCATGGTGATGACGACGCGACGGGGCACGGAGCAGTGGAAGAGGAATTTCGGCACACCCCTACCTGGCGCGCCAAATGTCGGATTTCGGGTTCCGGCAGACCCTTAAGGTTCAAACACTGGGGTGCGCGCGGAGATTACGCCTTCTACCTCCCCGCCCCACAAAGATCTAGACTACAGAAAGAACTGCACAAGAGACACAAGGTTTATACTGGTTCGGGCCACCGTTGTGGTGTAATACCCTACTCCAGTGTGTGGTGGGTGGATTGCTTCTTGGGGCTGATGATGATGAACAATACAAGGAAGAACAGCCTCGCGAGGGTCTGTTCTTGGCTGGGACGATGAACTGCTAGGAGGAGTTCAGCCACCCTTTCTCTCTTTCTTTCTCTCCGCTTCTAACCGATCCAAGAGTGTCCCCTTGCTATGTGGGTGGCTGGTCCTATTTATACGGGCCCTGGTCCTCTTCCCAAATATCGAGCGGGAAGGGAGCCAACAATGGCGGGCTAATTTGAAGGGGGACAGCAAGTATCAACTATCCTGACAAAAGCAGTCTTCGCGTGCGCAAAGCTCTGGTGATGACGCCGTCCTGGGATCCACGGTGACCTCCGTCTCGTAGTCCTCCTGGTCTTGGTCTCGTTGCACCGAAATGGAAACCTTTGCCTGACGCCTCGGTATTCCACGGCTGTGCTTGCCCCCTTTGCACCAAAGAGGAAAGGAGGACGCTGCGCGGGCTGGCACCCGCCTGGCACCCTGGGTCGTCATGGCTTGCGTCACAGGCACCTCGCGAGGTACCCCGCCTTGATCTCTCTGCCTCCTCGCGAGCCAGCCTGACGAGGCCGTTCCTGAGGAAGCTCCGTGTCATTCGCCTTGCGAGGCTTGGCCCCTCGCGAGGGTCTTGAGTCTTGTGTTGATGAAGATGGGCCGTGCTGGGCCTCCTTTGAGCCACGCCGCAGGCAGGCAAGTCTGGGGACCCCCGTTCCTAGAACGCCGACACAATATTATTGAGTTTGGTTTACTTTTATTTTGAAGTTACTAAAAATTTCAGAATTTTTCAGAAAATGATGAAGAGACTTTTGAGGGGCTCATCGAGCCGAAGCTTGAAGGAAAAGGCACCGAAGCCTAAGTATAATCTGCCTCCTACCGCGGAAGTTCGGTCGTGTGAATGCCCTTCCGATGATTTCTTGAGAGCAACAGGAATTTATGAAGATTTTTATGAATTGGCTAAGAATGCCGGCCTCACCGCTTCCGTCCACGACCAACGCGATCAGTATATCTTACTCACAAATACCTTTGTGCAAAACTTTCATTTCCATTCTAGGAGCTCACCACCTACGGTGGAGTTTCATTTATATGATGAGCATAAGGAGATGTGTCGGAGTAATTGGACACGGATACCCCGAAGACGGCAACATGATATTTCAAGACATCGGGGCTAGCAAAGCCCCTTAGTCCGACTGCGCCAACCAGCCGGCTGCCGACTGCGTCGACCAGTCAGCTGCAGACTGCAGCCCGACCCGACACCGATAAGACACCGACGGGGCGACCGTACTGTGACGTCATCTACAGTGTACCGTGTCCCCTGGGTACTGATTTATAAAGTACCCCAAGGGACAATCATGACATGCACCATGCCACTAGCTATGCCTACATGGCTTGGCTTGTAAGCTACCCAAGGTAGCTTACATCCAACGCCACCACCATTTAGCTTAGGTAGCAAGCTAGCTCCCACTATATATAGCAACCATCCATCCATCCATCAGGATGGACTCACACACACATGCATACATGCTCACGTATGGACACACATCCATACGGCCACTAGTGCCAAGGGCACCACGCCACACACTCTGGTGCTCACCTATTGACACAGATACGAGGCCAGATGCCTATGGCACTGACCTCAGATACAGCTCCAGGAGCACTTTGTACTGCCCAATGTACACCCCAGATATATACTCAGAAATGCAGGAGTAGGGGTGTTATCTCTCCGGAGAGCCCCGAACCTAGGTAAACTACCGCGTGCTACTCGCATACCCGCTCCCGGTCCTATCAGCAGCAGTCCTACCCACACACTAAGCCCTTGTGGCATCTGTCGACTCGCAAGCCCCCCGTGAGAAATACCACGACAGTTGGCGCCCACCATGGGGCGGTACTATGCTACCGCGCTGCTGCTGGTTTCGCTATCCGGGCGGGACCCTTTTTTCTTCATCGCCTCCGCCGCGGCGTCGCGCCGTCTCTCCGGTAGCACTCGGGGGCTCGACATTGACCCGCCCCCAGAGCGGCCATGAGGGGTGGCGCGTCCTCGTCGTCGGCCTCGCCACCTTTGTCATCACCACCACTGCAACGCCGGCCGTCCGTCCGCATGCGCGCCACGCGCGGGGTCTCTCTTCGGTCGGCCGTGACCATCCACGCGCGGCTTGCGTCTGCTCCTCTCCACGCTGCGCCGTGCTCTAGCCGGAATGTGCTTTCGCTCCTCCACATTTCGTCCATACAAGCTAGCTAGAGCAAGTCAAAACAATGGTCAACCCATAGCCAGATACTAGCGATACACAAGCCTAAGGCTTGTACACTGCCAATACACTTCCGAGACGCAAGTCAGACAATGGCCGTATTCTGCTTATACGCTAGCCAGATGCGAGATGGATACTGCCTAGATTCTTGCCATTCAGACACTCGCTCCGGCCGGCCGCTCCGCTTCCGCACACTCCTCCACCTTGCTCCGGCTCCGCTCTGGCTGCTGCGCTGCTCTGCTTCGCTGCGGGACCGTCCGCACGCGCGAGCACACACCAGTGAGCTCCTCTGCTCCCGCCGTCACCTGCATAGCCCCGCGCGGCGCTGCTCGCGGCCGCGTGCCCGCAGGTGCGCGCTCGCCCCTTCCCGCGGCACTCGCTCCCCCGACCTCGCACCAGCTGCTGTTGGCTTCTGCTCGCCCCGCCACCTGCTCCTACGCGGCCGGCTCCGCCCCCGCGGCCGGCTCTCTGCCCCACGCCATCCAGCTGTCGGCTCCGCCCCTGCCGGGGCGCCTCGCCCGCCCACCGGCTTCCGTGGGCCGGCTTCGCCTCGCCTCGGCCGCCTTCGCGCTGACCCGGCCCCCGTTCCGGGCTTCCTCCTCGCGGCCGCGCCGGCTCCTCCCGCAGCCCGGCTACGCCGGCTCCGGCCGGCTTTGACCCCGCCTGCTCGCAGCATCTGGCTGCGCCCCGCCCAGGCCGACCCTCCAGCAGCGCCCGCGTCGCCCACTGCTCTCCTCGTCACCGCCGAACGCCGTCTCCACCTCGCGGCCGCTGCGTCTCCATCGGCTCGCACCCGCGGCCCGGCCTCGCCATCTCTGCCGGCCCCCGCGTCGAGTCCCCGCACCTGCGCCGGGTCGCCGACGACTCGGCCGGCTCCTCCACCCGGCGCCGCCTCCTCTGGCCGGCTTCGCCACCCAGCCGCCGACTCCCGGCCACGGGCTGGCTGGCTTCCGCGCGCCCTGGCCGGCTTCCGCCACCCGGCCGCGGCTCCTTCCCTCAACACGGCGACCTGGCCGCCGCGCCGGCTCCTCCACCTGCGACCTTGCTTGCCGGCTTCTCCCGCGCCGGCTCCTTCGCCCGCGACCTGGCCTGCGGGCTTCACCCCCGCAACCCGGTCGTCCCTGCCGCCTGCCGCCTTCGCGCATGTCCGGGTGCCTAGGCCGGCTGAGAGAGAAAAGTCAGCCCCCCCCCCCCCCATGCTAAAATAAAAAGAGCAGTGCGCCGACTACCTAGCTGGCCGCTAGAAAAAATCAGAGCCGGCTTACTGCAAAAAAAAAGAAAGATAAAGATAGGATGCGAGCCGACTGCTTGTTTCCAGAAGTCCGACTACCCAGCCGGATGGAAAAGAAATGTGCATCCGCCTGGGACAAAGAGAAGACAAAGTAGCTGCCGGAAGATCCGGCCCGACTGCTCAGCAGTCGGCCCGAATCTCGGGGGCTACACCCAGCGTGTGCGCTGACGCGCTCCCGCGAGAGAGAGAAGACAAGGTAGTTGCCGGAAGATCCGGCCCGACTGCTCAGCAGTCGGCCCGAATCTCGGGGGCTACACCCAGCGGGTGCGCTAACGCGCCCCCGCGAAGATGAAGACAAGGTAGCTGCCGGAAGATCCGGCCCGACTGCTCAACAGTCGGCCCGAATCTCAGGGGCTACACCCAGCAGGTGCGCTGACGCGCCCCCGCAAAGATGAAGACAAGGTAGCTGCCGGAAGATCCGGCCCGACTACTCAGGAGTCAGCCCGAATCTCGGGGGCTACACCCAGCGGGTGCGCTGACGCGCCCCCGCGAAGATGAAGACAAAGTAGTCGCCGGGAGATCCAGCCCGACTACTCAGCAGTCGGCCCGAATCTCGGGGGCTACACCCAGCGGGTGCGCTGGCGCGCCCCCGCAAAGATTGCAGACAAGATAAAAGTTTTGTCCGGCTGCCAGCAGCCGGCAGAAGAGAAAAAGAAGAAAAAGGGCGTTGCAAGACGCCTCGCCGCCTGGCCGGTCGAGCCTGACCGGCCGGGACCCCCTTCGCGCCAGCTGTCTTTGACGACCGCGACTACACGAAAATCAATAACATTTGCCAAAAAACCTCCGCCCAACTTTGCCAAGTTGCCCGGAGGCTTGGGGGCTACTGTCGGAGTAATTGGACACGGATACCCCAAAGACGGCAAGATGATATTTCAAGACATCGGGGCTAGCAAAGCCCCTCAGTCCGACTGCGCCAACCAGCCGGCTGCCGACTGCGCCGACCAGTCGGCTGCCGACTGCAGCCCGACCGGACACCGACAAGACACCGACGGGGCGACCGTACCGCGACGTCATCTACATTGTACCGTGTCCCCTGGGTACTGATTTATAAAGTACCCCATGGGACAAGCATGACATGCACCATGCCACTAGCTATGCCTACATGGCTTGGCTTGTAAGCTTACATCCAACGCCACCACCATTTAGCTTAGGTAGCAAGCTAGCTCCCACTATATATAGCAACCATCCATCCATCCATCAGGATGGACTCACACAAACATGCATAGATGCTCACGTATGTACACACATCCATACGGCCACTAGTGCCAAGGGCACCACGCCACACACTCTGGTGCTCACCTATTGACACAGATACGAGGCCAGATGCCTATGGCACTGACCTCAGATACAGCTCCAGGAGCACTTTGTAATGCCCGATGTACACCCCAGATATATACTCAGACATGCAGGAGTAGGGGTGTTATCTCTCCGGAGAGCCCCGAACCTGGGTAAACTACCGCGTGCTACTCGCATACCCTCTCCCGGTCCTATCAGCAGCAGTCCTACCCACACACTAAGCCCTTGTGGCATCTGTCGACTCGCAAGCCCCCCGTGAGAAATACCACGACAAGATGTCACTTTATGATTTTTGTCGGGTTTGTTTAGTCCCTTTTGAGGGCAAGATAGAGTAACCATGTCGCAAGGATGTGGATGGGTATATTGATACTATCACTATAGGGGAAACAAGTGTGGTTTCCGATGCACGAATCACTAGCATACATTTTCCTGTATTACGCTATTTTGCACTATTTGCTAGTCGTTGTTTAATTGGTCGCGGAAACTGTGGAAACCTTAGTATCCCTGATATTATTATTTTTCTCCATGGTTTATTCGGTGATAACTCTGTTAGTATGGGCGGCATTATTGCTAAACGGTTAAGTCTGAACCGTACAAAGGGCCCCATCTTTGGAGGCATCTATGCTCCATGCCTAGCTGCACAATTTAACATACCTATTAGGCATTATGAGAAGGAAGAAAAAATGCTGCCTCGTGTTTATTTAGATTATAAGAGTATGGTGGCACATTATTTCATTGTTAAGAATAGGGAAGGAGAGCTTAAATATAAATTGTTCTTTGATAAACATCATCCTGAGACTATTACCCTGCCCGCTCCTTCCTTGTTTGATTTATCTGCAGGCCAGTACCTTGTTCCGTTAGAGGCTATTCACGCCTACCGGAACCCTGCACCAGCCATGGAGCCAGAGCCGGAACCACAAGTTGATCCTTCACGACAGCCTAATTACTAGTGGGATCCGGAGATGATTGCCAACCAATGGCAATCGGAGTCTTCTTCCTCTTCGCAGTACGACCCCAACTATTACTATGGATATCCGCCAGGCCAGCCGTGGCCATAGACCAACTTAGGCCAAAAGCCTAAGCTTGGGGGAGTACGTATTTCCCACCGACATTACATTTATATTCACACACTCATTGCTAGATGTCAGTGCTCATACTTTTTCATTGTATCATCCATGCTAGTTTATTTCCTTTTTATGCTTTCTTCTTGTGTGTTTAATAAACCTTAAGAAAAACCAAAAAAATAGTTGTAGCTTTTAGCTAGTTTTAGTTTCCATGCTTGTAGTAGTAATTAAAAATAAAACCCAAAAATATTTCCTATTCTTCTTTTGCTTGTTGGGAGCTTTCCCGTGTAAATAGTTTTATTTCTTTTCTTTTCTTTGGGGGTCGATAGGAGAAGAACATGATTAAATTGTTGAAGTGACTCTTATATGCATTATTGTTGATCTGACAAAAGAGCCCATATTGCTTTGTCTTCTCCTGTTTATTGAATGCTTGCAGATTCCAGCTTAGTCCTATTATTATTATTTACATCGTTCGGTCGTGCAAGTGAAGGGCAATAATAACGATATATGATGAACTTATGGAGATGAGAAAAGCTGGTATGAACACGACCTCTTTTATTTTTGTAAATATGATTAGTTCATCTTTCCTGATTCGGCCTATTATAAATAAACATGTTTGCAATGACAACTAGAGATCATAGTTCTTGTGCCATGCTTGATTAGCTATGAGTTATAATGATTTACCTTGTATGCCAACATGCTATTGAGATGATTATGATGTGGTATGATGGGGTGGTATCCTCCTTTGAATGATTTAAGTGACTTGACTTGGCACATGTTCACACATGTAGTTGAAACAAAATCAACATAGCCTTCATGATATTTATGTTCATGGTGGATTATATCCTACTCATGCTTGCATCCAATGTTTATTAGTTTTAATGCATGTACATGACTGTTGTCGCTCTCTAGCTGGTCGCTTCCCAGTATTTTGCTAGCCTTCACTTGTACTAAGCGGGAATACTGCTTGTGCATCCAATCCCATAAACCCCAAAGTTATTCCATATGAGTACACCATACCTACCTATATACGGTATCCATCTGCCATTCCAAGTAAATTTGCATGTGCCAAACTCTAAACCTTCAAATAACTATCCTGCTTTGTATGCTCGAATAGCTAATGTATCAACTAGGGCTGTCCGTATCTTCCATGTTAGGTGGGTTATTCTCAAGAGGAGTGGACTCCGCTCCTAACTCACGAGAAAATGGCTGGTCACGGGGATGGCCAGTCCCATGCTTTATGCAAACTAAATCAAAATTAATTGCAAACAAAACTCCCCCTGGATCAAGTCTACTGTGCTCCGGTGTCATCCCTGGATCAGTAATGCTGACACCACACAGTACTTCGAAGGATTTATAGCAGAGTGGCAATCACACACTTATTACATCGATGTCTCAAAAGAGAACTTATTACAATAAATATGGCTTAAGGCCATCTAATAACGATAACAGCGGAAGACTTGGAAGATAAATGGGTCCATCAACTCCAACAGCATCACTGAGTATAGAACCACGATTAGTCGGAACGGCGGTTTTGAAACGAAAACTCCAGGCGCTTGAATCACCTGATTCCGATAAACGAGCGGAGAGAAAAACTAGAACGAAGATCGGATGTGAGATCGCGATCGCGGAATAATTCCGACAAAAAGAAAAAGAAGAACGGTTAAACAAATGGACGTTCATTAACCGGGAACAATCCGGTGATCACGTTTGTTAAGACGAATGGTCCGGCGAACGGTCTCTAGGCAACTAATCGGAAAAGAAAACAAAACCGATCTAGGGTTTCGGGAAAAGAGATCGAAACAAAAAACCGATCTAGAAAACGAATCGGAAGAGAAGAAAAGAACCGGAACGATTTATAAGAAAAACCGAACCAAGGGGAGAAAAAGAGACGCGGGGCAACCTCTGGCGAGGCTCCGGCGTACGGGGGCTCCGGCGGCGGCGTAGGGCGGCGGCGGCGGTGGTGTAGGGCGGCGGCGGCGGGGCAATGGGCGGCGGCGGCGCGGGCAAGGGGCGCGGCGCGGCGGCTTGGGGAGCTTGGGGCTTGGGGTTTGGTGTGGGGTTTAGAGGGGGTGTGGGTATTTATATAGGTGAGGGGGAGGGTTTGCTTGGGGGAGGGGGCAAGAAAAAGAGAAGGAGAGGGAAAAAAACGAAACGGAGTCCTACGAGGACTCCTAGGGCGGCGGCGGCACAAGGCAGGTGGCGGCGCTGGCCTTGGCGCGGCGTGCAGCGCGCGGGAGAGGCCCGGCCGGCTGGGCCTTTGGCCCAGGGGCGCTGCGGGATTTTTTTTAATCGGTTATGCGCGCAAAAAATAAATAAAAGAACATCTAAACGAACTCCGAAATTTCTAAAGTAAATTTTCCCCGACTCCTAAAATTGAGTCGAACAAAATGAACTTTTCTCGGGACCTAGAATGCTAATTTTGAAAACGCGCATTTTTCCCTATCCAAATAAAAGGCAAATAAACTCCGACAAATCCAATGATCCTTTCTTCAAAATTTGAGAAGACTCAAATATGAAAATAACGAAATCTCCCACTCTCTCCGAGGGTCCTTGAGTTGCGGGAAATTTCTAGGATCGGCAAAATGCAAGAAAATATGATATGCATGATGATCTAGTGTATAACATTCCAAATTGAAAATTTGGGATGTTACACTTCCCAGTCTTTTGCTAGCCTTCACTTGTACTAAGCGGGAATACTGCTTGTGCGTCCAATCCCATAAACCCCAAAGTTATTCCATATGAGTCCACCATACCTACCTATATATGGTATCCACCTGCCGTTCCAAGTAAATTTGTATGTGCCAAACTCTAAACCTTCAAATAACTATCCTGTTTTGTATGCTCGAATAGCTCATGTATCAACTAGGGCTGTCCGTATCTTCCATGTTAGGCGGGTTATTCCCAAGAGGAGTGGACTCCGCTCCTAACTCACGAGAAAATGGCTGGTCACGGGGATGCCCAGTCCCATGCTTTATGCAAACTAAATCAGAATAATTGCAAACAAAACTCCCCTGGGACTCTTGTTAGTTGGAGGCACTCGTTGTTTCGAGCAAGCCATGGATTGATGCTTGTTGGTGGAAGGGGGAGTATAAACTTTACCATTCTGTTTAGGAATCGCCTATAATGTGTGTAGCATGGAAGATATCGCCATCTCTTGGTTGTTATGTTGACAATGAAAGTATACTGCTCAAAATATTATTCACCTCTATTTCAAAACCGAGCTCTGGCACCTCTACAAATCCCTGCTTCCCTCTACGAAGGGCCTATCTATTTACTTTTATGCTGAGTCATCATGTTCTCATTAAAAAGCACCAGTTGGAGAGCACCACTGTCATTTGCATTCATTATTGTTAGTTTACATTGGGTGTGACTTGACTGGATCTCTTTTATCATGAATTACAATGTCTAGTCAGTCCTTGATCTTTAAAGGTGCTCTGCATTTATGTTTTGCGGTCTCAGAAAGGGCTAGCGAGATACCATCTTGTTATATCATATTATGATTGTTTTGAGAAAGTGTTGTCATCCGAGATTTATTATTATTGCTCGCTAGTTGATTATGCCATTGATATGAGTAAACTTGAGACCTAAGCGTTATTGCGAATGTGGTTAGTTATAATCTTTGCTGAAAACATGAATGCTGGCTTTACATATTTACAACAACAAGTGCAAACAAAGTTTGTAAAAGTTTTTCTTTATCACTTTCAGTTTGTCAACTGAATTGCTTGAGGACAAGCAAAGGTTTAAGCTTGGGGGAGTTGATACGTCTCTGTCGTATCTACTTTTCCAAACACTTTTGCCCTTGTTTTTTACTCTTGCATGATTTGAATGGAACTAACCCGGACTGACGTTGTTTTCAGCAGAATTACCATGGTGTTATTTATGTGCAGAAACAAAAGTTCTCGGAATGACCTGAAACTTCACAGAGCAACTTTTTGGAAAATATAAAAAATACCTGCAAAAGATGAAGGCCAGGGGGCCCACCACCTGTCCACGAGAAAGGGGCGCATGCCCCCCTAGGGCGCGCCCCCTACCTCGTGGGCCCCCTGGAGGTCCTCCGACTCCAACTCCAACTCTATATATTGTGTTTCGGGGAGAAAAAAATCAGAGAGAAGAATTCATCGCGTTTTACGATACGGAGCTGCCGCCAAGCCCTAAAACCTCTCGGGAGGGCTGATCTGGAGTCTGTTCGGAGCTCCGGAGAGGGGAATCCGTCATCATCAACCATCCTCCATCACCAATTTCATGATGCTCACCGCCGTGCGTGAGTAATTCCATCGTAGGCTTGCTGGACGGTGATGGGTTGGATGGGATCTATCATGTAATCGAGTTAGTTTTGTTAGGGTTTGATCCCTAGTATCCACTATGTTCTGAGATTGATGTATGATTAATGCTTGTCACTAGGGCCCGAGTGCCATGATTTCAGATCTGAACCTATTGTGTTTTCATCAATATATGAGAGTTCTTGATCCTATCTTGCAAGTCTATAGTCACCTATTATGTGTTATGATCCGTTAACCCCGAAGTGACAATAATCGGGATACTTACCGGTGATGACAGTAGTTTGAGGAGTTCATGTATTCACTATGTGTTAATGCTTTGTTCCGGTACTCTATTAAATAGAGGCCTTAATATCCCTTAGTTTCTGTAAGGACCCCGCTGCCACGGGAGGGTAGGACAAAAGATGTCATGCATGTTCTTTTCGATAAGCATGTATGACTATATTCGGAATACATGCCTACATTATATCAATGAAATGGAGCTAGTTCTGTGTCACCCTAGGTTAGGACTGTTACATGATGAACCGCATCCGGCATAATTCTCCATCACTGATCCATTGCCTACGAGCTTTCCATATATTCTTCTTTGCTTATTTACTTTTCCGTTGCTATTGCTATCATCACTACAAAATACCAAAAACATTACTTTTGCTACTGTTACCTTTTTCTATCGTTACCACTACTATCATATTACTTTGCAACTAAACACTTTGCTGCAGATACTAAGTTTCCAGGTGTGGTTGAATTGACAACTTAGCTGCTAATACTTGAGAGTATTCTTTGGATCCCCTTGTGTCGAATCAGGGCGTCGACGTCGGCTGGAGACGGCGGCGAAGTGGGGAGACAACGGCGAAGTGGGACGAGGGATTTGGGGGAGAAGTGGTGGTCGGGGGGAGGGAAACCGCTTTTGGGTTAAGTCGAACATAGCGGTAGCGCGTTTAGTGAAAACGTGCTATAGCTAATTTAGCTACAGCGATTTTTACTAAACGCTCTACTGCTATAGCTATGTATTTTCCTTTCCTTTTCTCTTTCTATAGCGGGGGTCTAAAAACGCGCTGCTGCTATATTATCTATAGCCCCTCTTATGAACATACGCTACTACTATGCCATTCTCCTTTTTTCCTTTTTCATTTATTTTTCTTTACATTTTATTTTTTTCCTTTCTCCTTTTTCTATTTCTTTCATTTTCATTTACTTTTCTATTTGCTTTTCATTTTATTTTCTTTTCATTAGCAGTACCGCCTTTCTCTATAAATGCGCTGCTACAACAATCTTGGAGGTAGTGCGGCTTTTATAAGACCGCTACTACTATGTGTAGCCTATCGGCTTAGTAGTGAGAATTTTAGTAGTAGCGATTTTACCAGGAGATGCACTACTGCTACATATGTATTTGTAGCACGGTTATCCTACACGCGCTACTGCTATGTAGCACTAGTGCCCTTTTTTAACAAGCGCTACTGCTAAAGTTCTGTGTATAAGGTTTTCCCTAGTAGTGCCTTAGCACCTCATCTAAGCACCATTTCATTGGAAGAGGTCACTCCTTGGCAAATGCAATAAATACTATGAAGAAAGAGATAGAGAGAAGTAAGAAAAATACTCTTATAGCCAACCTTATAGCTAACCTTGTTGTATGAGTGACTAAGTGGTGACTATGTATGACATGCCAACATCAGATAGCCTAACACACCATGTTAAATCTCCAAAGGCACGACCGCGCGACCGAGGCGACGGTCGTGCTAGGTGCCACCATGATACGGGCTCCCGACAGCCCTTGGATCTGAGATCGAATGGTCGCATGCTAAGTTGCTGAAAATTTGCAGAATAACCCTCCCGGATAGTGATGTAGGGTAGGAACCCTAGATGGCCGATCTTTCACGAAAGGAGTGGATCCCGCGAAGAACACGAAGAACATTAGGGGAACACACGAGGGGAAACACGAGAGAATCACTCAAACCGACAAGAACGATCACACATGTGCTAGATCCTTGAAACACAAAGACAGATACATGATCCAAAGTCAACAAAGGACGATATAAGAGGTAACCGGTTCTTCTCCGTGAGGAGGTCTTGAATCCACGAGGGGATCTTCCCGTGAGGGGGCTTGAATCCAACGTGGATCTTCTCCATAGAGGGGCCGCGGTCTCTCTCGTGGAGTAGATCTGATGTGGATGAGCGAGGCTCTATCTCTAATATGAGCTATCACAACACTAACCCTCAAATGGGGGAGGTGGAGGAGTATGTATAGTCTAGGGCCACGAAGGTTTAAGTGAGGATACATGGGCCTCGGCCCGTTACTCTGCGCGCAGACAAGCGTCGGTCGTCCGACAGGTACCGGACGTCTGGTGGCTCGCGAGGGTCCGGTCGTCCAGTACTTGTCGTGCATCCGACGTTTTGGCTCGGGTTAGCCATCGACAGATTTCCGGACGTTGTCGGTCGTCCGGCCGCTATAGCTTTCATCAACTGTTCCATTTGGCTGGTGGGGACTCCAAGCGTCGGACGTTCGGTGACTGCCGGACGTCCGGGAGCTGATGCTTCTTGGGAGCTCTTCCTCTTGTTCCATGCGCTTGGTGTCCTCGCTGTCATCCCCATGGTCTTCCTCTTGGTTCCTGGTCATGCATAGCACACATGTTTGAGGTAGTAGCCATGTCTCACATGTGGAAAGTGGCGATTCGGAGAGGAGAGAGTTCACCTTGTATCCGATGGCGTATGGGGTTTGGAGAGTAGTCGAAGTGTACATGGGGATGAACATGGGATGCTCTGCATCATCTCCCCCCCCCCCTTGGTAAAGATTCGACCTTGGATCGTGATCCTCATCACCATGGAAATGGTTGTAGTGGACGAAATTGAAGTTGGACGGAGTTGAAGGCAAGTAGCAATCCAAGTACTCCAAGGTGTCTCTGGTATGTGGTACATGCAAAATGAGCAAACAGAAAGTACACTTGGAAATACAATGGTTAGCGCACACAAAGTGTCCATCATATAAGAATGAGTCCGTTCGGTAAGATTGTTCGTGACAAAGCGCATGAAGCTTATCAAGATGATATAGAATGATATGCAAAGCATTCATGGGAGCAAAAGCATTCATTGTGCACACAAATGTATAATGAATATGATCAATGCAACTACGGTGTAAAATGATGTCATAGTGAGACGGTTTATCAATAGCATGAATATGGAATGGATGCTCAAAATGAGTATGTGATCATGCAATTGATGATGTGCAATATGATCATGATGTATGAATCTACCATCAAGGTAGATCACAACAAATTTGCTAAGAAAATGCACAAGCTCATATATCATGGATGACATGGGGATACAAGATGCAACAAGGCAATCATAATGTGAGTCAATCCATGCATAAGATGCAAATTTTTCATGTGTATGATATGTCCATCGAGCATGACATGTGTGAGCACAATCAACAAATATGGAGGTGTTGGTGTACCAATGCTCAATGTCATGGCATGAGAGGAGGTTCGAAGGTGCATCCAATAAGTCTGAGCGCTCCTCAACTTGAAGGTCCATAGAGTCAATCTCCCTTGTCGCTCCTCCGTTCGCGAGATGTATCATGTAGACAACAAGAAGGAGACAACAATGAAAGAGTGACCCATCCAATATGCGTAACTGAGGATGGCTCAAAGTGAAGGAGTTCACCTTTAGGAGATTCTCGCGAATGTTGGTGTTGCACATCGTGTATGCCTTCACATGACCAAATTGTCTCATGACGGTATTGCCTTGTGAATCCTTCAAAATGAAACAACATGACAAACACTCATAAAACAAATGAGGTTAGCGGTGAGTCAAAACCTATCATTCGTGTGGTAAAATACCCAACAAGTGTATGCATCATGCTCATCATAAGAAATGACAAGGGAGCATTTCATAGTATGGATACATATGATGCGAGAACAACCAAATACAATAGGCTCAATCAAGCAAGCATGCATCACAAGTAAAGTTTCCAAGTCTCCACGATCAATAAGCATAGATGCAACAATTGGAGGCACGCGACAATGAAGAAAATGTATCATGTGAGAGGCATGAACATATACGTCATCAACCCAAGAAAGCAAGTAATAATGGAACATGGGTGATGCGACAAAGCAAGCAATCATATGAATCAAGGCAAGCAAGCTAGTAGAGTGAAGATGCAACGTACTAGAAGGAATCATGTCAAGTATGTCATGTGTGCAAATGGTAGTCATGAATAATGCATAAGACATATCACAAGGATGAAGGCAAGATATGTGCAAAATATCATCAACGTATTGGCGAGAGGCCATATGTAAATAGCAATGGGACATCATGACTCTCCCAACACAACAAGCATCAATAGCATGAGGCACATGATAAACATGGCAATAGAAACAAGGATATCCACCAAGCATGCAAATACACATAGGAGTAGCATAATAGTGAATCATGGGTAAATGCAAGCAAGGGTCACAATTGAATGACAAAATTATGTAAAGAGGCATAGCATCCAAAGTGAACACGAGAAAATGGGCATAACGTGACAAATGGTAAATAGCCCATAGTCGTGTGGGAGCCAAGTGAAAGAGATGCGCATAGTTCTTGCCCGAATGGAACAGTGGTAATGGTAGTCCACGGGATCCCAAATCGTCGTTGCTCTCAAGAGCTTGTTTCGTCAACTCTTGGGATTGAGAGGTTGACGAGTATACGTGAGTACCTACACAAAACAAAGACAAAGGGAAAATTGTGTGTGCATGGTATATGTACACATCATCCATCATGATGCGCAGATGCTTGTGTTGGTTAGCACAAAATATCGAATGCTCAAATAAATTAGATGCGTGATATAGAAACATGTCATCCATCATGATAGGTTTGTTGTTATGTAAAGCATAATGGAGACTCAAATTGTGTAATGCATCACGAGAAATATGTAGAGCACTGTTATTCATGGAATGCATATGGTGCAAGCAGGCCCGGTCCTGAGATTTTGGGGGCCCTGGGCAAGTCAAAAATCCAAGGCCCCCAAAAAAGGGACAATAATATATATATATATATATATATATATATAACCAATAAACACTTAAGTGCATCCAATTTTGGTATTTACAACTAATATTTTTTACATAGGGTTTGTCTAGGGCACATTTAGATGTGCTATAGTTATTGCACATCTAAGTGAGACAATCAAGTATAGAAAGTAAAGGAAAAAAGCAAAAGAAAATTCCCACACAAATCTCCGCATAAGATCAATGACATAAGATTTAGATGTGCAATACTTATGGCACATCTAGATGTGCTTTAGCAAAACTGTTTTACATATTATCCTAAGTTTCTTCTAAAATCCTGCTGGCCATCCACGTCCTAGTGGTAAGGCCATGATTTGCATCATTGCATGGCAAGAAATCACTCATTCTTCTATTGGGGATAGACATATGCATGAAGAGGAAAAAAACTCCTAACGTTAGACATCCATTGATCCCGGAAAACATCGAAAAACCCCAGCTATGCAGCATCGAACAAGGTTAAATGACAGTGAATAGATGATGAGGGCAGTGTAAATAATAGGGAAATAGTAAGATGACATACCTCAGAACAATGACATCGGCTGATAGGCGTTCATGATTACGCGCTCCACAACAACATGATGTGGACGGAGGCACTCGGCGATGTACTCCTAGCGCCTGCAAAGTGGATAACGGACGGGCTCGGCGCTGTCAATCGCCATGGCCTAACGATGTGCGTGTGAGTCCTGCGTGGCCACGCCCAGCTATGACTCACACTCGCACGCCGCCGGCAGATACTACTCCTATATGATGTTCGGGACCAGGTCGCCAGAGTATTCTCTAGTAGCGGGATCTGAAGTTCGGGGCCAAGAAAAAGGGAATAGGGAGTGAATTAGGGATCCGATCTCACGTCTGACGAGTTACAATCGTATTGATTGTATGACGTGATTGCGTGCGTACAATATGGGCCTTATTTCGTTTCGGGAGATGGAAGTAATAAATTACTGATTGCGTCCTTGTCTAGTTTTGCCAGGCTTTCCTTTCATTTTTTGCGGTGAGCCTAGGTTTTCCTTTATGGAGCCAATTTCGTCCTGGGGAAGATACGGGCCTATGGGCCACCTACGTACAGCATGTCTGGGAGGGGGCCCCTAGATGTTGGGGGCCCGGGGCGGCCGCCCCCTTGCCCCCCACCAGGGCCGGGCCTGGGTGCAAGCAATTATGAGAATCATGCAATGTATGGAATGCATCAAAATCTCCTAATATGTAGGAGGAAACTATGGGGGTATCCTCATGAGCATTAATGGGACCATCACATGGAGAATATTGACAACATCCCAAACAACGCATGTTCGGAACAATTTGATCATGGCATGGTATATTAGATGAATTGCGCAAATCATGTAAAGGAAGCATGGCAATATCATCACATTAAACACAAAAGCCAATGGCCATCATCTCGTCATCTATGCCATAAGTGCAAATGGAATTTATTTTAATGGGGCATGCATAGTTACTATGTTGAGATTGAAATGATGAAATATGGGAGATCTCACTCATAGAATGTGACAAGTTCAAAGGATTGTCAAACATGATGTGACCAATAGAATTTTCACATGATATCCTATGGAGCGTAGCATCACAACTAGGCAAATCAACATGCTCATCATCATATTCATCATAAATAGGTAAGTCATGACATGAAGAAGTTGCACTAGCATGAAGCATGGGAATAGGTGGATCAACATCATGCAAGCAATCATTGGTGAGATAGTCAACTAGTGGGACAAGAGAAGCACCATCTCCTATGTTGCCTTTGGAGAATCTCTCATGTGTTGTAGGTGAGGTGTTGAAGACCAAGTCGTTGTCATCATCATCTTGATGGAACCATGTGGGGGGTGCATCTTCTTCCACCATGTCCATTATCGTCTCCATTGGAGGTATGGACTCGTCGAGGATAGGCATGTTGTCATGTAGGAGACCTAGCACCAAAGAAGAAAACACACTCGGAGTAGAGGTTAGGTCGTTATAAATCATAGTGGCCTCACATGCCATGTCAACTACCTCACTGACTAAGTGTGGTGGCTCACTCACTCCCTCTTGGATGCTCTCAAGTGCGGGCCTAGTGGTGGTCACACTCATCCTCTCATAGGAAATGCACTCAATGTCACAAATGGTGGAGTCACTCATATCACTCATGGTGGGTGGCTCTCCTCACATGGGAATTAGGGCATCTCTTTATATGTGGGTGTCGGAGATATGTTGGTGCAAATGTCTCCATGGTCAATCATGTCGTAGTTGTAGCCGTGGATGAAGGCTGAAGATGGCACATCATCACTCTCCTCAAAGACCAAAGATAAGGTCTCATGTGAGGTCTCGTAGCTTGACTCGGAGTATGAGTCCAATATGGGCACCGTCTTCATTTTGTTGAAGAGTTTCGTGCTCGTCGCCGTGGTAGAAGGGGCTGGCCCTTTCTCGACCTTCTTGTCACCGTATTGTTGTAGGAGGCCTATATGATGTGGCACCTTGTAGCTCATCTCCATGACAGAAGGGAATTTCCCATGCTCGGCCATCTTCCTTGAGGGGCTTCCAAGATGGAAGTGTCGCCCTCACTTGTAGGTGGTCGCCTTGTAGTTGAAGATGTCGATGTAGGCAAACTCATGGGAAGTAGGCGAAGATGTCGTACGTCCGAAGGCGAAGATGCCTTGAGAACACTTGGTGAAGATGCCGAAGTGGTTGGTGTATCCGTAGCTCCGTCTTAGTGGTGCTCGTCTCACGGTATTCTCTTTTTCTCATGAAGCTTGGACGTAGCTTGATGTAGAGCTTGTTGGGACTTGTAGGTAGGCGCATCTCGAGCATCTTCATGATGATGGTGTCGTTGTCGTGCTTGAGCTCAATGGCGTTCGTCGTCGTCGTGCACATGATGCTTGGAGGTGACTTGCCCTTCATGATGAGGTGGACGACGAATGTGATGGCGGTCTCCATGGAGATGTGGACGTGGACGACTTGCGATTGCATCATTTTTGCGCTCCGAAGACTTGTGACTTGAACGTCGCTGCCTTGAGGATGATGAAGCGGAAGAACGGTTAATCAACAAGGTCCGAATCTCCTCCATCCTTGCATCTTGCTCCTCATTTTGTGCGGAAAGCTTGTTGTCGATGTAGTCCCTTTTCCTTGCTTCGAAGTGACGAATGTCGATGGAGAGGTTCTCGATGCGCTCTCGCAATCTTGATTGTGCACCTTGCATTTTTCGTTGTAGATCAAAGATTGACGCTTTGGTGATGTAGTTGTTCACACCGTCATTATTGTCGAAGATCGGAGATGAAATGCCTTGCCTATCCATCACAATACTCGAGCAAATATGAGTGGAGAAAGGAGAAGAACAATACCAAATGTACCTTGACCGACGTTGAAGATGGATCAAAGATCACTCAATGATGTGACAAGGAAATAGCACAATTGGTACCGATCTTGTCGATTTCTCACACCTACACAAAATAAGGCTTATGGTGGAGCTCGGTGAGGATAGTGGCACACAAATTTGATGCAAAATGTTAGCAAGAGTTAATACTGTTGAAAGAGATTCACAAATTTGCAAGTGAAACAAGTAGACCAATAGCAATGTGTGGCACACGGAACCACGCACACAGATAGATAAATGGGATCGTGCAACCAAGGCTTAGCACAAAATGTGGAATACACGGGAAACGCTCGTGTTGCACAACTCAAGAGAGACGCTAGCACGATTGCTCAATAGGCAGATACGACACTTGTTGACAACCTATAAGATGCAAAATGTATTAACTTTCTATCCCAAGTATGCTATGTATGATGTTCCGGTGGTATGATACAAGATGATCAGATATGACAATCTTATATGCAATGTGGTATGATGCTATGGCACTTGCTTACAAGCTTCTTTGCTCTTTCTCTTTTGCTTAAAAGCTTACTCTTTTTTTTGTATGGCCACTTTTGCACAATGCACAAACCAAGATAGCAATTGTGTATATGCGGGAACAAACTTGTGGCACACAAGATGATATGATACCAATATGATATGGTATGTATGCAATGGATGGTGTAGATTACTAATGTGCACAAGTAACGTTGCCGGCCATACTCAAAGGCTAGTCTCGATAGGCAAGTGATGCAAAATGGGCTAGGGGTTATCAATGCAATGGCAAGGGAATATACAGTGGAGGTATACCACGATACCAAGATGATATGGAGGTTACCGTCCTTGGGGATGATGAGTGGTGGTGTTCTTGATGTAGATACCAAGATGATGGAGACTCGTCGCTAAGTAGCCGAAACACCTTAGGAAACAGAAAAACCACGAACTCAAAATCTCAAATGTCAGATGGTGGTAGCGGGATGCGGTGGTGGTGTTGCGGAAGCTCAATGGGATTGCGGAAATGGAGGGTAGTGTGGTGGACTATACACGGTGTCGGATTTGGAAGCACGGTCCCTAAGTAGCGGAAACACCTTAGGAGACACAACTCACAATACAAACAAAATTGGGTTAAGTTGGGGTGGCGGAAGTGTATGGTGGGAAAGCCTATGCAGGAGTTATGGTGGTGGTGGTGGTTGATGAAGAAGCAACAGTCCCTAAGTAGCCTAGACACCTTAGGAGACTCAAATCACAACTCAAGCAACCACTAATGCGAAGGGGAACAAAATTGGTTAGGTTGCGGAAGTCGGTGGTGGTGTAGCGGATGATGTGGTGGAAGCCCTAGGCAAAGATGCCAAAGTTCATAAAATTTGATGGATTCAAAAGATGTTGGTGGTATTTTTGTGGGAAGGGGGATGTCAGGAGCTTCAAAATGAGCTAAAGAACGTCAAAATCGGAGTTCGGATGAATTAGTTACGACTGAAACAAGAATCAGCCGAAATCTGAAACTACAGGTTACGGACGTCCGGAAAAGGACGGATGTTCGGGGGCCGGACGTCAGGGCGGGCTCGGAAATCCGTAAATTTGGCTCGGGTTAGGGGTTCCGGATGTCCGAAAAAGGTCGGACATCCTGTGTTTCCTGGGGCTCCGGACGTCCGTAAAACGTTGGTCGTCCGTTGGGTCGGGGTCAACGCGAAATGCGAGTTTCGGGACCCGATTTTGGGCGGAATTTGGGGATTTTGGGGTCAAAATTGAGGACATTTCATGGATGAGAGATAGGGAAACTTGGGGAAATGCTAGATACACTTGAAACCAAGCAAATCCATGGATCAAAATCAACAAAACATCATCAAAACCAACAAATCACAAAAAAATTTGGGGCTATTTTTGGTGGGGATTTTCGAATTTGGGACAAAATCAACAAAATTAGGCTAGAAAACAAAGAGGGGAGGCTCCGAAATCGTGATCAACGTGGCTCATGATACCAAGATGATGTAGCATAGGACCCCTAGATGTCCGATTTTTCACAAAAGGAGCGGATCCCGCGATGAACACGAAGAACACGAAGGGAAACATGAGGGGAACACGAGAGAATCACTCAAACCAACAAGAACGATCACACATGTGCTAGATCCTCAAAACACAAAGAGAGATACACGATCCAAAGTCAACAAAGGACGATACAAGAGGTAACCGGTTCTTCTCCGCGAGGTCTTGAATCCACGAGGGGATCTTCCCGTGAGGGGTCTTGAATCCAACGTGGGTCTTCTCCGTAGAGGGGTCGCGGTCTCTCTCGTGGAGTAGATCCAATGTGGATGAGCGAGGCTCTATCTCTAATATGAGCTATCACAATGCTAACCCTCAAATGGGGGAGGTGGAGGAGTATGTATAGTCTAGGGCCACGAAGGGGTAAGTGAGGATACATGGCCCTTGGCCCGTTACTCTGCGCGCAGACAGGCGTCGGTCGTGCGACAAGTACCGGACGTCCGGTGGCTCGCGAGGGTCCGGTCGTCCGGTACTTGTCGGACGTCCGGCATTTGGGCTCGGGATAGCCATCGTCAGATTTCCGGACGTTGTCGGTCGTCCGGTGGCTGATGGTCATCGGATGTCCGGCCTTGGTCGGTCGTCCGGCCGCTGTAGCTTTCATCGGCTATTCCATCTGGCTGGTGGGGACTCCAGGCGTCGGACGTCCGGTGACTGCCGGACGTCCGGGAGCTGATGCTTCCTGACAGCTCTTCCTCTTCTTTCGTGCGCTTGGTGTCCTCGCCGTCTTGCCCATGGTCTTCCTCTTGGTTCCTGGTCATGCATAGCGCACATGTTTGAGGTAGTAGCCATGTCTCACATGTGGAAAGTGACGATTCGGAGAGGAGCGAGTTCACCTTGTGTCCAATGGCGTATGGGGTTTGGAGAGTAGTCGGATTGTACATGGGGATGAACATGGGATCCTCCGCATGAGATAGGATATTCACCCATAGGTCTAGAATCACGCCATGCAACCGTTCGATCTTAGATCCAAGGGCTCTCGGAAGCCCGTATCATGGGAGAATGGAAAGCTTCGTATCACCCGTAATTTTCCCGACGCTTGACATGACATCGAAAGCCATTTAATTGGGCGTCGAGTAGACATGACATCTAATTGGGCCCCCATAGTACTGTGCATGAATCCGTTTATCCACCAGGCAAGCCACTACCCTGCTGTTCGCACGCCCCACTCAGCATTCTTAGGGCTTGTTTGGGACTGCTCTGCTTCGTCAAAATCAGTTTCGTTCCATTAAATTTACTTTGGAGCAGTTTCAAGCTGAAGTTGTAGCACTGCCAAAGAGAATGTTTGGTTTCCATCTAGCTCCAGCTTCAAGAATGGGAAATTTGGTGGAAAAGATCTATTTGATTGGTTGAGGGCGAAGAAACGAAGGGGTATCCACTTACTCATGGCAGTGGTGGGTAATTTTCACCCAACTCTAGCTTCTAGTGTTTTTTGGAGCACCCCCCGAGGAGCTTCATAAAAAACTAGGAGTTGCACCCCAGATTCTAGTTTTTTACGAAGCGGCATATCGTGGAGCTATCCCTATTTGGCTTATGTTTTCTGGAGCAGAGTTGAATTTTAAGAAGTAGAGCAGTCCCAAACAGACCCTTACAATCGAAAAACCGCTAGCAGTTCGCTCCTACTCGTCCCCGGATGTCCTTTAACATTACGGCAGTTCGCTCCTAGTCGTCCCATCCTTTCACATTACGGCAGTTCCACTAATCCCAACCCTCTTCCCAAATCCATGGCATCCAAATCTCCATGATTGGCAGTGAGTACAAGGTTAGAACCATCACCAGCGATGAGTTCGACTTCATCTACACCCGTTCTTCCGCGATGTTGAAAGGATGCCTTGCTCGCTTCAGACGCTTGTTCGAAAACTCAAATGATGAGTGGGTCACTGGGCTAGATGTTGAGTACACCACAATCCTGGACAAAGAGAAGAATCTAAAGGAGGAACAGAAGATGAAGCCCGCCGTGATCCAGTTTTGCATGCATAACTTGTGCTTGTTCTATCACATATGCCATGCCAACGTTGAGTGCGAGGAATTTAAGAAGTTCCTCGCAGGTGACCTAGTCAAATTTGTTATTGTAGACTTTACAACCGATAGAAGAGTCCTGGGTCAGATAGGCCTCGTTGTAGGCGAGCCCTTCAACCTCCAGAAGAATGGGCTGGTGCCCTCCCGTGATCAACCTTCAATGCCGACCCTGACAGGAGCCATGGTTCATCTTTCGTACGGCAAACTGAAGAAACCTGTGCCCAAGTTTCATCGTCATGCATGGCAGTGGAATGTACTAGATATAGACCACATCCAGTACGCTACAATGGATGCCTACCTTTGATTCAATATCTACAAGGGTTGGATGAAGAGCAAGAGCCAAGTGTGTGGTTCAAGCAAAGAAGTATTGTCCAAGAGGAAGAGGGACAAGGACGAAGTCGAGCACGTGAACGAGGAGTCCGAGTAAGGTGGCAGTGTCGTTGCTCATGGTGGTTCTAATGCAATGTCTACAAGATTAGTTGCTTAGTTTAATTTCAAGGGTGCTTAGTTTTATTTGAGGGGTTTGTTGTGCTGAGACCCTAGCAGAACTATGTTATGTTCCTTCTCGTTACTTTAACTCTTCGGTATGTACATACTAGTATTTCATATAGTTCATCTCTTAGTTGGTAGTACTACCACTCGTTTCTTCACATTATATACGTACAATATATAGGGCCAACATCATATAGCCAGCAGTTTAGTTGTCAAAGAATTTCAGGGTGCTTAGTTTTATTTGAGGGGGTGTGTTGTGCCACACACCATTATTGTGACTCAAATATCTTTTGCCATGTTATAACAACATAAATACATATGTACCAACATGACAGCTCTCTCTTTATCTCACTACAGTACAATAAAGTGTGGGGCCTACTTGATCCCAACAACGTTCTTATTTTCCTATAAAATTATTCGTGTGGTTACTCCTAACAAGAGGGTCCACACTTATCATTGTGACATAGAGAGAATCAGCTTATTTTTGTCGTATAACATGGTCAACAGGTTTGACGTGAAAATAACAATGTCTAATTTCATTTTTGAGCAAACATCTAACAGAACGATGGCATTTTTGAGATATCTAATTGCATTTTTGAGCAAGCATCTCACGGATCGATGGCATTTTTGAGTAGTTGTAACTTCTAATGGCAAAACTGAGTAGTGATACACAACTAGTGGCATAAATAATAAGAACCCAAGAATCAAATCTCTCCCTAATAATAAAGGACGGATTGAGTCTCCGGGTTCACCGTCGCGGTGTTTTTAAACAAAGCCCCTGTGATTTTCAATAATTGAACTCGCAGTCCCTATTTAAGTGGATCTGAAAAAACGTTTCATTTTTGTAAATTAACCCCTGCATGTTATAAGAATTTTGTCCGCGCTCCTTTGTCCGTCTTATCCGGTAGCATGAACCGACACGCGCCACTGCCGTTTGCCTCCGCTCCCACTGCCGTTCGCGCCGCCGCCCTTTGCCTCCGCCCCCATAGCCATCCGCGTGCGCCGCCCTTTGCCTCCACCACCACCACCGTCTGTACCGCCGCCCTTTGCCTCCGGTCACTTATATCCCCAAATCACAGAGCTACCAATCATTACCCAAATCTCCACATCTGCGGATGTGGCTGCAGCCCACGTCGTTCCGCTGTGAGGCACCGGGAGAGTGGGGAAGGCAAGATGATGGCGGGTTGTGAGGCCTATTTTATGGCCGGCAAACACAAGACCAGCAAGGTCCGCGACCTTGGTGAAGCCCCTGGCAGTGGGAGGCCGGGCAGGTACCGGCAAGCGCGCAAGCGCCACCTTAGGGGAGGGGCGACCTGCGACGAGAGGTGAGCCCAGATCATCGTTCCTGTTCGTCAGCCCAGATCACCGTCTTCATCGCCCCTCGATCTGACCTGTGATTTGTTTCATTTTCTTGCCGGCACCGACTGACGAGCAGGGGCTACTCTGGCATCCCAAGTTTGGAACTACAAAAGCACGCTCACCGTCGGCCAGCGAGGTCAGTCACCACCCACTGTTCTCCCTGCCCGATTTGTTTTGCTTCCATCCGTGTTGACTTCCTGCCTTTGCTTTGCATCACGAGGGTGCATCCAGTGATTATGTGCTTCTCCGTGATGGGGGTGGCAATTTGCATGTTAATTATCTTTGAGCTGACCAGGGCCTCTTCAACTGGCTTGGCAATTGCGCTGGCAGCTGGAACAACGTGTGATTGGTAGAACCTTGCCTATCTGACGTTAATTCCGTGGTTCATAGTCTACATACTGATGTTATTATATCCACCTATTAGATATGTGTCATTCGTACCTGTTAAACTATAACGCCCCGAGACCGATGTGCCAGGTGTCCTCTAGTTATTCGTTGTTGTTGCCTTGTCATTGCTTGCATGTCATGCATCTAATATCAAGTCATCATGTCCATTTCTTTTGCATACATGTTCGTCTCACGCATCCGAGCATTTTCCCCGTTGTCCGTTTTGCAATCCGGCGCTCCTATGTCACCCGGTGTCCCTTTCTACCTCTTTTCGTGTGCGGGTGTTAAACATTTTCGGATTGGACCGAGACTTGTCATGCGGCCTTGCTTTACTACCGGTAGACCGCCTGTCAAGTTTCATATCATTTGGGCTTCGTTTGATACTCAAACGGTTAACCGAGGGACCGATAAGGCCTCGTGTGTGTTGCAGCCCAACACCTCTCCAAAGTGGCCCAAAACCCACCTAATCCCTCTCCATCATCTCGGTCGTTCGATCACGATCGCGTGGCCGAAAACCGCACCTCATTTGGACTCTCCTAGCTCCCTCTACCTATATATATGTGTGCCTCCCCGAATTTTTCGCGGATGAACCCTAAAATTCTTCTTCCTCGCGCCACCGGACATGTCCGCTCGTCGGCGGACGCATCCAATCCGCCGCCACATCGCCCCGTCCAATGGGAGCGTGCCACCTCAGCATCACCGCCGCCTCCAACCACTCAGGCGCTGCCACCTCAGCCCCGCCATCCCTCTCTCTCCTCAGCGCGTCGCCGCGGCCCGCGCGGGCCCATCTCGCTCCGCCGCCCGAGAGACACCGCCGCCTTCGCCTGAGCTGCTCCCGCTGCCCGCCGGCAGTCCTCCATGCCGCGCCACCACGACGGCTCGCCGCGCCGGCTCGCCGCACCGACCTTCGCCGGCGCACGCCCGCCACCATCGCCGGCGCAGCTCACCGCGCCGCCTCCTGCACGGCTCGCCGCCGCCCCGCCTTGCTCGCTGCCCGCGCCGGCCCCGCGCCACCCTTCACCGGCGCACCCGTCTCCGGCGACCGGTGCCGTGCCCCGGCGACCGCGCCCTCCCTTCGGCCATCGCCGTCTTCTCCGGCGAGCATCCTTGTTTTGCGTGCCACTACAGTACCGGATCCAGATCTAGATCCAAACGAGACGGTTGACTTTCTTCTCGAAACCTTAGTTTTTTTGCAATCTTCATCGCATCATAACTCATCATCCGTGGCACCGATTCATGTGTGTAGCATATCAAAATGTTCTTCCCGACGAGTACATCATTTCATCTCATTGCATCATTTTCATTTGAGCTCTTCTTGATGCCCGAAATGCTGTTGGAAGAGGGCTATGTGAGTAATTTGTCATTTCTATTTCAGCAAATGGCATTTTGTCATTTTTGCCATGTTTAATGTGTGCATACTATGATCCTGAACTCTACATGTGTTTTGTTATATGTCATGCCATCTTTACATGGGTGTATGCCATGTATTTTTGTGATATTTTTGGTGACTAGCACAAGCTTGCAAAGTAGCGTAATCGGTAATGCTGATTTCAGGGACTTAGAATTTCACCAAGTCCTTGTCCTGTTTTTGTTGTTATGCCATATGTTCATGTTGTTTCCTAGTGATTCGTGCCTCTTTTGAGGATGATCAGTAATGATGTTTTGTTAATATTGTGGTGCTCTATCCATCCATGTCTTTGTTTGCATTTATGGAGCACCCTAACGTGAGTCAATCGAGCTCTACTTTTGCTATAAAATGTTCCTGGCAGATCATTGACATGTTTAGCGATTTTGCCGAGGTCGTTGCTATTGATCCGTGGATGCCATGTTGTTGTTCTTGTCATGTCTAGCTCCTATGACATGCCTTCTTATGGGTGTATGCTTATATTGTCATGCCATGCTTTGTAGTGAGTGCATCGAGCTCGTAAACATGCCTACTCGTTAAACTGTTTTGCATGCTCCAGTTTTTCACTAAGTCTGAATCTGTTTATGTTTTTGCCATGTTCACATGCTTGCAATTATATTTTCTGATCCCTTTTGGCTCAAGGTCACTAAGGGACTTTTGTTAAGTGCTTTGAGTGGCTTCATGACATGCCTTGCTTTGCCATATTAACTTCCTGTAGCATGTAGTTTTCATGCTCTAAACTGTGCTTCCTGAGGATAAATTCCAGACTTGTGTTAATTTCACAAAGTCTGAAACTTGTTATCATTTGCTCTTTTGCCATGCTTGTTTGAACCTGTTATTGTGTGAATTAGCCGTAGCTCAGTGTTCATCTTTTGTTAAGCTTCTTGAGTGGATCCCTACCATGTATTTTGTTGCCATGTTTGAGTGCTGCAACATATTTATCTTGATGCATTTAGATGGCTACTTGCTGTTTATGGCAGACCGGTGCCATATTTGTTTTGCTTGCCATTTCCACCCGTGCATCCGATTCTGGTGATCTTTATATCGATTTCAACCGAAATCACCTCACCTTTCCAGTGGCACTCTTGGACTTCCATGTTGAGGCCAGGTTCAATCATTCTTTGTCAAATCATGCATATGCATCACATACCGCATCCCGCATATCATACCATGTTCATGTGTTGGTTGTTTACTATGTTGTGTGCTTCTTTCCGGTGTTGCTTCTTCGGGTTGCTTCCGATAATGTCGCGTTTGTGAGGACCCTTGACTACGTCCGTTTGTCTTCTTCATGCACTCGTTCTTCTTCCTTGCGGGATTTCAGGCAAGATGACCATACCCTCGAAATCACTTCTATCTTTGCTAGCAAGTTGCTCGCTCTTTTGCTATGCCTATGATGTGATACATACCACTTGCTTGTCATGCCTCCCATATTGTTGGGCCAAGCCTCTAACCCACCTTGTCCTAGCAAACCGTTGTTTGGCTATGTTACCGCTTTGCTCAGCCCCTCTTATAGCGTTGCTAGTTGCAGGTGAAGATTGGAGCTTGTTCCATGTTGGAACATGGATTTTGTTGGGATATCACAATATCTCTTATTTAATTAATGCATCTATATACTTGGTAAAGGGTGGAAGGCTCGGCCTTATGCCTCGTGTTTCGTTCCACTCTTGCCGCCCTAGTTTCCGTCATATCGGTGTTATGTTCCCGGATTTTGCGTTCCTTACGCGGTTGGGTTATAATGGGAACCCCTTGACAGTTCGCTTTGAATAAAACTCCTCCAGCAAGGCCCAACCTTGGTTTTACCATTCGCCACCTAGCCTTTTTCCCTTGGGTTAGGCCAGCGCAAGGGTTATCTTTATTTTGAACCCCCGGGTCAATGCTTGTCTAAGTGTTGGTCCAAACTAGAGCCCCTTGCAGCGCCACCTCGGGGAAACTTGAGGGCTGGTTTTAGTTGTATGGATTACTTATCCGGTGTTGCCCTGTGAACGAGATATGTGCAGCTCCTATCGGGATGTCAGCGCATCGGGCGGTCTTGCTGGACTTGTTTTACCATTGTCGAGGATGTATTGTAACTTGGATGCCGAGTCTGATCGGAATGTCTTGGGAGAAGGAATATCCTTCGTTGACCGTGAGAGCTTGTGATGGGCTAATTTGGGACACCCCTGCAGGGATTTGAACTTTTGAAAGCCGTGCCCACGGTTATGGACAGATGGGAATTTGTTAATGTCCGGTTGTAGAAAACCTGAAGTTGATCTTAATTAAAATGCACCAACCGCGTGTGTTACCGTGATGGTCTCTTCTCGGCGGAGTCCGGGAAGTGAACACGGTGTTGGAGTTATGCTTGACGTAGGTTGTTCTAAGATCACTTCTTGATCATAGTTGTTCGACCGTGCTTTTGCCTTCTCTTCTCGCTCTCATTTGCATATGTTAGCCACCATATATGCTAGTCGCTTGCTGCAGCTCCACCTCATAGCTTTTACCTTACCTATAAGCTTAAATGGTCTTGATCACGATGGTGTGAGATTGCTGAGTCCCCGTGATTCACAGATACTTCCAAAACCAGTTTGCAGGTGCCGATGTTACCGAGCAGGTGACGCAACCAAGCTCAAGGAGGAGCTCGATGAAGATCTTGTCCTTTGTGTCGTTTCGTTTTAGGTGATCAGTAGTGGAGCCCAGTTGGGGTCGATCGGGGATCTGTGTAGCTTTTGGGGTAGTCTTCTTTCATTTTGGTTCCGTAGTCGGACCCTGATTGTATCTGGATGATGTAATGCTTTATTCATGTATTTGTATTTGTGTGAAGTGGCGATTGTAAGCCAGCTATGTATCCCGTCCCCTTATGTATTACATGGGTTGTGTGAAGATTACCTCACTTGCGACATTGCTTTCAATGCGGTTATGCCTCTAAGTCATGCTTCGACACGTGGGAGATATAGCCGCATCGAGGGCGTTACAAGTTGGTATCAGAGCCTTCCCTGGCCTTAGGAGCCCCCTGCTTGATCGAATCGCTGGCGTTATTGAGTCTAGATATGTTTTGAGTCATTTAGGAATTATATATATCAGAGAGTTAGGACTTCTTTTTACTCCCCAGTCCCTTCGTCGCTCTGGTGAGAAATCCTGACGTAGAATTTTGACTCTTCTCTTCTCAAATTTCACTAAAAAAATTAGGATCACGCGGGTATCCTGGAATCGTTCCGATGGTTTTGTGATGAGAACATTGTTCTTGGTGCCTCCTGTCATTTAGGGGTTGTGGCAGTGTCCCGGGGAGTTGAGCTCTCAGGTGTTGTCGTCACAATTTTATCGTTGTAGTTCTGGAATATCTGAGTTTAGTTTCGCCGACATCAAAAATCTCTTTTATGCAGTTGTTGGTGAGATAACCTCGACGCCACCCAGTACTGGGCGGGAGTTCGGGAGTATTGCCATAACTCGTATAACGGATGCTTTTCGAAGGTTGAGGTAAACGATTTCCGAAGGTTTCTTGGTTATGTGTTGAAGGATGGATACAGCTGGATGTAGGATTTGTTAGTTTTGGGTGATATATTATGCTTCCCCTGTATCCCCAACACCTGATTGCATAACCGGAAAATTTCGGGAGTTTATAAGTGGGAATTCAAGTAGCTCTTAGGATATCTCTCCCACGGATATATGATATGAAATTGGGGTTCGACGTCTAGTGGTCCACCTATTCACGGTTGGTTTTACAGTGGTATCGTTGTGTCTTAAAGAGTCCTTGGCTATGCCGACTCGGGGACGCTTCGTATGTCATGTACACTGCCTTGTACATGATGGTGTTGTACGATCGAGCCCGTGTAGGCCCCACCATGAAAACTTCGGACGAAATCTCTATCATATGTTTGTTCCGGCTTATTCTGCAAGCCAATCCTTTGTTTTTGTTTTTAGTTGTGGTATTCAAGTTGCTTCGAAGTCAAATGTTGATTCCATACCTTTTCCTAAGCGGTGTTCTCATACCCCGATGTGAACACTAATCCTTCTCGATCATCGAGTTTGTCATGTCAATCCTTTTTAACCGTTGTGCATTTCTTCAAGTGGATCCTATCATTGCAACATCCGCAAGATCAAGTATTAGTTCTTATCAACGGTGTTTGTTTCATCCGTCCCCAAGTTGCCTTTGTTTTCCCGCCCACCCACCCTTTTTTCTTCAAGGAATCCGATGTCTTAATCAAGTATCCTTTTATTCTTGTGAATTCTCTCCATTCCTTTTCCGTCAATGTTCTCACCCGGTGATTCTCATGAAGTTTTTAACGGAGCGTCAAGTTCATCATTATTCATTCTTTTCTTCTCTAGTGGATCCAATTCAATCTATGTTCATCACATCCTTTCCTCGTTTCAATACCTTCTCATGCCGGTGCACCTCTTTATCATTCACCTCTCGCTATTAAATTGTTCCAGAGTGCTAAAGATATCTCAAAAGGCTCGTCTTTTCATTCTCAATCCGTTCAATCTATTTCGAGGATGTTATCTCATTCAATCCATTTAATTCAACCGGTGCATTCCCTCTTTTAAATCATTATGCGACATTTCTTCCGAGTGGGCCTTAACCCACAGGTCTTTTTCTAGGATCTTACCTGACTCTTCTTATTTTCCCGGAGCTTTTCAAATTCTTTTCAAAGTTTGATGTAAGAATGATTCATCATCAGTCATATGTATTTCTCCAAGATCTTTCTAATTCTTTTCATTGTTGGTTCAACTTTTCCATTCTTCTTTATTCCAGAGTATCTCAACAATTTGGTGGTGTTTCTCGTCGTAATTCTCAGATTTCGATGACCGAAGAAGAGTTCCTCTTAAATCCTTATCCGCTCTCTTGAAGATTCGTGATTCTAGCTTGTTGTCATCCTCTCATAATTGTTTTGATTGTGAGGATTCTTTTTCCCCATACGAATCATTTCAGGAACCTTTGCCAGTTTGATTCTCTAAGGCCATCATCTCAGAATTATTCATTTTCAGATTTCAGCTATTGTTCTCCAAATCTTACCGGTGCATCAGTCAAGTATTCTCTAATTAGCTTGTCATCTTCTCTGGCGAGCATCCTCGTTTTGCGTGCCGCTACAGTACCGGATCCAGATCTAGATCCAAACGAGACGGTTGACTTTCTTCTCAAAACCTTAGTTTTTTTGCAATCTTCATCGCATCATAACTCATCATCCGTGGCTCCGATTCGTGCGTGTAGCATATCAAAATGTTCGTCTCGACGAGTACATCATTTCATCTCATTGCATCATTTTAATTTGAGCTCTTCTCGATACCCAAAATGCTATTGGAAGAGGGCTATGTGAGTAATTTGTCATTTCTGTTTCAGCAAATGGCATTGTCATTTTTGCCATGTTTAATGTGTGCATACTATGATCCTGAACTCTACATGTGTTTTGTTATATGCCATGCCATCTTTACATGGGTGTATGCCATGTATTTTTGTGATATTTGTGGTGACTAGCACAAGCTTGCAAAGTAGCGTAATCGGTAATGCTGATTTCAGGGACTTAGAATTTCACCAAGTCCTTTTCCTGTTTTTGTTGTTATGCCATATGTTCATGTTGTTTCCTAGTGATCCGTGCCTCTTTTGAGGATCATCAGTAATGATGTTTTGTTAATATTGTGGTGCTCTATCCAGCCAGGTCTTTGTTTGCATTTATGAAGCACCCTAGCTTGAGTCAATCGAGCTCTACTTTTGCTATAAAATGTTCCTGGCAGATCATTGACATGTTTAGCGATTTTGCCGAGGTCGTTGCTATTGATCCGTGCATGCCATCTTGTTGTTCTTGTCATGTCTAGCTCCTATGACATGCCTACTTGATGGGTGTATGTTTAGATTGTCATTCCATGCTTTGTAGTGATTGCATTTATGAAGCACCCTAGCTTGAGTCAATCTGTTTATGTTTTTGCCATTTTCACATGCTTGCAATTATATTTTTTGATCCCTTTTGGCTCAAGGTCACTAAGGGACTTTTGTTAAGTGCTTTGAGTAGCTTCATGACATGCCTTTCTTTGCCATATTAACTTCCTGTAGCATGTAGTTTTCATGCTCTAAAGTGTGCTTCCTGAGGATAAATTCCAGACTTGTGTTAATTTCACAAAATCTGAAACCTGTTATCATTTGCTCTTTTGCCATGCTTGTTTGAACCTGTTATTGTGTGAATTAGCCATAGCTCAGTGTTCATCTTTTGTTAAGATTCTTGAGTGGATCCCTTCCATGTATTTTGTTGCCATGTTTGAGTGCTGCAGCATATTTATCTTGATGCATTTAGATGGCTACTTGTTGTTTATCCCAAACCGGTGTCATATTTGTTTTGCTTGCCATTTCCAAACCATGCATCCGATTCCGGTGATCTTTATATCGATTTCAACCGAAATCACCTCACCTTTCCAGTGGCATCTCTTGGATTTCCAAGTTGAGGCCAGGTTCAATCATTCTTTGTGAAATCATGCATATGCATCACATACCGCATCCCGCATATCATACCATGTCCATGTGTTGGTTGTTTACTATGTTGTGTGCTTCTTTCCGGTGTTGCTTCTTCGGGTTGGTTCCGATAACGTCGCGTTTGTGAGGACCCGTTCGACTACGTCCATTTGTCTTGTTCATGGACTCGTTCTTCTTCCTTGCGGGATTTCAGGCAAGATGACCATACCCTCGAAATCACTTCTATCTTTGCTTGCTAGTTGCTCGCTCTTTTGCTATGTCTATGCTGCGATACCTACCACTTGCTTATCATGCCTCCCATATTGTTGAGCCAAGCCTCTAACCCACCTTGTCCTAGCAAACCGTTGTTTGGCTATGTTACCGCTTTGCTCAGCCCCTCTTATAGTGTTGCTAGTTGCAGGTGAAGATTGGAGCTTGTTCCATGTTGGAACATGGATTTTGTTGGGATATCACAATATCTCTTATTTAATTATTGCATCTATATACTTGGTAAAGGGTGGAAGGCTCGGCCTTATGCCTTGTGTTTTGTTCCACTCTTGCCGCCCTAGTTTCCGTCATATCGGTGTTATGTTCCTGGATTTTGCGTTCCTTGCGCGGTTGGGTTATAATGGGAACCCCTTGACAGTTCGCTTTGAATAAAAATCCGCCAGCAAGGCCCAACCTTGGTTTTACCATTCGCCACCTAGCCTTTTTCCCTTGGGTTAGGCCAGCCCAAGGGTCATCTTTATTTTAAACCCCCGGGCCAATGCTTGTCTAAGTGTTGGTCCAAACTAGAGCCCCTTGCAGCGCCACCTCGGGGAAACTCGAGGGCTGGTTTTAGTTGTACGGATTGCATATCCGGTGTTGCCCTGAGAATGAGATATGTGCAGCTCCTATCGGGATGTCGGCGCATCGGGCGGTCTTGCTGGACTTGTTTTACCATTGTTGAGGATGTCTTGTAACCTGGATGTCGAGTCTGATCGGAATGTCTTGGGAGAAGGAATATCCTTCGTTGACCTTGATAGCTTGTGATGGGCTAAGTTGGGACACCCCAGCAGGGATTGAACTTCCGAAAGCCGTGCCCGCGGTTATGGGCAGATGGGAATTTGTTAATGTCCGGTTGTAGAAAACTTGAAGTTCTCAGCGGAGTCCGGGAAGGGAACACGGTGTTGGAGTTATGCTTGACGTAGGTTGTTCTAGGATCACTTCTTGATCATAGTTGTTCCACCATGCTTTTGCCTTCTCTTCTCGCTCTCATTTGTGTATGTTAGCCACCATATATGCTAGTCGCTTGCTGCAGCTCCACCTCATACCTTTTACCTTACCTATAGGCTTAAATAGTCTTGATCGTGAGGGTGTGAGATTGCTGAGTCCCCATGACTCACAGATACTTCCAAAACCAGTTTCCAGGTGCTGATGTTACCGAGCAGGTGACGCAACCAAGCTCAAGGAGGAGCTCGTTGAAGATATTGTCCTTTGTGTCGTTTCGTTCTAGGTGATCAGTAGTGGAGCCTAGTTGGGGTCGATCGGGGATCTGTGTTGCTTTTGGGGTATTCTTCTTTCATTTTGGTTCCATAGTCAGACCCTAATTGTATCTTGATGATGTAATGCTTTATTCATGTATTTGTGTGAAGTGGTGATTGTAAGCCAGCTATGTATCTCTTTCCCTTATGTATTACATGGGTTGTGTGAATATTACCTGACTTGTGACATTGCTTTCAATGCGGTTATCCCTCTAAGTCATGCTTCGACACATGGGAGATATAGCCGCATCGAGGGCGTTATATACACTTGAGTGTTTTTATTTATTAATTGGATCCAACCGCCTCTATGATTTGGTGACCATCTTTAATTATTTTACATTAGAAACTTCTTTATTTTGGTTGCACCAAGACTTAATGTTGTGTCATGATACTGCTTGCTTCTGAACTTGCAACAAAAATATTTCATTCATGTTCTGACATACTTTGGTGAAGACTAAATTTTGCATTAATTACAAATATGTTTTGCTCATATATGTTAGCACATGATTCAGTTTCTATAATTTCATATTACTGCAATTCCGTGCAAGGGATTTGTGCCCACGCATGACCTGTTGTACTATAGGAGTTGTAGAGAATTCCTAGACAAATAAAAGTTTTCTGCTTGGGTCGCAATTACTCAAATATGAGCCTTTTCAATGCCTTCTTTTTTATGTACTATTTATTTGATGAACAACCTATGTGAAGTACTTTACGGAGCAACCATGTTGTAGTCCCTTATATACAATTAATCACCTTCTATTCATAGATGACAGACAATATTCCAGAGCAGCTGGTACGAGCTTCATGTATGTTGCTGATTCATAAGAGACATACTTGGGTGCAGGTGACGTAGTCCTTGGAATGCTTCCTTTAGAATATAAATTTCTAGGCCATGGAGTTAATATATAAATTGAAATTAAGATAAGAAGAATGCATTTAGTTAGGTTTACTCCACATTGTACTTTGATTTAAAAAGAAACAAGTTTTGTTGTTTCATGAGATTGAATCATGGGCTATGACCAAGCAATATATTGCATGCTCATAGTGTGTTTTATTTACATTTGTGTTCTCCTACATGGAAAATATAGACTTAATGCTAGATTGGAAATTACATTTTATTTGTGTCACCCAGAAGGTCCAGAATTGATAGAAATATGACCTTTATTTATCCATGAGCAACCTTTTCAAATAACCATTTAATGGTTACCTCTTTCTATTGCTACTCAGATGCTTAGCATAAGCCAATAAAATAATACTAGGTAGTTCTGGTTATAAATTAATTGTCGGCTTATAATCATATTACGGGTACTCGTATGCTTAGCATAAGCCAATAAAATAATATTAGGTAGTCCTGATTATAAATTAATTGTCGGCTTATAATCATATTACGGGTACTCAGATGCTTAGCATAAGCCAATGAAATAATACTAGGTAGTTCTGGTTATAAATTAATTATCGGCTTATAATCATATTACGGGTTGAGCAACATTGTGAAATAACCATTCAATGATTCATTTTTCTATATCAGGAAATTACATTTTATTTGTGTCACCCAGAAGGTTCTGAACTGATAGCTAGAAATGTGATCTTTATTTGTCCGTGAGCAATCTTGTCAAATAACCATTTAATGATTACCTCTTTCTACTCCTACTAAGCACATGCACCACCGCCAGCCATCCTCCCAAAACAGTCGCTTGCCTAATATGGTGTTTCCATGCTGATCGCACTTTTGTTCTTGCTATTATGATAGCTAAGTATTGCAGTATTATATGACCATTTAGAATTGGCTTCTTATTTTTAATGGAATGAAATAAATATTCGCGCTTTCTGACACAGAATCCCCTAGAAGGGTTAGGTACATAGGATATGGATAGTCTTTTTTAATGCGATAAAATAAAGCGACATCGTGTCTATTTTTCTTTGCTAAAGGGGTATTTCCATGGGTTTGCCTTGGTATCGTGTTCATACTGTCGTATTGAATGATCCGGGTCGATTGCTTGCGGTGCATATAATGCACATAGCTCTAGTTTCTGGTTGGGCTGGCTCAATGGCTTTATACGAATTAGCAGTTTTTGATCCCTCAACCGCTTGCAATTTTAACTTTACAGTTTTCATCAATTTCACTAGCGAAACGAAATAATCTTTATATTTCTCTTTCACCCAACCGTGTCATCCTCATAATACTATTCTTTACATATTTTCCCAGGTGCAACATATGTAAATGTAAATGGGACTGCAGCTCATTCATTGTTGGGTAGTATTCTTTCTCAAGACCTTGTATTGTTGCTCTTTATCCCAATTATGTAATACTCATAGTTGACTTTACTGTCACTTTTGTTAGGTATGCAATCTGAATCTGAGAATGAGGCGATTACTGATCATCATTTCACATAAACTCAATTTGGCCCAAGTCAGTAAAGTAGACAAGTGTGGTATGCTCAATGATTTGATGATAAGAAAGCAGAGTATCTAAAGAAACAACACATATCCCACCAGTAAAAGAAAGTTGCAGCACCCAATGTTAACATCAATGGACCTAGCTATTTAACTTCATTTATGTTGCTTGTTTTGTTAATTGTGTTGAAGTTGCTGCAGTTCTCTGATCTGAATCATTGATCACCACCTTGAATGTTATAGTTGCTAAAGAAGCGGCAGGAGATTTAGAAAATTTGGTCCGATAGCATTCACCTGATCAGTTTGTGAATAAAAGCGGAAGAATGCATCCTGGGAACAATGATTAAGCATATCCATTGAAGAAAGCAGCATGGGTTAATTTGAAAAATGCCACTGCAAATTTTGGAACTTTGAAAAACGCCACTGCAGACTTTGAAAAATGCCACTGAAAATGACATTTTTCATAGTTTGGAAATTGCAGTGGCGTTTCTCAGAAGGCAGCAACATGTTTTTACTAGCAGTTGCAGTGCTCTTATTCTTTTTATTTTCACAAATATCATCATGTTTTGCTTAGTTGCTACGGTGGTGCTCTAATTATTGTTATTTTCTATAATTATTGTCATTTCACATATGGTGCAATACCATGTCCCTTCACAGAAAGCAAACCTTGTTCATGGCTAACTTATAGAATAGCGGAAACAGAGTTCAAAAACCATCAGTTTGATTATGTTGAAGATCCAATATATGATAAAGTACTATTTTCATTTGCTAGGTTGGGATTGTAGTAATCATGCTGAATCTATTCAAGTGTGCTACTTTTATATGCATATCTCAATTTACAATGTACATGCACCATTAGGTTTAGTCCTGTATTTTCTTCTGAAGTTGGTTTGGTACTTTGCTCACTCTATTTTTGAACACGTGAATTTCTTTTGCTAAAGCATTTCAGTGAAAAGGAATATTGTTCTGAAGCTACAATTGAAGCTTAAGATCAAACTTGGACCCAAAATACAAGGGGGCCTAATAAACCCGGACGGTGGTAGTATTCTTTAAAAACTGTTCCAATTTTTATATAATCCTTAACAAAATATTCCACATGTGCCAATATTCCACAAGTTGAATAGAGGAAGATACAACTAGTGGCAGCAGGCCAAGATATCGGTTGTGATCTAGAAAAGTAGGCATGATAACAGTGTGCACATGTTTAATAAAAAGAAAAAGGAAAATAGATAATGGAAGATGAATATATTGAAAGTTTTTCGCAAAAAAGGAAATATACTTACTCCTTATATGTGACAATCGTTGCGTAGCAAATGGTTTAAGGCGTGACTGGTACGCAATCACTCCAATATTATTTTAGGGGACAAATCACTCCAATATTAACGTTTTCTCTTTTTGTTGGACGTTGCTTATCTCCTTTGATTACTAAGCCTTTTAATATCTTTGATTTTTTACTTCCTGTTTTGATGTCAGCTTCATGTTAGCTTCACAAGTGAAACACGAACACGAGGTGCATCATTTTGCTTCTAACCTCAGGGAATTTCTTTTCTTTCTTGAAGTATTAGCGAATTTTCACTCTTTGTGTCAAGAATATGGTCCTTGGTACATTAATTTACTTTTAATATTGTTATGCTACCTGCAACATTATTTAAATAGTAAATTGTATTTTGAGTTTATAACCATTTTCATTTTGTACCGTTGCAACACACGGGCCTTTTTGCTAGTAGGTATGCTAATTTCTTTAATAGAATTTAGCACCCCATTTAAGCATGTACTACCTTCTTTAATAGTACTATATGCATAATTTGGAAACGAGCGTTCTCTATATGTACCACCTTTTTCTTTAATTTCATCTTGTTAGTTTTGTTCCATGGCACAATCCATCGATACTACTACTGTACAAAAGTACACATTTTTAAAAGGCCAGAGGGTAGGGTAGTATCGCTTGGTCGGTTTCATGAGAGGCGAGGGCCTTTGTGATTTGACGGCTCATTACTGCTGGAAGGCGGGGCCTTGTGATTTGACTGCTCGTATAAATGTTGCCGGCGACCTGATGAAGAGCAAAGAACCGTGCGGTATACTCAAGTTTTCCACTAGAGTACTAGTACGATGGAGGAGCAGGAAACATGGCAGCCCAGTGCCACATGGCGATAAAAAATGATATGATTTGCTAGTCATCAATCCCACGGCGCAGCTCCTCGTTAGCATTGTTCTATCCATGCCTCGCAGAAAATGTGACATGTGCGGTGAAACACCCGAAGCAAAAGAAGAAATACAGGAGCAAAAGAAGAAGGAAGATTATCACCCCCCTTAAAAGAAGGAAGACGCACACACATGTCTGGGGCGCTGCTCTCTACTACATGAAGGGCTGGCTGCGGAGTCGTAAATGCCTCTTCATCGCCTTCACACCCTCCATCTCCTTGCGCATCTCCTCTGCCATCTTCATGATTCTGTCCATGACGCGGGATTTCTCGATGCGAGCCTTCATCATTTGTTCCACTGCCGCATTACGTACCTTGAAAGCAGCCGGGTGGTCGATGTGGAGCTTCGCCAACTCCTCCTTTTGTTCCATGACGAGGGCCTGCAGCATCTTCATTGAAGAACTACTCTTCTCATGTAGCTTCTTCCAGCCGGCGTTCTCCTCCTTTAGCAGGTCGAGCTCATGGCAGAGCTTCGCCTTGTCCTCCTGAAGTTGCAGGATTTTGCTGGTCGCCTTCTTATGCAAGGAAATGCTCTTCTTCAGCAGCATCACCAAGACGGTGGTCAACTCGCCTTGCTGATTGAGCTCAGTGGGATGTCGTTGAGGCTCTCCTTTAGCATCTACACCAAGCCATCGATGAACTCCTCCTGCTTATTGAGCTGATCGGGCATGTCGTCGAGGGATAACAACTCCAGCGTCGCCAGCTTGGCATGTTCGCCTCCGTGGCTAGGGTGCTCCTGGAAGCCTTCGCCTCCGTGGCTAGGGTGCTCCTGGAAGCACTCACCTCCGCGGCTAGGGCGCTCCTGGGAGCCCTCGCCTGCCCGTGAGAGATCTTTCGAGGTCTCCGCGAGGCGGCGAGCCCTCTTTTTTTTCTGCGGCCTTGGTTGCCGCTCCCTTGTTACGAGTAGTTCTCGACCTAGAGCTCTGCACACCAGCCATGGTAAGGCCGGACGAACAAGAAAGACTTATGAGGAGGAAGAGGTAGAGTGATTTTCGGCTAGGTACCAGTTCCCCTTTTTATAACCTAGTACTAGCACTAGTACTAGTAAAACCTGCATAGTGGGAAGTGGGAACACATTCAAGTTTGATACGTACTAGGGTCTGAGTAGGTTTGCACTTAACTATACTATACACTTTGGAATGTGATGGGAACAAGCTAAAGATTAATTGATGGTTTTGGTTTTGAGGCCCGAAACGGCTCCTAATGAGTTTCCTGGAACACAAATTTCAAGTACTACTGGTCAAATACGGTCGCACAAGTTAGTGATGTATAACTGGTCGTACATGTCAGACCAAGCCGATGCGTGTCGCGGGTCCGACCGACCATCTATTGGTGCAACCGACCCTAAGTATTACACGATGGAGACTTCTAGTTGTGGCTTCGGGTGATTGTCATGACCAAGCATTGAAAAACTAGTGATAGATCAATTACCATCTTTTTCCAAATGACCAAGTATTTTCACAGGAATAAATACATATAGATGGAGTGATTGTCATGGTTGCAAACCGCCATGGCACTGCAAGTTCACTGCAGCAGCAACCGAGTAGGTCACTACATCGCCGGCGGGGAAGGAGGGCAGCTCACCTCACCTACGATGCATGCACAGCAGCGCCGCCGCAGCTTGTCCCGCAATTTGGCTTCTCCTACCGTCCATTTGAATAGTTGCACTCATGCCATTCCGCAGGCATGTGTGTTCTTTCCTCCGCAGTTGACTTTATGAATATGATCTCTGCCATTAGTTCTAGCCCGAAATCAACGTGACGTTGCCAGATGCTGACATCCCTCAGCATCTCTCCCATGAGATCGACCTGCGCCTCCGCCTTGTGCTACGCCAGGCATAGCTCTTTGAAACTTCTCTCCAATCGATGCGACGCTTCCTCAATCCGATTTGCCCTTGCTTCCCACCACCTGAAACGCAGCCCTGGCATGTTCTCCGGTGCCACCGATCTGTGATTCCAAAGCAGTGGATCCCCTCTAAAACGCATGTGGGTTTTGCTCAAAGGCGACAGTGATGCGGGCCGCAGTGAGAGGGTAGCCCACATGATCCTAGGTTCTAAGGGATTATCCATGGCGGGATCTGGTGGGCCTAGGCGCTGGAAGAGCCCTGTGAGGCTAAGATAAAGATAGTACTACTCCACTCCATCCATATTTAAATACAAAGGCCACCAATAGTAGCCCTGGCAAAAATTGATCATGCTGCCTACATCTTGGTTTATTGGCCCCCTTTTTTGTGCCACTTTTTATGACATGCATAAATATTATGTTACTTAAAATATGGTCAAAATTGGCACAAAATACGAAGGAGACCAATGGAAGTAGCAACCAATGATTTAACTACTCGCATGCACGCAGTGGAGTAGTAATGTGTTTCTCAACTACTTCTTCCCTCACGTCCACTCAATTTGCATGTGCTGTATTAATTGACCATCAATGAAGTGAAGGACTTTACACGCGTCAAATTATCACATGGGGTAGATCTTCACACAAAAATGTGTCCCCCGTGTACCCGGGTGTGCGTGCGAGGGAATGAGTGCGTGCGTGGCTCTTCGCTTCGTGCATGTACTGCATGTGTGCCTCAGAGAGGACAAGTACATTCTTCTGGAACCAGCAACACCTCACTGTGATCAATCCACACAAGGAGGTCGCGACAACGCCTCCACATGTGCCACGTGGCTTCAGGAACTGAATGAGAGACACTGTGTAGCGTTCCATTGGAATTCTAGTTTACGTGTTTTGCACATACTCGAAGTACTAGTAAGGTACACGTGCATTGCACGCATCAGATTTGGCAACCAAATTATGAATAATTACCACACTATAGCATGTAAGCTTTGAGTCATATATGCATGATGTAGACGTTTGTTTAATTCTTATAATTCATCTCATTCAAATCAATTAGTTTTTATAAAAAAGCTAGGGCCTTTTTGATTCGTAGGATTTCCAAAATGCGGGAATAGGAAAAACATGGGATTAGAGTGGAATGTCGTGTTGAATCCTACATGATTGTGCGAGTGTTTGATTGTGCATAGAAAAACGTAGGATTCTTTCAAAGAGGTTTGAGTGGATGGAATGTTTACTATGAAATCTAGTGCAAATGAATCCTATGGAAAAATTCCTATGGGTTACAATCCTACAAATCAAACAACCAAGATAGGAAAAATTCCTAAGGATTAGAATCCTCCAAAATTCCTTTGAGAATCCTTTGAATCAAAGAAGCCCGTAATCTATTTTATGATTCATGGAATTGTGCGTTGTAAAGCATAAAGTAAAAATAAATAAGGGAAATTCAACTAGAAAAAAAGTTTGGGCAGTTATGATACGGAAGATTCTAGAATAAAGGAGAAGCACTTGTGTTTTAAGGTTTGTGCATTATGCTTAAGTTCAACCATGGAGTTTGCTAGATTGTACATGTGGAAAAATCTAGTGGGGGCTATAAGATGGTGCGAGGGGCCAAGTGGAGGGAGACTATGAAGGAGTGCACAAGTGCGAGATTGATATTTAAAGAGTGGGGGCGAGAACGTGCATTGTTGCGCGTAGTGGCGGAGTCATGAAAAATAAATGAGCTAGGGGGCCAAGCATTGCTAATCCTTTACGAGGAGGGCCAATTCGTCAACTTAAACCATTTTACCAGCAATTGTCTAATGATCACATTCATATTAGCCTCAATATATAGTGTTGTTGAGGGGCGGGGCTTGCTGCCCCCTGTCTTCGCCACTGTGCGCGCGTCTGAGAGATGAAGCGAAAGGCATGGATGATGAGAGGCGGATGTTGGATATATAATTAATGTGGGTGTATTAGCTATGTAATCCTATATAGAGAGGTATAGATTGATCGATGTGTACGTGGGAAAGAGGGTGAGACCTCACTAGATATATAGATTGATCGGTTTGTGCGGAAAACTGGGAAAGACCTAGCTATACAAACACACACACACATAGAGGAACATCGATCGTTGCACATGCACGTGAGATATAAAGAATGCCCGATATGATGAAGAGGGGGAGGTGTCTGTGTGTGCATGCATGGGAGATCAACCTGAAGAAAAAGATTGCATGTGTGCGATGGATAATGCCAAGTGGTAGCATGTGTGCATGCATGCAGGACAGAAAGTTAGTGGTACAAATATAAAGAGAATACGACTATGTGGGTGTAAAAGACTAGGTGAGGTCATAATCAATGTAAAGTTGATTTCAAATATTTGAATAAGAGATCATGATGTTTGAAACCAATGCATGCATGAATATAACTGAGATATGCATGGTGTGGTTTGGAAACGAGCATGTTGTACTGTATACACATTGAACAAGGTTAGACTGATTTGAATTTGAGATACCGATGACAGACATCATTTGGCCGCATTGCATCCGTGCAAGGTCAGACTATTCTAATTGGAGATGATGGGTGGCTTTCACATCACGTATCTATATTTATACCCCTATATATATTTTATTTTCTATTTTTTATATAGTGTGCGGCTAACTTTAACTATGAATGATGGTCATTGGATGAAGCCAATCCGATGGTGCAGAGATGAAAAATTTGAGCACTACTGGCCGTTGGATATCATCTGGATTCCACCTGATTTTGCCACATGTATAATCTAGAAGACTAGATGGTTGAACTTAAGCATAATGCACAAACCTCAAAACACAAGCACGTCTTCTTTGTTCTAGAATCTTCCATATCGAAATTGCCCAAATGTTTTTCTACATGATTTGCCATTATTTGTCTTTACTTTATGCTTTACAATGCACAATTCCATGAATCTTAAATAGATTAGTTTTCTTATAAAACCTAGATGATTTTTAATGACATGAACTATAAGAATTAAACGAACATCTACATCATGCATATATGACTCAAAGCTTACATGCTATAATGTGGTATTTATTCATAATTTGGTTGCCAAATTTCATGCATGCAATGCATGTGTACCTTACTAGTCTAAATGGTGTTTGCGTGTGTGTTGTGCATGTTAAACACATTGTACATAGTATCATGCATGGTTTAGATTCCGAACATCTAGCTAGAGCATACGTGTACTATGATTTGAATTCAGCATAAAATGGATACATATATTTGAATTTGAGATCGTATGTACATGTAGTTCGTATTTATATAGGAATTTACTTCTCCTATATTCATGTCATGTGTTGTGAAGATAATATTTAGATGGTTGTATAACTAACCCGAGTACAATCCCATTCAAACAGGGAAAATGTACTCAAATTTAGTCCATATGCTAGACAACACACATTGTTTTTTTATTGTTGAGGGAAGTTCAAATTGTTTTGGTACTGTACATGTTATGTTTGTTGTCCTGATTGTTTTAGTATTTTAGTTATTTTATTTGAATGCATTTCTAGTAATATAGTAAAACGAGACATGGCTCTCTCTAGTGAGGAGGTGCGAATTGTCTTTTTTTGGTACACATTAAGCTTGTTCTCCTGAAATTTCAAGCCGCTCCTTGTTATACCAAAATTTCAAGCTAGCATCTCTGTCTATCGTGCTGCGAAACTCCTGCCTCTTCAACCCGCGCCTTGTTATCCCAAAATATTTAAGATATATCTTTGTCTCTCTGTGCTCCAAAACTCCGTCCATCTCAACCCGCGCCTTGCTATTCCAAAATTACAACACCCGCAAAAACTCCCACCTCATGCGAAATCCCGACACGTGAAATGCCCGTGATACCCCTGAACCGAAAGAATCGCCTAGCTCAAATTGGTGGGGGTACTTTCGTAACTTACCCCACATTTCGGACAAGCACGTCCCTAAGCCATGGTTCCCCACTCCCACCCCATCCGCCAACCCATTTGTACACTGAGGCAGCGAAAACCTGCGAAGCCCCACACCCTCCTCCGCCCGCCACCCAGCCGGAGCCTCATCCCCAACGACGTCGTCCACAGCAACACCTCGACGTCCCTCATCCACTATACCAGAAGAGGATCCGTCGTCGATTTCGTCATCCCGCCGGTTCAGCGACACCATCCTCCACCTCGAAGGAGCTGCCCCGATGTTCCCCTTGTATTTCATGCCACCTCCATTCCCACACCGCCGTCTTCACCTGCACCAGAAGAGCATCATCATCACCGTTTCCTTGGATGAAGCTGAGGCCTAATCGGCGCCAGCAAAGTGGTTGTATAGTAATCGCCGCATTTTCTTCTTGATTCGATCTCACGGTGCTGCTGGTGCTCGGTCCCGAGCCAACATGGCGCGGCTCCATCCACAGCCGCGTCACCAGCCACTTCCTCCACGACATCACTCCCTCGGTGGCGACATCCACATCAATAGGAGATGCTGCTGCTTTAGCTCTCGCTCGCGCTGCTGCTCTGCTCTTGCTCTTGGTCCCCTGCCTGGTCTGCTCTTGCTCTTGCTCTTGCTCGCGCTGCTGCTCTCGCTCTTGCTCTTGCTTGCGATGCTACTCCGATTTAGCTACACTTCCGTCGACTGAATCGAATTTTGGGTCAGTCGATTTTCAGGGGGGGGGGGGCTCGCCGGAGTTAAGGAAGAACCAGCCACAGCGGGAAGGGGGGCTCAACGGAGAGGTACCCCACTATCTATCTTAGGGTTCAGGGTGGGGGCGGTGGTCGCCGGCGGTGGCGTGGGGATCACCGGAGAAAAAGCTCGGCACAGGGGGGGTAGAGGGATGGTAGGGGCGGCGGCAGACCGACGGTGGGGAGTGGTTTCGGGGCGGGCGGGGCGGCGCACTGTCGGCCACTGGCAGCGGGGGGGCGGCAGTTTGGCCAGTGGTGGCTGGCGGCTCAGGGGGGTGGAGGTTGAAGATGAACTGCAGGCCCTTGATTTTGTATCCAACGGCTGGAAAATCGACTGACCAGAGATGACAAAGTCAGTCAGCTGACGTGTAGCCTCACCCTAATGCTGCTACACGACCAGCTGCCCCGGCTCTTGCATGCACTGCAGCTACTGTGTTTCTGTTACTAGTGCATTCAGTTTCGACACTAAAATTCAGTTTCGACAGCAAAATTCAGTTTCGACAGTTAAGTTCAGTTTCGACAATTAAATTTAGTTTCAACAGTTAAGTTCGGAGATGAGCGGCTGATGTATTTTACATATATGAAACGCCCTCGATGCGGCTATATCTCCCACGTGTCAAAGCATGACTTAGAGGCATAACTGCATTGAAAGCAATGTCGCAAGTGAGGTAATCTTCACACAACCCATGTAATACATAAGGGAAAGAGATACATAGTTGGCTTACAATCGCCACTTCACACAAATACATGAATAAAGCATTACATCATCCAGATACAAACAAGGTCCGACTACGGAACCAAAAAAAGAAGACTACCCCAAATGCTACACAGATCCCCTATCATCCCGACTGGGCTCCACTACTGATCAACTAGAACGAAACAACACAAAGGACAAGATCTTCATCGGGCTCCTCCTGAGCTCAGTAGCGTCACTTGCATGGTATCATCCGCACCTGCAAACTGGTTTTGAAAGTATCTGTGAGCCATTGGGACTCAGCAATCTCACACCCTCGCGATCAAGACTATTTAAGCTTATGGGTAAGGTAAAAGGTATGAGGTGGAGCTGCAGCAAGCGACTAGCATATATGGTGGCTAACATACGCAAAAGAGAGCGAGAAGAGAAGGCAAGGCACGGTCGATAAAACTATGAGCAAGAAGTGATCCTAGAACAACCTACGTCAAACATAACTCCAGCACCATGTTCACTTCCCGGACTCCGCCGGAAAGAGACCATCACGGTTACACATGCGGCTAATGTATTTTAATTAAGGTCGACTTCAAGTTTTCTACAACCGGACATTAACAAATCCCCATCTGCCCATAACCGTGGGCACGGCTTTCGAAAGTTCAAATCACTGCAGGGGTGTCCCAACTTAGCCCATCACAAGCTCTCACGGTCAACGAAGGATAAACCTTCTCCCGAGACATTCCAATCAGACTCGGCATCCCGGTTCTACAAGACATTTCGACAATGGTAAAACTAAACCAGCGGGCCGCCCGAATGTGCTGGCAAATCCCGATAGGAGCTGCACATATCTCGTTCTCAGGGGACACTCAAATGAGCTCTCCATACAACTAAAACCAAACCTTGAGTTTCCCCGAGGGGGCGCTGCACAGGTCTCTAGTTTGGACCAACACTCAGAGGAGCACTGGCCCGGGGGGGTTTAAATAAGATGACCCTTGGGCTCCGGAAACCCAAGGGAAAAGAGGCTAGGTGGCAAATGGTAAAACCAAGGTTGGGCATTGCTGGAGGAGTTTTATTCAAGGCGAACTGTCAAGGGGTTCCCATTATTACCCAACCGTGTAAGGAATGCAAAATCCGGGAACATAACACCGATATGACAGAAACTAGGGCGGCAAGAGTGGAACAAAACACTAGGCAAAAGGCCGAGCCTTCCACCCTTTACCAAGTATATAGATGCATTAAGATAACAATATAATATAATGATATCCCAACAAGAAAATAAAGTTCCAACAAGGAACGATCTCCAATCTTCACCTGCAACTAGCAACGCTATAAGAGGGGCTGAGCAAAGCGGTAACATAGCCAATCAACGGTTTGCTAGGACATGGTGGGTTAGAGGTTTGACATGGCAATTTGGGAGGCATGAAAAGCAAGTGGTAGGCATCGTAGCATAGGCATAGCAAAAGAGCGAGCATCTAGCAAAGCAAAGATAGAAGTGATTTCGAGGGTATGATCATCTTGCCTGAAATCCTGCAAGGAAGAAGAACGAGTCCATGAAGAAGATAAACAGATGTAGTCGAACGGGTCCTCACAAACGCGACGTTATCGGAACCAACCCGAAGAAGCAACACCGGAAAGAAGCACACAAGATAGTAAACAACCATCACATAATCATGGCATGATGCACAACCAAGTATGATGCATGTCCGGTTTAAATATGCATGGCATGGCAAGATGCACAAACAAACCTACAAATTAAGTGGAGCTCAATATGCAACGGAGTTGCATATTGAAGAAAACACCACATGACTTATTTAGTTCTCTCTCTTTCTATGTACCCAGCAAGGTTAAATGTTGTTAGCATGGCAAGAGGTGAAGCATGATGAAACTATCTAATCTTGGCAAGTTTAAATGAGGCCGGAAACAACGAACAACAATTCCGGTAAATCCCCATATGCATATTTTGGTTATGGTACTGTTCTGCCCTAAACACAATTTTAGAGTTGTTAAACATGCAAAGTGATGCCACCATGTTAAACTAGGCATTTTTCTACCCCATTTACCTATAAAGTTTATTAAATTCCGAGTTACGGTTATTTAGTTATGAATTAAAACATTTTAACATGGCATAGGGGCAAATTTAAACAAACAACATTTTAAACATTTCAAACATGCATGAAAATGTCATATTATGAAACTAGACAAAAATCTAAGCAAGTTTCATATATAATTTATTTAGATCTAAGGCACGGTTGTGAAGTTATTAAATGCATGAAACTAGGGGGTTTTCTGCAAAAGCTGCAGTCTCTGGAAAAATACTAAAAATGCAGAGGCAGGAAAAAAAAGGATATCGGCCGAATCTGAGATCTGACCCAACTGCGGAAAAAAAGAACAGAAAAAAGGAGGGCGCAATGGGGGTGGCCTCACCATGGGCCAAGGCCCATTCGGTGTAAGAGAAGCTGGGCCGCAGCACTGCTGCATCTGGTAGCGTCTGGGCTTCATAGACGGGGTCAGCGTGCGCTGATGGAGCTGGGCTATGCGCGGAGGTATCGGCCCTGGAGGCCCATCGGGTGGCTGGGCTCGTCCCGCTCAATGAGGTCAACGCATCCTCGCACGGGCACTCGAACAAGGAAGCGGCAGCGGGGCACGACAGCGGCCACAACGGGTCTTGGCGGAGGGGTCTTGGGGCTCCGGCAGCGCCGGAGACGACGAAGATGGGCGGATCCAGGAAATGGCAGGGTCGATCTCGTATGGAATAGGTCAAAACGAGGCGTGGCGGCGCCGGCACGCTGTGGAAGAGAACCGGCAGCGGGGATGTATTCCTGTGGACATGTACACGTTGCGAGAGAGATCCAGAGAGGAGAGATACAGCGACGAAACGAGAAAAGGAGCGGGAAGAGCAGGCGCGGGCGGCTAGAGGTGCTCACCGGCGAGCTGCGGTGGCTCGAGGTGGATCACCAGGCGGGGAACGAGGGGGGCCGGGTGCGTCCTGAACTCCGGCTCGATGCAGAAGCAGAGAAGGAGGCGGCCAGAGCAGAGCTTGGGCTATGGCGGGAAGAAGAAGCAGCAATGTGGTCGGCAGGCAGGGGAGGCCGACGAACGACGGGGATGGTCGGAGAAGATCCCATGGAGGCGGCCAACCGGGAAGATGAGGCAGAGCTCGAGCAAGGAGCCATGGCGTGGGTCTCCCTGTAGAGGAAGAAACAGGGGGAGATATGTGTAGTGAGAGAGAGGATCAGAGGAGGAAGGAAAGGGCAGGGGCGAGGCTCATCGGTTGGGTCCGCCGGCGGCGTGGCTGGCCGGACGAAGGCCGGGAGGAGGCTATAGGCGTTGTGGTTGGTGGAGATCGATGGATTGGTCCAGTGGGGAAAACTAGGTGGAGCTCGGTCTGGCTACGAGGTGGATCTAGGAAGATCCCAGGGAAAGCGTGAGTGGGTGGCGGCGGCGCGATGGCACAAGGGGGAGGATTTTTAGGGTTAGGCTAGAGTTGATCTATATATAGCAAAAGGCTAAGTTTAGGGGCATCTGGACCCTCCGATCTTAATCGGACGGTCTCGGATAGAGAGGCTAGGGAGATCAAATAATAAAACGGAGACGTTTTGTAGACGTTTGGGGATGATCCGGATCCAACGATGACGACTGCCCGGGTCGGGTTCGGGACAGTTTCGGACGCGCGCGAGGGGGGCTGCGGGCTGACGAGAGAGGTTACGTTGGACCTGGCGGTAGGTAGTGGGCTATGTAGATGGTCTCGAGCTGAGAGAAGAGAAGAGAGGGAGGCCCGGCGACTGTTTCCGGAGACCGAAAACGTCCGACGTTAGACCGGCTATATTGCCGCTATAGTTAAACGTTGGGGCGTCAAACGAACTCCGAATGCGATGAAACTTGACAGGCGGTCTATCTACACTATAATAAGACCACACGCAAAATTTCATCCCATTCCGAGAACATTTTCCGGCCACTTACAAAATAATATTTCGGACATGCCGCGGGCGCGTGCAAGTGTGTCTGGGCTCAGAACGGACAACGGACGGAACGAGGAGACCGGGACGGATGCAAGTTTTGAAAACATGATGATGCAATGCGGATGATGACATGGCAAGATGCAACACGCAAGCAAAAGACAAGGCAACAACAGCGAATAACTGGAGGACACCTGGCACATCGGTCTCAGGGCGTCACAACACTCCACCACTACGAGAGGATCTCGTCCCGAGATCAAGAATGGCACTGGAGGGAAAATGGAATTGAAAGAGAAGAGGTAAAACTAAGTTGCTTCTTTGACAAACGAGTGAAACCAAAGAACCTTGAAAAGGTTGAGCAAATTGAAAGAAAGAAAGCAACGGAGAAGAACAAAGTTGAAAGCACTCCGTTAAGAAAGAGGAATAAGAAAGAACCGATTCGGGTAGCACTTCGGTTGAAAAGAGATGAAGACTTGATAAAATGAAAGAGCTTGAGCAAAAGGGACACAACACTCCGGTTAAATGGATAAACCAAGAAAAGAACATGATCCTGACAAAACGAAAAGGTGAAACATCACAATGTCTCCGGAAGAAAAGAATAGAAGTTAGATCATTGAAATAGGAGAATGGAGAAGAAAATGCCAACATCTGCCACAAAAGAGCTCGACAAGGCATCTTTAGGAGAAGGGTCGAATAAGCTTGATATGGACTTATAGAAGACATCTCAAAATTATGAGGTGACAACTTGCCACTCACGGAAAAGATTTGATTGGATTGATATACACAAGGAGACGAGAAACTATTTCACCGAGAGGATAAAAGAAGAACTTTGGATCATTTATAAGCACCGTAAAAGCAACAATTTTTGGGACGACTTTAGGTGAAATATAACCCAAGATAATACCAATGATGAGATTGACGGATTTAAAATACCTCATTCTTAACAACATGTGAATCATGAAACATGAACTCAAATTATCAAGAATGACATAATACCACCTTCAATGATACGGAAGAAAGAATTGCACTCCGGATAGCAAGATGAAGAATGCTTGAGTTCCTCTGAAAAGAATCTCAAAGGAAACTTCGAGAAGGAATTAAATCCTTTATGAACCCTCATGTAGAACCTCCATGAAGAACTCTGGTAACAAAAGAAATGATCAAACGGAAGAAAAGAGAGGTCGAAAACACAAGGTGAATCCTTGCAATGATTTGATGGATCTTCGCCATGAAATAATTGAGAGAACTTGGAACTCCGGGAAAAAAATAGATAAGGCATCTCGAACCGAGAATTTGATGAGCCTCCAGAATAAGGAATTAATCATTTGGGTCAATCAAGAATAAGAATTATGTTATGCTCCTCCTTCACCAATTAAATTGATGACGAGCAAACGGATTGCATACAACTTATTCTCGAAGAAAGGATTAGGATAGATAAGGCGCCAACTTGAGAAGGTCTTCAATGATCCACCGGTAGGATTGAAAAGAACGAAAGAGTTGATATGATAAATGAATGACGAGAAGTCCTGAACGAACCACCGTAAGAATTGTTTATGAACGAAGTAAAGATAAAGAAACACCAGGAAGAATTATGAAATGAACGATGATACTTGAGAGGATTTAGATACATGAGAACGAAGAGATCACGAGCCGATTAAAGATCACTTGAACGAAGCACCGGTAAAATTTAGAGAAAGAGAGCTGAAAGCTGAGAATGAACAAATCTTAGAAGATGGGCTCCGGATAACAAACTGAGAAGACTCTTGAATTGCTCCGGAGAGGTGAAAAGGATTCTCACAATCGAAAATAATTATGAGAGGATGGCAACAAGCTGGAATCACGAATTTTCAAGAGAGCGGATAAGGATTTAAGAGGAACTCTTCTTCGGTCTTCAAAATCTGAGAATGACGACGAGAAACACCATCGTCAATTGTTGAGACACTCCGGAATAAAGAAGAATAGAAAAGTTGAATCGATGATGAAAAGAATTTGGAAGATCTTGGAGAAAGACATTTGAGTGATGATAAATCATTCTTACGTCAAACTTCGAAAAGAAATTTGAGGATATCTCCGGGAAATAAGAAGAGTCAGGTAAGATCCTGGGAAAAGACCTGTGGGTTAGGGCCCACTAAAAAAATACACCGTTGAACGATTTGAAGGAGAGATTACACCGGTTGAATTAAATGGCTTGAATAAGATAGGACCTCGAAATAGCTTGAACAGATGCAAAGTGAAAACACAAATCTTCGAGATATCTTCAGCAGTCCGGAACAAATGAATAACGAGAAGTGAATGAATATGAGGAGCACCGGCATGAGAGGGTATTTGAAACGAGGAGAAAGATATGATCGACAAAGCTTGACTTGAATCCACCGGAGAAGAAAAAGAATGACAAGTGACGAACTAGTAGAACATCTTCATGGAAACCACCGGGTAAGAACATTGACGGAAAATAATGGAGAGACTTCACAAAAATAAAAGGATACTTGATAAAGAAATCTTAGTCCTTGAGGAAAAAGGGTGGGTGGGCGGTGATACCAACTTGTAACGCCCTCGATGCGGCTATATCTCCCACGTGTCGAAGCACGACTTAGAGGCATAACCGCATTGAAAGCAATGTCTCAAGTGAGGTAATCTTCACACAACCCATGAAATACATAAGGGAAAGAGATACATAGTTGGCTTACAATCGCCACTTCACACAAATACATGAATAACGCATTATATCATCCAGATACAAACAAGGTCCAACTACGGAACCAAAATAAAAGAAGACTACCCCAAATGCTACACAGATCCCCGATCGTCCCGACTAGGCTCCACTACTGATCAACTAGAACGAAACAACACAAAGGACAAGATCTTCATCGGGCTCCTCCTGAGCTCAGTAGCGTCACCTGCACGGTATCATCCACACCTGCAAACTGGTTTTGAAAAGTATCTGTGAGCCACGGGGACTCGGCAATCTCACACCCTCGTGATCAAGACTATTTAAGCTTATGGGTAAGGTAAAAGGTATGAGGTGGAGCTGCAGCAAGCGACTAGCATATATGGTGGCTAACATACGCAAAAGAGAGCGAGAAGAGAAGGCAAGGCACGGTCGATAAAACTATAATCAAGAAGTGATCCTAGAACAACCTACGTCAAACATAACTCCAGCACCGTGTTCACTTCCCGGACTCCGCCGAAAAGAGACCATCATGGTTACACACGCGGTTGATGTATTTTAATTAAGGTCAACTTCAGGTTTTCTACAACCGGACATTAACAAATTCCCATCTGCCCATAACCGCGGGCACGGCTTTCGAAAGTTCAAATCCCTGCAGGGGTGCCCCAACTTATCCCATCACAAGCTCTCACGGTCAACAAAGGATAAAGCTTCTCCCGAGACATTCCGATCAGACTCGGCATCCCGGTTCTACAAGACATTTCGACAATGGTAAAACTAAACCAGCAACACTGCCCGAATGTGCCGACAAATCCCGATAGGAGCTGCACATATCTCGTTCTTAGGGCACACTCAGATGAGCTCTCCGTACAACTAAAACCAAACCTCGAGTTTCCCCGAGGGGGCGCTGCACAGGTCTCTAGTTTGGACAAACACTCAGAGGAGCACTGGCCCCGGGGGGTTTAAATAAGATGACCCTCGGGCTCCGAAAACCCAAGGGAAAAGAGGCTAGGTGGCAAATGGTAAAACCAAGGTCGGGCATTGTTGGAGGAGTTTTATTCAAGGCGAACTGTCAAGGAGTTCCCATTATTATCCAACCGCGTAAGGAACGCAAAATCCGGGAACATAACACAGATATGACGGAAACTAGGGCGGCAAGAGTGGAACAAAACACTAGGCAAAAGGCCGAGCCTGCCACCCTTTACCAAGTATATAGATGCATTAAGATAACAATATAATATAATGATATCCCAACAAGAAAATAAAGTTCCAACAAGGAACGATCTCCAATCTTCACCTGCAACTAGCAACGCTATAAGAGGGGCTGAGCAAAGTGGTAACATAGCCAATCAACGGTTTGCTAGGACATGGTGTGTTAGAGGTTTGACATGGCAATTTGGGAGGCATGAAAAGCAAGTGGTAGGCATCATCGCATAGGCATAGCAAAAGAGCGAGCATCTAGCAAAGCAAAGATAGAAGTGATTTCGAGCGTATGATCATCTTGCCTGAAATCCCGCAAGGAAGAAGAACGAGTCCATGAAGAAGATAAATGGACGTAGTCGAACGGGTCCTCACAAACGCGACGTTATCGGAACCAACCCGAAGAAGAAACACTGGAAAGAAGCACACAACATAGTAAACAACCATCACATAATCATGGCATGATGCACAACCAAGTATGATGCATCTCCGGTTTAAATATGCATGGCATGGCAAGATGCACAGACAATCCTACAAATTAAGTGGAGCTCAATATCCAACGGAGTTGCATATTGAAGAAAACACCACATGACTTATTTAGTTCTCTCTCATTTATGTACCCAACAAGGTTAAATGTTGTTAGCATGGCAAGAGGTGAAGCATGATGAAACTATCTAATCTAGGCAAGTTTAAATGAGGCCGGAAACAACGACCAACAACTCCGGTAAATCCCCATATGCATATTTTGGTTATGGTACTGTTCTGCCCTAAACACAACTTTAGAGTTGTTAAACATGCAAAGTTATGCCACCATGTTAAACTAGGCATTTTTCTACCCCATTTACATATAAAGTTTATTAAATTCCGAGTTACGGTTATTTAGTTATGAATTAAAACATTTTAACATGGCATAGGGGCAAATTTAAACAAATAGCATTTAAACATTTCAAACATGCATGAAAATGTCATATTATGAAACTAGACAAAAATCTAAGCAAGTTTCATATATAATTTATTTAGATCCAAGGCATGGTTGTGAAGTTATTAAATGCATGAAACTAGGGGGTTTTTTGCAAAAGCTGCTGTCTCTGGAAAAATACTAAAAACGCAGAGGCAGGAAAAAAAGGATATGGGCCGAATCTGAGATCTGACCCAACTGCAGAAAAAAAAGAACAAAAAAAAGGAGGGTGCAATGGGGGTGGCCTCACCATGGGCCAAGGCCCATTCGGTGGAAGAGAAGCTGGGCCGCGGCGCTGCTGCATCTGGTAGCGGCTGGGCTTCGTAGACGGGGTCAGCGGGCGCTGATGGAACTAGGCTATGCGCGGAGGTATGGGCCCTAGAGGCCCATCGGGTGGCTGGGCTCGTCCCGCTCAATGAGGTCAACGCATCCTCGCACGGGCACTCGAACCAGGAAGCGGCGGCGGGGCACGACAGCGGCCACGACGGGTCTTGGCGGAGGGGTCTTGGGGCTTCGGCAGTGCCGGAGACGGCGAAGACGGGCAGATCCAGGAAACGGCGGGGTCGATCTCGTATGGAATAGGTCAAAATGAGGCGTGGCGGCGCCGGCATGCTGTGGAAGAGAACCGGCAGCGGGGATGTATTCCTATGGACATGTACACGTTGCGAGAGAGATTCAGAGAGGAGAGATACAACGACAAAACGAGAAAAGCAGCGGGAAGAGCAGGCGCGGGCGGCTAGAGGTGCTCACTGGCGAGCTGCGGTGGCTCGAGGTGGATCACCAGGCGGGGAACGAGGGGGCCCGGGTGCGCCCTGAACTCCGGCTCGATGTAGACGCAGAGAAGGAGGCGGCCAGAGCAGAGCTTGGGTTGTGGCGCGAAGAAGAAGCAGCAACGTGGTCGGCGGGCACGGGACGCCGGCGAACGATGGGGATGGTCGGAGAAGATCCCATGGAGGCGGCCAACCGGGAAGATGAGGCAGAACTCGAGCAAGGAGCCATGGCGTGGGTCTCCCTGTAGAGGATGAAACAGGGGGAGATATGAGTAGTGAGAGAGAGAGGATCAGAGGAGGAAGGAAAGGGCAGGGGCGAGGCTCATCTGTTGGGTCCGCCGGCGGCGTGGCAGGCCGGACGAAGGCCGGGAGGAGGCTGCAGGCATTGTGGTTGGTGGAGATCGATGCATTGGTCCAGTGGGGAAAACTAGGTGGATCTCGGTCTGGCTACGAGGTGGATCTGGGAAGATCCCGAGGGGAAGGGTGAGTGGGTGGCGGCGGCCCGATGGGACAAGGGGGAGGATTTTTAGGGTTAGGCTAGAGTTGATCTATATATAGCAAAAGGCTAAGTTTAGGGGCATTTGGACCCTTCGATCTTAATCGGATGGTCTCGGATAAACAGGCTAGGGAGATCAAATAAGAAAACGGAAACGCTTTGTAGATGTTTGGGGATGATCCAGATCCAACGGTGACGACTGCCTGGGTCGGGTCCGGGACAATTTCGGACGCACGCGAGGGGTGCTGCGGGCTGACGAGGGAGGTTAGGTTGGACCTGGCGGTAGGTAGTGGGCTATGTAGATGGTCTCGAGCTGAGAGAAGAGAAGAGAGGGAGGCCTAGAGACCGAAAACGTCCGACGTTAGACCGGCTATATTGCCTCTATAGTTAAACGTTGGGGTGTCAAATGAACTTCGAATGCGATGAAACTTGACAAGCGGTCTATCTACACTATAATAAGACCTTACGCCAACTTTCATCCCATTTCGAGAACATTTTCCGGCCACTTATAAAATAATATTTCGGACATGCCGCGGGGGCGTGCAAGTGTGTCTGGGCTCAGAATGGACAACGGACGGAACGAGGAGACCAGGACGGATGCAAGTTTTGAAAACATGATGATGCAATGCGGATGATGACATGGCAAGATGCAACACGCAAGCAAAAGACAAGGAAACAACAGCGAATAACTGGAGGACACCTGGCACATCGGTCTCGGGGCGTCACAATATAGCACTTTGTGGTTATGTATTTTACGTCATCTATTGGAGTTGCTATTAGAATTCCATTCAGGTTAACGTTGTCTCTCTTGTCCTGCTTCAGCCTCGGCATCGTACAACTCACCAGATCTGCTCCAACGACGAAACCCTCCATCACAACAGAGCAGTACCCTGGGCTCCATCTCCAGATGCCTATCCGACAGCCAAGTCAGCGGGAGCATCCTCACTGACCAACCCAGTCACAGTAAGATCGACATGGCTTCGCCAAAGAGGTTGTATAGTTGTTGCATCTCTTTTTTACTCTACATGTTATATATATTGTCCACTAAGCACACGTAGTAACGTGAAATACGATTAGTTTCTCCTATATGACAAGCAGTGAGGTACCAGGCAACTTAGCTATCCTTGATGGACTATCTTGAACGCCGTCATTATTTATGTCTGTGCGTTTGAGCTGTGCATTTGTTGATGGGCCTGGGAGTTGAGCTAGTAGGGCAGTGGCCTGGGTCCAAAGTAGTAGAAGTAGTACAAAAACATTTTTTGAGTGTAGGCTTTTCCTTGCTCAAGCCTTCCTACTAGAATCACCAGTGCTTGAAAGGACAACTGAAGGAAAAACATAGGAATTGGAAAGTTTCCTATGGTACTACTATTCATGCATTTGGCTCAAAGGAATGGAGCAAAGGAAAACTATAGGATTTGTTCCTTTAGTGTCTCCTTGAAAGAAAAATCGTAGGAATTTTAATATCCACTTGTCCTCCTTTTCAAATTCCTATTCATGAAGCACAAGATTAAGAGATAGTAGCATAATAGCATTATAACCGTACATTTTCTTGTGGTTTGACTTAATATCACCATGCTTCTTTGCATCCCGTGATCTTCCAATTCTTGTGAACCAAACACCCAGATTGGCAAAAATCCTGTGTTTTTAAATTATTTGTTTTGCACGTGCATTCCTATCCTATTCATGTGTATTTCCTATCCCTACATTGTTAGAATCCTCAAATTCAAACAAGCCCTTACACAATTACTTCTGTTACAGATATGTGTCGAAGAAAACCTTGTGTGGTTTGTCCCGCTCCTGTTGTGATGTGTTCCACCCCAGCTCAGCTGCTCCAACGACGGAAGGGTTCACCACAATAGGGATCCACTATCCAGGCTGTGCTTTGCCACCTTAGATATTCTTCCCTGCCGCCGGCAGGCACGACAACTGCATTACCATCATCAACTGAGCAGATGACCTTGAGTACTACACCGGTCCACAAGAGAGGTCGCACTCTTCCGTGTCTGCTTATGTCATGCATCACTTAATATGATGACATGCTAATTTATCATCATGTTCACCTATTAGACTCCAAGTCAGGTCCAAACTAATGCTGAAACTTGAGTTTTTAAATGGTTGTGGGGTACATATTGGGGCAGCAATCAGTAATATTTGTCTACTATATGGTTAATCTCGGGTGTCTACTATGAGTTTCATGTTGGGTGCAAACAAACATTAAAGGAGCCATTATCTGTATTTTTTAACTAAAGCTATTATCTTCCTGCTATCATTGTTTTGGGTCTATCCACAGTTTGCTACCATCACTCTGGATTTGTGCATGCTCTCCTTACATAATCTCACTATCTTTTATTCATATGCATGTCAGTTATTGTACAAAATGGAACTGAACATGTAGAGCAAAAGAGACGAGCCTTGCGTGGCAATAAAATTTCATGCAGACGTCGCTCCATGGTGGGCGCAAAGGCAGCCCCCTCCACCCATTTTGGATTGTAATCAAGAGGAAGATAACTATTCTGAGGGGGATACAAAAGGAGAAGACCACTCCTATTTACCCCCTGAGGTCTTCGCTCTAACTTTTCATGCTGATGTTGGTAATATCATGCATATGGTGCCTTGGATTGCTTACTTTATGCGTTAAATATGTCCTCTGCTAAGTTTAGACATGCTTTGTGTGAATGTCATCTGTTTAGTTTCTTTATCGTATATGTGAATCATGCAATTCCATCTTGTTTAGCCAGGCATCATATATGTGAATTTTGCAATGCCACCCTAGTTAGCTAGTCATCTTATATGTGAATTATATCATGCCATCATTTTATATCATGTATTAAATTTGTCAGTAATTTTATTACATTCAATTACTCTTCATGTGCATCAACCATTCGGCGCGGTCATGGAAAAATCTGGAGTGGAAACAAGGTCTTCATAGCAGACAATGTTATCTGACGAAGTGCATGTCTTGCTGGTTACGGATAGCTCCTTAGAGGAGGATTCACAGACAGATGAACAGTCCTATCCCCCCCTCGAGGTGCATGCTCTAACTTGGCAGGGTTATGTTGCTCATATCGTGCATATGGTATCTTGCATTGCTATGTCATTTGCTTAGTTTAGACATGCTTTGTGTGAATGCCACCTGTTTAGTGTCTAATTACCATATATGTGAATTATGCAATGCCATCTTGTTGCAAGACATTATATATGTGAATTATGCAATGCTATCTTGTTGCAAGGCATTATATATGTGAATTATGCAATGCTATGATGTTTAGCCAAGCGTCATATATGTGAATTATATCATGTCGTCCTTTTTTTATATTTCTTATTGCATTTGTTGACAATGTTTGTATATTCAACTACTCTTCCTGTGCATCAGCCATTTGAATTGGTGATAGAGAAATATGGAGTGAAAACAATGTCTTCAGAGCAGACAATGCTACCTGCTGAAGCAGATATCTTGCTGGTTACAGATAGCTCTTTAGAGGAGGATTCAGAGGTAGATGACCAGTCCTATTATCCCCTTGAGGTGTATGCTCAACTTGGTAGGGTTATATCACTCATATCATGCATATGTTATATTGCAATGCTTAGTTTTTACATCATATACACAATATTGAACGCCATCTACTTAGTTGACACATCATATATGCGATTTCCCACTGCTCACTTGCTTAGTATATAAATCATATATTTGAATTATATCATGCCATGATGTTTACATAGACATCATCTATCTGAATTATGGCATTCCAACCCATTTTCTGAAGACATAATATAGTTATATCATCTCATCTTGTTTACATAGTCATCATATTTTGAATTATGTCATTCTATCCGTGAATTATATCATGCCATCATGTTTCCATCGACGGCATGTTTGTGATTTATGGCATGCCAACCACTTTAATAGACACATCGCATAGTTATATCATGTCATCCTATTTACATAGTCATCATATTTTGAAGTATCTCATTCTATCCTGTTTAGTTAGCCATCATACATGTGAAATTGTGTCATGCAATCATGTTTAATTAGCCATCATATATGTGAAATTATGTCCTGATATTATGTTTGGTTAGACAACATAAATGTGAATTATTTCATGCCTTGTTTTCTTCCCTACTATCCATTGCACCTGTCTATCTTACAATGTCTGTACATTCAATTACTTTTCTTGTTTATCAACCATTTCAGTTGGAGGGGGTGACGGCAGTATCTGTGGGAGTAAAAACATGGTCTTCAGAAAAGATCGTGCTACCCGTCAATGCAGATAGAACCACGGTTGTACTTGCCCAAGAACCAGCCCCACCACATATAACCCAGACTCACGCAAATTGTATCCCTACCTAGTTGGACAGAGAACAAGCTACACCCCTTCTAACCCCAACCCCAACAGATAGTAACCCAGTTCCAGTTGACACAACACCATCTCCACCACATAGCACCCAAACACGAGCAGTTAGTAAGGCAACTGCAGTGCTCAAAGCACGAGGACCACCACTGTGAACCCCAAGTCAATGCTTAAAGCAGAAGAAGAATTGTTCTCAGGTCAGGCTCTGTAGCTATGGTTCATACTACTTTGCTCGTGCATCACTGTTTCTTTAACATGTTTGCTGTTGTAACTTGCTCTATGTTGATTTCAGTTCCAATTGAATAAACAATTATGTTCTCATGCAATGCATTACGAGTGTTGTTATTGTTGTGTAGTTTCCCACACTTATATTCTGTCTATGCTGCTTTGTCTTAAATAGATATGATTCAAACTGTCTCTATATTGATTTGGCAACATAAACTAGAATGATATATACCATACAGTGACCATACTACATAGATATATGTTTGTTTCATGTTGTTATCCTCTCCAACTTACTACTGAACTAGTTTACCAAAATGAGTTTCATATACAAGATGGTAAACCTATGATGTGTTTGTTTGTTTCTCTTTTAGAACATAGATAAAATATTGGAGAAGAGTATCCCGTTATGCAATGGTAAAGGAAGTAATGCATATAAGGTTCAAGATAGTGAGACATCCCTGTTGATCTCCAAGAAAGCTGATAAAAACTATATTGAAGACACTAAGACAACCCCAAAGTCCTGTCTCGATGTAATGTCCAAGTTACTGGCTACTAATGCTGGCACCAGCTCTTCGAAATCGCTGCCTGAATCAGTTCGACTTCTTGGGTCTCAACTTCAAGTTGAAAGACATTGATCAGATGTTATGCGACAGGAAGCCGAAGGATTGAGGAAGTCCCTACAGAATTCAGATGAATACTCTCTGGTGCAACAGCAAGTGCTGGAGGATTTAAGCGCCAAACAAGAGAAAGTTAATAAGCTTGATAAGCATCTTGCCAGCATTATGGGTACAAAGGATATTGTTTCTTGAGCTCTTCTGAAGTGGTTTCCGTTCTGGACTTGTTTTGCTATGACGTTTATTTGCACTGGTTGCCAACTTTGACAACCAGTGCATAGATATGCTGCTTTGTTCCCTATATTTGCACTGTTGGCGAACTTTGATGCCCAGTGGATGTAATATGTGTAATAGCCATGATAGCCTGGCATAAGTTGCTAGCTTATTTATTTCCTTGTTGTCTTGTTTATTTGTTTACTTGTAGTCAGTCCAGTTCTTTTTCCGCGTTTGCTAGTGGCCACAATAACCTATTTTTTAAAACTAGGCCACAATAACCATGGGCTGCATATTTACTATAGTTACCATGGGCCTCCTACGGGCCATAGAAACAATGGGCCTTCTACGAGCCATAGCATCAATGGGCCTTCTACAGGCCGTATGATCGATCGGCCAAACATGGGCCAATAACAAACCACATTATGGGCCGTAAACGGGCTAGATTTGGAATCGTCCATTCATGGGCCGACCATAACGGGCCATCATTAATTGGCCGTATTTGATGACGCCATGAAAATGGCCCAACGGATTAATGGGCTACAAACGGGCTGATTGTAACCATGGGCTAAATTTGGCCCACAAGCAGAAAAGGCCAGTAACGGGCCGTAAGTAACCGAATGCTGGAATTGAGCCCAAGAATAAATGGGCCCTGAGAAGGCTGAAAGATAACACAGGTTGGAAACGTCCCAATGGAATAATGGGCCATTAATAGGTATAAAGCGGTACAGTGTTCATTGCGGTCCAGATTCACCACGGGCCGTTAATGGGCCAAGAGTTACAAATGACCTCCTATGGGCCGAAAGACATCATGGGCCATACAAGGGCCGGAAGTTACAATGGGCTGGAATCATATTGGACGGCCCAGATGAAGCTACTGGGCTTAATTCCGATAGGTCGTAATGGGCTATGAGTTAGCGGGCCGTAAATGGGCTATATATGAACATGCCATTAACAGGCTTTCCGTGGGCCGACCCGTTACCATTTGACCAAGTCAAATGGGCCGACCATTTCACCGGAATGGGCCTCTGTTGGACCGTGCCATGTGCCGACGTATCATAGGCTCCTCCTGTCCAATGAATGAATGACATCTGTCCCAACGGTGAGCCAACACGTGTTTCCTCCAGCCAATGAGAATTTTACACGTGGAAAATCCTCATTGGTCCGGGTTGTTAACCGGTTATCCGATCCAAAACCGGACCCGATAGCTTAACAGCGACCCGTTACGGTGGACGCCATGTGTCGGTTACCCTTGACGAAAACACTTCCATGCCGCACCATTTATTGTCATGGAAGTGGACACTTCCGTGATGATAAATTTTGCAATGTCATGGAACACTTCTACAACATCACAGGTATGACTATCTTGATTCTTTCATAAAATCGTCATGGATGTACATGCAAGACAGAAAACGTGACATACTATGACAAACACGTACCATCACGGAAGTGTATTTTTTTGTAGTGTTCACAGTGGGGTAGCTGTCTCCAATGAAAAGTGAGTAGTCTCCAAGAGTGTTCCTCGGCACCCGCATAGCATCATGGGGGTCGAACTCAGTGGCGTTCATCTGGTAAATGCGGCATCTCAGATCTGGACACAGGGTGACGTACATGGTCAAGGTCCATGCATGATAATGTTGTGCTCAAATATGGCAGCCAGTAATATTGTGCAGCAAGTAGTACTACTCCAGTATAGAGGAAGTAAAATAACTGACTTATTACTATAGCCACTCACTACTAGGGAAAAGCCTAGCAACAGCGCGTGTTTTAGGCCTGTCAGTAGCGCGGGATGGTGCGCTACTGGTACGGTGCTATAGCTAAAGGTTAGCAGTAGTGTGGGTTAACCCACGGTAAACCCACGCTACTGCTATATCGACTTAGTAGTAGTGTTTTCTCCAAACAGCGCTACTGGTAATTACTAGTAGTGCTTCTCCCTGCACGCGCTACTACTATTATTTCGTATTTTATTTTATGTTTTATTCATACACCTTTATACAAGTTTTCATACAGCAGCAATTTAGAGATTGTTTTTACATCATAATGAGTTATTACATCACTGGGTGAAAGAACCGTGGACTAGTTTCAAGTGGATGGACATCCACTTGAAACTAATCCGCGGTTCTTCCACCCAATGATATAATAAATATCATCGTCGTCGTCATCATCATCATCATCATCATATCATTAACAAATTATCATCATAATACATCATTGTCATATAATACCTCCTCATGATCATCGTTTTCATCAATGAGACATCACATAGCAAGTTGGTCACTAGTCATAATAACAACTACTCCTCCTCATCAACTCTAACACATTGTACCACATAATAAATATTGTACCTCATAGGACCTACTACATTCTCTTAGGACGTACTATATTCTCTTAGGTAAAATAGCATATAAAAAGATAGCCCCTGACTCTCCATTATGGAGAATGGAGATTATCCTATCTCCAATTCTTGCCTTTCGCACAATGCTGCTTCCAAGTAGCTCCTTACGACTGTCCATACAATTTTCCATTCTGTGATTTTCATGTCTCCATCTCTTTTAGAAATCTGATATGGACAGGTGAGATTCGTAGGACGATCTGGCTGTATGTTCAAAACATTAAGGCGACCTTTCTTATACATCAGATGAGGCACACAATCATCCGGGATTTTCTATTGAAAAACATAGTAATAACTTCGTAGTTAGCAATGTAGTTAAGTTTTAGAAGAATTTATGCAAAATATGCAGGGATGTCGTAATAGTAAAAAATGTTACCATGGCATCTCCATGGATGTTACCGTAGTTCAACACGTGCACTAGTGGCATGTATTGACCATAATGTGGAGGAGTTTTATTATAGATATTGTAATTCTCAAGATCCGTACAAAATGCAACCAGATGATTTTTCTCCTGATAAGTTAACTCAGAGCCATCGGTGTAGTAGGTTCTGTCTACCATGTTCCGCACATTGTTTGAACAATTAAAATAAGTTGTCAATAGAAATAAGTTGTCAACTATTTTGAAATGAACAAATAAATTAGTTAATAACTATGTTTGAGAAACTCACATAGCGGTAGAATTGGAAGCGTATCAACAAGGACCCAAATGTCCAAATTGTCTTGGTCGATGTCAGGATCACCAAGATCCATGGTGATAAACGTACCCTCTTGAAAATCATACATCTTGCAAAGTGCTTCCCAACCCGGGTAACCAAAATGGGATACGCTCTCAGAATTGTATAGATTTACCTCAAAATCCATACCATGATAGGTCCTTAGGTTAATTTTATTTGTTTCATTCCTCTCATGATCTTCAAGACCCATCCTCTCCAGGACATGGCGTCTTGCATGGCATGGGATAAGCTAGTCAAATTGTAAAAGACAAAAATTGCACGTTGAAGTAGTACAAGTCAAGCTTAATTACGAAAAAACACTTTGCGTCGTAGCTTACCGTATCACAATCAAAGGCCTCCTCGAGCTTAATGCTAAAGCACCGATCTTTGTCTAGGTGAGGCCTGTCATAGAAACCCCAGTCGTCGTGGCACCAGGAGCACTCCCCCGGGAGACTTTCGTCATCCGAGTACGACATTTCCTAAGTTCATAATTTAAATATTAAACTTGTACAATTAAATATATGTACTCTAAAAATTAAATTAGATCATTATTATTCATCATGGGTTGACTATCAGTCTGCCGAATCTATATGGTGCAGACTCTCCCTCACTGATTCCTCTCTGACATTTGCGACCGTCGGTGATGGTCGTTACTCCTTCTTTCCCTAGTGCATAACAAAGGTCTAGCACAAGGAAAAGAAGGAGAAACGACCCCCACGACAACAGTCGGGATTCTTCGTCCTCTCTCATATATGGTGGATACAATCCCTCACTGATTTTTCGACCTTCGGTGATGGAGCCTCGGTAGACTTAATGTCAACCCGAAATGTCGTCTAATTATTTTTCTAGAAAATCCAGGCCACTCGATATTTCCTACATATTCTAGCACAAGTCATGCCAAAATTCACGAAAAATTCCGACAAGACCTTTGCTAAAATAGGACATATCGACCGCCTGAAATTTGCCAGAACGGAAATTAATCAACACTCCGGCAAAACATAGGCCACTCGGAGGTGTAACATGAACATGACCGACCACTTGGGCAACCACATATCCTATTTGATCAAGACAAGATATACATGTTTTTATCTACATCATATCTTATAGGACTCATATTGGCATGGAGATTTGGCTGGTCTCACCTCAAGGTCGCAGGGGGTCGATGACGGGGACGACGGTGGGGATGATGGGGCTCCTTGATTTCTGCAAAAACAAAAACCCTATAAATAAAACCCTAGCGAACGACATCGATGCGGGAATAATAGCTTAAACTAAAAAAATAACAACAAATGTGACATGTTCAACTAGTTCTATTAATTCAAATAGTTCTTACTAAATATAAACTTACTATAAATAGAAATAAACTAAAAATAAACTAGTTCAACTAGTTATATTAATTTTCTTACTAAAAATACATTAGTTCTATTAATTCAACTAGTTCTTACTAAAACTAAACTAGTCCAACTAGTTTATTAATTTACTTACTAATTATTTTAAACACTTACTAAAAACAATAAAAAAACTATATTGAATTTTTTCTCTAAACTAAACACTACTGTCGTAATTAACATCTAGTTAAACCCTAGTACTCTAACCCTACTGCCCTAGTTCTTAAGCATCTACAAGTACTAACTAATTAGATGAACCCTACCTAGGTGCTTAAGCATCTACAACTACTTAAGCACCCATTGATGAACCCTAGGAATTTGTCCTAAAAACTAATTAACTATCTACAACTACTGCCCTAATTAACATCTAGTTTACAATTAAGCATCTACAACCACTGCCCTAATTAGCATCTAATTTGATGAACCCTAACTAATTTGATGCACTATAAAATTCGTTAAACCCTAGCTAGGCATAGGTAGGGGAGGAGGAGGAGGAGGTGTAGACGTGCTCACCTCGGGCGTCAGTAGAGTTAGGGAGCGGCCGAGGGAGGGGCAGGCGGCATCGAGGTCGGGGTCGGGCTCGGCCGCGCGACGGAGGGCGGCGATGTAGTGCGGCGGCGAGGTCTGGGTCAGGGGAGGCGTCGAGGTCGGGGGCAGCATCGAGGCCGTGCGGAGGGCGACAGGAGAGCGCGTGGTGGCCGACGACAATGCAGGGCAACGACGGCGTGGTGACAGCAGAGGAGTTGGATTTGGGGGAAGTGGCCGTGGAGAAGAAGAACTGCACGGTTAAGTCAAAAAGAGTAGTAGCATGGTCTAGGAAAAGCGCTATTGCTACATTAGCTATAGCTAACTTAGCTATAGCGCTGGCTGACAGAACGCGCTACTGTGAAGTTAGCTATAGCGCGTGTCCTGAAAGCACGCTGCTGCTACGCCTTTTTCCTTTATTTTTATTTTTCATTTGTTTTCCTTCACATTTTCATTTTTTTTCCTTCCCCTTTTTCTATTTCTTTCATTTTCAGTTACGTTTCTATATGATTTTCATCTGATTTTCCTTTCATTAGCAGTAGCACTTTCTGGGTAAAACAAGCTGTTATAACAACCTTAGCAGCAGCACGCTTTGCTTAAGCTTGCTACTACTATTGGTAGCCTGGTGAGAACAGTAGGGGAATTGTAGTTGCAGCGCTTCTTCGCTGAGACGCGCTACTGCTGTAAACTTAGCTGCAATGCATTTCTTTCCCACTGCTAGTGGTAAGTAGTAGTAGCGCTTATTTTTGTCCCGCGCTACTGGTAAGATTCTGTGTATAAGGTTTTCCCTAGTAGCGACTCTTGGCTGCATGGATGAGATAGTAAGGCATGGAAAAAAATGGTGGGAGCTAGTGGGTTCAAGTCTTCAAGGGCCTAGCTAGCTATACGCGTCCTCCAAGGTAAAAACTACTAGGACTAGTAAGTACTCCTTAATACTACTACAATGAAAGAGAAGGCGAGAGGGTTAAAATAATAATACCAAATTGTAGTACTAGTACTAGTAAACATGTCCCAGTCAAGAAAAGAAAAGAACTAAGAAGTACTACTACTCTAACACATAGCAATGAGAAAATGGAATACCTGGGTAGATGGTGACGGTCCGATCGTGGTAGATCGTGTGACCATGTTGCACATCAGTGGTACCATGGGTAACGGCTGCTAAGATAGTTGATCCCAATATGCCAAAGTAAGCTACAAGGTTCCAAGTTAGACCAAATCGCGGATGCAAATGCACATCCAAGACCGGCGATCTTATTTTGATCGGGGGAAGACTGGTCCCTATAGAATACTGGAGTACCGTTAGGGATGAAAATGATGGTTTGTGCATTCCGTTTGTAATATCCCATACTGTAGGATAGCAACTAGATGAAACAAGTCCCCTGGCTTGTCACTGCAAAGATGCGGCCTACATGGCACAAGACGTTTTCGAACGTGTAGGGGTACAAATCTGCCGCGGCCAACATGTGCCAGTCTCTGCCGATACAACCATCTGTATTGATGGCAATCCTTATGTCGAGCACCGTGATGAGATAGGTGCATTGCTTTGTTGGCGGGTCTGCACTTGCTATCTTCTTCAACCTCATGTAGGCATCATCATACGTATTCAAGCCCAGGCAGTCCGGAAGGCCGATCCCAATGGTGGAGAAGGGGTCTACGGAAACGGCCGCACCGATGTGGATGTTGTGCAAAATGATGGTGGTATCCGACCGGAGGTATGCAAGCCAGTCTCCGTTGGTACCAACCCAAACCTATATATAAGACAGCGGGCAGTGGAGAAATTACAGGATGGAATAACTAAGTACTATATTTAGAATATATACTACATGATCAACCTCCTTGACTGACATGCTCATCAGACAAAATCTGACTACCTCTCAACGTCGACAACTCTAGCGGAGTCAACATGCAACCACAGGCAGGTAGCGGTGGACTGTTTGATGGATTATCCCATAGAATAACCTTTTGCTTGAGAACGCATGGAAGACCAACAAGGTTGGCCTTTTCCCAAGCCTGTTTACGCACCGTCTTAAAATAGTTGGTGCAGGAAGAACCGAATCTTGCGCCGGTGAGGACGTCGGAGCAGCGTGCGATTTCTCCCAGAGGATCATCGTCCAAGGTCTCCCTGCCCCGACGAGGAGGAGAACCGCCTGGCGAATCCATGGGAGCAGTGACGAACTGCCTTGGTCTCTTCGGGGGGAGGGGAACTGGTGAGGAGGAGATAAGAGCATAATCGCAGGGCCTCATCCCTTTGTTAAGGAAGTTATGCGGACATGCATAGTGGTAGTGCCTGGTGTGATCCATGCGACACATAGCACACGACGCAACACACATGCTCACGCTCAAGTGCTCAACCTACTCCCTTTCTCCATGAAAGACTGTACATATAGAGATTTACATATTGACCAAGAGGAATCGGAACTTCATGGCATAATTAATGCCCAAAAGTAGCAAACTTATGTGTGCATGCAACCATTGAGAGAAGAAGACTAAATGAAGGTTGTTGCATGCTGTAATTAAGGATAGACATGCAACCTATAGCTAGAGCACAAGTTGTTGCATTAATTAGTCAATCAATATCGATTAGATTAAAGGATAAGTGCATTGGAAGTGTAGATGTACACTCTTTGTTGGAAAAATTTGTAATGCTAGATGTACAGTTTTTCATGGACCGAGGGAGTACACGTACATGCACTCACATACACAACTAGGGTGGTTCGCACGCAAGGGTTGGACTCCTGTCGCGCGTGCGTAAAGTTTTGTTTAACTGATCCTTCTTTTGTTTCCAAGGTCCCGTGAACATTCCACCACCTATACTTCAAAAAATTTATAACCAAGGGGGAGATGACGATGCTGATGATCATGAGCATGAGGACAAGCAGGACCCATATACTCAGTGGCGCTTGGCAACTTATTCTGATGGATCACCTCTTCTTGTCTGTATACAGGGTATTCGGGATGGATACTAGTGTACTAGCGCCAACACCTTCTACCTGGTTCAGTATTGAATGTCTTGGAGGAAACTCGCTCTTCCTTGGACAAAACTATCCAATGATGGTGGAAGACAATCCAGTTGTTGTTGACACAATGTTACTACCATTTATGAGAAGCAACTGTATCTATACCCCAGGCATTGCTATGCTTCCCTACCGTCCCAATATGGGTCCTGACATAGGTTGCTTCAGCCTGGATGATCAGTCCTGCGTTGGTCTCGAGATTGATAGTAGCTGGCCCTTCCCAGAGAATCACTTCTAGTTCAAAGCAAGCATTTACAATGCGGAGGAGTGGTTGAGCTGAAGTTCATTTCATCGCTTTGTTATTTGTTGTGTGAGAAAAACTTCACTTTACTAGAATGTTTTGTTGGAAATGATCTATAATCTAATGTGTATCCTCGTTCTCGTTGTGGGTTGATGACTTGTTGTATGTAAACAATGGTACATCTGCATATGCGTCCATCAACTCACGCCTGCTAGTGGTGTCCATATGAACAGTGCTAGTGATTTTAGTTGCAAAAATTAGATAGAGCTAGTGATTTTTAGCTGCATATTTTGACAAATCGCAGTGTTACAAGGTTGATAAATGGAAATGTTACTAGATAAACAAATGTCAATCTTTCCAGTTTGACAAATGACAACATACAGAAAATGACAGATGCAAATCTTACCCAATTGTTTCTACATGGTTGCACATGGGTCATGCAAAACAACCTTTTGCGTTGAAGGGATGCACACATCCTGCACTACGAGGGAAGACCATAGCTCTCGCTTTGCATACGGGTGTTCAATCTAAAACCTTTGCGATCAAGAGCTACAGAAATCCTGCTCGGCACATTTTCCCTTGGCTTCCTGGGGTAGCTGTCCGTTTGCATACGGGTGTTCTAACTAAAACGTTTGCAATCAGTGTCTTATATTTAAAAAGCATTGACATTTTTTTTCAAAAGAAAATCGTTTCATAAGTCTGTACATTAAGAGAGAAAAACGCAAGTTTGTTCAAACCATATCTTTCATTCAGTCACACTACGAATTTATATTCATATGACCGAGAATTCGAGATACGGTATTAAAACCCAAAAAAACTATTTCCGGCGGCGGTGGAGGCGGCGTGTCGCGCCATCGTTGTCATTGTCGTCCTCCGGGATGCCGTTGTTGAAGTCTTCAAGGCAGCTCAAAATGTTCTTCACATGTAAATCAAACATCATGTCATCGCACGATCGATGGGCGGGGCACGGGAGGACGACAACTGGCGCCGCTGAGAGGTAGCGGTCGAGGGCAGCGTCCCATGCTGCCGAGGGGGGGCGCACACATGGGCACGGGCACAGGCGTGGTGGGTGCAGCCAAACACACGGGGACCGGCGCCGCGGTGGGTGGAGGGGCATGCACGGGCAGGGTCACGGGCGCGGCGGGTGCAGCCAAACGCATGGGGGTCGGCACTACGATGGGTGGAGGGGCGCGCGCGGGCACGGGCCCAGGCGCTACCGCTGGCATGTACACGAGCTCGTGCGGGTCCGCGGAGACCTCGCTAACGCCCGCTGCTTCCAGGTCTACGATAGTGCTCGGCGACCAGCCCGTCAATGCTATGGGGATGGTTGCTGGCGCGGGCGCAGGGATGGGAGCTAGGACGGGGGCAGCAACCGCCGCGGACAGCTCGTTCTAGGACATGTCCATGAGGCACCATTCCTCCTTGTTTTCTATCTCCTCCGGCTTGAACTCGACTTCACCAAACTTGAAGACTAGTGGGAGATGATCATTCTGCGTGATGGCATTGGTGGAGGTCTGGGGGAGGGAGGGGGATGGGAGGCGAACAGTAAGGCCGCCCGTATTAAACAGCGCCTCAGGCGCCATTAATGCAGAGGAAGGCGGGCGGCCATGGAAGTCAAAGGGATCACTTCCCAGTGAGACTGCGCAGCATACAGCTCGCACGCTTCCTGGCGAGCCTGTGCATTGGAGGACAGCTTGCATGCCTCTCGGTCAGCCTGCGCACCGGACTCCGCTCGCACGCCTCCCGTTCAGTCAAGGTCAAGCAGCTGTCCGCACAACACCTCCTATAGCCATTAAAACAAAGACACGATTTGAATTATACAACCGTTTGAGATATTAATGTGGCAGCTATTTTTTCAAAATGCCTTTTTGGCTGTTATTCGAGTGCGCCTTCTCTCAAAATTGACACGAAAAATACCTTACCATGTCGGGTGCCATTCCATGAAAGCATGCCAAGTTTCATGAATTTCAGACGAGTTTTGGCTTTACTAGAATTTAAAAACAAAGTATCCCAACGTTTTGCCGACAATCAATGGTGCCCTCGTGTTTGAAATTCATTCACATTTCTTGCATGGGACCTAAGCATGCACCCAAAGACACATATTTGATTTTTCAACCAATTTATATGCATTAGAGCATGTGCATGTAGTTCAAATTATGCACATAAATGCATTGAAAACTCAATTAATGCATAAAAATGTCCAAATGAACCCCGAAAAATCCCAAAATTGACACAACACTCCTGTTGTTCTATGTTAACATGATAAATTTTTTGAAAGCAATAAGAGGCAATGGATATCGTTTCGTCCCCAAAGGTGGGACGTTCCCTACCGAAACCATCTGGCTTGTTGTGAGAAGCTCTGGTTTGTGAGAAGCATATCCCCAAACCTGCCCCAAATGGGGCAAAAAAATTACCACGGCATGTTGATGCCGCTCCATGACAGCATGCCAAGTTTCATGAATTTCAGACGAGCTTTGGATTTACTAGAATTTAAAAACCATCTATCTCAATGTTTGCGGCCGAGTGACCGTGGCAGGGTGTTTGACATTCATTCCCATTTCTTGCATGGGACCTAAGCATGCAACCAAGGACACATATTTGAATTTTCAACCAATTTATATGCATTAGAGCATGTGCATGTAGTTCAAATTTGAATTATGCACATAAATGCATAAAAAACTCAGTTAATGCATAAAAATGTCCAAACGAACCCCAAAAAGTCCCAAAAATTGAAACAACACTCCTATTGTTCTATGTTGACAAGAGAATTTTTTTGAAAGCAATAAGAGGCAATGGATATCATTTCATCCCCAAAGGTGGGATGTTCCCTTCCGAAACCATCAGGCTTGTTGTGAGAAGCTCTGGTTTGTGAGAAGCATATTCCCAAACATGCCCCAAGTGGGACAAAAAATTTACCATGGCATATCGATACCACTCCATGATAGCATGCCAAGTTTCTTGAATTTCTGACAAGCTTTGGATTTACTAGAATTTAAAAACCAGGCATCTCAATGTTTGCGGCCGAGTAACCATGGTAGGGTGTTTGACATTCATTCCCATTTCTTGCATGGGACCTAAGCATGCAACAAAGGACACATATTTGAATTTTCAACCAATTTATATGCATTAGAGCATGTTCATGTAGTTCAAATTTGAATTATGCAGATAAATGCATTGAAAACTTAGTTAATGCATAAAAATGTCCAAATGAACCCCGAAAAATCCCAAAAATTGACACAACACTCCTGTTGTTCTATGCTGACACGATAAATTTTTTGAAGGCAATAAGAGGCAATGGATATTGTTTCGTCTCCAAAGGTGGGACGTTCCCTACCGAAACCATCAGGCTTGTTGTGGGAAGCTCTGGTTTGTGAGAAGCAAATCCCCAAACCTGCCCCAAATGGGACAAAAATTTACCACGGCATGTTGATGCCGCTCCATGATAGCATGCCAAGTTTCATGAATTTCAGACGAGCTTTGGATTTACTAGAATTTAAAAGGTAGGTATCTCAATGTTTGCGGACGAGTGACCGTGGCAGGGTGTTTGACATTCATTTCCCATTTGTTGCATGGGACCTAAGCATGCAACCAAGGGCACACATTTGAACTTTCAACCAATTTATATGCATTAGACCATGTGCATGTAGTTCAAATTTGAATTATGCACATAAATGCATTGAAAACTCAATTAATGCATAAAAATGTCCAAACGAACCCCGAAAAATCCCAAAAATTGACACAACACTCCTGTTATTCTTTGTTGACACGAGAAATTTTTTGAAAGCCATAAGAGGAACGGATATCGTTTCATCCCCAAAGGTGGGATGATCCCTACCAAGACCATGAGGCTTGTTGTGAGAAGCTCTGGTTTGTGAGAAGCATATCCCCAAACCGGCCCCAAATGGGACAAAAAATTACCACGGCATGTTGATGCCGCTCCATGATAGCATGCCAAGTTTCATGAATTTCAGACGAGCTTTGGTTTTACTAGAATTTAAAGACCAGGTATCTCAATGTTTGTGGCCGAGTGACCGTGGCAGGGTGTTTGACATTAATTTCCCATTTCTTGCATGGGACCTAAGCGTGAAACCAAGGGCACAAATTTGAATTTTCAACCAATTTATATGCATTAGAGCATGTGCATGTAGTTTAAATTTGAATTATGCACATAAATGCATTGAAAACTCAATTAATGCATAAAAATGTCCAAACGAAGCACACAATCATTCAAAGCGAATGGTCTGGCGGCACCGCATGGAAAGTTTCCCTCCACATTTCCAAAATTTTGGCCTACCGCCAAAATATGAACCCCGGCCCCCTCCCCCCTTCCCCACCCCCTTTTCTCCCTAGCACAAGTCACATTTTCCCTGTTTCCTCCTTCCTTCCTTCCTAAGCTATAGCCACTTCCTCGCTCTCGTCGTCTCGCATCCTACCGTCGGGGTCGCTGTGGTCTTCTTCAAAGACGTCTCCAGCGATTCCTCCTTTGGCGACGCCTCCTTCACCACCCGGGTATGCCTCTCTTCTCTCTCTCGGGCTATGACCTGGAATGAAGGATTTTTACCCGGTGGTCGATTTGAGTCATTTCTTCCTCTTGTAGCTCCCTAGGACCATCAGTGACAATGAATGGAGCGGGGTGGCTGAAGATCTATCTGCTCATTGTCACCATCAATCTCCATGCGTGAAGCTAGTTGCGTTTGAATCTATGGACAGTGGGAGGAAGTTTCTGGCTTGTGCAGAGAAGGTTACCCTCTTTCATTGTTACAAATCATTTGTTAGATGTGATTCAGGCATTGTCACGGTCCCAACCCATTCATACCACACCTTCAAAAAAACGCATCCTAAGACAGTGTCACAGTTTGTACCTAGTATCTTAAATTGTTGCCATCTCATCAGCGGTGCCATTAGAAAATTATTTGACACCGATTTCAGCAGTTTGTGCAGCCAACTTTGGTCCACACATCCGAGCAGCCAAGCAGTAAAATACTAAATCTTTATGGCACGAAGGAACTGGGCATCAGAGAAACTACGTGCTCCGGAGTCCGGGTCCCTGATTTTTTTCCGCTGCATCGGCTTGCCACTTCAGGGCACCGGTGCGAGATGTAGCAACAGTTGTCTTTACCCCAATTTTGGCATACATAGTGGACGGCCTTAGTGCTATTTGTTACATGTTACTAAATTTCTGCATGTACACACCTGTTAGTATCAATTTGCTGTCATCCAAACACTATTGCTATGTTGTTGCAGTTATATTTACCTTCCTCATAAAATGTTCAATTTGTTACTTATTGTACATGAGTAAGAACTTGTAGCATTGTTGTAGTTAATTATAGCTTCTGATGTTCCAGAATTTGGTTGTTGTCTCAGTAGCAATTAATTCATTTCCACATTGATCTTTTTGAGAAGATATGTCATAATTAACATGTTTCTTTAGTCTTTCAAAATAAGCACGGGTGATTTTCTATGTTGCTATAAACCCATTTCCCCTACAATTATTACTAATCTAGTTCTAAATATTATAGGATGAACGGAATTATTCTTACCTGGAGTGGGTTGATCAAGATTGGCCACAGTCTTTGAAGATGTGCGTAGCGAAGCTCTGGAGCATGTATGAGGAAGAGAACAGATGTAGGCTTAGAGAAACTATTGTCAACGCTGAAGAATATTTCAAGATGCGGGATAAAAAAAGGAAGGTGGAGAATGAGCTCAGGTTTTTTAAATCAGACTTTGCTAAGATGGTGTTGGCGAAGGAGGAGGAACTTTCCCAGTTGGCCAGTGCAAAATAGGTTCTTACTGAACTAAAAGCAGAGGTGGATAAGACGAGCCTGGATGATCTCAATTAGGGAAATGAATATATTGTTCTTATGAAGTTGAACTAGCTATATGTTGTACTGTGCTTTTTTCATGTAGCTATTGTACTATGATGTTATAATATATTTATGTGCCTGATATGACATTGGCAAACAGTTGTTTGATATGAAATATGAATTTGCGTAATACTAGAACTATTAATTGTGAACTAATAAACCTGCTAAATGTGTCATGGACCTCTGCAAACGGTTCTAGCAGTAAAAGCGCTTGCGATGGATATCCCAATGCCACACAATTTTCTTCATCAAATCGTGTGTGATGTAGTTGAATAAAGCAAATAGTTAACCAAGGCAGACCATGTGTGATAGTTACACCTTTCACACACGAGCCTACACATAAAACTGTGTGGGATGTACATACGAACGGAAACGTTTTCCCTGGTTTGACTGTGTGGGATGTACATAAGAACAGGCACATATTCCTTGGATTGACTGTGTGTGATATATATACCTACGGAAATGTTTTTCTGGGATTCACCGTGTGGTATGTACATACCTACGGAAATGTTTTTCTGGGATTCACCGTGTGGGATGTACATACATATGGAAATGTTTTTCTAGGATTCACCATGTGCGATGTACATACCTATGGAAATGTTTTTCTAGGATTCATCATGTGGGATGTACATACGTACGGAAATGATTGGGTTTAGATGCCTCGCCCGATCGCACACGGCCCCAACCTGTGTCCCAGGAGGGCCTATCCACGACGGTTTCTGGGTCGTGTGGGAAGGACCCCACTATCGCCCACACTCACATGGCGACAGTTCCAGATGTCGTCGCGTAAAGGGGTTAAAAACCGTTTGTATAGCATCAACATGTACCAGTGAAGGTTCACAGGAGTTCAAACGGTTCAACCCCCAAAGAGGCGAAGAGCCAAGCGCAAGGTTTATAGGAGTTGTCGTCCTAGTACTAAAACTATAGAAAATGATCGCTACTGTATGATGCCACCACGTCACCTACAGCCAAAGTTGTGCCACCTTTTTTTTCTCACAGAGTGTGTTGGAGACTGTGCAACAGCCACACAAGTTGCATGTACACATAACACATTTATTAGTAACTAGAAAGAGGCTCGTGCATTGCATGGAACATCAAGATGCATTTATATGAGTAGTTTATCTTGTGGGAGATAAGGATGAACGAGGGAAGGCCTTATCTCCAAATGTGGAGAGAGGTGCGGCTATCTTTTTGCAAAATTGTCATAGTTTCCTTCCTATCCGTCGGATATAGATTGGACGACCTTTATTGCAGGTTGGCACGCACACCATCATCACCAACTCCATTTTTTCTAAGAGTAGAGATAAATTCTAAAGGACAAATGCCAGCATGCCACACAAGTTCATCTCCACTTCATGTGATAAATTTGTGCAAGACTACTCTAGATATCCTATATACTTAAGAAGTTCATCCCCACTATGGTACTTATCTTAACATGCAGGCTATCCACGTCATCAACAATCCACCTCAGCAAGCAAACCTCGAAAACAAATCTTTTCTCTTTATTACGCTCTTCGTTCCCTTTCCATCTTCTGTAACCTAAGAAACACATCGTCTTATCGAACGATTTTCCAGCGACACATGCGTTTCGTCTGCAGCCGCGAAGACGGGCGGACATCATCAACCAATCAATCCACTCATCATAAACAAGATCAATATTTCCCATGGTCTGGCGGCTAGATAACAATATTCATTTGAGGGTGCTCCTCTAGCTCTAAGCATCGATCAGCCTGCCTCACGTCCGCCGGTTTTGCTCCGCTTTGACGCCTCTCTGGGCGATGGGACGCAGCCGAGCGGAGGTTATTCCTCTGCTCAGGGCCCTCCTTGCGCCGGCGGCCACAGATGTGTTGGACATGCCCATCCCATAGCAGCCTCCAATCCGGAAAAGGATTATGAGTACTCGGGTATGCTGGATGCCATCTTTGATGTAATAGCATTCCCAAGATGTATGCGTCAAACATTTCTCATAAGGAATAACAAAAGTAGGATCATGCACATACAAGTCTTTTATGTTCTCAAAGCCAATGCCATTCAATTCTAGTCTGGTGACAAGCATGCGTATGTGGGAAAGAGCGTCCGCCGCAACATTTTCTTTACCTTTAATGTACTTGATGACATAAGGAAATGACTTAATGAATTCACTCCATTTAGCATGACGCTTGTCAACTTAGTTTTACCCTTGAGGTATTTAAGTGTTTCATGGTCGGTGTGGATGACAAATTCATGCGGGCGAAGATAATGTTCCCATTCATGCAAAACTCGCACTAAAGCATATAGCTCTTTGTCATAGATGGGGTAATGAGTTGCACTCGTGTAAGTTTCTGATCTCGGGTGGAACCCTATACGGCCGATCTTTCATGAAAGGAGCGGATCCTGCGAAGAACACGGAGAACACGAGGGGGAACACGAGGGAAAACACAAGGGGCAACACAAGAGAATCACTCAAACCAACAGGAACAATTACACATATGCTAGATCCGAGTACACATAGAGATCACATGATTCAAAGTCAACACGGGATTATACAATGGGTAACCGGTTCTTCTCCGTGAGGAGGTCTTGATGGGGGTCTTCTCCGTGAGGAGGTCTTGATGGGGGTCTTCTCCGTGAGGAGGTCTTGAATCCAATGTGGATCTTCTCCGAAGAGGGGCCGCGATCTCTCTCAAGGAGTAGATCCGTATGGATGAGCAAAGCTCTATCTCAAGTATGAGCTAAACCAATGCTAACCCTAGAAAGAGGGAGGAGGAGGTCTATTTATAGTCTTAGTGCAAAAGCAGACGAAGTGAGGGGGTACACGGGCCTCGAGCCCGAATCATGTGCGCAGACAGGTACCGGACGTTCGGTGGGTAGGGGTTGTCCGGTGGCTCATGGGCATCGGGACGGCCAGTAGCTTCCGGACTTCCGCTGGTTATGGTTCGGTTGAGGTAGCACCGGATTTCCGGAGGTGGCCGGTCGTCCGGTGGCGTTGGACATCCGCTAGGTTGTCTCGGGTGCGGTGTCGCCGGTTGTCCGGTCCTGGCCGGACGTCTGCTCGCTGTAGCTCAGCTAGGGCTTCGGGTTCCGGACGTCCGGTCCCGACCGGTCGTCTGGTGGCTGTAGCTTCATGGGCAGCCCTTCTTCTTGACCTTGGCACTTGGTGTCCTGGCCGTCATGTCCGTTGGATGTAGCTGCTTCGTGGCTCTCCTCCAAGTACCTGATCACACATAGTGTTTCCGCTTGAGGTAGTAGCCATGTCTCATGTATAGAAAGTGGTAGTTCGAAGATGAGTGAGTTCACCTTACCCTCGATAGCCTTTGCTCGTGCTCTTATCATTGGTCCAAGTGGTGTCGTAGGAGCCATAGGTAGGTCCATGGGGATCACCTTGGGATGCTCCGCATCATCTCCCCCCCCCCATGGGAAAGATCCGACCTCGGATCGAATTCTTCATCACTATGGTAGGGCGAGAGATCCTTGACATTGAAGACGTCGCTCATGTTGTACTTGTCGCGGAGGAGTTCGATCTTGTAAGCATTGTTGTTGTAGCGTGCAAGCACCTTGAAGGGTCCATCCGCTCGTGGTAGGAGTTTGGACTTGCATTCGGTGGGGAACCGGTCCTTGCGAAGGTGTAGCCATACCAGATCTCCAATGTTGAATACCATGGGGTGCTTGTTGAGGTTGAGCTTGGCCGCAAGTCGTTGTACTTGGCGCTCGATGTTGTACCTTGTGTCTTCATGCACCTTCTTGAGATAGTTCACACATGCAGTTGCGTCCATATTGATGTGCTCTTGTAGTGGTAGAGGAAGAATGTCCAATGGGGACAACGGGTTGAATCTGTGGACGACTCGAAAGGGGACTTGCCGGTAATCAAATGTCTTGCACGGTTGTAGGCGCACTTGGCGATTGGTAGGCACTCTTCCCACTCCTTGATGTTCCTCTTGATCAACACGTGTAGTAGAGTGGAGAGCGTTCGGTTTGTCACTTCCATTTGGCAGCCGGTTTGTGTATGGTATGCCGTGGAGAATAGAAGCTTGATTCCGAGCATGGCACATCGGGTATTCCAAAAGTAACTCAAGAATTTGACGTCGCGGTCCGAGACAATCTTCTTTGGTACTCCATGTAGGCGCCAGATTTCCCTACAAAAGAGATTGGCAACATGTGAAGCATCGTCTATCTTGTTGCAAGGAATGAAATGAGCCATTTTGGAGAATTGGTCCACAACAACAAACACGGAATCCTTTCCATTTCAAGTCTGAGGAAAACCAAGCACAAAATCCATACTAATATCTTCCCGTGGGTGATATGGGATTGGAAAGGGTGTATATACACCATGAGATTGAGCTTTGGACTTAGCTTTGCGACATGCCGAACATTGGTTGGTGAAGCGGTTGACGTTGCGGAACATCTTGGGCCAATAATAGTTCTTGGAGAGCGTAGCAAATGTCTTGTCGCGTCCAAAGTGTCCCATTAGTCCTCCTCCACGAGATTCTTGCAAAAGCAACAAACAAAGAGAAGACTCGGGGATGCATAGTTTGTTAGCTCTCATAAGGTAACCATCTTTGACGTAATAGTGTTCCCAAGATGTATGCGTCAAACATTTGGCATAAGGAATAGCAAAAGTAGGATCATGTGCATACAAGTCTTTTATGTGTTCAAAGCCAATGACATCCAATTCAAGTTGAGTAACAAGCATGCATATGCGGGAAAGAGCGCCCGCCACAACATTTTCCTTACCTTTAATGTAGTTGATCATATAAGGAAATGACTCAATGAATTCACTCCACTTAGCATGACGCTTGTTCAACTTAGTTTGACCCTTAAGATATTTAAGCGTTTCATGATCGGTATGAATGACGAATTCATGAGGGCGAAGATAATGTTCCCATTCATGCAAAACTCGCACTAAATCATATAGCTCTTTGTCATAGATAGGGTAATTGAGTTGTGCTCCAGAAATCTTCTCACTAAAGTAAGCTATGGGGCGCTTCTCTTGCGTTAACACACCTCCTATGCCATTACCACTAGCATCGCAATGAATCTCAAAGGGTTTGTCAAAGTTGGGTAATGCAAGCACGGGAGCATGTGTAAGAAAATTCTTAAGCTCATTGAATGTGGTATCTTGGGATGGTCCCCAAACAAAGGGTGTATTCTTCTTACTCAAAGCATGCAAAGGTGAAGCGATGGTGCTAAAATCTTTCACAAATCTACGGTAGAAACCGGCTAAACCAAGGAAGCTACGCACTTGTTCGAAGTTGGTTGGTTGAGGCCAATTCTTAATAGCATTGATCTTAGATTCATAAACATGAACACCCTTAGAAGACACAATGAAACCCAAGAAAACAAGCTTGTCAACATCGAAAAGGCATTTGTCCATATTAGCAAAAAGGTGCTCTTTCCTAAGAGCTTGTAGCACGGTCTTAAGGTGGGTGACATGATCTTTGAGAGATTTGCTAAACACAAGAATATCATCAATGTAGACCACAACAAATACACCGATATAAGGTCAAAAAACAAAATGCATGAGTCGCATGAAAGTGCCGGGTGCTGCGGATAAACTCATTGGCATAACAAGCCATTCATATAAGCCAAACTTGGTCTTAAATGCGGTTTTCCATTCATCACCTTCTTGGATGCGTATTTTATAGTAGCCACTCTTAAGATCAATCTTAGAGAAAATTGTGGCTCCGCTAAGTTCATCAAGCATATCATGTAGGTGTGGTATGGGGTAATGATAACGCACGGTAATAGCATTGATAGGACGGAAATCAGAACACATGTGATATGTGCCATCTTTCTTGGGAACAAGGATTACCGGTATGGCACAAGGGCTTAAACTTTCTCGTACGTGGTCGTTGTCGATGAGTTGTTGTACTTCCCGTTGGATCTCCTTAGTTTCCTCGGGGTTGACGCGGTGGCTAGGGAGCCTTGTTAGGAAGTGGAGCTCCGGGGATGAGGTCGATTCGGTGCTCGATGCCTTGTAGTGGAGGTTGACCCAGACGTAGATCATCGGGGAAAACATCTTTGAATTCCTGCAAAAGAGAAGACAACACTAAAGGTAGATTATGAGACGTGTTAGCTTTTGGTGCCTCATCCTTGCACAAAAGGACATAGTGCATGACACTAGATGGGTTCTCACACACTTCTCTTATCTCACTTTTGGTGGCAAATAGAACTTGTTCTTCTTGGCGCTGATCGTGGAGGCACTCAATTTGGGCTTGTGGCACTCACTCTCTTTTTGGTAGTTTCTCTCTCACTATTCTCTCCACGACGGGTGGTTTGCTTGTCGGCGAACACTTGGCTTGGAGACATAGGTCGAAGTACGTACTCCTTTCCTTTTGTCTTGAAGATATAGTGATTTGTACGGCCGTTGTGGATGACACCTCGATCAAATTGCCATGGTCGTCCAAGAAGAAGGTGGCAAACGGTCATTGGAATGACATCACACTCCAAAGTGTCTTCATAAGTTCCGATTTTGAAGGATACTTGTACCCTATGCTCGACTTGGATAGTGCCGGAGTCGCTAAGCCATTGAACTTTGTAGGGATGTGGGTGCTTCTTCTTGACCAATTGGAGCTTGGAGCATAGTTCTTCACTTGCTAAGTTATGGCAACTCCATCCATCGATGATGACCTTGACAGACCTTCCATTGATGCCTGCTGAGGGAGTCTTGGACTAAGGGGTCCTCGGGCGTCTGGCCTGTTATCTATGGGCCGGACTGATGGGCTGTGAAGATATGAAGACCGAAGGCTGTACCCGTGTCTGGATAGGACTCTCCTTGGCGTGGAAGGCAAGCTAGGCGAACAACAATGAATATTCCATCTTATGTAACCGACACTTTGTAACCCTAGATCCCCCCGATGTCTATATAAACTGGAGGGTGTAGTCCGGAAAGGATATGCTCAATACCTTAGTCATACAGGCTAGACTTCTAGGGTTAAGCCATTACGATCGCGTGGTAGATCAACTCTTGTAATACTCGTATTCATCAATATCAATCAAGCAGGACATAGGGTATTACCTCCATCAAGAGGGCCCGAACCTGGGTAAAACTTCGTGTCCCCTGTCTCCTATTACCATCAACCTTATACGCACAGTTCGGGACCCCCTACCCGGGATTTGCCGGTTTTGACACCGACATTGGTGCTTTCATTGAGAGTTCCTCTGTGCTGTCGCTGAAAGGTTTGATGGCCCCTTCAATCATCAATAATGACGCCGTCTACGGAGAAACTTTCCTCCCCGGGCAGATCTTCGTGTTCGGCGGCTTCACACTGCAGGCCAACTCGTTTGGCCATCTGGAGCAGATCGAAAGCTATGCCCTTGGCCACCAGGTCAGATTCGGGAGCTTGAACTACATCGCGGACATCCGTGGAGACTTGATCTTCGCCTGATTCGATTCCGCGGTGGCCGCTCCCTATCACCCCGATGATCATGACCTAAATCTGTCATCGGGCCGCATCCAGGAGATCGATCCTATAACCGCTCTGGCCCTAGATCCGGAGCAGGCCGCGCCATCCAGAGACGGAAAGATTAACCCCACCTCGAAGACCGCAGATTCCACGGTGTTGGAGCCGTACATGGACCTGGTCTCACACGTGGCCTATGCCACCGGAATGCCGGACTCGCCTCCAGCCACAGGTTCCGAACCGCGCCAGCCCGTAGACACCGAGCTTGATCGTTTATCGATCTTCAAATTCAGTGTTGTAGACATCTTCCAGCACTCGCCTTTGGGCGATATGATGAACTCATTAAAAAACCTGTCCTTGGCGGACATCCGTGGAGACTTGATCTTCGCCTGATTCGATTCCGCGGTGGCCACTCCCTGTCACCCCGATGATCATGACCTAAATCTGTCATCGGACCTCATCCAGGAGATCTATCCTATAACCGCTCTGGCCCTAGATCCGGAGCAGGCCGCGCCATCCGGAGACGGAAGGATTAACCCCACCTCGAAGACCGTAGATTCCACGATGTTGGAGCCATACATGGACGTGGTCTCACACGTGGACTATGCCACCGGAATGCCGGACTCGCCTCCAGTCACAGGTTCCGAACCGCGCGAGCCCGCGGACGCTGAGCTTGATCGTTTATCAATCTTCAAATTCAGTGCCGTAGACATCTTCCAGCACTCGCCTTTGGGCGATATGCTGAACTCATTAAAAAACCTGTCCTTGGCGGAGGACCCACAACCGAACTATATCCGACTCGAACTAGGGGCTGGCGATGGAGAATTTTACGTCCCATCTGCAACCCACTTTATAGCCACGATCGAGGATTTGACCGATGAACTTTATTACAACTCCGAGGACATTGACGGTATGGATGACGATGCTGGAGAAGAGGAGGCCCAGAACCCGCCATTCGCCGGACGCTGGACGGCCACTTCCTCGTATGACGTATACGTGGTGTATGCACCAAAGGAGCACAACGGCGATGATAAGGAAGACCCACTTGAGGATAAACCTTCCAAAATACAGTCAAAGCACCGTCGTCAGTGGCGCCGCTCCAAGTCATGCCGCAGTAAAGATAGCAACACCGACACAGGAGAAGATGACACTTCGGAAGGTGCCGAAGACAACGAAGACCCCCTCGATAAAGTAAACAAACAAGATGAACAGGAAGATGAGCAGGTTAGCCCTGTTAAACAGGCCAATCACGAAGATTCGGAGGACGATAATTACCTCCCGCTCTCCGAAGATGAGGCGAGCCTCGGCACCGAAGATTTCATTGTGCCCGAGGAACCTCTTGAGCAGGAGCGCTTCAAGCGCCAGCTAATCGCCATGGCAAGGAGCCTGAAAAAGAAGCAGTAGCAACTTCAAGCTGATCAGGATTTGCTCAATGATAAATGGATGGATGTCCTAGCAGCCGAAGAATACGGCCTCAAGTGCCCAACCAAAAGCTACCCAAAGCGCAAATTGCTACCTCAGTTCGACGAGGAGGCGCCGGAGTACATACCACCATCGCACAATATGGCCGATCGACCACCACGTGGTCGGGACAAAACAACAACTCATGCCGAACACCAGCCCGCCCCGCCTCATCACTCAGGTAGAGGTAAATTAGCCCACGGCCATACATATGACCTCAGCAGACACTGAACAATAAAGCAGGACACACCAGATAAATCTACGGATCACGAGGACGCGCCTCGACACGTGACAACGGCCACCTATTCGGACGTGACAAACCTAGTCATGGGCGGGCTGAACACCGCAGACGGACTCTATCAGAGCCGCGCCATGATACAGCCCGATACAGAGGCCCCACACATCCTCATTGCTTCACTGATGAGGTCCTGGATCACAAATTCCCAGAAGGATTCAAGCCCATGAACATAGAATCATATGATGGAACCACGGACCCTGCGGTATGGATCGAGGACTTCATTATCCACATCCATATGGCCCGCGGAGATGACCTCCATACCATAATATACCTTCCTCTAAAACTCAAAGGGCCATCTCGGCATTGGCTAAACAATCTGCCTGAAAATTCCATTGGCAACTGGGAGGACTTGGAATAGCCTTTCCTTGATAACTTCCAAGGTACATATGTTCGACCTCCAAACGCTGATGACTTAAGCCATATAGTTTAACTAAAAAGAACCAAATTGTCGACTGCCTGGATGCCAAAGCTCTAGCAGCTTTTACGCATAGAATTCGCGATGAATGGCTCACTCGCCACCTTGGCCAAGAAAAGCCAAAATCCATGACAGCCCTCACGGCACTCATGACCCACTTTTGTGCGGGCGAGGATAGTTGGTTTGCCTGTAGCAAAAACTATGCAAGCGACACCGGCACCCCTAAAGTTAAAAGCAACAAAGACAAGTCTCGACGCAATAGATACAAGCACCAAAACAATAGTGAAAACACCGATGATACGGCGGTCAATGCTGGATTCAGCGGCTCTAAGTCTGGTCAGTGGAAGAAGCCATTCCAAAAGAACAATTTGGGCCGATAGAGGCAAAGGTGTCCCGTCTTTGGATGATATGGTGGCTATCGTTTTCGAGGAAGTCAACTTTGATGATCCGACTACGAACATGCGAGGATGTCGCGCATTAGCAATCGTTAAACCAACTCCGAAAGGTTATTGACCACGCCGGAGCACGATCAACCTGACCACAAAGGTCTGTTTCCTGCAGGAAAATGAACAACAAGAAGGAAACTAAGATTGCAATCTGGTTATTGCGAATATAAGAGGAAAGCTTTACTGATCAAAGGTGGTGTTCTGTGACGCCTTTGTCTGGTTGTTTAACACAAATGAGGTACGCGAAGTTGCAGCTATGGCGAACTTTAATCTAAACAAAACTCAAAGTCTAAACGATGCCCTAAGGGATGTATATATGGAGGAAGAGGGGTGGGATTTTGTGGCCCTTGGAGGAGGGGTCTGAAACCAACCCTAACTCTTGTTTCCCCACACATACGGACTCTAAAAACAACCTATACTTAAGTATTTCGAAAATACATTGGCCTGGCCCAATAATAAGGTGACGCCGCACTAGAATAGCTTCTGGATGAAATTTATGAAGTGGCATCTTGTATATTTTGTCCAAGGCTTCATGCACTCCTTATGGTGGCTTCAAAGTCCTGAAATCATCACTTGTAACTCCGTTCTGGATCCCCTTGCGCATGCCATCATCTCCATGCTTGGTCTTGCTCTAGTGTTCATCCCTCTTATCCATGCCAGGCCCTTCATTTGTAAGCAAAACCAATGTATCCGATTTAGGCAGCATAATATTCTCATGAACAGCAGAATCATTACCAAGAAACGAAAGTACCTGATAATTTAATTGGCGTGCGCGAGCTCTAGTAATTGGTCCAGTATGTATAGCAGCAGGGGCTGTGGGTGTAACAATGGTATTGATGTCCTCATCACATCCAGCATGGACCACATACTTGGTCGTCTGTGCCAGATTCATGGCACCCCCGACAAGCCTCCTAATCATACAAGTAGAGAGTGATGGGTTTTCAAATAGGCCAACAAATTAAACGCTGAGAACAAGGAAAAGGGATCGCAAATCGAGGACGATGATGAAGAGCTACGACAACCGAACACAGGGGGATAGAAGAAGTTTCCCCCTCAGGTCAAAATGGTGAACATGATATATGCTACCCACATCCCCAAGAGGGAGCGCAAGCGTGTGCTCAGGGACGTCTACGCGATAGAGCCAGTCGCCCCAAAATTCAATCCATGGTCGTCATGCCCGATCACTTTTGATCGCCGGTTTCACCCGACCAGTATCTGTCATGGAGGCTCAGCAGCACTAGTCTTAGACCCGATAATTGATGGGTTCCACCTGACTCATGTCCTCGTGGACGGTGGTAGCAGCCTCAATCTGCTTTATCAGCATACAATGCGAAAAATGGGCATTAACCCATCAAGGATCAAGCCTATAAAGACTACCTTTAAAGGAGTCATTCCAGGCGTAGAGGTCGTTTTACGAGCTCAATCACATTAGAGGTTGTCTTCGGATCTCCGGACAACTTCCGAAGCGAGGAGTTAGTCTTTGATGTCGTCCCATTCCGTAGCGGCTATCATGCACTACTCGGACGAACTGCATTTGCTTGATTCAACGCGGTGCCACACTATGCTTATCTCAAGCTCAAGATGCCCGGCCTACGCGGCGTCATAACAGTCAATGGCAATATGGAACGCTCTCTCCATACAAAAGAGCACACAGCTGCCCTAGCAGCAAAAGTACAAAGCGGCCTTCTCAAGCAGAACCTTCATTCGGCTGTCGAGCCCTCGGACACCCTTAAGAGGGTCCAGACTACTCTGCAGCAGGAGATCTCAGCTCATCAGGAGCTCGACTAGCAATCTGGCCTCCGTCTCAGTCCTGATCAAGCGGTGGCCTGCATGCCACACATACATAACTACGCACTCAAAATTACATGGGCATCGACGGAGGCATAGCTAGCTTGTGATCCACGGCACGACTCAACCGACATTGGATATACACATACTTTCACTTTTGCTTGTTTTATTTCAGGTTTTAATCCCACAGACCCTATCGGGTGGTCTGGTTATCGGTCCTCTTGAAGGATAAACACACCAAGATGGCGAGGAGCGCAGACATACAAGGAATTTTTAGGTGATTCCGTTAACGATAACCCTACCTGTCTTCCAGGACCCACATGCAGCTCTTCCCTGGTTTCGGCATGTTAAATAGCCTGTTGATTATTGCACTACTTGTATCAATGCACCTTGACGTACTAATTACATAACAGTGAAAACAGTTTGTAGCTGGAGCTGTAGGACCCAGCTTTTTACCTTAACATCTTTTCTGTTTTCTTTCTCTGTTTTCTTTATTTTTTCAGTTTCCCCGTGGATAACCCCATCAGGTAGCACCCGTACACTTTGATACGTTTTGATGTTTGCCAGGGGCTTTATAGCACCCACATTACGGCAACAAAAGTCTGAACACTTCTTGTAAGTATAGTTCGGCACCTCGAATTTAGCATTATATGCATTGGCTCCGAATCATGTATCTTGTCAATAGTTGGGTTGCCCGACTCCTATGCTTGCTATCCTACATTCCGCTACATCGGCTAGGGTAGTAAAGGGAGAACTACTGCGATTGTGCCTTGGTCTAAACCAGATGAGCACCTCAGTAGAGAAAGCCGAAAACTGACTGTCATGATGCGGCGAGAGCCGGTCAGCTATTCGAAGGTCTCAAATTGTTGGAGGTTTTTCCGCATTTCGCGAAGGATCGTACTTCCCGATCAGACGCTGACAGCACTCTGGTTCATACACCAGGGGTTGCGCCTATGTTTTACTATAAAACTCCTATGGCTAAGTGAGGGTGTTCAAGCCGTATAGTCTGGTTGCCTGGTTCATGCGCTAAATAACTCCTTCAAGGAACATACAATTGGATCATGGTTGTTTTGATACCATCCCGAACACCTCCGTACTACCTACGTGAGGGCAGAAGCCAACGACTGGCCAACCCTCAGATTTCAAATAACACAGCCGCACAGGAGGACACAATCAAAACAAAATTATATCACAAAGTGGATTTGTTGTCATCATACAAGACAAAATAGGAGTGCATTCATTCGAAAATAATGTCCTGCCCGCACTGCGTGGCTACAATACGAGACCCCTCTAGGACATCTGCAAAATAGCGCTCGGGTGTACGGTGCTCCTTGCCCTTCGGCGGCCCCTTGGTCAGCCGGACGGCGTCCATCTTTGCCCACCACATCTTGCAATGAGCAAAGGCCATCCGGGCACCCTCAATATAGACCGACCGCTTTACGACCTCAAGCCGCGGGCATGCACTAAGAAGCCTCTTCACCAGCCTGAAGTAGCTACTGGGTACCGGCGTGGCAGGCCATAGCCGGACTACCAGGCCCCTCATGGCCATCTCGGCCGCCTTGTGTAGCTCGACCAACTGTTTCAGCTGGTGGCTGAAGGATACCGGATGTTCTGGTCCAAGATATTGAGACCAGAACAACTTCTCCATCAAACTCCCTTCCTCGGCTCGATAGAATTCAGCACCATCGGATACGCTGCGCGGCAAATCCGTAAACGCCCCTGTAGAGCACCAAATTCGGGTAAGTAAAAGGAGTGTTTCCTTCATAGACTTTTTTTTGCATAATGAAAGCCTTACCCGCCGCAATCTTCTTAGCCGCCTGGAGTTCCTGCAGGGCGCTCTGGGCCTCGGCTCGAGCCTCTTGTGTGCTCTGGCGGGCCTTCACAAGTTCGGATGCCTGCGTCTTAGAATCACGCTCCAGGGACTCATACTTCTTGACGGCATCCTGAAGCTCTTGCTAAACCTCGCTGACCCGGGCCTCGTGCTTTTCGCGTACAACGTGTTCCTTGGCCGCTTTGTCCTCAGCCTCGGCTAATGCCTTCTTGAGGGCCGCCACTTCGGTCGTGGCCCCTAGCATAGTCCATGACAGTTTAGTCAGCACGAAGTATTCATCTTTCCTAACATACACGCACAGGTTACTGCATACCTTGGCTGTCCTCCAGCTGCTTCTTCAGAAGGCTGAGCTCCTCTTCGGCCCGCTCCAGGCTCTGCTTCAGTTTGGAGACCTCCACAGTATGAGTGGCAGTAGCCAGCAGCGATGTCTGCTTATTTACATAGGCATCATATGTTAGACTCCTGTGAAAATTATTTTGATCCTCCGTTCGGCTTTTCTTTCCGAACACCGAACAAAGCATCAGGGGCTACTGTCTACATTGTAATTACCTCAAATCCTGTTAAAAGGCTAGTGCAGGCTTTGGTGCCTTCTTTTGGAAGACTGAACCTTTGTGATCACCGTACCCATGAGGACACGGTGTTCATCTACAATGGAAGCACCTTGCAGTGCTTCCAGCAGATCATCCGGCGCCTCCGGTTGGACGGAGGCCACCAGCGGAATAGGCACACACCCCCCCCTTTCTAGGAAGGCCGTTCACCGGACTCCGGAGCCGTATAGGTCTCCGGAATGATATCCGGCTGAGGGCCGAATGGAACTCGGCCCCCACCATCAGTCCCCATGGGGGTTTCTTCCCCCATGTGTCCGGCGGCCGTCGAGTCATCCTTGGACGCCGCCTTGACGATCTCTGTAGCCTCCCCTTGGTCGGGAAAGGCTCTTTGGGACACCACCTCATCATCGCCTTTGGGCGAGGCAGAGTGAGCAGGTGGCGGTGACATGCTAGCCATCTCCTTCGAGTCTAGCGATCCCTCTGTCGAGGATTGCGGAGAACTGTCGCGGGCCGAACTGCAATAGCATAAATTAAACATATTGATATGGCAAAGGGGAAGGGCCATACATTTGGACGAGCATAAGGTCTTTGGTACTCATGAAGCGGCCCGAGGCTTGGTCCGGGGCATTCGCTCCGGACTGCTATCGACATCCCACGCGGAGTTATCCGCGAGAGTGCCCTTCCCCCTCTTGGGTGCCTTCACCTCCAGATTCATGGAGGCCACCCTTTTCTTGCTGCCCCCTCAGGGGGGAGTTGTCTTATTCCTCCTCCTCGTCGTCTTCAGACGAAAGGTCCAAAGTATCCTTTCGCCGAAGGCCACTCCTGGTCCCGGGCCGCCTTCTTGGTCTTCTTCTCTGGCACTTCATAAGGTGTCGGGAACAACATCTTCGTCAGGAGTGGGGTCTCTTCGTCTTCGGGTAGCGGGGATGGACAGTTAATCCACCTTGCTATGTCAGTCCAGGCCGAAGGAAAAAATTGGCAGGAGAGCTTAGACTTCTTTCTCACAATGCGCTGGTAAAGATTATGCCTTGAGAGCGTGAAATAACTTACCGAATTAGCTTGGCGCTTTGAGCTAAGCCCACGATCCTCGGCTGTAGGCGGTGGTGCCTCGCCGTCCTTGAAAAGCACTTTCCAGACATCCTCGTGCATTGTGCCGAAGAGCTTTAGTAGCGTCCGATGCTTGGCCGAATCGAATTCCCACAAATAGCAAGTCCGGTGTTGGCACAGGAGGATCCGGCGGATGAGCATAACCTGGATCACATTGACAAGGTTGATCCTGTTGGATATCATGTTCTGGACACATGTCTAGAGCCCTGTCAGCTCACTCAGAGAACCCCAGGTTAGGCCCTTCTCTTGCCAGGAGGTGAGCCGCATCGGAGCTCTGGATCGGAATTCGGGGGCCGCCATCCAGTTGATGTCGCGCGGCTCGGTGATGTAGAACCACCCCGACTACCACCCCTTCACCGTTTACACGAAAGAACCTTCGAGCTAGGTGACGTTGGTCATCCTACCCAACATAGCTCCTCCGCCCTCTGCCTGTTGACCGCTCACCACCTTTGGCTTCACATTGAAGGTCTTCAACCATAGGCCGAAATGAGGTGGGATGCGGAGAAAGGCCTCGCACACGACTATAAATGCTGAGATGTTGAGGATAAAGTTGGGGGCTAGATCATGGAAATATAGCCCATATTAAAACATCAGTCCGCGAACAAACGGGTGGAGAGGGTATCCCAACCCGTGGACAAAATGCGTGAGGAACACCACTCTCTCATGAGGCTCAGGGGTGGGGACGATATGTCCCTTGGCCGGAAGTCGGTAAACGATCTCCTTGGCCAGGTATCCGGCCTCTCGGAGCTCCTCTATATTTTCCTCCTAACGGAGGAGGCCATCCACTTGCCGCCGGCTCCAGATCCTGACATGGTTGGGTGTTTGTTTGAATGGGAACGAATGAGGACTTGGGCGTTGGAGCTCAAGAGAGGAGAGGCAAGAAGAAAGCGTGGGAGAAGAAAGGGGAATCTTATCTCCTTATAAGGGCAGTGAATATCGAACGCCCCCCCCCCCCCCCCCATTCGCCTTAAAATTCGCCTGCTCCCAAGGGCTGTGTAAACAGCGCGGTTGGGTTACCCACGCCCATATTGATGAAATCCCGTAATAAGGGGACACGATCTCCGCTTTGACAAGACGTGCCAATGACAACAGCGTCTTGAAACATGGGACAAAAAATGGTTCGAAATTATGACCGGACAGGCATGACGTCGCATTACTAAATTTGTCAGTAGATTGGACTTGTGTGTTATTATATTCTCTCTGCGGTTGTGTGCGATGTGTGTTATAGGTTCAGACACGATCAATTCGTCTGGAGACTATTCGAGAGTTGAGGATCATGGTGCGCTTGTTTGTACACTCGAAAGACTTGTGGCCTCGGCCGCCGCATGTAAAGCATTTGAAGGAACTTGTCTTGAAGGTCTCATCGGTTGGGGTAGAGGATGATGAAGCTCTCCTCTTGAAGTTGCTTGTAGTGGGAGGATGACTTGAGGTTGTCAAAGTTTTCTTGTAACTCGACTTGTCGCCGTTGCTTGTAGATGGCTTGTTTGAGGTAGAAGGTGTTGGAGTCGTTGAAGCTTGGGTGTTGGAGAAACCATAGGACTTGGATGAGAACTTGGCATATTTGAAGTCATCTCACACTTGACGTTCCGCCTTGGTAGCTTGATGCACAAGCTCGATGAGGTTCGAGTATGGTTGGAAGCCGGCGATCTTCTTGATAGGATGGTTGAGTCCATTCAAGAAACGTGCCATAGTTTGCTCATCATCTTCTGTGACATTAGCTCGTATCATGGCAATCTCCATTTTCTTGTAGTATACTTCAACGCTCTTGGTTCCTTGTTGAGGAGTTGGAGTTTCTTCAAGGGGTCGCGGTTGTAGTAGGTTGGCACGAAGCATGCTCTCATGACATCCTTCCTTTGCGCCCACGTAGTGATGGGTGGTTCACCTCTTGCCGCACGACGCTCAATGACTTGTTCCCACCAAATGAGGACGTAGTCTTGGAACTCAAGTGATGCCATCGCGATCTTATTCTCTTCCTCATAGTCGTGCAAGCATAAGATTTTGTCGACCTTCAATGCCAATGATAGGTAGTCTTCGGGATCATTGCTTCCGTTGAACTTGGTTGTGGTGAACTTGAGCTTGCCGTATCTTTGCTCTTCATTGTGTTGGGGTCGAGGATGATGACGTCCTTGACAAGGAGGATCGTCTCTCTCAACTTGCTCTTTTCATGGAGGATTTCCAATGTCTTCTTGCTCTTGGTGAACTTGGGGTTCTTGACGAGGAGGTCGTGGAACTTGACGATGCAATCGAGCTTGATAGTTCCTCTCTTGAACTTCTTCGCGAAGCGCTTCTTGTCATTCACGAGCTTGTCAATTGCGCGTGGCTATGGCTCGACTTGAATCATGGAGGGCTTGTTGCGCCTCAAGTGCTTGAGATTCTCTCAATTGTGGTTCTTGACGTTGTGCCTCGGCATCTTGTGCATCTTGATGTTGTCTCGCTCGTTCTTCCTCTTCTTGGTGGCGTTGGCATTGCCGTTCTCATTCTTGCGCAAAGGTAGCTTGGTTTTGATGATGTCGTTGTTCTTGAGAGTTGTTTTCGTGTAGAGGGTTGCGGTTTGCTTGATGATCTTGGCATGCGGCATGTCTAAGAGTATTCGATGTCGGTGTACTTGAGTTGGAGTGTCGACTTGAGCGGCTCCGTCTTGATGAGGACGAAGTGGAAGAAGAGCGGTTAAGCAACAAAGCACGAATCTCGTCCATTCTTGTGCCATTCTCTTGCTTGTGGTCATCGAGCTTGTTGTTGAAATAGTCTCTTGTACGTTTCTCGGAGAGTCGCAAGTTGGTGGCGAGGTTGTCGATGCGTTCGCTAATTGCTTGTTGCTCTTGATGCAAAGCACGTTGTGCACCAAAGAGGTGGCTCTTCGTGACGTAGGAAGACATGTCTTCGTCTTGCTCGATGAAGAGTGGGTTCGTAGAAGTACTTGGCCTATCCTTCATTCCAAGCAAATATGCGAGTGGGAGAAAGAGAAGAACTTATACCAAATGTACCTTGACCGATGTTGAAGATGGATCAATGATCACTCAAATGTGGAACAAGGAAATAGCACAATTGGTACCAATTCTTGTCGGTTTCTCACACCTACACAAGTAAAATCTTATGGTGGAGCTCGGTTAGGATGGTTGCACAAAATTTGATGCAATTGTTAGTGAGCTTCAATAATGTTGGAAAAGATTCATAAATGTCAAAATGCGACAAGTAGTCCAGTAGCAAAATATGGTACACAGGAACTCACACACGGAGAGATAAATGGGGTCGTGCAACCAAGGAATGAGCCAAAATGTGGAATCCACGAAAATGCTCTTTTTGCACAACACTAGAGAGACGCTAGCACGATTGCACAATAGGCGGATACGGATACTTGTGCACAACCTACTAAGCAAAAATGCAAGGACTTCTATCCCAAGTATGCTCTATGTATGGTATCGCGATGATATGATCAAAGATGATCTAGTTTGACAATTTTAATGTAGTATGATGCTATGGCTCTTGCTTAAAATCTCTTTGCTTATCTTTCCTTTTTGCTTAAAAGCTTGTTCGGCTCTTTCTCTTTTGAGCTCTTTTCTCATGCAATGCTTCACGAACCAAGATAACAATTGTGTATGCGATGACAACTTTGTGACACAAGAGATGATACCAAGATATGCACCAATGATATGGTATGTATGCTATGGGAAGTATGATCACTAATGTGCACAAGTGACGTTGCCAGCAATACTCAAAGGCTAGTCTCGATGGGTAAGATACACAAAGTAGGTTTATGATGGCTATGAATGCAATGGCAAGAATGATATATCACGATACCAAGATGAGGTTACCGATTCTTGCTTATGGTATGGTGTTAAAATGGTGGAGTGGTTGTTGTCGATGATGAATCTGTGGCGAAGATGAATGGCGGTGATGTTGATGTCGAACCGTACCTAATTAGCCGAAACAAAATAGGACACGGAACCACAACTCAAATTCTCAAAGCAAAATGTGGCAAAATCGTGTCGGAGTGCGAAGCGAGTAAGCAATGGCGGTTGTGGAAAGCAATTGTGGTATGGGGTGGTGCGTATGCGGAAGTGGGGGTGGATAGGTGGTGGTGACTGAACTGAAATTTTCAGTTTCGTCAGGGAACACTGGACATCCAGTGGTGGAGCGGTCGTCCGATCGTCGGACGTCCGGTGCCTGGGCAGTTTCGGGTACGGGATGAACAGCTAGGGTTCGTGGTGGATGTGGTGAAAATGGTTAAATCCGGTCGATTTTGTGGATGGAAAAGGTGGGGAAGATGGGGGAAATCTAGATCCACTCGTGGCAAAGCAAATTCGTGGATCAAATCCAACAAAACTTCATCAGACCAACAAATCACAAGAAAATTTTTGGGGCTATTTTTGTGGGGATTTTTCGGATTTAGGACGAAATCAACAAAACAAGGCTATAAAACACAATAGGGAGGCTCCGAAATCGTGATCAACATGGCTCTAGATACCAAGATGATGTAGGGTGGAACCCTATACGGCCGATCTTTCACGAAAGGAGCGGATCCCACGAAGAACACGAGGGGAACACGAGGGAAAACACAAGGGGCAACACAAGAGAATCACTCAAACCAACAAGAACAATTACACATATGCTAGATCCGAGTACACATAGAGATCACACTATTCAAAGTCAACATGGGACAATAGAAAGGGTAACCAGTTCTTCTCCGTGAGGAGTTCTTGATGGGGGTCTTCTCCGTGAGGAGGTCTTGAATCCAACGTGGATCTTCTCCAAAGAGGGGACGCGGTCTCTCTCAAGGAGTAGATCCATATGTATGAGCAAAGCTCTATCTCAAGTATGAGCTAAACCAATGCTAACCCTAGAAAGAGGGAGGAGGAGGTCTATTTATAGTCGTAGTGGAAAAGGGGAGGAATTGAGGGGGTACATGGGCCTTGGGCCCGAATCCTGTGTGTAGACAGGTACCGAACATCCGGTGGGTAGCAGTCATCCAGTGGCTCATTGGCATCCGGACGTCCGGTAGTTTCCGAACTTCCGCTGGTTCTAGCTCGGTTGAGGTAGCACCGGATTTTCGGAGGTGGTGGGTCGTCCGGTCATCCGGTGGTGTCGGACATCCGCTAGGTTGGCTTGGGTGCGGTGTCGATGGTCGTCCGGTCCTAGCCGAACGTCCACTCGCTGTAGCTCGGCTGGGGGTTCAGGTTCTGGACGTCCGGTCCTGAACGGTCGTCCGGTGGCTGTAGCTTCATAGGGAGCCCTTCTTCTTGACCTTGGCACTTGGTGTCCTCGCCGTCATGTCCATTGGATGTTGCTTCCTCGTGGCTCTCCTCCAAGTACCTGATCACACATAGTGTTTCCGCTTGAGGTAGTATCCATGTCTCATGTATAGAAAGTGGTAGTTCGGATAGGAGTGAGTACACCTTATCCTCGATAGCATTTGCTGGTGCTCTTGTCATTAGTCCAACTAGTGTCGTAGGAGACGTAGGTAGCTCCATGGGGATGGCCTTGGGATTCTCTGCATCAGTTTCTCACTAAAGTAAGATACGGGGCACTTCTCTTGCGTTAACACACCTCTTATGCCATTACCACTAGCATTGCAATGAATTCCAAAGGGTTTGTCAAAGTTTGGTAATGCAAGCACGGGAGCATGAGTAAGAAAATTCTTAAGCTCATTAAATGCGCTATCTTGAGATGGTGCCCAAACAAAGGGTGCATTCTTCTTACTCAAAGCATGTAAACGAGAAGCAATGGTGCTAAAATCCTTCACAAATCTATGGTAGAAACCGGCTAAACCAAGGAAGCTACTCACTTGTTGCAAGTTGCTTGGTTGGGGCCAAGTTTTAATAGCATTGATCTTGGATTCACCAACATGAACACCCTTAGAAGACACAACGAAACCCAAGAAAACAAGCTTATCAACACCAAAAAGGCATTTGTCCATGTTAGCATAAAGGTGCTCTTTTCCAAGAGTTTGTAGCATGGTTCGAAGGTGGGTGACATGGTCTTTTAGAGATTTGCTAAAGACAAGAATATCGTCAAAGTAGACCACAACAAATACATATATATAGGGTCGAAAAACAAAATGCATGAGTCGCATGAAAGTGCCGGGTGCTTAGAATAAACCCATTGGCATAACAAACCATTCATATGAGCCAGATTTGGTCTTAAATGCGGTTTTCCATTCATCACCATCTTGGATGCGTATTTGATAGTAGCCACTTTTAAGATCAATTTTAGAGAAAATTGTTGCTTCGCTAAGCTCATCAAACATATCATCTAGGCGTGGAATAGGGTAACGATAACGCACAGTAATAGCATTGATATGATGACAATCGGAACACATGCGATATGTACCATCTCTCTTGGGAACAAGGATTACCGGGATGGCACAAGGGCTCAAACTTTCTGGCACATGGTCGTTGTTGTACTTGCCATTGGATCTCCTTAGTTTCCTCGGGCTTGACATGGTAGGGAGCCTTGTTAGGAAGGGGTGCTCCGGGGATGAGGTCGATTCGGTGCTCGATGGCTCGTAGTGGAGGTAAACCCGGAGGTAGCTCATCGGGGAAAACATCTTTGAATTCCTGAAATAGAGAAGATAAAACTAAAGGTAGATATTGAGAGGAGTTAGCTTTTGGTGCATCGTCCTTGCATAAAAGGACATAGTGCATGGCACTTGATGGGTTTGCACACACGTCTCTCATCTCACATTTGGTGGCGAATAGAACTAAGCTCTTCTTCTCGCTCAACGTGGAGGCACTCAATTTGGGTTTGTGGCGCTCACTCTCTTTTTGGTGGTTCACTCTCTCACTATTCTCTCCGCGATGGGTGGTTTGCTTGTCGGTGATCACTAGGCTTGGAGACATAGGTCCAAGTACATACTCCTTTCCTTTCATCTTAAAGATGTAGTGATTCGTTCAACCGTTGTGGATGACACCTCGATCAAATTGCCATGGCCGCCCAAGAAGAAGGTGGCAAACGGACATTAGAACAACATCACACTCCAAAGTGTCTTCGTAAGCTCCGATCTTGAAGGAGACTTGTACTCTATGCTCGACTTGGATAGTGCCGAAGTCGCTAAGCCATTGAACTTTGTAGGGATGTGGGTGCTTCATCTTGACCAATTAGAGCTTGGAGCATATTTCTTCACTTGCCAAGTTATGACAACTCCCTCCATTGATGATGACCTTGACGGACCTTCCATTGATGCCGGCCTTGGTATGGAATATATGGCATCTTTGGTCTTCTTCTTGTTGATGTTGAAGAGTCAAGACCTTGGAGACAATGAGAGCGGGGCTTGAATCTTCGTCACAGAAGACTTGATCATCTTCATCTTTGTTCACTTGCCGGTGCATGGCCACTTGCTCAAGTGCTTCCATTTCTCCTTCACTCAAGGAGTCGTATGTACCACTGTCGTTGAGGATCATGGTGCGCTTGTTGGTACACTCAAAGGACTTGTGGCCTCAGCCTCCGCATGTGAAGCATTTGAAAGAACATGACTTGATGGTCTCATCAGTTGGGGTAGATGATGATGAAGCTCTTGGCTTGAAGTTGCTTGTTGTAGGAGGATGACTTGAGGTTGTCAAAGTTTTCTTGTAACTCGACTTGTCGCCGTTGCTTGTAGATGGCTTGGTTGATGTAGAAGGTGTTGGAGTCGTTGAAGATTGGGTGTTGGAGAATCCATAGGACTTGGATGAGAACTTGGCATACTTGAAGTCATCTTGCACTTTTGTTCCGCTTTGGTAGCTTGATGCACTAGCTCGATGAGGTTCTAGTATGGTTGGAAGTCGGCGATCTTCTTGATAGGATGATTGAGTCCATTCAAGAAACGTGCCATAGTTTGCTCATCATCTTCCGTGACATTAGCTCTTATCATAGCAATCTCCATTTCCTTGTAGTATTCTTCAACGCTCTTGGTTCCTTGCTTGAGGAGTTGGAGTTTCTTGAAGAAGTCGCAGTTGTAGTAAGTTGGCATGAAGCGTGCTCTCATGACATCCTTCATTTGCCCCAAGTAGTGATGGGTGGTTCACCTCTTGCCTGCCGATGCTCAATGACTTGTTCCCACCAAATGAGGACATAATCTTGGAACTCAAGGGATGCCATCATGATATTCTTATCTTCCTCATAGTTGTGGAAGCGGAAGATTTGGTCAACCTTCAATGCCCATGAAAGGTACTCTTCAGGATCATTGCATTGGAAAACTTGGGCATGGTGAACTTTACCTTGCCGTAGCTTTGCTCTTCATTGTGTTGGGGTCGGGGATGATGACGTCCTTGACAAGGAGGATTGTCTCCCTCAACTTGCTCTTGTCTTGGAGGATTTGTATTGTCCTCTTGCTCTTATTGAACTTGAGGTTCTTGTCAAGCTTGTGGAGGAGCTTGAGGGACTTGACGATGCACTCTTGATTGAAAAATCCTCTCTTGAACCTCTTCACGAAGTGCTTCTTGTTGCTCATGAGCTTGTCAATTGCGCGTGGCTATGGCTCGACTTGAATCTTGAAGGGCACGTTGTGCCTCAATTGCTTGAGCTTCTCGCAATTTTTTTTCTTGACGTTGTGCCTCGGCATGCATCTTGGTGTAGTCGTGCTCGCTCTTCCTCTTCTTGTTGGTGTTGGCGTTGCCGTTCTTGTGATTGCGCAAAACTAGCTTGGTTTTGATGGTGTCGTTGCTCTTGAGAGTTGTTGTCATGTAGAGGGTTGCGGTTTGCTTGACAATCTTGGCACGCGGCACATCAAAGAGTATTCGATATCGGTGTACTTGAGCCAGAAATGGTGTAGTCAGAGTATCGACTAGAGCGGCTCTGTCTTGAGGAGGACGAAAAGTGGAAGAAGAGCGGTTGGGCAACAATGCATGAATCTCGTCCATTCTTGCATCATTCTCTTGCTTGTGGTCATTGAGCTTGTTGCCGAAATAATCTCTTGTATGTTGCTTGGAGAGTTGCAAGTCGGTGGCGAGGTCTACAATGTGTTCGCTCATTGCTTGTTGCTCTTGATGCAAAGCACGTTGTGCACCAAAAAGGTGTCTCTTTGTGACATAGGAGGACATGTCGTCGTCTTGCTCGATGAAGAGTGGATTGGTAGAAGTACTTGGCCTATCCATCATTCCAAACAAATATGTGAGTGGGAGAAAGAGAACAACTTATACCAAATGTAACTTGACCGATGTTGAAGACGGATCAATGATCACTCAATGTTGAACAAGGAAATAGCACAATTGGTACCAATTCTTGTCGGTTTCTCACACCTACAAAAGTAAAAGCTTATACTGGAGCTCGGTTAGGATGGTGGCACAAAATTTGATGCAATTGTTAGTGAGCTTCAATAATGTTAGAAAATGTTCGCAAATTTGCAATGCAACAAGTAGAGCAATAGCAAAATATGGTACACGGAAACACACACGGCAACACATTCGCAAATTTCACTTTTAAGCTCTTTTCTCACGCAATTCTTCACATACCAAGATAGCAATTGTGTATGCGATGACAACTTTGTGACATAAAAGATGATACTAAGATATGGACCAATGATATTATATGTATGCAATGGGAAGTATGATCACTAATGTGCACAAGGGACGTTTGCCGGCAATACTCAAAGTCTAGTCTTGATGGGTAAGATATGCAAAATTGGGCTATGTGGTAATCAATGCAATGGCAAGAATGATGTATCACGACACCAAGAGGGTATGGTTTCAAAATGGTGGAGTGGTTGTTGTCGATGACGAATCCGTGGAGAAGATGAGTGGCGGTGATGTTGATGTCAAACCGTACCTAAATAGCCGAAACACAATAGGACACGGAACCGCAACTCAAGTTCTCAAAACAAAACGTGACAAAATTGGTGGAATTGGTAGCGGTTAAGCGATGGTGGTGTTTGCAGGAAACGGTGGTGGTATGCGGAAGTGATGGTGGTATGCGGAAGTGAAAATGGGCACCGAAGCAAAATTGGGCGAAAGTTAGGCAAAGAACGGCCCGGGGGGTTCGGGGGATTCAGGCCGGATGTCCTGGCTCTAGATCCATGGACGAACTCGAGGTACTCTGCGTGGAATAAGCAAACTCGGCGCAAAATTCAGGAGATTTTGTTCATGGAAATTGGGGAAAAGATGGGGGAAAGCTAGATCTACCTGCAACACATGAAATCCGCGGATCAAATCGAACAAAACTTCATCACACCAACAAATCACAAAAAAATTGGGGGGCTCTTTTTGTGGGGAATTTTCAAATTAGGGATGAAATCAACAAAACTAGGCTAGAAAACAAAGAGGGGAGGCTCCGAAATCGTGATCAATGTGGCTCATGATACCAAGATGATGTAGGGTGGGCCCTAGATGGCCGATCTTTCACGAAAGGAGCAGATCCCAACAAGGAACACGAAGAACATGAGGGAAAACACGAGAGAAACACTCAAACCAACAAGATTAGGTCACATATATGCTAGATCCTCGAAACACAAAAGGAGATACAAGATCCATGATCAACTAAGGACGATACAAAGGCGGTTCTTCTCCGTGAGGAGGTCTCGAGGGGTCTTCCCAAGAAGGGGTCTAGAATCCAAGGTGGATCTTCTCCGAAGAGGTAACAGTCCCTCGCAATGGAGTAGATCTGGATGGATGAGCGAAGCTCTATCTCACATATGAGCTAACAAAACGCTAACCCTAGAAAGAGGGAGGAGGAGGAGTATATATAGTCTAGGTGGGTGAAGGGGTACATGGGGCTCGGCCCTACACTATGCGCAGACGGGCGAGGTCGGATGTTCGGGCATTGGGCCGGATGTCCGAGCTTTCGTGAGGGGCCAGATGTCCAAGCTGGAGGGGCAGGATGTCCGGGCTGGCGGGGTCAGTCTTGGTGCATTCGAGACAGAGGACATCAGATTGCCAGGCTTGGGCCGGATTTCCAGGCTTGACCGGATGTCCGGGATGAGGCTGGATGTCCGAGGCCTGTAGGTACTTGGCGGCTGTCGTTGCAGATGCTCCAGGGGCTGGATCTTTGGGGTCATGGCCAGATGTTCGGGTCCTGGAAGCTGCTCTTGACTCCTTCCATTGGTTCTCTTCGTCCGTGAACTTGGGGACTTGTTCATCTTCACGTGCATCTTCGGGAGGGTCCTCTTGATACCTAGTCATGCACAACATTTCAGACTTAGGTAGTAGCCATGTCTTGAGTGGATCATATGTGATATTGAAGGAAATATGCCCTAGAGGCAATAATAAAGTTATTATTTATTTCCTTATATCATGATAAATGTTTATTATTCATGCTAGAATTGTATTAACCGGAAACATAATACATGTGTGAATACATAGACAAACAGAGTGTCACTAGTATGCCTCTACTAGACTAGCTCGTTAATCAAAGATGGTTATGTCTCCTAACCATGAACAAAGAGTTGTTATTTGATTAACGAGGTCACATCATTAGTTGAATGATCTGATTGACATGACCATTCCATTAGCTTAGCACCCGATCATTTAGTATGTTGCTATTGCTTTCTTCATGACTTATACATGTTCCTATAACTATGAGATTATGCAACTCCCGTTTACCGGAGGAACACTTTGGGTACTACCAAACGTCACAACGTAACTGGGTGATTATAAAGGAGTACTACAGGTGTCTCCAATGGTAGATGTTGGGTTGGCGTATTTCGAGATTAGGGTTTGTCACTCCGATTGTCGGAGAGGCATCTCTGGGCCCTCTCGGTAATACACATCACATAAGCCTTGCAAGCACTGCAACTAATATGTTAGTTGTGAGATTATGTATTACAGAACGAGTAAAGAGACTTGCCGGTAACGAGATTGAACTAGGTATTGGATATCGACGATCGAATATCGGGCAAGTAACATACCGATGACAAAGGGAACAACGTATGTTGTTATGCGGTCTGACCGATAAAGATCTTCGTAGAATATGTAGGAGCCAATATGGGCATCCAGGTACCGCTATTGGTTATTGACCGGAGACGTGTCTCGGTCATGTCTACATTGTTCTCGAACCGTAGGGTCCGCACGCTTAACATTACGATGACAGTTATTATGAGTTTATGCATTTTGATGTACCGAAGGTTGTTCGGAGTCCCGGATGAGATCACGGACATGACGAGGAGTCTCGAAATGGTCGAGACGTAAAGATTGATATATTGGAAGCCTATGTTTGGGCACCGGAAGCGTTCCGGGTGAAATCGGGATTTTTCCGGATTACCGGGAGGGTTACCGGAACCCCCCCGGGAGGCAAATGGGCCTATTGGGCCTTAGTGGAAAAGAGAGAAGAGGCAGCCCACAAGCCTAGCCGGCACCCCCCCCCTTTCCCAAGTCCTAATAGGACTAGGAGAGGTGGGCCGGCCCCCTCTTTCTCCTTCCCCCCAAGAGTCCTAGTTGGAATAGGATTGGAGGGGAGGAGTCCTACTCCCGGTGGGAGTAGGACTCCTCCCTGCGCCTCCCTCCTAGCCGGCCGAACCCCCTGCCCCTGGCCTTTATATACGGGGGCAGGGGGCACCCCAAGACACACAACTTGATCCTTGAGATCGTTCCTTAGCCGTGTGCGGTGCCCCCTGCCACCAAATTCCACCTCGATCATACCGTTACAGTGCTTAGGCGAAGCCCTGCGTCGGTAGTACATCAAGATCGTCACCACGCCGTCGTGCTGACGGAACTCTTCCTCGACGTTTTGCTGGATCGGAGCCCGAGGAACGTCATCGAGCTGAACGTGTGCTAAGAACTCAGAGGTGCCGGAGTAACGGTGCTTGGATCGGTCGGATCGGGAAGAAGACGTACGACTACTTCCTCTACGTTTTGTGATCGCTTCCGCAGTCGGTCTGCATTGGTACGTAGACAACACTCTCCCCTCTCGTTGCTGTGCATCACCATGATCTTGCGTGTGCGTAGCAAAATTTTCGAAATTACTGCGTTCCCTAACAGTGGCATCCGAGCCTAGGTTTTATGGTTTGATGTTATATGCACGAGTAGAACACAAGTGAGTTGTGGGCGATACAAGTCATACTGCCTACCAGCATGTCATATTTTGGTTCGGCGGTATTGTTGGTTGAGACGATCCGGACCAACCTTACGCGTACTCTTACGCGAGACCGGTTCCCTCGACGTGCTTTGCACATAGATGGCTTGCGGAAGACTGTCTCTCCAACTTTAGTTGAACCAAGTGTGACTACGCCTGGTCCTTGAGAAGGTTAAAACGGAGTCTATTTGACGAACTATCATTGTGGTTTTGATGCGTAGGTGAGTTGAGTTCTTACTTAAGCCCGTAGAAGCCATGTAAAACTTGCAACAACAAAGTAGAGGACGTCTAACTTGTTTTTGCAGGGCTTGTTGTGATGTGATATCGTCAAGGCATGATGCTGATTTTATTGTATGAGATGATCATGTTTTGTAACCGAGTTATCAGCAACTGGCAGGAGCCATATGGTTGTCGCTTTATTGTATGCAATGCAATCGCGATGTAATGCTTTACTTTATTGCTAAGCGGTAGTGATAGTCGTGGAAGCATAAGATTGGCGAGACGACAACGACGCTACGATGGAGATCAAGGTGTCGCGCCGGTGACGATGGTGATCATGACGGTGCTTCGGAGATGGAGATCACAAAGCACAAGATGATGATGGCCATATCATATCACTTATATTGATTGCATGTGATGTTTATCCTTTTATGCATCTTATCTTGCTTTGATTGACGGTAGCATTATAAGATGATCTCTCACTAAATTATCAAGAAGTGTTCTCCCTGAGTATGCACCGTTGCAAAAGTTCTTCGTGCTGAGACACCACGTGATGATCGGGTGTGATAGGCTCTACGTTCAAATACAACGGGTGCAAAACAGTTGCACACGCGGAATACTCAGGTTATACTTGACGAGCCAAGCATATACAGATATGGCCTCGGAACACGGAGACCGAAAGGTCGAGCGTGAATCATATAGTACATATGATCAACATAACGATGTTCACCATTGAAAACTACTCCATCTCACGTGATGATCGGTTATGGTTTAGTTGATTTGGATCACGTGATCACTTAGAGGATTAGAGGGATGTCTATCTAAGTGGGAGTTCTTAAGTAATATGATTAAATTGAACTTAAATTTATCATGAACTTAGTCCTGGTAGTATTTTGCAAATCATGTTGTAGATCAATAGCTCGCGTTGTTGCTTCCCTGTGTTTATTTTGATATGTTCCTAGAGAAAATTGTGTTGAAAGATGTTAGTAGCAATGATGCGGATTGGATCCGTGATCTGAGGTTTATCCTCATTGCTGCACAGAAGAATTATGTCCTTGATGCACCGCTAGGTGACAGACCTATTGCAGGAGCAGATGCAGACGTTATGAACGTTTGGCTAGCTCAATATGATAACTACTTGATAGTTTAGTGCACCATGCTTAACGGCTTAGAATCGGGACTTCAAAGACGTTTTGAACGTCATGGACCATATGAGATGTTCCAGGAGTTGAAGTTAATATTTCAAGCAAATACCCGAGTTGAGAGATATGAAGTCTCCAACAAGTTCTATAGCTAAAAGATGGAGGAGAATCGCTCAACTAGTGAGCATGTGCCCAGATTGTCTGAGTACTACAATCGCTTGAATCAAGTGGGAGTTAATCTTCCAGATAAGATAGTGATTGACAGAATTCTCTAGTCACCATCACTAAGTTAGCAGAACTTCATGATGAACTATAATATGCAAGGGATAATGGAAACAACTCCCAAGCTCTTCGTGATGCTGAAATCAACGAAGGTAGAAATCAAGAAAAACATCAAGTGTTGATGGTTGACAAGACCACTAGTTTCAAGAAAAGGGCAAAGGGAAGAAGGGGAACTTCAAGAAGAACGGCAAGCAAGTTGCTGCTCAAGTGAAGAAGCCCAAGTCTGGTCCTAAGCCTGAGACAAAGTGCTTCTACTGCAAAGGGACTGGTCACTGGAAGCGAAACTGCCCCAAGTGATTGGCGGATAAGAAGGATGGCAAAGTGAACATAAGTATATTTGATATACGTGTTATTGATGTGTACTTTACTAGTGTTTATAGCAACCCCTCAAGTATTTGATGCTAGTTCAGTTGCTAAGATTAGTAACTCGAAACGGGAGTTGCAGAATAAACAGAGACTAGTTAAGGGTGAAGTGACGATGTGTGTTGGAAGTGGTTCCAAGATTGATATGATCATCATCGCACACTCCCTATAATTTCAGGATTAGTGTTGAACCTAAATAAGTGTTATTTGGTGTTTGCGTTGAACGTGAATATGATTTGATCATGTTTATTGCAATACGGTTATTCATTAAAGTCAGAGAATAATTGTTGTTCTGTTTACATGAATAAAACCTTCGATGGTCATACACCCAATGAAACAAGTTCGTTGGATCTCGATCATAGTGATACACATATTTATAATATTGAAACCAAAAAGATTCAAAGTTAATAATGATAGTGCAACTTATTTGTGGCACTGCCGTTTAGGTCATATTGGTATAAAGAGCATGAAGAAACTCCATGCTGATGGGCTTTCGAAATCACTTGATTATGAATCACTTGATGCTTGCGAACCATGCCTTTTGGGCAAGATGACTAAAACTCCGTTCTTCGGAACAATGGAGCGAGCAACAGATTTGTTGGAAATCATACATACTGATGTATGTGGTCCGATGAATATTGAGGCTCGCGACAGGTATCATTATTTTCTGATCTTCACAGATGATTTGAGAAGATATGAGTATATCTACTTGATGAAACATAAGTCTGAAACATTTGAAAAGTTCAAAGAATTTCAGAGTGAAGTGGAAAATCATCGTGACAAGAAAATAAAAGTTTCTACGATATGATCGTAGAGGTAAAATATTTGAGTTACGAGTTTGGTCTTCAATTAAAACAATGTGGAATAGTTTCACAAAATCATGCCACATGGAACACCACAGCATAATGGTGTGTCCTAACGTCATAACCGTACTTTATTAGATATAGTGCAATCTATGATGTATCTTACCGATCTACCACTATCGTTTTGGGGTTATGCATTAGAGACAGCTGCATTCACGTTAAATAGGGCACCATCTAAATCCGTTGAGACGACACCGTATGAACTATGGTTTGGCAAGAAACCTAAGCTGTCGTTTCTTAAAATTTGGGGTTGCGATGCTTATATGAAAAAGTTTCATCCTGATAAGCTCAAACTCAAATCGGAGAAGTGCGTCTTCATAGGATATCCAAAGGAAACTATTGGATACACCTTCTATCACAGATCCGAAGGCAAGACTTTTGTTGCTAAAATTCGGAAACTTTCTGGAGAAGGAGATTCTCTCGAAAGAAGTGAGTGGGAGGAAAGTAGAACTTGATGAGGTAACTGTACCTGCTCCCTTATTGGAAAGTAGTACATCACAGAAAACTGTTTCTGTGACACCTACACCAATTAGTGAGGAAGCTAATGATGATGATCATGTAACTTCAGATCAAGTTACTACCGAACCTTGTAGGTAAACCAGAGTAAGATCCACGCCAGAGTGGTACGGTAATCCTTCTCTGGAAGTCATGCTACTAGATCATGATGAACCTACGAACTATGAGGAAGCGATGATGAGCCCAGATTCCGCGAAATGGTTTGAGGCCATGAAATCTGAGATATGATCCATGTATGAGAACAAAGTATGGACTTTGATGGATTTGCCCGATGATCAGCAAGCCATAGAAAATAAATGGATCTTCAAGAGGAAGACGGACGCTGATAGTAGTGTTACTATCTACAAAGCTAGAATTGTCGCAAAAGTTTTCGACAAGTTCAAGGTGTTGACTACGATGAGTTTTTCTCACTCGTATCTATGCTTAAGTCTGTCCGAATCATGTTAGCAATTGCCGCATTTTATGAAATCTGGCAAATGGATAAACAAAACTGCATTCCTTAATGGATTTATTGAAGAAGAGTTGTATGTGATGCAACTAGAAGGTTTTGTCAATCCAAAACGTGCTAACAAAATGTGCAAGCACCAGCGATCCATCTGTGGACTGGTGCAAGCATCTCGGAGTTGGAATATACGCTTTGATAAGTTGATCAAAGCATATAGTTTTATACAGACTTGCGGTGAAGCCTGTATTTACAAGAAAGTGAGTGGGAGCACTACAACATTTCTGATAAGTATATGTGAATGACATATTGTTGATCGGAAATAATGTAGAATTATTCTGTAAAGCATAAAGGAGTGTTTGAAAGGAGTTTTTCAAAGAAAGACTTCGGTGAAGCTGCTTACATATTGAGCTTCAAGATCTATAGAGATAGATCAGGACGCTTGATAAGTTCTTTCAATGAGTACATACCTTGACAAAGATTTTGAAGTAGTTCAAAATGGAGCAGTCAAAGAAAGAGTTCTTGCCTGTATTATAAGGTGTGAAGTTGAGTAAGACTCAAAGCCCGACCACGGCAGAAGATAAAAAGAGAATGAAAGTCATTCCCTATGCCTTGGCCATAGGTTCTATAAAGTATGTCATGCTGTATACCAGATCTATTGTATACCCTGCATTGATTTGGCAAGGGAGTACAATAGTGATCTAGGAGTAGATCACTGGACAGCGGTCAGAATTATCCTTAGTGAAATAAGGATATGTTTCTCGATTATGGACGTGATAAAAAGGTTCGTCGTAAAGGGTTATGCCGATGCAAGTTTTGACACTAATCTAGATGACTCTAAGTCTCGGTCTAGATACATATTGAAAGTGGGAGCAATTAGCTAGAGTAGCTCCGTGCAGAGCATTATAGACAAAGAATTTTGCAAAATACTTACGGATCTGAATGTGACAGACCCGTTGACTAAAATTATCTCACAAGCAAAACATGATCACACCTTAGTACTCTTTGGGTATTAATCACATAGAGATGTGAACTAGATTACTGACTCTAGTAAACCCTTTGAGTGTTGGTCACATAACGATGTGAACTATGGGTGTTAATCACATGGTGATGTGAACTATTGCTGCTAAATCACATGGCGATGTGAAACTAGATTATTGACTCTAGTGCAAGTGGGAGACTGAAGGAAATATGCCCTAGAGGCAATTATAAAGTTGTTATTTATTTCCTTATATCATGATAAATGTTTATTATTCATGCTAGAATTGTATTAACCGGAAACATAATACATGTGTGAATACATAGACAAACAGAGTGTCACTAGTATGCCTCTACTAGACTAGCTCGTTAATCAAAGATGGTTATGTCTCCTAACCATGAACAAAGAGTTGTTATTTGATTAAGGAGGTCACATCATTAGTTGAATGATCTGATTGACATGACCATTCCATTAGCTTAGCACCCGATCGTTTAGTATGTTGCTATTGCTTTCTTCATGACTTATACATGTTCCTATAACTATGAGATTATGCAACTCCCGTTTACCGGAGGAACACTTTGGGTACTACCAAACGTCACAACGTAACTGGGTGATTATAAAGGAGTACTACAGGTGTCTCCAATGGTAGATGTTGGGTTGGCGTATTTCGAGATTAGGGTTTGTCACTCCGATTGTCGGAGAGGTATCTCTGGGCCCTCTCGGTAATACACATCACATAAGCCTTGCAAGCACTGCAACTAATATGTTAGTTGTGAGATGATGTATTACAGAACGAGTAAAGAGACTTGCCGGTAACGAGATTGAACTAGGTATTGGATATCGACGATCTAATCTCGGGCAAGTAACATACCGATGACAAAGGGAACAACGTATGTTGTTATGCGGTCTGACCGTTAAAGATCTTCGTAGAATATGTAGGAGCCAATATGGGCATCCAGGTCCCGCTATTGGTTATTGACCGGAGACGTGTCTCGGTCATGTCTACATTGTTCTCGAACCGTAGGGTCCGCACGCTTAACGTTACGATGACAGTTATTATGAGTTTATGCATTTTGATGTACCGAAGGTTGTTCGGAGTCCCGGATGAGATCACGGACATGACGAGGAGTCTCGAAATGGTCGAGACGTAAAGATTGATATATTGGAAGCCTATGTTTGGGCACCGGAAGCGTTCCGGGTGAAATCGGGATTTTTCCGGATTACCGGGAGGGTTACCGGAACCCCCCCGGGAGGCAAATGGGCCTATTGGGCCTTAGTGGAAAAGAGAGAAGAGGCAGCCCACAAGCCTAGCCGGCGCCCCCCCCCCCCTTTCCCTTGTCCTAATAGGACTAGGAGAGGTGGGCCGGCCCCCTCTTTCTCCTTCCCCCCAAGAGTCCTAGTTGGAATAGGATTGGAGGGGAGGAGTCCTACTCCCGTTGGGAGTAGGACTCCTCCCTGCGCCTCCCTCCTAGCCGGCCGAACCCCCTGCCCCTGGCCTTTATATACGGGGGCAGGGGGCACCCCAAGACACACAACTTGATCCTTGAGATCGTTCCTTAGCCGTGTGCGGTGCCCCCTGCCACCAAATTCCACCTCGATCATACCGTTAAAGTGCTTAGGCGAAGCCCTGCGTCGGTAGTACATCAAGATCGTCACCACGCCGTCGTGCTGATGGAACTCTTCCTCGACGCTTTGCTGGATCGGAGCCCGAGGAACGTCATCGAGCTGAACATGTGCTAAGAATTCGGAGGTGCCGGAGTAACGGTGCTTGGATCGGTCGGATCGGGAAGAAGACGTACGACTACTTCCTCTACGTTTTGTGATCGCTTCCGCAGTCGGTCTGCGTTGGTACGTAGACAACACTCTCCCCTCTCGTTGCTGTGCATCACCATGATCTTGCGTGTGCGTAGGAAAATTTTCGAAATTACTGCGTTCCCTAACAGTGGCATCCGAGCCTAGGTTTTATGGTTTGATGTTATATGCACGAGTAGAACACAAGTGAGTTGTGGGCGATACAAGTCATACTGCCTACCAGCATGTCATATTTTGGTTCGGCGGTATTGTTGGTTGAGACGATCCAGACCAACCTTACGCGTACTCTTACGCGAGACCGGTTCCCTCGACGTGCTTTGCACATAGATGGCTTGCGGAAGACTGTCTCTCCAACTTTAGTTGAACCAAGTGTGACTACGCCCGGTCCTTGAGAAGGTTAAAACGGAGTCTATTTGACGAACTATCGTTGTGGTTTTGATGCGTAGGTGAGTTGAGTTCTTACTTAAGCCCGTAGCAGCCACGTAAAACTTGCAACAACAAAGTAGAGGACGTCTAACTTGTTTTTGCAGGGCTTGTTGTGATGTGATATGGTCAAGGCATGATGCTGATTTTATTGTATGAGATGATTTTGTAACCGAGTTATCGGCAACTGGCAGGAGCCATATGGTTGTCGCTTTATTGTATGCAATGCAATCGCGATGTAATGCTTTACTTTATTGCTAAGCGGTAGTGATAGTCGTGGAAGCATAAGATTGGCGAGACGACAACGACGCTACGATGGAGATCAAGGTGTCGCGCCGGTGACGATGGTGATCATGACGGTGCTTCGGAGATGGAGATCACAAAGCACAAGATGATGATGGCCATATCATATCACTTATATTGATTGCATGTGATGTTTATCCTTTTATGCATCTTATCTTGCTTTAATTGATGGTAGCATTATAAGATGATCTCTCACTAAATTATCAAGAAGTATTCTCCCTGAGTATGCACCGTTGCAAAAGTTCTTCGTGCTGAGACACCACGTGATGATCGGGTGTGATAGGCTCTACGTTCAAATACAACGGGTGCAAAACAGTTGCACACGCGGAATACTCAGGTTATTCTGCGTGTGCAAAACTGGCTTGCACCCGTTGTAGATGGACATAGAGCTTATCACACCCGATCATCATGTGGTGTCTGGGCACGACGAACTTTGGCAACAGTGCATACTCAGGGAGAACACTTTTATCTTGAAATTTAGTGAGAGATCATCTTATAATGCTACCGTCAATCAAAGCATGATAAGATGTATAAAAGATAAACATCACATGCAATCAATATAAGTGATATGATATGGCCATCATCATCTTGTGCTTGTGATCTCCATCTCCGAAGCATCGTCATGATCACCATCGTCACCGGTGCGACACCTTGATCTCCATCGTAGAATCGTTGTCGTCTCGCTAATCTTATGCTTCCACGACTATCGCTACCGCTTAGTGATAAAGTAAAGCATTACAGCGTGATTGCATTGCATACAATAAAGCGACAACCATATGGCTCCTGCCAGTTGCCGATAACTCGGTTACAAAACATGATCATCTCATACAATAAAATTTAGCATCACATCTTGACCATATCACATCACAACATGCCCTGCAAAAACAAGTTAGACGTCCTCTACTTTGTTGTTGCATGTTTTACGTGGCTACTACGGGCTTAGCAAGAACCGTTCTTACCTATGCATCAAAACCACAATGATAGTTTGTCCAGTTGGTGCTGTTTTAACCTTCGCAAGGACCGGGCGTAGCCACACTCGGTTCAACTAAAGTTGGAGAAACTGGCACCCGCCAGCCACCTGTGTGCAAAGCACGTCGGTAGAACCAGTATCGCGTAAGCGTACGCATAATGTCGGTTCGGGCCGCTTCATCCAACAATACTGCCGAACCAAAGTATGACATGCTGGTAAGCAGTATGACTTATATCGCCCACAACTCACTTGTGTTCTACTCGTGCACAACATCAACGCATAAAACCTAGGCTCGGATGCCACTATTGGGGAACGTAGTAATTTCAAAAAAATTCCTACGCACATACAAGATCATGGTGATGCATAGCAACGAGAGGGAAGAGTGTTATCTACGTACCCTCGTAGACCGGAAGCGGAAGCGTTAGCACAACGCGGTTGATGTAGTCGTACATCTTCACGGCCCGACCGATCAAGCACCGAAACTACGGCACCTCCGAGTTCTAGCACACGTTCAGCTCGATGACGATCCCCGGACTCCGATCCAGCAAAGTGTCCGGGATGAGTTCCGTCAGCACGACAGCGTGGTCACGATCTTGATGTTCTACCGTCGCAGGGCTTCACCTAAGCACCGCTACAATATTATCGAGGATTATGGTGGAGGGGGGCACCGCACATGGCTAAGAGATCAATGATCAATTGTTGTGTCTATGGGGTGCCCCCTGCCCCCGTATATAAAGGAGTGGAGGAGGGGGCCAGCCAAGGAGGGTGGCGCGCCCTAAGGGGGAGTCCAACTCCCACAGGGAGTACGACTCCCCTTTTTCCTATTAGGAGTAGGAGAGGGAAGGAAGAGGAAGGAGGGAGGAAGGAAAGGCGGGGCCAACCCCCCTCCCAATTCGGATTGGGCTTGGGGGGCGCCCCCTCCCTTGCTCCTTTCCCCTCCTTTCCACTAAGGCCCAAGAAGGCCCATATACCTCTCGGGGGGTTCCGATAACTTCCCGGTGATCCGGTATTGTCCAATCTCACCCAGAACCTTTCCGGTGTCCAAATATAGTCGTCCAATATATCGATATTTATGTCTCGACCATTTCAAGACTCCTCGTCAAGTTCATGATCACATCCGGGACTCCGAACAACCTTCGGTACATCAAAATATATAAACTCCTAATGAAACTGTCATCGTAACGTTAAGCGTGCGGACCTTACGGGTTCGACAACAATGTAGACATGACCGAGACACGTCTCCGGTCAATAACCAATAGCGGAACCTGGATGCTCATATTGGCTCCTACATATTCTACGAAGATCTTTATCGGTCAGACCGCATAACAACATACGTTTGTTCCCTTTGTCATCGGTATGTTAATTGCCCGAGATTCGATCATCGGTATCTTAATACCTAGTTCAATCTCGTTACCGGCAAGTCTCTTTACTCGTTCTATAATACATCATCTTGCAACTAACTTATTAGTTGCATTCCTTGCAAGGCTTAAGTGATGTGTATTACCGACAGGGCCCAGAGATACCTCTCCGACAATCGGAGTGACAAATCTTAATCTCGAAATACGCCAACCCAACATGTACCTTTGGAGACACCTGTAGAGCACCTTTATAATCACCTAATTATGTTGTGATGTTTGGTAGCACACAAAGTGTACCTCCGGTAAACGGGAGTTGCATAATCTCATAGTCATAGGAACATGTATAAGTCATGAAGAAAGCAATAGCAACATGCTAAACAATCGGGTGCTAAGCTAATGGAATGGGTCATGTCAATCACATCATTCTCCTAATGATGTGATCTCGTTAATCAAATGACAACTCATGTCTATGGTTAGGAAACATAACCATATTCGATTAACAAGCTAGTCAAGTAGAGGCATACTAGTGACACTTTGTTTGTCTATGTATTCACACAAGTATTATGTTTCCGGTTAATACAATTCTAGCAGGAATAATAAACATTTATCATGATATAAGGAAATAAATAATAATGTTATTATTGCCTCTAGGGCATATTTCCTTCAGGTATGTCCATGGGGATGACCATAGGATGCTCCGCATTAGTTGGTAGAAGTACTTGGCTTATCCATCATTTCAAGGAAATATGTGATTAGGAGAAAGGGAAGAACTTGTACCAATTGTACCTTGATCGATGTTGAAGATGGATCAATGATCACTCAAATGTGGAACAAGGAAATAGCACAATTGGTACCAATTCTTGTCGGTTTCTCACACCTACACAAGTAAAAGCTTATAGTGGAGCTCGGTTAGGATGGTGGCACAAAATTTGATGCAATTGTTAGTGAGCTTCAATAATGCTGGAAAAGATTCGCAATTTTTCAAATGCAACAAGTAGACCAATAGCAAAATCTGGTACACGGAAACTCACAGGCAAAGAGATAAGTTGGGAAGCGCAACCAAGGGATGAGCAAAAATGTGGAATCCATGGAAAATGCTCTTGTTGCACAACACTAGAGAGACGCTAACACGATTGCACAATAGGCGGATACGAAGACTTGTGCACAACCTACTAAGAAAAAATGCAACGACTTCTATCCCAAGTATGCTCTATGTATGGTATTCTGATGATATGATCCAAGATGATCTAGTATGACAATCTTAATGTAGTATGATGCTATGTTTCTTGCTTAAAAGCTCTTTGCTTATCTTTCCCTTTTTCTTAAAAGCTTGGTTGGCTCTTTCTCTTTTGAGCTCTTTTCTCATGCAATGCTTCACGATCCAACATAGCAATTGTGTATGCAATGACAACTTTGTGACACAAAAGATGATACCAAGATATGTACCAAAATGATATAGTAAGTATGCAATGTGAAGTATGACGACTAATGTGAACAAGTGACGTTCCCGGCAATACTCAAAGGCTAGTCTGGATGGGTAAGATACGCAAAATTGGGCTATGGTGGTTATCAATGTAGTGGCAAGAATGTATAATGATGAGATATCACGATATCAAGATGAGGTTACCGTTCTTGCTTATGTTATGGTTTCAAAATGGTGGAGTGGTCGTTGTTGATGACGCGTCCGTGGAGAAGATGAGCAGCGGTGATGTTGATGTAGAACCGTACCTAAATAGCCGAAACACAATAGGACACAGAACCGCAAATGTCGGATGTGGGGTTCTGGCAAACCCATAAGGATCGAACATTGGGGTGCGCTCGAAGTCTTTTCCTTCCCACCAATCGACGCCCTAGCTCACTAAGATCTCGCGGACGAACTCGACGAACTCGCAACACAGAAAGACACAAGATTTATACTGGTTTGGGCCACTATTGTGGTGTAATACCCTACTCCAGTGTGGTGGTGGTGGATTGCCTCCAGGGTTTATGATGAATAGTACAAGGGAAGAACAGCCTCCTGGGGTTGAGGTATTCTTGTGAGTAGGCTCTCGATCGGGTTGGATCAAGCTAGGATGAGATGCCTCTACTATGGTGGCTAGCTCTACTTATATAGGCCCTGGTCCTCTTCCCAAATATCGAGCGGGAAGGGAGCCAACAATGGCGGGCTAATTCGAAGGGGGACAGCTAGTACAAGCTATCCTGACAAAAGTGGTCTTCGCCTGCCAAAGGCTCTGGCGGTGACGCTGTCTTGGGCTCCACGATGACCTCCATCTTGCCGTCTCCTGGTCTTGGTCTCGTTTCACCAATATAGAAACCATTGCATGATGCCTCGGTACTCTTCGCCTGCGCTGGCCTCCTTAGCACCAAAGAGGAAACAAGGACGCTATGCACACTGGCGCCCGCCTGGTGTCATGCGTCATGGCTCACATCACGAGGGTCTCGTGAGGTTTGCCCCGCCTTGATATCTCCGCTCCTCGTGAGCCTGCCCGGCTAGGCCACTCCCAAGGAGGTCTCACGTCGTCCGCCTCGCGAGGGTCTTGGATGCTTTGCTGGTGAAGATGGGCCATACGGCCTGCTGGCTCAGCCACATGGCGTGCCGCAGGCAGGCAAGTCTGGGGACCCCCATTACCAGGACGCCGACAGTAGCCCCCGGGCCCAAGGTGCGCTCGGGCTTAACTTCACGACGGAGCCAAGGGCCAAGTACGGAGCATCGCGGGCCCCAAAAGCATGCGGCCTCGATTGACGTGTGGAGGTTGATTGGACGTGGGCGTCTCCGCTTCCCCACGCTGCCTTGGCAACTGCATGACTTGACAAGTCCCTGCGACATGCAAGGAAAACCATCATTACCTGTGATCGTGGGAGATGCCGGTTGGCCTTCTCTTGCTATAAATGGGGAGGGGGCGGAGCCCCCATTTCCCGTCTCTTCCTTGCTTTCTTGCTTCTTCCCCCTTGCTCCACTGCCAACAACAATGGCGCCCATTAGAAAGTTTTCTACTGAAGAGAAAGGAAAGGCTCCCCGCGATGATCCAGGGCCTGTTCTGCCGAAGAAGAGGTCAATCCATCACTGTGATGAAGCGGTGATGCAGGTGGTGTCGAGGCCTTGGTGCGAGCGGCCTCCTCCGGGGTACCCGCTGCTCTTGTACGCCCAAGCCGAAGGCTCGGGAGGTGGGAGTGACGAGCAGTGCCGCCCACGCTGCATCCAGGGTCGCCGCTCCACGGCGACGCGTGCCGTCACCCCTGGGGTTCATGCCGCTGACTCCTCGCGCGAGTTGGTGCTGTGGGCACCGATGCCTCCGAGCTCCTGGATCCGCTTCCCTCGGTTCTTCTCCGATGTGATGCCACCGAGGGGGCCTCTCGAGCTCTGGCTGCAGCATGCCGACTGTAGCGCTCCGGCGACCGGAGCGGAGATCGAAGCAGTCCCCACCAGCAAGATCTTCATGACCCGCGGCTGGGGCGAGATCGCGCGGGTCTGCCGTGTGAGGGGTGCCCTCGCGATCCACTTTGACTTCGACGGCGCCTCCATGCTCTTCTTCAAGGTCTTTGATGCCGAGGGCCCCTGCCTGGAGTGCTGCTCCGGGGAGGAGCGCGAGGCTGATGCGCGCCCCGCTCGCGACCACTCCAGCAGCAGCAGCCCTTGGGAGTCAAGCAGCTCTCCTGAGCTCTGTGAGACTCCGGAGACGAGCGACGACAGCTACGTGCCCCCAAGCTCTCACTGCGCTCGGAGCAGAGCTGCGGCGTCCGGCTGTCGCCGCCACTGATCTGGATGGGGTTGGCACCGGCCTCCCGTGGCCCACTGTTGATGATGGCGTCCACCACGGGAGGATGTAGATAGGATTCCCCTTAGCATCGACTTTTGTTTCCTGCAATGAATCATGAATTACCCCGTGGGGGCATGTAAGGGTCCGTAATGTATTTTGTGCTTATCTTCCCTGTTATGAAAATTTGGTGAACGCATGTCCCGTTAAGGCTCGGTCCCCCTTTCTTTCCTCGCGATAGCTTGTTGCTCTACACCGACAGGTCCCGGTCCCCAGGCAGGCTACAACTGTCGCTGGTATGCCAGGTCGCGTCTCATGGTAAAGGCCAGGAGGTGTGTGGCCCGAGGTCCGGTAAGATCCCCTAAGGCGCGATGCTCAGGAGGTCCCCTTTAGCGCTCAAGCAGCCATGGTAAGGCGAGAAAGGGAGTTGACGTGGCTGCCACGAGGCTGCGGCAAGGCATGAGTGACCATTAGGCCCAAACATTTAGCCGATCCGAGTGCGGGACTTATCTTGCGCTAGGGTGGCGCGCCTACTCGTGCGGCATAGCTAGGTTGGCCCATTCGAGCTTCCCTCCCCTCATGCTCTCCTTAGTGCTCTACATCCTCAGGTCCCAGCCCTTGAGCGAGCTCAGTCGCCGCTGGTATGCCAGATCGCGATGCCGTGGTCAAGGCCAGGGGGTGAGGGCTGGAGAACCAGTAAGAGCTCCTGAGTCGCGATGCTCAGGAGCCCCCCTTTTAATGCGCAAGCAAATTGCACGAGAGAAAAGGAAACTTGCGGTGCCGCCTGCTATCCTTCCCACGGGGTCCCTGTGAATAGGCACAAGAAGAAACACGGTTTGCCGTTAAGCTGTAAGCCTACTTCTAGTTGCTCTGGATGAGGAGAAGGCACTGAGGGCCTGGTGAGGTGACGTGCGCGGGGCATGCCACGAGCCACAGGTCGACCGCTCAGATTTGTCGTTGTGGCAGGGACGGACCCATGCACCAGCGTTGTGCCTATGTGGAGGCCCGGGGGGGACGATATTTGAGCAGGTGATAGCAGTTGGCAGGTTAGGCATGGAGAGCAGATCAACTTGGATAAATGCAGGAAGGTACATGCCACCAGGTCCGGCCCGAGCGGCTTCCGGATGATGCAGCCCGAGGGGCGCCCCCAACAAGGTAAGCTGAAGACATAAGCAAAAGGGATACATGCCGCACGGTCGGACCCACGCGGCTTGGGAATAATGCAGCCCGTGGGGCGCTCCCAGCTAAACGAGCTTGGAAGATGTCACTTGGTTCTGTAGATGAAGCAGAGTTGGTGCAGCTGAAGGCGTGCGTTGAAGAAATGACTCCTCATGAGCCGCCAGAACCCTGAGCCTCAGGAAGCTCTGGGGGCTCGGGAGGTTCCCTGAAGACCGTCTCCATCTCCTCCAGAACGGTGTGGTACCTGGCTTCCTGAGCTGCCAGGATACGTTGCATGTTGCGCTGATAGGCCGACGCCACGCTCGGCATGCCAAAGGGCGTACGAATGTAGCTGTGCGGCGGGCCCTCGCAACAGCCCACACGCGAAGGCAAGAAACGCTCCTGAGATGCGGCCCTGTTGAGCCATGGGACGTCGATGCAGACGCGTAGCCTAGCATCCTCACCAGGATGCGGAGCTGCGCCTTGTGGGCGGCCGTCGTCGCGTATGGCTCTTACTTCTTGCAGTTCCTGGATGGTCTTGGTGATGAACTCCTAGGTGGTGGGCACTCCTTGCCCTGTGCTCTCCTGAGGGTCACGTGCCGCGAAGCACGCTTTCAATTGGTGCCCAAGCGCCTCCCTCGTGAGGTTGGCAAGGTCTGAGGCCCTCTGGAAGAGAGCCCCCGAGCCCTGCCCGAGGAGGGCGCCGGGCGCGCCTTCCTATGCAATGGAGGGAGGCCCCCCGGAGCGGGCGCTGGTCCTGACGTTGCTTCTGCCGTGACGCCGTCCTCCTGAGGTCCTGCACGGCGCGGTTGCTTCTTCATGGGGATGGCCTCCGGAGGGCCTTCATTTCTGCTGTGAGGGTCGTGGATTGCTGCAGCTTGAAAGGCGCACTCGAGGGAGCACACCGCATCCCTCTCTTCACACGGGACTGTGAGGATTCCTCCGCTTCCTGGCATCTTGAGAACGTTGTAGCCATGATGAGTGACTGCCATGAACTTGGCCAGGGCTGGATACCCGAGGATGGCATTGTACGGCAGGCGGATGTGCGTGACATCGAAGTCGATGAGCTCGGTGCGGTTGTTCTTGCGCTCCCCGAAGGTGACAGGCAGGCGGACCTACCCTATCGGCATGGTGGAGCCGTCTGTCACTCCTGAGAAAGGCTTGGTGGGCTGGAGCTACTCATATGGCACTTGGAGGTTGTCGAAGGTGTCGACGGACAGGACGTTGAGCCCTGCGCCGCCGTCAATGAGGGTCTTGGTGACCCGCACATTGCTGATGACTGGGGAACATAGCATAGGGAGGGTGCCAGCGGTGGCTGCACACTTGAATTGGTCCGCTAAGTTGAAAGTGATGGCGCATTGGGACCACCTGAGCGAGCGCGTGGCCTCGAGCTTGGGGAGCGCCTCGTTCACCTCGCGAGCAAATGGCTTGAAGACGCGCTGGGAGGCTGGGGCCTGGGCGCCGCCCAAAATGCAGGCGATCGCGCGCGGCTCTTGGAAGCCCCAAGCCCCCTCGTCCAGGTGGTGGTCATCGTTCCTTCTTGGTGGCAGCAGCGGGGGAAGACCAGTGTTTCCCTGGGAGCTATCCTCATGAGGCGGGTCCCTCTAGGCGCCCTCACGAGGCTGGTCCTGCCATCAGTCCTCATGAGGTCGGTCACGCCACTCCTGACGTGGGCCACGGTCGTCCTAGCATCCGCCTCCACGTCCTCCTCCGTGGCCGTAACCCCGGTCGTTGCGGTCGGGGCGTCGACCGTAGCGTCCTTCTCGTATGGCTCTGAGCTCTTGATAGTTGCTAGTATTGTGGGTGTTCAGGTTGTGGAAGGCGTAGAACAGTCGGCCATTCTTGGATGACTCGGGCTGATCTCTGCCCTGCTTGATGTCGGGCTCCGCTGTGAGCACAGCTACCTCCTCGCGCTTTACGTCCTTGGCCTTCTTCTCCTCCGCGCCCACGGCTGGCGGCTCAAGGAGAGAGAGAGGCGCCCCTCCTCAGCTCTTGCGCACCTGTTCGCCAGGTTGACAGCTCCTGAGATGTGCAGAGCTCCTCGTGGATGGCAAGCTCTTCCTTCATCTTGATGTCGCGGACGCCGTCGAAAAATGCGGAGATGATGGCCTCATCCATGACCTTGGGGATCTTGAGGAGGGTGTTGTTGAAGTGCCGGATGTACTTCTGGAGGGTCTCTCCTGGCTGCTGCCTGATGCGGCATAAATCACCCGCGGCCGGGGGCGGTCGCGAGTGCCCTGGAAGTTGGCGATGAAGCGGTCGCGCATCTCGTCCCAGGAGGAGATCGAGCCGTGCTGCAGGTTCAGGAGACAGGAGCGAGCTCCATCCTTGAGAGCCATGGGAAACCAGTTCGCCATGACCTTTTCGTCGCCGTTGGCCGCTTCGATGCTCAGCTCATAGAGCTGCAGGAACTCCGCGGGGGTTGGCGGTACCGTCATAGCGAGGAGGCAGATCCAGCTTGCACTTGCCCGGCCAGGCGATGCTACACAGCTCGGGAGTGAAGGCGCGGCAGCCAGCCGTGCTTGCCGGGGCCCGCCTCGGAGGTGGAGCTTGGTCTTGACGAGGTGCGCGCTGCACCGCTGCGGGCGGTGCACGGTCTTGACGAGGTGGCACAGGGAGCGCAGGTGCATCTTCTTGCGGCCGCGGGATTTCTTGACAGCATTTTTCTTCACGTGTGGGCGCCAGGCGCGGCGGATCACGTCGTAGAGCCGCGCGCCTTGGTGCTAAGGCGATGTCTTGGGGCTGAGGTGGTCCAGGAGCGCCATGAGCCCCGTCGCCCGCGGCTGGTTGAGGGGGTGGTAGAGAGTGGGACGACACCGGAGAGCCTCCCGCGGCGCGGACGAGCTTGGCGATGCGTTCGAGCCACTCCTCGCAGAGGTCGTCGATGGGGCGGTAGTGCAGGAGCTTGTTCGCTGCGAGGAGCGCGGCCCGTGCCTCCATGGGAGCGCGGTGCGCGTGAGACGAAGAACCGGCTGGGGTCAGCGATGGAGTGGCAGTGCGGCTGTCCTGCCGCACTGAAGGATGCAGCGAAGACGCCTGCTGCTCGTTCCCCGCCGGGCCGGTGGCAGCGTTGGCGGCGGGGGACGGAGAACGGTGATGTGGCCAGCCAACGGGAGCCGTCTGAGCGACGCGGGCGGTGAGGGCAGCCCAGCACTCAGCTTGAGAATGGCGAGCGTCCGCCATGGAGATGACGGAGCGATGAACTGATGGAAGGGACGCTGCAGCACCCCCCTACCTGGCGCGCCAAATGTCGGATGTGGGGTTCCGGAAAACCCTTAAGGTTCGAACACTGGGGTGCGCGCGAAGTCTTTCCTTCCCACCAATCGACGCCCTAGCTCACTAAGATCTCGTGGACGAACTCGGCGAACTCACAACATAGAAAGACACAAGATTTATACTGGTTCGGGCCACCGTTATGGTGTAATACCCTACTCCAGTGTGGTGGTGGTGGATTGCCTCTAGGTCTGATGATGAACAGTACAAGGGAAGAACAGCCTCCTGAGGTTGAGGTGTTCTTGTGAGTAGGCTCTCGATCGGGTTGGATCAAGCTAGGATGAGATGCCTCTACTATGGTGGCTAGCTCTACTTATATAGGTCCTGGTCCTCTTCCCAAATATCGAGCGCGAAGGGAGCCAACAATAGCGGGCTAATTCGAAGGGGGACAGCTAGTACAAGCTATCCTGACAAAAGTGGTCTTCTCCTGCCAAAGGCTCTGGTGGTGACGTCGTCTTGGGCTCCATGATGACCTTCATCTTGTTGTCCTCCTTGTCTTTGTCTCGTTACACCAATATAGCAACCTTTGTCTGATGCCTCGATACACTTCGCCTGCGCTGGCCTCCTTAGCACCAAAGAGGAAAGAAGGATGCTGCGCGCGCTGGCGCCCGCCTGGCGCCTGCCTGGTGTCGTGCGTCATGGCTCACGTCATGAGGGTCTCGTGAGGTTTGCCCCGCCTTGATATCTCCGCTCCTCGTGAGTTTGACCGGCTAGGCCACTCCCAAGGAGGTCTCGCGTCGTCCGCCTTGCGAGGCTTGGACCCTCGCGAGGGTCTTGGATGCTTTGCTGGTGAAGATGGGACGTATGGCCTGCTGGCTCAGCCACGCCGCGGGCCGCAGGCAGGCAAGTCTGGGGACCCCCTTTCTCAGGACGCCGACAGCAAATCAAATTCTCAAAGCAAAACGTGAGAAAATTGTCGGAGTTGATAGCTGATGTGGACATAGCATGTAGAGATACAAAAAAATATTGTTCACATATATAATAATCAGGTGATCTCTATTAATAATTATATAAATTATAAATTTATTATTCCAAACAGAAATACAACACAATCTCTTATTTTGTGCAGACTTAACAAAGAATTATACAAACCACGTGTCAAGATACGAAGGTGTATGTCTACTTATACATATGGATGTGTGTATAAATGCATACATGTGAGAATCCATGCATGCACTCCACCGAACCATCCATCCCATCTATCATGCATGCAAACGCCACAAGGGCCAGGCAATTTGATTTTGACTACATGGGCCAAGAGGAGTAACGTGTTGGGTCCAAAGGAATTTTTTGGTGCACTAATTACACCACAACAGGCCAACGTGTCTCATCAACAGAAGCTACCGCCACGTCATGCATGCAGTGTCTGGACTTCGTACGGCAAGCGTTCGGGGACACAATGAGGCAGCCGATCCTCTTAATAAATAGCTAGTCTAAATTAGGATTTAGACTCGGGTTTTATTGTATTGTTTAGTCATCACTACAATTTTGCATCTACGAGACGTTTAGGACTACCGCCTTGTCAGATCTAAAGTGGAACCCCAACTTTTAATCTAGTTCGTGTGCTTAATTTTTCATTCGCAATTTCAGATTGCAATTCACTTTTGTTCTTGCCCGTTCTTCGATTGCTTGGAGGAACTCGAACCTCGTTCTCTAGGTTGATCGTGCCTACAGCATGTCAATAACCATCGGAGATTGGTTTAGCGATTGTCAAGGCGTATCGTCAGGTATGGTATAGCCAGATCGTCAAGGTCAAAATCCACCAAATCAATAGTTATCCCCACTCTGATCGAAAGATCGGGCCGCCGTCACATCAATAGCGGTTAAACGATGGTGGTGTTTGCCGGAAATGGTGGTGCTATGCGGAATTGATGGTGTTATGCGGAAGTGGATGTGGGCGCCGGAGCAAAATTTGGCGAAAGTTAGGCGGAAAATAGTGCGGTGGATGGAGATGTTGCTGTCAGGGGCCAGATGTCCGGGCTTGAGGGCCGGATGCCAGGGGTGGCCGGATGTCCGGGGGTTGGGCCAGATGTCCGGGCTCTGGATCCGTGGACAAACTCGAGGAACTCCACGTGGAAGAGGCAAATTCGGGGCAAAATTCGGGAGATTTTGTGGATGGAAATTGGGGAAAAGATGGGGGAAAGCTAGATCTACCTGCAACACATGAAATCTGTGGACCAAATGCAACAAAACTTCATCACACCAACAAATCACAAACAAATTTGGGGGGCTCTTTCTGTGGGGAATTTTCGAATTTGGGACAAAATCAACAAAACAAGGCTAGAAAACAAAGAGTGGAGGCTCCTAAATCGTGATCAACGTGGCTCATGATACCAAGATAATGTAAAGTGGAACCCTAGATGGCCGATCTATCACGAAAGGAGCGGATACTAACAAGGAACACGAAGAACACGTGGGAAAACACGTGGGAAAACACCGAGAGAAACACTCAAACCAACAAGATTAGGTCACACATATGCTAGATCTTCAAAACACAAAAGGAGATACAAGATCTACGATCAACAAAGGACCATACAAAGGTAACCGGTTCTTCTCGTGAGGAGGTCTTGAGGGGTCTTCCCATGAAGGGGTCTTGAATCCAAGGTGGATCTTCTCCGAAAAGGGAACAGTCCCTCGCAATGGAGTAGATCCGGATGGATGAGCGAAGCTCTATCTCACATATGAGCTAACACAACGCTAACCCTAGAAAGAGGGAGGAGGAGGCGTATATATAGTCTATGTGGGCGAAGGGGTACATGGGCCTCGGCCCTACACTGTGCGCAGACGGGTGAGGTCGGATGTCCGGGTGTCAGGCCGGGTGTCTGGGCTTTTTTGTGAGGGGCTGGATGTCCAGGCTGGCAGTGTCGGTCTTGGTGCATTCGGGGCGGAGGACGTCGGATTGCCGGGCTTGGGCCGGATTTTCGGGCTGTGCCAGATGTCCGGGCTGAGGCCGGATGTCTGGGGCCTGTAGGTACTTGGTAGCTGTCATTGTAGATGCTCCAAGGGCCGGATGTCCGAGGTCCTGGCCAGATGTCTATATCGTGGAAGCTGCTCTTGACTCCTTCCATTGGTTCTCTTCGTCTATGAACTTGGGTACTTGTTCGTCTTCACATGCATCTTCGAGAGGGTCCTCTTGATACCTAATCATGCACAACATTTCGGACTTAGGTAGTATCCATGTCTCGAGTGGATCATATGTCATATCACTAAGGAACCAAGTCACCTCGGTCTCAAGAGCTCTAGCTCTAGGTCGTGTCATAGTGAAACACCCACAATGCGCCTATATCTCCCACGTGTCGAGGCACAACTTAGAGGCATAGCCGCATGGTAGGTTTGTCGCAAGAGGGGTAATCTTCACACAATCCCATGTACTGAATAAGAAAGGGATAAAGAGTTGGCTTTCAATAGCCACTTCACACAATTACAAGTTAAACATACATCATCCAGAATACAATCAAAGTCTGACTACGGATCCAAAATAAAAGAAGACAACCCCATATGGTAGATCTCCGATCGTCCCAACTGGGCTCCACTACTGATCAACCGGAAAAGGCACAAAACAACGATCAAGATCTTCATCGAGCTCCCACTATACCTGGGTTGCGTCATCTGCACTGGTATCATCAGCACCTGCAACTGTTTGGAAGTATCTGTGAGTCACGAGGACTCATCAATCTCACACCCGCAAGATTAAGACTATTTAAGCTTATGGGTAGGATGGGGTAATGAGGTGGAGCTGCAGCAAGCACTAAGCATATATGGTGGCTAGCATAAGCAAATAAGAGCGACAAGAGAAGCAACCCAGCGGTCATGAACTAGAAGTGATCAAGAAGTGATCCTGAAACTACTTACGTTCAAGCATAACTGTAACGCCCCACATGTAACCTTCCCCAAATGTACTCCGACTCATGCCGTTTCCGGCATTAAGTTATATTTAATTCTCGGGTTCGGGTCTTTGTCTCCGTGTGTTGTTTTTGTTTTCGTGCATCTCATATCATGTCATCACGTGCATTGCATTCGCATACATGTTCATCTCATGCATCCGAGCATTTTCCCCGTTGTCCGTTTTGCATTCCGGCGCTTCGTTCTCCTCCGGTGGCCATTTCTAGCTTTATTTCGTGTGTGGGGATTAAACATTTCCGGATTGGGCCGAGACTTGCCATGCGGCCTTGGTTTACTACCGGTAGACCGCCTGTCAAGTTTCGGGTCATTTGGACTTCGTTTGATACTCCAACGGTTAACCAAGGGACCGAAAAGGCCTCGTGTGTGTGCAGCCCAACACCCCTCCATTTTGGCCCAAAACCCATCAAACTCAGCTCCATCGTCTCGGTCGTTCGATCATGATCGTGTGGGCGAAAACCGCACCTCATTTGGACTCTCCTAGCCCCCTCTATGCCTATATATACACCCCCTCCTCCAAATCCCGGATCCCCTCCTCAAACCCTAAAAAAAATAGCACCTTCGCGCGCCGGACACGTCCGTCCGCGCGCCGGACGCGTCCGCCGGCGACCGTAGCCAACCGGGAGGCGCCACGTGGCCCGCCGGCCTCCTCCCGCCGCCGGCCCATCCCGGCCCGAGGCAGGCCCTCCGCCGCCTCGCTCGGGCCAGATCCCCCCCCCCCCCCCGCCGCCGCCTCTTTCTTCCTCCTCCGGCCGACTCCATCGCCGGCCATCACCTGCGCGCGCCGCTGCCCGCCGCCCGGGCCGGCCGTCGCCGCGGCCACCGCGCCTCGCCGCCGCCGCGGGCACCAGCGCCGCCCCCCGCCGCCCCCTTCCCGCCTCGCCGCCGGCCGGATCCGGCCGCGGGAGGGCCGGATCGGCCACCGCCGACCCCGGCCGCCGCCGTCTGCCTCGTCTCCGGCGAGCCCGCCGCCGTGCTACAGTGTTTGCGCCGGATCGGATCTGGCGTGAACAGTAAACCCTAACCCCTGTTTTTTTCTCTAAGTCCCAGGATTTTACTCCATATGCTCATGTTTGACCTCCCATAACTTTGCATCCGTAGCTCCGATTTGGGCGTATGATATGTCAAATTCTTCGTCTCAACGAGTACATCATTTCATTCCATTGCATCATTTGCATTTGAGGTCATCTTGGTGCCCAAAATGCTGTTGGAAGGAGGCATGTTGAGTTAAATTGCAGATCCGTTAATCCAACATGCACTTTTGTCATTTTTGCCATATTTAATCCGTGCATGATATGCCTGTGCCCCTTTGGGATGAATTGTTAAGCATGTTGTCTTCTTTCCAGAGGTGCCTTCCATGTATTTTTAGGATGTGTGTGTTGTCTTGTGCAAGCTTGCGAAGAGGGCTACCTGAGATTTCAGATTTCAGGGACTTAGTGATTTTCACTAAGTCTGAGCCGTTTTAGTTCACGATGCTATATGTCCGGCTTGTTTCCTAGTGATCCGTGCCTCTTTTGAGGATGATCAGTAAGAGTGATTTGTTATGCTTGTCGTGCTTAATCCATCCATGTCTTTACTTGTTATGTTGGAGCACCCTAGGTTGACTCAATCGAGCTCAACTTTTGGATAGTTGCTGTTTTGGGCAGATCGTTAACTCTTTTGCGATTTTGCCGGAGTTATTGCTAGTGATCCATGCATGCTATGCCATTGTTATTGCCATGTCTAGCTAGCATTTTGTGCCTACTTTATGGATATATGCTTACCTTGCCATGACTTGCACCGTAGTGAGAGCATCGAGATCGTTTATATGCCTCCGTGAGTTATTATTTCAGCATGTCCCAGTTTTCACTAAGTCTGAAAACTGATTGTGTTTCATCGATGTTCGTGTGCTCGGTAGAGTATTTTGTGAACCCTTTTGGCCCCAGGTCATTTTGGGTGTTTTGTTAAGCTTGTTGAGTAGCTCCATTCCATGCTTTTACTTGCCATGTTCAGGTTTTCCTTCATGTTGTTTTGCTGCTCCGAAGAGAGCATCGTGGTCTGAAATTCCAGACTAGCGTTAATTTCGCGAAGTCTGAAATCTGTTTTGCTTATTCAGTTTTGCCATGCTTGTTTGAAGGCCTTAATGGATGAATTTGCCTATGCCTCAGTCATGATGATTTGTCAAGCTTGATGAGTACATCACTGCTATGCAATTTGTTTTCATGTTGGGTGGCTGTAGCATATTCATTTTGTTGCATTTAAGAGGCATGTTGCTGTAAATCGCAGATCGGTTCGTTTAGTAAAACGCTTGCCATTTCTAAACCGTAGCTCCGATTGCCATGAACTTTATATCGTTTTCAGGGGATTTCTTCCCCTCTATCCAGTGGCACACTTGGATTTCCAAGTTGAGGCCAGGTTCATGCATTTCCTGTTACTTGTTGCATTCTTGCATCCCGCATCGCATCCCGCATAGCATATCATCTTTGCATATTATTGGTTGCCCTTGCACGTGGTTGATTGTATCCGTGTTGATTGTTTGTGTTGTTGGGTAGAGCCGGGAGACGAGTTCGCTAACGAGGAGCCCGTTGAGTTTGCTTTTGAGGATCCAGTCAATTCTGACAACTGTGCAGGCAAGATGATCACACCCTTGAAATCACTACTATCTTTGCTATGCTAGTTTGCTCGCTCTTTTTCTTTGCCAATGCTACGATGCCTACCACTTGCTTGTCAGCCTCCCTATTGCCATGATTGAGCCTCTAACCCAGCTTTGTCCTAGCAAACCGTTGATTGGCTATGTTACCGCTTTGCTCAAGCCCCTTCTTATAGCGTTGCTAGTTGCAGGTGAAGATTGGAGCCGTTCCTTGCTGGAACATTTATTTACTTGTTGGGATATCACTATATTGCTATGTTATCTTTACTCATCTATATACTTGGTAAAGGGTGGAAGGCTTGGCCTCTCGCCTAGTGTTTTGTTCCACTCTTGCCGTCCTAGATTCCGTCATATCGGTGTTATGTTCCCAGATTGTTGCGTCCCTTACGCGGTTGGGCTATAATGGGAACCCCTTGATAGTTCGCCTTGATTAAAGCTTTTCCAGCAATGCCCAACATTGGTTTTACCATTTGCCACCTATCCCTTTTTTTTTCCTTGGGTTTCCGGAGCCCGAGGGTCATCTTTATTTTAGCCCCCCACGGGCCAGTGCTCCTCTGAGTGTTGGTCCGAACTATAGCCCCTTACAGCGCCACCTCGGGGGAACCCGAGGGCTGGTTTCAGTTGTACGGATTGCTTATCTGAGTGTGCCCTGAGAAAGAGATATGTGCAGCTCCTATCGGGATTTGTCGGCGCATTCGGGCGGTGTTGCTGGACTAGTTTTGACCTGTCGAATCATCTTGTTGTATCGGGATACCGAGTCTGATCGGTGGGTCCTGGGTGGAGGTCTATTCCTTCGTTGACCATGAGAGCTTGTTATGGGCTAAGTTGGGACCCCCCTGCAGGGATTGATCTTTCGAAAGCCGTGCCCGCGGTTATGGGCAGATGGGAATTTGTTAATGTCCGGTTGTAGATAACTTGAACTTAATTAATTAAAATGAATCAACGGTGTGTGTTGCCGTGATGGCCTCTTCTCGGTGGAGTCCGGGAAGTGGACACGGCGTTGGAGTTATCCTTGCGTAGTCTGCTCTACTTAGTTACCGCTCGTGCTTTGCCTTCTCTTCTCGCTCTCTTTTGCGAATAAGTTAGCCACCATACATGCTAGTCGCTTGCTGCAGCTCCACTCACATTACCCCTTCCTTACCTATTAAGCTTAAATAGTCTTGATCGCGAGGGTGCGAGATTGCTGAGTCCTTGTGGCTCACAGATTACTATTACACCAGATGCAGGGACCGATGATACTCCTCCGGATGGCGCGTTCGAGCTGAAGTGGGAGTACGACGAGGACTCTCAGCGATACTATGTTTCTTTTCTTGATGATCAGTAGTGGTGCCTGCTCGGGGTTCGATTCAGGGTTTAGTCGCATGTTGGGGAGTCTTTTCTATTTTGGCGCCGTAGTCGGGCCATGAGTGTTTGTATGATGAATGCTATTTATGTACCTTGATGTGACGTGGCGAGTGTAAGCCGACTATTATTATTCTTCCCCCTTTATATTATATATGTACATGGGTTGTGTGAAGATTGCCTCACTTGCGACATATGCCTTCAATGCGATTATGCCTCTAAGTCGTGCCTCGACACGTGGGAGATATAGTCGCATCGAGGGTGTTACAAGTTGGTAATCAGAGCCTTCCCCGACCTTAGGAGCCCCATTGCTTGATCGTTTCTAGCAGCCGAGTTGTGTCTAGAAAAATGTTTTGAGTCCTTAGGAATTATATATCGGAGAGCTTAGGAATTCTTTTTACTTCCCAGTCTCCTCATCGCTCTGGTAAGGCATCCTGACGTAGAGTTTTGACTCTTCTCGTCTCAAATTTCACTAAAAACAATTTTTAGGATCACGCGAGTATCTTAGTTTTGTTCCGATGGCTTATGATGAGAATACTGTCTTGGTGCCTCCTGTCAGGGGTTTAGTGGAAGTGTCCCGGGGAGTTGAGCTCTGAGGTGTTGTCATCATAATTCTATCGTTGCAATTCTGGCATACTTGAGATATGTGCGCGACATCGAAAATCTCCTTTATGCAGTTCATTGGTGAGATAACCTCGACGCCACCCAGTACTGGGGCGGGAGTTCAGGAGTATCGCCATAACTTGTATAACGGATGCTTTTCGAAGGTTGAGATAGATGGTTTCCGAAGGTTTCTTGGTTATGCGTTGAAGGATGGATGCAGCTGGATGTAGGATTTGCTAGCTTGGGTGAGATATTATGCTTCCCCTGTATCCTCAACGCCTGATTGCATAACCGGAAAGTTTCGGGAGTTTCATAGGTGGGAATTCAAGTAGCCTTAGGATATCTTTTCAACAGAGGTGTGATATGAAATTGGGGTTCGACGTCTAGTGGTTCGCCTATTCACGGTCGATTTTACAGTGGCCTCGTTGTGTCTTAAAGAGTCCTTGGCTATGCTGACTCGGGGACGCTTCGTATGTCATGTGCACTGCCTTGTACATGATGGTGCTGTACGGTCGAGCCCGTGTAGGTCCTACCACGAACACTGCGGACGAAATTTCTATCATGTATTTGTTCCGGCTTATTCCGCAAGCCAACCCTTGGTTTTATTTCGAGTTGTGGTATTCGTTCTTCTTCGACGTCATATGTTGATTCCATCCATCGTTGATGTACCTCTTCTACCTGATTCTTCGTGGCTTCGCAATTTAGGAATATGTGACCACTTCAAGAGATGTGCATTCGTTCATTTTGTTCGGGTGTGAAGACTTATGTTGCAATTTTTCATTCCGTTGGATTCACCTTCGATATTTCTCTATTTGTGTGCTAATGGTGGTCAACCTCTTCAGGATGGCTCCTCCAACGCGCACGACTCCGAACCCAGATCCTCCGCCACCTCCGCCTCCTCCGGAAGCATGGCAGGCTGTGATGGCTGCTACTAATGCAAATACTCAGCTGATCATGCAAATCATCCAAGAGCGGAATCAAAGCAGTCAAGCGATTCAAGGCAGCAACCAGAACCAGTTTGCAATTCTGAATCAGTTCCTCGCAAATGGTCCAAAGACGTTCAGTAACTGCGTTGAGGCTACCGATGCTGATGATTGGTTAGTCGATCTGGGCAAGCATTTTGAATGTAGCAACGTCAGACCTGAAGATTTCGTCAAGTTCGCGTCTTTCCAGCTCAAGGATCAGGCCGCAGAGTGGTTTCAGCAGTACCGGGATTCCAGAGGTGGACGTTTGATCACTTGGGATGATTTTCGTCGTGATTTCCGCGCTCATCACATTCCTCAAAGTGTGACTGAAAGCAAACGTGAAGAATTCCGCAATCTGAAGCAAGGCTCTTTGTCTGTCTATGACTACAACAAGTTGTTCCAGAAGCTCGCCCGTTTTGCCAAGCAGGATGTTCCTCATGAGAAGAGCATGATCTATCAGTTCAGGGGTGGTCTTCGTGAAGAAATTCAGCTCGCTCTTGTCCTCTTCGAGCCGCTGAGATACGATGAGTTCTACAACATGGCACTAAAGCAAGACGCTGCTCAGCTCAGGTGTGATGCTTCCAGGAAGCGAGTCAGAGACACTTCGTCTTCGTCCTCTACTCAAGTGACCAAGCAGCAGAAGTATTGGCTTCCTCCTCCTCCGTTCCGTCAGCCGTATCAGCAGAAGAGCAAAGGTGGCAGTGGTTCGTCCCACCCACCCAACCCAGGCTTTCAGAACAAGACTTCGTCTCAAGCTCCAAGATCGAGTGCTCCGTTTCACCGTCCGCTCTCAGAGGTCACGTGCAACAAGTGCCAACAGAAGGGTCACTACGCTAACAAGTGTTTCAACCAGAGGCGTCTTCCTCCTCCTCCTCCTGTCAGATCGGCAAGTACAGCTGTGGTCAAGCATAATCCCAAGCACGCCAAGGTCAATATGGTGAATGCAGCTCAAGCAGAGGATTCGTCAGATGTGATCATGGGTAACCTTCCTGTTAACGATATTCCTGCAAGGGTTCTTTTTGACACTGGTGCATCGCATTGTTTTATGTCGAGACCTTTTGCATCTAAGCATGATTTTGTTACTCAAGTGTTGTCGAGACCATTGGCTATTGTTTCTCCGGCCCGTCAAATGACATCTCGAGTATGTGTTCCGGATGTCACTATCACTTTGGGCGATCATAAGTTCTTGGCTTCTCCAAATGTTCTCGGCGATTCTGATATCGACCTCATTCTTGGGATGGACTGGCTCTCTAAACATAAAGCTCACCTCGATTGTGCAGCCAGGCAGATTCAACTGACTCATTCCTCTGAAGATGTCATTGTTTTTGCTGCTTGGGATAATACCATCCGGTTATTCTCTCTCAATGAAAAGGGTGAATTGGATGCTATTTCGCAGATTCCGGTTGTTTGTGAGTATCAAGATGTCTTCCCTGAAGAACTCCCAGGCATGCCTCCAAACCGGCCCGTTGAATTCGTTATTGAACTTGAGCCCGGTACGGAACCGGTGTGCAAACGGCCTTACAAGCTCGGCCCCGAAGAGTTGAAGGAGTTGAAGAAATAGCTCGATGTGCAAGAAAGGATGGGTCTCATTCGGCCTAGTACTTCTCCGTGGGGTTGTGGTGTTCTTTTTGTGAAGAAGAAGGATGGAACGGACCGACTTTGTGTTGATTATCGTCCATTGAACAAGAAGACCATCAAGAACAAATATCCACTTCCCAACATTAATGAGCTATTCGAACAACTCAAGGGTTCCCAAGTATTCTCCAAGCTTGATCTCCGTATGGGTTATCATCAAATTCGCATTCGTGAACAAGATATTCCAAAGACGGCGTTCAGAACAAGCTATGGGTCATATGAATACACAGTTATGTCTTTTGGCCTCGCTAATGCCCCTCCGACGTTCTCTCGCATGATGAACTTCATCTTCAACCCCTACACCAACGACTTCATTTTGGTCTATCTCGATGATATCCTGGTTTTCTCGAAGAACAAGGAAGATCATGCCAAACACTTGCGTTTGGTTCTTGACAAGCTAAGGGAACATCAATTCTATGCCAAGTTCTCTAAGTGTGAGTTTTGGCTCGATGAAGTTCTTTATCTTGGTCATATTATCTCCGCCAAGGGCATTTCCGTGGATCCTGAGAAGGTGTCTGCAATCGTTAATTGGGAACCCCCTCAGAATGTGAAGCAACTCCGTAGCTTCCTCGGTCTTGCAAGTTATTGCCGAAGATTCGTTGAAAACTTCTCCAAGATCGCGAAGCCTCTCTCAAATCTTCTTCAGAAGCATGTCAAGTACGTTTGGTCTCTGGAGTGTGATGTTGCTTTCAACGCTTTGAAAGAGAAATTGATCACTGCTCCAGTTCTAACTCCGCCTGATGAAACCAAGCCGTACGAGGTCTTTTGTGATGCCTCTCTCCAAGGTCTCGGTGCGGTACTGATGCAAGAGAAGAAAGTTGTTGCTTATACCTCTCGCCAGTTGAAGCCAAATGAGAAGAACTACCCCACTCATGATCTTGAGTTGGCGGCAGTTGTGCACGCGTTGTTGACTTGGAGACATCTTCTCTTGGGAAGGAAAGTGGACATTTTCACTGATCACAAGAGTCTCAAGTACATCTTCACTCAGCCTAATCTCAACCTCAGGCAGACTCGATGGGTCGAAATGATTCAAGAGTACAATCCGAGTATAGAGTATACTCCAGGCAAGGCTAATGTGATTGCTGACGCTTTGAGCAGAAAAGCATATTGCAACAGTCTGATTCTCAAGCCTTATCAACCCGAGCTGTGTGAAGCTTTCCGCAAACTTAATCTGCAAGTTGTTCCTCAAGGTTTCCTTGCCAACCTTCAAGTTTCTCCTACCTTGGAAGACCAGATTCGCCAAGCCCAGCTTCTTGATGCTATGGTGAAAAAGGTGAAGATTGGTATTGCAAAGAGTCAGTCCAAGTACAAGTGCTACCGGCTTGATGACAAGGACACTCTCTTCTTCGAGGATCGAATTGTTGTGCCCAAAGGAGAACTTCGTAAAGTGATCATGGATGAGGCTCACAACTCTCTCCTCTCCATCCACCCTGGGAGCACGAAGATGTATCAAGACCTGAAGCAAACTTATTGGTGGACTCAAATGAAGCGCGAGATCGCTCAATTCGTGAATGAATGTGATGTCTGCAGAAGAGTGAAAGCAGAACACCAAAGGCCAGCAGGTCTCCTCCAACCTCTCGCCATTCCAGAATGGAAGTTTGACCACATTGAAATGGACTTCGTGACTGGGTTTCCTAAGTCCAAGCGTGGCAATGATGCTATATTCGTTGTCATCGACAAGCTGACCAAAGTGGCTCATTTCTTGCCTATCAAAGAGTCAATCACTACAGCTCAATTGGCGGAGCTCTACACCTCTCGCATTGTCTCTCTGCACGGTATTCCTCAAGTGATATCTTCAGACCGTGGCAGCATCTTTACCTCCAAGTTCTGGGATTCTTTTCAGAAGGCCATGGGCACCAGCATTCGTTTCAGCACTGCTTTCCACCCTCAAACAAGCGGTCAAGTCGAGCGTGTCAACCAGATTCTTGAAGATATGCTCAGGGCTTGTGTTATCTCCTTCGGCATGAAGTGGGAGGATTGCCTTCCTTATGCTGAATTCTCGTACAACAACAGTTTCCAAGCAAGTTCCGGCAAGGCCCCGTTTGAAATTCTGTATGGTAGGAAGTGCCGTACACCTCTCAACTGGTCTGAAACCGGTGAACGTCAGCTGCTGGGTAATGACCTGATCACAAAAGCAGAAGAAATGTGCAAGGTCATTCGTGATAACCTCAAAGCAGCCCAGTCTCGTCAGAAGAGCTACTACGACAGCAAGCACCGTGATTTGGCCTTCGAGATCGGAGATCATGTCTACCTCCGCGTCTCTCCTATGAAAGGGACTCGTCGCTTCGGTATCAAAGGGAAGCTTGCCCCAAGATACGTCGGGCCTTTCAAGATCGTTAGCAAGAGAGGCGACCTCGCCTATCAACTCGAGCTTCCTGCAACCTTTGCCAATGTTCATGATGTGTTCCACGTCTCGCAACTCCGTAAGTGCTTCAAGACGCCTGAGCGCACCGTCAACTTCGAGGACATTGAGCTCCAAGAAGATCTCTCCTACCGTGAGCACCCAGTTGCAATCCTTGAAGAGACTGAACGCAAAACTCGCAACAAGTCAATCAAGTTTCTCAAAGTCAAGTGGTCACACCATTCCGACCGTGAAGCTACCTGGGAACGCGAGGATCACCTCCGTTCCGAGTACCCGGAGTTCTTTCAGTCCTAGATCTCAGGACGAGATCTTTTCGTAGTGGTGGAGTGTTGTAACGCCCCACATGTAACCTTCCCCAAATGTACTCCGACTCATGCCGTTTCCGGCATTAAGTTATATTTAATTCTCGGGTTTGGGTCTTTGTCTCCATGTGTTGTTTTTGTTTTCGTGCATCTCATATCATGTCATCACGTGCATTGCATTCGCATACATGTTCATCTCATGCATCCGAGCATTTTCCCCGTTGTCCGTTTTGCATTCCGGCGCTTCGTTCTCCTCCGGTGGCCATTTCTAGCTTTATTTCGTGTGTGGGGATTAAACATTTCCGGATTGGGCCGAGACTTGCCATGCGGCCTTGGTTTACTACCGGTAGACCGCCTGTCAAGTTTCGGGTCATTTGGACTTCGTTTGATACTCCAACGGTTAACCGAGGGACCGAAAAGGCCTCGTGTGTGTGCAGCCCAACACCCCTCCATTTTGGCCCAAAACCCACCAAACTCAGCTCCATCGTCTCGGTCGTTCGATCACGATCGTGTGGGCGAAAACCGCACCTCATTTGGACTCTCCTAGCCCCCTCTATGCCTATATATACACCCCCTCCTCCAAATCCCGGATCCCCTCCTCAAACCCTAAAAAAATAGCATCTTCGCGCGCCGGACACGTCCGTCCGCGCGCCGGACGCGTCCGCCGGCGACCGCAGCCAACCGGGAGGCGCCACGTGGCCCGCCGGCCCATCCCGGCCCGAGGCAGGCCCTCCGCCACCTCGCGCGGGCCAGATCCCCCCCCCCCCCCCCCCCCCGCCGCCGCCTCTTTCTTCCTCCTCCGGCCGACTCCATCGCCGGCCATCACCGGCGCGCGCCGCCGCCCGCCGCCCGGGCCGGCCGTCGCCGCGGCCACCGCGCCTCGCCGCCGCCGCGGGCACCAGCGCCGCCCCGCACCGCCCCCTTCCCGCCTCGCCGCCGGCCGGATCCGGCCGCGGGAGGGCCGGATCGGCCACCGCCGACCCCGGCCGCCGCCGTCTGCCTCGTCTCCGGCGAGCCCGCCGCCGTGCTACAGTGTTTGCGCCGGATCTGGCGTGAACAGTAAACCCTAACCCCTGTTTTTTTTCTCTAAGTCCCAGGATTTTACTCCATATGCTCATGTTTGACCTGCCATAACTTTGCATCCGTAGCTCCGATTTGGGCGTATGATATGTCAAATTCTTCGTCTCAACGAGTACATCATTTCATTCCATTGCATCATTTGAATTTGAGGTAATCTTGGTGCCCAAAATGCTGTTGGAAGGAGGCATGTTGAGTTAAATTGCAGATCCGTTAATCCAACATGCACTTTTGTCATTTTTGCCATATTTAATCCGTGCATGATATGCCTGTGCCCCTTTGGGATGAATTGTTAAGCATGTTGTCTTCTTTCCAGAGGTGCCTTCCATGTATTTTTAGGATGTGTGTGTTGTCTTGTGCAAGCTTGCGAAGAGGGCTACCTGAGATTTCAGATTTCAGGGACTTAGTGATTTTCACTAAGTCTGAGCCGTTTTAGTTCACGATGCTATATGTCCGGCTTGTTTCCTAGTGATCCGTGCCTCTTTTGAGGATGATCAGTAAGAGTGATTTGTTATGCTTGTCGTTATTAATCCATCCATGTCTTTACTTGTTATGTTGGAGCACCCTAGGTTGACTCAATCGAGCTCAACTTTTGGATAGTTGCTGTTTTGGGCAGATCGTTAACTCTTTTGCGATTTTGCCGGAGTTATTGCTAGTGATCCATGCATGCTATGCCATTGTTCTTGCCATGTATAGCTAGCATTTTGTGCCTACTTTATGGATATATGCTTACCTTGCCATGACTTGCACCGTAGTGAGAGCATCGAGATCGTTTATATGCCTCCGTGAGTTATTATTTCAGCATGTCCCAGTTTTCACTAAGTCTGAAAACTGATTGTGTTTCATCGATGTTCGTGTGCTCGGTAGAGTATTTTGTGAACCCTTTTAGCCCCAGGTCATTTTGGGTGTTTTGTTAAGCTTGTTGAGTAGCTCAATGCCATGCTTTTACTTGCCATGTTCAGGTTTTCCTTCATGTTGTTTTGCTGCTCTGAAGAGAGCATCGTGGTCTGAAATTCCAGACTAGCGTTAATTTCGCTAAGTCTGAAATCTGTTTTGCTTATTCAGTTTTGCCATGCTTGTTTGAAGGCCTTAATGGATGAATTTGCCTATGCCTCAGTCATGATGATTTGTCAAGCTTGATGAGTACATCACTGCTATGCAATTTTTTTTCATGTTGGGTGGCTGTAGCATATTCATTTTGTTGCATTTAAGAGGCATGTTGCTGTAAATCGCAGATCGGTTCGTTTAGTAAAACGCTTGCCATTTCTAAACCGTAGCTCCGATTGCCATGATCTTTATATCGTTTTCAGGGAATTTCTTCCCCTCTATCCAGTGGCACACTTGGATTTCCAAGTTGAGGCCAGGTTCATGCATTTCCTGTTACTTGTTGCATTCTTGCATCCCGCATCGCATCCCGCATAGCATATCATCTTTGCATATTATTGGTTGCCCTTGCACGTGGTTGATTGTATCCTTGTTGCTTGTTTGTGTTGTTGGGTAGAGCCGGGAGACGAGTTCGCTAACGAGGAGCCCGTTGAGTTTGCTTTTGAGGATCCAGTCAATTCTGACAACTGTGTAGGCAAGATGATCACACCCTTGAAATCACTACTATCTTTGCTATGCTAGTTTGCTCGCTCTTTTTCTTTGCCAATGCTACGATGCCTACCACTTGCTTGTCAGCCTCCCTATTGCCATGATTGAGCCTCTAACCCACCTTTGTCCTAGCAAACCGTTGATTGGCTATGTTACCGCTTTTCTCAAGCCCCTTCTTATAGCGTTGCTAGTTGCAGGTGAAGATTGGAGCCGTTCCTTGTTGGAACATTTATTTACTTGTTGGGATATCACTATATTGCTATGTTATCTTTACTCATCTATATACTTGGTAAAGGGTGGAAGGCTCGGCCTCTCACCTAGTGTTTTGTTCCACTCTTGCCGTCCTAGATTCCGTCATATCGGTGTTATGTTCCCAGATTGTTGCGTCCCTTACGCGGTTGGGCTATAATGGGAACCCCTTGATAGTTCGCCTTGATTAAAGCTTTTCCAGCAATGCCCAACATTGGTTTTACCATTTGCCACCTACCCCTTTTTTTTCCTTGGGTTTCCGGAGCCCGAGGGTCATCTTTATTTTAGCCCCCCACGGGCCAGTGCTCCTCTGAGTGTTGGTCCGAACTAGAGCCCCTTGCAGCGCCACCTCGGGGGAACCCGAGGGCTGGTTTCAGTTGTACGGATTGCTTATCTGAGTGTGCCCTGAGAAAGAGATATGTGCAGCTCCTATCGGGATTTGTCGGCGCATTCGGGCGGTGTTGCTGGACTAGTTTTGACATGTCGAATCATCTTGTTGTACCGGGATACCGAGTCTAATCGGTGGGTCCTGGGTGGAGGTCTATTCCTTCGTTGACCGTGAGAGCTTGTTATGGGCTAAGTTGGGACCCCCCTGCAGGGATTGATCTTTCGAAAGCCGTGCCCGCGGTTATGGGCAGATGGGAATTTGTTAATGTTCGGTTGTAGATAACTTGAACTTAATTAATTAAAATGAATCAACGGTGTGTGTTGCCGTGATGGCCTCTTCTCGGCGGAGTCCGGGAAGTGGACACGGCGTTGGAGTTATCCTTGCGTAGTCTGCTCTACTTAGTTACCGCTCGTGCTTTGCCTTCTCTTCTCGCTCTCTTTTGCGAATAAGTTAGCCACCATACATGCTAGTCGCTTGCTGCAGCTCCACTCACATTACCCCTTCCTTACCTATTAAGCTTAAATAGTCTTGATCGCGAGGGTGCGAGATTGCTGAGTCCTTGTGGCTCACAGATTACTATTACACCAGATGCAGGGACCGATGATACTCCTCCGGATGGCGCGTTCGAGCTGAAGTGGGAGTACGACGAGGACTCTCAGCGATACTATGTTTCTTTTCTTGATGATCAGTAGTGGTGCCTGCTCCGGGTTCGATTCAGGGTTTAGTCGCATGTTGGGGAGTCTTTTCTATTTTGGCGCCGTAGTCGGGCCATGAGTGTTTGTATGATGAATGCTATTTATGTACCTTGATGTGACGTGGTGAGTGTAAGCCGACTATTATTATTCTTCCCCCTTTATATTATATATGTACATGGGTTGTGTGAAGATTGCCTCACTTGCGACATATGCCTTCAATTCGATTATGCCTCTAAGTCGTGCCTCGACACGTGGGAGATATAGTCGCATCGAGGGTGTTACAATAACACAAGTACTGTGTTCACTTCCCGGACTCCGCCGGAAAGAGACCATCATGGCTACACACACGGTTGATGCATTTTAATTAAGTTAAGTGTCAAGTTCTCTACAACCGGATATTAACAAATTCCCATCTGCCACATAACCGCGGGCACGGCTTTCGAAAGTAAAAACACTTCATGGGTGTCCCAACTTAGCCCATCGCAAGCTCTCACGGTCAACGAAGGATATTCCTTCTCCCAGGAAGACTCGATCAGTCTCGGAATCCCGGTTACAAGACATTTCGACAATGGTAAAACAAGACCAGCAAGCCCGCCCAATGCGCCGACATCCCGATAGGAGCTGCACATATCTCGTTCTCAGGGCAACACCGGATAAGCTAAGCGTACATGTACCAACATAACCCAAGTTTCCAAGGGACGGTCCTGCACGGTGCTCTAGTTTGGACCAACACTTAGAAAAGCCCTGGCCCGGGGGGGTTAAAATAAGATGACCCTCAGGTTAATTACTCCCAAGGGAAAGGAATAGGTTGTTAGGCAAATGTAAAACCAAGGTTGGGGCTTGCTAGAGGAGTTTTATTCAAAGTGAACTATCAAGGGGTTCCCATAACACCCAACCGCATAAGGAACACAAAATCAAGGAACATAACATCGGTACGACGGAAACTAGGGCGGAAAGAGTGGAACAAAATACCAGGCATAGGGCCGAGCCTTCCACCCTTTACCAAGTATATAGATGCATTAAAGTAAATAAGATATATTGTGATATCCAAACATATCCATGTTCTAACAAGGAACAAACTTCATCTTAACCTGCAACTAGCAACGCTATAAGAGGGGCTGAGCAAAAGCGGTAACATAGCCAAACAACAGTTTGCTAGGAAAGGTGGGTTAGAGGCTGGACATGGCAATATGGGAGGCATGATATAGCAAGTGGTAGGTAGTGCTACATAGGGACAGAGCGAACAACTAGCAATCAAAGATATAAGTGATTTCGAGGGTATGGTCATCTTGCCTGAAATCCCGCAAGGAAGAAGAACAAGTCCATGAATAAGACAAACAGGCGTAGTCGAACAGATCCCCACAACTCTGTAACGAAACCGAAGCTAACGAGAGAAGAAACCCGAAAAGAAGCAGGCAACATAATAAACAACCATCACATAAACATGGCATTATGCACAACCAAGTATGATGCATGTCCAGTTTAATGAGGCATGGCATAGCAAAGTGCACAAGCAAAACTACAAGTTAAGTGGATCTCAATATGCAACGAGTTGCATATTGACAAAACACCACATTTAATTATTTTGTTTTCTCCCGTTTAAACTACTTAACAAAATTAAATGTTGTTTAAACATGGCAAGAGGTGGAGCATAAGTAAGCTAAAAATTTAGGCAAGTTTAAATGAGGCCGGAAATAACAAACAACCATTCCGGTAAATCCCCATATGCATTTAGCAATTTGGTGCAACAACAATTTTAAATATTTAAATGTTATTATCATGAGGCGAATGATATGTGCAAGTTCTATGTAGTATTTATGAAAATGTTGACATGATAAGATATGAGGCATTTGTCATCATGGCGGAAACGAAAGGGGTGCCACGGCGACGATAACAAAAATGGTGCCACGGCAACGTTCCAGTTCCGGTAAATCAATTGAGATACCGATGCAAAAGAGGAATGTAAGGATCCGTGGAACACGCAAGAGATGGTGGGGTGATCCCGGTTACCGGATGTCCCATGTGTCGGTGGCATGGCAACCGAGGGTCATGCACAAAACAAACGGGCATGGTGCAAACACGGGGTTCAACTCGTATCACACAACATTCGTCCACGGTGGTCGTCTCGACATTATACCTTTGAAGCGTGCATTTTCGAGATGGAACGAGTTCGTAGAGGGAAGTAGAGGAAGTAGTAGTTCACGGGTCGTCGAGGGAAGTAGTGGTTCATGTCCGTAAATGTTCGGGGTCATGACACGGAACTTGACGTCCACAGGGTCTTCAGCGATGGTCGTGGTATATGTTCTGTAGACGTTTTGGCGGTGGTAGTGGTACACGTTTTGAAGGGGAAGTAGAGGTTCACGTTTCGTAGTCGTTCGAGGTCGCCGATAGTTGTACACAGTCGTTGTTGGACTTGAAGGATCCGATGCCCCCGGACGTAGTGGTACATGTTCGTTTTCGAAGAGGTACTTGGCGTTCGTCTTCTTGCAGTGTAGTCAAACTTAACGTATCTGAGGGCTCCGGGCGTCGTGGTACTTTTCAAAATCCACATCAGATGAAGTTGAACATCTTTAAACGAAACTTGGCGCGTCCCAAAATCTGCGGGGCGTCGATACTTGGCGAAAAGAACCCACGAAGGCGGTCTTGGCATGCAACGAGCAACGACGCGGTGTACAGACACATGAGTGGACTTGGCGCAGAGGCAGGGGTCAACGCAGGCGGGTGCTCGAGCAGGATTTGGCACCGATCGTCGTCCTCGCGTACTCACACGACAGAAGCAGGGGACTCCGGTGGTCGAAGGGCGTGGATGGAATGGACAAGCGGATCCGGGCTTGGGACAGCCGGTCCTCGCAAAATCAAAGAAGGAGCAGCGGCGCAGTGGAGTTCAAGAGGCTCCCTGGCCACAGCCTCCGCCCGCGGCGAGCGTGGGGACATGGGAGGGAGGCAGGGACCTGACCGGACCCTGGACGAGAACGGGGTCTCCGGCACTCGATGGAGACATAGCCGACGGCGGAGGGCGGTCCTAGGCCCCGGGTTCTGACTTGGAGACGACGGCGACGAAGACGAAGCAGGAAGGGAAGGATAAGCGCGGGGGGGAGAAGAGCCTGGCACGGTCATGGTGTGGGGCTCGCGCGCAGGGCGGCGGAGCAGGCTTGCAGCGATGATGACCGGAAGCAGGGGGCGGAGCAGTGGTTCCTGGCTGCAGGGCCTGGTCGAGAGGGAGAGATGGGGGTCAAGGAGGTGGGGAACAGGAGATGGGGTGCTGCGCGCGCGCTCTCCTGGCGGCGGGGTGGAGACGAGGGAGATCGAGAGGGAGGAGGGATCGATGGAGATGGGTGGCTGCGTGCGCGTGCGGCGCTGGAGGCGGACGAAAGGAAGGAGCAATTCGCTAGGGTTACGGGGGAACTGGGCCTTGGAGGCCAGCCCAGTAGAGAGGGGGGGTCAGCTGGGCCTTAAGGTAAATGGGCCGGTGCTGGAGGGAAACGGCCATAGGCCTAGTCGGCTGGGCTGCTGGTTGTGTGCTCTCTCTCTCTCTCTCCCCCTCATATTTTCTTTAACAGCAAACAAAGGAGAGAAGGGAAAGGAGGATGGAGGGGTTAGGGAAATAATTTGTGCACGAGTGTAATTTTTCTGGACTCACAAAAATGTGAGGAATTTAAATAAAATGGCAGAAGGATTTTTGGAGAAAATAGATTCGCACATGTTGAATATAATTCGACATGTTTGAATTTTGAAGCCCATTCGAAAGGACTCTAAATGGGTTGAGATTTTAGAGGAGCCTCGATAAAAGAGATGAGAAAAATATTGGCAAGGTTTGAAGGTCAAACTCGAAGAGGAATCGACATGGGAAATTTTTCGCACGTGTGTTATGGTTAATTCCAAAAGAATGGAATATTTATAATAGCTCCCTAATATATTGGGAGGATATGTTATATAGATAAATGACCAGGTGATTTCCCTCAGTTTAAATAGATCAAAGATCTATGCATTTTATTTACTGGAGTTGGAAAAAATATTAATGGCATGATGACATGATGCAATGAGCCTGATGCAAAGATGAATGCAATAAACAAAAACAAATCACACAACGAATCTTGGAACCCATGGAAGGCATCTGGAGCGCCGGTCTTGGGGCGTCACAACACTCCACCACTACAAGAGGATCTCGTCCCGAGATCTAGGATGGCAACGGAGAGAAATGAAAAAGGAAGAGAAGAGGTAAACTAAGTTGCTTCTTTGACAAATGAGTGAAACCAAAGAACCTTGAGAGGTTGAACAACTGGAAATAAAGAATACAACAGAGATGAACAAAGTTGAAAGCACTCCGTTAGAAAAGAGGAACAAGGAACATTACGGGAACCTTGTGGGTTGAAAGACATGAATGAAGAGCTCCCGCGACAAGGAAGGACATGTAACCACTCTGGTTGAAACGGAATAAGCAATGAAAAGAACATGATCTTCGCAATTTGAGATGACAAGTGAATAGAGCAACATCACAATGACTCCGGAAGAAGAATAGAAGATAGATCATTGAAATAAAAGAATGGAAAAGAAAATGCCAACTTCTGCCACAAATGAGCTTGGAAAGCACCCTTCCCAGAAGGTTATAACGGAGTTGTTGGAAAACCAACAACGAAACTAGTAAGCTTGTAGTGGGATTATGGAGAACATCTCCAAACTATGAGGTGAAATTTTTCCACTATCGGAAACAATAGATTGGATTGATATGAACAAGGAGACGAGACACTTATTTCACCGGGAGGATAAATAAAGAACTTGGGTCATTTATGAGCACCATAAATAGCAACAATCCTTAGGGGATGCTTTAGGTGAAATATAACCCAAGATAATTCCAATGAAGAGATTGATGGGTTTAAATATCTCATTCCTGACAACTTATCACCCATGAAACATGAAGGAAAACCATCAAGGATGACATAACACCATCTCAAAAGATAAGGTAGAAAGAATTGCACTTCATAATGCAAGATGAAGAATGCGTGAACTCCTTAAAACAAGACATGTGTTGAACACCATGTTTATTTTAGAGTATAGCTTGGCGGATCTTAGCTCGAGAGAAATCTTAAAGAACAATTGAAGAATGGAATGAATCCTTGACGAACCACCATGTAGAACCTCCATGAAGAACTCCGGTAACAAAATGATGATAAAAAGAAAAAGATGTTGAAAACACAAGGTGAAGCCTTGTGATGATTTAGATGGATCTTCGCGATGATATAATTGAGACAGCTTGGAACTCCGGGAAATGAAAAGACGAAACAATTGAAATTGAGAATTTGATGAACCTCCGGAATAAGGAATTGAATATAATCGATGAAACAAGAATAAGAATTACATTATGCTTACCTTCACCAATTTAAATTTATGGCACACAATGGATTTGGCATACTACTTATTCTCATTGAAAGGATTAAGAGAGATATAACACAAAGTGAATGGACCACCGGTAGGATTTAAACAATGAATAATTGATATGATAAAGAATGCATAGAAATCTTGAAATTACCACCATAAGAATTGAAAATGAATAAAGAAAAGATAAAGAAACACCGGGAAGAATTAGAGAATGAAAGAAGATACTTGAGGGAATTTAGATACATGAGAACGAATAGATCACGAGCTGATTAGAGAATATTTGAATGATGCACCGGTAAGATTTGGAGAACAATAGCTAAAAGCTGAGAATGAATAAACCCGAAATGATGGCCTTCGGAGAATCAAACTAAAAAGAATCTTGAATTGCTCCGGATAGGTAAAAAGAATTCTCATAATCGAAAAAAATTATGAGAGAATGGCATCAAGCTAGAACCATGAATCTTCAAGAGAATGGATATGATTGCAGAGAAACTCTTCTTCGGTCTTCAAAGTCCAAGAATGATGACGAGAAAGAACACCATGAATTATTGAGACACTCCGGAATAATGAGGAATATAAAGGTTGTACCGACGATGAAAATAATTTGAAAGATCTTGGAGAAAGACATTTGACTGATGACAATTCATTCTTACGTCAAACTTTAGAAGATTTGAGAATAGCTCCGAGAAAATAGAAGAGTCAGGTAAGATCCTGGGGAAAAACCTGTGGGTTAGGGCCCACTCAAAGGATACAACATTGAACGATTTAAACGAGAGAATGTGCCGGTTGAATTAAATGGCTTGAAGCTTGAGCAAAAGCAGAGTGGAAACATGAATCTTCGAGATATCTTCAGCACTCCGAAACAATTGAATAGCAAGCGGGGAATGATTATGAGGTGCACCGGCATGGGAAAAGCATTTGAAATGAGGAAAAGGATGTGATCAACAAAGCTTGAATTGAAACCACCGGAGAAGAAAGAGAACGAAGAATGATGAACTTGTAGAGCATCTTCATGAGAACCGCTGGGTACAACATTGAAAGACAATAATGAAGAGTCTTCTCATCCATAAGATAGATACTTGATTCAGTGATGCGGAGCATCCCACGACCATCCACATGGACGCCACCTCAACTATCTAAGCTCCAAGTGGACCAATGACAAGGGCTAGGGCACGTGCTATTCAATCCGAGGTGACATCACTCCTACTTGAGTTTCCCCCCTTTTCAAGTGAAACATGGCTACTGCCTAAGTCCGAGATACTATGTGTCACCAGGTACAACGCTCAAGACTCGGAGCTGAGGACTGTAGAAGAAGAGACAGGCGTCAACACTCTAGACAGCCCGGAACTTCCGCCCCCTGGACCTTCCGGCCGCCGATGACTTCGACTAGCCCAGGCGTGCCAACTCTCGGGTTAGCCCGGACCCCGTCCCGGACCTTCCGGCCCCCGGATGCCAGCACAGCTCCACCGCGCCAACTCTCTGGTTAGGCCGGACCCTCCCCGGAACCTCCGGTGCCCGGAACTTCTGGCCTAGCCCAGAACTTCTGGCCCTGCCTGCGCGCAGCCACTTGGGCCGAGGCCCGTGTACCCTTTCGTTACCTAGACTATATATACTCTATCCCGTACAACTTTCTAGGGTCAGCATTGGTTTAGCTCATTGAGAGATAGAGCATTGCTCATCCATATCGGATCTACTCCACGAGAGAGACCGCGGCCCCTCTACGGAGAAGATCCACCTTGGATTCAAGACCCCTTTACGGGAAGATCCCCTTGTGGATTCAAGACCTCCTCTCGGAGAAGAACCGGCTACCCTTTTGTATCGTCCTTAGTTGTCCGTGGATTCATGTATCATTCTATGTATCCGAGGATCTAGCACATGTGTGACTTGATCTTGTTGGTTTGAGTGATTCCCTTGTGTTTCCCCTCGTTTTCTCTCCCGTGTTCTTCGTATTTCATCGTTGGGATCCGCTCCTTTCGTGAAAGATCAGCCTATAGGGTTCCTACCCTACATCATCTTGGTATCTAGATCCACGTTGATCACAATTTCGGAGCCTCCCCGTTGTGTTTCTAGCCTATTTTTTGTTGTTTTTCTTCCTAATCCGAAAATCCCCACCAAAAATAGCCCCAAATTTTTTTTGGTGATTTGTTCGTGTGTTGAGATTTTGTTGGTTTTGATCCGTGAAGTTTGTGTGTGGCTCGTAGATCTATCCTCCCCACCTTCTTTTCCTCCAATTTCTTCTTTTCCCCCTTCGGATTTGGGCTTTTCCCCAAGTTTTTCCGCCCAAATCCACGATCCCCAAGTCTCTGTTCTTGGGAGAATCCCGACCACCGGAACTTCCGGTCCAGTCCGGACTTTCTGGCCCCCGGACCTTCCGGCCTTCCCAGAACATCCGGACCCTGGACCCTCCGTCTTGCCCGGAACTTCCGGCTTCGACCGAAAGTTTGCACTACTTCCACATTTCCACCCAAATTCCACCAAATTTTGTTCCGGTGCTCACCATATACCATATATACTTCCGCATACCTCCACCATTTCCGCATAACCCAACTATTTTTGGACGCTCTCCGACACAATTGCTACTTTGAGGTTTGAGACTTTGAGTTGCGGTACCGTATCCTTGTTGGGGAATGTAGTAATTTCAAAAAATTTCCTACGCACACGCAAGATCATGGTGATGCATAGCAACGAGAGGGGAGAGTGTTGTCTATGTACCAATGCAGACCGACTGCGGAAGCGATCACACAACGTAGAGGAAGTAGTCGTACGTCTTCCCGATCCGACCGATCCAAGCACCGTTACTCCGGCACCTCCGAGTTCTTAGCACACGTTCAGTTCGATGACGATCCTCGGGCTCCGATCCAGCAAAGCGTCGAGGAAGAGTTCCGTCAGCACGACGGCGTGGTGATGATCTTGATGTACTACCGACGCAGGGCTTCGCCTAAGCACTACAACGGTATGATCGAGGTGGAATTTGGTGGCAGGGGGCACCGCACACGGCTAAGGGACGATCAACAATGATCAATTGTGTGTCAAGAGGTGCCCCCTGCCCCCGTATATAAAGGAGCAAGGGGGAGGGGTTCGGCCGGCCAAGGGAGAGGGGCGCAGGAGGAGTCCTACTCCCACCGGGAGTAGGACTCCCCCTCCCCAATCCTATTCCTAATAGGAATCCTCAAGGGGGAAAGAGAGAAGGGGTGGCCGGCCACCTTCCCTAGTCCTAATAGGACTAGGGAAAGGGGGGGAGGTGCGCAGCCCTCTATGGCAGCCCCTTTCACTTTTCCACTAAGGCCCAATAGGCCCATTTGCCTCCCGGGGGGTTCCGGTAACCCTCCCGGTATTCCGGTAAAATCCCGATTTCACCCGGAACACTTCCGATGTCCAAACATAGGCTTCCAATATATCAATCTTTACGTCTCGACCATTTCAAGACTCCTCATCATGTCCGTGATCACATCTGGGACTCCGAACAACCTTCGGTACATCAAAATGCATAAACTCATAATAACTGTCATCGTAACGTTAAGCGTGCGGACCCTACGGTTCGAGAACAATGTAGACATGACCGAGACACATCTCCGGTCAATAACCAATAGCGGGACCTGGATGCCCATATTGGCTCCTACATATTCTACGAAGATCTTTATCGGTCAGACCGCATAACAACATACGTTGTTCCCTTTGTTATTGGTATGTTACTTGCCCGAGACTCGATCGTCGGTATCCAATACCTAGTTCAACCTCGTTACCAGCAAGTCTCTTTACTCGTTCCGTAATACATCATTCCGCAACTAACTCATTAGTTGCAATGCTTGCAAGGCTTAAGTGATGTGTATTACCGAGAGGGCCCAGAGATACCTCTCCGACAATCGGAGTGACAAATCCTAATCTCGAAATACGCCAACCCAACATCTACCTTTGGAGCCACCTGTAGTACTCCTTTATAATCACCCAGTTACGTTGTGATGTTTGGTAGTACCCAAAGTGTTCCTCCGGCAAACGGGAGTTGCATAATCTCATAGTCATAGGAACATGTATAAGTCATGAAGAAAAGCAATAGCAACATACTAAACGATCGGGTGCTAAGCTAATGGAATGGGTCATGTCAATCAGATCATTCAACTAATGATGTGACCTTGTTAATCAAATAACAACTCTTTGTTCATGGTTAGGAAACATAACCATCTTTGATTAACGAGCTAGTCAAGTAGAGGCATACTAGTGACACTGTGTTGGTATATGTATTCACACATGTATTATGTTTCCGGTTAATACAATTCTAGCATGAATAATAAACATTCATCATGATATAAGGAAATAAATAATAACTTTATTATTGCCTCTAGGGCATATTTCCTTCAATCCTTTTGTGTTTCGGCTATCTAGGTACGGTTCGACATCGACATCACCGCTGCTCATTTTCGCCACGGACGCGTCATCGACAACGACCACCTCGACTACAACTTGGTATTCGTGCCACCATTTTGACACCTTACCGGAAGCAAGATCGGTAACCTCATCTTGGTATTGGACATATTACTCTTGCCATTACATTGATAGCCATCATAGCCTTACTCCTTTGCGTTGCTTACCCATCGAGACTAGCCATTGAGTATTGCCGGCAACAAGACTTGTGCACATTAGTGATCATACTTCCCATAGCATACATACATCATTGTTGCCTATATTGGTATCAGCTCTTTTGTCACAAAGTTGTCATCGCATACTCACTTGCTATCTTGGTTTGTCAAGCATTGCATGAGAAAAGAGTTCAAACATCAAAGAGCCAAACAAGCTTTTAAGCAAAGAGGAAGGATAAGCAAAGAGCTTTTAAGAAAGAACCATAGCATCATACAACATTAAGATTGTCATACTCGATCATCTTGGATCATATCATAACAACACCTTGCATACAAAGTATTTGGGATAGAAGTCGTTACATTTTTGCTAAGTAGGTTGTGCACAAGTTCTTGCATCCGCCTATCTGCAATCATGCTAGCGTCTCTCTAGTGTTGTACAACAAGAGCATTTTCGTGGATTCCACATTTTGGCTTACCCTTGGTTGCACAACCCCACTTATCTTTTTGCGTGTGTGTTTCCGTGTACCTTATATGCTTGGTATACTTGTTACATTGCATCTTGCGAATATTTCCGACATTATTGAAGCTCACTTACAATTACATCAAATTTTGTGCCACCATCCTAACCAAGCTCCACCAAAAGCTTTTACTTGTGTAGGTGTGAGAAACCGACAAGAACTCGTACCAATTGTGCTATTTCCTTGTCCTACATTGGAGTGATCCTCGATCCACTTTCAACTTCGGTCAAGGTACATTTGGTACTCGTTCTTCCCTTTCTACCACTCACATTTGTCTTGGAATGATGGATAGGCCAAGTACTTCTACCAACCCACTCTTCATGGAGCAAGACGACGACATGAACTCCTTCGTCACCAAGAGTCACCTCTTTGGTGCACAACGTGCTTTGCATCAAGAGCAACAAGCTATGAGTGAACGCATCGTCAACCTTGCCGCCGACTTACGACTTTCCGAGCAACATACAAGGGACTACTTTGACCACAAGCTCGACGATCACAAGGAAGAGAATGACACAAGGATGGACGAGATTTGCGCTTTGTTGCTCAACCGCTCTTCTTCCACTTCAAGAAGGAGCCGTTCAAGTCGCCATTCCGACTTTACCCTCTCCGGCTCAAGTACACTGACATCAAACACTCTTCGTCGAGCCGCGCGCACCGACCATCAAGCAAACCTCAATCCACATCGGGACACCGACTCTCAAGAGCACCGACGACGTCAAGCCGAAGAAGCCTTTGCACTAGCTCGAGAACGACAACAACAACGCCAACATGAAGAGGAAGAACGCGCGCGTCTACACCAAAATGCACAAGATGTCGAGGCTCAACGTAAAGAACAACAACTCCGTGATGCTCAAGCACTTGAGGCGCAACAAGCTCTACGCGATGCGAGTCGAGCCGTTGCCGACCGAGGCCGTAAAGACCGTGAATAAGAGGAAGCACTTCGCGAAGAAATTCATGAACGACGACTTCAAGCTCGCATGCATCGTCTAATTCCTCCTCGAGCTCGATGCGCTTCCTCCACAAGCTCGCCAAGACCATCAAGTTCATCAAGAGCATGAAAACAATGGGAATACTCCGCAACAAGAGCAACACGAGGTTGACAACCCTCCACGACAAGAGCACCACGAGTTGAACAATCATCTACAACATGGGCGTCATCATCCCCGACCCCAACACAATGAAGAGCAACGCTACGGCAAACTCAAGTTCACCATGCCCAAGTTCAACGAAAGCAACGATCCCGAAGAATACCTTTCATGGGCATTGAAAGTTGACAAGATCTTCCATTTGCACAATTATGAAGAAGAGAAGAAGATCGCGATGGCATCCCTTGAGTTCCATGACTATGTCCTCATTTGGTGGGAACAAATCATAGAGCACCGTGAGGCAAGAGGTGAACCACCCATCACTACTTGTGCACAAATGAAGGATGTCATGAGAGCACGCTTCGTGCCTACCTACTACAGCCGCGACCTCTTCAAGAAACTCCAACAACTCAAGAAAGGAACCAAGAGCGTTGAAGAGTACTACAAGGAGATGGAGATTGCCATGATATGAGCCAATGTCACGGAAGATGATGAGCAAACAATGGCACGTTTCTTGAATGGACTCAATCATCCTATCAAGAAGATCGCCGACTTCCAACCATACTAAAATCTCATCGAGCTAGTGCACCAAGCTACCAAAGCGGAACGCCAAGTGCAAGATGATTTCAAGTACGCCAAGTTCTCATCCAAGTCCTACGGCTTATCCAATAACCAAGCTTCAACGACTCCAACACCGACTACGAGACCTTCTACTTCCGACATCGACAAGTCGACTTCCAAGAAAGCTTCGCCAACTACAAGCAACCCTACTATGGGCAACTTCAAGCTGAGAGCTTCATCATCATCAACCCCAACCGATGAGACCGTCAAGACGAGTTCCTTCAAGTGTTTCACTTGCGGGGGACGAGGCCACAAGTCCTACGAGTGCACCAACAAGCGGACCATGGTCTTCAACGACGATGGCACTTATGACTCAATGAGTGAAGGTGAAATGGAAGCACTTGAGCAAGTCGCCATGCACCGCCAAGTGAACAAGGAAGACGAACAAGTATTTTGTGATGAAGACTCAAGTCCTGCACTTGTTGTCTCAAAAGTCTTGACTCTCCAACATCACCAAGAAGAAGAAAAACGATGCCACATATTCCACACCAAGGCCGGCATCAATGGACGATCCGTCAAGGTCATCATCGATGGAGGGAGTTGTCACAATCTCGCAAGTGAAGAACTTTGCTCCAAGCTCCAATTGCCCAAGACGAAGCATCCACATCCTTACAAAGTGCAATGGCTTAGTGACTCCGGCACCATCCAAGTCGAGCACCGAGTATAAATCTCCTTCAAGATCGGCGCCTACGAAGACAACTTGGAGTGCGACGTTGTTCCAATGACCGTTTGTCATCTTCTCCTTGGACGGCCATGGCAATTCGATAGGGGAGTCGTCCACAACGGTCGGACGAACCACTACATCTTCATGATGAAGGGCAAGGAGTACGTCCTCCGTCCAATGTCGCCAAGTTAAGTGATCACCGACAAGCATACCACCCATCGTGGAGAGAATGGTGAGAGAGTAAGCCACCAAAAAGAGAGTGAGCGCCACAAGCCCAAATTGAGTGCCTCCATGATGAGCGAAAACAAGAACTTAGTTCTATTTGCCACCAAACGTGAGATGAGAGAAGTGTGTGAGAACCCATCTAGTGTCCTACACTATGTCATCGTGTGCAAGGACAATGCACCACAAACTAACACCACTCACACTCTTCCTCTAGTGTTGTCTTCTCTTTTGCAGGAATTTCAAGATGTTTTTCCCGATGAGCTACCTCCGGGACTACCTCCTCTACGAGGCATTGAGCACCGAATTGACCTCATCCCCGGAGCACCACTTCCAAACAAAGCTCCATACCGCGTCAACCACGAAGAAACCAAAGAAATTCAAAGGCAAGTAAAACATATCATAGACCATGGACATGTGCGTGAAAGTTTGAGCCCTTGTGCCGTTCCGGTCATTCTTGTGCCAAAACGTGATGGTAGTTTTCGCATGTGCTCCGATTGTAGACCTATCAATGCTATCACCGTTCATTATAGGTATCCCATTCCACGCCTAGATGATATGCTTGATGAGCTTAGCGGTGCCACTATATTTTCCAAAATTGATCTTAAGAGTGGTTACTATCAAATCCGCATACAAGAGGGTGATGAATGGAAAACCGCCTTCAAAACCAAGTTTGGTTTGTATGAGTGGTTAGTCATGCCTATGGGTCTTTCGGAAGCACCGGGCACTTTTATGCGCCTCATGAATCATGTCTTTCGCCCTTACATTGGTATATTTGTTGTGGTCTACTTTGATGATATTCTTGTGTTTAGCAAATCTATCCAAGAGCATGTCACCCATGTCCGCACCGTTTTGCAAACTCTTAGGAAAGAGCGTCTCTATGCTAATATGGAGAAATGCCTTTTTGGTGTTGATAAGCTTGTTTTCTTAGGATTTGTTGTCTCTTCTAAGGGTGTTCATGTAGATGAGTCCAAGATCAATGCTATTAAGACTTGGCTGCAACCAACCTACTTGCATCAAGTGCATAGTTTCCTTGGCCTTGCGAGCTTCTATCGTCACTTTGTAAAGGATTTTAGCACCATTGCTTCACCTTTGCATGCTTTGAGCAAGAAGAATGCGCCTTTTGTTTGGGGACCATGCCAAGATACCGCATTCAATGAGCTTAAGAATTTTCTTACTCATGCTCCTGTGCTTGCTTTACCCAACTTCGACAAACCTTTTGAAATTCATTGCGATGCTAGTGGTAATGTCCCATAGCTTAATGCAAGAGAAGCGCCCCATAGCTTACTTTAGTGAGAAACTTTCCAGAGCGCAACTCAACTACCCCATCTATGACAAAGAGCTATATGCTTTAGTCAGCGTTTTGCATGAATGGGAACACTACCTTCGTCCTCATGAGTTTATCATTCATACCGATCATGAGACTCTCAAGTATCTTAAGGGACAAACTAAGTTGAACAAGCGTCATGCTAAATGGAGTGAATTTATTGAATCTTTTCCATATGTCATCAAGTACATCAAAGGTAAAGAAAACATAGTAGCGGATGCTCTTTCCTGCATTTGCATGCTTTTCATGCAACTTGAGTTAAATGTCATTGGCTTCGAGCATATCAAAGACTTATATGAGCATGATACAAATTTTGCCATTCCTTATGCCAAGTGTTTGTCGAATACATCTTGGGAACACTATTACATCAAAGATGGCTACCTTATGAGAGCTAATAAACTTTGCATTCCCGAGTCCTCGCTTTGTTTGTTGCTTTTGTAGGAATCTCATGGAGGAGGCTTAATGGGACACTTCGGATGCGACAAGATGTTCGCCACACTCTCGAAGAGCTACTTTTGGCCAAAGATGTTTCGGGACGTCAATCATTTCACCAACCGGTGTTCTACATGTCGCAAAGCTAAGTCCAAAGCTCAATCTCATGGTCTCTATATGCCTTTACCGATTCCATACCAACCTTGGGAAGACATTAGCATGGACTTTGTGCTTGGTTTGCCTCGGACTCGCAACGGGAAAGATTCCATATTTGTCGTTGTGGACCGTTTCTAAAAAAATGGCACACTTTATTCCTTGTAACAAGATAGACGATGCTTCACATGTGGCTAATCTCTTTTGTAGGGAAATATTGCGTCTACATGGTGTGCCAAAGACTATCGTCTCGGACCGCGACGTCAAGTTCCTTAGCTACTTTTGGAAGACCCTATGCGCCAAGCTCAGAATCAAGCTACTCTTCTCCACGGCATACCATCCTCAAACCGACGGCCAAACGGAGGTGACAAACCGCACACTCTCCGCTCTACTTCGAGTACTCATCAAGAAGAACATCCAGGAGTGGGAGGAGTGTCTACCCATCGCCGAGTTCGCCTACAACCGAGCAAGACACTCAACAACCGGCAAGTCCCCTTTCGAGGTCGTCTACGGATTCAACCCTTTGTCACCATTGGATATTCTACCTCTACCACTCCAAGAGCGAATCAATTTGGACGCAAGTGCACGAGCGACTCATATCAAGAAGGTGCATGAAGATACAAGAAACACCATCGAGCGCCAAGTACAACGCCTTGCGACCAAGCTCAACGTCAACAAGCAACCTATGGTCTTCAACATTGGTGATCTCATGTGGCTACACCTTCGCAAGGAGTGCTTTCCACAGGAACGCAAGTCTAAGCTTCGACCTCGAGCCGATGGACCCTTCAAGGTGCTCGCACGCTACAACGACAATGCTTACAAGATCGACCTCCCACAGGACAAATACAACATGAGCGACATCTTCAACATTAAAGATCTCTCTCCTTTCCATGGTGATGAAGAACTCGATCCGAGGACGGATCTTCCCCAAGGGAGGGGAGAAGCTGCGGAGCATCCCACGACCATCCACATGGACGCCACCTCAACTATCCAAGCTCCAAGTGGACCAATGACAAGGGCTAGGGCACGTGCTATTCAATTCGAGGTGACATCACTCCTACTTGAGTTTCCCCCCTTTTCAAGTGAGACATGGCTACTGCCTAAGTCCGAGATACTATGTGTCACCAGGTACAACGCTCAAGACTCGGAGCTGAGGACTGTAGAAGAAGAGACAGGTGTCCACACTCTGGACAGCCCGGAACATCCGGTCAGAGCCCGGAACTTCCGGCCCCCGGACCTTCTGACCGACCCGGAGCTTCCGGCCGCCGATGACTTCGACCAGCCCAGGCGTGCCAACTCTTGGGTTAGGCCGGACCCCGTCCCGGACCTTCCGGCACCCGGATGCCAGCACAGCTCCACCACGCCAACTCTCTGGTTAGGCCGGAACCTCCGACCCTGCCTGCGCGCAGCCACTTGGGCCGAGGCCCGTGTACCCTTTCATTACCTAGACTATATATACTCTATCCCGTACAACTTTCTAGGGTCAGCATTGGTTTAGCTCATTGAGAGATAGAGCATTGCTCATCCATATCGGATCTACTCCACGGGAAAGAACGCGGCCCCTCTACGGAGAAGATCCACCTTGGATTCAAGACCCCTTTACGGGAAGATCCCCTTGTGGATTCAAGACCTCCTCTTGGAGAAGAACCGGCTACCCTTTTGTATCGTCCTTAGTTGTCCGTGGATTCATGTATCGTTCTATGTATCCGAGGATCTAGCACATGTGTGACTTGATCTTGTTGGTTTGAGTGATTCCTTGTGTTTCCCCTCGTTTTCTCTCCCGTGTTCTTCGTATTTCATCGTTGGGATCCGCTCCTTTCGTGAAAGATCGGCCTATAGGGTTCCTACCATACATCATTCAGGAATCTGAGTCCTTGAAGAAAAATAAAGGGTGGGAGGGCGGGAAAACAATGGCAACTTGGGACGGATGAAACAAATAACGTTGAGAAGACTTGAGTTGATCTTGTGGATGTTGAAAATGATCGGATCCACTTGAAGAGAGACACACCGGTTCAGAAGAAATTAAGATGGTAAAATCGAAGATCAAGAAGGATTTTGTATTCACATAGAAATATGAGAACACCGCTTAGGAAAGGTATGGAATCAATATTTGACTTCGAAGCAACTCGAATACCACAACTGAAAACAAAACAAAGGATTGGTTTGCAAGATAAGCCAGAAACAAACATATGATAGACCCCATATCGTATCATGTGTCTGTTGGAAGGATATCCTACGTGATACTTGAATTCCCACGTATAAACTCCCAAAACTTTCTGGTTATGTAATCAGGTGTTGGGGATATAGGGGAAACATAATATCTCACCCAAACTAGCAAATCCTACATCCAGCTGTATCCATCCTTCAAAACATAACCAAGAAACCTTTGGAAATCATTTACCTGAACCTTCCAAAAGCATCCATTATACAAGTTATGGCAATACTCCCAAACTCCCTCCCTAGTACTGGGTGACGTCAAGGTTATCTCAACAACTACATAAAAGAATTTTTTGATGTCGGTGAACTCAGGTATTCGAGAACTGCAACGATAAAATTGTGATGACAACACCTCGGAGCTCAACTCCCTAGGACACTGCCACAACCCCTAAATGTCAGGAGGCACCGAGAACAATGTTCTCATCACAAAACCATCAGAATGATTCCAAGATACCTGTGTGATCTTAAAAAAAATCCGTGAAATTTGAGGAGAGAAGAGTGAAAACTTCTACGTCAGGAGGCCTCACCAGAGCGACGAGAGGACTGAGGAGTAAAAACAATCCTACTCTCCGATATATATAATCCTAAGACTCAAAACATTTTGTTCTATACTCAACAACGTCAGTGATTCGATCAAGCAGGGGCTCCTAAGTCGGGGATAGCTCTGATTACCAACTTGTAACACCCACAATGCGGCTATATCTCCCACGTGTCGGGGCACGACTTAGAGGCATAGCCACATGGTAGGTTTGTCGCAAGAGGGGTAATCTTCACACAATCCCATGTACTGAATAAGAAAGGGATAAAGAGTTGCCTTACAATCACCACTTCACACAATTACAAGTTAAACATACAACATCCAGAATACAATCAACGTCCGACTACGGAACCAAAATAAAAGAAGACAACCCCATATGCTAGATCCCCGATCGTCCCTACTGGGCTCCACTACCGATCAACCGGAAAATACACAAAACAATGATCAAGATCTTCATCGAGCTCCCACTTGAGCTGGGTTGCGTCATCTGCACTGGTATCATTGGCACCTGCAACTGTTTGGAAGTATCTGTGAGTCACGAGGACTCAGCAATCTCACACCCGCGAGATCAAGACTATTTAAGCTTATTGGTAGGATAGGGTAATGAGGTGGAGCTGCAGCAAGCACTAAGCATATATGGAGGCTAGCATACGCAAATAAGAGCGAGAAGAGAAGCAACCCGGCAGTCGTGATCTAGAAGTGATCAAGAAGTGATCCTGAAACTACTTACGTTCATGCATAACACAAGAACTGTGTTCACTTCCCGGACTCCGCCAGGAAGAGACCATCACGGCTACACACGCGGTTGATGCATTTTAATTAAGTTAAGTGTCAAGTTCTCTACAACCGGATATTAAAAAATTCCCATCTGCAAAATAACCGCGGGCACGGCTTTCGAAAGTTCAAACCCTGCAGGGGTGTCCCAACTTTGCCCATCACAAGCTCTCATGGTCAACGAAGGATATTCCTTCTCCCGGGAAGACCCGATCAGTCTCACAATCTCGGTTACAAGACATTTCGACAATGGTAAAACAAGACCAGCAAGACCGCCCGATGCACCGAGATCCTGATAGGAGCTGCACATATCTCGTTCTCAGGGCAACACCGGATAAGCTAAGCATACATGTACCAACATAACCCAAGAAGGGACGGTCCCGCACGGTGCTCTAGTTCGGACCAACACTTAGAGAAGCACTGGCCCGGGGGGTTAAAATAAGATGACCCTTGGGTTAATTACTCCCAAGGGAAAGGTATAGGTTGTTAGGCAAATGTAAAACCAAGGTTGGGGCTTGCTGGAGGAGTTTTATTCAAAGGGAACAGTCAAGGGGTTCCCATAACACCCAACCGCATAAGGAACGCAAAATCAAGGAACATAACACCGGTATGATGAAAACTAGGGCGGCAAGAGTGGAACAAAACACCAGGCATAGGGCCGAGCCTTCCACCCTTTACCAAGTATATAGATGCATGAAAGTAAATAAGATATATTGTGATATCCCAAACATATCCATGTTCCAACAAGGAAGAAATTTCATCTTCACCTGCAACTAGCAACGCTATAAGAGGGGCTGAGCAAAAGCGAAACATAGCCAAACAACGGTTTGCTAGGAAAGGTGGGTTAGAGGCTTGACATGGCAATATGGGAGGCATGATATAGCAAGTGGTAGGTAGCGCGACATAGCGACAGAGCGAACAACTAGCAAGCAAAGATAGAAGTGATTTCGAGGGTATGGTCATCTTGCCTGAAATCCCGCAAGGAAGAAGAACGATTCCATGAAGAAGACAAACGGGCGTAGTCGAACGGATCCCCACAACTCCAGAACGAAACCGAAGCTAACAAGAGAAGCAACCTGGAGAGAAGCAGGCAACATAGTAAACAACCATCACATAAACATGGCATGATGCACAACCAAGTATGATGCATGTCCGGTTTAATAAGGCATGGCATGGCAAAGTGCACAAGCAAAACTATAAGTTTAGTGGAGCTCAATATATATGCAACGAGTTGCATATTGACAAAACACCACATTTAATTATTTAGTTCTCTCCCGTTTAAACTAGTCAAAAAATTAAATGTTGTTTAAACATGGCAAGAGGTGGAGCATAAGTAAACTAAACATTTAGGGAAGTTTAAATGAGGCTGGAAATAACAAACAACAATTCCGGTAAATCCCCATATGCATTTAGCAATTTGGTGCAACAACAATTTTAAACATTTAAATGTTATTATAATGAGGCGAATGACATGTGCAAGTTTTATGCAGTTTTTTGAAAATGTTGACATGATAAGATATAAGGCATTTGTCATCGTGGCGGAAACGAAAGTAGTGCCATGGTGAAGATAACGAAAACGGTGCCACGGCAACATTCCGGTTCCAGTAACTCAATTGAGATACCTATGCAAAAGAGGAATGTGCGGATGCGTGGAACACACAAGAGATGGTGGGGTGATCCCGGTTACCGGGTGTCCCATGTGTTGGTGGCATGGCAACCGAGGGTCGTGCACGAAACAAACGGGCACGGTGCAAACACGGGGTTCAACTCGTATCACACAACATTCATCCACGGTTGTCGTCTCAACGTTATACTTTTGAAGCATGTGTTTTCGGGACGGAACGAGTTCGTAGAGGGAAGTAGAGTAAGTAGTAGTTCATGGGTCGTCAAGGGAAGTAGTGGTTCATGTCCGTAGATGTTCGGGGTCATGACACGGATCTTGACGTCCACGGGGTCTTCAGCGATGGTCATGGTACATGTTCCCTAGACGTTCGGGCGGCGGTAGTGGTACAAGTTTTGAAGGGGAAGTAGAGGTTCATGTTTCATAGTTGTTGAAGGTCGCCGATAGTTGTACAGAGTCGTTGTTGGACTTGACGGATCCGATGCCTCCGGACATAGTGGTACATGTTCGTTTTCGGAGAGGTACTTGGCGTTCTTCTTCTCAAAGTGTAGTCAAACTTGACGTATCCGAGGGCTCCAGGCGTGGTGGTACTTGTCGAAATCCACATCGGATGAAGTTGAACATCTTTAAACGGAACTTGGCGCGTCCCAAAATCTGTGGGGTCGGTACTTGGCGAGAAGAACCCACGAAGGCGGTCTGGGCATGCAACGAGAAACGACGCGGTGTACAGACGCATGAGTGGACTTGGCGCAGAGGCATGGGACAACGCAGGCGGGTGCTCGAGTAGGATTTGGCGCCGGTCGTCGTCCTCGCATACTCACACGACAAAAGCAGCGGTCTCCGGTGGTCGAAGGGCATGGATGGAACGGACGAGCGGATCCAGGCTTGGGATGGCCGGTTCTTGCCAAATTGAAGAAAGAGCAGCGGCGCAGCGGAGTTTAAGCGGTTCCCTGGCCACGACCTTCACCGGCGGAGAGCGTGGGGACATGTGAGGGAGGTCGGGACCTGACCGGACCCTGGACAAGAACGGGGTCACCAGCGCTCGATGGAGACAGAGCCGACGGCGGAGGGCGGTCCCGGGCGCCGGGTTCTGACTTGGAGACGACGACAACAAAAATGAAGCGGGAAGGGAAGGAGAAGCGCGTGGGGAAGAAGAGCCTGGCACGGTCACGGTGTGGGGCTCGCGCGCAAGGCGGCGGAGCAGGCTTGCGGCGAGGATGACCGGGAGCAGGGGGCGGAGCAGTGGTTCCTGGCGGCGGGGCCTGGTCGAGAGGGAGAGATGGGGGGTCGAGGAGGTGGGGAACGGGAGATGGGGTGCAGCGCGCGCGCTCTCCTGGCGGCGGGGTGGAGACGAGGGAGACCGAGAGGGAGGAGGGATCGATGGAGATGGGTGGCTGCGTGCGCGTGCGGCGCTCGAGGCGGACAAAGGGAAGGAGCAGCTCGCTAGGGTTACGGGAGAAGTGGGCCTTGGATGCCGGCCCAGTAGAGAGGGGGGCCGGCTGGGCCTTAAGGCAAATGGGCCGGTGCTGGAGGGAAACGGCCATAGGCCTAGTCGCCTGGGCTGCTGGTTGTGCTCTCTCTCTCTCTCCCTCATATTTTCTTTAACATAAAACAAAGGAGAGAAGGGAAAGCAAGATGGAGGGGTTAGGGAAATAATTTGTGCACAAGGGTAATTTTTCTGGACTCACAAAAATGTGAGGAATATAAATAAAATGGCAAGAGGATTTTTGGAGAAAATAGATTCGCACATGTTGAATATAATTCGACATGTTTCAATTTTGAAGCCCATTCTAAAGGACTCTAATTGGGCTGAGATTTTAGAGGAGCCTCGATAAAAGAGATGAGAAAAATATTGGCAAGGTTTGAAGGTCAAACTCGAAGAGGAATAGACATGGGAAATATTTTGCACGTGTGTTATGGTTAATTCCAAAAGAATGAAATATTTATAATAGCTCCCTAATATATTGGGAGGATATGTTATATAGAGAAATCACCAGGTGAGTTCCCTCAATTTAAATAGATCAAAGATCTATGCATTTTATTTAGTGGGGTTGGAAAAAAATTAATGGCATGATGACATGATGCAATGCACCTGATGCAAAGATGAATGCAACAAACAAAAACAAAACACATAACGAATCTCAGAACCGATTGAAGGCATCTGGAGCGCCGGTCTTGGGGCGTCATACATAGGTCCTCTTGGCACTTGGTGAGATGATGATAGGTCCACGGGGATGACCATAGGATGCTCTACATCAGTTGGTAGAAGTACTTGGCCTATCCATCATTTCAAGGAAATATGTGAGTGGGAGAAAGATAAGAACTTATACCAAATGTACCTTGATCGATGTGGAAGATGGATCAATGATCACTCAAATGTGGAACAAGGAAATATCACAACTGGTACCAATTCTTGTCGGTTTCTCACACCTACACAAGTAAAAGCTTATAGTAGAGCTCGGTTAGGATGGTGGCACAAAATTTGATGCAATTGTTAGTGAGCTTCAATAATGTTGGAAAAGATTCACAAATTTGCAAATGCAACCAATAGACCAATAGCAAAATGTGGTACACGGAAACACACACGCAAAGATAAGTGGGGTCGTGCAACCAAGGGATGAGCCAAAATATGGAATCCACGAAAAATGCTCTTGTTGCACAACACTAGAGAGACGCTAGCACGATTGCACAATAGGCAGATACGAAGACTTGTGCACGACCTACTAGGAAAAAATGCAACGACTTCTATCCCAAGTATGCTCTATGTATGGTATTCCGATGATATGATCCAAGATGATCTAGTATGACAGTCTTAATGTAGTATGATGCTATGGTTCTTGCTTAAAAGCTCTTTGCTTATCTTTCCCTTTTGCTTAAAAGCTTGGTTGGCTCTTTCTCTTTTGAGCTCTTTTCTCATGCAATGCTTCACGAACCAAGATAGCAATTGTGTATGCAATGACAACTTTGTGACACAAAATATGATATCAAGATATGTACCAAAATGATATGGTAAGTATGCAATTTGAAGTATGACCACTAATGTGTACAAGTGACATTCCCGGCAATACTCAATGGCTAGTCTCGATGGGTAAGATATGCAAAATTGGGCTATGGTGGTTATCAATGTAATGGCAAGAATGTATAATGATGGGATATCACGATACCAAGATGAGGATACCGTTCTTGCTTACGGTATGGTGTCAAAATGGTGGAGTGGTCGTTGTTGATGACGCGTCCATGGCAAAGATGAGCAGCGGTAATGTTGATGTAGAACCGTACTTAAATAGCCGAAACAAAATAGGACACAGAACCGCAACTCAAATTCTCATAGCAAAACATGACAAAATTGTCGGAGTTGATAGCTGATGTGGACATAGCATGTAGAGATACAACAAAAAATATTGTTCGCATATACAATAATCAGGCGATCTCTGTTAATAATTATATAAATTATAAATTTATTATTCTGAATAGAAATACAACACAATCTCTTTTTTTGTGCAGAGTTGACAAAGAATTATACAAACCATGTGTCAAGATACGAAGGTGTATGTCTACTTATACGTATGGATGTGTGTATAAATGCATGCATGTGAGCATCCAAGCATGCACTCCATCGAACCATCCATCCCATCTATCATGCATGCAAATGCCACGAGGGCTAGGCAATTTGATTTTGACTAAATGGGCCAAGAGGAGTAAACTGCTGGGTCGAAAGGATATTTTGGTGCACTAATTACACCACAACAGGCCAACGTGTCTCATCAATAGAAGCAACCTCCACGTCATGCATGCAGTGTCCGGACTTCGTACGGCAAGCGTTCGGGGACACCATGAGGCAGCCGATCCACTTAATAAATAGCTAGTCTAAATTATGGCTTAGACTCGGGTTTTATTGTATTGTATAGCCATCGCTACAATTTTGCATCTACGAGACGTTTAGGACTACCGCCTTGTCAGATCCACAATGGAACCCAAACTTTTAATCTAATTCGTGTGCTTAATTTTTCATCTGCAATTTCAGATTGCAATTCACTTTTGTTCTTGCCTGTTCTTCGATTGCTTGGAGGAACTCGAACCTCGTTCTTCAGGTTGATCGTGCCTGCGGCAAGGTCAATAACTATCAGAGATTGGTTTAGCGATTGTCAAGGCGTATCGTCAGGTACGGTATAACCAGATCGTCAAGGTCAAAATCCACCATATCGATAGTTTTCCCCACTCTAATTGAAAGATCGGGCCGCCGTCACATTAATAGCGGTTAAGCGATGGTGGTGTTTGCGGGAAATGGTGGTGCTATGCAGAATTGATGGTGTTATGCGGAAGTGAATGTGGGCGCCGGAGCAAAATTTGGCGGAAGTTAGGCAGAAAACGGTGTGGTGGATGGAGATGTTGCTGTCAGGGGCCGGATGTCCGGGCTTGAGGGCCGGATATCCGGGTGGCCGGATGTCCGGGGGTTGGGCCAGATGTCCGGGCACTGGATCTGTGGACGAACTCGAGGAACTCCACGTGGAAGAGGCAAATTCGGGAGATTTTGTGGATGGAAATTGCGGAAAAGATGGGGGAAAGCTAGATCTACATCCAACACGTGAAATCCATGGATCAAATCCAACAAAACTTCATCACAAACAAAATTGGGGGGCTCTTTTTCTGTGGAATTTTTGAATTTGGGACAAAATCAACTAAACAAGTCTAGAAAACAAAGAGGGGAGGCTCCAAAATCGTGATCAACTGGCTCATGATACCAAGATAATGTAGGGTGGAACCCTGGATGGCCGATCTTTCACGAAAGGAGCAGATACCAACAAAGAACACGAAGAACACGAGGGGAAACACGAGAGAAACACTCAAACCAATGAGATTAGGTCACACATATGCTAGATCCTCAAAACACAAAAGGAGATACAAGATCCAAGATCAATAAAGGACGATACAAAGGTAACCGGTTCTTCTCTCTGAGGAGGTCTTGAGGGGTCTACCCATGAAGGGGTCTTGAATCCAAGGTGGATCTTCTCCGAAGAGGTAACGGTCCCTTGCAATGGAGTAGATCCGGATGGATGAGCGAACCTCTATCTCACATATGAGCTAACACAACGCTAACCCTAGAAAGAGGGAGGAGGAGGAGTATATATAGTCTAGGTTGGCGAACGGGTACATGGGCCTCGGCCCTACACTGTGCGCAGACGGGTGAGGTCGAATGTCCGGGCGTCGGGCCGGATGTCTGGGCTTTTGCGAGGGGGCGGATGTTCGGGCTGGCAGTGTCGGTCTTGGTGCATTCGGGATGGAGGACGTCGGATTGCCAGGCTTGAGATGGATTTCCGGGCTGTGCCAGATGTCCGGGCTGAGGCCGGATGTCCGGGGCCTGTTGGTACTTGGCAACTGTCGTTGTAGATGCTCCAAGAGTCGGATGTCCGGGGTCATGGCCAGATGTCTGTGTGCTAGAAGCTGCTCTTGACTCCTTCCATTGGTTCTCTTCGTCCTGAACTTGGGGACTTGTTTGTCTTCACGTGCATCTTCGGGAGGGTCCTCTTGATACCTAATCATGCACAACATTTCGGACTTAGGTAGTATCCATGTCTCGAGTGGATCGTATGTGATATCAGTAAGGAAGCAAGTCACCTCGGTCTCAAGAGCTCTAGCTCTAGCTCATGTCATAGGTCCTCTTGGCACTTGGTGAGATGATGGTAGGTCCATGGGGATGACCAAGGATTCTCTGCATCAGTTGGTATAAGTACTTGGCCTATCCATAATTTCATGGAAATATGTGAGTGGGAGAAAGATAAGAACTTATACCAAATGTACCTTGATCGATGTTGAAGATGGATCAATGATCACTCAAATGTGGAACAAGGAAATAGCACAATTGGTACCAATTCTTGTTGGTTTCTCACACCTACACAAGTAAAAGCTTATAGTGGAGCTCGGTTAAGATGGTGGCACAAAATTTGATGCAATTGTTAGTGAGCTTCAATAATTTTGGAAAAGATTCACAAATTTGCAAATGCATCCAGTAGACTAATAGAAAAATGTGGTACATGGAAACACACATGCAAAGAGATAAGTGAGGTCATGCAACCAAGGGATGAGCCAAAATGTGGAATCCACGGAAAATGCTCTTGTTGCACAACACAAGAGAGACGCTAGCATGATTGCACAATAGGCAGATACGAAGACTTGTGCACAACCTACTAAAAAAATGCAATGACTTCTATCCCAAGTATGCTCTATGTATGGTATTCCGATGATATGATCCAAGATGATCTAATATGACAGTCTTAATGTGGTATGATGCTATGGTTCTTGCTTAAAAGCTCTTTGCTTATCTTTCCCTTTTGCTTAAAAGCTTGGTTGGCTCTTTCCCTTTTGAGCTCTTTTTGTTGAGGAACGTAGTAATTTCAAAAAAAAATCCTACGCACACGCAAGATCATGGTGATGCATGGCAACGAGAGGGGAGAGTGTTGTCCACGTACCCTCGTAGACCGAAAGCGGAAGAGTTAGCACAACGCGGTTGATGTAGTCGTACGTCTTCACGATCTGACTGGTCAAGTACCGAATGCACGACACCTCCGAGTTCAGCACACGTTCAGCCCGATGACATCCCTCGAACTCCGATCCAGCCAAGTGTTGAGGGAGAGTTTTGTCTGCACGACGGCGTGGTGACGATGATGATGTTCTACCGACGCAGGGCTTCGAATAAGCACCGCTACAGTATTATCGAGGTGGACTATGGTGGAGGGGGGCACCACACATGGCTAAAAGATCAAACGATCAATTGTTGTGTCTATGGGGTGCCAACTGCCCCCATATATAAAGGAGCAAGGGGAGGTGCGGCCGGCCAGGAGGAGGCGCGCCAAGAGGAGTCTTACTCCCACCAGGAGTAGGACTCCCTCCCTTCCTTGTTGGATTAAGAGAAGGGGGAAAGAGGACGGAGACAGGAAGGAAAGGGGGGCGCCACCCCCCTCTCCTTGTCCTATTCGGACTAGGGGGGAGCAGCGCGCGCCCTGCCCTGGGCGCCTCTCCTCTTCTCCACTAAGGCCCACTATGGCCCATTAAGCCCATGGGGGGTTCCGGTAACCCCTCGGTACTCCGGTAAAATCCCGATTTCACCCGGAACACTTCCGATATCCAAATATAGGCTTCCAATATATCGATCTTCATGTCTCGACCATTTCGAGACTCCTCGTTATGTCCGTGATCACATCCGGGACTCCGAACAACCTTCGGTACATCAAAACTCATAAACTCATAATATAACTGCCATCGAAACTTTAAGTGTGCGGACCCTACGGGTTCGAGAACTATGTAGACATCACCAAGACACGTCTCCGGTCAATAACCAATAGCGGAACCTAGATGCTCATATTGGCTCCCACATATTCTACGAAGATCTTTATCGGTCAGACCGCATAACAACATACGTTGTTCCCTTTGTCATCGGTATGTTACTTTCCCGAGATTCGATCGTCAGTATCTCAATACCTAGTTCAATCTCGTTATCGGCAAGTCTCTTTACTCGTTCCATAATACATCATACCGCAACTAACTCATTAGTTGTAATGCTTGCAAGGCTTAAGTGATGTGCATTACCGAGTGGGCCCAGAGATACCTCTCCGACAATCGGAGTGACAAATCCTAATATCGAAATATGCCAACCCAACAAGTAACTTCGGAGACACCTGTAGAGCACCTTTATAATCACCCAGTTATGTTGTGACGTTTGGTAGCACACAAAGTGTTCCTCCGGTAAACAGGAGTTGCATAATATCATAGTCATAGGAACATGTATAAGTCATGAAGAAAGCAATAGCAACATACTAAACGATCGAGTGCTAAGCTAAGTGAATGGGTCAAGTCAATCACATCATTCTCCTAATGATGTGATCCCGTTAATCAAATGACAACTCATGTCAATGGCTAGGAAACATAACCATCTTTGATCAACGAGCTAGTCAAGTAGAGGCATACTAGTGACACTCTGTTTGTCTATGTATTCTCACAAGTATTATGTTTCCGGTTAATACAATTCTAGCATGAATAATAAACATTTATCATGATATAAGGAAATAAATAATAACTTTATTATTGCCTCTAGGGCATATTTCCTTCAGTCTCCCACTTGCACTAGAGTCAATAATCTAGATTACACAGTAATGATTCTAACACCCATGGAGCCTTGGTGATGTTCATGTTTTGCTCGTGGAAGAGGCTTAGTCAACGGGTCTGCAACATTCAGATATGCATGTATCTTGCAAATTTCAATGTCTCCCACCTGGACTAGACCCCAGATGGACTTGAAGTGTCTCTTGATGTGCTTGGTTCTCTTGTGAAATCTGGATTCCTTCGCCAAGGAAATTGCACCAGTATTGTCACAAAAGATTTTCATTGGACCCGATGCACTAGGTATGACACCTAGATCGGATATGAACTCCTTCATCCAGACTCCTTCATTTGCTGCTTCTGAAGTAGTTATGTACTCCGCTTCGCACGTAGATCCCGCCACTACGCTTTGTTTAAAACTGCACCAACTGACAGCTCCACCATTCAATGTAAACACGTATCTGGTTTGCGATTTAGAATCGTCTGGATCAGTGTCGAAGCTTGCATCAACGTAACCATTTACAATGAGCTCTTTGTCACCTCCATAAATGAGAAACATATCCTTAGTCCTTTTCAGGTATTTCAGGATGTTCCTGACAGCTGTCCAGTGATCCACTCCTGGATTACTTTGGTACCTCCTTGCTAGACTTACAGCAAGGCACACATCAGGTCTGGTACCCAGCATTGCATACATGATGGAGCCTATGGCTGAAGCATAGGGAACATCTTTCATCTTCTGTCTATCTTCTGCAGTGGTCGGGCATTGAGTCTTACTCAACTTCACACCTTATAATACAGGCAAGAACCCTTTCTTTGCTTGATCCATTTTGAACTTCTTCAAAACTTTGTCAAGGTATGTGCTTTGTGAAAGTCCAATTAAGCATCTTGATCTATCTCTATAGATCTTGATGCCCAATATATAAGCAGCTTCACCGAGGTCCTTCATTGAAAAACTCTTATTCAAGTATCCCTTTATGCTATCCACAAATTCTATATCATTTCCAATCAACAATATGTCATCCACATATAATATTAGAAATGCTACAGAGCTCCCACTCACTTTCTTGTAAATACAGGCTTCTCCAAAAGTCTGTACAAAACCAAATGCTTTGATCACACTATCAAAGGTTTTATTCCAACTCCGAGAGGCTTGGACCAGTCCATAAATGGATCATTGGAGCTTGCATACTTTGTTAGCTCCCTTTGGATCGACAAAACCTTCTGGTTGCATCATATACAACTCTTCTTCCAGAAATCCATTCAGGAATGCAGTTTTGACATCCATTTGCAAAATTTCATAATCATAAAAAGCGGCAATTGCTAACATGATTCGGACAGACTTAAGCATAGCTACGGGTGAGAAAGTCTCATCATAGTCAATCCCTTAAACTTGTCGAAAACCTTTTGCAACAAGTCGAGCTTTATAGACAGTAACATTACCGTTAGCGTCAGTCTTCTTCTTGAAGATCCATTTATTCTCAATGGCTTGCCGATCATTGAGCAAGTCAACCAAAGTCCACATTTTGTTCTCATACATGGATCCCATCTCAGATTTCATGGTCTCAAGCCATTTTGCGGAATCTGGGCTCACCATCGCTTCTTCATAGTTCGTAGGTTCGTCATGGTCTAGTAACATAACCTCCAGAACAGGATTACCGTACCACTCTGGTGCGGATCTTACACTGGTTGACCTATGAGGTTCAGTAAAAACTTGATATGAAGTTCCATGATCATCATCATTAATTTCCTCACTAATTGGTGTAGGCATCACAGGAACCAGTTTCTGTGATGAACTACTTTCCAATAAGGGAGCAGGTACAATTATCTCATCAAGTTCTACTTTCCTCCCACTCACTTCTTTCGAGAGAAACTCCTTCTCTATAAAGGATCCATTCTTAGCAACGAATGTCTTGCCTTCGGATCTGTGATAGAAGGTGTACCGAACAGTCTCCTTTGGGTATCCTATGAAGACACATTTCTCCGATTTGGGTTCGAGCTTATCTGGTTGAAGCTTTTTCACATAAGAATAGCAGCCCCAAACTTTAAGAAACGACAACTTTGGTTTTTTTTCCAAACCACAGTTCATAAGGCGTCGTCTCAATGGATTTCGTAGGTGCCCTATAAGGCAAGTCTGGGGACCCCCGTTCCCAGAACGCCGACAAAAGCATAACCCCAAAACGATAGCGGTAAATCAGTAAGAGAAATCATAGATCGCACCATATCTAGTAAAGTACGATTACGACGTTCGGACACACCATTACGCTGTGGTGTTCCGGGTGGCGTGAGTTGCGAAACTATTCCGCATTGTTCCAAATGTAGACCAAACTCGTAACTCAAATATTCTCCTCCACGATCAGATCGTAGAAACTTTATTTTCTTGTTACAATGATTTTCAACTTCACTCTGAAATTCTTTGAACTTTTCAAATGTCTCAGACTTATGTTTCTTTAAGTAGATATACCCATATCTGCTTAAATCATCTGTGAAGATGAGAAAATATTGATACCTGCCACGAGCCTCAACATTCATCGGACCACATACATCCGTGTGTATGATTTCCAACAAATCTGTTGCTCTCTCCATAGTTCCGGAGAACGGTGTTTTAGTCATCTTGCCCATGAGGCACGGTTCGCAAGTACCAAGTGATTCATAATCAAGTGGTTCCAAAAGTCCATCAGTATGGAGTTTCTTCATGCGCTTTACACCGATATGACCTAAACGGCAGTGCCACAAATAAGTTGCACTATCATTATCAACTCTGCATCTTTTGGCTTCAACATTATGAATATGTGTATCACTACTATCGAGATTCATCAGAAATAGACCACTCTTCAAGGGTGCATGACCATAAAAGATATTACTCATATAAATAGAACAACCATTATTCTCTGATTTAAATGAATTACTATCTCACATCAAACAAGATCCAGATATAATGTTCATGCTCAACGCTGGCACCAAATAACAATTATTTAGGTTTAATACTAATCCCGAAGGTAGATGTAGAGGTAGCGTGCTGACGGCGATCACATCGACTTTGGAACCGTTTCCCACGCGCATCGTCACCTTGTCCTTCGCCAGTAATCCATAGTACCTATTTCGAGTTGCAAATAATAGCAACAGAACCAGTATCACATACCCAGGTGCTACTGCGAGCTCTAGTAAGGTATACATCAATAACATGTATATCACATATACCTTTGTTCACTGTCGGTGTCAAAACCGGCGGATCTCGGGTAGGGAGTCCCGAACTATGCGTCTAGGCCGGATGGTAAGAGGAGGCAGGGAACACGATGTTTTACCCAGGTTCGGGCCCTCTTGATGGAGGTAAAACCCTACGTCCTGCTTGATTAATATTGATGATATGGGTAGTACAAGAGTAGATCTACCACGAGATCAAGGAGGCTAAACCCTAGAAGCTAGCCTATGGTATGATTGTTGTATGTATTGTATCTCTATCGACTAGCCTGGCCTCGGTTTATATAATGCACTGGAGGCCTAGGATAACAAGAGTCCTAGCCGAATACGCCGGTGGGGAGAAGTCCTTGTCTTGATCGCCAAGTCTTGTGGAATCTTCCTTGTATGCGGCAGCCGTCCGAACTGGCCCATGGGTATACGGCCACGGGGGTCCTCGGCCCAATCTAATAGATCGGGAGATGACGTGGTGAGTACCCCCTAGTCCAGGACACCGTCAGTAGCCCCCTGAACCGGTCTTCAAGTTAGTGACGCTCCTCGATTCTTCCGAACTGTTCTTTATCTTCGGTTGCCGGTCTTGAAAACTGGTTCAACAAATCTTCTTTATTTTCGATCTTGAGGATCGCCGAAATGCATTCGACGAGTTTACACGTCGGGTATCCAAGGAGCCCCTTTAAGTTTCCAGCCTTTATTAATGCCTTGTATATTTTTATGCCACACCTCGGGCTTGAAGTTGTTCCCGGGAGGGAGGGTCCTCTTGCGTCCGAGCTCCAACGCCAGACTGCATTCGAGGTATTTTTTGCAGCCGAGCACCAATGTCGGTGTCAAAACCGGCGGATCTCAGGTAGGGGGGTCCCGAACTGTATCTTTTGGTGCTTTCATTGAGAGTTCCGCTGTGTGATCGACAAAAGGATCGATTGCTCGCCTGCAGATCAACTGCGACTTCGGCATCTTCGTCACCAGCTCGACTGGTCACCTTGGTTCGACGAAGAATTGTGCTCCGTGTTCGGATCACCTTGTCCGGACGAGGGCCTTCATCAAACATCAACTCCGATCTCTATCAAGATCACGGAGGAATCATCTATGGAGCTCGGGGGCTCAACGTCAACATTGCCCTCAAGCGACTGTGCTGTTTTTCTGGACAGCGAACTCGTATCTGCCACCACCACCTCCTCGAGTATCGCTTTGATGATCGCTTTGGTGGAATTGTGCGGAATTGAGTCTACAACAACCCTGGAAAATTTCGTCGAGTTCCGATGGAGGAATCTCTGGCAATCCACGATATACCGGAGCCCTGTCAAATCTGGACGGGAATTTGGATGAGTTTAGGGCATGGTGTCCAGCTTCTAGCTCGGACGTCCTTTGGAAGATCCAACCGTTGATCGGCTGCGGAATTCCTATATCTACCACCTCTCAAAATTTCGGCTCGATCCGACCGTCCAAACTCCGGGAACCTTCCGATTAGTGCATCACTTTTCGGATCTGTTTTCTGTGCGAAAACGAATCCGACCCGAGTTCATCTTTTTATGAACAGGATTTCGGACATCCCTTTTGAAGGAAGTTTTGTATGGGGTATTGTGTTTTGTTCCCGAACACATCCCACTAACTGTAAGATCTTTCGAACATGATCTTGAACATCATGCTGGTGTCAAATCAGTCCGGCAATATTACTCCACGGCTGCCGACCTGCGCTAGACACGGCGTCACTTTGTTGAGCCGAGCTCAACTTCTTCGGATCATCATCTCGGCAAGCCGGACAAGAGCCCGGCATCGCAAAGGATAAATCATCACCAACATCGCCGCCCCATGGATTACACGGAGCGGGCATACCGGCATCGCCGCACGGTCGCTTCATCAAGCCGGCATCGACCACGTCACGACCTGCATCGACAGGGCCGCACTATTGCTTCTTCAAGCTGGTGTCCATCACGCCGACCTACTTCGACTCATCGGCTGACATCGAGGCTTCGACATCTCGGCTGGACCGGGGGCTTCGCCATCTCTTTATCAACCTACTCCGGACACTTCGACATCACTAGCCGACCAGCTCCGTCACGTTAGCTAGGCCGAGGGCTTTGCCTCGGCTAGTCAACCTTTACCAGCATTTCCATGCCGTCGTTTTATCACCCATCAGGCAATGGGTGTGCGGAGAGGGTCCCAATTTTAGGAATCGCCTTCCTTCGGATTGCTACAACAAATAAACCAGGTGCTATTAATCCCAGTATTTTTTGCTTGTTTGGGTTCATTTTTCCCAAGAAATTATTACTCTGGTTTGTCCGTCGTATGTGCATAGGTCTATCAAATGGTGGCCGCATTAACGACAGTCGGATGGTGGTTCGGTCAGTTTCCGTACATAGTCCGGCGAACGCCGCACTCGGAGCTCGGACCGACCTCCGAATTCAGGCTTTGCCAGGCCTTTTCCGCATCACGCCGACGCCCTGCATCGACATTGACTTCGGTGCCAGGCCATATTTCTTTTATTACTCACCTTGCATAAATTATTTATTATGCAACGATTTTTTTAATTATCAGTATTACTATTATCTCCGGTTTGCACTATTTTTTGTGCATAGAAAAATGATCCGGGGACTTCGGCGTCACTCTGCCGGTCTGCATTGATCGTGCTATGTCACCACTTCGGCGTGTCAAGCTCTCCGCTCCGCCACCTCGGGACCGGCTTGAGGGATGGAACCTTGCCCCGCATCAAGCTCGGACCGCATCATCAATACCGAACACATTAACCAGCTAAGTCGCTTTCATGCTCAAAGCTTTAATTTCTAACTTGCGTTCGGTTCGACCAAGCATTATACTTTTTTGGAAAAAAGTTGCTTCTAAAAAATTTCCTTGTCCAAACTTTGGTTGTGACGCATAAATTCAAATACCCCGTTTACTTGGGGGCTTTCTTTATGAAGCTTTTCCTGTTGCATATGATTATACTTGTACGGCTTCGTTCCTTGTTCGTGTATTACGCCACAATATGCACCATATTGACTTAAGCGATTTGCAAGCTGGGTTGCCTCGCTCCTGTGTTTACCCCTATGTTCCCGATTGTTCGGCTAGGGAGTAAAGGGAGCACCTCTGCGATTGTCATGATCGGGTCACCCGAGCCGACCTCAGACTGGGTGAAGCCAAAAGCTAGCGCTCTTATAGTTATTCAATGATGGTCGGCACACAACGGAACTCATGAGTACAAAAAATCTATTGCACAAGTCTCATAATAACAATGAGCACCGAAGAAAGGTATCGGTGGGGGTACTATTTTCTTCGAAGATGCTTCTTACTCTTCGTAGTAATATAGCATAAGTTCCCTGAGCGCGCTTTGTCTGTTACAGCCTTATGGCCTGATTGCCTGGTTATGGGAAACACCGTCGATATTCTCAACCGATGGAGTACATAACACTTTTCGGTTCTTAACCGAAGAGGGAGAAGACGACGATCGGTTAAGACGCGTTTAAAGTTCGGTTGAACATAGACATGATATAAGTACTTCGGTACATGCAATCATTCTTCTACCCAAGTCACTTGGGGGCTCTTAAGTTTATTTGAGCCGTTTTATAATAAGTGTTCTTCTTCTCAGTCCTTGCAAAGTTCTATTATTATTATTATTATTATTATTATTATTATTATTATTATTATTATTATTATTATTTATCAGTCCTTTTTTCGACGTGAGTGTGCGGTCACTAGCCGGGGAGCCTAATTTCTCTCTCAAAGCCGCTAGAGTTTAGTTTGCTAAACTGGCCTAATGAGAAGTCCTCTCCCCTCGGGATAGGAGGTTGAAGCCGTAGGCTGACCCGCTCGAAGTCTTGAAGATAGGATGTGTCATGTTAAAGGACGATAGAAGCACTTCTTTTTTCTAAGACCAATTTTCGGATTGGCACCGAACACTTCATCTTGTTCGAACGTCATGTTTTAACTGACGTTTCTTGGTTTTCCAAGCTTTTTGGCACTTTTAAACTATTTGTGCTTTTCCAGCATTAGTCTCGCAGTGCAATGCCGGAAACCTTTAGGGATTCGGCAAAAACATTCTCGGATATTGCTATATATGCACCGGTTTCAAATTGTGTCTTCGGTCAATAGTTGGGTTGCCCGGATCCTGCACTTGCTTCCTACGTTCCGTTTTGTTCGGCTAGGCGTGCAAAGGGAGAACCACTGCGATTATGCTTCCAGCTCACATGGTTAAGCACCTTAGTGGAGAAATCCGAAAACTGACTGTCACAATAAGCGTAAAGTGGTCAGCGATCCGATGACTATGACGGGCCATTCATAACATTCGCCGAAGTGTTTACGGCTTGACCTCGACTGTCGCCGAACACTACCGGGGGCTATTAACTGGCCTCCCAAACTAAATCCTCGACATTTTGCTCTTACATTCGAGCTGAGGTTTCATGATCATGCTTAGCATGACAACCCAAAGAAAGGAACCGATGGCGGGACTATTTTCTTTGGAATACATTTCTTCTGTTAAACAATAATATAACATATCTCTTTGCGTACCTTTGTTTATAAAACCGTGTGGCCAGATTGCCTTGTTTGTCGTAAATCTTTGCCCTCATAAAGGCTTTATAAAGTAGGACAAACACTCCTCGGCTACTGGCCAAGGAGGTGGAAGCCGATGGTCGGTCAACAAAGTTTTGTACAATGCGGATCCGAGCATTAATGACGTAAAGTACTTGGGTACATAGAGTCATTACACATAATTTGTGATTTTACTATGGATATTGATCCTTAATTCGGCCACCCGTGCCCGCATTAAGGCTCGAGGGCTACTGGGCTTCGGGCTTATTATTTACAAATATTAAAGGGGCACATCGATCCCCTGATCTGGTGTTGCCACCCGACCAGTGTCTCGGGGGCTACTGCATTGCTTGTCCAATGCAGAAAATTTTATGTGCAATATAGTTTCCGAGGAGATTTTGATCCTCAGGTTGGCCGGCCGCACCCAACCTGAGTCTTGAGGACTGAGCATGCCGCTTTTGTGTCCCGAAGTATTCTGCTGAGCTAGGACTTGATCCTCAGGCCGATTTTGCAAATCAACCTGAGTCTCAGCGGCTACTGGGATCAGCGGTCTTATGTCATCCTTCATGTGCATCTCGGGTTTTAGACCGATACACACCTTGAGGGCTACTGGCTATATATCTCGGCAGAGAATAAATTGCACCAATAAAAAATATTAACAAAAAATCGGCCCATAGTCGGGGTGGTGCACCACCTCGAAAGCAGTCTAGCATAAAGCTCGGGCGCTAGTGGCTGGCTCCATAGAGGGTATTTCTGGCATTAAGCTCGGCTAAACTCCTTCAACTTTTTTGAACCAAGGTGATATGACACCTCGGATATATTTCGGCGTTGGAGCTCGGATATACAGTCCGGCGTTGGAGCTCAGATACATAGTCCGGCATTGGAGCTCGGATACATTCCGGCGCTAGAGCTAGGAAGCGGTCTAGCGTTGGTGCTCGGCTGTAAAAGATACCTCGAATGCAGTCCGGCGTTGGAGCTCGGATGCAAGAGGACCCTGCCTCCCGGGAACAACTTCAAACCCGAGGTGTGGCATAAAAATAAACAAGGCACTGATAAAGGCCGGAAACTTCAAGGGGCTCCTCGGATACCCAACGTGTAAACTCGTCGAATGCATTTCGGCGATCCTCAAGATCGAAGATAAAGAAGATTTGTTGAACCAGTTTTCAAGACCGACAACCGAAGATGAAGAACAATTCGGAAGAATCGAGGAGTGTCCCTAACTTGAAGACAAGTTCAGGGGGCTACTGACGGTGTCCTGGACTAGGGGGTACTCACCACGTTGTCTCCCGATATATTAGATTGGGCCGAGGACCCCCGTGGCCGTATACTCATGGGCTAGTTCGGACGGCTGCCGCATACAAGGAAGATTCCACAAGACTTGGCGATCAAGACAAGGACTTCTCCCCACCGGCGTATTTGGCTAGGACACTTGTTATCCTAGGCCTCCGGTGCATTATATAAACCGAGGCCAGGCTAGTCGATAGAGATACAATATATACAACAATCATACCATAGGCTAGCTTCTAGGGTTTAGCCTCCTTGATCTCGTGGTAGATCTACTCTTGTACTACCCATATCATCAATATTAATCAAGCAGGACGTAGGGTTTTACCTCCATCAAGAGGGCCCGAACCTGGGTAAAACATCGTGTTCCCTGCCTCCTGTTACCATCCGGCCTAGACGCACAGTTCGGGACCCCCTACCCGAGATCCGTCGGTTTTGACACCGACATTCACCTTGCCATCCTTCTTATTCCCCAAATAGTTGGGGCAGTTCCGCTTCCAGTGACCAGTCTGCTCATAGTAGAAGCACTCAGTCTCAGGCTTAGGTCCAGACTTGGGTTTCTTCTCTTGAGCAGCAACTTGCTTGTTGTTCTTCTTGAAGTTCCCCTTCTTCTTCCCTTTGCCCTTTTTCTTGAAACTAGTGGTATTATTGACCATCAACACTTGATGCTCCTTCTTGATTTCTACCTCCGCAACCTTTAGCATTGCGAAGAGCTCGGGAATCGTCTTATCCATCCCTTGCATGTTATAGTTCATCACGAAGCTCTTGTAGCTTGGTGGCAGTGATTGAAGAATTCTGTCAATGACGCTATCATCCGGAAGATTAACTCACAGTTGAATCAAGTGATTATTATACCCAGACATTTTGAGTATATGCTCACTGACAGAACTATTCTCCTCCATCTTGCAACTGTAGAACTTATTGGAGACTTCATATCTCTCAATATGGGCATTTGCTTGAAATATTAACTTCAACTCCTGGAACATCTCATATGCTCCAAGACGTTCAAAACGTCGTTGAAGTCCCGGTTCTAAGCCGTAAAGAATGGCACACTGAACTATCGAGTAGTCATCAGCTTTGCTCTGCCAGACGTTCATAACATCTAGTGTTGCTCCTGCAGCAGTTTTGGCACCTAGCGGTGCTTTCAGGACGGAATTCTTTTGTGCAGCAATGAGGATAATCCTCAAGTTATGGACCCAGTCCGTGTAATTGCTACCATCATCTTTCAACTTTGCTTTCTCAAGGAACGCATTAAAATTCAATGGAACAACAACACGGGCCATCTATCTACAATCAACATAGACAAGCAAGATACTATCAGGTACTAAGTTCATGATAAATTTAAGTTCAATTAATCATATTACTTAAGAACTCACACTTAGATATACATCCCTCTAATCCTCTAAGTGATCATGTGATCCAAATCAACTAAACCATAACCGATCATCACGTGAAATGGAGTAGCTTTCAATGGTAAACATCACTATGTTGATCATATCTCTACTATATGATTCACGCTCTAACTTTCGGTCTCAGTGTTCCGAGGCCATGTCTGCATATGCTAGGCTCCTCAAGTTTAACCTGAGTATTCCGCGTGTGCAAAACTGGCTTGCACCCGTTGTAGATGGACGTAGAGATTATCACACCCGATCATCACATGGTGTCTGGGCACAATGAACTTTGGCAACAGTGCATACTCAGGGAGAACACTTTTATCTTGAAATTTAGTGAGAGATCATATTATAATGCTACCGTCAATCAAAGCAAGATAAGATGCATCAAAGATAAACATCACATGCAATCAATATAAGTGATATGATATGGCCATCATCATCTTGTGCTTGTGATCTCCATCTCCGAAGCACCATCATGATCACCATCGTCACCGGCGCGACACCTTGATCTCCATTGTAGCATCGTTGTCGTCTCGCCAATCTTATGCTTCTACGACTATCGCTAACGCTTAGTGATAAAGTAAAGCATTACAGGGCGATTGCATTGCATACAATAAAGTGACAACCATATGGTTCCTGCCAGTTGCCGATAACTCGGTTACAAAACATGATCATCTCATACAATAAAATTTAGCATGATGTCTTGACCATATCACATCACATCATGCCCTGCAAAAACAAGCTAGACGTCCTCTACTTTGTTGTTGCAAGTTTTACGTGGCTGCTACTGGGCTTAGCAAGAACCGTTCTTACCTACGCATCAAAACCACAATGATAGTTTGTCAAGTTGGTGTTGTTTTAACCTTCGCAAGGACCGGGCATAGCCACACTCGGTTCAACTAAAGTTGGAGAAACTGACACCCGCCAGCCACCTGTGTGCAAAGCACGTCGGTAGAACCAGTCTCGCGTAAGCGTACGCGTAATGTTGCTCTGGGCTGCTTCATCCAACAATACCGCCGAACCAAAGTATGACATGCTGGTAAGAAGTATGACTTATATCGCCCGCAACTCACTTGTGTTCTACTCATGCATATGACATCTACGCATAAAACCTGGCTCGGATGCCACTATTGGGGAACGTAGTACTTTCAAAAAATTTCCTACACACACACAAGATCATGGTGATGCATGGCAACGAGAGGGGAGAGTGTTGTCCATGTACCCTCGTAGACTGAAAGCGAAAGCATTAGCACAACACGGTTGATGTAGTCGTACGTCTTCACGATCCGACCGATGAAGTACCAAACGCACGGAACCTCCGAGTTCAGCACACGTTCAGCCCGATGACATCCCTCGAACTCCGATCCAGCCGAGTGTTGAGGGAGAGTTTCGTCAGCACGCCAGCGTGGTGACGATGATGATGTTCTACCGACGCAGGGCTTCGCCTAAGCACTGCTACAATATTATCGAGGTGGACTATGGTGGAGGGGGGCACCGCACATGGCTAAAAGATCAAACGATCAATTGTTATGTCTATGGGGTGCCCCCTGCCCCTGTATATAAAGGAGCATGGGGGGAGGTGCGGCCGGCCAGGAGGAGGCGTGCCAGGAGGAGTCCTACTCCCACCGGGAGTAGGACTCCCTCCCTTCCTTGTTGGATTAGGAGAAGGGGGAAGAGGAGGGAGAGAAGAAGGAAAGGGGGGCGCCGCCCCCCCTCTCCTTGTCCTATTCGGACTAGAGGGAGGGGCGCGCGGCCCTGCCCTAGCCGCCTCTCCTCTTCTCCACTATGGCCCATTAAGCCCCCGGGGAGTTCCGGTAACCCCTCGGTACTCCGGAAAAATCCCGATTTCACCCGAAACACTTCCGATATCCAAATTGTAATGCCCTCGATGCGGCTATATCTGCCATGTGTCGAAGCACGACTTAGAGGCATAACCGCATTGAAAGCAATGTCGTGAGTGAGGTAATCTTCACACAACCCATGTAATACATGAGGGAAAAAGATACATAGTTGGCTTATAATCGCCACTTTACACAATTACATGAATAAAGCATTACAACATCCAAATACAATCAAGGGCCGACTACGGAACCAAAACAAAGAGCAACCCCAAATGCGACAAGGTCCCCCGATCGACCCCAACTAGGCTCCACTACTGATCAACTAGAAACAAAACAAGACAAAGGAAAAGATCTTCATCGAGCTCCTCCTTGAGCTTGGTTGCGTCATCTGCACGGTCTCATCAGCACCTGCGAGCTGGTTTTTGGAAGTATCTGTGAGTCACGGGGACTTAGCAATCTCACACCCTCGCGATCAAGACTATTTAAGCTTATGGGTAAGACAATGGTATGAGGTGGAGCTGCAGCAAGCGTCTAGCATATATGGTGGCTAATATACGCAAAAGAGAGCAAGAAGAGAAGGCAAGGCACGATCGATAAAACTATGATCAACAAGTGATCCCAGAACAACCTACGTCAAACATAACTCCAACACCGTGTTCACTTCTCGGACTCCGTTGAGAAGAGACCATCGCGGTTACACACGCAGTTGATGTATTTTAATTAAGGTCAACTTCAGGTTTTCTACAACCGGACGTTAACAAATTCCCATCTGCCCATAACCGCGGGCACAGCTTTCGAAAGTTCAAAACCCTGCAGGGGTGTCCCAACTTAGCCCATCACAAGCTCTCACGGTCAATGAAGGATATTCCTTCTAGCGGGAAGACCCGATCAGGCTCGGAATCCCGGTTACAAGACATCCTCAACAATGGTAAAACAAGTCCGGCAAGACCGCCCGATGCGCCGACATCCTGATAGGAGCTGCACATATCTCGTTCTTAGGGCAACACCGGATGAACACCACGTACAGCTAAAACCAGCCCTCAAGTTTCCCCGAGGTGGCGCTACAAGTGGCTCTAGTTTGGACCAACACTTAGACAAGCACTGGCCCGGGGGGTTAAAATAAAGATGACCCTCGAGATGCGCGACTCCCAAGGGAAAAAGGCTAGGTGGCGAATGGTAAAACCAAGGTTGGGCCTTGTTGGAGGAGTTTTATTCAAAGCGAACTGTCAAGGGGTTCCCAATATAACCCAACCGCATAAGGAACGCAAAATCCAGGAACATAACACCGATATGACGGAAACTAGGGCGGCAAGGGTGGAACAAAACACCAGGCATAAGGCCGAGCCTTCCACCCTTTACCAAGTATATAGATGCATTAATTAAATAAGAGAGATTGTGATATCCCAACAAAATATCCATGTTCCAACAAGGAATAAACTCCAATCTTCACCTGCAACTAACAATGCTATAAGAGGGGCTGAGCAAAGCGGTAACATAGCCAAACAACGGTTTGCTAGGACAAGGTGGGTTAGAGGCTTGGCTCAACAATATGGGAGGCATGATAAGCAAGTGGTAGGTATCGTAGCATAGGCATAGCAAAAGAGCGAGCAACTAGCAAGCAAAGATAGAAGTGATTTCGAGGGTATGGTCATCTTTCCTGAGATCCCGCAAGGAAGAAGAACGAGCCAATGAAGAAGATAAACGGACGTAGTCGAATGGTTCCTCACAAACGCGACATTATCGGAACCAACCCGAAGAAGCAACACCGGAAAGAAGCACACAACATAGTCAACAACCACTACAACAACATGGCATGATGCACAACAAGTATGATGCATGTCCGGTTTAAAGAAGCATGGCATGGCAAAGTGCACAAACAATCCTACAAATTAAGTGGAGCTCATTATGCAACGGAGTTGCATATTGACGAAACACCACATGACTTATTTAGTTCTCTCTCGGTTATGTACCCCACAATATTAAATGTTGTTAAACATGGCAAGAGGGTGAAGCAAAGTAAAACTACCTATCTAGTCAAGTTTAAATGAGGCCGGAAGCAACGAACAACAATTCTAGTAAATCCCCATATGCATATATTAGGTTTAGTACTGTTCTTCCCTAAACCATATTTTATAGTTTTTAAACATGCAAAGTGATGCCACCATGTTAAACTATGCAAAATCCTACCCCATTTACAAATAAAGTTTGTTACAAACCGAGTTACGGTTAATTAGTTATGAATTTAAACATTTTAGCAAGTTATTTAAGCAAATTTAAACAAACAACATTTTAAACATTTCAAACATAGATGAAAGTTGCATATTATTAAACTAGACAAAATTCTAAGCAACTTTCATATATAATTTATTTAGATCCGATGCATGGTTGTGAAGTTATTAAATCGATGAAGTTTAGTGACCTATCTGTAAAACAGCAGTTTTCTAGAAAATAGGAAAAAATGTTATATGGAAAAAAACATGACATGGGCCGAATATGGTTTAGCGCAGGATATTATTCAGCGCCCAGGGCGTCACATAAGCAAGCAGGGATGGGCTGGCTTGTGCTCACCTCGCGAGCCTTGGGCCAGCGAATCTGGTAGGCTAAGGCTGCAGCAGGGCACGGGCGACTGGGCCTTGGCGCTTGTGGGTGGAGGCGGCCCAGGGGGTGCGGTCGAGCAAGGCCGGCTCCACAGGCACTGGGCCACGAAGCGAGACGCGGCCAGGAGGGCGCTGGAGGCGGCCCACGCAGCAGGACGCGGTCAACGGCGAGCGGGGAAGACCGGTTCGGGGGGACGCGTTCAACGGCGAGCGGGGAAGTGGTTGGTTGCTGTTCGATGCCGTCCCAGAGGGCGAAGATGCGGCGGCGCGCCGGAATGACGCAGTAGTGTCCGATCTAGGTGCGGGGAGCCTAGATCCACCCATTCCCGGCACGAAACGACAGCGACGGAGCTAGCTGGAGCGGCCATGGAGGTCTCGTGTGAGCAAAAATAGAGAGAGGGAGAGGAAGATGTGAGAGACGAGAGAGAGAGCCACGAGGAAGAAGGAGATGGCAGGGCTCGAAGGTCGACTTGTAGGTCACCGGAGTAGCTAGGAGAGGAGGAGGTCCTGCGGGGGGAAAAGCAGCTCAGGAGCGCTCGGAGTCGAGCTCGCGCGCGAGGGACTTGATGGGGAAGCCGGTCTGACGAGGAGGCCGGGGACGACGCTTCGAGAAGAAGATGGCAGCGGGCGAAGGCGACCACCGGTGGTGCGGGAGAGGCGAGGGAGGCCGGACGGAGCAACGGATCCAGGCGATGGGGCGGCTTCCTTCGGTTCCCCTGTCCAAGGCGAGGGAGAGAGAGAGTTACGGGGAAGCAGAGGAGAACGAGAAGAAGGCAGGAGAAAGAAGGGAAGGGGAAAAAGGCGGCGCGGTGGTGCTTGAGCACCGGGCAAGGTCGCCGGCGTGGAGAACAGCAGAGCAGGGAGACGGGGTCGAGCGCTCCTGCTCGGGGCCTCGGCAACAACTTGGTGGGATGGAGGGGAGGAGAAAGTGGATCTGGTTGGTTTGGCATGGAATGCAAGGAGGAGGAGGGCATCAGGTGGCGGCGCGGATGGACCGATGGGACAAACGGGCTAAAATCTAGGGATTAGTCTAGGGTTGCCACTATATATAGCAAGCCGGATGGGTTTAGGGGGTATAAGGTCCCTCCGATCATAATCGGACGGACGGGAAAAATAGCCTAGGTAGCCCAAATAAGGAAACGGTGATATTTTGCAGATGTTTGGGGATGATCCGGACATAACGGTAACGACTGTCTGGGTCAGGTCCGGGACAATTTTCGGACGCGCGCGCGAGGAGGGCCGCGGGCTGACGAGAGAGGTTAGGTTGGAACTTGTGGGCTGTGCAGAAGGGCTCGAGCTGAGAGAAGAGAAGAGAGAGAGTACCCCGGCGACTGTTTCCGGAGACCGAAAACGTCCGACATGTGCCCGGCTATAATGCCGCTATAGTTTAACGGTTGGCCTATCAAATGAACTCCAAATGCGATGAAACTTGACAGGCGGTCTATCTACACTAAAATAAGACCACACATCAACTCTCATCCCATTCCAAGAACATTTTCCGGCCACTTATAAAATAATATTTCGTACATGCCGGGGGCGCGTGCAAGTGTGTCTGGGCTCAGAACGTACAACGGACGGAACGAGGAGACCGGGACCGATGCAAGTTTTGAAAAACATGATGATGCAATGCGGATGATGACATGGTAAGATGCAACACGCAAGCAAATGACATGACAACGACAGCAAATAACTAGAAGACACCTGGCACATCGGTCACGGGGTGTTACAACACTCCACCACTACGAGAGGATCTCGACCCGAGATCCTAGGGATGGCACCGGAAGGACAAGGAAGAGGAAGAGAAGAGGTAAACCAAATTTCTTCTTTGACAATTGAGTGAAACCAAAGAACCTTGCGAGGTTGAACAAATTCGAGAAAAGAATACAACGAAGGTGAACAAAGTTGAAACCTCCGTTAGGGAAGAGGAACAAGGAACCTTACTAGACCCTTGTAGGTTGAAAGACATAAGAAAAGTGTTATGATGGACAATAGGTACATGCAAGCACTCCGATTGAAACGAGATGTACAGGAACGATAAGGATCAATTACGACAACACTCCGGTTGGACATGGAAGGTAAAGAATATAAACTTTGCGAAACGAAAGCACTTGGATGAGACTCCGGTTAGAAGAGGAAAGATAAAAATGACACTCCGGTTAAAACAAGATAGAGAAGGAAAAAGAATGATATAATTTGGGCAGCATTCCGGCTGAAAATGGAAGTAATTAACAAGAACTTGACAAGATGAGAGGATACTGGATGAAATCAACAACACACTACCTCCGTAACTATTGAAAGAATGGCACAATGGGTAAGAACGATTTCAGAAGGCACTCCGGTTGAGAATGGAGGTAAAACTTGATAAGATGAGAGATCTCGAATGAAAACATGACACTCCAGTTGAATGGATAAGCAAGGAGAAAAAAACATGATCTTGGCAATCGAGATGATAGGACGAAGAGAGCAATGTCACAATGCCTCCGGAACGAAAGAAAAGAAGGTAGATCGTCAGCATAAGAGATCGGAGAAAGAAATGACAACTCTCGCAAACAGAATTGAAAGAGCATGCCTATGAAGAAAAAGTTGAACGGAGTTGTTGGAAAACCAACAATGAAAAGAGTAAGCTTGTTGTGGGCTTATGGAAAACATCTCAAAACTATGAGGTGAAATTCTGCCACTAACGAAAAATAATAGATTGGATTGATATCAACAAGGAGACTTAAACTTATTCACCGGAAGGATAAAAGAAGAACTTGGGTCATATATAAGCACCGTAATAGTAACAATCCTTAGGGAAGGCTTTAGGTGAAATATAACCCAAGATAACTCCAACGAAGAGATTGATGGATTGAGAAGAGCTCATGCTCGAAGAAATCGATGGGTTTAAATATCTCATTCCTGACCACTTTTGAATCATGAAACATGAAGGGAAATTGTCAACAATGACATAACACCACCTCAAAATATAAGGTAAAAAGAATTGCACTCTGGATAGCAAGATGAAGAATATTTGATCTCCTCTGAAAAGAATCTCGATGAAAACTTGGAGAAGAAATTAAATCCTTGATGAACCATCATGTAGAGCCTCCATGAAGAACTCCGGTAATAAAAGAATGATCAAACGAAATGAAGGATGAAAAGAATAAGGTTGAAGCCTTGCAATGATAAGATGGATATTCATGATGATGAAAGCTTGGAACTCCGGGAAAACGAAAATATGAACCAATGAAACCGAGAATTTGATGAACCTCCGGAATAATTGAATTTACTCGATGAAACAAGAATAAGAATTACATTATGCTTATCCTTCACCAATTTAAATTGATGACAAGCAACGGAGTTGGCATACTACTTATTCTCGTAGAAAGGATTAAGATAGATATAGCGTAAACTTGAGAAGGTCTTCGACGAACCACCGGTAGGGTTGAAACAACGAATAAATTGATATGATAACGAAGGAAGAGAAGTCTTGAACGAACCACCGTAAGAATTGGAAATGAATGAAGTAAAGATAAAGAAACACCGGGAAGAATTATAAAAAGAACGAAGATACTTGAGAGGATTTAGATATATGAGAACGAAGAGATGACGAGCTGATTAGAGAATACTTGAATGATGCACCGGTAAGGTTTGGAGAACGAGAGTTGAAAGCTAGAATGAATAAATCTTCTGAAATGATGGGCTTCAGAGAATCAAATAGAAAAGACTCTTGAATTGCTCCGGAAGGATGAAAAGAATTTCCACAATCAAAAACAATTATGAGAGGATGGCCTCAAACTAGAATCATGAATCTCTGAGAGAATGGATAAGATATGGAGGAAAAACTCTTCTTCGGTCTTCAAAATCCGAGAATGACGACGAGAAACACCACCAAGAATTGTTGAGGCACTCCAGAATGAAGAATGGAAAAGGTTGAGCCAACGATGAAAAGAATTTCACCGATCTTGCAGAAAGGCATTTGACTGATGATAAATCATTCTGACGTCAAACTTTGAGATGAATATGATAATAACTCCGGAAATTAGAAGAGTCGGGTAAGATCCTGGGGAAAAGACCTATGGGTTAGGGCCCACTCAAAAGATACACCGTAGAACAATTTAAAAGAGAGAATGCACTGGTTGAATTAAATGGCTAGAATGATATAACAACCTCAAAATAGGTTGAACGAATCTTGAATGACAAGACGAGCCTTTTGAGAAAGCTTGAGCACGCCGGAACAAATGAATAGTGAGAAGTGAATTATTATGAGGTGCACCGGTATGAGAAGGCATTGAAATGAGGAAAGGGGTAAGATCAACAAAGCTTGACTTGAAACCACCGGAGAAGATAAAAGAAACAAAGAATGATGAACTAGAAGCTCCGTTAGTATCTTCATGAGAATCACCGGATAAGAACATTGAAGGAAAAGAATGGAGAGGCTTCACATCAATAAGATGGATACTCGATTAAGAAATCTGAGTACTTGAAGAAAACAAGGGAGAGAGGTCGGGAAAAACAAAGGCAACTTGGGATGGATGAAACGAACACCGTTGAGAAGAACTGATAATTGATCTTGCTGATATTTAAATGATTGGATCCACTTGAAGAGAAACACTCCGGATGAAAAGGATTGACGAGACAGTCTCGATTATCATAAAGGATTAGTATTCACATAGGAGTATGAGAACACCGTTTAGAGAACGTATGGAATCAACATTTGACTTCGAAGCAACTCGTATACCACAACTCAAAACAAAACAAAGGATTGGCTTGCGGAATAAGCCGGGACAAACATATAATAGAGATTTTGTCCGAAGTTTTCGTGGTGGGGCCTACACAGGCTCGATCATACAGCACCATCATGTACAAGGCAGTGCACATGAAATACGAAGCGTCCCCGAGTCGGCATAGCCAAGGACTCTTTAAGACACAATGAGACCACTGTAAAACCAACCGTGAATAGGCGGACCACTAGATGTCGAACCCCAATTTCATATCATACATATGTCGGAAAGATATCCTAAGATCTACTTGAATTCCCACTTATAAACTCCCGAATTTCTCGGTTATGCAATCAGGTGTTGGGGATACAGGGGAAGCATAATATCTCACCCAAAACTAGCAAATCCTACATCCAGCTGTATCCATCCTTCAACATATAACCAAGAAACCTTCAGAAATCATCTACCTAAACCTTCGAAAAGCATCCGTTATACGAGTTATGGCAATACTCGCGAACTCCCGCCCCAGTACTGGGTGGCGTCGAGGTTATCTCACCAACAACTGCATAAAAGAGATTTTCGATGTCAGCAAAACTAATCTCAGGTATTCCAGAACTGCAATGATAAAATTGTGACGACAACACCTCGGAGCTCAACTCCCCGGGACACTGCCACAACCCCTAAATGACAGGAGGCACCAAGAACAATGTTGTCATCACAAAACCATCGAACGATTCCGAGATACCCGCGTGATCCTAATTTTTTTAGTGAAATTTGAGAAGAGAAGAGTCAAAACTCTATGTCAGGATGCCTCACCAGAGCGACGAAGGGACTGAGGAGTAAAAAGAAGTCCTAACTCTCCGATATATATAATCCTAAATGACTCAAAACATTTCTAGACTCAATAATGCCAGTGATTCGAACAAGCAGGGGGCTCCTAAGGTTAGGGAAGGCTCTGATTACCAACTTTTAACGCCCTCGATGCGGCTATATCTCCCACGTGTCGAAGCACGACTTAGAGGCATAACCGCATTGAAAGAAATGTCGCAAGTGAGGTAATCTTCACACAACCCATGTAATACATGAGGGAAAAAGATACATAGTTGGCTTACAATCGCCACTTCACACAATTACATGAATAAAGCATTACAACATCCAAATACAATCAAGGTCCGACTACGGAACCAAAATAAAGAGCAACCCCAAATGCGACAAGGTCCCCCGATCGACCCCAACTGGGCTCCACTACTGATCAACTAGAAACGAAACAAGACAAAGGACAAGATCTTCATCGAGCTCCTCCTTGAGCTTGGTTGCGCCATCTGCACGGTCTCATCGGCACCTGCAAGCTGGTTTTTGGATGTATCTGTGAGTCACGGGGACTCAGCAATCTCACACCCTCGCGATCAAGACTATTTAAGCTTATGGGTAAGGCAAAGGTATGAGGTGGAGCTGCAGCAAGCGTCTAGCATATATGGTGGCTAACATACGCAAAAGAGAGCGAGAAGAGAAGGCAAGGCACGATCGATAAAACTATGATCAACAAGTGATCCTAGAACAACCTACGTCAAACATAACTCCAACACCATGTTCACTTCCCGGACTCCGCTGAGAAGAGACCATCACGGTTACACACGCGGTTGATGTATTTTAATTAAGGTCAACTTCAGGTTTTCTACAACCGGACGTTAACAAATTCCCATCTGCCCATAACCACGGGCACGGCTTTCAAAAGTTCAAAACCCGCAGGGGTGTCCCAACTTAGCCCATCACAAGCTCTCACGGTCAACGAAGGATATTCCTTCTAGCGGGAAGACCCGATCAGGCTCGGAATACCGGTTACAAGACATCCTCGACAATGGTAAAACAAGTCCAGCAAGACCGCCCGATGCGCCGACATCCTGATAGGAGCTGCACATATCTCGTTCTTAGGGCAACACCGGATGAACACTACGTACAGCTAAAACCAGCCCTCAAGTTTCCCCGAGGTGGCGCCGCAAGTGGCTCTAGTTTGGGCCAACACTTAGACAAGCACTGGCCCCGGGGGGTGTTAAAATAAAGATGACCCTCGGGATGCGCGACTCCCAAGGGAAAAAGGCTAGGTGGCGAATGGTAAAACCAAGGTTGGGCCTTGCTGAAGGAGTTTTATTCAAAGCGAACTATCAAGGGGTTCCCATTATAACCCAACGGCGTAAGGAACACAAAATCCAGGAACATAACACCAATATGACGGAAACTAGGGCGGCAAGGGTGGAACAAAACACCAGGCAGAAGGCCGAGCCTTCCACCCTTTACAGAGTATATAGATGCATTAATTAAATAAGAGATATTGTGATATCCCAACAAAATATCCATGTTCCAACAAGGAATAAAATCCAATCTTCACCTGCAACTAACAATGCAATAAGAGGGGCTGAGCAAAGCGGAAATATAGCCAAACAACGGTTTGCTAGGACAAGGTGGGTTAGAGGCTTGGATCAACAATATGGGAGGCATGATAAGCAAGTGGTAGGTATCGTAGCATAGGCATAGCAAAGGAGCGAGCAACTAGCAAGCAAAGATAGAAGTGATTTCGAGGGTATGGTCATCTTGCCTGAGATCCCGCAAGGAAGAAAAATGAGTCCATGAAGAAGATAAACAGACGTAGTCGAACGGTTCCTCACAAACGCGACGTTATTGGAACCAACCGGAAGAAGCAACATTGGAAAGAAGCACACAACATAGTCAACAACCACTACAACAACGTGGCATGATGCACAACAAGTATGATGCATGTCCGATTTAAAGAAGCATGGCATGGCAAAGTGCACAAACAATCCTACAAATTAAGTGGAGCTCATTATGCAACGGAGTTGCATATTGACGAAACACCACATGACTTATTTAGTTCTCTCTCGGTTATGTACCCAACAATATTTAATGTTGTTAAACATGGCAAGAGGGTGAAGCAAAGTAAAACTACCTATCTAGTCAAGTTTAAATGAGGCCGGAAGCAACGAACAACAATTCCGGTAAATCCCCATATGCATATATTAGGTTTGGTACTGTTCTTCCCTAAACCATATTTTATAGTTGTTAAACATGCAAAGTGATGCCACCATGTTAAACTATGCAAAATTCTACCCCATTTACATATAAAGTTTGTTACAAACCGAGTTACCGTTAATTAGTTATGAATTTAAACATTTTAGCAAGTTATTTAAGAAACTTTAAACAAACAACATTTTAAACATTTCAAACATAGATGAAAGTTGCATATTATTAAACTAGACAAAATTCTAAGCAACTTTCATATATAATTTACTTAGATCCGATGCACGGTTGTGAAGTCATAAAATGCATGAAGTTTAGGGACCTATCTGTAAAACATCAGTTTTCTGGAAAATAGGAAAAAATGTTATATGGAAAAAACGATGACATGGGCCGAATCTGGCTGAGTGCAGGATATTATTCAGCGCCCAGGGCATCACATAAGCATGCAGGGATGGGCTGGCTTGTGCTCACGTCGCGGGCCTTGGCCCAGCGAATCTGGTAGGCTAAGGCTGCAGCAGGGCACAGGCGACTGGGCCTTGGCGCTTGTCGGTGGAGGCGGCCCAGGGGGTGCGGTCGAGCAAGGCCGGCTCCGCAGGCGCTGGGCCACGAAGCGAGACGCGGCTAGGAGGGCACTGGAGGCGGCCCACGTAGCAGGACGCGGTCAACGGCAAGCGGGGAAGACCGGTTCGGGGGGACGCGTTTAACGGCGAGCAGGGAAGCGGTTGGTTGCTGTTCGATGCCGTCCCAGAGGACGAAGATGCGGTGGCGCACCGGAATGATGCAGCAGTGTCCGATATGGGTGCGGGGAGCCTGGATCCACCCATTCCCGGCACGAAACGACTGCGATGGAGCTAGCTGGAGTGGCCATGGAGGTCTCCTGTGAGCAAAAATAGAGAGAGGGAGAGGAAGATGTGAGAGAGGAGAGAGAGAGCCACGAGGAAGAAGGAGATGGCAGGGCGCGAATGTCGACTTGGAGGTCACCGAAGTAGCTAGGAGAGGAGGAGGTCCTGCGGGGGGGGAAAGCAGCTCAGGAGCGCTCGGAGTCGAGCTCGCGCGCGAGGGACTTGACGGGGAAGCCGGTCTGACGAGGAGGCCGGGGACGACGCTTCGGGAAGAAGATGGCAGCGGGCGGAGGCGACCACCGGGGGTGCGGGAGAGGCGAGGGAGGCCGGACGGAGCAATGGATCCAGGCGATGGGGCAGCTTCCTTCGGTTCCCCTGTCCAAGGCGAGGGAGAGAGAGAGAGTTACGGGAAGCAGAGGAGAACGAGAAGAAGGCAGTAGAAAGAAGGGAAGGGGAAAAAGGCGGCGCGGTGGTGCTTGAGCACCGGGCAAGGTCGCTGGCGTGGAGAACAACAGCGCAGGGAGACGGGGTCGAGCGCTCCTGCTCGGGGCCTTGGCAACAACTTGGTGGGATCGAGGGGAGGAGAAAGTGGATCTGGTTTGTTTGGCATGGAATGTAAGGAGGAGGAGGGCATCAGGTGGCGGCGCGGATGGACCGATGGGACAAACGTGCTAAAATCTAGGGATTAGTCTAGGGTTGCCACTATATATAGCAAGCCGGATGGGTTTAGGGGGTATAAGGTCCCTCCGATCGTAATCGGACGGACGGGAAAATATAGCTGAGGTAGCCCAAATAAGGAAACAGTGATATTTTGCAGATGTTTGGGGATGATCCGGACATAACGGTAACGACTGTCCGGGTCGGGTCCGGGACAACTTTCGGACACGCGCGCGAGGAGGGCCGCGGGCTGACGAGAGAGGTTTGGTTGGAACTTGTGGGCTGTGCAGAAGGGCTCGAGCTGAGAGAAGAGAAGAGAGAGAGGCCCGGCGACTATTTCCGGAGACCGAAAGCGTACGACGTGTGCCCGACTATAATGCCGCTATAGTTTAACGGTTGGGCTATCAAACGAACTCCAAATGCGACGAAACTTGACAGGCGGTCTATCTACACTAAAATAAGAACACACGTCAACTCTCATCCCATTCCGAGAACATTTTCTGGCCACTTATAAAATAATATTTCGGACATGCCGCGGGCGCGTGCAAGTGTGTCTGGGCTCAGAACGGACAACGAACGGAATGAGGAGACCGGGACGGATGCAAGTTTTGAAAACATGATGATGCAATGCGGATGATGACATGATAAGATGTAACACGCAAGCAAATGACATGACAACGACAGCAAATAACTGGAAGACACCTAGCACATCGGTGACGGGGCGTTACACAAATATAGGCTTCCAATATATCAATCTTCATGTCTCGACCATTTCGAGACTCCTCGTCATGTCCGTGATCACATCCGGGACTCCGAACAACCTTCAGTACATCAAAACTCATAAACTCATAATATAATTGTGATCAAAACTTTAAGCGTGCGGACCCTATGGGTTCGAGAACTATGTAGACATGACCGAGACACGTCTCCGGTCAATAACCAATAGCGGAACCTGGATGCTCATATTGGCTTCCACATATTCTATGAGGATCTTTATCGGTCAGACCGCATAACAACATACGTTGTTCCCTTTGTCATCAGTATGTTACTTACCCGAGATTCGATCGTCGGTATCTCAATACCTAGTTCAATCTCGTTACTGACAAGTCTCTTTACTCGTTCCGTAATACATCATCCCACAACTAACTCATTACTTGCAATGCTTGCAAGGCATAAGTGATGTGCATTACCAAGTGGGCCCAGAGATACCTCTCCGACAATCGGAGTGACAAATCCTAATCTCGAAATACGCCAACCCAACAAGTACCTTCGGAGACACCTGTAGAGAACCTTTACAATCACCCAGTTACGTTGTGACGTTTGGTAGCACACAAAGTGTTCCTCCGGTAAACGGGAGTTGCATAATCTCATAGTCATAGGAACATGTATAAGTCATGAAGAAAGCAATAGCAACATACTAAACGATCGTGTGCTAAGCTAATGGAATGGGCCAAGTCAATCACATCATTCTCCTAATGATGTGATCCCGTTAATCAAATGACAACTCATGTCAATGGCTAGGAAACATAACCATCTTTGATCAACAAGCTAGTCAAGTAGAGGCATACTGGTGACACTCTGTTTGTCTATGTATTCACACAAGTAATATGTTTCCGGTTAATACAATTCTAGCATGAATAATAAACATTTATCATGATATAAGGAAATAAATAATAACTTTATTATTGCCTCTAGGGCATATTTCCTTCACTTTTCCCATGCAATGCTTCACGAACCAAGATAGCAATTGTGTATGCAATGACAACTTTGTGACACAAAAGATGATACCAAGATATGTACCAAAATGATATGGTAAGTATGAAATTTGAAGTATGACCACTAATGTGCACAAGTGACATTCCCGACAATACTCAAAGGCTAGTCTCCATGGGTAAGATACGCAAAATTGGGCTATGGTGGTTATCAATGTAATGGCAAGAATGTATAATGATGGGATATCACGATAACAAGATGAGGTTACCATTCTTGCATAAGGTATGGTGTCAAAATGGTGGAGTGGTCGTTGTTGATGATGCGTCCGTGGCAAAGATGAGTAGTGGTGATGTTTATGTAGAACTGTACCTAAATAGCCGAAATAAAATAGGACACGGAACATCAACTCAAATTCTTAAAGAAAAACATGACAAAATTATCGGAGTTGATAGCTAATGTGGACATAGCATCTAGAGATACAACAAAAAATATTGTTCGCATATACAATAATCAGGTGATCTCTATTAATAACTATATAAATTATAAATTTATTATTTCGAATAGAAATACAACACAATCTCTAATTTTGTGCATAGTTAACAAAGAATTATACAAACCATGTGTCAAGATACAAAGGTGTATGTCTACTTATACGTATGGATGTGTGTATAAATGCATGCATGTGAGCATCCATGCATGCACTCCACCGAACCATCCATCCCATCTATCATGCATGCAAATGCCACAAGGGCTAGGCAATTTGATTTTTACTACATGAGCCAAGAGGAGTAACGTGTTGGGTACAAAGGATTTTTTTGGTGCACTAATTACACCACAGCAGGCCAACACGTTTCATCAACAGAAGCAACCGCCACATCATGCATGCGGTGTCCGGACTTCGTACGGCAAGCGTTCAGGGACACCATGAGGCAGTCGATCCACTTAATAAATAGCTAGTCTAAATTATGGTTTAGACTCGGATTTTATTGTATTGTTTAGCCATCGCTACAATTTCGCATCTACGAGACGTGTAGGACTACCGCCTTGTCAGATCTATAGTGGAACCCAAACTTTTAATCTAGTTTATGTGCTTAATTTTTCATCCGCAATTTCAGATTGCAATTCAATTTTGTTCTTGCCGATTCCTCGGTTGCTTGCAGGAACTCGAACCTCGTTGTTCAGGTTGGTCATGCCTACGGCAAGGTCAATAACCATCGGAGATTGGTTTAGCGATTGTCAAGGGGTATCGTCAGGTACGGTATAGCCAGATCGTCAAGGTCAAAATCCACCAAATCGATATCCCCACTCTGATCGAAAGATCGGGCCGTTGTGGCATCAATAGCGGTTAAGCAATGCTGGTGTTTGCAGGAAATGGTGGTGCTATGCAGAATTGATGGTGTTATGCGAAAGTGAATGTGGGCGCCAGAGAAAAATTTGGAAAAGTTAGGCGGAAACGGTGCGGTGGATGGAGATGTTGCTGTCAGGGGCCGGATGTCCTGGCTTGAGGACCGGATGTCCGGGGGTCGTGCTGGATGTCCGGGCTCGGGATCCGTGGATGAACTCGAGGAACTCCGCTTGGAACAGGCAAATTCGGGTCAAAATTCGAGAGATTTTTTGGATGGAAATTGGGGCAAAGATGGGGGATAGCTAGACCAACCTGCAACACATGAAATCCATGGATCAAATCCAACAAAACTTCATCACACCAGCAAATCACAAAAAAATTGGGGGGCTATTTATGTGGGGAATTTTCGAATTTGGGACAAAATCAAGAAAACAAGGCTAGAAAACAAAGAGGGGAGGCTCCGAAATCATGATCAACGTGGCTCATTATTCCAAGATGATGTACGGTGGACCTCTAGATGGCTGATATTTCATGAAAGGAGTGGATCCCAATGAGGAACACGAAGAACATGAGGGGAAACATGAGGGAATACACGAGATAAACAGTCAAACCAACGAGATTAGGTCACACATATGCTAGATCCTCAAAACACAAAAGGAGATACAAGATCCACAATCAACAAAGGACGATACAAAGGTAACCGGTTCTTCACCATGAGGAGGTCTTGAGGAGTCTTGAAGGCAAGGTGGATCTTCTCCAAAAAGGTAACGGTCCCTCGCAATGGAGTAGATCCGGATGGATGAGTGAAGCTCTATCTCACATATGAGCTAACACAACGCTAACCCTAGAAAGAGGGAGGAGGAGGAGTATATATAGTCTAGGTGTGCGAAGGGGTACATGGGCCTCGGCCCTACACTGTGCGCAGACGGGCGAGGTCGGATGTCCGGGCATCGGGCCGGATGTCCAGGCTTTTGCGAGGGGCCGGATGTCCGGGCTGGCGGGGCCAGTCTTGGTACATTCAGGATAGAGGACGTCGGATTGCCGGGCTTCGGCCGGATTTCCGGGCTGTGCCGGATGTCCGGGCAGAGGCTGGATGTCCGGGGCCTGTAGGCAGTTGGTGGCTGTCATTGTAGATGCTCCAAGGGCTGGATGTTCGGGGTCATGGCCAGATGTCTGGGTCCAGGAAGCTGCTATTGACTCCTTCCATTGGTTCTCTTGATCCATGAACTTGGGCACTTCTTCGTCTTCACGTGCATCTTCGGGGAGGGGGGGTCCTATTGATACATAATCATGCACAACATTTCAGACTTAGGTAGTAGCCATGTCTCAAGTGGATCATATGTGATATCACTAAGGAAGCAAGTCACCTCGGTCTCAAGACCTCTAGCTCTAGCTCATGTCATAGGTCTTCTTGGCACTTGGTGAGACAACGGTTGTTCCATGGGGATGACCATAGGATGCTCCGCATCAGTTGGTAGAAGTACTTGGCCTATCCATCATTTCAAGGAAATATGTGAGTGGGAGAAAGATAAGAACTTATACCAAATGTACCTTGATCGATGTTGAAGATGGATCAATGATCACTCAAATGTGGAACAAGGAAATAGCACAATTGGTACCAATTCTTGTCGATTTCTCACACCTACACAAGTAAACGCTTATGGTGGAGCTCGGTTAGGATGGTGGCACAAAATTTGATGCAATTGTTAGTGAGCTTAAATATTGTTGGAAAAGATTCGCAAATTTTCAAATGCAACAAGTAGACCAATAGAAAAATGTGGTACACTGAAACACACACGCAAAGAGATAAGTGGGGTCATGCAACCAAGGGATGAGCCAAAATGTAGAATCCATGGAAAATGCTCTTGTTGAACAACACTAGAGAGACGCTAGCATGATTGCACAATTGACGGATACAAACACTTGTGCACAACCTACTAAGCAAAACTGCAACGACTTCTATCCCAAGTATGCTCTATGTATGGTATTCCGATGATATGATCAAAGATGATATAGTATGACAATCTTAAGGTAGTATGATGTTGTGGTTCTTGCTTAAAAGCTCTTTGCTTATCTTTCCCTTTTGCTTAAAAGCTTGGTTGGCTCTTTATCTTTTGAGCTCTTTCCTCATGCAATGCTTCACGAACCAAGATAGCAATTGTGTATGCAATGACAACTTTGTGACACAAAAGATGATACCAAGATATGTATGAAAATGATATGGTAAGTATGCAATGTGAAGTATGACCACTAATGTGCACAAGTGACATTCCCGGCAATACTCAAAGGCTAGTCTCGATGGGTAAGATACGCAAAGTTGGGCTATAGTGGTTATCATTGTAATGGCAAGAATGTATAATGATGGGATATCACGATACTGTTGGGTTCTACTGTAGGGTGCGTTGACTGCAAATTAAAATTTTCCTACGCGTAGAACAACCAAGAACATGCTATGGGAATGGATCACAGATCGTTACCGCTAGACGCGTAGTGCCGTGCAGCGGAAGAAGAGTTGGGGTAGCGCGTCTGCGTGGATCATCTCCTCCTCGTCTGATCTCCCTCGAATAGCCGGTCGTCGGTTCCCACATACAGGTTCGCCGGAGCGGCCCAAGTGCACCGCCTCTAACGGTATCCGCACGTGCAGGAGGAATGTCGTGCGGTGGACTGCTAGGTCCAATCACATAATCGGTGGTGAGTGGAGGTGTCTATTCGCATCACATGCAAATCTTAGTGACATCACTGAAGCGATCAACTACATGAGTGTGCCACACCCCCACTTTAAATAGGCGTTTGTCGAGGGCTCAACACTTGGGCCTCTCACGGACCCTAAAACCCATAAGTCTACTCAGCCAGAATCCGAACACAGCTCGGATCACATCCGACCAGTGTCCTCGGATCCGACCTCGTAGGTTCCTTACCTTAAGCGCGTGACCCCTTAGGTTCAAGCCAGCTTGGTCGTAGTTCGGATAAGCTCCGAACTACACGGTTGGTAGCGGCCCCTAGCAAGGCATGCCGAACACCAAGCAGACTATGAAGCTGGTTAGGCGTACCTGTACATCATACTTCCATTCCTTTTGCCACACGATATATGTTGTCAGGCTCAAGGCGAGTTTGTCATCCTTGTGCTAGCCCGACCTCTTTGTCGTTCCAATGATGCCGACCACAAACCGAATTATCTCATAATCCTTATCGCATGGCCATGCTTATCCTGGTCGGATCACACGAGGGGCCCAGAGTATATCTCTCTTGATCGGAGGGGCAAATCCCATCTTGCTCGACCATGTCTCGCAGCATGGGTCTGGACAAGCCCAAAACCTACCTTTGTAACTACCTAGTCACGGAGTAGCATTTGGTTGGCCCAAAACAAGTCTATCACCATCCCGGGTACATGCGCCAGCTCAGGTCTTAGGAGATAGAACATATGTTGTACTAGAGACTCACAGATGACATATCACTGCGTCTCATAGTTGGGTCTGTCCGACTCGGACCTTATCTCAACTCGGATCCGACTACGTCGAATCCGACCAGATCCTTCCGAGTCCGTATTATCCGGTTAGCATCCAATGCTCCATGGCTAGTGAGACCAAGCCATCGACCTTGTCATATGCTAGTCTAGTAGGCTGCGCGTCCACACAGCCCTTTCGACTAGGGACCTTTTAGGACGTTTATCATACAATGCATAGTCCCACAAACAAGTCACGTACTTGCTGATACACATCATTGATAATGTCCAAGGACTATCTTTATTCATAAACACATAGGAAATATCATCATACATGATTGCCTCTAGGGCATATCTCCAACAGTCTCCCACTTGTAGTAGACTCAATAAAATAGACATCGAATGCCCATATCTCTAACGTGCCCCTCATGCTTGGATTGTGGATGCGGCTTTGTCAATGGATCTGCAACATTTTCACCTGTGTGAAATTTGCATAACTCAACATCACCATTCTTTACGATCTTTCGTATCAGGTGATAATTCCGATCTATGTGTCTGGTCTTGTGGTGATCCCTAGGCTCCTTGGCTTGTGCGATGGCACCAGAATTATCACAATAAAGGTCCAACGGTTTTACCAAGGCTGGGAAAATACCAAGATCATATAGAAAGTTCCGGATCCAAACACCTTCCTTTGCAGCTTCACAAGCCGCAATGTATTCGGCTTCTATGGTAGAATCAGCCACCTTATCTTGCTTGGAACTCATCCAGCTCACTGCTCCTCTGTTCATGACATACACGAATCCGTACTGTGATCGACAATCATCTCTGTCGGTTTGGACACTAGCATCGGCGTAACCCCTTACGACGAGCTTTTCCTCACCTTCATATACTAGGAACATCTCTTTAGTCCTTTTCAGGTACTTCAAAATAGTCTTTACCGCTGCCCAGAGACTCTCACCTGGGTTGCCCTGGTATCTACTTGCAAGGCTTATTGCAAAAGCAATATCAGGCTATGTACATATCATGGCATACATGATGGATCCAATTGCTGAGGCATATAGAATCCGACTCATCCCGCTTTGCTCATCAGATGTCGAAGGACTCTGAGTCTCACTTAGCCTTGTACCATGTGAGATAGGCAAGAACCCTTTCTTGGCCTCACTCATGTTGAACGGCTTCAACACTTTATCTATGTACGTGCTTTGGCTCAAGCCGAGCAGCCTCCTCGATCTATCTCTATAGATATTAATGCCTAAAATATACACTGCCTCACCAATGTCCTTCCTTGAAAACTTGCCATTCAATGATTCCTTGACTGAGTTCGGCATCGAAACATCATTTCCCATCAGTAGTATGTCATCCACATACAAGATCAAAAACACAATCGAGCTCCCACTTAACTGCTTGTATAAACAAGCGTCCTCATCGCTTTTGATGAAACCGAGACCAGTGATGACCTCATCAAAACGAATGTTATAACTCCGAGATGCTTGCCTCAACCCATAAATGGATCTCTTGAGCTTGCATACCTTACTAGTGCTAGTCGGATCGACAAAACCCTCAGGCTGTATCATATACACGTCCTCGGTTAAATTCCCGTGAAGGAAAGCCGTTTTGACATCCATCTGCCATATCTCATAATCGAAATATGCATCTATAGCTAGTACGATCCTCGCCGACTTCAGCTTCGCTACCAGCGAGTAAGTCTTGTCATAGTCAATTCCTTGAACTTCTCCATATCCTTTAGCGAAAAGCCGAGCTTTGTGGATCTGAACATTTCCATCCACATCGTTTTTCTTCTTAAAGACCCATTTGCAGCCAATGGCCTTTACGCCAGGCGGCGGATCAACCAAGTCCCAGACTTGATTTTCATCCATGGACTTTAACTCAGATCGCATGGCCTCTAGCCATGCCTCGGAATTCGGGCTCACCATCACTTTCGCATACGTGGCCAGCTCGTCGCTTTCTAGCAACAATACATCACGCACTCTGCGCAATCTTTCCGACCTCCGTGGTTCCAGTGCCGCTTCCACTACGGGTTCCTTGACTGACTCCGGTATGATCTCATCACCCGTCGAGCCATCCCCGAGTGGTACTCAAATTTCTTCGAGTCGGACCGTCCTCCCACTGGTGTCGGGACCCCGATCCCAAGTCACACCGATCTAGCATGTAACACGTCATATCACTTTGCGGCCTCACGCACGGTATTCCCATGGGTGCCACCTTACCTGGCCCGGGACCGTTTGCACATTTTGGCTCACGTATATGACAGTGTCGCTAGCATCCATATGACAGAGAACCCGGGCCGACATGGCTAGTCGTGAACCCAAAGCGGCACGGACCTATGGAGACAGGCATACATGAATCGCATCGAACATGTCGGTCATCAATGAGTGATTCCAGGCTGTAGCACTGGGCTAACAGGACTCCGGGGATCCCGGGCTGTAGCAGGCTAGGCAGGACTCCGGAGATCACCATGTGACATTTCCCCGAAGGGACAGACATAGGGACGAAGTGAAACACATGCCGGCCAGTCAAGTGTCCTAAACAGTAGTACTGGGCTAGCAGGACTCCGGTGAACCGGGCTGTAGCGGACTACTATGGCTCAAGGAACACTAGACTACATTTCCCCATAAGAAAGGCTGTGAAGGATAAACAACTAGATTGTCGGATCCCACACATAGCAATACACGTTACACGTACGCATAACATGCATGTATGTGCGGTACATCATGGCATCACAACATAACTCAAACTCATATAGGTAAGGCCCAGAAGAGCCACATAGCATAAATACAAACAGGGGTCACATGACCCATCATTCAGAGCATACAAGCAACAAGCGGAAGCATTACATGTCTGAGTACAGACAACTACAAAAGAAAAAGACTAAGAAGCCTGACTAACACGACCCTCCCAAGGGCACAAGATCGTAGCTGGGATACAAGCTACTCGTCGAAGCCACTAGTGTAACCAACTGCAAAACATAAATAAGCAAACGTGAGTACAAAGGTACTCAGCAAGTCTTACTTCAGAACTATCTACATATGCATCATTATCAACAAAGGGGGTGGTGGAGTTTAACAGCACCAAGCCAGCTTTGACTCAATGGCTAATCTATACTATGGGTAACAGAAACTTCTTTGAGGTGAGAAGACGCACACGAGTCCACAACTTCACCATATCAATACTCCACTATGGATCCGTTCCCGTCTCCCTTCGAGAAGGCCATCCATAGGACTCACGCTTATCTTGCGTATTTTAGAGTATCCACTTCAAATTGTCTATGTACTAGATAAGTCCTCCAAGTTTCCATATCCGAGGAAAACGGCTATTCGAATAGCTAATATTAACCCTGCAGGGGTGTACTTCTTCACACACGCTCTCGCCACTTATAGCCCCGTACACGTCATGTACCTCGGCAACCTTCAAGCGGAAGCCGGGCGAGGGTGTCGACCACGACCTGACTAACCACACAAGTCTCTCGTCCAGGTTTATCGCCTATTCGGGTTCCATCCGCAAGGAGATCCGGCCGGGGTGTCGCTCACGGCCCCAAACGATGTGTGCAGGGTTCCCAAGCCCACCACCCGGGTGCCACTTGGTACACCGTGCCACAGTGCCTAGTCTGTCCCAAGCCCGTCCCGTCGGACACCACCTGGTAGACAAGTAGCACTACCTACAAACGCCAGAGACTAGTTGCAACTCCTGGACAGAGATCAAGTGGGTTAATAAGTCGAGAGGGGCCGGATAACCGGAACCCAATGTGTGGTAGTAACTGGACTAGGATAACATACACAGAACTCAGTGCTTAAGGACGGTTCCAATGAGACAACCCACCATGTACTCCTACATGGCCTCTCATCGCTACCTTTACCAAAACGTGTTCACACACTTAGCCTTTACCGGTAGGACATGTTCACCACTCCGATTCATTCCCGATGAATCAGACCTGACACAACTCTAAGCATAGCTGGCATAAAGAAAAACAAGCATGGATGAGCAGGCACATCAAGGCTCAAGCAACTCCTACTCATGCTAGTGGGTTTCAACTATTTACTGTGGCAATGACAGGTCATGCAGAGGAATGGGTACAGCTACCGCAGCAGAAAGTAGCATTTTGAATCGTTGTTGTCCTAATGCAGTAAAAGGAGCAGGGGCGAGAGAGTGGGACTTTATCGGGATGCTCAAGGGGGGTTTGCTTGCCTGATAGATCCACGAAGAAGCACTGCTTCTCAGACAGGTACTCGGGACACCTTCCGGAGTAGAACCTATCGAGAGGGAACGGTGCCGGCAATCAATAAACAACCATATGCAACAATATGATGCATGAAGATGACATTCAAAAATGCTATGATTTGCCCTAATGCATCTAGCATCAATTTGGTTGAAGTCCATATGAACCAAGGGTTCATATGCAAACCCTAATTTAGATATATAACATGCCATTATTACGTTTTCACTTATACAGTAGGTATAAGTTGGTTTTTCATGCATGAAACTGGCATAAATGGATTCCTTGAATTTTTCTGATAATTTTTCATATATAATTTATTTGATTTGGAGTTACGGTTGAATTACTATGAATTTTTGAAGTTTTAACTATTTTCTGAAATTCTCTGAATTATTTAAAATCCAGAAAACAAATACTGCATCAGCATGACGTCACAGAGGCGTCAGCAGGCTGACCAGGTCAAACCTGACGTGTGGGGCCCACACGTCAGTGTCTGTGGTTAATCTTAATCTAAGAATAACCTAATCTGATTTAGTTAATGGGGTTGGGCCCACGCGTCAGTGACCCATCTAGCTAAACAGGGTTTAATTAGTCGTTAATCTAATCCTAATTAGAACTTAACAGGGCCGGGCCCACATGTCAGTGACAGAGAGGGAGAGGTCAACGGGGCTGTGGGGGGTCAAAACCACCGGTGGCTTGACGCCGGCGAGCCAGACGCGGCGGAGGGCCTCGGATTTCGCCCTCCGGCGACCATTAGGACGGCGGAGACCACTGGCGAGGAGCCAGCGCTCGTCCGCGTCATCTGGAGCAAGTGGGAGAGGCGGGGATGGCCGGAGCTCGCCGGAGCGGAGCTCGGGGCGGCGGCCGGAGCACGGGCTTCAAGCGGGAGCGGCTGTGGGGCACGGGGAGGCCACCCGAGGGGCTCTGCGGCACCCTCGTGGCACCAGGAGCACGGTGACGTGCTCCGTTGCGGCTGGTTCGGCCCCTGGCCACGGTGGCGCCATGAACGGCGGAGCCGAGCTCTCGGCCAAGGTGGCCGGCAGGGCTAGGGGGGCGCTCGAGCTACGGGGCTATGGGGAGGAGGAAGGGGAGCTCACAGCGAACTCGAAGACGTCGTCGGTGAGCTCGGGAAGGCGTGGGTTGCCGCGAATTTGACGGCGGCGATCCACGGCGGCCGAGGCGAAGACAATGGCAATGGCGGCGCTCCAGGGCTTCCCGCGTCACGTGGCTCGACAGAGAGGTGGAAGGCGAGGTGGCGGAGCTTCTGAGCTGGTCGGAGAAGCGAGGGGGAGGCGGTGGCTACGGAAACGGCGAACGGCGGCGACGGCAGTGCTCGGGCGTGGTGAAGAGAGCGAGACAGAGGAGAGGAGAGAGCTGGGGGGGAGTGAGAGGGTTAAGGGACAGCGCGTGGCGTCGTCCGGGCATTCCAGGGCGACGAGGAGGCGCCAGGCAGGCAGCTGCGTGCCGGCGCGCACGGCGTCGGGCGCAGCTTCCCCTCTGCCTACTGGCAAGAGGAGGAAGACGCCCATGCCCCTGGTGGGCTGGGCCAGAACAGGAATGGGCCGTGGTGGGGCGCCAGGTAAGTCAGGTAAGTGTTTCCTTACTTCCTATTTTCTTTTTTTCTATTTCTGACATTTGTTTTGCATTTAAAAGAAATGTTAAAACATTTCCATAAATGTTGAAAATAATTGTGGCATCTAGATATAATATTCTAGAGGCCCTCACCAATTCCCAACATTTTTGGAGCTATTAAAAATATTTATATAATTTAAACAGCTCCAATTCAAATATTTAAGCATTGATTCAAAAATCCAAAATGGGAGGGAAAAATGTGCATCACCTCTGGTTGTTGTTCCCAACATTTTCCAAAGACCATGAACATTTTTGAAAAGCATTTTGGGTTCATTGAAATTCCACTTTTAATTTGAACCTATTTGAATTGCTTTGGTGCTAGGGTTTGCGACTTCCCCATTTCAAATTCATTTGAGAATTTAAACATGATGCACAAGCAAGCCAAGGACCATACCAAACTAGGGATGTGACAACTGGCCTCCCGACTAAGAAACTCTTTCTCAAGGAAAAACCCATTCCGAGCAACAAACACTTTGTTCTCTTCCCGGTTGTAAAAGCTATATCCCAAGGTTTCCCTCGGATATCCCACAAATATGCATTTGTCCGACTTGGGTGTAAGCTTGTCTGACAAAAGTCGCTTGACAAATGCTTCACAAGCCCAAATCTTTAGAAAAGACAAACTGGGAGTCTTCCCGGTCCACATCTCATGTGGTGTCTTATCTACGGATTTTGATGGTACCCTGTTATGTGTGAAAGCTGTAGTTTCTAAAGCGTATCCCTAGAATAACAAGGGTAAATCCGATTTGCTCATCATAGATTGAACCATGTCCAACAAGGTATGATTCCTCTGTTCCGATACGCCATTTCTCTGTGGCGTACCCGGAGGCGTGAGCTGAGGTACTATACCTTGGCTTTTCAGATGATCATCAAACTCCTGGCTCATGTACTCACCTCCATGATCAGATCGTAGAAGTTTTATAGTCTTGCCGAGCTGATTCTCAACCTCGTTTTGAAACTCTTTGAACTTTTCAAAAGTTTCTGAATTGTGCCTCATCAAATAGATATATCCATATCTACTCAAGTCAACGGTAAAGTCACGAAGTACTGATAGCCACCTCTGGTAGTTATGCTCATTGGTCCACACACATCACTGTGTATCAGTTCCAACAGCTCGGACGCCCTCTCGCAACTCTTCACGAAAGGAGACTTAGTCATCTTGCCGAGAAAGCATGATTTGCATGTCTCGAACGACCCTTAGTCAGACGAAGTTAGGAGCCCATCATCATGGAGCTTCGTCATGCGTTTCAGACTAATGTGTCAAAGCTGGCAATGCAAGAATTACGTCGGATTTATCTCATTAGGTTTATGCCTCTTGACATTCACGTTATAGACTGATTCTTGTTCTAGATTTAATATAAATAGCCCATCAACAATGGGTGCATGGTCGTGGAACATACCATTCAAATAAATTGAACAACCATTGTCCTTTAAATTGAATTCATAACCCTGACTCATCAAGCATGAGGCAGAAATAATGTTTCGACTAAGTGCAGGAATGTAATAACAATTATTCAATTCCAAAATAAATCCAGAAGGAAGCTGGAGCTGCATCATGCCGACTTCCAACGCAGCAACTCTTGCTTTGTTGCCGACCCTGATGTCAATCTCCCTTTGTGCCACACGCCTAGTTCTTACCAGCCCCTGCATCAAGTTGCAAATATGAAGAACCGATCTGGTATCAAATACCCAAGAGCTACTAGGTATGTCAGCAAGGTAAATGTCTATAACATATGCAACAAGTGTACCTTTGCCCGAAGAAGCATTTCCAGCCTTCTTTCCATGCTCTGCAAGCCACTTGCTACAGTTCCTCTTCTAGTGACCGGTCTCCTTGCAATGATAGCAAATGGTCTTCGAGTCCAGTCCAGATTTTGGCGCAGTGGTGGAGGTTACCGTCTCCGTGCCCTTTGCCTTAGCCTTTTTCTTAGACCAACTCTTCTTGAACTTAGCCGATTTCTGCACCATCAACACTTGATGTGTGCCTTCCATGCTCTGCCACTTTGAGCATCCCATGCAATTCAGAGAGCTTCTTATCCATGCCATGCATATGGTAGTTCAAAATGAACGTCCCATAGCTGGGCGGAAGAGAACCCAGAACTGCATCAGTAGCCAGCTCATCCAAGAGCGGGAAGCCCAAACAATCCAAAGCTTGCACATATCCGATCATCTTGATCACATGTGGGCTCAGTGGATCACCTTCCTTCAGCTTGCAATCCATCAAGGATCGCCAGACGTTGAACCTTTCGGTCCTAGCCTGTGTTTGAAACATGCTCTTGAGACTTTCGATCATATCGTAAGCGCCTCAACATTTTCGAAATGCTATTGCAAATCAGGCTCCATACAAGCCAGCATCAGGAAACTTATCTTGGTTGATTCATCAACGAGTTTCTGGTAGGCATTCTTAGCTGTGGCACTAGCATTATTGGTAGGTTCCTCTTGAAGTGGATCCTCTAGAACTTGTTCCTTTTATCATGCTTGAGAACAGTTCTGAGATTTCTATACCAGGTGGTAAAGTTTGTTCCATTTAGTTTATCCTTTTCCAGAATAGATTTCAATGCAAAGTTGGGTTGAGCAGGTGGTGCAATTGATCTACAATAGAAAATATGCAATCACTAAGCAATGTGTTTATGTAGAGTAATTCAAGCCTTAAATATAAATACTCCCACTAAAGTTGGCATCCCTTTGCAAACTCTTAGTGATTTAGGATTTGACTAGCACATGCGACTAGTGAGCTTTAGCATCACTGCTAGACAACATGCCTATCCGGTAAGCAACTCCTTGCTAATCGTATCTCTGTACGACTCCTGTCGGTCAGGAAGGTATCTCATACCCTGGCCCCCAACCTTCTTTGCCACAAGGCCCAAAACCGGTTTGATAGCCTTATCAAGATAACCTGATGCAGTGCATGTCCGTGTCCGACACGAACCCTTCAGTTCAAGGACACCTAGCGGCACCCCAATTTTATGAGCCCACTACTAGCACTACAAAAAAAGACACATCCGTGACATTTTTGGCTGAACGAAAAAAAATTCTGTCATACTTATGACACTTCTATGAGGATAATTGTGACAAAACCCGGTATCATCATAGATGTGGTGGGCTCCTACTTCTATGACAAAAAATCATGACAGAAAATGGGCTTTTCGTCCTAGGCGGGCCGGAGACGCAGCTGCATGACATTCTTTGGGCCGTCCATGACAGAGAAAGCCGTGGTAGAAGCGAGGGCAAGGAAAATATCGGGGAGTTCCCGATTACGATGGGTGGTCGGGGGCCGAGCGATGCATGTTTCTCTCATACGTACGCGCGTGTGTGCGAGGCGTTGCGCTCTAACTGAATCCAAGCGAGGCGTTGGGCTCTAACTGAACCCGAGCGATTGCATTGTAGGCTACACGTTACTGAACCCGAGCGATCGATCGATCCATTGTTGTTAACTGAACTTGAGTGATTCCTTCACTACTGCTGCTAACTGAAGCCGATCGAACACTGTTGTGCCTCCTTCCCTGGATAAATAGTGAGCGTTGTTGAGGGGGTTTGGATGAACAGTTCCCGGTGGGTGGTTGGATGAACAGGAACCCGTGGTAGTAGAGGCCGTTGCCGCTGGATGAAAAGTACCCTGATCGATCGAGCCGGTGGATGAGCAGGACACCATGGAGGGCTGGATGAACAGGACCCCGTGGAGGGCTGGTTGAACAGTAGCCGGTGGAGGGCTGGTTGAACAGTAGCTAGTGGAGGGCTAGATGAATAGTAGCATGTGGAGGGTGGTTGAACAGGACCCCCGTGGAGAGGGCTGGTTGAACAGTAGCCGGTGGAGGAGCGCGCGGTGGAGGCTGGATGAACAGGAGCCGGTGGATGAACAGTCGCAGGTGGAGGCTGGAGGAAGTAGATGGTGGATGAATAGTAGCTTGTGGAGGTAGTCGATGGTGGAGATGAACAGTATCCCGTGGAGTCCCATTTTCCGGTACGCCACACCCCTCCCGATGAACAGGACCCCCGTTTCATCCGTAGCGCTCCAACACAAGTTTGTTTCCTCCGTTTTGCGGTACGCCACACCCCTCCCGATCAACAAGACCTCATTTCGACCATAGGAGGTCCGTTTCCTCCGTTTTGCGGTACGCCAGACCTCTCCCGATGAACAGGATCCCGTTTCCATCGTGGCTGGTCGAACACAAGCACTACAAAAAAATACACTTCCATGATGATACATGTTTGTCACAGTAGGTCGCTTTTTTTGTCATGCATGTACATCCATGACAAATTTATGACAGAATCAAGATAGTCATACCTGTGCTGTCGTAGAAGTGTTCCATGACATTACCAAAATTATCATCACGGAAGTGTCCACTGCCATGACGATAAATCGCACATCACAGAAGTGCTTTCGTCAAGGGTGACCGACATGTGGCATCCACCATAACGGAATGCCATTAAGCTATCGGGTCAGGTTTTGGATCCGATAACCCGTTAACAGCCTCGACCAATGGGGATTTTCCACGTGTAAAATCATCATTGGCTAGAGGAAACACGTGTTGGCTCATCGTTGGGACAGATGTCATCCACTCACTAGACAGAAGGCGCCTATGATACGTCGACACGTGGCACGGCCCAACAAGTTTAAATGGGCTGGCCCAGCTAAAGGCCCACAAGATTTTGTGGACCATAATGGGCCGGCCCAGCTAAAGGACAATGAGATTTTGTGGGCCATAATGGGCTGGCCCAGGTAAAGGCCCACAAGATTTTTGTGTGCCATAATAGGCCGGCCCAGGTAAAGGCCCACAAAATTCTTGCGGATCATAATGGGCCAGCCCAACTAAAGACCCACGAGATTTCGCCAACATTAATGGGCCGGCCCAGCTGTAGGCCCACAAGATTTTGAGGACCTTAGTAGGCCGGCCCGTTAACTGGCTGCCATGTTTTGGGCCAAATGCCGACCCATATTTGATACGGTCTATTAATGGCCTACCACGCCCCGGGCCTAATAGTGGCCCACATGAGATCCGGCCCGTTAAAAGCCTACCACGTTCTGGGCCAAATTACGGCCCAGATCAGGTCCGACCCTTTAAGAGGTTTTGGGCATAATTATGGCCCATATAAGATTCGACCCGTCGACTGAACACTATGCTTTTGGGCCCACTTGCTAAAGGCCCACTTAGTAATTTGGCCTGATATTAGTTTTGGCCTGTTAAGGGCCCGTTTAACATTTCAGCCCTATATTAATTTCAGCCTGTTAAAAGCCCGTCATATAGTTGGGGCTAACTACGACCCGGTTTGCATCCGGCCTGCTCACAACCGATATCTGATTGGGCCAAACAAGGACCGAGAAAAAAATTTGGCCTCTTAAAAGCCCGTGATTTGATTCGCACAATCATGGGCCGGGGTTCATTTCGGGCTGCTGCCGGCCCCTGAGCTGATCGGCACGTTTCAGGCCCAACCCACATCGTGATTGCTTGATGGCCCGATTATGTACCGTAATTTTACGGTTTGGCCGGTTTACTGCGAAGACAAGATATATACAGTAAAATAACTGCAGCATCGTGAATAATAAAAAACCTATACTATATAATAAAGAAATTACGGCATATTACATCCACTGGGCATCAAAGTTCACCACTATGATAATAAAGCACAAGCAGACAACAGATTACATACACTGGGCATCAAAGATTGCCACCAATGCAAATAAACATGCCGGCAAAATAATATACAAAACCGACAGCACTTCAATAGAGTTCAAGAAAGGTTAGCCCTGCTGGGGAGCTGCAGCATAAGAAGCTGAGCAAGATGATGAGACTGCGCTTGTTCAACACTTATATCTTCCTCACTATGAAAGATAAACAAGCAGACAGATGATAGGTTTTGCACATAAAAGTATCAGTGCTGACAATTCATCACATTTCTTACTGATGAATAAAGTGACACAGTTTAAATTTGCATTAACACAATATGGTATTGTTCAGGTCAAGGCATGGCAGGAAATGACATTGTGAAGGAGTTGGCAGCTTCACGACACCACTGGATTACAGATTAAGAACTCATAAGTATCAATGGTTAGTGTGCTGTCAATTTATACCATTTCAGATTGGCAAATAAAGAGATGGTTTAAATAATAGTAGAATGATATGACATTTTTCATAGTTAAGACATTGCAGAATATGACATTGTGCTGTAGTGGGTAGGTTCACCACACCACTGGATTACAGATCAAGAACATAAGAATACATGCAGTGCAAAAGAAGATCACTTGCTCTGTAGTTTAATTTACATGGTATGAAGAAGGAACTTGGTTGTGTAACTGAAAACTTAAATTGAGAAAGCACGAACTTTTGTTTATGAACTACATATAATAAACTTTAAACAAGCAATTTGATGCAAACACCAAAAATAAACAGCTGTTGCAGTCATGCCTAACCAAATATATACAACAAAGTTTGAAGGCTTGAGATGGACAAACATACATTATTGGTGAAGACAGGCTCTATAAAGGCCTTGTCCATGCTGATGGGGGGGCAATTCAAGAAGTTTAGCACAAAATCTTCTTCAAAAGCATTGCCTTTATTCTACATTTTGTTAAGAGTAAATATAGATGTGATAATATATGAAAAAATGGAGAATATTTAAGATAAGATGAAGAGTGATGCTACATAACCAAGTAGCTATAAATGTAAGTGTAGCGATACAGGAAAAAGGTACAGCCAAGAGCAATGCACATCTAAACTTCTTCAATACCAACCGTATGGTAAGAGTAAATATAGATCTGATGTGTAGAAAATGGAGGGCAAAGGAAAATAACCTGCAGAGTGATGGTACATGAACAACTACCTGTCATTTATAAGTACACTGATAAAGGACATCATGTACTTACAAGAACAATGCAGAGCTAAAAAAAACATTGGATTGGATATATTCTACACTAATGGAACCATTCATACAGATCAGATAATTTGGAGAGAACAATTGATAAGCAAGCTATCATGCATACTGCTGTCACATAATGAACCAGGTATGTATGCAAGTACAGTGATACAGGACAACTGGTACTAACAAGAGCAAAGCAGCGGGCAGCATATTTGTGATATCCTGTCGTCTTCTCAAACCGGAATTCTTCTTCGAGCAGATTTCCTGTAAAAAAGACCCGTAAGGCACATGCGGAAAAGTAGAAGTTCAAATTGTCATGTGATTTCATAGACAGTACCTCATCCCGGGAATGAGACCAGTGCATAAAAAGGTTTTTCCATTCAATGTCTTCTAAATTTAGCACAGGAGACTTCACCAGAAATTCGTTTATAGACTTGCCATCAAAGTGTGATTTCCTCAGGTAACATTGATACTGCTACAATGCTTCCTTGAAAAGCACAAGCAAGCTTTGCTCGTCATGACTATCCAGATTGACCCTCGCCTAGTTACAACAATGTAATGTAAATCATTGATGTGTTCAATCAGTAGAAAACAGGAAAATAATAGCACTTACACGTAAGTTGGACAGGAAGATGTGAAAATGGTGTTTGTCTTCACAATAATCTTCCCATGATGGGAATATATGCACGTAGTCCCTAACAACATTCAAAGTATTGTCTTTTAAACTAGGAATAAATGGAATGGGGTTCCAATCTGCAGGAATTGGCCGTCTCTGTAGTTGGGATAGGTCTTCGGCTGGTGGAGTTGTTGTACTTTTTGCAGGAGTGGGATTTTTCTGTGGTACAGCTGGTGCTATGCCAAATGAAATCGGTATACCTTTTGCTGGAGTGCAGGTCCTGTGTGGTGGGGCTAGTGCTGTGGCCAGTGAAGTATGGGTACAGTCTGCTGGAGTCGGTCCTATGTTTTGTGTCACTGGTTGTACAACCAATATAAGTGGGGTGTTGTCTGATTTCTCCGGCACCACCATGTTTTTCAAGGACTTTGCTGGTGCTCATTCAGGTTCGGCAATCACCCTCTTCCTTTTTGATGTCTGATGCACAAGAACAACATTTGAGTGGAAAAACATAGTATGATGACAGATGGAATATGTATTGATAATGGATGGGCATGGCATCTCGACATATATGATGAGTAAACTAAGCAGATGGCGGTGCAACAAAGTAGAAGAAATGCAAGGCAACATATGCAAGATACCGGCAATCAATAAAACATTGCCAAATTAGAACATGCACCTTGATGGGTGAATAGGACAGGCCATCTGCCTTTGACTCCTCGAGGTTAGAATAGTCATTAGGATGATATTCTGAACAAGAATCAACAGGTGGGGAGCATATGAGTTTCATTGCATCCAGAATGGCACTCAATGCCTTGGTGCCAATTTTGTAAGTCATTGCAGTGTTTAGCTTCAAGAGTGGACTACTGCTAGAGCGACACAAAGCAGCTACACAGATAATAGTGTAGATATAACGGGAAAACCTTAAGCATCAGAGTAAAATCAGCAAAGTGGAACTTGTTGGAATATATGTGCTAGTATTGCCGGTACGGCTAGAAAGGCTTCGGATACCAGCTCTCTTCTAGTGAAGGTGCGGTACTGTTAATATCAATGTAACTCTCAAAGGCGACACAGCTCCCCGCATTTCCTTGCTATTCTTATAGGATTCAAGTGGGCAGGCCACTACAAATCCTATTCCTATGTTTACAAGATCCTACGAATCAAAGAGTCTCAAAGTGTCCATCACAACCGACTGTATAGACCTCTACACCGCAAATGTCCCTGCTCATCTTCAGTACAAGGAACATACTGTACTACTATCATACTCCCTTCGTTCCAAAATATAAGTCTTGGTAGAGATTTCCACTATGGATCACATACAGATGTATCCAGGTACATTTTAGAGTGTAGATTCACTCATTTTGCTCCATATGTAGTCCATGGTGGAATCTATACAAAGACTTGTATTTAGGCACGGAGAGAGTACATATTAAAGAAGAACGGAAGAGGGACATGGTAAAGAAGAGCGAGCAGATTTTGGATAATAAAATGTTGATTGCGCAGTGCCCACACATGATGAACCAGAGCGCATTAAGAATGCAACTCCTAGCTGTCTCTCAACCATTTTAGGCGGTTGGATGAAGATCCTACGTCTCCTAACCCTTCTTCTTCCTCGTCTCTGATTCTTCCCATACAGAACACCGCACGGGCCGCCGGCCGGACCACCGGCCCCCATCGCCTGTGTTCCTCCGCCACCCCCACCCCCACCGCAACCCCCACCCGCGTCGAGTTTTCTTTGTTCGGCGAGGCCCCACAACCACCCGAGCCCCTTCGATCACACCGGCGAACTCCGGCGAGCTCTGAAAAATCGACTGAGCCAATTTTGAAATTTAGTCTACTGTGATTTAACTAGTGTGGAATATAAAAGGGGAAAACCATAAGCATTGCGAGTATGGTGTTGAGCGTGCCATGGCGGATCTGAAGGTGCAAACCGGACAAAGGCAACTTCGCAACCAAGACAAGAAATCAGAGTAAAGCAGTTGCGATCTATTTTCTTGCTGCGATAAATAAGTTGAGCACATACGAAAGAGTACCGCCTCTGGTGCGGCACCGTGTAGGCATCTGCTGAGAATTTGATGGTGCTGCGGTAGCGATGGCTGTCGGCGGCGTGGAAGCAGATCTAGGAGGGTAGACGGTGGCGGCGGGGTGCGGTGGACGAGACGGTCGTAGGAGCGGCGCCGGCAAGGTGGACGACGGCGGGGATGAAGCGAGAGGACGGGATGCAAGGATCCTGGTCCGAAGCCGTGGATGAGAGAGGTCGATCTCTTGTAATGGACGGTGGCTTCAGGGTATCAGCTCCAGCATGGTGGAGGAGGACGGCGGTGGATGGGGTGGTGGACGGCGGCGGACGGAGGAGGGTGGGGTGGAGAGGGTGTTTTGGCGCCCACGGAGTATGAATGGGGAAAAGGGAGGTAGACAGGAAGGGGGGGAACCATGTATTCAGGGCGCGCTTGTCTCAAATGCGAGGAATTTACAAACTTAGCCCCCGTTTCAAATTTCTACTACATCACAGCAACACTAGTCGGTCGGAGATAGGACGGTAATCTTGCATACACCGAATATTTGCCGACGAGAGTTTGTTTTTGGCGCCCACCATGTATGAATATGAATCGGGGAGGGAGTCGATTTCGGCCGAGGACACACTGTGTTTTGGCGCCAATCGTGTATGAATTAGGGTGAGAGGCGGTTACGTGACGTTTGGGTGAAATTACAAACCTACCCCTATCAAAACCTATAGAAATCCAGCATATAGGCTTTGCGTGGTAGGGATAGGCAGCATTGATTTCCATCTCGCAGATTTTGGTTCCGGGCGGTTACTGCGACTTTCCCCGCATCGTTCAAATTTTGCAGAGTGCACATTTACTGTGCCAACTCAATTCGAATCCCGTTTGTATTCTATTTTTTTCGGGCGGGATCCATTTTCAATTGGAATTACATTCTATATACATCATTTTTTATATATACTTTCAAAAGCACAACACCATTTATACATAAATATGGTTTACAAATGGCATGATCTCAGTTTCATAAGGTTGTATCCATCAATTTGGATTTTCAAATATTTGAAACCACTTTATGTTGAAATCCAATGTATGTATTCCTCGCTAATTGTCTCCAATTAATGTGTGTTTCATGCGGTTTTTTTTACTTCTCAAACATGTATAATGTGTTTCACACACGCAACATATAGTGTACTCATGTTTAGACATTAATTGCATATAAACCATGCATTGTTTGTAATTGAAGAATCTATGGATCACCAATATTGATAAACTATATAACATTACATGAGTGCCCAAATTCAAATGAATATGCATGTTTGATACACCAATTTGCGTTATGATATTATCGATGTCGTGATCTCCAGTTTAAATATTTGAATCCCCTTTAATCTAGATATTCATCTCATATAGCTGTCGCTCATGCTTATATAGGACTATCTCTCTGGACCTATACGCGTTCATCGTCTCTCAGGTATCTCTCGTGCTACCTGTATGTCGACAATGATCTTTTATCTTTGTAACACACTGACGGTACTCTCTCCCTCGACCTTCATCACTCTATCTCTCTCTAAGTATATCTCGCTCCCTACTATGTGTCTCTAACTATGATTCTCCATGTGTAAACACAAAACTTTGTCTCCCGGGGTCTCATTTCTCTCTACTATTCCCATGTGTGCCACTCGCACACCCCTCATACAGAGACGTCTTTCGCTCCTTAGATGTGAGAACCTACAACTCTTCCTCATCAATATCTCTTTCTCACACACAAACACAAACTCTATCTCCCAGGGTCTCATATTTCTCCATTGTTCTCTTGTATGTCGCTCACACACACCCTCTCTCCCTAGAGATATCTTGCGTTCCGTTGTATGTCTCTCTAGCTATCACTCTCGTTGTGAAATATCTTTCTCTCTCGCAGACACAAAACTCTGTCTATCTGGATCTCATTTCTCTCTGATATCTGTTTGTATGTGACTCACACGCACCCTCTCTCTATCTCTCTCACACCCACACACATAACTGATCCTTCTGATCCACTCGACTCCTATCTCTAATGCACACTAGCTAGCATCTTTATCTTTCTATTTATCTGTTTCTCCATCAACCTTCTTTCTCGCCCTCACTCTTGATTCCTATCACGCACACTACATATGTTTCTCTCTACATGCAGTCAAGTGCCCTCTCACACACATATATAACTTCACCCTTTGAACCACCCGACGGTCATCTCCAACACCCAAGCGGATGTCCCTCTAGCTAGCATCTCCATCTCTGTATCTATCTGTAGTTTCTCCGTCAACATTTCTTTCTCGCACGGAGTCTTGCTTCCTATCACCCACTATATATGTCTCTCCATAATATGCATTTATAGGTTGGTCTCTTTTGCACAATCGTTGCGCCTCACTCCCTCTGCTCGCCATAGATGCATGCTCCAGCCCACGCCACTATCTCTTAAAGACGAAAACACATGCTCAATTGTTGGGACTTCTTCCATGCATTCTCACATGCATGCATATTGTCATACCGATCCGTCTCTCCCATGTCGTTGATCTTATGACTTATGTCTTCTTTCTTTTATCTCGATCATGCGCGCGCGCGCACACACACACACACATCCCACGTATACATGTATACCTCTCACACATGCACGTTCAAGGTCTCTATGTCTCCATACATAGTTAATTACCCTCAATCCTAACGCCACATCGAATCGTTCTCCTCTTTTGTGCACATAACTTCCGCCTGGATGGGTAAAACACACACTCACACTTAACAATCTCCTTCTAGCTACCCCCCGCCTCTCACTCTTCCCCTATATCCCCGAAACCAATAAGACCATCCCTTAGTTTAATTCCCGCCTACATGCACCATCGATATATAGTAGTCTTCCTCGGTGTCTCTTGAACAAACACGTTCTCTCGAAGTCGACTCCTCTCACGCGCACACACCTTCTCTCCCATCTCTACGGGCATTTTCTCTCTCGCACCCCATCGTTGGTGGCCTCTGCCATACACATCACCTCTCTATGATGAAAGCCATGCACACTTAAATTACATCCGCCACAGAGGACCCTGCGACACACACACACACGCACCTCCCCCAACACACACACTAAGACTCCATCTCTCTCTCTCACACACACACACAAACACACACACACACACACACGCACGCAAGAACGCACGCCCACCCCCTCCCCCCACACACACTAAGACTCTATCTCTCTCCCTCTCTCTCTCACACACACAAACTAAGACTCCATCTCTCTCTATCCTCTCTCTCTCTCACACGCACACACACAGACTAAGACTCCATCTCACACACACATATGCTCTAGGCGGAGCATTTGTTTCCACCACCCTTCATCCAACCTTACCGTATGATAAACAATCACCTTTATTTACTTGCATAACATGGACAAATTCCACTTTACTTTAGTAGTCAGCAAACTTATCATCTGTACCCTTATAAAAAAACGAGTTGGTGGTGATGGTGTGCCTGCCATCTTGTAATACGGACCGTATGATCTATATCTGAGAATAGAAAGCAAACTATGATAATTTTATAAAAAAACCGACACCTCTCTCCACATCACTATCTCTCGCAACCTCATTGCTAAGCAATTAAAAAAGGAATAAGTCTCTGGAACAATCTAGCATGCATGGTGGCCGCTGCCACCTTCCCGCGTCATCCATCCCCATGCCTCCACCCATTCCGACCACCAGTCACGACCACGCTCCACTCCTCCTTGCCTTATCTCTCATCTTTCATTTTTTCGATGACATTCTCGAGAAACCAGTTTTCCAATAAAATTCTTGAGATATCACTAGTTTTTACACATGGGATTACTCCTGCATGGGTCAATCACAACACGTGTTCTGTAAAAAATGCATATTGATGTTCCGTGCAATGCACGAGAATCTTGCTTGTAATTATATAACGCTAATCACATATGTTACAATTTGTGCACCCACGGGTACCCGTGATGTTGCACATTTATTTAAGCTGGAAGGCGAACCCAAACAGTAGATGCATTCATTCCCCTCCCGCCGCCTCTTCTCTGGTCGCCGTCGCCCGGTAGCCATGGGCCGGCCAAAGGTAACAACATACGCCATACTCCCGCCGGAGCGGCGCTTTAATATGGAAATTTTAGTGGTCATGCATGCATCTTTTTGTGCTAGCACTCCTATATAAGGGTTGACCGGTCCAGGGGCGGAGACAGGCCCCAGGCCCCCAGGGCCTGGGCCCGGGGTGTGAGGCCCAACTCCTTTGGTGACTATAGTGTACCAGAGATGTGAGGCCCAAATCCAGGGGTATTGCTTGAAGGCGGCCCGGGGCGCGTTGCCGGCCTGGCTCCGCCCCTGGACCGGTCGCTTCCCGCGAACATGCGCGGGTGGTGGAAGAGGAAGGAGAAGGGAAGCAGGCTGTGGAGTAACGTTTTTACCACAATTTCTTAGGAAACTGAGTGCAATAATTGAGTAGTTTGGCAAACTACCAGTACTACACCTGAAACGGTTCAAAACCTATACTCCCTTTCCAGCACGCGCTTCCCGCGTGAAACGGTCAGCGTCCCCCTGGAGCATCAGTGCCGCATTAATGTCCGGCCAGAGCGGAGGCAACCTCTCACTGGCGCCGGCTTTGAAGTGGCGCGATGGCCGAGAGAGCGCCGCTTCCCGGTGCGCACGACTGCTCCACGTTGAGACTGACCATAGGCCCTGTTTGGATCCATGGGTTAGAGTTAGTTTGAGCTAGTTGGGGCTCAAATAGCCCTAAACTATCCAAGCATGAGGGTTTCAATTGAAGCAAGTTGCACCGAACCCACCAAAAAAACTATCCCACCCAAGAGGTGCTAACTGGAGATAGTTCTCATTGGGACCACTGAAAAATCACTTTTCTCTCTCCATGAAGTGCATTTATTGTCAATCTAACCCTGTCACCCAAACACCTCTTTGGCTACAGTTAGTTCAGGGTTAGTCATGAGTTAGTCTAACCTCTAGCTAAGTTAGAGTATCAAACAGGAGCAGTATAGAACATGCAAGTTGCTCCAAGCATACAGGCAAATTCGTACGTGAAAGGATTTTTTTCTTTTTGAAAACGGAACGTGAAAGGAATTTTTTTAGAATGCTCTTGGCATGTCGCTAACATATGATAGTTAACCGACCTCAATAGACAGCAGAAACGCTAGCCCGCCGCACTTTGATAGAGACGAGGAGGGAGAAGTGATACATGCTGCTGGATTATTAGAGATAGGTGTCGCACAGAAGCCAAGAAATATGGTGATTGCGTGGGTTAGCCACGTACTAGTATGATACTACACTGGGCTGCCGTGTTTCATACTCTTCCAGTCCACTGTGGAGATGATTGGTTAATTTTATATCGCTGAATAATATTAAATATTATGAGTGTACACGCTCCACCATGAGGTTCCTCGCTCCTTCTCGGTCGTCCGGAATCTATGTTCTTCCACTCTATTTTTTTACGTGAGCTTTGTTCATCCTTTTGCCAACACGCGAGACATCTAGCATCAAGGTGCACGTGTTATGCAAGGATCGTTCCATCTATATGAAGAACACGTGGGACTGGAACTACGAGACGAACATGTACCCAGGAGTGGACGTACGAACCTGAGTAATGTAGCGCAGTAAGTGAAGTAGAAAGGCACAAATGGTATGAACATGCGTGGCATATAGGGTGTGTTTGGTTGCGTTCTCGTCTCAGCATAGTTGTTCCCTCTTCATGCATGCTCAACTCAACACCCCTCTTCATGCATGCTTCTAGTGTATTTGTGCTAAACTAGTGTGGACTCATGCACCCTCCATACACTCTACCAAACACCCAAAAGTAGGCCGAGAAGGGAACTCTTGGGCGGCATTTGTCTCTTACTACGTACTACCACTAAATGTTGTATGTGCAATGCACGCTGATGTTATGGAGTACGTGCCTAAGTACTCTACTACTACTATATTAGTTGGAGGCACATATTAACTTTTATATTTGTTTACGTGTATGCCACGAGACCTTCCAACTAGACGTGTCTTTGTCTCCAAGTTGCACTTTGTATCGTTCATACCACTAAGTTCTACTACGTGTGGTCTCCGACCCAGAAGTGAAAGAAGTGGAGACACTCTACCACGCTATTTTTTTATGCTGGGCTGTACCACGCTGTTCATGTCCCACTCCTTTCGCTGACGTGTGGGACATCCAGCACGTGCCGTGTTTGGCACCCTTCACCGTAAGAGTTGAAACGCTAGCATTCATCAGAAATAAAAAATAATTATAAATCGCCAGTGATACTATTTTTTTTTGCGAACCAATCAGCTGTGATACTATACCACGCGGTTTCCTTGCTCCTCGATATCGGAAAGAATACTTCCGTTCACCAACATGTGGGACGTCGACCATCCTGGTCCACTTGCTATGCACGCAGAACTCCAAGGGAGTCACCCAGGTTGTCACGCCGCAGTAACAATGACTAATGAGCCATCAAATCACAGACCCACTTCCCACTTTGAAGTTGCTTGGACGAAGGAACCATCATGACTTCGTTGAATTCCGCTTCTTGAAGAAAACCACTGTACCACCAGTACTGCTAGCTACAGTAGTTACTCCAACAAAGGCCACCTTTCGTTCATAGGATAGGAATATGAAAATCATAGGAAGTGAGATGACATGCATCTCAATTCCTATAGAGAAAGAGATGCCATTTGATGCTTAGGATAGGAATTTTTCCATTTAGTCTAGGCTAATGTACTGGTAATTTGCTCTAAAAACTACAGTAGTAACTAGTAGTACTGGTACATGCTCGTACTCAGACACACACACACACACACACACACACTAACTACTAGTACTACTACTTCTCACATGCTGGCCAGACGCCGTCGTTCTCCTTCCCGGCTTTGTCGGCGACACCCCACCGTGCTTGGATCTCCGCCGACCTCTCCGCAGCAGCGCGTGCGTCCTTTTCTTTCTTGCGGTGGCGGGCCTCTCTTTTCTTGAGTGCTTTCTGACTTTTTCGCTCCCTCTGTGCGGCTTTGGCCGCCTCTTGCTCTACCGCTCATTCGGCCTTGGCATCTTCAAATTCCTCCCACATAGTTGTGAGGTCGCGAGCGGCGATGAACTCAGCACGGCGGGATGCCATCGCTTCCCTACCATTTTGTGTGCGGTCATGGGCGGCGAGGAACTCGGCGCGGCGGGATGCCATCGCTGCCTTACCGGTTAGTGTGTGGCGCGGTGGCATGAACAATGCTTGGTGAGAGCTCTGGGGTGGAGTGGCCGGACAACCGTATAGTGCATCGGTCTGTCAAGAGCTCAAGGACAAAAGACGAAGCAAATTTGGATTCCCCTTCAATCTTGGTCATTTATTACAGAGTAAAATGCATTGGCGGTCATCGAGCTTGTCTTGATAGCTCACTTTGATCATTGTATACGAGATATGGTGATTATACGGTCACTGGCTCAGCGTATAGCTTCGTATTTGTCTGGTTGACCAGTCAAACAGTCCGCATGCGCCTCATCAACTCGTGTTCTTTATCTATCTACACGGGCCTACCTTTCAATGGAGAAAGAAATACTATAAAAACCGAAATTATGCTAGAGTCCGGACCGCTTCCGGAGCCCGCTCTCGCCGCCCTGGCCCCTCAAGACACCAGCTGCCCGCCGCATGCATGCATAGCAAGTAGTACTCCTTATGTGGAGGAGAGAGAGGCATTGACAAAGTCAAGGAGTGGGCTCTGCAAGAGCCTGTCTCTACACGTGCTCCTAGGTATAAAAAATAATTCTAAAAAAGGCATAAAAACAATTGTGTCTTAAAAAAAGAAAGGTAAAAAACATTTGAGAGGAAATATATAGAGAGAAAGTGAGAAAAAGCTGTAACCTGGGCATTACAGGGAGGAGGGAGTGGTGCACATGCCAAGTTCACTGGGCTGCCGTGTTTCACACTCCTCTGTTGTAACAGTGGAGACAATAGCTTTCATCAAAAATAAACAATGAATACTCGTTTCTTGTCCTCTATATTGGAAAGAATACTTTCAATCGCCGACATGTGGGACGTCGACCATCCTGGTCCACCTGCCATGAACAAAATTATCTTGGTCTACCCCGGTCGTATCGTAGGCCCAACCTTTCCCACTGTAAGTTGTTCAGACGAAGGAACCATCATTACTTCGTTGAATTCTGCTTCTTCAAGAAAACTTACTGTACCTGCAATACTGCTACCACATGCAAAGACTGGACGACACTGTACCACGTCATATCACTGAAACTCACTAGGGCAAACTAGCCTGCCTAGGTCATCTATTTTGGAATAGAGGGAGTACGTCTCTGCACTGCTATGATTTTGTGTTGCACATCATATCACTGAAACCCACTAGGCCAAACTAGCCCGCCTAGGTCATCGATCGCTAAGCCTACAATTTTAGGAGCTAGGGCTATTGGTCGATCGACAAGGGATAAGTATAAGCGTACCACGAGCTCATCAGCCCCAATGTTTCTCTTCGGTGAGTGTTTTGCAAGTACTATAGCTCGCACAGTAGCTAGCCTACTAACACCAAGAATCATCAAACAAGCCCTACTGATATGATAAACAGTTCAAACTTACATCTAATCATGCCATATATTACATCAAAAGCTCAGAGAGGGTTTGCATGATTCACTATCAAACAAAAGTAGCAAGATACGCCCACACAAGACAGTGCACTAGCCCTAAGATGGTTTGATAACACGCATCGTTCTGGTAATTAAACACAGGGCAATGCAAACTACCCTGAAGGAATAACCCGACTAACTATTTCTTGTCATCGATCTCTCGGGCAATGACCACAGCACGGACAGTGGCATATGAATCGATTTTTGGGGCGATGTCCACAGGACTGACCGCGACATCGAAACCGATCTCTTTGGTGATGTCCACAGGATGGACATCGGCATCGGAATCGATCTCCGGGGCGATGCCAACAGGACGGGCCACGACATCGGAATCATCAAGGACGTCCACCGGCACCTGCACAACCCTAACATATTAGCAAGCACATTGCAAATAATCAAAAACCACAACTATGGTGATAAGCCATTATTTTTTACCTTGTGCAGCTCACCGGGGGATCTCATCCCTCCGGGGGCCATCTCCTCGTCCTCGATGGGGGCCATCACCTTGCCAGGGGAATACTTCTTCTCAACGGAGACTATCTCCTCAAACTCGGTCGTGAGCCTCACATAGGTGGCAATCAGAGTTCCTGGGGTAGGCACGGTGGGGCCCTTGCCGTTCTTCCAACTTCCTTTGAGGAGTTCGTCCGCCAACGTCCTCAACTCTTTGGCCAATGCTTGTTTCTTGGAGTTCTTCATCTCCATGGGTTGGCCTGCCAACATGGTCAACTCGTTGGTCGGTGCTCGCTTCCTGGAGATCGCTGTTTCCAGTGGGTTGTCCGCCGGCAACTCTTTGCCTAGTGCTCCAGGATCCATCAATGCACTGACAAACAAAAAGCAATCGAAAGGAAACCACAATCGCAATGAAAACGGGAAAAGAATAGGATGTGAGAATCGGTCGGTGCTTCGCACAAAGAAGATTCTTGGAATGAAAATATAGCAGCATAACTGATTCGCCCACCTTTCCTTCATCGGTACAGAAGAAAAATGGCAGAAGTGAGTAGCCTGGAGTGAGGTTTTCTTCAAGAAAGGGAAGAAAGGGCTTGAACGAGCGTTCCAGTGAAATGATGGTTGCTTCGTCCAGTCCAACTTGGAGGCCACCTTACCACTGCTGGTAAAGGTGTGGGTTTTGTGATATGATGGGTCATGACGGCCACACCGGGGTTACAGGTGAGTCTCGACTGTAGCACCTCATTGTGATTTGGTGGATGGCACGCGGGCCCGGATGCTTTGAAATGTCCCGCATGTAGATAGAGCGGCTAGTCATATAGGAGTGCTCAATATTGTGCACCGCGACCAAGGCGGAGAGGAAAACGAGAGAATTATGTAATTAATGCATGACTTTAATTAGGGTAGTTTTGTAAAGTACGAGATACATTCCTCCAATCGCAAAAATGCCTTGGTTCATGAGATTTTAGATTTGAGTCCTATAAACCGGAAGGGAGGGAATACTGCACACGGTGTAGTCTAGTCACTTGTTGAAATCTCTAGAAAGGCAAATACTCCTTTCCGGTTTACAGGGCTATACTACTCCCTCCGTCTAGGTGTGTAAGTCATCTTAGGCTAGCCATAGTGGGAGTAACTTAGCTAGTAACATAGCGCACTCCAAGAATTTTTTGCTTATGTGGCAAGTAATTAATGAGAGGTGGTAACATGATATGTTACTGTAACATAGCGCTTTTCAAGATAAGATGAGTCTACAAGCTAATAAATGAAGCCATCTAAAATACTACTATTATGTTACTCCCTCCTTTCCGGTTTATAAGGCTCAATTCAAAAATCTCACCAACCAAGGTAGATGGTGAGTGGTGGAATACTTTTTTAGTTTGCAAAACACCCAATTAATGCTCTTGTTTTCCTCAAAAAAGTATGTTTACCAATGCATTAATTGCAATGCATGCATGCATAAATTACATGCATTGGTCAATTTTCTCTTAATACTTGCATGCAATGATTTAATGCACCTTGGAATCTGAACATGTGATGGGAAACAATCAAATTGAGCCTTATAAAATGGAAAAACTAAAATTTTGAGATAAGCCCTATAAACCAGAATGGAGGGAGTACTTTGCATTATGAAGGTACTCCCTCCGGTCCTTTTTACTCTGCATATTAGGTTTGTCCGAAGTCAATCTTATTCAACTTTGACCAAGTTTATATAAAAAATTATAAACATTCACATAACAAAACCAATATCTTTAGATTCATCTTGAAATACATTTTCATATTATATTTATTAGATATTATAGATGCTAATAATTTTTAATATAAATTTGGTCAAACTTAGCAAAGTTTGACTTTCGGCAAAACCAATGTGGAGAGTAAAAAGGACCGGAGGGAGTAGTAATTTAGGCTAGTGTCATATGCATGACACTAGTCTAAGTTACTCCCCACTATGACCAGCCTTACGAAAACCAAATAGTCCCAAAACACTTAGGCGCGGTGCATTAACTTCTACCTTGTTTCTTGTTTCTTGACATATCAACGGATAAGAGATGAGAGGTGTGCATGCTTTTAATGACTTGCAATGGCTAGTTCATTGCATGCAATGCTATTAATTAGCAAATAAACATTGGTGACCCCAGGAGGAAACGGTGCTAAGCGCGTGGACCTATGTAGAATGAGTATCAACCAATGGATAATGGAGTTTAATTGTTAAACAATAGCAATTTTGTCTCATGCAAGAGCCTAGCTAGTACTCCAAGGAACCGCACCACGCGAGCATTCGCAACTGCCACATTCGGGTTGCGCTTGGCTCTTCGCCTCTTCGAGAAGACGAACAATAATGATTACTCCTACTTCTACAGTATCGAATGCACTGCTGCATGTCCATCCACCTCGTGCGGGAGGGATAGCGAAAGCTTCAACTTACTACTCCTGCCTTTGCGTCCATGACAGGTGGGCCCAATAGGTGGTTGGCCCTCCTGTCATGCAGCCAAAGGCAGGTGTAGTTAAGGCATCGGAGCTTAGTCCGCGAGGGAGAGGGTGTTGTAGTAATGAAATTTCTCGGTCTTGTACGAGTTGACGAAGATAGGGGTTGCTTGCTTGCTAGGGTTGCTCACTACATATATATAGGTCGAAGCCTCCGCGCTTGCTTGCTAGGGTTGCTCTATTCACACACTCTCATACTCTCCAGATTTAAACAAGATAGGGGTAATAACACTGTCTTTCTCCCTTCAAAAAACACTGGATTTCTATCCTCACCGCTGGTTACAGATCCGGACATATCCCCCTCCGCCGGTGAAGGGGAGGGGGGCAGCGTTTAGGCCGTCGTCGACAGCGAGGGAAGAGACCCACTTCCAGCCGCACCATTATCTCTAGCCGAGCACCAGTGCGGGAGGTCCTCCGATCCCTTCGTCGTTGCCTATGGGCGGATCCGGCCTCCCGCCGCCCACCTATCCACATCTCGACGACCTTCAGGTATATCTTTGTTCGAAACCGCCTTAGCTCTACTTCCCCAGCTCGCTACGTTGCGGCATGTGCATCATTTTCTACCTCTCGGACCCTCTCGATCGGATGGTCCAACATCACATATTTTTCTTCTTCTATTGTTAGAGGTAAAGCTACTTCATGGAGTCGAATCTTGTACTCCCTCCGTCCAAAAATACTTGTCATTGAAATGGATGTATCTAGATGTATTTTAGTTCTAGATACATCCATTTTGATGACAAGTAATTCTGGACGGAGGGAGTACTTGGTTCAAACAAGAAATAAAGTGGGGGTGGGGAAATTTAGTATGTACATCGGACTTGGTACAAACAGGAAGGAAAGGGGGTGAAAGTAGTACAGACTGGTCATCCAACTGGTCTCTTGGTCGAAAAGGGAAATATATGGGTAACGTTGTACACAGTGGTATGACCAGGACTAGATTTGCTATCGACACATAGGAGTAGGTGGCTAGAGTGAACAAAAATGGTACCAACCCAGATATGTTTCTTGGATGTTTGTTTCTCGGGGAAACAAACTATGAATCACCACTTTATGCCCATGTTTACGTACATGGTGCTGGACTGCTGGTGCACCCACTGTTATAAAGCCATGACAATTTTAGCCAAATGTTTTTGCCTGTAATTGTTTGAGACTCTGACTGTTTCCTCTGTGCCTTTTTGTGCAAACAGGGATATCCAATTCACCAGGTTGCTGTTGTGACCTTTTGGTGCACTGCACAAAACTCTTCTTAAAAGAAGTGACTTTTGTGCTGTTTAACTGGAATGTCAGAGTGGAACAATTGGTTCATTTTGGTGGAACTACACAAAGGGAGATCTGTGTTCCAATCCTCATCATCCATATTGGCGCCATAACCTTCCTTTAGGTAAGAATGATATTTAATGCATGTGTTTATCTCTATTTTCCGACTGCCATGAGAAAATAATGCTGTTTTTTACTAGTACACTTGTACTCCCTCACAGACAAAACCAATTCTGAATTAGAAGGCCAATCATGTACTTGGTTTCACCAACTGGTGAGGAGAAAGAGAAACAGAGCATGAAGAGGAAGAAGAAGAAGAATAAATAGTGCCAAGGCGATCTTGCTGAAGCCAGAGGCCTCAGTCGAGGCCATTCAAGGGCTCCAGCAACGACTACCTTACATGTGAGACGATCCTCCAGGGAGCCCTTCCACTTCTGCTGTCTAACTTAATTAATTAGGAGTACTTAAGTACCACTAATTTATTACTGCCTAATTTTTCCTGTTGGAGTTAAACAAATCTTTAGTAGGACCCTATGCTGAATCATGTATGTGTGTATGTTTGTCTATGGAGGTGAATCATGTGGTGGAGCAGGGAGAGTATATTATTAGTGTCATGACATAATAGTGCTATTGTTTTGCATGTCAATTTATTGCCATTGGTTCAATGAGGCAATGTTTTGCGTATTGTCCATCATGAATTTGATGCTACTGGTTGAGTAATATGCTATTGTCTTCCTATCCTTTCTCACTAAGCTAATGAAGGTTTCACCTTGTTCCTACTTGTGCAAACAGGGATCATGTTGTGCCAATCATACATTAAATGGAACTACACAAGACAATACAATGAACTGTATCCCAGTCAGTGCTTTAACTCTGCTAGAAGTTCTTGATAATCTTTCGATATAATCTCAGCACTGGTAAACAAGAGTGATTTTAACCATACATTTGAAGTGCACAAAAATATATACTATTGTGTGATTCCAGTGAGTGCTTTATCATCTCTTATTGGACTACATGAATAAGCTTTTTTTTTCTCAGGTTGGTACGGGCCTAAGGCCTTCATCCATATTAGTTTGCGGTCATCTCTATTTGTATTGTGCAACTATCATGAGAAACTCCTTTATCTTTGCACATTAAAGTTTTGCAACCTATGATAAATAGCAATGCTTTGAGTGTTGAGTTGAGCTAATTGGCACTGATTAAATAAACTAATACCTCTCTTTAAGCAAGACTACTATGTTGCTAACTTTACCCATTAAGATAATGAGGGTGCTTCTGTTTGTTAGTGTATGTTTCATAAACTAGTCCCACTATTACAGTAATCTCACTCTCTCAATATATGTGCCAACAGGGATGCTCGATTTTGGTGGAACTGCACAAAAAATTTGGGTGCTTAATTGCCTCGACAGCTTCCATCCTTTCCTGTCAGTTGCTAAACTCCGCATGCTTTCTTCCTTTGCTGTCATTCACTTGGCTTATCTCGGCTTCCAGTCAAAGGAAATAGTAATTGATATGCTACCTCACACAGGTTGGTACTGGTCTTTATCCTAATTATTGTGCCTGTCATATGTATTGGTAATTTGGTATTGTGCTACTGTTTGCCGATTTCATAAAGGAGTAATTTGGAGCCTAAACTCGCAGGCAAATCATTACATCGGGTGATTTCAGTAGAACTGCACAAAATGATTAGATGGACAGGTACTTATGCTGCTGCCATGTACTCCAAAGTTCACTCAGACAAGCATCGATGTTGACAAGAAGTGCCTATATTCATTCGAGTATCAATCGGCGTCAACCAATTGTCAAACTCCAAGTGTTAGGAGAGTGAACGCCAAAAATATTGCTTGGTGCATAGCCCAGAAAACGCAGTCCAGTCTTTGGTCCTGTCACGTCCTCAATGCAGCTATATCTCCCACGTGTCGAAGCACGACTTAGAGGCATAACCGCATTGAAAGCAATGTCGCAAGTGAGGTAATCTTCACACAACCCATGTAATACAATAGGGGAAAAAGATACATAGTTGGCTTACAATCGGCACTTCACACAATTACATGAATAAAGCATTACATCATCCAAATACACTCAAGGTCCGACTACGGAACCAAAATAAAAGAAGAACCCCAAATGCGACACGGTCCCCGATCGACCCCAACTGGGCTCCACTACTGATCAACTAGAACGAAACAACATAAAGGACACGATCTTCGTCGAGCTCCTCCTGAGCTTGGTTGCGTCATCTGCACGGTTCAACGGCACATGCAAGCTGGTTTGGAAGTATCTGTGAGCCACGGGGACTCAGCAATCTCGCACCCTCGCAATCAAGACTATTTAAGCTTATGGGTAAGGTAAAGGTATGAGGTGGAGCTGCAGCAAGCGACTAGCATATATGGTGGCTAACATATGCAAATGAGAGCGAGAAGAGAAGGCAAAGCACGGTCGATAAAAGTATGATCAAGAAGTGATCCTAGAACAACCTACGTCAAGCATAACTCCAACACCGTGTTCACTTCCCGGACTCCGCCGGAAAGAGACCATCACGGTTACACACGTGGTTGATGCATTTTAATTAAGGTCAACTTCAGGTTTTCTACAACCGGACGTTAACAAATTCCCATCTGCCCATAACCGCGGGCACGACTTTCGAAAGTTCAAATCCCTGCAGGGGTGTCCCAACTTAGCCCATCACAAGCTCTCACGGTCAACGAAGGATATTCCTTCTATCGGGAAGACCCGATCAGACTCGGAATCCCGGTTACAAGACATTTCGACAATGGTAAAACAAGACCAGCAAAGCCACCCAGATGTGCCGACAAATCCCGATAGGAGCTGCACATATCTCGTTCTCAGGGCACACCGGATGAGCCAGACGTCGGGTGGGCCAGCCCAGAGTTGCCCCTGGTAGCTCCGGACATCGCTCAGTTTGGACCAACGCTCGGAGGAGCACTGGCCCGGGGGGTTAAAATAAGATGACCCTTGAGTCTGCAGAACCCAAGGGAAAGAAAAGGCTAGGTGGCGAATGGTAAAACCAATGTTGGGCCATGCTGGAGGAGTTTTATTCAAGGAGAACTGTCAAGGGGTTCCCATTATTACCCAACCGCGTAATGGACGCAAAATCCGGGAACATAACACCGATATGACAGAAACTAGGGCGGCAAGAGTGGAACAAAACACCAGGCATAAGGCCGAGCCTTCCACCCTTAACCAAGTATATAGATGCATTAATTAAATAAGATATATTGTGATATCCCAACAAGTAAACATGTTCCAACAAGGAACAACATCTCCATGTTCCAACAAGGAACAAACTTCAATCTTCACCTGCAACTAACAACGCTATAAGAGGGGATGAGCAAAGCGGTAACATAGCCAAACAACGGTTTGCTAGGACAAGGTGGGTTAGAGGCTTGATTCAACAATATGGGAGGCATGATAAGCAACTGGTAGGTATCGCAGCATAGGCATAGCAAAAGAGCGAGCAACTAGCAAGCAAAGATAGAAGTGATTTCGAGGGTATGGTCATCTTGCCTGAAATCCCGCAAGGAAGGAGAGCGAGTCCATGAAGAAGACAAACGGACGTAGTCGAACGAATCCTCACAACACGGCGTTATCGGAACCAACCCAAAGAAGCAACACCGGAAAGGAGCAAACAACATAGTAAAACAACCATCACATAAACATGGCAAGATGCACAATCAAGTATGATGCATGTCCGGTTTAATGAGGCATGGCATGGCAACATGCACAAACAATACTACAAGTTAAATGGAGCTCAATATGCATCGGGATGCATATTGACAAAACACCACCTGACGTATTTATTTCGATCTTGTTTATGTACCCAACAATATTAAATGTTGTTAAACATGGAAAGAGGGTGAAGCAAAAGAAAACTACCTATCTAGGCAAGTTTAAATGAGGCCGGAAACAACGAACAACAATTCCGGTAAATCCCCATGTGCATATATTAGATTTGGTGCTGATCTGCCCTAAACACAATTTTAGATTTATTAAACATGCAAAGTAAAGCCACCATGTTAAACTAGGCAAAATTCTACCCCAATTACATCTAAAGTTTGTTAAATTTGGAGCTACGGTTAAATAGTTATGAATTAAAACATTTTAACAAGTTATTTGAGAAAATTTAAACAAACAACATTTTAAGCATTTTAACATGGCAAGAAAGTGGGATATTATTAATCTACACATAATTTTAAGCAAGTTTCATATATAGATCTTTTTAATCCGATGCACAGTTGTTGAGATATTATATGCATGAACTCAAGGGGGTTTTCTGCAAATATGTAATACTCTGGATAATTGGACAAATTCACAGAACGAGAAAAAAACATGATCAGGCAGAATCCAACTAGGCCAACAGTTCGGGTGGCTGCTCACATCGGGCTTAGGCCTTGGAGAGGAGGCCCAAGCGGGGCGCTAGAGATGACGAGGCTGAACGAGGCCCACGCTCATCGTCCTGCGCTCGAAGACAGGAGGCGAAGCAGGCAGGGCTTGGTGTAGTGGCTTTAGACGAAGCAAGGCGCAGCAGTGGCAGGTCTTGGCGAGGACGCTGGCGGTGGCGAGCTTGCGGGCACACAGAGGGAGGTCGAAGACGGCGGGCCAGCGTTGGATCTCAACGGATGCGAAGCAGGGCGGGGCCGTCCTGCTCGTGCAGGGGCGAAGCAGAGGAGGCGAGCAGGGCGCTGGTGGCCGGGAGCAGAGCGAAGGGGTGACAAGGTCTTGGGCATGGGGAAGCTCGGATCGACCGGATCCAGGGCGCGGGACGAGGGAAATGGATGGTTCTGGCGAGGCAGGGCATCCATGGCGCAGACGAAGCTCCTCCTGTTCGTCCTATACAGAGAAGAGAGAGGATGGATGAGAGGCAGAAGAAGCCACAGGAGGGAAAAATGGAGGGAGAATGAATGAGGGAGAGAGCACGGGGTCGGCCTGGTGGTGGCTTCGGTTGCCGACGAGGGAAGTGGCTCAGGGTCGACGGTGGGAGCAGCGACGAGGCAGCGGGGTGCTCGGGCAAGACCGAGACCAGAAGGAGGAGGCGAAGGGGATTGAATCAAAGAAAAACAGAGGAGGCACTGGATTGGGTGATGGGGATCCCAAGGAAGATGCGGCGGCGGCGCGACCGGACAGGCTCCCTAGGTTTTAGGGTTTGATCTGATTTGGGTAGGGGTTGGTCTATATATAGGGAACACAAGGATTATGTTTGGACTCTCCGATCAAAATCGGACAGTTTCGGATAAATAGGTTAGGTAGCCCAATTAAGAAAATGGAGACGTTTTGTAGATGTTTGGGGATGATCCGAACACAGCAGTGGCAACTGTCCGGGTCGGGTCCGGGGCAGCTTTCACACGCGCGCGAGAGGGGGTTTATGCACTGAGCAGAGAGGGTTTCAGACCATGCAGTCGCATTGGACAACTCCGGAAGCGAAGAGGGGAAGGATGATGGACTAGGTGGGCTGTGGCGAGACTGCGAGGGGGAGAAGAGAGAGAGAGAGGGCCCGGCATCTGTTTCCGGAGACCGAAAACGTTCGACGTTAGACCGGCTATACTGCCGCTATAGTTATCCGTTGGGGCATCAAACGATCTCCGAATGCGATGAAACTTGACAGGCGGTCTATCTACACTAAAATAAGACCACACGTCAACTCTCATCCCATTCCGAGAACATTTTCCGTCCACTTATAAAATACTATTCCGGACATGCCACGGGCGCGTGCAAGTGTGTCTGGGCTCAGAACGGGCAACGGAAGGAACGGGGAGAACCCGGATGGATGCAAGCTTTAAAACATGATGATGCAATGCACATGATGACATGATGAAATGAAATGAAACACGCAAGCAAATGACATGGCAACGACAGCGAATAACTGGAGGACACCTGGCATATCGGTCTCGGGGCGTTACAACACTCCACCACTACGAGAGGATCTCGTCCCAAGATCTAGAATGGCACCGGAGGGACAACGGAAGAGAAAGAGAAGAGGTAAAACTAAAGTTGCTTCTTTGACCAATGAGTGAAACCACGAACCTTGAAGAGGTTTAGCCATTTCGAGAAAAAGAATACGACGGAGATAAACAAAGTTGAAAACACTCCGTTAGAAAAGAGGGACAAATAACATTGCGAAAGCCTTGAGGTTGAAGGGAAGATATATATTGAAAACACTCCTATTAAGGAAGGGGATCAAGGAAGACTAAATTCGGGCAGCACTCCGGTTGAAAAGAAAGGAATTGAATAAGAACTTGATAAGGTGATAGAACTTGAAAAGAGGGCACGACACTCCAGTTAAATGGACAATCATGAAAAGAACATGATCTTCACAATTCGAGATGATGATTGAAAAGAGCAACAACACAAGGCCTCCAGAACGAAAGAATAAAATATAGATAATAGAAATAAAAGAATGGAGAAGAAAATGCCAACCTCTGCCACAAGAGGGCTTGGAAAGGCATCTTTAGGAGAAGGGTCGAACGGAGTTGTTGGAGCACCAACAACGGAAAGAGTACGCTTGATATGGTCTTATAGGATACATCTCAAAATTATAAGGTGACAACTTGCCACTCACGGGCATAAGAATTGGATTGATATCAACAAGGAGACGAGAAAGTATTCACCGGAAGGACAAATGAAGAACTTGGGACAATTATAAGCACCATAATAGCAAAAATCCTTAGGGAAAGCTTTAGGTGAAATATAACCCAAGATAACTCCAACGAAGAGGTTGATGGATTTAAAATACCTCATTCTTAACAACATGTGAATCATGAAAACATGAACTCAAATTATCAAGAATGACATAATACCACCTCCAATGATACGGTAGAAAGAATTGCACCCCGGATAGTAAGATGAATAAAACTTGAGCTTCTTAGCAAAGAATGTCGATGAACACTTCGAGAAGGAATTAAATCCTTGATTAATCCATCATGTAGAACCGTCATGAAGAACTCTGGTAACAAAAGAATGATCCAAAATAATTGACTGATGAAAAGAATAAGATTGAAGCCTCGCAATGATTTAGATAGAGATCTTCGTGGTAGTATAATTGAAAGAGGTTGGAACTCCGGGAAAAAGATAAGATGAACAATTGGCAACGAGAATTTGTTATTGTGAACAAACCCTGGAGGAACGAATCCATCATTTGGGTGAAGCAAGAATAAGAATTATGTTATGCGTATCCTCCACCAATTCAAATTGATGACAACCCATGGAATTGGCATACTACTTATTCTCGTAGAAAGGATTAAGATAGATATAGCATCGCTTGAGAAAGTCTTCAGCAAGTCACTGGTAGGATTGAGAAGAATGAATTAATATATACGATAACAACTGACGAGAACTCTTGCACGAACCACTGTTAGGATTGACAACGAATAAATAGATATGATAGCAAGGAAGAAAAATCCTGAATAGCCACCGTAAGAATTGGAAATGAACGAAGTAAAGGGATGAATCACCGGTACGAATTAGCAAACGAACGAAGATGCTTGAGAGAATTTAGATACATGAGAACGAAGAGATCATGACTTGATTAGAGAATATTTGAATGATGCACCAGTAAGATTTGGAGAACGATAGCTGAAAGCTGAGAATGAACAAATCTTCTGAAATGATGGGCTTCGGATAATCAAACTGAAAAGAATCTTGAATAGCTCCGGATGAATGAAAAGAATTCTCACAATCAAAACAATTATGAGAGGATGGCCTCGAACTAGAACCATGAATCTCTGAGAGAACGGATAGGATATGGAGGAAAAATTCTTCTTCGGTCTTCAAATACAGAGAATGATGACGAGAAACAACACCAAGAATTGTAGAGGCACTCCGAAATGAAGAATGGAAAGGTTGAGCCAACGATGAAAATAATTTGAAAGATCTTGGAGAAAAGCATTTGACTGATGAAAAATCATTTTTACGTCACACTTCGAAAAGAATTTGTGAGTAACCCCGGGAAAGATTAGAAGAGTCAGGTAAGATCCTGGAAAATGACCTGTGGGTTAGGGCCCACTGAAAAGAAAATACCGTTGAAATGATTTAAAAGAGAGGTTGCACCAGTTGAATTAAAAGGCTTGAATGAGATAACAACCTCAAAAGATCTTAAACGAATGCAGAGTGGAAAACATGAATCTTCGAGATATCTTGAGCACTCCGGAACAATAGAATAGCGAGCACTGAATGGTTATGAGGTGCACCGGCATGAGAAGGTATTTGAAGCGATGAAAAAGGATATGATCAACACCAAAGCTTGATTTAAATCCACCGGAGAAGAAAAGAATGAAGAATGATGAACTTGAGGCCCGTTAGAATCTTCCTGACAATTACCGGGTAAGAACGTTAACGGAAAGGAATGGAGAGACTTCACATGAATAAAATGGATACTTGATAAAGAAATCTTAGTCTTTAGGAAAAAGGGTGGGCGGGCGGGAAAACAAAGGCAAGCTTGGGGCGGATGAAATGAACACCGTTGAAATGAACTGATAATTGATCTTGTGAATGTTGACAAGATTGGATCCACTTGGAGAGAAGCACATTGGTAAAACAAGATTGGCATAACAATCTCGATGACCGAGAAGGATTAGTATTCACATGGGAACATGAGAACACCATTTGGGGAAGTTATGGAATCAGCATTTGACTTCGAAGCAACTCGAATACCACAGCTCAAAAACAAAAACAAAGGATTAGCTTGGGGAATAAGCCAGAACAAACATATGATAGATATTTCGTCCGAAGTTTTCGTGGTGGGGCCTACACGGGCTCGATCGTACAGCACCATCATGTACAAGGCAGTGCACATGACATACGAAGCGTCCCCGAGTCGGCATAGCCAAGGACTCTTTAAGACAAAACGATACCACTGTAAAACCGACCGTGAATAGGCGGACCACTAGACATTGAACCCCAATTTCATATCATACATCTGTCGAAAAGATTCCCTGAGAGCTACTTGAATTCCCACTTATAAACTCCCGAAATTTCCCCAGTTATGCAATCAGGTGTTGGGGATACAGGGGAAGCATAATATCTCACCCAAACTAGCAAATCCTACATCCAGCTGTATCCATCCTTCAACACATAACCAAGAAACCTTCGGAAATCATCTACCTCAACCTTCGAGAAGCATCCGTTATACAAGTTATGGCAATACTCCCAAACTTCCACCCCAGTACTGGGTGGCGTCGAGGTTATCTCACCAACAACTGCATAAAAGAGATTTTCAATGTCGGCGAAACTAGACTCAGGTATTCCCGAACTGCAACGATAAAATTGTGACGACAACACCTGGGAGCTCAACTCCCCGGGACACTGCCACAACCCCTAAATGATAGGAGGCACCAAGAACAATGTTCTCGTCATAAAACCATCGGAACGATTCCAAGATACCCGCGTGATCCTAAAAAAATTTAGTGAAATTTGAGAAGAGAAGAGACAAAACTCTACGTCAGGATGCCTTACCAGAGCGACGAAGGGACTGAGGATTAAAAGAAATCCTAAGCTCTCTGATATATAATTCCTAAATGACTCAAAACATTTTTCTAGACTCAACAACGGCTGCTAAATACGATCAAGCAGTGGGGGCTCCTAAGGTCGGGGAAGGCTCTGATACCAACTTGTCATGCCCTCAATGCGGCTATATCTCCCACATGTTGAAGCACGACTTAGAGGCATAACCGCATTGAAAGCAATGTCGCAAGTGAGGTAATCTTCACACAACCCATGTAATACAATAGGGGAAAAAGATACATAGTTGGCTTACAATCGGCACTTCACACAATTACATGTATAAAGCATTACATCATCCAAATACACTCAAGGTCCGACTACGGATGTCAGGACCCCGATCCTAAGTCACACCGATCTAGCATGTAATACATCATATCACTTTGCGGCCTCACGCACGGTATTCCCACGGGTGCCACCTTACCTGGCCCGGGACCGTTTGCGCCTTTTGGCTCACGTATATGATAGTGTCGCTAGCATCCATATGACAAAGAACCCGGGCCGACATGGCTAGTCGTGAACCCAAAGCGGCGCTAACCCATGAGGACAGGCATACATGAATCACATCGAGCATGTCGATCATCAACGTGTGAATCCGAGCTGTAGCACTGGGCTAACAGGACTCCGGAAGTCACCGCGTGACATTTCCCCGAAGGGACAGACACAGGAACGAAGTGAATCACATGCCGGCCAGTCAAGTGTTCCGAGCAGTAGTGCTGGGCTAACAGGACTCCGGTGATCCGAGCTGTAGCGGACTACTATCGCTCAGAAGCAATAGACTACATTTCCCCATATGATAGGCTGCCAAGGATAAACAACTAGATAGTCAGATCCCACTCATACCAAGCATTTCAATCATACACACAATATGCCCGATATGAGTAAATACAACATGGCATCACAACATAACTCTACGACTCAAAGTATTTATTCATTAGGCTCCGAGGAGCGAGATATTACAAACATGGGTCTCATGACCCAACATTAAGAGCATACAAGTCAAAGTACATGCGGAAGCTTAACATGTCTGAGTACAGACATCTACAAATGAAAAAGGCTGAGAAGCCTGACTATCTACCAGATCCTGCCGAGGGCACAAGATCGTAGCTGAGGTAACAAGCTAAACGTCGAAGTCCACACGGAACTACTAGCGAGACTGACGTCTCTCTGCAAAAACATAAAATAGGCAAACGTGAGTACAAATGTACCCAGCAAGACTTACATCAGAACTATCTACATATGCATTGGTATCAACAAAGGCGGTGGTGGAGTTTAACTGCAGCAAGCCAGCTTTGACTCGGTGGCTATCCTAAACTACGACTGCAAGCAACTCTTTTGAGGTGGCGCACACGAGTCCACATGCTCACCATATCAATACACAACTATGGATCCGCTCCCGTCTTCCTACGAGAACGCCATCCATAGCACTCACGCTTATCTTGCGCATCTTAGAGTATCCACTTTCACTTGTCTATGAACTATGCAAGGGGTCCAAGTTTCCATATCCGAGGAATCCGGCTATTCGAATAGATAATGATAACCCTATAGGGGTGTACTTCTTCACACACGCTCTCGCCACTTATAGCCCTGTACACGTCATGTACCTCGGCAACCTTCAAGTGGAAGCCGGGCGAGGGAGTCGGCCACGACCTGACTAACCAACAAGTCTCTCGTCCAGGTTTATCACCTATTCGGGTTCCATCCGCAAGGAGATCCGGCTGGGGTGTCGCTCACGGCCCCAAACGATGTGTGCAGGGTTCCCAAGCCCACCATCCAGGTGCCACTTGGTACACCGTGCCACTGTGCCTAGTCTGTCCCAAGCCCACCTGTACCGGGTGCCACTTGGTAGACTACTAACACTACCTACAAACACCAGAAACTAGTTGCAACTCCTAGACAGAGATCGAGTTGATTAATAAGCCAAGAGGGGCCGAGTTACCGGAACCCAATGTGTGGTAGTAACTGTTCATGGATCACAAACACAGAACTCAGTTCCTGAGGACGGCTGCAATGAGACAACCCACCATGTACTCCTACATGGCCTCTCACCGCTACCTTTACCAAATCGTGTTCACACACTTAGCTCTCAACAGTAGGACATGTTCACCACATTACAATTCATCCCCGATGAATCAGACCTGACTCAACTCTAAGCAGTAGCAGGCATGACAAACAATCATGAATGAGTAGGCACATCAGGGCTCAAACAAATCCTACTCATACTAGTGGGTTTCATCTATTTACTGTGGCAATGACAGGTCATGCAGAGGAAAGGGGTTCAACTACCGCAGCAGGTAACAGTTGAATCGTTGTTGTCCTAATGCAGTAAAAGAGAGCAGGAGCGAGAGAGTGGGATTGTATCGGAATGAACAAGGGGGTTTTGCTTGCCTGGCACTTCTGAAGATAATATAGCTCTTCATCGGTGTCATCGATCACATCGTCGGAAACATCGTCGACTAAGAGGGGACGGTTACCGGCAAACAGAGAAGGACACAATCAATGCAATGCAACAATATGATGCATGATCATGACATGGCGATATGCTGTGATTTGAGCTAATGCATCTAGCTATGATTTAAATGAACTTGGCTTGAATACATGATTCAAATTCCAACTCCATATATGATTATTTAAATGCCCTTTATTTGTTTTGTCCAAAACAGAGGACAAACATTGTTCAAACATGCATGAAAATGGTACAGATGGATTCCTTGAATTTTTCTGATAATTTTTCATATATAAATTATTTCATTTGGAGCTACGGTTGAATTTCTATGATTTTTAGAAGTTCGCAACATTTTTTGGAATTTCCTGAATAAGAATAAATCCAGAAAAAGGAGTTACTACATCAGCACTGCGTCACTGTGACATCAGCTGGTCAACACGGTCGCCCAGAGTCAAACCTGACGGCTGGGACCCACGGGTCAGTGTAACAGGGCTGGTTTGGGTGGATGACATGTGGGACCAGTCAACTGCCGCGTCAGCAAAGTCAACACTGACGGGTGGGGTCGGTCAACGTGTGACGTGGCCAGGTCAAACTGACCGGTGGGGCCACGGTCATTAGCTTAAATTAAATAGGGTATAACCATGTGGTTAATTAACGTGTGGGGCCCGTCTGTCACCGTCTGTTAGGTTGGGATTAGTGGTGATTAGTCTTAATTAAGCGACCACGTCAGCGGTCGACGCCGGCGACCAAAAGCACGGCGGTGGCTCGCCGGAGATGCCCGGGACGGAGCTACAGAGCATCGTTTCGCTCGTGGTTTGCGGCTACGGGAAGCTGGGAGACTTGCGCATCCAGCGGTGGCAACACCTCGCGCCGGGGTTGACTAAATCGACGGCGGCGGCAACTTTTGCGGCGGCCGGAGTTCGGGAACATGCGGGCACGAGGCTGCGATGCACTAGGGGGCCGGCTAGTGGCTGCGTTGGCCTCCTGGGGGCTTTCTGAGCACGGTGAGGCGCTCTGTTGTGAGCGTGCACGGCTATGGCCACGGCGGTGTTCGTCGGCGGCGGCGACAGTGCTCGGTGGTTGCGTGCGAGAGAGCCAGAGGAGGAGAGGAGCTCGGGGAGAGAGTGAGAGGGCCTGAGGGGGTGCGTGGCCGTCTCCGTGGCGCTGGAAGGGCCTCGAGGGCATGAGGCAGGCAGGGAGGAGGCCACGGCGATCGCGCGTGTGTCGACACGCCTCTGCCTACTGGCAGAGGTGGAAGAAGACCAAGGCGCCCCTGGTGGGCTGGGCCGATTCTGCTGGGCCACCAGGTAACTGGGCCTCAGGTGAGGTTACTCTCTCTCTCTTAATTTAGTTTCTGTTTTCTATTTTTTTTCTTTTCTGTTTTGAATTAGTAGAAATACTAATTCATTCTGTAAAATCCTGAAAATAATTGTGGGCACTTTTGAAACTATTTCCAATAGCCCTCAAATGCTTTCAAGATAATTTGGACATTTAAAATATTTTATAGAATTTAAATGTCCAAATTCAAATACTTATGATTTAATTCAAAAATCCAGAATAGCCTCCAAAAATATGAAACTATTTTTGGTAGAGGGTTTAGCCAGGACCAAAGATGGTGAACATTTATGAAGGGCATTTTGGGTTCATTGAAAAGTTTTAAGTTTGAACCTAGTTAATTCCTTTAATCCTAGGGTTTAGGCAATCCCCATTTCAAATTTTAATGGAATTTAATCATGATGCAAGATGATGATGCAAAGACAAGCAAGGACTGATCTGGGGCTGTGACAGCTCACCCCCACTAAACAAGAACTCGTCCCGAGATTCAAGATGTGAGGTAAGAAGACAGAGGGGACACTAGCTAACACGAACTTGTCGATCCAATTGCCCTTCCCGAAGATGTTGGTTCATTGCTCCAATTGATCTTGGCGTCCTTGCTTTCGAGATCTTCATCCAACACAATGGCGACAGAAAGAAACTCTATAGGAAACGATCTCCTCGAAGATCGAGCACTCAAGAGCAACTCGTGGAATGAGATGTTAAAACATCTCGAGTTGAGACACAAAACACATCGAGAGGGATGGAAGAACAACGACGGGGTTTCATTTGATGGGTAACAATTCCACGCTTAGAAAGATGGTGGATGGTGTCAAGGTGGCGAGGGAATAATTGCCATGATTCCATAACGGGGCACCTTGGGGAAGGTGACTCGTAGAACTTTTCCCTTAAATGGCAAAAAGAATTACTTTTGATACGGATATCATTGGAACTCTGCTTACCAGCCTAAGGCAATTTACAAACGATCATTTGATGGAGTTCGAAAGAGTGGCATACTCAACTAAAGTGGATGATGTGGACTACCTTGTTGAAGACAACGCAATGGATGACTTTTGCTTATCCCCGGAACTGGATGGGACCCATGACAAGTCCCCTTTTGAATATGATCCTGGACAACAACTATTGAGGTGCAAGCTGGGAACAAAATGCAAATGCTGGGAATGATTCTGGTAACTGGGGAAAACTCAACAGTCAAGAGTGTTTCCAATGTTTTAATGGTTATGGAATCATCGAAGACACTGAGAGCACAAGGATCCCTAAGGAACAACTTCTATAATAAATCGCACGAAATCCTCATGGAAAGATGGTCAAAGATACTACAATGACAGATCTTCCGGCTAGGTGTGTCGGCCAGAACATCAACCTTGTCGGGACCTACATCATAGGTGTTGGAAAAGTTCCAACCATCATACCTGCCTAAGATTCAGATCTGGTTGGTAACAAGGTATTCCAGATAGCATGTCCGGAAAAGGAAAGTTTGCAACACAAACCGACGAGATGGCGTTGCGAGATTCTCAGGAGATGAACTTGGTAGCAAGCTCCAAAACATGAGCGGTTCTGCTACATGCATGTGAACACGTTGTCCCAGACACACATGACCACATAGTAGTCTTGCAATAAAACACTACCGATTCCTGGTTGGGAACCATTAACGAGGATAACGAAGTCCTTTCATAAGTTCGGATCCTAAGAACTTCTTCTCCTTGAACAAATCAATCAGTGGCTTGGTGTGCTAAGAATACATATATAAAGAAGGTTGCAAGTCTCCAGACTACAGAATACTTCGCACGTATGCATGACTGACTTGGGATGATTCCAGGAAAACAAAACAAGCTTTCTCAAATTTACGGCGGCAACTTGCATCATATGCACATGAATTAGAGAAGGTCACTACTTTCATCCAAACATATGCTTCATGAACGGAACATGAAGGCATTGTTTACAAAGTTTCCAACACTAGCTTAATGTTTAACACGAATCATGGGGGAGACAAAATGCTGCTGGTGGGCTCAACAGCAACTCATCGGAATTTCCATATCACTGGACTTCCACCATCATGTGAACACGGTGATAGCATTGGTCAGACCAAAAGATGTAATGGTGTATGCTCGAGGGATCAACCACGAGTAAGACAACATTACAAACATCGTTGGTTCTGATTTGACTTGACGATAGCCCATACTCAAGTCAAAGTTTTGACAAGACAATAGATCCAACAACTGATCACGAGGACCAATTGGTGAAGATATCATCTTTCTTCAACACACACACACACAAACACAAAGATATCCCTTCAGAAAAAACAAAATTCGGCAAAGCTTTTTATCTTCCAACTCTCCAAGTTGTTGTTTAGCTTAGCCAACTAGTTCAGGGATATCCAACACAGATGCTTGGAGAAGGGGTGGTTTAGAGGAAAACCAACTAGATCACGAGCTCAACATAGCGGTTAGGTGACAACCTGGTAACACTTCCGAGAAGATATTCGGAACTTCACGAACCACCGATATGTTATTAAGCTCGGGAGCAATCTTGCTTTCGAGGCAAGATGATGTGATCAATTAAGCAAGGATTGACACAATCCTAACTCTTGATCGAAGAGTGCACCAGAAACAAGGACTAGGTAGCACGATCAATCTTAGGATGATGATTCAATAACCAACATGCTAAGAATGAGAGTATTGTCCATTGACTACCAAGCAACGGAGTTGCTAGGAGTATTGATTTCGCACATCACAGTATACTTGTCGGCACTCCGGTTACAATAACACGAAACCGAGGAATGAACAATGACGGCAAGAAGTATTACTGCGTCAAGAATTCATAAGAGGTGGTGCAATTCTCATGACACTCCTAACATAAAGATGGTAACACTCCAAGGTAGAGCAAAGCAAAAGCCGGATTGGCATTTTGATCTGTGGAATACAATTGTTTTGACCCAATCCTAGATATGGATGAGGTTCTGGAGTTTGTTTCTCCTAGTCATTCTGGAATAGGATGGCTTGACGGACCACAAGAATAATAAACATCGATAACACGGATGCACAATTACTCTTGATCAACAATTGATAGACTAGGGTCAGAATACAGTTGAGGAGGGTCAACTCAAGGAACATATAACTTTCTGAGTTGTGGATGCATAGATTAGTATGTCGAACCAAGTTCAACAGGTTTCTTCCGGATAACCCATGTCGAGAGGTAGGACTGGCAGAGTCACAATTATGAATGGAGAACTCCTCAGGAGTACTCTAATGGTGATCTTTTGGTTCAAAGAACTTCTGCCTTAATGGTTCATGGTATTTGGAAGAAGGAAATACCACGGACCTCGAGGACTAATGAAAAGGTTACTAATAACCTAAAGGAACGAGCAAACACTATCAACATGAAGTAAGTAGGGTGAATCTCGGGTTCAGAAACCCACGAATAGAATACCTACTAAATAATAACATCATGGGATGATTTCGAGGATGATGGCCAGAATCATCACACTGGGAATACAAAACATTGCTAGATTACTAGGTGACTCCCTAAGACACCTAGGGTCATAATAATAGCTCCAACATATATGCCGAGGCAACACAGTACCTCAACTCACTGGTTAGTGTGCTTAATCTGGCCCAAAAGGACATCAGAAACGGGAAGAAGGAACTTGTAAATGCATCAGACTCTTTAGAGACCTGGGATGACTCGGACAGCACAACGGCTATAAATGCTTAAAAAGATTTAAGACATCCTGCAAAATGGTGGCATAACCACTCAGAAGCACAATATCAAGATTCTGAGATTAACTAACAACACACGGAAGTAGTAGAAACAGAACCGGGGCTTAAATCCATCAATCCTATAAGTCTCTATCATAGTAACTCGTCATCCTGATAGATAGATGAGAAGGCCTAGTTCTTAATCCCCGTAGAAGAGAAGAGGTTGACGTAGATCAGAAGGCATAGGGTAAAGGAGTAAACAGAGCCCTGCGTTCCCTTCCACAATCAATTCCCTTACATAACTAAAGCATTTCTAGACTCGACTTCGACCAGTTTGGCTTGGTAATCCTACAGGCAGTCAGGCTCTGATACCAAAGCTGTCAGGACCCCGATCCTAAGTCACACCGATCTAGCATGTAACACATCATATCACTTTGCGGCCTCACGCACGGTATTCCCACGGGTGCCACCTTACCTGGCCCGGGACCGTTTGCGCCTTTTGGCTCACGTATATGATAGTGTCGCTAGCATCCATATGACAAAGAACCCGGGCCGACATGGATAGTCGTGAACCCAAAGCGGCGCTAACCCATGAGGACAGGCATACATGAATCACATCGAGCATGTCGGTCATCAACGTGTGAATCCGGGCTGTAGCACTGGGCTAACAGGACTCCGGAAGTCACCGCGTGACATTTCCCCGAAGGGACAGACACAGGAACGAAGTGAATCACATGCCGGCCAGTCAAGTGTTCCGAGCAGTAGTGCTGGGCTAACAAGACTCCGGTGATCCGGGCTGTAGCGGACTACTATCGCTCAGAAGCAATAGACTACATTTCCCCATATGATAGGCTACCAAGGATAAACAACTAGATAGTCGGATCCCACTCATACCAAGCATTTCAATCATACACACAATATGCCTGATATGAGAAAATACAACATGGCATCACAACATAACTCTACGACTCAAAGTATTTATTCATTAGGCTCCGAGGAGCGAGATATTACAAACATGGGTCTCATGACCCAGCATTCAGAGCATACAAGTCAAAAGTACACGTGGAAGCTTAATATGTCTGAGTACAGACATCTACAAATGAAAAAGGCTGAGAAGCCTGACTATCTACCAGATCCTGCCGAGGGCATAAGATCGTAGCTGAGGTAACAAGCTAACCGTCGAAGTCCACACGGAACTACTAGCGAGACTGACGTCTCTCTGCAAAAACATAAAATAGGCAAACGTGAGTACAAATGTACCCAGCAAGACTTACATCAGAACTATCTACATATGCATCGGTATCAACAAAGGGGGTGGTGGATTTTAACTGCAGCAAGCTAGCTTTGACTCGGTGGCTATCCTAAACTACGACTGCAAGCAACTCTTTTGAGGTGGCGCACACGAGTCCACATGCTCACCATATCAATACACAACTATGGATCCGCTCCCGTCTTCCTACGAGAACGCCATCCATAGCACTCACGCTTATCTTGCGCCTCTTAGAGTATCCACTTTCACTTGTCTATGAACTATGCAAGGGGTCCAAGTTTCCATATCCGAGGAATCCGGCTATTCGAATAGATAATGATAACCCTGCAGGGGTGTACTTCTTCACACACGCTCTCGCCACTTATAGCCCTGTACACGTCATGTACCTCGGCAACCTTCAAGCGGAAGCCGGGCGAGGGAGTCGGCCACGACCTGACTAACCAACAAGTCTCTCGTCCAGGTTTATCGCCTATTCGGGTTCCATCCGCAAGGAGATCCGGCCGCGGTGTCGCTCACGGCCCCAAACGATGTGTGCAGGGTTCCCAAGCCCACCATCCGGGTGCCACTTGGTACACCATGCCACTGTGCCTAGTCTGTCCGAAGCCCACCTGTACTGGGTGCCACTTGGTAGACTGCTAACACTACCTACAAACACCAGAAACTAGTTGCAACTCCTGGACAGAGATCGAGTTGATTAATAATCCGAGTGGGGCCGAGTTACCGGAACCCAATGTGTGGTAGTAACTGTTCATGGATAACAAACACAGAACTCAGTTCCTGAGGACAGCTGCAATGAGACAACCCACCATGTACTCCTACATGGCCTCTCACCGCTACCTTTACCAAATCGTGTTCACACACTTAGCTCTCAACAGTAGGACATGTTCACCACATTCCAATTCATCCCCGATGAATCATACCTGACTCAACTCTAAGCAGTAGCAGGCATGACAAACAAGCATGAATGAGTAGGCACATCAGGGCTCAAACAACTCCTACTCATACTAGTGGGTTTCATCTATTTACTGTGGCAATGACAGGTCATGCAGAGGAAAGGGGTTCAACTACCGCAGCAGGTAACAGTTGAATCGTTGTTGTCCTAATGCAGTAAAAGAGAGCAGGAGCGAGAGAGTGGGATTGTATTGGAATGAACAAGGGGGTTTTGCTTGCCTGGCACTTCTGAAGATAATATAGCTCTTCATCGGTGTCATCGATCACATCATCAGAAACATCGTCGACTGAGAGGGGACAGTTATCGGCAAACAGAGAAGGACACAATCAATGCAATGCAACAATATGATGCATGATCATGACATGGCGATATGCTGTGATTTGAGCTAATGCATCTAGCTATGATTTAAATGAAGTTGGCTTGAACACATGATTCAAATTCCAACTCCATATATGATTATTTAAATGCCCTTTATTTGTTTTGTCCAAAATAGAGGAGAAATATTGTTCAAACATGCATGAAAATGGTACAGATGGATTCCTTGAATTTTTCTGATAATTTTTCATATATAAATTATTTCATTTTTTGGAATTTCCTGAATAAGAATAAATCCAGAAAAAGGAGTTACTACATCAGCACTGCGTCACTGTGACATCAGCTGGTCAACACGGTCGCCCAGAGTCAAACCTGACGGCTGGGACCCACGGGTCAGTGTAACAGGGCTGGTTTGGGTGGATGACATGTGGGACCAGTCAACTGCCGCGTCAGCAAAGTCAACACTGACGGGTGGGGTCGGTCAACGTGTGACGTGGCCAGGTCAAACTGACCGGTGGGGCCACGGTCATTAGCTTAAATTAAATAGGGTATAACCATGTGGTTAATTAACGTGTGGGGCCCGTCTGTCACCGTCTGTTAGGTTGGGATTAGTGGTGATTAGTCTTAATTAAGCGACCACGTCAGCGGTCGACGCCGGCGACCAAAAGCACGGCGGTGGCTCGCCGGAGATGCCCGGGACGGAGCTACAGAGCATCGTTTCGCTCGTGGTTTGCGGCTACGGGAAGCTGGGAGACTTGCGCATCCAGCGGTGGCAACACCTCGCGCCGGGGTTGACTAAATCGACGGCGGCGGCAACTTTTGCGGCGGCCGGAGTTCGGGAACATGCGGGCACGAGGCTGCGATGCACTAGGGGGCCGGCTAGTGGCTGCGTTGGCCTCCTGGGGGCTTTCTGAGCACGGTGAGGCGCTCTGTTGTGAGCGTGCACGGCTATGGCCACGGCGGTGTTCGTCGGCGGCGGCGACAGTGCTCGGTGGTTGCGTGCGAGAGAGCCAGAGGAGGAGAGGAGCTCGGGGAGAGAGTGAGAGGGCCTGAGGGGGTGCGTGGCCGTCTCCGTGGCGCTGGAAGGGCCTCGAGGGCATGAGGCAGGCAGGGAGGAGGCCACGGCGATCGCGCGTGTGTCGACACGCCTCTGCCTACTGGCAGAGGTGGAAGAAGACCAAGGCGCCCCTGGTGGGCTGGGCCGATTCTGCTGGGCCACCAGGTAACTGGGCCTCAGGTGAGGTTACTCTCTCTCTCTTAATTTAGTTTCTGTTTTCTATTTTTTTTCTTTTCTGTTTTGAATTAGTAGAAATACTAATTCATTCTGTAAAATCCTGAAAATAATTGTGGGCACTTTTGAAACTATTTCCAATAGCCCTCAAATGCTTTCAAGATAATTTGGACATTTAAAATATTTTATAGAATTTAAATGTCCAAATTCAAATACTTATGATTTAATTCAAAAATCCAGAATAGCCTCCAAAAATATGAAACTATTTTTGGTAGAGGGTTTAGCCAGGACCAAAGATGGTGAACATTTATGAAGGGCATTTTGGGTTCATTGAAAAGTTTTAAGTTTGAACCTAGTTAATTCCTTTAATCCTAGGGTTTAGGCAATCCCCATTTCAAATTTTAATGGAATTTAATCATGATGCAAGATGATGATGCAAAGACAAGCAAGGACTGATCTGGGGCTGTGACAGCTCACCCCCACTAAACAAGAACTCGTCCCGAGATTCAAGATGTGAGGTAAGAAGACAGAGGGGACACTAGCTAACACGAACTTGTCGATCCAATTGCCCTTCCCGAAGATGTTGGTTCATTGCTCCAATTGATCTTGGCGTCCTTGCTTTCGAGATCTTCATCCAACACAATGGCGACAGAAAGAAACTCTATAGGAAACGATCTCCTCGAAGATCGAGCACTCAAGAGCAACTCGTGGAATGAGATGTTAAAACATCTCGAGTTGAGACACAAAACACATCGAGAGGGATGGAAGAACAACGACGGGGTTTCATTTGATGGGTAACAATTCCACGCTTAGAAAGATGGTGGATGGTGTCAAGGTGGCGAGGGAATAATTGCCATGATTCCATAACGGGGCACCTTGGGGAAGGTGACTCGTAGAACTTTTCCCTTAAATGGCAAAAAGAATTACTTTTGATACGGAGATCATTGGAACTCTGCTTACCAGCCTAAGGCAATTTACAAACGATCATTTGATGGAGTTCGAAAGAGTGGCATACTCAACTAAAGTGGATGATGTGGACTACCTTGTTGAAGACAACGCAATGGATGACTTTTGCTTATCCCCGGAACTGGATGGGACCCATGACAAGTCCCCTTTTGAATATGATCCTGGACAACAACTATTGAGGTGCAAGCTGGGAACAAAATGCAAATGCTGGGAATGATTCTGGTAACTGGGGAAAACTCAACAGTCAAGAGTGTTTCCAATGTTTTAATGGTTATGGAATCATCGAAGACACTGAGAGCACAAGGATCCCTAAGGAACAACTTCTATAATAAATCGCACGAAATCCTCATGGAAAGATGGTCAAAGATACTAATATGACAGATCTTCCGGCTAGGTGTGTCGGCCAGAACATCAACCTTGTCGGGACCTACATCATAGGTGTTGGAAAAGTTCCAACCATCATACCTGCCTGAGATTCAGATCTGGTTGGTAACAAGGTATTCCAGATAGCATGTCCGGAAAAGGAAAGTTTGCAACACAAACCGACGAGATGGCGTTGCGAGATTCTCAGGAGATGAACTTGGTAGCAAGCTCCAAAACATGAGCGGTTCTGCTACATGCATGTGAACACGTTGTCCCAGACACACATGACCACATAGTAGTCTTGCAATAAAACACTACCGATTCCTGGTTGGGAACCGTTAACGAGGATAACGAAGTCCTTTCATAAGTTCGGATCCTAAGAACTTCTTCTCCTTGAACAAATCAATCAGTGGCTTGGTGTGCTAAGAATACATATATAAAGAAGGTTGCAAGTCTCCAGACTACAGAATACTTCGCACGTATGCATGACTGACTTGGGATGATTCCAGGAAAACAAAACAAGCTTTCTCAAATTTACGGCGGCAACTTGCATCATATGCACATGAATTAGAGAAGGTCACTACTTTCATCCAAACATATGCTTCATGAACGGAACATGAAGGCATTGTTTACAAAGTTTCCAACACTAGCTTAATGTTTAACACGAATCATGGGGGAGACAAAATGCTGCTGGTGGGCTCAACAGCAACTCATCGGAATTTCCATATCACTGGACTTCCACCATCATGTGAACACGGTGATAGCATTGGTCAGACCAAAAGATGTAATGGTGTATGCTCGAGGGATCAACCACGAGTAAGACAACATTACGAACATCGTTGGTTCTGATTTGACTTGACGATAGCCCATACTCAAGTCAAAGTTTTGACAAGACAATAGATCCAACAACTGATCACGAGGACCAATTGGTGAAGATATCATCTTTCTTCAACACACACACACACAAACACAAAGATATCCCTTCAGAAAAAACAAAATTCGGCAAAGCTTTTTATCTTCCAACTCTCCAAGTTGTTGTTTAGCTTAGCCAACTAGTTCAGGGATATCCAACACAGATGCTTGGAGAAGGGGTGGTTTAGAGGAAAACCAACTAGATCACGAGCTCAACATAGCGGTTAGGTGACAACCTGGTAACACTTCCGAGAAGATATTCGGAACTTCACGAACCACCGATATGTTATTAAGCTCGGGAGCAATCTTGCTTTCGAGGCAAGATGATGTGATCAATTAAGCAAGGATTGACACAATCCTAACTCTTGATCGAAGAGTGCACCAGAAACAAGGACTAGGTAGCACGATCAATCTTAGGATGATGATTCAATAACCAACATGCTAAGAATGAGAGTATTGTCCATTGACTACCAAGCAACGGAGTTGCTAGGAGTATTGATTTCGCACATCACAGTATACTTGTCGGCACTCCGGTTACAATAACACGAAACCGAGGAATGAACAATGACGGCAAGAAGTATTACTGCGTCAAGAATTCATAAGAGGTGGTGCAATTCTCATGACACTCCTAACATAAAGATGGTAACACTCCAAGGTAGAGCAAAGCAAAAGCCGGATTGGCATTTTGATCTGTGGAATACAATTGTTTTGACCCAATCCTAGATATGGATGAGGTTCTGGAGTTTGTTTCTCCTAGTCATTCTGGAATAGGATGGCTTGACGGACCACAAGAATAATAAACATCGATAACACGGATGCACAATTACTCTTGATCAACAATTGATAGACTAGGGTCAGAATACAGTTGAGGAGGGTCAACTCAAGGAACATATAACTTTCTGAGTTGTGGATGCATAGATTAGTATGTCGAACCAAGTTCAACAGGTTTCTTCCGGATAACCCATGTCGAGAGGTAGGACTGGCAGAGTCACAATTATGAATGGAGAACTCCTCAGGAGTACTCTAATGGTGATCTTTTGGTTCAAAGAACTTCTGCCTTAATGGTTCATGGTATTTGGAAGAAGGAAATACCACGGACCTCGAGGACTAATGAAAAGGTTACTAATAACCTAAAGGAACGAGCAAACACTATCAACATGAAGTAAGTAGGGTGAATCTCGGGTTCAGAAACCCACGAATAGAATACCTACTAAATAATAACATCATGGGATGATTTCGAGGATGATGGCCAGAATCATCACACTGGGAATACAAAACATTGCTAGATTACTAGGTGACTCCCTAAGACACCTAGGGTCATAATAATAGCTCCAACATATATGCCGAGGCAACACAGTACCTCAACTCACTGGTTAGTGTGCTTAATCTGGCCCAAAAGGACATCAGAAACGGGAAGAAGGAACTTGTAAATGCATCAGACTCTTTAGAGACCTGGGATGACTCGGACAGCACAACGGCTATAAATGCTTAAAAAGATTTAAGACATCCTGCAAAATGGTGGCATAACCACTCAGAAGCACAATATCAAGATTCTGAGATTAACTAACAACACACGGAAGTAGTAGAAACAGAACCGGGGCTTAAATCCATCAATCCTATAAGTCTCTATCATAGTAACTCGTCATCCTGATAGATAGATGAGAAGGCCTAGTTCTTAATCCCCGTAGAAGAGAAGAGGTTGACGTAGATCAGAAGGCATAGGGTAAAGGAGTAAACAGAGCCCTACGTTCCCTTCCACAATCAATTCCCTTACATAACTAAAGCATTTCTAGACTCGACTTCGACCAGTTTGGCTTGGTAATCCTACAGGCAGTCAGGCTCTGATACCAAAGCTGTCAGGACCCCGATCCTAAGTCACACCGATCTAGCATGTAACACATCATATCACTTTGCGGCCTCACGCACGGTATTCCCACGGGTGCCACCTTACCTGGCCCGGGACCGTTTGCGCCTTTTGGCTCACGTATATGATAGTGTCGCTAGCATCCATATGACAAAGAACCCGGGCCGACATGGATAGTCGTGAACCCAAAGCGGCGCTAACCCATGAGGACAGGCATACATGAATCACATCGAGCATGTCGGTCATCAACGTGTGAATCCGGGCTGTAGCACTGGGCTAACAGGACTCCGGAAGTCACCGCGTGACATTTCCCCGAAGGGACAGACACAGGAACGAAGTGAATCACATGCCGGCCAGTCAAGTGTTCCGAGCAGTAGTGCTGGGCTAACAAGACTCCGGTGATCCGGGCTGTAGCGGACTACTATCGCTCAGAAGCAATAGACTACATTTCCCCATATGATAGGCTACCAAGGATAAACAACTAGATAGTCGGATCCCACTCATACCAAGCATTTCAATCATACACACAATATGCCTGATATGAGAAAATACAACATGGCATCACAACATAACTCTACGACTCAAAGTATTTATTCATTAGGCTCCGAGGAGCGAGATATTACAAACATGGGTCTCATGACCCAGCATTCAGAGCATACAAGTCAAAAGTACACGTGGAAGCTTAATATGTCTGAGTACAGACATCTACAAATGAAAAAGGCTGAGAAGCCTGACTATCTACCAGATCCTGCCGAGGGCATAAGATCGTAGCTGAGGTAACAAGCTAACCGTCGAAGTCCACACGGAACTACTAGCGAGACTGACGTCTCTCTGCAAAAACATAAAATAGGCAAACGTGAGTACAAATGTACCCAGCAAGACTTACATCAGAACTATCTACATATGCATCGGTATCAACAAAGGGGGTGGTGGATTTTAACTGCAGCAAGCTAGCTTTGACTCGGTGGCTATCCTAAACTACGACTGCAAGCAACTCTTTTGAGGTGGCGCACACGAGTCCACATGCTCACCATATCAATACACAACTATGGATCCGCTCCCGTCTTCCTACGAGAACGCCATCCATAGCACTCACGCTTATCTTGCGCATCTTAGAGTATCCACTTTCACTTGTCTATGAACTATGCAAGGGGTCCAAGTTTCCATATCCGAGGAATCCGGCTATTCGAATAGATAATGATAACCCTGCAGGGGTGTACTTCTTCACACACGCTCTCGCCACTTATAGCCCTGTACACGTCATGTACCTCGGCAACCTTCAAGCGGAAGCCGGGCGAGGGAGTCGGCCACGACCTGACTAACCAACAAGTCTCTCGTCCAGGTTTATCGCCTATTCGGGTTCCATCCGCAAGGAGATCCGGCCGCGGTGTCGCTCACGGCCCCAAACGATGTGTGCAGGGTTCCCAAGCCCACCATCCGGGTGCCACTTGGTACACCATGCCACTGTGCCTAGTCTGTCCGAAGCCCACCTGTACTGGGTGCCACTTGGTAGACTGCTAACACTACCTACAAACACCAGAAACTAGTTGCAACTCCTGGACAGAGATCGAGTTGATTAATAATCCGAGTGGGGCCGAGTTACCGGAACCCAATGTGTGGTAGTAACTGTTCATGGATAACAAACACAGAACTCAGTTCCTGAGGACAGCTGCAATGAGACAACCCACCATGTACTCCTACATGGCCTCTCACCGCTACCTTTACCAAATCGTGTTCACACACTTAGCTCTCAACAGTAGGACATGTTCACCACATTCCAATTCATCCCCGATGAATCATACCTGACTCAACTCTAAGCAGTAGCAGGCATGACAAACAAGCATGAATGAGTAGGCACATCAGGGCTCAAACAACTCCTACTCATACTAGTGGGTTTCATCTATTTACTGTGGCAATGACAGGTCATGCAGAGGAAAGGGGTTCAACTACCGCAGCAGGTAACAGTTGAATCGTTGTTGTCCTAATGCAGTAAAAGAGAGCAGGAGCGAGAGAGTGGGATTGTATTGGAATGAACAAGGGGGTTTTGCTTGCCTGGCACTTCTGAAGATAATATAGCTCTTCATCGGTGTCATCGATCACATCATCAGAAACATCGTCGACTGAGAGGGGACAGTTATCGGCAAACAGAGAAGGACACAATCAATGCAATGCAACAATATGATGCATGATCATGACATGGCGATATGCTGTGATTTGAGCTAATGCATCTAGCTATGATTTAAATGAAGTTGGCTTGAACACATGATTCAAATTCCAACTCCATATATGATTATTTAAATGCCCTTTATTTGTTTTGTCCAAAATAGAGGAGAAATATTGTTCAAACATGCATGAAAATGGTACAGATGGATTCCTTGAATATTTCTGATAATTTTTCATATGTAAATTATTTCATTTGGAGCTACGGTTGAATTTCTATGATTTTTAGAAGTTTGCAACATTTTCTGGAATTTCCTGAATAAGAATAAATCCAGAAAAAGGAGTTACTATGTCAGCACTGCGTCACTGTGACGTCAGCTAGTCAACATGGTCGCCCAGAGTCAAACCTGACGGCTGGGACCCACGGGTCAGTGTAACAGGGCTGGTTTGGATGGATGACATGTGGGACCAGTCAACTGCCGCATCAGCAAAGTCAACACTGACGGGTGGGGTCGGTCAACGTGTGACGTGGCCAGCTCAAACTGACCGGTGGGGCCACGGTCATTAGCTTAAATTAAATAGGGTATAACCATGTGGTTAATTAACGTGTGGGGCCCGCCTGTCACCGTCTGTTAGGGAGGGGTTAGTGGTGATTAGTCTTAATTAAGCGACCATGTCAGCGGTCGACGCCGGCGACCAAAAGCACGGCGGTGGCTCGCCGGAGATGCTCGGGACGGAGCTACGGAGCATCGTTTCGCTCGTGGTTTGCGGCTACGGCGAGCTGGGAGAGTCGCGTATCCAGCGGTGGCAACACCTCACGCCGGGGTTGACTAAATCGACGGTGGCGGCAACTTTTGCGGCGGCCGGTGTTCGGGAACATGCGGGCATGAGGCTGCGATGCACTAGGGGGGCGGCTAGTGGCTGCGTTGGCCTCCTGGGGGCTTTCTGAGCACGGTGAGGTGCTCCATTGTGAGCGTGCGCGGCTATGGCCACGGCGGTGTTCGTCGGCGGCGGCGACAGTGCTCGGTGGTTGCGTGCGAGAGAGCCAAAGGAGGAGAGGAGCTCGGGGAGAGAGTGAGAGGGCCTGGGGGGTGCGTGCCCATCTCCGTGGCGCTGGAAGGGCCTCGAGGGCATGAGGCAGGCAGGGAGGAGGCCACGGCGATCGCGCGTGTGTCGACACGCCTCTGCCTACTGGCAGAGGTGGAAGAAGACCAAGGCGCCCCTGGTGGGCTGGGCCGATTCTGCTGGGCCACCAGGTAACTGGGCCTTAGGTGAGGTTACTCTCTCTCTCTCTCTTAATTTAGTTTCTATTTTCTATTTTTTTTCTTTTCTGTTTTGAATTAGTAGAAATACTAATTCATTCTGTAAAATCCTGAAAATAATTGTGGGCACTTTTGAAACTATTTCCAATAGCCCTCAAATGCTTTCAAGATAATTTGGACATTTAAAATATTTTATAGAATTTAAATGTCCAAATTCAAATACTTATGATTTAATTCAAAAATCCAGAATAGCCTCCAAAAATATGAAACCATTTTTGGTAGAGGGTTTAGCCAGGACCAAAGATGGTGAACATTTATGAAGGGCATTTTGGGTTCATTGAAAAGTTTTAAGTTTGAACCTAGTTAATTCCTTTAATGCTAGGGTTTAGGCAATCCCCATTTCAAATTTTAATGGAATTTGATCATGATGCAAGATGATGATGCAAAGACAAGCAAGGACTGATCTGGGGCTGTGACAACAGAACCAAAATAAAAGAAGAACCCCAGATGCGACACGGTCCCCGATCGACCCCAACTGGGCTCCACTACTGATCAACTAGAACGAAACAACATAAAGGACACGATCTTCGTCGAGCTCCTCCTGAGCTTGGTTGCGTCATCTGCACGGTTCAATGGCACCTGCAAGCTGGTTTGGAAATATCTGTGAGCCACGGGGACTCAGCAATCTCGCACCCTCGCGATCAAGACTATTTAAGCTTATGGGTAAGGTAAAGGTATGAGGTGGAGCTGTAGCAAGCGACTAGCATATATGGTGGCTAACATACGCAAATGAGAGCGAGAAGAGAAGGCAAAGCACGGTCGATAAAAGTATGATCAAGAAGTGATCCTAGAACAACCTATGTCAAGCATAACTCCAACACCGTGTTCACTTCCCGGACTCCGCCGGAAAGAGACCATCACGGTTACACACGTGGTTGATGCATTTTAATTAAGGTCAACTTCAAGTTTTCTACAACCGGACGTTAACAAATTCACATCTGCCCATAACCGCGGGCACGGCTTTCGAAAGTTCAAATCCCTGCAGGGGTGTCCCAACTTAGCCCATCACAAGCTCTCACGGTCAACGAAGGATATTCCTTCTAGTGGGAAGACCCGATCAGACTCGGAATCCCGGTTACAAGACATTTTGACAATGGTAAAACAAGACCAACAAAGCCACCTAGATGTGCCGACAAATCCCAATAGGAGCTGCACATATCTCATTCTCAGGGCACACCGGATGAGCCAGACGTCAGGTGGGCCAGCCCAGAGTTGCCCCTGGTAGCTCCAGACATCGCTCAGTTTGGACCAACACTCAAAGGAGCACTGGCCCGGGGGGTTAAAATAAGATGACCCTTGAGTCTACAGAACCCAAGGGAAAGAAAAGGCTAGGTGGCGAATGGTAAAACCAATGTTGGGCCATGCTGGAGGACTTTTATTCAAGGCGAACGGTCAAGGGGTTCCCATTATTACCCAACCACGTAAGGGACGCAAAATCCGGGAACATAACACTGATATGACGGAAACTAGGGAGGCAAGAGTGGAACAAAACACTAGGCATAAGGCCGAGCCTTCCACCCTTAACCAAGTATATAGATGCATTAATTAAATAAGATATATATTGTGATATCCCAACAAATAAACATGTTCCAACAAGGAACAACATCTCCATGTTCCAACAAGGAACAAACTTCAATCTTCACCTGCAACTAACAACGCTATAAGAGGGGATGAGCAAAGCGGTAACATAGCCAAACAACGGTTTGCTAGGACAAGGTGGGTTAGAGGCTTGATTCAACAATATGGGAGGCATGATAAGCAAGTGTTAGGTATCGCAGCATAGGCATAGCAAAAGAGCGAGCAACTAGCAAGCAAAGATAGAAGTGATTTCGAGGGTATGGTTATCTTGCCTGAAATCCCGCAAGGAAGAAGAACGAGTCCATGAAGAAGACAAACGGACGTAGTCGAACGAATCCTCACAACACGACGTTATCGAAACCAACCGGAAGAAGCAACACCGGAAAGGAGCAAACAACATAGTAAAACATCCATCACATAAACATGGCAAGATGCACAATCAAGTATGATGCATGTCCGGTTTAATGAGGCATGGCATGGCAACATGCACAAACAATACTACAAGTTAAATGGAGCTCAATATACATCAGGATGCATATTGACAAAACACCACATGACGTATTTAGTTCGATCTTGTTTAAGTACCCAACAATATTAAATGTTGTTAAACATGGCAAGAGGGTGAAGCAAAAGAAAACTACCTATCTAGGCAAGTTTAAATGAGGCCGGAAACAACGAACAACAATTCCGGTAAATCCCCATGTGCATATATTAGATTTGGTGTTGATCTGCCCTAAACAAAATTTTAGAGTTATTAAACATGCAAAGTAAAGCCACCATGTTAAACTAGGCAAAATTCTACCCCAATTACATATAAAGTTTGTTAAATTTGGAGCTACGGTTAAATAGTTATGAATTAAAACATTTTAACAAGTTAATTGAGCAAATTTAAACAAACAACATTTTAAGCATTTTAACATGGCAAGAAAGTGGCATGTTATTAATCTACACATAATTTTAAGCAAGTTTCATATATAGATCTTTTTTATCCGATGCACAGTTGTTGAGTTATTATATGCATGAACTCAAGGGGGTTTTCTGCAAATCTATAATACTCTGGATAATTGGACAAATTCACAGAACGAGAAAAAAACATGTCGGGCTGAATCCAGCTGGGCCAATAGTTCGGGTGGCTGCTCACATCGGGCTTAGGCCTTGGAGAGGAGGCCCAAGCGGGGCGCTGGAGATGGCGAGGCTGGACAAGGCCCACGCTCGTCGTCCTACGCTCAAAGACAGGAGGCGAAGCAGGCAGGTCTTGGTGCAGTGGCTTCAGACGAAGCAAGGCGCAGCAGCGGCAGGTCTTGGTGAGGACGCTGGCGGCGGCGAGCTTGCGGGCACGCAGAGGGAGGTCGAAGACGGCGGGCCAGCATCGGATCTCGACGGACGCAAAGCAGGGCGGGGCCGTCCTGCTCGTGCAGGGGCGAAGCAGAGGAGGCGAGCAGGGCGCTGGTGGCTGGGAGCAGAGCGAAGGGGCGATAAGGTCTTGGGCATGGGGAAGCTCGGATTGACCGGATCCAGGGCGCGGGACGAGGGAAATGGATGGATCCGGCGAGGCCGGGCATCCATGGCGCAGACAGAGATCCTCTTGTTCGTCCTGTACAGAGAAGAGAGAGGATGGATGAGAGGCAGAAGAAGCCACAGGAGGGAAAAATGGAGGGAGGATGAACGAGGGAGAGAGCACGGGGTCGGCCTGGTGGTGGCTTCGGTCGCCGACGAGGGAAGTGGCTCAGGGTCGACGGTGGGAGCAGCGAAGAGGCAGTGGGGTGCTCGGGCAAGACCGAGACCAGAAGGAGGAGGCGAAGGGGATTCAATCAAAGAAAAACAGAGGAGCCACTGGATTGGGCGATGGGGATCCCAAGGAAGATGCGGCGGCGGCGCGACCGTACAGGCTCCCTAGGTTTTAGGGTTCGATCTGATTTGGGTAGGGGTTGGTCTATATATAGGGAACAAAAGGATTATGTTTGGACCCTCCGATCAAAATCGGACGGTTTAGGATAAATAGGTTAGGTAGCCCAATTAAGAAAACGGAGACGTTTTGTAGATTTTTGGGGATGATCCGAACACAGCGATGGCAACTGTCCGGGTCAGGTTCGGGGCAGCTTTCGGACGCGCGCGAGAGGGGGTTTATGCACTGAGCAGAGAGGGTTTCAGACCGTGCAGTTGCATCGGACAACTCCGGAAGCGAAGTGGGGAAGGATGATGGACTAGGTGGGCTGTGGCGAGACTGCGAGGGGGAGAAGAGAGAGAGAGGGCCTGGCATCTATTTCCGGAGACCGAAAGCGTCCGACGTTAGACCGGCTATACTGCCGCTATAGTTATCCGTTGGGGCATCAAACGATCTCTGAATGCGATGAAACTTGACAGGCGGTCTATCTACACTAAAATAAGACCACACGTCAACTCTCATCCTATTCCGAGTACATTTTCCGTCCACTTATAAAATACTATTTCGGACATGCCACGGGCGCGTGCAAGTGTGTCTGGGCTCAGAACGGGCAACGGAAGGAACGGGGAGAACCCGGACGGATGCAAGTTTTAAAACATGATGATGCAATGCACATGATGACATGATGAAATGAAATGAAACACGCAAGCAAATGGCATTCAACGACAGCGAATATCTGAAGGACACCTGGCACATCGGTCTCGGGGCGTTACAGGTCCCAACTTGTGCCTTTTGGTTATCGGCAAATTTGGTAGCGAACTATATGGCATGGAGTCTAAAGATTCCAGATAAGTTGGTTGACGCGTATATTCATCTGGCACTTAATCAGTCTACATGCCAGGGATGCTCCATTTCAGTTGAACTGCACAAAAAATTTGGGTGGTTCATTTTCTCAACCGCCTCCTTTCTCGTCTTCAATGTAGAATTTTGGTGAGATACATGACCAAGATGACCCAGTAAAGTGGCTGGATGAAAGTAGTGGCCAAGTTGCTCAAACCTCCCCGGGCACGAGGCCACTATTTGAGGATAAACCTACAAGCAAAGTTCAGATTGTCTCTGCTGCCTCTTATGTAGTCGAAAGTTTACTCGTACAAGAACTAATTTTAGCAAGAAGTACCTCCGATTGAACACCATTTACTAGTCTGTACCCTAGGTAATTAAAGTTCGTCCATGGATCATATTGGATGTGATCTCAATCATTTGGATGCATAAACATACTGAACATGCGTATATCTGAATCTTTTTGTAAATTATGTATGAATATTGTCGTGTGATCTATCAATCATTTGGATGCATAGATATGCTGAGCTTGTCTATATATGAATCTTTTGAGTTGTTGATTGTGAATGTTGGCTATGGATATGAACGTGTCCTGTGAACCTGAGTTTGATATGAATGTTTACCTTTTCTGTTGTATTTGTGTGTGAACTTGTTAGTATGCCTACTGTGGGGTATAAAATGCAGGTCTCTTATAGACGTAATGCCGTGTCCAATTTATGTTTTCCCTTCTAACCACTGCGGCTGTGCTGCCGCGCACCCGAACCAGTGAAGTTTCCCACTCCTCTCCATCTACGACTCCACTGCAGCTTAATAAATAGTAACGTCTTTGGTTTTAGCCCGGGTTTCCATAGATTAACCAGGCAATTCTCTTCTTCTTAATTAATCAATGAGGCAATTCTTTTGCCTCCGTTTCGAAAAAAAAATTAGTAACGTCTAACTGAGCCAGTTAGTTAGATGCGTACACTTGGTGTAGTAGGATCTTTATTTAGTTTGATGCATACACTTGTTCTTTTTTGGTAGCCCTTTTGTAATGATGACTGATGTTTGGTTTGGAAGAGAGAGCTGCGCCTTCACTCTTCTGGCCTGCTTACTGCTTCTGTTGCACCCCTAGCCCTGGTTGCTGCTGCTGTTTTCAATATACAATAAGTAGTATATTTCGTCTGTTGGTTGAATAAATGTGTTGTTAAAATGACAAACACAATGTTTTGGAAGTCGTTGCACGGTTCGATCCTTTAGTGCCCCGTACCGTATTAGCGCATACTATTTATCATACGGAACACATTTTTTTTAAAACTCGGAACACATTTTCCACTTGTTGATAACATGCAGCCCACTGATGAAGGCCCAATAGAGAAGCCCATAATTAACTGGAAGGGAGGATCTCACATGAATCTGGCCCAGGTACATGCTCATGGTCCCCTAAACATAAATATGTAAATAAATAAATAAATAAAGCTAAATGCTCATGCACCAGTTCTTTGGGAAAATAGGTAGCCCAGTATTTCTTTTTGAAGAATACCCAAGCGAGGCCTATTTGTTTTCTCCAAATTACTGGGCTGCAAATCTTTCAAGACGAGGAGGGATGCATTCCGGCCTGGCTTAAGAGTGTGGTCAACGTCTGTTAAAAGTAATATCAAAAGGGGTTGAAAATTCCAAAAAAAATATAGCAAATGGGATATAAGTTTATTTTTTTGTTTTTGTTCTTCACTAATATCTTATACGTAATTCATTGGATTTAACATGACATAGTACTAATTTATTTTTAAATTTGTTTTAGTATGGCTATTAATTTTTGGATTAAGAATATTTCGTTCCCCAGCAAAAATTTGTGAATTTTCAAAATTTCCCACATATTTAGTTAATTTTTTGACCCTAGTACTGACCAGAAAATGGCCAGCAATTCTAAAAATGGAAAACGGGCTGCAATAAATTCCATATGAATTAGAAAATGAGTAAAAATTATAAAAATAATAGCAAATGGGCTGTACACGCCACAGATTTCGAGGCTGACTTGTTTACACAAGGCTTTGTCTGTGAGCACACGATTCTAGTAGCAGTTAGTGTTGGATGTCCATCCAACGGCCGATGTGCTTCTTCAATCTCTGATCTTCCTGCTCCAGCCACCTAAACTAGCGCCGGCGGGACTGCCTGCTCCCTCCTCTTGTCGCCCGTTGTGATGCCCCGCAAGCTTCCTCGGCCCACCCTACTCCCTCCGCTGGCCTGGACGCACACAATCAACTGTCTCCTTATTACGCGAAAAAATGATTCCTCCCACTGACATCTGGGGCGCACCGGTTGGGAGGTTGACCTGTGGGCCTACTAAGTTGACGCGTACGCAGGGCTTGTCAACTTAGTCAACAAACGATTCTAGCAGCAGTAACCGTTGGATTTGAATCGAACGGTCCTGCTGCTTCTTCAATCGCTGCTCTTCTTGCACTAGCCGCCCAAACCAGCGCCGGGGAGACCGCCTGCTCCTGCCTCCAGTGGCCGGCTGTGCTGCCGATGAGGCCTCATCGCCCCCTACTACTCCCACCGCTAGCCAGGCCCTGTGGCGACGGCAGCCTCACACCGCAGCCGAACCAGTGAACCCTCGTACTACTCTCCGCATGGGCATCCACTACCGCGTCTTCCCCGGCTCTACATCGTCCCCTTCCTAGGCCTCGCCCTCGTCCACTGGCCCTGGTGCTCTCGGCCTGGCTTGGTCAACGTGGTCAACGACATTCCATCGGAAGAGTACTGTACGTGGAGAGGCTGACAGCTGGGTCCACGGCCACAACCCAGTTTTTCTGTGATTTGCCAAGTAAGTCGCTTTGTCAGGCCTGTTGGGCTGCAAATCTTTCAAGACGAGGAGAGATTTCATTCGGCTGGCGGAGAAAATGGCCCATCAGTAATGAGAAATGGGTTGTACATTTTTAAAACACATCATACCGGCAATTAGTTTCAAATATCTTTTCTTCATTTCGAGATTTGAAATTACATTAATTTTTATGCATGGAGAATTTGTTGGATTTTATATTGATATACATTTATTTTTAAAATCAGTTTGAATGTGAGTCGAAATTTCGGGATTAAAAACAGTTCGAACCACACCGAAATATGCAAAATTTCGTATAATTTTTTAACCGTGGCCACAATATGGGTTGTAATGCTAACAAAAAGAATATGGACTCCAAAAAAATCTTAATAATAGCAAATGGGCTTTAAATTATTAGAAATAACGGCAGATGGGTTGTATGCTGTTTTCCACAGATTTGAGGCTTTCTTAAAAAAAGGTTGACGCACAAGCAGTGACTGTTGGATGGACATCCAACGGCCGTCGTGCTTCTTCAATCTCTGCTCTTCTTGCTCTAGCCGCTCAAACAGGCGCCGGCGGGACTGCCTGCTCCCTCCTCCCCGGGGCCGGCTCTGCTGCCGCGCAGGCCTCACCGCCCCACTGTACTCCCATCGCTGGCCTAGCCATCCCTCTACTCACCCACACCTGCTATTATTATCTGGCGATGGCAGACGAACCAATAAACCCTCGTACAGTCGTACTCCCCTCCGCGTGGGAAACAACTGCCGAGTCTTCCCTGCCTCTGTGTCATTCCCTTCCTAGGCCTCGCTGTCGTCCACCGTCCTGGTGCTCTCAGCGTGGCCTGGTCAACGTGGTCAACGACCGACATGCATCTGAAGTGAAATTTACGTGGAGAGGCCGACAGCTGGGTCCACGGCGGCACGCAAGGAAATGCCTCCTTATTACGTGCAAAATAATGATTCCTCCACTTGACATCAGGGACCCACCTAAAGGGCCTCTGTATTTTGCGAAAAAACATTACCGCCGCTGACATCTTGGACCCACCAGCTATATCTTCAGCACGCAAGGAAGTGCATCCTTATTACGCTAAAAAAATGAATACCCCCTGCTAGCTGGGACCCACCTTGGTGGGAGGCTGACTTGTGGGCCTACTAAGTTGACGGGGACGGAGGGCTTTGTTAACTTAGTCAATATGCACGATTCTAGCTCCAGTGACCGTACGATGTCCATCCAACGGCCGTAGTGCTTCTTCAACCTTTGGTCTTCTTGCTCCAGCCACCCAAACCAGCGCCGGTCGTGCCTCGTGCTCGTGCCTCCCGTGGCCGGCTGTGATGCGGCAGAGGCCTCACCGCCCCCTACTACTCCCACCGCTGGCCAGGCCATCCCTCTACTCACCCACACCCCTGTTATTCTGCGGCGACGACAGCCTCACACCGCAGCGAACCAGTGAACCCTCGTACTCCTCTACACGTGGGCATCCACTGCCGCGTCTTCCCCGGCTCCACATCGTCCCCTTCCTAGGCCTCGCCGTCGTCCACCGCCCTGGTGCTCTCGGCGCGGCGTGGTCAACATGGTCAAGGAACGGCTTCCATCGGACGTGGACTATACGTGGAGAGGCTGACAGCTGGGTCCACGGCCGCAACAAGGAAGTGCCTCCTTATTACGTGCAAAATAATTATTCCTCCACCTGACAGCAGGACCCATCGGACGGGCTGCTGTATTTCTCCCCCCTGACTGCTGGGACCCACCAGCTACATCTTCGCACGCAAGGAAGTGCCTGACAGTCAGGACCCACCTGGTCGAAGGGTACGTAGCGTTGTCATTCTGGGTCGATGTAGAGGCACGCACGTGTCATAGTAGAGGCGGCCAGGGTGCAAGAAAGAAAATACAGCCACGCATGTGTACATACGGGCGGGGTCTCGAATGCCTACTCGCGCATACGTACGGCCAGGGCTCGTGTACATGGCTGGGTCGGAACGGAGAAATGGCGTTGTCGTCGTGTTCATGGGGAGGCAACGGAATGCGTCATGTTCATGGGGTGGCAACGGAATGCGTCGTGTTCATGGGGAGGCAACGGAATGCGTCGTGTTCATCGGGAGGGCTTGGACGGAACAGGCGATGGAAACGAGGCCTGGCGTACCGCAGAACGAAGGAAACGGCCTTGTGTTCGACCGGACACGTTGGAAATGGGATCCTGTTCATCGGGAGGGGTCTGGCGTACCGCAAAATGGAGGAAACGGACCTCCTACGGTTGAAACGGGGGTCCTGTTGATCGGGAGGGAGGTGGCATACCACAAAACGGACGAAACAGACTTGTGTTGGAGCGCTACGGTCGAAACGGGGGTCCTGTTAATCGGGAGAGGTGTGGCGTACCGCAAAACGGGACTCCACGGGATACTGTTCATCTCCACCGTCGACCTCCTCCAGCCTCCACCTGCGACTGTTCATCCACGGGCTCCTGTTCATCCAGCCTCCACCGCGCGCAACTCCACCGGCTACTGTTGAACCAACCCTATCCACGGGCTCCTGTTCAACCACACCTCCACGGGCTACTGTTCATCCTGCCCTCCACCGTCTACTGTTCATCCTGCCCTCCACGGGGTGGTCCTGTTCATCCAGCCCTCGACGGGGTCCTGTTCATCCAGACCCAACCGGCTCGATTGATCGGGGTCCTGTTCATCCAGAGGCAACACCACGGGGTCCTGTTCGTCCACCCCCACCGGGAACTGTTCACCAACCCCCCCCCCCCCCCGCGCAACGCTCACTATTCATCTAGAGGCAGCATCGATCGGCTTCAGTTAGCAGCAGTAGCGAAGGAATCGCTCAATCGGGTTCAGTTAACAGCCATCGATCTATCGCTCGGGTTCAGTAACACGTAGCCTGCAGTGCAATCGCTCGGGTTCAGTTAGAGCCCAACGCCTCGCTCGGGTTCAGTTAGAGCCAAGGCCTCGCACACACGTGCATATGTGTACGAGAGAAACGCGCATCGCTCGGCCCCTGACCTCCCACCGTAACTGGGAACTCCCCGAAATTTTCCTCCCCCTCGCTTCTACCATGGTTTTTTCCGTCATGGACGGCCCAAAGAATGTCATGCAGCTGCGTCTCCGGCCCGCCCAGGACGAAAAGCCCATTTTTTGTCATAGAAGTAGGAGCCCACCACATCTATGATGATACCGGGTTTTGTCACAATTATCGTCATAGAAGTGTCATATGTATGACAGAAAAAAAATTCGTTCGGCCCAAAATGTCATGGATGTGTCTTTTTTTGTTGTGAAGGTCGTTTCCTCCGTTCTGCGGTACGCTAGGCCTCGTTTCCATCGTCTATTCCATCCAAGTTGGTTGGCTCCCAATGAACAGCATGCATTTCGTTGCCTCCCGATGAACACGACGCATACCGTTGCCTCCCCATGAACACGGCGACGACGCAGTTTCTCCGTTCCGACCCAGCCACAGCCATGTATTGAGCCTTGGCTGTACGTATGCGCGAGTAGGCATTCGAGACCCCGCCCGTATGTACGTACGTGGCCGTATTTACTTTCTTGCACCCTGGCCGCTGTACATACGTGTACATGCTACGTGCGCGCCTCTACTACCACACATGCGCGCCTCTACTACCACACGTGCCCTTCCTTACACGACCACCGTTTCATCGCTCCAGCCTGCAGACAGACCGATCGACCAGTATGTACGCACACGTTCGCGACCATAATGACAACGCTACGTACGCTTCGACCAGGTGGGTCCCGACTATCAGGCACTTCTTTGCGTGCGAAGATGTAGCTGGTGGGTCCCAGCAGTCAGGGGGGCGAATCATTTTTTGCCCGTACTATGGACGCACTTCCTTGCGTGCGAAGATGTAGCTGGTGGGTCCCAGAAGTCAGGGGGAAATGTTTTTTTTTTCACAAAATACGGTGGCCCGTCCGGTGGGTCCCTGCTGTCAGGTGGAGGAACAATTATTTTCCATGTAATAAGGAGGCACTTCCTTGCTACGGACGTGGACCCAGTTGGCAGCCTCTCCAGGTACAGTAATCTTCCGATGGAAGTCGGTCGTTGACCACATTGACCATGCCGCACCGAGAGCACCAAGGCGGTGGACAACGACGAGGCCTAGGAAGGGGACGACACGGAGCCGGGGAAGACGCGACAGTGGAGTCGCAGATGGAGAGGAGTGGGAAACTTGACTGGTTCGGATGCGCGGCAGCACTGCCGCGGTGCCGCCCATGGGAGACAGGAGCAAGAACAGAGGTTGAAGAAGGAGCATCATTGTTGGATTAACATCCAACGGTCCAGCTGCTAGAATTATTTGTTGATTAAGTTGACAAAGCCCTGCGTACACGTCCGCTTAGTAAGCCCATAAGTTAGCCACCAAATTTGATGGGTCCCCGCTGTCAACGGGAGGAATAATTTTTTTCGCATAATATGGAGGAACTTCATTCCATGTGAATATACAGCTGGTGGGTCCCAGCTGCCAGGGGGAGGAAACATTTTTTCAGCTTAACAAGGAGGAACTTTCCTTGCGTGCGACCATGGACCTCTTGGGTTCCAGCCGTCAGGCTCTCCACGTACAGTCCTCTTCTGATGACTCTCATTTGTTGACCACGCCGCACTGAGCGCAGCGAAGCGGTGGACGACGGCAAGGCCCTGGACGGGAACGACCCGGAGATGGGAAGACGTGGCAGTGGAGTCGCAGATTGAGATGAGGAGAAGGGTTATAACTGGTTCTGGTGCAGCGTGGGGCTGTAGTCGGTGGAGAATAACAGGAGGTGTGGAGGGGTGGAGGGATAGCCTGGCCGGCAGTGAGGTAGCGCTTTGTAGCGATGCGTGCTAAGCATAGGCATTAGCCGCCGAAGGCCAGACCATGCGGTCCCGGTGACGCTGGAGGAAGAAGACGAGAGATTGAAGGTGCATGTCGTCCGTTGGATATAAATCCAATGGCTGTGGATGTCATAATCATTTGTTGACCAAGTTGACAACGCCTTGCCTAGGCTTCAAACCTATTGGCCCACATGTCAGCCTGCAAAAATGTGGCATATATTTAACCCATGTTTTGTCCATTTGCTGGGCTGGGTGAACAAATAATTTCGCGTCAATGCGGCCCATTTATATTTTCTAAGAAATCCCAGCCCATTTGCACTTTCTTCAAATACACGAATTAGCTGGGCTCATTCTATATATAATGTTAGGTTAGAAGGAGCAATTAATATCAAAAAATAAACCGGAGTGACACATTTTTTATATATAAAATTACCAAATTAGTGAGTTATTGCTCAAAATAAAAATGAGCACGTTATTATTACATTGGTCCTTAAAATCTTCGCAAGCTTTTGTACACAATCACCAGGATTTTCCTTGCCTGTGAGTCAAAAACAACCAGGATTTTCCTTCCCAACTTCTGTTAAACATTTACTTTTATAAGTTAATAACACGTGGGATGTTTTTATAATGTATATATAGGTCTCTATAAATATACGATAATAGTAATAATATAAATATATATAATGTGGTTAGAAGGGAAAACATAAATTGGAGATGACATTATTATTCTTATATATAGATAAATAGAACAGAGATCTGCATTTTACTAAGAAAAATACATTGGGCTGTCGATCTTTAAGAAAAAACCCATAGGCCGGTATGGACCTCAAAAAGTAAGTTCAAACCACTATCTCCGTATGTCGTGGGCTACGCATGTTAAAAAACAAAACCTAGACCTAGCTGATACTTGTTCGCCCTCTGCAAAAAAATGATACTGGCTAGATCCATGAGTGAACTAGATTAAATAGGGGGCCGGCGGCGCGACTGAAGAAGCACATCAGGAGCAATTTTTTTTCTTCAGTGGATGGCTCTCGATGGCGTTTTTTTACTTGCTTCTGCACCCTACAACTTGTATTTTTAGCCTCCCAGTCCGTTGTGGACCAGCAACCCATTTGCCGGGCAGGCCAACCTATAGAAACCAGCACTTGATTTTTCATCAAGCCCCAAAAACAACGCAATACTATGTTTGTTTTGAGGCCGAAAACATTACGGCGGGGGTTGAGTGGGGGAGGGGGGAAGACAGAGCAAAACGATTAAAAAGAGCTGATGCACCATTGCTACCCTAACAAAGCAGGTGCAATTCTTCTCGGGAAGAAGGTGTGCCGTTGACACCCACACGTCACAAATTCCACAGTAGGCATACTAACAAGTTCACACACAAGTACAACAAAAAAGGTAAACATTCGTATCAAACTCAGGTTCACAGGACACGTTCATATTCATAGCCAACAATCACAATCAACAACTCAAAAGATTCATATATACACAAGTTCAGCATGTCTATGCATCCAAATGATTGATAGATCACACGACCATATTCATAGATAATTCACAAAAAGATTCAGATATACACATGTTCAGTATGTTTATACATCCAAATGATTGAGATCATAGCAAATATCATCCATGGACGAACTTTAATTACCTAGGGTACAGACTAGTAAATGGTGTTCAGGCGGAGGTACTTCTTGCTAAAATTAATGCTTGTACGAGTAAACTTTTGAGTACATAAGAGGCAGCACAGACAATCTGAACTTTGCTTGTAGGTTTATCCTCAAATTATGGCCTCGTGCGGAGGAAGGTTTGAGAAACTTGGCCACTACTTTCATCCAACTAGTTTACTGGCTCATCTTGGTCCTGTAGCTCACCAAAATTCTACATTGCAGACAAGAAAGGAGGCGGTTGAGAAAATGAACCACCCAAATTTTTTGTGCTATTCAACTGAAATGGAGCATCCCTAGCATGCAGACTGATTAAGTGCCAGATGAATATACACATCAACCAACTTGTTTGGAATCTTTAGAATCCATGCCATACAGTTTGCTACCATATGTGCCGATAACCAAAAGGCACAAATTGGGACCAAAGACTGGACTGCCTTTTTCTAGGCTATGTGCGAAGAAATATTTTTGGCGTTCACTCTCCTAATACTTGGAGTTTGACAACTGGTTGACGCAGGTTGATACTCGAATGAATATAGGCACTTCTTCTTGTCAACATCGATGCTTGTCTGAGTGAACTTTGGAGTACATAGCAGCAGCACAAGTACCTATCCATCTGATCTTTTTGTGCGGTTCTACTTAAATCACCCAATGTAATGATTTTCCTGCGAGTTCAGGCTCCAAGTTACTCCTTTATGAAATCGGCAAATAGTAGCACAATACCAAATTACCAATACATATGACAAGCACAATAATCAGGATAAAGACCAGTACCAACCTGTGTGAGGTAGCATATCAATTATTATTTCCTTTGACTGGAAGCTGAGATAAGCCAAGCGACTGACAACAAAGGAAGAATGCAAGCCGAGATTAGCGACTGACAGGAAAGGAAGGAAGCTGTTGAGGCAATGAAGCACCCAAAGTTTTTGTGCAGTTCCACCAAAATCGAGCATCCCTGTTGGCACATATATTGAGAGAGTGAGATTACTGTAATACTGAGAATAGTTGATGAAACATACACTAACAAATAGAAGCACCATCATTATCTTAATGGGTAAAGTTAGCAACATAGTAGTCTTTCTTAAAGAGAGGTATTTGTTTATTTAATAAGTGCCAATTAGCTCAACACTCAAAGCATTGACATGTATCATAGGTTGCAAAACTTTAACGTGCAAAGATAAAGGAGTTTATCATTACAGTAGCACGATACAAATAGATATGACAGCAAACTAATATGGATGAAGGCCCTAGGCCGGTACCAACCTGAGCAAAAAAGCTTATTCATGTAGTCCCAAAAGAGATGATAAAGCACTCACTGGAATCACTCAATAGTATATATGTTTGTGCCCTTCAAATGTATGGTTGAAATCACTCTTGTTTACCAGTGCTGAGATTATATCGAAAGATTATCAAGAACTTCTAGCAGAGTTAAAGCACTGGCTGAGATACAGTTCATTGTATTGTCTTGTGTAGTTCCACTAAAATGTATGATTGGCACAACATGATCCCTGTTTGCTCAAGTAGGAACAAGGTGAAACCTTCATTAGCTTAGTGAGAAAGAATAGAAAGACATTAGCATATTACTCTAACAGTAGCATCAAATTCATCATGGATAATACGCAGAAGTGGAAGGGCTCCCTGGAGGATCGTCTCACATGTAAGATAGACGTTGCCAGAGCCCTTGAATGGCCTCGTCTGAGGCCTCGGCTTCAACAATATCACCTTGGCACTGTTTATTGTTCTTCTTCTTCCTCTTCATGCTTTTTTTCTCTTTCTTCACACCAGTTGGTGAAACCAAGTACATGATTGGCCTTCTATTTCAGAATTGGTTTTGTTAGTCAGGGAGTACAAGTGTACTAGTAAACAATAGCATTATTTTCTCATGGCAGTCGCAAAATAGAGATGAACACATGCATTAAATATCATTCTTACCTAAACGAAGGTTATGAAGCCAATATGGATGATGAGGATTGGAACACAGATCTCCCTTTGTGCAGTTCCACCGAAATGAACCAACTGTTGCATTCTGACATTCCAGTTAAATAGCACAAAAGTCACTTCTTTTAAGATGTGTTTTGTGCAGTGCACCAAAAGGTCACAATAGCAACCAGGTGAAATGGATATCCCTGTTTGCACAAATAGCTACAGAGGAAAACAGTCAGAGTCTGAAACAATTACAGGCAAAAACATTTGGCTAAACTTGTCATAGCTTATAACAGTGGCATGGCTTCATTTTACCAGGGGCATTAGATTAATAACAGCTAAATATTTGGTATAAGGGCATGGGACATTGGGTGCACCAGCAGTCCAGCACCATGTACCTAAACCGGGGCATAAAGTGGTGATTCAGAGTTTGTTGCCCTGAGAAACAAACATCCAAGAAACATATCTGGGTTGGTCCCATTTTTGTTCACTCTAGCCACCTACTCCTATGTTTTTTTGGGAAATTGCATGCAGCCATCTTATGTGTGGATAGCAAATCTAGTCCTAGTCATACCAGTGTGTACATCGTTTCCCTTATATTTCCCTTTTCGACCAAGAGACCGGTTGGATGACCAGTCTGTACTACTTTCACCCCCTATCCTTCCTGTTTGTACCAAGTCCGATGCACATACTAAATTCCCCCACCCCCACTTTATTTCTTGTTTGAACCAAGTACAAGATTCGACTCCATGAAGTAGCTTTACCACTAACAATAGAAAAAAATAGGTGACGTTGGACCATCCGATCGAGAGGGGCTAAGAGGCAGAAAATGATGCACATACAGTGACGTAGCGACCTGGGGAAGTAGAGCTACGACGGTTTCACAGGAAGATATACCTGAAGGTCGTCGGGATGTGGATATGTGGGCGGCGGGAGGCCGGATCCGCCCACACTAGGGAAATGACGAAGGGATCGGAGGATGTTACACCCACGATGCGGCTATATCTCCCACGTGTCGGAGCATGACTTAGAGGCATAACCGCATTGTAGGCATGTCGCAAAAGGGGTAATCTTTACACATCCCATTTACTGAATAAGAAAGAGGTACAGAGTTGGCTTACAATCGCCACTTCACACAATACATGAATATAACATTACAACATCCAGAAAACAAACAAGGTCCGACTACGGAACCAAAATAAAAGAAGACCACCCCTAATGCTACAGATGCTCGATCGCCCCAACTGGGCTCCACTACTGATCAACTGGAAACGAAACAACACAAAGAACGAGATCTTCATCGGGCTCCTCCTTGAGCTCGGTTGCGTCACTTGCACGGTATCATTGGCACCTGCAAACTAGTTTGGAAGTAATCTGTGAGTCACGGGGACTCAGCAATCTCACACCCTCGCGATCAAGACTATTTAAGCTTATGGGTAGGGAAAGGTATGAGGTGGAGCTGCAGCAAGCACTAGCATATATGGTGGCTAACTTGCGCAAATGAGAGCGAGAAGAGAAGGCAAAGCACGGCCGTGAAACTAGAAGTGATCAAAAAGTGATCCTGAAACTACTTACGTTGAAGCATAACTCCAACACCATGTTCGCTTCCCGGACTCCGCCGGAAAGAGACCATCACGGCTACACACGCGGTTGATGCATTTTAATTAAGTTAAGTGTCAAATTCTCTACAACCGGGAACAAATTCCCATCTGCCCATAACCGCGGGCATGGCTTTTGAAAGTTCAAAACCCTACAGGGGTGTCCCAACTTAGCCCATCACAAGCTCTAATGGTCAATGAAGGATATACCTTCTCCCAGGAAGACCCAATCAGACTCGAAATCCCGGTTACAAGACATTTCGACAATGGTAAAACAAGACCAGCAAAGCCACCCGAATGTGCCGACAAATCCCAATAGGAGCTGCACATATCTCGTTCTCAGGGCACACCGGATGAGCAATCCTTACAACTAAAACCAACCCTCAAGTTTCCCCGAGGTGGCGCTGCAAGGGGCTCTAGTTTCGACCAACACTCAGAGGAGCACTGGCCCGGTGGGGGGGGGGGGTTAAAATAAATTTGATCCTCGGGCTCCGGAAACCCAAGTGAAAAAGGCTAGGTTGTTAGTGCAAATGTAAAACCAAGGTTGGGCCTTGCTGGAGGAGTTTTATTCAAGGCGAACTGTCAAGGGGTTCCCATTATAACCCAACCGCGTAAGGAACGCAAAATCAAGGAACATAACACCGGTATGACGGAGACTAGGGCGGCAAGAGTGGAACAAAACACCAGTCATAAGGCCGAGCCTTCCACCCTTTACCAAGTACATAGGTGCATTAAAGTAAACAAGATATAATAGTAATGATATCCCAACAAATCCATGTTCCAAACATGGAACAAACTTCAACTTCACCTGCAACTAACAACGTTATAAGAGGGGCTGAGCAAAGCGGTAACATAGCCAAACAACGGTTTGCTAGGACAAAGGAGGTTAGAGGCTGGACATGGCAACATGGGAGGCATGATATAGCAAGTGGTAGGTATCGCCGGATAGCAAAAGAGCGAGCAACTAGCAAGCAAAGATAGAAGTGATTTCGAGGGTATGGTCATCTTGCCTGCAAAGATCTCCGATAAGACGAAAGCTTGATCCTCATAAGCGTACTCAACGGGTTCCTCAAACACGAACTCGTCTCCTAGATCTACCCAAGGCAATAACACAAGCAAAGGAAACAGCAATCAACCACGGTGCAATGCGCAAGCAACATGGTGCAAAACATGGCATGATATGCGGGATGTGATATGCAATGCATATGCGAGCTCCGGAAGGAAAAGATTGAACCAGGCCTCAACTTGGCAAACCTAGAGTGCCGCTGGAAAGATGAGTTGATTTCGGTCGAAATCGATATAAAGATCAACGGAATCGGATGCACGGTTTGCAAATGGCAAGCAAAACAATAATGGCACAAAGCTGCGATTAACAACACGATGCCATCTAAATGCATCAAGAAAAATAAGCTACTACTCTCTAACATAGCAACATAGCACATGGCAGTGACCCACTCAAGATGCTTGACAAAAGATGAACACTGAGCTGCGACTAAATCACACAAGAGCAGGTTCAAACAAGCATGGCAAAAGTGCAAAAGATATCAGCATCACAGACTTAGTGAAAATAACAACATGTTAGGATTTAACATCAGGAAGCAATGTTTAGAGCAAGATAACAACATGCTACAGGAACATATCATGGCAAAGCATATAACAAAAGTCCCTTACTGACCATAAGCCAGCAAGGATCAGAAGATATGATGGCACCCATGTAAACATAGCAAGTTTCGTTAACAGATTCAGACTTAGTAGAAAACTAGACATGGCATAAACAGAATTATGTAGGCATGTTCGCGAGCTCGATGCACTCACTATAAGGCATTGCATGACAAACTAAGCATACACCCAGCAAGAAGACATGATCAATAAGCTAACCAAGGCAAGAACACTCTCATAGCATGCATGGATCAACTATAATAACCTCGGCAAAATTAATTAACACGTAAACAATCTGCCAGGAACATTTTATAGCAAGAGTAGAGCAAGATCGAGTCATGCTAGGTTACTCCATAATTGCAAACAAAGACATGGATGGATAGAGCATAACAATATCTCCAAATCATCCTTACTGAACATGCTCAAAAGAGGCATGGATCACTCTGTAGCAACAAGAATACATGGCATAAAAATATCATCAGGAAAATGACTTAGTGAAATTCTAAGTCCCTGAAATCAGCAACATCACGAGAGCTACTTTGCATACTTGTGCTAGTCACCACAAAGATCACAAAAATACATGGCATACACCCCTGTAAAGATGGCATGGCATATAACAAAACACATGTAGGGCTCAAGTTCATAGGAGGCACACCTTAAACATGGCAAAAATGACAAATGTCCATAATCTGTTAAGAAACAGACACTAACATTACATAGCACTCTTGCAACAGCATTTAGGACATCAATATGAACTCAAACAAGCATGGTGCAATGGAATGAAATGAAGAAGACATCGAGACGAACAATTTGATATGCTACATGCCCAAAACGGAGCTACGGATAATGAGATACGACATGATGAAATGTTCTAGAAAATATGTGCAGGAAAAGACTTAGGCAAAATCGAGTCAACCTCTAGGGTTTCTTAGATCCGGATCTTGGGCGGCACGGACTTTGAGGTTTGTCGGGTCTTGGCCGAAACTAGCACCGGAGAGGATGGAGATGACCGGGGTCGGCCGAAACGGGGAGATCCGGGGACGGGGATCCCGGATCCAGCGTCGGAGGTGAGGCAGGAGGCCATGGCAGGGGCGGCGGACGCGCGCTCGCTGGCCGGAGCGGTTGCCGGTGTCGAAGGGCGGCGAGGTGGAGGCACCGGCCGGCGCGACGCGGTGGGTCGGCGAGGAGGCGCGGGGCAGAGCGAGGCGGCGGGGCGCGGCGAAGGGTGGCGACGGCGGCGCGGGGCAGAGCGAGGTGGCGGGGCGCGGTGAAGTGGTGGCCGGCGGTGAGCGAACCGGGCGGCGCGGGCGAGGCGAGCGGTTCGCCGCCGACAAGCATGGGCGGCGGAGACGGGCAGCGCGCGGGGCGCGGCTCGGGCCCGATGCAGGTGCGAGCGGGCCGGCCGTGGGCCTCGCGGGCCGCGGCGGCGGGAGGACTCCGGCAGGACACGTGGCGGCTTCTGAGTGGCCGCGGGAGGCGGCGGATATGTTCGACCGGTGAGGAATTTGTCCGGCGGCGCGGAGAGGAGTGGATCTAGGATTTGATCTGCGCGGAATTTTCGGAGAAGAGCACATATATATAGGTCGAGGGAGCTAGGAGACTCCAAATTGAGCATGGTTTTCAGCCATGCGATCGTGATCGAACGACCGAGATGATGAAGGGGGTTTTGGTGGGTTTTGGGACACTTTGAAGAGGTGTTGGGCTGCAAAACACACGAGGCCTTTACGGTCCCTTGGTTAATTGTTGGAGTATCAAACAAAGTCCAAATGGCACGAAACTTGGCAGGCGGTCTACCAATAGTATACAAAGGCTGCTTGGCAAGTCTCAGTCCAATCCGAGAACGTTTAACACCCGCACACGAAAAGAGACAAAAGGGGACGCCGGAGGACATAGGAGCGCCGGAATGCAAAAGGGACAACGGGGAAAAAGCTCGGATGCATGAGATGATCATGTATGCAAATGAGATGCACATGATGACATGATATGAAATGCATGACACGCAAGCAAAAGACAAGGCAACAACAGCGAATAACTGGAAGACACCTGGCGCAACGGTCTCGGGGCGTTACAGAGGACCTCCCGCGCCAGTGCTCGGCCAGAGATAACGGTGCGGCAGGCAGTGGGTCTCCTCGTTGTCAACGACAACCTAAGCGTTGCCCCTCCTCCCCTTCACCGGTGGAGGGGGATACATCCGGATCTGTAACCAGCGGTGAGGATAGAAAGACAGTGTTTTTTGAAGGGAGAGAGACAGTGTTACTACCGCTATCTTGTTTAGATCTGGAGAGGATGAGAGTGTGTGAATAGATCAACCCTAGCAAGCAAGCGCGGAGGCTCCGGCCTATATATACGTAGTGGGGTAGTTTTCCTTTTTCACTCCATCAAAACAATCAATTAAATTTGTGTACGTGCCAGGTCGCCGTTTTTTTAGTTGTTGATTTTTTTTTGAGATAGCTACCCGCTTATTCCAAGTGGTGTTACAGTGTTCCAGGTCGCGGTTTGTATCGTTCAAGTCTGGTCCAAGACACTCCATTAAATGAACAATCACCCCCTCGTAAAAATTGTGAACAAGCCCACAGCTAAAATTATCAAAAACGTGGGCTGCCCCAACATGCATTATTATTTATATTTTGTACTCCCTCTGTTCCTAAATATAAGTCTTTTTAGACATTTCAAATGGACTACAACACACGGATGTATGTAGACATATTTTAAAGTATGGGTGCGTTCATTTTGCTCCGTATGTAGTCACTTGTTAGAATCTCTAAAAAGACATATATTTGGGAACGGATGGAGTATGTGGGATTATCCTCAAAACAAAATGTGAGAGTACAATATTTATTGGGCCCCTTTCTAATTGGTGCTAAATTTTGACCAAAGATTTAACTGACAAAATGTTAGTGCATCTTAACAAAAATTATATCGGTTGATTCGTATTTGAACGTAGTTTTCAATGATGTAGGGGCTGTTTGGTTTCCAGCCACATATTGCCACGCCTCACCTTAGGCAAATTTGACCAAGTTAGGTGGGTGTTTGGTTCTAGCCACACCTAAGACAAGAATCTTTTTATTAGCAGTGAACCCCACATGTCATAGACACAAAAAGTGTGGCAAGATTCCCTTGGGCAAGCCAAAGTGGGTCTAAGGGCATGTTTCGATTGTGACTATCTTTGCCATATGTTGCCACATGATTTTTGCCACACTTGCCACACTTTCCTTACTTGAGTTGCTCAAATTGTTAGCCACACTTTGGCTTGTCTAAGGGAATCTTGCCACACTTTTTGTGTCTATGACATGTGGGGTTCATTGCTCATAAAAAATTCCTTGCCTCAAGTGTGGCTAGAACCAAACACCTACCTAACATGGTCAAACTTGCCTAAGGTTAGGTGTGGCAATGTGTGGCTAGGAACCAAATAGCGATGGCATGTATGGTTCATGACTAACTTTGCCACAACTAACCTTAGGCAAAGTGTGGCTAACAAAATGGCCACTAGTGTGGCAAGATTTGGCAAAAAATTGAGCCTATGACTTGTGGGCCATATAACTAGAAAAGTGTGGCAATAAACCAAATACATGCCTAAGGTTTTGTGACATGACTAAGGTTAGGCGTGTCAACCTTAGGCTGAGAACCAAACAGCCCCTCCATTTGCTGCAACCTCTAACATTTACCCCACCACAAATTAAAATATATATTCCTGTCTTGACCAGATGAGGATGCAAACAAGAATCACAGGATGACAGGTAGGGCTACAAGATTATTTTAATCAAAAAAACATGGAGCTGACCCCAACGATTTTAAGCTTACAAGCATGGTAGACGCTATCCTAGACTGCTCTACACATGAAACTGCCACACAAGCGTCCGAGCTGCGCTTGGCTCTTCGCCTCTTCAGGAAGTCGAACAATGATGGAGTACTACTGCAGTGGAGGAGTACTACAGTATGCTTCTGGGCATCTCACATCGATTGAACTATTGCATGTCCACTGCGTGCGGGAGGGAGAGCGTGTAGCGAACGAAAGCTTCTCCTAGTCCTGCCAGCTACCACGCTCATGGGCGAGGGAGGGACGCATCTTCATTGACTTACTGCTCCTGCCTTTACGTCTATGACAGGTGGGCCCAACAGGTCGGTGGCCCACCTGTCATGCAGCCAAAGGCAGGTGTTGTTAAGGCAAGAGGGCGTTGTAGTAATCAAACTTCTCGGTCTTGTACGAGTTGACGTGACACATCAGAGCACCGCACTTGATATATTTCAATAATTTGCGTTTACTGATACATTAGTTACTCCATCCGTTCCTAAATATAAGTCTTTTTAGACATTTCAAATGGACTACAACATACGGATTTATGTAGATATAGTTTAGAGTGTAGATTCACTCATTTTGCTTCGTGTGTAGTCACTTGTTGCAATCTCTAAAAAGACTTATATTTGGAAACGGAGGGAGTACAACACATGCATGCATGACGTGACTTTCCTTTTGATACTTGCCAGTGTTGATTTGATGCACCTTGCCAAATTTTGACTATAAATTTAACTAACCAAATGTTCATGCATGTCACAAAAAATTATAGGGCTGTTTGGATTGTGAATATGTTTGTATTATGTTACCACATTAATTTTGCCACACTTGCCTAACTTGAGTTGCTCAAAGTATTGTACACTGTGGGTCTTTCAGCCAAGTTTAGAGGCAACCATGTGGGTCCAGTGCTATGATGTGTCACGTCAACTCGTACAACGAGGAGAAGCTTGATTTTACTACTACACGCCTTCTCCCTCGCCCATGCGCGCGGTGGCAATCCCTCCCACACGCGGTGGACAGACATGCAGCAGTGGATTCGATACTACTGTAGAAGTAGTAGTAACATCATTGTTCGTCTTCTCGAAGAGCCAAAGAGCCAAGCGCAACCCGGACGTGGTTGCGAACGCTCGCGTGGCAGTCTTTGTGTAGGGGCGGGGCATGGTGCGGAGCCTTGGAGCACGCATATAGCCAGGCTCTTGCATGAGACAAAAGTGCTATTTGAGCCCACTATTGTAGTACTAGTACTTGCTAGTATAGCCCTGTAACCCGGAAAGGAGTATTTGCCTTTCTAGAGATTTCACCGCATGCAGTACTGGCTCAAATCTCAAATATCACCAACCAAGGCATTTTGTGATTGGAGGAATGTATCTCGTACTTTACAAAGAGTTGCCGGCGGTGTGGCCGTCATGACCCGTCATATCACAAAACCCACCTTTACCAGCAATGGTAAAGTGGCCTCGAAGTTGGACTGGACGAAGCAACCATCATTTCACTGGAACGCTTGTTGAAGCCCTTTCTCCCCTTTCTTGAAGAAAACCTCACTCCAGGATACTCACTTCTGCCATTTTTCTTCTGTACCAACGAAGGGAAGGTGGGCGAATTAGTGATGCTGCTATATTTTCATTCCAAGAATCTTCTTTTTGCGAAGCACCGACCGATTCTCACAGCCTATTCTTTTCCCGTTTCATTGCGATTGTGGTTTCCTTTTGATTGCTTTTTGTTTGTCAGTTCATTGATGAATCCTGGAGCACTAGCCAAAGAGTTGCCAGCGGACAACCCATTGGAGACAGCGATCTCCAGGAAGTGAGCACCGACCAACGAGTTGACCATGTTGGCGAGCCAACCCATGGAGACGAAGAACTCCAAGAAGCAAGCATTGGCCAAAGAGTTGATGATGTTGGCGGACGAACTCCTCAAAGAAAGTTGGAAGAATAGCAAGGGCCCCACCGTGCCTACCCTAGAAACTCTAATGGCCACCTATGCGAGGCTCAAGGTAGAGTTTCAGGAGATAGTCGCCGTTGAGAAGCAGTATTCCCCTGGCAAGGTGATGGCCCCATCGAGGACGAGGAGATGCCCCCGGAGGGATGGGATCCCCCAGTGAGCTGCACAAGGTAAAAAATAATGGCTTACCATACTTGTGGTTTTTGATTATTTGCAATGTGCTTGCTAATATGTTAGGGTTGGGCAGGTGCCGGTGGACGTCCTTGATGATTCCGATGTCGCGGCCCGTCCTGTGGACAAATGCCCCAGAGATCATTTTCGATGTCGCAGTCCATCCTGTTGACATTGCCCCGGAGATCGATTCCGATGCCGCTGTCCATCCTGTGGACAACGCCCCAGAGATCGATTTTGATGTCGTGGTCAGTTCTGTGGACATCACCCCCGAGATCGATTCCCGTGCCGCTGTCCGTGCCGTGGTTGTTGCCCGAGAGATCGATGACAAGAAATAGTTGGTCGCACTAATCCTCCAGGGTAGTTTGCATTGCCCTATGTTTAATTACCAGAACGATGCATGTTATCAAACCATCTTAGGGCTAGTGCGCTGTCTTGTGTGGGCAGTACTTGCTACTTTTGTTTGATAGTGAATCATGTGAACCCTCTCCGAGCTATGGAACCAGATGTATCCTCACCAGCTTTTGATGTAATATATCGCATGCTTAGATGTAAGTTTGAACTGTTTATCATATCAGTAGGGCTTGTTTGATGATTCTTGGTGTTAGTAGGCTAGCTACTGTGCCAGTTATAGTACTTGCAAAACACTCACCAAAGAGAAACGTTGGGGCTGATGAGCTCATGGTACGCTTATACTTATCCCTCGTCGATCGGCCAATAGCCCAAGCTCCTAAAATTGTAGGCTTAGCGATCGATTAGAAAATAGTCAACACGGATACATTCAGTTCTCATTTGGTTCATAGGGTAGGAAAATCGTAGCAAAAGTACTGTGACGTACAACACAAAATCATAGCAGTACAGAGACGTACTCCCTCCGTTCCAAAATAGATGACTCAACATTTTACTACTTACTTTGAAACGGAGGGAGTACAAATCCTAGGCGAGCTAGTTTGGCCTAGTGGGTTTCAGTGATATGACATGGTACAGTGTCGTCCAATCTTCACGTGTGGTAGCAGTATTGCGGGTACAATAAGTTTTCTTGAAGAAGCGGAATTCAACGAAGTCATGATGGTTCCTTTGTCTGACCAACAACAGGAAGGGTTGGGCCTGCACTATGACCGGGGTGGACCAGGATAATTTTGGGCATGGCAGGTGGACCAGGATGGTCGACGTCCCACATGTCGTCGAATGGAAATTATTCTTTTCCTATATAGAGGACGATCAACGAGTATTCATTGTTTATTGTTTATGAAAGCTATTGTCTCCACTATTACAACGAAGGAGTGTCAAACACGGCAGCCCAATGAACTTGGCATGTGCACCACTCCCTCCTTTCTCATGTAATACTACCATAGTGTTGACTATAAGGTTGGCTATAAAGGTTACAACTTTTTATCACTTTCTCTCTATCTATTTCCTCTCAAATGTTTTTTACCTTTCTTTTTTTAGACACAATTGTTTTTTATGCCTCTTTTTTTAGAATTAGTTTTTATACCTAGGAGCACGTGTAGAGATGGGCTCTTGCAGAGCCCACTCCTTGACTTTGTCAATGCCTCTCTCTCCTCCACATAAGCAGGCTTATAGGCCAGTATTTTACTAGTACTACTTCCTATGAATTCGGGCAGCTGGCATCTGAGAGGGTAGGGCTTGGAAGCAGTCCGGATTCCCGCATGGCCCACCTCACATTATCACCATATATTTCTTGGAGTCCATGCGCGGCGGGCGGGCGATCTCTTCTCCCTCCCCCGTCTCTCTCTTCTCAGTCGACGCCCGCCGAGCGATTAGATTTCAACTATCGATGATTTATTCAATTGCAGTCCCACATGTCAGTAAAATTGCAAGACAACACGTGTCCCTTCTGGTGAGCGGCGTGCAAGCCGGACTGTCGGGGGTGCGACGCGTACGAGTCGTAAGTGTACCACCTTTTCTTTTGAACTTGCAAAACGAAACATTTTTGTGCTATTGTTCGATAGAAATCCAGAACAAAATGACGAGGGCGGTGATTTCCCGCGCGTTAGGAGGGCTAGTTTGAGTGATATGACGTGCTATAGTACCGTCCACGTGCTCCATTTTTATGTAAGCAAGAGTTTACACTCTTACGTGGGAGGAGTGCGAAACACGGCGGATCTGATTTTGATCGAGGGATAAATGTTCCCTGCTGGCCCACAAATTTACACCGGCATCTGTCCGAGGACATGATGGATGCTATCCAATGCTGCCCGCATACCTTTCGACAACTATATGAACTAACCGAACGAAATTTGTGCAAACAAAGCAAATTTCAAATTAACCGGATGAAATTCATTACATTTCGAAAACTTTTCCTACAAAATAGACAAAATTCATTACATATTTCGCACAAACCATACTAAAACCTACTGTAAACCTGATCTAAACGATCGCGGACGCCCGACTACCATATCCGGTCATGAACCCAAGAAGCCGGCCATTGCCTTTGCCTCCTCCTCATCTGCCTTGATAACCTCCTCCTCCGGAGCACAAGATTCTGAAGATTTCCGCCTCCACATCACCGTCAAGCAACTAACCGGCCGCCGAAGTTTATCCCACCAAGCTTGGTGTCGACTGAGTGGATGAGCGGTCGCTTTCCTGGTTCCAGAGCGGAGGCGACCTATCGTGTACTACTATTCCTCGTTACCGGGTGCACCCACGCACGCGCGCCGGCTTTGTGGTAGTGGCGGCGGAGGGAGGCCGGGGGAGCCGGCGAACTCCTTCGTCTGCTCCTACGACAGTATGTCCAAGAGAGCTTTGGAGCGCGCCTGGAGCGGAGCCGCCGATGTCCTTCGTCTGCTCCTGTGACAGTACGTCCAAGAGAGCTTTGGAGCGCCACGAGGCCATGGTTCGAGTGGTGCCGACAGAAGGAAGGGACCGGAGGAGAATGAGTGTGGGTCTTTGGCTATGGCTAGGAGCTGGGGCTCAAGTTAATACTAGCAATGTGCCCATGCGTTGCAACGGACCCAAAGTAGAATAGTACATGTTCACAAACTTGAAAGAAAACACTCTTGTTTTGATATACATATATACCACTAAAAATATGTTACGTTTCACTCAAAATATATTTCTTAGGTTGTTTGGATGAGGCGCAGGAGGGATGTGGTTGCTTTCAAGATAATAAGGGATTTTCTTCAAATTGGAGCAGAGAAGTGGGCTATTGTTCCAAAAATGCCACAACTTACCTCGCAGCCATTAGATGTAGATCTAATGGTCAGAAATGACGGATGGAAGACACACCATCATCCCCAATTGAGTCTTTTATTGGAGTAGAGATAGCAGGCGAATGGCAATGAGCCGCGACAGATGGAAGGATGGCTGGCGCCGGAGTAGGTTCGTCGGGCGTGAATGCGGATGCTGCTTCAGTGACTTAACTGCAGGTGCGTTGGGTCACTGAAATGCGGTCCCAATGGGCATTTGGCCCACATGTCAGTGACACACCAACTGCACCTGCAGCTAAGTCCGGTGAATGCAACATTGACGTTCTGGAGAGACGGTGACCGTTTCAGGCAGGAAGCACACGCTAGCGATGGAAGGGGTTTCGATAGGCCAGGGCGGTCAGACGCTAGCGTGGTGGTAAAAATTTGAACTCATGGATCACGAGCCTTTGAAGTGTATGCGACACGTATTGACAACCAGACGTCCATGCAACCGGTCTTGTCGCCAGCTAGCCTTCGACGACCACGACACCACACAACCATGCATAACTTACGTATAATGGACGAATCGATCAGACACACACTCGTGTGTAGTGGCACTATGATCGGTCCATCACGATAGTACATACTCCGTACCATAGTACCCTCTCTAGCTAGGTTGTTTTATATATTGTCGTTGTGATGGACGATATACATGATCAAGGCGGCGAGTCCCGAGTATGACCGTTGGTGTTGAGCCAGGTGAATACATGCTCGGCGTTCATGGAGGCCTCCATCAAACGTCTAAATAGTAATGTCAGGCACCGACGGGGCGCGCAGGTGATGGGCTCGCCGTTTGCATTGCGCCATGAGCAGGACTTTGATTGAGAGGGCGACGTGCATGCATTAGCATGGTTTGACAGCATGAGCGTGAGTGTCTGCACGCGTACATGCTACTTTCCTCTACGGACGGTGTGCACTACTGTGTGCATCACGTATAATATAATGATCAAAGTGAGCTATCAACACAAGTTCGATGACCGCCAATGCATTTTACTCGGTAATAAATGACCAGGATTGAAGGGGAATCCAAATTTCCTTGGTCTTCTGTCCTTGAGCTCTTGACAAACCAATGCACTATACGGTTGTCCGGCCACTCCACCCCAGAGGTCTCACCAAGCGTCATTCATGCCACCGCGCCGCACACTAACTGGTAAGGAAGCGATGGCATCCCACCACGTCGAGTTCCTCGCCACACACGACCACACACAAAATGGTAGGGAAGCGATGGCATCCCGTCGTGCCAAGTTCATCGCCGCTCGCGACCTCACAACTACGTGGGCGGAATTTGAAGCCGCCAAGGCCGAATGGGCGGTAGAGGAAGAGGCAGCCAAAGCCGTACAGAGGGAGCGGAGAAGTCAGAAAGCACTCAAGAAAAGAGAGGCCCGCCGCTGCAAGAAAGAAGAGGACGCACGCGCTGCTGCGGAGAGGTCGGTGGAGATCCAAGCACGGTGGGGTGTCACCGACAAAGCCGGGAAGGAGAACGACGGCGTCTGGCCAACATGTGAGAAGTAGTAGTACTAGTAGTAGTTAGTGTGTGTGTCTGTGTCTGAGTACGAGCATGTACCAGTACTACTATTTACTACTGTAGTTTTTAGAGCAAATTACCAGTGCATTAGCCTAGACTCAATGGAAAACTCCTATCATATGCATCAAATGGCATCTCTTTCTCTATAGGAATTGAGATGCATGTCATCTCACTTCCTATTATTTTCATATTCCTATAAAATTTTATATCCTATGAACGAAAGGAGGCCTCTGCTGGAGTAACTACTGTAGCTAGCAGTACCTCTGGTACAGTAGTTTTCTTCAAGAAGGGAAATTCAATGAAGTCATGATGGTTCCTTCATCCGAGCAACTTCACAGTGGGAAAGGTTGGGCCTATGATTTGACAGCTCATTAGTCATTATTACTATGGCGCGATGACCGGGGTGACTCTCCCTTCGAGTTCTGCTTGCATGGCAAGTGGACCAGGATGGTCGACGTCCCACATGTTGGCGAACGAAAGTACTATTCTCTCCGATATCGTGGAGCAAGGAAACCATGTGGTATAGTATCACTGCTGATTTTATTTTATTTTTCTGATGAATGCTAGCGTTTCAACTCTTACAATGAAGGAGTGCCAAACACGACACGTGTTGGATGTCCCACACGTCAGCGAAAGGAGTGGGACATGAACAACGTGGTAGAGCGTCTCCACTTCTTCCACTTCTGGGTTGGAGACCACACGTGGTAGTACTAGTGGTATGAACGATACAAAGTGTGACCCGGAGAGAAAGACACGTCTAGTTGGAAGGTCTTGGGGCATACATGTAAACAAATATAAAACCTAATATGTGCCTCCAATTAATATAGTAGTGGAAGAGTACTTAGGCACGTACCCCATAACATCACCGTGCATTGCACATACAACATTTAGTGGTACGTAGTAGACAAAAGCATATATGCCACGCATGTTCATACTATTTGTGCCTTTCTACTTCACTTACTACGCTACATTACTTAGGTTCGTACGTCCACTCCTGGGTACATGTCCGTCTCGTAGTTCTAGTCCCACGTGTTCTTCATCGATGGAACGATCCATATATTCGCAGTTAGTGTGGCTCCCCACGATGGAGACTCATCCATACTATGGCCAGCCTCGACACAGAGCAGTCGCATGCACCGGGAAGCGGCGCTCTCTCGGCCGTCGCGCTGCTTCAAAGCCGGCGTCAGTGAGAGGTCGCCTCCGCTCTGGCCGGGCATTAATGCGACACTGACGCTCTAGGTCAACGCTGACCGTCTCACGCGGGAAGCGCGCACTCGCAAGGGAGTATTGGTTTTGAACCGTTTCAGGTGTAGTACTGGTAGTTTGCAAAACTACTCAACTATTGCACTCAGTTTCATAAGAAATTGTGGTAAAAAACGTTACTCCACAGCCCGCTTCCCTTCTCCTTCCTCTTCCACCGCCCGCACATGTCCGCGGGAAGCGACCTGTCAACCCTTATATATTTTTTGAAACAAGGTAAACCCTTATATAGGAGTGCTAGCACAAAAAGATGCATGCATGACCACTAAAATTTCCAGATTAAAGCGCCGCTCCAGCGGGAGTATGGCGTATGTCGTTACCTTCGGCTGGGCCATGGCTACCGCCTACTGGGCGACGGCGACCAGTGAAGAGGCGGCGGGAGGGGAATGAATGCAGCTACTGTTTGGGTTCGCAGTCTGGCTTAAATAAATGCGCACCATCACGTGTACCTGCGGGTGCACAAATTGTAACATACGTGTCTGCTTAAGTGGGCATCACGTAACTGATGTGTGTGTGAGATTCTGAGAGACAAAGTGCGTATGTGCGACTCTACTCTTTGGACATGTACTCAACCTTTTGCATTGGGATATAAGTATAATGGTATTACACTTTTGCTAGTGATTTACGTGGCCATGTTAACGTGGTTGTGTAAAAAATGTCACTTCCTGCTCGTGATTTGCATTATATAATTACAAGCAAGATGCTCATGCATTGCACGGAACATCAATATGTATTTTTTTACAAAACACCTGTTGTGATTTACCCGTGCAGGAGTAATACCATGTGTAAAAACTAATGATATCTCTAGAATTTTATCGGGAAACTAGTATCTCGAGAATTTTATCGAAAAAATGAAAGATGGGAGATAAGGTGAGGAGGAGTGGAGCGTGGTGGTGACTGGTGGTCGGATTGGGCGGGGGCATGGGGATGGATGGCGCCGGCAGGCGGCAGCGGCCACCGTGCTAGATTGTTCTAGAGACTTCCTTTTTTAATTGCTCAGCAATGAGGTTGTGGAGAGAGGTGCGGGTATCTTTTGTAAATTATCATTGTTTACTTTCTGTTCGTAGATATAGATCGGACGGTCTATATTACAAGATGGCAGGCACACCATCATCACCAACTCAATTTTTTTAAGAGTAGAGATGATAAGTTTGCTAACTACTAAAGTAAAGTGGAATTTTCCATGTTATACAAGTAAATTCAGGTGATTGTTTATCATACGGGTAAGGTTAGACGAAGGGTGGTAGGAACAAATGCTCCGCCTAGAGCATGTGTGTCAGATGGAGTCTTAGTGTGTGCATGTGTGTCTGGGGGTGGGTGGGTGCGTGCGTGTGTGTGTGTGTGAGAGAGAGAGATGGAGTCTTAGTGCGTGTGTGTGGGGGGGTGCGTGTGTGTGTGACGCGGGGTCCTCGATGGTGGATGTAATTTAAGTGTGTGTGGCTTCATCACAGAGAGGTGATGTGTATGGCAGAGGCCACTAACGATGGGGTGCGAGAGAGAAAAGGCCCGTAGAGAGGGAAGAGAAGGTGTGTGCGCATGAGAGGAGTCGACATTGAGAGAACGTGTTTGTTCGAGAGACACCGAGGAAGACTACTATATATCGATGGTGCATGTAGGCGGGAATTAAAGGAAGGGATGGTCTTATTAGTTTCAGGGATATAGGGGAAGAGTGAGGGGGGTAGCTAGAAGGAGATTGTTAAGTGTGAGTGTGTGTTTTACCCATCCAGACAGAAGTTATGTGCACACAAGAAGAGAATGATTCGATGTGGCGTTAGGTTTGAGGGTAATTAACTACGTATGGAGACATAGAGACCTTGAACATGCATGTGCTTGAGCTATACATGTATACGTGGATGTGTGTGTGCGCGCGCGCATGATCGAGATAAAAGAAAGAAGACATAAGTCATAAGATCAACGACATGGGAGGGACGGATTGGTATGACAATATGCATGCATGTGAGAGTGCAGGGAAGAAGGCCCGATAATTGAGCATGTGTTTTTGTCTTTAAGAGATAGTGGCGTGGGCTGGAGCATGCATCTATGGCGAGCAGAGGGAGTGACACACAATGATTGTGCAAAAGAGATCAACCTATAAATGCATGTATGGAGAGACATATATAGTGTGGGTGATAGGAAGCAAGAGTGCGTGCGAGAAAGAAATGTTGACGGAGAAACTACACATAGATACAGAGATGGAAATGCTAGCTAGAGGGACATCGGCTAGTTTGAGTGTTGGAGATGACAGCTCGGTGGTTCAGAGGGTGAAGTTATGTGTGTGTGAGAGAGATAAAAAGAGGGCACTTGACTCCATGTAGAGAGAAACATACATAGTGTGCGTGATAGGAAGCAAGAGTGAGGGCGAGAAAGAAGGTTGATGGAGAAATAGGTAAATAGAAAGATAAAGATGCTAGCTAGTGTGCATTGGAGATAGGAGTCGAGTGGATCAGAAGGCTGAGTAATGTGTGTGGGTGTGAGAGAGATGAAGAAAGGGTGCATGTGACTCACATACAAACAAATATCAGAGAGAAATGAGATCACAAGAGACGAAGTTTTGTGTCTGCGAGAGAGAAAGATATTTCACAATGAGAGTGATAGCTAGAGAGACATATGAGGGAACGCAAGATATCTCTAGGGACAAGGAGTGTGTGTGAGCGACATACAAGAGAATGGTGGAGAGATATGAGACCCTGGGAGACAGAGTTTGTGTTTGTGTGTGAGAAAAAGATATTTAAGAGGAAGAGTCGTAGCTCTCACACCTAAGGAGCGAAAGACATCTCTGTGTGAGAGGGTGTGTGCGAGTAGCACACAGGGGAATAGTAAAGAGAAATGAGACCCCGGGAGACGAAGTGTGTGTTTGTGTGAGAGAAAGAGATTTCACATGGAGAATCATAGTTAGAGACACATAGCAGGGAGCGAGATATACTTAGAGAGAGATAGAGTGGTGGAGGTCGAGGGAGAGAGTACGGGTCAGTGTGTTACAAAGATAAAAGATCATTGTCGACATACAGGTAGCACGAGAGATAGCCGAGAGATGATGAACGTGTATAGGTCTAGAGAGATACTCCTATATAAGCATGAGTGATAGCTATATGAGACGAATATCTAGATTAAAGGGGATTCAAATATTTAAACTGGAGATCATGACATCGATAATATCATAACACAAATTGGTGTATCAAACATGCATATTCATTTGAATTTGGGGACACGTGTAATGTTATATAGTTTATCAATATTAGTGATCCATATATTCTTTAATTATAGACAATGCATGGTTTATATGCAATTAATGTCTAAACGTGATTACACTATATGTTGCGTGTGTGAAACACATTATACATGTTTGAGAAGTAAAAAAATAAAAACCCGCATGAAACACACATTAATTGGAGACAGTTAGCGAGGAATACATACATTGGATTTCAACATAAAGTGGTTTCAAATATTTGAAAATCCAAATTAAGATGGATACTGCCTTATGAATCTGAGATCATGCCATTTGTAAACCATATTTATGTATAAAGGGTGTTGTGCTTTTGAAAGTATATACTCCCTCCATTCTGTTATACAAGGCCACAAACTCAAATTACAGGTACCAAGGTAAAATTTAATGACTACTTTGCAAGCCAACTTTTCTTCTCGTTAACTGGGATTATTAATACACCCGCATGCATGCAAGGAAGAAATGAGAAGGAAGTAGAACAATGTCATTATGACTACATGCATGCAAGTATTAAACAAGTTGCTAGTAGGAGGAAACATCATTAAATTTTGCCTCGATTACTGTTAGTGGCCTTGTATAGATGCAAAATGTCTTTTTCATAGTGGCCTTGTATAAGGGAATGGAGGGAGTATATAAAAAATGATGTATATAGAATTTTATTCCAATCGAAAATGGATCCTTCCTGAACAAAAATAGAATACAAACTGGATTCGAATTGAGTTGGCACGGTAAACATGCACTCTTGCTCTGCAAAAATTTGAACGAAGCGGGGAAAGCCGCAGTAACCGCCTGAAACCAAAATCCGCGAGATGGAAATTACTGCCTATCCATTCCACGCAAAGCCTATCGGCTCGATTTCTATAGGTTTCGATAGGGGTAAGTTTGTAATTTCACTCAAATGTGACATAACCGCCTCTCACCCGGATTCATACACGGTGGGCGCCAAAACACAGTGTCTGCTCAGCCAAAATCAACTCCCTCCCTGATTCATACACGGTGGGCGCCAAAAACAAACTCTCGTTGGAAAATATTCGGTGTATGCGAGATTACCATCCTATCCCCAACCGACTAATATAGCAGTGATGTAGGAAACTTTAAATGGGGGCTAAGTTTGTAAATTTCCTCGCATTTGAGACAAGCGCGCCCTGGAGACATGGTTCCCCCCTTCCTCTCTCCCTCCATTTCCCCATTCGTACTTTGTGGGTGCCAAAACACCCTCTCCACCCCAGCCTCCTCCGTCCGCCACCCCATCCACCGCCGTCCTCCCCCACCATGCCGTAGTTGATACCCCGACGGTGTCGGCCATTACAAGAGACCGACCTCTCTCATCCACAACTTCGGACATGGATCCTTGCATCCCGTCCTCTCGCTTCATCCCCTCCGTTGTCCACCTTTCCGGCGCCGCTCCCACGACCGTCTCGTCCACCGCGCCCCGCTGCCACCGTCTACCCTCCTAGATCTGCTTCCACGCTGCCGACAGCCATCGCTATCGCAGCACCGTCAAATTCTCAGCAGATGCATACACGGCGCCGCACCAGAGGCGGTACTCTTTCGTATCTGTTCAACTTATTTATCGCAGGAAGAAAATAGATCGCCACTGCTTTACTCTAATTTCTTCACCATCACTTACTTGTTAGTTGAAAGCAAACATTGGTTGCGAAGTTTCCTTTGTCCGGTTTGCACCTCCAGATCCGCCATGGCATGCTCAACACTATACTCGCAATGCTAATGCTTTTCCCCTTTTATATTCCACACTAGTTAAATGCAGGATAGTCGAATAAATTTCAAAATTGGGTCAGTCGATTTTTGAGAGCTCGCGGGAGTTCGCCGGTGCGAAGGATGGGGCTCGGGTGGGGATGGTGGTTGTGGGGGGCGGTGGTGGGGCCCCACCGAACGAAGAAAACTCGACGCGGGTGGGGGCGGGGCTGGGGGTGGTGGTGGCCGAGGAACACAAACGATGGGGGCTGGTGGTTCGACCGGCGGCCCGTGCGGTGTTCTGTATGGGAAGCACAGTATGTTCCTTGTCAGGACGGGGAGCAGGGACATCTGCAGTCGACACCTCTATTGGGCTGGTTCTGCTAAATGATTTTGCACTTCGAGTTGGTTTGCCATAATACCCCAAAAATGGTGGGAGCCGCGCGGTCTTTGATAGACTAAACTGATAGTAATAGTTGTGCGCCTTCAGATGAATAGAGCTGGACTGTAGGTGATCGATAGGGTGCATATTAGTAGCGGCAAAACCATATGTTTTCCAGCCAGTTCCGCTTTCCCGATTTATTTATGGTGGTTATGGTGTACCCCTATTATCTACACTACGATCTGCCTACTGGCTCTGCGCTCTCGTTATCATGGTTTGTCAATAAACTTTCTATATGGTATATTATGAACACATCATCTGCCAACTATCCTTACATCTGGGGCCCCCAACAGGGAGCCTATTTTTTATGTAGTTGTGCTAGATTATATTAATCTACTCACCATATTACAGCACACATGGGGTCTCTCATCAGAATCCAGTGATAGCACACAAGGGTTTACAGGGAGCCTCTATTATATTACAATATCCTCTACATTACAAAGATAATCTCACTACTATTTGTGTTTTCATGCTTTACAGATATTGTACGTAATCACAATGAATATAAGAATGCGCACATCAGAAGAATATTGCGGAACAGTTCAATGGGTAACAAACTTGGCATCAAGGGATTGAGGTCCATTGTGGATGCAATGAAACCCACATGCCCCCGACCTACAGATTCGTATTCAGAATATGATCCTAATAAGGTGTTTGTTCTAATTTGGCAAGGTTTTATTGGTTGCACATATCTTGCATAAGGTGTCTTGCATTTGTTTCGCTTCGTTGCACCGCCAGCTCCTTAGTTTACTCATGATATATGTGAAGATGCCATGCCCATCCATTATCAACACCTATTCCATTTGTTGCCATACAATGTTTTTCCATTCAAATGTTGTTCTTGTGTTTCAGACATCTAAAAGGAAGAGGGTGATTGCAGAACCTGAAGGAGTACACACAAAGTCCTTGAAAAAGGTGGTGCTACCGGAGAAATCACATAGCATCCAACGTATATTGGCGATAGAACCAGCGCCTCAAAACCTAGGATGTCGCAACTATGTTGGTCGCTGCTTTGCTCTTGTGAGTACCTATTGTCCTATCGCTGTCCTTACATTCATACATGGTGGATTATGTGACATCATTGTGCATTATAGCTTGCTTATCCACTGTTCGCTCCAAATTATCAGATCTATATTGATGCTTAAATTAATGTAGAATAAACCAATGCCTATGAAGAAATTTAGTTCTGCATTGCTCTTGTAAGTATATGTTGTCCTTATATTTGTCAGCTAGTTCTTCATGCACACTTTGCACCTTATTTGCCCTTGTCCTCCATTTTTCTACACATCAGATCTACATTTACTCTTGTCAAAATATTGAATAAAACTAATGTTACTGAAGAAGTTTAGCTCCGCATTGCTCTTGTCAGTGCCTTCTACCTGTATGCTGTATTTACATTTGTACTCTCCATCTTAAGTTAAATAATCGCCATTTGTTCCTATATTTTCACATCTATATTTACTCTTAACAAAATGTAGAATAAAGGCAATACTCTTGAAGAAGAGTGTGAGGTAAACTTCTTGAATTGCCCCCCATCAATATGGACAAGGCCTTTATAGAGCCTGTCTTCACTACTAATGTTAGTTTGTCCTCCTCGAGCCTTCAAACTTTGTTGTTTATATTTGGATAGCTATGAGTGCAAATGCTGTTTATTTTTGTCGTCTGCAAAAAATTGCTTGTTCAAAGTTTATAAAGTAGAAGTACATAAACATAAGTTTGTCGTTCTCAATTTCAGTCTTTAGTTGTATAATCTAGTTCCTTATTCGTACCATGTAAATTAAACTAAACATAGCAAGTTATCTTCTTTAGCACTATGTGTATGCTTGTGTTCTTGATCTGTAATCCAGTGGTGTGGTGATACTACAAACAACAACATAATGTCATATCCTGCTATGTCTCAACTATGAACAATGCCATATTATATTAATGTTATTTAAACCGTGTCTCTTTATTACCAATCAGAAATGGTATAAATTGACAGTACACTCACCATTCATGCTTATACGTTGTTTAGAACTACATCTATGCTTGTGTTCTTGATCTGTAATCAAGTGGTCTGGTGAAGCTGGCCACTCCTCCATACTGCCATTTCCTGCCGTCTTAACTATGAACAATGCCTATTATGTTAATGCTATTTTAAACCGTGTCTCTTTATGTATGACAAAGAAGTGAGATGAATTGACAGCGCTGATGCTTATACATGCAAAACCTGTTATCTACCTACTTGTTTCTCTTTCAGGGTGACAACACTGCTGCTAGGAAGAACTGCCACAATGATAGTGAGACGAACCCATTGTTTGTCCCTCTAACACATATTCCAGAGGAGAAGGCAAAACATATTGAGGGTAGGGATACAACCACGAAGTCACATATTGATGTAGTGTCAAACTTACTCAGTGACACAAGCTCGATGAAGTTGCCGCCTAAATCTGTTCGACTTCTTCAGTCTGAAATTCAAGCATAAATATATGCTTCCGCTCAAATACGACTGGAACTCCAATCTCTATGCAAGATTAACCGTAAGTACGGGATGTTTATTGATGTTATGCGGCTTAAGTTGGTGGATATGAGTGCCAAAGAAGCGCAGTCTAATCAGGTTGCTAAGCTGCTTGCGCTGCAGCTGCTGGGCCGGGCTAACCTTTCTTGAACTATGTTGAAGTGTTATCGGTTATGTCTATTATTTTGTTCGCCTGTTAACTTCCACTGGTGGCGACCTACCCAGATTATGTAATCTGTTGTCTGGTTGCCCTTTATTATCACTGGCGGCGAACTTTGATGCCGAGGGGACGTAATATGCTGTAATTTCTTTGTTGTATAGTCTAGGTTTATTCTTGGCCGGTATGCTGCAATTTAGGCCGGAAGGTTCAGTGGATCTCGTGTTGTTGGTCTTTAGGGTGGCCCGTTACTCATATGGGCCAAAATGTGGGCCTATAATCATCTTGGGCCATTAGTAGGTCTAAACCTTATGGTTGTTTCCTGCCTTCAACAGGCCGAGTAAAGTTCTGGCCAGCTGGGCCAGAGAATACAATGGGCTTTTAACAGGCTAAAACCTAGATTGTGCTAGCATTGAGCCGAAAAATTCACGGGCCAATACAGGTCGAAACTGCCTAAGGCCCATGTTTGGCCCAAATAGGACGAGCAATTAACAGGACAAAATATATCTCGGGCCCGTTTGGCCCAATAAAATTATGGGCTTTAAGCAGGCCAGTATCCAAGCGGGCCATAGGACCAAAAGTGTCACGGGCCATTATCAGATGGGCTGTAAGCAGACCGGATTCAATGCGGGTTGTAATTAGGCCCAACTGTTACACGGGCCATTAACAGGCCGAAAGGCCAGTTGGGCTGAAATTTATCCACGAAGACTACGGGCCATTAAGAGGCCTAAAGTTACTTCGGACAAGAAATAGCGCAGTTTCTGCATGGGCCGTTAAATGGCCTAAAGTTAAACCGGGCCGACAACATCCTAGATACTCCATGGGCTGCTAACAGGCCAAAACTATTATCAGACCGAACTCGTAAACGGGCATTTACTAGGCTGAAATACAAACCTGTCTTAGAATGGGCCCAAAGGTACAACGGCCTGTTAACGGGCCTGATCCAATATGGGTCGTAATTTGGCCCAAAACTCGGTAGGTTGTGAACGGGCCCGATCTGATATGGGCCTCAATTTGACCCAAAAAATGGGAGGCTGTTAACGGGTCAGTCCACTAGTGTCGGAAAAAACATGGTGGGCCTTTAGCTGGGCCGGCCTTTTCATCGGAATGGGCCTCTATTGGGCCGGCCACGTGTCGACATATCATAGGCGCCTCCTGTCCAATGAGTGGATGACATCTGTACCAATGAGGAGTTGACACATGGTTCCGTCGGCCAATGAGAATTTTACATGTGGAAAATCCCCATTGGTCCGGGCTATTAACGGGTTATCAGATCCAATACCGGACCCGATAGCTTAACGGCGAGTCATTACGGTCGATGCCACTTGTCGGTCACCCTTGACGAAAGCACTTCTATGATGCGCGATTTGTCGTCATGGAAGTGGACACTTCCGTGATGATAATTTTGGTAATGTCATGGAACACTTCTACGACAGCACAGTTATGACTATCTTGATTTTGTCATAAAATCGTCATGGATGTACATGCATGACAAAAAACGTGACCTACTGTGACAAACACGTATCATCACGGAAGTGTATTTTTTTTTTTATAGTGTAGACGTACTTGACGTGCAAAGGTGCAACATCGGGGATGTCAAATTTCTTGATATTAATGAGGGATCTTTCTATCATTCTAACATGCATAGAAAACAAGAAGCATAACAATCATATATAAAACATATATTGTGAAATAGTATGGATCCTTCATTGATGTTCTTCCAGGCCGGCTTCGACTCCGATGACCATCTAGGAACTCCATCTTGTTTGCCACGCCGGGACGCCAAGCCACCAACCTGATCTCTATTATCCAACTACTACAACTACTAATGAATTTTACATAGAATCACAAGTAGACACGCAGGTCGTTATACAATATAATGATAGTACTTTGGCTCCTGCCAGCTGAAAAACATGACACGCATGCCATGTATAATTTACACACATGCATCACATACACATGAGCCATACTATTCACATCAAACTTGCAAAACAAAGTTACGCATAGAATCGCACTGGTTTGAGTGATCGTGTATGAAATACAAGGCGCTACGCACACGGCGGTCCCGCTAGCCAGTTCACGTCGAAAATTACATATCACATCTGAACTTCGATCAAACCAAATTTTCCGATCTGACCGATCTTATCGATCATCGCGAGTCCTATTCGGATTTACGTTTGACTGTTAACCCCGATGGCGGATACTGACCAGTAGGGGTAGGTTGTGTCACGACCTTGTCGGTGTTCTGGGAACGGGGGTCCCCAGACTTGCCTGCATGCGGCCTGCGGCGTGGCTCGAGTGGGGGCCCAGCATGGCCCATCTTCATCAAGCACAAGACTCAAGACCCTCGCGAGGGGCCAAGCCTCGCGAGGCGGACGACACAGTGCATCCTTAGGCGCAGCCTCCTCAGGTTGGCTCGCGAGGAGACGGAGATATCAAGGCGGGGTACCTCGCGAGGCGCCGGTGACGCAAGCCATGACGATCGAGGGTGCCAGGCGGGCACCAGCGCGCGCAGCGTCCTCCTTTCCTCTTTGGTGCAAAGGGGGCAAGCGCAGCCGCGGAGTACCGAGGCATCAGGCAAAGGTTGCCATTCCGGTGCAACAAGACCAGGACCAAGCGGACTACGAGACGGAGGTCACCACGGAGCCCAGCACGGCGTCATCACCAGAGCCTTTCGCAGGCGAAGACCACCTTTTCTCAGGATAGGTGTACTCGCTGTCCCCCTTCAAATTAGCCCACCATTGTTGGCTCCCTTCCCGCTCAATATTTGGGAAGAGGACCAGGGCCCCTATAAATAGGACCAGCCGCCCTCATAGCAAGGGGTTCGGTTTGATCGGTCGGTTCGCAGAGTTAGTTGGTCCGGCTAGCAAGTAGAGAGAGAAAGAGAGAGAGAGAGGTGACTGAACTCCTCCTAGCAGTTCGTCGCCCCAGCCAAGAACAGCCCCTCGTGAGGCAGTTCTTCCTTGTAGTGTTCATCATCAGCAGCCCCTAGAGGCAATCCATCCACCACACACTGGAGTAGGGTATTACACCACAATGGTGGCCCGAACCAGTATAACTCTTGTGTCTCTAGTGTGATTCCTTTAGTAGTTTAGATCTTTGTGAGACGGAGAGGTTGAGGACGTGATCTCCGCGCGCACCCCAGTGTTCGAACCTTAAGGGTCTGCCGGAACCCCAAATCCGACAGACCTCATCGACTCCGATCATCAGAAAACATAGCCACATTGAGCCCCATGTGCAGTTGATCTCATCAACCATGCACACAGCCGATCTCACCAACAACAACATATCTCATCTATCGCCTCCACATATCAAATATGCATACGATCTGAATCCAAATCTATAGAGGAGGCCCTGATATCACTGTTGGGTTCTACGGTAGGGTGCGTTGACTGCAAATTAAAATTTTCCTAAGCGCAGAACAACCAGGAACATGCTACGGGAATGGATCACAGATCGTTACCACTAGACGCGCAGTGTCGTGCAGCGGAAGAAGAGTTCGGGCAGCCCGTCTGCGTGGATCGTCTCCTCCTCGCCCGATCTCCCTCGAACAGCCGATCGTCGGTTCCCATGTACAGGTTCACCGGAGCCGCACAAGTGCACCGCCTCTAACGGTATTCGCGCGTGCAGGAGGAACGTCGTGCGGCGGATTATTAGGTCCGATCACACAACCGGCGGCGAGTGGAGGTGTCTATTCGCAACACATGCAAACCCTAGTTACAGCACCGAAGCGATCAACTAGATGAGTGTGCTGCACCCCACATTATATAGGCGTTTGTCGAGGGCTCAACACTTGGGCCTCGCACGAACCCTAAAGCCCATAAGTCTACTCAGCCAGAATCCAAACACAGCTCAGATCACATCCGACTAGTGTCCTCGGATCCGACCTCGTAGGTTCTGTCAGGGATATACTCCGCGGTATGATCCGACCGGAGTTATAAACCGGCCGAGACTTAGTAAACTAGTGGGTGTTAAAGCAGGTGGTAAACCGGCAGGTGTTAAGGCAGGTGGTAAACCGGTTGGTGTTAAGTCAAATGGTAAACCGGCAGGGTGTTAAACCGGTTGACAGTTAAGATAGACAGGTAAAACAGGCAGTTAACCCAGACGGTAAGCCGGCTGGTTGTTAAACCGACTGATAGTTAAGACAGGAGTTAAGTCAGATGATAACTCAGCAGACATTCTTAAACCGACAGGCCATCTTAAACCGGCAACAGTTAACTCCGGGCAGGTAGTGGTAACTGGGTTGCCAGGAGTTATGAAGCCCGAGATGTTATGAAGCCCGAGACGTTATGAAGCCCAAGAAGAGAAGTCATAATAGTTAAGTCTTAAGTCCGAGTTGGACTCTACATGTAACCTGCCCCTTCAACATATATAAGGAGGGGCAGAGCTCCCCCAAGAGGAACAAGTAAGAAGAAACAATCTTAAAGGGTTAGGGTTAACTGGGAGAGCCGGTTTACGGCGACTTCCTCATGATCATAATGAGAGATAGCCTCAAACAACATGTAGGGTTGTTACTGGACGATGTTTCCCAGGGCCCGAAGCTGTCTAAACCCTTGTCTTGCGTTGCGCCTCTCGATTCCACTCAACCCCTCTCAAGCTACCTCGTAGATGCGTTGGCCTCACGACTAAGTCCTCACACAAGGACATCTGCCGTGTCGATTCCACGACAGTTGGCTCCCACTGTGGGGCAGTGCGCACGGTGTTGTTGAGTTTTGGATGGATTTTTCTCAGGAATCGAAAAGCTCGTGATAGGTCAGATGAAAAAGTGTCAGCATGGAAAGCGCGCGGATAACCCGACGTCAGACGGCCTTGGACAGAGTTGGCATGTTCGTCGGTTTGTATTCAGAATTATGATTAAATTTTGAGGTTGGCAGATGCAAGTTTGATGATTGAGAGGTTAGGGTTGCGTGTGCCACCATCGAGTTCAAATCTCTTTTGGTGTGTTTCCGCACGTGATCAGGCAATCTGTCCGGGTCACCAAATCACTGTTTGCTTTTGTCACGGCATGGAAGTTCAGGACCTGTCCAGTTACGCTGCCATATAAACTTTTGGAATCAATAGCGACAGAGCAATTCACCAGGGTATTTGATAGATTACTGTTTGAATCCGAGACGGTCTGCTATGTGGTTGCTAGTAATACTACAGTGCTAGCTATTGTGTTACCTGAAGCCATCCGTTCATCGATAGAAGAAGAAAAAACGAGGAGGCCAGGACCCGGATTGGATCGTGGGTACAGCTTTGCCTCTTGTCCCGGCCTGACCTCGCCTCCGCCTCACATGGATAGTACAGCTCCGCCGCCGCCGCGTTGAACCGCCCCCGCTGGTCCGGCCCTGAGCCACCTCGAGCCACCCTGCCGTGCGGTCTTTCCGGCGAGTCGCCGAGCCCCTCCATCTGGTCTCCACATTGCCGGTTCACCACTGCTGCTGCTGCTCGCCTCGTCGGCGTCCCTCGGCCGCCTCGGTTTCCAAGCTGCCCCAGGTCGGCCCTGCCTCGCGCCGTCCCCACGGCCTCGAGCCGCCGCCTCCAAAACCCTGTCGGGTCACGTCCGCTCGCGGCCGCATGCAACAGCCTCCTACGACCCGGCTGCGCGCCGGCCTCACCTCTTGGCTGATTCGTGCCGTCGCTTTGACCCGCCTTACGACGCCTTTTCTTCCATGGCCTCGCCGTCATTGTGACCTGTCGCTTTAAGCTACCCTGTAGAGTCATCGAGCTGTCGTGGCCCATGCACTGCCTCAATCCGCCGCAACCGCATCACGCCTCGCAGTACCAAGCTGCGTCACCCAACTCACCGCATCAAGTCGCCAGCGCTCAGTTCAGCTGTGGATCATGGTCTGAGTCGTCAAGCTGCTGTTTTCGAGCCGCCTTCACTGGACCTCATTTCTGCGCCTGCCTCTGAGTCGCCGTCGGGTCAAAACCCCTGCCCCGTGCTTTCGCGCGTTGGTCTTGCCGACATTATGATCTCTCCAGGCCACCCGAGCTGCTCAATCGTTGTTCACTGAATCGCCAGATAGCCGCCCTGTCGCGGGTCCGCGCAGAGTCTCCATTTGCAACCGTGGGCTCTGGCCGGGCGGCCCGTGCGGAGCTGCCACCCCGGGCAAACCGCCTCGGTTTGCATCCTCTGCTCTGAACTAACCTCGTCGGCGGGCCTAAGTCACCACTACAAAACTGCCTCGCCGCCTAGAGCCGCTATCAGGGCCCCACGGCCTCGCTTCCGTTAAGCCTTGCCGCGCATCGAGCCACCTCCGCTGTGGCCGGCGTCCTCTCCCTCAAGCCGGCTACCGCTTTAAACTGGCCATGAATGGGCGTCTCCAACCTGCCGCCGGCGCGGACGAACCCTGTCGACTCGCCCCTTCCATCGCACGAGGAGCCGCCGCCTGTTTCGCATTGTCTTACATCGAGTCACCGCGCCTCATCTCTGCGGTCTCCGTTGAACAGCCGCACCCGTCCCGCTTTTAAACCGCCGCGCTGCCGTGGGCGTACCTCAATCCAAACCGCCGCGCTGCAAGCTGAGACCTTGCGTCTCCGCTTTAAGCCCTCTGTCGGGTCACTGCATTCGTGCCTAATCGCCGGGTTGCCGCGCTCGCCTGCTTTGCTTCCGCTTCTCTGCTGCGATTTGTCTGAGAGTGTTATGAGGACACGTTGTTGCAGGACCTCGCCACGAGTCGCCTGGCCAGTTCACCGCCGTCCCAAACCCGCCTGGGTCGATCCGCCTCGCCTGCTCCTCTGTGAGTAGCTGGTTTATGAGCTTCCTCAAACTCGCCTCGTTGCAAGAAGGCCTTGTTGGGGCAGGCTTCACGCCGCTGCACGTCAAGCCGGCGTCCAGGTTGCCGGCCTCTAAGTCAACCGGATTCAACCATGACTGAAGTCGCCCGTGCTCACCTGCAATTCTATGATTGTTTATCCTGCCAATCAAGGAAGAAGCCACAGGGACCATCGTGGTCATCTTAAAATGAAAAAAGCTAATATTTGAAGCAGCAAGGAATTTCATGCAATTCTACTCAGGCTGATTACATCAAGCATGCAGAAGGTGAGGCGGCATTGGTCACCCGCGGCTGAGTGGGCTGTTCCCCTGCTAGCTGCACCAACCACCCCGGTCTCTGCTCGAGTCACCATCGTCAAGTCACCCTCGTAGACCTGCTTCACCACTCTGACCGTGCCGCCGAGCCACCTCTGCTTCCGCCTTCGCCGCGTGGCCACAACTTCGCCCCTGCTTCGGGTCACTAAAACGCCTTGAGCAGACTCAACTCTACCGCCGCCGTGGCTCGCTGACTCACACTTGCCCATAGGCACGCTGAGGGGCTGCGTCATCAATGACTTATTCAGTGCTAAGCTGGCGAATCCTGCAACTCCGTGGTTATGCCATGCAGGGTCGACTGCTGTTGCATCTTGACCTGATGGGTTCATATGCTGTCAGTCATCTCGCTACCCAACAAAAAAAGAGAGGGAAAACAACCCAAAACCCGGAAAGCGCTACGGGCGGTTTACTACAAGAAGTTCATGATAAAAGGAGAAGAGGGTCAAACCAGATATATGTTTGACGTCCATACACATGCAGGGAAGAAAAATTAGTTAGTACTGCTACGAACCACGTGGAGATCAAATGAAAAAGAAGATCGACAGCATCAACAGAAATATGCTTTGGATAAATATATGGATCAAAGGGAATTCAGTAACAGGACAGATGATCCGTCGTAAAAAAGAATCAAGTGATATCCGTCTATTTTATTAGCACAATATTGTTTTCGTCAAAAAAACAATTACTTTGATCTGTGTCTTTTTTGTATGCAGGGCAATTATTTATTTCCAAATGATGTTATATCGCGGAAATTTGTCCTTGCCATGTCACTCAATAGAAGCATCCAAGTTGCTGTCCTTGCAGACCAATCCATATCAGTATATCGGGATCGCACCCGTTCATACAAAGCTGCTCAATGGACGTGCACAAGACACAGCCCCTGCGGTCCAAACTACTCTAATTCATCCGAGATTGATCTCAGCTTCGCTGAAGTGATCATTAAGCTCCATGGCGGATAAAATCCGGCTTAACATATCAGGTGAAATCTATCTACTATATTTTTTATATTACATATTACTTTCTGTAAAAAAGCGATTACTCCAGCTTGCAAAGATATTTAATGCAGGACCTTAAACCGCCGTTTTGGTGTAAATTTAAATGGCCGTCAATTTTCGGCTTAAGAAGAAGGATTCCGGTTTAAAATCCGGCTCACGAGAAAGTTATCTCCCACAAAGCTTTGAAGCTCTCAGTAGCCGGTTGAAGAATTTCCGGTTCAAAAAGAATACTCTCTCGCAAGTTCGAGTTCTCAGGAAAAATTAAAGGGACCAAAGAGAGTCTGTTGCAAAAGCACAGCTCAAACATAGGTGCCCCTTGAGCATAGCTCACAGTATCATTTGGGGGCTTGGTCGTATTCGAACCATAGCTACACCTCTTGATCCGGCTATCAAGCCAATATTATCATAAGGGGCCAAAGAGAGTCTGCTGCACAGCACATCTCAAACATGGGTATCCCTTGAGCGCAGCTCACAATATCACTTGGGGGCTATGTTCGAACCATAGTCACACCTCTTGATAGGCTTAAAGCCACCAGGGAAATCACTTGAGGGCTCTGGTCGTATCCGAACCATAGCTTACACCCTCTTGATCAGCATAAGGGCACCAGGGAAATCACTTGTGGGCTTGGTCGTATCCGAACCACAGCTACACCTCTTGATAAGCATAAGGCCACCATGGAAATCACTTGGGGCTATGGGTTCAAATCATAGTTACACCTCTTGATAAGCATAAGGGCACTAGGGAAATCACTTGGGGGCTTGGTCGTATTCGAACAATAGCTACACCTCTTGATCGGCGCAATGCTACAATTATGACTACATGGGGGCTCTGGTCGTATCCGAACCATAGCTTAAACCCTCTTGATCATACATATACATCATCATATATTGCATCATACGTTGCATCATCACTACATCATCATAGCATGTATCATATATGCATGGATATAACAGCTTATATGGTAGGAATCGATTTTCAAACTAGGTTATATTTATTCAAATCTTTAATAGCCAACACGGCTGGATTTTTTCTTATGGTTATCAATAACCAATATTATGACTAAGGTTTTGAAAGTCGCTTTAGCGCAATGACTATTATTTTGTCAATGGATATGATTTATTCTGCAATTGAAGGAATAGTCCCGAGTCGCTGTAGGCTTACGATCCGGCACTTGGGGGCTACATTATTGAAGTTGGGATTACATAAAATACACAAGTCTCATGTCGCTACAAGCATGCACCATGACACTTGGGGGCTAATGCAAAGTCATTGTTTGCTCACTTATTGAAGACCCAACTCATCACATCATAATGAGCCGGCCCTTGGGGGCTACCAATTGCTCCTGTCAACAAATAAAGGTACACAAATTTTCATCTATTATTGAAGAATCCACTGCTCAGTTGGTAAAGCACAAAGCTCTCAACCTTGTGGACATGGGTTCAAGCCCCATGATGGGGGTTACATCGTATAATGTTATTCTCAATGAAGTATATATAAAGTCCCAGCTCAATATTATCTTACTGAGCCGGCCCTTGGGGGCTACACGTTGATGTTCAAATCTACATGATCATATCTATAAAGTCCCTGCTCATTATTGCATAATGACCCGGCCCTTGGGGGCTACACTGGTTGAAATTTTTATAAGCATAAGACAATTTCAAGTCCCACGTTGCTGCAAGCATGACAACCCGGCACTTGGGGGCTACATATGTGGAATACTCAGTTTTGACTGGTGATTGAGATGAACAACCTGGATTTCTTCAAAGCTTGTGACATTCATATTGAACCAAATATTAAGTTGTTACTACGTTGCCTTCTTAAGACTTGGGGGCTACAAGTGATAGGCATATAAGAGGTATATTATCAAAACTGATGTTAACAAACAGTTATGATCTGGTACCATCAATATTTGTAAACCGAGAAAGTTCTACATTCTTAAACCGGCTGAAGATCAGATGATATTTCAAAAACCAATATTTTTTGTTAAGCATTGGGAGCTGATTCAAAGGAATTATTCTTCATAATATTTCTCTGTGACAAACCAATGTCAGCAAATTGATTATGAAGCTGGCCTATTGACCCGAATTTTCTAGAAGGAGGAAATGGCAAGGACTTAAGGATGATCAGGATCAGTTTAACATGGATAAATCCAAATTAAACTGGGGGCTAATGTCGGGGATATACTCTGCGGTATGATCCGGCCGGAGTTATAAACCGGCTAGGACTTAGTAAACCAGTGGGTGTTAAAGCAGGTGGTAAACCAGTAGGTGTTAAGGCAGGTGGTAAACCGGTTGGTGTTAAGCCAGACAGTAAACCGGTAGGGTGTTAAACTGGCTGACAGTTAAGATAGACAGGTAAAATAGGCAGTTAACCCAGACGGTAAGCCGACTAATTATTAAACCGGCTAACAGTTAAGACAGGAGTTAAGTCAGATGATAATTCAACAGACATTCTTAAACCGGCAACAGTTAACTCCCGGCAGGCAGTGGTAACTGGGTTGCCATGAGTTATGAAGCCCAAGACGTTATGAAGCCCGAGACGTTATGAATCCCAAGATGCTAAGAAGCCCAAGAAGAGAAGTCATAATAGTTAAGTCTTAAGTCCGAGTTGGACTCTACATGTAACCCGCCCCTTCAACATATATAAGGAGGGGCAGGGCTCCCCAAAGAGGGACAAGTAAGAAGAAACAATCTTAAAGGGTTAGGGTTAACTGGGAGAGCCGGTTTACGGCGACTTCCTCATGATCATAATGAGAGATAGCCTCAAACAACATGTAGGGTTGTTACCGGACAATGTTTCCCAGGGCCCGAAGCTGTCTAAACCCTTGTCTTGCGTCGCGTCTCTCGATTCCACTCAACCCCTCTCAAGCTACCGCATAGATGTGTTGGCCTCACGACTAAGTCCTCACACTAGGACATCTGCCGTGACGATTCCACGACAGGTTCCTTCCCTTAAGCGTGCGACCCCTTATGTTCGAGCCGGCTTAGTCGTAGTTCAGATCACCTTCGAACCGCACAGTTGGTAGCGGACCCTAGCAAGGCATGCCGAACACCAAGCAGACTATGAAGCTGGTTAGGCAGACCTGTACGTCATACTTCCATTCCTTTCGCCACACGATATATGTTGTCGGACTCAAGGCGAGTCTATCATCCTTGTGCTAGCCCGACGTCTTTCTCGTTCCAGTGATGCCGACCAAAAACCGGATTATCTCATAATCCTTGTCACATGTCCATGCTTATCCTGGTCGGATCACACGAGGGGCCCAGAGTATATCTCTCCTAATCGGAGGGGCAAATCCCATCTTGCTCGACCATGTCTCGCGGCATGGGTCTGAACAAGTCCGAAACCTACCTTTGTAACTACCCAGTGACGGAGTAGCGTTTGGTTGGCCCAAAGGAAGTTTGTTACCATCCCCAGTACATGCGCCAACTCAGGTCTTAGGACATAGAACATATGTTGTACTAGAGACTCATAGATGACATATCGCTGTGTCTCATAGTTGGGTTTGTCCGACTCAGACCTTATCTCAACTCGGATCCGACTACATCGAATCCGACCAGATCCTTCTGAGTCCATATTATCCGCTTAGCATCCAATGCTCCATGGCCAGTGAGACCAATCCATCGACCGTGTCATATGCTAGTCTAGTCGGCTGCGTGTCCACATAGCCCTTTTGACTAGGGACCTTTTAGGACGTTCATCATACAATGCATAGTACCACAAACAAGTCACGTACTTGCTGATACACATCATTGATAATGTCCAAGGACTATCTTTATTCATAAACACATAGGAAATATCATCATACATGATTGCCTCTAGGGCATATCTCCAACAGATACCAAGATGAGGTTACCGTTCTTGCTTACATATGGTGTCAAAATGGTGGAGTGGTCATTGTTGATGACACGTCCGTGGCAAAGATGAGCCGCGGTGATGTTGATGGAGAATCGTACCTAATAGCCAAAACACAATAGGACACGGAACCGCAACTCAAATTCTCAAAGTAAAATGTGACAAAATTGTCAGAGTTGATAGCTAATGTGGACATAGCATGTTGAGATACAACAAAAAATATTGTTCGCATATACAATAATTAGGTGATCTCTATTAATAATTATATAAATTATAAATTTACTATTCCGAACAGAAATACAACACAATCTCTTATTTTGTGTAGAGTTAACAAAGAATTATACAAACCACATGTCAAGATACGAAGGTGTATGTCTACTTATATGTATGGATGTGTGTATAAATGCATGCATGTGAGCATCCATGCATGCACTCCACCGAACCATCCATCCCATCTATCATGCATGTAAACGCCACAAGGGCCAGGCAATTTGATTTTGACTACATGGGCCAAGAGGAGTAATGTGTTGGGTCCAAAGGATTTTTTTGGTGCACTAATTACACCATAGCAGGGCAATGTGTCTCATCAGCAGAAGCAACCGCCACGTCATGCATGCAGTGTCCGGACTTCGTACAGCAAGCATTTGGGGACACCATGAGGCAGTCGATCCTCTTAATAAATAGCTAGTCTAAATTAGGGTTTAGACTCGAGTTTTATTGTATTGTTTAGCCATCGCTACAATTTTGCATCTACGAGACGTGTAGGACTACCTCCTTGTCAGATCCATAGTGGAACCCCAACTTTTTATCTAGTTCGTGTGCTTAATTTTTCATCCGCAATTTTAGATTGCAATTAACTTTTGTTCTTGCCGGTTCTTCGATTGCTTGCAGGAACTCGAACCTCGTTGTTCAGGTTGATCATGCCTACACCAAGGTCAATAACCATCGGAGCTTGGTTTAGTGATTGTCAAGGCGTATCATCAGGTACGGTATAGCCGGATCGTCAAGGTCAAAATCCACCAAATTGATAGTTATCCCCACTCCCATCGAAAGATCCGGCCGCTGTCACATCAATAGCGGTTAAGCGATGGTGGTGTTCGCGGGAAATGGTGGTGCTATGCGGAATTGACAGAGTTATGCAGAAGTGAATGTGGGCACCGGAGCAAAATTTGGCGAAAGTTAGGCGGAAAACGGTGTGGTGGATGGAGATGTTGCTGTCAGGGGCCGGATGTTCGGGCTTGAGGGCCGAAAGTCCGGGGTGGCAGGATATTTGGGCTCTGGATCCGTGGACGAACTCGAGGAACTCCGCGTGGAAGATGCAAATTCGGGGCAAAATTCGGGAGATTTTGTGGATGGAAATTGGGGAAAATATGGGGGAAAGCTAGATCTACCTGTAACACATGAAATACGCGGATCAAATCCAACAAAACTTCATCACACCAACAAATCACAAAAAAATTGGGGGCTTTTTTTGTGGGGAATTTTTGAATTTGGGACAATATCAACAAAACAAGGCTAGAAAACAATGAGGGGAGGCTCCGAAATCGTGATCAACGTCGCTCATGATACCAAGATGATGTAGGGTGGAACACTATACGGTCGATTTTTCACGAAAGGATCGGATCCCACGATGAACACGAAGAACACAAGGGGAAAACACAATGGGAAACACAAGAGAATCACTCAAACCAACGAGATTAGGTCACACATATGCTAGATTCGAGTACACATAGAGATCACACGGTCCAAATCCAAGAAGGGATGATACATAGGGTAACCGGTTCTTCTCCGTGAGGAGGCCTTGAATCCGCGAGGGATCTTCCCGTGCGGGGTCTTGAATCCAAGATGGATCTTCTCTGAAGACGCTGCGGTCTCTCTCGGTGGAGTAGATCTGGATGGATGAGCAGAGCTCTACCTCAAATGAGCTAAACCAATGCTAACCCTAGAAAGAGGGAGGAGAATGAAATATATAGTCTAGGGGCGAAGGGGTACATGGGCCTCGGCCCTACACTGAGCGCAGACAGGGGAGGCCGGATGTCTGGGCGTCGGGCTGGATGTCTAGACTTTCACGAGGGGCCGGATGTCCGGGCTAGTGGGGTCGCTCTTGATGCATTCGGGGACGGAGGACGCCGTATTTTCGGGCTTGGTCCGGATTTCTGGGCTGTGGCCGGATGTGCAGGGCCTGTAGGTACTTGGCGGCTATCGTGGTGGGCGCTCCAGGGGCCGGATGTCTGCGGTCATGGCCGGATGTTCGGGTCCTAGAAGCTGCTCTTGACTCCTTCCATTGGTTCTCTTCATCCGTGAACTTGGAGACTTGTCCGTCTTCACATGCATCTTCGGGAGGGTCCTCTTGGTACCTAATCATGCACAACATTCCGGACTTAGGTCGTAGCCATGTCTCGAGTGGATCATATGTGATATCACTAAGGATGGAAGTCACCTCGGTCTCGAGAGATCTAGATCTAGCTCGTGTCATAGGTCCCCTTGGCACTTGGTGAGACGACGATAGGTCCATGGGGATGACCGTAGGATGCTCCGCATCAGAAGGGCCTTTTGTGGTTAGCAAGAATCTGAACAACGGGTCATACTACCTCATTGATATCCGAGAAAACAAGAACTCGCGCACATCGGAGGAGGAGACCCACCGGCCGTGGAACATTGCTCATCTACGACCATATTACACTTGAGCCACTGGCTCTTGTGTTGTACATACCTTCATCAATGTATATATTTTGATCAGTATAATAAAGATGGCATCCCTGATAATTCGGGGCCTCTGTCATTTCATTTTAAAGTATTTGAGTCTTTATTGTCTTTTCATAAGGTCACTTGGGGGCTTCCTGCTCAATGAGCATAGTTGTTCATACCCTCTTGATCTGGTTTTCAAGCCGTCTCATTTGTCACTTGGGGGCTTCTTGCTCAATGAGCATAGCTGTTCATACCCTCTTGATCCGGTTTTCGAGCCGTCTCATTGGTCACTTGGTGCTTCCTGCTCAATGAGCATAGTTGTTCATACCCTCTTGATCCGGTTTTCAAGCCGTCTCATTGGTCACTTGGGGGCTTCTTTGTTGGATTTCGGGTTCCGGCAGACCCTTAAGGTTCGAACACTGGGGTGCGCATGAAAATCACACCCTCTACCTCCCCGTCTCACAAAGATCTAAACTACTAAAGGAACTGCACAAGGGACACAAGATTTATACTGGTTCGGGCCACCATTGTGGTGTAATACCCTACTCCAGTGTGTGGTGGATGGATTGCCTCCTGGGGCTGGTGATGATGAACAGTACAAGGAAGAACAGCCTCGCGAGGGTCTGTTCTTGGCTGGGGTGATGAACTGCTGGAAGGAGTTCAGTCACCTTCTCTCTCTCTCTTACTTACTCTCTCTGCTTGCTAGTCAGATTCAAATGCCGAACCCTTTGCTACGTGGGTGGCCGTCCCTATTTATAGGGGCCCTGGTCCTCTTCCCAAATATTGAGCGGGAAGGGAGCCAACAATGGTGGGCTAATTTGAAGGGGGACAGCAAGTAGTCTTATCCTGACTAAAGTTGGTCTTCGCCTGCGAAAGACTCTGCGGTGACGCCGTGCTGGGATCATGGTGACCTCCGTCTCGTAGTTCGCTTGGTCCTGGTCTCGTTGCACCGAAATGGCAACCTTTGCCTGATGCCTCGGTGCTCCGTGGCTGTGCTTGCCCCCTTTGCACCAAAGAGGAAAGAAGGACGCTGCGCGCGCTGGCGCCCGCCTGGCACCCTCGATCGTCATGGCTTGCGTCATCGGCACCTCGCGAGGTACCCCACCTTGATTCCTCCGTCTCCTCGCGAGCCAGCCTGAGGAGGCTGCCCCATGTCGTCCACCTCGCGTGGCTTGGCCCCTCGCGAGGGTCTTGAGTCTTGTGTTGATGAAGATGGGCCATGTTGGGCCTCCTTTGAGCCACGCCGCAGGCCGCAGGCAGGCAAGTCTGGGGACCCCCGTTCCCAGAACGCCGACAGTTGCCCCCGGGCCCAAGGCGCGCATGGGCTTGACCATGCCGAGAGGCGAAAGGGCAAGGGCGAAGCGCCGCGGGCCCTAACAGCCTGCGGCCTTGGGCGCCGCGTGGCGGTTGATTGGACGTGGGCGACTCCACTTCCCCACGACACCTTGGTGATCGCGTGAGTTGGACAAGTCCCTGAATGCAAATCGTGTCATGATTACCTTCGATCGTGGAGGCCGGCGGTTGGCCTCCGCCGGCTATAAGTACGAAGCCGTGCGTGCCCTTCCAGTCCATTTCTCCTGGCTTCTCCTTCTTCCCGATCCTTGCTCCGCCTTGCTGGGATGGCTCCGATCCGCCGGTTCTCCACAGCGGAGAAGGGAAAAGCTCCTCGAGAGGGGCCAGACCCGCTCCCGCCGAAGAAACGGCTCGCCCTTTGCAGCCGGGGCGAGGAAGACCGGCAGGTGGAGCCGAGGCCCCGGTGCGAGCGGGCTCCGCCGGGGTTCCCGCTTCCTTTGTACGCCCCTGCCGAGGGCCCCGAGGGTGTCGATGCTGATCTCCACGGCCGCGCCGTCGTAGGCGCCGTCGGGTCACGAAGGCGTGGGTTGTTCCTCCCGGAGTCCATGCCGAGGGCTCCTCCCATGAGTTCGTGCTCCACGTCGTCGTTCCTCTTCAGTCCTGGATCCGTCTGCCTCCCTTCTTCGCCTCCATCGTTCCTCCAGGAGGGCCTCTGGAGCTCTGGCTGCAGCACGCCGGTTGCAGCGCCCTCGCGACCGAGGCTGAGGTCGTGGTCGCTGCCCCGGGCGAGGTTTACTTGTCCCGCAGCTGGAGAGAAATCGCCCGGGCTTGCAAGGAGAGGGGCGTCTTCACGGTCCACCTGGAGTACGATGGCGCTGCGGTGACGTTCTTCAAGGTCTTCGACGCGATCGGGCGCCGGCTGGAGTGTTGCCGTGGGAGAGGTGGCCAGGACCTTGCCCTGGTGAGGGCTAGGCCCGTCGACCGCTCCCTTGGCGGAGGCGCCGGGGGGTCCAGCGACTCCAGCGAAATCTTCGCGACTCCGGAGACGAGCGACGACAGCTACGAACCCCCGAGCCGGCGCCGCTCCCGGAGCAGGGCGGGCTCGTCAGGCCGTCGCCGACCCTGATCTGGACGGGGTTGGCGCCGGCGCTAGACGGCCCACTGTTGATGATGGCATCTTTTGCAGGAGCCCGTGTAGTTAGCACTCCTTAGGATCCGTTCCCTGCGAGGAATCAAAATGCACCCCACGGGGGCTTGTAAGGTGTCTGTAGTCCCGTTTGTTAATACATGACCTTCGCTATGGATTTGTGTGAGTTGCTGATTTCGTCATAGCTTAGTTCTCCCTTTCGAACCTCGCGAGGGCTTGGTGCTCTACGCCGACAGGTCCCAGTCCCAAGGCGGCGTCAGCCGTCGCTGGTATGCCAGGTCGCGATGCCGTGGTCAAGGCCAGGAGGTGAGCGACCCGGGGTCTGGTAAGAGCCCCTGAGTCGCGATGCTCAGGAGGTCCCCTTTGGCGCCCAAGCAGCCGTTGCTTGGTGAGAAAGGGAAGCAACGTCGCTAGTATGGAACTGCTTTAGGTGCGGGGGTAGTGCCACGGTAGCCAGCGCTGTGGGAGGTGACTTATCTCGAGAGTTGGGGATTATTCCTCGTGCGCCGTCGGGTTCGCGCGTCGGTAGGAGCGGAATCGCTCGGCAAGGTCCTCGCGAGCCCATTCCCCTTCGCCTCTGCTCCCCTTTCTGCTCTACGTCCTCGGGTCCCGGCCCTCGAGCTTGTCTCAGCCGTCGCTGGTATGCCAGGTTGCGATGCCGTGGACAAGGCCAGAGGGTGAGGGCTGGAGAGCCAGTAAGAGCCCTGAGTCACGATGCTCAGGCACCCCCCCTTTAACGTGCAAGCGGTTCGCGCGGGCGAGGGTGAAGGGAACCTCGTGAGGGCCTTGGCTAGCGCAGTCCCCTCCAAGGATCCTGCAGGTTCATCACAGAAAGAAGATGGGGTTGCCATGGCAGTCATTAGTCGATCGTTAGTCGCTCAAGAGCTCGCTGGTTGGAGTAGGTGAGGTGTATCTGGGCACCCGTGAGCCAGCGCAGGACTCATGAGGCCCTACCTCTAGGCGGGTTGCGCCTGGCACTGGGCCGTATCTTGAGATGTGTCCCTACAAAATTTGGTTAGATGCCGGTACTCTACGTCCTCGGGTCCCGGCCCTCGAGCTTGTCTCAGCCGTCGCTGGTATGCCAGGTCGTGATGCCGTGGACAAGGCCAGAGGGTGAGGGCTGGAGGGCCAGTAAGAGCCCTGAGTCGCGATGCTCAGGCACCCCCCCTTTAACGTGCAAGTGGCCGTCATGGAGAAGAAAGGATGCCGCGGAGAGGCACCATGCAGTTAAGCGTGATAGGCAATGCATAGTTGGAAATAAACGCGAGTGAGATACACGCCGCTGGGTCTGGCCCGAGCGGCTTGGGGATGATGCAGCCCGAGGGGCGCCCCCAACAAGGCAAACTAACGACCGAAAGATAAAAGGGGATACATGCCGCAGGGACGGACCCACGCAGCCTGGGAGTGATGCAACCCTGGGAGGGCGCCCCCAGCTGGGAACGGAACTTGAAAGATGTCACCTGAGGGTGTCGTCGGCATAGTGGCGTTGGTGCAGCAGACTTGATGGGCTGCAGAAGTTGATCCTCACGAGCCCCCAGGCCCCGGGGCCTCGGGAGGCTCCGGAGGCACCAGTGGCTCCTCGCGAGCTGCCTTCATCTCCGCCAAGGCCGCGGGACGCCTGTCTTCCTGAGCCTCCATGATGCCCCTCATGAGGCGCTGGTGCGCCACAGCCATGCTCGGCAGGCCGTAGGGCATGCGAACATAGCTGTGGGGTGGTCCCCCGCAGCGCCCCACTTGTGAGGGCCAAAGACGCTCCGTCGTGGCGATCTGATTGAGCCCTGGTACGTGAACGCAGACGCGCAGCCCACCATCCTCGCCTGGATGTGGGGCCACGGCTGGTAGGCGGCGGCAACCTCTCATGATCCTTGTCTCCTGTAGTTCTTGAATGGCCTTGTTAACGAACTCCTGCTGGTCTGACCTTCCTTGCCTGGCTCCTTCTCGGGGGAAACGTGCTGTGAAGCATGCTTCCACATGGTGCCCAAGCACCTCCCTCGTGACCCTGGCTAGGTCGGTGGCCCTCCAGGTGAGAGCCCTCGAGCCCTGCCCGAGGAGGGCGTCGGGCGCGCTTCCTTATGCGATGGAAGGAGGGTCCCCCTGGGCAGAGACGGGCCCTGAAGGGCCTGCCTCCTGAGGGGCTGAGCCTGACGACGTCTTCTTCTTCTTGGGGGTGGTCTCAGGAAGCCTCCTGCTTCTGCGATCTGGGTCTTCTAGCGACGCGGCCTGATAGGCTCGCTCTAGGGAACACACTGCATCCTTCTCTTCACAGGGCACCGTGATGACGCCGCCACTTCCTGGCATCTTGAAGACGTTGTAGCCGTGGTGACTCACGGCCATGAACTTGGCTAGCGCAGGGTACCCGAGGATGGCGTTGTACGGCAGGCGGATGTGGGCGACGTCGAAGTCGATGAGCTCGGTGCGGTAGTTGCTGTGAGCCCCAAAGGTGACAGGGATGCGGACCTGCCTGATCGGGACTGTGGAACCGTCGGTGATCCCGGAGAAAGGCTTGGTCGGCTGAAGCTGGTCATAGGGTACTTGGAGATTGTTGAATGTTTCCACGGACAAGACGTTGAGCCCTGCCCCACCATCGATGAGGGTCTTGGTGACCAGCACGTTGCTGATGACTGGGGAGCAAAGCGTCGGGAGGACTCCTGCCGTGGCCGCGCACTTGAGCTGGTCTGCTGAGCTAAACATGATGGGGGACGCCGACCACCAGAGGGGGCACGTTGCTTCGAGCTTGGGGAGAACTGCATTCACTTCGCGGGCAAACTGCTTGAAGATATGTTGAGAGGCTGGGGCTTGATCTCCGCCCAGGATGCAGGCGATTGCGCGCGGCTCTTGGAAGCCCCCAGCTCCCTCGTCTTGATGGCGGTCTTCGTTCCTCCTTGGCTGAGGCGGCAGCGGAGGTAGGCCTGCGTTGCCGTGAGGGCGATCCTCACGAGGCTGATCTCTCCAGTCTCCCTCGCGAGGCAGGTCCCGCCAGCGGTCCTAGCGAGGTTGGTCGCGCCACCCGTGGTGCGGGCCGCGATCTTCCCAGCATCCTGGGTTTCTTCCTCCTCCTCGGCCGTAGCCCCGGTCAGCACGGTCATGGCAACGGCCGATCCTTCCCTCTCGCACGGCGCGGAGTTCTTGACATTCGTTGGTGTTGTGGTTGTGGAGGTCGTGGTACACACAGTACCGGCTGCCCCTGGAGGATTCGGGCAGATCCTTGCCCCGCTTGGTGTCTGGTTCTGCGGCGAGTACGGCAGCCCCCTTGCGCTTCATGTCCTTGGCCTTGGGCTTCTTCCCTTCTGGGTCCATGGCAGGCAGCTCGAGGAGGGAGAGACGTCCCTCCTCAGCCCTGGCACACTTGTTTGCCAAGTTGAACAGCCCCAGGGAGGTGCAGAGGTCTTCGTGCATCGCCAACTCCTCCATCTTGACGTCGCGCACGCCGTCGGAGAAGGCCGAGATGATGGCCTCCTCGGACACCTTGGGGATCTTGAGGCGCGTGCTGTTGAAGCGCTGGATGTATTTTTGCAGGGTCTCTCCGGGTTGTTGCTTGATGCGGCGCATGTCGCTCACAGCGGGTGGCCGGCTGCGAGTACCTTGGAAGTTGGTGATGAAGCGGGCGCGCATCTGGTCCTAGGAGGAGATCGTGCCTGGAGCCAGATTCAGGAGCCAGGTTCGAGCTCCTTCCTTGAGCGCCATGGGGAACCAGTTCACCCTGACCTTTTCATCCCCGCTGGCAGCCTCGATGCCCAGCTCATAGAGCTGGAGGAACTCTGCGGGATCAGTCGTGCCGTTGTAGCGAGGAGGCAGGTCAGGCTTGAACTTGCCGGGCCACGCGACGCTACGCAGCTCGGTGGTGTACGCGCGGCAGCCCGCGGTGGCCACGAAAGGCTTCGGTTGGTGGAGAGCTTGGTCTTGAGGGTCCCCATGCACTGCAGCTAGGAGCTGGGCGGGGTCTTGGCGCGCCGGAGCTGGAGCAGGGTCGCGACATGCCGGAGCAGGGAGCGCCCTGGCAGCCCCTTGCGGGCGAGGGACTTCTTGGCAGCTCCGTTCTTATTGCGCTGGCGCCTGACGGAGCAGGTTCCGCCCAGGGGCCAAGCGCCTTGGAGCCATGGCATCTTCTTGGTGGGGAGGCGGCTGGTGCGCCTCTGGAGCTTCGTTGCCTGCGTGGGGTGGAGTGTGGCGCAGAGGAACGGACGGCGCGGAAGAGCCCCCTGCGGCATGGACAAGCTCGGCGACGCGGTCGAGCCACTCTTCGTAGACATCGTTGACGGGGCGGTAGCGCAGGAGCTTGTTTGCCACGAGGAGCGCAGCTCGAGCCTCCAAGGGTGCGCGGAGCGCGCGGGACGAAGAACCGGCTGGTGCGAGTGATGGAGTAGCGGTGCGGCCGTCTTGCCGCACGGACGGGTGCTGAGACGATGCCTGCTGCTCGCCCCCCGCCGGACCAGTGGCGGCGTTGACGGCGGGCGACGGGGAACGACAAGGACGCCCACCGATGGGGGCCGTCTGGGCGACGCGAGAAGCGATGGCGGCCCGGCGCTCGGCGCGGGCCCGACGAGCGTCGGACATGGATGCGACGGTCGGAGGAGAACGGAGTGGCGGAGGACAGATTCCGGCGCACCCCCTACCTGGCGCGCCAAATGTCGGATTTCGGGTTCCAGCAGACCCTTAAGGTTCGAACACTGGGGTGCGCGCGGAAATCACGCCCTCTACCTCCCCGTCTCACAAAAATCTAAACTACTAAAGGAACTGCACAAGGGACACAAGATTTATACTGGTTCGGGCCACCATTGTGGTGTAATACCCTACTCCAGTGTGTGGTGGATGGATTGCCTCCTGGTGCTGGTGATGACGAATAGTACAAGGAAGAACAGCCTCGCGAGAGTCTGTTCTTGGCTGGGGTGATGAACTGCTGGGAGGAGTTCAGTCACCTTCTCTCTCTCTCTCTCTTACTTACTCTCTCTGCTTACTAGTCAGATTCATATGCCAAATCCTTTGCTACGTGGGTGGCCGTCCCTATTTATAGCGGCCCTGGTCCTCTTCCCAAACATTGAGTGGGAAGGGAGCCAACAATGGCGGGCTAATTTGAAGGGGAATAGCAAGTACTCTTATCCTGACTAAAGTTGGTCTTCGCCTGCGAAAGACTCTGCGGTGACGCCGTGCTGGGCTCCATGGTGACCTCCGTCTTGTAGTCCGCTTGGTCCTGGTCTCGTTGCACCGAAATGGCAACCTTTGCCTGATGCCTCGGTACTCCGCGGCTGCGCTTGCCCCCTTTGCACCAAAGAGGAAAGAAGGACACTGCGCGCGCTGGCGCCCGCCTGGCACCCTCGATCGTCATGGCTTGCTTCATGGGCACCTCGCGAGGTACCCTGCCTTGATTCCTCCGTCTCCTCGCGAGCCAGCCTGAGGAGGCTGCGCCTGAGGATGCGCCATGTCGTCCGCCTCGCGAGGCTTGGCCCCTCGCGAGGGTCTTGAGTCTTGTGTTGATGAAGATGGGCCATGTTGGGCCTCCTTTGAGCCACGCCGCAGGCCGCAGGCAGGCAAGTCTGGGGACCCCCGTTCCCAGAACGCCGACATTCTTGTTCACCGGACATAGCTGTTCATACCCCCTTGATCCGGTTTACAAGCCGAATTCGAGTTAAACCTGCCTGTTTGCAAGATGCTACTCCACCATGTGACCCGCCGAACTCTTGACAGATACTCTTTTCAATAAGGCCCTAAACTTGTCAAGGTTAAAATGGCAGCCTTTGTCACGAGAGAGCCGGCTTACAGAGAGCTAGGATAAATTCACCTAATGTCATAGTCTCTCTACTATGTGGCCCATTTGTACTCTTAACAATTAATCGTTTCAATAAGACCCTGAACTAGTGAAGGTTAAAACGATGGATTTATGTCACGTGAGAGCCGGCTTACGGGATAAAAAGGCTTTCATGCCAAACTTCTTTTGAAGTAAAACTGATTTTTTTCAAAAACAAAAAAAATAGAGCTGAACTCGTCTGGACCTGTAAAGCTTCTGGCTTACAGACTTACATCCTTACAGCATCATTATGATATTGGTCTGCAGGTATGACTTCATATTTGAATAAATACTTCGGGTTTTTCTAACCCACCCTAGTTATAGACTTTAAGTCGCCAGAATGTATTATATTGGATGTTATGACACGCCCTGGCGTAAACGGCCAGGGTATATGTTGTTCACTATGTGTGCAGGAACATTGCAAGATAATATGATATTCCTTGCAAGCTCATCAATGACGCATAAAAAGTTCATCAACTGTTCTTAAGGCTAAACATGCATGATGGCATGATAGATCATTGTTTTCACTAGCCTATTACACGGCTTTCTAAGCCCAAATGATCAAGAGTTTTTTTAATAAGAAACGTCATGCTGCAGTTTGAGAGCCGCCTCGTGGATCAGTTGTCCTGGTCTTGGCGAGTTGAAGCTTTCGGGTTATCCTGCGCTAGTTCTTCTTCTCCTCCCTTCATTGTTTGGAAGTCAGATGATGCCTAGTCGATGTCGGTTAAAGCTTTTAATTCAGCTTCATCATCTACAAGATCGTACGGATCAACATCAGGAGCAAAGGTGTGCTTACGTATCGGAGGAATGAGCTCTACAATCTCATAAGCCGGCGCTTTCACTTTTGCGTTCTCCTTGGTGTAAGCTGGCTGATACTTAGGCAAATTAGTTTCTTCGGCCAGCTTGGTGGCCAAAGGGCGAATCTCCTTTACACATTTGCAAAAGTTGCTGGCATCAAAGGGAGAATCGTCCTCTTTCAAGCTCGGAAATCCAGTTGCCAGCTCCTCCGGGTCTAGGTCCACCTGCCATGCTTTGGCCCGGCTCAAAGCAGTGATAGCATTGGCTCGCACTGCAGATTGCTTGATCTCTTCAATCCTCTTGGGCACGACAGATAACTTGTCAAATACATCCTTGATAAGTGAAGGTGGTTGCTTCTTATGCAAGATAACTGCTAACGATAGCTGCGTGCCTATGTACAGTTGTTCCACCAAAGTATAAACCGCCTTCAGCTTCACCGACATGTCTTGGCCAAAGTTAGAGCTTCGGGGGCCTGCATGCATAACATATGATAAGTCGCCAGGCGGGTTAAAGAAAGTTACTGGTGCAAAATTGCAATGCAATAACACTTACCAAAGGCGGCTGTCATTTGATTTACATGTCCCTTTAAACCGGATAACTCTTCAGTCACCGGTTTAAGGGTAGCTTCAGCATCTTCAGCTCTTTTCAAAAGAGCTGATTTTTTGGTCTCCCAGCCGGGTCTCTGCATGTCAAAGTATGTCTTTAGTTTTTCAGATATTTCTAAGGCGGCTGTCAGTTCCGATCTGTCCTTCGATGTCTCTGATTGTTGTAAGGTGATGTCCTTCATGCTTAGCTCAGCCTATATCGGAAGGATTGCAAGAAGGCTGTCATTTAAGTCTACAATATTCTCAAATTATTTCGTATCATATAGACTTGGCGGCTGACATATATATTAATATGAGAAGGGTTCTAGTGGTTACCTCAAAGCGCTCTTTCATCGGATTGACTAAGCCGGCTTCCATGTCTCGGCTGGTATGCAGTTGGCTTAAATAGCCCGAATGAATCTCGCTGGCGCTGAAGCTCGCGTAGCTCTCCAAGTCCAATTTCCATTCTCCTTTGTCAGCAGCGGAGATTTCTTCTTTGGCACTGTGTTTTTATAACACAGTGGGATTGCCTGGCTTAGTATAACCAGTCCCAGTGACCACAACATCTTCAACCTCTTCTTCAGCGGGCTTGGTGGAACTTGGCGGTTTAGTACTAGGCGAATCAAGACCCATTGGTTCCACCATGTCATCGTGAGTTTCTGGTGGCGGGTCATCAGCAGCAGCCACCGGAGTTTGTTGAGAGGCTTCAGAGGTGCTCAGTTTCTCAGGCTCAGCAACCTTAGGGTCTTCGGTTGGATTATTCATTTTCAGCTTCTTGCTGGGCTTGGCCATACCACTGGAAATAAGACACATGAAAAGGTTAATATATCAGTGTATAAGTATTAAAGCAAAGAAGTCTAATGTTCTCACTCGGACTGATTATGAAGAGGGGAATATGAGTCCCAGTTGAGTCCCAATTGAGTCACCAGCTGAGTCCCTGATAATTTGAGTCGGAAGGCTTAAGCGGTTGACGGATAAGACCCGCCTCTGGAAAAGATAAGGTTGAATTCTGCGGCACCTCATTTCGGCGCTTTTGAGGAACCGGCGTGTTTGGTAAGCCGGAGGAAAGATTCCCACAACCACTATTCCGGGTTGTGCAGTGAACTTCATGTTGTTGTTTCTTCAAAATAAAGTTGGGATACAAGTCAGCTAAAGGGTGAGAAAACCTTACTTTCCGGCTCGCTTGACGAACCTTCAAACTTGGCAGAGGTTCTGAGTCGGAGGTGATGTAGGGTGGACCCCTAGATGGCCGATCTTTCACGAAAGGAGTGGATTCCGCAAAGTATCACGAGGAACACGAGGGAAAAACACAAAGGGGAACACAAGAGAAACACTCAAAACCAATAAGAACGATCACACATATGCTAGATCACACATAGAGATCACATGATCCAAAGTCAACAAGGGACGATACAAAGGGTAACCGGTTCTTCTCTGAAAGGAGGTCTTGATGGGGGCCACCCTAGAGGGGGTCTTGAATCCAATGTGGATCTTCTCCGAAGAGGGGCCACGATCTCTCTCAAGGAGTAGATCCGTATGGATGAGCGAGACTCTATCTCACAAATGAGCTATCACAACGCTAACCCTAGAAAGAGGGAGGAGGAGGAGTATATATAGTCTAGGTGGGCGAAGGGTTACACGGGCCTCGGGCCCTTACACTATGCGCAGACAGGGGAGGCCAGATGACCAGTCGTCGGGTCGGATGTCCAGGCTTTCGCGAGGGGCCAGATGTCCGGACTGGGGTGGCCGGATGTCCGGGCTGTCGGGGATGGCCTTGACGCTCCTTGGATGGATGGTGCCGAATTTCTGGGCTTCGGGCCGGATGTCCGGGCTAGGCCGATTGTCCGGGATGGGGCCGGATGTCCAGGGCTTGTAGATGCCTAGCGGCTGGGAGGCTGATGCTCCAGGGGCCGGATGTCCAGGGTCATGGCCGGATGTCCGGGGCCTGGAAGCTTTTCTTGACTCCTTTTGTTGGTTCTTTTCATCTGTGAACTTGGGGACTTGTCCGTCTTCACGTGCATCTTCGGCAGTGTCTTCTTGGTACCTGATTATGCACAACATTTCGGACTTAGGTTGTAGCCATGTCTCGAGAGGATCATATGTGATGTCACTAAGGAAGGAAGTCACCTTGGTCTCAAGAGCTCAAGCTCTAGCTCGTGTCATAGGTCCTCTTGGCACATCGTGAGATGATGGTAGGTCCATGGGGATGACCATAGGATGCTCCGCATCATCTCCCCTCCCTTGGGAAAGATCCGACCTCGGATCAAAATCTTCATCACCATGGTAGGGTGAGAGATCTTTGACGTTGAAGATGTCGCTCACGGAGTACTTGTCTCGTGAAATGTTGATATTGTAGGTGTTGTTGTTGTAACGTTCAAGCACCTTGAAGGGTCCATCCGCTCGTGGTAGAAGTTTGGACTTGCGTTCGTGTGGGAAGTGGTCCTTGCAAAGGTGTACCCACACAAGATCACCAATGTTGAAGACCATGGGCTGCTTCTTGAGGTTGAGCTTGGTCGCGAGTTGTTGTACTTGGCGTTCAATGGTGTGCCTTGTATCTTCATGCATCTTCTTGAGATAGTTGACCTGGGCACTTGCGTCCATGTTTGTGCGCACTTGTAGTGGTAATGGAAGAATGTCCAATGGGGACAACGAGTTGAAACCGTAGACGACCTCGAAGGGGGACTTGCTGGTAGTTGAATGTCTTGCTCGGTTGTAGGCGTACTCGGCGATAGGTAGACACTCCTCCCACTCCTTGATGTTCTTCTTGATTAGCACGTGAAGTAGAGTGGAGAGTGTGCGGTTGGTGACCTCCGTTTGGCCCTCGGTTTATGGATGGTATGCCATGGAGAAGAGTAGCTTGATTCCGAGCTTGGCGCATAAGGTTTTCCAAAAGTAGCTTAGGAACTTGGTGTCGCAGTCCGAGACTATCATCTTCGGTACTAAATGGAGGCATAATATTTCCCTACAAAAGAGATTGGTAATATGTGAAGCATCGTCTATCTTGTTACAAGGAATGAAATGAGCCATCTTACAGAATCGGTCCACAACAACAAATATGGAATCCTTTCCATTTCTAGTTCTAGGCAAACCAAGCACAAAATCCATGCTAATATCTTCCCATGGTTGATACGGAATTGGAAGAGGCATATAGAGACCATGGGCTTGAGCTTTAGACTTAGCTTTGCGACATGTAGAGCATCGGTTGGTGAAGCGGTTGACATCGCAGAACATCTTGGGCCCAAAATAGTTCTTGGATAGCGTAGCAAATGTCTTGTCGCGTCCAAAGTGTCCCATTAGTCCTCCTCCATGAGATTCTTGCAAAACTAACAAACGAAGAGAAGACTCAGGGATGCAAAGTTTGTTAGCTCTCATAAGATAACCATCTTTGATGTAATAGTGTTCCCAAGATGTATGCGTCAAAAATTTGGCATAAGGAATAGCAAAAGTACAATCATGCGCATACAAGTCTTTGATGTGCTCAAAGCCAATGGCATCCAATTCAAGTTTAGTATCAAGCATGCGTATGCGGGAAAGTGCATCCGCCACAACATTTTCCTTACCTTTAATATACTTGATGACATAAGGAAAAGACTCAATGAACTCACTCCATTGAGCATGACACTTGTTCAACTTAGTTTGACCCTTAAGGTATTTAAGTGTTTCATGGTCGGTATATATGATAAATTCATGAGGGCAGAGATAATGTCCCCATTCATGCAAAACTCACACTAAAGAATATAGCTCTTTATCGTAGATGGGGTGATTGAGTTGCGCTCCAGAAAGTTTCTCACTAAAGTAAGCTATGGGGCGCTTCTCTTGCGTTAACACACCTCATATGCCATTACCACTAGTATCACAATGAATCTCAAAAGGTTTGTCGAAGTTTGGTAATGCAAGAACGGGAGCATGAGTAAGCAAATTCTTAAACTCATTGAATGTGGTATCTTGGGATGGTCCCCAAACAAAGGGTGCATTCTTCTTACTCAAAGCATGCAAAGGTGAAGCATTGGTACTAAAATCCTTGACGAATCTACGATAGAAACCGGCGATACCAAGAAAACTACGCACTTGGTGCAAGTTGCTTGGTTGGGGCCAAGTTTTAATAGCATTGATCTTAGATTCATCAACATGAACACCCTTAGAAGACACAACGGAACCCAAAAAAACAAGCTTGTCAACACCGAAAAGGCATTTGTCCATATTAGCATAAATATGCTCTTTTCTAAGATTTTGTAGCACAGTTCGGAGGTGGGTGACATGGTCTTTTAGAGATTTGCTAAAGACAAGAATATCGTCAAAATAGACCACAACAAATACACCAATATAAGGTCGAGAAAGAAAATGCATGAGTCACATGAAAGTACGAGGTGCTTCGGATAAACCCATTGGCATAACAAGCCATTCATATAAGCCAAATTTGGTCTTAAATGCGGTTTTCCATTCATCACCTTCTTGGATGCGTATTTGATAGTAGCCACTCTTAAGATCAATCTTAGAGAAAATGGTAGCTCCGCTAAGCTCATCAAGCATATTATCTAGGTGTGGAATAGGGTAAAGATAACGCACGGTAATAGCATTGATAGGACGACAATCGGAACACATGCGATATGTACCATCTTTCTTGGGAACAAGGATTACCGGGACAACACAAGGACTCAAACTTTCTCGTACATGGACGTTGTCGATTTGTTGTTGTACTTGCCATTGGATCTCCTTAGTTTCCTCGGGGTTGACGCGGTAAGGAGCCTTGTTAGGAAGTGGAGCTCCGGCGATGAGGTCGATTCGGTGCTCGATTCCTCATAGAGGAGGTAGACCCGGAGGTAGCTCGTCGGGGAAAACATATTGGAATTCCTGCAATAGAGAAGATAGCACTAAAGGTAGATTGTGAGAGGTGTTAGCTTTTGATGCCTCGTCCTTGCACAAAAGGACATAATGCATGACACTAGATGGGTTCTCACACACTTCTCTTATCTCACTTTGGTGGCAGATAGAACTAAGTTCTTCTTGTTGCTCATCGTGGAGTCACTCAATTTGGGCTTGTGGCGCTCACTCTCTTTTGGGTGGTTCACTCTCTCACTATTCTCTCCATGATGGATGGCTTGCTTGTCAACGATCACTTGGCTTGGAGACATAGGGCGAAGTACGTACTCCTTTCCTTTCATCTTGAAGATATAGTGATTCGTACGTCTGTTGTGTACGACACCTCGATCAAATTGCCATGGTCGCCCAAGAATAAGGTGGCAAACGGTCATTGGAATGACATCACACTCCAAAGTGTCTTCGTATGCTCTGATTTTGAAGGAGACTTGCACTCTATGCTTGACTTGGATAGTGCCGGAGTCGCTAAGCCATTGAACTTTGTAGGGATGTGGGTGCTTCATCTTGACCAATTTGAGCTAGGAGCATACTTCATCACTTGCTAAGTTATGGCAACTCCCTCCATCGATGATGACCTTGACGGACCTTCCATTGATGCCGGCCTTGGTATGAAAGATATGGCATCTTTGGTCTTCTTCTTGTTGATTTTGAAGAGTCAAGACCTTGGAGACAACGAGAGTGGGGCCTGAATCTTCGTCACGAAAGACTTGTTCCTCTTCATATTCGTTCACTTGTCGGTGCATGGCCACTTTCTCAAGAGCTTCCATTTCTCCTTCACTGAAGGAGTCATAAGTACCATCATTGTTGAGGATCATGGTTCGCTTGTTGGTACACTCAAAGGATTTGTGGCCTCGGCCTCCATATGTGAAGCATTTGAAGGAACTTGTCTTGACGGTCTCATCGGTTGGGGTAGAGGATGATGAAGCTCTCAGCTTGAAGTTGCTTGTAGTAGGAGGATGACTTGAGGTTGTCGATTTTTTCTTGTAACTCAACTTGCAGGAGTTGCTTGTAGATGTCTTGGTTGAGGTAGAATGTGTTGGGGTCGTCAAAGCTTGGTTGTTGGAGAAACCATAGGACATGGATGAGAACTTGCCATAATTGAAGTCATCTTGCACATGTCGTTCCGCTTTGGTAGCTTGATGCACGAGCTCTATGAGGTTCGAGTATGGTTGGAAGTCGGCGATCTTCTTGATAGGATGATTGAGTCCATTCAATAAACGTGCCATAGTTTGCTCATCATCTTCCATGACATTAGCTCATATCATGGCAATCTCCATTTCCTTGTAGTATTCTTCGACGCTCTTGGTTCCTTGCTTGAGGAGTTGGAGTTTCTTTAAGAGGTCGCGGTTGTAGTAGGTTTGCACGAAGCATGCTCTCATGACATCCTTCATTTGCGCCCAAGTAGTGATGGGTGGTTCACCTCTTGCCGCTCGGCGCTCAATGACTTGTTCCCACCAAATGAGGACGTAGTATTGGAACTCAAGGGATGCCATTGTGATCTTCTTCTCTTCCTCATAGTTGTGCAAGCGGAATATTTTGTCAACCTTCAATGCCCATGATAGGTACACTTCAGGCATGGTGAACTTAAGCTTGTCGTATCATTGCTCTTCATTGTGTTGGGGTCGGGGATGATGACGTCCTTGACAAGGAGGATCGTCTCTCTCAAATTGTTCTTGTCTCGGATGATTTCCATTGTCTCCTTGTTCTTGGTGAACTTGGGGTTCTTGATGAGGAGGTCGTGCAACTTGACGATGCACTCGAGCTTGATAGTTCCTCTCTTGAACTTCTTCATGAAGCGCTTCTTGTTGTTCACGAGCTTGTCGGTTGCGCGTGGCTATGACTCGACTTGAATCTTGGAGGGCTTGTTGCGCCTCAAGTGCTTGAGCTTCTCGCAATTGTTGTTCTTGACGTTGTGCCTCGGCGTCTTGTGCATCTTGGTGTAGTCGTGCTCGCTCTTCCTCTTTGTGTTGGCGTCGCCGTTGCCGTTCTCGTGCTTGCGCAAAAGTAGCTTGGTTTTGACGATGTGTTCTTGAGAGTTGTTGTCGTGTAGAGGGTTGTGGTTTTCTTGACGATCTTGGCGCACGGCACGTCAAAGACTTATACAAGATCATGTTTGTTTTGGATATCATGTTCACATGTATGTAGCAGAATCAGCTCATGTTTTGGAGCTTTCTACCATAGTCCATTTCCCGAGAATCTCGCAACGCTATCTCGTCGGTTTGTGTTGCAAACTTTCTTTCAAGACATGCTATCTGAACTATCCTGTTACCAACCAGATCTGAATCTCGGGCAGATGTGATGGTTGGAACGTTTCCCAAGAGCTATAATATTGGTCTCTTTGTAACCGGTAGAGTGGATGTCGTGGCCAACACACCCAGCCGAAAGACCCATTATTGTAGTATCTTGATTGAGAAATTTAGCCACCTTTCCATAAGGATTCCGTAGGATTTAGTTCCATAGTTATTCCTTATGGATTCTTGCGCTCCCGAAGTCCGACCTTCTACCTGATGTTCTAGATACCAAGCCATATCAATAAATGGGTTACGCTAGCACATCAAGGAGAACATTTGAAGCAGAGTGCTAAATGTCTCTCGGCCGGCCATCTACATTTTGATCCCTTGGCCTCGCTAAGGTGAAATTTGAGAAAGTGTTATCTTTCTTTGCATCTGCATCTTCCACCATTATTCATCATGGTAGCATGTTGTGTTGCCAGGATCCTTGACACGGATATTGGTAAAACCTTGATGAATACGAAAATGCTCAAGTTCTTGAGAGCACGCGCAAGCACTAGGATTTATCGTCGGCATTAATTGGGATCCGCTCTCAGTTACTTCGATTATGCCATAACCTTTCAAACAGTGGAATCTCTCTCTACTGTTGGGTTTCTCCCCAGTTACTAGAATCATTCCCAGCATTTGCATTTTGTTCCCAGATTGCACCGCCATTGTGTCATCCTACTACGGACTACCCTTCTCAGTAATTACTGATCAGGATCATCTTCAAAGTGGTCCTACCACGGGTTCCATCCATTTCCGATGATAAGAAAAAACCATCCATTGCGTTGTCTTCAACAAGGTAGTCCACATCATCCATCCTAGTTTGAGTATGCCATTCTTCCGAACTCCCTCGATTGTGATTTTCCTTAGGCTGGTATAAAGAGTTTCAATGATCTAGATATCAAAAGTAATTCCTTTTGCCCCTTAAGGGAATAATCCTATGATTCACCTCCTCTAAGGTGCCCCATTATGGGATCATGGTAATTGTTTCCTCGCTACTTTGAAACCCTCGTCAAATTGTTTCTTTCGTCCCTCTTGATGCATGTTTTGCCTCTCAACTCCAGAGATGTTTCTATGTCTCACTCCATGAGTTGATCTTGAGTTGCTCGATCTTTGAGAAGATCGATTTCTGTAGAGCTTCTTTCTGTCAACATCATGCTGGACAAAGATCTCGAAGGCAAGGACATCAAGATCAATATGATGCAAGGTATCAACAGCTACTAGAAGGGAAAATCGATCATGAGGATTTTGATAGTTTTGTGACCACCTTTTTCCTTACCTCACGTCTTGAATCTCGGGACGAGATTCTTGTTTAGTGGGGGTGAGTTGTCACATCCCTAGCTAGTCACTGCTTGTCCTAGCATCAATCATCTTGCATCATGTTTAAATTTATGAAAGTTGAATTGGGGAAAGTGGAAAGCCTCAAAAATCATTTCTAAAAATGATCAACATTAAAAATTGCTTCAAATAAACCTAAGAAAATGTTCTTGTTCATTTCTGAAAATATTGGCAAGAGGTAAAATTCAAACTAATATTTTTGGAATCTCAGAAATACTTATTTTGGGACTTTGAATTAAATCAGTAAATATTTGGATTGGATTTATATTTACTATATATTAAGTATAAGTCCAGAAATTCCGAAACTCCATGTGTGACTTTGGTTTTGTCCATTTGATCCACATGCAAACTTTCAGAAGCTTATAAATTGATTTGGTATTTAAATCAAATCAAAACAAACAACAGGAAATTAGAAAACAGAAACAAATTAGCAGAGAGAGAAGAGAGAGAACCCACCTGGGCCTTACCTATAGCCGGCCCAGCTAGCTGCCAAGCCCACCAGGGGCAGGGGCGTCTTCCTCCCCACGCCAGTAGGACGCCGCGCGTGTGGTCGCCGCATGCCGGCACGCTCCGAGCCACCTCCTGCTTCCGCCGATGCTGTTGGCTGGCTAGAGAGGCCACACAACCCCCCGACCCCTCTGGTCTATCCACTCCTCCTCTCCCCTCTTCTGCTCTCTCCCCGCACCGCACTCGAGCGCGCTCATTGCCGCCGCTCGCTGCTGCCACGGCCACCGTCATCTCTTCACCTCACCATCGTGTCCCAGAGCTTCGCCATCGCCGCCTACGCCTCCCCGATGACTCGCGTGCCACCGGACGCCCCCGAACGACCTCACCGAGCTCGTCTTCAACCTCCCGATGCCGGAGATCCCCTCACCTCCCTGCTTCGCTCCGGTTCCTCCTCGGGGCCGCCGTCTGCGTTGCCGTGACTGCTGTGAGCCACTGACCCTTCTCCCCCTTCCGTTCTCACTCTCGTGCACTGTACACGCCGCCTCAAGCTCGCCCGCATGCACCGCCGCCTGTGCTTGCCGCCGACGTGTCTCCGGCCATCTAATGGTCCGGCCATCGTGCCCCGCTTCCTCCCCACGCCGCATAGAGCACGTAGGTGCCACGCACGAGCCACTACGGCCGTCATAGCGACGACCTCAAGCTCACCCGAGCTCCGGCAGCCGCCAAGGTCATCGCCGACGACTACTCCGGCCATCCCAGGCCCAACCACCACCACTACTCGATGCGGACGTGCGTCCGCATCACATAGATGCCTCCACCGGCCGTTTGGTCACTGAAGATGCAAACCGAGGCTCGCCACCGCGACTGGCCTCGCCAGTGTCAAGTCACCGGTGGGGTTGACCCACTTTGACCACGACTGGCCCCCCCCTGCATCGATGACATGTGGGGCCGGCCTCTGACTAGAGTTAGTTTAGATTTTAATTAGTCCTAATTACCATTGTTAGAGGTTAATCACCTCGCTAACTAACTCTGTATCACTGACATGTGGGCCCATGCCCTAATTAAGTTAGGTTAGTATTTAACTTAGCACTAACTAATAGAGTTAGTTTGTTGTGTCACTGACCTATGGGTCCCATAGGTCAGGGTTGACCTGGCTGACTCCGTTGACCTGCTGACCTCAGCCTGACGTCATGCTGATGTAGTATATGTTTCTGGGATTTTAAATAAATCAGAAATAATTTATTTATTTTCAGAAAATACCCTAAACTTCTAAAAATCATAGAAAATAAACCGTAACTCCAAATGAAATAATTTATATATGAAAAATTATCAGAAAAATATGAAGAATCTGTTTATGCCATGTTCATGCATGTTTGAACAAGTTAACCTCACTGATTAGGACCATTCATGTTTATGGAATAAATGTCAATTAGTTTTGGAGTTGGAATTTGCTATAGGTTTGAATTCCACTTCAATGAATATGACTAACTATTGCACTAGGTCAATCTAGTACTTTAACATGACATATCATTCATATGAATGTGCATTGCATTGATTGTGGTTCCTTTTGTGTTTGCCGGTGGTTGTTCCCTCTTAGTAGATGATGTTTCCGACGATGAGTTCGATGACACCGATGTAGAGCTATAATATCTTCAGAAGTGACAGGCAAGCAAAACCCCCCTTGTTCATTCCGATACAATCCCACTCTCTCGCTCCTACTCTCTTTTACTGCATCAGGACAACAATGAATCAACTGTTACATGCTGCGGTAGTTGAACCCCTTTCCTCTGCATGACATGTCATTGCAACAGTAAATAGATGAAACCCACTAGCATGAGTAGGAGTTGTTTGAGCCCTGATGTGCCTACTCATTCATGCTTGTTTGTCATGCCTACTATTTCTTAGAGTTGTGTTAGGTCTGATTCATCGGGGATGAATTGGAAAGTTGTGAACATGTCCTACTGTGTGTGAGCTAAGTGTGTTGAACATGATTTGGTAAAGGTATCGATGAGAGGCCATGTAGGAGTACATGGTGGGTTGTTTCATTGGAACCGTCCTTAAGCGCCGAGATCTGTATGTGTGATTTAAGAATTAGTTACTACCATGCATTAGGCCCGAAACCAATGGACCCTCTCGGCTTCCTAACCACCCTAGTCCTCTGTCCAGGAGTTGCAACTAGTTTCTGGTGTTTATAGGATATGTGTTGGCGGCCATGCGTAGCGCTGACCCTAGGGGTGGGCTATGATGCGGTAGATACACCGTGGCACGGTGTACCGAGTCGCCCGTTTGGTGTCTCGGGAACCCTGTACACATCGTTCGGGCCGTATGTGGAAACCTCGCCCGGACTCCCTGCGGATGGAACCTGGATAGGCAATAAACCTGGACTAGAGACTTGAGTGTTTAGGTATGCCGTGGCTGACACCCTCGTTGGGCTTCCGCTTGAAGGTTGTCGAGTACATGTCGTGTAAACAACGGTAAGTGGTGAGAGCGTGTGTGAAGAAGTACACCCCTGCAGGGTTAACATCATCTATTCGAATAGCACGTCCGTGGTAAAGGACTACTTGGTTGCCTATACAGTTCATAGACAAGTGAAAGTGGATACTCTAAAACTCGCAAGATAAGCGTGAGTACTATGGATGGTCTTCTCGTAGGGAGACGGGAGCGGATCCATAGTGGTGTATTGATATGGGGAATATGTGGACTCGTGTGCGCCACCTCAAAGAGTTACTTGCAGTCATAGTTTAGGATAGCCACTGAGTCAAAGCTGGCTTGCTGCAGTCAAACTCCACCACCCCATTTGTTGATACTGATGCATATGTAGCTAGTTCTGATGTAAGTCTTGCTGGGTACATCTGTACTCACGTTTGCCTATTTTATGTTTTGCAGAGAGACGTCAGTCTCGCTAGTAGTTCCGTGTGGACTTCGACGTTTAGCTTGATACCTCAGCTACGATCTTGTGCCCTCGGTAGGGTCTGGTAGATAGTCAGGCTTCTCGGCCTTTTTCATTTGTAGATGTCTGTACTCAGACATGTTAAGCTTCCGCATGTGCTTTGACTTGTATGCTCTGAATGTTGGGTCATGAGACCCATGTTTGTAATATCTTGCTCTACGGAGCCTAATGAATAAATACTTTGAGTTGTAGAGCCATGTTATGATTGCATGTTGTATTTGCACTTATCGAGCATATTGTGTGTATGATTGAAATGCTTGGTATGTGTGGGATCCGACAATCTAGTTGTTTATCATTGGTAGCCTCTCTTATGGGGAAATGTAGTCGGGTGTTTCCACTGAGCCTTGGCAGTCCGCTACAGCCCGGTTTACTGAAGTCCTGCTAGCCCAGCACTACTACTCTGGAACACTTAGACTGGCCGACATGTGATTCACTTCGTTCCTGTGTCTGTCCCTTCGGGGAAATGTCACGCGGTGACTTCCGGAGTCCTGCTAGCCTGCTACAGCCCGGGTTCCCGGAGTCCTGTTAGCCCAGTTGCTACAACCCGGATTCACACGCTGATGACCGACATGTTCGATGTTCTTTCATGTATGCCTGTCCCCGTAAGTTAGTGCCACTTTGGGTTCACGACTAGTCATGTCGGCCTGGGTTCTCTGTCATATGGATGCTAGCGACACTATCATATATGTGAGCCAAAAGGCGCAAACGGTCCCGGGCCAGCTAAGGTGGCACCCGTGGGAATACCGTGCATGAGGCCGCAAAGTGATACGAAGTGTTACATGCTAGATCGGTGTGACTTAGGATCGTCGTCCTGACAACATGTCATCGTCTTGCTCGATGAAGAGTGGGTTGGTAGAAGTACTTGGCCTATCCATCATTCCAGGCAAATATGTGAGTGGGAGAAAGAGAAGAACTTATACCAAATGTACCTTGACTGATGTTGAAAAGTGATCAATGATCACTCAATGTGGAACAAGGAAATAACACAATTGGTACCAATTCTTGCCGGTTTCTCACACCTACATAAGTAAAATCTTATGGCGGAGCTCGGTTAGGATGGTGGCACAAAATTTGAACCAATTGTTAGTGAGCTTCAATAATGTTGGAAAAGATTCGCAAATTAGCAAATGCAACAAGTAGACCAATAGCAAAATATTGTACACGGACACACACACACAAAGAGGTAAATGTGGTCGTGCAACCAAGGAATGAGCCAAAATGTGGAATCCACGAAAATGCTCTTGTTGCACAACACTAGAGAGACGCTAGCACGATTGCACAATAGGCGGACATGAAGACTTGTTCACGACCTACTAAGAAAAAATGCAACAACTTCTATCCCAAGTATGCTCTATGTATGGTATTCCGATGATATGATCCAAGATGATCTAGTATGACAATCTTAATGTAGTATGATGCTATGGTTCTTGCTTAAAATCTCTTTGCTTATCTTTCCCTTTTGCTTAAAAGGTTGTTTGGCTCTTTCTCTTTTGAGCTCTTTTCTCATGCAATTCTTCTCAAACCAAGATAGCAATTGTGTATGCGATGACAACTTTGTGACACAAGAGATGATACCAAGATATGCACCAATGAGATGGTATGTATGCTATGGGAAGTATGATTACTAATGTGCACATGTGACATTGCCAGCAATACTCAAAGGCTAGTCTCGATAGGTAAGATACGCAAAATTGGGCTATGATGGCTATCAATGTAATGGCAAGAATGATGTATCATGATACCAAGATGAGTTTATCGTTTCTTGCTTACGGTATGGTGGCAAAATGGTGAAGTGGTTGTTGATGACGAATCCATGGCGAAGATGAGTGGTGGTGATGTTGATGTCGAATCGTACCTAAATAGCCGAAACACAATAGGACACGGGACCGCAACTCAAATTCTCAAGACAAAACGTGTCAAAATTGGTAATGGGTAAGCGATGGGGGTGTATGTGGGAAATGTTGGTGCTATGCGGAAGTGGTGGTGGTGGTATCCGGAAGTGGATGTGGGCACCGGAACAAAATTTGGCGAGATTTGGACGGAAAACGGGGCGGTGGATGGAAGTGATGCTGTCAGGGGCCGGATGTCCGGGGGTTTGGGCTGGATGTCCGGGCTCTGGATCCGTGGACAAACTCGAGGAAGTCCGCATGGAAGGGGCAAAATCGGGGGAAAATTCCGGAGATTTTGTGGATGGAAAGCTAGACCTACCTGCAACACATGAAATCCGCGGATCAAATCCAACAAAACTTCACCACACCAACAAATCACAAAAAAATTGGGGGGGGGGCTATTTTTGTGGGGAATTTTCGAATTAGGGACAAAATCAACAAAATAAGGCTAGAAAACACAACGGGGAGGCTCCGAAATCGTGATCAACGTGGCTCTAGATACCAAGATGATGTAGGGTCGAACCCGAGATGGCCGATCTTTCACGAAAGGAGCAGATCCCACAAATAATCACGAGGAACGCGAGGGGAAAACACAAAGGGGAACACTAGAGAAACACTCAAACCAACAAGAACGATCACACATATGCTAGATCCAAGTACACATAGAGATCATACGATCCAAAGTCAACAAGGGACGATACAAAGGGTAACCGGTTCTTCTCCGAAAGGAGGTCTTGATGGGGGCCACACTAGAGGGGGCCGCGGTCTCTCTCAAGGAGTAGATCCGCATGGATGAGCGAGGCTCTATCTCACAAATGAGCTATCACAATGCTAACCCTAGAAAGAGGGAGGAGGAGTATATATAGTCTAGGTCGGCGAAGGGGTACACGGGCCTCGGGCCCTTACACTGTGTACAGATAAGGGAGGCCAGATGTCCAGGCATCTGGCTGGATGTCCGGGGTGGGGTGGCCGGATGTCTGGGCTGTCGGGGATGGCCTTGATTGATGAGGACATCACTAACAAAGTTAAACCCACAACCCCTATTGATACATATACAAGACCAATTACTAGAGCTCGCGCATGCCAATTAAATTACCAGGTACTTTCATTTCTTGGTAATGATTCTAATGTTCGTGACAATATGATGCTGCCTAAATTGGATACATTTGTCTTGCTTACAAATGAAGGGCCTAGCTTGGACAAGAAGGATGATCATTGGAGCAAGATCAAGCATGGAGATGATGGCATGCGCAAGGGGAACAAGAACGGAGTTACAAGTGATCATTTCAAGACTTTGAAGCCACCATAATGAGTGTGTGAAGCCTTGGATGAAATATAGAAGATGCCACTTCATAAATTTCATCCAGAGACTATTATAGGTGCTGCATCACCTTATTATTGGGCCAGGCCCATGTAATTTCGAAATACTTGAGTATAGGCTGTTTTTAGAGTCCGTATGTGTGGGGAAACAAGAGTTAGGGTTGGTTTCGGACCCCTCCTCCAAGGGCCATGAAATCCCCCCTCTTCCTCCATATATACAGCCCTTAGGGCATCGTTTAGACTTTGGGTTTTTTTAGATTAAAGTTCACCATAGCTGCAACTTCATGTACTTCGTTTGTGTTCAATGACCAAACAAAGGCATCACAGAACCCCACCTTGATAAATAAAGCTTTCCTCTTATATTCGCAATATCCAGATTGCAATCTTAGTTTTTTTGCTTGTTCTCCGTTTGCCTGCAGGAAACAGACCTTCGTGGTCAGGTTGATTGTCCTCCGGCTTGGTCAATAACCTCTCGGAGTTGGTTTAGCGATTGCTAAGGCGCGACGTCCTCGCACATTCATAGTCGGATCATCAAAGCCGACTTCCTCCAAAATGATAGCCACCATCTTATCAAAAGACGGGACACCTTTGCCTCTATCAAGTGGTATCAGATTTCCAAGTTGCTCGGTGAGATTTTACTATTTTTTCATAGTTTAGATCGAGTCTATTCTTCATACCTATAGTCCATGAAAAAGCCAAAAAAATAGGCTTAGTTCATCCTATCTGAACCAATCTGAGCCTTTGCATAATCTTTTCTGTATTTGCTTTGTTGAATTTGCGGTTGCATCGTCATGTCAAGTTGTTGGTCTTAGCATCTAGTCCTTTGGAGTTTCGAGTTCTCTTCATAGGTTTTCACGTCGCCGCTGCCATATATCACCACCGCATCATCAGCATCGCTGCTGCCGTATACCACCACCGCACCAACTTCATCACCGCTGCCATATACCACCACCACATATTCACCGCTAATCCGAGTCCAAATATGCCACCACCTCTCCCGTGCCATCACGCCAATCTGAGTCCACCTGCAACATATATTCGCCACTAGTCTGAGTTCCTCCAGATTCATCGCCTCCATGAGTCCGAGTTCCACCAGATTCATCTCCGCCACCAGTCCGAGTCCAGTATTTTGTTACTCTGTTTTGGATTTCCAGATCACGCCATATTCTGAGTCATGATAGAGTAGAACTCCTGAACTTTTGTGATACCCGCAGTAGGACTCCCAAATGATTATAAGAACATTCAATATGAGGCAAGCATTCTTCCCACATTTTCTTTTTATTCTTCAAAACAACCCTAAGCATAGTAGACAATGTTCTATTGACTACTTCAGTTTGACCATCAGTTTGGGGGAGACAAGTAGTACTAAAAAGCAGTTTAGTCCCCAACTTAGCTCATAAACATCTCCAAAAGTGGCTAAGAAATTTAGTATCATGATCCGGAACAATAGTATTTGCCACACCAAGCAAGCGAATAATTTCACGAAAGAACAAATCAGCAACATTAACAACATCATCGCTTTTATGACATGGTATAAAGTGTGCCATTTTCAAGAATCTATCCACGACAACAAATATGCTACCCTCCCCTTCTTTGTTTGACGTAAACCTAAAACAAAGTCTATAGATATATCCTCCCAAGGAACACTAGGTACATGCAAAGGAATATATAAACCTGGATTGATTCGTGACTTATCTTTAAAATTCTTCATTACATCTTTAAAATCAGCATCATTGACATATTGATCTTTGATGGTCTCCAAACCAAATATTTTGAAGTCAAGTTGTGAAAGCATAGTATAGCGACAAGAAAATGCGTCAGCAATAACATTTTCTTTACCCTTCTTGTGTTTAATGACATAAGGGGAAGTAAGAATGAATTTAACCCATTTAGCATGTCTATGATCCAGTTTAGCTTGACTTTTAATATGTTTCAAGGATTCATGATCAGAATGTATAACAAATTCTTTGGGCCAAAAATAATGTTGCCATGTCTCTAAAGTCCGAACAAGAGAAAATAATTCTTTATCATAAGTAGAATAATTCAAACTAGGCCCACTCAATTTACAAAAAAATATGCAACAGGTTTGCCATCTTGTAATAACACACCTCCTAATCCAATTCCACCAGCATCGCATTCAAGCTCAAAAGTCTTATCAAAATCAGGAAGTTGGAGTAAAGGAGCATGTATCTACTTATCTTTCAATAACGTGAAGGATTCTTCCTGTGCGGTATCCCAAACAAAAGGCACATCCTTCTTTGTAAGCTCGTTGAGAGGTGCAGCAATGGTGCTGCGATCTCTCACAAAACGCCTATAGAAACTAGCGAGGCCAAGGAAACTTCTGACTTGTGTGACCATTTTGGGCTGCGGCCAACTCTCAATAACTTCAATCTTGGCTTTATCAACTTCAATTCCCTGTGGAGTAACAACATAGCCAAGAAAAGATACTCGATCGGTGCAAAAGGTGCACTTCCCAAGGTGATGCGGAGCATCCTACGGTCATCCCCATGGATCTACCATCGTCTCACGAAGTGCCATGAGGACCTATGACACAAGCTAGAGCTAGAGCTCTCAAGACCGAGGTGACTTCTTTCCTTAGTGATGTCACATATGATCCTCTCAAGACATTGGTACTACCTAAGTCCGGAATGGTCTGCATGATCAGGTACCAAGAGGACCCTCCCGAAGATGCACGTGAAGACGGACAAGTCCCCAAGTTCATGAACGAAGAGAACCAACAGGAGGAGTCAAGAACAGCTTCCAGGCCTGATGAGGACATCAATACTATTGTTACACCCGTAGCCCCTGCTACTATACATACTGGACCAATTACTAGAGCTCGCGCACGCCAATTAAATTACCAGGTACTCTCGTTTCTTGGTAATGATCCTAATGTTCATGAGAATATGATGCTGCCTAAATTGGATACATTTGTTTTGCTTACAAATGAAGATCCTAGCTTGGAGAAGGATGAACATAGGAGCAATAACAAGTATGGAGATGATGGCATGCGCAAGGGAAACAAGAACGGAGTTTCAAGTGATGATTTCAGGACTTTGGAGCCATCGTAATGACTGCGGCTTGGACGAAATATACAAGATGCCACTTCACAAATTTCATCCAAAGGCTATTATAGGTGTTGCGTCACCTTATTATTGGGTCAGGCCCATGCAATTTTGAAATATAGACATATAGGCTATTTTCAGAGTCCGTATATGTGGGGAAAATAGAGTTAGGGTTGGTTTCGGACCCCTCCTACAAGGGGCCACAAAATTCCCACCCTCTTCCTCCTTATATATAACCCTTAGGGCATCATTTAGACTTTGGGTTTTGTTTAGATTAAAATTTCACCATAGCTACAACTTTGCGTACTTTGTTTGTGTTCAACGACCAGACCAAAACGTCACAGAACCCCGCTTGATCAATAAAGCTTTCCTCTTTTATTCAATATCCAGATTGTAATCTTAGTTTCTTACTCGTTCTTCGTTTGCTTGCAGGAAATAGACCCTCATGGTCAGGTTGATCGTGCTCCGGTGTGGTCAATAACCTCGCGGAGTTGGTTTAACGATTTCTAAGGCGCGACGTCCTCGCGCATTCATAGTCGGATCGTCAAAGTCTACTCCATCCAAAACGATGGCCACCATCTCATCGAAAGATGGGACACCTAAGTGGTATCATATTTCCAGGTTGCTCGGTGAGATTTTATAGTTTTTCATAGTTCAGATCGAGTTTGTTCTTCATACCTAGAGTCCACGAAAAAGCCAAAAAAAATAGGGTTAGTTCATCCTATCCAAACCAATCTGAGCCTTTGCATAATCTTTTCTGTATTTGCTTTGTTGAATTTGCGGTTGCATCGTCATGTCAAGTTGCTGGTCTTAGCGTCTAGTCCTTTAGAGTTTCAAGTTCTGTTCACAGGTTGTCACGTCGCCGCTGCTATATATCACCACCGCATCATCATCATCGTTGCTGCCATATAGCACCCCCGCACCACCTTCATCGCCGCTGCCATATACCACCACCACATATTCACCACCAATTTGAGTCCATATACGCCACCACATATCCGCCGCCATCACGCCAATTCGAGTCCACCTGCAACATATATCCACCACCAGTCCGAGTTCCACCAGATTCATCTCCGCTACCAGTCTGAGTTCCACCGGATTCATGTCCGCCACCAGTCCGAGTCTAGTATTTTGTTACTCTGTTTTGGATTTCCAGATCACGCCATACTACGAGTCATGACAGAGTAGGACTTCTAAACTTTCATGCTACCTGCAGTAGAAAAATAGTTCCAGTTTTAAAAAAACTAAGTCTGGAAAATTCTGGCTAGGCAGTTTTTAGACCATTTGTAGACTGTTTCGAAAAAAATGTTGTGGAGCAAAAAAAGAGAGGAAAAAAGCGCAAAAAGGTGAAAAAAGGAAAAAAAATCAGAGCGTGCTCCTCCCTTTTTTACGTGTAGCGCAGTGATTTTGTTAGTGTTCTAGGCTCGTGTCTCTAGCACGGTTTAGCCTAGGACCAACACAGTACCGTCATTGAGCATTTATTCAACTTTGCATCTCTGAATTGATTATTGCTGACCCTTTTTGCTACCATATTATAAGCCTTCCTGGCTCCACATACATCTACGTCGTGCATTTGACTCTCCCTGGTAATCGCTCTATCCAAGCTTTGAGAGTTTTGACTACAACGGTTGCCAATCACCGCCTGCTTCTGGGTAAGAACTGGTAAGAATTTGAGATTTGCTTGACGGATTTGTGACACCCACCACCACCTCTTGTTAGTAGTCTGTAGGATCATATTCGTGTGTGTTTCTTTTGCTACTAACCATGGCAGGATCACAAGCCGACGAGATTGACTGGGAGAAAATGACGAACAAAGAGTTACAGGATAAGTTTCAGCAAATGATGAGTGTTCAGGTGGAAGATGTGCTAAACAGATTTGAAGAGGCCACGGAAAATATAGATGGCATTGAGAGGGCCTTCGAAACAAAGCTCGATAACAAGTTTAATGAATTGATCACGCGTCTTCCACAACCACCGTCCGCTGCACCTGTCGCACCTCTGCAACAACAACAACAACAACAACAACAACAACAACAACAACAACAACAACGACGACGACGACGACAACGACAACAACAACAACAACAACAACAACAACATCGCCTTCCAAATCAAGTGGGACGAGCACAACGCGTTCCCCTTGAGCCTGGTCAAACTTCTGGTGCCTCTGTACCTACTGTTGATGCTTTTGTAGCTCCTGCTGCTACTGCAGAGGTGGAGGACCATTACGAGGATGAGGTTGATCAAAATCAGAACCACCACCGCTGTCGGTGTCAAAACCGGTAGATCTCGGGTAGGGGGTCTCAAACTGTGCATCTAGGCCCGATGGTAACAGGAGGCAGGGGACACGATGTTTTACCCAGGTCTGGGCCCTCTTAATGGAGGTAAAACCCTACGTCCTGCTTGATTGATATTGATGATATGGGTAGTACAAGAGTAGATCTACCACGAGATCAGAGAGGCTAAAACCTAGAAGCTAGCCTATGGTATGATTGTATGTTATTCTACGGACTAAAACCCTTCGGTTTATATAGACACCGGAGAGGGTTAGGGTTACACAAGGTCGGTTACAAAGGAGGAGATATTCATATCTGTATTGCCTAGCTTGCCTTCCACGCCAAGTAGAGTCCCATCCGGACACGAGACGGAGTCTTCAATCTTGTATCTTCATAGTCCAACAGTCCGGCCAAAGGATATAGTTCGGCTGTCCGGAGACCCCCTAATCCAGGTCTCCCTCAGTAGCCCCTGAACCAGGCTTCAATGACGATGAGTCTGGCGCGCAGTATTGTCTTCGGCATTGCAAGGCGGGTTCCTCTCCAAATTCTGTGTACCTGTCGAAATAGTGTACGGTTTCTTGTGAATGTTGCACTCCTTGGCTTCCACGCCCAATAATGGCCACTTTCCATGTGTCGAGCGAATGTGAAGAGCTAGGGTGTTTTCACATTTAACCCCCTAGCTGTGTGAATGAGCCGCCTATTAAAAAGGCGAGGATTCAGATCCAAATCACACCATCCTCCCTTGGCGAGCCTTCATCGGAGCGCGCCCGACAGAGATCCATTCCATCATGGCCGGTCGACGCAGCTCCTCCTCTCGCTCGCCTAGCTCCAAGCCTGGAGATTTGGAGAGATGTTCCGTCCCGCACAGCAAATTAGTGATGCTTTAGACCAAGTGATTTCTTCCCCTAGCGTACATGGTCCCGGTTCGAGCCGGGCTCGCCACCTATAATGGCGGAGAGCAAGCGGAGAGCCTTCCCAATCCCTCCAAGGGAGAGCGGGTATGCCTTATTCCTTATTTGGTAAGAGGGCTCGGATTCCTAATTCATCCATTTCTCCGGGGGCTCCTGGAGTTCTATGGCCTCCAGTTGCACAACCTTACGCCTGCCTCCATGCTGCATATCGCGGGATTAGTAGCCCTTTGTGAGTTGTTTTTGGGCTGTGAGGCTCATTTCGCTCTGTGGAAGAAGTTGTTCTGCCTTGTGCCCCGTTCTCAGAAGGGGTCAATATATCAAGTGGGCGGAGCCGAAGTGTGGCATGTTGCCGGGACCGGATACCTATCCGGAACCCCAAAGAAGACGTCTGAAGACTGGCCTTCAGAATGGTTTTATATAGAAGACGCCCCCCTCCCGAATCCTATTCAGATCGGCCTTCCTGAGTTCGACAACGCCCCTTTGAAGAAGCGCCGGAGCTGGCGTCCACAGAGCTCCCTGGAGGAAGATGACAGGGACATTCTTTACCTGATGAGCCGGATAAGTTTTTTACCTCGATCCGGATTGACCATGATTGAGGTCATGGCCATATGTATCATGCGGGGGGTGCAGCCGCTTCAGTATAGAGGCCACCCCATGTGGGATTTCAACAGGGAGGATGACGCCACCGGCTACGGCCATAAAGGGCCGGGATCGGTTGCTGATCTAATAAAGATCTTATCCACTTTGTACAAGGGAGAAGATGAGGAATTCCTTCGTGTCAACCTGCAGGGCGGATTTTCTATGTACAATCCTCCGAGCTGGGTAAGCGGAGACTTTTTCTCGCCCATCTGTTTCATATTTCCGCAGTTAAGTATTCAGTCTAGCGATTTCTACGCAGGAACTGCGCCAGGCTGTAAGGGAGATAAACAACCCCCCTCCACAACCCGAGGACCCTGGACGGTCCCTCGACCTAGCCTCCCAAGAGGATTCGGACATATCTGTGGAGCTGATCGATGGGGTGTTTTACCAATCGAGCAATGATAATGCTTTGGTGGCCATTACGGCCGATTACCCTGGGTTAGTTCTAGCCTCACAGGTGACTGAGACCGAAGTCCCAGCACTTCAAAAAGGGATTCGTCCTTGCGTGTTTTTGATTGTCGTATAACAGTCGTGTTTTGCAGGGGAGGTTCTCGAGGCAGAAGGCCGAGCCTGCGGCGACTGGCCAACAAGGGGCCGCGAGGCCAGGCAGGCTGAAAAGACCCGCAGTCCGGATTGAGACACCGGCGAAGCAGTACGGCGCGCCGTCTTTATTGCAAGACATTATTCTCAGAGGCGTATTAACACCCATGCCTTCTTTTCAGGAAAAAGAGCGCTCGCCGGACTATACCCGGAGAGGCTACCAATCGCGCCTCCACAATCTAGGCTCCAAGGCCGGATTTGGAGGCGGGAACGAATACGAGGCGTGCGCTGGGTGCTCCTCCGATAGAGGATGCGGATAAACTGTCTGCCACCAATTCCGAGTTGGAAAGTGCCATGAACCACAAGCGTCGCCGGACTGTTCTTCGTGACGCTTGTTTCTCCCAAGAGGCATTGGATGCCTTTAACTCGGGAGACACGCACCTCCGTGCCGCTCAAAATGGTCTAGCCAGAGCCACAGAGCAGTATGTAAAAGACATACGGGTGAGAAAATTTGGTGATTATATATATTAGTAGCCCTTGAGACTTGAAACAATTAGGGTAACTGATTTAAGGATCATTTGTTATGCATGTTCTTACAAAAAAGAATACTCAACTGTCCCAGGAGCTGGAAGAGTGCAAAGCCCAACTTCAGGCCGCACTGGCCGCCGCAGGGGAGCCCAAAGAGACCCCCTCTGGTAACATATCCTTCAAATGATGAGTATCATATAGAATGCTGCGTGTATGCAGATCTGACGATAAAATTACAGATGACACTGGAGTAAATCCGAATAAGCAACAGCTCCTACGCCAGCTGAAGGCCAGTGAGAACGTGCTTACGAGGGTGAGGCGGGAGAAATATGATCTCCTAGATGCCAACACCAAGCTGGGCGTGGAACTACAAGATGTTCATGCCCAACTGTCGGACTCTGTTAAGGAAAATCGGCGGCTTCGACGCGACATATTTAGTAAGTGCTTGAACAGACTTTGAAAAAGAGTTCGGCGAGGAAGCTGGCTGACAGAGTTATGTCTGTAGGTATGCTAACAGGTCGTCCTGCCGAGCTCTCACAGCTGCACGAACGAGTTCGGCAGGTCATGTAAGGCATCTCCCAGGCCTTGTGGCCATCCCTCTCCATACCCGAAGGCCTTGGAGAGCTTGTAGAAAAGCTAAAGGGAGCGCGGCGGCGCTTCCGATTATGGAAGATATCGGCCTGCCGTCAGGGTGCCAGGGAAGCCTGGGCAATGGTGAAGACACGGTATACGAAGGTTGACCCGAACCACATGGCCAAAGTCGGACCTGTGGGGCCCGATGGGGAGGAGATCCCTGTAAGCTTAGTGTACGGCCAAGTAGAATTGGCCGCAAAGTATTCCCAACAAGACTGTAGACTAGACAGCCTATTGGATGGTATTGAAGAGGAATTCAACCAGTCAAATTGACTATGTAATTTTAAAGTGACATGTATAATTCCTTCTAGCCGGATCGTAGATCGTTTGTCGTGGCGGGCCTTTTCGCTTCAACCTCGTGACCCGACAGTCCGGAGTGTATCCGAATACCCTCTCGGTTATGTAAGAACCGGGGCATGCATGGAGACCAGGCATAGGGGTCATTAGTGCTTTATCAGACAAGTGCCCAACTAGTTATGTTATATTACATGGGTAGTAAGAAACATCTTCCAGGGAGAATAGTTCCGTTAAGGTTTCCTTTCCCCGGGTAAGCATACCCTAAAGTGCATGTCCGGACTGGGATAAGAAGCGCATAAAAATCATCTGGGGGCAGATGTGGATAATAAAAGTCATCTTTTGTTCACCGACCGAATATTCCCTTAAGAACGCTAGCTTTCGGCTTCACCCAGTCTGAGGTACACGTCCGGCTGACCCGGCGGTAACAATCGCAGAGGTGCTCCCCTTATGCCCTAGCCGAATTAACGGGAACGTAGGGCATAAATACAAGAGCGAGGCAACCCAGCTTGGCCAAAACTTAAGTCATATTGATGCATATAATGGTGAAAAAAGGTACATGTGGAAGTATAACACATGTGTTGGGCATGAGGCCCAGGTAAATAATTTAAGCTTCTATGAAAGAAGCCCCCAGGTATGAAGAGTGCGGCTAGCGCATCTGTAATGTATGAGTGAGGCACAAGGTGACCCTTGAAGGCCTAGAGAAATAAAAGAAAGAAAGGGAAACAAGACAGATGATGCATATGCAGAAAATGGACAAAGGGAGGGGACTAACATAAAGTCCGGTGCTAAGCGTTGAATCTTCGAAGCCTGGCTGCGTTCCATGGGTTCAGCTCGAGTCGACTAGTCGATGCATCCCGCAGTCGGTACGCTCCACCGGTCAGAACTTAGTCGATAATGAAGGGACCTTCCCATTTGGGCTCGAGCTTGTTCTTTTTCTTATCTGGCAGCCGTAGAACTAGTTCGCCAACGTTATAAGTTTTGGCCCATACTTCTCTGCTTTGGTATCTGCGAGCCTGTTGCTGGTAAAATGAGGAACGGGCTTTGGCTACGTTGCGCTCTTCCTCCAAGGTGTCCAAACTATCCTGCTGATCGAGCTCGGCTTCTCTTTCTTCATACATGCGCACTCGAGGTGAGTCATGAATTATGTCACAGGGCAGGACTGCCTCTGCGCCGTACACCATAAAAATGGTGTATATCTGGTACTATGAATCGGCGTGGTCCGCAGCCCCCAGAGTACGGAGTTGAGCTCCTCTACCTAGTGCGTGTTAGACTCCGTTAAGGAGCGCACTAATCTGGGTTTAATGCCGCTCATTATAAGACCATTTGCTCGTTTGACTTGACCGTTGGTTTGTGGGTGATAGACTGAAGCATAATCGAGCTTGATGCCCATTTTGCTGCACCAGAGTTTTACCTCGTCGGCCGTGAAGTTCGTGCCGTTATCAGTGATGATGCTGTGGGGGATGCCGTAACGGTGTACAACCCCGGATATGAAATCTATCACCAGTCCGGATTCGACTGTTTTAACCGGTATAGCCTCTATCCATTTGGTGAATTTATCCACCATGACCAATAAGTAATTTTTCTTGTGGGTTCCCCCTTTAAGGGGTCCAACCATGTCAAGCCCCCAGACCGTGAAGGGCCATGTAATGGGGATTGTTTGGAGGGCGGTGGGTGGCATGTGGCTTTGATTTGCAAAGAGCTGACAACCGGCGCAATGTTGGACCAAGTCATGTGCATCTGCCCGGGCCATTGGCCAATAGAATCCTGTACGGAGGGCCTTACTTACAAGAGCACAGGCTGCGGCGTGATGACCGCCGAGTCCGGCGTGAATTTCTGCCAAAACGTTCCGCCCTTCCTCTTCGGAGATGCACCTTTGAAGGTCTCTGGTAGCGCTTTTTTGTACAATTCTCCCTCATGGAACCCTGTAGGCCTTGGATCGCCGCACTATGCAGCGTGCCTCATTTTGGTCCTCCAGAAGTTCCTGTCTAGTTAGGTAGGCCAGGAATGGTTCTGTACACGGGGCAATAATGGCCATTATTTCGTGGGTTGAATGTGTTATTTCGGCGGCGTAGCCTCCGATTGTGTCAAAGAGTTCGGTATTGGGTATTTTGGCCGGGTCCGGACTATTGTTACCGGTGTCCCCTTCCCATGCTATGGATGGCTTGAAGAGCCTTTCCAGAAATATGTTGGGAGGGACTGTGTCGCGTTTTGCGCCGATGCAGGCGAGGATATCTGCCGCCTAATTGTTTTCCCGAGCCACATGGTGAAATTCGAGCCCCTCGAACCGAGCTAACATTTTTAGGACGGCATTGCGATAAGCTGCCATTTTTGCATCCTTGGCATCAAAGTCTCCATTTATTTGGGATATCGCGAGGTTCGAATCCCCGCGCACCTCTAGGCGTTGAATGCCCATGGATACTGCCATCCGGAGACCATGTAGAAGGGCCTCATATTCGTCTGCGTTGTTGGAGTTCGTATACATTATCTGTAGTACGTATTGAATAGTATCTCCTGTTGGGGGCGTCAAAACGACGCCAGCCCCCAGACCAGCCAACATTTTGGAGCCGTCGAAGTGCATGATCCAGTTTGAATATGTGCCGTACTCTTTAGGCAGTTCGGCTTCCGTCCACTCAGCGACGAAGTCAGCCAAAACTTGCAACTTAATAGCTCTCCGTGGCTTGTAAGTTATGTCGAACGGGAGGAGCTCAATGGCCCATTTGGCAATCTGGCCCGTCGCATCGTGGTTGTTTATAATATCATTAAGTGGTACTTCCGAGGCTACCATTATCGAACACTCTTGAAAGTAGTGTCGCAGCTTCCGGGATGCCATAGATACCCCGTACGCTATCTTTTGATAATTCGGGTACCGTGATTTGCATGGAGTAAGGATAGTGGACACATAGTAAACCGGCTTTTGAAGGGGGAATTTGTGTCCGTCCACTTCTCGCTCGACGACGAGCACTGCGCTTACTACTTGATGAGTTGCCACAATGTATAATAGCATTGGTTCGCCAATGTTTGGCACGGCCAGGACTGGGTTTGTTGCCAATATGGCTTTTATTTCATTGATTCGGGCCGTGGCGGTATCCGTCCACTCGAAGTGTTCGGTGCGCCGGAGGAGGCGATAAAGGGGTAATGCCTATTCTCCCAAGCGGGAGATAAAGCGGCTTAGAGCCACCACGCATCCAGTCAATTTTTGTATTTGTTTGAGGTCTGTTTGGGGTAGCCAACTATGAAAACACTCAGATTTTGGCCGGATTAGCTTCAATACCTCTATTGGAGACAATGAATCCCAGGAGCTTTCTGGCTGGTACGCCGAAAACGCATTTTTCCGGATTGAGCTTGATGTCATATGTTCAGAGGTTGTCGAATGTGAGCCTCAAGTTGTCTACTAGAGTTTCAACATGCTTGGTTTTAACGACCACGTCGTCTACGTATGCCGCCACTGTTTTGCCGATCTGGTTTGCCAGACATGTCTGAATCATGCGCTGATATGTTGCGCCGGCATTTTTGAGCCCGAAGGGCATTGTGTTGAAGTAGAATGGGCTGTATGGTGTGATGAATGCCGTTGCGGCTTGGTCTGGCTCTGCCATTTTAATTTGATGGTAGCCGGAGTATGCGTCGAGGAAACACAATGAATCATGTCATGCGGTAGCGTCGTTGATTTGATCGATGTGGGGGAGGGGGAAGGGATCCTTTGGGCATGCCTTATTAAGGTCCTTAAAATCGACGCACAAGCGCCAGGATTTGTCCTTCTTTGGTACCATCACCAGGTTTGCTAGCCAGTCTGGATGTTTTATGTCTCTGATGAATCCGGCCTCCAATAGCTTGGCTAGTTCCTCTCCCATGGCTTGTCTCTTAGGTTCGGAGAAACGTCGAAGAGCCTGCTTGACTGGCTTGAATCCTTTTAGGATATTTAGGCTGTGCTCAGCCAACTTGCGTGGGATTCCTGGCATGTCTGGAGGGTGCCAGGCAAAAATGTCCCAGTTCTCGAGTAGGAACTCTCGCAGTGCAGCATCGACATCAGGGTTTAATTGTGCCCCGATGGAAGCTGTTTTTGTAGGGTCCGTTGGATGGACTTGGAATTTGACTATTTCGTCCGCCGGTTTAAAGGAGGTGAACTTGGATCTTTTATCGAGTATCACATCATCCCTGTTCATCGTGGAGTGCAGCGTAGTTAGTTCCTCGGCCGCTAGGGCTTCGGATAGTGCCTCAAGGGCCAGTGCAGCTATCTTATTTTCGGCGCGGAGTGCTATGTCCGGATCACTAGCAAGAGTGATGATTCCATTGGGCCCGGGCATTTTGAGCTTCATGTACCCGTAATGGGGTATGGCTTGGAAGATTGTAAACGCCTCCCGCCCTAATAGAGCGTGGTATCCACTGCTGAACGGGGCCACTTGGAATGTAATTTCTTCGGACCTGTAATTGTCTGGCGTGCCGAATACCACGTCTAGTGTGATTTTCCTAGCACAGCGTGCTTCCCGACTGGGGATGATTCCTCTAAAGGTTGTGATACTTTGTTCAATGCGGGTCCAGTCTATTTCCATCTTTTGAAGAGTTTCCTCATAGATGAGGTTTAATCCGCTGCCGCCGTCCATGAGTACCTTGGTGAGTCGAAAGCCGTCCACGATTGGACTGAGGACCAGTGCGACTGGTGCTCAGGCTATTCGGAATTTAGGTTCGTCACTGGCATTGAAGGTAATAGCCGTGTCACTCCAAGGATTTATTTCTGCTATGTGGCAGACTTCGGCCATGCCGCGGAGTGTTTGCTTGTGTCTATTATTTGACGTGAAGGTCTCAAAGACCGTTAACACCGTATTGTTGTCCACGGGATGGTGCTCTGTGGTATTTTGGAGGAGTAGATCCTCACCACTTTTGGCCACCTGCCGGAGTATCCAACATGCTCTAAGGCTGTGCGTTGGTATTGCATTCGTTGTACTATGAATTTTGCAGGGTCCGTTGAGCCATCCCTCTAGTACGGTTCCTTGCCCCGTAGAGGGTTTTGCTTTTTGGTAGTTAACCCAGGTCTATTGTGATAATGCACCCTTTTATTTCGGACTGGGTTTGTATTCAGGGCCGGATTATCCCAAAATTTTATTTCGGTTTTCCAAGCGCTTTCCATCGCACAGTACTTTCGTACTATGGACACCAAGTCGGCAAAGCGTGTAATTTCGCAGCAACTTATGGCGTTGAGGATTCCCTTGTCCATGCAATTATTGCAGAAGAATGAAATTGTGTCTTCCTCGCGGCAGTCCTTTATCCTGTTCATCACCAGGAGGAATCTGGCCTAGTAATGGTGTACTGTTTCTTCGGGCTCTTGCCTAATTTGGGATAGATCGCGTATGTTTGGGTGGGTGGGTGGAATTGAATCCGAATCCTCACCCAATCTGAGATTCAGGGGCCAAGGAGTTTCCGAACTTGGAAGTTTGGATTCTTGGATGTTTTTTGATAAATCTAGCCCGCTGCCTGATTCTAGGTTCAGGCCTTGAGTGACGTCCTCCCCTCCATGGGTATCCGGCTTGGAGGGATCGGGAATCTGGACATAACTAGTCCTTAAGATAGATGAAGGGTTGCCGCATTGTTCCTCCACCACTGCAACGTGTTGGGTGACCTGGGGAGAGTTAATCTCTCACAGATCGGGTTTAGGCCCAATCTGATCGTAGTCTGTAGCGACTCCCAGGGCGGCGATGCGATCCCGGAGATCGTTCAGGGAAGAGAGCTCCATTGGATCTAACTGCTCGGCGAGTTCCGAGTTGACGTGAAGATTGCTTTCGATGACCCGAGAAGTCATCGTCGGCGCAGCGGCCGAACAGGCGGTCATAAGAAAACCACCTAGCCGGAGAGTTTGGCCGACAGCCAAAGCTCCTTTAGCAGCAGTGCCATCTTTAAAGACGGGATGAGACATCCTTCCTGGTGGCGATGGCACAGCGGAACTCTCAATGAAAGCACCAATGTCAGTGTCAAAACCGGCGGATCTCGGGTAGGGGGTCCCGAACTATGCGTCTAGGCCGGATGGTAACAGGAGGCAGGGGACACGATGTTTTACCCAGGTTCGAGCCCTCTTAATGGAGGTAAAACCCTACGTCCTGCTTGATTGATATTGATGATATGGGTAGTACAAGAGTAGATCTACCACGAGATCAGAGAGGCTAAACCCTAGAAGCTAGCCTATGGTATGATTGTATGTTATTGTATGGACTAAAACCCTTCGGTTTATATAGACACCGGAGAGGGTTAGGGTTACACAAGGTCGGTTACAAAGGAGGAGATATTCATATCCGTATTGCCTAGCTTGCCTTCCACGCCAAGTAGAGTCGCATCCGGACACAAGACGAAGTCTTCAATCTTGTATCTTCATAGTCCAACAGTCCGGCCAAAGGATATAGTCCGGCTGTCCCGAGACCCCCTAATCTAGGACTCCCTCAACCGCCATCAGGTCATCTCATGCATATCATCGCAATGGTAGGGCTGCACAACCACCTGAGGTACGAGATCATGACCATCTTCCTAAACTAAAATTGAATATTCCACCATTTGAGGGTAGATATGTTCCTGATATATATCTTACTTGGGAGTTAGAAACTAAACAACATTTTACATGTTTACAATATCCTAAGGAGAGACGTGTTCCTATAGCTGTTTGTGCTTTCACTAGTTTTGCATGTGTTTGGTGGTCCAAACATTGTAGATCATATCCTATTCCAGCTACTTGGGCTACTTTGAAAACTGATATGCATACTCATTGGGTTCCACCATATTATCAACATGAATTACTTCAAAAGTTGCAATACTTAAGACAAGGAAAAAATTATGTAGAAGAATATTATCAAGAATTACAAACCGACATGATTTGATGTGGTATTGTTGAGGAGAATGAAGCTATGCTTGCACATTTTATGGGTGGATTAAATAGAGAGATTCAGACCATTTTAGAGTATAAGGAGTATAATAATATCACTCATTTATTCCATCTTGCTTGTAAAGCTGAACATGAAGTGCAGGATCGACTGGCATTGGGGCGAACTAACTTTTCTGTAGGTCGACCTTCATCATGGACACCACGTGCATCCTCTACTTCCACACATTCTGCTGCACCGGTGCCTCCGTCAGCTACCACTGCCAACCATGATACAAGAAAGCAGGCACAACAACAACTATCTGCCAAGAGCACACCTTCTAGGCCTACACAGAGTTCTTCTTCATCCATGGCATCAACAGGGCAAACACATGATATCTCGTTGTTGCAAGGGTGGAGGTCATTATGGAGACAATGCCCATCTAAGCGTGTGATGATTGTTACTGAGGATGGTGGGTATGACTCCGCTAGTGACTATGATGAGGAGAGTTTGGCTCTTATTACAAGTGAAGAACATGGTGGAGATGATTCTGATCATGAGACGCAATACATGGCTGCTGAAGATGCTGACAGGTATGAATGTTTAGTTTCTCAACGTGTTTTGAGTGTGCAGATTACACAAGCTGAGCAAAATCAGAGGCATAAATTGTTCCATACAAAGGGAGTTGTGAAGGAATGTTCAATTTGCGTCATCATAGATAGAGGGAGCTGCCACAACTTGGCTAGCATGGAGATGGTGGAGAAGCTATCTCTCACCACAAGACCACATCCCCATCCTTACTACATCCAATGGTTCAACAGCAGCGGCAAGGTTAGGGTAACACGTACTGTTGGTGTGCATTTTAGTATCTCTACATATGCTGATTATGTTGATTGTGACGTGGTACCTATACAAGCATGTTCCTTATTACTTGGTAGACCATGGAAATTTGATAAAAATTCCATACACCATGGTAGAAACAATCAGTATACTCTTGTTCATAAGGACAAAAATATTACTTTGGTTCCTATGACTCCTGATTCCATTTTGAAAGATGATATTAATAGAGCTAATAAAGCAAAACAGGAGAAACATAAGAGTGAAAATCAGATTGTGGCAAAAGAATTTGAGCAACAAATGAAGCCTGGTAATAAACCATCTAGTGTTGCTTCTGAAATTAAATTGAAAAGTGCATGTTTACTTGCGACCAAATCTGATATTGATGATCTAGATTTCAGCAAATCTATTTCCTATGCTTTTGTGTGCAAAGAGGCGTTATTTTCTTTCGAGGATGTACGTTCCTCTTTGCCTCCTGCTGTCACTAACATTTTGCAGGAGTTCGCTGACGTCTTTCCACAAGACGTGCCACCAGAATTACCACCTATTCGAGGGATTGAGCATCAGATTGACTTAATTTCCGGTGCTTCGCTACCTAACCGTGCGCCATAACGTACCAATCCATAGGAGACGAAGGAGATTATGCGTCAAGTACATGAGCTGCTCGACAAAGGTTATGTACGTGAATCTCTTAGCCCTTGTGTTGTTCCTATTATACTAGTGCCAAAAAATCACGGTACATCACGTATGTGTGTTGATTGTAGAGGCATTAATAATATTACTATTTGTTATCGTCATCCTATTCCTAGGATAGATGATATGCTTGATGAATTGAGTGGCTCTACAATATTCTGCAAAGTTGATTTGCATAGTGGATACTATCAAATTCATATGAAAATTGGGAGATGAATGGAAAACGGCATTTAAAACTAAGTTTGGATTATATGAGTGGTTAGTCATGCCTTTTGGGTTAACTAATGCGCCAAGTACTTTCATGAGATTAATGAACGAAGTTTTACGTGCTTTCATTGGATGATTCGTGGTAGTCTATTTTGATGATATACTAATTTATAGCAAATCTTTGGAGGAACATTTGGAACATTTACGTGTTGTTTTTATTGCTCTACATGATGCACGTTTGTTTGGTAACCTTGGGAAGTGCACCTTCTGCACTGACCGAGTATCTTTTCTTGGCTATGTTATTACTCCAGAGGGAATTGAAGTTGATAAAGCCAAGATTGAAGCTATTGAGAGTTGGCCGCAGCCCAAAACGGTCACACAAGTGAGGAGTTTTCTTGGCCTCACTGAATTCTATAGGCGTTTTGTGAGAGATTTCAGCACCATTGCTGCACCTCTCAATGAGCTTACAAAAAAGGATGTACCATTTGTTTGGGGTACCGCACAGGAAGAATCCTTCACGGTATTGAAAGATAAGTTGACACATGCTCCTTTACTCCAACTTCCTGATTTTAATAAGGCTTTTGAGCTTGAATGTGATGCTAGTGGAATTGGATTCCGAGGTGTGTTATTACAAGATGGCAAACATGTTGCATACTTTTCTAAAAAATTGAGTGGGCCTAGTCTGAATTATTCTACATATGATAAAGAATTATATGCTCTTGTTCGGACTTTAGGAACATGGCAACATTATTTATGGCCCAAAGAATTTGTTATACATTCTGATCATGAATCGTTGAAACATATTAAAAGTCAAGATAAACTGAATCATAGACATGCTAAATGGGTTGAATTTGTTGAGACTTTCCCTTATGTCATTAAACACAAGAAGGGTAAAGAAAAGGTTATTATTGATGCATTGTCTCGTCGCTATACTACGCTTTCACAACTTGACTTCAAAATATTTGGTTTGGAGACCATCAAAGATCAATATGTGCATGATGCTGATTTTAAAGATGTAATGTAGAATTGTAAAGAAGGAAGAACGTGGAACAAGTTTGTCATTAATGATGGATTTGTGTTCTGTGCAAACAAGCTATGCATTCCAGCTAGCTCTGTTCCTCTTTTGTTATTGCAGGAGGCATGTGGAGGAGGATTAATGGGACACACTGGTGTGAAGAAGACGGAGGACATACTTGCTACACATTTCTTTTGGCCAAAGATGAGATGGGATGTTGAGCGTTTTGTTGCTCGCTGCACTACATGTCAAAAAGCTAAGTCACAACTCAATCCAGGTTTATATATGACTTTGCCTGTACCTAGTGTTCCTTGGAAGGATATATCTATGGACTTTGTTTTTGGTTTACCTCAAACAAAGAAGGGGAGGGATGGCATATTTGTTGTCGTGGATAGATTCTCGAAAATGGCACACTTTATACCATCTCATAAAAGCGATGATGCTATTAATGTTGCTGATTTGTTCTGTCGTGAAATTATTCGCTTGCATGGTGTGCCAAATACTATTGTTTCAGATTGTGATACTAAATTTTTAGCCACTTCTGGAGATGTTTATGGGCTAAGTTGGGGACTAAACTGCTTTTTAGTACTACTTGTCACCCCCAAGCTGATGGACAAACTGAAGTAATCAATAGAACATTGTCTACTATGCTTAGGGTTGTTTTGAAGAATAATAAGAAAATATGGGAAGAATTCTTGCCTCATATTGAATTTGCTTATAATCATTCATTGCATTCTACTTGATGTAGGGCGGAACCCTAATCGGCCGATCTTTCACGAAAGGAGCGGATCCCGCGATGAACACGAAGAGCATGAGGAGGGAAACGAGGGAAATTATAAGGGGAAACACAAGAGGAAACACTAAACCAACACGAATAAGTCACACATGTGCTAGATCCTTGAGTACATAAGGAAAGATACACGATCCACGGACAACTAAGAACGATACAAGGGTAGCCACTCTTCTCCGTGAGGAGGTCTTGAGTTCTTCCCTAAGAGGGGTCTTGAATCCGCTTGGGGGATCTTCTTCGGTGGAGGCTTGAATCTCCGAGGAGAAGGTGTCCAAGTGGATGAGCAAAGCTCTAACACAAAATATGAGCTAATCCTTTGCTAACCCTAGAATGGAGGAGGGGGGTCTATATATTGTCTTAGTGTAAAAGGGGCGAAAAAGGGGGTACATGGGCTGCGGCCCAACACATGGCAGCAAACAGGTGCCGGACGTCTGGGAGTCACCGGTCGTCCGGAGGCTCGCGAGGGTCTGGACGTCCGGTGTCTGTCGGACGTCCGTAAGTTTGGCTCGGATGTGCTTTTGTCGGATGTCCGGTCGGGGTCGGACGTCCGAGCGTCGGTTGTCCGTTGGGCTCCGCAAATCCGTAGATTTGGCTCGGGTGCGGTGGCGTCGGTCGTCCGGAGAGGGACGAACGTCCGGAGCCTGGAGATCGTCGGACGTCCGGTCCTGGCCGGTAGTCCGGAGCCTGTAGCTTCTTCTTCATCACTTCTTCTTCTCCGTCTTCACATCCATCTTCCTCTTCTTCTTCTCCTTGCTCATTAGCTTCTCCATGGTACCTGAGTATGCAGAATGTGTCCGTATGAGGCAGTAGCCATGTCTCATGTGCATCAAAGTGGAAACGTGAGAGGAGAGATGTCACCTCGGTTTCAAGAGCTCTTGCACATGCTCGTTTCATGGGTCCGCTAGGCACTTGCTGAGACGATGGTAGGTCCATGGGGATGACCATGGGATGCTCCGCATCAGCTCCCCTCCCTTGGGGAAGATCCGTCCTCGGATCAAATTGTTCATCACCATGGTAGGGAGAGAGATCTTTGACGTTGAAGATGTCGCTCACGGAGTACTTGTCGCGTGGAATGTCGATCTTGTAGGCATTGTCGTTGTAGCATCCAAGCACCTGGAATGGTCCATCCGCTCGTGGTCAAAGCTTGGACTTGCGTTCTTGTGGAAAGCGGTCCTTGAGAAGGTGTAGCCACACAAGGTCACAAATGTTGAATACCATGGGGTGCTTGTTGATGTTGAGTTTGGTCACAAGTCGTTGTACTTGGCACTCGATAGTATGTCTTGTATCTTCATGCACCTTCTTGAGATGAGTCACACGTGCACTTGCGTCCAAATTGATGCGCTCTTGGAGTGGTAGAGGGAGAATGTCCAATGGGACAAAGGGTTGAATCCGTAGACGACCTCGAAGGGGGACTTGCCGGTTCTTGAATGTCTTGCTCGGTTGTAGGCAAACTCGGCGACAGGTAGACACTCCTCCCACTCCTTGATGTTCTTCTTGATGAGTACTCGAAGTAGAGCGGAGAGTGTGTGGTTGGTAACTTCCGTTTGGCCATCGGTTTGTGGATGATACGCCATGGAGAAGAGTAGCTTGATTTCGAGCTTGGCGCATAGGGTCTTCCAAAAGTAGCTAAGGAACTTGACATCGCGGTCTGAGACGATAGTCTTTGGCACTCCATGTAGACGCAATATTTCCCTACAAAAGAGATTAGCAACATGTGAAGCATTGTCTATCTTGTTGCAAGGAATGAAATGTGCCATCTTGGAGAAACGGTCCACAATGACAAATACCGAATCCTTTCCATTTCTAGTCCTAGGCAATCCAAGTACGAAATCCATGCTAATTTCTTCCCATGGTTGATATGGAATTGAGAGAGGCATGTAAAGGCCATGGGATTGAGCTTTGTACTTAGCTTTGCGACATGTAGAGCATCGGTTGGTGAAGCGGTTGACGTCGCGAAACATCTTGGGCCAAAAATAGTTCTTGGAGAGCGTTGTGAAAGTCTTGTCACGGCTGAAATGTCCCATTAAGCCTCCTCGATGAGATTCCTGTAAAAGCAACAAACTAAGAGAAGACTCGGGGATGCAAAGTTTGTTAGCTCTCATAAAATATCCATCTTTTATGTAATAGCGTTCCCAAGAGGTGTGCGTCAAACACTTGGCATAAGGAGTAGCAAAGGTAGGATCGTGCTCATACAAGTCTTTTATATGCTCAAAGCCAATGACATCCAATTCAAGATGAGTAACAAGCATGCATATGCGGGAAAGGGCATCCGCCACAATATTTTCCTTACCTTTAATGTACTTGATGACATAAGGAAAAGACTCAATCAATTCACTCCATTTAGCATGACCCTTGTTCAAATTGGTTTGGCCCTTAAGATACTTGAGCGTTTCATGATCGGTATGAATGATATATTCATGAGGGCGAAGATAGTGTTCCCATTCATGCAAAACGCGGACTAAAGCATAGATCTCTTTGTCATAGATGGGGTAATTGAGTTGCACGCCGGAGAGTTTCTCACTAAAGTACGCTATGGGGCACTTCTCTTGCGTTAACACACCTCCTATGCCATTAGCACTAGCATCGCAGTGAATCTCAAAGGGTTTGTCAAAGTTGGGTAAAGCAAGCACGGGAGCATGAGTAAGAAAATTCTTAAGCTCATCGAAAGCGGTATCTTGGGATGGTCCGCAAACAAAAGGCACATTCTTCTTGCTCAAAGCATGCAAAGGAAAATCAATGGTGCCGAAATCTTTCACAAAGCGACGATAGAAACCCGCAAGGCCAAGAAAACTGCGCACTTGTTGCAAATTGGTTGGTTGTGGCCAAGTCTTAATAGCATTGATCTTGGACTCATCAACATGAACACCCTTAGAAGAAACAACAAAGCTCAAGAAAACGAGCTTGTCAATGACAAAAAGGCAATTCTCCATATTAGCATAGAGATGCTCTTTTCGAAGAGTTTGTAAAACGGTTCGGACATGGGTGACATGCTCTTTGAGAGACTTGCTAAAAACAAGGATATCATCGAAGTAGACCACAACAAACACACCAATGTAAGGGCGAAAGACATGATTCATAAGACGCATAAAAGTACCCGGTGCTTCCGATAGACCCATAGGCATGACTAACCACTCATACAAGCCAAACTTGGTTTTGAAAGCGATTTTCCATTCATCACCCTCTTGTATGTGTTGGGGAACGCAGTAATTTCGAAAATTTTCCTACGCACACGCAAGATCATGGTGATGCACAGCAACGAGAGGGGAGAGTGTTGTCTACGTACCAACGCAGACCGACTGCGGAAGCGATCACACAACGTAGTGGAAGTAGTCGTACGTCTTCTTCCCGATCCGACCGATCCAAGCACCGTTACTCCGGCACCTCCGAGTTCTTAGCACACGTTCAGCTCGATGACGTTCCTCGGGCTCCGATCCAGCAAAGCGTCGAGGAAGAGTTCCGTCAGCACGACGGCGTGGTGACGATCTTGATGTACTACCGATGCAGGGCTTCGCCTAAGCACTGCAACAATATGATCGAGGTGGAATTTGGTGGCAGGGGGCACCGCACACGGCTAAGGAACGATCTCAAGGATCAACTTGTGTGTCTTGGGGTGCCCCCTGCCTCCGTATATAAAGGTTGGAGGGAGGAGGGCTGGCCGGCCAAAGAGGTGTAGGCGCAGGAGGAGTCCTACTCCTACTGGGAGTAGGACTCCCCCCTCCAATCCTAGTCCAACTAGGAAACCTTCAAAGGGGAGAGAGAGAGAGGTGGCCGGCCCCTCTCCTAGTCCTAATAGGACTAGGGAGAGGGGGGGAGGCGCAGCCCTATGTGGGCTGCCATCTCACCTTTCCACTAAGGCCCATGTTGGCCCATTTGGCTCCCGGGGGGTTCCGGTAACCCTCCCGGTAATCCGGTAAAATCCCGATTTCACCCGGAACACTTCCGATGTCCAAACATAGGCTTCCAATATATCAATCTTTACGTCTCGACCATTTCGAGACTCCTCGTCATGTCCGTGATCTCATCCGGGACTCCGAACAACCTTCGGTACATCAAAATGCATAAACTCATAATAACTGTCATCGTAACCTTAAGCGTGCGGACCCTACGGTTCGAGAACAATGTAGACATGACCGAGACACGTCTCCGGTCAATAACCAATAGCGGGACCTGGATGCCCATATTGGCTCCTACATATTCTACGAAGATCTTTTATCGGTCAGACCGCATAACAACATACGTTGTTCCCTTTGTCATCGGTATGTTACTTGCCCGAGATTCGATCGTCGGTATCCAATACCTAGTTCAATCTCGTTACCGGCAAGTCTCTTTACTCGTTCCGTAATACATCATGTCACAACTAACTATTTAGTTGCAGTGCTTGCAAGGCTTATGTGATGTGTATTACCGAGAGGGCCCAGAGATACCTCTCCGACAATCGGAGTGACAAACCCTAATCTCGAAATACGCCAACCCAACATCTACCATTGGAGACACCTGTAGTACTCCTTTATAATCACCCAGTTACGTTGTGACGTTTGGTAGTACCCAAAGTGTTCCTCCGGTAAACGGGAGTTGCATAATCTCATAGTTATAGGAACATGTATAAGTCATGAAGAAAGCAATAGCAACATACTAAACGATCGGGTGCTAAGCTAATGGAATGGGTCATGTCAATCAGATCATTCAACTAATGATGTGACCTCGTTAATCAAATAACAACTCTTTGTTCATGGTTAGGAAACATAACCATCTTTGATTAACGAGCTAGTCTAGTAGAGGCATACTAGTGACACTCTGTTGGTCTATGTATTCACACATGTATTATGTTTCCGGTTAATACAATTCTAGCATGAATAATAAACATTTATCATGATATAAGGAAATAAATAATAACTTTATTATTGCCTCTAGGGCATATTTCCTTCAGTCTCCCATTTGCACTAGAGTCAATAATCTAGTTCACATCGCCATGTGATTTAACAGCAATAGTTCACATCACCATGTGACTAACACCCATAGTTCACATCGTCATGTGACCAACACTCAAGGGGTTTACTAGAGTCAGTAATCTAGTTCACATATCTATGTGATTAACACCCAAAGAGTACTAAGGTGTGATCATGTTTTGCTTGTGAGATAATTTTAGTCAACGGGTCTGTCACATTCAGATCCGTATGTATTTTGCAAATTTCTATGTCAACAATGTACTGCATGGAGCTACTCTAGCTAATTTCTCCCACTTTCAATGTGTATCTAGACCGAGACTTAGAGTCATCTAGATCAGTGTCAAAACTTGTATCGGCGTAACCCTTTTACGACGAACCTTTTGTCACGTCCATAATCGAGAAACATATCCTTATTTCACTAAGGATAATTCTGACCGCTGTCTAGTGATCTACTCCTAGATCACTATTGTACTCCCTTGCCAAAATCAGTGTAGGGTATACAATAGATCTGGTACACAGCATGGCATACTTTATAGAACCTATGGCCAAGGCACAGGGAATGACTTTCATTCTCTTTCTATCTTCTGCCGTGGTCGGGCTTTGAGTCTTTACTCAACTTCACATCTTGTAACACAGGCAAGAAACTTTTTCTTTGACTGTTCCGTTTTGAACTACTTCAAAATCTTGTCAAGGTATGTACTTATTGAAAAACTTATCAAGCGTCTTGATCTATCTCTATAGATCTTGAAGCTCAATATGTAAGCAGCTTTACCGAAGTCTTTCTTTGAAAAACTCCTTTCAAACACTCCTTTTATGCTTACAGAATAATTCTACACTATTTCCGATCAACAATATGTCATTCACATATACTTATCAGAAATGCTGTAGTGCTCCCACTCACTTTCTCGTAAATACAGGCTTCACCGCAAGTCTGTATAAAACTATATGCTTTGATCAACTCATCAAAGCGTATATTCCAACTCCGAGATGCTTGCACCAGTCCACAGATGGATCGCTGGAGCTTGCACATTTTGTTAGCCCCTTTCGGATTGACAAAACCTTCTGTTGCATCATATACAACTCTTCTTTAATAAATCCATTAAGGAATGCAGTTTTGTTTATCCTTTTGCCAGATTTCATAAAATGCGGCAATTACTAACATGATTTGGACAGACTCGAGCATAGATACGAGTGAGAAGCTCTCATCGTAGTCAACACCTTGAACTTGTCGAAAACCTTTTGCGACAATTCTAGCTTTGTAGATAGTAATCCTACTATCAACGTCCGTCTTCCTCTTGAAGATCCATTTATTCTCAATTGCTTGCCGATCATCAGGCAAGTCAACCAAAGTCCATACTTTGTTCTCATACATGGATCATATCTCAGATTTCATGGCTTCAAGCCACTTTGAGGAATCTGGGCTCACCATCGCTTCTTCATAGTTCGTAGGTTCATCATGATCTAGTAGCATGACTTCCAGAAAAGGATTACCGTACCACTCTGGCGCGGATCTTACTCTGGTTGATCTACGAGGTTCAGTAGTATCTTGTTCTGAAGTTTTATGATCATCATCATTAGCTTCCTCACTAACTGGTGTAGGTGTCACAGAAACAGTTTTCTGTGATGTGCTACTTTCCAACAAGGGAGCAGGTACAGTTACCTCGTCAAGTTCTACTTTCCTCCTACTCACTTCTTTCGAGAGAAAACTCCTTCTCCAGAAAGTTTCCAAATTTTAGCAACAAAAGTCTTGCCTTCGGATCTGTGATAGAAGGTGTATCCAATAGTTTCCTTTGGATATCCTATGAAGACGCACTTCTCCGATTTGAGTTTGAGCTTATCAAGATGAAACCTTTTCATATAAGCATCGCAACCCAAAACTTTAAGAAACGACAGCTTAGGTTTCTTGCCAAACCATAGTTCACACGGTGTCGTCTCAACGGATTTATATGGTGCCCTATTTAACGTGAATGCAGCTGTCTCTAATGCATGACCCCAAAAACGATAGTGGTAAATCGGTAAGAAACATCATATATTGCACTATATCCAATAAAGTACGGTTATGACGTTCGGACACACCATTATACTGTGGTGTTCCAGGTGGCTTGAGTAGTGAAACTATTTCACATTGTTTTTAACTGAAGACCAAACTCGTAACTCAAATACTTCTTCTGTATGATCAGATCATAGAAACTTTATTTTCTTGTTACGATGATTTTTCACTTCACTCTGAAATTCTTTGAACTTTTCAAATGTTTCAGACTTATGTTTCATCAAGTAGATATACTCATATCTGCTCAAATCATCTATGAAGATCAGAAAATAATGATACCTGTCGCGAGCCTCAATATTCATCGGACCACATATATCAGTATGTATGATTTCCAACAAATCTTTTGCTTGCTCCATTGTTCCGGAGAACGGCGTTTTAGTCATCTTGCCCAAAAGGCATGGTTTACAAGCATCAAGTGATTCATAATCAAGTGATTCCGAAAGCCCATCAGTATGGAGTTTCTTCATGCGCTTTACACCAATATGACCTAAACGGTAGTGCCACAAATAAGTTGCACTATCATTATTAACTTTGCATCTTTTGGTTTCAATATTATGAATATGTGTATTATTAAGATTGAGATCCAATGAACTGTTTTCATTGGGTGTTTAACCATATTAGGTTTTATTCATGTAAACAGAACAACAATTTATTCTCTTACTTAAATGAATAACCGTATTACAATAAACATGATCAAATCATATTCATGCTCAACGCAAACACCAAATAACACTTATTTAGGTTCAACACTAATCCCGAAATTATAGGGAGTGTGCGATGATGATCATATCAATCTTGGAACCACTTCCAACACACATCGTCACTTCACCCTTAACTAGTCTCTGTTTATTCTGCAACTCCCGTTTCGAGTTACTAAACTTAGCAACTGAACTAGTATCAAATACTTAAGGTTTGCTATAAACACTAGTAAAGTACACATCAATAACATGTATATCAAATATACTTATGTTCACTTTGCCATCCTTCTTATCCGCCAATCACTTGGGGTAGTTCCGCTTCCAGTGACCAGTCCCTTTGCAGTAGAAGCACTTAGTCTCAGGCTTAGGATCAGACTTGGGCTTCTTCACTTGAGCAGCAACTTGCTTGCCGTTCTTCTTGAAGTTCCCCTTCTTCCCTTTGCCCTTTTCTTGAAACTAGTGGTCTTGTCAACCATCAACACTTGATGTTTTTCTTGATTTCTACCTTCGTTGATTTCAGCATCACGAAGAGCTTGGGAGTTGTTTCTGTTATCCCTTGCATATTATAGTTCATCGCGAAGTTCTACTAACTTGGTGATGGTGACTAGAGAATTCTGTCAATCACTTTCTTATCTGGAAGATAAACTCCCACTTGATTCAAGCGATTGTAGTACCCAGACGATCTGAGCACATGCTCACTAGTTGAGCGATTCTCCTCCATCTTTTAGCTATAGAACTTGCTGGAGACTTCATGTCTCTCAACTCGGGTATTTGCTTGAAATATTAACTTCAACTCCTGGAACATCTCATATGGTCCATGACGTTCAAAACGTCTTTGAAGTCCCGATTCTAAGCCGTTAAGCATGGTGCACTAAACTATCAAGTAGTCATCATATTGAGCTAGCCAAACGTTCATAACGTCTGCATCTGCTCCTGCAATAGGTCTGTCACCTAGCGGTGCATCAAGGACATAATTCTTCTGTGCAGCAATGAGGATAAACCTCAGATCACGGATCCAATCCGCATCATTGCTACTAACATCTTTCAACACAATTTTCTCTAGGAACATATCAAAATAAACGCAGGGAAGCAACAACGCGAGCCATTGATCTACAACATGATTTGCAAAATACTACCAGGACTAAGTTCATGATAAATTTAAGTTCAATTTAATCATATTTCTTAAGAACTCCCACTTAGATAGACATCCCTCTAATCCTCTAAGTGATCACGTGATCCAAATCAACTAAACCATAACCGATCATCACGTGAGATGGAGTAGTTTTCAATGGTGAACATCAATATGTTGATCATATCTGCTATATGATTCACGCTCGACCTTTCGGTCTCCGTGTTCCGAGGCCATATCTGTATATGCTTGGCTCGTCAAGTATAACCTGAGTATTCTGCGTGTGCAACTGTTTTGCACCCGTTGTATTTGAACGTAGAGCCTATCACACCCGATCATCACGTGGTGTCTCAGCACGAAGAACTTTTGCAACGGTGCATACTCAGGGAGAACACTCCTTGATAATTTAGTGAGAGATCATCTTATAATGCTACCGTCAATCAAAGCAAGATAAGATGCATAAAAGGATAAACATCACATGCAATCAAATATAAGTGATATGATATGGCCATCATCATCTTGTGCTTTGTGATCTCCATCTCTGAAGCATCGTCATGATCACCATCGTCACCGGCGCGCCACCTTGATCTCCATCGTAGCAACGTTGTCGTCTCGCCAATCTTATGCTTCCACGACTATTACTACCGTTTAGTAATCTAGTAAAGCATTACATCGCGATTGCATTGCATACAATAAAGCGACAACCATATGGCTCCTGCCAGTTGCCGATAACTTGGTTACAAAACATGATCATCTCATACAATAAAATCAGCATCATGCCTTGACCATATCACATCACAACATGCCCTGCAAAAACAAGTTAGACGTCTTCTACTTTGTTGTTGCAAGTTTTACGTGGCTGCTACGGGCTTAAGTAAGAACACATCTCACCTACGCATCAAAACCACAACGATAGTTCGTCAAATAGACTCCGTTTTAACCTTCTCAAGGACCGGGCGTAGTCACACTTGGTTCAACTAAAGTTGGAGAGATAGTCTTCCGCAAGCCATCTATGTGCAAAGCACGTCGAGGGAACCGGTCTCGCATAAGAGTATGCGTAAGGTTGGTCCGGATCATCTCAACCAACAATACCGCCGAACCAAAGTATGACATGCTGGTAGGCAGTATGACTTGTATCGCCCACAACTCACTTGTGTTCTACTCGTGCATATAACATCAAACCATAAAACCTAGGCTCGGATGCCACTGTTGGGGAACGCAGTAATTTCGAAAATTTTCCTACGCACACGCAAGATCATGGTGATGCACAGCAACGAGAGGGGAGAGTGTTGTCTACGTACCAACGCAGACCGACTGCGGAAGCGATCACACAACGTAGTGGAAGTAGTCGTACGTCTTCTTCCCGATCCGACCGATCCAAGCACCGTTACTCCGGCACCTCCGAGTTCTTAGCACACGTTCAGCTCGATGACGTTCCTCGGGCTCCGATCCAGCAAAGCGTCGAGGAAGAGTTCCGTCAGCACGACGGCGTGGTGACGATCTTGATGTACTACCGATGCAGGGCTTCGCCTAAGCACTGCAACAATATGATCGAGGTGGAATTTGGTGGCAGGGGGCACCGCACACGGCTAAGGAACGATCTCAAGGATCAACTTGTGTGTCTTGGGGTGCCCCCTGCCTCCGTATATAAAGGTTGGAGGGAGGAGGGCTGGCCGGCCAAAGAGGTGTAGGCGCAGGAGGAGTCCTACTCCTACTGGGAGTAGGACTCCCCCCTCCAATCCTAGTCCAACTAGGAAACCTTCAAAGGGGAGAGAGAGAGAGAGGTGGCCGGCCCCTCTCCTAGTCCTAATAGGACTAGGGAGAGGGGGGGAGGCGCAGCCCTATGTGGGCTGCCATCTCACCTTTCCACTAAGGCCCATGTTGGCCCATTTGGCTCCCGGGGGGTTCCGGTAACCCTCCCGGTAATCCGGTAAAATCCCGATTTCACCCGGAACACTTCCGATGTCCAAACATAGGCTTCCAATATATCAATCTTTACGTCTCGACCATTTCGAGACTCCTCGTCATGTCCGTGATCTCATCCGGGACTCCAAACAACCTTCGGTACATCAAAATGCATAAACTCATAATAACTGTCATCGTAACCTTAAGCGTGCGGACCCTACGGTTCGAGAACAATGTAGACATGACCGAGACACGTCTCCGGTCAATAACCAATAGCGGGACCTGGATGCCCATATTGGCTCCTACATATTCTACGAAGATCTTTTATCGGTCAGACCGCATAACAACATACGTTGTTCCCTTTGTCATCGGTATGTTACTTGCCCGAGATTCGATCGTCGGTATCCAATACCTAGTTCAATCTCGTTACCGGCAAGTCTCTTTACTCGTTCCGTAATACATCATGTCACAACTAACTATTTAGTTGCAGTGCTTGCAAGGCTTATGTGATGTGTATTACCGAGAGGGCCCAGAGATACCTCTCCGACAATCGGAGTGACAAACCCTAATCTCGAAATACGCCAACCCAACATCTACCATTGGAGACACCTGTAGTACTCCTTTATAATCACCCAGTTACGTTGTGACGTTTGGTAGTACCCAAAGTGTTCCTCCGGTAAACGGGAGTTGCATAATCTCATAGTTATAGGAACATGTATAAGTCATGAAGAAAGCAATAGCAACATACTAAACGATCGGGTGCTAAGCTAATGGAATGGATCATGTCAATCAGATCATTCAACTAATGATGTGACCTCGTTAATCAAATAACAACTCTTTGTTCATGGTTAGGAAACATAACCATCTTTGATTAACGAGCTAGTCTAGTAGAGGCATACTAGTGACACTCTGTTGGTCTATGTATTCACACATGTATTATGTTTCCGGTTAATACAATTCTAGCATGAATAATAAACATTTATCATGATATAAGGAAATAAATAATAACTTTATTATTGCCTCTAGGGCATATTTCCTTCAGTATGCGTATTTGATAGTAACCACTCTTAAAATCAATTTTCAAAAAGATAGTGACATCGCTAAGTTCATCAAGCATATCATCAAGGCGTGGAATGGGATACCTATAACGAACGGTTATAGCATTGATAGGTCTACAATCAGAGCACATGCGAAAGCTACCGTCTCGTTTTGGCACAAGAATGACCAGGACGGCACAAGGGCTCAAACTTTCATGCACATGTCCATGGTCTATGAGATCCTTTACTTGCCTTTGTATTTCTTTGGTTTCTTCGGGGTTGACGTGGTAGGGAGCTTTGTTCGGAAGAGGTGCTCCGGGGATGAGGTCCATGCGGTGCTCAATGCCTCGTAGTGGAGGTAGTCCCGGAGGTAGCTCGTCGGGGAAAACATCGTGAAATTCCTGCAAAAGAGAAGACAACACTAGAGGACGAGTGTGAGAGGTGTTAGCTTGTGGTGTATTGTCCTTGCACAAAAGGATGTAGTGTACGTCACTAGATGGGTTCTCACACACTCCTCTTATCTCACTTTTGGTGGCAACTAGGACTAAGTTCTTCTTTTCGCTCATCGTGGAGGTTTTCGATATGGGCTTGTGGCGCTCACTCTCTTTTTCGTGACCCGCTGTCTCACTATTATCTCCACGATGGGTGGCTTGCTTGTCGGTGATCACTTAGCTTGGCAACATTGGATGAAGGACGTACTCCTTTCCATTCATCTCGAAGATGTAGTGGTTCGTTCAGCCGTTGTGGATGACTCCTCTATCAAATTGCCATGGGCATCAAAGGAGAAGGTGGGAAATGGTCATTGGAACGACGTCGCACTCCAAGATGTCTTCGTATGCGCCAATTTTGAAGGAGACTTGTACTCGATGCTCGACTTGATAGTGCCAGAGTCGCTAAGCCATTGCACTTTGTATGGATGTGGGTGCTTCGTCTTGGGCAATTGGAGCTTGGAGAAAAGTTCTTCACTTGCGAGATTATGACAACATCCTCCATCGATGATGACCTTGACGGATCTTCCATTGATGCCGGCCTTGGTGTGGAATATGTGGCATTGTTGGTCTTCTTCTTGGTGATGTTGGAGAGTCAAGACCTTGGAGACAACAAGAGCGGGACTTGAATCTTCATCGCAAAAGACTTGTTCCTCTTCAATCATTCACTTGCCGGTGCATGGCGACTTGCTCAAGAGCATCCATTTCTGCTTCATTCATCGAGTCATAGGTGCCATCGTCGTTGAGGATCATGGTCTGCTTGTCGGTGCACTCATAGGACTTGTGGCCTCGGCCTCCGCATGTGAAGCATTTGAAGGAACTTGTCTTCACGGTCTCATCGGTGGGGGTTGATGATGATGAAGCTCTCGGCTTGAAGTTGCTTGTAGTAGGAGGATGACTTGGAGTTGACGAAGCTTTCTTGGAACTCGACTTGTAGATGTTGCTTGTAGAAGGCTTGGTAGACGGTGTTGGAGTCGTTGAAGCTTGGGTGTGGGAGAAACCGTATGACTTGGATGAGAACTTGGCATACTTGAAATCATCTTGCACTTGATGTTCCGCTTTGGTAGCTTGATGCACTAGCTCGATGTGGTTCGAGTATGGTTGGAAGTCGGCGATCTTGTTGATAGGATGGTTAAGTCCATTCTAGAAACGTGTCATAGTTTGCTCATCATCTTCCGTGACATTGGCTTGTATCATGGCAATCTCCATTTCCTTGTAGTATTCTTCAACGCTCTTGGTTCCTTGCCTGAGTAGTTGGAGTTTCTTGAAGAGGTTGCCGTTGTAGTAGGTAGGCACGAAGCATGCTCTCATGACATCCTTCATTTGCGCCCAAGTAGTGATGGGTGGTTCACCTCTTGTCTCTCGGCGCTCGACAACTTGTTCCCACCAAATGAGGACATAGTATTGGAACTCAAGGGATGCCATCACGATCTTCTTCTCTTCGTCGTAGTTGTGCAAACGGAAGATCTTGTCAACTTTCAATGCCCATGATAGGTACTCTTCGGTATTGTTGCTTCCGTTGAACTTGGGCATGGTGAACTTGAGCTTGCCGTAGCGTTGCTCTTCATTGTGTTGGGGTCGGGGATGATGACGCCCATGTTGTAGATGATTGTCAAGCTCGTGTCGCTCTTTGTGAGAAGGGTTGTCGGCCTCATGTTGGACTTGTCATGGAGGATTTCCATTGTCGTCATGCTCTTGATGAACTTGATGTTATTGGCGAGCTTGTGGAGGAGCTTGTCGAGCTCTAGTAGGAACTTGAGGAACTTGACGATGCACGTGAGCTTGAAATCTTTGTTCTTGAATTTCTTCGCGAAGTGCTTCTTCATGATCACAAGCTTGTCGGCCGCGGTTGGATACGGCTCGACTTGAATCTCGGAGGGCTTGTTGCGGTGCAAGTGCTTGAGCTTCACGGAGTTGTTGTTCTTGGCGTTGTGCCTCGACATCTTGTGCCTCTTGGTGTAGACACGCGCATTCTTCCTCTTCATGTTGGCATTGACGTTGCCGTTCTCGTGCTAGCGCAAAGGCCTCTTGGGTTTGACGTTGTCGGTGCTCTTGAGAGTTGGTGTTGCATAGAGTATTGAGGCTTGCTTGATGATCGTTGCGCACGTCATGCCGTAGAGTGTTTAATGTCGGTGTACTTGAGTCGGAGAGGGTGAAGTCGGATTGTCGACTTGAGCGGGTCCTTCTTAATGAAGACGAAGTGGAAGAAGAGCAGTTGAGCAACAAAGCGCGAATTTCGTCCATCCTTGCCTCATTCTCTTGCTTGTGATCATCGAGCTTGTGGTCGAAGTAGTCCCTTGTATGTTGCTCGGAGAGTCGCAAGTCGGCGGCGATGTTGTCGATGCGTTCACTCATTGCTTGTTGCTCTTGATGCAAAGCACGTTGTGCACCAAAGAGGTGGCTCTTGGTGACGTAGGAGTTCATGTTGTCATCGTGATCAATGAAGAGTGGGTTTGTAGAAGTACTTGGCCTATCCATCATTCCAAGACAAATGTGAGTGGTAGAAAGAGAAGAACGAATACCAAATGTACCTTGACCGAAGTTGAAAGTGGATCGATGATCACTCCAATGTAGGACAAGGAAATAGCAGAACTGGTACTAGTTCTTGTCGGTTTCTCACACCTACACAAGTAAAAGCTTATGGTAGAGCTTGGTTAGGATGGTGGCACAAAATTTGATGCAATTGTAAGTGAGCTTCAATAATGTTGGAAAAGATTCGCAAGAGTGCAAAGTAACAAGTAGACCAAGCAATGTAGTGTAGACGGAAACACACACACACACACACACAAAGAGATAAGTGGGGTTGGGCAACCAAGGATGAGCCAAAATGTGGAATCCACAAAAATGCTCTTGTTGCACAATACTAGAGAGGCGCTAGCACGATTGCACAATAGGCGGATTCAAAGACTTGGGCACAACCTACTAAGCAAAAAATGCAACCACTTCTATCCCAAGTATACTCTATGCAAGGTGTTTCTATGCGATGATCCACGATGATTGAGTATGACAATCTTAATGTTGTATGATGCTATGGTTCTTTCTTAAAAGATCTTTGCTTATCTTTCCTTTTTGCTTAAAAGCTTGTTTGGCTCTTTGTTGTTTGAGCTCTTTTCTCATGCAATGCTTGACGAACCAATATAGCAATTGTGTATGCGATGACAACTTTGTGACACAAGAGATGATACCAATATATGCAACAATGATGTATGTATGCTATGGGAAGTATGATCACTAATGTGCACAAGTCTCGTTGCCGGCAATACTCAATGGCTAGTCTCGATGGTAAGCAACGCAAAGGAGTAAGGATATGATGGCTATCCATGTAATGGCAAGAATGATATATCATGGTACCAAGACGAGGTTACCGTTCTTGCTTACGGTATGGTGTCAAAATGGTGGACCGAATACCAAGATGTAGTCGATGTGGTCGTTGTTGATGACGCGTCGGTGGCGAAGATGAGCGGCGGTGATGTTGATGTCGAACCGTACCTAGATAGCCGAAACGCAAAAGGATATGGAACCGCAACTCAAATTCTCAAAGCTTGAAGTGGCAACATGTGTCGGAGTGCGAAACAGGTAAGCAATGGTGGTGGTATATGTGGTAGGAGTGCGTATGGAGAAATGTGGGGCGGTGGTGGTGACTAAAACTGAAAAAAATTAGTTTTGTCATGGTTCGTCGGACGTTCGGGCTGGGCTGGTCGTCCGGTCGTTGGACATCTGGTAGGGGTCAGACATCCGGTGCGTGGGCGAAGTTTGGGCACGGGATGAACAACTATGGTTCATGGTGGAGATGTGGAAATTCATCGAATCCGGAGGATTTTGTGGATGGAAAGGGTGGAGACAAGGGGGAAAAGCTAGATCCACTCAAAACAAAGCAAATCCACGGATCAAATCCAACAAAATTTCAAAACACCATCAAATCACAAAAAAATCGGGGCTATTTTTTGTGGGATTCGAATTTGGGACAAAAAGAACAAAAACTAGGCTAGCAACACAACGGGGAGGCTCCGAAATCGTGATCAACGTGGCTCGCGATACCAAGATGATGTAGGGTGGAACCCTAATCGGCCAATCTTTCACGAAAGGAGCGGATCCCACGATGAACACGAAGATCATGAGGAGGGAAATGAGGTAAATCACAAGGGGAAGCACAAGAGGAAACACTAAACCAACACGGATAAGTCACACATGCGCTAGATCCTCGAGTACATAAGGAAAGATACACGATCCACGGACAACTAAGAACGATATAAGGGTAGCCGGTCTTCTCTGTGAGGAGGTCTTGAGTTCTTCCCTAAAAGGGGTCTTGAATCTGCTTGGGGGATCTTCTCCGGTGGAGGCTCGAATCTCCAAGGAGAAGGTGTCCAAGTGGATGAGCAAAGCTCTCACACAAAATATGAGCTAATCCTTTGCTAACCCTAGAAAGGAGGAGGGGGGTATATATATATAGTCTTAGTGTAAAAGGGGCGAAAAAGGGGGTACATGGGCTGCGGCCCAACACATGGCAGCGAACAGGTGCCGGACATCCGGGAGTCACCGGTCGTCCGGAGGCTCGCGAGGGTACGGACGTCCGGTGTCTATCGGACGTCCATAAGTTCGGCTCGGGTGTGCTTTGGTCGGATGTCTGGTCGGGGTCGGACGTCCGGGCGTCGATCGTCCGTTGGGATCCGGAAATCCGTAGATTTGGCTTGGGTGCGGTGGCGTCGGTCGTATGGAGAGGGCCGGATGTCCGGAGCCTGGAGATCGTCGGACGTCCGGTCCTGGCCGGTCGTCCGGAGCTTGTAGCTTCTTCTTCATCACTTCTTCTTCTCCGTCTTCACGTCCATCTTCCTCTTCTTCTTCTCCTTGCTCCTTAGCTTCTCCATGGTACCTGGGTATGCACAATGTATCTGTATGAGGTAGTAGCCATGTCTCATGTGCATCAAAGTGGAAATGTGAGAGGAGAGATGTCACCTCGGTTTCAAGAGCTCTTGCACGTGCTCATTTCATGGGTCCGCTAGGCACTTGCTGAGACGATGGTAGGTCCATGGGGATGACCATGGGATGCTTCGCATCATCTCCCCTCCCTTGGGGTAGATTCGTCCTCGGATCAAATTCTTCATCACCATGGTAGGGAGAGAGATGTTTGACGTTGAAGATGTCGCTCACGGAGTACTTATCGCGTGGAATGTCGATCTTGTAGGCGTTGTCGTTGTAGCATGCAAGCACCTTGAAGGGTCCATCCGCTCGTGGTCGAAGCTTGGACTTGCGTTCTTGTGGAAAGCGGTCCTTGCGAAGGTGTAGCCACATGAGGTCACCAATGTTGAATACCATGGGGTGCTTGTTGATGTTGAGTTTGGTCACAAGTCGTTGTACTTGGCACTCGATAGTATATCTTGTATCTTCATGCACCTTCTTGAGATGAGTCACACGTGCACTTGCGTCCAAATTGATGTGCTCTTGTAGTGGTAGAGCGAGAATGTCCAATGGGGACAAAGGGTTGAATCCGGAGACGACCTTGAAGGGGGACTTGCCGGTTGTTGAGTGTCTTCTCGGTTTTAGGCGAACTCGGCAATAGGTAGACAGTCCTCCCACTCCTTGATGTTCTTCTTGGTGAGCACTCGAAGTAGAGAGGAGAGTGTGTGGTTGGTAACTTCCGTTTGGCCGTCGGGTTGTGGATGATACGCCATGGAGAAGAGTAGCTTGATTCCGAGCTTGGTGCATAGGGTCTTCCAAAAGTAGCTAAGGAACTTGACGTCGCGGTCCGAGACGATAGTTTTTGGCACTCCATGTAGTCGCAATATTTCCCTACAAAAGAGATTAGCAACATGTGAAGCATTGTCTATCTTGTTGCAAGGAATGAAATGTGCCATCTTGGAGAAACGGTCCACAATGACAAATACCGAATCCTTTCCATTTCTAGTCCTAGGTAATCCAAGTACGTAATCCATGCTAATGTCTTCCCATGGTTGATATGGAATTGGGAGAGGCATGTAAAGGCCATGGGATTGAGCTTTGGACTTAGCTTTGCGAGATGTAGAGCATCAGTTGGTGAAGCGGTTGACGTTGCGAAACATCTTGGGCCAAAAATGATTGTTGGAGAGCGTTGCGAAAGTCTTGTCGCGTCCGAAATGTACCATTAAGCCTCCTCCATGAGATTCCTGTTAAAGCAACAAACGAAGATAAGACTCGGGAATGCAAAGTTTGCTAGCTCTCATAAGATATCCATCTTTGATGTAATAGTGTTCCCAAGAGGTGTGCGTCAAACACTTGGCATAAGGAGTAGGAAAGGTAGGATCGTGCTCATACAAGTCTTTTATATGCTCAAAGCCAATGACATCCTATTCATGTTGAGTAACAAGCATGCATATGCGGGAAAGGGCATCCGCCACAATATTTTGCTTACCTTTAATGAACTTGATGACATAAGGAAAAGACTCAATAAATTCACTCCATTTAGCATGACGCTTGTTCAACTTGGTTTGGCCCTTAAGATACTTGAGCGTTTCACGGTCTGTATGAATGATAAATTCATGAGGGCGAAGATAGTATTCCCATTCATGCAAAACACGGACTAAAGCATAGAGCTCTTTGTCATAGATGGGGTAATTGAGTTGCACGTCGGAGAGTTTCTCACGAAAGTATGCTATGGGGCACTTCTCTTGCGTTAACACACCTCCTATGCCATTACCACTAGCATCGCAATGAATCTCAAAGGGTTTGTCAAAGTTAGGTAAAGCTAGCACGGGAGCATGAGTAAGCAAATTCTTAATCTCATTGAAAACGGTATCTTGGGATGGTCCCCAAACAAAAGGCGCATTCTTCTTGCTGAAAGCATGCAAATGAGAAGCAACGGTGCTAAAATCTTTCACATAGCGATGATAGAAACCCACAAGGCCAAGAAAACTACGCGCTTATTGCAAATTGGTTGGTTGTGGCCAAGTCTTAATAGCATTGATCTTGGACTCATCAACATGAACACCCTTAGAAGAAACCACAAAACCCAAGAAGACGAGCTTGTCAACGCCAAAAAGGCATTTCTTCATATTAGCATAGAGATGCTCTTTTCGAAGAGTTTGTAAAATGGTTCAGACATGGGTGACATGCTCTTTGAGAGACTTGCTAAAAACAAGGATATCATCGAAGTAGACCACAACAAACACACCAATGTAAGCGCGAAAGACATGATTCATAAGACGCATAAAAGTACCTGGTGCTTCCGATAGACCCATTGGCATGACTAACCACTCATACAAGCCAAAATTTGGAACCGGTTTCCATTCATCAGCCTCTTGTATGAGTATTTGATAGTAACCACTCTTAAGATCAATTTTCGAAAAGATAGTGACACCGCTAAGTTCATCAAGCATATCATCAAGGCGTGGAATGGGATACGTATAACGAACGGTTATAGCATTGATAGGTCTATAATCGGAGCACATGCAAAAGCTACCATCTCGTTTTGGCACAAGAATTACCGGGACGGCACAAGGGCTCAAACTTTCACGCACATGTCCATGGTCTATGAGCTGCTTTACATGCCTTTGTATTTCTTTGGTTTCTTCGGGGTTGACGTGGTAGGGAGCTTTGTTCGGAAGAGGTGCTCCGGGGATGAGGTCGATGCGGTGCTCGATGCCTCGTAGTTGAGGTAGTCCCAGAGGTAGCTTGTCGGGGAAAACATCGTGAAATTCCTGCAAAAGAGAAGACAACACTAGAGGAAGAGTGTGAGAGGTGTTAGCTTGTGGTGTATTGTCCTTGCACAAAAGGACGTAGTGTGGGACACTAGATGGGTTCTCACACACTCCTCTTGTCTCACTTTTGGTGGCAACTAGGACTAAGTTGTTCTTTTCGCTCATCGTGGAGGTGTTCGATTTGGGCTTGTGGCACTCACTCTCTTTTTGGTGGCTCGCTCTCTTACTATTATCTCCATGATGGGTGGCTTGCTTGTCGGTGATCACTGTGCTTGGCGACATTGGACGAAGGACGTACTCCTTTCCCTTCATCTTGAAGATGTAGTGGTTCGTTCGGCCGTTGTGGATGACTCCTCTATCAAATTGCCATTGGCGTCCAAGGAGAAGGTGGCAAACGGTCATTGGAACGACGTCGCACTCCAAGGTGTCTTCATAGGCGCCAATTTTGAAGGAGACTTGTACTCGATGCTCGACTTGGATAGTGTCGGAGTTTCTAAGCCATTGCACTTTGTATGGATGTGGGTGCTTCGTCTTGGGAAATTGGAGCTTGGATCAAAGTTCTTCACTTGCGAGATTATGACAACTCCCTCCATCGATGATGACCTTCACGGATCTTCCATTGATGCCGGCCTTGGTGTGGAATATGTGGCATCGTTCTTCTTCTTCTTGGTGATGTTGGAGAGTCAAGACCTTGGAGACAACAAGAGCAGGACTTGAATCTTCATCGCAAAATACTTGTTCCTCTTCATCATTCACTTGCTGGTGCATGGGGACTTGCTCAAGAGCGTCCATTTCTCCTTCACTCATCGAGTCGTAGGTGTCGTCGTCGTTGAGGATCATGGTCCGCTTGTTGGCACACTCATAGGTCTTGTGGCCTCGCCCTCCGCATGTGAAGCATTTGAAGGAACTTGTCTTGACGGTCTCATCGGTGGGAGTTGATGTTGATGAAGCTCTGGGCTTGTCATGGGTTTGTCACGGTAGATGTCCTTGTGAAAGGACTTAGTCGTGGAGCCATTGCAACGGGTTAGCTTAAAGGGGTTAAACTGGACAAGGGGACATGGGGAGTTTATACTAGTTCGGCCCCTTCGATGAAGGTAAAATGCTACGTTTAGTTGTGATTGGTATTGCTGAGGTTTCGATGACCAAGGAGCGAATCCACTTTGACTGGCCCTCAAGTTGTTGTGTGTTGTTCCTAAACCGCTGCCGGGTCGTCCCTTTATATACATAGGTTGACGCCCGCCGGTTTACAGAGTCCCGAATCCAAATCATAAATGTGCCCGGTTCGGTCTCTATACTTCCTATCTTACAATGCAAGTTACATAATAAGGTCGATTTATATCTACAGGCTTTAACTCGCCTTTGGGCCTTGGGCCTTCATAAAGTGCCATCATTCTTACGTCTTCATGGGCTTCTAATCTTCATAAAGTTAATCCGGCTGCTCCTGGCCGGTTTACGTCCAGTAATAATATCCCCAACATTGGGCCCCAGATTGGTTTGAACTTGTTCATGTCAATCTTCAACACTTAGAAACATTCTTGCTCTGGCATCTTTGTATAAATCTGGTAAATCCCCGTGAGGTCATCCTTTAAATCCGCAGCCAATCGTTATGACGTCATCTACCCGCTGAAGCCGAAGATGCTCTTCATTAATGATCGTTTCAACCCTCGAGGCATCATCCTTAATAATTATCCTTTTCCAGGTCCTCGATTTCCGCACTTGTCGCTTTATCGCTTTGCCTTATAAATAGGACCACGGGTCCTTCTCCTTTTCCCCCTTCGTCTCCTTCACTTCATCTTCCTCCTCGTGACACCTCTGCCCCTGAGCGCCGCTGCTGTCACCGAGCTTCACCTCTGCTTCAACAAAGTCCGCTACATCAACCTGATCATTACTAGAGACACGTGGTGATCCTCCGCTGGTTCCTCCTGCACCAGTAAGTTTCTCCTCTCCTCACCCCAGATCCGTCATTAGGGTTTGGTGTTCTTCATAACCTGAAACTGTTCCTCCTTTAGTAACACCAATGGCTAGTTAGATCTGATCGTTTTCAGTGCCCTTTGTAGTTTAAACTCCCTTCTTCTTGTTAAGGCACCTGCTTGATGTCACACTCATCTGAACTTACTAAACCTTTTGAGCACTTGAAATTAGAACAAAATATATTTTGATTATCCAACGCACGGCAGATCTGAAATTTCCATGCCAAACTGTGAAATCTGTTTTACTTTACTTAGCCCTTTTCGTCTTAGATATGTATCCTCTTTACCATGTAGGCGGTTTACCCTTGTAAAAAAATCTATCTCATACCATTAGCCCCCTGGTAAACCGGCAAGCCCCTTTACATTCATTGTAACAGTCCGGTTTAACAACACATGTATACCCTTGATATGACCTTGTCAGTTATTATTGTATCAGTCTCCGGTTTACGAAATTTCACATATCTGTATATCTTTATCCCATTGCATCTTGCGTATCGTCTTGAATGATTTGTAAACTGGCATTTCTTTTGCAGCTTTTCATTTCACAATGGCCAAACAGTTTGCCACTTGCAACTGGGCTCCTTCCCGGATCACCGAAGAATAGTTGAACGGAATGGTCAGTATCGGTACCTTTCCCAAGAAAACAAAAATTCGGTGGCGAGTTCCAGGAACAGAGAATCCTCCTACCCTGAGGCAGGGTGAGGTAGTGGTCTTTGTCGACCACATAGGCCGTGGTTTCAAACCGCCCGGGTCGAAGTTTTTCCGAGATGTTCTTGCTAGCTTCCAACTCCATCCTCAAGATATCGGACCCAACTCGGTGTCCAATCTATGCAACTTCCAAGTCTTCTATGAAGTGTACTTACAAGAAGAACCAATTGCTGAACTGTTCCGGGACGTTTTTCATCCGAACCGGCGTACAGAATTTGTAAATGGTCCCAACACTGAACTTGGTGGTGTCTCTATTCAAAAGCGGAAGGAAGTTGAATTCCCTCATGCCAAACTGCACAGTCACCCTAAGGAATGGAACCAGACTTGGTTCTACTGCATAGATACCTCTCCTGAAGATCAAAACCCTCTTCCAGGCTACCGTGATCATCCAATGCCGCAACGTTTAAGTTCTGCAGAACGGGCCAAATATGCCCGTCAACTCGCCAAGCTCCGGGCCTTTATGGCCAATGATTTACCAGGTGTTGATTTTGTGTGTTGCTGGATATCTTGGAGCGTCTTGCCACTAAGCCGCCGCCCTGGTTTAATGTGTGAGTATACCGGTGAGGTTGAAGACCCCCAACACCACATCAACATTCAAATAACTGATGAAGAGGTCACTGAAGGCGTTAAGAAAATTTTGAATGAACCAGAATCAGTCTGTTGCCAAACCGGCTTGAACCCCTTCTACACTCAAAATAAACTGCCTGCTATAAGCACTATGCTTCCTTTTTATCTTTGATATCTTTTAAATTGTTCAACTTGTGAACTTTCCTCTGTTTGTGTATTAACAGTGTGATGATCCCTTCTGGAAACGGAAATCCGAAGATAAAGCGGCAAAGCCATCCCGTCCCAAAACCAAAGCCGTCAAGCGTACCTCAAAGCGGAAAACAGCTGACCGGGTGAACATGGAACTTGATGAAGATGCACATGATCCGGAAGTTGAGGTAGACCTTGACTCACTTGGCTCCCTTTTCATGCACCTCATTAACAATGATATTTATCAGAAGGACGTAGAAGGTGGCCAGGCTAATGATGTAGAGGTAATTACCCTTTCCTCCGGTTCAGACACTATGCCAACACAAAAAACCAGTCAAGCAGTCCGGAAAGTAAGCTTTTCTCATCCTCTTGCTTACTTGGATCCAACATTTATTTTGAAGACACAGCAGCATGAAGCTCGCTAGACGACCCGGCATAGTGGCCAACGGGTCACTTCGGCCGGTTTACCTGATACCCCGGTTCGGAAGCGCCGATCTGAGGTCTCCCCCACCTCTGACAATTCTTATCCCCAGGCAGGTTATTTCAGACAACCTCTTAATCCGTCCAATTCAAATTATCAGGTGACACCTCCCTCATCTTCTGGCAAATCAACAGCAACCCAACTCCCTCCTCTTAAAACTGTAGCTGAGTAAGCATTCAAACCCTTTCTTAAAATGCATTGCAAATCTTGAATAAGATGCTAAACCTTTTTTAATTTTGTTTGTAGAGCCAAAGACAGACCCAGCAAGAAATCTCGGGTCAACAATCCGTCAGAAGACCAGGCGGTTTTTGAAGAAGAGCAAATAGGAGAACCAGACCAAACTCGTGAACCGGAGGGTCCTCATCCTGAAGCGACCTTTGATGAACCGCCCCTTCAAGACCAGAATATTGATGAACAACCAGAAGCTGATCCTGTTATGCCTGACACTGAACCGGCAGCTCCAAACCAGGCTAGTCCGGTGAGAGGTACTGATACTCCATCATCACCCGCAAAAATTACCGAAGGCCAAGGAGATGATGTTATCATTACTGGCATGGGCCACACTCTCCTGGCCATCCTGTAATCTTGGCCCAACATAGTGCCAAGGAAGAGCGTGTTGCCAGGGAAAAGGGTAAATGGAGCACTGAATTATCAAGCAATGCTCATCTCAGTGCTGAAGAACTTCACTCCGGTTTCTTAAACTATTTGCACTCAAACCGTGACTATGAAGCCGGTTTGGTGAACCTGATGAAGGAACGATATGAGGTATTTTCATCTCCCTTTATTTCTTGATTCCAAAGTTGAAACACTAGCCCAGGTAGCCCCCAAGGGCCGTTTTATGATGTTAATCTTAAACCGGGACTTTGTAATACTTTAATCCTCTCCCGCTGACCCTCAAAATGACAGGTCCTTAGTGAAAACAAAACCGATAGTTTACCAATGCAATTATGTAGCTTTCCTCAGTGTAGCCCCCAAGGGCCGGTTTAGCTTTGCGAGGTAATCCGGGTCTTGAAATCCATGCGTCCATTTTGGACAGATGTACATTAGCCCCCAAGTGTCAAGGATAATGCTTGCATTGTTCTGGAGACTTATAAAAGATGTATTGATAACACAACAAATAGGCATTAGCCCCCAAGTACGAAGTGCATAGCTTGTTATACGCTTAGTACTTAGAAAAAACATAGCCTGTTGTTGACATATCTTCACTGTTACAGGCCAAGCTAAGCAATAGAGATGCCTGAACTGCTGATTTGCAAGAGAACGTGAAGTCCCAACAAGCAGAGGATGTGAAAGCCAAGGAGGAGCTGACCAAAGCCCTGACAGCTATGGAAAAGCTAAAGGAGTCTTTTAACAAAGAACGTGCTGACTAGGAAACCGAGAACGCCGGTTTAACCAAAAGAGCTGAGGATGCCGAAGCAGCCCTGAAGCCAGTTGTAGATGAACTGACTGGTTTGAAGCGGCAAATCAACGCCATGACGTGCTGTATTTGGTAAGTATCTCCTTATGTTGTCTGTCCAATTCATGAGACCTTATTGTTTACTAGTCTGGCTGATATTAAACCATGACAGGCACTCGCATTACTCATCTGGGTGCTGATATGCGGATGAAGCTTAAAGCGGCATATACCTTAATAGAACAGCTTTACTCTGGATCCCAGCATGCTATATGCACTGCAACCTATAATAAACCGGCGCCATCACTGATAAAAGAAACTCTTGAGAAGCTGGCCATGCTACCAGCCCGGATTAACGAACTGAAGAAGGCAGCCACAAGAGCAAGAGTGCTGACCGCACTAATCCAGTCCAAAGCATGGATTCCAGATCTTGAAGCGGATGACATCATTAAAGGATATCCAGGTGTGAAGGAGGACGGTTCAAACTTCGACAATGATGATCTCCGAAGGCTGACAAAAGAAATGCGGCCAATAGCCAGCAAACTGGCAGAAGACACAGACTTATCTCATTTCCAGCCAGCTTACGACACTGAAGGGAAGAGACAGCCTGCCGAAATCCATGAAGTCGAAGAACTTGTGCCTCCAATCTATAAGCATACTTACGCTCCTGAAATTAACCCCTCCAGCCTTATCCATGAAGAAGCCGTGTTTCAAGCTTTAACCGGAATCGATTGGTGAATGCTTGATTTCCAGCATCTGGGGAGGGATGAAGAAGAAGTGATTGCACCAAATGACCCTCAACCGTCAAACCATCTAGACGAAGCATCTTAAACCGGCAGCCGGTTTACCAGCTATTGTGTGCCAATGCTTAAAAGCAATTATTCAATTGGAGCCATTTTGAAGCTTCTTGTAATAGGATAGCAAAAACTACTTTATCTCTCATGCCATCGAGCATGCTTTGTGGTGCTTTGATATTGTGAAAACTTGCTCCACTTTTTGGGATCTATTTATGCATAGCCCATGATGATTTGTGTTCCTGGATACAAGAACTTGAAAGTGTCCTAGTGGTTTACCACTGGACGTGTCATGATGCCAAAAAATATACAATACTTGGATGGATAATCAAAGTTTGTATAGAAAATAATATCTGCAACATACCTCGTTGGCTTACCAACTGCTTGTATGGTAAATGTGTAAACACCAATCCAGAGCATTGATAACTCCATCCTTAATTTGCCGGATTATGATAATAAACCGTACCGGGATATAAAAAACATCGGGTTTTCCTTATAACACTGGCGACTTGTTAGTCAAAACCAGACCGGGTTAATGAACACCGGATTATAACTGATCATGTACTGACAACTTGTAGTTGAAAGCCAAGCCGGGTCAAGGACACCGGTTTATCAGAAGATATTATGAACCTCAACAAAGGCGAAAAACTTGGCAAATAGAACTCAAAAAGAACATGCGAGGCTTTTTACGAGCTGCCAGGCTCCAAATCGAGGCTTTTCATGGGCTGCCAGGGCACTGAGTTAAACCATTTTACAAGCCTTTTTTTGATGGACCTCAATCTTTAACCAATCACCGATTTAACTGTGACAAGTTCAGGGTCCATGGGATTGACTTGTCAAACGTTCGATGGGTCATACCAGGTTTACCTGGACGGAGTGACTTACTTAAAGAGGCAGGATAAGCCGGGGTTTTAGGTGAATACACCTGGCTTCCAAGCCTGGCTTGATAGCCTATTACAAGGGTTCAAAACTCATTGTTCTTTGAGAAGCAAAGAGCCCCCAAGTAATATGTGAGCTGTGCTCGGTGGTTACCTATGTTTGAGTTGTGCTTAATGCAACAGACTCTCTTTGGCTCCACATAATTTCCTTTTGGCCTAACGCCTATCAAGAGGTGTAGCTATGATGTGACAACAACCAAGCCCCCTAGCGACATCCCTTTGTGGTGTTTAAACCGATCAAGTGGTGTAGCTATGGTTCAGATACGACCAAGCCCCCTAGTGTTTTTCTTTATATCCGTGTGGCCGTATAAGCTGGTTTAACAAAACTCCATTGTATCAACAAAAACGCCTTGTAAGCTCACACATGATGTAAAAAGAACAGAGACCCTGCTTTATTCGAGGCTCCAATTTATTATATGATATATACATTGTCATAAATATGTACATAAGAAGAGCCTGTGGCTCAAGTATAGTAAGGCTGAAGAAGAGCTATATTCCACGGCCGCTTGGTCTCCTCCGATTTACGTGAGTCTTTGTGCTCTCGAACATCAATGAGGTGACATGACCCATTGTGCAGATTCTTGCTGACCACAAGGTGTGATTCAGTCTGATCCTGGATGAGCCGGAGCACCAAATCACCCTCTTGAAAGGTTCTGGTCTTAACCCAGCAGCTGTGATAACGTCAGAGATCTTGTTTATAAATCGCCGAACGTGTTGTTGCAAGATCGCGCTCCTCATCTAACAAGTCCAGTGAGTCCTGACATGATGTCTCATTATCAGCTTCAATATAAGCTACCACACGGGGCGAGTCATGACGTATGTCACTAGGAAGAACTGCCTCCGCTCCATAAACCATGAAGAAAGGCATGTACCCCGTAGATCTGTTGGGTGTGGTGTTGATTCTCCATAACACAGAAGGTAACTCCTCAACCCAACAACCCAGTGTCCGTTTCAAAGGAACCATAAGCCGGGGTTTAATACCTCTCAAAATTTCTTGATTTGCCCTCTCCGCTTGACCATTAGACTGGGGGTGAGCCACCGATGCTATATCAAGCCGGATGTGCTCATGTTGGCAAAATTCCTCCATCTCTCCTTTTAACAGAATAGTACCATTATCAGTTATAATACTGTGTGGAAAGCCAAACCGAAACATCACCTTTTTGATGAATTGAACCGACGTGGCCACATCACACTTACTGACTGGCTCTGCTTCCACCCATTTGGTGAATTTGTCAACTGCCACTAATAAGTGGGTATTTTTGTCCTTGGAGCGCTTAAAGGGTCCAACCATATCAAGCCCCCAAGTCGCAAACGGCCATGTTATTGGAATCATCCTCAACTCCTGAGCCGGAATATGAGCATGGCGTGCGAATTTTTGACAACCGTCACATCTTTTGACTATGTCCTCCGCATCAGCGTGAGCTGTTAACCAATAAAAACCATGGCGAAAGCTTTAGCTACCAAATAATTTGAACCGGTGTGGTGACCACAATCCCCTTCATAGATTTCTCGCAAAATCTCACAACCCTCTTGAGGAGAGACACAACGCTGAATTGCCCCTGAGACGCTGTAACGATGTAACTCTCCGTTGAGTATGGTCATTGACTTGGAACGCCGGATTATCTGTCGGGCCGATGTTTCATCCTCCAGTAACTCACCTCGGTTCATGTAAGCCAGGTATGGGATTGTCCAATCCGGTATGACGTGCAAAGCTGCCACCAATTGAGCCTCCGGGTCAGGGATAGCCAACTCCTCCTCTGTTGGTACCTTGACTGACGGATTATGCAGCACGTCAAGAAAAACATTTGGTGGGACCGGTTTACGCTGAGAACCAAGGCGGCTTAAAGTGTCCGCTGCTTCGTTCTTTCGCCGGTCTATATGGTCCACCTGATATGTAATGCCTCGAGACCGTTGCGCCAGGTGTCTTCCAGTTATTCGCTGTTGTTGCCTTGTCTTTTGCTTGCGTGTCATGCATTTTCATATCATGTCATCATGTGCATCTCATTTGCATACATGATCGCCTCATGCATCCGAGATTTTTCCTCGTTGCCCGTTTTCGATGTGTAAAGATTACCCCTCTTGCGACATGCCTACAATGCGGTTATGCCTCTAAGTCGTGCTCCGACACGTGGGAGATATAGCCACATCATGGGTGTAACAAGTTGGTATCAGAGCCTTCCCCGACTTAGGAGCCCCCTGCTTGATCGAATTGTTGGCGTTGTTGAGTCTAGAAAAATGGTTTGAGTCTTTTAGGATTATATATATCAGAGAGTAGGATTCTTTTTACTCCTCAGTCCCTCCGTCGCTCTGGTGAGGCATCCTGGCGTAGAGTTTTGACTCTTCTCTTCTCAAATTTCACTAAAAAATTTAGGATCACGCGGGTATCTTGGAGTCGTTCCAATGGTTTTGTGACGAGAACATTGTTCTTGGTGCCTCCTGACATTTAGGGGTTGTGGCAGTGTCCCGGGGAGATGAGCTCCGAGGTGTTGTCGTCACAATTTTATCATTGCAGTTCTGCAATACCTGAGTTTCGCCGACATCGAAAATCTCTTTTATGCAGTTGTTGGTGAGATAACCTCGACGCCACCCAGTACTGGGGCGGGAGTTCGGGAGTATTTCCATAACTCGTATAACGGATGCTTTTCGAAGGTTGAGGTAAACGATTTCCGAAGGTTTCTTGGTTATGTGTTGAAGGATGGATACAGCTGGATGTAGGATTTGCTAGTTTTGGGTAAGATATTATGCTTCCCCTATATCCCCAACACCTGATTGCATGACTAGAAAATTTCGGGACTTTATAAGTGGGAATTCAAGTAGCTCCTAGGATATCTTTCTAACAGATGTATTATATGAAATTGGGGTTCGACGTCTAGTGGTCCGCCTATCCACGGTTGGTTTAAAGTGGTCTCATTGTGTCTTAAAGAGCCCTTGGCTATGCTGACTCGGGGACACTTCGTATGTCATGTGCACTGCCTTGTACATGATGGGCTGTACGATCGAGCCCGTGTGGGCCCCACCATGAAACTTTGGACGAAATCTCTATCATATGTTTGTTCCGGCTTATTCTGCAAGCCAATCCTTTGTTTCGTTTTCAGTTGTGGTATTCGAGTTGCTTCGATGTCAAGTGTTGATTCCATACCTTTCCTAAGCGGTGTTCTCATACTCCGATGTGAATACCAATCCTTCATAATAATCGAGGTTGTGATGTCAATCCTCTTCAACCGGCGTGTTTCTCTTCAAGTGGATCCGATCAATTCTACATTCAAGAGGTCAATTCTCAGTTCTTTGCAATGGTGTTTGTTTCATCCGTCTCCAAGTTGTCTTTGTTTTTCCCGCCCTTCCACCCTTGTTTCTTCAAGGACTCGGATTTCTTTATCAAGTATCCATCTTGTTGATGCGGAGTCTCTTCATTCTTGTCTTTCAATGTTCTTACCCGGTGATTCTCATGAAGATTCTAACGGAGCTTCTAGTTTATCATACTTCATTCTCTTTTCTTCTCCGGTGGATCCAATTCAAGCTTTGTTTATCATATCTTTTTCCTTGTTTCAAATACCTTCTCATGCCAGTGCACCTCTTAATCATCCACTCTTGCTATTCAATTGTTCCAGAGTGTTGAAGATATCTCAGAAGGCTCGTCTTGTCATTCAAGATCCGTTCAACCTATTTCGAGTTTATTATCTCATTCAAGCCATTTAATTCAACTGGTGCAATCTCTCTTTTCAAGCAATCATTCAACGGTGTTTCTTTTGAGTGGGCCCTAACCCACAGGTCTTTTCCCAGGATCTTACCTGACTCTTCTAATTTTCCCAGAGCTTCTCAAATTCTTTTCTAAGTCGGATGTAAGAATGATTTGCCATCAGTCAAATGTCTTTCTCCAAGATCTTTCAAATTCTTTTCATCGTTGGATCAACCTTTCCATTCTTCATTCCGGAGTGCCTCAATCTCAACATTTGAAGACTGAAGAAGAAGTGTTTCCTCTAAATCTTGCTCCATTCTCTTCAAGATTCATGGTGCTAGCTTGATACCATCCTCTCATAATTGTTTTCGATTGTGAGAATTCTTTTTACCCTTCCGGAGCAATTCAGGAGTACTCTTCAGTTTGATCATCTGGAGCCCATCATCTCAGATTTATTCAATCCAGATTTCAGCTCTCGTTATCCAAATCTTACCGGTGTATCATCCAAGTATTCTCTAATCAGCTCGGGATCTCTTCGTTTCACTTGTATCTAAATTCTCTCAGGTATCTTCATTCAATTTTCCAATTCGTCCTGGTGAATTGTGCTTTTCCTACTTTTCTTGTTCAATTCTTACGGTGGTTTGCTCACGATTCTCTTCCATGGTTATCATATTTTCATTCTTTCAATCCTACCAGTGATTCGTTGAAGACCTTCTCAAGTTTGCGCTATACCTCTCGTAATCCTTTCTACGAGAATAAGTAGTATGCCAAATCCATTGCTTGTCATCAATTAAATTTGCGAAGGATACACATAACATAATTCTTATTCTTGTTTCATCCAAGTGATAAATTCCTTCCTTCGGAGTTTGTTCATGATGATTAAATTATTGATTTTCTTTTCTTCATCTTTTCTTTCTCGAAGTTCCAAGCTCTAATTATCACGGAGATCCATTTAAATCATTGCGAGGATTCACCTTGTGTTTTCAACTTCTCTTTGTTTCTATCATCCTTTTATTACTAGAGTTCTTCATGGAGGCTCTACATGGTGGTTCATCAAGGATTTAAATTCCTTCTCGAAGGGTTCATTGAGATTCTTTTCAGAGGAGCTCAAGTTTTCTTCATTGTGCAATCCGGAGTGCAATTCTTTCTACCGTATCATTGGAGTTGGTATTATGTCATTCTTGATAATTTTAGTTCATGTTTCATGATTCACATGTTAAGAATGAGGTATTTTAAATCCACCAATCTCTTCATTCTTGTTATCGTGGGTTATATTTCACCTAAAGCTTTCCCTAAGGATTGTTGCTTTTATGGTGCTTATAAATGACCCAAGGCCTTCATTCATCCTTCCGGTTAGATAAGCTTCTCATCTCCTTGTTCATATCAATCCAATCTATTATTTTTCGTTAGTGGCAGAATTTCACCTCATAGTTTTGAGATGTTTTCCATAAGCCCACAACAAGATTACTCTTTTCGTTGTTGGATTTCCAACAACTCCGTTCGACCCTTCTCCTAAATATGCTTTTTCAAGCTCATTTGAGGTAGAAGATGTTGTTTTCTCCTCCGTTCTTTTGATTCCATTCCTTTATCTCTTACGGAGGCATTGAGGTGTTGCTATCTTCACTCATCATCTCGGATTGTCAGGACCATGTTCTTTCCTTGCTTATCCATTTAACCAGAGTGTTGTGTCCTCTGCTGAAGTCCTTTTCATCTCTTTTCAACCGGATTGCTGTCCGAATTTGTTTTTCCTTGTTCCTCTTTCATAACGGAGTGCTTTCAACTTCGTTGTATTCTTTCTTTCAATTTGCTCAACCTCACAAGGTTCTTTGGTTTCACTCATTTGTCAAAGAAGAAACTTAGTTTTACCTCTTCTCTTCCTCTTCTGTTTCCCTCCGGTGCCATCCTAGATCTCGGGACGAGATCCTCTCGTAATGGTGGAGTGTTGTAACGCCCCGAGACCGTTGCGCCAGGTGTCTTCCAGTTATTCGCTGTTGTTGCCTTGTCGTTTTCTTGTGTGTCATGCATTTCATATCATGTCATCATATGCATCTCATTTGCATACATGATCGTCTCATGCATCCGAGCTTTTTCCCCATTGTCCGTTTTGCATTCCGACGCTCCTATGTCCTCCGGCGTCCCCTTTTGTCTCTTTTCGTGTGCGGGTGTTAAACATTCTCGGATTAGACCGAGACTTGCCAAGCGGCCTTGCTATACTACCGGTAGACCGTCTGTCAAGTTTCGTGCCATTTGGACTTCGTTTGATACTCCAACGATTAACCGAGGGACCGTAAAGGCCTCGTGTGTGTTGCAGCCCAACACCTCTTCAAAGTGGCTCAAACCCCACCTAAACCCCCTCCATCATCTCGGTCGTTCGATCATGATCGCGTGGCTGAAAATCGTGCTCAATTTGGAGTCTCCTAGCTCCCTCTACCTATATATATGTGCTCTCCTCCAAAAATTCCGCGCAGATCAAACCCTAGATCCACTCCTCTCCGCGCCGCTGGACAAATTCCTCACCGGTCGGACATGTCCGCCACCTCCCGTGGCCACTCAGAAGCCGCTACATGTCCCGCCAGAGTCCTCCAGCCGCCGTGGCCCGCGAGGCCCACGGCCGGCCCGCCCGCGCCCGCGTCGGGCCTAAGCCGTGCCCCGTGCATCGCCCGTCTCCGCCGCCCGTGCTCGCCGACGCCGAACCGATCGCCTCGCCTGCGCTGCACGGTTCGCTCGCCGCCGGCCACCACTTCGCCGCGCCCCGCCGCCTCGCTCTGCCCCGCGCCGCCTCGCTCACCAAGCACACCACGCCGGCCGGTGCCTCCACCTCACCGCCCTTCGACGCTGGCAACCACTCCGGCCAACGAGCGCGCGTCCGCCCCCCTGCCATGGCCTCCCGCCTCGCCTCCGACGCCGGATTCGGGATCCCCGTCCCCGGATCTCCCCGTTCCGGCCGACCCCGGTCATCTCCATCCTCTTCGGCGCCAGTTCCAGCTAAGACCCGACGAACCTCGAAGTCTGCGCCGCCCTAGATCCGGATCTGAGAAACCCTAGAGGTTGACCCGATTTTGCCTAAGTCTTTTCCTGCACATATTTTCTAGCACATTTCATCATGTCGTATGTCATCATCCGTAGCTCCGTTTTGGGCATGTAGCATATCAAATTGTTCGTCTCGATGTCCTATTCATTTCATTCCATTGCACCATGCTTGTTTGAGTTCATCTTGATGCCCTAAATGCTGTTGCAAGAGTGCTATGTAATGTTAGTGTCTGTTTCTTAACAGATTATGGACATTTGTCATTTTTGCCATGTTTAAGGTGTGCCTCATATGAACTTGAGCCCTACATGTGTTTTGTTATATGCCATGCCATCTTTACAGGGGTGTATGCCATCTATTTTTGTGATCTTTGTGGTGACTAGCACAAGTATGCAAAGTAGCTCTCGTGATATTGCTGATTTCAGGGACTTAGAATTTCACTAAGTCCTTTTCCTGATGATATTTTATGCCATGTATTCTTGTTGCTATAGAGTGATCCATGCCTCTTTTGAGCATGTTCAGTAAGGATGATTTGAAGATATTGTTATCCTCTATCCATCCATGTCTTTGTTTGCAATTGTGGAGTACCCTAGCATGACTCGATCTTGCTCTACTCTTGCTATAAAATGTTCCTGGCAGATTGTTTACGTGTTAATTAATTTTGCCGAGGTTGTTATAGTTGATCCATGCATGCTATGAGAGTGTTCTTGCCTTGGTTAGCTTATTGATCATGTCTTCTTGCTGGGTGTATGCTTAGTTTGTCATGCAATGCCTTGTAGTGAGTGCATTGGGCTCGCGAACATGCCTACATAATTCTGTTTATGCCATGTCTAGTTTTCTGCTAAGTCTGAATCTGTTAACGAAACTTGCTATATTTACATGGGTGTCATCATATCTTCTGATCCTTTTTGGCTTATGATCAGTAAGGTACTTTTGTTATATGCTTTGAGAAGTTTCATGCCATGCCTTGCTTTGCCATGATATGTTCCTGTCGCATGTTGTTATCTTGCTCTAAACATTGCTTCCTGATGTTAAATCCTGACATGTTATTTTCACTAAGTCTGTGATGCTGATATCTTTTGCACTTTTGCCATGCTTGTTTGAACCTGCTCTTTTGTGATTTAGCCATAGCTCAGTGTTCATCTTTTCTCAAGCATCTTGAGTGGGTCACTGCCATGTGCTCTGTTGCTATGTTAGAGAGCAGTAGCTTGTTTTTCTTGATGCATTTAGATGGCATCGTGCTGTTAATCGCAGCTTCGTGCCATTATTGTTTTGCTTGCCATTTGCAAACTGTGCATCTGATTCTATTGATCTTTATATCGATCTCGACCGAAATCAACTCATCTTTCCAGAGGCACTCTTGGTTTTCCAAGTTGAGGCCTGGTTCAATCTTTTCCTTCCGGAGCTCGCATATGCATTGCATATCACATCCCGCATATCATGCCATATTTTCACCATGTTGCTTGCGCATTGCTCCGTGGTTGATTGTTGTTTCCTTTGCTTGTGTTCTTGCCTTGGGTAGAGCCGGGAGATGAGTTCGTATTTGAGGAACCCATTGAGTACACTTACGAGGATCAAGCTTTCGTCTTCTCGGAGATCTTTGCAGGCAAGATGACCATACCCTCGAAATCACTTCTATCTTTGCTTGCTAGTTGCTCGCTCTTTTGCTATGCGGCGATAGCTACCACTTGCTATATCATGCCTCCCATGTTGCCATGTCCAGCCTCTAACCCCCTTTGTCCTAGCAAACCGTTGTTTGGCTATGTTACTACTTTGCTCAGCCCCTCTTATAGCGTTGTTAGTTGCAGGGGAAGTTGAAGTTTGTTCCATGTTTCGAACATGGATTTGTTGGGATATCATTACTATTATATCTTGTTTACTTTAATGCACCTATATACTTGGTAAAGGGTGGAAGGCTCGGCCTTATGCATGGTGTTTTGTTCCACTCTTGACGCCCTAGTTTCCGTCATACCGGTGTTATGTTCCTTGATTTTTCGTTCCTTACGCGGTTGGGTTATAATGGGAACCCCTTGGCAGTTCGCCTTGAATAAAACTCCTCCAGCAAGGCCCGACCTTGGTTTTACATTTGCACTAACAACCTAGCCTTTTTCCCTTGGGTTTCCGGAGCCCGAGGGTCATCTTTATTTTAACCCCCCCCCCCCCCCCCGGGCTAGTGCTCCTCTGAGTGTTGGTCCAAACTAGAGCCCCTTGCAGCGCCACCTTGGGGAAACTTGAGGGTTGGTTTTAGTTGTACGGATTGCTCATCCGGAATGCCCTGAGAACGAGATATGTGCAGCTCCTATCGGGATTTGTCGGCACATTCGGGTGGCTTTGCCGGTCTTGTTTCACCATTGTCGAAATATATTGTAACCGGGATTCCGAGTCTGATCGGGTCTTCCTGGGAGAAGGTATATCCTTCGTTGACCGTGAGAGCTTGTGATGGGCTATGTTGGGACACCCCTGCAGGGTTTTGAACTTTCGAAAGTCATGCCCATGGTTATGGGCAGATGGGAATTTGTTAATGTCCGGTTGTAGAGAACTTGACACTTAACTTAATTAAAATGCATCAATCGCGTGTGTAGCCATGATGGTCTCTTTCCGGCGGAGTCCGGGAAGCGAACACGGTGTTGGAGTTATGCTTGAACGTAAGTAGTTTCAGGATCACTTTTTGATCACTTCTAGTTTCACGACCGTGCTTTGCCTTCTCTTCTCGCTCTCATCTGTGTAAGTTAGCCACCATATATGCTAGTGCTTTTTGCAGCTCCACCTCATACCTTTCCCTACACATAAGCTTAAATAGTCTTGATCGCGAGGGTGTGAGATTGACAAGTCCCCGTGACTCACAGATTACTTCCAAACCAGTTTCCAGGTGCCAATGATACCGTGCAGGTGACGCAACCGAGCTCAAGGAGGAGCCCGATGAAGATCTCGTTCTTTGTGTTGTTTCGTTTCCAATTGATCAGTAGTGGAGCCCAGTCGGGGCGATCGAGGATCTATAGCATTAGGGGTGGTATTCTTTTATTTTGGTTCCGTAGTCGGACCTTGTTTGTTTTCTGGATGTTGTAATGTTATATTCATGTATTGTGTGAAGTGGCGATTGTAAGCCAACTCTGTACCTCTTTATTATTTAGTACATGGGATGTGTAAAGATTACCCCTCTTGCGACATGCCTACAATGCGGTTATGCCTCTAAGTCGTGCTCCGACACGTGGGAGATATAGCCGCATCGTGGGTGTAACATGATAACCGTTGAAGTGACCAGCTACTGTGTCAACCTCTCGTCGATATGCAGCCATGAGTGGGTCTTTAGAATCCCAAGTGCCAGACACTTGTTGAGCCACCAGATCTGAATCCCCAAAGCACTTAACCCGGCTTAAGTTCATCTCCTTAGCCATCCGAAGACCATGGAGTAAGGCCTCATACTCAGCTGCATTGTTAGTACAAGGGAACATTAAACGGAGGACATAACAAAACTTGTCACCTCGTGGGGAAGTTAGTATGACAACAGTGTGACGCCCCGAGACCAATGTGCCAGGTGTCTTCCAGTTATTCGCTGTCGTTGCCATGTCATTTGCTTGCGTGTTGCATCTTGTCATGTCATCATATGCATTGCATCATCATGTTTTCAAAACCTGCATCCGTCCGGGTTTCTCCCCATTCCTTCTGTTGTCCGTTCTGAGCCCAGACACACTTGCACGCGCCCGCGGCATGTCCGAAATATTATTTTATAAGTGGCTGGAAAATGTTCTCAGAATGGGATGAAAGTTGGCGTGTGGTCTTATTATAGTGTAGATAGACCGCCTGTCAAGTTTCATCGCATTCGGAGTTCGTTTGATAGCCCAACCGTTAAACTATAGCGGCATTATAGCCGACCTACCGTCGGACGTTTTCGGTCCCCAGAAATAGATGTCGGCCCTCTCTCTCTCTTCTCACCCTCGCAGTCTCGCCACAGCCCACCTAGTCCATCCTCCTTCCCCTCTTCGCTTCCGGAGTTGTCCGATGCGACCGCACGGTCCGAAACCCTCTCTGCATAGTGCATAAAACCCCTCACCTAATCCCCTGCTATATATAAATTGGTCCGACCCTAGATCCTAGGTGCCTTGTCCCATTGATCCAATCGCGCCGCCGCCACTCCTCCAGTTCCTTATTCCTCGGGATCCCCTCCCGATCCAGCCCACTAATCGCAGCCTCCGACCACCTCGCTTGTTCTCCGCGCCGCTCCATTCCTAGCCTCCCGCACGCAGCCGCATACCCGACCTGAAGCTCTCCCGCAGCCAGCCGGCGCCTGATCCAGGTTTGATCGAGGCCACGGCCTTGCTCCCCTTTGTCTCCTCCGCCCAAGCCACCGCGCGGGAGATGCCCGGTGCTCCACCCCAAGAAGCAACGGCGCCCGAGCGCTCCTCCTCCTCGTGACCTGCAGCTCCGGTGAACCTCGCCGCCGGCGACCACCTCCCGCAGGAGCTCCAACCCCAGCCATGGACACTCATGCTTCCCCGTCGACCCTGCCGACTTGAACCCCGCCGAATCAGGTGCCTCATCGTCCGTGCCAAGACCAGCTAGCAGCCGCCCGTGTTCATCGTCCCGAACCTCTCCTTCACCCCGCACCTCCACCCCAACTCCGGCCGGATCAGCTCGGTTACACGCCGCCCCGCCAAGTCCATGGAGCCGCCGCCCGTCGCACGTCTGGTGAGGTCACCGGAGAGTGCCGTGCCTCTACTGCCTCCCTATCCCGCCACCGCTCCTAGTTTTCCTTCCTTGTTCCCTCTCTGAATCCTCTCCCTGGTGTTCTTTTCTTCAGGCTTCAATAGCAGCCATGGAGCCGCCTCTGCTTCAATTCAGCGGGGAACGGGACCCCGACGATCTCCACCGCCCGGATCCGTGTCACCCATGCCGCTAGCTTTCGTGTCTAGTTCCACTACCCCACGTCGGCGCGCCGCCCTTTGCCAAGTCCACCATCGCCGGCCTCCGCTCGCTCTGCTTTGAGCAGAGTAGCTTCGCTCGTCCCGCACGAGCGCCTTGAACCTGCATCGGTCGCATTAACCCCGCTCCGAGCTAGCCGTGAACGCTGCGGCCCAGCGCGCCAAGCCGCAGCCATGCCATCCAGCCGGCCTGCGAGACCTCTCCACAAACTGGGCCTGGCCCATGGGTGAAGCACACCCCAGCGCCCCCTTTTTTTTCTTTCCTTTGATGGGCTTCCTACTTAGGTGCAGCCCGTATCATGTTTTTTCCCTTGGACGGATTTAGCTAATTATTCCAGAGGACGCCGTTTTACAGAAAAGTCCCTTAACTCCATGCATATTAAAACTCAAAAACCGTGCATCATATGTAAAAACTTTATATATGAAAAATGCTTAAAATTGTGTCTAGTTTCATAATATCCAACTTTCAATCATGTTTAAAATAGTTAAAATGCTGTTTGGTTAAATTTGCTCCTATGTCTTGTTAAAATGATTTATTTCATAACTAAATAACCGTAGCTCCGATTTTAATAATCTTTATATGTAAATGGGGTAGAAAAATGCCTAGTTTAACATGGTGGCCTTATTTTGCATGCTTAACAACTCTAAAATTATGTTTAGGGCAGAACAGTACCAAATCTATAATATGCTCATGAGGAGTTTCCGGAATTGTTGTTTGTTGTTCCTGGCCTCATTTAAACTTCACTAGATAGGTAGTTTTCTTTTGCTTCACCTCTTGCCTTGCTAACAACATTTAATATTGTTGGGTACATAAACGAGAGAGAACTAAATAAGTCATGTGGTGTTTTCTTCAATATGCAACTCCGTTGCATAATGAGCACCACTTAAGTTGTAGGATTGTTTGTGCACTTTGCTATGCCATGCTTCATTAAACCGGACATGCATCATACTCGATTGTGCATCATGCCATGTTGATGTGTTGGTTGTTTACTATGTTGTTTGCTCTTTTCCGGTGTCTGCTTCTTCGGGTTGGTTCCGATAACGTCGAGTTTGTGAGGACCCGTTCGTCTACGTCCGTTTGTCTTCTTCATGGACTCGTTCTTCTTCCTTGCGGGATTTCAGGCAAGATGATCATACCCTCGAAATCACTTCTATCTTTGCTTGCTAGTTGCTCGCTCTTTTGCTATGCCTATGCTGCGATACCTACCACTTGCTTATCATGCCCCATATTGTTGAACCAAGCCTCTAACCCACCTTGTCCTAGCAAACCGTTGATTGGCTATGTTACCGCTTTGCTCAGCCCCTCTTATAGCGTTGTTAGTTGCAGGTGAAGATTGAAGTTTGTTCCTTGATGGAACATGTTTACTTGTTGGGATATCACAATATATATTCTTTAATTAATGCATCTATATACTTGGTAAAGGGTAGAAGGCTCGGCCTTATGCCTGGTGTTTTGTTCCACTCTTGACGCCCTAGTTTCCGTCATATCGGTGTTATGTTCCCGGATTTTGCGTCCCTTACGCGGTTGGGCTATATTGGGAACCCCTTGACAGTTCGCCTTAAGTAAAGCTCTTCCAGCAATGCCCAACATTGGTTTTACCATTCGCCACCTAGCCTTTTCTTTCCCTTGAGTCGGCCGGCTCAAGGGTCATCGTTATTTTACCCCCCCCCCCCTCCGGGCCAGTGCAGCTCTGAGTGTTGGTCCGAACTAGAGTCCTGTGCAGCGCCCCCTCGGGGAAACTCGAGGTTTGGTTTTAGTTGTATGGAGCGCTCATTTGAGTGTGCCCTGAGAAAGAGATATGTGCACCTCCTATCGGGATTTGTCGGCACATTCGGGTGGTGTTGCTGGTTTAGTTTTACCCTGTCGGAATGTCATATTGTACCGGGATACCGAGTCCGATCGGAATGTCTCGGGTGGAGGTCTATTCCTTCGTTGACCGTGAGAGCTTGTGATGGGCTAAGTTGGGACACCCCTACAGGGATTGAACTTTCGAAAGCCGTGCCCGCGGTTATGGGCAGATGGAAATTTGTTAACGTCCGGTTGTAGAAAACCTAATGTAACGCCCCATATGTAACCTTCCCGAATTGTACTCCAACTCTTGCTGTTTCCGGCATTAAGTTATATTTAATTCTCGGGTTCGGGTCTTTGTCTCCGTGTGTTGTTTTCATTTCCGTGCATCTCATATCATGTCATCATGTGCATTGCATTTGCATACATGTTCATCTTATGCATTCAAGCATTTTCCCCGTTGTCCGTTTTGCATTCCGGCGCTTCGTTCTCCTCCGGTGGCCATTTCTAGCTTTCTTTCGTGTGTGGGGATTAAACATTTCCGGATTGGACCGAGACTTGCCATGCGGCCTTGGTTTACTACCGGTAGACCGCCTGTCAAGTTTCGGGTCATTTGGACTTCGTTTGATACTCCGACGGTTAACCGAGGGACCGAAAAGGCCTCGTGTGTGTGCAGCCCAACACCCCTCCATTTTGGCCCAAAACCCACCAAACTCTACTCCATCGTCTCGGTCGTTCAATCACGATCGTGTGGGCGAAAACCGCACCTCATTTGGACTCTCCTAGCTCCCTCTATGCCTATATATACACCCCCTCCTAAATTTCGCGGATCCCCTTCTCAAACCCTAAAAAAAATCGTCTCCGCCGCCATCGGACACGTCCGGGCGGAGCCGGACACGTCCGCCCGCCGCCGCCAGCCAATCGCCGCCCGCCACGTGTCGGCGCCGCCCGCCGCCGCCGCCGGCCCGCGCAGGCCCGCGCCCGGCCCCCGCGCCGCGCTCCCGGGCCAGACGCGCCTCGCCGCCCGCCGCCTCTTCTTCCCCGCGCCGCCCCGCCGCCGTGCGCTTCTCCGGCCACCGCCGACCACCGCGCCACCGCGGATCTCCGACGAGCTCCACGGCGGCCCTCGCCCCGGCCGCCCCGGAGCCGAGCTCCCTGCCGCATCGCCGCCCGGCGTCGCGGATCTCCGGCGCCCTCATCGCCGGCCGCGCCGCCCAGCGTCCTTCCCCGCGCCGCCCGGCCTCCCTCCCTCATCGCCGGCTGCCGCCAAGGCCATTTCCGGCGAGCTCGGGCCGGCTGCTACAGTACCGCGCCGCGTGCTATAGTGAAACCCTAGATCTGGGATTTTTGACGGTTGACTTTTCCCTCTCCCTCTTAATCTTTCATGCCATGTTTGACCAGTGATATCTCCGCATCCGTAGCTCCGGTTTGGGCATACGATATGTCAAAATCTTCGCCTCGACGCGTACATCATTTCATTCCATTGCATCATTTGCATTCGAGGTCATCTTGGTGCCCAAAATGCTGTTAGAAGAAGGCATCATGAGTTAAATTGCAGATCCATTAGTTCAACATGCACTTTTGTCATTTTTGCCATGTTTAATCCGTGCATGATATGCCTGTGCCCCTTTGGGATGAATTGTTAAGCATGTTGTCTTCTTTCTAGAGGTGCCTTACATGTATTTTTAGGATGTGTATGTTGTCTTGTGCAAGCTTGTGAAGAGGGCTACCTGAGTTTACTGATTTCAGGGACTTAGTGAAAATCACTAAGTCTGGGACGTTTTAGTTCACGATGCTATATGTCCAGCTTGTTTCCTAGTGATCCGTGCCTCTTCTGAGGATGATCAGTAAGAGTGATTTGTTATGCTTGTTGTTCTTAATCCACGCATGTCTTTACTTGTTATGTTGGAGCAACCTAGGTTGACTCAATCAAGCTCAACTTTTGGATAGTTGTTGTTTTGGGCAGATCGTGAACTATTTTGCGATTTTGCCGGAGTGATTGCTAGTGATCCATGCATGCTATGCCATTGTTCTTGCCATGTCTGGCTAGCATTTTGTGCCTTCTTAATGGATATATGCTTGCCTTGCCATGAATTGCACCATAGTGGGAGCATCGAGCTTGTTTACATGCCTCCGTGAGTTATTATTTCAGCATGTCTCAGTTTTCACTAAGTCTGAAAACTGATTGTGTTTCATCGATGTTCGTGTGCTTGGTAGAGTATTTTGTGGACCATTTTGGCCCCAGGTAATTTTGGGTGTTTTTTTAAGCTTGTTGAGTAGCTCCATGCCATGCTCTTACTTGCCATGTTCAGGTTTTCCATCATGTTGTTTTGCTGCTCCGAAGAGAGCATCGTGGTCTGAAATTCCAGACTAGCGTTAATTTCGCTAAGTCTGAAATTTGTTTTGCTTATTCAGTTTTGCCATGCTTGTTTGAAGCCCTTAATGGATGAATTTTCCTATGCCTCAGTCCTGGTGATTTGTTAAGCTTCTTGAGTACATCACTTCCATGCAATTTGTTTTCATGTTTGGTGGCTGTAGCATGTTCATTTTGTTGCATTTAGGAGCCTACTTGCTGTAAATCGCAGATCGGTTCGTTTTGTAAAACGCTTGCCATTTCTAAACCGTAGCTCCGATTGCCATGATCTTTATATCGTTTTCAGGGGATTTCTTCCCCTCTATCCAGTGGCACACTTGGTTTTCCAAGTTGAGGCCAGGTTCATGCATTTCCTGTTACATCTTGCATTTTGCATCCCGCATCGCATCCCGCATAGCATATCATCTTTGCATCTTATTGGTTGCCCTTGCACGTGGTTGATTGTATCCTTGTTGCTTGTTTGTGTTGTTGGGTAGAGCCGGGAGGCGAGTTCGCTAACTAGGAGCCCGTTGAGTTTGCTTTTGAGGATCCAGTCAATTCTGACAACTGTGCAGGCAATATGATCACACCCTTGAAATCACTACTATCTTTGCTATGCTAGTTTGCTCGCTCTTTTGCTTTGCCAATGCTACGATGCCTACCACTTGCTTGTCAGCCTCCCAATTGCCGTGATTGAGCCTCTAACCCACCTTTGTCCTAGCAAACCATTGATTGGCTATGTTACCGCTTTGCTCAAGCCCCTTCTTATAGCGTTGCTAGTTGCAGGTGAAGATTGGAGTCGTTCCTTGTTGGAACATTTATTTACTTGTTGGGATATCATTATATTGCTATGTTATCTTTATTCATCTATATACTTGATAAAGGGTGGAAGGCTCGGCCTCTAGCCTAGTGTTTTGTTCCACTCTCGCCGCCCTAGTTTCCGTCATATCGGTGTTATGTTCCCGGATTGTTGCGTCCCTTACGCGGTTGGGCTATAATGGGAACCCCTTGATAGTTCCCCTTGATTAAAGCTTTTCCAGCAATGCCCAACATTGGTTTTACCATTTGCCACCTACCCTTTTCTTTCCCTTGGGTTTCCGGAGCCCGAGGGTCATCTTTATTTTAGCCCCCCACAGGCCAGTGCTCCTCTGAGTGTTGGTCCGGAACGTCAGCCGCCGGTGGCCACCAGGGGCAACTCTGAGCTGGCCTACCGGAAGTTTGGACAATCTGAGTGTGCCCTGAGAAAGAGATATGTGCAGCTCCTATCGGGATTTGTCGGCGCATTCGGGCGGTGTTGCTGGACTAGTTTTGACCTGTCGAATCATCTTGCTGTACCGGGATACCGAGTCTGATCGGTGGGTCCTGGGTGGAGGTCTATTCCTTCGTTGACCGTGAGAGCTTGTTATGGGCTAAGTTGGGACCACCCTGCAGGGATTGATCTTTCGAAAGCCGTGCCTGCGGTTATGGGCAGATGGGAATTTGTTAATGTCCGGTTGTAGATAACTTGAACCTTAAATAATTAAAATGAATCAACTGAGTGTGTTGCCGTGATGGCCTCTTCTCGGCGGAGTCCGGGAAGTGGACACGGCGTTGGAGTTATGTTTGCGTAGTCTGCTCTATTTAGTTTCCGCTCGTGCTTTGCCTCCTCTTCTCGCTCTAGTTTTGCGAATAAGTTAGCCACCATATATGCTAGTCGCTTGCTGCAGCTCCACTTATAGTACCCCTTTCCTACCTATTAAGCTTAAATAGTCTTGATCGCGAGGGTGCGAGATTGCTTAGTCCTTTGTGGCTCACAGATTACTATTACACCAGATGCAGGGACCGATGATACTTCTCCGGATGGCGCGCTCGAGCTGAAGTGGGAGTACGACGAGGACTCTCAGCGATACTATGTGTTTTTTTTCCTGATGATCAGTAGTGGTGCCTATTCGGGGTTCGATTCAGGGATTAGTCGCTTGTTGGGGGTCTTTTCTATTTTGGCGCCGTAGTCGGGCCATGAGTGATTGTATGATGGATGTTATTTATGTACTTTGATGTGACATGGCGAGTGTAAGCCAACTATATTATTATTTCCCCCTTTATATTATATATGTACATGGGTTGTGTAATGATTCCCGACTTGCGACATTGCTTTACATGCGCCTATGTCTCTAAGTCGTGCCTCGACACGTGGGAGACATAGCCGCATCGAGGGCGTTACAAGTTGGTAATCAGAGCCTTCCCCGACCTTAGGAGCCCCATTGCTTGATCGTTTTTAGCAGCCGAGTTGTGTCTAGAAAAATGTTTTGAGTCCTTAGGAATTATATATCCGAGAGCTTAGGAATTCTTTTTACTTCCCAGTCTCCTCATCGCTCTGGTAAGGCATCCTGACGTAGAGTTTTGACTCTTCTCTTCTCAAATTTCACTAAAAAAAATTTTAGGATCACGCGAGTATCTTAGTTTTGTTCCGATGGCTTATGATGAGAATACTGTCTTGGTGCCTCCTGTCAGGGGTTTAGTGGAAGTGTCCCGGGGAGTTGAGCTCTGAGGTGTTGTCATCATAATTCTATCGTTCCAATTCTGGCATACTTGAGATATGTGCGCGACATCGAAAATCTCCTTTATGCAGTTCGTTGGTGAGATAACCTTGACGCCACCCAGTACTGGGGCGGGAGTTCGGGAGTATCGCCATAACTTGTATAACGGATGCTTTTCGAAGGTTGAGATAGATGGTTTCCGAAGGTTTCTTGGTTATGTGTTGAAGGATGGATGCAGCTGGATGTAGGATTTGCTAGCTTGGGTGAGATATTATGCTTCCCCTGTATCCTCAACACCTGATTGCATAACCGGAAAGTTTCGGGAATTTCATAGGTGGGAATTCAAGTAGCCTTAGGATATCTTTCCAACAGATGTGTGATATGAAATTGGGGTTCGACGTCTAGTGGTTCGCCTATTCACGGTCGATTTTACAGTGGTCTCGTTGTGTCTTAAAGAGTCCTTGGCTATGCTGACTCGGGGACGCTTCGTATGTCATGTGCACTGCCTTGTACATGATGGTGCTGTACGGTCGAGCCCGTGTAGGTCCTACCACGAACACTTCGGACAAAATTTCTATCATGTGTTTGTTCCGGCTTATTCCGCAAGCCAACCCTTGGTTTTATTTCGATTTGTGGTATTCGTTCTTCTTCGACGTCATATGTTGATTCCATCCCTCGTTGATGTACCTCTTCTACCTGATTCTTCGTGGCTTCGCAATTTAGGAATATGTGACCACTTCAAGAGAAGTGCATTCGTTCATTTTGTTCGGATGTAAAGACTTTATGTTGCAATTTTTCATTCCGTTGGTTTCACCTTCAATATTTCTATATTTGTGTGCTAACGGTGGTCAACCTCTTCAAGATGGCTCCCGCTAAGAGCACCAGTCAGAACTAGAATCAAGATCCTCCGCCACCTCCGCCTCCTCCGGAAGCATGGTAGGCTGTGATGGCTGCTACTAATGCAAATACTCAGCTGATCATGCAAATCATCCAAGAGCGGAATCAAAGCAGTCAAGGAAATCAAGGCAACAACCAGAACCAATTTGCAACTCTGCATCAGTTCCTCGCAAATGGTCCAAAGACGTTCAGCAACTGCGTTGAGGCTACCGATGCTGATGATTGGTTAGTCGATCTGGGCAAGCATTTTGAATGTAGCAACGTCAGACCTGAAGATTTCGTCAAGTTCGCATCTTTCCAGCTCAAGGATCAGGCCGCAGAGTGGTTTCAGCAGTATCGGGATTCCAGAGGTGGACGTTTGATCACTTGGGATGATTTCCGTCGTGATTTTCGAGCTCATCACATTCCTCAAAGTGTGACTGAAAGCAAACGTGAAGAATTCCGCAATCTGAAGCAAGGCTCTTTGTCTGTCTATGACTACAACAAGTTGTTCCAGAAGCTCGCCCGTTTTGCCAAGCAGGATGTTCCTGATGAGAAGAGCATGATCTATCAGTTCAGGGGTGGTCTTCGTGAAGAAATTCAGCTCGCTCTTGTCCTCTTCGAGCCGCTGAGATACGATGAGTTCTACAACATGGCACTGAAGCAAGAGGCTGCTCAGCTCAGGTGTGATGCTTCCAGGAAGCGAGTCAGAGACACTACGTCTTCGTCCTCTACTCAAGTGGCCAAGCAGCAGAAGTATTGGCTTCCTCCTCCTCCGTCCCGTCTGCCGTATCAACAGAAGAGCAAAGGTGGCAGTGGTTCCTCCCACCCACCCAACCCAGGCTTTCAGAACAAGACTTCGTCTCAAGCTTCAAGATCGAGTGCTCCGTACCACCGTCCGCTCTCAGAGGTCACGTGCAACAAGTGCCAACAGAAGGGTCACTATGCCAACAAGTGTTTCAACCAGAGGCGTCTTCCTCCTCCTCCTGTCAGATCGGCAAGTACAGCTGTGGTCAAGCATAATCCCAAGCACGCCAAGGTCAATATGGTGAATGCAGCTCAGGCAGAGGATTCGTCAGATGTGATCATGGGTAACCTTCCTGTTAACGATGTTCCTGCAAAAGTACTTTTTGACACAGGTGCATCGCATTGTTTCATCTCGAAGCCTTTGGCATCTAAGCATGAGTTCTTTTCCCAAGCGATGCATAGTCCGCTAGCAGTGGTATCTCCGGGTAAATGTTTGCTCGCCAATCAGGAGATTCCGGATATTTCCATCATGTTGGGTGAATTCAAGTTCTTGGCTTCTCCAATGGTTCTTGGTAATTCCGATATCGACCTCATTCTTGGGATGGACTGGCTCTCTAAACATAAAGCTCACCTCGATTGCGCAGCCAAGCAGATTCAACTGACTCATTCGTCTGAGGAAGTAATTGTCTTTGCTGCTCGGGATAATACCATCCGGTTGTTCTCTCTCAATGAAAAGGGTGAATTGGATGCTATTTCACAGATTCCGGTTGTTTGTGAGTATCAAGATGTCTTCCCTGAAGAACTCCCAGGCATGCCTCCAAACCGGCCGGTTGAATTTGTTATTGAACTTGAGCCCGGTACGGAACCGGTGTGCAAACGGCCTTACAAGCTCGACCCCGAAGAGTTGAAGGAGTTGAAGAAACAACTCGATGTTCAAGAAAGGATGGGTCTCATTCGGCCTAGTACTTCTCCGTGGGGTTGTGGTGTTCTTTTTGTGAAGAAGAAGGATGGAACGGACCGACTTTGTGTTGATTATCGTCCATTGAACAAGAAGACCATTAAGAACAAATATCCACTTCCCAACATTAATGAGCTGTTCGAGCAACTCAAGGGTGCCCAAGTATTCTCCAAGCTTGATCTCCGTATGGGTTATCATCAAATTCGCATTCGTGAACAAGATATTCCAAAGACGGCATTCAGAACAAGCTATGGGTCATATGAATACACTGTTATGTCTTTTGGCCTCGCTAATGCTCCTCCGACGTTCTCTCACATGATGAACTTCATCTTCAACCCCTACACCAATGACTTTGTTTTGGTCTATCTCGATGATATCCTGGTTTTCTCGAAGAACAAGGAAGATCATGCCAAGCATTTGCGTTTGGTTCTTGACAAGCTAAGGGAACATCAATTCTACGCCAAGTTCTCCAAGTGTGAGTTTTGGCTCGATGAGGTTCTTTATCTTGGGCATATTATCTCTACCAAGGGCATTTCCGTGGATCCTGAGAAGGTGTCTGCAATTATTAATTGGGAACCTCCTCAGAGTGTGAAGCAACTCCGTAGCTTCCTCGGTCTTGCAAGTTATTGCCGAAGATTCGTTGAAAACTTTTCCAAGATCGCGAAGCCTCTCTCAAATCTTCTCCAGAAGCACGTCAAGTACGTTTGGTCTCCGGAGTGTGATGTTGCTTTCAACGCTTTGAAAGAGAAATTGGTCACTGCTCCAGTTCTAACTCCGCCTGATGAAACCAAGCCGTACGAGGTCTTTTGTGATGCCTCTCTCCAAGGTCTCGGTGCTGTACTGATGCAAGAGAAGAAAGTTGTGGCTTATATCTCTCGCCAGTTGAATCCTAATGAGAAGAACTACCCCACTCATGATCTCGAGTTGGCGGCAGTTGTGCACGCATTGTTGACTTGGAGACATCTTCTCTTGGGAAGGAAAGTGGACATTTTCACTGATCACAAGAGTCTCAAGTACATCTTCACTCAGCCTAATCTCAACCTCAGGCAGACTCGATGGGTCGAAATGATTCAAGAGTACAATCCGAGTATCGAGTATACCCCAGGCAAGGCTAATGTGATTGCTGACGCTTTGAGCAGAAAAGCATATTGCAACAGTCTGATTCTCAAGCCTTATCAACCCGAGCTTTGTGAAGCCTTCCGCAAACTTAATCTGCAAGTTGTTCCTCAAGGTTTCCTCGCCAACCTTCAAGTTTCTCCTACCTTGGAAGACCAGATTCGCCAAGCCCAGCTTCTTGATGCTATGGTGAAAAAGGTGAAGTTTGGTATTGCAAAGAGTCAGTCCAAGTACAAGTGCTACCGACTTGATGACAAGGACACTCTCTTCTTCGAGGATCGAATGGTTGTGCCCAAAGGTGAACTTCGTAAAGTGATCATGAATGAGGCTCACAACTCTCTCCTCTCCATCCACCCTGGGAGCACGAAGATGTATCAAGATCTCAAGCAAACTTATTGGTGGACTCGAATGAAGCGCGAGATCGCTCAATTCGTGAATGAATGTGATGTCTGCAGAAGAGTGAAAGCAGAACACCAAAGGCCAGCATGTCTCCTCCAACCTCTCGCCATTCCAGAATGGAAGTTTGACCACATTGAAATGGACTTCGTGACTGGGTTTCCTAAGTCCAAGCGTGGCAATGATGCTATATTCGTTGTCATCGACAAGCTCACCAAAGTGGCTCATTTCCTGCCTATCAAAGAGTCAATCACTGCAGCTCAATTGGCGGAGCTCTACACCTCTCGCATTGTCTCTCTGCACGGTATTCCTCAAGTGATATCTTCAGACCGTGGCAGCATCTTTACCTCCAAGTTTTGGGATTCTTTTCAGAAGGCCATGGGCACCAACATTCGCTTCAGCACTGCTTTCCATCCTCAAACAAGCGGTCAAGTCGAGCGTGTCAACCAGATTCTTGAAGATATGCTCAGGGCTTGTGTTATCTCCTTCGGCATGAAGTGGGAGGATTGCCTTCCTTATGCTGAATTCTCATACAACAACACTTTCCAAGCAAGTTCCGGCAAGGCCCCGTTTGAAATTCTGTATGGTAGGAAGTGCCGTACACCTCTCAACTGGTCTGAAACTGGTGAATGTTAGTTGCTGGGTAATGACCTGATCACAGAGGCAGAAGAAATGTGCAAGGTCATTCGTGATAACCTCAAAGCAGCCCAATCTCGTCAGAAGAGCTACTACGACAGCAAGCACCATGATTTGGCTTTCGAGATCGGAGATCATGTCTACCTCCGCGTCTCTCCTATGAAAGGGACTCGTTGCTTCGGCATCAAAGGGAAGCTTGCCCCCAGATACGTCGGGCCTTTCAAGATCGTCAGCAAGAGAGGCGACCTCGCCTATCAACTCGAGCTTCCTGCAACCTTTGCCAATGTTCATGATGTGTTCCACGTCTCGCAACTCCGAAAGTGCTTCAAGACGCCCGAGCGCACCGTCAACTTCGAGGACATTGAGCTCCAAGAAGATCTCTCCTACCGTGAGCACCCAGTTGCAATCCTTGAAGAGACTGAACGCAAAACTCGCAACAAGTCAATCAAGTTTCTCAAAATCAAGTGGTCACACCATTCCGACCGTGAAGCTACCTGGGAACGCGAGGACCACCTCCGTTCTGAGTACCCGGAGTTCTTTCAGTCCTAGATCTTGGGACGAGATCTTTTCGTAGTGGTGGAGTGTTGTAACGCCCCATATGTAACCTTCCCGAATTGTACTCCAACTCTTGCCGTTTCCGGCATTAAGTTATATTTAATTCTCGGGTTCGGGTCTTTGTCTCCGTGTGTTGTTTTCGTTTTTGTGCATCTCATATCATGTCATCACGTGCATTGCATTTGCATACATGTTCATCTCATGCATTCGAGCATTTTCCCCGTTGTCCGTTTTGCATTCCGGCGCTTCGTTCTCCTCCGGTGGCCATTTCTAGCTTTCTTTCGTGTGTGGAGATTAAACATTTCCGGATTGGACCGAGACTTGCCATGCGGCCTTGGTTTACTACCGGTAGACCGCCTGGCAAGTTTCGGGTCATTTGGACTTCGTTTGATACTCCAACGGTTAACCGAGGGACCGAAAAGGCCTCGTGTGTGTGCAGCCCAACACCCCTCCATTTTGGCCCAAAACCCACCAAACTCTGCTCCATCGTCTCGGTCGTTCGATCACGATCGTGTGGGCGAAAACCGCACCTCATTTGGACTCTCCTAGCTCCCTCTATGCCTATATATACACCCCCCTCCAAAATTTCGCGGATCCCCTTCTCAAACCCTAAAAAAAATCGTCTCCGCCGCCATCGGACACGTCCGGGCGGAGCCGGAAACGTCCGCCCACCGCCGCCAGCCAATCACCGCCCGCCACGTGTCGGCGCCGCCCGCCGCCGCCACCGGCCCGCGCAGGCCCGCGCCCGGCCCCCGCGCCGCGCTCCCGGGCCAGACGCGCCTCGCCGCCCGCCGCCTCTTCTTCCCCGCGCCGCCCCGCCGCCGTGCGCTTCTCCGGCCACCGCCGACCACCGCGCCACCGCGGATCTCCGGCGAGCTCCACGGCGCCCCTCGCCCCGGCCACCCCGGAGCCGAGCTCCCTGCCGCATCGCCGCCCGGCGCCGCGGATCTCCGGCACCCTCATCGCCGGCCGCGCCGCCCGGCGTCCTTCCCCGCGCCGCCTGGCCTCCCTCCCTCATCGCCGGCCGCCGCCAAGGCCATTTCCGGCGAGCTCGGGCCGGCTGCTACAGTACCGCGCCGCGTGCTACAGTGAAACCCTAGATCTGGATTTTTGACGGTTGACTTTTCCCTCTCCCTCTTAATCTTTCATGCCATGTTTGACCAGTGATATATCCGCATCTGTAGCTCCGATTTGGGCATATGATATGTCAAAATCTTCGTCTAGACAAGTACATCATTTCATTCCATTGCATCATTTGCATTCGAGGTCATCTTGGTGCCCAAAATGCTGTTGGAAGGAGGCATCATGAGTTAAATTGAAGATCCATTAGTTCAACATGCACTTTTGTCATTTTTGCCATGTTTAATCCGTGCATGATATGCCTGTGCCCCTTTGGGATGAATTGTTAAGCATGTTGTCTTCTTTCCAGAGGTGCCTTCCATGTATTTTTAGGATGTGTATGTTGTCTTGTGCAAGCTTGCGAAGAGGGCTACCTGAGTTTACTGATTTCAGGGACTTAGTGAAAATCACTAAGTCTGGGACGTTTTAGTTCACGAAGCTATATGTCCAGCTTGTTTCCTAGTGATCCGTGCCTCTTTTGAGGATGATCAGTAAGAGTGGTTTGTTATGCTTGCTGTGGTTAATCCATCCATGTCTTTACTTGTTATGTTGGAGCACCCTAGGTTGACTCAATCGAGCTCAACTTTTGGATAGTTGTTGTTTTGGGCAGATCGTGAACTATTTTGCGATTTTGCCGGAGTGATTGCTAGTGATCCATGCATGCTATGCCATTGTTCTTGCCATGTCTGGCTAGCATTTTGTGCCTTCTTAATGGATATATGCTTGCCTTGCCATGACTTGCACCGTAGTGGGAGCATCGAGCTCGTTTACATGCCTCCGTGAGTTATTATTTCAGCATGTCTCAGTTTTCACTAAGTCTGAAAACTGATTGTGTTTCATCGATGTTCGTGTGCTCGGTAGAGTATTTTGTGAACCCTTTTGTCCCCAGGTCATATTGGGTGTTTTGTTAAGCTTGTTGAGTAGATCCATGCCATGCTCTTACTTGCCATGTTCAGTTTTTCCTTCATGTTGTTTTGCTGCTCCGAAGAGAGCATCGTGGTCTGAAATTCCAGACTAGCGTTAATTTCGCTAAGTCTGAAATCTGTTTTGCTTATTCAGTTTTGCCATGCTTGTTTGAAGCCCTTAATGGATGAATTTGCCTATGCCTCAGTCCTGGTGATTTGTTAAGCTTCTTGAGTACATCACTGCCATGCAATTTGTTTTCATGTTGGGTGGCTGTAGCATGTTCATTTTGTTGCATTTAGGAGCCTACTTGCTGTAAATCGCAGATCGGTTCGTTTTGTAAAACGCTTGCCATTTCTAAACCATAGCTCCGATTGCCATGATCTTTATATCGTTTTCAGGGGATTTCTTCCCCTCTATCCAGTGAAACACTTGGTTTTACAAGTTGAGGCCAGGTTCATGCATTTCCTGTTACATCTTGCATTTTGCATCCCGCATCGCATCCCGCATAGCATATCATCTTTGCATCTTATTGGTTGCCCTTGCACGTGGTTGATTGTATCCTTGTTGCTTGTTTGTGTTGTTGGGTAGAGCCGGGAGGCGAGTTCGCTAACGAGGAGCCCGTTGAGTTTGCTTTTGAGGATCCAGTCAATTCTGACAACTGTGCAGGCAAGATGATCACACCCTTGAAATCACTACTATCTTTGCTATGCTAGTTTGCTCGCTCTTTTGCTTTGCCAATGCTACGATGCCTACCACTTGCTTGTCAGCCTCCCAGTTGCCATGATTGAGCCTCTAACCCACCTTTGTCCTAGCAAACCATTGATTGGCTATGTTACCGCTTTGCTCAAGCCCCTTCTTATAGCGTTGCTAGTTGCAGGTGAAGATTGGAGCCGTTCCTTGTTGGAACATTTATTTACTTGTTCGGATATCATTATATTGCTATGTTATCTTTATTCATCTATATACTTGGTAAAGGGTGGAAGGCTCGGCCTCTCGCCTAGTGTTTTGTTCCACTCTCGCCGCCCTAGTTTCCGTCATATCAGTGTTATGTTCCTGGATTGTTGCGTCCCTTACGCGGTTGGGCTATAATGGGAACCCCTTGATAGTTCCCCTTGATTAAAGCTTTTCCAGCAATGCCCAACATTGGTTTTACCATTTTCCACCTACCCTTTTCTTTCCCTTGGGTTTCCGGAGCCCGAGGGTCATCTTTATTTTAGCACCCCACGGGCCAGTGCTCCTCTGAGTGTTGGTCCGGAACGTCAGCCGCCGGTGGCCACCAGGGGCAACTCTGGGCTGGCCTACCGGAAGTTTGGACAATCTGAGTGTGCCCTGAGAAAGAGATATGTGCAGCTCCTATCGGGATTTGTCGGCGCATTCGGGCGGTGTTGCTGGACTAGTTTTGACCTGTCGAATCATCTTGTTGTACCGGGATACCGAGTCTGATCGGTGGGTCCTGGGTGGAGGTCTATTCCTTCGTTGACCGTGAGAGCTTGTTATGGGCTAAGTTGGGACCCGCCTGCAGGGATTGATCTTTCGAAAGCCGTGCCCGCGGTTATGGGCAGATGGGAATTTGTTAATGTCCGGTTGTAGATAACTTGAACCTTAAATAATTAAAATGAATCAACTGAGTGTGTTGCCGTGATGGCCTCTTCTCGGCGGAGTCCGGGAAGTGGACACGGCGTTGGAGTTATGTTTGCGTAGTCTGCTCTATTGAGTTTCCGCTCGTGCTTTGCCTCCTCTTCTCGCTCTATTTTTGCGAATAAGTTAGCCACCATATATGCTAGTCGCTTGCTGCAGCTCCACTTATATTACCCCTTTCCTACCTATTAAGCTTAAATAGTCTTGATCGCGAGGGTGCGAGATTGCTGAGTCCTTTGTGGCTCACAGATTACTATTACACCAGATGCAGGGACCGATGATACTTCTCCGGATGGCGCGCTCGAGCTGAAGTGGGAGTACGACGAGGACTCTCAGCGATACTATGTGTTTTTTCCTGATGATCAGTAGTGGTGCCTATTCAGGGTTCGATTCAGGGATTAGTCGCTTGTTGGGGGTCTTTTCTATTTTGGCGCTGTAGTCGGGCCATGAGTGATTGTATGATGGATGTTATTTATGTACTTTGATGTGACGTGGCGAGTGTAAGCCAACTATATTATTATTTCCCCCTTTATATTATATATGTACATGGGTTGTGTAATGATTCCCGACTTGCGACATTGCTTTCCATGCGCCTATGTCTCTAACTCGTGCCTCGACACGTGGGAGACATAGCCGCATCGAGGGCGTTACACCTAAAGTCGACCTTAATTAAAATATATCAACTGCGTGTGTAACCGTGATGGTCTCTTTCTGGTGGGGTCCGGGAAGTGAGTACGGTTGTTGGAGTTATGCTTGACGTAGGTTGTTCTAGGATCACTTCTTGATCATAGTTTTATCGACCGTGCTTTGCCTTCTCTTCTCGCTCTCATTTGCGTATGTTAGCCACCATATATGCTAGTCGCTTGCTGCAGCTCCACCTCTTACCTTTACCTCACCCATAAGCTTAAATAGTCTTGATCGCGAGGGTGCGAGATTGCTGAGTCCCTGTGGCTCACAGTTACTTCCAAACCCAGCTTGCAGGTGCCGAAGAGTCCGTGCAGATGACGCAACCAAGCTCAGGAGGAGCTCATTGAAGATCTTGTCCTTTGTGTTGTTCCGTTCTAGTTGATCAGTAGTGGAGCCCAGTTGGGGTCGATCGGGGACCTTTGTCGCTTTTGGGGTTCTTCTTTTATTTTGGTTCCGTAGTCGGACCTTGATTGTATTTGGTTGATGTAATGTTTTATTCATGTAATTGTGTGAAGTGGCGATTGTAAGCCAACTATGTATCTTTTCCCTTATGTATTACATGGGTTGTGTGAAGATTACCTCACTTGCGACATATGCCTTCAATGCGATTATGTCTCTAAGTCGTGCCTCGACACGTGGGAGCTATAGTCGCATCGAGGGTGTTACAAGTTGGTAATCAGAGCCTTCCCCGACCTTAGGAGCCCCATTGCTTGATCATTTTTAGCAGTCGAGTTGTGTCTAGAAAAAAATGTTTTAAGTCATTTAGGATTATATATCGGAGAGTTTAGGAATTCTTTTTACTTCCCTGTCTCCTCATCGCTCTGGTAAGGCATCCTAACATAGAGTTTTGACTCTTCTCTTCTCAAATTTCACTAAAAAAAATTAGGATCACGCGGGTATCTTGGAATCGTTCCGATGGTTTTATGACGAGAACATTGTCTTGGTGCCTCCTATCAGGGGTTTTGTGGAAGTGTCCCAGGGAGTTGAGCTCTGAGGTGTTGTCATCATAATTTTATCGTTGCAGTTCTGGAATACCTGAGTTAAGTTCGGTGACATCGAAAATCTCTTTTATGCAGTTGTTGGTGAGATAACCTCGACGCCACCCAGTACTTGGGCGGGAGTTCGGGAGTATTGCCATAACTTGTATAACGGATGCTTTTCGAAGGTTGAGGTAGACGATTTCCGAAGGTTTCTTGGTTATGTGTTGAAGGATGGATACAGCTGGATGTAGGATTTGCTAGTTTTGGGTGAGATATTATGCTTCCCCTGTATCCCCAACACCTGATTGCATAACTGGGAAAATTTCGGGAGTTTCATAGGTGGGAATTCAAGTAGCTCTTAGGACATCTTTTCGACAGATGTATGATATGAAATTGGGGTTCGACGTCTAGTGGTAGGCCTATTCATGGTCGGTTTTACAGTAGTCTCGTTGTGTTTTAAAGAGTCCTTGGCTATGCCGACTCGGGGACGCTTCGTATGTCATGTGCACTGCCTTGTACATGATGGTGCTGTACGATCGAGCCCGTGTAGGCCCCACCACGAAAACTTCGGACGAAATCTCTATCATATGTTTGTTCCGGCTTATTCTGCAAGCCAATCCTTTGTTTTGTCTTGAGTTGTGGTATTCGAGTTGCTTCGAAGACAAATGTTGATTCCACACCTTTTCCTAAGTGGTGTTCTCATACTCCTATGCGAATACTAATCCTCCTTGATCATCGAAATTGTCTTGTCAATCCTTTTCAACTGGCGTGCTTTCTCTTCAAGTGGATCCAATCATGTCAACATTCACAAGATCAATTATCAGTTCTTCTCAATGGTGTTTGTTTCATCCATTCCACGTTGTCTTTGTTTTTCCCACCCCCACCCTTATTTCTCATAAGTCCTTAGATTTCTCAATCAAGTATCATCTCAGTGATGAGAAGTATCTCCATTCTTTTCCGTTAATGTTCTTATCCGGTGATTCTCATGAAGTTTTCTAATGGAGCGTCAAGCTCATCATTCTTTGTTCTTTTCTTCTCCGGTGGAACCAATTCAAGCTTTCGGTGTTGATCTTATCCTTTTTCCTAGTTTCAATTGTCTTTTCATGCCGCTGGACCTCTTAAACTTCCCCTCTTGCTATTCTATTGTTTTGGAGTGTTCAAGATTCATGTTTCCACTCTGCTTTCGTAATCCTTTCAAGCTCTTTCGAGGTTGTTATCTCATTCAAGCTTTTTAATTCAACCGGTGCAATCTCTCTTTTAATCGTTCAACGGTGTTTCTTTTGAGTGGGCCCTAACCCACAGGTCTTTTCCCAGGATCTTACCTGACTCTTCTTATTTTCCTGGAGCTATCCTCAAATTTCCTTTTAAAGTTTGACGTAAGAATGATTTATCATCAGTCAAATGCTTTTCTCCAAGATCTGTCGAATTCTTTTCATCGTTGTTTCAACATTTCTAATTTTTCATCCCGGAGTGTCTCAACGTTCCATGGTGGTGCTTCTCGTCACCATTCTCTGTATTTGAAGACCGAAGAAGATTTTCTCTCAATCTTGTTCTTGTTTCTTCAAGATTCATGGTGATAGCTTTATGCCATTCTACAGTAATTGTTTTCGGTTGCGAGAATTCTTTTCACTCTTCCGGAGCAATTCAAGAGTATTCTCAGTTTGTTATCCGGAGTCCATCATCTAAGATTTACTCATTCCAGCTTTCAGCTCTCATACTCTAAATCTTACCGGTGCTTCGTTCAAGTGATCTCTAATCAGTTCGTGATCCCTTCGTTCTCATGTATCTAGATTCACTCTAGCATCTTCGTTCTTTTGCAAATTCTTCCCGGTGATTCATTATGTTTTAATCGTTCCTTTTCAATTCTTACGGTGTTTTGCTCAAGAGTTCTCTTCCTTCTTCATCATATCAATTTATTCATTATTTCAATTCTACCGGTGGTTCGTTCAAGACCTTTCCAAGTTGACATTATATCTCTCTTAATCTTTTCTACGAGAATAAGTAATATGTTAAATCCGTTGATTGTCATCAATTTAATTGATGAAGGATAAGCATAATGTAATTCTTATTCTTGTTTCATCCATGTGATCTATTCTTTATTCCGAAGGTTCATCAAAATTCTTGATCTCAATTGTTCATCTTCTCTTTCCCGGAGTTCCAACCTTTTCCAATTAGTTCATGACGGAGATCTATCTAAATCATTGCAAGGTTTCACATTGTGTTTTTCAACTTATCTTTCCTTTCGTTTGATCATTCTTTTATTACCGGAATTCTTCATGAAGGTTCTACATGATGGGTTCATCAAGGACTTAATCAGTTCTCGAAGCGTTCATAAACTTTCTTTTCAGAGGAGCTCTAGCTTTCTTCATTTTGTAATCCGGAGTGCAATTGTTCTAACTTATCTTTTGAGGTGGTGTTATGTCATTCTAACTTATCTTTTGAGGTGGTGTTATGTCACATGTTGTCAAGTATGAGATATTTTAAATCCATCAATCTCGTCATTGGGATTTATCTTGGGTTATATTTCACCTAAAGCCTACCCTAAGGATTGTTGCTATTATGGTGCTCATATATGACCCAAGTTCTTCTTTCATCCTTTCGGTGAAATAAGTTTCTCGTCTCCTTGTCCATTCCAATCCAATCCTTTTTCCGTGAGTGGCAGGTTGTCACCTCATAATTCGAGATGTGTTCCATAAGACCATATCAAGCTTATTCTTTTTGTTGTTGGTTTTCTAACAACTCCGTTCGACACTTCTCCTAAGGATGCCTTTTCAAGCTCATCCGAGATAGAAGTTGTTGTTTCCCTTCGTTTCAGAGGCATTGTGATGTTGCTCTCTCAAACCCATCTTCTTGCCCTGTCAAGATCATGTTTTTCTTTTCGTGCTTATCCTTTTAACCGGAGTGTTGTGTCCTCTTTTCAAGTATCCTCCCATCTTATCGAGTTCAATTCCTTCCATTTACAGGCGGAGTGCTGTCCAAATTATATCATTCTTATTCCTTCCCTATCTTGTTTTAACCGGAGTACTGTGCCCTTTTGCTCATGTTCTTTTCGCCTTATCAAGCCTTGCATATCTTCTCAACCAGAGTGTTGCATGAGATCTTTCTTACCCTTGTTCCATGCATTCAATACTTCTGGAGGATGTATGCTGTGATTTCATGAAGTATCCTCTCATCATATCAAATTCTTATTCAATTCCTGTTATTTTCAATAGGAGTTCTGCCCGAAGTTGTTCTCCCTTGTTCCTCTTGTCTAACGGAGTGTTTTCAGCTTCGTCATCTCCGTTGCATTCTTTTCTCGAAATGGTTTAACCTTTCAAGGTTCTTTGGTTTCACTCATTTGTCAGTGAAGCAACTTAGTTTTACCTCTTCTCTTTCTCTTCTGTTGTCCCTCCGGTGCCATTCTAGATCTCGGGATGAGATCCTCTCGTAGTGGTGGAGTGTTGTGACGCCCCGAGACCGATGTGCCAGGTGTCGTCCAGTTATTCGTTGTCGTTGCCATGTCATTTGCTTGCGTGTTGCATCTTGTCATGTCATCATATGCATTGCATCATCATGTTTTCAAAACCTGCATCCGTCCGGGTTTCTCCCCATTCCTTCTGTTGTCCGTTCTGAGCCCAGACACACTTGCACGCGCCCGCGGCATGTCCGAAATATTATTTTATAAGTGGCCGGAAAAAATTCTCGGAAATGGGATGAAAGTTGGCGTGTGGTCTTATTATAGTGTAGATTGACCGCCTGTCAAGTTTCATCGCATTCGGAGTTTGTTTGATAGCCCAACCGTTAAACTATAGCAGCATTATAGCCGACCTATCGTCGGACATTTTCGGTCCCCGGAAATAGATGCCGGGCCCTCTCTCTCTCTCTTCTCACCCTCGCAGTCTCGCCACAGCCCACCCAGTCCATCCTCCTTCCCCTCTTCGCTTTCGGAGTTGTCCGATGCGACCGCACGGTCCGAAACCCTCTCTGCACAGTGCATCAAACCCCTCACGTGCATGTCCGAAATTGTCCTGGACCCGACCCGGGCAGTCGTCACCGTTGGATCCGGATCATCCCCAAACATCTACAAAACATCTCCGTTTTCTTATTTGGACTCCCTAGCCTATTTTTCCTGATCGTATGATTTTGATCGGAGGGACTAGGTAGCCCCTAACCTAATCCCCTGCTATATATAAATAGGTCCAACCCTAGATCCTAGGTGCCTTGTCCCATCGATCCAATCGCGCCGCCGCCACTCCTCCAGTTCCTTATTCCTCGGGATCCCCTCCTGATCCAGCCCACCAATCGCAGCCTCCGACCACCTCGCTTGTTCTCCGCGCCGCTCCATTCCCAGCCTCCCGCGCGCAGCCGCATGCCCGACCTCAAGCTCTCCCGCAGCCAGCCGGTGCCTGATCCAGGTTGGATCGAGGCCACGGCCTTGCTCCCCTTTGTCTCCTCCGCCCAAGCCACCGCGCGGGAGATGCCCGGCGCTCCACCCCAAGAAGCAACGGCGCCCGAGCGCTCGTCCTCCTCGTGACCTGCAGCTCCGGCGAACCTCGCCACCGGCTACCACCTCCCGCAGGAGCTCCAACCCCGGCCATGGACACTCATGCTTCCCCGTCGACCCTGCTGAATTGAACCCTGCTGAATCAGGTGCCTCGTCGTCCGTGCCAAGACACAGTACCGGCTGCCTCTAGAGGGTTCGGGCAGATCCTTGCACCGCTTGGTGTCTGGTTCTGCCGCGAGTACGGCAACCCCCTTGCGCTTTGCGTCCTTGGCTTTGGGCTTCTTCTCTTCTGGGTCCGCGGCAGGCAGCTCGAGGAGGGAGAGACGTCCCTCCTCAGCCCTGGCGCACTTGTTCGCCAAGTTGAACAGCTCCAGGGAGGTGCAGAGGTCTTCATGCATCGCCAGCTCCTCCTTCATCTTGACATCACACACGCCGTCAGAGAAGGCGGAGATGATGGCCTCCTCGAACACCTTGGGGATCTTGAGGCACGCGCTGTTGAAGCGCTGGATGTACTTTTGCAGGGTCTCTCCGGGTTGTTGCTTGATGCAGCGCATGTCGCTCACGGCGGGCGGCCGGTCGCGAGTACCTTGGAAGTTGGCGATGAAGCGGGCGCGCATCTGGTCCCAGGAGGAGATCGTGCCTGGGGCCAGATTCAGGAGCCAGGTTCGCGCCCCTTCCTTCAGCGCCATGGGGAACCAGTTAGTCATGACCTTCTCATCCCCACCGGCAGCCTCGATGCCCAGCTCATAGAGCTGGAGGAACTCTGCGGGATCGGTTGTGCCGTCGTAGCGAGGAGGCAGGTCGGGCTTGAACTTGCCGGGCCACGCGACGCTGCGCAGCTCAGTGGTTTAGGAGTGGCAGCCCGCGGTGGCCACGAAAGGTCTCGGTTGGTGGAGAGCTTGGTCTTGAGGGTCCCCACGCGCTGCAGCTAGGAGCAGGGCGGGGTCTTGGCGTGCCGGAGCTGAAGCAGGGTCGCGGCGTGCTGGAGCAGGGATCACCCTGGCAGCCCCTTGCGGGCGAGGAATTTCTTGGCAGCTTCGCCCTTGCCGCGCTGGCACCTGACGGAGCGGGTTCCGCCTAGGGACCAAGCGCCTTGGAGCCATGGCATCTTCTTGGAGGGGAGGCGGCTGGTGCGCCTCTGGAGCTTCGTTGCTCGTGCGGGGCGGAGTGCGGCGCAGAGGGACGGACGGCGCGGAAGAGCCCCCTGCGGCGCGGACAAGCTCGGCGACGTGGTCGAGCCATTCTTCGTAGACGTCGTCGATGGGACGATAGCGCAGGAGCTCGTTTGCCGCGAGGAGCGCAGCCCGAGCCTCCAAGGGTGCGCGGAGCGCGCGGGACGAAGAACCGGCTGGAGCGAGTGATGGAGTGACGGTGCGGCCGTCTTGCCGCACGGACGGGTGCTGAGATGATGCCTGCTGCTCGCCCCCCGCCGGGCCGGTGGCGGCGTTGACGGCGGGCGATGGGGAACGACGAGGACGCCCACCGACGGGGGCCGTCTGGGCGACGCGAGAGGCGATGGCGGCCCAGCGCTCGGCACGGGCCCGACGAGCATCAGACATGGATGCGACGGTCGGAGGAGAGCGGAGCGGTGGAAGACGAATTCCGATGCACCCCTACCTGGCGCGCCAAATGTCGGATTTCGGGTTCCGGCAGACCCTTAAGGTTCGAACACTGGGGTGCGCGTGGAAATCTTGCCTTCAACCTCTCCGTCTCGATGGGATCTAAAGTACTAAAGGAATCACACAAGAGACACAAGATTTATACTGGTTCGGGCCACCGTTGTGGTGTAATACCCTACTCCAGTGTGTGGTGGATGGATTGCCTCCTGGGGCTGGTGTGGATGAACAATACAAGGAAGAACAGCCTCGCGAGGGTCTATTCTTGGCTGTGGTGATGAACTGCTATGAAGATTTCAGTCACCTTTCTCTCTCTTTCTCTCTCAGATCCCGGACCGAACAGCCAGGAATCGAACCGATGAACCCAACCCGACCCCCTTGCTATGTGGGTGGCTAGTCCTATTTATAGAGGCCCTGGTCCTCTCCCCAAATATTGAGCAGGAAGGGATCCAACAATGGCGGGCTAATTTGAAGGGGGACAGCGAGTACATCTATCCTAACAAAAGCAGTCTTCGCCTGCCAAAGGCTCTGGTGATGACGTCGCGCTGGGCTCCATGGTGACCTCCTTCTCGTAGTCCTCCTGGTCTTGGTCTCGTTACACCGAAGTGGCAACCTTTGCCTGATGCCTCAGTACTCCGCGGATACGCTTGCCCCTTTTGCACCAAAGAGGAAAGAGGGACGCTGCGCGCGCTGGCACCTGCCTGGTGCCCCGTGTCGTCATGGCTTGCGTCATGGGCACCTCGCGAGGTACCCCGCCTTGAACTCTCTGCCTCCTCGCGAGCCAGCCTGACGAGGCTGTGCCTGAGGATGTGCCGCGTCGTCTGCCTCGCGAGGCTTGGCCCCTCGCGAGGGTCTTGAGCCTCGTGTTGATGAAGATGGGCCGCGCTAGGACCCCATTTGAGCCATGCCGCAGGCCGCAGGCAGGCAAGTCTGGGGACCCCCGTTCCCAGAACGCCGACAGATTGACAACCCGTAAGCGTGGTGGTTGCATTGAGCTATTGTTTTTGTGTAGGTACGAGGGACTCGAGCATACCCTCCTACTGGATTGATACCTTGGTTCTCAAAAACTGAGGGAAATACTTATGCTACTTTGCTGCATCATCCCTTCCTCTTCGGGGAAATCCGATGCAATGCTCAAGAGGTAGCAAGAAGGATTTCTGGCGCCATTGTCGGGGCGTCTGCGCAAAAGTCAACATACCAAGTACCCATCGCAATCCCTACCTCCCGCATTACATTATTTGCCATTTTCCTCTCGTTTTCCTCTCCCCCACTTCACCCTTTTCGTTTTATTCGCCCTCTCTCTTCCTCCCTCTCTTTCTCTATTTTCCTCTTTTGCCGTTTGCTTTTTGTTTGCTCGTGTGTTGGATTGCTTGTTTATCGCGATGGCTCAAGATAATACTAAATTGTGTGACTTCACCAATACCAATAATAATGATTTCCTTAGCACTTCGATTGCTCCTCTTACCGATGTTGAATCTTGTGAAATTAATACTGCTTTGTTGAATCTTGTCATGAAAGATCGGTTCTCCGGCCTTCCTAGTGAAGATGCCGCTACACATCTTAATAGCTTCGTTGATTTGTGTGACATGCAAAAGAAAAAATATGTTGATAATGATATTGTTAAATTGAAGTTATTTCCTTTTTCGCTTAGAGATCGTGCTAAAGCTTGGTTTTCGTCTTTGCCTAAAAATAGTATTGATTCATGGAACAAGTGCAAAGATGCTTTTATCTCTAAGTATTTTCCTCCTGCTAAGATCATCTCTCTTAGAAACGATATTATGAATTTTAAACAACTTGATCATGAATATGTTGCACAAGCTTGGGAGAGAATGAAATTAATGATACGTAATTGCCCTACTCATGGTTTGAATTTGTGGATGATTATACAAAAAATTTATGCCGGATTGAATTTTGCTTCTAGAAATCTTTTAGATTCGGCCGCGGGAGGCACTTTTATGGAAATCACTTTAGGTTAAGCTACTAAACTCCTAGATAATATTATGGTTAATTATTCTCAATGGCATATTGAAAGATCTACTAAAAAGGTGCATGCGATAGAAGAAATTAATGTTTTGAGTGGAAAAATGGATGAACTTATGAAATTATTTGCTAATAAGAGTGTTTCTTCTGATCCTAATGATGTGCCCTTGTCTACTTTGATTGAGAATAATAATGAATCTATTGATGTGAATTTTTTTGGTAGGAACAATTTTGGTAACAATGCGTATAGAGGAAATTTCAATCCTAGGCCTTATCCTAGTAATCCCTCTAATAATTATGGTAATTCCTACAACAATTCTTATGGAAATTATAATAAGATGCCCTCTGATTTTGAATCTAATATAAAAGAATTTATTTCTTCGAAAAAGAATTAATGCTATGATTGAAGAAAAATTGCTTAAGATTGATGATTTGACTAGGAACGTTGATAGAATTGCTCTTGATGTTGATTCTTTGAAACTTAGATCTATTGCACCTAAGCATGATATCAATGAGTCTCTCAAAGCCATGAGAATTTCCATTGACGAGTGCAAAGAAAGAACCGCTAGGATGCGTGCTAAGAAAGATGCCTTTATAATAGCGTGTTCTTCTAGTTCCTATGAAAATAATGATGAAGATCTAAAAGTTATTGATGTGTCCCCTATTAAATCTTTGTTTTGCAATATAAATCTTGACAATGATGGGACTGAATATGATCCACCTTTACCTAGAAGGCATTCTAAGAATTCAGAATTTGTTGATCTTGATGCTAAATTTGATAAAAGTGGGATTGAAGAAATTAAAACCCTAGATGTTGCTAAACCCAATATTATGGATTTCAAGGAATTTAACTATGAAAATTTCTCTTTGATTGATTGTATTTCATTGTTGCAATCCGTGTTAAAATCTCCTCACGCTTATAGTCAAAATAAAGCGCTTACTAAACATATCGTTGATGCCTTGATGCAATCTTATGAAGAAAAACTTGAATTGGAAGTTTCTATCCCTAGAAAACTTTATGATGAGTGGGAACCAACTATTAAAATTAAAATTAAAAATTATGAGTTTTATGCTTTGTGTGATTTGGATGCTAGTGTCTCTACTATTCGCAAAACTTTGTGTGATTTACTAGATTTCTGTGATTTTGATGATTGCTCTCTAAACTTGCATCTTGCGGATTCCACTATTAAGAAACCTATGGGAAGAATTAAGGATGTTCTTATTGTTGCTAATAGGAATTATGTGCCCGTAGATTTTATCGTTCTTGATATAGATTGCAATCCTTCTTGCCCTATTATTCTCGGTAGACCTTTCCTTAGAACGGTTGGTGAAATTATTGATATGAAGGAAGGGAATATTAGATTTCAATTTCCATTAAAAAAGGGCATGGAACACTTCCCTAGATCATGAGAGCCACTTATGGATTGCCTACCAAAGATGGCAATACCTAGATCTATTCTTGCTTATTATGCCTAGCTAGGGGCGTTAAACGATAGCGCTTGTTGGGAGGCAACCCAATTTTATTTTATTCCTTGATTTTTGCTCCTGTTTAGTAATAAATAAATTATCTAGCCTCTGTTTTGGTTGTGTTTTTTGTGTTTAATTAGTGTTTGTGCCAAGTAGAATCGTTGGAAGACTTGGGGAAAGTTTTGTTGAACTTGCTGTAAAAAACAGAAACTTTAGCACTCACGAGAACTGCTGTCATTTTTATTTGAAACGTTCTATTTAGTTAATTCTTTTTAATATTATTAATAGATAAATTCCTCATGTACAGAAATTTATTTTATAATTTTTTGGGTTCCAGATCTTGTCCTAGCTACAGATTACTACAGACTGTTCTGTTTTTCACAGATTTTGTTTTTCGTGTGTTGTTTGCTTATTTTGATGAATCTGTGGCTAGTAAAATAGTTTATAATCCATAGAGAAGTTGGAATAAAGTAGGTTTAACACCCATATAAATAAATAATGAGTTCATTACAGTACCTTGAAGTGGTCTTTTGTTTTCTTTTGCTAACGGAGCTCATGAGTTTTCTACTTTAAGTTTTGTGTTGTGAAGTTTTCAAGTTTTGGGTAAAGATTTGATGGATTATGGAACAAGGAGTGGCAAGAGCCTAAGCTTGGGGATGCCCATGGAACCCCCAAGATAATCTAAGGACACCTAAAATCCAAAGCTTGGGGATGCCACGGAAGGCATCCCCTCTTTCCTCTACTTCTATCGGTAACTTTACTTGGAGCTATATTTTTATTCACCACATGATATGTGTTTTGCTTGGAGCGTCCTTTATGATTTGAGTCTTTGCTTATTAGTTTACCACAATCATCCTTGCTGTACACACCTTTTGAGAGATCCATACATGATTTGAAATTTGATATAATACTCTATGTACTTCACTTATATCTTTTGAGCTTTCTAGTTTTGCTCTAGTGCTTCACTTATATCTTTTTAGAGCACGGTGGTGGATTTGTTTTATAGAAACTATTGATCTCTCATGCTTCACTTAGATTATTTTGAGAGTCTTAATAGCATGGTAATTTTCTTAAAATCCTAAGATGCTTGGTATGCAAGATTAATAATAAAACTTTCATGTGAGTGTGTTGAATACTAAGAAGAAATTGATACTTGATAATTGTTTTGAGATATGAGGATGGTGACATTAGAGTCATGCTAATTGAGTAGTTGTGAATTTGAGAAATTCTTGTGTTAAAGTTTGTGATTCACGTAGCATGCACATATGGTGAACCATTATGTGATGAAGTCAGAGCATGATTTATTTATTGATTGTCTTCCTTATGAGTGGCGGTCGGGGACGAGCGATGGTCTTTTCCTACCAATCTATCCCCCTAGGAGCATGCGCGTAATACTTTGCTTTGATAACTTCTAGATTTTTGCAATAAGTATATGAGTTCTTTACGACTAATGTTGAGTCCATGGATTATACGCACTTTCCTTCCTTCCACCATTGCTAGCCTCTCTAATACCGCGCACTTTTCGCCGGTATCATACACCCACCAAATACTTTCCTCAAAACAGCCACCATACCTACCTATCATGGAATTTCCATAGCCATTCCCAGATATATTGCCATGCAACTTTCCACCATTCCGTTCATTATGACACGCTCCATCATTGTCATATTGCTAGCATGATCATGTAGTTGACATCGTATTTGTGGCAAATCCACCGTTCATAATTCTTTCATACATGTCACTCTTGATTCATTGCATATCCCGGTACACCGCCAGAGGCATTCATATAGAGTCATATTTTGTTCTAAAAATGGAGTTGTAATTCATGAGTTGTAAGGAAATAAAAGTGTGATTATCATCATTATTAGAGCATTGTCCCAGTGAGGAAAGGATGATGGAGACTATGATTCCCCCACAAGTCGGGATGAGACTCCGGACAAAAAAAAGAGGCCATAAAAAAAGAGAAAGGCCCAAATAAAAAAGAGAGAGAGAAGAGACAATGTTACTATCCTTTTACCACACTTGTGCTTCAAAGTAGCACCATGATCTTCATGATAGAGAGTCTCTCATTATGTCACTTTCATATACTAGTGGGAAATTTTCGTTATAGAACTTGGCTTGTATATTCCAATGATGGGCTTCCTCAAAATGCCCTAGGTCTTCGTGAGCAAGCGAGTTGGATGCACACCCACTTAGTTTCTTTTGAGCTTTCATATACTTATAGCTCTAGTGCATCCGTTGCATGGCAATCCCTACTCACTCACATTGATATCTATTGATGGGCATCTCCATAGCCCATTGATACGCCAAGTTGATGTGAGACTATCTTCTCCCTTTTTGTCTTCTCCACAACCACCATTCTATTCCACTATAGTGCTATATCCATGGCTCACGCTCATGTATTGCGTGAAGATCGAAAAAGTTTTGAAAATGTCAAAAGTATGAAACAATTGCTTGGCTTGTCATCGGGGTTGTGCATGATTTAAATACTTTGTGTGGTGAAGATAGAGCATAGAAGAAGAAAGAAGGACACTTGCGGCTGTACTCCGCGGCTAAAATGGCAACCTTTGCCTGATGCGTCGGTACTCCGCGGCTGCGCTTGCCCTCTTTGCACCAAAGAAGAAAGAAGGACACTGCGCGCACTGGCGCCCGCCTGGCGCCTTGAGTCGTCATGGCTTGCGTCATGGGCACCTCGCGAGGTACCCTGCCTTGATCTCTCCGCCTCCTCGCGAGCCAGCCTGATGAGGCTGCGCCTGAGGATGTGTCGTGCCGTCCGCCCCGCGAGGCTTGGCCCCTCGCGAGGGTCTTGAGTCTTGTGTCGATGAAGACGGGCCGCACTGGGCCTCCTTTGAGCCATGCCGCAGGTCCGCAGGTAGGCAAGTCTGGGGACCCCCATTCCCAGAACGCCGACAGTAGCCCCCAGGCCCAAGGCGCGCGTGGACTTGGCCGTGCCGAGAGGCGAAAGGGCAAGGGCGAAGCGCCGCGGGCCCTAACAGCCTGCGGCCTTGGGCGCCGCGTGGCAGTTGATTGGACACAAGTGCTTCAGCAACCACGCAGGTTGATAAAGGAGCCGCATCTGTCCAGATTTTGCCTTTTTCTTTCTCCGGTTGCTACTCAGATCCCCTTTCTTGCGCCTTCCCTTTCTTCCTCCAAACTTCCAGATCTACTCCGGCTGCACGACCTAGGAAGCCATGGCGCCTCGCCAGCCTCTGGCTGAAGCTTGGTATTCCCCTGCTCTGGACTCGCCGAATGTGTCCAAGGCCGGCCTTGCCCGGCTGCACCAGATCGCGGCGGCGCAGGGCATCAACGGGACGAAGGTGTTCAAGGCCGGCTCCGCCACCCCTGAGGGCCGAGGGAGCACCTTTTATCCTCTCTTTGTAAGCTCCATTGCTACGGGCCTGGTGCCTCCCTTCTCCGAGTTCTTCTTCTCTGTCCTCCGCCATTACAACTTGCAGGCTCTGCATCTCCACCCCAACTCCATTCTTCTTCTGGCGATCTTCGCTTACTACTGTGAGGCCCACGTAGGGATGCAGCCTTCGGTGGCCTTGCTGCGCCACTACTTCTCCCTCCGGGTCACTCGCGGCTCTCCTTCCGCGTGCGCGGGCTTCGTCGCGTATGGCGGCACCATTGCCATCTCGAATCTCGGGAAGAGGATTGAGGGCTTCAGGAGCAAGTGGGTCTTGGTGCATGCCAGGCGCGTCCATCCTAGGCTGATCTTGCCCGCGGAGCCGCCCGCGAGCTCCGGCGACTGGGGCCGAGTGGAGCTCACGGACCCTCGTGCAAAACTGATGCTGGAGAAGATGGACGCGGACTTGAGGCCGGCCAGCATGGCGGCGGCGAAGTTGACCGGTGCGTTGCTGCTGAGGGAGTTCTTGGAGCACCAACTGGCTCCACTCTTGTAGTACTCTCCTCCAATGTGGAGGCCTCATCCGAGCCCCGCGGCTGTGGGCAAAGAGGATGTGACCGCGGTTCTCCAATCTCTGGTCGGGGGCGAGGTGGCAAGGTTGGAGGGCGCTCCCAAGCCCTTGTTCCTTCGCGACGACTGGGAGCAAGTGGTGATGTCCATGCCCATTTTTAATGGGGACGAGCTCGTGCCCGTGGCAGCTTCCGAAGGACCGGTGGATGTGCCCTCCATCGAATCCAGCGAGGAGGTGGACGAAGAGGAGCGGGGAGAGGGGCCCGACTCTGGGGCGACCGATGGAGAGTCGAGGGCTCCCCTCCCCCGGCACGGGTCCCGTACTCTCCGCCTTCCGGTGAGCGATGATGATGATGATGACGATGACGTGCTGGGTAGCGGGAGCTCGCCCTCGATCCCGAAGAGGGGTAGGACCGGGTCGATCCCCTGCGGGTCCGTCCTGACTACAGGGCGAACCGTGGACGTGCCCTCCCTCTGCTTCTGAGGTCGATCCCTCCAGCCGGCTCTCAGGCTTCAAGTATGGCCGGAGGCAGCTAGAGCTTTCTGGCGACGGCCCGTAAGTGCTTGATCCTTGATCTTTTGTTTCTTGTTCTGCCGACGAGGCTTGATGATTGCTTCTCTTGAATAGGCTGGCGCCCATGGCGAAGAAGCCGAAGGGAGCCCCCGAGGCCCCATCTGCGGCGACGCCTCCGCCTGCAGGGGAGGGAGATCGTGACGCGCGGGCCTCTCCTGCCCGCTCATCCTCGCGAGGCTTGGCTGAGCTGGCTGGGGCAAGCCCAGCCCCCATGGCTCGAGCGACTCCCGAGGTGCCCTCGTCTGGCACCACTGCTATGGCTGTGGAGGCGCAGCGGACTCCGCCTCGGTGCACTGCGGCCTCGCCGCCGCTACTTTCTCCTCCTGTTCCACCGACCGTTGCTTCCCCAACTCCTCCTGTTGTCTTGGAGCGCACCGATGTTTCTCCGCCTTCTTCCTCCATCCTGGAGCGCGCCGCTGCTGAACTGGACCGGCTACGGCAGGATCTTCTCGGTGCCGACCCTCGCCTGGTGGCCGGGCGCCTGGAACTGGCTTTGGGGTGGATTCGCTCTGCTGCTTCGATTCGGGCGGTGTTGGTTCAAGCCTCGACGGCCTGCGACGAGGAGAGGCGGGCCGTCCTTGAGATGAAGGCTACTCGTGACCCAACCCTAGGGGAGGTGGTTGAAGTCCGCGATCGTTGCAAGGCGTTGGAGGACGAGCTGCAAGGCTTGCAAGGCCAACTTGTGGAGGAGGTCCATCTTCGCCAAGAGCAGGAGAAGGGGGCGAAGGCGCGCGAGGCGGCGCTCGAGGACCGGGAGGCCAAGCTCAAGAAGCGCCGCGACCACTTAGGCGCGTTGAAGAAGGAGCTGGAGGTGACGAAGGCCGAGCTGGACGCCAAGGCCCGGGTCCTTGCCGAGGATCGCGTGGCCTTCGTGGACATGGAGAAAGATGCTGCGCTTCGCTGAAGATGCTTTACGAGAGCGGCCTAGACAGCCCGCTAGCCGGTGACGGGGACGGCCCCGCCAAGATGCTTCCCTTCCTAGTTAAGGCCCTTGGGGATGTCGCCCTTGGCATCGGCCCCACGGCCGAGGCCGAGGCGCGCGTCTTGTCTTCTGCTGCACTGACGCGGGTCTTCGCCCACATCTACCTTCGCGATCCCAGCGCCGACCTCGACGGCCTGCTGGAACCGGTGAGCGGCGAGGGTGTTGCCGCCACTGTCGGAGCCGTGAAGGGGCGTGCGGAGGCGCTGCTGGGGAAGTTCCGGGCCTTCAGCACCAGGCCAAAGCAAGGCGCTACCGGCCCTGCTGCTCCACGAGGCGAAGCCACTCCACACAGCTTCACCGCCGACAAGTGACTCCGTTCCATCCCTGTTCTTCTTTCAATTCCTGCACATGCATCACGCCTTGGGGAGGCATTTAAACTTGCCTTTGGTACTGAGACAACAGTACCATCCGGGCATGCGGCCTCCCCTACCTGGCGCGCCAAATGTCGGATCACGGGTTCCGGCAGACCCTTAAGGTTCGAACACTGCGGTGCGCACAGAGATCACGCCTTCTACCTCCCCGTCTTGCAAAGATCTAAACTATTAAAAGAACTGCACAAGAGACTCAATATTTATACTGGTTCGGGCCACCGTTGTGGTGTAATACCCTACTCCAGTGTGTGGTTGGTGGATTGCCTCCTGGGGCTGGTGATGATGAACAATACAAGGAAGAACAGCCTCGCGAGGGTCTGTTCTTGGCTGGGGCGATGAACTGCTAGGAGGAGTTCAGTCACCCTTCTCTCTCTCTCACTCACTCTCTCTGCTTGCCAACCGAACGAACCAACCCCCCTTGCTATGCGGGTGGCTGGTCCTATTTATAGGCAAAGGCCCTGGGCCTCTTCCCAAATATTGAGCGAGATGGGCGCCAATAATTGGGCAATTCGAAGGGGAACATCTAGTACACTTATCCTGACTAAAGTTGGTCTTCGCCTGCCAAAGGCTCTATGGTGACGCCGTGATGGGCTCCATGGTGACCTCCATCTCGTAGTACTCCTGGTCTTGGTCTCGTTGCACCGAAATGGCAACCTTTGCCTGATGCCTCGGTACTCCGCGGCTGCGCTTGCCCCCTTTGCACCAAAGAGGAAAGAAGGACGCTGCGCGCGCTGGCGCCCGCCTGGCACCCTCGATCATCATGGCTTGCGTCATGGGCACCTCGCGAGGTACCCTGCCTTGATCTCTCCGCCTCCTCGCGAGCCAGCCTGAGGAGGCTGCGCTTGAGGATGCGCTGTGTCGTCCACCCCGCGAGGCTTGGCCCCTCGCGAGGGTCTTGAGTCTTGTGTTGATGAAGATGGGCCACACTGGGCCTCCTTTGAGCCACGCCGCAGGCCGCAGGCAGGCAAGTCTAGGGGCCCCCGTTCCTAGAACGCCGAAAGTAGCCCCCGGGCCCAAGGCGCGCATGGACTTGGCCATGCCGAGAGGCGAAAGGGCAAGTGAGAAGCGCCGCGGGCCCTAGCAGCCTGCGGCCTTGGGCACCGCGTGGCGGTTGATTGGACGTGGGCGTCTCCACTTCCCCATGATGCCTCGGTGATCGCGCGAGTTGGACAAGTCCCTGCATGCAAATCGTGTCATGATTACCTGTGATCGTGGAGGCCGACGGTTGGCCTTCGCCGGCTATAAGTACGGCACGGCGCATGCCCTTCCAGTCCATCTCTTCTTGTTCCCTCCTTTGTCTCAATTCTTGCTCCGCCTTTGTGTGATGGCTCCATCGAGGAGGTTGTTGGGGAACGTAGTAATTTCGAAAAATTTCCTACGCACACGCAAGATCATGGTGATGCATAGCAACGAGGGGAGAGTCTGATCTACGTACCCTTGTAGATCGCAACGGAAGCGTTGACACAACGTAGAGGAAGTAGTCGTACGTCTTCTTCCCGATCCGACCGATCCAAGCACCGTTACTCTGGCACCTCCGAGTTCTTAGCACACGTTCAGCTCGATGACGATCCCCGGGCTCAGATCCAGCAAAGCTTCGGGGAGGAGTTCCGTCAGCACGACGGCGTGGTGACGATCTTGATGTACTACCGACGCAGGGCTTCGCCTAAGCACTACAATGGTATGATCGAGGTGGAATTTGGTGGCAGGGGGCACCGCACACGGCTAAGGAACGATCTCAAGGATCAACTTGTGTGTCTAGAGGTGTCCCCTGCCCCCGTATATAAAGGATGAGAGGGGGAGGGCTGGCCGGCCAGGAGAGGAGGCGCAGGAGAGTCCTACTCCCACTGGGAGTAGGATTCCCCCTCCAATCCTAGTCCAACTAGGATTCCCAAGTGGGAAAGGGAGAGAGGGGGGCCGGCCACCTTCTCCTAGTCCTAATAGGACTAGAGAGAGGGGGGAGGCGCACAGCCCTATGTGGGCTGCCCTTTCAACTTTCCACTAAGGCCCATGTTGGCCCATTTGGCTCCCGGGGGGTTCCGGTAACCCTCCCGGTAATCCGGTAAAATCCCGATTTTACCCGGAACACTTCCGATGTCCAAACATAGGCTTCCAATATATCAATCTTTACATCTCGACCATTTCGAGACTCCTCGTCATGTCCGTGATCACATCCGGGACTCCAAACAACCTTCGGTACATCAAAATGCATAAACTCATAATAACTGTCATCGTAACGTTAAGCGTGCGGACCCTACGGTTAGAGAACAATGTAGACATGACCGAGATACGTCTCCGGTCAATAACCAATAGCGGGACCTGGATGCCCATATTGTCTCCTACATATTCTACGAAGATCTTTATCGGTCAGACCGCATAACAACATACGTTGTTCCCTTTGTCATCGGTATGTTACTTGCCCGAGATTCGATCGTCGGTATCCAATACCTAGTTCAATCTCGTTACCGGCAAGTCTCTTTACTCGTTCCGTAATACAACATCCCACAACTAACTCATTAGTTGCAATGCTTGCAAGGCTTAAGTGACGTGCATTACCGAGAGGGCCCAGAGATACCTCTCCGACAATCGGAGTGACAAATGCTAATCTCGAAATACGCCAACCCAACATCTACCTTTGGAGACACCTGTAATGCTCCTTTATAATCACCCAGTTACGTTGTGACGTTTGGTAGCACCCAAAGTGTTCCTCCGGCAAACGGGAGTTGCATAATCTCATAGTCATAGGAACATGTATAAGTCATGAAGAAAGCAATAGCAACATACTAAACGATCGGGTGCTAAGCTAATGGAATGGGTCATGTCAATCAGATCATTCAACTAATGATGTGACCTCGTTAACCAAATAACAACTCTTTTGTCCATGGTTAGGAAACATAACCATCTTTGATTAACGAGCTAGTCAAGTAGAGGCATACTAGTGACACTTTGTTTGTCTATGTATTCACACATGTATTATGTTTCCGGTTAATACAATTCTAGCATGAATAATAAACATTTATCATGATATAAGGAAATAAATAATAACTCTATTATTGCCTCTAGGGCATATTTCCTTCAGTCTCCCACTTGCACTAGAGTCAATAATCTAGTTCACATCACCATGTGATTTAACAGCAATAGTTCACATCACCATGTGATTAACACCCATAGTTCACATCGTCATGTGACCAACACTCAAAGGGTTTACTAGAGTCAGTAATCTAGTTCACATATCTATGTGATTAACACCCAAAGAGTACTAAGGTGTGATCATGTTTTGCTTGTGAGATAATTTTAGTCAACGGGTCTGTCACATTCAGATCCGTAAGTATTTTGCAAGTTCTATGTCTACAATGCTCTACACGGAGCTACTCTAGCTAATTGCTCCCACTTTCAATATGTATCTAGATTGAGACTTTAGATTCATCTGGATCAGTGTCAAAAACTTGCATCGACGTCACCCTTTACGACGAACCTTTTTGTCACGTCCATAATCGAGAAACATATCCTTATTTCACTAAGGATAATTCTGACCGCTGTCTAGTGATCTACTCCTAGATCACTATTGTACTCCCTTGCCAAATCAGTGCAGGGTATACAATAGATCTAGTACATAGCATGGCATACTTTATAGAACCTATGAATGAGGCATAGGGAATGACTTTCATTCTCTTTCTATCTTCTGCCGTGGTCGGGCTTTGAGTCTTTACTCAACTTCACACCTTGTAACACAGGCAAGAAACTTTTTCTTTGACTGTTCCATTTTGAACTACTTCAAAATCTTGTCAAGGTATGTACGTATTGAAAAACTTATCAAGCGTCTTGATCTATCTCTATAGATCTTGAAGCTCAATATGTAAGCAGCTTTACCGAAGTCTTTCTTTGAAAAACTCCTTTCAAACACTCCTTTTATGCTTTACAGAATAATTCTACATTATTTCCGATCAACAATATGTCATTCACATATACTTATCAGAAATGCTGTAGTGCTCCCACTCACTTTCTCGTAAATACAGGCTTCACCGCAAGTCTGTATAAAACTATATGCTTTGATCAACTCATCAAAGCGTATATTCCAACTCCGAGATGTTTGCACCAGTCCACAGATAGATCGCTGGAGCTTGCATATTTAGTTAACACCTTTAGGATCGACAAAACCTTCTAGTTGCATCGTATACAACCCTTCTTTAGCAAATCCATTAAGGAATGCAGTTTTGTTTATCCATTTGCCAGATTTCATAAAATGCGGCAATTGCTAACATGATTCGGACAGACTCAAGCATAGATACGAGTGAGAAGCTCTCATCGTAGTCAACACCTTGAACTTGTCGAAAACCTTTTGCGACAATTCTAGCTTTGTAGATAGTAACACTACTATCAGCGTCCGTCTTCCTCTTGAAGATCCATTTATTCTCAATTTCCTGCCGATCATCGGGCAAGTCAACCAAAGTCCAAACTTTGTTCTCATACATGGATCATATCTCAGATTTCATGGCCTCAAACCATTTCGCGGAATCTGGGCTCATCATCGCTTCCTCATAGTTCGTAGGTTCGTCATGGTCAAGTAACATGACCTCCAGAACAGGATTACCGTACCACTCTGGTGCGGATCTCACTCTGGTTTACCTATGAGATTCAGTAGTAACTTGATCTGAAGTTACGTGATCATCATCATTAGCTTCCTCACTAATTGGTGTAGTAGTCACAAGAACAGATTTTTGTGATGAACTACTTTCCAATAAGGTAGAAGGTACAATTACCTTATCAAGTTTTCTACTTTCCTCCCACTTACTTCTTTCAAGAGAAACTCCTTCTCTAGAAAGGATCCATTATAAGCAACGAATGTCTTGCCTTAGGATCTGTGATAGAAGGTGTACCCAACAGTCTCCTTTGGGTATCCTATGAAGACATATTTCTCCGATTTGTGTTTGAGCTTATCAGGATGAAACTTTTTCTCATAAGCATCGCAACCCCAAACTTCAAGAAACGACAACTTTGGTTTCTTGCCAAACCATAGTTCATAAGGCGTCGTCTCGACGGATATAGACGGTGCCCCTTTTTTAACGTGAATGCAGCTGTCTCTAATGCATGACCCCAAAAATGATAGTGGTAAATCGGTAAGAAACATCATAGATTGCACTATATCCAATAAAGTACGGTTATGACGTTCGGACACACCATTATGCTGTGGTGTTCCAGGTGGCGTGAGTAGTGAAACTATTTCACATTGTTTTAACTGAAGACCAAACTCGTAACTCAAATACTCTTTTCCATGATCAGATCGTAGAAACTTTATTTTCTTGTTACGATGATTTTCCACTTCACTCTGAAATTATATGAACTTTTCAAATGTATCAGACTTCTATTTCATTAAGCAGATATACCCATATCTGCTCAAATCATCTGTGAAGGTCATAAAATAATGATACCCGCTGCAAGCCTTAAATATTCATCGGACCACATACATCAGTATGTATGATTTCCAACAAATCTGTTGCTTGCTCCATTGTTCCGGAGAACGGCGTTTTAGTCATCTTGCCCGAAAGGCATGGTTCGCAAGCATCAATTGATTCATAATCAAGTGATTCCGAAAGCCCATCAGCATGGAGTTTCTTCATGCGCTTTATACCAATATGACCTAAATGGTAGTGCCACAAATAAGTTGCACTATCATTATTAACTTTGCATCTTTTGGTTTCAATATATGAATATGTGTATCACTACGATCGAGATCCAACGAACTTGTTTCATTGGGTGTATGACCATCAAAGGTTTTATTCATGTAAACAGAACAACAATTATTCTCTGACTTTAATGAATAACCGTATTGCAATAAACATGATCAAATCATATTTATGCTCAACGCAAAAACCAAATAACACTTATTTAAGTTCAACACTAATCCCGAAAGTATAGGGGAGTGTGCGATGATGATCATATCGATCTTGGAACTACTTCCAACACACATCGTCACTTCACCCTTAACTAGTCTCTGTTTATTCTGCAACTCCCGTTTCGAGTTACTAATCTTAGCAACTGAACTAGTATCAAATACTGAGGGGTTGCTATAAACACTAGTAAAGTACACATTAATAACATGTATATCAAATATACTTATGTTCACTTTGCCATCCTTCATATCTGCCAATCACTTGGGGTAGTTCCGCTTCCAGTGACCAGTCCCTTTGCAATAGAAGCACTTAGTCTCAGGCTTAGGATCAGACTTGGGCTTCTTCACTTGAGCAGCAACTTGCTTGTTATTCTTTTTGAAGTTCCCCTTCTTCCCTTTGCCCTTTTCTTGAAACCAGTGATCTTGTCAACCATCAACACTTGATGCTCTTTCTTGATTTCTATCTTCATTGATTTCATCATCATGAAAAGCTCGGGAGTCTTTTTCGTCATCCCTTGCATACTATAGTTCATCACGAAGTTCTACTAACTTGGTGATGGTGACTAGAGAATTCTGTCAATCACTATCTTATCTGGAAGATTAACTCCCACTTGATTCAAGCGATTGTAGTGCCCAGACAATCTGAGCACATGCTCACTAGTTGAGCGATTCTCCTCCATCTTTTAGCCATAGAACTTTGTTGGAGACTTCATATCTCTCAACTCGGGTATTTGCTTGAAATATTATCCTCAACTCCTGGAACATCTCATATGGTCCATGACGTTCAAAACGTCTTTGAAATCCCGATTCTAAGCCATTAAGCATGGTGCACTAAGCTATCAAGTAGTCATCATATTGAGCTAGCCAAACGTTCATAACGTCTGCATTTGCTCCTGCAATAGGTCTGTCACCCAGCGGTGCATCAAGGACATAATTCTTCTGTGCAGCAATGAGGATAAACCTCAGATCACGGATCCAATCTGCATCATTGCTACTAACATCTTTCAACACAATTTTCTCTAGGAACATATCAAAAATAAACACAGGGAAGCAACAACGCGAGCTATTGATCTACAACATAATTTGCAAAATACTACCAGGACTAAGTTCATGATAAATTTAAGTTCAATTTAATCATATTACTTAAGAACTCTCTCTTAGATAGACATCCCTCTAATCCTCTAAGTGATCACGTGATCCAAATCAACTAAACCATGTCCGATCATCACGTGAGATGGAGTAGTTTCATTGGTGAACATCACTATGTTGATCATATCTACTATATGATTCACGCTCGACCTTTCGGTCTCCGTGTTCCGAGGCCATATCTATATATGCTTGGCTCGTCAAGTATAACCTGAGTATTCCGCGTGTGCAACTGTTTTGCACCCGTTGTATTTGAACGTAGAGCCTATCACACCCGATCATCACGTGGTGTCTCAGCACGAAGAACTTTCGCAACGGTGCATACTCAGGGAGAACACTTCTTGATAATTAGTGAGAGATCATCTTAAAATGCTACCGTCAAACTAAGCAAAATAAGATGTATAAAAGATAAACATCATATGCAATCAAAATATGTGGCATGATATGGCCATCATCATCTTGCTTCTTTGATCTCCATCTCCAAAGTACTGTCATGATCTATATCGTTACTGGCATGACACCATGATCTCCATCATCTTGATCTATATCAATGTGTCGTCACGTTGTCGTCTCGCCAACACTTGCTCTTGCAACTATTGCTATCGCATAGCGATAAAGTAAAGCAATTATTGGGTGCTTGCATCTTATGCAATAGACAGACAACCATAAGGCTTTTGCCAGTTGCCGATAAGTTCAACAAAACATGATCATCTTATATAACAACTTATAACTCATCACGTTTTGACCATATCACATCACAACATGCCCTGCAAAAACAAGTTAGACGTCCTCTACTTTGTTGTTGCAAATTTTACGTGGCTGCTACGGGCTTAAGCAAGAACCAATCTCACCTATGCATCAAAACCACAATGATAGTTTGTCAAATAGACTCCGTTTTAACCTTCGCAAGGACCGGGCGTAGCCATACTCGGTTCAACTAAAGTTGGAGAAACAGTCACCCGCAAGTCACCTATGTGCAAAGCACGTCGGGGAAACCGGTCTCGCGTAAGCGTACGCGTAATGTCGGTCCGGGCCGCTTCATCCAACAATACCGCCGAACCAAAGTATGACATGCTGGTAGGCAGTATGACTTATATCGCCCACAACTCACTTGTGTTCTACTCGTGCATATAACATCAAACCATAAAACCTAAGCTCGGATGCCACTGTTGGGGAACATAGTAATTTCGAAAATTTTCCTACGCACACGCAAGATCATGGTAATGCATAGCAACGAGGGGAGAGTCTGATCTACGTACCCTTGTAGATTGCAACGGAAGCGTTGACACAACATAGAGGAAGTAGTCGTACGTCTTCTTCCCGATCCGATCGATCCAAGCACCGTTACTCCGGCACCTCCGAGTTCTTAGCACATGTTCAGCTCGATGACGATCCCCGGGCTCCGATCCAGCAAAGCTTCGGGGAGGAGTTCCGTCAGCACGACGGCGTGGTGACGATCTTGATGTACTACCGACGCAGGGCTTCGCCTAAGCACTACAACGGTATGATCGAGGTGGAATTTGGTGGCAGGGGGCACCGCACACGGCTAAGGAACGATCTCAAGGATCAACTTGTGTGTCTAGAGGTGTCCCCTGCCCCCGTATATAAAGGATGAGAGGGGGAGGGCTGGCCGGCCAGGAGAGGAGGCGCAGGAGAGTCCTACTCCCAGTGGGAGTAGGATTCCCCCTCCAATCCTAGTCCAACTAGGATTCCCAAGTGGGAAAGGGAGAGAGGGGGCCGGCCACCTTCTCCTAGTCCTAATAGGCCTAGAGAGGGGGGGGAGGTGCACAGCCCTATGTGGGCTGCCCTTTCAACTTTCCACTAAGGCCCATGTTGGCCCATTTGGCTCCCGGGGGGTTCCGGTAACCCTCCCAGTAATCCGGTAAAATCCCGATTTTACCCGGAACACTTCCGATGTCCAAACATAGGCTTCCAATATATCAATCTTTACATCTCGACCATTTCAAGACTCCTCATCATGTCCGTGATCACATCCGGGACTCCGAACAACCTTCGGTACATCAAAATGCATAAACTCATAATAACTGTCATCGTAATGTTAAGCGTGTGGACCCTACAGTTCGAGAACAATGTAGCATTGACCAAGATACGTCTCCGGTCAATAACCAATAGCGGGACCTGGATGCCCATATTGGCTCCTACATATTCTACGAAGATCTTTATCGGTCAGACCGCATAACAACATACGTTGTTCCCTTTGTCATCGGTATGTTACTTGCCCGAGATTCGATCGTCGGTATCCAATACCTAGTTCAATCTCATTACCGGAAAGTCTCTTTACTCGTTCCGTAATACAACATCCCACAACTAACTCATTAGTTGCAATGCTTGCAAGGCTTAAGTGATGTGCAATACCGAGAGGGCCCAGAGATACCTCTCTGACAATCGGAGTGACAAATCCTAATCTCGAAATACGCCAACCCAACATCTACCTTTGGAGACACCTGTAATGCTCCTTTATAATCACCCAGTTACATTGTGACGTTTGGTAGCACCCAAAGTGTTCCTCTGGCAAACGGGAGTTGCATAATCTCATAGTAATAGGAAAAAGTATAAGTCATGAAGAAAGCAATAGCAACATACCAAACGATCGGGTGCTAAGCTAATGGAATGGGTCATGTCAATCAGATCATTCAACTAATGATGTGACCTCGTTAACCAAATAACAACTCTTTTGTCCATGGTTAGGAAACATAACCATCTTTGATTAACGAGCTAGTCAAGTAGAGGCATACTAGTGACACTTTGTTTGTCTGTGTATTCACACATGTATTATGTTTCCGGTTAATACAATTCTAGCATGAATAATAAACATTTATCATGATATAAGGAAATAAATAATAACTCTATTATTGCCTCTAGGGAATATTTCCTTCAGAGGTACTTGGCTGCGGAGAAGGGGAAGGCCCTCCAAGTCAATCCTGCCTCTCCCCCGCCCAAGCGCGGTCATGGGCGCCCTCGAAAGCATCCGGTGGCCGCCCCGGTAGCGTTTTGTGGTCATGGGGGCGGCCCCCAGTGCGGCGGCGGGTGAGCCGCTGTGGTCGAGGGACGCGCCTGGGTTGCGTGCTCCCCCAGGCCACGCTTTCGCACTGCGCAGGTGCTGCCGGAGTTTGTCGTCTGGTCGGCGGAGCCGACCAGCGCCCGGCTCCAAGTCCCTCGCTTCCTCCTTGGTGAACTCCCGTCCGGTGCTCCTGGTGGCCTCTAGCTCTCGGCGGAGGGCTGCTGCAGCAGGTCCTCATGGGCCGCGCTGGAGGTCTCCGACAACGGGGGCTTGGCCTTAACTCGTGGCTGGCAGGCGTTCGCCCGCGCTCGCGGCCTGGGGCGCCGGTGCACCGTGCACCTCAGGTTTGATGGCAACGCCACCCTCTATGTGAGGGTGTTTGGGGAAGATGGTCGCCGCGCGAGGTGTTGCCCTGAGGATGACGACCGCGGCCGGGGCCCCCGCTCCGACGGTGATGGAGGAGATAGCGCCCGCACGGATGGTGGCGCCCGAGACTCCCCAAGCTTCGTCAACTCTTCCTCAAGCGACTCCTCCAGCGGTGGCCGCAGTCAACCCCCGCGCCGTCGATCTTGCTTGGGAGGTGGTGGCTTGTCCGCCCGCCGTCGTACCCCGGTGAAGCGCGAGAGGGAGTCTTCCTGAGGCACGGAGGCAGCCCGGGTCGCCTACGCGGGCCTATGTGAGGAGGGTTGCGCCGGGCTCGTCCTTTCCTTTTCCTTTTGTTTCCTGTGTAAGACAAAACAACTGCATGGAGCCCCGCTGGGGCGTGTTGGGAATTATTGCCGTTTTAGCCATTACCTTGATCTTATTTTTGTGCCTCTTAACTACACGCCTGTGCGTAGATAGTTTTTGACCCCTGCCGGGGGGGCGACCGACCCAGGCCCTGTGTGCGCGTCGCGGTGCCCGAGGGGCACGGACTAGAGGGGTGCTCCTGTAACGTGCTCGGGCCATGAAACCTTCCAGCGGCTAGAGCAAAAACGCTCGCGAGGACGTTTGAGTACCATCCCTCACGAGGTCGTTTATGAGAGAAACCAAAGTGAGGAGCGAAAATCGATGAACCACAAATCGGCAACAGCGATAACTTCGATAAGACTTCAAATGCAAGTAAACACGTCAACTGCAGAAAGCAAATGAAAAAGCCGCGTCCGGCACCTAATCTAGTCTTCGACGTCTTCTCACCAGCGCGGAGCTAAGTGCTGCCACTGGGCGTCGGAGGGAGCCCCAGGGCCTGAGGCCGGCGCTCCTGAGACTTCGGGGCGTGTACAGCCCCACTCATTATTACGTGAGAGTGTCACGGGGCGGCGAGCTTCACAGGCATTGGCCTTGCTTCACAGGCTCCGGGCCTTTCTCAAGACGCGATAGCTTCACAGGCACTCGCCTTGCTTCACAGACTCCGGGCCTTTTCCAAAAAGGGAAGGTCTTCACAGGCGTTCGCCTTCTTCATAGGCTCTAGGCCTTTTCCAAAATGGGAAGGTCTTCACAGGCATTCGCCTTCTTTACAGGTTCTGGGCCTTTTCCAAAAAGGGAAAGTCTTCACAGGCTCTAGGCCTTTTCCAAAAAGGGAAAGTCTTCACGGGCGTTCGCCTTCTTCACAGGCTCTGGGCCTTTTCCAAAAAGGGAAAGTCTTCACAGGCGTTCGCCTTCTTCACAGGCTCTGGGCCTTTTAGGGGTAGAACCTCCGGAGGTGCTGGATGTTCCACGCGTTCAGGACCGGCTCCCCCTCTGGAGTCTCCAAGCGCATGGAGCCTGGCCTGGAAACATGAACAACCTTGAACGGGCCCTCCCACATGGGAGAGAGCTTGTGCAGCCCCTCCCTGGAGAGAACCCGCCTGAGTACGAGGTCTCCTACCTCAAGGGTCCTGGGGCGGATGTTGCGGCAGTGATATTGTCGTAGCGCCTGTTGGTACCTTGCCGCTCGCAGCGTGGCTTCCCGGCGGCGTTCCTCCCCCAGCACGAGGTCCATCCCCCGCATGGCGTCCTACTGCGCCTTGTCGAACGCCAGGACCCGTGCGGAGTGATGCCTGACCTCGTGAGGAAGGACTGCCTCGCCTCCATAGACCAGGAAGAACGGGGTCTCCCCAGTCGGTTTGGTCATGGTTGTGTGGATGGACCACAACACGGACTGAAGCTCGTTGTACCAACCTCTGCCGCAGGCCTCCAGCTTGTTCTTGAATGTCCTGGTCTTGAGGCCTCTCAGGACCTCCGCGTTGGCTCGTTCGGCCTGCCCATTGCTTCGCGGGTGTGCCACCGAAGCATAGCATATCTGCGTCCCAAGGTTAGCACAATATGTTTTGAAGAGATTACTGGTGAACTGCGAACCGTTCTCCGTGATGATGCGATTCGGTACCCCGAACCGGCTCACGATACCCCTGATGAACTTGACCGCGGAGCCAGCGGGGATGGTACGGACAGCCTCCACTTCTGCCCACTTGGTGAACTTGTCAATGGCGACGTAGAGGTAACGGTTGCCCCCTGGAGCCCGAGGGAACGGACCCAGAATATCCTACCCCCAAACTGCGAAGGGCCGCGAGATGGGTATAGTCCGCAGGCCCCCTGCCGGTTGATGGATCTGCTTGGAATGAAACTGGTAGGCCTCACAAGCCTTTACCAATTCGATTGCGTCATTGAGCGCGGTGGGCCAATAGAACCCACTACGGAATGCCTTGCCGACGAGGGTCCGTGATGATGAGTGGTGTCCGCAGTCTCCGCCATGTATGTCCTTCAGTAGTTCCTTTCCTTGCTCCCTGGAGATGCAGCGCAGAGATACATCGTTTGGTCGCTTCCGGTAAAGTTCTCCATCTCTGACGCAGTATGCCGTGGCCTGCCGCGCCACACGCTCCGCTTCCTCTTCCTTTTCCGGTAGGGCCCCTTGCGTTAAATAACTCCAGAGTTCTGCGATCCAGCACTCCTCCTGAGGATCCATCGTCAGGAGTAGGCGTGCTCTTGAGGTCGGTCCGCAGACCAGGGCTCCCGAGGCTGCGGCTGGGGGAGCTCCTCTCGAGACTGAGTGGTGTTTGATAATGTCAGCTGTGCTGAAGGTTTGAAGAGCCGCTCTTCGAAGACGTCGGGTTCCTGCGGCAACCGCCTGGATGCCCGCCCGGCTATGTCGTCAGCTTCCTGATTGGTGCCACGGGGCACGTGCTTCAGCTCCAGCCCCCAGAATTGCTTTTCCATCCTGCGGACCTCCGCTAGGTAGGCCTCCATATGCTCGTCCTTCGGCTCGTACACCTTGTTGGAGAAGTTGACTAGGAGCTGCGAGTCGCTCTTGGCGGTGAGGCGTTTCACTCCCAGGGCTACTGCGGCCTTCAACCTGGCTATCAGTCCTTCATATTCTGCTATGTTGTTGGAGACCTTTTCACCTTGCTAGAAACAGAGCTGTACGGCATAGTAGACCTTATCCTGAGTGGGTGATATCAACACCGCACCAGCCCCTGCGCCGTGTCTGGAGAACGCCCCATCGAAGTACATGACCCAGCCTTCCGGCGCCTCACTCCCCGGAGAGAGGGACCGATCCTCGTTGTCCCTGAGGCCTGGTGCCTCCGCCCATTCCTCTATGAAATCAGCCAACGCTGCTCCTTTGATGACCCTGGTTGTGCTGAACTCAAGCTGAAACGCCTGCAGCTCCATATTCCACTCGGCGACCCTTCCGGCTGAGTTAGGGCTCCTGAGCACTCTCTCCAGGGGGTACGATGAGAAGACTTTGATGGGATGAGCCTGGAAGTAGTGACGCAGCTTGCGCGAGGCTAGCAGTAGCGCGAGGAGGAGCTTCTGAGGCATTGGGTACCATGCCCTCGCGTCCCGTAACACCGTGCTAACAAAGTAGACGGGATGCTCAACAAGACTGAAAGCATCTGGAGTCGTGGCACCCTCGGGAGGTAAGGGCGCCTCACGAGATGACGTGGCCTCGGGAGGTGGACCATCCGGGCGTGCGGCCTCTCCTTGCGTTTGGTACTGAGGCGATAGTATGGGTTGTAATATTTGCTTTTAAATTCCTTGAATTTTATGCTTTTCTTCCCTACTTGCTTGTGTTCTACGCCGGCAGAGCCCGGCCCCGCGCGTGCCTCACCCAGCATTAGCCCCGACCGAAAACCAGGACGGGACCAAAGGAGTGAGGGGCTACGTGACAAGTTAGGCTCCTGAGTTGCGATGCTTAGGAGTCCCCCTTGGCGCGCGAACAACATGTAGGGAGGCGTGATGTAGGTGTATCTTCCGTTCTACGTCTGCAGAGCCCGACTCCGCGCGTACCTCACCCAGCATAGCCTTTCGGAACTAAGGGGTGACGGGCTACGGAGCCAGTTAGGCTCCTGAGTCACGATGCTCAGGAGTCCCCTTTGACGCGCAAACAGCGGGTGCTGAGGTGAGATGTAAGTGGGGCTACCGTTCTACGTCTGCAGAGCCCGGCCCCGCGCGTACCTCACCCAGCATAGCCTTTCGGAACTAAGGAGTGAGGGGCTACGGGACCAGTTAGGCCCCTGAGTCGCGATGCTCAGGGGTCCCCCTTGACGCTCAAACGACCTTCATACCTTGGCTTCGCTCAGGGAGAGACATGCGACAAACCAGACCCGAGGGGCCTGGCTGGGCGGCGTACGTCTGGGCGTGACCCAGTCGTAGCCCCGTGCCTAGCCCCCTCGCGCGGCACTCCCGAGGGGAGGCGTTGCGACGAGGCTAGCCACTGAGCTCTGGGCTCCCTGAGGTTAATGCGGCCCGGAGGCCACCCTCAGTTGTCTATCACCAGCGCGGAGCATAGCGCTTCCGTATGTGTACGGGCATAGCCGCTCCTCGGCAGTGTCATCAGCCAGCACGGAGCATGGTGCTTCCACTGGTACGTGGGAGGGGGCTCCCCTCCGGGAGGAGCCCCCGGGGCGTGTACAGCCCCACCTTGACACGTGGCTGGCACGGTAGGGCTAGGTGAGGTGTATCTGGGCACCCGTGAGCCAGCGCGGGACTCACGAGGCCCTACCTCTAGGCGGGTTCCACCTGGCACCAGGCCGTATCTTGAGATGTGTCCCTGCAAAATTTGGTTAGATGCCGGTACTCTACGTCCTCGGGTCCCGGCCCTCGAGCTTGTCTCAGCCGTCGCTGGTATGCCAGGTCATGATGCCGTGGACAAGGCCAGAGGGTGAGGGCTGGAGAGCTAGTAAGAGCCCTGAGTCGCGATGCTCAGGCACCCCCCTTTTAACATGCAAGTGGCCGACATGGGGAAGAAGGGATGCCGCGGAAGGCATCAAGCAATCAAGCGTGATAGGCGAATGCATAGTTGGAAATAAACGCGAGGGAGATACACGCCGCTGGGCCTAGCCCGAGCGGCTTGGGGATGATGCAGCCCGAGGGGCGCCCCCAACAAGGCAAACTAATAACCGAAAAATAAAAGGGGATACATGCCGCAGGGACGGACCCACGTGGCCTGGGAGTGATGCAACCCTGGGAGGGCACTCCCAGTTGGGAATGAAGCTTGAAAGATGTCACCTGAGGATGTCATCGGTGAAGTGGCGTTGGTGCAGCAGACTCGGTGGGTTGCGGAAGCCGATCCTCACGAGCCCCCAGGCCCCGGGGCCTCGGGAGGCTCCGTAGGCACTGGTGGCTCCTCGCGAGCTGTCTTCATCTCTGCCAGGGCCGCGGAACGCCTGTCTTCCTGAGCCTCTATGATGCCCCTCATGAGGCGCTGGTACGCCGCAGCCATGCTCGGCAGGCCGTAAGGCATGCAGACATAACTGTGGGGTGGAGCCCCGCAGCGCCCCACTTGCGAGGGCTAGAGACGCTTCGTCGTGGTGATCTGATTGAGCCCTGGTACGTCGACGCAGACGCGCAGCCCACCATCCTCGCCTGGATGTGGGGCCACAGCTGGTAGACGGCGGCAACCTCTCATGATCCTTGACTCCTGTAGTTCTTGAATGGCCTTGTTAACGAACTCCTGCTGGTCTGACCTTCCTTGCCTGGCTCCTTCTCGAGGGAAACGTGCTTCGAAGCACGCCTCCACATGGTGCCCAAGCGCCTCCCTCGTGACCCTGGCTAGGTTGGTGGCCCTCCAGGTGAGAGCCCTCGAGCCCTGCCTAAGGAGGGCGCCGGGCGTGCTTTCCTATGCGATGGAAGGGAGGTCCCCCTGGGCAGACACGGGCCCTGAAGGGCCTGCCTCCTGAGGGGCTGAGCCTGACGACGTCTTCTTCTTCTTGGGGGTGGTCTCAGGAAGCCTCCTGCTTCCGCGATCTGGGTCTTCTAGCGACGCGGCCTGATAGGCTCGCTCCAGGGAACACACTGCATCCTTCTCTTCACAGGGCACCGTGATGACGCCGCCACTTCCTGGCATCTTGAGGACGTTGTAGCCGTGGTGAGTCACGGCCATGAACCTGGCCAGCGCTGGGTACCCGAGGATGGCGTTGTACGGCAGGCGGATGTGGGCGACGTCGAAGTCGATGAGCTCGGTGCGGTAGTTGCTGCGGGCCCCGAAGGTGACAGGGAGGCGGACCTTCCCGATCGGGACTGTGGAACCGTCGGTGACTCCGGAGAAAGGCTTGGTTGGCTGAAGCTGGTCATAGGGCACTTGGAGGTTGTTGAATGTTTCCACGGACAGGACGTTGAGCCCTTCCCCTCCGTTGATGAGGGTCCTGGTGACCAGCACGTTGCTGATGACTGGGGAGCAAAGCATTGGGAGGACTCCGGCCGTGGCCGCGCACTTGAGCTGGTCTGTTGAGCTGAACGTGATGGCGCACGCCGACCACCTGAGGGGGCGCGTTGCTTAGAGCTTGGGGAGAACTGCATTCACTTCGCGGGCAAACTGCTTGAAGATACGTTGAGAGGCTGGGGCTTGAGCTCCACCCACGATGCAGGCGATTGCGCGCGGCTCTTGGAAGCCCCCAGCCCCCTCGTCTTGATGGCGGTCTTCGTTCCTCCTTGGCTGAGGTAGCAGCGGAGGTAGGCCTGCGTTGCCATGAGGGCGATCCTCACGAGGCTGATCCCTCTAGTCCCCCTCGCGAGGCAGGTCCCGCCAGCGGTCCTCGCGAGGTTGGTCGCGCCACCCCTGGCGCGGGCCGCGATCTTCCCAGCGTCCTGGGTTTCTTCCTCCTCCTCGGCCGTAGCCCCGGTCAGCACGGTCAGGGCGACGGCCGATCCTTCCTTCTCGCACGGCACGGAGTTCTTAACATTCGTTGGTGTTGTGGGTGTGGAGGTCGTGGTACACACAGTACGGGGTGCCCCTGGAGGGTTCGGGCAGATCCTTGGCCCGCTTGGTGTCTGGTTCTGCTGCGAGTACGGCAGCCCCCTTGCGCTTCACGTCCTTGGCCTTGGGCTTCTTCTCTTCTGGGTCCGTGGCAGGCAGCTCGAGGAGGGAGAGACGTCCCTCCTCAGCCCTGGCGCACTTGGTCGCCAAGTTGAACAGCTCCAGGGAGGTGCAGAGGTCTTCATGCATCGCCAGCTCCTCCTTCATCTTGACGTCGCGCACGCCATCGGGGAAGGCCGAGATGATGGCTTCCTCGAACACCTAGGGGATCTTGAGGCGCGCACTGTTGAAGCGCTGGATGTACTTTTGCAGGGTCTCCCCAGGTTGCTGCTTGATGCGGCGCATGTCGCTCACAGCGGGCGGCCGGTCGCGGGTACCTTGGAAGTTGGCGATGAAGCGAGTGCGCATCTGGTCCCAGGGGGAGATCGTGCCCGGAGCCAGATTCAGGAGCCAGGTGCGAGGCCCTTCCTTCAGCGCCATGGGGAACCAGTTCGCCATGACCTTTTCATCCCTGCTAGCAGCCTCGATGCCCAGCTCATAGAGCTGGAGGAACTCTGCGGGATCAGTTGTGCCGTCGTAGCGAGGAGGCAGGTCTGGCTTAAACTTGCCGGGCCACGCGACGCTGCGCAGCTCGGTGGTGTAGGCGCGGCAGCCTGCGGTGGCTACGGGAGGCTTCGGTTGAGGGAGAGCTTGGCCTTGAGTGTCCCCACGCGCTGCAGCTAGGAGCAGAGCGGGGTCTTGGCGTGCCGGAGCTGGAGCAGGGTCGAGGCGTGCCGGAGCAGGGAGCACCCGGGCAGCTCCTTGCAGGCGAGGGACTTCTTGGCAGCTACGTTCTTGCTGTGCTGGCATCTGGCGGAGCAGGTTCCGCCCAGGGGCCACGCACCTTGGAGCCATGGCGTCTTCTTGGAGAGGAGGCGGTTGGTACGCCCTCGGAGCTTCATTGCCCGCGCGGGGCGGGGTGCGGCGCAGCGGAGCGGACGGCGCAGGAGAGCCCCCTGCGGCGCGGACAAGCTCGGCGACGCGGTCGAGCCACTCCTCGTAGACGTCGTCGATGGGGCGGTAGTGCAGGAGTTCGTTTGCCGCAATGAGCATAGCTCGAGCCTCCAAGGGTGCACGGAGCGCGCGGGACGAAGAGCCGGCTGGGGTGAGCGATGGAGTAGCGGTGCGGCCGTCTTGCCGCACGGATGGATGCTGAGACAACGCTTGCTGCTCGCCCCCCACCAGGCCGGTGGCAGCGTTGACGGCGGGCGACGGGGAACGACGAGGACGCCCACCGACGGGGGCCGTCTGGGCGACGCGAGAAGCGATGGCGGCCCGGCGCTCGACACGGGCCCGACGAGCGTCAGACATGGATGCGACGGTCGGAGGAGAGCGGTGTCGTGGAAGACAGATTCCGGCGCACCCCTACCTGGTGCGCCAAATGTTGGATCACGGGTTCCGGCAGACCCTTAAGGTTCGAACACTGGGGTGCGCGCGGAGATCACGCCTTCTACCTCCCCGTCTTGCAAAGATCTAAACTATTAAAAGAACTGCACAAGAGACTCAAGATTTATACTGGTTCGGGCCACCGTTGTGGTGTAATACCCTACTCTAGTGTGTGGTTGGTGGATTGCCTCCTGGGGCTGGTGATGATGAACAATACAAGGAAGAACAGCCTCGCGAGGGTCTGTTCTTGGCTGGGGCGATGAACTGCTAGGAGGAGTTCAGTCACCCTTCTCTCTCTCTCACTCACTCTCTCTGCTTGCCAACCGAACGAACCAACCCCCCTTGCTATGCGGGTGGCTGGTCCTATTTATAGGCAAAGGCCCTGGGCCTCTTCCCAAGTATTGAGCGGGAAGGGCGCCCACAATTGGCCAATTCGAAGGGGAACATCTAGTAGACTTATCCTGACTAAAGTTGGTCTTCGCCTGCCAAAGGCTCTGTGGTGACGCCGTGCTGGGTTCCATGGTGACCTCCGTCTCGTAGTCCGCCTGGTCTTGGTCTCGTTGAACCGAAATGGCAACCTTTGCCTGATGCCTCGGTACTCCGCGGTTGCGCTTGCCCTCTTTGCACCAAAGAGGAAAGATGGACACTGCGCGCACTGGCGCCCGCCTGGCGCCTTGAGTCGTCATGGCTTGCGTCATGGGCACCTCGCGATGTACCCTGCCTTGATCTCTCCGCCTCCTCGCGAGCCAGCCTGATGAGGCTGCGCCTGAGCATGCGCCATGTCGTCCACCCCGCGAGGCTTGGCCCCTCGCAAGGGTCTTGAGTCTTGTGTCGATGAAGACGGGCCGCACTGGGCCTCCTTTGAGCCACGCCGCAGGTCCGCAGGCAGGCAAGTCTGGGGACCCCCGTTCCCAGAACGCCAACACTTAGGGTTGTTTTGAAGAATAACAAGAAAATGTGGGAAGAGTGCTTGCCTCATATTGAATTTGCTTATAATCGGTTGCTACATTCTACTACTAAGATGTGCCCTTTTGAAATTGTGTATGGTTTCCTACCTCGTGCACCTATTGATTTGTTGCCTCTTCCATCTTCGAAGAAGGTTAATTTTGATGCTAAACAACGTGTTGAATTGATCTTAAAAATGCATGAGTTAACTAAGGAAAACATTAAGCGTATGAATGCTAAATATAAACTTGCTAGAGATAAGGGTAGAAAACATGTTCTGATGGTCCTTTGCATAAGGACAGATTTCTTGATTTCCTGATCTTAAAAATGCATGTTGTGTTTGCACCTGGAGATCTTGTTTGGTTAAATTTGCGTAAGGAAAGATTTCCTGATTTGCGCAAATCAAAGCTAATGCCACGTGCTGATGGTCCTTTTAAGGCGTTGGAGAAAATAAATGATAATGCATATAAACTTGAGTTGCCTGCAGATTTTGCGGTTAGTCCCACTTTTAGCATTGCAGATTTGAAGCCTTATTTGGGTGAGGAAGATGAGCTTCCGTTGAGGACGACTTTATTTCAAGAAGGTGAGGATGATGAGGACATCAATACCATTGTTACACCCGCAGCCCCTGCTACTATACATAGTGTACCAATTACTAGAGCTCGCACACATCAATTAAATTATCAGGTACTCTCGTTTCTTGGTAATGATTCTAATGTTCATTAGAATAACATGCTGCATAATTGGATACATTTGTTTTCCTTACAAATGAAGGGCCTAGTTTGGAGAAGGATGAACATAGGAGCAAGAACAAGCATGGAGATGATGGCATGCGCAAGGGAAACAAGAACAGAGTTTCGAGTGATGATTTCAGGACTTTGGAGCCACCATAATGAGTGCATGAAGGCTTGGACGAAATATACAAGCTGCCACTTCACAAATTTTATCCAGAGGCTATTATCGGTGCTGCGTCACCTTATTATTGGGATAGGCCCATGTAATTTCGAAATATAGACATATAGGTTGTTTTTAGAGTCCGTATATGTGGGGAAAATAGAGTTAGGGTTGGTTTCGGACCCCTCCTACAAGGGGCCATGAAATCCCCCCCCCCCCTCTTCCTCCTTATATATAGCCCTTAGGTCATCATTTAGACATTGGGTTTTGTTTAGATCAAAAGTTCGCCATAGCTGCAACTTCGCGTACTTCGTTTGTGTTCGACAACTAGACTAAGACGTCACAGAACCCCACTTGATCAATAAAGCTTTCCTCTTTTATTCGCAATATCCAGATTGCAATTTTAGTTTCTTGCTTGTTCTTCATTTGCTTGCAGGAAATAGACCCTCGTGGCCAGGTTGACCGTGATCCGGCATGGTCAATAACCTCATGGGGTTGGTTTAGCGATTGCTAAGGCGCGATGCCCTCGTACGTTCGTAGTCAGATCATCAAGGTCTACTCCATCCAAAACGATAGCCACCATCTCATCGAAAGGCGGGACACTTTTGCCTCTATCAAGGCCCCGGACATCCGGCCATGACCCCGAACATTCGGCCCCTGGAGTAGCAGCCGCCCAGCCGCCAGGCATCTACAGGCCCTGGACATCCGGCCCGAAGCCCGGAAATCCGGCACCCTCCATCCAGAGAGCGTCAAGGTCACCCGTGACAACCCGGACATCCAGCCACCCCAGCCCGGACATCCGGCCCCTCGCGAGAGCCCGGACATTCGGCCTCCCCTGGCTACGCACAGTGTAAGGGCCGAGGCCCGTGTACCCCTTCGCCCACCTAGACTATATATACTCCTTCTCCTCCCTCTTTCTAGGGTTAGCGTTGTGATAGATCATTTGTGAGATAAAGCCTCACTCATCCATACGGATCTACTCCTTGAGAGACAGCGGCCCCTCTTCGGAGAAGATCTACGCTGGATTCAAGACCTCCTCACGGAGAAGAACCAGTTACCCTTTGTATCGTCCCGTGTTGACTTTGGATCGTGTGATCTCTATGTGTACTCGGATCTAGCATATGTGTGATCGTTCTCCTTAGTTTGATTGTTTCTCTTGTGTACCCCTTTGTGTTTTCCCCTCATGTTCCTCGTAATTCTTCGCAGGATCCGCTCCTTTCGTGAAAGATCGGCCATCTAGGGTTCCACCCTACATCATCTTCGTATCTAGAGCCACGTTGATCACGATTTCGGAGCATCCCGGTTGTGTTTGCTAGCCTTGTTTTGTTGATTTTGTCCATAATTCAAAAATTCCCAACAAAAGTAGCCCCCAATTTTTTTTGTGATTTGTTAATGTGACGAAGTTTTGTTGGATTTGATTCGCGGATTTTATGTGTTGTAGGTAGATCTAGCTTTCCCCCATCTTTTCCCCAATTTCCATCCACAAAATGTCCTGAATTTTGCCCGATTTTGCCTCGGACATCCAGCCCCTGATAGCATCTCTTCCATCCACCGCCCCATTTTCCATCCAATTCTCGCCAAATTTTGTCCCGGTGCCCACATCTACTTCCGCATAACACCACCACTTCCGCATAGCACCACCATTTCCCACGTACACCACCATCTCTTACACATTACCAATTTCGACAATTTTGACACATTTTGCCTTGAGAATTTGGGTTGCCGTTCCGTATCCTATTGTGTTTCAGCTATTTAGGTACGGTTCAACATCAACATCACCGCTGCTCATCTTCGCCAAGGATCCGTCATCGACAACAACCACTTCACCATTTTGACACCATACCGTAATCAAGAAACGGTAACCTCATCTTGGTATCGTGATACATCATTCTTACCATTACATTGATAGCCACCATAGCCCAATTTTGCGTATCTCACCCATCGAGACTAGCCTTTGAGTATTGTCGACAACGCCACTTGTGCACATTAGTGATCATACTTCCCATAGCATACATACCATATTATTGGTGCATATCTTGGTATCATCTCTTGTGTCACAAAGTTTTCATCGCAAACAAAATTGCTATCTTGGTTCGTGAAGCATTGCATGAGAAAAGAGCTCAAAAGAGAAAGAGCCAAACAAGATTTTAAGCAAAAGGCAAAGATAAGCAAAGAGCTTTTAAGCAAGAACCATAGCATCATACTACATTAAGATTGTCATATTAGATCATCTTGGATCATATCATCGGAATACCATACATAGAGCATACTTGGGATAGAAGTCGTTGCATTTTTGCTTAGTAGGTTGTGCTCAAGTCTTCTTATCCGCCTATTTGTGCAATCGTGCTAGCATCTCTCTAGTGTTGTGCAACAAGAGCGTTTTCATGGGTTCCACATTTTGGCTCATTACTTGGTTGCACGACCAAATTTATCTCTTTGCGTGTGTGTTTCCGTGTACCATATTTTGATATTGGTCTACTTGTTGCATTGAAAATTTGTGAATCTTTTCCAACATTATTGAAGCTCACTAACAATTGCATCAAATTTTTGCCACCATCCTAACCGAGATCCACTATAAGCCTTTACATGTATAGGTGTGAGAAACTGACAAGAATTGGTACCAATTGTGCTATTTCCTTTGTTCCACATTGAGTGATCATTGATCCACCTTCAACATCAGTCAAGGTACTTTTGGTATAAGTTCTTCTCTTTCTCCCACTCATATATTTGTTTGGAATGATGGATAGGCCAAGTACTTCTACCAACCCACTCTTCATCGAGGAAGACGACGACATGTCCTCCTACGTCACAAAGAGCCACCTCTTTGGTGCACAACGTGCTTTGCATCAAGAGAAACAAGCAATGAGCGAACGTGTCGACAACCTCGCCGCCGACTTGCGACTCTCTGAGCAACGTACAAGAGACTATTTCGACAACAAGCTCGACAACCACAAGCAAGAGAATGATGCAAGAATGGATGAGATTCGTGCTTTGTTGCTCAACCGCTCTTCTTCCACTTCGTCCTCATCAAGACAGAGCTGCTCAAGTCGACACTCCGACTACACCATCTCCGACTCAAGTACACCGACATCGAATACTCTTCGACGTGCCACGCGCCAAGATCGTCAAGAAAACTGCAACCCTCTACATGACAACAACTCTCAAGAACAACGACATCATCAAAACGAAGCTACTTTTTTGCAAGCATGAGAACGGCAATGCCAACGCCAACACAAATAGGAAGAGCGAGTGCGACAACATCAAGATGCACAAGATGCCGAGGCATAACGTCAAGAACAACAATTGCGAGAAGCTCAAGGACTTGAGGTGCAACAAGCCCTCTGGGATTCAAGTCGAGCCGTAGCCGTGCGCAACCGACAAGCTCGTGAACAACAAGAAGAGCTTCGCGAAGAAGTTCAAGAGAGGAACTATCAAGCTCGAGTGCATCGTCAAGTTCCACGACCTCCTCACCAAGAACCCTAAGTTCACCAAGAGCAAGAAGACATTAGAAATCCTCCACGACAAGAGCAAGTTGAGAGAGACGATCCACCTCGTCAAGGATGTCATCATCCCTGACCCCAACACAATGAAGAGCAACGATATGGCAAGCTTAAGTTCACCATGCCCAAGTTCAATGGAAGCAATGATCCCGAATAGTGCCTATCATGGGGATTGAAGGTTGACAAAATCTTCCGCTTGCACAACTATGAGGAAGAGCAGATGTCGGCATCCTGGGAACGGGAGTACCCAGACCTGCCTGCGGCCCAGGGCATGGCTCATCCAGCGGCCTGGTACGGCCCATCTTCATCGGCAACCATTCAAGACCCTCGCGAGGCAGACGACACAAGACCTCCTCAGGGGCAGACTCCCTAGGCTGGCTCCTGAGGAGCGGAGATATCTATGTAAGGGGCACCTCGCGAGGTCCGCGTGACGTGAGCCATGATGACCAAGGCCAGGCGGGCGCCAGTGGGTGAAGGGTGCCAGTTTCCTCTTTGGTGCTAAGGAGGCAAGCGCAGGCGAGGAGTCCCAAGGCATCAGGCAAAGGTTTCCATTTAGGTGCAACAAGACCAAGACCAGCAGGACGGAGGTCACTACGGAGCCCACGACGGCGTCATCACTAGAGTCTTTGGCAGGTGAAGACCACCTTTTGTCAGGATAACCTGTACTAGTTGTCCCTCTTCAAACTGGCTGTTATGCGATCCCTTCCCGCATAATATTTGGGAAGAGGACCAGGACCTCTATAAATAGGGCTAGCCACCACCTTAGCAAAGAGGGAGGGGGTCATCTCGACCATCCACACACACCAGCTCATCGAGCTCAAGAACACCTCTCGTCAGGAGGTTGTTCATCCCTTGTACTTGTTCATACTCAGCCTACAAGGCAATCCACCACACCACACTTGAGTAGGGTATTACACCACAACGGTGGCCCGGACCAGTGTAAACCCTTGTGTCCCTTGTTCTTCGGGTTTGGCGAGCTAGGCTTAGAGATTGTTGCGAGAGTGAGCTCGTGGGGAAGAGAGATCTTCGTGCGCACCACAGTGTTTGAACCTCAAAGGTTTGCCGGAACCCGTAATTCGACATTTGGCGCAATAGGTAGGGGTGCAATGAAGCTTCTCTTCCGTCAGCTGATCCGCCAACACCCCGTGGTCTCGATGTCCGGTGACCCGAGGACCAACGCCGACCAGTGGGCTGCTTGACCCGTCAGGGCGGCACCGTCAGACTAAGGAGACCTCAACTCCGCGCTCCAGGCGGCCTGCACACCGCCAAAGACCGCGCGACGCAGGAGGCACGGACCAACACCTTCCACCCTCACACCATGGCATGCGCGGGCCGCCGCAAGATCCTCAAGCTACGCAGCAGCGACGGCACCACACACCCGAAGGGAACAGGCGAACATGCAAGCCGCGCTCGTGGTGGCGCGGGAGCTGCTGTGGTGCGGGCTAATGGAGAGCGGCCGCGACGCGTTGCTGGAACGCGTCACCGAGCTGTTGGATGCTGCAACCAGGGGTACGCCGCGTTTCTGCTCCCTACTTACATCTCAAGTTGTGGCCAGGTCACACGGTGGGCCTCATCGTGCCCGTGTGCTCCTAGGTGCACCAGGAGGTCTCGCCAGCGCTAGCACGACCAGCGGTGCCGGACATCCGGCCGCGCCCTTGCCTCCCCCGGGTGGTGTAAGTGTGGGCGTTGCTCATCGCGGTCCCAATGGGGCGCCACCCTACAGCCACTAGGGAGGCGCACCTAGCTCGGCGGCGTGGAGCACAAGACGCCTCGGCGGAGGTCCCGGAGAGGTAGCTCAGGAAGCCTATGTGCCCCGCATGGTGGATCGAGAGTACACGCCAGAGGACAACCCCTGCACATTCCTCGAGCTGGGCTGGGAAGAAGAGATACTAGAAGCCGAGGCCTTCCATAGCCACTCAGGAGCCTTGCCGACCCCGCCAACGACAACAGCCGCAGGGTACAACTGATATGTCAGGAGCAGGCTTACGCTAACCATGAGTCGCAGGTGGACCAGGCCGCAGCAGCGGACGGCGACCCCAGTGCGGCCGCCCCACCCCAGCTAGGGGCAGCTTACTGGGGGTTGCGTGATGTCTACTACACAACCTTCTTCTTGTAGACGTTGTTGGGCCTCCAAGTGCAGAGGTTTGTAGGACAGCAGCAAATTTCCCTCAAGTGGATGACCTAAGGTTTACCAATCTGTGGGAGGCGTAGGATGAAGCTGGTCTCTCTCAAGCAACCCTGCAACCAAATAACAAAGAGTCTCTTGTGTCCCCAACACACGCAATACAACGGTAAATTGTATAGGTGCACTAGTTCGGCGAAGAGATGGTGATACACGTGCAATATGGATAGTAGATAATAGTTTTTGTAATCTGAAAATATAAAAACAGCAAGGTAGCAAATGATAAAAGTGAGCGTAAACGGTATTGCAATGATAGGAAATAAGGCCTAGGGTTCATACTTTCACTAGTGCAAGTCCTCTCAACAATAATAGCATAATTGGATAACATAACTATCCCTCAACATGCAACAAAGAGTCACTCCAAAGTCACTAATAGCGGAGAACAAACGAAGAGATTATGGCAGGGTACGAAATCACCTCAAAGTTATTCTTTCCAATCAATCCGTTGGGCTATTCCTATAGGTGTCACAAACAGCCCTAGAGTTCATACTAGAATAACACCTTAAGACACAAATCAACCAAAACCCTAATGTCACCTATATACTCCAATGTCACCTCAAGTATCCGTGGGTATGATTATACGATATGCGTCACACAATCTCAGATTCATCTATTCAACCAACACAAAGGACCTCAAAGAGTGCCCCAAAGTTCCTACCGGAGAATCACGACAAAAACGTGTGCCAACCCCTATGCATAGGTTCATGGGCGGAACCCGCACGTTGATCACCAAAACATACATCAAGTGAATCACGTGGTATCCCATTGTCACCACAGATACGCACGGCAAGACATACATCAAGTGTTCTCAAATCTTTAAAGACTTAATCCGATAAGATAACTTCAAAGGGGAAACTCAATTCATTACAAGAGAGTAGAGGGGGGGGGGAGAAAACATCATAGGATCCAAATATAATAGCAAAGCTCGCGATACATCAAGATCGTCTCACCTCAAGAACACAAGAGAGAGAGAGAGATCAAACACATAGCTACTGGTACATACCCTCAGCCCCGAGGGAGAACTACTCCCTCCTCGTCATGGAGAGCACTGGGATGATGAAGATGGACACTAGAGAGGGATTGCCCCCTCCGGCAGGGTGCCGGAACGGGTCTAGATTGGCTTTCGGTGGCTACGAAGGCTTCTGGTGGCGGAACTCCCGATCTATTGTGTCCACGGATGCTTTTAGTCTATATGGAGATATATAGGTGGAAAAAGTACGTCAGGGGGGCCACGAGGGGCTCACGAGGGTGGAGGGCGCACCCAGGGGGTGGGCGCGCCCCCTGCCTCGTGACCTCCTCGTAGGTTCCCCAACATCCACTCCAAGTCTTCTGGGCTTCTTTCCTTCCAAAAATGAGTTCCCTGAAGTTTCAGGTCAATTGGACTCCGTTTGATTTTCCTTTTCTTCGAAACCCTAGACAGTGTAAAAACAGAAACTAACACTAGGCTCTGGGTTAATAGGTTAGCCCCAAAAATGATATAAAAGTGTATAATAAAGCCCATAAACATTCAAAACAGTAGACAGTATAGCATGGAGCAATCAAAAATTATAGATACGTTGGAGACGTATCAGCATTCCCAAGCTTAATTCCTGCTCGTCCTCGAGTAGGTAAATGATAAAAATAGAATTTTCGATGTGGAGTGCTACTTGGCATAATTTCAATGTAATTCTTCTTAATTGTGGCATGAATATTCAGATCCGAAAGATTCAAGACAAAAGTTCATATTAACATAGAAATGATAATACTTCAAGCATACTAACTAAGCAATTATGTCTTCTCAAAATTACATGGCCAAAGAAAGTTCTTCCCTACCAAATCATATAGTTTAGTCATGTTTCATTTTCATCACACAAGAATGCTCTCATGATGCACAACCCCGATGACAAGCCAAGCAATTGTTTCATACTTTAGTAATCTCAAACCTATAAACTTTCACGTAATACATGAGCGCGAGCCATGGACCCCGCCAACAACAACAGCCGCAGGGTACCACTGATATCTTAGGAGCAGGCTTACGCTAACCATGGGTCGCAGGTGGACCAGGCCGCAGCGACAGACGGCAACCCCAGTGCGGCAGCCCCACCCTAGCTAGGGGCAGCGTACTAGGGGTCGCGTGATGTCTACTACACAACCTTCTTCTTGTAGACGTGGTTGGGCCTCCAAGTACAGAGGTTTGTAGGACAGTAGCAAATTTCCCTCAAGTGGATGACCTAAGGTTTATCAGTCTGTAGGAGGCGTAGGATGAAGATGGTCTCTCTCAAGCAACCCTGCAACCAAATAACAAAGAGTCTCTTGTGTCCCCAACACACCCAATACAATGGTAAATTGTATAGGTGCACTAGTTCGGCGAAGAGATGGTGATACAAGTGGTATATGGATGACAGATATGAGTATTTGTAATCTGAAATTATAAAAACAGCAAGGTAACTAATAATGAAAGTGAGCGTAAACGGTATTGCAATGCGTTGAAACAAGGCCTAGGGTTCATACTTTCACTAGTGCAAGTCCTCTCAACAATAATAACATAATTGGATCATATAACTATCCCTCAACATGCAACAAAGAGTCACTCCAAAGTCACTAATAGCAGAGAACAAACGAAGAGATTATGGCAGGGTATGAAACCACCTCAAAGTTATTCTTTCCAATCAATCCGTTGGGCTATTCCTATAAGTGTTACAAACAGCCCTAGAGTTCGTACTAGAATAACACCTTAAGACACAAATCAACCAAAACCCTATTGTCACCTAGATACTCCAATGTCACCTCAAGTATCCGTGGGTATGATTATACGATATGCATCACAGCAAGACTTGCACCAGAACTAGCTACATATGCATCAGTATCAACAAAGGGGGTCGTGGAGTTTGACTGCAGCAAGCCAGCTTTGACTCATTGGCTATCCTAAACTATGACTGCAAGTAACTCTTTTGAGGTGGCGCACACGAGTCCACATATTCACCATTCAATACACCACTATGGATCAGCTCCTGTCTCCCTACGAGAACGCCATCCATAGAACTCACGCTTATCTTGTGCATTTTAGATTATCCACTTTCACTTGTCTATGAACTGTATAGGCAACCCAGAAGTCCTTTACCGCGGACACGACTATTCGAATAGATGATGTTAACCCTGCAGGGGTGTACTTCTTCACACACGCTCTCACCATTTATCGCCATTTACACGACATGTACTCGGCAACCTTCAAGCGGAAGCCCAGCGAGGGTGTCGGCCACGGCCTACCTAAACACTCGAGCCTCTAGTCCAGGTTTATCGCCTATTCAGGTTCCATCTGCAGGGAGTCCGGCCGAGGTTTCCACAGCCGGCCCCGAACAATGTGTACAGGGTTCCGAGACACCAAACGGGCACCCGACATGCCCGGCCACGTGCCTACCGCATCACAGCCCACCCCTCCGGTCAATGCTACCCACGGCCTCCAGCATACTACAAACACCAGAAACTACTTGCAACTCCTGGACAGAGGACAAGGGTGATCAAGAAGCCGAGAGGGTCCATTGGTTTCGGGCCCAATGTGTGGTAGTAACTGTTTCATGGATCACAAACACAGAAATCAATTCCGGAGGACGGCTTCAATGAGACAACCCACCATGTACTCCTACATGGCCTCTCACCGCTACCTTTACCAAATCGTGTTCACACTTTAGCTCACACACAGTAGGACATGTTCATCATTGTTCCAATTCATCCCTGATGAATCAGACCTGACATAACTCTAAGCATAGCAGCATGACAAACAAGCATGAATGAGTAGGCACATCAGGGCTCAAACAACTCCTACTCATGCTAGTTGGTTTCATCTATTTACTGTGGCAATGATAGGTCATGCAAAGGATAAAGGGGTTCAGCTACCACAACAAGTAACAGATGAATCGTTGTTGTCCTAATGCAGTAAAAGAGAGTAGGAGCGGGAGAGTGGGATTGTATCGGAATGAACAAGGGGGGGGGGTTGCTTGCCTGGCACTTCTGAAGATAGTATAGCTCTTCATCGGTGTCATCGAACTCATCGTCGAAACCACGTCTATCGAGAGGGGACAACTTCCGGCAAAAAAGAAGGAAACACAATCAATGCAATGCACAATATGATGCATGATCATGACATGGCAAAATGAGTATATTGGGCTAATGCAACTAAAACCGGATGGGTTTGAGTTATTTTGAACTCAAGGTTCAAGTTCGAATTCAAACTATGACTTTAATAAGTGCATTATCATGTTTTGATATAAACAACAGGTTTAAGTTGCCTAAACATGCATGATACCAGTGCAGATGGATAGATTGGATTTTTCTTATCATTTTTCATATATAATTTATTTCATTTGGAGCTATAGATAATTTTCTATGAAGTTTAGAAGTTTTGGCTATTTTCTGGAATTTCCTGTAAAAGAATAAATCTAGAAAAAGAGTTACTGTGTCAGCAGGTCAACGGGGCGGTCCAGGTCAAACCTGACCTGTGGGTCCCGCGTGTCAGTGTCATCACTAACTTAACAGAGTTAGTTAGTGTTAGATTAAGCACTAATCTAAGTTAATTAGCACTAAACTAAACCTAACTAAAAACTAACAAGGCGGTCCCACGCGTCAGTGACCCTGGGGGGGGTCAAACACTGGTCAAACACCGGTCAACTCGCCGGAGTTGACCCGCAGCTCATCGCCGGCGGAGCCAGAGACGTCGGAGGGCGTCGGGTTTGCTCTCCCGGTGACCAAAGGAGTGGCGGAGGGGCTCTACGAGATGCCCAGGCTCGCGCGCATCCATTGCGGCCAGCGGCAGCAACTAGGGTGCAGTACAGCGACGGCCAGAGCTACGGCTGCTCGGTGCGAGGGCTGTTGCACGTTAGCAAGTGAGTTGGGGAGCACGATGGGATCTCGGGCGCTCCAGGAGGAGTCGAGGTGCATGGGTTCGAGCGTAAGGAGACGGCAAGGCCATTCCCGACGTCCATGGCGGGCAGCGGCGCTCAGGTTGGCGGGGACAATGGCTACGACACGAAATCGAGCGAAAGGATGGAGGGGAAACGAAGAGGAGCTCACGGCGAGTCTGCAAGGGTGGTTAGTGAGCTCGGGGAGGCTGTAAGGCGAGCGCGGGATCACCGGCGATCTCGGGACCGGAGGTTAAAGACGATGAAGAAGGCGGTGATGCAGTGCGTCCCGCGTCACGTGACTTGGTGTAGACGACGAGGGCGTCGAGACGAAGCTCTTGGCTATGTCGAAGGGACGAGGGGGAGGTGGTGGCCGTGGTAAACGGTGTCGGTGGCGACTAGCCCCGCTCGATGGTGAGAGAGAGAGGGATCCAGGGGAGGGGAAGGACAAGGGGAGCGAGGGAGAGGACCAGGGGCTATGTGGCGACGTCCAGAGCCGTCCAGAGCGAGCAGGCAGGCTGGAGGTGGCCTCGCGCGTGTGTGCACGCCGGGGACACACGCCCTCCTGCCTACTGGCAGGAGGTTGAAGACAGAAGGAGGGGAGGAGCTGGGCTGGCCGGTTGTCGGGCCGCCAAGTGGGTTGCACAGGTAAGGCCAGGTGGGTTTTCTTCTTCTCTTTTCTATTTCTTTTGCTCTGTTTTGATTTAGTAATAATAATAAACCATTTCATAATATCCTGGAAATAATTATGGGTGCTTTCTGAATTATTCCAGTGACCCTTAACAATTTCCAACATTTTTGGAGCATCTAAATTATATATAGCATTTAAGTAGCTCCAATTCAAATATGTTTGAATTAATTCAAAGTCCAAATATGTCCTAAAAAATGTTAACCATTTTTGGTAGATGCTTCCACCTTGATACAGAAATGATGAACATTTTTAAAGGGCATTTTGAAATCATTGAAAAATATTTTTAGTTGAACCTATTTGAATTCCATTTGATGCTAGGGTTTAAACATCCCCAATTCAAATTCATTTGAATTTAAACATGATGACATGATGATCAAGCAAAGACAAACAAAGACTGATCTAGGGCTATGACAACTCACCCCCACTAAACAAGAATCTCGTCCCGAGATTCAAGTGTAGGGTAAGAGGATCAGGGGACACAAAGCTAACACAATCTTCACGATCCAAATTGCACCTCATAAGGTTGTTGATTCGTTGCATACGTTGATCTTGACATCCTCGGTTTTGAGATCTTCATCCATGCAATGACGACGGAAAGAAACTCTACTAGGATTGATCTTCTCAAAGATCGAACTATACAATCTCAACTCGCGGAATGAGATGTTGAAACATCTCGAGTTGAGACACAAAACACATCGAGTGGGATGAAAGAACAAACGATGGGGTTTGATTTGGTGGGCAATAATTCCACGCTTAGAAAGATGGTGGATGGTGTCAAGGTGGCGAGGAAATAATTGCCATGATCCCGTAACGGGGCACCTTGGAGAAGGTGACTCGTTGAACTGTTCCCTTAAGTGGCAAAAAGAATTACTTTTGATCCATAAATCATTGAAACTCTTCATACCAACTTAAGGCAATTTACAATTGATCGTTTGAAATAGCTCGAAGAAATGGCATACTCGGGCTAGGATGGATGATGTGGACTACCTTGTTGAGGACAACACAAGGGATGATTTTGCTTGCGCGTGCTCTCAAGAACTTGAGCATTTCCATATTCATCAAGGTTCTACCAACATCCGTGGCAAGGATCCTGGCAACACGACATACTACCATGATGACTAGTGATGGATGATGCGGATAAAAAGGAAGATAACACCTTCTCAGACCTTCCCTTAGCGAGGCTAAGGGAACAGAATCTGGACGATTGACTGAGAGACATTTAGCACTCCACTTCTAATGTTCTCCTTGATGTGCTAGCGTAATCCATTCATACATATGGTTTGATATCTAGATTATCAAATAAAAGGTCGGACTTCGGAAGCTCAAGAATCCATAAGGAATAACTAGGGAGGCAGATCCTGCGAGATCCTTATGGGGAGGTGACCAACTTATTCAACCAAGATACTACAATAATAGGCCTTCCGGCTAGGTGTGTTGGCCATGACATCCACGTTACCGGTTATAGAGAGACCAACATTATAGTTCTTGGAGTACGTTCCAACCATCATATCTGCCTGAGATTCGGATCTGGTTGGTGTCAGGATATTCCAGACTCATCAAGTCTAGAAAGAAAAATGAAAGTGTCCAATGCAATTCGATGAGATGACATTGCGAGATTCTCGGGGAATGAGCTACGATAGAAAGCTCCAAAACATGAGCTGGTTCTGCTACAAACATGTGAACACACTATCCAAGACGAGCATGACCACGTGGTAGTCTTATAATAAAACACTACCGAGCTCAGGTGGGGAACCATCATCGAGGATATCGAAGTCCTTGTGCACTTATCGATGAACTTCTTATCCTTGAGCAAGTCAATCAGTGGCTTGGTATGCTAGGAACACATATAGAATGGAGGAGGCCAACCTATCAAACCATAGGGCACTTCACACGTGCATGATTAACTTGGGATGATTCCAGAGGAGGCAAAATAAAATTTCTCGAATTCACGGCGGCAACTTGCATCGATTGCACGTGAACCAGAGGAAGTCACTTCTTTCATCCAGACATATACTTCATGAACGGGGCATGAAGAAAAATTCTTACACAAGTTTCCAATGCTAGGCTGGATGTTCAACACGAATCATGGAGGAGACAAAATGCTGCTGATGGACTCAACAACAACTCATCAGAATTTCCATATCACTGGACTTCCACCATCATGTGAACACGGTGATAGCATTGGTCAGACCAAAAGATGTAATGGTGTATGCTCGAGGGATCAACCACGAGTAAGACAACATTACGAACATCGTTGGTTCTAATTTGACTTGATGATAGCCCATACTCAAGTCAAGGTTTTGACAAGGCAATAGATCCAACAACTGATCACGAGGACAAATCGATGGAGATATCATCTTTCTTCAACACACACACACACACACACAAAGATATCCCTTAACATGAACTAAGTCAGACAAGCTTTATCTTCCAACTCTCCAAGTTGTTGTTTAGCTCAACCAACTAGCTCAGGGATATCCAACACAGATTCTTGGAGAAGGGGTGATTTATAAGAAAACCCATTTAATCACGAACTCAACATACCGGTCAGGTGACAACCAGGTAATACTTCCGAGAAGATCTTCGGAAAATCACGAACCACCGATATGTTACTAAGCTCGAGAACAATCTTGCTTTTCAGGGCAAGACGATATGATCAAATAAGCAAGGATAGACACAGTCCCAACTCTTGATCGAAGAGTGCACCAGGAAAATGGACTAGGTAGCACGATCAATCTTAGAATGATGATCCAATAACCAACACGCTAAGAATGAGAATATTGTCCATTAACTACCAAGCAACGAGGTTGCTAGGAGTATCGATTTCACACATCATAGTTCACTTTTCGGCATTCCGGTTATGGCAACACGGGACCGAGGAATGAATGATGATGACGAGTGTATCACTGCATCAAGAATTCATAAGAGAAGGTGCAATTCTCATGACGTTCCTGACATAAAAGTGGGTAATACTTTAGAGTAGAACAGAATCAAAGCTTGATTGCATTTGATCAGTGGAAAACAACTGCTTTGACCCAATCCTAGAAATGGATGAGGTATTGGAGTTTGTTTCTCCTAGTAATTCTGAACTAGAATGGCTTGACGGACCACAGGAATAATAAGCATCGATAACACGGATGCATAATTACTCCTGACTATCAATTGATAGATGATGGTTTGAATACAAATGAAGAGGGACAACTCAAGGGAACATATATCTTTCTGAGTTGTGGATACATAGGTTAGTATTTTGAGAAAAGCTCAACATTTCTCCCAGATAACCCATGCAGAAAGGTAGGACTACCAGATTCACAATGTAGAATGGAGAACTCATTAAGAGCACTCTGGTTGTGATCTTTTGATTAAAACAAATTTCTGTCAAGGATGGTTCATGGTATTTGGAAGAATGATATACCACAGACCTCGAAGACTATCACAAAGATTACTAATATCCTAAAGGTACGAGCAACACTTCAACACGAGGTAAGTAGAGTGGATCTTGGGTCAAGAACCCATGAGTAGAATACCTACTACTAAATGGCATCGCGGAATGCTTTCGAGAATGGTGGCCAGAATCATCACAGTGGGGATACAAAGCATTGCTAGATTACTAGATGACTCCCTAAAACACCTAAGGTCATAATAATAGCTCCAACATATATGTCGAGACAATAATTTACCTCAACGCACCGGTTAGTGTGCTTATTCTGACCATAAAGGACATCGGGAACAGAAAGAAAGGATTGCAAATGCACCAGATTATCTAGAAACCTGGGATGACTCGGACAGCATAACGGCTGTAAATGCTCAAAACGATTTTAGACATCTTGCAAAATAGTGGTATGACCACTCAGAAGCGCAATATCAAGATTCCGAAACCAACTATGAACAGACGAAGTAGTAGAAACTGATCTGGGAATCAAATCCATCAATCCTATAAGTCTCTATCATAGTAACTCGTCATCCTAATAGATAGATGAGAAGGCCTAGTTCTTAATCCCCATAAAAAACAGGAGGATGACTCAGATCAGAGGGCATAAGGTAAAGGAGTAAAAAGAGCCTTACGTTCCCTTCCACAATCAATTCCCTTATATAACTAAGGCATTTCTAGACTCGACTTCGACCAGTTTGGCTTGGTAATCCTACAGGCAGTCAGGCTTTGATACCAACGATATCAGGACCCTGATCCTAACTCACACCGATCTAGCATGTAACACATTATATCACTTTGCGGCCTCACGCACGGTATTCCCACGGGTGTCACCTTACCTGGCCCAGGACCGTTTGCGCCTTTTGGCTCACGTATATGATAGTGTCGCTAGCATCCTTATGACAAAGAACCCGGGCCGACATGACTAGTCGTGAACCCAAAGTGGCACTAACTTACGGGGATAGGCATACATGAATCAACATCGAGCATGTCGGTCAGCAGCATGTGAATCCGGGCTGTAGCACTGGGCTAACAGGACTACGAGAACCCAGGCGGTAGCAGGCTAGGCAGGACTCCGGATGTCACCGCGTGACATTTCCCCGAAGAGACAGACACAGGAATGAAGTGAATTACATGCCGGCCAGTCAAGTGTTCCGGAGCAGTAGTGCTAGGCTAGCAGGACTCCGGTGAACCAGGCTATAGCAGACTACTATGGCTCAGTGGAAGCACTAGACTACATTTCCCCATAAGGGAGGCTACCAAGGATAAACAACTAGGTTGTCGGATCCCACACATACCAAGCATTTCAATCATACACACAATATGCTCGATATGTGCAAATACAACATGGTATCACAACAAGACTCTACAACTCAAAGTATTTATTCATTAGGCTCCGAGGAGTGAGATATTACAAACATGGGTCTCATGACCAAACATTCAGAGCATACAAGTCAAAAGCACATGAGGAAGCTTAACATGTCTGAGTACAGACATCTACAAATGAAAAAGGCTGAGAAGCCTGACTATCTACCAGATCCTGCCAAGGGAACAAGATTGTAGGTGAGGTATCAAGCTAAACGTCAAAGTCCACACGGAACTACTAGCGAGACTGACGTCTCTCTGCAAAACATAAAATAGGCAAACGTGAGTACAAATGTACCCAGCAAGACTTACATCAGAACTAGCTACATATGCATCAGTATCAACAAAGGGGGTGGTGGAGTTTGACTGCAGCAAGCCAGCTTTGACTCAGTGGCTATCCTAAACTATGACTGCATGTAACTCTTTTGAGGTGGCGCACACGAGTCCACATATTCACCATTCAATACACCACTATGGATATGCTCCCGTCTCCCTACGAGAACGCCATCCATAGCACTCACGCTTATCTTGCGCATTTTAGAGTATCCACTTTCACTTGTCTATGAACTATACAGGCAACCCAGAAGTCCTTTACCGCGTACACGGCTATTTGAATAGATGATGTTAACCCTGCAGGGGTGTACTTCTTCACACACGCTCTCACCACTTATCGCCGTTTACACGACATGTACTCGGCAACCTTCAAGCGGAAGCCCAGCGAGGGTGTCGGCCACGGCCTACCTAAACACTCGAGTCTCTAGTCTAGGTTTATCACCTATTCAGGTTCCATCCGCAGGGAGTCCGGCCGAGGTTTCCACATACGGCCCCGAACGATGTGTACAGGGTTCCGAGACACCGAATGGGCGCCCGGCATGCCCGGCCACGTGCCTACCGCATCACAGCCCACCCCTCCAGTCAGCGCTGCCCACAGCCTCCAGCATACTACAAACACCATAAACTACTTGCAACTCCTGGACAGAGGACAAGGCTGATCAAGAAGCCGAGAGGGTCCATTGGTTTTGGGCCCAATGCGTCGTAGTAACTGTTTCATGGATCACAAACACAGAACTCAATTCCTAAGGACGGCTTCAATGAGACAACCCACCATGTACTCCTACATGGCCTCTCACTGCTACCTTTACCAAATCGTTTTCACACCTTAGCTCACACACAGTAGGACATGTTCATCACTGTTCCAATTCATCCCCGATGAATCAGACTTGACATAACTCTAAGCATAGCAGGCATGACAAACAAGCATGAATGAGTAGGCATATCAGGGCTCAAACAACTCCTACTCATGCTAGTGGGTTTCATCTATTTACTGTGGCAATGACAGGTCATGCAAAGGATAAAGGGGTTCAGCTACCGCAACAAGTAACAGATGAATCATTGTGGTCCTAATGCAGTAAAAGAGAGCAGGAGTGAGAGAGTGGGATTGTATCGAAATGAACAAGGGCGGGGGGGGGGGGGGGTTTGCTTGCCTGGCAATTCTGAAGATAGTATAGCTCTTCATCGGTATCATCAAACTCATCGTCGAAACCACGTCTATCGAGAGGGGACAACTTCCGGCAAAAAAGAAGGAAACACAATCAATGCAATGCACAATATGATGCATGATCATGACATGGAAAAATGAGTATATTGGGCTAATGCAACTAAAACCAGATGGGTTTGAGTTATTTTGAACTCAAGGTTCAAGTTCAAATTCAAACTATGAATTTAATAAGTGCATTATCATGTTTTGATATAAACAGCAGGTTTAAGTTGCCTAAACATGCATGATACCAGTGCAGATGGATAGATTGGATTTTTCTGATCATTTTTCATATATAATTTATTTCATTTGGAGCTATAGATAATTTTCTATGAATTTTAGAAGTTTTGGCTTTTTTCTGGAATTTCCTATAAAAGAATAAATCCAGAAAAAGAGTTACTGCGTCAGCACTACATCTCTTTGACCTCAGCAAGTCAATGGGGGCGGTCCAGGTCAAACCTGGCCTATGGGTCCCGCGTGTCAGTGTCATCACTAACTTAACAGAGTTAGTTAGTGTTAGATTAAGCACTAATCTAAGTTAATTAGCACTAAACTAAACCTAACTAAAAATTAACAGGGCGGGTCCACGCGTCAGTGACCCTGGGGGGTCAAACACGGGTCAACTCACCGGAGTTGACCCGCGGCTCGTCGCCGGCGGAGCCAAGGACGGCGGAGGGCGTCGGGTTCGCTCTCCCGGTGACCAAAGGAGCGGTGGAGGGGCTCTACGAGACGCCCAGGCTTGCGCGCATCCATTGCGGCCTGCGGCAGCAACTGGGGTGCATTACAGTGACGGCGGTGATGGCAAGTGCGACGGCTGGAGCTACGGCTGCTCGACGCGAGGGCTGCTGCGCGTTAGCAAGTGAGTTGAGGAGCGCGGTGGGATCTCGGGCGTTCCAGGAGGACTCGAGGTGCATGGGTTCGAGCGCAAGGACATGGCAAGGCCATTCCCGACGTCCATGGCGGGCGGCGGCGCTCTGGTTGGCGGGGACCATGGCTACGGCATGAAATCGAGCGAAAGGACGGAGGGGAAACGAAGATTAGCTCACGGCGAGTCTGCGGGGGTGGTCAGTGGGCTCTGGGAGGCTGTGAGGCGAGCGCGGGATCGCCGGCGATCTCGGGGCCGGAGGTTGAAGACGATGAAGAAGGCGGTGAAGCAGTGCGTCCCGCGTCATGTGACTTGGTGTAGACGACGAGGGCATCGAGATGAAGCTCTTGGCTATGTCGAAGGGACAAGGGGGAGGCGGTGGCTGTGGTAAACTCCGTCGGTGGCGACTACCCCCGCTCGGTGGTGTGAGAGAGAGGGATCCAGGGGAGTGGAAGGACGAGGGGAGCGAGGGAGAGGACCAGGGGCTGCGTGGCGACGTCCAGAGCCGTCCAGAGCGAGCAGGCAGGCTGGAGGTGGCCTCGTGCGTGTGTGCGCACCGGGGACACACGCCCTCCTGCCTACTAGCAGGAGGTTGAAGACAGAAGGAGGGGAGAAGCTGGGTTGGCCGGTTGTCGGGCCGCCAAGTGGGCCGCACAGGTAAGGCCAGGTGGGTTTTCTTCTTCTCTTTTCTATTTCTTTTGCTCTGTTTTGATTTAGTAATAATATTAAACCATTTCATAAAATCCTGGAAATAATTATGGGTGCTTTCTGACTTATTCCAGTGAACCTTAACAATTTCCAACATTTTCGGAGCATCTAAAATATATATAGCATTTAAGTAGCTCCAATTCAAATATGTTTGAATTAATTCAAAGTCCAAAAATGTCCTGGAAAAAAATGTTAACCATTTTTGGTAGATGCTTCCACCTTGATCTAGAAATGATGAACATTTTTAAAGGGCATTTTGAAATCATCGAAAAATATTTTTAGTTGAACCTATTTGAATTCCATTTGATGCTAGAGTTTAAACATCCCCAATTCAAATTCATTTGAATTTAAACATGATGACATGATGATCAAGCAAAGACAAACAAGGACTGATCTAGGGCTGTGACAGATTCCCCCTCCGGCAGGGTGCCGGAACGGGTCTAGATTGGTTTTCGGTGGCTACGGAGGCTTCTGGCGGCGGAACTCCCGATCTATTGTGTTCCCCGATCGTTTTAGGGTATATGGAGATATATAGGCAGAAGAAGTACGTCAAGGGGGCCATGAGGGGCCCACGAGGGTGGAGGGCGCGCCCCCTACCTCGTGGCTTCCTCATAGATCCCCTGACATGCAGTCCAAGTCTTCTGAGCTTCTTCTGATCCAAAAATAATTTTCGTGAAGTTTTAGTTCAATTGGACTCCGTTTGGTTTTCCTTTTCTACGATATTCTAAAACAAGGTAAAAACATAAACTGGCACTGGGCTCTGGGTTAATAAGTTAGTCCCAAAAATAATATAAAAGTGTATAATAAAGCCCATAAACATCCAAAGCGGTAGATAATATAGCATGGAGCAATAAAAAATTATAGATACGTTGGAGACGTATCATTGCACGGAAGGAGTCCGAAGCAAGGCCCTCCCTCATGTCGCGCGGGGCAAGGCATCACCCGAAGGTACGTCCTCTATAGGGGAGGCCCCGGCGATCCCTCCCCACGGTAGAGGGCCCGTGGTCGCCGAGGGCGCCGCTAGCATCCCCTTTGCCCGTTGGAATCGTCCTGGCTTCCGTACGCCCCAACGGTGGTCAAGGGTGGCGCAACGCAGGGCCCTCATCTGGCGATATGAAGCAAGGCTCTCGCTCGTGAAAGTCTCACGTAATAATGAGTGGGGCTATACATGCCCCGGAGTCTCCGAAGAGCCGCCCTCGGGCCTCGGGGGCTCCCGCCCACGTCCTAGTGGAAGCACCATGCTCAGCGCTGGCCGTCGACACTATCCCCCAGTGACTATGGTCACGGCCAGTGAAAGCACTAGGCTCCGCGCTTGTGAGAAGACAAGAAGACTAGCTAGGTGCCGGACGCGGCCATTTGATTTCAACTCCTTTTCTGTAACTCGATTAGTCATCCAAATCAGCACCATCTTCCGAATCACTCCCGGACATGCTGATGTCGTCGTTGCCAGCGTCATTTTCACCATCATCCACCACATCGCCTTCATCTGCCATGACCACCACTACGTCATCGTCGGAAGAGAAAGCTCTGACCAGAGCATCCACGTTATCATCCACCCAGCACGTCGGGTTGCCCCGGATAGCTTCGGGCACTGGGGCAAGGGCGACGTCGAAGTCGAAGTCGGGGTCAGCATTCTGAAGATGGCTGAAGACGCTGGAGAATGCGCATCCAAGGAGACCTCAGCTCTTTTCGTCCACGAGCTCGCGAGCCCTCTCGGCCCGGTCCTCCAGGCGCGTCATGACGTCGGTGAAGAAGCGAAGATGGTTGGCATAGTCCTCTGCACGGAGGTGCGGGGTGCGTTCGTCGCAGATGGCACCCAACGCCTGGTTGGCCCTCACCCTAAGGGCCCGAAGCATGGGAGTATGCTCGCACAGTAACATCTGCCGGCGGAGCGCTTCCTCCCTGCTTTGTTGCGTGAGGGACTCAGCATCAGCAACCCGGCGCTGGAGCGGGAGCAGTTCGGCGCAGGCGGAGGCCAGCTCGGCCTGAATGGAGATCAGGGCCGCTACGGCGGCCTTCTCACGCTACTCCGCTTCGTCCAGCCTCAACCTGAGGGCAGTGGTTCTGCTCTCGGCTTCGGCTTCCATGAGCTTCTGCTTCAGATCGTGCCTGTTGGCAAGTTCTGCACGAGCCTCCGCCACCCTATTGTCGACTTCCTCTTGGATCCTGGCTTCACGCGTGCTGGCGGCGTCCTCCGCCTGGGCGACCTGATGCTCCCTCATCTCGAACCATTCAAGCTCGAGCCTGCGCTCCGTGGCCTCCAGCATCAGCGCCTCCTCGTGTCTCAGGAGCTCCCCTTCCTCGGAGGGTGCCCCCTTCATCGACGCCAAGGCAGCCCTACGCGCCTCGACCTGCTGCTCTAGTGAGGCGTTCAGGGCCCGGAGCTCCCCTTCGCGTTTCTTTGCAGCCTCGCAGCAACGGTCAGCTTCCCTGGCCTCCTCCAGGGCCCGAGCCCTGGCCTCGTGCGAGGCAGCAAGGGACACCTCGGCCATCGCGTTGGCGCGTTCATGCTGGAGACACCCAAGGTCAATGGCCACCTTCAGCTGATGCCATTCATCCGCCAGCCGAAGGCCGTCGGTTTCAAGGTGGGCGTCAACGTTAACAAGCTATTCTCCGAGCCGGCTTAGCGCGCCCATCGCCTTCCGGAAGAGCTCATGACGGACTACACCGCGCTCGCGTGCAGGTTCAAACGCGCGGCCGAGCTCGCCGTCCGCGCCAAGATGTGTTGGAGAAGTTCGAAGCGGCTCGCCCGCTCTCGGCAGGGGGCTGGAGGCCGGAGCCTTTCCAGCCACCCTTCAGACCTCGGCGGAGGCCTGGTGAGGCGGGGCCTTGATGCTCAGAGGTGAGGCCGGGACCAAGATCACCCAGCTGCGGGCAAGCACCGTTGGTGGGGCCCTCGGCACACTCCCCGCACCCGAGGCCGAACTGCAAAGGAGGGACGACAAGAGCGCGGGGTCAAGACGCCAGGCTGGTGCGTCCGCCTTCCCGGTAGGCCTTGCGCTGTGCGTGGCAGGTCGACTGGAGGCACTCAAGGTCAACAGAGAGCCCGAAGCAGGCGAAGGTTTCTTCTCAGGAGACTCCATCGCGCTGGCGGAAGGGGTCCTGAAGAACTATGGTCAGGAGGAGAAGCGGAGCTCAAGAAATTACGAAGATAAGGTACTCACTCGTCAATAGCAATGTACTTCCTCTGCTTCAACGGCTGGAAGGCGTCACCACTTCAGCTTGGAGACCCCTTCCTCTTGCAAAGCCCTGGGCGCGGTCACCAAGGCTGGGCATTGATGGTGTGACTCTTGAGGAGGTGACCTCAGGGGTGCGGGACCGCGCGGGAACCTCGGTACCCGCCTTGTGGTGGTTCACCGGGGCCTCGGGGGCCCCGGCCTCAGGAGCATCGGACTGCGTCGTCCCCCCGGCCTCTGCCTCAGGACAGCTCTCCAGGGTTCCCAGGACAGCACCTCAGGAGCCTCGGGTGGTGTCGGTTCGTCAGTAGCAGCGCCGCCATCGCTCGACAGCGACCGCTGTGATGCCCTGAGACCGATGTGCCAGGTGTCTTCCAGCTATTCGCTGTTGTTGCTTTGTCATTGCTTGTGTGTCATGCATTTCATATCATGTCATCATGTGCATTTCATTTGCATACATGTTCGTATCATGCATCCGAGCATTTCCCCATTGTCCGTTTTGCTATCCGGCGCTCCTATGTCACCCGGTGTCCCTTTCTATATCTTTTCGTGTGCGGGTGTTAAACGTTTTCGGATTGGACCAAGACTTGTCATGCGGCCTTGGTTTACTACCGGTAGACCGCCTGTGAAGTTTCGTGCCATTTGGACTTCGTTTGATACTCCAGCGGTTAACCGAGGGACCGAAAAGGCCTCGTGTGTGTTGCAGCCCAACACCTCTCCAAAGTGGCCCAAAACCCAACTAAACCTCCTCCATCTTCTAGATCGTTCGATCACTGCCGCGTGGCTGAAAACCGCACCTTATTTGGACTCTCATAGCTCCCTCTACCTATAAATATGTGCTCCCCTCCGAAATTCACGTACTCTAACCCTAGATCCAACTCCCTCCGCGCCACCAGACGCGTCCTCACCGCGCCGGACATGTCCGCGCCGCTGGCTACCTCATCTCCACCAATCAAGTGTCGCCACGTCACCTTCCCCGCCGCCGCAGCCAACCGGCACCCGACACCTGTCTAGCGCGCCACCTCCCACCGTGTCTGCCCGCGGAGCACATCACGGGCCCGCACGGGGCTGGTCACCGCCGCCGCCGCCCGCAGGCGCGAGCCGCGCCCCACCGCCTGGCTTCCCGAGCGCCTCGCCGCCGCCGCCTCGGTCGCTGTGTGCCGCCACCTTTGCCGCGCTGCGCTTCGCCGCTTTCCGCCGCCCCACCGCGCTGCTAGCTCGCCGTCGCACCGCTCGGCCCCGCCGCCTCCTCTGCCGGCCGGCCGGCGCCTCGCCTCGCTCTGGCCACCGCAGGGCCTCGCCAGCCACCGCGCGCCTCGCCGGCTGCCCGCGCCGCCTCGACCTTGCCCGGCCTCCTCCTCTCCATCCCACAACTCCGGCCAAGCTCCGGCGCTGATTCCGGCGAGATCCGCCGTCGGCTCGAAGTCCGTGCAGATCTGATCTGACATCCCGAGGGTTGACTTCCTCTCCTAATCCTAATATTTTGGGCATTTTTATCGCATCATAACTTTCTCATCGTAGCTCCGATTCGTGCGTGTAGCATATCAAAATGTTTGTCTCTACGAGTACATAATTTCATCTCATTGCATCATTTTCATTTGAGCTCATCTTGTTGCCTGAAATGCTGTTGGAAGAGGGCTATGTGATGATAGTTTCAAATCTGTTTTAGCAAATGGTCTTTTGTCAATTTTGCCATGATTAATGTGTGCATGCTATGATCCTGAGCTCTACATGTGTTTTGAAGAATTCCATGCCATCTTTACAGGGGTGTATGCCATGTATTTTTGTGATCTTTGTGGTGACTAGCACAAGCATGCAAAGTAGCTTACTCAGTGATGCTGATTTCAGGGACTTAGAATTTCACTAAGTCCTTGCCCTGTCATTATTTTTATGCCATATGTTCATGTTGTTTCCTAGTGATCCGTGCCTCTTTTGAGCATGATCAGTAAGGATGTTATGTAGATAATGTTGTGCTCTATCCATCCATGTCTTTGTTCGCAATTATGGATCATCCTAGCTTGAGTCAATCGAGCTCTACTTTTGCTATAAAATGTTCCTGGCAGATTGTTAACATGTTTAGCAATTTTGCCGAGCTTGTTGTTGTTGATCCGTGCATCCTATGTTGTTGTTCTTGCCATGTCTAGCTTCTATGCCATGTCTATTTGCTGGGTGTATTCTTAGTTTGTCATGCAATGCCTCGTAGTGAGAGCATCGATCTCGAAAACAAGCCTAGTCGTTATCTGTTTTGCCATGCTCCAGTTTTTCACTAAGTCTGAATCTGTTTATGTTTTTGCTATGTTCACATGCTTGCAATTCTATTTTCTGATCCCTTTTGGCTCATGGTCACTAAGGGACTTTTGTTGTATGCTTTGAGTAGCTTCATGCCATGCCTTGATTTGCCATTTTATGTTCTAGTAGCATGTAGTTATCATGCTCTAAACATTGCTTCCTGATGATAAATTCCTGACATGTTGATAATTTCACTAAGCCTGAAACCTGTTATCTTTTGCACTTTTGCCATGCTTGTTTGAACCTGCTATTGATTGAATTAGCCATAGCTCAGTGTTCATCTTTTGTCAAGCATTATGACTGGATCCCTGCCATGTATTTTTTGCCTTGTTTGAGTGCTGTAGCATATTTATCTTGATGCATTTAGGAGGCTACTTGCTGTCAATCGCAGACCGGTGCCACATTTGTTTTGCTTGCCATTTCCAAACCGTGCATCCGATTCCGGTGATATTTATATCGATTTCAACCGAAATCACCTCACCTTTCCAGTGGCACTCTTGGATTCCCAAGTTGAGGCCAGGTTCAATCATTCCTTTCCAAATCATGCATATGCATCACATACCGCATCCCGCATATCATGCCATGTTCATGTGTTGGTTGTTTACTATGTTGTGTGCTTCTTTCCGGTGTTGCTTCTTTGGGTTGGTTACGATAACGTCGTGTTTGTGAGGATCCATTCGACTTCATCCATTTGTCTTCTTCATGGACTCGTTCTTCTTCCTTGCAGAATTTCAGGCAGGATGACCATACCCTCAAAATCACTTCTATCTTTGCTTGCTAATTTCTCGCTCTTTTGATATGCCTATGCCGCGATACCTACCACATGCTTTATCATGCCTCCCATATTGCCATGTCAAGCCTCTAACCCACCTTGTCCTAGCAAATCGTTGTTTGGCTACGTTACCGCTTTGCTTAGCCCCTCTTATAGCGTTGTTAGTTGCAGGTGAAGATTGGAGTTTGTCCCTTGTTGGAACATGGATATTTTGTTGGGATATCACACTATCTCTTATTTAATTAATGCATCTATATACTTGGTAAAGGGTCAAAGGCTCGACCTTATTCCTGGTGTTTTGTTCCACTCTTGCCGCCCTAGTTTCCGTCATATCGGTGTTATGTTCCCGGATTTTCCGTTCCTTACACGGTTGGGTTATAATGGGAACCCCTTGATAGTTCGCCTTGAATAAAACTCCTCCAGCAAGGCCCAACCTTGGTTTTACCATTTGCACTAACAACCTACCACCTTCCCTTGGGTTCTGCAAACTCAAGGGTCATCTTTATTTAACCCCCCGGGCCAGTGCTTCTCTAAGTGTTGGTCCGAACCGAGTAGACTGCGGGGCCACCTCGGGGAAACTTGAGGGTTGGTTTTACTCGTAGGATGTCTCATCTGAATGTGCCCTGAGAATGAGATATGTGCAGCTCGTATCGGGATTTGTCGGCACATTCAGGCGGCTTTGCTGGACTTGTTTTACCATTGTCGAGGATGTCTTGTAACCGGGATGCCGAGTCTGATCGGATTGTCTTGGGAGAAGGAATATCCTTCGTTGACCGTGAGAGCTTGTGATGGGCTAAGTTGGGACTCCCCTGCAGGGATTGAACTTTTGAAAGTTGTGCCCGCGGTTAAGGGTAGATGGGAATTTGTTAATTTCCGGTTGTAGAAAACCTAAAGTTTATCTTAATTAAAATGCACCAACCGCGTGTGTAACCGTGATGGTCTCTTCTCGGCAGAGTCCGGGAAGTGAACACGGTGTTGGAGTTATGCTTGACGTAGGTTGTTCTGGATCACTTCTTGATCATAATTTCTCGAACGTGCTTTTACCTTCTCTTCTCGCTCTCATTTGCGTATGGTAGCCACCAAATATGCTAGTCGCTTGCTGCAGCTCCACCTCATACCTTTTACCCTACCTATAAGCTTAAATAGTCTTGATCGCGAGGGTGCGAGATTGCTGAGTCCCCATGACTCACAGATACTTCCAAAACCAGTTTGCAGGTGCCGATGTTAACGAGCAGGTGACGCAACCAAGCTCAAGGAGGAGCTCGACGAAGATCTTGTCCTTTGTGTTGTTTCGTTCTAGTTGATCAGTAGTGGAGCCCAGTTGGGGTCGATCGGGGATCTGTGTAGCATTTGGGGTAGTCTTCTTTTATTTTGGTTCCGTAGTCAGACCTTGATTGCATCTGGATGATGTAATGCTTTATTCATGTATTGTGTGAAGTGGCGAGTGTAATCCAACTATGTATCCTTTTCCCTTAATGTATTACATGGGTTGTTGGGAAGATTACCTCACTTGCGACATTGCTTTCAATGCGGTTATGCCTCTAAGTTGTGCTTCGACACTTGGGGGATATAGCCGCATCGAGGTCGTTACAAGTTGGTAATCAGAGCCTTCCCCGACCTTAGGAGCCCCCTGCTTGATCGAATCGCTGGCGTTGTTGACTCTAGAAAAATGTTTTGAGTCTTATAGGATTATATATATCGGAGAGTCGGATTATTTTTACTCCTCAGTCCCATCGTCGCTCTGGTGAGGCATCCTGGCGTAGAGTTTTGACTCTTCTCTTCTCAAATTTCACAAAAAAAATTAGGATCACGCAGGTATCTTGGAATCGTTCCGACGGTTTTGTGACGAGAACATTGTTCTTGGTGCCTCCTGACATTTAGGGGTTGTGGCAGTGTCCCAGGGAGTTGAGCTCCGAGGTGTTGTCGTCACAATTTTATCGTTGCAGTTCTGGAATACCTGAGTTTTCGCCGACATCGAAAATCTCTTTTATGCAGTTGTTGGTGAGATAACCTCGATGCCACCCAGTACTGGGGCGGGAGTTCGGGAGTATTGCCATAACTCGTATAACGGATGCTTTTCGAAGGTTGAGGTAAATTATTTCCGAAGGTTTCTTGGTTATGTGTTGAAGGATGGATACAGCTGGATGTAGGATTTGGGTAGTTTTGGGTGAGATATTATGCTTCCCCTGTATCCCCAACACCTGATTGCATAACCAGAAAGTTTCGGGAGTTTATAAGTGGGAATTCAAGTAGCTCTTAGGATATCTTTCTGACAGATGTATGATATGAAATTGGGGTTCGACGTCTAGTGGTCCGCCTATCCACGGTTGGTTTAAAGTGGTCTCGTTGTGTCTTAAAGAGTCCTTCGCTATGCTGACTCGGGGATGCTTCGTATGTCATGTGCAGTGCCTTGTACATGATGGTGCTGTATGATCGAGCCCGTGTACGCCCCACCACGAAGACTTCGGATGAAATCTCTATCATATGTTTGTTCTGGCTTATTCCGCAAGCCAATCCTTGGTTTTGTTTTGAGTTGTGGTATTCGAGTTACTTCGAAGTCAAGTGTTGATTCCATACCTTTCCTAAGCGGTGTTCTCATGTTCCTATGTGAATACTAATCCTTCTCGATCATCGAGTTTGTCATTTCAATTTCTTTTCAACCGGTGTGCTTCTCTTCAAGTGGATCCGTTCATTTCAACATCTGTAAGATCAACTCAAAGTCTTCTCAACGTTGTCCGTTTCATCCGTCTCCAAGTTGCCTTTGTTTTCCCGCCCTCCCACCCTTTTTCTTCAAGGACTAAGATTTCTTTATCAAGTATCCAGCTTATTTATGTGAAGTCTCTCCATTCTTTTCGTCAATGTTCTTACCCGGTGGTTCTCTTGAAGATGCTCTACTCGTTCATCATTCTCCATTCTTTTCCTTCTCCGGTGGATTCAATGCAAGCTTTCGGTGTTGATCATATATTTTACATTGGTTCACATGCTTTCCATGTTGGAAGTCCTTAGCGAAGACTCTCTTAATCATTCACCTCTCGCTATTCTATTGTCCCGGAGTGCTCAAGATATCTCAGAAGGCTCGCCTTTTCATTCAAGATCAGTTCAACCTATTTCGAGGTTGTTATCTCATTCAAGCCATTTAACTCAACCGGTGCATTCTCTCTTTTAAATCATTCTGCGGTGTTTCTTTTGAGTGGGCCCTAACCCACAGGTCTTTTTCTAGGATCTTACCTGACTCTTCTTATTCTCCCAGAGATATTCTCAAACCTTCTAAAGCTTGACGTAAGAATGAGTTATCATCAGTCAAATGCCTTTTCTCCAAGATCTTTCAAATTATTTTAATCATTGGCTAAACTTTTCCATTCTTCATTCCGGTGTGCCCAATAATTCTATGTGGTTTTTCTCGTCGTCATTCTCAACATTTGAAGACCGAAGAAGAATTTTACATCCATATCTTATCTGTTCTCTCAGAGATTCGTGGTTCTAGTTCGATGCCATCCTCTCGTAGTTGTTTTTGGATTGTGAGAATTCTTTTCACCCATTCGGAGCTATTCAAGAGTCTTCTCAGTTTGATTATCCAGAGTCCATAAATTCAGGTTTATTCATTCTCAGCTTTCAGTTATCATTCTCCAGTCTTACCGATGCATCGTTCAAGTGATCTCTAATCAGTTCGCGTTCTCTTCGTTCTCATATATCTAAATCCTCTCAAGTATCTTCGTTCTTTTTATAATTCTTCCCGGTGTTTCTTTATCTTTACTTCGTTCATTTCCAATTCTTATGGTGATTTGTTCAAGAGTTCTCTTCCTTTGTTATCATATCAATTTATTCGTTCTTTGAAATCCTACCGATGTTTCGTGGAAGACATTCTCAAGTTTATGTTATCTTAATCCTTTCTTCGAGAATAAGTAGGGTGCCAAATCCATTGTTTGTCATCAATTTAATTGATGAAGGATAAGCATAATGTAATTCTTATTCTTGATTCATCGAGTGAACTCAATTCCCTATTCCGGAGGCTCATCAAACTCCTGATTTCAATTGTTTCATCTTCTATTTTCCCGGAGTTCCAACCTCTTTCAATTATTTCATCACAAAGATCCATATATATCATCGCAAGCCTTCACCTTGCATTCTCAATTTCTCTTTCTTTTTCGTTTTGATCATTCTTTTGGTTACCGAAGTTCTTCATGAAGGTTCTACATGATGGTTCATAAAATATTTAATTCCTTTTCGAAGTGTTCATCGAGATTCTTTTCAGAGGAACTCAAGCATTCTTCATCTTGCAATCTGGAGTGCAATTCTTTCTTCCGTATCATTGGAGGTCGTATTATGTCATTCTTGATAATTTGAGTTCATGTTTCATGATTCACATGTGGTTAAGAATGAGGTATTTTAAATCCATCAATCTCTCCGTTGGAGTTATCTTGGGTTATAGTTCACCTAAAGCCTTCCCTAAGGATTGTTGCTATTTATGGTGCTCATAAATGACCCAAGTTCTTCATTTATCCTCCGGTGATATAAGCTTCTTGTCTCCTTGTTGATATTAATCCAATCTATCGTTTCCGTCAATGGCAGAATTTCAACTCAGTTTTGAGATGTTCTCCATAAGCCCACAACAAGCTTACTCTTTTCGTTGTTGTTTTTTCCAACTACTCCGTTCGACCCTTCTCCTAAGGATGCCTTTTCAAGCTCTTTTGGGGCAGAAGTTGGCATTTTCTTCTCCATTCTCCTATTTCAATTACCTATCTTCTATTCTTTCTTCTTCCGGAGGCATTGCGATGTTGTTCTTTTCACCCATCATCCCGTTTTGTCAAAGATCATGTTCTTTTCATGCCTATCCATTTAACCGGAGTGTTGAGCCTTTTTGCTCAAGTTCTTTTCGCCTTATCAAGCCTTGCATCTCTTTCAACCGGAGTACTGTCTGGATTTTTTCTTACCCCTTGCTCCATTCATTCAATAGTTCCGAAGGCAGTGTGTTGTCATTTCATCAAGTATCTTCTCATCTTACCAAGTTTTTATTCAATTCTTTTTATTTTCAATCAGAGTGCTGCCTGAAGTTGTTCTTCCTTGTTCCTCTTTTCTAACGGAGTGTTTTCAACTTCGTTCATCTCCGTTGCATTCTTCCCTTAGATTTTCTCAACCTTTTCAAGGTTCTTTGGTTTCACTCGTTTGTCAAAGAAGCAACTTAGTTTTACCTCTTCTCTTCCTCTTCCGTTTTCCCTCTGGTGCCATTCTAGATCTCGGAACGAGATCCTCTCATAGTGGTGGAGTGTTGTAATGCCCCAAGACCGATGTGCCAGGTGTCTTCCAGTTATTCGCAGTTGTTGCCTTGTCATTGCTTGCGTGTCATGCATTTCATATCATGTCATCATGTGCATTTAATTTGCATACATGTTTGTCTCATGCATCCGAGCATTTTCCCCGTTGTCTGTTTTGCTATCCGGCGCTCCTATGTCACCTAGTGTCCCTTTCTATCTCTTTTCGTGTGCGGGTGTTAAACGTTTTCGGATTGGACCGAGACTTGTCATGCAGCCTTGGTTTACTACCAGTAGACCGCCTGTCAAGTTTCGTGCCATTTGGACTTCGTTTGATACTCCAACGGTTAACCGAGGGACCGAAAAGGCCTCATGTGTGTTGCAGCCCAACACCTCTCCAAAGTGGCACAAAACCCACCTAAACCTCCTCCATCATCTAGATCGTTCGATCACGACCACGTGGCCGAAAACCGCACCTCATTTGGACTCTCCTAGCTCCCTCTACCTATAAATATGTGCTCTCCTCCGAAATTCGCACAGTCTAACCCTAGATACAACTCCCTCCGCACCACCAGACGCGTCCTCACCGCGCCGGACATGTCCGCGCGGCCGGCCACCTCATCTCCACCAATCGGGTGTCGCCACGTCACCTTCCCCGCCGCCGCAGCCAACCAGCGCCCGACACCTGTCCAGCGCGCCGCCTCCCACCGCGCCGGCCCGCAAAGCCCATCGCGGGACCGCACGGGCCCGGTCGCCGCCGCTACCGCCCGCAGGCGCGAGCCGCGCCCCGCCGCCTGGCTCCCCGAGCGCTTCGCCGCCCCTGTCTCGTTCGCTGTGCGCCGCCGCCGCCTTTGTCGCGCCGCGCTTCACCGCTTTCCGCCGTGCTGCTAGCTCGCCGTCGTGCCGCTCGGCCCCGCCGCCTCCTCCGCCGGCCGGCCAGCGCCTCGCCTCGCTCCGGCCACCGCAGGGCCTCGCCGGCCACCGCGCGCCTCGCCGGCTGCCCGCGCCGCCCCGACCTCGCCCGGCCTCCTCCTCTCCATCCCACAACTCCGGCCAAGCTCTGGCGCTGATTCCGGCGAGATCCGTCGCCGCCTCGAAGTCCGTGCAGATCTGGATCTGACATCCCAAGGGTTGACTTCCTCTGCTAACCCTAATATTTTGGGCATTTTATCGCATCATAACTTTCTCAACGTAGCTCCGATTCATGCGTGTAGCATATCAAAATGTTCGTCTCGACGAGTACATCATTTCATCTCATTGCATCATTTTCATTTGAGCTCATCTTGTTGCCCGAAATGCTGTTGGAAGAGGGCTATGTGATGATAGTTTCAGATCTGTTTCAGCAAATGGCCTTTTGTCATTTTTGCCATGATTAATGTGTGCATGCTATGATCCTGAGCTCTACATGTGTTTTGAAGAATGCCATGCCATCTTTACAGGGGTCTGTGCCATGTATTTTTGTGATCTTTGTGGTGACTAGAACAAGCATGCAAAGTAGCTTACTCAGTGATGCTGATTTCAGGGACTTAGAATTTCACTAAGTCCTTGCCCTGTCATTATTTTTATGCCATATGTTCATATTGTTTCCTAGTGATCCGTGCCTCTTTTGAGCATGATCAGTAAGGATGTTATGTAAATAATGTTTTGCTCTATCCATCCATGTCTTTGTTCGCAATTATGGAGCAGCCTAGCTTGAGTCAATCAAGCTCTACTTTTGCTATAAAATGTTCCTGGCAGATTGTTAACATGTTTAGCAATTTTGTCAAGCTTGTTGTTGTTGATCCGTGCATGCTATGTTTCTGTTCTTGCCATGTCTAGATTCTATGACATGTATATTTGCTAGGTGTATGCTTAGTTTGTCCTACAATGCCTCGTAGTGAGAGCATCGAGCTTGTAAACATGCCTACTCGTTATATTTTTTCCATGCTCCAGTTTTTCACTTAGTCTAAATTTGTTTATGTTTTTGCTATGTTCACATGCTTGCAATTGTATTTTCTGATCCCTTTTGTGTAACGCCCCGAGACCGATGTGCCAGGTGTCCTCCAGTTATTCGCTGTTGTTGCCTTATCTTTGCTTGCGTGTTGCATTTCATCATGTCATCATGTGCATTGCATCATCATGTTTTCAAAACTTGCATCCGTTCGGGTTCCCCCAGTTCTCTCCGTTGTCCGTTCTGAGCCCAACCCCACTTGCACGCGCCCGCGGCATGTTCGAAATATTATTTTATAAGTGGCCGGAAAATGTTCTTGGAATGGGATGAAAATTGGCATGCGGTGTTGTTTTGTTGTTAGTAGACCGCCTGCCAAGTTTCATCGCGTTCGGAGTCCGTTTGACGCCCCAACGGATAACTATAGCGGCAGTATAGCCGGTCTTTTCGTCGGATGTTTTCGGTCTCCGAAAATAGTCGCCTGGCCTCTCTCTCTTCTCTTCTCTCAGCTCGAGTCATCTCTTCACAGCCCACTAGCCCACCTGTCTAACCCCCCTTGCGCGCGCGTCCAATAACTGTCCCGGACCCGACCCGAACAGTTGTCACCGTTGAACTCAAATCATCCCCAAACATCTACAAAACGTCTCCGTTTTCTTAATTGAGCTCCCTAGCCTATTTTTCACAACCGTCCGATTTCGATCGGAGGATTCAGATTAGCCCCTAAGCCTAGTCCACCTGCTATATAAACAAACTATCCTAACCCTAGTCTACCCAGTCCCATCTGCATCGCCGCCGCTCTCTTTCTCGGGATCCATCCCCACCTATCACAGCCTCCGACTAGATCCCTGGTTTTTCGTGCAGCCGCCCGAGCATCTCGATCCCGAGTGGATCGAGCGCTTCGCCTCCAAGCCCAGCCTCCCCTGCTCATGCCCCGAGCCTCTCGTCGCCAAGGAGCACGAGCTCCTTTGCCTCGCTGCCATGCCAACCGGAGTAGCAGCCCAGCCGGTCATCCCCGTCGTTGCCGAACCTCGCCACCGCCGGAGCTGCTCCGCCCGCCGCCCGAACCGGCCAAGACGAGCACCAGCAGGGCCGCCTTCTCCTTCCCTGTCTTCCTTTCTTCTTCTTCCCGTGCTCACCTCGCTCTCCCGTTGTCGTCTGCCTGCAGGGAACGAGGATCCGGCGTCCGACGCCATGGCCGGCCTCGATCTCGTCCCCAACGCCGCCCCTGAGCTCCACCACGCCGCCGTTGCTCGGATCCGGCGCTGGCCAGTCGGATCCACCTCGTCTGCTACCTGCACCGCCTGGAGCCGTGCCTTCGTCCACGCCAAGTCCGCCGCCGTCCTGCTTCGCTAGGTCGGGCACGGGCGCCTGCCTCCTCGCGCGCTTCGCCCGGCCACCCGCGGCGCGCCCCTGCTCCCATTCCCTGCCATCGGAGCCGCCCTCCGCTGCTGCCTTGCCGCCGTTCCCCCACGTCCTCTGCTTCGTTCGAACCAGGGAGGGGGACGAGCGCCCCTACGTTGACCCGGCCTCGTTCGGCCTCCCGTGCCAGGTCGCTCGGCCTGCATACATCCGGGTGGGCCTCAGCCTGCTGCGTCCTGCCTTGGCCTCTTCCACCGACCTGGGCCATAGCCCATGGTGAGAAATCCCCCTTCCAGCGCCTGTTCCTGTTAGGCCCGCGACTGGATTCGGCCCAGTGTGTTTTTATTTCCCTGTTGCGATTTTAGCTTTTTGTTCCAGAGGCTACCAGTTTTACAGAAAAGTCCCCCTAGTTCATGCATTTAATAACTCACTAACCGTGCTTCGGTTTAAAATGATTTATATATGAAACTTGCTCAGAATTTTGTCTAGTTTCATAATTTGTCTCTTTCATCCATGTTTAACATGTTTAAAATGCTGCTTGTTTAAATTTGCTCCTATGCCATGCTAAAATGCTTTAATTCATAACTAAATAACCGTAACTCGGTTTGTAATAAATTATATATGTAAATGGGGTAGAATTTTGCCTAGTTTAACATGGTGGCTTTACTTTGCATGTTTAATAACTCTAAAATTGTGTTTAGGTCATATCAGCACGAAAACCTAAATTATGCACATGAGGAGTTTCCGGAATTGTTGTTCGTTGCTTCCGACCTCATTTAAACTTGACTAGATAGGTAGTTTTATTTTGCTTCACCCCTCTTGCCATGTTAACCAACATTTAATATTGTTGTGTACTTAAACGGGAGGGAACTAAATAATTGACGTGCTGTTTTGTCAATATGCATCTCGTTGCATATTGAGGTCCACTTAATTTGTAGGGTTGCTTGTGCTCTTTGTCATGCCATGCCCTCTTTAAACCGAACATGCATCATACTTGTTTGCGCATCATGCCATGATTATGTGGTGGTTGTTTACTATGTTGTTTGCTCTTTTCCGGTGTTGCTTCTTCGGGTTGGTTCCGATAACGTCGTGTTGTGAGGATTCGTTCGACTTCGTCCGTTTATCTTCCTCATGGACTCGTTCTTCTCCCTTGCGGGATTTTAGTCAAGATGACCATACCCTCGAAATCACTTCTATCTTTGCTTGCTTAGTTGCTCGCTCTTTTGCTATGCCTATGCTGCGATACGTACCACTTGCTTATCATGCCTCCCATATTGTTGAACCAAGCCTCTAACCCACCTTGTCCTAGCAAACCATTGATTGGCTATGTTACCGCTTTGCTCAGCCCCTCTTATAGCGTTGTTAGTTGCAGGTGAAGATTGAAGCTTGTTCCTTGTTGGAACATGGAGATGTTGTTCCTTGTTGGAACATGTTTACTTGTTGGGATATCACTATATATCTTATTTAATTAATGCATCTATATACTTGGTAAAGGGTGGAAGGCTCGGCCTTATGCCTGGTGTTTTGTTCCACTCTTGCCGCCCTAGTTTCCGTCATATCGGTGTTATGTTCCCGGATTTTTGCGTTCCTTACGCGGTTGGGCTATTATGGGAACCCTTTGACAGTTTGTCTTAAGTAAAGCTCTTCCAGCAATGCCCAACATTGGTTTTACCATTCGCCACCTAGCCTCTTTTTCCCTTGGGTTTCGCGGACTCAAGGGTCATCTTTATTTTAACCCCCCCACCCGGGCCAGTGCTCCTCTGAGTGTTGGTCCGAACTAAGCTGCCTGCGGGGCCACCTCGGGGAAACTTGAGGGTTGGTTTTACTCATGCTAGTCTCATCCGAGTGTGCCCTGAGAACGAGATATGTGCAGCTCCTATCAGGATTTGTCGGCACATTCGGGCGGTGTCGCTGGTTTAGTTTTACCCTGTCGAAATGTCTTGTTGTACCGGGATACCGAGTCTGATCAGAATGTCTCGGGAGGAGGTCTATTCATTCGTTGACCATGAGAGCTTGTGATGGGCTAAGTTGGGACACCCCTGCAGGGATTTGAACTTTCGAAAGCCGTGCCCGCGGTTATGGGCAGATGGGAATTTGTTAACGTCCGGTTGTAGAAAACCTGAAGTTGACCTTAATTAAAATGAATCAACCGCGTGTGTAACCGTGATGGTCTCTTTCCGGCGGAGTCCGGGAAGTGAACACAGTTGTTGGAGTTATGCTTGACGTAGGTAGTCCAGGATCACTTCTTGATCATACTTTTATCGACCGTGCTTTGCCTTCTCTTCTCGCTCTCATTTGCGTATGTTTAGCCACCATATATGCTAGTCGCTTGCTGCAGCTCCACCTCATACTTTTACCTTACCCATAAGCTTAAATAGTCTTGATCGCGAGAGTGTGAGATTGCTGAGTCCCTGTGGCTCACAGATACTTCCAAAACCAGTTTGCAGGTGCCGATGAGTCCGTGCAGATGATGCAACCCAGCTCAGGAGGAGCTCGATGAAGATCTTGTCCTTTGTGTTGTTTCATTCTAGTTGATCAGTAGTGGAGCCCAGTTGGGGTCGATCGGGGACCTTTGTCGCATTTGGGGTTCTTTTTTTATTTTGGCTCCGTAGTCGGGCCCTGATTGTATTTGGTTGTTGTAATGCTTTATTCGTGTAATTGTGTGGAGTGGCGATTGTAAGCCAACTATGTATCCTTTCCCTTTATGTATTACATGGGTTGTGTGAAGATTACCTCACTTGCGACATTGCTTTCAATGCGGTTATGCCTCTAAGTCGTGCTTCGACACGTGGGAGATATAGCCGCATCGAGGGCGTTACATTTTGGCTCATGGTCACTAAGGGACTTTTGTTGTATGCTTTGAGTAGCTTCATGCCATGCCTTGCTTTGCCATGTTATGTTCCTGTAGCATTTAGTTGGCATGCTCTAAATATTGCTTCCTGATGATAAATTCCTGACATGTTGATAATTTCACTAAGCCTGAAACCTGTTATCTTTTGCACTTTTGCCATGCTTGTTTGAACCTGCTATTGATTTAATTAGCCTTAGCTTAGTGTTCATCTTTTGTCAAGCATTATGAGTGGATCCCTGCCATGTATTTTGTTGCCATGTTTGAGTGCTGTAGCATATTTATGTTGATGCATTTAGGAGGCTGCTTGTTGTTAATTGCACCGGTGCCATATTTGTTTTGCTTGCCATTTCCAAACCGTGCATCCGATTCCGGTGATCTTTATATCGATTTCAACCAAAATCGCCTCACCTTTCTAGTGGCACTCTTGGATTCCCAAGTTGAGTGCTGGTTCAATCATTCATTTCCAAATCATGCATATGCATCAGATACCACATCCCGCATATCATGTCATGTTCATGTGTTGGTTGTTTGCTATGTTGTTTGCTTCTTTCCGGTGTTGCTTCTTCGGGTTGGTTCCGATAACGTTGCGTTTGTGAGGATCCGTTTGACTTCGTCTGTTTGTCTTCTTCATGGACTCATTCTTCTTCCTTGCGGGATTTCAGGCAAGATGACCATACCCTCGAAATCACTTCTATCTTTGCTTGCTAGTTGCTCGCTCTTTTGCTATGCCTATGCCGCGATACCTACCACATGCTTTATCATGCCTCCCATATTGCCATGTCAAGCCTCTAACCCACCTTGTCCTAGCAAACCGTTGTTTGGCTATGTTACCGCTTTGCTCAGCCCCTCTTATAGCGTTGTTAGTTGCAGGTGAAGATTGGAGTTTGTTCCTTGTTGGATCATGGATATTTTGTTGGGATATCACAATATCTCTTATTTAATTAATGCATCTATATACTTGGTAAAGGGTGGAAGGCTCAGCCTTATGCCCGGTGTTTTGTTCCACTCTTGCCGCCCTAGTTTCTGTCATATCGGTGTTATGTTCCCGGATTTTGCGTTCCTTACCCGGTTGGGTTATAATGGGAACCCCTTGAAATTTCGCCTTGAATAAAACTCCTCTAGCAAGGCCCAACCTTGGTTTTACCATTTGCACTAACAACCTACCACCTTCCCTTGGGTTCTGCAGACTCAAGGGTCATCTTTATTTAACACCCCCCCCCCCCCGGGGCCAGTGCTTCTCTAAGTGTTGGTCCAAACCGAGTAGACTACGGGGCCACCTCGGGGCAACTTGAGGGTTGGTTTTACTCGTAGGATGTCTCATCTGAATGTGCCCTGTGAACGAGATATGTGCAGCTCGTATCAGGATTTGTTGGCACATTCGGGCGGCTTTGCTGGACTTGTTTTACCATTGTCGAGGATGTCTTGTAACCGGGATGCCAAGTCTGATCGGATTGTCTTGGGAGAAGGAATATCCTTCGTTGACCGTGAGAGCTTGTGATGGGCTAAGTTGGGACTCCCCTGCAGGGATTGAACTTTCGAAAGTTGTGCCCACGGTTATGGGCAGATGGGAAATTTATAATGTCCGGTTGTAGAAAACCTAAAGTTTATCTTAATTAAAATGCACCAACCGCGTGTGTAACCATGACGGTCTCTTCTCGGCGGAGTCCGGGAAGTGAACACGTAGGTTGTTCTAGGATCACTTCTTGATCATAGTTTCTTGACCGTGCTTTTACCTTCTCTTCTCGCTCTCATTTGCGTATGGTAGCCACCAAATATGCTAGTCGCTTGCTGCAGCTCCACCTCATACCTTTTGCCCTACCTATAAGCTTAAATAGTCTCGATCGCGAGGGTGTGAGATTGCTGAGTCCCGTGACTCACAGATACTTCCAAAACCAGTTTGCAGGTGCCGATGTTAACGAGCAGGTGATGTAACCAAGCTCAAGGAGGAGTTCGACGAAGATCTTGTCCTTTGTGTTGTTTCGTTCTAGTTGATCAGTAGTGGAGCCTAGTTGGGGTCGATCGGGGATCTGTGTAGCATTTGGGGTAGTCTTCTTTTATTTTTGGTTCCGTAGTCGGACCTTGATTGTATCTGGATGATGTAATGCTTTATTCATGTATTGTGTGAAGTGCAGAGTGTAAGACAACTATGTATCATTTTCCCTTAATGTATTACATGGGTTGTTGTGAAGATTACATGACTTGCGACATTGCTTTCAATGCGGTTATGCCTCTAAGTCGTGCTTTGTAACGCCCCGGATATGATTTACCTAATATGTATCCAACTCTTGCCGTTTCCGGCGTTAAGTTATTTTATTTTCTCGGGATGGGATCTTTGTCTATGTGTGTTGTTATCATTGTCATGCATCTCATATCATGTCATCATGTGCATTGCATTTGCATACATGTTCATCTCATGCATTCGAGCATTTTCCCCGTTGTTCGTTTTGCATTCCGGCGCTTCGTTCTCCTCCAGTGGTCATTTCTACCTTTCTTTCGTGTGTGGGGATTAAACATTTCCGGATTGGACCGAGACTTGCCAAGCGGCCTTGGTTTACTACCAGTAGACCGCCTGTCAAGTTTCGTACCATTTGGACTTCGTTTGATGCTCCAACGGTTAACCGAGGGACCGAAAAGGCCTCGTGTGTGTTGCAGCCCAACACCCTTCCAATTTGGCCCAAAACCCACCAAAACCTTCTCCATCATCTAGAGCGTTCGATCACGATCGCGTGGCTAAAAACTGCACCTCATTTGGACACTCTAGCTCTCTCTACCTCTATAAATAGACCCCCTCCGAAATCCGGATCTCCTTCTCCCCCGAAACCCTAGAGATCCGCTCTCCGCGCGCCGGATGTGTCCGCCGGTGCCGGACGCTTCGCCGCCACCACTCCCGTGTCGACAAGTGTCGTGCCGCCGCCATTCCACCGTGCGCCGCCGCGGGCCCGCACGGCCCAGATCTGGCCCGCGGGGCCCGAATCGCCCGCCGCCTCCTCGCGCCTGCCTCCTCCCGGCGTCGCTCCTCTCCTTCGACGCCGGCGCCGCCCGCCACCGCACCGAGCCAAGCTCGCCGCCGCAGAGCTCGCCGGCGCCGCCCGCGCCCCGGGGCGGCCACCGGGACCCTGCACCTGCGCGGCCGTGGAGGAGCACGCCACCGCCACCTTTCCCTACCTCATCGGCGCACCTCCTCGGCCCTCCCTCGTCCACTATGGCAAACTTCCTTCTCCGGCGAGCTACAGTGGAGTCCGGTCAACCCCGATCCGCGTGCCACTGGATCTGGATCTGAGATCCACCTCGGTTGACTTTTCTGCCTGAAACCCTAATTATTTGCTCATGTTCATCATGTCGTAACTCCTCACCCGTAGCTCCGTTTTGGGCATATAGCATATCAAAATGTTCGTCTCAGAGAGCACATCATTTCATCTCATTGCATCATTTTCATTTGAGTTCATCTTGATCCTCGAAATGCTGTTAGAAGAATGCTATTTGAGATAATTGTCAGATCTGCTGCTCCAATTAGATATTTGTCATTTTTGCCATGATTAATGTGTGCATGATATGCCCCTGAGCTCTACATGTGTTTTGTTATATGTTTTGCCATCTATCCAGATGTGCAACCCATGTATTTTTGTGATGTGTGTGGTGACTAGCACAAGCTTGCAAAGTGGTGCATTCGTTAATGCTGATTTCAGGGACTTAGCATTTCCACTAAGTCCTTGGACTGTTTATCTCATTAGGCCATATGTGCATGTTGTTTCCTAGTGATCCGTGCCTCTTTTGAGGATGATCAGTAAGGATGTTTTGTTAATCTTGTAGTGCTCTATCCATCCATGTCTTTGTTTGCAATTATGGAGCACCCTAGCTTGAGTCAATCGAGCTCTACTTTTGCTATTTCATGAATCTGGGCAGATTGTCTACTTGTTAGCAATTTTCCCGAGGATGTTGTAGTTGATCCGTGTATGCTATGTTATTGTTCTTGCCATGTCTAGCTTGTATTTTGTGTATTCTTGATGGGTGTATGCTTAGATTGCCATGACTTGCTCTGTAGTGAGTGCATCGAGCTCGTAAACATGCCTACTTGATATCTGTTTTAGCATGTTCCAGTTTTCACTAAGTCTGTGATCTGATTATGTTTTTGCCATGTTCACATGCTTGCAAATGTATTTTCTGATCCCTTTTGGCTCAAGGTCACTAAGGGACTTCTGTTAAGATCTTTGAGTAGCTCGATGCCATGCTTTAATTTGCCATGTTCAGGTCCTGTAGCATGTAGTTTCGTTGCTCCAAAGTGTGCTATCTGATCTGAAATTCCAGACAAGTGTTAATTTCACTAAGTCTGAAATCTGTTTGCCAAATGCATTTTTGCCATGCTTGTTTCAACCTGTTAAGGGATGAATTGGCCATAGCTCAGTGTTCATCTTTTGTTAAGCATATTGAATGTATCCCTGCCATGTATTTTGATGCCATGTTTGAGTGCTGTAGCATGTTCATCTTGTTGCATTTAGATGGCTACTTGCTGTAAATCGCAGACCGGTGTCATATTTGAATCGCTTGCCATTTCCAAACTGTAACTCCGATTCCGGTGATCTTTATATCATTTTGAAGTGATTTCATCTCATCTTTCTAGTGGCACACTTGGTTTTCCAAGTTGAGGCCAGGTTCGTACATTCCTTGTCAAATCTTGCATATGCATCACATATCGCATCCCGCATACCATACCATGTTTGCATCATATTGTTTGAGCTTTGCACATGGTTGATTGTGTCCTTGTTGCTTGTTTGTCTTGTTTGGGTAGAGCCAGGAGACAAGTTCGCTGACGAGGAGCCCGTTGAGTTTGCTTTCGAGGATCCAGTCAACTCTGATAACTTTGCAGGCAAGATGATCATACCCTCGAAATCACTACTATCTTTGCTTTGCTCGATGCTCGCTCTTTTGCTATGCCATGCTACGATGCCTACCACTTGCTTATCATACCTCCCAAATTGCCATGTCAAACCTCTAACCCACCATGTCCTAGCAAACCGTTGATTGGCTATGTTACCGCTTTGCTCAGCCCCTGTTATAGCGTTGCTAGTTGCAGGTGAAGATTGGAGACCGTTCCTTGTTGGAACATTATTTACTTGTTGGGATATCATTATATTGCCATGTTATCTTAATGCATCTATATACTTGGTAAAGGGTGGAAGGCTCGGCCTCTCGCCTAGTGTTTTGTTCCACTCTTGCCGCCCTAGTTTCCGTCATATCGGTGTTATGTTCCCGGATTTTGCGTTCCTTACGCGGTTGGGTTATAATGGGAACCCCTTGATAGTTCGCCTTGATTAAAGCTTTTCCAGCAATGCCCAACCTTGGTTTTACCATTTGCCACCTAGCCTCTTTTTCCCTTGGGTTTCTGGAGCCCGAGGGTCGTCTTATTTAAACCACCCCCCCCCCCCCCGGGCCAGTGCTCCTCTGAGTGTTGGTCCGACCCAGTAGACTGCGGGGCCACCTCGGGGCAACTTGAGGGTTGGTTTTACTCGTAGGATGTCTCATCTGAGTGTGCCCTGAGAACGAGATATGTGCAGCTCCTATCGGGATTTTTCAGCACATTCGGGCGGTGTTGCTGGATTTGTTTTAACCTGTCGAAGTGTCTTGTAGAACCGGGATACCGAGTCTGATCGGAACGTCTCGGGAGGAGGTCTATTCCTTCGTTGATCGTGAGAGCTTGTGATGGGCTAAGTTGGGACTCCCCTGCAGGGATTTGAACTTTCGAAAGCCGTGCCCACGGTTATGGGCAGATAGGAATTTGTTAATGTCCGGTTGTAGATAACTTGAACCTTAAACTTAATTAAAATGAATCAACTGTGTGAGTTACCGTGATGGTCTCTTCTCGGCGGAGTCCGGGAAGCGAACACGATGTTGGAGTAATGCTTGCCGCAGGTTGCTCTCTAGTTACTCGTTCGTGCTTTGCATCCTCTTCTCGCTCTCTTTTGCAGACAGGATAGCCACCATACATGCTAGTCGCTTGTTGCAGCTCCACATATATTTGCCTTGCCTTACCTATTAAGCTTAAATAGTTTTGATCGCGAGGGTGCGAGATTGCTGAGTCCCTGTGGCTCACAGATTACTATTACACCAAATGCAGGGCCTGATGATTCTGTACCAGATGACGTGCTTGAGCTCAAGTGGGAGTTCGACGAGGACTCACGCCGTTACTATGTTTCTTTTCCTGATGATCAGTAGTGGTGCCCAGTTGGGGTGATCAAAACCGTGTCGCATGTTGGGTTATCTTTTATTTTGGCGCCGTAGTCGGGCCATGAGTGTTTGAGTGTTGTAATGCTATTTATGTACTTTGATTGACATGGCGAGTGTAAGCCAACTATGTTATCTCCCCTTTTATTATCTATATTACATGGGATGTTGTGAAGATTGCCTAACTTGCAACATTGCTTTCAATGCGGTTATGCCTCTAAGTCGTGCCTCGACACGTGGGAGATATAGCCGCATCGAGGGCGTTACATGCTTCGACACGTGGGAGATATAGCCGCATGGAGGGCGTTACAACCCCCCCCCCCCCCCATGCCTGCTCCTGGGGCGGGCATCGCGCTCGTGGCAGGAAGGGGGGGCCACGAAGACGGGGCTCTCGCGAGGCCCTTCAAGGCCAACTGGGCGCGGTCCCCATTCATCGAAGAGGGGCGTCTGCTTCACGAACTCCGCCTTGTTCGAGGAGCAGTACAGAAGACAGCCCTCCTCCGGCAGGTTGGCTGGCATCGAGTCGCCCGTCAGGAGCTCGAGAACCATGCGCCGCGCCTCAGGAGGAAGAGCCGGATCCTGAAGCCTCATGCGATCCCCGTAGCCGAAGAAGGTCCACATTTGCCAGGAGTGGTGCTGAAGTGGAGCAATGCGACACCGGATGAACTCCTTTGCCACCATGGGCACCATCACTCCAAGGTCCTTCAGCCTGGCAAGCCAGTGCCAGACATGGGCGAGCCGCCGATCGGTGAGCTTCACGTGCCCCCAACCAGAGCTTGGAGCAGCCGGAATCCATGGGAGCAGCAGCAGCAGGGGGCTATGCATGCCAACGTCCACAAACACCCACCTCTTCCTGAAGCCTCCGACGACCAGTGAGAGCTCGAAGTCGATCCTCAAGACGGTCATCGCCGTTACGGCCTGAAGGGATACGCACCCTAAGCTTGGAGAGGATCTGTCAGGTGCAACGAGAAGAAGAGGCGAAGCAGGGACACGAAAGGGGCAATGCCCACCATGGCTTCGCAGACGAAGGCAAAGACAGCAAGGAGGATGATGGATTGGGGATCGAGATGCAGCTCATTGATCTGGTAATGCGAGAGCACAACATTGAAGAAATTGGAGAAGGGGGGAATCAAGCTTGCCCAGAGGGCGTGAAGATGGATGGAGACCTCGGTGGCCGACCTATCAACTTTGGCACGGGAAGCAGGCCAGGCCACCGTCGTCCCCCACTCATTGAAATGAACGGCAAGCACCGGGTGCACCTTGCTCATCGCCTCTTGGTTGAGCACCACCGACCGCTCAATGGCGGGCTCGAAGACCGGCATAGTAGGGGCCGAGGTACGGGACTCCTTCTTCCCCTTGTTCTTCCTGCTTGGTGCCATGGCGGTGGGGGGAGTTGGTGTCAGATTGGACCAGGGGAAGAGATCCGCTGCCTTCCGGAGGATGAGGGAGTGGCGGAGAGTGCTGCCTCTAAAGGAGGCAGAGCTATGAAGACGACAGTGGTTGCCTAGCCAGGCAGAAATCGAGGTTGCATGGGGAAGTGGAGGCGCCCACGTCTCGTCAGTCGCCACACGTCAATCAAGGTCACGGGCTATTGGAGCCCGTGGCGCTCCGCACTTGACCCATGGCTTCGCCGCGAAGCCAAGTATGAGCGTGCCTTAGGCACGGGGGCTACTGTCGGCATCCTGGAAATGGGGGTACCCAGACCTACCTTCCTATGGCCCAGGGCATGGCTCCTCCAGCGGCCTGGTACGGCCCATCTTCATCAGCAACCATACAAGACCCTCGTCCAAGCCTCATGAGATGGATGACACAAGACCTCCTCAGGGGCAGCCTCCCTAGGTTGGCACCTGAGGAGTGGAGATATCTATGCAAGGGGCACCTCGCGAGGTCCGCGTGACGTGAGCCATGACGACCAAGGCCAGGCGGGCGCTAGCGGGCGTAGGGTGCCAGTTTCCTCTTTGGTGCTAAGGAGGCAAGCGCAGGCGAGGAGTCCCGAGGCATCAAGCAAAGGTTTCCATATCGGTGCAACAAGACCAAGACCAGTAGGACGGCAGGACAGAGGTCAACGCGGAGCCCATGATGGCATCACCACCAGAGTCTTTGGCAGGTGTAGGATCAAAAGTATGTCTAGAGGGGGGGGTGATTAGACTACTTTACCAAATAAAAATCTAGCCTTTTCCCAATTTTAGTCTTTGGCAGATTTTAGCTATCTTAGCACAAGTCAAGCAATCTTAACACAATTCAAGCAAGCATGCAAAGAGTATATGAGCAGCGGAAAGTAAAGCATGCAACTTGCAAGAATGTAAAGGGAAGGGTTTGGAGAATTCAAACGCAATTGGAGACACGGATGTTTTTGTCGTGGTTCCGATAGGTGCTGCTATCGTACATCCACGTTGATGGAGACTTCAACCCACGAAGGGTACCGGTTGCGCGAGTCCACGGAGGGATCCACCCACGAAGGGTCCACGAAGAAGCAACCTTGTCTATCCCATCATGGCCATCGCCCACGAAGGACTTGTCTCACTAGCGGTAGATCTTCACGAAGTAGGCGATCTCCTTGCCCTTACAAACTCCTTGGTTCAACTCCACAATCTTGTCGGAGGCTCCCAAGTGACACCTAGGCAATCAAGGAGACACCACTCTCCAAGAAGTAACAAATGGTGTGTTGATGATAAACTCCTTGCTCTTGTGCTTCAAATGATAGTCTCCCCAACACTCAACTCTCTCTCACAGGATATGGATTTGGTGGAAAGAAGATTTGAGTGGAAAGCAACTTGGGGAAGGCTAGAGATCAAGATTTATATGGTGGGACTGGAATATATTGGCCTCAACACATGAGTAGGTGGTTCTCTCTCAGAAAATGTGTATTGGAAGTGTAGGTATGTTCTGATGGCTCTCTCCACGAATGAGGAGTGGGTGGAGGGGTATATATAGCCTCCACACAAAAACTAACCGTTACACACAATTTACCAATCTCGGTGAGACCAAATTGAGAAACTCGGTCGGACCGATTTAGCAAACCTAGTGACCGTTAGGATTTTCGGTGGGACTGAGATGCAACCCGGTAGGACCGATATGGTTAGGTTTAGGGCATAACATAATCTCGGTGTGACCAATTACACAAACTCGGTGGGACCGATTTTGGTAATAAGCTAACCAGAGAGTTGGTCAGGTAAACTCGGTGGGACCGATTTGCTCATTTCGGTGGGACCGAAATGTTACAAAAGGGAAACATAGTGTTTACATTGCAATCTCGATGGGACCGATCGCTCATCTCAGTAGGACCGAAACGTTACGAAGGGAAACAGAGAGATTACAACCCCATTTCGGTGTGACCGAGATCCCTATCGGTGAGACCGATTTGCCTAGGGTTTGTGGCAGTGGCTATGACATATGAACTCGGTGGCGCTGGATAGAAAGAATCGGTGGGGACGAGTTTGACTTTTGCTTTAGGTCATATGTGGATGTGGGAAGGTAGTTGAGGGTCTTGGAGCATATCACTAAGCACTATGAAGCAAGAACCTCATCAAGCAACACCTCATCCCTCCTTGATAGTATTGGCTTTTCCTATAGACTCAATGTGATCTTGGATCACTAAAATATAAAATGTAGAGTCTTGAGCTTTGAGCTTGAGCCAATCTTTTTGTCCTTAGTATTTTGAGGGGTCCACTTTCCTCATACATGCCATGCCATTTATTGAGCTTTTCTTGAAATATTAATCTTGGAATAGCATTAGCTCAATGAGCTATATGTTGTTAGGAATTACCAAAACCACCTTGGGATAGTTGCACTTTCAATCTCCCCCTTTTTGGTAATTGATTACAACATATGGATCAAAGCTTCGACGAATGATAATAAGAGTGAAAACATTGTATCTTTGAGAAGTATGTGAAAAGCAAGAGCTCCCCCTAAATTTGTGCATAGTTTATGATTTGCTTTGGACTGCAAATGCACAGAGAATTAGGCTCATGGGTTACTCTTCCATGTCACATACATCTTGGTGGAGCGCTCAAAATGATAATAATTAAATACATGCACTCATCACCAGCAAAGTGAATGATCATATAGGGATAAAATGATAATGTCATCCAACAAGCATTAATGTAGCATATGATCAAACACACATGATCATCCAAGTAGCACACAGACAGAAAGTATCTCAATCAAGCAAATAAAGTTCAACCACCAAAGCAAGAGAGAATAAAAAGCAACGCTCTCTCTCGAAGCCTATGATCTATACATTTTTCTCCCCCTTTGGCAACAAGTTACCAAAAAGTTCATAGAGAATGCATAGCACTAAATCGTCTCTCATGCTTGGTCTTCAGGTGGTGGTGTTCGGATAACTCCAAGAACGAAGGCTTCAGTCGATGTGGATGGAGCTGATGGAGTAGGTGCTGGAACCGGTGGCACTGAAGCTGTAGCTGGTGCAGATGAAGTTGCTCTGGTGTCTGGAACAGGCACTACAGCAGATCTCTGAGCTCTAGGCACTCTGGTAAACACATCAGTGGTTGTCTTGCCCTTCCTCTCCTGCATATCATCCTGAAGTTGCTCCACAACAGACTGGATCTCAGTTACCTTCACATCCATGTCATAGAACTTCTGCTCCACGATCCTTTCCAAGCTCTCCTGGTTTTGAGTCAGGGTGGCCAGCCCTTTCTCAATCCTTAGAGTGGATGCAATCAAGTAGCCAAGCTGATCCTGCTTGCTCTTCAGAAGATACTGAGATGCCTCTTCCATGGTTGGCATCTTTGCAGCTTTCTCAGCCTTTGCGTTCTCCCTCTTTGCTTGAACGTGCATAGAAGATGGTTCATCCTCATTCATAACCACTTGGTTGTCCTGAAAGTCGGGATATATAGACATGTGCTCCTTGTCCAACAAGTATGTGCCAGTGCCCATCTTGGAGTTAATCAACTCCTGGATCTGTGGTGCATACCCACAACTTCTCTTTTGGTCAGCAGCTGTCCTCTTAATAGTTTCAACTATAAGACTCATGAACTTGAACTTTTGTGGCACATCAAATATATGTAGCAGATTGATGGAGTGGCCTCTGATCATTCTATGATCACCAGACTTGGGCAGAAGAGTGTGCTTGAGGATCCAATTGATAGTAGGCAGTCCTGACAGCAGGTGTGAGGGAGTCCTGGATTAGGGGGTCTCCGGACAGCCAGACTATCTCCATTGGCCGGACGGTTAGACTATGACGATACAAGATTGAAGACTTCATCTCGTGTCCGGATGGGACTCTACTTGGCGTGGATGGCAAGCTAGGCAATACGTATATGGATATCTCCTCCTTTGTAACCGACCTTGTGTAACCCTAACCCTCTCCAGTGTCTATATAAACCGAAGGGTTTTAGTCCATAGTACGACAATCACAACATACAATCATACCATAGGCTAGCTTCTAGGGTTTGGCCTCTCTGATCTCGTGGTAGATCTACTCTTGTAACACCCATATCATCAATATTAATCAAGCAGGACGTAGGGTTTTACCTCCATCAAGAGGGCCCGAACGTGGGTAAAACATCGTGTCCCCTGCCTCCTGTTCCACCCGGCCTAGACGCACAGTTCGGGACCCCCTACCCAAGATCCGCCGGTTTTGACACCGACATTGGTGCTTTCATTGAGAGTTCCTCTGTGTCGTCGCCGCTAGGCTTGATGGCTCCTACTATCATCGATAGCGATGCGATCTAGGGTGAGACTTTTCTCCCCGGACAGATCTTCGTATTCGGCGGCTTTGCACTGCGGGCTAATTCGCTTGGCCATCTGGAGCGGATTGAAAGCTACACCCCTGGCCATCAGGTCAGATTTGGAAGTTTGAATTACACGGCCAACATCCGCGGGGACTTGATCTTCGACGGATTTGAGCCACAGCCGAGCGCGCCGCACTGTCGCGATGGGTACGACCTAGCTCTGCCACCGGACGGTACCCCAGAGGCCGCGCCCGCATCAGCTTCGACCCTTAGCTCGGAGCCAATTGCGCCAATCGATGACGGGTGGCTAGACACCGCCTTAGGGGCTGCAGTCTCGACGACGATCGAGCCGAACACCAGCATAATCCTCTGCGCAGCCCGTGACTCCAAGGTGTCGGACTCTCTTCCGGACCCCGAACCATCCGCGCCCCTGCCAATCGACTCTAATTGGGCGCCGATCATGGAACTCACTACCACAGATATCTTTCAGCACTCGCCCTTCGGTGACATTCTGAATTCACTAAGGTCTCTCTCTTTGTCAGGAGAGCCCTGGCCGGGTTATGGCCAACAGGATTGGGATGCGGACGATGAAGAAATTCGACACCCACCCACCACCCACTTTGTAGCCACTGTCGATGATTTAACCAACATGCTCGACTTCGACTCCGAAGACATCGACGGTATGGACGACGATGTAGGAGACAAACATGAACCAGCACCTATAGGGCACTGGAAAGCCACCTTGTCATATGACATATACATGGTGGATACACCCAATGAAGGCAATGGCGATGTGACAGCGGAGGATGACCCCTCCAAGAAGCAACCCAAGCGCCAACATCAGCAGCGCCGCTCTAAGTCCCGCCAAAGCAAAAGTGGTGATACCGGCATAGAAGATAATAACACTCCGGATAGCGCCGAAGACAACAACAATCCCCTCCAGCAAGATTTAGAGCAGGAGGATGAAGGAGCCAGCTCTCCTGAGAGAGCGGCTGGCCGAGAGGAGGAGGATGACAATTACATGCCCCCCTACGAAGGCGAGGCAAGCCTCGGCGACGATGAATTTGCTGTACCAGAGGATCCCATCGAACAAGAGCGCTTCAAGCGCAGGCTTATGGCCATGGCAAATAGCCTGAAGAAAAAGCTACAACGGCTTCAAGCTGATCAAGATTTGCTAGCTGACAGATGGACTGAAGTCCTCGCGGCCGAGGAATATAAACACGATCGTCCCTCCAAGAGTTACCCAAGGCGCAGGTTACTACCCCGACTGGAGGAAGAAGCGTATGATATGGCTGATCGGCCACCTCGTGGCCGCGATAGAGAGGCATTCCAGCCAAAAGCTCAGCCCACACCCCAACGCCATTCAAATAAAAAGGCATGGGGAGATACGACAGACCTGCGAGACATTTTGGAGGACAAAGCAAAGCATTCAATATCGATCTACGGATCACGAGGGCGCACCACTCTGTGAGACGGTAAACGTCACGCCGGATACAGTAAAAGCAAATCCGGCCGGGCCGAACACAGCGGGCAAGACCCATTCGAGCTGCATCGCGATATAGCCTAATACAGAGGCGCCGCACACCCCTTATGCTTCACAGACGAAGTAATGGAACATCAATTCCCAGAAGGTTTCAAACCTGTAAACATTGAATCATATGACGACACAACAGATCCCGTAGTATGGATTGAGGACTTCCTCCTCCACATCCACATGGCCCGCGGTGATGACTTACATGCCATCAAATACCTCCCACTAAAACTCAAAGGACTAGCGCAGCATTGGCTTAATAGCTTGCCAGCAGACTCCATTAGCTATTGGGAAGATCTGGAGGCCGCATTCCTCAACAACTTTCAGGGCACTTATGTGCGACCACCAGACGCTGATGATCTAAGCCACATAATCCAGCAACCAGAAGACTCAGCCAGGCAATTCTGGACTCGATTCCTCAGAAAGAAAAATCAAATTGTCGACTGTCCGGATGTGGAGGCCTTAGCAGCTTTCAAGCACAACATACGAGACGAGTGGCTAGCCCGGCACCTTGGTCAGGAAAAGCCGAAATCTATGGCAGCCCTCACGACACTGATGACCTGCTTTTGTACGGGAGAAGACAGCTGGCTGGCTCGCAGTAATAATATATCAAAGAACCATGGTACCTCAGATACCAAGGACGGCAATAGCAGGTCACGTCGCAACAAACATAAGCGCCGCATTAACAGCGACAATAATGAGGATACGACAGTCAATGCCGGATTCAAGGGCTCTAAACCCGGTCAGAGGAAAAAGCCATTCAAACACAGTACGCCAGGTCCGTCCAGCTTGGATCGTATACTCGATCGCTCGTGTCAAATACACAGCACCCCAGACAAGCCAGCCAATCACACCAACAGGGATTGTTGGGTGTTCAAGCAGGCCGGCAAGTTAATTGCCGAAAACAAGGACAAGGGGCCGCATAGCGATGATGAGGAAGAACCCCGGCAGCCGCACACTGGAGGACATAAGGGGTTTCCCCCGCAAGTGCGGACGGTGAACATGATATACGCAACCCACATCCCCAAGAGGGAGCGGAAGCGTGCGCTCAGGGACGTATATGCGTTGGAGCCAGTCGCCCCAAAGTTCAACCCTTGGTCCTCCTGTCCGATCACCTTCGATCGCAGGGACCACCCCACTAGTATCCGTCATGGCGGATTCACCACACTAGTCCTAGACCCAATCATCGATGGATTCCACCTCACTCGAGTCCTTATGGACGGCGACAGCAGCTTGAACCTACTTTATCAGGACACAGTGCGCAAAATGGGTATAGACTCCTCAAGGATCAAACCCACAAAAACGACCTTTAAGGGCGTCATTCCACGCGTAGAGGCCCACTGCACAGGCTCAATTACACTGGAAGTGGTCTGCGGATCACCGGATAACTTCCGAAGCGAAGAGTTAATCTTCGATATAGTACCGTTCCGCAGTGATTATCACGCGCTGCTCGGACGAACTGCATTTGCTAGATTCAATGCGGTACCGCATTATGCATACCTTAAGCTCAAGATGCCAGGACCTTGCGGAGTTATTACAGTCAATGGAAACACAGAGTGCTCTCTCCGAACAGAGGAGCACACCACGGCCCTTGCAGTAGAAGCGCAAAGCAGCCTCTCAAGGCAACCTACCAGTTCGTCGTTTCAAAGCCCGGACACCTTCAAGCGCGCTCGTGGCAATCGGCAAATAGACCGCCTGGCACGATCTGAGCTCGCGTAGCAATACGACGGCCACCCCAATCCCAGCCCAACAGCGATATTCGTGCCACGCATACATAATTACGCATTAAAAATACCATGGGCACAGGTGGGGAGGGGGCACAACTGCGGCACGCCCCAAAACGCGGCCTAAACCGCACTAGGGGCTTCCCGTTTGGTTATTTTTCTTTTTCTTTCAGGACTTTAATCTCTGGAAACACTATCCGGCAGCTCTATTGCCAAACACATGATACAGCAACCAAGGAGGCAGACAACTACGTTATACAACGGAATTCCCAGGTTGATTACAGATTTCGTATCATTCCTCAGCTCGCCCTTGGAAGGGACATAGTCCTACTCTTTTGCTTATTGCACCATCTGTATCACTCTACTTTAATGCAAGCTTTTAATAAACAATGCATGACATTACGACTATTATTGCATTTTTGTTATATATATATATATATATATATGTTTGTGTGTGTGTGTGTTCATTAATGACGCCTTGCAACCGTACACTCTGGTACGGCCAATGCACTAGGGGCATACGTACCCGCAATATGGTGTGAAAAGTCCGAACACTTTCACAAGTGCGGCACCCCGAACTTATAACATTATATGCATCAGCTCCGAATCATGTCTTTGGTCAAATGTTGGGTTTGCCCGGCTCCTATGTTTTGGTACCTTACGTTCCGCTCTATCGGCTAAGGTAGCGCTAGGAGAACTACTGCGATTGTGCCCTGGTTCTGCCGGGCTGAGCACCTCAGTAGAGAAAGCTAAAACTGACTGTCATGATAAGGCGAGAGACTGGTCGCTGTTCGGCGAGGTTTTTCGAGTCCTTAAAGACTTATGCCGCTTAGGGCAAGGGTCCGGCTCTGCCTGGCATACAGGCGTGTATCGCGCCCTGAATTCGGCCTTCCGAACACCAGGGGCTTCGCCGAAATTTAAAATTATAGAATTCTATGGCTAAGTGAGAGTGATAAAGCAATATTAGTCTGGTTGCCTTGTTCGTTGTGCTGAGCACCTCCCTCGAAGGACCCAAATATGGGAACAAGAGTGCTCAGGTTTATCCCGAACACCCCTGCACTAGCGGCATGGGGGCAGAAGCCGAGGACTAGCCATCTCTCAGATTGGATAAACAGCCAAACATAAGGTAATATTTTAAATTCAAACAAGCGTTGCATGGCGCATATGAAACAAGTTTTCATACATACAGGACAACACGAGCAAGTCTCATTCAAATATTACATTTTGCGAACACTCATCCGCGATAAGACGGGCACCCGGAAGAACACCCTCGTAGTACATATCGGGGTGGCGGTGCTCCTTTCCCTCCGGTGGCCTCTCCTTGATCAGCTTCATGGTGTCTAGCTTGACCCACTGCATTTTTACACAGGCAAAAGTCTGGCGTGCGCCTTCTATGCAGAAGGATCGCTTGACGACCTCCAGCCAGGGGCAGGCATCCACAAGCCGCCTCACCAGGCCAAAGAAGCTGTTCGGAAGGGCGTCGCCAGACCACACCCGGACTATGAAGCCCTTCATGGCATGATTGGCCGCCTTATGTAGCTCGGCCATCTGCTTCAGTTGGTCGCTCATTGGCACCGGATGTTCGGCCTCAACATACTGAGATCAGAATAGCTTCTCCGTCGAGCTTCTGTCCTCGGCCTGGTAGAATTGTGCGGCATCGGACCCACTGCGGGGCAAATCTGCGAATGCTCCTGAAGAGCTCCAGATTCGGGTAAGTGATTGGTAATTCACCTTTACATGCTTTCTTTGCATATAAAAAGCCTTACCTGCCGCTATCTTCTTCATCGCGTCGATCTCCTGAAGGGCCTTCTAGGCCTCGGCCTTGGCACTCTTCGCGCTCTCACGGGCCGCGGCAAGCTCAGACTCTTGCGTCTTCAAGTCAAGCTCCAACGCCTCATGCTTCGTCACGAGAGCCTGGAGCTCTTGCTGCACCTCGCCCACCTGAGCCTCGTGCCTCTCTCGCTCGGTGCGCTCCTTGGCCAATGTATCTTCGGCCTTGGTCAGCGCTTGCTTCAGGGTCGCCACCTCGGTCGTGGCCCCGGGCAAAACATACAATGATCCTGTCATTTTGCAATCACGTCCTTTTTATATACATATATCTATAGACGGGGTGTTACTTACCCTCGTTCTCCTCGAGCTGCCTCTTGACAAGGCCGAGCTCTTTCTTGGACCCATCAAGGTCCTACTTCAGTACGGCTACCTCCATAGTTAGTGCGGCGGACGCCAGTAGCGAAGCCTGCATATGCATATTGACATACTTATATTAGACTCCTGCGATATTATTTGACCCTCTGTTCGGCTTTTCTTTGTGAACACCGAACAAAGCATCAGGGGCTACTGTCTATGCGGTAATACTTCTACTACATTTTAAAACACTTACCTCGAAGCCTGATAGAAGGCTAGTACAGGCTTCAGTCAATCCGCTCTTGGCGGACTGAACCTTCTGGATCACCGCACTCATGATAGTGCGGTGCTCCTCCTCGATGGAAGCGTTGCGAAGCGCTTCCAACAGATTGTCCGGCACCTCTGGATGGACAGAGGTCGCTGGCACAGGCATCTCACCCATCTTAGAAGGAGACAGCCTTCCCGAGCCCGGAACCGCTGGAGGTTCCGGCGCGGTGTTCGGCTGAGGGCCAAACTCGGAGCTCTCAGGGGCCCCGTCCCCTCTGCTCCCAGAGTCCGGAAGGTCGCCTTGAGGCGCCTCCGGGACTGTCTCCCCTCGATCCGGTGCCTCTTGAGACAACACCTCGGCGTCGTCGACGGGATGAGGGGAGGTGGCAGTTGGGACTGGATCGCTATCCATGTCCGACGAGCCCAGGGAGCCGTCCGAGGATACCTCGATATTGGCTTCGGGCGGCCTGCACAATTGAGTTCGGCATTAGGAAAAGTAATGCGACAGAGGAATCCTATGGGTAACTTTGGTATTCGAATACTTACGATCTCCCCGAGGGCTTGGCCCTGGGCAATCTCTCGTCTTCACTTTCGTCGACGGCGGTGGAGCTGTCCGGAAGGAGAGTCCTTCCCTTCTTGGACCCTTCGGCCTCCCCAGTTGGGGCGGCCTTCCTTTTCTTGTCTCCCCTAGTCGGTGGGGGAGCCTCTTCTTCCTCTTCCTCGTCTTCGGGGGAAGAGTGCGACGCAGAGTCATCGGACGGTGAGTCCGACGATGCCTAGCGTCGGGAACTCTTTCGAGCTCCCTTGGCCTTGTTGGTCTTCTCCGGCACCTTCTAAGGGGCCGGAGTCAACATCTTCGCCAGAAGGGCGTCTGCAGGGCCTCTGGGCAAGGGAGCCAGATAGTCGATTTGTCCGGCCGTCTTCTGCCAGTCCTGTTAAAGGCACGGGAGTTTAGATCCCACATAAAGTCAATCTATATAAAAATAAGTATCCTGTGAAAGGTAAAACAACTTACCGCACTGGCATGGCGCTTCGCGCTGAATCCGCAATCCTCGGTGATGGGGGAGGGACCTCGACGCTCTTGAACAGCACCCTCCAGGCATCTTCATGAGTCATGTCGAAGAGCCTGTTCAGAGTTTGGTGTTGCGCCGGATTGAACTCCCACAAGGTGAACTCCCGTTGTTGGCACGGGAGTATCTGGCGGATGAGCATAACCTGGACTATGTTGACGAGCTTGAGCTTCTTGTCCACCATGTTTTGAATACATGTCTAGAGTCCGGTCAGCTCTTTTAAATTACCCCAGGATAGGCCCTTCTCCTTCCAGGAGGTGAGCCGCATGGGGGCGCCAGATCGGAACTCGGGGGCCGCTACCCATGTGGGGTCGCACGGCTCGGTGATATAGAACCACCCCGATTGCCACCCCTTTATCGTTTCCATAAAGGAGCCCTCGAGCCATGTTATGTTGGGCATCTTGCCCACCATGGCGCCTCCGCATTCCGCCTGGCAGCCGCCCACCACCTTCGGCTTGACGTTGAAGGTCTTCAGCCATAGGCCGAAGTGGGGTTTGATACGGAGGAAGGCCTCGCACACGATGATAAATGCCGAGATGTTGAGGATGAAGTTCGGGGCCAGATCGTGGAAATCCAGGCCGTAATAAAACATAAGCCCCCGGACGAAGGGATGGAGAGGGAATCCTAGTCCGCGGAAGAAATGGGTGAGGAATACCACCCTCTCATGGGGCCTGGGGGTGGGGATGAGTTGCCCCTCATCTGGGAGCCGGTGCGCGATGTCGTCGGGCAGGTATCCGGCTCTCCTCAGTTTCTTGACGTCTCCCTCCGTGACGGAGGAGACCATCCACTTCCCTCCCACTCCGGACATGGTTGGAGAAGGTTGAGATGGAAGTGAGGACTTGGGCGCTAGAGCTCAAGTGTGTGGGAGCGGATGAGCAGAGGAGGAAGAAGGTGTGGATAGAAAGGTGAATCCTTATCCCTTTATATGGGCGGACGAAACTAAGCGTCCCCACTTGCCTGGTAAAACTCGCTTATCCCCCAAGCACCGTAATTGATGGCGCGGTTGGGTTACCCACGCCCGTATTGATGAGAATCCCGTAATAAGGGGACACAATCTCTGCTTTGACAAGACGTGTCGAAAAACTGCCTCGCGTTATGTGCGGAGTTGGTTAAAAGAAACGGTTCGAATAATCACCGGGCCATGACGTAACATTATGCAGCCGAAACAAGCTAGCGACTTAGATCTACGAAAACATTATTATCTCTATGGTGGAATGTGGAACTTATTTTGCAGGGTCGGACACTATCTTCGTATTCAAATTCTTCTATGATGTATTCGGAGAAGGAACCCGCCTTGCAATGCCGAAGACAACTGCGCGCCGGACTCATCGTCATTGAAGCCTGGTTCAGGGGCTACTGAGGGAGTCCTGGATTAGGGGGTCTCCGGACAGCCGGACTATCTCCATTGGCCGGACTGTTAGACTATGAAGATACAAGATTGAAGACTTCGTCTCGTGTCCAGATGGGAGTCTACTTGGCGTGGAAGGCAAGCTAGTCAATACGTATATGGATATCTCCTCCTTTGTAACCGACCTTGTGTAACCCTAACCCTCTCTGGTGTCTATATAAACCGAAGGGTTTTAGTTCGTAGGACGACAATCACAACATACAATCATACCATAGGCTAGCTTCTAGGGTTTGGCCTCTCTGATCTCGTGGTAGATCTACTCTTGTAACACCCATATCATCAATATTAATCAAGCAGGACGTAGGGTTTTACCTCCATCAAGAGGGCCCGAACCTAGGTAAAACATCATGTCCCCTGCCTCCTATTACCATCTGGCCTAGACGCATAGTTCGGGACCCCCTACCTGAGATCTGCCGGTTTTGACACCGACAAGGTGTTTCACTGATCCAAATTGGTGAGTCTCAAGATCTGCATCAGGAATCTCCTTGTACATGCTAGCCATGGAGTTGTGATCCTTCTTCTTCTTGGCATATACATCCAAGTCATCTTCATTCTCCTAAGGAGCATTGATCAAGGGAGCCCATTCTGCTACCGTTGACTGGTATCTAGTGCCTTTAAACATCCAGACTATCTTGCCATCTGGGTAGAAGTGAGTTGTGGAGTAGAACTGCATGATAAGCTCATCATTCCACTTTGTGAGCTTCTGAGCCACAAACTCATCAACTCCACAAGCCTTGAAACTGTCATATACTCCTAGATAATGTTCTTCATTCTCCTTGATGTACTCCCAGTTGACCCATCTCATGTCACATACTATTGGTTTCTTGTCAAGCAACACTGTCTCATAAAAATCCTGATGTTCTTTGGTATGGAACCTGTAGTCCACATCAATTCTCCTTTTGGTGGCATATGGATCTGACTCTCTCCATAGCCTCAATCCTAAGTCCTTCCTGATCTTCATGTTTTCTGCTACAGGATGAGCATCATTATGATCTGGAATTTTTGGCTTTAACTTCCTCAGAACATGTGTCTCATCATCTTCTTCTTCAGCAACAGTTTCAGGCACTGGGGCCTTGTTTTTCTCAGCAGCTGGAATGTTCCTGGTACTCCTCTTTGGTGCAGTTTTGGGTTTTGGAGCAGCTGGCTTAGAAGTTCCTTTGGGCTTAGATTGAGCAGCGCCGGATCTTATGGCATCTCCCATAAGTTTCTGTGCCTTAGGTGCTGGTGCAGCATCTTCTTCCTCTTCAGAGTCTCTCATGATTGAGGATCTCCCAAGCACTCTAGCAGTGGTCTTTTTGACCCTTTCCTTCCTCTTCTTCCCTTCTGCAGCACCCTCTTTGGGTTCAGATTCCAAAGGTACTTGAGTAGAGGCTCTGGCTTTAGACATGGGAATTCTCTTTGCAGATTCCTTCTTAACCACTTTCTTTTTGGAAGTGGCCTCATCCTCAACTACCACATAGTCTTCATCCTCAGATTCAGAAGTTTTCTTCTTTCTGGCCCTGGTGGTAGCCTTTGGCAGATTGCTTGGTGTGCTCCTGCTTCCATCATCTGAGGTGCTAGAGGGACTAGCGCCCTCACTCAAGTGAACCTGCTCCTCTACCTTATTCTGACTGTCACTTTGATAAGACATAATGAAATCTCTGACAGCTGACCCTGTGAATAGATTATAGATGAGGTAGAGTGGATGAGCATCACAAAGTACAGAGGTTTTTGCAAAAGAATGAATTAAAAACTTAGTTTTAGTTTTCCACAGAAAGCATTTCGGATCTACCGATTTACAAACTCGGTGATACCGAAGCAGCTTTTGGAACCTAAACTAGTGAACTCGGTCAGACCGAGTCACAGTTCGGTGGCACCGAGACTGCTAGGGTTTCACAAAGTGCTAAACTTGGTCAAACCGATTTGCAATTCTCGGTCAGACCGAGAATCACATGTGCAATGGCCTGAGCCAAATCGGTGGAACCGATTTCATCAACTCGGTCGGTCCGAGATGGTTTCGGCAGAAACCTAACCCTAAATTTTCAATTCACGACTAAACTACGGAGTGTTTTCGATGGATAGAATGATCTCAATCGTGGCAAGATACATGGCAAAGCAATGTGCTAGGGAATCGGAGTTAGAACAGCACAAAGTTCAAGTCCATACCCTAGTTCGGCGATGAACTTGCTACGGCGGCAACGGTGGAGATGATCCCGTTGACGGCGGCGGAGACGAGCGGCAGGAGGCAACTGGCGACGAGGAGGACGATCCGGAGACCCAGGGAGGCAAAGCAGGCTAAGCGCGGGCGAGGAGGTTCGGAAAGTTTTCCAAAATTTGACCCGTGGATATATATAGCCTGACCCTGTCAGTGTGACCGAGTGGAACAACTCGGTGGCACCGAGATTCATAACTGAAGCAGTTACTGAAACTCGGTGTGACCGAAAGGTTCGAATCGGTTGCACCGAGATTGAAAACCTAGATCGACTTAGTGATCTCGATATGACCGAAATGGATGAATCGGTCAGACCGAAACACACAAAGAAGTTTTGGAAGTTTAAGTCTATGACAAATCGGGGACTCCGAGAGCTCCTCACACAGAGTGGTTCGAATATGACTTGATCAAACTTTGTGATGCAGCATGAATAGAGTTTGAGACGAGAAAAGCATAGATAGCTAGAGAAGGTTCTTAGGCATTCTTGTCCATCCACTTGTCCCAAAAAAAGGAAACCAATCAATCAAAACAACAAGTGGATGTCCTCGAATGAGTAAATTATGCAACCAACATGCTCACATAATAAAATGACAAATGAAATATGTGGCAAAGCATGCACAAACAATTCTAGCATCTATCAAGCAATTGGTGATGACTAGGTCATCTATATATGAGTATATTGAATTAGGAGTCAAATGAGAACATTTGGTCATAGGTCATACTCATCGTTTAAGCACAAGTGGGGTTACCACTTTTACCTAAAGCGTTGTTGTGTTCACACCATTAGAGTTGCTTTAACTCAATTGTTAGAGTAAAGCTCCCCCTAGATGTGAGATCCCCCCTAAGAGGGATGAACTAACGTTGGGTTTTGTCGATGATGACTTCATGTAGATGTTGAAGATGTGGATGCTCAATGTTGATGTATATCATTTGGAGCTATCCTTTGGAGTGAGTTGCACTTTCAACACCTACACGGGTTAGTCCCACAAGGAACAAACAAGGATATCCATAGACATAGAGTGATGCACACACAAGATGATGTCTATGAAATCTTTAGGTTACCTTGTCCCTTCTCTTACCAAGAGGGTTTGTGACTCCTTGAACTAGTGCAAGATGTGGAAGTTGAATGCACTCGTTCTTGCCAAAATGATAAGAGTGAAGTATGTTGGCAGAGTCACCCTCAAGAACTCTCTAGTTCTTCGGGATCCACACCATCTCGATGGGAATCCTCGTAGTTGTAGTTGTACATGATGAAGTGGAACTTGATGTAGTCTTGGGAACCCACTTGACCAAGGCCTTAGGAGCTTCTTTAAATGCATCAATTTCCTCTTGAAGCTTGTCCTTGCCTTTTTGCTTGTGGTCTTGTGGCGGAAGATCATCTTGAGCTTGTGTCCTTTTGAAAGAAGTAGGATCATACTTCTTTTGTTGAGGAACAACCTTCATCTTGGGGTATTGATCTTCTTCTCACTCAACTACATTGGCATTGAACTTTCGTTCAAAACCAATACCTTGATTCTTCCGGTGCCTTCCTTGCTTGCATACAATTTCCTCAAATTGCTTACTCCTGGCAAGGCTCTTGTAAACACCTTTCTCTATGATTCCCTTCAATAAGTTGTTTTCTTGCTCAAGTGTAACTTGTCTAAGAGAATCATTAGTGGAATCAAGAGAACTACTAGAAGCAACAACATTGGATTTAGCATGATTATTATTACTACTAGAAGAAGAATCTTTCTTGTTGTTGTTACTAGACTTGACTTGAGGCATGTAAGTGGATAAGAGTAAACGCTTGGCAATGTAAGAAGAACTTTTCTTGCGAAGATCATCATTGATTGCCTTTAAGAACTCATACTCTTGCTCAAGGTTGAGCTTCTCAAAACGTAATTTCTCATGAGTCCTTAAAAGTTCTCGATGATCTCCTAAGATAGTTTCATGAGCTACCTTAAGAGTGTTTAGTTCTTTAGTTGGAGACTCAATCTTCTCCTTATCATTGTCATTCGTTTCATCATAGTATTCATCACTATAGTTGTCAACAAGTAAATCATCATCACCTAACAAGTCATCTTCATCACTATTGAAATCAACATACTTGGGGTGTGATACCTTTGGACCTTTGGCCATGAAGCATCTTCCAATTCCTTCATTTGGTGAATCAAATATGTCGTAGGAATTGGTTGACACAAGTGCTAGACCGGCAACACCTTCATCTTGAGTATATTCGGGGTCGGGGTGATAGCTTCTCTCGGAGTCATTGTCGGAGTCAGAGCCGGATACCCATTCACCAACATGAGCTTGATGTCTTTGTTTTGTGTGGCTCCTTGATGACTTGTCCTTCCTTTCCAAATCCTTGCTTCTCTGAGAGGGTCTACATTCATATCGATCATCCCTACTCCTTCTCTCGCTTGATGGTGATTCTTCTCTTCTACTTCTTATTTTGGGAGAATCTTCTCTTCTCTTGTGGAGAGCCGTACACTCATTGGAGTAGTGTCCGGGTCTTCCACAATTGTAGCAGTTTCGCTCTTGACTAGAAGATCTTTTGTCATTGTAGGACCTTGACTTCGAACTTCTCTCTTTGCTTCTATTCTTGTAGAACTTGTCGAAGTTCTTCACCATTAAGCTCAATTCTTCATTGAAGGTTTGTTTCTCACTTGATGATGTGGGGGCTTCACATGAGGCTTTTTAAGCACCACTTGACTTGTTATGGAGCTCCTCCTTATCCTTGAGTGACATCTCATGAGCAACAATTCTTCCAGTGACTTCCGTTGGCTTGAGATATTTGTAATTTGGCATCATTTGGATCAATGTGCATATGGTATCGTATTTTCCATCCAAGGCTCTTAGGATCTTCTTGATGATGAATTTGTCGGTCATCTCTTCACTTCCTAAGCCGACAATCTCATTTGTGATAAGAGCAAGCCTAGAGTACATTTCAGCGACACCTTCACCATCCTTCATTTTGAACTTGTCAAGTTGAGTTTGAAGGACATCCAACTTGGATTCCTTGACGGAGTCGGTACCTTCGTGCATATCAATCAAAGTATCCCAAATTTCCTTTGCATTCTCAAGACGGCTGATTTTGTTGAATTCTTCGGGGCACAATCCATTGAAGAGGATATCACAAGCTTGAGCATTGTATTGTACCATCTTCAACTCTTCCGCGGTAGCTTCACGATTCGGTTCTCTCCCATCAAAGAATTCACCTTGCAAGCCATCACACACAATAGCCCAAACGGCGGGGTTATGTCCAAGAATATGCATTTTCATCTTATGCTTCCAACTAGCAAAATTTGTACGATCAAAGTAAGGACCTCTACGGTGGTAATTTCCCTCGCTAGACGCCATACTCTCCTAGGTTGTGAAACCAAGGCTATGACCACCAAAAGCTATGGAAACCAAAGCAAATGGAGACCAAAGCTATGATACCACTTGTAGGATCGAAAGTATGTCTAGAGGGGGGTGATTAGACTACTTGACCAAATAAAAATCTAGCCTTTTCCCAATTTTAGTCTTTGGCAGATTTTAGCTATCTTAGCACAAGTCAAGAAATCTTAACACAATTCAAGCAAGCATGCAAAGAGTCTATGAGCAGCGGAAAGTAAAGCATGCAACTTGCAAGAATGTAAAGGGAAGGGTTTGGAGAATTCAAACGCAATTGGAGACACGGATGTTTTTGTCGTGGTTCCGATAGGTGGTGCTATCGTACATCCACGTTGATGGAGACTTCAACCCACGAAGGGTAACGGTTGCGCGAGTCCACGGAGGGCTCCACCCATGAAGGGTCCATGAAGAAGCAACCTTGTCTATCCCATCATGGCCATCGCCCATGAAGGACTTGCCTCACTAGCGGTAGATCTTCACGAAGTAGGCGATCTCCTTGCCCTTACAAACTCCTTGGTTCAACTCCACAATCTTGTCGGAGGCTCCCAAGTGACACCTAGCCAATCTAGGAGACACCACTCTCCAAGAAGTAACAAATGGTGAGTTGATGATGAACTCCTTGCTCTTGTGCTTCAAATGATAGTCTCCCCAACACTCAACTCTCTCTCACAGGATATGGATTTGGTGGAAAGAAGATTTGAGTGGAAAGCAACTTGGGGAAGGCTAGAGATCAAGATTCATATTGTGGGAATAGAATATATTGGCCTCAACACATGAGTAGGTGGTTCTCTCTCAGAAAATGTGTATTGGAAGTGTAGGTATGTTCCGATGGCTCTCTCCACGAATGAAGAGTAGGTGGAGGGGTATATATAGCCTCCACACAAAAACTAACCATTACACACAATTTACCAATCTTGGTGAGACAGAATTGAGAAACTCGGTCGGACCGATTTAGCAAACCTAGTGACCGTTAGGATTTTCGGTGGGACTGAGATGCAACTCGGTAGGACCCATATGGTTAGGGTTAGGGCATAACGTAATCTCGGTGTGACCGATTACACAAACTCGGAAGCTAAGCAGAGAGTTGGTCAGGTAAACTCGGTGGGACCGATTTGCTCATTTTGGTGGGACCGAAATGTTACAAAAGGGAAACAGAGAGTTTACATTGCAATCTCGGTGGGACCGATCGCTCATCTCGGTAGGACCGAAATGTTACGAAGGGAAACAGAGAGATTACAACCCCTTCTCGGTGTGACCGAGATCCCTATCGGTGAGACTGATGTGCCTATGGTTTGTGGCAGTGGCTATGACATCTGAACTCGGTGGCGCTAGATAGAAAGAATCGGTGGGGCCAAGTTTGACTTTTAGTTTAGGTCATATGTGGATGTGGGAAGGTAGTTGAGGTTTTTGGAGCATATCACTAAGCACTATGAAGCAAGAACCTCATCAAGCAACACCTCATCCCTCCTTGATAGTATTGGCTTTTCCTATAGACTCAATGTGATCTTGGATCACTAAAATATAAAATGTAGAGTCTTGAGCTTTGAGCTTGAGCCAATCTTTTTGTCCTTAGTATTTTGAGGGGTCCACTTTCCTCATCCATGCCATGCCATTCATTGAGCTTTTCCTGCAATATTAATCTTGGAATAGCATTAGCTCAATGAGATATGTGTTTTTAGGAATTACCAAAACCACCTAGGGATAGTTGAACTTTCAGCAGGCGAAGACCACCTTTTGTCAGGATAACTTGTGCTAGTTGTCCCCCTTCAAACTGGCCATTGTGCGATCCCTTCCCGCCTAATATTTGGGAAGAGTACCAGGTCCTCTATAAATAAGGGTATCCACCAGCTTAGCAAAGAGGGAGGGAGGATCATCTAGACCATCCACACACACACCAGCTCATCGAGATCAAGAACACCTCTCCTCAGGAGGTTGTTCATCCCTTGTACTTGTTCATCCTCAGCCTACAAGGCAATCCACCACACCACACTGGAGTAGGGTATTACACCACAATGGTGGCCTGAACTAGTATAAACCCTTGTGTCCCTTGTTCTTTGGGTTCGGCGAGCTAGGCTTAGAGATCATTGCGAGAGTGAGCTCGCGAGGGAGAGAGATCTTCGTGCGCACCCCAGTGTTCAAACCTCAAGGGCTTACCGGAACCCGTAATCCGACGGCAGAAGATCATGATGGCATCCCTTGAGTTCCAAGACTACGTCCTCATTTGGTGGGAACAAGTCATTGAGCACCGAGTGGCAAGAGGTGAACCACCCATCACTACTTGGGTGCAAATGAAGGATGTCATGAGAGCATGCTTCGTGCCAACCTACTACAACCACGACCTCGTCAAGAAACTACAACTCCTCAAGCAAGGAACCAAGAGCGTTGAAGAATGCTACAAGGAAATGGAGATTTCCATGATACGAGCTAATGTCACGAAAGATGATGAGCGAACTATGGCACGTTTCTTGAATGGACTCTATCATCCTATCAAGAAGATCGCTGACTTCCAACCATACTTGAACCTCATCGAGCTCGTGCATCAAGCTACCAAAGTGGAACGGCAAGTGCAAGATGACTTCAAATATGCCAAGTTCTCATCCAAGTCTATGGTTTCTCCAACAACCAAGCTTCGACAACTCCAACACCTTCCAGCTCAATCAAGCCATATACAAGCAACGCCGACAAGTCGAGTTACAAGAAAACTTCGACAACCTCAAGTCATCCTCCTACTACAAGCAACTTCAAGCCAAGAGCTTCACCATCCTCTATCCCAACCGATGAGACTTTCAAGACAAGTTCCTTCAAATGATTCACATGCGGAGGCCGAGGCCACAAGTCCTTTGAGTGTACCAACAAGAGAACCATGATCCTCAACGATGATAGTACATATGACTCCATGAGCGACGGCGAAATGGAAGCCCTTGAGCAAGTAGCCATGCACCGACAAGTGAACGAAGATGAAGAGGAACAAGTCTTTTGTGACAAAGATTCAAGCCCCGCTCTCGTTGTCTCCAATGTCTTGACTTTTCAACATCAACAAGAAGAATACCAAAGATGCCATATCTTTCATACCAAGGCCGGCATCAATGGAAGGTCTGCCAAGGTCATCATTGATGGAGGGAGTTTCCATAACTTAGCAAGTGTAGAACTATGCTCCAAGCTCCAATTGGTCAAGATGAAGCACCCACATCCCTACAAAGTTCAATCGCTTAGCGACTCCGGCGCGCTACCTCTTGAGCATGTGTTGGTTTTCCCTTAAAGAGGAAAGGGTGATGCAGCAAATTAGCGTAAGTATTTCCCTTAGTTTTTGAGAACCAAGGTATCAATCCAGTAGGAGACTACACGCAAGTCACCTAGTACCCGCACAAACAAACAAGAACATCACAACCAAAGCGATGAAGGGGTTGTCAGTCCTTTCACGGTCACTTATGAGAGTGGGATCTGATACAGATAATAACATAAATATTTTTGGTATTTTATTTGTATATATTGAAAAGTAAAGATTGCAAAATAAATAGTAAACTAAAATTGTAGATCGGAAACTTATATGATGTAAAGTAGACCTAGGGGCCATATGTTTCACTAGTGGCTTCTCTCAAGATAGCAAATATTACAGTGGGTGAACAAATTACTGCCAAGCAATTGATAGAAAAGTGCATAGTTATAATGATATCTAGGCATGATCATGAACATAGGCATCACGTCCGTGTCAAGTAGACCGAAACGATTCTGCATCTACTACTATTACTCCACACATCGATCGCTATCCAGCATGCATCTAGAGTATTAAGTTCAAAAGAACAGAGTAACGCATTAGGCAAAATGACATGATGTAGAGGGATAAACTCAAGCAATATGATATAAACCCCATCTTTTTATCCTCGATGTCAACAATACAATACGCGCCTTGCTGCCCCTGCTGTCACTGGGAAAGGACACCGCAAGATTGAACCCAAAGCTAAACACTTCTCCCATTGCAAGAAAGATCAATCTAGTAGGCCAAACCAAACTGATAAGTTGAAGGGACTTGCAAAGATATCAAATCATGCATATAAGAATTCAGAGAAGAATCAAATATTGTTCATAGATAATCTTAATCATAAACCCACAATTCATCGGATCTCGGCAAACACACTGCAAAAAGAATTACATCAAATAGATCTCCAAGAACATTGAGGAGAACTTTGTATTGAGATCCAAAGAGAGAGAGATGAAGCCATCTAGCTAATAACTATGGACTCGAAGGTCTGTGGTAAACTACTCACACATCATCTGAGAGGCTATGGTGTTGATGTAGAAGCCCTCCGTGATCGAATCCCCCTCCGGCAGATCGCCGGAAAAGGTCCCCAGATGGGATCTCACGGCTACAGAAGGTTGCGATGGTGGAAAAGTGGTTGCGTGGCTCCCCTGGATGTTTTCAGGGTATAAGAGTATATATATATATATATATATATATGCGAAAGAAGTAGGTTGGTGGAGCTACAAGGGGCCCACGGGGGTGGGGGCGCCGCCCTACCTCATGGCCGCCTCGCTGCTTCCTTGACGTCCACTCTAAGTCTCCTGGATTGCGTTTGTTCCAAAAAAGATCCTCACAGAGGTTTCATTCCATTTGATATTCCTTTTCTGCGAAACACTAAAATAGGCAAAAAAAACTGCTATTTGCACTGGGCTTTCGGTTAATAGGTTAGTCCCAAAAATAATATAATAGTGCATAATAAAGCCCATAAACATCCAAAACAGATAATATAATAGCATGGAACAATCGAAAATTATAGATACATTGGAGACGTATCAAGCATCCCCAAGCTTAATTCCTGCTCATCCTCGAGTAGGTAAATGATAAAAACAGAATTTTTGATGTGGAATGCTACCTAACATAATTTTTCAATGTATTTCTCTTTATTGCGGAATGAATGTTTAGATTCGAAAGATTCGGGACAGAAGTTTAATATTGACATAAAAATAATAATATTTCAAGCAATGCTAACCAAGCAATCATGTCATATCAAAATAACATAGCCAAAGAAAGCTTATCCCTACAAAATCATATAGTTTGGCTGTAACACCCATGATGCGGCTATATCTCTCACGTGTTGGAGCACGACTTAGAGGCATAACCGCATAGTAGGCATGTCGCAAGAGGGGTAATCTTTACACATCCCATGTACTGAATAAGAAAGGCATAAAGAGTTGGCTTACAATCGCCACTTCACACAATACATAAATATAGCATACATCATCCAGAATACAATCAAGGTCCGGCTATGGTACCAAATAAAGAAAGACAACCCCAAATTCTAGATCCCCGATTGCCCCAACTGGGCTCCTCTACTGATCGTCCGGAAAAGACACATAGTAACGACCCGAATCCTCGTCGAACTCCCACTTGAGTTTGGTCGCGTCCCCTGCACTGGCATTATCGGCACCTGCATCTATTTTGAAGTAATCTGTGAGTCACGGGGACTCAGCAATCCCTGACCTCGTGATCAAGACTATTTAAGCTTAAAGGGAGGAAAAGGTAGTGAGGTGGAGCTGCAGCAAGCACTAGCATATATGGTGGCTAACTTACGCAAAAGAGAGCGAGAAGAGAGGCAAAGCACGGTCGAGAACCTAAAAATGATCAAGAAGTGATCCTGAAGCTACTTACGTTCAAGCATAACACAAGACCGTGTTCTCTTCCCGGACTCCGCTGAAAAGAGACCATCACGGCCACACACGCAGTTGGTTCATTTTAATTAATTTATGTGTCAAGTTCTCTACATCCAGACATTAACAAATTCCCATCTGCCCATAACCGCGGGCACGGCTTCCGAAAGTTCAAAACCCTGCAGGGGTGTCCCAACTTAGCCCATCACAAGCTCTCACGGTCAACGAAGGATATTCCTTCTCCCAGGAAGACCCGATCAGACTCGGAATCCCGGTTACAAGACATTTCAACAATGGTAAAACAAGACCAGCAAAGCCGCCCGATGTGCCGACAAATCCTGATAGGAGCTACACATATCTCGTTCTCAGGGCACACCAGATGAACACTACGTACAACTAAAACCAACCCTCAAGTTTCCCCGAGGTGGCGCTACAAGTGGCTCTGTTTTGGACCAACACTCAGAGGAGCACTGGCCTGGGGGTTTAAAATAAAGATGACCCTTGAGTCCGCGGAACCCAAGGGAAAAAGGCTTAGGTGGCAAATGGTAAAACTAGGGTTGGGGCTTGCTGGAGGAGTTTTATTCAAGGCGAACTTTCAAGGGGTTCCCATAACACCCAACCATGTAAGGAACGCAAAATCAAGGAACATAACACCGGTATGACGGAAACTAGGGTGGCAATAGTGGAACAAAACACCAGGCATAAGGCCAAGCCTTCCACCCTTTACCAAGTATATAGATGCATTAAAGTAAACAAGATATAATAATTATATCCCAACAATATCCATGTTCCAACAAGGAACAAACTTCATCTTCACCTGCAACTAGCAACGCTATAAGAGGGGTTGAGCAAAGCGGTAACATAGCCAAACAACGGTTTGCTAGGAAAGGTGGGTTAGAGGCTTGGCATGGAAATATGGGAGGCATGATATAGCAAGTGGTAGGTATCGCAGCATAGCAATAGAGCGAACAACTAGCGAGCAAAGATAGAAGTGATTTCGAGGGTATGGTCATCTTGCCTGTGAAGTTCTCCGAGTTGACAAAAGCTTGATCCTCGTAAGCGCACTCAACGGGTTCCTCGTTCAAGTACTCGTCTCCCAGCTCTACCCAAGACAAGAACACAAGCAAAAGACTAAAAATCAATCACGGTGCAATGCGCAAGCAACATGATGCAAAACATGGCATGTTATGCGGGATGTGATATGCAATGCATATGCGTGCTTTGGAAAGGAAATATTGAACCAGGCATCAACTTGGCAAATCAAGTGTGCCGCTGGAAAGATGAGTTGATTTCGGTCGAAATAGATATAAAGATCACCGGAATCGGATGCACGGTTTGCAAATGGAAAGCAAAACAATGATGGCACAATTCTGGATTAACAGCACGATGCCATCTAGAATGCAACAAGAAACTAAGCTACTGCACTCCAACATAGCAACAAAGCACATGGCAGTGATCTAATCACAATGCTTGACAAAAGATAAACACTGAGCTACGGCTAAATCACACAAGATCAGGTTCAAACAAGCATGGCAAAAGTGCAAAAGATATCAGCTTCACAGACTTAGTGAAAATACTAACATGTCAGGAATTAACATCAGGAAGCAATGTTTAGAGCAAGCAAACAACATGCTACAAGATCATATCATAGCAATACAAGGCATGGTAGCAAGAGTGGAACAAAACACCAGGCATAAGGCCGAGCCTTCCACCCTTTACCAACTATATAGATGCATTAAAGTAAACAAGATATAATAATGATATCCCAACAAATATCCATGTTCCAACAAGGAACAAACTCCAACTTCACCTGCAATTAGCAACACTATAAGAGTAGCTGAGCAAAGCGGTAACATAGCCAAACAACGGTTTGCTAGGAAAGGTGGGTTAGAGGCTTGACATGGCAATATGGGAGGCATGATATAGCAAGTGGTAGGAATCGCAGCATAGCAATAGAGCGAACAACTAGCAAGAAAACATAGAAGTGATTTCAAGGGTATGGTCATCTTGGCTGCAAAGTTCTCAGAGTTGACGAAAGCTTGATCCTCGTAAGCGTACTCGATGGGTTCCTCGATCACGTACTCGTCTCCCGGCTCTACCCAAGGCAAGAACACAAGCAAAAGACCAACAATCAATCACGGTGCAATGCGCAAGCAACATGATGCAAAAACATGGCATGACATGCGGGATGTGATATGCAATGCATATGCGTGCTCCAGAAGGAAAATGATGAACAAGGCATCAACTTGGCAAACCAAGTGTGCCGCTGGAAATATGAGATTATTTTGGTCGAAATCGATATAAAGATCACCGGAATCGGATGCACGGTTTGCAAATGGCAAGCAAAACGAGAATGGCACAATTCTGCGATTAACAGCACGATGCCATCTAGAATGCAACAAGAAACTAAGCTAATGCATTCCAACAAAGCAACAAAGCATATGGCAGTTATCTACTCAAGATGCTTGACGAAACATGAACACTGAGCTACGGCTAAATCGCACAAGAGCAGGTTCAAACAAGCATGGCAAAAGTGCAAAAGTTATCAGCATCGCAGACTTGGTGAAAATACTAACATGACAGGAATTAACATCAGGAAGCAATGTTTAGAGCAAGCAAAAAACATGCTACAAGATCATATCATAGCAATACAAGGCATGGCATTAATATACTCAAAGCATAGCCCAAATGTCCCTTACTGACCATAAGCCAAAAAGGATCAAAAGATATGATGGCACCCATGTAAACATAGCAAGTTTCATTAACAGATTCAGACTTAGCAGAAAACGGAGCATGGCATAAACAGAATTATGAAGGCCTCTTTGTGAGCTCGATACACTCACCACAAGGCATTGCATGAAAAACTAAGCATACTACCAGAAAGAAGACATGATCATAAGGCTAACCATGGCAAGAACAAGTTTATAGCATGCTTGGATCAACTACAACAACCATGGCAAAATTGATTAACATGTAAACAATCTGCCAGGAACATTTTATAGCAAAAGTAGAGCAAGATTAAGTCATGCTAGGGCACTCAATAATTGCAAACAAGGGCATGGATGGATAGAGCACAACCATATGTCAAAATCATCCTTACTGAAGATACTCAAACAAAGCATGTATCTCTCTGTAGCAACATGAATACATGGCATACAAATAACAGTAGGAAATGACTGTGAAATTCCTGAGATCCTGAAATCAACAATAACCCGAAGGCTACTTTGCATGCTTGTTCTAGTCACCACAAAGATCACAAAAATGCATGTCATACACCCCTGTAAGGATGGCATGGCATAGACCAAAACAAATGTAGAGCTCATGACCATATGCAGCACACAATAAATGTAGCAAAAATGACAAATCCTCATACTCAGATAAGAATCAGTACCTAACATTTTATAGCACTCTTGCATCAACTATTTGGGCATCAAGATAGACACAAACAAACATATCACAATGGAATGAAATGAAGAACACATCATGATGAACATTTTGATATATTGCACGCACAAAACGGAGCTGTATGCAACAAGTTATGGCACGGTGAACAGGGGCTGAAAATGCTAGGGGAAAAGACTTAGAGAAAATCAACCTCTCCGAAAGTCAACGGGATCTAGGGTTTAACAGTGTGGAAGCCGAGATTCGCCGGAGTTAGCTGGCCGGAGATGTCGCCGGACTTGCCGGAGAAGAGGGAGGTGGCCGTAGGTGAGGGAGAGGTTGGCCGGACTTGACGCCGGTGACCCGATCTAGCGAGGCGACGGCGGAGCGGAGAAGAAGGTGAGGGCGCGGGTTCCGGCAGCGTGGGAGCGCGGTGAGTGGGGCGGCGAAGCTGGGTGACGGTCGGTGGCGAGACGCAGCGTGGTGGTGACGGAGGCGCGCGGCGGCCTCGGGCGGGTCGCCCGCGGGCTGCGGCGATGGGGTACGGGCCCGCGGGGGCGGATCTGGGCCCGACGGGCCTCGATGGTCCATGGGGACAACGGCGGTGATGTGGCGGCGCAGGAGTGGCTGAGGCGGCGGAGCGGATGCGTCCAGTCCTATCCGGACGTGTCCGGCGGCGCGGGGAAGAAGGGGCTAGGGTTTGGTCTGCGAAAATTTCGGAGGGGATCACATATTTATACCTAGCAGGAGGTAGGAGTGTCCAAATGGAGAGCGGTTTTCGGCCAGGCGATCGTCATCAAACAACTGGGAGGATGTAGGGGTTTTGGATGGGTTATAGGGCCGCTTTGTAGGGGTGTTGGGCTGCAACACACATGAGGCCTTTACGGTTCCCCGGTTAACCGTTGGAGTATCAAACGGGCTCCAAATGGCACGAAACTTGATAGGCGGTCTATCGGTGGTGTACCAAGACCGTTTGGCAAATATCGGTCCATTCTGAGAATATTTAACACCTGCTCACGAAAAGAGACAAAAGGGGGCGTCGGAGGACGTAGGAGTGTCGGATCGCAAAACGGACAACAGGAAATGCTCGGATGCATGAGACGAACACGTATGCAAATGAGATGCACATGATGACATGATATGAAATGCATGACATGGAAAAAAATGCAAATCGAAGACAAAACCCAACCACGAGGAAATCTCATAACTTAGAGCCGAAAATGGCAAGAGTCGGAGTACAAATATGGCAAGTTACATCCCGGGCGTTACATTGGCCATGCTTCATTTTCGTCACACAAAATGCTCCCATCATGCACAACCCTAATAACAAGCCAAGTGATTGTTTCATACTTTAGTCTTTTCAAACTTTTTCAACTTTCACGCAATATATGAGCGCGAGCCATGGATATAGCACTATGGGTGGAATAGAATATGATGATGGAGGTTGTGTGAGAAAACAAAAGGGAGAAAGTCTCACATTGATGCGGCTAATCAACGGGCTATGGAGATGCCCATCAATTGATGTCAATGCAAGGAGTAGGGATTTCTATGCAACGGATTCACTAGAGATATAAATGTATGAAAGCTCAACAAAAGAAACTAAGTGTGTGTGCATCCAACTTGCTTGCTCACGAAGACCTAGGGAATTTTGAGGAGCCCATTTGATGTAGGGTGGAACCCTAATCGGCCGATCTTTCACGAAAGGAGCGGATCCCACGATGAACACGGAGAACACGGGGAGGGAAACGAGGAAAAACACAAGCGAAAACACAAGAGGAACACTCAAACTAACAAGAACAAGTCACACATGTGCTAGATCCTCGGATACATAAGAGTTCACACGGTACACGATCAACTAGGGATGATACAAGGGTAGCCGGTCTTCTCCGTGAGGAGGTCTTGAGTTCTTCCCTAAAAGGGGTCTTGAATCTGCTTGCGGGATCTTCTCCGGTGGAGGCTTGAATCTCCGAGGAGAAGGTGTCCAAGTGGATGAGCAAAGCTCTCACACAAAATATGAGCTAATCCTTTGCTAACCCTAAAACCTAGGTGGAGGGGAAGTATATATAGTCCAAGGGGCGAAGGGGTACATAGGCCTCGGCCCGGAAGTACTGCATGTAGGCAGGGGAGGCCGGATGTCCGAGCGACGGGCCAGATGTACGGGGCTTCACGGAGAGCCGGATGTCCAGGCTGGAGGAGCTGACTTTGTTGCTCTCTGTTTTGTGGTGTTTGGATTTCCGGGGGCGAGGCCAGATGTCCGGGACTTGGCAAGGCGCCGGATGTCCGGGGTTGACGCTGGATGTCCAGGGCCTGTAGCACTTGGCGGCTGGGCGGCTGTTGCTGTAGTGGTCGTGTCCAGCGGCCGGATGTCCGGGCCTGGGGCCAGATGTCCGGGTCCTGGAGCTGCCTTCTTCTCCTTTCAGTGTTTCTCTTCATCCATGGACTTGGCGGTTTGTCTGACTTCATGTGCATCTTCGGGAGGGTCCTTTTGATACCTAATCATGCATAACATTCCGGACTTAGGTAGTAGCCATGTCTCGAGAGGATCAAATGGGATATCACTAAGGAAAGAAGTCACCTCGTTCTCGAGAGCTCTAGCTCGGGCTCGTGTCATGGGTCCTCTTGGCACTTGATGAGACGGTGGTAGGTACATGGGGATGACCATAGGATGCTCCGCATCATCTCCCCTCCTTGGGAAAGATCCGACCTCGGATCATAATCTTCATCACCATGGTAGGGCGAGAGATCTTTAACGTTGAAGATGTCGCTCACGGAGTATGATGTGCATAGATCGATGTGGTGGCACTCCTAAACTTGAAGGTGCATAGGGTCCATCTCCAATGTCGATCCTCCATCCGATATATGTATCATGTAGACAAGAAGAAGGAAACAACAATGAAAGTATGGCCCATCCAATATGCATATGTGAAGATGGCACAAAGGGAAGGAGTTCACCTTTATGAGGATGTCGAGAATGTTGGTGTTGCACATCATATATGCCTTCACATAACCAATATGTCTCGTGATGGAAATGCCTTGAGAATCCTTAAAAATGAAAGAACATGACAAACACTCGAAAAACAAATGAGGTTAGCGGAAATGCAAAACCTATCATTCATGTGGTAAGATACCCAACAAGTGTATGCATCATGCTCATCATAAGAATGGACAAAGGAGCATTTCATAGTATGGAGGCATAAGATGCTAGAACAACCAAAGAGATTAAGCTCAATCAAACAAGCATGCATCACAAGTAATATGTCCAAGTATCCACGATCAATAAGCATAGATGCAACAATTGGAGGCAAGCGACAATGAACAAGATGTAACATGTGAGAGGCACGAGCATATATGTTATCAACCCAAGAAAGCGAGTAAGAGTTGAACATGGGTGATGCGACAAAGCAAGCAATCATGGTGATCAAGTCAAGCAATCTAGTAGTGCGAAGATGCAACATACTAGAAGTAATCATGGAAAGCATGTCATGGGTGCAAATACTATGCATGACTAATTCACATGACATAGCACAAGCATGAAAGGAGGATATGAGCAAAATAGCATCAATAGCATGAGGCACATGATAAACATGGAAATAGCCACAAGGATCTCCACCAAGCATGCAAATACACATAGGAGTAGCATAATGGTGAATCATGGGTAGATGCAAGCAAGGGTCACAATTGCATGGCAAAGGCATAGAAGCAAGCATAGCATGCAAAGTGAACACGATAAATTGAGCAAGAGAGCGGTATATAGCCCATAGTTGTGTGAGAGCCAAGTGAGAGAGATGCGCGTAGTCGTTGCGTGAAGAGCGCGGTGGGAAGGATAGTTCACGAGATACCAAGTCATCTTTGCTCTCAGGAGCTCGTTTCGTCGACTCTTGGGATTGAGAGGTTGATGAGTATACGTGAGTAGCTACACAAAACAAAGACAAAAGGAAAATTGTGTGTGTGTGGTAGATGTACGCATCATCCATCATGATGCCCACGTGCAAGTGTTGGTTAGCACAAAATAGCCAATGCTCAAATAAATGAGATGCGTGATATAGAAACATGTCATCCATCATGAGAGGTTTGTTGTTATGTATAGCATAATGGAGATTCAAATTGTGTAATGCATCATGGGAAACATCTAGAGCATTGTTATTCATGGAATGCATATGGTGCAAGCAATTATGGGACTCATGCAAAGTATGGAATACATCAAAATCTCCTAATATGTGTGAGGAAACTATGGGGGTCTCCTCATGAGCATTAATGGAAACATCACATGGAGTGACAACATCCAAAATAATGCATATTTGGAACAGTGTGATCATGGCATGACATAGTAGATGAATTGCGCAAATCATGTAAAGGAAGCATGGCAATATCATCACATGAAAAAAAAGCCAATGACCATCATCTCATCATCTATGCCATATGTGCAAATGGGATTTATTTTAATGGGGCATGCATAGCTACTATGTTGAGATTGAAATGATGCAATATGGGATATCTCACGCATAGCATATGACAAGTTCAAAGGATTATCAAACATGACGTGACCAATAGAATTTTCACATGATATCCTATGTAGCATGGCATCACAACCAGGCAAATCAACATGCTCATCATCATATTCATCATAAATGGGTAAGTCATGACATGAATAATTCGCAGCATGGGTATAGGTGGATCAACATCATGCAAGCAATCATTAGTGAGATTGTCCACTAGTGGGACAAGAGAAGCACCATCACCTATGTTACCTTTGGAGCATCGCTCATGTGTTGTAGGTGAGGTGTCGAAGACCAAGTCGTGGTCATCTTCATCTTGATGGAACCATGTGGGGGTGCATATTCTTCCACCATGGCCATCTTTGTCTCCATTGGAGGTATGGACTTGTCGAGGATAGGCATGTCATCATGTAGGAGACCTAGCACCAAAGAAGAAAACACACTCGGGGTAGAGGTTAAGTCGTTAGAAATCATAGTGGCCTCACGTGCCGTGTCAACTACCTCACTCACTAAGTGTGGTGGCTCACTCACTCCTTCTTGGATGCCCGCAAGTGTGGGGCTAGTGGTGGTCACAATCATACTCTCATAGGAAATGCACTCAATTTCACAAATGGTGGAGTCACTCATATCACTCATTTTGGGGTGGCTCTCCTCACATGGAAATTGGGGCATCTCTTTATATGTGCGTGTTGGAGAGATGTTGGTGCAAATGGCTCCATGCTCAATCGTGTTGTAGTTGTAGCCGTGGATGAAGGCTGAAGATGGCACATCATCACCCTCCTCTAAGACCAAACATAAGGTCTCATGTGCGGTCTCGTAGCTTGAGTCTGAGAATGGGTCCAATATGGGTGCCGTCTTCATGTTGTTGAAGAGGTTCATGCTCGTCGCCGTTGTCGAAAGGGATGGCCCTTGGTCGACCTTCTTGTCACCGTCTTGTTGTTGGAGGCCCATATGATGTGGCACCTCGTAGCTCATCTCCATGACCGAAGGGAAATTCCCATGCTCGGCCATCTTCCTTGGGGGCTTCCGAAGATGGAAGTGTCGCCCTCGCTCGTAGGTGGTCGCCTTGTAGGTGAAGATGTTGATGTAGGCGAACTCACGGGAAGTAGGCAAAGATGTCGTATGTCCGAAGGCGAGGATGCCTTGATAACACTTGGCGAAGATGCCAAAGTGGTCGGTGTAGCCGTAGCTCCGTCTTGTGGTGCTCGTCTTGCGATCTTCTCGTTTGCTCTTGAAGCTTGGCATGAAGTAGTGCTTGTTGGGACTTGTAAGTTTGCGCTTGGCGAGCATCTTCATGATGATGGTGTCATTGTCGTGCTTGAGCTCGATGGCGTTCGTCGTCGTCGTGCACGTGATGCTTGGAGGTGACTTGCCCTTCATGACGATGTGGATCACGAACGTGATGGTGGTCTCCATGGAGATGTGGACGTGGACGACTTGCGCTTGTATCGCTTGGGTGCTTCGAAGATGATCGATTTGCTCGCCGCCACCTTGAAGATGACAAAGGGGAAGTAGACTTGATCAAGGCTCAAATCTCCTCCATCCTTGCATCTTGCTCCTCCTTTTGTGCGGAAAGCTTGTTGTCGATGTAGTCCCTTTTCCTTGCTTTGGAGTGACGAATGTCGATGGAGAGGTTCTCGATGCGCTCTCGCAATCTTGATTGTGCGCCTTGCATTTGTCGTTGTAGATCGAAGATTGACGCTTTGGTGATGTAGTTGTTCACGCCGTCGTTGTTGTGGAAGACCGGAGATGAAATGCCTTGCCTATCCATCACTCCAAGAGAAAAATGTGAGTGGTAGAAAGAGAAGAACGAATATCAAATGTACCTTGACCGGAGTTGAAAGTGGATCAATGATCACTCCAATGTGGACTAGGAAATAGCATAATTGGTACCAATTCTAGTCGGTTTCTCACACCTACACAAGTAAGGCTTATGGTGGAGCTCGGTGAAGATAGTGGCACAAAAATTTGATGCAAAATGTTAGCAAGAGTCAATAATGTTGAAAGAGATTCACAAATTTGCAAGTGAAACAAGTAGACCAATAGCAATATGTGGCACACGGAAACACACACACGGATAGATAAATGGGGTCATGCAACCAAGGATGAGCACAAAATGTGGAATCCACGGAAAACGCTCGTGTTGCACAACTCAAGAGAGACGCTAGCACGATTGCTCAATAGGAGGATACGACACTTGTGCACAACCTATAAGATGCGAAATGGATAAATTTCTATCCCAAGTATGCTATGTATGTATAGCTCCCGGTGTTATGATCCAAGATGATCTTATATGCAATGTGGTATGATGCTATGGCACTTGCTTACAAGCTCTTTGTTCACTCTTTTTCTTTGCTTAAAAGCTTATTCTTTTTTTGTATGACAACTTTTGCACAATGCAGAAACCAAGATAGCAATTGTATATATGCGGGAACAAACTTGTGGCACAAAGGATGATATGATACCAAGATGATACCAATATGGTATGGTATCTATGCAATGTATGGTGTAGCTCGATGATCACTAATGTGCACAAGTAATGTTGCCGGCAATACTCAAAGGCTAGTCTCGATAGGCAAGTGACGCAAAAATGGGCTAGGGGTTATCAATGCAATTGCAAGGGAATATACAATGGAGGGATACCACGATACCGAGATGATATGGAGGTTACCGTCAAGGGTTTGTCGTTTGTAAGCCATGGACGGATGATGGTGAAGTGGTCAATGTCGATGACGAATTCGAGGCGATAATGAGTGGCGGTGATGTTGATGGAGATATCAAGATGATGGTGACTCATCCCTAAGTAGCCGAAACACCTTAGGAAACGGAAAAATCACGAAATCAAAATCTCAAATGTCAAATGGTGGTATCGGGATGTGGTGGTGGTTTTGTGGAAACTCAATGGAATTGCGGAATGGCAATGATGGGTTGTGGAATATGCAATGCGGAAATGGAGGGTAAGGTGGTGGACTATACACGGTGCCGGAGTTGGAAACGTTGTCCCTAAGTAGTCAAAACACCTTAGGAGACACAACTCACAACACAAACAAAATTGGGTTAAGGCGTGGTGGTGGAAGTGTATGGTGGTCAAGCCTATGCGGGAGTTATGGTGGTGGTTGAAGAAGCAACTGTCCCTAAGTATCCAAGACACCTTAGGAGACTCAAATCACTCCTCAAGCAACCACTAATGCGATGGGGAACAAAATTGGTTAGGTTGCGGAAGTCGGTGGTGGTTATGTGGAGGTTGTGGTGGAAGACCTAGGCAAAGTTGCCAAAGTTCCTAAAATTTGATGGAGTCAAATGGTGATGGTAGTATTTTTGTCTGAAGGCGGATGTCAAGAGCTTCAAAACGAGCTAAAGAACGTCAAAAACGGACTACAGATGAATTAGTTATGGACAAAACGGTGAAACAGGGAAGGTTGGAACCCCAGGGGCTGGACATCCGGGGTTGGGTCCGGATTTCTGGGTGTCAGTGTCCAGAACCGAGCAGATTTGGCGTTTCAGGAGCTGGATGTCTGGCCGGGGACCTGCATGTCCGGCCGGATGGCCGGGATGTCCGGCCCGACGATTCCAGATCTCGTTTGGGGCGGAAAATTTCGAATTGGGGGCGGAAATTGATGATTCTAGGGTCAAAATTGGAGAGATTTCGTGGATGAAAGATGGGGAAACTTGGGGATATGCTAGATCCACTTGAAACCAAGCAAATCCATGGATCAAATCCAACAAAACTTCATCAAACAAACAAATCACAAAAAAAATTGTGGCTATTTTTGGTGGGGAATTTTCGAATTTAGGACGAAATCAACACAACTAGGCTAGAAAACAACAAGGGGGGCTCTGAAATCATGATCAACATGGCTCATGATACCAAGATGGTGTAGGGTGGAACCCTAATCGGCTGATCTTTCATGAAAGAAGCGGGTCCCACGATGAACACGAACAACACGAGGAGGGAAACAAGGGAAAACACAAGAGGAACACTCAAACTAACAAGAACAAGTCACACATGTGCTAGATCCTCGGATACATAAGAGTTCACACGGTACACGATCAACTAGGGATGATACAAGGGTAGTCGGTCTTCTCCGTGAGGAGGTCTTGAGTTCTTCCTTAAAGGGGTCTTGAATCCGCTTGGGGAATCATCTCCGGTGGAGGCTCGAATCTCCGAGAAGAAGGTGTCCAAATGGATGAGCAAAGCTCTCACACAAAATATGAGCTAATCCTTTGCTAACCCTAAAACGTAGGTGGAGGGAAGTATATATAGTCTAAGGGGCGAAGGGGTACATGGGTGTCGGGGAACTAATCCACGAGCACCTATGGGACCGGCGGACCGAGCCCCTTTCGGTTCGGCGAGGGGGGGGGGGGCGGAGATCGCATGAAGAGCAGATCGAGGCGAAACACACGAGCAGCTTACCCAGGTTCGGGCCGCACGGATGCGTAAAACCCTACTCCTACTTTGTGGTTTGTATTGAGTTCTTGCTCTGGAGCGCTGAGTGCTACAGTACACACCAGCAGCTAACGAGATCGAGCGTGAGTGTTCTCTCCTTCCTCCCTCTCCCCTCTATGTTGCGCATGGGCCTCCTTTTATATGCTCAAGGGGTCACTGACAGGTGGCAACGTAGACAAAGGGTAAAAATGGAAAGGTGCTGCGGTTGGTACAGCTACCTGCTACAGTGTATCATACCTAACCCTGGCGGCTGGGGACAAGGGCATTAAATGCCCGTCTGCGTCGCCCAAATAGTACAAAAGGGACCGTCAGGGACGCCACCACTCGCCATGATGGCAATCTTGTCAGTGCCGCTTGCCACTGCGCACCGCTGGCTGCACAGCCTCCCGCCACGTACGCCTGGAAGGGTCCCAGAGCGACACGTTGGTGGATGTGCTGGAGCGCGGGTACAGAGTGGTGGCTTGCCACGGCAAGCGCCTTGCCGCGGTCGTTGTCTTGTCGCGTCCGGGAGCTTGTCGCTCACCGGGCCTTGCCGGGACGCGTGGCGCGTCGCGGCAAGTTCCTTGAGATGCCTTGGTTGGCCTTCCCGGCAAGCTCCTCTTGCCGGGGTCTTGTCTCCTTGGCTTGAATACTTTGTTCTTGAATGGCTCCAAAGGAACCACGGAGGACCTTGGCGGTCACCCGGCAAGCCTTGCCGCGGGATGCTGCGACTGCCCGTGCACAAGTTCGGGATACTAGGGTACCCCTACTCTAGTTCACCGACAGGAGCCCCCGGGCCTGGGCCATACACGGTGCCGAGTGCTGTTGGGCCAGGCCCAAAACAGGGCACGGGCACGCGCGGCCTGGGTTACGCCGTATCTCTCCCCGTATCCACCGCGCCCTCCCCGAACGGCACGCATTGAATGCGGCGTCGTGGGAGAGATCGTGGGTGGTTTCTTTATTCGGAAAGGCGAAACGTCCGCCCCTCCCTCTTTATAAGCAGGGGAAACAGGGGTAGTTCGCCCATTCGCCGGTTGCTACTCCAATCTCGGAAACCTCCGCCGCTCCCCCGTCTTCGCCACCAGCACCACCAACGCCGTCGACCTCCTCCACCACTTCCGCCATGGCTCCGAAAGCCGACAAGGGGAAGGTTGTGAAGTCGACCGAGGCGCAGCGGCTTGCGGCGCTGCGAAAGGAGCGGGCAATCTCCCCCCCCCCAAGCTCGCCGCGAGGGAGCTGAGGGAGTATTACTACCTCTTCTGGTCGACGGAGACGCGAGCGCATCCATGCACGAAGGTACTTCCAGCCGCCGCTTGGAAAATGGCTCCAAATGGATATCCGTTCTTTGCCGTGTTCTTCTACTGCGGGCTCTGCCCGCCTTTCTCTGAGTTTTTCTGCGACATTATGAACACCTACGGGTTCCGCCTCCTTGACTTCACCCCCAATGCTGTTCTGACCATGGCAGTTTTCGCACATCTCTGCGAAAACTTTGTCGGAGTCTATCCAAATGTAGCCCTTTTTCGCCACTTCTTTATGCCCCGAGTAGAGAGAGGAGAGCCTTTATCCGGCGGAATCGCCTGGATCTCGAGGGCCGGCAAGAAGGATGCTTATCTGGAGGGAGAGTTCCGCGGCAAGTGGGAGGAATGGAGAGCAGACTGGTGCTGGATTGTCGAGGAGAACCCGCAGCCGTTTACCGCCTCGCGCCAAGCCCCAGCAGCACGCGGCAGCGATTGGAGCAACGTGGCCTCGGAAGACGATAGGCTTAAGATTGCCGTCACCCAGATCCAACGCCTCAGGCTTGCCGGGCTCACTGTAGGCGCTGTTGGCACAGATTTTCTTCGCCGCCGCATCGCCCCCCTGCAGGAACGGAGGAGACCCGCCTGGGAATTCAAGAATGCGGCGGATATCATGAGGCTGCGTCCGGGCCTCAACTTCAACCTCACTGTTCTGGAGCTTAACGCGATGCTCCAGGAGCTGTTCAAGTACGACCCTGAACATCCTGAAGTGTTCAGGTTGCCGAAGGGTGTCGTTCCGCTGTGCAACAACTCCGCACTCAACCGCATCCGTGCAATGATGCTGCTGTGCGATTCGCATGGAATTGTCCCAACTTGGCAAGAGCCTGCAGACGACGTCGTGCAGGAGTTCTTTGACGGCTTGGTAGAAGTGTCGGTCCGCTCCGACGAAAAGAAAGGCCTCACTCGCGACACCACCGATGCGGAGATGAAACGCATCGCCACCAGGCTGGAAGAGGCGGCGGCAGCCGCAGCTGCGGGCGAGTTTGGATTCACTGTGGAGGAGGCAGAGGCAGCAGAGGCGGCAAGCCGTACCGAGCGAGAGGAGCTTGCGGCGAGGAAGAGCTTGCCGGGCATGACGTCGAGTCGAGTGAGTCCGCCGAGGATACGAGCGGCTCGTTGGAGATCAACTCCTCTTCCTCCTCATCCTCAGACAGCTCGCCGCAAGCAGAGCCCCCAGCGCCACCAAGAAGGTGTCTCCGCAAGGCCGGGGACATAGCGGGGCGGCGGGCGAGTCGACAGTCACCGCGCCGCGCGACACGCTCCACCGCGGCAAGCACTGTTGCCGCGGGAGCTCCTCATGCTGCTGCGGCAACCGGAGCGGGGTTGTCTCGGACCACCGCCACTGTTCCCGCCAAGCGGCCAAGGGAACCTAGTCCTCCGCCTCCTCGCACCGGACGTGAGCTGGACTTCGGCTTCTCCGCGTTCAGCTCCGACGAGGAAGAAGAAGAGTAAGATTCTCTTGTTGTACTTGTAGTTCTTCAATTCTTGTTGTTTTGTCTTGTATCTCATTTGCTTTACTCTGAACCTATTCCTTTTTAGGACTCTGGCCCAGAGAGCAGCAAAGAGAGCCAAGGTCCCGGTGATTATCATCGAGGACGAACCCACCGCGACAGCAGGGGGTGCGTCCGAGACAACCTTGCCGGACCCGGCAACTGTTCTCCAGAGCAGCCCCAGCGTAAGTATATGGTTCGCTTTCCACTGTTGGGCGCGCATGGATACTCTTTCTTTGCTGACATCTGACTGTTGGTTTGTGTAGGAGCAGAGCAGCCCCACCAGGAGCGCCTGGAGGCCGCCCCCGAAATGCCAAGGGAGAGTCCTCCGGCAAGGGAGAGGTCTCCGGCAAGGGAGAAGTCTCCGGCAAGGGAGAGTTCTCCGGCAAGGGACAGCACCAGCGGCCCCCCAGCGGCGGAGACCACGACTGCAGAACCCAGTACAAGTAATCCTCTCGCTTCAAAACTTCCCTTGGGTTCTTCTTCTTTTGATCTTCTTTTTTGGATATTTGCCTGACTCTTCTCCTTTTTCCGGCCGTCAGACCCATCTGCTGCGGAGCCGATGGAGATCGAGGTCGCCGACGACGACGCCGCTGCCACTGAAGAAGCAGCTGGCGCTGATGATCCCGCCGGCGCAGAGGCCGCCAAAGCTGCCGCCGCAGAAGCAGGCAGGGGGTCTGGCGATCGCACTGACGGCCCTGAGGCCGCAGGAGCGCCAGGCGATACGCCAACCGCCGATCCCTCCGCCGTTGCCGCAGCGTCAGGCTCCGAAGAGCCCCAGCCAGGCGTCTACTTGAAGGCCGACGATGGCGTCTTCATCAACCTCCCCTGGGCGTCAAGCTCCAGGGCGCCGGTCGAAGGAGAGAGCTTCGACGGAGAGGTGCTCGCCTCCGCTGGGCTGGCGCTGGTTGACGCGCCGAGCAGCAGCAGTAGGGAGCCTGAGGAGGAGCGGCTCCTGCGGAAGCTGGTGTCGCTCTACCGTGCCCGGCAAGCCAAGCTAGAATCCCGCGAGGCGCTTGTTGTGAAGGCGGGAGTGGACATCAAAAAGCGCACGGAGGAGCTCCGGGGTCTCAACCAGGAAGCTCTCCGGTCCCTGGCAGAGGAGCGGGCGCAACTCACCGAGGAGCAGAAGGCCTTCCTCCTCGAGAGGGCTGAAGTCGAAGAGCAACAGCGGCTTGCCGCTGAAAAGCTGTCTGCACAGGAGGGCGAGCTGGCGCAGCGGAAGGTCAACCTTGACTGCCACGAAGAGGAGCTTGCCGCGCGCGAGCAAACATTCGGCGGAGCCCTCAAGCAAGCAGAGGATGCTGCCGCAGCTGCTGAGGCTGCCAAGAAGGAGCTGGAGACGAAGGTGGCGCAGCTGGAGGCCGGTCTCAAGGCGAGCGATGAAGAGCTTGCCGTGCTCAAGCGTGAGCGGGAGAAGGACGCCTACAGCCACTCAGAGCTGCAGGCCCGTCTCGCCGAGAAGGGCAAGGAGCTTAGCGCCGCCAAGGACTCCAATGTAGATCTTGAGTTGAAGCTGATTACTTTGACCAAGACGCTGGACGGCGCCAGGGAGAAGGATGCGGCCTTGAAGGAGGAGGTCAAGGCCGACAAGGCGCTGCTGGCGAGTGCTGCCGCCGCCCAGAACACTTTTAGGGAGAATGTGGCGCACTGGATGGAGGGTCTCGTGAATGTTGCCGCAGACATTGACAGGGAGCTGGCGCAGCTGGGGATGGAGGGTCTCGGGTATCCCTCCGACGAGAACCTCCATCCCAGCGCCAAGCTCACTTTGTTCTTCAAAGGCATGGCGACGGCCCTCCAGCGACTCCGGGAGAGGATCCCAAAGCAGCTGGCCGATGAGTCGCGCAAGATCTGCGCGGGAGCTCTTCAAAAGGTGTTGATGAAGGTGGCCTTCCGCAACCCGGGCCTCAACCTCACCAACGTCCTCAAGACCCTGCCGCCGGATGCTGATCTGGAGGCGCTCAAGACTCTTGTCGCACCCATTGTGGACAAGGTGAGCGGGATCAAGAGGGTTGAGGGCGATCGCGTAGATTCCGGCAACCGCGCCTTACAGGTAAAACTTACGAAGATGCTCAATGTTCCAGGAGTTGCTCACCAGAATGCCATCTTCGGTCTCAAGGCAGACAGCGCCAGGCCTAGTGACTCGTTTCACCCGGTAAGGGCCTTCCCACTTCGGCGTCAACTTGTTGGGATTCTTGGCGGACTGAACGCGCCGAAGAACAAGGTCGCCTTCCTCGAGACTTCTGGCGTTAACTTTGCGGCTATGGTAGCGGCGCAAAGCTTGCTGGTAGCGAGCAGCTCGTACAGCAGCCTGAAGACGGTCCTCCTCAAGGAGCAGCGCGTTATCTTGTCGCAGCTGCTCTTGCTCAAGCTCATCATAAGCGAGCACTCGAGGTGACCCGTATATGAGTTCCGTGGGGAGAACTGCCTCTGCTCCATAGACTAGAGCGAAAGGTGTCTGGCCAGTGGCTCGATTTGGCATCATTCTGATCGACCAAAGAACCACCGGCAGCTCCTCAATCCAGTTTCTTCCGCACTTGTGCAGCCTGTCGAAAGTCCTGGTCTTGAGCCCACGCAGCACTTCAGCATTTTCCCTCTCCGCTTGACCGTTGCTTCTCGGGTGAGCAACAGAAGCGAAGCAGACCTTGGCGCCAAGATCTTGGACGTACTGCATGAAGGTGCGGCTCCTGAATTGTGTACCATTGTCGGTGATTATCCTGTTAGGGATCCCGAAGCGGCAAACAATCATATTCGGCCTTTTGCTGCTGGACAAGCTGCTCGACCTTCTTGCAGCTCTGGAGGTCATGGCCCTTGGTGCGGTGGATCTTGCAGTACTGCTTGTCGGTGCCGTCCTGCTTGTTGGCGACCGCCATAGCCTGGCAGTTGGTGCACGCGACAATCTCCTTGCCGGAGCTACCAGCTTTGGCTTTCTTGGCGCCACCTTCGTTGCCGGACTGCTCAATGACTAGCACATCTTTGCCTTTCTTCTTCCTGTTGTTCCTCCGCCGGTTTTTCTTTGCCGGGGTAGCATCCTCGCTGTCAGATCCTCCTGCTCCTGTATTCTCTCCGGGGAGTTTCCTCCCTTCCTCAGCACGTGCTCACTTGTCGGCCAGGGCAAACAGCTCACTGATGTCTCTGATCTTACACATCGCCATCTCCTCCCGCATCCTGCGGTTACGCACGTTCTGATGGAATGCGCTGATGACCGCAGCAGGGTGGACATCTGGGATGTTGTGTTGTACACGGCTGAATCTCTGAATGTACTTGCGCAGGGGCTCTCCTTCCTTCTGGGCGAGCAGGTGAAGGTCACTCTCTTGGCCATGAGGTTTGTGGCCGCCTGTAAAGGCGCCGACAAACTGATGGCATAGGTCTGCCCAGGAGGATATGGAGTTGTCCGGCAAATGCATGAGCCAGGACCTGATGTTGGGCTTGAGCACCAGCGGGAAGTAGTTGGTAAGGATCTTGTCGTCCCGCCCCCCGGCAGCTTGCACCGCGATGGTGTAGATGCTGAGGAACTCCGACGGATGCGACTTGCCGTCGTACTTCTCTGGTACGTCTGGCTTGAAATTCTTCTTGCTGGGCCACTGGACTTGCCGCAGCTCATGAGTAAACGCAGGGCAACCTACCGCGTACGGCAAGTCGCCTGGTTCCCCTGGCGCATGCATGTCGACAGAGGGCCCAGCGCGCTGGTCTGATTGACGCCGCGCTTCTCTTCGGCGCTCGATGCGAGTACGAGCGTCTTCTTGCTGTCGTTCGTGAAGAACTTGGCGCTGATCGCGACGAGCTCGTGGATCTGATGACACGGTGGAGTCACTGTCGTGGTGCATCCGGCGAGTCGGCGATCTTGGCCTTCGGGGCGGAGAGTGCACGGTGGTTGCACCCCCACCGGTCTTGTCGCCACCGGCTCGTGCCTGGCTGACTTGCCGCGGCTGCGATGTACTCGGCTGCCGTGGAGTGTCGCCGTTGGCGAAGCCGATGAGACTCTGAATGGTGGCCCTCCAGTCGTCGATCTTGTCTACCGCTGGAGGGTAGTTTAGGAGCAGTTGAGCTCGCGCCAAAGCTTCTGCTGAAGTGACGGGTGGCGGCGGCGAACGGTGTGAGGAGCGGGATATGCTCGGACTTCTAACTATGTTAGAAGGAGCAGTATCTCGTCCAGGCGACCGTGCCCCGCTCGTGCCAGCATGTTGGCGTGCATGCTGGTCTTGAGCACTCCGAGATACACCAGCTCGATCTTGGTCCAGCAAACGTATGGTACCGTGAGTACCATGACGCTGCCGGTCCCGTGCCTCCTGGGATGAGCGCAGTGCATGTACGGACGCCGAGGTCTTGGAGTGCGCCCGGTCGTTGTGGGAGCCGACTGCGCCGCCGATGGGTAGCACAGCCTTGTCCTTGGACCTGGCAGCACCGTGAGCTCCCTCGTCGACGCCCGTTCTTCCGCCGGCGTCTACCCCACCAGCCGTTTGCTCCGGCGATGGTGGGTTCGGCGCGGACGGAGCAGCCGCCTTCGAAGCCTTCTTCTTCGGCGGCATGTCGATGAAGACGATGAAGATTTAGCTCGTGTGAACGCCGGATCAGGTTCACACAACCTCGACGCACCCCCTACCTGGCGCGCCAAAGATGTCGGGGAACTAATCCACGAGCACCTATGGGACCGACGGACCGAGCCCCTTTCGGTTCGGGGGGGGGGGGGGCAGGGATCGCACGAAGAGCAGATCGAGGCGAAACACACGAGCAGTTTACCCAGGTTCGGGCCGCACGGATGCGTAAAACCCTACTCCTGCTTTGTGGTTTGTATTGAGTTCTTGCTCTGGAGCGTTGAGTGCTACAGTACACACCAGCAGCTAACGAGATCGAGCGTGAGTGTTCTCTCCTTCCTCCCTCTCCCCTCTACGTTGCGCATGGGCCTCCTTTTATATGCTCAAGGGGTCACCGACAGGTGGCAACGTAGACAAGGGTAAAAATGGAAAGGTGCTGTGGTTGGTACAGCTACCTGCTACAGTGTATCATACCTAACCCTGGCGGCAGGGGACAAGGGCATTAAATGCCCGTCTGCGTCACCCAAATAGTACAAAAGGGACCGTTAGGGACGCCACCGCTCGCCACGATGGCAATCGTGTCAGCGCCGCTTGCCACCGCGCACCGCTGGCTGCACAGCCTCCTGCCACGTATGCCTGGAAGGGTCCCAGAGCGACACGTTGGTGGATGTGCTGGAGCGCGGGTACAGAGTGGTGGCTTGCTGCGGCAAGCGCCTTGCCGCGGTCGTTGTCTTGTCGCGTCCGGGAGCTTGTCGCTCACCGGGCCTTGCCGGGACGCGTGGCGCGTCGCGGCAAGTTCCTTGAGATGCCTTGGTTGGCCTTCCCGGCAAGCTCCTCTTGCCGGGGTCTTGTCTCCTTGGCTTGAATATTTTGTTCTTGAATGGCTCCAAAGGAACCACGGAGGACCTTGGCGGTCACCCGGCAAGCCTTGCCGCGGGATGCTGCGACTGCCCGTGCACAAGTTCGGGATACTAGGGTACCCCTACTCTAGTACACCGACAATGGGCTTCGGCCCAAAAGCACTGCACGCAGGCAGGGGAGGCCGGACGTCCGGGCGACGGGCCGGATGTCCGGGTTTTCACGGAGAGCCGGATCTCCGGGCTGGCAGGCCGGCTGTCCGGGCTGGAGGAGCTGGCTTTGTTGCTCTCTATTTGGTGCTGTCCGGATTTCCGGGGGTGAGGCCGGATGTCCGGGATTTGGCGAGGCACCGGATGTCCGGGGTTGATGCCAGATGTCAAGGGCTTGTAGCACTTGGAGGCTGGGCGGCTGTTGTTGTAGTGGTCGTCTCCAGCGGCCGGATGTCCGGGTCTGGGGCCATATGTCTGGGTCCTGGAGCTGCCTTCTTCTCCTTTCGGCATTTCTCTTCATCTATGGACTTGACGGTTTGTCCGACTTCATGTGCATCTTCGGGACGGTCCTCTTGATACCTAATCATGCATAACATTCCGGACTTAGGTAGTAGCCATGTCTTGAGAGGATCAAATGGGATATCACTAAGGAAAGAAGTCACCTCGTTCTCGAGAGCTCTAGCTCGGGCTCGTGTCATGGGTCCTCTTTGCACTTGATGAAATGGTGGTAGGTACATGGGGATGACCATAGGATGCTCTGCATCACCGTTGTTGGAATATACAAGCCAAGTTCTATAATGAAAAATTCCCACTAGTATATGAAAGTGACAACATAAGAGACTCCCTATCATGAAGATCATGGTGCTACTTTGAAGCACATGCGTGGAAAGAGGATAGTAACATTTCCCCTTCTCTCTTTTTCTCTCATTTTTTTGGGGCTCTCTTTTTTTATGGCCTTTCTCCTTTTTTTCAAAAAACTTTGCTCACGTGGGACAATGCTCTAATAATGAAAGTCATCACACTTTTATTTACTTACAACTCAAGAATTACAACTCGATACTTAGAACAAAATATGACTCTATATGAATGCCTTTGGCGGTGTACCGGGATATGCGATGAATCAAGAGTGACATGTATGAAAGAATTATGAAGGTGGCCTTGCCACAAATACGATGTCAACTACATGATCATGTGAGGCAATATGACAATGATGGGGCGTGTCATAATAAAAGGAACGGTCGAAAGTTGCATGGCAATATATCTCGGAATGGCTATGGAAATGCCATAATAGGTAGGTACGATGGCTGTTTTGAGGAAGATATAAGGAGGTTTATGTGTGGTAGAGCGTATCATATCACGGGGTTTGGATGCACCGGCAAAGTTTGCACTAACTCTCGAGGTGAGAAAGGGAAATGCACGGTACTGAAGAGGCTAGCAATGATGGAAGGGTGAGAGTGTGTATAATCCATGGACTCAACATTAGTAATAAAGAACTCACATAATTATTGCAAAAATGTACAAGTCATCAAAACCAAGCACTACGCGCATGCTCCTAGGGGGGTAGATTGGTAGTAAAAGACCATCGCTCGTCCCCGATCCCCACTAATAAGGAAAGCAATCAAAGAACAACCCATTCTTCAAATTTGTCACACAATGTTTACCATACATGCATGCTATGGGACTTGCCAAATTTAACACAAGTATTTCTCAATTCCATAATTACTCAACTAGCACAACTCTAATATTACCACCTTTATATCTCAAAACAACTATCAAGGATCAAACTTCTCATAACATTTAATGCACTCTATATGAAAGTTTTTATTATACCCATCTTGGTTGCCTATCATATTAGGACTAATTTCATAACCAAAGCAAATTACCATGTTGTTCTAAAATACTCTCAAAATAATATAAGTGAAGCATCAGAGATCAATAATTTCTATAAAATAAAACCACCACCGTGCTCTAAAAAGATATAAGTGAAGCACTAGAGCAAAATTATCTAGCTCAAAAGATATAAGTGAAGCACATATTCTAATAAATTCTGATTCATGTGCATCTCTCCCAAAAGGTGTGTACAGCAAGGATGATTGTGGTAAACTAAAAGGCAAAGACTCAAATCATACAAGACGCTCCAAGCAAAACACATATCATGTGGTGAATAAAAATATAGCCTCAAGTAAAGTTACCGATAGATGAAGACGAAAGAGGGGATGCCTTCCGGGGCATCCACAAGCTTAGGCTTTTGGTTGTCATTTAATTTTACCTTGGGGTGGCTTGGGCATCCCCAAGCTTAGGCTCTTGCCACTCCTTGTTCCGAAATCCAACAAATATTTACCCAAAAACTTGAAAAATTCATAACACAAAACTCAACAGAAAATCTCATGAGCTCCGTTAGTATAAGAAAACAAATCACCAACTTAAGGTACTGTAATAAACTCATTCTTTATTTATATTGGTATTAAAACTACTGTATTCCAACTTCTATATGGTTCATACCCCCCGATACTAGCCATAGATTCATCAAAATAAGCAAACAACACACGAAAAAACAGAATTTGTCAAAAACAGAACAGTCTGTGGTAATCTGTAGGTTTCGAATACTTATGTAACTCCAAAAATCCTAAGAAATTATGAAATCCTAAATAATTTGCATATTGATCTACTTCAGTTGGAATAAGTATTTTATCGCTCTCTGGTTAAAAATTAAAATTATTCTTGTGAGTGCATACTTTCTATTTTTTCAGCAAGAACAAATAACAATCATCCAAGAAGATCCTAAAGGCTTTACTTGGCACAAACACTAATTAAAACATAAAAAACACAATCATAACAGAGGATAGATGATTTATTTATTACTAAACAGGAACAAAAAGCAAGAAACAAAAACAAAATTGGGTTGCCTCCCAACAAGCTCTATCGTTTAACGCCCCTAGCTAGGCATAAAAACAAGAATAGATCTAAGTATTGTCATCTTTGGTATGCAATCCATATGTGGCTCTCATAATAGATTCATAAGGTAATTTAATTTTATTTCTAGGAAAGTGTTCCATGCCTTTCCTTAACGGAAATTGGAATCTAATATTTCCTTCTTTAATGTCAATAATTGCACCAATCGTTCTAAGGAAAGGTCTACCAAGAATAATAGGGCATGTAGGATTGCAATCTATATCAAGGACATTGAAATCTATGGGCACATAATTCCTATTTGCATCAATAAGAACATCATTAATCCTTCCCATAGGTTTCTTAATAGTGGAATCCGCAATATGCAAATTTAAAGAACAATCATCAAATTCACGGAAACCTAACACATCACACAAAGTTTTTGGAATCGTGGAAACACTAGCACCCAAATCACATAAAGCATAGCATTCATGATCTTTAATCTTAATTTTAATAGTAGGTTCCCACTCATCATAAAATTTTCTAGGGATAGAAACTTCTAATTCAAGCTTTTCTTTATGGGATTACATTAAAGCATCAACGATATGTTTAGTAAAAGCTTTATTTTGATCATAAGCATGAGGAGAATTTAGCACGGATTGCAACAAGGAAATACAATCTATCAAAGAGAAATTATCATAATTAGATTCCTTGAAATCCAAAATAGTGGGTTCATTGCTATGTAAAATTTTGACCTCTTCAATCCCACTTTCACCAATTTTTGCATCAAGATCTAAAAACTCCGAATCATTGGGACGCCTTCTAACTAAAGTTGACTCATCTCCAGTCCCATCTTTATTAAGATTCATATTGGAAAACAAAGATTTAATAGGAGACACACCAATCACTTTTAGATCTTCATTACTATTATCATGAAAACTAGAAGAACACGCCTTCACAGATCAATCTTTTCTAGCACGCATCCTAGCGGTTCTTTCTTTGCACTCATCAATGGAAATTCTCATGGATTTGAGAGACTCATTGATATCATGCTTAGATGGAATAGATCGAAGTTTCAAAGAATCAAAATCAAGAGAAATTCTATAAACGTTCCTAGCCAACTCATCAATCTTAAGCAATTTTTCTTCAAGCAAAGCATTGAAATTCTCTTGCGAATCATAAATTCTTTAACACTAGTCTCAAAATTAGAGGGCATCTTATTAAAATTTCCATGAGAGTTGTTGCAGGAATTACCATAATTATTAGAGGAATTATGATGTAGGTTGGAACCCTAGATGGCCGATCTTTCACGAAAGGAGCGGATCCCGCGAAGAACACGAAGAACACGAGGGGAAAACAAGGGGAAACACGAGAGAAACACTAAAACCAACAAGAATGATCACCAATGTGCTAGATCCTCGAAACACGAAGAGATACACGATCCATATCAAACAAGGGACGATACAAAGGGTAGCCGGTTCTTCTCCGTGAGGAGGTCTTGAATCCACAAGGTGATCTTCCCGTAAAGGGGTCTTGACTCCAAGGTGGATCTTCTCCGAAGAGGGGTCACGGTCTCTCTCAAGGAGTAGATCCGATATGGATGAGCGCAGCTCTATCTCACAAATGAGCTAACACAACTCTAACCCTAACTTAGGAGGAGGTGTAGGCGTATATATAGTCTAGGGACACGAAGGGGTAAGTGGGGGATACATGGGCCTCGGGATACATGGGCCTCGGGCCCGATCTCTGTGCACAGACAGGCGCCGGTCGTCCGACATGTACCGGACGTCCGGTGGCTCGTGAGGGTCCGGTCGTCCGGTACTTGTCGGACGTCCGGCCGCTGTATCTTCCGTTGGCTGGCCCTTCTTGCTGGATGAGTGCCCAGGCGTCGGACGTCCGGCGTTGCCCGATCATCCGGTGGCTGAAGACTTTGGGCAGCTTCTTCTCTTGGTCCTTGTACTTGGCGTCCTCGCTAGCTCATCCGTTGGATGTGGTGGCTTCGTGGCTTTCCTCTAAGTACCTGGTCATGCATAGCACACATGTTTGAGGTAGTAGCCATGTCTCACATGTGGAAAGTGACTATTCGGAGAGGACCAAGTTCACCTTGTGTCCGATGGTGTATGTTCGAGGTCTCGTCATATGTCCTCTTGGGGCTTGGAGGGTAGTCGGAGTGTACATGGGGATGAATGCGGGATGCTCCGCATCATCTCCCCCCCCCCCCCCGGGAAAGATCCGACCTCGGATCGTGATCCTCATCACCATGGAAACGGTTGTCGTGGACGGACTTGTAGTTGGACGGAGTTGAATGCATGGCGCAATCCAAGTACTCCAAGGTGTCTCCGGTATTTGGTACATGCGAAATGAGCAAACACAAAGTACACTTGGAAATACAATGGTGAGCGCACACAAAGTGTCCATCGTAGAAGAATGAGTCCATTCAGCAAGATTGTTCATAATAAAGCGCATGAAGCTTATGAAGATGATATAGAATGATATGCAAAGCATTCATGGGAGCAAATCATTCATTGTGCACATATTGTGAATATGATGAATGCAACCACGGTGCAAAATGAGGTCATAATGGGATGGTTTATCAAAAGCATGAACATGGTAATGGGTGCTCAAAATGAGTATGTGATCATGCAATTGATGATGGGCAATATGATCATGATGTATGAATATGCCATCAAGGTAGATCACAACAAATTTGCTAATAAAATGCACAAGCTCATATATCATGGATGACATGGGGATACAAGATGCAACAAGGCAATCATAATGTGGGTCAATCCATGCATAAGATACAAATTTGTCATGTGCATGATATGTCCATCGCGCATGACATGTGTGAGCACAATCAACAAATATGGAGGTGTTGGTGTACCAATGCTCGATGTCGTGGCATGAGTGGATATTCGAAGGTGCATCCAATAAGTCTGAGCGCTCCTCAATGTGAAGATCCATAGAGCCAATCTCCCATGTCGATCCTCCGTTCGCGAGATGTATCATGTAGACAACAAGAAGGAGACAACAATGAAAGAGTGACCCATCCAATATGCGTAATTGAGGATGACTCAAACGGAAGGAGTTCACCTTTAGGAGATTCTCGCAAATGTTGGTGGTGCACATCGTGTATGCCTTCACATGACCAAATTGTCTCATGACGGTATCTCCTTGTGAATCCTTCAAAATGAAAGAACATGACAAACACTCGGAAAAACAAATGAGGTTAGCGGGGATATAAAACCTATCATTCGTGTGGTAAAATACCCAACAAGTTTATGCATCATGCTCATCATAAGAAAGGACAAGGGAGCATCTCATAGTATGGAGGCATATGATGCGAGAACAACCAAATATAATAGGCGCAATCAAGCAAGCATGCATGACAAGTAAAGTGTCCAAGTCTCCAGGATCAATAATCATAGATGCAACAATTGGAGGCAACCGACAATGAACAAGATGTATCATGTGAGAGGCATGAATATATACGTCATCAACCCAAGAAAGCGAGTAAGAAAGGAACATGGGTGATGCAACAAAGCAAGCAATCATAACAATCAAGTGGTGTGAGCTAGTAGTGCGAAGATGCAACATACTAGAGGGAATCATGTCAAGCATGTCATGTGTGAAAATGGTGGTCATGAATAATGCACAAGATATATCACACGCATGAAGGCAAGATACGAGCAAAATAGCATCAATAGCATGAGGCACATGATAAACATGGCAATAGCAACAATGATCTCCACCAAGCATGCAAATACACATAGGAGTAGCATAATAGTGAATCATGGGTAAATGCAAGCAAGGGTCACAATTGCATGGCAAAATCATGTAAAGGGGCATAGCATGCAAAGTGACACGAGAAAATGGGCATAACGTGACAAATGGTAAATAGCCCATAGCCGTGTGAGAGCCAAGTGAAAGAGATGCGCGTAGTTCTTGCGCGAATGGAACGGTGGTAATGGTAGTCCACGGGATCCCAAATCATCGTTTCTCTCAAGAGCTCGTTTCATCAACTCTTGGGATTGAGAGGTTGACGAGTATACGTGAGTACCAACACAAAACAAAGACAAAGGGAAAATTGTGTGTGCGTGGTATATGTACACATCATCCATCATGATGAGCACGTGCTTGTGTTGGTTAGCACAAAATATCAAATGCTCAAATAAATGAGATGCGTGATATAGAAACATGTCATCCATCATGATAGGTTTGTTATTATGTAAAGCATAATGAAGACTCAAATTGTGTAATGCATCACAAGAAATATGTAGAGCATTGTTATTCATGGAATGCATACAGTGCAAGCAATTATGAGAATCATGCAATGTATGGAATGCATCAAAATCTCCTAATATGTATGAGGAAATTATGGGGGTCTCCTCATGATCATTAGTGGAAACATCACATGGAGAATATTGACAACATCCAAAACAATGCATGGTTGGGACATTGTGATCATGGCATGGCATAGTAGATGAATTGCGCAAATCATGTAAAGGAAGCATGGCAATGTCATCACATGAAAAACAAAAGCCAATGACCATCATCTCGTCATCTATGCCATAAGTACAAATGGGATTTATTTTAATGGGGCATGCATAGCTACTATGTTGAGATTGAAATGATGCAATATGGGAGATCTCACTCATAGCATATGACAAGTTTAAAGTATTGTCTAACATGATGTGACCAAAAGAATTTTCACATGATATCGTATGGAGCACAACATCACAACTAGGCAACTCGACATGCTCGTCATCATATTCATCATAAATAGGTACGTCATGACATGAGGAAGTTGCACTAGCATGAATCATGGGAATATGTGTGTCAACATCATGCAAGAAATCATTGGTGAGATAGTCCACTAGGGGAACAAGAGAAGCACCATCACCTATGTTACCTTTAGAGCACCACTCATGTGTTGTAGGTGAGGTCTCGAAGACCAAGTTGTGGTCATCTTCATCTTGATGGAACCATGTGGGGGTGCATCATCTTCCACCGTGGCCATCGTTGTCTCCATTGGAGATATGGACTTGTCGAGGATAGGCATGTCATCATGTAGGTGACCTAGCAGCAAAGAAGAAAACACACTCGGAGTAGAGGTTAAGTCGTTAGAAATCATAGTGGCCTCACATGCCTTATCAACTACCTCACTCACTAAGTGTTTTGGCTCACTCACTCCCTCTTGGATGCTCTCACTCATATGGTTGGTGGAGTTACTCAAATGGCTCTCAACCTCACATAGGATGTGTGGCATGCTCTCAAGTGTGGGGCTAGTGGTGGTCACACTCATCCTCTCATAGGAAATGCTCTCAATATCACGTATGGTGGAGTCACTCATGTCACTCATGTGGTGGTGGCTCTCCTCACATGGCAATTGGGGCATCTCGTCACATGTTGGTGTTGGAGAGATGTTGGTGCAAATGTCTCCATGCTCAATCATGTCGTAGTCATAGTCGTGGATGAAGGCCAAAGATGGCACATCATCACTCTCCTCCGATACCAAAGAGAAGATCTCATGTGCGCTCGCGTAGCTTGACTCGGAGGATGAGTCCAATATGGGCGCCGTCTTCATGTTGTTGAAGAGGTTCATGCTTGTTGCTGTGGTCGAAGGGGATGGGCCTTGCTCGACATTCTTGTCACCGTCTTGTTGTAGGAGGTCCATATGATGTGGCACCTCGTAGCTCGTCTCCATGACCGAAGGGATTGTCCCATGCTCGGCCATCTTCCTTGAGGGGCTTTCGAAGATGGAAGTGTCACCCCCGCTCATAGGTGGTCGCCTTGTACTTGATGATGTCGATGTAGGCGAACTCATGGGAAGTAGGCGAAGATGCCGTACGTCCAAAGGCGAAGATGCCTTGGTAGCACTTGGCGAAGATGCCGAAGTGGTTGTTGTAGCCGTAGCTCCGTCTTGGTGATGCTCGTCTCGCGGTCTTCTCTTGTGCTCATAAAGTTTGGCCTTGGCGTGAAGTAGGGCTTATTGGGACTTGTGCATTTGCGCTCGTGGAGCATCATCATGATGATGGTGTCATTTTCGTGCTTGATCTCGTAGTAGATGTCGTTCATCGTCATCGTGCACATGTTGCTTGGAGGTTACTTGCCCTTCATGACGATGTGTATCACGAACGTGATGGTGGTCGCCATGGAGATGTGGACATGGAGGACTTGCGCTTGCATCGTGTTTGCGCTCCGAAGACTTGTGACTTGAACGTCGCCACCTTGAGGATGATGAAGGGGAAGAACAGTTGATCAACAAGGTCCGAATCTCCTCCATCCTTGCATCTTGCTCCTCCTTTTGTGCGGAAAGCTTGTTGTCGATGTAGTCCCTTTTCCTTGCTTCGGAGTGACAAATGTCGATGGAGAGGTTCTCGATGCGCTCTCGCAATCTTGATTGTGTGCCTTGCATTTGTCGTTGTAGATCGAATATTGACGCTTTGGTGATGTAGTTGTTCACGTCGTCGTTGTTGTCGAAGACCGGAGATGAAATGCTTTGCCTATCCATCACAATACTCGAGCAAATATGAGTGGAGAAAGGAGAAGAACTATACCAAACGTACCTTGACCGATGTTGAAGATGGATCAATGATCACCCAATGATGTAACAAGGAAATAGCACAATTGGTACCAATTTTTGTCGGTTTCTCACACCTACCCAAATAAGGCTTATGGTGGAGTTCGGTGAGGATAGTTGATGACCCACAAGTATAGGGGATCTATCGTACTCCTTTTGATAAGTAAGAGTGTCGAACCCAACGAGGAGCAGAAGGAAATGATAAGCGGTTTTCAGCAAGGTATTCTCTGCAAGCACTGAAATTATCGGTAACAAATAGTTTTGTGATAAGGTAATTGGTAACGAGTAGCAAGTAAAAGTAAATAAGGTGCAGCAAGATGGCTCAATCCTTTTTGTAGCAAAGGACAAGCCTGTACAAACTCTTATATGAAGGAAAGCGCTCCCGAGGAAACATGGGAATTATCGTCAAGCTAGGTTTCATCACGTTCATATGATTCGCGTTCGGTACTTTGATAATTTGATATGTGGGTGGACCGGTGCTTGGGTACTATCCTTACTTGGACAAGAATCCCACTTATGATTAACCCCCATTGCAAGCATCCGCAACCACAACAGAAGTATTAAGGTAAACCTAACCATAGCATGAAACATATGTATCCAAATCAGCCCCTTACGAAACAACGCATAAACTAGAGTTTAAGATTCTATCACTCTAGCAACCCATCATCTACTTATTACTTCCCAATGCCTCCCTCTAGGCCCAAACAATGGTGAAATGTCATGTAGTCGACGTTCACATGACACCACTAGAGGGATGACAACATACATCTCATCAAAATATCGAACGAATACCAAATTCACATGACTACTAATAGCAAGACTTCTCACATGTCCTCAGGAACAAACGTAACAACTCACAAAGCATATTCATGTTCATAATCAGAGGGGTATTAATATGCATAATTGATCTGAACACATGATCTTCCACCAAGTAAACCAACTAGCATCAACTACAAGGAGTAATCAACACTACTAGCAACCCACAGGTACCAATCTGAGGTTTGGATACAAATATTGGATACAAGAGATGAACTAGGGTTTTATATGAGATGGTGCTGGTGAAGATGTTGATGGAGATTGACCCCCTCCCAATGAGAGGATCGTTGGTGATGACGATGGCGATGATTTCCCCCTCCCGGAGGGAAGTTTCCCCGGCAGAACAGCTCTGCTGGAGCCCTAGATTGGTTCCGCCAAGGTTCCGCCTCGTGGCGGCGGAGTTTTGTCCCGTAAGCTTGCTTGTGATTTTTTTCCTCGATGAAAGACCTCATATAGCAGAAGATGGGCATCGGAGGGCCACCAGGGGGCCCATGAGGCAGGGGCGCGCCCCCACCCTCGTGGCTGGTGGGTGGCCCCCCTCTGGTACTTCTTGCGCTCAGTATATTTTACATATTATGGAAATAACTTCCGTGAAGTTTCAGGACTTCTGGAACTGTGCAGAATAGGTCTCTAATATTTGCTCCTTTTCCAGCCCAGAATCCCAGCTGCCGGCATTCTCCCTCTTCATGTAAACCTTGTAAAATAAGAGAGAATAGGCATAAGTATTGTGACATGATGTGTAATAACAACCCATAATGCAATAAACATCGATATAAAAGCATGATGCAAAATGGACGTATCAATAGTGGCACAAAACATTTGATGCAAAATGTTAGCAAGATTCAATAATATTGAAAAAGATTCACAAATTTGCAAGTGAAAAAGTATACCAATAGGAATATGTGGCACACGGAAACACACACACGGATAGATAAATTGGGCCGTGCAACCAAGGAATGAGCACAAAATGTGGAATCCACGGAAAATGCTCGTGTTGCACAACTCAAGAGAGACGCTAGCATGTGCTCTATAGGCGGATACAACACTTGTGCACAACCTATGAAATGCGAAATGTATCAACTTCTATCCCAAGTATGCTATATATGTATGATGTTCCGGTGGTATGATCCAAGATGATCGGATATGACAATTTTATATGCAATGTGGTATGATGTTATGGCACTTTCTTACAAGCTTCTTTGCTCTCTTTTTTTGCTTAAAAGCTTTATTCTTTTTTGTGTGTGTGGCCACTTTTGCACGATGCACAAACAGTATAGCAATTGTGTATATGCGGGAACAAACTTGAGGCACAAGAGATGACATGATGATACCAATATGATATGGTATGTATGCAATGGAAGGTGTAGCTTGATGATCACTAATGTGCACAAGTAACGTTGCCGGCAATACTCAAATGGCTAGTCTCGATAGGCAAGTGACACAAAATGGGCTAGGGGTTATCAATGCAATGGCAAGGGAATATACAATGGAGGGATACCACGATACCAAGATGATATGGAGGTTACCGTCCGTGTCGATGATGAGCGGCGGTGATCTTGATGGAGATACCAAGATGATGGAGACTCTTCCCTAAGTATCCGAAACACCTTAGGAAACGGAAAAACCGCGAAGTCAAAATCTCAAAAGACAAATGTCAAATGGTGGTAGTGGGATGTGGTGGTGGTGTTGCGGAAGCTCAATGGGATTGCGGAAATGCAATGATGGGTTATGCAAGTAGGCAGTGCGGAAGTGGAGAGTTAGGTGGTGGACTATACATGGTGTCGGAGTTGGAAGCACGGTCCCTAAGTAGCCGAAACACCTTAGGAGACAGAACTCACAACACAAACAAAATTGGGTTAAGTTGGGGTGGCGGAAGTGTATGGTGGGTAAGCCTATGCGGTAGTGGCGGTGGTGGTTTATGAAGAATCAACCATCCCTAAGTATCCTAGACACCTTAGGAGACTCGAATCACTCCTCAAGCAACCACTAATGTGATGGGGAACAAAATTGGTTAGGTTGCAGAAGTCGGTGGTGGTGTAGCGGATGATGTGGTGGAAGCCCTAGGCAAATATGCCAAAGTTCCAAACATTTTATATAGTTAAATGATGTTGTTTGTATTTTTGTGGGAAGGGGGGTGTCAAGAGCTTCTTAACGACCTAAAGAACGCAAATATCGGACTCCGGATGAATTAGTTATGGCCGAAACAAAATTTCAGCAAAGTCAGTTTTTTCAGGTGACAGACGTCCGTAAAAGGACGGATGTCCGGGGGCCGGACGTCTGGGTCAGCTCAGAAATCCATAAATTTGGCTCGGGTTAGGGGTTCTAGATGTCCGTAAAAGGTCGGACGTTCGGTCGTTCCAGGGGCTCCGGACGTCCATAAAGTGTCGGTCGTTGGACGGTTGGTGTCAACGCGAGATGCGAGATCCGGGGCGCGATTTTGGGCGGAATTTGGGGTCAAAATTGATGAGATTTCGTGCGTGAAAGATGGGGAAACTTGGGGAGATGCTAGATCCACTTGAAACCAAGCAAATCCATGGATCAACCCAACAAAACTTCGTCAAACCAACAAATCACAAAAAAAATTGGGCTATTTTTGGTGGGGATTTTCAAAATTGGGGAATAACACAACAAAATTAGGCTATAAAACAACGAGGGGAGGCTCCGAAATCGTGATAAACGTGGCTCATGATACCAAGATGATGCAGGATGGAACCCTAGATGGCCGATCTTTCACGAAAGGAGCGGATCTTGCGAAGAACACGAGGGGGAAAACAAGGGGAATCACGAGGGGAAACACGAGAGAAACACTAAAACCAACAAGAATGATCACACATGTGCTAGATTCTCGAAACACAAAGGGATACACGATCCAAATCCAACAAGGGACAATACAAAGGGTAGCCGGTTCTTCTCCGTGAGGAGGTCTTGAATCCACAAGGGGATCTTCCCGTAAAGGGTTCTTGAATCCAAGGTGGATCCTCTCCGAAGAGGGGTCGCGGTCTCTCTCAAGGAGTAGATCTGATATGGATGAGCGAAGCTCTATCTCACAAATGAGCTAACACAATGCTAACCCTAACTTAGGAGGAGGTGTAGGAGTATATATAGTCTAGGGACACGAAGGAGTAAGTGGGGGATACATGGGCCTCGGGCCCGATCTTTGTGCACAGACAGGCACCGGTCGTCCGACAAGTACCGGACGTCCGATGGCTCGCGAGGGTCTAGTCGTCCGGTACTTGTCGGATGTCCGGCGTTTTGGCTCGGTTGAGGTGACGCCGGATTTCCGGAGACAGGCGAACGTCCGGTCGCTGGAGTGTGTCGGACGTCCGGTACTTGTCGGACGGCCGGCCGTTGTAGCTTCCGTTGGCTGGCCCTTCTTGCTGGATGAGTGCCCAGGCATCGAATGTCCGGCGTTGCCCAGTCGTCCGGTGGCTGAAGACTTCGGGCAGCTTCTTCTCTTGGTCCTTGTACTTGGCGTCCTCGCTAGCTTGTCCATTGGATGTGGTGGCTCCGTGGCTTTCCTCTAAGTACCTGGTCATGCATAGCACACATGTTTGAGGTAGTGGCCATGTCTCACATGTGGAAAGTGACGATTCGGAGAGGAGCGAGTTCACCTTGTGTCCGATGGCATATGTTCAAGGTCACGTCGTATGTCCTCTCAGGGCTTGGAGAGTAGTCAGAGTGTACATGGGGATGAATGTGGGATGCTCCGCATCAAATTACTAGGAAACGACCTAGAATTAAAATTTCCTCTATACGCGTTGTTACCAAAATTGTTCTTACCAACAAAATTCACATCCATAGATTCATTATTACTCTCAATCAAACTGGACAAAGGCATATCATTAGGATCAGAAGAAGCACTCTTATTAGCAAACAATTTCATAAGTTCATCCATCTTTCCACTGAAAACATTAATCTCTTCTATCACATGAACTTTTTATTAGTAGATCTTTCGGTATGCCATTGAGAATAATTAACAATAATATTATCTAGGAGTTTAGTAGCTTCTCCTAAAGTGATTTCCATAAAAGTGCCTCCCACAGCCGAATCTAAAAGATTTCTAGAAGCAAAATTCAATCCAGCATAAAAATTCTGTATAATCATTCATAAATTCAAACCATGTGTTGGGAAATTATGTATCATTAATTTCATCCTCTCCCAAGCTTGTGCAACATGCTCATGATCAAGTTGCTTAAAGTTCATAATATCGTTTCTAAGAGAGATGATCTTAGCGGGAGAAAAATACTTAGAGATAAAATCATCTTTGTACTTATTCCATGAATCAATACTATTTTTAGGCAAAGAAGAGAACCGAGTTTTAGCACGGTCTCTAAGCGAAAACGGAAATAGCTTCAATTTAACAATATCATTATCCACATCTTTCTTCTTTTTCATATGACATAAATCAACAAAGCTGTTTAGATGGGTAGCGGCATCTTCAATAGGAAGGACAGCAAAATTAATCTTTCTTGACAAGATTCAGCAAAGGGTATTAATTTCACACGATTCAGCATCGGTAAGAGGAGCAGTCGGAGTGCTAAAAAATCATTATTGTTGGTATTGGAAAAATCACATAATTTAGTATTATCTTGAGCCATCGTGACAAACAATCAATCCAACAAACAGTCACACAAGGGGCAAGCGTGAAAAAAAGCGAACGGAAAAAAGGGCAAACGGAAAAGAGGCGATAAAACGGCAAGGGTGAAGTGGGGGAGAGGAAAATGAGAGGCAAATGGCAACTAATGTAATGCGAGGGATAAGAGTTTGTGATGGGTACTTGGTATGTCTTGACTTGGCATCAATCTCCCCGGCAACAACGCCAGGAATCCTTCTTGCTACCTCTTGAGCATGCGTTGGTTTTCCCTTGAAGAAGAAAGGGTGATGCAGCAAAGTAGCGTAAGTATTTCCCTTAGTTTTTGAGAACCAAGGTATCAATCCAGTATGAGACTACACGCAAGTCACCTAGTACCCGCACAAACAAATAAGAACCTCGCAACGAACGCGATAAAGGGGTTGTCAGTCCCTTCATGGTCACTTATGAGAGTGAGATCAGATAGAGATAATAAGATAAATATTTTTGGTATTTTTGTTGTATAGATTGAACAGTAAAATTGCAAAATAAATAGTAAACTAAAATTGTAGATCGGAAACTTATATGATGTAAAGTAGACCCGGGGGCCATAGGTTTCACTAGTGGCTTCTCTCAAGATAGCAAATATTATGGTGGGTGAACAAATTACTGCCGAGCAGTTGATAGAAAAGCGCATAGTTATGATGATATCTAGGCATGATCATGAACATAGGCATCACGTCTATGTCAAGTAGACCAAAACGATTCTGCATTTACTACTATTACTCCACACATCTGTAACGCCCTCGATGCGGCTATATCTCCCACGTGTCGAAGCACGACTTAGAGGCATAACCGCATTGACAGCAATGTCGCAAGTGAGGTAATCTTCACACAACCCATGTAATACATAAGGGAAAAAGATGCATAGTTGGCTTACAATCGCCACTTCACACAATTACATGAATAAAGCATTACATCATCCAAATAAAATCAAGGTCCGACTACGGAACCAAAATAAAAGAAGAACCCCAAATGCGACACGGTCCCCGATCGACCCCAACTGGGCTCCACTACTGATCAACTAGAACGAAACAACACAACGGACAAAGTCTTCATCGAGCTCCTCCTGAGCTTGGTTGCGTCATCTGCACGGACTCATCGGCACCTGCAAGCTGGTTTTTGGAAGTATCTGTGAGCCACGGGGACTCAGCAATCTCGCACCCTCGCGATCAAGACTATTTAAGCTTATAGGAAGGGTAAAAGGTATGAGGTGGAGCTGCAGCAAGCGACTAGCATATATGGTGGCTAACATACGCAAAAGAGAGCGAGAAGAGAAAGCAAAGCACGATCGTGAAACTATGATCAAGAAGTGATCCTATAACAACCTACGTCAATCATTACTCCAACACCGTGTTCACTTCCCGGACTCCGCCGGAAAGAGACCATCACGGTTACACACGCGGTTGATGTATTTTAATTAAGGTCAACTTCAGGTTTTCTACAACCGGACATTAACAAATTCCCATCTGCCCATAACCGCGGGCACGACTTTCGAAAGTTCAAATCCCTGCAGGGGTGTCCCAACTTAGCCCATCACAAGCTCTCACGGTCAACGAAGGAATAGACCTCCTCCCGAGACATTCCGGTCAGACTCGGTATCCTGGTTCTACAAGACATTTCGACAGGGCAAAACTAAACCAGCAACACCGCCTGAATGTGCTGACAAATCCCGATAGGAGCTGCACATATCTCGTTCTCAGGGCACACTCAGATGAGCCAGACGTCGGGTAGGCCAGCCCAGAGTTGCCCCTGGTAGCCCTGGACATCGCTTAGTTGGACCAACACTCAGAAGAGCACTGGCCCCCGGGGGGGGCGGTAAAATAATGATGACCCTTAGGAGCGCGACTCCCAAGAGAAAAGAAAATGCCAGGTGGCGAATGGTAAAACCAATGTTGGGCATTGCTGGAAGAGCTTTACTTAAGGCAAACTATCAAGGGGTTCCCATAATAGCCCAACCGCGTGAGGAACGCAAAATCCGGGAACATAACACCGATATGACGGAAACTAGGGCGGCAAGAGTGGAACAAAACACCAGGCATAAGGCCGAGCCTTCCACCCTTTACCAAGTATATAGATGCATTAATTAAATAAGGTATATTGTGATATCCCAACAAGTAAACATGTTCCAACAAGGAACAATATCTCCATGTTCCAACAAGGAACAAACTTCAATCTTCACCTGCAACTAATAAAGCCATAAGAGGGGCTGAGAAAAGCGGTAACATAGCCAAACAACGGTTTGCTAGGACAAGGTGGGTTAAAGGCTTGGTTCAACAATATAGGAGGCATGATAAGCAAGTGGTAGGTATCGCAGCATAGGCATAGCAAAAGAGCGAGAAACTAAGCAAGCAAAGATAGAAGTGATTTCGAGGGTATGATCATCTTGCCTGAAATCCCGCAAGGAAGAAGAACGAGTCCATGAAGAAGCCAAACGGACATAGTCGAACGAATCCTCACAACATGATGTTATCGGAACCAACCCGAAGAAGCAACACCGGAAAAGAGCAAACAACATAGTAAACAATCATCACATAAACATGTCATGATGCACAATCAAGTATGATGCATGTCCGGTTTAAATATGCATGGCATGGCAAAGTGCACAAACAATCTCACAAATTAAGTGGAGCTCAATATGCAACGGGTTGCATATTGACGGAACACCACATCAATTATTTAGTTCGATCTCATTTATGTACCCAACAATGTTAAATGTTGTTAAACATGGCAAGAGGGTGAAGCAAATGAAAACTACCCATCTAGTCAAGTTTAAATGAGGCCGGAAACAACGACCAACAATTCCGGAAACTCCTCATATGCATGTTTTTGGTTATGGTACTGTTCTGCCCTAAACACAATTTTAAAGTTGTTAAACATGCAAAGTAAGGTCACCATGATAAACTAGGCATTTTTCCACTCCATTTACATATAAAGTTTATTACATTTGGAGCTACGGTTAATTAGTTATGAATTAAAACATCTTAGCATGGCATAGGAGCAAATTTAACCAAACATCATTTTAAACATTTCAAACATGGATGAAAGTTGCATATTATTAAACTAGACAAAATTCTAAGCAACTTTCATATATAAATTGTTTTAATCCGATGCACGGTTATTAAGTTATTATATGCATGAAGTTAATGGGCTATTCTGTAAAACTGTTATCTCTGGAAAAATGATTAAATTCGTCCAGGAAAAAAAATGTTAAGCGGGCCGAATCTGAAAGCACTGCTGGCCCAACCGAGAGGGGGGTGTGGGCTACATTGGGCCAAGGCCTGCTAGTGCAGGGAGAGGCCGGCAGAGGTGGGCCGCGCCCAGAGGCAGAGGCGAGGGGGGTCATCCCCTGGCGCAAGTCAACGGCTGGAGCGTTGACGAACCCGACGCTCGTCGTCTCCCTGATGAACGAGGCGGCAAGGAGCGCCGGGGCGGACTTGGCACGGGACTCCGGGACTGCGCGGCGGCGGATCCGGGCGAGGAATGTGGAGGACGCGGCAGGAGCGAGAAGCGGTGGGTCGAAGAGGCAACCTGCGACAGGGAGCTCGGGCGCCTGGGGAAGAAGCGCGGGCGGCAGAGGAGGAGGTCGGGCGCGACGCGAAGCTCCAAGGGGAGGCCATGCGGGTCCCTGGGTGGCGGAGGGCGTCGGTAGGAGGTGCTGCAAGGAGGTCTCGGGCGCCATGGCAGATCGGGAGGAGGCGGCTCTTCTTGCAGCGATGAAGTACAGAGAGAGAGGCAGATCGCGTGAGGGAGAGAAGAGAATAGAAAAACAAAGAGGAGGAAGATAGCAGAAGAGGAAGGCGGTCCTGCTGGCTACGATCGGCGCAGACGAGAAGGTAGGGCCTCGGGCGTGGGGCTCCAGGGGAGGCGCGGGGAGCTGCGGGCTTCTAGATCGGACACGAGGAGGACAGCGTATGGGGACGAGCGAGGCTCTCGGGCGGAGGCGGTGGTGGCCTCGATCCGAATGAGATCGAGAGTAGCGGATCAGTGGTTAGATGTTGATAGGTGGGGATGGATCCCGAGGATAAAATGGTGAGTGGGTGGCGGCGGCGCGATGGGACAAGGGGGAGGATTTTTCGGGTTAGGCTAGAGTTTGATCTATATATAGCAAAAAGCCTAAGTTTAGGGGCATTTGGAACCTATGATCTTAATCGGACGGTCACGGATGAATAGGCTAGGGAGATCAAATAAGAAAACGGAGACGTTTTTTAGATGTTTGGGGTTGATCCGGACACAACGGTGGCGACAGTCCGGGTCGGGTTTGGGACAACTTTCGGACGCGCGCGAGGGGGCTGCGGGCTGACGAGAGAGGTTAGGTTGGACCTGACGGTAGGTAGTGGGTTGTGTAGACGGTCTCGAGCTGAGAGAAGAGAAAAGAGAGGCCCGACGACTATTTCCGGAGAGCGAAAACGTCCGACGTTAGACTGGCTATACTGCCGCTATAGTTAATCGTTGGGGCATCCAACGAACTCTGAATGCGATGAAACTTGGCGGGCGACCTACTAACAACATAACAACACCGCACGCCAACTTTCAATCCATTCCGAGAACATTTTCTAGCCACTTATAAAATAATATCTCAGACATGCCGCGGGCGCGTGCAAGTGTGTCTGCGCTCAAAACGGACAACGGAGAGAACGAGGAGGCCGGGACGGATGCAAGTTTTGAAAACATGATGATGCAATGCACATGATGACATGATGAAATGCAACACGCAAGCAAATGACATGGCAACAACGGCGAATAACGGGAAGACACGTGGCGCAACGGTCTCGGGGCGTTACAACACTCCACCACTACGAGAGGATCTCGTCCCGAGATCTAGAATGGCACCGGAGGGAAAAACGGAAGAGAAAGAGAAGAGGTAAAACTAAGTTCCTTCTTTGACAAACGAGTGAAACCAAAGAACCTTGAAAAGGTTGAGCCAATTCGAGAAAAGAATGCAACGTAGATGAACGAAGTTGAAAAATCTCCGTTAGAAAAGAGGAACAAGGAAGAACAAATTCAGACAGCACTCCTGTTGAAAAGAGATGCAAGACTTGATAAGGCGAAAAGAACATGAGCAAAAGGGCACAGTACTCCGGTTAAAACAAGATAGGGAAGGAATAAGAATGATATAATTTGGACAGCACTCCGCCTGTAAATGGAAGGTATTGAACTTGACAAGATGGGAGGATACTTGAAAAGAGGACACAACACTCCGGTTAAAAGGATAAGCATGAAAAGAACACGATCCTGATAAAACAAGAAGATGGGTTGAAGAGAGCAACATCACAATGCCTCCGGAACAAAAGTAAGAATGGAATGGAATGAACGAAGGGGAACACGATCTTGAGGGAGCACGCTTACAAAAAAAAGCTAGAACGGAGTTGTTGGAAAACCAACACCGAAAGAATAAGCTTGATATGGTCTTATAGAATACATCTCAAATTAAGAGGTGATAAACAGCCACTTACGGGAAAAAAGAATTGGATAGATATGAACGAAGAGACGAGAAACTTATTTCACCGGAAGGATAGAAGAAGAACTTGGGTCTTATATGAGCACCACAAATAGCAATAATCCTTAGGGACGGTTTTAGGTGAAATATAACCCAAGATAATCCCAATGCCGAGATTGATGGATTTAAAATATCTCATTCTTGGCAACATGTGAATCATGAAAACATGAAGTCAAATTATCAAGAATGACCTAATACCACCTCCAATGATACGGTAGACAGAAATGCACTCCGGATTACAATATGAAGAAAGCTTGAGCTCCTCTGAAAAGAAAGTTGATGAACATTTCGAGAAGGAATATAAATCCTTGATGAACCATCATGTAGAACCTTCATGAAGAACTCCGATAAACAAAAGATAACGAAAAGAAAGAGAAGTTGAAAACACAAGGTGAAACCATGTAATGATTTAGATGGATCTCCGTGACAATTAGAGCTTGGAACTCCGGGAAAGAAAAGATGAAGCAAATGAAACCGAGAATTTGATGAGCCTCCAGAATAGGGAATTGAGTTCACTCGATGAAACAAGAATAAGAATGACATTATGCTTATCCTTCACCAATTAAATTGAAGACAAGCAACGGATTTGGCATATTACTTCTTCCCGTTGAAAGGATTAAGAGATATAGCGCAAACTTGAGAAGGTCTTCAACGAACCACCGGTAGGATCAAAACAACGAATGAATTGGTATGATAAAGAAGGAAGAGAAATCTTAAACGAACCACTGTAAGGATTGAAAAAGAATGAATAAAAGATAATGAATCACCAGGAAGAATTATGAAATGAACGAAGATACTTGAGAAAATTTAGATACAAGAGGACGAATAGTTCACGAACTGATTAGAGAATACTTGACTGATGCACCGGTAAGATTTGGAGAACAATGGCTGAAAGCTGAGAATGAACAAGTCTTCTGAAATGACGAGCTCCGGATAATCAAACTGAAAAGACTCCTGAATATCTCCTGATGGGTGAAAAGGATTCTCACAATCGAAAATAATTATGAGAGGATGGCAACAAGCTAGCACCACGAATCTCTGAGAGAACGGACAAGATATGGAGGTAAAACTCTTCTTCGGTCTTCAAATGATGAGAAAGACGACGAGAAACACCACCATGAATTATTGAGGCACTTCGGAATGAAGAATGGGAAGGTTGAGCTAATGATGAAAATAATTTGAAAGATCTTGGAGAAAGACATTTGACTGATGACAATTCATTCTTACGTCAAACTTCGAAAAGAAATTTGAGGATAGCTCCAGGAAAATAAGAAGAGTCAGGTAAGATCCTGGGAAAAGACCTGTGGATTATGGCCCACTCAAAAGATACACCGTTGAACGATTCCTTGAAAAGAGAGATTGCACCGGTTGAATTAAAAGGCTTAAATGATATAACATCCTCGAAAGAGTTTGAATGAAAGCAGAGTGGTAACATGAATCTTCAAAATATCTTGAGCACTCCGGAACAATTGAATAGCGAGAAGTGAGTTATTATGAGGTGCACCAGCATGAGAAAGCATAGAAATGAGGAAAGGGTATGACCAACAAAGCTTGACTTGAATCCACCAAAGAAGAACAAGAGTGACGAGTGACGAATTTGAAGCTCCGTTAGAATCTTCCTAATAATCACCGGGTAAGAACATTGACGGAAAAGAATGGGGAGACTTCATCTCAATAAGATGATCCTTGATTAAGAAATCTGAGTCCTTCAAGAAAAAGGGTGGGTGGGTGGGGAAAAACAAAATCAACTTGGAACGGATGAAGACAACACCGTTGAGAAGAACTGATACTTGATCTTGCTGATATTGAAATGATCGGATCCACTTGAAGAGAGACACACCGGTTAAAAAGGATTGACATGACACTATCGATTATCATGAAGTATTAGTATCCACATAGGAATATGAGAACACCATTTAGAGAAGGTATGGAATCAACATTTGACTTCGAAGCAACTCGAATACCACAACTCAAAACAAAACAAGGATTGGCTTGCAGAATAAGCCGGAACAAACATATGATAGAGATTTTGTTCGAAGTTTTCGTGGTGAGGCCTACACGGGCTCGATCATACAGCACCACCATGTATAAGGCAGTGCACATGACATACGAAGCGTCCCCGAGTCGGCATAGCCAAGGACTCTTTAAGACACAACGAGACCACTGTAAAACCAACCGTGAATAGGTGGACCACTAGACGTCGAACCCCAACTTCATATCATACCTCTGTCGAAAAGATATCCTAAGAGCTACTTGAATTCCCACTTATAAACTCCCAAAATTTTCCCAGTTATGCAATCAGGTGTTGGGGATACAGGGGAAGCATAATATCTCACCCAAACTAGCAAATCCTACATCCAGCTATATCCATCCTTCAACACATAACCAAGAAACCTTCGGAAATCATCTACCTCAACCTTCGAAAAGCATACGTTATACAAGTTATGGCAATACTCCCGAACTCCCGCCCCAGTACTGGGTGGCGTCGAGGTTATCTCACCAACGAACTGCATAAAAGAGATTTTCGATGTCGGCGTACTAAACTCAGGTATTCCAGAACTGCAACGATAAAATTATGACGACAATACCTCGGAGCTCAACTCCCCGGGACACTTCCACAAAACCCCTGACAGGAGGCACCAAGACAATGTTCTCATCACAAAACCATCGGAACAATTCCAAGATACCCGCGTGATCCTAAATTTTTTTTAGTGAAACTTGAGAAGAGAAGAGTCAAAACTCTATGTCAGGATGCCTTACCAGAGCGATGAGGAGACTGGGAAGTAAAAATAATTCCTAAACTCTCAGATATATAATTCCTAAATGACTCAAAACATTTTTCTAGACACAACTCGGCTGCTAAAAACGATCAATCAGTGGGGGCTCCTAAGGTCGGGGAAGGCTCCAATTACCAACTTGTAACGCCCTCGATGCGGCTATATCTCCCACGTGTCGAAGCACGACTTAGAGGCATAACCGCATTGAAAGCAATGTCGCAAGTGAGGTAATCTTCACACAACCCATGTAATACATAAGGGAAAAAGATACATAGTTGGCTTACAATCGCAACTTCACACAATTACATGAATAAAGCATTACATCATCCAAATACAATCAATGTCCGACTACGGAACCAAAATAAAAGAAGAACCCCAAATGCGACACGGTCCCCGATCGACCCCAACTGGGCTCCACTACTGATCAACTAGAACGAAACAACACAACAGACAAAGTCTTCATCGAGCTCCTCCTGAGCTTGGTTGCGTCATCTGCACGGACTCATCGACACCTGCAAGCTGGTTTTTGGAAGTATCTATGAGCCACGGGGACTCAGCAATCTCACACCCTTGCGATCAAGACTATTTAAGCTTATAGGAAGGGTAAAAGGTATGAGGTGGAGCTGCAGCAAGCGACTAGCATATATGGTGGCTAACATACGCAAAAGAGAGCGAGAAGAGAAAGCAAAGCACGATTGTGAAACTATGATCAAGAAGTGATCCTATAACAACCTACGTCAATCATTACTCCAACACCGTGTTCACATCCCGGACTCCGGCGGAAAGAGACCATCACGGTTACACACGCGGTTGATGTATTTTAATTAAGGTCAACTTCAAGTTTTCTACAACCGGACATTAACAAATTCCCATGTACCCATAACCGCGGGCACTGCTTTCGAAAGTTCATATCCCTGCAGTGGTGTCCCAACTTAGCCCATCACAAGCTCTCACGGTCAACGAAGGAATAGACCTCCTCCCGAGACATTCCAATCAGACTCGGTATCCCGGTTCTACAAGACATTTCGACAGGGTAAAACTAAACCAGCAACACCGCCCGAATGTGCCGACAAATCCCGATAGGAGCTGCACATATCTCGTTCTCAGGGCACACTCAGATGAGCCAGACGTCGGGTAGGCCAGCCCAGAGTTGCCCCTGGTAGCCCCGGACATCGCTCAATTGGACCAACACTCAAAGGAGCACTAGCCCCGGGGGGGGGGGGTAAAATAATGATGACCCTTAGGAGCGCGACTCCCAAGAGAAAAGAAAAGGCTAGGTGGAGAATGGTAAAACCAATGTTGGGCATTGCTGGAAGAGCTTTACTTAAGGCGAACTGTCAAGGGGTTCCCATAATAGCCCAACCGCGTGAGGAACGCAAAATCCGGGAACATAACACCGATATGACGGAAACTAGGGCGGAAAGAGTGGAACAAAACACCAGGCATAAGGCCGAGCCTTCCACCCTTTACCAAGTATATAGATGCATTAATTAAATAAGGTATATTGTGATATCCCAACAAGTAAACATGTTCCAACAAGGAACAACATCTCCATGTTCCAACAAGGAACAAACTTCAATCTTCACCTGCAACTAACAACGCTATAAGAGGGGCTGAGCAAAGGGGTAACATAGCCAAACAACGGTTTGCTAGGACAAGGTGGGTTAGAGGCTTGGTTCAACAATATAGGAGGCATGATAAGCAAGTGGTAGGTATCGCAGCATAGGCATAGCAAAAGAGCCAGCAACTAAGCAAGCAAAGATAGAAGTGATTTCGAGGGTATGATCATCTTGCTTGAAATCCCGCAAGGAAGAAGAACGAGTCCATGAAGAAGCCAAACGGACATAGTCGAACGAATCCTCACAACACGATGTTATCGGAACCAACCTGAAGAAGCGACACCGGAAAAGAGCAAACAACATAGTAAACAACCATCACATAAACATGTCATGATGCACAATCAAGTATGATGCATGTCCGGTTTAAATATGCATGGCATGGCAAAGTGCACAAACAATCTTACAAATTAAGTGGAGCTCAATATGCAACGGGTTGCATATTGACAGAACACCACATCAATTATTTAGTTCAATCTCGTTTATGTACCCAACAATGTTAAATGTTGTTAAACATGGCAAGAGGGTGAAGCAAATGAAAACTACCCATCTAGTCAAGTTTAAATGAGGCCGGAAACAACGACCAACAATTCCGGAAACTCCTCATATGCATGTTTTTGGTTATGGTACTGTTCTGCCCTAAACACAATTTTAAAGTTGTTAAACATGCAAAGTAAGGTCACCATGATAAACTAGGCATTTTTCCACCCCATTTACCTATAAAGTTTATTACATTTGGAGCTACGGTTAATTAGTTATGAATTAAAACATTTTAGCATGGCATAGGAGCAAATTTAACCAAACATCATTTTAAACATTTCAAACATGGATGAAAGTTGCATATTATTAAACTAGACAAAATTCTAAGCAACTTTCATATATAAATTGTTTTAATCCGATGCACGGTTATTAAGTTATTATATGCATGAAGTTAAGGGGCTATTCTGTAAAACTGTAATCTCTGGAAAATGATTAAATTCATCCAGGAAAAAAAACGTTAAGAGGGCCGAATCTGAAAGCACTGCTGGCCCAACCGAGAGGGGGGTGTGGGCTCACATTGGGCCAAGGCCTGCTAGTGCAGGGAGAGGCCGGCAGAGGTGGGCCGCGCTCAGAGGCAGAGGCGAGGGGGGTCATCCCCTGGCGCAAGTCAACGGCTGGAGCGTTGACGAACCCGACGCTCGTCGTCTCCCTGATGAACGAGGCGGCAAGGAGCACTGAGTCGGACTTGGCGCAGGACTCCGGGACGGCGTGGCGGCGGATCCGGGCGAGGAATGTGGAGGACACGGCAGGAGCGAGAAGCGGCGGGTCGACGAGGCAACCTGCGACAGGGAGCTCGGGCGCCTGGGGAAGAAGCGCGGGCGGAGGAGGAGTTCGGGCGCGACGCCAAGCTCCAAGGGGAGGCCATGCGGGTCCCTGGTTGGCGGAGGGCGTCGGCAGGAGGTGCTGCAAGGAGGTCTCGGACACCATGGCAGATCGGGAGGAGGCGGCTATTCTTGCAGCGATGAAGTACAGAGAGAAAGGGAGACCGCGTGAGGGAGGGAAGAGAATAGAAAAACAAAGAGGAGGAAGATAGGAGAAGAGGAAGGCGGCCCTGCTGGCTACGATCAGCGCAGACGAGAAGGTAGGGCCTCGGGCGCGGGGCTCCAGGGGAGGCGCGGGGAGCTGCGGGCTTCCAGATCGGACACAAGGAGGACGGCATATGGGGACGAGCGAGGCTCTCGGACGGAGGCAGTGGTGGCCTCGATCCGAACGAGATGGGGATAGGTGGGGATGGATCCCGAGGATAAAATGGTGAGTGGGTGGCGGCGACGCGATGGGACAAGGGGGAGGATTTTTAGGGTTAGGCTAGAGTTTGATCTATATATAGCAAAAAGGCTAAGTTTATGGGCATTTGGACCCTCCGGTCTTAATCGGATGGTCACGGATGAATAGGCTAGGGAGATCAAATAAGAAAACGGAGAGATGTTTGGGGTTGATCCGGACACAATGGTGGCGACAGTCCGGGTCGGGTTCGGGACAACTTTCGGACGCGTGCGAGGGGGCTGCGGGCTGACGAGAGAGGTTAGGTTGGACCTGACGGTAGGTAGTGGGTTGTGTAGACGGTCTCGAGCTGATAGAAGAGAAAAGAGAGGCCCGACGACTTTTTCCGGAGGCCGAAAACGTCCGACGTTAGACTGGCTATACTGCCGCTATAGTTAATCATTGGGGCATCAAACGAACTCCGAATGCGATGAAACTTGGCGGGCGACCTACTAACAACATAACAACACTGCACGCCAACTTTCAGCCCATTCCGAGAACATTTTCCGAACACTTATAAAATAATATCTCGGACATGCCGCGGGCGCGTGCAAGTGTGTCTGGGCTCAAAACGGACGACGGAGAGAACGAGGAGGCCGGGACGGATGCAAGTTTTGAAAACATGATGATGCAATGCACATGATGACATGATGAAATGCAACACGCAAGAAAATGACATGGCAACAACAGCGAATAACGGGAAGACACGTGGCGCAACGGTCTCGGGGCGTTACAACATCGACCGCTATCCAGCATGCATCTAGAGTATTAAGTTCAACAGAACAGAGTAATGCATTAGGCAAGATGACATGATGTAGAGGGATAAACTCAAGCAATATGATATAAACCCCATCTTTTTATCCTCGATGGCAACAATACAATACGTGCCTTGCTGCCCCTGTTGTCACTGGGAAAGGACACCGCAAGAGAACCCAAAGCTAAGCACTTCTCCTGTTGCAAGAAAGATCAATCTAGTAGGCCAAACCAAACTGATAATTCAAAGAGACTTGCAAAGATATCAAATCATGCATATAAGAATTCAGAGAAGAATCAAATATTGTTCATAGATAATCTTAATCATAAACCCACAATTCATCGAATCTCGGCAAACACACCGCAAAAAGAATTACATCGAATAGATCTCAAAGAACATCGAGGAGAACTTTGTATTGAGATCCAAAGAGAGAGAAGGAGACATCTAGCTAATAAATATGGACCCAAAGGTCTGTGGTAAACTACTCACACATCATCGGAGAGGCTATGGTGTTGATGTAGAAGCCCTCCGTGATCGAAGCCCCCTCCGGCATATCGCCAGAAAAGGTCCTTGGATGGGATCTCACGGGTACAGAAGGTTGCGGCGGTGGAAAAGTGGTTTTGTGGCTCCCCTGGATGTTTTCAGGGTATAAGAGTATATATAGGCGAAAGAAGTAGGTCGATGGAGCTACGAGGGCCCCATGAGGGTGGGGGGCGCGCCTGGCCCCCCTGGGCACGCCACCCTACCTCGTGGTTGCCTCGCTGCTTCCTTGACGTCCACTCAGAGTCTCCTGGATTGCGTTTGTTCCAAAAAAGATCCTCGCAAAGGTTTCATTCTATTTGGAGTCCATTTGATATTCCTTTTCTACGAAACACTAAAATAGGCAAAAAAACAGCAATTTGCACTGGGCTTTTGATTAATAGGTTAGTCCAAAAAATAATATAAAAGTGCATAATAAAGCCCATAAACATCCAAAACATATAATATAATAGCATTGAACAATCAAAAATTACAGATACATTGGAGACGTATCACGACATTACCCAAGTCGAGCATAGAGTGCAAGTCTCCTTCAAAATCGGAGCATATGAAGACACTTTGGAGTGTGATGTCGTTCCAATGACCGTTTGCCACCTTCTTCTTGGGCGGCCATGGCAATTTGACCAAGGTGTCATCCACAACGGCCGTACGAATCACTATATCTTCAAGATGAAAGGAAAGGAGTACGTACTTCGCCCTATGTCTCCAAGCCAAGTGATCGCCGGCAAGCAAGTCACCCATCATGGAGAGAATAGCGAGAGAGCGAACCACCAAAAAGAGAGTGAGAGCCACAAGCCAAAATTGAGTGCCTCCATGATGAGCGACAAGAAGAACTTAGTTCTATTCGCCACCAAACGTGAGATGAGAGACGTGTGTGCAAACCCATCAAGTGTCATGCACTATGTCCTTTTGTGCAAGGACGAGGCACCAAAAGCTAACACGTCTCACAATCTTCCTTTAGTGTTATCCTATCTATTGATGGAATTCAAAGACATTTTCCCCGACGAGCTACCTCCGGGTCTACCTCCACTACGAGGCATTGAGCACCGAATCGACCTCATCCCCGAAGCACCCCTTCTTAACAAGGATCCCTACTGTGTCAACCCCGATGAAACTAAGGAGATCCAATGGCAAGTACAACAACTCATCAACAACGGCCATCTACGAGAAAGTTTGAGCCCTTGTGTCGTCCTGGTAATCCTTCTTCCCAAGAAAGATGGTACATACCACATGTGTTTCGATTGTCATCCTATCAATGCTATTACCGTGCGTTATTGTTACCCCATTCCACGCCTAGATGATATGCTTGATCAGCTTAGTGGAGCCACGATTTTCTCTAAAATTGATCTTAAAAGTGGCTACTATCAAATACGCATCCAAGAAGGTGATGAATGGAAATCCGCATTTAAGACCAAATTTGGCTTATATGAATGGCTTGTTATGCCAATGGGTTTATCCGAAGCAACTTTCATGTGAATCATGCATTTTGTTTTTCCACCTTATATTGGTGTATTTGTTGTGGTCTACTTTGATGATATTCTTGTGTTTAGCAAATCTGATCATGTCACCCACCTTAAGACCATGCGACAAACTTTTAGAAAAGAGCACCTTTTTGCTAATATGGATAAATGCCTTTTCGGTCTTGATAAGCTTGTTTTCTTGGGTTTCGTTGTGTATTCTAAGGGTGTTCATGTTGATGAATCTAAGATCAATGCTATTAAGAATTGGTCTCAACCAACCAACTTGCAACAAGTGCGTAGTTTCCTTGGTTTAGCCGGTTTCTACCGTAGATTTGTGAAGAATTTTAGCACCATTGCTTCAGCTTTGTATGCTTTGAGTAAGAAGAATGAACCCTTTGTTTGGGGACCATCCCAAGATACCGCATTCAATGAGCTTAAGAATTTACCTACTCATGCTCCCGTGCTTGCATTACCCATCTTTGACAAACCCTTTGAGATTCATTGCGATGCTAGTGGTAATGGCATAGGAGGTGTGTTAACGCAAGAGAAGCGCCCCATGGCTTACTTTAGTGAGAAACTTTCTGGAGCGCAACTCAATTACCCCTTCTATGATAAAGATCTATATGCTTTAGTGCGAGTTCTGCATGAATGGGAACATTATCTTCGCCCTCATGAATTTATCATCCATTGCGACCATGAAACACTTAAATACCTTAAGGGTCAAACTTAGGTGAACAAACGTCATGCTAAATGGAGTGAGTTCACTGAGTCTTTTCCTTATGTCATCAAGTACATTAAAGGTAAGGAAAATGTTGTGGCGGACGCTCTTTCCCGCATATGCATGCTTGTTACTATACTTGAATTGGATGCCATTGGCTATGAGCACATAAAAGACTTGTATGCGCATGATCCTACTTTTTCTATTCCATATGCCAAATGTTTGACACATACATCTTGGGAATGCTATTACATCAAAGATGATTACCTTAAGAGAGCTAAAAAACTTTGCATCCCTGAGTCTTCTCTTCGTTTGTTACTTTTGCAAGAATCTCATGGAGGAGGACCAATGGGACACTTTGGACACGACAAGACATTTGCTACACTCTCCAAGAACTATTTTTGGCCCAAGATGTCATGTGATGTCAACCGCTTCACCAACCGATGCTCTACATGTCGCAAAGCTAAGTCTAAAGCTCAATCCCATGGTCTCTATATGCCTCTTCCAATTCCGTATCAACCATGGGAATATATTAGCATGGATTTTGTGCTTGGTTTGCCTAGATCTAGAAATGGAAACGATTATGCATTTGTTGTTGTGGACAGATTCTCTAAGATGGCTCATTTCATTCCTTGCAACAAGATAGATGATGCTTCACATGTTGCCAATCTCTTTTGTAGGGAAATATTGCGCCTCCATGGAGTACCAAAGACGATAGTCTCGGACCGCGACGTCAAGTTCCTAAGCTACTTTTGGAAAACCTTATGCGCCAAGCTCGGAATCAAACTACTCTTCTCCACGGCATACCATCCACAAACCGTTGGCCAAACGGAGGTCACCAACCGCACACTCTCTGCTCTAATTTGCATGTTGTCGGCATCCTAGGAACGAGGGTCCCCAGATCTGCCTGCCTGCGGCCCACGGCGCGGCTACGCCAGTAGGCTGCACAGCCTGTCTTCATCAACAAGGCATCCAAGACCCTCGCGAGGGGCCAAGCCTCGCGAGGCGGACGACTCGAGACCCCCTCTGGAGTGGCCTAGTCGAGAAGGCTCACAAGGAGCGGAGATATCAAGGCGAGGCGAACCTCACGAGGCTCTCATGACATGAGCCATGACAATCGACACCAGGCGGGCGCTAGGCGGGCGCCAGCGCGCACAGCGTCCTTGTTTCCTCTTTGGTGCTAAGGAGGCGAGCGCAGGGGAGGAGTACCAAGGCATCAGGCAAAGGTTGCCATATTAGTGCAACAAGACCAAGACCAGAAGGACGGCAAGATGCAGGTCATCATGGAGCCCAAGACGGCGTCACCACCAGAGCTTTCGCAGGCGGAGACCACCTTTGTCAGGATGGCTTGTACTAGCTGCCCCACTTCAAATTTGCCCACCGTTGTTGGCTCCCTTCCCGCTCAATATTTGGGGGGAGGACCAGGGCTAGCCACCATAGTAGAGGGATCGAGTAGTTCATCCAGCACTCACCCACACAAGTTAGCCAAGCACAAGAACACCTCAACGCGAGGAGGCTGTTCTTCCCCTTGTATTATTCATCATCAGGCCAAGAGGCAATCCACTACCACCACACTGGAGTAGGGTATTACACCACAATGGTGGCCCGAACCAGTATAAATCTTGTGTATTTCTATGTTACGAGTTCCTCGAGTTCGTCCGCGAGATCTTAGCGAGCTAGGGCGTAGATCGGTGGGAGGAAAAGACTTCACGCACACCCCAGTGTTAGAACCTCAAGGAAATGCCGGAACCTCACATTCGACATTTGGCGCGCCAGGTAGGGGGGTGCTGGAGTTTCTTCTCCGCCAATCGACTTGCAGACGCTCCGTAGCCGTGATGTCCGACGACCCAAGAGCTGACTCTGACCGCTGGGCAGCCTGGCCAGCCCGGTCAGCGCCGCCCGCCTATGAAGACCTCAACCCCACGCTCCAGGCGGCACGAGCGCCGTCCAATCCTGCAGGGCGCGGGCGATGCGGCCAGGCATCGTCTACCCTCACTCCACGGCAGGTGCGAGCCGCTGCTAGAGCAGAAGCCACGCTGCGGCGACGGCGCCGCACTCACGGCGGGAACAGGCAAACACGCGGGAAGCACTCACCGTAGCAAGGGAGCTACTGCGGTGCCGGCTGATGGAAAGCGGCCGGGACGCACTGCTGGAACGCGTTGCTGAGCTGCTGGATGTGGCGGCCTCGGGAGCCCCACCCTTCTGCCATCAGCTCCCTCCTCAGGCCGCTGCAGGGATTCACGGCGGACCACGCCGTGACCACTCGCCATCAGGTGCGCCAGGGGGCTTCGTTAACACCAGCATGGCCGGCGGCACCTGGGGCTCTGTCGTCCCCATATCGCCCGCAACAAGCATGAGCACAAGCGTCGCCTTCCATGGCCCAAGTGTGATGCCGCGCTATCACCCCCAGGACTTCACGCTGGGCCGGGCGACATGGAGTGTGGGGCATCACGGCGAGCTGTTCGGGGTAAGAGCCCCGGAGGCCTACGTGCCCCGCATGACGGACAAGGAGTACACGCCGGAGGACGACCCCGGCTCGTTCGTTGGAGAAGATTGGGAAGAAGGGACGTTAGGAGTCGAAGCCTTCCAGGAGTTGCCCGGGAACCACCACGACCACGTGTGCGACGACCACTACAGGGTACCTCTAGTCCCTCAGGAGCAAGCTTACGATAACCATGAGTTGCAGGAGGAACAGATCACCGCAATGGCTGGCGGCCCCAGCTCGACGGCCTCCCTGACGGCGGGAGGATCGCGCTGGGGGCAGCAGGAGAGGGGTCGGGAGCCAGGCCCCTCCCCAAAGCACGTGAAGCCAGGGGACACTCGGAGGTAGGCCCTCTGCCGGGGAGGCTTCGCCCTTCCCCCAGCAAAGGACCTGTGGTCGCCGAGGGAACCGCTGGCGTCCCCTTTCCCTCTTTTGTGTCGTCCTGGTGACTGATCGGCCCAAAGGAGGTCTAGGGTGGCGGAAGGCAGGGCCCTCGTCTGGCGATATGAAGCAAGGCCGGTACCTGTGAAGAAGGCCCAGTGCCTGTGAAGCTCGCCGCCCGTGACACTCTCACGTAATAATGAGTTGGGGTTCAAAACACCCCGGAGTCTCAAGAGCACCGGCCTCAGGCCCTGGGGCTCCCTCCCACGCCTAGTGGCAGCACTTAGCTCCATGCTGGTGATAAGGCTTGAGGACCGAAAGACTAGACTAGGTGTCGGACGCGGCCTTTTGCTTTGGATCTCCCTTTCCGTGGCTTTGCTTTCTGGATCTGGATTTAAGTTGAAGCCGAATTTTTATCGACGCGCGAGGGGGTGCCTTTTATCGTTCGAGCCATTTCTTGCCTTCTGGATCTCGTTTGGTTTGGGACTCATGTCCATCGCCTTTCCCTCGCAAGCTCCTCGCGAGATGGACCGCGTGAAGCGCATGCTCGTCGAGCATGCGCCAGCACTGCGGCTGGTGCTCGCCTCTTGTGGGGCCCACTCAGACGGGGCGATAAGATCCGCAGGATTCTCAGAAACTCGTCGCTTCATGACCCAGCCCGAAGCTGGCGCTGACTAAGGTAAACCACGACGAAAAGCTCGCCCCTGGCTCCACGAGTTCACGAGGACACATACCCACATCGCATAGGAAAGTAAAAACTACAATTTGCTTAGATGAGGGGCTCCCCCTCTCAAAATGCTCTTACAAGTCTTCCAAGGGCCACGCCCGAGTTTTGCGTGTAGGGTGAAACGACAGGAGAACATGGGATCAGCCAGAAATATCACTCGCTACATCACCCGCGGACGCGTCACTCGCGTCGTCATCGTCTTCGTCGGTATCGTCGCTGCCATCGGCGACGCCCCCATCGCCGTCGTCGACCACGTCGCCTTCGTCTGCGACGACCACCACCGCATCATCCTCCGGGGTGAAGGCCCTGACCAACGCGTCCACATTGTCCTCTACCCAACGCGCTAGGTCACCCCGGACGGTCGTGGGTACGGGGGCAATGGCGGCGTCGAAATCGAAGTTGGGGTCGACATTCAGAAGGTGGTTGCAGAGATGGGAGAAAGCACACTCAAGCAGGCCACGACCCCTTTCCTCCACAAGCTAGCGAGCTCTCGCAGATCGAGCCTCCAAGCACGTCACCACCTCGGTAAATAAGGTCAGGTGGCTGGCATAGTCATTCGAGTGAGGGGCCAGAGCATTCTCGTCGTAGATGTAACCCAGGGCGGTGTTGGCCCTGTTCCGGAGGTCTTGAAGCATAGGAGCATGCTCGCACTCCAACGTCTGGCGCTGGAGCACTTCCTCCCTATTTCGCTGTGCAACGGCCTTGGCATCAACAACTCGGTTCCGGAGAGAAAGCAGCTCGGCACGAGTGGAGGCCAAGTCCGCCTGTGCCGTAACCAGGGCGGCGGCCGTGGCCTCCGCGCGCCTCTCGGCCTCATCCAACCTGGGCCTGAGGGCGGCGGCCCTGTCCCCATCCTCCACACCCGCAAGCTTCAGCTTCAAGTCATACCTACCCTCTAGATCTGCGCGAACCTTGGCCACTCGGCGATTGATCTCCTCCTCGACTCCGGCCTCACGAGCCCCGATGGCATCTTCTGCTTGAGCAACTTGACGCTCCCTCTTCTCTAGTTTCTTGAGCTCGAGGCTGTGCTCCACGGCTTCCAGGGCCAGCGCCTCCTCGCGCTTCTGGACCTCCTCTTCCTCCGCGGGTGCCCCCCTCAGCAATGCAAGAGCGGCCCCATGTGCCTCCACCTGCTGCTCAAGGGACGCGCTCCAGGCCTGGAGCCCCCGCGCGCGCTCCTCCGCGGCCTCGTGACGGTGGTCAGCCTCGCGAGTCTCTTCCAAGGCTCGCGAGCGGGCTTCATGGGCGATCTTGAGGGATGCCACAGCCTTCGCATTCTCGAGGTCACGCTGATAGCGACCGACGTTGATGGCCACCCTTAACTTGCGCCGCTCCTCCACCAGCCGAAGACTTTCAGCCTCAAGACGTGAGTCGTCACCAGTGAGCTCTTCACTGAGGCGGCTCATCGCGTCCATCGCCTCCTGGAAGAGCTCATGGAGAACTACGCTCCGCCCGCGCTCGAGCTCGAACGCTCGACCTGCCTCGTCCTCCACCTCGGGGGCTGCGGGCGGAGCGCCAAGTGGCGCGCTACCTCCCGGTAGGGGGCTGCGGGCTGACACCGCGCCTGGCGCCAGCCCGTCCTCTCGAGGAGCCCAAGCTGATCGGGACTCGCCGCTTGAAGAGGAACCAAAGATCGATGTCAACCAGCGACTGTTCATGAGCAAAGGAGGAGTCTTGGGCACGCTCGCCCAGCTCCACGCCAGACCATGGGGGAGGGGTGGCCAAACCGCGGACTCAGCACGCCACGAAGGCGGGGACGCTCCCCTGACCGACCCCGCTCCAGAGGCGGCAGGCAGGCCAGGAATGCTCAAGGCCGATGGGGGAGTTGATGAAGGAGGAGGACACCTCTCGGAAGATGCAATAGCTTTAACGGAGGGAGCCCACGCAAGAAGGCATGGCAATAAGATGCTTACATGTCAATGGCGATGTACTTTCGCCACTTCAACGGCCCAAAGATATTGCTGCCGCTGGGCGATCCCTTCCTCTTGCGAAGCTCCTCGAAGTCCACACACAGACGACCGAAGAGCTGGACGTGATGGCCGGTGCGCGGCGGATGCGAAGAAGAACTGAGAGGGATGGCTTCAGGGGAGCCCGGTCGTGGCGAACATCCCAGCGCCCTCTCGCTGCAACCTCCCGAGGCTCATAGAGCCTCAGCCTCGGGAACCGCATGCCGCGGCTCCTCAGCAACCGACGCCTCAGGAGGGGGGTCGCAGGCCCCTGAGGATGACGCCCCCGGATCACCACTCGGCATGTGCTCCTCAGCACTCGAGCCGCCGGCCCCCGTCAGAGCTCGCTCTCCCGCACCGTCACCTAGGGCGAGCTCGGCACTGACGGCGAGGAAGGGAACCACAACGACAGGGTTCTCGCGGGGCCCCACCAAGCTGATTGGGTGCAACCCCCACTCATCAAAGGAAGGCATGCTCGCAGCAAATACGGCTTTGTTCTCGCAGTGGTGCAATAGGCAGCTATTCTTGGGCATCTCGCCCGGCAAAGGGACACCCGATAGGACCATGAGCACTGTTTGCCGCGCCGCAAGAGGAAGCCCCTTCTCCTGAAACCTCATGTTGTCCTAGCTGCGGAGCAAGTCCCACATCGGGCGGGAGTGGCGCTGAAGTGGAGCGACTCGACGCCTGACAAACTCCTTCACCACCATGGGCGCAGTCACGCCGAGGTCCTTCAACCACCTCAGCCTGGCCCAGATGGGGGCAAGGCGGGGGCTCGTGAGCTTCTGATGGCCCCAGCCGGAGTTTGGAATAGCGGGCCCCGCTGAAACTTGGAGCAGAGGGTTGAGCACGCCGGCGTCAACAAACACCCATCGTATACAAAACTCGCTCGTGGATGAAGGAAGCTCGAAGTCGATCCCCGCGCCCGCCGTCGCGGCCACGGCCTGGAAGCCCACGCACCCCGAGCTCTGCCGAGGACTTGTGAGATGCAACGAGAAGAAGTGGCGGAGGAGTGCCACGGAAGGAGCGATGCCCACCATGGCCTCGCACAAGAAGGAGAAGATGGCAAGAAGGGTCACGGATTGAGGGTCGAGATGGAGCATGTAGATCTAATAATGCTCGAGAGCCGCATTGAAGAAGGCGGGGAAGGGAGGAATCATGCCATCCTAGAGGGCCTCTATGAAGACCGGAACCTTGGTGACTGCCCGAGCCGTGCGAGCGCGAGACGCGGGCCAAGCCACCGTCTCTCCCCACTCGTTGAAATTGGAAGCAAGCATGCGGTGCACCTTGTCCATGGCCTCGTCATTGAGCACCCGAGGCCGGCCGAGCGCCGGCTCGAAGGATGGAGGTGCAGTTGGCAAAGACAGAGGTTTCTTCCCCTTTTCGGCTTGTTTCGGCGCCATGGCGGTGAAGCAGGCGAAGCGCAAGTCAGATTGGGAGGGCAGAGCAGGGCCTCGAGGAAGCAAGGAGATTGGAAGAGCTAGGCGTGGCAAATGAAGAATAATTGTGCAAGAGGCGGGGGCCGCATAGCCAGGCGGATTCAAGGGCAGCGTGGGGAAGCGGAGACGCCTACGTCCAATCAACCGCCACGCGTCAACCGAGGCCGCAGGCTTTTGGGGCCCCCAGTGCTCCGTACTTGGTGCTTGGCTTCGCCACAAAGCCAGGCCCGAGTGCACCTTGGGCCCGGGGGCTACTATTGGCGTCCTGGGAACGGGGGTCCCCAGATCTGCCTGCCTGCGGCCCATGGCACGGCTACGCCAGCAGGTTGCATGGCCCGTCTTCATCAACAAGGCATCCAAGACCCTCGTGAGGGGCCAAGCCTCGCGAGGCGGATGACACGAGACCCCCTCTGGAGTGGCCTAGTCGAGCAGGTTCACGAGGAGCGGAGATATCAAGGCGAGGCGAACCTCACGAGGATCTCGTGACGTGAGCCATGACGATCGACACCAGGCGGGCGCCAGCGCGCGCAACGTCCTTGTTTCCTATTTGGTGCTAAGGAGGCCAGCGCACGCGAGGAGTACCGAGGCATTAGGCAAAGGTTGCCATATCAGTGCAACAAGACCAAGACCAGAAGGATGGCAAGACAGAGGTCATCATGGAGCCCAAGACGGAGTCACCACCAGAGCCTTTCGCAGGCGGAGACCACCTTTGTTGGGATGTTGTACTAGCTATCCCCCTTCAAATTTGCCCGCCGTTGTTGGCTCCCTTCCCGCTCAATATTTGGGCAGAGGACCAGGGCCTATATAAGTAGAGCTAGCCACCACAGTAGGGGGATCGAGCAGTTCATCCAGCACTCACCCACACAAGTTAGCCAAACACAAGAACACCTCAACGCGAGGAGGCTGTTCTTCCCCTTGTATTGTTCATCATTAGCCCAAGAGGCAATCCACTACCACCACACTGGAGTAGGGTATTACACAACAACGTTGGCCCGAACCAATATAAATCTGGTGTCTTTCTGTGTTGCGAGTTCGTCGAGTTCGTCCGCGAGATCTTAGCGAGCTAGCACGTAGATCGGTGGGAGGAAAAGACTTTGCGCGCACCCCAGTGTTCGAACCTCAAGGAAATGTCGGAACCCCACATCTAACACGTGCTAATCAAGAAGAGCATCAAGGACTGGGAGGAGTGTCTACCTTTCGCCGAGTATGCCTACAACTGAGCAAGACATTCGACTACTCGCAAGTCCCCCTTCAAGGTCGTCTACGGTTTCAACCCGCTGTCCCCATTGGACATTCTTCCTCTACCACTACAAGAGTGCACAAACATGGATGCAAGTGCCCGAGTCAACTATCTCAAGAAGATGCATGAAGATACAAGGCACACCATTGAACGCCAAGTACAACGACTCGTGACCAAGCTCAACCTCAACAAGCACCCCATGGTGTTCAACATTGGAGATCTTGTGTGGCTACACCTTCGCAAGGACCACTTCCCCCATGAACGCAAGTCCAAACTTCTACCATGAGCGGATGGACCCTTCAAGGTGCTTGAACGCTAGAACAATAAAGCCTAAAAGATCGATATTCCACGAGACAAGTACTCCGTGAGCGACATCTTCAACGCCAAAGATCTCTCACCCTACCATGGTGATGAAGATTTCGATCCGAGGTTGGATGTTTCCCAAGGGAGGTAAAATGATGCGAAGCATCCTACGGTCATCCCCATGGACCTACCATCATCTCACGAAGTGCCAAGAGAACCTATGACACGAGCTAGAGCTAGAACTCTCGAGACCGAGGTGACTTCCTTAGTGATATCCATATGATCCTCTCGAGACATGGCTACAACCTAAGTCCGGAATGTTGTGCATGATCAGGTACCAAGAGGACCCTCCCGAAGATGGACGTGAAGACAGAAAAGTCCCCAAGTTCATGGACGAAGAGAACCAACGGAAGGAGTCAAGAACAGCTTCCAAGCCCCGGACATTCAGCCATGACCCCGGACATCGGTCCCCTAGAGCAGCAGCCGCCCAGCCACCAGGCATCTACAAGCCCCGGACATCCGGCCCCAACCCAGACATTCAGCCCGAAGCCCAGAAATCCGGCACCCTCCATCCACAGAGCGTCAAGGTCATCCCTGACAGCCCGGACATCCGGCCACCCTAGCCTGGACATCCAGCCCCTCACGAAAGCCCGGACATCCGGCCCGATGCCCGGACATCCGGCCTCCCCTATCTGCGCACAGTGTAAGGGCCGAAGCCCATGTACATCTTCGCCCACCCAGACTATATATACTCCTCCTCCTCCCTCTTTCTATGGTTAGCGTTGTGATAGTTCATTTATGAGATAGAGCCTCGCTCATCCATACGGATCTACTCCTCGAGAGAGACTGTGGCCCCTCATCGGAGAAGATACACGTTGGATTCAAGACCTCCTCACGGAGAAGAACCGGTTGCCCTTTGTATTGTCCCGTGTTGACTTTGGATCGTGTGATCTCTATGTCTAGTCGGATCTAGCATATGTGTTATCGCTCTTCTTGGTTTGAGTGTTCCTCTTGTGTTCCCCTTTGTGTTTTCCCCTCGTGTTCCTCGTGATTCTTCGCGGGATCCACTCCTTTCATGAAAGATCGGCCATCTAGGGTTCCACCCTACATCACAAGGTTACCAAACAAACATGCATCACGTAAAGCAATAAAACCAACACGTAAATGTTCCAAATGTTCCTCCAAAGATTTGCTATAAATCAGTATATCATCAAAATAGACTACCAAAAATTGTCCAATGAAAGCACGTAAAACTTCGTTCATTAATCCCATGAAAGTACTAGGTGCATTAATTAACCCAAAAGGCATGACTAACCACTCATTTAAACCAAACTTAGTTTTAAAAGTCGTTTTCCATTCATCTCCTAATTTCATATGAATTTGATGGTATCCACTACGCAAATCAACTTTGGAGAATATTGTACAGCCACTCAATTAATCAAGCATATCATCTAGCCTAGGAATAGGATGACGATAACGAATAGTAATATTATTAATGCCTCTATAATCAACACACATACGCGATGGACTATCCTTTTTCGGCACTAGCAAAATAGGAACAACACAAGGACTAAGGGATTCGCGTATATAACCTTTGTTGAGCAGCTCCTAGACATGATGCATAATCTCCTTCGTCTCCTATGGATTGGTACGGTATGGTGCACTATTGGGTAGCGAAGCATGGGGAATTATGTCAATCTGATGCTCAATCCCTCGAATAGGTGGTAATCCCGGTGGCACGTCTTGTGGAAAGACGTCAGGGAACTCCTACAAAATGTAAGTAACAGCAGGAGGCAAAGAGGAAGGCACGTCCTCGAATGAAAATAATGCCTCTTTCCACACAAAAGCATAGCAAATAGATTTGCTGAAATCTAGATCATCAATATCAGATTTGGTGGCAAGTAAACATGCACTTTTCAATTTAACTTCAGAAGCAACACTAGATGGTTTATTATTAGGCTTCATTTGTTGCTCAAATTCTTTTGCCACAATCTAATTTTCACTCTTATTTTTCTCCTATTTTGCTTTATTAGCTCTATTAATATCATCTTTCAAAATGGAATCAGGAGACATAGGAAGCAAAGTAATATGTTTATCCTTATGAACAAGAGTATACTAATTGTTTCTACCATGGTGTATAGAATTTTTAGCAAATTGCCATGGTCTACCATGTAATAACAAACATGCTTGCATGGGTACCACATCACAATCAACATAATCAGCATATGTAGAGATACTAAAATGCAAACAAACAGTACGTGTTACCTTAACCATGTCGTTGTTGTTGAACCATTGGATGTAGTAACGATGCGGATGTGCTCTTGTGGTGAGACATAGCTTCTCCACCATCTCCATCCTAGCCAAGTTGTTGCAGCTCCCTCCATCTGTGATGACGCGAACAGAACGTTCCTTCACAACTCCCTTTGTATGGAACAAATTATGCCTCTGATTTTGCTCAGCTTGTATGACCTGCACACTCAAAACACATTGAGCAACTAAACATTCATACCTGTCAGCATCTTCAGGAGCCATGTAGTGCGTCTCATGTTCAGAATGATCTCCACCATGTTCATCGTGTGTAATAAGTGAAGGAAATATGCCCTAGAGGCAATAATAAAGTTGTTATTTATATTTCCTTATATCATCATAAATGTTTATTATTCATGCTAGAATTGTATTAACCGGAAACTTAGTACATGTGTGAATACATAGACAAACAGAGTGTCACTAGTTTGCCTCTACTTGACTAGCTCGTTGAAGCAATGATGGTTATGTTTCCTAACCATGGACATGAGTTGTCATTTGATTAACGGGATCACATCATTAGAAAATGATGTGATTGACTTGACCCATCCGTTAGCTTAGCACGATGATCGGTTAGTTTGTTGCTATTGCTTTCTCCATAACTATACATGTTCCTATGACTATGAGATCATGCAACTCCCGAATACTGGAGGAACACTTTGTGTGCTACCAAACGTCACAACGTAACTGGGTGATTATAAAGGTGCTCTACAGGCATCTCCGATGGTATTTGTTGAGTTGGCATGGATCAATATTAGGATTTGTCACTCCGATTGTTGGAGAGGTATCTCTGGGCCCTCTCGGTAATGTACATCACTATAAGCCTTGCAAGCAATGTAGCTAATGAGTTAGTTACGGTGCTTATGTAGTAGCGGTGCTTAGGCGAAGCCCTACATCAGTAGCATCATCATCACCGTCATCACGCCGTCGTGCTGAAGGAACTCTCCCTCGAAGCTCTGCTGGATCGGAGTTCGTGGGACGTCACCGAGTTGAATGTGTGCTGAACTCGGAGGTGTCGTACTTTCGGTACTTGGATCGGTCGGATCGTGAAGACGTATGACTACATCAACCGCGTTCTCATAACGCTTCCGCTTACGGTCTACGAGGGTACGTGGACAACAATCTCCCCTCTCGTTGTTATGCATCACCATGATCTTGCGTGTGCGTAGGAATTTTTTTTGAAATTACTACATTCCCCAATAGTGGCATCCGAGCCAGGTTTATGCGTAGATGTCATATGCACGAGTAGAACACAAAGGAGTTGTGGGTGTGGGTATATACATATTGCTTGCCGTCACTAGCGGCATTGTTGGATGAAGTGGCCCAGACCGACATTACGCGTATGCTTACGCAAGACTAGTTCTACCGACGTGCTTCGCACATAGGTGGCTAGTGGGTGTCTATTTCTCCAGATTTAGTTGAATCGGATTCAATGAACACGGTTCTTTCTGAAGATCAAAAAGCAATCACTATACCGCGTTGTGGTTTTTGATGCTAGGTAAGAACGGTTCTTGCTCAGCCCGTAGCAGCCACATAAAACTTGCAAGAACAAAGTAGAGGATGTCTAACTTGTTATTGCAGGGCTTGTTGTGATGTGATATGGTCAAGACGTGATGAGATATAAGTTGTTGTATGAGATGATCATGTTTTGTTGAAGTTATCGGCAACTGGCAGAAGCCTTATGGTTGTCTATTTATTGCATAAGATGCAAGTGCCAAATAATTGCTTTACTTTATCGCTATGCGATAGCAATAGTTGCAAGAGCAATAGTTGGTGAGACGACCATGTGAAGACACATTGATAGAGATCAAGATGATGGAGATCATGGTGTCATGCCGGTGGCGATAGAGATCATGACGGTACTTTGGAGATGGAGATCAAAGGCGCAAGATGATCATGGCCATATCATGTCACATATTTTGATTGCATGTGATGTTTATCCTTTATGCATCTTATTTTGCTTAGTTCGGCGGTAGCATTATAAGATGATCTCTCACTAAAATTCAAGGTCTAAGTGTTCTTCCTGAGTATGCACCGTTCCAACAGTTCGTCGTGCCGAGACACCACGTGATAATCGGGTGTGATAAGCTCTATGTCCACATACAATGGGTGCAAGCCAGTTTTGCACACGCGGAATACTCGGGTTAAACTTGATGAGCCTAGCATATGCAGATATGGTCTCGGAACACCAGAGAACAAAAGGTCGAGTGTGAATCATATAGTAGATATGATCAACATAGTGATGTTCACCATTGAAAACTACTCCATCTCACGTGATGATCGGACATGGTTTAGTTTATTTGGATCATGTGATCATTTAGATGACTAGAGGGATGTCTATCTAAGTGGGAGTTCTTAAGTAATATGATTAATTGAACTTTAATTTATCATGAACTTAGTCCTGATAGTATTTGCATATCTATGTTGTAGATCAATAGCTTGCGATGTAGCTCCCCGTTTATTTTTTGATATGTTCCTAGAGAAAAATAAGTTGAAAGATGTTAGTAGCAATGATGCGGACTAGCTCCGTGATCTGAGGTTTATCCTCAATGCTGCACAGAAGAATTATGTCCTTGGTGCATCGCTAGGTGACGGGCCTATTGCAGGAGCAGATACAGACGTTATGAACATTTGGCAAAGCTCAGTATGATGATTACTTGATAGTTTAGTGCACCAAGCTTTACGGCTTGGAACCGGGACTTCAAAAACATTTTGAATGCCATGGAGCATATAAGATGTTCCAAGAGCTGAAATTTGTATTTCATACTCATGCCCGAGTCGAGAGGTATGAGACCTCTGACAAAGTGTTTTGCCTACAAGATGGAGGAGAATAGCTCAACTAGTGAGCACGTGCTCAGAATGTCTGAGTACTACAATCACTTGAATCAAAGTGGGACTTAATCTTCAATATAAGATAGTGATTGATAGAGTTCTCTAGTCACTATCACCAAGTTACTAGAACTTCGTGATGAACTATAATATGCAAGGGATAACGGAAACAATTCCCAAGCTCTTCATGATGCTGAAATCGACGAGGGCAGAAATCAAGAAAAGCATCAAGTGTTGATAGTTGACAAGACCACTAGTTTCAAGAAAAGGGCAAAGGGAAGAAGGGGAACTTCAAGAAGAACGGCAAGAAAGTTGTTGCTCAAGTGAAGAAGCCCAAGTCTAGACCTAAACCTGAGACTAAGTGCTTCTACTGCAAAGGGACTGGTCACTGGAAGCAGAACTGCCCCAAATATTTGGCGGATAAGAAGGATGGCAAAGTGAACAAAGGTATATTTGATATACATGTTATTGATGTGTACTTTACTAGTGTTTATAGCAACCCCTCAGTATTTGATACTAGTTCAGTTGCTGAAGATTAGTAACTCGAAATAGGAGTTGTAGGATGAACAGAGACTAGTTAAGGGTGAAGTGATGATGTGTGTTGGAAGTGGTTCCAAGATTGATATGAGCATCATCGCACACTCCCTAAGCTTTCGGGATTAGTGTTGAACCTAAATAAATGTTATTTGGTGGTTGTGTTAAGCATGAATATGACTTGATCATGTTTATTACAACATGATTATTCATTTAAAGTTAGAGAATAATTGTTGTTCTATTTAAATGAATAAAACCTTCAATGGCCATACACCCAAGGTGAATGGTTTATTGAATCTCAATCGTAGTGATACATATATTCATAATATTGAAGCCAAAAGATGCAAAGTTAATAATGATAGTGCAACTTATTTGTGGCACTGCCGCTTAGGTCATATTGGTGTACAGCGCATGAAGAAACTCCATGCTGATGGGCTTTTGGAATCACTTGATTATGAATCATTTGATGCTTGTGAACCATGCCTCATGGGCAGGATGACTAAAACTCCGTTCTCTAGAACAATGGAGAAAGCGACTCACTTATTGGAAATAATACATACTGATGTATGCAATCCGATGAGTGTTGAGGCTCGCAGCAGGTATCGTTATTTTCTGACCTTCACATATGATTTGACTAAGATATGGGTATATCTTCTTGATGAATCATAAATCTGAAACATTTGAAAAGTTCAAATAATTTCGGAGTGAAGTGGAAAATCATCGTAACAAGAAAATAAAGTTTCTCCGATCTGATCGTAGAGGAGAATATTTGAGTTACGAGTTTGGTCTTCATTTGAAACAATGCGGAATAGTTTCGCAACTCACGCCACCTGGAACACCACAGTGTAATGGTGTGTCCAAACATCGTAACCGTACTTTATTAGATATGGTGCAATCTATGATGTCTCTTACCGATTTACCACTATCGTTTTGGGGTTATGCATTAGAGACACTTGCATTCACGTTAAATAGGGCACCATCTAAATCCATCGAGACGACACCATATGAACTGTGATTTAGCAAGAAACCTAAGCTGTTGTTTCTTAAAGTTTGGGATTGTGATGCTTATGTGAAAAAGTTTCAGCCTGATACGCACAAACCTAAATCGAAAAAGTGCGTCTTCATAGGATACCCAAAAGAAACTGTTGGGTACACCTTCTATCACAGATCCAAAAAGGCAATATCTTTGTTGCTAAAGAGTAGATCCTTTCTAGAGAAGAAGTTTCTCTCGAAAGAAGTGAGTGGGAGGAATGTAGAACTTGATGAGGTAATTGTACCTTCTCCCGAATTGGAAAGTAGTTCATCACAGAAATCAGTTCTAGTGATCTCTACACCAATTAGTGAGGAAGCTAATGATGATGATCATCAAACTTCAGATCAAGTTACTACCGAACCTCGTAGGTCAATCAGAGTATGGTCCTGTTGGGGAACGCAGTAATTTCAAAATTTTCCTACGCACACGCAAGATCATGGTGATGCACAGCAACGAGAGGGGAGAGTGTTGTCTACATACCAACGCAGACCGACTGCGGAAGCGATCACACAACGTAGAGGAAGTAGTCGTACGTCTTCTTCCCGATCCGACCGATCCAAGCACCGTTACTCCGGCACCTCCGAGTTCTTAGCACACGTTCAGCTCGATGACGTTCCTCAGGCTCCGATCCAGCAAAGCGTCGAGGAAGAGTTCCGTCAGCACGACGGCGTGGTGACGATCTTGATGTACTACCGACGCAGGGCTTCGCCTAAGCACTGTAACGGTATGATCGAGGTGGAATTTGGTGGAAGGGGGCACCGCACACGGCTAAGGAACGATTAACTTGTGTGTCTTGGGGTGCCCCCTGCCCCCGTATATAAAGGCCAGGGGGAGGGGGTTCGGCCGGCTAGGGGGAGAGGGCGCAGGAGGAGTCCTACTCCCACCGGGAGTAGGACTCCCCCCCCCCCAATCCTATTCCAATTAGGACTCAAGGGGAGAAAGAGAGAGAAGGGGGGCCGGCCCCTTGTCCTATTCCTAATAGGACTCTAGGGGGCGCCGGCCAGCTAGAGGGCTGCCTCTTTTCTCTTTTCCACTAAGGCCCAATAGGCCCATTATCCTCCCGGGGGGGTTCCGGTAACCCTCCCGGTAATCCGGTAAAATCCCGATTTCACCCGGAACGCTTCCGGTGTCCAAACATAGGCTTCCAATATACCAATCTTTACGTCTCGACCATTTCGAGACTCCTCGTCATGTCTGTAATCTCATCCGGGACTCCGAACAACCTTCGGTACATCAAAATGCATAAACTCATAATAACTGTCATCGTAACGTTAAGCGTGCGGACCCTACGGTTCGAGAACGATGTAGACATGACCGAGACACGTCTCCGGTCAATAACCAATAGCGGGACCTGGATGCCCATATTGGCTCCTACATATTCTATGAAGATCTTTTATCGGTCAGACCGCATAACAACATACGTTGTTCCCTTTGTCATCGGTATGTTACTTGCCCGAGATTCGATCGTCAGTATCCAATACCTAGTTCAATCTCGTTACCGGCAAGTCTCTTTACTCGTTCTGTAATACATCATGTCACAACTAACTATTTAGTTGCAGTGCTTGCAAGGCTTATGTGATGTGTATTACCGAGAGGGCCCAGAGATACCTCTCCGACAATCGGAGTGACAAACCCTAATCTCGAAATACGCCAACCCAACATCTGCCATTGGAGACACCTGTAGTACTCCTTTATAATCACCCAGTTACGTTGTGACGTTTGGTAGTACCCAAAGTGTTCCTCCGGTAAACGGGAGTTGCATAATCTCATAGTTATAGGAACATGTATAAGTCATGAAGATAGCAATAGCAACATACTAAACGATCGGGTGCTAAGCTAATGGAATGGGTCATGTCAATCAGATCATTCAACTAATGATGTGACCTCGTTAATCAAATAACAACTCTTTGTTCATGGTTAGGAAACATAACCATCTTTGATTAACGAGCTAGTCTAGTAGAGGCATACTAGTGACACTCTGTTGGTCTATGTATTCACACATGCATTATGTTTCCGGTTAATACAATTCTAGCATGAATAATAAACATTTATCATGATACAAGGAAATAAATAATAACTTTATTATTGCCTCTAGGGCATATTTCCTTCAGTCTCCCACTTGCACTAGAGTCAATAATCTAGATTACACTGTAATGATTCTAACACCCATGGAGCCTTGGTGCTGATCATGTTTTGCTCGTGGAAGAGGCTTAGTCAACGGGTCTGCAACATTCAGATCCGTATGTATCTTGCAAATCTCTATGTCTCCCACCTGGACTAAATCCCGGATGGAGTTGAAGCGTCTTTTGATGTGCTTGGTTCTTTTGTGAAATCTGGATTCCTTTGCCAAGGCAATTGCACCAGTATTGTCACAGAAGATTTTCATTGGACCCGATGCACTAGGTATGACACCTAGATCGGATATGAACTCCTTCATCCAGACTCCTTCGTTTGCTGCTTCCGAAGCAGCTATGTACTCCGCTTCACATGTAGATCCCGCTACGACGCTTTGTTTAGAACTGCACCAACTGACAGCTCCACCGTTTAAAGTAAACACGTATCCGGTTTGCGATTTAGAATCGTCCGGATCAGTGTCAAAGCTTGCATCAACGTAACCTCTTACGGTGAGCTCTTTGTCACCTCCATATACGAGAAACATATCCTTAGTCCTTTTCAGGTATTTCAGGATGTTCTTGACCACTGTCCAGTGATCCACCCCTGGATTACTTTGGTACCTCCCTGCTAAACTTATGGCAAGGCACACATCAGGTCTGGTACACAGCATTGCATACATGATAGAGCCTATGGCTGAAGCATAGGGAACATCTTTCATATTTTCTCTATCTTCTGCAGTGGTCGGGCATTGAGTCTGGCTCAACTTCACACCTTGCAATACAGGCAAGAACCCTTTCTTTGCTTGATCCATTTTGAACTTCTTCAAAATCTTGTCAAGGTATGTGCTTTGTGAAAGTCCAATTAAGCGTTTTGATCTATCTCTATAGATCTTTATGCCTAATATGTAAGCAGCTTCCCCAAGGTCTTTCATCGAAAAACTTTTATTCAAGTATCCCTTTATGCTATCCAGAAATTCTATATCATTTCCAATGAGTAATATGTCATCTACATATAATATCAGAAATGCTACAGAGCTCCCACTCACTTTCTTGTAAATACAGGCTTCTCCAAAAGTCTGTATAAACCCAAATGCTTTGATCACACTATCAAAGTGTTTGTTCCAACTCCGAGATGCTTGCACCAGTCCATAGATGGATCGCTGGAGTTTGCACACTTTGTTAGCTCCCTTTGGATCGACAAAACCTTCTGGTTGCATCATATACAACTCTTCTTCCAGAAATCCATTCAGGAATGCGGTTTTTACATCCATTTGCCAAATTTCATAATCATAAAATGCGGCAATTGCTAACATGATTCTGACAGACTTAAGCATCGCTACGGGTGAGAAAGTCTCATCGTAGTCAACTCCTTGAACTTGTCGAAAACCTTTTGCGACAAGTCGAGCTTTGTAGACAGTAACATTACCATCAGCGTTAGTCTTTTTCTTAAAGATCCATTTATTCTCAATTGCTTGCCGATCATCGGGCAAGTCAACCAAAGTCCATACTTTGTTCTCATACATGGATCCCATCTCAGATTTCATGGCTTCAAGCCACTTTTCGGAATCTGGGCTCACCATCGCTTCTTCATAGTTCGTAGGTTCATCATGATCTAGTAGCATGACTTCCAGAACAGGATTACCGTACCACTCTGGTGCGGATCTTGCTCTGGTTGATCTACGAGGTACAGTAGTATCTTGATCTAAAGTTTCATGATCATCATCATTAACTTCCTCTCTTATTGGTGTAGTTCTCACAGAAACAGTTTTCTGTGATGTACTATTTCCCAATAATGGAGTAGGTATAGTTACCTCGTCAAGTTCTACTTTCCTCCCACTCACTTCTTTCGAGAGAAACTCCTTCTCAAGAAAGTTTCCGAATTTAGCAACAAAAGTCTTGCCTTCGGATCTGTGATAGAAGGTGTATCCAATAGTTTCCTTTGGATATCCTATGAAGACACACTTCTCCGATTTGGGTTCGAGCTTATCAGGTTGAAGCTTTTTCACATAAGCATCGCAGCCCCAAACTTTAAGAAACGACAACTTTGGTTTCTTGCCAAACCATAGTTCATAAGGTGTCGTCTCAACGGATTTAGATGGTGCCCTATTTAACGTGAATGCGGCCGTCTCTAAAGCATAACCCCAAAATGATAGCGGTAAATTAGTAAGAGACATCATAGATCGCACCATATCTAGTAAAGTACGATTACGACGTTCGGACACACCATTACGTTGTGGTGTTCCGGGTGGCGTGAGTTGTGAAACTATTCCATAATTTTTCAAATGTACACCAAACTCGTAACTCAAATATTCTCCTCCACGATCAGATCGTAGGAACTTTATTTTCTTGTTACGATGATTTTCAACTTCACTCTGAAATTCCTTGAACTTTTCAAATGTTTCAGACTTATGTTTCATTAAGTAGATATACCTATATCTGCTTAAATCATCTGTGAAGGTGAGAAAATAACGATATCCGCCACGAGCCTCAATATTCATTGGACCACATACATCGGTATGTATGATTTCCAATAAATCTGTTGCTCTCTCCATAGTGCCGGAGAACGGTGTTTTAGTCATCTTGCCCATGAGGCACGGTTCGCAAACACCAAGTGATTCATAATCAAGTGGTTCCAAAAGCCCATCAGTATGGAGTTTCTTCATGCGCTTTACACCGATATGACCTAAACGGCAGTGCCACAAATAAGTTGCACTATCATTATCGACTCTGCATCTTTTGGCTTCAACATTATGAATATGTGTATTACTACTATCGAGATTTAATAAGAATAGACCACTTTTCAAGGGTGCATGACCATAAAAGATATTACTCATATAAATAGAACAACCATTATTCTCTGATTTAAATGAATAACCGTCTCGCATCAAACAAGATCCAGATATAATGTTCATGCTCAACGCTGGCACCAAATAACAATTATTTAGGTCTAATATTAATCCCGAAGGTAGATGTAGAGGTAGCGTGCCGACCGCGATCATATCGACTTTGGAACCGTTTCCCACGTGCATCGTCACCTCGTCCTTTGCTAGTGTCCGCTTATTCTGTAGTCCCTGTTTCGAGTTGCAAATATTAGCAACAGAACCAGTATCAAATACCCAGGTGCTATTGCGAGCATTAGTAAGGTACACATCAATAACATGTATATCACATATACCTTTGTTCACTTTGCCATCCTTCTTATCCGCCAAATACTTGGGGCAGTTCCGCTTCCAGTGACCAGTCTGCTTGCAGTAGAAGCACTCAGTTTCAGGCTTAGGTCCAGGCTTGGGTTTCTTCTCTTGAGCAGCAACTTGCTTGCCGTTCTTCTTGGAGTTCCCTTTCTTCTTCCCTTTGCCCTTTTTCTTGAAACTAGTGGTTTTGTTAACCATCAACACTTGATGCTCCTTTTTGATTTCTACCTCCGCAGCTTTCAGCATAGCGAAGAGCTCGGGAATAGTCTTGTTCATCCCTTGCATATTATAGTTCATCACAAAGCTCTTGTAGCTTGGTGGCAGTGATTGGAGAATTCTGTCAATGACGCAATCATCCGGAAGTGTAACTCCCAATTGAATCAAGTGATTATTATACCCAGACATTTTGAGTATATGCTCACTGACAGAACTGTTCTCCTCCATCTTGCAGCTATAGAACTTATTGGAGACTTCATATCTCTCAATCCGGGCATTTGCTTGAAATATTAACTTCAACTCCTGGAACATCTCATATGCTCCATGACGTTCAAAACGTCGTTGAAGTCCCGGTTCTAAGCCGTAAAGCATGGCACACTGAACTATTGAGTAGTCATCAGCTTTGCTCTGCCAGACGTTCATAACTTCCGGCGTTGCTCTTGCAGCAGGCCTGGCACTTAGCGGTGCTTCCAGGACGTAATTCTTCTGTGCAGCAATGAGGATAATCCTCAGGTTACGGACCCAGTCCGTGTAATTGCTACCATCATCTTTCAACTTAGCTTTCTCAAGGAACGCATTAAAATTCAACGGAACAACAGCACGAGCCATCTATCTACAACATAAACAAGCAAGATACTATCAGGTACTAAGTTCATGATAATTTTTAAGTTCAGTTAATTTACTTAAGAACTCCCACTTAGACAGACATCCCTCTAATCCTCTAAGTGATTACGTGATCCAAATCAACTAAACCATAACCGATCATCACGTGAGATGGAGTAGTTTTCAATGGTGAACATCAATATGTTGATCATATCTACTATATGATTCACGCTCGACCTTTCGGTCTCCGTGTTCCGAGGCCATATCTGTATATGCTTGGCTCATCAAGTATAACCTGAGTATTCTGCGTGTGCAACTGTTTTGCACCCGTTGTATTTGAACGTAGAGCCTATCACACCCGATCATCACGTGGTGTCTCAGCACGAAGAACTTTTGCAACGGTGCATACTCAGGGAGAACACTCCTTGATAATTTAGTGAGAGATCATCTTATAATGCTACCGTCAATCAAAGCAAGATAAGATGCATAAAAGGATAAACATCACATGCAATCAAATATAAGTGATATGATATGGCCATCATCATCTTGTGCTTTGTGATCTCCATCTCCGAAGCATCGTCATGATCACCATCGTCACCGGCGCGCCACCTTGATCTCCATCGTAGCAACGTTGTCGTCTCGCCAATGTTATGCTTCCACGACTATTACTACCGTTTAGTAATCTAGTAAAGCATTACATCGCGATTGCATTGCATACAATAAAGCGACAACCATATGGCTCCTGCCAGTTGCCGATAACTTGGTTACAAAACATGATCATCTCATACAATAAAATCAGCATCATGCCTTGACCATATCACATCACAACATGCCCTGCAAAAACAAGTTAGACGTCTTCTACTTTGTTGTTGCAAGTTTTACGTGGCTGCTACGGGCTTAAGTAAGAACACATCTCACCTACGCATCAAAACCACAACGATAGTTCGTCAAATAGACTCCGTTTTAACCTTCTCAAGGACCGGGCGTAGTCACACTTGGTTCAACTAAAGTTGGAGAGATAGTCTTCCGCAAGCCATCTATGTGCAAAGCACATCGAGGGAACCGGTCTCGCATAAGAGTATGCGTAAGGTTGGTCCGGATCATCTCAACCAACAATACCGCCGAACCAAAGTATGACATGCTGGTAGGCAGTATGACTTGTATCGCCCACAACTCACTTGTGTTCTACTCGTGCATATAACATCAAACCATAAAACCTGGCTCTGATACCACTGTTGGGGAACGCAGTAATTTCAAAATTTTCCTACGCACACGCAAGATCATGGTGATGCACAGCAACGAGAGGGGAGAGTGTTGTCTACGTACCAACGCAGACCGACTGCGGAAGCGATCACACAACGTAGAGGAAGTAGTCGTACGTCTTCTTCCCGATCCGACCGATCCAAGCACCGTTACTCCGGCACCTCCGAGTTCTTAGCACACGTTCAGCTCGATGACGTTCCTCGGGCTCCGATCCAGCAAAGCGTCGAGGAAGAGTTCCGTCAGCACGACGGCGTGGTGACGATCTTGATGTACTACCGACGCAGGGCTTCGCCTAAGCACTGTAACGGTATGATCGAGGTGGAATTTGGTGGAAGGGGGCACCGCACACGGCTAAGGAACGATTAACTTGTGTGTCTTGGGGTGCCCCCTGCCCCCGTATATAAAGGCCAGGGGGAGGGGGTTCGGCCGGCTAGGGGGAGAGGGCGCAGGAGGAGTCCTACTCCCACCGGGAGTAGGACTCCCCCCCCAATCCTATTCCAATTAGGACTCAAGGGGAGAAAGAGAGAGAAGGGGGGCCGGCCCCTTGTCCTATTCCTAATAGGACTCTAGGGGGCGCCGGCCAGCTAGAGGGCTGCCTCTTTTCTCTTTTCCACTAAGGCCCAATAGGCCCATTATCCTCCCGGGGGGGTTCCGGTAACCCTCCCGGTAATCCGGTAAAATCCCGATTTCACCCGGAACGCTTCCGGTGTCCAAACATAGGCTTCCAATATACCAATCTTTACGTCTCGACCATTTCGAGACTCCTCGTCATGTCCGTAATCTCATCCGGGACTCCGAACAACCTTCGGTACATCAAAATGCATAAACTCATAATAACTGTCATCGTAACGTTAAGCGTGCGGACCCTACGGTTCGAGAACGATGTAGACATGACCGAGACACGTCTCCGGTCAATAACCAATAGCGGGACCTGGATGCCCATATTGGCTCCTACATATTCTACGAAGATCTTTTATCGGTCAGACCGCATAACAACATACGTTGTTCCCTTTGTCATCGGTATGTTACTTGCCCGAGATTCGATCGTCGGTATCCAATACCTAGTTCAATCTCGTTACCGGCAAGTCTCTTTACTCGTTCTGTAATACATCATGTCACAACTAACTATTTAGTTGCAGTGCTTGCAAGGCTTATGTGATGTGTATTACCGAGAGGGCCCAGAGATACCTCTCCGACAATCGGAGTGACAAACCCTAATCTCGAAATACGCCAACCCAACATCTGCCATTGGAGACACCTGTAGTACTCCTTTATAATCACCCAGTTACGTTGTGACGTTTGGTAGTACCCAAAGTGTTCCTCCGGTAAACGGGAGTTGCATAATCTCATAGTTATAGGAACATGTATAAGTCATGAAGATAGCAATAGCAACATACTAAACGATCGGGTGCTAAGCTAATGGAATGGGTCATGTCAATCAGATCATTCAACTAATGATGTGACCTCGTTAATCAAATAACAACTCTTTGTTCATGGTTAGGAAACATAACCATCTTTGATTAACGAGCTAGTCTAGTAGAGGCATACTAGTGACACTCTGTTGGTCTATGTATTCACACATGCATTATGTTTCCGGTTAATACAATTCTAGCATGAATAATAAACATTTATCATGATACAAGGAAATAAATAATAACTTTATTATTGCCTCTAGGGCATATTTCCTTCAGTCTCCCACTTGCACTAGAGTCAATAATCTAGATTACACTGTAATGATTCTAACACCCATGGAGCCTTGGTGCTGATCATGTTTTGCTCGTGGAAGAGGCTTAGTCAACGGGTCTGCAACATTCAGATTCGTATGTATCTTGCAAATCTCTATGTCTCCCACCTGGACTAAATCCCGGATGGAGTTGAAGCGTCTTTTGATGTACTTGGTTCTTTTGTGAAATCTGGATTCCTTTGCCAAGGCAATTGCACCAGTATTGTCACAGAAGATTTTCATTGGACCCGATGCACTAGGTATGACACCTAGATCGGATATGAACTCCTTCATCCAGACTCCTTCGTTTGCTGCTTCCGAAGCAGCTATGTACTCCGCTTCACATGTAGATCCCGCTACGACGCTTTGTTTAGAACTGCACCAACTGACAGCTCCACCGTTTAAAGTAAACACGTATCCGGTTTGCGATTTAGAATCGTCCGGATCAGTGTCAAAGCTTGCATCAACGTAACCTCTTACGGTGAGCTCTTTGTCACCTCCATATACGAGAAACATATCCTTAGTCCTTTTCAGGTATTTCAGGATGTTCTTGACCGCTGTCCAGTGATCCACCCCTGGATTACTTTGGTACCTCCCTGCTAAACTTATGGCAAGGCACACATCAGGTCTGGTACACAGCATTGCATACATGATAGAGCCTATGGCTGAAGCATAGGGAACATCTTTCATATTTTCTCTATCTTCTGCAGTGGTCGGGCATTGAGTCTGGCTCAACTTCACACCTTGCAATACAGGCAAGAACCCTTTCTTTGCTTGATCCATTTTGAACTTCTTCAAAATCTTGTCAAGGTATGTGCTTTGTGAAAGTCCAATTAAGCGTTTTGATCTATCTCTATAGATCTTTATGCCTAATATGTAAGCAGCTTCCCCAAGGTCTTTCATCGAAAAACTTTTATTCAAGTATCCCTTTATGCTATCCAGAAATTCTATATCATTTCCAATGAGTAATATGTCATCTACATATAATATCAGAAATGCTACAGAGCTCCCACTCACTTTCTTGTAAATACAGGCTTCTCCAAAAGTCTGTATAAACCCAAATGCTTTGATCACACTATCAAAGCGTTTGTTCCAACTCCGAGATGCTTGCACCAGTCCATAGATGGATCGCTGGAGTTTGCACACTTTGTTAGCTCCCTTTGGATCGACAAAACCTTCTGGTTGCATCATATACAACTCTTCTTCCAGAAATCCATTCAGGAATGCGGTTTTTACATCCATTTGCCAAATTTCATAATCATAAAATGCGGCAATTGCTAACATGATTCTGACAGACTTAAGCATCGCTACGGGTGAGAAAGTCTCATCGTAGTCAACTCCTTGAACTTGTCGAAAACCTTTTGCGACAAGTCGAGCTTTGTAGACAGTAACATTACCATCAGCGTCAGTCTTTTTCTTAAAGATCCATTTATTCTCAATTGCTTGCCGATCATCGGGCAAGTCAACCAAAGTCCATACTTTGTTCTCATACATGGATCCCATCTCAGATTTCATGGCTTCAAGCCACTTTTCGGAATCTGGGCTCACCATCGCTTCTTCATAGTTCGTAGGTTCATCATGATCTAGTAGCATGACTTCCAGAACAGGATTACCGTACCACTCTGGTGCGGATCTTGCTCTGGTTGATCTACGAGGTACAGTAGTATCTTGATCTAAAGTTTCATGATCATCATCATTAACTTCCTCTCTTATTGGTGTAGTTCTCACAGAAACAGTTTTCTGTGATGTACTATTTCCCAATAATGGAGTAGGTATAGTTACCTCGTCAAGTTCTACTTTCCTCCCACTCACTTCTTTCGAGAGAAACTCCTTCTCAAGAAAGTTTCCGAATTTAGCAACAAAAGTCTTGCCTTCGGATCTGTGATAGAAGGTGTATCCAATAGTTTCCTTTGGATATCCTATGAAGACACACTTCTCCGATTTGGGTTCGAGCTTATCAGGTTGAAGCTTTTTCACATAAGCATCGCAGCCCCAAACTTTAAGAAACGACAACTTTGGTTTCTTGCCAAACCATAGTTCATAAGGTGTCGTCTCAACGGATTTAGATGGTGCCCTATTTAACGTGAATGCGGCCGTCTCTAAAGCATAACCCCAAAATGATAGCGGTAAATTAGTAAGAGACATCATAGATCGCACCATATCTAGTAAAGTACGATTACGACGTTCGGACACACCATTACGTTGTGGTGTTCCGGGTGGCGTGAGTTGTGAAACTATTCCATAATTTTTCAAATGTACACCAAACTCGTAACTCAAATATTCTCCTCCACGATCAGATCGTAGGAACTTTATTTTCTTGTTACGATGATTTTCAACTTCACTCTGAAATTCCTTGAACTTTTCAAATGTTTCAGACTTATGTTTCATTAAGTAGATATACCTATATCTGCTTAAATCATCTGTGAAGGTGAGAAAATAACGATATCCGCCACGAGCCTCAATATTCATCGGACCACATACATCGGTATGTATGATTTCCAATAAATCTGTTGCTCTCTCCATAGTGCCGGAGAACGGTGTTTTAGTCATCTTGCCCATGAGGCACGGTTCGCAAACACCAAGTGATTCATAATCAAGTGGTTCCAAAAGCCCATCAGTATGGAGTTTCTTCATGCGCTTTACACCGATATGACCTAAACGGCAGTGCCACAAATAAGTTGCACTATCATTATCGACTCTGCATCTTTTGGCTTCAACATTATGAATATGTGTATTACTACTATCGAGATTTAATAAGAATAGACCACTTTTCAAGGGTGCATGACCATAAAAGATATTACTCATATAAATAGAACAACCATTATTCTCTGATTTAAATGAATAACCGTCTCGCATCAAACAAGATCCAGATATAATGTTCATGCTCAACGCTGGCACCAAATAACAATTATTTAGGTCTAATATTAATCCCGAAGGTAGATGTAGAGGTAGCGTGCCGACCGCGATCATATCGACTTTGGAACCGTTTCCCACGTGCATCGTCACCTCGTCCTTTGCTAGTGTCCGCTTATTCTGTAGTCCCTGTTTCGAGTTGCAAATATTAGCAACAGAACCAGTATCAAATACCCAGGTGCTACTGCGAGCATTAGTAAGGTACACATCAATAACATGTATATCACATATACCTTTGTTCACTTTGCCATCCTTCTTATCCGCCAAATACTTGGGGCAGTTCCGCTTCCAGTGACCAGTCTGCTTGCAGTAGAAGCACTCAGTTTCAGGCTTAGGTCCAGGCTTGGGTTTCTTCTCTTGAGCAGCAACTTGCTTGCCGTTCTTCTTGGAGTTCCCTTTCTTCTTCCCTTTGCCCTTTTTCTTGAAACTAGTGGTTTTGTTAACCATCAACACTTGATGCTCCTTTTTGATTTCTACCTCCGCAGCTTTCAGCATAGCGAAGAGCTCGGGAATAGTCTTGTTCATCCCTTGCATATTATAGTTCATCACAAAGCTCTTGTAGCTTGGTGGCAGTGATTGGAGAATTCTGTCAATGACGCAATCATCCGGAAGTGTAACTCCCAATTGAATCAAGTGATTATTATACCCAGACATTTTGAGTATATGCTCACTGACAGAACTGTTCTCCTCCATCTTGCAGCTATAGAACTTATTGGAGACTTCATATCTCTCAATCCGGGCATTTGCTTGAAATATTAACTTCAACTCCTGGAACATCTCATATGCTCCATGACGTTCAAAACATCGTTGAAGTCCCGGTTCTAAGCCGTAAAGCATGGCACACTGAACTATTGAGTAGTCATCAGCTTTGCTCTGCCAGACGTTCATAACTTCCGGCGTTGCTCTTGCAGCAGGCCTGGCACTTAGCGGTGCTTCCAGGACGTAATTCTTCTGTGCAGCAATGAGGATAATCCTCAGGTTACGGACCCAGTCCGTGTAATTGCTACCATCATCTTTCAACTTAGCTTTCTCAAGGAACGCATTAAAATTCAACGGAACAACAGCACGAGCCATCTATCTACAACATAAACAAGCAAGATACTATCAGGTACTAAGTTCATGATAATTTTTAAGTTCAGTTAATTTACTTAAGAACTCCCACTTAGACAGACATCCCTCTAATCCTCTAAGTGATTACGTGATCCAAATCAACTAAACCATAACCGATCATCACGTGAGATGGAGTAGTTTTCAATGGTGAACATCAATATGTTGATCATATCTACTATATGATTCACGCTCGACCTTTCGGTCTCCGTGTTCCGAGGCCATATCTGTATATGCTTGGCTCGTCAAGTATAACCTGAGTATTCTGCGTGTGCAACTGTTTTGCACCCGTTGTATTTGAACGTAGAGCCTATCACACCCGATCATCACGTGGTGTCTCAGCACGAAGAACTTTTGCAACGGTGCATACTCAGGGAGAACACTCCTTGATAATTTAGTGAGAGATCATCTTATAATGCTACCGTCAATCAAAGCAAGATAAGATGCATAAAAGGATAAACATCACATGCAATCAAATATAAGTGATATGATATGGCCATCATCATCTTGTGCTTTGTGATCTCCATCTCCGAAGCATCGTCATGATCACCATCGTCACCGGCGCGCCACCTTGATCTCCATCGTAGCAACGTTGTCGTCTCGCCAATCTTATGCTTCCACGACTATTACTACCGTTTAGTAATCTAGTAAAGCATTACATCGCGATTGCATTGCATACAATAAAGCGACAACCATATGGCTCCTGCCAGTTGCCGATAACTTGGTTACAAAACATGATCATCTCATACAATAAAATCAGCATCATGCCTTGACCATATCACATCACAACATGCCCTGCAAAAACAAGTTAGACGTCTTCTACTTTGTTGTTGCAAGTTTTACGTGGCTGCTACGGGCTTAAGTAAGAACACATCTCACCTACGCATCAAAACCACAACGATAGTTCGTCAAATAGACTCCGTTTTAACCTTCTCAAGGACCGGGCGTAGTCACACTTGGTTCAACTAAAGTTGGAGAGATAGTCTTCCGCAAGCCATCTATGTGCAAAGCACGTCGAGGGAACCGGTCTCGCATAAGAGTATGCGTAAGGTTGGTCCGGATCATCTCAACCAACAATACCGCCGAACCAAAGTATGACATGCTGGTAGGCAGTATGACTTGTATCGCCCACAACTCACTTGTGTTCTACTCGTGCATATAACATCAAACCATAAAACCTGGCTCTGATACCACTGTTGGGGAACGCAGTAATTTCAAAATTTTCCTACGCACACGCAAGATCATGGTGATGCACAGCAACGAGAGGGGAGAGTGTTGTCTACGTACCAATGCAGACCGACTGCGGAAGCGATCACACAACGTAGAGGAAGTAGTCGTACGTCTTCTTCCCGATCCGACCGATCCAAGCACCGTTACTCCGGCACCTCCGAGTTCTTAGCACACGTTCAGCTCGATGACGTTCCTCGGGCTCCGATCCAGCAAAGCGTCGAGGAAGAGTTCCGTCAGCACGACGGCGTGGTGACGATCTTGATGTACTACCGACGCAGGGCTTCGCCTAAGCACTGTAACGGTATGATCGAGGTGGAATTTGGTGGAAGGGGGCACCGCACACGGCTAAGGAACGATTAACTTGTGTGTCTTGGGGTGCCCCCTGCCCCCGTATATAAAGGCCAGGGGGAGGGGGTTCGGCCGGCTAGGGGGAGAGGGCGCAGGAGGAGTCCTACTCCCACCGGGAGTAGGACTCCCCCCCCCCAATCCTATTCCAATTAGGACTCAAGGGGAGAAAGAGAGAGAAGGGGGGCCGGCCCCTTGTCCTATTCCTAATAGGACTCTAGGGGGCGCCGGCCAGCTAGAGGGCTGCCTCTTTTCTCTTTTCCACTAAGGCCCAATAGGCCCATTATCCTCCCGGGGGGGTTCCGGTAACCCTCCCGGTAATCCGGTAAAATCCCGATTTCACCCGGAACGCTTCCGGTGTCCAAACATAGGCTTCCAATATACCAATCTTTACGTCTCGACCATTTCGAGACTCCTCGTCATGTCCGTAATCTCATCCGGGACTCCGAACAACCTTCGGTACATCAAAATGCATAAACTCATAATAACTGTCATCGTAACGTTAAGCGTGCGGACCCTACGGTTCGAGAACGATGTAGACATGACCGAGACACGTCTCCGGTCAATAACCAATAGCGGGACCTGGATGCCCATATTGGCTCCTACATATTCAACGAAGATCTTTTATCGGTCAGACCGCATAACAACATACGTTGTTCCCTTTGTCATCTCTATGTTACTTGCCCGAGATTCGATCGTCGGTATCCAATACCTAGTTCAATCTCGTTACCGGCAAGTCTCTTTACTCGTTCTGTAATACATCATGTCACAACTAACTATTTAGTTGCAGTGCTTGCAAGGCTTATGTGATGTGTATTACCGAGAGGGCCCAGAGATACCTCTCCGACAATCGGAGTGACAAACCCTAATCTCGAAATACGCCAACCCAACATCTGCCATTGGAGACACCTGTAGTACTCCTTTATAATCACCCAGTTACGTTGTGACGTTTGGTAGTACCCAAAGTGTTCCTCCGGTAAACGGGAGTTGCATAATCTCATAGTTATAGGAACATGTATAAGTCATGAAGATAGCAATAGCAACATACTAAACGATCGGGTGCTAAGCTAATGGAATGGGTCATGTCAATCAGATCATTCAACTAATGATGTGACCTCGTTAATCAAATAACAACTCTTTGTTCATGGTTAGGAAACATAACCATCTTTGATTAACGAGCTAGTCTAGTAGAGGCATACTAGTGACACTCTGTTGGTCTATGTATTCACACATGTATTATGTTTCCGGTTAATACAATTCTAGCATGAATAATAAACATTTATCATGATACAAGGAAATAAATAATAACTTTATTATTGCCTCTAGGGCATATTTCCTTCAGTCTCCCACTTGCACTAGAGTCAATAATCTAGATTACACTGTAATGATTCTAACACCCATGGAGCCTTGGTGCTGATCATGTTTTGCTCGTGGAAGAGGCTTAGTCAACGGGTCTGCAACATTCAGATTCGTATGTATCTTGCAAATCTCTATGTCTCCCACCTGGACTAAATCCCGGATGGAGTTGAAGCGTCTTTTGATGTGCTTGGTTCTTTTGTGAAATCTGGATTCCTTTGCCAAGGCAATTGCACCAGTATTGTCACAGAAGATTTTCATTGGACCCGATGCACTAGGTATGACACCTAGATCGGATATGAACTCCTTCATCCAGACTCCTTCGTTTGCTGCTTCCGAAGCAGCTATGTACTCCGCTTCACATGTAGATCCCGCTACGACGCTTTGTTTAGAACTCCACCAACTGACAGCTCCACCGTTTAAAGTAAACACGTATCCGGTTTGCGATTTAGAATCGTCCGGATCAGTGTCAAAGCTTGCATCAACGTAACCTCTTACGGTGAGCTCTTTGTCACCTCCATATACGAGAAACATATCCTTAGTCCTTTTCAGGTATTTCAGGATGTTCTTGACCGCTGTCCAGTGATCCACCCCTGGATTACTTTGGTACCTCCCTGCTAAACTTATGGCAAGGCACACATCAGGTCTGGTACACAGCATTGCATACATGATAGAGCCTATGGCTGAAGCATAGGGAACATCTTTCATATTTTCTCTATCTTCTGCAGTGGTCGGGCATTGAGTCTGGCTCAACTTCACACCTTGCAATACAGGCAAGAACCCTTTCTTTGCTTGATCCATTTTGAACTTCTTCAAAATCTTGTCAAGGTATGTGCTTTGTGAAAGTCCAATTAAGCGTTTTGATCTATCTCTATAGATCTTTATGCCTAATATGTAAGCAGCTTCCCCAAGGTCTTTCATCGAAAAACTTTTATTCAAGTATCCCTTTATGCTATCCAGAAATTCTATATCATTTCCAATGAGTAATATGTCATCTACATATAATATCAGAAATGCTACAGAGCTCCCACTCACTTTCTTGTAAATACAGGCTTCTCCAAAAGTCTGTATAAACCCAAATGCTTTGATCACACTATCAAAGCGTTTGTTCCAACTCCGAGATGCTTGCACCAGTCCATAGATGGATCGCTGGAGTTTGCACACTTTGTTAGCTCCCTTTGGATCGACAAAACCTTTTGGTTGCATCATATACAACTCTTCTTCCAGAAATCCATTCAGGAATGCGGTTTTTACATCCATTTGCCAAATTTCATAATCATAAAATGCGGCAATTGCTAACATGATTCTGACAGACTTAAGCATCGCTACGGGTGAGAAAGTCTCATCGTAGTCAACTCCTTGAACTTGTCGAAAACCTTTTGCGACAAGTCGAGCTTTGTAGACAGTAACATTACCATCAGCGTCAGTCTTTTACTTAAAGATCCATTTATTCTCAATTGCTTGCCGATCATCGGGCAAGTCAACCAAAGTCCATACTTTGTTCTCATACATGGATCCCATCTCAGATTTCATGGCTTCAAGCCACTTTTCGGAATCTGGGCTCACCATCGCTTCTTCATAGTTCGTAGGTTCATCATGATCTAGTAGCATGACTTCCAGAACAGGATTACCGTACCACTCTGGTGCGGATCTTGCTCTGGTTGATCTACGAGGTACAGTAGTATCTTGATCTAAAGTTTCATGATCATCATCATTAACTTCCTCTCTTATTGGTGTAGTTCTCACAGAAACAGTTTTCTGTGATGTACTATTTCCCAATAATGGAGTAGGTATAGTTACCTCGTCAAGTTCTACTTTCCTCCCACTCACTTCTTTCGAGAGAAACTCCTTCTCAAGAAAGTTTCCGAATTTAGCAACAAAAGTCTTGCCTTCGGATCTGTGATAGAAGGTGTATCCAATAGTTTCCTTTGGATATCCTATGAAGACACACTTCTCCGATTTGGGTTCGAGCTTATCAGGTTGAAGCTTTTTCACATAAGCATCGCAGCCCCAAACTTTAAGAAACGACAACTTTGGTTTCTTGCCAAACCATAGTTCATAAGGTGTCGTCTCAACGGATTTAGATGGTGCCCTATTTAACGTGAATGCGGCCGTCTCTAAAGCATAACCCCAAAATGATAGCGGTAAATTAGTAAGAGACATCATAGATCGCACCATATCTAGTAAAGTACGATTACGACGTTCGGACACACCATTACGTTGTGGTGTTCCGGGTGGCGTGAGTTGTGAAACTATTCCATAATTTTTCAAATGTACACCAAACTCGTAACTCAAATATTCTCCTCCACGATCAGATCGTAGGAACTTTATTTTCTTGTTACGATGATTTTCAACTTCACTCTGAAATTCCTTGAACTTTTCAAATGTTTCAGACTTATGTTTCATTAAGTAGATATACCTATATCTGCTTAAATCATCTGTGAAGGTGAGAAAATAACGATATCCGCCACGAGCCTCAATATTCATCGGACCACATACATCGGTATGTATGATTTCCAATAAATCTGTTGCTCTCTCCATAGTGCCGGAGAACGGTGTTTTAGTCATCTTGCCCATGAGGCACGGTTCGCAAACACCAAGTGATTCATAATCAAGTGGTTCCAAAAGCCCATCAGTATGGAGTTTCTTCATGCGCTTTACACCGATATGACCTAAACGGCAGTGCCACAAATAAGTTGCACTATCATTATCGACTCTGCATCTTTTGGCTTCAACATTATGAATATGTGTATTACTACTATCGAGATTTAATAAGAATAGACCACTTTTCAAGGGTGCATGACCATAAAAGATATTACTCATATAAATAGAACAACCATTATTCTCTGATTTAAATGAATAACCGTCTCGCATCAAACAAGATCCAGATATAATGTTCATGCTCAACGCTGGCACCAAATAACAATTATTTAGGTCTAATATTAATCCCGAAGGTAGATGTAGAGGTAGCGTGCCGACCGCGATCATATCGACTTTGGAACCGTTTCCCACGTGCATCGTCACCTCGTCCTTTGCTAGTGTCCGCTTATTCTGTAGTCCCTGATTCGAGTTGCAAATATTAGCAACAGAACCAGTATCAAATACCCAGGTGCTACTGCGAGCATTAGTAAGGTACACATCAATAACATGTATATCACATATACCTTTGTTCACTTTGCCATCCTTCTTATCCGCCAAATACTTGGGGCAGTTCCGCTTCCAGTGACCAGTCTGCTTGCAGTAGAAGCACTCAGTTTCAGGCTTAGGTCCAGGCTTGGGTTTCTTCTCTTGAGCAGCAACTTGCTTGCCGTTCTTCTTGGAGTTCCCTTTCTTCTTCCCTTTGCCCTTTTTCTTGAAACTAGTGGTTTTGTTAACCATCAACACTTGATGCTCCTTTTTGATTTCTACCTCCGCAGCTTTCAGCATAGCGAAGAGCTCGGGAATAGTCTTGTTCATCCCTTGCATATTATAGTTCATCACAAAGCTCTTGTAGCTTGGTGGCAGTGATTGGAGAATTCTGTCAATGACGCAATCATCCGGAAGTGTAACTCCCAATTGAATCAAGTGATTATTATACCCAGACATTTTGAGTATATGCTCACTGACAGAACTGTTCTCCTCCATCTTGCAGCTATAGAACTTATTGGAGACTTCATATCTCTCAATCCGGGCATTTGCTTGAAATATTAACTTCAACTCCTGGAACATCTCATATGCTCCATGACGTTCAAAACGTCGTTGAAGTCCCGGTTCTAAGCCGTAAAGCATGGCACACTGAACTATTGAGTAGTCATCAGCTTTGCTCTGCCAGACGTTCATAACTTCCGGCGTTGCTCTTGCAGCAGGCCTGGCACTTAGCGGTGCTTCCAGGACGTAATTCTTCTGTGCAACAATGAGGATAATCCTCAGGTTACGGACCCAGTCCGTGTAATTGCTACCATCATCTTTCAACTTAGCTTTCTCAAGGAACGCATTAAAATTCAACGGAACAACAGCACGAGCCATCTATCTACAACATAAACAAGCAAGATACTATCAGGTACTAAGTTCATGATAATTTTTAAGTTCAGTTAATTTACTTAAGAACTCCCACTTAGACAGACATCCCTCTAATCCTCTAAGTGATTACGTGATCCAAATCAACTAAACCATAACCGATCATCACGTGAGATGGAGTAGTTTTCAATGGTGAACATCAATATGTTGATCATATCTACTATATGATTCACGCTCGACCTTTCGGTCTCCGTGTTCCGAGGCCATATCTGTATATGCTTGGCTCGTCAAGTATAACCTGAGTATTCTGCGTGTGCAACTGTTTTGCACCCGTTGTATTTGAACGTAGAGCCTATCACACCCGATCATCACGTGGTGTCTCAGCACGAAGAACTTTTGCAACGGTGCATACTCAGGGAGAACACTCCTTGATAATTTAGTGAGAGATCATCTTATAATGCTACCGTCAATCAAAGCAAGATAAGATGCATAAAAGGATAAACATCACATGCAATCAAATATAAGTGATATGATATGGCCATCATCATCTTGTGCTTTGTGATCTCCATCTCCGAAGCATCGTCATGATCACCATCGTCACCGGCGCGCCACCTTGATCTCCATCGTAGCAACGTTGTCGTCTCGCCAATCTTATGCTTCCACGACTATTACTACCGTTTAGTAATCTAGTAAAGCATTACATCGCGATTGCATTGCATACAATAAAGCGACAACCATATGGCTCCTGCCAGTTGCCGATAACTTGGTTACAAAACATGATCATCTCATACAATAAAATCAGCATCATGCCTTGACCATATCACATCACAACATGCCCTGCAAAAACAAGTTAGACGTCTTCTACTTTGTTGTTGCAAGTTTTACGTGGCTGCTACGGGCTTAAGTAAGAACACATCTCACCTACGCATCAAAACCACAACGATAGTTCGTCAAATAGACTCCGTTTTAACCTTCTCAAGGACCGGGCGTAGTCACACTTGGTTCAACTAAAGTTGGAGAGATAGTCTTCCGCAAGCCATCTATGTGCAAAGCACGTCGAGGGAACCGGTCTCGCATAAGAGTATGCGTAAGGTTGGTCCGGATCATCTCAACCAACAATACCGCCGAACCAAAGTATGACATGCTGGTAGGCAGTATGACTTGTATCGCCCACAACTCACTTGTGTTCTACTCGTGCATATAACATCAAACCATAAAACCTGGCTCTGATACCACTGTTGGGGAACACAGTAATTTCAAAATTTTCCTACGCACACGCAAGATCATGGTGATGCACAGCAACGAGAGGGGAGAGTGTTGTCTACGTACCAACGCAGACCGACTGCGGAAGCGATCACACAATGTAGAGGAAGTAGTCGTACGTCTTCTTCCCGATCCGACCGATCCAAGCACCGTTACTCCGGCACCTCCGAGTTCTTAGCACACGTTCAGCTCGATGACGTTCCTCGGGCTCCGATCCAGCAAAGCGTCGAGGAAGAGTTCCGTCAGCACGACGGCGTGGTGACGATCTTGATGTACTACCGACGCAGGGCTTCGCCTAAGCACTGTAACGGTATGATCGAGGTGGAATTTGGTGGAAGGGGGCACCGCACACGGCTAAGGAACGATTAACTTGTGTGTCTTGGGGTGCCCCCTGCCCCCGTATATAAAGGCCAGGGGGAGGGGGTTCGGCCGGCTAGGGGGAGAGGGCGCAGGAGGAGTCCTACTCCCACCGGGAGTAGGACTCCCCCCCAATCCTATTCCAATTAGGACTCAAGGGGAGAAAGAGAGAGAAGGGGGGCCGGCCCCTTGTCCTATTCCTAATAGGACTCTAGGGGGCGCCGGCCAGCTAGAGGGCTGCCTCTTTTCTCTTTTCCACTAAGGCCCAATAGGCCCATTATCCTCCCGGGGGGGTTCCGGTAACCCTCCCGGTAATCCGGTAAAATCCCGATTTCACCCGGAACGCTTCCGGTGTCCAAACATAGGCTTCCAATATACCAATCTTTACGTCTCGACCATTTCGAGACTCCTCGTCATGTCCGTAATCTCATCCGGGACTCCGAACAACCTTCGGTACATCAAAATGCATAAACTCATAATAACTGTCATCGTAACATTAAGCGTGCGGACCCTACGGTTCGAGAACGATGTAGACATGACCGAGACACGTCTCCGGTCAATAACCAATAGCGGGACCTGGATGCCCATATTGGCTCCTACATATTCTACGAAGATCTTTTATCGGTCAGACCGCATAACAACATACGTTGTTCCCTTTGTCATCGGTATGTTACTTGCCCGAGATTCGATCGTCGGTATCCAATACCTAGTTCAATCTCGCTACCGGCAAGTCTCTTTACTCGTTCTGTAATACATCATGTCACAACTAACTATTTAGTTGCAGTGCTTGCAAGGCTTATGTGATGTGTATTACCGAGAGGGCCCAGAGATACCTCTCCGACAATCGGAGTGACAAACCCTAATCTCGAAATACGCCAACCCAACATCTGCCATTGGAGACACCTGTAGTACTCCTTTATAATCACCCAGTTACGTTGTGACGTTTGGTAGTACCCAAAGTGTTCCTCCGGTAAACGGGAGTTGCATAATCTCATAGTTATAGGAACATGTATAAGTCATGAAGATAGCAATAGCAACATACTAAACGATCGGGTGCTAAGCTAATGGAATGGGTCATGTCAATCAGATCATTCAACTAATGATGTGACCTCGTTAATCAAATAAAAACTCTTTGTTCATGGTTAGGAAACATAACCATCTTTGATTAACGAGCTAGTCTAGTAGAGGCATACTAGTGACACTCTGTTGGTCTATGTATTCACACATGTATTATGTTTCCGGTTAATACAATTCTAGCATGAATAATAAACATTTATCATGATACAAGGAAATAAATAATAACTTTATTATTGCCTCTAGGGCATATTTCCTTCAGGTCCACACTAGAGTGGTACGGTAATCCTTTCTGTAAGTCATGTTACTAGACCATGACGAACCTATGAACTATGAGGAAGCAATGATGAGCCCAGATTCCACGAAATGGCTTGAGGCCATGAAATCTGAGATGGGATCCATGTATGAGAACAAAGTATGGATTTGGTTGACTTGCCCGATGATCAGTGAGTCATTGAGAATAAATTGATCTTCAAGAGGAAGACGGACGCCGATAGTAGTGTTACTATCTACAAAGCTCGAATTGTCGCAAAAGGTTTTCGACAAGTTCAAGGTGTTGATTACGATGAGATTTTATCACTCATATCGATTCTTAAAAGTCTGTCCGAATCATGTTAGCAGTTGCCGCATTTTATGAAATCTAGCAAATGGATGTCAAAACTGCATTCCTTAATGGATTTCTTAAAGAAGAGTTGTATATGATGCAACCAGAAGGTTTTGTCGATCCTAAAGGTGCTAACGAAGTGAGGAAGCTCCAGCCATCCATCTATGGACTGGTGCAAGCATCTCGAAGTGGGAATATATGCTTTGATAAAGTGATCAAAGCATATGGTTTTATACAGACTTGCGGTGAAGCCTGTATTTACAAGAAAGTGAGTGGGAGCACTACAGCATTTCTGATAAGTATATGTGAATGACATATCGTTGATCGGAAATAAAGTAGAATTTTCTGAAAAGCATAAAGGAGTGTTTGAAAAGAGTTTTTCAAAGAAAGACCTCGATGAAGCTGCTTACACATTGAGCATCAAGATCTATAGAGATAGATCAAGACGCTTGAAAAGTTTTTTCAACGAGTACATACCTTGACAAGATTTTGAAGGAGTTCAAAATGGAACAGTCAAATAAGGAGTTCTTGCCTGTGTTGCAAGGTGTGAAGTTGAGTAAAGACTCAAAACCCGACCACGACAGAAAATAGAAAGAGAATGAAAAGTCATTCCCTATGACTCAGTCATAGGTTCTACAAAGTATGCTATGCTGTGTACCAGACCTATTGTGTACCTCACCATAAGTTTGGCAAGAGGGTACAATAGTGATCCAGGAGTGGATCACTGGACAGCGGTCAAAAATATCCTTAGTGGAATAAGGAAATGTTTCTCGGTTATGGATGTGACAAAGAGTTCATCGTAAAGAGTTACGTCGATGCAAGCTTTGACACTAATCTAGATGACTCTAAGTCTCGATCTAGATACATATTGAAAGTGGGAGCAATTAGCTAGAGTAGCTCCATGCAAAGCATTGTAGACATAGAACATTTGCAAAATACATACGACTTTGAATGTGGCAGACCCGTTGACTAAATTTTTCTCACAAGCAAAACATGATCACTCTTTGGGTGTTAATCACATAGCGATGTGAACTAGTGTAACGACCCGACCCAAAATCGGTCAAGTCTTTGTGTAGCTGTACCATCCCAAGATCATGCTGGCACACAAAGTACATTGATGAAAAGATTCAAAGTTCAATCACACCTGAATTTATTACACGATTCTCATATCGAGTCTTTATTACATCATAATAAATTCGGCCGAAGGCCAACTCATGAGAAATAAACTAAATAAGCTGCGGAAGCATAGACGAATAGCGAGTCTGTCTGACTCCATAGGGCAATCGCCAAGCGTAGATCGTAGCCTCACTCCTAGTCAGAAAACTCCTCTGCAACATGACACGTTGCAGCCGTGTAGGTAAGCATTTAGAATATGTCGGCAAGTCATAGAGAAAATAACAATAATAAAGCTAACACTATATGCAATTTGGCTATGGGGGTCTAAGTTTTATGTTTTTGTGAAAAAGCCAGTGTTTCCCTACAGCAAAGGACTTGCTTACAATTACTACAAAATGTTGGTAGTTATTGAGATGGTTCCGCCAACCAATGTCTCATTCCCAATTATTAATTTAACCCCTCAATTATTTAGTTTGTTCGGTGTTGAGATTTCTGAAATACTCCAGTTTCCAGAGGCTCATTTGTCCGTAACCGGGGACACGGCTAATCAATTAGGTTGTTACTCTGCAGAGTCTTGTGCACTTTACCCGCAAGAATCGTTCCCTCCTTTATGTCCTCGCACTGCCTGGTGTTTGAAGACGGCATGAACCAAACAGGGTCTTCCGTAGAGTTTCTCTGAGCACTGCCGGTACCCATCCATGTCCTATCGTTCTTCTACATCTGCTGGCACCGTCCGTCCAGAGTCACGCCCAAGGTCAACCCAGCCAGAGCCCATAATGGCTTGCGGCTGCACAGGTAAGCTTCCAGTCAAGGGGTATCCATCCGTCTCTTTGTGGCTAGGTGAAGCTTTCCGCAAGATGTCATGGCGCTTCTCCATGCATCCCAGCCATCTGCTGGTTTCTCCAGGGTGCCCATCAACCGTCCTCCACCCAGTAGTGAATTAGAAGTCCATCTCGATCTTGAAGTCATGGGGTTGTCATCATCTTGACTCTCACATCTCCCTTATGAATCTCTCAACCAACCCCGTCTACGAGCATAGCAAGGTAAACTACATCGTCCCGGGCAATAGTAGCAAGGGGAGTTGGGTTCATCCTACCTCATGATACTACTCAAGACATAACTTCAAATTCTCCTACTGCATGCATGGTGGGGAGGAACAATTCTAATGCAACAAAATCATAGGTCTTGTAAAACATGATCAAATGACTTGCCTGGTTGACGGTCTTCAAACGCTAGTGACTCAAGATAGCAAGCTTCGCACTCTGAAAATTCTATCGAGTCAAACAATAGCACAAATAAGTATTTCACTAATAACATATCAGCAAGCTGAAGGAAAACACACAAGCACTCAAACCAAAATCAAAGAAAACTCGAGGAAAACAAAATCAAGGTTTTCATCACATCAAGCAACAACAAAGAAATAGTTTTAACCTACTAACACTTTTCTTAATAGATCCAAAACAATGGTTTTGCTAACTAACATAAAGGAAAACAACATACAAACTAGGTGCAAAAAGAATCAAATCAATACCTATTATAGAACTCCTGTTATACCTAAAACAAAACTAATAAGAAAATAAAATAAAACTTTTTATTTTGCTGTAAATAAATGTTCACCCTCTGTAACTACAGAAACTAATCTAAAATAAAATATAGCAGGGGTAAATTAAAATTCTATAATAACTAGAACAACAGGAAGTGGAAGCAAGCTAAGTAAAACTAGAAAAGCTTGATTTGACTAAAACTAATTCGAATATAATTCTACAAATACCCAACAAGTTCCTACTGCTAGGCTAGGTCAAAACTAAGCAGTGACAAAAAGAATCACCTAAAAATAATAATCCTAGCTCAATTTATAGCAGAATTACTAATCTGACTAAAACTAATATAAAACAATTTTTAAAAACATAAACATGTCTGAATCTAATTTCCACAGAAGCTACAAGAAATTTGTAAACTAACAAAAAAGAATCAACTAAAAATAATAAATATCCTAAAAGATACAGATTTTACAAGAACAGAACTATTCGGTTTTAAAAACAGAAACAAAGAATAAACTAAAACAACTAGGGTGCTAACGGGCCGAAAAGTGAGCGCCCTCTAAATTATCTAACGCGCGGGCGATCAATAGGTCACTGTGTCCATGGGCTAATAGAAAAAACCCGATCAGTTTGGTCTAACTAAACCTAGTAAATAAACCGGAAACAAACCGTGAAATAAAACCGGTCTAAAAAAACCTACCCATTCGCTAACTCTAATCTACACCGTAGGTTGCCGATCGAACGGTGGGTTGGGGTCCGGTGACTTACCACGGCGGTCGACGGCGAGGAGGGCTCAGGCGTTGGTGGCGGTGGTGTTCCGGTGGTCCGGGGCGGCGGTGGCGAGGTCGGGGTGATGCGGCGGAGCGAGGCGGAGGCGGTGGTGGAGTGGTTGGAGCTCGGGGACGGCGCGGACGTCGAGGCATGGCGAAAAAAGAGCCCGGTGCTCTGCAGCTCCGGCGGCGGGCGGTGATGCTCAAGGGGGCGGCTCGGGCGATCCCTGGAGGGAGAGAGGATGTCAGGGAGGTGCGCGCGGTTGAGGGGTTTCGGCTGACAAGATTTGAGGGCAGGGGGATCCTCACCGGAGTCAGAACAGACGGCGGACTGCGGCGGTCGACGGCGAGATCCAAAGGAGGAGGGCGTGAGCTGCAGTGTGTTTTGGGCTAGGGTTTTAGGGGGATTCGGAAGAGGAGGGGTAGGGCTATTTATAGGGCATCAACTTGGAGCAGGGGGCGACTCAGGATCGTGATCCCGTTGAATTCGGACGCGGCAGCGGCGTCGAACGCGCTCTGGCGCGGCATAGCGTGGCGAGGGGGAAAGAGATGAGGTGGGGCCGATGCGTCGGTGAGATAGGGAGAGGGGGTTCGGTCGGGCGCTGAGGTAGGCCGGCTCGGGCGTTGGTGGGCTGCGGCTCGGGTGTGGGCTGGGCCGGTTGGCCTGGCTCGCGCCTGGGTCTTTCCCCCTTTTTTTGAATAGGACAGAGAGAAGAAACTAAACTAAGTGAAAATTATACTATTTTCATATAGGACATATATATATATATATATCAAAATTCTTAGGGGAATTAATCCTACAACGTGGACATTTTTCTAGAGGCAAAACAGAAATTAAAAAAAAGATTTTCTGCAAACTCCAAATAAAATTCAAATTTGAATTCAAACCTTTTGGCAATATTTTCTTCTGACATTTTTGGAGTGTCATGTTAGCTCCTCTCATACTTTTTCTCAAGTATTTGTGAGGGATATTGAAGTAGATTTTCAAATGCCAAGTTGAATCCAAATTCAACCAAAACTCTAAAGCCTCTGAAAATTTCCAAATGTCACTCAAATCAAACAAAATGCATAGATGCTTAGCTAATAATTGTAAAACATTCCAAATTGAAAATTTCGGATGTTACAACTAGATTGTTGACTCTAGTAAACCCTTTGGGTGTTAGTCACATGGAGATGTGAACTAATCACATAAATATGTGAACTATTGGTGTTAAATCACATGATGATGTGAACTAGATTATTGACTCTAGTGCAAGTGGGACTGAAGGAAATATGCCCTAGAGGCAATAATAAAGTTGTTATTTATATTTCCTTATATCATGATAAATGTTTACTATTCATGCTAGAATTGTATTAACCGGAAACTTAGTACATGTGTGAATACATAGACAAACATAGTGTCACTAGTTTGCCTCTACTTGACTAGCTCATTGAATCAATGATGCTTATGTTTCCTAACCATAGACATAAGTTGTCATTTGATTAATGGGATCACATCTGCAGAAAATGATGTGATTTACTTGACCCATCCGTTAGCTTAGCACGATGATCGATTAGTTTGTTGCTATTGCTTTCTCCATAACTATACATGTTCCTATGACTATGAGATCATGCAACTCCCAAATACCGGAGGAACACTTTGTGTGCTACCAAACCTCACAACATAACTGGGTGATTATAAAGGTGCTCTACATGTGTCTCCGATGTTTTTTGTTGAGTTGGCATGGATCAAGATTAGGATTTGTCATTCCGATTGTCGGAGAGGTATCTCTGGGCCCTCTCGGTAAAGTACATCACTATAAGCCTTGCAAGAAATGTAGCTAATGAGTTAGTTATGGGGTGTAGCATTATGGAATGAGTAAAGAGTCTTGCCGGTAACGAGATTGAACTGGGTATTGAGATACCAACGATCGAATCTCGGGCAAGTAACATACCGATGACAAAGGGAACAACATATGTTGTTATGCGGTTTGACTGATAAAGATCTTCGTAGAATATGTAGGAACCAATATGAGCATCCAGGTTCCGCTATTGGTTATTGACCGGAGATGAGTCTCGGTCATGTCTACATAGTTCTCGAACCCGTAGGGTCCACACGCTTAACGTTCTGTGACGATTTGTATCATGAGTTATGTGATTTGATGGCCGAAGTTTGTTCTAAGTCCCGGATAAGATCGGGGACATGCCGAGGAGTCTCGAAATGGTTGAGACGTAAATATCAATATATTGGAAGGCTATATTCGGACATCGGAAAGGTTCCGAGTGATTTGGGTATTTTTTAGAGTACTGGAGAGTTACGGGAATTCGCCGGGAGAAGTATTGGGCCTTATTGGGCCATACGGGAATAGAGGAGGCAGGCCAAAGGGAAAGAGGCGCCCCCCCCCATGGGTCCGAATTGGACTAGGGGAAAGGGGGCAGCGGCCCCCTTGCCCTTTCCTACTCCCTCTCTCTTTCCTTCTTTATTCTCTCTAGAAAGGAAAAGGGGAATCCTACTAGGACTTGGGAGTCCTAGTAGGACTCCCCACACTTGGCGCATCCCCTCTAGGGCCAGCCACCTCCTCCTCCCTCCTTTATATACGTGGCTAGGGGGCACCCTATAGACACACAAGTTGATTAGTTGATCTTTTAGCCGTGTGTGGTGCCCCCCTCCACCATAATCCACATCGGTTATATCGTAGCGGTGCTTAGGCGAAGCCCTGCGTCGGTAGCATCATCATCACCATCATCATGTCGTCGTGCTGATGGAACTCTCCCTCGAAGCTCTGCTAGATCGGAGTTCGTGGGACGTCACCGAGCTGAATGTGTGCTGAACTTGGAGGTGCCGTACATTCGGTACTTGGATCGGTCGGATCGGGAAGACGTACGACTACATCAACCGCGTTCTCATAATGCTTCCACTTACGGTCTACGAGGGTACGTGGACAACATTCTCCCCTCTCGTTACTATGCATCACCATGATCTTGCGTGTGCGTAGGAATTTTTTTTGAAATTACTACGTTCCCAAATAATAAGAGCCAAAGTCTCCTCATCATAGTCACTAGTGGACTCATACCCACCATCCTCAGTAGCAATCATCACATGCTCAGATTTGCATTCTCTTGCATAATGACCTCTTCCCTTACAACGACGACAAATAATATCAGTTGTGTGCCCTATTGATGCCATGGAAGAAAAGGAGCTCTGTGCAGGCCCGACAGGTGTGCTCTTGGCAGATAGTGGTGGTTGTGCCTGCTTTCTTGTATCACGGCTGGAGGTGGCACCTGATGGAGGTGCTGGTGCAGTGGAAGTAGAAGATGCACACGGTATCCATGATGAAGGTCGACCTGCAGAAAAGTTAGTTCGCGCCAATGCATGTAGATCCTGCGCTTCATGTTCAGCTTTACAAGCAAGATGGAATAAAAGAGTGATATTATTATACTCCTTATACTCTAGAATGGTCTGAATCTCTCTATTTAATCCACCCATAAAACGGGCAAGCATAGCTTCATTCTCCTCAACAATACCACATCTAATCATGCTAGTTTGTAATTCCTGATAATATTCTTCTACATAATTTTTTCCTTGTCTTAAGCACTGCAATTTTTGAAGTAATTCACGTTGATAGTATGGTGGAACCCAACGAGTACGCATAGCAGTTTCCAAAGCAGCCCAAGTAGCTGGAATGGGATATAATCTACAATGTTTAGACCACCATACACATGCAAAACTAGTGAAAGCACAAACAGCAGCAGCAACATGTCTCTCCTCGGGATATTATAAACATGCAAAACGTTGTTCAGTTTCTAACTCCCAAGTAAGATATATATCAGGAACATATCTACCATCATATGGTGGAATATTCAATTTGAGTGTAGGAAGATGGTCATGATCTCGTACCTAAGCTGGTAATGCAGCCCTACCATTGCGATTATTTGCATGTCGATGACCTGGTGCTGGTGGCTGCACGTAGTTCTGATTTTGATCAACATCATCCTCGTAATCGCCAGCATAATTGTCCTCCTCAGCGGCAGCAGCAGGAGACACAGAAGCATCAACAGTAGGTGCAGCAGCACCAGAAATTTGACCAGGTTCAAGGGGAACGAGCAGTGCTCGTCCCACTTGATTTGGAAGGCGATGTTATTGTTGTTATTGTAGAGGTACAATAGGTGCAGCCGGCGGTGGTGGTGGAAGACGCGCTAGCAATTCATTAAATTGTTGTCGAGCCTTGTTTCGAACGTCTTCTCAATGTCATCTATCTTCTCCATGGGCTCTTCAAATCTGTTTAGCACATCTTGCACCTGTTGATGAGGACATGACTACCTTGGATACGACCAAAAATATTGCATACATGTATATTTGTGAGGTGATTTCTAATGCAAACTATGCAATAATTTATTTATGTCATCCAGGACAAAAATACTTCACAGACTTTTGGGCCATGTCTAATTGCAGGTGTATGCGACATTTGTACAATCCACATATGAAGATAAGGGAAAAAGAGAAGTTTATGTGTTGTTCAAAAAGTCCTCTCATGATGCGACCATTGAAAGGAAACCGATGGCGCGAATACTTTCCCAATCTTTGGCAGTACAACTCAATTTATATAGCATCCTGACAACGATCTAGAATTAGGTTTACCAAGATGCAAACCCAACCAAACAACAGGCGAACCCCGCAACGGCTGGAATCACCTGGACGATCTTTAGAATATCACGCGTAGCAATTGGAGAAGCGTCCCAATCCTCGCGCGCAAGAACAACCACGATGGGTTTTTAACTCACGAACACACAGTATTCTCCGCCAGGAACCATGGCGATTTTTCTAGTTTTACTCACGCAATAAAAAACTCTCCATACAAGGGCAGCGCCCTGACCTTTTATATGGCCGACCGGATAGACCTAGACCCAGACTCCTAAACCAAAATGGCAGCCCAAGCTGAACCGAACAAAACACCTAACAAAGTACTAGTCGGACAACCCGTATATACTACTATATATAGTACTAATTTAGATACTTGGCTAGGTGTGTAACTAGTACACGCACGTACTACTGAACCTAAAAATAAAAAGAGCACACAATAAGTTGACATGACTTCAATTTAACTTCAGATGAATTTTGCCCACTGTCAAAAAGTTGCATGGAGTCCTGAATGTCGGCTTCACTTCCTTCGCCGGTATGATCTGAACTTTGTCGGTCCGACGAGTGTCATCTTGAATAACTTCATGTACACTTTTCGCCCGATGTCGAGCTGGTACGACATATATCCTTCTGCCCTTGGCCAGCCTTCGAAATGTTTGTTGCCACCGTAGCAGATACAGTCGCATCATCTCACGTAATTTTTTGGCCAAGAGAAGATAGAGTCCAAGTCTCTCACGTTTTGGATTCAGATTCGGACTGCACAGACATACCTGACTCAAAATGCCAATAACTCTTCCATACGGACTCCAAATTGGGTGATCCTTTTTTTGTTGGAAAGTAGATTTCGTGCACTTTCCAACACAATTGGATTCACCTTCAAATTCGTCCGGAGCGTTGAGTTGTGGATGAAACAATCTGCCATTGCAGCAGAATCCGAGTCAAACCACAAGCCCAAAGGTGTTGCATCACCTTCACTTGGGCCCATGAGCCTTGTATGGCCTAGGGTTAGTTTTAGGCTGCCTTGGGACGTCCTCCCTCCTCCTTGGCCGCCACCCCTTGCTCCTATATAAGTAGATCCATCTAGTAGCTTTTTCCTTGAGATTTGTTTAGTTAAAAGTTAGCCGATGCAAGTTCGTGTACCTCGTTTGTGTCCAATGACCAGACCAAGACTGCTTTCGGATCCCCGCCATTATCAATACTTCATCTATATTCGCAATATCCAGATTGCTTTATCATATTCTTGTTTGTTCTTCGATTGCTTGCAGGAATAGACCTTCGTGGTCAGGTTGATCGTGCTCCGGTGTGGTCAATAACCTCTTAGAGTTGGTTTAGCAATTGCTAAGGCGCAACGTCATGCATGTTTGTAGTCAGATCGTCAAAGTTGTCTCCACCAAATCGATAGTTATCATCTCATCAAAAGATCGAGACCCTCGCCTCTATCAAGTGGTATCAGTTTTCAGGTTGCTCGGTGAGAATTTCCAGTTTTTCCTAGATGATGAGGACATTACTACCTTGGATACGACCAAAAATACTGCATACATGTATATTTGTGAGGTGGTTTCTAATGCAAACTATGCAATAATTTATTTATGTCATCCAGGACAAAAATACTTCATAGACTTTTGTGCCATGTCTAATTGCAGGTGTATGGGACATTTGTACAATCCACACATGAAGATAAGGGAAAAAGAGAAGCTTGTGTGATGTTCAAAAAGTACTCTCACGTCACCTTTGGGCCAAGAGAAGATAGAGTCCAAGTCTCTCACGTTCTGGATTCAGATTCGGACTGCACAGACATACCTGACTCAAAACGCAAATAACTCTTTCATACGAACTCCAAATTGTGTGATTCTTTTTTTTTTGGAAAGTAGATTTCGTGCACTTTCCAACACAGTTGGATTCACCTTCAAATTCGTCCGAAGCGTTGAGTTATGGATGAAACAATCTGACATTGCAGCAAAATCTGAGTCAAACTACAAGCCCAAAGGTGTTGCATCACCTCCACTTGGGCCCATGAGCCTTGTACGGTGTAGGGTTAGTTTTAGGCTGCCTTGGGACGTCCTCCCACCTCCTTGGCCGCCACGCCTTACTCCTATATAAGTAGATCCATTTAGTAGCTTTTTCCTTGGGATTTGTTTAGTTAAAAGTTAGCCAATGCAACTTCGTGTACCTCGTTTGTGTCCAACGACCAGACCATGACCGCTTCCGGATCCCAACCATTATCAATACTTCATCTATATTCGCAATATTCAAATTGCTTCATCATATTCTTGTTTGTTCTTCGATTGCTTGCGGGAATAGACCTTCGTGGTCAGGTTGATCGTGCTCAGGTGTGGTCAATAGCCTCTCGGAGTTGGTTTAGTGATTGCTAAGGCGCAACGTCGTGCACGTTTGTAGTCGGATCGTTAAAGTCGTCTCCACTAAATCGATAGTTATCATCTCATCGAAAGATCGGGACCCTCACCTCTATCACCTGTCCACTCATCATTTGCTGAAATTTATCATGGAGCTGTTTGTTCGTCATGTTCTCCCAATCAATCTCATCCGATTGTGCTTCTGCCATGGTTAGCAGCAATAGAAACACACAAGAATATGATCCTACAGACTACTAGAAAGTGGTGGTGGTGTGTCACAAATCCGTCAAGAAAATCTTAAATTCCTACCAGTTCTTACCCAGCAGCACGTGGTGATCGGCAACTGTTGTAATCAAAACTCTCAAAGCTTGGATAGAGCGATTACTAGGGAGAGTCAAACGCACGACATAGATGTATGTGGAGCATAGGAAGGTTTATAATATGGTAGCAAAAAGCGTCAGCAATAATCATTTCAGAGATGGAAAGTTGAATAAATGCTCAATGGCGGTACTGTGCTGGTCCTAGGCTAGATTGTACTAGAGACGCGAGCCTAGAACACGAACAAAATCACTGCGCGACACGTAAACAAGGGAGGAGCACTCTCTGAATTTTTTTCCTTTTTTCATTTTTTACACTTTTTTGTGGACTATAGATATGAAGAACAGACTCGACCTAAACTACAAAAAACTATAAAATCTCACTGAGCAACCTGGAAATCTGATACCACTTGATAGAGGCAAAGGTGTCCCGTCTTTCGATGAGATGGAGATTATCGTTTCGGAGGAGTAGACTTTGACAATCCGACTACGAACGTGTGAAGATGTCGCGCCTTAGCAATCGCTAAACCAACTCCGAGAGGTTATTGACCATGCCAGAGCACGATCAACCTGGCCATTAAGGTCTATTTCCTGCAAGCAAACGAAGAACGGGTAAGAAACTAAGATTGCAATCTGGATATTGCGAATATAAGATGAAAGCTTTATTGATGAAGGTGGGGTTCTATGACGTCTTTGTCTGGTCGTTGAACACACACAAAGTACGCGAAGTTGCAGCTATGGTGAACTTTTAATCTAAACAAAACCCAAAGTCTAAACGACGCCCTAAGGGTTGTATATATGGAGGAACAGGGGGAATTTCATGGCCCTTGGAGGAGGGGTCCGAAACCAACCCTAACTCTTGTTTCCCCACACATACGGACTCTAAAAACAGCCTATACTAAAGTATTTGGAAAATACATGGGCCTGGCCCAATAATAAGGTGACACAGCACCTAGAATAGCCTTTGGATGAAATTTATGAATTGGCATCTTGTATATTTCGTCCAAGGCTTCATGCACTCCTTATGGTGGCTTCAAAGTCCTGAAATCATCACTTGTAACTCCGTTCCTTTTCCCCTTGCGCATGCCATCATCTGCATGATTGGTCTTGCTCCAGTGTTCATCCCTCTTATGCATGCCAGGCCCTTCATTTGTAAGCAAAACAAATGTATCCAATTTAGGCAGCATCATATTCTCATGAACATTAGAATCATTACCAAGAAATGAAAGTACCTGATAATTTAATTGGCGTGCGCGAGCTCTAGTAATTGGTCTAGTATGTATAGAAGCAGGGGCTGTGGGTGTAACAATGGTATTGATGTCCTCATTAAAAACAGAAATAGCTTCAAGTACTTACAGCTGGAGCCGGGTTAAGAGTGCAAAATGGATTCAGCCCCATCTTGCTACAAGTTTCTAAGCTCTCTCCGAGCAACATTTTTGTTATCTTGTTGATTTCATTATCGTCCAACCGGATGTTACAATGACGTTGTGGTCTTTCACATCACCAGTATATTCACACATTAAGCCGGACCGGCGAATCAAGGGCAAGATCCTCCAGGCGACCCAGCACCGGACTAAATCGACTCCGGTTAAACCGTTAGCCATCAAGGCTCTGATCTTCGAAAAAGTGGGCATGTATTTAGCCCGTTCCTTAGTGCTGATCCGATATGGGAGTGGATGTCTTGAGCTAAGCCAGCTGTCATGGAAACCGGCAGAGGATTTTCATCGCTTGGAGATGTATCTTGACAATAAAAACAGGTTTGGTTCCAGTCTTTAGGATGAATAGGAAGTTGGGCCGAAGGTAAGGTGGATTCTTTGTGCCTTTGAATTGCAATTCCTCCAAGTTCTAAGCTAGGCCCGTCTGTGAATTCAGTTTGGCGGTTCAAGTAATAGTGCTCTCTAAGAAGATCAACATTGGGCTCCTCTTGAAGGTATACCTCACAGAAGACTTGGAAGTTGTAGATGTTGGAAACAGAGTTTGGGCCAATTTCTTGGGGGTTGAAGATGGAAAAGGTGCAAGACGTCACAAAAGAATTTTGAGTCGGGTGGAGAAAAGTCCCGGAGAATGTGATCAGCAAAAACCAGGACCTCGCCTTCCTTTGGCTCAGGTCTGATCTCCGTCCCTGGAGCCCGCCTGATACGGAGCATCATATGGTCATCCCCATGTACACTATGACGACTCCCCAAGACCCAAGAGGACATATGACGAGACCTCGAACATACGCCATTGGACACAAGGTGAACTCACTCCTCTCCGAACCGTCACTTTCCACATGTGAGACATGGCTACTACCTCAAACGTATATGCTATGCATGATCAGGAACCAAGAGGAAGACCATGAAGAATCGGACGAGAAGGCGAGGAAGCGGAGCAAGAGAAGGAGCTGCTCGGAAGCTTCAGCCACCGAACGACCGCACAATGTCGGACGTCCGACGCCTGGGCACTCAGCCAACCAGAAGGGCCAGCCGATGGAAGCTACATCGGCCAGACAACCGGCAAGTACTGGACGTCGGTCACACTCTAGTGACCGGACATCCAACTGTCTCTAGAAATCCGGTGCCACCTATCCCGAGCCAAAATGTCGGACGTCCGACAAGTACCGGACGAACTGACCCTTGCGAGCCACCGGACGTCCGGTACCTGTCGGACATCCGACGCCTGTCTACGCACAGCTTCGGGCCCGAGGCCCATCAACCCCTTCACTTCGCCCCCATTTGCACTATGACTATAAATAGGACACCCCTCCTCCTAGTTAGGGTTAGCAATGTGATAGCTCATATTAGAGATAGAGCTTTGCTCATCCACTTGGTTACTTCTCCTTTGGAGTCCACGACCTCTTCGGAGAAGTTCCCCCAAGCGGATTCAAGACCCCTTTACAGGAAGAACCCCCTCAAGACCTCCTCACGGAGAAGAACTCGTTACCTATGTATTGTCCTTTGTTGGATTTGGATCGTGTATCTCTTTGTGTCTCGAGAATCTAGTATATGTGTGACCAAATCTTGTTCGCTTGAGTGATTTCTCTTGTGTTTCCCCTCGTTCCCCTCTCATGTTCTTCGTAGGATCTGCTCCAATCGTGAAAGATCAGCCTGAGGATTTCCATCCTACATTATCTTGGATCAGAGCAAGGTTGATCACGAATTTGGAGCCCCTACCCCTCTTTTTCTAGCTACGTTTGTTGTGTTCTTCCCTAATTTTAAAAATCCCCATCAAAAATAGCCTCAATTTTTTTGTGATTTGTTGGTTTGATGATGTTTTGTTGGATTTTATCCATGGATTTGCTTGGTTTCGAGTGGATCTAGCATTTCCCCAAGTTTCACCATCTTTCATCCACGAAATCTCATCAATTTTGACCCCAAAATTCCCAAATTCCGCCCAAAATCGCGTCCCAGAGCTCAAGTCCCGCATTGACCCCGACGCACCGGACGTTCGACCTTAACCGAACGACCGGAACCCCAAACGCTAGCTGAAACATCGGATTTCCAAGCCCGACCGGATGTCCGATGACCAGACATTCGTCCATTACCGGACGTCCGATACCTGTAGATATCAACTTCGGCTGATTTTTGTTTTGGCCATAATTAATTTATTCGAACTCCGATTTTGACGTTCTTTAGCTCGTTTTGAAGATATTGACATCCCCCATCCCACAAACATACTTCCCACATCATTTGACACCATCAAACTTTTGGAACTTTGGCATCTTTGCCTAGGGCTTCCACCACATCATCCGCTACACCACCACCGACTTCCGCAACCTAACCCATTTTGATCCATATAGCATTAGTGGTTGTTTGAGTTGTGATTTGAGTATCCTAAGGTGTTTTGGCTACTTAGTTACGGTTGCATCTTCATCAACCACCACCACTACCAAATAGGCTTGTCCACCATACACTTCCGCTACCCCAACTTAACCCAATTTTGTTTGAGTTGTGAGTTGTGTCTCCTAAGGTGTTTCGGCTACTTAGGGACGATGACCTTCAAGTCCGACTCACATAACCCACTAACCCTACACTTCCGCATTACCTACTCGCAAAACCCATCATTGCATTTCCGCAATCCCATTGAGCTTCCACAACCACCACCGCATTCCGCTACCACCATTTTACATTTGACATTTGAGATATTGAGTTCGCGGTTTTTTCCGTTTCCTATGGTGTTTCGGCTATGTCCAATGGGGACAATGGGTTGAAACCGTAGATGACCTCGAAGGGGGACTTGCCGGTAGTCGAATGTCTTGCGCGGTTGTAGGCATGCTCGGTGATGGGTAGCCACTCTTCCCACTCCTTGATGTTCCTCTTGATCGACACGCGTAGTAGAGTGGAGAGCGTTTGGTTTGTCACTTCTGTTTGGCCATCAGTTTGTGGATGGTATGCTGTGGAGAATAGTAGCTTGATTCCAAGCTTGGCGCATAAGGTCTTCCAAAAGTAACTCAAGAACTTGACGTCACGGTCCGAGACAATCGTCTTTGGTACTCCATTGAGGCGCAAGATTTCCCTACAAAAAAGGTTTGCAACATGTGAAGCGTCGTCTATCTTGTTGCAAGGAATGAAATGTGCCATTTTAGAGAATCGGTCCACAAGAACAAACAAGGAATCTTTGCCATTTCTAGTTCTAGGCAAACCAAGCACAAAGTCCATACTAATATCTTCCCATGGGTGATATGGAATTGGAAGGGGCATATAAAGGCCATGAGATTGAGCTTTAGACTTAGCTTTGCGACAAGTAGAACATCAGTTGGTGAAGCGTGAGACATCGTGGAACATCTTGGACCAAAAATAGTTCTTGGAGAGCGTAGAAAATGTCTTGTTGTGTCCAAAGTGTCCCATTAGTCCACCTCCGTGAGATTGTTGCAAAAGTAACAAACGAAGAGAAGACTCGGGGATGCAAAGTTTGTTAGCTCTCATAAGATAATCACCTTTGATGTAATAGTGTTCCCAAGATGTATGCATTAAACATTTGGCATAAGGAATAGCAAAAGTAGGATCATGCGCATATAAGTCTTTTATGTGCTCAAAGCCTATGACATTCAATTCAAGTTTGGTGACAAGCATGCATATGCTAGAAAGAGTGTCCGCCACAACATTTTCCTTACCTTTGATGTACTTGATGACATAAGGAAATGACTCAATGGATTCACTCCATTTAGCATGACTCTTGTTCAACTTAGTTTGACCCTTAAGGTATTTAAGCGTTTCATGGTCGGTACGGATGACAAATTCATGAGGTCGAAGATAATGTTTCCATTCATGCAAAACTCGCACTAAAGCATATAGCTCTTTGTCATAGATGGGGTAATTGAGTTGTGCTCCGGAAAGTTTCTCACTAAAGTAAGCTATGGGGCGTTTCTCTTGTGTTAACACACCTCCTTTGCCATTACCACTAGCATCGCAATGAATTTCAAATGGTTTGTCAAAGTTGGGTAATGCAAGCACGGGAGCATGAGTAAGCAAATTCTTAAGCTCATTGAATGCGGTATCTTGAGATGGTCCCCAAACAAAAGGTGCATTCTTCTTACTCAAAGCATGCAAAGGTGAAGCAATGGTGCTAAAACCCTTCACAAATCTACGATAGAAACCGGCTAAACCAAGGAAGCTACGCACTTGCTGCAAGTTGGTTGGTTGAGGCCAATTTTTAATAGCATTGATCTTAGATTCATCAACCTGAACACCCTTAGAAGACACAACGAACCCAAGAAAACAAGCTTATCAACACCAAAAAGACATTCGTCCATATTAGCATAAAGGCGCTCTTTCCTAAGGGTTTGTAACACGGTTCTAAGATGGGTGACATGGTCTTTGAGAGATTTTCTAAACACAAGAATATCGTCAATATAGGATCGAAGAACAAAATGCATGACTCGCATGAAAGTACCAGGTGCTTCGGATAAACCCATTGGCATAACAAGCCATTCATATAAGCCAAATTTGGTCTTAAATGCGGTTTTCGATTCATCGCCTTCTTGGATGTGTATTTAATAGTAGCCACTTTTAAGGTCAATTTTAGAGAAAATGGTGGCTCCACTAAGCTCATCTAGCATATCATCTAGGAGTGGAATGGGGTAACGATAACACACGGTAATAGCATTGATAGGAAGACAATTGGAACACATGTGATATGTACCATCTTTCTTGGGAACAAGGATTACCGGGACAGCACAAGGGCTCAAACTTTCTCGCACATGGCAGTTGTCGATGAGTTGTTGTACTTGCCATTGGATCTCCTTAGTTTCCTCGAGGTTGATGCGGTAGGGAGCCTTATTAGGAAGGGGTGCTCCGGGGATGAGGTCGATTTGGTGTTCGATGCCACGTAGTGGAGGTAGACCCGGAGGTAGCTTGTCGGAGAAAACGACTTGGAATTCCTGCAATAGAGAAGATAACACTAAAGCTAGATTGTTAGAGGTATTAGCTTTTGGTGCCTCGTCCTTGCACAAAAGGACATAGTGCATGAGACTTGATGGGTTCGCACACACTTCTCTCATCTCACTTTTGGTGGCAAATAGGACTAGATTTTTCATGTCACTCATCATGGAGGCACTCAATTTGGGCTTGTCTCTCACTATTCTCTCCACGATGGGTCGCTTGCTTATCGGCAATCACTTGTCTTGGAGACATAGGTCGAAGTACGTACTCCTTTCCCTTCATCTTGAAGCTATAGTGATTCGTTCGCCCGTTGTGGATAACACCTTGATCAAATTGCCATGGTCGCCCAAGAAGAAGGTGGCAAACGGACATTGGAACGACATCACACTCCAAAGTGTCTTCGTAAGCTCCGATCTTGAAGGAAACTTGTACCCTATGCTCGACTTGAATAGTGCCAGAGTTGCTAAGCCATTGAACCTTGTAGGGATGTGGCTGCTTCATTTTGACTAATTGGAGCTTGGAGCATAGTTCTTCACTTTCTAAGTTATGGCAACTCCCTCCATTGATGATGACCTTGACGGACCTTCCATTTATGTCAGCCTTGGTATGGAAGATATGGCATCTTTGGTCTTCTTCTTGTTGATGTTGAAGAGTCATGACCTTGGAGACAACGAGAGCAAGGCTCCGATCTTCATCACAAAAGACTTGATCATCTTCATCTTCGTTCACTTGCTGGTGCATAGCCACTTGCTCAAGGGCTTCCATTTCTCCTTCACTCATGGAGTCATATGTACCATCATCGTTGGAGATCATGGTGCATTTGTTGGTACACTCGGAAGACTTGTGGCCTCGGCCGCCACATGTGAAGCATTTGAAGGAACTTGTCTTGATGGTCTCATCGGTTGGGGTAGAGGATGATGAAGCTCTCGGCTTGAAGTTGCTCGTTGTAGGAGGACGAATTGAGGTTGTCGAAGTTTTCTTATAACTCGACTTGTCGCTGTTTCTTGTAGATGGCTTGGTTGAGGTAGAAGCTGTTGGAGTCGTTGAAGCTTGGGTGTTCGAGAAGCCGTAGTTCTGTGATGAGAACTTGGCATACTTGAAGTCATCTTGCACTTGACGTTCCGCCTTGGTATCTTGATGCACGAGCTCGATAAGGTTCGAGTATGGTTGGAAGTCGGCAATCTTCTTGATAGGATGATTGAGTCCAGTCAAGAAATGTGCCATAGTTTTCTCATCATCTTCCATGACATTGGCTTGTATCATGGCAATCTCCATTTCCTTATATTATTCTTCAACGCTCTTGGTTCCTTACTTGAGGAGTTGGAGTTTCTTGAAGTGGTTGCGGTTGTAGTATGTTGGCACGACACATGCTCTCATGACATCCTTAATTTGCGCCCAAGTAGTGATGGCTGGTTCACCTCTGGACTCATGGCGCTCAATGACTTGTTCCCACCAAATGAGGATGTAGTATTGGAATTCAAGGGATGCCATCGCGATCTTCTTCTCTTCCTCATAGTTGTGCAAACGGAAGATTTTGTCAACCTTCAATGCCCATGATAGGTACTTTTCGGGATCATTGCTTCCATTGAACTTGGGCATGGTGAACTTTAGCTTGCCATATAGTTGCTCTTCATTATGTTGGGGTCGGGGATGATGACGTCCTTGACGAGGAGGATTGTCTCCCTCAACTTGCTCTTGTCTTGGAGGATTTCCATTGTCTTCTTGCTCTAGGTGAACGTGACATTCTTGTCGAGCTTGTGGAGGAGCTTGAGGAACTTGACGATGCACTCTTGATTGATAAGTCCTCTCTTGAACTTCATCGTGAAGCGCTTCTTGTTGCTCATGAGGTTGTCTGTTGCGCGTGGCTACAACTTGACTTGAATCTCAGAGAGCATGTTGGGCCTCAAGTGCTTGAGCTTCACATAGTTGTTGTTCTTGACATTGTGTCGTGGCATCTTGTGCATCTTAGTGTTGTCGTGCTCGCTCTTCATCTTCTTGATGGTGTTGGCGTTGTTGTTCTCGTGCTTGCGCAAAAGTAGCTTGGTTTTGATGGTGTCATTGCTCTTGAGAGTTGTTGTCGTGTAGAGGATTGCGGTTTGCTTGATGGTCTTGGAGCGCGGCACGTCGAAGAGTATTCGATGTCGGAGTACTTGAGCCGGAGATGGTGTTGTCGGAGTGTAGACTTGAGCGGCTCCGTCTTGAGTAGTATGAAGTGGAAGAAGAGCGGTTGAGCAATAAAGCATGAATCTTGTCCATTCTTGCATCATTCTCTTGTTTGTGGTCATCGAGCTTGTTGTCGAAGTAGTCTCTTGTACGTTTCTCGGATAGTCGCAAGTCGGTGGCAAGGTTGTCGATGCGTTCATTCATTGCTTGTTGCTCTTGTTGCAAAGCTCGTTGTGCACCAAAGAGGTAGTTCTTTGTGACATAGGAGGACATGTCGTCATCTTGCTTGATGAAGAGTGGGTTGGTAGAAGTACTTGGCCTATCCATCATTCCAAGCAAATATGTGAGTGGGAGAAAGATAAGAACTTATACCAAATGTACCTTGATCGATGTTGAAGATGGATCAATGATCACTCAAATGTGTAACAAGGAAATAACACAATTGGTACCAATTCTTGTCGGTTCTCACACCTACACAAGTAAAAGCTGTCAGATTTCGGGTTCCGGCAGACCCTTAAGGTTCGAAGATTGGGGTGCGCGCGGAAATCACGTCCTCAACCTCCCCGCCTCACAAAGATCTAAACTACTAAAGGAACCACACAAGAGACACAAGATGTATACTGGTTCGGGCCACCATTGTGGTGTAATACCCTACTCCAGTGTGTGGTGGATGGATTGCCTCTTGGGGCTGATTATGATGAACACTACAAGGAAGAACTGCCTCGCGAGGGGCTGTTCTTGGTTGGGGCGACGAACTGCTGGGAGGAGTTCTGTCACCTCTCTCTCTCTCTCTCTCTCTACTTGCTAGCTGGACTAACTAGCTCTCCGAACCGAACCCAGAGGAAGCCGACCCCTTCTACGAACTGATCGACCACCAACCGAACGAACCCCCCGCTACGTGGGTGGCCGGTCCCTATTTATAGAGGCCCTGGTCCTCTTCCCAAATATTGAGCAGGAAGGGAGCCGACAATGGCGGGCTAATTTGAAGGGGGACAGCAAGTACTCTTATCCTGACTAAAGGCGGTCTTCGCCTGCGAAAGACTCTGCGGTGACGCCATGCTGGGCTCCATGGTGACCTCCGTCTCATAGTCCGCTTGGTCCTGGTCTTGTTGCACCGAAATGGCAACCTTTGCCTAATGCCTCGGTACTCCGCGGCTGCGCTTGCCCCCTTTGTACCAAAGAGGAAAGAAGGACGCTGCGCGCGCTGGCGCCCGTCTGGCACCCTCGATCGTCATGGCTTGCATCATTGGCACCTCGCGAGGTACCCCGCCTTGATATCTCCGTCTCCTCGCGAGCCAGCCTGAGGAGGCTGCGCCTGAGGATGCGCCGTGTCGTCCGCGTCGCGAGGCTTGGCCCCTCGCGAGGGTCTTGAGTCTTGCGCTGATGAAGAAGGGCCATGCTGGGCCCCCACTCGAGCCACGCCGCAAGCAGGCATGTCTGGGGACCCCCGTTCCCAGAACGCCGACAGTAGCCCCCGGGCCCAAGGCGCGCACGGACTTGGCCGTGCCGAGAGGCGAAAGGGCAAGGGCGAAGCGCCGGGGGCCCTAACAGCCTGCGGCCTTGGGCGCCGCGTGGCGGTTGATTGGATGTGGGCGACTCAACTTCCCCACGACGCCTTGGTGATCGCGCGAGCTGGACGAGTCCCTGCATGCAAATCGTGTCATGATTACCTGTGATCGTGGAGGCCGGTGGTTAGCCTTCGCCGGCTATAAGTACTGTACGGCGCGTGCCCTTCTAGTCCATTCCTCCTGGCTTCTCCTTCTTCCCGATCCTTGCTCCGCCTTACTGGGATGGCTCCAATCTGCCGGTTCTCTACAGCGGAGAAGGGAAAAGCTCCTCGAGAGGGGCCAGACCCGCTCCCGCCGAAGAAACGGCTCGCCCTTTGCAGCCGGGGCGAGGAGGACCGTCAGGTGGAGCCGAGGCCCCGGTGCGAGCGGGCTCCGCCGGGGTTCCCGCTTCCTTTGTACGCCCTCACCGAGGGCCCCGAGGGTGTCGATGTTGATCTCCGCGGCCGGGGCCATCGTAGGCGCCGTCGGGTCACGAAGGCGTGGGTTGTTCCTCCCGGAGTCCATGCCGAGGGCTCCTCCCACGAGTTCGTGCTTCACGTCATCGTTCCTCTTCAATCTTGGATCCGTCTGCCTCCCTTCTTCGCCTCCATCGTCCCTCTAGGAGGGCCTCTGGAGCTCTGGCTGCAGCACGCCGGCTGCAGCGCCCTTGCGACCGATGCAGAAGTCGTGGTCGCTGCCCCGGGCGAGGTCTACTTGTCCCGCGGCTGGAGAGAAGTCGCCCGGGTTTGCAAGGAGAGGGGCGTCTTCGTGGTCCACCTGGAGTATGATGGCGCTGCGGTGATGTTCTTCAAGGCCTTCGACGCGATCGGGCGCCGGCTGGAGTGTTGCCGCGGGAGAGGTGGCCAGGACCTTGCCCTGGTGAGGGCTAGGCCCGTCAACCGCTCCCTTGGCGAAGGCGCCGGGGGGGTCCAGCGACTCCAGTGAAATCTTCGCGACTCCGGAGACGAGCGACGATAGCTACAAGCCCTCGAGCCGGTGCAGCTCCCGGAGCAGGGCGGGCTCGTCAGGCCATCACCGACCCTGATCTGGATGGGGTTGGCGCCGGCGCCTGACGGCCCACTGTTGATGATGGCATCTTTTGCAGGAGCCCGTGTAGTTAGCACTCCTTAGGATCCGTTCCCTGCGAGGAATCAAAATGCGCCCCACGGGGGCTTGTAAGGAGTCTGTAGTCCCGTTTGTTAATACATGACCTTCGCTATAGATTTATGTGAGTTGCTGATTTCGTCGTAGCTTAGTTCTCCCTTTCGAACCTCGCGAGGGCTTGGTGCTCTACGCCGACAGGTCCCAGTCCCAAGGCGGCGTCAGCCGTCGCTGGTATGCCAGGTCGCGGTGCCGTGGTCAAGGCCAGGAGGTGAGCGACCCGGGGTCCGGTAAGAGCCCCTGAGTCACGATGCTCAGGAGGTCCCCTTTGGCGCCCAAGCAGCCGTTGCATGGTGAGAAAGGGAAGCAACGTCGCTAGTACGGAATTGCCTTAGGTACAGGGGCTGTGTCACGGTAGCCAGTGCTTTGGATGGTGACTTATCTTGAGGATCGGAGATTATTCCTGGTGTACCGTCGGGTTCACGCGTCGGTAGGAGCGGAATCGCTCGGCAAGGTCCTCGCGAACCCCTTCTCCCTCGCTTCTGCTCCCCTTTCTGCTCTACGTCCTCGGGTCCCGGCCCTCGAGCTTGTCTCAGTCGTCGCTGGTATGCCAGGTCGCGATGCCATGGACAAGGCCAGAGGGTGAGGGCTGGAGAGCCAGTAAGAGCCCTGAGTCGCGATGCTCAGGCACCCCCCCTTTAACGTGCAAGTAGTCGACATGGAGCAAAAGGGATGCTGCGGATGGGCACCATGCAGCTAAGCGTGATAGGCAATGCATAGTTGGAAATAAACGCTAGGGGGATACACGCCGCTGGGTCTGGCCCGAACGGCTTGGGGATGATGCAGCCCGAGGGGCGCCCCCAACAAGGCAAAATAATGACGGAAAGGTAAATGCAGATACATGCCACGGGGATGGACCCACGCGGCCTGGGAGTGATGCAACCCTGGGAGGGTGCTCCCAGCTGAGAACGGAACTTGAAAGATGTCACCTGAGGATGTCGTCGGTGTAGCGGCGTTGGTGCAGCAGACTTGACGGGCTGCAGAAGCCGATCCTCACGAGCCCCCAGGCCCCGGGGCCTCGGGAGGCTCTGGAGGCGCTGGTGACTCCTCGCGAGCTGCCTCCATCTCCGCCAAGGCCGCGGAACGCCTGTCTTCCTGAGCCTCCATGATGCCCCTCATGAGGCGCGGTTCCCTCCAGGGATCCTGTAGGGTCATCACAGAAAGAAGATGGTGTTGCCATGGCGGCCGTTAGTCGATCGTTAGTCACTCAAGAGCTTGCTGGTTGGAGTAGGCGAGGTGTATCTGGGCACCCGTGAGCCAGCGCGGGACTCACGAGGCCCTACCTTTGGGCGGGTTGCGCCCGGCACTGGGCCGTATCTTGAGATGTGTCCCTGCAAAATTTGGTTAGATGCCGGTACTCTACGTCCTCGGGTCCCGGCCCTCGAGCTTGTCTCAGCCGTCGCTGGTATGCCAGGTCGCGATGCCATGGACAAGGCCAGAGGGTGAGGGCTGGAGAGCCAGTAGGAGCCCTGAGTCGCGATGCTCAGGCACCCCCCCTTTAATTTGCAAGCGGTTCGCGCGGGCGAGGGTGAAGGGAACCTCATGAGGGCCATGGCTAGCGCAGTCCCCTCCAAGGATCCTGCAGGTTCATCACAGAAAGAAGATGGGGTTGCCATGGCAGCCATTAGTCGATCGTTAGTCGCTCAAGAGATTGCTGGTTGGAGTAGGTGAGCTGTATCTGGGCACCCGTGAGCCAGCGCGGGACTCACGAGGCCCTACCCCTAGGCGGGTTGCACCTGGCGCTGGGCCGTATCTCGAGATGTGTCCCTGCAAAATTTGGTTAGATGCCGGTACTCTACATCCTCGGGTCCTGCCCTCGAGCTTGTCTCAGCCGTCGCTGGTATGCCAGGTCGTGATGCCGTGGACAAGGCCAGAGGGTGAGGGCTGGAGAGCCAGTAAGAGCCCTGATTCGCGATGCTCAGGCACCCCCCCCCCTTTAACGTGCAAGTAGTCGACATGGAGAAGAAGGGATGCCGCGGATGGGCATCATGCAATCAAGCGTGATAGGCAAATGCATAGTTGGAAATAAACGCGATGGAGATACACGCTGTTGGGCCTGGCCCCAGCGGCTTGGGGATGATGCAGCCCGAGGGGCGCCCCCAATCAAGGCAAACTAACGACCGAAAGGTAAATGCAGATACATGCCGCGGGGACGGACCCACGCGGCCTGGGAGTGATGCAACCCTGGGAGGGCGCTCCCAGCTGGGAATGAGGCTTGGAAGATGTCGCCTGAGAGTGTCGTTGGCGAAGGGGCGTTGGTGCAGTAGGCTCGGTGGGCTGCGGAAGTCGATCCTCATGAGCCTCCAGGCCCCAGCGCCTCGGGAGGCTCCGGAGGCACTAGTGACTCCTCGCGAGCTGTCTTCATCTCCGCCATGGCCGCGGAACGCCTGTCTTCCTGAGCCTCCATGATGCCCCTCATGAGGCGTTGGTGTGCCGCAGCCATGCTCGGCAGGCCGTAGGGCATGCGAACATAGCTGTGGGGTGGACCTATGCAGCGCCTCACTTGCTAGGGCCAGAGGCGCTCCGTTGTGGCGATCTGATTGAGCCCTGGTAGGTCGACGCAGACGCGCAGCCCGCCATCCTCGCCAGGATGAGGGGCCACAGCTGGTAGGCGGCGGCAACCTCTCATGATCCTTGACTCCTGCAGTTCTTGAATGGCCTTGTCAACGAACTCCTGCTGGTCTGACCTTCCTCGCCTGGCTCCTTCCCGGGGGAAACGTGCCGCGAAGCACGCTTCCACATGGTGCCCAAGCGCCTCCCTCGTGACCCTGGCTAGGTCGGTGGCCCTCCAGGTGAGAGCCCCCGAGCCCTGCCTGAGGAGGGTGCCAGGCGCGCTTTCCTATGCGATGGACGGAGGGTCCCCCTGGGCAGACACGGGCCCTGAGGGGCCTGCCTCCTGAGGGGCCGAGCCTGACGATGTCTTCTTCTTCTTGGGGGTGGCCTCAGGAAGCCTCCTGCTTCCGCGATCTGGGTCTTCTAGCGACGAGGCCTGATAGGCTCTCTCCAGGGAACACACTGCATCCTTCTCTTCACAGGGCACCGTGATGACTCCGCCACTTCCTGGCATCTTGAGGACGTTGTAGCCGTGGTGAGTCGCACCCATGAACTTGGCCAGCGCTGGGTACCCGAGGATGGTGTTGTACGGCAGGCGGATGTGGGCGACGTCAAAGTCGATGAGCTCGGTGCGGTAGTTGCTGCGAGCCCCGAAGGTGACAGGGAGGCAGACCTGCCCGATCGGGACTGTGGAACCGTCGGTGATCCCGGAGAAAGGCTTGGTTGGCTGAAGCTGGTCATAGGGCACCTGGAGGTGGTTGAATGTTTCCACGGACAGGACATTGAGTCCTGCCCCTCCGTCGATGAGGGCCTTGGTGACCAGCACGTTGCTGATGACTGGGGAGCAGAGCATCGGGAGGACTCCGGCCATGGCTGCGCACTTGAGCTGGTCTGTCGAGCTGAACATGATGGCGCACGCCGACCACCTGAGGGGGCACGTTGCTTCGAGCTTGGGGAGAACTGCATTCACTTCGCGGGCAAACTGCTTGAAGATGCGTTGGGAGGCTGGGGCTTGAGCTCCACCCAGGATGCAGGCGATCGCGCGTGGCTCCTGGAAGCCCCCAGCCCCCTCGTCTTGATGGCGGTCTTCGTTCCTTCTTGGTGAAGGCGGCAGAGGAGGTAGGCCTGCGTTGCCATGAGGGCGATCCTCACGAGGCTGATCCCTCCAATCTCCCTTGCGAGGCAGGTCCCGCCAGCGGTCCTCGCGAGGCTGATCGCGCCACCCCGGGCGCGGGCCGCAATCTTCCCAGCGCCCTGGGTTTCTTCCTCCTCCTCGGCTGTAGCCCCGGTCAGCACGGTCGGGGCGACGGCCGATCCTTCCTTCTCGCACGGCTCGGAGTTCTTGACATTCGTTGGTGTTGTGGGTGTGGAGGTCATGGTACACACAGTACCGGCTGCCTCTGGAGGGTTCGGGCAGGTCCTTGCCCCGCTTTGTGTCTGGTTCTACCACGAGTACGGCAGCCCCCTTGCACTTCACATCCTTGGCCTTGGGCTTCTTCTCTTCTGGATCTGCTGCAGGCAGCTCGAGGAGGGAGAGGCGTCCCACCTCAGCCCTGGCGCACCTGTTCGCCAAGTTGAACAGCTCCAGGGAGGTGCAGAGGTCTTCATGCATCGCCAGCTCCTCCTTCATCTTGACGTCGCGCACGCCATCGGAGAAGGCCGAGATGATGGCCTCCTCGGACACCTTGGGGATCTTGAGGCGTGCGCTGTTGAAGCACTGGATGTACTTTTGCAGCGTCTCTCCGGGTTGTTGCTTGATGCGACGCATGTCACTCACGGTGGGCGGCCGGTCGCGAGTGCCTTGGAAGTTGGCGATGAAGCGGGTGCGCATCTGGTCCCAGGAGGAGATCGTGCCTGGAGCCAGATTCAGGAGCCAGGTTCGAGCTCCTACCTTGAGCGCCATGGGGAACCAGTTCGCCATGACCTTCTCATCCCCGCCGGCAACCTCGATGCCCAGCTCATAGAGCTGGAGGAATTCCGCGGGATTGGTTGTGCCGTTGTAGCGAGGAGGAAGGTCAGGCTTGAACTTGCCGGGCCACACGACGCTGCGCAGCTCAGTGCTGTAGGCGTGGCAGCCCACGGTGGCCACGAAAGGCTTCGGTTGGTGGAGAGCTTGGTCTTGAGGGTCCCCACGCGCTGCAGCTAGGAGCAGGGCGGGGTCTTGGCGCGCCGGAGCTGGAGCAGGGTCGCGGCGTGCCGGAGCAGGGAGCGCCCTGGCAGCCCCTTGCGGGCGAGGAACTTCTTGGCAGCTCCGCTCTTACTGTGCTGGCGCCTGACGGAGCGGGTTCCGCCCAGGGGCCAAGCGCCTTGGAGCCATGGCATCTTCTTGGAGGGGAGGCGGCTGGTGCGCCTCTGGAGCTTCGTTTCCCGCGCGGGGCGGAGTGTGGCGCAGAGGGACGGACGGCGCTGGAGAGCCCCCTGCGGCGCGGTCAAACTCGGCGACGCGGTCGAGCCACTCTTCGTAGACGTCGTTGACGGGGCGGTAGCGCAAGAGCTTGTTTGCCGCGAGGAGCGCAGCTCGAGCCTCCAAGGGTGCGCGGAGTGCGCGGGACGAAGAACCAGCCGGTGCGAGCGATGGAGTGGCGGTGCGGCCGTCTTGCCGCACGGACGGGTGTTGAGACGATGCTTGCTACTCGCCCCCCGCCGGGCCAATGGCGGCGTTGACGGCGGGCAACGGGGAATGACGAGGACGCCCACCGACGGGGGCCGTCTGGGCGACGCGAGAAGCGATGGCGGCCCGGCGCTCGGTGCGGGCCCGACGAGCGTCAGACATGGATGCGACGGTCGGAGGAGAACGGAGCGGTGGAAGACGAATTCTGGCGCACCCCTACCTGGCGCGCCAAATGTCGGATTTCGGGTTCTGGCAGACCCTTAAGGTTCGAACACTGGGGTGCGCGCGGAAATCACGTCCTCAACCTCCCCGCCTCACAAAGATCTAAACTACTAAAGGAATCACACAAAATACACAAGATTTATACTGGTTCAGGCCACCATTGTGGTGTAATACCCTACTCCAGTGTGTGGTGGATGTATTGCCTCTTGGGGCTGATTATGATGAACACTACAAGGAAGAACTGCCTCGCGAGGGGCTATTCTTGGCTGGGGCGACGAACTGCTGGGAGGAGTTCTGTCACCTCTCTCTCTCTCTCTCTCTACTTGCTAGCTGGACCAACTAGCTCTCCGAACCGAACCCAGAGGAAGCCGACCCCTTCTACGAACTGATCGACCACCGACCGAACGAACCCCCCGCTACGTGGGTGGCCGGTCCCTATTTATAGAGGCCCTGGTCCTCTTCCCAAATATTGAGCAGGAAGGGAGCCAACAATGGCGGGCTAATTTGAAGGGGGACATCAAGTACTCTTATCCTGACTAAAGGCGGTCTTCGCCTGCGAAAGACTCTGCGGTGATGCCGTGCTGGGCTCCATGGTGACCTCCGTCTCGTAGTCCGCTTGGTCCTGGTCTTGTTGCACCGAAATGGCAACCTTTGCCTGATGGCTCGGTACTTCGTGGCTGTGCTTGCCCCCTTTGCACCAAAGAGGAAAGAAGGACGCTGCGCACGCTGGCGCCCGTCTGGCACCCTCGATCGTCATGGCTTGCGTCACTGGCACCTCGCGAGGTACCCCGCCTTGATATCTCCGTCTCCTCGCGAGCCAGCCTGAGGAGGCCGCGCCTGAGGATGCGCCGTGTCATCCGCCTCGCGAGGCTTGGCCCCTCACGAGGGTCTTGAGTCTTGCGCTGATGAAGATGGGCCATGCTGGGCCCCCACTCGAGCCACGCCGCAGGCCACAGGCAGGCAAGTCTGGGGACCCCCGTTCCCAGAACGCCGACAAAAGCTTATGGTGGAGCTCAGTTAGGATGGTGGCACAAAATTTGATGCAATTGCTAGTGAGCTTCAATAATGTTGGAAAAGATTCACAAATTTGTAAATGCAACAATTAGACCAATAGCAAAATATGGTACACGGAAACACACAAGCAAATAGATAAATGGGGTCGTGCAACCAAGGAATGAGCCAAAATGTGGAATCCACGAAAATGCTCTTGTTGCACAACACTAGAGAGACGCTTGCATGATTGCACAATAGGTGGATACGAATACTTGTGCACAACCTACTAAGCAAAAATGCAACGACTTCTATCCCAAGTATGCTCTATGTATGGTATTCTGATGATATGATCCAAGATGATCGAGTATGACAATCTTAATGTAATATGATGCTATGGTTTTTTTGCTTAAAAGATCTTTGCTTATCTTTCTCTTTTGTTTAAAAGCTTGTTTGGCTCTTTCTCTTTTGAGCTCTTTATCATGCAAAACTTCACGAACCAAGATAGCAATAGTGTATGCGGTGACAACTTTGTGACACAAAAGATGATATCGAGATATGTACCAAGATAATATGGTAAGTATGCAATGTTAAGTATGACCACTAATGCGCACAAGTGATGTTGACTGCAATACTCAAAGGCTAGTCTCGATGGGTAAGACATGCAAAATTGGGCTATGGTGGTTATCAATGTAATGGCAAGAGTGTAAAATGATGGGATGTCATGATACCAAGATGATGTTACCGCTCTTGCTTACGGTATGGTGTCAAAATGGTAGAGTGGTTGTTGTTGATGACGAATCTGTGGCGAAGATGAGAGGCTGTGATGTTGATGTCGAACCATCCCTAAGTATCCCAAACACGTTAGGAAACGGGAACCGCAACTCAAATTCTCAAAGCAAAATGTGGAAAAATTATGTCGGAGTGCGAAGCGAGTAAGCAATGGTGGTTGCGGAAAAGCGATTGTGGTATTAGGGTGTGCATGCGAAAGTGGATGGGTTAATGGAGTGCGTATGTGGAGGTGGAGGTTGCGAGGTGGTGGTGGCCGAACTAAACTTTTTCAGTTTCGTCAGGGAATGTCAGACGTCCGGTGGATGTCGGACGACCGGTGATCGGACGTCCGGTGACTGGCGGACGCCCGATACCTGGGCGATTTTGGGCAAGGGATGAACAGCTAGGGTTCGAGGTGGAGGTGGAAAAATTGGTCAAATCCGAGCGATTTTGTGGATGGAAATGGTGGGTATGATGGGGAAAAGCTAGATCCACTCGTGGCAAAGCAAATCCATGGATCAAATCCAAAAAAACTTCATCACACCAACAAATCAGAAAAACTTTTGGGGCTATTTTTGGTGGGTATTTTCGAAATTGGGGAAGAACACAACAAAATCAAGCTAGAAAACGAAGAGGGGAGGCTCTGAAGTCATGATCAAGGTGGCTCATGATACCAAGATGATGTAGGGTGGAACCCTATACGGCCGATCTTTCATGAAAGGAATGGATCCCGTGATGAACACGAAGAACACAAGGGGAAACATGAAGAGGAAAGAGAGAAAACACTCAAACCAACAAGATATCACTACTAGGGAAAAGCCTAGCAGCAGCGCGGGTTTTCGGCCTTTTAGTAGCGCGGGGGGCGGCGCTACTAATAAGGCGCTACAGCTAACGTATAGCAGTAGCGCTGGTCCACCCGCGCTACTGCTACACAAGTGTTGCAGCAGCGCGCTTAAAGGAACCTCACTACTGCTAATAGCTATAGCGCGCTTCCCCTGTGCGCGCTACTGCTACAACCGCGCTGCTGCTAACTTTTCTCCACTTGCTACTGCTAACTTTTCTCCACTCGCTACTGCTAATTTTAGTAGTTTTTTGTTTTTTCGGCATATTTGTTTTGTATTTGAACAGGCTTTATAGAAGAATCTTTAGCACATACAAATGTCATCATGATACACATACAAATGCCTGCGAGACCACAAATGTAATCATAGCATATACATACAAATAGTGTCATCATAATCATCATCCAACACAAAGTGGTATCTTGTCATCATCTCGAAAATAGCGATACATGCAAGTCTCGAATACTTGCAACTACAATGTCATCCATCTAAACAAAGGTATATGCGAGAAGAGCTATCACTATGAGTGAGAGCGGAACTATGCAGTACATGAGATGGCGGTTACGAGTCCTCTCTCGCGCTAGCGTGAACCTCAAGTAACTAGCTTCTCCTTCTTGTCTGCTTTTGAAGCCTTCATGGATGGCGTCCGAGAACCCATTCACTTGCGCCTGACACTCATGCCACTCATTGTACACCCCCGGAACCTTCCCTTTGTACACGACATAGCAGTTCCATCTCGCCATCAAGAAACTAGGTACCTGTTAGAGATGCATGTTCATGAAGAGGATGTACAATCATATATATGCAACAAAATATACTAGAGAACACCAAAAAAGAAAGGGTTAGCAACTAAATGCAACATATAGTACGCAAATTAATTAACTAGAGGTACACAGGTCATCGTACGCAAACTAACAAAGTAGCGTTACGCAAGTTCGGCAGGGATCGTGGACATCACAAAGTTGCATTGCTACAAATAGTATACAAGTTCAACCGACACATATCATCATCATCAGCATCATAAATCACTAGAAGTTCCATCCTTCCATATCATCGAGGATGGACCCTAGCTTCTTGAACAGCGTGAGGTCTAGACGTTGCATGCCTATGCGAGTTCGGACGTCAGCTCGCGATATAGGGCCGTGGTGGAACATCCCCTTCTCATCGACGACTTCTTTCATGATGATCGCCGCAATGTCGCTTTGGATGCGAAAGAAGTCATCTCTAAGTTTATAATCCGCTTCTCCATGAGATTCTAGCCACTTGTGGATATGATCATCATTTCTGCTTCTCATGCGAAGCTTTTGGTGATCCGTGTTGAACTGAATCATGAGATGGAGGATGTACAATCCATCCTTCTTGCTTGGTTTTGGGACTTGGATGCTGGAGAAGTTAGTTTTATGTGCAAAACCCATCTTCTTGTTCCTTTGTTTCCTGATCTGCATGTGTCCACCTCTAAAGCTGAAGCCTTGGAGAGCATCATCTAGAATATTCATTATGTGGGTGTAGTCTTTTTTCTCGTAGTCTCTAGAAGGGTCAAAATACACGGCGTGGGAGACTTGTGGATAAAGAACGATAAGTACGGCGCGCCCGTTGCTACGGGGAAAAGACACCTCAAATTATTCCCCATAGAGAGAGAAGGAATGACTGAAATGTATGAAAGGGTTGTTCGAAACTGACTTACTTTGGATGATAAGGCACGAGGACAATTTCCCGGTCCTTATTCTGTACCATGAAGTTTTGGAGGTAGTCCCTAGCAGTTTCACGCTCAAAGTCGCCGAGACTCAAGAAAGACTCGTGCATGTAGTACGGATCCGCCACATAGATTTGCGAGACTTTTTCACAGTTAATGACAGAGCTCATATGTAGCGCAAAAAGGCGGACGATTGTAAAATCAAGCCGCCTTGTCAGAAACATCTCAAAGATATGGTCAAACCGCAGGAAGAACACCTCCGTGGGCCGTGTCTCGACGTAGCACTTCCCCTCGGGCACACGAGCCGCATATGTCGGATATCCTAGATCCTTTGAGGCTAGTAGGCTTTTCTCAGTCGATAGCACATGGTCGTGCAGTCTCCTGAGATCCCCTGATAGTGCCTCCAGCGGTTTCGGCGGTAGCATCGGCTCGCCCGTGAGATGGAACATGGCCATGTTGGAAATATGCCTTAGAGGCAATAATAAAAGCATTATTATTATATTTCCTTGTTCATGATAATTGTCTTTTATTCATGCTATAATTGTGTTATCCGGAAATCGTAATACATGTGTGAACAAATAGACACCGACATGTCCCTAGTAAGCCTCTAGTTGACTAGCTCGTTGATCAATAGATAATCATGGTTTCCTGACTATGGACATTGGATGTCATTGATAACGAGATCACATCATTAGGAGAATGATGTGATGGACAAGACCCAATCCTAAACATAGCACAAGATTGTATAGTTCGTTTGCTAGATTTTTCCAATGTCAAGTATCTTTTCCTTAGACCATGAGATCGTGTAACTCTCGGATACCGTAGGAGTGCTTTGGGTGTAAGAAAATCCGAGAGTATCCGAGAGTTTTTCTCACGGGATCATGCATGTATCTTTTCCTTATTGCAAGAAAATGTTCCTGAGGTGCCTGCACCGACTAGAGAGGAAGTTAATGATGATGATCATGAAACTTCAGATCAAGTTGTTGCTGAACTTCGTAGGTCCACAAGGACACGTTCCGCACCAGAATGGTACGGCAACCCTGTCTTGGAAATCATGTTGTTAGACAACGGTGAACCTTCGAACTATGAAGAAGTGATGGCGGGCCCGGATTCCGACAAATGGATAGAAGCCATGAAATCCAAGATAGGATCCATGTATGAAAACGAAGTATGGACTTTGACTGACTTGCCCGTTGAGCGGCGAGCCATAGAAAATAAATGGATCTTTAAGAAGAAGACAGACGCGGATGGTAATGTGACCATCTATAAAGCTCGGCTTGTCGCTAAGGGTTATCGACAAGTTCAAGGGGTTGACTACGATGAGACTTTCTCACCGGTAGCGAAGCTAAAGTCCGTCCGAATCATGTTAGCAATTGCCGCATTCTATGATTATGAGATATGGCAAATGGACGTCAAAATGGCATTCCTTAATGGTTTCCCTAAGGAAGAATTGTATATGATGCAGCCGGAAGGTTTTGCCAATCCTAAGAATGCTGACAAGGTGTGCAAGCCCCAACGCTCGATTTATGGGCTGGTGCAAGCATCTCAGAGTTGGAACATTCACTTTGATGAGATGATCAAAGCGTTTGGGTTTACGCAGACTTATGGAGAAGCCTGCGTTTACAAGAAAGTGAGTGGGAGCTGTGTAGCATTTCTCATATTATATGTAGATGACATACTTTTGATGGGAAATGATATAGAACTCTTGGACAGCATTAAGGCCTACTTGAATAAGAGTTTTTCAATGAAGGACCTTGGAGAAGCTGCATATATATTAGGCATCAAGATCTATAGAGATAGATCAATACGCCTCATAGGTCTTTCACAAAGCACATACCTTGATAAGATATTGAATAAGTTCAATATGGATCAGTCTAAGAAGGGGTTCTTGCGTGTGTTGCAAGGTGTGAAATTGAGCTCAGCTCAATGTCCGACCACGGCAGAAGATATAGAAGAGATGAGTGTCATCCCCTATGCCTCAGCCATAGGTTCTATTATGTATGCCATGCTGTGTACCAGACCTGATGTAAACCTTGCCGTAAGTTTGGTAGGTAGGTACCAAAGTAATCCCGGCAAGGAACACTGGACAGCGGTCAAGAATATCCTGAAGTACCTGAAAAGGACTAAGGAAATGTTTCTCGTTTATGGAGGTGACGAAGAGCTCGTCGTAAAGGGTTATGTCGATGCTAGCTTCGACACAGATCTGGATGACTCTAAGTCACAAACCGGATACGTGTATATTTTGAATGGTGGGGCAGTAAGCTGGTGCAGTTGCAAGCAGAGCGTCGTGGCGGGATCTACATGTGAAGCGGAGTACATGGCAGCCTCGAAGGCAGCACATGAAGCAATTTGGGTGAAGGAGTTCATCACCAACCTAGGAGTCATACCCAATGCATCTGGGCCAATCAAACTCTTCTGTGACAACACTGGAGCTATTGCACTTGCCAAGGAGCCCAGGTTTCACAAGAAGACCAGGCACATCAAGCGTCGCTTCAACTCCATTCGTGAAAATGTTCAAGATGGAGACATAGATATTTGTAAAGTACATACGGACCTGAATGTAGCAGATCCGTTGACTAAACCTCTCCCTAGAGCAAAACATGATCAACACCAGAATTCCATGGGTGTTCGATTCATCACAATGTAACTAGATTATTGACTCTAGTGCAAATGGGAGACTGTTGGAAATATGCCCTAGAGGAAATAATAAAAGCATTATTATTATATTTCCTTGTTCATGATAATTGTCTTTTATTCATGCTATAATTGTGTTATCCGGAAATCGTAATACAAGTGTGAATAAATAGACACCAACATGTCCCTAGTAAGCCTCTAGTTGACTAGCTCGTTGATCAACAGATAGTCATGGTTTCCTGACTATGGATATTGGATGTCATTGATAACGAGATCACATCATTAGGAGAATGATGTGATGGACAAGACCCAATCCTAAACATAGCACAAGATCGTATAGTTCGTTTGCTAGAGTTTTTCCAATGTCAAGTATCTTTTCCTTAGACAATGAGATCGTGTAACTCTCGGATACCGTAGGAGTGTTTTGGGTGTACCAAACGTCACAACGTAACTGGGTGACTATAAAGGTATACTACGGGTATCTCCGAAAGTTTCTGTTGGGTTGACACGGATCAAGACTGGGATTTGTCACTCCGTATGACGGAGAGGTACCTCTGGGCCCACTCGGTAATGCATCATCATAATGAGCTCAAAGTGACCAAGTGTCTGGTCACGGGATCATGCATTACGGTACGAGTAAAGTGACTTTCCGGTAACGAGATTGAACGAGGTATCGGGATACCGACGATCGAATCTCGGGCAAGTAACGTACCGATTGACAAAGGGAATTGTATACGGGGTTGCTTGAATCCTCGACATCGTGGTTCATCTGATGAGATCATCGAGGAGCATGTGGGAGCCAACATGGGTATCCAGATCCCGCTGTTGGTTATTGACTGGAGAGCCATCTCGGTCATTTCTACATGTCTCCCGAACCCGTAGGGTCTACACACTTAAGGTTCGGTGACGCTAGGGTTGTAGGGATATGAATATGCAGTAACACGAAAGTTGTTCGGAGTCCCGGATGAGATTCCGGACGTCACGAGGAGTTCCGGAATGGTCCGGAGGTAAAGAATTATATATAGGAAGTGCTATTTCGGCCATCGGGACAAGTTTTGGGGTCACCGGTATTGTACCGGGACCACCGGAAGGGTCCCGGGGGTCCACCGGGTGGGGCCACCTATCTCGTAGGGCCCCATGGGATGAAGTGGGAGGGGAACAAGCCCCTAGTGGGCTGGTGCGCCCCCCTTGGGCCTTCCCCCTGCGCCTAGGGTTGGGAACCCTAGGGTGGGAGGGCGCCCCACTTGCCTTGGGGGGCACTCCACCCCCTTGGCCGCCGCCCCTTGGGAGATTGGATCTCAAGGGCTGGCGCCCCCCCCCCTTGGGGACCCTATATATTGAGGGGGGGAGGGAGGGCAGCCACACCCAGGCCCCTGGCGCCTCCCTCTCCCCTCCAACACCTCCTCCTCCTCCGTAGAGCTCGGTGAAGCCCTGTCGGAGTACTGCTTCTCCACCACCACCACGCCGTCATGCTGCTGCTGGAGCCATCTTCCTCAACCTCTCCTTCCCCCTTGCTGGATCAAGAAGGAGGAGACGTCACACTGACCGTACGTGTGTTGAACACGGAGGTGCCATCCGTTCGGCGCTAGGATCTCCGGTGATTTGGATCACGTCGAGTACGACTCCCTCATCCCGTTCTTTGAAAGCTTCCGCTCGCGATCTACATGGTATGTAGATGCATCCGATCACTCATTGCTAGATGAACTCATAGATGGATCTTGGTGAAACCATAGGAAATTTTTTGTTTTCTGCAACGTTCCCCAACAGGCCACACCTTTCACGGGTACACGCTCTTCAGAATGCATCGTTTGGCTGCTATGTGCTCTGGCTTGTTTGGAGGCAGCTATCTTCCCCGATCTCTTTCTCTCCTTTTTCTTGGGCACACCTTCTAGACCCTTCCTTAACCCCTGCCCAGTGTTCCCGGGCTAAGTACTGTACGACCCTCGCGCTGGGATAGTTGCGCCTGTGTTGAGGCGGCATCTTCAGGCGTGTCCTGTGAGGATTTATGAAGAGAGACTTTTTGCAATCCCTGCTATGACCTTCCTGCCCGGGCATATCATCCATATCCTCATTAGCAAGCTGATAGCCCGATTCGTCATATGGTTGACTCATCAATTCTATGTCACAGTCATACGCATTTGTATTGAGGAAATCCATAGGGTCAACCTCCGTCTCATCATCCATTCTCCGTTCTACAGGACAAATTACATCAGCCAGCACTATTGCACCCCCTTCATCATGTCGTCCGCCGCTCTCACCCGGCACTATAGGAGCTGGAAATTGCGTAGGCGGGGTGGTGGTCTCCGCACATGCTTGTTGATGTGTGGTTATTGGTGTGCTCTCGGCCGGCTCTAGACGAATAAGATTCTTCGGCCATAGCAGCACCCAACCCTTGCAGCTTCCAATCCGCGGCAGGGTCTCGTCGTCCGCTCCCACATGCTGTATTGGAGGAGGCAAATCCTCGTGCCCCGATTTCACACTGGACAAGCTAACCCTGAAGTGCCCAGCAGGGATCGGCTGGTTGTGGAACGTGGGTTGCAAGGGGTCCATTATCATCCCCTTTCCCACGTCCACCTTCTGGCCTTTGATCAAGTAGAGTATGGTGCACGGGGTTTCTTTCGCCTGCAAACACATATGTCTGTGGCGTAAAACATCCGAAAGGCAACAAAAATGGAATATTATATATATATGGTGGTGCGACATGTAATTACCGTGATGGTGTCGAGCTCAACCAAAGATGAAGGCCCACCGAGCGCGCTAGAGACTGAGGACGGGCTGCTATGAGCGGGAGCGGCTGCGAGAGGAGGCCCGGTTGCGTGGGCAAGTGATGGTGCGATGATGTTGTTGTTCATGGAGTTGCTCCCGTTGAAACTGGGCAACAGGAAATCATGTACCGTCTTGTCTGGATTTTCCTTCGTCCAGTTGATGATAACTGGAACCAAGTTAGTAGCGAAATCATTTCTGCAGGCAGTTATAGCTGCATTGACTGCCTGCTGTAACAACTCATATTTGTCCTCGGCTGCTTTTTTCGCGTCCTCGGCTGCTTTTTTTCTCGACCACAAGCTTCACCTTCGCGTTGATGTCCGCCTGACTAAACTTCTTTTTCTGCTTCTTGGCCTCCGGGCCCTCGTTGTAAAACACCTTCCACGTGGCGCCATCTCCAGCGCCATGCACATGACCATATTGCGGCCGCTGGCCCAAAGGGAGTCCCTTAAGTTCGGTCAAGGCCCGGTTGAGAGGGGTGTCCCACTTGGGCCTCATCGGAGAAGTAGGGTTTTCGGCTGCAAGCTGGTGTTGCTTCTCCAGTAGTCTAATCAATTTCCTTGTGATCTTGTCCGTGTAAAAAACCTTTTTCTCCTTGTCCCACTTGTAGCGGGCCCTGAAGAAGTCATGCTCCAAGGGGTTGGTGAACTTCGCGAAGGGGTCTGGGAGACCCGTGTTGGATTTCGGGTTCCGGCAGACCCTTAAGGTTCAAACACTAGGGTGCGCGCGGAAATCACGTCCTCAACCTCCCCGTCTCGCAAAGATCTAGACTACTAAGGGAATCACACAAGAGACACAAGGTTTATACTGGTCGGACCACCATTGTGGTGTAATACCCTACTCCAGTGTGTGGTTTGTGGATTGCCTCCTGGGGCTTGTGAGGATGAACAATACAAGGAAGAACAGCCTCGCGAGGGTCTGCTCTTGGCTGGGGTGATGAACTGCTATGGGGAGTTCAGCCACCTTTCTCTCTCTCTCTCTCTCTCTCTCTCTCTCTCTCTCTCTCTCTCTCTCTCTCTCTCTCTCTCTCTCTCTTCCAGATCCCAACTGACCAACCGAGCCGAAAAACCGAACCCCCGAGCCGAACCAAACCCCACCGAACCCCTTGCTATGTGGGTGGCTAGTCCTATTTATAGAGGCCCTGGTCCTCTTCCCAAATATTGAGCGGGAAGGGATCCAACAATGGCGGGCTAATTTGAAGGGGGGCAGCGAGTACGTCTATCCTGACAAAAGGTGGTCTTCGCCTGCGAAAGGCTCTGGTGATGACGCCGTGCTGGGCTCCATGGTGACCTCCGTCTCGTAGTCCTCCTGGTCTTGGTCTTGTTGCACCGAAGTGGAAACCTCTGCCTGATGCCTCGGTACTCCGCGGATATGCTTGTCCCCTTTGCACCAAAGAGGAAAGAAGGGCGCTGCGCGCGCTGGCACCCGCCTGGTGCCTCGAGTCATCATGGCTTGCGTCATGGGCACCTCATGAGGCACCCTGCCTTGATATCTCCGTCTTCTCGCGAGCCAGCCTGAGGAGGCTGCGCCTGAGGATGCGCCGTGTCGTCCGCCTCGCAAGGCTTGGCCCCTCGCTAGGGTCTTGAGTCTTGTGCTTGATGAAGATGGGCCATGTTGGGCCCCCATTCGAGCCACGCCGCAGGCCGCAGGCAGGCAAGTCTGGGGACCCCCGTTCCCAAAACGCCGACAGTAGCCCCCGGGCCCATGGCACGCATGGGCTTGGCCGTGCCGAGAGGCGAAAGGGCAAGGGCGAAGCGCCGCGGGCCCTAACAGCCTGCGGCCTTGGACGCCGCGTGGCGGTTGATTGGACGTGGCGTCTCCCCTTCCCCACGACGCCTTGGTGATCGTGCGAGTCGAACAAGTCCCTGCATGTAGAACGTGTTATGATAACCTGTGATCATGGAGACCGGCGGTTGGCCTTCGCCGGCTATAAGTACGGCACCGCGCGTGCCCGTCCAGTCCATCTCTTCTTGCTCTCTCCTTCGCCTCAGTTCTTGCTCCGTTTGGTGTGATGGCTCCGATTCGCCGGTTCTCTACGGCGGAGAAGGGAAAGGCTCCTCAAGAAGGGCCAGACCCTCTCCCGCCGAAGAAGCGACTCGCCCATTGCAGCCGGGACGAAGAGGACCATCCGGCGGCGGCGAGGCCCTGGGGTGAGCGGGCTCCGCCGGGGTTCCCGCTGCCCTTGTATGCCCACGTCGAGGGCCCCGGAGGTGTTGATGCTGATCCCCGCGGTCAGCGCCGTCGTCGGCGCCGTCGGGCTACGAAGGCGTGGGTGGTTCCTCCTGGAGTCCATGCCTAGGGCTCCTCTCGTGAGTTCGTGCTCCACGTCGTCACTCCCCTTCAGTCCTGGATCCGTCTTCCTCCCTTCTTCGCCTCCATCGTTCCTCCAGGAGGGCCCCTGGAGCTCCAGCTGCAGCATGCCGACTGTAGCGCTCCCGCGACCAAGGCCGAGGTCGTCGTCGCTGCCCCGGGCGCGGTCTACATGTCCCGCGGCTGGAGGGAGATCGCCCGGGTCTGCAGGGAAAGAGGCGTCTTCGCGGTCCACCTGGAGTACGACGGCGTGGCGGTGATGTTCTTCAAGGTCTTCGATGCGATCGGGCGCCGGCTGGAGTGCTGCCGTGGGAGAGGTGGCCAGGACATCGCCCTGGTGAGGGCTAGGCCCGTCGACCGCCCCCTGGGCAGAGGCGCCCGAGGGTCCAGCGATTCCAGCGAAGGCTTCACGACTCCGGAGACGAGCGACGACAGCTACAAGCCCCCGAGTCGTCGCCGCTCCAGGAGCAGGGCGGGCGCATCAGGCCGTCGCCAACCCTGATCTGGATGGAGTTGGCGCCGGTGCCTGATGGCCCACTGTTGATGATGGCGTCTCCCATAGTAGCTCATGTAGTTAGCGTCCCTTAGGATTCGTTCCCTGCGAGGAATCAGAATGCGCCCCGTGGAAGCTTGAAAGGTGTCTGTAGTCCTGTCTGTTAATATGTATAACCTTTTGACGTGGATCCGTGCGAGTTGCCAACTCCGTTATAGTTCAGCCTTCCCTTTCGCACCTCACGAGGGCTTGGTGCTCTACGCCGACAGGTCCCAGTCCCAAGGCGGCGTCAGCCGTCGCTGGTATGCCAGGTCGCGATGCCGTGGTCAAGGCCAGGAGGTGAGCGACCCTAGGTCCGGTAAGAGCCCTTGAGTCGCGATGCTCAGGAGGTCCCCTTTGGCACCCAAGCAGCCGTCGCTTAGTGAGAAAGGGAAGCAACATCGCTAGTACGGAGTTGCTTTAGGTGCGGGGGTAGTGCTGCAGCAGCCAGTGCCATGGGTGGTAACTTATGTTGAGGATCAGGGGCCGTTCCAGGTGTGCCGTTGGGTCCGTGCATAGGCAGGAGCGGAATCGCTCGGCAAGGTCCTCGCGAGGCCCCCTCTTCCCCGCCTCTGCTCCCCTTTCTGCTCTGCGTCCTCGGGTCCCGGCCCTCGAGCTTGTCTCAGCCGTCGCTGGTATGCCAGGTCACGATGCCGTGGACAAGGCCAGAGGGTGAGGGCTGGAGAGCCAGTAAGAGCATTGAGTCGTGATGCTCACGCCCCCCCCCCCTTTAACTTGCAAGCGGTTCGCGCGGGCGAGGGCGAAAGAAACCTCGTGAGGGCCTCGTCTTGCGCGGTTCCCTCCAGGGATCCTGCAGGGTCATCACAGAAAGAAGATGGTGTTGCCATGGCGGCCGTTAGTCGATCGTTAGTCACTCAAGAGCTTGCTGGTTGGAGTAGGCGAGGTGTATCTGGGCACCCGTGAGCCAGCGCGGGACTCACGAGGCCCTACCTTTGGGCGGGTTGCGCCCGGCACTGGGCCGTATCTTGAGATGTGTCCCTGCAAAATTTGGTTAGATGCCGGTACTCTACGTCCTCGGGTCCCGGCCCTCGAGCTTGTCTCAGCCGTCGCTGGTATGCCAGGTCGCGATGCCATGGACAAGGCCAGAGGGTGAGGGCTGGAGAGCCAGTAAGAGCCCTGAGTCGCGATGCTCAGGCACCCCCCCTTTACCGTGCAAGTAGTCGACATGGAGCAAAAGGGATGCTGCGGATGGGCACCATGCAGCTAAGCGTGATAGGCAATGCATAGTTGGAAATAAACGCTAGGGGGATACACGCCGCTGGGTCTGGCCCGAACGGCTTGGGGATGATGCAGCCCGAGGGGCGCCCCCAACAAGGCAAAATAATGACGGAAAGGTAAATGCAGATACATGCCGCGGGGATGGACCCACGCGGCCTGGGAGTGATGCAACCCTGGGAGGGTGCTCCCAGCTGAGAACGGAACTTGAAAGATGTCACCTGAGGATGTCGTCGGCGTAGCGGCGTTGGTGCAGCAGACTTGACGGGCTGCAGAAGCCGATCCTCACGAGCCCCCAGGCCCCGGGGCCTCGGGAGGCTCCGGAGGCGCTGGTGACTCCTCGCGAGCTGCCTCCATCTCCGCCAAGGCCGCGGAACGCCTGTCTTCCTGAGCCTCCACGATGCCCCTCATGAGGCGCTGGTACGCCGCAGCCATGCTCGGCAGGCCGTAAGGCATGCGAACATAGCTGTGGGGTGGACCTCCGCAGCGCCCCACTTGCGAGGGCCAGAGGCGCTCCGTTGTGGCGATCTGATCGAGCCCTGCCACGTCGACGCAGATGCGCAGCCCACCATCCTCGCCTGGATGTGGGGCCACGGCTGGTAAGCGGTGGCAACCTCTCATGATCCTTGTCTCATGTAGCTCTTGAATGGCCTCGTCAACGAACTCTTGTTGGTCTGATCTTCCTCGCCTGGCTCCCTCTCGAGGGAAACGTGCTGCGAAGCATGCCTCCACGTGGTGCCCAAGCGCCTCCCTCGTGACCCTGGCTAGGTCGGTGGCCCTCCAGGTGAGAGCCCCCGAGCCCTGCCTGAGGAGGGCGCCGGGCGCGCTTTCCTATGCGATGGAAGGAGGGTCCTCCCGAGCAGGCACGGGCCCTGAGGGGCCTGCCTCCTGGGGGGCTGAGCCTGACGACGTCTTCTTCTTCTTGGGGGTGGTCTCAGGAAGCCTCCTGCTTCCGCGATCTGGGTCTTCTAGCGACGCGGCCTGAAAGGCTCGCTCCAGGGAACACACTGCATCTCTCTCCTCACAGGGCACCGTGATGATGCTGCCACTTCCTGGCATCTTGAGGACGTTGTAGCCGTGGTGGGTCACGGCCGTGAACTTGGCCAGCGCTGGGTACCTGAGGATGGCGTTGTACGGCAGGCGGATGTGGGCAACGTCGAAGTCGATGAGCTCGGTGCGGTAGTTGCTGCGAGCCCCGAAGGTGACAGGGAGGCGGATCTGCCCGATCGGGACTGTGGAACCGTCGGTGATCCCAGAGAAAGGCCTGGTTGGCTGAAGCTAGTCGTAGGGCACTTGGAGGTTGTTGAATGTTTCCACGGACAGGACATTGAGCCCTGCCCCGCCATCGATGAGGGTCTTGGTGACCAGCACGTTGTTGATGGCTGGGGAGCAGAGCATCAGGAGGACTCCTGCAGTGGCCGCGCACTTGAGCTGGTCTGCTGAGCTGAACGTGATGGGGCACGCCGACCACCTGAGGGGGCGCGTTGCTTCGAGCTTGGGGAGAACTACATTCACTTCGCGGGCAAACTGCTTGAAGATACGTTGGGAGGCTGGGGCTTGAGCTCCGCCCAGGATGCAGGCGATCGCGCGCGGCTCCTGGAAGCCCCCGGCCCCCTCGTCTTGATGGCGGTCTTCGTTCCTTCTTGGTGGAGGCGGCAGCGGAGGTAGGCATGCATTGCCATGAGGGTGATCCTCGCGAGGTTGATCCCTCCAGTCTCCCTTGCGAGGCAGGTCCCGCCAGCGGTCCTCACGAGGCTGGTCGCGCCACCCCAGGCGCGGGCCGTGATCTTCCCAGCGTCCTGGGTTTCTTCTCCTCCCCGATCGTAGCCCTGGTCAGCACGGTCAGGGCGACGGCCGATCCTTCCTTCTCGCACGGCGCGGAGCTCTTGACATTCATTGGTGTTGTGGGTGTGGAGGTCATGGTACACACAGTACCGGCTGCCTCTGGAGGGTTCGGGCAGATCCTTGCCCCGCTTGGTGTCTGGTTCTGCCGCGAGCACGGCAGCCCCCTTGCGTTTCACGTCCTTGGCCTTGGGCTTCTTTTCTTCTGGGTCCGCCGCAGGCAGCTCGAGGAGGGAGAGGCGTCCCTCCTCAGCCCTGGCGCACCTGTTCACCAAGTTGAACAGCTCCAGGGAGGTGCAGAGGTCTTCGTGCATCGCCAGCTCCTCCTTCATCTTGACGTCACGCACGCCGTCAGAGAAGGCGGAGATGATGGCCTCCTCGGACACCTTGGGGATCTTGAGGCGCGCGCTGTTGAAGCGCTGGATGTACTTTTGCAGGGTCTCTCCAGGTTGTTGCTTGATGCGGCGCATGTCACTCACGGCGGGCGGCCGATCGCGAGTACCTTGGAAGTTCGCGATGAAGCGGGCGCGCATCTGGTCCCAGGAGGAGATCGTGCCTGGAGCCAGATTTAGGAGCCAGGTTCGAGCTCCTTCCTTGAGCGCCATGGGGAACCAGTTCGCCATGACCTTTTCATCCCCGCCGGCAGCCTCGATGCCCAGCTCATAGAGCTGGAGGAACTCTGCGGGATCGGTTGTGCCGTCGTAGCGATGAGGCAAGTCGGGCTTGAACTTGCCGGGCCACGCAACGCTGCGCAGCTCAGTGGTGTAGGTGTGGCAGCCCGCAGTGGCCACGAAAGGCCTCAGTTGGTGGCGAGCTTGGTCTTGAGGGTCCCCACGCGCTGCAGCTAGGAGCAGGGCGGGGTCTTGGCGCGCCGGAGCTGGAGCAGGGAGCACCCGAGCAGCCCCCTGCGGGCGAGGGATTTCTTGGCAGCTTCGCTCTTGTTGCGATGGCGCCTGGCGGAGCGGGTTCCGCCCAGGGGCTAGTCGCCTTGGAGCCATGGCATCTTCTTGGAGGGGAGGCGGCTGGTGCGCCTCCGGAGCTTCGTTGCCCGCGCGGGGCGGAGTGCAGCGCAGAGGGACGGACGGCACGGAAGAGCCCCCTGCGGCGCGGACGAGCTCGGCGACGCGGTCGAGCCACTCCTCATAGACGTAGTCGACGGGACGGTAGCGCAGGAGCTCGTTTTCCGCGAGGAGCGCAGCCCGAGCCTCCAAGGGTGCGCGGAGCGCGCGGGACGAAGAACCGGCTGGAGCGAGTGACGGAGTGGTGGTGCGGCCGTCTTGCTGCACGGACGGGTGCTGAGACGATGCCTGCTGCTCGCCCCCCGCCGGGCCGGTGGCGGCATTGACGGCAGGCGACAGGGAACGACAATGACGCCCACCGATGGGGGCCATCTGGGCGATGCGGGAAGCGATGGCGGCCCGGCGCTCGGCGCGAGCCCGACGAGCGTTAGACATGGATGCGACGGTCGGAGGAGAGCGGAGCGGTGGAAGACGAATTCCGGCGCACCCCTACCTGGCGCGCCAAATGTCGGATTTCGGGTTCTGGCAGACCCTTAAGGTTCGAACACTGGGGTGCGCGTGGAAATCACGTCCTCAACCTCCTCGTCTCGCAAAGATCTAGACTACTAAGGGAATCACACAAGAGACACAAGGTTTATACTGGTTCGGACCACCATTGTGGTGTAATACCCTACTCCAGTGTGTGGTTTGTGGATTGCCTCCTGGGGCTGGTGAGGACGAACAATACAAGGAAGAACAGCCTCGCGAGGGTCTGCTCTTGGCTGGGGTGATGAACTGCTATGGGGAGTTCAGCCACCTTTCTCTCTCTCTCTCTCTCTCTCTCTCTCTCTCTCTCTCTCTCTCTTTCTCTCTTCCAGATCCCAACTGACCAACCGACCCGAAAAACCGAACCCCCGAGCTGAACCGAACCCCACCGAACCCCTTGCTATGTGGGTGGCTAGTCCTATTTATAGAGGCCCTGGTCCTCTTCCCAAATATTGAGCGGGAAGGGATCCAACAATGGCGGGCTAATTTGAAGGGGGACAACGAGTACGTCTATCCTGATAAAGGTGGTTTTCGCCTGTGAAAGGCTCTGGTGATGACGCCGTGCTGGGCTCCATGGTGACCTCCGTCTCGTAGTCCTCTCGGTCTTGGTCTCGTTGCACCGAAATGGCAACCTTTGCCTGATGCCTCGGTACTCCGTGGATATGCTTGTCCCCTTTGCACCAAAGAGGAAAGAAGGGCGGTGCGCGTGCTGGCACCCGCCTGGTGCCTCGAGTCGTCATGGCTTGCGTCATGGGCACCTCACGAGGCACCCTGCCTTGATATCTCCGTCTTCTCACGAGCCAGCCTGAGGAGGCTACGCCGTGTCGTCCGCCTCGCGAGGCTTGGCCCCTCACGAGGGTCTTGAGTCTTGTGCTTGATGAAGATGGGCCATGTTGGGCCCCCATTCGAGCCACGCCGCAGGCCGCAGGCAGGAAAGTCTGGGGACCCCCGTTCCCAGAACGCCGACAACCCACGGCTTCACGTTCCGCATCCTCCTTATCCCATATGGGCCTTTTACCGAGGTAGCCACGGCTTCCGAGGTGATGCTTCCCCGTGTTCCTTTGCTGAAGGCTCTTGAATTTCGCAGCCTTGGCCTTGGCGTCCTCGGTAGCGCAAGTGTCCTTGACTTTTCGAACTCCTCTTCCATAAGTGTCGAATTTTCCTCCAAAATCTTGGACAGGGGTTCCTCAGCCTCAATAGCTCGTTTCACCCTCGATTTCCAGGAGGCCAAATCATTGCTGAACATGCCCATGGCGTGATTGTTAATCTTTTTCATCTTCGGATCATCCCACGGTTGTTCTATGTTATCATCCCGATCGGGGAACTTGAATCTCTTGTGCAACTTCGTTAGGAGCAACTGCGTCAAATGTTCTTTACTCCTTAAGTCATCGTCATTGATGCTCGCACATTCCCGTAGGATGCATCCTACTTGGTTCCCATAGCACTTGCGAGGTTCTTCCGGCTCTAACGGCTCAAACTTGCCAGGTGCCATCTTTGTGATGACAAGTCGTCCAATCCCTAGTTTGTTAGGTTTTCGTATCCTCTGCTTCTTATGCCTCTTTTCGGTACCGGCATCGGCGCCAGTATCTTCCTTGGCGGTACCTTCCCCACCGGTCTCAGCGCCGCCATCGGTGTCGGCACCGTCGGTGTCGGTGTCGGCGTCAGTACCATCATCGAGGCGGACCTGCAAACCTTGCTTAGCAGTCAAAAAGTCGAGGTAGTCTTGTTCACCCTCATAATCCATCTCGTCTGCATCTCGGTCAGAAGGCCCAGTTTCTTCGTTGTTCGACATGTTTCCTACGATTAAGTGTCCTCATTTATTTCTAAAAGTATGAATAAATGAGAAATGAGATAAAAAAGAAATCTATGTGCCAGCACTCGATATGCCAACTATGTAGCACAAATCATGCCTTTATTCACGGGAAATTTCGGCATGACCTTTGCTAAAAAATGGACATATCGAGCGCCTGAAATTCACCGGAACGGAAATGAATCAACATTCTGGCGTAACATAGGCAACTCGGATCATTTACCAAAACATGACATGTCCAAAACATGACATATCCACATATCACATGTCCAGTTCAAATTTGCATATAAATTCAGCAAATTTTGAAACCTATCTAAATTCATAACTAAATAGATAACCTAATTAACATAACTAAAACCTAAGTAAATTAACCCTAGCTAGCAGAGAGAGAGGGGGTGGTTTACAGAGGGTGCAGGGCGAGGAGGCAGGAACGACGACGGCCGAAGTTGGGAGGGGAGGAAGCAGAGGAGGGAGGCGAGGGCCGACGGGTCGGGGGCGAGCGCCGGCGCCGGGGGCGAGCGCGCCTGGGTTGGGGGCGGCGGGGTCGGGGGCGAGCGCGGCGGGGTCGGGCACGGCGGGGTCGGGGGCGGCGGGGTCGGGGGCGAGTGCGCCGGGGTCGGGGGTGAGCGCGCCGAGGTCGGGGGCGGGAGCGGCGGTGCGACGGGGCCGGGGAAGAGAGAGTGGGGATTTGGGGGAAAAGAGGCGGGATGAAGCAGGGAGAGGGAGAATTTTGGGTTAAGTGGACGTAGTAGTAGTGCGTTTACACGAAACCTGCTACTACTATTACGAGCAGCTATAGCGATTTTCTGCAGAAACCGCTACTGCTACCTTGACTAGCTGTAGCTCTTTTTCACTAAAGCGCTACTACTATAACCAGTTTCCCTTTTTTCTTTTCCTCAGCATAATAGGAACATATATATTACATCATTGGACCCTTGCATAATAATGGCTAAGTGTGTATACAAAATAGGAACATATATATATTACATCATTGGACCCATGCATAATAATGGCTAATTAAGTGTGTATACAAAATAGGAACATATATTTCCATTTTGCAAAAGCATGAAATATTAATCACACCTCTATCTCGAGATCGAGCACACGGTGGAGATGATGAAGTAGGGAGGTCAAAAGTGCACAAAGCTCTTCTTGACAAAGAAAGATCTAGTTAGGGGGCAAATAGGTCACTTAACTAAATGCTACATCTACCTAGCTAGCTAATTTGGGAGGAGACAACTTCAACTAGTGGAGGGGGGAGGAAAAAGAGAAAGGAGATGAATTAATGGAGGTGGTGTAGTTATAGCTAGGAGTAATGAAGAGAGAGAAAGGTAGGTAGAAGAGGGAGAGTAATGGGGGGAGAAGTATTGAGGAAGAAGAAGAGTGAGAGAGGGAGGATGTGGGAGGTAGGGGAAAGGGAGGAGAGGAGATGGGGAGGGGAGGTGGAAAAGGTGGTGGGTGCTGCGTCTTAGCAGTAGCGCGGGAGAGAAAGCACGCTGCTGCTAAGAGCGTAGCAACAGCGCGCTTTCCTGTCACGCGCTACTGCTAAACGGGCCAACCCTGTGCACAATTTCAAAATTAGCAGCAGCGAGGTGACAAAAAAGCGCGCTGCTACTATGGCATTAGCAGCAGCGCGCTCCCTGGCGCCGTGCTACTGGTAAACTTATGTCATTGTGTACTGTCGGTGGATTTTTGTAGCAGCGCAGTTTAAGAGTCACGCACTACTGCTAAGTTTGCACCAGTAGCGAGCTTTCCGTAGCCGCGCTGCTACTACTTAGCAGCAACGCCTGTTTTTATGCCGCGCTGCTGCTAAGATTCTGTGTATAAGGTTTTCCCTAGTAGTGTATGGTCACACATATGCTAGATCCGAGTACACATAGAGATCACGCGGTCCAAATCCAACAAAGGATGATACATTGGTAACCAGTTCTTCTACGAGAGGAGGTCTTGAGGTCTTCACGTTAGGGGTCTTGAATCCAAGTGGATCTTCTCCGAAGAGGTGATGGTCCCTTGCGATGGAGTTGATCCGGATGGATGAGCGAGGCTCTATCTCACATATGAGCTATCACAACGCTGACCCTAACTAGGAGGAGGAGGTCTATTTATAGTCTTAGTGCAAATGGGGGCGAAGTGAAGGGGTACATGGGCCTCGGGCCCAAAACTGTGCGCAGACAGGTACCGGACGTCCGGTGGGTTACGGTCGTCCCGTGGCTCATGGGCGTCTGGACGTCCGGTAGTCGCCAGACTTCCGCTTGTTTTGGCTCAGTTGAGGTGGCACCGGATTTCCGGAGATGGTCGGTCGTCCGGTCATCGGTCATCCGGTCGTGTCGGACATCCGCTGTTTTGGCTCAGGTGTGGTGACGCTGGTTGTCCGGTCCTGGTCGGACGTCCGCTCGCTGTAACTTGCATTGGCTGGGACCTAGGAATTTTGGGGCTTCAGGTGCTGGACGTCCGGTCTTGACCGGTCGTCCGGTCTCGACTGGTCGTCCGTGGCTGTAGCTTCAGAGGCAGCTCTTCTTCTTGTCCTTGACACTTGGTGTCCTCGTAGTCTTGTCCGTTGGATGTAGCTACTCCATGGCTTTCCTCCAAGTACCTGATTACGTATAGTGTTTCCGCTTGAGGTAGTAGCCATGTCTCATGTATAGAAAGTGGTAGTTCGAAGAGGAGCGAGTTCACCTTATCCTCGATAGCCTTTGCTCGGGCTCTTGTCATTGGTCCAAGTGGATTCATAGGGGATGTAGGTAGTGTTGGGTTCTACGGTAGGGTGCGTCGACTACAAATTAAAATTTCCTACGCGCGGAACAACCAAGAACATGCTACGGTTGATGGATCACAGTTCATTACCACTAGACACGCAGTGCCGTGCAGCGGAAGAAGAGTTGGGGCAGCGCGTCCATGTGGATCGTCTCCTCCTCGTATGATCTCCCTCGTACAACCGATGATCGGTTCCCACGTACAGGTTCGCTGGAGGGGCGCAAGTGCACCGCCTCTAACGGTATCCGCGCGTGCAGGAGGAACGTCGTGCGGCGGACTGCTAGGTCTGATCACACAACCGGCAGCGAGTGGAGGTGTCTATTCGCAACACATGCAAACTCTAGTGACAGCGCCGAAGCGATCAGCCCCCTGAGTGTGCCGCACCTCCACTATATATAGGCGTCTGTCACGGGCTCAACACTTGGGCCTCGCACGGACCCTAAAGCCCATAAGTCTACTCGGCCACAATCCAAATACAGTTCGGATCACATCCGACCAGTGTCCTCGGATCCGACCTCGTAGGTTCCTTACCTTAAGTGCGCGACCCCTTAGGTTCAAGTCGGCTTGGTCGCAGTTCGGATCACCTCCGAACTGCACGGTTGGTAGCGGCCTCTAGCAAGGCATGCCAAACACCAACCAGACTATGAAGCTGGTTAGCGAACCTGTACATCACACTTACATTCCTTTTGCCACACGATATATGTTGTCGAGCTCAAGGCGAGTCTGTCATCCTTGTGCTAGCCCGACCTCTTTCTCGTTCCAGTGATGCCAACCACAAACCGGATTGTCTCATAATCCTTGCCGCATGGCCATGCTTATCCTCGTCGGATCACACGAGGGGCCCAGAGTATATCTCTCCTGATCGGAGGGGCAAATCCCATCTTGCTCGACCATGTCTCGCAGCATGGTTCCCCGAAACCTACCTTTATAACTACCCAGTTACGGAGTAGCATTTGGTCGGCCCAAAGCAAGTATGTCACCATCCCGAGTACATGCGTCAGCTCAGGTCTTAGGACATAGAACATATGTTGTACTAGAGACTCACAGATGACATATCGCTGCGTCTCATAGTTGGGTCTGTCCGACTCGGACCTTATCTCGACTCGGATCCGACTACGTCGAATCCGACCAAATCCTTCCAAGTCCATATTATCCGGTTAGCATCCAATGCTCCATAGCTAGTGAGACCAAGCCATCGACCGTGTCATATGCTAGTCTAGTTGGCTGTGCATCCACACAGCCATTTTGACTAGGGACCTTTTAGGACAGTCATCATACAATGCATAGTCCCACAAACAAGTCACGTACTTGCTGATACACATCATTGATAATGTCCAAGGACTATCTTTATTCATAAACACATAGGAAATATCATCATACATGATTGCCTCTAGGGCATATCTCCAATAGGTAGGTCCATGGGGATGACCTTGGGATGCTCCGCATCAGGATGTGTGATTGGACTTGTTCTTGAGTGTTTCCCCTTGTGATTTCTCTCCGTTCTTCCCCGTGTTCATCGTGTTCTTCGAGGGAGTCCACTCCAATCATGAAAGATCGGCCTACACCGGGTTAGCCCCGTATCAACGATCCAATGTCACGGAAGATGATGAGCAAACTATGGCACGTTTCTTGAATGGACTCAATCATCCTATCAAGAAGATCGCCGGCTTCCAACCAGACTCGAACCTCATCGATCTAGTGCATCAAGCTACAAAGGCGGAACGTCAAGTGCAAGATGACTTCAACTATGCCAAGTACTCTTCCGAGAGCTATGGCTTCTCTGACAACCAAGATTCGATGACTACACCACCTTCTACCTCAACCAAGCCATCTACAAGCAACAGCGACAAGTCAAGTTACTAGAAACTACACCAACCTCAAGTCGTCCTCCTACTACAAGCAACTTCAAGCCAAGAGCTTCATCATCATCTACTCCAACTGATGAGACCATCAAGACAGGTTCCTTCAAATGCTTCACATGCGGCGGTCGAGGCCACAAGCCCTTCGAGTGTACCAACAAACGCACCATGATCTTCAACGATGATGGCACATACAACTCCATGAGTGAAGGAGAAATGGAAGCCCTTGAGCAAGTGGCCATGCACCGGCAAGTGAACAAAATGAAGATGATCAAGTCTTTTGTGACGAAGATCCGAGCCCCGCTCTTGTTGTCTCCAAGGTCTTGACACTTCAACATCAACAAGAATAAGACCAAAGATGCCATATCGTCCATACCAAGGCCGGCTTCAATGGAAGGTCCGTCAAGGTCATCATCGATGGAGGGAGTTGTCATAACTTGGCAAGCGAAGAACTTTGCTCCAAACTCCAATTGGTCAAGATGAAGCACCCACACCCCTATAAGGTTCAATGGCTAAGAGACTCCGACACTATCCAAGTCGAGCATATGGTACAAGTTTCCTCTAAGATTGGAGCTTACGAAGCACTTTGGAGTGTGATGTCATTCCAATGTCCGTTTGCCACCTTCTTCTTGGGCGACCATGGCAATTTGATCGAGGTGTCATCCACAATGGCCGAACGAATCACTATAGCTTCAAGATGAAAGGAAAGGAGTATGTACTTCGACCTATGTCTCCAAGCCAAGTGATCGCCAATAAGCAAGCCACCCATCATGGAGAGAATAGCGAGAGAGCGAACCACCGTTTTCTGCAAACACCAGCATCGCTTAACCGCTATCAACTCCGATAATTTTGTTACGTTTTGCCTTGAGAATTTGAGTTGTGGTTCCGTGTCCTATTATGTTTCGGCTATTTAGGTATGGTTCGACATCAACATCATCGCCACTCATCTTCGCCACGGACTCATCTTCGACAACAACCACTCCACCATTTTGATACCATACCGTAAGCAAGAACGGTAACCTCATCTTGGTATCGTGATATCCCATCATTATACATTCTTGCCATTACATTGATGACCACCATAGCCTAATTTTGCGTATCTCACCCATCAAGACTAGCCTTTGTGTATTGTCGGCAACGTCACTTGTTTACATTAGTGGTCATACTTCACATTGCATACTTACCATATCATCTTGGTATCATCTTTTGTGTCACAAACTTGTCGTCGCATACACAATTTCTACCTTGATTCGTGAAGTTTGCATGATAAAAAGCTCAAAAGAGAAAGAGCCAAATTGGGCTTGGGTGTTGGAGAAGCCGTAGTTCTTGGATGAAAACTTGGCATACTTGAAGTCATCTTGCACTTGACGTTCCGCCTTGGTAGCTTGATGCACTAGCTCGATAAGGTTCGAGTATGGTTGGAAGTCGGCAATCTTCTTGATAGGATGATTGAGTCCATTCAAGAAACGTGCCATAGTTTGCTCATCATCTTCCATGACATTGGCTCGTATCATGGCAATCTCCATTTCCTTGTAGTATTCTTCAACGCTCTTGGTTCCTTGCTTGAGGAGTTGGAGTTTCTTGAAGAGGTCGCGTGATAGACGCGAAGGTGTCTCGATGTTTCAATGAGATGGTGGTTATCGTTTTCTGTGGGAGTCGACCTTGACGGTCCGACTACGAACGTGTGAGACGTCGCGCCTTAGCAATCGCTAAACCAACTTACGAGGGGTTATTGACCACACCGGAGCACGATCAACCTGACCACTAGGGTCTGTTTCCTGCGAGCAAACGAAGAACAAGCAAGAAACTGACATTACAATCTGGATATTGCGAATATAAGATGAAAGCTTTATTGATCAAGGTAGGGTTCTGTGACGTGTTGGTCTGGTCATTAAACACAAACGAAGTACGTGAAGTTGCAGCTATGGCGAACTTTTGATCTAAACAAAACCCATAGTCTAAACGATGCCCTAAAGAATTTATATATGGAGGAGAGAGGGGGAATTTCGTGGCCCTTGGAGGAGGGGTCCGAAACCAACCCTAACTCTTGTTTCCCCACACATACGGACTCTAAAAACAGCCTATAATCAATTATTTCGAAAGTACATGGGCCTGGCCCAAAAATAAGGTGACGCGGCACCTAGGATAGCTTCTGGTCGAAATTTATGAAGTGGCATCTTGTATATTTCGTCCAAGTCTTCATGCACCCATTATGGTGGCTTCAAAGTCCTGGAATCATCACTTGTAACTCCGTTCTTGTTCCCCTTGCGCACGCCATCATCTCCATGCTTGAACGTGCTCCAAGGTTCACCTTTCTTGTCCAAGCTAGGCCCTTCATTTGTAAGCAAAACAAATGTATCCAATTTCGGCAGCATCATATTCTCATGAACATTAGAATCATTACCAAGAAACGAAAGTATGTGATAATTCAATTGGCGTGCGCGAGCTCTAGTAATTGGTCCGGTATGTATAGCAGCAGGGGCTGTGGGTGTAACAATGGTATTGATGTCCTCATCAGTACTCTTCGGGATCGTTGCTTCTGTTGAACTTGGGCATGGTGAACTTGAGCTTGCCATAGTGTTGCTCTTCATTGTGTTGGGGTCGGGGATGATGACTCCCATGTTGTTGATGATTGTTCAACTCATGGTGCTCTTGGCGCGGAGGGTTGTCATCGTCATGTTGTTCTCGTCGTGGAGGATCTCCATTGTCTTCATGCTTTGGATTGACTTGTTGTTCTTGGTGAGCTTGTGGAGGATCTTGTCGAGCCCGAGGAGGAACTTGACGATGCACGCGAGCTTGAAATCTTCGTTCTTGAATTTCTTCGCGAAATGCTTTTCTTGTTTACGGATTTGTCGGCTTCGGTCGGCTATGGCTCGACTCGAATCGCGTAGAGCTTGTTGCGCCACAAGTGCTTGAGCATCACAGAGTTGTTGTTCTTGACATTGTGCCTCGGCATCTTGAATTGGCGTGCGCGAGCTCTAGTAATTGGTCCAGTATGTATAGCAGCAGGGGTTGTGGGTGTAACAATGGTATTGATGTCCTCATCATCCTCCCCTTCTTTAAATGAAGTCGTCCTCAACGGAAACTCATCTTCCTCACCCAAATAAGGCTTCAAATCTGCAATGTTAAAAGTGGGACTAACCCCAAAATCTGCAGGAAGCTCAAGTTTATATGCATTATCATTTATTTTCTCTAAGACCTTAAAAGGACCATCAGCACGTGGCATTAGCTTTGATTTGCGCGAATTAGGAAATCTATCCTTACGCAAATGTAACCAAACAAGATCTCCAGGTGCAAACAGAACATGTTTTCTACCCTTATCTCCAGCAAGTTTATATTTAGCATTCATACGCTCAATGTTTTACTTAGTTAACTCATGCATTTTTAAAATCAATTCAGCATGTTCTTTAGGATCAAAATTAACCTTCTCCGAAGATGGAAGAGGCAACAAATCAATAGGTGCACGAGGTAGGAAACCATACACAATTTCAAAAGGGCACATCTTAGTAGTAGAATGCAATGAACGATTATAGGCAAATTCAGTATGAGGCAAGCATTCTTCCCACATTTTCTTATTATTCTTCAAAACAGCCCTAAGCATAGTAGACAATGTTCTATGACTACTTCAGTTTGTCCATCAGTTTGGGGGTGACAAGTAGTACTAAAAGCAGTTTAGTCCTCAATTTATCCCATAAACATCTCCAAAAGTGGCTAAGAAATTTAGTATCATGATCTGAAACAATAGTATTTGGCACACCATGCAAGCGAATAATTTCATGAAAAAACAAATCAGCAACATTAACAGCATCATCGCTTTTATGACATGGTATAAAAACTGTCATTTTCGAGAATCTATCCACGACAACAAATATGCTATACCTCCCCTTCTTTGTTCGAGATAAACCTAAAACAAAGTCCATAGATATGTCCTCCCAAGGAACACTAGGTATAGACAAAGGCATATATAAACCATAAGGATTGAGTCGTGACTTAGCTTTTTGACATGTAGTGCAGCGAGCAATAAAACGCTCAACATCCCGTCTCATCTTTAGCCAAAAGAAATGTGTAGCAAGTATGTCCTCCGTCTTCTTCATGCCAAAGTGTTCCATTAATCCTCCTCCATGTGCCTCCTGCAACAATAAAAGATGAACGGAGCTAGCTGGAATGCATAGCTTGTTAGCACGAAACACAAATCCATCATTAACGACAGACTTGTTCCACGTTCTTCCTTCTTTACAATTCTGCATTACATCTTCAAAATCAACATCATGCACATATTGAACTTTGATGGTATCCAAACCAAATATTTTGAAGTCAAGTTGTGAAAGCATAGTATAGCGATGAGACAATGCATCAGCAATAACATTTTCTTTACCCTTCTTATGTTTAATGACATAAGGGAAAGTCTCAATGAATTCAACCCATTTAGCATGTCTACGATTCAGTTTAGCTTGACTTTTAATATGTTTCAACGATCCATGATCAGAATGTATAACAAATTCTTTGGGCCATAAATAATGTTGCCATGTTTCTAAAGTCCAAACAAGAGCATATAATTCTCTATCATGAGTAGAATAATTCAGACTAGGCCCACTCAATTTTTTAGAAAAGTATGCAACAGGTTTGCCATCTTGTAATAACACACCTCCTAATCCAATTCCACTAGCATCACATTCAAGCTCAAAAGTCTTATTAAAATCAGGAAGTTGGAGTAAAGGAGTATGTGTCAACTTATCTTTCAATACCGTGAAGGCTTCTTCCTGTGCGGTACCCAAAACAAAAGGTACATCATTCTTTGTAAACTCATTGAGAGGTGTAGCAATGGTGCTGAAATCTCTCACAAAACACCTATAGAATCCAGCGAGGCCAAGAAAACTCCTCACTTGTGTGACCATTTTGGGCTGCGGCCAACTCTCAATAGCTTCAATCTTGGCTTTATCAACTTCAATTCCCTATGGAGTAACAACATAGCCAAGAAAAGATACTCGGTCGATGCAGAAGGTGCACTTCCCAAGGTTACCAAACAATCGTGCATCACATAGAGCAATAAAAACAACACGTAAATGTTCCAAATGTTCCTCCAAAGATCTTCTATAAATCAGTATATCATCAAAATAGACTACCACAAATCGTCCAATGAAAGCACGTAAAACTTCATTCATTAATCTCATGAAAGTACTAGGTGCATTAGTTGACCCAAAAGGCATGACTGACCACTCATATAATCCAAACTTAGTTTTAAATGATGTTTTCCATTCATCTCCCAATTTCATACGAATTTGATGGTATCCACTACGCAAATCAATTTTGGAGAATATTGTAGAGCCACTCAATTCATCTAGCATGTCGTCTAGCCTAGGAATAGGATGGCGATAACGAATTGTAATATTATTAATGCCTCTACAATCAACACACATACGCGACGTACCATCCTTTTTCGGCACTAAAATGATAGGAACAGCACAAGGACTGAGGGATTCGCGTATATAACCGTTGTCAAGCAGCTCTTGTACTTGACGCATAATCTCCTTCGTCTCCTCTGGATTGGTACGGTATGGCGCACGGTTGGGTAATGATGCACCAGGAATTAAGTCAATTTGATGCTCAATCCCTTGAATAGGTAGTAATCCCGGTGGCACGTCTTGTGGAAAGACATCAGCGAATTCCGTCAAAATGTTAGTGACAGCAGGAGGCAAAGAGGAAGGCATGTCCTCGAATGAAAATAATGCCTCTTTGCACACAAAAGCATAGCAAACAGATTTGCTAAAATCTAGATCATCAATATCAGATTTGGTGTCAAGTAAACATGCACTTTTCAATTTAATTTCAGAAGCAACACTAGATGGTTTATTATTAGGCTTCATTTTTTGCTCAAATTCTTTTGCCACAATCTGATTTTCACTCTTATTTTTCTCCTATTTTGCTTTATTAGCTCAATTAATATATTATTTCAAAATGGAATCAGGAGTCATAGGAAGCAAAGTAATATTTTTCTCCTTATGAACAACAGTATACTGATTGTTTCTACCATGGTGTACAGATTTTTTATCAAATTGCCATGGTCTACCAAGTAATAAGGAACATGCTTGCATAGGTACCACATCAGAATCAACATAATCAGCATATGTAGAGATACTAAAATGCACACGAACGGTATGTGTTACCTTAACCTTGCCGCTGTTGTTGAACCATTGGATGTAGTAAGGATGTGGATGCGGTCTTGTGGTGAGAGCTTCTCCCCCATCTCCATGCTAGCCAAGTTGTTGCAGCACCCTCCATCTATGATGACGCGAATAGAATGTTCCTTCACAACTCCCTTTGTATGGAACAAATTATGCCTCTGATTTTGCTCTGCTTGTGTATCCTGCACACTCAAAACACGTTGAGCAACTAAACATTCATACATGTCAGCATCTTCAGCAGCCATGTATTGTGTCTCATGATCAGAATCATCTCCACCGTTTTCTTCATGTGTAATAAGAGCCAAAGTCTCCTCATCATCGTCACTACGGACTCATACCCACCATCCTCAGTAGCAATCATCACACGCTGAGATTTGCATTCTCTCGTAAAATGTCCTCTTCCCTTACAACGACGTCAAATAATATCACGTGTGTGCCCTGTTAATGCCATGGAAGAAGAAGAGCTCTGCGCAGGCCCGGCAGGTGTGCTCTTGGCAGATAGTGGTGGTTGTGCCTGCTTTCTTGTATTAGGTTGGGGGTGGCACCTGATGGAGGTGCTGGTGTAGTGGAAGTAGAGGATGCACGTGGTGTCCATGATGAAGATCGACCTGCAAAAAAGTTAGTTCGTACCAATGCCTATCGATCCTGCACTTCATGTTCTACTTTACAAGCAAGATGGAATAAACGAGTGATATTATTCTACTCCTTATACTCTAGAATGGTCTGAATCTCTCTATTTAATCCACCCATAAAACGTGCAAGCATAGCTTCGTTCTCCTCAACAATACCACGTCTAATCATGCCAGTTTGTATTTCTTGATAATATTCTTCTACAGATTTTTTCCTTGTCTTAAATGTTGCAATTTTTGAATTAGTTCACGTTGATAATATGGTGGAACCCAACTATTACGCATAGCAGTTTTCAAAGCAGCCCAAGTAGCTGGAATAGGATATAATCTACTATGTTCAGACCACCAAACACATGCAAAGCTAGTGAAAGTACAAACAGCAGCAGGAACACGTCTCTCCTCGGGATATTTTAAACATGTAAATCATTGTTCAGTTTCTAACTCCCAAATAAGATACCCTCAAATAGTGGAATATTCAATTTCAGTTTAGGGAGATGGTCATGATCTCGTACCTGAAGGGGAACCCTACCATTTTCATTATTTGCATGTGGACGACCAGGTGGTTGTGGTGCTAGTGGTTGCACGTAGTTCTGATTTTGATCAACCTCATCCTCATAATCTCCCGCATAATCATCCTCCTCCGCATCAGCAGCAAGAGCCACAGAAGTATCAATAGCAGCACCAACAGTTTGGCTAGGCGCAAGAGGGACACGGCTCACTCGGCGGAGGGCTGTTTCGTGACGTAGAGGTAGTTGTTGTTGTTGTTGTTGTTGTTGTTGTTGTTGTTGTTGTTGTTGTTGTTGTTATTTTTTTGTTGTAGAGGTGCGTTAGGTGCAGCCGGTGGTGGTGGTGGAAAATGCGCGAGCAATTCATTAAACTTGTTATCAAGATTTGTTTCGAACGTCTTCTCCATGCCATCTATCTTCTCCATGGCCTCTTCAAATCTGTTTAGCACATCTTGCACCTATCCACTCATCATTTGCTGAAATTTATCATGCAACTCCGTATTCGTCATGTTCTCCCAGTCAGTCTCATCGGCTTGTGATCGTGCCATGGTTAGCAGCAATAGAAACATACAAGAATATGATCCTACAGACTACTAACAAGAGGTGGTGGTGGGTGTCACAAATCCGTCAAGTAAATCTCAAATTCTTACTAGTTCTTACCCAGCAGCACGCGGTGATCGGCAACCGTCGTAGTCAAAACTCACAAAGCTTGGATAGAGCGATTACCAGGGAGAGTCAAACGCACGGTGTAGATGTATGTGGAGCTGGGAAGGCTTGTAATATGGTAGCAAAAAGGGTCGGCAATAATCAATTCAGAGATGCAAAGTTGAATAAACACTCAACGACGGTACAGTGCTGGTCCTAGGCTAGACTCTGCTAGAGACGCGAGCCTAGAACACTAACAAAATCACGACGCTGCACGTAAACAACGGAGGAGCACGCTTTGAATTTATTTTTTCACTTTTTTTTGCTCCGCAACAGTTTTTTTCGAAAAAAGTCTACGAATGCTCTAAAAACTGCCTAGCCAGAATTTTCCAGACTTAGTATTTTTTTGAGTTTGGAACTGATGTATGGTGGAACCCTATATGGCCGATCTTTCACGAAAGGAGTGGATCCCAACTAAGAACACGAAGAACATGGGGAAGAACGGAGAGAAATCACAAGGGGAAACACTCAAGAACAAGTCCAATCACACATACACTAGACAATCAAACACACAACATCCACAAGGTACATGAACAACAAAGGGAAAGATACAAGGTAAGGTTCATCTCCATGAGGAGGTCTTGAATCCACGAGGGGATCTTCCCGTGAGGGGTCTTGAATCCAAGGTGGATCTTCTCCGAAGAGGGGACGCGGTCTCTCTCGTGGAGTAGATACGTAATGGATGAGCAAAGCTCTGTCTCTAAATTAGCTATTACTTTGCTAAACCTAACTAGGAGGAGGGGGTAGTATATATAGTCTAAGCCACGAAGGGGTAAGTGGGAAAGGGATACATGGGCCTCTAGCCCGACTCTGCACGTAGGCAGGCGCCGGATGTCCGGCCGTTCGCGGGAGGCCGGATGTCGGGGGCACGGGCCGGATGTCCGGGTTGAAGTGGCAGTTCGAGTCCTTCTCTGGATAGGGGATGCCGGATTTCCAGGAGGGATTCCAGATGTCCGGGCGTTGCTGAGGCGCCGGATGTCCGGGCACACGGGCCAGAGGTCCGGCCGCTGATGCTTCGGTCGTCTGTTGGTGCAGCTCCTTGGAGGCTGCACAGGCGCCGGATGTCCGGCCTCTGGCCCGGATGTCCGGCCGCTGTAGCTTCAGCAGCTCCATCTTCTTCCGTCGTCGCTTCCAGGCTTCCCTCGTGGATGGTGTAGTTGTTCCTTGGCGCTTGCACTCCTCCTCCTCATTCGTAGTGTTCCGACAATACCTATGCATGCACACGAGTGGAGTGTCAAGTAGTATACCATCCTCGAAGGTGTCAGATGAGCACGTGTAAAGGAGATGATTCACCTTTGTGTATGTGAAGTAGATGTCGCACGTGTCACTCGCCGAACGGACTCTTGACATGGTGATGTCCATAGGATGCTCCGCATCATCTCCCATCCCTTGGGAAAGATTCGACCTTGGATCGAAAACCAAATCACCATGGGAAAGAGATGGCTTCGCCGTGTAGAAGTGGAAGTTCACCAAGTACTTGTCATCTTGAAGCTCGAAATGGGCACTCTCCAATGTCGCACCGTCTAGTGATTCCTTCAAAAGGAGTAAGGACAACAAACACTTGGAAAAACAAATGTGGTTAGCGTTAGTGCAAAACCATACATTCAAGAGGTGATTCACCCAACAAGTGATGTAGGGTAGAACCCTAGTGGCCAGATCTTTCACGAAAGGAGCGGATCCCGTGAAGAACATGAGGAACACGAGGAGGGAAACGAGGGAAAACACAAGGGGAAACACAAGAGGAACACTCAAACTGACAAGAACAAGTCACACATGTGCTAGATCCTCGGATACATAAGAGTTCACACAGTACACGATCAACTAGGGATGATACAAGGGTAGCCAGTCTTCTCCGTGAGGAGGTCATGAGTTCTTCCCTAAAAGGGTTCTTGAATCTGCTTGGGGGATCTTCTCCGGTGGAGGCTCGAATCTCCGAGTAGAAGGTGTCCAAGTGGATGAGCAAAGATCTCACATAAAATATGAGCTAATCCTTTGCTAACCCTGGAAAGTTGGACGAGGTGGACTATATATAGTCTAGGGGGTTAGAAGGGGTACACGGGCCTCGGCCCTTTACTGTGCGCAGACAGGGAGGCCGGACATCCGGGCATTTGCGGAGGGCCGGATGTCTGGGCTGTAGAGGCCGGATGTCCAGGCTGGTGAAGCTGGCCATGTTGCTCTCGGGTTCGGGGGTGTCTGGATATCCAGGTTTGAGGCCGGATTTCCGGGCAGGGCCGGATGTCCGGGGCCTATAGATGCTCGGCGGCTGGCTGCTGCTGTAGTGGACGATGCTCCAGGGGCCGGATGTCTGGGGCCTGGGAGGTGTTCTTGTCTCCTTCCATTGAGTCTCTTCATCCGTGGACTTGGGGGCTCGTACATCTTCACGTGCATCTTCGGTAGGGTCCTCTTTGTACCTGATCATGCACAACGTCTCGGACTTAGGTAGTTGCCATGTCTCATGCATAGAAAGTGGAAGTTCGGAGAGGAGTGAGTTCACCTTATCTTCGATAGCCTTGGCTCGGGCTCTTGTCATTGGTCCAAGTGGTGTCGTTGGAGGTGTAGGTGTGTCCATGGGGATGATCATGGGATGCTCCGCATCAACTTCCCTCCCATGGGGAAGATCCGTCCTCGGATCGAAATCCTCATCACCATGGTAGGGCGAGGAATCTTTGATGTTGAAGATGTTGCTCACGGAGTACTTGTCACGTGGGATGTCGATCTTGTAAGCATTGTCGTTGTAGCGTGCAAGCACCTTGAAGGGTCCGTCCGCTCATGGTCGAAGTTTGGACTTGCGTTCTTGGGGGAAGCGGTCCTTGCGAAGGTGTAGCCACACGAGATCGCCAATGTTGAAGACCATGGGGTCCTTGTTGATGTTGAGCTTGGTCGCAAGTCGTTGTACTTGGCGCTCGATAGTATGTCTTGTATCTTCATGCACCTTCTTGAGATGAGTCACACGTGCACTTTCATCCAAATTGATGCGCTCTTGGAGTAGTAGAGCGAGAATGTCCAATGGGGACAACAGGTTGAATCTGTAGACGACCTCGAAGGGGGACTTGCCGGTTGTTGAGTGTCTTGCACGCTTGTAGGCGAACTCGGCGATAGGTATACACTCCTCCCACTCCTTGATGTTCTTCTTGATGAGTACTCGAAGTAGAGCGGAGAGTGTGCGGTTGGTAACTTCCATTTGGCCGTCGGTTTGTGGATGATACATCGTGGAGAAGAGTAGCTTGATTCCAAGCTTGGCGCATAGGGTCTTCCAAAAGTAGCTAAGGAACTTGACGCCGCAGTCCGAGATGATAGTCTTTGGCACTCCATGTAGACGCAATATTTCCCTACAAAAGACATTAGCAACCTGTGAAGCATCGTCTATCTTGTTGCAAGGAATGAAATGTGCCATTTTTGAGAAACGGTCCACAATGACAAATACGGAATCCTTTCCATTGCGAGTCCTAGGCAAACTGAGGGAGTCCTGGATTAGGGGGTCTCCGGACAGCCGGACTATATCCTTTGGCCGGACTGTTGGACTATGAAGATACAAGATTGAAGACTTCGTCTCGTGTCCGGATGGGACTCTCCTTGGCGTGGAAGGCAAGCTTGGTAGTACGGATATGTAGATGTCCTCCCTTGTAACCGACTCTGTGTAACCCTAGCCCCCTCCAGTGTCTATATAAACCGGAGGGTTTAGTCCGTAGGACGATAGACAATCATACCATTGGCTAGCTTCTAGGGTTTAGCCTCTTCGATCTCGTGGTAGATCAACTCTTGTAATACTCATATCATCAAGATCAATCAAGCAGGACATAGGATATTACCTCCATCGAGAGGGCCCGAACCTGGGTAAACATCGTGTCCCGTGCCTCCTGTTACCATCCGCCTTAGACGCACAATTCGGGACCCCCTACCCGAGATCCGCCGGTTTTGACACCGACATTGGTGCTTTCATTGAGAGTTCCACTGTGCCGTCACCGTAGGGCTTGATGGCTCCTTCGATCATCGGTAACGATGCGGTCCAGGGTGAGGTTTTCCTCCCCGGACAGATCTTCGTATTCGGCGGCTTCGCACTGCGGGACAACTCGCTTGGCCATCTGGAGCAGATCGAGAGCTACGCCCCTGGCCGTCAGGTCAGGTTCGGAAACTTAAACCACACTGCCGACATCCGCGGAGACTGGATCTTCGACGGATTCGAGCCCATGTCAGGTGTGCCGCACGATCGCGACGAGCATGATTTAGCTCTGTCGTTAGACAATGTTCGGGAGATCACACCTACAACTACTTCGGTCTTCAATCCGGAGCAAATTGTGCCATCCGAGGACGGGTGGATAGACCCCGCCGTGGAGGCCGCACTCTCAGTGGCGATGGAGCCGGATACTGACTTCATCCCTTACGAGAGCCGTGTTGCCGAACCACTGGATTCTTCTCTGGCCACGGACTCCGAGCCGCCTACGCCCATGCCTATCGAATCCGATTGGGCGCTGATCATGGAGTTCACTCCGCGGATATCTTTCAGCACTCACCTTTTGGTGACGTGCTAAATTCATTAAGGTCTCTCTCCTTGTCAGGAGAACCATGGCCGAACTATGTTCGGCTAGAATGGGATGCGGACGACGAAGAAATTCGCTCCCCACCCACCACCCACTTAGTAGCCACTGTCGACGATTTAACCGACATGCTCGACTTCGACTCCGAAGACATCGACGGTATGGACGACGATGCAGGAGACGAACAGGAACCACCGCCCACAGGGCGCTGGACCGCCACCTCATCATATGATATATACATGGTGGACACCCCCAAAGAAGACAATGGCGATGAGACAGTGGGGGATGACCCCTCCAATAAACAACCCAAGCGCCAACGTCAGCGGCGCCGCTCTAAGTCCCGCCATAGCAAAAGTAGTGATACCGGCACAAGAGACAATAACACTCCGGATAGTGCCGAAGACGACAACAATCCCCTCCAGCACAATTTAGAGCGGGCGAGTGAACAAGCTAGCCCTCCAGAGCAGGCAACAGACGGAGAATCGGAGGAGGACAATTACATGCCTCTCTCTGAAGACGAGGTGAGCCTCGGCGATGAAGAATTTATCGTGCCTGAGGATCCCGTCGAGCAGGAGCGCTTCAAGCGCAGGCTTATGGCCACAACAAACAGCTTGAAGAAAAAGCAACGATAGCTTCAAGCTAACCAAGATTTGCTAGCAGACAAATGGACAGAAGTCCTTGCGGTTGAGGAATACGAACTCGAGCGCCCCTCCAAGAGTTACCCAAAGCGCAGGTTGCTACCTCACCTCGAGGAGGAAGCATTGAAACCTACATCACCAGTGTACGATGCGGTTGACCGGCCACCTCGTGGCCGAGCCAGAGAGGCATTTCAGCCTGAAGTTCAGCTTGCACCCCGCCGCCACAAAAATACCAAGGCCAGGGCAACACACGGGACCTGCGAGACGTATTGGAAAGCATGGCAAAACATGCAAGGTCGATATACGGGTCAAAGGCGTGCGCGCTAATGCACGACGATGACCGTCATGCCGGATACACTAAAAGTAAATCCGGCCGGGCCGAACACAGCAGACAAGACTCATATGAACTGCGTCATAATATATCCCGGCACAGAGGCGCCGCACACCCCCTATGATTCACTGATGAAGTTATGGATCACGAATTCCCGGAGGGTTTTAAACCCGTAAATATCGAATCGTATGATGGTACAACAGATCCTGCTGTATGGATTGAGGATTTCCTCCTCCATATCCACATGGCTCGCGATGATGATCTGCATGCCATCAAGTACCTCCCACTAAAACTCAAAGGACCAGCTCGACATTGGCTGAATAGCTTGCCAGCAGACTCCGTTGGCAGTTCAGAGGATTTGGAAGACGCATTCCTCGACAACTTCTAGGGCACTTATGTGCTACCACCAGATGCTAATGACTTGAGCCATATAACTCAGCAGCCAGGGGAATCGGCCAGGCAATTCTGGACACGGTTCCTAACCAAGAAAAAACAAATTGTCGATTGTCCGGATGCAGAGGCCTTAGCGGCATTCAAGCATAACATCTATGACAAGTGGCTCGCCTGGCACCTCGGCCAGGAGAAGCCGAAATATATGGCGGCCCTCACGACACTCATGACCCGCTTTTGCGCAGGCGAGGATAGCTGGCTGGCTCGTAGCAACAACACATCAAGGAATCCGGGCACTTCGGATACCAAATATGCCAACGAAAGACCACGTCGTAGAAGACAAAAGCGCCACAACAACGGCGATAACGCCGATGATATGGCAGTCAATGCCGAATTCAGAGGCTCTAGATCCGGTCAGCGGAAAAAGCCATTCAAAAGAAGTAGTCCGGGCCTGTCCAGTTTGGATCGCATACTCGATCGCTCGTGTCAAATACACGGCACCCTGATAAGCCAGCAAATCACACTAACAGAGAATGTTGGGTGTTAAGGCAGGCCGGCAGGTTGAATGCCGAAAACAAAGACAAGGGGCTGCATAGTGATGACGAGGAGGAGCCGCTGTCGCCGAACATGGGAGGGCAGAAGAGGTTCCCCGCACAAGTGAAGACGGTAAACATGATATACGCAACCCACATTCCCAAGAGGGAACGGAAGCGTGCACTAAGGGACGTCTATGCGATGGAGCCCATCGCCCCAAAATTCAACCCATGGTCCTCCTGTCCGATCACCTTCGATCGTAGGGACCACCCCACTAGTATCCGTCATGGCGGATCCGCCGCATTGGTCCTAGACCCCATCATCGACGGATTTCACCTCACTCGAGTCCTTATGGACGGCGGCAGCAGCCTGAACCTGCTCTATCAGGATACAGTGCGCAAAATGGGTATAGATCCCTTGAGGATTAAACCCACCAAAACCACCTTTAAGGGCATCATCCCAGGTGTAGAGGCCCATTGCACGGGCTCAATCACACTGGAAGTGGTCTTCAGAGCTTCGGACAACTTCCGAAGTGAGGAGTTAATCTTCGATATCGTCCCGTTCTGCAGTGGCTATCACGCACTGCTCGGGCGAACCGCATTTGCAAAATTCAATGCGGTACCGCATTGCGCATACCTCAAGCTCAAGATGCCAGGACCTAGGGGGTCATAACAGTCAATGGAAACACAGAACGCTCGCTCCGCATGGAAGAGCATACTGCGGCCCTCGCAGCAGAAGCACAAAGCAGCCTTTTTAGGCAAACCTCCAGTTTGGCGATACAGCCCTCGGGCACCGTCAAGCGAATCCGGAGTAACCTACAATAGGATCGCCTGGCACGTTCAGAGCTCTCCTAGCAATCCGGCCCCCATCCTAGTCCCAGTCAAGCGACAAAATCCGTGCCGCGCGTACATAATTATGCACTGAAAATACCATGGGCATAGGCAGCGGCACGATCAGGGCACGTCCCGCAATGCGGCTTAACCGCCCTAGGGGCTGCATACCTTTATCATTTTTTCTCTTTCAGGACCTTACTCTCTGGAAGCCCTTTCCGGCAGTATGATTGTTGGACACATTACAGGAAGGAACAACCAAGAAGGCAAGAAGCTAAGACGTACAAGGGAACCCCCAGGTGGTCTCTAATAACAATCGATATACCCGCTTTTTACTTCCCATACGCAGCTTGCCCTTGGATAGGACATGTCAAATAGTCTTATTCTTTGCTTATTGCACTACTTGTATCAGTACGCTTCGACGTATTATTTAAATAACAATGCATAGCATTAGTCTATTATTGCAGTATCCATCTTTTTCTTATATGTTCATTTTGACAACTTACACCCATACATTCTGGTACGGTCAGTATTCCAGAGGCTTTCCGTTTACCCCATAATACGGCGTGAGAAGTCCGAACACTTTCGACAGTGCGGCACCCCGAACTTATAGCATTATATGCATCAGCTCCAAATCATGTCTTGGGTCAATAGTTGGGTTTGCCCGACTCCCATGTTTTGGTACCTTATGTTCCGCTACATCGGCTAAGGTAGCACTGAGAGAACTACTGCGATTGTATCCCGGTTCTTCCGGACGAGCACCTTAGTAGAGAAAGCCGAAAAATGACTGTCATGATAAGGCGAGAGATGGTCGCTGTTCGAGAGGTCTCAAGTCCTTAAAGACTTTTTCCGCTTCGGGCGAGGAGTCGGCCTTGCCCAACTTAGGCGTATATAGTGCCCCAAGTTCGGCCTTCCGAATACTAGGGGCTTCGCCAAAATTTAAAATTGTAGACTTCTATGGCTAAGTGAGAGTGATAAAGCCTTATAGTCCGATTGCCTGGTTTGTTGTGCTGAACACCTCCCTCGAAGGACCCAAAATTGGGATAAAGAGTGCTCAGGTTTATCCCGAACACCCCAGTACTAGGTACATGGGGGCAGAAGCCGACGACTAGCCAACTCTAAGATTTTATAAACGGCCGCACAGAAGGTAATATTTTAAATTCAAAAAGCGTTGCATAGCGCAAATGAACTCGTTTCACATTACAGGATCACATGAGCATGTTCATTCAAAAATTACATCTCTGGCACATTCCTCCGCCACAAGGCGGGAACCCTTCAGGACACTGTCATAATACATTTCGGGGCAGCGATGCTCCTTGCCCTCCTGTGGCCCCTCCTTCACTAGCTTTACGGCGTCCAGCTTCGCCCAGTGCACCTTCGCCCGGGCAAAAGCCCTGCGCGCGCCCTCGATGCAGATGGACCGCTTTATGACTTCAAGCCGTGGGCAGGCATACACAAGCCGCCTCACCAGACCAAAGTAGCTGCCAGGCAGGGGATCGCCGGGCCACATCCGGGCCATAAGACCCTTCATGGCCTATTCGGCCACCTTGTGAAGCTCGACCAGTTGCTTCAGCTGGTCGCTCAAGGGTATTGGGTGTTCGGTCCCAGTATACTGAGACCAAAACAACTTTTCCGTCGAGCTCCCCTCCTCAACTCGGTAAAACTCTGCGGCATCCAGTACACCGCGGGGAAGAACTGCGAATGCTCCTGGAGAGCTCTGAACTCGGGTAAGTAAAAGGAAAGTTTCCTTCACATGCTTGCTTTGCATAATGAATGCCTTACCTGCTGCTATCTTCTTCACCGCATCAATCTCCTAGAGGGCCTTGTGGGCTTCAGCCTTGGCGCTCCGAGAGCTTTCGAGCGCCTTCGCAAGCTCGGACTCTCGCGTCTTAGAGTCAAGCACCAAGGACTCGTGTTTTTTGGCGAGAGCCTCGAGCTCTTGCTGCACCTCGCCTACCTGGGCTTCATGCTTTTCCCGCTCAATGTGCTCCTTGGCTGCCTTGTCTTCGGCCTCGGACAGCGCCTTCTTCAGGGTCGCCACCTCGGTCGTGGCCCCTGGCAAATTCATGATGACCCTATTACTTTACAAACCGAACTTCTTTCTAATGTATAGACAAGGAATTGCTTACCTTGGCTCTCCTCGAGCTGCCTCTTGGTAAGGCCGAGCTCGTCCACGAACCGCTCCAGGTCCTGCTTCAATGCAGCGACCTCCGCACTACGTGCGGCAGCGGCCAGCAGTGAAGCCTGCACGTGCACACAGACATATTTTGGTTAGACTCCTGAGTCATTATTTGATCCTCTATTCTGCCTTTCTTCGCGAACGCCAAATAGAGCATCAGGGGCTACTGTCTATGCGGTAATATTTTCCTATATTTTGATTGCTTGCCTGAAAGCCTATTAGGAGGTTGGCACAAGCTTCGGTTAGTCCGTTTTTGGCTGGCTGAACCTTCTCGATCACCACACACTCATGATAGTGCGGTGCTCTTCGTTGATGGAAGCATCGCGAAGTGCTTCCAGCAAGTTGTCCGGTGCCTCTGGATGGACAGAGGCCACCGGCACGGGCGGCTAGCCCCCCTTAATGGGGGATCGCCTGCCGGAGTACGGAACCATTGAAGGTTCCGGTGCAGTGTTCGGCTGGGGGCCGAACTTGGAGCCTGTGGGAGTCTTGCTCCCTTTGCGCCCAGGGTCCGGAATGTCGCCTCAAGGCGCCCCTAGGATCACCTCCCCTCGGCTCAGTGCCTTTCTAGACAACACCTCGATGTTGTCCGTAGGGCAAGGGATGGAGGCGGTCGGAAGTGAATCGTTATTCATATCCGATGAGTCCAAATAACCGTCTGATGAAGATACGTCGAGACGAGCTTGGGACGGACTGCATAATCATATTCGGTGTGAGGAGAAGCAGTGCAATAAAACATACCATTAATTACTATGGTATCTGGATACTTACGACTTCGCTAGGGGCTTGTCCCTGGGTAACCACTCGTCACCGATGTAGGCGGCCGTTGTGGAGCAGTCCAGAAGGAGGGTCCTTCCCTTCTTGGACCCTTCAGCCTCCCTGGTTGGGGCGGCCTTCCTTTTCTTGTCTCCCCCGGCTGGGGGAGAACTTTTCTCTTCCTCCTCCTCGTTTTCATGGGAGGAGTGCACTTCGGAGTCATCGGACGATGAGTCCGATATAACCTTGCGCAGGAGACCCTTTCAGGTCCCCGTGGCCTTCTTCTTGGCCTTCTTCACCGGCACCTCGTAAGGCGCCGGAGCCAGCATCTCTGTTAGGAGAGTGTCTGCAGGATCTTTAGGCAGGGGGCTGGGCAATCGGTCTGCGCCACTGTCTTTACCCAGTCCTGTTAATGACATGGAAGCTTAGATCCCTCACACGATTAAACTGGGGCAAATAAATATCCTATGAGATATAAAAACTTACCGGATTGGCATGGCGCTTTGCACTGAGTCCGCGGTCCTCGGTAAGGGGAGGAGGTACCTCGGCGCCCTTGAACAGCACCTTCCAGACGTCCTTGTGCGTCGTGTCGAAGAGCTCTCGCAGCGTCTAGTGCTTGGCCGGGTCGAACTCCCACAAATTGAACACCCGTCGTTGACACGAGAGGATCCGGCGGAAGAGCATGACCTGGACCACATTGACGAGCTTGATTTTCTTGCTCATCATGTTCTTGATGCAGGTCTGGAGTCCGGTCAGAGAACCAGGGACAGACCCTTCTCTTTCCAGGAAGTGAGCCGCGTGGGGATTCCGGATCGAAATTCGGGGGCCGCCACCCAGGTGGTGTCGCGCGGCTCGGTGATGTAGAACCACTCCGATTGCCACCCCTTTATGGTCTCCACATAGGAGCCTTCGAGTCGGGTGACGTTAGGCATTTTTCCCACCATGGCGCCTCCGCACTCTGCTTGCTGGCCAACCACCACCTTCGGTTTAACATTGAAGGTATTCAGCCCCAGGGCGAAGTGGGGCCTGATGCGGAGGAAGGCCTCGCACACGACGATAAACGCCGAGATGTTGAGAATGAAATTGGGGGCCAGATCATGAAAATCCAGCCCATAGTAGAACATGAGCCCACGGACAAATGAGTGAAGGGGAAATCCCAGTCCGCGGACAAAGTGGGTAAGGAAAACTACCCTCTCATGGGGTTTGGGCATAGGGATGATCTGCCCCACATCTGGTAGCCGGTGCGCAATGTCCGCGGCCAGATATTCGGCTTCCCGTAGCTTTGTGATGTTCTCCTCCGTGACGAAGGACACCATCCACTTGTCTCCCGCTCCGGACATGCTTGGAGTGGTTTGAGGAGAAAGACGCGAACTTGGGCGCTGGAGCTCGAGTGTGCGAGAGTGGATAAGCAAGGAGGAAGAAGGCGTGGGTAAAAAGGGTGAATCTTTGTCCCTTTATAAGGGCGGAAGAGGCGATGGGCATCCACACTTGCCTGTTAAAATCGCTTATTCCCCGAACACCGTAATTGATGGCGCGGTTGGGTTACCCATACCCGTATTGATGAGAATCCCGTGATAAGGGGACATGATCTTTGCTTCGACAAGACGTGTCAAGGAAACCGCCTCGTGATATGTGCAGTGCTGGTTGAGGAACAATGGTTCGAATAATGACCGGGCCATGGCATGATGTCAAGTTGCTAAACGTGTCAGCAGGTTAGATTTGTGGAAATATTATTCTCTCTACGGTGGTATGTGGAACTTGTTTTGCAGAGCCGGGCACAATCCTTGTGTTCAGTATCTTCTATGGAGTATTCAGAGGAAGAACCCGCCTTGCAATGCTGAAGACAAATCTGCGCGCTGGACTCATCGTCATTGAAGCCTGGTTCAGGGGCTACTAAGGGAGTCCTAGATTAGGGGGTCTGCGGACAGCCGGACTATATCCTTTGGCCGGACTGTTGGACTATGAAGATACAAGATTGAAGACTTCGTCCCGTGTCCGGATGGGACTCTCCTTGGCATGGAAGGCAAGCTTGGCAGTACGGATATGTAGATCTCCTCCCTTGTAACCGACTCTATGTAACCCTAGCCCCCTCTGGTGTCTATATAAACCGGAGGGTTTAGTGCGTAGGACGACAAACAATCATACCATAGGCTAGCTTCTAGGGTTTAGCCTCTTCGATCTCGTGGTAGATCAACTCTTGTGATACTCATATCATCAAGATTAATCAAGCAGGACGTAGGGTATTACCTTCATCGAGAGGGCCCAAACCTGGGTAAACATCGTGTCCCCTGCCTCCTATTACCATCCGCCTTAGACGCACAGTTCGGGACCCCCTACCCAAGATCCGCCGATTTTGACACCGATACAAACCAAGTACAAAGTCCATGCTAATGTCTTCCCATGGTTGATATGGAATTGGTAGAGGCATATAAAGGCCATGGGATTGAGCTTTGGACTTAGCTTTGCGACATGTAGAGCATCGGTTGGTGAAGCGGTTGACGTCGCGAAACATCTTGGGCCAAAAGTAGTTCTTAGAGAGCGTGGCGAAAGTCTTGTCCCATCCAAAATGTCCCATTAGACCTCCTCCATGAGATTCCTGCAAAAGCAACAAAGGAAGAGAAGACTCGGGGATGCAAAGCTTGTTAGCTCTCATAAGATATCCATCTTTGATGCAATAGAGTTCCCAAGATGTATGGGTCAAACATTTGGCATAAGTAGTAGCAAAAGTGGGATCATGCTCATACAAGTCTTTTATGTGCTCAAAGCCAATGACATTCCACTCAAGTTGAGTAACAAGCATGCATATGCGGAAAAGGGCATCCGCCACAATGTTTTCTTTACCTTTAATATACTTGATGACATAAGGAAAAGACTCAATAAATTCACTCCATTTAGCATGGCGCTTGTTCAACTTGGTTTGGCCCTTAAGATACTTGAGCGTTTCATGATCAGTATGAATGATGAACTCATGAGGGTGAAGATAGTGTTCCCGTTCATGCAAAACACGGACTAAAGCATATAGCTCTTTGTCATATATGGGGTAATTGAGTTGCGCACCGGAGAGTTTCTCACTAAAGTAAGCTATGGGGCGCTTCTCTTGCGTTAACACACCTCCTATGCCATTACCACTAGCATCGCAATGAATCTCAAAAGGTTTGTCAAAGTTGGGTAAAGCAAGCACGGGAACATGAGTAAGCAAATTCTTAAGCTCATTGAAAGCGGTATCGTGGGATGGTCCCCAAACAAAAGGCGCATTCTTCTTGCTCAAAGCATGCAATGGCGAAGCAATGGTGCTAAAATATTTCACAAAACGACGATAGAAACCCGCAAGGCCAAGAAAACTACGCACTTGTTGAAAATTGGTTGGTTGTGGCCAAGTCTTAATAGCATTGATAAGGGACTCATCAACATGAACACCATTAGAAGATACAACAAAACCCAAGAAAACAAGCTTATCAACGCCAAAAAGGCATTTCTCCATATTAGCATAGAGATGCTCTTTTTGAAGAGTTTGTAAAATGGTTCGGACATGGGTGACATGCTCTTTGAGAGACTTGCTAAAAACAAGGATATCATCGAAGTAGGCCACAACAAACACACCAATGTAAGGGTGAAATACTTGATTCATAAGACGCATAAAAGTACCGGTGCTTCCGAGAGGCCCATAGGCATGACTAACCACTCATACAAGCCAAACTTGGTTTCGAAAGTGGTTTTCCATTCATCACCCTCTTGTATGCGGATTTGATAGTAACCACTCTTAAGATCGATTTTGGAAAAGATAGTGGCACCACTAAGTTCATCAAGCATATCATCAAGGCGTGGAATGGGATACCTATAACGAATGGTGATAGCATTGATAGGTCTACAATCGGAGCACATGCGAAAGCTACCGTCTCGTTTTGGCACAAGAATGACCGGACGGTAGAAGAGATCAAACTTTCACGCACATGTCCATGGTCTATGAGATGCTTAAATTGCCTTTGTATTTCTTTGGTTTCTTCAGGGTTGACGCGGTAAGGAGCTTTGTTCGAAAGCGGTGCTTCGGGGATGAGGTCGATGCGGTGCTCAATGCCTTGTAGTGGAGGTAGTCCCGGAGGTAGCTTGTCGGGGAAAACATCATGAAATTCCTACAAAAGAGAAGAAAACACTAGAGGAAGAGTGTGAGAAGTGCTAGTTTGTGGTGCATTGTCCTTGCACACAAGGACGTAATGCAGGACACTAGATGGGTTCTAGCACACTCCTCTTATCTCACATTTGGTGGCAAATAGGACTAAGTTCTTCTTTTCGCTCATCGTGGAGGTGTTCGATTTGGGCTTGTGGCGCTCACTCTGTTTTTGGTGCCTCCTATCTCACTATGATCTCCACGATGGGTGGCTTGCTTGCGCGCGGTGCTACCTCTTGAGCACTGCGTTGGTTTTCCCTTGAAGAGGAAAGGGTGATGCAGCAAATTAGCGTAAGTATTTCCCTCAGTTTTTGAGAACCAAAGTATCAATCCAGTAGGAGATCACGCTCAAGTCCCACGCACCTACACAAACAAATAAGAACCTCGCAACCAACGCGATAAAGGGGTTGTCAAGCCCTTCACGGTCACTTACGAGAGTGAGATCTGATAGATATGATAAGATTATATTTTTGGTATTTTTATGATAAAGAGAAATAAAGATGCAAAGTAAATTAAACGGCAAAGGAAATAACTAAGTGTTGGAAGATTAATATGATGGAAGATAGAACCGGGGACCATAGGTTTCACTAGTGGCTTCTCTCAAGAGCATAAGTATTACGGTGGGTAAACGAATTATTGTCGAGCAATTGATAGAATTGAGCATAGTTATGAGAATATCTAGGTATGATCATGTACATAGGCATCACGTCCGCGACAAGTAGACCGAAACAATTCTGCATCTACTACTATTACTCCACACATCGACCGCTATCCAGCATGCATCTAGAGTATTAAGTTCATAAGAATAGAGTAATGCTTTAAGGAAGATGAAATGATGTAGAGGGATAAACTCATGAAATATGATATAAACGCCATCTTTTTATCCTCGATGGCAACAATACAATACATGTCGGTTCCTTTTCTATCACTAGGATCGAGCACCGCAAGATTGAACCCAAAGCTAAGCACTTCTCCCATTGCAAGAAAGATCAATCTAGTAGGCCAAACCAAACTGATAATTCGAAGAGACTTGCAAAGATAAACCAATCATACATAAAGAATTCAGAGGAGAATCAAATATTGTTCATAGATAATCTGGATCATAAACCCACAATTCACCGGATCTCGACAAACACACTGCAAAAGAAGATTACATCGAATAGATATCCAAGAAGATCAAGGAGAACTTTGTATTGAGATCCAAAGAGAGAGGAGAAGCCATCTAGCTACTAGCTATGGACCCGTAGGTCTGAAGTAAACTACTCACACATCACCGGAGAGGCCATGGAGTTGATGTAGAGGCCCTCCGTGATCGATGCCCCCTCCGACGGAGCTCCGAAAAAGGCCCCAAGATGGGATCTCTCGGTTATAGAAGGTTGCGGCGGTGGAATTAGGTTTTCGTGGTTCTCCTGGATGTTTGGGGGTGCGTGGATATATATAGGAGGAAGAAGTACGTCGGTGGAGCAACAGAGGGCCCACGAGGGTGGAGGGCGCACCCAGGGGGCTAGGCGTGCCCCCTACCTCGTGCCTTCCTCCCTTGTTTCTTGACGCCCACTCTAAGTCTCCTGGATCACGTTTGTTGACAAAATCACGTTCCCGAAGGTTTCATTCCGTTTGGACTCCGTTTGATATTCCTTTTCTTCGAAACCCTAAAATAGGCAAAAAAAACAGCAATTTGGGTTGGGTCTCCGATTAGTAGGTTAGTCCCAAAAATGATATAGAAGTGTAAAATAAAGCCCATTAACATCCAAAATAGATAATATAATAGCATGGAGCAATCAAAAATTATAGATACATAGGAGACATATCAAGCATCCCCAAGCTTAATTCCTGCTCGTCCTCGAGTGGGTAAATGATAAAAGAAGAATTTTTGATGTGGAATGATTTCTAACATATTTCTTAATGTAATTTTTCTTTATTGTGGCATGAATGTTCAGATCCGAAAGTTTCAAGATAAAAGTTTGATATTGACATAAAAATAATAATACTTCAAGCATACTAACTAAGCAATTATGTCTTCTCAAAATAACATGGCCAAAGAAAGTTATCCCTACAAATTCATATAGTCTGGCTATGCTCTATCTTCACCGCACAAAATATTTAAATCATGCACAACCCCGATGACAAGCCAAGCAATTATTTCATACTTTTGATGTTCTCAAACTTTTTCAATCTTCACGCAATATATGAGCGTGAGCCATGGATATAGCACTATGGTGGAATAGAATGGCGGTTGTGGAGAAGACAAAAAAGAGAAGATAGTCTCACATCAACTAGGCGTATCAACGGGCTATGGAGATGCCCATCAATAGATATCAATGTGAGTGAGTAGGGATTGCCATGCAACGGATGCACTAGAGCTATAGGTATATGAAACCTCAACAAAAGAAACTAAGTGGGTGTGCATCCAACTTACTTGCTCACAAAGACCTAGGGCATTTTGAGGAAGCCCATCATTGGAATATACAAGCCAAGTTCTATAATGAAAAATTCCCACTAGTATATGAAAGTGATATCATAGGAGACTCTCTATATGAATAACATGGTGCTTCTTTGAAGCACGAGTGTGGAAAGAGGATAGTAGCATTGTCCCTTCTCTCTTTTTCTCTGATCTTTTTTCTTTCTTTTTTGGGCCTTCTCTCTTTTTTTTGGCCTCTTTTCTCCTTTTTTAGTCTGGACTCTCATCCCAACTTGTGGGGGAATCATAGTCTCTGTCGGATGTGGGGTTCCGGCAAACCCTTAAGGTTCGAACACTGGGGTGCGCGCGAAGTCTTTTCCTCCCACCGATCTATGCCCTAGCTCGCTAAGATCTCGTGGACGAACTCGACGAACTTGCAACACAGAAAGACACAAGATTTATACTGGTTCGGGCTACCGTTATGCTGTAATACCCTACTCTAGTGTGGTGGTAGTGGATTGCCTCTTGGGCTGATGATGAACAATACAAGGGGAAGAACAGCCTCCTCGTGTTGAGGTGTTCTTGTGCTTGGCTAACTTGTGTGGGTGAGTGCTGGATGAACTGCTCGATGCCCCTACTGTGGTGGCTAGCTCTACTTATATAGGCCCTGGTCCTCTCCCCAAATATTGAGCGGGAAGGGAGCCAACAACGGCAGGCAAATTTGAAGGGGGACAGCTAGTACAAGCCATCCTAACAAAGGTGGTCTCCGCTTGCGAAAGGCTCCGGTGGTGACGCCGTCTTGGGCTCCACGATGCCCTCCATCTTGCCGTCCTTCTGGTCTTGGTCTTGTTGCACCGATATGGCAAACTTTTCCTGATGCATCGGTACTCCTTGCTTGCGCTGGCCTCCTTAGCACCAAAGAGGAAACAAGGACGTTGCGCGCGCTGGCGCCCTCCTGGTGTCGGTCGTCATGGCTCACATCACAAGAGCCTCGTGACGTTCGCCTCGCCTTGATATCACTGATCCTCGTGAGCCTGCTCGAGAAGGCCACTCTAGAGGGGGTCTTGTGTCGTCCTCCTCGCGAGGCTTGGCCCCTCGCGAGGGTCTTGGATGCCATGTTGATGAAGACGGGCCGTATGGCCTGCTGGCTTAGCCACGCCGCGGGCCGCGGGCAGCCAAGTCTGGGGACCCCCGTTCCCAGAACGCCGACAGTAGCCCCAGGGCCCAAGGTGTGCTCGGGCTTGGCTTCGTGGCGAAGCCAAGGGTCTAGTACGGAGCATCGCGGGCCCCAAAAGCCTGCGGCCTTGATCGACGTGTGGCGGTTGATTGGACGTGGGCGTCTCCGCTTCCCCATGCTGCCTCAGCAACTGCTCGACCTGACAAAAGGTTGACGCAGGCAGCACCTGCCTTCATTGCTTCTTCCTCGCCTTGCTCCAGATCCCCTTGCTCTCCGCCACCGCTACCTCCAGATCCGCTCCAATCTCATCCCGTAGCTGTGATCCATGGCATCGCGCAAGGCCAAGGCTTCCTCAGTGCTGGCTTGGTATGAGCTGGCCCTTGAGGCGCCCACCGTCACGGAGAAGAGCCTCGCCTCCGTGCGCCTTCTGATGGCGGGCGAAAGCAATGAGTGGGGGGAGACCGAGCTCCGGCTTGCCTCCGACATGCCGGAGCCCGAGGAAAGCACCTTCTTCCCCTTCTTCTCGAGTAGTGTCGCTGTCGGGTAGGTTCCTCCCTTCTCTGATTTCTTTTACGAAGTCCTCGACCACTACGGGCTGCAGGCGTTGCATCTCCATCCCAACTCTGTCCTGCTCCTGTCCATCTTCGCCTACTACTGTGAGGCGTACCTGGGCGTGATGCTGTCCGTGGCGCTCATGCGCTATTTCTTCTTCCTCCGTGTCAGCGAGGGTCACATCTCCGGATGTGCTAACTTCGTCGCATCCGGCAAGGCCAACTCAATCTCGAGCACTGGGAAGAGGGCCGACAACATTCGATCCAAATGGGTCATGATGGACGCCAAGTGCGTCGATCCACGTCTGGCGCTGCCTACGGTGGCGCCCTCTCTCCACGCGGGGTGGCCCAGGGCGGAGCTTGCTAATGAGCGGGCATCGTCTGTGTTGGGGCAGATGGTGACCGACCTGAAGCCGGGCAACGCAAGGGCAGCAAAGGTTATGGGGGTCATGCTTCTGACGGAGTTCTTGACACTGCGTGTAGCCCCACTCCAGGCGCGTGCACGCCCCCTGTGGGAGCTTGAAGAAGAGGGAAATAAGACCTGCCTGAGGCTGAGGGCCCTGCCTGACGATGAATTGGCCGCTGTTCTGCGCCTCATAGTTGGGGACAACTAGGAGTACCCACCAAGTGCCTTCGTCCCCCTGTTCCAACACAGGGATCGAGAGGAATTCATTGCCTCTAGGCCGACCTTTGACGCGCGTGGGTTGGTGCCGCCGGCGCTCCTGGGAGCCCCCGCGGCACCGAAACCGGTGGAGGTGTCTTCTGACTAGCCCCGCGGGGAGGGGGAAGGGGAGGAGGACCCGGAGAAGACTCTAGAAGAGGTGGGGGAGACTTCTCTTCTAAGCAAGTCTGAGATCCTCCGCACCCTTCCTGACGATGCCGAGGCCGACGCCCGCCAAAGGGAGAGGGAGCAGCCCCCCATCCCGACGAGGGGTAGGTCGTCGTTGGTGCCTCGTGATGCCGCCTCTGTCCCGATGCTGTTAGGCTTCAGGCTTCCTAAGCGGAAGTATCTCGCGGTGGATCAGTAAGTGTCTCAAGCTTCGCCTTGTCCCTGTTTGTACTCATGATTTCCTGATGCTGGCCCTTGGTTGATCAGGCTGACGTCTTCAGCGAAGAAAAGGAAGGAGGATGTGGCGTCCGTGCCTCCTTCCTCAGAGAAAGAGGGTAGCAGCGCCCGCATCTCCCCAGCCCGGTCGTCCTCGCGTGACCAAGAGGAGCATTGCCACTTGGAACCAGCCCCCATGGCCCTGCTAGCTCCGAAAGTGCCGGCGCCTGGCGCGGCCGATGAGGTTCCAGCTACTCCAGAAGTTGCGGTTTCCCAGGCCCTGGTGATGATGTCGCCTCCTCCCACTGCTGCACCTCCACTCCCAGGTTCTTCTGCTCCTGCTGCTACTCTGGAATGTGCTCTCTCAGAGATGACCCGGCTGTAGGCGGATCTCCTGCGCGCAGACCCACGCCTTGTGGCCGGGCACCTGGAGCTGGCCTCAAGCTGGCTCCATTCCGACTTGGCGGTTCGCGCGGCGCTGGGCCAGGCCGCTGCGGCTTCTGAGAAGGAGAAGCAGAGTGCCAACAACGCCGCAGCCGATCGTGAGATGGTGTTGAAAGACGCTAAGGCCGCCCGCGACCGCTGCCAGGTGCTGGAGGACGAGCTGCAGGGCCTGCGCGCCAAGCACGCCGAAGAAGCACACTGCCACCAAGCGAAGGAGGAGGAAATGAAGGCCCAGGAGGACGCCATCAAGAACCGTGATGTTGAGCTGGCAGAGTTGGGGCAGACGCAGGCCGTCGAGCACAACCGGTTGGAAGAGCTGGAGCGGAAGGCGAAGGCGAGGGAGGCTGATCTCGACGCCAAGGCACGAGTCCTAACCGAAGATCGTGCGGCCTTTGCCGATCTCGAGAAGAGGTCCCGCAAGGCACTGAAGACGCTCTACGAGCACGGCCTAGAGAAGTCGCTGGCCGCCGACGAGGACGGCCCCGCCCGGCTGCTTCCTCTCTTGGTGCAGGCGCTCGAGGAAGTCGTTGATGGTGTTGGTCCTGTGGCGGAGGCGGAAGCTCGCGTCCTATCTTCAACTGCATCGACTCGCGTCTTTAGCCACCTACACCTTCGCGACCCCAACGCTTGCCTTGACAAGCTGCTGGAGCCTGTGGCTGAAGACCAATACGAGGCTGCCGCCGCAGCCGTGCAAGGTCAGGTGGAGGCCTTGCTGAAAAAGTTTCGCGGCTTTGTCTCCGCTCCTTTGTCTAGTGACATCGCCGACCCTGCAGCTGGTGGTGAACGTGAAGACAACGTCGCTCACGAGGTAGCGCCTTCCGCAGGTGATGGCGGCTTCCGGGGGTGACCTGCGGCTACCCTCCTATTTCATTCCTGCAACATGCATTAGGCCTCGGGGAGGCGTTTAGACTTTTCATTTGATATCATGAAGACAATGTGTGAGGACAATGTGTTTCTAATATTTGCTTCGAGATTTTGTGATTTCCTTCCTATTTGCTTTGTGTTCTACGTCGGCAGAGCCTGGCCCCGCGCATACCTCAACCGCCATTGGGCCGGCCGGAGACCAGGACGGACCAAGGAGTGAGGGGCTACGTGACCAGTTAGGCTCCTGAGTTGCGATGCTCAAGAGTCCCCCTTGACGCGCAAACAACTTATAGGGAGAGTTCGCGAGGATAGACTGATGTTCTACGTCGGCAGGGCCTGGCCCCGTGCATACCTCAACCGCCATTGGGCCGACCGGAGACCAGGACGGACCAAGGAGTGAGGGGCTACATGACCAGTTAGGCTCCTGAGTCGCGATGCTCAGGAGTCCCCCTTGACGCGCAAACAATTTCCATACCTGCCCTCGCCGAGGCCTATGGAGGGGCGCGCGATGCCCAGGTCCGGGAGACCTGGTTGGGTGGCGTGCGCTTGGGTGTGGCCTGAGCGCAGCCCCCATGCCCAGCCCCCTCGCGCGGCTCTCCCGAGGGGAGGCGTTGCGGTGAGGCCGGACGCTGAGCTCTGGGCTCCCTGAGGTTGGTACGACCGTGGGGCCACCCTCAGTTGCTATCACCAGCGCAGAGCATAGTGCTTCCACTTGTGCACGGGCATAGCCGCTCCTCGGCACCGGGAGGAGCCCCCGGGGCGTGTACAGCCCCGCCTTGACACGTGGCTTGCACGGCAGGGCTGCGAGGTGTATCTGTGCACTCGTGAGCCAGTGCGGGACTCACGAGGCCCTACCTCAAGGCAGGTTGCGCCTGGTCTTGAGTCTTGGTGACTGTGTATTCCTGCAAGGCGGTTAGGTGCAAGTACTCTACGTCCCTCTGGTCCCGGCCCTCGAGCAAGCTCAACCGCCGCTGGTATGCCAGGTCGCGATGCCGTGGTCCAGGCCAGGGGGTGAGGGCTAGAGAGCCAGTAAGAGCTCATGAGTCGCGATGCTCAGGAGCCCCCCTTTTAACGTGCAAGCGAATTGCACGGGGTGAATGTACCCACGACGGGTGGCAATCGAGTAGGCGATAACCATAGGCAGGTTAAGCAGGGAAGGCAAATCATCTTGGGTAAATGCAGGAAGATACATGCCACTAGGTTCGGCCCGAGCGGCTTGGGGATGATGCAGCCCGAGGGGCACCCCCAGCAAGGTAAGCTAAAGACATGAGTAAAATGGATACATGCCGCAGGGACGGGCCCACGCGGCCTGGGAATAATGCAGCCCAAGGGGCGCTCCCAGCTTAAACGAGCTTGGAAGATGTCACCTGGTTCTGTAGACGAAGCAGAGTTGGTGCAGCTGAAGGCGTGCGTCGAAGAAATGACTCCTCGTGAGCCACCGGAGCCCTGAGCCTCGGGAGGCTCTGAGGGCTCAGGAGGCTCCCTGAAGACCGTATCTGTTTCCTCCAGGACAGCGCGGTACCTGGCCTCTTGAGCCGCCAGGTCACGCTGCGTGTTGTGCTGATAGGCCGACGCCATGCCCGGCAAGCCGAGGGGCATGCGAACGTAGCTATGTGGCGGGCCCTCGCAACGGCCCAAACGTGAAGGCCAGAAGCGCTCCCGAGACACGGCCCTATTGAGCCCTGGGACGTCAATGCAGACACGCAGCTCAGCACCCTTGCCTGGGTGGTGAGCTGCGCCCTGTGAGCGGCTATCGCCGCGCATGGATCTTGCGTCTTGCAGTTCCTGTGTGATCTTGGCGATGAACTTCTGAGTGGTGGGAACCCCTTGCCATGTGTTCTCCTGAGGAAAACATGCCGCATAGCACACCTCCAAGTGGTGCCCAAGCGCCTTCCTCGTGAGGTTGGCAAGGCCTGAGGCCCTCCAGAAGAGAGCCTGCGAGCCCTGCCCGAGGAGGGTGTTGGGCATGCCTTCCTATGCGATGGAGGGAGGCGCCCCTGGGACGGACGCTGATCCTGATGAGGCTCCTGCCGCAACGCCATCCTCCTGAGGTCCTGCGCGACGCAGCTGCTTCTTCTTCAGGATGGCCTCCAGAGGGTCCTCACTTCTGCTGTCGGGGTCGCTGATTGCTGCAGCTTGGAAGGCGCGCTCGAGGGAGCACACCGCAACCCTTTCTTCACATGGGACCATGATGACCCCACCGCTTCCAGGCATCTTGAGGACATTGTAGCCATGGTGGGTGACCGCCATGAACTTGGCCAGGGCCAGATACCCGAGGATGGTATTGTACGGCAGGTGGATGTGCGCGACGTCGAAGTCGATGAGCTCAGTGCGGTAGTTGTTGCGCGTGCCAAAGGTGACAGGCAGACGGACCTGCCCTATCAGTGTGGTGGAGCTGCCGGTCACTCCTAAGAAAGGTTTGGTAGGCTGGAGCTGCTCATATCACACTTGGAGGTTCTCGAATGTGTTGATGGACAGAATGTTGAGCCCTGCACAGCCATCGATGAGGGTCTTTGTAACCTGCACATTGCTGATGACTGGGGAACACAACATCGGGAGGACACCGGTGGTGGCCGCGCACTTGAGCTGATCTGTCGAGTTGAAAGAGATGTCGCACTGGGACCACTTGAGCGGGCGCGCGGCCTCAAGCTTGGGGAGCACTGCGTTCATCTCGCGAGCGAACCGTTTGAAGATGCGCTGAGAGGCTGGGGCCTGGGCGCCGCCTGAGATGCAGGCGATTGCACGCGGCTCCTGGAAGCCCCCAGCCCCCTCGTCCTCATGATGATTGCCGTTCCTTCTTGGTGGCGGCAGCAGGGGAAGACCAGTGTTGCTTTGGGGGCGATCCTCACGGGGCTGATCCCTCCAGGCCCCCTCACGAGGATGGTCCTGCCAGCGGTCCTCACGAGGCCTGTCGCGCCATTCCTAGCGTGGGCCACGGTCGTCCCAGCGTCCGCCTCCACGTCCTCCTCCACGGCCGTAGCCCCGGTCGCTGCGCTCGGGGCGTCGACTGTAGCATCCTTCTCGTATGGCTCTGAGCTCTTGGCAATCGCTGGTGTTGTGGGAGTTTAGGTTGTGGAAGGCGCAGAACGGTCGGCTGTTCTTGGATGACTCGGGCTGATCTCTGCCCCATTTGGTGTCCGGCTCCATTGCTAGCACCGCTGCTTCCTTGCGCTTCACGTCCTTGGCCTTGGCTTTCTTCTCCTCTGTGCCCGCGGCTGGCAGCTCAAGGAGAGAGAGGTGCCCCTCCTCGGCTCTTGCGCACTTGGTCACCAGGTTGAACAACTCCTGAGATGTGCAGAGCTCCTCATGGATAGCGAGCTCTTCCTTCATCTTGACGTCACGCACGCCGTCGGAGAACGCGGAGATGATGGCCTCATCCGTGACCTTGGGGATCTTGAGGCGGGTGTTGTTGAAGCGCTGGATGTACATCTGAAGGGTCTCCCATGGTTGTTGCTTGATGCGGCGCAGGTCGCCCGCGGCCGGCGGGCGGCCGCGAGTGCCCTGGAAGTTGGCGACGAAGCGGTCGCGCATCTCGTCCCAGGAGGAGATCGAGCCGTGCTGCAGGTTCAGGAGCCAGGAGCGGGCCCCATCCTTGAGAGCCATGGGAAACCAGTTTGCCATGACTTTCTCGTCGCCGTTGGCTGCTTCAATGCTCAGCTCATAGAGCTGCAGGAACTCCGTGGGGTCGGCGGTGCCGTCGTAGCGAGGAGGCAGATCCGGCTTGAACTTGCATGGCCAGGCGACACTGCACAGCTCGGGGGTGAAGGCGCGGCAGCCGGCCGTGGTTACTGGTGCCCGCTTCGGAGGTGGAGCCTGGTCTTGATGAGGCCCGCGCGGTGCTGTTGCGGGTGGCACGCGGTCTTGACGAGGCGGCGCGGGAAGTGCGGGTGCAGCTCCTCATGGGCGAGGGATTTCTTGGCAGCTTCTCTCTTCACGTGCGGGCACCGGGCGTGGCGGATCACACCACGGGGCCGCGCGCCTTGGTGCCAAGGCACCGTCTTTGGGCTGGGGTGGTGGAGGTGCGCCTTGGGGCTCGTCTCCCATGACCAGCTGAGGGTGACGCAGAGAGTGGTACAGTGCCGGGGAGCCCCCTAGGGCGCGGACGAGCTCGGCGACGCGGTCGAGCCACTCCTCGTAGAGGTCGTCGACTGGGCGGTAGCGCAGGAGTTCATTTGCAGCGAGGAGTGCGGCCCCCGCCTCCATGGGAGCGCGCTGCGCATGGGACGAAGAATCAGCCGGGGTCAGCGATGGAGTGGCGGTGCGGCCGTCTTGCCGTACCGAAGGATGCAGCGAAGACGCTTGCTGCTCGTTCCCCACTGGGCCGGTGGCTGTGTTGGTGGCGGGAGACGGAGAACGACGAGGTGGCCCGCTGATGGGGGCCGTCTGAGCAACGCGGGCGATGAGGGCAGCCCGACGCTCAGCTCGAGCACGGCGAGCGTCCGCCATGGAGACGATGGAGCGACGAACTGATGGAAGGGAAGCTACGGTGCACCCCTACCTGGCGCGCCAAATGTTGGATGAGGGGTTCTGGCAAACCCTTAAGGTTCGAACACTAGGGTGCACGCGAAGTCTTGTCCTCCCACCAATCTACGCCCTAGCTCGCTAAGATCTCACGGATGAACTCGGCGAACTCACAACACAGAAAGACACAAGATTTATACTGGTTCGGGACACCGTTGTGGTGTAATACCCTACTCCAGTGTGGTGGTAGTGGATTGCCTCTTGGGCTGATGATGAACAATACAAGGGGAAGAACAGCCTCCTCGTGTTGAGGTGTTCTTGTGCTTGGCTAACTTGTGTGGGTGAGTGCTGGATGAACTGCTCGATGCCCCTACTGTGGTGGCTAGCTCTACTTATATAGGCCCTGGTCCTCTCCCCAAATATTGAGCGGGAAGGGAGCCAACAACGGCGGGCAAATTTGAAGGGGGACAGCTAGTACAAGCCATCCTGACAAAGGTGGTCTCCGCCTGCGAAAGGCTCTGGTGGTGACGTCGTCTTGGTCTCCACGATGACCTCCATCTTGCCGTCCTTCTGGTCTTGGTTTTGTTGCACCGATATGGCAACCTTTGCCTGATGCCTCGGTACTCCTCGCCTGCGCTGGCCTCCTTAGCACCAAAGAGGAAACAAGGATGCTGCGCGCGCTGGCGCCCACCTAGTGTCGATCGTCATGGCTCACGTCACGAGAGCCTCGTGAGGTTCACCTCGCCTGGATATCTCCGCTCCTCGTGAGCCTGCCCGACAAGGCTACTCCAGAGGGGGTCTCGTGTCATCCGCCTCGCGAGGCTTGGCCCCTCGCAAGGGTCTTGGATGCCTTGTTGATGAAGACGGGTCGTACGGCCTGCTGGCTTAGCCACGCCACGGGCCGCAGGCAGGCAAGTCTGGGGACCCCCGTTCCCAGAACGCCGACAGTCTCCATCATCCTTTCCTCACTTGGGACAATGCTCTAATAATGATGATCATCACACTTTATTTACTTACGACTCAAGAATTACAACTCAATACTTAGAACAAAATATGAGTCTATGTGAATGCCTCCGGCGGTGTACCGGGATGTGCAATGATGCATGAGTGACATGTATGAAGAATTATCAATGGTGGCTTTGCCACAAATACGATGTCAACTACATGATCATGCAAGCAATATGACAATGATGAAGCGTGTCATAATAACGGAACGGTGGAAAGTTGCATGGCAATATATCTCGGAATGGCTATGAAATGCCATAATAGGTAGGTATGGTGGCTGTTTTGAGGAAGGTATATGGTGGGTTTAAGGTACCGACGAAAGTTGCGCGGTACTAGAGAGGCTAGCAATGGTGGAAGGGTGAGAGTGCATATAATCCATGGACTCAACATTAGTCATAAAGAACTCACATACTTATTGCAAAAATCTATTAGTTATCAAAACAAAGTATTACATGCATGCTCCTAGGGGGTAGATTGGTAGGAAAAGACCATCGCCCGTCCCCGACCGCCACTCATAAGGAAGAAAATCAATAAATAAATCATGCTCCGACTTCATCACATAACGGTTCACCATATGTGCATGCTACGGGAATCAAAAACTTCAACACAAGTATTTCTAAAATTCACAACTACTCAACTAGCATGACTCTAATATCACCATCTCCATATCTCAAAACAATTATCAAGTATCAAACTTCTCATAGTATTCAATGCACTTATATGAAAGTTTTTATTATTGCCATGTTGTTCTAAAGGACTCTCAAAATAATATAAGTGAAGCATGAGAGAACAATTATTTCTATAAAATAAATCACCACCGTGCTCTAAAAGATATAAGTGAAGCACTAGAGCAAAAACTATATAGCTCAAAAGATATAAGTGAAGCACATAAAGTATTCTAATAAATTTCAAATCTTGTGAGTCTCTCTCAAAAGGTGTGTACATCAAGGATGATTGTGGTAAACTAAAAAGCAAAGACTCAAATCATACAAGACGCTCCAAGCAAAACACATATCATGTGGTGAATAAAAATATAGCTCCAAGTAAAGTTACTGATAGACGAAGACGAAAGAGGGGATGATTTCCTGGGCATCCCCAAGCTTAGTCTTTTGGTGTCCTTGAATTTTACCTTGGGGTGCCATGGTCATCCCCAAGCTTAGGCTCTTGCCACTCCTTGTTCCATAATCCATCAAATCTTTACGCAAAACTTGAAAACTTCACAGCACAAAACTGAAAATAGAAATCTCGTGAGCTCCGTTAGCGAAAGTAAACAAAACACCACTTCAAGGTACTGTAATGAACTCATTCTTTATTTATATTGGTGTTAAACCTACTGTACTCCAACTTCTCTATGGTTTATAAACTCTTTTACTAGCCATAGATTCATCAAAATAAGCAAACAACACACAAAAAACAGAATCTGTCAAAAACAGAAAATTCTGTAGTAATCTGTAGCTAACGCAAGTTCTGGAACCCCAAAAATTCTAAAATAAATTTCTGGACGTGAGGAATTTATCTATTAATCATCTTCAAAAAGAATTAACTAAATAGCACCTTCCAAATAAAAATGGCAGTGATTCTCGTGAGCGCTAAAGTTTCTGTTTTCTTCAGCAAGATCAAAAAGACTTTCCCCAAGTCTTCCCAACGGTTCTACTTGGCACAAACACTTATTAAACACAAAAAACACAACCAAAATAGAGGCTAGAAAAATTATTTATTACTAAACAGGAGCAAAAAGCAAGGGATAAAAATAAAATTTGGTTGCCTCCCAACAAGCGCTATAGTTTAACGCCCCTAGCTAGGCATAAAAGCGAAGATAGATCTAGGTATTGCCATCTTTGGTAGGTAATTCTTCAATGAGACACCTATAATTCTTAGGATTTTCTTCCTTTTTATTAATTATCAAACTCCTAGGAACAAAATCAAGAAAATCATTTGTAGCAAACGGTTCCTTAATGATAGAAAAAAGATTAGGATGAATACTTATTGATTTTAAATCCGCAGTTTCCTTACTAGAGGATTCCCTTATTTTTAGGAACATAAACAAGCTTGGCAATTTTAGTAGGAGGATTTGGAATATTTTTAACGGAAGAAAAAGCGGATCCCAAGTTGGTTATAATCCCCTCAAGTTTATCGATTCTAGTAGAATATTGATCTATTCTTTCATTAACTATGGGTTCTTTTTCCTTAAAAAAATTCAGAGTAACTCCCACCTTAGATCCATATTGGGTAATTTGGTTGTGGATCTTTTTATCCAAATTCTCAATCAACTCTATAGTAGCAACTTTATTCTCAATAATTTCAAGCCTTTGCATCACATGTTCCAAAGTTAACATATATATTCAAAAGATGCAAAGTAAAATAAACGCCAAAGGAAATAACTAAGTGTTGGAAGATTAATATGATGGAAGATAGACCCGGGGAGCATAGGTTTCACTAGTGGCTTCTCTCAAGAGCACAAGTATTACAGTGGGTAAACGAATTACTGTCGAGCAATTGATAGAATTGAGCATAGTTATGAGAATATCTAGGTATGATCATGTATATAGGCATCATGTCCGCGACAAGTAGACCGAAACGATTCTGCATCTACTACTATTACTCCACACATCGACCGCTACCAGCATGCATCTAGAGTATTAAGTTCATAAGAATAGAGTAATGCATTAAGGAAGATGACATAATGTAGAGGGATAAACTCATGCAATATGATATAAACCCCATCTTTTTATCCTCGATGGCAACAATACAATACGTGTTGGTTCCCTTCCTGTCACTGGGATCGAGCACCGCAAGATTGAACCGAAAGCTAAGCACTTCTCCCAATGCAAGAAAGAACAACCTAGTAGGCCAAACCAAACTGATAATTCGAAGAGACTTGCAAAGATAAACCAATCATGCATAAAATAATTCAGAGGAGAATCAAATATTGTTCATAGATAATCCCGATCATAAACCCAAAATTCATCGGATCTCGACAAACACACCGCAAAAGAAGATTACATCAAATAGATCTCCAAGAAGATCGAGGAGAACTTTGTATTGATATCCAAAGAGAGATAAGAAGCCGTCTAGCTACTAGCTATGGACACGTAGGTCTGAAGTAAACTACTCACACATCACCAGAGAGTCCATGGAGTTGATGTAGAGGCCCTCCATGATCGATGCCCCCTCCGGCGGAGCTTCGGAAAAGGCCCCGAGATGGGATCTCTCTGGTACAGAAGGTTGCAGCGGTGGAATTAGGTTTTCATGGTGCTCCTAGATGTTTGGGGGGTACGCGGATATATATAGGAGGAATAAGTGCGTCGGTGGAGCAACAGAGGGCCCATGAGGGTGGAGGGCACGCCCGGGGGGTAGGCATGCCCCCTGCCTTGTACCTTCCTCCCTTGTTTCTTGACGCCCACTCCAAGTCTCCTGGATCATGTTTGTTGAGAAAATCATGTTCCCGAAGGTTTCATTCCGTTTGGACTCCGTTTGATATTCCTTTCTTCGAAACCCTAAAATAGGAAAAAAAACAGCAATTTTGGCTGGGCCTCCAATTAGTAGGTTAGTCCCAAAAATGATATAAAAGTGTAAAATAAAGCCCATTAACATCCAAAATAGATAATATAATAGCATGGAGCAATCAAAAATTATAGATAACTTGGAGACGTATCACGCGGCACGATGTAGAGTGTTCGATGTTGGTGTACTTGAGCCGGAGAGGGTGAAGTCGGAGTGTCGACTTGAGCGGGTCCTTCGTGATGCAGACGAAGTGGAAGAAGAGAGGTTGAGCAACAAAGTGTGAATCTCATCCATCCTTGCGGCATTCTCTTGCTTGTGATTGTCGAGCTTGTGGTCGAAGTAGTCCCTTGTACGTTGCTCAGAGAGTCGCAAGTCGGCGGCGAGGTTGTCGATGCATTCACTCATTGCTTGTTGCTCTTGATGCAAAGCACGTTGTGCACCAAAGAGGTCGCTCTTGGTGACGTAGGAGTTCATGTCGTCGTCGTGCTCAATGAAGAGTGGGTTGGTAGAAGTACTTGGCCTATCCATCATTCCAAGAAAAAAGTGAGTGGTAGAAAGAGAAGAACGAATACCAAATGTACCTTGACCGAAGTTGAAAGTGGATCAATGATCACTCCAATGTAGGGCAAGGAAATAGCACAATTGGTACTAGCTCTTGTCGGTTTCTCACACCTACACAAGTAAAAGCTTACAGTGGAGCTTGGTTAGGATGGTGGCACAAAAATTTGATGCAATTTTTAGTGAGCTTCAATAATGTTGGAAAAGATTCGCAAGATGCAATGTAACAAGTAGACCAAGCATATAAGGTACACGGAAACACACACGCAAAAAGATAAGTGGGATCATGGAACCAAGGGTGGGCCAAAATGTGGAATCCACAAAATGCTCTTGTTGCACAACACTAGAGAGACGCTAGCACGATTGCACAATAAGAGGATACAAGAACTTGTGCACAACCTACTTAGCAAAAATGCAACGACTTCTATCCCAAATATGTTCTATGCAAGGTGTTTCGATGATATGATCCAAGATGATCGAGTATGACAATCTTAATGTTGTATTATGCTATGGTGCTTGCTTAAAAGCTCTTTGCTTATCTTTCCTTTTTGCTTAAAATCTTGTTTGGCTCTTTGATGTTGGAGCTCTTTTCTCATGCAATGCTTGACGAACTAAGATAGCAATTATGTATGCGATGACAACTTTGTGACACAAGAGATGATACCAAGATATGCAAGGAAGTATGATCACTAAAGTGTACAAGTCTTGTTGCCAGCAATACTCAATGGCTAGTCTCAATGGGTAAGCAACGCAATGGAGTAAGGCTATGATGGCTATCAATGTAATGGCAAGAATGATGTATCATGATACCAAGCCGAGGTTACCATTTCTTGCGGACGATATGGTGTCAAAATGGTGGACCGAATACCAAGATGTAGTGGAGGTGGTCGTTGTTGATGACGCATCCGTGGCGAAGATGAGCGGCGGTGATGTTGATGTCGAACCGTACCTAAATAGCCGAAACACAAGTAGGACACGGAACCGCAACTCAAATTCTCAAAGCAAAATTGGACCAAAGTTGTCGGAGTTGGAAGTGGTAAGCGATGGTGGTGGTATGCGGAAATGGTGGGGGGTATGCGGAAGTATATGTGGGCACTGAAACAAAATTTGGCGAAAAATGGGCAAAAAACGGGTGGTGGAGAGGAAGTGGTGCTGCCAGGGGCCGGACGTCTCGGGTTGTGGCCGGATGTCCGGGGCGCCGGATGTCCGGGCTCTGGGTCCATGGATGGATTCGAAGATCATCGCGAGGATAGGTCAAATCCGGGAAAAATTCGGAGAGATGTGTGGATGGAAATTGGGGAAAAGTGGATGGAAAGCTAGATCTACCTGCAACACATGAAATCCGCGGATCAAATCCAACAATACTTCATCACACCAACAAATCACAAAAAAAATTGAGGCTATTTTTGTGGGGAATTTTCGAATTAGGGACGAAATCAACAAAACTAGGCTACAAAACACAACGGGGAGGCTCCGAAATCGTGATCAACGTGGCTCTTGATACCAGGATGATGTAGGGTAGAACCCTAGTGGCCCGATCTTTCACGAAAGGAGCGGATCCCACGAAGAACGCGAGGAACACGAGGAGGGAAACGGGGGAAAACACAAGGGGAAACACAGGAGGAACACTCAAACTAACAAGAACAAGTCACACATGTGCTAAATCCTCGGATACATAAGAGTTCACATGGTACACGATCAACTAGGGACGATACAAGGGTAGCCGGTATTCTCTGTGAGGAGGTCTTGGGTTCTTCCCTAAAAGGGGTCTTGAATCCGCTTCGGGGATCTTCTCCGGTGGAGGCTCGAATCTCCGAGGAGAAGGTGTCCAAGTGGATGAGCAAATATCTCACACAAAATATGAGCTAATCCTTTGCCATCCCTAGAAAGTTGGACGAGGTGGAGTATATATAGTATAGGGGGTAGAAGGGGTACACGGGCCTCGGCCCTTTACTGTGCACAGACAGGGAGGCCGGATGTCCGGGCTGTGGAGGCCGGATGTCCGGGCTGTGGAGGTCGGATGTCCGGGCTGGTGAAGTTGGCCATGTTGCTCTCAGGTTCGGGGGTGTCCGGATATCCAGGATCGAGGCCAGATTTCTGGGCAGGGCCGGATGTCCGGGCTGGGGTCGGATGTCCGGGGCCTGTAGATGCTCGGCGGCTGGCTGCTGTTGTAGTGGACGACGCTCCAGGGGCCGGATGTCCGGGGTCACGGCCGGATGTTCGGGGCCTGGGACGTGTTCTTGTCTCCTTCCATTGAGTCTCTTCATCCGTGGACTTGGGGGCTTTTACATCTTCACGTGCATCTTCGAGAGGGTCCTTGAGGGAGTCCTGGACTAAGGGGTCCTCGGGCGTCCGGCCTGTTATCTATGGGCCGGACTGATGGGCTGTGAAGACATGAAGGCCGAAGACTGCACCGTGTCCGGATTGGACTCTACTTGGCGTGGAAGGCAAGCTTGGCGACCTAAGATTCCTTCTTATGTAACCGACTCCATGTAAACCCTAGATCCCTTCGGTGTCTATATAAACCGAAGGGGAAAGTCCGGAAAGGACAACACATATACTCATTACCATACTCACATAGGCTAGACTTCTAGGGTTTAGCCATCACGATCTCGTGGTAGCTCTACTCTTGTAACACTCATATTCATCAATATCAATCAAGCGGTACATAGGGTTTTGCCTCCATAGAGAGGGCCCGAACCTGGGTAAACATTGTGTCCCCCGTCTCCTGTTACCATCGATCCTAGACGCACAGTTCGGGACCCCCTACCCTAGATCCGCTGGTTTTGACACCGACATTGGTGCTTTCATTGAGAGTTCCACTCCATCGTCGACAAAAGGTTCGATGGCCCCCTCAATCGTCAATAATGACGCTGCCCGAGGAGGAACCTTCCTCCCCGGACAGATCCTCATATTTGGCGGCTTCGTGCTGCGGGCCAACTCGCTTGGCCATCTGGAGTAGATCGACAGCTACGCCCCTGGCCATCAGGTCGGATTCGGAAGCTTAAACCACGCCGCGGATGTCCGTGGAGACTTGACCTTCAAGGGACTTGAGCCCGCGGCGATCGCTCCCCCTCATCCCGATGAACGTGACTTAAATCTGTCATCGGATCACACCCAGGAGATGGTTCCTGCGGCTGCAACGACCTTAGAGCCGAAGCAGATCGAGCCATCCGAGGCCTCGGAGTCCACGGTGTTGGAGACGCATATGGACTCGACACCGTGCATTATTTGCTTTAACGGAACTTCGGACTCGTCTCCGGCTATACGTTTCGGACTGTGTACGCCTACGGACACCGAGCTAGATCGGTTATTGATCTTCGAGTTCAGCGCCGCTGACGTTTTCCAACACTCGCCTTTGGGTGACGTGCTAAAATCTTTAAAGAATCTATCCTTGGGGAAGGACTCCCAGCCGAACTATGTCCGGTTCGAGCTAGAGAAGGATGATGAGGAATTTTGCTTCCCACCCACCACCCACTTCATAGCCACCATCGATGACTTAACCGACGTGCTTGACTATGGCTCTGAAGACATCGACAGCATGGACGACGATGCTGACAAGGAGCAAGGCCAAGACCCGCCATTCACTGGATGTTGGACGGCTACCTCTTCGTACGACGTGTACATGGTTGATACACCTAAAGGATCTCACGACGACAAAGAAGAGCCGGATGCAAACAAAACCTCTGAGACACAGTCCAAGCGCCGGCGGCCCAAATGCGGCCCTAAGCCCCGTCGCTCAAAGGACGGCAACACTGGCACCGGAGAAAATAGTACTCCGGGCGACGCCGAAAACAGTGAAGACCCCGCCGGGGCTACATCCGAATAGGAACATGACAGCAGGCAAGACAACACTGACGAACAGGCCATAGAAGATGACCCGGAGGATGATAGTTACTGTCCACCCTCCGAGGAGGAGACAAGCCTTGGCAACGAAGACTTCATCGTGCCTGAGGATCCTCTCGAGCAGGAGCGCTTCAAGCTTCAGCTCATAGCCACTGCAAGGATCCTGAAAAAGAAACAACAGCAGCTTCAAGCTGAACAAGACCTGCTCGTCGACAGATGGACTGACGTCCTGACAACTGAGGAATACGGCCTCAACCACCCAGCCAAGAGCTACCCGAAACGCAGACTGGTACCTCAATTCGATGAGGAGGCGCCGGAGCATATATCTCCCTCGTGCAATGCGGATCGACCACCACGTGGTCGGGACAGGGTGGCGGAACAGCCAACCCGCGGTCGAGATAAAGCGGCAACTCAGGCCGAACAGCAGACCCCCCCCCCCCACCACCCCATCAAAATAGGGACAGGAGAGTCCGGGGCCATACGTACGACCTCCGATAGACCCTGGATAGTAGAGCAGGACACACAAGATCGATCTACGGATCACGAGGACGTGCCTCGAGGAGCAACGACGGCTACGTATTCGGACGTGACAAACCTAACCACGCTTGAGCCGAATGCGGCAGACGGACTCCTTCAGAGCTCCGCCATGATGCGGCCCAATATAGAGGCGCCGCACACCCGCTCAGCTTCACAGATAAAGTACTGGATCATGAATTACCCAAGGGGTTCAAGCCCGTCAATATCGAATCATACGACGGCACAACCGATCCTGCAGTATGGATTGAGGATTTCATTCTCCACATCCACATGGCCCGAGGAGACAACCTCCACGCCATCAAATACCTCCCATTAAAACTCAAAGGACCAGCTCGGCACTCATTAAATAGCCTGCCTGAGAACTCAATCGGCAGCTGGGAGAACTTGGAAGAGGCTTTCCTCGACAACTTCCAAGGAACTTATGTCCGGCCACCAGATGTCGATGACCTAAGCCACATAGTCCAACAACCCGGAGAATCGGCCAGAAAATTCTGGACTAGGTTCCTAACCAAAAAAAACCAGATCATCGATTGTCCGGACACCGAGGCCCTAGCAGCCTTCAAACACAGCATCCGGGACGAATGGCTAGCACGCCATCTCGGACAAGAAAAGCCGAAGTCAATGGCAGCCCTTACGGCACTCATGACCCACTTTTGCGTAGGCGAGGACAGCTGGCTGGCTCGTAGCAAAAACACAGCCAGCGAGGCAGGCCCTACAGAGGCCAAGAATAGCATCGGCAAGCTCCGACACAATAGACACAAACGCAGAAGCAATGGCGACAACACCTAAGACACCACAGTCAACGCTGGATTCAGTGGCTCCAAGTCCGGCCAACGGAGGAAACCCTACAAAAGAAACAGTGAAGGACCTTCTAGCCTGGACCGCATACTCGACCGCCCGTGCCAAATTCACGGCACCCCGGATAAACAAGCCAATCACACCAACAAGGATTGTTGGGTCTTCAAGCAGGTTGGCAAGTTAAATGTCGAAAACAAAGAAAAGGGATCACAAAGCGAGGATGAGGATGAAGAGCCCCGGCAGCCGAACACCGGGGGACAGAAGAAATCCCCCCCCCCCCAAGTCAAAACGGTGAACATGATATATGCCACGCACATCCCCAGAAAGGAGTGCAAATGAGCACTCAGGGACAACTACGCAGTAGAGCCAGTAGCCCTAAAGTTCAATCCGTGGTCATCATTTCCGATCACCTTCGATCGACGAGATCATCCGACTAGTATCCACCATGGCGGTTTGGCCGCACTAGTCCTGGACACAATCATCGACGGATTCCACCTAACACAAGTCCTGATGGATGGCGGAAGCAGCCTCAACTTGTTGTATCAGGATACAGTACGGAAGATGGGCATTAATCCCTCGCGAATCAAACCAACAAATACTACCTTTGAAGGAGTCATACCAGGTGTAGAGGCCCGCTGTACGGGCTCAATCACGCTGGAGGTGGTCTTCGGTTCTCCGGACAACTTCCAAAGCGAAGAGTTAATCTTCGATATCGTCCCCTTCCGTAGCGGCTACCACGCACTGCTCGGACGAACCATGTTTGCTAGATTTAACCAATCCCACATTATGCTTATCTCAAGCTCAAGATGCCCGGTCCATGCGGCGTCATAACAGTCAATGGCAATACGGAACGCTCCTTCCGAACAGAGGAGCAGACCGCCGCCCTAGCAGCTGAAGCACAGAGCAGCCTTCTCAAGCAGCATTATAACCCAGCTGTCGATCCCCCGGACACCATCAAGCGGGTCCGGACTACACTGCAACAGGACAGCGTGGCTCGTCAAGAGCTCGATTAGCAATTCGGCCTCTGTCCCAGCCCCAACAAGGTAGTGGCATTCGTACCATGCGTACACACTTACGCACTCAAAATTCCATGGACATCGACGGAGGTACGAGATAACCCGGGGTCTACAATCCAGCCAGACCGATCCCGGACACACATACTTTTACTTCTTTTTCTTACTTCAGGCACCCTTTTCCGCGGGCCTGATGTCAAGTCCTTTAGAAGGACTGAAATACAATGAAGGCAGGCAACATAGGTGTGTAGGGTAACCTTTATACGTTCTTCTTGACGGTATTCATACTTATTTCTCAGGACCCGCACGCTACGCCCTGTTGATGCCGGCATGTTAAATGGCCGGATACTTCTCGCGCCATCTGTACAAGATACGCCTTGACGTATCCATCCAGTTATAATAAAATGGGTCGTGGCCCAGTTCCTGTGGTTTTCGCTTCTTACTTTGTTTTTATTTCTGATCTGCTTATTTGCTGCATTGACACTCTTTTATGTTTAATATTCGCCAGGGGCTACCTGTCGCCCCACAATACGGCAGCACAGTCCGAACACTTTTTATATATGTTCGGCACCCGAATTTAGCATTATATGCATTGGCTCCGAATCATGTCTTTGGTCAATAGTTGGGTTGCCCGGCTCCTATGCTTGCTACCCTACGTTCGGCTCCATCGGCTAGGGTAGTAAAGGGAGAACTACTGCGATTGTTCCCTGGCTTTGACCAGACAAGCACCTCAGTAGAGAAAGCCGAAAAGTGACTGTCATGATGTGGCGAGAGCCGGTCAGCTACTCGAGGGTTACAAATCGTTGGAGATTTTTTCCGCGTTACGCGATAGATCGGAGCTTCCTGATCATACGCTAACAATACTCTGGATTAAACCAGGGGCTGCGCCCATGCTTTATTATAAAACTCCTATGGCTAAGTGAGGGTGTTAAAGCCATAAAGTCTAATTGCCTTGTTCGTTGCACTAAACAACTCCTTCAAGGACCATGTAATTGGATCAAGATTGTTTAGATTCCATCCCGAACACCTCCATACTATCTACGTGAGGGCAGAAGCCGACGACTGGCCAACCCTCAGATTACACGCAACACGGCCATACAGGAGGAAACAATTCAAAGCATAATAAAATTACTTCACAAAACTGGCTGTGCTCCCATAATACAAGGCAAAGGCAACATGAATACATTTATTCAAATACAATGTCATGCGAACATTGTGCCGCTACAAGTCGAGACCCTTCTACAACATCCTCGAAATATCGCTCGGGTGTGCGGTGCTCCTTGCCCTCCGGCGGCCCGCTAGCGACTTCAACAGCGTTCATCTTTGCCCACCACATCTTGCAGCGAGCGAAGGCCATACGGGCACCTTCAATACAGACAGAGCGCTTGATAACGTCCAGCCGAGGACAGGCATCCATCATCCGCCTCACGAGTCCGAAGTAGCTACAAGGCATAGCTTCGGCTGGCCATAGCCGGATTATCACATCCTTAATGGCTAGTTCGGCCACCCTATGCAGCTCCACCAGTTGTTTCAGCTGATCGGTGAAGGACACGGGATGCTCTGGTGCCGCATACTGCGACCAAAAGAGCCTCTCCGAAGAACCCCCTCCTTCGGCTCGATAGAACTCCACGGCATCTGATACACTGCGTGGAAAATCCGCAAAAGCCCTTGTGGAACTCCGAACCTGGGTTAGTAAAAGGTACTGCTTCTCCGCATACTTGCTTTGCATCTTAAATGCCTTACCCGCTGTGATCTTCTTGGACTCCTGGATCTCCTGGAGGGCGGCCTGGGCCTCATTCCGTGCGGTCTCTGCGCTCTGACGAGCCTTGGTGAGTTCAATCCCTCGAACCGACACATCATGCTCCAAGGCCTCGCATTTTTTCACCGCATCTTGGAGCTCCTGGTGGACTTCTTTGACCCAGGCATTTAGCTTCTTACGGGCGGCTTGCTGCTGGACAACCTGCTCCTCGGCCTCGCCCAAGGCCTTCCTCAAGGCCTCGACTTCGGTCGCGGCTTCTGCACATATCACAATACCGCTGTCAATATACAGCGTTTATCCCTTCCCGAACATATAGCAAGTCATTCCTCACCTTGCTTCTCTTGGAGACGAACCTTAACCTCACTAAGCTCGTTCTCGGTCCGCTCCAGCCTCCGCTTCAGCTCGGAGACCTCGGCAGCATGCGAGGTCACGGCCAACAGGGACACCTGCTTATAAATACATATTCAGTCAGCCTCTTTTAATTAAGGATCGATCCCCTGTCCGGTCCTCCTCGCTGAACACCGGACAGCGTTTCAGGGGCTACGGTCTATACGGGGTTTTTCTCTTTCTTACATCGAAACCTGTTAACAGGCTGCTGCAGGCTTCATTTAGTCCGCTCTTGGCGGACTGAACCTTCTCAATCACCGCACCCATAAGGATACGGTGCTCGTCGATGACGAAGGCGCTTTGTAGCGCCCCCATCGGGTCATCTGGCGCTCCTGGATGGACAAGAGCCACCGGTGGAGGCGATGCACCCCCCCCCCTCCTTCAAAGGGGGCAGCTCGCCCGATTCCGGAGCCACATGGGCCTCCAGAATCATATTCGGCTGAGGGCCGAACTGGATACAGCCCTCTTCGCCAGTCTCCATGGGGATTGACTCCCCCATGTGTCCGGCAGTGGAGGTCTCGCCTTGTGGCGCCTCCTGGACAACGTCCTGGGATCCTCCCTTCGGAGTGATCCTCCGGGATAATACTTCGGTGTCATCCCTGGCCCCGGGGGAGTAAGCAGGCGGTGGCGACATGCTCGCCATCTCTGACGGAGCCAACGAACCTCCAGATGAGGATCGCTGGATAAGGTCACGGGCCGGACTACAATAGTATGGATTAACCATGTTAGAATAATAAAAAGAAAGGGCTGGATGTGCGCATAAATAAGTCATGTCACTTACGATGCGGCTGGGGCCCGGTACGGGGGCGACACTCCAGACTACTGTCGACGTCCCATGCGGTGTCAACCGCTGGGGCACCCTTACTCTTTTTGGGCGCTTGCACCTCCAGATATGTCGAGGCCACCCTCTTTTTCTTCTTCTCCTCGGGAGGAGGGTTGTTTTCCTCCTCCCCCTCCTCTTCCTCGTCATTGTCCTCAGGAACAGAGGAATGGGCCTCGTCGTCTTCGGACACCGCGTCCGAAGTACCCTTGCAACAAGGGCCGATCTTGGCCCCCTTGGCTTTCTTCTTAGCCTTCTTCTCCGGCGCCGTATATGGCGCCGGCACCAGCATCTTCGTCAGGCGCGGGATGACTGGTTCTTCGGGCAACGGAGCCGGACACTGGATCCGCTTCGCCCTCTCCACCCAGTCCTGAGGAAGCAATACTAAAATCTCAGCCATCATCCTCGAAACATTTAAGTTGGGAGTACATCAAAAGTAACATACCCCGCTGGCAGGGCGGTTACAGTTGTGACCACGGTCTGAGTCCGTGGTCGGTGGCCTCTCGTTGCCCTTAAAGAGCAACTTCCAGGCCCCTTCGTGAGAGGTGTCAAAGAGCCTATTCAGGGTCTGGTGCTTCTTCGGATTGAATTCCCATAAAGGGCGGCTATGGTGCTGGCACGGAAGAATCTGGCGGATTAGCATCACCTGGATAATGTCGACAAGCTTGATGTCCTTGGTCACCATGCTTTGAACGCGCGTCTGTAGCACTATCAGCTCGTCAAATGCACACCAGCCCGGACTCTTCTCGATCCAGGAGGTGAGTCGCATGGGAGCTCTGGAGCGGAATTCAGCAGCGGCGGCCCAGGTGGTGCCGCGAGGTTCTGTAATATAGAACCACTTCTTCTGCCATTCCTTTATTGTCTCAACAAAGGTGCCTTTGGGCCATGAGACATTGGATAGCTTGCTCACCATGGCCCCTCCGCACTCCACGTGTTGTCCCTCCACCACCTTTGGCTTCACGTTGAAGACTTTGAGCCACAGCCCGAAGTGGGGATGGACGCGGAGGAAGGCCTCGCACATGATGATGAACACCGAGATGTTGAGGAAGGAATTTGGGGACAGATCATGGAAACCTATCCCGTAGTAATACATCAACCCGCGGACGAAAGGGTGGAGTGGAAACCCTAGCCCGCGGAAGAAATGGGGGATGAATACCACCCTCTTTGTGGGCTCCGGCGTGGGGACAACTTGTCCCTCGGCTGGCAGACGATGGGCGATCTCCTTCGCCAAATATCCGGCCACCCGAAGCTTAGTAATGTCCTCCTCCTTGACGGAGGAGACCATCCACTTGCCCTGACCACCAGATCCGGACATGGTTGCTTGAGTGGAAAGGAGATGAGAGCTTGGGCGTTGAAGCTTGAGATCAGAAAGACGGAGGCGGAGAGAGAGCGTGAGGAGAGGAAGAGGGAACCCTTGTCCCCTTATAAAGGCAGTAAATATTAAACGCCTCCTCACTTGCCCTAGGATTCGCATGTTCCCCAGGACTGTATAAACGGCACGGTTGAGTTACCCATGCCCGCATTGATGAGAATCCCGCAATAAGGGGACACGATCTCTGTTTTGATAAGACGTGCCAGTAGCAACCATGCCTCATAGCGTGGATTGGCTGAAGAAAAACGGTTCAAAATTATAACCAGACAGACGTGATGTCGTGTTAGGAAAAAGCTGTCAACAGATTAGATTCGTGCAAATATTATATTCTCTTTGCGATTGTGTGTGTGAAAGGTCCGGATACCATCATTGCATCCGAAGACTATCTTGGAGCTCAGAGAAAGGGGAACTCACCTTGCAATTCCGAAGATAATCTGCATGTCGGACTCCTCGTCATTGAAGCCAGGTTCAGGGGCTACTGAGGGAGTCCTGGACTAAGGGGTCCTCGTGCGCCCGGCCTGTTATCTATGGGCCGGACTGATGGGCTGTGAAGACATGAAGGCTGAAGACTGCACCGTGTCCGGATCGGACTCTACTTGGCGTGGAAGGCAAGCTTGGCGACCGAAGATTCCTTCTTATGTAACCGACTCCATGTAAACCCTAGATCCCTTCGGTGTCTATATGAACCGAAGGGGACAGTCCGGAAAGAACAACACATATACTCATTACCATACTCACATAGGCTAGACTTCTAGGGTTTAGCCATCACGATCTCGTGGTAGATCTACTCTTGTAACACTCATATTCATCAATATCAATCAAGCAGGACGTAGGGTTTTACCTCCATAGAGAGGGCCCAAACCTGGGTAAACATTGTGTCCCTCGTCTCCTGTTACCATCGATCCTAGACGCACAGTTCAGGACCCCCTACCTGAGATCCGCTGGTTTTGACACCGACAGTCCTCTTGGTACCTAATCATGCACAACGTCTCGGACTAAGGTAGTAGCCATGTCTCATGCATAGAAAGTGGAAGTTCGGAGAGGAGTGAGTTCACCTTATCTTCGATAGCCTTGGCTCGGGCTCTTGTCATTGGTCCAAGTGGTGTCGTTGGAGGTGTAGGCGTGTCCATGGGGATGATCATGGGATGCTCCGCATCAACAGGTGTCATCATCATGCAAAGCGTATGGTGTGACAAAGGATTGTGACATGGCATGTAAGCATATCAATCGAGCACAAGCAAAGATATCATGGGGACAAGCATGTAAATGTGAGGTAGTGATGCAAATATGTGTAACAAGAGAATAAGCATCTACCTCAAAGTCATAGCAATCATGCACAAAGAACTAGACAAATGGTCGATGGTAGGCATAAGAAACATTCACAACACCAAATAAAATGGAGTGTCTAAACACATGGGACAAGTGTAAGACAATCCAAACATAACGTGCAAGGGGTGTAGTGAATATCGTGTGGCACTCCACATAATGGAAAGAGCAATTGTTCATCATGTGTGAGGCAATCAAGGCAAGCATGTAGCAATCAATGGGACATGGCATATGTGAAGTGATGACATTGTTGCAACCAAACATATGAGAGGAGCAAGTAATCCAAGAATTGGACGCAACACACAAGGCATATATATCATGATACATGGAATGGTGGAAATGACAAGTCGAAGCAAGATCTCTAACATGTGAGCAATCAAGTGGTCCAATATGAACAAGAAGTCTCATGGTGCAAGCAACACAAGTAGTATGATCCGCAATATCCATGCTCAAGAAAGATGTCACCTTGAAGGCGTGTCCTTGTCGATTATTCACAATGCTGAAGTGGTAGGAAAGGTGTTGGAGAAGCGATTCGTGGTCGAATGTATGAGGCTTTCTCTCAAGAGCTCGAATGGTCAACTCATGTGAAGCGGAAGTCAACACAAGGTCCAAGTATCCTACACATGCACACAAGAAAGCAAAGAATGTATGCACATGGTAGATAAACACATCATCCATCATGATGGTTCTCTTCTCTTGCACATAACCATTAGAAGCACAAGTGCATGAATAATATAATGCAACAATGGCTATATTCATGGCACTAGGTATATGGTGCAAAGATGTAAGACAAGCATACTTCACAAGAAATATGTCAATATCTCCAAATATATGTGAGAATGCTATGGGGACAATCTCATGAGCAAAATTGGAATCATTGTTGCACTCAATACATGGCAAATTGTCTAACATGAGAGAGGCAACACATGGAGATATATGAAAAGAAGCAATAACAATCATGTGCAAAGCATGTAGATGGTTGTCATCAACCGCATTAAATGAGCAAGTATGAATCATCGGTGATGCAACATAAGCAATCGTAGTAATCAAGTTGTGCAAGCTAGTAGTGTGAAGATGCAACACACTAGAATAAATCATGGTAATCATGTCATGAGAGCAAATAATTGGCATAGGCAATGTACATGACATATCGCAAGCATGGACACAAAGCAAGATGAAAGTATCATCATAGGCACGGGGTACAAAGAAAACATGGCAATAGCAAGCAATATCTCCACCAAGCTTGCAAATACACATACAAGTACTAGAATCAATCATCATGTGTAATGCAAAGCATGGGTCACAAATGCATGTCAAATGTATAGGAATGAACATATCATGCAAAGTGAACATGGCAAGATGGGCATATAATATGTAATGGACAATAACCCATAGCCAAGTGAGGGCCATGTAGAAGAAATGCGCGAAGTATTTGCGTGAAGAGAGCGGTGGAAAAGGCAATCCATGGGATCCCAAGTCATCATTGCTCTCTAGAGCTCGTTTTGTCAACTCGTGGGATTGCGAGGTTGACAAGTATTCATGGGTACCTACACAAAAGAAACACAAATGGAAGAAATTGTGTGTGTGGTAAATGTACACATCATCCATCATGATGTGTATGTGCACGTGAGAGTTAGCACAAGATAAGCATCGATCAAAGAAATTTGATGCATGGTACAAGAACATGTCATCCATCATGAAAGAATAGTTATTGTGTATAGCATGATGGGGACACAAATTGAGCATACAAGTATAAGGCACAACAATAGCATTTTTATTCATGGGGAGCATATTGTGCACACAAGTGTTGGGATCATGCAATGTATAGGATGAATCAAAATCTCCTAACATGTACGAGGAAACTATGGGGGTCTCCTCATGAGCAATATCGGAAACATCATATGGAGAAAATGGACAACATCCAAAACAATGCATATCTGAAGCTAGGTGGTCATGGCATGGTATATGAGATAAATGATGCAAAGGGGGCATATCAATATCATCACAGAGAAACAAATGCCAATAACCATGGGCTTGTCATCTATGCCATATGTGCAAACTAGGTTTATTTTAATAGCATATGCATAGTCACTATGAAGAGATTGCAAATATGACATATTATTGATCTCATGCATAGCATATGACAAGTCAAGCGGATTGGCAAACATGATGTGACCTAAAGAATTGTCACAAGAAATCCTATGCAACATGGCATCACAACTAATAGACTCCACATGGCAATCATCAAACTCATAATAAATGGGTAAATCATCGTATGGGGAAGTCGCACTAGCATGAAGCATGGTAATAGGTTGATCAACATCATGCAAGCAATCAATGTCAAGAATGTCCACTAGTGGGACTAGAGCATCACCGTCACCTATGTCACCGTTTTCATTCCACTCAAGTGGTGTAGGTGAGGTGGGAAAGACCAAATGATGGTCATATTCATCTTGATGGAACCATGTGGGGGTGCATCACAATCCACCATGGCCATCGTCTTGTCCAAAGGTAGGACGAAATCGTCGCGAATCGACGCGTCATCATAGATGGGACCTAGCACCAAATGAGAAGACACAATAGAGGTAGAGGTCAAGTCGTTCATGTTGAAAGTGGCCTCACATGACTTATCAACTATCTCACTATCTCTATGTGGTGGTTCACTCACTCCCTCAAGGTAGGTGCACTCAATCTCACGTATGGTGGAGTCACTCATCTCACTCAAGTGGTGGTGGTTGTGGCTCTCCTCACATGGGAATTGTGGCAACACATCATATATGGGGCTAGTGGTGAAGTCACTCTCACTCTCAATATGGTGGCAAAAATCACCCAAGTCATCATACATCGCCGTGGTCGAAGGGAAAATCCCATGCTCAACCATCTTGTCATCATCGCCGTGGATGAAGGCTGAAGATGGCACATCATCACTCTCCTCCATGACCGAAGGGAAAATCCCATGCTCGATCATCTCGTCATCATCGCTGTGGATGAAGGCCGAATATGGCACATCATCACTCTCGCCTCCTAAGATGGAAGCATCCTCCGTGCTTGTCACCTTGTCGCATGCCTCCAAAGCTTGTTTCTTGAGGGTCTCTGTAGTCGTACTCGACACTGCACCGTCTTGAAAAAGAGTCATGGAGGACGCGGCATCATCAATGCCACAAAGAGGTATGGCAGTGAAGTCAAACTTGGGAGCATCATCTTGGAGCTCGTCGGGCTTGGACATCTTGGTGGTACTATCCTCATGCTCGTTCTCATGGAGCTTGGTCGTCGCGAAGTGAGCTTGGGGTGGAGAAGCCTTGGCCTTCATGATTTCTTGTTCCGCCTTGAGAGCACCAATGTAGTTGTCGTCGAGGGACTTGTAGTTCTCGAGGAAGATAGTCTTGGAGATGTCGTTGTTCAATCCCATCATGAAGTAGAACTTCATAGAAATGGGTTCATCCACGCCAGCTCATCGCAAGGCAATCTGCATCTCCTTGAAGTACCCATTGATGGACTCGGATCCTTGGATGGTGTTCTCCAATTGGCGTTGAAGTTGTTCCATGTAGGTTGGAGGCACGAACTCTCGTCGCACAGCTCTCTTCGTCTTGGGCCAACTCATGTCATAGCTCTCCGAAGGTGTGTGAAGCCACCATGTGGATGCGTAGTCATGGAAGTTCGTTGTGGCCCACTTCACTTGATCTTCAAGAGGAACTTCATGTAGCTTGAGGTAGTCGTCCATGAGGTGCTCCCACTCGAGATACTCCTCGGGTTCTTGAGTCCCATAGAAAGGAATCTTGTGGTCGGTGTTGAGGTCGTAGTAGCTCGTGGAAGTCATGGACTTGAGCTTGGGGAGCTTCTCTTGAGCGTAGTCTTGAGGTGCTTGTTGGCGAAGATGTCGTATGTCGGTAGGCAAAGATGCCTTGAAGTCGCGTGGCAAAGATGCCAAGCAAGATGGTGAAGTCGTTGAGAGGTTCTTGGTGTTGAGCTCTTGACCTTCATGTTCATGGTGGTGATGGTGTCGATGCCGATGGGACCTTGCCGGAGATGGTAGCTTGGAAGCATGTGTACTTGAGCATCTTCTCGAAGATGAGGAAGATCGCTTGTAGGACTTGATGAGGGCTTTGATCTCCTCCATTTGAGCTTGCATCTTGGCATCGGTAGAGTTTTTCGTGGCATCGAACTCGTCGTTGTTGTTGTAGACCGAAGGTGAAATGCCTTGCCTATCCATCACAAGACTCGAGTATAGGTGAGTAGGAAATGAGATAAACAATACCAATTTACCTTTTCCCGAAGTTTAGGATGTATCCCGTTTTCACTCAATGTGAGATGAAAGAATAGTAGAATTGGTACCGGACTTGTTCACTCACACCTACAAACTAAAGCTTATGGAGTAGCACGGTGAGGATAGTGGCACAAAAAATTAATGCAAAATGTTAGCAAGAGTCAATAATGTTGAAAGAGATTACAAATTCGCAAGTGAAACAAGTAGACCAATAGCAATATGTGGCACACGGAAACACACGCACGGATAGATAAATGGGGTCGTGCAACCAAGGAATGAGCTCAAAATGTGGAGTCCATGGAAAACGCTCGTGTTGCACAACTCAAGAGAGACGCTAGCATGATTGCTCAAAAGGCGGATACGACACTTGTGCACAACCTATAAGATGCAAAATGGATAACTTTCTATCCCAAGTATGCTATGTGTATGATGTTCCGGTGGTATGATCCAAGATGATCGGATATGGCAATCTTATATGCAATGTGGTATGATGCTATGGCTATTGCTTACAAGCTCTTTTGTTTCTCTTTTTTCTTTGCTTAAAAGCTTTTTTTGTATATGGCCACAATGCGAAATGCACAAACCAAGATAGCAATTAGGTATGTACGGGAACAGTCTTGTGACACAAGGGATGATATGATACCAATATGATATGGTATGTATGCAATGTATGGTGTAGATCACTAATGTGCACAAGTAACGTTGCCGACAATACTCAAAGTCTAGTCTCGATAGGCAAGTGACGCAAAATGGGCTAGGTGTTATCAATGCAATGGCAAGGGAATATACAATGGAGGGATACCACGATACCGAGATGATATGGAGATTACCGTCCATGGCGATGATAAGTGGCGGCGATCTTGATGGAGATACCAAGATGATGGAGACTCGTCCCTAAGTAGCCAAAACACCTTAGGAAATGGAAAAACCGCGAACTCAAAATCTCAAATGTCAAATGGTGGTAGCGGGAATGCGGTGGTGGTTGCGGAAGCTCAATGGGATTGCGGAAATGCAAGGATGGGTTTTGAGACGCAATGCAGAAGTGGAGGGTAAGGTGGTGGACTATACACGGTGTCGGAGTTGGAAGCACGGTCCCTAAGTAGTCGAAACACCTTAGGAGACACAACTAACAACACAAACAAAATTGGGTTAAACTGGGTTGGCGGAAGTGTATGGTGGCCAAGCCTATGCGGAGGTTATGGTGGTGGTGGTGGTTGATGAAGAAGCAACCATCCCTAAGTAGCCTAAACACCTTAGGAGACTCAAATCACAACTCAAACAACCACTAATGCTAAGGGGAACAAAATTGGTTAGGTTGCGGAAGTCGGTGGCGGTTATGCGGATGATAAGCTGGAAGACCTAGGCAAAGATGCCAAAGTTCCAAAATTTTGATGGAGTCAAATGGTGTTGGAAGTATTATTTTTGGGAAGGGGGATGTCAAGAGCTTCTCAACGAGCTAAAGAACGCGAAAATTGTACTCCGGATGAATTAGTTATGGACAAAACGGTGAAACGGGGAAGGCTGAAACCCCAGGGGGCGGACATCCGGGGTCGGGGCCGGATATCCGGGGGTGTATGTCCAGAACCGTGCATATTTTATGCTCCAGGAGCGGGATGTCCGGCTTGGGGCCCGGATGTCTGGCCCGGCGATTCCAGATCTCGTTTGGGGCAGAAATTTTCGAATTGGGGGTGGAAATTGATGATTTCAATGCAAAATTTGATGGATTTCGTGGATGGAAAGTGGGTAAACTTGGGGGAAAGATAGATCTACTCAAGAAACAATGAATCCATGGATCAAAATCAACAAAATATCATCACGCCAACAAATCACAAAAAAATTGAGGGGCTATTTTTGATGGGGATTTTTGAAATTGGGGAAGAACACAACAAAATTAGCCTAGAAAACAATGAGGGAGGCTCCCAAATCGTGATCAATGTGGCTCATGATACCAAGATGATGTAGGATGGAACCCTATACAGCCGATCTTTCATGGAAGGAGCGGATCCCAACTAAGAACATGGAGAACATGGGGAAGAACAGAGAGAAATCACAAGGGGAAACACTCAAGAACAAGTCCAATCACACATCTACTAGACAATCAAACACACAAGATCCACAAGGTACATGAACAACAAAGGGAAAGATACAAGGTAAGGTTCATCTCCATGAGGAGGTCTTGAATCCACGAGGGGATCTTCCCGTGAGGGGTCTTGAATCCAAGGTGGATCTTCTCCGAAGAGGGGCTGCGGTCTCTCTCGTGGAGTAGATCCGTAATGGATGTGCAAAGCTCTATCTCTAAATGAGCTACTGCTTTGCTAAACCTAACTAGGAGGAGGGGGAGTAGTATATATAGTCTAAGCCACGAAGGGGTAAGTGGGAAAGGGATACATGGGCCTCTAGCCCGACTCTGCGCGCAGGCAGGCACCGGATGTCTGGGCTGTGCGGGAGGCCGGATGTCCAGGGCACAGGCCGGATGTCCAGGGCACAGGCCGGATGTCCGAGCTGAAGTGGCAGTTTGAGTCCTTCTTTGGATATGGGGTGCCAGATTTCCGTGAGGGATTCCAGATGTCCGGGCATTGCTGAGGCGTCGGATGTCCGGGCACACGGGCCGGATGTCCGGTCGGTGATGCTTCGGCCGTCTGTTGGTGCAGCTCCTTGGAGGCTGCACAGGCGCCGGATGTCCAGCCTCTAGCCCGGATGTCCGGCCGCTGTAGCTTCAGCAGCTCCGACTTCTTCCTTTGTTGCTTCCAGGCTTCCCTCGTGGATGGTGTAGTTGTTCCTTGGCGCTTGCACTCCTCCTCGTCGTTCGTAGTGTTCCGACAATACCTATGCATGCACACGAGTGGAGTGTCAAGTAGTATACCATCCTCGAAGGTGTCAAATGAGCACGTGTAAAGGAGATGATTCACCTTTGTGTATGTGAAGTAGATGTCGCACATGTCACTCACTAGACGGACTCTTGACATGGTGATGTCCATAGGATGCTCCGCATCAGGAACTATTTTTCTACTCTGGGTAGCATGAAAGTTCGGGAGTCCTACTCTGTCATGACTCGGAGTATGGCATGATCTAGAAATCGAAAACAGAGTAACAAAATACTGGACTCAGACTAGGACTGGTGGCGGAGATGAATCTAGTGGAACTCGGACTGGTGGCGGCGACGAATCTGGTGGAACTCGGATTGGCGTGATGGCGGCAGATAGGTGGTGGCGGGTATGGACTCGGATTGGCGGTGAATATGTGGTGGTGGTATATGGCAGCGGTGATGAAGTTGGTGCGGTGGTGGTATACGGCAGCAGCGATGATGATGCGGGGGTGATATATATGGCAGCGACGACGTGAAAACCTATGAACAGAACTCGAAACTCTAAAGGACTAGACGCTAAGACCAACAACTTGACACGATGATGCAACCGCAAATTCAACAAAGCAAATACAGAAAATATTATGCAAAGGCTCATATTGGTTCGGATAGGATGAACTAACCCTATTTTTTGGCTTTTTCATGGACAATAGGTATGAAGAACAGACTCGCTCGAAACTACGAAAAAACTGTAAAATCTCACTGAGCAACCTGAAAATCTGATACCACTTGATAGAGGCGAAGGTGTTCCGATGTTTCGATGAGATGGTGGCTATCGTTTCCTATGGGAGTCGACCTTGATGATCCGACTACGAACGTGCGAGACGTTGCGCCTTAGCAATCGCTAAACCAACTTCCAGGGGGTTATTGACCACGCCGAAGCACAATCAACCTGACCACGATGGTCTGTTTCCTGCGAGCCAACGAAGAACAAGCAAGAAACTGAGATTGCAATCTGGATATTGCGAATATAAGATGAAATCTTTATTGATCAAGGTGGGTTCTGTGACGTCTTGGTCTGGTCGTTGAACACAAATGAAGTACGCGAAGTTGCAGCTATGGCGAACTTTTGATCTAAACAAAACCCAAAGCCTAAACGATGCCCTAAGGGATGTATATATGGAGGAGAGAGGGGGGAATTTAGTGGCCCTTGGAGGAGGGGTCCGAAACCAACCCTAACTCTTGTTTCCCCACACATACGGACTCTAAAAACAACCTATAATCAAGTATTTCGAAATTACATGGGCCTGGACCAAAAATAAGGTGAAACAGCACCTAGGATAGCTTCTGGACGAAATTTATGAAGTGGCATCTTGTATATTTCATCCAAGGCTTCATGCATTCATTATGGTGGCTTCAAAGTCCTGTAATCATCACTTGTAACTCCGTTCTTGTTCCCCTTGTGCACGCCATCATCTCCATGCTTGAACTTGCTCCAAGGTTCATCTTTCTTGTCCAAGCTAGGCCCTTCATTTGTAAGCAAAACAAATGTATCCAATTTAGGCAGCATCATATTCTCATGAACATTAGAATCGTTACCAAGAAAAGAAAGTACCTAGTAATTTAATTGGCGTGCGCGAGCTCTAATAATTGATCCAGTATGTATAGCTGTAGGGGTTGTGGGTGTAACAATGGCATTGATGTCCTCATCATCATGGTTGTAGTATGTTGGCACGAAATGTGCTCTCATGACATCCTTCATTTGCGCCCAAGTAGTGATGGGTGGTTCACCTCTTGACTCACGGCGCTAAATGACGTGTTCCCACCAAATGAAGACGTAGTCTTGGAACTCAAGGGATGTCATCGCGATCTTCTTCTCTTCCTCATAATTGTGCAAGCGAAAGTTTTTGTCAATCTTCAATGCCCATGAAAGGTACTCTTCGGGATCATTGCTTCCATTGAACTTGGGCATGGTGAACTTCAGCTTGCCGTATCATTGCTCTTCAATGTGTTGGGGTCGGGGATGTTGATGTCCTTGACGAGGAGGATTGTCTCCCTCAACTTGCTCTTGTCTAATAGAGGCGCGGGTTTCCCGATCGTTCGATGAGATGATAACTATCGATTTTGTGGAGACGACTTTGATGATCCGACTACAAACGTGCACGGCGTTGTGCCTTAGCAATCGCTAAACCAATCTCCTGAGGTTACTGACAATGCCGGAAGCACGGTCAGCCTAACCACGAAGGTCTATTCCTGCAAGCAATTGAAGAACGAGCAAGAATATGATAAAGCAATTTGAATGTTGCGAGAATATATGAAGTATTGATAATGGTGGGGATCCGTAAGCGGTCTTGGCCTGGTCGTTGGACACAAACGAAGTACACGAAGTTGCAATGGCTAACTTTTAACTAAACAAATCCGAAGGAAAAAGCTACTAGATGGATCTACTTATATAGGAGCAAGTGGTGGCAGCCAAGGAGGTGAGAGAACGTCTCAAGTCAGCCTAAAACCTACCCTAGGTCGTACAAGGCTCATGGACCCAAATGGAGGTGACGCAACACCTTTGGACTTGTTGTTTGACTCGGATTCTGCTGTAGCATTATATTGTTTCATCGATATCTCAATACTCCGGACGAATTTTAAGGTGAACCCAATTGGGTTGCAAAGAGCACGAAATCTACTTTCCAACAAAAAAAGAATCACCTAATTCAGAGTCCGTATGAAAAAGTTGTTGGCGTTTTGAGTCAGGTATGTCTGTGCAGTCCGAATCTGAATCCAGAACGTGAGAGACTTGGACTCTATCTTCTCTTGGCCCAAAAGTGACGTGAGAGGACTTTTGGAACAGAATCTAAACTTCCCCTTTTTCCTTTTCTTCATATGTGGATTGTACAAATGTCCCGTACACCTGCAATTAGACAAAACATAAAAGTGTGTGAAGTATTTTTGTTCTGGATAACATAAATAGATTATTGAATAGTTTGCACTAGAAATCACTTGACAACTATCCATGTATGCAATATGTTTGGTCGTATCCAAGGTAGTCATGTCCTCATCATCCTCCCCTTCTTGAAAACAAAGCCGTCCTCGGCGTTGCTTAATCTGAAATGTGGCTAACAAAAGAGACAAGGTGTACATGTTGTATATGTATATATCATCCATTTTTAGTTCCCTTGATTTTTGCACATACAACACATGCATACATGAGTAACTTTCATAGATCATAAAATATAAAGCCAAAATATTATCATAAGTAGAAGGCATGAAAATATTGCAACTCGGTTTGCACATATAAGTGAAGCTCTTATTCATATCAAAAGATTGACAATATTCATCATTAAACCATCCCAACATTCGTGAATAAACCTTACGTGCATCAAATTTACATGCTACAACATGCTTAAATAAGAAAATACGCAATAAGTCATTTGACACAGAATGATCATCAAGATTAGAGGTCATATCAAAATTATTAAACATTGGCACAATTATTTTAAAATGTATTTGATCCAAATCTGATTTATTTCCTGATTCACATGGTTCTTTGACATCAACAGATTCAATGGGCGCACTCAAAATTGTTGGTATTTCAGTTGTTTGATCACACTATGCATTCATAATAGTAACATGATTCTCTAAAATAGGTGGCGTGCTCAAATCAACAGGTAACTCAACACATGATGTATTTAAGTTAATTAGGCATGCATCATTATCATGTGAAGTTATATCATAAATACCTTTACTGTTACCTTGTCGCAAAGACGTAGCTGATGTAGGTACGAACGATGACAATGTACCATACTCTTGAGATGATGTCGTCGCGCTCATAATCTAAGGTGGGGCTGCTCTAGTAGGTGCAACGGTGGAGGAACCAACCGGTGGTGGTGAGCATGAACTGGAATAGTAGTTGTTGTAGTCACCCAATGCATCCTCCTGTATCTGTCTCTCAAAGGTACAAGTGCGAACATACATACTAGTAATGCAATGAGGAATATACTGAAATCTTGCATGAATATCATGGTTCAAACCACCAAAAAAATCTATTGATTGTATCATCCTCGGATTCTTCTATGTCACACTTATGCATATAAAATTTGAACTCTTGGTAGTAAGCATGAACAGTGTTATGTTCCAATTTGCGAAGCAATTCACGACGATAGTAAGGAGGAAAAGGTTGTTTTCTCATTACAGCTTTCAAATCTTTCCAAGTTGTGTGTTGGTTACCAATGTTTTTCTTACAATGTACACTCCACCAAACAAAAGCAAAACCAGTAAATATTCTAGTGGTAGCTTGTACTCTCTCAAGTTGAGAAAAATCATGGTGACTAAAAACTTGTTCTACTTCGAGCTCCCAAGCTAGATAAATAGAAGGATTAAACCGACCCTCAAATGACGGTAAAGAGATAACCTGACCATGTGCTTGTGTGTGTTGTCCCAACTCTTGTGATGGTGAAGATGTGTCCGTCGTCCAAGAACTTCTATCTCCGGAACCTGTCACGATTAGTAGAAATAAGAAACAAAATTCGAGAATAATGTTCCTATGAACTATTGGGATGTGGTTATAAAGTGCTCACAGTAAAGCAAATATCAATATCTTACAAGTTCTTACCATGCGGCAGGTGGTGACAGGCAACCAGCGGTGTCAAATAACTCCGAAGATTGTGTAAAGCAATTGCCAGGGGAACGTACGTATACACGGTGTAGAAATATGTGGAGCTGGGTTGGCTATATATGGTAGCAAAAGATTAGCAATAATCAATTCAGAGATGCAATGTTCAATAAACGCTCAACGACGGTACTGTGCTGGTCCTAGGCTAGACCGGACTAGAGACACGAGCCTAGAACACTAATGAGGTTACGACGTAACACAACTAGCATCATTGAACGATACTAAGTAGCTCTGGACAGCAAGATATAAGTGAAGATCACAATGGCAGTAAAGATAATGATGTGAAACAACAGCCAAGCAGGATATATCAAGAACTTTGTCTCCAACTTTCCTCTGAAAAAGTTTGTGCCAATTTTTTGATTATTTTTTTCAAGAATGGTATTGACTCAAGCTTTCAAACACAAAAGGAATCACTCAATTCCGAGTTGATATGAGGAGTGAAAAAATTCTCAAACTGGCCTGAAAAACTGGAATAAGCTGTGTTCGTGAACTTCGGAGGGCAAAAAGATCTATTTAGAAGCCGATTTTGAGGTGCCAAATATTGAAATAGCTTCTGCAACTATTTAGATGCGGCTCGTTGCTAGCTTTTATTTGAGTACTCGTGGAGCCAAAACGGACTTCATATGAAGAAGTTATGTTTGTTTTACTGCATAGTGCACAAAACAGATTCCAATCTGAATTCAACTACGAGATTGAGTCTAGATAGATCTGAATTTTGTTTTTTTTCTCTCTTTTTTTCCTCACACTTTTTTTTGTTTTTCTTTCTCTTTTTTTCTCTAACTTTTTTTCTCTCTGCCTTTTTTTCTCTCCCTCTTTCCAAGACAAACTAGATAAGATGCAGACTAGATCAAGCGAAGATGTGAATGACCTCAACTATGATTGTGACAATGAGCTATGGGTAGCACGTGGTGGAAATTGATGGATGGTGTGGTGGACAGCGGAAGGGATAACGATGCAGCGGCGACGTGACTAATGTGAACAGAACTCAAAACTCTAAACGAACTAGACACTAAGACCAGCAACTCGATATGACGATGCAACCGATAATTCAATAATGCAAATAATGAAAAGAAAATTGCAAAGGCTCAGACTGGCTAGGACAAAGGATGAATAGATCTAACTTTTTTGTGGCTTTTTCTTGGACAATAGGTAAGAAAATAAATCTAATCTAGGGATAACTGGAAATTCTCACTGAGCAACCTGAAAACTGATACCACTTGATAGAGGCGAGGGTGTCCTGATCTTTCGATGAGATGATAACTATAGATTTTGTGGATACGACTTTGGCGATCCGACTACAAACGTGCACAACATTGCGCCTTAGCAATCGCTAAACCAATCTCCTGAGGTTACTGACGATAAAAGTGTGTGAAGTATTTTTGTTCTGGATAACATAAATAGATTATTGAATAGTTTGCACTAGAAATCACCTGACAACTATCCATGTATGCAATATTTTTGGTGTATCCAAGGTAGTCATGTCCTCATCATTGTCTTGGAGGATTTCCATTGTCTTCTTGCTCTTGGTGAACTTGAGGTTCTTGTCGAGGTTGTGGACAAGCTTGAGGAACTTGACGATCCACTCTTGATTGATAAATCCTCTCTTGGACTTCATGGCAAAGCGCTTCTTGTTCCTCACGCGCTTGCCGGTTGCGTGTGGCTATGGCTCGACTTGAATCTCAGAGGGCACATTGCGCCTCAAGTACTTGAGCTTCATGTAGTTGTTATTCTTGACGTTGTGCCTCGGCATCTTGTGCAACTTGGTGTTGTCGCACTCGCTCTCCCTCTTGTTGTCATAGGCGTTGCCGTTCTTGTGCTTGCGCGAATGTAGCTTGGTTTTTACGATGTCGATGCTCTTGTGCTCGAAGTTGCTCTGGATTATCGGTGTCATGTAGGGGATTGCGATTTGCTTGACGATCTTGATGCACGGCATGACGAAGAGTGTTCGATGTCGGAGTACTTGAGCCATAGATAGTGTCGTTGGAGTGTCGACTTGAGCGGCTTCGTCTTGAGTAGGACGAAGTGAAAGAAGAGCGGTTGAGCAACAAAGCCCGAATCTCATCCATTCTTGCACCATTCTATTGTTTGTGGTCGTTGAGCTTGTTGTCGAAGTAGTCTCTTGTACGTTGCTCGGAGAGTCGCAAGTCGGTGGCGAGGTTGTCGATGCGTTCGTTCATTGCTTGTTGCTCTTGATGCAAAGCTCGTTGTGCACCGAAGAGGTGGCTCTTTGTGACGTAGGAGGACATGTCGTCGTCTAGCTCGATGAAGAGTGGGTTGGTAGAAGTACTTGGCCTATCCATCATTCCAAGCAAATATGTGAGTGGGATAAAGAGAGGAACTTATACCAAATGTGATGTAGGGTGGAACCCTATACGGCCGATCTTTCATGAAAGGTGCGGACCCCAACGAGGAACACGAGAGGAAACACGAGGAAAAACACGAGAGAATCACTCAAACCAACAAGATTCGGTCACACATATGCTAGATCCAAGTACACATAGAGATCACACGGTCCAAATCCAACAAGGGGCGATACATAGGGTAACCGGTTCTTCTCTGTGAGGAGGTCTTGAATCCACGAGGGATCTTCCCATGAGGGGTCTTGAATCCAAGATGGATCTTCTTCGGAGAGGCCGCGGTCTCTCTCGGTGGAGTAGATCCGGATGGATGAGCAAAGCTCTATCTCAAATGAGCTAAACCAATGCTAACCCTAGAAAGAGGGCGGAGGAGGAGTATATATAGTCTAGGGGGGAGAAGGGGTACATGGGCTTTGGCCCTACACTATGCGCGGATAGGGGAGGCCGGATGTCCGGGCTTTCGCGAGGGGCCGGATGTCTGGGCTGGGGTGGCCAGATGTCTGGGCTGGTGGGGTTGGTCTTGATGCATTCGAGACGGAGGACGCCGAGTTTCCGGGCTTGGTCTGGATTTCCGGGCTGAGGCCGGATGTCCGGGGCCTATAGGTAATTGGCGGCTGTCGTGGTGGATGCTCCAGGGGCCGGATGTCCAGGGTCATGGCCGGGTGTCCGGGTCCTGGAAGCTGCTCTTCACTCCTTCCATTAGTTCTCTTCATCCGTGAACTTTGGGACTTGTCCGTCTTCAGGTGCATCTTCGGGAGGGTCCTCTTGGTACCTAATCATGCACAGCATTCCGGACTTAGGTAGTAGCCATGTCTCGAGTGGATCATATGTGATATCACTAAGGAAGGAAGTCACCTTGGTCTCGAGAGCTCTAGCTCTAGCTTGTGTCATAGGTCCTCTTGGCACTTGGTGAGACGACAATAGGTCCATGGGGATGACCGTAGGTTGCTCCGCATCATCTCCCCTCCCTTGGGAAAGATCCGTCCTTGGATCGAAATCTTCATCACCATGGTAGGGAGAGAGATCTTTGACGTTGAAGATGTCGCTCACGGAGTACTTGTCTCATGGAATGTCGATCCTGTAGGCATTGTTGTTGTAGTGTTCAAGCACATTGAAGGGTCCATCCGCTCATGGTAGAAGTTTGGACTTGCGTTCATTGGGGAAGCGCTCCTTGCGAAGGTGTAGCAACACAATCTCCAATGTTGAATACCATGGGTGCTTGTTGAGGTTGCGCTTGGTCGCGAGTCGTTGTACTTGGCGCTCAATGGTGTGCCTTGTATCTTCATGCATCTTATTGAGATAGTTTACTTTGGCACTCGTGTCCTTGTTTGTGCGCTCTTGTAGTGGTAGGGGAAGAATGTCCAATGGGGACAACGGGTTGAAACCGTAGACGACCTCGAAGGGGGACTTGCCGGTAGTCGAATGTCTTGCTCGGTTGTAGGCGTACTCAACGATGGGTAGACACTCCTCCCACTCCTTGATGTTCTTCTTGATCAACACGTGAAGTAGAGAGGAGAGTGTGTGGTTGGTCACCTTCGTTTGGCCATCAGTTTGTGGATGGTATGCCGTGGAGAAAAGTAACTTGATTCCGAGCTTGGCGCATAATGTTTTCCAAAAGTAACTCAAGAACTTGACGTCGTGGTCCGAGACAATCGTCTTTGGTACTCCATTTAGGCACAATATTTCCCTACAAAAAAGAGTGGCAACATGTGAAGCATCGTCTATCTTGTTGCAAGGAATGAAATGAGCCATCTTAGAGAATCGGTCCACAACAACAAACACGGAATCCTTTCCATTTCTAGTCCTAGGCAAACCAAGCACAGAATCCATGCTAATATCTTCCCATGGGTGATATGGAATTGGAAGGGGCATATAAAGGCCATGAGATTGAGCTTTGGACTTAGCTTTGCGACATATAGAACATTGTGTGGTGAAGCGTGAGACGTCGCGGAACATCTTGGGCCAAAAATAGTTCTTGGAGAGCGTAGCAAATGTCTTATCGCATCCAAAGTGTCCCATTAGTCCTCTTCCATGAGATTCTTGCAAAAGCAACAAACAAAGAGAAGACTCGGGGATGCATAGTTTGTTAGCTCTCATAAGATAATCATCTTTGATGTAATAGCGTTCCCAATATGTATCTGTCAAACATTTGGCATATGGAATAGCAAAAGTAGGATCGTGCGCATACAAGTCTTTTATGTGCTCAAAGCCAATGACATTCAACTCAAGTTTGGTGACAAGCATGCATATGCAGGAAAGAGTGTCTGCCGCAACATTTTCCTTACCTTTAATGTACTTGATGGCATAAGGAAATGACTCAATGAATTCACTCCATTTAGCATGACGCTTGTTCAACTTAGTTTGACCCTTAAGGTATTTAAGTGTTTCATGGTCGGTATGGATGACAAATTCATGAGGGCAAAGATAATGTTCCCATTCATGCAAAACTCGCACTAAAGCATATAGATCTTTGTCATAGATGGGGTAATTGAGTTGCGCTCCGGAAAGTTTCTCACTAAAGTAAGCTATGGGGCGTTTCTCTTGCATTAACACACCTCCTATGCCATTACCACTAGCATCGCAGTGAATTTCAAAGGGTTTGTCAAAGTTTGGTAATGCAAGCACAGGAGCATGAGTAAGTAAATTCTTAAGCTCATTAAATGTGCTATCTTGAGATGGTCCCCAAACAAAGGGTGCATTCTTCTTAGTCAAAGCATGTAAAGGAGAAGCAATGGTGCTAAAATCCTTCACAAATCTACTGTAGAAACCGGCTAAACCAAGGAAGCTACGCACTTGTTGCAAGTTGGTTGGTTGAGTCCAAGTTTTAATAGCATTGATCTTAGATTCATCTACATGAACACCCTTAGAAGATACAACGAAGCCCAAGAAAACAAGCTTATCAACACCAAAAAAGGCATTCGTCCATATTAGCATAAAGTTGCTCTTTTCTAAGAGTTTGTAGCACGATTCAAAGGTGGGTGACATGGTATTTTAGAGATTTGCTAAAGGCAAGAATATTGTCAAAGTAGACCACAACAAATACACCAATATAAGGTCGAAAAAGAAAATGCATGAGTCGCATGAAAGTACCGGGTGCTTCGGATAAACCCATAGGCATAAAAAGCCATTCATATATGCCAAATTTGGTCTGAAATGCGGTTTTCCATTCATCACCTTCTTGGATGCGTATTTGATAGTAGCCACTTTTAAGATCAATTTTAGAGAAAATTGTGGCTCCGCTAAGCTCATCAAGCATATCATCTAGGCGTGGAATGGGGTAACGATAATGCACGGTAATAGCATTGATAGGACGACAATCGGAACACATGTGATATGTACCATCTTACTTGGGAACAAGGATTACCAGGACGGCACAAGGGCTCAGACATTCTCGTACATGGTTGTTGTTGTACTTGCCGTTGGATCTCCTTAGTTTCATCAGGTTTGACGCGGTAGGGAGCCATGTTAGGAAGGGGTGCTTCGGGGATGAGGTCGATTCGGTGCTCGATGCCTTGTAGTGGAGGTAGACCCGGAGGTAGCTCGTCGGGGAAAACGTCTTTGAATTCTTGCAATAAAGAAGATAACACTAAAGAAAGATTATGAGAGGTATTAGCTTTTGGTGCCTCGTCCTTGCACAAAAGGACATAGTGCATGACACTTGATGGGTTTGCACACACGTCTCTCATCTCACGTTTGGTGGCGAATAGAACTAAGTTCTTCTTGTCGCTCATCATGGAGGCACTCAATTTGGGTTGGTGGCGCTCACTCTCTTTTTGGTGGTTCGCTCTCTCACTAGTCTCTCCATGATGGGTGGTTTGCTTGTCGATGATCACTTGGCCTGGAGACATAGGTCGAAGTACTTACTCCTTTCCTTTCATTTGGTGTGTGCAAATGCCATGGTTGTAGTAGCCACCTATGTAAGTGGATGTTTAATTTGGTTATGCAACCATGTCCTTGTAAGTGTGTGTGTGTGTGTGTTGTTGTTGTTGTTGTTGTTGTTGTTGTTGTTGTTGTTCTGTATGCAATCCCATCGCACAACACACACACATCTTATTAGCAGCAATCATCTATGTTATTATCGGTCTTCGCACACATTTCTGATTACAGACCTATTTGCCGTGTATCACACACATCTTGTTATATTGAACCGTTTCTGTTCTCTTGTCTCAACGCAAATAGTTCATCTGATTGAACCGCATGTCGTATATCGCACACACCATGATCCGGCTGACCGTTTCTTTTGTGTTTCCTAATCACAAACAGTTCATCCGAGTGAACCGTATGCTGTATATCGCACACGCCTTGTAGCGACCAGACCTCAAATGGTCCAATCTCTGTGCTCCGGTGTCATCCCTGGATCAGTAATGCTGACACCACATAGTACTTGAAGGACTTATAACAGAGTAGCAATCACACACTTAGTACATCGAGTGTCTCAATAGAGATCTTATTACAATGAATGTGGCTTAAGGCCATCTAATAACGATAACAGCGGAAGGCTTGGAAGATAAGTGAGTCCATCAACTCCAACGGCATCACTGAGTATAGAACCACGACCTAAAACTCCTTAATCATCGTCTGAAAAGTCTGCAACATTAACGTTGCAGCCCGAAAACGGGTCAGCACATGGAATATGCTGGCAATGTAACACATAGAGAATAATGGAATGAAACAGCTATACTATATGCATATTTGGCTAGTGGTAAGCTCTATGGTTACAGTTTTGCGTAAAGCCAATTTTTCCCTACTGCAAAGGAATAAATTTATTTAACTATTATGGTGGTTGTTGAACATTGAGAATAGTTGACAGCATTCTCAATCCCAATTAAGTAACATCATTAACAAACCCATCAAATTAAATTTTATAATAACATGCTGAGAGTCACATGATAATCCATGTACTAGATACTCAAGATGTCCATAACCGGGGACACGGCTAACCATGATTAGTTTATACACTCTGCAGAGGTTTGCGCACTTTTCCCCACAAGACACGATCTCCTCCATTGGATTTCTCACACTACATGGTGTTCGAGAAATGAATGACCGAGACATAGCCTTTTAGAAGCGCTAGCACCTTACGATGGGTAGACCGTACCACCTACATCCCCTACATCTGCTAGTCTACCACTGTAAGAGTTCGCACGACTTAGTCAACTATGCTATAGCCCATAATAGCTTGTGGCTGCACACGGAAGTTTCTAGCATGAATAATCTCATGATCCCTTTGAGCCTGGGTGGCGGTCCAAAAGAAAACAGGCAATCCTGGAATACCCAGGCAGCTCAATCCACCCAGATGTGTATTTAAGTTGCCACCTTAGATAAACCATTGATTTAAAAATCTCACATCTGTCATGGATATCACTCACCCAATCCACATCTACTAGCATAGCATAGCAATAATAAGTAAACATAGAAGTAACTCCCAAAGGTTTGATAATAAACAGGTAATAGGTACTACCTCAACTACTTCCCAAACCCACAATTTAATTAGATCCTAATCATGCAATGTGTAAGAATTGATCTAATGCAATCAAACTGGGTAGTAGAAGGTATGATCAAAGTGTTACTTGCCTTGCTGGTCATCCGAGAAACCTAATGATTCAAAGTAGCAAGCTGCGCACTCCGGGTACTCTATCGCAAACAAACAAGCATACAATAAGTACTCAACTAATGCACAGGCAAAACTCAAATAAGAGATCTAACCAGAAAGTTCAACTTAAGAACTCCGGTTGACAAAAAGAATCAAATCGAACGAAGCAACAAAAGACAAACGGCAAAAGAAACAGGCTTCGTTTACTATTCTGGATCTAAGGCAATTTTTACAGAAGCAAAAACTTGTTTAAGTTGGTTAAACGGATAGAGGGTTTCGATACGAAACTCCAGGCGCTTGAATCGCCTGATTCCGATAAACGAGCGGGAAGTTATACTAAAACGAAAATCGGATCAGAAATCATGATCAGAAAATCGCGGATTTAATCCGAGAAAAAGAAAAACGACGAACAGTTTAACGAACGAACGTTCGTTAACTGGATCTAAACAACGAACACGTTCGTTAAAACGAACGAACGAGCAAACGCTCGCTAATTAGCCTAAACCGTAAAAAACCGTTCTAATAAAAAACGGATCTAAAAAACCGACGAAAACCGAACGGTTTTTCCGGGAAAACCGGCGGCGGGATCGAGGTAAACCTCAGGCGGCGGGACGGCGGCAGCGGGGTCCGGCGAGGCGGCGGCGGCGGCGGGGTCCGGCGGAGCGGCGGCGTCGGGCGGGGCCGCGGCGGTGGGCGGCGTGGGCGGCGTCGGGTGGGGCGGCGGCGATGGGCGGCGGTGGCAGCGTCGGGCGGGGCGGCGGCGGCGTCGGTAGCGGCGGGCGGCGGCGTCGGTGGCGTGGTCGGGCGCTAGCGGCTAGGTTTCGGCCCGGGTGGGCCGGCGGTTTGTAAAGGCTGGGTCCGGGGAGTCCGGGCCTAGCACGGCCCGTAGGTCGGTTCGGACGTTTTTTTAAATAATTCCACGCAGAAAAACTAACGAAAGAAATACTAAACGGACTCCAAAAATCCGGAAATAAATTTTCCCCGGCTTCTAAAATCAAGCCGCACAGGATGAACATTTATTTGGGGCCTAAATGCAATTTTGAAAAACACACATTTTTCCTAAATTCAAATAAAATAGCAAATAAAACCAAATAAAATCTCATTTGATTTTTTTATTAAATCCTCAATATTTCTTTATTTTGGGAAAGTCATTTTATTCCCTCTCTCATATTTTTTTGCAATAGAAATTATTGAAGATAAAATAAATAAAATCAAATGATCCTATTTTCAAAATTTGAGACAACTCAAATATGAAAATAACGAAATCCCCAACTCTCTCCGAGGGTCCTTGAGTTGCGAAAAATGTCTAGGATCAACCAAAATGCAATAAATATGATATGCAACGATGATCTAGTGTATAACATTACAAATTGAAAATTTGGGATGTTACAAACCTACCCCCCTTAAGAGGAATCTCGCCCTCGAGATTCGGGTTGGCTAGAAAATAGGTGAGGGTGGTCCTTCAACAATTCTTCCTCTCGTTCCCAGGTGGCTTCATCCTTCGTGTGGCGGCTCCACTGAACCTTGCAAAACTTGATAACCTTGCTGCGGGTGACTCGACTGGCATACTCTAGAATCTTAACTGGTTTCTCCTCATAGGTCAAATCACTGTCCAACTGAATTGCTTCCAGTGGTACCGTATCTCTCAGCGGTATGTCAGCCATCTCTGAGTGGCACTTCTTCAACTGGGATACATGAAACACGTCATGAACTCCTGACAGTCCTTCGGGTAATTCCAACTTGTAGGCTACTTCTCCCATATGTTCCAACACTTTGTATGGGCCTACAAAACGTGGCACTAACTTTCCCTTAACTCCAAAGCGCTTAACTCCTCGAAGTGGTGATACTCGAAGATAGACTCGGTCTCCGACTTTGTAAACTATCTCCTTGCGTTTAGAATCTGCATAACTCTTCTGCCTGGATTGAGCTACCTTTAGCCTGTCGCGAATTAATTTCACTTTCTGTTCAGATTCCTTTATCAGATCCGGTCCAACAACTGGCGATCTCCAACTTCATCCCAGGACAATGGGGTCCTGCACCTCCTTCCGTACAAGGCTTAGAAAGGGGCCATCTTCAAACTGGATTGATAGTTATTGTTGTAAGAGAATTCTGCATATGGCAAATTCTCGTCCCAACTAGATCTGTAATCTAGCACACAAGCTCTTAGCATATCCTCCAAGATCTGGTTGACTCTCTCAGTCTGTCCATCTGTCTGCGGGTGGAAAGCTGTGCTAAACTCTAGTCTGGTTCCCAAAGTCTCATGCAACTGATTCCAGAACTTTGAAGTAAACTGGGTTCCTCTATCCGATACAATGCTCCTTGGAACTCCATGCAGACATACGATCCTGGTCATGTATATCTTTGCTAACTTTGCACTGGTATAGGTAGTCTTCACTGGAATGAAATGAGCTACCTTTGTCAAACGATGGACTACAACCCATATCGAGTCATAGCCTGAACGTGTTCTGGGCAATCCTGTAATAAAATCCATGCCTAGCTTATCCCACTTCCATTCGGGTATCGGCAATGGTTGTAGCAATCCTGCTGGCTTCTGATGCTCTGCCTTCACTCTCTGACATACATCACAAACTGCTACGTACTCCGCAATATCCTTCTTCATTCCGGTCCACCAGAAAATATCCTTCAAATCCAAATACATCTTGGTATTTCCTAGGTGAATCGAATATGGTGAATCATGGGCCTCTTGCAGAATTAGCTTCCTAATCTCTGGATCATTTGGCACATAAACATGGTCTTCAAACCATAGGGTATCGTGCTCATCCTCACGAAATCCCTTAGCTTTCCTTTGCTAATTTTCTCCTTAATAGAAGCAATCTCCTTGTCAGTCCTTTGGGCTTCTCTGATTTTATCCATCAATGTAGACTGAATCTCCAATGCTGCTACATAGCCTCTCGGGACTATTTCTAAACATAACTCTCGAAGATTTTCGGCTAACTCCCTTGGTAAATATCCCGTCATTAAGGTGTTGGCGTGGCTCTTACGGCTTAATGCGTCAGCTACTACGTTAGCCTTTCCAGGGTGATAATGCAATTTCATATCATAATCCTTGATGAGCTCCAACCATCTCCTTTGTCTGAGATTCAACTCCTTCTGTGTGAAAATATACTTCAAACTCTTATGATTCGTATACACTTCGCAATGTGTTTCCAATCAGAAAATGTCTCCAAGTCTTCAGTGCATGCACTACGGCTGCTAACTCCAAATCATGCGTAGCATAATTCAACTCATGAGGCTTAAGCTGTCGTGAGGCATATGAAACAACTCTCCCTTCCTGCATAAGCACTGCTCCAAGTCCTCGACGTGAAGCGTCACAATACACCTCATAATCCTTGGTCTGGTCTGGCAAAATCAACACTGGTGAAGTAACCAAACGTTTCTTCAACTCCTGAAAACTAGCCTCGCATTCCTCCGTCCATATGAACTTGGTATCCTTCTTCAACAACTCCGTCATAGGCTTCGCGATCTTTGAGAAATTCTCAATAAACCTCTGGTAGTATCCTGCGAGTCCAAGAAAACTCCGGATCTCTCCCACGGTGGTTGGTGCTTCCCACTTGGTCACGGTATTAGCTTTAGTGGGATCTACTGCTATACCTTCTCCGAATATAACGTGTCTGAGAAATCCAACTTCCTTCAACCAAAACTCACATTTGCTAAACTTGGCATATAATTGATGTTCTCTGAGCTTTCCAAGAACCAAACGCAAATGTTCCTTATGCTCCTCTTCATTCTTTGAGTAAACCAGGATATCATCAATGAACACTACGACGAACTTATCCAAGAACTCCATAAACACCTTGTTCATCATGTTCATAAAATATGCAGGTGCGTTAGTCAGACCAAATGACATAACGGTATACTCGTACAGCCCATACCTGGTGGTAAAAGCCGTCTTGGGTATATCCTGTTCCGGAATCTTCAACTGGTGGTATCATGACCGCAGATCGATCTTGGAAAATACCTTAGCTCCTTGCAATCGATCAAACAGATCATTGATCATCGGTAGTGGGTACTTTTTCTTGATGATTACTTCATTCAATCCTCGATAATCGACAACCATCATTAACGATCCATCCTTCTTCTCTACTAGAAGTACTGGTGATCCCCAAGGTGAAGAACTTGGGTGAATATAACCTTTATCCAGTAACTCCTTAATTTGCTTCTTAATTTCCACCAAATCCTTCGCAGGCATCCTATATGGTCTCTTTGATTTTGGCCCTATGCCTAGCAATAGTTCAATCAAAAACTCAATATCTCTATCTGGTGGCATGCCTGGCAATTCTTCTGGAAATACTTCGGGGAAATCCTTCACTACTGGTACTTCCTCCTGCACAACTCCGGTTAAACAATTTATTTGAGTCCTCTTTGGCACATGTCGGGATACATACTTGATCCTTCTCCCTTCTGGGGTGGTAAGCAAAATTGACTTACTAGCACATTCAATATTCCCTTCATACTTTGATAACCAACCCATGCCTAATATCACATCCAATCCTTGGGATTCCAATACTATTAGGTCCGAGGGAAAAACATAGTTACCAATCCTTAATGGTAACCGATCACACCATAGACTAGCCATATATTCTGCTCCAGGCGAGGTTACTAACATGGGTGACCTAAGGGCTTGGGTTGGCAGTTTATACTTATCCACAAATCCCCTTGATATGTATGAATGCGATGCACCAGTATCAAAAAGAACGAGTGCAGTAAATGACTTAACCAAAAACTTACTGATTACTGCATCCGGCTGCTCTTCAACCTCCTCCACATTAACGTGGTTCACCTGTCCCCTATTGAAAGGGTTCGGCTTCTTCCCAGAGCTCCCATTGCCATTTCCATTTTTTTATTCAGGACATTCATTGGCATAATGTCTGGTCTTCTAGCACTTAAAGCAAGTGACTTGGCTCAGGTCTTTCTTGGCTGGGGTTGATGGGTTGGTGCGGTTCTGGCCGTTACTTCCTCCATTCCCATTACCATTCCTGGGGCCATTATGATTGTGCGAGCTACCTCCTCCATGGGTATGCTGAAAATGTCCTCCCGGTCTAGGGGTAAATCGTGGCTTCTGCTGAGCTCCTGAATTGTACTTTCCTTGTGTATACTTCCTCTTGCGATTTTCAATTTGCTGTTGCTTCCCTTCAATCATAAGAGCACGATCTACCAACTCCTGGTAGTTGTTGAAGGTTGTTACCATCAACTGCATGCTCAACTCATCATTCAGTCCTTCTAGAAACTTCTCCTGCTTAGCGGCATCCATAGCAACATCATTCGGGGCATAACGTGCTAACTTACTAAAGTCCTCCACATACTGGCCAATTGTCCGTCCTCCTTGGCGCAAGTTGCGAAACTCTCGCTTCTTCATGGCCATAGCTCCTGCTGAAACATGGGCAGTTCGAAAAGCATGCTGAAACTGGTCCCATGTGACAGTATCGACAGGGAAAGTGGCTGTGAAATTCTCCCACCATGATGCTGCGGGTCCTTCAAGCTGATGTGCGGCAAACTTCACCTTCTCCGCATCAGTGCATCCTGCTGTGATCAACTCCCTAGCTGTCTTGCGGAGCCAATCATCTGCTACTATCGGCTCGGTGCTACTGGCAAACACCGGCGGATTCAGCCTAAGAAAACGGGCTAAGTGATCAACAGGTGGTGGTGGTGGTGGGTTGTTGTTGTTATTCCCATGATTCTGATTCTGGACTAGCAACTGCATCAATGTGTTCTACTGCTGGATCAATTGGGTGAGCTCCGGTGGAAAGGTAAATCTGGGGTCACATCTCGGAGGCATCTGAGGGTTTAGGAAAGATGAGATTTAAGAATAGAGGGGGTCTAAAGAGAAAACACTACCCATATGCACATGAGGCAAAAGCAAACAATTCACTCATTTAATCAAACAAGGGCGTACAATCGATCTAACTATCGCAAAAGTGCTCGGACTACTATATTTACATGGTGGACTACTACTACTGATGAGGTGGTCTGCTAGAAATATTCTTCGGTTGCAGACTCCATGATATCTGCTCCAGCTTCATCAACATAGTCATCATCGCTATCATCTGGATCCGAGTCGGTGTCGTCGATGATGATGTAGTCTTTCGGGCGAATCTCCTTGGGTTCTTCGTCTTCTTCTACTGGTGTAGGGCCTCCCATAAATATTCCAATCTTCTTGATCAGATCGTCATTCTTTCCCACTAATACTTCGATTTCCTCTTCATAATCTTCACGTGTAGCCTTGAGTTCTTCCTCCAGTTCCTTGATTCTTGTCTTTGCCTTCTTCAGGTCAATCATGTCGGCGCACATCTGGTTCTCTTGACATCGAATGTGCTGGTTTAACTCCTGGATAAAAGCTACAATTGATCTATCCTTTCTCGTGCTGATCATCTCCTAGTGCTCATCTCGGCGCCCACAAATCCGGTAGATAGTATCCTTAAGATCATTTCGGTAGACTTCTCCAATGCGTCCCATGGCGATGTGAGCTGCCATGCTCTTTCCTAGACTCCAAGTTGGTGCATCAAAAGAAAACTCTATGGGCTCAGTGACTGGCATGAACGTCCTTCCTGGAACTTGAACTTGAATCATCCAGCGCTCTTCTTCAGGTAAAGTGGCGTTGTAGGTTCCGGTGAAGCTTGGTACTCCTATGTTTAGATATCTAGTGACTTCCTTCAAGTGACGTCCAAAGGGTGTATCTTCATCCGGTTGCGTGAACTTGTTCCTTGCATCCGCCATCCTAAAGAGTAGAAAAGATGAGAGGTTAGAAGAGAAGAGAGTGAGTAGTGATCTAGGTCTTTAGCTTAGTGGTCGTGTCCTACAGTCAGCGTGTGCTCTGATACCATCTTGTAGCGACCAGACCTCAAACGGTCCAATCTCTGTGCTCCGGTGTCATCCCTGGATCAGTAATGCTGACACCACACAGTACTTGAAGGATTTATAACAGAGTAGCAATCACACACTTAGTACATCGAGTGTCTCAATAGAGATCTTATTACAATGAATGTGGCTTAAGGCCATCTAATAACAATAACAGCAGAAGGCTTGGAAGATAAGTGAGTCCATCAACTCCAACGGCATCACTGAGTATAGAACCACGACCTAAAACTCCTTAATCGTCGTCTGAAAAGTCTGCAACATTAACGTTGCAGCCCGAAAACGGGTCAGCACATGGAATATGCTGGCAATGTAACACATAGAGAATAATGGAATGAAACAGCTATACTATATGCATATTTGGCTAGTGGTAAGCTCTATGGTTACAGTTTTGCGTAAAGCCAATTTTTCCCTACTACAAAGGAATAAATTTATTTAACTATTATGGTGGTTGTTGAACATTGAGAATGGTTGACAGCATTCTCAATCCCAATTAAGTAACATCATTAACAAACCCATCAAATTAAATTTTATAGTAACATGTTGAGATTCACATGATAATCCAGGTACTAGATACTCAAGATGTCCATAACCGGGGACACGGCTAACCATGATTAGTTTATATACTCTGCAGAGGTTTGCGCACTTTTCCCCACAAGACTCGACCTCCTCCGTTGGATTTCTCGCACTACATGGTGTTTGAGAAACGGATGACCGAGACATAGTCTTTCAGAAGCGCTAGCACCTTACGATGGGTAGACCGTACCACCTACATCCCCTACATCTGCTAGTCTACCACTGTAAGAGTTCGCATGACTTAGTCAACTATGCTAGAGCCCATAATAGCTTGTGGCTACACACGGAAGTTTCTAGCATGAATAATCTCATGATCCCTTTGAGCCTGAGTGGCGGCCCAAAAGAAAACAGGCAATCCTGGAATACCCAGGTACCTCAATCCACCCAGATGTGTATTTAAGTTGCCACCTTAGATAAACCATTGATTTAAAAATCTCACATCTGTCATGGATATCACTCACCCAATCCACGTCTACTAGCATAGCATAGCAATAATAAGCAAACGTAGAAGTAACTCCCAAAGGTTTAATAATAAAGAGCTAATAGGTACTACCTCAACTACTTCCCAAACCCACAATTTAATTACATCCTAATCACGCAATGTGTAAGGATTGATCTAATGCAATAAAACTGGGTAGTAGAAGGTATAATCAAAGTGTTACTTGCCTTGCTAATGATCCGGGAAACCTAACGATTCGAAGTAGCAAGCGGCGCACTCCGGGTACTCTATCGCAAACAAACAAGCATACAATAAGTACTCAACTAATGCACGGGTAAAACTCAAATAAGAGATCTAACCAGAAAGTTCAACTTAAGAACTCTGGTTGACAAAAAGAATCAAATCGAACGAAGCAACAAAAGACAAACGGCAAAAGAAACAGGCTTAGTTTACTATTCTGGAACTAAGGCAATTTTTACAGAAGCAAAAACTTGTTTAAGTTGGTTAAACGGAAAGAGGGCTTCGAGACGAAACTCCAGGCGCTTGAATCGTCTGATTCCGATAAACGAGCGGGAAGTTATACTAAAACGAAAATCGGATCAGAAATCGCGATCAGAAAATCGCGGATTTAATCCGAGAAAAATAAAAACGACAAACAGCTTAACGAACGAACGTTCATTAACTGGATCTAAACAACGAACACGTTCGTTAAAACGAACAAACGAGCGAACGCTCGCTAATTAGCCTAAACCGTAAAAAAGTTCTAATAAAAAACGGATCTAAAAAACCGACGAAAACCAAATGGTTTTTCCGGGAAAACCGGCGGCGGGATCGAGGTCAACCTTGGGCGGCGGGACGGTAGCGGCGGCGGGGTCCGGCGGGGCGGCGGCGTCGGGCGGGGCGGCGGCGATGGGCGGCGGCGGCGGTGTCGGGCGGGGCGGCGGCGGTGGGCGGCGGCGGCGGGCGGCGGCGGGGTCGGGCGCTGGCGGCTAGGGTTTCGGCCCGGGTGGGCCGGCGGTTTATAAAGGTTGGGTCCGGGGAGTCCGGGCCTAGCAAGTCGGTTCGGACGTTTTTTTTAAATAATTCCGCACAGAAAAACTAACGAAAGAAATACTAAACGGACTCCAAAAATCCCGAAATAAATTTTCCCCGGCTTCTAAAATCAAGCCGCACAAGATGAACATTTATTTGGGGCCTAAATGCAATTTTGAAAAACGGGCATTTTCCTAAATTCAAATAAAATAGCAAATAAAACCAAATAAAATCTTATTTGATTTTTTTATTAAATCCTCAATATTTCTTTATTTTGGGAAAGTCATTTTATTCCCTCTCTCATATTTTTTGCAATAGAAATTATTGAAGATAAAATAAATAAAATCAAATGATCCTATTTTCAAAATTTGAGGCAACTCAAATATGAAAATAACGAAATCCCCAACTCTCTCCGAGGGTCCTTGAGTTGCTAAAAATTTCTAGGATCAACCAAAATGAAATAAATATGATATGCAACGATGATCTAGTGTATAACATTCCAAATTGAAAATTTGGGATGTTACACACCTTCATCTGGCTGCCCGTAAGTCCTACGGCTTCTCCAACACCCAAGCTTCAACGACTCCAACACCGTCTACCAAGCCTTCTACAAGCAACGTCGACAAGTCGAGTTCCAAGAAAGCTTCGTCAACTCCAAGTCATTCTCCTACAACGAGCAACTTCAAGCCGAGAGCTTCATCATCCTCAACCCCAACCGATGAGACCGTCAAGACAAGTTCCTTCAAATGCTTCACATGCGGAGGCCGAGGCCACAAGTCCTATGAGTGCACCAACAAGCGGACCATGATCCTCAACGACGACGGCACCTACGAATCGATGAGTGAAGGAGAAATGGACGCTCTTGAACAAGTCGCCATGCACCTGTTGGGGAACGTAGTAATTTCAAAAAAAAATCCTACACATGCGCAAGATCATGGTGATGCACAGCAATGAGAGGGGAGAGTGTTGTCTACGTACCCTCGTAGACCGAAAGCGGAAGCGTTAGCACAACATGGTTGATGTAGTCGTACGTCTTCATGATCCGGCCGATCAAGTACCGAACGCACGGCACCTCTGAGTTCTACATATGTTCAACTCCATGATGTCCCTCGAACTCCGATCTAGCCGAGTGTTGAGGGAGAGTTTCGTCAGCACGACGGCGTGGTGACGATGATGATGTTCTACCGACGCAGGGCTTCGCCTAAGCACCGCTACGATATGATTGCTACCTCTTGAGCTTGCGTTGGTCTTCCCCGAAGAGGAAGGGATGATGCAGCAGAGTAGCATAAGTATTTCCCTCAGTTTTTGAGAACCAAGGTATCAATCCAGTAGGAGGCCATGCTCAAGTCCCTCGCACCTACACAAAACGATAGCTACTCGCAACCAACGCGATTAGGGGTTGTCAATCCCTTCACAGTCACTTACGAGAGTGAGATCTGATAGATATAATAATTTTTTGGTATTTTTGGTATAAAGATGCAAAGTAAAAAGTAAAGGCAAAGTAAAAAAGCAAAGCAAGATTAAAGTGATGGAGATTGATATGATGAGAATAGACCCGGGGGCCATAGGTTTCACTAGTGGCTTCTCTCAAGAGCATAAGTATTCTACGGTGGGTGAACAAATTATTGTTGAGCAATTGACAGAATTGAGCATAGTTATGAGAATATCTAGGCATGATCATGTATATAGGCATCACGTCCGTGACAAGTAGACCGAAATGATTCTGCATCTACTACTATTACTCCACTCATCGACCGCTATCCAGCATGCATCTAGAGTATAAAGTTAAAAACAGAGTAACGCCTTAAGCAAGATGACATGATGTAGAGAGATAAATTCATGCAATATGAAATAAACCCCATCTTGTTATCCTCGATGGCAACGATACAATACTTGCCTTGCTGCCCCTTCTGTCACTGGAAAAGGACACCGCAAGATCGAACCCAAAGCTAAGCACTTCTCCCATGGCAAGAACTACCAATCTAGTTGGCCAAACCAAACGGATAATTCGAAGAGACTTGCAAAGATAACCAATCATACATAAAAGAATTCAGAGAAGATTCAAATATTATTCATAGATAGACTTGATCATAAACCCACAATTCATCGGTCTCAACAAACACACTGCAAAAAGAAGATTACATCGAATAGATCTCCACGAGAGACGGGGAGAACTTTGTATTGAGATCCAAAAAGAGAGAAGAAGCCATCTAGCTACTAACTATGGACCCGAAGGTCTAAGGTAAACTACTCACACTTCATCGGAGGGGCTATGATGATGTAGAAGCCCTTCCGTGATGACGTCCCTCTCCGGCGGAGCTCCGGAACAGGCCCCAAGATGGGATCTCGTGGATACAGAAAGTTGCGGCGGTGGAATTAGGTTTTTGGCTTCGTATCTGTTCGTTTGGGGGTACGTAGGTATATATAGGAGGAAGGAGTACGTCGGTGGAGCATCGAGGGGCCCACGAGGCAGGGGGGCGCGCCCTAGGGGGGTGCCCCCCACCCTCGTGACCGCCTCTCTGATGCCTTGGCGTAGGGTCCAAGTCTCCTAGGGCGCGCTCCCCACCCTCGTGACCGCCTCTTTGATGCCTTGGCGTAGGGTCCAAGTCTCCTGGATCACATTCGGTGAGAAAATGACGTTCCCGAAGGTTTCATTCCATTTGGACTCCGTTTGATATTCCGTTTCTTCGGAACACTGAAATAGGCAAAAAAAAACAGCAATTCTGGGTTGGGCCTCCGGTTAATAGGTTAGTCCCAAAAATAATATAAAAGTGGAAAATAAAGCCCAATATAGTCCAAAACAGTAGATAATATGGCAAGGAGCAATCAAAAATTATAGATACGTTGGAGACGTATCAGGCATCCCCAAGCTTAATTCCTGCTCGTCCTCGAGTAGGTAAGTGATAAGAAAAGAATTTTTGATGCGGAGTGCTACTTGGCATAATTTCAATGCAAATCTTCTTAATTGTGGTATGAATATTCAGATTAGGAAGATTCAAGACAAAAGTTCATATTGACATAAAGAATAATAATACTTCAAGCAAACCAACAAAGCAATTATGTTTTCTTAAAGTAACATGGCCAAAGAAAGTTCATCCCTACAAAATCATATAGTTTAGTCATGCTCCATTTTCGTCACACAAGAATGCTCTCATCATGCACAACCCCGATGATAAGCCAAGCAATTGTTTCATACCTTAATAATTTCAAGCTCATAAACTTTCACGCAATACATGAGCGTGAGGCATGGATATAGCACTATGGGTGGAATAGAATGATGGTGGGGGTTATGTGGAGAAGACAAAAAAGGAGAAAGTCTCAAATCAATGAGGCTAATCAATGGTCTATGGAGATGCCCATCAATTGATGTTAATGCAAGGAGTAGGGATTGCCATGCAATGGATGCACTAGAGCTATAAATGTATGAAAGCTCAACAAAAGAAACTAAGTGGGTGTGCATCCAACTTGCTTGCTCACGAAGACCTAGGGCACTTGAGGAGGCCCATTGTTGGAATATATAAGCCAAGTTCTATAATGAAAATTCCCACTAGTATATGAAAGTGATAACTCAAGAGACTCTCTATATGAAGAACATGGTGCTACTTTGTAGCACAAGTGTGGAAAAAGGAATAGTAGCATTGCCCCTTTTTATTTATTTTCTTTTTTGGGCCTTCTTTTTTTTCTTTGGCCTTTCTCCTCTTTTTTTGGGACAATGCTCTATTAAATGATGATCATCACACTTTTATTTATTTACAACTCAATGATTACAACTTGATTCTAAAACAAAGTATGACTCTATATGGATGCCTCCGACGGTGTACCGGGATATGCAATGAATCAAGAGTGACAAGTATGAAAAAAATATGAACGGTGGCTTTGCCACAAATACTATGTCAACTACATGATCATGCTAAGCAATATGACAATGATGGATGTGTCATGATAAACTGGATGGTGGAAAGTTGCATGGCAATATATCTCGGAATGGCTATGGAAATGCCATAATAGGTAGGTATGCTGGCTGTTTTGAGGAAGATATAAGGAGGTTTATGTGTGAAAGAGTGTATCATATCACGGGGTTTGGATGCACCGGCGAAGTTTGCACCAACTCTCGATGTGAGAAAGGGCAATGCACGGTACCATAGAGGCTAGCAATGATGGAAGGGTGAGAGTGCGTATAATCCATGGACTCAACATTAGTCATAAAGAACTCATATACTTATTGCAAAAATCTATAAGCCATCAAAAACCGAAGTATTACGCGCATGCTCCTAGGGGGATAGATTGGTAGGAAAAGACCATCGCTCGTCCCCGACCGCCACTCATAAGGAGGACAATCAAATAACACCTCATGTTTCAAATTTGTTGCATAACGTTTACCATACGTGCATGCTACGGGACTTGCAAACTTTAACTCAAGCACTTCTCAAATTCACAATTACTCTACTAGCGTGACTTTGATATTACTACCTCCATATCTCAAAACAATTATCAAGCATCCAACTTTTCTTAGTATTCAACACACTCAAAAGAAAGTTTCACAAATCTTGAATACCAAGCATGTTATTATTAAGAAAATTACCATGCTATTAAGACTCAAAATAATTTAAGTGAAGCATGAGAGATCAATAGTTTCTTTAAAACAAATCCACCACCATGCTCTAAAAGATCTAAGTGAAGCACATAGAGCAAAATTATATAGCTCAAAAGATATAAGTGAAGCACATAGAGCAAAACTACATAGCTCAAAATATATAAGCGAAGCACATAGAGCAAAACTACATAGCTCAAAAGATATAAGTGAAGCACATAGAGTATTCTATCAAATTTTAATTCATGTATGGCTCTCTCAAAAGGTGTGTACAGCAAGGATGATTGTGGCATACTAAAACACAAAGACAAAAATAATACAAGACACTCCAAGCAAAACACATATCATGTTGGTGAATAAAAATATAGCTCCAAGTAAATTACCGATGGAAGTGGACGAAAGAGGGGATGCCTTCCGGGGCATCCCCAACCTTTGACTTTTTGGTGTCCTTCGATTATTTTGGGGGTGCCATGGGCATACCCAAGCTTAGGCTCTTGCCACTCCTTGTTCCATAATTCATCAAAATAATTCACCCAAAACTTAAAAACTTCACAACACAAAACTTAAAGTAGAAAACTCGTGAGCTCCATTAGTGAAAGAAAACAAAAGACCACTTCAAGGTACTGTAATGAACTCATTCTTAATTTATATTGGTGTTAAACCTACTGTATTCCAACTTATCTATGGATTATAAACTATTTTACTAACCATAGATTCATCAAAATAAGCAAACAACACACGAAAAACAGAATCTATCAAAAACAGAACAGTCTGTAGTAATCTGTAGCTAGCGCAAGATCTGGAACCCCAAAAATTCGAAAATAAATTGCTGGACGTGAGGAATTTATCTATTAATCATCTGCAAAAAGAATTAACTAAATATCACTCTTCAAATAAAATGACAGCAGTTCTCGTGAGCGCTAAAGTTTCTATTTTTTACAGCAAGTTCAACAAGACTTTCCCCAAGTCTTTCCAACGGTTCTACTTGGCACAAACACTAATTAAACACAACAAACACAACCAAAACAGAGGCTAGATAATTTATTTATTACTAAACAGGAGCAAAAAGTAAGGAATAAAAATAAAATTTGGTTGCCTCCCAACAAGCGCTATCGTTTAACGCCCCTAGCTAGGCATAAAAGCGAGGATAGATCTAGGTAGTGCCATCTTTGGTAGGCAATTCATAAGTGGATCTCATGATAGTTTCATATGGCAATTTTATTTTCTTTCTAGGAAAGTGTTTCATGCCCTTTTTAATGGAAATTTAAATCTAATATTCCCTTCCTTCATATCAATAATCGCACCAACCGTTCTAAGGAAAGGTCTACCAAGAATAATAGGGCAAGAAGGATTGCAATCTATATCAAGAACAATGAAATCTACGGGCACATAATTCCTATTTGCAACAATAAGAACATCATTAATCCTTCCCATAGGTTTCTTAATAGTAGAATCCGCAAGATGCAAGTTTAGAGAGCAATCATCAAAATTACGGAAATCTAGCAAATCACACAAAGTCTTGGGAATAGTAGAGACACTAGCACCCAAATCACACAAAGCATAAAACTCATGATCTTTAATTTTAATTTTAATAGTTGGTTCACTCATCATAGAGTTTTCTAGGGATAGAAACTTTCAACTCAAGTTTTTCTTCATAAGATTGCATCAAGGCATCAACAATATGTTCGGTGAAGGCTTTATGTTGACTATAAGCATGTGGAGAATTTAGCACGAATTGCAACAAGGAAATACAATCAATTAAAGAGCAATTTTCATAATTAAATTCCTTGAAATCCAATATAGTGGGTTTAGCAACATCTAGATTTTTATTTCTTTCAATCCCACTTTCATCAATTTCATCATAAAGATCTAAATACTCCGAATTTTAAGAACGCCTTCTAGGTAAAGGAAGATCATATTCAGTTTCATCAAGATTCATATTGCAAAACAAAGATTTAATAGGTGACACATCAATAACTTTTAGATCTTCCTCTTGATTTTCATAGGAATTCGGTTTAGCGACCATCTTATTGACTAGGGTGGCTTGGATATCTGAAATTTCAGTAGTCATTTTTTCTAGACGAGCAATTTGGGATCTTATACCATCAAATTCTTTAGACATATCATCAAGCTCTTTATTCATATAACTCATAAAACCTTTTTGTTCCTTAAGCTCGTTTCTAAAAAATTATTATGCTCAAATTGCAAAACCATAAACTTCCTAACGTTGGTTTCGATCTCCTCTAACCTTTTAAGGTGAAGATCACCAAATCTCGGTTGAGCCATCGCGACAAACAAGCAATCCAACACACGAGCAAACTAAAGGCAAGCGGGCAAGAGAGTGAGGATAGAGAGAGAGAGAGAGAGAGAGAGAGGGCGAATAAAAACGGCAAGCGTGAAGTGGGGGAGAGAAAAATGAGAGGCAAATGGCAAATAATGTAATGCGAGAGATAGGGATTGTGATGTGTACTTGGTATGTTGACTTTTTGCGTAGACTCCCTGGCAACGGCGCCAGAAATCCTTCTTGCTACCTCTTGAGCTTGCGTTGGTTTTCCCCGAAGAGGAAGGGATGATGCAGCAGAGTAGCATAAGTATTTCTCTCAGTTTTTGAGAACCAAGGTATCAATCTAGTAGGAGGCCACGCTCAAGTCCCTCGTACCTGCACAAAATGATAGTTACTCGCAACCAACGTGATTAGGGGTTGTCAATCCCTTCACTGTCACTTACGAGAGTAAGATCTGATAGATATAATATTTTTTGGTATTTTTGGTATAAAGATGCAAAGTAAAAAGTAAAGGCAAAGTAAAAAAGCAAAGCAAGATTAAAGTGATGGAGATTGATATGATGAGAATAGACCCCGGGGCCATAGGTTTCACTAGTGGCTTCTCTCAAGAGCATGAGTATTCTACGGTGGGTGAACAAATTATTGTTGAGCAATTGACAGAATTGAGCATAGTTATGAGAATATCTAGGCATGATCATGTATATAGGCATCACGTCCGTGACAAGTAGACCGAAATGATTCTGCATCTACTACTATTACTCCACTCATCGACTGCTATCCAGCATGCATCTAGAGTATTAAGTTAAAAACAGAGTAATGCCTTAAGCAAGATGACATGATGTAGAGAGATAAATTCATGCAATATGAAATAAACCCCATCTTGTTATCCTCGATGGTAACGATACAATACGTGCCTTGCTGCCCCTTCTGTCACTGGGAAAGGACACCGCAAGATCGAACCCAAAGCTAAGCACTTCTCCCATGGCAAGAACTACCAATCTAGTTGGCCAAACCAAACGGATAATTCGAAGAGACTTGCAAAGATAACCAATTATACATAAAAGAATTCAGAGAAGATTCAAATATTATTCATAGATAGACTTGATCATAAACCCACAATTCATCGGTCTCAACAAACACACCGCAAAAAGAAGATTACATCGAATAGATCTCCACGAGAGAGGGGGAGAACTTTGTATTGAGATCCAAAAAGAGAGAAGAAGCCATCTAGCTACTAACTATGGACCCAAAGGTCTGAGGTAAACTACTCACACTTCATCGGAGGGGCTATGATGATGTAGAAGCCCTTCCGTGATGACGGCCCTCTCCGACGGAGCTCCGGAACAGGCCCTAAGATGGGATCTCATGGATACAGAAAGTTGCAGCGGTGGAATTAGGTTTTTGGCTCTGTATCTGTTCGTTTGGGGATACGTAGGTATATATAGGAGGAAGGAGTACGTCGATGGAGCATCGACGGGCCCACGCGGCAGGGGGCGCGCCCTAGGGGGGGGCGCCCCCCACCCTCGTGACCACCTCTCTGATGCCTTGGCGTAGGGTCCAAGTCTCCTGGATCGCGTTCGGTGAGAAAATCACATTTCCCGAAGGTTTCATTCCGTTTGGACTCCGTATGATATTCCGTTTCTTCGAAACACTGAAATAGGCAAAACAACAACAATTCTGGGCTGGGCCTCCGGTTAATAGGTTAGTCCCAAAAATAATATAAAAGTGGAAAATAAAGCCCAATATAGTCAAAAACATTAGATAATATGGCAAGGAGCAATCAAAAATTATAGATACGTTGGAGACGTATCAATGATCGAGGTGGGTTATGGTGGAGGGGGGCACTTCACACGGCTAAGAGATCAAGAGATCAATTGTTGTGTCTTTGCGGTGCCTCCTGCCCCCATATATAAAGGAGTGGAGGAGGGGGAGGGCCGGCCCTCTCTATGGCGCGCCCTAGGGGAGTCCTACTCCCATCGGGAGTAGGATTCCCCCTTTCCTAGTAGAACTAGGAGCCCTTCCAAGTAGTAGGAGTAGGAGGGAAGGAAAGGGAAGGGAAAAGGAGAAGGAAGGAAGGGTGCGCCCCCCTTCCCTAGTCCAATTCGGACCAGCCCATGGGAAGGGGTGCGGCCACCCTTTGAGGCCTTTCTCTCCTTTCCCGTATGGCCCATTAAGGCCCAATACGAATTCCCGTAACTCCTCGGTACTCCCGAAAATACCCGAATCACTCGGAACGTTTCCGATGTCCGAATATAGTCGTCCAATATATCGATCTTTACGTCTCGACCATTTCGAGACTCCTCGTCATGTCCCCAATCTCATCCGGGACTCCGAACTCCTTCGCTACATCAAAACACATAAACTCATAATATAACCGTCATCGAACTTTAAGCGTGCGGACCCTACGGGTTCGAGAACTATGTAGACATGACCGAGACACGTCTCTGGTCAATAACCAATAGCGGAACCTGGATGCTCATATTGGCTCCTACATATTCTACGAAGATCTTTATTGATCAAACCGCATAACAACATACGTTGTTCCCTTTGTCATCGGTATGTTACTTGTCCGAAATTCGATCGTCGGCATCTCAATACCTAGTTCAATCTCGTTACCGGCAAGTCTCTTTACTCGTTCCGTAACACATCATCCCACAACTAACTCATTAGTTGCAATGCTTGCAAGGCTTATAGTGATGTGCATTACCGAGTGGGCCCAGAGATACCTCTCCGACAATCGGAGTGACAAATCCTAATCTCGAAATACGCCAACCCAACAAGTACCTTCGGAAACACCTATAGAGCACCTTTATAATAACCCAGTTATGTTGTGACGTTTGGTAGCACACAAAGTGTTCCTCGGTAAACATGAGTTGCATAATCTCATAGTCATAGGAACATGTATAAGTCATGAAGAAAGCAATAGCAACAAACTAAACGATCAAGTGCTATGCAAACGGAATGGGTCGAGTCAATCACATCATTCTCTAATGATGTGACCCTGATACGTCTCCGTCGTATCTACTTTTCCAAACACTTTTTCTCTTGTTTTGGACTCTATCTTGTATGATTTGAATGGAACTAACCCGGACTGACGCTGTTTTCAGCAGAATTACCATGATGTTGTTTTATGCGCAGAAAACAAATATTCTCGGAATGACCTGAAACTCCACGGGAGGTCTTAGAAAAAACAATAAAAAATCCTTGCCAAATATGAAGACTAGGGGCCCCACACCCTTTCCACGAGGGTGGGGGGCGCCCCCCCCCCTAGGGCGCGCCCCCTACCTCGTGGGCCCCCTATTGACCCTCCGACGCCAACTCCAACTCTATATATTTGCTTTCGGAGAGAAGAAATCATCACGTTTTACGATACGGAGCCGCCGCCAAGCCCTAAAACCTCTCGGGAGGGCTGATCTGGAGTCCGTTCGGGGCTCCGGAGAGGGGGATTCGTCGCCGTCGTCGTCATCAACCATCCTCCATCACCAATTTCATGATGTTCACCGACGTGCATGAGTAATTGCATCGTAGGCTTGCTGGACGGTGATGGGTTGGATGAGATTTATCATGTAATTGAGTTAGTTTTGTTAGGGTTTGATCCCTAGTATCCATTATGTTCTGAGATTGATGTTGCTATGACTTTGCTATGCCTAATGCTTGTCACTAGGGCCCGAGTGCCATGATTTCAGATCTGAACCTATTATGTTTTCATCAATATATGAGAGTTCTAGATCCTATCTTGCAAGTCTATAGTCACCTACTATGTGTTATGATCCGGCAACCCCGAAGTGACAATAATTGGGACCACTCCCGGTGATGACCATAGTTTGAGGAGTTCATGTATTCACTATGTGCTAATGCTTTGTTCCGGTTCTCTATTAAAAGGAGGCCTTAATATCCCTTAGTTTCCAATAGGACCCCGCTGCCACAGGAGGGTAGGACAAAAGATGTCATGCAAGTTCTTTTTCATAAGCATGTATGACTATATACGGAATACATGCCTACATTACATTGACGAACTGGAGCTAGTTCTGTGTCACCCTATGTTATGACTATTACATGATGAACCGCATCTGGCATAATTATCCATCACTGATCCGGTGACTACGAGTTTTCCATATACTGGTTTACGCTTATTTACTTTTCCGTTGCTACTGTTACAATCACTACAAAATACCAAAAACATTACTTTTGTTGTCTTTACTTTTGTTGCCGCTACCACCACTATCATATTACTTTGCTACTAAACACTTTGCTGCAGATACTAAGTTTCCAGGTGTGGTTGAATTGACAACTCAGCTGCTAATACTTGAGAATATTCTTTGGCTCCCCTTGTGTCGAATCAATAAATTTGGGTTGAATACTCTACCCTCGAAAGTTGTTGCGATCTCCTATACTTGTGGGTTATCAAGAAAAATTTCTGGCACCGTTGCCGGGGAGCATAGCTCTATTCTTTGAGTCACTTGGGATTTATATCTGCTGGACACCATGAAGAACTTGAGAGATCCAAAAACCAAGATATATCCCTCAACTACGAGGGGAGGTAAGGAACTTCCATCTAGCTCTGCACTTGATTCACCTTTAGTTATGAGTAAGTTTGCGACACCTACATCTGCTTCTGCTATTCGTTCTGATATGTCGCATGTTATTGATGATGCCACTTCTGCTATGCATGATACTTATGATGAAACTGCTTCTATGCCCGATACTACTGTGCCACTTAGTGATTTTCTAGAAGAACAAATTGCTAGGGCTAGAGAAAAAGGAATTATTGAATCTGAATACGATGATGATAGTGATGATGAAAATATGCCTGTTATTCCTGAGGGTTATTTATTTGATCAAGATGCTTCTTTAGCTATTTTAGCTTGCAGAGATAGATATGAGCTTAAGAGGTTATTAATTAAATGGAACAAAGAATCACTTAGAGATAAAATGAAACCCGATCCTGCTTTGGCTACTTTACCTATATGTGTTCCTGATAAAGATTATGAATTCTCTGTTGATCCTGATATAATTGCTTTGGTTGAATCTGATCCGTTCTATGGCTATGAATCTAAAACTGTTGTGGCACATCTTACTAAGTTAAATGAGAGATCACGTTACCTCTATTTACTCAAAATATTTCCGTTCTCATTAAAGGGTGATGCTAAGATATGGTTTAATTCACTTGATCCTGGTTGTGTGCGTAGTCCCCAGGATATGAGTTATTACTTCTCTGCTAAATATTCCCCTGCTCATAAGAAACAAGCTGCTTTGAGGGAAATATACAACTTTGTGCAAATTAAAGAAGAGAGTCTCCCACAAGCTTGGGGGAGGCTTCTCAAGTTACTTAATGCTTTGCCTGATCATCCTCTTAAGAAACCTGAAATACTTGATATCTTTTATAATGGACTAACCGATGCTTCCAGAGATTACCTGGATAGTTGTGCTGGTTCTCTTTTCAGGGAAAGAACACCAGATGAAGCTAAAATTCTATTGAATAATATGTTGACAAATGAAAATAATTGGGCACCTCCTGAGCTACCTCCTGAGCCAACTCCTGCTCCAATTACTGAGCCTATTCCTAAACCAACTCCGAAGAAGAGAGGTGTTCTATTTCTCAGTCCCGAAGATATGCAAGAGACAAAGAAATCTATGAAAGAAAAAGGTATTAAAGCTGAAGACGTTAAGAATTTACCTCCTATTGAAGAAATACATGGTCTTAATTCACCGCCTGTTGAATAAACTTATGATCTTAATTATTTATTTACTGAAGAACCTCCTGATCCCGATATCCCGACATAGGTAGTAAAGGTAAATTCTCTCTATAGATATGATAAAGCTGAAGTCCCTCCTACTAAAATTGCTAGTCAGTGCTTGGATGAGTTTGATAACTTTATGTATAAGCAAGATGACTTCAATGCTTATTTTGGTAGACAATTAAAAGAAAATGCTTATATGATTAGACGCTTGGGTGATTATATGGCTGATATTAAAGGTGAACTTAAACTTATTAGCAAACATGCTTCTATGGTCACCACCCAAGTAGAACAAGTACTTAAAGCTCAAAAAGAAGTGCTTAATGAAATGAATAGTAAGAAAAATGATTATGCTATTAGAGTGGCTACTAGAACTGGTAGAATAACTCAGGAACCTTTGTATCCTGAAGGCTACCCTAAGAGAATCGAGCAAGATTCTCAAAGAAATAATATTGATGTTCCTAGTTCTTCTAAAAAGAAGAAGAAGAAAAATGATAGAACTGTGCAAACTTCTAGTGAACCTATTGCTGAACTACCTGATAATCCAAATGATATTTCTATGTCTGATGCTGAAACACAATCTGGTAATGAACATGAACCTAGTAAAAATATTAATGCTGATGTTCATAATGATGCTCAACCTAGTAATGACAATGATGTAGAAATTGAACCCGCTGTTGATCTTGATAACCCACAATCAAAGAATCAACGTTATGATAAAAGAGACTTTGTTGCTAGGAAACATGGTAAAGAAAGAGAACCTTGGGTTCAGAAACCCATGTCTTTTCCTCCAAAACCATCTAAGAAAAAGGATGATGAGGATTTTGAGCGCTTTGCTGAAATGATTAGGCCTATCTTTTTGCGTATGAGATTAACTGATGTGCTCAAAACGAATCCTTATGCTAAATATATGAAAGATATCATTACTAATAAAAGAAATATACCGGAAGCTGAGATTTCCACCATGCTTGCTAATTATACTTTTAAGGGTGGAATACCAAAGAAACTTGGAGACCCCGGAGTACCTACTATACCTTGCTCCATTAAAAGAAATTATATTAAAACTGCTTTATGTGATCTTGGAGCCGGTGTTAGTGTTATGCCTCTCTCTTTATATCATAGACTTGACTTGAATAAGCTGACACCTACTGAAATATCTTTGCAAATGGCTGATAAATCAACTGCTATACCTATCGGTATTTATGAGGATGTGCCTGTTGTGGTTGCAAACGTTACTATTTTAACGGACTTTGTTATACTTGATATTCCCGAGGATGATAGTATGTCTATTATTCTTGGAAGACCTTTTCTTAATACTGCAGGGGCTGTTATTGATTGCAACAAAGGCAATGTCACTTTTCATGTTAATGGTAATGAGCATACGGTACACTTTCCAAGGAAACAACCTCAAGTTCATAGTATCAACTCTATTGGAAAAATTCCATCAATTATATTTGGAGGTTTTGAATTTCCTCTTCCTACAGTCAAGAAAAAATATGATATTCTTATTATTGGGGATGTGCATATCCCCATTGAGGTAACTTAGTGTTATTCGAAATTTCTCCGGTTTCATGATTATCGGAATGAGTTTGTTAACAAGACTTGATCAACCTTGTTAGTGGATTCTTTTTGATGAGCATGAGAAGGACGAAACTAGAAGCACAAACTTCTGTACCCTCTTTATATTTTCTGTTATTCATATTAAATAAAGTAAAAATATTATTTTTCTGTCTGTTACTTGATTATCCGTGCAATATAAAAATATCCCGAAAATAAAAATCCTCAAAATGCCATGCCGATTTAATATGATTTTTTCGAGAATATTTGAGGATTTACTGCGCAAAAATTACCGCGGGAGGAGCTGCCACCTGGTCACGAGGGTAGTGGGCGCGCCCCCTGCCTCGTGGGCCCATGGTGGCCCTCCTCCACTTATTCTAGCACCCATCTTCTTCCTCTATCTCACACAAACCTGAAAAACCAACTCAAGCACGAGTTCCAACCACTTTTGCTGTGATTTTTGATCTCCTTGCTCAAAGCACCTCTCGCAAAACTGTTTGGGGAGATTGTTCCTTGGTATGTGACTCCTCCATTGGTCCAATTAGTTTTTGTTCTAGTGCTTTATTCATTGCAAATTTGTTCTACATAGGTGACCATGTTCTTGAGCTTGCATGTTAAGTTTATATGGTTCCAAGTAGTTTTAATGCTTGATATAGGCTCTAGGCACTTGTAGGAGTAGTTACTATCAGTTTTATTGAGTTTGGTTACTTTTATTATGAAGTTACTAAAAATTTCAGAATTTTTCAGAGATAAACAATATGTTTAGGAAGATGTTCCAAGGTGGGTCCTCTAAGAAGCAAGGACCCAGAATTGCTATGCGCGATGCTGACGAGGATCCACCAAGAGACGCTCCAGTATGGCCTTGCGAATGGCCGCCGGAAAATTTTATGGACCATGCGGGAATTAAAGAAGAATTCAAATCATATTTGCGCAATGCCGGTCTTGAGGATTTTGAGGCTAACAAATGTCCCCAGTATCATGATCTCACAAGTTCATTTGTGAGGAGGTTTGAGTATTCATCTTCGCGTAATTCTCCTTCAGTCATGTTTGATCTTTATGACAAATCTTATACCATGGACCTAGAGGATTTCACTTCTGCTTGCGAACTTCCATCATGGGGCAGTATTAGGGATCCCCCTAAATCTGAATTTAGAAACTTTCTTGCTAGTATAACTGTGGGGGAATCCAGAGATATAACGCAGGCTACCATAGGGAGCATTCACTTTCCTGCTATACATTATTTTGCTCTTTTCATCGGTAGATGCATAAATGCTAAGGATGAAGCATGTCACATGTGTGTCCCTAATCTCAGCATTCTTAGGAGTGCTGTGTTAGGAGACCAATCTTATCATATGGGAGCCATTGTAGCTCGTAGGTTGCATCATAATATACATAATGGAGATTTCTTTGGAGGAATTTATGCAACTCGCTTAGCTCATTTTCTTGAAATAGACATTCGTGAGGGTGATATGGAGCTGCCTCCTGCATATTTAGATTATAACTCTATGGCTTCGCACCAGTTTGTCGAGAGGCCTGAATCACCTCTCTTATATCGCTTCATTTTTGATAAACGACGTGTTTTCCGTATTACTCTCCCTGCTCCTGCCTTCTTTGATTCACAGACAAAAGGAAGATATGTTATTACCAGGGAGAAAGCAGAAGAGTACGAGAGGAGAGCGGAGGCAGCCCGACTCCACACTGCAGCTCAGCAGGTGATAACCGCTGCACATCAGTATGATCCCAACTATTCCTCCTCATCACAGTACGACCCCAACAACTATTATTATGGATATCCGCCAGGCCAGCCGTGGCCATAGACCAACTTAGGCCAAAAGCCTAAGCTTGGGGGAGTACGTATTTCTCACCGACATTACATTTATGTTCACACACACTCATTGCTATATGTCGGTGCTCATACTTTTTCACTGTAATATCCATGCTAGTTTATTTTCTTTTTCCTGCTTTCTTCTTGTGTGTTTGTTAAACCTTAAGAAAAAAACAAAAAAAATAGTAGTAGTATTATTTTGCTGTTGTAGTAGTAATAATTAAAAAGAAAACCCAAAAATATTTCCCGTTCTTCTTTTACTTGTTGGGAGCTTTCCCGTGTAAATAGTTTTATTTCTTTTCTTTTCTTTGGGGGTCAGTAGGAGAAGACCATAATTAAATTGTTGAAGTGGCTCTTATATGCTTTATTGTTGATTTAACCAAGAGCCCATATTGCCTTGTCTTCTCCTGTTTATTGAATGCTTGCAGATTCCAGCTTAGTCCAATGCACGTGCACTCTTATTATTATTCACACCGTTCGGTCGTGCAAGTGAAAGGCAATTATGATGATATATGATGGACTGACTGAGATGAGAAAAGCTGGTATGAACTCGACCTCTTTTGTTTTTGTAAATATGATGAGCCCATCATTTTTTATTCAGCTTATTATGAATAAACATGTTTGCAATGACAATTAGATATCATAGTTGCTTGTGCCATGCTTGATTAGCTATGAGTTATAATGATTTACCTTGTATGCCAACATGCTATTGAGATTATTATGATGTGGTATGATGGGGTGGTATCCTCCTTTGAATGATTTAAGTGACTTGATTTGGCACATGTTCACGCATGTAGTTGAAACAAAATCAACATAGCCTTCACGATATTTATGTTCATGGTGGATTATATCCTACTCATGCTTGCATGCAATGTTTATTAATTTTAATGCATGTACATGGCTGTTGTCGCTCTCTAGTTGGTCGCTTCCCAGTCTTTTACTAGCCTTCACCTGTACTAAGCGGGAATACTACTTGTGCATCCAATCCCTTAAACCCCAAAGTTATTCCAGATGAGTCCACCATACCTTCCTATATGCGGTATCTACCTGCCGTTCCAAGTAAATTTGTATGTGCCAAACTCTAAACCTTCAAATAAACATTTTGTTTTGTATGCTCGAATACCTCATGTATCAACAAAGGTTGTCCTTATCTTCCGTGTTAGGCGGGTTATTCTCAAGAGGAGTGGACTCCGCTCCTCACTCACAAGAAAATGCTGGTCACCGGGATGCCCAGTCCCATGCTTTATGCAAACTAAATCAAAATTAATTGCAAACAAAACTCCCCCTGGGACCTGATGTATGTTGGAGGCACTCGTTTTTTCGAGCAAGCCATGGATTGATGTTTGTTGGTGGAGGGGGAGTATAAACTTTAACATTCTGTTTGAGAACCGCCTATAATGTGTTTAGCATGGAAGATATCGCCATCTCTTAGTTGTTGCGTTGACAATGAAAGTATACCGCTCAAAATACAATATATCTCTATTTCAAAACCGAGCTCTGGCACCTCTACAAATCCCTGCTTCCCTCTGCGAAGGGCCTATCCATTTACTTTTATGTTGAGTCATCACCCTCTTATTAAAAAGCACTAGCTGGAGAACATAGCCGGCATTTGCATTCATCACTGTTAATTTATATTGGGTGTGACTATGATTGGATCTCTTTTACCATGAATTACAATGTCTAGTCAGTCCTTGATCTTTAAAGGTGCTCTGCATTTATGTTTTGCAGTCTCAGAAAGGGCTAGCGAGATACCATCTTGTGATATCATATTATGATTGTTTTTGAGAAAGTGTTGTCATCCGAGATTTATTATTATGACTTGCTAGTTGATTATGCTATTGATATGAGTAATGATGAGACCTGAGAATTATTGCAAATATGGTTAATTATGATTTATGCTGAAAACTTGAATGCTGGCTTGACATAGTTACAACAACAAGAGCAAACAGAGTTTGTAAAAGTTTTTCTTTATTTCTTTCAGTTTGTCAACTGAATTGCTTGAGGACAAGCAAGGGTTTAACCTTGGGGGAGTTGATACGTCTCCGTCATATCTACTTTTCCAAACACTTTTGCCCTTGTTTTGGACTCTATTTTGTATGATTTGAATGGAACTAACCCGGACTAACGTTGTTTTCAGCAGAATTACCATGATGTTGTTTTATGTGCAGAAAACAAATATTCTCGGAATGACCTGAAACTCCACGGGAGGTCTTAGAAAAAACAATAAAAAATCCTCGCCAAATATGAAGACCAGGGGGCCCACACCCTTTCCACGAGGGTGGGGGGCGCGCCCCCTACCTCGTGGGCCCCCTGTTGACCCTCCGACGCCAACTCCAACTCTATATATTTGCTTTCGGAGAGAAAAAAAATCAGAGAGAAGAAATCATCGCGTTTTACGATACGGAGCCGCCGCCAAGCCCTAAAACCTCTCAGGAGGGCAGATCTGGAGTCCGTTCGGGGCTCCGGAGAGGGTGATTCGTCGCCGTCGTCATCATCAACCATCCTCCATCACCAATTTCATGATGCTCACTGCCGTGCGTGAGTAATTGCATCGTAGGCTTGCTGGACGGTGATGGGTTGGATGAGATTTATCATGTAATCGAGTTAGTTTTGTTAGGGTTTGATCCCTAGTATCCATTATGTTCTGAGATTGATGTTGCTATGACTTTGCTATGCCTAATGCTTGTCACTAGGGCCCGAGTGCCATGATTTCATATCTGAACCTATTATGTTTTCATCAATATATGAGAGTTCTAGATCCTATCTTGCAAGTCTATAGTCACCTACTTTGTGTTATGATCCGGCAACCCCGAAGTGACAATAATTGGGACCACTCCCGGTGATGACCATAGTTTGAGGAGTTCATGTATTCACTATGTGCTAATGCTTTGTTCCTGTTCTCTATTAAAAGGAGGCCTTAATATCCCTTCGTTTCCAATAGGACCCAGCTGCCACGGGAGGGTAGGACAAAAGATGTCATGCAAGTTCTTTTTCATAAGCACGTATGACTATATACGGAATACATGCCTACATTACATTGATGAACTAGAACTAGTTCTGTGTCACCCTATGTTATGACTGTTACATGATGAACCGCGTCCGGCATAATTATCCATCACTGATCCGGTGCCTACGAGTTTTCCATATACTGGTTTACGCTTATTTACTTTTCCGTTGCTACTGTTACAATCACTACAAAATACCAAAAACATTACTTTTGCTGTCTTTACTTTTGTTGCTGCTACCACCACTATCATATTACTTTGCTACTAAACACTTTGCTGCAGATACTAAGTTTCCAGGTGTGGTTGAATTGACAACTCAGCCGCTAATACTTGAGAATATTTTTTGGCTCCCCTTGTGTCGAATCAATAAATTTGGGTTGAATACTCTATCCTCGAAAGCTGTTGCGATCCCCTATACTTGTGGGTTATCAGACCCCGTTAATAAAATGACAACTCATGTCTATGGCTAGGAAACTTAACCATCTTTCATTCAACGAGCTAGTCAAGTAAAGGCATACTAGTGACATACTGTTTGTCTATGTATTCACACATGTATTATGTTTCTGGTTAATAAAATTCTAACATGAATAATAAACATTTATCATGATATAAGGAAATAAATAATAACTTTATTATTGCCTCTAGGGCATATTTCCTTCAGTCTCCCACTTGCACTAGAGTCAATAATCTAGTTCACATCGCCATGTGATTTAACATCAATAGTTCACATTACCATGTGATTAACACCCATAGTTCACATCGTCATGTGAGCAACACACAAAGGGTTTACTAGAGTCAATAATCTAGTTCACATCGCTATGTGATTAATACCCAAAGAATACTAAGGTGTGATCATGTTTTGCTTGTGAGGGAAGTTTAGTCAATGGGTCTGCCACATTCAGATCCGTATGTATTTTGCAAATTTCTATGTCAACAATGCTCTGCATGGAGCTACTCTAGCTAATTGCTCCGACTTTCAATATGTATCCAGATTGAGACTTTGAGTCATCTGGATCAGTGTCAAAACTTGCATCGACGTAACCCTTTACGACGAACCTTTTGTCACCTCCATAATCGAGAAACATATCCTTATTCCACTAAGGATAATTTTGAGACCATAATCGAGAAACATAGCCCAGATTCCACTAAGGGCAAGTCAACCAAAGTCGACATTTCATGGTCTCAAGCCATTTTACGGAATCTGGGCTCATCATCGCTTCCTCATAGTTCGTAGGTTCGTCATGGTCAAGTAACATGACCTCCAGAACAGGATTACCGTACTACTCTGGTGTGGATCTCACTCTGGTTTACCTACGAGGTTCGGTAGTAACTTGATCCGAAGTTACATGATCATCATCATTAGCTTCCTCACTAATTGGTGTAGGAGTCACAGGAACAAATTTCTGTGATGAACTACTTTCCAATAAGGGAGTAGGTACAGTTACCTCATCAAGTTCTACTTTCCTCCCACTCACTTCTTTCGAGAGAAACTCCTTCTCTAGAAAGGATCCATTCTCATCAATGAATATCTTGCCTTTGGATCTGTGATAGAAGGTGTACCCAACATTTTCTTTTGGGTATCCTATGAAGACGCACTTCTCCGATTTGGGTTTGAGCTTATCAGGTTGAAACTTTTTCACATAAGCATTGCAGCCTCAAACTTTAAGAAACGATAGCTTAGGTTTCTTACCAAACCATAGTTCATACGGTGTCGTCTCAACGGATTTAGATGGTGCCCTATTTAACGTGAATGTAGCTGTCTCTAATGCATAACCCCAAAACGATAGTGGTAAATCGGTAAGAGACATCATAGATCGCACCATATCTAATAAAGTACGGTTACGACGTTCGGACACACCATTACACTGTGGTGTTCCAGTGGCGTGAGTAGTGAAACTATTTCACATTGTTTTAACTGAAGGCCAAACTCGTAACTCAAATATTTTACTTCTGCGATCATATCGTAGAAACTTTTATTTTTGTTACGATGATTCTCCACTTCACTCTGAAATTCTTTGAACTTTTCAAATGTTTCAGACTTGTGTTTCATCAAAGATATACTCATATCTGCTCAAATCATCTGTGAAGATCAGAAAATAATGATACCTGCCGCGAGCCTCAATATTCATCGGACCACATACATCAGTATGTATGATTTCCAACAAATATTTTGCTCGCTCCATTGTTCCGGAGAACAGAGTCTTAGTCATCTTGCCCATGAGGCATGGTTCGCAAGCATCAACTAATTCATAATCAAGTGATTCCAAAATCCCATCAACATGGATTTTCTTCATGCGCTTTACACCAATATGACCTAAACGGCAGTGCCACAAATAAGTTGCACTATCATTATTAACTTTGCATCTTTGGGCTTCAATATTATGAAAATGTGTATCACCACGATCGAGATCCAACAAACCATTTTCATTGGGTGTATGACCATAGAAGGTTTTATTCATGTAAACAGAACAACAATTATTCTCTAACTTACATGAATAACCGTATTGCAATAAACATGATCCAATCATATTCATGCTCAACGCAAACACTAAATAACATTTATTTTAGGTTTAACACTAATACCGAAAGTATAGGGAGTGTGTGATGATGATCATATCAATCTTGGAACCATTTCCAATACACATCGTCACTTCACCCTTAACTAGTCTCTATTCATTCTGCAACTCCCGTTTCGAGTTACTATTCTTAGCAACTGAACTAGTATCAAATACTGAGGGGTTGCTATAAACACTAGTAAAGTACACGTCAATAACATGTATATCAAATATACATATGTTCACTTTGCCATCCTTCTTATCCGTCAATTACTTGGGGTAGTTCCGCTTCCAGTGACCAGTCCCTTTGCAGTAGAAGCACTCTGTTTCAGGCTTAGGTCCACTCTATGCTAATATGGAGAAATGCCTTTTTGGCGTTGATAAGCTTGTTTTCTTGGGTTTTGTTGTATCTTCTAAGGGTCTTCATGTTGATGATTCCAAGATCAATGCTATTAAGACTTGGCCACAACCAACCAACTTGCAACAAGTGCATAGCTTTCTTGGCATTGCGGGTTTCTATCATCGCTTTGTGAAAGATTTTAGCACCATTGCTTCTCCTTTGCATGCTTTGAGCAAGAAGAATGCACCTTTTGTTTGGGGACCATCCCAAGATACCGCTTTCCATGAGCTTAAGAATTTGCTTACTCATGCTCCCGTGCTTGCATTACCCAACTTTGACAAACCCTTTGAGATTCATTGCAATGCTAGCGGTAATGGCATAGGAGGTGTGTTAACGCAAGAGAAGCGCCCCATAGCTTACTTTAGTGAGAAACTCTCCGGAGCGCAACTCAATTACCCCATGTATGACAAAGAGTTATATGCTTTAGTCCGTGTTTTGCATGAATGGGAACACTATCTTCGCCCGCATGAATTCATCATTCATACCGATCATGAAATGCTCAAGTACCTCAAAGGTCAAACCAAGTTGAACAAGCGTCATGCTAAATGGAGTGAATTTATTGAATCTTTTCCTTGTGTCATCAAGTACATTAAGGGTAAGGAAAACATTGTGGCGGATGCCCTTTCCCGAATATGCATGCTTGTTACTCAATTTGAGTTGAATGTCATTGGCTTTGAGCACATAAAAGACTTGTATGAGCATGATCCTACTTTTGCTACTCCTTATGCTAAGTGCTTGACGCATACCCCTTGGGATTGCTATTACATCAAAGACGGATATCTTATGAGAGCTAACAAGCTTTGCATCCTCGAGTCTTCTCTTTGTTTATTGCTTTTGCATGAATCTCATGGAGGAGGCTTAATGGCACATTTTGGACGCGACAAGACTTTTCCCACGCTCTCCAAGAACTACTATTGGCCCAAGATGTTTCGCGACGTCAACCGCTTCACCAACCGATGCTCTACATGTCGCAAAGCTAAGTCCAAAGCTCAATCCCATGGCCTTTACATGCCTTTACCAATTCCATATCAACCATGGGAAGACATTAGCATGGATTTTGTACTTGGATTGCCTAGGACTTGAAATGGAAAGGATTCTGTATTTGTCGTTGTGGACCGTTTCTCTAAAATGGCACATTTCATTCATTGCAACAAGATAGGCGATGCTTCACATGTTGCCAATCTCTTTTGTAGGGAAATATTGCGTCTTCATGGAGTGCCAAAGACGATTGTCTCGGACCGCGACGTCAAGTTCCTAAGCTACTTTTGGAAGACCCTATGCGCCAAGCTCGGAATCAAGCTACTCTTCTCCACGGCTTACCATCCTCAAACCGACGGCCAAACAAGGTGACCAACCGCATACTCTCCGCTCTACTTCGAGTACTCATCAAGAAGAACATCAAGGAGTGGGAGGAGTGTCTACCTATCGCCGAGTTCGCCTACAACTGAGCAAGACACTCAACAACCGGCAAGTCCCCATTCGAGGTCGTCTACGGATTCAGCCCTTTGTCCCCATTGTACATTCTCCCTCTACCACTACAAGAGCGCATCAATATGGACGCAAGTGCACGTGTGAACCATCTCAATAAGGTGCATTAAGATACAAGGCACACCATCGAGTGCCAAGTACAATGACTTGCGACCAAGCTCAACATCAACAAGCACCCTAGGGTATTCAACATTGGAGATCTTGTGTGGCTACACCTTCGCAAGGACCGCTTCCCCCAAGAACGCAAGCCCAAACTTCGACCACGAGCGGATGGACCTTTCAAGGTGCTCGAACGCTACAACAACAACGCCTACAAGATCGATATCCCACGCGACAAGTACTCCGTGAGCGACATCTTCAACGTCAAAGATCTATCGCCCTACCATGGTGATGAGGATTTCGATCCGAGGTCGGATCTTCCCCAAGGGAGGGGAGATGATGCGGAGCATCCTACGGTCATCCCCATGGACCTACCATCGCCTCAACAAGAGCCAAGAGGACCCATGACACGAGCTAGAGCTAGAGCTCTCGAGAACGAGGTCACTTCCTTCCTTAGTGATATTACATATGATCCTCTCGAGACATGGCTACTACCTAAATCTGAGACATTGTGCATGATTAGGTACCAAGAGGACACTCCCGAAGATGCATGTGAAGGTGTACAAGCCCCAAGTTCATGGATGAAGAGAACCCACGGAAGGAGTCAAGAACACTTCCCAGGACCCGGACATCCGGCCACAACCCTGGACGTCCGGCCCTTGGAGCGTCGTCCACCGCTAGCTGCACAGCCTCCGAGCACCTACAGGCCCCGGACATCCGGCCCCGGCCCGGACATCCGGCCCTGCCCGGAAATCCGGCCTCAAGCCTGGATATCCAGACACCACCGAACCAGAGAGCAGCAAGGCCAGCGCCTCAAGCCCGGACATCCGCCCGACGCGCGGACGTCCAGACTCCCTTGTCTGCGCACAGTGAAGGGTCGAGGCCCGTGTACCCCTTCAACCCCTAGACTATATATACCCCCTCGTCCTACTTTCTAGGGTTAGCATTGGTTTAGCTCATTTTAGAGATAGAGCATTGCTCATCCACATCGGATCTACTCCACAAAAGAGACCGTGGCCCCTCTTCGGAGAAGATCCCTTTGGATTCAAGATCTCCTTGCGGAGAAGAACATCAAGACCTCCTCACGGAGAAGACCGACTACCTTTGTATCGTCCCTAGTTGTCCGTGAATCGTATGATCTCTTATGTACTCGAGGATCTAGCACATTTGTGATTATTTCGTGTTGGTTTAGTGATTCTCTCATGTTTCCCCTTGTGTTTCCCCTCGTGTTCTTCGTGTTCTTCGTGGGATCCGCTCCTTTCGTGAAAGATCGACCGATTATGGTTCTACCCTACATCAGGAACCCTAGGGGCCGATCTTTCATGAAAGGAGCGGATCCCACGACGAACACGAAGAAGACGAGGGGAGTCACGAGGGGGAATCACAAGGGGAACACACGAAAAACACTCAAACCAACAAGTATGATCACACATGTGCTAGATCCATGAACACAAAAGGAGATACAAGATCCAAAGTCAACAAGGGACGATACAAAGGGTAACCGGTTCTTCTCCATGAGGAGGTCTTGAATCCACGAGGGGATCTTCTCCGCGAGGAGGTCTTGAATCCAAGTGGATCTTCTCCGAAGAGGGGTCGCGGTCTCTCTCGTGGAGTAGATCCGGATGGATGAGCGAAGCTCTATCTCACAAATGAGCTAACACAACGCTAACCCTAGAAAGAGGGAGGAGGAGGAGTATATATAGTCTAGGTGGGTGAAGGGGTACATGGGCCTCGGTCCAGATGCACTGCACGTAGGCAGGGGGCCGAATGTCCGGGTGTCGGGCCGGATGTTCGGGCCTTCCCGAGACGCCGGATGTCTGGGCGCTGGGGCCGGATGTCCGGGCTAGCACGGTCCAGCTTCTGTGATGGGGCGCTGGGCCGGATGTCCGGTGGCTCGTCACGGGCCGGATGTCCGGGCTGACTTTGCCGACTCTGGTGCTCTCTGGATAGAAGGGAGCTGGATTTCCGGGCGTTGGGCCGGATGTACGGGTCATGGCCAGATGTCCGACTGCTGTAGCAACAGACTCTTCTTCCTTCTCCTTCCTTCGCTCTTGCGCACACTTGGCCTTGGTCCTTGGGCTCTCCATGGTTTCCTCGGGTGTACCTTAGGTCCAATGGCGTATGCTCGAGTGTACATGGGGATGATCGTGGGATGCTCCGCATCATCTCCCCTCCCTCGGGAAAGATCCAACCTCGGATCGTGATCCTCATCACCATGTAAACGGTAGTTGTGGACGAACTTGTAGTTGGACGGAGTTGAAGACATTGCGCAATCCAAGTACTCCAAGGTGTCGCCGGAGTGGTATACATGCAAAAGGAGCAAACACAAACGACACTCAAAAATACAATAGTTAGCGCATACAAAGTGTCCATCATGTAAGAATGAGTCCGTGCGACAAGATTGATCATGACAAGGTGCATGAAGCTTATCCAAAATATATGGAATGGTATGCAAAGCATTCATGGGAGCAAAAGCATTCATTGTGCACACAAATGTATTGTGAATATGATCAATGCAACCACGGTGCAAAATGATGTCATAGTGAGACGGTGTATCAAAAGCATGAACATGGTAATTGGTTCTCAGTGTGACTATGTGATCATGCAATTGATGGTGGGCAATATGATGATGATGTATGAATATGCCATCAAGGAAGATCACAACAAATTTGCTAAGGAAGTGCACAAGCTCATATATCGTGGAAGACAAGGGAATACAAGATGCAATAAGGCAATCATAATGTGAGTCAATCCATGCATAAGATGCAAATTTGTTATGGGTGGTGGTGTACCATAGCTCAATGTCGTGGCACTCCTCAACTTGAAGGTGCATAGGGTCCATCTCCAATGTAGGTCCTCCATCCAATAGATGTATCATGTAGACAACAAGAAAGAGGCAACAATGAAAGAATGACCCATCCAATATGCGTATTTGAGGATGGCTCAAAGGGAATGAGTTCACCTTTATGAGAATGTCGAAAATGTTGGTGTCGCGCATCATGTACGCCTTCACATGACCAAATTATCTCGTGATGGTACCGCCTTGTGAATCCCTCAAAATGAAAGAACATGACAAACACTCGGAAAAACAAATGAGGTTAGTGCAATTGAAACACCTATCATTCGAGTGGTGAGATACCCAACAAGTGTTTTCATCATTCTTGTCATAAGAAAGGACAAGGTGTGGTATGGTATGAAAGCATAAGATGCAACTACAACCAAAGACAATAGGCTCAATCAAACAAGTATGCATCACATGGAATATGTCCAAGTCTCCATGATCAATAAGCATAGCAAGTCGGCACTCAATACAAGGTGATATGAGGGATGCAACTAATGGAGACAAGAGACAATGATCAAGACAAATCATGTGAGAGGCAAGAGCATATATGTCATCAACCCAAGAAAGCGAGTAATAGGGGAACATGGGTGATGCAACAGAGCAAGCAATCAGGGTGATAAATTCAAGCAAGCTAGTAGTGCGAAAATGCAACGTACTAGAAGGAATCATGGCAAGCATGTCATGTGTGCAAATAGTGGGCATGAATAATGCATAAGACATAGCATAAGTATGGAAGCAAGATATGAGGAAGGTATCATCATTGTATTGGCAAGAGGTCATATGGAAATAGCAATGGAACATCATGGCTCTCCCAACACAACAAGCATCAATAGCATGAGGCACATGATAAACATGGCAATAGCAACAAGGATCTCCACCAAGCATGCAAATACACATAGAAGTAGCATAATGGTGAATCATGGGTAGATGCAAGCAAGGGTCACAATTGCATGGCAAAATCATAGAAAGAGACATAGCATGCAAAGTGAACACAAGGAAATGGGCATAATGTAACAAGTGATATATAGTCCAAAGCTGTGTGAGAGCCAAGTAAAAGAAATGCACGAAGTCGTTACGTGAAGAGAATGGTGGTAAGGATAGTCCACGGGGTCCCAAATCGTCGTTGCTCTCAAGAGCTCCTTTCATCAACTCTTGGGATTGAGAGGTTGACGAGTATACATGAGTACCTACACAAAACAAAGACAATGGGAAAATTGTGTGTGCGTGGTATATGTACACATCATCCATCATGATGCGCACGTGCTTGTGTTGGTTAGCATGAAATATCCAATGCTCAAATAAATGAGATGCGTGATATAGAAACATGTCATCCATCATGAGAGGTTTGTTTTTATGTATAGCATGATGGAGACTCAAATTGTGTAATGCATCATGAGAAATATGTAGAGCATTGTTATTCATGGAATGCATATGGTGCATGCAATTATGGGAATCATGCAAAGTATGGAATGCATCAAAATCTCCTAATATGTATGAGGAAACTATGGGGGTCGCCTCATGAGCGTTAATGGAAACATCACTTGGAGAAATATTGACAACATCCAAAACAAAGCATATTCGAAACAATGTGATCATGGCATGGTATAGTAGATGAATTGCGCAAATCATGTAAAGGAAGCATGTCAATATCATCACATGAAAAACAAAAGCCAATGACCATCATCTCGTCATCTATGCCATAAGTGCAAATAGGATTTATTTTAATGGGGCATGCATAGCTACTATGTTGAGATTGAAATGATGCAATATGGGAGATCTCACTCATAGCATATGACAAGTTCAATGGATTGTCAAACATGATGTGACCAAAAGAATTTTCACATGATAACCTATGGAGCATAACATTACAACTAGACAACTCGACATGCTCGTCATCATATTCATCATAAATAGGTAAGTCATGACATGAGAAAGTCGCACTAGCATGAAGCATGGGAATAGTTATGTCAACATCATGCAAGCAATCATTCGTAAAATAGTCCACTAGTGGGACAAGCGAAGCACCATCACCTATGTTACCTTTGGAGCATCGCTCATGTGTTGTAGGTGAGGTGTCAAAGACCAAGTCGTTGTCATATTCATCTTGATGGAACCATGTGGGGGTGCATCATCGTCCACCATGGCCATCGCCGTCTCCATTGGAGGTATGGACTCGTCGAGGATAGGCGTGTCGTCATGTAGGAGACCTAGCACCAAAGAAGAAAACACACTCGGAGTAGAGGTTAGGTCGTTAGAAATCATAGTGGCCTCACATGCCGTGTCAACTACCTCACTCACTAAGTGTTGTGGCTCACTCACTCCCTCTTGGATGCTCTCACTCATATGGTTGGTGGAGTCACTCAAATGGCTCTCAACCTCACATAGGATGTGTGGCATGCTCTCAAGTGTGGGGCTAGTGGTGGTCACACTCATCCTCTCATAGGAAATGCTCTCAATATCACGTATGGTGGAGTCACTCATGCCACTCATGTGGTGGTGACTCTCCTCACATGACAATTGGGGAATCTCGTCATATGTGGGTGTCGGAGAGATGTAGGTGCAAATGTCTACATGCTCAATCATGTCGTGGTCATAGCCATGGATGAAGGCCGAAGATGGCACATCATCACTCTCCTCCAAGACCAAAGATAAGGTCTCATGTGCAGTCTCGTAGCTTGACTCGGAGTGTGAGTCCAATATGGGTGCCGTCTTCATGTTGTTGAAGAGGTGTGTGCTCGTCACCGTGGTCAAAGGGGATGGCCCTTGCTCGACCTTCTTGTCGTCGTCTTCTTGTTGGAGGCCCATATGATGTGGCACCTCGTGGCTCGTCTCCATGACCGAAGGGAAATTCCCATGCTTGGCCATCTTCTTGGAGGGGCTTCCGAAGATGGAAGTGTCGCCCTCGCTCATAGGTGGTCGCCTCGTTGTTGAAGATGTCGATGTAGGTGAACTCACAGGAAGTAGGTGAAGATGTTGTACGTCCGAAGGCGAAGATGCTTTGATAGCACTTGGCGAAGATGCCGAAGTGGTCGTGGTAGTAGCCGTAGCGTACTCTTGGTGGTGCTTGTCTCGCCGTCTTCTCTTGTGCTCATGAAGTTTGGGTGTAGCTTGATGTCGAGCTTGTTGGGACTTGTAGGTAGGCGCATCTCGAACATCTTCATGTTGATGGTGTCGTTGTCGTACTTGAGCTCGATGGCGTTTGTCGTCGCACACATGTTGCTTGGAGGTGACTTGCTCTTCATGACGATCTGGATCACGGGCGTGATGATGGCCGCCATGGAGATGTGGACGTGGACGACTTGCGCTTGCATCATTTTTGCCCTCCGAAGACTTGTGACTTGAACGTCGCCGCCTTGAGGATGATGAAGGGGAAGAACGGTTGATCAACAATGTCCGAATCTCCTCCATCCTTGCATCTTGCTCCTCCTTTTGTGCGGAAAGCTTGTGGTCGATGTAGTCCCTTTTCCTTGCTTCGGAGTGACGAATGTCGATGGACAGGTTCTCGATGCACTCTCGCAATCTTGATTGTGCGCCTTGCATTTGTCATTGTAGCTCGAAGATTGACGCTTTGGTGATGTAGTTGTTCACGCCGTCATTATTGAGGAAGACCGGAGATGAAATGCCTTCCCTATCCATCACAATACTCTAGCAAATATGAGTGGAGAAAGGAGAAGAACTATACCAAATGTACCTTAACCAATGTTGAAGATGGATCAATGATCACTCAATGATGTAACAAGGAAATAGCACAATGGTACCAATTCTTGTCGGTTTCTCACACCTACACAAATAAGGCTTATGGTGGAGCTCGGTGAAGATAGTGGCACAAAAATTTGATGCAAAATGTTAGCAAGAGTCAATAATGTTGAAAGAGATTCACAAATTCGCAAGTGAAACAAGTAGACCAATAGCAATGAATGGCACACGAAAACGCACACACGGATAGATAAATGGGGTTGTGCAACCAAGGAATGAGCTCAAAATGTGGAATCCACAGAAAATGCTCTTGTTGCACAACTCTAGAGAGACGCTGGCACGATCGCTCAATAGGCGGATATGACACTTGTGCACAACCTATAGGAGACAAAAATGCAACGACTTCTATCCCAAGTATGCTATATATGTATGATGTTCCGGTGTTATGATCCAAGATGATCAGATATGACAATCTTATATGCAATGGGGTATGATGCTATGGCACTTGCTTACAAGCTTCTTTGCTCTCTCTTTTTCTTTGCTTAAAAACTTTTTTATATGGCCACAATGCGAAATGCACAAACCAACATAGCAATTGGGTATATACAGGAACAATCTTGTGACACAAGGGATGATATGATACCAATATGATATTGTATGTATGCAATGTATGGTGTAGATCACTAATGTGCACAAGTAACGTTGCCGGCAATACTCAAATGGCTAGTCTCGATAGGCAAGTAACGCAAAATGGGCTAGGGGTTATCAATGTGATTGCAAGGGGAATATACAATGGAGGGATACCACGATACCAATATGATATGGAGGTTACCGTTCGTGGCGATGATGAGTGGCGGTGTTCTTGATGTAGATACCAAGATAATGGAGACTCGTCCCTAAGTAGCCGAAACACCTTAGGAAATGGAAAAACCGCGAACTCAAAATCTCAAATGTCAAATGGTGGTAGCGGGAATGCGGCAGTGGTTGCGGAAGCTCAGTGGGATTGCGGAAATGCAATGATGGGTTTTGAGACGCAATGCGAAAGTGGAGGGTAAGGTGGTGGACTATACACGGTGTTGGAGTTTGAAGCACGGTCCCTAACTAGCTGAAACACCTTAGGAGACACAACTCACAACACTAATAAAATTGGGTTAAGTTGGGATGGCGAAAGTGTGTGGTGGTCAAGCCTATGCGGAAGTTATGGTGGTGGTGGTGGTGGTTGATGAAGAAGAAACCGTCCCTAAGTAGCCTAAACACCTTAGGAGACTCAAATCACAACTCAAACAACCACTAATTCTATGGGGAACAAATTGGGTTAGGTTGCGAAAGTCGGTGGTGGTTATGCGGATGCAATGGTGGAAGCCCTAGGCAAAGATGCCAAAGTTCCAAAATTTTGATGGAGTCAAATGGTGATGGTAGTATTTTTGTGGGATTGGGGATGTCAATAGCTTCAAAACGAGCTAAAGAACGTCAAAAACGGACTCCGGATGAATTAGTTATTGTCAAAACGATGAAACGCCGAAGGCTGAAATCCCAGGGGCCGGACATCCGGGGTTGGGGGCCGAATATCCGGGGGCTGATGTCCAGAACCGTGTGGATTTTGTGCTCCACGAGCCGGATGTCCAGCTTGGGGCCCATATGTCCGGCCCGATGATTCCAGATCTCGTTTGGGGCGGAAATTTTTGAATTGAGGGCGGAAATTGATGATTTCAGAGGCAAAATTTGATGGATTTCGTGGATGGAAAATGGGGAAACTTGCGGGAAAGATAGATCTACTCAAGACACAACGAATCCGTGGATCAAAATCAACAAAACATCATCAAACCAACAAATCACAAAATAAATTTGGGGCTATTTTTGGTGGGGAATTTTCAAATTTAGGACAAAATCAACAAAATTAGGCTAGAAAACAAAGAGGAGAGGCTCCGAAATCATGATCAACGTGGCTCATGATACCAAGATGATATCATGAGACAAGCTGGCTCTGATCCAAGGTGATGTAGGGTGGGAACCCTAGGGGCCGAACTTTCACGAAAGAAGCGGATCCCGCAAAGAACACAAAGAACACGAGGGGAGTCACAAGGGGAACACAAGAGAAACACTCAAACCAATAAGTATGATCACACATGTGCTAGATCCATGAACACAAAATGAGATACAAGATCCAAAGTCAACAAGGGACGATACAAAGGGTAACCGGTTCTTCTCCGTGAGGAGGTCTTGAATCCACGAGGGGATCTTCTCCGCGAGGAGGTCTTGAATCCAAGTGGATCTTCTCCGAAAAGGGGCCGCGGTCTCTCTCATGGAGTAGATCCGGATGGATGAGCGAAGCTCTATCTCACAAATGAGCTAACACAACGCTAACCCTAGAAAGAGGGAGGAGGAGGAGTATATATAGTCTAGGTGGGCGAAGGGGTACATGGGCCTCGGTCCAGATGCGCTACACGCAGGCAGGGGGTCGGATGTCCGGGTGTCGGGCTGGATGTCCGGGCGCTGGGGCCGGATGTCCGGGCTGGCAGGGTCCAGCTTCTGTGATGGGGCGTCGGATTTTCCGGGCGCTGGGCGGGATGCCCGGCGGCTCGTGACAGGCCGGATGTCCGGGCTGACTTGGCCAACTCTGGTGCTCTCTGGATAGAAGGGAGCCGGATTTCCAGGCATTGGGCCGGATGTTCGGGTCATGGCCGGATGTCCGGCTGCTGTAGCAGAAGACTCTTCTTCCTTCTCCTTCCTTCGCTCCCGCGCACACTTGGCCTTGGTCCTTGGGCTCTCCATGGTTTCCTCGGGTGTACCTTAGGTCCAATGGCGTATGCTCGAGTGTACATGGGGATGATCATAGGATGCTCCGCATCAATACATCTTCAATGTATATATAATTTTTTATTGTTTCATGCTGTTATATTATCACTTTTGTATACTTTATATGCCATTTTATATTGTTGTCATGGACTAGCGTATTAAATCAATGCCTAGTGCCAATTCCATTTTTTGCATGTTTTTGGTTTTTCGGTAAATCCATACAAATGAAGTCCAAACACGACAAAACTTTTTGACGATTTTTTATGGACATAAGGAGACCCTGGAAGCTTTGAGAGGAAACCAGAAGATGCACGAGGGAGCAGGGCGCACCCTAGGGGTAGGGCGCGCCTAGGTGCCGTGTGGCCCACTCATGGCTCTGATTGCCCTAATTATTGGTCTATAAATTCCCTAATATTTAGAATCCCAGAGCGAGTCCTGAAAAAAAATTCTTTTTCCACCGCAAGCCTTTGTTCTGAAGTGATCACATCTGAAGGCCTCCGCTGGTACTCTGCCAGAGGGGGGAACAACTAGGGAGGCAATCTTCATCAACCTTGGTGCCTTCATGATGATGTGTGAGTAGTTCCCACATGACCTACGGGTCCATAGCAATAGCTAGATCTCTCTCTCTCTCCTATTTGATCTTCAATACAATGATCTCATCTGAGCTCAATCCGATGTAAACTTCTGTAGTGCATTTGATGTGATCCGGTGAATTGTTGGTTTATGATCAGATTATTCACTAAAAGTATTTGAATCTCTTTGAAGTTTCTCTTATGTGTAATTTTATAGATATTAATGCTTTTTGATCTATGAGTTTTTCTTTGGCCAAGTTAATGATTAGATCTTTAGAGGGAGTGGTAGGTTCAATCTTGTGTGTCCTTACTCTATGACAGGGGGAGTTGCAAGGCACATATTGTATTATTGCTGCTAAGGATAAAAAGATGGGGTTCGAACATATTGCTTGGTCTTATTCTGTCTACATTATGTCATCTTGCTTAATGTGTTACTTTGTTTGTCATGAACTTAATACTTTGAGATGCATGCTGGGTAGCGGTCTTGTGGTGGAGTAATAGCAGCAGATGCAGTTGGATTATTGTCTACTTGTCGTAGACGTAATGCCTATATATTAATTATGCCATGGATGATCATCATAACTATGCACTTTTCTGTCAATTACCCAACAGTAATTTACTTACCCACCGATACTATTTATGATAGACCCCCCGGGTCGATTCACCTCTATATTACAACAAATCTTATAATTCCTCACTATTTACTTTTACTTTTATTTTTCACTTCTATTTATTATATCTACCACTACCGGATTTGATACTTGCAACTGGCAAGAACAAGGGGAGTGACGCCCCCTTGCCTTTGTTGGGTGCAAGCATTTGTTTTGTGTGTGTGCATGTACTGTCAAAGTGGTTTGTGTGTCGTATCCTTCTAATTCGACAAACCTTGGTTCTTAACTAAGAAAAATACTATCTGCTACTATACTACATTATCCTTCCTCTCCACGGAATCCCAACACTATTACAAGTAGCAGTAGACTGCCCGGACGCTGAAGCAATAGCCACATTCAAGCAGAACATTCATGATGAATGGCTGGCCAGAGAGCTCGGACAAGAGAAGCCGCGATCAATGTAGGCCCTCATCCACCTCATGACCCGGTTTTGCGCCGGTGAGGACAACTGGTTGGCTTGGAAGAGCAACCCCGGTGGCGATCTAAGCACCTCCAAGGTGCACGACGGTAATGGAAAACCTCAATGCAACAGAAACAAAAAATGTCGCAATAGAGGCAGTAGTAGTGATGTCGAGGAGATTGCAGTCAACGCAGTTTTTACCAACCGTCATGATAGTAATAAGAGGAAGCGTTTTCATGGAGGCAAGAACAGTCCAAGTACATTGGACAAAATATTGGATAAACCATGTGCCATCGACGACACTCCCGACAAGCCAGCCATGCACACCAACCATAACTGTTAGGTGATTAAACATGCCAGCAAAATTGTGGTCGATACTCAACGCAAGGGCCAACCTCGTAATGAGGATAGAGACCAGTCCAGCGCCCGCCAAAAATAGTTTCCTCCTGAAGTTAAGGACGTTAACATGATATACGTCATGCACGCGGCATGAAGGAAAGGAAGCGTGCGCTCCACGAGGTGTACGGCGTGGAGCTAGCTGTGCCGAAATATAACCATTGGTTAGAAATCTCAATCATTTTCGACATAAGAGACCATCCGACCAACATCCGTCACGGAGGCACGGCAACATTGTTACTCGACCCTATAATTGATGGCTTTTATCTGACCCGAGTCTTCATGGACGACATTAGCCTCAATTTAATATATGCAGATACAGTTTAGAAGATGCATGTAGACCCGACAAGGATTAAGCCGAGTACTACCACTTTTAAGGGTATCATACTTGGGATTAAAGCACATCGCTTGGGAGGGTGACCCTGAAATGTCTGCATACATCATCTCTGTACGCCGTCCCAAGCCACACAAGCTTCACGCTGTCGCAAGCCATACAAGCTCCACACCTACCTTCTTTTTTTGTTACTTGAGACGCACCAACTGCTCGAGAAAATGTACAATCGAGTGACAATGGGAGGGAAGAAGAAGATTGCTACGTGGGCGATGACTGGTTACAACCATTCCAAGTCAACACACAATTTTCTTTTGTTAAATCCAAGGACTAAAGTAATCCAATTTGAAAAGTCGACGGACTAAGATTTGCCGGTTTTGAACTTGAGAGACCATTCCCATACTTTGAAGATTGTCCATGGGCATGAAATATACCCTTTCCTTCTATAAACCCCGTGTTAATATTTGTTATCCAAATAGAGTGGTGAGATCAATGTTGAACGACTAAATGTAAATAGTGTTAAAGGTGAGTTGATTCCATCACCTCCTTCCTCGGGTTTTTCCTCCCTACGACTCCCTCCTTTCTTGGTTTTCTGTCGATTTTTTATACTCCCAATGAACGCCGCACACAATTTAAACCGACACAAACTAGAATGATTTGGAATAATCTAAACCAACTCGATACTTTCTCAAAATCACGTCCTGCATTAACTGAATCAAATTAAATAAATTCATTAAGAAATCACAACTAAATCTAATCTTTTCTTTTCCTACATATCCAAATCAAATTAAATCTTATCAAAATTTCAGTTAAATTAAAACTTTCTTTATACTTTTGTATTGTGTTTAAGAAAAGAAAATATGAAAAATAATAAATCCGAACGTTCGAATTTTAAGCATGGCAACTCGAATGTTTTTTATGACAACTTTAGTTCAAGTGAGGTTGGTAAACATGTAATTTTCTGACAAAAAACAAACTTGAGCAAAGTTACCATGTTTTAACAACTAAAGTTACCACCTCGCGCCAACTAAAGTTGTGATGAAAAAACATTCGGGATGATATGATTAAAATCCAAACGTTTCGGGGTTTATCGGGGTAAAAACAAATGTGTATGCGGCAATTAACCCATTTAGTAGTACTCGCAATGGGCAATTAGCACGTCACGCGCTACGGTCGTTCGGGCTTGCTCCCGTTCTGCTGTGCAGCTCCGCCTGCGTCGTCTCGCCGCCTTCCATTCGAGCGTCCTCTTTTTAGTTCGCATTCGCACCCCACAAAGGGTAAACAAATTCCCCAATCCCCCACGCTTTTCTGCTCCGCCACCTCTAAATCCGACTAATCGAGGCGACTTCTTGGAGAGATTGGTATTGATTCGGGTGATTCTTGGGTCGTCTGCCCCTCTGCCCCGAGTTTGTGGCCAGACTCCGAGTTGGATTCTTTGGGGCAAGATTGTTGATATTTTTTCCTGTCGTGCAGTGTGATTCTTTTTGGCTGGATTGGAGCGTGGAATAAGATGGACGAATTCGAGCTGGAGGATAACCTAGAGTTCATCCTCCAGAGCATCCAGGAGCTCATAGAGGATCAGGGGGACAACAATCCCTTCGGCGAGGTCAACCAGAATGAGCTCCTCGCCAACCTCGTCAACTATGACCAGGTACGCCCGCCTCCGGCTGACCCTTTCGATATTTGGTTGCTCCCCGTTGCCCTTTCGATCCATCTGCGTTGCAAAACTTGTAACTTTTCTCTTTTGTTTTGCAGGATAACTTGATGCCGGACGTGTCCGCGGAGGACGTAGTGAACGGGAAGGACGTGCAGGGGATTCCGTGGGAAAAGATGCTGTTCCCGAGGGATCAGTACCGGGAGATGAAGATGAAGGGCTACAAGAACTATCAGAACCTCAGTTATGCCCGGGAGGATGCTTTGCAGGTACCGCTCTTGGTCAGTCACGCGTGTTATGCTCTTTTCATTTCCCCGTTCACTGCAGCGCAGAGGCAAACAATATTGAGCTCCCTGATGGACCATGAAAGTGTTTAGAATTCCAACTCTTAGGGTATCCGATTCACATTCACTTATTGGCACATTCACCAATGGACGGAATGGAAGGTTGCATCCGCATGCACATGAACTACGAGATAACCAGACAGTGGCACAAGGACAGATTATTCTACTGAAATGGCCACTTTGGGTATTGTGGAGACATCAATATGCATGGCCACATGTTTTTTATGTGGGAGTTTTACATGCTGATTTTGCTGTAAACCAACGTGCTAGATGAAAGTATGGTAATATATGAGGGTTGATGCTCATGGATTAGCTGCAGGGTCGAGATGAACTTGTACTGTTCATGTACCAATTGATATGTAGAACTTCAGAGCATAATTAATTGGATTAAACTATATGTTAGACATCTAATTGGGACAATTGCAATACCTGTACTTCACCTTTATAATTTTGGTGACTTTGGGTACAATGATCAGCCCATACTAGCATAGCAGCTCAACTGACATTAAATAGTACCGCCTCTGCACCGGTTTACAGGGCCATCCAAAAAATAGGGGTAACCAAGGCAGCATCATGGCCAGGTTAAAATCTCTCGTCTCCATGTCCGTTTAATGTGCTAACCTTCGGCTTCTCTTCCTCAGGATGTTTCCTCTAGCACGTGCGCTAGTGCCCGTGCCTGTTGTCCCCTCTCTCTAACTAATCCATCGCCTCCCTGCGCTTTCTTCTTGCCCATGTGCGCATACCAGGCCTGCTCTCCTCTCTTTCTTTAATTAACTCCCATCGGTCCGGAGTAATGGTGCATGCCCAATCTTATCCAGGGGCGGACCTAGGACAAAAATGTCCCGGTGTCCCAGTTTAGTACTATCACATATGCATGGATATCAAGTAATATTATATTGCCATGCATAAAAATTAGAACTCAATAGTTAAAAATGTTCAACAATGAAATGCTTACCAAGTGGGTAAACTAAATCGTTTCATTTGAGATACTAGTTGATTATATACTGTAGAATAAAAATAGTAGTAGAGCATAAAAGGCTCCAGACTATGAAAACAAAGATAATTGTTAAAATTAAAAAAATCACTCCAAAACAAAAAAATCACAGTAATCTAATTTGCAAATAGATGTGAACTGCTATAAAAATTGAGATCATAGAAATACAATTCTCAAACAAATGTGAATTACTCCAAAAATTAGAAACTCACAATTATCCAATTGGACGGCAATAATTAGATGGAATAGATGCATGAAGGGATGAGCGAGTTGCCTTTGCCTTAATGTTTCTCCAGCGATGTATAGCAGCGCCAGCATGCCGCGAGGTGTGTGGCGGGTTGCTGAACAGGAAGAAGGCGAGGCTATGGCCTTGGAGGAATCAGGCAGAGGAGGGGAGAAACCAGTAGGCAACAGGCCCACGACACGTCGTTCAATCAGATTTTTTTAGGGGCATTCAATCAATCAAATTGATCACGTATTACTTGACCACATGGGCCGTCAGATCAGATGGGCTTGCGCCTGCGCTCCGTCTTGTTCGTGGTTCCATCGATGCTTTTTACCGGTGTCACACGACTACTCGAGCTACTTATATACACGTAATCACAAAAATTACCTGGTGTCCCAGGACACCGGTTGGGTGTACGTAGGCCTGGCCCAGATCTTATCACTTGTACTCGAGCATGCGTTGGCTGGGAAAGGTAAAGGGACATGCAAGCTTTGTTTTGTGCACAAGTTTGCTAATTTGGATGATTATGAGCTGATATTAATGGTGTGCCAATTGGACTCCCAAGGAACAGCCACATCGCAACTTATACGAGGAATTAACGGTGGACAAGGTGCACAGAGGGATCGCTGACCCTTTATACTTGTCTATCCCCAGTTTTTTTCTCTAGCCTTTAAACCGATCCGCATGGAGTATCTGAACACAAGAAAGTGCATTACATATGCATCACCTCTGAGATCATGAACAATTCAAATTCGACCAAGTTATTAGCTGCATATCATCCTATATACTCCATTGAGCTGGACGACTCCTTTGATGATACCAGCTGGCGTTTTATGCGACAAATCCGGGAGTCTAAGGTTAGGGAGGCTTTAGAAGGATGAAAGGAGGCAAGACCATGGGCCTTGATTGTATCCCCATTGAGTTGTGGAGAGGCCTTGGAGACATAGAGATAGTATGGCTAACTAAGTTTTCCAACCTCATTTTTTGGGCAAACAAAATGCTAGAAGAATGGAGGCGGATTATATTAGTACCAATCTTCAAGAACAAGGGGGATGTTCAAAGTTGTACTATTACCGTGGAATTAAGCCGACGAGCTATACAATGAAGCTATGGGAGAGAGTCATTGAGCACCACTTAGGAAGAATGACAAGTGTGATCAAAAATCAGTTTGGCTTCGTGCCTCGGAGGTCCACTATGGAAGCCATTTTCTTGGTACGACAACTTATGGAGAGATACAGGGAGCAAAAAAGGGACTTGCATATGGTGTTCATTGACTTGGAGAAGGCCTACGATAAGATAATGTGGAATGTCATGTGGTGGGCCTTGGAGAAACACAAAGTCCCAACAAAGTCATTACCCTCATTCAAGGACATGTACGATAATGTTGCGACAAATTTTCAAACAAGTGACGTCTGACACTAATGACTTCCTGATTAAAATAGGAGTGCACCAAGGGTCAGCTTTGAGCCTTTATCTTTTTGCTTTGGTGATGTCTGATGTCACAAGGGATATACAATGAGATATCCCATGGTGTATGCTCTTCGTTGCCTTCCACAACAACGTGTGCAACCACAAGATGCGCGAGAAGATGAACATCCGACAAGTGAAAACCGTTGCCGATTTGTACCTTCTTGCATACAAATGTGCACGGGCTGAAGAAGGGAGGCAAATTCCTGAGGATGCCGTCATCGTCGACTGATGACGATGAGGTTTCCACTCCAAAGAAAACCAGCAGGAAGCGCCCCCGGAAACACAAGCGCAAGGCTGTGTTGGCAGTTGAAGGCATGGTCGGCAAGAAGTCCAAGACAAGTGATATTGGCAAGCAAATTGCCGTCTGCACGTCTGGTCAAGTTGCTGCCGGAGAAAAAACCTGACGGTCCTTACTGCAAGATCCATCGCACATCTGGCTATGACCTCAACAATTGCCGCCAAGTAGAATTCCTTGCTGAGAAGCAAAAGTAGGAATACGAAAAGCGCGACAAGGAGAAGGCCCAAGATGGTGCAGCTGGTGCCGGGAAGAAAAACCGGGGCGTCCGTGGAGCCTGTCGCGGGAAGGCCGGTAAGTAGAAGGAGAGGCCCGCTCGTGGCCGGGACAAGAAAGATGATGAAGAAGATGAAGATGAAGATGAGGATGACTCTGATCAAGGGTTCCAGAATGTAGTTGATTGTGCCTGCATTGATGGAGGGGCATCTTTGCACTCCTCTCACCGATAGCTCAAGCAATGGGCCTGGGAGATAAATGCAGCAGGGCCGACAATAGATGCCCAAAAGCCTTTGAAGTGGTCGCACACGTCCATCATTTTTGATGCCGAAGACCACCCAGATCGCACTACTGGTGTTGGTAGCTTGCCATTGTTGGTATCACCAACAATCCACAACATCAAGGTAACAAAGATGCCGGTAGATGGTGGTGCCGGTCTCAACTTGATCTCCCCTTCGGTGATTAAGAAGATGCAAATCCCCGATGAGGACCTCCAAGAAACAGGAACATTTCAAGGAGTGAACCCGGGGAGGACCAAGCCGAAGGGGTAGATCACTTTGCCGGTCACATTTGGTGATCCAATCAACTACCGAACCGAGAAGATCGTCTTTGACGTTGTCAAGCTGCCACTGCCCTGCAAGGCATTCTGGGTCATCATGCCTTGGCCAAGTTCATGGCAACATCTCATTATGCTTACAACATATTGAAGATGACAGGGCCCATGGAGGTGATCATGATCCATCTTGACAAGGATGCAGTGATCTGCGTTGGTAAGCTATACCGGGAAGCAGTTACAGCATTTGCCGGCAAATCGCTAGCTCTTGCTGACAAAGTTTTCGGGAAGCAAAGCAAGGAGCAGTGCGCGACTGATACTGGCAAGACCTTCGGGAAGCGCGTCGTAGAATACAGCACGCCCAGAGAGGCGCGGCTTCCCGACAACCACTTCTGTACAAGTTGGCCTTTGTGGCATGTGATCTTTTGTTAAAAAGCCAGGCACAGATCCTGTGCGAAGTAAAAAGTTTAAGTGTTTCACAACCCTTGTGTATGTACATTTCTCTTATGTATGTTATACGTAATGTTGTATTGTGAATATAAATCCTTGCAAGGCTATGGCTAACATCCCGTCAGCATCCTAGCCGGCCTTGTCTTCTTTCTTTCTTAAAGACAGAAGAGCCCCTTCGTGTGCAAGTTTCCCGGGGGGAGCAGAGGTGTGGGTACACCATTGATGTTCATGAAACCATTGGCCGCCCACTATGCAGGATGAACAGCAAAGAAAGCTAAGTTGCAAAACTTTGAAACAATTAAGTTTTCTTGATGTTTTTGCTTTCTTCCTTGAACAATTTTCATCCTTGTACATAAACCTGCACACAAAGGAGCCTTATCGGGATTGATGGCGCTCCTTGCAGTTTTGAGTCCGCTCAGCAACATAGGCAGCTAGCTGCACAAGTCTTTGGAAGGTTAATCTTCCCGTTAGGCGGCGTTCCCGGCAAGTTGCTAAGGACGCGTTTCCTCAAGCGCTATCGGCTAGAGTGTGTGCACCGGGAGGCTTTCCGGCAAGCGTAGGGTATAAGAAACATACAAGGGCAATATTACTCAAGAAAGGAAGCAGACGTTCATTTAAAGAAAAAGAGAGACATGTCATGCATACAACGAGACTGGCCTAATTAAAGAAAAAATGTTTCTTTACATGTGCCATGACAGGAGCAGGCATGCAAAAAAAGGCTTTAGTTTTGGTGGATGCCTTTTATCCGGTCGCACTTGTCAGCGACCTTGTTGGCAATCGGAGTTGCAGCTTGTGGGGCCATCTCCAGTTTGGCGCTCTGAGGGACCTTCTTGAAGACATGCCGCAGATCAGCATCAGGGTTATAATACAGGACTTTGGTGAACATCCTCAGGATCACATTGCGCACAAGGGTCTTTGCTTCAGTGGCAAAAGACTTCGCTCAATTGCTATGATAGGTGTCCAGTTCGGTGAGAAACCCTTCAAGGAAAAGATGTAAAGTTGTGTTCCTGGGCTGGTTGGCGTCCATGCTAAGATCCAAGGCGTGCAACCCCATTGTCGCCATCTGTGTGCTGACGCGTTGGGCGATGCCGACAAGACGTGTGGTCCAATCAGCAATGGATTTCTCTTCCTGGGCCAACTTCTGCCCTGTCGCCTTCTAAAGACATCTTGCCTCATCCAAGCTAGCCGTTAAAGTTTGGGTCTTGGTGTTGACACGCTCAATGATACTTTGCAGATAGGAAAGCTTGCCTTGCAGGTTAGATTTGGCGCCGGCAAGAGTTTGGAGTTCATTGTCCTTTGAAGCCAGAGAGGTGCAGAGCTCTGTCAACGCATCAGTGGCCTTCTGTGCTAAATCCTTGAGAGCAACAATGTCTTTGTCCTTGGCAACAAACTCCCCCTCGAGCTACTTCACTTGAGACTCCAAGTTGGCCTTCGCGATGCCGGCAATACGAGCAGCGTCAAGGGCCTCCTTGATCTTCCTAGCATGTTCCACAACCTGGTCTTGGTGGGCTTCCTCATGCTTCTGTTTGAGCTCTTCGGTTCGTTTGGCCAGCAGGGCTTGGATCTCTTCGTCTTTGATGCGAAGAATGGCAGCCAACTTCTCCTCCTTGGTGGCAAGTTCCTCTTCATGAGTGTCGAGGTTAACCTTGCGCTGGGTTAGCTCGCTGTCAGCTATTGCAGCTTTCCTGGTGGCCTCGGCCTGGGCCATCTCAGCCGTTGCCTTCTCCAAGACGAAGGATTCCTTGGCGGCAACAAGTTGGGCCTCATGGCTCTTGATGTCTTGAAGCTTCTCGGCATATCAGACTTGCGCCTCATCAGCCCTCTGGAGGAGCTCTTGCTCTGCCATCTCAACACACGACGTTGAAGTTTTTCCCAGCGCCTACTGTAGCGTTGCTGCATCTCCTTGAAGCCATTCTCCATGGACTTCAAGAAGAGAAGGTCAGCGACGTCGTCATCAGCATTGCGCTCCTCGGTGGTCATGGTTGGAGGGATGATAAGCTCATCGTCCACACCCTCAAGTGCGTGCTCCCTGGCACCAGACGTGCCGGGAGCATCTGCTCCCCTTCGCGGACTCGAAAGCCTTAGAAACCCGCCTACTGGAGGGGCTTCATGTGTGGCAGGGGGTCGTCAACAGCTCCCATCTCCACATCTGCGCCAATGCTTGCCGTTTTTGGAGCGGAGGTGCTGCCGGCAGCCTCGGTAGCCTCCCTGGCTGCATCCACGGCAACCTTCGCGGCCTCCTCCGCGGCATCAGGGGTTGCCCTCTCTTCCGGAGGGGTCGGCTCTGCGATGCGTTCCCCCTCTGGCAACTTCAGTCACCGTCGCTTGGTCTCTGGCAAGGTTTGTTGCTGGCACGTCCTCGACGCGGACAATATCTTCAGAAGCTTTCTCTCGGGAAGGACTCCCAAGAACCTCTTCGTTAATGGTCCTTCCTGGCGAGCTGCCTCCCGGAGGAACGGTTGTTGAAGGCACGCCCTGGGAATCCGCTTCCCGTGCCTCTGCTTCTTGGCGGCCGCTCTCCCCCCATTGCCGGTGTCGGTCTTTGGGACGCCTTCGGTGGTGCTTGTCGGCAGGGTCTGGCCGGTCTCCTCTCCACACAGGTTGTTTTCAACAGCCCCTGGAGGAGTCGAGCTCTGTCCAGTGCCTGTTGTCGGCTCGCTCACTTCGGTGGTCCTTGCTTTCTTTCCGGACCTTGTGGATCAGGGATGCCTCGTCCCTGCAAGGCCAAGACAGAGCAAGCCGCCAGATCAGTGAAGCGGCCGCCAAGAAAAAATAAAGAGTAGAAGAAGGGATGGTGGTTTACTCCTCTTCCTCCTCGTTAAGGGTGCAGATGTCCCAGTGCGCTTGGTTCCCAGAACATGAAGTTTTTGTCGGAGGAGAAGGCACCCGGACACGCTTCGCTGTCGGCGGAACCTTTGGCCGCGAGGCCTCTGTTCTCTTCGTTGGCGGCGGAGCCTGTTGCGGGGAAGCCCTTGCTCCAGCCTTTGTGCCGACAAGTTCATCTTCAACCGGTTCGGTGCGCCGCTGCTTCTTCGGAACAGGCTTCCGTGAAGCTTTGAGCGCTGCGATAGCCTTACTGGGAGCCGAGGAGTAGGGGCCTCCTCTGCCTCTTCTTCTTTGAGAAGACTCGACGCCTCATGCGGCTTCCACCCTCCTGGCAATCCACTCTAGCTCATGCTCTTTGGTGGATGGACTAGATCTTTCTCCTCCGTCTTAGGGATCACCACCAGCTCATCATGCCACTTTTCTTTGATGACACTCTCAGGCCTCACCCAGTTGGAGACAATACCTTGGGCATTGCATTCCGGCGTCATTGCCAAGATGGAGTCCCTGGCAGCATTATTACACAAGGGAAGCATCTGACAACTTGTGGGTGCATCCCTTATTGAAGATCTTGCGGATGACGTAGTCGTGCTCCAGCACCGTCAAAGTTGTTGGCTAGATCGGGACGAAGCTGCATCATGTCACCGGCATTCTTATATTCCGAGGCTAGCCGGCGCATCCTTTGCAATGGAGCTATCCTGCGCCTGAGGAAATCGGCGCCTACCATCCCAAGAGTCAAGCCGGCAGCATGGAGATCCTCTATCCGGCCCAGAACAAGACCAAAATCATCATCTCGAGGGCCCATGTCTAACCAGCGAGGGTCCCTTTTGAGCTTTTTAGTGGCGGTGATGCAGTACTCCGGGAAGTCCTTCATCTTGATCCAACACCAATCTGCTCTCCATCCTGGCCATTTTTTTGTGCCAGGTCCCCTCAAGATACTCGTCCTTTCGTACAGACCTCAGGATCCACGTCATGCTACCGGAGATGGCGTCGCCTCTATTCGCGGCGAGTAGAAGTGACGGAACATGGGAACATTTGGTACCACCCCCACGAAATTCTCGTAGAGATGGGCAAAAGCTGACATACAGGTGACGGCATTCGGATTGAAATCCCGAAGCCAGAACCCAAATGTTCGCATCAGCTCATCAAAGAACTCCAAGAAAGGGGGACCAGTCCACAGTAGAAGAACGGAGCGAAGAACGCGAACTTATCTACACCGGCAGGGCTTCTTGCGGGCAGCACTTCAACGAAGTCGTGGTCCTTCGTCTTCACCGACCACAGGAAAGAGTACCTGTACGTGAGCTCGGCGACCTCCAGTGCTGGAGGGAAGCAGGCATTCTCCCTTCGCATTTGTGCTAGCACGGCGGCCTTCTTCGACCCCTCTACCTCTTTCCTTGATTTCTCTGCCTCTTTGCTGACTCTTGTCTTTGGAGCCATGGCAATTGGCGAGAGCTTTGGCGGAAAGTGAGGGCGAAACGACGCGGAGAGGCGTAGCGGCGCGAGGAAGACGACGGCCCCAGCAATTGGGAAGGATGGAACGGAGTGTGAATCGAGCATCGCCCCTGCAGTTATCCTTTTATGGGGAAGGCGCGGGGGCTGGCCCTTCGCCGTGCGGCGTGGCGCACCTTTTTAGGCGCACGACTCTACTACCGTCTCGTTTTGTTTCCCCCACTATCCCGCATTCAATGCGCGGTCAAAAGTAGTGGGTGGGAGTTACCCTTCGCCACGCGTATGCCGGTGCATGTTGATGGGCCTAGCCTAGACAAGCGTTGTGCATGCGTGTCCGGCCTAGGCCCGGGGGCTCCTGTCGGTGTAGTGAACAGCGGGTGTTCACCCCATGACGACGCAACGGCAAGTTGCAGCCTCCGTGCCAGGAAGGACATGGCCAAGGAGGAGTCCACCACAAGACACTCAAGACATGGTGAATAAATACCGTGAAGAAGGCCTCGAGGCAGGTCATCGTGAAGTACTGGAATCACCTCAAGGTCAAGACCAGGATCACCGGGAAGCAGGCCTTCCCGGGAACAAGCATCCCACGTTGCCGGCAAAGACAGAGCCGGCAAGCCAAGCTCCTTGCCACCGCTCCACTCGCACCTACCTGTCAGGAATCTGTTGACAGATGGCGGGCGCACAGGCGGGTAGGTAGAAGCTGTCGGGCTGCGTGGCAACCCACTGCTTGTAGTTTACCTTCATCGACACCCGTTCTTGCATGTGTCATGGTAATAAAAGGTAGCTGGGCCGATGGAACAGGTGGAACAGGACCTCCTTCCTGGCATCCAGCATATGAAGACACCTAGCAGATCATTAATTGCCTTTGTCCTACACCGTCAGTGTTACGTATGTTAGCACTGTAGCTATCATCAGCATGTAATTACCATTTTGCCATTGTTGGTGACCCTTGAGCTATAAAAGGAGGCCCATGGCAACCTATACAAAGGTCGAGACCCTGTCCATTTGCAGTAGCTAGCAGCACCCCGAGCACCTTGCCAGCAAGGTTGCTCTCTCTGTAATACAGGGCTCATAACACTTAATCCACCAAAGCAGGAGTAGGGTTTTACGCATCACTGCAGCCCGGACCTGGGTAAAATTCTTGTGTGCTGTGTGTGGTTGGTGCTGCTCTTTCTGTGCTGCGTCCCTCTTCATCGAACCTGGGAAAGGGTCTGCCATGGTCCCATAGATTGTCGTACGCCGACACTTTGTTTCTTGGTAAGTGTACAATCTTAGTAGTGTTACTTAAGCTGTAATCATAATGAGATGTAACTTCATGTAGAAACAACTACTGTAATTCTGATGGAATTGGGGATGAAATTTTCAGACCCAGGTTTACAAGACTAGAAACGTGGTTGTTAAGAGCGAGAGATTCAGCACTTGCTACGATTGCTTCTGTTAGTATTGTAAATATGTGGGAAGTCAGATTATCTTGGTTGTAATAAATGGTTCAGCTTTATGATTGAAAGTTCACAGTAGAAGCAAATATTTGAAATGAAATATGTGGGAAATCACATTATCTTGTGGGAAATATGTGGGAAGCAATCTTGGTTAGTATTATAATATGTGGGAAGTCAGATTATCTTGGTTGGGGGAGTGGATGTATAACTGTACCATCCGGGTTCCTATTTATGTTGCACGTGCGCGCTTAGTGGTTTGGTGAGATATACAGATGTCCATATTGCTTCTGTTAGTTGTAGGGCTTCTGTTATGATCTATTGTTTGTACTCATTAGAACGCGATTGTATCAGTGCTACTTTTCTAGAAATTATGTTCATCGTGTCACTACTGATTAACATTATTATTATGGTCAAAGTCTAGTCTTTATGATTAAAAGTCCACAGTAGAAGCAAATATTAAGAGATGTATGTTGTATGCTTGGTTGCTGACCAGTTTGAATATGCTTTTCTTTATATTTCATCTTGCAGGATTGCAAACAAGTTGAGAGGGACGGCCCTTACTACGATTTTCAGTACAACACGAGGCGTGCCCGACCGTCAATTGTGCATTTTCAGGTTTGAACCTAATCTATTGTCATTTCAAACTTACAGTAGAATATATGGAGTTTAAATACAGCTAAGGATGATCTTTTTGAACTGATTGGATCATGTTGTCCAATAGAACTTGTTCATGTCCATGAATGAGAAACTTCTTCACAATGTCTTGCTTGTGGAGATAGAGTATGATTTGGTCAATTGGCGGAAAATAAGTTATACAATGTAGAAGGAACTAAATCACAAGCTATAATCTAGAAGATTATTCTGAATGCCATCATGTATAGTATATTTTTGTTTGAAATCCTAGAGCGAAGTGAACCCCCATGGATTAGTATATTTAATATGAATTCGGCAAGAAGGGCTATTTCATAGTTGTTCTAGCACATTATTGTGGAGGAACAACTTCACCTTGCTGCTAAAAATTGTTGAAGCATCTACTTCAACTAGGGGGAGTTCACGCGCTCCGCCGCACTGAAAAATCAGGGCCTCGCACAAGTGATTCATTTGGAGCCGTGTTTTATTCCTTGTATGGTTGCATCAACAATATGCAATCAAAGCTGAACCAGGATGGAAAAGTGAGTAATTCTTAATAACCATTCAACAATTTATCATAGTAGAACAGTACCACTATCGTTTCAAAATACTTGCGCATATTAGTTTTGTCTTGAGTTGAACTTTGTGAAGTTTGATCAAGTTTATAGAAAAAATATCAACATTCACAATAGCAAATCAATACCATTAGATTCATTATGCAATGTATTTCATATTGTATTTATTTTGTATTATAGATGTTGATATTTTTTTAATATAAATTTGGTCAAGCTTTACAATTTTTGACTTAAGACAAAACTAATATGCAAAGTATTTTGAAATAGAGGGACGTGGCGTTAAGGGTCGTACCTCCATGTGGTAGCATTGGCCACACGTCTAGCCATTTATATCCATGCCGGGCTTATTAACTGCTGCAGTGGAGAACAGCCGAAAATAGCGTATTCAGGAGGCGAGTATTAACACCATACCGCGTATCGTGCAGAAGGGGCACTGCCAGCACCCAACGACCCGGGCAGCTGCTGCCAGGCTTGGGGGTGCACTACCTGAAAGTAGCAATGACTGCACCAGGCGAGAAACCAACCTGCACATTTCCCAGGCAACGATTTTGTGGGGTGCAGTTACATGGTTGAATCAAAGACCTGTTTGCGATTCTCAAAATTTACACTATGCTTACAGGTTGCCCAGGCTAGAAATTATCTCTCTCGACAACCACCCCTGACAAACCATCTTCAAAACAACCCAATGACACATACTTGTTCACCTTACCACATCACTCCCTTCCCTATCATTGCGAGCTCTAGAGTACTTATCAGTGGAAAACTGGGTGACCGTATTTGGCATGCTCGGGGCCTGAGGCAGGGAGACCCCCTCACCGCCCTCCTGTTCCTTCTGATTATGGATGTGCTGAATGCAATGGTGGACAAGACTGAGGCGGCTGGGGTTTTTGAGCCACTTGACAGATGGGGCGTGCGGCATCATGTTTCTCTCTGTGGACGACGCTGTGATATTCTTCAAACCTAAGGAGAGCGAGGTGATTGCAATCAAGGAGAGTCTGGCCTTATTTGGCGACACCTCTGGGCTTAAGGCCAACTTACAGAAGTGTGCGATTTCTCCAATCTGCTGTGATGGCTTGAACCTGGACGTGCTTGCTGTTCCCTCCCCTGCCAACCGACCCAATTTCCTTGTACATACTTGGGCTTACCTTTGATACTGGTGGCGCTAACAAGAGGTGACTTTCAGTCGTTGGTTGACAGTATCGCCAGGAGATAGTCGATGTGGAGAACTTCTACGGTATACACTACAGGCAGGCTGTCCCTGATAAATTCAGTGCTGACCGCGATTACGGTTTACCATATGCTCTCCCTTGAGCTTCCTCCATGGCTCTTCAAGACCATCACCAAACTATGTCCGTGTTTTTTCTGGAGGGCTAAGGGAATTTTTTCTGGAGGTGTTGCTTGTTCTTGGAAAAAAACATTGCCTGATGAACTGCTGATTGTTGCATATACCAATTCCGCACTACTTTCCACTTTATTAGCTATATTGGCCTCCTAAATGCTAAATTGTCACCCATAAGTAGTCATAATTTCTCTTGTAAGTATACTGTGCAATTTCATTCTCTACATTGCATGGTTAAACTATGTCTTAGGTGGCACTAATAAATAAACGAAGTAGTTTTGATTCTGACATTCAAGTTGCAGTTGAGGAATTTGGTCTGGGCAACAACCAAGCATGATGTTTATACAGTACACAATCAATCAATGACACACTGGTCATCACTAAACCAGATAAGCACTGAGCTAATCAATGGTGATGATTGCATTATACCAAAACAGGTTTATACTTAATGACACGTCTTAACATTGTTTGTTTCCGCTTCATCTTCTGTTTGGGCTACAACATCCATCAGCATTTTGTTGTTGCTTAACAGAGAGGGCATGGTTCACAATCTGTCTCAATGGTCCAGTTCACAACTATGGCTGTAGATAATGATTTATTGGTAGTTGGTGGTTTCCATGGAGAGCTTATATGCAAGGTATGTTGATGGCAAGTAGAGCCTTCTACTCTGCAATAGTCTGACAAGTAACAATTCTGACCTGATAATTTGCTTTGGTTTTTATTAGCGTCTGGAGGATGATGGGATAGTTTTCAGCACGAGAGTTACAGATGATGAGAATGCTATAACCAACTCTTTAGAGATATACCAGGATCCCAAGTAAGATTTGGTGCTTTCAGAGTTGATATACAATACTTTCAAGTTGTTGTTAACAATATTCTTAAAAAATGTATATTTTCAGTGGATCAAGACGGTTGGTGGTTGCTAATAATGACTGCTCTGTCAGAATTTTTGATACCAAGTATTTTGACCTACTTAATCACTATGTTTTCCCATGGTCTGTGAATGTAAGTACCTTGTGTTTTTCACCGAGAGCTCAGACATGTTTATTCCGGACTGCTGTCTTGTTTATTTGCTAATATCTTGTTTTCAAACAGAGTGTTTCGGTTAACCCTGATGGAACACTTTTTGCTGTCCTTGGTGATCACGAGGATGGCTTGGTAGTGGATCCCAAGTGTGGCAAGGTAAGTGCATGTGCATGTTTTCCTCAAGTTTTGAAGCGATTTATGTTTCTGGTTAACACTAACCAAGTAACATTTTCTGCTTTGCTTTAGCCGATTGGTAAAGTTAGAGGCCATCTGGATTACTCATTCTCATCTGCGTGGCACCCAGACGGCAATATATTGGCTACCGGGAGTCAAGACACAACATGTCGGCTGTGGGACATTAGAAACCTATCACAATCCTTGGCTGTCCTTGGTGGAAGGCTAGGCTCAATACGTTGTATCAAATTCTCTTCAGATGGCCGCTTTTTGGCAACAGCAGAGCCTATAGATTTCGTTCACATCTATGATTGTTTTACCGATTATGGCAAAGCTCATGAGATTGACTTTTTTGGTGAAATAGCTGGTTTGTCATTCAGCCCAGACACAGAGGCCTTCTATATTGGCGTAGCAGACCAAACATATGGAGGCCTCATGGAGTTCAAGAGGAGGCACCAGCATCATTACTTGAACTGCCTGTGGTGATGCCTTTTGGTTAGCACAGTTTGCTTTTGCAGTTCCTTTATTTGCGACTGATTGATCGTTTGACTATGCTGCAAAAACTGCATGGTTTTAGTCAAGGCAACCGGTGGAGGAACTCATTGGGGCAACGTGATTAGTGATTTGCTGCTGTACCTTAAGCTCACTCCAGATAAATGAGCTGGAGCTGTATAAATTTCTGTTCTGTCTTGTTGCTGTCTAGGAACCGATGGGGATTGTGATAGTTAATGTGTAGTCTTGCATTCCATTTTATCAAATCAATGTACATAGTTGGGGCTTTAGCTGCACTATGCTTTTTTCTTTTTGAACGTGACTAGTAAGCATGCATGTGCTACACTCAAATGCTGACCAACCGAGTTCTTGAAAATACTCCCTCCGTTCCAAATTACTTGTCTCATAAATGAATTTATCTAGACTTAAATACACCTAGATATATCCATACCTGCGACAAGTAATTCGGAATGGAGGGAGTATTTGTCTTTTTAAAGATTTCAAATGGACTATAACATACGTATATAGACATATTTTAGTATAGATTCACCCATTTTGCTTCATATGTAGTCATTTGTTAAAATCTTTAAAAAGACATATGTAGGAATGGAGGGAGTATATAAATCAAATGAATACAGAAATCATGGTTGAATGTTTATGCGTTGCCATTGCCCTTTAGTTTTTTTCTTGTTAAGACATAATACATGTCAAATTTCATAACCACTAACATTTGAAAAACAATTAAAATCCACATCGCTTGAAATGTATTTTGATAAAAAATGTCTTTCGAGGAAGTATATATCCATAGTGGTTGGTTCTTCCGTCCCAACATCTACTATCTACTACCACTATAAAAGAAAGAGAGTGGTAGATTCAAACAATCACATCCATCCATCGTCAAAATCTAATAGCCCTTAATTCTTTCATGTTTAACGCTACAAGCCACGCATTAAGCCACTATAATCAAACGCATACCTCCATCGAGTCATCCATAAGAAAACCGCCCCTCGCAGGCACGATACCCACTCGCCCAAATGCCACCGTCCTCGCTCGCCCACCCTCTACACGGCCGGCCGGCCGCCGCCGCCCCACACCACCGCTCGGCCGCTGCCCCACAGATGCGATCGCCATTGCCGTCCGCAGCTCCTTCGCTAGGCTGCTGCCGCATGGATGCGGTCGCCGCCCGTCGTTCGGCTGATGTGTGATGTCCAGTCACCGCTTCCTCTGCTACGACGGGCCGCCGCCGACCTCCTCGGCCGGTTAGCCGTGCTAGCGCCCTCCTCCTCCCTTCTCTCTCCCTCTCCTCACTAATTTCTCTCCCTCTCCCCGTTCCCGTGCTGCAGAACACCATGGCCATGGACCAAGCTCTACCAGACCTTCTCTCGCGACTTCCGACCTTCCTCTCGACCAGATCGACAACGGGACGCCCAGATCTGACACGACGCCGTTCGTTTCCGCCTTGCCTAGCCGCACTGAGCATCCGAACCACCTCCCCAGACAGTGCCGCCATCGTCGCCAAGGCGGCGCCGGTCTCGGCCACGGCGCAGGAGGTGCCATCGTCACCCTCCATGTCGTCATCTGGCTGGGCCGTCGAGGATCTCCTGCAGTTCTCCCTACGGGCACCGTCAAGGGCACTGATCGTCTATCACAAATCAATCAGGTGAACCTTTAATTCAAATCAATCTGGTGATTTTTTTTGGTGTGTTATTAATCAGCTTCCATGGTAAGTAGTAGAGTTGGAGGGATCCTCACGTTTTCAATTTTTTGGTGCTATAGTCAATAAGATCTCCGTCTGATATAGTAGCTTATGAGCACACGTACCCCGCAGCATCAAACAAATACTCAGTTCCAGAGTTAATTTCTGTAAGTCTGGCTCACCTAAATACTCATTTGATTCACTGTTGGGTAGTTGAATAGGGATAAAAAAAGTGAGGTGCAACTCAAGCGAATAAACAGTAGAAGAATGAAGAAGTAAGCAGGGAGTGGATGTAGATCCTCCAAGGGAACATCAAGGTAAGGCATTAAACTGAATTTGTGGCACTACTGAATATATGAACTGGCTTGTTAGGACCAACTTATCTGAAACTAATGTGTGAAAAGCTGGACAGGGCGAAATAATTTGTAAGTATAGTACAAAACTGTACGGAAAATCTTATGGCAATTTTCCTATTGATGCTTCTAGGTACTGGTTGTGCCCACCTGTTGTGGGATTGCTTCTACCTAAACCATGTGGATTACTCTTCGTACAATTTTCTCGCAGTTAGTGTCGGGAACTCTGTGTACTTGTGAAATGCATGCAGCAACAAGGTCTGCCAACCATTGTCATTGTTGCAAGATTACTTTTTTGAAAGTTGTAAAGAGAACGAGAGATAGAACTAAGTAAGTTGCTCTAGCTCTCACCAAGCTATGTCATTGAGCAAGTCACTAAGCTTTGCTATTCGGGTGCATATGACACTAATTATTCAGTGGGTTGGGCACAACATGGCACTCAGCAGCCCGTAGGAAAGAAATGGTTCTCTAAGTTGGGATGGTGTTGTGATTAATTGTTGGCTTGTTGCCATCAGATTTACTTACATGGTCAGCTTCCAGTGTTCAACTGTTATATGTAGCACCGCAGATGCATATATTACTATTCAGTGTATACTAAAGTTTTACTTTGCAGAAGAAATGCATGGCACAGATGATGTTACTTGCTGTTCTAGGTGTGGTGATCTCAACATTTTTGCTTGGCGCTGCTATAAAGGTATGTATGTGCCTGGATTGATAACGGACATAGGCAATTCAGTTTAATGTTTTGATGCCTAATTTGTCGTAGCTTACTTTTCCGTATGACTGGAACTGGAAAACATCATTCTTGTTCGGCGGACGCTCAGTGCAACCGATCATGTTACTATGATTGCTCTTCTAAAAGACCTAGGCGCAAGCAAAAAGCTCAGTACGATAATCGAAGGAGAACCCTTAATGAACAATAGGTATGCTACTTTGACTCCCAAATTGTTCATCTTTTGATTTTTAGAATGCGTGCTTTCCCCTTGTCTGCATGCCCATTCCTGTGTTTTATTGGGAGCAGTTCCATTATGATAATCAAAATGGAATGATTGACATAGTATACAGATTACAAGTCTATTTGAGCTTTAGAATGTATGTTTCACACTAAGAAGTAAAAGTATACATTATATTGGTAGACTTGTATGTGAAATTTAATACAAGTGTATTTTCACTTCATTTAAAATAAATCACACCATGTTGGAAAAAAGAGACCAGAGGGGTTTGGGATGGGGCAGGGTGGGATGTGTGTGGATGAAACTACTTTGCATATTCTTAAGAAGAAGCAACGGCCAACTCATATTTATTTGATCCGGGAAAATGTAACCGACAATGATAATTCTGCCCACGACTGAATTTTGAAACATAGCCAACGCACACCCACCATTGGGTTATTGCATAGTTACCAAATTGCGCCATGTACAATTATAAGATTATTTTGTACTGTATTCTTACTAAATAACCTTGCATTCTACTGGACTGCTACTGTTGTCTATCAGTTATTTTATTGAACGGTTCTCGGAAAAACTTTCGGTGCAGGGTCCATAATAAAGTTTTTATCACAAGTTTCACTTGGAGCGTATGTGATTTACAAGTCCAAACTAGATGATACCAAACCATGCTACCAATGCTAATCTGTATCTTCTTTGACCAGTGTTGCTCTGGGCCTTGCATTTGGAATCACATCTCTACTATGGCTGGGCTTTATTTTCGATGGTACAATCATACAGATTTCACTAACACTTGCAGTCAGATATATGGCTTTCTTCACTGTAAGATAATCAGATAACGGACATATCAAGGCTCTTATATTTCTATTTTTATCTCTAGAAGGACATGATTTGCTCAATGTTTGGAAATGGTTTTTAGCTTGAGTAATAGAATGGTTGTCAAGCAACCCTTTTTGCAACACTGGGATGCTGTTTTAATGGCTTGTGATGGCAATCCAGGGTCATTTCTGGATGCATTCATGTGTGCCAATGAGGTTTCCATGTACTGATGATGTAATATTAGATTTTTTATCTTGTCAATTTCTTACCCTGGCAGTACGACTATGTACTCAGACTGCTAGAAAAGTGTATTTTCTTTTAACTATTTCCCCATGAAAGTATGTACTCCCTCCGTAAAGAAATATAAGAGCGTTTAGATCACTATCTGAACGCTTTTATATTTTTTTACAGAGGGAGTACTATTTATATCTGATATTGTGTGTTGATCATTGAACAACTTAATAACTTTTAAGTAATGACTCAGGATAAAGATGATGAAGTAGAGAACATAATCTTGGTGAAGGCCAAGGTTGTCAGAATCGTGATTTTAAATCGAATCAGAGCTCTGATGGCAGAATCGCAAATCGTAGAATCTTCATTATCAGGATCGTAGAAACGTAGATTTCATGAACTAAAATTATAGAATTAGAGCGGTAAGTTTGGATCGTAAAGTCGTAGAATCGTATAACAAAATCGCGATTCTGACAACCTTGGTGAAGGCATCTCAATGGAGATGGGACAATATCTATTCATTTATGTTATACTAGCAAACATGCCCGTGCCCTGCAACAGGAGAAAATAAATACGCACCTAACTCAGTAAGCATGTCGGAAGACAGCTCACACACATATGTGCACGTCCTCTATTTTAATACTATGAGGTACTCCCTCTGTTCAGAAATACTTGTCAAATAAATGGATGTATCTAGATGTATTTTAGTTTTAGATACATTTATTTTTATGCATTTATGCGACGAGTAATTCCGGACGACGAGTAATTCTAGACCAAGGGAGTATCATATTTATGTTGCCATTTATCCTCTACCCTCAGAAACAAAAGCTCACGGGGTTCACCTGATTAAATCTTGTTTAAATGTTGCTAATCCCAAGACGATTAGCTTGTTCCCCGAATGACACACCTCTTTTTTTAACACAGTATAATGTAGATGCCACACAAACATGCACATACACTCATCCTAGGCACGCCTGTTCGTGCACCCTACGCCTTTGGGCGCCTCGAGATACTGAGCCGACACTATATCTTGAGACTGACGAAGCCTGCACAGGCGATGTCGTAGTCGACGGGAACATCTCCTTTCACCGAGTGAACATGGCCGAGACGCCTAAAATATATCCAGGACAATGCGAGTATCGGTGCCAAGTCTAGGAGTTGAACCATGATGAGTTTGGTTCCACCGCAAGAAATCTTCAGCATGACACACATATTATGAACAACGCCAACACAAAAAAATGTTTAAAACTTAAAAAGCTAATCTTATCCAGCTAGACGCGAGGACCACCCTCCGCAAGCAACTCCATCTGAAACGATTGGTGTATGCTTAAACCCCAACTATTTAAGAATTCATCAAATTCTTACCGGAATCTCGTAAGCAATTTAAATTAGGTTCAAAATTAACTTGGCCCACCTACCCAATCGGCAAATGAAAAGAAACTACAATTACTCTGTGCAATTATTTATCCACTCCAATCCAAAAACGGCGTTAATGCTTTTGCGGTCCAGCCATCTTAGGCCGACTCCAATGCATGTATCCAATGGACACGGATTTTGTCCGTTTTTGTCGTTTGGGTATCCAAATGGACAGACGGACACATCCAGTGTAACCAACGCGGAGGACTCATTTGGAATGAACACAACATCAACGGGGCTCAAGGATGACACCGCCTGCCACCAGCGACGACGAAGATGGCGAGAGGCTACCAAATTCCACACGGACCAGCGTGCTGAGCGCCCGCAGTTCAATGGCCATGCCGCTACTATTCCTGGACGGCCACTGGGGCGAAAACCGCGACCATCAGTGCGGCCAGCGCGACCACCAGGGGCGACCAACGTGACCACCAGGGGAATCAGTGCGGTCACCGGGACGGCAAGCGAGTACCCGCACGGCACGCCGAAGAGCGGCCAAGGAGGTGAAGCGAAACCGCTCTTCGACACGGTAGGTGAACGGGGCCGGGGCGACGTGCGACGCCATGGTGAACCCCGTGTTGTCGTTCACGCCGCCGGCCCAGAGAGATTTGCTCTGCACGCGCAGCGCCGCAACGTGGACCTCGACCTGGCCGCCACCGGCTGGAAAGGGCTCGTCAACGAGCTGGTTCGTTTGACGGAGCATCTTGAATGCACGACCTTTTGCTGCTGGGAGGCGGGGGTAGCGGGGCCGATGGCTCGAGAGAGAAAGGAGAAAGAAAAGATGGGTAGATGGGGAAAAGTTGAATTTGTTTCGCTGCCATAAGGGCCAGTGTGCGGACACGGGTGAACAAATGGACGTCCGGCATGTGTCCGCTTCGACCTAAATCTCCCCCAAATTTGAGTTAGAAATGAGTCTAGACAAACACAAAACAAACGGAAAAATGAAACAGATCTTGTGGAACTGTAGCGTTTGTTGTATTGGGGTAGTGTGTGGTAATGATGCTAGTGGAGTGCACATCCCATGAAATTTAGGTTAAATATAACCTAAGTATACAGTCCACAATCCCTCGGTTAAAATCTACCAACACCTCATGTGTTCTGGTCAGTGGCCGCCACGTACGTACAACCATCACGTGTACAGGCAGATTGAGGGAGTTATCCATTCACATTCTTGAACTCTCGCTTGTTCTATTCCTATCATCCCCATATTTTTCTCTCTCTCGTTTCATCATCTGCCTGTTTCCTTGCCCGATGTAGCTAGCTAAGGGTGCGTTTGATTGTATTGCCCAGCTTGCCCATAGCTGAGCTAGCCTAGCTAGCTTAGCTCGGATGGGCTACCTTTGCCTTAGCTGCACGTTTAGTTCAATGCCATTGCTAGCAAGGGCCAACAGCTAGTCGTTTGGTTGTGTTGCGGGCAAAGTACAATATCTTCACAGTATTCAAATACATCTAGCTTATAACAAATGCATCAACAGTACAATATCGTTGAAAAAAACCCCAGTGAAACAGAGAAATGACTACAAGAAGATCAAGTTGTAAATAGTCATGCAAAAATTCGACGCAACTTGATGATTATAAATTTAACACACTTTGCAAACACACTGACTGATAATTTTCTTGAGTAACAAGCTTATTTTCCAGGAATGAAAAACTGAATGACATCATTACATGCAAGTATGAGGCATGGGCATTATTTCCCTAGGAGACGACGCTGGAAGACATTCAAAATAATCCTAAAAATTTACAGCAAAATGAATCACACGTTAGGAGCAACATGAACGTGTTCACGAAAGTTATCACCGACCCAGCGCCGCACAAACTCTTGAATAGCAGCCATCGGCCTCCCTTTCAACATGGACGCCACTTGTTCATTGGTGGCCAAAGACGTCTGTAGTGCAAGTCGGACGAAGAGAGGGTATTCTTCCATGTCATCAATTATTTTGAATAAATTCTCATTCGGGTTGGTCACGTGTGTGAAACGCATAGTATCCGACATATCACACAGAGACCGCGTCATGTCTTGAACTACACTCTCCTCACACTTCACCCTCTTACCTTTATCGCTTTTGCGAGCTTTCATTATTGGTGTCATCAGGAAGACAATCTGAATCATATTGTGTTGCAGGATCAATCTCAATATCAATCACACGCTTCTCGGTGTCACCAATAAAATCCTTGTCACGAGCATGAACACGGTCATAGGGTGTTTGAAGGACCGTGAACTCCCCGGTAGCATGCTTATCCTAAAATATGAACTCCCATCTCATCAAAGTTGGCAACAGCGGCGGAGCCAACATACAAGCATTGGGTTCAACTGAACCCAACAGATTTTGCTCCGTACGTGCATGTAGATGCATGTTTACTTGATGTGAACCCATTAAAAACTTGTGACTGACCCCATCAACGAAAGGTTGTCACGTTAGTGACTAAGTAAAAGGGCCAAAAGTGAACAGCCCACAAGAGGTCCTTGACTCCTTGCCGTAATTAATCACCGTGATCTTTTAACACAATCACCGTGATTTGTTACCTATGCAGCCGCACGCCCGTACGCCTCATCGTCTTTCCCTTTTCCAATTCGCATCTGATCTCTCCTTCGTCTGTTCGTGTTCCTGGTGCCTCGCCGCGAGGCCGCCTCTACCGGCCACAGCCAGATCGACAGCGGCAACAATTGTACCCCAAAATTTGAGGTAATTAGATTACATTTCCTCATCTTCTCCCTCTCTCTTATGTATGTTCTATTTAGTCTAATAGTCTTGTACGATAGTGATTTTTTTGCCCTAATTTTTTGATTTGTTATTCTCCAGGGACTTTGATTGTTCTAGGCTATGGATCGGTATTTTCGAAGAAATCTCGGTCACCAGATCCAGATAATGATGCAGGCATATCAAGGTCACCCATAAGACATAGGCTAAGTGCATCAAATGTCCCCGCAGCTAGTCTTCTGAAGGCTACTATTCATACATAAATTAACTAAAATGAGTTGCCTTATGTATGATCCGGCTGATCGGAAGAGAATTTCAAAGTACACAAGAAATCCAAAGAAGCAAGATGAGATTCGGCGCAGATATTCAACAGGGACCTTACAGGCCACCGTTTAATTTTGATTACCCACAAAGGGAGATTGGAGATAATCAACGGAGATTTAATCGAGATTTGTTTGATGAATATGGTGGTGGCCAAAAAAACAATAAGACAGAACTTTCAACATTACCGAATTGAGTGTCTTAATTATGTTATTGATTGGCAACTTCAACATTACCGAGATGTTGTCAAAAGAAAAGTTGTGCTACAAAATGGGTGATCAGTTCATGAGTGATTGTCTATGTCGAGAAAGATAAATTTTCTACCATTACTAATAATGCAGTGTTTAATCTTTTTAAGGCGATGAAAGATCGGAAGGGGACACTCTAAAATGTGAGTGCCTTTACAAAATTCTTTTGCTTGATAGTATTTATTCCAAACTTGTCAAACTAACTTGCCATTTTTCCAATGTTCTAGGAAGATATAAGCTACAGCTGGAGCTACAAAGTTATTTCATACTACTCTATTTATAGTATGTAAATACGTGATTTTATAATTTTATTGAACCGGTATGTCTTGCACTTTTTAGTTTTTAATGCACCATTTTTTATTCATTATATTTTTTTGGGTGCAATAATTTTGTTGTAGGATAATTTAAAATTAGATTTTGCACGTCACATATTAGTACCAAGTTCTCACAACAAGTCATGGAGTGAACCCAATGGCCAAATTTTCTAGCTCCGCCCCTGGTTGGCAATAGGCACATTGATATATTTTGCCCTTTTGTCTTTGTTCTGGAAGAGAGAAGGAAGCATGAAAATGTTAGTTATAAAAGACAAAACATAATACAAGATGGAAATATAGTTTGACAAAATTCAGAAGTAGTGCTCACGTTCTTCATCCGAACAACTTCAGTTTCATCATATAATATTATCTTGTTGACATCATCAAAATTGGCACCGCTTAAGTTCTTCGCCTCTAGTATGATCTTTCATTGACCTTTCAGCTTATGGAACTTGTGATAAACTTGCCTTTGTGTGAAGGCGGTGGTAAACTTTGCATTGATTTGTTTTGCACACTCCTCATGATGTGTCTCTTTGAAGACAAATTGTTTTCCCTCAGACTGAATCTTCTCTTTGTAGTAACGTAGCATTTCATCTACAACTTGGGGCTGCCACACCATGTTGTTACCTGCCATATCCCTATGGCATCAATTAAATTTTATAATTCAAAGACAGAATAACACCTCTGAGATGCATATCGCATTGCCACTCGTACCAAGGGAAATAAATCATAGTTACAAGTTGAAGAAAGAAAACACACAAGTTGTTCTTCTAAGTGGTAGTACAACTTAAAATCAAGAAATTCATACATAAAGCTTGAAAAAAAATCAACCACGTCTAACATTATGCCTATTTCTCCACATATTGGCTGCCATGGTATCCCTATCTCTAAGTACCTCCATTTGTTCCTCACGTAAATCCCGTTGGACACGGCCAGCTGATCTTGGATATTGCTCAAACCAGTTGTGCTCAATGTAGACTAGTTCATCAGGACCCCCGTTTAGTAATATCCAGTTGTGAAGGATACAGCATGCTATGACGACTCATACTTGTGAAGGAAAGGGATAGTAAGGCCTAGTTGTCAGAACTTTGAAACGGTTCTTTAATGTTCCAAATGCCTTTCAACGGTAGTACGAAGGGATGAGTGCCTGAAGTTGAATAGCTCATTCTGGGTGCGGGGTCTATTATTACCCCTCCATTCACGCAAATGATATTGAGTTTGACGGAACGGTGGTAGGAATCCTCTCCTAGCTACATAACCCGCATCCGCAAGATAGTATTTACCTAACATGACATTATCAACAATTAATCACTCATTCACTCTATATGTTCTATGTTCATATGTAACAAATGCAGGGGCCTACCTTCAGGGACTCTTAAGGCTATTTGGATGCTCAAGAGAATGTCGTAAAACAGTTGAATCGTGGGCCGAACCCTCCTAGCCCGCACAAACATAAGTGAATAACAAATTAAAGTCGACCGCCGCAAGAACATTTTGGGTAGGGAATGGTTTCCTGCCACGAAATCTGTCGACTATCCGAGATGGAACGTTATATGGAACATGTGTACCATCAATAGCACCAATACAGTCCTAAACATCCAAGTAACATTTAATTAGTAATACACCTACTGCACTATGAAATTATTTTAAAATTTATGGGTAACTAGATGGACACTATACTATACCTTAAAATACGGATCAAATCGTGGGTTGCCTTCAATCTTTGATGGTGTATCAATTGTTCGATGCCTAAGCATTTCTGGTCCAAGTTTCCCAGTTGCAAATAAAACTCTGTTGAAGTAACGACTCACTGTCTCACCTGACCTTGTGAAATAGAAACTAATGTCGATATTTTTCTTATGATGCCCTACTGTAGTGAGGAACATGGCAACTTGCTCCTCTACAGTACAATGCCATGTATCTTTAAGTGGACCCATACTCCGTAATTTATCACACAGTTTGAAGAACACTGATTTTCCCATGTGCAATTCGCCAATGCAGTGTTTCTCCTCACCGCAATACAATTTTCATAGATACGCCATTATTTATTTATTTGTCTCTAATAATGAGTATCTTGTAGGGTGACTAGAGTTGCTTAGATATATGATCAATGAACAATATGCCACTACAAAAGCATTGAAGAACGCAATTTTTCTGTTAATTTGCGCACTGTCGTCCATCTATAAATAAATCAAAGAAGATCAAATATTAATAACCCACACAACACGTAGTATATACACAGTCGAGGACTGCCGTAGACAAACCTTTGTTGATATAAATGAAAATAAGATGCAGGCACTAGAAAATACATATGCAGAACTAATGAATCAGTTCAGATGCCTGCTATGTAGATAGCTCTGTATGCATATTCAGTACAAACCAAATTAAGGATTCAGATGCAGATGCATCATACATGTTCCAGTAAAATCAATTCCTGTCATGCACTCCTATAAGCTACTCAATTGGAGTCTGGTTTGGAATAAAAATCAAGAGCTGGGTGCCTGTCAACAACAGTATCCTTCCCAACCGCAACGCCACAGTGGCATTATACTACAGTTTGCTATCACCTTAGCCGTACCAATCTAATCCCAAAGCCAGGTCACCCAACAAGAATCCAGCCTTGGATAAGATGACGGGGAGTATAGAAAGATAGTATTTACGATTTGTTGCTTCTAGTACTAATCAATTTCTGAACCAGCTAATCTATTGTCAAGAAAAGTGCACACACATACACAGGAGAAATCAAGAGATGAGGCGGACATAGACCTGAGCAAGGCGGATGGGGGCGGACGCAGACTTGAGCAAGGCGGATGTAAGCTTTCCCTGTCAAATCTGACGCGCCTTCAGCTAATCGTGGAAAGCAACTTGAGCCAACTCGCTCGATTTATTTCTGCAGCTTCGGAGGATTTCATTGGGATGAGCAAAAATCGGAGGGGAAAGTGGAGGAGGAGGTCGGAGTGGAGAACGTAGATTTAGGGATTTGCTGCAGACGGACTTATCCATCCGGAGAGTTCCGCCTAGATTTTTTCGCGCGTTCCGGCTTTGCCGTCGAGGGCGAGCCGAATCGGCTCTCCCCGCGAGCGAGGATTTTCTAGCCGAGCGAGGCTAGCTGCCCCCAAAATCTAGGATACATTTGCACTACCAAACGGCAAGCCTAGCCTAGCAAGGCAAAAACGACTTTTCCCAAGGAACCAAACGCACCCTAAGACCAACTTCACCGTACGATCCTGTCCTGTCCGGTCCCGTCCGTTTAAGGTAAAAAAGATAAAAAAAGCGGCCCAGCGCGCGGGAGCAAACGGACTTTTGTCCGTTTTGTATCCGCTTTCGACCCATTCCCGTCTAAACTTGCGCCGCTTTTGGGGTGAAACGGACACCACGCGGACACGCGGGTCGTCTGCGCGTGTCCTCCCCTGGCCCGCCCGTCGGTGGCACAAGACGGGCCTTTTTCTATCCGCCCCCCTCCCTCCCTTCGGCCGCACCCCCTCCACTCTTCCCCACTCTTTCCCGTCGCTGCCGCCGCTGTCATTGCAGCCGTGCAGTTCGGACGCGAGCTCGCCCAACCCCTTCCCCTCGGCGCCGGGCTCGGACGCGACCACGGCCACCTGGTTTGCGCACCCGCCGGCCGGTTTTGGAGTGGATCCGGTCGGTCTTGAGCTCGGCCGGCTAAGGGAGGCCGAGCCGCGCCATGGACTGGCCGGGCACCTTGCCGGAAGGCCCTAGCAGGGCCGCAAGGCCACATGTAGGCAGTGGCTCCTCCTCTAGCCGCTCGGATCTGCACCGTCGGTGGTCCGCCGGCAGATACACGAATGGCGGCCGGCCGGGCTCGGTGCTTGCCCAAAAACTCGCCGGCGCACCGTTGCCACTCATTAAGTGCGACCACTGCCCAAGGATGGTCGTTCGCCGCGTGTCTACAACGCCGGAACATCCCGGATGGGTGTTCATCAAGTGCTTAAACAATGGGGTATGCGCTTTTTTTAGCGTCGGTTTGTGCTCTAGATTTAACTAGTTGTGCTAACTTCAAATTTTGTTGTGTAGAATGGATGTAAGTTTTGATATTGGGAAGAAGAGTACATTGATATATTGATAGAGAGAAATTTAGTACATGTTCGTGCACTTTTAGCTATCATAGAGGCCGTAAATGAGACAAGTGCACTTGTTGCTAGATTAGAGGCTAGACACGAGACTAGGTCTGAGGAAGCAACATCTACTTCTGGCTTGAAGAAGAAAGGAGGATGTCAGATCGAGCCTCCTCCACAGATCAGCAATGAGTGCATCGAGAAGGCCCTAACCAACTCAAGGGGGCAGTTATGGAAGTTGGCTATCTTCTAAAATGTATTCTTGTTGTTTTTATTTTCTTTGGTCTTGTTTTACTAGTTAAAATGTGATGATGCATTTTCCATGTACCAAAAATGAATGATGAAATAAAGTTAAGGACTTGCAAAGAAATAATACGCGGACAGAATGCGGCCGGGATGCGTCCGCGCGGTGGGCGCACGGCAAGGGGGAGTTTGTGTGCCTGGCGGCTAGACGTACGGATAGAAATTCTGTTGTTTTTATATAGGACACTTCGATGATGGTTATTGATTATACTATATCACACATACGTGTTCTGTATATGCCGATCTAAACTTATAAAAAGAAAATCTCCTCTCTTTTTTCAATGTCTTATTCACGCACTTTTGTACGCGCCAGGTCCATATATAACTTTAGACACGTGCCAGGTCCACATATAACTTAGACATGTAACGTAATATATATGCTTCAAATCTCGGCCATCAATTTTTATGGTTAGCACACAATTAATGGATATAAAAGGATGACGTATGGAAAACTATGAAAGCCTCTGTCTTTTAATATTAGGTATAGATTCCTACCCAATCTGTTCTGTGAGCAATTGTTTATCTTTTTAATAGTTTACCAAGGATGATGAATTAGTATTAGTGATCTTGAATGCATGGTTTTTTAGTTTACTTATGTGTGCATGATTGAGAGTAGGTGCTTCTCAGATAATAAAATTGATTGTCTCATCATTTCATTTGCTCATTATATTGTTTTTGTACTAATCGAGAGTGCACGTGCAAGCTTACTAGTGATGCTTAGGTCCTGAGGTCTGGCGTAACGTCTGTTTTACCGCCCCCAAGCCGGTAGTAATGCTAAAGGTGTGCTCCGCTAATTCCTTTGGGATTCCTGGCATAAAAGTACAGTTACTAAGCTCCCCAAAAATCGAGAGTTCTCATTGACTTGGGCTGTGGTGATGCCATAGTCCCCGATTGTCAGCCGGTGAGCATTATTTTCTAATCACACAGGTGCAAACGTGTCCATCCGTGTGTTATCCAGCCACAGTCGACTATAGAGGATACGTCTCTCTCAGGTCCTCTGTCGTTGATTTCTAGCCGCCATATGGGCCTCCCCCATAGTCGTTTTTGTTTTGGTGTGGGCTTTCCCTGCCCTCCCACGAAGCTCCCACACAAGCCTTCTCCAAAAAAAAGCACACGAGCGCTCCTCCTCCAGCCGCCAGCCGTGGTCCATGTCCTTCTCCTGCGTACCCCGTGTAGCCTCGTGTGCAGCGACCTAGGGATGAAAACCCTAGCCATCATAGGTGCCATCCTCTCCTCTCTTCCCTCGCCGTCGTTACCGCCCACCTCGTTGAGGTTGCGGCGCCCCCTTCGATTTCGAAGGTGGCAGTGAGATCTTTACCGGCGGGGCCGGTTATGTGGCTGTGGACGTCGCAAGCACCCGGACGGTGGCTAGCGACCCGAACTGTGGTTGGTGGTGTCTCGCGACATGGAGGGAGGCAACTACGTGCACAAGCTCAACCCCTAGCCTCACTACTGCCATGGATTTTGGCATGGGTTGTCGCATCCGCCATGGATATAATTTCCCGTAGGCTGCATCAGCTATTGTTGGACTATGGTAGCCACCCACCACTTTCCTTCGAAGATGTTTCTTGCTTAAATTTGTGATGTTTCTTTGACCGTGGGTTGACTACACATCTAAGGTGCAAATTACAACAACTAGACTAGCTTTTAGCATCTAGCAGATGAGATGGTGAGGTTTATTTTTCCGCATCAAGCTTTATACTATTTGATGGTAGTTTCTTATTGCAACAATTTACTTGATTGAAAGATAAAGTATACAGAGAAGTTATTTCTGTCCTTAGGTTGATAAATTTTGTTATTGGCATTTTTTACATCAAAACTCTAAAACTGACAACATATTCTTTTTTTGTAGACACTAGTTTGGAACCTTCATTAAGAGAAGAGGTACGTGGGCAACTCCTAGGTTAACAGGTTCTAAGAACAAGATACATGAGCTTGGCAAGCTTCTGAACAACTTAAAAGAAACTTCTTCCTCAGTGGTACACCGCAGCTACATCATGCTTAAGAAGGTGAAAGAAGAAATGATAGGCTGGTACTAAGGATTTAAATGAATCACCAAAGTTGATCTTCTTACAGATTATATATATCTTGTTCATACTGTTGCAATATAAACAAATGGTTGATCCGCATTTTGATATAATTTTCCGGTGCTTTTGTGGGAATGGCATTTTGGTGCCCCCTTGCTGTGTGAGCAGACCACACACATGGTCTTTTATCGCATTGACCATTTCAGCTGAGCACATTAAAAAAAGGGAAGATGTCACTAACAGATCATCACTATAATCATCGGCACAACAAAGCGCGCGTATTCATCTAGTCAGATACATGTCAGGTAGAGGTATCCGAAATCTCGTGGAGGAACTTGCGAAACACGTTTCCTATTTGGGGTCCAGATCGATTCCCAGCGAGGTTATCAGAGACCGGTCCTCCGGATGAACTTGAGGCTCGCCGATATTGCTACGGGAATTGCACAGAGTTGACTTGGAGCGCTTCGTGGGGCTCATGTTGTCTATTTCGACCTTGCTTCCGGATAGATCCTCGGCAGCCAGGGCCTTCGCGGTGAAAGCCAAAGTTCGTTTCTTGATGCGGAGCAGTCGTTCTGCATCGCCATAGATAGTAATGACACCTTTTGGGTCTGGCATCTTTGATTTCATGTATGTGTAATGTGTCACGACGTGAAACGATGCAAACGTAGTTCGTTTGAGCAGTGCATGATGGCCACTCCGGAAAGGGACTATGTCGAAGGTCAAAGTCTCGATACGATAGTTGCCGGGAGTTTTGAACACCACATAAAGTGTGACACCCCCTGTGCATTGGGTGCATTGGGCCTCCGTGCCTGGGATGATTATGCATTGGGGGCATTGGGCCTCCGTGCCTGGGATGATGCCCTTAAATTTGGTCTCACCAGGCTGGATGCGGGATGATTCAAACTTCATCTTTTTCATTGTTGGTGTAAATAAGGTTGAGACTACTGCTGCCATCCATTATGATCCTCGTCACTGGTCGGGGGCTCCGACGATCGAACGTGATCAGAATTTTTGACCACGGATTATACTTCAGTTCCTTGGGCTCCATGACGTCCACTTCACAGAGCGCGCGATTCTATTCCCTTTTGGTGAAGTGGGATGCATAAATCATGTGGCATCCTTCACTTTGGATGGAATTTTTCTGGCCAGCGTTGCATGGTCAAGGCTGCTACCTGTCTTATTTATCATGATTATAGGGTTGACTTTCTTCCTAGGTTGCTGTTTCAGCTCACGAGGCTTGCTTGATGACCTAGCAATTCCGATTTGTGTGGGTGGCAGGCTTGTCTGTTGTACCTAGGTGTATGGCACATGGCTGATCCAGGATTTTCTCCAGCTCAGAGTCGGTACCCCTTCTCCCTGGAAGGGTTTCTTCTTTGTCCCGCCGCCATGGTGCTAGTTGCTAAACCCTACATTGACCTTGCCGCCCTCAGTGTCGCTGTCACTTCTGTTGCGATGCTTCTTCTTTCAGTTGCGTCATGGATTTTCATTCCCGTCGTGTACCTTGGGTGGGCCAGGGGCTCCATTCTACCCCTTGTTCTTGGCAAGCCAATTGTCCTCTCCGGCGCATAATTTGGTCATCATGACCATGAGTTTGGCCATGGTCCTCGGCTTATAATGACCGAAGTCTCTAGAAAGCCACTCGTTGTTGATATTATTCCTGAATGCCGCGAGGGCTTCAGTGTCGTTACAATTGATGATTGCATTCTTCTTTTTAATGAAATGAGCCCAGAACTTGCGTATGGGCTCGCCCGACTTCTGCACTACAAGGGCCAGATCATTGATATCCATGGGCTTTTAACTTAGGTGCCCTGGAAATTTGACATGAACTCAGCCTCGAGTGCGGCCCATTAGTCGATCGACCCAGGTGGCAGAGTGTGCAGCCAGTGTGAGTTGAGCCCTTCAATTTAGCACTAGGTATTTTATGGCGTGTAAATCATTGTTGTTTTCCATGTGAACCACAAGAATATAGTCCTCGATCCAAACCGAAGGGTCTGTCGAGCCATCATATTTCTTGATGTTGACGATCTTGAAGCCCATCAGGAGCTTGTGAGCCATCACCCGATCTGAGAAGAAGTGCGGATGTGCTGCAGATGAGCCGCCTAGAGTACGGGCAGTGTCGATGGTGTGACTAGCATCATAGCTTCCTACATATCTGTATTTGGAGTAGGCGTGCTAGTCCCTATTTTTTCCATCAAAGCCATAGGTCCCGCTTACTCAACAAATGCTTTCGGGCAATGCCTAGGTCGGTAGATCATTCGAGGAGATGGGTCGTTAGGCGGAGGATGATGGTTGTCCTTGGTGCAGAAACTAGAGATCGTTTTGGGCCACCCATGTCACTAAACATGGTGACACAGGTATGCTGATGTTCCGACCCCCCGGGCGCACGCAAGTCGGTATCGTTCCTCCATGTGTCTCAGTGGTCTTTGGCCCACTGGCACTTGGATATTGCGTTGTGGTCGGCGACAGCATCCGGATCCTTTAGGAGGTTCTTGTAGTAGCTTGGTGGCGCTTTATTGGTTGTCACCTATCGCACCTTAGCTTTGAGCACCTCTTCGATCTGGAAGAGCTCGTTCCAGCAGTCCTCCAGGTATTGTGCGCCTTCGCGGAGGCATTGCTTCTCGCTGGTTATCTTTTGGGCCGTGCCAGCCAATCTTGTCAGGATCATAACCCCGATAGTTGGCGCCCACCGTTTGGTGGAGTGAATATTGTCGGTTAAACCCTGATTTTATACCTACTACTTGGGATGATTTAAAACTTGTCATGAGAGATAGATTCGTTGATGTTTATTATACTCGTGGCATTATTAAAAAATTACAACATTTCAAGCAAGGTAGTGACACCGTATCAAAATATTATGATGATTTAAAAACTACCTTGTTGCACTCATTTTTAGAAGAAAGTGAAGAAGATTTTGTGGATAGATTTTGGGGAGGATTAAACCGTGATATTCAGGAGATACTAATTCATGAAGAATGTTATCCTATGGACCATTTGTTTCATCTTGCTTGCAAAGCTCAACAGGAAATAAAACGACGTGTTCCCCACAAGGAGAACAAGCGCACGGTGCACATTCCAAGAGTTGATATGATTGTTTCGTCAACTAGTGGGCATACTATGACAACCACATCCATTGTTGTGAGGACTACATTACCTACAATATGTGACATATCACCACCGAGAGTGCCTACATCATCTGAGTTGATCATAAAAGGTAATGACAAAGGTACTGATCTTCCACCTCCACATGAGTATGATGAATGCCTTGTCAATTTCAATCCACCATGTGATGACCTACCCACTACTTTGATCACATCACCTATTTTAGAGGACTATGTTGATGATTTGACTTTGCCATGTGATCAAACAAATGCAATATCAGCAATGTTGAGTGCACCCATTGAATTAACTGTTGATGCAAAAGAACCATGTGAATCAGGGACTAAATCAGATTTGGATCAAATACATTTGAAAATAATTGTGCCAATGTTTAATCATTTTGATATGACCTCCAATCTTGGTGATGATTATGTGACCAATGATTTATTGCATGTTTGCTTATTTAAGCATGTTGTAGCATGTAAATTTGATGCAAGTAAGGTTTATTCACCAATGTTGGGATGGTTTAATGATGAACATTGTCAACCTTTTGAAATGAATAAGAGCTTCACTTATATGTGCAAACTGAGTTGCAATATTTTCATGCCTTCTACTTCTTGTGGTAATATTTTGGCTTCAGATTTTATGAACTATGAAAGTTACTCATGTATACATGTATCATATGTGCAAAAACCAAGGGAAGTAAAAATGGATGACATATACATATACAACATGTACACCTTGTCTCTTTTGTTAGCCACATTTCTGATTAAGCAACACCGAGGAAGACTTTGTTTTAAAGAAGGGGAGGATGATGAGGACATGACTAGCTTGGATACGACCAAAAAATATTGCATACATGTATATTTGCGAGGTGATTTCTTATGCAAACTATGCAATAATTTATTTATGTCATCCAGGACAAATATACTTCACAAACTTTTGTGTCATGTTTAATTGCAGGTGTATGAGACGTTTGTACAATCCACATATGAAGATAAGGGAAAAAGAGAAGTTTATGTGTTGTTCAAAAAGTCTTCTCACGTCACTTTTGGGCCAAGAGAAGATAGAGTCCAAGTCTCTCACGTTCTGGACTCAGATTCGAACTGCACAGACATACCTGACAAAAAACATCAATAACCTTTTCACCCGGACTCTGAATTGGGTGATTCTTTTTTTGTTGGAAAGTAGATTTCGTGCACTTTCTGACCCAATTAGATTCACCTTCAAATTTGTCTGTAGTGTTGAGTTATGGATGAAACAATCTGATGCTGCAGCAGAATATGAGTCAAACTACAAGTCCAAAGGTGTTACATCACCTCCACTTGGGCCCATTGGCCTTGTACGGCCTAGGGTTGGTTTTAGGCTGCCTTGGGACGTCTTCCCACCTCCTTGACCGTCACCCCTTGCTCCTATATAAGTAGATCCATTTAGTAGCCTTTTCCTTGGGATTTGTTTAGTTAAAAGTTAGCCAACGCAATTTCGTGTACTTCGTTTGTGTCCAACGACCATACCAAGACCGCTTCTGGATCCCCACCATTATCAATACTTCATCTATATTTGCAATATTCAGATTGCTTTATCATATTCTTGCTTGTTCTTCGATTTCTTGCAGGAATAGACATTCGTGGTCAGGTTGATCGTGCTCCGGCATGGTCAATAACCTCTCGGAGTTGGTTTAGCGATTGCTAAAGCACAACGCCGTGCACGTTTGTAGTCGGATCGTCAAAGTCGTCTCCACCAAATCGATAGTTATCATCTCATCGAAAGATCGGGACCCATGCCTCTATTAGGTAGAAGACGTCATGGCCACCTTTGGAAAAGCACTGGAGAGGATTGATGACATTGAGAAGACAATTGACACCAAGTTGGACGCCAAGTTCGATGAAGTACTCGCGCATCTTCCACAACCACCGCCCGTTGCACGTGTCGCACCTCTACATCATCAACAACAACAACAACATCGCCTTCCAAATCAAGTGGGACGAGCATTGCACGTTCCCCTTGAGCCTGGTCAAAATTCCGGTGCCGCTGTACCTACTGTTGATGCTTCTGTGGCTATTGCTGCTACTGCAGAGGTGGAGGACCATTACGAGGATGAGGTTGATCAAAATCAAAACTACGTGCAACCACTAGCACCACCACCACCAGATCGTCCTCATGCATATCATCGCAACGGTAGGGCTGCACCACCACCCGAGGTACGAGATCTTGACCATCTTCCTAAACTAAAATTAAATATTCCACCATTTGAGGGTAGATATGTTCCTGATATATATCTTACTTGGGATTTAGAGACTGAACAACATTTTACATGTTTAAAATATCCTAAGGAGAGACGTGTTCCTGCTGTTGTTTGTGCTTTCACTAGTTTTGCATGTGTTTGGTGGTCTGAACATTGTAGATTATATCCTATTCCAGCTACTTGGTCTGCTTTAAAAAACTGCTATACATACTCGTTGGGTTCCACCATATTATCAATGTGAATTACTTCAAAAATTGCAGCATTTAAGAGAAGGAAAAAATTATGTAGAAGAATATTATCAGGAATTACAAACTGGCATGATTAGACGTGGTATTGTTGAGGATAATGAAGCTATGTTTGCACGTTTTATGGGTGGATTAAATAAAGAGATTCAGACCATTCTAGAGTATAAGGAATATAATAACATCACTCGTTTATTCCATCTTGCTTGCAAAGCTGAACGTGAAGTCTACTAAATTTTCTGCAGGTCGACCTTCATCATGGACACCGCGTGCTTCCTCTACTTCCACATGTTCTGCTGCACCGACACCTCCGTCAGCTGCCACCTCCAACCGTGATACAAGAAAGCAGGCACAACCACCACTATCTACCAAGAGCACACCTTCTGGGCCTGCACATAGCTCTTCTTCATCCATTGCATCAACATGGCAAACAAATGATGTTATTTATCGGCATTGCAAGGGTGGAGGTCATTATGCGAGAGAATGCCCATCTAAGCGTGTGATGATTGCTACCGAGGATGGTGGGTATGAGTCCGCTAGTGACTATGATGAGGAGACTTTGGCTCTTATTACAAGTGAAGAACACATTGGAGATGATTCTGATCATGAGACGCAATACATGGCTCTTAAAGAGGCTGACAGGTATGAATGTTTAGTTTCTCAATGTGTTTTGATTGTGCAGATCACACAAGCTGAGCAAAATCGGAGGCATAATTTGTTCCATACAAAGGAGTTGTGAAGGAACGTTCTATTCGCGTCATCATAGATGGATGGAGCTGCAACAACTTGCCTAGCATGGAGATGGTGGAGAAGCTATCTCTCACCACAAGACCACATCCACATCCGTACTACATCCAATGGTTCAACAACAGCGGCAAGGTTAAGGTAACACATACTGTTCGTGTGCATTTTAGTATCTCTACATATGCTGATTATGTTGATTGTGATGTGGTACCTATGCAAGCATGTTCCTTATTACTTGGTAGACCATGGCAATTTGATAAAAATTCTGTACACCATGGTAGAAACAATCAATATACTCTTGTTCATAAGGATAAAAATATTACTTTGCTTCCTATGACTCCTGATTCCATTTTGAAAGATGATATTAATAGAGCTAATAAAGCAAAACATGCGAAAAAATAAGAGTGAAAATCAGATTGTGGCAAAAGAATTTGAGCAACAAATGATGCGTAATAATAAACCATCTAGTGTTTCTTCTAAAATTAAATTGAAAAGTGCATGTTTACTTGCCACCAAATCTGATATTGATGATCTAGATTTTAGCAAATCTGTTTGATATGCTTTTGTGTGCAAAGAGGCATTATTTTCTTTCGAGGATGTACCTTCCTGTTTGCCTCCTATTGTCACTAACATTTTGCAGGAGTTCATTGACGTCTTTCCACAAGACGTGCCACCGGGATTACCACCTACTCAAGGGATTGAGCATCAGATTGACTTAATTCCCGGTGCCTCGCTGCCAAACCATGCACCGTACCATACCAATCCAGAGGAGACGAAGAAGATTGTGCATCAAGTACATGAGCTGCTCGACAAAGGTTATATACGCGAATCTCTTAGTCATTGTGCTGTTCCTATTATACTAGTGCCAAAAAAGGATGGTACGTCGCGTATGTGTGTTTATTGTGGAGGCATTAATAATATTACTATTCGTTATCGTTATCCTATTCCTAGGTTAGATGACATGCTTGATGAATTGAGTGGCTCTACAATATTCTCCAAAGTTGATTTGCGTAGTGGATACCATCAAATTCATATGAAAGTGGGAGATGAATGGAAAACAACATTTAAAACTAAGTTTGGATTACATGAGTGGTTAGTCATGCCTTGTGGGTTAACTAATGCACCTAGTACTTTCATGAGATTAATGAACGAAGTTTTACGTGCTTTCATTGGAAAATTTGTGGTAGTCTATTTTGATGATATACTGATTTATAGCAGATCTTTGGAGGAATATTTAGAACATTTACGTGCTGTTTTTATTTCTCTAAATGATGCATGTTTATTTGGCAACCTTGGGAAGTGCACAGGAAGAATGATGTGCCTTTTGTTTGGGGTACCGCAGTGGAAGAAGCCTTCACGGTATTGAAAGATAAGTTAACACATGCTCCTTTACTCCAACTTCCTGATTTTAATTAGACTTTTGAGCTTGAATGTGATGCTAGTGGAATTGGATTAGGAGGTGTGTTATTACAAGATGGCAAACCTGTTGCATAGTTTTCTGAAAAATTGAGTGGGCCTAGTTTGAATTATTCTACTTATGATAAAGAATTATATGCTCTTGTTTGGACTTTAGAGATATGGCAACATTATTTATGGCCCAAATAATTTGTTGATAGAGGCGAAGGTGTCCCGATGTTTCGATGAGATGGTGGCTATCATTTTATACGGGAGTCGACCTTGACGATCCGACTATGAACGTGCAAGACGTCGCGCCTTAGCAATCGCTAAACCAACTTCCGAGGGGTTATTGACCACGCCGGAGCACGATCAACCTGACGACGAGGGTCTGTTTCCCGTAAGCAAACGAAGAACAAGCAAGAAACTGAGATTGCAATCTGGATATTGCGAATATAAGAGGAAAGCTTTATTAATGAAGGTAGGGTTCTGTGACACCTTTGTCAGGTCGTTGAACACAAACAAAGTACGCGAAGTTGCAGCTATGGCGAACTTTTAATCTAAACAAAACCCAAAGTCTGAACGATGCCCTAAGGGCTGTATATATGGAGGAGAGAGGGGGGAATTTCGTGGCCCTTGGAGGAGGGGTCCGAAACCAACCCTAACTCTTGTTTCCCCACACACACAGACACTAAAAACAACCTATAATCAAGTATTTCGAAATTACATGGGCTTGGCCCAAAAATAAGGTGATGCAGCACCTAGAATAGCCTCCGGATGAAATTTATGAAGTGGCATATTGTATATTTTGTCCAAGGCTTCATGCACTCATTATGGTGGCATCAAAGTCCTGGAATAATCACTTGTAACTCCGTTCTTGTTCCCCTTGGGCATGCCATCATCTCCATGCTTGAACTTGCTCCAAGGTTCATCTTTCTTGTCCAAGCTAGGACCTTCATTTGTAAGCAAAACAAATGTATCCAATTTAGGCAGCATCATATTCTCATGGACATTAGAATCGTTACCAAGAAACAAAAGTACCTGGTAATTCAATTGGCATGCGCGAGATCTAGTAATTGGTCCAGTATGTATAGCAGCAAGGGCTATGGGTGTAACAATGGTATTGATGTCCTCATCATCTGTTATACATTCTGATCATGAATCATTGAAACATATTAAATGTCAAGCTAAACTGAATCATAGACATGCTAAATGGGTTGAATTCATTGAGACTTTCCCTTATGTCATTAAACACAAGAAGGGTAAAGAAAATGTTATTGCTGATGCATTGTCTCGTCGCTATACTATGCTTTCACAACTTGAATTCAAAATATTTGGTTTGGAGACCATCAAAGATCAATATGTGCATGATGCTGATTTTAAAGATGTAATGCAAAATTGTAAAGAAGTAAGAACGTGGAACAAGTTCGCTGTTAATGATGGATTTGTGTTCTGTGCTAACAAGCTATGCATTCTAGCTAGATCCGTTCGTCTTTTGTTGTTGCAGGAGACACATGGAGGAGGATTAATGGGACACTGTGGCGTGAAGAAGAAGGAGGACATACTTGCTACACATTTCTTTTGGCAAAAGATGAGACGAGATGTTGAGCGTTTTGTTGCTCGCTGCACTACATGTCAAAAAGCTAAGTCACGACTCAATCCTCATGGTTTATATATGCCTTTGCCTATACCTAGTGTTCCTTGGGAGGATATATCTATGGAATTTGTTTTAGGTTTACCTCAAACAAAGAAGGGGAGGGATAGCATATTTGTTGTCATGGATAGATTCTCGAAAATGGCACACTTTATACCATGTCATAAAAGCGATGATGCTGTTAATATTGCTGATTTGTTCTTTCGTGAAATTATTCGCTTGCATGGTGTGCCAAATACTATTGTTTCAGATCGTGATACTAAATTTCTTAGCCACTTTTGGAGATGTTTATGGGCTAAGTTGGGGACTAACTGCTTTTTAGTACTACTTGTCACCCCAAACCGATGGACAAACTAAAGTAGTCAATAGAACATTGTCTACTATGCTTAGGGCTGTTTTGAAGAATAATAAGAAAATGTGGGAAGAATGCTTGCCTCATATTGAATTTGCTTATAATCGTTCATTGCATTCTACTACTAAGATGTGCCCTTTTGAAATTGTGTATGGTTTCCTACCTCATGCACCTATTGATTTGTTGACTCTTCCATCTTCGAAGAATGTTAATTTTGATGCTAAACAACGTGCTGAATTAGTTTTAAAAATGCATGTGTTAACTAAGGAAAACATTGAGCGTATGAATGCTAAATATAAACTTGCTGGAGATAAGGGTAGAAAACATGTTGTGTTTGCACCTGGAGATCTTGTTTGGTTACATTTGCGTAATGATAGATTTCCTAATTTGCGCAAATCAAAGCTAATGCCACGTGCTGATGGTCCTTTTAAGGTGTTAGAGAAAATAAATGATAATGCATATAAACTTGAGCTGCCTGCAGAATTTGGGGTTAGTCCCACTTTTAAAATTGCATATTTGAAGCCTTATTTGGGTAAGGAAGATGAGCTTCCGTCGAGGACGACTTCATTTCAAGAAGGGGAGGATGATGAGGACATCAATACCATTGTTACACCCATAGTCCGTGTTGCTATACATACTGGACCAATTACTAGAGCTCGCGCACGCCAATTGAATTACCAGGTACTTTCGTTTCTTGGTAACGATTCTAATGTTCATGAGAATATGATTCGACCTATATTGGATACATTTGTTTTGCTTACAAATGAAGGGCCTAGCTTGGACAAGAAAGCTGAACCTTGGAGCAAGTTCAAGCATGGAGATGATGGCATGCTCAAGGGGAACAAGAACAAAGTTACAAGTGATGATTCCAGGACTTTGATGCCACCATAATGAGTGCATGAAGCCTTGGACGAAATATACAAGATGCCACTTCATAAATTTCATCCAGAGGCTATTCTAGGTGTTGCGTCACCTTATTTTTGGGCCAGGCACATGTAACTTCGAAATACTTGAGTATAGGATATTTTTAGAGTCCGTATGTGTGGGGAAACAAGAGTTAGGGTTGGCTTCGGACCCCTCCTCCAAGGGCCACAAAATTCCCCCCTCTCTCCTCCATATATACAACCCTTAGGGCATCATTTAGACTTTTGGTTTTGTTTATATTAAAAGTTCGCCATAGCTGCAACTTCGCGTACTTCGTTTGTGTTCAGCGACCAGACAAAGGCGTCACAAAACCCCACCTTCATTAATAAAGCTTTCCTCTTATATTCACAATATCCATGTTGCAATCTCAGTTTCTTGCTTTTCTTCGTTTGCTCGCAGGAAACAAACCCTCATGGTCAGGTTGATCGTGCTCCGACGTGGTCAATAACCCATCGGAAGTTGGTTTAGCGATTGCTAAGGCACGATATCTCGCACGTTCATTGTCGGATTGTTAGGTCGACTCTCGCAGAAAACGATAGCCACCATCTCATCGGAACATCGTGACACCTTCGCCTCTATCAGATAGGCCAACTACTTCTTCGAATTCACTCTTCATCAAGCAAGATGACGACCCGAACAACTACGTCACCAAGAACCACCTCTTCGGTGCGCAAAGAGATTTGCATCAAGAGAATGAAGCATTGGGCGACCGCATCGACCTACTCGCTATTGACTTGCGACAATTCGAGAAACGTACAAGAGACTACTTCGACACATCGATGGCTACTCTCAAGGAAGACATACGCGCCATGATGGTCAATCGCTCTTCTATCACTTTGTCCTATTCAAGACAGAGCGACTCAAGTCTACATTCTTCGCAATCATCTTCGGATGCAAGTCCTCCTCAAGCTCGTTCGCATCGTCGCCAAGACCATGAAGTTCATCAAGCTCCACAAAACCCATTCCATGCATGGCAATGGTTTACAAGGTTGTCTCCTCGAACATGCACGCCAATGGCATCAAGCTAATGAGCATCCGGTCCAAGAGCAAGCTCCAATATGCCATGATCGAGAAGAGCAACAAGATGGCGATGCCCTTCGATAAGAGAAACAACATCATGAGGAACAAGCCCTTGAAGCCCAACAAGCTATACGAGAATCAACTGAAGCCGTCAATGCACGAAACCATCAAGTACGTCTACCAAAAGAGGTGATGCGGAGCATCCTACGAACATCACCATGTCAAGAGTCCGTTTGGCAAGTGATATGTGCGACATCTACTTCACAAACATAAAGGTGAATCATCTCCTTTACACGTGTTCACTTGACCCCTTCGAGGATGGTATACTACTTGACATTCCTCTCATGTGCATGCATACGTATTACCGAAGCTTCACGGATGACGAGGAGGAGTGCAAGCACCAAGGAACACCTACACCATCCGCGAGGGAAGCATGGAAGAGAAGACGGAAGAAACGGAGCTGCTACAACTGACGCGTGCTACAGCGGCCGGACAACCGATGCCAATTGGACATCCGACAAGTCCCAGTGCCCAGACGTCCGACAACCTCCAAAAATCCGGTTCCGCTACACCCGAGAAGAATCAGCGGACTTCCGACACATGCCGGACGTCCGGACCTTCCCGAGCTACCGGACGTCCGACCCCCACTGGTCGTCCGGTAACTGCCTGTGCGCAACAACGGGCATTTGGCCTTGTAACCCTTCCCACTTACCCTTTCGCCCACTTAGACTATAAATACCCCCGTACCTCGTCCTAGCTAGGGTCAGCAAAGTGATAGATCATTTGTATGTGAGCTTTACTCCTACCTTCCTCTACTCTTGTGTGTGAGAGAGAGACCACCACTCCCATGGAGTTCAAGACCTCCATGTGAGAAGATCCTATGGGATATATCGTCAAGACCCCTAACGGGAAGATTCGTCTAGGATACCATCAAGACCTCCTGTTGGAGATGAACTTTACCTTGTATCTTTCCTTTTGTTGTTCATGTACCTTGTGGATCTTGTGTGTTTGATTGTCTAGTGGATGTGTGATTGGACTTGTCCTTGAGTGTTTCCTCTTGTGATTTCTCCCCGTTCTTCCCCGCGTTCTTCGTGTTCTTTGAGGGAATGCACTCCAATCTTGAAAGATCGGCCTACACCGGGTTAGCCCCGCATCATATGGTATCATGAGCCACGTTGATCAAGTATTTGGAGTCCCTCCAATTGTTTTCTAGCCTTGTTTTGCTTGATTTCGTTCTAAAATTCGAAAATCCCCACCAAAAATAGCCCCAATTTTTTTTGTGATTTGTTGGTTTGATGTTGTTTTGTTGATTTTGATCCATGGATTTGCTTGGTTTCGATGGATCTAGCATCTCCCCAAATTTCCTCACTTTCCATCCACGAAATATCATCAATTTTGACCCCAAAATCCCCAATTTCCGCCCAAAACGCGTCCCGAAACTTGCATCTCGCATTTACCCAGACCCACCGGACGACCGACACTTTACCGGACGTCCGAAGCCCCAGGAACCAACAGATGTCCAAACTCCACCGGAAATCTGACATCCCGATCCCGAGCTGATATCACGGACTTCCGACCACTTTCGGACGTCCGACGACCAGACATCCGACACTTCTCAGACGTCCGACACCTGTAGATATCAACTTCGGCTGATTTTTGTTTCGGCCATAACTAATTCATCTAAATTCCGATTTTGACGTTCTTTAGCTTGTTTTGAAGCTATTGACATCCCATCCCACAAAAATATGACCAACATCATTTGGCTCCATCAAATTTTTTGAACTTTGGCATCTTTGCCTAGGGCTTCCACCATATCATCCGCTACACCACCACCGGCTTCTACAACCTAACCCATTGTGATCCGTATAGCATTAGTGGTTACTTGAGTAGTGATTCGAGTGTCCTAAGGTGTTTCAGCTACTTAGGGATGATTTCTTCCTCATCAACCACTACCATCACTACTGCATAACCTCGTTGATCATACATTTCCATCACCTCAACTTAACCCAATTTTGTTTGAGCTTGTTTGAGTTGTGTGTTGTGTCTCGTAAGGTGTTTCGGCTACTTAGGGATGATGACCTCAACTTCAACATTGTGTATAGTACACCACCATAACCTCCACTTCCGCATTACCTACTCACATAAACCATCATTCCACCACCGCATCCCGCTACCACCATTTGAAATTTGACATTTGAGATTTTGAGTTCACGGTTTTTCCGTTTCCTAAGGTGTTTTGGCTAATTAGGAATGGTCTGACATCGAGAACACCGCCACTCATCATTGCCATGAGGTCGTCATCATACATCACGGACCGTAACCTTGATGACATAATTGTATATTCCCCTTGCAATTGCATTGATAACCCCTAGCCCATTTTGCGTTACTTGCCTATCGAGACTAGCCATTTGAGTATTACCGGCAACGTTACCTGTGCACATTAGTGATCATTGACCTACACCTTCCGTTGCATACACACCATATCATTTTGGTATCACATCATCCCTTGTGTCACAAAATTGTTCCCGCATATACACAATTGCTATCTTGGTTTGTACATTTCGCATTGTGGCCATATAAAAAAAGAATAAGCTTTTAAGTAAAAGAGAGAGGAAAGAAGCTTGTAAGAAATAGCCATAGCATCATAGTGCATTACAATATATTGTATGGTATCATACTCGATCATCTTGGATCATCTTGTGCTAAAGCACCGGAACATACATACATAGCATACTTGGGATAGAAAGTTTATCCATTTTGCATCTTATAGGTTGTGCACAAGTGTCGTATCCGCATATTGAGCAATCGTGCTAGCGTCTCTCTCGAGTTGTGCAACACTAGCTTTTTCCGTGGATTCCACATTTTGTGCTCATTCCTTGGTTGCATGACCCCATTTATCTATCCGTGTGTGCGTTTCCGTGTGCCATTCATTGCTATTGGTCTACTTTTTTCACTTGCGGATTTGTGAATCTCTTTCAACATTATTGACTCTTGCTAACATTTTTACATCAAAGTTTTGTGCCACTATCCTCACCGAGCTACTCCATAAGCTTTACTTGATAGGTGTGAGTGAACAAGTCCGGTACTAATTCCACTATTCTTTCATCTCACATTGAGTGAACGGGATACATCCTCAACTTTGGGAAAAGGTAACTTGGTATTGTTTATCTCATTTCCTACTCACCTCTACTTGAGTCTTGTGATGTATAGGCAAGGCATTTAACCTTCCGTCTACAACAACGACGACGAGTTCAATGCCACGAAAAACTCCACCAATGCCAAGATGCATGCTCAAATGGAGGATATCAAAGCCCTCATCAAGGCCTACAAGAGGTCTTCCTCATATTCGAGTAGACACTCAAGAGCACATGCTTCCGAGCTACCATCTCTGGCAAGATCACATCGGCATCGACACCATCACCAAGAAGAACGTGACGGTCACGAGCTCAACACCAACTACCGGTCAACGACTTCACCATCTCCCTTGGAATCTTCGCCAAGCGACTTCAAGGCATCTTCGACTACGGACATACGACATCTTCGCCAACAAGCACCCCAAGACTACGCTCAAGAGAAGCTCCCCAAGGTCAAGTCCGCGACTTCCACGAGCTACTACGACCTCAACACCGACCACGAGATTCCTTTCTATGGGACTCTAGAAACCGAGGAGTATCTCGAGTGGGAGCGCTTGATGGACGACTACCTCAAGCTACATCAAGTCCCTTCCGAAGAACAAGTGAAGTGCGCCACAAGAAACTTCCACGACTACGCATCGACATGGTGGCTTCACACACATTCGGAGAGGTATGGCATGAGTTGGCCCAAGACAAAGAGAGCTTTGCGGCGAGAGTTTGTGCCACCAACCTACACAAAACAACTTCTACGCCAATTGGAGAACACCATCCAAGGATCCAAGTCCATCGATGCATACTTCAAGGAGATGAAGAATGCCTTGCGACTAGTCGGTGTGCATGACCCCATTTTGATGAAGTTCCACTTCATGATGGGATTACACAACAACATCTCCAAGACGATCTTCCTCGAGAACTACAAGTCCCTCGACGACAACTACATTGGTGCTCTCAATGCGGAACAAGAACTCATGAAGGCCAAGGCTTCTCCACCCCAAGCTCACTTCGCGGCGACCAAGCTCCATGAGAACGAGCATGAGGATAGCACCACCAAGATGTCCAAGCCCGACGAGCTCGAAGACGATGCTCGCAATTTCGACTCCACCGCCATCCCTCTTAGTGGCATTGATGATGCCGAGTCTACCACGACTCTTTTTCAAGGTGGTGCGGCGATGAGTACGACTACGGAGACCCTCAAGGACCAAGCTTTGTAGGCGATCAAGGATGATGCTTCCATCTTTGGAGGCGAGAGTGATGATGTGTCATCTTCGGCCTTCATTCGCAGTGACGACGATGAGATGGTTGAGCATGTGATTTTCCCTTCGACCACGACGATGTATGATGACTTGAGTGACTTGTGCCACCATATTGAGAGTGAGAGTGACTTCGCCACTAGCCCCATATATGATGTGTTGCCACAATTCCCATGTGAGGAGAGCCATACCCCCACCACTTCAGGGAGATGAGTGACTCCACCATATGTGAGTTAGAGTGCACCTACTTTGAGGGAGTGATTGAACAACCACATAGAGAGAGTGAGGTAGTTGATAGGGCATGTGAGGCTACTATGATTTCTAATGACTTAACCTATACCTCTATTGTGTCTTCTCATTTGGTGCTAGGTCCCATATATGATGACGCGCCGATCATCGACGACTTCGTCCTCCCTTTGGACAAGACGATGGTCATGGTGGAATACAATGCACCCCCAACATGGTTCCATCAAGATGAAGATGACCACCTTTTGGTATTTCCCACCTCACCTAGACCACTTGAGTGGAATGAAAACGATAACATAGGTGAAGGTGATACCCTAAACCCACTAGTGTACATTGTTGACATTGATTGCTTGCATGATGTCAACCCACCTATTTACATGCTTCATGCTAGTGCGAATTCCTCATGTGATGATTTCTTGCCCATTTACGATGAGTATAATGATTCTCATGTGGAGTCTATTAGTTGTGATGCCATGTTACATAGGATTTCTTGTGACAATTCTTTAGGTCACATCATGTTTGACAACCCGCTTGACTTTTCCTATGCTATGCATGAGATCAATCATATGTCATATTTGCAATCTCTTCGTAGTAACTATGCATATGCCATTAAAATACACCCAATTTATACTTATGGCATAGATGACAAGCCCATGGTTATTGCCATTTGTTTTTCTTGTGATGATATTGATATGCTCCCTTTGCATCATTTATCTCATATGCCATGCCATGACCACCTAGCTTTGGATAAGCATTGTTTTGGATGTTGTCCATTTTCTCCATATGATGTTTCCAATATTGCTCATGAGGAGACCCCCGTAGTTTCCTCGTACATTTTAGGAGATTTTGATCCATCCCATCCATTGCATGATGTAGGGTGGAACCCTATATGGCCGATCTTTCACGAAAGGAATGGATCCCGTGAAGAACACGAAGAACACGAGGGGAAACACAAGACAATCACTCAAACCAACAAGAACGATCACACATATGCTAGATCCGAGTACACATAGAGATCACACGATCCAAAGTCAACAAGGGACGATACAAAGGGTAACTGGTTCTTCTCCGAAAGGAGGTCTTGATGGGGGCCACCCTAGAGGGGGTCTTGAATCCAACGTGCATCTTCTTCGAAGGGGGGTCGCGGTCTCTCTCAAGGAGTAGATCCGTATGGATGAGCGAGGCTCTATCTCATAAATGAGCTATCACAACGCTAACCCTAGAAAGAGGGAGGAGGAGGAGCATATATAGTCTAGGTGGGCGAAGGAGTACACAGGCCTCGGGCCCTTACACTGTGCGTAGACATGGGAGGCCGGATGTTCGAGCGTCGGGCCGGATGTCTGGGCTTTTGCGAGGGGCCGGATGTCCAGGCTGGGGTGGCCGGACATCCAGGCTGGAGGGGCTGGCCTTGACGCTCTCTGGATGGAGGGTGCCGGATTTCTGGGCTTCGGGCCTGATATCTGGGCCGGGCCGGATGTCCGGGGCCTGTAGGTACTTGGTGGCTGGGTGGCTGCTGCTCCAGGGGCCGGATGTCCAGTGTCATGGCCCGATGTCGGGGCTTGGAAGCTGTTCTTGACTCCTTCCATTGGTTCTCTTCATCTATGAACTTGGGGACTTGTCCATCTTCATGTGCATCCTCGGGAGGGTCCTCTTGGTACCTGATCATGCACACCATTCCGGACTTAGGTAGTAACCATGTCTCGATAGGATCATATGTGATATCACTAAGGAAGGAAGTCACCTCGGTCTCGAGAGCTCTAGCTCTAGCTCGCGTCATAGGTCCTCTTGGCACTTCGTGAGACGATGGTAGGTCCATGGGGATGACCGTAGGATGCTCCACATCATCTCCCCTCCCTTGGGAAAGATCCGACCTCGGATCGAAATCTTCATCACCATGGTAGGGAGAGAGATCTTTGACGTTGAAGATGTCGCTCACAGAGTACTTGTCGTGTGGAATGTCGATCTTGTAGGCGTTGTTGTTGTAGCGTTCAAGCACCTTGAAGGGTCCATCCGCTCGTGGTAGAAGTTTGGACTTGCGTTCGTGGGGGAAGCGGTCCTTGAGAAGGTGTAGCCACACAAGATCTCCAATGTTGAACACCATGGGGTGCTTGTTGAGATTGAGCTTGGTAGCAAGTTGTTGTACTTGGCGTTCAATGGCGTGCCTTGTATATTCATGCATCTTCTTGAGATAGTTGACTCAGGCACTTGCATCCATGTTTGTGCGCTCTTGTAGTGGTAGAGGAAGAATTTCCAATGGGGACAACGAGTTGAAACCGTAGACGACCTCGAAGGGGGACTTGCCGGTAGTCGAATGTCTTGCTCGGTTGTAGGTGTACTCGGTGATAGGTAGACAGTCCTCCCACTCCTTGATGTTCTTCTTGATTAGCACGTGAAGTAGAGTGGAGAGTGTGCGGTTGGTCACCTCCGTTTGGCCGTCGGTTTGTGGATGGTATGCCGTGGGAAGAGTAGCTTGATTCCGAGCTTGGCGCATAAGGTTTTCCAAAAGTAGCTTAGGAACTTGATGTCACGGTCCGAGACTATCGTCTTTGGTACTCCATGGAGGCGCAATATTTCCCTACAAAAGAGATTGGCAACATGTGAAGCATCGTCTATCTTGTTGCAAGGAATGAAATGAGCCATCTTAGAGAATCGGTCCACAACAACAAATATGGAATCCTTTCCATTTCTAGTTCTAGGCAAACCAAGCAAAAAATCCATGCTAATATCTTCCTATGATTGATACGGAATTGGAAGAGGCATATAGAGACCATGGGATTGAGCTTTAGACTTAGCTTTGCGGCATGTAGAGCATCGGTTGGTGAAACGGTTGATGTCGCGAAACATCTTAGGCCAATAATAGTTCTTGGAGAGCGTAGTGAATGACTTGTCACGTCCAAAGTGTCCCATTAGTCCTCCTCCATGAGATTCTTGCAAAAGTAACAAACGAAGAGAAGACCCGGGGATGCCAAGTTTGTTAGCTCTCATAAGATAACCATCTTTGATGTAATAGCGTTCCCAAGATGTGTGCGTCAAACATTTGGCATAAGGAATAGCAAAAGTAGGATCATGCGCATACAAGTATTTTATGTGCTCAAAGCCAATGACATCCAATTCAAGTTTAGTAACAAGCATGCATATGCGGAAAAGTGCATTGCCACAATATTTTCCTTAACTTTAATGTACTTGATGACATAAGGAAAAGATTCAATGAACTCACTCCATTTAGCATGACGCTTGTTCAACTTAGTTTGACCCTTAAGGTATTTAAGTGTTTCATGGTCGGTATGGATGATAAATTCATGAGGGCGAAGATAATGTTCCCATTCATGCAAAACTCGCACTAAAGCATATAGCTCTTTGTCATAGATGGGGTAATTGAGTTGCACTCTGGAAAGTTTCTCACTAAAGTAAGCTATGGGGTGCTTCTCTTACATTAACACACCTCCTACGCCATTACCACTAGTATCGCAATGAATCTCAAAGGGTTTGTCAAAGTTGGGTAATGCAAGCACGGGAGCATGAGTAAGCAAATTCTTAAGCTCATTGAATGTGGTATCTTGGGATGGTCCCCAAACAAAGGGTGCATTCTTCTTACTCAAAGCATGCAAAGTTGAAGCAATGGCGTTAAAATCCTTCACAAATCTACAGTAGAAACCGGCTAAACCAAGGGAGCTATGCACTTGCTGCAAGTTGGTTGGTTGAGGCCAATTTTTAATAGCATTGATCTTAGATTCGTCAACATGAACACCCTTAGAAGACACAACGAAACCCAAGAAAACAAGCTTGTCAACAGCGAAAAGGCATTTGTCCATATTAGCAAAAAGGTGCTCTTTTCTAAGAGTTTGTAGCACGGTCTTAAGGTGGGTGACATGATCTTCCATCAAAGTAGATCACAACAAATACACCAATATAAGGTCGAAAAACAAAATGCATGAGTCACATGAAAGTACCGGGTGCTTCAAATAAACCCATTGGCATAGCAAGCCATTCATATAAGCCAAATTTGGTCTTAAATGCGGTTTTCCATTCATCACCTTCTTGGATGCGTATTTGATAGTAGCCACTCTTAAGATCAATCTTAGAGAAAATGGTAGCTCCGCTAAGCTCATCAAGCATATCATCTAGGTGTGGTATAGGGTAATGATAACACACAATAATAGCATTGATAGGACGGCAATCGAAACACATGCGATATGTACCATCTTTCTTGGGAACAAGGATTATCGGTACGGCACAAGGGCTCAAACTTTCTCGTATATGGTCGTTGTCGATGAGTTGTTGTACTTGCCATTGGATCTGCTTAGTTTCCTAGGGTTTGACGTGGTAGGGAGCCTTGTTAGGAAGTGGAGCTCCGGGGATGAGGGCGATTCAGTGCTCAGTTCCTCGTAGAGGAGGCAGACCCAAAGATAGCTCGTGGGGGAAAACATCTTGGAATTCCTGCAATAGGGAAGATAGCACTAAAGGTAGATTGTGAGAAGTGTTAGCTTTTGGTGCCTCGTCCTTGCACAAAAGGACATAGTGCATGACACTCGATGGGTTCTCACACACTTATCTTATCTCACTTTTGGTGGCAAATAGAACTAAGTTCTTCTTGTTGCTCATCGTGGAGGCACTCAATTTTGGCTTGTGGCTCTCACTCTCTTTTTGGTGGTTCACTCTCTTGCTATTCTCTCCATGATGGGTAGCTTGCTTGTCGGCGATCACTTGGCTTGTAGACATAGGGCGAAGTACGTACTCCTTTCCTTTCATCTTGAAGATATAGTGATTCGTATGACCATTGTGGATGACACCTTGCCATGGTCGCCCAAGAAGAAGGCGGCAAACGGTCATTGGAACAACATCACACTCCAAAGTTTCTTCGTATGCTCCAATTTTGAAGGAGACTTGCATTGTATGCTCGACTTGGATAGTGCCAGAGTTGCTAAGCCATTGAACTTTGTAGGGATGTGGGTGCTACATCCTGACCAATTGGATCTTGGAGAATAGTTCTTCACTTGCTAATTTATGGCAACTCCCTCCATCAATGGTGACCTTGATGGACCTTCCATTGATGCCAGCCTTGGTATGAAAGATATGGCATCTTTGGTCTTCTTCTTGTTGATGTTGAAGAGTCAAGACCTTGGAGACAACGAGAGCGGGGCTTGAATCTTCTTCACAAAATACTTGATCCTCTTCATCTTTGTTCACTTGCCACTGCATTGCCACTTGCTCAAGGGCTTCCATTTCTCCTTCACTCATGGAGTCGTATGTACCATCGTCGTTGAGGATCATGGTGCGCTTGTTGGTACACTCAAAGGACTTGTGGCCTCGGCCTCTGCATGTGAAGCATTTGAAAGAACTTGTCTTGACGGTCTCATCGGTTGGGGTAGAGGATGATGAAGCTCTCGGCTTGAAATTGCTTGCAGTAGGAGGATGACTTGAGCTTGTCGAAGTTTTCTTGTAACTCGACTTGTCGGCATTGCTCATAGATGGCTTGGTAGAGGTAGAAGGTGTTGGAGTCGTTGAAGCTTGGGTGTTGCGTAGCCATATGACTTGGATGGGAACTTGGCATAATTGAAGTCATCTTGCACTTGACATTCCGCTTTGGTAGCTTGATGCACTAGCTCGATGAGGTTCGAGTATGGTTGGAAGTCGGCGATCTTCTTGATAGGATGATTGAGTCCATTCAAGAAACGTGCCATAGTTTGCTCATCATCTTCCGTGACATTAGCTCGTATCATGGCAATCTCCATTTCCTTGTAGTATTCTTCAATGCTCTTGGTTCCTTGCTTGAGGAGTTGGAGTTTCTTGAAGAGGTCGCGATTGTAGTAGGTTGGCACGAAGCGTGTCTCATGACATCCTTCATTTGCGCCCAAGTAGTGATGGGTGGTTCACCTCTTGCCGCTCGGCTCAATGACTTGTTCCCACCAAATGAGGCGTAGTCTTGGAACTCAAGGGATGCCATCGTGATCTTCTTCTCCTCCTCATAGTTGTGCAAGCGGAAGATTTTGTCGAGCTTCAATGCCCATGATAGGTACTCTCTGGGACCATTGCTTCCATTGAACTTGGGCATGGTGAACTTAAGCTTGCCGTATCTTTGTTCTTCGTTGTGTTGGGGTCGGGAGGATTTCCATTGTCTCCTTATTCTTGGTGAACTTGGGGTTCTTGACGAGGAGGTCATGGAACTTGACGATGCACTCGAGCTTGATAGTTCCTCTCTTGAACTTCTTCGCGAAGCGCTTCTTGTTGTTCACGAGCTTGTCGGTTGCGGGTGGGTCGAAGGGCTTGTTGCGCCTCAAGTGCTTGAGCTTCTCGCAATTGTTGTTCTTGACGTCGTGCCTCGGCATCTTGTGCATCTTGGTGTAGTCGCGCTCGCTCTTCCTCTTCGTGTTGGCGTTGGCGTTGCCGTTCTCGTGCTTGCACAAAAGTAGCTTGGTTTTGACGGTGTCATTGCTCTTGAGAGTTGTTGTCATGTAGAGGGTTGCGGTTTGCTTGATGATCTTGGTGCGCGACATGTCAAAGAGTGTTCGATGTCGGTGTACTTGAGCCGGAGATGGTGTAGTTGGAGTGTCGACTGGAGCGGCTCCGTCTTGAGGAGGACGAAGTGGAAGAAGAGTAGTTGAGCAACAAAGCACGAATCTCGTCCATTCCTGCATCATTCTCTTTCTTGTGGTCATCGAGCTTGTTGTCAAAATAGTCTCTTGTACATTGCTTGGAAAGTCGCAAGTCGGTGCCGAGGTTATCGATGCGTTCGCTCTTGTTGCTCTTGGTGCAAATCACGTTGTGCATCTTGATGTTGTCTCGCTTGCTCTTCCTCTTCGTGTTGGCATTGGCGTTGCCGTTCTTGTGCTTGCGCAAAAGTAGCTTGGTTTTGACGATGTCGTTGTTCTTGAGAGTTGTTGTCATGTAGAGGGTTGCGGTTTGCTTGACGATCTTGGCGCGCGACACGTCGAAGAGTATTTGATGTTGGTGTACTTGAGTCAGATAAGGTGTAGTCGAAGTGTCGACTTGAGCGGCCCCGTCTTGATGAGGACGAAGTGGAAGAAGAGCGGTTGAGCAACAAAGCACGAATCTCGTCCATTCTTGCATCATTCTCTTGCTTGTGGTCGTCGAACTTGTTGTCGAAATAGTCTCTTGTACGTTGCTCGGAGAGTCGCAAGTAAGTGGCGAGGTTGTCGATGTGTTCTCTCATTGCTTGTTGCTCTTGATGCAAAGCATGTTGTGCACCAAAGAGGTGGCTCTTTGTGACGTAGGAGGACATGTCGTCGTCTTGCTCGATGAAGAGTGGGTTGGTAGAAGTACTTGGCCTATCCATCATTCCAACCAAATATGTGAGTTGAAGAAAGAGAAGAACTTATACCAAATGTACCTTGACCGATGTTGAGGATGGATCAATGATCACTCAAATGTGGAACAAGGAAATAACACAATTGGTACCAATTCTTGTCGGTTTCTCACACCTACACATGTAAAAGCTTATAGTGGAGCTTGGTTAGGATGGTGGCACAAAACTTGATGCAAATGTTAGTGAGCTTCAATAATATTGGAAAAGATTCGCAAATTTGCAATGCAACAAGTAGACCAATAGCAAAATATGGTATACAGAAACACACACGCGAAGAGATAAATGGGGTCGTGCAACCAAGGAATGAGCCAAAATGTGGAATCCACAAAAATGCTCTTGTTGCACAACACTAGAGAGACGCTAGCACGATTGCACCATAGGCGGATACGAAGACTTGTGCACAACCTACTAAGCAAAAATGCAACGGTTTCTATCCCAAGTATGCTCTATGTATTGTATTCTGATGATATGATCCAAGATGATCTAGTATGACAATCTTAATGTTGTATCCCCGTTGTGTTTTCTAGCCTTGTTTTGTTGATTTTGTCCCTAATTCGAAAATCCCCCACAAAAATAGCCCCCCCAATTTTTTTGTGATTTGTTGGTGTGATAAAGTTTTGTTGGATTTGATCCGTGGATCTCATGTGTTGCAGGTAGATCTAGCTTTCCCCATCTTTTACCCAATTCCCATCCACAAAATCTCTCGAATTTTGCCCGATTTTATCTCTTCCACGCAGAGTTCCTCGAGTTCGTCCATGGATCCAGAGCCCGGATATCCGGCTCGAACCCTCAGACATCCGGCCACCCCGGACATCCGCCCCCAAGCCCAGACATCCGGCCCCAGACAACATCTCTTCCATCCACCGCCCCGCTTTCCGTCCAAACCTCACCAAATTTTGTCCCGGTGCCCACATCTACTTCCGCATACCACCACCACTTCCGCATAGCACCACCATTTTCCACATACACCACCATTGCTTACCCATAACCAATTTCGACAATTTTGACATGTTTTTCCTTGAGAATTTGAGTTGCGGTTCCATGTCCTATTGTGTTTCTACTATTTAGGTACGGTTCAACATCAACATCACCGCCGCTCATCTTTGCCACGGATTCGTCTTCGACAACCACCAATTCACCATTTTTGACACCGTACCATAAGCAAGAATGGTAACCTCTTCTTGGTATCATGATATATCATTCTTGCCATGACATTGATAGCCATCATAGCCCAATTTTGCGTATCTTACCCATCAAGATGAACCTTTGAGTATTGCTGGCAACGTCACTTGTGCACATTAGTGATCATACTTCCCAAAGCATACATACCATATCATTGGTGCATATCTTGGTATCATCTCTTGTGTCACAAAGTTGTCATCACATACACAATTGCTATCTTGGTTCGTGAAGTATTGCATGAGAAAAGAGCTCAAAAGAGAAAGAGCCAAATAAGCTTTTAAGCAAAAAGGAAAGATAAGCAAAGAGCTTTTAACCAAGAACCATAGCATCATACAACATTAAGATTGTCATACTACATCATCTTGGTATCTAGAGTCACATTGATCACGATTTTGGAGCCTCCCCTTTGTGTTTTCCCCTCGTGTTCCTCGCGATTCTTCGCAGGATCCGCTCCTTTCGTGAAAGATCGGCCATCTAGGGTTCCACCCTACATCATTGCATGATCCCAATATTTGTGTGCACCATATGCTCCCCATGAATAAACATGCTATTGATATACCTTATACTTGCATTCTCAATTTGTGTCCCCATCGTGTTATACACAATAACTATTCTTTCATGATGGATGGCATGTTCTTATACCATGCATCAAATTTCTTTGAGCGATGCTTATCTTGTGTTAACTCACACATGCACATGCACATCATGATGGATGATGTGTACATTTACCACACACACAATTTCTTTGGTTTGTGTCTCTTTTGTGTAGGTACCCATGAATTCTTGTCAACCTCGCAATCCCACGAGTTGACAAAATGAGCTCTAAAGAGAAATGATGACTTGGGATCCCGTGGATTGTCATTCCCACCGCTCTCTTCGCGCAAAGACTTCACACATTCATTCTACATGGCCCTCACTTGGTTATGGGTTATTGTCCATTACATATTATATGCCCATCTTGCCATGTTCACTTTGCATGATATGCTCATTACTATGCCTTTGCCATGCACTTGTGACCCATGCTTTGCATTACACATGATGATTGATTCTAGTACTTGTATGTGTATTTGCATGCTTGGTGGAGACATTGCTTGTTATTGCCATGTTTGCTTTGGGCACCATTCCTATGATGATCCTTTCATCTTGCTTTGTGTTCGTGCTTACGATATGTCATGTGCATTGCCTATGACTATTATTTGCTCACATGACATGATTACCATGATTAACTCTAGTGTGTTGCATCTTTGCTCCACTAGTTTGCACGACTTCATTACTATGCTTGCTTATGTTGCATCACCGATGATTCATACTTGCTCATTTCATGCGGTTGATGGCATCTATTTCCGTGCTTTGCACATGATTCATATTGCTTCTTGTCATATATCTCCATGTGTTGCCTCTCTCATGGTAGATGATTTTCCATGTATTGAGTGCAACAATGCTTTTAGCCTTGATAATGAGATTGCCCCCATAGCATTCTCACATATGATTGGAGATTTTGACAGATTTCTTGTGAAGCATGCTTGTCTACCCTCTTTGCATCAAATACCTAGTGTCATGAATATCTCCATTGTTGCATCATATTATTCGTCCACTTCTCCTTCTAATGGTTATGTGCAAGAGAAGAGAACCATCATGATGGATGATGTGTTTATCTACCATGCACATACTTTCTTTGTTTTGTTTTGTTTTGCACATGTGTAGGATACTTGGACATCGTGTTGACTTCCACTTCACGTGAGTTGACTATTCGAGCTCTTGAGAGCGAGCCACCTTCTACCACGACGTTTATACATCATACTTGCTTGTGCTTCGACATTGTGAAGGACGCACAAGGACATGCTTTCAAGGTGATATCCTTCTCTTTTGAGAATCCCAAAACCATGAGCATGGATATTGTGGATCATACGACTTATGTTGCTTGCACCATGAGACTTATTAGTCATCTTGGACCATTTGATTCCGCACATGTTAGAGATCTTGCTTCGACTTGCCATTTGCACATTTCCATGCATCATGATATATATGCCTTGTGTGTTGCATCCAATTCTTGGATTACTTGCTTCTATCAGATGCTTGGTTGCAACAATGTCATTTCTTCACATATGCCATGTCCCATTACTTGTCACATGATTGACTTGATTGCCTCACACATGATGAACAATTGCTCTTTCTATTGTGTTGAGTGCCACACGATTTTCACTACACCCTATGCACGTTATGCTTGGATTGTCTTGCACTTGACCCATGTGTTTAGACATTTCATTTTATTTGGTGTTGTGAATGATTCTTATGCCTACCATAGACCTTTCATTGAGCAATTTATGAATGCTTGCTATGAACTTGAGGTAGATGCTTATTCTCTTATCACACATATTTGCATCACTACCTCACACTTACATGCTTGTCCCAATGATTTCTTTGCTTATGCTCAATTTATGTGCTTACATGCCATGTCACAATCCTTTGTCAAACCATATGCTTTGCATGATGACGATACTTGTTGGGTGAATCACCACTTGAATGCTTGGTTTTGCACTAATGCTAACCACATTTGTTTTTCCAAGTGTTTGTTGTCCTTGCTCCTTTTGAAGGAATCACTAGACGGTGCGACATTGGAGTGCCCATTGCGAGCTTGAAGATGATGAGTACTTGGTGAACGTCCACTTCTACACGGCGAATCCATCTCTTTCCATGGTGATTTGGTTTTCGATCCAAGGTTGGATCTTTCCCAAGGGGGGAGATGAGGCAGAGCATCCTACGGACATCACCATGTCAAGAGTCCGTTTGGCAAGTGACATGTGCGACATCTACTTCACACACATAAAGGTGTATCATCTCCTTTAGATGTGTTCACTTGACCCCTTCTGTAGCGACCCGATCCGAATGGATCAAGTCTCTGTGCTCCGATGTCATCCCTGGATCAGTAATGCTGACACCACACAGTACTTCGAAGGATTTATAGCAGAGTAGCAATCACACACTTATTACATCGGTGCCTCAAAAGAGAACTTATTACAATAAATATGGCTTAAGGCCATCTAATATCAATAACAGCGGAAGACTTGGAAGATAAATGGGTCCATCAACTCCAACGACATCACTGAGTATAGAACCACGACCTAAAAGCACCTTACTCATCGTCTGAAAAGTCTGCAACATGAAAGTTGCAGCCCGAAAACGGGTCAGCACATGGAATATGCTGGCAATGTAACACATAGAGAGTAATGAACAGTAATGAGCTATACTATATGCATGTATGGCTGGTGGAAAGCTCTATGGTTACAGTTTTGCGTAAAGCCAGTTTTTCCCTACTGCAAAGGAATGAATTTATTTAACTATCATGGTAGTTGAACACCGAGAATGGTTGACAGCATTCCGATCCCAATTAAGTGAACAATTAAAACCCAACAATATTAATTAGAAGTAACATGATGAGATTCACACGATATTCAAGTACTAGATACTCAAGATGTCCATAACCGGGGACACGGCTAATCATGATTAGTTTATTACACTCTGCAGAGGTTTGCGCACTTTTCCCCACAAGACTCGATCGCCTCCGTTGGATTTCTCGCACTGCAAGTTGTTTGAGAACCGGATGACCGAGACACAGTCTTTCAGAAGCGCTAGCACCTTACGATGGATAGACCGGTACACCTACTTTCCCGTACATCTGCTAGTCTACCCTGTAAGAGTTCGCACGACTTAGTCAACTATGCAAGAGCCCATAATGGCTTGTGGCTGCACACGGAAGTTTCTAGCATGAAAGATCATATGATCCCTTTGAGCCTGGGTGGCGGTCCAAAAGAAAACAGGCAAGTCCTGATAGAAACCAGGTGCCTCAATCCACCCAGATGTGTGTTTAAGTTGCCACCTTAGGTAAACCCTTAAAATTAACAAACTCACATCTGTCATGGATATCACTCACCCAATCCACGTCTACTAGCATAGCATGGTATAATAAGCAAACGTAGAAGTAACTCCCAAAGGTTTCATAATAAATAGGTAATAGGTACTACCTCATCTACTTCCCATCCCACAATTTAATTAGATCCTAATCATGCAATGTGTGAGGATTGATCTAATGCAATAAAACTGGGTTGTAGAAAAGGTATAATCAAAGTGTTACTTGCCTTGCTGATGATCCGCGAGTCCTAGAGATTCGAAGTAACAGGCAGCACAATCCGGGTAATCTATCGCAGACAAACAACAAGCATACAATAAGTACTCATCTAATGCACAGGTAAAACTCGAACAAGAGATCGAACCAGATAGTTCAACTTAAGAACTCCGGTTGCAAAGAAAGAAAGAACCGAACAAAGCAACGAAAAACAAACGGCGGAAGAAAACAACTCGGTTCTAGCAAGTTGAAACTAGGTCAAATTTTACAGTAGCAAAAACTTGTTTAAGTTGATTAGTTGGAACGGCGGTTTCGAAATGAAACTCTAGGCGCTTGAATCACCTGATTCCGATAAACGAGCGAGAAGATAAACTAGAACGAAGATCGGATCTGAGATCGCGATCGCGGAATAAATCCGACGAAAAGGAAAAGAAGAACGGTTAAACGAACAGACGTTCGTTAACCGAGAATAACCGGTGATCACGTTCGTTAGGACGAACGATCCGGCGAACGCTCGCTAAACAACTAAACCGAAAACAAAACGGAGAACCGATCTAGGGTTTCGGAAGAAAATCGAAACAAACGAAAGAAAACCGGAACGGTTATATGAAAAACCGAACCGGGGAAAAGGTGGCGCGGCGCGGCTACCTCCGGCGAGGCTCCGGCGAGGGGGCTCCGGCGGCGGCGGGGAGGCGCGGCGACGGCGGTGTTAGGCGGCGGCGCTAGGGCGGCGGCGGCAGGGAGGCGCGGCGCGGCGGCGGCTTGGGCGCGGGGTGGGGAGGCGGCGCGGCTTGGTGTGGGAAGAGGGGGGGGGGGTGTGGGGGTATTTAAAGGGGGGAGGGGGGAGGAAACTTGGGGGAGGGGGCAAGAAAGAGGAGGGCGGGGGCGGCCTAGAGTCCGAATCGGACTCGGCTTCGGGCGGCGGCGCGGCTGCGCGCGGGCGCGCGCGTGGTGGCCGGCCTGGCCTGCGGCTAGGCCTTGGCCCAGGCGCGCGACGCAGATTTTTTTTAAAAAAGGTTTCGCGCGCAGAAAAACAAAGAAAAGAAAAACTAAACGAACTCCAAAACTCCCAAAGTAAATTTTCCCCGACTCCTAAAAATGAGTCGAACAAAATGAACTTTTCTCCGGGCCTAGATGCAAATTTTGAAAACGCGCATTTTTCCTAATCCAAATAAAATGCAAATAAACACTAGAAAACAAAATTGAATTTATTTATTAAATCATCTTTTTTCCTAAATTTGGGAAAAGTCATATTATTTCCCTCTCTCATATTTGATATTGGGAAAATAATTGAAGATGAAATAAATAAATCAAATGATTCTCTTTTTCAAAATTTGAGAAAACTCAAATATGAAAATGACGAAATCTCCAACTCTCTCCGAGGGTCCTTGAGTTGCGTGAAACTTCTAGGATCGACCAAAATGCATGAAAATATGATATGCATGATGATCTAATGTATAACATTCCAAATTGAAAATTTGGGATGTTACAAACCTACCCCCCTTAAGATGAATCTCTTCCTCGAGATTCGGGTTGGCTAGAAAATAGGTGAGGGTGGTCCTTGAGCAAATCTTCTTCTCTCTCCCAGGTGGCTTCATCCTCGGAGTGGTGGTTCCACTGAACTTTGCAAAACTTGATAACCTTGCTGCGGGTAACTCTGCTGGCATAATCGAGAATCTTGACTGGTTTCTCCTCATACGTTAAGTCGTCCTTCAATTGAATCGCTTCAAGCGGCACGGTATCTCCTAACGGTACCTCCGCCATCTCGGCGTGACATTTCTTCAGCTGAGAAACATGGAATACATCATGAACTCCTGACAGTCCCTCTGGTAATTCCAACTTATACGTGACTTCTCCCATACGTTGCAAGATCTTATATGGTCCAACGAAACGCGGTGCTAATTTTCCCTTAACTCCAAAGCGCTTAACTCGTCGTAGTGGGGATACTCGGAGATACACCCTATCTCCGGTTTCGTAAACTGTCTCCTTGTGTTTAGAATCGGCGTAGCTCTTCTGCCTGGACTGGGCTACCTTGAGCCTATCGCGAATCAATTTAACTTTCTGTTCAGACTCCCTAATCAAATCCGGTCCAAAGAACTGACGATCTCCAACTTCGTCCCATGACAACAGTGTCCTGCACCTCCTTCCGTACAAAGCTTCGAAAGGTGCCATCTTCAAACTGGTTTGGTAACTGTTGTTATAAGAAAATTCTGCATACGGCAAGTTATCGTCCCAACTAGATCCATAATCTAGTGCACAAGCTCTCAGCATATCTTCCAAAATCTGATTGACTCTCTCGGTCTGTCCATTTGTCTGTGGATGAAAAGCGGTGCTGAACTCTAGCCTGGTTCCCAAAGTTTCATGCAACTGATTCCAAAACTTTGAGGTAAATTGGGTTCCTCTATCTGATACAATACTCCTCGGAACTCCATGCAAACAAATGATCCTAGTCATGTATATCTTTGCCAACTTAGCACTGGTGTAAGTGGTCTTAACTGGAATGAAATGTGCAACCTTCGTTAAACGATCAACTACTACCCATATTGAGTCATAGCCTGCCTTCGTCCTGGGTAGTCCTGTGATGAAATCCATGCCTATCTTATCCCACTTCCATTCGGGTATCGGCAATGGTTGCAACAGTCCGGCTGGCTTCTAATGCTCTGCCTTTACTCTATGACATATGTCACAAACTGCTACATATGCTGCAATATCCTTCTTCATTCTGGTCCACCAGAATGTTCCCTTTAAATCCAAATACATCTTGGTATTTCTGGGGTGAATCGAATAGGGTGAATCATGTGCCTCTTGCAGAATCAACTTCCTGATCTCCGGGTCATTTGGCACATAAACACGGTCCTCAAACCATAGGGTATCGTGCTCATCCTCACGAAATCCCTTTGATTTTCCTTTGCTTAGTTTCTTCTTTATAGAAGCAATCTCCTTGTCAGATTTCTGAGCCTCTCTGATTTTATCCATCAATGTTGACTGAATCTCCAATGCTGCTACATAGCCTTTCGGAACTATCTCTAAACTTAGTTCACGAAGGTTTTATAATAACTCCTTGGGTATTTCCTCAGTTATTAACGTATTGACATGGCTCTTACGGCTCAATGCGTCAGCTACTACATTAGCTTTTCCGGGATGGTAATGCAATCTCATATCATAATCGTTGATGAGTTCCAACCATCTCCTTTGTCTGAGATTCAACTCCTTCTGCGTGAAAATGTACTTCAAACTCTTGTGATCCGTGTACACCTCGTAATGATTTCCAATGAGGAAATGTCTCCATGTCTTCAATGCATGCACTACGGCTGCTAACTCCAAATCATGCATAGCATAATTCAATTCACGAGGCTTAAGTTGTCGCGAAGCATACGAAACAACTCTCCCTTCCTGCATAAGCACTGCTCCAAGTCCTCGACGTGAAGCATCGCAATATACCTCATAATCCTTGGTCTGATCTGGCAAAATCAACACTGGTGAGGTAACCAAATGTTTCTTCAACTCCTGGAAACTAGCCTCACACTCCTCAGTCCAATTGAACTTGGTATCCTTCTTCAACAACTCCGTCATAGGCTTCGCAATCTTTGAAAAGTTCTCAATGAATCTCCGGTAGTATCCTGCGAGTCCAAGAAAACTCCGGATCTCTCCAACTGTCGTTGGTGCTTCCCATTCGGTTACGGCCTCAACCTTTGTGGGGTCAACTGCTATCCCTTCTCCGGATATAACGTGTCCGAGGAATCCTACTTCTTTCAACCAAAACTCACATTTGCTAAATTTGGCATATAACTGATGTTCCCTTAGTTTCTCCAAAACCAAACACAAATGTTCCTTATGCTCTTCTTCATTCTTTGAATAAACCAGGATATCATCAATGAACACTACGACGAACTTATCCAAAAACTCCATAAACACCTTGTTCATCAGGTTCATAAAATAGGCAGGCGTGTTAGTCAATCCAAATGACATAACGGCATACTCATACAGTCCATATCTTGTGGTGAATGCTGTCTTAGGTATGTCCTACTCTCGAATCTTCAACTGGTGGTACCCTGATCGCAAATCGATCTTGGAAAACACTTCAGCTCCTTGCAAACAATCAAACAGATCATTAATCATTGGCAGTGGGTACTTGTTCTTGATGGTTACTTCATTTAATCCACGGTAATCAACAACCATCCGTAATGATCCATCCTTCTTTTCCACTAGAAGTACTGGTGATCCCCAAGGCGAAGAACTTGGGCGTATGTAACCTTTCTCCAGTAACTCCTTAATCTGATTCTTAATTTCTACCAAATCCTTTGCTGGCATCCGGTATGGCCGCTTCGATATTGGGCCTGTACCTGGCAATAACTCAATCAAAAACTCAATGTCTCTATACGGTGGCATTCCTGGCAATTCCTCAGGAAATACATCAGGAAAATCCTTTACCACTGGTACTTCTTCCTGCACAACTCCTGTTAGGCGATTTACTTGTGTCCTATTTGGCACATGCCGGGATACATACTTGATCCTTCTTCCTTCTGGCGTTGTGAGTAAAATTGTCTTACTGGCGCAATCGATGTTTCCTCCATACATTGACAGCCAATCCATACCGAGAATTACATCCAGACCCTGGGATTCCAGAATAATTAAATCTGTTGGGAAAACATGCCTTCCTATGCTTAATGGCACTTGAAAGCATCCTTGACTGGCCATGTATTCTGCTCCTGGCGAGCTTACTAGCATAGGTGTTTTAAGAATCCTAGTGGGCAGGCTATATTTTTCCACAAATCCCCTTGATATGTATGAATGCGATGCACCAGTATCGAAAAGAACGAGTGCGGTAAATGACTTAACCAAAAAGTTACCAATTACTACATCAGGCTGATCTTCAACCTCCTCCACGTTAATGTGGTTCACCTGTCCCCTGTTGAAAGGGTTCGGCTTCTTCCCTGAGCTTCCATTGCCATTTCCATTCTAGCCTTCAGGACATTCATTGGCATAATGTCCGGTCTTGGAACACTTGAAATAGGTGACTTGACTCGGATCTCTCTTGGCTGGGGTTGATGGGGTGGTACGATTCTAGCCGTTGCTTCCTCCATTCCCATTACCATTCTTGTGGCTGTTATGGTTGTGCGAACTACCTCCTCCATGGGTATGCTGAAACTGAAATCCCGATTTAGGGGTAAAACGGGGCTTCTGCTGGGCTCCAGAGTTATACTTCCCCTGTCCATACTTCCTCTTGCGGTTCTCAATCTGCTGTTGCTTCCCTTCAATCATGATGGCACGATCTACCAACTCCTGGTAGTTGTTGAAACTTGCTACCATCAACTGCATACTCAACTCATCATTCAGTCCTTCCAGAAACTTCTCCTGCTTAGTTGCATCCGTAGAAACGTCATCTGGGCATAACATGCTAACTTGCTGAAGTTGTCAACGTACTGGCCAACTGTCCTTCCTCCTTGGCGTAAGTTGCGAAACTCACGCTTCTTCATGGCCATAGCTCCTGCTGAAACATGTGCAGTGCGGAAAGCTTGCTGGAACTGATCCCATGTGACGGTGTCAACTGGGAAGGTGGCTGTGAAATTCTCCCACCGTGCTGCCGCGGGTCCTTCCAACTGTTGTGCGGCAAACTTCACTTTCTCACCATCTGTGCATCCTGCAGTGGTCAACTCCCTTCCTATCTTGCGGAGCCAATCGTCTGCTACTATCGGCTCGGTGCTACTAGAAAACACCGGCGGATTCAGCCTAAGGAAACGGGCTAAGTGGTCAACAGGTGGCGGCGGTGGTGGTGGGTTGTTGTTGTTGTTGTTGTGTTGGTTCTGGACTAACATCTGCATCAATTGATTCTGCTGCTGGATCAACTGAGTGAGCTCCGGTGGAAATCCATTGTCACGTCTCGGAGGCATCTGAGGGTTTAGAAAAGATGAGAAATAAGAATAGAGTGAGGTCTAAAGAGAAAACACTACCCCAATGCACATGAGCAAAAGCACACAAATTCACTTCATTCAATTCAAACAAGGGCTTATAATCGATCTAGCTATCGCAAAAGTGCTCGAACTATAGTGTATACATAGGGGAAATACTACTAATAGTTGGTGGTCATCTAGAAATTTGAACCGGTGGAAGACTCCATGATGTCTGCTCCAGCTTCGTCTTCAAAGTCGGGTTCACTTGGATCCGAATCGGTATCGTCGAGAATGATGTAGTTGTCCGGACATGCGACGTACATGTCTTCCTTCCTGGATGCTAACTCCCTCTTGAGTTCTTCAATCTCTTGCTTAAGATCGCCGTTGTGTCTTGCTAGAGTTACTATCTCGTCCATGTAGTCCTTGCGTGTAGCCTTCAGTTCTCCTTCTAGCTCGATGATCCTCGCCTTCGCATTCTTCAACTCTATCATATCATTGCACATCTGGTTCTCGTGGCGTCGAATGTGCTGGTTTAACTCCTGGATGAAAACTGCAATGGATCTATCCTTCTTGGTGCTGACTAATTCCCATTGTTCATCTCGGCGTCCGCAAATCTGGTAGATAGTGTCCTTGAGGTCTTCTTGATAAACTTCTCCAATGCGTCCTATGGTGATATGGGCTGCCATGCTCTTTCCCAGACTCCAGGTTGGTGCATTGAAAACACTATCTATGGGCTTCGTGATTGGCGCGAATGTCCTTCCCGGAACATGAGCTTGAATCTTCCAGCGCTCCTCTTCAGGTAGAGTGGCGTTGAAGGTTCCCGTGAAACTTGGTAATCCAATGTTTAGGTACTTGGTGACTTCCTTCAAGTGAAATCCAAAAGGCGTGCCTTCATCCAGTTGAGCGTACTTGATCTTCGCGTCCTTCATCCTAAAGAGTAGAAAAGATGAGGAGTTAGAAAATGAGGAGAGAATAGTGATCTATGGCTTTAACTTAGTGGTCATGTCCTACAGTCAGCGTGTGCTCTGATACCATCTCTGTAGCGACCCGACCCGAATGGATCAAGTCTCTGTGCTTCGGTGTCATCCCTGGATCAGTAATGCTGACACCACACAGTACTTCGAAGGATTTATAGCAGAGTAGCAATCACACACTTATTACATCGGTGCCTCAAAAGAGAACTTATTACAATAAATATGGCTTAAGGCCATCTAATATCGATAACAGCGGAAGACTTGGAAGATAAATGGGTCCATCAACTCCAACGGCATCACTGAGTATAGAACCACGACCTAAAAGCACCTTACTCATCGTCTGAAAAGTCTGCAACATGAAAGTTGCAGCCCGAAAACGGGGCAGCACATGGAATATGCTGGCAATGTAACACATAGAGAGTAATGAACAGTAATGAGCTATACTATATGCATGTATGGCTGGTGGAAAGCTCTATGGTTACAGTTTTGTGTAAAGCCAGTTTTTCCCTACTGCAAAGGAATGAATTTATTTAACTATCATGGTAGTTGAACATCGAGAATGGTTGACAGCATTCCGATCCCAATTAAGTGAACAATTAAAACCCAACAATATTAATTAGAAGTAACATGATGAGATTCACACGATATTCAAGTACTAGATACTCAAGATGTCCATAACCGGGGACACGGCTAATCATGATTAGTTTATTACACTCTGCAGATGTTTGCGCACTTTTCCCCACAAGACTCGATCGCCTCCGTTGGATTTCTCGCACTGCAAGTTGTTTGAGAACCGGATGACCGAGACACAGTCTTTCAGAAGCGCTACCACCTTACGATGGATAGACCAGGACACCTACTTTCCCCTACATCTGCTAGTCTACCCTGTAAGAGTTCGCACGACTTAGTCAACTATGCCAGAGCCCATAATGGCTTGTGGCTGCACACGGAAGTTTCTAGCATGAAAGATCATATGATCCCTTTGAGCCTGGGTGGCGGTCCAAAAGAAAATAGGCAAGTCCCGATAGAAACCAGGCGCCTCAATCCACCCAGATGTGTGTTTAAGTTGCCACCTTAGATAAACCCTTAAAATTAACAAACTCACATCTGTCATGGATATCACTCACCCAATCCACGTCTACTAGCATAGCATGGCATAATAAGCAAACGTAGAAGTAACTCCCAAAGGTTTCATAATAAACAGGTAATAGGTACTACCTCATCTACTTCCCATCCCACAATTTAATTAGATCCTAATCATGCAATGTGTGAGGATTGATCTAATGCAATAAAACTGGGTTGTAGAAAAGGTATGATCAAAGTGTTACTTGCCTTGCTGATGATCCGCGAGTCCTAGAGATTCGAAGTAACAGGCAGCGCAATCCGGGTAATCTATCCCAGACAAACAACAAGCATACAATAAGTACTCATCTAATGCACAGGTAAAACTCGAACAAGAGATCGAACCAGATAGTTCAACTTAAGAACTCCGGTTGCAAAGAAAGAAAGAACCGAACAAAGCAACGAAAAACAAACGGCGGAAGAAAACAACTCGGTTCTAGCAAGTTGAAACTAGGTCAAATTTTATAGTAGCAAAAACTTGTTTAAGTTGATTAGTCGGAACAGCGGTTTCGAAACGAAACTCCAGGCGCTTGAATCACCTGATTCCGATAAACGAGCGAGAAGATAAACTAGAACGAAGATCGGATCTGAGATCGCGATCGCGGAATAAATCCGACGAAAAGGAAAAGAAGAACGGTTAAACGAACGGACGTTCATTAACCAAGAATAACCGGTGATCACGTTCGTTAGGACGAACGATCCGGCGAACGCTCGCTAAACAACGAAACCGAAAACAAAACGGAAAACCGATCTAGGGTTTCGGAAGAAAATCGAAACAAACGAAAGGAAACCGGAACGGTTATAAGAAAAACCGAACCGGGGAAAAGGTCTCGCGGCGCGGCTACCTCCGGCGAGGCTCCGGCGGCGGCGGGGAGGTGCGGCGGCGGCGCTAGGCGGCGGCGGCGCTAGGGCGGCGGCGGCAGGGAGACGCGGCGCGGCGGCGGCTTGGGCGCGGGGTGTGGAGGCGGCGCGGCTTGGTGTGGGAAGAGGGGGGGGGGGTGTGGGGGTATTTAAAGGGGGGAGGGGGGGGAGGAAACTTGGGGGAGGGGGCAAGAAAGAGGAGGGAGGGCGGCCTAGAGTCCGAATCGGACTCGGCTTCTGGCGGCGGCACGGCTGCGCGCGGGCGCGCGCGTGGTGGCCGGCCTGGCCTGCGGCTGGGCCTTGGCCCAGGCGCGCGACGCAGAATTTTTTTAAAAGGTTTCGCGCGCAGAAAAACAAAGAAAATAAAAACTAAACGAACTCCAAAACACCCAAAGTAAATTTTCCCCGACTCCTAAAAATGAGTCGAACAAAATGAACTTTTCTCCGGGCCTAGATGCAAATTTTGAAAACGCGCATTTTTCCTAACCCAAATAAAATGCAAATAAACACTGGAAAACAAAATTGAATTTATTTATTAAATCTTCTTTTTTCCTAAATTTGGGAAAAGTCATATTATTTCCCTCTCTCATATTTGATATTGGGAAAATAATTGAAGATGAAATAAATAAATCAAATGATCCTCTTTTTCAAAATTTGAGAAAACTCAAATATGAAAATGACGAAATCTCCAACTCTCTCCGAGGGTCCTTGAGTTGCATGAAACTTCGAGGATCGACCAAAATGCATGAAAATATGATATGCATGATGATCTAATGTATAACATTCCAAATTGAAAATTTGGGATGTTACACCTTCGAGGATGGTATACTACTTGACATTCCTCTCGTGTGCATGCATAGGTATTACCGAAGCTTCACGAATGATGAGGAGGAGTGCAAGCGCCAAGGAACACCTACACCATCCGCGAGGCAAGCATGGAAGAGAAGACAGAAGAAACGGAGCTGCTACAAGCTAAAGCCATCGGACGTCGGGACGCCACGAGACATCCGGTACCTGACACATCCCAGACGGCCAGAAGAACTACAACTGACGCATGCTACAGCGGTCGGATGACCGACGCCAACCAAACGTCCGTCAACCTCCGGAAATCCGGTTCCGCTACACCTGAGAAGAATCAGCGGACTTCCAACACACACTGGACGTTTGGACTGTCCCGAGCGACCGGATGTCCGACCCCCACCGGTCGTCCGGTAACTGCCTATGCGCAGGCGCGGGCCGTTGGCTTTGTATCCCTTCCCACTTACCCTTTTGCCCAGTTAGACTATAAATACCCCCTATCTCCTCCTAGCTAGGGCCAGCAAAGTGATAGCTCATTTGTATGCGAGCTTTGCTCCTACCTTCCTCTACTCTTGAGAGAGAGAGAGAGAGACCACCACTCCCATGGAGTTCAAGACCTCCATGTGAGAAGATCCTGTGGGATATATCGTCAAGATCCCTAACGAGAAGATCCGTCTAGGATACCATCAAGACCTCCTCTTGGAGATGAACTTTACCTTGTATCTTTCCTTTTGTTGTTCATGTACCTTGTGGATCTTGTGTGTTTGATTGTCTAGTGGATGTGTGATTGGACTTGTTCTTGAGTGTTTCCTCTTGTGATTTCTCCCCGTTCTTCCCCGCATTCTTCGTGTTCTTCGAGGGAATCCACTCCAATCGTGAAAGATCGGCCTACACCGGGTTAGCCCCGCATCAAGAGGCCTCCGCCGTGAGGCCAAGAAGAAGCCGCTTGTCGTGAAGAGCTTCAAGAGATGAGAAACCATGCAAGAATTCCACGTCCTCAACGTCAAGCTAACCAAGCAGAGCACGAGGAACAATATGCTCAAGATCCTCCTCCACGGCAAGAGTGTCCTCAACATCACCATTAACCCCAACACAATGAAGAGCACTACTACGACAAGCTGGCAAGATCTTTCATAATGCCCAAGTTCTCCGGAAGCAACGACCCCAAAGAGTACCTTTCATGGTCATTGAAGGTTGACAAGATCTTTCGTTTGCACAACTATGAAGAAGAAAATAAGATCCCCATGGCATCCCTTGAGTTTTAAGACTACGTCCTCATTTGGTGGGAACAAGTCATTCAGCGCCATGCGGCAAGGGGTGAACCACCCGTCACAATAGGGAATCAAATGAAGAATGTCATGAGAGCGCGCTTTGTTCCAACATACTATATCCGCGACCTCTTCAAGAAGTTACAACTCCTAAAGCAAGGCACAAAGACCGTTGAAGAGTATTACAAGGAAATGGAGATTGCCATGATTCGAGCTAATGCCACAGAAGATGATGAGCAAACTATGGCATGTTTCTTTAATGGACTCAATCATCCTATCAAGAAGATTGCCGACTTCCAACCTTACTCCAACCTAATCGAGCTAGTGCATCAAGCTACCAAGGCGGAGTGACGAGTGCAAGATGACTACAAGTATGCCAAGTTCTCTTCCAAGTCCCACGGCTCCTCATACAATCAAGCTTCCTCGACTACAACGCCTCCTTCCGCGACAAAACCTTCTACAAGCAACGACGACAAGTCAAGTTACAAGAAAACTTTGACATCTTCAAGTCGTCCTCCTAATACAAGCAACTTCAAGCCGAGAGCTTCATCATCATCTACTGGAACCGATGAGACCATCAAGACGAGTTCCATCAAATGCTTCACATGTGGAGGCCGAGGCCACAAGACATTTGAGTGCACAAACCGACGCACCATGATTTCCAATGGTGATGGCACATACGACTCCATGAGTGAAGAGGAAATGGAAGCCCTTGAGCAGGTGGCCATGTACCGGCAAGTGAATGAAGATGAAGATGACAAAGTATTTTGTGACAATGATTCAAGCCCCGCTCTCATTGTCTCCAAGGTCTTGACACTTCAGCACCAACAAGAGGAAGACCAACAAGGCCATATCTTCCATACCAAAGCGGGCATCAACGAACGTTCCATGAAGGTCATCATCGATGGAGGAAGTTGCCACAACTTGGCAAGTGAAGAGCTATGTTCCAAGCTGCAATTGATCAAGATGAAGCATCTTTGTCCCTACAAGGTCCAATGGCTTAGCGACTCCGGCATCATCCAAGTGGAGCACACCGTTCTAGTTTCCTTCAAGATCGGAGAATATGAAGATACCTTGGAGTGTGATGTGGTTCCTATGTCCGTTCACCATCTCGTCCTTGGACGACCTTGGCAATTCGACCGCGGCGTCATCCACGATGGGTAAACCAATCACTATAGCTTCACGTTGAAGGAAAAGGAGTACGTGCTACGACCTATGTCACCAAGTCAAGTGATTGCCGACATGCAGCAACCACTCATCGTGCAGAGAATAGTGAGAGAATGAGCCACCAAAAAGAGAGTGAGCGGCACAAGCAATTGAGTGCCTCCATGATGAGCTACAAGAAAAACTTAGTGCTATTCGCTACCAAAAGTGAGATGAGAGAAGTGTGTGAGAACCCATCAAGTGTTATGCACTATGTCCTATTGTGCAAGGATGAAGCGACAAGGACTAACACCTCTCACCATCTACCTTTAGTGTTGTCTTCCCTATTGCAGGAATTCAAGGACGTCTTCCCCGATGAGTGTAACATCCCAAATTTTCCATTTGGAATATTATACATAGGTCATTCTTGCATATCATATTTTATTGCATTTTCGTTCCGCAATCCTTGAAATCCTAAGCAACTCAAGGACCCTCGGAGAGAGTTGGGGATTTCCCGGTTTTCATATTTGATTTTTATCAAGTAATGGAACGAGGATTTTTGATTTTAATTATTTTCTCTCTGAAAAGTATTTCATATTAAAATATATGAGAGGAGATAATATGACTTCTCCAAAATAACTGAAATATTGGAGGAAAAATATTAAAATCATTTATTTGATTTTATTCGATTTTATTTGCATTAGAAAAAAATTGCACGTTCTCAAAATTGTATTTTAGGGCCAAGAAAATGTTCATCTCGTCCTAAATATTTTATTTAGACGGTGAAAATTTGTTTTGGCATTTTTAGATTTTTATTTTATTTTCTAGGATTTATTTTTTGTTCGGCGGAATTATGTTAAAAAAAACTTCCAGCCGACTGGGCCAAAACCCAGCCGGGCCGGCCCATCTCCCGCCGCCGCCGTCTCCCGCGCGGAGACCGCGCTGCCACCGCCGACTCGGAGGAGTCCGAGCCGGACTCCACCATCGCCGCCGCCTTGGCCCCTCCTCCAAGCCGAGCCGCCCCCTTTATATACTCCCCCCGAGCCCGCCACCACCACCCCGCGCCGCCGCAGCCACCCACCGCCGCCGCAGCCGCCCGCACCGCCCCCAGCCCCGCGTCGCCAGCCGCCGCCCCGCCGCCCCACGAAGCCGCCGCCCCACAAGCCCCGCCTCGCCGGAGTTGCCTCGCCGGAGAGGTAATGCGCCGATCCGCCGCCGCCGATTTTTTTAGAAGAAACCAATTCGTTTTTTTTGAAAACCCTAGTTCGTTTTCTAGATCGGATCACCAGTTCTTCCCGGCTCCTCTATTTAGCGGACGTTCGTCCGTACGTTCGTTTCAACGAACGGTTTTCGCTCATTAGTTATAGATAACGAACGCTCGTTCGTTAGTCTGTTCGTCAGTTTTCTTTTTTTCGGATTTTTCTGCGATTATTCTCAATCGTGATTTCTGATCCGATTTTCATTTCTGTTTATCTTTAGGCGAAATCAGGCGATTCAAGCGCCTAGATCTTTATCTCGAGACCCTCTTTCCGCTTAACCAACTTGAACAAGATTTTGGTACTGTAAAATTTGACCTTAGTTCAGATTAGTAAACGGATCTTGTTTCTTTCGCCGTTTGAGTTTCGTTGCTCCGTTTGGTTTGATTCTTTTTGCAAATCGGAGTTCTTAAGTTGAACTTTCTAGTAAATCTCTCTTATTTGAGTTTTTCCTGTGTTTCTTTGTTTGTTGCTTATGTATGCCATTGTTTGTTTGCGATAGAATTCCCGGAGTGCGAAGCGTGTTATTTGGAGTCTCTAGGTTATGCGGATCGTCAGCAAGGCAAGTAACACTTTGATCATACCACTTTATCACCCAGTTTTTATGCATTAGTTCCAATCCTCAAACATTGCATGATTAGGATGTCTTTAACTTGTGGGTTGGGAAGTAGTTAATGAGGTAGAACCTATTGCCCTGTTATATTCAAACCCTTGGGAGTTACTTCTACGCGTTACTTATAATGCTATGCTATGCTATGCTTGTAGACGTGGTTTGGGTGAGTGAAATCCATGACAGATGTGAGATTGTTAAATAATGGTTTAACTTAAGGTGGCAACTTAAATACACATCTGGTTGGATTGAGGCACCTGGAGTACCCAGTGTTGCCTGTATTTTTTTGGAAATCCCGGAGTACCCGTGTGATTTTCCTATGGACCGCCACCCAGGCTCAAAGGGAACTGAGATTATTCATGCTAGAAACTTCCGTGTGTAGCCACAAGCTATTATGGGCTCTAGCATAGTTGAGTAAGTTACGTGAAGCTCTTGAAGAGGCAGATCGGCAGGTAGAGGGATGTAGGTTTGGTATGGTCTGTCCGGAGTAGAGAGTTAATGTTTCTGAAAGACTGTGTCTCGGTCATCCGTTTCTCAAACACCATGTAGTGCGAGAAATTCAACGGAGGCGATCGAGTCTTGTGGGGAAAAGTGCGCAAACCTCTACAGAGTGTACAAACTAATCATGGTTAGTCGTGTCCCCGGTTATGGACATCTTGAGTATCTAGTACTTGGAGTATCTTAAGTATCTCATCACTCTTAATTAATATTGTTGGGTTGTTAATCACTTTAATTGGGATTGAGTTGGAGGAACCTTCTCAATGGTGTTTCAACCACCATGATAGTTAAATTAAAATCTATTCCTTTGTTGTAGGAAAAAATTGGCTTTTCGGAAAAACTATAACCATAGAGCTTTCCACCAGCCATATATGCATGTAGTGATAGCATTATTCTGTTCTTGCTCTACTGTGTTATATTGCCAGCATATTCCATGTGCTGACCCGTTTTCGGGCTGCAACGTATTATGTTGCAGACTTTTCAGACAAGGAGTAAGGTTCGTTAGGTCGTTGCCGTGCAGCTCAGCTATGCCGTTGGAGTTGATGAACTCACTTTATCTTCCAAGTCTTCCACTGTTATCGTACTAGATGGCCTTAAGCCATATTTAATGTAATAAGTTCTCTTTTGAGACATTCCATGTAATAAGTGTGTGATTGCTACTCTGTTATAAATCCTCGAGTACTGTGTGTGTCAGCATTACCAATCCAGGGATGACACTGAAGCACAGAGACTTGACCGTTTGAGGTCGGGTCGCTACAAAGATGGTATCAGAGCACATGCTGAGTGTAGGACACGACCACTAAGATAAAACCATAGGTCACTCTTCTCTACTCATTTCTGACTCCTCTCCATTTTCTACTCTTTAGGATGGCGGAGATAAAGAACAAGTTTTCACAACCGGATGAAGAAGCACCTTTTGGACGACACTTGAAGGAAGTTACTAGGTACTTGAACATTGGAATACCAAGCTTCACCGGGACCTACAATGCCACTTTACCAGAAGAAGAGCGATGGATGATTCAAGTTCAAGTTCCAGGAAGGACCTTCATGCCAGTCACTAAACCTATAGAATTTTCCTTCGATGCACCAACCTGGAGTTTAGGAAAGAGTGTGGCAGCTCACATCACCATGGGACGCATTGGAGAAGTATATCACAAGGATCTTAAGGACACTATCTACCAGATATGTGGGCGCTGAGACGAGCAATGGGAGATGATCAGCACCAGGAAGGATAGATCAATTGCAGCTTTCATCCAGGAGTTAAACCAACACATTCGATGCCAGGAGAATCAAATGTGCGCAGACACGATAGATTTGAAGAAGGCAAAGACAAGGATCATTGAGCTGGAAGAAGAACTTAAGTCTACACGCGATGGATATGAGGAGGAAATTATGACACTACTGGAGAAGAATGATGACCTGATTAAGAAGATCGGAATATTCATGGGAGACCCAACACCAGTAGAAGAAGATGAAGAACCCAAGGAGATTCGTCCATAGGACGACATCATCATCGACGACACCGACTCCGACCCTAGTGATGATGACTTTGAAGACGAAGCTGGAGAAGATATCATGGAGTCTTCCACCGATCAAAAATTCTAGATGACCACCCAATGATTAGTAGTATTCCCCCATGTATTCAGTAGTAGTTGAGCACTTTTGCGATAGTTCTAGACCGCTTGTATGCCCTTGCTTGATTGGTTGAGTGAAGTGATTGTGTTTGTCTCATGTGCATATGGGTAGTGCTTTCTCATTAGACCTCATTCTCTTCTAATCTCTTCCATCTAAACCCATCAGATGCCTCTGAGACATGACCCCGGATTTGCCTTTACGCCAGAGCTCACCCAGTTGATCCAGCAGCAGTACACCTTGATGCAATTGCTAGTTCAGAACCAGGGAACAACAACAACAACCCGCCTCCAGTGGACAACCTAGCCCGTTTTCTAAGGTTATAGCCATCGGTGTTTTCCAGTAGAACCGAGCCTATAGTTGCTGATGATTGGCTACGCCATATTTGAAGGGAGTTGACCACCGTAGGTTGCACAGATGCTGAGAAGGTGCGCTTTGCCGCACATCAATTGGATGGACCAGCAGCCTCATGGTGGGAGAATTACACGGTCACTTTCCCCATAGCCAACGTCACTTGGGAACAGTTTCAGCAAGCTTTCTGTACAACCCATGTCTCAACTGGAGCGATGAATCTGAAGAAGCGTGAGTTTCGCAACTTACGCCAGGGGAACCATACTGTGGCTTAGTACGTGGATGAGTTTAGCAAGCTATCTCGTTATGCCCCTGACGATGTGGCCACAGATGCCGCGAAGCAGGAGAAATTTATGGAAGGGCTGAATGATGAGATGAGTATGCAGTTGATGGTAGAAACCTTCAACAACTACCAGGAGTTGGTGGATAAGGCTCTTATGATTGAAGGGAAGCATCAGCAGATTGAGAGCTGTAAGAGGAAGTATGGACAAGGGAGGTATAACTCAGGAGCTCAGCAGAAGCCTCGCCTAACCCCGAACTCGGGAGGACTTGTTCATAACCATGGAGGTCATAACCACACCGGAGGAGGATCGCATAACCACAATGGTACTAAGAATGGGAAGGGAACAGAGCCAATAACAATCAGAACCGCCCCAATCCAGCCACACCCGCCAAAAGAGATCTAAGTCACGTTACTTGCTTCAAGTGCTGGAAGATTGGACACTATGCCACGGAGTGCCCTAAAGGAAAGAATGGAAACGGAAATGGGAGCGCTGGGAAGAAGCCCAATCCATTCAACAAAGGACAAGTGAACCACGTTAACATGGAGGAGGTTGAAGAGCAGCCGGACGCGGTAATAGGTAAGTTTTTGGTTAAGTCATTTACCGCTCTTGTTCTATTTGATACTGGTGCATCGCATTCATACATATCAAGGGTATTCGTAGATAAGTTTAAACAACCAACCCAAACCCTTAGGACCCCTCTCTTAGTGAGTTCACCTGGAGCAGAGTATATGGCTAGTCGATGATGCGACCAGATACCCCTAACCATTGGCACCCATGTTTTTTCGTTCGACCTAATTATATTGGAGTCACAAGGATTGGATGTGATATTAGGCATGGACTGTATGTCAAAGTATGGAGGAAGCATTGACTGTGCTAGTAAGTCGATTTATCTCACCACCCCAGAGGGAAAAATGATTAAGTATGTATTTAGGCATGTGCCTAGGAGGAGCCAAGTGAATACCCTCATGGGAGTTGTTCAGGAGGAAGTGCCTGTAGTGAAGGATTACCCGGATGTTTTTCTAGAGGAGTTACCAGGCATGCCACCGGATCGAGACATCGAGTTTTTGATAGAGATATTGCCAGGGACAGGGCCAATATCCAAGAGACCCTATCGGATGCCCGCGAATGGTCTGGAGGAAATTAAGAAACATATCAAGGAGTTATTGGAGAAAGGATACATTCGAAGGAGTTCATCACCTTGGGGAGCCCCAGTGCTTCTGGTTGAGAAGAAGGGTAAATCCCTAAGAATGGTTGTTGATTATAGGGCCTTGAATGAAGTGACGATCAAGAACAAGTACCCACTGCCGATGATCAATGATCTGTTTGATCAGCTACAAGGAGCTAAAGTGTTTCCGAAAATCGATCTGCGATCAGGATACCATCAGTTGAAGATTCGAGAGAAGGATATACCAAAGATAGCGTTCACCACGCGGTACGGATTATACGAGTATACAATCATGTTGTTTGGACTGACTAACTTCCCTGCCTATTTCATGAGCATGATGAACAAGGTATTCATGGAATATTTGGACAAGTTTGTTGTGGTGTTTATTGATGATATTATGGTATACTCGAAGAATGAAGAGGAGCACAAGGAGCATTTGCATTTAGTTCTCCAGAAACTCAGGGAACATCAGTTATATGCCAAGTTCAGCAAATGCGAGTTTTGGTTGAAGGAAGTCGGATTCCTTGGACATGTTATATCAGGAGAAGGTATAGCAGTAGATCCCACCAAGGGTTAGTCGGTCACTGAATGGTTGGCACCCACTTCAGTTAGCGAGATCCACAGTTTTCTTGGACTCGCAGGATACTATCGGAGATTCATTGAGATTTTTTCCAAGATTGAGAAACCCATGACAGAATTATTGAAGAAGGATACCAAGTTTAAATGGACGAAAGATTGTGAGGCAAGTTTCCAGGAGCTGAAGAAACGTTTGACTATAGCCCCAAGGATTTTCAAGTGTATTGTGACGCCTCTCGCTTAGGACTTGGAAGTGTGCTTATGCAGGACGGAAGAGTTGTTTCGTATGCCTCACGACAACTAAAACTGCACGAGCTGAATTATGCCACGCATGATTTGGAGTTAGCAGCCGTAGTGCATGCATTGAAGACTTGGAGACATTATCTTATTGGAAACCGTTGTGATGTGTAAACAGATCATAAGAGTTTGAAGTACATCTTCACACAGAAGGAGATGAACCTTAGGCAGAGGAGATGGTTGGAGCTTATAAAGGATTATGACATGAAGCTGCACTATCATCCAGGAAAGGCCAATGTCGTAGCAGACGCTTTGAGCCGGAAGAGTTATGCTAATATCCTTACGAGTAAGGGAGTGCCGAAGGAGTTAGCAGAGGATATCATGGAACTTTGATTAGAGATTGTTCCCGGAGGTTTTGTTGCAACAATGGAGGTTCAGTCTACATTGTTAGGAAGGATTCGAGAAGCTCAGAAGGATGACAAAGAGATTGCCGAGATAAAAGAGAATATGAGCAAAGGAAGGGCCAAAGGTTTTCATGAGGATGAGCACGATACCTTATGGTTTGAGGACCGAGTTTATGTGCCCAATAATACAGAGATCAGGAAGTTTATACTGCAGGAGGCCCATGACTCACCATACTCGATACACCCCAGAAACACCAAGATGTATTTGAATTTGAAGGAACATTTTTGGTGGATGGGTATGAAGAAGGATATTGCCGAGTATGTAGCCGTATGTGATGTATGTCAGAGAGTAAAGGCAGAGCATCAAAAGCCGGCAGGATTGTTATATCCTATGCCGATACCCGAATGGAAGTGGGATAAACTTGGCATGGACTTTATCACCGGATTGCCCAGGACCAAATCAGGATATGATTCCATATGGGTAGTAGTTGATCGCTTGACCAAAGTGGCTCACTTTATCCCAGTGAAAACCACGTATACAAGTGCAAAGTTGGCCAAGATATATATGTCCAGGATCGTATGTCTGCATGGAGTTCCGAGGACCATCGTATCAGATAGAGGAACACAGTTTACCTCAAAGTTTTGGCATTAGTTACACCAGACTTTGGGAACAAGACTGGAGTTCAGTACAACGTTTCACTCGCAGACAGGTGGACAAACAAAGAGAGTCAATCAGATTCTGGAGGACATGTTGAGAGCCTGTGCGCTAGATTATGGATCTAGTTGGGATGCCAATTTGCCTTACGCAGAGTTCTCATACAACAATAGCTACCAAGCCAGTTTGAAGATGGCACCGTTCGAAACCCTGTACGGAAGAAGGTACAGAACGCTGTTAATGTGGGATGAAGTAGGAGACCGACAGTTGTTTGGACCAGACTTGATCAAGGAGTCTGAAGAGAAGGTTAAGCTGATTCGTGATAGACTGAAGATTAGTCAGTCCAGGCAGAAGAGTTATGCAGACTCGAAACGCAAGGAGGTAACCTACAAAATTGGAGACAGAGCATATCTGCGAGTATCTCCCTTGCGAGGAGTGAAACGTTTTGGAGTTAAAGGAAAGTTAGCCCCGAGATTTGTAGGACCGTATCGTGTTTTGGAACGGATGGGAGAAGTTGCCTACAAGTTGGAGTTACCTGAAGGACTGTCAGGAGTTCATGACGTGTTCCACATTTCACAGTTGAAGAAGTGTCATGCTGAGATGGCCGATATACCGTTAAGAGATACAGTACCCTTGGAGGCGATTCAGTTGGACAGTGCTTTGACTTATGAGGAAAAGCCAGTTAAGGTTCTTGAGTTTGCCAGCCGAGTCACCCGCAGCAAGGTTATCAAGTTTTGTAAAGTTCAGTGGAGCCACCACACCGAGGATGAAGCCACCTGGGAACGAGAGGATGATCTACTCAAAGACCACCCACACCTATTTTCTAGCCAACCCGAATCTCGAGGGCGAGATTCATCTTAAGGGGGGGTAGGTTTGTAACATCCCAAATTCTCAATTTGGAATGTTATACAAAGGTCATTCTTGCATATCATATTTTATTGCATTTTCGTTCCACAATCCTCGAAATCCTAAGCAACTCAAGGACCCTCGGAGAGAGTTGGGGATTTCCCGGTTTTCATATTTGATTTTTATCAAATAATGAAACGAGGATTTTTTTATTTTAATTATTTTCTCTCCGAAAAGTATTTCATATTAAAATATATGAGAGGAGATAATATGACTTCTCCAAAATAACTGAAATATTGGAGGAAAAATATTAAAATCATTTATTTGATTTTATTTGCAATAGAAAAAAATTGACATTTTCAGAATTGCATTTCAGGGCCAAGAAAATGTTCATCTGGTCCTAAATATTTCATTTAGACGGTAAAAATTTGTTTTGGCATTTTTAGATTTTTATTTTATTTTCTATTCGGCGGAATTATTTAAAAAAAAAACTTCCAGCCGACTGGGCCGAAACCCAGCCGGGCCGGCCCATCTCCCGCCGCCGCCGTCTCCCGCGCGGAGAACGCGCCGCCGCCGCCGCCGACTCGGAGGAGTCCGAGCCGGACTCCACCGCTGCCGCCGCCTTGGCCCCTCCTCCAAGCCGAGCCTCCCCCCTTTATATACTCCCCCGAGCCCGCCACCACCACCCCGCGCCGCCGCAGCCACCCACCACCGCCGCAGCCGCTCGTGCTGCCAGCCGCCACCCACGCCGCTGCCAGCCGCCGCCCCGCGCCGCTGCTGCCCGCGCCACCGAGTCGCCCCACCGCCCCGCGAAGCCGCCGCCCTACAAGCCCCACCTCGCCGGAGAGGTAATGTGCCGATCCGCCGCCGCCGTTTTTTTTAAAGAAACCGATTCGTTTTTTTGAAAACCCTAGTTCATTTTTTATACCAGATCGCCGGTTTTTCCCGGTTCCTCTATTTAGCGGATGTTCGTCCATATGTTCGTTTCAATGAATGGTTTTTGCTCGTTAGTTATAGATAACGAACGCTCGTTCGTTAGTCTGTTCGTCAGTTTTCTATTTTTCGGATTTTTCCGCTTTTTTTCTCAATCACGATTTCTGATCCGATTTTCGTTTTGTTTATCTTTTCGCTCGTTAGGCGGAATCAGGCGATTCAAGCGCCTAGATCTTTGTCTTGAGACCCTCTTTCTGCTTAACCAACTTGAAGAAGATTTTGGTACTGTAAAAATTTGACCTTAGTTCAGACGAGTAAACGGATCTTGTTTCTTTCGCCGTTTGAGTTTCGTTGCTCCATCTGGTTTGATTCTTTTTGCAAACCGGAGTTCTTAAGTTGAACTTTATGGTCAATCTCTCTTATTTTAGTTTTGCCCGTGTTTCTTTGTTTGTTGCTTATGTATGCTATTGTTTGTTTGCGATAGAATTCCCTAAGTGCAAAGCGTGTTATTTGGAGTCTCTAGGTTGCGCGGATCGTCAGCAAGGCAAGTAACACTTTGATCATACCCCTTTATCACCCCGTTTTTATGCATTAGTTCCAATCCTCAAACATTGCATGATTAGGATGTCATTAACTTTTGGGTTGGGAAGTAGTTGATGAGGTAGAACCTATTACCCTGTTATATTCAAACCCTTGGGAGTTACTTCTACGCGTTACTTATAATGCTATGCTATGCTTGTAGATGTGGTTTGGGTGAGTGAAATCCATGATAGATGTGAGATTGTTAAATAATGGTTTAACTTAAGGTGGCAACTTAAATACACATTTGGTTGGATTGAGGCACCTGGAGTACCCAGTGTTTCCTGTAACTTTTTGGAAATCCCGGAGTACCCGTGTGATTTTCCTATGGACCGCCACTCAGGCTCAAAGGGATCTGAGATTGTTCATGCTAGAAACTTCCGTGTGCAGCCACAAGCTATTATGGGCTCTAGCATAGTTGAGTAAGTTAAGTGAAGCTCTTGAAGAGGCAGATCAGCAGGTAGAGGTATGTAGGTTTGGTATGGTCTGTCCGGAGTAGAGAGTTACTGTTTCTGAAAGACTGTGTCTCGGTCATCCATTTCTCAAACACCATGTAGTGCGAGAAATTCAACGGAGGCGATCGAGTCTTGTGGGGAAAAGTGCGCAAACCTCTGCAGAGTGTACAAACTAATCATGGTTAGCCGTGTCCCCGGTTATGGACATCTTGAGTATCTAGTACTTGGAGTATCTTAAGTATCTCATCACTCTTAATTAATATTGTTGGGTTGTTAATCACTTTAATTGGGGTTGAGTTGGAGGAACCTTCTCAATGATGTTTCAACCACCATGATAGTTAAATTAAAATCTATTCCTTTGTTGTAGGAAAAAATTGGCTTTTCGCAAAAACTATAACCATAGAGCTTTCCACCAGCCATATATGCATGTAGTGATAGCATTATTCTGTTCTTGCTCTACTGTGTTATATTGCCAGCATATTCCATGTGCTAACCTGTTTTCGGGCTGCAACGTATTATGTTGCAGACTTTTCAGACGAGGAGTAAGGTTCGTTAGGTCGTTGCCGTGTAGCTCAGCTATGCAGTTGGAGTTGATGGACTCACTTTATCTTCCAAGCCTTTCGCTGTTATCGTACTAGATGGCCTTAAGCCATATTTATTGTAATAAGTTCTCTTTTGAGACATTTGATGTAATAAGTGTGTGATTGCTACTCTGTTATAAATCCTCGAGTACTGTGTGTGTCAGCATTACCGATCCAGGGATGACACTGAAGCATAGAGACTTGACCGTTTGAGGTCGGGTCGCTACAAAGAGCTACCTCGGGGACTACCTCCACTACGCGGCATCGAACACCGGACCGACCTCATCCCCGACGCACCGTTACCGAACAAGGCACCCTACCGCGTCAACCCCGAAGAGACTAAAGAAATATGAAGGCAAGTACAACAACTCATTGACAATGGGTATGTACGTGAAAGATTAAGTTCTTGTGCCATACCGGTTATTCTTGTGCCCAAGAAAGATGGTACTTTTCACATGTGTTCTGATTGCCATCCATTCAATGCTATCGCCGTTCATTATAGATATCCTTTTCCTCGCCTTGACGATATGCTAGATGAACTTAGCGGAGCCACCATTTTCTCTAATATTGACCTTAAAAGTGGCTATTACGAACTCCGCATTCAAGAAGGTGACGAATGTAAAACCGCTTTCAAAACCAAGTTTAGCTTGTATGAATGGCTAGTTATGCCTATGGGCTTATCCAAAGCACCCGACACTTTTATGCGTGTGATGCATTATGTTCTCGGCCCTTACATTGGCGTATTTGTTGTGGTCTACTTTGATGATATTCTTGTTTTTAGCATGCGTCTAGAAGATCATGTCACCCATCTTAGAACCATTTTGCAAACTCTAAGGAAAGAGCGCCTTTATGCTAATATGACAAATGCCATTTTGGTGTTGATAAGCTTGTTTTCTTGGGTTTTGTTGTGTCTTCTAAGGGTTTTCATCTAGATGAAGCTAAAATCCAGGCTAGTAAAACTTGGCCACAACCAACCAACTTGCAACAAGTGCGAAGTTTCCTTGGCTTAGCCAGTTTCCATCATTGATTCGTTAAGGACTTTAGCACTATTGCATCCCCTTTGCATGCCTTGAGTAAGAAGAATGCACCTTTTGTTTGGGGACCATCCCAAGATACCACATTTCATGAGCTTAAGAATTTGCTTACACATGCTCCATTGCTTGCATTACCCAACTTTGATAAAACTTTTGAAGTTCATTGCGATGCTAGTGGTAACGACATAGGAGGTGTGTTGATGCAAGAGAAGCACCCAATTGCTTATTTTAGTGAAAAACTTTTCGGGGCACAACTTAATTATCCCATATATGACAAAGAGTTGTATGCATTAGTCCGAGTGTTGCATATGTGGGAGCATCATCTCCATCCTCATGAATTTATCATCCATACAGATCATGAAACGCTTAAGTACCTCAAGGGTTAAATTAAATTGAATAAGCGACATGCCAAGTGGAGTGAGTTCATAGAGTCATTTCCTTATGTTATCAAGTATATCAAAGGTAAGGAAAATGTTGTGGCGGATGCTTTTTCCCGCAAACGCATGCTTGAAACTAAACTTGAATTGAATGTCATTGGTTTTGAACACATAAAAGACTTGTATGCGCATGATCCTACTTTTGCTATTCCTTATGCCAAATGTTTGACGCATACATCTTGGGAACGATATTACATCAAGGATGCTTATCTAATGAGAGCTAACAAACTATGCATACCCAAGTCTTCTCTTCATTTGTTACTTTTGCAAGAAGATCATGGAGGAGGACTTATGGGACACTTTGGACGCGACAAGACATTCACTACGCTCTCTAAGAACTACTTTTGGCCCGAGATGTTCTGCGATGTCTCCTGCTTCACCAACCGAGCTCTACATGTCGCAAAGCTAAGTCTAAAGCTCAATCCCATGGTCTCTATATGCCACTTCCTATTCCGTATCACCCATGGGAAGATATTAGTATGGACTTTGTGCTTGGTTTGCCCAGAACTCAAAATGGAAAGGATTTCGTGTTTGCTGTTGTGGATCAATTCTCTAAGATGACACATTTTATACCATGCAACAAGATAGACGATGCTTTACATGTTGCCAATCTCTTTTGTAGGGAAATCTTGCGCCTACTGGGAGTGCCAAAGACTATTGTCTCGGACCGCGACGTCAAGCTCCTAAGTTACTTTTGGAAGACCCTATGCGCCAAACTCGGAATCAAGCTCTTGTTCTCTTTGGCATGCCATCCACAAACCGATGGCCAAACAGAGGTCACGAACCAAACGCTATCTACTCTCCTACACGTGTTGATCAAGAAAACCATGAAGTAGTGGGAGGAGTGCTTACCCATCGCCGAGTATGCCTACAATCGCGCAAGACACTTGACTACCGGCAAGTCCCCCTTCAAGGTCGTCTACATCTTCAACCCATTGTCCCCATTGGACATTCTACCTCTACCGCTACAAGAGCGCACCAACATGGAAGCGAGCGCTAGAGCGAGCTATCTTAAGAAGGTGCATGAACATACAAGGCACACCACCGAGCGCCAAGTACAACACTAACAAGAACCCCATGATATACAACACCGGAGATCTTGTGTGGCTATACCTTCGAAAGGAATGCTTCCCCAACGAACGCAAGTCCAAACTTCTATCTCGAGCCGACAGACCCTTCAAGGTGCTAGCATGCTAGAACAACAACGCCTACAAGATCGATATCCCACGTGACAAGTACTCTGCAAGCGATATCTTCAACTTCAAAGATCTCTCTCCCTACCATGGTGATGAGGCTTTCGATCCGAGGTCGGATCATTCCCAAGGGGGGGGGGGAGATGATGCGTAGCATCCTTCGGTCATCCCCATGGACCTACCGTTGTCTCACTAAGTGCCAAGTGGACCGATGACACGAGCACGTGCTAGAGCTCTCGAGACCGAGGTGACATCTCTCCTTAGTGATATTCCATATGACCCTCCCAGGACATGGCTACTACCTAAGTCCGAAATGTTGTGCATGATCAGGTACCAAGAAGACCCTCTCGAAGATGCACGTGAAGACGGACAAGTCCCCAAGTCCATGGATGAAGAGAACCAACGGAAGGAACCGAAGAAGTCCCAAGGACCCGGACATCCGGCCCCTGGAGCATCAGCAGAAGCAGCCCAAGAGTCAAGCTACAGGGCCCGGACATCCGGCCTGACAACCTGCCCTGGACATCCGGGCCCCCGCTCGAAAATCTGACACTCTTCACAGATCCGAGCGGGCATCACCCCGGACATTCGCCCCCCTGCCTCGGACATCTGGCACCCCCTCGAAGCCTTGGACATCCGACCCCTGTCTGCGCACAGTGAGAAGAGCCGAGGCCCATGTACCCCTTCGCCCCTAGACTATATATACTTGTCTCCCACCTACGTTTTAGGGTTAGCAAAGATTATAGCTCATTGAGATTAGAGCTTTGCTCATCCACTTGTTCTTCTACTCCATTGGAGACCAAGGCCTCCGCGGAGAAGATCCCCCAAGTGGATTCAAGATCCCGCAAGGGAAGATCCCCTTGTGGATTCAAGACCCCGTCTCCTCACGGATCGGGAAAGACTACCTACCGTTTGTATCATCCCTTGTTGTGTTTGGATCGTGTGTCTCGTTGTGTACTTGGATCTAGCACATGTATAATTGAATCTCATTGATTTGAGTGTTTTCCCCTCGTTTCTCTCGTGTTTTCCCCTCGTGTGTTCTTTGTGTTCTTCGTGGGATCCACTCCAACCGTGAAAGATCGGCCCCTAGGGTTCCACCCTACATCACGCAGGCCACGAGCCATACGTGCCCCAAGCTCTCATCGGAGAGCAGCGAGATAAGCTCCGTCGCAGGAATGACCAGCTCCTCAACACCCCATCACAGGGATGACACCCAAGGCGTTAGCCATGGATTCGACTCGCCTGGCCACTTTGGCCCAGCACGATCGCCTCGAACGACTTCAGAGGGAGCTGGACAAACACGAGCGCTGTCAACCTAGTTCCAGTCGGCACAAGTGCCGGTTCTACTTGAGTGACCATCCTCGTAAGTATTAAGTCCTCAGCACTCCATTGCACAATCTGGCGGCTGCCACTCCGATCACGGATTCCATCCAGCCCTCTGGCTCTTCGGCCGGAGAAGGGATTCGGCAGATCCGGGCACTCCTCAAGACGTCACTGTCACAAAATGCAGCGGTGTCCCAATCTAGAGACCAGATCTATAGCACATCCGTGTGTGCAGAGACCGTCCAGTCAGCTCATAGCCCACTCGGGATAGGCATGCGCCGAGCTACCTCTTCATCCAGAGGTCATCACGAAGATCAGAGGCGCGATCGAGTTGCATCGCCCTGGTGTGACGACGATTACGATTGTGCCCTGATGCCTCCACCATGGGATGTCGCGTAGAGGCGCCAGCCCTACGACGACAGATGGACACATGGCGGCGATCGCAGGCCGAGCCCTTCTCGCCCCACGAGAGACACTCGAGACCTGCTGTTCAACGCGAGATCCGTTCTCGCTCAGAACCTGGTCGATAGAGGCCGGGCCCTGCGGGAAGGCCAATATCATGATGTACCGAGTGGTTCCATACCATCATGTCCTGAGTGCTTCAACCATTACATACGAGCGACTGAGATTCCCAACAACTTTAGGTTAGCCACGGGGATCAGTAAATTCACTAGCGAGTCCAAGCCTGAGATATGGTTGGAAGATTACCGAGTGGCAGTCCAGATCGGCGGCGGCAACGACAATGTGGCCATGAAGCATTTGTTGCTGATGCTGGAAGGCTCCGCTCCGGCTTGGCTTACTTAGCTCCCACCCGGCATCATATTCTGCTAGGATGACCTGGTGAGGGTATTCATCAAAATTTTTGAAGGCACTTACAAGAGACCGGGTGGCCTAGCCGAGCAGCAACACTGCATGCAAAAGCAGAACAAGACTCTCCGAGAGTTTATTCAGCGGTGGACCACCCTACACAATATGGTGGAGAACGTCACCGAGCACCAGGCAATTTGGGCCTTCAAGGCCGGAGTTAGGTACCAGGAGTCGAACATGAAGTTTGGCCGAACTAAGACCCTGACTCTTGGTCGGGCTATAGAGATAGCCAACCGGTATGCCAACGGTGAAGAGGAGGACAGACTGAGGAGTGGCAAAAGCAGGGCTGGCGACACACATCAGTCGGAGAACAAGGACAAGAAGCACAAGCAGAAGGAAGATGCTAGAGGGAGCGCCGAAGCCGTGGCTCTGGCCGGCCAAGGCAAAGAGAGCTCCCAAAAGCAAAAGTAAGATTGGAAAGGAAAAAGCAAGTCACCATGAAGAGCAACATCCTCGACCAACCTTGCCAGATCCATATGAAGAAAGATCAGGAGGGTAATTTGATTTTGCCCAAGCACACCACTAAGGAGTGTCGACTCATGAAGTAAGAGATGGTTCAAGATTCCTCTAGAGACAAGGATGAAGATGACAATGGCGGAGCCAAAGGTACTTCTGGGTACCCCAACGTCGAGAACGTCTTGGTGATCTTCGCCGACATCGAGACCAAGAGTAGCCTCAAACTCATCAACTGAGAGGTCAACATGGCAGTTCCGCCTGTCTCCAAATATCTCGACTCGGCCAAGACACGAGTGACCTTTGATCAGTCAGATCACCCGGACCACTTACCGACCCCAGGGCGGCATGCCTTGGTGGTAGATCTAGTCATGGGAGGAGCCCGACTGCGTCCAATGGACAACAGCAGCGTGTTTAATATCATTTACGCCGACACATTGGAAGCAATGTGCATCCCGATGACCCGGCTCAGCAAGAGCAACATGCATTTCCACAGGGTAATCCCTGGGAAAAGGCCAAGTCACTCGGACAAATTGCCCTTGACGTTGTATTCGGCGAGGAAAAGAACTTTTGGAAGGAATGGCTGACTTTTCAGGTGGTGGACTTCCAAAGCGCCTACCATGCCATCCTGGCTAGGCTCGCCTACGCTCATTTCATGGACGTCCATGTTATGTGTATCTTAAGCTTAAGATGCCAGGGCCGAAAGGTGTGATCACTATCATGGGCAGTCGGAAGTTGGCTGAAGAGTGCCTCTAGAAGGGCTCCCAGATTGCTCATGAGCAGATGGTGATTGCCGAGATGGACAAATAAAAGAAGGTGGTAGATTCAAGCGAGCCGCTGAAGTCCAAGAATCCAACTGTGGAATCCGCTTTCCAGTCGGCAGGGGAGACGAAGCCAGTGCATGTCCATGTGGAAGATCCAAGTGCTGCCCCGACGAACATCTACACCACGCTTGACAACAAATAGGAAGTTGAGATCATCTAGTTCCTCGTGAGAATTGGGACATCTTCGCATGGAAACCTTCTGACATGCCGGGTGTTCCTAGGAAGCTGGCCGAGTACTGACTCTGTGTCGACTCGACGATGAAGCCTGTCAAAGAGCACTGTTGACGATCCTACACCGAGAAGCACAAGGCGATCGGCAAGGAGATAGCATGACTCTTGGTCGTCGAGTTCATCCGAGAAGTGTACCACTCTGACTGGCTCGCCAACATCGTCATTGTACCAAAGAGGAATAATTCTCTCTGCTTGTGTATCAATTTTAAGCACATCAATCGTGCCTGCCCGAATGATCATTTCCCTCTCCCTTGCATAGATCAGATAGTAGATTCTACTGCCAGGTGTGAGCGGTTGTCGTTTCTTGATGCGTACTCCGGGTACCACCAGATCCGAATGTATGGTCCTAATGAAATAAAAACAACGTTCATCACCCCATTTGTGTGTTTTTGCTATATCACCATGCCATTCGGATTGAAAAATGCAGGGGCCACATTTTAGCGCATGATCCAAAAGTGCCCGCGGAAACAAATCAGGCGGAATGTGGAAGCCTACATGGATGACAATATGGTCAAGTCCAGGAAAGGTTCTGACCTCCTGTCTGACCTCGCCAAGACCTTCACAAATTTGCACGATTTCGGAATCAAACTCAACCCAGCTAAGTGCACATTCGGTGTACCCGCGGGCAAGTTACTTGGTTTCCTCGTTTCTGAACGTGTGGTCGATGCCAATCCCGATAAGATGGGAGCCATTATCCGAATGAAGCAACCAGAACATCTACACGACGTGCAACGCCTCACAGGCTGCCTGGTAGCCCCGAGCAGATTCATCTCAAGACTCAGTGAGAAAGCCCTGCCGTTTCACCAATTGATGAAGAAGACTGATAGATGACTCCTGAAGCGCAGGTTGCATTCCAGGAACTTAAAGCCCTGCTTTCCACCCAGCCAGTGTAGCTGCTCTAGGCAGCAAGGAGCATTTGCTCCTATACACCGCGGCCACATACCAAGTTGTTAGCACGTTCCTCACCATAGAATGGAAGAACAAGGCAAAACCTTCAAGCTCCAGCGACCAGTTTACTACATCTCCAAAGTCCTGACCTGTTCCAAGCAAAGGTAGCCACATTATCAGAAGCTAATATATGGAATTTACCTAACTGGAAAGAAGGTGGCACATTACTTTCAATAACACTCGGTCATAGTGGTAAGCGATTCCCCATCTGTCTGAGATCGTGAACAATAGAGATGCCACTTGTCGAGTGGCTAAGTGGGCCATCGAGCTCATTTCGCTGGACATCAACTTCGAAGCCAAGAAAGCCATTAAGTCGCAAGCCCTGGTAGATTTCCTTGCCGAATGGGCCGAGCAAGAGAAACCTGTCCCGAGTGTTCCCGAGCACTGGACGATGTTCTTTGACGGCTCCAAGATGCTCCATGGCTCCAGGGCCAGAGTGGTCTTGGTGATAGAGGCGAAGGTGTCCCAATGTTTCGATGAGATAGCTATCATTTTCTGTGGGAGTCGATTTTGATGATCCTACTACGAACGTGCAAAGACATCGTGCCTTAGCAATTGCTAAACCAACTTCCGAGGGTTATTGACCATGCCGGAGCATGATCAACCTGACCACGAGAGTCTATTTCCTACGAGAAAAATGAAGAACAAGCAAGAAACTAAGATTGCAATCTAGATATTGCGAATATAAGATGAAAGCTTTATTGATCAAGGTGGGGTTCTTTGACATCTTGGTCTGGTCGTTGAACACAAACGAAGTACACGAAGTTGTATTTATGGCGAACTTTTAATCTAAACAAAACTGATGCGGAGCATCCTACGGTCATCCCCATGGACCTATCGTCGTATCACCAAGTGCCAAGAGGACCTATGACACAAGCTAGAGCTAGAGCTCTCGAGACCGAGGTGACTTCCTTCCTTAGTGATATCCCACATGATCCACTCGAGACATGGCTACTACCTAAGTTCGGAATGTTGTGCATGATTAGGTACCAAGAGGACCCTCCTGAAGATGCACGTGAAGACGGACACGTCCCCAAGTTCACGGATGAAGAGAACCAACGAAAGGAGTCAAGAGCAGCTTCCAGGACCCGGGCATCCGGCCATGACCCCGGACATCCGACCCCTGGAGCGTCCACCACGACAGCTGCCAAGTACCTACAGGCTCCCGACATCCGGCCTCAGCCTAGACATCCGTCCAAGCCCGGAAATCTGGCGTCCTCCATCCCGAATGCATCGAGGCCGACTCCGCCAGCCCGGACATCCGACCACTCACGAAAGCCCGGACATCCGGCCTCCCCTATCTGCGCACAGTGTAGGGCAGAGGCCCATGTACCCCTTCGCCCCTAGACTATATATACTCCTCCTCCGCCCTCTTTCTAGGGTTAGCGTTGTGTTAGCTCATATGTGAGATAGAGCTTCGCTCATCCATCCGGATCTACTCCATTGCGAGGGACCGTTACCTCTTCGGAGAAGATCCACCTTGGATTCAAGACCCCTTCATGGGAAGACCCCTCAAGACCTCCTCACGGAGAAGAACCGGTTACATTTTTATTGTCCTTTGTTGATCATGGATCTTGTATCTCCTTGTGTGTTTCGAGGATCTAGCATATGCGTGATCTAATCTCGTTGGTTTGAGTGATTCTCTCGTGTTTCCCCTTGTGTTCTTCATGTTCCTCGTTGGGATCCACTCCTTTTGTGAAAGATCGGCTGTATAGGGTTCCATCCTACATCATCTTGCTACCATGAGCCACGTTGATCATGATTTCGGGGCCTCCCCTCTTTGTTTTCTAGCCTTGTTTTGTTGATTTTGTCCCAAATTCAAAAATTCCCCACAAAGATAGTCCCCCAATTTTTTTTGTGATTTGTTGGTGTGATGAAGTTTTGTTGGATTATATCTGTAGATTTCATGTGTTGCAGGTAGATCTAGCTTTTCCCCATCTTTTCCCCAATTTCCATCCACAAAATCTCCCGAATTTTGCCCTGAATTTGCCTCTTCCACGCGGAGTTCCTCGAGTTCTTCTGCGGATCCAGAGCCCGGACATCCGGCCCGACCCCCCGGACATCCGGCCACCCTGGACATTTTGGGGCTATTTTTCGAAATTGGGAAGGAACACGGCAAAATCAAGCTAGAAAACACAACGGGGAGGCTCCGAAATCGTGATCAACGTGGCTCTAGATACCAAGATGATGTAGGGTGGAACCCTAGATGGCCGATCTTTCACGAAAGGAGCGGATCCCGCGAAGGACATGAAGAACATGGGGGGAAACACGAGAGAATCACTCAAACCAATAAGAACAATCACATATATGCTAGATCCTCGAACACAAAGGAGATACAAGATCCAAAGTCAACAAGGGATGATACAAGAGGTAACCGGTTCTTCTCCGTGAGGAGGTCCTGATGGTCTTCTCCGTAAGGAGGTCTTGAATCCAAGTGGATCTTCTCCGAAGAGGTGTCGGTCCCTCATGATGGAGTTGATCCGGATGGATGAGCGAAGCTCTATCTCACATATGAGCTAACACAACGCTGACCCTAGTACAAAGGTAGGAGACAAGTATATATAGTCCAAGGGGTAAGTTGGGGGATACATGGGGTGAAACCCCTTTCACTGCACACACAGGCAGGGCGGTTGTTCCAGTCATGGAGGCAGTTGTACCATTGGGAGCTCAGGTACTGGTTCCTGGAGGTGTTTCCAAAAGTCCTCAGCGGTTGTATCGGTGCTTGGGCGGTTGTACCGGTCTGGTGGCTGTTTACCGGAATAATCGGTGTTGTACCAGCCTTGCACCACCCCGATCACAGAAGTTTGGGCGGTAGTTGGGCGGTACATGGGCGGTAGTACCGGGATTTCTGTGTCGGGAAGATGTTCTTCATTCTCTCGATGTCCATCTTGCACCGTAACTTCTCCTTGGTTTCTTCCATGGTACCTAAGCACACACAACATCTCCGTTTGAGGTAGTAGCCATGTATCAAGTGGGTCAAAGGGGAGTTCAACAAGGATAGAGTTAACCTCGTTCTCGAGGGCTCTCGCACGGGCTCTTGTCATTGGTCCAAGTGGTGTTGTGGGAGATGTAGGTAGGTCCATGGGGATGACCTTGGGATGCTCCGCATCAACTATGCTCCAAGCTCCAATTGGTCAAGATGAAGCACCCACATCCCTACAAAGTTCAATGGCTTAGCGATTACGGCACAATCCAAGTCGAGCATAGAGTGCAAGTCTCCTTCAAGATCGGAGCTTACGAAGACACTTTGGAGTGTGATGTCGTTCAAATGACCGCTTGCCACCTTCTTCTTGGACGACCATGGCAATTTGATCGAGGTGTCATCCACAACGGCCGTACGAATCACTATATCTTCAAGATGAAAGGAAAGGAGTACGTACTTCGCCCTATGTCTCCAAGCCAAGTGATCACCGACAAGCAAGCCACCCATCGTTGAGAGAATAGTGAGAGAGCAAACCACCAAAAAGAGAGTGAGCGCCACAAGCCCAAAGTGAGTGCCTCCATGATGAGCAACAAGAAGAACTTAGTTCTATTTGCCACCAAAAGCGAGATAAGAGAAGTGTGTGAGAACCCATCAAGTGTCATGCACTATGTCCTTTTGTGCAAGGACGAGGCACCAAAAGCTAACACCTCTCACAATCTACCTTTAGTGTTATCTTCTCTATTACAGGAATTCCAAGATGTTTTCCCCAATGAGCTACCTCTGGGTCTACCTCCTCTATGAGTCATCAAGCACCAAATCGACCTCATCCCCGGAGCTCCCCTTCCTAACAAGGCTCCCTACCGCATCAACCCCGAGGAAACCAAGGAGATCCAACGGCAAGTACAACAACTCATCGACAACGACCATGTATGAGAAAGTTTGAGCCCTTGTGCCGTCCCGGTAATCCTTGTTCCCAAGAAAGATGGTACATCTCGCATGTGTTCCGATTTCCGTCCTATCAATGCTATTACCGTGCACTATCGTTACCCTATCCCACACCTAGATGATATGCTTGATGAGCTTAGCCGAGCTACCATTTTCCTCTAAGATTGATCTTAAAAGTGGCTACTATCAAATACACATCCAAGAAGGTGATGAATGGAAAACCACATTTAAGACCAAGTTTGACTTATACGAATGGCTTGTTATGCCAATGGGTTTATCCGAAGCACCTGGTACTTTCATTCGACTCATGCATTTTGTTTTTTGACCTTATATTGGTGTATTTGTTGTGGTCTACTTTGATGATATTCTTGTGTTTGGAAAATCTCTCAAAGATCATGTCATCCACCTTAGGACCATGCTACAAACTCTTAGAAAAGATCACCTTTTTGCTAATATGGACAAATGCCTTTTCGGTGTTGAGAAGCTTGTTTTCTTGGGTTTTGTTGTGTCTTCTAAGGGTGTTCTTGTTGATGAATCTAAGATCAATGCTATTAAAAATTGGCCTCAACCAACCAATTTGCAACAAGTGCGTAGCTTCCTTGGTTTAGCCGGTTTCTACCGTAGATTTGTGAAGGATTTTAGCACCATTGCTTCACCTTTGCACGCTTTGAGTAAGAAGAATGCGCCTTTTGTTTGGGGACCACCCCAAGATAACACATTCAATGAGCTTAAGAATTTTCTTACCCATGCTCCCGTGCTTGCTTTACCCACCTTTCACAAACCCTTTGAGATTCATTGCGATGCTAGTGGTAATGGCATAGGAGGCGTGTTAACGCAAGAGAAGCGCCCCATAGCTTACTTTAGTAAGAAACATTCCACAGCGCAACTCAGTTATCCCATCTATGACAAAGAGCTATATGCTTTAGTGCGAGTTTTGCATGAATGGGAACATTATCTTCATCCTCATGAATTTATCATCCATACCGACCATGAAACACTTAAATACCTTAAGGGTCATACTAAGTTGAACAAGATTCATGCTAAATGGAGTGAGTTCATTGAGTCTTTTCCTTATGTCATCAAGTACATTAAAGGTAAGGAAAATGTTGTGGTGGATGCACTTTCCTGCATATGCATGCTTGTTACCAAACTTGAATTAAATGTCATTGGTTTTGAGCACATAAAAGATTTGTGTGCGCATGATCCTACTTTTGCTATTACTTATGCCAAATGTTTAAAGCATACATCTTGGGAACGCTACTACATCAAAGATGATTATCTTATGAGAGCTAACAAACTTTGCATCCCAAGTCTTCTCTTCGTTTGTTACTTTTGCAAGAATCTCATGGAGGAGGACTAATGGGACACTTTGGACGTGACAAGACATTTGCTACGCTCTCCAAGAACTATTTTTGGCCCAAGATGTTTCACGACGTCAACCGCTTCACCAACCGATGCTCTACATGTTGCAAAGCTAAGTCTAAACCTCAATCCCATGGTCTCTATATGCCTCTTCCAATTACGTATCAACCATGAGAAGATATTAGCATGGATTTTGTGCTTGGTTTGCCTAGAACTAGAAATGGAAAGGATTCCGTGTTTGTTGTTGTGGACCGATTCTCTAAGATGGCTCATTTCATTCCTTGCAACAAGATAGACGATGCTTCACATGTTGCCAACCTTTTTTGTAGGGAAATCTTTCGCCTACATGGAGTACCAAGGACGATTGTCTCAGACCACTACGTCAAGTTCCTAAGCTACTTTTGGAAAACCTTATGCGCCAAGCTCGGAATCAAGCTATTTTTCTCCATGGCATACCGTCCATAAACCGACGGCCAAACGGAGGTGACAAACCGCACACTCTCCGCTCTACTTCGCGTGTTAATCAAGAAGAACATCAAGGAGTGGGAGGAGTGTCTACCCATCGCTGAGTACGCCTACAACCAAGCAAGACATTCGACTACCGGCAAGTCCCCCTTCGAGGTCGTTTACTGTTTCAACCCGTTGTCCCATTGGACATTCTTCCTCTACCACTACAAGAGCGCACAAACATGGACGCGAGTGCACGAGTCAACTATCTCAAGAAGATGCATGAAGTTACAAGGCACACCATTGAGCGCCAAGTACAACGACTCACGACCAAGCTCAACCTCAACAAGCACCCCATGGTATTCAACATTGGAGATCTTGTGTGGCTACACCTTCGCAAGGACCACTTCCCCAATGAACGCAAGTCCAAACTTCTACCACGAGCAGATGGACCCTTCAAGGTGCTTGAATGCTACAACAACAACGCCTACAAGATTGATATTCCACGAGACAAGTACTCTGTGAGCGACATCTTCAATGTTAAAGATCTCTCTCCCTACCATGGTGATGAAGATTTCGATCCGAGGTTTGATCTTCCCCAAGGGAGGGGAGATGATGTGGAGCATCCTATGGTCATCCCCATGGACCTACCATCGTCTCAGCAAGTACCAAGAGATGAGCTAGAGCTAGAGCTCTTGATACTGAGGTGACTTCTTTCCTTAGTGATATCACATATGATACACCCGAGACATGGCTACTACCTAAGTACGAAATGTTGTGCTTGATTAGGTATCAAGAGGACCCTCCCAAAGATGCACATGAAGACGGACAAGTCCCCATGTTCACAGACGAAGAGAACCAACGGAAGGAGTCAAGAGCAGCTTCCAGCCCCCGGACATCTGGCCATGACCCCGGACATTCGGCCCCTAGAGCATCATCCACAGCAGCCGCCCAGCCATCCGGACATCCGGCCTAGCCCGGACATCCGGCCCGAAGCCCGGAAATCCGGCACCCTCCATCCAAAGAGCCTCAAGGCTAGCCCCTCCAGCCCGGACATCCGGCCACCCCAGCCCGGACATCCGGCCCAACGCCCAGACATCCGGCCTACCTTGTGTGCGCACAGTGTAAGGGCCTGAGGCCCGTGTACCCCTTCGCCCACCTACACTATATATACTTCTCCTCCTCCGTCTTTCCAGGGTAGCGTTGTGATAGCTCATTTGAGAGATAGAGCCTTGCTCATCCATCCGGATCTACTCCACCACAAGGGACCGACAACTCTTCAGAGAAGATCCACTTGGATTCAAGACCCCTAACGGGAAGTCATCAAGATCTCCTCACGGAGAAGAACCGATTACCCTTTGTATCGTCCCTTGTTGACTTTGGATCATGTGATCTCTATGTGTACTCGGATCTAGCATATGTGTGATCGTTCTTGTTGGTTTGAGTGATTCTCTCGTGTTTCCCCTCGTGTTCTTCACGGGATCCGCTCCTTTCATGAAAGATCGGCCATCTAGGGTTCCACCTTACATCATACCACACATAGAGCATACTTGGGATAGAAGTCGTTGTATTTTTGCTTAGTAGGCTGTGCACAAGTCTTCGCAACCGCCTATTGTGCAGTGGTGCTAGCGTATCTCTAGTGTTGTGCAACAAGAGCATTTTTGTGGATTCCACATTTTGGCTCATTCTTTGGTTGCACGACCCCATTTATCTCTTTGCCTGTGTGTTTCCACGTACCATATTTTGCTATTGGTCTACTTGCTGCATCGCAAATTTGCGAATCTTCTCCAACATTATTGAAGCTCACTAACAATTGCATCAAATTTTGTGCCACCATCCTAACCGAGATCCACCATATGCTTTTACTTGTGTAGGTGTGAGAAACCGACAAGAATTGGTACCAATTGTGCTATTTCCTTGTTCCACATTTGAGTGATCATTGATCCATATTCAACATCGGTAAAGGTACATTTGGTATAAGTTCTTCTCTTTCTCCCACTCACATATTTTCTTGGAATGATGGATAGGCCAAGTACTTCTACCAACCCACTCCGCATCGAGCAAGATGATGACATGTCCTCCTATGTCACAAAGAGCCACCTCTTTGGTGCCCAACATGCTTTGCATCAAGAGCAACAAGCAATGAGCGAACACATCGATAACCTCAGCACAGACTTGCGACTTTCCGAGCAATGTACAAGCGACTATTTCGACAACAAGCTCGATGACCAAAAGCAAGAGAATGATGCAAGAATGGACGAGATTCGTGCTTTTTTGCTCAACCGCTCTTCTTCCACTTCGTCCTCCTCAAGACGGAGCCGCTCCAATCGACACTCCAACTACACCATCTCCGACTCAAGTACACCGACATCAAATACTCTTTGACGTACCGCGCACCAAGATCGTCAAGCAAACCACAACCCTCTACATGACAACAACTCTCAAGAGCAACGACACTGTCAAAACCAAGATACTTTTGTGCAAGCACGAGAACGACAACACCAACGCCAACACGAAGAGGAAGAGCGAGCACGACTACACCAAGATGCACAAGATGCCGAGGCACAACGTTAAGAACAACAATTGCGACAAGCTCAAGCACTTGAGGCGCAGCGTGCCCTTCGAGATTCAAGTCGATTCATAGCCACGCGCAACCAGCAAGCTCGTGAGCAACAAGAAGCACTTTGCGAAGAGGTTCAAGTGAGGATTTTTCAATCAAGACCGCATCGTCAAGTTCATCAAGCTCCTCCACAAGCTCAAGCACCTCAAGTCCACCAAGAGTAAGAGGACAATGGAAATCCTCCAAGACAAGAGCAAGTTGAGGGAGACAATCCTCCTCGTCAAGGACGTCATCACCCTCGACCCCAACACAATGAAGAAAAATGCTACGGCAAGCTGAAGTTCACCATGCCAAAGTTCAATGGAAGCAATGATCCTGAAGAGTACCTTTCATGGGCATTGAAGGTTGATAAAATCTTCCGCTTGCACAACTATGAGGAAGAGAAGAAGCTCGTGATGGCATCCCTTGAGTTCCAAGATTACGTCCTCATTTGGTGGGAACAAGTCATTGAGCGTCGAGAGGAAAGAGGTGAACCACCCATCACTACGTGGGAACAAATGAAGGATGTCATGAGAGCACACTTCGTGCCGACCTACTACAACCGTGACCTCTTCAAGAAACTCCAACTCCTCAAGCAAGGAACCAAGAGTGTTGAAGAATACTACAAGGAAATGGAGATTGCCATGATAAGAGCTAATGTCACGGAATATGATGAGCATACTATGGCACGTTTCTTGAATGGACTCAATCATCCTATAAATAAGATCGTCGACTTCCAACCATACTTGAACCTCATTGAGCTAGTGCATCAAGCTACCAAAGGAGAACGTCAAGTGCAAGATGACTTCAAGTATGCCAAGTTCTTATCCAAGTCCTATAGCTTCTCCAACACCCAAGCTTTAACGACTCCAACACATTCTACCTCAACCAAGCCATCTACAAGCAACACCGACAAGTCAAGTTACAAGAAAACTTCGACAACCTCGAGTCATCTTCCTACAACAAGCAACTTCAAGCCAAGAGCTTCATCATCCTCTACCCCAAGCGATGAGACCATCAAGACAGGTTCCTTCAAATGCTTCACATGCAGAGGCCGAGGCCACAAGTCCTTTGAGTGTACCAACAAGCGCACCATGATCTTCAACAACGATGGTACATACGACTCCATGAGTGAAGGAGAAATGGAAGCACTTGAGCAAGTGGCCATGCACCGACAAGTGAACGAAGATGAAGAGGATCAAGTCTTTTGTGACAAAGATTCAAGCCCTACTCTCGTTGTCTCCAAGGTCTTGACTCTTCAACATCAACAAGAAGAAGGCCAAAGATGCCATATATTCCATACCAAGGCCGACATCAATGGAAGGTCCATCAAGGTCATCATCGATGGAGGGAGTTGCCATAACTTAGCAAGTGAAGAACTTTGCTCCAAGCCCCAACTGGTCAAGATGAAGCACCCACATCCCTACAAAGTTCAATTGCTTAGCGACTCCGACACTATCCAAGTCGAGCATAGAGTACACATTTTTTTTCAAGATCGGAGCTAACGAAGACACTTTGGAGTGTGATGTCGTTCCAATGTACATTTGCCACCTTATTCTTGGGCGACCATGGCAATTTGATCAAGGTGTCATCCACAACGGCCGAACGAATCACTATATCTTCAAGATGAAAGGAAAGGAGTACGTACTTCGACCTATGTCCCCAATCCAAGTGATCGCCATCAAGCAAACCACCCATCGTGGAGAGAATAGTGAGAGAGCGAACCACCAAAAAGAGAGTGAGCGCCACAAGCCCAAATCGAGTGCCTCCATGATGAGTGACAAGAAGAACTTAGTTCTATTTTCCACAAAACGTGAGATGAGAGAAGTGTGTGAGAACCCATCAAGAGTCATACATTATGTCCTTTTGTGCAAGGACGAGGCACCAAAAGCTAACATCTCTCATAATCTAACTTTAGTGTTATCTTCTCTATTGCAGGAATTCCAAGATGTTTTCCCCGACGAGCTACCTCCAGGTTTACCTCCTCTACGAGGCATCGAGCATCGAATCGACCTCATCCCCAGAGCACCCCTTCCTAACAAGGCTCCATACCGCATCAACCTCGATGAAACTAAGGAGATCCAACGACAAGTACAACAACTCATCAACAACGACCATGTACAAGAAAGTTTGAGCCCTTGTGCCATCGTGGTAATCCTTGTTCCCAATAAAGATGGTACATATCACATGTGTTCCAATTGCCATCCTATCAATGATATTACCATGCGTTATCATACCCTATTCCATGCCTAGATGATATGCTTGATGAGCTTAGTAGAGCCACCATTTTCTCTAAGATTGATCTTAAGACTGGCTACTATCAAATACGCATCCAAGAAGGCGATGAATGGAAAACCGCATTTAAGACCAAATTTGGCTTATATGAATGGCTTGTTAAGCCAATGGGTTTATCCGAAGCACCCGGTACTTTCATGCGACTCATGCATTTCGTTTTTCGACCTTACATTGGTGTATTTGTTGTGGTCTACTTTGACGATATTCTTGTCTTTAGAAAATCTCTAAAGGAGCATGTCACACACCTACACACCATGCTACAAACTCTTCAAAAAGAGAACCTTTAATGTAATATGGATAAATGCCTTTTTGGTGTTGATAAGCTTGTTTTCTTGGGTTTCGTTGTATCTTCAAAGGGTGTTCATGTAGATGAATCTAAGATCAATGCTATTAAAACTTGTCCCCAACCAACCAACTTGCAACAAGTGCATAGCTTCCTTGGTTTAGCCGGTTTCCACCGTAGATTTGTGAAGGATTTTAGCACCATCGCTTCACCTTTGCATGCTTTGAGCAAGAAAAATCCGCCATTTGTTTGGGGACCACCCCAAGATAACGCATTCAATGATATTAATAATTTGCTTACTCATGCTCTCGTGCTTGCTTTACCAAACTTTGATAAACCCTTTGAAACTCATTGCGATGCTAGTGGTAATTGCATAGGAGGTGTGTTAACACAAGAGAAGCGCCCCATAGCTTAATTTAGTGAGAAACTTTCCGGAGCGCAACTCAATTACCCCATCTATGACAAAGAGCTATATGCATTAGTGCAAGTTTTACATGAAGGGGAACAATTTCTTTGCCCTCATGAATTTGTCATCCATACCGACCATGAAACACTTAAATACCTTAAGGGTCACACTAAGTTGAACAAGCATCATGCTAAATGGAGTGAATTCATTGAGTCTTTTCCTTATGTCATCAAGTACATTAAAGGTAAGGAAAATGTTGTGGCGGACGCCCGCATATGCATGCTTGTCACCAAACTTGAACTTAATGTCATTGGTTTTGAGCACATAAAAGACTTGTATGCACATGATCCTACTTTTGCTATTCCTTATGCCAAATGTTTGATGCATACATCTTGGGAACTCTACTACATCAAAGAAGATTATCTTATGAGAGCTAACAAACTTTGCATCCCCGAGCCTTCTCTTTGTTTGTTACTTCTGCAAGAATCTCATGGAGGAGGACTAATGGGAAACTTTGGACGTGACAAGACATTTGCTACGCTCTCCAAGAAATATTTTTGGCCCAAGATGTTCCGCGACGTCAACCGCTTCACCAAGTGATGCTGTACATGTCGCAAAGCTAAGTCTAAATTTAAAATCCCATGGTCTCTATATGCCTCTTCCAATTCCGTATCAACCATGGGAAGATATTAACATGGATTTTGTTCTTGGTTTTCCTAGAACTAGAAATGGAAAGGATTTCATATTTGTTGTTGTGGACCAATTCTCTAAGATTGCTCATTTCATTCCTTGCAACAAGATAGACGATGCTTCACATGTTGCCAATATTTTTTGTAGGGAAATATTGCGCCTACATGGAGTACCAAAGACGATTGTCTCGGACCGTGACGTCAAGTTCCTAAGCTACTTTTCGAAAACCTTATGCGCCAAGCTCGAAATCAAGCTACTTTTCTCTACGGCATACCATCCACAAACCGATGGCCAAACGGAGATGACCAACCGCACACTCTCCGCTCTAGTTCACGTGTTAATCAAGAAGAACATCAAGGAGTGGGAGGAGTGTCTACCCATCGCTGAGTACGCCTACAACCGAGCAAGACATTCGACTACCAGCAAGTCCCCCTTCGAGGTCGTTTACGGTTTCAACCAGTTGTCCCCATTGGACATTCTTCCCCTACCACTACAAGAGCGCACAAACATGGATGCGAGTTCCCGAGTCTACTATCTCAAGAAGATGCATGAAGATACAAGGCACACCATTGAGCGCCAAGTACAACGACTTGCAACCTAGCTCAACCTCAACAAGCACCCAATGGTATTCAAGATTGGAGATCTTGTGTGGCTACACCTTCGCAAGGACTGCTTCCCCCACGAACGCAAGTCCAAACTTCAACCACGAGCAGATGGACCCTTCAAGGTGCTTGAACGCTACAACAACAACACCTACAAGATCGACATTCCACGAGACAAGTACTCCGTGAGTGACATCTTCAACGTCAAAGATCTCTCGCCCTACCATGGTGATGAGGATGTCAATCAGTGGTCAGATATTTCCCAAGGGAGGGGAGATGATGCGGAGCATCCTACGGTCATCCCCATTGACCTACCATCGTCTCACGAAGTGCCAAGAGGACCTATGACACGAGCTAGAGATAGAGCTCTTGAGACCGACGTGACTTCCTTCCTTAGTGATATCACATATGATCCTCTCGAGACATGGCTACTACCCAAGTCTGGAATGTTGTGCATGATCAGGTACCAAGAGGACTGTATCTTCATGCATCTTTTTGAGATAGTTGACTTGGGTACTCGCATCCATGTTTGTGCGCTCTTGTAGTGGTAGGGGAAGAATGTCCAATGGGGACAACGAGTTGAAACCATAGATGACCTCGAAGGGTGTCGGATTTCGGGTTTCGGCAGACCCTTAAGGTTCGAACACTGGGGTGCGCGCGGAAATCACGTCCTCAACCTCCCCGTCTCGCAAAGATCTAAACTACTAAAAGGATCACACAAGAGACACAAGATTTATACTGGTTCGGGCCACCATTGTGGTGTAATACCCTACTCCAGTCTGTGGTGGATGGATTGCCTCTTGGGGCTGAGGATGAAGAACAATACAAGGAAGAACAGCCTCGCGAGGGTCTGTTCTTGGCTAGGGCGACGAACTGCTGGGAGGAGTTCGGTCACCTTCTCTCTCTCCCTCTCTCTCTACTTGCTAGTCGGATCGGCCTACTCTGTGTGCTTCCCTATCAAAACCGAACCCTTCGCTACGTGGGTGGCCGTCCCTATTTATAGGGGCCCTGGTCCTCTTCCCAAATATTGAGCGGGAAGGGAGCCAACAATGGCGGGCTAATTTGAAGGGGGACAGCGAGTACATCTATCCTGTCAAAAGGTGGTCTTCGCCTGCGAAAGACTCTGCGGTGACGCCGTGCTGGGCTCCATGGTGACCTCCTCTCGTAGTCCGCTTGGTCCTGGTCTTGTTGCACCGAAATGGCAACCTTTGCCTGATGCCTCGGTACTCCGCGGCTGCACTTGCCCCCTTTGCACCAAAGAGGAAAGAAGGACGCTGCGCGTGCTGGCGCCCGCCTGGCACCCTCGATCGTCATGGCTTGCGTCACGGGCACCTCACGAGGTACCCCGCCTTGATATCTCCGTCTCCTCGCGAGCCAGCCTGAGGAGGCTGCGCCTGAGGATGCGCCGTGTCGTCCGCCTCGCGAGGCTTGGCCCCTCGCGAGGGTCTTGAGTCTTGTGCTTGATGAAGATGGGCCATGTTGGGCCCCCATTCGAGCCACGCCGCAGGCCGCAGGCAGGCAAGTCTGGGGACCCCCATTCCCAGAACGCCGACAAAGGGGGACTTGCGGGTAGTCGATGTCTTGCTCGATTGTAGGCGTACTCGGCGATGGGTAGACACTATTCCCACTCCTTGAGAGCCAAGTACAACGACTCGCGACCAAGTTCAACCTCAACAAGCACCCCATGGTATTCAACATTGGAGATCTTGTAAGGCTACACCTTCGCAAGGACCGCTTCACCCACGAACGCAAGTCCAAACTTCTACCACGAGCGGATGGACCCTTCAAGGTGCTTGAACACTACAACAACAACGCCTACAAGATCGACATTCCATGAGACAAGTACTCCGTGAGCGACATCTTCAACGTCAAAGATCTCTCGCCCTACCATGGTGATGAGGATTTCGATCCGAGGCCGGATCTTTCCCAAGGGAGGGGAGATGATGCGGAGCATCCTACGGTCATCCCCATGAACCTACCATCGTCTCATGAAGTGCCAAGAGGACCTATGACCTGAGCTAGAGCTAGAGCTCTCGAGACCGAGGTGACTTCCTTCCTTAGTGATATCACAGATGATTTTCTCAAGACATGGCTACTACCTAAGTCCGAAATGTTGTGCATGACCAGGTACCAAGAGGACCCTCCCAAAGATGCACGTGAAAGCGGACAAGTCCCCAAGTTCACGGATGAAGAGAACCAATGGAAGGAGTCAAGAACAGCTTCCAGGCCACGGACATCCGGCCATGACCCCGCACATCCGGCCCCTGGAGCATCGCCCACATCAGCCGCCCAGCCGCCAAGCACCTACAGGCCCTGGACATCCGGCTCGAGCCCGGAAATCCGACGCCCCAAGTCCCGAATGCCCGGACATCCGGCCACCCCAGCCCGGACATCCGGCCCCTCGTGAGAGCCCGGACATCCGGCCCGACGCCCGGACATCCGACCTCCCCTGTCTGCGCATAGTGTATGGGCCCGAGGCCCGTGTACCCCTTCGCCCACCTAGACTATATATACTCCTCCTCCTTCCTCTTTCTAGGGTTAGCGTTGTGATAGCTCGTTTGTGAGATAGAGCCTCGCTCATCCATACTGATCTACTCCACCTCGAGGGACTGGCACCTATTCGGAGAAGATCCACTTTGATTCAAGAGCCCTAATGGGAAGACCTCAAGACCTCTTCATGGAGAAGAATCAGTTACCCTATGTATCGTCCCTTGTTGGATTTGGACTATGTGATCCCTATGTGTACTCAGATCTAGCATATGTGTGATCGTTCTTGTTGGTTTGAGTGATTCTCTCGTGTTTCCCCTCGTGTTCTTCACGAGATCCGCTCCTTTCATGAAAGATCGGCCGTATAGGGTTCCACCCTACATCACGCGGGGTCCCGAGGAATCACCCGAAGGTTTCTATTCGCATGCTACAAGACCAAGACCGCCAGGATGGCAGGACGGATGTCATCGCCGAGCCCACCACGGCGTCACGACCAAAAGCTTTGCTGGCCAAGACCACCTTTCGCCAGGATAGGATGTACTCCTCGTCCCCTTTCAAATTGGCCACTGTGGGCTCCCTTCCCGCCTTCGTTTGGAGGAAGAGGACAAAGGCCACTATATATAGGCTAGCCACCGCCGTAGCAAGAGGACGGGTCGAATCCTCAGCTCACACCCAGCAAAGAACATACCTCGTGAGGTTGTTCTTCCTTTGTACTAGTTCATCCTTAGCCCCTCGCAAGGCTAATCCACCCCAAAAAAGGAGTAGGGTCTTACACCGCAAGGTGGCCCAAACCTGGGTAAACCGCTGTGTTCTTCCTTCTTGTTCATCTAGCTAGGTGATAAGGACATCAATACCATTGTTACACCCACATCTCCTACTGCTACATATACTGGACCAATTACTAGAGCTTGCGCATGCCAATTAAATTACCAGGTACTTTTGTTTCTTGGTAATGATTCTAACGTTCATGAGAATATGATGCTGCCTAAATTGGAGACATTTGTTTTGCTTAAAAATGAAGGCCTGGAATGGATAAGAGGGATGAACACTAGAGCAAGACCAAGCATGGAGATGATGGCATGTGCAAGGGGAACAGGAACAGAGTTGCAAGTGATGATTTCACGACTTTGAAGCCACCATAAGGAGTGCATGAAGGCTTGGACGAAATATACAAGATGCCACTTCATAAATTTTGTCCAGAGGCTATTCTAGGTGCTGCGTCACCTTATTATTGGTCCAGGCCCATGTAATTTGAAATACTTAAGTATAGGCTATTTTTAGAGTCTGTATGTGTGGGGAAACAAGAGATAGGGTTGGTTTCGGACCCCTCCTCCAAAGGCCATGAAATTCCTGTTGGGAAACGTAGTAATCTCAAAAACTTTCCTACGCACACGCAAGATCATGGTGATGCATAGCAACGAGAGGGGAGAGTGTTGTCTACGTACCCTCGTAGACCGAAGCGGAAGCGTTGACGCAACATAGAGGAAGTAGTCGTACGTCTTCCCGATCCGACCGATCCAAGCACCGTTACTCCGGCACCTCCGAGTTCTTGGCACACGTACAGCTCGATGACGCTCCCCGGGCTCCGATCCAGCAAACCTTCGGGGATGAGTTCTGTCAGCACGACGGCGTGGTGACGATCTTGATGTTCTACCGTCGCAGGGCTTCCCCTAAGCGCTGCTACAATATGACCGAGGTGGAATATGGTGGAGGGGGGCACCGCACACGGCTAAGGAACGATCACGATGATCAACTTGTGTGTTCTAGGGTGCCCCCTGCCCCCGTATATAAAGGAGCAAGGGGGAGGCCGACCGGCCCTTGGGGTGCGCCAAGGAGAGGGGGGAGTCCTCCTCCTAGTGGGAGTAGGACTCCCCTTTCCTAGTCCAACTAGGAATAGAGAGGGGGAAGGAAAGAGAGGGAGAGGGAGAGGGAAAGGGGGGCCGCGCCCCCCTCCTAGTCCAATTCGGACTCCCCATGAGGGGGGAGGGCACGCCACCTCCTGGGCTGCTGCCCTCTCTCTCCCCTCAGGCCCACTAAGGCCCATTACTTCCCCGGGGGGTTCCGGTAACCCCTCTGGCACTCCCGTTTTATCCGAAATCACTCGGAACAATTCCGGTGTCCGAATATAGTCGTCCAATATATCGATCTTTATGTCTTGACCATTTCGAGACTCCTCGTCATGTCCATGACCACATCCGGGACTCCGAACAACCTTCGGTACATCAAAATACATAAACTCATAATGAAACTGTCATCGTAACTTTAAGCGTGCGGACCCTATGGTTCGAGAACAATGTAGACATGACCAAGACACATCTCCGATCAATAACCAATAGTGGGACCTGGATGCCCATATTGGCTCCTACATATTCTACGAAGATCTTTATCGGTCAGACCGCATAACAACATACGTCGTTCCCTTTGTCATCGGTATGCTACTTGCCCGAGATTCGATCGTCGGTATCCAATACCTAGTTCAATATCATTACTGGCAAGTCTCTTTACTCGTTCCGTAATACATCATCCCGCAACTAACTCATTAGTTGCAATGCTTGCAAGGCTTAAGTGATGTGCATTACCGAGAGGGCCCAGAGATACCTCTCCGACGATCGGAGTGACAAATCCTAATCTCAAAATACGTCAACCCAACATGTACCTTTGGAGACACCTGTAGAGCACCTTTATAATCACCCAGTTATGTTGTGACGTTTGGTAGCACACAAAGTGTTCCTCCGGCACACGGGAGTTACATAATCTCATAGTCATAGGAACATGTATAAGTCATGAAGAAAGCAATAGCAACATACTAAACGATCGGGTGCTAAGCTAGTGGAATGGGTCATGTCAATCAGATCATTCAACTAATGATGTGATCCCGTTAATCAAATGACAACTCTTTGTCCATGGTTAGGAAACACAACCATCTTTGATTAATGAGCTAGCCAAGTAGAGGCATACTAGTGACACTTTGTTTGTTTATGTATTCACACATGTATTATGTTTCCGGTTAATACAATTCTAGCATGAATAATAAACATTTATCATGATATAAGGAAATAAATAATATCTTTATTATTGCCTCTAGGGCATATTTCCTTCAGTCTCCCACTTGCACTAGAGTCAATAATCTAGATTACACAGTAATGATTCTAACACCCATGGAGCCTTGGTGCTGATCGTGTTTTGCTCGTGGAAGAGGCTTAGTCAACGGGTCTGGCACATTCAGATCCGTATGTATCTTGCAAATCTCTATGTCTCCCACCTGGACTAGATCCTGGATGGAATTGAAGCGTCTCTTGATGTGCTTGGTTCTTTTGTGAAATCTGGATTCCTTTGCCAAGGCAATTGCACCAGTATTGTCACAAAAGATTTTCATTGGACCCGATGCACTAGGTATGACACCTAGATCGGATATGAACTCCTTCATCCAGACTCCTTCGTTTGCTGCTTTCGAAGCAGCTATGTACTCCGCTTCACATGTAGATCCCGCCACGACGCTTTGTTTAGCACTGCACCAACTGACAGCTCCACCATTTAATGTAAACACGTATCTGGTTTGCGATTTAGAATCGTCCGGATCAGTGTCAAAGCTTGCATCAACGTAACCATTTACGATGAGCTCTTTGTCACCTCCATATACGAGAAACATATCCTTAGTCCTTTTCAGGTATTTCAGGATGCTCTTGACCGCTGTCCAGTGATCCACTCCTGGATTACTTTGGTACCTCCCTACTAAACTTATAGCAAGGCACACATCAGGTCTGGTACACAGCATTGCATACATGATAGAGCCTATGGCTGAAGCATAGGGAACATGTTTCATTTTCTCTCTATCTTCTGCAGTGGTCGGGCATTGAGTCTGACTCAACTTCACACCTTGTAACACAAGCAGAACCCTTTCTTTGCTTGATCCATTTTGAACTTCTTTAAAATCTTGTCAAGGTATGTGCTTTGTGAAAGTCCAATTAAGCATCTTGATCTATCTCTATAGATCTTTATTCCTAATATGTAAGCAGCTTCATCGAGGTATTCCATTGAAAAACTCTTATTCAAGTATCCCTTTATGCTATCCAGAAATTCTATATCATTTCCAATCAGTAATATGTCATCCACATATAATATCAGAAATGCTACAGAGCTCCCACTCACTTTCTTGTAAATACAGGCTTCTCCGAAAGTCTGTATAAAACCAAATGCTTTGATCACACTATCAAAGCGTTTATTCTAACTCCGAGAGGCTTGCACCAGTCAATAAATGGATCGCTGGAGCTTGCACACTTTGTTAGCTCCCTTTGGATCGACAAAACCTTCTGGTTGCATCATATACAACTCTTCTTCCAGAAATCCATTCAGGAATGCAGTTTTGACATCCATCTGCCAAATTTCATAATCATAAAATGCGGCAATTGCTAACATGATTCGGACAGACTTAAGCATCGCTATGGGTGAGAAGGTCTCATCGTAGTCAACCCCTTGAACTTGTCGAAAACCTTTTGCGACAAGTCGAGCTTTATAGACAGTAATATTACCGTCAGCGTCAGTCTTCTTCTTGAAGATCCATTTATTCTCAATTGCTTGCCGATCATCGGGCAAGTCAACCAAAGTCCATACTTTGTTCTCATACATGGATCCCATCTCAGATTTCATGGCTTCAAGCCGTTTTGCGGAATCTGGGCTCACCATCGCTTCTTCATAGTTCGTAGGTTCGTCATGATCTAGTAGCATGATTTCCAGAACAGGATTACCGTACCACTCTGGTGCGGATTTTACTCTGGTTGATCTACGAGGCTCGGTAGTAACTTGATCTGAAATTTCATGATCATTATCATTAAATTCCTCACCAATTGGTGTAGGTGTCGCAGAAACCGATTTCTGTGATGAACTACTTTCCAATAAGGGAGTAGGTACAGTTACCTCGTCAAGTTCTACTTTCCTCCCACTCATTTCTTTCGAGAGAAACTCCTTCTCTAGAAAGGATCCATTCTTAGCAACGAATATCTTGCCTTCGGATCTGAGATAGAAGGTGTACCCAACAGTCTCCTTTGGGTATCCTATGAAGACACATTTCTCCGATTTGGGTTCGAGCTTATCAGGTTGAAGCTTTTTCACATAAGCATCGCAGCCCCAAACTTTAAGAAACGACAACTTTGGTTTCTTGCCAAACCATAGTTCATAAGGCGTCGTCTCAACGGATTTTGATGGTGCCCTATTTAACGTGAATGCGGCCATCTCTAAAGCATAACCCCAAAACGATAGCGGTAAATCAGTAAGAGACATCATAGATCGCACCATATCTAGTAAAGTACGATTACGATGTTCGGACACACCATTACGCTGTGGTGTTCCGGGTGGCATGAGTTGCGAAACTATTCCGCATTGTTTCAAATGTACACCAAACTCGTAACTCAAATATTCTCCTCCACGATCAGATCATAGAAACTTTATTATCTTGTTATGATTTTGAACTTCACTCTGGAATTCTTTGAACTTTTCAAATGTTTCAGACTTATGTTTCATTAAGTAGATATACCCATATCTGCTTAAGTCATCTATGAAGGTGAGAAAATAACGATATCCGCCACGAGCCTCAATATTCATCGAACCACATACATCTGTATGTATGATTTCCAACAAATCTGTTGCTCTCTCCATAGTACCGGAGAACGGTGTTTTAGTCATCTTGCCCATGAGGCACGGTTCGCAAGTACCAAGTGATTCATAATCAAGTGGATTCAAAAGTCCATCAGTATGGAGTTTCTTCATGCGCTTTACACCGATATGACCTAAACGGCAGTGCCACAAATAAGTTGCACTATCATTATCAACTCTGCATCTTTTGGTTTCAACATTATGAACATGTGTATCACTACTATCGAGATTCATTAGAAATAGACCACTCTTCAAGGGTGCATGACCATAAAAGATATTACTCATATAAATAGAACAACCATTATTCTCTGATTTAAATGAATAACCGTCTCGCATCAAACAAGATCCAGATATAATGTTCATGCTCAACGCTGGCACCAAATAACAATTATTTAGGTCTAATACTAATCCCGAAGGTAGATGTAGAGGTAGCGTGCCGACCGCGATCACATCGACTTTGGAACCATTTCCCACGCGCATCGTCACCTCGTCCTTTGCCAGTGTTCTCTTAATCCGTAGTCCCTGTTTCGAGTTGCAAATATTAGCAACAGAACCAGTATCAAATACCCAGGTGCTACCGCGAGCTCTAGTAAGGTACACATCAATAACATGTATATCACATATACCTTTGTTCACCTTGCCATCCTTCTTATCCGCCAAATACTTGGGGCAGTTCCGCTTCCAGTGACCAGTCTGCTTGCAGTATAAGCACTCAATTTCAGGCTTAGGTCCAGACTTGGGTTTCTTCTCTTGAGCAGCAACTTGCTTGCTGTTCTTCTTGAAGTTCCCCTTCTTCTTCCCCTTGCCCCTTTTCTTGAAACCAGTGGTCTTGTTGACCATCAACACTTGATGCTCCTTTTTGATTTCTACCTCCGCAGCTTTCAGCATTGCGAAGAGCTCAGGAATAGTCTTATTCATCCCTTGCATATTATAGTTCATCACAAAGCTCTTGTAGCTTGGTGGCAGTGATTGGAGAATTCTATCAATGACGCAATCATCTGGAAGATTGACTCCCATCTGAATCAAGTGATTATTATACCCAGACATTTTGAGTATATGCTCACTGACAGAACTGTTCTCCTCCATCTTGCGGCTATAGAACTTATTGGAGACTTCATATCTCTCAATCCAGGCATTTGCTTGAAATATTAACTTCAACTCCTGGAACATCTCATATGCTCCATGACGTTCAAAACGTCGTTGAAGTCCCGATTCTAAGCCGTAAAGCATGGCACACTGAACTATCGAGTAGTCATCATCTTTGCTCTGCCAGACGTTCATAACATCTGGTGTTGCTCCAGCAGCAGGCCTGGCACCCAGCGGTGCTTCCAGGATGTAATTCTTCTGTGCAGCAATGAGGATTATCCTCAAGTTACGGACCCAGTCCGTGTAATTGCTACCATCATCTTTCAACTTTGCTTTCTCAAGGAACACATTAAAATTCAACGGAACAACAACACAGGCCATCTATCTACAATCAAACATACATAAGCAAGATACTATCAGGTACTAAGTTCATGATAAATTTAAGTTCAATTAATCATATTACTTAAGAACTCCCACTTAGATAGACATCCCTCTAATCCTCTAAGTGATCATGTGATCCAAATCAACTAAACCATAACCGATCATCACGTGAAATGGATTAGTTTTCAATGGTGAACATCATTATGTTGATCATATCTACTATATGATTCATGCTCGACCTTTCGGTCTCCGTGTTCCGAGGCCATATCTGCATATGCTAGGCTCATCAAGTTTAACCTGAGTATTCCGCGTGTGCAAAACTGGCTTGCACCCGTTGTAGATGGACGTAGAGCTTATCACACCCGATCGTCACGTGGTGTCTGGGCACGACGAACTTTGACAACGGTGCATACTCAGGGAGAACACTTCTTGATAATTTAGTGAGAGATCATCTTATAATGCTACCGTCAATCAAAGCAAGATAAGATGCATAAAAGATAAACATCACATGCAATCAATATAAGTGATATGATATGGCCATCATCATCTTGTGCTTGTGATCTCCATCTTCGAAGCACCGTCATGATGACCATCGTCACCGGCGCGACGCCTTGATCTCCATCGTAGCATCATTGTCGTCTCGCCAATCTTATGCTTCCACGACTATCGCTACCACTTAGTGATAAAGTAAAGCATTACAGTGCGATTGCATTGCATACAATAAAGCGACAACCATATGGCTCCTGCCAGTTGCCGATAACTCAGTTACAAAACATGATCATCTCATACAATAAAATTTAGCATCATGTCTTGACCATATCACATCACAACATGCCCTGCAAAAACAAGTTAGACGTCCTCTACTTTGTTTATTGCAAGTTTTACGTGGCTGCTACGGGCTTAAGCAAGAACCAATCTTACCTACGCATCAAAACCACAACGATAGTTTGTCAAGTTGATGCCGTTTTAACCTTCGCAAGGACCGGGTGTAGCCACACTCGGTTCAACTAAAGTTGGAGAAACTGACACCCGCCAGCCACCTGTGTGCAAAGCACGGCGGTAGAACCAGTCTCGCATAAGCGTACGCGTAATGTCGGTCCGGGCCGCTTCATCCAACAATACCGCCGAACCAAAGTATGACATGCTGGTAGGCAGTATGACTTATATCGCCCACAACTCACTTGTGTTCTACTCGTGCATATAACATCAAACCATAAAACCTAGGCTCGGATGCCACTGTTGGGAAACGTAGTAATTTCAAAAAATTTCCTATGCACACGCAAGATCATGGTGATGCATAGCAACGAGAGGGGAGAGTGTTGTCTACGTACCCTCATAGACCGAAGCGGAAGCGTTGATGCAACATAGAGGAAGTAGTCGTACGTCTTCCCGATCCGACCGATCCAAGCACCGTTACTCCGGCACCTCCGAGTTCTTGGCACACGTACAACTCGATGACGCTCCCCGGGCTCCGATCCAGCAAAGCTTCGGGGATGAGTTCCGTTAGCACGACGGCGTGGTGACGATCTTGATGTTCTACCGTCGCAGGGCTTCGCCTAAGCGCTGCTACAATATGACCGAGGTGGAATATGGTGGAGGGGGGCACCGCACACGGCTAAGGAACGATCACGATGATCAACTTGTGTGTTCTAGGGTGCCCCCTGCCCCCGTATATAAAGGTGCAAGGGGGAGGCTGGCCGGCCCTTGGGGCGCGCCAAGGAGAGGGGGGGAGTCCTCCTCCTAGTGGGAGTTGGACTCCCCTTTCCTAGTCCAACTAGGAATAGAGAGGGGGAAGGAAAGAGAGGGAGAGGGAGAGGGAAAGGGGGGCCGCACCCCCTCCTAGTCCAATTCGGACTCCCCATGAGGGGGGGGGGGCGCCACCTCCTAGGCTGCTGCCCTCTCTCTCCCCTCAGGCCCACTAAGGCCCATTACTTCCCCGGGGGGTTCCGGTAACCCCTCCGGCACTCCGGTTTTATCCGAAATCACCCGGAACAATTCCGGTGTCTGAATATAGTCGTCCAATATATCGATCTTTATGTCTCGACCATTTCGAGACTCCTCGTCATGTCCATGATCACATCCGGGACTCCGAACAACCTTTGGTACATCAAAATACATAAACTCATAATGAAACTGTCATCGCAACTTTAAGCGTGCGGACCCTACGGTTCGAGAACAATGTAGACATGACCGAGACACATCTCTGGTCAATAACCAATAGCGGGACCTGGATGCCCATATTGGCTCCTACATATTCTACGAAGATCTTTATCGGTCAGACCGCATAACAACATACGTCGTTCCCTTTGTCATCGGTATGCTACTTGCCCGAGATTCGATCATCGGTATCCAATACCTAGTTCAATCTCGTTACCGGCAAGTCTCTTTACTCATTCCGTAATACATCATCCCGCAACTAACTCATTAGTTGCAATGCTTGCAAGGCTTAAGTGATGTGCATTACCGAGAGGGCCCAGAGATACCTCTCCGACGATCGGAGTGACAAATCCTAATCTCGAAATACGTCAACCCAACATGTACCTTTGGAGACACCTGTAGAGCACCTTTATAATCACCCAGTTACGTTGTGACGTTTGGTAGCACACAAAGTGTTCCTCCGGCACACGGGAGTTACATAATCTCATAGTCATAGGAACATGTATAAGTCATGAAGAAAGCAATAGCAACATACTAAACGATCGGGTGCCAAGCTAGTGGAATGGGTCATGTCAATCAGATCATTCAACTAATGATGTGGTCCCGTTAATCAAATGACAACTCTTTGTCCATGGTTAGGAAACACAACCATCTTTGATTAATGAGCTAGTCAAGTAGAGGCATACTAGTGACACTTTGTTTGTTTATGTATTCACACATGTATTATGTTTCCGGTTAATACAATTCTAGCATGAATAATAAACATTTATCATGATATAAGGAAATAAATAATATCTTTATTATTGCCTCTAGGGCATATTTCCTTCAATTCCCCCTCTTCCTAATGTAGGGTAGAACCCTATACGCCTGATCTTTCACGAAAGGAGCGGATCCCGCAAAGAACACGAGGGGGAAACAAGGGGAAACATGAGGGGAAACACAAGCGGAAATCACTCAATTCAACAATATACAGTCACACATATGCTAGATCCTCGAAACATAAAGAGATACATGATCCAAATCCGACAAAGGACGATACATAGGTGACCGTTTCTTCTCCGTGAGGAGGTATTGAGGGGTCATCCCATGAAGGGGTCTTGAATCCAAGGTGGATCTTCTCCGAAGAGGGTGCAGTCTCTCTCGATGGAGTAGATCCGGATGGATGAGCAAAGCTCAAACCTATGCTAACCCTCAAATGGAGGAGGGGGTTGAGTATATATAGTAGTGGCCATGAAGGAGTAAGTGAGGGGTGAAAGGGTACATGGGCCTTGGCCCGAGACTCTGCGCGCAGGCATGCTAGATGTTCCGTGGACGGCCGGAAGGTCCGGGCGCCGGAGGTTCCGGGCGAAGGTCCGGGCTTTCCAGAGAGTTGGCATGGTCCGGGACGATGTCGGTGTAGCAGGGCCGGAGGTTCCGGGCTGGCCGGAAGTTCCGGGGTTGGCAGAAACTTTGCACAAGCCTTGATGCCGGCTGTTCCTTCTCCTTGAGTCCTTGAGTCCTGAGCACATGTAGTGTCTTGGCATTAGGTAGCAACCATGTCTCGGAAGAATGGAAAGGTAAAGGACTTAGGAACGACTTCACCTTGTGTCCAATGGCGTATGCTCGAGGTCGAGGTCTCGGTGTAGTGTACATGGGGATGATCGTAGGATACTCCGCATCATCTCCCCCCCCTTGGGGAAGATCCGACCTCGGATCATGATCCTCATCATCATGGAAACAGTTGCCGTGGACGGACTTGTAGTTGGACGGAGTTGAAGACATTGCGCAATCCAAGTACTCGAAGGTGTCTCCAGAGTGGTATACATGCAAAAAGAGCAGACACAAACGACACTCGGAAATACAATGGTTAGCGCACACAAGGTGTTCATCAAGTAAATATGAGTCCGTTCAGCAAGATTGTTTGTGACAAAGTGCATGAAGCTTAGTAAGATGATATAGGATGATATGCAAAGCATTCATGGGAGCAAAATCATTCATTGTGCACACAAATGTGTTGTGAATATGATGAAAGCAACCATTGTGCAAAATGATGTCATAATGGGACGGTGTATCAAAAGCATGAACATGGTAATTGGTGCTCAATGTGACTATGTGATCATGCAATTGATGGTTGGCAATGTGATTATTATGTATGATATGCCATCAAGGAAGATCACAACAAATTTGCTAAGGAAGTGCACAAGCTCATATATCATGGATGACATGGGAATAAAAGATGCAACAAGGCAATCATAATGTGAGTCAATCCATGCATAAGATGCAAATTTGTCATGTGTATGATATGTCCATCGAGCATGACATGTGTGAGCACAATCAATAAATATGGAGGTGTTAGTGGAATGTTTCAAAGGAGTGTTGATGTACCAATACTCGATGTCATGGCATGAGTGGAGGTGCAAAGGTGCATCCAATAAGTCCAAGCGCTCCTTAATTTGAAGGTCCATAGAGCCAATCTCCAATGTCGCTCCTCCATTCGCGAGATGTATCATGTATGCAACAAGATGGAAACAACAATGAAAGAACGACCCATCCAATATGCATATTTGAGGAAGGCTCAAAGGGAAGGAATTCACCTTTATGAGAATGTCGAAAATGTTGGTGTCGCGCATCATGTACGTATTCACATGACCTAGTTGTCTTATGATGGTACCACCTTGTGAATCCTTGAAAACAAAAGAACATGACAAACACTCGAGAAACAAATGAGGTTAGTGGAAGTGCAAAACCTATCATTCGTGTGGTAAGATACCCAACAAGTGTATGCATTATGCTCATCATAAGAAAGGACAAGGGAGCATTTCATAGTATGGAGGCATATGATGCGAGAACAACCAAATATAACAGGCTAAATCAAACAAGCATGCATCATAAGTAAAGTGTTAAAGTCTCCAAGGTCAATAAGCATAGTATGGTTGCACTCACTACAAGTAGATATGAGAGAGGCAACTAATGGACACAAGAGACAATGATCAAGATATATCATGTGCGAGGAATGAACATGTATGTCATCAACCCAAGAAAGCGAGTAAGAATGGAACATGGGTGATGCAACAAAGCAAGCAATCATAGTGATCAAGTCAAGCAAGCTAGTAGTGCAAAGATGCAACGTACTAGAAGGAATCATGTCAAGCATGTCATGTGTGCAAATGGTGGGCATGAATAATGCACATGACATATCACAAGCATGAAAGCAATATATGAGCAAAATATCACCAATGTATTGGCGAGAGGCCATATGTAAATAGCAATGGGACATGACTCTCCCAACATAACAAGCAACAAGAGCATGAGGCACATGGTAAACATGGCAATAGCAACAAGGATCTCCACCAAGCATGAAAATACACATAGAAGTAGTATAATGGTGAATCATATGTAAGTGCAAGCAAGGGTCACAATTGCATGGCAAAATCATGTAAAGATGCATAACATGCATAGTGAACAAGATACAATGGGCATAAAATAACAAGTGATATATAGCCGAAAGTCGTGTGAGAGCCAAGTAGAAGAGATGCGCATAGTCCTTGCGCGGAGGGGCGGTGGTAAGGATAGTCCACGGGATCAAATCGTCGTTGCTCTCAAGAGCTCGTTTCGTCAACTCTTGGGATTGAGAGGTTGACGAGTATACGTGAGTACCTACAGAAAATAAAGACAAAGGGAAAATTGTGTGTGCGTGGTATATGTACACATCATCCATCATGATGCATACGTGCTTGTGTTGGTTGACACAAAATATCCAATGCTCAAATAGATGAGACGCATGATATAGAAACACGTCATCCATCATGAGAGGTTTGTTATTATGTATAGCATAATGGAGACTCAAATTGTGTAATGCATCATGAGAAATATGTAGAGCATTGTTATTCATGGAATGCGTATGGTGCAAGCAATTATGGGAATCATGCAAAGTATGGAATGCATCAAAATCTCCTAATATGTATGAGGAAACTATGGGGGTCTTCTCATGATCATTAGTGGAAACATCACAGGGAGAATATTGACAAAATCGAAAACAATGCATATCCGAAGCAATGTGTTCATGGCATGGCATAGTAGATGAATTACGCAAATCATGTAAAGGAAGCATGGCAATATCATCACACGAAAAAAAGCCAATGACCATCATCTCATCATCTACGCCATAAATGCAAATGGGATTTATTTTAATGGGGCATGCATAGTTACTATGTTGAGATTGAAATGATGCAATATGAGAGATCTCGCTCATAGCATATGACAAGTTTAATGGATTGTCAAACATGAAGTGACCAATAGAATTTTCACAAGATATCGTATGGAAAATAGCATCACAACTACGAAAATCAACATGCTCATCATCATATTCATCATAAATAGGTGGCATGTCTAAGCATGTAGAAGACATAGTATGTGGTGAATCCATAAGGTGATCATCATCATGAAAGCAATCATTTGTAAGATAGTCCACTAGTGGGACAAGAGAAGCACCATCACCTATGTTACCGGATCGCTCATGTGTTGTAGGTGAGGTGTCGAAGACCAAGTCATGGTCATCTTCATCTTGATGGAACCATGTGGGGGGGGGGTGCATCATCGTCCACCATGTCCATCATCGTCTCCATTGGAGGTATGGACTCGTCGAGGATAGGCATGTCGTCATGTAGGAGACCTAACACCAAAGAAGAAAACACACTCGGAGTAGATGTTAAGTTGTTAGACATCATAGTGGCCTCACATGCCGTCTCAACTACCTCACTCACTCCCGATAAAATGCTCTCACTCATATGGTTGGTGGAGTCACTCAGATGGCTCTCAACCTCACATAGGATGTGTGGCATGCTCTCATGTGTGGGGCTAGTGGTGGTCACACTCATCTGCTCATAGGAAATGCGCTTAATATCACATATGGTGGAGTCACTCATCTTACTCATGGGGTGGTGGCTCTCCTCACATGGGAATTGGGGCATCTCGTCATATGTGGGTGTCGGAGAGATGTAGGTGCAAATGTCTCCATGCTCAACTCCTATCGCCGCCTTGGTTGAAGGGATAGTCCCATGCTCAACCTCCTCATCCATAACGCCTCCAAAGATGAATGCCATAGGATGTGGCAAAATATCACTCTCCTCCGAGACCAAAGGTAATGTCTCATGTTCGGTCTCATAGCTTGACTCAGAGTATGAGCCCAATATGGGTGCCATCTTCATGTTGTTGAAGAGGTTCATGCTCGTCGCCGTAGTCGAAGGGGATGGCCCTAGATCGACCTTCTTGTCACGGTCTTGTTGTTGGAGGTCCATATGATGTGGCACCTCGTAGCTCATCTCCATGACCGAAGAGAAATTCTGATGCTCAGCCATCTTCCTTGAGGGGCTTCCGAAGATGGAAGTGTCGCCCTCGCTCGTAGGTGGTCGCCTGGTTGTTGAAGATGTCGATGTAGGCGAACTCATGGGAAGTAGGCGAAGATGCCTTACATCCAAAGGAGAAGATGCCTTGATAACGCTTGGCGAAGATGCTGAAGTGGTGGTGGTAGTAGCCGTAGCGTCTCTTGGTGGTGCTTGTCTCGCGGTCTTCTCTTGTGCTCATGAAGTTTGGCCGTAGCTTGATGTAGAGCTTGTTGGGACTTGTAGGTAGGCGCATCTCGAGCATCTTCATGTTGATGGTGTCATTGTTGTAGTTAAGCTCGACGTAGATGTCGTTTGTCGACGTCGTGCACATGATGCTTGGAGGTGACTTGCCCTTCATGACGATTTGTATCACGAACATGATGACGATCGCCATGTAGATGTGGACGCGGACAACTAGCGCTTGTGTCATGTGGCCGCTCCGAAGATGATCGACTTGCTTGTTGTCCCCTTGAGGATGATGAAGGGGGAGAACGGTTGATCAACAAGGTCTAAATCTCCTCCATCCTTGCATCTTCCTCTTCCTTTTTTGCCGAAAGCTTATTGTCAAGGTAGTCTCTTGTACGTAGCTCGGAGTGTCGCATGTCGATGGTGAGGTTGTCGAGCGCTCTCGCAATCTTGATAGTGCTCCTTGCATTTGTCATTGTAGATTGAAGATTGATGATTTGGTGATGTAGTTGTTCACGCCGTCATTGTTCTCGAAGACCGGACATGAAATGCCTTGCCTATCCATCACAAGACTCGAGCAAATATGAGTGGGAGAAAGAGAAGAACTATACCAAATGTACCTTGACCGATGTTGAAGATGGATCAATGATCACTCAATGATGTAACAAGGAAATAGCACAATTGGTACTGATCTTGTCAATTTCTCACACCGACACAAATAAGGCTTATAGTGGAGCTCAGTGAGGATAGTGGCACAAAAATTTGATGCAAAATGTTAGCAAGAGTCAATAATGTTGAAAGAGATTCACAAATTCGCAAGTGAAACAAGTAGACCAATAGCAATATGTGGCACACGGAAACGCACACACAGATAGATAAATGGGGTCGTGCAACCAAGGAATGAGCTCAAAATGTGGAATCCACGGAAAATGCTCGTGTTGCACAACTCTAGAGAGACGCTAACACGATTGCTCAATAGGCGGATATGACACTTGTGCACAACCTATAGGAGACAAAATGCAATGACTTCTATCCCAATTATGCTACGTATATATGGTGTTCCTGGTGTTCCTCGCAAGATGATCCAAGATGATCTTATATGCAATGTGGTATGATGCTATGGCTATTGTTTACAAGCTATTTGTTCACTCTCTTTTGTTTAAAATCTTATTCTTTTTTATGATATGGCCACTATGCGAAATGCACAAACCAAGATAGCAATTACATATATGCGGGAACAAACTTGTAACACAAGGGATGATATGATACCAATATGATATGGTATGTATGTAATGGATGGTAAAGATCACTAATGTGCACAAGTAACGGTGCCGGCAATACTCAAATGGCTAGTCTCGATAGGCAAGTGACGCAAAATGGGCTCATGACATGATTGAGCATGGAGACGTTTGCACCTACATCTCTCCGACACCCACATATGAGGAGATGCCCCAATTTCCATGTGAGGAGAGCCACCACCACATGAGTGACTCCACCATACGTGATATTGAGTGCATTTCCTATGAGAGGATGAGTGTGACCACCATAGCCCTACACTTGAGAGCATGCCACACATCCTATGAGAGGTTGAGAGCCATTTGAGTGACTCCACCAACCATATGAGTGAGAGCATCCAAGAGGGAGTGAGTGAGTGAGCCACAACACTTAGTGAGTGAGGTAGTTGACACGGCATGTGAGGCCACTATGATTTTTAACGACCTAACCTCTACTCCGAGTGTGTTTTCTTCTTTGGTGCTAGGTCTCCTACATGACGACACGACTATCCTCGACGAGTCCATACCTCCAATGGAGACGACGATGGCCATGGTGGATGATGATGCACCCCCCACATGGTTCCATCAAGATGAAGATGACCACGACTTGGTCTTCGACACCTCACCTACAACACATGAGCGATGTTCCAAAGATGAATAGGTGATGGTGTTTCTCTTGTCCCACTAGTGGACTATTTTACGAATGATTGCTTTCATGATGTTGGCACACCTATTCCCATGCTTCATGCTAGTGCGACCTCCTCATGTCATGACTTACCTATTTATGATGAATATGATGATGAGCATGTCGAGTTGCCTAGTTGTGATGATATGCTCCATAGGATATCATGTGAAAATTCTATTGGTCACACCATGTTTGATAATCCTTTAACCTTGTCATATGCTATGAGTGAGATATCCCATATTGCATCATTTCAATCTCAACATAGTAGCTATTAACATAAATCCCATTTGCACTTATGGCATAGATTACGAGATGATGTCATTGGCTTTTGTTTTTCATGTGATGATATTGCCATGCTTCCTTTACATGATTTCCGCAATTCATCTACTATGCCATGCCATGCCATGATCACAATGTTCCAAATATGCATTGTTTTGGATGTTGTCAATATTCTCCGTGTGATGTTTCCATTAATGCTCATGAGGAGACCCTCATAGTTTCCTCATACATATTAGGAGATTTTGATGCATTCCATAAATTGCATGATTCTCATAATTGCTTGCACCATATGCATCCCACGCATAACAATGCTCTAGATATTTCCCATGATGCATTACACAATTTGAGTCTCCATTATGCTATACATAACAACAAACCTATCATGATGGATGACATGTTTCTATATTACGCATCTCATTTATTCGAGCATTGGATATTTTGTGCTAACCAACACAAGCACGTGCGCATCATGATGGATGATGTGTACATATAGCACGCAAACACAATGTTCCCTTTGTCTTTGTTTTGTGTAGGTACTCACGTATACTCGTTAACCTCTTAATCCCAAGAGTTGACGAAACGAGCTCTTGAGAGAAAAGATGACCTGGGATCCCATGAACTATCCTTCCCACCGCTCTCGTCACGCAACGACTACGCACATCTCTCTCACTTGGCTCTCACATGGCTATGGGCTATATACCGCTTGTTGCTTCATGCTCATTTTACTGTGTTCACTTTGCATGGTATGCTTGCTTCTATGCCTTTTCCATGCAATTGTGACCCTTGCTTGCATTTACCCATGATTCACCATTATGCTACTCCTATGTGTATTTGCATGCTTGGTGGAGATCCTTGTTGCTATTGCCATGTTTATCATGTGCCTCATGCTATTGATGCTACTTTGCTCATATCGTGCTTTCATGATTGTGATATGTCATGTGAATTATTCATGCATACTATTTGCACACATGACATGATTTCCATGATTACCTCTAGTATGTTGCATCTTCGCACTACTAGCACACATCACTTTATTGCTATGATTGCTTGCTTTGTTGCATCACCCATGTTCCTTTCTTACTCGCTTTCTTGGGTTGATGACATATATGTTCATGCCTCTCACATGATATATTTTGTTCATTGTCGCTTGCCTCCAATTCTTGCATCCATGCTTTTTTTGATAGAAAGACTGTAAGGGAACCCCCTACAGTATAATTGATGCAACAAACCCAAATTGCAAGTACCATGCCTTGAACCTGGGTGGGTGGGAAGGCACCAGCCCCTTCTCACCACTAGGCTATGCCTTACTCTGCCATCCATGCTTATTGATCGGGGAGAATTGGATACTTTACTTGTGATTCATGCTTGCTTGTTTGAGCCTATTGTATTTCATTGTTTTCGCATCATATGCCTCCATACTATGAAATGCTCCCTTATCCTTTCTTATGATGAGCATGATGCATCCACTTGTTGGGTATTTTACCACACAAATGATAGGTTTTGCATCTCCGCTAACCTCATTTGTTTTTCCGAGTGTTTTTCATGTTCTTTCATTTTGAAGGATTCACAAGGCGATACCGTCATGAGACAATTTGGTTATGTGAAAGGCATACACAATGTGCAACACCAACATTTGCGAGAATCTCCTAAAGGTGAACTCCTTCCCTTTGAGCCATCCTCAAATATGCATATTGGATGGGTCACTCTTTCATTGTTGTTTCCTTCTTGTTGTCTACATGATACATCTCGCGAACGGAGGAGCGACATTGAAGATTGGCTCTATGGACCTTCACATTGAGGAGCGCTCGGACTTATTGGAGGTACCTTCGAACCTCCACTCATGCCACGACATTGAGCATTGGTACACCAACACCTACATATTTGTTGATTGTGCTCACACATGTCATGCTCATTGGACATCTCACACACATGATAAATTTGCATCTTATGCATGGATTGACTCACATTATGATTGTCTTGTTGCATCTTGTATTCCCATGTCATCCATGATATATGAGCTTGTGCATTTCCTTAGCAAATTTGTTGTGAAATACCTTGATGGCATATTCATACATCATGATATTATTGCCTACCATCAATTGCATGATCACATCACATTGAGCACCAATTACCATGTTCATGCTTTTGATACACCGTCCCATTATGACATCATTTTGCATAATGGTTGCATTGATCACATTCACCACACCTTTGTGCATACTACAAATCATATTGTTCCCATGCATGCTTTTCATATCATTCTATATCATCTTGATAAGCTTCATGCGCTTTGTCACAAACAATCTTGCCGAACAGACTCATTCTTCTATGATGGACACTTGGTGTGCGCTAACCATTGTATTTCCAAGTGTACTTTGTGTTTGCTCATTTTACATGTACCACATACCAGCGACACTTTGGAGTACTTGGATTGCACCATGCCTTCAACTCCGTCCAACTACAAGTTCGTCCACGACAACCGTTTCCATGGTGATGAGGATCACGACCGGAGGTCGGATCTTTCCCAAGGGGGGGGGAAGATGATGCGGAGCATCCCACGTTCATCCCCATGTACACTCTGACTACTCTCCAAGCCCCAAGTGAACATAATACGAGACCTCAAGTATACGCCATTGGACACAAGGTGAACTCGCTCCTCTCTGAATTGTCACTTTCCACATGTGAGAGATGGCTACTACCTCAAACATGTGTGCTATGCATGACCAGGAACCAAGAGGAAGCCCATGGACAAGAAGGCGAGGACACCAAGCGCGAGGACAAGAAGAAGAGCTGCGGAAGAAGCTCCAGCCACCGGACGACCGGTCGGGACCGGACGTCCGACGCCTGAAGACTCACCGTACGACTGGCCCGGACGACCAACGATGCCGCACCCGAGCCAAACGAGTGGACGCCTGACGCCAGTGGACGACCGATGACCGGACGACCGGCCACCTCCGGAAATCCGGCACTCCAGCGTCCGAGCCAGATCAAGCAATCGTCCGACGTCTACCGGACGTCCAGCCGTCCATGAGCCACCGGACGACCGGTCCTCAACGAAAGTCCGGTACCTGTCTGCGCACAGTGTTCGGGCCCGAGGCCCATGTATCCCTCTCCCACTTACCCCTTCGTGGATCTAGACTATATATACTCCTCCACCACCTCCTAGCTACGGTTAGCGTTGTGTTAACTCATTTGTGAGATAGAGCTTCGCTCATCCATATCGGATCTACTCCTTGAGAGAGACCGCGACCCCTCTTCGGAGAATATCCACCTTGGATTCAAGACCCCTTTACGGGAAGATCCCCTTGTGGATTCAAGACCTCCTCACGGAGAAGAACTGGCTACCCTTTGTATCGTCCCTTGTTGGATTTGGATCATGTATCTCTTTGTGTTTCGAGGATCTAGCACATGTTTGATCGTTCTTGTTGGTTTGAGTGATTCTCTCGTGTTTCCCCTCGTGTTCTTCATGTTCTTCGCGGGATCCGCTCCTTTCATGAAAGATCGGCCATCTAGGGTTCCTACCCCACATTAATAGCCATCTTTGATGTAATAGCATTCCCAAGATGTATGCATCAAACATTTGGCATAAGGAGTAGCAAAAGTAGGATCATGCTCATATAAGTCTTTTATGTGCTCAAAGCCAATGACATTCAACTCAAGTTGAGTAACAAGCATGCATATGCAGGAAAGGTCATCCGCCACAATGTTTTCCTTAACTTTAATGTACTTGATGACATAAGGAAAAGACTCAATAAATTCACTCCATTTAGCATGATGCTTGTTAAACTTGGTTTGTCCCTTAAGGTACTTGAGCGTTTCATGATCGGTATGAATGATGAATTCATGAGGGCGAAGATAGTGTTCCCATTCATGCAAAACGCGGGCTAAAGAATATAGCTCTTTGTCATAGATGGGGTAATTGAGTTGCGCTCCGGAAAGTTTATCACTAAAGTAAGCGATGGGGCGCTTCTCTTGTGTTAACACACCTCCTATGCCATTACCACTAGCATCGCAATGAATCTCAAAAGATTTGTCAAAGTTGGGCAATGCACGCACGGGAGCATGACTAAGCAAATTCTTAACCTCATTGAAAGCGGTATCTTGGGATGGTCCCCAAACAAAAGGCGCATTCTTCTTGCTCAAAGCATGCAAAGGCGAAGCAATGGTGCTAAAATCTTTCACAAAGCGATGATAGAAACCCGCAAGGCCAAGAAAGCTACGCACTTGTTGCAAGTTGGTTGGTTGAGGCCAAGTCTTAATAGCATTGATCTTGGACTCATCAACATGAACACCCTTAGAAGATACAACAAAACCCAAGAAAACAAGCTTATCAATGCCAAAAAGGCATTTCTCCATATTAGCATAGAGATGCTCTTTTCGAAGAGTTTGTAAAACGGTGCGGACATGGGCGACATGCTCTTGGAGAGACTTTCTAAAAACAAGGATATCATCAAAGTAGACCACAACAAACACACCAATGTAAGGGAGAAAGACATGATTCATAAGACGCATAAAAGTACCCGGTGCTTCCGATAGACCCATAGGCATGACCAACCACTCATACAACCCAAACTTGGTTTTGAAAGCGGTTTTCCATTCATCACTTTCTTGTATGCGGATTTGATAGTAACCACTCTTAAGATCAATTTTTGAAAAGATAGTGGCACCACTAAGTTCATCAAGCATATCGTCAAGGCGTGGAATGGGATACCTATAACGAACGGTGATATCATTGATATGTCTACAATCGGAGCACATGCAAAAGCTACCGTCTCGTTTTGGCACAATAATGACCGGGACGACACAAGGGCTCAAACTTTCACGCACATGTCCATGGTCTATGAGATGCTTTACTTGCCTTTCTATTTCTTTGGTTTCTTTGGGGTTGACGCGATAGGGAGCTCTGTTCGAAAGAGGTGCTCCAGGGATGAGGTCGATGCAGTGCTCAATGCCTCGTAGTGGAGGTAGTCCCAGAGGTGGCTCGTCGGGGAAACATCATGAAATTCCTGCAAAAGAGAAGACAACACTAGAGGAAGTGTGTGAGAGGTGTTAGTTTGTGGTTCATTGTCCTTGCACAAAAGGACGTAGTGTAGGACACTAGATGGGTTCTCACACACTCCTTGTATCTCACTTTTGGTGCCAAATAGAACTAAGTTCTTCTTGTCGCTCATCGTGGAGGCACTCGATTTTGGCTTGTGGCGCTCACTCTCTTTTTGGTGGCTCGCTCTCTCACTATGCTCTCTACGATGGGTGGCTTGTTTGTCAGCGACAACTTGGCTTGGAGACATGGGACGAAGTACGTACTCCTTTCCCTTCATCTTGAAGATGTAGTGGTTCGTCCGGCCATTGTGGATGACTCCTCTATCAAATTGCCATGGGCGTCCAAGGAGAAGGTGGCAAACGGTCATTGGAATGACGTCGCACTCTAAGGTGTCTTCGTAGGTGCCAATTTTGAAGGAGACTTGTACTCGATGCTCAACTTGGATAGTGCTAGAGTTGCTAAGCCATTGCACTTTGTATGGATGTGGGTGCTTTGTCTTGGGCATTTGGAGCTTGGAGCAAAGTTCTTCACTTGTGAGATTATGACAACTCCCTCCATCGATGATGACCTTGACGGAGCGTCCATTGATGCCGGCATTTGTGTGGAATATGTGGCATCTTTGGTCTTATTCTTGGTGATGTTGGAGAGTCAGGACCTTGGAGACAACAAGGGTAGGACTGGAATCTTCATCGCAAAAGACTTATTCCTCGTCATCGTTCACTTGCCGGTGCATGGCGACTTGCTCGATGGTGTCCATTTCTCCGTCACTCATTGAGTCGTAAGTGCCGCTGTCGTTGAGGATCATGGTCCACTTGTTGGTGCACTCATAGAACTTGTGGCCTCGGCCTCCGCATGTGAAGCATTTGAAGGAACTCGTCTTGACGGACTCATCGGTTGGAGTGGATGATGATGAAGCTCTCGACTTGAAGTTGCTTGTAGTAGGAGGATGACTTGGAGTTGACGAAGCTTTCTTGGAACTCGACTTGTCGACGTTGCTTGTAGAAGGCTTGGTAGACGGTGTTGTAGTCATTGAAGCTTGGGTGTTGGAGAAGCCATATGACATGGATGATAACTTGGCATACTTGAAATCGTCTTGCACTTGACATTCCGCTTTAGTAGCTTGATGCATGAGCTCGATGAGGTTTGAGTATGGTTGGAAGTCAGCGATCTTCTTGATAGGATTGTTGAGTCCATTCAAGAAACGTGCCATAGTTTTCTCATCATCTTCCATGACGTTGGCTCTTATCATGGCAATCTCCATCTCCTTGTAGTACTCTTTAACGCTCTTGGTTCCTTGCTTGAGTAGTTGGAGTTTCTTGAAGAGGTCGCGGTTGTAGTAGGTAGGCACAAAGCGTGCTCTCATGACATCCTTCATTTGCGCCCAAGCAGTGATGGGTGGTTCACCTCTTGCCTCTTGGCGCTTGATAACTTGTTCCCACCAAATGAGGACATAGTCTTGGAACTCAAGGGATGCCATTGCGATCTTCTTCTCTTCTTCATAGTTGTGCAAACGGAAGATTTTGTCGACCTTCAATGCCCATGATAGGTACTCTTCGGGATCGTTGCTTCCGTTGAACTTGGGCATGTTGGAAATATGCCCTAGAGGCAATAATAAATTGGTTATTATTATATTTCCTTGTTCATGATAATCGTTTATTATCCATGTTAGAATTGTATTGATAGGAAACTCAGATACATGTGTGGATACATAGACAACACCATGTCCCTAGTAAGCCTCTAGTTGACTAGCTCGTTGATCAATAGATGGTTACGGTTTCCTGACCATGGACATTGGATGTCGTTGATAATGGGATCACATCATTAGGAGAATGATGTGATGGACAAGACCCAATCCTAAGCCTAGCACAAAGATCGTGTAGTTCGTATGCTAAAGCTTTTCTAATGTCAAGTATCATTTCCTTAGACCATGAGATTGTGCAACTCCCGGATATCGTAGGAGTGCTTTGGGTGTGCCAAACGTCACAACGTAACTGGGCGGCTATAAAGGTACACTACAGGTATCTCTGAAAGTGTCTGTTGGGTTGGCACGAATCGAGACTGGGATTTGTCACTCCGTGTAAACGGAGAGGTATCTCTGGGCCCACTCGGTAGGACATCATCATAATGTGCACAATGTGATCAAGGAGTTGATCACAGGATGATGTGTTACGGAACGAGTAAAGAGACTTGCCGGTAACGAGATTGAACAAGGTATCGGGATACCGACGATCGAATCTCGGGCAAGTATCGTACCGATAGACAAAGGGAATTGTATAGGGGATTGATTAAGTCCTTGACATCGTGGTTCATCCGATGAGATCATCGTGGAACATGTGGGAACCAACATGGGTATCCAGATCCCGCTGTTGGTTATTGACCGAGAGTCGTCTCGGTCATGTCTGCATGGTTCCCGAACCCATAGGGTCTACACACTTAAGGTTTGATGACGCTAGGGTTATAAGGAATAGATATACGTGGAAATCGAATGTTGTTCGGAGTCCCGGATGAGACCCCGGACGTCACGAGGAGTTCCGGAATGGTCCGGAGGTAAAGATTTATATATGGGAAGTCGTCATACGGTCACCGGAATAATTCGGGGGTTACCGGTATTGTACCGGGACCACCAGATGGGTTCCGGGGGTCCACCTGCCCCAGAGGGCCCTATGGGCTGTATGTGGAGAGGGACCAGCCCCTTAGTGGGCTGGGCGCCTCCCCCCTTAGGGCCCATGCGCCTAGGGTTTGGGGGAACCCTAAAGGGGGGGCGCCCCCCTTGCCTTGGGGGGCAAGGCAACCCCCCTTGGCCGCCGCCCCTCCTCAGATTGGATCTGAGGGGGCCGGCCCCCCTCTCCCTTGCCCCTATATATATGTGGGGGGTGGGAGGGCAGCCGCACCAATGTTCTGGCGCAGCCCTCCCCCTCTCCCAAGTCCTTCTCCTCTCCCGTGGTGCTTGGCGAAGCCCTGCAGGATTGCCACGCTCCTCCACCACCACCACGCCGTCGTGCTGCTGTTGGATGGAGTCTTCCTCAACCTCTCCCTCTCTCCTTGCTGGATCAAGCCATGGGAGACGTCACCGGGCTGTATGTGTGTTGAACACGGAGGTGCCGTCCGTTCGGCACTAGGATCTTCGGTGATTTGGATCACGGCGAGTATGATTCCATCAACCCTGTTCACTTGAACGCTTCCGCTTAGCGATCTACAAGGGTATGTAGATGCACTCTCCTTCCCCTCGTTGCTGGTTTCTCCATAGATAGATCTTGGTGACACGTAGGAAAATTTTGAATTTCTGCTACGTTCCCCAACAGTGGTATCAGAGCTAGGTCTATTGCGTAGATTCTATGCACGAGTAGAACACAAAGCAGTTGTGGGCGTTGATTTTGTCAATTTACTTGCCGTTACTAGTCTTATCTTGATTCAGCGGCATTGTGGGATGAAGCGGCCCGGACCGACCTTACACGTACTCTTACGTGAGACTGGTTCCACCGACTGACATGCACTAGTTGCATAAGGTGGCTAGCGGGTGTCTGTCTCTCCCACTTTAGTCGGATCGTATTCGATGAAAAGGGTCCTTATGAAGGGTAAATAGAAATTGGCATATCACGTTGTGGTCTTTGCGTAGGTAAGAAACGTTCTTGCTAGAAACCCATAGCAGCCACGTAAAACATGCAAACAACAATTAGAGGACGTCTAACTTGTTTTTGCAGGGTATGCTATGTGATGTGATATGGCCAAGAAGAATGTGATGAATGATATGTGATGTATGAGATTGATCATGTTCTTGTAATAGGAGTCACGACTTGCATGTCGATGAGTATGACAACCGGCAGGAGCCATAGGAGTTGTCTTTATTTATTGTATGACCTACGTGTCATTGAACAACGCCATGTAATTACTTTACTTTATTGCTAACCGGTAGCCATAGTAGTAGAAGTAATAGTTGGCGAGCAACTTCATGGAGACATGATGATGGAGATCATGATGATGGAGATCATGGTGTCATGCCGGTGACAAGATGATCATGGAGCCCCGAAGATGAAGATCAAAAGGAGCAAAGTGATGATGGCCATATCATGTCCTATTTGATTGCATGTGATGTTTATCATGTTTATGCATCTTATTTGCTTAGAACGACAGTAGTAAATAAGATGATCCCTCATTAAAATTTCAAGAAAGTGTTCCCCCTAACTGTGCACCGTTGCGGAAGTTCGTCGTTTCGAAGCACCACGTGATGATCGGGTGTGATAGATCCTAACGTTCGAATACAACAAGTATTGACGAGCCTAGCATGTACAGACATGGCCTCGGAACACATGCGAAACACTTAGGTTGACTTGACAAGCCTAGCATGTACAGACATGTCCTCGGAACACGGAACACCGAAAGGTCGAACATGAGTCATATAGAAGATACGATCAACATGAAGATGTTCACCGATGATGACTAGTCCGTCTCACATGATGATCGGACACGGCCTATTTGACTCAGATCATGTAATCACTTAGATGACTAGAGGGATGTCTATCTGAGTGGGAGTTCATAAGATGAACTTAATTATCCTGAACATAGTCAAAAGGTCTTCACAAATTATGTCATAGCTCGCGCTTCAGTTCTACTGTTTAGATATGTTCCTAGAGAAAATTTAGTTGAAAGTTGATAGTAGCAATTATGCGGACTAGGTCCGTAAACTGAGGATTGTCCTCATTGCTTCATAGAAGGCTTATGTCCTTAATGCACCGCTCAGTGTGCTGAACCTCGAACGTTGTCTGTGGATGTTGCGAACATCTGACATACACATTTTGGTAACTACGTGATAGTTCAGTTAAACGGTTTAGAGTTGAGGCACCGAAGACGTTTTGAAACGTCGCGAAACATATGAGATGTTTCGAGGGCTGAAATTGGGATTTCAGGCTTGTGCCCACGTCAAGAGGTATAAGACCTCCGACAATTTTCTTAGCCTGCAAACTAAGGGAGAAAAGCTCAATTGTTGAGCTTGTGTTCAGATTGTCTGAGTACAACAATCACTTGAGTCGAGTGGGAGTTAATCTTCCAGATAAGATAGTGATGTTTCTCCAAAGTCATTGCCACCAAGCTGCTAGAGCTTTGTAATGAACTATAACATATCAGGGATAGATGTGATGATCCTTGAGATATTCGCGATGCTTGACACCGCGAAAGTAGAAGTCAAGTAGGAGCATCAATCGTTGATGGTTAGTTAAAAACCACTAGTTTCAAGAAGGGCAAGGGCAAGAAAGGGAAACTTCATGAAACGACAAATCAGCTGCTGCTCTAGTGGAGAAACCCAAAGTTGAACCCAAGCCCGAGACTAAGTGCTTCTGTAATAAGGGGAACAGTCACTGAAGCAGAACCACCCTAGATACTTGGTAGATGAGAAGGCTGGCAAGGTCGATAGAAGTATATTGGATATACATTGTGTTAATGTGTACTTTACTAGTACTCCTAGTAGCACCATGGTATTAGATACCGGTTCGGTTGCTAAGTGTTAGTAAACTCAAAATAAAAGGCTGCAGAATAAACGGAGACTAGCTAAAGGTGAGCTGAGGATATGTGTTGGAAGTGTTTCCAAGGTTGATATGATCAAGCATCGCACGCTCCCTCTACCATCGAGATTGGTGTTAAACCTAAATAATTATTATTTGGTGTTTGCATTGAGCATAGACATGATTGGATTATGTCTATCGCAATACGGTTATTCATTTAAAGAGAATAATAGTTACTCTGTTTATTTGAATAATACCTTTAATGGTCTTGCACCTAAAGGAATGGTTTATTGAATCTCGATCGTAGTGATACACATTTTTCCATGCCAAAAGATATAAGATAGTATTTATAGTACCACCTACTTGTGGCACTGCCACGTAAGTCATAAAACGCATGAAGAAGCTCCATGTTGATGGATCTTTGGGCTCACTCGTTTTTGAAAAGTTTGAGACATGCGAACCATGTCTATTGGTGTATATGCATGAAGAAACTCCATGCAAATGGACAGTTTAGACTCACTTGATTTTGAATCACTTGAGACATGCAAATCATACCGTATGGGCAAGATGACTGAAAGGCCTCGTTTCCAGTAAGATGGAACTAGAAAGCAACTTGTTGGAAGTAATACATTTTGATGTGTGCAGTCCAATGAGTGCTGAGGCACGCAGTGGATATCGTTATATTCTTACTTCACAGATGATTTAAGTAGATACTGAGTATATTAACTTGATGAAACACAAGTCTGAATTATTGAATGGTTCAAGTAATTTCAGAGTGAAGTTGAAGATCTTCGTGACAAGAGGATAAAATGTCTATGATATGATCATAGAAAAGAATATGTGAGTTACGAGTTTGGCACACAATTAAGACACTGTGGAAATTGTTTCACAACTAATACCGACTGGAACACCATAGTGTGATGGTGTGTCCGAGCATCATAGTTGCACCCTATTGGATATGGTGCGTACCATGATGTCTCTTATCGAATTACCACTATTGTTCATGGGTTAGGCATTAGAGACAACCGCACTCACTTTAAATAGGGCACCACATAATTCCGATGAGATGACACTGTATGAACTATGGTTTAGAGAAACCTAAGGTGTCATTTCTTAAAAGTTTGGGGCTGCGATGCTTATGTGAAAAGTTTTAGTCTGATAAGCTCGAACCCAAAGCGGATAAATGCATCTTCATAGGACAACCAAAATAGTTGGGTATACCTCCTGTCTCAGATTCGATAGCAATAAGGGATTGTTTCTAGAATCGGGTCCTTTCTCGAGGCAAAGTTTCTCTCGAAAGAATTGAGTGGGAGGATGGTGGAGACTTGATGAGGTTATTGAACCGTCTCTTCAACTAGTGTGTGGCAGGGCACAGGAAGTTGTTCCTGTGGCACCTGCACCAATTGAAGTGGAAGCTTATGATAGTGATCATGAAACTTCAGATCAAGTCACTACCAAACCTCGTAGGATGACAAGGATGCGTACTACTTCAGAGTGGTACGTAATCCTGTCTTGGAAGTCATGTTGCTAGACAACAATGAACCTACGAGCTATGGAGAAGCGATGTTGGGCCCGGTCCGATGAATGGCTCGAGGCCATAAAATCCGAGAGAGGATCCATATATGAAAACAAAGTGTAGACTTTGGAAGAACTACTTGATGGTCGTAAGGCTATTAGGTACATATGGATTTTAAAAGGAAGACGGACAATGATGGTAAGTATCACCATTAAAAAAGCTCGACTTGTCATTAAGATGTTTTCCGACAAGTTCAAGGAGTTGACTACGATGAGACTTTCTCACTCGTAGCGATGCTAAGAGTCTGTTGGAATTATATTAGCGATTACTGCGTTATTTATGAAATCTTGCAGATAGGATGTCAAAACATTGTTTCCTCGACGATTTTCTCGAGGAAAGGTTGTATGTGATACAACCGGAAGGTTTTGTCAATCCTGAAAGATGCTAATTAGTATGCAAAGCTCCAGCAATCCTTCTAAGGACTGGAGTAAGCATCTCAGAGTTGGAATGTATGCTTTGATGAGATGATCAAAGATTTTGGGTGTATACAAAGTTTATGAGAAACTTGTATTTCCAAAGAAGTGAGTGGGAGCACTATAGAATTTCTGATGAGTATATGTTGTTGACATATTGTTGATCAGAAATGATGTAGAATTTCTGGAAAGCATATAGGGTTATTTGGAAAGTGTTTTTCAATGGAAAGCCTGGATTAAGCTACTTGAACATTGAGCATCAAGATCTATAGGGATAGATCAAAATGCTTAATGGTACTTTCAAATGAGCACATACCTTGACATGATCTTGAAGGTGTTCAAGATGGATCAGCCAAAGAAGGAGTTCTTGCCTGAGTTGTAAGGTATGAAGTTAAGACTTACAGCTCGACCACCGTAGAAGAAAGAGGAAGGACAAAGGTTGTCCCCTATGCTTTTCTCATAGGCTCTATACGGTCTGCCATGCTGAGTACCGCACCTGATGTGTGCCTTGCCACATATCTGGCAAGAGGGTGCAAAGGTAATCTAGGAGTAGATCACCAGATAGTGGTCTAAATTATCCTTAGAGGAATAAGGATATGTTTCTCGGTTATGGAGGTGATAAAGAGTTCGACGTAAAGAGTTACGTCGATGCAAGCTTAACACCTATCCGAATAGCTCTGAGTAGAGATACCGGATACGTATAATGGAGCAACAATTTAGAATAGCTCCAAGTAGAACAGTTATTTGAAATGGCTCCAAATGTAGCGTAGTAGTTGCATCTACAAGATGACATAGAAATTTGCGAAGTACTTACGGATCTGAATGTTGTAGACCCGTTGACTGAAACCTCTCACACAAGCATAACATGATCAAACCCAGAACTCTTTGGGTGTTAGTCACATGGGGATGTGACCTTAAGTGTTAATCACATATCGATGTGAACTAGATTATTGACTCTAGTGCAAGTGGGAGACTGTTGGAAATATGCCCTAGAGGCAATAATAAATTGGTTATTATTATATTTCCTTGTTCATGATAATCGTTTATTATCCATGCTAGAATTGTATTGATAGGAAACTCAGATACATGTGTGGATACATAGACAACACCATGTCCCTAGTAAGCCTCTAGTTGACTAGCTCGTTGATCAATAGATGGTTATGGTTTCCTGACCATGGACATTGGATGTCGTTGATAATGGGATCACATCATTAGGAGAATGATGTGATGGACAAGACCCAATCCTAAGCCTAGGACAAAGATCGTGTAGTTCGTATGCTAAAGCTTTTCTAATGTCAAGTATCATTTCCTTAGACCATGAGATTGTGCAACTCCCGGATATCGTAGGAGTGCTTTGGGTGTGCCAAACGCCACAACGTAACTGGACGGCTATAAAGGTACACTACAGGTATCTCCGAAAGTGTCTGTTGGGTTGGCACGAATCGAGACTGGGATTTGTCACTCCGTGTAAACGGAGAGGTATCTCTGGGCCCACTCGGTAGGACATCATCATAATGTGCACAATGTGATCAAGGAGTTGATCACGGGATGATGTGTTACGGACCGAGTAAAGAGACTTGCTGGTAACGAGATTGAACAAGGTATCAGGATACCGACGATCGAATCTCGGGCAAGTATCGTACCGATAGACAAAGGGAATTGTATACGGGATTGATTAAGTCCTTGACATCATGGTTCATCCAATGAGATCATCGTGGAACATGTGGGAACCAACATGGGTATCCAGATCCCGCTGTTGGTTATTGACCGGAGAGTCGTCTCGGTCATGTCTGCATGGTTCCCGAACCCGTAGGGTCTACACACTTAAGGTTCGATGACGCTAGGGTTATAAGGAATAGATATACGTGGAAACCGAATGTTGTTCGGAGTCCCGGATGAGATCCCGGACGTCACGAGGAGTTCCGGAATGGTCTGGAGGTAAAGATTTATATATGGGAAGTCGTCATACGGTCACCGGAATAATTCGGGGGTTACCGGTATTGTACCGGGACCACCAGAGGGGTTCCGGGGGTCCACCGGGAGGGTCCACCTGCCCTGGAGGGCCCTATGGGCTGTATGTGCAGAGGGACCAGCCCCTTAGTGGGCTGGGCGCCTCCCCCCTTAGGGCCCATGCGCCTAGGGTTTGGGGGAACCCTAAAGGGGGGCGCCCCCCTTGCCTTGGGGGGCAAGGCAACCCCCCTTGGCCGCCGCCCCTCGTCAGATTGGATCTGAGGGGGCCGGCCCCCCTCTCCCTTGCCCCTATATATATGTGGGGGGTGGGAGGGCAGACGCACCAATGTTCTGGCGCAGCCCTCCCCCTCTCCCAAGTCCTTCTCCTCTCCCATGGTGCTTGGCGAAGCCCTGCAGGATTGCCACGCTCCTCCACCACCACCACGCCGTCGTGCTGCTGTTGGATGGAGTCTTCCTCAACCTCTCCCTCTGTCCTTGCTGGATCAAGCCATGGGAGACGTCACCGGGCTGTACGTGTGTTGAACACGGAGGTGCCGTCCGTTCGGCACTAGGATCTTCGGTGATTTGGATCACGACGAGTATGACTCCATCAACCCCGTTCACTTGAACGCTTCCGCTTAGAGATCTACAAGGGTATGTAGATGCACTCTCCTTCCCCTCGTTGCTGGTTTCTCCATAGATAGATCTTGGTGACACGTAGGAAAATTTTGAATTTCTGCTATGTTCCCCAACAGGGCATTGTGAACTTTAGCTTGCCGTAGCATTGCTCTTCATTGTGTTGGGGTCGGGGATGATGACGCCCATGTTGTTGATGATTGTCAAGCTCGTGTTTCTCTTGGTGAGGAGGGTTGTCAACCTCAAGTTGCTCTTGTCGTAGAGGATTCCCATTGTCTTCATGCTCTTGGTGAACTTGATGTCCTTGAGGAGCTTGTGGAGGGGCTTGTCAAGCTCGAGGAGGAACTTGGGGAACTTGACGATGCACACGAGCTTGAAATCTTCGTTCGAGAGCTTATTTGTGAAGTTCTTATTCATGTTCACGAGCTTGTCAGCCTTGGTTAGCTACGGCTCGAGTAGAATCTCGGAGGGGTTGTGGCGCCGCAAGTGCTTGAGCTTCACGGAGTTGTTGTTCTTGGCGTTGTGCCTCGGCATCTTGTGCATCTTGGTGTAGATGCGCGCGCTCTTCATCTTCATGTTGGAGTTGTCATTGCCGTTCTCGTCATAGCGCAAAAGCCTCTTGGGTTTGACGTTGTCGGGTCTCTTGAGAGATTGTGTCGCATAGAGGATTGCGCGTGGCACGTTGAAGAGTGTTCGATGTCGGTGTACTTGAGCCGGAGGGGGTGAAGTCAGAGTGTCAACTTGAGCGGCTCCTTCTTGATGAAGACGAAGTGGAAGAAGAGCGGTTGAGAAAGAAAGCGTGAATCTCGTCCATTCTTGTGTCGTTCTCTTGCTTGTGATCGTCGAGCTTGTGGTCGAAGTAGTCCCTTGTACGTTGCTCCGAGAGTCGCAAGTCGGCGGCGAGGTTGTCGATGCGTTCACTCATTGCTTGTTTGTAACACCCACGACGCGGCTATATCTCCCACGTGTCGGGGCACTACTTAGAGGCATAACCGCATGGTAGGCATGTCGCAAGAGGGGTAATCCTTACACATCCCCTTTACTGAATAAGAAAGGGATAAAGAGTTGGCTTACAATTGCCACTTCACACAATACATAAATATATCATACATCATCCAGAATACAATCAATGTCCGACTACGGAACCAAAATAAAGAAAGACAACCCCAATTGCTAGATCCCCGATCGCCCCAACTAGGCTCCCTCTACTGATCATCCGGAAAAGAAACATAGTAACGACCCGAATCCTCGTCAAACTACCACTTGAGTTCAGTAGCGTCCCCTGCACAGGTATCATCGGCAACTGCATCTATTTGGAAGTATCTGTGAGTCACGGGGACTCAACAATCTCACACCCTCACGATCAAAACTATTTAAGCTTATGGGTAGGAAAGGTAGTGAGGTGGAGCTGCACCAAGCACTAGCATATATAGTGACTAACTTACGTAAAAGAGAGCGAGAAGAGAAGCAAAGCATAGCCGAGAAGCTAAAAGTGATCAATAAGTAATCCTGAAACTACTTACGTTCAAGCATAACACGAGACCGTGTTCTCTTCCCGGACTCCGCCGAAAAGAGACCATCACGGCTATACACACGGTTGATTCATTTTAATTAAGTTAAGTGTCAAGTTTTCTACAACCAGATATTAACAAATTCCCATCTGCCCATAACCGCGGGCACAGCTTTTGAAAGTTCAAAACCCTGCAGGGGTGTCCCAACTTAGCCCATCACAAGCTCTCACGGTCAACGAAGGATATTCCTTCTCCCAGGAAGACCCGATCAGACTCGGAATCCCGGTTACAAGACATTTCGACAGTGGTAAAAAGACCAGCAACACCAACTGCTGTGCCAACAAATCCTGATAGGAGCTGCACATATCTCGTTCTCAGGGCACACCGGATAAGCTAAGCGTACATGAACCAACATAACCCAAATTGCCAAGGGACGGTCCCGCACGGTGCTCTAGTTTGGACCAACACTCAGAGGAGCACTAACCCGGGGGTTTAAAATAAAGATGACCCGTGAGTCCGCGGAACCCAAGGGAAAAAGGCTTAGGTGGCAAATGGTAAAACCAAGGTTGGGCCTTGCTGGAGGAGTTTTATTCAGGGCGAATTGTCAAGGGGCGCCCATAATACCCAACCACGTAAGGAACGCAAAATCAAGGAACATAACACCGGTATGACGAAAACTAGGGCGGCAAGAGTGGAACAAAACACCAGGCATAAGGCCGAGCCTTCCACCCTTTACCAAGTATATAGATGCATTAAAGTAAACAAGATATAATAATGATATCCCAACAAATATCCATGTTCCAACAAGGAACAAACTCCAACTTCACCTGCAACTAGCAATACTATAAGAGGGGCTGAGCAAAGTGGTAACATAGACAAACAACGGTTTTCTAGGAAAGGTGGTTTAGAGGCTTGACATGGCAATATGGGAGGCATGATATAGCAAGTGGTAGGAATCGCGGCATAGCAATAGAGCGAACAACTAGCAAGAAAAGATAGAAGTGATTTCGAGGGTATGGTCATCTTGCCTGCAAAGTTCTCAGAGTTGACTAAAGCTTGATCCTCGTAAGCATACTCAACGGGTTCCTCGATCACGTACTCGTCACCCGGCTCTACCCAAGGAAAGAACACAAGCAAAAGACCAACAATCAATCACGGTGCAATGCGCAAGCAACATGATGCAAAAACATGGCATGACATGCGGGATGTGATATGCAATGCATATGCGTGCTCCGGAAGGAAAATTATGAACAAGGCATCAACTTGGCAAACCAAGTGTGCCACTGGAAAGATGAGATGATTTCGGTCGAAATCGATATAAAGATCACCGGAATCGGATGCACGGTTTGCAAATCGCAAGCAAAACGAGAATGGCACAATTCTGCGATTAACAGCATGATGCCATCTAGAATGCAACAAGAAACTAAGCTAATGCATTCCAACAAAGCAACAAAGCATATGGAAGTTATCTACTCAAGATGCTTGACAAAAGATGAACACTGAGTTATGGCTAAATCACAAAAGAGCAGGTTCAAACAAGCATGGCAAAAGTGCAAAAGTTATCAGCATCACACACTTGGTGAAAATACTAACATGCCAGGAATTAACACCAGGAAGCAATGTTTAGATCAAGCAAACAACATGATACAGGAACAGATCATAGCAAACAAAGGCATGGCATGAATCTACACAAAGCATAGAACAGAAGTTCCTTACTAATCAAGAGCCAAAAAGGCACAGAAGATAATGCACCCATGTAAACATAGCAAGTTTCGTTAACAGATTCAGACTTAGCAGAAAATAGAGCATGGCAAAAACAGAATTATGAAGGCCTCTTTGCGAGCTCGATTCACTCACCACAACGCATTGCATGACAAGATAAGCATACTACCAGCAAGTATACATGATCAAGAAGCTAACCATGGCAAGAACAAGTTTATAGCATGCATGGATCAACTACAACATCCATGGAAAAATTGATTAACATGTAAACAATCTTCCAGGAACATTTTATAGCAAAAGTAGAGCAAGATTAAGTCATGCTAGGGCACTCCATAATTGCAAACAGGGACATGGAGGTATAGAGCACAACCATATGCCAAAATCATCCTTACTGAAGCAACTCAAAACAAGCATGGATCTCACTGTAGCATCATGGATACATGGCATAAAAATAACAGCAGGAAAAATGACTTCGTGAAATCCTAAGTCCTTGAAATCAGCAATATCACGAAGGCTACTTTGCATGCTTGTGCTAGTAACCAAAAAGATCACAAAAATAGATCGCATACACCCCTGTAAAGGTGGCATGGCATAGACCAAAACACATGTAGAGCTCATGCCCATATGCAGCACACAACAAAAGTAGCAAAAATGACAAATCCTCATACTCTGATAAGAATCAACACCTAACAATTTATAGCACTCTTGCATCCATGATTTGGGCATCAAGATGGACTCAAACAAGCATGTCACAATGGAACAAAATGAAGAGCAAATCATGATGAAAATTTTGATATATCATGCGCATGAAACGGAGCTATGGTCACAGAGTTATGGCATGATGAACAGGGGCACAAAATAATGCAGAAAAAGACTTGGTGGAGAAAACGAGGTCAACCGATTGTATCTAGGGTTCCGGCACGTTTTACGAAGATGACCGGAGTTCGTCGCTGCGGTGGCCGGAGTCTCGCCGGAGAGATGAGGTGGTGAGGTGGAGAGGCGGATCCGGGGAGGGGTGCCCGGATCCGGCCGGAGAACGCAGCGCGGGGTCATCGACAGAGGTGGCGGAGCACCGGACGGCGGGCGGTGGACCAGGGCGGGGTGTCGCCGGCGAGGACGCCGCGACGGCTACCGAAGTCCGGCGAGGGGCAGCGCGGGGCGCGCGGGCGACCGGGCGGCGGGGTGAGCTCGCGGTGGAGGCGGGCGACGACTCGGCCCGCAGGGGCCGGCTGCACGCCACGTGGCAGACGGCGATTGGTCCGGGCGGCGGCGGCGCGGGTGTCCGGCGGCGGCGGACGTGTCCGGTGGCGGTGAGAGCGATTCTTAGGGTTTCATCCGCGTATTGTGAGGAGGGGTGCACATATTTATACCTAGAAGAAGGCAGGACTGTCCAAATGGGGTGTAGTTTTCGGCCACGCGATCGTGATCCAATGACGGAGGACATGGGAGAGGTTTGGATGGGTTATTGGGCTGTTTTGGAGGGGTGTTGGGCTGCACCACACACAAGGCCTTTGCGGTTCCGCGGTTAACCGTTGGAGTATCAAACGGACTCCAAATGACACGGAATCTGACAGGCAGTCTACCGGTGGTGTACCAAGGCCACTTGCCAAATCTCGGTCCATTCCGAGAATTTTTAACACCCGCTCAGGAAAAGAGACTAAAGGGGACACCGGTGCACGTAGGAGTGTCGGATTGCAAAATGGACAATGGGGAAAAAGCTCGGATGCAAGAGACGAACACGTATGCAAATGAGATGCACATGATGGCATGATATGAAATGCATGACATGAACAAAATGCAAAACAAAGACAAAACTCAACCATGAAGGGAATCTCATAACTTATAGCCAAAAACGGCAGAGTCGGAGTTACAATTATGGTAAGTTACATCCGGGGTGTTACAACACTCCACCACTACGAAAGGATCTCGTCCTGAGATCTAGGACTGAAAGAACTCCGGATATTTGGAACGGAGGTGGTCCTCACGTTCCCAGGTGGTTTCTCGGTCGGAATGGTGTGACCACTTCACTTTTAGGAATTTGATAGACTTGTTGCGAGTCTTGCGCTCGGTTTCTTCAAGAATAGCAACGGGATGCTCATGATAAGACAAATCTTCTTGGAGATCGATCTCTTCAAAGTTGATGGTGCGGTCAGGAGTCTTGAAGCACTTGCGAAGCTATGACACGTGAAACACGTCGTGCACATTTGTGAAGTTGGACGGAAGCTCAAGTTGATAGGCGAGATCGCCTCTTTTGCCAATGATCTTGAAAGGACCCACATATCTAGGGGCAAGCTGCCCTTTGATACCGAAGCGACGAGTACCTTTCATTGGAGAGACGCGGAGGTAGACATGGTCTCCTATCTCAAAAGCCACGTCACGATGCTTGCTATCATAGTAACTCTTCTGGCGCGATTGCACGGCTTTGAGATTTTCACAGATGACTTTACACATTTCTTCAGCTTTTGTGATTAAGTCATTGCCAAGAAGTTGGCGTTCACCAGTCTCTGACCAATTAAGAGGGGTACGCCACTTTCTACCATAGAGAATCTCGAATGAGGCCTTGCCCGAACTCGCTTGGAAACTGTTGTTGTAGGAGAACTCGGCATATGGAAGACAATCTTACCACTTCATATCGAAAGAAATGACACAAGCCCTGAGCATATCTTCAAGGATTTGATTGACTCGCTCGACTAGTCCACTAGTTTGAGGATGGAAGGCTATGCTGAAGTGAATGCTGGTGCCCATGGCCTTTTGGAAGGAGTCCCAGAACTTAGAAGTGAAGATGCTCCCACGATATGAAGATATCAACTACGGAATGCCGTGCAAGGAGACAATCCTGGAGGTGTATAGCTCTGCCAACTGAGCTGCTGTGATAGATTCTTTGATAGGAAGGAAATGAGCCACTTTAGTAAGCATGTCGATGACAACAAATATAACATCATTTCCACGTTTGTACTTGGGAACTCTAGTCATGAAGTCCATCTCCATATGGTCAAACTTCCATTCTGGAATAGCAAGAGGTTGGAGGAGACCAGCTGGTCGTTGGTGTTCTGCTTTCACCCTTTTGCAGACATCACATTCATTCACGAACTGAGCAATTTCTCGCTTCATTCGAGTTCACCAATACGACTGCTTGAGGTCATGGTACATCTTCGTACTTCCAGGATGAATGGATAGAAGGGAATTGTGAGCCTCATTCATGATGAATTTACGTAGATCACCCTTAGGAACCACAATTCGATCCTCGAAGAATAGAGTGTCTTTGTCATCATGGCGATAACACTTGTACTTGGGTTGGCTCTTGGCAATCCCATTTTCACCCTTTTCACCATGGCATCAAGAAGTTGTGCCTCACGAATTTGATCTTCCAAAGTAGGAGAGACTTGTAGGTTGGCAAGAAATCCTTGAGGAACAACTTGGAGATTCAGCTTGCGGAAAGCTTCACAAAGGTCTGGTTGAAAGGGCTTGAGAATTAGGCTGTTGCAGTAAGCCTTCCTGCTCAAAGCATCTGCAATGACATTGGCCTTTCCTGGAGTATATTCAATACTCGTATTGTACTCTTGAATCATTTCTACCCAATGAGTCTGCCTGAGGTTGAGGTTGGGTTGAGTGAAGATGTACTTGAGGCTCTTATGATCAGTGAAGATGTCCACTTTCCTTCCCAACAAGAGATGTCTCCATGTTAAAAGAGCATGGACAACTGCCACCAACTCGAGGTCGTGAGTGGGGTAGTTCTTTTCGTTGGGCTTCAACTGGCGAGAGGTATAGGCCACAACTTTCTTCTCTTGCATTAACACAGCACCGAGACCTTGCAGGGAGGCATCACAGAAAACTTCGAATGGTTTGGATTCATCAGGAGGAGTCAAAACATGAGCTGTAACTAGCTTCTCTTTCAGGGTGTTGAAAGCCACGTCACATTCAGGCGTCCAGACATACTTCACATGCTTCTGGAGGAGGTTGGAAATAGGCTTCGCGATCTTAGAGGAATTCTCAATGAATCTTCGAGAATAGCTTGCAAGCCCAAGAAATCTGCGGAGATGCTTGACATTCTGAGGCGGTTCCCAATTCACAATTGCAGACACCTTCTCAGGATTAACAGCAATGCCCTTGGCGGAGATGATATGGCCAAGGTAGAGAACCTCATCAAGCCAGAATTCACACTTTGAAAACTTCACATAGAATTGATGTTCTCTGAGTTTGTCGAGTACCAATCTCAAATGCTTGGCTTGATCCTCCTTGTTCTTGGAAAAGACCAAAATATCATCGAGATACACCAGGACGAAATCATTTGTGTATGGGTTGAAGATGAAGTTCATCATGCGAGAGAATGTTGGAGGAGCATTGACAAGGCCGAAAGACATGACAGTATATTCATAAGAACCATAGCTTGTTCTGAATGCTGTCTTGGGGATATCTTGTTCACGAATGTGAATCTGATGATAGCCCGTACGGAGGTCAAGCTTGGAGAAAACTTGCGCACCCTTAAGTTGCTCGAAAAGCTCATTGATGTTGGGAAGTGGATACTTATTCTTTATTGTTTGCTTGTTCAATGGACGGTAGTCGACACAAAGTCGGTCCGTGCCATCCTTCTTCTTGACAAAAAGAACACCACAACCCCATGGAGAAGAACTCGGTCTGATTAGACCCATACGCTCTTGTTCATTAGTTGTTTCTTCAGCTCCTTCAACTCTTCTGGTCCAAGCTTGTAAGGACGTTTGCAAACAGGTTCCGTGCCAGGCTCAAGATCGATGACGAATTCAACTGGCCAATGAGGTGGCATTCCTGGAAGCTCTTCTGGAAAGACGTCTTGATATTCACAAACAACTAGAATCTGAGAGATGGCATTCAACTCGCCCTTCTCGTTGAGAGAAAACAGTCGAATGGTATCGTCACGAGCAGCATAGATGATCACATCCTCAGACGAGTGTGTCAATTGAATCTGCCTGGTAGCACAATCAAGCTGAGCCTTGTGCTTAGAAAGCCAGACCATGCCGAGAATTAGATCAATATCCGAGTCACCAAGGACCATTGGAGAAGACAAAAATCTGTAGTCACCCTTCTCGATAGAAACATTCGGGATCATCATGGAAGCCCTCATAGACTTGGCCGGAGAAACCACTCCCATGGGTTTACCCAACATTTCCAAAACAAAGTCATGCTTTGAAAAAAATGATCTTGACATGAAACAATGTGATGCACCAGTATCAAAAAGGACGTTTGCAGGAGTAGAGTTAACTGGAAAGTTACCCATGATCACTTTTGAAGAATCCTCTGCCTGAGTTGTGTTCATCATGTTGACCTTTGCAAACTTGGAATTATGCTTAACCACTGCATTGCTGGAAGATCTCACAGGAGGAGGAGGCGGAAGGCACCTTTGGTTGAAGCATTTGTTTGCATAGTGCCCTTTCTGCTGAGACTTGTTGCAAGTAACCTCTAAGAGCGGACGGTGCTAAGGAGCACTTGACCTTGGAGCATGAGACGAAGCTTTGTTCTAATAGCCTGGGTTGGGTGGGTGGGAAGATCCATTGCCACCTTTGCTCTTCTGCTGGTAAGGCTGACGGAACGGAGGAGGAGGAGGCAACCAGAACTTCTGTTGCTTAGCTACCACTTGAGTTGAAGAAGAAGATGGAGCTGCATCCTTAGAAGCATCACACTTGAGCTGAGCAGCTTCTTTCTTTAGTGCCATGTTGTAGACTTCATCATACTTGGTCGGCTCAAAAAGCACGAGAGCTAATTGCAGATCTTCTCTGAGGCCACCTCTGAAATGATAAATCATGCTGTTTTCATCAGGGATGTCTTGTTTAGCGAAGCGAGCGAGCCTCTGGAACAGGATGTTGTATCGGTAAATAGACATGCTGCCTTGCTTGGGATTGCGGAACTCCCCGCGCTTACACTCAGCAACACTTTATGGAATGTGGTGAGCTTTGAAGTCTCGGGGGAAATCATCCTAGGTAATCACACGACCTCCTCTGGAATCCTTGTATTGTTGATACCACTCAGCAGCTTGGTCTTTGAGTTGGAATGAAGCAAACTTGACAAAGTCCTCAGGCCTGACATTACTACACTCAAAATGTTTGCAGATATCCACGAGCCAGTCATCGGCGTCTGTGGCCTCGACATAGTTACTGAAGGACTTCGGCTGGTTTGCGAGGAACTGATTGAGGGTAGCAAACTGAGGGATTGTTGCCTTGGCCTTGCTTTCCTTGGTTGCCTTGCCATTGGTTGCGCTCTTGCAAGAGTTGCAAAAGCATCTGAGTGTTGGCATTGGTGGCGGCCATGACAACTTTCCATGCCTCCAGAGGTGGAGGTGGTGGCGGAGGTTCCGGATTCTGACGCGTTGGAGGAGCCATCCTGAAGAGGCTGACATCCGTTAGCATCTTGAAAGACAAAATTGAAGCTGAATCAATGGATCGAAATTGCAACATATAGCCAAGAATGAACGAATGAATTCCAAAGTAAATCATCACACTTCCATTAAGGTTGAGAAGCCACTTAGATAAAGGTAGAAGAATAAATCAACAAGGTACGGATATGAACAAATAACTGGTAAGGATTACCCAGTCACAAACTAAATATCCGCGGGAAGAAATACTAGAGCTACATGAATTCCCACCTATGAAACTCCCGAAACTTTTCGGTTATGCAATCCGGTGTTGGGGATACAGGGGAAGCATAATATCTCACCCAAAACTAGCAATTCCTACATCCAGCTATATCCATCCTTCAACACATAACCAAGAAACCTTCAGAAATCATTTACCTGAACCTTCGAAAAGTATCCGTTATACGAGTTATGGCAATACTCCCGAACTCTCGCCCCAATACTGGGTGGCGTTGAGGTTATCTCACCAACAACTGCATAAAAGAGATTTTCAATGTCGGCGAACTCAGGTATTCCAGAACTACAACGATAAAATTGTGACGACAACACCTCGGAGCTCAACTCCCCAGGACACTGCCACAACCCCTAAATGTTAGGAGGCACCAAGAACAATGTTCTCGTCACAAAACCATCGAAACGATTCGAAGATACCCGCGTGATCCTAATTTTTTGTCGTGAAATTAGAGAAGAGAAGAGTCAAAACTCTACGTCAGGAGGGCTCACCAGAGCAACGAAGGGACTGAGGAGTAAAAAGAATCCTACTCTCCGATATATATAACCCAATAAGACTCAAAACATTTTGTTCTAGACTCAACAACCTCAGCGATTCGATCAAGCAGTGGGCTCCTAAGTCGGGGATGGCTCTGATTACCAACTTGTAACACCCACGATGCGGCTATATCTCCCATGTGTCGGGGCACGACTTAGAGGCATAACCGCTTGGTAGGCATGTCGCAAGAGGGGTAATCTTTAGACATCCCATGTATTGAATAAGAAAGGGATAAAGAGTTGGCTTACAATTGCCACTTCACACAATACATAAATATATCATACATCATCCAGAATACAATCAAGGTCCGACTACGGAACCAAAATAAAGAAAGAGAACCCCAATTGCTAGATCCCTGATCGCCCCAACTGGGCTCCTCTACTGATCATCCGGAAAAGAAACATAGTAACGACCCGAATCCTCGTCGAACTCCCACTTGAGTTCGGTAGCGTCCCCTGCACTGGCAACATCGACACCTGCAACTGTTTGGAAGTATCTGTGAGTCACGGGGACTCAGCAATCTCACACCCTCGCGATCAAAACTATTTAAGCTTATGGGTAGGAAAGGTAGTGAGGTGGAGCTGCAGCAAGCACTAGCATATACGGTGACTAACTTACGCAAAAGAGAGCGAGAAGAGAAGAAAAGCACGGTCGAGAAGCTAAAAGTGATCAATAAGTAATCCTGAAACTACTTACGTTCAAGCATAACACGAGACCATGTTCTCTTCCCAGACTCCGCCGAAAAGAGACCATCACGGCTACACACGCGGTTGATTCATTTTAATTAAGTTAAGTGTCAAGTTTTCTACAACCGGATATTAACAAATTCCCATATGCCCATAACCGCGGGCACGGCTTTCAAAAGTTCAAATCCCTGCAGGAGTGTCCCAACTTAGCCCATCACAAGCTCTCACGGTCAACGAAGGATATTCCTTCTCCCAGGAAGACCCGATCAGACTCGGAATCCCGGGCGTTTAAAATAAAGATGACCCTTGAGTCCGCGGAACCAAAGGAAAAATGGCTTAGGTGGCAAATGGTAAAACCAAGGTTGGGCCTTGCTGGAGGAGTTTTATTCAAGGCAAACTGTCAAGGGGTTCCCATAACACCCAACCACGTAAGGAACACAAAATCAAGGAACATAACACCGGTATGACGGAAACTAGGGCAGCAAGAGTGGAACAAAACACCAGGCATAAGGCCGAGCCTTCCACCCTTTACCAACTATATAGATGCATTAAAGTAAACAAGATATAATGATATCCCAACAAATATCCATGTTCCAACAAGGAACAAACTCCAACTTCACCTGCAACTAGCAACACTATAAGAGGGGCTGTGCAAAGAGGTAACATAGCCAAACAACGGTTTGCTAGGAAAGGTGGGTTAGAGGCTTGACATGGCAATATGGGAGGCATGATATAGCAAGTGGTAGGAATCGCGGCATAGCAATAGAGGGAACAACTAGCAAGAAAAGATAGAAGTGATTTCAAGGGTATGGTCATGTTGGCTGCAAAGTTCTCAGAGTTGACGAAAGCTTGATCCTGGTAAGCGTACTCAACGGGTTCCTCGATCACGTACTCGTCTCCCGGCTCTACCCAAGGCAAGAACACAAGCAAAAGACCAACAATCAATCACGGTGCAATGCGCAAGCAACATGATGCAAAAACATGGCATGCCATGCGGGATGTGATATGCAATGCATATGCGTGCTCTAGAAGGAAAATGATGAACAAGGCATCAACTTGGCAAACCAAGTGTGCCGCTGGAAAGATGAGATTATTTCGGTCAAAATCGATATAAAGATCACCGGAATCGGATGCACGGTTTGCAAATGGCAAGCAAAACGAGAATGGCACAATTCTGTGATTAACAGCACGATGCCATCTAGAATGCAACAAGAAACTAAGCTAATGCATTCCAACAAAGCAAAAAAACCATATGGCAGTTATCTACTCAAGATGCTTGACAAAACATGAACACTGAGCTACGGCTAAATCACACAAGAGAAGGTTCAAACAAGCATGGCAAAAGTGCAAAAGTTATCAGCATCACACACTTGGTGAAAATACTAACATGCCAGGAATTAACATCAGGAAGATATGTTTAGAGCAAGCAAACAACATGATACAGGAACATATCATAGCAAACAAAGGCATGGCATGAATGTACACAAAGCATAGAATAGAAGTTCCTTACTGATCAAGATCCAAAAAGGCACAGAAGATAATATGGCACCCATGTAAACATAGCAAGTTTCGTTAACAGATCCAGACTTAGCAGAAAACAGAGCATGGCAAAAACAGAATTATGAAGGCCTCTTTGCGAGCTTGATTCACTCACCACAACGCATTGCATGACAAGATAAGCATACTACCAGCAAGTATACATGATCAAGAAGCTAACCATGGCAAGAACAAGTTTATAGCATGCATGGATCAACTACAACATCCATGGAAAAATTGATTAACATGTAAACAATCTGCCAGGAACAATTTATAGCAAATGTAGAGCAAGATTAAGTCATGCTAGGGCACTCCATAATTTCAAACAGGGGCATGGATGTATAGAGCTTAACCATATGTCAAAATCATCCTTATTGAAGCAACTCAAAACAAGGATGGATCTCACTATAGCATCATGCATACATAGCACAAAAATAACAACAGGAAAAATGACTTGGTGAAATCCTGTCCCTGAAATCAGCAATATCACGAAGGCTACTTTGCATGCTTGTGGTAGTCACCAAAAAGATCACAAAAATATATCACATACACCCCTGTAAAGATAGCATGGCATAGACCAAAACACATGTAGAGCTCAGGCCCATATGCAACACACAACAAAAGTTGCAAAAATGACAAATCCTCATACTCTGATAAGAATCAGCGCCTAACAATTTATAGCACTCTTGCATCCACGATTTGGGCATCAAGATGGACACAAACAAGCATGTCACAATGGAACAAAATGAAGAGCACATCATGATCAACATTTTGATATATCATGCGCATGAAATGGAGCTACGGTCACAGAGTTATGGCATGATGAACATGGGCACAAAATAATGCAGAAAAGGACTTGGTGGAGAAAACGAGGTCAACCGATTGGATCTAGGGTTCCCGTGCGTTTTACAAAGACAACCAGAGTTCGTCGCCGCGGTGGCCGGAGTCTCGCCGGAGAGATGCGGTGGTGAGGTGGAGAGGCGGATCCGGGGAGGGGCGCCCGGATCCGACCGGAGGACGTAGCGCGGGGTCGTTGACGGAGGCGGTGGAGCACCGGACGGCGGGCGGCGGACCGGGGTGGGGCGTCGCCGGCGAGGACGCCGCGGCAGCTAGCGAAGTCCGGCGAGGGGCGGCGCAGGGCGCGCGGGCGACCGTGCGGCGGGGTGAGCTCGCGGTGGAGGTGGGTGGCAGCTGGGCCCGTGGGGGCCGGCTGCGCGCCACGTGGCAGACGATGATTGGTCCGGGCGGCGGCGGCGCGGGTGTCCGGCGGCGGCAGACGTGCCCGGTGGCGGCGGGAGCGATTCTTAGAGTTTCATCCGCGAATTGTGAGGAGGGGTGCACATATTTATACCTAGAAGAAGGTAGGAGTGTCCAAATGGGGTGTAGTTTTCGGCCACGCGATCGTGGTCCGACGACGGAGGACATGGGAGAGGTTTGGATGGGTTATTGGGCCGTTTGGGGGGGGGGGTTTGGGCAGCACCACACACAAGGCCTTTGCGGTTCCCCGGTTAACCGTTGGAGTATCAAATGGACTCCAAATGACACGAAATTTGATAGGCGGTCTACCGGTGGTGTACCAAGGCCGCTTGGCAAATCTCGGTCCATTCCGAGAATGTTTAACACCCGCTCATGAAAAGAGACAAAAGGGGACACCAGTGCACGTAGGAGTGTCGTATTGCAAAACGGACAACGGGGAAAAAGCTCGAATGCAAGAGACGAACACGTATGCAAATGAGATGCACATGATGGCATGATATGAAATGCATGACATGAACAAAATGAAAAACGAAGACAAAACCCAACCACGAAGGGAATCTCATAACTTAAAGCCAAAAATGGCAGAGTCGGAGTTACAATTATGGTAAGTTACATCCGTGGTGTTACATTGTTGCTCTTTATGCAAAGCACGTTATGCACCAAAGAGGTGACTCTTGGTGACATAGGAGTTCATGTCATCGTCGTGCTCAATGAAGAGTGGGTTGGTGGAGGTACTTGGCCTATCCATCATTCCAAGAGAAAAATGTGAGTGGTAGAAAGAGAAGAACATATACCAAATGTACCTTGACCAAAGTTGAAAGTGGATAAATGATCACTCCAATGTGGACAACGAAATAGCACAATTGGTACCAATTCTTGTCGGTTTCCCACACCTACACAAGTAAAGGCTTATGGTGGAGCTTGGTTAGGATGTTGGCACAAAATTTGATGCAATTGTAAGTGAGCTTCAATAATGTTGGAAAAGATTCACAAGATTGCAATGCAACAAGTAGACCAAGCAATGTAATGTACACGGAAACACACACGCAAAAAGATAAGTGGGGTTGGGCAACCAAGGATGAGCCAAGAATGTGGAATCCACACAAATGCTCTATTGCACAACACTAGAGAGACGCTAGCACGATTGCACAATAGGCAGATACAAGACTTGTGCACAACCTACTAAGCAAAAATGCAACAACTTCTATCCCAAGTATGTTCTATGCGAGGTGTTTCTATGATACGATCCAAGATGATCGAGTATGACAACTTTATGTTGTATAATTTAGGTAGTAGCCATGTCTCATGCAAAGAAAGTGGAAGTTCGGAGAGGAGTGAGTTCACCTTATCTTCGATAGTCTTGGCTCGGGCTCTTGCCATTGGTCCAAGTGGTGTCGTTGGAGGTGTAGGTGTGTCCATGGGGATGATCGTGGGATGCTCCGCATCACGATACATAGGTAACCGGTTGTGGGGACCCCGACTCATAAGTCGTGATCACCATATGCACGTGTACAGTGATCCTAGAGATCAATGCTCAGTGAACACACAGAAGCTGTATAACAAGAGTCTTACATCCATACATACCATCTTACGTAAATTATGACCATTATGCTCCAGTCTTGAGTATAACTTCGCAGCGGAAATCTTCGTTGATAACTCGGACCCATGCCATCTGCCTTAACCCTACATGCATTCTGACTCCGAAATACTAATTGGACTTTTCTAGGATACCTTTGGTCATATGAGGAATGACCAAAGTGGTTTCATTGGGATTGGGTCAGTGGATATTTCTGAACATTTCAATATGATGGAATCAATGGATTTATGGATTTGCAAGAAGAGTACAGAAATATATTTTTGAAAAATGAGCAGAGGAATCCATTTAACAGAGGATTATTTTAGAAGCATCTAGGATTTGGTTTCACTGGATTTGGAGTCAAAATGAATATTCTATGGATTTGCAAAGTTGACAAACATGAAGAAATGGCTCCTTATTTTGTAGGGCAAAGAAAGTATTACTAAAAATGTTCATAACCTAATTTATGAACTTAGATATATCTGCAAATTTGAATCATGGCATTTAGATCAAATTTGAGCTCTCTGTGATTTTCTAAAGTTCATCACAAAAATGAAAAATGGGGTTTTAATAAATATTTATGAAGAAAAAGTTTTTGGAAAAATGTGCAAATAGAACCACGTGATAGATTAGGATTTATGGATCCCCTAGAAATTTGAATCATCAAATTTGGAGTTAATTTGATTTATTCATGTGCTTTTGAAGTCTACTGAGAAAAAGAAAAAGGAAAAGGGGGGCTTTACCCTTATCCTGTGCGCAAGGCGAGAGATAGGCGGCGGGCCGGCCCAGCTGCACGGCCGCATGTAGGCTGTCGACGCAGGAGGCGTATTCTCATGAATACGCCTTCCTCCGGCGAAGGCGGCAGCTGGCGGAGCCCGTCTCCACTCAAATAGGGTGTGGCCCTCCAGTCAGTGGCTCAGCCACGCTGGCTGGCCGACAGGCGGGGCCCGCTGGCAGGTTCTTCCTCCACCTCCCGCGCGGGTGCGACAGGAGACAGAGGAGGCGCTCGACGCCAGTTGCCGGCGCTACAGGGAGTCTCCGGCGATGCTCTGCCCACCGGCGTGCTCAGGAGACCCGACCGCGTCCAACCGTGGGTGGCACGGTCGCCCAGGGGCACCGGGCAGAGCAGGGTGCTGGCCGCGGCAGACGGGACTGGCGGTGAGATCTGGGCACGGCGAGGCAGGCACGGGGAGGAAGGACTTATGTGCGGGGAGAGTTGGCGGTGGTCCTGGTGCTGCTCTGGAACAAAGAGGTCGGGAGGAGGGGCTCTCAGTGCCGTGAATTTAGGCGGAGGCTGGCGGCATTGCTCCGGCCATGGAGATGGTTGGAGGGCGCAAGGAGGGGAGTGGGTTGGTCCAGGGGATGCACGGGAGGGAGAGAGAGCCAAATGGGTAGAGAGAGAGCTCGGGGGTGGCCTTAAGTAGCCGACCCATGGCTCACCATGGACGCGGCGCACGGGTGGCCGCGGCAACGGCTTGGGAGGCCAGGAGAGAGGGCGAGTGGCTGTCTACGGTGTTCGTGGGAGTTGAGTGGGGCGCTAGGAAGAGAGAGGAGGAGCAGGGCGAGCTGCACGCAGCTACAGGAGCTGCGCGAGCATTGGCCGAGCCGGGCGGCTCTGGGCATGCGCCGCAGGAGGTGAGAGAGAGGGGGAGACGAGGGGGCCTGCACGGCTGTCATGTTGCGGACGTCAAGGACCTCGACTGGCGCGAGGGGGAGGCTCGAGGTGGTCGGGGGACGCGGCGTCGACGGTCGAGAGCGCGATGACGTGCTCCAGAGCATGTCTTTGGCCAGCGTCCGCGGCTTTTCCGCGCGCACTCGCGCGTCCACTTGTGTCTAGTGGCTGCATGGGGAGTAAACAAAGTGGAAATGGCATTGGATGCCTTGGGGAGCCAGTAGAAGAGAGGAGGGGTAGAGGGAGAGTGAAAATGCTGCTGTCTAGAGAAGAAAAGTGGATCCCTACCCCCCTTCATCATTGCCTCTCGGGCAGGGAAGCAAACCAGAGGTAGAGGGGGACTAGGAGAGGTTGTGGGAAGAAGTTCAGCTCATGGAGATTAGTGGAAATGGCCAAAACATGCATTTTAAGTTTCTGCCAGAAGGTGTTTGATGTAGGTTTGGGCAAGCAAATGGACTTCCCTTGTCATGAGGCTTGACAGGGTCAAATGGACTGAGAAAATAAGAGGTTCCACCAAGATTGAGTTCATTTGGGCAAAGTAGCCAATGTAACTTTGGTAAACTCTAGAAATCAACAGAAATGACTTTTCCAAGATTTAGTCATGCAAATCTATTCTCCTTGATGCACCACTTGGTGTAGTGTCATCATTTGAGGATTTTAACATGTCCACAAAAATCCAGATGAAAAGGACACATTTGGCAATGTAGAGTTGTTCAAATTTGGTTCTGGACAGAAAGGGTTTTAGAACACTTTGATCATTATATCCTTCTCTCCAACTTGTGCCATTTTTCCTAGATGCATTATTACACCATTTGAGCAGGTGCACCAAGTTTGAGAGCATTTGGACATGTTTGGCAGTGCAAAGTTGTTCAAACTTGAAAAAGGACAGAAATGGTTTTGAGAGGGTTTGGTGGGGCTATATTGTTATCCATGACATGACACTTTGTAGGATCCTCAAGTAGGTCATTTTGGATATGATAGAATTTTCCTGTATTTAATGGAGAATATTTTCTTTGTAAACATTTCAAAAGCTTGGAATGTCCAAAAATAGTTTTTGAGGGATTTGACCAATAATTTGAACATGACCATGTGTTGAAACTCTTATATATGGACAATATATGTCCACCGAGCTTCCCTAAATTTTCTCAAATATTTTTGAAACATTAAAATAATTTTAACCTATTAAAGACCATTTCTGGCCTTAATAAAAAGCCTTTAAATAAAATAGGAAAATAACTTTTAAAATTATATTTTTGTGGTTTCTGGGTGTCCTATATCTAATAGGAGTCAAATATATTTTTATAAAGATTTTTACTGCCCTTAATTAAGTACTTGAAGTGCAAATCTCAATTCAGGGGTTTTTGGAAAACTAATTTTTGAAAATACTATTTGGCCAAATTATTTTTGTAAGAAATTATTTTTATGTCCTATACACATGGCATGATCATTGGGCAAGGTTTTGGATCAAGGAGAAGGAGTATAAGAGTTGGAGGATTTATTTGATTTTTAGAGCACTTGCAACCAACACACAAAAATCAAATCAAGCAAAGACCTAAACACTCAAAAGTTTTTGTCAAACCACATTTTATCATGATTAATTAGCTTAAGTGTTGTGGCATGAAAATCTGGGTGTGACAGACCTACCCCCGTTACAAGAATCTCGTCCCCGAGATTCCCAAACTAGGCGCGGAAAGGAATACGAAAACTTGGATCCAGGGTAGTCTTCACGTTCTCATATTGCTCCTGCTTCCGAGTGGTGCTCCATTGACCCTTGAAGTACTTGATGATGTGCTTTCTTTATGACGTTCTACTTGATCCAGGTTGATAAGGGGTCTCTTGCGTAAGTCAGGTTGGACCGGGGGTCGATGGCTCAGTGACCGATGTCCTGGTCGAGGTCGGGCTAGTTAGGAAGTTGGAAACACTCTCGAGGTTGTGTTGTGTGGGAAAACGTTGTGCATAGTGGGTAACTAAGGTGGTAACTCCAGCTGGCAACTATCTTCTCTTTCGTCTCGTAGCAATCTCGGCGGGGTTGTTAAATCTTGGTGTGAGCTTCCTTTTGACATGGAAATGCTTGGTTCTTTCAAGAGGAGTGGTTTGCAGATACGCACGGTCTTCGACGAGTAAGTTCACTTCTTGACGATGGTGGTTGGTATAGTTCTTCCTCCTTGACATGGCGGTCTTCAGATGTTCCCTAACCAGCTGAACGGTTCTTCTTCCGTCTTCAGGTAGGCAAGTAGGTCACCAAATAAAGATGACCACCAACTTGTCCAAGTACTCCATGAAGACTCGTTCATGGGGTACATAAAGTAGGATGGGGCATTGATGGTGGTCACAGTTGAGTATTGGCCAAGGTTTCCTTGTCCTAGAGCCAAAACCCATTGTCATGATCCGACCATGTCGTGGCTTGGTAGGGCTTAAGGGTTTCAAGGATTCTAGCATGCGGGTGAACGTTTATCATCTAGTCCTTAAGCATAGTTTCTAAGATGCCAATAGTTCTATCTAGTCCTCTAAACAAATCACTTATACCACCGAAAGCATCATCTCGTGTAGGTCAACTCCAATCATCACTCACGCTATTCATGTCCTCACGACGGCCAAGAGGAGGTTTAACATAATTATACATGTCTACGATCCCCAAAAAATCATATGTATGGCTACCCCTAAGAATCCGTGGGTAGGGCATTCATGCTGCTAAGCTTGAGTTGAACATGACAATTCAAGTGCTCATCCTATTCTCCCAAGGTCTAAGATAAAGCATCTCTATCCTAAGGAAACATGTCGTAAGCCACTCCAAAATCTTGTTTCCTTCCTATGAATCAACTCCATCAACCCATTAACTTCCATCAATCACTACATAATCCATTAATTGTACAAATCCAATGTCTATGGTGTTCCACACAATCTTCTAAAGTCCCTATAATCCCCAAATACTTGAAAGGGATACCTTACTGTAGTTAGTCCACCAATTTCCATTATCATGGTCAAGTAAACTCCAAGGTCAAGCTTATATAGATCCCTAAATCAACACCGACAATTAATCCATTCTCCTAGTTTATTGTCCTCCAAGAAACATGGTATCATGATTGAGATCATCAGTCTAAATCCAATTTACTCCGAACCATGTAGACTCACTTCAGCATCTATACTCCACTAGGATCACCTATTTAAATCCAGATATCGTGTTCAACAAGAATTCCTACATGTTTCCTTCAAGTTATTATCGTAATGTCAGCTATCTCCTATCAATGTCCCTTGGCTAAGTCTAATCCTTATGCTTCCGAGAATTTCAGCTTGCGACCATGATTGTCCTACTAAAATCCAGTTTACTCAAGGGTAATGGAAGTTATGCTACTCCATCAACATGATCCCACCAAGTTCATCTACCAACATGAAAGCCTCATGATTTACCAAAGTCTCAGATAATTCCTCAAGGTCACTGATACAAACTCATGAAGTCATTTGTCCTCTATTCCTATATCCTCAAATTGGTCTTCCTTATGGCATCGTTAGTTCTTGTGCTATATTAGGATGATAATGTGCTCGTTCACTCTGTCCACTAGTTTTGTAATGAACCCGGTGGGAAGCAATGGTTACTGAGGCTTCACTAGTCCCCTTGCAATTTGTAGGTTAACACACGGTTAAGAATTCGAGCTAGGGTATCTCATGAAGTCTCGAGGGGTCTAGGGATGGGTGTCTAGTCTGGAGGGTTAAACATAACTCTAGAGTGTCGCACCTGGTCGAGGACGAGGTAGCAAAAAGTCTTCATTGCTAGCTGGTTGCCGAGGTAGAATCCTTGGTGTATTTTGTCTTGCCGGTCTTCAGTTGAGGAGAGAGATGAGAGGGAAAATAGAAGAGAGGAGGGGAATGCCAAAAGGGGGATCTATAGTGCAAGTGCAAACAAACAGGTGCAAAATGGGCCAAACCAAAGAAACAAGGTAAGGAAGGTGATATAGTCGTGCACTTGTTGCCTAGGGCAAAAGTGCGACCTATATCAAAACACAAACAAATAAAAACGAGAAACACACAATCATGGTTCTATTCAACCCATCATACGGACTTGACTGCACATAGGGGGTACACGACTCATCCTACCCTAGGGGTTCTCAGATTCAGTAGTCGTGCTTTGGTCCGTGCCTCGTGCAGTCTTCTGGGTTTTCCTCAGGGGTTGCTACGTCTCTTGCAGTTGTTCGATCAAACAATCCGGGTTGAGCCTGAAGATTCTTCAACAACTTCTCACCTGTTGAAGTGATGGGGTGAAGGTGACTCCTCGTATCAGGTATTGGCTCGGTCTTCTGTTGTCTTCTTAATCATGATGATCCCTTTTTGTCTTCTAAGGCGTCGATGGTACCAAGTAGGTAATCCTTTATGCAATGACATTAACAAGGCATAGTAGAGGTCCAACATGTTGGTTACGTTGATGACAACTTCGACACCAAGAGCGGGGGATGAGGAGAACCGTTTTCCTGCTCACTATAGTGAGGCGGACCAAATGGCAAGGTTCTCATCCACCGGTGGTTGCCGATACAACAACGGTAAGGACATGATTGCTCTATTAGCGATGTATATCATGATCCTGCATATCTTACACCCTGATCGTCATTGGATTAGGTTGCATCATCCTGGGGAAAATTCAAAGCTGTCACCATCTTCCGGATCTTGGTTTCCTCAATCATTGAGAAGGCGTTTTCCATCTTGTCGTGGTGTCACCAAGCTTGTGTTCAGAAGGTGTGGGTGAATGTATGGCAAGATGTCTTCTTCTCGATTACCCACGAGGATTACAGGGAATCCAATGGTCAGGGGCTTAAAGGTACTAGCGACCATTTGCTAAAGTTTTGAAGGGGAAGAGATCAATAAGGAAAATATATCTTAGTTTTTGAAAAACTCAGTGGGGAAGAGAAGTGTAGATAGTTTTTGAAAATTAGTAATAGTTTTGAAAATAGTTTTAACCTAACTAACGACCATGCTAACTAAGGCTTCCTACAGTCAGGATGGCTCTAATACCAGCTCTATGGGGACCCCGACTCATAAGTCGTGATCACCATATGCACGTGTATAGTGATCCCAGAGATCAATGCTCACTGAACACACAGAAGCTATATAACAAGAGTCTTACATCCGTACATACCGTCTTACGTAAATTATGACCATTATGCTCCAGTCTTGAGTATAACTTCGCAGCGGAAATCTTCGTCGATAACTCGGACCCATGCCATCTGCCTTAACCCTTCAGGCATTCTGACTAGGAAGCGTCCTAGCTCGCACGATCGTCACCAAAGAACTGTTCAATATATCTTGTCTTTCATGCCTGGCCAATAGAATAACCAGTGGCAAGCCAATGAGTACTTTGAATGTACTCGCAAGCAACCCATGCTTTGGTTCAAGATACAACAATGCATGATATAGGTAATTTTTTGCAGAAAGCTAGTTTTGAGTGCAATGACATGTTCAACAACTTGTAAGACATGCATCAGGAGAATTCAATTAACCATGAGGACAGGTTACAGATATCAACATAAATAGAGTGGGCATCAACCCAACTCAATCATGTCAAGTCCTTTGACTTGACCCAAGTAGTTCTCCTGTAGTGATCAAACCTCAAACAGTTTGATCTCTGTGCTCCGGTGTCATCCCTGGATCAGTAATGCTGACACCACACAGTACTTCGAAGGATTTATAGCAGAGTGGCAATCACACACTTATTACATCGATGTCTCAAAAGAGAACTTATTACAATAAATATGGCTTAAGGCCATCTAGTGTCGATAACAGCGGAAGACTTGGAAGATAAATGGGTCCATCAACTCCAACGACATCACTGAGTATAGAACCACGACCTAAAAGCACCTTAATCGTCGTCTGAAAAGTCTGCAACATTAACGTTGCAGCCCGAAATGGGTCAGCACATGGAATATGCTGGCAAGGTAACACATAGAGAGTAATGGAATGGAACAGCTATACTATATGCATATTTGGCTGGTGGAAAGCTCTATGGTTACTGTTTTGCGTAAAGCCAATTTTTCCCTACTGCAAAGGAATAAATTTATTTAACTATCATGGTGGTTGTTAAACATTGAGAATGGTTGACAGCATTCTCAATCCCAATTAAAAGTACAATTAAAACCCAACAATATTAATTAGAAGTAACATGTTGAGATTCACATGATATTCAAGTACTAGATACTCAACATTGTCCATAACCAGGGACACGGCTAATCATGATTAGTTTGTTACACTCTGCACAGGTTTGCGCACTTTTCCCCACAAGACTCGATCGCCTCCGTTGGATTTCTCGCACTACTGGTGTTTGAGAAACGGATGACCGACACACAGTCTTTCAGAAGCGCTAGCACCTTACGATTGATAGACCGGTACACGTACTTTCCCCTACATCTGCTAGTCTACCCTGTAAGAGTTCGCACGACTTAGTCAACTATGCCAGAGCCCATAATGGTTTGTGGCTGCACACGTAAGTATTTAGCATGAAAGATCTTATGATCCCTTTGAGCTTGGGTGGCGGTCCATAAAAAAACAGGCAAGTCCTGATAGACATCAGGTGCCTCAATACACCCAGATGTGTGTTTAAGTTGCCACCTTAGATAAACCATTAAAATTATCAATCTCACATCTGTCATGGATATCACTCACCCAATCCACGTCTACTAGCATAGCATGGCATAATAAGCAAACGTAGAAGTAACTCCCAAAGGTTTCATAATAAACAGGTAATAGGTACTACCTCATCTACTTCCCATCCCACAATTTAATTAGATCCTAATCATGCAATGTGTGAGGATGGATCTAATGCAATAAAACTGGGTTGTAGAAAAGGTATGATCAAAGTGTTACTTGCCTTGCTGATGATCCGCGAGTCCTAGAGATTCGAAGTAACAGGCGGCGCAATCCGGGTAATCTATCACAGACAAACAACAAGCATACAATAAGTACTCATCTAATGCACAGGTAAAACTCGAACAAGAGATCGAACCAGAAAGTTCAACTTAAGAACTCAGGTTGCAAGGAAAGAAAGAACCGAACAAAGAAACCAAAAACAAACGGCGGAGAACAACTCGGTTCTAGCAAGTTGAATCTAGGTCAAATTTTACCGTAGCAAAAACTTAGTTAAAGTTGATTAGACGGAACGGCGGTTTTGAAACAAAACTCCAGGCGCTTGAATCACCTGATTCCGATAAACGAGCGAGAAGATAGACTAGAAAGAAGATCGGATCTGAGACCGCGATCGCGGAATAAATCCGACGAAAGGAAAAAGAAGAACGGTTGAACGAACGGACGTTCGTTAACCTAGAAGAAATCCGGTGATCATGTTCGTTAGGACGAATGGTCCGGCGAATGATCTCGGGCAACTAAATCGGAAAAGAAGACGGATCCGATCTAGGGTTTCGAGAAAAGAAAACCGAACGAAAAACCGATCTAGAAAACCGGAATGGTTTCGCGAAGAAAAACGAATCGGAGAAAAAGAATCGGAACGATTAGAAGAAAACGATCCGATGAAAAGAAGAGATGCGACGCGGGGCTACCTCCGGCGAGGAACTCCGGCGGCGTGGGCGTGGGGCGGCGGCAAGGTGCGGCGGCGGTGGTGTGGCGGCCGCGGCACGGGTGACGCAGGGCGCGGCGGCGTGGGGCACTAGGGCGCGACGCGGGTGAGGGTTGGCGCGGCACGGGTGTGGGGTGCGGTGGTGCTTGGGGCTTTGGATTTGATGCTTTAGAGAGGGGGGGTGCTTGTGTATTTATATTGGGGAGGGGAGGGATTTACTTGGGGTAGGGGACAAGGAATTAGACTAGGACTAGGAAAGAAAAGAGGGAAAGAGATCTAAAATAAAAAAAACGAACAAGTGGAGTCCAACAAGGACTCCAGCGGCGGCGGCTCCCTGGCTGCGCCAGGCGCGCGCGCGGTGGCCTTTGGCCTCTGGCCGGCTGGCTCGGTGGCTTGGGCCTTTTTCCCAATTCGCTGGAATATATATATATATATTTTTAAATCGGTTCCGCGCTCGGAAAAAAAGAAGAAAGAGATCTAAACGAACTCCAAAACTAATAAAGTAAATTTTCCCCGACTCCTAAAAATGAGTCGAACAAAATGAACTTTTCTCCGGGCCTAAAATGCAAATTTTTAAAACGCGCATTTTTTCCCTATCCAAACAAAAGGGCAAATGAAACTCCGATAAAACCAATGATCCTTTCTTCAAAATTTGCGAGGACTCAAATATGAAAAAGATGAAATCTCCAACTCTCTCCGAGGGTCCTTGAGTTGCGTGAAATTTCTAGGATCGGCAAAATGCAAGAAAATATGATATGCATGATGATCTATTGTATAACATTCCAAATTGAAAATTTGGGATGTTACAAACCTACCCCCCTGTGATGGCCTGGCTTATTAGGGATGATAGACTACTCATATCAATAAGGAATTCCTTCTTTTCCGGGAGCCCATTCGGACAGAACTTCAAAGTTAAGCGTGCTCAACTTGGAGTAGTGTCAGGATGGGTGACCGACCGGGAATTTGCTCCCGGGTGCGCACGAGTGAGGACAAAGTGCGCAGAAAAGACTAGTATTGATCTGTGGGGCCAGTCTAGATCCTGTCAGGAGTAACGACCACCGGCGGGTGTGTTCGGGGCGTTACAAGTTGGTATCAGAGCCGACCCTCGCGGTTACACGGATGGTTGCGGACAGGTGCGTGGTCATGTTGTTCATGACGTTTGTGACCCGTCGTGGCACCCGGCATGGCACATGTACCATACTGGAAGCACAGACGTTTGTGCCAAGAGGGAACGTTCCTGTGGCCCGACGAGGACGTCGGTTCCTCTGAGTGGGGGTGTATGTGATGGCCTGGCTTATTAGGGATGATAGACTACTCATATCAATAAGGAATTCCTTCTTTTCCGGGAGCCCATTCGGACAGAACTTCAAAGTTAAGCGTGCTCAACTTGGAGTAGTGTCAGGATGGGTGACCGACCGGGAATTTGCTCCCGGGTGCGTACGAGTGAGGACAAAGTGCGCAGAAAAGACTAGTATTGATCTGTGGGGCCAGTTTAGATCCTGTCAGGAGTAACGACCACCGGCGGGTGTGTCCGGGGCGTTACACCCCCTTAAGATGAATCTTGCCCTCGAGATTCGGGTTGGCTAGAAAATGGGTGACGGTGGTCCTTGAGCAAATCTTCTTCTCTCTGCCAGGTGGCTTCATCCTCTGAGTGGTGGTTCCACTGAACTTTGCAAAACTTGATAACCTTGCTGCGGGTAACTCTGCTGGCAAACTCGAGAATCTTGTCTGGTTTCTCTTCATACGTTAAGTCATCCTTCAACTGAATTGTTTCAAGCGGTACTGTATCTCTTAACGGTACCTCCGCCATCTTGGCGTGACATTTCTTCAGTTGAGAAACATGGAATACATCATGAACTCCTGACGGTCCCTCTGGTAATTCCAACTTATACACGACTTCTCCCATACGTTGCAAGATCTTATATGGTCCAACGAAACGCGGTGCTAATTTTCCCTTAACTCCAAAGCGCTTAACTCCTCGAAGTGGGGATACTCGGAGATACACCTTGTCTCCGGTTTCATAAACTGTCTCCTTGCGTTTAGCATCTGCGTAGCTCTTCTGCCTGGACCGGGCTACCTTGAGCCTATCGTGAATCAATTTCACCTTCCGTTCAGACTCCTTAATCAAATCTGGTCCAAAGAATTGACGGTCTCCAACTTCGTCCCATGACAACGGTGTCCTGCACCTCCTTCCGTATAAAGCTTCGAAAGGTGCCATCTTCAGACTGGTTTGGTAACTGTTGTTATAAGAAAACTCCGCATACGGCAAGTTATCGTCCCAACTAGATCCATAATCTAGTGCACAAGCTCTGAGCATATCCTCCAAAATCTGATTGACTCTCTCGGTCCGTCCATCTGTTTGCGAATGAAAAGCGGTGCTGAACTCTAGCCTGGTTCCTAAAGTCTCATGCAACTGATTCCAAAACTTTGAGGTAAATTGGGTTCCTCTGTCTGATACAATACTCCTCGGAACTCCATGCAAACAAATGATCCTAGTCATGTATATCTTCGCCAACTTAGCACTGGTGTAAGTGGTCTTGACTGGAATGAAATGTGCTACCTTCGTCAAATGATCAACTACTACCCATATCGAGTCATATCCTGGTTTCGTCATGGGTAGTCCTGTGATAAAATCCATGCCTATCTTATCCCACTTCCATTCGGGTATCGGCAATGGCTGCAACAATCCGGCTGGCTTCTGATGTTCTGCCTTTACTCTATGACATACGTCACAAACTGCTACATATGCTGCAATATCCTTCTTCATTTCGGTCCACCAGAATGTCTCCTTTAAATCCAAATACATCTTGGTATTTCCTGGGTGAATCGAATACGGTAAATCATGTGCCTCTTGTAGAATCAACTTCCTGATCTCTGGGTCATTTGGCACATAAACACGGTCCTCAAACCATAGGGTATCGTGCTCATCCTCACGAAATCCCTTTGCTTTTCCTTTGCTTAGTTTCTCCTTTATAGAAGCAATCTCCTTGTCAGATTTCTGAGCTTCTCTGATTTTATCCATCAATGTTGACTGAATCTCCAATGCTGCTACATAGCCTTTCGGAACTATCTCCAAACTTAGTTCACGAAGGTTTTCTGATAACTCCTTTGGTATATTTCCCGTCATTAACGTATTGACATGGCTCTTATGGCTCAATGCGTCAGCTACTACATTAGCTTTACCGGGATGGTAATGCAATCTCATATCATAATCCTTGATGAGCTCCAACCATCTCCTTTGTCTAAGATTCAATTCCTTCTGCGTGAAAATGTACTTCAAACTCTTGTGATCCGTGTACACCTCACAATGATTTCCAATGAGGAAATGTCTCCACGTCTTCAATGCATGCACTACGGCTGCTAACTCCAAATCATGCGTGGCGTAATTCAACTCATGAGGCTTCAGTTGTCGTGAAGCATACGAAACAACTCTTCCTTCCTGCATAAGCACTGCTCCAAGTCCTCGACGTGAAGCGTCGCAATACACCTCATAATCCTTGGTTTGATATGGCAAAATCAATACCGGTGAGGTAACCAAACGTTTCTTCAACTCCTGGAAACTAGCCTCACACTCCTCAGTCCAATTGAACTTAGTATCCTTCTTCAACAACTCCGTCATAGGCTTTGCAATCTTTGAAAAGTTCTCACTGAATCTCCGGTAATATCCTGCGAGTCCAAGAAAACTCCGGATCTCTCCAACTGTCATTGGTGCTTCCCATTCGGTTACGGTCTCAACCTTTGCAGGGTCAACTGCTATCCCTTCTCCGGATATAACGTGTCCGAGAAATCCTACTTTCTTCAACCAAAACTCACATTTGCTAAATTTGGCATATAACTGATGTTCCCTTAGCTTCTCCAATACCAAACGCAAATGCTCCTTATGCTCTTCTTCATTCTTCGAATAAACCAGGATATCATCAATGAACACTACGACGAACTTATCCAAAAACTCCATAAACACCTTGTTCATCATGTTCATAAAATAGGCAGGCGCGTTAGTCAATCCAAATGGCATAACGGTATACTCATACAGTCCATATCTTGTGGTGAATGCTGTCTTAGGTATATCCTACTCTCGAATCTTCAACTGGTGGTACCCTGATCGCAAGTCGATCTTAGAAAACACTTTAGCTCCTTGCAAACGATCAAACAGATCATTAATCATTGGCAGTGGGTACTTGTTCTTGATGGTTACTTCATTAAATCCACGATAATCAACAACCATCCTCAATGATCCATCCTTGTTTTCTACTAGAAGTACGGGTGATCCCCAAGGCGAAGAACTTGGGCGAATGTAACCCTTCTCCAATAACTCCTTAATCTGATTCTTAATTTCTACCAAATCCTTTGCTGGCATCCTATACGGTCTCTTTGATATTGGGCCTGTACCTGGCAACAACTCAATCAAAAACTCAATGTCTCTATCCGGTGGCATGCCTGGCAACTCTTCCGGAAATACATCAGGAAAATCCTTTACCACTGGTACTTCCTCCTGCACGACTCCTGTCAGGCAATTTACTTGTGTCCTATTTGGCACATGTCGGGATACATACTTGATCCTTCTTCCTTCTGGCGTTTGTAAGCAAAATTGACTTACTAGCACAATCGATGTTTCCTCCATACATCGACAACCAATCCATACCAAGGATTACATCCAAACCTTGAGATTCCAGAATAATCAAATCCGTTGGGAAAACATGCCTTCCTATGCTTAATGGCACTTGAAAACATCCTTGACTGGCCATGTACTATGCTCCTGGCGAACTTACTAGCATAGGTGTTTTAAGAATCCTAGTGGGCAGGCTATATTTTCCACAAATCCCCTTGATATGTATGAATGTGATGCACCAGTATCGAAAAGAACGAGTGCGGTAAATGACTTAACCAAAAACTTACCGATTACTGCATCAGGCTGATCTTCAACCTCCTCCACGTTAACGTGGTTCACCTGTCCCCTATTAAAAGGGTTCGGCTTCTTCCCTGAGCTTCCATTGCCGTTTCCATTCTGGCCTTCAGGACATTCATTGGCATAATGTCCGGTCTTGGAACACTTGAAACAGGTGACTTGGCTCAGGTCTCTCTTGGATGGGGTCGATGGGGTGGTCCGATTCTGGCCGTGGCTTCCTCCATTCCCATTACCATTCTTGTGGCCATTGTGGTTGTGCGAACTACCTCCTCCATGGGTATGCTGAAGCTGAAATCCCGATTTTGGGGTAAAATGGGGCTTCTGCTGGGCTCCAGAGTTATACTTCCCCTGTCCATACTTCCTCTTGTGGTTCTCAATCTGCTGTTGCTTCCCTTCAATCATGATGGCACGATCTACCAACTCCTGGTAGTTTCTGAAACTTGCTACCATCAATTGCATGCTTAGCTCATCATTCAATCCTTCCAGAAACTTCTCCTGCTTAGCTGCATCCGTAGCAACGTCATCTGGGGCATAACGTGCTAACTTGCTGAAGTCATCTATGTACTGGCCAACTGTCCTTCCTCCTTGGCGCAAGTTGCGAAACTCACGCTTCTTCATGGCCATAGCTCCTGCTGAAACGTGTGCAGTGTGGAAAGCTTGCTGAAACTGATCCCATGTGACAGTGTCAACTGGGAAAGTGGCTGTGAAATTCTCCCACCATGCTGCCGCGGGTCCCTCCAACTGATGTGCGGAAAACTTTACTTTCTCACCATCCGTGCATCCTGCAGTGGTCAACTCCCTTCCTATCTTGCGGAGCCAATCGTCTGCTACTATCGGCTCGATGCTACTAGAAAACACCGGCGGATTTAGCCTAAGGAAACGGGCTAAGTGGTCAACAGGGGGTGGTGGTGGTGGTGGGTTGTTGTTGTTGTTGTTCTGCTGATTCTGGGCTAACATTTGCATCAACTGATTCTGCTGTTGGATCAACTGAGTGAGCTCCGATGGAAATCCAGTGTCACGTCTCGGAGGCATCTGAGGATTTTTAGAAAAGAAGAGATATAAGAATAGAATGAGGCCTAAAGAGAAAACACTACCCCAAATGCACATGAGCAAATTCACACAAAATCACTTCATTCAATCAAACAAGGGCATACAATCGATCTAGCTATCGCAAAAGTGCTCGAACTATAGTGTTTACATGGGGGAAAATACTACTAATATTTGGTGGTCATCTAGAAATTTGAACCGACGGAAGACTCCATGATGTCCGCTCCAGCTTCGTCGTCAAAGTCGGGTTCACTTGGATCTGAATCGGTGTCGTCGATGATGATGTAGTTATCCGGGCATGCGACGTACTCGTCTTCCTTCCTGGATGCTAACTCCCTCTTGAGTTCTTCAATCTCTTGCTTAAGATCGATGTTGTGTCTTGCTACAGCTACTATCTCATCCATGTCGTCCTTGCGTGTAGCCTTCAGTTCTGCTTCTAGCTCGATGATCCTTGTCTTTGCATTCTTCAACTCTATCATATCATTGCACATCTGGTTCTCATGGCGTCGAATGTGCTGGTTTAACTCCTGGTTGAATGCTGCAATGGATCTATCCTTCTTGGTGCTGACTAAGTCCCATTGTTCATCTCGGCGTCCGCAAATCTGGTAGATAGTGTCCTTGAGGTCTTCTTGATAAACTTCTCCAATGCGTCCTATGGTGATATGGGCTGCCATGCTCTTTCCTAGACTCCAAGTTGGTGCATTGAAAACACTATCTATGGGCTTCGTGATTGACGCGAATGTTCTTCCCGGAATGTGAGCTTGAATCTTCCAGCGCTCCTCTTCAGGCAAAGTGGCGTTGAAAGTTCCCGTGAAACTTGGTAATCCAATGTTTAGGTACTTGGTGACTTCCTTCAAGTGAAATCCAAAAGGTGTGCCTTCATCCGGTTGAGCGTACTTAATCTTCGCGTCCTTCATCCTAAAGAGTAGAAAAGATGAGGAGTTAGAAAATGAGGAGAGAATAGTGACCTATGGCTTTAACTTAGTGGTTGTGTCCTACAGTCAGCGTGTGCTCTGATACCATCTCTGTAGCGATCATACCTCAAACAGTTTGATCTCTGTGCTTCGGTGTCATCCCTGGATCAGTAATGCTGACACCACACAGTACTTCGAAGGATTTATAGCAGAGTGGCAATCACACACTTATTACATCGATTTCTCAAAAGAGAACTTATTACAATAAATATGGCTTAAGGCCATCTAGTGTCGATAACAGCGGAAGACTTGGAAGATAAATGGGTCCATCAACTCCAACAGCATCACTGAGTATAGAACCACGACCTAAAAGCACCTTAATCGTCGTCTGAAAAGTCTGCAACATTAATGTTGCAGCCCGAAACGGGTCAGCACATGGAATATGCTGGCAAGGTAACACATGGAGAGTAATGGAATGGAACAGCTATACTATATGCATATTTGGTTGGTGGAAAGCTCTATGGTTACTGTTTTGTGTAAAGCCAATTTTTCCCTACTGCAAAGGAATAAATTTATTTAACTATCATGGTGGTTGTTAAACATTGAGAATGGTTGACAGCATTCTCAATCCCAATTAAAAGTACAATTAAAACCCAACAATATTAATTAGAAGTAACATGTTGAGATTCACATGATATTCAAGTACTAGATACTCATGATTGTCCATAACCGGGGACACGACTAATCATGATTAGTTTGTTACACTCTACAGAGGTTTGCGCACTTTTCCCCACAAGACTCGATTGCCTCCGTTGGATTTCTCGCACTACTGGTGTTTGAGAAACGGATGACCGAGACACAGTCTTTCAAAAGCGCTAGCACCTTACGATGGATAGACCGGTACACCTACTTTCCCCTACATCTTCTAGTCTACCCTGTAAGAGTTCGCACGACTTAGTCAACTATGCCAGAGCCCATAATGGCTTGTGGCTGCACACGTAATTATTTAGCATGAAAGATCTTATGATCCCTTTGAGCCTGGGTGGCGGTCCATAAAAAAACAGGCAAGTCCTGATAGACATCAGGTGCCTCAATCCACCCAGATGTGTGTTTAAGTTGCCACCTTAGATAAACCATTAAAATTATCAATCTCACATCTATCATGGATATCACTCACCCAATCCACGTCTACTAGCATAGCATGGCATAATAAGCAAACGTAGAAGTAACTCCCAAAGGTTTCATAATAAACAGGTAATAGGTACTACCTCATCTACTTCCCATCCCACAATTTAATTAGATCCTAATCATGCAATGTGTGAGGATGGATGTAACGCAATAAAACTGGGTTGTAGAAAAGGTATGATCAAAGTGTTACTTGCCTTGCTGATGATCCGCGAGTCCTAGAGATTCGAAGTAACAGGCGGCGCAATCCGGGTAATCTATCGCAGACAAACAACAAGCATACAATAAGTACTCATCTTATGCACAGGTAAAACTCGAACAAGAGATCGAACCAGAAAGTTCAACTTAAGAACTCAGGTTGCAAGGAAAGAAAGAACCGAACAAAGAAACCGAAAACAAACGGCGAAGAACAACTCGGTTCTAGCAAGTTGAATCTAGGTCAAATTTTACCGTAGCAAAAACTTAGTTGAAGTTGATTAGACGGAACGGCGGTTTCGAAACGAAACTCCAGGCGCTTGAATCACCTGATTCCGATAAACGAGCGAGAAGATAGACTAGAAAGAAGATCGGATCTGAGAACGTGATCGCGGAATAAATCCGACGTAAGGAAAAAGAAGAATGGTTGAACGAACGGGCGTTCGTTAACCTAGAAGAAATCCGGTGATCACGTTCGTTAGGACGAACGGTCCGGCGAATGACCTCAGGCAACTAAATCGGAAAAGAAGACGGATCCGATCTAGGGTTTCGAGAAAAGAAAACCGAACGAAAAACCGATCTAGAAAATCGGAACGGTTTCGCGAAGAAAAACGAATCGGAGAAAAAGAATCGGAACGATTAGAAGAAAACGATCCGATGAAAAGAAGAGATGCGGCGCGGGGCTACATCCGGCGAGGTCTCCGGCGAGGAACTCCGGCGGCGTGGGCGTGGGGCGGCGGCAAGGTGCGGCGGCGGTGGTGTGGCGGCAGCGGCACGGGTGACGCAGGGCGCCGCGGCGTGGGGCACTAGGGCGTGGCGCGGGTGAGGGGTGGCGCGGCACGGGTGTGGAGTGCGGTGGTGCTTGGGGCTTTGGATTTGATGGTTTAGAGGGGGGGGGGGGTGCTTGGGTATTTATATTGGGGAGGGGAGGGATTTACTTGGGGTAGGGGACAAGGAATTAGACTAGGACTAGGAAAGAAAAGAGGGAAAGAGATCTAAAAAAACGAACAAGTGGAGTCCAACAAGGACTCCGGCGGCGGCGGCTCCCTGGCTGCGCCAGGCGCGCGCGCGGTGGCCTTTGGCCTCTGGCCGGCTGGCTCGGTGGCTTGGGTCCAAGTCACGGGAATATTTTTTTAAATCGATTCCGCGCTCGAAAAAAAACAGAAAGAGATCTAAACGAACTCCAAAACGAACAAAGTAAATTTTCCCCGACTCCTAAAAATGAGTCGAACAAAATGAACTTTTCTCCGGGCCTAAAATGCAAATTTTTAAAACGCGCATTTTTTTCCCTATCCAAACAAAAGGGCAAATGAAACTCCGATAAAACCAATGATCCTTTCTTCAAAATTTGAGAGGACTCAAATATGAAAAAGACGAAATCTCCAACTCTCTCCGAGGGTCCTTGAGTTGCGTGAAATTTCTAGGATCGGCAAAATGCAAGAAAATATGATATGCATGATGATCTATTGTATAACATTCCAAATTGAAAATTTGGGATGTTACATCTCCCCACTTATCCAAACACACACATTGGTTTGTAAACATGTGGATGTAGCCCAAGAGCGGTTACCCAACTGTCCTTGACCGTGGACACCGCTATTCTAATAGTTTTACACTCTGCAGAGGTTGCACACTTTACCCACAAGATCTGGGGAACTTCCGTGTCATCCACAACCCGCGGTACCTCAAGTACTCGGGGTAAGCACCCGATCACTATCTTTCCCTAGACGACAGTAACATAGAGTCCAGTCGATTGGTAGTAACCCCCGTGCCCAACATTTCACATCTTAAAATTGTGGAGCCTCGCTCCCATATTCATCACATAACACAAGCACGGGGTACCAACGGTGTGTCCGGTGCCCTGTGAAAACAGTCATGGCCGCCCTACGTGCCACGACCCCATCGCGAGAGAGCGCAAAAACAACTCTCCCGTCACTAGTAATGCGGGCTCCAAGCTAGTATCGACCTAGGTAATCAATAATGCCCTTTCCCATATAAGGGTAGAGTGGTTGCGCATGTAAGGTTGGAATAACGTTCGCAACTTAAACCAATCCATTTTGAAAACAACACACACACTTGCCTTGGTACACCACTCTGTCATCTAGTGGTTACCAAACTCATTATCTCCTTCGGGCATAAGTGGCACCCGAGAGGGTTTTTGAAAAGTCTTTTGAAAACAATCTTACTCCAATCACCATGCATATTCCTGTCCCTTTTGCGTAGCAACTACTTTAGCATCCTATCTACTCTCACCGGCATAACCCTCATAGGAAGGTAGGGTCATGCATAATGCAAGTATCAACAAGGAAGTAACAGAGGTAACCCATCAAGGTGGTTACCACCTCAACATGATTCCGTTGCAACAACAATATGGTGCTATACGACATGCATAAAAAGGGTTTCTTAGACATGGTCAAAGGGCCGCTTTCCTGGTTCTTCAGAGTCTTCAAGTCTTCTGGTTCATCTCCGAGTATTTCGTCTACTTCGTCAACTAATGTCGGAAACAATCATAGTAAGCAACACAACAAGGCAGAAAATAAAATTCCTCTAAAAATGTTAATTGGACTTTTCTAGGATACCTTTGGTCATATGAGGAATGACCAAAGTGGTTTCATTGGGATTGGGTCAGTGGAAATTTCTGAACATTTCAATATGATGGAATCAATGGATTTATGGATTTGCAAGAAGAGTACAGCAATATATTTTTGAAAAATGAGCAGAGGAACCCATTTAACAAAGGATTATTTTAGAAGCATCTAGGATTTGGAGTCAAAATGAATATTCTATGGATTTGCAAAGTTGACAAACATGAAGAAATGGCTCATTATTTTGTAGGGCACAGAAAGTATTAGTAAAAATGTTCATAACCTAATTTATGAACTTAGATATATCTGCAAATTTGAATCATGGCATTTAGATCAAATTTGAGCTCTCTGTGATTTTCTAAAGTTCATCACAGAAATGAAAAATGGGGTTTTAATAAATATTTCTGAAGAAAAAGTTTGTGGAAATATGTGCAAATAGCACCATGTGATAGATCAGGATTTATGGATCCCCTAGAAATTTGAATCATCAAATTTGGAGTTAATTTGATTTATTTATGTGCTTTTGAAGTCTACTGAGAAAAAGAAAAAGGAAAAAGGGGGCTTTACCCTTATCCTGTGCGAAAGGTGAGAGATAGGCGGTGGGCCGGCCCAGCTGCACGGCCGCGCATAGGCTGTCGACGCAGGAGGCGTATTCTCATGAATACGCCTTGCTCCGGTGAAGGCGGCAGCTGGCGGAGCCCGTCTCCACTCAAACAGGGTGGGGCCCTCCTGAAGAATCCTCTACCTGAGTTGTGTTCATCATGTTGACCTTTACAAACTTGGAATTATGCTTGACCACTGCATTGCTGGCAGATCTTACAGGAGGAGGAGGCAGAAGGCGCCTTTGGTTGAAGCATTTGTTTGCATAGTGCCATTTCTGCTGATACTTGTTGCAAGTAACCTCTAAGAGCGGACGGTGATAAGGAGCACTTGATGTTGGAGCATGAGACGGAGCTTTGTTCTGATAGCCTGGGTTGGGTGGGTGGGAAGATCCATTGCAACCATTGCTCTTCTGCTGGCAAGGCTGACGGAACGGAGGAGGAGGAGGCAACTAGAACTTCTGTTGCTTAGCTACCACTTGAGTTGAAGAAGAAGATGGAGCTGCATCCCTGACTCTCTTCTTAGAAGCATCACACTTGAGCTGAGTAGCTTCTTGCTTTAGTGCCATGTTGTAGACTTCACCATACTTGGTCGGCTCAAAAAGCACGAGAGCTAATTGCAGATCTTCTCTGAGGCCACCTCTGAAATGATAAATCATGCACTTTTCGTCAGGAACGTCTTGTTTAGCGAAGCGAGCGAGCCTCTGGAACAGGATGTTGTATTGGTAAATAGACATGCTGCCTTGCTTGAGATTGCGGAACTCCTCGCGCTTACTGTCAGCAACACTTTGTGGAATGTGGTGAGCTTTGAAGTCTCGACGGAAATCATCCCAGGTAATCACACGACCTCCTCTGGAATCCTTGTATTGTTGATACCACTCAGCAGCTTGGTCTTTGAGTTGGAACGAAGCAAACTTGACAAAGTCCTCCGGCCTGACATTACTACACTCAAAATGTTTGCAGATATCCACGAGCCAGTCATCGGCGTCTATGGCCTCGACACAGTTACTGAAGGACTTCGGCTGGTTTGCGAGGAACTGATTGAGGGTAGCAAACTGAGGGATTGTTGCCTTGGCCTTGATTTCCTTGGTTGCCTTGCCATTGGTTGCACTCTTGCAAGAGTTGCAAAAGCATCTGAGTGTTGGTGTTGGTGGCGGCCATGACAGCTTTCCATGCCTCCGGAGGTGGAGGTGGTGGCGGAGGTTCCGGATTCTGACGCGTTGGAGGAGCCATCCTAAAGAGGCTGACAGCCGTTAGCATCTTGAAAGACAAAATTGAAGCTGAATCAATGGATCGAAATTGCAACATATAGCCAAGAATGAATGAATGAATTCCAAAGTAAATCATCACACTTCCATTAAGGTTGAGAAGCCACTTAGATAAAGGTAGAAGAACAAATCAACAAGGTACGGATATGAACAAATAATTGGTAAGGATTACCCAGTCACAAACCAAATATCCGTGGGAAGAAATACTAGAGCTACATGAATTCCCACCTATGAAACTCCCGAAAATTTTTGGTTATGCAATCCGGTGTTGGGGATACAGGGCAAGCATAACATCTCACCCAAAACTAGCAAATCCTACATCCAGCTATATCCATCCTTCAACACATAACCAAGAAACTTCGGAAATCACTTACCTCAACCTTCGAAAAGCATCGTTATACGAGTTATGGCAATACTCCTGAACTCCCGCCCCAATACTGGGTGGCGTTGAGGTTATCTCACCAACAACTACATAAAAGAGATTTTCGACGTCGGTGAACTGAGGTATTCAAGAACTGCAACGATAAAATTGTGACGACAAGACCTCGGAGCTCAACTCCCCAGGACACTACCACAACCCCTAAATGTCAGGAGGCACCAAGAACAATGTTCTCGTCACAAAACCATCAGAACGATTCCAAGATACCCGCATGATCCTAATTTTTTTCGTGAAATTTGAGAAGAGAAGAGTCAAAACTCTACGTCAGGAGGCCTCACCAGAGCGACGACGGGACTGAGGAGAAAAAAGAATCCTACTCTCCGATATATTTAACCCAATAAGACTCAAAACATTTTGTTCTAGACTCAACAACGTCAGCGATTCGATCAAGCAGCGGGCTCCTAAGTCAGGGATGGCTCTGGTTACCAACTTGTAACACCCATGATGCGGCTATATCTCCCATGTGTCGGGGCACCACTTAGAGGCATAACCACATGGTAGGCATGTCACAAGAGGGGTAATCTTTACACATCCCATGTACTTAATAAGAAAGGGATAAAGAGTTGGCTTACAATCGCCACTTCACACAATACATAAATATGTCATACATCATCCAGAATACAATCAAGGTCCGATGATGGAACCAAAATAAAGAAAGACAACCCCAATTGCTAGATCCCCGGTTGCCCCAACTAGGCTCCTCTACTGATCATCCGCAAAAGAAACATAGTAACGACCCGAATCCTCGTCGAACTCCCACTTGAGTTCGGTAGCGTCCCCTGCACTGGCAACATCGGCACCTGCATCTGTTTGGAAGTATCAGTGAGTCATGGGGACTCAGCAATCTCACACCCTCATGATCAAAACTATTTAAGCTTATGGGTAGGAAAGGTAGTGAGGTGGAGCTGCAGCAAGCACTGGTATATATGGTGACTAACTTACGCAAAAGAGAGCTAGAAGAGAAGCAAAGCACGGTCTAGAAGCTAAAAGTGATCAATAAGTAATCCTAAAACTACTTACGTTCAAGCATAACACGAGACCGTGTTCTCTTCCCAGACTCCGCTGAAAAGAGACCATCACGGCTACACACGCGGTTGATTCATTTTAATTAAGTTAAGTGTCAAGTTTTCTACAACCGGATATTAACAAATTCCCATCTGCCCATAACCGCGGGCACGGATTTCAAAAGTTCAAAACCCTGCAGGGGTGTCCCAACTTAGCCCATCACAAGCTCTCATGGTCAACGAAGGATATTCCTTCTCCCAGGAAGACCCGATCAGACTCGGAATCCCGGGCGTTTAAAATAAAGATGACCCTTGAGCATGCGGAACCCAAGGGAAAACGGCTTAGGTGGCAAATGGTAAAACCAAGGTTGGGCCTTGCTGGAGGAGTTTTATTCAAGGCAAACTGTTAAGGGGTTCCCATAACACCCAACCACGTAAGGAACGCAAAATCAAGGAACATAACATCGGTATGACGGAAACTAGGGCAGCAAGAGTGGAACAAAACACCAGGCATAAGGCCGAGCCTTCCACCCTTTACCAACTATATAGATGCATTAAAGTAAACAAGATATAATAATGATATCCCAACAAATATCCATGTTCCAACAAGGAACAAACTCCAACTTCACCTGCAACTAGCAACACTATAACAGGGGCTGAGCAAAGTAGTAACATAGCCAAACAACGGTTTGCTAGGAAAGGTGGGTTAGAGGCTTGACATGGCAATATGGGAGGCATGATATAGCAAGTGGTAGGAATCGCAGCATAGCAATAGAGCGACCAACTAGCAAGAAAAGATAGAAGTGATTTCAAGGGTATGGTCATTTGGCTGCAAAGTTCTCAGAGTTGACGAAAGCTTGATCCTCGTAAGCGTACTCGACGGGTTCCTCGATCATGTACTCGTCTCCCGGCTCTACCAAGGCAAGAACACAAGCAAAAGACCAACAATCAATCACGGTGCAATGCGCAAGCAACATGATGCAAAAACATGGCATGACATGCGGGATGTGATATGCAATGCATATGCGTGCTCCAGAAGGAAAATGATGAACAAGGCATCAACTTGGCAAATGAAGTGTGCCGCTGGAAAGAAGAGATTATTTCAGTCGAAATCGATATAAAGATCACCGGAATCGGATGCATGGTTCGCAAATGGCAAGCAAAACGAGAATGGCATAATTCTGCGATTAACAGCATGATGCCATCTAGAATGCAACAAGAATATGAGCTAATGCATTCCAACATAGCAACAAAGCATATGGCAGTTATCTACTCAAGATTCTTGACAAAACATGAACACTGAGCTACGGGTAAATCACACAAGAGCAGGTTCAAACAAGCATGACAAAAGTGCAAAAGTTATCCGCATCACATACTTGGTGAAAATACCAACATGCCAGGAATTAACATCAGGAAGCAATGTTTAGAGCAAGCAAACAACATGATACAGGAACAGATCATAGCAAACAAAGGCATGGCATGAATCTACACAAAGCATAGAACAGAAGTTCCTTACTGATCAAGATCCAAAAAGGCACAGAAGATAATATGGCACCCATGTAAACATAGCAAGTTTCGTTAACAGATTCAGACTTAGCAGAAAACAGAGCATGGCAAAAACAGAATTATGAAGGCCTCTTTGCGAGCTCGATTCACTCACCACAACGCATTGCATGACAAGATAAGCATACTACCAGCAAGTATACATGATCAAAAAGCTAACCATGGCAAGAACAAATTTATAGCATGCATGGATCAACTACAACATCCATGGCAAAATTGATTAACATGTAAACAATCTGCCAGGAACATTTTATAGCAAAAGTAGAGCAAGATTAAGTCATGCTAGGGCACTCCATAATTGCAAACAGGGGCATGGATGTATGGAGCACAACCATATGTCAAAATCATCCTTACTGAAGCAACTCAAGATAAGCATGGATCTCATTGTAGCATCATGGATACATGGCACAAAAATAACAGCAGGAAAAATGACTTGGTGAAATCATGTCCCTGAAATCAGCAATATCACAAAGGCTACTTTGCATGCTTGTGCTAGTCACCAAAAAGATCACAAAAATATATCACATACACCCCTGTAAAGATGGCATGGCATAGACCAAAACACATGTCGAGCTCATGCCCATATGCAGCATACAACAAAAGTAGCAAAAATGACAAATCCTCATACTCTGATAAGAATCAGCACCTAACAATTTATAGCACTCTTGCATCCACGATTTGGGCATCAAGATGGACTCAAACAAGCATGTCACCATGGAACGAAATGAAGAGCACATCATGATGAACATTTTGATATATCATGCGCATGAAATGGAGCTACCGTCATAGAGTTATGGCATGATGAACATGGGCACAAAATAATGAAGAAAAATACTTGGTGGAGAAAACGACGTCAACCGATTGGATCTAGGGTTCCGGCGCGTTTTACGAAGATGACCGGAGTTCATCACCGCGGTGGACGGAGTCTCGCGAGAGAGATGCGGTGGTGAGGTGGAGAGGCGTATCCGAGGAGGGACGCTCGGATCCAGCCGGAGGATGCAGCGCGGGGTCGTCGACGGAGGCGGCGGAGCACCGGACGGCGGGCGGCGGACCGGGGTGGGGTGTCGCCGGCGAGGATGCCGCGGCGGCGAGCGAAGTCCGGCGAGGGGCGGCGCGGGGCGCGCGGGCGACCGGGTGGCGGGGTGAGCTCGCGGTGGAGGTGGGCAGCGGCTGGGCCCGTGGGGGCCGGCTGCATGCCACGTGGCAGACGGCGATTGGTCCGGGCGGCGGCGGCACGGGTGTCCGGCGGCGGCAGACGTGTCCGGTGGCGGCGGGAGCGATTCTTAGAGTTTCATCGGCGAATTGTGAGGAGGGGTGCACATATTTATACCTAGAAGAAGGTAGGAGTGTCCAAATGGGGTGTAGTTTTTGGCCACGCGATCGTGATCCGACGACGGAGGACATGGGAGAGGTTTGGATGGGTTATTGGGCCGTTTTGGAGGGGTTTTGGGCAGCACCACACACAAGGCCTTTGCGGTTCCCCGGTTAACCGTTGGAGTATCAAATGGACTCCAAATGACACGAAATTTGGCAGGCGGTCTACCGGTGGTGTACCAAGGCCGCTTGGAAAATCTCGGTCCATTCCGAGAATGTTTAACACCCGCTCATGAAAAGAGAAAAAAGGGGACGCCGGTGCACATAGGAGTGTCGGATTGCAAAATGGACAACGGGGAAAAAGCTCGGATGCAAGAGACGAAGATGTATGCAAATGAGATGCACATGATGGCATGATATGAAATGCATGACATGAACAAAATGCAAAACGAAGACAAAACCCAACCACGAAGGGAATCTCATAACTTAAAGCCGAAAATGGTAGAGTCGGAGTTACAATTATGGTAAGTTACATCCGGGGTGTTACATTGTTGCTCTTGATGCAAAGCACGTTGTGCACCAAAGAGGTGGCTCTTGGTGACGTAGGAGTTCATGTCGTCTTCGTGCTCAATGAAGAGTCGGTTGGTGGAGGTACTTGGCCTATCCATCATTACAAGAGAAAAATGTGAGTGGTAGAAAGAGAAGAGCGTATACCAAATGTACCTTGACCAAATTTGAAAGTGGATCAATGATCACTCCAATGTGGACAACGAAATAGCACAATTGGTACCAATTCTTGTCATTTTCTCACACCTACACAAGTAAAAGCTTATGGTGGAGCTTGGTTAGGATGGTGGCACAGAATTTGATGCAATTGTAAGTGAGCTTCAATAATGTTGGAAAAGATTCGCAAGATTGCAATGCAAGAAGTAGACCAAGCAATGTAATGTACACGGAAACACACACGCAAAAAGATAAGTGGGGTTGGGCAACCAAGGATGAGCCAAAAATGTGGAATCCACACAAATGATCTTGTTGCACAATACTAGAGAGACGCTAGCACGATTGCACAATAGGTGGATACAAGACTTGTGCACAACCTACTAAGCAAAAATGCAACAACTTCTATCCCAAGTATGTTCTATGTGAGGTGTTTCTATGATATGATCCAAGATGATCGAGTATGACAATCTTAATGTTGTATGATGCTATGGTTCTTGCTTAAAAGATCTTTTCTTATCTTTTCCTTTTTGCTTAAAAGCTTGTTTGGCTCTTTGATGTTTGAGCTCTTTTCTCATGCAATGCTTGACGACCCAAGATAGCAATTGTGTATGCGATGACAACCTTGTGACACAAGAGATGATACCAATATATGCAACAATGATGTATGTATGCCAAGGGAAGTATGACCACTAAGGTGCACAAGTCTCGTTGCCGGCAATATTCAAAGGCTAGTCTCGATGGGTAAGCAACGCAAAGGAGTAAGGCTATGATGGCTATCAATGTAATGGCAAGAGTGATATGTACAATACCAAAGCGAGGTTACCGTTCTTTGGTTCCTCGTCCATATGCAAGAACGGATGACAGTGATCAAAAGAGTATGACGAATACCAATATGTAGTCGAGGTGGTCATTGTTGATGACGCGTCCGTGGCAAAGATGAGCGGCGGTGATGTTGATGTCGAACCATACCTATATAGCCAAAACACAAAAGGATACGGAACCGCAACTCAAATTCTAAAAGCAAAATTGGACCAAAATTGTCGGAGTTGGTGTTGGTAAGCGGTGGTGCTATGCGGAAGTATATGTGGGCACCGGAACAAAATTTGGCGAAATATGGACAGAAAATTGGCGGTGGAGAGGAAGTGATGCTGCCAGGGGCCGGATGTCCGAGCTTGATGGCCGGATGTCCGGGGTGCCGGATGTCCGAGCTTGTCGGGCCGGATGTCCGGGTCTGGATCCGGACGAACTCCGCCTGGAAGGTGGTAAATCCGGGCAAAATTCGGCGGAACTTTTGGATGGAAATTGGGAAAAGAGGAGGAAAGGCTAGATCTACCTGCAACACACGAAATCCACGGATCAAATCCAACGAAACTTCATCATGCCAACAAATCACAAAGAAAATTTGGGGGCTATTTTTGTGGGGAATTTTTGAATTAGGGACAAAATCAACAAAAACAAGGCTAGCAACAAAACGGGGAGGCTCCGAAATCGTGATCAACGTGGCTCTTGATACCAAGATGATATAGGGTGGAACCTTAATCGGCCGATCTATCACGAAAGGAGCGGATCCCGCTATGAACACGAAGAACACGCGGAGGGGAACGAGGGAAAACACGGGAGAAACACAAGAGAATCACTAAGCCAACAAGAAATAGTCACACATGAGCTAGATCCTCGAGTGCATAAGAGATCACATGGTACACGATCAACTAGGGACGATACAAAGGTAGCCGGTCTTCTTCGTGAGGAGGTCTTGAAGTTCTTCTCCGTAAGGAGGTCTTGAATCCAAAGGAATCTTCTCTGTATAGGCCGCGGTCTCTCTCGTGGAGTAAATCCGATGTGGATGAGCAATGCTATATTGCTAAAACGAGCTAAACCAATGCTAACCCTAGAAAGTAGGATGAGGAGGAGTATATATAGTCTAGGGGGGTTGAAGGGGTACACGGGCCTCGCCCTTCACTGTGCGCTGCAGGGGAGGCTAGATGTCCCGGTGTCGGGCCATATGTCCGAGCTTTCATGAGGGGCCGGATGTCCGGGCTAGGTGGCCGGATGTCCGGGCTTTCACGAGGGGCCGGATGTCCGGGCTGGAGGCACTGGCCTTGCTGCTCTTTGGTTCGGTGGTGTCCGGTTATCTCGGGCTCGAGGCCGGATTTCCGGGCACGGCCGGATGTCTGGGCTGGGGCCGGATGTCCGGGCCCTGTAGACTTGGCCGCTGGCTCCTTGCTGCTGTAGACACCACCAGGGGCAGGATGTCCGGGGCCATGGCCGGATGTTTGGGGCCTATGAGTTGATCTTGACTCCTTCCGTCGGTTCTCTTCATCCGTGAACTTGGAGACTTGTACATCTACACATGCATCTTCGGGAGGGTCCTCTTGGTACCTAATCATGCACAAAATCTCAAACTTAGGTAGTAGCCATGTCTCATGCAAAGAAAGTGGAAGTTCGGAGAGGAGTGAGTTCACCTTATCTTCGATAGCCTTGGCTCGGACTCTTGCCATTGGTCCAAGTGGTGTCGTTGGAGGTGTAGGTGCGTCCATGGGGATGATCGTGGGATGCTCCGCATCACTATACATAGGTAACCGGTTGAGGGGACCCCGACTCATAAGTCGTGATCACCATATGCACATGTACAGTGATCCTAGAGATCAATGCTCAGTGAACACACAGAAGCTGTATAACAAGAGTCTTACATCCATACATACCGTCTTACGTAAATTATGACCATTATGCTCCAGTCTTGAGTATAACTTCGTAGCGGAAATCTTCGCCGATAACTCGGACCCATGCCATCTGCCTTAAACCTACATGCATTCTGACTGGGAAGCATCCTAGCTCGCACGATCATCACCAAAGAACTCTTCAATATATCTTGTTTTTCATGCCTGGCCAATAAAATAACCAGTGGCAAGCTAATGAGTACTTTGAATGTACTCGCAAGCAACCCATGCTTTGGTTCAAGATACAACAATGCATGATATAGGTAAATTTTTGCAGAAAGCTAGTTTTGAGTGCAATGACATGTTCAACAACTTGTAAGACATGCATCAGGAGAATTCAATTAACCATGAGGACAGGTTACAGATATCAACATAAATAGAGTGGGCATCAACCCAACTCAATCATGTCAAGTCCTTTGACTTGACCCAAGTAGTTCTCCCCACTTATCCAAACACACACATTGGTTTGTAAACATTTGGATGTAGCCCAAGAGCGGTTACCCAACTGTCCTTGACCGTGGACACGGCTATTCGAATAGTTTTACACACTGCAGAGGTTACACACTTTACCCACAAGATCTGGAGAACTTCCGTGTCATCCACGACCCGTGGTACCTCAAGTACCCGGGGTAAGCACCCGATCACTATCTTTCCCTAGACGACACTCACATAGAGTCCACTCGATTGGTAGTAAACCCCGTGCCCAACATTTCACATCTTAAAATTGTGGAGCCTCGCTCCCATATTCATCACATACCACAAGCACGAGGTACCAACGGTGTGTCCGGTGCCCTGTGAAAACAGTCATGGCCGCCCTACCTGGCATGACCCCGTCCCGAGAGAGAGCAACAGCAACTCTCCCGTCACTAGTAATGCGGGCTCCAAGCAAGTACCGACCTAGGTAATCAATAATGCCCTTTCCCACATAAGGGTAGAGTGGTTGCGCATGTAAGGTTGGAATAACGTACGCAACTTAAACCACTCCATTTTGAAAACAACACACACACTTGCCTCGGTACACCACTTCTTCATCAAGTGGTTACCCAACTCATTATCTCCTTCGGGCATAAGTGGCACCCGACAGGGTTTTCGAAAAGTCTTTTGAAAACAATCTTGCTCCCATCACCATGCATATTCCTGTCCCTTTTGCGTAGCAACTACTTTAGCATCCTATCTACTCTCACCGGCATAACCCTCATAGGAAGGTAGGGTCATGCATAATGCAAGTATCAACAAGGAAGTAACAGAGGTAACCCATCAAGGTGGTTACCACCTCATCATGATTCCGTTGCAACAACAATATGGTGCTATATGACATGCATAAAAAGGGTTTCTTAGACATGGTCAAAGGGTTGCTTTCCTGGTTCTTCAGAGTCTTCAAGTCTTCTGGTTCATCTCTGAGTATTTCGTCTACTTCGTCAACTAATGTCGGAAACAATCACAGTAAGCAACATAACAAGGCAGAAAATAAAATTCCTCTAAAAATGTTAATTGGACTTTTCTAGGATACCTTTGGTCATATGAGGAATGACCAAAGTGGTTTCATTGGGATTGGGTCAGTGGATATTTCTGAACATTTCAATATGATGGAATCAATGGATTTATGGATTTGCAAGAAGAGTACAGAAATATATTTTTGAAAAATGAGCAGAGGAACCCATTTAACAAAGGATTATTTTAGAAGCATCTAGGATTTGGTTTCACTGGATTTGGAGTCAAAATGAATATTCCATGGATTTGCAAAGTTGACAAACATGAAGAAATGGCTCATTATTTTGTAGGGCACAGAAAGTATTAGTAAAAATGTTCATAACCTAATCTATGAACTTAGATATATCTGCAAATTTGAATCATGGCATTTATATCAAATTTGAGCTCTCTGTGATTTTCTAAAGTTCATCACAGAAATGAAAAATGGGGTTTTAATAAATATTTCTAAAGAAAATTTTGTGGAAATATGTGCAAATAGCACCATGTGATAGATTTGGATTTATGGATCCTCTAGAAATTTGAATCATCAAATTTGGAGTTAATTTGATTTATTTATGTGCTTTTGAAGTCTACTGAGAAAAAGAAAAAGGAAAAGGGGGCTTTACCCTTATCCTATGCGCAAGGCAAGAGATAGGCGGCGGGCCGGCCCAGCTGCACGGCCGCGCGCAGGTTGTCGACGCAGGAGGCGTATTCTCATGAATACGCCTTCCTCCGGCGAATGCGGCAGCTGGCGGAGCCCGTATCCACTCAAACAGGGTGGGGCCCTCCTGAAGAATGCTCTGCCTGAGTTGTGTTCATCATGTTAACCTTTGCAAACTTGGAATTATGCTTGACCACTGCATTGCTGGCAGATCTCACATGAGGAGGAGGCGAAAGGCGCCTTTGGTTGAAGCATTTGTTTGCATAGTGCCCTTTCTGCTGAGACTTGTTGCAAGTAACCTCTAATAGCGGACGGTGATAAGGAGCACTTGACCTTGGAGCATGAGACGGAGCTTTGTTCTGATAGCCTGGGTTGGGTGGGTGGAAGATCCATTGCCACCTTTGCTCTTCTGCTGGTAAGGCTGACGGAACGGAGGAGGAGGAGGCAACCAGAACTTCTGTTGCTTAGCTACCACTTGAGTTGAAGAAGAAGATGGAGCTGCATCCCTGACTCTCTTCTTAGAAGCATCACACTTGAGCTGAGCAGCTTCTTGCTTTAGTGCCATGTTGTAGACTTCATCATACTTGGTCGGCTCAAAAAGCACGAGAGCTAATTGCAGATCTTCTCTGAGGCCACCTCTGAAATGATAAATCATGCTCTTTTTGTCAGGGACGTCTTGTTTAGCGAAGCGAGCGAGCCTTTGGAATAGGATGTTGTATTGGTAAATAGACATACTGCCTTGCTTGAGATTGCGGAACTCCTCGCGCTTACTCTCAGCAACACTTTGTGGAATGTGGTGAGCTTTGAAGTCTCGGCGGAAATCATCCCAGGTAATCACACGACCTCCTCTGGAATCCTTGTATTGTTGATACCACTCAGCAGCTTGGTTTTTCAGTTGGAACGAAGCAAACTTGACAAAGTCCTCAGGCCTGACATTACTACACTCAAAATGTTTGCAGATATCCACAAGCCAGTCATCGGCGTCTGTGGCCTCGTCACAGTTACTAAAGGACTTCGGCTGGTTTGCGAGGAACTGATTGAGGGTAGCAAACTGAGGGTTTGTTGCCTTGGCCTTGATTTCCTTGGTTGCCTTGCCATTGGTTGCGCTCTTGCAAGAGTTGCAAAAGCATATGAGTGTTGGCGTTGGTGGCGGCCATGACAGCTTTCCATGCCTCTGGAGGTGGAGGTGGTGGCGGAGGTTCCGGATTCTGACGCGTTGGAGGAGCCATCCTGAAGAGGCTGACATCCGTTAGCATCTTCAAAGACAAAATTGAAGTTGAATCAATGGATCGAAATTGCAACATATAGCCTTAACATTTGAACAAGAATGAACGAATGAATTCCAAAGTAAATCATCACACTTCCATTAAGGTCGAGAAGCCACTTAGATAAAGGTAGAAGAACAAATCAACAAGGTACGGATATGAACAAATAATTGGTAAGGATTACCCAGTCACAAACCAAATATCCGCGGGAAGAAATACTAGAGCTACATGAATTCCCAGCTATGAAACTCCCGAAACTTTTCGGTTATGCAACCCGGAGTTGGGGATACAGGGGAAGCATAATATATCACCCAAAACTAGCAAATCCTACATCCATCTATATCCATCCTTCAACACATAACCAAGAAACCTTCGGAAATCATTTACCTCAACCTTCGAAAAGCATCCGTTATACGAGTTATGACAATACTCCCGAACTCCTGCCCCAATACTGGGTGGCGTTGAGGTTATCTCACCAACAACTACATAAAAGAGATTTTCAACGTCGGCGAACTCAGGTATTCCAGAACTGCAACGATAAAATTGTGACGACAACACCTCGGAGCTCAACTCCCCAGGACACTACCACAACCCCTAAATGTCAGGAGGCACCAAGAACAATGTTCTCATCACAAAACCATCAGAACGATTGCAAGATACCCGCGTGATCCTAATTTTTTCGGGAAATTTGACACGAGAAGAGTCAAAACTCTACGTCAGGAGGCCTCACCAGAGCGACGAACGGACTGAGGAGTAAAAAGAATCCTACTCTCCAATATATATAACCCAATAAGACTCAAAACATTTTGTTCTAGACTCAACAACGTCAGCGATTCGATCAAGCAGCGGGCTCCTATGTCAAGGATGGCTCTGATTACCAACTTGTAACACCCACGATGCGGCTATATCTCCCACGTGTCGGGGCACGACTTAGAGGCATAACCGCATAGTAGGCATGTCACAAGAGGGGTAATCTTTACACATCCCATTTACTAAATAAGAAAGGGATAAAGAGTTGGCTTACAATCGCCACTTCACACAATACATAAATATATCATACATCATCCAGAATACAATCAAGGTCCGACTACAAAACCAAAATAAAGAAAGACAACCCCAATTGCTAGATCCCCGATCGCCCCAGCTGGGCTCCTCTACTGATCATCCGGAAAAGAAACATCGTAACGACCCGAATCCTCGGAAAACTCCCGCTTGAGTTCGGTAGCGTCCCCTGCACTGGCAACATCGGCACATGCATCTGTTTGGAAGTATCTGTGAGTCATGGGGACTCAGCAATCTCACACCCTCATGATCAAAACTATTTAAGCTTATGGGTAGGAAAGGTAGTGAGGTGGAGCTTCAGCAAGCACTAGCTTATATGGTGACTAACTTACGCAAAAGAGAGCGAGAAGAGAAGCAAAGCACGGTCGAGAAGCTAAAAGTGATCAATAAGTAATCCTGAAACTACTTACGTTCAAGCATAACACGAGACCGTGTTCTTTTCCCAGACTCCGCCGAAAAGAGACCATCATGCCTACACACGTGGTTGATTCATTTTAATTAAGTTAAGTGTCAAGTTTTCTACAACCGGATATTAACAAATTCCCATTTGCCCATAACCGCGGGCACGGCTTTCAAAAGTTCAAAACCCTATAGGGGTGTCCCAACTTAGCCCATCACAAGCTCTCACGGTCAACGAAGGATATTCCTTCTCCCAGGAAGACCTGATCAGACTCGGAATCCCGGGCGTTTAAAATAAAGATGACCCTTGAGTACGCGGAACCCAAGGGAAAACGGCTTAGGTGGCAAATGGTAAAACCAAGGTTGGGCCTTGCTGGAGGAGTTTTATTCAAGGCAAACTGTCAAGGGGTTCCCATAACACCCAACCGCGTAAGGAACGCAAAATCAAGGAACATAACACCGGTATGACGGAAACTAGGGCTGCAAGAGTGGAACAAAACACCAGGCATAAGGCCGAGCCTTCCACCCTTTACCAACTATATAGATGCATTAAAGTAAACAAGATATAATAATGATATCCCAACAAATATCCATGTTCCAACAAGGAACAAACTCCAACTTCACCTGCAACTAGCAACACTATAAGAGGGGCTGAGCAAAGCCGTAACATAGCCAAACAAAGGTTCGCTAGGAAAGGTGGGTTAGATGCTTGACATGGCAATATGGGAGGCATGATATAGCAAGTGGTAGGAATCGCGGCATAGCAATAGAGCGAACAACTAGCAAGAAAAGATAGAAGTGATTTCAAGGGTATGGTCATCTTGGCTGCAAAGTTCTCAGAGTTGACGAAAGCTTGATCCTCGTAAGCGTACTCGACGGGTTCCTGGATCACGTACTCGTCTCCCGGCTCTACCCAAGGCAAGAACACAAGCAAAAGACCAACAATCAATCATGGTGCAATGCGCAAGCAACAAGATGCAAAAACATGGCATGACACGCGGGATGTGATATGCAATGCATATGCGTGCTCCAGAAGGAAAATGGTGAACAAGGCATCAACTTGGCAAACCAAGTGTGCCGCTGGAAAGATGAGATTATTTCGGTCGAAATCGATATAAAGATCACCGGAATCGGATGCACTGTTTGCAAATGGCAAGCAAAACAAGAATGTCACAATTCTGCGATTAACAGCACGATGCCATCTAGAATGGAATAAGAAACTAAGCTAATGCATTCCAACAAAGCAACAAAGCATATGAAAGTTATCTACTCAAGATGCTTGACAAAACATGAACACTGAGCTACGGCTAAATCACACAAGAGCAGGTTCAAACAAGCATGGCAAAAGTGCAAAAGTTATCAGCATCACAAACATGCCAAGAATTAACATCAGGAAACAATGTTTAGAGCAAGCAAACAACATGATACAGGAACAGATCATAGCAAACAAAGGCATGGCATGAATCTACACAAAGCATGGAACAGAAGTTCCTTACTGATCAAGATCCAAAAAGGCACAGAAGATAATATGGCACCCATGTAAACATAGCAAGTTTCGTTAACAAATTCAGACTTAGCAGAAAACAGAGCATGGCAAAAACAGAATTATGAAGGCCTCTTTGCGAGCTCGATTCACTCACCACAACGCATTGCATGACAAGATAAGCATACTACCAGCATGTATACACGATCAAGAAGCTAACCATGGCAAGAACAAGTTTATAGCATGCATGGATCAACTACAACATCCATGGCAAAATTGATTAACATGTAAACAATCTGCCAGGAACATTTTATAGCAAAAGTAGAGCAAGATTAAGTCATGCTAGGGCACTCCATAATTGCAAACAGGGGCATGGATGTATAGAGCACAACCATATGTCAAAAATCATCCTTACTGAAGCAACTCAAAACAAGCATGGATCTCACTATAGCATCATGGATACATGGCACAAAAATAACAGCAGGAAAAATGACTTGGTGACATCCTGTCCCTGAAATTAGCAATATCACGAAGGCTACTTTGCATGCTTGTGCTAGTCACCAAAAAGATCACAAAAATATATCACATACACCCCTGTAAAGATGGCATGGCATAGACCAAAACACATGTAGAGCTCATGCCCATATGTAGCACACAACAAAAGTAGCAAAAATGACAAATCCTCATACTCTGATAAGAATCAGCACCTAACAATTTATAGCACTCTTGCATCCACGATTTGGGCATCAAGATGGACTCAAACAAGCATGTCACGATGGAACAAAATGAAGAGCACATGATGATGAACATTTTGATATATCATGCGCATGAAACGGAGCTACGGTCACAGAGTTATGGCATGATGAACATGGGCACAAAATAATGCAGAAAAAGACTTGGTGGAGAAAACGAGGTCAACCGATTGGATCTAGGGTTCCGGCGCGTTTTACGAAGACGACCGGAGTTCGTCGCCGCGGTGCCCGGAGTCTCGCCGGAGAGATGCGGTGGTGAGGTGGAGAGGCGGATCCGAGGAGGGGCGCCCGGATCCAGCCGGAGGACGCAGCGCCCGGTTGTCGACAGAGGCGGCGGAGCACCGGACGGCGGGCGGCAGACCGCGGTGGGGCGTCGCCGGCGAGGACGCCGCGGCGGCTAGCGAAGTCCGGCGAGGGGCGGCGCGGGGCGCGCGGGCGACCTGGCGGCGGGGTGAGCTCGCGGTGGAGGTGGGCAGCGGCTGGGCCCGTGGGGGCCGACTGCACGCCACGTGGCAGACAACGATTGGTCCGGGCGGCGGCGGCGCGGGTGTCCGGCGGTGGCAGACGTGTCCGGTGGCGGCGCGAGCGATTCTTAGAGTTTCATCCGCGAATTGTGAGGAGGGGTGCACATATTTATACCTAGAAGAAGGTAGGAGTGTCCAAATGGGGTGTAGTTTTCGGCCACGCGATCGTGATCCTATGACGGAGGACATGGGAGAGGTTTGGATGGGTTATTGGGCCGTTTTGGAGGGGTTTTGGGCAGCACCACACACAAGGCCTTTGCGGTTCCCCGGTTAACCGTTGGAGTATCAAATGGACTCCAAATGACACGAAATTTGACAGGCGGTCTACCGGTGGTGTACCAAGGCCGCTTGGCAAATCTCGGTCCATTCCGAGAATGTTTAACACCCGCTCATGAAAAGAGAAAAAGGGGACGCCGGTGCACGTAGGAGTGTTGGATTGCAAAACGGACAACGGGGAAAAAGCTCGGATGCAAGAGACGAACACGTATGCAAATGAGATGCACATGATGGCATGATATGAAATGCATGACATGAACAAAATGCAAAACGAAGACAAAACCCAACAACGAAGGGAATCTCATAACTTAAAGCCGAAAATGGCAGAGTCAGAGTTACAATTATGGTAAGTTACATCCGGGGTGTTACGTTGTTGCTCTTGATGCAAAGCACATTGTGCACCAAAGAGGTGGCTCTTGGTGACGTAGGAGTTGATGTCGTCGTTGTGCTCAATGAAGAGTGGGTTGGTGGAGGTACTTGGCCTATCCATCATTCCAAGAGAAAAATGTGAGTGGTAGAAAGAGAAGAACGTATACCAAATGTACCTTGACCAAAGTTGAAAGTGGATCAATGATCACTCCAATGTGGAAAACGAAATAGCACAATTGGTACCAATTCTTGTCGGTTTCTCACACCTACACAAGTAAAAGCTTATGGTGGAGCTTGGTTAGGATGGTGGCACGGAATTTGATGCAATTGTAAGTGAGCTTCAATAATGTTGGAAAAGATTCGCAAGATTGCAAGGCAACAAGTAGACCAAGCAATGTAATGTACACAAAAACACACACGCAAAAAGATAAGTGGTGTTGGGCAACCAAGGATGAGCCAAAAATGTGGAATCCACACAAATGCTCTTGTTGCACAACACTAGAGAGACGCTAGCACGATTGCACAATAGGCGGATACAAGACTTGTGCACAACCTACTAATCAAAAATGCAACAACTTCTATCCCAAGTATGTTCTATGCGAGGTGTTTCTATGATATGATCCAAGATGATCGAGTATGACAATCTTAATGTTGTATGATTCTATGGTTCTTTCTTAAAAGCTCTTTTCTTATCTTTTCCTTTTTGCTTAAAAGCTTGTTTGGCTCTTTGATGTTTGAGCTCTTTTCTCATGCAATTCTTGACGAACCAAGATAGCAATTGTGTATGCAATGACAACATTGTGACACAAGAGATGATACCAATATATGCAACAATGATGTATGTATGCTAAGGGAAGTATGACCACTAAGGTGCACAAGTCTCGTTGCCGGCAATACTCAAAGGCTAGTCTCGATGGGTAAGCAACGCAAAGGAGTAAGGCTATGATGGCTATCAATGTAATGGCAAGAGTGATATGTCGAATACCGAAGTGAGGTTACCGTTCTTTGGTTCCTCTTCCGTACACTAGAACGGATGACGGTGATCGAAAGAGTATGATGAAGACCAATATGTTGTCGAGGTGGTCGTTGTTGATGACGCGTCCGTGGCAAAGATGAGTGGCGGTGATGTTGATGTCGAACTTACCTATATAGCCGAAACACAAAAGGATACGGAACCGCAACTCAAATTCTCAAAGCAAAATTGGACCAAAATTGTCGGAGTTGGTGTTGGTAAGAGTGGTGCTATGCGGAAGTATATGTGGGCACCGGAACAAAATTTGGCGAAATATGGACGGAAAACTGGCGGTGGAGAGGAAGTGATGCTGCCAGGGGCTGGATGTCCGAGCTTGATGGCCGGATGTCTGGGGCGCCGGATGTCCGAGCTTGTCGGACCGGATGTCCGGGTCTGGATCCGGACGAACTCCGCCTGGAAGGTGGCAAATCCGGGCAAAATTCGGCGGAATTTGTGGATGGAAATTGGGAAAAGAGGAGGAAAGGCTAGATCTACCTGCAACACACAAAATCCACGGATCAAATCCAACGAAACTTCATCACACCAACAAATCACAAAGAAAATTTGGGGGCTATTTTTGTGGGGAATTTTTGAATTAGGGACAAAATCAACAAAAACGAGCTAAAACGAGCTAAACCGTGAGGATGTCTTGAAGTTCTTCTCCGCAAGGAGGTCTTGAATCCAAAGGGATCTTCTCTGTATAGGCCGCGGTCTCTCTCGTGGAGTAGATCCGATGTGGATGAGTAATGCTCTATCTCTAAAACGACCTAAACCAATGCTAACCCTAGAAAGTAGGATGAGGAGGAGTATATATAGTCTAGGGGGGTTGAAGGGGTACACGGGCCTCGGCCCTTCACTGTGCGCAGACAGGGGAGGCTGGACGTCCGGGCGTCGGGCCGGATGTCCGAGCTTTCATGAGGGGCCGGATGTCCGAGCTGGGTGACCGGATGTCCGGGCTTTCACGAGGGGCCGGATGTCCGGGCTGGGTGGCCGGATGTCCGGGCTGGAGGCGCTGGCCTTGCTGCTTTTTGGTTCAGTGGTGTCCGGTTATCCGGGGTCGAGGCCGGATTTCCGGGCAGGGCCGGATGTCTGGGCTGGGGCCGGATGTCCAGGCCTTGTAGACTTGGCCGCTGGCTCCTTGCTGCCGTAGACACCACCAGGGGCAGGATGTCCGGGGCCATGGCCGGATATTCGGGGCCTGTGAGTTGATCTTGACTCCTTCCGTCGGTTCTCTTCATCCGTGAACTTGGGGACTTGTACATCTACATGTGCATATTCGGGAGGGTCCTCTTGGTACCTAATCATGCACAAAATCTCGAACTTAGGTAGTAGCCATGTCTCATGCAAACAAAGTGGAAGTTCAGATAGGAGTGAGTTCACCTTATCTTCGATAGCCTTGGCTCGGACTCTTGCCATTGGTCCAAGTGGTGTCGTTGGAGGTGTAGGTGCGTCCATGGGGATGATCGTGGGATGCTCCGCATCACGATACATAGGTAACCGGTTGTGAGGACCCCGACTCATAAGTCATGATCACCATATGCATGTGTACAGTGATCCTAGAGATCAATGCTCAGTGAACACATAGAAGCTGTATAACAAGAGTCTTACATCCATACATACCGTCTTACGTCAATTATGACCATTATGCTCCAGTCTTGAGTATAACTTCGCAGCGGAAATCTTTGTCGATAACTCGGACCCATGCCATCTGCCTTAACCCTATAGGCATTCTGACTGGGAAGCATCCTAGCTCGCACGATCATCACCAAAGAACTATTCAATATATCTTGTCTTTCATGCCTGGCCAATAAAATAACCAGTGGCAAGCTAATGAGTACTTTGAATGTACTCGCAAGCAAACCATGCTTTGGTTCAAGATACAACAATGCATGATATAGGTAAATTTTTGTAGAAAGCTAGTTTTGAGTGCAATGAAATGTTCAACAACCTGTGATGAGGACATGACTACCTTGGGTACGACTACAAATATTGCATACATGCATATTTGTCAGGTGATTTCTAGTGCAAACTATTCAATAATCTATTTATGTTATCCAGAACAAAAATACTTCACACACTTTTGTGTTTTGTCTAATTGCAGGTGTATGGGACATTTGTACAATCCACATATGAAGATAAGGCAAAAGGAGAAGTTTAGGTTCTGTTCAAAAAGTCCTCTCACGTCACTTTTGGGTCAAGAGAAGATAGAGTCCAAGTCTCTCACGTTCTGGATTCAGATTCGGACTGCACAGACATACCTGACTCAAAACGCCAACAACGTTTTCATACGGACTCCGAATTGGGTGATTCTTTTTTTGTTGGAAAGTAGATTTCGTCCTCTTTCCAACCCAATTGGATTCACCTTTAAATTCGTCCGGAGCGTTGAGATATGGACGAAACAATCTGACGCTGCAGCAGAATCCGAGTCAAACAACAAGTCCAAAGGTGTTGCATCACCTCCACTTGGGCCCATGAGCCTTGTACGACCTAGGGTTGGTTTTAGGCTGCCTTGGGACGTCCTCCCACCTCCTTGGCCGCCACCCCTTGCTCCTATATAAGTAGATCCATCTAGTAGCTTTTTCCTTGGGATTTGTTTAGTTAAAAGTTAGCCATTGCAACTTCGTGTACTTCGTTTGTGTCCAACGACCAGACCAAGACCGCTTCCGGATCCCCACCATTATCAATACTTCATATATATTTGCAATATTCAGATTGCTTTATCATATTCTTGCTTGTTCTTCGATTGCTTGCAGGAATAGACCTTCGTGGTCAGGTTGATTGTGCTCCGGCGTGGTCAATAACCTCTCGGAGTTGGTTTAGCGATTGCTAAGGCACAACGTCGTGCACGTTTGTAGTCGGATCGTCAAAGTCGTCTCCACCAAATCGATAGTTATCATCTCATCGAAAGATCGGGACCCTCGCCTCTATCAAGTGGTATCAGTTTTCAGGTTGCTCGGTGAGAAATTCTAGTTTTCCTAGATTAGATTTATTTTCTTACCTATTGTCCAAGAAAAAGCCACAAAAAAGCTAGATCTATTCATCCTTTGTCCAAGCCAGTCTGAGCCTTTGCAATTTTCTTTTCATTGCTTGCATAGTTGAATTATCGGTTGCATCGTCGTGTCGAGTTGCTGGTCTTAGTGTCTTGTTCGTTTAGAGTTTCGAGTTCTGTTCACATTAGTCACGCCGCCGCTGCATCATTATCCCTTTCGCTGTCCACCACCCATTCATCAATTTCCACCACGTGCTACCCATCGTTCATTGTCTAAATCATAGTTGAGGTCGTTCACATCTTCCCTAGATCCAATCTGCATCTTATCTAGTTTGTTTTGGAAAGAGGGAGAGAGAAAAATAAAGAAAAAAAAATAAAAAAAAAGTTAGAGAAAAAAAAGAGAGAAAGAAAAAAAATGTGTGAGGAAAAAAAAGAGAAAAAAAAAGAAAAAAATTTGCAAAAAAAAGTGAAAAAAAGAGAAAAAAAATTCAGAGTGTGCTCCTCCCTTGTTTACGTGCAGCGCCGTGATTTTGTTAGTGTTCTAGGCTCGCGTCTCTAGTATGGTCTAGCCTAGGACCAGCACAGTACCGTCGTTGAGCGTTTATTCAACATTGCATCTCTGAATTGATTATTGCTAATATTTTGCTACCATATATAGCCAACCCAGCTCCACATATTTCTACATCGTGCATACATACGTTCACCTGGCAATCGCTTTACCCAACTTTTGGAGTTACTTGACACCGCTGGTTGCCGATCACCGCCTGCTGCATGGTAAGAACTTGTAAGACATTGATATTTGCTTTACTGTGAGCGTTTTACCACCACATCCTAGTAGTTATAGGAGCATTATTTTTGGATTTTGTTCTTGTTTCTACTAATCATGACAGGATCTAGAGTCAGTTCATGGGCTTTGTCGATCGCGGGAGACGTGCCACCACCTATGCAAATATCACAACCGTCACGAGAGGTGCACAAACATCCAAATGCACATGATCAGGTTAATGTTTCTATACCACCATTTAATGGACGTTTTAGACCTGCTTTATATATTGAATGGGAGTTTGACATAAATAATATATTTGCTTCCCATCATTTTGATGAACATAAAAAAGTTAAGGTTGCGGTTGGTTCTTTCACCGGTTATGCTTTAGTTTGGTGGAGTGAATATTGTCGGTTACACCCTGATTATATACCTACTACTTGGGATGATTTGAAACTTGCCATGAGACATACATTTGTCCCTGCTTATTATACTCGTGACATGATGAAAAAGTTGCAACATTTAAAACAAGGTAGTGACACCGTATCGAAATATTATGATGATTTACAAACTACATTGTTGCATTCCTCTTTAGAAGAAAGTGAAGAAGATTTTATGGATAGATTTTGGGGAGGATTAAACCGTGACATTCAGGATATACTAATTCATGAAACATGTTATCCTATGGACCGTTTGTTTCGTCTTGCTTGCAAAGCTGAACAGGAGATAACAAGACGTCTTGCTCACAAGACAAACAAGCGGAAGGAGCAAATCCCAAGAGTTGCGACGGTTGATCCTTCCACCACCACGTCTCCTATGAAAACAACATCCATTGTTGAGAGCACTACATCACCTCCACCATGTGTCGTGTCGCCACCTAGAGTGCCTAAATCGTCTTTGTTAAACATAAGAGGTAATGACAAAGGTACCGATCTTCCACCTCCACATGAGTATGACGAATGCTTTGTCAATTTAAATGAACCATGCAATGAGCTACCCACTACTTTGATCACACCAGCTATTTTAGAGGACTATGTTCATGATTTGACTTTGCCATGTGATCAAACAATTTTGAGTGAACCCATTGAATTAACTATTGATGCAAATGAGTCATGTGAATCAGGGAATAAATCATATTTGGATCAAATACGTTTGAAAATAATTGTGCCAATGTTTAATCATTTTGATATGACCTCTAATCTTGGTGATGATTCATCAATGTTAGGATGGTTTAATGATAAGCATTGTCAATCTTTTGATATGAATAAGAGCTTCACTTATATGTGCAAACTGAGTTGCAATATTTTCATGCCTTTGACTTCTTGTGATAATATATTGGCTTTACATTTCACGACTTTTGAAGGGTGCTCTTGTATAACTGTGTCACATGTGCACCAAATGAGATCAGTAAAAACGGATGACATATACATATACATATACAACGTGTACACCTTGTCTCTTTTGTTAGCCAGATTTCAGATTAAGCAACGCCGAGGACGGCTTTGTTTTCAAGAAGGGGAGGATGATGAGGACATGACTACCTTGGGTACGACCACAAATATTGCATACATGCATATTTGTCAGGTGATTTCTAGTGCAAACTATTCAATAATCTATTTATGTTATCCAGAACAAAAATACTTCACACACTTTTGTGTTTTGTCTAATTGCAGGTGTATGGGACATTTGTACAATCCACATATGAAGATAAGGCAAAAGGAGAAGTTTAGGTTCTGTTCAAAAAGTCCTCTCACGTCACTTTTGGGTCAAGAGAAGATAGAGTCCAAGTCTCTCACGTTCTGGATTCAGATTCGGACTGCACAGACATACCTGACTCAAAACGCCAACAACTTTTTCATACGGACTCCGAATTGGGTGATTCTTTTTTTGTTGGAAAGTAGATTTCGTCCTCTTTCCAACCCAATTGGATTCACCTTTAAATTCGTCCGGAGCGTTGAGATATGGACGAAACAATCTGACGCTGCAGCAGAATCCGAGTCAAACAACAAGTCCAAAGGTGTTGCATCACCTCCACTTGGGCCCATGAGCCTTGTACGACCTAGGGTTGGTTTTAGGCTGCCTTGGGACGTCCTCCCACCTCCTTGGCCGCCACCCCTTGCTCCTATATAAGTAGATCCATCTAGTAGCTTTTTCCTTGGGATTTGTTTAGTTAAAAGTTAGCCATTGCAACTTCGTGTACTTCGTTTGTGTCCAACGACCAGACCAAGACCGCTTCCGGATCCCCACCATTATCAATACTTCATATATATTTGCAATATTCAGATTGCTTTATCATATTCTTGCTTGTTCTTCGATTGCTTGCAGGAATAGACCTTCGTGGTCAGGTTGATTGTGCTCCGGCGTGGTCAATAACCTCTCGGAGTTGGTTTAGCGATTGCTAAGGCACAACGTCGTGCACGTTTGTAGTCGGATCGTCAAAGTCGTCTCCACCAAATCGATAGTTATCATCTCATCGAAAGATCGGGACCCTCGCCTCTATCAACCTGTAAGACATGCATCAGGAGAATTCAATTAACCATGAGGACAGGTTACAGATATCAACATAAATAGAGTGGGCATCAACCCAACTCAATCATGTCAAGTCCTTTGACTTGACCCAAGTAGTTCTCCCCACTTATCCAAACACACACATTGGTTTGTAAACATTTGGATGTAGCCCAAGAGCGGTTACCCAACTGTCCTTGACCGTGGACACGGCTATTCGAATAGTTTTACACACTGCAGAGGTTACACACTTTACCCACAAGATCTGGAGAACTTCCGTGTCATCCACGACCCGTGGTACCTCAAGTACCCGGGGTAAGCACCCGATCACTATCTTTCCCTAGACGACACTCACATAGAGTCCACTCGATTGGTAGTAAACCCCGTGCCCAACATTTCACATCTTAAAATTGTGGAGCCTCGCTCCCATATTCATCACATACCACAAGCACGAGGTACCAACGGTGTGTCCGGTGCCCTGTGAAAACAGTCATGGCCGCCCTACCTGGCATGACCCCGTCCCGAGAGAGAGCAACAGCAACTCTCCCGTCACTAGTAATGCGGGCTCCAAGCAAGTACCGACCTAGGTAATCAATAATGCCCTTTCCCACATAAGGGTAGAGTGGTTGCGCATGTAAGGTTGGAATAACGTACGCAACTTAAACATCCGTTTTGAAAACAAAACACACACTTGCCTCGGTACACCACTTCGTCATCAAGTGGTTACCCAACTCATTATCTCCTTCGGGCATAAGTGGCACCCGACAGGGTTTTCGAAAAGTCTTTTGAAAACAATCTTGCTCCCATCACCATGCATATTCCTGTCCCTTTTTGCGTAGCAACTACTTTAGCATCCTATATACTCCCACCGTCATAACCCTCATAGGAAGGTAGGGTCATGCATAATGCAAGTATCAACATGCAAGTAACAGAGGTAACCCATCAAGGTGGTTACCACGTCATCATGATTCCGTTGCAACAACAATATGGTGCTATATGACATGCATAAAAAGGGTTTCCTAGACATGGTCAAGGTTCTTCAGAGTCTTCAAGTCTTCTGGTTCATCTCCGAGTATTTCATCTACTTCGTCAACTAATGTCGGAAACAATCATAGTAAGCAACACAACAAGGCAGAAAATAAAAGTGCTCTAAAAATATTAATTGGACTTTTCTAGGATACCTTTGGTCATATGAGGAATGACCAAAGTGGTTTCATTGGGATTGGGTCAGTGGATATTTCTGAACATTTCAATATGATGGAATCAATGGATTTATGGATTTGCAAGAAGAGTATAGAAATATATTTTTGAAAAATGAGCAGAGGAACCCATTTAACAAAGGATTATTTTAGAAGAATCTAGGATTTGGTTTCACTGGATTTGGAGTCAAAATGAATATTCTATGGATTTGCAAAGTTGACAAATATGAAGAAATGGCCCCTTATTTTGTAGGGCACAGAAAGTATTAATAAAAATGTTCATAACCTAATTTATGAACTTAGATATATCTGCAAATTTGAATCATGGCATTTAGATCAAATCTGAGCTCGCTGTGATTTTCTAAAGTTTATCACAGAAATGAAAAATGGGGTTTTAATAAATATTTCTGAAGAAAAAGTTTCTAGAAAAATGTGCAAATAGCACCATGTGATAGATTAGGATTTATGGATCCCCTAGAAATTTGAATCGTCAAATTTGGAGTTAATTTGATTTATTCATGTGCTTTTGAAGTCTACTGAGAAAAAGAAAAAGGAAAAAAGGGGTTTTACCCTTATCCTGTGCGCAAGGCGAGAGATAGGCGGCGGGCCGGCCCAGCTACACGGCCGCGCGCAGGCTGTCGACGCAGGAGGCGTATTCTCATGAATACGCCTTCCTCCGGCGAAGGCGGCAGCTGGCGGAGCCCGTCTCCACTCAAACAGGGTGGGGCCCTCCCGTCAGTGGCTCAACCACGCTGGCTGGCCGACAGGCGGGGCCCGCTGGCAGGTTCGTCCTCCACCTCCCGCGCGGGTGCGACAGGAGACAGGGGAGGTGCTCGACGCCAGTTGCCGGCACTACAGGGCGTCTCCGGTGATGTTCTGCCCACCGGCGTGCTCAGGAGACCCGGCCGCGTCCAACCGTGGGTGGCACGGTCGCCCAGGGGCACCGGGTGCGGCAGGGTGCTGGCCGCAGCGGACGGGACCGGCGGTGAGATCTGGGTACGACGAGGCAGGCACGGGGAGGAAGGACTGATGTGCGGGGAGAGTTGCCGGTGGTGCTGCTGCTGCTCCGGAACAAAGAGGTCGGGAGGAGGGGCTCTCAGTGTCGTGAATTTAGGCGGAGGCCGACGGCATTGCTCCGGCCATGGAGATGGTTGGAGGGTGCGAGGAGGGGATTGGGTTGGTCCAGGGGATGCACGGGAGGGAGAGAGAGCCAAATGGGTAGAGAGAGAGCTCGAGGGTGGCCTTAAGTAGCCGACCCATGGCTCACCGTGGACACGGCGCACAGGTGCCCGCGGCAATGGCTCGGGAGGCCAGGAGAGAGGGCGAGGGGCTATCTACGGCATTCGTGGGAGTTGAGTGGGGCGCCAGGAAGAGAGAGGAGGAGCGGGGCGAGTTGCACGCGGCTACAGGAGCTGCGCGAGCATTGGCCGAGCCGGGCGGCTCTGGGCACGCGCCGCAGGAGGTGAGAGAGAGGGGGAGAGTAGGGGGGCCTGCACGGCTGTCATGTTGCGGACGTCGAGGACCTCGACTGGCGCGAGGGGGAGGCTCGAGGTGGTCGAGGGATGCGGCGTCAACGGTCGGCAGCGCGATGACGTGCTCCAGAGTGCGTCTTTGGCCAGTGTCCACGGCTTTTCTGCGCGCACTTGCGCGCTCACTTGTGTCTAGTGGCTGCAGGGGGAGTAAACAAAGTGGAAATGGCATTGGATGCCTTGGGGAGTGTAACGCCCCGAGACCGATGTGCCAGGTGTCCTCCAGTTATTCGCCGTCGTTGCCATGTCGTTCGCTTGCGTGTTGCATCTTATCATGTCATCATGTGCATTGCATCATCATGTTTTCAAAACTTGCATTCGTCCGGGTTCTCCGAGTTCTCTCCGTTGTCCGTTCTGAGCCCAACCACACTTGCACGCGCCCGCGACATGTCCTAAATAGTATTTTATAAGTGGCTGGAAAATGTTCTCGGAATGGGATGAAAGTTGGCGTGCGGTGTTGTTTTGTTGTTAGTAGGCCGCCTGCCAAGTTTCATCGCAATCGGAGTTCGTTTGACGCCCCAACGGATAAATATAGCGGCAATAGTAGCCGGTCTAACGTCGGACGTTTTCGGCCTCCGAAAACTGTTGTCGGGCTTTCCCTCTCTTCTCTTCTCTTAGCTCGAGACCGTCTACACAGCCCATTACTCACCGCCAGGCCCTACCTAACCTCTCTCGTCAGCCCGCGACCCTCCTCGCGCGCGCCCGAAAGTTGTCCCGGACCCGACTCGAACAGTCGTTACCGCTGTGTCCGGAACATCCCCAAACATCTACAAAACGTCACCATTTTCTTGTTTGGACTCCCTATCTATTTCTTTTTCGGCCGTCTGATTTTGATCGGAGGGACGGATTAACCCCTGCCCAAATATCCACTCGCTATTTATAATCAGATCAACCCTAGACCCTAGCCAGACAAACTCCCTTCGACCCGAGTGCGCCGCCACCCCCCTCGGATCCAACACCGCACCTACCAGCCTACTTCCTCGTTTTCCCCATCGGGCCAACCAGCTCCTTCCCTCAATTTCATCACCAAGCCAATCGGTGGCCTCCCTGCGTAGCTGAGCCCCTGGCCCCGATCCTCTGAACAGAGGCCCAGCCTCCTCCTCTCGCCCTCGTGCGCGAGCACGCGCCCAGGAGCTCAAGCAGGGGAGCCCCGATGCCCTCTGCGCCTCGTCCCGAATGTTGCCTGAGCCTCACCTCCAGGAGCCGTCTCCGGTTGCCACACCGCCTCGCTGACCCCGTCGCCGACGAGCTTCGTCAACACGCTGATAGGATCCCGCTGCCCCGTCTCTTTCTTCCTTCTTTCTTCCTGTCTCTCTCTTTCTCCCGCTCCGATCTCTCTCTGTCCCTCCTCTTCAGGTACCCAATCCTGTCGCGAGGAGCTCTGAAGCACCGCACCGCCGCCGCCGCCCTTGCCATCTCCGGCCAGATCCGGTAGCTAGGGACCAGATCCGCCCGTTCCTGGTCCTGCCTTGCCATTTGTGCTGCCGGAGTCGGAGCTCCACCACGCCAGCGCCGTCGCCGCTCGCCCACGTCGGGAGATGGACGAACGAGGCCGTTCCCCGTTGACTTGGTCCAGATCCAGCGAGTGCCCAGCCTAGTCGGGCCAGATCCGCGATGCACCAGGCTCAACGCCCCCCTGCTTCGATCGGCCTGCCAGCGCGAGGCCCAGCTCCCCTTCGTCCGGCCCAGAGCGCCGCCCGCGCCTGGCCTGCCTCCTGCGCGCCACGGGCCGCGCCTCCAGGCCCAGCGCGCCGCCCCCGCGTCGGCCTGCCCTGCCTCCTCCTCAAATCGGGCCATAGCCCATGGGTGAGATGCCCCAGCGCCTGCTCCTGTTGGCCCATTTGCACCAGATTCGGCCCGTGACGTATTTTTTTCCAGCGCCTGCGTTTTATTTTTTTTTTCCAATTATCCTGAGACAGCCAGTTTTGCAGTTTAGTCCCTGTTTTTCATGCATTTAATATCTCATAATTGGTGCATCGGATTAAAATGTATTATATATGAAACTTGCTCAGAATTTTGTGTACATTAATAATATCCAACTTTCACCCATGTTTAAAATATTTAAAATGTTGTTTGCATTAAATTTGCTCTATGCCATGCTAATATGATTTAATTCATAACTAATTAACCGTAGCTCCGATTTAAACAAACTTTATATGTAAATGGGGTAGAATTTGGCCTAGTTTAACATGGTGGCATCATCTTGCATGTTTAACAACTCTAAAATATTGTTTAGGGAAGAACAGTACCAAACCTTAAATTATGCATATGAGGATTTTCCGGAATTGTTGTTCGTTGTTTCCGACCTCATTTAAACTTGCCTAGATAGGTAGTTTTGTTGTGCTTCACCTCTTGCCATGTTAATCAACATTTAATATTGTTGGGTACATAAATGAGAGAGAACTGAATAATGGTTGTGGTGTTCCGTCAATATGCATCCCGATGCATATTGAGCTCCACTTAATTTGTAGGATTGTTTGTGCACTTTGCCATGCCATACCTCTTTAAACCGGACATGCATCATACTTGATTGTGCATCATGCCATGTTGATGTGTTGGTTGTTTACTATGTTGTGTACTTCTTTTCCGGTGATTGCTTCCTCGGGTTGATTCCGGTAATGTCGTGTTGTGAGGACCCGTTCGTCTACGTCCGTTTGTCTTCTTCATGGACTCGTTCTTCTTCCTTGCGGGATTTCAGGCAAGATGATCGTACCCTCGAAATCACTTCTATCTTTGCTTGCTAGATGCTCGCTCTTTTGCTATGCCATTGCTACGATGCCTACCACTTGCTTGTCAGCCTCCCAAATTGCCATGTTCAGCCTCTAACCCACCAATGTCCTAGCAAACCGTTGATTGGCTATGTTACCACTTTGCTCAGCCCCTCTTATAGCGTTGTTAGTTGCAGGTGAAGATCGAAGTTTGTTCCTTGTTGGAACATGGAGATGTTGTTCCTTATTGGAACATGTTTACTTGTTGGGATATCACAATATATCTTATTTAATTAATGCATCTATATACTTGGTAAAGGGTGGAAGGCTCGGCCTTATGCCTGGCGTTTTATTCCACTCTTACCGCCCTAGTTTCCGTCATATCGGTGTTATGTTCCCAGATTTTGCGTTCCTCACGCGGTTGGGCTATAATGGGAACCCCTTGATAGTTCGCCTTAAGTAAAGCTTTTCCAGCAATGCCCAACATTGGTTTTACCATTCGCCACCTAGCCTTTTTTTCCCTTGGGTTTCGCGGACTCAAGGGTCATCATTATTTTACCCCCCCCCCCCGGGCCAGTGCTCCTCTGAGTGTTGGTCCAACCTGTCAGCTGCCGGTGGCCACCAGGGGCAACTCTGGGCTGGCCTACCCGTACCTAAGACAATCTGAGTGTGCCCTGAGAAAGAGATATGTGCAGCTCCTATCGGGATTTGTCGGCACATTCGGGCGGTGTTGCTGGTTTAGTTTTACCCTGTCGAAATGTCTTGTTGTACCGGGATACCGAGTCTGATCAGAACATCTCGGGTGGAGGTCTATTCCTTCGTTGACCGTGAGAGCTTGTTATGGGCTAAGTTGGGACACCCCTGCAGGGATTTGAACTTTCGAAAGCCGTGCCCGCGGTTATGGGCAGATGGGAATTTGATAATGTCCGGTTGTAGAAAACCTGAAGTTAGTCTTAATTAAAGTGAATCAACCGCGTGTGTAACCGTGATGGTCTCTTTCCGGCGGAGTCCGGGAAGTGAACACGGTTGTTGGAGTTATGCTTGACGTTGGTAGTCTAGGATCACTTCTTGATCATACTTTATCAACCGTGCTTTGCCTTCTCTTCGCGCTCTCATTTGCGTATGTTAGCCACCATATATGCTAGTCGCTTGCTGCAGCTCCACCTCATACCTTTACCTTACCCATAAGCTTAAATAGTCTTGATCGCGAGGGTGCGAGATTGCTGAGTCCCCGTGGCTCACAGATACTTCCAAAACCAGTTTGCAGATGCCGTTGAGTCCGTGCAGATGACGCAACCCAGGTCAGCAGGAGCTCGTTGAAGACCTTGTTCATTTGTGTTGTTTCGTTCTAGTTGATCAGTAGTGGAGCCCAGTTGGGGTCGATCGGGGACCTTTGTCGCATTTGGGGGTTCTTCTTTTATTTTGGTTCCATAGTCGGACCATGAGTGTATTTGGTTGATGTATTGCTTTATTCATGTAATTGTGTGAAGTGGCGATTGTAAGCCAACTATGTATCTTTTCCCCTATTGTATTACATGGGTTGTGTGAAGATTACCTCACTTGCGACATATGCCTTCAATGCGATTATGCCTCTAAGTCGTGCCTCGACACATGGGAGATATAGTCGCATCGAGGGTGTTACAAGTTGGTAATCAGAGCCTTCCCCGACCTTAGGAGCCCCCATCGCTTGATCGTTTTTAGCGGCCAAGTTGTGTCTAGAAAAATGTTTTGAGTCCTTAGGAATTATCTATCGGAGAGCTTAGGAATTTTTTTACTTCCCAGTCTCCTCATCGCTCTGGTAAGGCATCCTGACGTAGAGTTTTGACTCTTCTCTTCTCAAATTTCACTAAAAATTTTTTAGGATCACGCGAGTATCTTGGATTTGTTCCGATGGCTTATGATGAGAATACTGTCTTGGTGCCTCCTGTCAGGGGTTTAGTGGAAGTGTCCCGGGGAGTTGAGCTCTGAGGTGTTGTCATCATAATTTTATCGTTGCAATTCTGGTATACTTGAGATATGTTCGCGACATCGAAAATCTCCTTTATGCAGTTCGTTGGTGAGATAACCTCGACGCCACCCAGTACTGGGGCGGGAGTTCGGGAGTATCGCCATAACTTGTATAACGGATGCTTTTCGAAGGTTGAGGTAGATGGTTTCTGAAGGTTTCTTGGTTATGTGTTGAAGGATGGATACAGCTGGATGTAGGTATTGCTAGTTTGGGTGAGATATTATGCTTCCCCTGTATCCCCAACACCTAATTGCATAACCGGAAAGTTTCGGGAGTTTCACAGGTGGGAATTCAAGTAGCTCTTAGGATATCTTTCCGACAGATGTATGATATGAAATTGGGGTTCGACGTCTAGTGGTTCGCCTATTCACGGTCGATTTTACAGTGGTCTCGTTGTGTCCTAAAGAGTCCTTGGCTATGCTGACTCGGGGACGCTTCATATGTCATGTGCACTGCCTTGTACATGATGGTGCTGTACGATCGAGCCCGTGTAGGTCCCACCACGAAAACTTCGGACGAAATTTCGATCATATGTTTGTTCTGGCTTATTTTGCAAGCCAATCCTTTTTGTTTTTGTTTTGAGTTGTGGTATTCGAGTTGCTTCGAAGTCAAATGTTGATTCCATACCTTCCCCAAATGGTGTTCTCATATTCCTATGTGAATACTAATCCTTCTTGATCATCAAGATTGTTTTGTCAATCCTTTTAATCGGTGTGCTTCTCTTCAAGTGGATCCGATCATTTCAACTTCCGCAAGATCAATTATTAGTTTCTTCTGAACGGTGTTTGTTTCATCCGTCTCCAAGTTGCCTTTGTTTTTCCCACCCTCCCTCCCTTTGTTTTCTCCAAGGATTCAGATCTCTTAATCGAGTATCCATCTTATTCATGTGAAGCCTCTTCTTTCTTTTCAATCAATGTTCTTACCCGGTGATGCTCATGAAGATTTTAACGGAGTTTCTAGTTCACCATTATTCATTCTTTTCTTCTCCGGTGGTTCCAAGTAAAACTTTGTGGATCATATCCTTTTCCTCATTTCAATGCTTTCTCATACCGGTGCACCTCTTAATAATTAATTTCTCGCTATTCAATTATTCCGGAGTGCTAAAGATATCTCGAAGATTCGTGTTTCCACTCTACATTCGTTCAAGCTCTTTCGAGGGTGTTCCCTCATTCAAGTCATTTAATTCAACAGGTGCAACCTCCCTTTTAAATCATTTCAACGGTGTTTTCTTTTGAGAGGGCCCTAACCCACAGGTCTTTTCCCAGGATCTTACCTGACTCTTCCATTCTTTCCGGAGTTATTCTCAGATTCTTTTCTAAAGTTTGACGTAAGAATGAATTGTCATCAGTCAAATGTCTTTCCCCAAGATCGGTTAAATTCTTTCCATCGTTGGCTCAACCTTCCCATTTTTCATTCCGGAGTGTCTAAATAATTGATGGTGGTGTTTCTTGTTGTCATTCTCATCATTTGAAGACCGAAGAAGATTTTTCTCTCAATCTTGCTCCATTCTCTTCAAGTTTCGTGATTCTGTCTTGTTGCCATCCTCTCATAATTAGTTGCGATTGTGAGATATTCTTTTCAACCATCCAGAGTAATTCAGGAGCCTTTTCAGTTTGTTCATCCGGAGCCCATCATCTAAGATTTATTAATTCTCAGCTTTCAGTTATCATTCTCCAATCCTACCGGTGCTTCGTTCAAGTGATTTTTAATCAGCTCGTGTTCTCTTTGTTTCTCATGTATATAAATTCCCTCAAGTATCTTCTTTTGTTCTCTAATTCTTCCCGGTGTTTCTTTATATTATCTTCATTCATTTTCATTTCTTACGGTGGTTCGTTCAACATTTCTCTTCCTTATCAATTTATTCGTTGTTTCTATTCTACCGGTGGGTCGTTCAAGATCTTCTCAAGTTATCGATATCTATTTTAATCCTGTCTACAAGAATAAGTAGTGTGCCAAATCCGTTGTTTGTCATCAATTTAATTGGTGAAGGTTAAACATAACGTAATTCTTATTCTTGGTTCATCCAACTGTCTAATTTCGTATTCCGGAGGTTCATCAAATTCTTGTTTCCATTTGTTCATCTTTCTTTACCGGAGTGCCAAGTTTTCTCTTTATCTCATTGCTAAGCGTCATCCAAATCATTGCAAGGATTCACCTTGTGTTTTCAATTTCTCTCTCTTTTCATTCCTTTTGTTTACCGGAGTTCTTCATGGATGTTCTACAGGACGATTCATCAAGGATTTAATTCCTTCTCAAAGTTTTCATCAAGATTCATTTCTAGGGAGCTCAAGCTTTCTTCATATTGTAATCCGGAGTGCAATTCTTTCTTCCGTATCATTGGAGATGGTATTATGTCATCCTTGATAATTTGAATTCATGTTTCTTGATTCACATGTTGTCATGAATGAGATATTTCAAATCCATCAATCTTGTCTTTGGAGTTATCTTGGGTTATATTTCACCTTAAGCCCTCCCTAAGGATGGTTGTTATTATGGTGCTTATAAATGACCCAAGTTCTTCATTTATCCTCCCGGTGATATAGTTTCTCGTCTCCTTGTTCATATCAATCCAATTCTTTTTCCCGTGAGTGGCAGGTTTTCATATCTTAATTTGAGATGTACTCCACAAGTCCATATCAAGTCTATCTTTGTCGTTGTTGGGTTTCCAACAACTCCGTTCGACCCTTCTCCTATAGATGCCTTTTCAAGCTCTTTTGTGGCAGAAGTTGGCATTTTCTTCTCCATTCTTCTATTTCAATTATCTATCTTCTATTCTTTTGTTTCGGAGGTATTGTGATGTTGCTCTTCTCAACCCATCATCTCGTTTGTCTAAGATCATGTTCTTTTCATGATTGTCCATTTAACCAGAGTGTCGTGTCCTCTGCTCAAGCTCTTTTCTTCCTATCTAGTCGTTCTTCCTTGTTTCTTTTTCTAACGGAGTGTTTTCAACTTCATTCATCTTCGTTGTATTCTTTTCTTGTATGGCTTAACCTTTGCAAGGTTCCTTGGTTTCACTCGTTTGTCAAAGAAGCAATTTGTTTTACCTGTCCTCTTTTCTCTTCCGTTGTTTCCCTCCGGTGCCATTCTAGATCTCGGGACGAGATCCTCTCGTAGTGGTGGAGTGTTGTAACGCCCCGAGACCGATGTGCCAGGTGTCCTCCAGTTATTCGCTGTCGTTGCCATGTTGTTCGCTTGCGTGTTGCATCTTATCATGTCATCATGTGCATTGCATCATCATGTTTTCAAAACTTGCATTCGTCCGGGTTCTCCGAGTTCTCTCCGTTGTCCGTTCTGAGCCCAACCACACTTGCACGTGCCCGCGACATGTCCGAAATAGTATTTTATAAGTGGCCGGAAAATGTTCTCGGAATGGGATGAAAGTTGGCATGCGGTGTTGTTTTGTTGTTAGTAGGCCGCCTGCCAAGTTTCATCGCAATCGGAGTTCGTTTGACGCCCCAACGGATAAATATAGCGGCAATAGTAGCCGCTATAACGTCGGACGTTTTCGGCCTCCGAAAACTATTGTCGGGCTTTCCCTCTCTTCTCTTCTCTCAGCTCGAGACCATCTACACAGCCCATTACTCACCGCCAGGCCCTACCTAACCTCTCTCGTCAGCCCGCGACCCTCCTCGCGCGCGCCCGAAAGTTGTCCCGGACCCGACTCGAACAGTCGTTACCGCTGTGTCCGGAACATCCCCAAACATCTACAAAACGTCACTGTTTTCTTGTTTGGACTCCCTATCTATTTCTTTTCCGGCCGTCTGATTTCGATCGGAGGGACGGATTAACCCCTGCCCAAATATCCACTCGCTATTTATAATCAGATCAACCCTAGACCCTAGCCAGACAAACTCCCTTCGACCCGAGTGCGCCGCCACCCCCCTCGGATCCAACACCGCACCTACCAGCCTACTTCCTCGTTTTCTCCATCGGGCCAACCAGCTCCTTCCCTCAATTTCATCACCAAGCCAATCGGCGGCCTCCCTGCGTAGCTGAGCCCCTGGCCCCGATCCAGTCAACAGAGGCCCAGCCTCCTCTCGCTCTCGTGCGCGAGCACGCGCCCAGGAGCTCAAGCAGGGGAGCCCCGATGCCCTCTGCGCCTCGTCCCGAATGTCGCCTGAGCCTCACCTCTAGGAGCCGTCTCCGGTTGCCACACCGCCTCGCTGACCCCGTCGCCGACGAGCTTCGTCAACACGCTGATAGGATCCCGCTGCCCCGTCTCTTTCTTCCTTCTTTCTTCCTGTCTCTCTCTTTCTCCCGCTCTGATCTCTCTCTGTCCCTCCTCTTCAGGTACCCAATCCCGTCGCCAGGAGCTCTGAAGCACCGCACCGCCGCCGCCGCCCTTGCCATCTCCGGCCAGATCCGGTAGCTAGAGACCAGATCCGCCCGTTCCTGGTCCTGCCTTGCCATTTGTGCTGCCGGAGTCGGAGCTCCTCCGCGCCAGCGCCGTCGCCGCTCGCCCACATCGGGAGATGGACGAACGAGGCCGTTCCCCATTGACTTGGTCCAGATCCAGCGAGTGCCCAGCCCAGTCGGGCCAGATCCGCGATGCACCAGGCTCAGCGCCCCCCTGCTTCGATCGGCCTGCCAGCACGAGGCCCAGCTCCCCTTCGTCCGGCCCAGAGCGTCGCCCGCGCCTGGCCTGCCTCTTGCGCGCCACGGGCCGCGCCTCCAGGCCCAGCGCGCCGCCCCCGCGTCGGCCTGCCCTGCCTCCTCCTCAAATCGGGCCATAGCCCATGGGTGAGATGCCCCAGCGCCTGCTCCTGTTGGCCCATTTGCACCAGATTCGGCCCGTGACGTATTTTTTTCCAGCGCCTGCGTTTTATTTTTTTCCAATTATCCTGAGACGGCCAGTTTTGCAGTTTAGTCCCTATTTTTCATGCATTTAATATCTCACAATTGGTGCATCAGATTAAAATGAATTATATATGAAACTTGCTCAAAATTTTGTGTAGATTAATAATATCCAACTTTCACCCATGTTTAAAATATTTAAAATGTTGTTTGCATTAAATTTGCTCTATGCCATGCTAATATGATTTAATTCATAACTAATTAACCGTAGCTCCGATTTAATCAAACTTTATATGTAAATGGGGTAGAATTTGGCCTAGTTTAACATGGTGGCATCATCTTGCATGTTTAACAACTCTAAAATATTGTTTATGGCAGAACAGTACCAAACCTTAAATTATGCATATGAGGATTTTCCAGAATTGTTGTTCGTTGTTTCCGGCCTCATTTAAACTTGCCTAGATAGGTAGTTTTGTTGTGCTTCACCTCTTGCCATGTTAATCAACATTTAAGATTGTTGGGTACATAAACGAGAGAGAACTAAATAATGGTTGTGGTGTTCCGTCAATATGCATCCCGATGCATATTGAGCTCCACTTAATTTGTAGGATTGTTTGTGCACTTTGCCATGCCATACCTCTTTAAACCGGACATGCATCATACTTGATTGTGCATCATGCCATGTTGATGTGTTGGTTGTTTACTATGTTGTGTGCTTCTTTTCTGGTGATAGCTTCCTCGGGTTGATTCCGGTAACGTCGTGTTGTGAGGACCCGTTCGTCTACGTCCGTTTGTCTTCTTCATGGACTCGTTCTTCTTCCTTGCGGGATTTCAGGCAAGATGATCATACCCTCGAAATCACTTCTATCTTTGCTTGCTAGATGCTCGCTCTTTTGCTATGCCATTGCTACGATGCCTACCACTTGCTTGTCAGCCTCCCAAATTGCCATGTTCAGCCTCTAACCCACCAATGTCCTAGCAAACTATTGATTGGCTATGTTACCGCTTTGCTCAGCCCCTCTTATAGCATTGTTAGTTGCAGGTGAAGATCAAAGTTTGTTCCTTGTTGGAACATGGAGATGTTGTTCCTTGTTGGAACATGTTTACTTGTTGGGATATCACAATATATCTTATTTAATTAATGCATCTATATAATTGGTAAAGGGTGGAAGGCTCGGCCTTATGCCTGGTGTTTTGTTCCACTCTTGCCGCCCTAGTTTCCGTCATATCGGTGTTATGTTCCCGGATTTTGTGTTCCTCACGCGGTTGGGCTATAATGGGAACCCCTTGACAGTTCGCCTTAAGTAAAGCTTTTCCAGCAATGCCCAACATTGGTTTTACCATTCGCCACCTAGCCTTTTTTTCCCTTGGGTTTCGCGGACTCAAGGGTCATCATTATTTTACCCCCCCCCCCCCCCCGGGCCAGTGCTCCTCTGAGTGTTGGTCCAACCTGTCAGCTGCCGGTGGCCACCAGGGGCAACTCTGGGCTGGCCTACCCATACCTAAGACAATCTGAGTGTGCCCTGAGAAAGAGATATGTGCAGCTCCTATCGGGATTTGTCGGCACATTCGGGTGGTGTTGCTGGTTTAGTTTTACCCTGTCGAAATGTCTTGTTGTACCGGGATACCGAGTCTGATCGGAACGTCTCGGGTGGAGGTCTATTCCTTCGTTGACCATGAGAGCTTGTTATGGGCTAAGTTGGGACACCCCTGCAGGGATTTGAACTTTCGAAAGCCGTGCCCGCAGTTATGGGCATATGGGAATTTGATAATATCCGGTTGTAGAAAACCTGAAGTTAATCTTAATTAAAATGAATCAACCGCGTGTGTAACCGTGATGGTCTCTTTCCGGCGGAGTCCGGGAAGTGAACACGGTTGTTGGAGTTATGCTTGACGTAGGTAGTCGAGGATCACTTCTTGATCATACTTTATCGACCGTGCTTTGCCTTCTCTTCTCGCTCTCATTTGCGTATGTTAGCCACCATATATGCTAGTCGCTTGCTGCAGCTCCACCTCATACCTTTACCTTACCCATAAGCTTAAATAGTCTTGATCGCGAGGGTGCGAGATTGCTGAGTCCCCGTGGCTCATAGATACATCCAAAACCAGTTTGCAGGTGCCGTTGAGTCCGTGCAGATGACGCAACCCAGCTCAGGAGGAGCTCGTTGAAGACCTTGTTCATTTGTGTTGTTTCGTTCTAGTTGATCAGTAGTGGAGCCCAGTTGGGGTCGATCGGGGACCTTTGTCGCATTTGGGGGTTCTTCTTTTATTTTGGTTCCGTAGTCGGACCATGAGTGTATTTGGTTGATGTAATGCTTTATTCATGTAATTGTGTGAAGTGGAGATTGTAAGCCGACTATGTATCTTTTCCCCTATTGTATTACATGGGTTGTGTGAAGATTACCTCACTTGCGACATATGCCTTCAATGCGATTATGCCTCTAAGTCGTGCCTCGACACGTGGGAGATATAGTCGCATCGAGGGTGTTACAGGGAGCCAGTAGAAGAGATGAGGGGTAGAGAGAGAGAGTGAAAATGCTGCTGTCTAGAGAAGAAAAGTGGATCCCTGCCCCCCTTCATCATTGCCTCTCGGGCAGGGAAGCAAAACAGAGGTACAGGGGGATTAGGAGAGGTTGTGGGAAGAAGTTCAGCTCATGGAGATTAGTGGAAATGGCCAAAACATGCATTTTAAGTATCTGCCAGAAGGTGTTTGATGTAGGTTTAGGCAAGCAAATGGACTTCCCTTGTCATGAGGCTTGACAGGGTTAAATGGACTGAGAAAATAAGAGGTTCCACCAAGATTGAGTTCATTTGGGCAAAGTAGCCAATGTAACTTTGGTAAACTCCAGAAATCAACAGAGATGACTTTTCCAAGATTTAGTCATGCAAATCTATTCTCCTTGATGCACCACTTGGTGTAGTGTCATCATTTGAGGATTTGAACATGTCCACAAAAATCTAGATCAAAAGGATACACTTGGCAATGTTGAGTTGTTCAAATTTGGTTCTGGACAGAAAGGGTTTTAGAACACTTTGATCATGATATCCTTCTCTCTAACTTGTGCCATTTTTCCTAGATGCATTATTACACCATTTGAGTAGGTGCACCGAGTTTGAGAGCATTCAGACATGTTTGGCAGTGCAAAGTTGTTCAACGTTGAAAAAGGACAGAAATGGTTTTGAGAGGGTTTGGTGGTGCTATATTGTTTTCCATGACATGAGACTTTGTAGGATCCTCAAGTAGGTCATTTTGGATATGATAGAATTTTCCTGTATTTAATGGAGAATATTTTCTTTGTAAACATTTCAAAAGCTTGAAATGTCCAGAAATAATTTTTGAGGGATTTGACCAATAATTTGAACATGACCATGTGTTGAAACTCTTATATATGGACAATATATGTCCACTGAGCTTCCCTAAATTTTCTCAAATATTTTTGAAACATTAAAATAATTTTAACCTATTAAAGACCATTTCTGGCCTTAAGAAAAAGCCTTTAAATAAAATAGGAAAATAACTTTTAAAATTATATTTTTGTGGTTTCTGGGTGTCCTATATCTAAAGGAGTCAAATATATTTTTAGAAATATTTTTACTACCCTTAATTAAGTACTTGCAGTGCAAATCTCAATTCAGGGGTTTTTGGAAAACTAATTTTTGCAAATACTATTTGGCCAAATTATTTTTGTAAGAAATTATTTTTATGTCCTATACACATGGCATGATCATTGGGCAATGTTTTGGATCAAGGAGAAGGAGTATAAGAGTTGGAGGATTTATTTGATTTTTAGAGCACTTGCAACCAACACACAAAAATCAAATCAAGCAAAGACCTAAACACTCAAAAGTTTTTGTCAAACCACATTTTATCATGATTAATTAGCTTAAGTGTTGTGGCATGAAAATCTGGGTGTGACACCGGTTCTTCTCCGTGAGGAGGTCTTGAGGGGTCATCCCATGAAGGGGTCTTGAATCCAAGGTGGATCTTCTCCGAAGAGGGAGCGTTCTCTCTCGATGGAGTCGATCCGGATGGATGAGCAAAGCTCTATCTCAAATGAGCTAAACCTATGCTAACCCTCAAATGGAGGAGGGGGATGAGTATATGTAGTAGTAGCCATGAAGGGGTAAGTGAGGGGCGAAAGGGTACATGGGCCTTGGCCCGACTCTCTGCGCGTAGGCAGGCCGGAAGTTCCGGGGACGGCTGGAAGGTTCGGGCGACGGAGGTTCCGGGCGAAGGTTCGGGCTGTTCGGAAGGTTCAGGGGCCGGAGGTTCCGGGCTGTGGCCAAAAGTTCCGGGCTTGGCAGAAACTTTGCACAAGTCTTGACACCGGTTGTTCCTTCTCCTTGAGTCCTTGATTCCCGAGAACATGTAGTGTCTTGGCATTAGGTAGCAACCATCTCAGAAGAATGGAAAGGTAAAGGACTTAGGAATGAGTTCACCTTGTGTCCAATGGTGTATGCTCGAGGTCGAGGTCACGTCGTAGTGTACATGGGGATGATTGTAGGATGCTCCACATCACTTCCTCCATATATACATCCCTTAGGGCGTCGTTTAGACTTTGGGGTTTTGTATAGATTAAAAGTTCGCCATAGCTGCAACTTTGCGTACTTCGTTTGTGTTCGACAACCAGACCAAGTCGTCACAAAACCCCGCCTTGATCAATAAAGCTTTCATCTTATATTCGCAATATCCAGATTGCAATCTCAGTTTCTTGCTTGTTCTTCGTTTTGCTCGCAGGAAATAGACCCTCGTGGTCAGGTTGATCATGCTCTGGCGTGGTCAATAACCTTCAGAAGTTGCTTTAGCGATTGCTAAGGCGCGATGTCTTCGCACGTTCGTAGTCGGATCGTCAAAGTCGACTCCCACAGAAAACGATAGCTATCTCATTGAAACATCGGGACACCTTCGTCTCTATCAAGTGGTATCAGATTTCCAGGTTGCTCGGTGAGATTTTACAGTTTTTCATTGTTTAGATCGAGTCTGTCCTTCATACCTATAGTCCACGAAATAGCCAAAAAAATAGGGTTAGTTCATCAGATCCGAACCAATCTGAGCCTTTGCATAATCTTTTTAGGGTTTTGCTTTGTTGAATTTGTGGTTGCATCATCGTGTCCAGTTGTTGGTCTTAGCGTCTAGTCCTTTAGAGTTTCGTGTTCTGTCACAGTTTGTCACGCTGCCGCTGCACCATCTTCATTGCTGCTGCCATATACCACCACCGCTGCCATCCCACCACCGCTACCATATACCACCACCACCACTGCCATATACCACCACCACTGCCATATCATACCACCGCTACCATATACCACCACCGCTGCCATATCCCACCAATGCTGCCATATACCACCACCACTACCATATCCTACCACCATATATCCACCAGCAATCTGAGTTCTTTTCATATTAGGTTTGTTTTCGAGATCCATCTATTTTTCGATTCGTGTTTCCTTGCCTGAGTAGGTTTCAGAAAAAAATTGGCAGGCTAATTTTTTTCCTATCCTGTTTTCAGGCTTTTCCGAGTCTTTTGAGACACTCGCCATCATAGTGATTTTTGTCCCACTTTTTCGTCGCCGCGGCCTTGATTTTCGAGAAAAAAATTAGTAAAAAAAATTTCGTGCCTATCTTGTCAATTTTACTTGGGAAGAGTTTTGAGACACTCGCCATTATATTTAATTTTCGCAAAAAAAGAGGAGCGCAAAAAAGAGCGATTTTTTTCCAGAGTGGGTTTCCCCCTTGTTTCTGTGCTGCGCCGTGATTTTGTTAGTGTTCTAGGCTCGCGTCTCTAGTATGGTTGATGAGCACATCAATACCATTGTTACACCCACAGCCCCTACCGCAACATATACTGGACCAATTACTAGAGCTCGCGCACGCCAATTAAATTATCAGGTACTTTCGTTTCTTGGTAATGATTCTAATGTTCATGAGAATATGATGCTGCCTAAATTGGATACATTTTGTTTTGCTTACAAATGAAGGGCCTGGCATGGATAAGAGAGATGAACACAAGAGCAAGACCAAGCATGGAGATGATGGCATGCGAAGGTGAACAAGAATAGAGTTACAAGTGATGATTTATGGACTTTGAAGCCACCATAAGGAGTGCATGAAGCCTTGGATGAAATATACACGATGCCACTTCATAAATTTCGTCGAGAGGCTATTCTAGGTGCCAGGCCCATGTAATTTCGAAATACTAAAGTATAGGCTGTTTTTAGAGTCCGTATGTGTGGGGAAACAAGAGTTAGGGTTGGTTTCGGACCCCTCCTCCAAGGGCCACGAAATTCCCCCCTCTTCCTCCATATATATAGCCCTTAGGGCGTCGTTTAGACTTTGGGTTTTGTTTAGATTATAAGTTCACCATAGCTGCAACTTCGCGTACTTCATTTGTGTTCAACGACTAGACAAAGGCGTCACAGAACCCCACCTTCATTAATAAAGCTTTCCTCTTAAATTCGCAATATCCAGATTGCAATCTTAGTTTCTTGCTTGTGCCTCGTTTCCTCGCAGGAAACAGACCCTCGTGGTCAGGTTGATCGTGCTCCGGCATGGTCAATAACCCCTCGGAAGTTGGTTTAGCTATTGCTAAGGCGCGACGTCTTCACACGTTCGTAGTCGGATTGTCAAGCTCGACTCCCACAGAAAATGATAGCCACCATCTCATCGAAACATCGGGACACCTTCGCCTCTATCGGGTGGTATTAGATTTCCAGGTTGCTCGGTGAGATTTTTCAGTTTTTTGTAGTTTAGGTTGAGTCTGTTCTTCATACCTATAGTCCATGAAAAAGCCAAAAAATTAGGGTTAGGTCAACATATCCAAACCAATCTGAGCCTTTGCATAGTCTTTTTAGAGTTTTGCTTTGTTGAATTTGCGGGTGCATCGTCGTGTCGAGTTGCTGGTCTTAGCGTCTAGTCCCTTAGAGTTTCGAGTTCTATTCACAGGTTGTTACGCCGCAGCTGCACCATCGTCAACATCATTAGCATATACCACCACCCCACAATATACATTGCCGCTGCCATATACAACCACCAATCCGAGTCCACATATACCATCGCCATATACGACCACCAATCCGAGTCCACATATACCATCGCCATATACCACCACCAATCCGAGTCCAGATATACCATCGCCATATACAACCACCAGTTCGAGTTCCACCAAATTCATATCCGCCACCAGTCCTAGTTCGTGTCCAGTATTTGTTGCTTTGTTTTCGATTTCCAGATCACGCCATACTCCGAGTCGTGACAGAGTAGGATTCCCGAACATCCATGCTACCCGCAGTAGAAAATAGTTCCAGTTAAAAAAACTAAGTCTGGTAAATTCTAGCTAGGCAGTTTTTAGACCATTTGTAGACTTTTTCGAAAAAAAAATTGTTGTGGAGCAAGAAAAAGAGGAAAAAGTGCAAAAAAATAAAAAAGAAAAAAGGAAAAAATTAAGTCTGGTAAATAGTTCCAGTTAAAAAAACTAAGTCTGGTAAATTCTAGCTAGGCAGTTTTTAGACCATTTGTAGACTTTTTCGAAAAAAATTTGTTGTGGAGCAAGAAAAAGAGGAAAAAAGTGCAAAAAATGAAAAACTTCAGAGAGTTCTCCTCCCTTGTTTACGTGTCGTGCCGTGATTTTTTTCGTGTTCTAGGCTCACATCTCTAGTACGGTCTAGCCTAGGACCAGCACAGTATCGTCGTTGAGCGTTTATTCAACTTTGCATATCTGAATTGATTATTGCTGAAATTTTTGCTACCATATCATAAGCCTTCCTAGCTCCACATACATCTACATCGTGTGTTTGACACCACCTAGCAATCACTCTGTCCAATCTTTGAGAGTTTTCGCTACAACGGTTGCCGATCACCACCTACGGCTGGGTAAGAACTGGGAAGAATTTGAGATTTGCTTGCTGGATTTGTGATACACCACCACCACCACTTCCTAGTAGTCTGTAGGATCATATTCTTGTGTGTTTCTATTGCTACTAACCATGGTAGGATCACGAGCCGATGAGACTGATTGGGAGAACATGACGAACAAAGAGCTACATGATAAATTTCAGCAAATGATGAGTGGACAGGTGCAAGATGTGCTAAACATATTTGAAGAGGCCATGGAGGAGATAGATGGAATTGAGAAGACATTTGAAACGAAGCTCGATAACAATTTTAATGAATTGCTCGTGCATCTTCCACAACCACCGCCGGCTGCACCTATCGCACCTCCACAACAACAACAACAACAACAACAACTACTACTACTACTACAACAACGTCGCCTTCCAAATCAAGTGGGACGAGCACTGCGCGTTCCCATTGAGCCCGGTCAAACTTCTGGTACCGCTGCACCTCCTGTTTATGCTTTTGTGGCTCCTGCTGCTGTTGCTGCTGCTTCCGAGGGGGACGATTATGCGAACAATTATGAGGATGAGGTTGATCAAAATCAGAACTACGTGCAGCCACCAGCACCAGGTCGTCCACTGGCAAATAATCGCAATGGTAGGGCTGCATTACCAGCTCAGGTATGAGATCAGGACCATCTTCCTAAACTGAAATTGAATATTTCACCATCTGAGGGTGCATATGTTCCTAATATATATCTTACTTGGGAGTTAGAAACTGAACAACGTTTTACATGTTTACAATATCCCGAGGAGAGATGTGTTGCTGCTGCTGTTTGTAGATTATATCTACTAGTTTTACTAGTTTTGCATGTGTACGGTGGTCTGAACGTTGTAGATGTTGGGGAACGTAGTAATTTCAAAATTTTCCTACGCACACGCAAGATCATGGTGATGCATAGCAATGAGGGGGAGAGTCTGATCTACGTACCCTTGTAGATCGCAACGGAAGCGTTGACACAACGTAGAGGAAGTAGTTGTACGTCTTCTTCCCGATCCGACCGATCCAAGCACCGTTACTCCAGCACCTCCGAGTTCTTAGCACACGTACAGCTCGATGACGATCCCCGGGCTCCGATCCAGCAAAGCTTCGGGGAGGAGTTCCGTCAGCACGACGGCGTGGTGACGATCTTGATGTTCTACCGACACAGGGCTTCGCCTAAGCTCTACAACGATATGATCGAGGTGGAGTATGGTGGCAGGGGGCACCGCACACGGCTAAGGAATGATCTCAATGATCAACTTGTGTGTCTAGAGGTGCCCCCTGCCCCCGTATATAAAGGATCCAAGGGGGAGGGGCTGGCCGGCCAAGAGGAGGGCGCAGGAGGAGTCCTACTCCTACCGGGAGTAGGACTCCCCCCCAATCCTATTCCAAATAGGACTCCCAAGGGGGAAAGAGAGAGAGAGAGGTGGCCGGCCACCTCTCCTAGTCCTAATAGGACTAGGGGAGGGGGGGAGGCACGCAGCCCACCATGGCAGCCCCTTTCACCTTTCCACTAAAGCCCAATAAGGCCCATATGGCTCCCGGGGGGTTCCGGTAACCTCCCCGTAATCCGGTAAAATCCCGATTTTACCTAGAACACTTCCGATATCCAAATATAGGCTTCCAATATATCAATCTTTATGTCTCGACCATTTCGAGACTCCTCGTCATGTCCGTGATCACATCCGGGACTCCGAACTACCTTCGGTACATCAAAATGCATAAACTCATAATAACTGTCATCGTAACGTTAAGCGTGCGGACCCTACGGTTCGAGAACAATGTAGACATGACCGAGACACGTCTCCGGTCAATAACCAATAGCGGGACCTGGATGCCCATATTGGCTCCTGCATATTCTACGAAGATCTTTATCGGTCAGACCGCATAACAACATACGTTGTTCCCTTTGTCATCGGTATGTTACTTGCCCGAGATTCGATCATCGGTATCCAATACCTAGTTCAATCTCGTTACCGGCAAGTCTCTTTACTCGTTCTGTAATACATCATCCCGCAACTAACTCATTAGTTGCAATGCTTGCAAGGCTTGTGTAATGTGCATTACCGAGAGGGCCCAGAGATACCTCTCCGACAATCGGAGTGACAAATCCTATTCTCGAAATACGCCAACCCAACATCTACCATTGGAGACACCTGTAGAGCTCCTTTATAATCACCCAGTTACGTTGTGACGTTTGGTAGCACACAAAGTGTTCCTCCGGCAAACGGGAGTTGCATAATCTCATAGTCATAGGAACATGTATAAGTCATGAAGAAAGCAATAGCAACATACTAAACGATCGGGTGCTAAGCTAATGGAATGGGTCATGTCAATCAGATCATTCATCTAATGATGTGATACCGTTAATCAAATAACAACGCTTTGTCCATGGTTAGGAAACATAACCATCTTTGATTAACGAGCTAGTCAAGTAGAGGCATACTAGTGACACTCTGTTTGTCTATGTATTCACACATGTATTATGTTTCTGGTTAATACAATTCTAGCATGAATAATAAACATTTATCATGATATAAGGAAATAAATAATAACTTTATTATTGCCTCTAGGGCATATTTCCTTCAGTCTCCCACTTGCACTAGAGTCAATAATCTAGATCACATCACCATGTGATTAACATCGATAGTTCACATCATCATGTGATTAACACCCATAGTTCACATCGCCATGTGACCAATACCCAAAGGGTTTACTAGATTCAGTAATCTAGTTCACATCGCTATGTGATTAATACCCAAAGAGTACTAAGGTGTGATCATGTTTTGCTTGTGAGAGAATCTTAGTCAACGGGACTGCCACATTCAGATCCGCATGTATTTTGCAAATTTCTATGTCAACAATGCTCTGCATGGAGCTACTCTAGCTAATTGCTCCCACTTTCAATATGTATCTAGACCGAGACTTAGAGTCATCTAGATTAGTGTCAAAACTTGCATCGGCGTAACCCTTTACGACGAACCTTTTTTCACTTCCATAATCGAAAAACATATCCTTATTCCACTAAGGATAAATTTGACCGTTGTCCAGTGATCTACTCCTAGATCACTATTGTACTCCCTTGCCAAACTCAGTGGTAGGGTATACAATAGATCTGGTACACAGCATGGCATACTTTATAGAACCTATGACCAAGGCATAGGAAATGACATTAATTTCTTTCTATCTTCTGCCATGGTCGGGCTTTGAGTCTTACTCAATTTCACACCTTGTAACATAGGCAAGAAACTCTTTCTTTGACTGTTCCATTTTGAACTACTTCAAAATCTTGTCAAGGTATGTATTTATTGAAAACACTTATCAAGCGTCTTGATCTATCTCTATAGATCTTGATGCTCAATATGTAAGCAGCTTCACCGAAGTCTTTCTTTGAAAAACTCCTTTCAAACACTCCTTTATGCTTTATAGAATAATTCTACATTATTTCCGATCAACAATATGTCATTCACATATACTTATCAGAAATGCTGTAGTGCTCCCACTCACTTTCTTGTAAATACAGGCTTCACCGCAAGTCTGTATAAAACTATATGCTTTGATCAACTTATCAAAGCGTGTATTCCAACTCTGAGATGCTTGCACCAGTCCATAGATGAATCGTTGGAGCTTGCATATTTCGTTAGCACCTTTAGGATTGACAAAACCTACTGGTTGTATCATATACAACTCTTCTTTAAGAAATCCATTAAGGAAAGCAGTTTTGTTTATCTATTTGCCAGACTTCATAAAATGCGGCAATTGCTAACATGATTCGGACAGACTTAAGCATAGATACGAGTGAGAAACTCTCATCGTAGTCAACACTTTGAACTTGTTGAAAACCTTTTGCGACAAATCTAGCTTTGTAGATAGTAACACTACTATCAACGTCCGTCTTCCTCTTGAAGATCCATTTATTTTCTATGGCTTGCCGATCATCGGGCAAGTCAACCAAAGTCCATACTTTGTTTTCATACATGAATCCCATCTCAGATTTCATGGCCTCAAGCCATTTTGCGGAATCTGGGCTCATCATCGCTTCCTCATAGTTCGCAAGTTCGTCATGGTCTAGTAACATGACTTCCAGAATAGGATAACTGTACCACTCTGGTGCGGATCTCACTCTGGTTTACCTACGAGATTTGGTAGTAACTTGATCTGAAGTTTTATGATCATCATCATTAGCTTCCTCACTAATTGGTGTAGTAGTCATAGGAACAGATTTCTGTGATGAACTACTTTCCAATAAGGGAGCAGGTACAGTTACCTCATCAAGTTCTACTTTCCTCCCACTCACTTATTTCGAGAGAAACTCCTTCTCTAGAAAGGATCCATTATAAGCAACGAATGTCTTGCCTTAGGATCTGTGATAGAAGGTGTACCCAACAGTCTCCTTTTGGGTATCCTATGAAGACATATTTCTCCGATTTGGTTTTGAGCTTATCAGGATGAAACTTTTTCACATAAGCATCACAACCCCAAACTTTAAGAAACGGCAACTTTGGTTTCTTGCTAAACCACAGTTCAGATTGTGTCGTCTCAACGGACTTAGATGGTGCCCCTTTTTTATCGTGAATGCAGCTGTCTTTAATGCATAACCTCAAAAACTATAGTGGTAAATCGGTAAGAAACATCATAGATTTGCACTATATCTAATAAAGTACGGCTATGACGTTCGGACACACCATTATGCCGTGGTGTTCCGGGTGGCACGAATTTGTGAAACTATTCCACATTGTTTTAATTGAAGACCAAACTCGTAACTCAAATATTTGTCTCCGCGATCAGATCGTAGAAGCCTTATTTTCTTGTTACGATGATTCTCCACTTCACTCTGAAATTCTTTGAACTTTTCAAAATGTTTCAGACTTATATTTCATAAAGTAGATATACTCATATCTGCTCAAATCATCTGTGAAGATCAGAAAATAATGATACCTATCACGAGCCTCAATATTCATCGGACCACATACATCAGTATGTATGATTTCCAACAAATCTATTGCTCGCTCCATTGTTCCGAAGAATAGAGTCTTAGTCATCTTACCCATGAGGCATGGTTCGCAAGCATCAACTGATTCATAATCAAGTGATTCCAAAAGCCCATCAGCATGGAGTTTCTTCATGCGCTTTACACCAATATGACCTAAACGGCAGTGCTACAAATAAGTTGCACTATCATTATTAACTTTGCATCTTTTGGTTTCAATATTATGATTATGTGTATCACTATGATCGAGATCCAACGAACTATTTTCATTGGGTGTGTAACCATATAAGGTTTTATTCATGTAAACAGAACAACAATTTATTCTCTTACTTAAATGAATAACCGTATTACAATAAACATGATCAAATCATATTCATGCTCAACGTAAACACCAAATAACACTTATTTAGGTTCAACACTAATCCCGAATTTATAGGGAGTGTGCGATGATGATCATATCAATCTTGGAACCACTTCCAACACACATCGTCACTTCACCCTTAACTAGTCTCTGTTTATTCTGCAACTCCCGTTTCGAGTCACTAATCTTAGCAACTGAACTAGTATCAAATACTGAGGGGTTGCTATAAACACTAGTAAAGTACACATCAATAACATGTATATCAAATAAACTTATGTTCACCTTGCCATCCTTCTTATCTGCCAATCACTTGGGGTAGTTCCGGTTCCAGTGACTAGTCCCTTTGCAGTAGAAGCACTCAGTCTCCGGCTTAGGTCCAGACTTGGGCTTCTTCACTTGAGCAGCAACTTGCTTGCTGTTCTTTTTGAAGTTCCCCTTCTTCCCTCTGCCCTTTTCTTGAAACTAGTGGTCTTGTCTACCATCAACACTTGATGTTTTTCTTGATTTCTACCTTCATCGATTTCATCATCATGAAAAGCTTGGGAGTCGTTTTCGTCATCCCTTGCATACTATAGTTCATCACGAAGTTCTACTAACTTGGTCATGGTGACTAGAGAATTCTGTCAATCACTATCTTATCTGGAAGATTAACTCCCACTTGATTCAAGCGATTGTAGTACCCAGACAATCTGAGCACATGCTCACTAGTTGAGCGATTCTCCTCCATCTTTTAGCTATAGAACTTGTTGGAGACTTCATATCTCTCAACTCGGGTATTTTCTTGAAATATTAACTTCAAATCCTGGAACATCTCATATGGTCCATGACGTTCAAAACGTCTTTGAAGTCCCGATTCTAAGCCGTTAAGCATGGTGCACTAAACTATCAAGTAGTCATCATATTGAGCTAGCCAAACGTTCATAACGTCTGCATCTGCTCCTGCAATAGGTCTGTCACCTAGCGGTGCATCAAGGACATAATTTTTCTGTGCAGCAATGAGGATAAACCTCATATCACGGATCCAATCCGCATCATTGCTACTAACATCTTTCAACATAGTTTTTCTCTAGGAACATATCAAAATAAACACAGGGAAGCAACAACGCGAGCTATTGATCTACAACATAATTTGTAAAATACTACCGGGACTAAGTTCATGATAAATCAACTAAGTGATCACGTGATCCAAATCCTCTAAGATAGACATCCCTCTAATCCTCTAAGTGATCACGTGATCCAAATCAACTAAACCATGTCCGATCATCACGTGAGATGGAGTAGTTTCATTGGTGAACATCACTATGTTGATCATATCTACTATATGATTCATGCTCGACCTTTCGGTCTCCGTGTTCCGAGGCCATATCTGTATATGCTTGGCTCGTCAAGTATAACCTGAGTATTCCGCGTGTGCAACTATTTTGCACCCGTTGTATTTGAACGTAGAGCCTATCACACCCGATCATCATGTGGTGTCTCGGCACGAAGAACTTTCGCAACGGTGCATACTCAGGGAGAACACTTCTTGATAATTTAGTGAGAGATCATCTTATAATGCTACCGTCAATCAAAGCAAGATAAGATGCATAAAAGATAAACATCACATGCAATCAATATAAGTGATATGATATGGCCATCATCATCTTGTGCCTGTGATCTCCATCTCCGAAGCACCGTCATGATCACCATCGTCACCGGCATGACACCATGATCTCCATCATCTTGATCTATATCAATGTGTCGCACGTGGTCGTCTCGCCAACAATTGCTCTTGCAACTATTGCTATCGCATAGCGATAAAGTAAAGCAATTATTTCGTGCTTGCATTTTATGCAATAAAGAGACAACCATAAGGCTTTTGCCAGTTGCCGATAACTTCAACAAAACATGATCATCTCATACAACAACTTATATCTCATCACGTCTTGACCATATCACATCACAACATGCCCTGCAAAAACAAGTTAGACGTCCTCTACTTTGTTGTTGCAAGTTTTATGTGGCTGCTACAGGCCGAGCAAGAACCGTTCTTACCTATGCATCAAAAACCACAACGATAGTTTGTCAATTTGACTCCATTTTAACCTTCTCAAGGATCGGGCGTAGCCACACTCAGTTCAACTAAAGTTGGAGAGACAGTTGCCCGCAAGCCATCTATGTGCAAAGCACGTCGAGGGAACCGGTCTCGCGTAAGCGTACGCGTAAGGTTGGTCCGGGTCGTCTCGTCCAACAATACCGCCGAACCAAAGTATGACATGTTGGTAGGCAGTATGACTTATATCGTCCACAACTCACTTGTGATCTACTCGTGCACATAACATCAAACCATAAAACCTAGGCTCTGATACCACTATTGGGGAACGTAGTAATTTCAAAATTTTCCTACGCACACGCAAGATCATGGTGATGCATAGCAACGAGGGGGAGAGTCTGATCTACGTACCCTTGTAGATCGCAACGGAAGCGTTGACACAACGTAGAGGAAGTAGTTGTACGTCTTCTTCCCGATCCGACCGATCCAAGCACCGTTACTCCAGCACCTCCGAGTTCTTAGCACACGTACAACTCGATGACGATCCCCGGGCTCCAATCTAGCAAAGCTTCGGGGAGGAGTTCCATCAGCACGACGGCGTGGTGACGATCTTGATGTTCTACCGACACAAGGCTTCGCCTAAGCTCTACAACGATATGATCGAGGTGGAATATGGTGGCAGGGGGCACCGCACATGGCTAAGGAACGATCTCAATGATCAACTTGTGTGTCTAGAGGTGCCCCCTGCCCCCGTATATAAAGGATCTAAGGGGAGGGGCTGGCCGGCCAAGAGGAGGGCGCAGGAGCAGTCCTACTCCTACCGGGAGTAGGACTCCCCCCCAATCCTATTCCAAATAGGTCTCCCAAGGGGGAAAGAGAGAGAGAGGGCCGGCCACCTCTCCTAGTCCTAATAGGACTAGGGGAGGGGGGAGGCGCGCAGCCCACCATGGCAGCCCCTTTCACCTTTCCACTAAAGCCCAATAAGGCCCATATGGCTCCCGAGGGGTTCCGGTAACCTCCCGGTAATCCGGTAAAAATCCCGATTTTACCCGGAACACTTCCGATATCCAAATATAGGCTTCCAATATATCAATCTTTATGTCTCGACCATTTCGAGACTCCTCGTCATGTCCGTGATCACATCAGGGACTCCGAACTACCTTCGGTACATCAAAATGCATAAACTCATAATAACTGTCATCGTAACGTTAAGCGTGCGGACCCTATGGTTCGAGAACAATGTAGACATGACCGAGACACGTCTCCAGTCAATAACCAATAGCGGGACCTGGATGCCCATATTGGCTCCTGCATATTCTACGAAGATCTTTATCAGTCAGACCGCATAACAACATACGTTGTTCCCTTTGTCATCGGTATGTTACTTGCCCGAGATTCGATCGTCGGTATCCAATACCTAGTTCAATCTCGTTACCGGCAAGTCTCTTTACTCGTTCTGTAATACATCATCCTGCAACTAACTCATTAGTTGCAATGCTTGCAAGGCTTGTTTAATGTGCATTACCGAGAGGGCCCAGAGATACCTCTCCGACAATCGGAGTGACAAATCCTATTCTCGAAATACGCCAACCCAACATCTACCATTGGAGACACCTGTAGAGCTCCTTTATAATCACCCAGTTACGTTGTGACGTTTGGTAGCACACAAAGTGTTCCTTCGGCAAACGGGAGTTGCATAATCTAGCTACTGTCGGGGTTCAGGAGTGACACCTATGGGATCACAGGGAATCCCTACTACGGTTGTTGTGGCGCGGGGCTGTAAAAAGAGCGGGTTTAGAAGATCAACATGGGGGAGTTTACCCAGGTTCGGGCCGCAAGTGATGCGTAATACCCTACTCTTGCTGGTTTGTGTTTATCTGGTGTTCTTGGACTAGCTACAAAGCATGGAGGGTCCAAGAAGTCCGAAATCCTCTCATAGTACGTTGCGGGCCTCCTTTTATAGTCAAAGGGGCTGCCACAGTGGCACACAGGAGGTGGAAAGTTGTATAGTAGTCGAGCTTATCGCCTGACATCACAGGACATAATGCATTAAATGTGCTACTTAGGTGTCCTCTTGCTTTATCGGGGACGGTAATGAATCCCTTCCCATCCGTCGCCGCTTCGCCTTGCTCCGACACGCGTCCAGGCTAATGAAGCATGCATAGCCATTTAGGCTGGCAGGCTGCTAAGATGGCGTGGTGGCAGAGTCTTCACGAAGATCTGCATGCCACCAAGTAGGTGCTTAACTAGTTGGTTTAGGAGCCACGTACTGCCACGCGGGTACCTGCTTAGTTGGTGGGTCGGCCGCTGAGCTGGGGTTGCGACGGGGTGGCAAGGCCTTGCCGCGGTTTTGCTGATCTTCCCGGCAAGGGTCTTGCCGGGGCCTTGTGGGCGCCCTCGGCAAGAGTGTTGCCAGGGCCTCCTGGGTATCTTTGGCAGGAGCCTTGCCGGGGCCTCGTGGCCATCCTCGGCAAGGAGCCTTACTGTTGTCTTGTTTCTTGGTTCCTATCTAGGCCTCGCAGGCCCTTTGTCCTCACCAAGATCTGTATGCCACCATGGAGGTGCCTCCTGAGCATTGGTTCCGATGTGGTTGATGGCATCGGGACTCTTAGACACAAGGGTGGCGGCCTTGTTGGTGTTGGGCAAGTCGCCCCAGAAAGGATCTTGCCGAGGCCATGAAGGCCACCCCGGCAAGGGCCTTGCCGGGGGAGTTTCACCTCGCCCCTCTGCTCTTCATGCCTCTGGCCTCGATCACTACTCTGGTAGTCTTGTGTCTTTGCTTCCTCTGCTCCGCCAAGCGTGGCCACAGGCGCGTGGCTTCGACTGCCCACGCACAAGTAAAGGGGTACAAAAAGGACCCCTACTTTTGTACACCGACACGAGCCCCCGAGCCTAGGCCACATATAAGCGCTTAGCGTTATTGGGCCAGGCCCAGAACGGTGCGCGGGCATGCATGCGGCGGAGTTTTACCATAGTAACTCCCTCGCTAGTTGCGCTTCCCCATGACCCACATTGAATGCATGACGTGGGGGTCGTGCGTGGGGTGGTTGATGCACGCCTGCGTCACATCGTGGTAAATGGTGAAGAGGCGGCCTGCACCTTCTCAACAAAAAAGGAGAAACTGCAGGCGCGCTGCTCATTTAACCCCTGTGTCCTCTCCAATCTCGGAACCGCTGCTCCCTTCTTCCTCCTCAAGCTTTTGCCTATGCTCGCCGCTGCCGCGCCTTCACTGCCCTTAATCCTCCACCCTCTCTCAGTTGCCATGGCGCCCAAGACAGGCAAAGGCAAAGGAGTGGCCAAGGACGTTGGGGAGAAAAAGGCACCGGAGAGGGACTTGGCGGTGCTGCAGCCGCAGCACGCCTATTTCCCACTGACGGTCAATGTAGTCCACCTCAGGGACTACTTCAAGCCCCTGTGGGGGAGGAAGACGATGGGGCACCCTGCTACGCACATCATCCCTGCCAATTTCGCCAAGGGCAGCCCAGATCGGTACCCCTTCTTCGTCGATTACTTTTCTAACGGGCTCTGCCCCTTTCTTTGATTTCTTCAATGACATCATGCACACCTACGGATTTCACCTCCTCGACTCTGCACCGAATGCCGTGGCGTGCATGGCCTTCTTCGCGCATCTCTGCGAGGGCTTTGCCGGGGTGCTCCCCAGCACGGCGCTCTTCCGCCACTACTTCTATCCTCGCATCCAGCCAGGGGACGCCATTTCTGGGTGCATCACCCGGATCCCTGCTACCTCTTGAGCACTGTGTTGGTTTTCCCTTGAAGAGGAAAGGGTGATGTAGCAAAGTAGCATAAGTATTTCCCCTTAGTTTTTGAGAACCAAGGTATCAATCCAGTAGAAGACTACACGCAAGTCCCTCGTACCTACACAAACAAATAAGAACCTCGCAACCAACGCGATAAAGGGGTTGTCAATCCCTTCACGGTCACTTACGAGAGTGAGATCTGATAGAGATAATAAGATAAATATTTTTGGTATTTTTATGATATAGATTGAAAGTAAAGATTGCAAAGTAAAATAGATTGGAAACTTATATGATATAAGATAGACCCGGGGGCCATAGGTTTCACTAGTGGCTTATCTCAAGATAGCATAAGTATTACAGTGGGTGAACAAATTACTGTCGAACAATTGATAGAAAAGTGCATAATTATGAGAATATCTAGGCATGATCATGTATATAGGCATCACGTCCGCGACAAGTAGACCGAAATGATTCTGCATCTACTACTATTACTCCACACATCGACCGCTATCCAGCATGCATCTAGAGTATTAAGTTCATAAGAACAGTGTAACGCATTAGGCAAGATGACATGATGTAGAGGGATAAACTCAAGCAATATGATAGAAACCCCATATTTTTATCCTCGATGGCAACAATACAATACGTGCCTTGCTGTCCCTGCTGTCATTGGGAAAGGACACCGCAAGATTGAACCCAAAGCTAAGCACTTCTCCCATTGCAAGAAATATCAATCTAGTAGGCCAAACCAAACTGATAATTCGAAGAGACTTGCAAAGATAACCAATCATACATAAAAGATTTCAGAGAAGAATCAAATATTGTTCATAGATAAACTTGATCATAAACCCACAATCCATCGGATCTTGACAAATACACCGTAAAAAGGGTTACGTCGAATAGATCTCCAAGAAGATCAAGGAGAACATTGTATTGAGATCCAAAGAGAGACAAGAAGCCATCTAGCTAATAACTATGGACCCGAAGGTCTGTGGTAAACTACTCACGCATCATCTGAGAGGCTATGGTGTTGATGTAGAAGCCTTCCGTGATCGATTCCCCCTCCGGCAGAGCTCCAGAAAAGGCCCCAAGATGGGATCTCTTGGGTACAGAAGGTTGCGGCGGTGGAAATAGGGTTTCGTGGTGTTCCTAGATGTTTTCAGGGTATATGGATATATATAGGAGGAAGAAGTAGGTCGGTGGAGCCGCGAGGGGCCCACGAGGGTTTGGGGCGTGCCTCCCTGCCTCGTGGCCACCTCGCTTCTTTCTTGACGTCTACTCCAGGGCCCCTGGATCACGTTTGTTCCAAAAATAACTCTCCCGAAGGTTTCATTCCGTTTGATATTCCTTTTCTGCGAAACACTAAAATAGGCAAAAAAACAACAATTTGCACTGGGCCTTGGATTAGTAGGTTAGTCCCAAAAATAATATAAAAGTGTACAATAAAGCCCATTAAACATCCAAAACAGATAATATAATAGCATGGAACAATCAAAAATTATAGATACATTGGAGACGTATCAATCCCGAGGACCCAGGAGAAGGGCACGTACCCGGAGGGTGCCCAGAAGGAGAGGTGGGACGAGCGGCGGGGCCGGTGGCTCTGGATCAGGGAGGAGGATCCGGAGGAGTTCTGCCAAGTTCGTCGGAGCCCGCCGACCCGCCGCAACAACTGGAGCGACCTCAATGCCAACGACAAGAAGCTCACGGTCGCCACCACCAGGATCCATCGCCTCACCATGGCCGGGCTCACCCTTGAGATGATTGGGGATAATTTCATTCGTCACCGAAATTGCTCCGCTACACAACAAGGGGAGGCCGGCCTGTGACTTCAGGAATGCGGTCGACGTCATGAGGCTCCGGCCTGGCCTGAAGCATAACTTCACGGTGCTGGGGCATGCCCATTTTTGTAAGAGGCTCTTCCAGCTCAATGTGGACGACGACGGCAGGGCTGAGAGGACTGGCAGGGCCGCGAAGGCTGGCAAGGCCGTCAAGGGGCCCCTGTTTGGGTTGCCATCAGGAGTGGTCCCGCTGAGTAACAACTCTCGCCACTCCGCCATCATCGCCATGATGTCGGACTTCAACGCGCATGGCCTCGACCCGGCCTGGGCCGAGCCGCCAGCAGAGCAAGTGCAGGAGTTTTTCAACAACTTGTCGGAGGGCTATTACCGCGACGAGTCGCTGCTCATCCACGACACCACCAAGGAGGAGCTGGACTACATCGCCGCCAGGGCGGAGGAAGCGGCGCTTGCCAAGGAGGCCGGCAGCACCGGCGCCGTGGAGGACGAGGTCGATGCAGCCGTGGAGGAGAAGGAGCTCGCCTAGTGGGCGAAGTCCGCCGGGGAGGCCAGTGGCGCCAGCGGCGCCCCCCCCCCCCCCCCCCCCCCCTTATTGAAGATGCGGGCGACGAGTCACCCAAAGGGTAAGCCGAAGCAGGCGACAATCCATCCGCGAGGAAGAAACGCGTCCTACGGCGGGCTAGCTCCGGTGAGCCGGCCCGGCCCGGCAGGACTGCGCAGCGGCAACCGGCTCAGGAGCAGCTCGTGCGCTAGACGAGGGCGATGAAGGCCGCGGAAGCGAACAAGACCATGAAGGCCACGATGGCGAAGAAGACGGCGACTGCCTCCTCCTCGTCCAAGCAGCACCGGACCCCATCTCTTTCCCCCTCCCTCGGATAGCACCCTGGAGGGCGAATTTGACCTTGGATCTTTTAGCCCGAAGAGGAAGAGAAAGCCAGTGGGGGAGGAGACGGAGGACGAGTAAGTATCCCCCCCCCCATCATCTCCTGACCTTGCGCTCATGTTATACTCTTTTGATTTGATGTTATCTTCGCAGGGACACTGAGACGCTGGCCCAGAGGGTGGCGAAGAGGGCCAAGGCCTCGACGGGCGACAAGCCCCCGGCGAGTACTTCACGTATGCCGGTGTTGGTGGAGAGCAGCCCGGACAACAGCCCCCGACGCAGCCCTCGCTTTAGCCCCCAGCGTGAGTTCATCACTCACTCCTTCACTAATGAGCATTGGGGTGTGAATTCTTGATGCTGACCTTGCCGGGTTCGCAAGAGAAGAACGGCAGTAGGAGGAGCCGCCGAGGGCCACTCCCAACATGCCGCCCCCCTTGACTACGCCGCCCAGAGGGGCGTCCCCGGCAAGGGCATCCACCCCCGAGCCCACGCGTATGGAGGAGGAGGAGGCGAGCTTGGGTGCCGGTGGTTCTGCCCTGGCAACGAATGTTGGCGGGGAGGGCGCCACTTCTTCCCAGCCCGGTGCGGGTAAGTTGTTTGCTTCCTGTCCCTGTTCTTTCTTCTTCTTCTTTTCGAACCTTGACCTTGGCTCTGTCTCATTCCCTTTCTTGGTATCCATACCCTTCCTCGGCGAACCGGGAGGATATTGACACCATCATCGGGGAGGTCGCTAAGGACACCGAGGCTGAGGCCGCCAAGATTGCCGCCGAGGAGGCCGTCAGGACCGCCACTGAGGAGGCAACTAAGGGGCCTGCCGGGGAGGCCTGCAAGTCCGGTGCCAAGGAGGCCGGCAAGGGGCCTGCCGGGGAAGGGTGGTTGATGACCAACCTTCCTCCTCTGCCGCCCCTGGCCCGGGCAAGTACTTGAAGGTGGGCGATGACCTGTTCGTCCACCTCCTAGGGACGACAAGAACCAGGGCACCAACCGAGGGGGAGGTGTGTGATGATGAAGTGCTCGCCTCCGCGGGCTCCAGGTTGTTGACGAACCGAGCGCGGGTGGCGGCGGTTCCTAGGAGGAGCAGCTCCTCTGAGCTATGAGCGCCAACTTCCATAGGCTCCAGGTGCTCCATCGGGCCCGCCAAGACAATGTAAAATCCAGGATGGCGGCGATGGACAAGGCGGAGGTGGATTTTGAGGAGCGCGTCGCTGAGACATAGGTCTGGTTCGGCGAGGCCAGGGATGAACTAAGGGCCGCACAGGGTGAGCTGGAGGAGTGCAAGAGGGAGCTCATCCTGAAGCAGGCCGATATCAAGAAGGCCCAGGAGGTGGCAAAGAACCTGGCTGCCACAGACGAAGCTGCCCGGCAATAGCAGAAGGCACTGTTGAACTCCCAAGAGGAGGAACTTGACACTCGTGAGGTAGCACTCGCCGCCACGCTCCGCGGCAAGGATGAGGAGGTTGAGAAGCTCGCTGTGCAGTGAACCCAGGAGCTGGAGTAGAGGCACAAGGAGGCACTCAAGGCTCAGGCCCTGGTCCATGCCGACAAGGTGAAGGAGCTGGAGCTGGAGCGGGAGGAGCTGAAGAAGGTGGCCTCGGAGCTAACAAAGGAGAGGGACATGGCCAACCGCACTCTAGAGGATGTGCAGGTCACCATCTCCGACAAGGACAAGCTGCTCACCGAGGCCAACGACTCGATCAACAATCTGAAGTCGAAGCTGGACGGCTTGGAGGGGAAGCTTTCGGAGTTCGGGGCTCATGAAGAGACACTGAACAAGGTCCTGGAGCATGAGAAGCAGTTGCATAGGAATGACGCCGCCGAGCACAAGGAGTACGCGGAGGGCGTAAACCTCTAGATCAGCCACCTTGTCGACGTCGCTGGCAGGATCACCACGAAGCTGGCTGCCATGGGGATACCGAATGTCAGGTACTCCCAGGAGCCGAACGTGAGCCCCAATGCCAGGCTGACCCTGTTCTTCGAGGGAGTCCTCGAAGCCTTGGAGCGACTCCGCTCTAGTTGAGCAGTCTATCTGGCTAACAAGTCCCGGAAGCTCTACCGGGGTGCCCTGACCAAGGTACTCACCAAGGTGGCGTTTTGGAACCCCGGCGTCGACTTTGCCGACGCGCTGGAGAGCTTGCCGGAAGGGACGGACCTCGCGGCGCTCAGAGAGCGTATCGAGCCCATCATCAGCTACGTCGACGGAGTCTAGAGAGTGGAGGGCCAGCAACGGGACTAGCCACCCCGTTTCTTGTTGCCGCTGCAAGTTCATGAAAAAGACAATTTTTATCTTAAGTTAGAACCGCAGCAATTATTGATGTAATATAACTCTGCAGTACTTTTAGATGAAACATGCTATCTTCCTGTATCGATCTTTCTTTGTATGTATACACCCTACGCCCAGTAGGATAGGTTCGCCGGCACGTAAACCCATGCCATGGCGCTTTGAGGACGGATCCTTAGCAGCCTGCCGGGGCGCGCTTGCTGCCGGACAAACCACCTTGCCGCTCTCAGCGTGGCCGCTTGAACTGTTGAGCAGACTCGAAACAGAACAAGGACGTTGCTAATAGCGGGCATGTCACCTCGCCGTTCTCAGCGCGGCCGCTCAAACTGTTGAGCAGACTCGAAACAGAACAAGGGCGTTGCCAATAGCAGAAGGCTCCCATTGCGTGCAGGTTTTCCGTACGACGAGCAAGATCTTTCGAGGAGAATAACCTTATATTAAGAAGAAATGCTTAAGGTTGTGCGTGACATAGATTTTTACGACCACGCGGACGGTCGTTGCGGCTGCGGACGGCACCAGAACGCGGCTGATTGACGCCGCCTTCTCCTCTTGATCCATCGCGACGAAGGAGTCGATAAGTTGACTTCAAAACTGGATTTTCATAGCTTAGGCCCCCTGCCTGGCGCGCCAAAGATGTCAGGGTTCAGGAACGACACCTATGGGATCACAGGGAATCACTACTACGGTTGCTGGGGCGCGGGGCTGTAAAAAGAGCGGGTTTAGAAGATAAACACGGGGGAGTTTATCCAGGTTCGGGCCTCAAGTGATGCGTAATACCCTACTCCTACTGGTTTATTTTTATCTGGTGTTCTTGGACTAGCTACAAAGCGTGCAGGGTCCAAGAAGTCCGAAATCCTCTCACTATACGCCACGGGCCTCCTTTTATAGTCAAAGGGGCTGCCACAGTGGCACATAGGAGGCGGAAATTTGTATAGTAGTCGAGCTTATCGCCTGACATCACGGGACAAAATGCATTAAATGCGCTACTTAGGTGTGATCTTCCTTTATCGGGGACGGTAATGAAGCCCGTCCCATCCGTTGCCGCTTCGCCTTGTTCCTCACGCGTCCAGGCCAACGAGGCATGCAACGCAATGTAGGCTGGCAGGCTGCTGAGCTGGCATGGTGGCAGGGTCTTCACCAAGATCTGCATCCCACCACGTAGGTGCTTGACTAGTTGGTTTAGGAGCCACATACTGCCACACGGGTACCTGCTTAGTTGGTGGATCGACCGCTGAGCTGGGGTGGCGACGGGGCGGCAAGGCCTTGCCACGGTCTTGCTGATCTTCCCGGCAAGGGTCTTGCCGGGGCCTTGTGGGCGCCCTCGGCAAGAGTCTTGCCGGGGCCTCGTGGGTATCCTTGGCAGGAGCCTTGCCGGGGCCACGTGGGCATCCTCGGCATGGAGCCTTGTTGTTGTCTTGTTTCTTGGTTCCTATCTAGGCCTCGAAGGCCCTTTGTCTTCACCAAGATCTGTATGCCACCATGGAGGCGCCTCTCGAGCCATGGTTCCGATGTGGTTGATGTCGTTAGGAATCTTAGACTCAAGGGTGGCGGCCTTGTTGGTGTTTGGCAAGTCGCCCCAGCAAGGCTCCTGCCGGGGCCGTGAAGGCCACCCCGGCAAGGGCCTTGCCGGGGGAGTTTCACCTTTCCCCTCTGCTCTTCATGCCTCTAGACTCGAGCACGGCTCTGGTAGTCTTGTGTCTTTTCTTCCTCTGCTCCGCCAAGCATGGCCGCAGGCACGTGGGTGCGACTGCCCGCGCACAAGTAAAGGGGTACAAAAAGGACCCATACTTTTGTACACCGACAGCTACTTGGGCTGCTTTGAAAACTGTTATGCGTACTCGTTGGGTTCCACCATATTAGCAACGTGAATTACTTCAAACATTGTAGCACTTAAGACAAGGAAAAAATCTGTAGAAGAATATTATCAAGAATTACAAACTGGCATGATTAGATGTGGTATTGTTGAGGAGAATGAAGCTATGCTTGCACGTTTTATGGGTGGATTAAATAGTGAGATTCAGAACATTCTAGAGTATAAGGAGTATAATAATATCACTCGTTTATTCCATCTTGCTTGTAAAGTTGAACGTAAAGTGCCGGATCGGCAGGCAATGGCGCCGACTAACTTTTCTGCAGGTCGACCTTCATCATGGACACCGCATGTATCCTCAACTTCCACACATTCTACTGCACCGACACCTCCATCAGCTGTTACCTCCAGTCATGATACAAGGAAGCAGGCACAACCACCATTATCTGCCAAGAGCACACCTATCGGGCCTGCACAGAGTTCTTCTTCTTCCATGGCATCAATAGGGCACATAGGTGATATTATTTGTCGTCATTGTAAGGGTAGAGGACATTTTGCGAGAGAATGCAAATCTCAGCATGTGATCATTGCTACTGAGGATGGTGGGTATGAGTCCGCTAGTGACTATGATGAGGAGACATTGTCTCTTATTACACGTGAAGAACACGGTGGAGATGATTCTGAACATGAGACTCAATACATGGCTCCTGAAGATGCTGACATGTATGAATGTTTAGTTGCTCATTGTGTTTTGAGTGTGCAGGTCACACAAGCTGAGCAAAATCAGAGGCGTAATTTGTTCCATACAAAGGGTGTTGTGAAGGAACGTTCTTTTCACATCAACATAGATGGAGGGAGCTGCAACAACTTCTCTAGCATGGAGATGGTGGAGAAGCTATCTCTCACCACAAGACCACATCCACATCCTTATTATATCCAATGGTTCAATAAAAGCAGCAAGGTTAAGGTAAAACATATTGTTTGTGTGCATTTTAGTATCTCCACATATGTTGATTATGTTGATTGTGATGTGGTACCTATGCAAGCATGTTCCTTATTACTTGGTAGACCATGGCAATTTGATAAAAAATTTGTACACCATTGTAGAAACAATCAGTATACTCATGTTCATAAGGATAAAAATATTACTTTGCTTCCTATGACTCCTGATTCCATTTTGAAAGATGATATTTACAAAGCTAATAAAGGAAAATAGGAGAAAAATAAGTGTGAAAATCAGATTGAGGCAAAAGAAATTGAGCAACAAATGAAGCCTAATAATAAACCATCTAGTGTTGCTTCTGAAATTAAATTGAAAAGTGCATGTTTACTTGCCACCAAATCTGATATTGATGACCTAGATTTTAGCAAATCTATTTGCTATGCTTTTGTGTGCAAAGATGCATTATTTTCTTTCGAGGATGTACCTTCCTCTTTGCCTCCTGCTGTCACTAACATTTTGCATGAGTTCATTGACGTCTTTCCACAAGACATGCCACCGGGATTACCACCTATTTGAGGGATTGAGCATCAGATTGACTTAATTCCTGATGCATCGCTACCCAATCATGCACCATACCATACCAATCCAGAGGAGACGAAGGAGATTATGCGTCAAGTTCAGGAGCTGCTCGACCAAGGTTATATACGAGAATCCCTTAGTCCTTGTCCTGTTCCTATTATTCCAGTGCCAAAAAAGGATGGTACATCACGTATGTGTGTTGATTGTAGAGGCATTAATAATAATACTATTCATTATCATCATCCAATTCCTAGGCTAGATGACATGCTTGCTGAATTGAGTGGCTCTACATTATTCTCCAAACTTGATTTGCGTAGTGGATATGATCAAATTCGTATGAAATTGGGAGATGAATGGAAAACAACATTCAAAACTAAGTTTGGATTATATGAGTGGTTAGTCATGCCTTTTGGGTTAACTAATGCACCTAGTACTTTCATGAGATTAATGAACAAAATTTTACGTGCATTTATTAGACGATTTGTGGTAGTCTATTTTGATGATATACTTATTTATAGCAAATCTTTGGAAGAACATTTGGAACATTTACGTGTTGTTTTTATTTCTCTACACGATGCACGTTAGTTTGGTAACCTTGGGAAGTGCACCTTTTGCACCGAACGAGTATCTTTTCATGGCTATGTTGTTACTCCACAGGGAATTGAAGTTGATAAAGCTAAGATTGAAGCTACTTAGAGTTGGTCACGGCCCAAAACGGTCACACAAGTGAGGAGTTTTCTTGGCCTCGCTGGATTCTATAGGCGTTTTGTGAGATATTTCAGCACCATTGCTGCACCTCTCAATGAGCTTACAAAGAAGGATGTGCCTTTTGTTTGGGGTACCGCACAGGAAGAAGCCTTCATGGTATTGAAAGATAAGTTGACACATGCTCCTTTGCTCCAACTTCCTGATTTTAATAAGGCTTTTGATCTTAAATGTGATGCTGGTGGAATTGGATTAGGAGGTGTGTTATTACAAGATGGCAAACCTGTTGCATACTTTTTTGAAAACTTGAGTGGGCCTAGTCTGAATTATTCTATTTATTATAAAGAGTTAAATGCTCTAGTTCGGACTTTAGAAACATGGCAACATTATTTATGGCCCAAAGAATTTGTTATACATTCTGATCATGAATCATTGAAACATATTAAAAGTCAAGCTAAACTGAATCATATACATGCTAAATTTGTTGAATTCATTGAGACTTTCCCTTATGTCATTAAACACAAGAAGGGTAAGGAAAATGTTATTGCTGATGCATTGTCTCATCGCTATACTATGCTTTCACAACTTGACTTCAAAATATTTGGTTTGGAGACCATCAAAGACCATTAAAGGAAGAACGTGGAACAAGTTCGTCGTTAATGATGGATTTGTGTTCCGTGCTAACAAGCTATCCATTCCAGCTAGCTTCATTCGTATTTTATTGTTGCAGGAGGCACATGGAGGAGGATTGACGGAGGACGTACTTGCTACACATTTCTTTTGGCCAAAGATGAGACGGGATGTTGAGCGTTTTGTTGCCTGCCGCACTACATGTCAAAAAGATAAGTCACGACTACATCCTCATGGTTTATATATGCCTTTGCCTGTACCTAGTGTTCCTTGGGAGGATATATCTATGGACTTTGTTTTAGGATTACTTCGAACAAGGAAGGGGAGGGACGCATATTTGTTGTCATGGATAGGTTCTCAAAAATGGTACACTTTATACCATGTCATAAAAGCGATGATGCTGTTAATGTTGTTGATTTGTAATTTCATGAAATTATTCGCTTGCATGGTGTGCCAAATACTGTTGTTTCAGATCATGATACTAAATTTCTGAGCCACTTTTGGAGATGTCTATGGGCTAAATTGGGGACCAAACTGCTTTTTAGTACTTCTTGTCACCCCAAACGGATGGACAAACTGAAGTAGTCAATAGAACATTGTCTACTATGCTTAGGGATGTTCTGAAGAATAATAGGAAAATGTGGGAAGAATGCTTGCCTCATATTGAATTTTCTTATAATCGTCCATTGCATTCTACTACTAAGATGTGCCCTTTTGAAATTGTGTATGGTTTCCTACCTCGTGCACCCATTGATTTGTTGCCTCTTCCATCTTCGGAGAAGGTTAATTTTGATGCTAAAAAACATGCTGAATTGATCTTAAAAATGCATGAGTTAACTAAGGAAAATATTGAGCATATGAATGCTAAATATAAACTTGCTGGAGATAAGGGTAGAAAACATGTTGTGTTTGCACCTGGAGATCTTGTTTGGTTAAATTTGCATAAGGGTAGATTTCCTGATTTGTGTAAATCAAAGCTAATGCCACGTGCTGATGGTCCTTTTAAGGTGTTAGAGAAAATAAATGATAATGCATATAAACTTCAGTTGCCTGTAGATTTTGGGGTTAGTCCCACTTTTAACATCGCAGATTTGAAGCCTTATTTGGGTGCGGAAGATGAGATTCCGTCGAGGACGACTTGATTTCAAGAAGGGGAGGATGATGAGGACATCAATACCATTGTTACACCCACAACCCCTGCTGCTATACATAATGGACCAATTACTAGAGCTCACGCACACCAATTAAATTATCAGGTACTTTCGTTTCTTGGTAATGATTCTAATGTTCATGAGAATATGATGCTGCCTAAATTGGATACATTTGTTTTGCTTACAAATGAAGGGCCTGACATGGATAAGAGGGATGAACACTGGAGCAAGACCAAGCATGGAGATGATGGCATGCACAAGGGGAAAAAGAACGGAATTGCAAGTGATGATTTCAGGGCTTTGAAGCTACCATCAGGATTGCATGAAGCCTTGGACGAAATATACAAGATGCCACTTCATAAATTTCGTCCCGAGGCTATTCTAGGTACTACGTCACCTTATTATTGGGCCAGGCCCAGGTAATTTCGAAATACTTAAGTATAGGCTGTTTTTAGAGTCCGTATGTGTGGGGAAACAAGAGTTAGGGTTTGTTTTGGACCCCTCCTCCAAGGGCTACGAAATCCCCCCTCTTCCTCCATATATACAACCTTTAGGGCATCATTTAGACTTTGGGTTTTGTTTAGATTATGTAACACCCACAATGCGGCTATATCTCCTACGTGTCGGGGCATGACTTAGAGGCATAGCCGCATCGTAGGTCTGTCGCAAGAGGGGTAATCTTTACACATTCGATGTACTGAATAAGAAAGGGGTAAAGAGTCAGCTTACACTCGCCACTTCACACAATACATAAATAGTCATACATCATCCAGAATACAATCAAGGTCCAACTACGGAACCAAAATAAAGAAAGACAACCCCAAATGCTAGATCCCTGATCGCCCCAACTGGGCTCCTCTACTGATCATCCGGAAAAGAAACATAGTAACGGCCCGAATCCTCGTCGAACTCCCACTTGAGTTCGGTAGCGTTCCCTGCACTGGCATCAACGGCACCTGCATCTATTTGGAAGTATCTGTGAGTCACGGGGACTCAGCAATCTCACACCCTCGCGATCAAGACTATTTAAGCTTAAGGTAGGAAAGGGGTAGTGAGGTGGAGCTGCAGCAAGCACTAGCATATATGGTGGTAACTTATGCAAAAGAGAGCGAGAAGAGAAGCAAAGCATGGTCGAGAAGCTAATAATGATCAAGAAGTGATCCTAAAGCTACTTACGTTCAAGCATAACACGAGACCCTGTTCTCTTCCCGGACTCCGCCGAAAAAAGACCATCACGGCTACACACGCGGTTGATTCATTTAAAATAAGTTAAGTGTCAAGTTTTCTATAACCGGATATTAACAAATTCCCATATGCCCATAACCGTGGGCACGACTTTCAAAAGTTCAAACCCTGCAGGGGTGTCCCAACTTAGACCATCACAAGCTCTCATGGTCAACGAAGGATATTCCTTCTCCCAGGAAGACCCGATCAGACTCGGAATCTCGGTTACAAGACATTTCGACAATGGTAAAACAAGACCAGCAAAGCCGCCCGAATGTGCCGACAAATCCCAATAGGAGCTGCACATATCTCGTTCTCATGGCACACCGGATAAGCAATCCGTACAACTAAAACCAACCCTCAAGTTTCCTCGAGCTTGCGCTGCAAGGGGCTCTAGTTTGGACCAACACCCAGAGGAGCACCGGCCCGAGGGTTTAAAATAAAGATGACCCTTGAGTCCACGGAACCCAAGGGAAAATGGCTTAGGTGGCAAATGGTAAAACCAAGGTTGGGCCTTGTTGGAGGAGTTTTATTCAAAGCGAACTATCAAGGGGTTCCCATAACACCCAGCCGCATAAGGAACGCAAAATCAAGGAACATAGCACCGGTATGACGCAAACTAGGGTGGCAAGAGTGGAACAAAACACCAAGAATTAGGCCGAGCCTTCCACCCTTTACCAAGTATATAGATGCATTAAAGTAAATTAGAGATAATAATGATATCCAAACAATATCCATGTTCCAACATGGAACAAACTTCATCTTCACCTGCAACTAGCAACGCTATAGGAGAGGCTGATCAAAGCGGTAACATAGCCAAACAACGGTTTGCTAGGAAAGGTGGGTTAGAGGCTTGACATGGCAATATGGGAGGCATGATATAGCAAGTGGTAGGTAGCGCGGCATAGCAAAAGAGCGAACAACTAGCAAGCAAAGATAGAAGTGATTTCGAGGGTATGGTCATCTTGCCTGCAAAGTTCTCAGAGTTGATGAAATCTTGATCCTCGTTAGCCTACTCAACAGGTTCCTCGATCACGTACTCATCTCCCAGCTCTACCCAAAGAAAGAACACAAGCAAAGGACCAACAATCAATCACGGTGCAATGCATAAACAACATGATGCAAAACATGACATGCCATGCGGGATGTGATATGCAATGCATATGCGTGCTTTTGAAGAGAAAGAATGAACAATGCATCAACTTGGCAAACCAAGTGTGCTGCTGGAAAGATGAGATGATTTCGGTCGAAATCGATATAAAGATCACCGGAATCGGATGCATGGTTTGCAAATGGCAAGCAAAACAAGAATGACACAATTCTGCGATTAACAACACGATGCTATCTAGAATGCAACAAGAAACTAAGCTACTGCACCCCAACATATCAACAAGGCATATGGCAGTGATGTACTCAAGATGCTTGACAAAACATGAACACTGAGCTACAGCTAAATCACACAAGAACAGGTTCAAATGAGCATGAAAAAAGTGCAAAAGATATCAGCTTCACAGACTATGTGAAAATACTAACATGCCAGGAATTAACATCAGGAAGCAATGTTTAGAGCAAGCAAACAACATGCTACAGGAACAGATCATAGCAAACAAAGGCATGGCATGAATCTACACAAAGGATAGAACAAAAGTCCCTTACTGATCAAGAGCCAAAAAGGCACAGAAGATATGATGGCACCCATGTAAACATAGCAAGTTTTATTAACAGTTTCAAACTTAGCAGAAAACTGAGCATGGCATAAACAAAATTATACAGGCATCTTTGCGAGCTCAAAACACTCATCACAAAGCCTTGCATGACAAACTAAGCATATCAACAGCAAGATGACATGTTCATGAAGCTAACAATGGCAAGAGCAAGTTCATAGCATGCATGGATCAACTACAACAACCATGGCAAAATTGATTAACATGTAAACAATCTGCCAGGAACATTGTATAGCAAAAGTAGAGCCAGATTAGTACATGCTAGGGCACTCCATAATTGCGAACAGGGGCATGGATGGATAGAGCATAACCATATGCCCAAAACATCCTTACTGAAGGTACTCAAAACAAGCATGGATCTCATTGTAGCATCATGTTTACATGGCATCAAAATAACAGCAGGCACAAGACTTTGCAAAATCCTAAGTCCCTGAAATCAGCAATATCACGAAGGCTACTTTGCATGCTTGTGCTAGTCACCAAATTGATCATAAAAATACATGGCAAGCACCCCTATAAAGATGGCATGGCATAGTTCAAAACACATGTAGAGCTCATTCCCATATGAAGCACACATCAAATGTGACAAAAATGACAAATCCTCATACTCTGATAAGTAAAAGCACCTAATAATTTATAGCACTCTTGCATCAATGATTTCGGCATCAATATGGACTAAAACAAGCATGCCACAATGGAATGAAATGAAGAGCATCTTACAATGAACATTTTGATATATCGTGCGCATGAAACAGAGCTACGGTTATGGAGTTATGGCATGAAGAACAGAGGCATAAAATGTTTCACGGAAAAACTTAGAGAAAAATATACCACTCCGAAATGGATCTACGGTTGACTGGCACGTTCTTGGAGGTTCGTTGTGGATCTCGCCGGATCCGGGAAGGAGAGGGCCGGCAGTGGAGGAGGGGGCTCACCGGAGTGCGCGGGGCCTCGCCGAAGACGGTGGCGAGGAGCGGTGGTGCGGGCGGTCACGGCTGAGACGGCGGCCGGCGTCGGTCGGCGGCGGGGCGCGGCGGGCGCTGGCGGCGGCGGAGACAGGAGGGGCGCGGGGCGGCTCGGGCCTGCGGGGCCGGCGATGGGCCTCGCGGGCCGGCGCGGGGATCAGCGATGTGGGGCGCGGGCGAAGGCAACGTGGCGCGTGGCGATTCGCCGGTGGCGGCGGCGCGGACGCGTCCGACTCGGACGGGCGTGTCCGGCAGTGCGAGGAGTGGGAGAGCTAGGGTTTCGTCCGCGAAATTTGGAGTGCAGCACATATTTATAGCTAGGAGGAGGTAGGAGTGTCCAAATGGAGTGTAGTTTTCACCCACGCGATCATGATCCGATGGCGGAGGACATGGAAGGTGTTTGGATGGGTTTTTGGGCCGTTTTGGAGGGGTGTTGGGCTGCAACACACAAGAGTCCTTTCCGGTTACCCGGTTAACCGTTGGAGTATCAAAGGGACTCCAAATGACACGAAATATGACAGGCGGTCTACCGGTGGTGTACCAACGCCACTTGGAAAATCTCGGTCCATTCCGAGAATGTTCAACACCTGCTCACGAAAAGAGACAAGAGGGGGACGCCGGTGCACGTAGGAGTGTCGGATTGCAAAACGGACGACGGGGAAAAAGCTCAGATGCATGAGACGAACACGTATGCAAATGCGATGCACATGATGACATGATAAGAAATGCATGACATGAACAAAATGCAAAACGAAGACAAAACCCAACCACGAAGGGAAATCTCATAACTTGAAGCCGGAAATGGCAGAGTCGGAGTTACAAATATGCAAGTTACATCCGGGGTGTTACAGATTGTAAGTTCGCCATAGCTGCAAGTTCGCGTACTTCGTTTGTGTTCAACGACCAGACAAAGGCGTCACATAACCCCACCTTCATTAATAAAGCTTTCCTCTTATATTCGCAATATCTAGATTGCAATATCAGTTTCTTGCTTGTTCTTTGTTTGCTCGCAGGAAACAAGACCCTCGTGGTCAGGTTGATCGTGCTCCGGTGTGGTCAATAACCCCTTGGAAGTTGGTTTGGTGATTGATAAGGCGTGACGTCTCGCTCGTTCGTAGTCAGATTGTCAAGGTCGACTCCCACAGAAAACGATAGCCACCATCTCATAAAAACATCGGGACACCTTCGCCTCTATCAACGGTCTAGCCTAGGACCAGCACAGTACCGCCATTGAGTGTTTATTCAACTTTGCATCTCTGAATTGATTATTACTGACCCTTTTTGCTACCATATTATAAGCCTTCCCAGCTCCACATACATCTACGTCGTGCGTTTGATTCTCCTTGGTAATCGCTCTATCCAAGCTTTGAGAGGTTTTGATGTAGGGTGGAAACCCCTAGGGGCCGATCTTTCACGATGGGAGCGGATCCTACGAAGAACAAGAGGGGGAAAACACGACGGGAAAAGAGAGGAATCACTCAAATCAACAAGAAATAATCACACATGTGCTACATCCAAGTACCCATAGAGATCAGACAATCCAAATCCAACAAAGGACGCTACATTGGGTAACTAGTTCATCCATGTGAGGAGGTCTTGAGCCCGCGATGGGTCTTCCCGTGAGGGCTCTTTAATCCAAGATGGATCTTCTCCATAGAGGCCACAGTCTCTCTCGTGGAGTAGATCCGTATGGATGAGCAAAGATCTATCTCAAATGATCTAAACCTATGCTAACCCTGAAATGGTGGACGTGGATGAGTATATATAGTCTAGGGCCACGAAGGGGTAAGTCAGGGGCGAAGTGGTACATGGGCCTCGGGCCCGATACACTGTGCGTAGATAGGCATCGGACGTCCGACAGGTACCAGACGTTCGACAGGTACCGGACGTCCGGTGGCTCGCAACGGTCCGGTCGTCCGGTACTTGTCGGACGTCCGGCGTTTTGGCTCGGGGTAGGTGGACCTCAAGGAAGCGGCACCTCCAGCGGTACCACTTCAGGATCCGCGCCAGCGCCTGGGGCGCCTCCCTCCCATGCATAGGGAGGTGCACCCGGCGCCGTCCTCGGGCAGCTCGGGGGCTCTCTTCTGGAGGGCCTCAGACCGGGCCAGCATCACGAGGGAGGCGCTCGGCCACTGAGTGAGTCCTGGATTAGGGGGTCTCCGGACAGCCGGACTATATCCTTTGGCCGGACTGTTGGACAATGAAGACACAAGACTGAATACTTCGTCCCGTGTCCGGATGGGACTCTCCTTGGCGTGGAAGGCAAGCTTGGCAGTACAGATATGTAGATCTCCTCCCTTGTAACTGACTCTATGTAACACTAGCCCCCTCCGGTATCTATATAAACCGAAGGGTTTAGTCCGTAGGACAACAACAATCATACCATAGGCTAGCTTCTAGGGTTTAGCCTCTACAATCTCGTGGTAGATCAACTCTAGTAATACTCATATCATCAAGATCAATCAAGCAGGACGTAGGGTATTACCTCCATCGAGAGGGCCCGAACCTGGGTAAACATCGCGTCCCCCGCCTCCTATTACCATCCGCCTTAGACACACAGTTCGGTACCCCCTTCCCGAGATCCGCCGGTTTTGACACCGACATTGGTGCTTTCATTGAGAATTCCCCTGTGCCGTCACCGTAAGGCTTGATGGCTCCTTTGATCATCGGTAATGATGCGGTCCAGGGTGAGGTTTTCCCCCCGGACAGATCCTCGCATTCGGCGGCTTCGCACTGCAGGCCAACTTGCTTGGCCATCTGGAGCAGATCGAGAGCTACGCCCCTGGCCATCAAGTCAGGTTCAGAAACTTAAACTACACTGTCGACATCCGTGGAGACTTGATCTTCGACGGATTTGAGCCCATGTCAGGTGCGCCGCACGATCACGACGAGCATGACATAACTCTGCCATCGGACAGTGTTCGGGAGATCACATCTGCCACTACACCGACCTTCAATCCGGAGCAAATTGCGCCATCCAAAGATGGGGGAATAGACCCCGCCATGGAGGCCGCACTCTCAGTGGCGATAGAGCCGGATACTGACTTCACCCCTTATGAGAGCCGTGTTGCCGAACCACTGGATTCGTCTCCGGCCACGGACTCCGAGCCGCCTGTGTCCGTGCCTATCAAATCCGATTGGGCGCCGATCATGGAGTTCACCTCCGCGAATATCTTTCAGCACTCACCTTTCCGCGATGTGCTAAATTCATTAAGGTCTCTCTCCTTGATAGGAGAACCTTGGCCGAACTATGTCCGTCTAGAATGGGATGCGGACAATGAAGAAATTCGCTCCCCACCCACCACCCACTTAGTAGCCACTGTCGACGATTTAACCGACATGCTCGACTTCGACTCTGAAGACATCGACGGTATGGACGACGAAGCAGGAGACGAACAGGAACCACTGCCCACAGGGCGCTGGACCTCCACCTCATCATATGATATATATATATATATATATATATACATGGTAGACACCCCCAAAGAAGGCAATGGCGATGAGACAGTGGGGGCTGACCTCTCCAAGAATCAACCCAAGCGCCGACATCAACGGCGCCGCTCTAAGTCCCGCCATAGAAAAAGTAGTGATACTGGCACAAGAGACAATAACACTCCGGATAGTGCCGAAGACGACAACAATCCCCTCCAGCATGATTTAGAGTGGGAGGGTGAACAAGCTAGCCCTCTAGAGCGGGCAGCAGATAGAGAATTGGAGGAGGACAATTACATGCCTCTCTCCGAAGATGAGGTGAGCCTCGGCGACAAAGAATTTATTGTGCCTGAGGATCCCGTCGAGCAGGAGCGCTTCAAGTGCCGGCTTATGGCCACAACAAATAGCTTGAAGAAAAAGCAACAACAACTTCAAGCTGGTCAAGATTTGCTATCAGACAGATGGACCGAAGTCCTTGCGGCCGAGGAATACGAACTCGAGCGCCCCTCCAAGAGTTACCCAAAGCGCAGGTTGCTACCTCATCTCGAGGAGGAAGCATTGAAACCTACATCACCAGTGTACGATGCGGCTGACCGGCCACCTCGTGGCCGAGCCAGAGAGGCGTTTCAGCCTGAAGTTCAGCCTGCACCCCGCCGCCACAAAAATACCAAGGCCCGGGGCAACACACGAGACCTACGAGACGTATTGGAAAGCAGGGCAAAACATGCAAGGTCGATATACGGGTCAAGGGGGTGTGCACCAACGCGTGACGATGACCGTCACGCCGTATACACTAAAAGTAAATCCGGTCGGGCCGAACACAGCAGACAAGACTCATATGAACTGTGTCGTAATATAGCCCGGCATAGAGGCGCCGCACACCGCCCTATGCTTCACTGATGAAGTTATGGATCACGAATTCCCGGAGGGTTTTAAACCCGTAAATATCGAATCGTATGATGGTACAACAGATCCTGCTGTATGGATTGAGGATTTCCTCCTCCATATCCACATGGCTCACGGTGATGATCTGCATGCCATCAAGTACCTCCCACTAAAACTCAAAGGACCAGCTCGGCATTGGCTGAATAGCTTGCCAGCAGACTCCGTCGGCACTTGGGAGGATTTGGAAGATGCATTCCTTGACAACTTACGGGGCACTTATGTGCGACCACTGGATGCTGATGACTTGAGCCATATAACTCAGCAGCTAGGCGTATCGGCCAGGCAATTCTGGACACAGTTCCTAACTAAGAAAAACCAAATTGTCCACTGTCCGGGTGCAGAGGCCTTAGCGGCATTCAAGCATAAGATCCGTGACGAGTGGCTCGCCCGGCACCTCGGCCAGGAGAAGCCGAAGTCTATGGTAGCCCTCACCACACTCATGACCCGCTTTTGCGCGGGCGAGGACAGCTGGCTGGCTCGCAGCAACAACACATCAAGGAATACGGGAACTTCGGATATCAAAGATGCCAACGGCAGACCACGCCGTAACAGACAAAAGCGCCGCAACAACGGCGATAACGCCGATGATCCGACAGTCAATGCCGGATTCAGATGCTCTAGATTCGGTCAGCGGAAAAAGCCATTCAAAAGAAGTACTCCGGGCCTGTCCAGTTTGGATCACATACTCGATCGCTCGTATCAAATACACGGCACCCCTGATAAGCCAACCAATCACACCAACAGAGAACGCTAGGTGTTCAAGCAGGCCGGCAAGTTGAATGTCGAAAACAAGGACAAGGGGCTGCATAGTGATGATGAGGAAGAGCCCCGGCCGCCGAACACGGGAGGACAAAAGAGGTTCCCCCCACAAGTGAAGATGGTGAACATGATATACGCAACCCACATTCCCAAGAGGGAACAGAAGCATGCACAAAGGGACGTCTATGCAATGGAGCCCGTCACCCCAAAGTTCAACCCATGGTCCTCATGTCTGATCACCTTCGATCGCAGGGACCACCCCACTAGTATCCGTCATGGCGGATCCGCTGCATTGGTCCTAGACCCCATCATCGACGATTTTCACCTCACTCGAGTCCTTATGGACGGCGACAGCAGCCTGAACCTGCTCTATCAGGATACAATGCGCAAAATGGGCATAGATCCCTCGAGGATTAAACCCACCAAAACAACCGTTAAGGGCGTCATCCCAGGTGTAGAGGCCCATTGCACAGACTCAATCACACTGGAAGTGGTCTTCGGAGCTCCGGAAAACTTCCAAAGCGAGGAGTTAATCTTTGATATCGTCCCGTTTCACAGTGGCTATCACACACTGCTCGGGCAAACCACATTTGCAAAATTCAATGCGGTACCGCATTATGCATACCTCAAGATCAAGATGCCAGGACCTAGGGGGTCATAACAGTCAATGGAAACACAGAACGCTCGCTCCGCACAGAAGAGCATACTGCGGCCCTCACAGCAGAAGCACAAAGCAGCCTTTTTAGGCAAACCGCCAATTCGGCGATACAGCCCCCAAACACCGTCAAGCGAGTCCGGAGTAACCTGCAACAGGATCGCCTGGCACGATCAAAGCTCGCCTAGCAATCCAGCCCCTATCCCAGTCCCAGTCAAGCGACGAAACCCGTGCCGCGCATACATAATCACGCACTGAAAATACCATGGGCATAGGCGGGGGCACGATCAGGGCACATCCCGCAATGCGGCTTAACTGCCCTAGGGGTTGCATACCTTTATCATTTTTTCTCTTTTAGGACCTTACTCTCTGGAAGCCCGTTCGGGCAGTATGATTGCCGGACACATTACGGGAAGGAACAACCAGGGAGGCAAGAATCTAAGACGTACAAGGGAACCCCCAGGTGGTCTCTAATAACAATTGATATACCCGCTTTTTACTACTCATACGCAACTTGCCCTTGGATAGGACATGTCAAATAGTCCCATTTTTTGCTTGTTGCACTACTTGTATCAGTACACTTCGACGTATTATTTAAATAACAATGCATAGAATTAGTCTATTATTGCATTATCCATCCCTTTTTTCTTATATGTTCATTTATGACAACTTGCACCCATACATTCTGGTACAGTTAGTACGCCAGGGGCTTTCGTTTTCCCCATAATATGGCGTGAGAAGTCCGAACACTTTCGACGGTGCGGCACCCCGAACTTATAGCATTATATGCATCAGCTCCGAATCATGTCTTGGGTCAATAGTTGGGTTTGCCCGGCTCCCATGTTTTGGTACCTTACGTTCCGCTATATCGGCTAAGGTAGCGCCGGGAGAACTACTGCGATTGTGTCCCGGTTCTTCCGGACGAGCACCTCAGTAGAGAAAGCTGAAAACTGACTATCATGATAAGGCGAGAGCTGGTCGCTGTTCGAGAGGTCTCAAGTCCTTAAAGACTTTTTCCACTTTAGGCGAGGAGTCGGCGTTGCCTGACTTAGGCGTATATAGCTCCCCAAATTTGGCCTTCCGAATACTAGGGGCTTCGCCAAAATTTAAAATTGTAGACTTCTATAGCTAAGTGAGAGTGATAAAGCCTTACAGTCTGATTGCCTGGTTCATTGTGCTGACCACCTCCCTCGAAGGACCCAAAATTGGGATAAAGAGCGCTCGGTTTTATCCCGAACACCCTAGTACTAGTTACATGGGGGCAGAAGCCCACGACTGGCCAATTCTAAGATTTTATAAACGGTCGCACAGAAGGTAATATTTTAAATTAAAAAAGCATTGCATAGCGCAAATGAATTCGTTTCACATTACAGGATCACATGAGCATGTTCATTCAAAAATTGCATCTCTAGTACATTCCTCCGCCACAAGGCGGGAACCCTTCAGGACACTGTCATAACACATTTCGCGGCAGCGATTCTCCTTGCCCTCCAGCGGCCCTCCTTCACTAGCTTTACGGCGTCCAGCTTCGCCTAGTGCACCTTTGCCCGGGCAAAAGCCCTGCGCGCACCCTCGATGCAGACGGACCGCTTTATGTCTTCAAGCCATGGGTAGGCATCCACAAGCCGCCTCACCAGACTGAAGTAGCTGCCAGGCAGGGGATCGCCAGGCCACATCCGGACTATAAGACCCTTCATGGCCTGTTCAGCCGCCTTGTGAAGCTCGACCAGTTGCTTCAGCTGGTCGCTCAAGGGCATTGGGTGTTTGGTCCCAGTATACTGAGACCAGAACAACTTTTCCATCGAGCTCCCCTCCTTAGCTCGGTAAAACTCCGCGGCATCCAGTACACTGCGGGGAAGATCAGCGAATGCTCCTGGAGAGCTCCGAACTCGGGTAAGTAAAAGGAAAGTTTCCTTCACATGCTTGCTTTGCATAATGAATGCCTTACCCACTGCTATCTTCTTCACCGCATCAATCTCCTGGAGGGCCTCATGGGCTTCAGCCTTGGCGTTCCGGGCGCTTTCGAGCGCCTTCGTAAGCTCGGACTCTCACGTCTTAGAGTAAAGCTCCAAGGACTCGTGTTTTTTGGCGAGAGCCTCGAGCTCTTGCTGCACCTCGCCTACCCGGGCTTCTTGCTTTTCCTGCTCAATGCGCTACCTGGCCGCTTTGTCTTCGGCCTCGGACAGCGCCTTCTTTAGGGTCACCACATCGGTCGTGGCCCCTAGCAAATTCATGATGATCCTATTACTCTACAACTGAATTTCTTTTTAATATATAGACAAGGTATTGCTTACCTTTGCTCTCGTCGAGCTGCCTCTTGGTAAGGCCGAGCTCGTCCTCGGACCGCTCAAGGTCCTACTTCAGTGCAGCGACCTCCGCAGTATGTGCGGCAGCGGCTAGTAGTGAAGCCTGCATATGCACATAGACATATTCTGATTAGACTCCTGAGTCATTATTTGATCCTCTATTCAGCCTTTCTTCGCGAACGCCAAACAGAGCATCAGGGGCTACTGTCTATGCGGTAATATTTTCCTATATTTTGACTACTTACTTGAAAGCCTTTTAGGAGGCTGGCACAAGCTTCGGTTAGTCCGTTTTGGCGGACTGAACCTTCTTGATCACCGCACTCATGATAGTGCAGTGACCTTCATCGATGGAAGCGCCATGAAGCGCTTCCGGCAAGTTGTCCGGTGCCTCTGGATGGACAGAGGCCACCGGCACGGGCGTCTTGCCCCCCCCCCCCTTAACGAGGGGTCGCCCGCCGGAGTCCGGAACCACCGAAGGTTCTGGCGCAGTGTTCGGCTGGGGGCCGACCTTGGAGCCCGTGGGAGTCTTGCTCCCTTTATGCCCAGGGTCCGGAAGGTCACCTTGAGGTGCCCCCAGGACCACCTCCCCTCGGCTCGGTGCCTTTCGGGATAACACCTCAACATTTTCCGTAGGGCAAGGGGTGGAGGCGGTCGGAAGTGAATTGATGTTCATATCCGACGAGTGCAAAGAACCGTCCGACGAAGATACGTCGAGGCGAGCTCGGGACGGACTGCATAATCATATTCGGCGTGAGGATAAGCAGTGCAATAAAACATACCATGAATTACTATGGTATCCGGATACTTACGACGTCGCTAGGGGATTGTCCCTGGGTAACCACTCATCGCCGATGTAGGTGGCCGTCGTGGAGCAGTCCGGAAGGAGGGTCCTTCACTTCTTGGACCCTTCGGCCTCCCCGGTTGGGGCGGCCTTCCTTTTCTGGTCTCCCCTGGCTGGGGGAGAACTTTTCTCTTCCTCCTCCTCGGTTTCGTGGGAGTGCGCTTCTGAGTGATCGGACGATGAGTCCGATATAACCTTGCGCCGGAGACCCTTTCGGGTCCCCATGGCCTTCTTCTTGGCCTTCTTCACCGGCACCTCGTAAGGCGCCGGAGCCAGCATCTCCGTTAGGAGAGCATCTGCAGGATCTTCAGGCAGGGGGCTAGGCAATCGATCTGCTCCACTGTCTTTACCCAGTCCTGTTAATGACATGGAAGCTTAGATCCCGCACATGATTAAACTGGGGCAAATAAATATCCTATGAGATATAAACACTTACCGGATTGGCATGGCACTTTGCGCTGAGTCCGCGGTCCTCGGTAAGAGAAGGAGGTACCTCGGCCCCCTTGAACAGCACCTTCTAGACGTCCTTGTGCATCGTGTCGAAGTGCTCTCGCAACGTCTGGTGCTTGGCCGGGTCAAACTCCCACGAATTGAACACCCGTCGTTGACATGGGAGGATCCGACGGAAGAGCATGACCTGCACCACATTGATGAGCTTGATTTTCTTGCTCATCATGTGCTTGATGCATGTCTGGAGTCCAGTCAACTCTACTGGAGAACCCCAGGACAGCCCCTTCTCTTTCCAGGAAGTGAGCCGCGTGGGGATTCCAGATCGAAATTCGAGGGCCACCACCCAGTTGGTGTCGCGCGGCTCAGTGATGTAGAACCACCCCGATTGCCACCCCTTTATGGTCTCCACATAGGAGCCTTCGAGCCAGGTGACGTTAGGCATTTTGCCCATCATGGCGCCTATGCACTCTGTTTGCTGGCCGACCACCACCTTCGGTTTAACATTGAAGGTCTTCAGCCACAAGCCGAAGTAGGGCCTGATGCGGAGAAGGCCTCGCACACGACGATAAAACGCCAAGATGTTGAGGATGAAATTGGGGGCCAGATCATGAAAATCCAGCCCGTAGTAGAACATGAGCCCGTGGACAAATGGGTGAAGGGGAAATCCCAGTCCGCGGACAAAGTGGGTAAGGAAAACTACCCTCTCATGGGGTTTGGACGTAGGGGTGATCTGCCCCGCATCTGGTAGCCGGTGCGCGATGTCCGCGGCCAGATATCCAGCTTCCCATAGCTTTGGGATTTTCTCCTCCGTGACGGAGGAGACCATCCACTTGCCTCCCGCTCCGGACATGCTTGGAGTGGTTTGAGGAGAAAGACACAAACTTGGGCGCTGGAGCTCGAGTGTGCTAGAATGGATAAGCAAGGAGGAAGAAGCCGTGGGTAAAAAGGGTAAATCTTTGTCCCTTTATAAGGGCGAAAGAGGCTAGGCGCCTCCCCACTTGCCTGTTAAAATTGCTTATTCCCCGAACGCCGTAATTGATGGCGCGGTTGGGTTACCCATACCCGTATTGATGAGAATCCCGTGATAAGGGGACACGATCTCTGCTTCAACAAGACGTGTCAAGAAAACCGCCTCGTGATATGTGCAATGCTGGTTGAGAAAACGGTTTGAATAATGACCGGGCCATGGCATGATGTCATGTTGCTAAATGTGTCAGCAGGTTAGATTTGTGGAAATATTATTCTCTCTACGGTGGTATGTGGAACTTGTTTTGCAGAGCCGGACACTATCCCTGTATTCAAAATCTTCTATGGAATATTCGGAGGAAGAACCCGCCTTGCAATGCCGAAGACAAAACTGCACGCCGGACTCATCGTCATTGAATCCTGGTTCAGGGGCTACTGAGGGAGTCCTGGATTATTGGGTCTCCGAACAGCCGGATTATATCCTTTGGCCAGACTGTTGGACAATGAAGATACAAGATTGAAGACTTCGTCCCATGTCCGGATGGGACTCTCCTTGGCGTGGAAGGCAAGCTTGGCAGTACGGATATGTAGATCTCCTCCCTTGTAACCGACTGTGCGTAACCCTAGCCCCCTCCGGTGTCTATATAAACCGGAGGGTTTAGTCCATAGGACAACATCAATCATACCATAGGCTAGCTTCTAGGGTTTGGCCTCTACGATCTCGTGGTAGATCAACTCTTGTAATACTCATGTCATCAAGATCAATCAAGCAGGATGTCACACCCTAGCTGGTTCATGCATTAGAATGTTGCATCATGTGTACTTTTACAGAAACTTGAAATGGGGATGACAGAAACCCCAGCACCCCCTGGAAACAACTAGGGTTTACTAAAATTATTTTCAATGAACCCAAAATGCCCTTCACAAAATGTTCATCATTTATGGATTGGGTTAAAACCCCTAGCAAAAATGGTGCACTCTTTTCTAGGACATTCTGGATTCTTTGAATTAAATCATAAGTATTTGAATTTGGGCATTTAAATGCTATAAAATATTTTAAATGCCCAAATAATTCTGGATTTAAGTGAGGGTTGTTAGGAATAATCCCAAGAGAGCCCACAATTATTTTCAGGATTTTAGTAAGTGCCTAAGTATTTTTAATAAAGCCCTAAAGTTACAGAAAAATAGAAAAAGAAAACAAAACAGGAAAAGAGAGAAAGAGAAAGGCTTACCTGGCGCCCACCCAGCATGCCCACCTACCGGCCCAGCCCACCCACCGCTCCAGCGAGCTGCTTGGCTTGGCCAGGCAGGCAAGAAGCTACTCGACGGCGAGCACAGCATGCGTGCCACGCAGCTGCCCGCCGCCTCGCCGCTCCCCTCGTCGAGTTGTCGACGTGGGACGAACCCCCTCTCTCTTCAGTGGCTTGGCCAGTGGGACAGTTAGTTAGTATTAACTTAATTCTGTTAGTTAGCTGAGACACTGACAGACAGGGCCCACCAGTCAGGTTTGACTGGCCCTGGCGCCTTTGACTCGCTGACATCACCATGACGCAGAGCTGACACAATTATTCATTTTCTGGATTTATTTTTATATAGGAAATTCCAGAAAATAGCCAAAACTTCTAAAAATCATAGAAAATCAACCATAGCTCCAAATAAAACAAATTATATATGAAAAATGAACAGAAAAAATCAATCTATCCATCTGTAATGGTTTCATGCATGACAAACCACTTTAACCTTGCTGTTTAGGTGAAACAAGCTAACACACTTATTATGCATAGGAACTTTAACTTCCATTTGAATCTTTGGTTCAAATGGACCCATTTCAACTTGTTTCACATTGCATTAGGTAGGACACATCATTTTGCCATGTCATAGCATGCATCATGTTGTTGCATATTGTCATGTGTTGATTATGTTCTGTGTGTCCTTCGTGGTAGGTTCTGCCTCCGGGGATATCTCTGAGTATCCAACTGAAGGGCAGTACCCTACTACCACTCCATCAGGCAAGCAGCCCATTTGATCATATCGATACAATCCCATGTTCCCGCCTCTGCTCTCCTTTACTGCATTAAGACAACAACGTTTCAAACTGTTGTGTGCTGCGGTAGTTGAACCCTTATCCTCTACATGACCTGTCATTGCCACAGTAACTAGATGAAACCCACTAGCATGTGTAGGAGTTGATTGAGCCATGTGTGTGTTCCTACCTTGCTATGCCTGCTATGCTTAGAGTTGTGTCTGGTCTGGTTCATCTGGGTGATGGGCTAGAGTGAAATGATTATGTCGGTAATGTGAAGGATGTGTTGAACATGATTTGGTAAAGGTATCAATGAGAGGCCATGTAGGAGTACATGGTGGGTTGTTTCATTGAGGCCGTCCCTAAGAACTGAGATCTGTATGTGTGATTTTAAGAATCAGCTACTACCATGCATTGGGATCCTTAATTGACCCTCTCGGCTTCTTAATCACCCTAGTACTCTGTCCAGGAGTTGCAAATAGTTTCTGGTATTTGTAGGTTATGTGTTGGCAGCCATGCGTAGCGCTGACCCTAGGGGTGGGCTATGTTGCGGTAGTTACACCGTGGCCGGGTATGCCGGGCGCCCGTTTGGCGTCTCGGGACCCTGTTCACATTGTTCAGGGCCGTATGTGGAAACCTCGGCCGGACTCCCTGCGGATGGAACCTGGATAGGCGATAAACCTGGACTAGAGACTTGAGTGTTTAGGTAGGCCGTGGCCGACACCCTCGTTGGGCTTCCGCTTGAAGGTTGCCGAGTACATGTCGTGTAAACGTTGGTAAGTGGTGAGAGCGTGTATGAAGAAGTACACCCCTGCAGGGTTAACATCATCTATTCGAATAGCCGCGTCCACGGTAAAGGACTACTCGGTTGCCTATACAGTTCATAGACAAGTTAATGGTTACTACTAAAAGACTCAAGATGAGTGTGAGTACCGAGGATGGCTCTCTCGTAGGATGACGAGGGAGGATCTCCGGTGGAGTATTGTGTTTTTGATTAGTCGACTCGTGTGCGAAAACTATTTTACTAGTGGTGTCCCGTAAGATAGCTTAGCCAAGAGTCAAAGCTGGCTTGCTGCACTAACTCCACCACCTTCTTGAGAATGAGCATGTATAGTAGGTTCTGATGTAAGACTTGCTGCGTACCTTTGTACTCATCTTTGCTTAATTACTGTTTTCAGACGACAACACCGCCCCCTCCGATAACACCGCCCCCTCCGATGGGTTTTATGTAGATCTTGACATCGATGAGTGACTTGCCACCCAGGTGGTGATCCTGGCCATGGAGGGCCCTATGTAGATAGACAGGCTTCGAGAAGCCTTCTTGCTTTCTAGTGTCTTTACTCTGACTATTTGCTTCCGCATGTTCTTGTATGCTTGTATGACTTGAGTGTCGGGTCATGTGACCCCTACTTGTATGAACATGTTATGTATGGCTCTCTAGAGCCTCCAAATAAAGTACTCGAGTTGTAGAGTTTTGTTGTGATGCCATGTTGTATTGCACATATCGAGCATATTGTGTGTATGATTGAAATGCTTGGTATGTGTGGGATCCGACAATCTAGCTGTTTATCCTTGGCAGCCTCTCTTATGGGGAAATGTAGTCTAGTGCTCCTTGAGCCATAGTAGTTTGCTACAGCCCGGTTCACCGGAGTCCTGCTAGCCCAGCACTAATGCTCAGGACACTTGACTGGCCGGCATGTGTTTCGTTTCGTTCCTATGTTTGTCCCTTCGGGGTAATGTCACGCGGTGACTTTCGGAGTCCTGCCTAGCCTGCTACAGCCCGGGTTCCCCGGAGTCCTGTTAGCCCAGTGCTACAGCCTAGATTCACAGGCTGATGACCGACATGCTCGATGTGATTCATGTATGCCTATCCCCATAGGTCTATGCCGCTTTGGGTTCATGACTAGCCATGTCGGCCCGGGTTCTCTGTCATATGGATGCTAGCGACACTATCATATACGTGAGCCAAAAGGCGCAAACGGTCTCGGGCCATGGTAAGGCGACACCCGTGGGGATACCGTGCGTGAGGCCGCAATGTGATATGAGGTGTTACCCGCTAGATCGATGTGACTTGGAATCGGGGTCCTGACAGCGTTGGCATCAGAGTCGGACTGCCTGTAGGTTTGTTGAGCCAAACTGGTCGATGTCGAGTCTAGAAATGCTTTAGTTATATGTAGGGGAATTGATTGTGGGAGGGAACGTAAGGCTGTTTTACTCCTTTACCTTATGCCCTCTGATCTGAGTCATTCTCTTCTCTTTCAACGTGGGTTATGGACTAGGCTCTCTTCTTCTATCAGGTTCACGTGTTACTAATCCGTAGTAGCTTATAGGATTGTTGTTACAAGCCTCAGTACAGTTTCTACTACTTTTATTATGCTGCCAGTTGAATCAGAACCTTGATATGATGTTGTTGAGTGGTATTGCAAACTGTTGTGGATGTCTCAAATCTTTTTCTAAGCATTTACAGCCGTTATGCTGTCCGATTTCCCCTAGAAAATTCTAGTGCCTTTGCATTATTCTGTGCTTTCAGATGGCCACCCGTTCGCAGAACCAAGTGGTTTGTCTGACCCGGTGCCTTGATGTGCCCGGCCACACGGCCATGTTGGTTCGAGTGATGGTTGAGTCAGGCTATCGGTGGTATCCGGAATATACCGTCGAGGAGCAGTTCAGAGACTTCAACCAGAGCCAGTACCTCTGTACTGTCAGGATATATCCCTCCTATCCTGGAGCCACTGAGCCTCTTCACTGTTCCTATGGACTTGGGGTCACTATTGAGATGTCTATCCAGGATGCAGCCTAGTCAATGATGACTATCATTTGAGCCAGGACTGCCTTGCTACAGAACACCGATTTCCGATACATGCCAGCCTCACTTCCCGGAGCATAGGGGTACTACCATGCCTTGTACTATGACTCTACACATGAGGAGTGACTACTCCGCATCACTGCTGAGATGCTCGAGGATAAGGACCACGAAAATCAGGCCTTGCGCATGGAGCTTTTCCACACTCGTTCTGATCATTGGGCCACTTTGACTCGGTTTGCACCTGCGGTGCAGGCAGGATACATGGACATGAGGGGTCTGTACCCTGTACGGTCTGGATTGCCAGATTGTATGGAGTAGCGCGATGTAGGAGGCATCACCCCTCCTCGTGGTCCCCGTCTGCCACCACCTGTGGGACCAAGGCCACATCCGAGTCCCTATGGTCCGCAGGCTCCGCAGGACCGTCTGTTCCCAGATGATCATCTTCCACTTCCAGGCTTTGGTGGCGACTTCTATGAGGATTACTACGGAGCCGTCTGAGCTAGTAGTAGTTTCACTAGTATTGTAGTAGTTGTATTCTCCACAGTCCTGCGTGACCGTGGGATACAACTTGGTGTGTATCACGCTCCGGAGGTGTAGAAGAATAATGTATAGGAGCTTGGAATGCCTTCAATGAGACGTAATGTCTTTCACCGTAGTTGTACTCTAGCCTGGGCTTGTACTAAACTTTGTACGGTGTGTATGACCAATGGTATATATATGGCAGTTTCTATATTACCATGTCGTGCAATGAACATCTTAGCATTCCATCTTATCCATTACATTCTGCACTTCCTTGCTAAGTTTGTGCCATCCTTATCTAAACCATTGTCTTGTTTTCTCCTAGGATGGTCAACACCTGCAGCACCCCTGCTACCCGGGAGCATGGGGAAGCCAGTGCAGTTAGGGGTGAAAATCTGCCTCGCCCGCCTTCTCTGGCCGAAGTTATGCTGGAGGCAGAAAGAAACAACCGTGAGACTAACCGCTTGCTGGAGCGGATTGAGCAGAACACTGCACGCCATCAGCGAAATGACTTGGTGTCAATCAATTACTTCATCAAGTTCAACCCACCAAAGTTCAATCATTCCGTCGAGCCCCTCGACGCGGATGACTGGCTTCGCAGCATCACACACAAGCTACGTTCTGCTAACGTAGCCGAAGCTGATAAGGTTACCTATGCTACCTATCACCTCAAAGGCCCTGCTAGCCTTTGGTGGGAAAACTTTGAAGCTATGCGCCCGGTCGGCCAAATCACTACTTGGGCTGAATTCAGTGAGGATTTTCATGAGCATCACATCCCGGAAGGTCTCATAGATCGCAAGAGGGAAGAGTTCTGCAATTTCACCCAAGGAAGACCGACTGTGGATGCATATAGTCGTGAATTTGTGAATCTGGCACGATATGCTCCTGAAGAGGTATCCACGGACGCTAAGAAGTAGGCAAGGTTCCGCAAGGGACTCAGCCCTGAGCTTCGCCGCGATCTTCGTCTGCACGAGTGCACCTCCTTTCAGAAGTTGGTCCATAAAGCCATCAGTGCCGAGACAGACCAGTCTGACTATGATGCTTCACGCAAGCACTCTCGTGATTTTGGTTCTTCATCCGGCTCGAGATCTCAGAAGCGTCGGGTGTGGATTCCAAGAACGGCACTGCCACCCAGGTTCATTCCGAGGCCATCCTTTAAGGCGCCTCGTCCCAACCAGCAGTTTGCACCGTCCAAGCCCTATGGTGGCCCCGCTGCTAATGCTGCTCCACACCCCAATGTTGTGACATGTTTCAAGTGTGGAGAGCCGGGTCACTATAGTCGAGAGTGTCCCCAGAACAACAACCCCAATCAGTCTGGAAAGTCCGTTGGCCGTGGTAAGCCAGCGGGAAAGACATTCTACGCCAAGCCGGTCACCACTGCATGTGGCCATGTCAACTATGTCTCAGCCGAGGAGGCGCATGAGGATCCTAACGTCGTCCTTGGTATGCTCCTTGTTAATTGCCATCCGGCATCTGTTCTTTTCGATACTGGAGCATCTCATTCATTCATATCTGAGAGCTATGCTCGATTGCATAACACAACATTCTGTGACATGCCCACTACCATGGAAATTCAAACCCCTGGCTCTAGATGGCAAACTTCTAGGGTAAGCCATGGGAACGAAATTCTTGTCGATAGACTTGTCTTCCTTGCATCCTTAATAGATCTCAAGTCCTTGAACATAAACATCATCTTGGGTATGGACTGGATGTCAGCTCATTATGCTAAGATTTATTGTGCCACAAGAACCGTTCAACTTACTCACCCATCGGGCAAGACAGTCAATGTCTTAACTCGAGTGGCCAAGTGCCAGCTTTACTCCCTAAATGCCAACCCCCTTCCAGACCTTGAAGATATTCTGGTAGTCCGGGACTTTCCGGATGTCTTTCCAGAAGAACTGCCAGGTGTTCCACCTGACAGGGATGTCGAGTTTGTGATAGACCTTGTTCCAGGAACCGTTCCAATTTCTAGAAGACCCTATAAGATGGCACCCTTAGAACTAGCCGAGCTTAAGAACCAACTCGATGAGTCCTTGAAAAAGGGTTTCATCCATCCTAGTTCCTCCCCTTGGGCTTGCCCCGTCCTCTTCGTTAAGAAGGATGGAACGGATCGGATGGTTGTAGATTACCGACCTGTCAACTTAGTCACTATCAAGAACAAGTATTCGCTTCCCAGGATCAACGATCTGTATGATCAGCTCGCTGGATCCTCAGTCTTTTCCAAGATAGATTTGAGGTTGTGCTACCATCAAATAAAAATTAGAAACAGGGACATTCCCAAAATGGCCTTCGTTACTAGTTATGGCCAATACGAGTACACCGTTATGTCCTTCGGTTTAACCAATGCCCCAGCCACTTTCTCTCGGTTAATGAACTCAGTCTTCATGGAGTATTTCGATAAATTCGTCATAGTATACCTTGATGACATACTCATCTACTCCAAGAATGAAGAGGAACATGCCGAACATCTAAGGCTGGTATTAACGAAACTTCGAGAGCATCGCCTTTATGCCAAATTCTCCGAGTGTGAATTTTGGTTGCCAGAAGTGACCTATCTAGGCCATGTAATCTTTGGTAAGGGTATTGCTGTCAATCCCGAGCGAGTTCAAGCCGTCCTTGATTGGACTCCACCTGAGACGGTCAAGCAAGTTCGGAGCTTCCTTGGCTTAGCGAGCTACTACCGCCGCTTCGTCGAGAATTTCTCCAAGGTTGCTAAACCTCTAACTGAACTCCTCAAGAAAGATAAAAAGTTTGAGTGGACCCCACATTGCGAGTTTAGCTTTCAGGAACGGAAAACACGCCTGACATCTGCTCCCGTACTGGTACCACCAGATTTATCCAAGGACTTTATTATCTATTGCGACGCCTCACGACAAGGACTAGGTTGCATACTCATGCAAGATCGTCAGGTAATTGCCTATGCCTCACGGCAATTACACCCACATGAGGAAAACTATCCCACACATGATCTAGAGCTTGCGGCTGTAGTCCATGCACTCAAAACTTGGCGACATTACCTTCTCGGTAATCATTGCGAGATCCTCACCGACCACTAAAGTTTGAAATATATCTTCACCCAACCGGATTTGAATCTCAGGCAACGACGTTGGGTCGAGTTGATCTCGGATTACGACTTAGGAATAACTTACACCCCGGGCAAAGCCAATATCAAGGCTGATGCGCTAAGTCGTAAATCTTATTGTAACAACCTGATGTTACAACAAAGTCAACCACTTATCCATGAGGAATTTCGTAAGCTTAATCTTCACATTGTTCCTCGAGGATTCCTATCCACCCTGGTGGCGAAGCCTAACCTTATCGATCAGATCATAACCGCCCAGCGGTATGATAAGGGCATATCCCGGATTAAGGAAAACATCGCTAGCGGAGTTGCTAGATGTTTTTCCATGGATGAGCGAGGTGTTGTCTTCTTCGAGAACCGCTTGGCGGTTCCCAAGAGACAACATCTATGCCAGTTGATTCTTAAGGAAGCTCATGAATCCCCTCTCACCATTCATCCCGGTAGTACTAAAATGTATCAAGACCTAAACCAGACGTTTTGGTGGACTAGGATGAAGAGAGAGATTGCTCAATACATTGCTAGTTGCGACGTCTGTCGTCGTGTTAAAGCAAAGCACCAACGGCCTGCTGGCACCCTTCAACCTTTGGCTATTCTTGAGTGGAAATGGGATAAAATCAGTATGGATTTCATTACTGGGTTTCCCGGGACCAAGAGAGGGAATAATGCTATCTTCGTCGTGATCGACCGTCTTTCCAAAGTAGCCCACTTTCTACCTGTTCGTGAGAGTATCACCGATAGCCAGCTAGCTGATTTATACATCTCCTGAATAGTGTCTCTTCATGGTGTCCCATTGGAAATTAACTCAGACCGTGGGAGTCTCTTCACCTCTCGATTTTTGGAAAGTTTCCAAAATGCTATGGGAACTCATCTCTCTTTTAGCACCGCCTTCCATCCTCAATCAAGTGGTCAAGTAGAGCGAGTCAATCAAATTCTGGAAGATATGCTCCGAGCTTCTGTCATCTCATTCGGAATGGGTTGGGAGAAATGCCTTCCATTCGCGGAGTTTGCTTATAACAATAGTTATCAAGCTAGCTTGGGCAAAGCTCCTTTCGAAGTTCTCTATGGACGAAAATGTCGAACGCCTCTTAACTGGCCCGGATATGATTCAGGAAGCAGAAGAGCAGGTTCGCATTATTCGTGAGAAATTGAAAATAGCCCAATCTCGTCAAAAGAGACAATATGATCATAAACATAAGCTCATGACTTATGAAGTCGGCGAGAAGGATTACCTTCGGGTTACTCCGTTAAAGGGAACCCATCGTTTCGGTATCAAAGGCAAATTGGCTCCTCGTTACGTTGGACCCTTTCGCATTCTTGCCAAACGAGGAGAAGTTGCCATCCAATTGGAACTACCTTCGCATCTTTCTAGAGTTCACGATGTCTTCCACATTTCTCAACTCAGGCGTTGCTTCACGGATCCTATCCGTGGAGTTGACCACGAAACGCTTGATCTACAAGATACCTCTCATATCGGGAATATACCATTCGTATCCTTGATCAAGCCAAGCGTACCACTCGACGCCATAATATCAAGTTTCTCAAGGTTCAATGGTCAGACCATTCCGAGAAAGAAGCCACTTGGGAAAGGGAGGATCGTCTTCGACTCGAGTACCCCACCTTCTTCCCGGAGGATCCTAAATCTCGGGACGAGATTCTTTTGAGTGGGGGTGAGTTGTCACACCCTAGCTGGTTCATGCATTAGAATGTTGCATCATGTCTACTTTATAGAAAGTTGAAATGGGGATGACAGAACCCCCAGCATCCCCTGGAAACAGCTAAGGTTTACTAAAATTATTTTCAATGAACCCAAAATGCCCTTCACAAAATGTTCATCATTTCTGGATTGGGTTAAAACCCCTGGCAAAAATGGTGCACTCTTTTCTAGGACATTCTGGATTCTTTGAACTAAATCATAAGTATTTGAATTTGGGCATTTAAATGCTATAAAATATTTTAAATGCCCAAATAATTCTGGATTTAAGTGAGGGCTGTTAGGAATAATCCCAACAGAGCCCACAATTATTTTTAGGATTTTAGTAAGTGCCTAAGTATTTTTAATAAAGCCCTAAAGTTACAGAAAAATAGAAAAAGAAAACAAAACAGGAAAAGAGAGAAAGAGAAAGGCTTACCTGGCGGCCACCCAGCAGGCCCACCTGCCGGCCCAGCCCAGCCACCGCTCCAGCGAGCTGCTTGGCTTGGCCAGGAAGGCAAGCAGCTGCTCGATGGCGAGCACAGCATGCGTGCCACGCAGCTGCCCGCCGCCTCGCCGCTCCCCTCATCGAGCTGTCGACGTGGGACGAACCCCCTCTCTCTCCCCGCCCTCGCAGACACTCGCTCTTCCCTCTGGCTCCTCTCTCTTGCCCTACCCGACGTCACCCGAGACGTCACCATCGCTGCCGCTCACCGCAGCCACATCCAACGCCGTCCCCGCACCCTCTCACCGTGTCCGGACGGTTCGCCATCGTCGACTACGTCGACTAGCCAAGCCGCACGATGCCGGAGCCCCTGCATCGTCCCCGCCGCCGTCGTCTTCAACCTCGGGCCGCCCGAGATCGCTGTCGCCGTTCCGACTGCACCGAGCCTTCCCGGAGCACGCTGATCGTCTTTGCGGCTTCCCAGTGAGCTACTGCTCCTCCCCCTTCTCTCCGCTTCGTCGCTAGAGCTCTGTAGCTGCCGTGGCTCTTTCGTCCGAACGCACCGCCGCCTAAGCTCGTCGCCGACGTAGCTCCGGCCGCTTAGCGGTCCCGCTGGCACGTCCAGCGTGCTCACCGCATCGCGTAGATGTTGTAGGTGCTAGCGCCACGCCGCCTAGGCCACTGCAGCCACGCGCACGAGCTGACCCGTGCTTCGGCCTCTGTCAAGCTCGTCGCCGGCGATGCTCCGGCCACTCCCCGGCCAAGCCATCACCACGGCTGGATGCGGGCGAGCACCAGCTGCCCGTAGCAGCTCTCCGCGCAGCAAATGGTGCCCTGTGGGCAAATCCCGCAACACGCCACCGCGTCTGGCCTCGCCGGCGGCTAAACGCCGGCAGGCTTTGACCCGCTGACTGGCGAGTTGACCACGTTTGACCCGTGTGGGCCCAAGTTGACTTCCCCCCTGATACTATGACAGGTGGGGCCGACCTATTAATTAGTTTAGGATTAGTGCTAACTAATTTTAGTTAGTTTAGGTCACTGACATGTGGGCCCAGGCCCCACTAACAGTTAGTTAGTATTAACTTAATTCTGTTAGTTAGCTGAGACACTGACAGACAGGGCCCACCAGTCAGGTTTGACTGGCCCTGGCGCCTTTCACTCGCTGACGCCACAGTGACGCGGTGCTGACGTAATTATTCATTTTCTGGATTTATTTTTTATATATGAAATTCTAGAAAATAGCCAAAACTTCTAAAAATCATAGAAAATCAACCATAGCTCCAAATCAAACAAATTATATATGAAAAATGATTAGAAAAATTCAATCTATCCATCTGTAATGGTTTCATGCATGACAAACCACTTTAAACTTGTTGTTTAGGTGAAACAAGCTAACACACTTATTATGCATAGGAACTTTAACTTCCATTTGAATCTTTGGTTCAAATGGACCCATTTCAACATGTTTCACATTGCATTAGGCAGGACACATCATTTTGCCATGTCGTGCATGCATCATATTGTTGCATATTGTCATGTGTTGATTATGTTCTGTGTGTCCTTCGTGGTAGGTTCTGCCTCCGAGGATATCTCCGAGTATCCAACTGAAGGGCAGTACCCTACTACCACTCCATCAGGCAAGCAGCCCATTTGATCATATCGATACAATCCCATGTTCCCGCCTCTGCTCTGTTTTACAGCATTAAGACTACAACGTTTCAAACTGGTGTGTGCTGCGGTAGTTGAACTCTTATCCTCTACATGACCTGTCATTGCCACAGTAACTAGATGAAACCCACTAGCATGTGTAGGAGTTGATTGAGCCATGTGTGTGTTCCTACCTTGCTATGCCTGCTATGCTTAGAGTTGTGTCAGGTCTGGTTCATCTGGGTGATGGGCTAGAGTGAAATGATTATGTCGGTAATGTGAAGGATGTGTTGAACATGATTTGGTAAAGGTATCAATGAGAGACCATGTAGGAGTACATGGTGGGTTGTTTCATTGAGGACGTCCCTAAGAACTGAGATCTGTATGTGTGATTTTAAGAATCAGCTACTACCATGCATTTGGATCCTTAACTGACCCTCTCGGCTTCTTAATCACCCTAGTACTCTGTCCAGGAGTTGCAAATAGTTTCTGGTGTTTGTAGGTTATGTGTTGGCGGCTGTGCGTAGCGCTGACCCTAGGGGTGGGCTATGTTGCGGTAGATTCACCGTGGCCGGGTATGCCGGGCGCCCGTTTGGCATCTCGGGACCCTGTTCACATCGTTCGGGGCCGTATGAGGAAACCTCGGCCGGACTCCCTGCGGATGGAACCTGGATAGGCGATAAACCTGGACTAGAGACTTGAGTGTTTAGGTAGGCCGTGGCCGACACCCTCGTTGTGCTTCCGCTTGAAGGTTGCCGAGTACATGTTGTGTAAACGGCGGTAAGTGGTGAGAGCATGTATGAAGAAGTACACCCCTGCGGGGTTAACATCATCTATTCGAATAGCCGCGTCTGCGGTAAAGGACTACTAGGTTGCCTATACAATTCATAGACAAGTTAATGGTTACTACTAAAAGACTCAAGATAAGTGTGAGTACCGAGGATGGCTCTCTCGTAGGATGAAAAGGGAGGATCTCCAGTGGAGTATTGTGTTGGTGATCAGTGGACTCGTGTGCGAAAACTATTTGACTAGTGGTGTCCCATAGGATAGCTTAGCCAAGAGTCAAAGCTGGCTTGCTACAATAACTCCACCACCTTCTTGAGAATGAGCATGTATAGTAGGTTCTAATGTAAGACTTGATGAGTACCTTTGTACTCATGTTTTCTTAATTACTGTTTTCAGATGACAACACCGCCCCCTCCGATGGGTTTTATGTACATCTCGACGTCGATGAGTGATTTGCCACCCAGGTGGTGATCCTGGCCAGGGAGGGCCCTATGTAGATAGACATGCTTCGAGAAGCCTTCTTGCTTTCTAGTGTCTGTACTCAGACTATTTGATTCCACATGTGCTTGTATGCTTGTATGACTTGAGTGTCGGGTCATGTGAGCCCTACTTGTATGAACATGTTATGTATGGCTCTCTGGAGCCTTTAAATAAAGTACTTGAGTTGTAGAGTTTTGTTTTGATGCCATGTTGTATTGCACATATCGAGCATATTGTGTGTATGATTGAAATGCTTGGTATGTGTGGGATCTGACAATCTAGCTGTTTATCCTTGGCAGCCTCTCTTATGGGGAAATGTAGTCTAGTGCTCCTTGAGCCATAGTAGTCTGCTACAGCTCGGTTCACCGGAGTCCTGCTAGCCCAGCACTACTGCTCAGGACACTTGACTGGCCGGCATGTGTTTCATTTCGTTCCTATGTCTGTCCCTTCAGGGAAATGTCACGCGATGACTTCCGGAGTCCTGCCTAGCCTGCTACAGCCTGGGTTACCCGGAGTCCTATTAGCCCAGTGCTACAGCCCGGATTCACACACTGATAACCGACATGCTCGATGTGATTCATGTATGCCTGTCCCCATAGGTATGTGCCACTTTGGGTTCACGACTAGCCATGTCGGCCTAGGTTCTCTGTCATATGGATGCTAGCAACACTATCATATACGTGAGCCAAAAGGCGCAAACGGTCCCGGGCCATGGTAAGGCGACACCCGTGGGGATACCATGCGTGAGGCCTCAATGTGATATGAGGTGTTACCAGCTAGATCGATGTGGCTTGGAATCGGGGTCCTGACAGCGTACATGTCAGGACCCCGATTCCAAGGCACATCGATCTAGCTGGTAACACCTCATATCACTTTGCGGCCTCACGTACGGTATTCCCACGGGTGTTGCCTTACCATGGCCCGGGACCGTTTGCACCTTTTGGCTCATGTATATGATAGTGTCGCTAGCATCCATATGACAGAGAACCCGAGCCGACATGGCTAGTCGTGAACCCAAAGCGGCACTAACCTATGGGCATAGGCATACATGAATCACATCGAGCATGTCGGTCAGCAGCGTGTGAATCCGGACTGTAGCACTTGGCTAACAGGACTCCGGGAACCCGGGCTGTAGTAGGCTAGGCAGGACTCCGAATGTCACCGCGTGACATTTCCCCGAAGGGACAGACACAGGAACGAAGTGAAACACATGCCGGCCAGTCAAGTATCCTGAGCAGTAGTGCTGGGCTAACAGGACTCCGGTGAACCGGGCTGTAGTGGACTACTATGGCTCATGGAAGCACTTAGACTACATTTCCCCATAAGAGAGGCTGCCAAGGCTAAACAACTAGATTGTCGGATCCCACACATACCAAGCATTTCAATCATACAAACAATATGCTCGATATGTGTAAATACAACATGGCATCACAACATAACTCTACAACTCAAGTATTTATTCATTAGGCTCCGAGGAGCGAGATATTACAAACATGGGTCTCATGACCCAACATTCAGAGCATACAAGTCAAAGCATATGCGGAAGCTTAACATGTCTGAGTACAGACATCTACAAATGAAAAAGGCTAAGAAGCCTGACTAACTACCAGATCCTGCCGAGGGCACAAGATCATAGCTGAGGTATCAAGCTAAACGTCGAAGTCCACGCGGAACTACCAGCGAGACTGAAATCTCTCTGCAAAACATAAATTAGGCAAACGTGAGTACAAAGGTACTCAGCAAGACTTACATCAGAACTAGCTACATATGCATCGGTATCCACAAGGGGGGGTGGAGTTTAACTGCAGCAAGCCAGCTTTGACTTAGTGGCTAACCTGAACTACGACTGCAAGCAACTGTTTTGAGGTGGTGCATACGAGTCCACATATTCACCATTCAATACACCACTATGGATCCGCTCCCGTCTCCCTACGAGAAGTCCATCCATAGCACTCACATTTATCTTGCGAGATTTAGAGTATCCACTTTCACTTGTCTATGAACTGTTATAGGCAACCCAAAAGTCCATTACCGCGGACACGGCTATTCGAATAGATGATGTTAACCCTGCAGGGGTGTACTTCTTCACACACGCTCTCACCACTTACCGCCGTTTACACGACATGTACTCGGCAACCTTCAAGCGGAAGCCCAAAGAGGGTGTCGGCCACGGCCTACCTAAACACTCAAGTCTCTAGTCCAGGTTTATCGCCTATCCAGGTTCCATCCGCAGGGAGTCCGGCCGAGGATTCCACATACGGCCCCGAATGATGTGAACAGGGTTCCCGAGACACCAAACGGGCGCCCGGTACACCGTGCCACGGTGTATCTACCGCATCATAGCCCACCCCTAGGGTCAGCGCTACGCACGGTCTCCAACACATATCCTATAACCACCAGAAACTAGTTGCAACTCCTGGACAGAGGACAAGGGTGATCAAGAAGCCGAGAGGGTCCATTGGTTTCGGGCCCAATGCGTGGTAGTAACTGTTTCATGGATCACAAACACAGAACTCAGTTCCTGAGGACGGTTTCAATGAGATAACCCACCATGTACTCCTACATGGCCTCTCACCGCTACCTTTACCAAAACGTGTTCACACACTTAGCTCACACACAGTAGGACATGTTCACACACCTCCGATTCATTCCTGATGAATCAGACCTGACACAACTATATGCAGTAGCAGGCATGAAAAACAAGCATGAATGAGTAGGCACATCAGGGCTCAAACAACTCCTACTCATGCTAGTGGGTTTCATCTATTTACTGTGGCAATGACAGGTCATGCAGAGGATAAGGGGTTCAACTACCGCAACAAGTAACAGATGAATTGTTGTTGTCCTAATGCAGTAAAGAGAGCAGGAGCGAGAGAGCGTGATTGTATCGGAATGGACAAGGGGGTTTTGCTTGCATGGCACTTCCGAAGATAGTATATCTCTTCATCAGTGTCATCGATCACGTCATCGGAAACATCGTTGTCTAAGAGGGGACGGTTACCGGCAAACAGGGAAGGACACAATCAATGCAATGCAACAATATGATGCATGATCATGACATGGCAATATGTTGTGATTTGGGCTAATGCAACAGAAAGTCATTTTAATTGAAGTGGAATTCAAAACTATATCAAATTCCAACTCCAAACCTATTATGAAATTTTCCCTAATCATGTTTCATCCTAAACAGTGAGGTTAACTTGCTCAAACATGCATGAAAACGGTACAGATGGATTCCTTGAATTTTTCTGATAATTTTTCATATATAAATTATTTCATTTGGAGTTACGGTTGAATTTCTATGATTTTTAGAAGTTTTGGACAATTTCTGGAATTTCCTAAATTAAAATTAATCCAGAAAATGAGTTATGGCTTCAGCACTATGTCACTGTGACATCAGCAGGTCAACTGAGTTGCCCCGGGTCAAACCTGACCAGTGGGTCCCACTGGTCAGTGTCAGAGTGCTGGTTAGGGTCGTTGACGTGTGGACCCAGTCAATGGCCATGTCAGCATGGTCAAAGATGACACGTGGGGCCACCGAGATTAAGTTAAATCTAAGTCTTGTGGTTAATTAAGGGACGGGGCCCGCTGTCAGTGTCTTGGGAGGTTAATTAGCGGGTGATTAGCCTTTAACTAAGTGGTCACGTCGGCACGGCTGGGGATTAGCCGCCGGCGACCTCGACAGACGGCGGAGGCACGCCGGAATCGCTACTCCGGCGACGGTTTGATGCGCGGGGAGGGATCTACGGGTTCCTTGCGTTGCGGCACTTCTAGTGGTGGTGGCGGATGGTGCTGGAGTGGCCGGGGAGTGGCCGGCAACGAGCTTTAGCGGCGGCCGGAGCTCGGGCGAGCTCGGGTTCGGCGATGCGGGGCACGGAAGGAACCATGGGTGCTCGTATTAGAATCGCTGGAGTGTGGTGAGTGCAGCCGTGAGCTCGGATGTGGGCTTGCGCAGCCGTAGCCATGGCTACGCCATGGCCGGCGGCGAGAGGCTTCGGTCATGATTGGGGATCGGGGCTAGATCATGCGAGGGACGACGGGGCAAGGGGGAATCGGGTCAACGGCTCACCGCGGAGCTGCAGGGATGGTTAGCGGGCTCGGGGGCGCGGAGACGGCGGCGAATCGAAGGTGAGGTTGCCGGCGGCCGAAGGTAGAAGACGAGCTCGGGGATGGCGCTACAGGGCTCCCGCGGTCGAATGGGTTGGTGTAGATGACGCAGAAGGCGATGGCGGTTCCTCTGGAAGCAACAGCGAGGTGCGGGGTGGACGATGGCCCCGGTGGTGCTCGTCGGCGCTCTCGGGTGCCCGTGGTCGAATGCAGGAGAGGAAGCAGAGGAGGGGGAGGGAGTCCAGAGCGAGAGAGGGGGAGTGAGAGGGGGTCAGGGGTGTCTTGGCGGCGACCAGGCAGCCGAGGGGGGGCACACAGGCAGGGAGGAGCCAGCGCGGCTCGCCGGCCATCGGGCACGCAGCTGCTTCTCCTCCTGGCAGGAGGAAGAAGACAATGCTGCCCCTGGTGGGCCGGGCTGGCTTTGGCCAGTAGGCCACTAAAGTGGTGGGCTGCACGGTAAGGTTCCTCTCTTTTTTTATATATTTCCTGTTTTCTATTATTCTGCAACTTTGTGGCTTTATTAAAAATACTTAGATACTTCCAAAAATCACCAAACTGCTCATGCTCACTGTATGGAATAAACCCAACATGAAACATTTCAGTTTGGGATTATTTGGACATTATTTATTATATAACAGAAATAATTCCAACCCAAATATATTATTGATTTAAATCAAAGGCCCAAATAAATTATTTCTGTGACTCCCAAAATATTGGTTTGAATTTCACCTCATGCCAATATTTTCACAGAATAACAGGAACATTTTCTTGGACTCATTTGATGAGATTTAAATGTTGGTTATTTTTAGAGGTTTTCATAGGCTTGGAAAATTCCTCAATTCAAATTTCAATTGAATTTAAACATGATGCAGCAACCAAACTAGTCCAAGGCCAGAGTAAAGCTAGGGCTGTGACAGTACATAGGGTATTACCTCCATCGAGAGGGCCCAAACCTGGGTAAACATCGTGTCCCCCGCCTCCTGTTACCATCCTCCTTAGATGCACAGTTCGGGACCCCCTACCCGAGATCCGCTGGTTTTGACACCGACAGGCACCATGTGGAGGCGTGCTTCGCAGCATGTTTTCCTCAGGAGGGAGCCAGGCAAGGAGCACCTGGCGCTCAAGAGTTCGTCGACGAAGCCACTCAGGAGCTTCAGGAAGCAAGAGCAATTCGCGGAGACCGCCGCCCACCTGACGCAACTCCCCACCCCAGCGAGGGTGGTGAGCTGCGCATCTGCATCGACATCCCAGGGCTCAACCGGGCCGCATCTCAGGAGCGCTTCTGGCCTTCGCATGCTGGACGGTGCGAGGGTCCACCGAACAGCTACGTTCGCATGCCATTGGGCCTGCCGAGCATGGCTGCTGCCTTCCAGCACCACCTGTAGAGCGTCATGGTAGGTAAGGAGGCCAGGCACCACATAGTCCTGGCGGAGATGGAGACGGTCCTCAGGAGGCCGCCCGAACCTCCAGAGCCTCCCGAGGCTCAGGGCCTCGGCGGCTCATGAGGGGCGACTTCTTTGCTACGCACTTTCAGCTACCCTAACACTCCTTCGGCAACCAAACCAGGTGACATCTCTCCAAGTTCATTTTGCTGGGAGCGCCCCTTGGGCTGCATCATCCCCAGGTCGCGTGGGTCCGTCCCTGCGGCGTGTATCTGCTTGCATCTTCAGTTCACTCTGCTGGGAGCGCCCCTCGGGCTGCATCATCCTCAAGCCGCTCGGGTCTGACCCAGTGGCATGTATCGTTCCTACGTTTATCTGAGCCAGTTTGCTTCTCATGCATAATCTACCTATAGTTATCACCTTCTTGATTTTCACCTACCATGGGAGCCGCGCGCCAATTGTCTTTCTTCAGGATCCCTCACATTAGAAGGCTAGGCACAGCGTCTGTGCTCGGGCCCGTTCCTGCAGCGTCGATAAATCCAACGACTGAGCTCTGTCTGGCGGGCCGGCCCCGTTAACGTCACCTCTTGTGGTCGTTGGTCCTTGGCCTTCTCGTGCGATAGCCTCAGGAAATCCACTCGGCGCGGGTTGTCTAACCATCTCGCAGGAATGCCACAGCCATCAAGAACCAAGACCAGGCGCAACCCGCCTTGACGTAGGGCCTCGTGAGTCCCGCGCTGGCTCACGAGTGCCCAGATACACCTCCTCTAGCCCTACCATGCAAGCCATGTGTCAGGGCGGGGTTGTACACGCCCCGAGGGCTCCACTCAGAGGGAGCCCCCTCCCACGTACCAGTGGAAGCACCATGCTTCGCGCTGGCAGTCAACACTTCCGAGGAGCGGCTATGCCCGTGCAAGTGCGGAAGCGCCATTGTCCATCCTGGTGATAAACAACTGAGGGTGGCCTCATGGCCGTATGAACCTCAGGGAGCCTCCGGGCTCGGTGTCTGGCCTCATCGCAATGCCTCCCCTCGGGAGAGCCGCGCGAGGGGGCTGGGCATGGGGGCTGCGCTCGGGTCACGCCCAAGCGTACGCCACCCTGGCAGGTCCCGCGGACCCGGTCATCGCGTGCCCTCCCAAGTGGACCTAAGGTATGAAGGTCGTTTGAACGTCAAGGGGGACTCCTGAGCATCGCGACTCAAGAGCCTAATTGACCACATAGCCCCTCACACCTTGGTCCGTCCTGGTGATCCGGTCGGCCCAATGGCGGCTGAGGTATGCGCGGGGTCGGGCCCTGCCGATGTAGAACACTAGACCTACCCTTGCATCTCCTTTCCACAAGCTGTTTGCGCGTCAAGGGGGACTGCTGAGCATCGTGACTCAGGAGCCTAACTGACCACGTAGCCCCTAACTCCTTGGTCCGTCCTGGTGATCCGGTTGGCCCACCAGCGGCTGAGGTATGCGCGGGGTCGGGCTCTGCCAACGTAGAACGTAAAGAAAATGGGAAGGATATCGCAAAATCTCAAAGCAAATATTACAAGACATATTGTTCCTCGAGTATCAAACACAAGTTTAAACGCCTCCACGAGGCATGGTACATGCTCCAGGAGTTTAAACAAGAAAGGAGTCGGAAGCAAGTCACCCCTGGACACCGCCGGCGCCCGCAAGAGGCGCCCCCTCCCGGGTGGCGTCGCCTTCACGTGTACCACCGGTCGAAGGCACAGGTGTGAAGGCGCATAACTTCTGCATCAGGGCCTCCACCTGACCCTTCACGGCTGTGGCGGTAGCTGCGTAGCGCTCGTCGTCCATAGGCTCCAGCTGCTCGTTAAGGCGTGCGGCAGGATCGCGAAGATGGAGGTGGCTGAAGACGTGCGTCAGCATGGCGGAAGAAAGGACGCGAGCCTCCTGCTCTGCCATGGGGCCGATCCCGCTCACGACTTCCTCAAGCACCTCGACCAAGTAGGGAAGCAACTGGGCGGGGACGTCTCCATCGGTGGCCAACGACTTTTCCAAGCCCTTCTCATAAAGTGTCTTCAGCGCCTCGTGGGCCCTCTCCTCAAGGAGTGCGAATGCCGTGCGGTCCTCGGCCAGAACCTTCACCTTGGAGTCAAGTTCGGCTTTCTCTGCTTGCACCCCTCGCTCCAGCTCCTCCAACTGGCTGCGCTCAGCGGCCTGCGCCTGCGCCAACTGCTCCAGCTCGGCGTCGCGACCGTTGATGGCATCCTCCGGGGCCTTCATCCTCTCTTCCTCCACCTTACGGCCACGAGCATCTTGTACACGCTCTTCACGCAGGATCTTCAGCTCGGCCTCCAGCACCTGGCCGCGACCTTGGGTGGCCTCAGCGTCCTTTAGGGCCGCCTCGCGAGCAACCGCTGCCTGAGCTGCGGCTTGCTTCTCCCCCTCGGAGGTCGCCGCGGTCTGGCTCAGCGCCCCCTAATGAACGCGTTAGAATGAAGCCAGCTAGAGACCAGCTCCAGGCGCCTAGCCGCCAGGAGGGGTTCGGCACTCTGAAGATCTTCTCACAGCCGGGCCATCTTAGAAAGGGCCCGCTCCCGGATGTCATGAGAAGCAGAGGAACCTGGGGTCAGCAACACGGCAAAAGGAGGAGGAAGAGGCGTCGTCATCACCATGGCCTGGGAGGCTGGAGGCTCCTGGGCCTCTTGGACCTCAGCACCCGAGCCGGACTCTGGCACCTCCCGACTCAGCGGGGCCTTGGGGGCTGACTTCTGCCGAGGATGCTCCACCCAGCCTCGCGAGGATGATCAGGCTGGAGAAGCACAAGCACCGTCTCCACCTTTGCTCATGGAGAGGGGCGCAGCCGCAGGCGGCGACCTGGGCTCAAGCACCACCACCTCGCCCTCCCTTCTCCCGTTCTCCACAGGTGTCGGCCTAGTTACACAACGAGGAAGAAGAGTCAGAAACAAGCATCAACAGCAAGAGCAAGGCAGGACGAGAACACTTACTGATCCACCGCGGCGTAGTCCCTCCGCTTCGGGAGCTTGAAGCCGGAGAGCTTCGCGACCCGAGGCGCGGGAGCCAGCTCCGGAAGTAGAAGCAGAAGCAGTAGCTGAGCCGGAAGCGGCTCCAGGCGAAGGCAAGGCAGGGCCGCCGTCCCGAGGGAGCAGCGCCGACCTGCTCTTCGTCGGAACCATGGGCGGCTCCCCTTCTCCAGATGGATGTCGTCCTCGCCATCGTGTCAGGCAGGAGGCGGAGGATGTTGGCCTTGCGCAAGGGGGAGGTCTCTCCCATCTCCTCGGGGATTGTCTCTGAGACGTGCTCCTCGTCCTCCTCCTCTCCTTCCTCCCTGTCACCAGAAGATACGTCCACCGTTGCCATCTCCACCGGGACCACAGAAGGCGCCGACGGCACTAGGCCGTGCCCATCAAAGGTGGGCATGGCGGCCACGACTTGCGCCCCATCCTTCTGGAGGAACAAGGGAGCGTGGGGATTCGGCAGATACTCTTGGTCGTCTCCGACCAGGAGACGAAGGACCATAGCCAGCTCCTTGTCGAACAAGGCCTTTGGGCTCAAGCGGAGCTTGTCTTCTCCATCCACAAGCGTCCACAGGGGGCGCGTGCGCGCCTGGAGAGGAACCACCCGCTACGCCAAGAATTCCTTCAGGAGCATGGCCCCCGTCAGTTTCGCCGCCTTCGCGTTGCTTGGCCTCAGGTCGGCGTTCATCTTCTCCAGCACTAGCTTAGCCCGCTCGTCGGTATGCTTCGCGCAGGACCACCCCTCATCAGGGCTGGGCATCCCCGTCGGCAGCTTCAGCCGTGGGTGGACACACTTGACATCCATCATAACCCACTTGCTCCTGAAGCCATCGGCCTTCTTCCCGGTCTTCGAAATCGCGTTGGCCTTGCTGGCTGCGATGAAGTTGGCACACACCATGGTGTGGCCTTCATTGATCCAGAGGAAGAAGAGTGGCGCAACAATGCCACAGACGGCATCCCGACGTACGCCTCACAGTAGAAGGCAAAGATGGACAAGAGAAGAACGGAGTTGAGATGGACATGAAGAGCCTGCAACCCGTAGTGCTGGAGGACCGCGTAGAAGAAGTCGGAGAAGGGGGGAACGAGGCCGGCGACGATGCGGCCCGTGAAGAAGGGGTAGTAGGAGCTCTTCGGAGAGTCGGGCACTGTGGAGCTTAACCAGAGCGTAGTCTCCCCCTTCTCGTTGTTCTCCCCCGCCGCCAGCAACTGCTTGACGGCAAGGTTTTTCGCCAAGACATTGGATGCCTGCAGGCCCGGCTCGTACCAGGCGGGCAGTGAGTCAACCTTGGTCTTTCAGGGCGCCATGGGACAGAAGCTTGGAGGGAGATCGAAGCAGATCTGGAGGTTTTGGAAGAAAGGGGCGAGAAAGGGGATCTGGAGCAAGGCGGAGGAACGCAATGAAGACGAGCGCAGCCCGTGCCACTCTTTTTGTCAAGTCGGGCAGTTGCTGAGGCTCCGTGGGGAAGCGAAGACGCCCACGTCCAACCAATTGCCACGCGTCAACCAAGGTCGTAGGATGTTGGGGCCCGCGGCGCTCCATACTTGCCCTTTGGCTTCACCTCGAAGCCAAGCCCGAGTGCGCCTTGGGCCCGGGGGCTACTGTCGACGTCCTGGGAACGGGGGTCCCCAGACTTGCCTGCCTGCGGCCCACGGTGTGGCTGGGCCCGCAGGTCTGTATGGCCCATCTTCATCGACAAGGCATTCAAGACCCTCGCGAGAGGTCAAGCCTCGCGAGGCGCACGACTCAAGACCTTCTCAGGAGCGGCCTCGCCAGGCAGGCTCACGAGGGGTGGAGATATCAAGGTAGGGCAAACCTCGCGAGGTCCTCGTGACAAGAGCCATGACGATCGAGGCCAGGCGGGTGCCAGTGCACGCAGTGTCCTTGTTTCCTCTTTGGTGCCAAGGGGGCAAGCGTAGGCGCGGAGTACCGAGGCATCAAGCAAAGGTTTCCATATTGGTGTAACGAGACCAAGACGAGAAGGACGGTAGGACAGAGGTCACCATGGAGCCCAAGACGACGTCATCACCAGAGCCTTTGGCAAGCGAAGACCACGTTTTGTCAGGATAACTTGTACTAGCTATCCCCTTTCGAATTGGCCGTTGTTGGCTCCCTTCCCACTCAATATTTGGGGAGAGGACCGGGGCCTATATAAGTAGAACTAGCCACCACAGTGAAGGGGGGACGGAAAACAGGACGATAGACAATGAAAGACAAGAAGAGAGAGGATCGACCTCATCACAAGTCCACCAAGCACAAGAGCACCTCAACCTTAGGAGGCGGTTCTTCCCTTGTAACTGTTCTTCATCAGCCCAAGAGGCAATCCACCACCACACTGGGGTAGGGTATTACACCACAACGGTGGCCCGAACCAATATAAATCTTGTGTCTTTCTGTGTTGTGAGTTAGTTGAGTTCATCTGCGAGATCTTAGAAAGCTAGGGCGTGGATCAATAGGGAGAAAACCTTCGCGCGCACCCCAGTGTTCGAACCTCAAGGGTTTGTCGGAACCCGTGATCCGACAGCTTCCATTGAACTTGGGCATGGTGAACTTTAGCTTGCCATAGTGTTTCTCTTCATTTGTAAGCAAAACAAATATATCCAATTTATGTATCATCATTGCTGGCGTTCTGGGAACGGGGCTCCCCAGAGTTGCCTGCCGGCGACCCGCGGCGTGGCTCCTCCAGCGGCCCTATACGGCCCATCTTCACCAGCAAACACCCAAGACCCTCACGAGGGGCCAAGCCTCGCGAGGCAGACGATGCAAGACCTCCTCAGGGGGGGGGGCTCACCAGGTTGGCTCATGAGGGGCGGAGAGATCAAGGCAAGGCAAACCTTGTGAGGTTCCAATGACGCAAGCCATGACGATCAAGACCAGGCGGGCGCAAACGCGCACAGTGTCCTTGTTTCCTCTTTGGTGTTAAGGAGTCAAGCGCAGGCGAGGAGTTCCAAGGCATCAGGCAAAGGTTTCCATATCGGTGCAACAAGACCAAGACCAGCAGGATGGCAGGACAGAGGTCACCGTGGAGCCCAAGACGGTGTCACCACCAGAGCCTTTGGCAAGCGAATACTACTTTTGTCAGGATAACTTGTACTAGCTTTCTCCCTTCGAATTTGGACGTTGTGGGATCCCTTCCCACTCAATATTTTGGAAGAGGACTAGGTCCTCTATAAATAGGACTAGCCACCACCATAGCTAGGGATCGATCTGATCTTGGATCGGAGCCATTCCATCCTTTGCCTCACACAAGCTCACCAAGGCCAAGAACACCTCTCCTCAAGAGGCTGTTCTTCCCTTGTAACTGTTCATCCACAGCCCAAGAGGCAATCCACCACACCACACTGGAGTAGGGTATTACACCACAACGGTGGCCCGAACCAGTGTAAATCTTGTGTCTCGTGTTCTTTGGGTTCGTCGAGCGAGGCCGTGAGATCGTTGAGTGTGCGAGCTGGAGAGGGGAAGATCTTCGTGCACACCCTAGTGTTTGAACCTCGAGGTATTTTCCGGAACCCGAAATCCGACAATCATATTCTCATGAACATTTACCTGATAATTTAATTGGCATGCGTGAGCTCTAGTAATTGGTCCAGTATGTATAGCAGCAGGGGCTGTGGGTGTAACAATGGTATTGATGTCCTCATCACATGATATAGAAACATGTCATCCATCATGATAGGTTTGTTGTTATGTATAGCATAATGGAGACTCAAATTGTGTAATGCATCATGGGAAATATCTAGAGCATTGTTATGCGTGTAATGCATATGGTGCAAGCAATTATGGGAATCATGCAAAGTATGGAATGCATCAAAATCTCCTAATTTGTATGAGGGAATTATGGGGGTCTCCTCGTTAGCATTAATGGAAACATCACATGGAGAATATTGACAACAACCAAAACAAAGAATATTTGGTTCTATGTGATCATGGCATGGCATAGTAGATGAATTGCGCAAATCATGTAAAGGGAGCATGGCATATCATCACATGAAAAACAAAAGCCAATGACCATCATCTCGTCATCTATGCCATAATTGCAAATGGGATTTATTTTAATGGGGCATGCATAGTTACTATGTTGAGATTGAAATGATGCAATATGGGAGATCTCACTCATAGCATATGATAAGGTTAAAAGGTTGTCGAACATGATGTGACCAAAAGAATTTTCACATGATATCCTATGGAGGATAGAATCACAAGTAGGAAAATCAACATGCTCGTTATTATATTCATCATAAATAGGTAAGTCATGACATGAGGAAGTTGCACTAGCATGAAGTATGGGAATTGGTGGATCAACATCATGCAAGCAATCATTGGTGAGGTATTCCACTAGTGGGACAAGAAAAGCACCATCTCCTATGTTACCTTTGGAGCATCGCTCATGTGTTGAAAGTGAGGTGTCGAAGACGAAGTCGTGGTCATGTTCATCTTGATGTAACCATGTGGGAGTGCATCAGCGTCCACCATGGCCATCGTCGTCTCCATTGGAGGTATGGACTCGACGAGGATAGGCGTGGTGTCATGTAGGAGACCTAGCATCAAAGAAGAAAACACACTTGGAGTAGAGGGTAAGTCATTAGAAATCATAGTGGCCTCATGTGTCGTGTCAACAACCTCACTCACTAAGTGTTGTGGCTCACTGACTCCCTCTTGGATGTTCTCACTCGTATGGTTGGTGGAGTCACTCGAATGGCTCTCAACCTCACATAGGATGTGTGGCATGCTCTCATGTGTGGGAATAGTGGTGGTCACACTCATCCTCTCACAGGAAATGCAATCAATGTCACATATGGTTGAGTCACTCATATCACTCATGGTGGGGTGGCTCGCCTCACATGGGAATTGGGGCATCACATCATATGTGGGTGTCTGAGAGATGTTGGTGCAAATGTCTTCATGCTCAACTCCTATTGCCGCCTTGGTTGAAGCGATAGTCCCATGCTCAACCTCCTCGTCCATTACACCTCCAATGATGAATGTCGTAGGATGTGGCAAAAAATCACTCTCCTCCGAGAACAAAGAGAAAGTCTCATGTGCGGTCTCGTAGTTTGATTCGGAGTATGAGTCCAATATGGGTGTAGTCTTCATGTTGTTTAAGAGGTTCATGCTCGTCGTTGTGGTCGAAAGGGATGGCCCTTGCTCGACCTTCTTGTCACCGTCTTGTTGTTGGAGGCCCATATGATGTGGCACCTCGTAGCTCGTCTCCATGACCGAAGGGAATTTCCCATGCTTGGCCATCTTTCTTGAGGGGCATCCGAAGATGGAAGGGTCGCCCTCACTTGTAGGTGGTCACCTTGTACTTGATGATGTCGATGTAGGCAAACTCATGGGGACTAGGCAAAGCTGTCATACGTCCAAAGGCGAAGATGCCTTGATAGCACTTGGCGAAGATGCCAAAGTGGTGGTGGTAGCCGTAGCTTCGTCTTGGTGGTGGTTGTCTCGCGGTCTTCTCTTTTGCTCATGAAGCTTGGCCTTGGCGTGAAGTAGGGCTTGTTGCGACTTGTGCATTTGCGCTTGGCAAGCATCTTCATGATGACGGTGTCGTTGTCGCGCTTGAGCTCGTGGTAGATGTTGTTCATCGTTGTCGTGCACATGTTGCTTGGAGGTGACTTTCCCTTCATGACGATGTGGATCACGAATGTGATGATGGTCGCAATGTAGATGTGGACATGGACGAATAGCGCTTGCATCGCTTGGGCGCTTCGAAGATGATTGACTTGCTCACCGTTTCCTTGAGGATGATGAAGGGGAAGAACGTTTGGCCAACAAAGTCCAAATCTCCTCCATCCTTGCATCTTGCTCCTCCTTTCGTGCGGAAAGCTTGTTGTCGATGTAGTCCGTTTTCCTTGCTTCGGAGTGACGAATGTCGATGGAGAGGTTCTCGATGCGCTCTCGCAAGTAAGAATGTGCGCCTTGCATTTGTCGTTGAAGATCAAAGATGGACGCTTTGGTGATGTAGTTGTTCATGCCGTCATTGTCGTGGAAGACCAGAGATGAAATGCCTTTCCTATCCATCACAAGACTCGAGCAAATATGAGTGGAAGAAAGGAGAGAACTATACCAAATGTACCTTAACCGATGTTGAAGATGGATCAATGATCACTCAATAATGTAACAAGGAAATAGCACAATTGGTACCGAATCTCGTCAATTCTCACACCTACACAAGTAAGGCTTATGGTGGAGATCGGTGAGGATACTGGCACAAAAATTTGATGCAAAATGTTAGCAAGAGTCAATAATGTTGAAGGAGATTCACAAGTGAAACAAGTAGACCAATAGAAATGGGTGGCACACGGAAACACACACATGGATAGATAAATGGGGTCGTGCAACCAAGAAATGAGCACAAAATGTGGAATCCACAGAAAATGCTCGTGTTGCACAACTCAAGAGAGATGCTAGCGCGCTTTCTCTATAGGCGGATACGACACTTGTGCATAACCTATAGGTGACAAAAATGCAACAACTTCTATCCGAAGTATGCTATGTATGTATTTGTCCCGGTGTTTCTCGCAAGATGATCCAAGATGATCGGATATGACAATCTTATATGCAATGTGGTATGATGCTATGGCTATTGCTTACAAGCTCTTTTGTTTCTCTTTTGCTCAGGAAATTATTCTGTTTTTGTATGGCCACTTTTGCACAATGCACAGACCTAGATAGCAATTGTATATATGCGGGAACAAACTTGTGGCACAAGAGATGATATGGCGATACCAAGATGATACTAATATGATATGGTATGTATGCAATGGAAGGTGTAGATTAATGATCACTAATGTGCACAAGTAACATTGTCGGCAATACTCAAATGGCTAGTCTCGATAGGCATGTGACGCAAAACGGGCTAGGGGTTAACAATGCAATTGCAAGGAGAATGTACAACGGTGTCGTCAAGGTTACTATCAATGGTTTGTCGAGTGTAAGCAAAAGACTGATGGTGGTTAAGTGCTCAAAGTCGATGGCAACCTCGTTGCGATGATGAGTGGTGGTGTTCTCGATGTCGAACCGTTCCTAATTAACCGAAACACCTTAGGAAACGGAAAACCGCGAACTCAAAATCTCAAATGTCAAATGGTGGTAGCAGGATGCGGTGGTGGTGTTGCGGAAACTCAATGGTATTGCGGAAATGCAATGATGGGTTTTGGAGTAGGCAATGTGGAAGTGAGAGGTTATTGGGTTATGAGATTTGATGTTGAAGTGACCGTCTCTAAGTAGCCATAACACCTTAGGAAACACAAGCCACAACTCAAACAAGCTCAAACAAAAATGGGTTAAGTTGGGGCGGTGGAAGTGTATGGTGGGCAAGGTTATGCGGAAGGTAAGGTGGTGATTGATGAAGAAGTAACCATCCCTAAGTAGCCGAAACACCTTAGGACAGTCGAATCACTACTCAAGCAACCACTAATACTATGGTGAACAAAATGGGTTAGATTGCAGAAGTCGGTGGTTGTTATGCGGATGATATGGTGAATGCCCTAGGCAAAGATGCCAAATTTCCAAAACTTTGATGGATTCAAATGATGTTGGTGGTATTTTTGTGGGAAGGGGGATGTCAAATTCTTCAAAATGAGCTAAGGAACGTCAAAATCAGAGTTCAGATGAATTAGTTATGAATTAGTTGTGGGAAGGGGGATGTCAAATTCTTCAAAATGAGCTAAGAAACTACAGGTATCAGACGTCCGGTAATGGACAGATGTCCGGTCGGGCTTGGAAATCTGCTGTTTCAGCTCGGGTTTGGGGTTCAGGTCGTCCGGTAAAGGTCGGACGTCCGGTGGGTCGGGGTCAACGTGGGATTTGAGCTCCGGGACGGGATTTTGGGCGGAAATTGGGGATCTTAGGGGTCAAAATTGAGGAGATTTCATGGATGAAAGATGGGGAAACTTGGGAAGATGCTAGATCCACTTGAAACCAAGCAATCCATGGATCAAATGCAAGAAAACTCCATCAAACCAACAAATCACAAAAAAATTTGGGGCTATTTTGGTGGGGATTTTTGAATTTAGGACAAAATCAACCAAATTAGGCTAGAAAAGAGGTGTAGGGGCTCCAAATTCGTGATCAACCTTGCTCTGATCCAAGATGATGTAGGGTGGAAACCCTAGGGGCGATCTTTGACGATTGGAGCGGATTCTACGAAGAACACGAAGAACACGGGGGGAAAAGAGAAGAATCACTCAAATCAACAAGAAACAATCACACATGTGCTAGATCCAAGTACCCATAGAAATCATGTGGTCCAAATCCAACAAAGGATGATACATAGGGTAATGTCAGATTTCGGGTTCCGGTAGACCCTTAAGGTTCGAACACTGGGGTGCGCGCGTAAATCACGTCCTCAACCTCCCCGTCTCGCAAAGATCTAGACTACTAAGGGAATCACACAAGAGACACAAGGTTTATACTGGTTCGGGCCACCATTGTGGTGTAATACCCTACTCCAGTGTGTGGTGGATGGATTGCCTCTTGGGGCCTGGTGATGATGAACAATACAAGGAAGGACAGCCTCGCGAGGGTCTATTCTTTGCTGGGGTGATGAACCGCTATGGGGAGTTCAGCCACCTCTCTCTATCTCTCTCTTTCTCTCTTCCTCTCTTCCAGATCCCAACTGACCAACTGACCGATCGAACCGAACCCAGCCGAACCGAACCCCCTTGCTATGTGGGTGGCTAGTCCTATTTATAGAGGCCCTGGTCCTCTTCCCAAATATTGAGCGGGAAGGGATCCAACAATGGCGGGCTAATTTGAAGGGGGACAGCGAGTATGTCTATCCTGACAAAAGGTGGTCTTCGCCTGCGAAAGGCTGTGGTGATGACGCCGTGCTGGGCTCCATGGTGACCTCCGTCTCGTAGTCCTCCTGGTCTTGGTCTCGTTGCACCGAAGTGGCAACCTTTGCCTGATGCCTTGGTACTCCGCGAATATGCTTGTCCCCTTTGCACCAAAGAGGAAAGAAGGACGCTGCGCGCGCTGGCACCCGCCTGGTGCCTCGAGTCGTCATGGCTTGCGTCATGGGCACCTCGCGAGGTACCCCGCCTTGATATCTCCGTCTCCTCATGAGCCAGCCTGAGGAGGCTGCGCCTGAGGATGCACCGTGTCGTCCACCTCGCGAGGCTTGGCCCCTCACGAGGGTCTTGAGTCTTGTGCTTGATGAAGATGGGCCATGTTGGGCCCCCACTCGAGCCACGCCGCAGGCCGTAGGCAGGCAAGTCTGGGGACCCCCGTTCCCAGAACGCCGTCAGGTAACTAGTTCATCTCCATGAGGAAGTCTTGAGCCCACGATGGGTCTTCCTGTGAAGGGTCTTGAATCCAAGATGGATGTTCTTCGTAGAGGACGCGGTCTCTCTCGTGGAGTAGATCCATATGGATGAGCAAAGCTCTATCTCAAATGAGCTAAACCTATGCTAACACTCAAATGGTGGAGGTGGAGGAGTATATATAGTCTAGGGCCACGATGGGGTAAGTGAGGGGCGAAGGGGTACATGGGCCTCGGGCCCAATACACTGTGCGCAGACAGGCGTCGGACGTCCGACACGTGCCGGACGTCCGGTGGCTAGTGAGGGTCCGGTTGTCCGGTACTTGTCAGACGTCCCGCGTTTTGGCTCGGGGTAGGTTGCACCGGATTTCCAGAGATGGTCGGATGTCCGGTCGCTGGAGTGTGTTGGACGTCCGGTACATGTCGGTCGTCCGGCCGCTGTAGCTTCCGTCAGCTATCCCTTCTTGCTGGATGAGTGTCCAGGCGTCGGACGTCCGGCGTCGTCCGGTGACTGAAGCTTCCAGGCAGCTCCTTCTCTTGCTCCTCATGCTTGGTGTACTCGTCGTCTTGTCCATGTTCTCCCTCTTTGGTTCCTGGTCAGGCATACCACATATGTTTGAGGTAGTAGCCATGTCTCACATGTGGAAAGTGACGGTTCAGAGAGGAGCGAGTTCACGTTGCGTCCAATGGCGTATAGTCGAGGTCTCATCGTATGTTCTCTCGGGGCATGGGGAGTAGTCCTAGTGTACATGGGGATGATCATAGGATGCTCCTCATCAGTTTTGACTACAACGGTTGCCAATCACCCCCTGCTGCTTGGAAAGAACTGGTAAGAATTTGAGATTTTCTTGACGGATTTGTGACACACTACCACTTACTAGTAGTCTGTAGGATCATATTCCTGTGTGTTTCTATTCCTGCTAACCATGGCAGGACCACAAGCCAACGAGATTTACTGGGAGAACATGACGAAGAAGGAACTTCATGATAAATTTCAGCAAATGTTGAGTCAACAGGTGGAAGACGTCATGGCCACCTTCGGAAAGGCACTGGAGAGGATTGATGGCGTTGAGAAGACAATTGACACCAAGTTGGACCCAAGTTCGATGAAGTACTCGCGTGTCTTCCACAACCACCGCCTGCTACACCTGTCGCACCTCTATGTCACACCCTAGCTAGTTCAAGCATTAGAATGTGCATCATGTCTAAATTCCTCTTAAATTTGAATTGGGGAAGGCAGAAACCCCCAACACCCCCTGGAAACAACTAGGGTTTACTAAAATTATTTTCAATGAACCTGAAATGCCCTTCTAAAAAGTTCACCCTCTTTGTCTTGGGTTAGAACCTCTGGCAAAATTGGTGCACAATTTTTCTAGGTCAACAGAAGGTCATTGATTTAAATCATAAGTATTTGAATTTGGGCATTTAAATGCTATTAAATAATTTAAATGCTCAAATAATTCTGGAAATAAATGTTTGCTGTTTGAAATAATCCAAACAGAGCCCACAATTATTTTCAGGATTTTTGGAAATGTTTTAGTATTTTAAATAAAGCCCAACAGTTACAGTTAAATAGAAAACAGAAACAAATTAAAAAAAGAGAGGGAGAAGCCCACCTGGGCCTTACCTGTGCTGGCCAGCCCACCTGGCTCGGCCCAACCTACTGGCGCTGCCAGTCGTCGTCCTCCTCGCGCCAGAAGGACGCGGAGCGCGTGGCCGGCGCCCGCGGCCACACGCCAGCCACCTCCTGCTTCCGCCGACGCCGGGAGACGTCCATGGAATGCCACGCGACCCCCACGTCCCCCTCTCATCCTCTCTCACTCTCCCCCTCGTCTCCCTCTCCCTCTCCCACGATGGCCGACGCACCCGTCGCCGTCTCACCGCCGTAGTCGCGCCCTCTGTCACCCCCTCGCCTCTCTGACCTGTCCAGAAGCTCCGCCGTGACGCCCTTGCCCTCCCCACCGAGCCACGCATCGCCGGAGGCCCTGCATTGCCGCCATCGGATCATCTTCAACCTCGGTACCCGCCGGACGCCGCTCATCGATTCGCCTCATTCTGGTCGCCCCCGAGCCCACTGAGCTGCTCATCGACCTCCCTGTGAGCTCCGCCACCTTTCCCCTCTTCTTTTCCACGCGTTTGCACCCTCTAGGCCATAGTTCCACCATGGCCGAAGCTCGTCTCCGCTCGAGCTTGTCGCCGGCGCCGCTCCGGCGACCATTTGGTCATCCCGTGCTACGCAACGTGCTTGCCGCATCGCGTAGTGCCTCACTAGCGCCTCAGTTTCCACGTTTACACGCCGCAGCCCACACCCCGCACATGGCCGAACTCCGGCCGCCGCGTTGGAGCTCGCCGTTGTCGTCTCTGGCCACCGTACGCCCGGCCACCACCACCACTAGATGCACGACTGCAAGAGCTCTCCAACGAGCCCAAGAAAGGCCTCGCTCGTGCCCTGTAGGCGTTTTCCGAGCTGCGCCACCGTCTCGGGCCTCGCCGGCGGCTCAACACTGGCGAGTTTGACACAGTTTGACCCTGGGTGGGCCCAGGTAGACCCCCCCTGAGTCTATGACAGGTGGGGCCGGTCTGCTAACTAATCTAGGATTAGTTTTAACTAATTTTATTTTAATCAGTCACTGACATTTGGGCCCAGGCCCCACTGACAGCTAATTAGTGTTAATCTAATCCTGTTATTTAACTGAGAGACTGACAGAAGGGGCCCACCAGTCAGGTTTGACCTAGGCTGGCGCCTTTGACCTGCTGAGGTCAGCATGACGCAATGCTGACGCAGTAATGCATTTTCTGGATTTATTTTTATTCAGGAATTCCAGAAAATGTTTAAAACTTCTAAAAATCATAGAAATTCAACCGTAACTCCAAATGAAATAATTTATATATGAAAAATTATCAGAAAAATTCAATCTATCCATCTGTAATGGTTTCATGCATGACAAAACAAGTTTACCTTGCTGTTTAAGCAGAATAAGGAAATGCACTACTAAGGCCATGTTTAATGAGCTAATATTTGAATCTTTGATTCAAATGAGTTCATCCCTTTCTATTTTAGCTTGCATTAGGCCAAGACACATTCATATTGCCATGTCATAGCATGCATCATATTGTTGCATATCGTCATGTGTTGATTGTGTTCCGATGTGTTCTTCGTGGTAGGTTCTGCCTCCAAGGATATTCACGAGTATCCAACTAAAGGGCAATATCCCACTACCACTCCATCAGGCAAGCAACCCATTGATCATTCCAATACAACTCATGTTGTCGCCTCTGCTCTTGTTTACTGCATTAGGACAACGCGATTCAAACTGCTGTGTGCTACGGTAGTTGAACCCTTATCCTCTACATGATCTGTCATTGCCAAAGTAACTAGATGAAACCCACTAGCATGTGTAGGAGTTGATTGAGCCATGTATGTGATTCCTACCTTGCTATGCCTGCTATGCTTAGATTTGTGTCAGGTCTGGTTCATCTGGGTGATGGGCTAGAGTGATATGATTATGTTGGTAATATGAGGAATGTGTTGAACATGTTTTGGTAAAGGTAGCGATGAGAGGCCATGTAGGAGTACATGGTGGGTTGTTTCATTGAGACCGTCCCTAAGAACTGAGATCTGTATGTGTGATTTAAGATTCAGCTACTACCATGCATTGGGATCCTTAATTGACCCTCTCGGCTTCTTAATCACCCTAGTACTCTGTCCAGGAGTTGCAAATAGTTTCTGGTGTTTGTAGGTTATGTGTTGGCGGCCGTGCGTAGCGCTGACCCTAGGGGTGGGCTATGTTGCGGTAGATACACCGTGGCCGGGTATGCCGGGCGCCCGTTTGGCGACTCGGGACCCTGTTCACATCGTTCGGGGCTGTATGTGGAAACCTCGGCCGGACTCCCTGCGGATGGAACGTGGATAGGCGATAAACCTGGACTAGAGACTTAAGTGTTTAGGTAGGCCGTGGCCGACACCCTCGCTGGGCTTCCGCTTGAAGGTTGCCGAGTACATGTCGTGTAAACGGCGATAAGTGGTGAAAGCGTGTATGACGAAGTACACCCCTGCAGGTTATAAAACTATTCAAATAGCCGCGTCCGCGGTAAAGGACTACTTGGTTGCCTATACAGTTCATAGACAAGTAAATGGATACTACTAAAAGACTCAAGATAAGTGTGAGTACCGAGGATGGCCCTCTCGTAGGATGACCAGGGAGGATCCCCAGTGGAGTATTGTGTTGGTGAGTAGTGGACTCATGTGCGAAAACTATTTTACTAGAGAAGTTCCGTAGGATAGTTTAGCCAAGAGTCAAAGCTGGCTTGCTGCAATATCCCCACCACCTTCTTGAGAATAAGCATGTATAGTAGGTTCTGTTGTAAGACTTGCTGAGTACCTTTGTACTCATGTTTGCTTAATTACTGTTTTCAGACGACAACACCGCCCCCTCCGATGGGTTCTATGTAGACCTTGACATCGACGAGTGACTAGCCACCCAGGTGGTGGTCCTAGCCATGAAGGGCCCTATGTAGATAGACAGGCCTCGAGGAGCCTTCTTTCTTTCTAGTGTCTGTACTCAGACCGGTTGCTTCTGCATGTGTTTGTATGATTGTATGACTTGAGTGTCGGGTCATGTGACCCCTATCTGTATGAACATGTTATGTATGGCTCTCTAGAGCCTTTAAATAAAGTACTTGAGTTGTAGAGTTTTGTTGTGATGCCATGTTGTATGTACTCATATCGGGCATATTTTGTGTATGATTGAAATGCTTGGTAGGAGTGGGATCCGACAATCTAGTTGTTTATCCTTGGCAGCCTTTCTTATGGGGAAATGTAGTCTAGTGTTCCTCGAGCCATAGTAGTCCGCAACAGCCCGGTTCACCGGAGTCCTGCTAGCCCGGCACTACTGCTCAGGACACTTGACTGGCCGGCATGTGATTCACTTCGTTCTTATGTCTTTCCCTTCGGGGAAATGTCACGCGGTGACTTCCGGAGTCCTGCCTAGCCTGCTACAGCCCGGGTTCCCCGGAGTCCTGTTAGCCCGGTGCTACAGCCTGGAATCACTCGCTGATGACCGACATTGTCGATGTGCTTCATGTATGCCTGTCTCCATAGGTCTGTGCTGCTTTGGGTTCACGACTAGCCATGTCGGCCCGGGTTCTCTGTCATATGGATGCTAGCGACACTATCCTATACGTGAGCCAAAAGGCGTAAACGGTCCCGGGCCATGGTAAGGCGACACCCGTGGAATATCGTGCGTGAGGCCGCAAAGTGATATGAGGTGTTACCGGCTAGATCGATGTGGCTTGGAATCGGGGTCCTGACATCGTTGGCATCAGAGCCGGACTGCCTGTAGCTTCATTGAGCCAAACTGGTCGATGTCGAGTCTAGAAATGCTTTAGTTATATGAAGGGGAATTGATTGTGGGAGGGAACGTAAGGCTCTTTTACTCCTTTACCCTATGCCTCTTATCTGAGTCATTCCCTTCTCATTCAACGTGGGTTAAGGACTAGGCTCTCTTCTTCTATCAGGTTCACGTGTTACTAATCCGTAGTAGCTTATGGGATTGTTGTTACAAGCCCCAGTTCAGTTTCTACTATTTTCAGTATGGTGCTATTTGGATGAGAACCTTGATATGATGTTGTTGAGTGGTATTACGAACTGTTGTGGATGTCTCAAATCTTTTTCCGAGCATTTACAGTTGTTATGCTGTCCAATTTTCCCTAGAAATTCTGATGTCTTTGCATTGTGGTTGTGCTTTCAGATGGCCAACCGTGCTCAAAACCAAGTGGTTCACCTGACCCGGTGCCTCGACGTGCCCGGTCATACTGCTATGTTAGTCCGGGTCATGATCGAGACGGGTTACCGTTGGTATCCCGAATACATGGTCGAAGAGCAATTCTGAGACTTTAATCAAAGCTAGTATTTCTGCACCGTCAGGATATTTCTTTCTTATCCTGGATCTACCGAGCCCCTTCACTGTTCCTATGGACTCGGGGTTACTGTTGAGATGGCTATGCAGGATGCTGCCTATTCCATGATGACCATCATGCGAGTCCGGACTGGCCTGCTTCGGAACACCGACTTCCGATACATGCCAGCTTCACTTCTGGGAGCGCAAGGGTATCTTCAGGCTATCTATGCTGACTCCACTCAGGAGGATTCATTAACGCGTACCACTGCCGAGATGCTCGAAGATAAGGACCGAGAGAATCGGGCCTTGAGGCTGGAGCTTTTTAATACCCGTGCTGATCATTGGGCCACATTGACTCGGTTTGCACCTGCGGTGCAAGCTGGATGTATGGATACAAGGGATCTGTATCCTGTGAGGTCTGCTTTGCCAGACGTGGTGGATTGGCGTGATGTGGGAGGCATCACCCCACCCCGTGGTCCCCGCAGGCCACCGTTTGTTGGTCCAAGACCCCATCCTAGCCCCTATGGTCCACAAGCTCCTCAGGACCGTCTGTTCCCGGATGGTCACGTTGAACTTCCAGGCTATGGTGGTGACTTCTATGAGGACTACTACGGAGCTGTCTGAGTTAGTAGTAGTACCACTAGTATTGTAGTAGTTGTATCTCCACTGTCCAGCGTGACATGTGGAATATGACTTTGCGTGTAATCAATTCCGGAGGTGTAGACAATAATGTATAGGAGCTTGGAATGCCTCCGATGAGATGTAATGTCTTTCATCATAGTTGTACTGTAGCCTGGGCTTGTACTAAACTATGTATGATGTGTATGACCGTTGGTATATATATGGCAGTTTTATATTACCATGACATTCGGATGAACATCTCTGCATTCCGTGTTATCCATTACATTCTGCACTTCTTTGCTAAGTTTGAGCCATCCTTGTCTAAACCGCTGTCTTATTTTCTCCTAGGATGGTCAACACCCGCAGCAACCCTGCTGCCCCAGAGCAGGGGGAAGCCAGTGCTGCTAGAGGTGAAAATCTGCCTCACCTGCCTTCTCTGGCTGAAGTAATGCTGGAGGCGGAAAGAAACAAGCGTGAGACCAACCGCCTGCTGGAGCGGATTGAGCAAAACACTGCACGCCACCCGCGAAATGACTTGGTGTCAATCAATGACTTTATCAAGCTGTACCCACCAAAGTTTAACCATTCCATCGAGCCCCTCGACGCGGATGACTGGCTTCGCAGCATCACCCACAAGCTACGTTCTGCCAACATAGCCGAAGCCGACAAGGTTACTTATGCTGCCTATCACCTCGAAGGCCCTGCTAGCCTTTGGTGGGAAAACTTCGAAGCTATGCGCCCGGTCGGCCAAATCACTACTTGGGCTGAATTCAGTGAGGCTTTCCGTGAGCATCACATTCCGGAAGGTCTCATGGATCGCAAGAGGGAGGAGTTCTGCAACTTCACCCAAGGAAGACTGACTGTGGATGCTTACAGTCGTGAATTTGGGAATCTGGCACGTTATGCCCCTGAAGAGGTATCTACTGACGCTAAGAAGCAGGCAAGGTTCCGCAAGGGACTTAGCCCTGAGCTTCGCCGCGATCTTCGTCTGCACGAGTGCACCTCCTTTCAGAAGTTGGTCAATAAAGCCATCAGTGCTATGACAGGCCAGACTGATTATGACGCTTCACGCAAGCACTCCCGTGATTTTGGCTCTTCATCTGGCTCTGGAGCTCAGAAGCGCCGGGTGTGGATTCCAAGCATGGCACTGCCACCCAGGTTCATCCCGAGGCCATCCTTTGAGGCACCACGTCCCAACCAGCAATTTGCACCGCCCAAGCCCTATGGTGGCCCCGCTGCTAATGCTGCTCCACGCCCCAATGTGGTGACATGCTTTAAGTGTGGAGAGCCGGGTCACTATAGCCGAGAGTGTCCCCAGAACAACAACCCCAATCAAACTGGAAAGTCCGTTGGCCGTGGTAAGCCCGCGGGAAAAACATTCTACGCCAAGCCGGCCACCACTGCACGTGGCCATGTCAACTGTGTTTCAGCCGAGGAGGCTCATGAGGATCCCAACGTCGTCCTTGGTACGCTCCTTGTTAACTGCCATCCGGCATGTGTTCTTTTCAATACTGGAGCATCTCATTCATTCATATCCGAGAACTATGCTCGATTGCACAACACGACATTCTGTGACATGCCCTCTACCATGGAAATTCAAACCCCTGGCTCTAGATGGCAAACTTCTAGAGTAAGCCATGGGAACGAAATTCTTGTCTATAGACTTGTCTTCCTTGCATCCTTAATAGATCTCAAGTCCTCGGACATAAACATCATCTTAGGTATGGACTGGATGTCAGCTCATTATGCTAAGATTGACTGTGCCACTAGAACCGTTCAACTTACTCAACCATCAGGCAAGACAGTTAATGTCTTAACTCGAGTGGCCAAGCGCCAACTTTACTCCCTAAATGCCAACCCCCTTCCAGACCTTGAGGATGTTCCGGTAGTCCGAGACTTTCCGGATGTCTTTCCAGAAGAACTGCCAGGTGTTCCACCTGACAGGGATGTCGAGTTTGTGATAGACCTTGTTCCAGGAACCGTTCCAATTTCTAGAAGACCCTACAAGATGGCACCCTTAGAACTAGCCGAGCTTAAGAACCAACTCGATGAGTCCTTGAAAAAGGGTTTCATCCGTCCTAGTTCCTCTCCTTGGGCTTGCCCCGTCCTCTTCGTCAAGAAGAAGGCTGGAACAGATCGAATGGTTGTGGATTACCGACCTGTCAACTTGGTCACCATCAAGAACAAATACCCGCTTCCCAGGATCAACGATCTGTATGATCAGCTCGCTGGATCCTCAGTCTTTTCCAAGATGGATTTGAGGTTGGGCTACCATCAAATCAAAATCAGAAACGGGGACATTCCCAAAACGGCCTTTGTTACTCGTTATGGCCAATACGAGTACACCGTTATGTCCTTCGGTTTAACCAATGCCCCGGCTACCTTCTCTCGGTTAATGAACTCGGTTTTCATGGAGTACTTGGATAAATTCGTTGTAGTATACCTCAATGACATACTCATCTACTCCAAGAATGAAGAGGAACATGCCGAACATCTAAGGCTGGTATTGATGAAACTTCGAGAGCATAGCCTTTATGCCAAATTCTCCAAGTGTGAATTTTGGTTGCCAGAAGTAACCTATCTAGGCCATGTAATCTCTGGTAAGGGTATTGCCATCAATCCCGAGCGAGTTCAAGCCGTCCTTGATTGGACTCCACCTGAGACGGTCAAGCAAGTTCGGAGCTTCCTTGGCTTAGCGAGCTATTGCCGCCGCTTCGTCGAGAATTTCTCCAAGGTTGCTAAACCTCTAACTGAACTCCTCAAGAAAGATAAAAAGTTTGAGTGGACTCCACAGTGCGAGTTCAGCTTTCAGGAACTGAAAAGACGCCTGACATCTGCTCCCGTACTGGTACCACCAGATTTCTCCAAGGACTTTATTATCTATTGCGATGCCTCGCGACAAGGACTAGGTTGCATACTCATGCAAGATCGTCAGGTACTTGCCTACGCTTCACGGCAATTACATTATCCCACACATGATCTAGAGCTGGCAGCTGTAGTCCATGCACTTAAAACATGGTGACATTACCTCCTCGGTAATCGTTGCGAGATCTTCACCGATCACCAAAGCTTGAAATATATCTTCACCCAACCAGATTTGAATCTCAGGCAAAGACATTGGGTTGAGTTGATCTCGGATTACGACTTAGGAATAACCTACACCCCGGGCAAAGCCAATGTCATGGCTGATGTGCTAAGCCGTAAATCCTATTGTAACAACCTGATGTTACAACAAAGTCAACCACTTCTCCATGAGGAATTCCGTAAGCTTAATCTTCACATTGTTCCTCGAGGATTCCTATCCACCCTGATGGCGAAACCTAACCTTATGGATCAGATCATAACCGCCCAGCGGTATGATAAGGGCATATCCCGGATTAAGGAAAACATTGCTAGCGGAGTTGCTAAATGTTTTTCCATGGATAAGCGGTGTGTTGTCTTCTTTGAGAACCGTTTGGTGGTTCCCAAGAAACAACATCTACGCCAATTGATCCTTAAGGAAGCTCATGAATCCCCTCTCACCATTCATCCCGGTAGCACTAAAATGTATCAAGACCTACGCCGGAGGTTTTGGTGGACTAGTATGAAGAGAGAAATCGCTCAATACATTGCTAGCTGCGACGTCTGTCGTCGTGTTAAAGCAGAGCATCAACGCCCTGCTGGCACCCTTCAACCTTTGGCTATTCCTAAATGGAAATGGGATAAAATCAGTATGGATTTCATTACTGGGTTTCCCAGGACCAAGAGAGGGAATAATGCCATCTTCGTCGTGATCGACCGTCTTTCCAAAGTAGCCCATTTCCTACCTGTTCGTGAGAGTATCACTGCTAGCCAGCTAGCCGATTTATACATCTCCCGAATAGTGTCTCTCCATGGTGTCCCATTGGAAATTAACTCAGACCGTGGGAGTCTCTTCACCTCTCGATTTTGGGAAAGTTTCCAAGATGCTATGGGAACTCGTCTCTCTTTTAGTACCGTCTTCCATCCACAAGCAAGTGGTCAAGTAGAGCGAGTCAATCAAATTATGGAAGATATGCTCCGAGCTTCTGTTATCTCGTTCAGAATGAGTTGGGAGAAATGCCTCCCATTCGCGGAGTTTGCTTATAACAATAGTTATCAAGCTAGCTTGGGAAAAGCTCCTTTCGAAGTTCTCTATGGACGAAAATGTCGAATGCCTCTTAACTGGTCAGAAACCGGGGAAAGACAACTCTTTGGCCCGGATATGATTCAGGAAGCGGAAGAGGAGGTTCGCGTTATTCGTGAGAAATTGAAAACAGCCCAATCTCGTCAAAAGAGTCAATATGATCGTAAACATAAGCCTGTGACTTATGAAGTCGACGAGAAGGCTTACCTTCGGGTTACCCCATTAAAAGGAACCCATCATTTCGGTATCAAAGGCAAATTGGCTCCTCGTTACATTGGACCCTTTCACATTCTTGCCAAACGAGGAGAAGTTGCCTACCAATTGGAACTACCTCCGCATCTTTCCAGAGTTCATGATGTCTTCCACGTTTCACAACTCAGGCATTGCTTCACGGATCCTATCCGTGGAGTGGACCACGAAACGCTTGATCTACAAGATAACCTCTCTTATCGGGAATATCCCGTTTGTATCCTTGATCAAGCCGAGCGTACCACTCGACGTCATAATATCAAGTTTCTCAAGGTTCAATGGTCACACCATTCCGAGAAAGAAGCCACTTGGGAAAGGGAGGATCGTCTTTGACTCGAGTACCCCACGTTCTTTCCAGATGATCCTAAATCTTGGGACGAGATTCTTTTGAGTGGGGGTGAGTTGTCACACCCTAGCTAGTTCAAACATTAGAATGTGCATCATGTTTAAATTCCTCTTAAATTTGAATTGGGGAAGGCAGAAACCCCCAACACCCCCTGGAAACAACTAGGGTTTACTAAAATTATTTTCAATGAACCTGAAATGCCCTTCTAAAAAGTTCACCCTCTTTATCTTGGGTTAGAACCTCTGGCAAAATTGGTGCACAATTTTTCTAGGTCAACAGAAGGTCATTGATTTAAATCATAAGTATTTGAATTTGGGCATTTAAATGCTATTAAATAATTTAGATGCTCAAATAATTCTGGAAATAAATGTTTGCTGTTGGAAATAATCCAAACAGAGCCCACAATTATTTTCAAGATTTTTGGAAATGTTTTAGGATTTTAAATAAAGCCCAATAGTTACAGTTAAATAGAAAATAGAAAATAGAAACAAATTAAAAAAAGAGAGGGAGAAGCCCACCTGGGCCTTACCTGTGCTGGCCAGCCCACCGGGCTCGGCCCAGCCTACTAGCGCTACCAGTCGTCGTCCTCCTCGCGCCAGAAGGACGCGGAGCGCGTGGCCGGCGCCCGCGGCCACACGCCGGCCACCTCCTGCTTCCGCCGATGCCGGGAGACATCCAGGGAATGCCACAGGACCCCCACGTCCCCCTCTCATCCTCTCTCACTCTCCCCCTCGTCTCCCTCTCCCTCTCCCGCGATGGCCGACGCACCCGTCACCGTCTCACCGCCGTAGTCGTGCCCTCCGTCACCCCCTCGCCTCTCTGACCTATCCAGAAGCTCCGCCGTGACGCCCTCGCCCTCCCCACCGAGCCACGCATCGCCGGAGGCCTTGCATTGCCGCCATCGGATCGTCTTCAACATCAGTACCCGCCGGATGCCGCTCATTGATTCGCCTCACTCCGGTCGCCCCCGAGCCCACTGAGCTGCTCATCGACCTCCCTGTGAGCTCCGCCACCTCCCCTCTTCTTTTCCACGCGTTTGCACCCTCTAGGCCATAGTTCCACCATGGCCGAAGCTTGTCTCCGCTCGAGCTTGTCGCCGGCGCCGCTCCGGCGACCATTTGGTCATCCTGTGCTACGCAACGTGCTTGCCGCATCGCGTAGTGCCTCGCTAGTGCCTCAGTTTCCACGTTTGCACGCCGCAGCCCACACCCCGCACATGGCCGAACTCCGGCCGCCACCTTGGAGCTCGCCGTCGTCGTCTCCGGCCACCGTAGGCCCGGCCACCACCACCACTAGATGCGCGACTGCAAGAGCTCTCCAACGAGCCCAAGAACGGCCTCGCTCGTGCCCTGTAGGCGTTTTCCAAGCTGCGCCACCGTCTCGGGCCTTGCCGGCGGCTCAACGCCGGTGAGTTTGACCCAGTTTGACCTTGGGTGGGCCCAGGTAGACCCCCCCTAAGTCTATGACAGGTGGGGCCGGTCTGCTAATCTAGGATTAGTTTTAACTAATTTTATTTTAATCAGTCACTGACATGTGGGCCCAGGCCCCACTGACAGCTAATTAGTGTTAATCTAATCCTGTTATTTAACTGAGAGACTGACAGAAGGGGCCCACCAGTCAGGTTTGACCTGGGCTGGCGCCTTTGACCTACTGAGGTCAGCATGACGCAATGCTGACGCAGTAATGCATTTGCTGGATTTATTTTTATTCAGGAATTCCAGAAAATGTTTAAAACTTCTAAAAATCATAGAAATTCAACCGTAACTCCAAATGAAATAATTTATATATGAAAAATTATCAAAAAAATTCAATATATCCATCTGTAATGGTTTCATGCATGACAAAACAAGTTTACCTTGCTGTTTAAGCAGAATAAGGAAATGCACTACTAAGGCCATGTTTAATGAGCTAATATTTGAATCTTTGATTCAAATGAGTTCATCCCTTTCTATTTTAGCTTGCATTAGGCCAAGACACATTCATATTGCCATGTCATGGCATGCATCATATTTTTGCATATCTTCTTGTGTTGATTGTGTTCCGATGTGTTCTTCGTGGTAGGTTCTGCCTCCAAGGATATTCACGAGTATCCAACTGAAGGGCAGTATCCCACTACCACTCCATCAGGCAAGCAACCCATTGATCATTCCAATACAACCCATGTTCTCGCCTCTGCTCTTGTTTACTGCATTAAGACAACGCGATTCAAACTGCTCTGTGCTACGGTAGTTGAACCCTTATCCTCTGCATGACCTGTCATTGCCACAGTAACTAGATGAAACCCACTAGCATGTGTAGGAGTTGATTGAGCCATGTATGTGATTCCTACCTTGCTATGCCTGCTATGCTTAGAGTTGTGTCAGGTCTGGTTCATCGGGGTGATGGGCTAGAGTGATATGATTATGTCGGTAATATGAGGAATGTGTTGAACAAGTTTTGGTAAAGGTACCGATGAGAGGCCATGTAGGAGTACATGGTGGGTTGTTTCATTGAGACCGTCCCTAAGAACTAAGATCTGTATGTGTGATTTAAGATTCAGCTACTACCATGCATTGGGATCCTTAATTGACCCTCTCGGCTTCTTAATCACCCTAGTACTCTGTCCAGGAGTTGCAAATAGTTTCTGGTGTTTGTAGGTTATGTGTTGGCGGCCGTGCGTAGCGCTGACCTAGGGGTGGGCTATGTTGCGGTAGATACACCGTGGCCGGGTATGCCGGGCACCCGTTTGGCGTCTCGGGACCCTGTTCACATCGTTCGGGGCCGTATGTGAAAACCTCGGCCGGACTCCCTGCGGATGGAACGTGGATAGGCGATAAACCTGGACTAGAGACTTAAGTGTTTAGGTAGGCCGTGGCCGACACCCTCGCTGGGCTTCCGCTTGAAGGTTGCCGAGTACATGTCGTGTAAACGGTGATAAGTGGTGAAAGCATGTATGACGAAGTACACCCCTGCTGGGTATAAAACTATTCGAATAGCCGCGTCCGCGGTAAAGGACTACTTGGTTGCCTATACAGTTCATAGACAAGTAAATGGATACTAATAAAAGACTCAAGATAAGTGTGAGTACCGAGGATGGCCCTCTCGTAGGATGACGAGGGAGGATCCCCGGCGGAGTATTGTGTTGGTGAGTAGTGGACTCGTGTGCGAAAACTATTTTACTAGAGAAGTTCCGTAGGATAGTTTAGCCAAGAGTCAAAGCTAGCTTGCTGCAATATCCCCACCACCTTCTTGAGAATAAGCATGTATAGTAGGTTCTGTTGTACGACTTGCTGAGTACCTTTGTACTCATGTTTGCTTAATTACTGTTTTCAGACGACAACACCGCCCCCTCTGATGGGTTCTATGTAGACCTTGACGTCGACGAGTGACTAGCCACCCAGGTGGTGATCCTGGCCATGGAGGGCCCGATGTCGATAGACACGCCTCGAGGAGCCTTCTTTCTTTCTAGTGTCTGTACTCAGACCGGTTGCTTCCGCATGTGTTTGTATGATTGTATGACTTGAGTGTCGGGTCATGTGACGCCTGTCTGTATGAACATGTTATGTATGGCTCTCTGGAGCCTTTAAATAAAGTACTTGAGTTGTAGAGTTTTGTTGTGATGCCATGTTGTATGTTCTCATATCGGGCATATTGTGTGTATGATTGATATGCTTGGTAGGAGTGGGATCCGACAATCTAGTTGTTTATCCTTGGCAGCCTTTCTTATGGGGAAATGTAGTCTAGTGTTCCTCGAGCCATAGTAGTCCGCTACAGCCTGGTTCACCGGAGTCCTGCTAGCCCAGCACTACTGCTCAGGACACTTGACTGGCCGGCATGTGATTCACTTCGTTCCTATGTCTGTCCCTTCAGGGAAATGTCATGCGGTGACTTTCGGAGTCCTGCCTAGCCTGCTACAGCCCGGGTTCCCCGGAGTCCTGTTAGCCCAGTGCTACAGCCCGAAATCACTCGCTGATGACCGACATGCTCGATGTGATTCATGTATGCTTGTCTCCATAGGTCTGTGCCGCTTTGGGTTCACGACTAGCCAAGTCGGCCCGGGTTCTCTGTCATATGGATGCTAGCGACACTATCATATACGTGAGCCAAAAGGCGCAAACGGTCCCGGGCCATGGTAAGGCGACACCCGTGGAATATCGTGCGTGAGGCCGCAAAGTGATATGAGGTGCTACCGGCTAGATCGATGTGGCTTGGAATCGGGGTCCTGACACTCTACATCAACAACAACAATAACATCGCCTTCCAAATCAAGTGGGACGAGCAATGCGCATTCCCCTTGAGCCTCGTCAAACTTCCGGTGCCGTTGTACCTACCGTTGATGCTTCTGTAGCTCTTGCTACTACTGCAGAGGTGGAGGACCATTACGAGGATGAGGTTGCTCAAAATCATAACTACGTGCAACCACCAGAACCACCACCACCATGTCGTCCTCATGCATATCATCACAAGGTAGGGCTGCACCACCACCCGAGGTACGAGATCATGATTATCTTCCTAAAGTAAAACTGAATATTCCACCATTTGAGGGTAGATATGTTCCTGATATATATTTTACTTGGGAGTTAGAAACTGGACAATGTTTTACATATTTACAATATCCTGAGGAGAGACGTGCTCCTGCTGCTGTTTGTGCTTTCACTAGTTTTGCATGTGTTGGGTGGTCTGAATATTGTAGATTGTATCCTATTCCAACTACTTGGGCTGGTCTGAAAAATGCTATGCGTACTCGTTGGGTTCCACCATATTATCAATGTGAATTGCTTCAAAAATTGCAGCGTTGGAGACAAGGAAAAAATCTATAGAAGAATATTATCAGGAATTACAAACTGGCATGATTAGATGTGGTATTGTTGAGGAGAATGAAGCTATGCTTGCATATTTTATGGGTGGATTAAATAGAGAGATCCCGACCATTCTAGAGTATAAGGAGTATAATAATATCACTCATTTATTCCATCTTGCTTGAAAAGCTAAACGTGAAGTGTAAGATCGACAGGCATTGGCACAAACTAACTTTTCTGCAGGTCGACCTTCATCTTGGGCACCGCGTGCATCCACTACTTCCACATGTTCTGCTTCACCAGCACCTCCGCCAGCTGCTACCTCCAACTGTGATACAAGAAATAAGGCACAACCACCACTATCTGCCAAGAGCACACCTTCTGGGCCTGCATAGATCTCTTCTTCCTCCATGGCATCAACAGGGCAAACACATGATATTATTTGTCGTCGTTGCATGGGTGGAGGTCATTATGCGAGAGAATGCCCATCTAAGCGTGTGATGATTGTTACTGAGGATGGTGGGTATGAGTCCGCTAGTGACTATGATGAGGAAACTTTGGCTCTTATTACAAGTGAAGAACATGGTGGAGATGATTCTGATCATGAGACGCCATACATTGCTATTGAAGATGTTGACAGGTATGAATGTTTAGTTGCTCAACGTGTTCTGAGTGTGTAGGTCACACAAGCTAAGAAAAATCAGAGGCATAATTTGTTCCATACAAAGGGAGTTGTGAAGGAACTTTCTGATCGCGTCATCATAGATGGAGGGAGCTGCAACAACTTTGCTAGCATGGATATGGTGGTGAAGCTATCCCTCACCACAAGACCACATCCACATGCTTACTGCATCCAATGGTTCAACAACATCGGCAAGGTTAAGCTAACACGTACTATTCGTGTACATTTTATTATCTCTACATATGCTGATTATGTTGATTGTGATGTGGTACCTGTGCAAGCATGTTCTTTATTAGTTGGTAGACCATGGCAATTTGACAAAAATTTTGTACACCATGGTAGAAACAATCAGTATTCTCTTGTTCATAAGGATAAAAATATTACTTTGCTTCCTATGACTCCTGATTCCATTTTGAAAGATGATATTAATAGAGCTAATAAAGCAAAACCGGAGAAAAATAAGAGTGAAAATCAGATCGTGGCAAAAGAATTTGAGGAACAAATGAAGCCTAATAATAAGCCAACTAGTGTTGCTTCTAAAATTACATTGAAAAGTGCATGTTTACTTGCCACCAAATCTGATAGTAATGATCTAGATTGTAGTAAATCTATTTGCTATGCTTTTGTGTGCAAATAGGCATTATTTTCATTCGAGGACGTGCCTTCATCTTTGCCTCCTGCACTTACTAATATTTTGCAGGAGTTCGCTGACGTCTTTCCGCAAGACGTGCCACCGGGATTACCACCTATTTGACGGATTGAGCATCATATTGACTTAATTGTCGGTGCATCGCTACCCAACCATGCACCATACCATACCAATCCAGAGGAGACGATGTAGATTACGCATCAACTCCAGGAGCTCCTCGACAAAGGTTATATACGCAAATCCCTTAGTCCTTGTGTTGTTCCTATTAGTCTAGTGCCGAAAAAGGATGGTACATCGCGTATGTGTGTTGATTGTAGAGGCCTTAATAATATTACTATTTGTTATTGTCATTCTATTCCTAGGATAGATGATATGTGATGTATGGTGGAACACTAGATGGCCGGTCTTTCACGAAAGGAGCGGATCCCAATGAGGAACACGAAGAACATGAGGGGAAACATGAGGGAAAACACTAGAGAAACACTGAAACCAACGAGGTTAGGTCACATATATGCTAGATCCTCGAAACACAAAAGGAGATACAAGATCCACGATCAACAATAGACGATACAAAGATAACCGGTTCTTCACCGTGAGGAGGTCTTCCCATGAAGGGGTCTTGAATCGAAGGTGGATCTTCTCTAAAGAGTTAATGGCCCCTCGCAATGGAGTAGATCCGGATGGATGAGAGAAGCTCTATCTCACATATGAGCTAACACAATGCTAACCCTAACTAGGAGGAGGAGGTCTATTTATAGTCTTAGTGCAAATGAGGGCGAAGTGGAGGGGGTACATGGACCTCGGCCCGAAACTGTGCATAGACAGGTACCAGACGTCCGGTGGGTTACGGTCGTCCGGTCGCCAATCGTCCGATGGCGTCGGACATCTGCTGCTTTGGCTCGGGTGCGGTGGTGCCGATCGTCCGGTCCTGGCCGGTCGTCCGCTCGCTGGGAGGTGTGGCCGGTCGTCCGGTCCTGGTCGGACGTCCGCTCACTGCAGCTCTCGTCGGATGTGACTTGGGCAGGTTGGGCTTCAGGTGCCGGCCGGTCGTCCGGTGGCTGTAGCTTCAGTGGCAACTCTTCTTCTTGGCACTTGGTGTCCTTGTCGTTTTGTCCATAGGATGTAGCTGCTCCTTGGATTTCCTCCAAGTACCTGATTACACATAGTGTTTCCGCTTGAGGTAGCAGCCATGTCTCTGGTATAGAAAGTGTTAGTCCGGAGAGGAGAGAGTTCACCTTATCTTTGATAGCCTTTGCTCGGGCTCTTGTCATTGGTCCAAGTGGTGTCGTAGGAGACATAGGTAGCTCTATGGGGATGACCTTGGGATGCTCTGCATCATCGCCCCCCCCCCCCCTCGGAAAGATCTGACCTCGGATCGAAATCTTCATCACCATGGTAGGGCGAGAGATCCTTGACGTTGAAGACGTCGCTCACGTTGTACTTGTCGCGCGGGAGGTCGGTCTTGTAAGCATTGTTGTTGTAGTGGGCTAGCACCTTGAAGGGTCCATCGGCTCGTGGTAGAAGCTTGGATTTGCATTCATTGGGGAAGCGTTCCTTGCAAAGGTGTAGCCACACGAGATCTCCAATGTTGAATATGTTGGGTTGCTTGTTGACGTTGAGCTTGGTCGTGAGTTGTTGTACTTGGCGCTCGATGGTGTGCCTTGTATCTTCATGCATGTTCTTGAGATAGTTCACTCGTTCACTCACGTCCATATTGATGTGCTCTTGTAGTGGTAGAGGGAGAATGTCCAATGGGGACAATGGGTTGAATCCATAGATGACCTCGAAGGGGACCTTGCTGGTAGTCGAGTGTCTTGCGCGATTGTAGGCGTACTCGGTGATCGGTAGGCACTCTCCCACTCCTTGATATTCCTCTTGATCAACTCGCGTAGTAGGGTGGAGAGTGTGCTATTCATCACTTCCATTTGGCTGTCGGTTTGTGGATGGTATGCCGTGGTGAATAGTAGCTTGATTCCGAGCTTGGCGCATAGGGTCTTCCAAAAGTAACTCAAGAACTTGACGTCGCGGTCCGAGACAATCGTCTTTGTCACTCCATGTAGGCAAGATTTCCCTACAAAAGAGATTTGCAACATGCGAAGCATCATCTATCTTGTTGCAAGGAATGAAATGGGCCATTTTTGAGAATCGGCCCACAACAACAAACACGGAATCCTTTCCATTTCTAGTCCTAGGCAAACCAAGTACAAAATCCATGCTAATATCTTCCCATGGGTGATATGGAATTGGAATGGGTGTATATAGACCATGAGATTGAGCTTTGGACTTAGCTTTGCGACATGTCGAACATCAGGTGGTGAAGTGTGAGACATTGCGTGACACCTTGGGCCAATAGTAGTTCTTGGAGAACGTAGCAAATGTCTTGTCGCGTCTGAAGTGTCCCATGAGCCCTCCTCCATGAGATTCTTACAAAAGTAACAAACAAAGAGAAGACTCGAGGATGCAAAGTTTGTTAGCTATCATAAGATAATCATCTTTGATGTAATAGCGTTCCCAAGATGTATGCTTCAAACATTTGTCCTAAGGAATAGCAAAAGTCTTTTATGTGCTCAAAGCCTATGACATTCAATTCAAGTTAAGTAACAAGCATGCATATACGGGAAAGCGTATCCACCACAACATTTTCCTTTCCTTCGATATACTTGATGACATAAGGAAAATGACTCAATGAATTCACTCCATTTAGCATGAGGCTTGTTCAACTTAGTTTGACCCTTAAGATACTTGAGCGTTTCTTGGTCGATATGAATGATAAATTCATGAGGGCAAAGGTAATGTTCCCATTCATGCAAAACTCGCAATAAAGCATATAGTTGTTTGTCATAGATGGGGTAATTGAGTTGCGCTCCGGAAAGTTTCTCAATAAAGTAAGCTATGGGGCGCTTCTCTTGTGTTAACACACCTCCTATGCCATTACCACTAGCATCGCAATGAATTTCAAAAGGTTTGTAAAAGTTGGGTAATGCAAGCACGGGAGCATGTGTAAGAAAAATTTTAAGCTCATTGAATGCGCTATGTTGGGATGGTCCCCAAACAAAAGGTGCATTCTTCTTACTCAAAGCATGTAAAGGAGAAGCAATGGTGCTAAAATCCTTAACAAATCTATGGTAGAAACTGGCTAAACCAAGAAAACTACACCGAAAAGGCATTTGTCCATATTAGCAAAAAACTGCTCTTTTCGAAGAGTTTGTAGCATGGTTCTAAGGTGGGTGACATGGTCTTTTCGAGATTTTCTAAACACACGAATATCATCAAGTAGACCACAACAAATACACTAATATAGGGTTGAAAAACAAAATGCATGAGTCGCATGAAAGTACCGGGTGCTTCGGATAAACCATTGTAACAAGCCATTCATATAAGCCAAATTTGGTCTTACATGCGGTTTTCCATTCATCATCTTCATGGATGCATATTTGATAGTAGCCACTCTTAAGATCAATCTTAGAGAAAATGGTGGCTCCGCTAAGTTCATCTAGCATATCATCTAAGCGTGAAATGGGGTAATGATAACGCACGGTAATAGAATTGATAGGGCAACAATCGGAACACATGCAAAATGTACCATCTTTCTTGGGAACAAGGATTATCGGGACGGCACAAGGGCACAAACTTTCTCGAACATGGCCATTGTTGATGAGTTGTTGTACTTGCTGTTGGATCTCCTTAGTTTCCTCGGGGTTGACTCGGTAGGGAGCCTTGTTAGGAAGAGGTGCTCCGGGGATGAGGTCGATTCAGTGCTCAATGCCTCATCGTTGAGGATCATGGTGCGCTTGTTTGTACAGTCGAAAGACTTGTGGCCTTGGCCACCGCATGTAAAGCATTTGAAGGAACTTGTCTTGATGGTCTCATCGGTTAGGGTAGAGGATGATGAAGCTCTCGGCTTGAAGTTGATTATAGTAGGAGGATGACTTGAGGTTGTCGAAGTTTTCTTCTAACTTGACATGTCGGTGTTGCTTGTAGATGGCTTGGTTGTGGTAGAAGGTGTTGGAGTCGTTGAAGCTTGGGTGTTGGAGAAGCCATAAGACTTGGATGAGAACTTGGCATATTTGAAGTCATCTTTCACTTGATGTTCCGTTGGTAGCTTGATGCACTAGCTCGATGAGGTTCGAGTATGGTTGTAAGTCGGCGATCTTCTTGATAGGATGATTGAGTCCATTCAAGAAACGTGCCATAGTTTGCTCATCATATTCCGTGACATTAGCTCGTATCATGGCAATCTCCATTTCCTTGTAGTATTCTTCAACTCTCTTGGTTCCTTGCTTGAGTAGTTGGAGTTTCTTGAAGAGGTCGCGGTTGTAGTATGTTGGCACGAAACATGCTCTCATGACATCCTTCATTTGCGCCAAAGTAGTGATAGGTTGTTGACCTCTTGCCGCACGACGCTCAATGACTTGTTCCCACCAAATGACGATGTAGTCTCAAGGGATGCCATCGCGATCTTCTTCTCTTCCTCATAGTTGTGCAAGCAGAATATTTTGTCAACCTTCAATGCCCATGATAGGTACAATTCAGGATCATATCTTCTGTCGGCATCCTGGGAACGTGGGTCCCCAGACTTTCCTGTCTGCGGCCCATGGCGTGGCTGGGCTGGTAGGTCTGTACGGCCCATCTTCATCGATAATGCATTCAAGACCCTCGCGAGGGTCCAAGCCTTGCGAGGCGGACGATGCAAGACCTCCTTAGGAGCGGCCTTGCCAGGCAGGCGCATGAGGGGCGGAGATATCAAGGTAGGGAAAACCTAGCGAGGTCCTCCTGACGTGAGCCATGACGATCGAGGCCAGGCGGGCGCTAGCGCGCGCAGTGTCCTTGTTTCCTCTTTGGTGCCAAGGGGGCAAGCGCAGGCGCGGAGTACCGAGGCATCAAGCAAAGGTTTCCATATTGGTGCAACGAGACCAAGACCAGAAGGATGGCAGGACGGAGGTCACCATGGAGCCCAAGACGGCGTCATCATCAGAGCCTTTGGCAGGCGAAGACCACCTTTTGTCAGGATAACTTGTACTAGCTATGCCCTTTTGAATTGGCCGTTGTTGGCTCCCTTCCCGCTCAATATTTGGGGTGAGGACCAGGGCCGATATAAGTAGAACTAGCCACCACAGTGAAGGGGGGGATGGAAAACAGGACGAGAGACAATGAAAGACAAGAAGAGAGAGGATCGACCTCATCACAAGTCCACCAGGCACAAGAGCACCTCAACCTCAGGAGGTGGTTCTTCCCTTGTAACTGTTCTTCATCAGCCCAAGAGGCAACCCACCACCACACTAGAGTATGGTATTACACCACAACGGTGGCCCGAACGAGTATAAATCTTGTGTCTTTCTGTGTTGTGCCTTAGTTGAATTCATCTGCGAGATCTTAGAAAGCTAGGGCGTGGATCGATAGGGAGAAAACCTTCGCACGCACCCTAGTGTTCGAACCTCAAGGGTTTGCCGGAACCCATTATCCGACATTTGGCGTGCAGGGGTAGGGGTGCGCCGAAGCTTCCTTCCGTCGCTCCGCGCTCCGTCGTCTCCATGGCAGAAGCTCGCGCGCTCGTGCCGAGCGCCGTGCTGCCCTCGCCGCCCACGTTGCTTAGACGGCTCTCGTCGGCAGGCCGCCTCATCGTTCCCCGTCGCCTGCCGCCAACGCTGCCACCGGCCCGGCGGGGAACGAGCAGCAAGCATCCTTGCTGCATCCCTTGGTGCGGCGGGACGGCCACACCGCCACTCCATTGCTGACCCCGGCTGGTTCTTCTTCCCATGCACGTCGCCCTCCCATGGATGCACGGGCTGCGCTCCTCATGACGCACGTGCTCTTGCGCTACCGTCCGGTCGACGACCTCTATGAGGACTGGCTTGACCGCATCGCCGAGTTTGTCCGCGCCACACGGGGCTCCCCTGCATCCTCCCTGTCTCCGCCTCGCCCTCCGCCAGCTACGGGCGACGTAGCTCATGGAGCGCCTCCACCACCTCAGCCCCAAGATGGCGCCTTGGCGCCAAGACGCGCGGCTCCGCGACGCGAACCGCCACACCCCGCACCCGCGCGCAAAGAGAGAAGCTGTCAAAAGTCCCTCGGCCACAACAAAACGCTCCGCTGCTCCTCGCGCCACCATGCCAGGACCGGCTGTTGTGGAAAGTCTGCGCGCCACCTGTAGCGGCGGGCGCGAACCCCATCAAGACCAAGCTCCACCCCAAGGAGGGTCCCGGTGACCACAGCTGGCTGCCGCGCCTTCACCCCCGAGCTGCGTAGCGTCGCCTGACCGGGCAAGTTGAAGCCAGATCTGCCCCCTCGCTATGAAGACACCCCCGACCCCGAGCAGTTCTTGCAAATCTATGAGCTGAGCATCGAAGTGGCCAAGGGCGACGAAAAGGTCATGGCGAACTAGTTCCCCATGGCTCTGAAGGAAGGCGCCCGCTCCTGGCTCCTAAGCTTTCCTCCGGGCTCAATCTCCTCCTGGGACGAAATGTGCACCTGCTTCATCACCAACTTCCAGGGCACTCGCGACCGCCCCCCGGTCGCGGGCGAACTGCGCCGCATCAAGCAACAACCAGGAGAGACCCTGTAGAAGTACATTCAATGCTTCAACAGCGCACGGATCAAGATCCCCAAGGTGACCGATGAGGCCATTATCTCTGCGTTCTCCGGTGGCGTCCGTGACGTCAAGATGAAGGAGGAGCTCGCCATCCATGAAGAGGTGCGCACGACCCTGGAGCTGTTCAACATCACGAACAAGTGTGCTAGAGCAGAGGAGGGGCACCTCTCCCTCCTCGAGCTCCTTACTTCGGACCTAGAGGAGAAGAAAGCCATGGCCAAGAACGTGAAGCGCAAGGGAGCAGCTGTGCTCGTAGCGGAACCAGACACCAAGCATGGTAGAGACCAACCAGAGTCATCCAAGGGCAGCCGTCCGTTCTGCGCCTTCCACAACCTGAACACCCACAACACCAGCAACTGTCAAGAGCTCAGGGCCATTTGTGAAGGGTGCTTCGGCCGACGCCCCGAGCGCAGTGACTGGGGCTACGGCTGAGGAGGAGGACATAGTGGTGGACGCTGGGATGACCGTGGCCCGCACCAGGAGTGGCGCGATCGGCCTCGTGAGGACCACAGGTAGGACCAGCCTCGCGAGGGCGCCTGGAGGGATCAGCCTCATGAGGATCGTCCTCAAGGCAACGCTGGACTCCCTCCGCTGCCACAACCGCCAAGAAGGAATGATGAACACCATCAGGACGAGGGGGCTGGGGGCTTCCAGGAACCACGCGTTATCGCCTGCATCTTGGGTGGAGCCTAGGCCCCAGCCTCGCAGCATATGTTCAAGAAGTTTGCTCGTGAAGTGAATGTGGTCCTCCCCAAGCTCGAGGCCACGCGCCCGCTCAGATGGTCCCAGTGCCCCCATTATGTTCAATTCAACAGACCAGCTCAAGTGCGCAGCTACCGCTGGCACCCTCCCGATGCTCTGCTCCCCAGTCATCAGCAACGTGCAAGTTAACAAGACCCTCATCGGCGGCGGCGCTGGGCTCAACGTCCTGTCCGTCGACAGGTTCGACAACCTCCAAGTGCCGTATGACTAGCTTCAGCCCACCAAGCCTTTCTCAGGAGTGACCGACGGTTCTACCATGCCGATAGGACAGGTCCACCTCCCTGTCACCTTCGGGGAACGCAAGAACTACCGCACCGAGCTCCTCGACTTTGACGTCACGCACATCCACCTGCCGTACAATGCCATCCTCAGGTATCCTGCCCTAGCCATGTTCATGGAAGTGACCCATCACGGCTACAATGTCCTCAAGATGCCGGGGAGCAGCGGGATCATCATGGTCCCATGTGAAGAAAGAGATGTGGTGTGCTCTCTCGAGCGTGCCTTCCAAGCTGCAGCAATCGACGACCCCGACAGCAAAGGTGAGGGCCCTCCTGAGGCCATCCCTAAGAAGAAGAAGCAGCTGCGACGCGCAAGACCTCAGGAGGGTGACGCCACAGCCGGAGCCTGATCAGGACCAGCGCCCGCTCTAGGGGCGTCTCCCTCCATCGAATAGGAAGGCGCGCCCCGCGCCCTTCTCGGGCAGGGCTCGGGGGCTTTCTTCTGGAAGGCCTCAGACTTTGCCCACATCACGAGGGAGGTTCTCGGGCACCACTTGGAGGCGTGCTTCACTGCATGTTTCCCTTAGGAGGGCACAGGGCAAGGATTGCCCACCGTTCAGGAGTTCATCACAAAGACCACCAGGAGTTGCAAGACAGAGGGGCCATGCGCGTCGACCGCCCCTCATGAGACGCAGCTTCCCATACAGGCGAGGATGCGAGCTGCGTGTTTGCATCGACATTCCAGGTCTCAATAGAGCCGCTTCTTAGGACCTTTTCTGGCCTTCGCGCGTGGGACGCTGCGAGGGCCCACCGCACATCTATGTTTGCTTGCCCTTTGGCCTGCCGAGTGTATCGTCCGCCTACCAGCGCAACTTGTGGTGCATCCTAGCAGATCAGGAAGCCAGGCACCACGCCGTCCTGATGGAGATGGAGATGGTCCTCAAGGAACCACCTGAGCCTCCCGAGCCTCCCGAGGCTTAGAGCTCTGGAGGCTCGTGAGGAGCAACCCCTTCGTTGTGCACCTTCAGCTGCCTCAACTCTCCTTCGTCAACATGACCCGGTGACATCTTTCCAAGTTCATTCAGTTGGGAGCGCCTCTTGGGCTGCATCATGTTGGGGGCGCCCCTCGAGCATGTATCCCTTTTCTTATGTCTTTAGCTTACCATGTTGGGGGCGCCCCTCGGGCTGCATCATCCCCAAGTCGCTCAGGCCTGACCCAGCGGCACGTATCTCTCATGCACTTGCTTAAGCCTGCTACTCTCATGTTCGATCTACCTATGATTACTACTTGCTCGATCGCCACCCATCATGGGGACCGCGCGCTGGCCGTTTTTCTTCAGGACCCTTCATGTGAGTAAATTGAGCACGGCGTCTCTGCTCGGGTCCGTCCCTGCAGCGTCGATAAATCCAACGGCTGAGCTCTGTCTGGCGGGCTGGCTCCGTTTACGTCACCTCCTAGGGCCGTTGGTGCTTGGCCTTCTCACGTGATAACCTCAGGAGATTCGTTCGGCGCAGGTTGTCTGACCACCTCGCGGGTCCGGCACCACAAGCAAGAACCAAGACTAGGCGCAACCCACCTTGAGGAAGGGCCTCGTGAGTCTCACGCTGGCTCACGAGTGCCCGGATACACCTATCGAGCCCTGTCATGCAAGCCACGTGTCAGGGCAGGGCTGTACACGCCCCGGGGGCTCTCCTCAGAGGGATCCCCCCTCCCACGCACAAGTGGAAGCACGATGCTCCGCGCTGGCCGTCGACACTGCCGAGGAGCAGCTATGCCCGTGCACAAGCGGAAGCACTATGCTCCGCGCTAGTGATGAACAACTGAGGGCGGCTTCGCAGTCGTACCAACCTCAGGGAGCCCCGGAGCTCAGCGTCCGGCCTCACCGCAACGCCTCCCCTCGGGAGAGCCGCGCGAGGGGGCCGGGCACGGGGGCTACGCTTGGGTCATGCCCAAGCATACGCCACCCAGCCAGGTCTCTCGGACTTGGTCGTCGCACGCCCCTCCCGAGCCGAGCCTCGGCGAGGGCAAAGGTATAGAGATTGTTTGCACATCAAGGGGGACTCCTGAGCATCGCGACTCAGGAGCCTAACTGGTCATGTAGCCCCTCACTCCTTGGTCCGTACTGGTCTTCGGTCAGCCCAACGGCGGTTGAGGTATGCGCGGGGCTGGGCTCTGCCGACGTAAAACATCAACCTATCCTCACGTACTATCCCTTTAAGCTGTTTGCGCGTCAAGGGGGACTCCTGAGCATCGCGACTCAGGAGCCTAACTGGTCACGTAGCCCCTCACTCCTTGGTACGTCCTGGTCTCCGGTCGGCCCAACGGCGGTTGAGGTATGCGCGGGGCTGGGCTCTGCCGACATAGAATACAAAGCAAATAGGAAGAAAATCGCAACATCTCGAAGAAAATATTACAAGACATATTGTCCTCACAATATTAAATGAAAGTTTTAACGCCTCCATGAGGCCTGACGCGTATCGCAGGGATGAAACAGGAAAGCAGCCGCATGTCACTCCTGGACACCGTCATCTGCAGGATCGGCGGCATCGCCGGTCAAGGGAGCAAGGACGAAGCCGCGGAAATTCTCTAGCAGGGCCTCCACCTGACCTTTCACGGCTGCGGCTGCGGCTGCGGCCGCACAATGCTCGTCAGCTACAGGCTCCAGCAGCTTGCCAAGACAAGCATTGGGGTCGCGAAGGTACAGATGGATGAAGACACACGTCAGCGCAGCCGAAGAAAGGACACGAGCCTCCGCCTCAGCCATAGGACCGATGCCCTTCACGACTTCCTCAAGCGCCTTCACCAAGTGGGGAAGCAGCTGAGCGGGGCCATCCTCGTCGGTGGTCAGCAACTTCTCTAGACCCTTCTTGTACAGTGACTTCAGCGCCACGCTGGACCTCTTCTCAAGAAGCGAGAAGGCCTCACGGTCTTCGGCCAGGACCTTCGCCTTGGCAATGAGCTCGGCCTCACTCGTCTTCGCCTTCTGCTCCAGTTCCTCCAGTCAGCTGAGCTCCATGGCCTGTGCCTTCGTCAACTCCCCCAGCTCGGCGTCATGGCCCTTGATCGCGTCCTCCCGAGCTTTCATCTCCTCCTCCTTCGCTTCACGGTCACGTGCTTCTTTTGCGCGCTCGTCGCGCAGCCTCTTTAGCTCGCCCTCTAGCTCTCGGCAGCGGTCGCGGGCGGCCTCGGTGTCCTTTAGTGTCGCCTCACGATCGACCGCAGCTCTAGCGGCGGCCTGCTTCTCCTTCTCAGATGTTGCCGCGGCCTGGCTCAGCGACGCTCGAATGGCTGAGTTGGAGTGAAGACAGCCTGAGGCCAACTCTAGGCGCCCGGCCACTAGGTGCGGGTCCGCACCCAGGAGGTCTTCCTGCAGCTTGGCCATCCCTGAGAAGACACGCTCAAAGGCTGTAGAGGGGGCAGAAGAATTTGGAGCTAGAGGAGCAGCAGGGGTAGGAGGCAACGTCGTTACCAGAGCCTGGAAGATCGAGGGCTCCGGAGCCCTTGGGACCTCATTAGCAGAGCTGGGTGCCGGCACTTCCGGAGCTCACGGGGCCATGGGGGATGGTTCATCCTGCCGATGCTCCTCTCGGCCTCACGAGGGCGACCGGGCTGGGGAGGTGCGGGTGCTGTCACCCCTCTTCTCCGCAGAGGGAGGCACGGCCGCATCACCCCCTTCCTCTTCTTCACTGAAGACTCCAGCCTGATCGACCGGACGGATGTTAGAAGACAACAAGTATAAGCAGGAACAAGACGAAGCTCGAAGCACTTACTGATCCACTATGGCATAGTCCACCATCCGCTTGGTAATCCTAAAACCCGAAAGCGTCGGGGCTTGACGAGTGGGCACACGGGCTCCGGGAGCAGAAGACGGCGCAGCGGTAGGACCGGAGTCGGTCCCAAGCGGCTCCACGTCGGAGGCAGCATCTCGAGAGACCAGCGACGATCTGCCCCTTGTCGAGATGAGGGGCAGCTCCCTCACCTCCTGGCGGGCGATGACCTCGGCGTCGTCTGGTAGGGCGTGGAGGATGTCGGCCTTGCTCAAGGGGAATTTCTCCCCCATTCCCTCGGGGATCTCCTCCGAGCCCTCCTCCCGCTCTTCCTCCTCGCGGGACTCGTCAGAAGACACCTCCTTCGGCTTCGGCATTGCGGAGGCCCCAGCGAGCGCCGGCGGCACCAGCCCGCGCGCGTCAAAGGTCGGCCTAGAAGCAACGAATTGCTCCCAGTCCTTGCGATGGAACAAAGGAAGTAAGGCGCTCCGCGGTACTCTTGGTTGTCCCCAACCAAGAGACGCAGAACTGCGTTCAGCTCGTCATCAGCCAGGGCCACTGGGCTCAGACGAACCTTGTCTTCTTCATCTCCGAGCTTCCACAAGGGGCGCGTGCGCGCCTGGAGTGGAGCAAAGTGCAGTGTCAAGAATTCCCTCAGGAGCATGACACCAGTCACCTTGGCCGCCTTCGCGTTGCCCGGCTTCAAATCAGTCTTCATCTGCTACAGCACCGACGACGCCCACTTGTCGGTGAGCTCAACACGAGACCACCCCTTGTCAGACTGGGGCGCCTCCGTCGGCAGTTCCAAGCGTGGATGGGCGCACTTGGCACTCATCATGACCCATTTGGCCCTAATGTTGTCGACCCTCTTCCTGGTGTTCAAGATCGAGTTGGCCTGGCCGGCCGCGGTGAAGTTGGCGCACCCGGAGATATGGCCATCGGTGACGCGGTGGAAGAAGAAATGGCGTAGTAGTGCCACGGACGGCATCACGCCAAGGTACGCCTCGCAATAGTAGGCGAAGATGGACAAGAGAAGAACAGAGTTGGGATGGAGATGCAACGCCTGCAACCCAAAGTGGTTGAGGACCTTGGAAATTAAATGAGAAAAGGGGGGAACCAACCCGGCGGCACTGCTGCTCGTGAAGAAAGGGAAGAAGGTGCTTCCCTCAGGCTCCGGCTCGTCGGAGGCGAACCGGAGCTCCGTCTTCCCCCTCTCATTTCTTGCCCCCACCATAAGCAAGCGCGTGGCGGCAAGGTTCTTCTCCATGATGTTGGGCGCATCGAGGGCTGGCTCGAACCAAGCCGGCGCCGAGGAAGACTTGACCTTGCGCGGCGCCATTGGTCGCCAATGCGGAGCGAAGTTGAAGCGGATCTGGAAGTTCCGGCAGTAAGAAGCAAGAAAGGGGATCTGAAGCAAGGCGAGGAAGAAGCAATGAAGGCAAGCGCTGTCCACGCGAGCCTTTTTGTCAAGTTGGCCAGTTGCCGAGGCAGCATGGGGAAGCGAATACGCCCATGTCCAATCAACCGCCACACGTCAACCGAGGCCGCGGGCTTTGGGGGCCTGCGGCGCTCCACGGTTGACCCTTTGGCTTCGCCTCAAAGGCAAGCCCGAGCTCGCCTTGGGCCCGGGGGCTACTGTCGGTGTCCTGGGAACGGGGGTACCCAGACTTGCCTGCCTGCGGCCCACGGCGTGGATGGGCTGGCAGGTCTGTACGGCCCATCTTCATCGACAAGGCATTCAAGACCCTCGCGAGAGGCCAAGCACGGACGACTCAAGACCTCCGGAGGAGCGGCCTCGCCAGGCAGGCCCACGAGGGGCGGAGAGATCAAGGCAGGGCAAACCTCGCGAGGTCCTCATGACATGAGCCATGACGATCGAGGCCAGGCGGGCACCAGCGCGCAGTGTCCTTGTTTCCTCTTTGGTGCGAAGGGGGCAAGCGTAGGCGCGGAGTACCGAGGCATGAAGCAAAGGTTTCCATATTGGTGCAACGAGACCAAGACCAGAAGGACGGCAGGACGGAGGTCACCATGGAGCCCAAGACGGCGTCATCACCAGAGCCTTTGGCAGGCGAAGACCACCTTTTGTCAGGATAGCTTGTACTAGTTGTCCCCTTTCCAATTGGCCGTTGTTGGCTCCCTTCCTGCTCAATATTTGGGGAGAGGACCTGGGCCTATATAAGTAGAACTAGCCACCACAGTGAAGGGGGGACGGAAAACAGGACGAGAGACAACGAAAGACAAGAAGAGAGAGGATCGACCTCATCACAAGTCCACCAAGCACAAGAGCACCTCAACCTCAGGAGGCGGTTCTTCCCTTGTAACTGTTCTTCATCAGCCCAAGAGGCAATCCACCACCACACTGGAGTAGGGTATTACACCACAATGGTGGCCCAAACCAGTATAAATCTTGTGTCTTTCTGTGTTGTGAGTTAGTTGAGTTCATCTGGGAGATCTTAGAAAGCTTGGGCGTGGATTGATAGGGAGAAAACCTTCACGCGCACCCCATTGTTCGAACCTCAAGGGTTTGCTGGAACCCGTGATCCGACAGCTTCCATTGAACTTGGCCATGCTGAACTTTAGCTTGCCGTAGCATTGCTCTTCATTGTGTTGGGCTCGTAGATGATGACGTCCTTGACAAGGAGGATCGTCTCCCTCAATTTGCTCTTGTCGTGGAGGATTTCCATTGTCTTGTTGCTCTTGGTGAACTTGGGGTTTTTGGCGAGGAGGTCGTGGAACTTGACGATGCACTCGAGCTTGACAGTTCCTCTCTTGAACTTCTTCGTGAAGCGCTTCTCGGTGCTCACGATTTTGTCTGTTGCGCGTGCCTACAGATCGACTTGAATCTCGAGGGCACGTTGCGCCTCAAGTGCTTGAGCTTCACGTAGTTGTTGTTCTTGACATTGTGCCTCGGCATCTTGTTCATCTTGATGTTGTCTCGCCCGTTCTTCCTCTTCTTGATGGCGTTGGCATTGTCATTCTCGGGCTTGCACGAAAGTAGCTTGGTTTTGACGATGTCGTTGTTCTTGAGAGTTGTTGTCGTGTAGAGGATTGCGGTTTGCTTGATGATCCTGGCATGCGGCATGTCGAAGAGTATTCGATGTCGGGGTACTTGAGCCGGAGATGGTGTCATCGGAGTGTCGACTTGAGCGGCTCCTTCTTGAGTAGGACGATGAGGTAGAAGAGCGGCGGGCCATCATTGTTCGAATATCCTCCTTGAGAGATGCCATGGACGTGTTGAAGTAGTCTCGTGTACGTTGCTCATTGAGTCGTAAGTCGGTGGCGAGGTTGTCGATGCGCTCGGTCATTGCTTGTTGCTCTTCATGCAAAGCTCGTTCTGCACCGAAGAGGTATGTCTTTGTGACATAAGAAGACATGTCGTCGTCTTGCTCGATGAAGAGTGGGTAGGTAGATGTACTTGGGCTATCCATCATTCCAAGCAAATATGTGAGTGGGAGAAATATAAGAACTTATACCAAATGTACCTTGACTGATGTTCAAGACAGATCGATGATCACTCAAATGTGGAACAAGGAAATTTCACAATTGGTACCAATTCTTGTCGGTTTCTCACACCTACACAAGTAAAAGCTTATGGTGGAGCTCCGTTAGGATAGTGGCACAAAATTCGATGTAATTATTAGTGATCTGCAATAATGTTGGAAAAGATTCACAAATTTGCAAATGCAACAAGTAGACCACTAGCACGACATGGTACACGGGAACTCACACATGGAGAGATAAATGGGGTCATGCAACCAAGGAATGAGCCAAAATGTGGAAACCGCGAAAATGCTCTTGTTGCACAACACTAGATAGATGCTAGCATGATTGCACAATAGGCGGATACGAAGACTTGTGCACAAGCTACTAAGCAAAAATGCAACGACATCTATCATGAGAATGCTCTATGTATGGTATTCCGATGATATGACCCAAGATGATCAAGTATGACAATCATAATGTAGTATGATGCTATGGTTCTTGCTTAAAAGCTTTTTGCTTATCTTTCCCTTTTTGCTTAAAAGCTTTTGTGTCTCTTTTTATTTTGAGATCTTTTCTCATGCAATGCTTCATGAACCAAGATAGCAATTGTGTATGCGATGGCAACTTTGTGACACAAAAGATGATACCAAGATATGCACCAAGATGATATGGTATGTATGCTATGTGAAGTATGACCACTAATGTGCACAAGTTACGTTGCCGGCAATACTCAAAGGCTTGTCTCGATGGGTAAGATACGCAAAATTGGGCTATGATGGATATCAATGCAATGGCAAGATTGTATAATGATGGTGTACCACGATACCAAGAAGAGGTTACCGTTCTTGCTTACGGTATGGTGTCAAAATGGTGGAGTGCTTGTTGTCGATGAAGAATCCGTGGCGAAGATGAGCGGCGGTGATGTTGATGTCAAACCGTCCATAAGTAGCCGAAACACGTTAGGAAACGAGAACCGCAACTCAAATTCTCAAAGCAAAATGTGGCAAAACTGTGTCGGAGTGCGAGCAAGTAAGAAATGGTGGTTGCGGAAAGCGAGTGTTGTCGGTGTTCTGGGAACGGGGGTCCCCAGACTTCCCTGCCTGCGGCCCATGGTGTGGCTGAGCCAGCAGGCCATACGACCCGTCTTCACCAACAAGGCATCCAAGACCCTTGCGAGGGGCCAAGCCTTGCGAGGCGGATGACGCAATACCTCCTCTGGGGTGGCCTGGCCAGGCAGGCTCATGAGGAGCATAGATATCAAGGCGAGGCAAACCTCGCGAGGCTCTCGTGACGTGAGCCATGACAATCAACACCAGGCGGGCGCCAGGGCGCGCAGCGTCCTTGTTTCCTCTTTGGTGCAAAGGAGGCACGCGCGGCCGCGGGGTACCGAAGCCTCAGGCAAAGGTTGCCATTTTAGTGCAACAAGACCAAGACCGGGATGACTGCAAGATGGAGGTCATCGTGGAGCCCAAGACGGCGCCATCACCAGAGCTTTGTGCAGGCGAAGACTACTTTTGTCATGATGGATCATACTAGTTGTCCCCCTTCTAATTTGCCCGCCATTGTTGGCTCCCTTCCCGCTTGATATTTGGGAAGAGGACCAGGGCCTCTATAAGTAGAGCTAGCCACCATAGTAGGAGACGGACTCGTCGAATCCTGGCACCACAAGTTCATACGCACAAGAACACCTCAACCTCGGGAGGCTGTTCTTCCCTTGTACTGTTCATCATCAGCCCAAGAGGCAATCCACCACCACACTAGAGTAGGGTATTACACCACAATGGTGGCCCGAACCAGTATAAACCCTGTGTCTTTCTGTGTTGTGAGTTCGTCGAGTTCGTCTGCCAGATCTTAGCGAGCTAGAGTGTAGATTGGTAGAAGGGAAAGACTTCGCGCGCACCCTAGTGTTCCTACCTTAAGGGTTAGCCAGAACCCCACATCCACATTTGGCGCGCCAGGTAGGGGTGCGCCGTAGCTTCCTTTCCGTCAGTCCGTCGCTCCATCGTCTCCATGTCGGACGCTCGCTATGCTCGAGCTAGGCGTTGGGCTGCACTCGCCACCCGCGTCGCTCAGACGGCTCCCGTCGGCGGGCCACCTCGTCATTCTCCTTCCCCCGCCGCCAACGCTGCCACCGGCCTGGTGGGAAACAAGCAGCAGGCGTCCTCGCTGCATCCTTCAGTGCGCCAGGACGGCCGCACCGCTACTCCATCACTCACCCCTGCTGGTTCTTCGTCCCACGCGCACCACGCTCCCATGGAAGCACGGGCCACGCTCATCGCGGCGAACGAGCTCCTGCGTCACCGCCCCATCGACGACCTCTATGAGGAGTGGCTCAACCGCGTCGCCGAGCTCGTTCGTGCCACAGGGCGCTCTCCGACGCCGTCCCACTCTCTGCCTCCCCCTCAACCAGCCGCGGGCGATGGGGCTCATGGCGTGCCTCCACTGCCTCGTCCCCAAGACGGTGCCTTGGCACCAAGGCACGCCCCTCCGTGGCGTGATCCACCGCGCCCGACACCCGTGCGTGAAGAAAAAAGCTGCCAAGAAATCCCGCGGCCGCTAGAAGCTGCACCGGCGCTCCCCGCGCCACCTCATCAAGACCGCGTGCCACGTGCAGTGGCGCATCACGGACCTCGCCAAGACCAAGCTCCACCTCAGAAGCGCGCCCCGGTGACCATGGATGGCTATCGTGCCTTCACCCCCGAGCTGTGTAGCGTCGCCTGGCCAGGCAAGTTCAAGCCAGATCTACCTCCTCGATACGACGGCACCGCCGACTCTGCAGAGTTCCTGCAGCTCTATGAGCTGAGCATCGAAGCGGCCAACGGCGACGAAAAAGTCATGGCGAACTGGTTTCCCACGGCTCTCAAGGATGGGGCCCGCTCCTGGCTCCTGAACCTGCCGCACGGCTCGATCTCCTCCTGGGACGAGATGCGCGGCCGCTTTGTCGCCAACTTCCAGGGCACTCGCGCCCGCCCACCGGCCGTGGGCTATCTACGCCGCATCAAGCAACAGCCAGGAGAGACCCTCCAGAAGTACATCCAGTGCTTCAACAACACCCGCCTCAAGATCCCCAAGGTCATGGACGAAGCCATCATCTCCGCATTCTCAGACGGTGTTCGTGATGTCAAGATGATGGAAGTGCTAGCTATCCACGAAGAGCTTTGCACATCTCAGGAGCTGTTCAACCTAGCGCCCAAGTGCACAAGAGCCGAGGAGGGGTGCCTCTCTCTCCTTGAGCTGCCAGCTGCAGGGGTGGAGGAGAAGAAGGCCAAGGACGTGAAGCGCAAAGAGGCAGTAGTGTTGTAGCGGAGCCCGACACCAAGCGAGGCAGAGATCAACCCGAGTCATCCAAGAACGGCCGCCCGTTCTGCGCCTTCCACAACCTGAACACCCACAACACCAGTGACTGTCAAGAGCTCAGAGCCTTTCGGGAAGGACGCTTCGGTCGACGCCCGAGCGGAATGACCGGGGCTACGGCTGCGGAGGCGGATGCTGGGACGACCGTGGCCCGCGCCAGGAGTTGCGCGACTGGCCTCGTGAGGACCACTGGCAGGACCAACCTCGCGAGGGCGCCTGGAGGGACCCGCCTCATGAGGATCACCCCCAGGGCAACGCCGGTCTTCCCCCGTTGCCGTCTCCAAGAAGGAACGACGACCACCACCAGGACGAGGGGGCTGGGGGCTTCCAGGAGCCGTGTGCGATCGCTTGCATCTTAGGCGGTGCTCAGCCCCCAGCCTCTCAGTGCATCTTCAAACAGTTCGCTCACGAGGTGAACGTGACGCTCCCCAAGCTCGAGGCCACGCGCCCGCTCAGGTGGACCCAATGCGCCATCACCTTCAACTCGGCCGACCAGCTCAAGTGCGCAGCCACCGCTGGCACCCTGCCTATGCTATGCTCCCCAGTCATCAGCAATGTGCAAGTCACCAAGACTCTCATCAACGGCGGCGCAGGGCTCAATGTCCTGTACGTCGACACGTTCTACAACCTCCAAGTGCCCTATGAGCAGCTCCAGCCAACCAAGCCTTTCTCAGGAGTGACTGACGGTTCCACCACACCGATAGGGCAGGTCCGCCTGCCTGTCACCTTCAGGGAGCGCAAGAACTACTGCACCGAGCTCATCTACTTCGACATTGCGCACATCCGCCTGCCGTACAATGCCATCCTCGGGCATCCAGCCCTGGCCAATTTCATGGCAGTCACTCACTATGGCAACAACAACCTCAAGATGCCAGGAAGCGGGGGAATCATCACGGTCCCATGTGAAGAAAGGGATGCGGTGTGCTCCCTTGAGCGCGCCTTCCAAGCCGCAGCAATCGACAACCCAGATAGCAGAAGAGAAGGCCCTCCAGAGACCATCCCCAAGAAGAAGTTGCCGCGGCACGCAGGACCCCAAGAAGATGGCATCGCGTCAGGAGCCTCGTCAGGCTCAGCGCCCACTCCAGGGGCGCCTCCCTCCACTACATAGGAAAGCGCGCCCAGCGCCCTCCTCGGGCAGGGCTCGCGGGCTCTCTCCTGGAGAGCCTTAGACCTTGCCAACCTCACGAGGGAGGCGCTTGGGCACCACCTAGAAGCGTGCTTCACGGCACACTTTCCTCGGGAGAGCACGGGGCAAGGAGTGCCCACCGCTCAGGAGTTCATCACCAAGACCATCGAAGAACTACAAGAAGCAAGGGCCATGCGCGGCCACGGCCGCTCATAAGGTGCAGCACCCCATCCAGGCGAGGATGCCGGGCTGAGTGTCTGCATCGACATCCCAGGGCTCAACAAGGCCACATCTCAGGAACGCTTCTGGCCATCACGTGCGGGCCGCTGTGAGGGTCCACCACACAACTACGTTCGCATGCCCTTTGGCTTGCCGAGCGTGGCATCGGCCTATCGGCACGACGCCCGACAAGTCCTGGCGGCTCAGGAGGCCAGGTCCCACGCTGCTCTGGGGGAGATGGGGACGGTCTTCAGGGAACCTCCCGAGCACCCAGAGCCTCCCGAGGCTCAGGGTCCCGGTGGCTCATGAGGAGCCATTCCTTCAACCGATGGCTTCAGCTGCACCAACTCTACTTCATCTACAGGACCAGGTGACATCTTCCAAGCCCATTTAAGCTGGGAGTGCCCCTCAGGCTGCATTATTCCCATGCCACATGGGTCCGTCCCGATGGCATGTATCCTTTTTGCTATGCCTTTAGTTTACCTTGTTGGGGCGCCCCTCGGGCTGCATCATCCCCACGCCGCTCGGGCCAGACCCAGTGTCATGTATCTTCCTGCATCTATCCAAGTCGATCTGCTCTTCATGCTTAACCTACCAACTACTATTACCTGCTCAATCATCGCCTCCCTTGGGGCCCCTACACAGGCACGGCGCTGGTGCATGGGTCCGTCCCTGCCACGACCGACAAATTTGAGTGGTTGAGCTCTGGCTCGCGGCACGCGCCATGCACGTGACCTCACCAGGCCCTCGGTGCCTTCACTTCATCTGGACCAACCAGCGGCAGGCAGGAGGCAGTAACGGCAAACCATGCTTCTTCTTGTGCCTGTCCACAGGGACCCCGCGGGAAGGATAGCAGGCGGCACCACGAGTCTCCTTTTCTCTCTGCGATTCGCTTGTGCATTAAAAGGCGGGCTCCTGAGCATCGCGACTTAGGAGCTCTTACTGGCTCTCCAGCCCTCACCCCCTGGCCTTGACCATGGCATCGCGACCTGGCATACCAGCGGCGGCTGAGCTCGCTCGAGGGCGGGGACCTGAGGACGTAGAGCACTAAGAAGAGCTCGGGAGAAGGAAAACTCTTACGGACCGACCCAGCTATGTCGCGTAAGTTGGCGCCCAGCCCTAGCGCAACATCAGGGATCACCGCAAAGTCAGCAAGATAAGTCTCACCCTCGGATCGGCTAAATATTAGGGCCTAGTGGTCACTCACACCATGCCGCAACCCCGTTGCGGCCAAGTCATCTTCCTTTCTTTCCTTACCATGGCCGCTTGGGCCCTAAGGGGGGCCTCCTGAGCATCGCGCCTCAGGGGCTCTTACTGGACCTCGGGCCGTGCACCTCCTGGCCTTGGGACCGGGACCCGTCAGCATAGAGCAACAAGCTATCGTGACGAAGGAAAAGGGGGACCGAGCCTTAACGGGACACGCGTTCATCAAATCTTCATAACAAGGAAGATAAGTACAAAAGCATTGTGGATCCTTACATGTCCCCACGGGGTGATTCATGATTCTTCACAGGAAACAAAAGCTGATGCTAATGGGGATCCTATCTACATCCTTCCGCGGCGGACGCCATCATCAACAGTGGACCACGGGAGGCCGGCGCCAACCCCATCCAGATCGGCGGCGGCGGCGGCCGGACGCCATAGCCCTGCTCCGAGCATGATGAGAGCTCGGGGGGACGTAGCTGTCGTCGCTCGTCTCCGGAGTCTCATAGAGCTCATGAGAGCTGCTGGACTCCCAAGGGCTGCTGCTGCTGGAGTGGTCACGAGCGGAGCGTGCATCAGCCTCGCGCTCTTCTCCGTAGCAGCACTCCAGGCGGCGGCCCTCGGCATCGAAGACCTTGAAGAAGAGCATGGAGGCACCGTCGTACTCGAAGTGGATCGCGAGGGAGCCCCTCGCACAACAGACTCGAGCGATCTCCCCCCAGCCACGGGTCATGAAGATCTTGCCGGTGGGGACCGCTTCGATCTTCGCTCCAGTCGCTGGAGCGCTGCAGTTGGCATGCTGCAGCCAGAGCTCGAAAGGCCCCCTCGGTGGCATCACGTCGGAGAAGAACCGCGGGAAGCGGATCCAGGAGCTCGGAGGCATCGGCGCCCACAACACCAACTCGCGCGAGGAGTGCACGGCATGGACGGCACATGTCGCCATGGCGCCGCGACACCGGATGCAGCGTGGGAGGTGCTACTCATCACTTCGTCCTCCTGAGCCCTTGGCTTGGGCATACAGGGGTAGCGTGTACGCCGGTGGAGGCCGCTCGCACCTAGGTCTCATCACCACTTGCATCGCCGTTTCGTCACGGCGATGGATCGACCTCTTCTTCGGCGGGAGTGGCTCCGGGACATCCTGGGGGGGCTTTTCCCTTCTCTTCAGCGGAGAACCTTCTGATAGGCGCCATTGGAGCAAGCAGTGGAGCAAGGAGGAAGAAGAAGCAAGCAAGCGAGGAAGAGATGGGCGACGGGGGCTCCGCCCCCCTCACCATTTATAGCGGAAGAAGGCCAACCGGCACCCCACTTGATCGCAGGTAATGATGGTTTCCCTTGCATGCAGCAGGGACTTGTCAAGTCGTGTAGTCACCGAGGCAGTGTGGGGAAGCGGAGACGCCCACGTCCAATCAACCGCCACGCGTCAACCGAGGCCGCGGGCTTTGGGGCCCGCGGTGCTCCGAACTTGACCCTTGGCTTCACCGCGAAGCCAAGCCCGAGTGTACCTTGGGCCCAGGGGCTGCTGTCGACGTTCTGGGAACAGGGGTCCCCAGACATGCCTACCTGCGGCCCATGGCTTGGCTGAGCCAGCAGGCCGTACGACCCGTCTTCACCAACAAGGCATCCAAGACCCTCGCGAGGCGGACGATGCAAGACCTCCTCTGGGGTGGCCTGGCTAGGCATGCTCATGAGGAGCGGATATATCAAGGCGAGGCAAACCTCGCGAGGCTCTCATGACGTGAGCCATGACAATCGACACCAGGCGGGCGCCAGTGCGCGCAGCCAGTGCACGCAGCGTCCTTGTTTCCTCTTTGGTGCAAAGGAGGCAAGCGCAGCCGCGGGGTACCAAAGCCTCAGGCAAAGGTTGCCATTTCGGTGCAACAAGACCAAGACCAGGAGGACTGCAAGATGGAGGTCATCGTGGAGCCCAAGACGGCGTCATCACCAGAGCTTTGTGCAAGCGAAGACTACTTTTGTCAGGATGGCTCGTACTAGCTGCCCCCCTTCTAATTTGCCCACCATTGTTGGCTCCCTTCCCGCTTGATATTTGGTAAGAGGACTAGGGCCTCTATAAGTAGAGCTAGCCACTATAGTAGGAGACGGACTCATCGAATCCTGGCACCACATGTTCATACGCACAAGAACACCTCAACCTCAGGAGGTTGTTCTTCCCTTGTACTGTTCATCATCAGCCCAAGAGGCAATCCACCACCACACTGGAGTAGGGTATTACACCACAATGGTGGCCTGGACCAGTATAAACCCTGCGTCTTTCTGTGTTGTGAGTTCGTCGAGTTCGTCCAAAAGATCTTAGCGAGCTAGAGCATAGATTGGTAGAAGGGAAAGACTTCATGCGCACCCTAGTGTTCAAACCTTAAGGTTAGCCGGAACCCCACATCCGACAAGTGTCGTATTGGGTTGTGTATGTGGAAGTGGAATTGGAGAGGTGGTGGTGACCGAACTGAATTTTTCAGTTTCTTCAGGTTACGTCGGAAGTTCGGTGGTGGAGCGGTCATCCGGTCATCGGACGTCCGGTGGCTGGGCGGTTTCGGGCACGGGATGAACAACTAGGGTTCGAGGTGGTGGTGGCGAAATCAGTTAAATCCGGGCGATATTGTGGATGGAAAAGGTGGAGATGATGGAGGAAAGCTAGATCCACTCGTGGCAAAGAAAATCCATGGATCAAGTCCAACAAAACTTCATCACACCAACAAATCACAAAAAAAAAATTGGGGCTATTTTTGGTGGGGATTTTCGAAATTGGGGAAGAACACAACAAGATCAAGCTACAAAACCAAGAGGGGAGGCTCCGAAATCGTGATCGGCGTGGCTCTTGATACCAAGATGATGTAGCGTGGAACCCTAGATGGCCGATATTTCAAGAAAGGAGCTGCCCAATGAGGAACATGAAGAACATGAGGGGAAACACGAGGGAAAACATGAGAGAAACACCCAAACCAACGAGATTAGGTCACACATATGCTAGATCCTCTAAGCGCAAAAGGAGATACAAGATCCACGATCAATAAAGGACGATACAAAGGCAACCTGTTCTTCTCCGTGAGGAGGTCTTGAGGGGTCTTCCCATGAAGGGGTCTTGAATCCAAGGTGGATCTTCTCCGAAGAGGTAACGGTCCCTCACAATGGAGTAGATCCGGATGGATGAGTGAAGCTCTATCTCACATATGAGCTAACACAATGCTAACCCTAACTAGGAGGAGGAGGACGTCTATTTATAGTCTTCGTGCAAATGAGGGTGAAGTGAAAGGGGTACATGGGCCTCGGGCCCGGAACTGTGCGCAGACAGTTACCGGACGTCCGGTGTGTTATGGTCGCCCGGTGGCTCGTGGGCGTGCAGACGTCCGGTAGCTTCCAGACTTCCGTTGGTTCTGTCTCGGTTGAGGTGGCACCGGATTTTCGGAAATGGCCGGTCGTCTGGTCGCCGGTCGTCCGGTGACGTCCGACATTCGCTGCTTTGGCTCGGGTGCGGTGGTGCCGGTCGTTTGGTCCTGGACGGTCGTCCGCTCACTGGGAGGTGTGGCCGGTCGTCCGGTCCTGCTTGGACGTCCGCTCGTTGTAGCTCTCGTCGGATGGGACTTGGGCAGGTTGGGCTTCAGGTGCCGGACGTCGAGTGCCGGCCGTTGGTCCGGTGGCTGTAGCTTCTGTGGTAGCTCTTCTTCTTGGCACTTTGTGTCCTCGCCGTCTTGTGCGTAGGATGTAGCTGCTCCTTGGCTTTCCTCCAAGTACCTGATTACACATAGTGTTTCCGCTTGAGGTAGCAGCCATGTCTCATGTATAGAAAGTGGTAGTCCGGAGAGGAGCGAGTTCACCTTATCTTCGATAGCCTTTGCTCGGGCTCTTGTCATTGGTCCAAGTGGTGTCGTAGGAGACGTAGGTAGGTCCATTGGGATGACCTTGGGATGCTCCGCATCAATATGCTTGATGAATTGAGTGGCTCTACAATATTCTCCAAAGTTGATCTGCATAATGGATACCATCAAATTCGTATGAAATTGGGAGATGAATGGAAAACATCATTTAAAACTAAGTTTGGATTATATGAGTGGTCAGTCATGCCTTTTGGGTTAACTAATGCACCTAGTACTTTCGTGAGATTAATGAACGAAGTTTTACATGCTTTCATTGGACGATTTGTGGTAGTCTATTTTGATGATATACTGATTTATAACAGATCTTTGGAGGAACATTTGGAACATTTACGTGTTGTTTGTTATTGCTGTATGTGATGCATGTTTTTGGGACCTTGGGAACACTACAAAAAAGACACATTTGTGACATTTTGGGCCGAACGAATTTTTTTCCTGTCATACTTATGACACTTCTATGACAATAATTGTGACAAAACCCGGTATCATCATAGATGTGGTGGGCTCCTACTTCTTTGACAAAAAACATGACAAAAAATGGGCTTTTCATACTGGGCGGGCCAGAGCCGCAGCTACATGACATTCATTGGGCCGTCCATGATGGAAAAAACCGTGGTAGAAGCGAGGATGAGGAAAATATCGGTGTGTTCCCGGTTACGGTGGGTGGTCGGGGCCGAGTGATGCACGGAGGTTTGCGCGTTTCTCTCATACATGCACGCGCGTGGGTGCGAGGCGTTGGGCTCTAACTGAACCCAAGTGATTGCACTGCAGGCTATGCGTTACTAAACCCGAACGATCGATCAATGACTGTTAACTGAACCTGATCGAGCAATTACTTTGATACTGTTGCTAACTGAAGTCGATCGATGCTGCCTCTGGATGAACTATTAGCGTTGCTGGGGGGTTTGGATGAACAGTTCCCGGTGGGGGTGGATGAACAGGACCCCGTGGTGTTGCCTCTGGATGAACAGGACCACCCTGTGGAGGGATGGATGAACAGCAGACGGTGGAGGGCTGGATGAACAGTAGCCCGTGGAGGGGTGGTTGAGTAGGAGCCTGTGGAGAGGGCTGGTTGAACAGTAATCGATGGAGTAGCGCGCGGTGGAGACTGGATGAACAGGAGCCCGTGGATGAACAGTCGCAGGTGGAGGCTGGAGGGGGTCGACGCTGGATGAACAGTAGCTCGTGGAGGCTGGAGGGGGTCGACGGTGGAGATGAACAGTATCCTGTGGAGTCCCGTTTTGCGATACGCCACACCCCTCCCGATGAACAGGACCCCGTTTCGACTGTAGCGCTCCAACACAAGTCCGTTTCCTCTGTTTTGCAGTACACCACACCCCTCACGATGGACAGGACCCCCGTTTTGACCGTAGTGCTCCAACACAAGTCTGTTTCCTCCACTTTGCAGTACGCCACACTCCTCCCGATGAACAGGATCCCGTTTCGACCGTGGCCAGTCGAACACAAGGCTGTTTCCTCCGTTCTGCGGTACGCCAGGCCTCGTTTCCATCGGTTGTTCTGTCCAAGCCCTCCCGATGAACGCGACGACACATTCCGTTCCGACCCAGCCGGTTGGCTCCCCATGAACACGAGATGACGCTATTTCTCCATTCTGAACCAGCCATGTACACGAGCCCTGGCCATACGTATGCGCGCGTAGGCATTCGAGACCCCGCCCGTATGTACATACGTGGCCGTATTTACTTTCTTGCACCCTGGCCGCTGTACGTATGTGTACATGCTACATGCGCGCCTATACTACGACACGTGCGCGCCTCTACATCGACCAGTATGTATGTACACGTTCGCGACCAGAATGACAATGCTACGTACGCTTCGACCAGGTGGGTCCCGACTGTCAGGCACTTCCTTGCGTGCGAAGATGTAGCTGGTGGGTCCCAACAGTCAGGGGGGCAGACCATTTTTTTTTTGCCCGGACACACTTCCTTGCATGCGAAGATGTAGCTGGTAGGTCCCAGCAGTCAGGGGGGAAACATTTTTTTCATGAAATACGGTTGCCCGTCCGGTGGGTCCCTGCTGTCAGGTGGAGGAATCATTATTTTCCGCGTAATAAGGAGGCACTTCCTTGCTGCAGTCATGGACCCAGCTGTCAGCCTCTCCACGTATAGTCCACGTATGATGGAAGCCGTTCCTTGACCACGTTGACCACGTCGCGCTGAGAGCACCAGGGCAGTGGACGACGGCGAGGCCTAGGAAGGGGCAACGCGGAGCCGGGGAAGACGCAACAGTGGATGCCCACGCGTAGACGAGTATGAGGGTTCACTGGTTCGGCTGCGGTGTGAGGCTGCCCTCGCCGCAGAATAACAGGGGGTGTGGGTGAGTAGAGGGATGGCCTAGCCAGCGATGGGAGTAGTAGGGTGCGGTGAGGCCTCCACGGCATCACAACCGGCCACGGGAGGTAGGAGCACGTGGCACGACAGGTGCTGGTTTGGGCGGCTAGAGCAAGAAGACCAGAGGATGAAGAAGCACTACGGCATTGGATGAACATCGTGCGGTCACTGGAGCTAGAATCATTCATATTGACTAAGTTGACAAAGCCCTCCGTCACCGTCAACTTAGTAGGCCCACAAGTCAGCCTCCCACCAAGGTGGGTCCTAGCTAGCAGGGGGAGTATTCATTTCTTTCTGCGTAATAAGGAGGCACTTCCGGTGGGTCCGAGCTGACAGCAGGGGGAATGTTTTTTTCATGAAATACGGTGGCCTGTCCGGTGGGTCCCAGCAGTCAGGGGGGAAACGTTTTTTCACAAAATACAGTGGCCCGTCCGATGGGTCCCTGCTGTTAGGTGGAGGAATCATTATTTTCCGCATAATAAGGAGGCACTTCCTTACTACAGACGTGGACCCAACTGTAAGCCTCTCCACGTATAGTACAATTCCGATGGAAGTCGTTCCTTGACCACGTTGACCACGCCGCGCTCCGTTGCATACATGCGTCCATGGGCGTGGTGCGTCCCCACTATCAGCCTCTCACATACAATAATCTTCCGATGACTCTACGTTGTTCACCAGTTGACCACACCGTGCCGAGCGCACCAAGGCCGGTGGACGACAGCGAGGCCCTAGACTAGAATGACCCGGAGATGGGGAAGACGGGGAAGTGGAGTCGCAGATGGAGAGGAGTGGGAAACTTGACTGGTTCGGGTGCGCGACAGCACATCCGCGGTGCCACCCACGGGAGACAGGAGCAAGAACAGAGGTTGAAGAAGGAGCACGGCTGTTGGATTAACATCCAATGGTCCAGCTGCTAGAATCATTTGTTGATTAAGTTGACAAAGCCCTGCGTACACGTCTGCTTAGTAGGCCCACAAGTCAGCCACCAAATCTGAAGGGTCCCAGCTGTCAACGGGAGGAATAATTTTTTCGCATAACAAGGAGGCAGTTCCTTCCGTGTGAAGATACAGCCGGGGGGTTCCAGCTGTCAGGTGGAGGAAACATTTTTTTTGAGCTTAATAAGGAGGAACTTTCCATGCGTGCGACCATGGACCTCGTGGGTCCCAGCCGTCAAGCTCTCCACGTGCAGTCCTCTTCTGATGACTCTCGTTTGTTAACCACGCCACACCGAGCGGAGCGAGGCCATGGACGACGGTGAGGCCTCGGACGGGAATGACACGGAGATGGGAAGACGCGGCAGTGGAGTCGCAGATTGAGAGGAGGAGAAGGGTTATAACTCGTTCTAGTGCGGCATGGGCTGCAGTCGGTGGAGAATAACAGGAGGTGTGGAGGGGTGGAGGGATAGCCTGGCCGGCGGTGGGGTAGCGCTTCGCAGCGATGCGTCCTAAGCAGAGCCGCTAGCCGCTCGAGGCCGGACTAGGCGGTCCCGGCGGCGCTTGTGACAGCCTGATTTTTTGCCCTTTATTTTTCTAAGGTTTTTGCTTGACTTTTCTTTTTCCGTGGCTTTGTGGTCTGGAAAGTGAAGAAGATGCCTTCTTCTTTGCTTTCAGAGTGGCTTGTCATACCCAAATCCTTCCCTAGACCCTGTCATTTTCATCCTAGCCCAAATCCCAATATTCTTTTTCTTGGTAATATTCTTTTTTTATTAAAGGAATAACCCAAATTGCCCTAGGTTATGAAGCAACCTTAATTTCCATCACTCCTAAAATTCCCAAATAATTCTCATAAATTGTTTGGGTAATATCTTTCTCAAATATGGCAAAATATTTCATTTGTCATGTTTATCATCATGCTCAAATAATTCATTTCCTATTCTGCCCTAAATGGCAGAATGTGAAGCAAGTGCCATTTATCTTTTCCCAATTGACCTCAAACTTCTTGGACACCTTTTCCTGTCCATATCATTGCCACATGCCAAAGTGCAACCTCATTCGCCTAGTAATCATTTCATTATGATTTTCCAAAGTTCCTATCTGAGGGAACTGGTTGTGAAGGAAGCACAAGCTAGGCATATCCAAATGAGTTTTCATTTTGCATGATCTCTCATATCATCATATCATAGCCCTCCACCAAATAATAGCTCATGTCATGCCTCCATGTGAGCTCACCTTCAATTCTTTGATTCTGCCCAAAATTTCAGATTGTGAAGCAAGTATATTTTATCTTGCTCCATTATGGCTGCCAATTTTTCTAGGCCTTATTTTACCCATATAACTTACCTCCACCCATTTTGGGCATGTTTATCAAGCCATTTATCCTCTAGAATGTTTGTAAGTTTCTGGTCAGTGAAAATGTTTGTGAAGGAAGTACCATTTTTGTTTATCCAATTGGTATGAAATCTTTTGCAGCATCATCATATGGCCAAATAAGCCTGCCTTGCAAAGCAAATCCATTAATCCTTGATCCAAATCCTCTCCAAGTTACCAGGATGTAAGTCCTTCTTACCCTGAACTTACCAGACAACTCCATTTGACCCAATCACCTCTCTGTTGAGCAGCAGTACACGATCAAGTTTACTGCAGTAAACTCCAGGTGTTAACTGCCATTCAACCGTGTCACTTTTAACCAATCTACCACCACGGTTGCAACCTCCCCAGTAAGGACCAACCCCTAGACAACAATTGCCAGCCATTTGGCTCTTCTTGATGCCAATCTGCGCGTTGACCACCGTTTTGACGTGCAATGGCCGCGCCTAGAACGCTGTTTGTGCTGGACCCCCTCCTCCTCTCGGCGTCTTCGAGCTCGTGAGCATGTCCATTGTCCTCCTCTCATCGTCGCCGATCACCTGGACTCCTCTTCCCCTCCATCCGTTTGCTCACCGATGCAAGCCGCCGCGCGTCCACGAGCGCACAATGCCGACAGTGCATTAGTGGCGTCCGGATCCTTCTCTTTGCGCTCCCTTGGTCTCCTGTGCTCCATGAAGCTCTCCCCTGTGCCTCCCCCGTCGCCTTCCCCCGAGCTCGAGCCCGTGCCCACGCGTCCGCGGCACCGGACACGCGTTCGCGGCGGTGCCACCTCGACCTCCTCCCCCACTGACTATTTAAGCCATCCCCGAGCACCTCCGACCTCAGCACCAGCCTCACAACCGTCCTCCGGTCCCGCCTAGCCATCCCCTCGAGCCCAAGGAGCTCTCTGGAGTCTCCATTGCCGCCATGGCCGCCGCACGGCCTCGGCTAAATTTAGCCAACCCGAGCCCTCTCCCTCCCTCCTGACCTCACCAGAGGACTGCCCGGACCACATAGCCCCTCCCCCAACCCTCCATTCATCGTCGGAACCACCATGGTCGCGGGTCTCCTCCTACCCGAGCCCTCGCCCGCGCCCTCTGTTCCCTGCGTCGCCGCCTCCCTACTCCTCCCCGGCGCCGGCCGACCCTCTGGATGGGTGCGGCAGGCCTCTGCGCACCCGCCGGTGCCCTCAGCCAGGCGGGAGATGGCCAGAGCCGGCCGGGCCCTCGCCGGCAGCGCTCTACCTCGCCTCGCTCCTGTCCCCGGTCGGGAGGAGGAAGACAGGCGCACGAGGAGAGAGAGATGACTCCGCAGGCCCCGCACGACAGCCTCAGCAGCGTTGACCCCGACCCGCCCGTCAGGCGCACAGCGTTGCGGCCCCGCCCTGCTGACTGGATAAGTGGAAGCGTACATCCCAGAAGTACGTTTTCATCTTCAGAAAGCGTATTATCGTGTGAGTACATTTACTTTTACAGTAAGCGTATTTCCTTTCTTCTTCAGCCCTGAATGCGTTTTCACTTCAGTGAAAGCATATTTCGCTGATTGCGCTTTCTGCTTTTCTGTCCAGGCCTAGATTTTGAAGTTTTTCATTACATATGAGTCCCTGGCAGAAAACACCTCATATCTTTTTAACCACAACTCCAAATGAGGTGATTCCAAAGCCCATTTCTTCATCTCGTTGAACCCGTTCTGTTGGTTTCATTTTCACTGTGGTTTGACACTGTGAAAATAACCTTTTTGCCCTTGCACGTAAACAACCCCTCCGAGAGAGAACTGTTTCCGGCAAATCGTTCCGCCGCTTCACCGCACTTCTTCCCGGGAGCATTCTCCATCCCCAGGAAAGCCACAATACCCACTTGCATGATAGTCATGCAGTAGCCATGGTTTTCAACTTGAATATTTATTAAATGATTGCTTGCTTAAAAGATGGTTATCGTTGTTTCGGTAATGTTTCTGAGTTAGTGCTTACTTGTTTGCTATGTTGTTATGCACCTGGTTATCATGCCCTGCTAGTTGTTAGTATTACTTTCATATTGCCATGCTTAATTGTAGTACATGTTGGGTTGGTCATGCTCTTCGGTGCATGACTAACGTCGGTTACCGAGTATTGTTAATAGGCATTGTTTCGTTGCTAGTAGTTGGTTAAGTGTTACTCGGTGATGTTATTGATAAGTTCTTGCATGTTATTTATGGTTAATGCTAGTGGCCATGTTATGTTATACTATGAGTAGTGTTGCACTTGTAATATTTATGCTCGTCATTATGCCATGTTCAGTTTGAGATTATTTCATAGTTGATATGATGGACAGTTGTGTTGCATCCTGTGCTTATGCTGATATCATGCTCATGCTTTGTAAATGCATCATGTTATTTTATCATGGCTCAACATATTGCATTCAAGTTTAACCGGATTTAATTGAACTTGAACAACTGTTGGCTGAGTCATGGTGCCGCCAGATCGAAACTGACCAGTGCAACCATGCTTACCGTATGGGTAAGGTCCTAACTGGGTCTATTGACATGCATCTTGCCGGTGCCTCCAACTAGGGAAGGTTATGGGCGTGCGTACCCTGGCCCGGTAAGCAGACATAACCTTGTGTGCCCGTTGTTTTTATGGATTCGGTCCCCGTGAGGGAGTTTGACCACGACGGTGGTCGGGGTGCCCGTTGTTAGACACGGGGCCACCCAGGACTAACCCAATTGGGAGTGGGCTAGAGCGGCCGGGAGAGTGTCATGACAATAGATCGGTTTTGTCAAAACGCCGTTGGTCCACCCGAATGGGAGTGCGAGACCATGGGTTCTGTGGTGTGGGTACAGTGGGCTAACCTCTAGAGGGTGTATATTAATCTATCGATAGTCGCGCCCGCGGATAAGGGCCAAGTTCATGTCGGTCCCACCTTGAGTCAACAGTATTAATAATAACTTGATTAATAACAACCCCGATTCGAAGATGACATAAGTTGGTTTTGATCGCCGTAAGGATCACGGGCCAAATATTGGTAGTGGTTGTGATCGCCGTAAGGATCACGGTTTGAGACCAAGTGTTTGTTGGGGAACGCAGTAATTTCGAAAATTTTCCTACGCACACGCAAGATCATGGTGATGCACAGCAACGAGAGGGGAGAGTGTTGTCTACGTACCAACGCAGACCGACTGCGGAAGCGATCACACAACGTAGAGGAAGTAGTCGTACGTCTTCTTCCCGATCCGACCGATCCAAGCACCGTTACTCCGGCACCTCCGAGTTCTTAGCACACGTTCAGCTCGATGACGATCCTCGGGCTCCGATCCAGCAAAGCGTCGAGGAAGAGTTCCGTCAGCACGACGGCGTGGTGACGATCTTGATGTACTACCGACGCAGGGCTTCGCCTAAGCACTACAACGGTATGATCGAGGTGGAATTTGGTGGCAGGGGGCACCGCACACGGCTAAGGAACGATCTCAAGGATCAACTTGTGTGTCTTGGGGTATCCCCTGCCCCCGTATATAAAGGTTGGAGGGAGGGGGGCTGGCCGGCCAGAGAGAGGGAGGCGCAGGGGGAGTCCTACTCCTACCGGGAGTAGGACTCCCCCCTCCAATCCTATTCCAACTAGGACTATCAAGGGGGAAAGGAGAGAGAGGGGGGCCGGCCCCTTCTCCTAGTCCTACTAGGACTTGGGGAAGGGGGGGGGGGCGCGGCCAGGCTGTGGGCTGCCCCTTTTCTCTTTTCCACTAAGGCCCAATAGGCCCATTAGTCTCCCGGGGGGTTTCGGTAACCCTCCCGGTATTCCGGTAAAATCCCGATTTCACCCGGAACACTTCCTATGTCCAAACATAGGCTTCCAATATATCAATCTTTACGTCTCGACCATTTCGAGACTCCTCGTCGTGTCCGTGATCTCATCCGGGACTCCAAACAACCTTCGGTACATCAAAATGCATAAACTCATAATAACTGTCATCGTAACGTTAAGCGTGCGGACCCTACGGTTCGAGAACAATGTAGACATGACCGAGACACGTCTCCGGTCAATAACCAATAGCGGGACCTGGATGCCCATATTTGCTCCTACATATTCTACGAAGATCTTTATCGGTCAGACCGCATAACAACATACGTTGTTCCCTTTGTCATCGGTATGTTACTTGCCCGAGATTCGATCGTCGGTATCCAATACCTAGTTCAATCTCGTTACCGGCAAGTCTCTTTACTCGTTCCGTAATACATCATCTCACAACTAACATATTAGTTGCAGTGCTTGCAAGGCTTATGTGATGTGCATTACCGAGAGGGCCCAGAGATACCTCTCCGACAATCGGAGTGACAAACCCTAATCTTGAAATACGCCAATCCAACATCTACCATTGGAGACACCTGTAGTACTCCTTTATAATCACCCAGTTACGTTGTGACGTTTGGTAGTACCCAAAGCGTTCCTCCGGTAAACGGGAGTTGCATAATCTCATAGTTATAGGAACATGTATAAGTCATGAAGAAAGCAATAGCAACATACTAAATGATCGGGTGCTAAGCTAATGGAATGGGTCATGTCAATCAGATCATTCAACTAATGATGTGACCTCGTTAATCAAATAACAACTCTTTGTTCATGGTTAGGAAACATAACCATCTTTGATTAACGAGCTAGTCAAGTAGAGGCATACTAGTGACACTCTGTTGGTCTATGTATTCACACATGTATTATGTTTCCGGTTAATACAATTCTAGCATGAATAATAAACATTTATCATGATATAAGGAAATAAATAATAACTTTATTATTGCCTCTAGGGCATATTTCCTTCAGTCTCCCACTTGTACTAGAGTCAATAATCTAGATTACACAGTAATGATTCTAACACCCATGGAGCCTTGGTGCTGATCATGTTTTGCTCGTGGAAGAGGCTTAGTCAACGGGTCTGCAACATTCAGATCCGTATGTATCTTGCAAATCTCTATGTCTCCCACCTGGACTAAATCCCGGATGGAGTTGAAGCGTCTCTTGATGTGTTTGGTCCTTTTGTGAAATCTGGATTCCTTTGCCAAGGCAATTGCACCAGTATTGTCACAGAAGATTTTCATTGGACCCGATGCACTAGGTATGACACCTAGATCGGATATGAACTCCTTCATCCAGACTCCTTCATTTGCTGCTTCCGAAGCAGCTATGTACTCCGCTTCACATGTAGATCCCGCTACGACGCTTTGTTTAGAACTGCACCAACTGACAGCTCCACCGTTTAAAGTAAACACATATCCGGTTTGCGATTTAGAATCGTCCGGATCAGTGTCAAAGCTCGCATCAACGTAACCTCTTACGGTGAGCTCTTTGTCACCTCCATATACGAGAAACATATCCTTAGTCCTTTTCAGGTATTTTAGGATGTTCTTGACCGCTGTCCAGTGATCCATTCCTGGATTACTTTGGTACCTCCCTGCTAAACTTATAGCAAGGCACACATCAGGTCTGGTACACAGCATTGCATACATGATAGAGCCTATGGCTGAAGCATAGGGAACATCTTTCATTTTCTCTCTATCTTCTGCAGTGGTCGGGCATTGAGTCTGACTCAACTTCACACCTTGTAACACAGGCAAGAACCCTTTCTTTGCTTGATCCATTTTGAACTTCTTCAAAATTTTGTCAAGGTATGTGCATTGTGAAAGTCCAATTAAGCGTTTTGATCTATCTCTATAGATCTTTATGCCTAATATGTAAGCAGCTTCCCCGAGGTCTTTCATCGAAAAACTTTTATTCAAGTATCCCTTTATGCTATCCAGAAATTCTATATCATTTCCAATCAGCAATATGTCATCCACATATAATATTAGAAATGCTACAGAGCTCCCACTCACTTTCTTGTAAATACAGGCTTCTCCAAAAGTCTGTATAAATCCAAATGCTTTGATCACACTATCAAAGCGTTTATTCCAACTCCGAGATGCTTGCACCAGTCCATAAATGGATCGCTGGAGTTTGCATACTTTGTTAGCTCCCTTTGGATCGACAAAACCTTCTGGTTGTATCATATACAACTCTTCTTCCAGAAATCCATTTAGGAATGCAGTTTTGACATCCATCTGCCATATTTCATAATCATAAAATGCGGCAATTGCTAACATAATTCTGACGGACTTAAGCATCGCTACGGGTGAGAAGGTCTCATCGTAGTCAATCCCTTGAACTTGTCGAAAACCTTTCGCGACAAGTCGAGCTTTATAGACAGTAATATTACCGTCAGCGTCAGTCTTTTTCTTTAAGATCCATTTATTCTCAATTGCTTGCCGATCATCGAGCAAGTCAACCAAAGTCCATACTTTGTTTTCATACATGGATCCCATCTCAGATTTCATGGCCTCAAGCCACTTTGCGGAATCTGGGCTCACCATCGCTTCTTCATAGTTTGTAGGTTCATCATGATCTAGTAGCATGACTTCCAGAACTGGATTACCATACCATTCTGGTGCGGATCTCACTCTGGTTGATCTACGTGGTTCAGTAGTATCTTGTCCTGAAGCTTCATGATCATCATCATTAGCTTCCTCACTGATTGGTATAGGTGTCGCAGAAACAGTTTTCTGTGATGTACTATTTTCCAATAAGGGAGCAGGTACAGTTACCTCGTCAAGTTCTACTTTCCTCCCACTCACTTCTTTCGAGAGAAACTCCTTCTCTAGAAAGTTTCCGAATTTAGCAACAAAAGTCTTGCCTTCGGATCTGTGATAGAAGTTGTATCCAATAGTTTCCTTTGGATATCCTATGAAGACACATTTCTCCGATTTGGGTTCGAGCTTATCAGGTTGAAGCTTTTTCACATAAGCATCGCAGCCCCAAACTTTAAGAAACGACAACTTTGGTTTCTTGCCAAACCACAGTTCATAAGGTGTCGTCTCAACGGATTTTGATGGTGCCCTATTTAACGTGTATGAGGCCGTCTCTAAAGCATAACCCCAAAACGATAGCGGTAAATCAGTAAGAGACATCATAGATCGCACCATATCTAGTAAAGTACGATTACGACGTTCGGACACACCATTACGCTGTGGTGTTCCGGGTGGCGTGAGTTGCGAAACTATTCCACAATTTTTCAAATGTACACCAAACTCGTAACTCAAATATTCTCCTCCACGATCAGATCGTAGAAACTTTATTTTCTTGTTACGATGATTTTCAACCTCACTCTGAAATTCTTTGAACTTTTCAAATGTTTCAGACTTATGTTTCATTAAGTAGATATACCCATATCTGCTTAAATCATCTGTGAAGGTGAGAAAATAGCGATATCCGCCACGAGCCTCAATATTCATCGGACCACATACATCGGTATGTATGATTTCCAATAAATCTGTTGCTCTCTCCATAGTACCGGAGAACGGTGTTTTAGTCATCTTGCCTATGAGGCACGGTTCGCAAGTACCAAGTGATTCATAATCAAGTGGTTCCAAAAGCCCATCAGTATGGAGTTTCTTCATGCGCTTTACACCGATATGACCTAAACGGCAGTGCCACAAATAAGTTGCACTATCATTATTAACTTTGCATCTTTTGGCTTCTACATTATGAATATGTGTATCACTATCATCGAGATTCAACAAGAATAGACCACTCTTCAAAGGTGCATGACCATAAAAGATATTACTCATATAAATAGAACAACCATTATTCTCTGATTTAAATGAATAACCGTCTCGCATCAAACAAGATCCAGATATAATGTTCATGCTCAACGCTGGCACCAAATAACAATTATTTAGGTCTAATATTAATCCCGAAGGTAGATGTAGAGGTAGCGTGCCGACCGCGATCACATCGACTTTGGAACCGTTTCCCACGCGCATCGTCACCTCGTCCTTTGCTAGCGTCCGCTTATTCCGTAGTCCTTGTTTCGAGTTGCAAATATTAGCAACAGAACCAGTATCAAATACCCAGGTGCTACTGCGAGCTCTAGTAAGGTACACATCAATAACATGTATATCACATATACCTTTGTTCACTTTGCCATCCTTCTTATCCGCCAAATACTTGGGGCAGTTCCGCTTCCAGTGACCAGTCTGCTTGCAGTAGAAGCACTCAGTTTCAGGCTTAGGTCCAGACTTGGGTTTCTTCTCCTGAGCAGCAACTTGCTTGCTGTTCTTCTTGAAGTTTCCCTTCTTCTTCCCTTTGCCCTTTTTCTTGAAACTAGTGGTTTTGCTAACCATCAACACTTGATGCTCCTTCTTGATTTCTACCTCCGCAGCTTTCAGCATTGCGAAGAGCTCGGGAATAGTCTTGTTCATCCCTTGCATATTATAGTTCATCACGAAGCTCTTGTAGCTTGGTGGCAGTGATTGGAGAATTCTGTCAATGACGCAGTCATCTGGAAGATTAACTCCCATCTGAATCAAGTGATTATTATACCCAGACATTTTGAGTATATGCTCACTGACAGAACTGTTCTCCTCCATCTTGCAGCTATAGAACTTATTGGAGACTTCATATCTCTCAATTCGGGCATTTGCTTGAAATATTAACTTCAACTCCTGGAACATCTCATATGCACCATGACGTTCAAAACGTCGTTGAAGTCCCGATTCTAAGCCGTAAAGCATGGCACACTGAACTATCGAGTAGTCATCAGCTTTGCTCTGCCAGACGTTCATAACATCTGGTGTTGCTCCAGCAGCAGGCCTGTCACCCAGCGGTGCTTCCAGGACGTAGTTCTTCTGTGCAGCAATGAGGATAATCCTCAGGTTACGGACCCAGTCCGTGTAATTGCTACCATCATCTTTCAACTTTGCTTTCTCAAGGAACGCATTAAAATTTAACAGAACAACAGCACGAGCCATCTATCTACGATCAACATAAACAAGCAAGATACTATCAGGTACTAAGTTCATGATAAGTTTAAGTTCAGTTAATCAAATTACTTAAGAACTCCCACTTAGATAGACATCCCTCTAATCCTCTAAGTGATCACGTGATCCAGATCAACTAAACCATAACCGATCATCACGTGAGATGGAGTAGTTTTCAATGGTGAACATCGTTATGTTGATCATATCTACTATATGATTCACGCTCGACCTTTCGGTCTCCGTGTTCCGAGGCCATATCTGTATATGCTTGGCTCGTCAAGTATAACCTGAGTATTCTGCGTGTGCAACTGTTTTGCACCCGTTGTATTTGGACGTAGAGCTTATCACACCCGATCATCACGTGGTGTCTGGGCACGACGAACTTTGGCAACGTGCATACTCAGGGAGAACACTTCTTGATAATTTAGTGAGAGATCATCTTATAATGCTACCGTCAATCAAAGCAAGATAAGATGCATAAAAGGATAAACATCACATGCAATCAATATAAGTGATATGATATGGCCATCATCATCTTGTGCTTGTGATCTCCATCTCCGAAGCACCGTCATGATCACCATCGTCACCGGCGCGACACCTTGATCTCCATCGTAGCATCGTTGTCGTCTCGCCAATCTTATGCTTCCACGACTATCACTACCGCTTAGTAATAAAGTAAAGCATTACATCGCGATTGCATTGCATACAATAAAGCGACAACCATATGGCTCCTGCCAGTTGCCGATAACTCGGTTACAAAACATGATCATCTCATACAATAAAATCAGCATCATGCCTTGACCATATCACATCACAACATACCCTGCAAAAACAAGTTAGACGTCCTCTACTTTGTTGTTGCAAGTTTTACGTGGCTGCTACGGGCTTAAGTAAGAACTCATCTCACCTACGCATCAAAACCACAACGATAGTTCGTCAAATAGACTCCGTTTTAACCTTCTCAAGGACCGGGCGTAGTCACACTTGGTTCAACTAAAGTTGGAGAGACAGTCTTCCGCAAGCCATCTATGTGCAAAGCACGTCGAGGGAACCGGTCTCGCGTAAGAGTACGCGTAAGGTTGGTCCGGATCGTCTCACCCAACAATACCGCCGAACCAAAGTATGACATGCTGGTAGGCAGTATGACTTGTATCGCCCACAACTCACTTGTGTTCTACTCGTGCAAATAACATCAAACCATAAAACCTAGGCTCGGATGCCACTGTTGGGGAACGCAGTAATTTCGAAAATTTTCCTACGCACACGCAAGATCATGGTGATGCACAGCAACGAGAGGGGAGAGTGTTGTCTACGTACCAACGCAGACCGACTGCGGAAGCGATCACACAACGTAGAGGAAGTAGTCGTACGTCTTCTTCCCGATCCGACCGATCCAAGCACCGTTACTCCGGCACCTCCGACTTCTTAGCACACGTTCAGCTCGATGACGATCCTCGGGCTCCGATCCAGCAAAGCGTCGAGGAAGAGTTCCGTCAGCACGACGGCGTGGTGACGATCTTGATGTACTACCGATGCAGGGCTTCGCCTAAGCACTACAACGGTATGATCGAGGTGGAATTTGGTGGCAGGGGGCACCGCACACGGCTAAGGAACGATCTCAAGGATCAACTTGTGTGTCTTGGGGTGTCCCCTGCCCCCGTATATAAAGGTTGGAGGGAGAGGGGCTGGCCGGCCAGAGAGAGGGAGGCGCAGGGGGAGTCCTACTCCTACCGGGAGTAGGACTCCCCCCTCCAATCCTATTCCAACTAGGACTCTCAAGGGGGAAAGGAGAGAGAGGGGGGCCGGCCCCTTCTCCTAGTCCTACTAGGACTTGGGGAAGGGGGGCGCGCGGCCAGGCTGTGGGCTGCCCCTTTTCTCTTTTCCACTAAGGCCCAATAGGCCCATTAGTCTCCCGGGGGGTTTCGGTAACCCTCCCGGTATTCCGGTAAAATCCCGATTTCACCCGGAACACTTCCTATGTCCAAACATAGGCTTCCAATATATCAATCTTTACGTCTCGACCATTTCGAGACTCCTCGTCATGTCCGTGATCTCATCCAGGACTCCGAACAACCTTCGGTACATCAAAATGCATAAACTCATAATAACTGTCATCGTAACGTTAAGCGTGCGGACCCTACGGTTCGAGAACAATGTAGACATGACCGAGACACGTCTCCGGTCAATAACCAATAGCGGGACCTGGATGCCCATATTGGCTCCTACATATTCTACGAAGATCTTTATCGGTCAGACCGCATAACAACATACGTTGTTCCCTTTGTCATCGGTATGTTACTTGCCCGAGATTCGATCGTCGGTATCCAATACCTAGTTCAATCTCGTTACTGGCAAGTCTCTTTACTCGTTCCGTAATACATCATCTCACAACTAACATATTAGTTGCAGTGCTTGCAAGGCTTATGTGATGTGCATTACCGAGAGGGCCCAGAGATACCTCTCCGACAATCGGAGTGACAAACCCTAATCTCGAAATACGCCAGCCCAACATCTACCATTGGAGACACATGTAGTACTCCTTTATAATCACCCAGTTACGTTGTGACGTTTGGTAGTACCCAAAGCGTTCCTCCGGTAAACGGGAGTTGCATAATCTCATAGTTATAGGAACATGTATAAGTCATGAAGAAAGCAATAGCAACATACTAAACGATCGGGTGCTAAGCTAATGGAATGGGTCATGTCAATCAGATCATTCAACTAATGATGTGACCTCGTTAATCAAATAACAACTCTTTGTTCATGGTTAGGAAACATAACCATCTTTGATTAACGAGCTAGTCAAGTAGAGGCATACTAGTGACACTCTGTTGGTCTATGTATTCACACATGTATTATGTTTCCGGTTAATACAATTCTAGCATGAATAATAAACATTTATCATGATATAAGGAAATAAATAATAACTTTATTATTGCCTCTAGGGCATATTTCCTTCAGTGTTGGTCGTGGTTGTGATCGCCGGAAGGATCACGGTGGTATCGAGGATACCGAGTTGTTGGATATTCGTGATGTTGTGCGAGAATCATGGGTAAAGATCAAGCTCCTTGTGGTCATTTAATGATTACTATGTTATTGTTTATACCAAGCTTGATTTGATCCTGAGATGATCGTGTGATGTCTGAGGTTGGTAAGTGCTGCGAGTGATGGTTACGAGATGACCCGAGCAGAATAATTGGTGCATGTAATGTTATCCTGTTGCATGCTAGTATCATCAGATTCATATGTTCATGCTACACTCATATTGTTCTAGCGGTATCATGTTCATGTTGCCTTTGGATTCTTAGTGGCTATTATAATTATTTTCATGATGGTAGCTGGTATTATTTTGGGAGTACTACTTTGGATGTCATGTTGTTCATGTCATGTTATTATGAGTATCTCATGTTAATTCCTGCTTAACCTGTAATTTCCATGATGTTGTTTGTCTTGAATGCTTCTGCTTTATTGTGAGCTTGCAAGTACATTCAATGTACTGACCTGGCGTGTCATGTCAGCTTGCAGGTCGTGCCTGGATTACATGCTTGTTTGCTGTGGATTCTTTGTTTGCGAGTTAGGATAAGCGTTCCAGGCAGAGTCCCTGCGGATTGGAGTTCACCACCATCGTTGTTGTTCCGCTACCAGTAGTTTTTCCGCTGCTAGAGTTATTCCGCTGCTTCGAGTTGTTCTGCTGCTTGCATAGAGCAACTGAGGATGGCGTAGTGTCGCCGTGCCGATGTTATTCATTGTAATATCGGAGACCTTGTAATCATATTCGTGTAATAATAGAAAGCTGGTTTGTTCTATGATAAGAAGTGCCGTATTCCAGAAGACTTCTCCTCGATCTCTGGGCTGGAATACGGGGCGTTCCGGTTTCCTCTGAGCCTGGGTACCACAACGCTAGAGGTAGAAGACGAGAGATTGAAGGTGCATGCCGGCCATTGGATATAAATCCAATGGTTGTGGATGTCATAATCATTTGCTGACCAAGTTGACAACGCCCTGCGTAGGCTTCGACCTATTGGCCCACATGTTAGCCTGCAAAAATGTGGCATATATTTAACCCATGTTTTCTAGAATGTACAGTCCATTTGTTGGGCTGGGTGAACAAATAATTTCGCGTCAATGCGGCCCATTTATATTTTCTAAGGAATCCCAGCCTATTTGCACTTCCTTCAAATACACGTATTAGCTGGGCTCATTATATATATAATGTTATGTTAGAAGGAGCAACTAATATCAAAAAATAAACCGGAGAGGCACAATTTTTATATACATAATTAACAAATTAGCGAGTTATTGCTCAAAATAAAAATGAGTGCGTTATTATTACATTGGTCCTTAAAATCTTCGCAAGCTTTTGTAGGAAATCACCAGGATTTTCCTTGCCTGTGAGTCAAAAACAACCAGGATTTTCCTTGCCAACTTCTATTAAACATTTACTATTATAAGTTAATGACATGTGGGATGTTTTTATAATGTATATATAAGTCTCTATAAAATATATGATAATATTAATAATATAAATATATATAATGTGGTTAAAAAATACATTGGGCTGCCGATCTTTAAGAAAAAGCCCATAGGCCCGTATGGACCTTAAAAAATAAGTTGAAACCACTGTCACCGTATGTCGTGGGCTACGCATTTTAAAATACAAAAGCTAGGCCTAGCTGATACTTGTTCGCCCTCTGGAAAAAAATGATACCAGATCCCTGAGCGAACTGGATTAAAGAGGGGGGCCGGCGGCACGACTGAAGAAGCACATCAGGAGCAATTTTTTTCTTCAGTGGATGGCTCTCGATGGCGTTTTTTTACTTGCCTCTGCACCATACAACTTGTATTTTTAGCCTCCTAGTCCGTGGTGGACTAGCAGCCCATTTGCTGGGTGGGCCAAACTACAGAAACCAGCACTCAATTTTTTATCCCAAAAAACTAACGCAGTACTATGTTTGTTTTGGGGCCGAAAACATTACGGCAGGGTTGAGCGGGGGGGGGGGGGGGGGCAAGACAGAGCAAAAAGATAAAAAAGAGCTGATGCGCCGTTGCTACTCTAACAAAGCAGGTGCAATTCTTCTCGGGAAGAAGGTGTGCCATTGACACCCACACGTCACATACCCCACAGTAGGCATACTAACAAGTTCACACACAAGTACAATAGAAAAGGTAAACATTCGTATCAAACTCAGGTTCAGAGGACACGTTTATATTCATAGCCAACATTCACTATCAACAACTCAAAAGATTCATATATACACAAGTTCAGCATGTCTGTGGATCCAAATGATTGATAGATCACACAACAATATTCATAGATAATTCACAAAAAGATTCAGATATACACATGTTCAGTATGTTTATGCATCCCAATGGTTGAGATCATAGCCAATATGATCCATGGACGAACTTTAATTACCTAGGGTACAGACTGGTAAATGGTGTTCAGTCAGAGGTACTTCTTGCTAAAATTAATGCTTGTACGAGTAAACTTTCGAGTACATATGTGACGCCCCGAGACCCGAAACTTTTAAAATATTTCATTTTCGGAACCACCCATAAACACATTTGCAAATAATCACATGCCTTTTCCCGCTTCAAGTTTGGTCCCCAAACTTTGCCCGTATTTTCTTTCATCGCTTTCCCGATCTCCAGAAAAATTCCGAACATTTTTTGGACACTTCGAAATCCTACACTCCTTTCAAACTCCTTTAGCGCAAGTTAAATAATTTTGGATTTAACTTCCCTGATTTTTGCCGGAACCATTTTTGTTGGGTTGGGAATATTTCATTTAGCCCTACAAAATATGTCCCACCATCTAATTCTTGTTCATGGTCTTTTCTCTTAATTATTTTGACCTCTCTCTCTATTTTTTTCTCTTCATCTAAAGGGAATAAGGGAGAGAGGAAGAGCCCAGCCAACCTCTTGGGCCTCCTATAGCCGCCGGCCACTAGGCCAAGGTCCAGTCGAACCTCCCATGCCTAACCCTAGCCCGCAGCCCCGCAATCTGCTCGTTCCCCTCCTCTCGATCTCTCTCTCTCGTCCCCCACACCGCCACCACTCACACACACACATGCATCGGGCCAGGGAGAGGAGCTCCATGCACCCGATCCCCTCGCCGCCTCCACCGCGAGACCCCCACGTCCGACCTCCTCCTTGCTGCCCTTGGTGCCGTGCCACCGGACCTCCTCGTCGCCCTCATCGTCGACCATCGCTGCCCCTGCAGCCTTCCCTCCTCTGCGTCGTCGCCTCCCATGGCGCTGCACCCGGCCTCCCGCGCCACCACCATCTCCAGTCGCCTGCGTCGTCACCTTCCCCTCGTCGGCCTCCTCTGCATCGCCCAGCCTCCCTTCCTCTGCTCCCTTCGCACCTTGGGCCGCCCCTTCGCGCGCCCTATGCCACAGCCGCCCGACGCCTCTGCTTCTCCTGCTCCTCATGGCCGCCATAGGGCCTCCAGCCTCCGGCAACAGCAGCTACATGTCCGGCAGTACTAGCAGCGCCATGGCCCTGCCTCCTCCATCAGCTGCTCCACCCTCGGCCATCCCCATGACCACCATCTGCGCCACCTATGCTTGCTGTCGCCGCTACCCTCGCTATCTCCGCGTCCGTGCCTGTGCTGCTGGTCCTTGCTGTTGAGAGAATCATCGATGGCCTACTCCTTGCCTCTGCACGCCGACACCTGTTGTTGCTGGACGCAAGTTTGCCCCTTGATGTATATGCCAAGACCCCGAGATCGACTTCACGGACTGAAAGTACCACTTCGAATTGGTCAAGTCCCTCATGTACCACTACAGCCGGTGTGTTTTTCGTCAAGTCCAACTACAACATAAACAACTACACAATGACTTTGAAGAACATGAAAACGCCAAGTTCCCCTCCGAAAGTGAACGACTACACCCGGTGATGGGACGAGTACCCTGACAATGTGTACCACCATGCCCAAGTTCCATTACCGAAGGCCGCAAGTACAACTACGTCCACATCGCGTCGTGTACGACTACCGTCGCTTGGGTGCGACGAAACACCAAGTACCACGATGACCATCAACATGTATCCCTACACCGCACCGAAACGCCGAGTACCTCGCCGTGACCCCGAACATCTACGGAAACTTGTGTGACTATGAACGTGAACAACTACCGTCGTCGTGGATCCGACAAGTTTGCAAGTACAACTACTTCCTCTACGACCTGCGAGAACCGCTACTTTCACTACCGTCGTGAGAGCAACTACTTCCCTCGACGTACCTGAAACGCCCCGAGAAAGCATCCTTGGAAGGTATAACCGCCGAAACGACGCCCGTAAACAAATGCATGTGTTGTATGAGATGCATGTTTAGATGTTGTATTCGCCTGTGAACGTTAGTTGTTCCTCCTCGTTGCCATGCCGTCCACTCGTCGGAACCCGGTTACCGGGATCACCTCCACCATCTTTTGCATGCTCCCGCCACACTACCTTTTGCACTGGTATCTCCGTGAGCTATCAGAACCGATATGTTGCCATGGCATCATTTTCGGATTCATTGCCGTGGCACCCCTTTTCGTTTCCGCCACAATCACAAATGCTTCATAATATGCTCATGTCAACTTTCTCATAAAATTGCATAAACTTGCATATGTCATCCGCATCATGATAACAACATCAAGAATATTTAAAATTGGTGTTTGCATTAAATTGCTAATGCACATGAGGATTTACTGGAATTGTTGTTTGATGTTTCCGGCCTCATTTAAAATGCCTAACTGTGTATTTTAGTCATGCTTCACCCCTTGCCATGCTAACAAACATTTAATGTTGTTGAGTACTTAAACGGGGGAGAACTAAATAATTGTTGTGGTGTTTCGTCAGTATGCAACTCGTTGATTATAGTATTGTTTGTGCACTTTGCCATGCCATGCATATTTAAACCGGACATGCATCATACTTGGTTGTGCATCATGCCTTGATTATGTGATGGTTGTTTACTATGTTGTTTGCTTCTTTCCGGTGTTGCTTCTTCAGGTTAGTTCCGATAACGTTGCGTTTGTGAGGATCCGTTCGACTACGTCTGTTTGTCTTTTTCATGGACTCGTTCTTCTTCCTTGCGGGATCTCAGGCAAGATGACCATACCCTCGAAATCACTTCCATCTTTGCTTGTTAGTTGTTCGCTATATTTCTATGCCACGATACCTACCACTTGCTATATTTCATGCCTCCCATATTGCCATGTCAAGCCTCTAACCCACCTTTCCTAACAAACCGTTGTTTGGCTATGTTACCGCTTTTGCTCAGCCCCTCTTATAGCGTTGCTAGTTGAAGGTGAAGATGAAGTTTGCTCCATGTTCGAACATGGATATGTTGGGATATCACAATATATCTTATTTATATTAATGCATCTATATACTTGGTAAAGGGTGGAAGGCTCGGCCTTATGCCTGGTGTTTTGTTCCACTCTTGTCGCCCTAGTTTCTGTCATACCAGTGTTATGTTCCTTGATTTTGCATCCCGTACGCGGTTGGGTGTTATGGGGACCCCTTGACAGTTCTCTTTGAATAAAACTCCTCCAGCAAGTCCCAACCTTGGTTTTACATTTGCCTAACAACCTATTACCCTTCCCTTGGGTCGGCCAACCCAAGGGTCATCTTTATTTTAACCCCCCGGGCCAGTGCTTGTCTAAGTGTTGGTCCGAACTAGAGTCCTTTGCAGCGCCACCTCGGGGGAACTTGAGGGCTGGTTTTAGTTGTATGGAGCGCCCATCCGGTGTTGCTCTAAGAACGAGATATGTGCAGCTCCTATTGGGATGTCGGCGCATCGGGCGGTCTTGCTGGTCTTGTTTTACCATTGTCGAAATGTCTTGTAACCAGGATTCCGAGACTGATCGGGTCTTCCCAGGAGAAGGGATATCCTTCGTTGACCGTGAGAGCTTGTGATGGGCTAAGTTGGGACACCCCTACAGGGTTTCGAACTTTCGAAAGTTGTGCCCGCGGTTATGGGCAGATAGGAATTTGTTAACGTCCGGTTGTAGAGAACTTGACACTTAACTTGATTAGAATGCATCAACTGTGTGTGTAGCCGTGATAGTCTCTTTTCGGCGGAGTCCGGGAAGTGAACACGGTTCTTGTGTTATGGTTGTGCGTAAGTAGTTTCAGGATCACTTCTTGATCACTTCTAGCTTCACGACCATTGCGCTGCTTCTCTTCTCGCTCTTGTTTGCATATGTTAGCCACCATACTTCCTTAGCGCTTGCTGTAGCTCCACCTCATTATCCTATCCTACCCATAAGCTTAAATAGTCTTGATCTCGCGGGTGTGAGATTGCTGAGTCCTCGTGACTTATATATACTTCCAAACAGTTGCATGTGTCGTTGATACCAGTGCAGGTGACGCAAGCGAGCTCAAGCGGGAGCTCGATGAAGATCTTGATTGTTGTTTTGTGTCTTTTCTGGTTGATCAGTAGTGGTGCCCAGTTGGGACGATCGGGGATCTAGCAATTGGGGTTGTCTTCTTTTATTTTGATTCCGTAGTCGGACCTTGATTGTATTCTGGATGATGTATGTTTAACTTCTATTTGTGTGAAGTGGCGATTGTAAGCCAACTCTTTATCCCTTTCTTATTCACTACATGGGATGTGTAAAGATTACCCCTCTTGCGACATGCCTACCATGCGTCTATGCCTCTAAGTCGTGCCCCGACACGTGGGAGATATAGCCGCATTGTGGGTGTTACAACATAAGAGGCAGCATAGACAATTTGAACTTTGCTTGTAGATTTATCCTCAAATAGTGGCCTCATGCCGAGGGAGGTTTGAGCAACTTGGCCACTACTTTCATCCAACTAGTTTACCGGCTCTTCTTGGTCCTGTAGCTCGCCAAAATTCTACATTGCAGACTAGTAAATGGTGTCCAGTCGGAGGTACTTCTTGCTAAAATTAATGCTTGTACGAGTAAACTTTCGAGTACATAAGAGGCAGCACAGACAATCTAACCTTTGCTTGTAGGTTTATCCTCAAATAGTGGCCTTGTGCCGAGGGAGGTTTGAGCAACTTGGCTACTACTTTCATCCAACTAGTTTACTGGCTCATCTTGGTCCTGTAGCTTGCCAAAATTCTACATTGCAGACGAGAAAGGAGGCGGTTGACAAAATGAACCACCCAAATTTTTGTGCAGTTCAACTGAAATGGTGCATCCGTGGCGTGCAGACTGATTAAGTGCTAGATGAATATATGCATCAACCAACTTGTCTGGAATCTTTAGACTCCATGCCATATAGTTCGCTACGATATCTGCCGATAACCAAAAGGCACAAGTTGGGACCAAAGGCTGGACTTCGTTTTTCTGGGCTATGCGCCAAGCAATGTTTTTAGCGTTCACTCTCCTAATACTTGGAGTTTGACAACTGGTTGACGCCAGTTGATACTCGAATGAATATAGGAACTTCTTCTTGTCAACATCGACGCTTGTCTGAGTGAAGTTTGGAGTACATAGCAGCAACATAAGTACCTGTCCATCTAATCTTTTTGTGCAGTTCTACTAAAATCACCCAATGTAATGATTTGCCTGCGAGTTCAGGCTCCAAGTTATTCCTTTATGAAATCAGCAAACAGTAGCACAATACCAAATTACCAATACATATGACAAGCACAATAATCAGGATAAAGACCAGTACCAACCTGTGTGAGGTAGCATATCAATTACTATTTCATTTGACTGGAAGCCGAGATAAGCCAAGCGACTAACAACAAAGGTAGAATGCAAGCCCAGATTAGCGACTCACAGGAAAGGAAGGAAGCTGTCGAGGCCATGAAACACCCAAAGTTTTTGTGCAGCTCCACCAAAATCGAGCATCCCTGTTGGCACATATATTGAGAGAGTGATATTATTGTAATAGTGGGACTAGTTGATGAAACATACACTAACAAATAGAAGCACCCTCATTATCTTAATGGGTAAAGTTAGCAACATAGTAGTTTTGCTTAAAGAGAGGTATGTGTTTTATTTAAGCAGTGCTAATTAGCTCAACACTCAAAGCATTGCCATGTATCATAGGTTGCAAAAATTTAACATGCAAAGATAACGGAGTTTCTCATGATAGTAGCACGATACAAATAGATATGACAGCAAACTAATATGGATGAAGGCCTTAGGCCGGTACAAACCTGAGGAAAAAAGCTTATTCATGTAGTCCCATAAGAGATGATAAAGCACTCACTGTAATCACTCAATAGTGTATATTTTTGTGCACTTCAAATGTATGGTTGAAATCACTCTTGTTTACTAGTGCTGAGATTATATCGAAAGTTTACCAAGAACTTCCAGCAGAGTTAAAGCACTGGCTGGGATACAGTTCATTGTATTGTCTTGTGTAGTTCCACTAAAATGTATGATTGGCACAACATGATCCCTGTTTGCACAAGTAGGAACAAGGTGAAACCTTCATTAGCTTGGTGAGAAAGGATAGAAAGACATTAGCATATTACTCTAACAGTAACATCAAATTCATGATGGACAATACGCAAGACATTTCCTATTTAAACCAATGGCAATAAATTGACATGCAAAACAATAGCACTATTATGTCATGACACTAATAATATTCCCTCCCCGCTCCACCACATGATTCACCTCCATAGACAAACATACACACGTACATGATTCAGCATAAGGTGCTAGTAAAGATTTGTTTAACTCCGACAGGAAAATTAGGCAGCAATAAATTAGTGGTACTTAAGTACTCCTAATTAATTAAGTGACCTTGCAGGAGAGACAACAGAAGTGGAAGGGCTCCCTGGAGGATCGTCTCACATGTAAGGTAGACGTTGCTGGAGCCCTTGAATGGCCTTGACTGAGGCCTCTGGCTTCAGCAAGATCACCTTGGCACTGTTTATTCTTCTTCTTCCTCTTCATCCTCTGTTTCTCTTTCTCCTCACCAGTTGGTGAAACCAAGTACATGATTGGCCTTCTATTTCTGAATTGGTTTTGTTAGTGAGGGAGTACAAGTGTACTAGTAAACAATAGCATTATTTTCTCATGGGAGTCACAAAATAGAGATGAACACCTGCATTAAATATCATTCTTACCTAAAGCAAGATTATGGCGCCAATATGGATGATGAGGATTGGAACACATATCTCCCTTTGTGCAGTTCCACCAAAATGAATCAACTATTCCATTCTGACATTCCATTTAAATAGCACAGAAGTCACTTCTTTTAAGAAGTGTTTTGTGCAGTGCACCAAAAGGTCACAACAGCAACCTGGTGAAATGGATATCCATGTTTGCACAAAAAGCTACAATGGAAACATTCAAAGTCTCAAACAATTACAAGCAAAAACATTTGGCTAAACTTTCCATGGCTTATAATAGTGGCATGGCTTCATTTTACTAGGGGCATTAGATTAAGAATAGCTAAATATTTGGTATAAGGGCATGGGACAGTGGGTGCACCAGCAGTCCAGCACCATGTACCTAAACAGGGGCATAAAGTGGTGATTCAGAGTTTGTTGCCCCGAGAAACAAACATCCAAGAAACATATGTGGGCTGGTCCCATTTTTGTTCACTCTACCCACCTACTCCTATGTGTGGATACCGAATCTAGTCCTGGTCATACCACTATGTATAGCGTTACCCGGATATTTCCCTTTTCGACCAAGAGACTAGTTGGATTACCAGTCTGTACTACTTTCACCCCCTTTCCTTCCTGTTTGTACCAAGTCCGATGTACATACTAAATTCCCCCACCCCCACTTTATTTCTTGTTTGAACGAAGTACAAGATTCGACTCCATGAAGTAGCTTTACCCTCTAACAATAGAAGAAAAAAAAGGTGACGTTGGACCATCCGATCGAGAGGGTCTGAGAGGTAGAAAATGATGCACATGCAGCGACATAGCGAGCTGGGGAAGTAGAGCTAAGGCGGTTTCGAAGGAAGATATACCTGAAGGTCGTCGGGATGTGGATAGGTGGTGGTGGGAGGCCGGATCCACCCACACTAGGGCAACGACGAAGGGATCGGAGGACCTCCCGCGCCGGCGCTCGACCAGAGATAACGGTGCGGCCGGCAGTGGGTCTCCTCCCTCGCAGTCGACGGCGGCCTAAACGCTGCCCCTCCTCCCCTTCACCGGCGGAGGGAGATACGTCCGAATCTGTAACCGGCGGAGAAATACAGTGTTTTTTGAAGGGAGAAAGACAATGTTACCACCCTATCTTGTTTAGATCTGGAGAGGATGAGAGTGTGTGAATAGAGCAACCCTAGAAAGCAAGTGCGGAGGCTCCGGCCTATATATACGTAGTGGGGTAGTTTTCTTTTTTCACTCCATCAAAACAATCATTTAAAATTGTGTACAACATGCCATGTCGCCATTTTTTAGTTGTTGATTGTTTTTTGAGATAGCTAACCGCTTGTTCCAAGTAGTGTTACGGTGTGCCATGTCACACTTTGTATCGTTCAAGTCTGGTACAAGTCCCTCCATTAAATGAACAACCACCCCCTCGTAAAAATTGTGAACAAGCCCATGGCTAAAATTATCGGAAACATGGGTTGCCCCAACATGCATTATTGTTTATATTTTCTACTCCCTCCGTTCCTAAATATAAGTCTTTTTTATTAGCCACAACTAAGACAAGAATTTTTTTATTAGCAGTGAACCCCACATATCATAGACACAAAAAGTGTGGCAAGATTCCCTTAGGCAAGCCAAAGTGTGTCTAACAATTTGAGCAACTCAAGTTAGGAAAGTGTGGCAAGTGTGGGAAAAATAATGTGGCAACATAAGACAAACATAGTCACAATCCAAACAGCCCCGTAATTTTTTGTGACATGCATGAAAATTTGGTTAGTTAAATTTATAGTCAAAATTTGGCAAGGTGCATCAAATCAACACATGCAAGTATCAAAAGGGAAGTCACGGCATGCATGCATGCGTTGTACTCCCTCCATTTCCAAATATAAGTATTTTTAGAGATTGAAACAAGTGACTACATACGAAGCAAAATATGTCTACATACATCCGTATGTTGTAGTCCATTTGAAATGTGTAAAAAGACTTATATCGACTGCAGTGCTTTGATGTGTCGCGTCAACTCGTACAAGACCGAGAAGTTTGATTACTACAACGCCCTCTCCCTCGCGGAATGTGCTCCGGTGCCTTAACTGCACCTTCCTTTGGCTGCATGACAGGTGGGCCAACCACCTATTGGGCCCACCTATCATAAACGCAAAGGCAGGAGCAGTAAGTTAATGAAGCTGCGTAACTCCCTCGTGCATGAGCGTGGTGGCTGGCAGGACTAGTAGGAGCTTTCGCTACACGCTATCCCTCCCGCACGAGGTGGACGGACATGCAGCAGTGGATTCGATACTATAGAAGTAGGAGTAACATCATTGTTCGTCTTCTCGAAGAAGTGAAGAGCCAAGCACAACCCGAACGTTGCAGTTGCAATCGCTCGCATGGTGCGGTGCCTTGGAGCACGCATATAGACAGGCTCTTGCATCAGATAAAATTGCTATTTGAGCCCACTATTGTAGTACTAGTACTTGCTAGTATAGCCGTGTAAACAGGAAAGGAGTATTTGCCTTTCTAGAGATTTCAACAAGTGACTAGACTACACCGCGTGCAGTACTCCCCCCTTCCGATTTATAGGGCTCAAATCTCAAATCTCATCAACCAAGGCATTTTGCGATTGGAGGATGTATCTCATACTTTACAAAACTACCCTAATTAAACTCATGCATTAATTATGTAGTTCTCTCGTTTTCCTCTCCGCCTTGGTCGCGGTGCACAATATTGAGCACTCCTATATGACTAGCCGCTCTATCTACATGCGGGACATCAAAGCATCCAGGCCCGCGTGCCATCCACCAAATTACAGCGAGGTGCTACAGTCGAAACTCACCGGGCACCCCGGTGTGGTCATCATGACCCGTCATATCACAAAACCCACACCTTTACCAGCAGTGGTAAAGTGGCCTCAAAGTTGGACTGGACGAAGCAACCATCATTTCACTCGAACGCTTGTTGAAGCCCTTTCTCCCCTTTCTTGAAGAAAACCTCACTCCAGGCTACTCACTTCTGCCATTTTTCTTCTGTACCGACGAAGGAAAGGTGGGCAAATTAGTGATGCTGCTATATTTTCATTCCAAGAATCTTCTTTTTGTGAAGCACCGACCGATTCTCACAGCCTATTCTTTTCTCGTTTTCATTGCGATTGTGGTTTCCTTTCGATTGCTTTTTGTTTGTTAGTTCATTGATGGATCCTGGAGCACTAGGCAAAGAGTTGCCGGCGGACAACCCACTGGAGACAGCGATCTCCAGGAAGCGAGCACCGACCTACGAGTTGACCATGTTGGCGGGCCAACCCATGGAGACGAAGAACTCCATGAAACAAGAACTAGCCAAAGAGTTGACGACGTTGGCGGACGAACTCCTCAAAGAAAGTTGGAAGAACAACAAGGGCCCCACCGTGCCTACCATAGAAACTCTGATGGCCACCTATGTGAGGCTCAAGGCCGAGTTTGAGGAGATAGTCGCCGTTGAGAAGCAGTATTCCCCTGGCAAGGTGATTGGCCCCATCGAGGATGAGGAGATGGCCCCCGGAGGGATGGGATCCCTCGGTGAGCTGCACAAGGTAAAAAATAATGGCTTATTACCATAGTTGTGGTTTTTGATTATTTGCAATGTGCTTGCTAATATGTTAGGGTTGTGTAGGTGCCGGTGGACGTCCTTGATGATTCTGATGCCGCGGCCCGTCCTGTGGACAACGCCCTAGAGATTGTTTTCGATGTCGCGGTCCGTCCTGTTGACATCGCCCCGGAGATCGATTCCGATGCCGCTGTCCATCCTGTGGACAACGCCCCAGAGATTGATTCCGATGTCGCGGTCAGTCCTGTGGACTGTGACCTCTTGAGCACTGCATTGGTTTTCCCTAAAGAGGAACGGATGATGCAGCAAAGTAGCGTAAGTATTTCCCTCAGTTTTTGAGAACCAAGGTATCAATCCAGTAGGAGGCTACGCACGAGTCCCTCGCACCTGCACAAAACAAATAAATCCTTGCAACCAACGCGATAAGGGGTTGTCAATCCCTACACGGCCACTTACGAGAGTGAGATCTCATAGATATGATAAGATAATATTTTCGGTATTTTTGCGATAAAGATGCAAAGTAAAATAAAAGCAAAGGAAATAACTAAGTATTGGGAGATTAATATGATGAAGATAGACCTGGGGGCCATAGGTTTCACTAGTGGCTTCTCTCGAGAGCATAAGTATTCTACGGTGGGTGAACAAATTACTGTTGAGCAATTGATAGAATTGAGCATAGTTATGAGAATATCTATGTATGATCATGTATATAGGCATCACGTCCGAGACAAAGTAGGCCGACTCCTGCCTACATCTACTACTATTAATCCACTCATCGACCGCTATCCATCATGCATCTAGAGTATTAAGTTAATGAAAACAGAGTAACGCCTTAAGCAAGATGTCATGATGTCGAGGGATAAACTCATACAATATGATGAAAACCCCATCTTGTTATCCTCGATGGCAACAATACAATACGTGCCTTGCTACCCCTACTGTCATTGGGAAAGGACACCGCAAGATTGAACCCAAAGCTAAGCACTTCTCCCATTGCAAGAAAGATCAATCTAGTAGGCCAAACCAAACAGATAATTCGAAGAGACTTGCGAAGATAACCAATCATACATAAAAGAATTCAGAGAAGATTCAAATATTGTTCATAGATAGACTTGATCATAAACCCACAATTCATCGGTCTCAACAAACACACCGCAAAAAGAAGATTACATCGAATAGATCTCCACAAGAGAGGGGGAGAACATTGTATTGAGATCCATAAAGAGAGAAGAAGCCATCTAGCTACTAACTATGGACCCGTAGGTCTGAGGTGAACTACTCACACTTCATCGGAGGGGCTATGGTGTTGATGTAGAAGCCCTCCGTGATCGATGCCCCCTCCGGCGGAGCTCCGGAATAGGCCCCAAGATGGGATCTCATGGATACAGAAAGTTGCGGCGGTGGAATTAGGGTTTTGGCTCCGTATCTGATCATTTGGGGGTACGTAGGTATATATAGGAGGAAGGAGTACATCGGTGGAGCAACAGGGGGCCCACGAGGGTGGAGGGCGCGCCTGGGGGGTAGGCCCGCCCCCTGCCTCGTGGCCTCCTCTTTTGTGTCTTGACGTAGGGTCCAAGTCCCCTAGGTCTTGTTCATTGAGATAATCACGTTCCCGAAGGTTTCATTCCGTTTGGACTCCCTTTGATATTCCTTTTCTTCGAAACCCTAAAACAGGCAAAAAACGGCAATTCTGGGCTGGGCCTTCGGTTAATAGGTTAGTCCCAAAAATAATATAAAAGTGGATAATAAAGCCCAATAATGTCCAAAACAGTAGATAATATAGCATGGAGCAATCAAAAATTATAGATACGTTGGAGACGTATCATGCATCCCAAGCTTAATTCCTGCTCGTCCTTGAGTAGGTAAATGATAAAAACAAAATTTTTGATGTGGAGTGCTACTTGGCATAATTTTAATGTAATTCTTCTTAATTGTGGTATGAATATTCAGATCCGAAAGATTCAAGACAAAAGTTCATATTGACATAAAAATAATAATACTTCAAGCATATTGACAAAGCAATTATGTCTTCTCAAAATAACATGGCCAAAGAAAGTTATCCCTACAAAATCATATAGTATGGCTATGCTCTATGTTCACCACACAAAGTATTTAAATCATGCACAACCCCAATGACAAGCCAATCAATTGTTTCATACTTTTGACATTCGCAAAACTTTTCCAATCTTCACGCAATACATGAGCGTGAGCCATGGATATAGCACTATAGGTGGAATAGAATGGTGGTTGTGGAGAAGACAAAAAGGGAGAAGATAGTCTCACATCAACTAGGCGTATCAACGGGCTATGGAGATGCCCAACAATAGATATCAATGTGAGTGAGTAGGGATTGCCATGCAACAGATGCACTAGAGCTATAAGTATATGAAAGCTCAAAAAGAAACTAAGTGGGTGTGCATCCAACTTGCTTGCTCATGATGACCTAGGGCATTTTGAGGAAGCCCATCATTGGAATATACAAGCCAAGTTCTATAATGAAAAATTCCCACTAGTATATGAAAGTGACGAAATGAGAGACTCTCTACTATGAATATCATGGTGCTACTTTGAAGCACAAGTGTGGTAAAAGGATAGTAGCATTGCCCCTTCTCTCTTTTTTCTCTCATTTGTTTTATTTGGGCCTTTTCTCTTTTTTTATGGCCTCATCTTTTTAATTTTCCTTCCGGAGTCTCATCCCGACTTGTGGGGGAATCATAGTCTCCATCATCCTTTCCTTACTGGGACAATGCTCTAATAATGATGATCATCACACTTTTATTTTCTTACAACTCAACAATTACAAATCGATACTTAGAACAAAATATGACTCTATATGAATGCCTCCAGCGGTGTACCGAGATATGCAATGACTCATGAGTGACATGTATGAAAGAATTATGAATGGTGGCTTTGCCACAAATACGATGTCATCTACATGATCATGCTAAGCAATATGACAATGATGGAGTGTGTCATAATAAACGATACGGTGGAAAGTTGCATGGCAATATATCTCGGAATGGCTATGGAAATGCCATAATAGGTAGGTATGGTGGATGTTTTGAGGAAGGTATATGGTGGGTGTATGATACCGGCGAAAAGTGTGCGGTATTAGAGAGGCTAGCAATGGTGGAAGGGTGAGAGTGCGTATAATCCATGGACTCATCATTAGTCATAAAGAACTCATATACTTATTGCAAAATATACAAGTTATCAAAGCAAAGTATTACGCGCATGCTCCTAGGGGGTAGATTGGTAGGAAAAGACCATCGCTCGTCCCCGACCGCCACTCATAAGGAAGACAATCAATAAATAAATCATGCTCCAACTTCATCACATAACGGTTCACCATACGTGCATGCTACGGGAATCACAAACTTTAACACAAGTATTTCTAAAATTCACAACTACTCGACAAGCACAACTCTAATATCACCATCTTCATATATCAAAACAATTATCAAGCATCAAACTTCTCATAGTATTCAACACACTCATAAGAAAGTTTTATTATTAATCTTGTATACATAGCACATTAGGATTTTAAGAAAATTACCATTCTATTTAAGACTCTCAAAATAATCTAAGTGAAGCATGAGAGATCAATAGTTTCTATAAAACAAATCCACCACCATGCTGTAAAAGATATAAGTGAAGTACTAGAGCCAAACTATATAACTCAAAAGATATAAGCGAAGCACATAGAGTATTCTAACAAATTCCAAATCATGTATGGCTCTCTCAAAAGGTGTGTATAGCAAGGATGATTGTGGTAAACTTAAAAGTAAAGACTCAAATCATACAAGGTGCTCGAAGCAAAACACATATCAAGTAAAGTTACCGATAGAAGTAGACGAAAAGAGGGGATGCCTTCCGGGGCATCCCCAAGCTTTGGCTTTTAGGTGTCCTTAGATTATCTTGGGGGTTCCATGGGCATCCCCAAGCTTAGGCTCTTGCTACTCCTTGTTCCATAATCCATCAAATCTTTACCCAAAACTTGAAAACTTCACAACACAAAACTCAAAGTAGAAAATCTCGTGAGCTCCGTTAGCGAAAGAAAACAAAAGACCACTTCAAGGTACTGTAATGAACTCATTCTTTATTTATATTGGTGTTAAACCTACTGTATTCCAACTTCTCTATGGTTTATAAACTATTTTACTAGCCATAGATTCATCAAAATAAGCAAACAACACACGAAAAACAGAATCTGTCAAAAACAGAACAGTCTGTAGTAATCTGTGGCTAGCGCAATATATGGAACCCCAAAAATTCTAAAATAAATTTCTGGACGTGGGGAATTTATATATTAATCATCTGAAAAAATAATTAACAAAATATATCTTTCCAAATAAAAATGGAAGCAGTTCTCGTGAGCGCTAAAGTTTCTGTTTTTACAGCAAGTGTAACAAGACTTTCCCCAAGTCTTCCCAATGGTTCTACTTGGCACAAACACTAATTAAACAAAAAAACACAAACTAAACATCGGCTAGATAAATTATTTATTACTAAACAGGAGAAAAAATCAAGGAATAAAAATAAAATTGGGTTGCCTCCCAACAAGCGCTATCATTTAATGCCCCTAGCTAGGCATAACAAGCAAGGATAGATCTAGGTATTGCCATCTTTGGTAGGTAATCCATAAGTGGATCTCATAATAGATTCATAAGGTAATTTAATTTTCTTTATAGGAAAGTGTTCCATGCCTTTCCTGAATGGAAATTGGAATTTAATATTTCCTTCCTTCATATCAATAATTGCACCAATCGTTCTAAGGAAAGGTCTACCAAGAATAATAGGACATGAAGGATTGCAATCTATGTCAATAACAACAAAATCTACAGGCACATAATTCCTATTTGCAACAATAAGAACATCATTAATTATTCCCATAGGTTTCTTAATAGTGGAATCCGCAAGGTGCAAGTTTAGAGAGCAATCATCAAAATCACGGAAACCTAACAAATCACACAAAGTCTTTGGAATCATGGAAACACTAGCACCCAAATCACATGAAGCATAGAATTCATGATCTTTAATTTTAATTTTAATAGTTGGTTTCCACTCATCATAGATTTTTCTATGGATAGAAACTTCCAATTAAAGTTTTTCTTCATAAGATTGCATCAAGGCATCAATGATATGTTTAGTAAACGCTTTATTTTGACTATAAGCGTGAGGAGAATTTAGCATGGATTGCAACAAGGAAATACAATCAATCAAAGAGCAATTTTCGTAGTTAAATTACTTGAAATCCATAATTGTGGGTTTAGCAACATCTAGGGTTTTAATTTCTTCAATCCCACTTTTATCAATTTTAGCATCAAGAGCAAAAAAATCCGAATTCTTGGAACGCCTTCTAGGTAAAGGTGGATCATATTCAGTCCCATCATTATCAAGATTCATATTGCAAAACAAAGATTTAATAGGGGACACATCAATAACTTTTAGATCTTCATCTTTATTTTCATAGGAACTAGAAGAACACGCTCTTATAAAGGCATCTTTCTTAGCACGCATCCTAGCAGTTCTTTCTTTGCAGTCATCAATGGAAATTCTCATGGCTTTGAGAGACTCATTGATATCATGCTTAGGTGGAATAGATCTAAGTCTCAAAGAATCAACATCAAGAGAAATCCTATCAACGTTCCTAGCCAACTCATCAATCTTAAGCAATTTTTCTTCAATCATAGCATTGAAACTCTTTTGTGAAGTAATAAATTCTTTAATATTAGATTCAAAATCAGAGGGCATCTTATTATAATTTCCATAAGAATTGTTGTAGGAATTACCATAATTATTAGAGGGATTACTAGGATAAGGTCTATGATTGAAATTTCCTCTATATGCGTTGTTACCAAAATTGTTCCTACCAACAAAATTCACATCCATAGATTCATTATTATTCTCAATCATAGTAGACAAGGGCATATCATTAGGATCAGAAGAAACACTCTCACTAGCAAATAATTTCATAAGTTCATCCATCTTTCCACTGAAAACATTAATTTCTTCTATCGCATGCACCTTTTTATTAGTAGATCTTTCAGTATGCCATTGAGAATAATTAACCATAATATTATCTAGGACTTTAGTAGCTTACCCTAAAGTGATTTCCATAAAAGTGCCTCCCGCGGCCGAATCTAAAAGATTTCTAGAAGCAAAATTCAATCCGGCATAATTTTTTTGTATAATCATCCACAAATTTAAACCATGACTAGGGCAATTATGTATCATTAGTTTCATTCTCTCCCAAGCTTGTGCAACATGTTCATGATCAAGTTGCTTAAAATTCATAATATCGTTTCTAGGAGAGATGATCCTAGCGGGAGGAAAATACTTTGAGATAAAAGCATCTTTGCACTTGTTCCATGAATCAATACTATTTTTACGCAAAGAAGAAAACCAAGCTTTAGCACGATCTCTAAGCGAAAAAAGGAAATAGCTTCAATTTAACAATATCATTATCCACATCTTTTTTCTTTTGCATATAACACAAATCAACGAAGCTATTTAGATGGGTAGCGACATCTTCACTAGTAAGGCCGGAAAACGGATCTCTCATGACAAGACTCAGCAAAGCAATATTAATTTCACAAGATTCAGCATCGGTAAGAGGAGCAATCGGAGTGCTAATAAAATCATTATTGTTGGTATTGGTGAAGTCACACAATTTAGTGTTATCTTGAGCCATCGTGACAAGAAAGCAAACTAACACACAAGCAAACAAAAAGCAAGTGGGAAAAAACAGGCAAATAGAGAAAGAGAAGGAGGATAGAGAGAGAGAGAGAGGGCGAAAAAAATGGCAAGGGTGAAGTGGGGGAGAGGAAAACGAGAGGCAAATGGCAAATAATGTAATGCGGGAGATAAGGGTATGTGATGGGTAATTGGTATATTGACTTTTGCGTAGACCTCCCCGGCAACGGCGCCAGAAATCCTTCTGGCTACCTCTTGAGCACTGCGTTGGTTTTCCCTGAAGAGGAAGGGATGATGCAGCAAAGTAGCGTAATTATTTCCCTCAGTTTTTGAGAACCAAGGTATCAATCCAGTAGGAGGCTACGCGCGAGTCGCTCGCACCTGCACAAAACAAATAAATCCTCGCAACCAACGTGATACGGGGTTGTCAATCCCTACACGGCACTTACGAGAGTGAGATCTGATAGATATGATAAGATAATATTTTTGGTATTTTTGTGATAAAGATGCAAAGTAAAAAAGCAAAGGAAATAACTAAGTATTGGGGGATTAATATGATGAAGATAGACCCGGGGGCCATAGGTTTCACTAGTGTCTTCTCTCGAGAGCATCAGTATTCTACGGTGGGTGAACAAATTACTGTTGAGCAATTGACAGAATTGAGCATAGTTATGAGAATATCTAGGTCTGATCATGTATATAGGCACCACGTCCGAGACAAGTAGACCGACTCCTGCCTGCATCTACTACTATTACTCCACTCATCGACTGCTATCCAACATGCATCTAGAATATTAAGTTAATGAAAACAGAGTAACGCCTTAAGCAAGATGACCTGATGTAGAGGGATAAACTCATGCAATATGATGAAAACCCCATCTTGTTATCCTCGATGGCAACAATACAATACGTGCCTTGCTGCCCCTACTGTCACTGGGAAAGGACACCACAAGATTGAACCCAAAGCTAAGCACTTCTCCCATTGCAAGAAAGATCAATCTAGTAGGCCAAACCAAACTGATAATTCGAAGAGACTTGAAAAGATAACCAATCATACATAAAATAATTCAGAGAAGATTCAAATATTGTTCATAGAGAGACTTGATCATAAACCCACAATTCATCGGTCTCAACAAACACACCGCAAAAAGAAGATTACATCGAATAGATATCCACAAGAGAGGGGGAGAACATTGTATTGAGATCCAAAAAGAGAGTAGAAGCCATCTAGCTACTAACTATGGACCCGTAGGTCTGAGGTGAACTACTCACACTTCATCGGAGGAGCTATGGTGTTGATGTAGAAGCCCGCCGTGATCGATGCCCCCTCCGACGGAGCTCCGGAACTGGCCCCGAGATGGGATCTCGTGGATACAGAAAGTTGCGGCGTTGGAATTAGGGTTTTGGCTCCGTATCTGATCGTTTGGGGGTACGTAGGTATATATAGAAGGAAGGAGTATGTTGGTGGAGCAACAGGGGGCCCACGAGGGTGGAGGGCACGCCTAGGGGGGGGGGGGTAGGCGCGCCCCCCTTCCTCGTGGCCTCCTCTTTTGTGTCTTGACGTAGGGTCCAAGTCTCCTGGGTCTTGTTCGTTGAGAAAATCACGTTCCCGAAGGTTTCATTCCGTTTGGACTCCGTTTGATATTCCTTTTCTTCGAAACTCTAAAACAGGCAAAAAACAACAATTCTGGGCTGGGCCTCTGATTAATAGGTTAGTCCCAAAAATAATACAAAAATGGATAATAAAGCCCAATAATGTCCAAAATAGTAGATAATATAGCATGGAGCAATCAAAAATTATAGATACGTTGGAGACGTATCATGGACATCACCCCAGAGATCGATTCCCATGCCGCTGTCCGTGCTATGGTGGTTGCCCAAGAGATCGATGACAAGAAATAGTTGGTCGCACTAATCCTTTGGGGTAGTTTGCATTGCCCTGTGTTTAAGTACCAGAACGATGCGTGTTATCAAACCATCTTAGGGCTAGTGCACTGTCTTGTGTGTGCAGTACTTGCTACTTTTGTTTGATAGTGAATCATGCGAACTCTCTCCGAGCTATGGAAACAGATGTATGCTCCCGAACATTTGATGTAATATATGGCATGCTTTGATGTAAGTTTGAACTGTTTATTATATCAGCAGGGCTTGTTTGATGATTCTTGGTGTTAGTAGGCTAGCTACTGTGCGAGCTATAGTACTTGCAAAACACTCACCAAAGAGAAACGTTGGAGCTGATGAGCTCGTGGTACGCTTATACTTATCCGTCGTCGATCGGCCAATAGCCCAAGCTCCTAAAATTGTAGGGTTAGTCGACACAGATACATTTAGGCCTCATTTGGTTCATAGGGTAGGAAAATTGTAGCAAAAGTACACAGACGTACAACAAAAAATCATAGCAGTACAGAGACGTACTCCCTCCATTCCAAAATAAATGACCTATAGGCAGGCTAGTTTGTCCTAGTGGGTTTTTTTAGGATGGCCTAGTGGGTCTCAGTGATATGACGTGGTACAGTGCCGTCCAGTCTTCGCGTGTGGTAGCAGTATTGTGGGTACAATAAGTTTTCTTGAAGAAGCGGAATTCAACAAAGTCATGATGGTTCCTTCGTCCGACCAACTTACAGTGGGAAAGGTTGGTCCTGCGATACGACTGGGGCAGACCAGGATAATTTTGTCAAAAAAATAGTAGTACTGCTAATTTTTTTATGAATGCTAGTGTTTCAACTCTTACGACGAAGAGTGCCAAACACGGCACGTGCTGGATGTCCCACACGCCAGCAAAAGGAGTGGGACATGAACAATGTGGTAGAGCCCAGCGCAAAAAGACAGCGTGGTAGAGCATCTCCACTTCTTCCACTTCTGGGTCGGAGACCACACGTAGTAGTACTAGTGGTATGAACGATACAAAGTGCGAATTGGAGAGAAAGACACATGTAGTTGGAAGGTCACGGGGCATACACGTAAACAAATATAAAAGCTAATATGTGCCTCCAACTAATATAGTAGTAGTAGAGTACTTAGGCACGTACTCCATAACATCACAGTGCATTGCACGTACATCCTTTAGTGGTACTCCTTCCGTTCCAAATTACTCGTCGTGGTTTTAGTTCAAATTTGGACTAAAACCATGACGAGTAATTTGGAACGGAGGGAGTACGTTGTAAGAGACAAATGCCGCCCAACGGTTCCCTTCTTGACCCACTTTTGGGTGTTTTTAGAGTGTATGCACTACAAGAAATAGGTCAACTTGTGACCCTCACTATTGGCCGTTGAAAGGTCGTAGTTTTTCATTTGTGACCAAAAACAGAAGGTTAAAAGCTGGCGGTCGTAAACTAAAATTAACGACCTTCTCACAGAAGGTCGTTGAACCCATGACCTTTTGTTTTGGTCACTGGCTGTCTGCCCAGGCCACGTCAGATCTGACGTGGCAAAATTGCGACCAATCGAAAAGGTCAAAAATTAGAATCGTCCCAGTCCAATTGGGTTTTTATATGGACCGAGCCCATTAGTTCAACCAATTTAGTGTATTTTTTCTCATATTAATTTTGATCAAGTAGATGGGCCAAGCCCAACATTTCAGCCTCATTATTTTTGGGCCTAGGCCTTTTATCTTCTTGGCCTTCACCTTTTCACAAATGATTTTTAAGCAATTTTGTTCATTTTTTCTGAATTGTTTGATTTGTGGCCTTATTAGGGCCTAGATGGTATTTGTTTCATTTCTAATGTATCAACAATAAATGGTCATCACCTCAAAAAAATGATCAATATTTCCAGTATTTCAATCACACAATTTTTCACAAATGACGACCAAAATGAGTATATTATATATATATTACAATCATGCCATAGTTCACATCATCCAGGAATTTAGAACACCCAGGAACACCCAGGAAGTGCTACTATGAAGTACAACACCCAGGAACATAAAACACACAGGAACATAAAACTAGCTATAAAGATGAAGCGTTCCCTTCTTTTAACTTCTTCAACCTAGAGCTCCTATAGAAGAATGAAAATGATCGTTATCATGGCTGCCAATTCAGAATGAAAGCAATATCTTCCAACAAAGAACAGCTAGGAAAAGAATAATGAACATATTAATAAACAGATACACAAGCAGCTAGGAGTCAATCCTGAAGCATGAGGGCACGGATAACAGTAGCAACCATGAGGAGTAAATATTAGCAAATATTGTATTGGTGGAAAAAGGTAAATACCAACAAGCTCTAAGAAGACTCCAAGAACTTGATGGTTCACAATACAATCATGTTTTCGATAACAAATACTACTAGAATTAAGGCACTGAACATATTCTAAGAAGTATCAACATCATGGCAGTAAAAATTAATAGTAGCAGCTAGCAGGACATCAATCGAACACAACTTAATTATCATTTGAACAATCGAGACAACAAGTTACAGAACAAGCATGTATTGACAAGATAGTTATCAATAGTATAGAACAGAACTAAATCGAACAGAACTAAATATACAAACGACAAGTGTACAAAAGCTGTATATCCTGATACATACATGCTAACTGATTTCTGTTTGGCCTTTAAAGCATTAGTACGCTTGTTACTCTTTTTAGAGAGACAGATTTCCAACAATCTAATCTGATTTGAAAAAAGCAAAGCTAATATCAAAACATCCAAAGAACATCTAGAAAGCACTATAAGTTTTTTTTGTAAAAAGTGAGTTACATGACTTAAAAGAAAATGCACTGCTAGCTGATTTTAATCTCCAACAGCAACAATTGAAGGCAGCTTCCGAACCCAAGTAATTCCTACTAAAAAACTTCAGTCTGTAGTAACATGGATTAACTGCCAAACCTATGTAGAATCAGAACACATTCAAAATTATAATATGTTATAAAAAGCAAGCTCCCAAATGAATACAGATAGTAATATTAGTTGATTTTCCAACCAATCATCCATGGACACACCACTACTATACTAAGGTACCACGTAAATGTGGGCAACACATGTGAAAACAAGCAAAATTAGTCCAAAGAAAACTGTGTCAAATGAAAGTATAATCGAGTTAGCCTACAAGTGCAAGTAACAAACACACATCACAGAACTAAAAGTGCAGCAAGTGGTTCAGCCATTGGTTCTGGACGAAACAAACAGTAAGTGCATGGGGCTAACCAGGCTGGGAGCTGCAGTAAGTGCATGGGGCTAACCAAGCTGGGAGCTGTCTATTTTCTGTCCTAGCAAACAAACATGAGATTTCTCAAAGAAAGCAAACAAACATGATACATACAAGTACTTAGTTTTTTTTGTGAGAGGAAGTTGTGTGCATGTACAGGTATTTAGTTTATCTGGATCAAATTTGAACAAAAGTGAGAGATACAGGCACTTGGTTTTTTTTTAGTGAGAGGAAGCTGTGCGTGCCTGTACAAGTACTTGGTTTTTCTGGATCAAAATTTTCTATATAAGCGATCAACTGAAAATTAGACACTGTACCACACCATTCCTTAACAAACAAGTCAATAAAGAAGTGATAGACTAACTTCAAGATAATTAACACAAACCGGGCATAAACATAGGCTTGTACAGACTAACTTCAAATCAAAATATGTAATGTTGTGCACTATATTAACTCAATATTTAAATCAGAATCGACACCTAAGGACTTATCATCTAACTCGGTGTTTATGCTGCAAGTTCATCTCAAAGCAACAAATACCATACTAAACAATACTTGCTTGCCAAGTGAACTTCAAATGGCATGCAAAATATTAACAAACATTATGATACAGTTTCACTGAGAGACCTCCCACACTAATAGTTTATTTGTGGAGTACTAAGCAGTATTACTTGTTATTACATGAAAAATTCAAAATCTGTACAGGCAGACTCAGAGCCCATGAACACCAGGAGATAGCAACTCTAGTGGAGTATCAATAAAATGCATAATATCAGGGAGATTGTACAATGCATATTTTATGCACACAAAAATATCTCTACAGTTATATTTTTACTGGAACCACACAACAATCCACACCTTGAACAGCCCAAAATCTACAGCCTGAATAATTCACATCACGAATGGAACGGTATGAAGCTCACCCTGTTCTGCTCGAGGACCGTGGCATCGGCATCGATCAGGTGGGAGATGTACTGACTATAATGTGCAAACCAAATATATTAGTATGACAATTAGATATCTCATTTCATTATTACTGAAATGCAAATGTTGTCTCAACTGAACCGAATTCTTTAATAAGTATGCCTTCCCAAATATCTAAATTTACTAACTGAATTCTCGAAGAATTGATTCAATTGCATACTAACTGAACTAAGAAGGGACAATTTATAATGGGCAGTTGCACATTACTTTTCCTTTCTTCATGATGAGGTTTGTCATGCATAAAGTAACAAGTATCTATTTACTACTTGGAATTAATGATCTAGCATTAGAAACCTGAAGTTGTGTAACACTGACCATCCTTTGGATAATAATAAAAGAACATATTTTCCATCTTTGCATTGGTAAGACTAAAACAAATATATCAGACACCATATTACTCGTACTTGAAATGTGCCAACTAAAATGAAATACCTAGGCCTCACCTGCCCTGGATGTCCTATGCTCAATCATGCAAAGTTCAAACTTACAGAATTCATGTGATATCTATCTGGTTAACCTTAGGTATGCAATCAAAGTGAAAATGCAAGCCTTATAACCTATGCTGAATATAGATCAGGAACCAAAAGTGACCAGTCACAAGCGAATGTTGCAAATAAATTTTGAGAATGCAAATTCCAGCATTACACACGATTGTTATCAGTTCCACCAATATTCATGAACATCACGTGAAATAAAATAAGCAAATATTGTAGAGGAGAGAGCAGAGGTCCAAGTGCTCAGTGAAGAAGATTGTAGGCGATGCAGCCATCGCAGTGCAGGTCGGCTACCACCGTCGCGTGGCGGAGGAGGCCGTCACATGATGCACAGGATGCACGGCCGCACCGGAGACGCAGCACAGGAGGTCGAGGTCGATGCCATACAGCCCAACACGCGCGGGCAAACTAAGCTAGTGGGCGCCATCCAGGGGTGGAGAGGGCACGGTGTCCGACGGGGAGGAGCCGCCGGAGACGAGCCAGTGATGGACGCGACGCCACAGCTGAAACCCTAGCCACGGGCGCGGGATTGTGGGCGATCGCCAGAGACCAGTAGTTGCGAATCCAGCCGGATCTGAGGATGGAGGGGTCGGAGACCAGCTCGCCGGTGTGCTGCGAGGTGGTGAACGTCGCTGGAATCAATGGCGTTGGTCGCGGCGCGAGGGTCGCACGAGACAGGGAGTTGGCTCGCGACAGGGGTGGATGGGTGGGGATGCAGCGGATCTAATAGCTGCCGGAGCTGTGACGCGAGAGAAGGGGTGGGCGAAGGTCGGCAGGATGGCCGGCGCTGGGGGCGATGAGGAGGTCGTTGGCGGCGGGGTTGGGATGGCAGAGAGAGGGAGGTCTGGGTCGGGGAGAGGGGGATCTGTGAGGAGGTGGCGGCGGCGAGGAGCTGAGGGAGGAGGAGTGTGGGTGCGGGTTAGGGTTTGGGCTGCGGATGGATGGCTGGATGGAGAGCTGGAGAATTGGACGGATGGATGGGCGCCATGTCATCGATCCATGTGACAACTAAACCCACCAATGAAAATAGAGCACATATAATTGTGTTTTTCCTTTTGTTTTTCTTCTACTTTTACACATGAAAAAAAAATCAAAAAAAATGGTCTCACATTATGCACAAGTTTGTATCTTGAATGAAAAACAATGTTGCCTAAGAAAATTTTCATTTTTGTTGCATGAAATATTCATTTTCCATTTCTCGAGTGCCTAAAATAAGTTTTTTGTGAAGGAACTACCATACATTTGTTGCAAAATGGCACAAAATCATTTTTCTAAAATACTAGGTCATATTTAAGGCACAATTGATAAAATGGTTGGGTGTCAAAAGTTTTGATCCACCTCTGGTGAAAAAGACAAATTCCCGCCGATTCAGCAAGAAGCGGGTCAAATTTGAACTGTAGCTACCTCATAGTTTGCTCTTTATTTTTTCCAAAAATCATTTCTAGGTAAAGAAGAATCTATTTAATCAAAAAAACACCAAAAAAATTCCAAGATTCAACCACTAGCCAGGAACAGTCATGCCCGCCGTTTTGACCGCATTTTGAAACGGGCATAAAAAATTCAAAAAAAATCAAAAAATTGGGAAACCTTCACATTGTGCCATTATATGTGACCAAGTTTCCAGGAAAAATAATAAACTTGTAATACGACAATTATTTTAAAAAAGTGTTCTCAGAAATGAGCTATCATGCGTGAAGATTCATGGCTTTCAAGCCAAATGATCAATCTTATGGCTACATTCATGACATAGTTTGTTGAAATGATCTCATATCATGCACAAGGGTGCATCTTGGAATTCCAAACAATGCTTCCTAAGGGAGTTTTCATTTTCTTTGGACGAAAAAACTATTTTCCATTTGTCGAGTGCCCAAAAGGAGGTTTTTTTGTGAAGGACCTCCCAAATAATTGTTGCAAAATTGGACCAAATCATTTTTATAAAATACTAGGCCATATTTAATGCACAATTGACCAAATGTTTGGGTGTAAAAAGTGTTGATCCACCTCTCGTGAAAAAGACAAATTTCCGCCGATTCAGTTGGAAGTGGGTCAAATTTGAACTGTAGCTGCCCTGTAGTTTGCTCTTTATTTTTTCAAAAAATCATTTCTAGGTACATAAGTATCTATTTAATCAGAGAAACACCAAAAAAAATTCCAAGATTCAACCACTAGCTAGGAACGATCATTCCCGCCGTTTTGACCGCATTTTGAAACGGGCATAAAAAATTAAAAAAAAATCAAAAAATTGGGAAACCTTCGCATTGTGTCATTATATGTGGCCAAGTTCCCAGGAAAAATAACAAACTTGTAATACGACAATTATTTTAAAAAAGTGTTCTCAGAAACGAGCTATCATGTATGGAGATCAATGGCTTTCAAGCCAAATGATCAATCTTATGGCCACATTCATGGCATAGTTTGTTCAAATGATCTCATATTGTGCACAAGGGTGCATATTGGAATGAAAAACAATGTTGCATTAAGGAAGTTTTCATTTTCTTTGGATGAAAAAACCATTTTCCATTTTTTGAGTGCCCAAAAGGAGGTTTTTTTTGTGAAGGACCTCCCAAATAAGTGTTGAAAAATTGGACCAAATCAATTTTCTAAAATACTAGGACATATTTAATGCACAATTGACAAAATGGTTGGGTGTAAAAAGTTTTGATCCACCCCTCGTGAAAAAGACAAATTTCCACCGATTCAGTTGGAAGCGGGTAAAATTTGAACTGCAGCTGCCTCATAGTTTGTTATTTATTTTTTCCAAAAATCATTTCTAGTTACATAAGTACCTATTTAATCATAAATACATAGTTTGGTGGCGATACGTTGAGGTTTGGGCGATGGCCGAGGGCCCCAACTCTAGAGCACGTAAACTCGCATGCCCGCCGCGTGGTCACCGCGTGACCGTGGTGTTGCCATGTGTTTTGGGCGGTCTAGGCATGTCTAGTGGGTTGGGCACTCCCCAGGTACGTGCTAGGAAAAAAATTACAACATAAGATTCTCACAAGGAGACCGATCGATGCTCAAACGTGAATTAGCAGCCAAGTGTTTGATTAGCGGTACGACAAATGTACATGGCTAATGGGAGTGAGTTTTGGCCGAGGATGATCAGTGACTAAGAAGACCGTCTTCACAAATTTTCAGCTCAAAAGGAGGAGCCTAGGTGGTACTTTCTTTGCAAAGTACCACACTGGACATAAATACGAATGTTGAAGCTGGGCTCAAAATAATGAATGGATTGAGCTGGCATTTGGTGTAGGATGGTTATTTGGGCATAGCAAAGCATTGTAGAAAATGGATACTATTTGGACATGCCAAAGTGGTACTTCCTTCACAAAGTGCTGCTCTGAACAGAATAGGAAAATGAATATTGTTGAATTATTTTTGAACTAGGCATGGAAGGTTTTTGACATATTTGATGAATATATGATCCAAACAATTTATGAGAATTTTTTGGGAATTTTTGGAATAATAGAAATATAGGTTGCTTCACAACCTATGGCAAAAATTGACGCATGGACATGACACATAGGCAAAACTGATGAGATGGCGCCTAGTCATCGCAACCCACCACAATTTACAAGGCTATGACCATCTATATTGGTCGTTAACAACTAGAAATAAGGCAGGGGACTAGCGCTGTTTGCTTTATGACCATTTCATGTAAGGAAATTACGACCTTTCTGACCAAAATGGTCGCAATGGTTTAGGGTTTGGAGCCCCCCGAACAGCTTTTGACCAATTGGTCTCAAATGGTCATATATCTATGACCAATTCTTCTAGGGTCACTGACAGAAGGTCACTAGTTGACATATTTCTTGTAGTGATGGAGGGTGCATGCGTCCACACTAGTTGTAACACCCACGATGCGGCTATATCTCCCACGTGTTGGGGCACGACTTAGAGACATAGCCGCATGGTAGGTTTGTTGCAAGAGGGGTAATCTTCACACAATCCCATGTACTAAATAAGAAAGGGATAAAGAGTTGGCTTACAATCGCCACTTCACACAAATAACATAGTCAAACATACATCATCCGGAATACAAACAAGGTCTGACTACAGAACCAAAATAAAAGAAGACAACCCCAAATGCTAGATCCCCGATCGCCAATTGGGCTCCACTACTAATCAACCAGAAAAGACACAAAACAACGATCAAGATCTTCATCGAGCTCTCGCTTGAGCTCGGTTGCGTCACCTGCACTGTTATCATCGGCACCTGCAACTATTTGGAAGTATCTATTAGTGACGAGGACTCAACAATCTCACACCCGCGAGATCAAGACTATTTAATCATATGGGTAGGATAGGGTAATGAGGTGGAGCTGCAGCAAGTGCTAAGCAAGTATGGTGGCTAACATACGCAAATAAGAGTGAGAAGAGAAGCAACACAACGGTCATGAAGCTAGAAGTGATCAAGAAGTGATCATGAAACTACTTACGCACAACCATAACACAAGAACCGTGTTCACTTCCTGGACTCCGCCTAGAAGAGACCATCATGGCTACACATGCGGTTGATGCATTTTAACTAAGTCAAATGTCAAGTTCTCTACAATCGGATATTAACAAATTCCCATCTGCCACATAACCGCGGGCACGCCTCTCGAAAGTCTATACCCTGCAGGGGTGTCCCAACTTAGCCCATCACAAGTTCTCACGGTCAACGAAGGATATTCCTTCTCCCGGGAAGACCCGATCAGTCTCGGAATCCTGGTTACAAGGAATTTCGACAATGGTAAAACAAGAGCAGCAAAGCCGCCCGAATGTGCCGACAAATCCCGATAGGAGCTGCACATATCTCGTTCTCAGGGCACACCGGATGAGCAGTCCGTACAACTAAAACCAACCCTCAATTTTCCCCGAGGTGGCGCTGCAAGGGGCTCTAGTTTGGACCAACACTCAGAGGAGCACTGGCCGGGGAGGTTAAAATAAAGATGACCCTCGGGCTCCAAAAACCCAAGGGAAAAAGGCTTAGGTTGTTAGGAAAATGTAAAACCAAGGTTGGGCCTTGCTGGAGGAGTTTTATTCAAAGCAAACTGTCAAGGGGTTCCCATAACACCCAACCGCGTAAGGAACGCAAAATCAAGGAACATAACACCGGTATGACGGAAACTAGGGCGGAAGAGTGGAACAAAACACCAGGCGTAAGGCCGAGCCTTCCACCCTTTACCAAGTATATAAATGCATTAATTAAGTAAGAGATATTGTGATATCCCAACATATCCATGTCCCAACATGGAACAATCTTCAACTTCACCTACAACTAGCAACGCTATAAGAGGGGCTGAGAAAAAGCGGTAACTTAGCCAAAAAACGGTTTGCTAGGAAGGAGGGTAGTGGCTTGACATGGCAATATGGGAGGCATGATATAACAAGTGGTAGGTAGCATGACATAGCGATAGAATGAACAACTAGCAAGCAAAGATAGAAGTGATTTTGAGGGTATGGTCATCTTGCCTGAGATCCCGCAAGGAAGAAGAACAAGTCCATGAAGAAGACAAATGGACGTAGTCGAACGAATCCTCACAACTCCGGAACGAAACCGAAGCTAACGAGAGAAGGAACCCAGAAAGAAGCAAGAAACATATTAAACAACCATCACATAAGATGGCATGATGCATAATCAAGTATGATGCATGTCCGGTTTAAATATGCATGGCGTGGTAAAGTGCATAGACAAAACTACAAGTTAAGTGGAGCTCAATATGCAACGAGTTGAATATTGACGAAACACCACATTCGATTATTTAGTTCTCTCCCGTTTAAACTACTCAACAAAATTAAATGTTGTTTAAACATGTCAAGAGGTGAAGCATAAGTAAACTAAACATTTAGGCAAGTTTAAATGAGGCCGGAAATAACAACAACCATTCCGGAAAATCCGCATGTGCATTTAGCAAACGAAGCAAACATCAATTTAAACATTCTTGATGTTGTTATCATGATACGGATGACATATTCAAGTTGGATGCAAATTTATGAAAAAGTTGACATGAACATGATATGAAGCATTTGTCACCATGGTGGAAAGAAAGGGTGCCACGGCAACAAACCAAAAAACGATGCCATGGTAACATATGGGTTCCGGTAGCTAATGGAGATACCGGTGCAAAAGGAAGTGGGTGTGAGTGTTGTTGGAAATATGCCCTAGACGAAATAATAAAATAGTTATTATTGTATTTCCTTGTTCATGATAATTGTCTATTGTTCGTGCTATAATTGTATTAACCGGAAACCGTAATACATGTGTGAATACATAGACCACAACATGTCCCTAGTAAGCCTCTAGTTGACTAGCTCGTTGATCAATAGATGGTCATGGTTTCCTGACCATGGACATTGGATGTCATTGATAAAGGGATCACATCATTAGGAGAATGATGTCATGGACAAGACCCAATCCTAAGCCTAGCACAAGATCGTATAGTTTGTCTGCTAAAGCTTTTCTAATGTCAAGTATCATTTCCTTAAACCATGAGATTGTGCGACTCCCGGATACCGTAGGAATGCTTTGGGTGTACCAAACGTCACAACATAACTGGGTGGCTATAAAGGTGCACTACGGGTATCTCCGAAAGTGTCTGTTGGGTTGGCACGAATCGAGACTGGGATTTGTCACTCCGTGTAAACGGAGAGGTATCTCTGGGCCCACTCGGTAGGACATCATCATAATGTGCACAATGTGACCAAGGAGTTGATCACGGGATGATGTGTTACGGAACGAGTAAAGAGACTTGCCGGTAACGAGATTAAACAAGGTATCGGGATACCGACGATCGAATGTCGGGCAAGTACTATACCGGTAGACAAAGGGAATTGTATATGAGATTGATTGAATCCTTGACATCGTGGTTCATCCGATGAGATCATCGTGGAACATGTGGGAGCCAACATGGGTATCCAGATCCCGCTGTTGGTTATTGACCAGAGAGATGTCTCGGTCATGTCTGCATGAGTCCCGAGCCCGTTGGGTCTACACACTTAATGTTCGATGACGCTAGGGTTATAGGGAAAGTATGTACGCGGTTACCGAATGTTGTTCGGAGTCCCGGATGAGATCTCGGACGTCACGACGAGTTCTGGAATGGTCCGGAGGTGAAGATTGATATATTGGAGGAAGGGTTTTGGAGTCCAGAAGTGTTCCGGAGGTACCGGGTGATGATCAACATGACCGAAAGGTGTTTCGGGAGCCCCGACAAGTGTTGGGGGCTTCATGGGCCAAGGGAAGGGGGCAAACCAACCCACTAAGGGGCTGTGCGCCCCCCTCACCTATTCCCACGTGACCAGGGGGTTTGGGACGCCCCATCTAGGGTTCCCACCTCCTGGCTTGGGGGCCAAGTTACCCAAGGGGGAGATCCCATCTGCCCTGGCCGCCGCCCCCCTAGGGGAAACCCTAGGGCGCCTCCCCTTGCCCTTGCCCTTATATATAGTGGAGGTTTTGGGGCTGCACAACACACGATTCTCTCTCTCTCTCTCTCTCTCTCTCTCTCTCTCTCCCAAGGCGCAGCCCTACTTCTCTCCCTCCTCGTCTCTCGTAGTGTTTGGCAAAGCCCTGCTGGAGTACTGCGCTCCTCCACCAACACCACGGCGTCGTGCTGCTGCTGGACGGAGTCTTCCCCAACCTCTCCCTCTCTCCTTGCTGGATCAAGGCACGGGAGACGTAACCGGGCTGTACGTGTGTTGAACGTGGAGGCGTCATTGTTCGACGCTTAGATCGGAATCGACCGTGATCTGAATCGCTGCGTGTACGACTCCACCAACCGCGTTCTTGTAACGCTTCCACTTAGCGATCTTCAAGGGTATGAATATGCACTCCCTCTCTCAATATGCTAGATGACTCCATAGATTGATCTTGGTGATGCGTAGAAAATTTTAAATTTCTGCTACGATCCCGAACAGTGGCATCATGAGCTAGGTCTATGCGTAGTTTCTATGCACGAGTAGAACACAAGTTGTTGTGGGCGTCGATTTTGTCAATTTACTTGCCGTTGCTAGTCTTATCTTCATTCGGCGGCATCGTGGGATGAAGCGGCCCAGACCGACCTTACACGTACACTTACATGAGACAGATTCCACCGACTGACATGCACTAGTTGCATAAGGTGGCTAGCGGGTGTCTGTCTCTCCCACTTTAGTCGGATCGGATTCGATGAAAAGGGTCCTTATGAAGGGTAAATATCACGTTGTGGTTTTGGCGTAGGTAAGAAACGTTCTTGCTAGAACCCATAGCAGCCACGTAAAACATGCAACAACAATTAGAGGACGTCTAACTTGTTTTTGTAGGGTTTGCTATGTGATGTGATATGGCCAAAAGGATGTGATGAATGATATATGTGATGTATGATATTGATCATGTTCTTGTAATAGGAATCACGACTTGCATGTCGATGAGTATGACAACTGGCAGGAGCCATAGGAGTTGTCTTAATTTATTTATGACCTGTGTGTCAATGAAAATGCCATGTAATTATTTTACTTTATTGCTAACCGTTAGCCATAGTAGTAGAAGTAATAGTTGGCGAGGCAACTTCATGAAGACACGATGATGGAGATCATGATGATGGAGATCATGGTGTCATGCCGGTGACGATGGTGTTCATGCCGCGCCTCGAAGATGGAGATCAAAGGCGCAAGATGATATTGGCCATATCATGTCATTTTATGATTTGCATGTGATGTTTGTCATGTTTTTACATCTTATTTGCTTAGAACGATGGTACCATAAATAAGATGATCCCTCATTAAAATATCAAGAATTGTGTTCCCCCTAATTGTGCACCGTTGCTAAGGTCCATTGTTCCGAAGCACCACGTGATGATCAGGTGTGATAGGTTCTAACGTTCGCATACAACGGGTGTAAGCCAGATTTGCACACACAATACACTTAGGTTGACTTGACGAGCCTAGCATGTACAGACATGGCCTCGGAACATGGAAGAACGAAAGGTCGAACATGAGTCGTATAGTGGATACGATCAACATGAATATGTTCACCGATGATGACTAGTCCGTCTCACGTGATGATCGGACACGACCTAGTTGACTCGGATCATGTATCACTTAGATGACTAGAGGGATGTCTATCTGAGTGGGAGTTCATTAAATAATTTGATTAGATGAACTTAATTATCATGAACATAGTCAAAAGGTCTTTGCAAATTATGTCATAGCTCACGCTTTGGTTCTACTGTTTTAGATATGTTCCTAGAGAAAATTCACTTGAGAGTTGACAGTTGCAATTATGCGGACTGGGTCCGTGAACTGAGGATTGTCCTCATTGCTGCACAGAAGGGTTATGTCCTTAATGCACCGCTCAGTGTGTTGAACCTCGAGCATCGTCTGTAGATGTTGGGAAACATCTGACATACACATTTTGATGACTACGTGATAGTTCAGTGTGTAATGCTAACAGTTTAGAATTGTGGCACCAAAGACGTTTTGAAACATCGCAGAACATATGAGATGTTCCAAAGACTGAAATTGGGATTTCAGACTAGTGCCCACGTCAAGAGGTATGACACCTCTGACAAGTTTCTTAAGCCTACAAACTAAGGGAGAAAAGCTCAATCGTTGAGCATGTGCTCAGATTGTTTGAGTACTACAATCGCTTGAATCGAGTGGGAGTTAATCTTCCAGATGAGATAGTGATGATTCTCCATAGTCACTGCCACCAAGCTATTGGAGCTTCGTGATGAACTATAACATATCAGGGATAGACATGATGATCCTTGAGCAACTCGCGATGTTTGACACCGCGAAAGTAGAAATCAAGCAGGAGCTTCAATTGTTGATGGTTAAACCACTAGTTTCAAGAAGGGCAAGGGAAAGAAGGGATACTTCATGAGACGGCAAATCAGTTGCTGCTCTAGTGAATAAACCCAAGGTTGAACCAAACCCGAGACTAAGTGCTTCTGTAATGAGGGGAACGGTCACTGAAGCAGAACTACCCTAGATACTTGGTAGATGAGAAGGCTGGCAAGGTCGACAGAAGTATTTTGGATATACGTTATATTAATGTGTACTTTACTAGTACTCCTAGTAGCACTAGGGTATTAAAATACTGGTTCAGTTGCTAAGTGTTAGTAACTCGAAATAAAAGGCTACGGAATAAACGGAGACTAGCTGAAGGTGAGATGACGATATGTGTTGGAAGTGTTTCCAAGGTTGATGTGATCAAGCATTGCATGCTCCCTCTACCATCGAGATTGGTGTTAAACCTAAATAATTGTTGTTTGGTGTTTGCGTTGAGCATAGACATGATTGGATTATGTTTATCGCAATACGGTTATTCATTTAAGGAGAATAATGGTTACTCTGTTTATTTGAATAATACCTTCAATGGTCTTGCACCTAAAATGAATGGTTTATTGAATCTCGATCGTAGTGATACACATGTTCATGCCAAAAGATATAAGATAGTAATGATAGTACCACATACTTGTGGCACTGCCATTTGAGTCATGTTGGTATAAAACGCATGAAGAAGCTCCATGTTGATGGATCTTTAGACTCACTCATTTTTTGAAAAGATTGAGACATGCGAACCATGTCTATTGGTAGATATGCATGAAGAAACTCCATGCAGATGGATCGTTTGGACTCACTTGATTTTGAATCACTTGAGACATGCAAATCATACCACATGGGCAAGATGATTGAAAGGTCTCGTTTTCAGTAAGATGGAACAAGAAAGCAACTTGTTGGAACTAATACATTTTGATGTGTGCAGTCCAATAAGTGCTGAGGCACGCAGTGGATATCGTTATGTTCTTACTTCACAGATGACTTGAGTAGATGCTGAGTATATTTACTTGATAGAACACAAGTCTGAATTATTGAAAGGTTTAAGTAATTTCAGAGTGAAGTTGAAGATCGTCGTGACAAGATGATAAAATGTCTATGATATGATCATAGAGATGAATATCTGAGTTATGAGTTTGGCACACAATTAAGACATTGTGGAAATTGTTTCACAACTAATACCGCGTGGACCACCATAGTGTGATGGTGTGTCCGAACCTCATAACTGCACCCTATTGGATATGGTGCATACCATGATGTCTCTTATCAAATTACCACTATAGTTTATGGGTTAGGCATTAGAGACAACCACATTCACTTTAAATAGGGCACCAGACAATTCCGTTGAGACGACACCGTATGAACTATAGGTTTGGAGAAACCTAAGCTGTCATTTCTTAAAAGTTTGGGGCTGCGATGCTTATGTGAAAAAGTTTCAGGCTAATAAGCTCGAACCCAAAGCGGATAAATGCATCTTCATAGAATACCCAAAAATAGTTGGGTATACCTCTTATTTCAGATCCGGAAGCAAAAGTGATTGTTTCTAGAAACGGGTCCTTTCTTGAGGAAAAGTTTCTCTCGAAATAATTGAGTGGGAGGATGGTGGAGACTTGAAGAGGTTATTGAACCGTCACTTCAACTAGTGTGTAGCATGGCACATGAAGTTGTTCCTGTGGCACCTACACCAATTGAAGTGGAAGCTTATGATAGTGATCATGAAACTTTGGATCAAGTCACTACCAAACCTCATAGGTCGACAAAGATGCGTACTACTTCAGAGAGGTATGTAATCCTGTCTTGGAAGTCATGTTGCAAGTCAACAATGAACCTACGAGCTATGGAGAAGTGATGGTGGGCCCGGATTCCGACAAATAGCTCGAGGCCATAAAATCCGAGAGAGGATCCATGTATAAAACAAAGTATAGACTTTGAAAGAACTACTTGATGGTCGCAAGGCTATTGGGTACAGATGGATTTTAAAAGGAAGACAGACAATGATGGTAAGTGTCACCATTGAGAAAGCTCGACTTGTCGTTAAGATGTTTCCCGACAAGTTTAAGGAGTTGACTACGATGAGACTTTCTCACTCGTAGCGATGCTAAGAGTCTATTGGAATTATGTTAGCAGTTACTGCATTATTTATGAAATCTTGCAGATAGGATGTCAAAACATTGTTTCCTCGACCTTTTTCTTGAGGAAAGGTTGTATGTGATACAACCAGAAGGTTTTGTCAATCCTGAAAGATTCTAACAAGTATGCAAAGCTCCAGCAATCCTTCTAAGGCTGGAGTAAGCATCTCGGAATTGGAATGTACTGTCACACCCTAGTTAGTTCAAGCATTAGAGTGTGCATCATGTTTAAATTCCTTTTAAATTTGAAATGGGGAACACAGAACCCCCAACACCCCCTGGAAACAACTAGGGTTTACTAAAATTATTTTCAATGAACCTGAAATGCCCTTCTAAAAAGTTCACTCTCTTTGTCTTGGGTTAGAACCTCTGGCAAAATTGGTGCACAATTTTCTAGGTCAACAGAAGGTCATTGAATTAAATCATAAGTATTTGATTTTGGGCATTTAAATGCTATAAAATAATTTAAATGCTCAAATAATTCTTGAAATAAATGTTTGCTGTTGGAAATATTCTAAACAGAGCCCACAATTATTTTCAGGATTTTTTGAAACGTTTTAGTATTTTAATAAAGCCCAACAGTTGCAAAAAAAATAGAAAACAGAATCAAATAAGAAAAGGAGAGAGAGGGAAACCACCTGGGCCTCACCTGTGCTGGCCCAGCCCACCTGGCTCGGCCCAGGCGACTAGCCTTGCCAGCCGTCCTCCTCCTCCCGCCAGGAGGACGAGGAGCGCGTGGCCGGCGCCCGCGGCCACACGCCGGCCACCTATTGCTTCTGCCGACGCCCTGGAGGCGTCCAGGGGTGCCACACCGACCCCCACGTTCCCCTCTCTTGCTCCCTCACTCCCCTCCTCGTCTCCCTCACCCTCTCCCGCGATGGCCGAGCGCGATCCTCGCTGCCGTTCGCCATAGTCGTCACCAGAGCCACCCCCTCGCCCCTCCGACAAGCCCATTAGCTCCGCGCTGCCGTCCTCGACCTCCTCGTCGACTCACGCGACGCCGGACGCCTCCAAGCGCCTCCCCGACGCCTTCTTCTTCCTCGATCCGCCGAGATCGCCGGCAACGCCCCGACGACGTCCGACCTCCCCCAAGCCCGCTGAGACACGTTCTCCAACCGCCGTGAGCTCCTCTATCGATCCCCACTCTTCCCTTCTTCGTTTGCTCGCCGTAGACACCGCCCCCTTTCTCACCGTAGCACGCCACCATGCGAGCTCAACGGCGGCATCACTCCGGTGGCCATTTGGTCAAGGGCGGGTGCCTAATGCACTCACCGCACCTCGTAGCGCCTCGCTAGAACGTCCGTTTCCCCCCTAGTTTGCTGTAGCAGCAAAACCACCAACGGCCGAGCTCCGGCCGTTGCCACAAGCTCGATTCCAGCGAGTTCGCTCCACCCCAGCTCCTCCCACTTGCCCCACTAGATGCGCGCGAGCCCCAGCTACGTGTAGGACCAAACCGCGGTCGATTTGGTCGCCTGTGGGTGATTTCCGAAGCTCTTCGCCGTCTCGGCCTCGTCGGCGACTCAACGCCGGCGGGATTAACCCTGCTGACTAGGGGTTTGACCCCAGTTGACTCCTATGGCTCCTGCCGGCGTTAACTACCCCTCTCTCACTGACATGTGGGCCCAGAGCCTAACTAACCCAGTTTAGTGCTAACTAAACACTAACCACCTCTGTTAGTCAGCTGAGAGACTGACAGAAGGGGCCCACCAGTCAGGTTTGACCTGGGCTGGCGCCTTTGACCTGCTGACATCACAGTGACGCAGTGCTGACGCATTAATTCAATTACTGATTTATTCTTTAATAGGAAATTCCAGAAAATAGTCAAAACTTCTAAAAATCATAGAAAATCAACCATAGCTCCAAATGCAAAGATTTATATATGAAAAATGATCAGAAAAATTCAATCTATCCATATGTAATGGTTTCATGCATGACAAAACAAGTTAACCTTGTTGTTTAAGCAGAATAAGGTAATGCACTAATAAGGCCATGTTTAATGAGCTAATATTTGAATCTTTGATTCAAATGAGTTCATTCCCTTCTGTTTTAGCTTGCATTAGGCCAAGACACTTCCATCTTGCCATGTCACAGCATGCATCATATTGTTGCATATTGCCATGTGTTGGTTATGTTCAATGTGTCTTTCGTGGTAGGTTCTGCCTCCGAGGATAACCCCGAGTATCCGTCTGAAGGGCAGTACCCTACTACCTCCACAACAGGCAAGCAACCCATTGATCATTCCGATACAACCCATGTTCCCGCTTCTGCTCTTGTTTACTGCATTAAGACAACACGTTTCAAACTACTGTGTGCTACGGTAGTTGAACCCTTATCCTCTGCATGACCTGTCATTGCCACAGTAACTAGATGAAACCCACTAGCATGTGTAGGAGTTGATTGAGCCATGTATGTGATTCCTACTTTGCTATGCCTGCTATGCTTAGAGTTGTGTCAGGTCTGGTTCATCCGGGTGATGGGCTAGAGTGAAATGATTACGTCGGTAACGCGAGGGTTGTGTGGAACATGTTTTGGTAAAGGTATCGATGAGAGGCCATGTAGGAGTACATGGTGGGTTGTTTCATTGAGGCCGTCCCTAAGAACTGAGATCTATATGTGTGATTTAAGATTCAGCTACTACCATGCATTGGGATCCTTAATTGACCCTCTTGGCTTCTTAAATACCTTAGTACTTTGTCCAGGAGTTGCTAATAGTTTCTGGTGTTGTAGGTTATGTGTTGGCGGCCGTGCGTAGCGCTGACCCTAGGGGTGGGCTATGTTGCGGTAGATACACCATGGCACGGTGTACCGAGTCACCCGTTTGGTGTCTCGGGAACCCTGTTCACATTGTTCGGGGCCGTATGTGGAAACCTTGGCCGGACTCCCTGCGGATGGAACCTGGATAGGCGATGAACCTGGACTAGAGGCTTGAGTGTTTAGGTAGGCCGTGGCCGACACCCTCGTTGGGCCTCCGCTTGAAGGTTGCCGAGTACATGTCATGTAAACGGCGGTAAGTGGTGAAGGCGTGTACGACGAAGTACACCCCTGCAGGGTATAAAACTATTCGAATAGCCCGTCTGCGGTAAAGGACTACTTGGTTGCCTATACAGTTCATAGACAAGTTAATGGATACTACTAAAAGACTCAAGATAAGTGTGAGTACCGAGGATGGCCCTCTCGTAGGATAATGAGGGAGGATCCCCGGTGGAGTATTGTGTTGGTGAGTAGTGGACTCGTGTGCGAAAACTATTTTACTAGTGGAGTTCCGTAGGATAGCTTAGCCAAGAGTCAAAGCTGGCTTGCTGCAATAACCCCACCACCTTCTTGAGAATAAGCATGTATAGTAGGTTCTAATTTAGAATAGAATGAGGTCTAATGTAAGACTTGCTGAGTACCTTTGTACTCATGTTTGCTTAATTACTGTTTTCAGACGACAACACCGCCCCTCCGATGGGTTCTACATAGACCTTGACGTCGACGAGTGACTAGCCACCCAGGTGGTGATCCTGGCCATGGAGGGGCCTATGTAGATAGACAGGCTTCAAGAAGCCTTCTTTCTTTCTAGTGTCTGTACTCAGACTAGTTGCTTTCGCATGTGCTTGTATGATTGTATGACTTGAGTGTCGGGTCATGTGACCCCTATCTGTATGAACATGTTATGTATGGCTCTCTGGAGCCTTTAAATAAAGTACTTGAGTTGTAGAGTTTTGTTGTGATGCCATGTTGTATGTACTCATATCGGGCATATTGTGTGTATGATTGAAATGCTTGGTATGAGTGGGATCCGACAATCTAGTTGTTTATCCTTGGCAGCCTTTCTTATGGGGAAATGTAGTCTAGTGTTCCTCGAGCCATAGTAGTCCGCTACAGCCCGGTTCACCGTAGTCCTGCTAGCCCAGCACTATTGTTCAGGACACTTGACTGGCCGGCATGTGTTTCACTTTGTTCTTATGTCTGTCCCTTCGGGGAAATGTCATGCGGTGATATCCGAAGTCCTGCCTAGCCTGCTACAGCCCGGGTTCCCCGGAGTCCTGTTAGCCCAGTGCTACAGCCCGGAATCACTCGCTGATGACCGACATGCTCGATGTGATTCATGTATGCCTGTCTCCATAGGTCTGTGCCACTTTGGGTTCACGACTAGCCATGTCGGCCCGGGTTCTCTGTCATATGGATGCTAGCGACACTATCATATACGTGAGCCAAAAGGCGCAAACGGTACCAGGCATGGTAAGGCGACACCCGTGGGATACCGTGCGTGAGGCCGCAAAGTGATATGAGGTGTTACCGGCTAGATCGATGTGGCTTGGAATCAGGGTCCTGACAGTGTTGGCAACAGAGCCGGACTGCCTGTAGGTTCGTTGAGCCAAACTGGTCGATGTCGAGTCTAGAAATGCTTTAGTTATATGTAGGGGAATTGATTGTGGGAGGGAACGTAAGGCTCTTTTACTCCTTTACCTTATGCCCTCTGATCTGAGTCATTCTCTTCTCATTCAACGTGGGTTAAGGACTAGGCTCTCTTCTTCTATCAGGTTCACGTGTTACTAATCCGTAGTAGCTTATAGGATTGTTGTTACAAGCCCCAGTTCAGTTTCTACTACTTTTAGTATGATTGCTATTTGAATCAGAACCTTGATGTGATGTTGTTGAGTGGTATTGCAGACTGTTGCAGGTGTCTCAATTTTTTTTTGAGCATTTACAGCTGTTATGCTGTCCAATTTTCCCTAGAAATTCTAATGTTTTTGATTTGTGGTTGTGCTTTCAGATGGTCAACCGTGCTCAAAACCAAGTGGTTCGCCTGACCCGATGCCTCGACGTGCCCGATCATACTGCTATGTTAGTCCGGGTAATGATCGAGATGAGTTACCGTTGGTATCCCGAATACACCGTCGAAGAGCAATTCCGAGACTTTAATCAAAGCCAATATTTCTGCACCGTCAGTATATTTCCTTCCTATCCTGGATCTACCGAGCCCCTTCACTGTTCCTATGGACTCGGGGTTACTGTTGAGATGGTTGTGCAGGATGCTGCCTATTCCATGATGACCATCATGCGAGTCCAGACTGGCCTTCTTCAGAACACCGACTTCCGTTACATGCCAGCTTCACTTCCGGGAGCGCAAGGGTATCTTCAGGCTATCTATGCTGACTCCACTCAGGAGGACTCATTAACTCGTACCACTGCCTAGATGCTCGAAGATAAGGACCGAGAGAATCGGGCCTTGAGGCTGGAGCTTTTCAATACCTGTGCTGATCATTGGGCTACACTGACTCGGTTTGCACCTGCGGTGCAAGCTGGATGTATGGATACAAGGGATCTGTATCCTGTGAGATCTGCTCTACCAGACAGGGTGGCTTGGCATGATGTGGGAGGCATCACCCCACCCCATGGTCCCCGCAGGCCACCGTTTGTTGGTCCAAGACCTCATCCTAGCCCCTATGGTCCAAAGGCTCCTCAGGACCGTCTGTTCCCAGATGATCACGTTGAACTTCCAGGCTATGGAGGTGACTTCTATGAGGACTACTACGGAGCTGTCTGAGTTAGTAGTAGTATCACTAGTATTGTAGTAGTTGTATCTCCACTGTCCTACGTGACTTGTGGAATATGACTTTGTGTGTAATCAATTCCGGGGGTGTAGACAAATAATGTATAGGAGCTTGGAATGCCTCCGATGAGATGTAACGTCTTTCATCATAGTTGTACTGTAGCCTGGGCTTGTACTAAACTATGTATGATGTGTATGACTGTTGGTATATATATGGCAGTTTTATATTACCATGACATACGGATGAACATCTCTGCATTCCGTGTTATCCATTACATTCTGCACTTCCTTGCTAAGTTTGAGCCATCCTTGTCTAAACCGTTGTCTTGTTTTCTCCTAGGATGGTCAACACCCGTAGCAACCCTGCTGCCTCGGAGCAGGGGGAAGCCAGTGCAGCTAGGGGTGAAAATCTGCCTCACCTGCCTTCTCTGGCCGAAGTGATGCTAGAGGCGGAAAGAAACAAACGTGAGACTAACCGCCTGCTAGAGCGGATTGAGCAGAACACTGCACGCCATCCGCGAAATGACTTGGTGTCAATCAATGACTTTATCAAGCTGTACCCACCAAAGTTTAACCATTCCGTCGAGCCCCTCGACGCGGATGACTAGCTTCGCAGCATCACCCACAAGCTACGTTCTGCCAATGTAGCCGAAGCCGACAAGGTTACTTACGCTGCCTACCATCTCGAAGGCCCTGCTAGCCTCTGGTGGGAAAATTTTGAAGCTATGCGCCCGGTCGGCCAAATCACTACTTGGGCTGAATTCAGTGAGGCTTTCCGTGAGCATCACATTCCGGAAGGTCTCATGGATCGCAAGAGGGAGGAGTTCTGCAATTTCACCCAAGGAAGACTGACTGTGGATGCATATAGTCGTGAATTTGGGAATCTGGCACGCTATGCCCCTGAAGGTATCTACTGACGCTAAGAAGCAGGCAAGGTTCCGCAAGGGACTTAGCCCTGAGCTTCGCCGCGATCTTCGTCTGCACGAGTGCACCTCCTTTCAGAAGTTGGTCAATAAAGCCATCAGTGCTGAGACAGGCCAGACTGATTATGACGCTTCACGCAAGCACTCCCGTGATTTTGGCTCTTCATCCGGCTCTGGAGCTCAGAAGCGCCGGGTGTGGATCCCAAGCACGGCACTGCCACCCAGGTTCATCCCGAGGCCATCCTTTGAGGCGCCTCGTCCCAACCAGCAGTTTGCACCGCCCAAGCCCTATGGTGGCCCCGCTGCTAATGCTGCTCCACGCCCCAATGTGGTGACATGCTTCAAGTGTGGAGAGCCGGGTCACTATAGCCAAGAGTGTCCCCAGAACAACAACCCCAATCAAACTGGAAAGTCCGTTGGCCGTGGTAAGCCCGCGGGAAAGACATTCTATGCCAAGCCGGCCACCACTGCCCGTGGCCATGTCAACTATGTTTCAGCCGAGGAGGCTCATGAGGATCCTAACGTTGTCCTTGGTACGCTCCTTGTTAACTACCATCTGGCATCTGTTCTTTTCGATACTGGAGCATCTCATTCATTCATATCCGAGAACTATGCTCGATTGCTCAACACGACATTCTGTGACATGCCCTCTACCATGGAAATTCAAACTCCTGGCTCTAGATGGCAAACTTCTAGAGTAAGCCATGGGAACGAAATTCTTGTCGATAGACTTGTCTTCCTTGCATCCTTAATAGCTCTCAAGTCCTCGGACATAAACATCATTTTGGGTATGGACTGGATGTCAGCTCATTATGCTAAGATTGATTGTGCCACTAGAACCGTTCAACTTACTCACCCATCGGGCAAGACAGTGAATGTCTTAACTCGAGTGGCCAAGCGCCAGCTTTACTCCCTAAATGCCAACCCCCTTCCAGACCTTGAGGATGTTCTGGTAGTCCGAGACTTTCCGGATGTCTTTCCAGAAGAACTGCCAGGTGTTCCACGTGACAGGGATGTCGAGTTTGTGATAGACCTTGTTCTAGGAACCGTTCCAATTTCTAGAAGACCCTACAAGATGGCACCCTTAGAACTAGCCGAGCTTAAGAACCAACTCGACGAGTCCTTGAAAAAGGGTTTCATCCGTCCTAGTTCCTCTCCTTGGGGTTGCCCCGTCCTCTTCGTTAAGAAGAAGGATGGAACGGATCGAATGGTTGTGGATTACCGACCTGTCAACTTGGTCACCATCAAGAACAAATACCCGCTTCCCAGGATCAACGATCTGTATGATCAGCTCGCTGGATCCTCAGTCTTTTCCAAGATGGATTTGAGGTTGGGCTACCATCAAATCAAAATCAGAAACGGGGACATTCCAAAATGGCCTTTGTTACTCGTTATGGCCAATACAAGTACACCGTCATGTCCTTCGGTTTAACCAACGCCCCAGCTACCTTCTCTCAGTTAATGAACTCGGTCTTCATGGAGTATTTGGATAAATTCGTCGTAGTATACCTCGATGACATACTCATCTACTCCAAGAACGAAGAGGAACATGCCGAACATCTAAGGCTGGTACTGATGAAACTTCGAGAGCATCGCCTTTATGCCAAATTCTCCAAGTGTGAATTTTGGTTGCCAGAAGTGACCTATCTAGGCCATGCAATCTCTGGCAAGGGTATTCCTGTCAATCCCGAGCGAGTTCAAGCCGTCCTTGATTGGACTCCACCTGAGACGGTCAAGCAAGTTTGGAGTTTCCTTGGCTTAGCGAGCTATTGCCGCCGCTTCGTTGAGAATTTCTCCAAGGTTGCTAAACCTCTAACTGAACTCCTCAAGAAAGATAAAAAGTTTGAGTGGACTCCACAGTGTGAGTTCAGCTTTCAGGAACTGAAAAGACGCCTGACATCTGCTCCCGTACTGGTACCACCAGATTTCTCCAAGGACTTTATTATCTATTGCGACGCCTCGCGACAAGGACTAGGTTGCATACTCATGCAAGATCGTCAGGTAATTGCCTATGCTTCACGGCAATTACACCCACATGAGGAAAATTATCCCACACATGATCTAGAGCTTGCAGCTGTAGTCCATGCACTCAAAACTTGGCGACATTACCTCCTTGGTAATCGTTGCGAGATCTTCACCGATCACCAAAGTTTGAAATATATCTTCACCCAACCAGATTTGAATCTCAAGCAAAGATGTTGGGTCGAGTTGATCTCGGATTACTACTTAGGAATAACTTACACCCCGGGCAAAGCCAATGTCATGGCTGATGCGCTAAGCCATAAGTCCCATTGTAACAACCTAATGTTACAACAAAGTCAACCACTTCTCCATGAGGAATTTCGTAAGCTTAATCTTCACGTTGTTCCTCGAGGTTTTCTATCCACCCTGGTAGCGAAACCTAACCTTATGGATCAAATCATAACCGCCCAGCGGTACGATAAGGGCATATCCCGAATTAAGGAAAACATCGTTAGCAGAGTTGCTAAATGTTTCTCCATGGATGAGCGAGGTGCTGTCTTCTTCGAGAACCGTCTGGTGGTTCCCAAGAAACAACATCTACGCCAGTTGATCCTTAAGGAAGCTCATGAATCCCCTCTCACCATTCATCCCGATAGTACTAAAATGTATCAAGACCTACGCCAGAGGTTTTGGTGGACTAGGATGAAAAGAGAAATCGCTCAATACATTGCTAGCTGCGACGTCTGTTGTCGTGTTAAAGCAGAGCACCAACGGCCTGCTGGCACCCTTCAACCTTTGGCTATTCCCAAGTGGAAATGGGATAAAATCAGTATGGATTTCATCACTGGGTTTCCCAGGACCAAGAGAGGGAATAATGCCATCTTCGTCGTGATCGACCGTCTTTCCAAAGTAGCCCATTTCCTACCCGTTCGTGAGAGTATCACCGCTAGCCAGCTAGCCGATTTATACATCTCTCGAATAGTGTCTCTTCATGGTGTTCCATTGGAAATTAACTCAGCCCGTGGGAGTCTCTTCACCTCTCGATTTTGGGAAAGTTTCCAAAATGCTATGGGAACTCGTCTCTCCTTTAGCACCACCTTCCATCCTCAATCAAGTGGTCAAGTAGAGCGAGTCAATCAAATTCTGGAAAATATGCTCCAAGCTTCTGTCATCTTGTTCGGAATGAGTTGGGAGAAATGCCTTCCATTCGCGGAGTTTGCTTATAACAATAGTTATCAAGCTAGCTTTGGCAGGGCTCCTTTCGAAGTTCTCTATGGACGAAAATGTCGAACGCCTCTTAACTGGTCAGAAACTGGGGAAAGACAACTCTTTGGCCCGGATATGATTCAGGAAGCAGAAGAGCAGGTTCGCGTTATTCATGAGAAATTGAAAATAGCCCAATCTCATCAAAAGAGTCAATATGACCGTAAACATAAGCCTATTGCATATGAAGTCGACGAGAAGGCTTACCTTCGGGTTACTCCGTTAAAGGGAACCCATCATTTCGGTATCAAAGGAAAATTGGCGCCTCGTTACATTGGACCCTTTCGCATTCTTGCCAAACGAGGAGAAGTTGCCTACCAATTGGAACTACCTTTGCATCTTTCCAGAGTTCACGATGTCTTCCACATTTCTCAACTCAGGCGTTGCTTCGCGGGTCCTATCCGTGGAGTGGACCACGAAACGCTTGATCTACAAGATAACCTTTCATATCGGGAATATCCCGTTCGTATCCTTGATCAAGCCGAGCGTACCACTCGACGTCGTAATATCAAGTTTCTCAAGGTTCAATGGTCACACCATTCCGAGAAAGATGCCACTTGGGAAAGGGAGGATCGTCTTCGACTCGAGTACCCACCTTCTTCCCGGAGGAACCTAAATCTCGGGACGAGATTCTTTTGAGTGGGGGTGAGTTGTCACACCCTAGTTAGTTCAAGCATTAGAGTGTGCATCATGTTTAAATTCCTCTTAAATTTGAAATGGGGAAGACAGAACCCCCAACACCCCCTAGAAACAACTAGGGTTTACCAAAATTATTTTCAATGAACCTGAAATGCCCTTCTAAAAAGTTCACTCTCTTTGTCTTGGGTTAGAACCTCTGGCAAAATTGGTGCACAATTTTCTAGGTCAACAGAAGGTCATTGAATTAAATCATAAGTATTTGATCTTGGGCATTTAAATGCTATAAAATAATTTAAATGCTCAAATAATTTTGGAAATAAATGTTTGCTGTTGGAAATATTCTAAACAGAGCCCACAATTATTTTCAGGATTTTTGGAAACGTTTTAGTATTTTTCATAAAGCCCAACAGTTGCAGAAAAAATAGAAAACAGAATCAAATAAGAAAAGGAGAGAGACGGAAACCACCTGGGCCTCACCTGTGCTGGCCCAGCCCACCTGGTTCGGCCCAGCCGACTGGCCTTGCCAGTCGTCCTCCTCCTCCCGCCAGGAGGATGAGGAGCGCGTGGCCGGCGCCCGCGGCCACACGCCGGCCACCTCTTGCTTCTGCCGACGCCCTGGAGGCGTCCAGGGGTGCCACGGTGACCCCCACATTCCCCTCTCTTGCTCCCTCACTCTCCCCCTCGTCTTCCTCACCCTCTCCCACGATGGACGAGCGCGATCCTCGCCGCCGTTCGCCATAGTCGTCACCAGAGCCAGCCCCTCGCCCCTCCGACAAGCCCATTAGCTCCGCGCTTCGTCCTTGACCTCCTCGTCGATTCACGCGACACCGGACGCCTCCAAGCACCTCCCCGACGCCTTCTTCTTCCTAGGTCCGCCGAGATCGCCGGCAACGCCCCGACGACGTCCGACCTCCCCCGAGCCCGCTGAGACGCGTTCTGCAACCGCCGTGAGCTCCTCTATCGATCCCCCTCTTCCCTTCTTTGTTTGCTAGCCGTAGACGCCGCCCCCTTTCTCACCGTAGCACGCCGCCGCGTGAGCTCGACGCCGGCGTCACTCCGGTGGCCATTTGGTCAAGCGCGGGTGCCTAACGCACTCACCGCACCTCGTAGCACCTTGCTAGAACGTCCGTTTCCCCTCTAGTTTGCTGCAGTAGCAAAACCACCAACGGCCGAGCTCCGGCCGCCGCCACGAGCTCGATTCCGGCGAGTTCGCAACACCCCAGCTCCTCCCACTTGCCCCACTAGATGCGCGCGAGCCCCAGCTACGCGTAGGACCAAACCGCGGTCGATTTGGTCGCCTGTGGGCGATTTCCGAAGCTCTCCGCCGTCTCGGCCTCGCCAGCGACTCAACGCCGGCGGGATTAACCCCGCTGACCAGGCGTTTGACCCCAGTTTGACTCCGCCTGAGACACTGATAGGTGAGGCCGGCTCCTAACTAATTTAGATTAGTTTAAATTAGAGCTAATCACTCTGTTAGAGGTTAATGACGTCGTTAACTACCCCTCTCTCACTGACGTGTGGGCCCAGAGCCTAACTAACCCAGTTTAGTGCTAACTAAACACTAACCAACTCTGTTAGTTAGCTGAGAGACTGACAGAAGGGGCCCACCAGTCAGGTTTGACTTGGGCTGGCGCCTTTGACCCACTAACGTCACAGTGACACAGTGCTGATGCATTAATTCAATTACTGGATTTATTCTTTAATAGGAAATTCCAGAAAATAGTCAAAACTTCTAAAAATCATAGAAAATCAACCATAGCTCCAAATGCAAAGATTTATATAAGAAAAATGATCAGAAAAATTCAATCTATCCATCTGTAATAGTTTCATGCATGACAAAACAAGTTAACCTCGCTGTTTAAGCAGAATAAGGTAATGCACTAATAAGGCCATGTTTAATGAGCTCATATTTGAATCTTTGATTCAAATGAGTTCATTCCCTTTTGTTTTAGCTTGCATTAGGCCAAGACACTTTCATCTTGCCATGTCATAGCATGCATCATATTGTTGCATATTGCCATGTGTTGATTATGTTCGGTGTGTCTTTCGTGGTAGGTTCTGCCTCCGAGGATAACCCCGAGTATCCGTCTGAAGGGCAGTACCCTACTACCTCTACAACAGGCAAGCAACCCATTGATCATTCCGATACAACCCATGTTCCCGCTTCCGCTCTTGTTTACTGCATTAAGACAATGCGTTTCAAACTGCTGTGTGCTACGGTAGTTGAACCCTTATCCTCTGCATGACCTATCATTGCCATAGTAACTAGATGAAACCCACTAGCATGGGTAGGAGTTGATTGAGCCATGTATGTGATTCCTACTTTTCTATGCCTGCTATGCTTAGAGTTGTGTTAGGTCTGGTTCATCCGGGTGATGGGCTAGAGTGAAATGATTACGTCGGTAACGTGAGGGTTGTGTGGAACATGTTTTGGTAAAGGTATCGATGATAGGCCATGTAGGAGTACATGGTGGGTTGTTTCATTGAGGCCGTCCCTAAGAACTGAGATCTGTATGTGTGATTTAAGATTCAACTACTACCATGCATTGGGATGCTTAATTGACCCTCTCGGCTTCTTAAATACCTTAGTACTCTGTCCAGGAGTTGCAAATAGTTTCTGGTGTTGTAGGTTATGTGTTGGCGGCCGTGTGTAGGTGGGCTATGTTGCGGTAGATACACCGTGGCACGGTGTACCGAGTCACCCGTTTGGTGTCTCGGGAACCCTGTTCACATCGTTTGGGGCCGTATGTGGAAACCTCGGCTGGACTCCCTGCGGATGGAACCTGGATAGGTGATGAACCTGGACTAGAGGCTTGAGTGTTTAGGTAGGCCGTGGCCGACACCCTCGTTGGGCCTCCGCTTGAAGGTTGCCGAGTACATGTCGTGTAGACGGCGGTAAGTGGTGAAAGCGTGTATGACAAAGTACACCCCAGCAGGGTATAAAACTATTCGAATAGTCGCGTTCGCAGTAAAGGACTACTTGGTTGCCTATACAGTTCATAGACAAGTTAATGGATACTACTAAAAGACTCAAGATAAGTGTGAGTACCGAGGATGGCCCTCTCGTAGGATGACGAGGGAGGATCCCCAGTGGAGTATTGTGTTGGTGAGTAGTGGACTCGTGTGCGAAAACTATTTTACTAGTGGAGTTCCTTAGGATAGCTTAGCCAAGAGTCAAAGCTGGCTTGCTGCAATAACCCCACCACCTTCTTGAGAATAAGCATGTATAGTAGGTTCTAATTTAGAATAGAATGACGTCTAATGTAAGACTTGCTGAGTACCTTTGTACTCATGTTTGCTTAATTACTGTTTTCAGACAACAACACCGCCCCCTCCGATGGGTTCTACGTAGACCTTGACGTCGAGGAGTGACTAGCCACCCAGGCGGTGATCCTAGCCATGGAGGGCCCTATGTAGATAGACAGGCTTCGAGAAGCCTTCTTTCTTTCTAGTGTCTGTACTCAGACTAGTTGCTTCCGCATGTTCTTGTATGTTTGTATGACTTGAGTGTCGGGTCATGTGACCCCTATCTGTATGAACATGTTATGTATGGCTCTCTGGAGCCTTTAAATAAAGTACTTGAGTTGTAGAGTTTTGTTGTGATGCCATGTTGTATGTACTCATATCGGGCATATTTGTGTATGACTGAAATGCTTGGTATGAGTGGGATCCGACAATCTAGTTGTTTATCCTTGGCAGCCTTTCTTATGGGGAAATGTAGTCTAGTGTTCCTCGAGCCATAGTAGTCCGCTACAGCCCGGTTCATCGGAGTCCTGCTAGCCCAGCACTACTGTTCAGGACACTTGACTGGCGGCATGTGTTTCACTTCGTTCCTATGTCTGCCCCTTCGGGGAAATGTCACACGGTGATATCCGGAGTCCTGCCTAGCCTGCTACAGCCCGGGTTCCCCGGAGTCCTGTTAGCCCAGTGCTACAGCCCGGAATCACTCGCTGATGACCGACATGCTCGATGTGATTCATGTATGCCTGTCTCCATTGGTCTGTGCCGCTTTGGGTTCACGACTAGCCATGTCGGCCCGGGTTCTCTGTCATATGGATGCTAGCAACACTATCATATACGTGAGCCAAAAGGCGCAAACGGTCCCGGGCCATGGTAAGGCGACACCCGTGGGATACCGTGCGTGAGGCCGCAAAGTGATATGACGTGTTACCGGCTAGATCGATGTGGCTTGGAATCGGGGTCCTGACATGTACGCTTTGATGAGATGATCAAAGATTTTGGGTTTATACAAAGTTTATGAGAAACTTGTATTTCCAAAGGAGTGAGTGGGAGCACTATAGAGTTTTTTATGAGTATATGTTGTTAACATATTGTTGATCAAAAATGATGTAAAATTTCTGGAAAGCATGCAGGGTTATTTGAAAAGTGTTTTTCGATGGAAAACCTGGATTAAGCTACTTCAACATTTAGCATCAAGATCTATAAGGATAGATCAAAAACGCTTAATAGTACTTTCAAATGAATACATACCATGACAAGATTTTGAAGGAGTTCAAAATAGATCAGCAAAGAAGGAGTTCTTAGCTGTGTTACAAGGTGTGTGTATTGAGTAAGACTCAAGACCTGACCACGACAGAAGAGAGAGAAAGGACGAAGGTCGTCCCCTATGCTTTAGACATAGGCTCTATGGTATGCTATGCTGTGTACCGCACCTGAATTGTGCCTTACCATGAGTCAGTCAAGGGGTACAAGAGTGATCCAGGAATGGATCACATGACAACGGTCGAACTTATCCTTAGTAACTAGTGGACTAAGGAATTTTCTCGATTATGGAGGTGGTAAAAGAGTTCACCGTAAAGGGTTACGTCGATGCAAACTTTGACACTAATCCGGATGACTCTGAGGAGTAAACCAGATTCGTATAGTAGAGAAGTTATTAGGAATAGCTCCAAGTAGTGTGTGGTAGCTGCATCTACAAGATGACATAGAGATTTGTAAAGCACACATGGATTTGAAAGGTGCAGACCCATTGATTGATAAACCTCTCTCACAAGCAAGATATGAACATACCCCATGGGTGTTGGATTCATTACAATCACATAGTGATGTGAACTAGATTATTGACTCTAGTAAAAGTGGGAGACTATTGGAAATATGCCCTAGAGGCAATAATAAAATAGTTATTATTGTATTTCCTTGTTCATGATAATTGTCTATTGTTCATGCTATAATTGTATTAACCGGAAACCGTAATACATGTGTGAATACATAGACCACAACATGTCCCTAGTAAGCCTCTAGTTGACTAGCTCGTTGATCAATAAATGGTCATGGTTTCCTGACCATGGACAATGGATTTCATTGATAATGGGATCACATCATTAGGAGAATGATGTGATGGACAAGACCCAATCCTAAGCCTAGCACAAGATCGTATAGTTCGTCTGCTAAAGCTTTTCTAATGTCAAGTATCATTTCCTTAGACCATGAGATTGTGCAACTCCTGGATACCATAGGCATGCTTTGGGTGTACCAAACATCACAACGTAACTAGGTGGCTATAAAGGTGCACTACGGGTATCTCCGAAAGTGTCTGTTGGGTTGGCACGAATCGAGACTGGGATTTGTCACTCCGTGTAAACGAAGAGGTATCTCTGGGCCCACTCTGTAGGACATCATCATAATGCGCACAATGTGACCAAGGACTTGATCATGGGATGATGTGTTACGAAATGAGTAAAGAGACTTGCCGATAACGAGATTGAACAAGGTATCGGGATAATGATGATCGAATCTCGGGCAAGTACTATACCCGTAGACAAAGGGAATTGTATACGGGATTGACTGAATCCTTGACATCGTGGTTCATCCGATGAGATCATCATGGAACATGTGGGAGCCAACATGGGTATCCAGATCCCGCGGTTGGTTATTGATCAGAGAGATGTCTCGGTCATGTCTGCATGATTCCCGAGCCTGTAGGGTCTACACACTTAAGGTTCGATGATGCTAGGGTTATAGGGAAAGTATGTACGCGGTTACCGAATGTTGTTCGGAGTCCCGGATGAGATCCCGGACATCACGAGGACTTTCGGAATGGTCCGGAGGTGAAGATTGATATATTGGACGAAGGGTTTTGGAGTCTGGAAGTGTTCCGGAGGTACTGGGTGATGACCAGCATGACCGAAAGGTGTTTTGGGAGCCACGACAAGTGTTGGGGGGCTTCACAGGCCAAGAGAAGGGGGCAAACCAGCCCACTAAGGGGCTGTGCGCCCCCCTCACCTATTCCCACGTGACCAGGGGGTTTGGGGCGCCCCATCTAGGGTTCCCACCTCCTGGCTTGGGGGCCAAGTCACCCAAGGGGGAGATCCCATCTGCCCTGGCTACCGCCCCCCTAAGGGAAACCCTAGGGCGCCTCCCCTTGACCTTGCCCCTATATATAGTGGAGGTTTTGGGGCTGCACAACACGCGAGTCTGTCTCTCTCTCCCAGGGTGCAGCCCTACTTCTCTCCCTCCTCGTCTCTCGTAGTGCTTGGCGACGCCCTGTTGGAGTACCGCGCTCCTCCACCACCACCACGCCATCGTGCTGCTGCTGGACAGAGTCTTCCCCAACCTCTCCCTCTCTCCTTACTGGATCAAGGTGTGGGAGACATCACCGGGCTGTACGTGTGTTGAACGCGGAGGCGCCGTTGTTCGACGCTTAGATTGGAATCGACCGCGATCTGAATCACTGCGTGTACGACTCCACCAACCGCGTTCTTGTAACGCTTCCGCTTAGCGATCTTCAAGGGTATGAAAATGCACTCCCTCTCTCTCGTTGCTAGATGACTCCATAGATTGATCTTGGTGATGCGTAGAAAATTTTAAATTTCTGCTACGATCCCCAACAAGTGTGTCATGCAAGATGATGGGGTGCTCCCGGATACCGCGTTCCCACATGTCGATGGCAAGAAAATGAGGAACTCGCAAAGAACAACTCGGACATGGTGCAACCACGAGCATCTCATACAACACACATGCATACGGTCCACGGCGTCGTCTCGGGGTTATACCTTCGAAGCGTGCATTTCCGGGGCGGTTGAAGTTCATCGAGGGAAGTAGAGGAAGTAGTCGAACCGCGACGGTAGTAAAAGTAGTGGTTCTATTGTTCCTCGATGGTAGTGGTACTCATTTTCATAGGCGTTCGAGTCATCGGTAGAAGAACTTGACAGATTTGAACCCCTTCAAGGTTGTCGTGGTTACTTGGGGTCTTCGGACTTGCCGGTCTCGTCCTTGCGATGGTAGTCGAACTTGAAGTTTTTGGTTCATGGGTCTTCAGCGACGGTAGTCGTTCTAGGCATCGGGCATCGAGGTACTTGGTGATCTTGGTGATTCCGAAGACGAAGGTAGAGGTACTTGACACGTCACCGTGTTGTCGTACACTTGTCAGAAAGGACGACACATCCAAAATGAAGCAACACCAACAAGGGCCTCGGGCCTTGGCGTGTCCAAAACGTAGCAGAACAGAGGTCTCTGTTGCGGTCGTGATCTTGAGGAGGTCAACAGGAGCTGGGCCGGAGGAGCTGCAGCGCTCGGCCTTGGCGAGGCTGACAGCAGGCCGCGTGGCCCACGTGCGAATAGTGAGGGCGAGGAGGCAGCCTTAGGCACGGTTGATGCAGGTGTCCTTGCTGCACTCTTGATCCTGCTCGATGAAGAGAGCTGTGGGGACAGCGCCTGCAGTTGCAGGGAGGCGATGGCGTGCATAGGGAAGGCCGGCGAGGACTTGGCGCAGCAGAGCTCTCCAGCGAAGCAGTAGGGTCGTCTGGCAGCACGCGGGAGCACGACGAGGATGCGAGGGAGAGGAGCGGCACAAGGCGGCGGCCTCCTGGTGGTCGCCGGCGGCGGCGTGTGGCGATGGGACACCGGAGCGGGCGGTGTCCGGACGGGTCACAAAGGAGAAGATCTGGTGGTCGCGGCCTGGTTCTACGGGATCCATGGCCGCTGCGGGCGTGCCGGTGCTGGTGGGAGAACGAGGCGGGGAAGGGACGCGCGACGGCGAGGGTGCATGGTCATGGGGATCGGGACCCCCCTCCTGGTCACGTTGAGAGGTGAGGGAGGGAACGAGAGGAGGGAGGAGCGAGAGGAAGAGGGAGGTTGGCGGCGCTGTGGGAGAGAGAAGGGGATCGAGGGAGAGATGCGGGGGAGCTCCTAATCAGCGCTGTAGGCGCCAGTTCGCGCTACTGGCGCCCGCGTGAGACGTGCAGCGGGCCGGCCCAGCAACCAGTTGAGAGGCAAAACACGAAGTAAAAAAAATCCATGTTTATTCGGCCGGTCTGGGAATCGAACTTCGGCCACTTACTAGAACGCCATGCGCGTTAACCACTAAGACAGGCTACCTTTGCTATCTTTTAGAGAGAACAACTCTATTTGGCCCTTCCTTTAGTACAAATATTAAACATGTAGTAGTATTATATACCAGCTATAAATTATTTGAATAAACAAAACATAAATTTGAAAAGGGATTCACAAAAACCATGAATTGAAAAAAAGTTCGCAAAAATGGAAAAAGTTTCTGAATTTGGAAAAAAGTCCATCAGATTTGAAAAAAATCAGCAAAGTTGAAAAGCGTTCATCGATTTCAAAAAAAAGTTCATAAAAAATAGAAAAAAAAGTTCACGAATTTGAATAAAGTTCATCGACTTTGAAAAAAAGTTCACCAACTTCAAAAAAGTTCATCGACTTTGAAAAAAAAGTTCACCAACTTCAAAAAAGTTCATCAACTTTGAAAAAATGTTCACCAATTTGAAAAAAGTTCATCGACTTTCAAAAAAGTTCATCGAATTTCAAAAAAGTTCATAGATTTTGGAAAGGTTCATCAAATTTGAAACACAAATCCATGATTTTGAGAAAAAAATTCATTGATTTTGAAAAAAGTTCATCGAATATGAAAAAGTTCACCTAAATTGAAAAAAGTTCATCGATTTTGAAAATAAGTTCACGTAAATTGAAAAAGTTCATCGATTTTGAAAAAAAGTTCATCGATTTTGAGAAAAAGTTCATCGATTTTAAGAAATAGTTCATCAAATTTGAAAAATAAGTTCCTCTATTCTGAAAATGGTTCATCAATTTGAAAAAAGTCCATGAGTTTCGAAAGATTTAGTTCTTGGATTTAGAGAATAAGTCCATCTATCTGAAGAAAGCAATTACGAATTTAGAAAAAAGAAAGTAAAAAAGGATAGAGAAAAAAGCAAAAGAAAAAGAAAAAAAGGAAAAAGGAAAAAGGAAAAAGAAGAACAAATAAATTGAGGAAAACATGTATTTCATCACATCTGGTTAAGTGGTCGAGTTGGTTAAATGTTAATACTTGGTAACCAGTGACGCAGGTTCGAATCCTAGCTTGCGCTCCCCTTTTGCAGTTTTATCTAGAGTTTAAAAAATAGGAAAAATAGAAGTTGGGTCGAGCCCAGGTAGCGCCGCAGCAGGCGCCGGTTTGCAGAAACATCTATAACCGGCGCCTGCAGCGCCAAATAGGAAATGCCGAGATGCGGTTCAATCAGCACTAGGGTTACAAGAGAAGTGGGCCTTGGAGGATGGATGGGCCGGCCGGTCTGAGGCTGCAGTTGGGCTGCTCTCTTCTATTTGCTCCTTCAACCCTCTTCCACAAATAGAAAATCAAAGAAAGAAGGCGAGATAAAAGAAATGGGTGGACAAGGATTTGAGCATTGGGATTATTTTCCCGGACTCACAAAAAAATGAGTTTGACACAAGAAAATAGAAATGGCATGATTGAAAGATATAAATTCAAACTCATTTGAATTAAATTCAAATGGGTTTGAACTGGGACTTGGTAAAAGGAAGGTCCAAAAATGTTTAGATTTTTGGAGGAACCCCGGTAAAAGGGGAGAGAATTATTGGGCAAGGTTTGGGGATCAACTCGAAGCAGAAAAGGCATGGGGTTATTTTTGCACATGTGTTATGGTTAATTCCGAAAGAATGGAATATTTATTATAGCTCCCTAGTATTGGGAGGATATGTTATAAAGAGAATCACCATGTGAATCCCCTCGGTTTAAATGGACCAAAGATCCATGCAATTTATTTAGTTGAGTTTTTGTTAGTTTGAGAAAATGATGTTATGATGACATGATGCAATGCACATAAATAGAGCAAGAAAATAAAAGCACGACGAAACTCGGAAACCCTGGAAGGCATCTGAAGCTCCGGTCTTGGGGTGTCACACTAGTTTAGCACAAATACACTAGAAGCATGCAGGGAGGGAGCATGCATGAAGAGGGGTGTTGAGTTGAGCATGCATGAAGAGGGAACAACTATGCTGAGACGAGAACGCAACCAAACACACCCTATATGCCACGCATGTTCATACCATTTGTGCCTTTCTACTTCACTTACTCTGGACTCCCCCATGGCCCACCTCACATTATCACCATATATATTTCTTGGAGTCCATGCACGGCGGGCGGGTGATCTCTTCTCCCTCCCCGTCTCTCTCTTCTCAGTCGAGACTCGCCGAGCGATCAGATTTTGACTATCGACGGTTTATTCAATTGCAGTCCCACTTGTTAGTGAAAATGCGAGACAACGCGTGTCCCCTCTGGTGAGCGGCATGCGAGCCGGACTGTCGGGGGTGCGATGCGTACAAGTCGTAAGTGTGCCGCCTTTTCCTTTTGAACTTGCAAAGCGTAACATTTTCGTGCGATCGATCATAGAAATCCAGAACAAAATGATGAGGGCGGTGCTTTCTCGCATGTTAGGCGGGCTAGTTTGAGTGATATGACGTGCTACAGTGCCGTCCACTTGCTCCATTTTTATGTAAGCAAGAGTCTACACTCTTACGTGGGAGGAGTGCGAAACACGACGGATCTGATTTTGATCGAGGGAAAACTGTTCCCTGCGAAATAATGGAGCAGTGTTAGCGATTATAGCATGATATTTAGGGCATCTCCAGTGTTGGCCCCCAAATTTACACCGGCATCTATCCGAGGGGACTGATGGATGCCATCCAATGCTGCCTGCATACCTTTCGACAACTATATGAACTAACCGGACGAAATTCGTGTAAACAAAGCAAATTTCAAATTAACCAGATGAAATTCATTACATTTCGAAAACTTTTCCTATAAACTGGACGAAATTCATTACATATTTCGCACAAATCATACTAAAACCTACTATAAACCTAATCTAAACGATCATCGGCGCCCGACCACCATGTCTAGCCATGAAACTGAGAAAGCCGGCTATTGCCTTTGCCTCCTCCTCATCCGGAGCCCAAGGTTCTGAAGATTTCCGCGTCCATGTCGCCGTCAAGTGTCTAATCGGCCACCGGTGTTTATCCTACCAAGCTTGGCGTCGACAGAGTGGAGGAGCGGTGGCCTTCCTGGGAACAGAGCGGCGACGACCTACCGTGTACTACTCTTCCTCGCTGTCGGCTGTGCCCGCACACGCGCGCCGGCTTCGTGGTCGTGGCGGTGGAGGGTGGCTGGGGGGGGGGGAGCCGGCGATCTCCTTCGTCTGCTCTTGCGATAGTACGTCCAAGAGAGCTTTGTAGCACGCCCGAAGCGGGACCACCGATGTCCTTCGTCTGCTCCTGTGATAGTATGTCCAAGAGAGCTTTGGAGCGCCAGGAGGCCATGGTTGGAGTGGTGCCGACAGAAGGAAGGGACCAGAGGAGAATGAGTGTGGGTCTTTGGCTATGGCTGGGAGCTCGGGCTCAAGTTAATATAGCGGGCGAATGGTGAAGGAAATAGCGGGCGAATGGTGAAGGAAATATGCCCTAGAGGCAATAATAAAGTTATTATTTATTTCCTTATATCATGATAAATGTTTATTATTCATGCTAGAATTGTATTGACCAGAAACATAATACATGTGTGAATACATAGACAAACAGAGTGTCACTAGTATGCCTCTACTTGACTAGCTCGTTCATCAAAGATGGTTAAGTTTCCTAACCATTGACACGGGTTGTCATTTGATTAATGGGATCACACCATTAGGAGAATGATGTGATTGACTTGACCCATTTTGTTAGCTTAGCACCCGATCGTTTAGTATGTTGCTATTGCCTTCTTCATGACTTATACATGTTCCTATGACTATGAGATTATGAAACTCCCGTTTACTGGAGGAACACTTTGTGTGCTACCAAACGTCACAACGTAACTGGGTGATTATAAAGGTGCTCTACAGGTGTCTCGGAAGGTAGTTGTTGGGTTGGCGTATTTCGAGATTAGGATTTGTCACTCCGATTGTCGGAGAGGTATCTCTGGGCCCTCTCGGTAATGCACATCACTTAAGCCTTGCAAGCATTGCAACTAATGAGTTAGTTGCGGGATGATGTATTACAGAACGAGTAAAGAGACTTGCCAGTAACGAGATTGAACTAGGTATTGAGATACCGATGATCGAATCTCGGGCAAGTAACATACCGATGACAAAGGGAACAACGTATGTTGTTATGCGGTCTGACCGATAAAGATCTTCGTAGAATATGTGGGAGCCAATATGAACATCCAGGTTCCGCTATTGGTTATTGACCGGAGACGTTTCTCGGTCATGTCTACATAGTTCTCGAACCCGTAGGGTCTGCACGCTTAAGGTTTCGATGACAGTTATATTATGAGTTTATATGTTTTGATGTACCGAAGGTTGTTCGGAGTCCCAGATGTGATCACGGACATGACGAGGAGTCTCGAAATGGTCGAGACATGAAGATTGATATATTGGAAGCCTATGTTTGGATATCGGAAGTGTTCCGGGTGAAATCGGGATTTTACCGGAGTACCGGGAGGTTACCGGAACCCCCCGGGGACTTAATGGGCCTTAGTGGGCCTTGGTGGAAAGAGAGGAGAGGCGGCCAGGGCATGGGCCGGGCCCCTCCCCCCTAGTCCGAATAGGACAAGGAGAGGGGGGCGGCGCCCCCCTTCCTTCTTCTCCTCCACCTCTTTCCCCTCTCTCTCCTAGTCCAACAAGGAAAAGGGGGAGTCCTACTCCCGGTAGCTGTAGGACTCCTCTTGGCGCGCCCCTCTCTAGGCCGGCCGCACCCCCCCTTGGTCCTTTATATACGGGGGCAGGGGGCACCCCATAGACACAACAATTGATCGTTTGATCTTTTAGCCTTGTGCGGTGCCCCCCTCCACCATAGTCCACCTTGATAATACTGTAGCGGTGCTTAGGCGAAGCCCTACGTCGGTAGAACATCATCATCGTCACCACGCCATCATGCTGACGAAACTCTCCCTCAACACTCAGCTGGATCGGAGTTCGAGGGACGTCATCGGGCTGAACGTGTGTCGAAGTCGGAGGTGCCGTATGTTCGGTACTTGATCGGTCAGATCGTGAAGACGTACGACTACATCAACCGCATTGTGCTAACGCTTCCGCTTTCGGTCTACGAGGGTACGTGGACAACACTCTCCCCTCTCGTTGCTATGCATCACCATGATCTTGCGTGTGCGTAGGAATTTTTTTGAAATTACTACGTTCCCCAACAGTGGCATCCGAGCCTGGTTTTATGCGCAGATGTCATAGGCACGAGTAGAACACAAGTGTGTTGTGGGCGATATAAGTCATGCTTCTTACCAGCATGTCATACTTTGGTTCAGCGGTATTGTTGGATGAAGCGGCCCGGACCGACATTACGCGTACGCTTACGCGAGACAGGTTCTACCGACGTGCTTTGCACACAGGTGGCTGGCGGGTGTCAGTTTCTGTGACACCTACACCAATTAGTGAGGAAGTTAATGATGATGATCATGAAACTTTATATCAAGTTGTTATTGAACCTCGTAGGTCAACTAGAGTAAGATCCGCACCAGAGTGGTACGGTAATCCTGTTCTGGAAGTTATGTTACTAGACCATGACGAACCTACGAACTATGAAGAAGCGATGGTGAGCCCAGATTCCGCAAAATGGCTTGAGGCCATGAAATCTAAGATGGGATACATGTATGAGAACAAAGTGTGGACTTTGGTTGACTTGCCCGTTGATCGGCAAACAATTGAGAATAAATGGATCTTCAAGAAGAAGACTGACGCTGACGGTAATATTACTGTCTATAAAGATCGACTTGTTGCAAAAGGTTTTCAACAAGTTCAAGGGATTGACTACGATGAGACCTTCTCACCCGTAGCAATGCTTAAGTCTGTCCGAATCATGTTAGCAATTGCCGCATTTTATGATTATGAAATTTGGCAAATGGATGTCAAAACTGCATTCCTGAATGGATTTCTGGAAGAAGTTGTATATGATGCAACCAGAAGGTTTTGTCGATCCAAAGGGACCTAACAAAGTGTCCAAGCTCCGGCGATCCATTTATGGACTGGTGCAAGCCTCTCGGAGTTGGAATAAACGCTTTGATAGTGTGATCAAAGCATTTGGTTTTATACAGACTTTTGGAGAAGCTTGTATTTACAAGAAAGTGAGTGGGAGCTCTGTAGCATTTCTATTATTATATGTGGATGACATATTATTGATTGGAAATGATATAGAATTTCTGGATAGCATAAAGGGATACTTGAATAAGAGTTTTTCAATGAAAGACCTCGGTGAAGCTGCTTATATATTGGGCATCAAGATCTATAGAGATAGATCAAGACGCTTAATTGGACTTTCACACAGCACATACCTTGACAAAGTTTTGAAGAAGTTCAAAATGGATCAAGCAAAGAAAGGGTTCTTGCCTGTGTTACAAGGTGTGAAGTTGAGTAAGACTCAATGCCCGACCACTGCAGAAGATAGAGAGAAAATGAAAGACGTTCCCTATGCTTCAGCCATAGGCTCTATCATGTATGCAATGCTATGTACCAGAACTGATGTGTGCCTTGCTATAAGTCTAGCAGGGAGGTAACATAGTAATCCAGGAGTGGATCACTGGACAGTGGTCAAGAACATCCTGAAATACCTAAAAAGGACTAAGGATATGTTTCTAGTTTATGGAGGTGACAAAGAACTCATCGTAAACAGTTACATTTATGCAAGCTTTGACACTAAGCCGGATGATTCTAAATCGCAAACCGAATATGTGTTTACATTGAATGGTGGAGCTGTCAGTTGGTGCAGTTCTAAACAAAGCGTTGTGGCGGGATCTACGTGTGAAGCGTAGTACATAGCTGCTTCAGAAGCAGCAAATGAAGGAGTTCATATCCGATCTAGGTGTAATACCTAGTGCATTGGGTCCAATGAAAATCTTTTGTGACAATAATGGTTTAATTGACTTGGCGAAGGAATCCAGATTTCACAAGGGAACCAAGCACATCAAGAGAAGCTTCAATTCCATCCAGGATTTAGTCCAGGTGGGAGACATAGCACTACCAAAAAAAGACACATCCATGACATTTTGGGCCGAACAATTTTTTTCTTCTGTCATACATATGACACTTCTATGACGATAATTGTGACAAAAGCCGGTATCATCATAGATGTGGTGGGCTCCTACTTCTATGACAAAAAATCATGATAGAAAATGGGCTTTTTGTCCTGGGCGGGCCGGAGACGCAGCTGCATGACATTCTTTGGGTCGTCCATGACGAAACAACCGTGGTAGAAGCAAGGGGGAGGAAAATTTCGGGGAGTTCCCGGTTACGGTGGGATGTCGGGGGCCGAGCGATGGGCGTTTCTCTCGTACACGTACGCGCGTGTGTGCGAGGCGTTGGGCTCTAACTGAACCCGAGCGATTGCACTGCAGGCTACATGTTACTGAACCCGAGCGATCGATCGATGGCTGTTAACTGAACCCGATCGAGCGATTCCTTGGCTACTGCTGCTAACTGAAGCCGATCGATGGGATGAACAGTGACCGTTGCGGGGGGGGGGGGGGTTGGATGAACAGTGAGCGGTGGCGTTGCCTCTGGATGAACAGGACCCCGTGGTGTGGTGGAGGGCTGGATGAACAGTAGACGGTGGAGGGGTGCCAGTGGAGGGGTGGATGAACAGGACCCCGTGGTGTGGAGGGCAGGATGAACAGTAGACGGTGGAGGGGTGCCCGTGGAGGGGTGGTTGAACAGGACCCCGTGGTGTGGAGGGTTGGATGAACAGTAGACGGTGGAGGGGTGGTTGAACAGTAGCCGGTGGAGTAGCGCGCGGTGGAGGCTGGATGAACAGGAGCCCATGGAGGATGGAGGAGGTCGAGGTGGATGAACAGTAGCTCGTGGAGGCTGGAGGGGGTCGACGGTGGAGAAGAACAGTATCCCGTGGAGTCCCGTTTTGCGGTACGCCACACCCCTCCCGATGAACAGGACCCCCGTTTCGACCGTAGCGCTCCAACACAAGTCCGTTTCCTCTGTTTTGTGGTACGCCACACCCTCCCGATCAACAGGACCCCTGTTTCGACCGTAGGAGGTCCGTTTCCTCCATTTTGCGGTACGCCACACCCCTCCCAATCAACAGGACCCCCGTTTCGACCGTAGGAGGTCCGTTTCCTCCGTTTTGCGGTACGCCACACCCCTCCCGATCAACAGGACCCCCGTATCGACCGTAGGAGGTCCGTTTCCTCTGTTGTGCGGTACGCCAGGCCTCGTTTCCATCGCCTCTTCCGTCCAAGCCCTCCCGATGAACACGACCACGCATTCCGTTCCGACCCATGAACACGACGACAACGCTGTTTCGCCGTTCCGACCCATGAACACGACGACAACGCTGTTTCGCCGTTCCGACCCAGCCATGTACACGAGCCCTCGCCGTACGTATGCGCGAGTAGGCGTTCGAGACCCCGCCCGTATGTACACATACGTGGCCGTATTTTCTTTCTTGCACCCTGTCCGCTGTACATACGTGTACATTCTATGTGCACGCCTCTACTATGACACGTGCGCGCCTCAACTACGACACGTGCGTGCCTCTACATCGACCAGTATGTACGTACACGTTCGCGACCAGAATGTCAAAGCTACGTACGTTTCGACCAGATGGGTACCGACTGTCAGGCACTTCCTTGCCTGCGAAGATGTAGCTAGTGGGTCCCAGCAGTCAGGGGGCGAATCGTTTTTTTGCCCGGACACACTTCCTTGCGTGCGAAGATGTAGCTGGTGGGTCCCAGCAGTCAGGGGATGGTGGGTCCCAGCAGTCAGGGGGGCGAATCATTTTGCTTTTTTGCCTGGACGCACTTCCTTGCGTGCAAAGATGTAGCTGGTGGGTCCCAAGAGTCAGGGGAGCGAATCGTTTTTTTGCCCGGACACACTTCCTTGCGTGTGAAGGTGTAGCTGGTGGGTCCCAGTAGTCAGGGGGATTTTTTTCAAGAAATACGGTGGCCCGTCCGGTGGGTCCCTGCTGTCAGTTGGAGGAATCATTATTTTCCGCATAATAAGGAGGCACTTCCTTGCTGCCGCCGTGGACCCAGCTGTCAGCCTCTCCACGTACAGTCCACGTCCGATGGAAGTTGTTCCTTGACCACGTTGACCACACCGCACCGAGAGCACCAGGGCGGTGGACGACGGAGAGGCCTAGGAAGGGGACGACACGGAGGCAGGAAAGACTCGACAGTTGTTTCCCACGCGGAGGGGAGTACGACTGTACGAGGGTTTACTGGTTCGTCTGCCGTCGCCGGAGAATAACAGCAGGTGTGGGTGAGTAGAGGGATGGCTAGGCCAGCGATAGGAGTACGGTCGGGCGGTGAGGCCTGCGCGGCAGCACAGCCGGCCGAGCGGAGGAGGGAGCAGGCAGTCCCGCCGGCGCTTGTTTGAGCGGCTGGAGCAGAAAGAGCAGAGATTGAAGAAGCACGACATCCAACAGTCAGTGCTTGTGCGTCAACCTTTTTTTAGGAAAGCCTCAAATCTGTGGAAAACATCATATAGCCCATCTCCAATTATTTCTAATAATTTACAGCCCATTTGCTAATTCTTAAGGTTTTCTTTGGAGCCCATATTCTTTTTGTTAGCATGACAACCCATATTGTGGCAATGGTTAAAAAATTATACGAAAATTTGCATATTTCGGTGCGGTCCGAACTGTTTTTAATCCCGAAATTTTGACTCACATTCAAATTGATTTTAAAAATAAATGTATATCAATATAAATTCCAGCAAATTCTCCACGCATAAAAATTAATGTCATTCAAAATATTGAAATGAAAAAAAGATATTTGAAACTAATTGCCAGTTTGATGTGTTTTAAAAATGTACAACCCATTTCTCGTTACTGATGGGCCATTTTCTCGGCTAGCCGAATGAAAGCTCTCCTCGTCTTGAAAGATTTGCAGCCCAATAGGCCTAACAAAGCGACTTACTTGGCAAATCATAAAAAACTGGGCTGTGGCCGTGGACCCAGCTGTCAGCCTCTCCACGTATAATACTCTTCCGATGGAAGTCGTTCCTTGACCACGCCATGCGGAGAGCACCACGGCGGTGGACGATGGTGAGGCTTACGAAGGGGACGACGCGGGAGTGGAAGCCCACGAGGAGAGGACTACGAGGGTTCACTGGTTCGGCTGCGGTGCGAGGATGCCGTCGCCGCAGGGCCTGGCCGGCGGTGGGAATAGTAGGGGCGGTGAGGCCTCTGCGGCAGCACAGCCGGCCACGGGAGGCAGGAGCATGCGGCGCTGGAGCAAGAAGACCAGAGGTTGAAGAAGCACTACGGCCGTTGGATGCACATCATACGGTCACTGGAGCTAGAATCATTCATATTGACTAAGTTGAAAAACCCTTCGTCCCCGTCAACTTAGTAGGCCCACAAGGCAGCCTCCCAGCAAGGTGGGTCCCAGCTAGCCGGGGGAGTATTCATTTTTTTTTGTGCATCATAAGGAGGCACTTCTGGTGGGTCCAACCTGACAGCGGGGGGAACGTTTTTTTCACGAAATACGGTGGCCTGTACGGTGGGTCCCAGCAGTCAGGGGGAAACAATTTTTTTTCGCAAAATAATGGTGGCCCGTCCGGTGGGTCCCCGCTGTCAGGTGGAGGAATAATTATTTTCCGCGTAATAAGGAGGCACTTCCTTGCTGGTTTTTTCTTGGAGTTCACTCTGGTTTTTTCTTGTTGCCACCATTCAGGGTTAGGTTCTCTCATTCCAGAATAACCAATTATAATTACGGTCTCAGCTAGAATGCTGAACTGAACCATGCAGTGTACTAACCAGGTGAAATTCCTGTGCACTCCACTAAATTTAAGCACTGCTATTTGCAGAAATAAGCAGACCACAATGCCTCTTGTCTACGCACCTGTCCAAAAAACCGTCGTGCAGCCGTGCAAGCTAGTCCTCGGTCCATGGATGAACTGGTAGAAAGTGCATTCTGGACTAGGATGCAGTTGTTTTCACTCGTCCCTGCACTGCAATCAGGAAGTAAAACGTACAAATCAGCTTCTTTTAGATTGCGTTGGTCATTCTACCTTAGTTACTACCAATGTAGGGATACCTTGAAGACAGGAGGTTAGACGACGGCAACGAGGGATAGCCATCTCATTTTGCGCAGTTGTACTAAAACTGAGGTGTGTGCTTTTGATTGCGTGGATAGAAACGATACGGAGACAGACATCCCGAAACGATATGGAGATAGACATCCCTGTTTGCGCAAATAAGAACTACGATTATTTAAAAGTGACAAATATTACTACTTTCCCCCGTTTCCTCTTGGAACCAAGTCCTAGATTCATGCTACAGCTTTCCCACTTTCTTCCCTGTTTGAACCAACGCTTTGAGTCGACTGTATGAAATAGCTTTACTTCTAATAATAGTAGAAGTCTAGGTGGCTTTGGAACAGCGAACGGAAGTAGAAAAGGATCCACACGAAGGGAGCTGGGGCAGTAGAGCCAGGCAGATTTCGAAGGAATATATACCTGAGGGTCGTCGGCATGTCGCAAAGACGGCGTCGGGAGGCCGCATCTTGGACACAATACCGCAGGGAGGAAGAAGGGGTCAGAGGCCCTCCCGAGCCGGCGCTCTCTCGGAGAGAACGACACGGCCGCCGATCGGGACGCGTGGGTAGCCGTTGGTCTCCTCCCTCGCCACCGACGACAACGTGAACGATGCACCTACAGCCCTGCCCCGGTCAAGGTTGTCCGGCCGGATTTGTGACCAGCCATGAGCTGAGAGAGAGTGTGGCCACCTATGTGTTGCTTAGATCTGGAGAGCATGAGAGAGTGAATGAGAGGAACCCTAGTAAAGCAAGCGCTAAGGCTCCTGCTTTTATATATACTGGAGTGATTTTGTTGTACCAGCTTGAAAAAATGCGCTCCTACGTGTACCCGCGAGTGGGTGTGACAGAACTAGTGCGTGCGTGCACCGCTTCTCTTCGTGAGAGTACAATATACTATGCCCAAAGAACGTTCGCCGCAAGAGTAATAGTACAAGTCTGTGACGTGTGAGCTAAAATAAAATGTGCGCATCGTCTTTTGTTTTTTAGAAGTTCTGAGGGTAGGATGTGAAGAGCACATATGTGCGTGACGTCTACCTGCAGATAGACGGTGGGTGCGACGTGCGAGTCTGCGAGAGGACTCAGGAGAGTCGTGACTCATGAGGGTGCGTGTGTGAGAGAGAGGGGGGCACGTATCAATGCAATGCATGTGTCCGTAAATCATTATCCGACAAACGTTCGCCACAAGGCTTTTCCTGACGAACGTCGTAAGAACTGTTAGATCGGCATCCGACAGTGTCAGTTTTGCCATGTCATTTAACAGAACAACCACTCCTCCTACACACAAATCTTCCACGTGAGTGTTAGCAACTGCCGTATGCTCCATCCGTTCCGAAATGCAGTGCATATAGCTTTATTGAAAATTCGAACCTCACAAACTTTTACCGAGTTTTCGTGTACGAAATTGCACATGTAGAATACCATGTATATGTCGTTTCATTCATCTTCGAGAGGTAACTATAAAGTTGGGTGAGGAGTCTACAAAGAAAGACCATCGTATTACCCGTAGCAATTTCAAGCATCCTTTAGTGCCGAGGAATATCATAGGAACTCTATATGATATGATTTTTATAGGATTTTTTCCTTTAGAGCCAATTGGTTCATAGGAATATATTCATATACTCCACATTTCAAAGGAAATAAACATGATATCATTTCTATAGCTTTAGAGCCACTTGGTTCATATGAATGGATTCCTATACTCCCTTAATTTCAAAGGAAAATAAACATTAGCGTATATTCAAAAGAAAAGTTCCTATGATATGAACCAAATTACATCTCTTTTCTAATCCCTCCTCATAGGAATTGAGATACATGTCATCTCTAGGTTCAATAGAAAAGTTCCTATGATGTGAACAAATGACATCTCTTTTCCAATCCCTACTCATAGGAATTGAGATGCTCCATGTCATCTCTTTCTCTACAACTTCCATGTATACATCTTCTATTCCTAAATAGATAGTACAACCCACTAGTAGCTTTTTTCCAAAACATCCAACTATGGAACAAGAACTATATAGTGTGCCAATAACTTTGAAAGATGGTCGTTGGATGAAGCTAACCCGACAGTGCAGAGATAGGCAAATCCGAGCACTACTGGCCGTTGGATATCATCAACATTCCACCAGATCTGCCACGTATACAATTTAGAAGACTCCATGGTTGAACTTAAGCATAATGCACAAACCTCAAAACACAAGCACTTCTCCTTTGTTCTAGAATATTCCGTATCATAATAGATTATTTTTTTCTAAATGAATTGCCGTTATTTGTTTTTTACTTTATGATTTACTCCCTCCGTTCCAAAATAGATGACCCAACTTTGCACTAACTCAAAGTTAGTGCAAAGTTGGGTCATCTATTTTGGAACGGAGAGAGTACAATGCACAACCCCATGAATCTTAACATTTTTATAAAACTTATTGATTTTGAATGGGATGAACTATAAGAACTAAACGAACATCTACATCATGCATATATGACTCAAAGCTTTACATGCTATAGTGTGTATTTATTCATAATTTGGTTTCGAAATCTCATGCGTTCAATACATGTGTACTCCCTCCGTCCGCGAATATGTGTACTTCTAGCCTTTGTTCTAAGTCAAAGTTTTAAAATTTTGACCAAATATATTCAAAAGAGTAGTAACATATATGACATAAAATTGATACATTATGAAATTACAATTCAAAACAAATCTAGTGATACTAATTTTGTTCATAAATGCTGCTACTTTTCCCTATAAAGTTGGTTAAAGTTTTAAAACTTTGACTTAAGACAAAAGCTAGAAGTACACTTATTCATGGACGAAGGGAGTACTTTACTAGTAGTTTTGAGTAGAGTAGCAAATTTCACGCGGCCTCGGGTATATCAAAATGCAGGGCCCATGCATCATTGCCTTTCGGTTGAACCTACGTCCACAATTTTTTGTACGTACTATATCTCCACTGGTCCCTGAACCCAAAATGCTGCCTCGTTCCCGTAAAACCAAGCGGCCCACACATATTTAAGGCGTCGGCTCGAACGCGTTTACTACGACGTGGCCCCGCACACCGTAGTACTCCTAGAAACCCTACCGCCGCACTCATCATCGGTTTTCTTCAAGAGGACGAGGGAGAAGCCGATTTGTAGTGGAGGCGCTTTCAAAAAAAGGATCTGCAGTGGAGACCCCTACCCTAGGGTGCCCTAGGTAGCTGCCGCACACATCATTGTTTTCTCTTTTCTTTATGCTCTTGCGTCCTAGAGTGAAATGATGGTTGCTTTGTCCGTCCAGCTTAATGCGGGAAAGGTTGGGCTTTGTGATTTGAGCCCTCGTCGCTCATTTTCTACTACTGCGGCGCTACGACCGGGGTGCCTCCAATTCCAACCGCTGCTCCGAACTGTAATTTGGTGCATCGCACATGGAACAAGACGGTGGATGAGAGACATGTCGGCCAAAGGGGTCCTATTAAGTGTGTTGCCGTTTCGTGTGCGGACTGACCCTGCTTGAGTTGCTACGCCAACACGACAGGAGCAGCCTACCACTTGGTTTTGCTCCTTGGTGAATCCCGACTATATTGATCTAAAAAGATACGTGCTGAACTACCCTCTCCATCTTGGTTTTTTTATTTTTAGGTGCCTCGGTTTATAGGGCCTGCACGTAGTCCTAGGTCATCCATTTGACTAACTAAATAGGAGTTACTATGTCACAAAAAGTATATTATTGGATTCTTAAGCGGATGTAGTTGTATTTAAAAGTCGAGGGCGGGGCTTTTCCTGCGCGGTAGGCGGCGGGGCAGTTCCGCCTAGTCGGTTCGACAGAGACGCGAGAAGACGAGGGAGTACCTGCTGCAAACGTAGGGCTGTGTGATTTGACAGCGAGTTACTGCTGGCAGGTGGGGCCCTGTGATTTGACTTGCCATTATCATTTTAACTGCGGCGCTACGACCGGCGTGAGTCTCCCAGATTCCTGACCACCTCCATACAGGTGCCTCTCCCAATGCTCCACCATGTAGTAGAGGCTGGCTCTTGCATGAGAGCCCACTTCTCCACTTTTTCCTTGCCTCTCTTTCCTCCACATATGCAAAAATGCCATGTAAAGCGCACTATTGTAGTTACTTTTACTTGCTCCGACAGGTGCTTAAGCTTGCCACATAGGCATAAAGTCTGATGTGGCAAGTTAATCAAGAAGAGAGAGACTAGTTTGGTGACCCAAGGAAGAAACGGTGCTAAGCGTGTGTACCTAGGTGAAAAGACAATTTTGAGTCTATAGCTAATTAAATGAAGCAAACTTAGCAACACCATTTCATTGGAAGAGGTCACTCCTTGGCAAATGCAATAAAACACGCGCTTACTAGCACTGTTTCTTCCTTGAGTACAAAGAAAGAGATAGAGAGGAGTAACAAAAAAATACACTTATAGCCAACCTTGTTGTAGTATGAGTGACTAAGTGATGACTATGTATGACATGCCAACATCAGATAGCCTAACGCGCCGTGTTAAATCTCCAAGGGCGTGACCGTGCGACGCGACGGTCGTGGTAGGCGCGACCATGATACGGGCTGCTGGCAGCCCTTGGATCTGAGATCAAACAGTCGCATGCTAAGTTGCTGAAAATTTGCAGAATAACCCTCCAGGATAGGATATTCACCCATAGGTCTAGAATCACGCCATGCAACCGTTTGATCTCAGATCAAGGGCTCTCGGAAACCCGTATCATGAGAGAATGGAAAGCCACTACCCTGCCGTTCGCACGCTGGCAGTTCGCTCCTACTCGTCCCTGCACGTCCTTCAATACTACGGCGGTTCGCTCCTAGTCGTCCCGTCCATTCACATTACGGCAGTTCCACTAATCCTAACCCTCCTCCCAAATCCATGGCGTCCCAAACCTCCATGATCGGCGGTGAGTACAAGGTTAGAACCATCACCGGCGATGAGTTTGACGTCATCTACACCCGTTCTTCCGTGATGGTGAAAGGATGCCTTTCTCGCTTCAGACGCATGTTCGAAAACTCAGATGATGAGTGGGTCGCTAGGCTAGATGTTGGGTACACCACAGTGCTAGGACGAGAGAAGGATCTAAAGGACAAAGAGAGGAAGAAGCCCGCCGTGATCCAGGTTTGCGCGCATGACTTATGCTTGGTCTACCACATATGCCATGCCGACGTTGAGTGCCAGGATTTTAAGGACTTCCTCGGGAGCAACCTAGTCAAATTCGTTATTGTAGACTTTGGTAACGACAAAGAAATCCTGGGTCGGATAGGCCTCGTTGTAGGCAACCCCTTCGACCTCCAGAAGAATCGGCTGGTGCCCTCTCGTCAGCCTTCAATGCTGACCCTGGCAGGAGCCATGGTTCATCCTTCATACGGTAAACTGGTGAAACCTCCATACACGTTTCATCGTCATGCATGGCAGCGGAATGTACTAGATATAGACCACATCCACTACGCTGCAATGGATGGCTACCTTTGCTTCAATATCTACAAGGGCTGGATGAAGAGCAACAGCCAAGTGTGCGGTTCAAGCAAAGAAGTATCGGCCAAGAGGAATAGGGACAAGGATGAAGTCAAGGACGTGGACGAGGACTCCAAGTAAGGTGGCAGTGTCGTTGCTCATGGTGGTTCTAAACTTCTAATGCAGTGTCTACCGGATTAGTTGCATAGTTTAATTTTAGGTGTGCTTAGTTTAATTTGAGGGGTGTGTTGTGCTGAGCCCCCAGCAGAACTATGTTATGTTTCTTCTCGTTACTTCAACTCTTCAGTATGTACATACTACTAGTATTTCTTTAATTGAATTTAGCACCCCAATTAAGCACGTACTAGCTTTTTTAATAGTACTATATGCATAATTTGGCGACGAGCGCTCTCTATATGTACCACCTTTTTTTTAATTTCAAGTTTTGCTCCATGGCGCAATCCATCGATATTACTACTGTACAAAATTATACATTTTTTAAAAGGCTAGAGTACTGTTCATCACATATATAGCCAGTTAAATTCTCAACCTAGAACGACGTGCATGCCATGTAGTAAACCGATACGGAGGAAGTATAGTAAAAATGAGGTGATTTTACCGAGCGATCGGCGGGGGAGCATGGCCTGTCATGCGGTCCCACGTGTCATGATGTACCAAGGCGATACATGTGTCCCTCTTGAGGCAGAGGCGATACTAGTACGTGGTTTGAGATGATGGCGAACCGAAGTGTGAAATAAGGGTTGCTTCGTCCGTCTAGGAAAGTGCGGCATTGTGATTTGACGTCTCATTGCTCATTACTACTACTGGGCCAGTACGAGTGGGGTGTGTCCCCCTTCCTATTCTGTACTGCTATTTGGTGCTTGACACATCGACCCGGTTGCTATATGTCCCACATGTCGGCGACAGGAAGTACAGAATTCATGAAAGGGAGTGTCGGCGGAGGAGTATACTACTACTTAATTCATGAAAGGGAGCGACTTAGTTTTGGAAAAATATGTTTTTACGGAGTACGTACCCACTAGGGTTTATAGGGCTCATCAAAAAAACATTCGTTTTTCCGTTTGATAAGTCACAATTCTACTCCCTCCGTCCCAAAATATAAGAATGTTTTTAACACTAACATGGTATCAAAAACGTTCTTATATTCTGGGACAAAGGGAGTACTATACTAGTAGTAGTACCATTACATGTTGGATTTCGAGGTGCGTTAGATCACCCGACGCAAGCAATGTCAAGAGGAAACTAACCAATGCATGTACAAGTTCATGGAAATTTAGTGTTCATTCATGCATTCGTTCTAATTAATGCCTCGGTAAACACAACTTCTTGAGAAAAACGAGCGTACTAATTACTTGTGCAAACTACGAAATTAATTCGACCACTCACCGTCTACCTTGGTTGGAGAGATTTTGAAATTAGCCATAAACTGGAATGGAGGGAGTAGTAACTTTTGTCTCGATTACTATTTGTGGCCTTGTATAGATGCAAAATGTATTTTTTTATAGTGGCCTTGTATAAGTAAATGGAGGGAGTACTAACCAAAGTACGTAGTAGGGACGAGGAGTAAACGGAGGGAGTAGTAAAATTTTCTCCTCGGGCTGCGACCCACCGCACGCGTGGGCGAGGGAGTGGGCGTAAGGTGTGGTAAGCAAGCTTCACCTCATCCTGCGAGACACTGCGCCCGTGGGTGGGGGAGACAGCGTACTAAGCAAGCTTCTCCTCGTTCTGCTAGTTGACGGGACACATCAAAAGTACTCCAGTGTATAGAGCCTTGCCTCTAAGGTAAGCCCCACATAGTTTTCCTCTTTTTTAAATTTAACATAACGCGTCAATTCGCAATTTGTTTGTTCACCCGTGGTAGACGATCCTCCCTCCACCAAGTGGACAACCAGTACACGTGCCAAATTACCACATGGGCTGCCTTTTTCGTACAGAAATGAGCTCCACCGTGTACCCGCGCGGGTGTGGTTGGGAAAGAGACGGGAGTACGTGCGCCGTGCGTGCACCTCTTCTCTTCATGCACGTCCCCCACCTATGTGGGTGTGTCTGAGAGAGATACAAACCTAGACATAATGCGCCGTCCATCCCCATGCCTCGGCCCAGTCTGACCACCAGTCACCACCACGCCCCACTCCTCCTCGCCTTATCTCTCATCTTTCTCCCTCCATTTTTATATACAAGGGGCCTCTATCAAAATTACAATTTGTAGATATACAAGGCCACTAACACTAATCGATGCAATATTAATGGTGTTTGCCTCGTGGTACTTGCAAAGGAGGACATTAATTATCCCTTGCATGCATGCGGGAGTTTGTAAAAAATGCATCTTTATGTTCCGTGCAATGCACGGGCATCTTGCTAGTCCATGAAAACAACACATGGCAAAATTCCACGGTGAACGAGGGATTTGAATCTGCTGGGAGGGGCTGTTTGGATATTGCCCGGGGTAGCCAAAATATTGGCGACTACTTCGCCACGGCCGGCACCGGCTCGAGTTCATCCTAACATTGTCCTCTTCTGTGGAGCCCATGCAGGGTCGACGAAGGTCCTCGCAACAAAAGGATCCGGCAAGACACTTGTTGTGTACGCCGGCGTCGCCTCCGCGGTGGCCTTCATGGGACCCAAGCGGCGACGGCCTCCCGTGTTCTACTTCTCCTCGATGATGGCGACGGACGCGGAGGCGCTGGCCACCGTCTTGCCGCTCTCCGCGCACCCGGCTTCTGTAGCTGCTTGCATGGCGCGGCCACCGGCATGGGAGCCTCGGCCACAGAAACGGGAGACGCGGTACGAGGCAGCGGCGTGGACGGCAGCAACGACGCCCGTGCGCCGCTCCTCATCGAGCTGGCCTAGAGCGGCGAGTTGCTGAACCGCGCGCCGGCTTGGGGCGGCAACTAGCTTTGTCGGGCGAGGGGAGGGAGGTGGATCAGCAAGCTGGATAGCTCGTATCCGGCGGGCTACCCAGCCGGCTTGGATGTGGAATAACTACTCTTCATAAGCCATTGTAAGAGTGGACAAAATGGTGGAGGAGATAGGGGAGCAGCGGAGGTGTGCGATTCTTGGCCGGCGTTTGGCCTCGTTTAAATAGGAGATTAAATAGACGACGGACGGGAGGAGCTCGGCCGGCGTTGCGTTTAACGCTGACCCGGTCATGAACGGACGTGTGTCCAGAGTGGGTTTCTCGGCTTCCACACGGGCGGGTTTCATGGAGGCATTTGAATGCGGCACAGAGGCGTGTTCAGCCGGGCGTGCCACGAGTGGCGCCCTCGACTCTGACCTAGGACACCCAGCCGTTCTTCCACTGACGTGTGGGCTCTTTGGGTGCATGGCCTGCATGTCAGTGACCCAACGCAGGCAGAGCACAACAGAGGAACCTTTGGTGGGCCAGGGCGGTCAGAAGCGGGCATTTCATAAACCGATGATTGTTCATTGAGTGTGACGTCATCTTTTCCATGTAGATAAGCCTACTATGTTGATAGCCCATTCGCTACATTGTGATTCATAAAAACCGCTGCAAACATCAATATTCTACTTATCACAGATAAGATTGATTAATACCCATAACAATCCATGTCATTAACAAAGGATGCATGCACGTATAGGTTGAACATGTGTCTTGAGTCGTGTGCTGTGTGCATGCAGGCGTGTGAGTGTTGCGTGCGTGCAAGGGTACGTTTCAGTGTTGCATGCATGGGTGCGTACGTGCGTGTGTTCGTGAGTGCATGTGTACGTGTCAGTGTTGCACGCCAGCATGCGTGTGTGTGTACATGTCAGTGTTGCACGCCTACATGCGTGCGTGTCTTGCGTGCGTGCATGTGTACGTGCGGGGTGAGGCTACATGTCAGTCGACTGACTTTTTTCATCTCTGGTCATTAGATTTTCCAGCCGTTGGATACGAAATCAAGGGCCTTCGGTTTATCATCAAACTCCACCCCCCGGAGACGCCAGCCACCACTGGCCGAACCGCCAGCCCCCGCCGCCCGCGGATGGCCCGCCCTCCCCGAAATCTCTCCCCACCACCGGTCTGCCGCCGCACCGGCCATCCCTCTAGCCCCCCCTCCGCCAAGCTTTTTCTCCGGGGATCCCCACCCCACCGCCCAATGAACGCCCCCAACCGCTGGTGACTGCCAACCAGAGGTCTCACGACTTCGAATACCCACCGACCACTAATTTATTACCATTTTTGTCCTTCATATACGCGCTGACGGGTGGGCCCTATGGTAATGTACGCTGCTGAGTGTGGACCGTTTGACTGGTCAATTGATCGTGTTATCAACAAATTATGGAGCTGTATGGTGAGCCAGTGACTGTACGATCACCCTAAAATGTACTCCTATTTTCTTAACACAGTACAGACTCAAACTACCATTTCTTTCTTTCATATACGGGCTGATAGGTGGGCCCCACGGTTACGCGCCCCGATGGTGCAACACTAGTTGCGCTGCGTGGAACGTTTGACTGGTCAATTGATTGTGTCATCAACAAAATACGGAGTTGTACGGGTTAGCTAGTGACCGTATAATAATGATATGTATTTGTTTAACACGGTACAGACGCAAGGGCTCATATATACGCGCAAGCACTCACCGCTATAAGCGCACACAAGCGAACTCGACCCCTATGAACACCTTCGAGAGAGTGGGCCAGCATATATGATCTTGAGATTTTACGAAGTCACCATAGGTGCCTCGTAGTCGAGTGGAACATCTCCTCCCACTGAACATACGTCGCCGGAAAATACTGAAATTAACACAAGATAAATGCGAGCACCGGGACTTTACCCTTGGTGGGTTCGAGAAACCACTGTCCTCTAACCATCCAACCACATGTTGGTTAGCACAACAAAATGTATGCGGTGACCGTGATGAGCTTATTCTGAAGTCCAGTGACCATATCGTGCTTTCGCTTCAAATACAATGACCGTAAGTGTCGTCAACAAAATACGGAGCACGCATCAAATGCAACGTCCGTCAGTGTCATCAACAAAATATGGAGACGTATCGTGAGCTAGATACCGTTGTACTATTGTATATGCTTATTCTCTTAGTGGCCGATTGCGTGTGTGGTGTGGTGGGCACATCATTTCTAGTTGTGGTGGGTCAACATGAAGACTCATGGGTTGGTTCCATCCTACGCCACATATAGGTTGGACCGAGACGTGTTATACGAAGACCCATGTGGAGGACTCGGCGTACAACACGAAGCTACCAGAGTCGTGGAGGACTCTATCCCCACTGGTGATAAGACGACTATATATGATTTGTAACCCTAGGCCCTTAGTATGTTATACAAGCTTGGGGGCTAGTTCGTCGATAGTATCCACACACGCACAATGCCTGGTATTCACGTGTACTTTGTACACACCCCTATCACTAATATACAGTACCAGGAGTAGGCTCTTTCCTCAAGTGCAATTCAATTCTAGCATGTGCATGTGTTTATTTCATATTATTGATCCATAGAGTGAGAGCGGTTTGAAATACAGGCAATGGATGCTTTTGCAATTCATATATAAACATTAATTAGTGCACTCCATGTTGTTAGTGTGAAGAACTTTAAGACTCAAGACCCTCGTGAGGAGCCAAGCCTCGCGGGGCGGACGACACGGCGCATCCTCAGGCTGGCTCGCGAGGAGGCGGAGAGATCAAGGCAGGGTACCTCGCGAGGTGCCCATGACGCAAGCCATGACGATCGAGGGTGCTAGGTGGGCGCCAGCGCGCACAACGTCCTTCTTTCCTCTTTGGTGCAAAGGGGGCAAGCGCAGCCGCGGAGTACTGAGGCATCAGGCAAAGGTTGCCATTTCGGTGCAACGAGACCAAGAACAGGCGGACTACGAGACGGAGGTCACCATGGAGCCCAGCACGGTGTCACCACAGGGCCTTTGGCAGGCGAAGACCAACTTTAGTCAAGATAAGTGTACTAGATGTTCCCCTTCGAATTGGCCAATTGTTGGCGCCCTTCCCGCTCAATATTTGGGAAGAGGCCCAGGGCCTTTGCCTATAAATAGGACTAGCCACCCCCAGGGTAGAACAACAAAGAAAAGGACAAGTGAGAGCAAATCAGAGAGAGTGAGTGAGAGAGAGAGAGGGTGACTGAACTCCTCCTAGCAGTTCATCGCCCCAGCCAAGAACAGACCCTCACGAGGCTATTCTTCCTTGTATTGTTCATCATCACTAGCCCCAGAAGGCAATCCACCAACCACACACTGGAGTAGGGTATTACACCACAACGGTGGCCCGAACCAGTATAAACCTTGTGTCTCTTATGTAGTTCTTTCAGTAGTTTAGATCTTTGCGAGACGGGGAGGTAGAAGGCGTGATCCCCGCGTGCACCCCAGTGTTCGAAACTTAAGGGTCTGCTGGAACCCGTGATCCGACATTTGGCGCGCCAGGTAGGGGTGCGCCGGAATCTGTCTTCCACCACTCCGCTCTCCTTCGACCGTCGCATCCATGTCTGACGCTCGTCGGGCCCGTGCTGAGCGCCGGGCCGCCATCGCTTCCCGCGTCGCCCAGATGGCCCCCGTCGGTGGGCGTCCACGTCGTTCCCCGTCGCCCGCCGTCAACGCCGCCACCGGCCTGGTGGGGGCGAACAGCAAGCGTCGTCTTAGCATCCATCTATGCGGCAAGACGGCCGCACCGCTACTCCATCGCTCACCCCAGCCGGCTCTTCGTCCCGCGCGCTCCGCGCACCCTTGGAGGCTCGAGCTGCGCTCATCGCGGCAAACGAACTCCTGCGCTACCGCCCCGTCGACGATGTCTACGAGGAGTGGCTCAGCCGCGTCGCCGAGCTTGTCTGCGCCGCAGGGGGCTCTCCTGCGCCGTCCGCTCCGCTGTGCCGCACCCCGCCCCGCGCGGGCAATGAAGCTCCGGGGGCGTACTAACCGCCTCCTCTCCAAGAAGACGCTATGGCTCCAAGGCGCGTGGCCCCTGGGCAGAACCTGCTCCGCCAGGTGCTAGCACAGCAAGAGCGGAGCTGCCAAGAAGTCCCTCGCCTGCAAGGAGCTGCGAGGGCGCTCCCTGCTCCGGCACGCCGCGACCCTGCTCCAGCTCCGGCACGCCAAGACCCTGCTCTGCACCTAGCTGCAGCGCGTGGGGACCCTCAAGACCAAGCTCTCCACCAGCCGAAGCCTTTCGTGGCCACCGCAGGCTGCTGCGCCTACACCACCAAGCTGCGCAGTGTCGCGTGGCCCGGCAAGTTCAAGCCAGACCTGCCTCCTCGCTACGACGGCACAACTGATCCCGCAGAGTTCCTCCAGCTCTATGAGCTGGGCATCGATGCTGCCAGCGGGGATGAAAAGGTCATGGCGAACTGGTTCCCCATGGCGCTCAAGGAAGGAGCTCGCACCTGGCTCCTGAATCTGGCTCCGGGCACGATCTCCTCCTGGGACCAGATGCGCACCCGCTTCATCGCCAACTTCCAAGGCACCCGCGACCGGCTGCCCGCCGTGAGCGACATGCGTCGCGTCAAGCAGCAACCTGGGGAGACCCTGCAAAAGTACATCCATAGCTTCAACAGCGCGCGCCTCAAGATCCCCAAGGTGTCCGAGGAAGCCATCATCTCGGCCTTCTCCGATGGCGTGCGCGACGTCAAGATGAAGGAGGAGCTAGCGATGCATGAAGACCTCTGCACCTCCCTGGAGCTGTTCAATTTGGCGACCAAGTGCGCCAGGGCTGAGGAGGGACGTCTCTCCCTCCGCGAGCTGCCTGCCGCAGACCCAGAAGAGAAGAAGCCCAAGGCTAAGGACGTGAAGTGCAAGGGGGCTGCCGTACTCGCAGCAGAACCAGATACCAAGCAGGGCAAGGATCTGCCCGAACCCTCCAAGGGCAGCCGGTACTGTGTGTACCACGACCTCCACACCCGCAACACCAACGAATGTCAGGAACTCCGTGCTGTGCGAGAAGGAAGATTCGGCCGTCGCCCTGGCCATGCTGACCGGGGCTATGGCCGAGGAGGAGGAAGAAACCCGGGACGCTGGGAAGATCGCGGTCCGCGCCAGGGGTGGTGCGACCAACCTCGCGAGGACCGCTGGCGGGACCTGCCTCGCGAGGGGGACTGGAGGGATCAGCCTCGTGAGGATCGCCCTCATGGCGACGCAGGCCTACCTCCGCTACCGCCTCAGCCAAGGAGGAACGAAGACCGCCATTAGGACGAGGGGGCTGGGGGCTTCCAAGAGCCGCGCGCAATCGCCTGCATCCTGGGCGGAGCTCAAGCCCCAGCCTCTCAACGTATCTTCAAGCAGTTTGCCCGCGAAGTGAACGCAGTTCTCCCCAAGCTCGAAGCAACGCGCCCCCTCAGGTGGTCGGCGTGCGCCATCATGTTCAGCTCAGCAGACCAGCTCAAGTGTGCGGCCACGGCCGGAGTCCTCCCGATGCTTTGCTCCCCAGTCATCAGCAACATGCTGGTCACCAGGACCCTCATCGACGGAGGGGCAGGGCTCAGCATCCTGTCCGTGGAAACATTCAACAACCTCCAGGTGCCCTATGACCAGCTTCAGCCAACCAAGCCTTTCTCCGGAGTCACTAACGGTTCCACAGTCCCGATCGGGCAGGTCCGCCTCCCTGTCACCTTCGGGGCCCGCAGCAACTACCGCACCGAGCTCATCGACTTCGACGTCACCCACATCCGCCTACCGTACAACGCCATCCTCGGGTACCCAACGTTGGCCAAGTTCATGGCCGTGACTCACCACGGCTACAACGTCCTCAAGATGCCAGGAAGTGGCGGCGTCATCACGGTGCCCTGTGAAGAGAAGGATGCAGTGTGTTCCCTGGAGCGAGCCTATCAGGCCGCACCGCTAGAAGACCCAGATCGCGGAAGTAGGAGGCTTCCTAAGACCACCCCCAAGAAGAAGAAGGCGTCGCCAGGCTCGGCCCCTCAGGAGGCAGGCCCTTCAGGGCCCGTGTCTACCCAGGGGGACCTCCCTTCCATCGCATAGGAAAGCGTGCCTGGCGCCCTCCTCAGGTAGGGCTCGGGGGCTCTCACCTGGAGGGCCACCGACCTAGCCAAGGTCATGAGGGAGGCGCTTGGGCACCATGTGGAGGCGTGCTTCGAAGCACGTTTCCCTCGAGAAGGAGCCAGGCAAGGAAGGTCAGACCAATCGGATTTCATTGACAAGGCCATTCAAGAACTACAGGAGTTAAGGATCATGAGAGGTTGCCGCCGTCTACCAGCTGTGGCCCCACATCCAGGTGGGGATGGTGGGCTGCGCATCTGCGTCGACGTACCAGGGCTCAATCAGATCGCCACGACGGAGCGTCTCTGGCCCTCGCAAGTGGGGCGCTGCGGGGGTCCGCCCCACAGCTATGTTCGCATGCCTTACGGCCTGCCGAGCATGGCTGCGGCGTACCAGCACCTCATGAGGGGCATCATTGAGGCTCAGGAAGACAGGCGTTCGGCGGCCCTGGCGGAGATGAAGACAGCTCGCGAGGAGCCACCAGTGCCTCCGGAGCCTCCCGAGGCCCCGGGGCCTGGGGGCTCATGAGGATCGGCTTCTGCAGCCCACCGAGTCTGCTGCACCAACGCCACTTCGCCGACGACATCCCTAGGGGACATCTTTCAAGCTTCATTCCCAGCTGGGAGGGCCCTCCCAGGGTTGCATCACTCCCAGGCCGCGTGGGTCCGTCCCTGCGGCATGTATCCCCTTTTATTTTTCAGTCATTAGTTTGCCTTGTTAGGGGCGCCCCTCGGGCTGCATCATCCCCAAGCCGCTCGGGCTAGGCCCAGCGGCGTGTATCTCCCTCGCATTTATTTCCAACTATGCATTCGCCTATCACGCTTGATTGCTTGATGCCTGTCCACGGCATCCCTTCTTCTCCATGTTGGCCACTTGCACGTTAAAGGGGGGGTGCCTGAGCATCGCGACTCAGGGCTCTTACTGGCTCTCCAGCCCTCACCCTCTGGCCTTGTCCACGACATCGCGACCTGGCATACCAGCGACGGCTGAGACAAGCTCGATGGCCGGGATCCGAGGACGTAGAGTACCGGCATATAACCAAATTTTGTAGGGACACATCTCAAGATACGGCCCAGTGCCAGGCGCAACCCGCCTAGAGGTAGGGCCTCGTGAGTCCCGCGCTGGGTCTCGGGTGCCCAGATACACCTCACCTAGCCCTACCGTGCCGGCCACGTGTCAGGGCGGGGCTGTACATGCCCCGGGGGCTCCTCCCAGAGGGGAGCCCACTCCCACGTAACAGTGGAAGCACCATGCTCCGCGCTGGCTGACGACACTGCCGAGGATCGTCTATGCCCGTACACATACAGAAGCGCTATGCTCCGCGCTGGTGATAAACAACTGAGGGTGGCCTCTGGGCCACATTAACCTCAGGGAGCCAGAGCTCAGTGGCTAGCCTCATCGCAACGCCTCCCCTCGGGAGTGCCACGTGAGGGGGCTAGGCACGGGGGCTACGACTGGGTCACGCCCAGACGTACGCCGCCCAGCCAGGCACCTCGGGCCTGGTTCGTCTTGCGTCTCTCCTTGAGCGGAGCCAAGGTATGAAGGCCGTTTGAGCGTTAAGGGGGACCCCTGAGCATCGCGACCCAGGGGCCTAACTGGTCCCATAGCCCCTCACTCCTTAGTTCCGAAAGGCTATGCTGGGTGAGGTACGCGCGGGGTCGGGCTCTGCAGACGTAGAATGGTAGCCCAGCTTATATCTCGCCTCAGCACCCGCTGTTTGCGCGTCATGGGGGACTCCTGAGCATCGCGACTCAGGAGCCTAACTGGCTCCATAGCCCCTCACTCCTTAGTTCCGAAAGGCTATGCTAGGTGAGGTACGCGCGGAGTCGGGCTCTGCAGATGTAGAACGGAAGATACACCTACATCACGCCTCCCTACTTGCTGTTCGCGCGCCAAGGGGGACTCCTGAGCATCGCGACTTAGGAGCCTAACTTGTCACGTAGCCCCTCACTCCTTTGGTCCCGTCCTAGTTTCCGGTCGGGGCTAATGTTGGGTGAGGCACGCGCGGGGCCAGGCTCTGCCGGCGTAGAACACAAGAAAGTAGGAAAGAAAAGCATAAAATTCAAGGAATTTAAAAGCAAATATTACAACCCATACTGCCGTCTCAGTACCAAACGCAAAGTTTAAATGCCTCCCCGAGGCGTGATGCATGTGCAGGAATTGAAAGAAGAACAGGGATGGAACGGAGTCACTTGTCGGCGGTGAAGCTGTGTGGAGTGGCTTCGCCTTGTGGAGCAGCAGGGCTGGCAGCGCCTTGCTTTGGCCTGGTGCTGAAGGCCCGAAACTTCCCCAGCAGCGCCTCCGTGCGCCCCTTCATGGCTTCGATAGCGGCGGCAGCACCCTCGCCGCTCACCGGTTCCAGCAGGCCGTCGAGGTCAGTGTTGGGATCGCAAAGGTAGATGTGGGCGAAGACCCGCGTTAGCGCAGCAGAAGACAGGACGCGCGCCTCGGCCTCGGCCGTGGGGCCGATGCCAAGGGCGACATCCCCAAGGGCCTTAACCAGGAAGGGAACCAGCTTGGCGGGGCCGTCCCTATCACCGGCTAGCGGGCTGTCCAGGCCGCTCTCGTAAAGCGTCCTCAGCGAAGCGCGGGCATCTTTCTCCATGTCCGCGAAGGCCACGCGATCCTCGGCAAGAACCTTGGCCTTGCTCTCCAGCTCGGCCCTCGTCGCTTCCAGCTCCTCCCCCAGCGCACTTAGGCGGTCGCGGCGCTTCTTGAGCTTGGCCTCCCGGCCCTCGATGGCCGCCTCGCGAGCCTTCATGCCTTCATCTTGTTCCTGGCAAAGACGAACCTCCTTCGCGAACTGGTCCCGCAGACCTTGCAGCTCGTCTTCCAACTCCTTGCAGCGACCACGGACCCCAACCACCTCTCCCAGGGCCGCGTCTCGGGTAGCCTTCGCCTCGAGGGTGGCCTCCCTCTCTCCGTCACAGGCCGTTGAGGCCTAAACCAATGCCGCCCGAATCGATGCATCAGAGCGAATCCACCCCGAAGCCAGTTCCAGGCGCCCGGCCACCAGGCGAGGGTCGGCGCCGAGAAGATCCTGCCGCAGCCGGTCCAGTTCAGCAACGGCATGCTCAAGGATGGAAGAATAAGGCGGAGAAACATCGGTGTGCTCCAAGACAACAGGAGGAGCTGGGGAAGCAACGGTCGGTGGAACGGGAGGAGAAAGTAGCGGCGGTGAGGCCGCAGTGTCCCGAGGCGGAGTCCGCTGCGCCTCCACAGCTGTAGCAGCGGCGCCAGACGAGGGCACCCCGGGAGTTGCTCGAGCCATGGGGGCTGGGCTCGCCCCAGCCAACTCAGCCAAGCCTCGCAAGGATGAGTGGGCAGGAGAGGCCTGCGCGTCATGATCTCCCTCCCCTGCAGGCGAAGGAGTCGCCACAGATGGGGCCTCGGGGGCTCCCTTCGGCTTCTTCGCCATGGGCGCCAGCCTATTCAAGAGAAGCAATCATCAAGCCTCGTCGGCGGAACGAGAAACAAAAGATCAAGGATCAAGCACTTACGGGTCGTCGCCAGAAAGCTCTAGCTGCCTCCGGCCATACTTGAAGCCTGAGAGCCGGCAGCAGGGATCGGCCTCAGAAGTAGAAGGCGCGTCCACGGTTCGCCCCGGAGTCAGGATGGACCCGCGGGGGATCGACCCGGTCCTGCCCCTCTTTGGGATCGAGGGCGAGCTCCCGCTACCCAGCACGTCATCGTCATCATCGCATCATCGCTCAGCGGAAGGCGGGGAGTACGGGACCTGCGCCGGGGGAGGAGAGCCCTCGACTCTCCATCGGTTGCCCCAGAGTCGCGCCCCTCTCCCAGCTCCTCTTCCTCCTCCTCATTGCTGGAGTCGCCGGAGGGCACATCCACCGGTCCTTCGGAAGCTGCCGCGGGCACGAGCCTGTCCCCGTTAAAAACGGGCATGGACTTCACCACTTGCTCCCAGTCGTCGCGAAGGAACAAGGGCTTGGGAGCGCCCTCCAACATTGCCACCTGGCCCCCGACCAGAGATTGGAGAACCGCGGTCACATCCTCTTCGCCCACAGCCGCGGGGCTCGGATGAGGCCTCCACATTGGAGGAGAGTACTGCCGGAGCGGAGCCAGATGGTGCTCCAAGAACTCCCTCAGCAGCGACGCACCGGTCAACTTCGTCGCCGCCATGCTGCCCGGCCTCAAGTCCGCGTCCATCTTCTCCAGCACCAGTTTTGCGCGAGGGTCCGTGAGCTCCACTCGGCCCCAGTCGCCGGAGCTCGCGGGCGACTCCGCGGGCAAGATCAGCCTATGATGGACGCGCCCGGCATCCACCAAGACCCACTTGCTCCTGAAGCCCTCAATCCTTTTCCCGGGATTCAAGATGGCAATGGTGCTGCCATACGCGACGAAGCCCGCGCATGCGGGAGGAGAGCCATGAGTGACCTGGAGGGAGAAGTAGTGGCGCAGCAGGGCCACCGAAGGCTGCACCCCTACGTTGGCCTCGCAGTAGTAAGCGAAGTTCGCCAGAAGAAGGACAGAGTTGGGGTGGAGATGCAGAGCCTGCAAGTTGTAATGGCGGAGGACAGAGAAGAAGAACTCGGAGAAGGGAGGAACCAGGCCCGCAGCAATGGAGCTTACAAAGAGAGGATAAAAGGTGCTCCCTCGGCCCTCAGGGGTGGCGGAGCCGGCCTTGAACATCTTCGTCCCATTGATGCCCTACGCCGCCGCCATCTGGCGCAGCCGGGCAAGTCCGGTCTTGGACACATTCGGCGAGTCCAGAGCAGGAGAATACCAAGCTTTGGCCGGAGACTGATGAGGCGCTATGGCTTCCTAGGTCGTGCAGCCGGAGTAGATCTGGAAGTTTGGAGCAAGAAAGGGGAGGCGCAAGAAAGGGGATCTAAGCGGCAACCGGAGAAAGCAAAAGGCAAGGTCTGGACAGATGCCGCTCCTTTATCAACCTGCGCGGTTGCTGAAGCACTTGCGTCCAATCAACCGCCACGCGGCGCCCAAGGCCGCAGGCTGTTAGGGCCCGCGGCGCTTCGCCCTTGCCCTTTCGCCTCTCGGCATGGCCAAGTCCATGCGTGCCTTGGGCCCGGGGGCTACTGTCGGCGTTCTAGGAACGGGGGTCCCCAGACTTGCCTGCCTGCGGCCTGCGGCGTGGCTCAAGGGAGGCCCAGTGCAGCCCATCTTCCTCAACACAAGACTCAAGACCCTCGCGAGGAGCCAAGCCTCGCGGGGCGGACGACACGGCGCATTCTCAGGCGCAACCTCCTCAGGCCGGCTCGCGAGGAGGTGGAGAGATCAAGGCAGGGTACCTCGCGAGGTGCCCATGACGCAAGCCATGACGATCGAGGGTGCCAGGCGGGCGCCAGCGCGCACAGCGTCCTTCTTTCCTCTTTGGTGCAAAGGGGGCAAGCGCAGCCGCGGAGTACCGAGGCATCAGGCAAAGGTTGCCATTTCGGTGCAACGAGACCAAGACCAGGCGGAGTACGAGACGGAGGTCACCATGGAGCCCAGCACGGCGTCACAACAGGGCCTTTGGCAGGCGAAGACCAACTTTAGTCAGGATAAGTGTACTAGATGTTCCCCTTCGAATTGGCCAATTGTTGGCGCCCTTCCCGCTCAATATTTGGGAAGAGGCCCAGGGCCTTTGCCTATAAATAGGACTAGCCACCCCTAGGGTAGAACAACGAAGAAAAGGACAAGTGAGAGCAAATCAGAGAGAGTGAGTGAGAGAGAGAGAGGGTGACTGAACTGCTCCTAGCAGTTCATCGCCCCATCCAAGAACAGACCATCGCGAGGCTGTTCTTCCTTGTATTGTTCATCATCACTAGCCCCAGAAGGCAATCCACCAACCACACACTGGAGTAGGGTATTACACCACAACGGTGGCCCGAACCAGTATAAACCTTGTGTCTCTTGTACAGTTCTTTCAGTAGTTTAGATCTTTGCGAGACGGGGAGGTAGAAGGCGTGATCCCCGCGCGCACCCCAGTGTTCGAACCTTAAGGGTCTGCCGGAACCCGTGATCCGACAACTACCCTTTGTTGATACCGACGCATATGTAGTTAGTTCTAATGTAAGTCTTGCTGAGTACTTTTGTACTGACGTTTGCTTAATTTATGTTTTGCAGAGAGACTTCAGTCTCGCTAGTAGTTTCGCATGGACTTCGACGTTTAGCTTGATACCTCAACTACGATCTTGTGCCCTCGGCGGGATCTGGTAGAGAGTCAGGCTTCTTAGCCTTTTTCATTTGTAGATGTCTGTACTCAGACATGTTAAGCTTCCGCATGTGCTTTGATTTGTATGCTATGATTGTTGGGTCATGAGACCCATGTTTGTAATATCTCTCTCCTCGGAGCCTAATGAATAAATACTTGAGTAATAGAGTTATGTTGTGATGCCATGTTGTATTTACACATATCGAGCATATTGTGTGTATGATTGAAATGCTTGGTATGTGTAGCATCCGACAATCTAGTTGTTTATCCTTGGCAGCCTCTCTTATGGGAAATGTAGTCTAGTGCTTCCATGAGGCATAGTAGTCCGCTACAGCCCGGTTCACCGGAGTCCTGCTAGCCCAGCACTACTGCTCAGGAAACTTGACTGGCCGGCATGTGTTTCACTTTGTTCCTGTGTCTGTCCCTTCGGGGAAATGTCACGCGGTGACATCCGGAGTCCTGCCTAGCCTGCTACAGCCCGGGTTCCCAGAGTCATGTTAGTCCAGTGCTACAGCCCGGCTTCACACGCTGTTGACCAACATGCTCGATGTGATTCATGTATGCCCGCCCCATAGGTTGGTGCCACTTTGGGTTCACAACTAGCCATGTCGGCCCGGGTTCTCTTTCATATGGATGCTAGCGACATTATCATATACGTGAGCCAAAAAGCGCAAACGGTCCCGGGCCAGGTAAGGTGGCACCCATGGGAATACGGTGCGTGAGGCCGTAAAGTGATATGAAGTGTGATGTAACGCCCTCGATGCGGCTATATCTCCCACGTGTCGAGGCACGACTTAGAGGCATAACCGCATTGAAAGCAATGTCGCAAGTTAGGAAATCATCACACATCCCATGTACATAAATAATATAAAGGGGAGATACATAGTTGGCTTACACTCGCCACGTCACATCAAAGTACATAAATAACATCCATCATACAAATCACTCATGGCCCGACTACGGCGCCAAAATAGAAAAGACCCCAACATGTGACAAGGCCCTGAATCTACCCCGACTAGGCACCACTACTGATCATCAGGAAAAGACACATAGTAACGCTGAGAGTCCTCGTCGTACTCCCACTTGAGCTCAAGCGCGCCATCTGGAGCTGTATCATCTGTCCCTGCATCTGGTGTAATAGTAATCTGTGAGCCACAGGGACTCAGCAATCTCGCACCCTCGCGATCAAGACTATTTAAGCTTAATAGGTAGGAAAGGGGTAATGTATAAGTGGAGCGGCAGCAAGCGACTAGCATATATGGTGGCTAACTTATTCGCAAAAGAGAGCGAGAAGAGGGGGCAAAGCACGAGCGAGAAACTAGGGAGCAACCTGCGCAAACATAACTCCAACACCGTGTCCGCTTCCCGGACTCCGCCGAGAAGAGGCCATCACGGCAACACACTCAGTTGATTCATTTTAATTAATTAAGGTTCAAGTTATCTACAACCGGACATTAACAAATTCCCATCTGCCCATAACCGCGGGCACGGCTTTCGAAAGATCAATCCCTGCAGGGGGGTCCCAACTTAGCCCATAACAAGCTCTCACGGTCAACGAAGGAATAGACCTCCACCCAAGACACACCGATCAGACTCAGTATCTCGGTACAACAAGATGATTCAACAGGTTAAAACAAGTCCAGCAACACCGCCCGAATGTGCCGACAAATCCCGATAGGAGCTGCACATATCTCATTCTCAGGGCACACTCAGATGAGACTAGCTACGAGTAAAACCAACCCTCAAGTTTCCCCGAGGTGGCCCCGCAGGCAGCTCATTTCGGACCAACACTTAGAGGAGCACTGGCCCGGGGGGGGGGTTAAAATAAGATGACCCTCGGGCTCCGGAAACCCAAGGGAAAAGAGGCTAGGTGGCAAATGGTAAAACCAATGTTGGGCATTGCTGGAAAAGCTTTAATCAAGGCGAACTATCAAGGGGTTCCCATTATAGCCCAACCGCGTAAGGGACGCAACAATCCGGGAACATAACACCGATATGACGGAAACTAGGGCGGCAAGAGTGGAACAAAACACTAGGAGAGAGGCCGAGCCTTCCACCCTTTACCAAGTATATAGATGCATTAAGATAACATGGCAATATAATGATATCCCAACAAGTAAATAAATGTTCCAACAAGGAACGGCTCCAATCTTCACCTGCAACTAACAACGCTATAAGAAGGGTTGAGCAAAGCGGTAACATAGCCAATCAATGGTTTGCTAGGACAATGGTGGGTTAGAGGCTCAATCATGGCAATTGGGAGGCTGACAAGCAAGTGGTAGGCATCGTAGCATTGGCAAAGCAAAAGAGCGAGCAAACTAGCATAGCAAAGACAGTAGTGATTTCGAGGGTATGATCATCTTGCCTGCACAGTTGTCAGAGTTGACTGGATCCTCACAAGCAAACTCAACGGGCTCCTCGTTAGCGAACTCGTCTCCCGGCTCTACCCAACAACACAAACAAGCAACAAGGCTACAATCAACCACGTGCAAGGGCAACCAATAATATGCAAAGATGGTATGCTATGCGGGATGCGATGCGGGATGCAAAATGCAAGACGTGACAGGAAATGCATGAACCTGGCTTCAACTTGGAAAACCAAGTGTGCCACTAGATAGAGGGGATGAAATCACCTGAAAACGATATAAAGATCATAGGAATCAGAGCTACGGTTGGAAATGGCAAGCGTTTTACAAAACGAACCGATCTGCGATTTACAGCAAGTAGGCTGCTAAATGCAACGAAATGAACATGCTACAGCCACAAAACATGAAAACAAAATACATGGCAGGGATGTACACAAGATTCTTAACAAATCACTAGCACTGAGCCATAGCCAAATTCATCCATTAAGAGGTTCAAACAAGCATGGCAAAACTGAATAAGCAAAACAGATTTCAGACTTAGTGAAATTAACACTAGTCTGAAATTTCAGACCACGATGCTCTCTTCGGAGCAGCAAAACAACATGAAACACAACCTGAACATGACATGGAGCTACTCAATAGGCTTAACAAAACACCCAAAGTGACCTGGGGCCAAAAGGGTTCACAAAATACTCTAACAAGCACACGAACATAGATGAAACACAATCAGTTTTCAGACTTAGTGAAAACTGAGACATGCTGAAATTATAACTCACGAAGGCATGTAAACGAGCTCGATGCACTCACTACGGTGCAAGTCATGGCAAGGCAAGCATATATCCATAAAGAAGGCACAAAAAGCTAGCTAGACATGGCAAGAACAATGGCATAGCATGCACGGATCACTAACAATGGCATCGGCAAAATCGCAAACAAGTTGACGATCTGCCCAGATTTACCACGAAGCAAAAGTAGAGCTCGATTGACTCAAGCTAGAGCACTCCACATGAGCAAACAAAGACATGGATGGATAGAGTGTAACATAAATATCAAAACTCCCTTACTGATCATCCTCAAAAGAGGCACGGACCACTAGGAAACAAGCTGAACATATGGCATCATGAACTAAAATATCCCAGACTTTGTGAAAATCACTAAGTCCCTGAAAACAGAATTCTCAGGTGCCTCTCTTTGCAAGCTTGCACAAGTCAACACACACATCCTAAAAATGCATGGGTGGCACCTCTGGAAAGAAGACAAAATGCTTAACAATTCATCCCAAAGACTCACAGGCATATCATGCACACAATAATCATGGCAAAAATGGCAAAAGTCTATGACGAGCTAACGGATCTGCAATTTAACTCACGATGCCTCCTTCTAACAGAATTTTGGGCATCAAGATGAACTCAAATGCAAATGATGCAATGGAATGAAATGATGTACTCGTCGAGGCGAAGATTTTGATATATCATATGTCCAAAACGGAGCTACGGATGCGGAGATATGAGCAGTCAAAGTATGCTCGAAAAATAAGGGGGAGAGGGAAGAAAGTCAACCCCTAGGGTTGGATCCAGATCTGGATCGGGGTGGCACTGTTCACCGGCGCGTTTCCCGAGGATGGCCGGCGCCGGAGTTCGTCGGAGGTGGCCGGAGAAGGCGGTGGAGCTCCCGGGGACCGGATCCGGCCGCGGGGATGCGGGGCGGCGAGGATCCGAGGCGGCGGCGGCCAGGCGTGGGGACGACGGCGAGGTTCCGGGGCGGCGACGGTGGATCGGGGCGGCGGCGGCCGGGCGTGGGGACGATGGCGGTGCGGGGCGCGCGCGAGGGAGGAAGAGGCGGGGCCCGGTCGCGGGAGGAGAGGGCCGTCCGCGGGCCGGCCGGGCCGCGGCGACGGCGACTTGCCACGTGTCTGGCGGCGATTGGTGGCGGTGACGGGCGGACATTGTCCGGCTCGCCCGGACACGTCCGGCGGCGGCGGAAGGGATGTTTTTTAGGGTTTCGGAGGAGAGGGGAGATCCGAAACGGGAGGGGGGGTTTAAATAGGCATAGAGGGAGCTAGGAGTGTCCAAATGAGGTGAGGTTTTCGGCCACGCGATCGTGATCGAACGCTCTTGGACATGGAGCAGAGTTTGGTGGGTTTTGGGCCAAATTGGAGGGGTGTTGGGCTGCAACACACACGAGGCCTTTTCGGTCCCTCGGTTAACCGTTGGAGTATCAAACGAAGTCCAAATGGTACGAAACATGACAGGCGGTCTACCGGTAGTGAACCAAGGCCGCATGGCAAGTCTCGGTCCAGTCCGGAAATATTTAATCCCCACACACGAAAGAAAGCTAGAAATGGCCACCGGAGGAGAACGAAGCGCCGGAATGCAAAACGGACAACAGGGAAAATGCTCGAATGCATGAGGTGAACATGTATGCAAATGCAATGCACGTAATGACATGATATGAGATGCATGAAAACGAAAACAACACACGAAGACAAAGACCCAAACCCGAGAAATAAATATAACTTATTGCCAGAAACGGCAAGAGTTGGAGTACAAATTGGGAAAGTTATATCTGGGGCGTTACATGTTACATGCTAGATCGGTGTGACTTAGGATCGGGGTCCTGACAGCTTTGGTATCAGAGCCTGACTGCCTGTAGGATTACCAAGCCAAGCTGGTCAAAGTCGTGTTTAGAAATGCTTTAGTTATATAAGGGAATTGATTGTGGATGGGAACATAAGGCTCTTTTACTCCTTATCCTCATGACCTTCTGATCTGAGTCATCTTATCTTTTCTACGGGGTTAAGAACTAGGCTTCTCTTCTATCTCTCAGGATGACGTGTTACTAAACCGTAGTTGCCTAGGATTGTTGAGTTCAAACCTCAATTCCATTCCTACTACTTCTATATGTTCATACCTAGCCTCAGAACCTTGATATTGTGATGTTGAGTGGCTATGCCACCATTTTGCAGGATGTCTCAAATCATTTTGAGCATTTACAGCCGGTATACTGTACGAGTGATCCCAGGTTTCTAAATAGTCTGATGCATTTGCAACTCCCTTCTTTCTGTTCCCGATGTTCCTTTGGGCCAGATTAACCACACTAACCAGTGGGTTGAGATACTCCATTGCCTCGACATATATGTTGAAGCTATTATTATGACCCTAGGTATTTTAGGGAGTCACCTAGTAATCTAGCCATGTTTTGTGTTCCCGGTGTGATGATTCTGGCCACCTTTCTCGAAAGCATCCCGTGATGCCATTTAGTAGTAGGTATTCTACTCCTGGGTTCTTGACCCAAGATCCACTCTATTTACCTCGTGTTGACATTGTTGCTAGTTCCTTTAGGATATTAGTAACCTTGTGATAGTCCTCGAGGTCCGTGGTATATTGTTCTTCCAATACCATGAGCCAATATGGCAGAGGTTCTTTTGAACCAAAAGATCACAACAAGAGTGCTCTTGATGAGTTCTCCATTTTATTGTGAATCTGCCAGTTCTACCTTTTTGCATGGGTTATCTGGAAGAAACCTGTTGAACTTGGTTCGACATATTAATCTATGCATCCACAACTCAGAGAGATATATGTCCTCTTGAGTTGTCCCTCTTCTTTTGATTCCGACCATCGTCTATCAATTGATAGTCAGGAGTAATTGTGCATCTGTGTTATCAATGCCTATTATTCTTGTGGTCCGTTAAGCCATTCTATTTCAGAATGACTAGGAAAAACAAACTCCAATACCTCATCCATTTCTTGGACTGGTCAAAGTAGTTGTATTCCGCAGATCAAATGCCAATCCATCTTTTGTTTTGTTCTACCTCGGAGTATTACCCCCTTTATGTCAGGATTGTCATGAGAATTGCACCATTTCTTATGAATTCTTGATTTAGTGATACTTCTTGCCATCATTGTTCATTCCTCGGTTCCGTTTTGTTGTAACTGGAATGCCGACAAGTGAATTGTGATGTGTGAAATCAATACTCCGAGCAACTCGTTGCTTTGTAGTAAATGGACAATATTCTCATTCTTAGCGTGCTGGTTATTAAATCATCATCCTAAGATTGATCGTGCTACCTAGTCCTTACTTCTGGTGCACTCTTCGATCCATGAGTTGGGATTGTGTCAATCCCTCACTCTTTCGGTCATATCGTCTTGCCCTGAAAAGCAAGATTGTTCTCGAGCCTAGTAACATATCGGTGGTTCATGATTTTCTGAAAGTCTTCTCGGAAGTATAACCAGGTTGGCACCTGACCACTATGTTGAGTTCGTGATAAAGTTGGTTTCTTATAAACCACCCCTTTTCCAAGAATCTGTGTGGGATACCCATGGGCTAGTTGGTTAAGCCAAACAACAACTTGGAGAGTTGGAAGATAAAAGCTTGTCTGACTTAATTCATGTTAAGGGATATCTTTTGGTGTGTGTGTTGAACAAAGATGATATCTTCGTCGATTGGTCCTCGTGATCAGTTGCTGGATCTACTGCCTTGTCAAAACTTTGACTTGAGTATGGGCTATCATCAAGTCAAATCAGAACCAACGATGTTCGTAATGTTGTCTTACTCGTGGTTGATCCCTCGAGCATACACCATTACATCTTTTGGTTGACCAATGCTATCACCATGTTCACATGATGGTGGAAGTCCAGTGATATGGAAATTCCGATGAGTTGTTGTTGAGCCCATCAGCAGCATTTTGTCTCCCCCATGATTCATGTTGAACATCAACCTAGTGTTGGAAACTTTATAAGCAATGCCTTCGTGTTCCGTTCATGAAGCGTACGCTTGGATGGAAGAAGTGACTTCCTCGAATTCATGTGCATTTGGTGCAAGTTGCCGCCGTGAGTTCGAGAAAGATTGTTTTTGTTTCCCCTGGTACCATCCCAAGTCAGTTATGCATGTGTAAATGTATTCTATGGTTTGGTAGATTAATTACCTCCACTCCATATGTATTCCCTAGCACACCAAGCCACTGATTGACTTGTTCAAGGCAAAGAAGTCTACGCTTGGGATCTAATCCATGGACTTGCGTAAAGACTTCGAAATCCTTGATGATGGTTCCTGACCAGAACTCGATAGTGTTTTATTATAAGACTACTACGTGGTCATGCTTATCTTGGACAGCGTGTTCACAGGTTTGTAGCAGAACCAGCTCATGTTTTGGAGCTTGCTATCGTAGTTCATTTCCCGTGAATCTCGCAACGTCATCTCGTCGGGTTGTGTTGCAAACTTTCCTTTTCAGACATGCCGTCTGAAGTATCATGTTACCAACCAGATTTGAATCTTAGGCAGATATGATGGTTGGAAAATCCCCAACATTTGCATCTTGTTCCCAGCTTGCACCACCATTGTGCCAATTTCCCATGGGCTGCTCTCTCAGTAATTGCTATTCAGGATCATCTTCAAAAGTGGTCCTACCATGGGTCCCATCCATTTCCGATGATAGGCAAAAATCATCCATTACGTGTCTTCAACAAGGTAGTCCACATCTTTCATTCTAGTCCGAGTATGATTGATTGTGATTGCCTTAGGCTGCTATAAAGAGTTTCAATGATCTTTGTATCAAAAGTAATTCTTTTTGCCACTTAAGGGAATAATTCTATGAGTCACCTTATGGAATCATGGCAATTTTCCTCACTATTTGAAACCTCTGTCATTTGTACCTCCCTACCTCCCGATGTTTGTTTGGACGTCTCAGCTCAAGAGGTGTTCTATGTTTGATTCGTGAGTTGATCTTGAGTGCTCGAACTTCGAGGAGATCGATTCCTGTAGAGTTTCTCTTTGTCGTCATCATGTTGGATGAAGATCTCGAAAGCAAAGACGTCAACATCGATTGGAGCAACGAATCAACATCTTCGAGAAGGGCAATTGGATCATGAAGATAGTGTAAGTTTTGTGTCCCGCCTGTCTTCTTACCTCATGTCTTGAATCTCGGGACGAGATTCTTGTTTAGTGGGGGTGAGTTGTCACAGCCCTAGCTCAGCCCTTGTTGTCCTTGCTTGATCTTGTTGCATCATGTTTATTTTTTTTAAAGTGGAAATGGGGATTGATCAAACCCTAGCACCAAAAGAACTCAACTAGGTTCAACCAAAAAATATTTTCATTGGACCCAATGTGCCTCAAGAAAAGTTCATGATTTTTGGTTAAGGTAGAAACCTCTACCAAAAATGATGAATATATTTCTAGGACATTTTTGGATTTTTGAGTTAAATCATATTGTATTTGAATTGGAGCATTTAATGCGTATAAATATTTTAAATGCTTCAATACTTCTGAAAACAATTGGGGGCTATTGGAAATAATTCAAATAGTGCCCACAATTTTTGTCAGGATTTTACAAAATGAGTTAGTATTTTTACTAATTCAAAACAAATCAAAATAAATAGAAAACATAAACGGAATTAGAAAGAGAGAGAGAGAGAGAGAGAGAGAGAGAGAGAAGGACTCACCTGGGTCGTCTTACTTGGCAGCCCAACAAACCAGCCCAGCCCACCAGGGGCATCCTTGTCTTCAACCTTTGCCTACTGCCAGAGGCAAAGCCGAGCACGGCGCCACGGCGTGCCACGCCGGCAGCTGCCTGCCTGGCTCCTCCTCATTGTGCTAGAGAGTGCCACGCACCCCCGACCCCCCTCGTCCACTCCCCTCCCTTCTGGTCACCCCTCTCCTCTTCTGCTCTCTTCCCCGCTGCTGCCCGAGCGCCACCATCACCACCAATGCCGTTCGACGCGCCCACCGTAGTCTTCTCACCCTGCCGACGTGACCGTGAGCTCCGCCACAACCTCTTCTCCCTCCTCGCCGAGCTACATGAGCTAGGACGGCCCCAAGATGACGCATGTGGCCTTTTTCCCCGACCACGGCTGCCGGATGCCGCCGTCCGATTCGCCGTCTCCGCCGCCTCCCCGAGCACCCTGAGCTGCTCTACGACCTTGCTGTGAGCTTCCGCGCTGAACCCCTCTCTTTTCCCTCGTGTTCGCGAGCTCCAGGACGCATCTCCGCCATGGTCAAGAGCTTGGCTCCGCCGCGCATGTCGCCGCCGTTGTTCTAGCCACCGCCGCTCGCGTTCGAACCTAAAAACGCACTCAGCGCATTCCCAGGAACCCGTAGCACTCGCGGGTTCGCCCTGCCGTGCCCTGTAGCGCTGCTTCCGATCACGCCCGAACTCCGGCCGCCGAGCAAGTTGCCGCCGCCGTCAATTTAGGTCACCTGAGCTGCTGCTGCGTGCACCACAAGATGCAGACGAGCTCCAGAATCATGTAGAGCCTCTCAGCCATCGATTTGGTCACCGGAGGAGCTTTTCCGACGCCCTCCGCCATCTCTGGTGTCGCCGGCGATGACACGCGGGTCATGTCACATCCCTAGTTCTGGTATGATCCTAGGCTTGCTTTGTGCATCATGTTGAAAATCCATTTTAAAGTTGAACCTATTGGAAAAACTTTGGTGCTAGGGTTTGCAACTTTCCCCATTTCAAATTCATTTGAAATTTAAACATGATGCACAAAGCAAGCCTAGGATCATACCAGAACTAGGGATGTGACAACTCGCCCCCACTCGAAGAAATCTCGTCCCGAGATTCAGGGGTTGGCGGAAAGAAAGTGGGGTACTCAAGTCGAAGACGATCTTCACGTTCCCAAGTAGCTTCGCTCTCGGAATGATGAGACCACTGAACCTTGAGAAACTTGATGTTATGACGTCGGGTGACACGCTCTGCTTGATCAAGGATGCGAACAGGGTACTCTCGATATGTGAGGTTATCTTGGAGATCAAGCGTTTCGTGGTCCACTCCGCGGATGGGATCCGAGAAGCAACGCCTGAGTTGAGAGACGTGGAAGACATCATGAACTCGAGAAAGATGTGGTGGTAGTTCCAACTGGTAGGCAACCTCTCCTCGTTTAGCAAGAATGAGAAAGGGACCAGTGTAACAAGGAGCCAACTTGCCCTTGATACCGAATCGTTGGGTACCCTTCAAGGGGGTAACCCGAAGGTAAGCTTTGTCGCCAATTTCATAAGCCACTTCCTTATGACTACGGTCATACTGGCTCTTTTGACGAGATTGGGCTGTTTTCAAATTCTCACGAACGATGCGAACTTGCTCTTCTGCCTCTTGGATCATATCCGGTCCAAAGAATTGTCTTTCACCGGTTTCTGACTAGTTCAAAGGTGTTCGACATCTTCGTCCATACATAACCTCAAAAGGAGCTTTCTTGAGGCTGGATTGGTAGCTGTTGTTATAAGCAAACTCGGCGAAGGGAAGACACTTCTCCCAATCCATACCGAATGAGATAACACAAGCTCTAAGCATGTCTTCAAGAATTTGGTTGACCCTTTCCACCTGACCACTTGATTGAGGGTGGAAAGCGGTACTGAAGGAAAGATGGGTGCCCATGGCAGTTTAGAAACTCTCCCAGAAATGAGAAGTGAAAAGACTACCACGGTCTGAATTGATCTCTAGTGGAACACCATGAAGTGACACTATTCGAGAAATATATAAGTCAGCGAGCTGACTAGCAGTGATACTCTCTCGAACAGGTAGGAAGTGAGCCACTTTGGAAAGACGATCAATGACTATGAAGCTGGCATTATTCCCTTTCTTGGTCCTGGGAAAGCCGGTGATGAAGTCCATACCAACTTTATCCCATTTCCACTCAGGAATAGCTAAAGGTTGAAGGGTGCCAGCAGGTCTCTGATGCTCTGCCTTCACGCGACGACAAACATCACAGTTAGCAATAAACTGAGCGATTTCTCTCTTCATCCTAGTCCACCAGAACCTCTGGCGTAGGTCCTGATACATCTTAGTACTACTGGGATGAATCATGAGAGGAGATTCAAGCGCCTCCTTAAGGATTAATTGTCGAAGATGTTGATTCTTGGGAACCACCAAGCGACTCTCAAAGAAAACAACACCACGATCATCTATAGAGAAACTACCACCAACTCCCTTGTTAATGTTTCTCTTGATCCGGGAAATTCCCATATCCTGCTTCTGAGCAGAGATTATCTGATCCACAAGAGTAGGTTTCGCCACCAAGGTAGAAAGGAATCCATGAGGAGCAATGTGAAGGTTAAGTTTACATAATCCCTCATGGAGAAGTGGTTGGCCCTGCTGCAACATGAGATTGTTGCAATAGGACTTACGACTTAGCGCATCAGCCATGACATTCCCCTTGCCTGCGGTGTAGGTAATCCCTAAGTCGTAATCTGAGATCAACTCCAACCAACATCTTTGCCTAAGGTTCAAATCTAGTTGGGTGAAGATATACTTGAGACTCTGGTGGTCGGTGTAAATCTTGCAACGTTTACCGAGAAGGTAATGCCGCCATGTCTTAAGTGCATAGACTACGGCTGCAAGCTCTAGATCATGTGTAGGATAATTCTCCTCATGTGGATGCAACTGTCGAGATGCATAGGCAATCACATGGCGATCTTGCATAAGAATGCAACCTAGTCCCTATCGTCAGGCATCACAATAGATAACAAAGTCCTTAGTGAAGTCCGGTGGCACAAGTATGGGAGCAGAAGTCAGACGTCTTTTCAGTTCCTGAAAACTGTGCTCACACTGTGGGGACCACTCAAACTTTTTATCTTTCTTGAGAAGTTCCGTGAGAGGTTTGGCCACTTTGGAGAAGTTCTCAATGAATCGGCGACAATAACTGGCTAGACCAAGGAAACTCCTAACTTGCTTAACTGTTTCAGGCGGAGTCCAATCGAGAACGGCCTGAACTCTTTCGGGATTGACAGCAATGCCCTTACCAGAGATTACGTGGCCGAGATAGGTCACTTCTGGTAACCAAAATTCGCACTTGGAGAACTTGGCATAAAGGCGGTGCTCTCTGAGTTTTTCTAGCACAAGTCTAAGATGTTCGGCATGATCTTCCTTGTTCTTCAAGTAAATAAGAATATCATCGAGGTAAACCACGACGAACTTATCTAAGTACTCCATGAAGATCTAGTTCATCAAGCGAGAGAAAGTAGCTGGAGCGTTGGTTAGACCAAAGGACATGACGGTGTACTCGTACTGACCATAACGAGTGACAAAAGCCGTCTTAGGAATATTCCCATTTCTGATCTTGATTTGGTGGTAGCCTAACCTCAAATCCATCTTGGAAAAGACTGAGGATCCAGCGAGCTGATCATACAAGTCGTTGATCCTGGGGAGCGGATACTTGTTCTTTATCATGACCAAATTAATGGGACGATAATCTACAACCATCCGGTCCGTACCATCCTTCTTCTTGACGAAGAGGACGGGGCAAGCCCAGGGAGAAGAACTAGGACGGATGAAACCCTTTTGCAAGGATTCATCGAGTTGTTTCTTAAGCTCAGCTAGTTCTAAGGGTGCCATCTTGTAAGGTCTCCTAGAGATTGGAGCGGTTCCTGGGATAAGATCTATGACAAATTCTACATCTCTGTCAGGTGGAATACCTGGTAGTTCCTCTGGAAAGACATCCAGAAAGTCACAGACTACCGGGATATCTTCAAGGTCTGGAAGAGGGTTGGTATTAAGAGAATAGAGTTGACGCTTTGCAACTCTAGTGGAGATGGTGACTATCTTTCCAGATGGGTGTGTAAGCCGAACAAACCTTGTGTAACAATCAATCTTGGCATGATGAGCTTTCATCCAGTCCATACCCAAGATGATGTTAATATCTGTAGACTTGAGGGCTATAAGTGATGCAAGGAATACAAGTCTGTCAACAAGGATTTCATTACCATGGCTTATTCTGGTAGTTTTCCATCTAGACCCTGGAGTTTGGATTTCAAGTGGAGTTGGCATATCACAAAATGACATGTTGTGCAAACGAGCATAGTCTTCAGAGATGAAGGAGTGAGATGCTCCGGTATCGAATAGAACCAAAGCTGAATAGCAATTGACAAGGAGGGTACCAAGAACGACATCCGGATCATCATGAGTGTCTTTAGCTGAGACGTGATGCACACATCCACGTTCAGTGGGAGCTGACTTGACACTAATCATGTTGCGTGATGGCTTACCACGGCCAACAGACTTCTCAGGCTGGGGTGGAGCATAGTTGGTTTGAGAGCAGTCACGTGCATAGTGTCCTGTCTCTCCGCATGTGAAACAAGTCCCTAAAGTACGACGTGGACCGTCTTTGACAAGCGGTCTACCAATAGGCCTGGGTGGAGCATACTGCTGAACTGGGTGAGGTGCCACACAAGATGGCCTTGGTGTATAACCGGGTGGAAGAGCGGAGTTCGGAACCCAAATCCGGCGCTTCTGCGAACTAGAACCGGAGAAAGAAACCAAATCACGGGTGTGCTTACGAGACTCCTCATATGTGAGTTGAGCTGTCTCTGCATTAATGGCCTTGTTCACAAGAGCCTGGAAGGTATTGCAATGATGCAAGTGGAGATCACGATGCAACTTGGGGTTGAGACCTTTCCGGAACCTAGCCTGCTTCTTGGCGTCTGTGGACACTTTTCTGTAGCATAGCGGGCAAGGTTCTCAAATTCTCTACTATAAGCATCAACAGCCATCTTACTCTGGGTGAAACTACAAAACTCTTCTCTCTTACGGTCGATGAGAGCCAGAGGGATGTGATGCTCGCGAAAAGCCTCAGTGAAATCTCTCCAGGTGGTTTTCTGGCCAGCTGGAAGCATAGCCTCATAGTTCTGCCACCAAATACTAGCAAGACCTTCCAGATGATAAGCAGCGTAGGTGACCTTGTTACTGTCAGCTACGTTCGCAGAACGCAGCTTGTGTGTGATACTACGGAGCCAGTCATCCGCATCGAGTGGTTCAATGGAATGATGGAAGGTAGGTGGTTTCAGACCGATGAAGTCATGGATGGACACAAACTCTTTGTGCTGATGGGAGGTGTTCTCCTCAATACGTGCTAGCAAGCGGTTAGACTCACGCTTGGTCCTCTCAACCTCTAACATGAACTCTGCCAACGAAGACTAGTCGGGAGGATCCTCATCCCTACCATCTCCGTGGATCCGGATACGAGCAACAGAACTTCGGTTAACCGGCAACATCCTGAAGAACCAACCAAGGAAACAAGGATGGATTCAACATCATCATAAGGATGTAGAATATAGCACAAGAATTTAGTATCTCTCGAACTCCTAGGACAATTCCGGCAGCATAACGGCAGTAAAATGCTCAGAATGAGACATCCTGCTAAAATGGGGTAGTAACATAATCAACATCATCACTCTAGGTTCTGAGATATTACTAAACAGACTACACCGGAGGTACTCGAAGTGGGATATGACTCTGATCAACCAATCCTAAGAGACTATGGAGTAGTAACACGTGATCCTGATAGACGGAAGAGAAAGCCTAGTTCCTTAACCCCATAGGAAAGATAGGATGACTCAGATCAGAAGGCATGAGGCATAAGGAGTAAAAAGAGCCTTACGTTCCCTTCCACAATCAATTCCCCTATATAGCTAAAGAATTTCTAGACCCAACTTTGACCAGGTTGGCTTGGAAATCCTACAGGCAGTGAGGCTCTGATACCAAAGCTGTCGGGACCCCGATTCTAAGTCACACCGATCTAGCCTGTAACACCTCATATCACTTTGCGGCCTCACGCAGGGTATTTCCATGGGTGTCGCCTTACCATGGCCCGGGACTGTTTGCGCCTTTTGGCTCATGTATATGATAGTATCGCTAGTATCCATATGACAGAGAACCCGGGCCAACATGGCTAGTCGTGAAACCAAAGCGGTGCTAACCTATGGGGACAGGCATACATGAATCACATCGAGCATGTCGGTCAACAACATATGAATCCGGGCTGTAGGGCTGGGCTAACAGGACTCCGGGGAACCCAGGCTGTAGCAGGCTAGGCAGGACTCCGGAAGTCACTGCATGACATTTCCCCGAAGGGACAGACATAGGAACGAAGTGGAACACATGCCGGCCAGTCAAGTGTTCTGAGTAGTAGTGCTGGGCTAGCAGGACTCCGGTGAACCGGGCTGTAGCGGACTACTATAGCTCAAGGAAGCACTAAACTACATTTCCCCATAAGAGAGGCTGCCAAGGATAAACAACTAGATTGTCGGATCCCACACATAGCAGTGCACTTCACACGTACGCATAACATGCAAGTATGTGTTGTACAACATGGCATCACAACATAACGCAAACTCATATAGATAAAGGCTCAGAAGAGCCACATAGCATAAATACAAACAGGGGTCACATGACCCATCATTCAGAGCATACAAGCAACGGAAGCATTACATGACTGAGTACAGACAACTACAAAAGAAAAGGGCTGAGAAGCCTGACTATCTACAAGACCCTCCCAAGGGTACAAGATCGTAGCTGAGGTAACAAGCTAATCGTCGAAGTCCAAGCGGAACTACTAGTAAGGCAGATGTCTCATCTGCAAAACATAAATAAAGCAAACGTGAGTACAAAGGTACTCAGCAAGACTTACATAAATATATGCATTTGTATCAAGAAGGTAATGTGGGATGAATCCATAGTAGTGTATTGATGTGGTGATTAGTGGACTCGTGTGCGCTGCCTCATCTCAAAGAAGTTTCTCATTGTCGTAGAATAGGATAGCCACTGAGTCAAAGCTGGCTTGCTGCAACTAAACCCCACATTACCTTCTTGATACAAATGCATATATTTATGTAAGTCTTGCTGAGTACCTTTGTACTCACGTTTGCTTTATTTATGTTTTGCAGATGAGACATCTGTCTTACTAGTAGTTCCGCTTGGACTTCGACAAGTAGCTTGTTACCTCAGCTACGATCTTGTACCCTTGGGAGGGTCTTGTAGATAGTCAGGCTTCTCAGCCCTTTTCTTTTGTAGTTGTCTGTACTCAATCATGTAATGCTTCCGTTTCTTGTATGCTCTGAATGATGGGTCATGTGACCCCTGTTTGTATTTATGCTATGTGGCTCTTCTGAGCCTTTATCTATATGAGTTTGCGTTATGTTGTGATGCCATGTTGTACAACACATACTTGCATGTTATGCGTACGTGTGACGTGTACTGCTATGTGTGGGATCCGACAATCTAGTTGTTTATCCTTGGCAGCCTCTCTTATGGGGAAATGTAGTTTAGTGCTTCCTTGAGCCATAGTAGTCCTCTACAGCCCGGTTCACCGGAGTCCTGCTAGCCCAGCACTACTGCTCAGAACACTTGATTGGCCGGCATGTGTTCCACTTCGTTCCTATGTCTGAGCAGTGACTTCCGGAGTCCTGCCTAGCCTGCTACAGCCCGGGTTCCCCGGAGTCCTGTTAGCCCAATGCTACAGCCCGGATTCATATGCTGTTGACCGGCATGCTCGATGTGATTCATGTATGCCTGTCTCCATAGGTTAGCACCGCTTTGGGTTCACGACTAGCCATGTCGGCCCGGGTTCTCTGTCATATGGATACTAGCGATACTATCATATACGTGAGCCAAAAGGCGCAAATGGTCCCGGGCCATGGTAAGGCGACACCCGTGGAAATACCCTGCGTGAGGCCGCAAAGTGATATGAGGTGTTACAGGCTAGATCGGTGTGACTTAGAATCGGGGTCCCGACATGTCAACTCCGGCGAGTTTGACCCAGCTGACGAGGGGTTTGACCTCCCCTGGCTCACTGACGTGTGGGCTCCAGGCCACTAACTAAACTAGGATTAGTATTAGTTTAACGCTAACTAAATTTAGATAGTTAACTAACCACTGACCAGTGGGGCCCACTGGTCTAAGGTTGACCTGGACCACGCCCGTTGACTGCTGACATCACAATGACGTCATGCTGATGCAATAACTCTTTTCTGGATTTATTCTTTTACAGGAAATTCTAGAAAATTGCCTAAACTTCCAAAAATCATAGAAAATCAACCGTAACTCCAAATGAAATAAATAATATATGAAAAATGGTCTGAAAAATCCAATCTATGCATCTGTACTGGTTTCATGCATGTTTAAGCAACTTAACCTTGCTGTTTAGCTCAAAACATGTTAATGCACTTTATAAACCCATAACTTGAGTTTGTATTTGAATCTTTGATTCAAATGAGCTCAAACCACCCTGGATGTAGATGCATTAGCCCAACACACTCATTTTTCCATGTAATAATCATGCATCATATTGTGGCATTGCATTGATTGTGTTCTTTCTCAGTTGCCGGTGTTTGTCCCCTCTCGGTAGACGTGTACCGACAACAAGAACGATGACACCGATGAAGAGTTATACTATCTTCAGAAGTGCCAGCTAAGCAAAACCCCCTTGTTCATTCCGATACAATCCCACTCTCTCGCTCCTGTTCTCTCTTACTGCATTAGGACAACAACGATTCAATTGTTACATGTTGCGGTAGTTGAACCCCTTTCCTCTACATGACCTGTCATTGCCACAGTAAATAGATGAAACCCACTAGCATGAGTAGGAGTTGTTTGAGCCCAGATGTGCCTACTCATTCATGTTTGTTTGTCATGCCTGCTATAGCTTAGAGTTGTGTCAGGTCTAATTCATCGGGGATGATTAGGAAAGTTGTGAACATGTCCTACTGTGTGTGAGCTAAGTGCGTTGAACACGATTTGGTAAAGGTATCGATGAGAGGCCATGTAGTAGTACATGGTGGGTTGTTTCATTGGAACCGTCCTTAAGCACCGAGATCTGTATGTGTGATTTAAGAACCAGCTACTACCACGCATTGGGCCCGAAACCAATGGACCCTCTCGGCTTCTTAACCACCCTAGTCCTCTGTCCAGGAGTTGCAATTAGTTTATGGTGTTTATAGGATATGTGTTGGCATCTGTGCGTAGCGCTGACCCTAGGGGTGGGCTATGATGTGGTAGATACAACGTGGCCGGGCATGCCGGGCGCCCGTTTGGTGTCTCGGAACCCTGTACACATCGTTCGGGGCCGTATGTGGAAACCTCGGCCGGACTCCCTGCTGATGGAACCTGGATAGGCGATAAACCTGGACTAGAGACTTGAGTGTTTAGGTAGGCCGTGGCCGACACCCTCGTTGGGCTTCCGCTTGAAGGTTGCCGAGTACATGTCATGTAAACGGCGGTAAGTGGTGAGAGCGTGTGTGAAGAAGTACACCCCTATAGGGTTAACATCATCTATTCGAATAGCCGTGTCCGTGGTAAAGGACTACTTGGTTGCCTATACAGTTCATAGAAAAGTGAAAGTGGATACTCTAAAATGTGCAAGATAAGCGTGAGTGCTATCGATGGCGTTCTCGTAGGGAGATGGAAGCGGATCCATAGTGGTGTATTGATATGGTGAATATGTGCACTCATGTGCGCCACCTCAAAAGAGTTGCTTGCAGTCGTAGTTTAGGTTAGCTACTGAGTCAAAGCTGGCTTGCTGCAATTAAACTCCACTACCCTTTTTTGATACCGATGCATATGTAGTTAGTTCTGATGTAAGTCTTGTTGAGTACTTTTGTACTCACGTTTGCTTAATTTATGTTTTGCAAAGAGACTTCAGTCTCGCTAGTAGTTTCGCGTGGACTTCGACGTTTAGCTTCATACCTCAGCTACGATCTTGTGCCCTCGGCGGGATCTGGTAGATAGTCAGGCTTCTTAGCCTTGTTCATTTGTAGATGTCTGTACTCAGACATGTTAAGCTTCCGCATGTGCTTTGATTTGGATGCTATGATTGTTGGGTCATGACACCCATGTTTGTCTAGGAAGGGGACAACGCGGCAGTGGAAGCCCGCGAGAGAGGACTACAAGGGTTCACTGGTTCGGCTGCAGTGTGAGGCTGCCGTCGCCGCAGGGCCTGGCCGGCGGTGGGAATAGTAGGGGCGGTGAGGCCTCTACGGCAGCACAGCCGGCCATGGGAGGCAGGAGCATGCGGCACGACCGGCGCTGCTTTGGGCGGCTGGAGTAAGAAGACCAGAGGTTGAAGAAGCACTACGGCCGTTGGATGGACATCGTACGGTCACTGGAGCTAGAATTGTTCATATTGACTAAGTTGACAAACCCTTCAGCCCCGTTAACTTAGTAGGCCCACAAGTCAGCCTCCCAGCAAGGTGGGTCCCAGCTAGCCGGGGGAGTATTCATTTTTTTGTGCATAATAAGGAGGCACTTCCGGTGGGTCCGAGCTGACAGCGGGGGGAATGTTTTTTTTTGCGAAATACGGTGGCCTGTCCGGTGGGTCCCAGCAGCCAGGGGAAATGATTTTTTTCGCAAAATAATGGTGGCCCATCCGGTGGGTCCCCGCTGTCAGGTGGAGGAATAATTATTTTCCACGTAATAAGGAGGCACTTCCTTGCGGCTGCCGTGGACCCGGCTGTCAGCCTCTCCACGTACAGTACTCTTCCGATGGAAGTCGTCCATTGACCACATTGACCACGCCGCGCCGAGAGCACCACGGCGGTGAACAACGGCGAGGCCTAGGAAGGGGACGTCGCGGAGCCGTGCAAGACGCGAAAGTGGATGCTCACGCAGAGAGGAGTACGAGCGTTCACTGGTTCGGCTGCGGTGTGAGGCTGCCGTTGCCGCAGAATAACAGGGCGTGTGGGTGAGTGGAGGGATGGCCTGGCCAGTGGTGGGAGTAGTATGGGGGCGGTGAGGCCTCCGCGGTAGCACAGCCGGCCACAGGAGGCAGGAGTAGGAGGCACGACCGGCGCTGCTTTGGGCGGCTGGAGCAAGAAGACCAGGGGTTGAAGAAGCACTATGGCCGTTGGATGGACATCATACGGTCACTGGAGTATTGACTAAGTTGACAAAGCTCTCCATCCCTGTCAACTTAGTAGGCCCACAAGTCAGCCCAACAATATGCTGGGTCCTAGCTAGCAGGGGGGTATTCATTTTTTTGGGCGTAATAAGGAGGCACTTCCTTGCGTGCGAAGATATAGCTGGTGGGTCGGACCTGTCAGTGGGGGGGGGGACGTTTTTTCGCGAAATACAGAGGCCCTTCCTCTGGGTCCTAGCTGTCAAGTGGAGGAATCATTATTTTGCGCGTAATAAGGAGGCATTTCCTTGCGTGCGACCATGGACCCAGCTATCGGCCTTTCCACGTACAGTCCACTGCCGATGGATGTCGTTCATTGACCACGTTGACCAGGCCACGCCGAGAGCACTAGGGCAGTGGACGACGGCGAGGCCTAGCACTAGTAGAAAAAGGGGCTTTTGTCCCGGTTGGTAAGGCCCTTTAGTCCCAGTTTTCGAACCGGGACTAAAGGGTCGGTACTAATGCCTCTCCCCTTTAGTCCCGGTTCATACACGAACCGGGACTAAAGGGCACGGCCACGTGGAGCTCCACCTTTAGTCCCGGTTGGTAACACCAACCGGGACTAAAGGAAATTTTATGATTTTTTTTGAAAAAAATTTTGAATTTTTTTTATTTTCAAATTTCTGAATTATTTTAACCTCTAGTGTGTAACACCAACCGGGACTAAAGGAAATTTTATGATTTTTTTTGAAATTGTTTTTGAATTTTTTTATTTTCAAATTTCTGAATTATTTTAACCTCTAGTGTGTAATCACCACCCGTCATCACTGCTCAATTTATCCTCTAATCACCCCTCATCATTCCAAATCATCTAACTTCCCGAACGGTCACCCATCCTCCCACTCCCCCAACCTGAGCACGCTTAACTTCTGGGTTCTATTCTCTCTCGTTTCCAAGTCTGCACTTGTTGTTTTCCTGACAATAGTAAGATGTCAATCCTATTAACCTTCATGAATTTTGCTTGAGCATGAAGTGACACATTTCACTGTTTGAGTTTGAAACTATTGTTTTAAAAAACAATAATTATTTAGTAACACTAATATTTCTTGAATAATTAGTTTGACCATTGTTTGACCACAGATTGACCAGATTTGACCAAAATTCAAAATAACCGAAGTAATTATTTAGTAACACTAATATTCTAGAATAATTAGTTTGACCATTGTTTGACGACAGTTTGACCACTGTTTGACCAGATTTGACTAGTAATTTTTTCGATTTTTTCCACTCTAGATCTTAAAAGCCCCGTAACTTTTTTTCTGTTAGGTTTTTGAGGATTTTGAAAATGTTTAACGATGTTACCCCCGGTTAAATTCGTATGTAACTTTTCGAGTAGATGATTTTTCATATAAAAAACTTTTTAATCCGAGTTCGTATGCAAAAGTTATGCCCATTTTACAAATTCCAGAGAGATTTTGCAAATAAAGTCCAAATTCATATTTGTAAATTTTCCGAACAAGTAGACCACATATCACATGGGAAACTTACTTCATTTTATTTTTTTGACATTTCCATCATTTTATTTTGTTTTTTCTAAAACTGAAAAGGCGGTCCACCGGGGGGGGGGGGGAGTTTGAAAATGGGACCTTTAGTACCGGTTCGTGCCATGAACCGGTACTAATGCCTCAAAACCCATTAGTACTGGTTGGTGGCACCAACCGGTACTAAAGGTCTAACCTTTAGTCCCGGTTGGTGCCACCAACCGGGACTAATGGGCATCGCACCCTTTAGTCCCGATTCGTGGCACGAACCGGGACTAAAGGGCCCAGGTGAAGCGGGACTAATGCCTTAGCCGCACGAACCAGGATAAATGCTCATATTAGTCCCGGTTCTTGACTGAACCGGGACTAATGGGCTGACCCGGCCTGGACCAAAGCCCTGCTTTCTACTAGTGTAGGAAGGGAACGACACGGAGCCATGGAATACTCGGCAGTTGTTTCCCACGCGGAGGGGAGTACGGCTGTATGAGGGTTTACTGGTTCGTCTGCCGTCGCCGGAGAATAACACCAGGTGTGGGTGATTAGAGGGATGGCTAGGCCGGCAATGGGAGTACGGTCGGGTGGTGAGGCCTACGAGGCAGCACAGCCGGTCGCGCGAAGGAGGGAGTAGGCAATCCCGCCGGCGCTTGTTTGAGCGGCTTGAGCATGAAGAGCAGAGATTGAAGAAGCACGGCAGCCGTTGGATGGACATCCAACAGTCACAGCTCTCGTGTGTTGACTAAATTGACAAGGCGTTGCGTGTGTGTCAACCTTTTTTTTAATGAAAGCATACGCGTCAACCGGTAGTAGGCGCACAAGTCAGCCTCAAATCTGTGGAAAACAACATACAGCCCATCTGCCATTATATATAATAATGTACAACCCATTTGCTAATTCTTAAGAATTGTTTTGGAGCCCATATTCCTTTTGTTAGCATCACACCCCATATTGTGGCCACGGTTAAAAAGTATACGAAATTTTGCATATTTCGGTGCAGTCAACTGTTTTCAATCCAGAAATATCGATTCACATTCAAACTATTTTGAAAAATAATTTATATAAATATAAAATCCAAATAATTTTCCACGCATAAAAATCAATGGAATTTAAGATCTTGTAATGAAAAAAATTGAAACTAATTCCCAGTTTGATGTGTTTTCAAAATGTACAGCCCATTTCTGGGCAAACCGAATGAAACTCTCCTCGTATTGAAAGATTTGCAGCCTAGCAGGGCCGATAAAGCAAGTAGGCCTTGTTTGGGTATTTCTTAAAAAAATACAACTGGGCTATCCATTTTCAGCAAGAAAAAACACAACTGGGCTCATGATGTGGTAAACAAAAATAAAACCCTGGCTAGACGGGCCACAGCCCCCGCACAACCCCGTTGTTACCCTGATCCATCGGTAAAACTAGTATAAATAACAACTGCTTGTTCCTCAAAAAAAACTGCGTGACTTGCTGGGTCCCTAGTGTCAGCCGCTCGTAGTGTAATTCTCTTGTTTATTGACTACGTTGACAATGGCGTGAGCCCCAGATGTCCAGCCTTTAATATGATAATTTAGAGCCCATTTGATGTGCTAGTTCGAAATAAGTTTGTGGGTGCTGGTGGGGGCTAATCACTTGGCTTCTGTAATGCACAGTGAGCTCAAGCAGCCGACGAGAGTGATGTTATTTCCCTTGGTTTGGATTTGTTATAATATTTCACTCTAAATTAAATGAATGGCAAGCCATTTGCCTTGTTTCAAAGAAAATATGACAGTCATAGCCGAGTTGAAAAGGGCAGGAACATCTAACTCCAGCTTACAAACTGTACAAAAGCACGAGGGTTAATTGTTCATCAGGTTTACAAAAAAACCAGATTGAAAAGGGCAACAACATCTAACTCCAGCACTGTTTTCGACAGTCACAGTCAAATGAATCGGTCAGGTCCATAGAATGAACATCCTGGGTCATAAAATTTACTGGATTATGACCACAATATGTTGTAAATAGAAGCCCGACACGTTCAAAAGCTCTTTTGCCCACCTGAAACTCCCTTTTTTGCTCTTCGACATACCCATCCGTCAAAACCATGCCGCTAATAAACTTAAGCCTGATGGACAATAGTAACCTCACATTCAGCAGGAAGAATGTGACAAATCTAGTGTTTGCACGGTTGGCTACATATCATTCTAGCGTTATTGTCTTCAATCGAATATCATGAGAAGTGAGAAAATCCCGATGCTTATGAATCCACTGATTGGTTATAACTTTCTTACCCCGTCCTGTTGCCTAAATAGACATGAAGATTGAAAATAGTTAAGGTCTAAAAGAAGAGTGTCAAAACAGCAACAGCTGAACGGTTAATTCTAGTACACTATATGTGGGCTTCCAATGTGCGTGAAATTATCACCTTTATATACAACTTCTCCAGACATGGAAAGCATTGCAACAAGCCAATAATCTTGTTCAGATCAAAACTATTCATTTGGATATATAAGATCTTGACAGAATCCAGCACCATTGATAGGCCATCCATGGAGGAACTCTTCATTGAGCATAGAACATAATATTAGTACAAAATGTGTACTCCAAGATGATATATAAATTATGCGCAGAAATTGAAAATGCAGCTTATGGTTACAAGTGTAGATGATAATATAAAGTACCTGAAGAACTGTGGAGCCAAACACCATATTGAAATGAGCACAAAGATCATGTATTACACCCGAGGTCTCCAGTTTAGGCGCAGAGAGGACGGTTATTTGCAACGGTGAATAACTAGAATCAAGGATCAACCTTTGAAGTGAAGGGGCATCTTGGATGATGAGCTTCCTTCCGTCAAAAGAAATTCCAATTCTTACAAGGTTAGGCAACTTTATTTGGAGACAACCGATTCTAACTGTGAAAACAAGCACCAAGCACTCCAGCGCAGGGCAACTGGAGTGGATGATGCTGTGCAATGAGGCCTCCGATATACGAACCCGCACAAGTGAAAGTTTCTTGGGAAATGGGAGTCAAAGGTTTAGTACCAGATTGTCTGGTAGGTAGCACTGCGCAAAGGTGCTGGTGTGGAGAAAGGACGAAAACCCCGAGATGGACATCGGTGCTGAGGGCACAAGTTCATGGCGTTCGGTATGTGGTATGTGATTTCCAGGGGAATAGTAGAACTCAAGTAGTTGTAGTTCTGTGAATTCAGGCGATTCCAGCCAGGCGTCCAGCATGCAGGGCATGGTATGCTTGCTCAGGTAGCATGACGGGATGCAGAGGCTTTGAACGGAGCCCTAGTGGGAGGAGATGATGCCTCTGGGGATTTAAAAATCATTGAAGAGAGATAGCTGACGACAGTCGAGATTAAGGGGAACAGCGCGCCATAGAGGGCGCCACCGAATTGAGAGGATTTGGGTGCGACAACAATCCTTGGTGGGGAGAAGCGAGATGATCTCCCCAAGGATGGCGTCCGGGAGATCGCTGATGCGGTCCACCTGAGATTCTACGGGTTCCTGGGATCCAGTGGGGGCGGGGTCGCCGCTTCTCCCCGCGCTTCGGGGTGCGGGATCTACAACAGGCGTCGCCGCTGGCAGGAGCCTCATCTTCTTGGCGCTGGGGTCAGCCAACTCCATTTTCCTCGAGGGCGTCGCGTCGCGCTCACGGATTTGAGCAGAGTAACGAATGACGAGCCTAGTTGTAGTGCGAGTGAAGAAGAAGGGGAGCTGGGGGTTTTCTGTAGGAGTGAGGAAGAAGGGGAGCTCGGGTTTTCTGTAGGAGCGAGGAGGAAGAAGAGCACCCAGGTTTTTTTGGGGGGGGGGGGGTGTTGGGTGTGGGTAGTGCATCTCATTCAGTAAATATATGGGCTTTTGAATTGATTTTACTGTTTACTAGTGTGGATGGGCTGTTTTGTCTTGGGACCCAAGAAAAATTACTACTAGTACAGTGGAGACACTCTACAGCTACCCAGAAAAACAATTACTACTAGTACAGTGGAGACATTCTACCGCTTCTGGCTCCTCCTAGGTCATTGAAACGTCTCCCTCTATAGAATGTCGTTATACTTTTGTTCACCGGCATGCGGGCCATGCAGCGCGCGGGCCCAAATGCCATCCACCAAATTAGAAGGCAGTATGCAGGCGGAGAGTCACCCCGGTCGTAGCGCGGCAGTAACGAGCCGTCGTATCACAAAACCCCACCTCCCCACAGTCTAAGTTTGACGGACGAAGCAACCATCATTTCACTCTTCGCTGAATCCCCTTCTCCCTCACCGTCTTCAAGAAAGGCAACACTTGCATCTGCAACTGTTCTTCTCTCCGAACGAAGGGAAGGTACGCGGATCCGTGATGTTGGTATATTTTCGTTCAGAGGAAAAAAATACTTTTGCAAAGTAGTAACCGGTCCTCACTCTCTTTTTTGTTTCATTGTCATTGCGATTGTGTTTTCCTTTCAGTGGTCTCCTAGTATTCGTCAGTTTCATGATGGACCAAGGAGAACCAGGCAAAGATCTGCCGATATTGGAGCAGACGCGGGAGGATGATGCCCACGAGACAGAGAGCTCCAAGAAGATGGAGGCAACCACCGAGGCGACCCCAGATAATGAGATGGTAAATGCCCCATTTGAGGTTACAGCCCCCGTGGCACCGCAGGAGCAGTTTTCCCCCTTCGAGGATGTGTCCCCCCACTGAGCTGCCCAAGGTGATTTCCTTCTTTGCCGATCTCGATTGTGGTTTTTCATCTAAGTATGTGGTGATTTTTTTAAGAAAAGGAAGTATGTGGTGATTAATAATGCAAAATTTTAATAGCTTCGATGCCATGGTATACGTAGTGGTTAAATAACTTGTGTTTCTCATACTGAAAAGTAATTCAGGATTTGTTTCTATTTCAATTAGAGCCCTGATGCAGACAAGGGTTGTGTGGTTGTACAGGTCACTCGCTATGAGGCGGACGACCTGAATATACGCACTGGGAAAACAGAGTTCTTAGGCTGTTGGATCCTGGAAGCCATTTGCGGTTATACCAATGAAGAGTTGTATTCCAGCCTCACTGTTGTCAGGCATGTTGTCCAGGGTGTACTGAAGCACAAGAAGTTCAAAGCTACTCCTTCGTTTGTGAGGAATACTGTTCTTGTCAAGCTTACGCAGGAAGATGACGTGGCATGCCTCCACAAACAAGTTTATCAGTGGCAAGGCCACAAGGTTGTCTTCATGAAGGTTCACAGGATTGAGCTGCTGCGGGACGTCCTCGATGATGTTCATGGCAAGGTCCGTCTTGTGTCCAGCCCAAATTAGATCGAGGCATGAAATAGTTGCCCCAGCTAGTGTTTAATAGTAGTTTGGATTGTGTCTAATTATCCGAACCTTGCCTGTTATCGACCCCTTTGGGGCTAGTACTCTGTTTGAATCCGTCTATGGGAACTGCTGCTACTTTTGTGTGCCCGTGAATCATGTGAGAACCATCGTAATTGTCGCTGAAACAGATGCGTCCTCACTAGTATTTTCATGAATATGTCATGGTAAGACATAAGTTGTCACGGTTTATCATATGAGCAGTGTGTTTTTTGATGAAATAGAGCACTCGTTCGAGAACCGTGTGCCGACGTATACATAAGTACTTGTAAACACTGTTGGTGCTACCCCACTTGTAAGCAGTTGTGCAATACACGGCACATTGGCTCAGCTCACTTCAACACTAGGCTATCGACGAGCTAATAATCAACAATCTATTGTCTGACATATAAGCAACTATGTATCTTGTTACAGTGGTTCATGCAGTTAATTGAGGCCACAATGTAATAAATTCCAAACGTTCACACGCTAGTACAGCGCTCATGTGGAACACTCACATTAAACTCGTCTTCATAAAAAACTTGAAAAGCATAAGTTCAGCAATTTTATACATCTCAATGATTCATAGAACATATCAAACATATACTAGTTCACAGCAAAAGACAAAGTTGGGAGAAGGTTTACAAATCAGGAAAAAACAAGCAAGGCTTCTCTCCGAGCAAAGGGCCTCCCGGCAGGCTTAAATTTCCTCGAGTTCACTCTGGTTTGTTCTTGTTGCCACCATTGAGGGTTAGGTTCTCTCATTCCAGAATAACTAATTATAATTGCGGTCTCAACTGGAATGCTGAACTGAACCATGTAGTGTACTGACCAGGTGAAATTCTTGTGCACTCCACTAAATTTAAGCACCGCTATTTGCAGAAATAAGCAGACCACAATGCCTCTTGTCCGCACACCTGTCCAAAAAACCGCCGTGCAGCCGTGCCAGCTAGTCCTCGGTCCAAGGATGAACTGGTAGAAAGTGCATTCTGGACTAGGATGCAGTTGTTTTCGCTCGTCCCTGCACTGCAATCAGGAAGTAAAATGTACGAATCAGCTTCTTTTAGATTGCGTTGGTCATTCTACCTTAGTTACTACCAATGTAGGGATACCTTGAAGACGGGAGGTTCGACGACGGCAACGAGGGATAGCCATCTCCTTTTGCGCAGTTGTACTAAAACTGAGGTGTGTGCTTTTGATTGCGCGGATAGAAACGATACGGAGACAGACATCCCGAAACGATATGGAGACAGACACCCCTGTTTGCGCAAATAAGAACTACAGTTATTTAAATAGTGACAGATATTACTACTTTCCCCCGTTTCCTCTTAGAACCAAGTCCTAGATTCATGCTACAGCTTTCCCACTTTCTTCCCTGTTTGAACCAACGCTTTGAGTCGACTGTGTGAAATAGCTTTACTTCTAATAATAGTAGAAGTCTAGGTGGCTTTGGAACAGCGGACGGAAGTAGAAAAGGATCCACACGAAGGGAGCTGGGGCAGTAGAGCAAGGCAGATTTCAAAGGTATATATACCTGAGGGTCGTCGGCATGTCGCAAAGACGGCGTCGGGAGGCCGCATCTTGGACAGAATACTGCAGGGAGGAAGAAGGGGTCGGAGGCCCTCTCGAGCCGGCTCTCTCTCGGAGAGAACGGCACGGCCGCCAATCGGGACGCGCGGGCAGCCGTTGGTCTCCTCCCTCGCCGCCGACGACAACGTGAACAATGCAGCTAGACCCCTGCCCCGGTCAAGGTTGTCCGGCCGGATTTGTGACCAGCCGTGAGCTGAGAGAGAGTGTGGCCACCTATGTGTTGCTTAGATCTGGAGAGCATGAGAGAGTGAATGAGAGGAACCCTAGTAAAGCAAGCGCTAAGGCTCCTGCTTTTATATATACCGGAGTGATTTTGTTGTACCAGCTTCAAAAAAATGTGCTCATACGTGTACCCGCGAGTGGGTGTGAGAGAACTAGTGCGTGCGTGCACCGCTTCTCTTCATGAGAGTACAATATACTATGCCCAAAGAACGTTCGCCGCAAGAGTAATAGTACAAGTGTGTGAAGTGTGAGCTAAAATAAAATGTGCGCGTCGTCTTTTGTTTTTTAGAAGTTCTGAGGGTAGGGTGTGAAGAGCACATATGTGCGTGACATCTACCTGCAGATAGACGGTGGGTGCGACGTGCGAGTCTGCGAGAGGACTCGGGAGAGTCGTGACTCGTGAGGGTGCGTGTGCGTGAGAGAGAGGGGCACGTATCAATGCAATGCATGTGTCCGTAAATCATTATCCGACAAACGTTCGCCACAAGGCTTTTCCTGACGAACGTCGTAAGAACCGTTAGATCGGCATCCGACAGTGTCAGTTTTGCCATGTCATTTAACAGAACAGCCACTCCTCCTACACACAAATCTTCCACGTGAGTGTTAGCAACTGCCGTATGCTCCATCCGTTCCGAAATGCAGTGCATATAGCTTTATTGAAAATTCGAACCTCGCAAACTTTTACCGAGTTTTCTTGTACCAAATTGCACATGTAGAATACCATGTATATGTCATTTCATTCATCTTCGAGAGGTAACTATAAAGTTGGGTGAGGAGTCTACAAAGAAAGACCATCGTATTACCCGCAGCAATTTCAAGCATCCTTTAGTGTCGAGGAATATCATAGGAACTCTATATGATATGATTTTTATAGGATTTTTTCCTTTAGAGCCAATTGGTTCATAGGAATATATTCATATACTCCACATTTCAAAGGAAATAAACATGATATCATTTCTATAGCTTTAGAGCCACTTGGTTCATATGAATGGATTCCTATACTCCCTTAATTTCAAAGGAAAATAAACATTAGCGTATATTCAAAAGAAAAGTTCCTATGATATGAACCAAATTACATCTCTTTTCTAATCCCTCCTCATAGGAATTGAGATACATGTCATCTCTAGATTCAATAGAAAAGTTCCTATGATGTGAACCAAATGACATCTCTTTTCCAATCCCTACTCATAGGAATTGAGATGCTCCATGTCATCTCTTTCCCTACAACTTCCATGTATACATCTTCTATTCCTAAATAGATAGTACAACCCACTAGTAGCTTTTTTCCAAAACATGCAACTATGGAACAAGAACTATATAGTGTGCCAATAACTTTGAAAGATGGTCGCTGGATGAAGCTAACCCGATAGTGCAGAGATAGGCAAATCCGAGCACTACTGTCCATTGGATATCATCAACATTCCACCAGATCTGCCACATGTACAATTTAGAAGACTCCATGGTTGAACTTAAGCATAATGCACAAACCTCAAAACACAAGCACTTCTCCTTTGTTCTAGATTCTTCTGTATCATAATTGATTATTTGTTTTCTAAATGAATTGCCATTATTTGTTTTTTACTTTATGATTTACTCCCTTCGTTCCAAAATAGATGACCCAACTTTGCACTAACTCATTTTGGAACGGAGGGAGTACAATGCACAACCCCATGAATCTTAACATTTTTATAAAACTTATTGATTTTGAATGAGATGAACTATAAGAACTAAACGAACATCTACATGATGCATATATGACTCAAAGCTTTACATGCTATAGTGTGTATTTATTCATAATTTGGTTTTGAAATCTCATGCGTTCAATACATGTGTACTCCCTCCGTCCGCGAATATGTGTACTTCTAGCCTTTGTTCTAAGTCAAAGTTTTAAAATTTTGACCAAATATATACAAAAAAGTAGCAACATATATGACATAAAGTTTATATATTATGAAATCACAATTCAAAACGAATCTAGTGATACTAATTTAGATCATAAATGCTGCTACTTTTCCCTATAAAGTTGTTCAAAGTTTTAAAAGTTTGACTTAAGAAAAAAGCTAGAAGTACACTTATTCATGGACGGAGGGAGTACCTTACTAGTAGTTTTGAGTAGAGTAGCAAATTTCATGCGGCCTCGGGTATATCAAAATGCAGGGCCCATGCATCATTGCCTTTCGGTTGAACCTACGTCCACAATTTTTTGTACGTACTATATCTCCACTGGTCCCCGAACCCAAAATGCTGCCTCGTTCCCGTAAAACCAAGCGGCCCACACATATTTAAGGCGTCGGCTCGAACCCGTTTACTACGACGTGGCCCCGCATGCCGTAGTACTCCGACAAACCCTACCGCCACACTCATCATCGGTTTTCTTCAAGAGGACGAGGGAGAAGCCGATTTGTATTGGAGGCGCTTTGAAAAAAACGGATCTACAGTGGAGACCCCTACCCTAGGGTGCCCTAGGTAGCGACCGCACGCATCATTGTTTTCTCTTTTCTTTATGCTCTTGCGCCCTAGAGTGAAATGATGGTTGCTTCGTCCGTCCAGCTTAATGCGGGAAGGGTGGCTTTGTGATTTGACCCCTCGTCGCTCATTTTCTACTACTACGGCACTACGACCGGGGTGCCTCCAATTCCAACCGCTGCTCTGAATTATAATTTGGTGCATCACACGTGGAACAAGATGGTGGATGAGCCACATGTCGGCCAAAGGGGTCCTGTTAAGTGTGTCGCCATTTCATGTGCGGACTGACCCTGCTTGAGTTGCAACGCCAACACGATAGGAGCAGCCTACCACTTGGTTTTGCTCCTTGGTGAATCCCGACTATATTGATTTAAAAAGATACGTGCTGAACTACCCTCTCCGTCTCGGTTTTTTTATTTTTAGGCGTCTCGGTTTATAGGGCCTGCACGTAGTTCTAGGTCATCCATTTGACTAACTAAATAGGAGTTACTATGTCACAAAAAGTATATCATTGGATTCTTAAGCAGATGTAGTTGTATTTAAAAGTCGAGGGCGGGGCTTTTCCTGCGCGGTAGGCGGCGGGGCAGTTCCGCCTAGTTAGTTCGACAGAGATGCGAGAAGATGAGGGAGTAGCTGCTGCAAACGTAGGGCTGTGTGATTTGACAGCGAGTTACTCCTAGCAGGTGGGGCCCCGTGATTTGACTTTCCATTATGATTTTAACTGCGGCGCTACGACCGGCGTGAGTCTCCTAGATTCCTGACCACCTCCATACAAGTGCCTCTCCCAATGCTCCACCATGTAGTAGAGGCTGGCTCTTGCATGAGAGCCCACTTCTCCACTTTTTCCTTGCCTCTCTTTCCTCCACATATGCAAAAATGCCATGTAAAGCGCACTATTGTACTTACTTTTACTTGCTCCTACAGGTGCTTAAGCTTGCCACATCGGCATAAAGTCTGATGTGGCAAGTTAACAAAGAATAGAGAGACTAGTTTGGTGACCCAAGGAAGAAACGGTGCTAAGCGCGTGTACCTAGGTGAAAAGACAATTTTGAGTCTATAGCTAATTAAATGAAGAAAACTTAGCAACACCATTTCATTGGAAGAGGTCACTCCTTGGCAAATGGAATAAAACACGCGCTTACTAGCACTGTTTCTTCCTTGAGTACGAAGAAAGAGATAGAGAGGAGTAACAAAAAAATACACTTATAGCCAACCTTGTTGTAGTATGCGTGACTAAGTGATGACTATGTATGACATGCCAACATCAGATAGCCTAACGCACCGTGTTAAATCTCCAAGGGCGCGACCGTGCGAGCGACGCGGCGGTCGTGGTAGGCGCGACCATGATACGGGCTGCTGGCAGCCCTTGGATCTGAGATCAAACGGTCGCATGCTAAGTTGCTGAAAATTTGCAGAATAACCCTCTAGGATAGGATATTCACCCATAGGTCTAGAATCACGCCATGCAACCGTTCGATCTCAGATCCAAGGGCTCTCAGAAACCTGTATCATGGGAGAATGGAAAGCCACTACCCTACCGTTCGCACGCTGGCAGTTCGCTCCTACACGTCCCTGCACGTCCTTCAATACTACGACGGTTCGCTCCTAGTCGTCCCGTCCATTCACATTATGGCAGTTCCACTAATGCTAACCCTCCTCCCAAATCCATGGCGTCCCAAACCTCCATGATCGGTGGTGAGTACAAGGTTAGAACCATCACCGACGATGAGTTCGACGTCATATACACCCGTTCTTCCGCGACGGTGGAAGGATGCCTTTCTCGCTTCAGAAGCATGTTCGAAAACTCAGATTATGAGTGGGTCGCTGGGCTAGATGTTGGGTACACCACAGTCCTAGGACGAGAGAAGGATCTAAAGGACGAAGAGAGGAAGAAGCCCGTCGTGATCCAGGTTTGCGTCCATGACTTATGCTTGGTCTACCACATATGCCATGCCGACGTTGAGTGCCAGGATTTTAAGGACTTCCTCGGGAGCAACCTAGTCAAATTCGTTACTATAGGCCTCGTTGTAGGCAACCCCTTCGACCTCCAGAAGAATCGGCTGATGCCCTCTCGTTAGCCTTCAATGCTGACCCTGACAGGAGCCATGGTTCATCCTTCGTACGGTAAACTGGTGAAACCTCCATACACGTTTCATCGTCATGCATGGCAGCGGAATGTACTAGATATAGACCACATCCACTATGCTGCAATGGATGGCTACCTTTGCTTCAATATCTACAAGGGTTGGATGAAGAGCAACAGCCAAGTGTGCGGTTCAAGCAAAGAAGTATCAGCCAAGAGGAATAGGGACAAGGACGAAGTCGAGGACGTGGACGAGGACTCCAAGTAAGGTGGCTGTGTCTTTTCTCATGGTGGTTCTAAACTTCTAATGTAGTGACTACCGGATTAATTTCAGGTGTGCTTAGTTTAATTTGAGGGGTGTGTTGTGCTGAGCCCCCAGCAGAACTATGTTATGTTTCTTCTTGTTACTTTAACTCTTCAGTATGTACATACTACTAGTATTTCTTTAATTGAATTTAGCACCCCATTTAAGCACGTACTAGCTTTTTTAATAGTACTATATGCATAATTTGGTGACGAGCGCTCTCTATATGTACCACCTTTTTTTAATTTCAAGTTTTGCTCCATGGCGCAATCCATCGATAGTACTACTATAAAAAAGTATACATTTTTAGAAGGCTAGAGTACTGTTCATCACATATATAGCCAGTTAAATTCTCAACCTAGAACAACGTGCATGCCATGTAGTAAACCGATACGGAGGAAGTATAGTAAAAATGAGGTGATTTTACCGAGCGATCGGTGGGGGAGCATGGCCTGTCATGCGGTCCCACGTGTCATGATGTACCAAGGCGATGCGCGTGTCCCTCTTCAGGCAGAAGCGATACTAGTACGTGGTTTGAGATGATGGTGAACCGAAGTGTGAAATAATGGTTGCTTCGTTCATCTGGGAAAGTGCGGCATTGTGATTTGACGTCTCATTGCTCATTACTACTACTGGGCCGGTACGAGTGGGGTGCGTCCCCTGCTGTTCTGCACTGCTATTTGGGGCTTGACACGTCGACCCGGTTGCTATATGTCCCACATGTCGGTGATAGGAAGTACAGAATTCATGAAAGGGAGCGTCGGCGGAGGAGTATACTACTACTTAATTCATGAAAGGGAGCGACTTAGTTTTGGAAAAATCTGTTTTTACGGAGTACGTACCCACTAGGGTTTATAGGGCCCATCTAAAAACCATTCGTTTTTCCATTTGATAAGTCTCAATTCTACTCCCTCTGTCCCAAAATATAAGAATGTTCTTAACACTAACATAGTATCAAAAACGTTCTTATATTCTGGGACAGAGGGAGTACTATACTAGTAGTAGTACCATTACATGTTGGATTTCGAGGTGCGTTAGATCACCCGACGCAAGCAGTGTCAAGAGGAAACTAACCAATGCATGTACAAGTTAATGGAAATTTAGTGGTCATTCATGCATTCGTTCTAATTAATGCCTCGGTAAACACAACTTCTTGAGAAAAACAAGCATACTAATTACTTGTGCAAACTACGAAATTAATTCGACCACTCACCATCTACCTTGGTTGGAGAGATTATGAAATTGAGCCATAAACTGGAAAGGAGGGAGTAGTAACTTTTTTCTCGATTACTATTTGTGGCCTTGTATAGATGCAAAATGTATTTTTTTATAGTGGCCTTGTATAAGTAAATGGAGGGAGTACTAACCAAAGTACGTAGTAGGGACGAGGAGTAAATGGAGGGAGTAGTAAAATTTTCACCTCGGGCTGCGAGCCACCGCGCGCGTGGGCGAGGGAGCGGGCTTAAGGCGTGGTAAACTAGCTTCACCTCATCCTGCGAGCCACCACGCCCGTGGGCGGGGGACACGGCGTACTAAGCAAGCTTCTCCTTGTTCTGCGAGTTGACGGGACACATAAAAAGTACTCCAGTGTATAGAGCCTTGCCTCTAAGGTAGGCCCCACATAGTTTGCCTCTTTTTTAATTTAACATGACGCGTCAAGTTGCAATTTGTTTGTTCACCCGTGGTAGATGATCCTCCCTCCACCAAGTGGACAACCAGTACACGTGCCAAATTACCACGTGGGCTGCCTTTTTCGTACAGAAATGAGCTCCACCGTGTACCCGCGCGGGTGTGCTTGGGAAAGAGACGGGAGTACATGCACCGTGCGTGCACCTCTTCTCTTCGTGCACGTCCCCCACCTATATGGGTGTGTGTGAGAGAGATACAAACCTAGACATAATGCGCCGTCCATCCCGATGCCTCCGCCCAGTCCGACCACCAGTCACCACCACGCCCCACTCCTCCTCGCCTTATCTCTCATCTTTCTCCCTCCATTTTTATATACAAGGGGCCACTATCAAAATTACAATTTGTAGATATACAAGGCCACTAACACTAATCGATGCAATATTAATGGTGTTTGCCTCGTGGTACTAGCAAAGGAAGACATTAATTATCCCTTGCATGCATGCGGGAGTTTGTAAAAAATGCATCTTGATGTTCCGTGCAATGCATGGGCATCTTGCTAGTCCATGAAAACAACACATGGCAAAATTCCACGGTGAACGAGGGATTTGAATCTGCTGGGAGGGGCTGTTTGGATATTGCCCGGGGTAGCCAAAATATTGGCGACTACTTCGCCACGGCCGGCACCGGCTCGAGTTTATCCTAACATTGCCCTCTTTTGTGGAGCCCATGTGGGGTCGACAAAGGTCCTCACAACAAAAGGATCCGGCAAGACACCTGCTGTGTACGCCGGCGTCGCCTCCGCAGTGGCCTTCATGGGACCCAAGCGGCGGCAGCCCCCCCGTGTTCTACTTCTCCTCGATGATGGCGGCGGACGCGGAGGCGCTGGCCACCGACTCGCCGCTCTCCGCGCACCCGGCTACTGTCGCTGCTTGCATGGCTCGGCCGCCGGCATGGGAGTCTCGGCCACAGAAACGGGAGATGTGGTATGAGGCAGCGGCGTGGATGGCAGCAATGACGCCCGTGCGCTGCTCCTCGTCGAGTTGGCCTGGAGCGGCGAGTTGCTGAACCGCGCGCCGGCTTGGGGCGGCAACTGGCTCCGTTGGGCGAGGGGAGGGAGGTGGATCAGCGAGCTGGATAGCTCGTATCCGGCGGGCTACCCAGCCGGCTTGGATGTGGAATAACTACTCTTCGTAAGCCATTGTAAGAGTGGACAAAATGGTGGAGGAGATAGGGGAGCGGTGGAGGTGTGCGATTCTTGGCCGGTGTTTGGCCTCGTTTAAATAGGAGATTAAATAGACGGCGGACGGGAGGAACTCGGTCGGCGTTACGTTTAACGCCGGCCCGGTCATGAACGGATGTGTGTCCAGAGTGGGTTTCTCGGTTTCCACACGGGCGGGTTTCATGGAGGCATTTGAATGTGGCACGGAGGCGTGTTCAGCCGGGCGTGCCGCGAGTGGCGCCCTCGACTCTGACTTAGGACACCGTGCCGTTCTTCCACTGACGTGTGGGCTCTTTGGGTGCATGGCCTGCATGTCAGTGACCCAATGCAGGCAGCGCACAGCAGAGGAACCTTTGGTGGGCCAGGGTGGTCAGAAGCGGGCATTTCATAAACCGATGATTTCATTGAGTGTGACGTCATCTTTTCATGTAGATAAGCCTACTATGTTGATAGCCTGTTCGATACATTGTAATTCATAAAGACCGCTGCAAACATCAATGTTCTGCTTATCACAGATAAGATTGATTAATACCCGTAACAATCCATGTCCTTAACAAAGGGTGCATGCACGTATAGGTTGAACGTGTGTCTTGCGTCGTGTGCTGTGTGCATGCAGGCGTGCGAGTGTTGCGTGCATGCAAGGGTACGTTTCAGTGTTGCATGCATGGGTGCGTACGTGCGTGTGTTCGTGAGTGCATGTGTACATGTCAGTGTTGCACGCCAGCATGCGTGCGTGTGTACGTGTTAGTGTTGCATGCCTAAATGCGTGCGTGTCTTGCGTGCGTGCATGTGTACGCAAGGGCTCATATATATGTGCAAGTACTCACCGCTATAAGCGCACACAAGCGAACCCGACCCCTATGAGCACCTTCGAGAGAGTGGGCCAGCATATATGATTTTGATATTTTACGAACTCACCATAGGTGTCTCATAGTCGAGTGGAACGTCTCCTCCCACTTAACGTACGTCGCCGGAAAATACTGAAATTAACACAAGATAAATGCGAGCACCGGGACTTTACCCTTGGTGGGTTCGAGAAACCACTGTCCACTAACCATCCAACCACATGTTGGTTAGCACAACAAAATGTATGCGGTGACCGTGATGAGCTTATTCTGAAGTCCAGTGACCATATCGTGCTTTCGCTTCAAATACAATGACCGTAAGTGTCGTCAACAAAATACGGAGCACGCATCAAATGCAATGTCCATCAGTGTCATCAACAAAATATGGAGACGTATCGTGAGCTAGATACTGTTGTACTATTGTATATGCTTATTCTCTTAGTGGCCGATTGCGTGTGTGGTGTGGTGGGCACATCATTTCTAGTTGTGGTGGGTCAACATGAAGACTCATGGGTCGGTTCCATCCTGCACCACATATAGGTTGGACCGAGACGTGTTATACGAAGACCCATGTGGAGGACTCGACATACAACACGAAGCTACCAGAGTCGCGGAGGACTCTATCCCCACTGGTGATAAGCCGACTATATATGATTTGTAACCCTAGGCCGTTAGTATGTTATACAAGCTTGGGGGCTAGTTCGTCAATAGTATCCACACACGCACAATGCTTGGTATTCACGTGTACTTTGTACACACCCCTATCACTAATATACAGTACCAGGAGTAGGCTCTTTCTTCAACTGCAATTTAATTCTAGCATGTGCATGTGTTTATTTCATATTATCGATCCATAGAGTGAGAGCGGTTTGAAATACAGGCAATGGATGCTTTTGCAATTCATATATAAACATTAATTAGTGCACTCCATGTTGTTAGTGTGAAGAACTTTATACATTTGTAACTTTCATGGATACATTCGAAATTGCTAGATACGAAATAGAATACATGTCGAATTCAACATAAAGGGGGTTTCGAAGATTCAAATTCATAGGAAGTGCATTCATCTATTTGAACCTGAGATAATGGTATTTGTAAATCAGATGTAAAAGGGGGCATCAATCTTTGTTGTGAGTTTGAACATGCTATATATATTCATACCCATATCTAACTTTTTTTTGCAACCAAGGAGATTATATCTGGAACCATGCATGAACTGAGGTAAGTTGCATTTTTTAATATATACTCGTGTACAATGTATATTAAAATGTACCCCCTCCATTCCAAAATAATCGTAGCTTTAGGATTTTCAAGAGTAAAGATTTGTGAAGTTTGACAAATCCTGAAAGTTCAATTCAAGAGAACCGAAAACGTTAATGCTTCTGCTCCCAAATATTGAACGAAGCGCCAAATAGGCCTTTGGTCACCCGAAATCGCGTGAGACTAATGTTTTGGTGGTAGGAAATTACTGTCCTGACTCTGGCCCGTGTAGCCTATCGGTCCGATGTCCAAAGGTCTAAACCGGGGTAGGTTTGTAACTTCACCAAGACGCCAGAGAAGCATTCATACGCCGTGGGCGCCTACCCATGCGCTCGGCCGAAATCTATCCCGTGCACCTTTGGGACACCTGACATGACTGTCCTACCCCAACCCGCAATATGTCCAAAATTTTAGATGGGGGGAAAGTTTGTAACTTTCCCCAAATTTCAAACAAGTGCGTCTCAAACCGAAACATTGTTCCCCCTTAGTTCCCCGCCTCCCTCTGTTTCCCCATTCATACTCCGTGGGCGTGAAAACGCCCCCTCCACCAGCCGCGAAACCCCAGTCTCCTCCGTCCTCCACCCCATAGCGGCCAATCCACCGCCGCCCTCCTCCATCATGTCGGAGCCGGTACCCCGATGTCGTCGTGCAATGCAATCGCAACCGCAACGCCCTCAAGGACTTAGCAGCTGAAGTCGAGGCAGAGCTGCCTCCACGACGCCGACGCCGATGTGCGCCGTACTAGAACCACTCCGACCACGCCGTCCTGCGCCTCACTGCTGCGGCTCCACTGTCAGAACCGTCCACCGCACCGGAGCTGTTCCCGCTACACCGTCGTTCGCCGCCTCAGATCTGCTTCCCTGCCGCCGACAGATGGCCACCGCACCACACTCAACAACTTGGCCATGGGTTCGTCCAAGGCTGCACTGTCCTCCACAACTTCTGGTTTCCAGCGAACAACAAAAGGAGGACAGAGCACTGCCAGTAGAAAGAGGTACTCCTCTTCCCATATTCATGCAAATCTTATGTCTCCGCTCACACCGTATTCATCCCACGAAAGAAACTAGTTGAGCGCTTCTTACTGCATCTTCTTCGTGATACTAAATGCACAAGGTTTCCTCCCTTTTACTATTTCACCTTTGCTAGAGGTCAGTAGCTCGCCTGGATTTCAATTCAGGGTCAGTCGAACCACAATTAAAAGAAGCAGCACCCGCTTAGGCGCGCGGAGCACCTAGTCCGCCTGCTTCCCGGGGAAGCAGGGTGTGGGGCACAGGAGCTGCTTGCGCCCGATCTGGAGGTCGGCGGGGCTTGAATGGATGGCCCGGGGGGCGGTGCCAAGCACGGCGGTGCGGTGAGGTCGAGGGGAGGGCGCAGGCAGGGGAGGAATACTGGGCCGATGGTCGCTGGCGTTTCGAGGAAGATCATCAACATTGACTTGCTGGAGGTAGATGAAGGCGATCTGCCCGCTCTTTGTACATCGGACGATGCAGAAAAAATGGACTGACCTATTTGATTTCAGTCGACTATTATTTCCATAGAATCCTGTAGTAATTTAGTGTGTCATGCATGTTGTAGAGCTATCATATGTCTCCCGTCTTTTATTTCTCACCGACCTGCTATCTGCTACCTTTACACTGTACTAATTGTGCACACACTTCACCCATACTCACATTATTGTTTTTTATGCATGGGTATTTCAGACTCTGACGCAGTGTTGATGAATGCAGAAAAGAAAAGACAGAAGTCGCTCCAGTGTAATTCGAAGATAAGCACTAAGTGTTCCAGCGCTCTAACGGGTGCAGTGTCAGCAGTTGGAGACAGTAAACGTAGCTCTGCAATTGATGATCTCAATTGCCACACACAACCATCCCAGGTGCTTGCTTTAACTTCGCGCTGTCAAATGTGGTTGCATGTTGCATATGGTGTCTAGCTTGTATTGCTTCCAATTTTGTTAAATTGCATCTGCTTACTTTACACATTATACCTTTGATAATGACATGCCTTCCTGTTTTTGATACATACTACATATGTCTATTAACCATGTTCGTACATCAAACTAATGCTCTTTTGTATCCCTCGTCAATCACTTATGATGAGACAATCACCCGGGTGGGTTACTGTGAGATCCCATACTCGTTTAAAGAGTGCAGTGTCATCCTCCGCACATGATTCTCAAGAAACAGCAAGGCTAAATGAAGATAGGCAATGTAGCTCTCTAGTTGATCACCGCAATTCCCCCACACCACCATCGCAGGTGCTTGCTCTTACTTGGCAGTGTGATATGTGGTTGCATGTTGCATACGGTGTCTAGCTTGTAATGCTTCTAATTAGGGTAAATTACATCTGCTTAGTTTACACACTATACCTATGAATATGACATGCCTTCCTATTTTTGGTACACACTACATCTATGTGTTAACCTTGTTCTTACATGAAACTACCTCTCTTCTGTATCCTGCATCAATCACTTACGATGAGTCACCTTTATTCGTTGCATATTGCATATTATTTCTAGCCTGTTGCCATGTATTGCTTCTAATTTGGTCAAATACATTTGTTAGGGCACCCTTTTAATTTGGCAGAGTGATATTGGTTTCATCTTTCATATGGTTTCTAGCTTGCGTCGATTCTAACAAGTTCAAGCACCCTGTGCTTAGTTTACACTTTATACATCATACATGTCAATATGTCACGCCGTCCTGTTTTTCATACATATTCCATCCTCCTATCATGTGGCTGCCTTACCTGAAAGTAGTGTTCGTCAGTATCATGCATCAACGAGTTCTGAAGAGCAAATTTTATTCCTTTTTCTTGTGGTTTTGACTTGACAAGGCAAAATCAAGAAAGAGGAAGGAAAAGAGTAAGTAAGGCGATGATGGTGGTCCTCTGTAGCAACGTAAACGGAGCATCTGTACCGATTCTCCTTGTACTGATAGTGCATTACAAGGTCCAAGTCTCCGCTCCCCTACTCCACCATCCAAGGTGCTTGTTCTAATTTGGCAGTGTGATATCTGGTTGCATGTTGAATATGGTGTCTAGCTCGTATTGCTCCTAATTAGTGTAAACTGCATCTGCTTAGCTTACACATGATACATGTGAATGTGACACGCTTTCCTATTTTTGGTACATACTATATCTGTCTATCACACCATGTTCTTACATGAAACTACTCTTCTTGTGTATCCCGCATCAGGCACTTATGATGGGACACCTTTAAGTTGGCAGTGTGATATTGGTTTGCGTCTTGAATATGATTTCTAGCATGTATTGCTTCTAGTTTGATGAACGCCACCTATGACAAGACAGTTTTAACTTGGCAGAGTGATATTGATTGCACCTTCCATATGGTGTATTGCAGTGTTTCTAATCCCTTTTTCTTATTGGTTTGACTTCACAATGGAAAATCATTACAGCTGAAGGAAATTAGTCCGGCAGTGGATGATGGTGGTCCTTTGGAGCAACTCAAATAGGGGGTCTCTACAGATTCTACTCCGCCATCCTCCCAACAAGATTCGCAAGACAACACAAGGTTGGACAGTCAACGTAGCTGTGTAGATGATGACTCCCCTACTCCACATCACAGGTGCTTGCTCTAACTTGTCACTATTATATGTGGTGGCATGTTGCGTATGATGTCTAGCTTGTATTGCTTCTAACTTGAATTGCATCTTCTTACTTTACACATAATGCCTGTGAATATGACATGTGTTCCTGTTTCTAGAACATACATGTACATGAGGAGCACATCTCCCCTACTCCACCATCACCGGTGCTTGCTCTTACTTGGAACTGTTATACGTGGTTGCGTTTTCCGTATGATGTCTAGTTTGTATTGCTTCTGATTATGTTGAATTGCATCTACGTAGCTTACAACTTATACCTGCAACGATTACTTACCCATAAGACACGCTATCGTACGTGTGAATATGAAACGCTATCTTTTTTTGTATATATTCCATCCTCCTATCCTGCGCTTGCCTTACATCAAAGTAGTGTTTGTCTGTATCATGCATCAACTAGTTATGCTGACCTAATTTTATTCATCTTCTTGTGGTTTTGACTTCATAAGGCAATATCAGAAAATAGGAAGGAAAAGAGTAAGTTAGGGGATATTGCTGGTCCTCTGCACCGACGCAAACAGAGACTCTCCAGATTTGCCACTGCTACTGCTAATGAAGTTGAAGTCCCAAGTCTACATGATGAGTTCATCTCCCGTACTCCACCATCGCAGGTGCTTGCTCTAAGTTGACAATGTGATAATTGGTTTCATGTTGCATATGTTGTCTAGCCTGTATTTCTTCTATTTTGATTAAATTGCACCTGCTGAGTTTATACGTTATACATGTGCATATGACATGGCTTTCTGTGTCTAGAATACACTGCATCTATCTATAATACCATGTTCTTACATCAAAGTACTGCTGTTGTGTATCCCGCACCAGTCACTCATGATTGGACACTTTTAACATGGCAGTTTGATAGTGGTTGCATCTTGCATTGATTTCTACGTTGTACTGCTTCTAATTTTTTGAATTGCCACTTATGACAAGACACTTTTAACTTGGCAGAGTAATATTGGTTGCATCTTTCATATGGTGTCTAGCTTGCATTACTTCTATTTTCTTGAAAATCCTTCTGCTTAGTTTGCACATCGTAGCTGTGAATATGTCATGCCGTCCTGTTTTTCTTACATATTCCATCCTCGGTTGTCTTACATCAAAGTGTTGCTTGTCTGTATCATGCATCAATGAGTTCTGAAGAGTGATTTTATTCTTTTGTATTGTGGGTATAGCTTGACATGGCGAAGTCAAAAAAGAGCAAGGAAAATAATATAGTAGGGAGTGTTGTTACTCGTCCGGTGAAACGGAAAAGGTTCTGCCGTCGAGATTCTACTGGTACTTATAATGCAGTAGAAGGTCCAAGTCCACCGGCTAAATCTACAAACACAGTATCACCTGCTCCACCAGCTGTAGCATCCGCTTCAACTGTACCAGCATCTCAACCAGTTACTCGTTCGTTTGCTCCGGAACTGGCCAGTTCCCAAGCGCCTTCACACCTAACACTACTTCCGAAGCACTGCTGACACAACAGGACTTGGCAAGATCAGATGAACCTCATGAGCATCACACCAAGACGGTACCTGACCGAGTCAACTTGCAGTTGCATGCTCCTTTATATGTACTCTCACAGTTTGATGTACACTAACACTTTCCATATTCGTTGTTGAACTAGCACCACGGCGCAAGCAGAAACAGACATCAGGGATAATGCTTGACAGATTAACAAAATCTAAAGGAGGAAGAATGGAGATCCATTTTGAGGCAGGTTTAAAAAGGCCATGTGATGCTACAGAGTCAGCCAAGTTAGTATTAGAGGCAGCCGTTGCCGTTAGGTGTCATGCACGTATCCTCCCAACGTGGATCCAGTACAGGAATGAGAAAGACAATACCCAGTTTAACACCTTCCTTGACCATTTATCCATAAGTAATGTTATTCATCACAATTAGTAATATTGTCTTGCTCTGTCCCATACTTTGTAGCTTCCTCCTAATAAGACTCACATTCTTTTTTCAACAGATGAGGTTCAAGTTGGATCCGAAAGATTGTGCAACTAGACAAGCATGCACTCATGTTTTTCAGTCTGCTCTGCGACAGTATCGGTACCACCTTAGAAAATCTCACTTTGAAGGCAAGGCTAACAATGAAATCGCCCAAACATCTCAAGTGGAATATATTACAGATGAAGACTGGACAGTCCTCGTTAAACACTGGTCTGATCCAAAGTATCAGGTAGGCTATATGTATTTGATCAGACCACATATTGAACTTGTATTTATGTATGTGCCTTACAAGTGTATCTTCTTCTAGGCTAACTATTTGAAGAACAAAACCAACCGTTCTAAAGTGAAATTCCAACAGACCACAAGATCTCGTAGCTATATTGCACACTGCGAGGCTCTTGTAAATAGCTGCTACTTCCTTCTTCTTTTTTGTGCCATATTATCGTATCTATATTGACTTGTTCCAAATATAGAGGAAATCTCGTGCGGACCAAAAAGAACCTAAACTGAATGCAGTGCAAATCTTCAAGGATTGCCACACTAGCAAGATGAAGGGCATGAGCACACCAGTTCAAGCCGCTGTTGTAAGTCCTTACTCCTGCTGCCTTGAACTTATTGGTACTGTGATGTGTTCATTTAACTACTTGGTTTGCAGCCAATGTCAGTTACTCTATTCACTTTTATTCACAGTTGTCTTAACGTATCATTTCACCTTACATGGTTTAAAAGAGATGAAGGATATTCTTTTGGTCTTGATCTGTAATCTAGTTGTTATGTTCACGTGCGCACACAATGATAAAATAGCCTGTTTGTTTTATATCTGTTTACCAATGATATGAATGATGTCATACTATGTTCATCCTACTTTAAACCATGTCTCTTTATCCTTAGATGTCAATGAATGTGAGGAAATAGACAATATAGTAGGCATGCTACATGGACATATGTTCCGAAAGTGATTTTATTATGTAGTTGGTGTTGGGGAACGTAGTAATTTCAAAATTTTCCTATGCACACGCAAGATCATGGTGATGCACAACAACGAGAGGGGAGAGTGTTGTCTACGTACCCACGCAGACCGACTGCGGAAGCATTGAAACAATGTAGAGGAAGTAGTCGTACGTCTTCCCGATCCGACCGATCCAAGCACCGTTACTCTGGCACCTCCGAGTTCTTAGCACACGTACAGCTCGATGACGCTCCCCGGGCTCCGATCTAGCAAAGCTTCGGGGATGAGTTTCGTCAGCACAACGGCGTAGTGACGATGATGATGTTCTACCGACGCAGGGCTTCGCCTAAGCACTACAACGATATGATCGAGGTGGAATATGGTGGCAGGGGGCACCGCACACGGCTAAGGAACGATCACGTGGATCAACTTGTGTGTTCTAGGGTGCCCCCTGCCCCCATATATAAAGGAGCAAGGGGGAGGCCAGCCAGCCCTATGTGGCGCGCCAAGGGCAGGGGGAGTCCTCCTCCTAGTGGGAGTAGGACTCCCCTTTCCTAATCCAATTAGGAAACCTAAGGGGGAAGGAAAGAGAGGGAGAGGGAGAGGGAAAGAGGGGCCGCGCCCCCTCCCTAGTCCAATTCGGACTCCCCTTGGGGGGGGGGGGTGCGCCGCCTCCTAGGCCGCAGCCCTCTCTCTCCCCTAAGGCCCAATAAGGCCCATTACTTCCCCGGGGGGTTCCGGTAACCCCTCCAGCACTCCAGTTTTCTCCGAAATCATCCGGAACACTTCCGGTGTACGAATATAGCCGTCCAATATATCAATCTTTATGTCTCAACCATTTCGAGACTCCTCGTCATGTCCGTGATCACATCCTGGACTCCGAACTAACTTCGGTACATCAAAATGCATAAACTCATAATAACTGTCATCGTAGCATTAAGCGTGCGGACCCTACGGTTCGAGAACAATGTAGACATGACTGAGACATATCTCCGGTCAATAACCAATAGCGGGACCTGGATGCCCATATTGGCTCCTACATATTCTATGAAGATCTTTATCGGTCAGACCGCATAACAACATACGTTGTTCCCTTTGTCATCGGTATGTTACTTGCCCGAGATTCGATCGTTGGTATCCAATACCTAGTTCAATCTCGTTTACGGCAAGTCTCTTTACTCGTTCTATAATACATCATACCGCAACTAACTCATTAGTTGCAATGCTTGCAAGGCTTATGTGATGTGCATTACCGAGAGGGCCCAGAGATACCTCTCCGACAATCGGAGTGACAAATCCTAATCTCGAAATACGCCAACCCAACATCTACCTTTGGAGATACCTGTAGAGCTCCTTTATAATCACCCAGTTACGTTGTGATGTTTGGTAGCACACAAAGTGTTCCTCCGGTAAACGGGAGTTGCATAATCTCATTGTCATAGGAACATGTATAAGTCATGAAGAAAGCAATAGCAACATACTAAACGATCGGGTGCTAAGCTAATGAAATGGGTCATGTCAATCAGATCATTCAACTAATGATGTGACCTCGTTAATCAAATAACAACACCTTGTTCATGGTTAGGAAACATAACCATATTTGATTAACGAGCTAGTCAAGTAGAGGCATACTAGTGACAATAAGTTTGTCTTTGTATTCACACATGTATTATGTTTCCGGTTAATAGAATTCTAGCATGAATAATAAACATTTACCATGATATAAGGAAATAAATAATAACTTTATTATTGCCTCTAGGGCATATTTCCTTCAGTTGGCACTACAATACATGCTAATGTATTACAGTAGTTCACCAAAATAAGTTATGTATAAACGTTTAACCTACTTAGTTTGTTTTTGTCTCATTAGTAACTTATCTGGTACACTAATCTACAAGTTCAAACTTTCAGGAAGCTATGGAACAAATGATTGAACAGCCACAACCACCTGAAGGTGATGAGGCTACAACAGGCACAATGTCACCTCTTGCTGCAGTGCGTCAGTATCTCTCCACTAACAGTGCAAAAAGCACCTTCCTGCGTAATTCTGGGTTGGTTGTCAAGGTAACCTTGTCCAAATCGCCTACTGGACAAAATCTTCCTGCTAGAAAGAGTGATATATCTGTGCTCCAGACACAAGTCCAATCCCTAATGGACGTTGTTTCGAAAACAAGAATAGTGGTTGAGAAATGTCGTCAAGATTTGAATGGTTTTGAAACCAGACTATCAGACATTCGCTTCGTTGTTCAAGAGCAATGGCGGAAAGAAGGTGGAGATCGTGCTGCTCCATCAGATTCTACAGCCTGAAACATTAGCACTCAGGTCAAATGATCTGTGCTTCTATACATCGGATGGTGCTTTTATCTGGAAGGATCGTAAACTTTATGCCAACAAGCCTTTTGTTGTATGGTTGGAATTTATTTTGTTGTGATACACCATTTATGATGCTGCCTCAGGCTGCAGTAATTACGACGCTATTTTTGTATAGTGTAGGTTTATCTTAGTAATGTAATCAGCCGAAAGCTTCGTAGGAGCCCAACAAGCCAACATTCGTCGGGCCCATTCCAATTGGGCTAAAAACGATTACGGGCCGAAATTGGCATGTTGCCCACTAAAAATATCTGGGCCTAAATCAGCATAAGTTTTCATATTTTTCTGGTAGTCCTGTGCCCATAGTGGGCCTTTAACAGGCCTAAACATAATCTGGGCCCTCAAGTAAAAATAGGCCGTTTACAGGTGTAAATATCTCGAGCCCATAAAATACATGGGCCTTTAATAGACCAAAAGTGAGATTGGGCCCTGATTGTGCCAAATAACCCACTGGACTTTAACAGGCCGAAATTCGGACGGCCGTAAATGCGCCGACCTAATACACGGGCCTTTAACATGCCGGAACTTCGATCGGGCTAGATTATCATCATTTCTATATGGGCCGTTAATGGGTCCGATATGACGTTGGGCCACATATGGCCCATGGTTTACGTACGGCTTTAACAGGCCGAAAATGACAACAGGCCAAAAGTGGCTGAGGGAGTCCTGGATTAGGGGGTGTTTGGGTAGCTGGACTATACCTTCAGCCGGACTCCCGGACTATGAAGATACAAGATTGAAGACTTCGTCCCGTGTCCGTATGGGACTTTCCTTGGCGTGGAAGGCAAGCTAGGCGATGCGGATATTCAAGATCTCCTACCATTGTAACCGAGTTTATATAACCCTAACCCTATCCGGTGTCTATATAAACCGGAGGGTTTTAGTCCGTAGGACACCTTCATCAACATCATCATACAACAATCATACCATAGGCTAGCTTCTAGGGTTTAGCCTCCTCGATCTCGATGTAGATCTACTCTTGTACTACCCATATCATCAATATTAATCAAGCAGGACGTAGGGTTTTAGCTCCATCGAGAGGGCCCAAACCTGGGTAAAACATCGTGTTCCCTGCCTCCTGTTACCATCCGGCCTAGACGCACAGCTCGGGACCCCCTACCTGAGATCCGCCGGTTTTGACACCGACATTGGTGCTTTCATTGAGAGTTCCTCTGTGTCGTCGCCTTTAGGCCCGATGGCTCCTTTGATCATCAACAACGATGCGGTCCAAGGTGAGACTTTTCTCCTCGGACAGATCTTCGTCTTCGGCGGCTTCGCTCTGCGGGCCAATTCTCTTGGCCTTAGAGCAGATCGAAAGCTACGCCCCTGGCCATCAAGTCAGGTTTGGAAGCTTAAACTACACGGCTGACATCCGTGGAGACTTGATCTTCGACGGATTCGAGCCACGGCCAAGCGCGCCGCACTATCTCGAGGGGCATGATCTAGCTCTGCCTCCGGATAGTGTCCTGGAGGCCGCACACGCATCGGTTCCGACCTCTAACTCGGAGCCTATTGCACCAATCGAGGACGAGCGGTTGGACGCCACCTCGGGGGCTGCAATCTTAAAGGGGATCGAGCCGAACGCTAGCCCCGCACATTGCATGATCCATGACTCCGAGGATCCGGACTCTGAACCCCCCGCGCCCCTACCAATCGAATCCGATTGGGCGCCGATAATGGAGTTCACCGCATCAGACATCTTTCAGCACCCGCCTTTTGGCGTCATCCTGAATTCTCTCAAGTCTCTCTCTTTATCAGGAGAGCCCTGGCCGGATTACGGTCAGCGAGGATGGGATGCGGATGACGAAGAAATTCAAAGCCCACCCACCACCCACTTTGTATCCACTGTCGACGATTTAACCGACATGCTTGACTTCGGCTCTAAAGACATTGACGGTATGGACGACAATGCAGGAGACGAACAGGAACCAGCACCTGTAGGGCGTTGGAAGGCCACCTCGTCATACGACATATATATGGTGGATACTCCGAAAGATGGAGAAGGCGATGGAACAGTGGGGGAGGACACCCCCAAGAAACAGCCAAAGCGCCGGCGTCAGCGGCGCCGCTCTAAATCCCACCAAAGCAAAAACGGTGATTCCAGCACGGGAGATAATACTACCCCGGACAGCACTGAAGAACACCCACCTCAGCAAGATTCGGCACAGGAAGATGGAGAAGCCAGCCCTCATGAGAGAGCGGCAGAAGAGGAGGTTGAGGATGATAACTATATGCCTCCCTCCGAAGACGAGGCAAGCCTCGATGACGACGAATTCGTCATACCATCAGACCCCACTGAGCAAGAGCGTTTCAAACGCAGGCTTTTAGCCACGGCAAGCAGCCTCAAGAAAAAGCAGCAACAGCTTAGAGCTGCCCAAGATTTGCTAGCTGACAGATGGACTGAAGTCCTTGCGGCCGAAGAGTATGAACTCTAACGCCCTTCCAAGAATTACGCAAAGCACAGGCCGCTACCCCGATCAGAGGAGGAAGCACCTACATCACCAGTGCACGACATGGCAGACCGGCCACCTCGCGGCCGCGATAGAGAGGCCTCTCGGCCCTCCATCCAAGCCATGCCCCGACGCCGCTCAACTAAGGCACGGGAAAATGTGCTAGACCTGCGAGACATACTAGAGGACAAGGCAAGAAAAACATGATCGATCAACGGATCGCGCAGGCGCCCTATGGCACGTGACGACGATCTTCACTCCGGATACAACAAATCCGGCCAGGCCGAACACAACAGACATAGCTCTTCCGAGCTGCGTCGTGATATAGCCCAGTATAGAGGCGCCGCACACCCACTATGCTTCACGAATGAAGTAATGGAGCATAAAATCCCAGAGAGTTTCAAACCCGTAAACATCGAATCATACGATGGCACAACAGATCCAGCGGTATGGATTGAGGATTATCTCCTTCACATCCACATGGCACGCGGCGATGATCTACACACCATCAAATACCTCCCGCTCAAACTTAAAGGACTGGCCCAGCATTGGCTTAACAGCTTGCCAGCAGACTCAATCGGTTCTTGGGAGGACCTGGAAGCCGCATTCCTCGACAACTTCCAGGGCACTTACGTGCGACCACCGGATGCCGATGACTTAAGCCACATAATTCAGCAGCCAGAGGAATCGGCCAGACAATTCTGGACACGGTTCCTAACAAAGAAAAACCAGATAGTCGACTGTCCGGACGCAGAGGCCCTAGCAGCCTTCAAGCATAACATCCATGACGAGTGGCTTGCCCGGCACCTGGGACAGGAAAAGCCGAAATCTATGGCAGCCCTCACGACACTCATGACCCGCTTTTGTGCGGGAGGAGACAGCTGGCTAGCTCGCAGTAACAACTTATCAAAGAACCCTAGTAACTCGGATACCAAGGACAAAAGTGGCAGGACACGTCGGCATAAGCGAAAACGCCGCGTTAGAAGCGATATCAATGAAGACACGATAGTCAATGCCGGATTCAAAGGCTATAAATCCGGTCAGCGGAAAAAGCCATTCAAAAAGAATACTCAGGGCCCGTCCAGTTTGGACCGAATACTCGACCGCTTGTGCTAGATACATGGCACCCCCGAAAGGCCAGCCAATCACACTAACAGAGATTGTTGGGTGTTCAAGCAGGCAGGCAAGTTAAGAGCCGAAAACAAAGACAAGGGGCTGCACAGCGACGACGAGGAGGATCCCAAGCCGCCGAACAACAATGGACAGAAGGGTTTTCCCCCACAAGTGCGGACGGTGAACATGATATACGCAACCCACATTCCCAAGAGGGAGCGGAAGCGTGCGCTACGGGACGTATACGCGATGGAGCCAGTCGCCCCGAAGTTCAACCCATGGTCCTCCTGCCCGATCACTTTTGATCGAAGGGACCATCCCACTAGCATCCATCATGGCGGCTTTGCCGCATTGGTTCTCGACCCAATCATCGACGGATTTCATCTCACAAGAGTCCTCATGGACGGCGGCAGCAGCCTGAACCTGCTTTATCAGGATACAGTGCGGAAAATGGGCATAGATCCCTCAAGGATTAAGCCCACAAAAACGACCTTTAAAGGCATTATACCAGGTGTAGAAGCCAACTGTACAGGCTCAGTAACACTTGACGTGGTCTTTGGATCCCCGGACAATTTCCGAAGCGAAGAGTTAATCTTCGATATAGTTCCATTTCGCAGTGGCTATCATGCCCTGCTCGGACGAACCGCATTCGCAAAGTTCAATGCGGTGCTGCACTATGCATATCTCAAGCTCAAGATGCCAGGCCCTCGAGGAGTAATCACAGTCAATGGAAACACAGAACGCTCCCTCCGTACGGAGGAGCACACGGCGGCTCTCGCAGCGGAGGTGCAAAGAAGCCTCCTCAGGCAATTCTCTAGTCTGGCCATTAAAAAGCCAGACACTGCCAAGCACGCCCGCGGTAACCCACAGCAAAACCGCCTGGCACATTATGAGCAAGCGTAATAATGCGGCCCCAACCCCAGCTCTCGCGACATAGCGAAACTAGTACCTCGTGGTCATAACTACGACCTTGAAATACCATGGGCATAGAGGAAGGGGCACAATAACGGCATGCCCAAAATACGGCTTAAAACGTACAAGGGGCTGCCGGATTCTTTTTTTAATTTTTTCTTACTTTCAGGACTCCACACTTCGGACGACCTGTTCGGCAATTCGATTGCCGCACAAACGATGCAAGATTCAGGAGGCAGACAAGCCATGCCGCATTATGGAACTCCCAGGTGGTCTCTGTTACGAGCGGTATACCTGTTTTAAATACAACTCCGCAGCCTGCCCCTGGTCAGGACATACTAAATAGTCCACTATCTTTTTGCTTATCGCACCACTTGTATTGTTCGGCTTTGATAAATAGCCTCTTTATAAACAATGCATAGCTTTCTGTCTATTTTTTGCATTATCAGCTTTTCATATATATGTTTATGACATGTTGCACCCGTACACTGTGGTACGGCAAAATACGCCAGGGGCTTTAGTACCCATTAATATGACGTGAGAAGTCAGTACCCCTCATAATGGTGTGAGAAGTCCGTACACTTTCACAAGTGCGGCACCCCGAACTTATAGCACTATATGCATTGGCTCCGAATCATGATTTGGGTCAATAGTTGGGTTTGCCCGGCTCCTATGTTTTGGTGCCTTACGTTCTGCTATATCGACTAAGGTAGCACTAGGAGAACCACTGCGATTGTGCCCCGGTTGAGCTGGGCTAAGCACCTCAGTGGAGAAAGCTAAAACTGACTGTCATGATGTGGCGAGAGACCGGTCGCTATTCGAGAGGTTTTTCGAGTCCCTAAAGGCTTATGCCGCTTCGAGCGAGGAGCTGGCTTTGTCCGGCCAAGGCGTGGATAGCGCCCCGAACTCGGTCTTCCGAACTAGGGGCTTCGCCGAAATTTAAAATTATAGAGTTTTATGGCTAAGTGAGAGTGTTCAAGCATTATAGTCCGATTGCCTGGTTCGTTGTGCTGAGCACCTCCCTCGAAGGACCCAACTATGGGAAAAAGAGCGCTCAGGTTTATCCCGAACACCCCAGCACTAGTGGCACGGGGGCAGAAGACGACGATTGGCCGTCTCTCAATTTTTGATAAACAGCCGCGCAAAAAGTAATATTTTAAATTCAATAAGCATTGCTTAGCGCATATGAACAAGTTTTCAGCACACAGGATAAACACGAGCGAGTTCATTCAAAAATTACATCCTTGGTACATTCATTCGCCACTAGGCGGGCACCCGCAAGAACATCCTTATAGTAGTTCTCAGGCTTGCGATGCTCCTTCCCCGGCGGCGGCCCGTCCCTCACAAGCTTCTCACCGTCCAGCTTACCCCCGTCCACCTTTGCATGGGCAAGGGCCCTACGGGCACCTTCGATGCAGACGGAGCGCTTGATGACCTCGAGCCTTGGACATGCCTCCACCAGTCGCCGCACCAGCCCGAAGTAGCTCCCAGGCAGGGCCTCTCCAGGCCACAGCCGAACTACGAAGCCCTTCATGGCCTGTTCGGCCACCTTGTGGAGCTCGACCAGCTGTTTCAGCTGGTCGCTCAAGGGCACAAGGTATCCGGCCTCGGTATACTGAGACCAGAACACCTTCTCCGTCGAGCTACCCTCTTCGGCTCGGTAGAATGCGGCGGCGGCGGATACGCTGCGGGGAAGATCTGTGAATGCCCCAGGAGAGCTCCGGATTTGGGTAAGTAACAAGTACTTTACTTTTATACTTCTGTTTTGCATAAAGAATGCCTTACCCGCCGCTATCTTTTTCATATCCTCCAACTCTTGGAGGGCCTTTTGGGCTTCGGCCTTGGCGGACTTGGCAGTCTCAAGGGCCGCCGCGAGCTTGGACGCTTGCGTCTTGGACTCAAGCTCCAAACTCTCATGTTTTTTCATGAGAGCCTGAAGCTCCTGCTGCACCTCGCCAACCTGGCCCTCAAGTTTCTCTCGCTCGGAGCACTCCGCGGCCGTTTTCTTTTCGGCCTCGGACAGCGCCTGCTTGAGGGTCGCCACCTCAGTCGTGGCCCCTACAGTAAGCAGTACAATCCTATTATTTTTTGCAATCAAGCCTTTCTATAGGCACTTTTTCTATAAGGTATTTCTTACCTTCTTTCTCCTCGAGCTGCCGTTTGGCAAGGCTGAGCTCTTGCTCGGTCCGCTCGAGGCCCTGTTTCAGGGCACCCACCTCCGTAGTCAGTGCGGTGGTGGCTAGCGGCGAAGCCTGCATACGCATATTGACTCTTTGTTGTTAGACTCCTGCAAAATTTAATAGATCCTCTATTCGGCTTTTCTTTCCGAACGCCAAACAGAGCATCAGGGGCTACTGTCTATGTGGTTATATCTTTACATATTTTTTACTTACCTCGAAGCCTATTAGAAGGCTAGCGCAAGCTTCACTCAGTCCGCTCTTGGCGGACTGAACCTTCTGGATCACCGTACTCATAATAGTACGGTGCTCCTCGTTGATGGAGGCGCCGTCAAGCACCTCCAGCAGATTGTCCGGCACCTCCGGTTGGACGGAGGCTGCCGACTCAGAAGGCTTACTCCTCTTGGAAGGAGTTCGCCTACCGCGGACTGGAACTGTTATAGATTCCAGTGCGGTGTCCGGCTCAAAGCCGGACTTGGAGCCCTGGGGGGCCTTGTCCCCTTCACTCCTGGAGTCCGGGAGGTTGCCTTGCGGCTCCTCGGGGACCACCTCCTCCTGCCTCGGAGCTCGTTGCGATGCCACTTCGGCGTCGTCCGCGGTGCGGGGGAGACAGCGGGCGGAACTGAGTTCACGTCCGATAAATTCAGGGAGCTGCTCGACGACTCGTCGAGTCCGGTCCGGGGCGGGCTGCATAATTATATTCGACATTAGGGAAAGCTGTGCAACAAAGGAATGTCATGAGTTACTCTGATATCCGAACTTACGATTTCCCCGGACGCTTGGCCCTATCTGGCCACTCCTCTTCGTCCTCTTCAGCGTCGGGGAGGTAGTCCGGCGGAGGGGTCATCCTCTTCTTGGACCCTTCGGCCTCCCCCATTGGGGCGGCCTTCCTTTTCTTTCCTTCCCCCGCTGGAGGGGGAGAGGTTTCTTCTTCCTCCTCCTCGTTTTCACGGGATGAGTGCATCTCGGACTCGTTAGATGATGAGTCCGACACCACCATATTACGGGAACTCTTTCGAGTCCCCGTGGCCTTCTTCTTCTTGGCCTTCTTCTCCGGCACCACATAAGGCGCCGGAGCCAGCAGCTTCACTAGTAGAGCTGGGGCTGGGTCTTCGGGCAGCGGAGCCAGACTGTTAATCGGTCCGGATATCGCCCGCCAAGCCTGTAAAAGGTAAGGGAGTTTACATCCCTCATAGAGTCAAACTATGGAAAAAGCTCAACATCCTGTAAAAGGTGTAGATGGCTTACCTTGTTAGCGTGACGCTGTGAGATGTATCCGCGGTCCTCGGAAGCGGATGCAGGAGCCTCGGCGCCCTTAAATAGCAACCTCCAGGCATCTTCGTACGTCGTGTCGAAGAGCCTACTGAGGATTTGATGCTGCGCCGGGTTGAACTCCCACAGATTAAAATCCCGTTGTTGGCACGGGAGGATCCGGCGGACGAGCATAACCTGGATTACATTAACAAGCCGGACTGGCTTGTTCACCAGGGACTGGATGCATGTTTGCAATCCGGTCACCTCTTTTTCGTCACCCCACGACAGGCCCGTCTCTTTCCAGGACATAAGCCGTGTGGGGGGTCCGGATCGGAACTCGGGGGCTGTGGTCCATTTCGCATCGCGCGGCTCGGTGATATAAAACCACCCGGCTTGCCATCCCTTTAGGGTCTCCACAAAAGAGCCCTCGAACCATAGGACATTGGCCATCTTGCCCGCCATGGCGCCTCCGCACTCCGCCTGGCTGCTGCGCACCACCTTGGGCTCGACGTTGAAGGTCATGAGCCAGAGACCGAAATGGGGGCGGATGCGGAGAAAAGCCTCGCACACGACGATAAACGCCAAGATGTTGAGGATGAAGTTCGGGGCCAGATCGTGGAAATCCAGGCCGTAGTAGAACATGAACCCCCGGACAAATGGATGGAGTGGAAAGCCCAGTCTACGGAGGAAGTGGGGAAGGAATACTACCCTCTCATGGGGCCTTGGAGTGGGGAGAAGCTGCCCCTGCTCGGGAAGCCGGTGCGCGATGTCCTTGGACAAGTATCCGGCCTTCCTTAGCTTTTTTTTTTACTTGGCCCTCCGTAACGGTGGAGACCATCCACTTGCCTCCCGCTCCAGACATTGCTGGGGGAGGTTGAGTTGGGAAGTGCGGGCTTGGGCGCTGGAGCTCGAGTGCGCAGGAGATGGATAGGCAGAGGAGGAAGAAGGCGTAGGTAGAAAGGTGGATCCTTATCCCCTTATATGGGCGGATGCGGTTATGCGTCCCCACCTTTCTAGTAAAACTCGCTTGCCTCCCAAGCGCTGTAATAAGTGGCGCGGTTGGGTTACCCATGTCCGTATTGATGAGAATCCCGTAAAAGGGGGTACATGATCTCTGCTTTGACAAGACGTGCCAAGGAAACCGCCTCACAAAACGTTCTGAGGTGGAAAAGTAAAAACAATTCGGGTAAAGGACTTGGCCGTAGTGTGATAACGCACTGCAAAATACGTCAGCAGATTCGATTTGTGTTAATATTATTCTCTCTATGGCAATATGTGGAAACTTATTTTGCAGAGCCGGACACTATTCTTGGTGTTTACAATCTTCTATGAAGGACTTGGAGGAGGAACCCGCCTTGCAATGCCGAAGACAATTTGCACGCCGGACTCGTCGTCATTGAACCCTAGTTCAGGGGCTACTGAGGGAGTCCTGGATTAGGGGGTGTTCGGGTAGCCGGACTATACCTTCAACCGGACTCCCGGACTATGAAGATACAAGATTGAATACTTCGTCCCGTGTCCGGATGGGACTTTCCTTGGCGTGGAAGGCAAGCTAGGCAATGCGGATATTCAAGATCTCCTACCATTGTAACCGACTCTATGTAACCCTAACCCTATCCAGTGTCTATATAAACCGGAGGGTTTTAGTCCGTAGGACAACTTCATCAACATCATCATACAACGATCATACCATAGGCTAGCTTCTAGGGTTTAGCCTCCTCGATCTCGTGGTAGATCTACTCTTGTACTACCCATATCATCAATATTAATCAAGCAGGACATAGGGTTTTACCTCCATCAAGAGGGCCCGAACCTGGGTAAAACATCGTGTTCCCTGCCTCCTGTTACCATCCGGCCTAGACGCACAGTTCGGGACCCCCTACCCGAGATCCGCCGGTTTTGACACCGATAATGGCCCAAAGCTATAGTGGGCCTCTAACAGGCCGAATGTCATACATGGTCGAATATGACCCAAATCCTTCACGGTTGTTTATAGGCCGAAAGTTTTGATGGCCTGTAAATGGGCCCAAATGAAGCCGGACCTTTAACAGGCCAGAAATACACCGGGCCGTAATTCGGCCCAATTACTTAGCGACTGTTAACGGGCCAGAAGTGACCATGGGCCGCGTTGATGACAAGTTTAGGACAGGCCGTTGACGGGCCAATTTGACAGAGAATGTTGGGCCTTTAGCTGGGCCAGCCCATTATGGTCGACAGAATCTTGTGGGCCTTTAGCTGGCCCGGCCCATTATGGTCCACAAAATGTTGTGGGCCTTTAGCTGGGCCGGCCCATTATGGTCTGCAAAATCATGTGGGCCTTTAGTTGGGCTGGCCCATTATGGTCCGCTAAATTTTGGGGGCCTTTAGCTGGGCCGGCCCATTATGGTCCGCTAAATCTTATGGGCCTTCGTTTGGGCCGACCCATTTAATCTTTGTGGGCCACTTTTGGGCCGGTCCACGTGCCAACATATCATAGGCCCATCTCGCCCGTTGGATCCGTCAGCCAATGAGAATTTTACACGTGGAAAATCGGCATTGGTCATGGCTGTTAACGGGTTATCGGATCCAAAATCCGACCCGATAGCTTAACGGCGTTCCGTTACGGTGGATGCCACCTGTCGTTCACCCTTGACGAAAGCACTTCTGTGACACGCGATTTATGGTCATGGAAGTGGACACTTCCGTGATGATAATTTTGGCAATGTCATGGAACACTTCTACGACAGCACAGGTATGACTATCTTGATTCCGTCATAAATTTGTCATGGATGTACATGCATGACAGAAAACGCGACCTACTGTGACAAACACGTATCATCACGGAAGTGCATTTTTTTGTAGTTTAGAAATTTGCAAGATACATACGAATCTGAATGTTGCAGACCCATTGACTAAGCCTCTTCCACGAGCAAAACATGATCAACACCAAGGCTCCATGGGTGTTAGAATCATTACTGTGTAATCTAGATTATTGACTCTAGTGCAAGTGGGATACTGAAGGAAATATGCCCTAGAGGCAATAATAAAGTTATTATTTATTTCCTTATATCATGATAAATGTTTATTATTCATGCTAGAATTGTATTAACCAGAAACTTAATAGATGTGTGAATACATAGACAAACAGAGTGTCACTAGTATGCCTCTACTTGACTAGCTTGTTGATCAAGGATGGTTAAGTTTCCTAACCATTGACATGGTTTTCATTTGATTAACGGGATCACACCATTAGGAGAATGATGTGATTGACTTGACCCATTCCGTTAGCTTAGCACCCGATCATTTAGTATGTTGCTATTTCTTTCTTCATGACTTATACATGTTCCTATGACTATGAGATTATGCAACTCCCATTTACCGGAGGAACACTTTGTGTGCTACCAAACGTCACAACGTAACTGCGTGATTATAAAGGTGCTCTAAAGGTGTCTCCGAAGGTACTTGTTGGGTTGGCGTATTTCGAGATTAGGATTTGTCACTCCGATTGTCGGAGAGGTATCTCTGGGCCCTCTCGGTAATGCACATCACTTAAGCCTTGCAAGCATTGCAACTAATGAGTTAGTTGCGGGATGATGTATTACGGAACGAGTAAAGAGACTTGCCAGTAACGAGATTAAAATAGGTATTGAGATACCGACGATCGAATCTCGGGCAAGTAACATACCGATGACAAAGGGAACAACATATGTTGTTATGTGGTCTGACCGATAAAGATCTTCGTAGAATATGTGGGAGCCAATATGAACATCCAGGTTCCGCTATTGGTTATTGACCAGAGACGTGTCTCGGTCATGTCTACATAGTTCTCGAACCCATAGGGTCCGCACGCTTAACGTTTCGATGACAGTTATATTATGAGTTTATATGTTTTGATGTACCGGAGGTTGTTCGTAGTCCCGGATGTGATCACGGACATGATGAGAAGTCTCGAAATGGTCGAGACATGAAGATTGATATATTGGAAGCCTATGTTTGGATGTCGGAAGTGTTCCGGGTGAAATCGGGATTTTACCGGAGTATCGGGAGGTTACCGGAACCCCCCGGGGATTTAATGGGCCTTAGTGGGCCTTGGTGGAAAGAGAGGAGAGGCGGCCAGGGCATGGGCCGCGCCCCCTCCCCCCTAGTACAAATAGGACAAGGAGAGGGGGGCGCCCCCCTTCCTTCTTCTCCTCCACCTCTTTCCCCTCTCTCTCCTAGTCCAACAAGGAAAAGGGGGGAGTCCTACTCCCGGTGGCGCGCCCCTCTCTAGGCCGGCCGCACCCCCCTTGCTCCTTTATATACGGGGGCAGGGGCACCCCATAGACACAACAATTGATCGTTTGATCTTTTAGCCATGTGCGGTGCCCCCCTCCACCATAGTCCACCTTGATAATACTGTAGCGGTGCTTAGGCGAAGCCCTGCGTCGGTAGAACATCATCATCGTCACCACGCCATCGTGCTGACAAAACTCTCCCTCAACACTTGGCTAGATCGGAGTTCGAGTGACGTCATCATGCTGAACGTGTGCTGAACTTGGAGGTGCCGTACATTCGGTACTTGATCGGTCCGATCATGAAGACGTATGACTACATCAACCGCGTTGTGCTAACGCTTCTGCTTTCGGTCTACGAGGGTACATGGACAACACTCTCCCCTCTTGTTGCTATGCATCACCGTGATCTTGCGTGTGCGTAGGACATTTTTTGAAATTACTACGTTCCCCAACAAATGGCAATGAGCCGTAGCAGATGGATGGACGCCTAGCACCGGAGTAGGTTCATCAGAAGCCGTCTGTCATTAATGTGGCCGGCGGACGGAAGGATAGCCGTGGTGTCGTTAATGCGAAACAGTCGCTTGCACCGGGATGCCGGGCGGGTGGCGCTCTCTCGGCCGTCGCACTGCTGCAATGCCGGCGCCAGTGAGAGGTCGCGTCGGGCGTGAATGCGGACGCTGCTTCAGTGACTTAACCGCGGGTGCATTGTATCACTGACATGTAGGCCCAATGGGCATCTGGCCCGCATGTCAGTGACACACCAATTGCACCTGCAGTTAAGGCCAGTGAATGCGTCATTGACGTTCTGGAGAGACGGTGATCATTTCAGGTGGGAAGCGCGCGCTAGCTGTCGGATTTTGGGTTCCGGCAGACCCTTGAGGTTCGAACACTGGGGTGCGCGTGGAGATCTCTCCCCTACCGATCTACGTCCAATCTCCTCGCGTGATCTAAGCTGGAAACAACGAACAACAGAAGGGAGACGAGGTTTATACTGGTTCGGGCCACCGTTGTGGTGTAATACCCTACTCCAGTGTGTGGTGTGGTGGATTGCCTCAGGGGCTGATGATGAACAATACAAGGGAAGAACAGCCTCGCGAGAGCTGTCCTTGAGCCGGTGCGATGAACCATTTGGGTGAGTTCAGTCGCCTCTCTCTCTCTGCTAGGGCTCTACCAGATCTCTAGATGTCCTCTCTACTCTGTGGCGGCTAGCTCTATTTATAAAGGCCCTGGCCTCTCCAAAATAATGAGTGGGAAGGGCGCCAACAATTGGCCATTTTGAAGGGGAACATCTAGTACTAGTTATCCTGACCAAAGGTGGTCTTCGGCTGCCAAAAGCACTGGTGATGACGCCGTCTTGGGCTCCACGGTGACCTTCGTCCTGCCGCTCTGCTAGTCTTGGTCTCGTTGAACCGGAATGGTAACCTTTGCCCGATGCCTTGGCCTGTGCTTGCCCCCTTTGCACCAAAGGGGAAACAAGGACACTGCACACGCCGGCGCCCGCCTGGTCTCAATCGTCATGGCTTGCGTCACGGGCTCCTCGCGAGGTACCTCTGCCTTGATCTCTCCGCCTCCTCACGAGCCTGCCTAATGAGGCTGCCTCTGAGGAAGCTTCCGATCATCCGCCCCGCGAGGCTTGGCCCCTCTCGAGGGTCTTGAGCTTGAGCTGATGAATATGGGCCGTGCTGGGCCCCCACTTGAGCCACGCCGCAGGCCGTAGGCAGGCAAGTCTGGGGACCCCCATTCCCAGAACGCCGACATTAGCCCCCGGGCCCAAGGCGCGCCCGAGCTTGGCCTAGCAGGGAAGTGAAGGGGCAAGTGCGAAGCGCCGCGGGCCCCAATAGCCTGCGGCCTTGGGCGCCGCATGGCGATTGATTGGACGTGGGCGTATGCGCTTCCCCATGACGCCTCAGTGACCACACGACTTGACAAGTCCTTGTATACAGAGAAACCGGTCATGATTACCTGCGATCGTGGTGCTCGACGGTTGGCCTCCTCCGGCTATAAGTACGAGGCTGTGCGAGCCCCTTCAGCTCATCCCTTCCTGTTGCTCCTTCTCTTCTTCTTGGATACTTGTCGTTCCCATGGCTCCAAAGAGATTCTTGGCCGCGGAGAAAGGAAAGGCCCGTCATGCAGGGCCTGACTCCCCCCCGACCAAGCGTGGCCGAGGCCGCCCTCGCAAGTATTCCACGCTCCCCGTAGTGGCCTCCCGCGGCCATGGAGGCGGTTCCCTGCGCGGTGGTGAGCGCCCGGTTGCCTATGGGGGGGCACGCCGTGGCTGTGCGCCCCCTAGGCCACGCTTTTGCTTTGTGGAGGTGCTGCCGGAGTTCATCATGTAGTCGGCAGACCCAACCAGCACCTGGCTCCAGCTCCCCCGTTTCTTCATAGGTGAACTGCCGACCAGCACCCGGTGCGGCCTCTGGCTCCAGGCAGACGGCTGCTGCAGCAGGGCCTCCAGGGCTTCGCTGGAGGTCTCCGTATCTCAGAATGGGGCCCTAACCCGTGGCTGGCAAACGTTTGCCCACGCGCGCGGCCTGAATCGGCGGTGCACCCTGCACTTCAAGTTCGATGGCGACGCCACCCTCTACGAGAGGGTGTTCGGGGAAGACAGTCGTCGTGCTGGGTGCTGCCCCGAAGACGACGACCGCGGCCTCCGGCCCAGCCCCGGTACCGACCAGGATGAAGACGGCGACAGGCGTACAGGCGGCGGTGCTCGGGGTTCGCTAAGCTTCGGCGACTCCCTACCAGGCATCAGCTCCTCCAGCGGTGGCCGCGACCAGCCCCCGCGCCATCGCACCCGCGTGGGTGAAGGTAGCTGGTCAGCCAGCCGTCGCGCCCCGGTGAAGCGAGAGGAGGGATCTGCCTAAGCCCCAGGAGCAGCTCGAGCCTTCGTCGTGGGTTGGTGCAGGACATACCGCGCCCATTTTGTTTTTCTTCTTTTCCTGTGCAGAAATAGAAGGTAGTATAGGCCCCCGCGGGGGTGTGTTAGAACTGCTGCAGTTAACCATCGCGCCACTTCCGCTATTTTTGCGTTGTGTTTCCGCGCCGTGCACCCATGTGCGGGAATTATTTTAGCTCGGTGAGGCTTGATGCGGTCCTCGCCTCCCGAGGTCGTGGCCTCGCTACGCGCTTCGTGCCCTGCAAGGATTAGTAGGAGGGGTAACTTTCGATCTTGGTTGTGGGGGCGATCGGCCAAGGTCCTGCGCTTGTGTCGCGTTGCCCGTGGGGCACAGACTGGGAGGGGTGCTCCCGCGGAGGAATCGGATAGGAAAGCTCCAAACGATCGGGGCAGAAAACACTCGCGAGGGTGCGCGCAAACCTCCCTCCCGAGACTTGTGCGAGAGAAAATGAGGCAAGCGAGTGAAAAAGATAAAGAGTCACAAGCCGGGAACGCCAACAGCTCCAATAAAACTTCAAATAGGAATAAACAAGCCAATTGCAGAAAGAAAATGGAAAAGCTGCGTCCGGCACCTATTCTAGTCTTCGACGTCTTCTCACCAGCGCGGAGCTAAGTGCTGCCACTAGGCGTGGGCGGGAGCACCTGAGGCCCGTGGGCCGCACTCCGAAGACTCAGGCGCGTGTACAACCCCACTCATTATTACATGAGAGTGTCACGGGCAGCGAGCTTCACAGGCATTGGCCTTCTTCATAGGCACCGGGCCTTTCCCAAAACATGGCAGCTTCACAGGCATTTGCCTTCTTCACAGGCACCGGGCCTTTCCCAAAACACGGCAGCTTCACAGGCATTTGCCTTCTTCATAGGCACCGGGCCTTTCCCAAAACACGGCAGCTTCACAGGCATTTGCCTTCTTCACAGGCACCGGGCCTTTCCCAAAACACGGCAGCTTCACAGGCATTTGCCTTCTTCACAGGCACCGGGCCTTTCCCAAAACACGACAGCTTCATAGGCATTTGCCTTCTTCACAGGCATCGGGCCTTTCCTAGGCGCTAGGCCTTGCTCAGGGGTAGAACCTCCAGAGATGTTGAATATTCCACACGTTCTGGATGGATACCCCCTCCGTGGTCTCCAAGCGCGCGGAGCCAGGCCTGGAGACATGAACAACCTTGAATGGGCCCTCCCACATGGGAGAGAGCTTGTGCAGCCCCTCCCTGGAGAGAACCTGTATGAGCATGAGATCCCCTACCTCAAGAGTTCTGGGGCGGATGTTGCGGCAGTGGTATCGTCGCAGCGCCTGTTGATACCTTGCCGCTCGTAGTGCGGCTTCTCGACGGTGTTCCTCCCCCAGAACGAGATCCATCCCCCGCATGGCGTCCTACTGCGTCTCGCCGAACGCCAGGACCCGTGCGGAGCGATGCCTAACCTCGTGAGGGAGAACAGCCTCTGCCCCGTAGACGAGGAAGAATGGGGTCTCGCCAGTCGGCTTGGTCGCAGTGGTGTGGATTGACCACAGCACGGACTGGAGCTCGTCGTACCAGCCCCTGCCACAGGCCTCCAGCTTCTTCTTCAAGGTCCTGGCTTTGAGGCCCCTCAGGACCTCCGCGTTGGCTCACTCGGCCTGGCCGTTGCTCCGGGGGTGTGCTACCGAAGCGTAGCATATCTGTGTTCCAAGGTTAGCACGGTACATTTTGAAGTGATTACTGGTGAATTGCGAACCGTTGTCGGTGATGATGCGGTTGGGCACCCCAAATCAGCTCACAAGGCCCTTGATGAACTTGACCGCAGAGCCTCCGCCGGGGGCCAATGGTGCCCGCCTGGTCTCGATCGTCATAGCTTGCGTCACGGACTCCTCGCGAGGTACATCTGCCTTGATCTCTCCACCTCCTCGCGAGCCTACCTGATGAGGCTGCCTCTGAGGAAGCTTCCGGTCGTCCGCCCCGCAAGGCATGGCCCCTCGCGAGAGTCTTGAGCTTGAGCTGATGAAGATGGGCCGCGCTGGGCCCCCACTTGAGCCACGCCGCAGGCCGCAGGCAGGAACTCTGGGGACCCCCGTTCCCAGAACACCGACACTTGCGATGGAAGGGGTTTCATTAGGCCAGGGCGGTCAGACGCTGACGTGGTGGTAAAATGTGAACTCATGGATGACGAGCCTTTGAAGTGCATGCGGCACATATTGACAACCAGGCGTCCGTGCAACCGCTCTTGTCGCCAGCTAGCCTTCGACGACAACCAGAGCTATCACCAAGCGTCGTTCATGCCACCGCGCCGCACACTAACGGGTAAGGAAGCGATGGCATCCCACCCCGCCGAGTTCCTCGCCGCACACGACCGCACACAGAATGGTAGGGAAGCGGTGGCATCCCGCCATGGCGGGTTCATCGCCGCTCGCGACCTCACACCTATGTGGGCGGAATTTGAAGCTGCCAAGGCCGAATGGGCAGTAGAGCAAGAGGCGGCCAAAGCTGCACAGAGGGATCGGAAAAGTCAGAAAGCACTCAAGAAAAGAGAGGCCCGCCGCCGCAAGAAAGAAGAGGACGCACGCGCTGCTGCGAAGAGGTCGGCGGAGATCCAAGCACGATGGGGTGTCGCCGACAAAGCCGGGAAGGAGAACGACAGCGTCTGGCCAGCATGTGAGAAGTAGTAGTACTAGTAGTTAGTGTGTGTCTGTGTCGCCCGTATGTTTGTTTAATTAATTACGAGCATGTACTAGTACTACTAGTTACTACTATAGTTTTTAGAGCAAATTACAAGTACATTAGCCTAGACTCAATGAAAAAATTCCTATCATATGCATCAAATGGCATCTCTTTCTCTATAGGAATTGAGATGCATGTCATCCCACTTCCTATGATTTTCATATTCCTATAAAATTCCTATCCTATGAACCAAAGGAGGCCTCTGCTGGAGTAACTATTGTAGCTAGCAGTACTGCTGGTACAGTAGTTTTCTTGAAGAAGCGGAATTCAAGGAAGTCATGATGGTTCCTTCGTATGAGCAACTTCGCAGTGGGTAAGGTTGGGCCTGTGATTTGACGGCTCATTAGTAATTACTGCAACGCGATGACCGGGGTGACTCTCCCTTGGAGTTCTGTGGGCATGGCAAGTGGACTAGGATGGTCGACGTCCCACATGTCGTAGAGCAGAAGTATTCTTTTCGATATCGAGGAGCAAGGAAACCGCGTGGTATAGTATCACTGGTGATTTATATTTATTTTTTATGTTTGATGAATGCTACCATTTCAACTCTTAGGACGAATGAGTGCCAAACACACGGCACGTGCTGGATGTCCCACACGTCAGCGAAAGGAGTGGGACATGAACAGCGTGGTAGAGTGTCTCCACTTCTGGGTCGGAGACCACACATAGTAGTACTACTGTACTAGTATGTCACAGCCCTAGCTCAGCCCTTGTTGTCCTTGCTTGATCTTGTTGCATCATGTTTAAATTTTTTTTAATGTGGAAATGGGGATTGATCAAACCCTAGCACCAAAAGAACTCAACTAGGTTCAACCTAAAAATATTTTCATTGGACCCAATGTGCCTCAAGAAAAGATCATGATTTTTGGTTAAGGTAGAAACCTCTGCCAAAAATGATGAATATATTTTTAGGACATTTTTGGATTTTTGAGTTAAATCATATTGTATTTGAATTGGAGCATTTAATGCCTATAAATATTTTAAATGCTTCAATACTTCTGAAAACAATTGGGGGCTGTTGGAAATAATTCAAATAGTTCCCACAATTTTTGTCAGGATTTTACAAAATGAGTTAGTATTTTTACTAATTCAACACAAATCAAAATAAATAGAAAACAGAAATAGAATTAGAAAGAGAGAGAGAGAGAGAGAGAGAGAGAGAGAGAGAGAGAGAGAGAAGGACTCACCTGGGTCGTCTTACCTAGCAGCCCAACAAACCAGCCCAGCCCACCAGGGGCATCCTTGTCTTCAACCGCTGCCTACTGGCAGAGGTAAGTCCGACCACGGCGCCACGGCGCGCCACGTCGGCAGCTGCCTGCCTGGCTCCTCCTTGTCGCGCCACACAGTGCCACGCACCCCCGACCCCCCTCGTCCACTCCCCTCCCCTCTGGTCGCCCCTCTCCTCCTCTGCTCTCTTCCCCGCTGCTGCCCGAGCGCCACCATCGCCACCGACGCCGTTCGACGTGCCCACTGTAGTCTCCTCACACCGCCGATGTGACCGTGAGCTCCGCCACAACCTCTTCTCCCTCCTCGCTGAGCTACATGTGGCCTTCTTCCCCGACCACGGCCGCCGGATGCCGCCGTCCGATTCACCGTCTCCGCCGCCTCCCAGAGCACCCTGAGCTGCTCTACAACCTCGCTATGAGCTTCCGTGCTGAACCCCTCTCTTCTCCCTCATGTTCGCGAGCTCCAGGACGCATCTCCGCCATGGCCGAGAGCTCGGCTCCGCCGCGCATGTCGCCGCCATTGTTCTAGCCACCGCCGCTCGCGTCCGAACCTAAAAACGCACTCAGCGTGTTCCCAGGAACCCGTAGCACTCGCGGTTTCGCCCTGCCGTGACCTGTAGCGCTGCTTCCGAGCACGCCCGAACTCCGGCCACCGGGCAAGTTGCCGCCGCCGTTGATTTAGGTCACCTGAGCTACTGCTGCGTGCACCACAAGACGCAGACGAGCTCCAGAATCACGTAGAGCCTCTCAACCATAGATTTGGTCGCCGAAGGAGCTTTTCCGACGCCCTCCGCCATCTCTGGTGTCGCCGGCGATGACACGCAGGTCAACTCCGGCGAGTTTGACCCAGCTGACAAGGGGTTTGACCACCCCCTGGCTCACTGACATGTGGGCCCCAGGCCACTAACTAAACTAGGATTAGTATTAGTTTAACGCTAACTAAATTTAGTTAGTTAACTAACCACTGACCAGTGGGTCCCACTGATCAGCGTTGACCTGGACCACGCCCGTTGACCGCTGACATCATAGTGACATCATGCTGATGCAATAACTCTTTTCTGGATTTATTCTTTTACAGGAAATGCTAGAAAATTTCCTAAACTTCTAAAAAATCATAGAAAATAAACCGTAACTCCAAATGAAATAAATTATATATGAAAAATGATCAGAAAAATCCAATCTATCCATCTGTACTGGTTTCATGCATGTTTAAGCAACTTAACCTTGATGTTTAGCTCAAAACATGTTAATGCACTTTATAAACCCATAACTTGAGTTTGTATTTGAATCTTTGATTCAAATGAGCTCAAACCACCCTGGTTGTAGATGCATTAGCCCAACTGTCGGGACCCCGATCCCAAGTCACACCGATCTAGCATGTAACACTTCATATCACTTTGCGGCCTCACGCACGGTATTCCCACGGGTGCCACCTTACCTGGCCCGGGACCGTTTGTGCATTTTGGCTCACGTATATGATAGTGTCGCTAGCATCCATATGGCAGAGAACCCGGGCCGACATGACTAGTCATGAACCCAAAGTGGCACTAACCTATGGGAACAGGCATACATGATTCACATCGAGCGTGTCGGTCAGCAGCATGTGAATCCGGGCTGTAGCACTGGGCTAACAGGACTCCAGGAACCCGGGCTGTAGCAGGCTAAGCAGGACTCCGGATGTCACCGCGTGACATTTCCCCGAAGGGACAGACACAGGAACAAAGTGAAACACATGCCGGCCAGTCAAGTGTCCTGAGCAGTAGTGCTGGGCTAACAGGACTCCGGTGAACCAGGCTGTAGCGGACTACTATGGCACATGGAAACACAAGACTACATTTCCCCATAAGAGAGGCTATCAGAGGTAAACAACTAGGTTGTCGGATCCCACACATAGCAATACCCGTTACACGTACGCATAACATGCATGTATGTGCTGTACATCATGGCATCACAACATAACTCAAACTCATATAGATAAGGGCCCAGAAGAGCCACATAGCATAAATACAAACAGGGGTCACATGACCCATCATTCAGAGCATACAAGCAACAAGCGGAAGCATTACATGTCTGAGTACAGACAACTACAAAAGAAAAAGACTAAGAAGCCTGACTAACACGACCCTCCCAAGGGTACAAGATCGTAGCTGGGATACAAGCTACTCGTCGAAGCCACTAGTGTAACCAACTGCAAAACATAAATAAGCAAACGTGAGTACAAAGGTACTCAGCAAGTCTTACTTCAGAACTATCTACATATGCATCATTATCAACAAAGGGGGTGGTGGAGTTTAACAGCAGCAAGCCAGCTTTGACTCAATGGCTAATCTATACTATGAGTATCAGAAACTTCTTTAGGTGAGAAGACGCACACGAGTCCACAAATTCACCATATCAATACCCCACTATGGATCAGTTCCCGTCTCCCTACGAGAAGGCCATCCATAGCACTCACGCTTATCTTGCGTATTTTAGAGTATCCACTTCAAGTTGTCTATGTACTATATAAGTCCTCCAAGTTTCCATATCCGAGGAAAACGGCTATTCGAATAGATAATATTGACCCTGCAGGGGTGTACTTCTTCACACACGCTCTCGCCACTTATAGCCCTGTACACGTCATGTACCTCGGCAACCTTCAAGCGGAAGCCGGGCGAGGGTGTCGGCCACGACCTGACTAACCACACAAGTCTCTCGTCCAGGTTTATCGCCTATTCGGGTTCCATCCGCAAGGAGATCCGGCCGGGGTGTCGCTCATGGCCCCAAACGATGTGTGCAGGGTTCCCAAGCCCACCATCCGGGTGCCACTTGGTACACCGTGCCACAATGCCTAGTTTGTCCCAAGCCTGTCCCGTCGGACACCACTTGGTAGACAAGTAGCATTACCTACAAACGCCAGAAACTAGTTGCAACTCCTGGACAGAGATCAAGCGGATTAATAAGTCGAGAGGGGCCGGATAATCGGAACCCAATGTGTGGTAGTAACTGGACTTGGATAACATACACAGAACTCAGTGCTTAAGGACGGTTCCAATGAGACAACCCACCATGTACTCCTACATGGCCTCTCACCGCTACCTTTACCAAAATGTGTTCACACACTTAGCCTTTACCGGTAGGACATGTTCGCCACTCCGATTCATTCCCGATGAATCAGACCTGACACAACTCTAAGCATAGCTGGCATAAAGAAAACAAGCATGGATGAGAAGGCACATCAAGGCTCAAGCAACTCCTACTCATGCTAGTGGGTTTCAACTATTTACTTTGGCAATGACAGGTCATGCAGAGGAATGGGTTCAGCTACCGCAGCAGAAAGTAGCAGTTTGAATCGTTGTTGTCCTAATGCAGTAAAAGGACTAGGAGCGAGAGAGTGGGACTTTATCGAGATGCTCAAGGGGGTTTGCTTGCCTGATAGATCGACGAAGAAGCACTGCTCCTCAGACAGGTACTCGGGACACCTTCCGGAGTAGAACCTATCGAGAGGGAACGGTGCCGGCAATCAATAGACAACCATATGCAACAATATGATGCATGAAGATAACATTCAAAGATGCTATGATTTTCCCTAATGCATCTAGCATCAATTTGATTGAAGTCCATATGAACCAAAGGTTCATATGCAAACCCCAATTTAAGTATATAACATGCCATTAGTACGTTTTCACTTATACAGCAGGTATAAGTTGGTTTTTCATGCATGAAACTGGCATAAATGGATTCCTTGCATTTTTCTGATAATTTTTCATATATAATTTATTTGATTTGGAGTTACGGTTGAATTACTATGATTTTTTGAAGTTTTAACTATTTTCTGGAATTTCCTAATTTAAATTAATTCCAGAAATCAATTATTGCGTCAGCTCTACGTCATGCTTACGTCAGCAGGTCAAAGGCGGCTGACCAGGTCAAACCTGACGTGTGGGGCCCACACGTCAGTGTCTGTGGTTAATCCTAATCTAAAAATAAACCTAATCTGGTTTAGTTAATGGGGTTGGGCCCACGCGTCAGTGGCCCAATTAGCTAAACAGAGTTAATTAGTTGTTAAACTAATCTTAACTAAAAACTTAACAGGGACGGGCCCATATGTCATTGAGAGAGAGGGGAGAGGTCAACGGCTGTGGTCAAACCGGTCAACCCGCCGGCGTTTAGCCGCCGGCGAGGCCGAACGCGGCGGAGGGCCTCGGATTTGGTCCTCCGGTGACCATTTGGGCGGCGGGGGCCACCTACGCGACGCCCAGGCTTGCGCGCATCCAGTGGGACACGCGGGAGGCCGTGGGGTGGCCGGAGACGACCGCAGCGAGGTCATCCGCGGCGGCCGGAGCACGGCTACGGGAGGGAGCAGGCTGCGGGGCACAGGAAGGCCACCCGAGGGGCTCTGTGACACCCTCGTGGCACCAGGAGCACGATGGTGTGCTTGGTTTGGGCGGAGGCGGGGCAAGACGACGGCGGCGACATGGACGGTGGCGAAGCGCTACGGCCATGGCGGGGAACGAGGCTACGGTGCACGAGCGACTAATTGGAGAAGGGGAAATGGTGGCGGGGCTCACCGCAGATCCGGTGGAGGCGTCAAAGAGCTCGGGGGAGGTCCAACGGCAGCGAATTTCAGCGGCAGACGGCGGAGCCCGAGGAGGAAGACGATGGCGATGGCGGTGATGCAGGCCGTCCGGAGGTGCGTGGCTCGACGAGGAGGAAGAGGGGATCGCGGAGGAGCTGTGGAGCGCGTCGGGGAGGCAAGGCTGTGGCTGTGGGCGCGGCAAAAATGTGGCTGGTGGCGGCGGTGGTGCTCGGTCGTGAGAGAGGGAGCGAGGGAGAGGAGAGGAGAGGAATGGGGAGAGTGAGAGGGGTGAGGGGCGGCGCGTGGCGTCGTCCGGGCGTTCCAGGGCGACGAGGAGGGCGCCAGGGAGGCAGCTGCGTGTCCGCGCGCACGGCGTCGGGTGCAGCTTCCCCTCTGCCTACTGGCAAGAGGAGGAAGAGGCACATGCCCCTGGTGGGCTGGGCCAGAACAGGGATGGGCCGGCCAGAGGCGCCAGGTAAGAAGCCCAGGTAGGTGTTTCCTTACTTCCTATTTTCTTTTTCTATTTCTGACATTTGTTTTGCATTTAAAAGAAATGTTAAAACATTTCCATAAATGTTGAAAATAATTGTGGCATCTAGATATAATATTCTAGAGGCCCTCACCAATTCCCAACATTTTTTGAGCTATTAAAAATATTTATATAATTTAAACAGCTCCAATTCAAATATTTATGCATTGATTCAAAAATCCAAAATGAGTAGAAAAAATGTGCATACCTCTGGTTGTTGTTCCCAACATTTTCCAAAGAACATGAACATTTTTGAGAAGCATTTTGGGTTCATTGAAATTCCACTTTTAATTTGAACCTATTTGAATTGCTTTGGTGCTAGGGTTTGCAACTTCCCCATTTCAATTTCATTTGAAAAATTAAACATGATGCACAAAGCAAGCCAAGGACCATACCAAACTAGGGATGTGACAACTCGCCCCCACTCGAAGAAATCTCGTCTCGAGATTCAGGAGTTGGCGGAAGGAAAGCGGGGTACTCAAGTCGAAGACGATCTTCTCGCTCCCAAGTAGCTTCTCTCTCGGTATGATGAGACCATTGAACCTTGAGAAACTTGATGTTATGACACCGAATGACACGCTCTGCTTGATCCAGAATGTGAATGGGGTACTCTCGATAAGTGAGGTTATCTTGGAGATCAAGCGTTTCGTGGTCCACTCGGCGGATGGGATCCAAGAAGCAACGCCTGAGTTGAGAGACGTGGAAAACATCATGAACTCGAGAAAGATGTGGGGGTAGTTCCAACTGGTATGCAACCTCTCCTCGTTTAGCGAGAATGCGAAAAGGACCGATGTAACGAGGAGCCAACTTGCCCTTGATACCGAAACGATGGGTACCCTTCAAAGGAGTAACCCGAAGGTAAGCCTTGTCGCCAACTTCATAAGCCACTTCCCTATGACGACGGTCATACTGGCTTTTTTGACGAGATTGGGCTGTTTTCAAATTCTCACGAATGGTGCGAACTAGCTCTTCTGCCTCCTGGATCATATCCAGTCCAAAGAATTGTCTTTCGCCGGTTTCTGACCAGTTCAAAGGTGTTCGACATCTTCGTCCATACAGGATCTCGAAGGGTGCTTTCTTAAGACTGGATTGGTAGCTATTGTTATAAGCAAACTCGGCAAAGGGAAGACATTTCTCCCAATCCATACCGAATGAGATAACGCAAGCTCTAAGCATGTCTTCGAGAATTTGGTTGACCCTTTCCACCTGACCACTTGATTGGGGGTGGAAAGCGGTACTGAAAGAAAGATGGGTGCCCATGGCAGTTTGGAAACTTTCCCAGAAATGAGAGGTGAAAAGACTGCCACGGTCTGAATTGATCTCTAGTGGAACACCATGGAGTGACACTACTCAGGAGATATATAAGTCAGCGAGCTGACTAGCAGTGATACTCTCTCGAACAGGTAGGAAGTGAGCCACTTTGGAAAGACGATCAATGACTACGAAGATAGCATTATTTCCTTTCTTGGTCCTGGGAAAGCCGGTGATGAAGTCCATACCAACTTTGTCCCATTTCCAATCGGGAATAGCTAAAGGTTGAAGGGTGCCAGCAGGTCTTTGATGCTCTGCCTTAACGCGACGACAAACATCACAGTTGGCAATATACTGAGCGATTTCTCTCTTCATCCTAGTCCACCAGAACCTCTGGCGTAGGTCCTGATACATCTTTGTACTACCGGGATGAATCGTGAGAGGGGATTCATGGGCCTCCTTAAGGATCAGTTGCTGCATCTGTTGACAATTGGGAACCACCAAACGGTTACCAAAGTAAACAACACCTCGTTCATCCATAGAGAAACAACCAGCAACTCCCTTGGAAATATTCCTCTTGATCCGGTAGATTTCCGTATCATGCTTCTGAGCCTCTATGATCTGATCCATAAGGGTAGGTTTCGCCACCAAGGTAGAAAGGAAACCATGAGGAGCTATGTGAAGGTTAAGCTTACAGAATTCCTCATGGAGGGGTGGTTGACAATGTTGCAACATGAGGTTGTTGCAATAGGATTTACGACTTAAAGCATCAGCCATGACATTGGCTTTGCCTGGGGTGTAGGTGATTCCTAAGTCGTAATCTGAGATCAACTCCAACCAACGTCTCTGTCTGAGATTCAGATCCGGTTGGGTGAAGATATACTTGAGACTCTGATGGTAGGTGTAGATTTTGCAACGGTTACCAAGAAGGTAATGTCGCCAAGTCTTAAGTGCATAGACTACGGCTGCAAGCTCCAGATCATGTGTAGGATAATTTTCCTCATGTGGATGCAACTGTCGAGATGCATAGGCAATCACATGACGATCCTGCATAAGAATGCAACCTAGTCCTTGACGCGAAGCATCGCAATAGATAACAAAGTCTTTAGTGAAATCCGGTGGCACGAGTATGGGCGCAGAAGTCAGGCGTCTTTTCAGTTCCTGAAAACTGTGCTCACACTGTGGGGTCCACTCAAACCTTTTATCTTTCTTGAGAAGCTCCGTGAGGGGTTTGGCCACTTTGGAGAAGTTTTCAACGAAGCGGCGACAATAACTGGCTAGACCAAGGAAACTCCTAACTTGTTTGACTGTTTCAGGTGGAGTCCAATCGAGAACGGCTTTGACTCTCTCAGGATTTACAGCAATGCCCTTACCGGAGATTACGTGGCCTAAATAGGTCACTTCTGGCAACCAAAATTCACACTTGGAGAACTTGGCATAAAGACGATGCTCTCAGAGTTTTTCTAACACAAGCCTAAGATGTTCGGCATGCTCTTCCTCGTTCTTCGAGTAAATAAGAATATCATCGAGATAAACCACGACGAACTTATCTAAGTACTCCATAAAGATCGAGTTCATCAAGCGGGAGAAAGTAGCTGGAGCATTGGTTAGGCCGAAAGACATCACGGTGTACTCGTATTGACCATAACGAGTGACAAAGGCCGTTTTGGGGATGTCCCCGTTTCTGATCTTGATTTGGTGGTAGCCTAACCTCAAATCCATCTTGGAAAAGACTGAGGATCCAGCGAGCTGATCATACAGGTCGTTGATCCTGGGGAGCAGATACTTGTTCTTTATCGTGACCAAATTAACGGGACGATAATCTACAACCATTCGATCTGAACCATCCTTCTTCTTGACGAAGAGGACAGGACAAGCCCAAGGAGAAGAACTGGGACGGATGAAACCCTTTTGCAAGGACTCATCAAGTTGTTTCCTAAGCTCGGCTAACTCCAAAGGTGCCATCTGGTATGGTCTCCTAGAGATTGGAACAGTTCATGGGATAAGTTCTATGAAAAACTCTACATCTCTGTCAGGTGGGACACCTGGCAGTTCTTCTGGAAAGACATCCGGGAAGTCACGGACTACCGGAATATCTCCAAGGTCTGGAAGAGGGCTGGCATTAAGAGAATAGAGTTGACGCCTTGCAACTCTAGTGGAGACAGTGACTATTTTGCCAGATGGATGTGTAAGTTGAACAGATCTGGTGTAACAATCGATCTTGGCATGATGAGCTGTCATCCAGTCCATACCCAAGATGATGTTAATATCTGAGGACTTGAGAGATATCAAAGAAGCAAGGAAAACCAGTCTATCAACAAGGATTTCATTACCATGGCTTACCTTGGAGGTTTGCCATTTGGAACCAGGAGTTTGGATTATTAGTGGAGTTGGCATATCACAAAATGTCATGTCGTGCAACCGAGCGTAACCTTCAGATATGAAGGAGTGGGATGCTCCAGTATCAAACAGAACTGAAGCTGGGTGACAATTGACAAGAAGTGTACCCAGTACGACATCGGGATCATCTTGAACTTCTGAAGCTGAGACATGGTGCACACATGCTCGTTCAATGGAGGCTGGCTTGGTACTGATCATCTTGACTGATGGCTTTTCACGGCCAACAGACCTCTCATACTGGGGTGGAGCATAACTGGACTGAGGGCAGTCACGTGCAAAGTGTCCTGGTTCTCCGCAGGTAAAGCAAGTTCCTGAGGTAGGACGTGGACCTACATTGGCAAGTGGTCCACTAATAGGCCTGAGTGGACCATGTTGCTGAGTTGGGTGAGGCGCCACATAGGATGGCCTCGGTGCATATCGAGGTGGAAGAGCCGAGTTCGGAATCCAAATCCGTCGCTTCTGAGAGCCAGAGCGAGAGGAAGAACCCAGATCACGGTTGTGCTTACGAGACTCCTCATAAGTGAGTTGAGCTGTCTCTGCATTAATGGCATTGTTCACAAGAGCCTGGAAAGTATCACAATGATGCAGGTGGAGATCATGACACAACTTAGGGTGGAGACCCTTCCGGAACCTAGCCTGCTTCTTAGCGTCCGTGGACACTTCTTCTGTAGCATAGCGGGCGAGGTTTCCAAACTCCCTACTATAAGCATCAATAGGCAGCTTACCCTGGGTAAAATTACAGAACTCTTCCCTCTTGCGGTCAAAGAGAGCCTGAGGAATGTGGTGCTCATGAAAAGCCTCGGTGAAATCTCTCCAGGTAGGAATCTGACCAGCTAGAAGCATAGCCTCATAGCTCTGCCACCAAATACTAGCAGGTCCTTCCAAGTGATATCTAGCATAGGTGACCTTGTCACTTTCAGCGACGTTCGCAGACTGCAACTTGTGAGTGATGCTTCGGAGCCAGTCATCCGCATCGAGTGGCTCAATGGAATGATGGAAGGTGGGTGGTTTCAGACCAATGAAGTCGGTGATGGAAACCAACTTCTTACGCTGATGTGCGGTGTTCTGCTCAATCTTTGCCAACAAGCGGTTAGTCTCACGCTTGTTCCTCTAGGATGCTAACAAGAACTCTGCCACCAAAGGTTGGTCAGGAGGATCCTCGTCCCTACCATCTCCATGGTTCTTGCTATGAGCAACTGAAGCTCGGTTAGTAGACGACATCCTGACACAGAAACCAAGGAAACAAGGATGGAATTAGCATCGACCGAGGGATGCGGAATGTAATGCAAAAGCATTGGAAAGTCTTGAAATCCTGGGACAATTTCGGCAGCATAACGGCTGTAAATGCTCAAGAGGATTTTTGAGACATTCATCAAAGGAATAGCATAATCAATCAGCATCATAATATCAAGGTTCTGGGTCAAACTGAGGACACATAGAAGTAGTAAAACTATATTGAGACACAACCCAACAATCCTAAGACTTTACGGTTTAATAACACGTCATCCTGAGAGATAGAGGAGAAGCCTAGGCCTTAACCCTCGTAGAAAAGAAGAGGCTGACTCAGAAAGAATGACATGAGGTAAAGGAGTAAAAAGAGCCTTACGTTCCCTTCCACAATCAATTCCCTTATGTAACTAAAGCATTTCTAGACTCAACTTCGACCAGTTTGGCTTGGTAATCCTACAGTCAGTCAGGCTCTGATACCAACGCTGTCGGGACCCCGATCCCAAGTCACACCGATCTAGCATGTAACACTTCATATCACTTTGTGGCCTCACGCACGGTATTCCCACGGGTGCCACCTTACCTGGCCCGGGACCGTTTGCGCATTTTGGCTCACGTATATGATAGTGTCGCTAGCATCCATATGGCAGAGAAACCGGGCCGACATGACTAGTCGTGAACCCAAAGTGGCACTAACCTATGGGAACAGGCATACATGATTCACATCGAGCGTGTCGGTCAGCAGCGTGTGAATCCGGGCTATAGCACTGGGCTAACAGGACTCCGGGAACCCGGGCTGTAGCAGGCTAAGCAGGACTCCGGATGTCACCGCGTGACATTTCCCCGAAGGGACAGACAGAGGAACAAAGTGAAACACATGCCGGCCAGTCAAGTGTCCTGAGCAGTAGTGCTGGGCTAACAGGACTCCGGTGAACCGGGCTATAGCAGACTACTATGGCACATGGAAACACAAGACTACATTTCCCCATAAGAGAGGCTATCAGAGGTAAACAACTAGGTTGTCGGATCCCACACATAGCAATACCCGTTACACGTACGCATAACATGCATGTATGTGTTGTACATCATGGCATCACAACATAACTCAAACTCATATAGATAAGGGCCCAGAAGAGCCACATAGCATAAATACAAACAGGGGTCACATGACCCATCATTCAGAGCATACAAGCAACAAGCGGAAGCATTACATGTCTAAGTATAGACAACTACAAAAGAAAAAGACTAAGAAGCCTAACTAACATGACCCTCCCAAGGGTACGAGATCGTAGCTGGGATACAAGCTACTCGTCGAAGCCACTAGTGTAACCAACTGCAAAACATAAATAAGCAAACGTGAGTACAAAGGTACTCAGCAAGTCTTACTTCAGAACTATCTACATATGCATCATTATCAACAAAGGGGGTGGTGGAGTTTAACAGCAGCAAGCCAGCTTTGACTCAATGGCTAATCTATACTACGAGTATCAGAAACTTCTTTAGGTGAGAAGACGCACATGAGTCCACAAATTCACCATATCAATACCCCACTATGGATCTGTTCCCGTCTCCCTACGAGAAGGCCATCCATAGCACTCACGCTTATCTTGCGTATTTTAGAGTATCCACTTCAAGTTGTCTATGTACTATATAAGTCCTCCAAGTTTCCATATCCGAGGAAAACGGCTATTCGAATAGATAATATTGACCCTGCAGGGGCGTACTTCTTCACACACGCTCTCGCCACTTATAGCCTTGTACACGTCATGTACCTCGGCAACCTTCAAGCGGAGGCCGGGCGAGGGTGTCGGCCACGACCTGACTAACCACACAAGTCTCTCGTCCAGGTTTATCGCCTATTCGGGTTCCATCCGCAAGGAGATCCGGCCGGGGTGTCGCTCACGGCCCCAAACGATGTGTGCAGGGTTCCCAAGCCCACCACCCGGGTGCCACTTGGTACACCGTGCTACAATGCCTAGTCTGTCCCAAGCCTGTCCCGTCGGACACCACCTGGTAGACAAGTAGTATTACCTACAAACGCCAGAAACTAGTTGCAACTCCTGGACAGAGATCAAGCGGATTAATAAGTCGAGAGGGGCCGAATAACCGGAACCCAATGTGTGGTAGTAACTGGACTTGGATAACATACACAAAACTCAGTGCTTAAGGACGGTTCCAATGAGACAACCCACCATGTACTCCTACATGGCCTCTCACCGCTACCTTTACCAAAATGTGTTCACACACTTAGCCTTTACCGGTAGGACATGTTCACCACTCCGATTCATTCCCGATGAATCAGACCTGACACAACTCTAAGCATAGCTGGCATAAAGAAAACAAGCATGGATGAGCAGGCACATCAAGGCTCAAGCAACTCCTACTCATGCTAGTGGGTTTCAACTATTTACTGTGGCAATGACAGGTCATGCAGAGGAATGGGTTCAGCTACCGCAGCAGAAAGTAGCAGTTTGAATCGTTGTTGTCCTAATGCAGTAAAAGGAGCAGGAGCGAGAGAGTGGGACTTTATCGAGATGATCAAGGGGGTTTGCTTGCCTGATAGATCGACGAAGAAGCACTGCTCCTCAGACAGGTACTCGGGACACCTTCCGGAGTAGAACCTATCGAGAGGGAACGATCCCGGCAATCAATAAACAACCATATGCAACAATATGATGCATGAAGATAACATTCAAAGATGCTATGATTTTCCCTAATGCATCTAGCATCAATTTGATTGAAGTCCATATGAACCAAAGGTTCATATGGAAACCCCAATTTAAGTATATAACATGCCATTATTACGTTTTCACTTATACAGCAGGTATAAGTTGGTTTTTCATGCATGAAACTGGCATAAATGGATTCCTTGCATTTTTCTGATAATTTTTCATATATAATTTATTTGATTTGGAGTTACGGTTGAATTACTATGATTTTTTGAAGTTTTAACTATTTTCTGGACTTTCCTAATTTAAATTAATTCCAGAAATCAATTATTGCATCAGCTCTACGTCATGCTTACGTCAGCAGGTCAAAGGCGGCTGACCAGGTCAAACCTAATGTGTGGGGCCCACACGTCAGTGTCTGTGGTTAATCCTAATCTAAAAATAAACCTAATCTGGTTTAGTTAATGGGGCTGGGCCCACGCGTCAGTGGCCCAATTAGCTAAACAGAGTTAATTAGTTGTTAAACTAATCTTAACTAAAAACTTAACAGGGCCGGGCCCACATGTCATTGAGAGAGAGGGGAGAGGTCAATGGCTGTGGTCAAACCGGTCAACCCGCCGGCGTTTAGCCGCCGGCGAGGCCGAACGCGGCGGAGGGCCTCGGATTTGGTCCTTCGGTGACCATTTGGGCGGCGGAGGCCACCTACGCGACGCCCAGGCTCGCGCGCATCCAGTGGGACACGCGGGAGGCCGTGGGGTGGCCGGAGACGACCGCGGTGAGGTCATCCGCGGCGGCCGGAGCACGGCTACGGGTGGGAGCAGGCTGCGGGGCACAGGAAGGCCACCCGAGGGGCTCTGTGGCACCCTCGTGGCACCAGGAGCACGATGGGGTGCTCGGTTTGGGCGGAGGCGGGCCAAGACGACGGCGGCGAAGCGCTACGGCCATGGCGGGGAACGAGGCTACGGTGCGCGAGCGACTAATTGGAGAAGGGGAAATGGTGGCGGGGCTCACCGCGGATCCGGTGGAGGCGTCAGAGAGCTCGGGGGAGGTCCAACGGCAGTGAATTTCAGCGGTGGACGGCGGAGCCCGAGGAGGAAGACGATAGCGATGGCGGCGATGCAGGCCGTCAAGAGGTGCGTGGCTCGACGAGGAGGAAGAGGGGATCGCGGAGGAGCTGTGGAGCGCGTCGGGGAGGCAAGGCTGTGGCTGTGGGCGCGGCAAAAATGTGGCCGGTGTCGGCGGTGGCACTCGGCCGTGAGAGAGGGAGCGAGGGAGAGGAGAGGAATGGGGAGAGTGAGAGGGGTGAGGGGCGGCGCGTGGCGTCGTCCGGGCGTTCCAGGGCGACGAGGAGGGCGCCAGGCAGGCAACTGCGTGCCGGCGCGCACGGCGTCGGGCGCAGCTTCCCCTCTGCCTACTGGCAAGAGGAGGAAGACGCCCATGCTCCTGGTGGGCTTGGCCAGAACAGGGATGGGCCGGCCAGAGGCGCCAGGTAAGAAGCCCATGTAGGTGTTTCCTTACTTCCTATTTTCTTTTTCTATTTCTGACATTTGTTTTGCATTTAAAAGAAATGTTAAAACATTTCCATAAATGTTGAAAATAATTGTGGCATCTAGATATAATATTCTAGAGGCCCTCACCAATTCCCAACATTTTTGGAGCTATTAAAAATATTTATATAATTTAAACAGCTCCAATTCAAATATTTATGCATTGATTCAAAAATCCAAAATGAGTAGAAAAAATGTGGATACCTCTGGTTGTTGTTCCCAACATTTTCCAAAGACCATGAACATTTTTGAGAAGCATTTTGGGTTCATTGAAATTCCACTTTTAATTTGAACCTATTTGAATTGCTTTGGTGCTAGGGTTTGCAACTTACCCATTTCAATTTCATTTGAAAAATTAAACATGATGCACAAAGCAAGCCAAGGACCATACCAAACTAGGGATGTGACACCAACACACTCATTTTGCCATGAAATAATCATGCATCATGTTGTGGCATTGCATTGATTGTGTTCTTTCTCAGTTGCCGGTGTTTGTCCCCTCTCGGTAGACGTGTACCGACGACGAGAACGATGACACCGATGAAGAGTTATACTATCTTCAGAAGTGCCAGGCAAGCAAAACCCCCTTGTTCATTCCGATACAATCCCACTCTCTCGCTCCTGCTCTCTTTTACTTCATTAGGACAAGAACGATTCAATTGTTACATGTTGCGATAGTTGAACCCCTTTCCTCTGCATGACCTGTCATTGCCACAGTAAATAGATGAAACCCACTAGTATGAGTAGGAGTTGTTTGAGCCTTGATGTGCCTACTCATTCATGTTTGTTTGTCATGCCTGCTATAGCTTAGAGTTGTGTCAGGTCTGATTCATCAGGGATGAATTGGAAAGTTGTGAACATGCCCTACTGTGTGTGAGCTAAGTGTGTTGAACACGATTTGGTAAAGGTATCGATGAGAGGCCATGTAGGAGTACATGGTGGGTTGTTTCATTGGAACCGTCCTTAAGCACCGAGATATGTATGTGTGATTTAAGAACCAGCTACTACCATGCATTGGGCCCGAAACCAATGGACCGTCTCGGATTCTTAACCACCCTAGTCCTCTGTCCAGGAGTTGCAATTAGTTTCTGGTGTTTATAGGATATGTGTTGGCGGCCGTGCGTAGCACTGACCCTAGGGGTGGGCTATGATGCGGTAGATACACCGTTGTTGGACATGCCGGGTGCCCATTTGGTGTCTTGGAACCCTGTACACATCGTCTGGTGCCGTATGTGGAAACCTCGGCCGGACTCCCTATGGATGGAACCTGGATAGGCGATAAACCTGGACTAGAGACTTGAGTGTTTAGGTAGGCCGTGGCCAACACCCTCGTTGGGCTTCCGCTTGAAGGTTTCCGAGTACATGTCGTGTAAACGGCAGTAAGTGGTGAGAGCGTGTGTCAAGAAGTACACCCCTGCAGGGTTAACATCATCTATTCGAATAGCCGTGTCCGCGGTAAAGGACTACTTGGTTGCCTATACAGTACATAGACAAGTGAAAGTGGATACTCTAAAATGCGCAAGATAAGAGTGAGTGCTATCGATGGCTTTCTTGTAGGGAGATGGGAGCGGATCCATAGTGGTGTATTGATATGGTGAATATGTGCACTCGTGTGCGCCACCTCAAAAGAGTTGCTTGCAGTCGTAGTTCAGGTTAGCCACTGAGTCAAAGCTGGCTTGCTGCAGTTAAACTCCACTACCCTTTTTTGATACCGATGCATACGTAGTTAGTTCTGATGTAAGTCTTGCTGAGTACTTTTGTACTCACGTTTGCTTATTTTATGTTTTGCAGAGAGACTTCAGTCTCGCTAGTAGTTTCGCGTGGACTTCGACGTTTAGCTTGATACCTTAGTTACGATCTTGTGCCCTCGGCGGGATCTGGTAGATAGTCAGGCTTCTTAGCCTTTTTCATTTGTAGATGTCTGTACTCAGACATGTTAAGCTTCCGCATGTGCTTTGATTTGGATGCTATGATTGTTGGGTCATGATACCCATGTTTGTAATATCTCGCTCCTCGGAGCCTAATGAATAAATACTTGAGTCGTAGAGTTATGTTGTGATGCCATGTTGTATTTACACATATCGAGCATATTGTGTGTATGATTGAAATGCTTGGTATGTGTGGGATCCAACAATCTAGTTGTTTATTCTTGGCAGCCTCTCTTATGGGGAAATGTAGTCTAGTGCTTCCATGAGCCATAGTAGTCCGCTACAGCCCGGTTCACCAGAGTCCTGCTAGCCCAGTACTACTGCTCAGGACACTTGACTGGCCGACATGTGTTTCACTTCGTTCCTGTGTCTATCCCTTCGAGGAAATGTCACGCGGTGACATCCGGAGTCCTGCCTAGCCTGCTACAGCCCGGGTTCCCGGAGTCCTGTTAGTCTAGTGCTATAGTCCGGATTCACATGCTACTGACCGACATGCTCGATGTGATTCATGTATGCCTGTCCCCATAGGCTGGTGCCGCCTTGGGTTCACGACTAGCCATGTCGGCCCGGGTTCTCTGTCATATGGATGCTAGCGACATTATCATATATGTGAGCCAAAAGGCGCAAACGGTCCCGGGCCAGGTAAGGTGGCACCCGTGGGAATACCGTGCGTGAGGCCGCAAAGTGATATGAAGTGTTACATGCTAGATCGGTGTGACTTAGGATCGGGGTCCTGACATAGTAGTATGAACGATACAAAGTGCGACCCGGAGAGAAAGACACGTCTAGTTGGAAGGTCTTGGGGCATACACGTAAACAAATATAAAACCTAATATGTGCCTCTAATTAATATAGTAGTAGTAGAGTACTTAGTCACGTACTCCATAACATCACCGGGAATTGCACGTACAACATTTAGTGGTAGTAAGAGATAAATGCCTATATGCCATGCATGTTCATACTATTTGTGCTTTCTACTTCACTTACTGCGCTACATTACACAGGTTTGCACGTCCACTCCTAGGTACATGTCCATCTCGTAGTTCCAGTCCCACGTGTTCTTCATATAGATGGAACGATCCCTGCATGACACGTGCACCTTGATGCTAGATGTCTCGCGTGTTGGCAAAAAGGATGAACAAAGCTCACGTAAAAAATAGAGTGGAAGAACATAGATTCCCGACGACCGAGAAGGAGCAAGAAACCTTGTGGTGGAGCGTCTGCACTCATAATATTTTAAATTATTCAGTGATATAAAATCAACCAATCATCTCCACAGTGGAATGGAAGAGTACGAAACACGGCAGCCCAATGTAGTTACATCATACTAGTACATGGCTAACACACGCTATCACCATATTTCTTGGCTTCCGTGCGACACCTATCTCTAGTAATCCAGTAGCCCGTATCGCTTCTCCCTCCTCGTCTCTCTCAAAGTGCGGCGGGATGGCATTTTTGCCGTCTATTGAGGTCGGTTAACTCATCACATGTTAGCGACATGCCAACAGCATTCTAAAAAAATTCCTTTCACATTCCGTTTTCAAAAATAAAAAGATCCTTTCACGTACGAATTTAACTGTATGCTTTGAGCAACTTGCATGTCCTATATTGCTCCTGTTTGGATACTCTAACTTAGCTAGAGGTTAGACTAACTCATGACTAACCCTAAACTAACTGTAGCTAAAGAGGTGTTTGGGTGACAGGGTTAGATTGACAATAAATGCACTTGACAAAGAGAGAAAAGTGATTTTTCAGTGGTCCCAATGAGAACTATCTCCAGTTAGCCCCTCTTGGGTTGGATAGTTATTTTTTGGTCGGTTCGGTGCAAATTGCTCCAATTCAAACCCTCGTGTTTGGATACTTTAGGTCTATTTGAGCCCAAACTAGCTCAAACTAACTCTAACCCATGGATCCAAACAGGGCCTATGGCCAGCCTCGACGCGGAGCAGTCGCGTGCACCGGGAAGCGGCGCTCTCTCGGCCGTCGCGCTGCTTCAAAGCCGTCGCCAGTGAGAAGTCGCACGCGGGAAGCGCACGCGAGAAGCCCCAACTAGCTCAAACTAACTCTAACCCTTTAATGCGGCACTGACGCTCCAGGGCAATGCTAACCGTTTCACGTGGGAAGCGCACGCTGGCAAGGGAGTATCGGTTTTGAACCGTTTCAGGTGTAGTACTGGTAGTTTACAAAACTACTCAATTATTGCACTCAGTTTCCTAAGAAATTGTGCTAAAAAACGTTACTCCACATCCCGCTTCCCCTCTCCTTCCTCTTCCACTGCCCGCGCACGTCCGCGGAAGCGACCAGTCAACCCTTGTATAGGAGTGCTAGCACAAAAAGATGCATGCATGACCACTAAAATTTCCAGATTAAAGCGCCGCTCCAGCGGTTGTATGGCGTATGTTGTTACCTTCGGCCGGGCCATGGCTACCGGGCGACGGCGACTAGAGAAGAGGCGGTGGGAGGGGAATGAATGCATCTATGTTTGGGTTTGCCGTCCAGCTTAAATAAATGTGCAGCATCACATGTACCCGCGTGTGCACAAATTGTAACATACATGTCTGCATAAGTGGGCCTCACGTAACAGGTGTGTGTGTGAGGGAGTCCTGGATTAGGGGGTGTCCGGATGGCCGGACTATACCTTCAGTTGGACTCCTGGACTATGAAGATACAAGATTGAAGACTTCGTCTCGTGTTCGGAATGGACTTTCCTTGGCGTGGAAGGCAAGCTTGGCGATACGGATATGTAGATCTCCTACCATTGTAACCGACTTTGTGTAACCCTAACCCTCTCCGGTGTCTATATAAACCGGAGGGTTTTTAGTCCGTAGGACAACATACAGAACAACAATCATACCATAGGCTAGCTTCTAGGGTTTCGCCTCTCCGATCTCGTGGTAGATCTACTGTTATACTACCCATATCATTAATATTAATCAAGCAGGACGTAGGGTTTTACCTCCATCAAGAGGGCCCGAACCTGGGTAAAACTTGGTGTCCCTTGCCTCCTGTTTCCATCCGGCCTAGACGCACAGTTCGGGAGCCCCTACCCAAGATCCGTCGGTTTTGACACCGACATTGGTGCTTTCATTGAGAGTTCCTCTGTGTCATCGCCGTTAGGCTTGATGGCTCCTACGATCATCAATAGCAATGCAGTCCAGGGTGAGACCTTCCTCCCCGGACAGATCTTCGTCTTCGGTGGCTTCGCACGGCGGGCCAATTCACTTGGCCATCTGGAGCAGATCGAAAGCTATGCCCCTAGCCGTCAGGTCAGATTTGGACGTTTAAACTACACGGCTGACATCCGCGGCGACTTGATCTTCGACGGATTCGAGCCACTGCCAAGCGCGCCACACTGTCACGACGAGCATGATCTAGCTCCGCCGTCGAACAGTGCCCTGGAGGCCGCACCCGCATCGGCTTCGACCCTTAATTCGGAGCCAACTGTGCCGATCGAGGATGGGTGGTTGAACGCCGCCTCGGGGGCTGCGATCCCAACGGCGATCGAGCCGAACACCAGCCCCGCACTCTGCGAGACTCATGACTCCAAGGAGCCAGACTCCTCTCCGAACTCCGAACCCTCCGCGCCCCTGCCGATCAAATCCGATTGGGCGCCGATCATGGAGTTTACTGCCGCGGACATCTTTGAGCACTCGCCTTTCGGCGATATTTTGAAGACACTAAAGTCTCTCTCTTTATCAAGAGAGCCCTGGCCGGACTACGATCAGCAAGGTTGGGATACGGACGATGAAGAAATTCAAAGCCCACCCACCACCCACTTTGTAGCCACTGTCGACGATTTAACTGACATGCTCGACTTCGACTCCGAAGACATCGACAGTATGGACGCCGATGCAGGAGACGATGAAGAACCAGCGCCTATTGGGCCCTGGAAAGCCACCTTGTCATATGACATATACGTGGTGGACACCCCAAAAGAAGGAGATGGCGATGGAACAGCGGAGGATGACCCCTCCAGGAAACAGCCTAAGCGCCGCGTCAGCGGCGCCGCTCAAAATCCTGCCAAAGCAAATACGGTGATTCCAGCACGGGAGATAATAATACTCCACAGAGTGTCGAAGAAAACCCCCTAAAGCAAGATTCAGCATAGGAGGATGGAGAAGCTAGCCCTCATGAGAGAGCGGCAGACAGAGAGGTCGAGGACGATAATTATTGCCTCCCTCTGAAGACGAGGCAAGCCTCGACGACGACGAATTCGTCGTGCCAGAGGATCCCGTCGAGCAAGAGCGTTTTCAACGCAGGCTTATGGCCACGGCAAGAAGCCTCAAGAAAAAACAGCAACAACTTAGAGCTGATCAAGATTTGCTAGTCGACAGATGGACTGAAGTCCTTGCGGCCGAAGAGCATAAACTCGAATGCCCCTCCAAGAGCTACCCAAAGCGCAGGTTGCTACCCCGATTAGAGGAGGAAGCACTTAAACCTACATCACCAACACTTGATACGGCCAACCGGCCACCTCGTGGCCGTGACAGAGAGGCCTCTCGGCCCTCCACTCAAGCCGCACCCCGTACCAAGGCACGGGAAAATGCGCCAGACCTGCGAGATATGTTGGAGGACAAGGCAAGGCAAACAAGATCGATCTACGGATCGCGTGGTCGCCCCACGACTCGAGACGGTAACCGTCACGCCGAACATAAATCCGGCAGGGCCAAACACAGTAGACAAAGCTCATTGGAGCTACGTCGTGATATAGCCCAGTACAGAGGCGCCGCACACCCACTATGCTTCACAGACGAAGTAATGGATCATAAAATCCCCGAGGGTTTCAAACCCGTAAACATCGAATCATATGATGGCACAACAGATCCTGCAGTATGGATCGAGGATTATCTCCTTCATATCCACATGGCCCGCGTCGATGATCTCCACGCCATCAAATACCTCCCACTCAAGCTTAAAGGATCAGCTCGGCATTGGCTTAACAGCTTGCCAGCAGGATTAATCAGTTGTTGGGAGGACCTGGAAGCCGCATTCCACGACAATTTCCAGGGCACTTATGTGCGACCACCAGACGCCGATGACCTAAGCCACGTAATTCAGCAGCCAGAGGAATCGGCCAGGCAATTCTGGACACGGTTCCTAACAAAGAAAAATGAAATAGTCGACTATCCAGACGCAGAGGCCCTAGCAGCCTTCAAGCACAATATCCGTGACGAGTGGCTTGCCCGACACCTTGGGCAGGAAAAGCCGAAATCTATGACAGCACTCATGACACTCATGACCCGCTTTTGCGCGGGAGAAGACAACTGGCTTGCTCGTAGCAACAATATGACCAAGAACCCTGGTAATCGGATACCAGGGACAATAGTGGTAGGTCGCGTCGCAACAAGCAGAAGCGCCGCATTAACGGCGACAATGCTGAGGATACGACAGTTATTGCCGGATTCAGAGGCTATAAATCCGGTCAGCGGAAAAAGCCATTCAAAAGAAATCCTAGGGGGCCGTCCAGTTTGGACCGAATACTCGACCGCTTGTGCCAGATACATGGCACCCCCGAAAAGCCGGCCAATCACACCAACAATGTTTGTTGGGTGTTCAAGCAGGCAGGCAAGTTAAATGCCGAAAATACCGACAAGGGGCTGCATAGAGATGACGACGAAGAGCCCCGGCCGCTGAACCACAATGGACAGAAGGGTTTTCCCCCACAAGTGCGGATGGTGAACATGATATACGCAACCCACATCCCCAAGAGGGAGCGGAAGCATGCGTTAAGGGACGTATACGCGGTAGAGCCAGTCGCCCCAAAGTTCAACCCATGGTCCTCCTGCCCGATCACCTTTGATCGAAGGGACCATCCCACTAGCAGCCGTCATGGTGGATTCGCTTCATTGGTTCTAGACCCAATTATTGACGGATTTCATCTCACTAGAGTCCTTATGGACGGCGGCAGCAGCCTGAACCTGCTTTACCAGGATACAGTGCGGAAAATGGGCATAGATTCCTTGAGGATTAAGCCCACCAGAACGACCTTTAAAGGCGTAATACCAGGTGTAGAGGCCAACTGTACAGGCTCAGTCACACTTGAAGTGGTCTTCGGATCTCCGGATAACTTCCGAAGCGAGGAGTTAATCTTCGTCATAGTCCCATTCCGCAGTGGCTATCATGCACTACTCGGGCGAACCGTATTCACCAAGTTGAATTCGGTATCGCACTACGCATACCTTAAGCTCAAGATGCCAGGCCCTCGAGGAGTAATTACGGTCAATGGAAACACCGAACGCTCCCTCTGAACGGAGGAGCACACGGCGGCCCTTGCAGCAAAAGTATAAAGCAGCCTCTCTAGGCAGTTCTCCAGTCCGGCCATTAAACGTCCGGACACCGTCAAGAGCGGCTGGAGTAACCTACAACAAGACCTCTTGGCACGTTCTGAGCAGGCGTAGCAATGCGGCCCCAACCCCAGCCCTCGCAAAAATGCGACACCAGTGCTTCGTGTACATAACTATGTTCTAGAAATACCATGGGTACAGGGCGAGGGGCACCATCACGGCACACCCGTAACACGGCTTAAACCGCACCAGGGGCTGCCGATTATTTTAATTTTCTCTTACTTTCAGGACTCCATTCTTCGGAAGTCCTGTTCGGCAGTTCAATTGCCACACAAATGATGCAAGAACCATGGATGCAGACAAGCCATGCCGCATTACGGAACTCCCAGGTGGTCTCTATCATGAGCAGTATATCTGTTTCGCATACCATTCCGCAGCCTGCCCCTGGAATGGACATGTTAAATAGTCCAACCTTTTGCTTATCGCATTATTTGTATCATTCTGCTTTGATCACAGCCCTTTTTAATAAACAATGCATAGCTTTTGTCTATTTTTGTATTACTCTTTTTTTACAAATATATGTTCCTTAACGACATGTTGCACCCGTACACTTTGGTACGGCCAAAATATGCCAGGGGCTTTAGTACCCCTCAATATGGTGTGAGAAGTCCGAACACTTTAACAAATGTGGCACCCCGAACTTATACCATTATATGCATCGGCTCCGAATCATGTCTTGGGTCAATAGTTGGGTTTGTCCGGCTCCTATGTTTCGGTGCCTTACGTTCCGCTATGTCGCCTAAGGTAGCACTAGGAGAACTACTGCGATTATGCCCCAGTTGAGCTGGGTCGAGCACCTCAGTAGAGAAAGCTAGAACTGACTGTCATGATGAAGTGATAGCTGGTCGCTGTTCGAGAGGTTTTTTGAGACCCTAAAGACTTATGCCGCTTAGAGCGAGGAGTCGGCTCTGTCTGGCCAAGGCGTGGATAGCGCCCCGAACTCGGTCTTCCGAATACCAGGGGCTTTGCCGAAATTTAAAATTATAGAATTCTATGGCTAACTGAGAGTGTTCACGCATTATAGTCTGATTGCCTTGTTCGCTATGCTGAGCGCCTCCCTCGAAGGACCCAAACATGGGAAAAGAGCGCTCAGGTTTATCCCCGAACACCCCAGCACTAGCGGCACGGGGGCAGAAGTCGACGACTCGCCATCTCTCAGAATTGATAAACAGCCGCACAAAAGGTAATATTTTAAATTCCAACAGCATTGCTTAGCACATATGAACAAGTTTTCAGCGCACAGGACAAAACGAGCGAGTTTTACTCAAAAATTACATCCCTGGAACATTCATCCGCCATAAGGCAGGCACCCTTCAGAACATCTTTATAATAATTCTCGGGCTTGCGATGCTCTTTCCCCGGCGGTGGCCCGTCCTTCACAAGCTTCTCAGCATCCAGCTTGCCCCAGTGCACCTTAGCACGGGCAAGGGCCCTACGGGCACCTTCAATGCACATGGAGCGCTTGATGACTTCGAGCCTTGGACAGGCCCCCACCAGCCGCCGCACCAGCCCGAAATAGCTCCCAGGCAGAGCCTCTCCAGGCCACAACCGAACTATGAGGCCCTTCATGGCCTGTTCGGCCGCCTTGTGGAGCTCGACCAGTTGCTTCAGTTGGTCGCTCAGGGGCACGGGGTGTCCGGCCTCAGCATACTGAGACCAGAACACCTTCTCTGTCGAGCTGCCCTCCTCGGCTCGATAGAATGCGGCGGCATCAGACACGCTACGGGGAAGATTTGCGAACGCTCCTAGAGAGCGCCGGATTCGGGTAAGTAACAAGTAACTCACGTTTATGTGTTTGCTTTGCATAAAGAATGGCTAACCCACCACTATCTTTTTCACCGCATCCAACTCCTGGGAGTGATAGCTAGAGAGACATATGAGGGAACGCAAGATATCTCTAGGGAGAGAGAGTGTGTGTGAGTGACATACCAGAGAACAGTGGAGAAATATGAGACCCTGGGAGACAGAGTTTGTATTTGTGTGTGGGCAAGAGGTATTTAAGAGGAAGAGTTGTAGGTTCTCATACCTAAGGAGCAAAAGACATCTCTGTATGAGGGGTGTGCGAGTGGCACACTCGGGAATAGTAGAGAGAAATGAGACCCCGGGAGACAAAGTTTTGTGTTTGTGTGAGAGAAAGAGATTCCACATGGAGAATCATAGTTAGAGACACATAGCAGGGAGCGAGATATTCTTAGGGAGGGATAGAGTGATGAAGGTCAAGGGAGAGAGTACCGTCAGTGTGTTACCAAGATAAAAGATCATTGTCGACATTCAGGTAGCACGAGAGATACCCGAGAGACGATGAACGCGTATAGGTCTAGAGAGATAGTCCTATATAAGCATGAGTGATAGTTATATGAGACGGATATCTGGATTGAATGGGATTCAAATATTTAAACTGGAGATCACGACATCGATAATATCATAACGCAAATTGGTGTATCAAACATGCATATTCATTTGAATTTGGGGACACGTGTAATGTTATATAGTTTATCAATATTGGTGATCCATAGATTCTTTAATTAGAAACAATGCATGGTTTATATGCAATTAATGTCTAAATTGGATTACACTATATGTTGCGTGTGTGAAACACATTATACATGTTTAAGAAGTAAAAAAAACCGCATGAAACACACATTAACTGGAGACAGTTAGTGAGGAATGCATACATTGGATTTCAACATAAATTGGTTTCAAATATTTGAAAATCCAAATTGATGGATACAACCTTATGAATCTGAGATCATGCCATTTGTAAACCATATTTAAGTATAAAGGGTGTTGTGCTTTTGAAAGTATATATAAAAAATGATGTATATAGAATTTTATTCCAATCAAAAATGGATCCTGCCCGAAAAAAACAGAATACAAACAGGATTCGAATTGAGTTGGCACAGTAAACGTGCACTCTGCAAATTTTGAACGAAGTGGGGAAAGTCGCAGTAACTGCCCGAAACCAAAATCTGCGAGATGGAAATTACTACTGCCTATCCCTGCCACGGAAAGCCTACCTTTTCGACTTCTATAGGTTTCGATAGGGGTAGGTTTGTAATTTCACTCAAATGTGACATAATCGCCTCTCACTCGGATTCATACATGGTGGGCGCCAAAACACAGTGTGTCCTCGGCCGAAATCGACTCCCTCCCCGATTCATACACGATGGGCACAAAAAACAAACTCCTGTTGGCAAATATTTGGTGTATGCGAGATTATCGTCCTATCCCCAACCGACTAATATTGCTGTGATGTAGGAAATTTGAAACGTGGGCTAAGTTTGTAAATTTCCTCACATTTGAGACAAGCGCGCCCTCAAGACATGGTTCCCCTTCCTCTCTACCTCCATTTCCCCAGTCGTACTCCATGGGCTCCAAAACACCCTCTCCACCCTAGCCTCCTCCGCCCGCCACCCCATCCATCGCCGTCCTCGTCCACCATATCGGAGATGATACCCCGACGCCGCCATCCATTACAAGAGATCGACCTCTCTCATCCACGGCTTCGGACTAGTATCATTGCATCCTGTCCTCTCGCTTCATCCCCGCCGCCATCCATCTTGCCAGCGCCGCTCCTACGACCGTCTCGTCCACCGCGCCCCATCGCCATTGTCTACCCTCCTAGATCTGCTTCCATGCCGCCGACAGCCATCGCTACCGCATCACCGTCAAATTCTCAGCAGATGCATTCATGGCGCCGCACCAGAGGCGGTACTCTCTCATATCTACTCAACTTATTTATCGCAACAAGAAAATAGATCGCCACTGCTTTACTCTAATTTCTTGTCCATCACTTACTTTCTAGTTGAAAGCAAACATTGGTTGTGAAGTTGCCTTTGTTCAGTTTACACCTCCAAATCCGCCACGTCACGCTCAACACTATACTCCCAATGCTTATGGTTTTCCCCTTTTATATTCCACATTAATTAAATCATAGTAGGCTAAATTTCAAAATTGGGTCAGTCGATTTTTCAGAGCTCGCCAGAGTTCGCCGGTGCGAACAAAGGGGCTCGGGTGGGGACGGTGGTTGTGGGGGGCGGTGGTGGGGCCTCACCGAACGAAGAAAACTCGACGCGGGTGGGGCGGGGTGGGGGTGGGGGTGGCGGAGGAACACATGCGGTGGGGGCCGGTGGTCCGGCCGGCAGCCCGTGCTGTGTTCTATATGGGAAGAATCAGATACGAGGACGAATAAGGGTTAAGAGACGTAGGATCTTCATCCAACCAACTAAAATGGTCCACTGACCCAAATGACAAAGTCACGCGACTTGCATGCAGACATGCCTTTATATTTAGTACCATCATCGTACCTGCTTAGCACTGCTCCTGAATCCATCAAGCTAAACAACGTGCCACTCATAATTTCAAACTTGTTGCTCAAGTACGAATCTGATATGATGCTGATATTACTAAAACAGATAACATTTAATTGGTCAGCTAATGTTCCTACTTTACTTTCGAAAAGCACGTGCACCACATATAGAGAGACAACAGGGAGTTGCTTTCTTAATGCGCTCTAGTTCATCATGTGTGGGCCCTGTGCAACGAACATTTTATTATAGAAAATCTGCTTGCTCTTCTTTAGCATGTTCCTCTTTCGTTCTTCTTTAATAAGTACTCTCTCCGTTCCTAAATACAAGTCTTTGTATAGATTCCACCATGGACTACATATGGAGCAAAATGAGTGAATCTACACTCTAAAATGTATCTGGATACATCTGTATGTGATCCATAGTGGAAATCTCTACCAAGACTTATATTTTGGAATGGAGGGAGTATGATAGTAGTACAGTATGTTCCTTGTAGTGAAGATGAGCAGGGACATTTGCAGTATAGAGGTCTATACAGTCGGTTGTGATGGACACTTTGAACTCTTCGGGCCTCTTTGATTCGTAGGATTTTGTAAACATGGGAATAGGATTTGTAGTGGCCTGCCCACTTGAATCCTATAAGAATAGCAAGGAAATACGGGAAGTTGTGTCGCCTTTCAGAGTTACACTGATATTAACAGTACCGCACCTTCAGTTGAAGAGAGCTGGTATCCAAAGCCTTTCTAGCCGTACCGGCAATACTAGCACATATATTCCAGCAAGTTCCACTTTGCTGATTTTACTCTGATGCTTACGGTTTTCCCGTTATATCTACACTCTGATCTGTGTAGCTGCTTTGTGTCGCACTAGCAGCAGTCCACTCTTGAAGCTAAACATGGCAATGACTTACAAAATTGGCACCAAGGCATTCAGTGCCATTCTGGATGCAATGAAACTCGTACGCTCCCCACCTGTTTATTCTTGTTCAGAATATGATCCTAATGACTATTCTAACCTCGAGGAGTCAAAGGCAGATGCCCTGTCCTGTTCACCCATCAAGGTGCCTGTTCTAATTTGGCAAGGTTTTATTGATTGCGCGTATCTTGCATATGTTATCTTGCATTTCTTCTACTTTGTTGCACTGCCATCTTCTTAGTTTACTCATCATATATGTCGAGATGCCATGCCCATCCATTATCAATACATATTCCATCTGTCATCATACCATGTTTTTCCACTCAAATGTTGTTCTTGTGCATCAGACATGAAAAAATAAGAGGGTCATTGCCGAACTTTAAGCAGCACCAGCAAAGTCCTTGAAAAGGTGGTTGTGCCGGAGAAATCAGACATCACCCCACTTATATTGGCTGTACAATCAGTGACACAAAACGTAGGACCGACTCCAGCAGACTGTACCCATACTTCACTGGCCACATCACTAGCCCCACCACACAGGACCTGCACTCCAGCAAAAGGTATGCCATAGCACCAGTCGTACCCCAGAAAAATCCCACTCTAGCAAAAAGTACAGCAAGTCCACCGGCCGAAGACCTATCCCAACTGCACAGATGGCCAAGTCCTGCAGATTGGAACCCCATTCCAGTTATTCCCAGTTTAAAAGACAATGCTATCAATGTTGCTAGGGACTACGTGCATATATTCCCATCATGGGAAGATTATAGTGAAGACAAACACCATTTTCACATCTTCCTGTCCCACTTACATGTAAGTGCTATTATTCATGGTGATTATTTTCCTGTTTTCTGCTGATTGAACACATCAATGCTTTACATTACATTGTTGTAACCAGGCAAGGGTCAATCTGGATAGTCATGATGAGCAAAGCTTGCTTGCGCTTTTCAAGGAAGCATTGCAGCAGTATCAGTGTTACCTGAGGAAATCACACTTTGGTGGAAAGTCTATAAACGAATTTCTGGTGAAGTCTCCTATGCTAAATTTAGAAGACATTGAATGGAAAAACCTTGTTATGCACTGGTCTCATTCCGAGGATTAGGTATTGTCTATGATATCGCATGTCAATTTGAACTTCTACTTTTCTGCATGTGCCTTACGGATCTTTTTTGCAGGAAATCTGCTCGAAAAGGAATTCCGGTTTGAAAAGAACGACGGGATATCGCAAATATGCTATCTGCTGCTTTGCTCTTGTTAGTACTGGTTGTCCTGCATCACTGTACTTGCATACATACCTGCTTCATTATGTGACAGTAGTATGCATGATAGCTTGCTTATCAATTGTTCGCTCCAAATTATCTGATATGTATGACTGGTTACATAGTGTAGAATATATCCAATGCCAATGAAATTTTTTAGCTCTGCATTGTTCTTGTAAGTATCTGTTGTCCTTTATTAGTGTACTTATATTGACAGGTAGTTTTTCATGTACCATCACTCTGCAGCTTATTTTCCTTTGCCCTCCATTTTCTACACAAAAGGTCTATATTTACTCTTTCCATAAGGTTGGATAACACTGATGGTACTGAAGAAGTTTAGCTCTGCATTGGTCTTGGCTATACCTTTTGCCTGTATCGCTGTACTTACATTTATAGCTACTTGGTTATGTAGCATCACTCTTCATCTTATCTTAAATATTCTCCATTTTTTCTTATATTGTCACATCTATATTTACTCTTAACAAAATGTAGAATAAAGGCAATGCTTACGAAGAAGATTCTGTGGTAAACTTCTTGAATCCCCCCCCCCCATCAGCATGGACAAGGGCTTTATAGAGCCCGCCTTCACCAATAATGTAAGTTTGTCCTTCTCAAGCCTTCAAACTTTGTTGTGTATATTTGGTTAGGCATGACTGCAACAGCTGTTTATTTTTGGTGTTTGCATCAAATTGCATGTTTAAAGTTTATTATATACTTCATAAATAAAAGTTTGTCCTTCTCAATTTAAGTTTTCAGTTGTACAACCAAGTTCCTTCTTCGTACCATGTAAATTAAACTATACAGAGCAAGTGATATTATTTTGCCAATCACAAGTGGGATAAATTGACAGCACACTAACCATTGATACTTATGATTTCTTGATCTGTAATCCAGTGGTGTCGTGAAGCTGCCAACTCCTTCACAATGTCATTTCCTGCCATGTCTTGACCTGAACAATACCATATTGTGTTAATGCTATTTTAAATTGTGTCACTTTATTCGTCAGTAAGAAATGTGATGAATTGTCAGCACTGATACTTATATGTGCAAAACATGTCATCTGTCTGCTTGTTTATCTTTCAGAGTGAGGAGGATATAAGTGTCAAACAAGTGCAGTCTCATCAGCTTGCTCAGCTGCTTGTGCTGCAGCTCCCGAGCAGGGCTAACCTTTCTTGAACTCTCTTGAAGTGTTGTCGGTTTTGTATATTATTTTGTCGGCGTGCTTAATTGCACTGGTGGCAATCTTTGATGCCCAGTGTATGTAATCTGTTGTCTGCTTGTGCTTTATTATCATAGTGGCGAACTTTGATGCCTAGCGGATGTAATATGCCATAATTTCTTTATTGTATAGTCTAGGTTTTTTTCTTATTCATGATGCTGTAGTTATTTTACTGTACCGTAAAATTACGGTACATAATCGGGCCATCATGCAAATCATTATGTATGATCCGCATCATGGGCCCCGTCATCTTGGTCCGTTAATAGGCCTAAATGTAAACTGGCCCACTAGTAGATTCAGGCCTTTAATAGGCCGAGTAAACCACCGGACCTATTTTCCCAAGAAAACTTAATGGGCTTTTCGGAGGCTGAAAAGTAGGTTGGGCCTGGAAAGTGCCGAATAGCACACGGGCCGGCAGCAGGCCGAAATAGACCCCAGCCCATGATTGTGCCAATCAAATCATGGGCTTATAACAGGCCAAAATTGTCTCGGTCCTTGTTCGGCCCAATCAGATTATCGTTTGTGAGCAGGCCGGATGCAAACGGGGCCGTAGTTAGGCCCAACTATATGACGGGATTTTAACATGCTGAAATATATATAGGGCCAAAATGTTAAACGGGCCTTTAACAGGACGAAACTAATATCAGGCCGAATTACTAAATGGGCCTTTATCAAGTGGGCCCAAAAGCATAGCGTCTAGTTGACGGGCTGAATCTAATATGGGCCATAATTTAGCCCAAGGCCTCTCAAAGGGTCGGACCTGATCTGGGCCGTAATTTGGCCAAGAACGTGGTAGGCTTTTAACGGGCCAGATCTCATATGGGCCTTTATTAGGCACGGAACGTGGCATATTGTTAATGGACGGGATCAAATATGAGACGACATTTGGCCCAAAACAAGGCAGCTTGTTAATGGGTCTTCCTACTGTGTCATCAAAATCTTTTGGGCCTTCAACTAGGCCGACCCATTATGGTCGGTGAAATCTCATGGGCCTTTAGCTGGGCCAGCCCATTATGGTTTGCAATATTTTGTGGGCCTTTAGCTAAGCCGGCCCATTATGTTCCGCAAAATCTCGTGGGCCTTTAGCTGGGCCGGCCCATCATGGCCCGCAAAATATTGTGGGCCTTTAGCTGGGCCGGACCATTATGGTCTGCAAAATCTCGTGGGCCTTTTTCTAGGGCGGCCCATTATGGACCGCGAAATCTTGTGGGCCTTTAGTTGGACCGGCTCATTTAAACTTTATGGGCCACTTTTGGGCCGGTCCACGTGTCAACATTTCATAAGCGCATCTCGCCCACTGGATGAGTGACACTTGTGCCAACAGGGAGCTGACACGTGTTTCCTCCAGCCAATGATGATTTTACACGTGGAAAATCTCCATTGGTCTGGGCTGTTAACGGGTTATCGGATCCAAAACCAGAACTGATAGCTTAACGGCATTCCATTACGGTGGATGCCACATGTCAGCCACCCTTGACGAAAGCACTTCTGTGACGCGCGATTTTTCGTCATTGAAGTGGAAACTTCCATGATGATAATTTTGGTAATTTCATGGAACACTTCTACGACAGCACATGTATGACTATCTTGATTCTGTCATAAATCGTCATGGATGTACATGCATGACAGAAAACGTGACCTACCGTGACAAACACGTATCATCACGGAAGTGTATTTTTTTGTAGTGGAAGTGCACTTCTGGCATCGACCGAGTATCTTTTCTTGGCTATGTTGTTACTCCACAGGGAATTGAAGTTGATAAAGCCAAGATTGAAGCTATTGAGAGTTGGCCGCAACCCAAAACAGTCACACAAGTAAGGAGTTTTCATGGCCTCGCTGGATTCTATAGGCATTTTGTGAGAGATTTTAGCACCATTGTTGCACCTCTCAATGAGCTTACGAAGAAGGATGTGCCTTTTGCTTGGGGTACCGCATAGGAAGAAGCCTTCACGGTATTGAAAGATAAGTTGACACATGCTCCTTTACTCCAACTTCCTCATTTGAATAAGACTTTTGAGCTTGAATGTGATGCTAGTGGAATTGGATTAGGAGGTGTGTTATTACAAGATGGCAAACCTGTTGCATACTTTTCTGAAAAATTGAGTGGGCCTAGTCTGAATTATTCTACTTATTATAAAGAATTATATGCTCTTGTTCGGACTTTAGAAACATGTCAACATTATTTATGGCGGAAAGAATTTGTTATACATTCTGATCATGAATCTTTGAAACATACTAAAAGTCAAGTTAAACTGAATCGTAGACATGCTAAATGGGTTGAATTCATTGAGACTTTCCCTTGTGTCATTAAACACAAGAAGGGTAAATAAAATGTTATTGCTGATGCATTGTCTCGTCGCTATACAATGCTTTCACAACTTGACTTCAAAATATTTGGTTTGCAGACCATCAAAGAACAATATGTGCATGATGCTGATTTTAAAGATGTAATGCAGAATTGTAAAGAAGGAAGAACGTGGAACAAGTTCGTCGTTAATGATGGATTTGTGTTCCGTGCTAACAAGCTATGCATTCCAGCTAGCTCCGTTCGCCTTTTGTTGTTACACGAGGCGCATGGAGGAGGATTAATGGGACACTTTGGCGTGAAGAAGATGGAGGACGTACTAGCTACACATTTCTTTTGGCCAAAGATGAGACATGATGTTGAGCGTTTTGTTGCTCATTGCACTACATGTCAAAAAGCTAAGTCACCACTCAATCCTCATGGTTTATACTCCCTCCATCCCAAAATAAGTGACTCGAATTTGTACTAACTTTGTACTAAAGCTAGTACAAAGTCGAGTCACTTATTTTGGGATGGAGGGACTATATGCCTTTGTGTGTAACTAGTGTTCCTTGGGAGTATATATCTATGGACTTCGTTTTAGGTTTACCTTGAACAAAGAAGGGGAGGGATAGAATATTTGTTGTCGTGGATAGATTCTCGAAAATGGCACACTTTATACCATGTCATAAAAGCGATGATATTATTAATGTTGTTGATTTGTTCTTTCGTGAAATTATTTGCTTCCATGGTGTGCCAAATACTGTTGTTTCAGATCGTGATACTAACTTTCTTAGCTTCTTTTGGAGATGTTTATGGGCTAAGTTCGGGACTAAACTGCTTTTTAGTACTACTTGTCACCCCAAACTGATGGATAAACTGAAGTAGTCAATAGAACATTGTCTACTATGCTTATGGCTGTTTTGAAGAATAATAAGAAAATGTGGGAAGAATGCTTGCCCCATATTGAATTTTCTTATAATCGTTCATTGCATTCTACTACTAAGATGTTCCCTTTTGAAATTGTGTATGGTTTCCTACCTCGTGCACCTATTTATTTGTTGCCTCTTCCATCTTCGGAGAAGGTTAATTTTGATGCTAAACAACGTTCTGAATTGATTTTAAAAATGCATGAGTTAACTAAGGAAAACATTGAGCGTATGAATGCTAAATATAAACTTGTTGGAGATAAGGGTAGAAAGCATGTTGTGTTTACACATGGAGATCTTGTTTGGTTACATTTGCATAAGGATAGATTTCCTAATTTGCGCAAATCAAAGCTAATGCCACATGCTAATGGTCCCTTTAAGGTGTTAGAGAAAATAAATGATAATGCATATAAACTTGAGCTGCCTGTAGATTTTGGGGTTAGTCCCGCTTTTAACATTGCAAATTTGAATCCTTATTTGGGTTAGGAAGATGAGCTTCCGTCAAGGGAGACTTCATTTCAAGAAGGGGAGGATGATGAGGACATCAATACAATTGTTACACCCACGGCCCCTACTGCTACATATACTAGACCAATTACTAGAGCTCACGCACCCCAACTAAATTATGAGGTACTCCCTCTGTAAACTAATATAAGAGCATTTAGATCCTAAAATAGTGTTCTAAACGCTCTTGTATTCCGTTTCTTGGTAATGATTCTAATGTTCATGAGAACATGATGCTTCTTAAATTGGATACATTTGTTTTACTTACAAATTAAGGGCCTGGCATGGATAAGAGGGATGAACATTGGAGCAAGACCAAGCATGGAGATGATGGCATGCGAAGGGGAACAAGAACGGAGTTGCAAGTGATGGTTTTAGGACTTTGAAACCACCATAATGAGTGCATGAAGCCTTGGACAAAATATACAAGATGTCACTTCATAAATTTTGTCCATAGGCTATTCTAGGTGCTGCATCGCCTTATTATTGGGCCAGACCCATGTAATTTAGAAATACTTACATATAGGATGTTTTTAGAGTTCGTTTGTGTGGGGAAACAAGAGTTAGGCTTGGTTTCGGACCCCTCCTCGAAGGGCCACGAAATCCCCCCCCCCCTCTTCCTCCATATATACAACCCTTAGGGCGTCGTTTAGACGTTGGAGTTTTGTATATATTAAAAGTTCGCATAGCTGCAACTTCGTGTACTTCGTTTGTGTTCAACGACCAGACCAAGACGTCACAGAACCCCACCATGATCAATAAAGCTTTCATCTTATATTCGCAATATCCAGATGGCAATCTCAGTTTCTTGCTTGTTCTTCGCTTTGCTCACGGGAAATAGACCCTCATGGTCAGCTTGATCATGCTCCGGTGTGTTCAATAACCTTCATAATTTGGTTTAGCGATTGCTAAGGTGGGACGTCTTCGCATGTTCATAGTCGGATCATCAAAGTCGACTCCCACACAAAATGATAGCTATCTCATCGAAACATCGGGGCACCTTCGCCTCTATCACTAGGCTGTGGGGGCGACGAATCGGTTGGTTGGGGAGATTGAGTTATTTGCACACGCCCTAGAGTTTGAACCTTTTTTGGGTCTATGGAGCCCTGGACCCTACATTTGGCACGCCACATAGGGGCGTGTCGAAGCCTCTCTTCGTCCGTTCGTCCCACCACTGTTCTGCCATTCCCATGGCTGACGCTCGCCATGTCTAAGCTGAGCGCCGGGCCGCTTGCGTTGCCCAGACGGAGCCTATGGGCAACCGCGCCCCTCGCTGCTCCGCCTCCCCGGTGGCTAACGCAGCCACCGACCCTGCTGCCTGTGAACAGCAGGACTCTTCGCTGCCTCCGTCCGTGCTACGCGACGGCCGCACCGCGACTCCATCATCCACTTTGGCCACGGTGTCGTCCTCTCACGCTCGTCCCGGGCCAGCGAAAGCGCAAGCTGTGCTGCTTATGGCGCGTGAGCTCCTGCGCTATCGTCTGGCCAACGACCTCTACAAGGACTGGCTTGGCCACATCGTCGTGCTCGTTAGCGCCGCTGGAGAGGCTCCTGCGCCATCTCGTTTGCTGCCTCCCCTGCCATCTCAAGCGGGCGACGTGGCCCATGGCGCACCTCCTCATCATCATCATCATGATGTCATCCCCGAGCCCAGGCACGAGGCACCACAGCGCAACCCGCCGCACAGGGCGGGTACGCTTCCTGGCGCGCGATGAAGAAAGCTGCTACGTGGTGCAGCGCCCCAAGGAGAGGCGTGTGCGCTTCCTACACTGCCACGTCAAGACCGCGTTCTACCAGAGGCGGCAGCACGCGGGCGTCCAGATTAGGCTCTCTCCCTGCGGCTGGCTCCTGTGAGTACAGCCGTGTGCCGTGCTTTCACCCCAGAGCTGCGCCGCATCGTCTGGCCCAGCAAGTTCAAGTTGGACCTGCCCCCACGCTATGACGGCACTCCTGACCCCGCTGAGTTCCTGCAACTCTATGAGTTGAGTGTCGAGGCGGCCAATGGCAACGACAAAGTCATGGCGAACTGGTTTCCCATGGCTTTCAAGGATGGCGCGCACTCCTGGCTCCTAAACCTTCCGGTGGGGGCGATCTCCTCCTGGGACGAGCCCCGTGAGCACTTCAATGCCAACTTCCAGGGCACTCGTAACCGCGCTCCCACGGCAGGCGACCTGCATTGCATTAAGCAACAGCCAGGCGAAACCTTGCACAAGTACATATAACGCTTCACCAACGTTCACCTCAAGATCCTGAAGTTGTCGGATGAGCCTATCATCTCGGCGTTCTTTGATGGAATCTGGGATGTCAAGATGAAGGAGGAGCACGCCATCCATGAGGACTTGTGCTCAGCCCTAGAGATGTTCAACATGGAAACCAGGTGAGGAAGGTCGCCTCTCTCTCATGGAGCCTCCGGAGGTTGATCCTGAAGACAAGAAGGCCAAGGCTAATGATGTGCAGCGCAAGGGCCTGCTGTGCTCGTGGCCGAATCTGAAATGAAGCGCGGCTGCGACCACCCCAAGTCCTCCAAGGGCAACTGCCCGTTCTGTGTTTTCCACAATGTCCACAGCCACAACACGAACGACTGCCAAGAGCTTAGGGTAATTTGTGACAAGCGCCTTGGGCACCGCCATGAGCGCAACGACCATGGCTACAGCCGTGGAGGAGGGCACGATGGAGGCCGCGGGGACAACCGCGACCCCCGCCAGGACTGGCGCGACCAGCCTTGTGAGGACCGTTGGCAAAGCGAGCGTTGCGATGGCCCCTGGAGGGACCAGCCTCGTGAGGACCGTCCTCAGGGCAACACCGGTCTCCCTCCACTGCCACCACCGCCAAGGAGGAACAACGACCACCACCCAGATGATGGGGCTGGGGGCTTCCAAGAGCCGCACGCCATTGCCTGCATCTTGGGTGGCGCTCAGGCCCCCGCCTCTCATCACATCTTCAAGCAGTTCGCTCGTGAGGTCAACATGGCCCTCCCCAAGCTCGAGGCGTCGCGTCCCCTCAAGTGGTCCAAGCACGTCATCACTTTCGACTCTACAGACCAGCTCAAGTGCTCAGCCACCGCTGATGTGCCCCCAATGCTCTGCTCGTTGATCATCAACAACATCCTCGTCACCAAGACACTCATCGATGGTGGTGCGGGGCTTAACGTCCGATCTACTGAGACGTTACAAAGATTCCAAGTGCCCTACGACCAGCTCCTCCGCACCAGGCCCTTCTCAGGGGTGACTGATGTTCCACTGTCCCCCTGGGACAGATCCGCCTTCCTGTCACCTTCGGTAAGCATGACAACTACCGCACCGAGCTCATCAACTTCGGCATCACCCACATTCGCCTCTCGTACAATGCCATCCCCGGGTATCCGGCCCTCGCCAAGTTCATGGCAGTGACTCACCACGGCTACAATGTCCTCAAGATGCGAGGAAGCGGCGGCATCATCACGGTCGCCTGTGATGAAAAGGATGCAGTGTGCTCCCTCGAGCGTGCCTACGAGGTCGTGGCTGTCGAGAACTTAGATGATGAGGGAGCCATCCACCCTCCTGAGGCCGTCCCCAAGAAGAAGAAGTAGCTCCTTCTCAGAGGCCCTCAGGAGGCTGGGGTGTCCGACGGTCGTACCTCCAACCCCGCACCTACTACTGGGGCGCCTTCCCCTCTCGCATAGGAAGGCGTGCGTGGCGCCCCTCTCAAGTTGGGCTTAGGAGCTGTCATCTGGAGGGCGCGACCTGGCCAGCGTCACGAGGGAGGCGTTCGGGCACCATGTGGAGGCGTGCCTCAACGCGCGCTTTTGTGAGCAGGCCGTAGGGTGCGAGGTGCCAAGCGCTCAGGAGTTCATCACCAAGGCAATCGAGGAGCTTTAGGAGGTGCGAGCCATGTGCGGCGAGCGCCGCCCCGGATCGCTCAGTGCAGCTACTGCCCCTGACATGGGTGGTGAGCTGTGCGTCTGTGTCAACATCCCAGGACTCAACAGGGCTGCTTCCCAGGAGCTCTTCTGGCTGTCCCGCGTTGGACGGAGTGGGGGCTGCCCCCGCAACTATGTCTGCATGCCATTTTGCCTGCTAAACATGGCTGCCACGCACGCTGCATACAGGGCATCCTGGCAGCTCACAAGGCCAGACATCAGGCGATCCTGACGAAGGAGGCGCTGGACCCTCGCGAGCCTCCTGGACCTCCGGAGCCCCCCGAGGCACGGGAGCCGGATGACTCGTGAAGAACAGCCTCTTCAGCTCGCATCTTCGACTGCCCCAACACTTCTTCAATGATGATGTCAGGTGACTTTTTGGTTTGTTCAACTGAGGTCGCCCCTTGGGCTGCATTATCCTCAAGCTGCTAGGGCCTGTCCCTGCAGCCGCACCATTTTGATTCATGTACCCTGGACTAATGATCTGTGCTTAAGTCATCATGTTTGTTTAACATTGCTCTTACTGCCTCACTACCTATGGAGTTCCCCTCGCGGCCTTTGTGCATTGCTAAACCCGCCTCTTGCTGATCCTGCAATGGAGGATACTGGCACGGCACATGTGCTCAGGTCTGTCCCTACAGTGTTGATAAACCTAAGAGACTGAGCTCTGGCTTGCGGCTCGCCCCACGCACGTCACCTCATCGGGTCCTTTGTGCATTCGTCTTATTGCGGAAAGATCACCGGCAGGATAGCAAGTGCAGCTGCATGCCATGTTTACTTTTTTGGCTAACTCGCAGGAGACTCCGGAGAGGGGACCTCTAGCGGCTTTGCCTATGATGAGGACATCACTAACAAAGTTACACCCATAGCCCCTACTGATACATATACAAGACCAATTACTAGAGCTCCAGCACGCCGATTAAATTACCAGATACTTTCATTTCTTGGTAATGATTCTAATGTTCGTGAGAATATGATGTTGCCTAAATTGGATACACTTGTCTTGCTTACAAATGAAAGGCCTAGCTTGGACAAGAAGGATGATCATTGGAGCAAGATCAAGCATGGAGATGATGGCATGTGCAAGGGGAACAAGAACGGAGTTACAAGTGATGATTTCAGGACTTTGAAGCCACCATAAGGAGTGCGTGAAGCCTTGGACAAAATATACAAGATGCCACTTCATAAATTTCGTCCTGAGGCTATTATAGGTGTTGCGTCACCTTATTATTGGGCCATGCCCATGTAATTTCGAAATACTTGAGTATATGTTGTTTTTAGTGTCCGTATGTGTGGGGAAACAAGAGTTAGGGTTGGTTTCGGACCCCTCCTCCAAGGGCCACGAAATTCCCCCTTCTTCATCCATATATACAGCCCTTAGGGTGTCGTTTAGACTTTGGGTTTTGTTTATATTAAAGTTCGCCATAGCTGCAACTTCGCGTACTTCGTTTGTGTTCAACAGCCAGACAAAGGCGTCACAGAACCCCGCCTTGATCAATAAAACTTTCCTCTTATATTCACAATATTCAGATTGCAATCTGAGTTTCTTGCTTGTTCTTTGTTTGCCTGCAGGAAATAGACCTTCGTGGTCAGGTTGATCGTGCTCCGGCATGGTCAATAACCTCTCGGAGTTGGTTTAGTGATTGCTAAGGCGCGACGTCCTCGCACGTTCGTAGTCAGATCGTCAAAGTCGACTTCCTCCAAAACGATAGCCACCATCTCATGGAAAGACGGGACACCTTTGCCTCTATCACGTGGTATCAGATTTCCAGGTTGCTCGGTAAGATTTGACAGTTTTTTTGGTAGTTTAGATCGAGTCTGTTCTTCATACCTATAGTCCACGAAAAAGCCAAAAAATTAGGGTTAGTTCATCCTATCCGAACCAATCTGAGCCTTTGCATAATATTTTCTGTATTTGGTTTGTTGGATTTGTAGTTGCATCGTCGTGTCAAGTTGCCGGTCTTAGCATCTAGTCCTTTAGAGTTTCGAGTTCTGTCCACATGTTTTCACGTCGCCGCTGCCATATATCACCATCGCATCATCATCATCGCTGCTGCCGTATACCACCACTGCACCAACTTCATTGTCGCTGCCATATACCACCACCACATATTCACCGCCAATCGGAGTCCATATATGCCACCACCTATCTGCCACCATCACACCAATCCGAGTCCACCTGCAACATAATTCCGCCACTAGTCCGAGTTCCACCAGATTCATCACCGCCACCAGTCCGAGTTCCACCAGATTCATCTCCGCCACCAGTTCCAGTTCCACCAGATTCATATCCGCCACCAGTCCTAGTCCATGTCCAGTATTTTGTTACTCTGTTTTGGATTTCTAGATCACGCCATACTCCGAGTCGTGACAGAGTAGAACTCCTGAACTTTCATCGTACCCGTAGTAGAAAAATAGTTCCAGCTTAAAAAAACTAAGTCTGGAAAATTCTGGCTAGGCAGTTTATAGACCATTCGTAGACTATTTAAAAAAATTGTTGCGTAGCAAAAAAAGGGAAAAGTGCAAAAAAAAGAGAAAAAGAGAAAAAAAAATCAGAGTCTGCTCCTCCCTTGTTTACGTGTAGCGCCATGATTTTGTTAGTGTTCTAGGCTCGCGTCTCTAGCACGGTCTCGCCTAGGACCAGCATGTTGGGGAACGTTGTAATTTCAAAAAAATTCCTACGCACACGCAAGATCATGGTGATGCATAGCAACGAGAGGGGAGAGTGTTGTCTACGTACCCCCGTAGACCGGAAGCGGAAGCATTAGCACAACGCGGTTGATGTAGTCGTATGTCTTCACGGCCCGACTGATCAAGCACCGAAACTATGGCACCTCCGAGTTCTAGCACACATTCAGCTCGATGACGATCCCCGGACTTCGATCTAGCAAATTGTCGGGGAAGAGTTCCGTCAGCACGACGGCGTGGTGACGATCTTGATGTTCTACCGTCGCAGGGCTTCGCCTAAGCACCGCTACACTATTATCGAGGATTATGGTGGAGGAGGGTACCGCACACGGCTAATAGATCTCAAGGATCAATTGTTGTGTCTATGGGGTGCCCCTTGGCCACGTATATAAAGGAGTGGAGGAGGGGGGAGAGGGCCGGCCCCTTTGGCGTGCCCTGGAGGAGTCTACTCCCACCGGGAGTAGGATTCCCCCCTTCCAAGTAGTAGGAGTAGGAGTCAAGGCAAGGGAAGGGAGAAGAGAAGGAAGGAGGGGGCGCAGCCCCTCCCCCTAGTCCAATTCGGACTAGGCCTTGGGGGGCACCCAACCTCTCCTCTCTCTTTCCCTTAAACCCCAATAAGGCCCATATACTCCCCGGCGAATTCCCGTAACTCTCCGATACTCCGAAAAATACACGAATCACTCAGAACCTTTCCGATGTCCGAATATAGTCGTCCAATATATCGATATTTACGTCTCGACCATTTCGAGACTCCTCGTCATATCCCCAATCTCATCTGGTACTCCGAACTCCTTCGGTACATCAAAACTCATAAACTCATAATATAACTGTCATCGAAACCTTAAGCGTGCGGACCCTACGGGTTCGAGAACAATGTAGGCATGTCCGAGACACGTCTCTGGTCAATAACCAATAGCGGAACCTGGATGCTCATATTGGCTCCCACATATTCTATGAAGATCTTTATCGGTCAGACCGCATAGCAACATACGTTGTTCCCTTTGTCATCGGTATGTTACTTGCCCGTGATTCGATCGTCGGTATCTCAATACCTAGTTCAATCTTGTTACTGGCAAGTCTCTTTACTCGTTCTGTAATACATCATCTTGCAACTAACTTATTAGTTGCATTGCTTGCAAGGCTTAAGTGTTGTGCATTACCGAGAGGGCCCAGAGATACCTTCTCCGACAATCGGAGTGACAAAACCTAATCTCGAAATATGCCAACCCAACATATACCTTTGGAGACACCTGTAGAGCACCTTTATAATCACCCAGTTACGTTGTGATGTTTGGTGGCACACAAAGTGTTCCTCTGGTAAACGGGAGTTGCGTAATCTCATAGTCATAGGAACATGTATAAGTCATGAAGAAAGCAATATCAACAAATTAAACGATCAAGTGCAATGCTAACAGAATGGGTCAAGTCAATCACATCATTCTCCTAATGATGTGATCCCGTTAATCAAATAACAACTCATGTCTATGGTTAGGAAACATAACCATCTTTAATCAACGAGCTAGTCAAGTAGAGGCATACTAGTGACACTCTGTTTGTCTATGTATTCACACATGTATTATGTTTCCAGTTAATACAATTCTAGCATGAATAATAAACATTTATCATGATATATGGAAATATATAATAACTTTATTATTGCCTCTAGGGCATATTTCCTTCAGTCTCCCACTTGCACTAGAGTTAATAATCTAGTTCATATCGCCATGTGATTTAACATCAATAGTTTACATCACCATGTGATTAACACTCATAGTTCACATCGATATGTGACCAACACCCAAAGGGTTTACTAGAGTCAATAATCTAGTTCACATCGCTATGTGATTAACACCCAAAGAGTACTAAGGTGTGATCATGTTTTACTTGTAAGAGAAGTTTAGTCAACGGGTCTGCCACATTCAGATCCGTACGTATTTTGGAAATTTCTATGTCAACAATGCTCTGCACGGAGCTACTCTAGCTAATTGCTCCCACTTTCAATATGTATCCAGATTGAGATTTAGAGTCATCTGGATCAGTGTCAAAATTTGCATCGATGCAACCCTTTACAACGAACCTTTTGTCACTTCCATAATCAAGAAACATATCCTTATTCCACTAAGGATAATTTTGACCAATGTCCAGTGATCTACTCCTAGATCACTATTGTACTCCTTTGCCAAACTCAGGACAAGGTATACAATAGGTCTGGTACACAGCATGGCATACTTTATAGAACCTATGGCTGAGGCATAGGGAATGACTTTCATTCTCTCTCTATCTTCTGCCGTGGTCAGGTTTTGAGTCTTAGTCAACTTCACACCTTGTAACACAGGCAAGAACTTCTTCTTTGACTGTTCTATTTTGAACTACTTCAAAATCTTGTCAAGGTATGTACTTATTGAAAAAACTTATCAAGCGTCTTGATTAATCTCTATAGATCTTGATGCTCAATATGTAAGCAGCTTCACCGAGATCTTTCTTTGAAAAACTCCTTTCAAACATTCCTTTATGCTTTGCAGATTAATTCTACATTATCTCCGATCAACAATATGTCATTCACATATACTTATCAGAAATGCTGTAGTGCTCCCACTCACTTTCTTGTAAATACAGGCTTCACCGCAAGTCTGTATAAAACTATATGCTTTGATCAACTTATCAAAGCGTATATTCCAACTCCGAGATGCTTGCACCAGTCCATAGATGGATCGCTGGAGCTTGCACATTTTGTTAGTACCTTTAGGATTGACAAAAACTTCTGGTTGCATCATATACAACTCTTCCTAATAAATCCATCAAGGAATGCAGCTTTGTTTATCCATTTGCCAGATTTCATAAAATGCGGCAATTGCTAACATGATTCGAACAGACTTAAGCATAGATACGAGTGAGAAACTCTCATCGTAGTCAACACATTGAACTTGTCGAAAACCTTTTTGCGACAATTCTAGCTTTGTAGATAGTAACACTACTATGAGCGTCTGTCTTCCTCTTGAAGATCCATTTAATCTCAATGGCTCACCGATCATTGGGCAAGTCTATCAAAGTCCATACTTTTCTCATACATGGATCTCATCTCAGATTTCATGGCCTCAAGCCATTTCGTGGAATCTAGGCTCATCATGGCTTCCTCATGGTTCGTAGGCTCGTCATGGTCAAGTAACATGACTTCCAGAACAGGATTACCATACCACTCTGGTGCGGATCTCACTCTGGTTTACCTATGAGGTTCGGTAGTAACTTGATCTGAAGTTACATGATCATCATCATTAGCTTCCTCACTAATCGGTGTAGTAGTCACAGGAACAGATTTCTGTGATGAACAACTTTCCAATAAGGGAGTAGGTACAGTTACCTCATCAAGTTCTACTTTCCTCCCACTCACTTCTTTCGAGAGAAACTCCTTTTCTAGAAAGGATCCATTCAAAGCAATGAATATATTGCCTTCGGATCTGTGATAGATGGTGTACCCAACATTTTATTTTGGGTATCCTATGAAGACCCACTTCTCCGATTTGGGTTAGAGCTTATCAGGTTGAAACTTTTTCACATAAGCATTGCAACCTCAAACTTTAAGAAATGACAGCTTAGGTTTCTTGCCAAACCATAGTTCATACGGTGTCGTCTCAACGGATTTAGATGGTGCCCTATTTAACATGAATGCAGCTGTCTCTAATGCATAACCCCAAAACAATAGTGGTAGATCGGTAAGAACATCATAGATCGCACCATATCTAATAAAGTACGGTTATGATGTTCGGACACACCATTACACTGTGGTGTTCCAGGTGGCGTGAGTAGTGAAACTATTTCACATTGTTTTAACTGAAGGCCAAACTCGTAACTCAAATATTTTACTTCTGCGATCATATCGTAGAAACTTTTATTTTTGTTACGATGATTCTCCACTTCACTCTGAAATTCTTTGAACTTTTCAAATATTTCAGACTTGTGTTTCATCAAGTAGATATACTCATATCTGCTCAAATCATGTGTGAAGATCAGAAAATAATGATACCTGCCACGAGCCTCAATATTCATCGGACCACATACATCAGTATGTATGATTACCAACAAATCTGTTGCTCGCTCCATTGTTCTGGAGAACGGAGTCTTAGTCATCTTGCCCATGAGGCATGGTTCGCAAGCATCAACTGATTCATAATCAAGTGATTCCAAAAACCCATCAGCGTGGATTTTCTTCATGCGCTTTACACCAATATGACCTAAACGACAGTGCCACAAATAAGTTGCACTATCATTATTAACTTTTCATCTTTTGGTTTCAATATTATGAATATGTGTATCACCACGATCGAGATCCAACAAACCATTTTCATTGGGTGTATGACCATAGAAGGTTTTATTCATGTAAACAGAACAACAACTATTCTCTAACTTACATGAATAACCGTGTTGCAATAAACATGATCCAATCATATTTATGATCAACGCAAACACCAAATAATACTTATTTAGGTTCAACACTAATCCCGAAAATATAGGGAGTGTGCGATGATGATCAAATCAATCTTGGAACCACTTCCAACACACATCGTCACTTCACCCTTAACTAGTCTCTGTTCATTCTGCAACTCCCGTTTCGAGTTACCACTCTTAGCAACTGAACTAGTATCAAATACTGAGGGGTTGCTATAAACACTAGTAAAGTACACATCAATAACATGTATATCAAATATACCTATGTTCACTTTGCCATCCTTCTTATCCGCGAATTACTTGGGGTAGTTCCGCTTCCAGTGACTAGTCCCTTTGCAGTAGAAGCACTCAGTTTCAGGCTTAGGTCCAGACTTGGGGTTTTCACTTGAGCAGCAACTTGCTTACCATTCTTCTTGAAGTTCCCCTTTCTTCCCTTTGTCCCTTTACTTGAAACTAGTGGTCTCGTCAACCATCAACACTTGATGTTTTTTTTATTTCTACCTTCGTCGATTTCAACATCACGAAGAGCTTGGGAATTGTTTCCGTTATCCCTTGCATATTATAGTTCATCACGAAGTTCTACTAACTTGGTGATGGTGACTAGAGAATTCTGCCAATCACTATCTTATATGGAAGATTAACTCCCACTTGATTCAAGCGATTGTAGTACCCAGACAATCTGAGCACATGCTCACTGGTTGAGCTATTCTCCTCCATCTTTTAGCTATAGAACTTGTTGCAGACTTCATATCTCTCAACTCGGGTATTTGCTTGAAATATTAACTTCAACTCCTGGAACATCTCATATGGTCCATGACGTTCAAAATGTCTTTGAAGTCCCGATTCTAAGCCGTTTAAGCATGGTGCCCTAAACTATCAAGTAGTCATCATATTGAGCTAGCCAAACGTTCATAACATCTGTATCTGCTCCTGCAATAGGTTTGTCACCTAGCGGTGCATCAAGGACATAATTCTTCTATGCAGCAATGAGGAAAATCCTCAGATCACGGATCCAATCCGTATCATTGCTACTAACATTTTTCAACTTAGTTTTCTCTAGGAACATATCAAAATTAAAACAGGGGAGCTAAACGCGAGCTATTGATCTACAACATAGATATGCTAATACTACCAGCACTAAGTTCATGATAAATTTAAGTTCAATTAATCATATTACTTAAGAACTCCCACTTAGAAAGACATCCCTCTAATATTCTAAGTGATCATGTGATCCAAATCAACTAAACCATAACCGATCATCACGTGAAATGGAGTAGCTTTGAATGGTGAACATCATTATGTTGATCATATCTACTATATGATTCACGCTCGACCTTTTGGTCTCAGTGTTCCGAGGCCATATCTGCATATGCTAGGCTCGTCAAGTTTAACATGAGTATTCTGCCTGTGCAAAACTGGCTTGCACCCGTTGTAGATGGACGTAGAGCTTATCACACCCGATCATCACATGGTGTCTGGGCACGACGAACTTTGGCAACGGTGCATACTCAGGGAGAACACTTTTTATCTTGAAATTTAGTGAGAGATCATCTTATAAAGCTACCGTCGAACTAAGCAAAATAAGATGCATAAAATATAAACATCACATGCAATCAAAATATGTGACATGATATGGCCATCATCATCTTGTGCTTTTGATCTCCATCTCCAAAACATCGTCATGATTTCCGTCGTCACCGGCATGACACCATGATCTCCATCATGTTGATCTATATCAATGTGTCGTCACATGGTCGTCTCGCCAACTATTGCTCTTGCAACTATTGCTATCGCATAGCGATAATTGTAAATCAATTATTTGGCGCTTGCATCTTATGCAATAAAGAGACAACCATAAGGCTTCTGCCAGTTGCCAATAACTTCAACAAAACATGATCATATTATACAACAACTTATATCTCATCACGTCTTGACCATATCACATCAGAACATGACTTGCAAAAACAAGTTAGACGTCCTCTACTTTGTTGTTGCAAGTTTTACGTGGCTGCTACGGGCTTACCAAGAACTGTTCTTACCTATGCATCAAAACCACAACAATAGTTTGTCAAGTTGGTGCTGTTTTAACCTTCTCAAGGACCGGGCCTAGCCACACTCGGTTCAACTAAATTGGACAAACTGACACCCGCTAGTCACCTGTGTGCATAGCACGGCGGTAAAACCAGTCTCGCGTAAGTGTACGTGTAATGTCGGTCCGGGCCGCTTCATCAAACAATACCGCCGAACCAAAGTATGACATGCTGGTAAGCAGTATGACTTATATTGCCCACAACTCACTTGTGTTCTACTCGTGCATATTACATCAACGCATAAAACCTAGGCTCGGATGCCACTGTTGGGTAACGTAGTAATTTCAAAAAAAATCCTACGCACACGCAAGATCATGGTGATGCATAGCAACAAGAGGGGAGAGTGTTGTCTATGTACCCTCATAGACCGGAAGCGGAAGCGTTAGCACAATGCGGTTAATGTAGTCGTACGTCTTCACGGCCCAACTGATCAAGCACTGAAACTACGGCACCTCCGAGTTCTAGCACACGTTCAGCTCGATGACGATCCCCGGACTCCGATCCAGCAGAATGTCGGGGAACAGTTCCATCAACATGACGGCGTGGTGACGATCTTGATGTTCTATCGTCGCATGGCTTTGCCTAAGCACCGCTACAATATTATCGAGGATTATGGTGGAGGAGGGCACCGCACACAGCTAATAGATCTCAAAGATCAATTGTTGTGTCTATGGGGTGCCCCTTGGCCATGTATATAAAGGAGTGGAGGAGGGGGAGAGGTCCGGCCCCTATGACGTGCCCTGGAGGAGTCCTACTCCCACCAGGAGTAGGATTCGCCCTTCCAAGTAGTAGGAGTAGGAGTCAAGGCAAGGGAAGGGAGAAGAGAAGGAAGGAGGGGGCGCAGCCCCTCCCCCTAGTCCAATTCGGACTAGGCCTTGGGGGGCGCCCAACCTCTCCTCTCTCTTTCCCTTAAAGCCCAATAAGGCTCACATACTCCCCGACGAATTCCCGTAACTCTCTAGTACTCCTAAAAATACCCGAATCACTCGGAACCTTTGCGATGTCCGAATATAGTCATCCAATATATCGATCTTTACGTCTCGACCATTTTGAGACTCCTCGTCATGTCCCCGATCTCATCTGGGACTCAGAACTCCTTCGATACAATGTAGACATGCCCGAGACACGTCTCCGGTCAACAACCAATAGAGGAACCTGGATGCTCATATTGGCTCCCACATATTCTACGAAGATCTTTATCGATCAGACCGCATAACAACATACGTTGTTCCCTTTGTCATTGGTATGTTACTTTCCCGAGATTCAATCGCCGGTATCTCAATACCTAGTTCAATCTCGTTACCGGCAAGTCTCTTTACTCGTTCTGTAATACATCATCTTGCAACTAACTTATTAGTTGCATTGCTTGCAAGGCTTAAGTGATGTGCATTACCGAGAGGGCCCAGAGATACCTTCTCCGACAATCGGAGTGACAAAACCTAATCTCGAAATATGCCATCCCAACATGTACCTTTGGAGACACCTGTAGAGCACCTTTATAATCACCCAGTTACGTTGTGACCTTTGGTGGCACACAAAGTGTTCCTCTGGTAAACGGGAGTGGCATAATCTCATAGTTATAGGAACATGTATAAGTCATGAAGAAAGCAATAGCAACAAATTAAGTGATCAAGTTCTATGCTAACGGAATGGGTCAAGTCAATCACATCGTTCTCCTAATGATGTGATCCCGTTAATCAAATGACAACTCATGTCTATGGTTAGGAAACATAACCATCATTAATCAACGAGCTAGTCAAGTAGAGGCATACTAGTGACACTCTGTTTGTCTATGTATTCACACATGTATTATGTTTCCGGTTAATACAATTCTAGCATGAATAATAAACATTTATCATGATATAAGGTAATTTATAATAACTTTATTATTGCCTCTAGGGCATATTTCCTTCACAGCATAGTACCGTCGTTGAGCGTTTATTCAAGTTTGCATCTTTGAATTGATTACTGCTGACCCTCTTTGCTACCATATTATAAGCCTTTCCAGGTCCACATACATCTATGTCGTGCATTTGACTCTCCCTGGTAATCGCTCTATCCATGCTTTGAGAGTTTTGACTACAACGGTTGTCGATCACCGCCTGCTGCTGGGTAAGAACTGGTTAGAATTTGATATTTGCTTGACGGATTGGTGACGCCCCACCACCACCATTTTCTAGTAGTCTGTAGGATCATATTCCTCGGTAGGATCACAAGTCGATGAGACCGACTGGGAGAATATGACGAATAAGGAGTTGCATGATAAATTTCAGCAAATGATGATTGAACAGGTGTAAGATGTGCTGACAATTTTGAAGAGGCCATGGATAAGATAATTGGCTTTGAGAAGACGTTCAAAACAAAGCTCGATAACAAATTTAATGAACTGCTTGCGCGTCTTCCACAACCACCACTGGCTGCACCTGCCACACCGCTGCAACAACAACACTACCTCCACGTCGCAAAACAGCCCTCCGCCGAGCGAGCCGTGTCCCTCTTGAGCCTGGACAAACTGTTGGTGCTGCTATTGATACTTCTGTGGCTCCTGCTGCTGATGAGGAGGAGGATGATTATGCAGGAGATTACGAGGATAAGGTTGATCAAAATCAGAACTACATGCAACCATCAGCACCACAACCACCAGGTCATCCACATGCAAATAATCGCAATGGTAGGGCTCCCCCTCAGGTACGAGATCATGACCATCTCCCTAAACTGAAATTGAATATTCCATCATTTGAGGGTAGATACGTTCCTGATATATATCTTACTTGGGAGTTAGAAACCGAACTATGTTTTACATGTTTAGAATATCCCGAGGAGAAACATGTTGCTATTGCACTTTGTGCTTTCACTAGTTTTGCTTGTGTGTGGTGGTATGAACATCGTAGATTATATCCGAATAATATTCCAACTACTTGGGCTGCTTTGAAAACTGCTATGCGTACACGTTGGGTTCCACCATATTATCAACGTGAATTACTTCAAAAATTGCAGCGTTTAAGACAAGGAAAAAAATTCTGTAGAGGAATATTATCAGTAATTACAAACTGGCATGATTAGATGTGGTATTGTTGAGGATAATGAAGCTATGCTTGCAAGTTTTATGGGTGGATTCAATAGAGATATTCAGACCATTCTAGAGTATAAGGAGTATAATAATATCACTCGTTTATTCCATCTTGCTTGTAAAGTTGAACATGATGTGTAGGATCGACAGGCATTGGCACGAACTAACTATTCTGCAGGTTGACCTTCCTCATGGACACCGTTTGCATCCTCTACTTCCACACATTCTACTACATCGGCACCTCCATCAGCTGCCACCTCCAGTCGTGATACAAGAAAGCATGCACAACCACCCCTATCTACCAAGAGCACTCCTGTTGGGCCTGTACAGAGCTCTTCTTCTTCCATGGCATCAACAGGGCACACAAGTGATATTATTTGTCGTCGCTGTAAGGAAGAGATTGCAAATCTCAGCGTGTGATGATTGCTACTGAGGATGGTGGTTATCAGTCCGCTAGTGACTATGATGAGGAGACTTTGGCTCTTATTACACGTGAAGAACACGGTGGAGATGATTCTGAAAATGAGACGCAATACATGGCTCCAGAAGACGCTGGCATGCATGAATGTTTAGTTGCTCAACGTGTTTTGAGTGTGCAGGTCACACAAGCAGAGAAAAATCATAGGCATAATTTGTTCCATACAAAGGGAGTTGTGAAGGAACGTTATGTTCGCGTCATCATAGATGGAGGGAGCTGCAACAACTTTGCTAACATGGAGATGGTGAAGAAGCTATCTCTCACCATAAGACCACATCCACATCCTTACTGTATCCAATGGTTCAATAACAATGGCAAGGTTAAGGTAACACGTACTGTTCGTGTGCATTTTAGTATCTCTGCATATGTTGATTATGTTGATTGTGATGTGGTACCCATGCAAGCATGTTTGACAGAGGCAAAGGTATCCCGTCTTTCGATGATATGATGGATATCGCTTTGGTGGAAGTCGACTTTGACGATCCGACTACGAACATGCGAGGACGTCGCGCCTTAGCAATTGCTAAACCAACTCCGAGAGGTTATTGACCATGCGAGAGCATGATCAACCTGACCACGAAGGTCTATTTCCTGCAAAAAATGAGGAACGAGCAAGAAACTAAGATTGCAATCTGGATATTGCGAATATAAGATGAAAGCTTTATTGATCAAGGTGGGTTTCTGTGATGTCTTGGTCTGGTCGTTGAACACAAAGGAAGTACGCGAAGTTGCAACTATGGCAAACTTTTAATCTAAACAAAACCCAAAGTCTAAATGACGCCCTAAGGGTTGTATATATGGAGGAAGAGGGGGAATTTCGTGGCCCTTGGAGGAGGGGACCGAAACCAACCCTAACTCTTGTTTCCTCACACATACAGACTCTAAAAACATCCTATACGTAAGTATTTCTAAATTACATGGGTTTGGCCCAATAATAAGGTGACGCAGCACCTACAATAGCCTCTGGACAAAATTTATGAAGTGACATCTTGTATATTTTGTCCAAGGCTTCATGCACTCCTTATGGTGGCTTCAAAGTCCTGAAATCATCACTTGCAACTCCGTTCTTGTTCCCCTTGCGCATGCCATCATCTCCATGCTTGGTCTTGCTCCAGTGTTCATCCCTCTTATCCATGCCAGGCCCTTCATTTGTAAGCAAAACAAATGTATCCAATTTAGGAAGCATCATGTTCTCATGAACATTAGAATCATTACCAAGAAACGAAAGTACCTGGTAATTTAATTGGCGTGCGTGAGCTCTAGTAATTGGTCCTGCATATGTATCAGTAGGGGCTGTGGGTGTAACTTTGTTAGTGATGTCCTCATCATCCTCCCCTTCTTGAATTGAAGTCATCCTCGACGGAATCTCATCTTCCTAACCCAAGTAAGGCTTCAAATCTGCAATGTTCAAAGTCGGACTAACCCCAAAATCTGCAGGCAACTCATGTTTATATGCATTATCATTTATTTTTTCTAACACCTTAAAAGGACCATCAGCACGTGGCATTAGCTTTGACTTGCGCAAATTAGGAAACCTATCCTTACGCAAATGTAACCAAACAAGATCTCCAGGTGCAAAGACAACACGTTTACTACCCTTATCTCCAACAATTTTATATTTAGCATTCATGCGCTCAATATTTTCCTTAGTTAACTCATGCATTGTTAAGATCAATTCAACATGTTGTTTAGCATCAAAATTAACCTTCTCCGAAGATGGAAGAGACAACAAATCAATAGGTGCATGAGGTAGGAAACCATACATAATTTCAAAAGGTCACATCTTAGTGGTAGAATGCAGCAACTGATTATAAGCAAATTCAATATGAGGCAAGCATTCTTCCCACATTTTCTTGTTATTCTTCAAAACAGTCATAAGCATGGTAGACAATGTTCTATTGACTACTTCAGTTTGTCCATCAGTTTGGGTATGACATGTAGTACTAAAAAGCAGTTTAGTCCCCAACTTAGCCCATAAACATCTCCAAAAGTGGCGAAGAAATTTAGTATCACGATATGATACAATAGTATTTGGCACACCATGCAAGCGAATAATTTCACGAAAGAACAAATCAGCAACATTAACAGCATCATCGCTTTTATGACATGGTATAAAGTGTGCCATTTTCGATAACCTATCCATGACAACAAATATGCTATCCCTCCCCTTCTTTGTTCGAGGTAAACCTAAAACAATGTCCATAGATATATCCTCCCAAGGAACACTAGGTACAAAGGCATATATAAACCATGAGGATTCAGTCGTGACTTAGCTTTTTGACATGTAGTGCAGCGAGCAACAAAACACTCAACATCCCATCTCATCTTTGGCCAAAAGAAATGTGTAGCAAGTATATCCTCTGTCTTCTTCACGCCAAAGTGTCCCATTAATCCTCCTCCATGCGCCTCCTGCAACGACAAAAGATGAACGGAGCTAGTTGGAATGCATAACTTGTTAGCACAAAACACAAATCCATCGTTAACAACAAACTTGTTCCAAGTTCTCCCTTCCTTACAATTCTGCAATACATCTTTAAATTCAGCATCATGCACATATTGATCTTTGATGGTCTCCAAACCAAATATTTTAAATTCAAGTTGTGAAAGCAAAGTATAACGATGAGACAACGCATCAGCAATAACATTTTCTTTACCCTTCTTGTGTTTAATGACATAACGGAAAGTCTCAATGAATTCAACCCATTTAACATGTCTACGGTTCAGTTTTGCTTGACTTTTAATGTGTTTCAAAGATTCATGATCAGAATGATAACAAATTCCTTGGGCCATAAATAATGTTTCCATGTTTTTAAGGTCTGAACAAGATCATATAATTCTTTATCATAAGTAGAATAGTTCAGACTAGGCCCACTCAATTTTTCAGAAAAGTATGCAACAGGTTTTCCATCTTGTAATAACACACCTCCTAATCCAATTCCACTAGCATCACATTTAAGCTCAAAAGTCTTATTAAAATCAGGAAGTTGGAGTAAAGGAGCATGTGTCAACTTATCTTTCAATACCGTGAAGGCATCTTCCTGTGCGGTAACCCAAACAAAAGGCACATCCTTCTTTGTAAGCTCGTTGAGAGGTGCAGCAATGGTGCTGAAATCTCTCACAAAATACCTATAAAAACCAGCGAGGCCAAGGAAACTCCTCACTTGTGTGACCGTTTTGGGCTGCGGCCAACTCTCGATAGCTTCAATGTTGGCTTTATCAACTTGAATTCCTTGTGGAGTAACAACATAGCCAAGAAAAGATACTCGGTCGGTGCAAAAGGTGCACTTTCCAAGGTTACCGAACAAACGTGCTTCACGTAGAGCAATAAAAACAACACGTAAATGTTCCAAATGTTCATCCAAAGATTTACTATAAATCAGTATATCGTCAAAATGGACTACCACATGAAACTTCATTCATTAATCTCATTAAAGTACTATGTGCATTAGTTAAACCCAAAAGGCATGACTAACCACTCATATAAACCAAACTTAGTTTTAAATGTTGTTTTCCATTCATCTCCCAATTTCATACGATTTTGATGGTATCCACTACGCAAATCAACTTTGGAGAATATTGTAGAGCCACTCAATTCATCAAGCATATCATCTAGCCTAGGAATAGGATGACGATAACGAATAGTAATATTATTAATGCCTCTACAATGAACATACATATGCAACGTACCATCCTTTTTCGGCACTAGAATAATAGGAACAACACAAGGGCTAAGTGATGTAGGGTGGAACCCTAGATAGCTGATCTTTCACGAAAGGAGCGGATCCCGCGAAGAATCACGAGGAACACGAGGGGAAAACACAAAGGGGGACACAAGAGAAACACTCAAACAAACAAGAACGATCACACATATGCTAGATCCAAGTACACATAGAGATCACACGATCCAAAGTCAACAAGCGACGATACAAAGGGTAACCGGTTCTTCTCCGAAAGAAGGTCTTGATGGGGGGCACCCTAGAGGGGGTCTTGAATCCAACGTGGATCTTCTCCGAAGAGGGGCCGCGGTCTCTCTCAAGGAGTAGATCTGTATGGATGAGCAAGGCTCTATCTCACAAATGAGCTATCACAGTGCTAACCCTAGAAAGAGGGAGGAGGAGTATATATAGTCTAGGTGGGCGAAGGGGTACACGAGCCTCGGGCCCTTACACTGTTCATAGAAAGGGGAGGCCGGATGTCCGGGCGTCGGGCCAGATGTTCGGGCTGTCGGGGATGGCCTTGACGCTCTTTGGATGGAGGGTGCTGGATTTCCGGGAATCGGGCCGGATGTCCGGGCTAGGCCAATGTCCGGGCTGGGGCCAGATGTCCCGGGCCTGTAGATGCCTGGTGGCTGGGCGGCTGCTGCTCCAAGGGCGAGATGTCCGGGGTTGTGGCCGGATGTCCGGTGCCTGGAAGCTGTTCTTGACTCCTTCCGTTGGTTCTTTTCATCCGTGAACTTGGGGACTTGTCCATCTTCACGTGCATCTTTGGGAGGGTCTTCTTGGTACCTGATCATGCACAACATTCCAGACTTAGGTAGTAGCCATGTCTCAAGAGGATCATATGTGATATCACTAAGGAAGGAAGTCACCTCGGTCTCGAGAGCTCTAGCTCTAGCTCTGAAAGTGCAACTATCCCTAGGTGGTTTTGGTAATTCATAACAACATATAGCTCATTGAGCTAATGCTATTCCAAGATGATCATTTCAGGAAAGCTCAATGATTGGCCTGGCATGGATGGTGAAAGTGGAACCCTCAAAATGCTAGGGACAAAGGATTGGCTCTAGCTCATATGCTCAAGACTCATCATTTCACATTTTAGTGATCCAAGATCACATTGAGTCTTTAGGAAAAGCCAATACTATCAAGGAGGGATGAGGTGTTGCTTAATGAGCCTCTTGCTTCAAGTGCTTAATGATATGCTCCAAAATCCTCAGCTACTTTCCCATATCCACATTTGACCTAAACCCAAAGCCAAACTCGGCCCTACCGATTCTTTCAATCCGGCGCCACCGAGTTTCACATGTGATAGCCACTGCCAAACCCTAAGCAAATCGGTTCTACCGATAGGGATCTCGGTCTCACCGAGATGGGATTGCAATCTCTCTGTTTCCTTTTCGTAACTTTTCGGTCTCACCGAAAGAGCGGACCGGTCCCACCGACATTGCAATGCAAACTCTCTATTTCCTTTTTGTAACTTTTCGGTCTCACCGAAAGAGCAAATCGGTCCCACTGAGTTTACCTGACCATCTCTCTGGTTAGCTTATTACCAAATCGGTCTCACCGAGTTTGTGTAATCGGTCTCACCGAGATTATGTTATGCCCTAACCCTAACCATATCGGTCCTACCGAGTTGCATGTCAGTCCCACCGAAAATCACTAACGGTCACTAGGTTTACTATTTCGGTCCGACCGAGTTTGTTGATTCGGTCCCACCGAGATTGGTAAATTGTGTGTAACGGTTGGATTTTGTGTGGAGGCTATATATACCCCTCCACCTCCTCTTCACTCGTGGAGAGAGCCATCAGAACACATCTACACTTCCAACTCATATTTTCTGAGAGAGAACCACCTACTCATGTGTTGAGGCCAAGATATTCCATTCCTACCATATGAATCTTGATCTCTAGCCTTCCCCAAGTTGCTTTCCACTCAAATCTTCTTTCCACCAAATCCAAATCCTGTGAGAGAGAGTTGAGTGTTGGGGAGACTATCATTTGAAGCACAAGAGCAAGGAGTTCATCATCAACACACCAATTGTTACTTCTTGGAGAGTGGTGTCTCCTAGATTGGCTAGGTGTCACTTGGGAGCCTCCGACAAGATTATGGAGTTGAACCAAGGAGTTTGTAAGGGCAAGGAGATCGCCTACTTCGTGAAGATCTACCGCTAGTGAGGCAAGTCCTTCGTGGGCGATGGCCATGGTGGGATAGACAAGGTTGCTTCTTCGTGGACCCTTCGTGGGTGGAGCCCTCCGTGGACTCACGCAACCGTTCCCCTTCGTGGGTTGAAGTCTCCATCAACGTGGATGTAGGATAGCACCACCTATCCGAACCACGGGAAAAACATCCGTATCTCCAATTGCGTTTGAATTCTCCAAACCCTTCCCTTTACATTCTTGCAAGTTGCATGCTTTATTTTCCACTGCCAATATACTCTTTGCATGCTTGCTTGAATTGTGTGATGATTGCTTGACTTGTCCTAAAATAGCTAAAATATGCCAAGAACTAAAATTGGGAAAAGGTTAAGTTTTTATTTGGTCAAGTAGTCTAATCACCCCCCCTCTAGACATACTTTCGATCCTACAAGTGGTATCAGAGCTTTGGTCTCCATTTGCTTTGATTTCCATAGCTTTTGGTGGTCATAGCCTTGGTTTCACAACCTAGGAGAGTATGGCGTCTAGCGAGGGAAATTATCACCGTAGATGTCCTTACTTTGATGGTACTAATTTTGCTAGTTGGAAGCATAAAATGAAAATGCATATTCTTGGACATAACCCCGCCGTTTGGGCTATTGTGTGTGTTGGTTTGCAAGGTGACTTCCTTGATGGGAGAGAACCAAACCGTGAAGCTACCGCGGATGAGTTGAAGATGTTGCAATACAATGCTCAAGCTTGTGATATTCTCTTCAAAGGATTGTGCCCCGAAGAATTCAACAAAATCAGCCGTCTTGAGAACGCAAAGGAAATTTGGGACACTTTGCTTGATATGCACGAAGGTAACGACTCCGTCAAGGAATCCAAATTGGATGTGCTTCAAAGTCAACTTGACAAGTTCAAAATGAAGGATGGTGAAGGTGTCGCTGAAATGTACTCTAGGCTTGCTCTCATCACAAATGAAATTGCCTGCTTAGGAAGTGAAGAGATGACCGATAGATTCATCATCAAGAAGATTCTAAGAGCCTTGGATGGAAAATATGATACCGTGTGCACATTGATCCAAATGATGCCCAGTTACAAAGATCTCAAGCCAACGGAGGTAATTGGTAGAATTGTTGCTCATGAGATGTCACTTAAGGATAAAGAGGAACTTCACAACAAATCAAGTGGTGCCTACAAAGCCTCATGTGAAGCCCCTACATCATCAAGTGAGAAACAAAACTTCAATGAAGAATTGAGCTTAATGGTGAAAAACTTCAACAAGTTCTAAAAGAGTAGAAGCAAAGATAGAAGCTCCAAGTCAAGGTTACAATGACAAAAGATCTTCTAGTCGAGAGAGAAATTGCTAAAATTGTGGAAGACCTGGACACTATTCCAATGAGTGTACGGCTCCCTACAAGAGAAGAGAAGACTCTCCAAAAAGAAGAAGCAAAAGAGAAGAATCACCACCAAGAGAGAGAAGGAGTAGAGATGATCGTTATGAACGAAGATACTCACGGAGAAGCAAGGATTCGGAAAGGAAAGAAAAATCATCAAGGAGCTACACAAAACGAAGACATCAAGCTCATGTTGGTGAATGGGTATCCGGCTCCGACTCCGACAACCACTCCGAGAGAAGTTATCACTCTGATTCCGAATATACTCAAGATGAAGGTGTTGCCGGTCTAGCACTTGTGTCAACCAACTCCTACGATATATTTGCCTCACAAAATGAAGGAATTGGAAGATGCTTCATGTCCAAAGGTCCTAAGGTAACACACCCCGAGTATGTTGATTTTAATAGTGATGAAGATGACTTGTTAGGTGATGATGATTTACTTGTTGACAACTCTAGTGATGAATACTGTGATGAAACGTCAATTAATCATGCTAATCAAGATAAAACGAATGACAATGATAAGGAGAAGATTGAGGCTCTAACTAAAGAACTAAATACTCTTAAGTTAGCTCATGAAACTATCTTCGAAGATCATCGAGAACTTTTAAGAGCTCATGAGAAGTTATGCTTTGAAAAGCTCAATCTTGAGAAAGAGCATGAGTTTTTAAAGGCAATCAATGATGATCTCCGCAAGAAAAGTTCTTCTTACATTGCCAAGCGTTTACTCTTATCCACTTACATGCCTCAAGTCAAGTCTAGTAACAAGAACAAGAAAGATTCTTCCTCTATTAGTAACAATGATCATGCTAAATCCAATATTGTTGCTTCTAGTAGTTCTCTTGATTCCACTAATGATTATCTTAGCCAAGTTACACTTGAGCAAGAAAATAGCTTATTGAAGGGAATTATAGAGAAAGGAGTGTACAAAAGCCTTGCCAGGAGTAAGCAATTTGAGGAAATTGTGCGCAAGCAAGGAAGGCACCGGAAGAATCAAGGTGTTGGTTTTGAACGAAAGTTCAATGCCAATGGAGTTGAGTGGGAAGAAGATCAATACCCCAAGACAAAGTTTGTTCCTCAACAAGAGAAGTCTGATACTTCCTTCAAGGGGACACAAGCTCAAGATGATCTTCCACCACAAGACTACAAGCAAAAAGGCAAGGACAAGCTTCAAGACGAAATTGATGCATTTGAAGAAGCTCCTAAGACCTTAGTCAACTGGATTCCCAAGACCACTTCAAGTTCCACTTCATAAAGTACGACTACAACTCCAAGGATTCCCATCAAGATGGTGTGGATCCAAAAGAATAAGAACTAGAGAGTTCTTGAGGGTGACTCCGCCAACATACTTCACTCTTATCATTTTGGCAAGAAAAAGTGCAATCAACTTCCACATCTTGCACTAGTTCAAGGAGTCACGAACCCTCTTGTTGGTAAGACAAGGGACAAGGTAACCTAAAAGTTTTCATGGACATCATCTTGTGTGTGCATCACTCTATGTCTATGGATATCCTTGCTTGTTCCTTGTGGGACTAACCCATGTAGGTTGAAAGTGCAATTCACTCAAATGGATAGCTCCAAGTGATCTACATCAACATTGAGCATCCACATCTTCAACATCTACATGAAGTCATCATCGACAAAACCCAAGGTTAGTTCATCCCTCTTAGGGGGGATATCACATCTAGGGGGAGCTTTACACTAAGACTTGAGCTAAAGCAACTATAAAGATGTGAACACAACAATGCTTTACGTAAAAGTGGTAACCCCACTTGAGCTTAAACGATGAGTATGACCTATGATCAAGTGTTCTCACTTGACTCCTAAGTCAATATACTCATATATAGATGACCTAGTCATCGCCAATTGCTTGATAGATGCTAGAATTGGTTGTGCATGCTTTGTCACATATTTCAATTGCCATTTTATTGTGTGAGCATGTTGGTTGCATATTTTACTCATTCGAGGACATCCACTTGTTGTTTTGATTGTTTGGTTTTATTTCCTTTTGCCAAGTGGATGGACAAGAATGCCTAAGAACCTCCTCTAGCCATCTATGCTTTTCTCGTCTCAAACTCTATTCATGCTACATCACAAAATTTGATCAAGTCAGATTCGAACCACTCTGTGTGAGGAGCACTTGGAGTCCCCGATTCGTCATAGACTTAAATTTCCAAAACCTCTTTGTGATTCTCGGTCTGACCGATATCCTACTTTCGGTCCTACCGAGATCATTAAGTTAATCTGAATTTTCGATCTTGGTGCAACCGATTTGAACCATTCGGTCACACCGAGTTGCAATAACAGTATACAGTTTTGCATCTCGGTGCCACCGAGTTGTTCCACTCGGTCACACCGACAGGGTCGGGCTATATATAGGCACGGGCAAAAATTTGGAAATTTCTCCGAACCCCTTCACCCGCGCGATAGCTCGCTCTGCCAACGTGGTCTCCGGATCGTCTCCTCGCCGCCAGCCGCCTCCAGTCGCTGGTCTCCATCGCCGTCAACGGAATTCAACCCCGCCGTTGCCGCCGTAGCGAGTCTCCGCCGAACTAGGGTATGGACTCGATCTTTGTGCTATCCCCAATCTGATTCCTAGCACATTGTGATCCTATTGTTTCTTGCCACGATTGAAACACTCCTATCCAGTCAATGCGTTCGTAGAATAGGATTGATTCGAAAATTTTAGGGTTAGGTTTCCGCCGAAACCATCTCGGACCCACCGAGTTGAAAAACTCGGTCCCACCGATTTGGCTCATGCCATTGCACAAGTGAGACTCGGTCTGACCGAGAATTACTAATCGGTGTGACCGATTTTGGAACTTTGTGAAACCCTAGCAGTCTCGGTGCCACCGAACTGTGACTCGGTCTGACCGAGTTCACTAGTTTAGGTTCCAAAACTGTTTCGGTATCACCGAGTTTAAAAATCGGTAGATCCGAGATGATTTCAGTGGGAAACTAAAACTAAGATTTTGAATCATTCTTTTGCAAAAAATCTCTGCATTTTGTGATGCTCATCCACTCTACCTCATCTATAAACTATTCATAGGGTCAGCAGTCAGCTTGTTCATCATGTCAGATCAGAGTGACAGCTAGAATGTGTCAGAACAGCAAGTGCACATGAGTGAGGGCACTAGTCCCTCCAGTTCTTCAGATGAAGGTAGCAGGAGCACCCCTAGCAACCTGCCAAAAGCTGCCACCAGACAAAGGAAGAAGAGAGCCTCAGACTCAGAGGATGAAGACTATGTGGCAGAAGAGGAAGCAACTTCCAAGAGAGTTGTGCTCAAGAAGGAATATGGCCCAGCACAGAGCACAAAGCCAGGGATGAAAGTCAAAAGGCCAGCAGGAAGGCAGCCTATGCCAAAGGCGAGAGCCTCAACTCAGATTCCTGAAAAGCCTGAACCCAAAGAGGTTGCTGTAGAAGGGAAGAAGAGGAAGGACAGGATCAAAAAGACCACTGCTAGAGTGCTTGGGAGATCCTCAATCATGAGAGATTCTGAAGAGGGAGAGGAAGAAGAGGTTGCTGCACCAGCACCTAAGGCACCTAAGCTTATGGGTGATGCTACCAGGACAGGGGCTGCTGCATCAAAGCCCAAAGAAGCACCCAAAGCTGCCTCCAAGCCCAAGTCAGCTCCAAAGAGGAATACAAGGAGCATACCAGCTGCTGAGAAGAACAAGGCCCAAGTGCCTGACATTGCTGAGGAAGAAGAAGGTCAAGTGCTCAGAAAGCTTAAGCCCAAGATCCCAGACCACAATGATGCTCATCCTGTGGCTGAGGACATGAAAATCAGAAGATATTCAGGGCTCAGGAAGTGGAGAGAAGCAGATCCATATGCTTCAAGGAGAAGAACTGCTGTTGACTACAGGTTCCACACAAAGGAACAGCAGGACTTCGATGAGACAGTTTTGCTTGATAAGAAGCCCATTGTTTGTGACATGAGATGGGTTGATTGGGAGTACATCAAGGACAATGAAGAGCACTATCCTGGAGTGCAAGACAGCTTCAAAGCTTGTGGAGTAGCAGACTTTGTTGGGCAGAAGCTCACAAAGTGGAATGAAGAGCTGATCATGCAGTTCTACTCCACAGCACACTTCTATCCAGATGGCAGGATAGTGTGGATGTCTGAAGGCACTAGATACCAATCTACAGTTGCTGAATGGGCTCAGCTGATCAATGCCCCAGAAGAGCAGGAAGATGACTTGGATATCTATGCCAAGAAGAAGATGGATCACAATTCCATGTCAAACATGTACAAGGAGATCCCAAATGAAGCTCTTGAAACTTTCAAGTTTGGCTCAGTGCATTATCTTCTGTCAGGGCTGCCAACTATCAACTGGATCCTTAGGCACACTCTATTGCCTAAGTCAGGATATCACAAGATGATCAGAGGCCATGCAATAAATTTGCTTCATATATTTGATGTGCCACAGAAGTTCAAGGTGATGAGCCTCATGGTAGAGACCATTAAGAGGATAGCAGCTGATCAGAAGAGGAGCTGTGGATATGCCCCACAAATTCAGGAGTTAATCAACTCAAAGATGGGCACAGGCACATACTTGTTGGACAAGGAACATTTGCCTATTCATCTAGATTTTGAAGACAATCAAGTTGTGATGAATGAGAATGAACCATCATCAGTTCAAGCACAAGCAAAGAAGGAGAAGGCAAGGAAGGAGAGAGCTGCCGAGATGCCAACTCAAGAGGAGGCATCTGAGTATTTCTTGAAAACCAAACAAGAGCAGCTTGGTTACTTGATTGCATCCACACTGAGGATTGAGAAAGGACTGGCCACCCTCACTCAGAATCAGCAGAGCTTAGAGAGGATCATAGAACAAAAGTTCTATGACATGGATGTCAATGTAACAGAGATTCAGTCTGTAGTGGAGCAACTTCAAGATGACATGCAGGAGAGAAGAGGGAAGACTACAACTGATGCATTTGCTAGAGTGCCACGAGCTCAGAGGTCGATTGCAGTGCCAGTTCCTGACACCAGAGCCACCACCTCAGCTCCAGCCACAGCACCAGCCCAACCAGCTCCAGCATCTACTTCAGCTCCAACTCCAACCACGTCTACAGAAGGCTTTGTCCTTGGAGTGATCCAGGCTCCACCTCCACCAGAAGATCAAGCCTGAGAGTCGATCTAGCACTATGCATTTTCTAGGAACTTTTTGGTAAATTGTTGCCAAAGGGGGAGAAAAATGTATAGATCATAGGCTTCGAGAGAGAGAGTGTTGCTTTTCTTTCTTGCTTTATTTGGTGGTTTTTCAACTTTGTTTGCTTTTGGTTGAGGTACTTTGATATGCTTGTGATACATTGATGATCATGTGTTTGATCATAAGTTACACTTATGCATGCTTGATATTATCCTATCTATCTTATGTGATCATTCACTTTTCTTGGTGATGAGTGCATGTATTTAATTCTTATCTTTTTGAGCGCTCCACCAAGATGTATGTGACATGGAAGAGTAACCCATGACTCTAACTCTTTGTGCATTTGCAGTCCAAAGCAAATTTTAAATATGCACAAATTTAGGGGGAGCTCTTACTTATCACATACTTCTCAAAGCAACGATATATTTCATTCTTATTATTATTTGTCGAAGCTTTGATCTATATGTTGTCATCAATTACCAAAAAGGGGGAGATTGAAAGTGCAACTATCCCTAGGTGGTTTTGGTAATTCATAACAACATATAGCTCATTGAGCTAATGCTATTCCAAGATGATCATTTCAGGAAAGCTCAATGATTGGCATGGCATGGATGGTGAAAGTGGAAATCCCAAAATGCTAGGGACAAAGGATTGGCTCTAGCTCATATGCTCAAGACTCTTCATTTCACATTTTAGTGATCCAAGATCACATTGAGTCTTTAGGAAAAGCCAATACTATCAAGGAGGGATGAGGTGTTGCTTAATGAGCCTCTTGCTTCAAGTGCTTAATGATATGCTCCAAAATCCTCAGCTACTTTCCCATATCCACATTTGACCTAAACCCAAAGCCAAACTCGGCCCTACCGATTCTTTCAATCCGGCGCCACCGAGTTTCACATGTGATAGCCACTGCCAAACCCTAAGCAAATCGGTTCTACCGATAGGGATCTCGGTCTCACCGAGATGGGATTGCAATCTCTCTGTTTCCTTTTCATAAATTTTCAGTCTCACCGAAAGAGCGGATCGGTCCCACCGAGATTGCAATGCAAACTCTCTGTTTCCTTTTTGTAACTTTTCGGTCTCACCGAAAGAGAAAATCAGTCCCACCGAGTTTACCTGACCAACTCTCTGGTTAGCTTATTACCAAATCGGTCTCACCGAGTTTGTGTAATCGGTCTCACCAAGATTACGTTATGCCCTAACCCTAACCATATCGGTCCTACCGAGTTGCATGTCAGTCCCACCGAAAATCACTAACGGTCACTAGGTTTACTATTTCGGTCCGACCGAGTTTGTTGATTCGGTCCCACCGAGATTGGTAAATTGTGTGTAACGATTGGATTTTGTGTGGAGGCTATATATACCCCTCCACCTCCTCTTCACTCGTGGAGAGAGCCATCAGAACACATCTACACTTCCAACTCATATGTTCTGAGAGAGAACCACCTACTCACGTGTTAAGGCCAAGATATTCCATTCCTACCATATGAATCTTGATCTCTAGCCTTCCCCAAGTTGCTTTCCACTCAAATATTCTTTCCACCAAATCCAAATCCTGTGAGAGAGAGTTGAGTGTTGGGGAGACTATCATTTGAAGCACAAGAGCAAGGAGTTCATCATCAACACACCATTTGTTACTTCTTGGAGAGTGGTGTCTCCTAGATTGGCTAGGTGTCACTTGGGAGCCTCCGACAAGATTGTGGAGTTGAACCAAGGAGTTTGTAAGGGCAAGGAGATCGCCTACTTCGTGAAGATCTACCGCTAGTGACGCAAGTCCTTCGTGGGCGATGGCCATGGTGGGATAGACAAGGTTGCTTCTTCGTGGACCCTTCGTGGGTGGAGCCCTCCGTGGACTCACGCAACCGTTACCCTTCGTGGGTTGAAGTCTCCATCCACGTGGATGTAGGATAGCACCACCTATCCGAACCACGGGAAAAACATCTGTGTCTCCAATTGCGTTTGAATTCTCCAAACCCTTCCCTTTACATTCTTGCAAGTTGCATGCTTTATTTTCCACTGCCAATATACTCTTTGCATGCTTGCTTGAATTGTGTGATGATTGCTTGACTTGTCCTAAAATAGCTAAAATCTGCCAAGAACTAAAATTGGGAAAAGGTTAAGTTTTTATTTGGTCAAGTAGTCTAATCACCCCCTCTAGACATACTTTCGATCCTACAAGCTCGTGTCATAGGTCCTCTTGGCACTTCGTGAGACGATGGTAGGTCCATGGGGATGACTGTAGGATGCTCCACATCATCTCCTCTCCCTTGGGAAAGATCCGACCTTGGATCGAAATCCTCATTACCAAGGTAGGGCGAGAGATCTTTGACGTTGAACATGTCGCTCAAGGAGTACTTGTCTCGTGGAATGTCGATCTTGTAGATGTTGTTGCTGTAGCGTTCAAGCACCTTGAAGGGTCCATCCGCTTGTGGTAGAAGTTTGGGCTTGCGTTGATAGAGGCGAGGTGTCCCGATCTTTCGATGAGATGATAACTATTGATTTGGTGGAGACGACTTTGACGATCCAACTACGAACGTGCACGACGTTGCACCTTAGCAATCGCTAAACCAACTTCGAGAGGTTATTGACCACGCTGGAGCACGATCAACCTGACCACGAAGGTCTATTCCTGCAAGAAATCGAAGAACAAGCAAGAATATGATTAAGCAATCTGAATATTGTGAGTATGGATGAAGTATTGGTAAAAGCGGGGTTTCATAAGCGGTCTTGGTCTGGTGGTTGGACACAAACGAAGAACACGAAGTTGTAGCGATGGCTAACTTCTAACTAAACAAAACCTAAGTCTAAATGATGCCTTGAGGGCCATATTTATAGGGGAAAGGAGAGGGGATTTCGTCCACCCTTGGCAAGGTGGGACTAAAATACCTCCTGGTTCGTTTCCCCTACAATATGGACTCTGAAAACAGCCTATGAAGTAGTATTTCGAAATTACATGGGCCTGCCTAAAAATAAGGTGGCGCGGCACCAATAATAAGCTATGGACGAAATTTATAAAAGTCCATGTTCTATATTTCGTCCATCTTCTTGAATGTCATCATGGTGGCTTCAAAGTGTGGAAATCTCCACTACAAACTCTGTTCTTGTTCTCTTCGCACGCGCCTTCATCTTCATGCTTGATAATGCTCCAATGTTCATCCTTCTTGTCCATGCTAGGTCCTTCAACTGTAAGCAACAAAAATGTATCAAAGTTAGGCAACATCATATTCTCATGAACTTCAGAAACAATACCAAGAAACGAAAGTACCTGATAATATAACTGGCGTGCACGATCTATACTAATCGATCCAATAGGTATAGTAGTAGGTGTTGTGGGTGTAACTATGGCCTCCATGTCCTCATCATCCTCCCCTTCTTGAAAACAAAGCCATCCTCGGCTTTGCCTAATCTGAAATGTGGCTAACAAAAGAGACAAGGTGTACACGTTGTATATGTATATGTCATCCATTTTTACTGACCTCGGTTGTGGCACATGTGACACAGTTATACAATAGCACCCTTCAAAAGTCGTGAAATATAAAGCCAATATATTATCACAAGAAGTCAAAGGCATGAAAATGTTGTAACTTAGTTTGCACATGTAAGTGAAGCTCTTATTCATATCAAAAGATTGATAGTGCTTATCATTAAACCATCCCAACATTGGTGAATAAACTTTATTTGATTCAAAATTACATGCTACCATATGCTTAAATAAGCAAACATGCAACAATTTATTCGACACGGAATCATCACCAAGATTGGAGGTCATATCAAAATGATTGAACATTGGCAAAATTATTTTCAAATGTATTTGATCCAAATCTGATTTATTCTCTAATTCACATGGTTCTTTTGCATCAATAGTTAATTCAATGGTCTCACGCAAAATTGTTTGATCACATGGCAAAGTCAAATCACCAACATAGTCCTCTAAAATAGCTGGTGTGATCAAAGTAGTAGGTAGCTCATCGCATGGTGCATCTAAATTGGCAAGACATTCATCATAGTCATGTGGAGGTGGAAGACCAGTACCTTTGTCATTACCTCTTATGATTAACTCAGATGATGTAGGCACTCTCGGTGGTGATGTGTCACATGGTGGAGGTGATTTAGTCCTCACAACAACGGATGTGGTTGTCGAAGTATGCCTAGTAGTTGAAGGGGAAACCGTATCAACTCTTGGAATGTGCAGCCCTACTAGTTGAAGGGCCAACATGTCATTTTATTTCATGTTCAGCTTTGCAAGCAAGATGAAACAAATGGTCCATATGATAACACTCTTCATTCATTAGTATCTCCTGAATATCATGGTTTAACCCTCCCCAAAATCTATCCATAAAATCATCTTTAGTTTCCTCTAAAAAGGAGTGCAACAAGGTAGTTTGTAAATCATCATAATATTTTTTTACGGTGTCACTACCTTGTTTTAAATGTTGTAGTTTTTTAATCATGCCACGAGTATAATATACATCGACAAATCTATCTCTCATGACAAGTTTTAAATCATCCCAAGTATTAGGTACATAATCAGGGTATAACCGACAATGTTCACTCCACCAAACAGTGGCAAAACGAATGAATGTACGAACCGCGAGCTTAAATTTTTATGCTCAGAAAAATTATGGGAAACAAATATAGCATTTATTTCGAAATCCCATTCAATGTATAAATCAGGCTTAGAACGACCATTAAAAGGTGGCATGGGAACAAGAACCTGATTGTGTGCATTCTGATGTCTTTGTACCTCTTGAGATGGCGGTTGTATTTTTTGAGGTGATGGCGCGTCTCTGATGATCGATGAAGCCAAACTGACTCTGGAACCGCCATGATTAGTAGAAACAAGAAACAAAATCCAAGAATAATGTTCCTATGAACTACTGGGATGTGGTGGTAAAATGCTCACATTAGAGCAAAATTCAATGTCTTGCAAGTTATTACCATGCAACAGGTGGTGACCGGCAACCAACGGTGTCAAATAACTCCAAAAGTTGGTAAAGCGATTGCCAGGTAAACGTATGTATGCACGGTGTAGAAATATGTGGAGCTAGGCTGGCTTTAAATATGTGGAGAAAAATGTATAACCACGTTAATTAATGCAAGCTAAAAATTCGTTCAAAGTGGTTAAGTGCTGCTCCTAGGCTAGACTGCACTAGAGACGCGAGTCTAAAACACAAATGAAATTCATGCGACAGCGGACTGATGAAACAGAACACTTGCATAGTCCAAAGGTACTATATGTTGTTCAAAACAAATGCTCAACTGTCCAAATAAACTGGTACTGGTACTTGTCACGTAATCTCTGAAACTGCCAATCATGCCACGCAAGGACTAGGTCCCTTTAGTATTGTAAACTAGTAGGGCTGCTCTTCTCCTATTTTTTCAATATAACACTGCGCATGGTTTGGCAAGGGAATCAATCCCAATAGCTATATGCACTTTTCTTCTTTCCAAACGCGCAACCTTTTTTTGTGGCCGACCCTACCTTCACACGTAGAATCTCTCAACCACCAAACCATTTTTTTACTAGTCCCACTCTCTTATCTCCACATTTGGCTCTGCGTGTCAACCAAGATATTCTGGTTTCGAAACAGCACCAAGATTGGAAACTTAAACCAGTAGGATTTTCGACGAAAAAAACACAACCAACAGTTTCCTTTTCTTGTAATTTCGCTGGGAAACCCAAACTTGCCAACAAAACTGATGTGTTTCCTCCAAAATACGTATCTTTCCTTCCCTAAATATCTCTCTTAATATTTTTTTATAAATCTCCACGGATCTGATTCTCAAGACCACAAATCCAATCTTTCCAAACCAACTCAACAAACCAGCTTTCAATAACTTTTTTAGAGCTAATTACACTTATAGTACATGAACTTGCGCGGTGGGTATAGATTCATACATAAACATGAGAAATGATACAAATGGGTCCCTAAACTATAATTTCAGATACATTTTGATACATTTGCTGTTAAATCTAACGGTGTGACAGTAACTTGCAGCCCACTATGTTCTGTGTATACGCATGCGGTGTTGGAGAACGTTGCAGAAAACAAAAAATTTCCTACAGTTTCACCAAGATCCATCTATGAGTTCATCTAGCAATGAGTGATCGGATTGCATCTACATACCTTTGTAGATCGCGAGCGGAAGCGTTCAAGAGAACGCGGATGAGGGAGTCATACTCGACGTGATCCATATCACCGGACATCCTAGCGCCGAACAGACGGCACCTCCGCGTTCAACACACGTACGGTCAGCGTGACGTCTCCTCTTTCTTGATCCAGCAAGCGGGAAGGAGAGGTTGATGAAGATCCAGCAGCACGACGACGTGGTGGTGGATGCAGCAGTCACCGCAGCAGGGCTTCGCTGTTCTTCTGCGAGAGGGAGAGGTGTAGCAGGGGAGAGGGAGGCGCCAAGAGTCAAGGGTGCGGCTGCCCCTCCCTCCCCCCCTTTATATAGGCTCCCCAAGGGGGGCGGCGGCCCAAGGAGATGGGATCTCCTAGGGGGGGCGGCGGCCAAGGGTGGAGTGGCCCCCAAGGCAAGTGGGGCGCCCCCGCCCTAGGGTTTCCAACCCTAGGCGCAGGGGGTGGGCCAAGGGGGCGCACCAGCCCACTATGGGCTGGTTCCCCTCCCCACTTCAGCCCATGGGGCCCTCTGGGATGGGTGGCCCAACCCGGTGGGCCCCCGGGACCTATCCGATGGTCCCGGTACAATACCGGTGACCCCCGAAACTCTCTCGATGGCCGAAACTGCACTTCCTATATATAATTCTTCACCTCCGGACCATTTCGGAACTCCTCGTGACGTCCGGGATCTCATTTGGGACTCCGAACAACTTTCGGGTTACTGCATATTCATATATCTACAACCCTAGCGTCATCGAACCTTAAGTGTGTAGACCCTACGGGTTCGGGAGACATGTAAACATGACCGAGATGGCTCTCCGGTCAATAACCAACAGCGGGATCTGGATACCCATGTTGGCTCCCACATGCTCCTCGATGATCTCATCGGATGAACCACGATGTCGAGGATTCAAGGAACCCCGTATACAATTCCCTTTGTCAATCGGTATGTTACTTGCCCGAGATTCGATCGTCGGTATCCCAATACCTCGTTCAATCTTGTTACCGACAAGTCACTTTACTCGTACCGTAATGCATGATCCCGTGACCAGACACTTGGTCACTTTGAGGTCATTATGATGATGCATTACCGAGTGGGCCCAGAGATACCTCTCCGTCATATGGAGTGACAAATCCCAGTCTCGATTCGTGCCAACCCAACAGACACTTTCGGAGATACCTGTAATGTACCTTTATAGTCACCTAGTTACGTTGTGATGTTTGGCACACCCAAAGCACTCCTACGGTATCCGGGAGTTACACGATCTCATGGTCTAAGGAAAAGATACTTGACATTGGAAAAACTCTAGCAAACGAACTATACGATCTTGTGCTATGTTTAGGATTGGGTCTTGTCCATCACATCATTCTCCTAATGATGTGATCTCATTATCAATGACATCCAATGTCCATAGTCAGGAAACCATGACTATCTGTTGATCAACGAGCTAGTCAACTAGAGGCTTACTAGGGACATGTTGGTGTCTATGAATTCACACATGTATTACGATTTCCGGATAACACAATTATAGCATGAATAAAAGACAATTATCATGAACAAGGAAATATAATAATAATGCTTTTATTATTGCCTCTAGGCCATATTTCCAACAGTCTCCCACTTGCACTAGAGTCAATAATCTAGTTACATTGTGATGAATCGAACACCCATGGAATTCTGGTGTTGATCATGTTTTGCTCTAGGGAGAGGTTTAGTCAACGGATCTGTTACATTCAGGTCCGTATGTACTTTACAAATATCTATGTCTCCATCTTGAACATTTTCACGAATGGAGTTGAAGCGACGCTTGATGTGCCTGGTCTTCTTGTGAAACCTGGGCTCCTTGGCAAGTGCAATAGCTCCAGTGTTGTCACAGAAGAGTTTGATCGGCCCCGACGCATTGGGTATGACTCCTAGGTCGGTGATGAACTCCTTCACCCAAATTGCTTCATGCGCTGCCTCCGAGGCTGCCATGTACTCCGCTTCACATGTAGATCCCGCCACGATGCTCTGCTTGCAACTGCACCAGCTTACTGCCAAACTTTGTGACTTAGAGTCATCCAGGTTTGTGTCGAAGCTAGCGTCGACGTAACCCTTTACGACGAGCTCTTCGTCACCTCCATAAACGAGAAACATGTCCTTAGTCCTTTTCAGGTACTTCAGGATATTCTTGACCGCTGTCTAGTGTTCCTTGCCGGGATTACTTTGGTACCTTCCTACCAAACTTACGGCAAGGTTTACATCAGGTCTGGTACACAGCATGGCATACATAATAGACCCTATGGCTGAGGCATAGGGGATGACACTCATCTCTTCTATATCTTCTGCCGTGGTCGGACATTGAGCTGAGCTCAATTTCACACCTTGCAACACAGGCAAGAACCCCTTCTTAGACTGATCCATATTGAACTTCTTCAATATCTTATCAAGGTACGTGCTTTGTGAAAGACCTATGAGGCGTCTTGATCTATCTCTATAGATCTTGATGCCTAATATATAAGCAGCTTCTCCAAGGTCCTTCATTGAAAAACTCTTATTCAAGTAGGCCTTAATGCTGTCCAAGAGTTCTCTATCATTTCCCATCAAAAGTATGTCATCTACATATAATATGAGAAATGCTACAGAGCTCCCACTGAAGGAAATATGCCCTAGAGGCAATAATAAAGTTATTATTTATTTCCTTATTTCATGATAAATGTTTATTATTCATGCTAGAATTGTATTAACCGGAAACATAATACATGTGTGAATACATAGACAAATAGAGTGTCACTAGTATGCCTCTACTTGACAAGTTCATTAATCGAAGATGGTTATGTTTCCTAACCATAGACAAAGAGTTGTTATTTGATTAATGGGATCACATCATTAGTTGAATGATCTGATTGACATGACCCATTCCGTTAGCTTAGCACCCGATCGTTTAGTATGTTGCTATTGCTTTCTTCATGACTTATACATGTTCCTATGACTATGAGATTATGCAACTCCCGTTTGCCGGAGGAACACTTTGTGTGCTACCAAACATCATAACATAACTGGGTGATTATAAAGGAGCTCTACAGGTGTCTCCAAAGGTACATGTTGGGTTGGCATATTTCGAGATTAGGAGTTGTCACTCCGAATGTCGGAGAGGTGTCTCTAGGCCCTCTCGGTAATGCACATCACTTAAGCATTGCAAGCATTGCAACTAATGAGTTAGTTGCAGGATGATGTATTACGGAACGAGTAAAGAGACTTGCCGGTGATGAGATTGAACTAGGTATTGGATACCGACGATCGAATCTCAGGCAAGTAACATACCGATGACAAAGGGAACAACGTATGTTGTTATGCGGTCTGACCGATAAAGATCATCATAGAATATGTAGGAGCCAATATGGGCATCCAGGTCCCGCTATTGGTTATTGACCGGAGACGTGTCTCAGTCATGTCTACATTGTTCTCGAACCGTAGGGTCTGCACGCTTAAGGTTTCGATGACAGTTATATTATGAATTTATGAGTTTTGATGTACCGAAGGAGTTCGGAGTCCCGGATGAGATCGGGGACATGACGAGGAGTCTCAAAATGGTCGAGACATAAAGATTGATATATTGGATGACTATATTCGGACACCGGAAGGGTTCCGGAGTATTATCGGATAAAACCGGAGCACCGGGGGGTTACCAGAACCCCCCGGGGGGTTAATGGGCCACATGGGCCTAATGTGGAGAAGAGGAAGGGGCTGCCAGGGCAGGCTGCGCGCCCCCTCTCCCCCTAGTCCGAATTGGACAAGGAGGGAGGGGCGGCACCCCCCCCTTTCCTATTATCCCTCCACCTCTCCTAGTTGGACAAGGAATGGGAGGGGAGTCCTACTCCCGGTAGGAGTAGGACTCCTCCTGCGCGCCTCCATAGGGCCGGCCGCACCCCCCCCCCCTTGGATCCTTGATATACGGAGGCAAGGGGGCACCCTAGAACACACAATTGATCAACGTGATCGTTCCTTAGCCGTGTGCGGTGCCCCCTTCCACCATATTCCACCTCGATCATATCGTTGTAGTGCTTAGGCGAAGCCCTGCGTCGGTAGTACATCATCATCGTCACCAAGCCGTTGTACTGACGGAACTCATCCCCGAAGCTTTGCTGGATCGGAGCCCGGGGAGCGTCATCGAGCTGTACTGTGTTAAGAACTCAGAGGTGCCGGAGTAACGGTGCTTGGATCGGTCGGATCAGGAAGACGTACGACTACTTCCTCTACGTTGCGTCAACACTTCCGCTTCGGTCTACGAGGGTACGTAGACAACACTCTCCCCTCTCGTTGCTATGCATCACCATGATCTTGCGTGTGCGTAGGAATTTTTTTGAAATTACTACGTTCCCCAACAGTGGCATCCGAGCCTAGGTTTTATGGTTTGATGTTATTTGCACGAGTAGAACACAAGTGAGTTGTGGGCGATATAAGTCATACTGCCTACCAGCATGTCATACTTTGGTTCGGCGGTATTGTTGGATGAAGCGGCCCGGACCGACATTATGTGTACGCTTACGCGAGACCGGTTCTCCCGACGTGCTTTGCACATAGGTGGCTTGCGGGTGACAGTTTCTCCAACTTTAGTTGAACCGAGTGTGGCTATGCCCGGTCCTTGCGAAGGTTAAAACGGCATCAACTTGACAAACTATCGTTGTGGTTTTGATGCGTAGGTAAGATTGGTTCTTGCTTAAGCCCGTAGCAGCCACGTAAAACTTGCAACTAACAAAGTAGGGGGTGTCTAACTTGTTTTTGCAGGGCATGTTGTGATATGATATGGTCAAGACATGATGCTAAATTTTATTGTATGAGATGATCATGTTTTGTAACTGAGTTATCGGCAACTGGCAGGAGCCATATGGTTGTCGCTTTATTGTATGCAATGCAATCGCCCTGTAATGCTTTACTTTATCACTAAGTGGTAGCGATAGTTGTAGAAGCATAAGATTGGCGAGACGACAACGATGCTATGATGGAGATCAAGGTGTCGAGCCGGTGACGATGGTGATCATGACGGTGCTTCGGAGATGGAGATCACAAGCACAAGATGATGATGGCCATATCATATCACTTATATTGATTGCATGTGATGTTTATCTTTTATGCATCTTATCTTGCTTTGATTGGCGGTAGCATTATAAGATGATCTCTCACTAAATTATCAAGAAGTTTTCTCCCTGAGTATGCACCGTTGCCAAAGTTCGTCGTGCCCAGACACCACGTGATGATCGGGTGTGATAAGCTCTACGTCCATCTACAACGGGTGCAAGCCAGTTTTGCACACGCAGAATACTCAGGTTAAACTTGACGAGCCTAGCATATGCAGATACGGCCTCAGAACACGGAGACCGAAAGGTCGAGCGTGAATCATATAGTAGATATGATCAACATAATGATGTTCACCATTGAAAACTAATCCATTTCACGTGATGATCGGTTATGGTTTAGTTGATTTGGATCATGTAATCACTTAGAGGATTAGAGGGATGTCTATCTAAGTGGGAGTTCTTAAGTAATATGATTAATTGAACTTAAATTTATCATGAACTTAGTCCTAGTAGTATTAGCATATCTATGTTGTAGATCAATAGCTCGCGTTGTTGCTTTCATATGTTTATTTTGATATGTTCCTAGAGAAAATTGTGTTGAAAGATGATAGTAGCAATGATGCGGATTGGATCCGTGATCTGAGGTTTATCCTCGTTGCTGCACAGAAGAATTATGTCCTTGATGCACCGCTAGGTAACAGACCTATTGCAGGAGCAGATGCAGACGTTATGAACGTTTGGCTAGCTCAATATGATGACTACTTGATAGTTTAAGTGCACCATGCTTAATGGCTTAGAATCGGGACTTCAAAGACGTTTTGAACGTCATGGACCATACGAGATGTTCCAGGAGTTGAAGTTAATATTTCAAGCAAATACCCGAGTTGAGAGATATGAAGTCTCCAACAAGTTCTATAGCTAAAAAATGGAGGAGAATCGCTCAACTAGTGAGCATGTGCTCAAATTGTCTGGGTACTACAATCGCTTGAATCAAGTTGGAGTTAATCTTCCAGATAAGATAGTGATTGACAGAATTCTCTAGTCACCATCATCAAGTTAGTAGAACTTCGTGATGAACTATAGTATGCAAGGGATGACGAAAATGAATCCCGAGCTTTTCATGATGATGAAATCAATGAAGGTAGAAATCAAGAAAGAGCATCAAGTGTTGATGGTTGACAAGATTACTAGTTTCAAGAAAAGGGCAAAGGGAAAAAGGGGAACTTCAAGAAGAACAGCAAGCAAGTTGCTGCTCAAGTGAAGAAGCCCAAGTCTGGTCCTAAGCCTAAGCCTAAGTGCTTCTACTGCAAAGGGACTGGTCACTGGAAGCGGAACTACCCGAAGTGATTGGCGGATAAGAAGGATGGCAAAGTAAACATAAGTATATTTGATATACATGTTATTGATGTGTACTTTACTAGTGTTTATAGCAACCCCTCAGTATTTGATACTAGTTCAGTTGCTCAGATTAGTAACTCGAAACGGGAGTTGCAGAATGAACAGAGACTAGTTAAGGGTAAAGTGACGACGTGTGTTGGAAGTGGTTCCAAGATTGATATGATCATCATCGCACACTCCCTATACTTTCGGGATTAGTGTTGAACCTAAATAAGTGTTATTTGGTGTTTGCGTTGAGCATAAATATGATTTGATCATGTTTATTGCAATATGGTTATTCATTTAAGTAAGAGAATAAATTGTTGTTCTGTTTACATGAATAAAACCTTATATGGTTACACACCCAATGAAAATGGTTCATTGGATATCGATCGTAGAGATACACATATTCATGATATTGAAGCCAAAAGATGCAAAGTTAATAATGATAGTGCAACTTATTTGTGGCACTGCCGTTTAGGTCATATTGGTGTAAAGCACATGAAGAAACTCCATGCTGATGGGATTTTGGAATCACTTGATTATGAATCAGTTGATGCTTGCGAACCATGCCTCATGGGCAAGATGACTAAGACTCTGTTCTCCGGAACAATGGAGCGAGCAACAGATTTGTTGGAAATCATACATACTGATGTATGTGGTCCGATGAATATTGAGGCTCGCGACAGGTATCATTATTTTCTGATCTTCACAGATGATTTGAGCAGATATGAGTATATCTACTTGATGAAACATAAGTCTGAAACATTTGAAAAGTTCAAAGAATTTCAGAGTGAAGTGAAAAATCATCGTAACAAGAAAATAAAGTTTCTACAATTTGATCGTCGAGAAGAGTATTTGAGTTACGAGTTTGGCCTTCAGTTAAAAACCAATGTGAAATAGTTTCACAAATTCATGCCACCTAGAACACTACAACATTATGGTGTGTCCGAACATCGTAATCATACTTTACTAGATATGGTGCGATCCATGATGTCTCTTACTGATTTACCGCTATCGTTTTGGGGTTATGCTTTAGAGACGGCCGCATTCACGTTAAATAGGGCACCATCAAAATCCGTTGAGACGACGCCTTATGAACTATGGTTTGGCAAGAAACCAAAGTTGTCGTTTTCTTAAAGTTTGGGGTTGCGATGCTTATAAGAAAAAGTTTCATCATGATAAGCTCAAACCCAAATCGGAGAAATGTGTCTTCATAGGTTACCCAAAGGAGACTGTTGGGTACACCTTCTATCACAGATCCGAAGGCGAGACATTCGTTGCTAAGAATGGATCCTTTCTAGAGAAGGAGTTTCTCACGAAAGAAGTGAGTTTGAGGAAAGTAGAAGTTGACGAGGTAACTATACCTGCTCCCTTATTGGAAAGTAGTACATCACAGAAAACTGTTTCTGCGACACCTACACCAACAAGTGAGGAAGCTAATGATAATGATCATGAAACTTCAGGACAAGATACTACTGAACCTCGTAGATCAACCAGAGTGAGATCCACGCCAGAGTGGTACGGTAATCCTGTTCTGGAAATCATGCTACTAGATCATGATGAACCTACGAACTATGAAGAAGCGATGGTGAGCCCAAATTCCGCAAAGTGGCTTGAAGCCATGAAATCTGAGATGGGATCCATGTATGAGAACAAAGTATGGACTTTGGTTGACTTGCCCGATGGTCGGAAAGCAATTGAGAATAAATGGATCTTCAAGAAGAAGACTGACACTGACGGTAATGTTACTGTCTACAAAGCTCGACCTGTTGCAAAAGGTTTTCGACAAGTTCAAGGGGTTGACTACGATGAGACCTTCTCACCCGTAGCGATGCTTAAGTCCGTCCGAATCATGTTAGCAATTGCCGCATTTTATGATTATGAAATTTGGCAGATGGATGTCAAAACTGCATTCCTGAATGGATTTCTGGAAGAAGAGTTGTATATGATGCAACCGGAAGGTTTTGTCGATCCAAAGGGAGCTAACAAAGTGTGCAAGCTCCAGCGATTCATTTATGGACTGGTGCAAGCCTCTTGGAGTTGGAATAAACGCTTTGATAGTGTGATCAAAGCATTTGGTTTTGTACAGACTTTCGGAGAAGCCTGTATTTACAAGAAAGTGAGTGGGAGCTCTGTAGCATTTCTGATATTATATGTGGATGACATATTACTGATTGGAAATGATATAGAATTTCTGGATAGCATAAAGGGATACTTGAATAAGAGTTTTTCAATGAAAGACCTCGGTGAAGCTGCTTACATATTAGGCATAAAGATCTATAGAGATAGATCAAGACGCTTAATTGGACTTTCACAAAGAACATACCTAGACAAGATTTTGAAGAAGTTCAAAATGGAATAGTCAAAGAAAGAGTTCTTGCTTGTGTTACAAGGTGTGAAGTTGAGTAAGACTCAAAACCCGACCACGTCAGAAGATAGAATGAGAATGAAAGTCATTCCCTATGCCTTGGCCATAGGTTCTATAAAGTATGCCATGCTGTGTACCGGATCTATTGTATACCCTACACTGATTTTGGCAAGGGAATACAATAGTGCTCTAGGAGTAGATCACTGGACAGCGGTCAAAATTATCCTTAGTGGAATAAAGATATGTTTCTCGATTATGGAGGTGACAAAAGGTTCGTCGTAAAAGGTTACGTCGATGCAAGTTTTGACACTAATCTAGATGACTCTAAGTCTCAATCTAGATACATATTGAAAGTGGGAGCAATTAGCTAGAGTAGCTCTGTGTAGAGCATTGTAGACATAGAACTTGCAAAATACTTACGAATCTAAATGTGATAGGCCCGTTGACTAAAATTATCTCACAAGCAAAACATGATCACACCTTAGTACTCTTTGGGTGTTAATCACATAGATATGTGAACTAGATTACTGACTCTAGTAAACCCTTTGAGTGTTGGTCACATGATGATGTGAACTATGGGTGTTAATCACATGGTGATGTGAACTATTGCTGTTAAATCACATGGTGATGTGAACTAGATTATTGACTCTAGTGCAAGTGGGAGACTGAAGGAAATATGCCCTAGAGGCAATAATAAAGCTATTATTTATTTCCTTATTTCATGATAAATGTTTATTATTCATGCTAGAATTGTATTAACCGAAAACATAATACATGTGTGAATACATAGACAAACAGAGTGTCACTAGTATGCCTCTACTTGACTAGTTCATTAATCAAAGATGGTTATGTTTCCTAACCATAGACAAAGAGTTGTTATTTGATTAACGGGATCACATCATTAGTTGAATGATCTGATTGACATGACCCATTCCGTTAGCTTAGCACCCGATCGTTTAGTATGTTGCTATTGCTTTCTTCATGACTTATACATGTTCATATGACTATGAGATTATGCAACTCCCATTTGCCGGAGGAACACTTTGTGTGCTAACAAACGTCACAACGTAACTGGGTGATTATAAAGGAGCTCTACAGGTGTCTCCAAAGGTACATGTTGGGTTGGCATATTTCGAGATTAGGATTTGTCACTCCGAATGTCGGAGAGGTATCTCTGGGCCCTCTCGGTAATGCACATCACTTAAGCCTTGCAAGCATTGCAACTAATGAGTTAGTTGCAGGATGATGTATTACGGAATGAGTAAAGAGACTTGCCGGTAACGAGATTGAACTAGGTATTGGATACCGACGATCGAATCTCAGGCAAGTAACATATCGATGACAAAGGGAACAACGTATGTTGTTATGCGGTCTGACCGATAAAGATCTTCGTAGAATATGTAGGAGCCAATATGGGCATCCAGGTCCCGCTATTGGTTATTAACCGGAGACGTGTCTCGGTCATGTCTACATTGTTCTCGAACCGTAGGGTCCGCACGCTTAAGGTTTCGATGACAGTTATATTATGAGTTTATGAGTTTTGATATACCGAAGGAGTTAGGAGTCCCGGATGAGATCGGGGACATGACGAGGAGTCTCGAAATGGTCGAGACATAAAGATTGATATATTGGATGACTATATTCGGACACCGGAAGGGTTCCGGAGTATTATCGGATAAAACCGGAGCACCGGGGGGTTACCGGAACCCCCCAGGGGGTTAATGGGCCACATGGGCCTAATGTGGAGAAGAGGAAGGGGCTGCCAGGGCAGGCCGCGCGCCCCCTCTCCCCCTAGTCCGAATTGGACAAGGAGGGAGGGGCGGCGCCCCCCCTTTCCTATTCTCCCTCCACCTCTCCTAGTTGGACAAGGAACGGGAGGGGAGTCCTACTCTCGGTAGGAGCAGGACTCATCCTGCGCGCCTCCATAGGGCCGGCCGCACCCCCCCATTGCATCCTTGATATACGGAGGCAAGGGGGCACCCTAGAACACACAATTGATCAACGTGATCGTTCCTTAGCCGTGTGCGGTGCCCCCTTCCACCATATTCCACCTCGATCATATCGTTGTAGTGCTTAGGCGAAGCCCTGCGTCGGTAGTACATCATCATCGTCACCACGCCGTTGTACTGACGGAACTTATCCCCGAAGCTTTGCTGGATCAGAGCCCGGGGAGCGTCATCGAGCTGTACGTGTGCTAAGAACTCGGAGGTGCCGGAGTAACGGTGCTTGGATCGGTCAGATCGGGAAGACGTACGACTACTTCCTCTATGTTGCATCAATGCTTCCACTTCGGTCTACGAGGGTACGTAGACAACACTCTCCCCTCTCGTTGCTATGCATCACCATGATCTTGCGTGTGCGTAGGAATTTTTTTGAAATTACTACGTTCCCCAACACCCACTCACTTTCTTGTAAACGCAGGCTTCTCCATAAGTCTGCGTAAACCCAAACGCTTTGATCATCTCATCAAAGCGAATGTTCCAACTCTGAGATGCTTGCACCAGCCCATAAATCGAGCATTGGAGCTTGCACACCTTGTCAGCATTCTTAGGATCGACAAAACCTTCCGGATGCATCATATACAATTCTTCCTTTAGGAAACCATTAAGGAATGCCGTTTTGACGTCCATTTGCCATATCTCATAATCACAGAATGCGGCAATTGCTAACATGATTTGGACGGACTTCAGCTTCGCTACGGGTGAGGAAGTCTCATCGTAGTCAACCGCTTGAACTTGTCAATAACCCTTAGCGACAAGCCTAGCTTTATAGATGGTCACATTACCATCCGCGTCTGTCTTCTTCTTAAAGATCCATTTATTTTCTATGGCTCTCCGATCATCGGGCAAGTCGGTCAAAGTCCATACTTCCTTTTCATACATGGATCCTATCTCGGATTTCATGGCTTCCAGCCATTTGTCAGAATCCGGGCCCGCCATTGCTTCTTCATAGTTCGAAGGTTCACCGTTGTCTAACAACATGATTTCCAAGACAGGGTTGCCGTACCACTCTGGTGCGGAACGTGTCCTTGTGGACCTACGAAGTTCAGTAGCATCTTGATCTGAAGTTTCATGATCATCATCGTTAACTTCCTCTCTAGTCGGTGCAGGTACCTCAGGAACATTTTCTTGAGTTGCACCACTTTCCGGTTCAAGAGGTAATACTTCATCAAGTTCTACTTTCCTCCCACTTACTTCTTTCGAGAGAAACTCTTTCTCTAGAAAGGATCCATTCTTGGCAACAAAGATCTTGCCTTCGGATCTGAGGTAGAAGGTATACCCAATAGTTTCTTTAGGGTATCCTATGAAGACGCATTTTTCCGACTTTGGTTCGAGTTTTTCAGGTTGAAGTTTCTTGACATAAGCATCGCATCCCCAAACTTTTAGAAACGACAGCTTAGGTTTCTTCCCAAACCAAAATTCATACGGTGTCGTCTCAACGGATTTCAACGGAGCCCTATTTAAAGTGAATGCGGCAGTCTCTAAAGCATAGCCCCAAAATGATTGCGGTAAATCGGTAAGAGACATCATAGATCGCACGATATCTAATAGAGTGTGATTATGACGTTCGGACACACCATTATGCTGAGGTGTTCCAGGCGGCGTGAGTTGTGAAACTATTCCACATTTTCTTAAGTGTGTGCCAAATTCGTGACTCAAGTATTCTCCCCCACGATCTGATCGCAAGAACTTGATTTTCCTATCACATTGATTCTCAACCTCACACTGAAATTCCTTGAACCTTTCAAAGGTCTCAGACTTGTGTTTCATTAAATAGACATACCCATATCTACTCAAGTCATCAGTGAGGGTGAGAACATAACGATAGCCACCGCGAGCTTCAACACTCATTGGACCGCACACATCAGTATGTATGATTTCCAATAAGTTGGTTGCTCGCTCCATTGTTCCTGAGAACGGAGTCTTGGTCATTTTACCCATGAGGCATGGTTCGCACGTGTCAAATGATTTGTAATCAAGAGACTCTAAAAGTCCATCTGCATGGAGCTTCTTCATGCGTTTGACACCTATGTGACCAAGGCGGCAGTGCCACAAGTATGTGGGACTATCATTATCAACTTTACATCTTTTGGTATTCACACTATGAATATGTGTAGCATTATGCTCGAGATTCATTAAGAATAAACCATTCACCATTGGAGCATGACCATAAAACATATCTCTCATATAAATAGAACAACCATTATTCTCGGATTTAAATGAGTAGCCATCTCGAATTAAACGAGATCCTGATACAATGTTCATGCTCAAAGCTGGCACTAAATAACAATTATTGAGGTTTAAAACTAATCCCGTAGGTAAATGTAGAGGTAGTGTGCCGACGGCGATCACATCGACCATGGAACCATTCTCGATGCGCATCGTCACCTCGTCCTTCGCTAGTCTCCGCTTATTCCGCAGCTCCTGCTTTGAGTTACAAATGTGAGCAACTCCACCGGTATCAAATACCCAGGAGCTACTACGAGTACTGGTAAGGTACACATCAATTACATGTATATCACATATACCTTTCGTGATGCCGGCCTTCTTGTCCGCTAAGTATTTAGGGCAGTTCCGCTTCTAGTGACCATTTCCCTTGCAATAAAAACACTCAGTCTCGGGCTTGGGTCCATTCTTTGGCTTCTTCCCGGCAGCTTGCTTACCGGGCGAGGCTACTCCCTTGCCGTCCTTCTTGAAGTTCTTCTTACCCTTGCCTTTCTTGAACTTAGTGGTTTTATTCACCATCAACACTTGATGTTCCTTTTTGACTTCTACCTCTGCTGATTTCAGCATAGCAAATACTTCAGGAATGGTCTTTTCCATCCCCTGCATATTGAAGTTCATCACAAAGCTCTTGTAGCTTGGTGGAAGCGACTGAAGGATTCTGTCAATGACCGCGTCATCCGGGAGATTAACTCCCAGCTGAGTCAAGCAGTTATGTAACCCAGACATAGTGAGTATGTGCTCACTGACAGAACTGTTTTCCTCCATCTTACAGCTGAAGAACTTGTCGGAGACTTCATATCTCTCGACCCGGGCATGAGCTTGAAAAACCATTTTCAGCTCTTCGAACATCTCATATGCTCCGTGTCTCTCAAAACGCTTTTGGAGCCCTGGTTCTAAGCTGTAAAGCATGCCGCACTGAACGAGGGAGTAATCATCGGAACGTGTCTGCCAAGCGTTCATAACGTCTTGTTCTGCAGGGAGAACAGGTGCTTCACCTAGCGGTGCTTGTAGGACATAATCTTTGTTGGCAGCTATGAGGATGATCCTCAGGTTCCGGACCCAGTCCGTATAGTTGCTGCCATCATCTTTCAGCTTGGTTTTCTCTAGGAACGCATTGAAGTTGAGGACAACGTTGGCCATTTGATTTACAAGACATGTTGTAAAGGTTTTAGACTAAGTTCATGATAATTAAGTTCATCTAATCAAATTGTTCAATGAACTCCCACTCAGATAGACATCCCTCCAGTCATCTAAGTATAACACGATCCGAGTTAACTAGACCATGTCCGATCATCACGTGAGACATACTAGTCAACGTCGGTGAACATCTTCATGTTGATCGTATCTTCTATACGACTCATGCTCGACCTTTCGGTCTTCTGTGTTCCGAGGCCATGTCTGTACATGCTAGGCTCGTCAAGTCAACCTAAGTGTTTGCATGTGTAAATCTGTCTTACACCCGTTGTATGTGAACGTTGGAATCTATCACACCCAATCATCACGTGGTGCTTCAAAACAACGAACTGTCGCAACGGTGCACAGTTAGGGGGAACACTTTCTTGAAATTATTATGAGGGATCATCTTATTTACTACTGTCGTTCTAAGTAAACAAGATGTAAAAACATGACAAACATCACATGCAATCAAATAATAATAGTGACATGATATGGCCAATATCACATAGCTCCTTTGATCTCCATCTTGGGGCTCCATGATCATCTTGTCACCGGCATGACACCATGATCTCCATCATCGTGTCTCCATGAAGTTGCTCGCCAACTATTACTTCTACTACTATGGCTAACACGTTTAGCAATAAAGTAAAGTAATTTACATGGCGTTTCTCAATGACACGCAGGTCATACAAAAAATAAAGACAACTCCTATGGCTCCTACCGGTTGTCATACTCATCGACATGCAAGTCGTGATTCCTATTACAAGAACATGATCTCATACATCACATATATATCATTCATCATTCATCACAACTTTGGCCATATCACATCACAGAACACTTGCTGCAAAAACAAGTTAGACGTCCTCTAATTGTTGTTGCAAGTTTTACGTGGCTACAATAGGGTTCTGGCAAGAATGTTTTCTTACCTACGTGAAAGCCACAACGTGATTTGTCAACTTCTATTTACCCTTCATAAGGACCCTTTTCATCGAATCCGCTCCAACTAAAGTGGGAGAGCCAGACACCCGCCAGCCACCTTATGCAACTAGTGCATGTTAGTCGGTGGAACCGGTCTCACGTAAGCGTACGTGTAAGGTTGGTCCGGGCCGCTTCATCCCACAATACCGTTGAAGCAAAATAAGACTAGTAGCGGAAGAAAGTTGACAACATCTACGCCCACAACAAATTGTGTTCTACTCGTGCAAAGAGAACTACGCATAGACCTAGCTCATGATGCCACTGTTGGAGAACGTTGCAGAAAACAAAAAATTTCCTACGGTTTCACCAAGATCCATCTATGAGTTCATCTAGCAACGAGTGATCGGATTGCATCTACATACCTTTGTAGATCGCGAGCGGAAGCATTCAAGAGAACGGGGATGAGGGAGTCGTACTCGACGTGATCCAAATCACCGGACATCCTAGCGCCGAACGGACGGCACCTCCGTGTTCAACACACGTACGGTCAGCGTGACGTCTCCTCTTTCTTGATCCAGCAAGGGGGAAGGAGAGGTTGATGAAGATCCAGCAGCACGACGGCGTGGTGGTGGATGCAGCAGTCACCGCAGCAGGGCTTCGCCGTTCTTCTGCGAGAGGGAGAGGTGTAGCAGGGGAGAGGGAGGCGCCAAGAGTCAAGGGTGCGGCTGCCCCTCCCTCCCCCCCCCTTTATATAGGCTCCCCAAGGGGGGGGCGCCCGCCCTAGGAGATGGGATCTCCTAGGGGGGGCGGCCAAGGGTGGAGTGGCCCCCAAGCCAAGTGGGGCGCCCCCACCCTAGGGTTTCCAACCCTAGGCGCAGGGGGTGGGCCAAGGGGGGTGCACCAGCCCACTATGGGCTGGTTCCCCTCCCCACTTCAGCCCATGGGGCCCTCTGGGATGGGTGGCCCCACCCGGTGGACCCCCGGGACCCATCCGGTGGTCCCGGTACAATACCGGTGACCCCCGAAACTCTCCTGATGGCCGAAACTGCACTTCCTATATATAATTCTCCACCTCCAGACCATTCAGGAACTCCTCGTGACGTCCGGGTTCTCATTCGGGACTCCGAACAACTTTCGGGTTACTCCATATTCATATCTCTACAACCCTAGCGTCACCGAACCTTAAGTGTGTAGACCCTACGGGTTCGGGAGACATGTAGACATGGCTGAGATGGCTCTCCGGTCAGTAACCAACAGTGGGATCTGGATACCCATGTTGGCTCCCACATGCTCCTCGATGATCTCATCCGATGAACCACAATGTCGAGGATTCAAGCAACCCCGTATACAATTCCCTTTGTCAATCGGTACGTTACTTGCCCGAGATTCGATTGTCGGTATCCCAATACCTCGTTCAATCTTGTTACCGGCAAGTCACTTTACTCGTACCGTAATGCATGATCCCGTGACCAGACACTTGGTCACTTTGAGCTCATTATGATGATGCATTACCGAGTGGGCCCAGAGATACCTCTCCGTCATACGGAGTGACAAATCCCAGTCTCGATTCGTGCCAACCCAACAGACACTTTCGGAGATACCTGTAATGTACCTTTATAGTCACCTAGTTATGTTGTGACGTTTGGCACACCCAAAGCACTCCTACGGTATCCGGGAGTTACACGATCTCATGGTCTAAGGAAAAGATACTTGACATTGGAAAAACTCTAGCAAACGAACTATACGATCTTATGCTATGTTTAGGATTGGGTCTTGTCCATCACATCATTCTCCTAATGATGTTATCTCGTTATCAGTGACATCCAATGTCCATAGTCACGAAACCATGACTATCTGTTGATCAACGAGCTAGTCAACTAGAGGCTTACTAGGGACATGTTGGTGTCTATGAATTCACACATGTATTACGATTTCCGGATAACACAATTATAGCATGAATAAAAGACAATTATCATGAACAAGGAAATATAATAATAATGCTTTTATTATTGCCTCTAGGGCATATTTCCAACATGCTGGTCCACCTGTCAGCTGACTAGATATGTGTTGGTGACGACGGCAGAGAGGTTGGACTTCTCGTAGAGCGAAGTTGACGAGGGTATCATACGTGCGGCCTTGACCTTCACCGGCCTGTGTATTCGGTATGTGGCCCGTTGGCAATACGATCTCACTGGTGTACAAAGCTAGCTAGCTTTAACGTGTCGAGCTGCAATATCAATCCACTAGCCTGATTTAGAAGCCACATGCTTGTACGTGAGATATTGAGTTCATTTAATTGCAAAAAGATCGACCAGGTATCCTTCTTTACATAAAACTGTAAATGACCATACTTACAACAATTTATGCGGTCAGTGGTTAGGGCATCTTCAATGGTAAGTCGTAAATTTCCTCCTGCATCTGTTCGTAGACAGGGGAAACAGTTTGTAGACAGGGAGACAGTCATCCAACGCTAGTCGGATACATTTTCACAACAACTCGAACCAACCGGACGAAATTCGTTCAAACATGTCCAGAATTCATATAAACATGGCCGGATTTCATATAAGCATATCGGATTTCATATAAACATGACAGATTTCATTACAAATACATTAAAGCGGTTCTAGGCGGGCTCTGAAGTATAATTAATATCTAATCTAAATGATCGCCGGTGTTCGGTCCCCGTCTCCGGCCATCAGCACCGAGAACTGAAGCTTCGCCATCTCTAGTTCTGTCTCGGTGCTCTCCAGCTCCGCCTCCGTGACCTTCGTTTCCGAAGCCCCGGGAACTGGAGCTGTCTGCCTCAACGTCGCCGCCAAGCTACTAATCGGCCGAAGATGCTCAGCCCACCAAGCTTGACGCCAGGGGACGAGCAGTGGCCTTCCAGGGATACGAGCGGCGGCGGCCTACCGTGCACTACTCTTCCACGCTGTCGGCGGCGCTCGTGGACGTAAGCCCATGGCGGGCATGGCCTTCTTCCACTCCAACGTAAGCCTGTCCTAGTGAGATTTGGCAGCGGAGGGATCCTTGGCGGGGAGCGGTGTGGAGAGAGATGATCGTGGCTATTGCCGGGGCAACGGGCCAGCAGTTCCTATAGCATCGATGGGTGGCAGAGGGCCAGACGGGTGGCGCCGGAGGAGACACCTCGGCAACCGCGTGCCATTAATGTGGGCAACAGACGGACAGATGGGAGTCCGTCGTGCCGTTTGAATGCACGACAGTCGCCTGCACTAGGAAGCAACGCAGGTGGCGCTCTCTCGGCCCGCGCGCCGTTTCAATGCCGGCGCCAGTGAGCGTTCGCATCCGCTTTGACCGGGCAAGAATGTGGGTATTGGTGCTCTGGAGTGGCGCTGACCAAAAACGCGCGGAAGGGGGAGGGGTTTTTAGTGGGTCAGGACGGTCAGAAACGGGTTTGGGATCGGTCTGGACTCCCGCAAACCTCCCCCAATTTTATCTCCGATTTGCGGAAGAAATCACGTCTGAATCGCGCCGCGAACCGATATAGGCCCGCGTTGGATGACTTCCTCGATTCGGATCGTTGCATGAGGTTTGCGTCGGCGTTCGAAATGCCCATAGCCCTGTGCTTGAAACATCTCAAATCCGAAGGTCGAATCCTGCGTCTACATATTTTTATTTGCTTCTTCATCTCTAGTCAACATATACATATACCCACTACCATGCTGGCCTGCGAGTTAACGGCAAGCCTTCCGTTAGATTTAACAGCAGGTGTAGCAAAATGTATCCAAAATTATAGTTCAATGACCCATTTGCATCATTTTTCAACTTTATGTATGATTATGTATCCACCACGCAAGTTTATGTACTATAGATGTATTTAACTCTTTTTTTACCAACGAAATCTCCCCAGCCAAAAAAATGGAACTTCTTATTTTGGGGACCCGGCCAATATTTCTTTCCTTTTACCTCTGATTTTTTTTTTGTTGCTCAACAACCACGTGACCTGAATGAATTGCAAAAGGAAAGATTTCGTGGATCAGGCCCCTAAATCTGGACCATGTTATTTCGAGGTCAACACTTTCCAATCTCCACAATATCACAAAATTAATTGATGCCTTTATATGGAAAACTGGTCCCCAGAAAAATCTTCCAAAAGGCAGGAATCAGTTAGTTATTTGGTAGCCGAACAAAACCTCCTTTTCTCTCTCTTTCCAAACGTGATCTTGCCAACTACTCCTTCTGTGTTTTAGGCCGCACCAAACTTGCCCTATTATTCTGCTTTGTTTTTCCTTTTTTTAATGTGCTAATCCGAACCTTCCAAATCAGGTAATTTACTTTCCTTGTACGTGGCAACAGATCTGAACGTGCCCCTCTCCCCTTTTCTGGCTCAAAAGTAACAAGGCAACTTTTTTTTAAAGCACAATCTCCAAAACTGGAGAAAAGAACCTTGCCAAATAAACAAGCCAATCCACTTTCCTTCTCTCTTTGCGTGGAGAGACAAGTTTTTTTTTCCTTTCTTTTCAATCGGACCGCTGCACTTATTTTTTTTCTTTCACAAAATCCGACGTGGCCGACTTGTACTTTCCATATAAACCAACTAACATGGGAGGGAATCACGTCCTAATCCCAACCGATCTGCTCCTCTTTTTTTCCTAGCTGATTTGGTCTCTTTCCTTTTCAACCGATCCGAGCTTTCTCTCTCTTCTTCCAATTTTTTTAAACGAACCGTGAGATATTGCAACCAACGATGGATGTGTGCACCTAACTTTTTTTTGTGCTTCGGTTTCTACTTGCAAAACGAATCTTGTAGGATATTTCCTCAACTTTTTCTCTCCACGATACTAATGATGCTCCAAGACGGCGACGAACAGCAACAATGGATGGATGTTAGTGGCGGCGACAGTGGTAGCGGAATATGAGAATGAGATGAATGATGGTGTATGTGGATGCGGCGTGAACAAAACGTGACTAGAATTCGAAACTCTAAACGTCTAACACCAAAAGCAGCAACTCGACACACGATGCAACCGAAAATTCAACAATGCAAAAACTAACTGACAATGTCGAAAAGGCTCAGACTGTTTGGGATATGATGAACTAAACTAACTTTTTTGTCGCTTTTTCTTGGACTCTAGGTATGAAGAATACATGTGATCTAGACTATGAAAAATTAGAAAAATCTCACCGAGCAACCTGAAAACTGATATCACTTGATAGAGGCGGGGTGTCCCGATCTTTCGATGAGATGATAACTATCGATTTGGTGGAGACGACTTTGACAATCCGACTACAAACGTGCACGACGTTGCGCCCTAGAATCGCTAAACCAACTCCGTGTAACGCGCCGAGACCGATGTGCCAGGTGTCCTCTAGTTATTCGCTGTTGTTGCTTTGTCATTGCTTGCGTGTCATGCATTGCATACCATGTCATCATGTGCATTTCATTTGCATACGTGTTCGTCTCATGCATCCGAGCTTTTTCTCCGTTGTCCGTTTTGCATTCCGGCGCTTCGTTCTCCTCCGGTGGTCATTTCTACCTTTCTTTCATGTGTGGGGATTAAACATTTCCGGATTGGACCGAGACTTGCCAAGCGGCCTTGGTTTACTACCGGTAGACCGCCTGTCAAGTTTCGTACCATTTGGACTTCGTTTGATGCTCCAACGGTTAACCGAGGGACCGAAAAGGCCTCGTGTGTGTTGCAGCCTAACACCCCTCTAATTTGGCCCAAAACCCACCTAACCCTGCTCCATCATCTAAAGCGTTCGATCACGATCGCGTGGCCGAAAACCGCACCTCATTTGGACTCTCCTAGCTCCCTCTACCTATATATATGTGATCCCCTCCGAATTTTCGCGCAGTCCAAACCCTAAAACTCCTCCGCGCGCCGCCGGACATTTCGTCCCGCGCCGCCGGACATGTCCGGCCACGTCCTCCAGCTCACCCGGGCCAATCGGCAGCCGCCACTTCAGCCGCGCCGCCCTTCTCCTCCACTCGCGCGCCACCACTTGTCCCCGCGCCCCCTCTCTCTCCTCCCGCACCCGCCGCGGCCCGCGGAACCCGGATCGGGCCCGCGCGGGCCCAGAGCCGCCGCCGCCCGCACGCCAGGCGCCCCCACTCGCTGGAATTGCCATCCGCCGCCGCGCCAAGCTTCTCCGGCCAGCACGCCGAAGCCGGCCGGCTCCCGCGCCCCGAGGCCGCCGCCCGCCCCGCCGGCGCCCTGCTCCTTCACCGCGCCGCCCCTCCGGTTCCTCACCGGCGCCGCCACACTCGTCGCCGGGCCGGTCGCCATCCGCCGCCTCCACGACGCCCCGCGCCGCCCGAAGCCCGCGGCCGCGCCGGAGTTGACCTCCGCCAGAGCTCCACCGCCCTCCGCCATCGTTCGTCGCCGGAGACCCGGTCCGGCCAGATCCGATCGGGGAGTGGGATGAGATCCACCACTCCCCCGATCCAAACGGCTTCGTCCCGATCCGGAACCACCCCGTCCCGGATCTCCTCGTCCGCCCGTTGACTTTCCCGGAGAGGTTAAATTTCACTAAGTCCCGAAAATCTCAGATCCATGTGCCCATCTTCATCATGCTATATCTCCGCATCCGTAGCTCCGATTCATGCATATAGCATATCAAAATATTCGTCTCAGAGAGTACATCATTTCATTCCATTGCATCATTTTGATTTGAGCTCATCTTGATGCCCGAAATGCTGCTAGAAGGAGGCTACTTGAGTTAATTGTCAGATCTGCTACTCCATCTTAGACATTTGTCATTTTTGCCATGATTATTGTGTGCATGATATGCCCTTGAGCTCTACATATGTTTTGTTAAGGGTTTTGTTATCTTTCCATAGGTGCAACCCATGTATTTTTGTGATATGTGTGGTGACTAGTGCAAGCTTGCAAAGTGAGGCACTTGGTAATTCTGTTTTCAGGGACTTGGTATTTTCACTAAGTCCTTGAGCTGTTCATCTCATGATGCCATATGTTCATGTTGTTTCCTAGTGATCCGTGCCTCTTTTGAGGATGATCAGTAAAGGAGTTTTGTTAATATTGTAGTGCTCTATCCATCCATGTCTTTGTTTGCAATTATGGAGCAACCTAGGTTGAGTCAATCGAGCTCTACTTTTGCTACTTTGTGAATCTGGGCAGATTGTCAACTCGTTTGCAATTTTGCCGGTGTTGTTGTAGCTGATCCGTGCATGCTATTCTATTGTTCTTGCCATGTCTAGCTTGTAATTTTGTGCCTTCTTTATGGGTGTATGCTTGTATTGCCATGACTTGCACCGTAGTGAGTGCATCGAGTTCGTAAACATGCCTACTTGAGTTATATTTCAGCATGTGTCAGTTTTCACTAAGTCTGAAAACTGATTATGTTTTTGCTATGTTCACATGCTTGCAATTGTATTTTTGTGATCCCTTTTGGCTCAAGGTCACTAAGGGATTTTTGTTAAGCTCTTTGAGTAGCTCCATGCCATGTTTTACTTTGTCATGTTCAGGTCCTATAGCATATAGTTTTGTTGCTCCGAAGAGTGCTATCTGATCTGAAATTCCAAACAAGTGTTAATTTCACTAAGTCTGAGATCTGTTTGCCATTTGCGTTTTTGCCATGCTTGTTTGAACCTCCTAATGGATGATTTGGCCGTAGCTCAGTGCTAGACTTTTGTGAAGCATCTTGAATGCATCCCTACCATGTATTTTGTTGCCATGTTTGAGTGTTGTAGCATGTTCATCTCATTGCATTTAGATGACTACTCGCTGTAAATCGCAGACCCGTGTCCATATTTGAATTGCTTGCCATTTCCAAACCGTAACTCCGATTCCGGTGATCTTTATATCGTTCTCAAGTGATTTCGTCTCATCTTTCCAGTGGCACACTTGGTTTTCCAAGTTGAGCCCAGGTTCTTTCATTCATTTGCAAATCATGCATATGCATCGCATACCGCATCCCGCATATCATACCATGTTCATGTGTTGGTTGTTTACTATGTTGTGTGCTTCTTTTCCGGTGTCTGCTTCTTCGGGTTGGTTCCGATAACTTCATGTTTGTGAGGACCCATTTGTCTATGTCCGTTTGTCTTCTTCATGGACTCGTTCTTCTTCCTTGCGGGATTTCAGGCAAGATGATCATACCCTCTAAATCACTACTATCTTTGCTTTGCTAGATGCTCACTCTTTTGCTATGCCTATGCTGCGATACCTACCACTTGCTTATCCTGCCCCATACTGTTGAACCAAGCCTCTAACCCACCTTGTCCTAGCAAACCGTTGGTTGGCTATGTTACCGCTTTGCTCAGCCCCTCTTATAGCGTTGTTAGTTGCAGGTGAAGATTGAAGTTTGTTCCTTGTTGGAACATGGAGATGTTGTTCCTTGTTGGAACATGTTTTACTTGTTGGGATATCACAATATACCTTATTTAATTAATACATCTATATACTTGGTAAAGGGTGGAAGGCTCGGCCTTATGCCTGGTGTTTTGTTCCACTCTTGCCGCCCTAGTTTCCGTCATATCGGTGTTATGTTCCCGGATTTTGCGTCCCTTACGCGGTTGGGCTATAATGGGAACCCCTTGACCGTTCGCCTTAAGTAAAGCTCTTCCAGCAATGCCCAACATTGGTTTTACCATTTTCCACCTAGCCTATTCTTTTCCCTTGGGAGTCGCGCTCCCGAGGGTCATCGTTATTTTACCCCCCCCCCCCCCGGGGCCAGTGCTCTTCTGAGTGTTGGTCCAAACTTGAGTCCTGTGTAGCGCCCCCTCGGGGAAACTCGAGGTTTGGTTTTAGTTGTATGGAGCGCTCATCTGAGTGTGCCGTGAGAAAGAGATATGTGCAGCTCCTATCGGGATTTGTCGGCACATTCGGGCGGTGTTGCTGGTTTAGTTTTACCCTATCGAAATGTCTTGTTGTACCGGGGTACCGAGTCTGATCGGAATGTCTCGGGTGGAGGTCTATTCCTTCGTTGACCGTGAGAGATTGTGACGGGCTAAGTTGGGACTCCCCTGCAGGGATTTGAACTTTTGAAATCCGTGCCCGCGGTTATGGGCAGATGGGATGTCCGGTTGTAGAAAACCAGAAGTCGACCTTAATTAAAATGAATCAATCGCGTGTGTAACCGTGATGGTCTCTTTCCGGCGGGGTCCGGGAAGTGAACACGGTGGTTGGAGTTATGCTTGACGTAGGTTGCTATAGGATCACTTCTTGATCATAGTTTCTCGACCGTGCTTTGCCTTCTCTTCTCGCTCTCATTTGCGTATGTTAGCCACCATATATGCTAGTCGCTTGCTGCAGCTCCACCTCATACCTTTTACCTTACCCATAAGCTTAAATAGTCTTGATCGCGAGGGTGCGAGATTGCTGAGTCCCCGTGGCTCACAGATACTTCCAAAAACCAGTTTGCAGGTGCCGTTGAGTCCGTGCAGATGCCGCAACCAAGCTCGGGAGGAGCTCGATGAAGATCTTGTCTTTTGTGTTGTTTCGTTCTAGTTGATCAGTAGTGGAGCCCAGTTGGGGGTCGATCGGGGACCTTTGTCGCTTTTGGGGTTCTTCTTTTATTTTGGTTCCGTAGTCGGACCTTGATTGTATTTGGTTGATGTAATGTTTTATTCATGTAATTGTGTGAAGTGGCAATTGTAAGCCAACTATGTATCTTTTCCCTTATGTATTACATGGGTTGTGTGAAGATTACCTCACTTGCGACATATGCCTTCAATGCGATTATGTCTCTAAGTCGTGCCTCGACACGTGGGAGCTATAGTCGCATCGAGGGTGTTACAAGTTGGTATCAGAGCCTTCCCCGACCTTAGGAGCCCCATTGCTTGATCGTTTTAGCAGCCGAGTTGTGTCTAGAAAAATGTTTTGAGTCATTTAGGAATTATATATCGGAGAGTTTAGAAATTCTTTTTACTCCCCAGTCTCCTCATCGCTCTGGTAAGGCATCCTGACGTAGAGTTTTGACTCTTCTCTTCTCAAATTTCACTAAATTTTTTTTAGGATCACGCGGGTATCTTGGAATCGTTCCGATGGTTTTGTGACGAGAACATTGTCTTGGTGCCTCCTGTCAGGGGTTTTGTGAAAGTGTCCCGGGGAGTTGAGCTCTGAGGTGTTGTCGTCATAATTTTATCGTTGCAGTTCTGGAATACCTGAATTTAGTACGCCGACATCGAAAATCTCTTTTATGCAGTTCGTTGGTGAGATAACCTCGACGTCACCCAGTACTGGGGCGGGAGTTCGGGAGTATTGCCATAACTTGTATAACGGATGCTTTTCAAAGGTTGAGGTAGATGATTTCCGAAGGTTTTTGGTTATGTGTTGAAGGATGGATACAGCTGGATGTAGGATTTGCTAGTTTGGGTGAGATATTATGCTTCCCCTGTATCCCCAACACCTGATTGCATAACCGAAAAGTTTCGGGAGTTTCATAGGTGGGAATTCAAGTAGCTCTTAGGATATCTTTCCGACAGATGTATCATATGAAATTGGGGTTCGACGTCTAGTGGTCCGCCTATTCACGGTCGGTTTTACAGTGGTCTCGTTTGTCTTAAAGAGTCCTTGGCTATGCCGACTCGGGGACGCTTCGTATGTCATGTGCACTGCCTTGTACATGATGGTGTTGTACGATCGAGCCCGTGTAGGCCCCACCACGAAAACTTCGGACGAAATCTCTATCATATGTTTGTTCCGGCTTATTCTGCAAGCCAATCCTTTGTTTTGTTTTGAGTTGTGGTATTCGAGTTGCTTCAAAGTCAAGTGTTGATTCCATACCTTCCTCAAGTGGTGTTCTCATACTCCGATGTCAATACTAATCCTTCTCGATCATCGAGTCTGTCATGTCAATCCTTTTCAACCGGTGTGTCTCTCTTCAAGTGGATCCGATCACCTCAACATTCGTAAGATCAATTATCAGTTCTTCTCAACGGTGTTTGTTTCATCCGTCTCCAAGTTGCCTTTGTTCTTTCCCGCCCACCCACCCTTTTTCCTCAAGGACTAAGATTTCTTTATCAAGTATCCTTTTATTTTTGTGAAGTCTCTCCATTCTTTTCCATCAATGTTCTTACCCGGTGGTTCTCAAGAAGATGTTCTACTAGTTCGTCATTCCTCATTCCTTTTCTTCTCCGGTGGTTTCAAGTCAAGCTTTGTTGATCTTACCCTTTTCCTCATTTCAATGCCTTCTCATACCGGTGCACCTCATATTCATTCACTTCTCACTATTCAATTGTTCTGGAGTGCTCAAGATATCTCGAAGATTCGTGTTTCCACTCTACTTTCGTTCAAGTTCTTTCGAGGATGTTCCCTCATTCAAGCCATTTAACTCAACCGGTGCAACCTCTCTTTTAAATCGTTCTACGGTGTTTCTTTTGAGTGGGCCCTAACCCATAGGTCTTTTCCCAGGATCTTACCTGACTCTTCCTATTTTCCCGGAGCTATCCTCAAATTTCTTTTCGAAGTTTGACGTAAGTATGATTTATCATCAGTTAAATGTCTTTCTCCAAGATCTTTCAAATTCATTTCATTGTTGATTCAACTTTTATATTCTTCTTTATTCTGGTGCCTCAATAATTCTTGGTGGTGTTTCTCGTCGTCATTCCCGGATTTGAAGACCAAAGAGGAGTTCCTCCTAAATCCTTACCCGTTCTTCCAAAGATCCATGGTTCTAATTTGTTGCCATCCTCTCATAATTGTTTGGATGTGAGAATTCTTTTTCAATATCCGGAGCAATTCAGGAGTCTTTTCAGTTTGATTCTTCGAAGCCCATCATCTCATAATTATTCATTCCAACTTTCAACTCTCGTTCTCCAAATCATACCGGTGCATCATTCCAGTATTCTGTTATCAGCTTGTGATCTCTTCGTTCTCATGTATATAAATTCCCTCAAGTATCTTCATTGGTTCTCTAATTCTTCCCGGTGTTTCCTTATCTTCTCTTTGTTTATTTTAATTCTTACGGTGGTTCGTTCAAGAGTTCTCTTCCTTCGTGTATCATATCTATGCATTCGTGCTTTCCAAATTCTATCGGTGGATCGTTGAAGACCTTCTCAAGTTTGCGCTATATCTCTCTTAATCTTTCTACGAGGATAAGTAGTATGCCAGATCCGTTGCTTGTTAGCAATTAAATTGTTGAAGGATACGCATAACATAATTCTTATTCTTGTTCCATCCAAGTGATTAATTCCTTTTTTGCGGAGTGGTTCATCATATCATATTCTCAGTTCGAGATGCCTTGTCTTTTCTTTTCCGGAGTTCCAAGCTCTCTCAATTTATTTCATCGCGAAGATCCATCTAATCATTGTAAGGCTTCAACCTTACTCTTCTCATCTTTCTTTTCGTTTGATCATTCTTTTGTTTACCGGAGTTCTTCATGAAGTTTCTGCATGATGGTCCATAAAGGACTTAATCCGTTCTCGAAGCGTTCATCAAGATTCTTTTCACAGAAGCTCAAGCATTCTTCATCTTGTAATCCGGAGTGCAATTCTTTCACACATATCTTTTGAGGTGGTGTTATCTCATTCTTGATAATTTCCCTTCGTGCTTCGTGTTTCACAAGTTATCAAGATGAGGTATTTAAATACATCTATCTCATCATTGGGGTTACCTTGGGTTATATTTCACCTAAAAACTTTCCCTAAGGATTGTTGTTAATAATGGTGCTTATAATTGACCCAAGTTCTTCTTTTATCCTCCCGGTGAATTAAGTTTCTCATCTCCTTGTTTGATATCAATCCAATCTATCGGTTCCGTTAGTGGCAGAATTTCACCTCATAGTTTTGAGATGTTTTCCATAAGCCCACTACTACCTTGATCTTTTTGTTATTGGTTTTTCCAACAACTCTGTGTGACCCTTCTCTTTAAGATGCTTTTTCAGGTGGAAGATGTTGTTTTCTTCTCCGTTGTTTTGTTCCGTCGATACAACTTCTATTCTTTCATTCCGGAGGCATTGTGTTGTTGTTCTCTTCAACCATCTTCTTGTTTTGTCAAGATCATGTTCTTTTCATGATTGTCCATTTAACCGGAGCGTCGTGCCCATAGCTCAAGTTCTTTCATTTTATCAAGTCTTGTATCACTTTTCAATCGAAGTGCTGCCCGAAGTTGTTCTTCCTTGTTCCTCTTTTCTAACGGAGTGTTTTCAACTTCGTTCATCTCCATTACATTCTTTCTTTCATTTTGTTCAACTTCTCAAGGTTCTTTGGTTTCACTCGTTTGTCCAAGAAGCAACTTATTTTACCTATTCTCTTTCTTTTCCGTTGTCCCTCTGGTGCCATTCTAGATCTCGGGACGAGATCCTCTCGTAGTGGTGGAGTGTTGTAACGCCCCGAGACCGATGTGCCAGGTGTCCTCTAGTTATTTGCTGTTGTGGCTTTGTCATTGCTTGCGTGTCATGCATTGCATACCATGTCATCATGTGCATTTCATTTGCATACGTGTTCGTCTCATGCATCTGAGCTTTTTCTCCGTTGTCCGTTTTGCATTCCGGCGCTTCGTTCTCCTCCGGTGGTCATTTCTACCTTTCTTTCATGTGTGGGGATTAAACATTTCCGGATTAGACCGAGACTTGCCAAGCGGCCTTGGTTTACTACCGGTAGACCGCCTGTCAAGTTTTGTACCATTTGGACTTCGTTCGATGCTCCAACGGTTAACCAAGGGACCGAAAAGGCCTCGTGTGTGTTGCAGCCCAACACCCCTCCAATTTGACCCAAAACCCACCTAACCCTGCTCCATCATCTAGAGCGTTCGATCACGATCGCGTGGCCAAAAACCGCACCTCATTTGGACTCTCCTAACTCCCTCTACCTATATATATGTGATCCCCTCCGAATTTTCGCGCAGTCCAAACCCTAAAACTCCTCCGCGCGCCGCTGGACATTTCGTCCTGTGCCGCCGGACATGTCCGGCCACGCCCTCCACCTCACCCGGGCCAATCGGCGGCCGCCACATCAGCCGTGCCACCCTTCTCCTCCACTCGCGTGCCGTCACTTGTCCCCGTGCCCCTCTCTCGCCTCCCGCACCCGCCGCGGCCCGCGGAACCGGGATCAGGCCCGCGCGGGCCCAGAGCCGCCGCCGCCCGCGCGCCAGGCACCCCCGCTCGCCGGAACTGCCATCCGCCGCCGCACCAAGCTTCTCCGGCCAGCGCGCCGAAGCCGGCCGGCTCCCGCGCCCCGAGGCCGCCGCCCGCCCCGCCGGCGCCCTGCTCCTTCACCGCGCCGCCGCTCCGGTTCCTCGCCGCCGCCGCCACACTAGTCGTCAGGCCGGTCGCCGTCTGCCGCCTCTACGACGCCCCACGCCGCCCGAAGCCCGCGGCCACGTCGGAGTTGAGCTCCGCCGGAGCTCCACCGCCCTCCACCGTCGTTCGTCGCCGGAGATCCGGTCCGGCCAGATCCGATCGGGGAGTGGGATGAGATCCACCACTCCCCCGATCCAAACGGCTTCGTCCCAATCCGGAACCACCCCGTCCCGGATCTCCTCGTCCGCCCGATGACTTTCCTGGATAGGTTAAATTTCACTAAGTCCCGAAAATCTTAGATCCATGTGCCCATCTTCATCATGCTATATCTCCGCATCCGTAGCTCCGATTCATGCATATAGCATATCAAAATGTTTGTCTCAGAGAGTACATCATTTAATTCCATTGCATCATTTTCATTTGAGCTCATCTTGATGCCCGAAATGCTATTAGAAGGAGGCTACTTGAGTTAATTGTCAGATCTGTTACTCCATCTTAGACATTTGTCATTTTTGCCATGATTATTGTGTGCATGATATGCCCCTGAGCTCTACATATGTTTTGTTAAGGGTTTTTTTATCTTTCCAGAGGTGCAACCCATGTATTTTTGTGATGTGTGTGGTGACTAGTGCAAGCTTGCAAAGTGAGCCACTTGGTAATTATGTTTTCAGGGACTTAGTATTTTCACTAAGTCCTTGAGATGTTGTAGGATCGAAAGTATGTCTAGAGGGGGGGTGATTAGACTACTTGACCAAATAAAAACTTAACCTTTTCCCAACTTTAGTTCTTGGTAGATTTTAGCTATTTTAGGACAAGTCAAGCAATCATCACACAATTCAAGCAAGCATGCAAAGAGTATATTGGCAGCGGAAAGTAAAGCATGCAACTTGCAAGAATGTAAAGGGAAGGGTTTGGAGAATTCAAACGCAATTGGAGACACGGATGTTTTCTCGTGGTTCGGATAGGTGGTGTTATCCTACATCCACGTTGATGGAGACTTCAACCCACGAAGGGTAACGGTTGCGCGAGTCCACGGAGGGCTCCACCCATGAAGGGTCCATGAAGAAGCAACCTTGTCTATCCCACCATGGCCATCGCCCATGAAGGACTTGCCTCACTAGCGGTAGATCTTCACGAAGTAGGCGATCTCCTTGCCCTTACAAACTCCTTGGTTCAACTCCACAATCTTGTCGGAGTCTCCCAAGTGACACCTAGCCAATCTAGGAGACACCACTCTCCAAGAAGTAACAAATGGTGTGTTGATGATGAACTCCTTGCTCTTGTGCTTCAAGTGATAGTATCCCCAACACTCAACTCTCTCTCATAGGATTTGGATCTGGTGGAAAGAAGATTTGAGTGGAAAGCAACTTGGGGAAGGCTAGAGATCAAGATTCATATGGTAGGAATGGAATATCTTGGTCTCAACACATGAGTAGGTGGTTCTCTCTCAGAACATATGAGTTGGAAGTGTAGATGTGTTTTGATGGCTCTCTCCACGAATGAAGAGGAGGTGGAGGGGTATATATAGCCTCCACACAAAATCCAACCATTACACAAAATTTACCAATCTCGATGGGACCGAATCAACAAACTCGGTCGGACCGAAAATTTAAACCTAGTGACCGTTAGAGATTTTCGGTGGGACTGACATGCAACTCGGTAGGACCGATTTTGTTAGGGTTAGGGCATAACGTAATCTTGGTGAGACCGATTACACAAACTCGGTGAGACCGATTTTGGTAATTAGCTAACCAGAGAGTTGGTCAGGCAAACTCGGTGGGACCGATTTGCTCTTTCGGTGAGACCGAAAAGTTACAAAAAGGAAACAGAGAGTTTACATTGCAATCTCGGTGGGACCGATCCGCTCTTTCGGTGAGACCGAAAAGTTACGAACGGGAAACGGAGAGTTTGCAATCCCATCTCGTGAGACCGAGATCCCTATCGGTAGAACCGAATTGCTAGGGTTTGGCAGTGGCTTATGACATACTCAACTCGGTGGCGCCGGATAGATAGAATCGGTAGGACCGAGTTTGGCTTAGGGTTTAGGTCATATGTGGATATGGGAAAGTAGTTGAGGGTTTTGAAGCATATCACTAAGCACATGAAGCAAGAGGCTCATTAAGCAACACCTCATCCCTCCTTGATAGTATTGGCTTTTCTTAAAGACTCAATGTGATCTTGGATCACTAAAATATAAAATGAAGAGTCTTGAGCTTTTGAGCTTGAGCCAATCCTTTGTCCTTAGCATTTTGAGGGTTCCACTTTCACCATCCATGCCATGCCAATCATTGAGCTTTCCTGAAATAATCATATTGGAATAGCATTAGCTCAATGAGCTATATGTTGTTATGAATTACCAAAACCACCTAGGGATAGTTGCACTTTCAGCTGTTCATCTCATGATGCCATATGTTCATGTTGTTTCCTAGTGATCCGTGCCTCTTTTGAGGATGATCAGTAAAGGAGTTCATGTCATTTTTGCCATGATTATTGTGTGCATGATATGCCCTTGAGCTCTACATATGTTTTGTTAAGGGTTTTGTTATCTTTCCAGAGGTGCAACCCATGTATTTTTGTGATATGTGTGGTGACTAGTGCAAGCTTGCAAAGTGAGGCACTTGGTAATTCTGTTTTCAGGGACTTAGTATTTTCACTAAGTCCTTGAGCTGTTCATCTCATGATGCCATATGTTCATGTTGTTTCCTAGTGATCCGTGCCTCTTTTGAGGATGATCAGTAAAGGAGTTTTGTTAATATTGTAGTGCTCTATCCATCCATGTCTTTGTTTGCAATTATGGAGCAACCTAGGTTGAGTCAATCGAGCTCTACTTTTGCTACTTTGTGAATCTGGGCAGATTGTCAACTCGTTTGCAATTTTGCCGGTGTTGTTGTAGCTGATCCGTGCATGCTATGCTATTGTTCTTGCCATGTCTAGCTTGTAATTTTGAGCCTTCTTGATGGGTGTATGCTTGTATTGCCATGACTTGCACCGTAGTGAGTGCATCGAGCTCGTCAACATGCCTACTTGAGTTATATTTCAGCATGTGTCAGTTTTCACTAAGTCTGAAAACTGATTATGTTTTTGCTATGTTCACATGCTTGCAATTGTATTTTTGTGATCCCTTTTGGCTCAAGGTCACTCAGGGATTTTTGTTAAGCTCTTTGAGTAGCTCCATGCCATGTTTTACTTTGTCATGTTCAGGTCCTGTAGCATATAGTTTTGTTGCTCCGAAGAGTGCTATCTGATCTGAAATTCCAGACAAGTGTTAATTTCACTAAGTCTGAGATCTGTTTGCCATTTGCATTTTTGCCATGCTTGTTTGAACCTCCTAATGGATGATTTGGCCGTAGCTTAGTGCTAGACTTTTGTTAAGCATCTTGAATGCATCCCTGCCATGTATTTTGTTGCCATGTTTGAGTGATGTAGCATGTTAATCTCATTGCATTTAGATGACTACTTGCTGTAAATCGCAGACCCGTGTCCATATTTGAATTTCTTGCCATTTCCAATCCGTAACTCCGATTCCGGTGATCTTTATATCGTTCTCAAGTGATTTCGTCTCATCTTTCCAGTGGCACACTTAGTTTTCCAAGTTGAGCCCATTCCTTTGCAAATCATGCATATGCATCGCATACCGCATCCCGCATATCATACCATGTTCATGTGTTGGTTGTTTACTATGTTGTGTGCTTCTTTTCCGGTGTCTGCTTCTTCGGGTTGGTTCCGGTAACGTCGTGTTTGTGAGGACCCGTTTGTCTATGTCCGTCTGTCTTCTTCATGGACTCGTTCTTCTTCCTTGCGGGATTTCAGGCAAGATGATCATACCCTCGAAATCACTACTATCTTTGCTTTGCTAGATGCTCGCTCTTTTGCTATGCCTATGCTGCGATACCTACCACTTGCTTATCATGCCCCATACTGTTGAACCAAGCCTCTAACCCACCTTGTCCTAGCAACCCGTTAATTGGCTATGTTACCACTTTGCTCAGCCCCTCTTATAGCGTTGTTAGTTGCAGGTGAAGATTGAAGTTTGTTCCTTGTTGGAACATGGAGATGTTGTTCCTTGTTAGAACATGTTTTACTTGTTGGGATATCACAATATACCTTATTTAATTAAACATCTATATACTTGGTAAAGGGTGGAAGGCTCGGCCTTATGCCTGGTGTTTTGTTCCACTCTTGCCGCCCTAGTTTCCGTCATATCGGTGTTATGTTCCCGGATTTTGCGTCCCTTACGCGGTTGGGCTATAATGGGAACCCCTTGACAGTTTGCCTTAAGTAAAGCTCTTCCAGCAATGCCCAACATTGGTTTTACCATTTTCCACCTAGCCTTTTCTTTTCCCTTGGGAGTCGCGCTCCTGAGGGTCATCGTTATTTTACCCCCCCCCCCCCGGGGCCAGTGCTCCTCTGAGTGTTGGTCCAAACTTGAGTCCTGTGCAGCGCCCCCTCGGGGAAACTCGAGGTTTGGTTTTAGTTATATGGAGCGCTCATCTGAGTGTGTCGTGATAAAGAGATATGTGCAGCTCCTATCGGGATTTGTCGGCACATTCGGGCGGTGTTGCTAGTTTAGTTTTACCCTGTCGAAATGTCTTGTTGTACCGGGGTACCGAGTCTGATCGGAATGTCTCAGGTGGAGGTCTATTCCTTCATTGACCGTGAGAGCTTGTGATGGGCTAAGTTGGGACTCCCCTGCAGGGATTTGAACTTTCGAAAGCCGTGCCCGCGGTTATGGGAAGATGGGAATTTGTTAATGTCCGGTTGTAGAAAACCAGAAGTCGACCTTAATTTAAATGAATCAACCGCATGTGTAACCGTGATGTTCTCTTTCCGGCGGGGTCCGGGAAGTGAACACGGTGGTTGGAGTTATGCTTGACGTAGGTTGCTATAGGATCACTTCTTGATCATAGTTTCTCGGTCGTGCTTTGCCTTCTCTTCTCGCTCTCATTTGCGTATGTTAGCCACCATATATGCTAGTCGCTTGCTGCAGCTCCACCTCATACCTTTTACCTTACCCATAAGCTTAAATAGTCTTGATCGCGAGGGTGCGAGATTGCTGAGTCCCCGTGGCTCACAGATACTTCCAAAATTCAGTTTGCAGGTGCCGTTGAGTCCGTGCAGATGCCGCAACCAAGCTCGGGAGGAGCTCGATGAAGATCTTGTCTTTTGTGTTGTTTCGTTCTAGTTGATCAGTAGTGGAGCCCAGTTGGGGTCGATCGGGGACCTTTGTCGCTTTTGGGGTTCTTCTTTTATTTTGGTTCCGTAGTCGGACCTTGATTGTATTTGGTTGATGTAATGTTTTATTCATGTAATTGTGTGAAGTGGCGATTGTAAGCCAACTATGTATCTTTTCCCTTATGTATTACATGGGTTGTGTGAAGATTACCTCACTTGCGACATATGCCTTAAATGCGATTATGTCTCTAAGTCGTGCCTCGACACGTGGGAGCTATAGTCGCATCGAGGGTGTTACACTCCGAGATGTTATTGATCACGCTGGAGCTTGATCAACCTGACCACGAAGGTCTATTCCTGCAAGCAATCGATGAACAAGCAAGAATATGATTAAGCAATCTGAATATTGCGAGTATGGATGAAGTATTGATAAAAGTGGGGTTTCATAAGCAGTCCTGGTTTGGTCGCTGGATACAAACGAAGTACACGAAGTTACAACGATGGCTAACTTTTAACTATATAAAACCCAAGTCTAAATGATACCTTAAGGGATATATTTATAGGGGAAAAGAGAGGTGTAGGACCTTGAAGTAGATGTATCTAGAGGGGGTGATTAGACACTTCATGCCAAAGTTGCAATTTTTAAGCTTTTCCGGTTTGAGTGGAGTTTAAGCATAATTTCAACACTCACAATACATATCAAGCAAGTATGCAAAGTGTATATAGGCAGCGGAAAGTAAAGCATGCAACTTGCAAGAATGTAAAGGGAAGGGTTTGGAGAATTCAAACGCAATCGGAGACACGGATGTTTTTCCCATGGTTCGGATAGGTGGTGCTATCCTACATCCACGTTGATGGAGACTTCAACCCACGAAGGGTAACGGTTGCGCGAGTCCACGGAGGGCTCCACCCACGAAGGGTCCATGAAGGAGCAACCTTGTCTATCCCACCATGGCCGTCGCCCACGAAGGACTTGCCTCACTAGCGGTAGATCTTCACGAAGTAGGTGATCTCCTTGCCCTTACAAACTCCTTGGTTCAACTCCACAATCTTGTCGGAGGCTCCCAAGTGACACCTAGCCTATCTAGGAGACACCACTCTCCAAGAAGTAACAAATGGTGTGTTGATGATGAACTCCTTGCTCTTGTGCTCCAAATGATAGTCTCCCCAACACTCAACTCTCTCTCATAGGATTTGGATCTGGTGGAAAGAAGATTTGAGTGGAAAGCAACTTGGGGAAGGCTAGAGATCAAGATTCATATGGTAGGAATGGAATGTCTTGGCCTCAACACATGAGTAGGTAGTTCTCTCTCAGAAATAGGATGCTGGAAGTGTAGGCTTAGTCTGATGGCTCTCTCTTTGAGTGAAGAGGAGGTGGAGGGGTATTTATAGCCTCCACACGAAATCCAACCGTTACATAGAATTTACCAATCTCGGTGGGACCGAATCAGAAAACTCGGTCGGACCGAAATAGTAAACCTAGTGACCGTTGGGAATTTCGGTGGGACCGATTGGAACAACTCGGTGGGACCGATGTGCTAGGGTTAGAGAAAATCCAAAACTCGGTTTGACCGATTACTCAAACTCGGTGGGACCGATTTGGGTAATAAGCAAAACAGAGGGTTGGCCAAGCAAACTCGGTGGGACCGATTGCATATCTCGGTGGGACCGAGAGTAATGTAGTAGGTAACAGAGAGTTTGCAAGCCCATGTCGGTGAGACCGAGATCCCATCGGTGAGACCGAACTGATTAGGGTTTGGCAGTGGTTATGACATGTGAAACTCGGTGGCGCCGGGTTGAAAGAATCGGTATGACCGAGTTTGAATTAGGGTTTAGGTCATTTGTGGATATGGGAAAGTAGCTGAGGGTTTTGGAGCATATCATTAAGCACTTGAGAAAGAGGCTCATTAAACAACACCTCATCCCTCCTTGATAGTATTGGCTTTTCCTATGGACTCAATGTGATCTTGGATCACTAAAATATAAAATGAAGAGTCTTGAACTTCAAGCTTTAGCCAATCCTTTGTCCTTAGTGTCTTGGAGACCTTCCCACACCCTTTAGTCCATGCCACTCCATTGTTGAACTTATCTGAAAGATACTAGGTGAAACCATTAGTCCAACAAGAGATATGTTGTCATCAATTATCAAAACCACCTAGGGAGCACTTGTGCTTTCAATCTCCCCCTTTTTGGTAATTGATGGCAACATACATCAAAGCTTTAGATAAAGATACAAAGAATAGTAAGTAAAGCTTTGGAAGGACATGTAACAAACATAGGCTCCCCCTACATGTATGCAATCATGTGAATATAAAATATAGAAGCATGTGAGAGCATAATCATGACAGAGTAGGCAATGTGTTACATGTATCTTGGCCATATGCATCAGAGCAAAAGATTATTAAGGAAAATACCTTCATGCTCATGAGTCCTTCTTGCAAACAGTATGTACATAGGCAAGAATTCCTCATACTCATGATTTTGATGCATACACTTACCTTGTAGTCTTAAGTTGGCTTAGGATGGAATGAACCTGCACAAACAAGGTTAGATAACACAGGTACATCCACTAGCCAGAGCAAACAAAAGAAACCACAAGAATACCAAGACTGGGATGACATGTAGAGAGTAAGTACTAGGTACTACATTGAATTCAACATGTCCCCAAGAATAAAGATATGCAATGAATTTGACTGATTTCTTTCCCATGGGTGTCTTGCTCCCCCTGAATCTTTCATGGGATATTGGGAGAAGATAGGGAACAGAAAATCAGAGCTGAAAGATACAAATGAATATGTCTTTCCCCTTAAAAAGACATGTGACATCTCTCCTCTTGAACATCAAGCATCTGGGATCCTTGAGTATTGTCTCTCCCCCTAGAGATCTCTTTCTCCCCCTTAATACCTTATCTGGGACGTCTGGGATCCTTGAGACTTTCTCTCCCCCTTTAGTGCTTTGATGTGATCTCTCTCTCCCCGAAGATAGGCTTTGATGTGATCTCTCTCTCCCCCTTTGACATCAATTTCCAAGAAGGTTTTTCTGGAATCCGTCGAATAGGGTTGGTCCTTGAGACTCAGCATAAAGCAAAGAATAAAATTGTGATGCTTGTAGAGGACAAGATTCATTGAGTGGAGCTGGATGAGAAGAAATGTAGAACAAGTGGCAAACTGTTTTTCTGACTGCAAAGTCGGTGGCACCGAGTGGCATATTTTGGTGGTACTGAAAAGATTCGGTTGGACCGAAGATTGCAAGTTGGTGAAACCGAGTTTACACAGAGAAAAACACTTGTCACCTCAGCTCACTAGACATGCAGATCTCACAAAGATTTGCAATGAATTAAATGCAGAAAATGCAGAACAAAAGGAAAAAGAGAAGAGACTGAAAGATCTAGATGAAGTAGGGAACAAATAAACAAGCATGAGACAAATGCAATAACACAAAGAAGGAACACAAGAGAACTTCATCTAGAGTTGGGCGGTGACATAGTCACCTATGTTAGAGTATATTGACTTAGGAGTCAAGTGAGAACACTTGATCATAGGTCATACTCATTGTTTAAGCTCAAAATGGGGTTACCATTTTTCGTTTAAGCATCTTGATGTATTCACATCTTGTTGAGTTGCTTTGACTCATGTCTCGGAGTAAAGCTTCTCTAAGATGGAACAACATACCTTGGGTGGTGGTGTGGTTCTTTCTCATGTGGTTGAACTTGTGTGGGTGCTCATTCTTGATGTAGCCCATCAAGAGTTTGGAGCACCACTTGGAGTTTGAGTTCATCTACCTACATGGATTAGTTCTTGCAAGGAAAAGCACTTGTGTATCCGAAAATGACATTCATGAAGCTCAACATAGGATTTGTCAAAGGATATGTTTGAATGATTTTGTGCGTCCTTGTCTTCAACCACCATCGTGTAAAGACTTGGTGATGTAGAGATTGCTCAAGATGTGAGTGAGTCGCAATCTCATGGAATTAGATTCAACCAAGCACCTACATGGGTTAGACAACATGCAAGGTACAAATATATCCAAGACATAAGATAGTCATCATAAGAGATATATCATGGATTAGTCATAAGCTCATGTCTTGCATGTATCCAATGGAGTTCCTAATCCAAGTTCGAAGCATCAATGATGTTCAATTCTCCTCTCAACCTGCAAAACACTTTCTCATCAAGTGGTTTAGTGAATATATCCGCTAATTGCTTATCAGTGCGAACATGCTTAAGATTTATGTCACCCTTAGCAACATGATCTCGAATGAAATGATGACGAACTTCAATATGCTTAGTTCGAGAATGTTGTACAGGATTATGACCAATTTTGATAGCACTTTCATTGTCACAAAGCAGTGGAACATGTTTCACATAGATCCCATAATCTTTCAGAGTTTGGGTCATCCAAAGTAATTGAGCACAACATGAACCAGCAGCAATGTATTCCGCTTCGGTAGTGGATAAGGATACTGAGTTTTGTTTCTTGGAGGACCAAGACACAAGGGATCTACCAAGAAATTGACAAGTACCCGAAGTTGACTTTCTATCAACCTTGTCTCCGGCATAATCCGAGTCGGAATAGCCAACAAGATCAAAAGAAGACCTCTTAGGGTACCAAATGCCAAAATTTGGTGTATGAATTAAGTATCTAACTATCCTTTTCACAGCCTTAAGATGACATTCTTTAGAGGCAGCTTGGTATCTTGCACACATGCACACTGTAACGCCCTCGATGCGGCTATATCTCCCACGTGTTGAAGCACGACTTAGAGGCATAGCCGCATTGAAAGCAATGTCGCAAGTGAGGTAATCTTCACACAACCCATGTATTACATAAGGGAAAGAGATACATAGTTGGCTTACAATCGCCACTTCACACAATTACATGAATAAAGCATTACAACAACCAAATACAATCATGGTCCGACTACGGAACCAAAATAAAAGAAGAACCCCAAATGCAACAAAGGTCCCCGATCGGCCCCAACTGGGCTCCACTACTGATCAACTAGAACAAAGCAACACAAAGGACAAGATCTTCATCGAGCTCCTCCTGAGCTTGGTTGCGTCATCTGCTCGGACTCATCAGCACCTGCAAGCTGGTTTTGGAAGTATCTGTGAGCCACGGGGACTCAGCAATCTCGCACCCTCGCGATCAAGACTATTTAAGCTTATGGGTAAGGTAAAAGGTATGAGGTGGAGCTGCAGCAAGCGACTAGCATATATGGTGGCTAACCTATTCGCAAAAGAGAGCGAGAAGAGAAGGCAAGGCACGGTCGATAAAAGTATGATCAAGAAGTGATCCTAAATGACCTACGTCAAGCATAACTCCAACAACCGTGTTCACTTCCCGGACTCCGCCGGAAGAGACCATCACTGTTACACACGCAGTTGATTCATTTTTAATTAAGGTCGACTTCAGGTTTTCTACAACCGGACGTTAACAAATTCCCATCTTCCCATAACTACGGGCACAACTTTCGAAAGTTCAAATCCCTGCAGGGGTGTCCCAACTTAGCCCATCACAAGCTCTCACGGTCAACGAAGGAATAAACCTCCACCCGAGACATTCCGATCAGACTCGGTATCCCGGTACAACAAGACATTTCGACAGGGTAAAACTAAACCAGCAACACCGCCCGAATGTGCCGACAAATCCCGATAGGAGCTGCACATATCTCTTTCTCAGGGCACACTCAGATGAGCCAGACGTCGGGTAAGCCAGCCCAGAGTTGCCCCTGGTAGCCTCGAACATCGCTCAGTTGGACCAACACTTAGAGAAGCACTGGCCCGGGGGGGTTAAAATAAGATGACCCTTGAGCCGGCCGACTCAAGGGAAAGAAAAGGCTAGGTGGCAAATGGTAAAACCAATGTTGGGCATTGCTGGAAAAGCTTTACTTAAGGCGAACTGTCAAGGGGTTCCCATTATAGCCCAACCGGGTAAGGGACGCAATATCCGGGAACATAACACCGATATGACGGAAACTAGGGCGGCAAGAGTGGAACAAAACACCAGGCATAAGGCCGAGCCTTCCACCCTTTACCAAGTATATAGATGCATTAATTAAATAAGATATATAGTGATATCCCAACTAGTAAATAAATGTTCCAACAAGGAACGGCCTCCAATCTTCACCTGCAACTAGCAACACTATAAGAGGGGCTGAGCAAAGCGGTAACATAGCCAATCAACGGTATGCTAGGACATGGTGGGTTAGAGGTTTGATGTGGCAATTGGGAGGCTGACAAGCAAATGGTAGGCATCCTAGCATTGGCATAGCAAAGAGCGAGCAAACTAGCATAGCAAAGATAGTAGTGATTTCGAGGGTATGATCATCTTGCCTGAAATCCCGCAAGGAAGAAGAACGAGTCCATGAAAAAGATAAACGGACGTAGACGAACGGGTCCTCACAAACACGACGTTATCGGAACCAACCCGAAGAAGCAACACCGGAAAAGAAGCACACAACATAGTAAACAACCATCACATAATCATGGCATGATGCGCAAACAAATATGATGCATGTCCGGTTTAAAGAGGCATGGCATGGCAAAGAGCACAAACAATGCTACAAATTAAGTGGAGCTCAATATGCAACGGGTTGTATATTGATGGAACACCACATCAATTATTTAGTTCTCTCTCATTTATGTACCCAACAATATTAAATGTTGTTAAGCATGTCAAGGGGTGAAACATAAAGGGATTATCTATCTAAACAATTTAAATGAGGCCAGATATAGCAAACAATAAATCCGGTAAATCCCCATGTGCATGAGTAAATTGACGCAAACAACAATTTAAACCATCTTAATGTTGTTAACATGATGTGGATGACATGATCAAGTTTATGCAATATTTATGAAAAATGTTGGCATGATAAGATACGAGGCATTTGTCATCGTGGCGGAAACGAAAGGGGTGCCACGGCAACGAATCCGAAAGTGATGCCACGACAACATATCGGTTCCGGTAGCTCATCGAGATACTAGTGCAAAAGGAAGTGGCGGGAGCGAGCAAAAGAAGGTGGGGCGCTCCCAGATACCGGGTGTCCCAGGTGTCGGCGGCATGGCAACCGAGGGTCGTACACGTAACAAACGGGCACGCTTGAAACACGGGGTTCATCTCGTATCACATAACATGCATTCGGTCCACGGACGGTCGTGTCAATGGTTATACCTTTCGAAGCGTGCCTTATCGGAACAGATCAAGTTCGTAGAGGGAGGTAGGCGTTCTTGCGACGGCGGTAGTGGAAGTAGTTGTTCACGCGACGGTAGTCGGACTTGACGATACCGTTACACGGGTCTTCGGCACCGGTAGTGGAATCCATTTTTTGTAGTTGTGCACATTCCGTAGATGTTCGAGGTCACGGCGAGGATCTTGACGACCATGGAGTCTTCGCGGTTCGACGGTACTTGACGTTCCATGTGGTGCTCGGCGAGTCTGTGTAGTTGTACACATGTTGTAGTTGAACTTGATGGATCCGATCTCTTCGAGGGACATCGTGGTACTCGTTCACATTGTAGTCGTACATGTACTAAGGTCGAGGTCTTGGTGGACTTGCAAGCCTTGGCGGTTCCGGAGACGCCGGCAAAGGTACTGGACGCGACACTGTATACTCGTACACTTGTCGGAGAGGACTTTTCCATGAAGCCCAAAACGAAACAGCCCCAAACGGAGGCAACAGAGGCGGAGGCGCATGAGGCAGCAAGGCGGTGGTCCTGCGAAAACAGGAGGTCGACGACGGCACAGCGCATCACGGGAAGAGCAGCAGTAGAACGGAGTGGTTATAGGCACGGGAGGAGAAAGTCCATGGCAGAAGCGGGCACTGGGCGCTTCGGGCACCGACGGTGGCCTCAGCCAAGAGAAGAAGGGCGCGACTGGGTGGCCTAGAGGTCAAGGAGGCAGGCAGGTTCGCGGGATGTAGCACGGCATGACATCGAGAGAGAGACCCGCGACGGCGCCATGGCTGCCGAACAGGGCGTCGGCTCTCCTGGAGGAGGAGGAGGCCGTGTAGGAGGCGCGGTGGCGCTCTCCAGGAGCTCGAGGCGAAGGTGAACTGCCGCGAGGAGGCCATGAACACGAGGAACACCGTGGCACTTGCTGGACGGATCTTGCAGGCGGCGAGGATGGAGCCATGCGGCGACGGGGCGTCGAGGTGCGCTGGCGAGGATGGGGACCGAGCGCGGGGGCTCTTGCGTGCATGGGTTGGGCGAGAGACCTCTCCTCTCCGGCGGCGTGAGCAGGGGAGAAGAGAGGGTCGGGAGAGAGCGAGTCTGCGAGGGAGATGGGGGAGTCGGGCGCTGCGGGAGGGAGAGATGGGATCGAGGGAAGGGAGCGTGCGTGCGTGCAGCGCTACTGGCGGCGGTGAGGGAACGATGAGGAGGGAGAGATCGAGGGTAAGTCAGCGCTAGGTTAGGGAGGGAGCGGGCCTTGGGCCGGCCTGGGTGCGGGTGGTGCAGGTGGGCCGGCGCGGAAAATGGCCTAGGGAGGCCCAGTTGGGCTCTCTGCTTTCTCTCTCTCTCTTTCCCATCTTTTCCATTTAAAACAAAACAGAAAAAGAGAAAGAAAAGAAAGAGAAGGTAGGGGAGGACTCTGGGCATGGGGATAATTTTCACAAACTCGTGAAAATGTGCACAACCCGAGAAAATAGAGAAGGTCGAGTTGAAAGATTAAATTCAAATTCCTTTGAATTTAATTCAAAAGGTTTGAACTAGGATAGGTTTTTCGAAATGTCCAAAAATGTTGAGAAATTAGGTGGAGCTCCGGAAAATGATGAAAGGACAAGTGGCAAAGTTAGAGACCATGAGTTGAAATAATAAAAGGCATTGGGATTTTTGCAAGTGTGTTAAGGTAATTCCACATAATTGGAATAATTACTATAGCTCTCTAAATATCGAGAGGATAAGTTGTAAAGAGAATCACCATGTGAAATCCCTCGATTTAAATGGATCAAAGATCCATACCATTTGTTTAGCTAAGTTTTAAAACAGGTTGCATGATGACATGATGCAATGCACATGATGCAAAGATGAAAAGCAACGGACCAAACAAAACACACAACGAAAACCCGGAAACCCTAGAAGGCAACTGAAGCTCCGGTCTTGGGGCGTTACAACACTCCACCACTACGAGAGGATCTCGTCCCGAGATCTAGAATGGCACCGGAGGGACAACGGAAGAGTAAAGAGGAGAGGTAAAACTAAGTTGCTTCTTTGACAAACGAGTAAGACCAAAGAACCTTGAAAAGGTTAAGCCATCTCGAGAAAAGAAAACAATGGAGATAAATCAAGTTGAAAATACTCTGTAAGTAAAGAGGAACAAGGAAGAACAACTTTGGGCAGCACTCCGGTTGAAAAGAAAATAATTATATGAGAACTTGATAAGATGAGAGGATACTTGATGACATTATAAAACACTGCCTCCGAAACTATTTCAGACGGCACTCCGGTTTAGAAGAGATGGAAAACTTGATAAAATGAAAGAGCTTGAGCAAAAGGACACAAAACTCCGGTTAAAAAGGATAAGCACGAACAAAACATGGTCCTGACAAAACACGATGGGTTGAAGAGAGCAACACCACAAAGCCTCCGGAACAAAAGTGAGAATGGAAAATAAACAACGAAAAGAATAAGCTTGATATGGTCTCATGGAATACCTCTCAAATTAAGAGATGAAAAACCTGCCACTCACGGGAAAAGAATTGGATTGATAAGAACAAAGAGACGAGAAACTTATTTCACCGGGAGGATAAAAGAAGAACTTGGGTCATTTATAAACACCATAGATAGCAACAATCCTTAGGGAAGTCTTTAGGTGAAATATAACCCAAGATAGCTCCAATGACGAGATTGACGGATTTAAAATATCCCAATCTTGACAACATGTGAATCAAGAAAACAAGAACTGAAATTATCAAGAATGATATAAAACCACCTCCAACGGTACAGTAGAAAAATTTGTACTCCGGATAGCAAGAAGAAGAAAACTTGAGCTTCTTAGCAAAGAATGTCGATGAACCCTTCGAGAAGGAATTAAATCCTTGATGAACCAACATGTAGAACCTCCATGAAGAACTCCGGTAAACAAAAGAATGATCCATAATAATTGAATGATGAAAAGAATAAGATTTAAGCCTCGCAATGATTTAGATAGAGAACTCCGTGATAATATAATTGAAAGAGGTTGGAACTCCGGAAAAGAAAGATGAATAAAAGAAATCAAGAATTTATTCGTCATGAGCAAACTCCGAAGGAAGGAATTGATCACTTGGATGAAACAAGAATAAGAATTACATTATGTGTATCCTTCATCAATTAAATTGATGACAATCAACGGATTTGACATATTACTTATTCTCGTAGAAAAGATTAAGAGAGATATAACATAAACTTGGGAAGGTCTTCAACGAACCACCGGAATGATTGGAACGACGAATGAATTGATATGATAACATTGGGAGAGAAATCTTGAACGAACCACCGTAAGAATTAAAAATGAACGAAGAGAAGATAAAGAAACACTGGAAAGAATTTGCAAATGAACGAAGATGCTTGAGAGAATTTAGACCCATGAGAACGAAAAGATTACGAGCTGATTAGAGAATCCTTGATTTAGACACCGGTATGATTTAGAGTATGAGAGCTGAAAACTGGAATGAATAAATCTTAGATGATGGGCTCCGGATAATCAAACTGAACAGAATTTTGAATTGCTCTGGATGGGTGAAAATAATTGTCACAATCAAAAACAATTATGAGAGGATGGCATGAAGCTAGAACCACGAGTCTTGAAGAGAATGGAGCAAGATTGAGAGAAGAATCTTCTTCGGTCTTCAAATGATGAGAATGACAACGAGAAACACCACCATCAATTATTTAGACACTCCGGAATGAAGAATGGAAAGGTTGAGCCAACGATGGAAAGAATTTGGAAGATCTTGGATAAAAACATAAGACTGATGACAATCATTCTTACGTCAAACTTCAAAAGAATTTAGGATAGCTCTGGGAAAATTAGAAGAGTCAGGTAAGATCCTGGAAAAAAAACCTATGGATTAGGGCCCACTCAAAGAAACACCGTTAAACGATTTAAAAGAGAGGTTGCACCGGTTGAATTAAATGGCTTGAATGAGGGGACATCCTCGAAAGAGTTTGAAAGGATTACGAAAGCAGAGTGGAAACACGAATCTTGAAGATGACTTGAGCACTCCGGAACAATAGGATAGCAAGAGGTGAATGATTAAGAATTGCACCGGCATGAGAAAAACATTGGAGCGAGGAAAGGATATGATCAACAAGCTTGACTTGAAACCACCGGAGAAGAAAAAGAATGAATAATGGTGAACTAGAAACTCCGTTAAAATCTTCATGAGCATCACCGGGTAAGAACATTGAAGGAGAAGAATGGAAAGACTTCCATCAATAATAAAAGGATGCTTGAATAAGAAATCTGAGTCCTCGAAGAAAAAGGGTGGGTGGGCGGGAAAAAACAAAGGCAACTTCGAGACGGATGAAAACAAACACCGTTGAGAAGAGTTAGAGTTGATCTTGCGAATGTTGAAATGATCGGATCCACTTGAAGAGAGACACATCGGTTGAAAAGAAGTTGAGATGACAAACTCGATGATCGAGAAGGATTAGTATTCTCATTGGAGTATGAGAACACCATTTGGGAAAGGTATGGAATCAACATTTGACTTTGAAGCAACTCGAATACCGCAACTCAAAACAAAAACAAAGGATTGGCTTGCAGAATAAGCCGGAACAAACATATGATAGAGATTTCGTCCGAAGTTTTCGTGGTGGGGCCTACATGGGCTCGATCGTACAGCACCATCATGTACAAGGCAGTGCACATGACATACGAAGTGTCCCCGAGTCAGCATAGCCAAGGACTCTTTAAGACACAACGAGACCACTGTAAAACCGACTGTGAATAGGCGGACCACTAGACGTTGAACCCCAATTTCATATCATACATCTGTCGGAAAGATATCCTAAGAGCTACTTGAATTCCCATCTATGAAACTCCCGAAATTTTCCGGTTATGCAATCAGGTGTTCGGGATACAGGGGAAGCATAATATCTCACCCAAAAACTAGCAAATCCTACATCCAGCTGTATCCATCCTTCAACACATAACCAAGAAACCTTCGGAAACCATTTAACTCAACCTTCGAAAAGCATCCGTTATACAAGTTATGGCGATACTCCCAAACTCCCGTCCCAGTACTGGGTGGCGTCGAGGTTATCTCACCAACGAACTGCATAAAGGAGATTTTCGATGTCGGCGAACATATCTCAAGTATTCCAGAATTGCAATGATAAAATTATGATGACAACACCTCAGAGCTCAACTCCCCGGGACACTTCCACTAAACCCCTGACAGGAGGCACCAAGACAGTATTCTCATCATAAGCCATCGGAACGATTCCAAGATACTCGCGTGATCCTAAAATTTGTTTTAGTGAAGTCTAAGAAGAGAAGAGTGAAAACTCTACGTCAGGATGCCTTACCAGAGCGATGAGGAGACTGGGAAGTAAAAAGAATTCCTAAGCTCTCCGATATATAATTCCTAAATGACTCAAAACATTTTTCTAGACACAACTCGGCCGCTAAAAACGATCAAGCAATGGGGCTCCTAAGGTCGGGGAAGGCTCTGATACCAACTTGTAACGCCCTCGATGCGGCTATATCTCCCACGTGTCGAAGCACGACTTAGAGGCATAACCGCATTGAAAGCAATGTCGCAAGTGAGGTAATCTTCACACAACCCATGTATTACATAAGGGAAAGAGATACATAGTTGGCTTACAATCGCCACTTCACACAATTACATGAATAAAGCATTACAACAACCAAATACAATCATGGTCCGACTACGGAACCAAAATAAAAGAAGAACCCCAAATGCGACAAAGGTCCCCGATCGACCCCAACTGGGCTCCACTACTGATCAACTAGAACAAAGCAACACAAAGGACAAGATCTTCATCGAGCTCCTCCTGAGCTTGGTTGCGTCATCTGCTCGAACTCATCGGCACCTGCAAGCTGGTTTTGGAAGTATCTGTGAGCCACGGGGACTCAGCAATCTCGCACCCTCGCGATCAAGACTATTTAAGCTTATGGTTAAGATAAAAGGTATGAGGTGGAGCTGCAGCAAGCGGCTAGCATATATGGTGGCTAACCTATTCGCAAAAGAGAGCGAGAAGAGAAGGCAAGGCACGGTCGATAAAAGTATGATCAAGAAGTGATCCTAAATGACCTACGTCAAGCATAACTCCAACAACCGTGTTCACTTCCCGGACTCCGCTGGAAAGAGACCATCACGATTACACACGCAGTTGATTCATTTTTTATTAAGGTCGACTTCAGGTTTTCTACAACCGGGCGTTAACAAATTCCCATCTGCCCATAACCGCGGGCACGGCTTTCGAAAGTTCAAATCCCTGCAGGGGTGTCCCAACTTAGCCCATCACAAGCTCTCACGGTCAACGAAGGAATAGACCTCCGCCCGAGACATTCCGATCAGACTCGGTATCCCGGTACAACAAGACATTTCGACAGGGTAAAACTAAACCAGCAACACCGCCCGAATGTGCCGACAAATCCCGATAGGAGCTGCACATATCTCTTTCTCAGGGCACACTCAGATGAGCCAGACGTCGGGTAAGCCAGCCCAGAGTTGCCCCTGGTAGCCTCGGACATCGCTCAGTTGGACCAACACTTAGAGAAGCACTGGCCCGGGGGGTTAAAATAAGATGACCCTTGAGCCGGCCGACTCAAGGGAAAGAAAAGGCTAGGTGGCAAATTGTAAAACCAATGTTGGGCATTGCTGGAAAAGCTTTACTTAAGGCGAACTGTCAAGGGGTTCCCATTATAGCCCGACCGCGTAAGGGACGCAATATCCGGGAACATAACACCGATATGACGGAAACTAGGGCGGCAAGAGTGGAACAAAACACCAGGCATAAGGCCAAGCCTTCCACCCTTTACCAAGTATATAGATGCATTAATTAAATAAGATATATAGTGATATCCCAACAAGTAAATAAATGTTCCAACAAGGAATGGCCTCCAATCTTCACCTGCAAGTAGCAACGCTATAAGAGGGGCTGAGCAAAGCGGTAACATAGCCAATCAACGGTTTGCTAGGACATGGTGGGTTAGAGGTTTGACATGGCAATTGGGAGGCTGACAAGCAAATGGTAGGCATCGTAGCATTGGCATAGCAAAGAGCGAGCAAACTAGCATAGCAAAGATAGTAGTGATTTCGAGGGTATGATCATCTTGCCTGAAATCCCGCAAGGAAGAAGAACGAGTCCATGAAGAAGATAAACGGACGTAGACGAATGGGTCCTCACAAACACGACATTATCGGAACCAACCCGAAGAAGCAACACCGGAAAAGAAGCACACAACATAGTAAACAACCATCACATAATCATGGCATGATGCGCAAACAAATATGATACATGTCCGGTTTAAAGAGGCATGGCATGGCAAAGAGCACAAACAATCCTACAAATTAAGTGGAGCTCAATATGCAACGGGTTGTATATAGACGGAACACCACATCAATTATTTAGTTCTCCCTCGTTTATGTACCCAACAATATTAAATGTTGTTAAGCATGTCAAGGGGTGAAACATAAAGGGATTATCTATCTAAACAATTTAAATGAGGCCGGATATAGCAAACAACAAATCCGGTAAATCCCCATGTGCATGAGTAAATTAACGCAAACAACAATTTAAACCATCTTAATGTTGTTAACATGATGTGGATGACATGATCAAGTTTATGCAATATTTATGAAAAATGTTGGCATGATAAGATACGAGGCATTTGTCATCATGGCGGAAACGAAAGGGGTGCCACGTCAACGAATCCGAAAGTGATGCCATGACAACATATCAGTTCCGGTAGCTCATAGAGATACTAGTGCAAAAGGAAGTGGCGGGAGCGAGCAAAAGAAGGTGGGGCGCTCCCAGATACCGGGTGTCCCAGGTGTCGGCGGCATGGCAACCAAGGGTCGTACACGTAACAAACGGGCACGCTTCAAACACGGGGTTCATCTCGTATCACATAACATGCATTCGGTCCACGGACGATCGTGTCAATGGTTATACCTTTCGAAGCGTGCCTTATCGGAACAGATCAAGTTCGTAGAGGGAGGTAGGCGTTCTCGCGACGGCGGTAGTCGAAGTAGTTGTTCACGCGACGGTAGTCGGACTTGACGATACCGTTACACGGGTCTTCGGCACCGGTAGTGGAATCCATTTTTTGTAGTTGTGCACATTCCGTAGATGTTCGAGGTCACGACGAGGATCTTGACGACCATGGAGTCTTCGTGGTTCGATGGTACTTGACGTTCCAAGTGGTACTTGGCGAGTCCCCGTAGTTGTACACATGTTGTAGTCGAACTTGACGGATCCGATCTCTTCGAGGGACATCGTGGTACTCGTTCATGTTGTAGTCGTACATGTACTGAGGTCGAGGTCTTGGTGGACTTGCAAGCCTTGGCGGTCCTGGAGACGCCGGCAAAGGTACTGGACGCGACACTGTATACTCGTACACTTGTCAGAGAGGACGTTTCCATGAAGCCCAAAACCAAACAGCCCCAAACGGAGGCAACAGAGGCGGAGGCGCATGAGGCAGCAAGGCGGTGGTCCTGCGAAAACAGGAGGTCGACGATGGCGCGGCGCATCACGGGAAGAGCAGCAGTAGAACGGAGTGGTTATAGGCACGGGAGGAGAAAGTCCATGGCAGAAGCGGGCGCTGGGCGCTTCGGGCACCGACGGCGGCCTCAGCCAAGAGAAGAAGGGCGTGACTGGGTTCGCGGGATGTAGCACGGCATGATATCGAGAGAGAGACCCGCGATGGCGCCATGGCTGCCGAACAGGGCGTTGGCTCTCCTGGAGGAAGAGGAGGCCGTGGAAGAGGCGCGGCAGCGCTCTCCAGGAGCTCGAGGCGAAGGTGAACGGCCGCGAGGAGGCCATGAACACGAGGAACACCGCGGCGCTCGCTGGACGGAGCTTGCAGGCGGCGAGGATGGAGCCATGCAGGGACGGGGCGTCGAGGTGCGCTGGCGAGGATGGGGACCGAGCGCGGGGGCTCCTGCATGCATGGGTTGGGCGAGAGACCTCTCCTCTCCGGCGGCGCGAGCAGGGGAGAAGAGAGGGTCGGGAGAGAGCGAGTCTGCGAGGGAGATGGGGGAGTCGGGCGCTGCGGGAGGGAGAGATGGGATCGAGGGAAGGGAGCATGCGTGCGTGCAGCGCTACTGGCGGCGGTGAGGGAACAATGAGGAGGGAGAGATCGAGGGTAGGTCAGCGCTAGGTTAGGGAGGGAGTGGGCCTTGGGCCGGCCTGGGTGCGGGTGGTGCAGGTGGGCCGGCGCGGAAAATGGCCTAGGGAGGCCCAGTTGGGCTCTCTGCTTTCTCTCTCTCTCTTTCCCATCTTTTCCATTTAAAACAAAACAGAAAAAGAGAAAGAAAAGAAATAGAATGTAGGGGAGGACTCTGGGCATGGGGATAATTTTCACGAACTCGTGAAAATGTGCACAGCCCGAGAAAATAGAAAAGGTCGAGTTGAAAGATTAAATTCAAATTCCTTTGAATTTAATTCAAAAGGTTTGAACTAGGATAGGTTTTTCGAAATGTCCAAAAATGTTGAGAAATTAGGTGGAGCTCCGGAAAATGATGAAAGGACAAGTGGCAAAGTTAGAGACCAAGAGTTGAAATAATAGAAGGCATTGGGATTTTTGCAAGTGTGTTAAGGTAATTCCACATAATTGGAATAATTACTATAGCTCTCTAAATATCAAGAGGATAAGTTGTAAAGAGAATCACCATGTGAAATCCCTCGATTTAAATGGATCAAAGATCCATACCATTTGTTTAGCTGAGTTTTAAAACAGGTTGCATGATGACATGATGCAATGCACATGATGCAAAGATGAAAAGCAACGGACCAAACAAAACACACGACGAAAACCCGGAAACCCTGGAAGGCAACTGAAGCTCCGGTCTTGGGGTGTTACGCACACACTTAGCATAATATAGGGACGTGAAGCACATAGGTATAACAATGAACCAATCATAGAGCGATAAACCTTTTGATCAACCGGTTCACCATCTTTGGTCAAATCATTATGTCCACTAGTAGGCATGGGTGTAGACATACCTTTGCATTCTTGCATATTGAACTTCTTGAATAAGTCCTTGGTGTACTTTGTTTGAGAGACAAATGTACCTTCCTTAGTTTGCTTGATTTGCAAATCGAGAAAGAATTTGAGTTCACTCATCATAGACATCTCAAACTTTTCTGACATTAGGTTTCCAAACTTTTCACTAAAGAGAGGGTTAGTTGAACCAAATATGATATCATCAACATAAATTTGGCATACAACTAGTTCTCCATTAACCCTTTTAGTAAAAAGAGTAGAATCAATTTTACCAATTTCAAAACCACTTGCAATAAGGAACTTGGTCAAGCATTTATACCATGCTCTAGGAGCTTGTTTAAGACCATAAAGAGCTTTGTGAAGTTTGTAAACATGATTAGGTTTCTTAGGATTGACAAAGCCGGGAGGTTGTTTGACATAAACTTCCTCCTCTATTTCACCATTTAGAAAAGCACTTTTAATGTCCATTTGGTACAGGGTGATGTTATGGTGATTAGCATAGGCAAGTAAGATGCGAATGGACTCAAGTCTAGCAACGGGAGCATATGTCTCACCATAGTCGATACCTTCGACTTGTGTGTACCCTTGGGCGATGAGACGTGCTTTGTTGCGAACCTCTTGTCCATCTTCATCTTGCTTGTTGCGAAACACCCATTTGGTACCAATGATGTTGTGGTTGTCGTCGGGCTTCTCAACCAATGTCCAAACTTGGTTTCTCTCAAAGTTGTGTAGCTCTTCATGCATAGCGTTTATCCAATCTGGATCTTCCAATGCTTCTTCAACCTTCATAGGTTCAATGCTAGAGATGAATGAATAGTTTTCACAAAAGTTAGCTAAACGAGTTTTTGAGCGAGTGATTCTCCCAGTTTATATATCATTGAAGATTTGCTCGACGGAATGATCTTTGGCAATACTTGCTCGAACTCGTGAGAGCTTTTGCTTGGGTCTTCGTTGAACATTTTCTTCATCTTGTTCTTCTTCTTGGCCTTTTTCATTGTTGGCGTTGTCATTGTATTGTCGTGGTGGGGAAGGAGGTTGTTGATGTTCGTCTTGATGCATTTCCTTGTCTTCTTCATCTTGGTGTGTCCCATTTGTGGATGCTTCCGTATCAATTCTTGGTTCACCTTGTTGTGAAGTAGAAGCCTCCACTTGGACGGATGAAGTACTCTCCTTCACCTCCGTTGGACGAACTTTGCCTATGGGCAAGTCTTGGATTGCTTCTGAAGGGTCTTTGTCTCCTACATCAATTGGCAATTGCTCTACTTGTGATCCATTAGATTCATCAAACTTCACATCTACCGTCTCTTCAACCTTTCGGGTGAAATTGTTGTAGACACGGTAAGTGTGAGAGTTTGAGCCATAACCAAGTAGGAAACCTTCATGAGATTTGGGAGCAAACTTTGAACGACGATGCTTATCAAGAATGTAGCACTTTGAGCCGAATACTCGAAAGTATCCACCTTGGGGTTTGTTACCGGTGAGGAGCTCGTATGCCATCTTGCCGAGTAGCTTGTGAAGATACAAGCGATTTGTTGCATGACAAGCTGTCTCAACCGCTTCTGCCCAAAAGTGATTCGGCGTCTTGTATTCATCAAGCATTGTTCTTGCCATTTCGATGAGCGTCCGGTTCTTCCTCTCAACAACTCCATTTTGTTGAGGTGTGTACGTAGCCAAGAACTCGTGTGAAATCCCTTCTTCGTCAAGAAAGGTGTCCACATTTACGTTCTTGAACTCCGTTCCGTTGTCACTCCGAACCTTCTTGATCTTCACGTCAAACTGATTTTGGGCCTTCCTAGCGAAGTTTTTGAAGATCTTCTGGACCTGCGACTTTTCATTAAGAAAGAACACCCACATAAATCTTGAAAAATCATCAACTATAACTAGACCAAAAGAATTTCCACCGAGACTCTTGTAGGTGTTGGGACCAAAAAGATCCATATGAAGTAGCTCGAGTGGCCTCCTTGTGGTCATGATGTTCTTCACGAGATGTCTTCCTCCAACCTGTTTACCTGCTTGACAAGCACTGCAAAGTCTATCCTTATCAAATATGACATCGTTAACTCCATGGATATGATTTCCTTTAATAAGCTTGTCAAGATTTCTCATGCCAACGTGACCTAGTCGTCTATGCCACAACCAACCTTTTGAGGATTTAGCAATAAAGCAAGTTTTAGGTTGTGCCTTTTTAGAGAAGTCGACAATGTAAAGGTCACCTTTACGCATACCGGTAAAGACCATTTTATGATTGTCTCGACGAAACACTTGGCAATCTACCTCAGTAAATAGGACATTTAAACCGAAATCAGCAAGTCTAGATACTGAAAGTAAGTTGTAGCCGAGAGATTCAACGAGCATGACATTTTGAATGGAACTATCATGTGAGATGGCCACCTTACCAAGGCCAACTACTTTACCCTTTGAATTATCACCAAAGGTGACATATTTTCGAGGGCCGTCATTTTCAGCAAGCTCACGGAACATCTCCTCATCTCCGGTCATATGATCAGTACATCCACTATCAAGAACCCATTCCTTTCCTCCTGATTCATATCCCCGAAGATTTGCCGTAAGACCAAAGTGTCTCATTGCATCATCAAGATTGAAGTCACTATCATTATCATCATCATAGTATTCATGTTCACCATGATATTGTGACTCATCATTTCCTAGAGAGGGTAATTCATTAGATAAATGATCATCAGAGTGGTCACTTTTATGAATTCTTATAGCTTCGAATATAATATCACTAATGATTCCAACATCTCCCTTAGCTCGCTTGAGATTGGCAAGCTCAAGTAGACAATCACCAAAGTTAGGATCACTAGAGTTCATCTTACTCAAGGCAATAGATTTATGGAGAATTTTATCCAAATTTTTTAAGGAATGGTCGGGAAATCGTTCCTCAAGAAATTTCCATATAGTATAAGCACAATTAAGAGTAGGCAAACTAGCAATCAAGTTTTTGGGCAATCCTCTAATGATGAGCTCAATAGTTCGAAGATTGCGAATCATGTCAATATCTTCATCTAGGGTAGGATGCAAAGGATCAATGTGAGGTGCACAAGGGCTAGCAATATACTTGTTCAAATGATATTGTTTGAAGATTACAAGCATCTCATTTTTTTCACTCATGAAAATATTCTCCATCAAGTATAGGCACTCTAGGTCTAAGACTCCCTAAAGTAGACACATCCATCTTCCTCCAATGGTGATTAAACCAAGGCAATGGAGACCAAAGCTCTGATACCACTTGTAGGACCTTGAAGTAGATGTATCTAGAGGGGGGTGATTAGACACTTCATGCCGAAGTTGCAATTTTTAAGCTTTTTCGGTTTGAGTGGAGTTTAAGCATAATTTCAACACTCACAATACATATCAAGCAAGTATGCAAAGTGTATATAGGCAGCGGAAAGTAAAGCATGCAACTTGCAAGAATGTAAAGGGAAGGGTTTGGAGAATTCAAATGCAATCGGAGACACGGATGTTTTTCCCGTGGTTCGGATAGGTGGTGCTATCCTACATCCACATTGATGGAGACTTCAACCCACGAAGGGTAACGGTTGCGCGAGTCCACAGAGGGCTCCACCCACAAAGGATCCATGAAGAAGCAACCTTGTCTATCCCACCATGGCCATCGCCCACGAAGGACTTGCCTCACTAGCAGTAGATCTTCACGAAGTAGGCGATCTCCTTGCCCTTACAAACCCCTTGGTTCAACTCCACAATCTTGTCGGAGGCTCCCAAGTGACACCTAGCCAATCTAGGAGACACCACTCTCCAAGAAGTAACAAATGGTGTGTTGATGATGAACTCCTTGCTCTTGTGCTCCAAATGATAGTCTCCCCAACACTCAACTCTCTCTCATAGGATTTGGGTCTGGTGGAAAGAAGATTTGAGTGGAAAGCAACTTGGGGAAGGCTAGAGATCAATATTCATATGGTAGGAATGGAATGTCCTGGCCTCAACACATGAGTAGGTAGTTCTCTCTCAGAAATAGGGTGCCGGAAGTGTAGGCTTAGTCTGATGGCTCTCTCTTTGAGTGAAGAGGAGGTGGAGGGGTATTTATAGCCTCCACACAAAATCCAACCGTTACACACAATTTACCAATCTCGGTGGGACCGAATCAGAAAACTCGGTCGGACCGAAATAGTAAACCTAGTGACCGTTGGGAATTTCGGTGGGACCGATTGGAACAACTCCGTGGGACCGACGTGCTAGGGTTAGGGAAAATCCAAAACTCGGTTTGACCGATTACTCAAACTTGGTGGGACCGATTTGGGTAATAAGCAAAACAGAGAGTTGGCCAAGCAAACTCGGTGGGACTGATTGCATATCTCGGTGGGACCGAGAGTAATGTAGTAGGTAACAGAGAGTTTGCAAGCCCATCTCGGTGAGACCGAGATCCCATCGGTGAGACCGAACTGATTAGGGTTTGGCAGTGGCTATGACATGTGAAACTCGGTGGCGCCGGGTTGAAAGAATCGGTATGACCGAGTTTGAATTAGGGTTTAGGTCATTTGTGGATATGGGAAAGTAGCTGAGGGTTTTGGAGCATATCATTAAGCACTTGATCAAGAGGCTCATTAAACAACACCTCATCCCTCCTTGATAGTATTGGCTTTTCCTATGGACTCAATGTGATCTTGGATCACTAAAATATAAAATGAAGAGTCTTGAACTTCAAGCTTTAGCCAATCCTTTGTCCTTAGTGTCTTGGAGACCTTCCCACACCCTTTTGTCCATGCCACTCCATTGTTGAACTTATCTGAAACATACTAGGTGAAACCATTAGTCCAACAAGAGATATGTTGTCATCAATTATCAAAACCACCTAGGGAGCACTTGTGCTTTCAAGAGGGGATTACGTCCACCCTTGTCAAGGTGGGACTAAAATACCTCCCGGTTCATTTCCCCTACAATATGGACTCTGAAAACAGCCTATGAAGTAGTATTTCGAAATTACATGGGCCTGGCCCAAAAATAAGGTGGCGCGGCACCAATAATAAGCTATGGACGAAATTTATAAAAGGCCATGTTGTAAATTTCGTCTTTCTTCTTGTATGTCATCATGGTGGCTTCAAAGTGCGAAAATCTCCACTACAAACTCGGTTCTTGTTCTCTTCACACGCGCCTTCGTCTTCATGCTTGATAATGCTCCAATGTCCATCCTTCTTGTCCATGCTAGGTCATTCAACTGTAAGCAACAAAAATGTATCGAAGTTAGGCAGCATCATATTCTCATGAACTTTAGAAACATTACCAAGAAACGAAAGTACCTGATAATATAATTCTCATGTGCGATCTATACCAATCGAGCCAATAGGTATAGTAGTAGGGGTTGTGGGTGTAATTATGGCCTCCATGTCCTCATCATGCGTTCGTGGGGGAAGCAGTCCTTGCTAAGGTGTAGCCACACAAGATCTCCAATGTTGAACACCATGGGGTGGTTGCTGAGGTTGCTCTTGGTCGCGAGTCGTTGTACTTGGCGTTCAATGGTGTGCCTTGTATCTTCATGCATCTTCTTGAGATAGTTGACTTGGGCACTTGCATCCATGTTTGTGCACTCTTGTAGTGGTAGAGGAAGAATTTCCAATAGGGACAACGGGTTGAAACCGTAGACGACCTTAAATGGGGACTTGCCGGTAGTCGAATGTCTTGCTCGGTTGTAGGCGTACTCGGCGATTGGTAGACACTCCTCCCACTCCTTGATGTTCTTCTTGATTAGCACGCGAAGTAGAGTGGAGAGTGTGCGGTTTGTGACCTCCGTTTGACCGTCGGTTCGTGGATGGTATGCCGTGGAGAAGAGTAGCTTGATTCCAAGCTTGGCGCATAAGGTTTTCCAAAAGTAGCTTAGGAACATGGCGTCGCGGTCCGAGACTATCGACTTTGGTACTTCATGGAGGCACAATATTTCCCCACAAAAGAGATTGGCAATATGTGAAGCATCGTCTATCTTGTTGCAAGGAATGAAATGAGCCATCTTAGAGAATCAGTCCACAACAACAAATACAGAATCCTTTCCATTTCTAGTTCTAGGAAAACCAAGCACAAAATCCATGCTAATATCTTCCCATGGTTGATACGGAATTGGAAGAGGCATATAGAGACCATGGGATTGAGCTTTAGACTTAGCTTTCCGACATGTAGAGCATCGGTTGGTGAAGCGGTTGACGTCGCGGAACACCATGGGCCAAAAGTAGTTCTTGGAGAGCGTAGTAAATGTCTTGTCGCGTCCAAACACTAGTAGAAAAAGGGTCAAACGTGAAACACATTAGTGCCGGTTTGTATTTGAGCCGGCACTAATGTGCACATTAGTGCCGGTTCGTGGCGGCGATCAATAGTACCGGTTCGTGGCGAACCTTTAGTACCGGTTCATGGCATGAACCGGTACTAAAGAGGCTGTGTCATCCTGCGGTCAGGCTATGGCCCCACTATCACCATTTAGTGCCGGTTCGTACCACAAACCGGTACTAATGAGCGGTGCCGGTTACGGCAAGCTGTTTTTAGTCCCACCTCGCCAAGAGAGAGGCAGTATGAGTGGTTTATAAGCCGTGAGTGCACAGACAATGACGAAGAGTTGCAATGCTCACCTACATGTTGATTTGCTTCAAGCCTTGCGGAATAGTATAGATTGCACTGAGCTATGTGCAGTGGCTTAGTGCAATCTACACTATTCCGAATGGCTTGAAGCAAATTAACCAGCATTGCACCTCTTTTTTATTTTTAATAACTTATTTAAACTCCGGACTTCTTTTGTGTTCAGTATGCAGCATTTAAAGCTTGTTATGCCTCAAGGTTGTTGTGGTTTGGAAATTATGGATTTGACAACCATGAATCATAGCTTTTTGTGTAAGTGACTTGGGAAACTCAAGTTTGGCAAACTCTATTGACTAGTAGAAAAACGGTCAAATGTGAAGCACATTATAGTGCCGGTTTGAATTTGAGCCGGCACGAATGTGACCATTAGTGCTGATTCCAACGGCTAGGCGGGCTGCTACCATTAGTACCGGTTCGTTGCCAATCTTTAGCACCGATTCGTGGCACGAACCGATACTAATGTGCATCCCACCAATCAGGAAGAATCACACGGATCGTGTGTTTCTTTCTAGCTCTTGCGAGTCGTTGGATCAAGGGTGTGTTTCTTCCTAGCTCATGTGAGTCGTTGGATCGAAACTACCACAATCACTTTGTGAGCCAGACGACCCTATATATAGCCCATCTCTCGCCTTCCCTGCATAAGTCTTTCAGTTCATCGACTACATACATCTACCAGTTCATCGACTGCATACATCTACCAGTTCATCGACTGAATACAAATCATTCGGATTCGCCATCATACGCCCAACCGTGCATTTGATATGCATATATATGCATCACGAGCCACGGTAGGGCTGTATGATGGCGATACCGATTGGTTTGTTCTAGATCCGACATAAAAGGTTTGATACAACTTCTTTTTTGTGACATAAGATCTAACATTGTTGCTTCTAGTAGTTCTCTTGATTCCACTAATGATTCTCTTAGCCAAGTTACACTTGAGCAAGAAAATAGCTTATTAAAGGGAAGAATCAAGGTGTTGGTTTTGAACGAAAGTTCAATGCCAATGGAGTTGAGTGGGAAGAAGATCAATACCCCAAGACAAAGTTTGTTCCTCAACAAGAGAAGTATCCTACTTCCTTCAAGGGGACACAAGCTCAAGATGATCTTCTACATGTTGATTAGCTTCAAGCCTTGCGGAATAGCATAGATTGCACTGAGCTATGTGCAGTGCAGTCTACACTATTTCGAATGGCTTGAAGCAAATTAACCAGCATTGCACCTCTGTTACATGGCCACTTCAATGTTTTTTAAACTTATTTGAACTCCGGACTTCTTTTGTGTTCAGTATGCAGCATTTAAAGCGACGTCATCAATATCCAACATGTTCTGACATCATTTGTTGTTTTTCGGTCATTTACCTAATTGTTTAGAGAGCTAAATGACCGTGAAATTGAAAATCACTACAAAATGAATCCTGAAAATGTTGAAACTTGGCATGGTATCATCATATCACCCGCATAGCATGCGCGAAAGAGTAGAGAGGGTCACGGCAAAAACTGGACGCACTTCGTGTACAAACTGGACCTACTCTTTCCGAGTATCAGGGTTTCGGACGAGAACTCATCTGTTACATGGCCACTTCAATGTTTTTTAAACTTATTTGAACTCCGGACTTCTTTTGTGTTCAGTATGCAGCATTTAAAGCGACGTCATCAATTTTCAACATGTTCTGACATCATTTATTGTTTTTCGGTCATTTACCTAATTGTTTAGAGAGCTAAATGACCGTGAAATTGAAAATCACTACAAAATGAATCCTGAAAATGTTGAAACTTGGCATGGTATCATCGTATCACCCGCATAGCATGCGCGAAAGAGTAGAGAGGGTCACGGCAAAAACTGGACGCACTTCGTGTACAAACTGAACAAACTCTTTCCGAGTATCAGGGTTTCGGACTATGCAAAAATAAGTAATGCAGAAAATAAAAGAACTATACAAAAAATTACTCAAAAATAAATAGAAGAAAATAAATAATGCAGAAAAAAACTATATAAAAAACTACTCAAAAATAAATAAATAAAAATAAGTAATGCAGAAAAGAAAAAACTATATAGCAAATTTGTTGGTGCACTGCCCTGTGGGTCTACCAGACCTAGGGTGTGCAAATGCAGGCCCAGAAGGGCCAGCAGACTCACAGGGCAGCGCGCCCTAATTAATTAGGCCTAGAAGCCTGCTATATAGAGGAGTTCGAAGAGGTAGCCGCGGCTTGGTTTATAAACCAGTGCGGCTGCCCTTCGCCGGGCGAGGTGGGACTAAATTTTGGGGTGGCAGCGCAAACTCTAAATACAACAAAAAACAACTAAAAATAAATAAAACAAAATAAATAAAGCAGAAAAGAAAAAACTAAATGAAAAAAGCCCACCTACTGGGCCACAGCGGCCTACATACGACTAGAAACCCAACCTGTTGTTGGGCCAGGATGCAAGCCCGCAAGCCCAATAGGCCCCACAGGGCAGAGTAGCAGAGGTAGGCCCAGAAGGCCTGCTTTAGAGAGGAGCTCGAGACAGCAGCGGCAGCGGGGCTTATAAGTAGGTGTGTGCGCCATTCGGCTAGCGAGGTGGGACTAAACTTCTGCGCCCCTCGCCTGGCAGCGCACCCCCCTTTAGTACCGGTTCGTGGCTCCAACCGGTACGAAAGGGGGTGTCTTTAGTACCGGTTTGTGGCATGAACCGGTACTAAAGGGGTCGTTTCCCGCCGCTTGGCCTGGGGAAAATAGGCCTTTAGTACCAGTTCGTGCCACGAACCGGTACTAAAGGCCAATCCTATATATACAGCACTTACGAAAATTTCAGTTTCAACTCGCCACTTCGTCTCCAACCTCCGCCGCGCGCGCCGCTCGATCCCGTCGTCGCCGTCCGTCGTCATCGTCGCTGTCCCCGCCGCCGCCCGTCGTTGTCGTCGTCTCGCGCGCTGCCGCCCCGAACGCCGCCGCCGTCCGTCGTCATCGCCGCGGCCGTACGTCTCTCTCTCGCTCCCGCACACACATACACACACATACACACACATACACACACACACCGGCGGCGCCCCCGCCCCGTACGCCGGCGCCCCCGCTCGTACGTACGGGGCGGCGGCATATGGGGCCGCACACACACACACATACCACACATGCACACACACGCATACACACACATACACACACGCATACACACACATATAACTAGTTTATTTTTAATAAGGAAATTTAGGTATATGAGATTAGAACTAGTTGAATAATTAATATAACTAGTTTATTTTTAATAAGGAAATTTAGGTATATGAGATTAATTAGAACTAGTTGAATAATTAATATAACTAGTTTATTCTTAGTAAGAAAATTTAGGTATATGAGATTAGAACTAGTTGAATAATTAATATAACTAGTTTATTTTTAGTAAGAAAATTTAGGTATATGAGATTAGAACTAGTTGAATAATTAATCTAACTAGTTTATTTTTAGTAAGAAAATTTAGGTATATGAGATCAGAACTAGTTGAATAATTAATATAACTAGTTTATTCTTAGTAAGAAAATTTAGGTATATGAGATTAGAACTAGTTGAATAATTAATATAACTAGTTTATTTTTAGTAAGAAAATTTAGGTATATGAGATTAGAACTAGTTGAATAATTAATATAACTAGTTTATTTTTAGTAAGAAAATTTAGGTATATAGAAAATTTAGGTATATAATTATTATTTGTTAATGAATTAGATAGAAAAGTTAAATATATAGTAATGTCAATTGAATATATAGTTAGATATATTAATGTCAAATGTTAGATGAATATATATTTGGCTAGATATAGGTGTTTAATGTTTCACCTATATGAACATAGGAAATGTCATCTGACGACGAAAAAGATTTTTTTATGTGCGAACACTGTGAAGACCAGCGCGGCATGTGCGACCAAAATTTCCTTGTTGATGGTAGGCGCTTCAGCATCAAGCTGGATGAGACATTCGAAGTTGATACAGTAAGTCACTTTGTCAATTATTATTTGAATGCAAAACTTATGCTTCATTTGCTTCAACTTATAATTTTAAATTTTCACTATTCTACTAGCGCATCCCCTGCCATGCAAGAATTTTTGTCTTGGATAAGATAGGTTTCAGTGCTATAGATGATATGGAGGTAAAGAGAGTTTACTTGAAGACGCAGCATGGGTATACTTTCAACGTCAAATTATATAATAGAGACACATACACCCATTTTGAATGCAAAACTTGGCAAGCACTATGCAAGGCTTATGCATTTGAGCCTGATATGGTTATCACCTTTGATATTCGTCCGGAAGATGATATTGAAGGTAATATAGACATCTGGGTCGATGTGCAAACGCCTCCAGTTCTACCATTTGGTGAGTTTTTCTCAACCATGCATGCATATGTTTATGTCTTTCGTACAGTTTATTCAAAAATAGTTGACAACTATTTTGTATTGTCAGCTTATTTCGGTTCAACCAAACATGTCCGGCACTTGGTAGACAAGACCTACTACTGCCCCGGGGCTCAACTAAACTGCGAGGAGATAAGTCATTATGTTTCATGGCTTGAGGATCTTAATACTGTCAAGACAAATTTTTTCCCTACACTTAGAAATGTTAGTACTCAAAACGTGCGACCAATGGTGATCGTATTGAGCTATGGTCACATCTATAATCAAAAGATGGTAAGATTTTAAATATTTGTCCTTAATTAGTGCATCTTTTGCATACATTATTTTTGAAGCTAAACTTTCATTGCTTAGTATATTAATTACTATATGATGTTGTTCAACAGGGACTTCCGATGACAGTTGTGCCTCAGTGGATCGAGACAAAAGGTCGCATGTCAATGGTTAGCTTACGACCAAGATTTCCTACATTGCACATGAGTGCATTCAGGATTTCTAAAAGCGAAGAATGCTTAATAGTGAAAGATTGGAGCAAAATTGTTAACGATCGCAGAGAAGTACTAGGGAGCAGTAAGGAGAAGCGCAACCCAAGATTAGGAGACAGATTCATCTGCATGCTCTAGTATGATGAATCAGGAGAGCTATACATGTTCTATGCTATTCTACCTGAGAGGGAGCAGCAGGATCAGTAGCTACTCTTCATGCTCTTAATTAGTACTTGTCTCATGGATCCGTGTCCTGAACTTCAATGTTGGTGATGATTGAACTTGATGATATCTCTTTGCTTCTGTTACAAAGTGAATGTTTCCTCTTTAAGCTAGCCAACGTTGATGATGAATTACATAGCTAGCCGTAATTAATGACTATGATGATTAAATAGTGGTAATTAGACGACCACGATGATTTTTAGCTAGCTAGAGTTTATTTATTTATTAATATGCGATGATGATGATGATGATGACGACTACAACTCATTATAACGTAAAACAATCCTAAATTAAATTGATAACACAAATTTAATTGAAAAATACAAAATAAAACAAAAACCCACAACCATTTAGTACCGGTTGGTGTTACCAACCGATACTAAAGGGCTCCCGGCCCCCGGAGCTGGCTCATGCCACGTGGTACCCCTTTAGCGCCGGTTCGTGCTGAACCGGTACTAAAGGGGGGGCCTTTAGTGCCGAAATAATAGTGCCGGTTCCTAAACCGGCACTAAAGGCCCTTACGAACCGGTGCTATTGCCCGGTTTTCTACTAGTGAAAGTGTCCCATTGGTCCTTGATGACCCACAAGTATCGGGGATCTATTGTAGTCCTTTCGATACGTAAGAGTGTCAAACCCAACGAGGAGCAGAAGGAAATGATAAGCAGTTTTTAGTAAGGTATTCTCTGCAAGCACTGAAATTATTGATAACACATAGTTTTGTGATAAGGTAATTTGTGATGGGTAACAAGTAATAAAAGTAAATAAGGTGCAGCAAGATGGCCCAATCCTTTTTTGTAGCAAAGGACAAGCCCAGACAAACTCTTATATAAAGGGAACCGCTCCTAAGGACACATGGGAATTATCGTCAAGCTAATTTTCATCACGTTCCTATGATTCGCGTTCGGTACTTTGATAATTTGATATGTGGGTGGACCGGTGCTTGGGTACTGCCCTTCCTTGGACAAGCATCCCACTTATGATTAACCCCTCTTACAAGCATCCGCAACTACAAAAGAAGTATTAAGGTAAACCTAACCATATGGATCCAAATCAGCCCCTTACGAAGCAACTCATAAACTAGGGTTTACACATTTGTCACTCTAGCAACCCATCATCTACTTATTACTTCCCAATGCCTTTCTCTAGTCCCAAACAATGGTGAAGTGTCATGTAGTCGACGTTCACATGACACCACTAGAGGAAAGACAACATACATCTCATCAAAATATCGAACGAATACCAAATTCACATGACTACTTATAGCAAGACTTCTCCCATGTCCTTAGGAACAAACGTAACTACTCACAAATCATATTCATGTTCATAATCAGAGGGGTATTAATATGCATAAAGGATCTGAACATATGATCTTCCACCGAATAAACCAACTAGCATCAACTACAAGGAGTAATCAACACTACTAGCAACCCATAGGTACCAATCTGAGGTTTTGAGACAAAGATTGGATACAAGAGATGAACTAGGGTTTGAGATGAGATGGTGCTGGTAAATATGGTCATGGAGATTGATACCCTCCCGATGAGAGGATCGATGGTGATGACGATGGTGATGATTTCCCACTCCCGGAGGGATGTTTCCCTGGCAGAACAGCTCCGCCGGAGCCCTAGATTGGTTCCGCCAAGGTTCCGCCTCGTGGCGGCGGAGTTTCGTCCCGTGAGCTTGCTTATGATTATTTCCCAGACGAAAGACCTCATATTGCAGAAGATGGGCACCAGAGGCCTGCCAGGGGGCCCATGAGGCAGGGGGCACGCCCCCACCCTCGTGGATGGTGGGTGGCCCCCCTCTGGTGCTTCCTTTGCCCAATATTTTTTATATATTCTGAAAATGACTCCCATGGAGTTTCAGGACTTTGGGAGCTGTGCAGAATAGGTCTCTAATATTTGCTCCTTTTCCAGCCCAGAATTCCAGCTGCCGGCATTCTCCCTCTTCATGTAAACCTTGTAAAATAAGAGAGAATAGGCATATGTATTGTGACATAATGTGTAATAACAGCCCATAATGCAATAAATATCGATATAAAAGCATGATGCAAAATGGACGTATCAACTCCCCCAAGCTTAGACCTCGCTTATCCTCAAGCGAAAGCCGATATCAAAAAATATGTCCACATGTTTAGAGATAGAGGTGTCGATAAAATAAAATACGGACATGAGGGCATCATGATCATTCTTAGAATAGCAACATATATATATATATATATATTGTCATATGATTTCTTATGCTAAAGTAACAATTCAATCACAATTTCAAGTATGAATCAGAAACTTCAATGAAAACTAACAAACTATAATCTCAGTCATTGAAGCAATTGCAATTTATCATAATATCAGAAAGAGTCAATATAAGAGCTTTTCAGCAAGTCCACATACTCAACTATCATTTAGTCTTTCACAATTGCTAACACTCACGCAATATTTATGGGTATGAAGTTTCAATCGGACACAAAGAAAGATAGGGGCTTATAGTTTTGCCTCCCAACCTTTTACCTCAAGGGTAATGTCAACAATAATAGTTCATGAAAACCCACATCCAATTAGCTATAGATATCAGGATCTTTCCAACACATTGTGCTTGCCAAAGGATAAAATATAAAAAGGAAAGGTGAGAATCAACATGACTCTTGTATGAAGTATAAGACAAGAACAAAAGATAGGCCCTTCGCAGAGGGAAGCAGAGGTTGTCATGTGCTTTTTATGGTTGGATGCACAAAATCTTAATGCGAAAGAACGTCACTTTATATTGCCACTTGTGATATGGACCTTTATTATGCAGTCCATCGCTTTTATTTCTTCCACATCACAAGATCGTATAAAAATTATTTTCTCCACACTAATAAATCATACATATTTAGAGAGCAATTTTTGTTGCTTGCAACAATGACAACTTACTTGAAGGATCTTACTCAATCCATAGGTAGATATGGTGGAATCTCATGGAAAAACTAGGTTTAAGGATATTTGGAAGCACAAGTAGTATCTCTACTTGGTGCAAAGAATTTGACTAGCATGAAAGGGGAAAGGCAAGCTCAACATGTTGGATGGTCCATGACAATATAATTTATTTTGGATGTAAGAAAGCATAACCCATTACGTTGTCTTCCTTGTCCAACATCAACTCTTTAGCATGTCATATTTTAATGAGTGCTCACAATCATAAAAGATGTACAAGATAGTATATTTATATGTGAAAAACTCTCTTTCTTTATTACTTCCTATTAATTGCAACAATGACCAAGACTATGCTTGTCAACTCTCAACAACTTTACTTCATCATACTCTTTATATGTAAAGTCATTACTCTCCATAAGATCCATATGATCTTTTTATTACCTTTTTTTATTCTTTCTCTTCTCTTTTATTTTTATTCCCTCCAGATCATGGCAAAATAATCAGGCCCTTGACTCATAACTAATCTTTATTATATATTGCTCACAAACTAGATTACATAGAAGGATCGTAAAGCAAAACTCAAAACTAGATCATACTAAAACTTTTATTCAACTAGATCAAAATATTACTAAAATGATCGAACTAAGAAAAACGGTAAAGATAGGAGTGTGATGGTGATACGATACCGGGGCACTCCCCCAAGCTTGGCAGTTACCAAGGGGAGTGCCCATACCCGATACTCAGTTCTTCTTTGTTGGTGAAGAAGATGATGGTGATGATGGATAGTCGCACATTGAGCGTAGGAGACCCTCCAATTTGCGGATAATGCCCTTGAGTGGGATGATATGCTCCTTCAACAAAATATTTTCACTTGTGAGATACTTGTTTTGAATGCGAACTAACTGAATGATCTTGAAAGCTTCAATCTCCGTTGGGGTAAGGAGATTGTGATGAGGTTGAAGGATGTCTTCGTCTTCTACTGTCAGAACTTGATCTCCCATGGCCTTATTGATCCCATCATCCTTGTTGATCTCCCCGGGTTCTTCTCTCTTCATCTATATCTTCATTAGCCAAGAATCATTGCCCTCATTGTTGGAGGAGGGAGATGACATGATGCCTGGCCTTGACAACCCTGGCAGAAAATAGCTCGAAACAAAAATAGGAGATATTTGCATGGTACGGTGGTCAAAACCCTCGGGAGATTATATAATGAATTTTTATCGACCAAAAGAAGTATCGTGCTAGAAAACGGAGTCCGGAGAGCACACGAGGTGCCCACGAGGCAGGGGGCGCGCCCAAGGGGGTAGGGCGCGCCCTCCACCCTCGTGGACGCCTCGTGTCCTTTCCGCACTGCTTCTTATTTTCCTATTTTCTTAAATATTCCAAAACAGAGAAAGATTGCTATTAGAACTGTCTTGGAGTCGGTTTACTTACCGTACCACATGCCCCTTCCTTTTCGGAGTCTGAAACGTTTTGGAAAGTGTCCCTTATGTATTCCTCCGGGGTTACGGTTTCAATAACATTAGTTTCAACATTTATGGGATTACCTGAGATATAATGTTTGATTCTTTGACCGTTCACCGCCCTCAGATTTGTGCCTTCAAAGTTGTTGATTTTTATGGTACTAGAACAATAGACCTCCTCGGTGACGTAAGGGCCTTCCCATTTAGAGAGGAGCTTTCCTGCAAATAATCTTTAACGGGAGTTGTATAACAATACATAATCACCTAAATTAAACTCACGTTTTTGTATCCTTTTATCATGCCATCTTTTAACTTTTTCTTTAAACAGTTTGGCATTCTCATAGGCCTGGGTTCTCCATTCATCAAGTGAGCTAATGTCAAATAGTCTCTTCTCACCGGCAAGTTTGAATTCATAGTTGAGCTCTTTGATGGCCCAATATGCCTGATGTTCTAGTTCAAGAGGTAAGTGACATGCTTTTCCATAAACCATTTTATACGGAGACATAACCATAGGATTTTTATATGCAGTTCTATAAGCCCATAACGCATCATCAAGTTTCTTGGACCAATTCTTTCTAGATATATTAATAGTCTTTTGAAGAATTAATTTAAGCTCTCTATTACTCAATTCTACTTGACCACTAGACTATGGGTGATACGAAGATGCAATTCTATGATTAACATCATACTTAGCAAGCATTTTACGAAAAGAACCATGAATAAAATGTGAACCACCATCAGTCATTAAATATCTAGGGACTCCAAAGCTCGGAAAAATAACTTCTTTAAGCATCTTAATAGAGTTGTTATGATCAGCACTACTAGTTGGAATAGCTTCTACCCAGTTAGTAACATAATCAACAACAACTAAAATATGTGTATACCCATTAGAGGAAGGAAACGGTCCCATATAATCAAAGCCCCAAACATCAAATGGTTCAATAACAAGTAAATGATTCATAGGAATTTCTTGACGTATACTAATATTACCAATTCTTTGACATTCATCACAAGACAAGACAGAGTTATGGGCATCTTTGAAAAGAGTAGGCCAATAAAAACCGGATTGCAATACCTTAAGTGCAGTTCTATCTCCAACATGGTGTCCTCCATAAGCCTCGGAGTGACACTTGCGTAGGATCTGTTCCTGTTCATGCTCAGGTACACAACGTCTAATAACCCCATCTACTCCTTCTTTATAAAGATGTGGTTCATCCCAGAAGTAATGCCTTAAATCATAGAAGAACTTTTTCTTTTGCTGGTATGTAAAACTAGGTGGTACAAACTTAGCAACTATGTAATTAGCATAATCAGCATACCATGGAGCAGTATGAGAAGCATTTATGACAGCTAATTGTTCATTGGGAAAGCTATCATCAATAGGTAGTGGGTCATCAAGAACATTCTCTAACCTAGACAAGTTGTCTGCAATGGGGTTCTCAGCTCCCTTTCTATCAATAATATGTAAATCAAATTCTTGTAGCAAGAGAACCCATCTAATAAGTCTAGATTTAGCATCTTTCTTTTCCATAAGATACTTAATAGCAGCATGATCAGTGTGAACAGTTACTTTAGAGTCAACAATATAAGGTCTGAACTTATCACAAGCAAATACTACCGCTAAAAATCCTTTTTCAGTAGTAGCATAATTTCTTTGAGCACTGTCTAGATTTTTACTAGCATATTGGATAACATTTAATTTCTTATCAACTCTTTGTCCTAGAACAGAACCTACAGCATAACCACTAGCATCACACATAGTTTCAAAGGGTAAATTCCAATCAGGGGGCTGAACCATAGGTGCAGAAATCAAAGCTTTCTTATGTATTTCAAATGCTTCTACACAATCATCATCAAAGACGAAAGGAACATCTTTTTGTAAGAGATTAGTCAGAGGCCTGGAAATTTTAGAGAAGTCCTTAATGAACCTCCTATAAAAACCGACATGACCAAGGAAACTTCTTATACCTTTAATGTCCTTACGACACGGCATCTTTTGTGACGCACCGAGACCGACGCGCCAGGTGTCTTCTAGTATTCGCTGTCATTGCCATGTCATTTGCTTGCGTGTCGCATCTTGCCATGTCATCATGCGCATTGCATCATCATGTTTACAAAACTTGCATCCGTCCGGGTTCCTCCAGTTCCGTCTGTTTTCCGTTCTGAGCCCAGACAGACTTGCACGCGCCCGCAGCACGTCCAAAATATTATTTTATAAGTGGCATAAAAATGTTCTCGGAATGGGATGAAAGTTGGCGTGCGGTGTTGTTATGTTGTCAGTACACCGCCTGCCAAGTTTCATCGCATTCGGCGTCCATGGGATAGCCCAACCGTTAAACATATAGCGGCACTATAGCCGGGCACACGTCGGACGTTTTCGGTCTCCGGAAACAGTTGTCGGGCCTCCCTCCTTCCTCTCCCCTCTCAGCCCAAGCCATCCTACACAGCCCTTTAGTCCACTGCCTAACCCCTCCGCTCCAGACCGTCCGATGGCAGTCGAACGACTCCGAAACGGAGCAAAACCCCCTAACCCTAGCCATAAACTGCTACATATGGACGCCCTAGCCTTCCTCATCTGGAAACCCTAGTGTTTTCCTTGAAAACCGTGCCGCCGCCAGCTCCTCCCCAGCTGCCGTCCCGCCACCTGGCACCGTCTGTTTGGCCGCACCGCCACCATAGGAGTCGCCCCGGCCTATCGGGTGCCTCCACGTCACCTCCCCGCGTCCTCCCCGCGCCTCCCACCGTGCAGGGCCCGCCGGAGCCCATCGCGAGCCCGCCCGAGGCCGATCTGGGCCCAAGCAAGCCCGAGCTCCTCCCGAGCGCCCCTGGCCACAAGCGCCTCGCGCCGCCGCACCCTTGCCTCCGCTGCGCCGCCGCCTGCCTCTGCCTGCGCCAGCAGCGCCGCCCGTCGGCGACCCCTCCGCCTGCAGCTCCTCCCTCAACCCCGTCAGAGCTCCCTCGCTCGCACCGCCCTGCAGAAGACCCGCCGGAGAGCGCCGCTGAGTCCGGCTGGATCCGGCCTTTCCATCCCCTCCCCGAGCTCCGCTTCCCCGTCGCTGACCTCACCGGCCCCGCCAGGCCCCGTCGCTGGCACCCATCTTCGCCGCGCCGAATCCCTTGATCCCCTCTGGATCAAGGACGACGACGATCGCGCCACCGCCTCATGCATCCTGTGAGGCCCGGCCCAGCGCGTGGATGGCCCAGCAACCGTCCTGCCCGGCCTCCTCCACCGACCGACCCATGAGGCTTGGTGAGTAGCCCCCCTAGCTTCCCTGTGCACTTCTGGGCCTGCCAGTTTCGGCCCGTGTCATATTTTTTCGGCTCTGTGAATTTAGCTTTTATCCAGAGAACGCCATTTTACAAAAAAGTCCCTAGAGTTCATGCATTTAATATCGCACTAACCATGCATCGGATTTAAATGATCTATATATGTAATATGCTTAGAATTTTGTCTAGTTTCATAATATGCCACTTTCATCTATGTTTAAAATGTTTAAACTTCTATTTGCTTTATTTTGCTTAAGCACGATGTTAAAATGTTTTATTTCATAACTAATTAATCGTAGCTTAGTTTTAAATAAATTATATATGTAAATGGGGTAGAAAAATGGCTAGTTTAACATGGTGGCATTACTTTGCATGTTTAACAACTCTAAAATTATGTTTAGGGAAGAACAGTAGCTAATTCGAAATATGCATATGAGGATTTTCTAGAATTGTTGTTGTTGTTTCCGGCCTCATTTAAACTTGCATAAATGTGTAGTTTTCATATACTACACCACAACACTTGATTGGGGGCAATTAACTGCCGGGAAAAGTATCAAAACAAGGGAAAAAGTACTGCCGGGACATTTATAACTGCCGGTACACGTAGTTCCAGGCAAAGAAACTGCCGGGAGAACAGCAGCAGCAAGGGCATTGAAACTGCCGGTACACTTGAGGGCGTCATATCTGCTAGGAGAACTCTCCTACGGCCCATTATCTGCCGGGGTCCGCCTTCGGCGCGAAACCGAAATTATCGTTTGGGCCTAAGCGCGCGGAATCGAGGGAAAGGCGCGCAGTAGACAAAGAGAAAAAACTTTTGGCCGGAAAGAACTAGACGCACCGGCCCTCCTCCAGACTGCAGCCACCCCCAAACAACTTCCGCCAAATCCCCCTCCACTGACCGCGCCGGCCGCCCTAGATCGACCCCGAGCATTACCGCCGGTGTCCCCCACAACCGCGGCCCTGCCGCCGGCGCCCCCACCACCACAGCCCCGTCGCCACCCCTAGCTACCCCACTCCCGCCGGCCGCCCTAGATCCCAAGTTCTGCAGCCGGCGGCCCGCACCAACACAGCCCCGTCGCCGCCCCCAGCCCCCCACTGCCTGCAACCCTCCACCTCGACGGTCCGACCACTGCCGCCTTTTCCCCCAACCACCCCACATCAGCGTTGCCGAGCACGGAGCATGTCCACGGACGACCACTATCGCCGACCGACTCCACCGCAGAACTCCTCCCCAAGCAGGCCTCCTCCCTCCACCTGAGCAGGCGAGCACCGAGCGGGATTGCCTCCTCGACGTCCTCTCTGATCCCCCAAGCAGCGGAGCGTCCCTCTTCTCCCGTGACCAGCTCACTACCACATCAACATCCTCTGTCTGCCTCCTCTGCCCCATCAAGAGCATTTGGTGAGATTTCTTTGCAGCCAAGGTTCAGTTCAAATTGTGTACTTGGATTCAGTTCTGACTTCTACAATTGTTAGATGGTTCATTCCAATGTGTGAACTTGGAGGTGATACAATCCAAACATCCAAAATTGTTAGATGGGTTAGTTTAATCTGTGTACTTGGCAGATGATTAGTTCTAGGTTTTACAACAATTGTTTTTTGTGTTTAGTTGATGCCTCAAAGTTGTAGCTTCTCTGTTTGTGTTTTGCAAAATCGGATTTGTGGACAGAACAAGTGTTTTGTTTTTATGATATAAATAATGATATTCTTACTACTATTTTAGTTTTTGTTGTTCCTGAAATGACATGTTTCAATTGACTATTCTATTGTGCTAGAGCATTCCTGGTCCATATTGTATTTCTCCTTGCTTGTACTAGATATGAATGACATGCATTTTTTCACTAGATAATTCTGACAAAGATGTTTGAAATGATTCATGATATGGCACACCTACTTGGGGATTTGTGTGATAGTGGCGGTGGGGAGGATCCAATTCACGAGGATGTAGAGCCAGGCAGCATTGATCCCCTTCTAAAAGAAAAAGAAGCATGATGCGGATGCTTTTCAACAATTCATAGCTGATGATAGCGGGGAGCTTTATCCAGGGTGCACACAACCTTCTTAAAGCTACGTTTTGTTGTTAGGTTACTCCATATCAAATCTCTTGGAGGTTGGTTTCATAAAAGTTTTGACATGATGCTAGAGTTGCTAAAAGAGGCCTTCCCAACAACTACATGCTTACCTACTTGACATATAATGTGCCATTAATTTTCTTTTCAGGAAAAAGAATGGAACAAGAAAGATACTAATACAATGTTGAAGAACGAGAGGAAGAATGGAACAAGAAAGAGACTAAGACAATGTTCAAGAACGAGAGGAAGAGAGGCCCAACTAGTCAGCGACAACAAATGGCCAGGATTTTAAACGGTTTGGCTGCCTTACATTTTCAAATATAAATGAAGAATTTGGAGGCCCAACTAGTCAGCGACAAACTAAAAGGAAGAAGGTGATATACCATGCCATTAATTTTCTTTTCAGTTCCCATGATTTGGCTGTTTTAAGTGGTGGAATGATAATGTATTATGTTTGTTTGTTGAACCTTGGGAATAGCTTTGCAAATAACAAACTTCAGTACAAAGATGTCAAAGTTTTGATATAAACTGTACTAACTTATAATTGCAGATTATAATTATAGTGAACTAGATAGGCGCTCACATGCTAGTGGTCCGCGGTGACATTTTAAGCTCTTGTTTATTTTCTTTAATGCCAGTGTGTAGGAGCCAGCAAAATTAGCTCTACTTCTTGGTGTGAATTTATGATGGTTATTTAGTTTATTTTATTTTTACACTGCATCGTGCTATGTTTCATGAGTATAAACATGATATGCTTGGCATGCAGTTTTGGGGGGAAAAGGAAGCATCTCATGTGTAAATTTCGTTTGACCTTGCATTTTACTGCTTACTATTTACTATACATCCAGAATTGTACTTGGAAGTGTCATTATAGTTCTTTAGAAGTAGGCTTTTGTGTCCATCAGCCATGATTTTGTAGAGATGCCAGTTGAATAAATCTGATTCTCTGATCTCGCAAGGATAATGATTCACTTCTGTATATATAGATACTCCTACAACATGTATAAAAAAGATAATTGAGTCATTTCTCATAATTGGATCCTCTTTCTTTCATGTACATGAATTATTTCAGCTTATTTGTTTGTAGAAAGCCTTGGTTTTATTTTCTAGGCTAATTCAACTTATGCGAGATGTAGGAAAGTGAACCAATAAAAATTGTTTATTGAACCAAATGTTTGTAGTGTTTCATTGGATTAAATCTGTGGGCTTGTCACTAATCGGATACCATTTAGGGGACCTTAATTTCTCCAGCTAGTTTCCCTCTTATTTTGTGTAGTACATGTAGAGAGCTTAGAAGGAAAAGCAAGCTCAAATACAAGCTAATTTAATTCACTGGCTAGTATAGTAACTTAGCGCATGCAACCTGCTTATACCAATTTGCTTATTGCAGTACATTATATCACTCTATTTCCCGATCCTGCTTGAAGGTGCAGCTGTAACTTTGCATATGTGCTTGTTCAATACAGTAGCTTCAAAATGCGCTTGTGTAATATTTAGTGTGTGATTGTGGCCTCGTGCTTGTGTTTCCAAATGCAGAAGACAATCAAATGGTCATCAATTCTGTTTGCTTTACTTCGGTACAGAAATAGCCTCACTTCTGCTGTACAAGATAGGTACACCTACTAATTACTGTTGATATTTGTTAATATCTATACAGACTTTGCACACTATATTTGGATGAGAAGTAAGAGAAGCTTGCTACTGTCAAGATGATAAAAAATGGACATGTTCTCTACTAAAGTAGAGATTACTCTAGAGATGTTACTAGTTGCTCTATGTTTTAGAACATATACGGCTGTTGTATGTGGTTGTTGTCACATCTTCCTGTTTATAGACTTTGCACATTACATTTTGATGAGAAGATAAGCTTGCTACTGTTAAGATGATAAAAAATTGACACGTTCTCTACTATAGTAGAGATTAGTCTAGAGAAAATATGCGGCTGTTGTATGTGATTGTTGTAACATCTTCCTTAAGTTCTGAATGCTGCTGTTGTATGTAACATCTTACGATCTATGGCAGCTGCAGATTTCCCAAAGGTGCACAAGTTCACTAAGGTTTGGAAGATTTTCCAGCTGATGAAGATTTGGAAGACCTACAATGTCCTGCATCTTGTTTGTTGAACCTAGACATTTGCTCTGCTCATTTTGGTGGTGGTTTGGCTGTGTGGCACACATCTAGAAGCATATGTACATCTTTTGTGGCACTACTTTAGTTTGGTTGTGGGGTAAACATATATATGTACTCCTTTCGTGGCACAACCTCTGTATATATTGTCGTTATGTTTATCAAATGAAGTTTAAGGTTTTCGATGAGGCCTATATGTTACATTGATTGAAGTGCGTGTATAAATTGTGTGATATGTCTTGATTGTTTGGACATATATAATGGATGGATATTACACAATAGCGATGACTAGAACATTTCTCTAGTGAAATTAACATGTTGGCATAATATCTGCCAGGTAAACATGCTTGTGCTGGCGGCTTAACTGCCGGTAATTGTAGTTTCACATGCCTAGACCAATCTGCCGGGAGAAAATTAACTACCGGCAAATAGAAGGGTCAGGGCAGAAAAACTGCCGGGAGATGTTTATCTGCCGGGAGAAGTAATCCCCGGCAGCCGTTCTCATGGCAGTTCTATCTGCCGGGAGAACCACTGTCCCGGCAGTTTGTCTGCCCGTTAAAGAGTCTTCTTCCGGCAGTTTTTCTGCCCTTACATCAGTGTTGTGGTGTATATGCTTCACCTCTTGCCATGTTTAATAACATTTAATTTTGTTGAGTATATAACCGAGAGAGAACTAAACAAGTCTTGTGGTGTTTCATCAATATGCAACTCATTGCATATTGAGCTCCACTTAATTTGTAGTATTGTGTGTGCACTTTGCCATGCCATGTTTCATTAAATCGGACATGCATCATACTTGGTTGTGCATCATGGCATGTTTATGTGATGGTTGTTTACTATGTTGCTTGCTTCTTTCCGAGTGGCTTCTCTCGTTAGCCTCGGTTTCGTTCCGGAATTGTGAGGATTCTTTCGACTACGTCCGTTTGTCTTCTTCATGGACTCGTTCTTCTTCCTTGCGGGATCTCAGGCAAGATTACCATACCCTCGAAATCACTTCTATCTTTGCTTGCTAGTTGTTCGCTATCACTCTATCACGCTACCTACCACTTGTTATATCATGCCTCCCATATTGCCATGTCAAGCCTCTAAGCCACCTTCCTAGCAAACCGTTGTTTGACTATGTTACCGCTTTTGCTCAGCCCCTCTTATAGCGTTGCTAGTTGCAAGTGAAGTTGAAGTTTTTCCGATGTTGGAATATGGATATGTTGGGATATTACAATATCTCTTATTTAATTAATGCATCTATATAATTAGTAAAGGGGGGAAGGCTTGGCCTTATCCCTGGTGTTTTGTTCCACTCTTGTCGCCCTATTTTTCCGTCATACCGGTGTTATGTTACTTGATTTTGCATTCCTTACGCGGTTGGGGAGTTATGGGCCCCCCTTGACAATTCGTTTTGAATAAAACTCCTCCAGCAAGGCCCAATCTTGGTTTTACATTTTCCTAACAACATATACCTTTCCCTTGGGAGTAATTAACCCGAGGGTCATCTTTATTTTAACCCCCCGGGCCAGTGCTTCTCTAAGTGTTGGTCCAAACTGGGTGATGTCTGGTCCTCCCTGGGCAACCAGGGTCTATGCCAACCCGACGTCTTGCCCATCCGGTGTGCCCTGAGAACGAGATATGTGCAGCTCCTATCAGGATTTGTCGGCACATTCGGGCGGTCTTGCTGGTCTTGTTTTACCATTGTTGAAATGTCTTGTAACTGGGATTCCGAGCCTGACTGGGTCTTTCCAGGAGAAGGAATATCCTTCGTTGACCATGAGAGCTTGTGATGGGCTAAGTTGGGACACCCCTGCAGGGTATAAACTTTTGAGAGCCGTGCCCACGGTTATGTGGCAGATGGGAATTTGTTAATGTCCGGTTGTAGATAACTTGACACTTGACTTAATTAAAATGCATCAACCGTGTGTGTTGCCGTAATGGTCTCTTTTCAGCGGAGTCCAGGAGGTGAACACAGTCTTGGGTTATGTATGAACGTAAGTGATCACTTATAGCTTTTCGGCCATTGCGTTGCTTCTCTTCTCGCTCTTATTTGCGTATGTTAGCCACCATATTTTCTTAGCGCTTGCTGCAGCTCCACCTCATTACCCCATCCTACCCTTAAGCTTAAATAGTCTTGATCTCGCGGGTGTGAGGTTACTGAGTCCTCGTGATTCACAGATACTTCCAAACAGTTGCAGGTGCTGATGATACCAGTGTAGGTGACGCAACCGAGCTCAAGTGGGAGCTCGATGAAGATCTTGATCATTGTTTTGTGTCTTTTCCGGTTGATCAGTAGTGGAGCCCAGTTGGGACGATCGGGGACTAGCATTTGGGGTTGTCTTCTTTTATTTTGGTTCCGTAGTTGGACCTTGATTGTACTCTGGATGATGTATGTTTAACTTGTTATTTCTGTGAAGTGGCGATTGTAAGCCAACTCTTTATCCCTTTCTTATTCAGTACATGGGATTGTGTGAAGATTACCCCACTTGCGACTAAACCACCATGCGGTTATGCCTCTAAGTCGTGGCTCCGCACGTGGGAGATATAGCCGCATCGTGGGTGTTACATCTTTTCAATAGCATCGACTTTAGCTTTATCAACTTCAATACCTCTTTCAGAAATTTTGTGCCCCAAGACAATACCTTCATTAACCATAAAGTGGCACTTCTCCCAATTCAAGACAACATTAGTTTCTTCACATCTCTGCAAACCTCGATCAAGGTTGCTTAAGCAATCATTAAAATAAGTTCCATATCCGGAAAAATCATCAATGAAAACCTCAACAATCTTTTCACAAAATTCAGAGAATATAGCATTCGTACATCTTTGAAAGGTAGCAGGTGCATTACATAAACCCAAAGGCATACGTCTATAAGCAAAGGTACCAAAAGGTCAAGTAAAAGTGGTCTTTTCCTGATCCTCTTTTGACACAGGTATTTGAGAGAAACTAGAATAACCATCTAGAAAGCAAAAGTGTGTATGTTTAGATAATCTTTCTAGCATTTCATCAATAAAAGGTAAAGGGTAATGATCCTTTTCAGTAGCTTTATTTAATTTGCGGAAATCAATTACCATTCTATAGCTTGTAACAATTCTTTGTGGGATCAATTCATCTTTATCATTAGGAACATCAGTAATACCTCCCTTCTTAGGGACATAATGGACAAGACTTACCCATTGACTATTAGCAACGGGATAAATTGTACCTACCTCCAGAATCTTTAGTATTTCTTTTCTTACCACTTCTTTCATCTTAGGATTTAACCATCCTTGGTGATCAACCATCGGTTTCGCGTCTTTCTCCAATTTTATTTTGTGTTGGCATAGAGTGGGACTAATTCCCTTTAAGATCATCAAGACTATATCCAATAGAAGGACGGTGCTTCTTCAGAGTTTTCAATAATTTCTTTTCTTCATGCTCTGAAAGGTTAGCACTAATAATAATAGGATATATCTTTTTCTCATCAACATAAGCATATTTAAGAGTATCAGGCAATGGTTTAAGCTCAAACACGGGATCACCCTTGGGTGGAGGGGGATCCCCTAGAATTTCGACAGGCAAGTTGTGTTTCAAAATAGGTCCCTGTTTAAAGAATACTTCATCTATTTCCCTTCTTTCATTCATAAACATATCATTATCATGGTCGAGCAAATATTGTTCTAAAGGATCATTAGGAGGCACGGAAATAGAAGCAAGACCAATAATTTCATCTTTACTAGGCAATTCTTTATCATGGGGTTGTCTACGAAATTTAGCAAAATAAAGTTCACGAGACATATCCCCCAAACCAATAGTAACAACATCCTTTTTGCAGTCTATCTTAACATTAACAATATTCAAGAAGGGTCTACCAAATATAATTGGACAAAAGTCATCTTGTGGGGAACCAAGAACAAGAAAATTAGCATGATATTTAACTTTACCACACAAGACTTCAACATCTCTAACAATCCAACTGGTGAAATAGTGTCTCTATTGGCAAGCTTAATTGTAACATCAATTTCCTCTATCTCAGTAGGTGCAATATCATGCATAATTTCTTTGTATATGGAATGAGGTGTCTTCGGTATGTGGTACATGCAAAATGAGAAAACACAATGTAAACTTGGAAATACAATGGTTGGCGCACACAAAGTGTCCACCGTAGAAGAATGAGTCCGTTCGACAGGATTGTTCGTGACAAAGCGCATGAAGCTTATGAAGATGATATAGAATGATATGCAAAGCATTCATGGGAGCAAAAGCATTCATTGTGCACAGAAATGTATTGTGAATATGATCAATGCAACCACGGTGCAAAATGATGTCATAATGGGGTGGTTTATCAAAAGCATGAACATGGTAATGGGTACTCAAAATGAGTATGTGATCATGCAATTGATGATGGGCAATATGATCATGATGTATGAATATGCCATCAAGGTAGATCACAAGAAATTTGCTAAGGAAATGCACAAGCTCATATATCATGGATGACATGGGAATACAAGATGCAACAAGGCAATCATAATGTGAGTCAATCCATGCATAAGATGCAAATTTGTCATGTGTATGATATGTCCATCGAGCATGACATGTGTGAATACAATCAACAAATATGGAGGTGTTGGTGTACCAATGCTCGATGTCGTGGCATGAGTGGAGGTTCGAAGGTGCATCCAATAAGTCCGAGCGCTCCTCAATGTGAAGGTCCATAGAGCCAATCTTCAATGTCGCTCCTCCGTTCGCGAGATGTATCATGTAGACAACAAGAAGGAAGCAACAATGAAAGAGTGACTCATCGAATATGTGTATTTGAGGATGGGTTAAAGGGAAGGATTTCACCTTTATGAGAATGTCGAAAATGTTGGTGTCGCACATCGTGTATGTCTTCGCATGACCAAGTTGGCGCATAACGGCACCGCCTTGTGAATATTCCAAAATGAAAGAACATGACAAACACTTGGAAAAACAAATGAGGTTAGCGGAAGTGCAAAACCTGTCATTCGTGTGGTAAAATACCCAACAAGTGTATGCATCATGCTCATCATAAGAAAGGACAAGGAAGCATTTCATAGTATGGAGGCATATGATGCGAGAACAACCAAATACAATAGGCGCAATCAAGCAAGCATGCATCACAAGTAAAGTGTCAAAGTCTCCAAGATCAATAAGCATAGATGCAACAATTGGAGGCAAGCGACAATGAACAAGATGTATCATGTGAGACGCATGAACATATATGTCATCAACCTAAGAAAGCGAGTAAGAAAGGAACATGGGTGATGCAACAAAGCACGCAGTCATAGTGATCAAGTCAAGCAAGCTAGTAGTGCGAAGATGCAACGTACTAGAAGGGATCATGTCAAGCATGTCATGGGTGCAAATAGTGTGCATGAATAATTCACATGACATAGCACAAGCATGAAAGGAAGATATGAGCAAAGTAGGTTCATGGTGTTGGCAAGAAGTCCTATGTAAATAGCAATGAAACATCATGACTCTCCCAACACAACAAGCATCAATAGCATGAGGCACATGATAAACATGGCAATAGCAACAAGGATCTCCACCAAGCATGCAAATACACATATGAGTAGTAAAATGGTGAATCATGGGTATATGCAAGCAAGGGTCACAATTGCATGGCAAAGACATAGAAAGAGGCATAGCATGCAAAGTGAACACGAGAGAATGGGTATAACGTAACAAGTGATATATAGCCCATAGCCGTGTGAGAGCCAACTAGAAGAGATGCGCGTAGTTCTTGCGCGAACGGAACAGTGGTAATGGTAGTCCATGGGATCCCAAGTCATCTTTTCTCTCAAGAGCTCGTTTCGTCAACTTGGGATGGAGAGGTTGACGAGTATATGTGAGTACCTACACAAACCAAAGACGAAGGGAAAATTGTGTGTGCATGGTATATGTACACATCATCCATCATGATGCGCACGTGCTTGTGTTGGTTAGCACAAAATATACAATGCTCAAATAAATGAGATGCGTGATATAGAAACATTTCAACCATCATGATAGGTCTATTGTTATGTATAGCATAATGGAGACTCAAATTATGTAATGCATCATGGGAAATATCTAGAGCATTGTGATGCGTGGAATGCATATGGTGCAAGCAATTATGGGAATCATGCAAAGTATGGAATGCATCAAAATCTCCTAATATGTATGAGGAAACTATGGGGGTCTCCTCATGATCATTAGTGGAAACATGACATGGTGAATATTAACAACATCCAAAACAATGCATATTTGGTTCTAAGTGATCATGGCATGGAATAGTAGATAAATTGCGCAAATCATGTAAAGGAAGCATGGCAATATCATCACATGAAAAAAAAGCCAATGACCATCATCTCATCATTTATGCCATAAGTGCAAATGGGATTTATTTTAATGGGACATGCATAGTTACTATGTTGAGATTGAAATTATGCAATATGGGAGATCTCACTCATAGCATATGACAAGTTTAAGGGATTATCAAACATGATGTGACCAATACAATTTTCACATGATATCCTATGGAGCATAGCATCACAACTAGGCAAATCAACATTTTCATCATCATATTGATCATAAATAGGTAAGTCATGACATGAAGAAATCGCACTAGCATGAAGCACGGGAATAGGTGGATCAACATCATGCAAGCAATCATTGGTGAGATAGTCCACTAGTGGGACAAGAGAAGCACCATCACCTATGTTACTTGTGGAGCATCGCTCATGTGTTGTAGCTGAGGTGACGAAGACCGAGTCCTGGTCATCTTCATCTTGATAGAACCATGTGGGGGCTGCATCATCGTCCACCATGGCCATCGTCGTCTCCACTGGAGGTATGGACTCGTCAAGGGTAGGCATGTCATCATGTAGGAGACCTAGCACCAAAGAAGAAAACACACTCGGAGTAGAGGTTAACTCATTAGAAATCATAGTGGCCTCACATGCCATGTCAACTACCTCAATCACTAAGTGTTGTGGCTCACTCACTCCCGGTATGACGATCTCACTCATATGGTTGGTGGAGTCACTCAAATGGCTCTCAACCTCACATAGGATGTGTGGCATGCTCTCAAGTGTGGGGTTAGTGGTGATCACACTCATCCTCTCATAGGCAATGCACTCAATGTCACGTATGGTGGAGTCACTCATGTCTGTCATGTGGTGGTGGCTCTCCTCACATGACAATTGGGACATCTCGTCATATGTGGGTGTCGGAGAGATGTAAGTGCAAATGTCTCCATGTTCAATCATGTTGTGGTTGTAGCCTTGGATGAAGGCCGAAGATGGCACATCATCACTCTCCTCTGAGACTGAAGATAAGTCTTATGTGCAGGCTCGTACCTTGACTCAGAGTATGAGTCCAATATGGGCGCCGTCTTCATGTTGTTGAAGAGGTTCGTGCTTGTCGCCATGGTCGAAGGAGATGGCCCTTGCTCGACCTTCTTGTCTCCGTCTTGTTGTAGGAGGCCCATATGATGTGGCACCTCGTAGCTCGTCTCCATGACCGAAGGGAATGTCCCATGCTCGGCCATCTTCCTTGGGGGGCTTCCGAAGATGGAAGTGTCGCCCTCGCTCGTAGGTGGTCGCCTTGTACTTGATGATGTCGATGTAGGCGAACTCACGGGAAGTAGGCGAAGATGTAGTATGTCCAAAGGCGAAGATGACTTGATAGCACTTGGCGAAGATGCCGAAGTGGTTTTTGTAGCCATAGCTCCATCTTGGTGGTGCTCGTCTTGCGGTCTTCTCTTATGCTCATGAAGGTTGGCCTTGGCGTGAAGTCGGGCTTGTTGGTACTTGTGCATTTGTGAGAATCGTCATGATGATGTTGGCGTTGTCGCACTTGAGCTCGTAGTAGATGTCATTCGTCGACGTCATGCACATGTTTCTTGGAGGTGAGTTGCCCTTGATGACGAGGTGGATCGCGAACGTGATGGTGGTCTCCATGGAGATGTGGACATGGAAGACTTGTGCTTCCATCATTTTTGTGCTCCGAAGACTTGTGACTTGAACGTCGCCGCCTTAAGGATGATGAAGGGGAAGGACGGTTGATCAACAAGGTCTGAATCTCCTCCATCCTTGCATCTTGCTCCTACTTTTGTGCGGAAAGATTGTTGTCGATGTAGTCCCTTTTGCTTGCTTCGGAGTGACGAATGTCGATGGAGAGTTTCTCGATGCGCTCTCACAATCTTGATTGTGCACCCTGCATTTGTCGTTGTAGATCGACGATTGACATTTTGGTGATGTAGTTGTTCACGCCGTTGTTGTTGTCGAAGACCGGAGATGAAATGCCTTGCCTATCCATCACAAGACTCGAGCAAATATGAGTGGATAAAGGAGAAGAACTATACCAAATGTACCTTGACCAATGTTGAAGATGGATCAATTATCACTCAATAATGTAACAAGGAAATAACACAATTGGTACCAATTCTTGTCGGTTTCTCACACCTACACAAATAAGGCTTATGGTGCAGCTCGGTGAGGATAGCGTCACAAAAACTTGATGCAAAATGTTAGCAAAAGTCAATAGTGTTGAAAGAGATTCACAAATTCGCAAGTGAGACAAGTAGACCAATAGCAATGAATGGTGCACGGAGACACACACACGGATAGATAAATGGGGTCATGCAACCAAGGATGAGCACAAAATATTGAATCCACGGAAAACGCTCGTGTTGCACAACTCAAGAGAGACGCTAGCACGATTGCTCTATAGGTGGATACGACACTTGTGCACAACCTATAAGATGCAAAATGTATGAACTTCTATCCCAAGTATGCTATATATGTATGATGTTCCGGTGGTATGATCCAAGATGATCGGATATGACAATCTTATGCAATGTGGTATGATGCTATGGCACTTGCTTACAAGCTCTTTGTCCACTCTCTTGCTTAAAAGCTTATTCTTTTTTTATGTATATGGCCACTTTTGCACAATGCACAAACCAAGATAGCGATTGGGTATATGTAGGAACAAACTTGAGGCACAAGAGATGATATGATGATACCAATATGATATGGTATGTATTCAATGGGAGGTGTAGCTCGATGATCGCTAATGTGCACAAGTAACGTTGTCGGCAATAGTCAAATGGCTAGTCTCGATAGGCAAGTGACACAAAATGGGCCAGCGGTTAACAATGCAATGGTAAGGGAATATACAATGGAGGGATACCATGATACCAGGATGATATGGAAGTTACCGTCCGTGTCGATGATGAGTGGCAGTGATCTTGATGTAAATACCAAGATGATGGAGACTCGTCCCTAAGTAGCCGAAACACCTTAGGAAACGGAAAAACCGCGAACTCAAAATCTCAAACATCAAATGTCAAAATGGTGGTAGCGGGATGCGGTGGTGGTTGTGGAAGCTCAAAGGGATTGCGGAAATGGAGGGTAGGGTGGTGTACTATACACGGTGTCGGAGTTGGAAGCATGGTCCCTAAGTAGCTGAAACACCTTAGGAGACACAACTCACAACACAAACAAAATTGGGTTAATTCGGTGTGGAAGAAGTGTATGGTTGGTAAGCCTATGTGGAAGTGGTGGTGGTGGTTGATGAAGAAGCAACCATTCGTAAGTAGACTAAACACCTTAGGAGACTCAAATCACAACTCAAACAACCACCAATGCTATGGGGAACAAAATTGGTGAGGTTGCGGAAGTCGGTGGTGGTGTAGCGGATGATGAGGTGGAAGCCCTAGGCAAAGATGCCAAAATTGTCAAAATTTGATGGCGTAAAATGACGTTGGTGATATTTTTGTGGGAAGGGAGATGTCAAGAGCTTCAAAACAAGCTAAAGAACGTCAAAATCAGAGTGCGGATGAATTAGTTACGGCGGAAACAAAATTTCAGCGAAGTCAGTTTTTTCAGGTTACGGACGTCCGTAAAAGGACGGATGTCCGGGTCAGAAATCCATAAATTTGGCTCGGGTTAGGGGTTCCGGATGTCGACGTTGGTGATATTTTTGTGGGAAGGGAGATGTCAAGAGCTTCAAAACGAGCTAAAGAACGTCAAAATCGGAGTGCGGATGAATTAGTTACGGCGGAAACAAAATTTCAGCGAATTCAGTTTTTTCAGGTTACGGACGTCCGTAAAAGGACGGATGTCCGGGTTAGAAATCCATAAATTTGGCTCGGGTTAGGGGTTCCGGATGTCCGGTCGTTCCAGGGGCTCCGGACGTCCGTAAAGTGTCGGTCATCCGGTGGGTCGGGGTCAACGCGAGATGCGAGATCCGGGGTGCGATTTTGGGCGGAATTTGGGGATTTGGGGGTCAAAATTGATGAGATTTCGTGGGTGAAAGATGGGGAAACTTGGGGAGATGCTATATCCACTTGAAACCAAGCAAATCCATGGATCAAATCCAACAAAACTTCGTCAAACCAACAAATCACAAAAAAATTGGGGCTATTTTTGGTGGGGATTTTCAAAATTGGGGAAGAACACAAGAAAATCAAGCTAGAAAACGAAGAGGGGAGGCTCCGAAATCATGATCAACGTGGATCATGATACCAAGATGATGTAGGGTAGAACCCTATGTGGCCGATCTTTCATGAAAGGAGCGGATCCCACGAAGAACACGAAGAACACGAGGGGGAGAACGAGGGGAATCATGAGGGGAAACATGAGAGAAACACTAAAACTAACAAGATATGGTCACACATATGCTAGATCCTTGAAACACAAAGAGATACACGATCCACATCCAACAAGGGACAATACAAAGGGTAGCCGGTTCTTCTCCATGAGGAGGTCTTGAATCCATAAGGGGATCTTCCCATAAAGGGGTCTTGAATCCAAGGTGGATATTCTTTGAAGAGGGGCCGCGGTCTCTCTCAAGGAGTAGATATGATATGGATGAGCAAAGCTCTATCTCAAAAATGAGCTACAACAACGCTAACCCTAACTAGGAGGAGGTGGAGGAGTATATATATTCTAGGTCCACGAAGGGGTAAGTGGGGGATACATGGGACTTGGCCCGATACTCTGCGCACAGACAGGCGCCGGTCGTCCGGTGGCTCACGAGGGTCTGCTACCTCTTGAGCACTGCGTTGGTTTTCCCTGAAGAGGAAGGGATGATGCAACAAAGTAGCGTAAGTATTTCCCTCAGTTTTTGAGAACCAAGGTATTAATCCAGTAGGAGGCTACGCGCGAGTCCCGCGCACCTGCACAAAACAAATAAATCCTCGCAACCAACGCAAATAGGGGTTGTCAATCCCTATAGGGCACTTACGAGAGAGAGATCTGATAGATATGATAAGATAATATTTTTGGTATTTTTATGATAAAAGATGCAAAGTAAATAGCAAAGGAAATAACTAAGTAGTAGGAGATTAATATGATGAAGATAGACCCGGGGGCCATAGTTTCACTAGTGGCTTCTCTCAAGAGCATAAGTATTCTACGGTGGGTGAACAAATTACTGTTGGGCAATTGACAGAATTGAGCATAGTTACGAGAATATCTAGGTATGATCATGTATATAGGCATCACGTCCGAGACAAGTAGACCGCCTCCTGCCCGCATCTACTACAATTACTCCACTCATCGACCACTATCCAGCATGCATCTAGAGTATTAAGTTAAAAACAGAGTAACGCCTTAAGCAAGATGACATGATGTAGAGGGATAGACTCATGCAATATGAATAAAACCCCATCTTGTTATCCTCGATGGCAAGAATACAATACGTGCCTTGCTGACCTTACTGTCACCGAGAAAGGAGACCGCAAGATTGAACCCAAAGCTAAGCACTTCTCCCATTACAAGAAAGATCAATCTAGTAGGCGAAACCAAACTGATAATTTGAAGAGACTTGCAAAGATAACCAACCATACATAAAAGAATTCAGAGAAGATTCAAATATTATTCATAGATAGACTTGATCATAAACCCACAGTTCATCGGTCTCAACAAACACACCGCAAAAAGAAGATTACATGGAATAGTTCTCCACAAGAGAGGGGGAGAACATTGTATTGAGATCCAAAAAGAGAGAAGAAGCCGTCTAGCTACTAACTATGGACCCGTAGGTCTGAGGTGAACTACTCACACTTCATCGGACAGGCTATGGTGTTGATGTAGAAGCCCTCCGTGATCGATGCCCCCTCGGGCGGAGCTCCGGAACAGGCCCCAAGATGGGATCTCGTGGAAACAGAAAGTTATGGCGGTGGAATTAGGGTTTTGGCTCCTGTTCTGATTGTTTTTGGGTACGTGGATATATATAGGAGGAAGTAGTACGTCGGTGGAGCAACAGGGGGCCCACGAGGGTGGAGGGCGCGCCTAGGGTAGGCAGGCACGCCCCCTACCTCGTGGCCTCCTGTTTTATTTCTTGACGTAGGGTCCAAGTCTCTCTGGTCTTATTCGTTGAGAAAATCATGTTCCCGAAGGTTTCATTCTATTTGGACTCCCCTTGATATTCCTTTTCTTCGAAACCCTAAAACAGGAAAAAAACAACAATTCTGGGCTAGGCCTCCGGTTAATAGGTTAGTCCCAAAATAATATAAAAGTGGATGATAAAGCCCAATAGTGTCCAACATAGTAGATAACATAGCATGGAGCAATCAAAAATTATATATACATTGGAGACGTATCAAGCATCCCAATGTTTAATTCCTGCTCGTCCTCGAGTAGGTAAATGATAAAAATAGAATTTTTGATGCGGAGTGCTACTTGGCATAATTTTAATGTAATTCATCTTAATTGTGGTAGGAATATTCAGACCCGAAAGATTCAAGACAATAGTTCATATTGACATAAAAATAATAATACTTCAAGCATACTAACAAAGCAATTATGTCTTCTGAAAATAACATGGCTAAAGAAAGTTATCCCTACAAAATCATATAGTCTGGCTATGCTCCATCTTCACCACACAAAATATTTAAATCATGCACAACCCTGATGACAAGCCAAGCAATTGTTTCATACTTTTGACATTCTCAAAACTTTTTCAATCTTCACGCAATACATGAGCGTGAGCCATGGATATAGCACTATAGGTGGAATAGAGTGGTGGTTGTGGAGAAGACAAAAAGGGAGAAGATAGTCTCACATCAACTAGGCGTATCAACAGGCTATGGAGATGCCCATCAATAGATATCAATGTGAGTGAGTAGGGATTGCCATGCAACGGATGCACTAGAGCTATAAGTATATGAAAGCTCAAAAAGAAACTAAGTTGGTGTGCATCCAATTTGCTTGCTCATGAAGACCTAGGGCAATTTGAGGAAGCCCATCATTGGAATATACAAGCCAAGTTCTATAATGAAAGATTCCCACTAGTATATGAAAGTGATAATATGAGAGACTCTCTACTATGAAGATCATGGTGCTACTTTGAAGCACAAGTGTGGTAAAAGGATAGTAACATTGTCCCTTCTCTCTTTTTCTCTCATTTTTTATTTGGGCATTTTCTTTTTTCTTTTTTTATGGCCTCTTTTCTTTCTCCTTTTTTTATTTTTCGTCCGGAGTCTCATCCCGACTTGTAGGGGAATCATAGTATCCATCATCCTTTCCTCGCTGGGACAATGCTATAATAATGATGATCATCACACTTTTATTTTTCTTACAACTCAACAATTACAACTCGATACTTAGAACAAAATATGACTCTATATGAATGCCTCCGGTGGTGACATGTATGAAAGAATTATGAGTGGTGGCTTTGCCACAAATACGATGTCAACTACATGATCATGCTAAGTAATATGACAATGATGGAGTGTGTCATAATAAACGGAACGGTGAAAAGTTGCATGGCAATATATCTCGGAATGGCTATGGAAATGCCGTAATAGGTAGGTATGGTGGCTGTTTTGAGGAAGGTATATGGTGGGTGTATGATACCGGCGAAAGGTGCGTGGTATTAGAGAGGCTAGCAAAGGTGGAAGGGTGAGAGTGCATATAATCCATGGACTCAACATTAGTCATAAAGAACTCATATACTTATTGCAAAAATCTACAAGTTATCAAAGCAAAGTATTACACGCATGTTCCCTGGGGGATAGATTGGTAGGAAAAGACCGTCGCTCGTTCCCGACCGCCACTCATAAGGAAGGCAATCAAAAAATAAATCATGCTCCGATTTCATCACATAAAGGTTCACCATACGTGCATGCTACGGGAATCACAAACTTCAACACAAGTATTTCTAAAATTCACAACTACTCAACTAGCATGACTTTAATATCACCATCTCTATATCTCAAAACAATTATCAAGTATCAAACTTATCATAGTATTCAACACACTCATAAGAAAGTTTAGTAGATAATATAGCATGGAGCAATCAAAAATTATAGATACGTTGGAGACGTATCAGGGTCCAGTCATCTGGTACTTGTCGGTCATCCGGCGTTTTGGCTCGGGATAGCTGGCACCGGATTTCCGGAAGTGGCCGGTCGTCCGGTCGCCGGTCGTCCGGGGGCGTCGGACGTCCGCTGGTTTGGCTCGGGCTTCAGGCTCCGGATTTCCGGAGATGTTCGGATGTCCGGTCGTTGGAGGGGGGTCAGACATCCGGTAAGGACCGGTCGTAGCTTCCGGGCAGCTCCTTCTCTTGTTCCTCGCGCTTGGTGTCCATGCTGTCTTGTCAATGGTCTTCGTATTAGTTCCTGGTCATGCATAGCACACATGTTTGTGGTAGTAGCCATGTCTCGCATGTGGAAAGTGACGATTTGGAGAGGAGCGAGTTCACCTTGTGTCCGATGGCGTATGTTCAAGGTCTCGTCGTATGTCCTCTTGGGGCTTGGAGAGTAGTCGGAGTCTACATGGGATGAATGTGGAATGCTCCGCATCACTCGGGCATACCTGCAAGCTTAAATAATCCACAAATTTCATCCTCATAGATTAGGTGCAAATCGGGATGCAATGTTCCATCTCCTATAAAAGGATTAGCTAGCAGTTTCTCTATCATACCCGAAGGAATTTAAAAGTAAGAATTTTAAATAGGTTCAGTAGGTTGAGGAGCAACTCTTTGCTCTACTGCTCGAGGTGAAGATACCCCGAACAAGCCCCTCAAAGGATTATGTTCCATAGTACAAGTGACAGTAAATTTCAGCACACTATATAAATGTTTCCTTACCAAATTCCACCTACCAAAGGCGCTTCACTCCCCGTCAACGGCACCAGAAAAGAGTCTTGACGACCCACAAGTATAGGGGATCTATTGTAGTACTTTTGATAAGTAAGAGTGTCGAACCCAACGAGGAGCAGAAGGAAATGATAAGCAGTTTTTAGTAAGGTATTCTCCGCAAGCACTGAAATTAACGGTAACAGATAGTTTTGTGATAAGGTAATTTGTAACGGGTAACAAGTAATAAAAGTAAATAAGGTGCAGCAAGATGTCCCAATCCTTTTTGTAGCAAAGGACAAGCCTGGACAAACTCTGATATAAAGGGAAACGCTCCCGAGGACACATGGGAATTATCATCAAGCTAGTTTTCATCACGTTCATATGATTCGCGTTCGGTACTTTGATAATTTGATATCTGGGTGGACCGGTGCTTGGGTACTTCCCTTCCTTGGACAAGCATCCCACTTATGATTAACCCCTCTTGCAAGCATCCGCAACTACAAAAGAAGTATTAAGGTAAATCTAACCATAGCATGAAACATATGGATCCAAATCAGCCCCTTATGAAGCAACTCATAAACTAGGGTTTAAGCTTCTGTCACTCTAGCAACCCATCATATACTTATTACTTCCCAATGCCTTTCTCTAGTCCCAAACAATGGTGAAGTGTCATGTAGTCGACGTTCACATGACACCACTAGAGGAAAGACAACATACATCTCATCAAAATATCGAATGAATACCAAATTCACATGACTACTTATAGCAAGACTTCTCCCATGTCCTTAGGAACAAACGTAACTACTCACAAATCATATTCATGTTCATAATCAGAGGGGTATTAATATGCATAAAGGATCTAAACATATGATCTTCCACCGAATAAACCAACTAGCATCAACTACAAGGAGTAATCAACACTACTAGCAACCCACAAGTACCAATCTGAGGTTTTGAGACAAAGATTGGATACAAGAGATGAACTAGGGTTTGAGATGAGATGGTGCTGGTGAAGATGTTGATGGAGATTGATCCCCTCCCGATGAGAGGATCGATGGTGATGGTGATGGTGATGACTTCCCCCTCCCGGAGGGATGTTTCCCCAGTAGAACAGCTCCGCCGAAGCCTTAGATTGGTTCCGCCAAGGTTCCGCCTCGTGGCGGCGGAGTTTTGTCCTATGAGCTTGCTTATGATTTTTTCCCAGACAAAGGACCTCATATAGCAGAAGATGGGCACCGGAGGCCTGCCAGGGGGCCCACGAGGCAGGGGGCGCGCCCCCACCCTCGTGGATGGTGGGTGGCCCCCCTCTGGTGCTTCCTTCACCCAATATTTTTTATATATTCTGAAAATGACTCCCGTGGAGTTTCAGGACTTTTGGAGCTGTGTAGAATAGGTCTCTAATATTTGCTCCTTTTCCAGCCCAGAATTCCAGCTGCCGACATTCTCCCTCTTCACGTAAACCTTGTAAAATAAGAGAGAGAGTAGGTATAAGTATTGTGACATAATGTGTAATTACATCCCATAATGCAATAAATATCGATATAAAAGGATGATGCAAAATGGACGTATCAGTCCTCTTCCATGAGATTCTTGCAAAGGTAACAAACGAAGAGATGACTCGGGGATGCAAATTTTGTTAACTCTCATAAGATAACCATGTTTGATGTAATAGCGTTCCCAAGATGTATGCGTCAAACATTTGGTATAAGGAATAGAAAAAGTAGGACCATGCACATACAAGTCATTTATGTGCTCAAAGCCAATGACATCCAATTCAAGTTTAGTAACAAGCATGCATATGCGGGAAAGTGCATCCGCCACAACATTTTCCTTACCTTTAATGTACTTGATGACATAAGGAAAAGACCCAATGAACTCACTCCATTTAGCATGACTCTTGCTCAACTTAGTTTGACTCTTAAGGTATTTAAGTGTTTCATGGTCGGTATGGATGAAAAATTCATGAGGGCGAAAAGAATGTTCCCATTCATGCAAAACTCGCATTAAAGCATATAACTCTTCGTCATAGATGGGGTAATTGAGTTGCACTCCGAAAAGTTTCTCACTCAAGTAAGCTATGGGGCACTTCTCTTGCGTTAACACACCTCCTATGCCATTACCACTAGCATCGCAATGAATCTCAAAAGGTTTGTCAAAGTTTGGTAATGCAAGCACGGGAGCATGAGTAAGCAAATTCTTAAGCTTATTGAATGTAGTATCTTGGGATGGTCCCCAAACAAAGGGGGTGCATTCTTCTTATTCAAAGCATGCAAAGGTGAAGCAATGGTGCTAAAATCCTTGATGAATATATGATAGAAACCGGCGATACCAAGAAAACTACGCACTTGTTGCAAGTTGCTTGGTTGGGTCCAAGTTTTAATAGCATTGATCTTAGATTCATCAACATGAACACCCTTAGAAGACACAACGAAACCCATGAAAACAAGCTTGTCAACACCGAAAAGGCATTTGTCCATATTAGCATAAAGATGCTCTTTTGTAAGAGTTTGTGGCAAGGTTCGAAGGTGGGTGACATGGTCTTTTAGAGATTTGCTAAAGACAAGAATATCGTCAAAATAGACCACAACAAATACACTAATATAAGGTTTAAAAACAAAATGCATGAGTCGCATGAAAGTATCGGGTGCTTCAGATAAACCCATTGGCATAACAAGCCATTCATATAAGCCAAATTTGGTCTTAAATGCGGTTTTCCATTCATCACCTTCTTGGATGCGTATTTGATAGTAGCCACTCTTAAGAACAATCTTAGAGAAAATGCTAGCTCGCTAAGCTCATCAAGCATATCATCTAGGCATGGAATAGGGTAACGATAACCCACGGTAATAGCATTGATAGGACGACAATCGGAACACATGTGATATGTACCATCTTTCTTGGGAACAAGGATTACCGGGATGGCACAAGGGCTCAAACTTTCTTGTACACGCACAAGCAAAACTAGTGAAAGCACAAAGTGCAGCAGCAACACGTCTCTCCTCGGGATATTCTAAACATGTAAAACGCAGTTCGGTTTCTAACTCCCAAGTAAGATATATATCAGGAACGTATCTACCCTTAAATGGTGGAATATTCAATTTCAGTTTAGGAGATGGTCATGATCTCGTACATGAGGGGGAGCCCTACTATTGCGATTATTTGCATGTGGACGACCTGGTGGTTGCACGTAGTTCTGATTTTGATCAACCTCATCCTCGTAATCTGCCGCATAATCATCCTCCTCCTCATCAGTAGCAGGAGCCACAGAAGTACCAACATCAACACCAATAGTTTGGCTAGGCTCAAGAGGGACACGGCTCGCTCGGCGGAGGGTTGTTTCATTACCAGTGCTGGTTGTGGAAGACACGCAAGCAGTTCATTAAATTTGTTATCGAGCTTTGTTTCGAACGTCTTCTCAAAGCCAGTTATCTTATCCATGGCCTCTTCAAAATTGTTCAGCACATCTTGCACCTGTTTAGTCATCATTTGCTGAAATTTATCATGCAACTCCTTATTCATCATGTTCTCCCAGTCAGTCTCATCGACTTGTGATCCTGCCATGGTTAGCAGCAATAGAAACACAAAATAATATGATCCTACAGACTACTAGAAAATGGTGGTGGTGGGGCATCACAAATCCATCAAGGAAATATCAAATTCTTACCAGTTTTAACCCAGCAGCAGGCGGTGATCGGCAACCGTCATAGTCAAAACTCTCAAAGCATGGATAGAGCGATTACCAGGGAGAGTCAAATGCACGATGTAGATGTATGTGGAGCTGGGAAGGCTTATAATATGGTAGGAAAAAGGGCCAACAATAATCAATTCAGAGATGCAAAGTTGAATAAACGCTCAACGACGGGACTGTGCTGGTCCTATGCGAGACCATGCTAAAGACGCGAGCCTAGAACACTAACAAAATCACGGCGCTGCACGTAAACAAGGGAGGAGCACACTCTGAATTTTTTTTCTTTTTTCCTCTTTTTTTTGCTCTGCAACAATTTTTTTCCAAAAAAGTCTACAGGTGGTCTAAAAACTGCCTAGCCAGAATTTTCCAGACTATTTTTCTACTGCGGGTATCACGAAAGTTTGGGAGTCCTACTCTATCACGACCAGAGTATGGCATGATTTGGAAATCCACAACAGAGTAACAAAATATTGGACTTAGACTAGGACTGGTGGTGGAGATGAATTTGGTGGAACTCGGACTGGTGGCGGCGATGACTCTGGTGGAACTTGGACTGGTGGCGGATATATGTTGCAGCTGGACTTGGATTGGCGTGATGGCGACTGATAGATGGTGGCATATATGGACTCGGATTGGCGGTGAATATGTGGTGGTAGTATATGGCAGTGGCGATGAAGTTGGTGCGGTGGTGGTATACAACAGCAGTGATGATGATAATGCGGTGGTGATATATGGCAGCGGCGACGTGAAAACCAGTGAATAGAACTCGAAACTCTAAAGGACTGGACGCTAAGACCAGCAACTTGGCACGACAATGCAACTGCAAATTCAACAAAGCAAATACAGAAAATATTATGCAAAGGCTCAGATTGGTTCGGATAGGATGAACTAACCCTAATTTTTTTTGGCTTTTTCATGGACTATAGGTATGAAGAATAAACTCGATCTAAACTACGAAAAAACTAAAATATCTCGCTGAGCAACCTAGAAATCTGATACCAGTTGATAGAGGCAAAGGTGTCTCATCTTTCGATGAGATGATGGATATCGCTTTGGTGGAAATCGACTTTGATGATCCGACAACGAACGTGCGAGGACGTCGCGCCTTAGCAATCGCCAAACCAACTCTGAGAGGTTATTGACCACGCTGGAGCATGATCAACCTGACCACGAAGGTCTATTTCCCGCAAACAAACATAGAACGAGCAAGAAGCTAAGATTGCAATCGGGATATTGTGAATATAAGATGAAAACTTTATTGATCAAGATGGGGTTCTGTGAAGTCTTAGTTTGGTCGTTGAACACAAACGAAGTACGTGAAGTTGCAGCTATGGCGAACTTTTAATCTAAACAAAACCCATAGTCTAAACGACGCCCTAAGGGCTGTATATATGGAGGAAGAGTGGTGAATTTCTTGGCCCTTGGAGGAGGGGTCCAAAACCAACCCTAACTCTTGTTTCCCCACACATACAGACTCTAAAAATAGCCTATACTCAAGTATTTCGAAATTACATCGGCCTGGCCCAATAATAAGGTGACGCAGCACCTATAGTAGCCTCTGGACGAAATTTATGAAGTGGCATCTTGTATATTTCGTCCAAGGCTTCACGCACTCATTATGGCGGCTTCAATGTCCTGAAATCATCACTTGTAACTCTGTTCTTGTTCCCCTTGTGCATGTCATCATCTACATGCTTGATCTTGCTCCAATGATCATCCTTCTTGTCCAAGCTAGGCCCTTCATTTGTAAGCAAGACAAATGTATCGAATTTAGGCAACATCATATTCTCACAAACACTAGAATCATTAGCAAGAAACGAAAGTACCTGGTAATTTAATTGGCATGCGGGAGCTCTAGTAATTGGTCATGTATATGTATCAGTAGTGGCTGTGGGTGTAACTTTGTTAGTGATGTCCTCATCAATGTTCCTTATTACTTGGTAGACCATGGCAATTTGATAAAAATGCTATACACCATGGTAGAAACGAAGGATAAACATATTACTTTGCTTCCTATGACTCCTGATTCCATTTTCAAATATTAATAGAGCTAATAAAGCAAAACAGGAGAACAACAAGAGTGAAAATCATATTGTGGAAAATAATTTGAGAAACAAATGAAGCCTAATAATAAACCATCTAGTGTTGCTTCTGACATTAAATTGAAAAGTGCATGTTTACTTGCAAACAAATCTGATATTGATGATCTAGATTTCAGCAAATCTGTTTGCTATGCTTTTGTGTGCAAAGAGGCATTATTTTCATTCAAGGACGTGCCTTCCTCTTGGCCTCCTGCTGTTACTAACATTTTGCAGGAGTTCGCTGACGTCTTTCCATAAGACGTACCACCGGGATTACCACCTATTCGAGGGATTGAACATCAGATTGACTTAATTCTCGGTGCTTCGCTACCCAAGCATGCACCATACCGTACCAATCCAAAGGAGACAAAGGAGATTATGCGTCAAGTCCAGGAGCTGCTCGACAAATGTTACATTTGCAAATCCCTTAGTCCTTGTGTTGTTCCTATTATTCTAGTGCCGAAAAAGGATGGTACATCGCGTATGTGCGTTGATTGTAGAGGCATTGATAATATCACTATTCGTTATCGTCATCCTATTCCTAGGCTAGATGATATGCTTGATGAATTGAGTGGCTCTACAATATTCTCCAAAGTTGATTTGCGTAGTGGATACCATCAAACTCGTATGAAATTGGGAGATGAATGGAAAACTGCATTTAAAACTAAGTTGGGTTTATATGAGTGGTTAGTCATGCCTTTTGGGTTAACTAATGCACCTAGTACTTTCATGAGATTAATGAATGAAGTTTTACGTGCTTTCATTGGATGATTTGTGGTAGTCTATTTTGATGATATACCAATTTATAGTAAATCTTTGGAGGAACATTTGGAACATTTATGTGCTATTTTTATTGCTCTATGTGATGCACGTTTGTTTGGTAACCTTGGAAAGTGCACCTTTTGCACCGACCGAGTATATTTTCTTGGCTATGTTGTTACTCCATAGGGAATTGAAGTTGATAAAGCCAAGATTGAAGCTATTGAGAGTTGGCCGCACCCCAAAACAGTCACACAAGTGAGGAGTTTCATTGGCCTTGTTGGTTTCTATAGACGTTTTGTGAGAGATTTCAGCACCATTGCTGCACCTCTCAACGAGCTTACAAAGAAGGATGTGCCTTTTGTTTTGGGTACCGCACAGGAAGAAGCCTTCACGGTATTGAAAGATAAGTTAACACATGCTCCTTTACTCCAACTTCCTGATTTTAATAAGACTTTTGAGCTTGAATGTGATGCTAGTGGAATTGGATTAGGAGGTGCGTTATTACAAGATGGCAAGCCTATTGGATACTTTTTTGAAAAATTGAGTGGGCCTAGTCTGAACTATTCTACTTATGATAAAGAATTATATCCTCTTGTTCGGACCTTAGAAACATGGCAACATTATTTATGGCCTAAGGAATTTGTTATACATTCTGATCATGAATCTTTGAAACACATTAAAAGTCAAGCAAAACTGAACCATAGACATGCTAAATGGGTTGAATTCATTGAGACTTTCCTTTATGTCATTAAACACAAGAAGGGTAAAGAAAATGTTGTTGCTATTGCATTGTCTCGTCATTATACTATTCTTTCACAACATGACTTTAAAATATTTGGTTTGCAGACCATCAAAGATCAATATGTGCATGATGCTGAATTTAAAGATGTATTGCAGAATTGTAAGGAAGGGAGAACTTGGATCAAGTTTGTTGTTAACGAATTTTGTGTTTCGTGCTAACAAGCTATGCACTCTAGCTAGCTCCATTCGTCTTTTGTTGTTGCATGAGGCGCATGGAGGAGGATTAATGGGACACTTTGGCATGAAGAAGACGGAGGATACACTAGCTACACATTTATTTTGGCCAAAGATGACACGGTATGTTGAGCGTTTTGTTGCTCGCTCCACTACATGTCAAAAAGCTAAGTCACAACTCAATCCTCATGGTTTATATATGCCTTTTCATGTACCTAGTGTTCCTTGAGAGGATATATCTATGGACTTTGTTTTAGGTTTACCTCGAACAAAGAAGCGGAAGGATAGCATATTTGTTGTCGTGGATAGGTTCTCGAAAATGGCATACTTTATACCATGTCATAAAAGCGATGATGCTGTTAATTTTGCTGATTTGTTCTTTCGTGAAATTATTTGCTTGCAAGGTGTGCCAAATACTATTGTTTCATATCATGATACTAAATTTCTTAGCCACTTTTGGAGATGTTTATGGGCTAAGTTGGGGACTAAACTGCTTTTTAGTACTACATGTCCTCCCCAAACTGATGGACAAACTGAAGTAGTCAATAGAACACTGTCTACCATGCTTAGGGATGTTTTGAAGAATAACAAGAAAATGTGGGAAGAATGCTTGCCTCATATTGAATTTGCTTATAATCGGTCGCTGCATTCTACTACTAAGATGTGCCCTTTTGAAATTGTGTATGGTTTCCTACCTCGTGCACCTATTGATTTGTTGCCTCTTCCATCTTCGGAGAAGGTTAATTTTGATGTTAAACAATGTGCTGAATTGATCTTAAAAATGCATGAGTTAACTAAGGAAAATATTGAGCGCATGAATGCTAAATATAAACTTGTTGGATATAAGGGTAGAAAACGTGTTGTGTTTGCATCTGGAGATCTTGTTTGGTTACATTTGCGTAAGGATATGTTTCCTAATTTGCGCAAGTCAAAGCTAATGCCACATGCTGATGGTCCTTTTAAGGTGTTACAAAAAGTAAATTATAATGCATATAAACTTGAGTTGCCTGCAGATTTTGGGGTTAGTCCCACTTTTAACATTGCAGATTTGAAGCCTTACTTGGGTGAGGAAGATGAGCTTCCGTCGAGGACGACTTCAATTCAAGAAGGGGAGGATGATGAGGACATCACTAACAATCTTACACCCACAACCCCTACTGATACACATACATGACCAATTACTAGAGCTCGCGCATGCCAATTAAATTATCAGGTACTTTCGTTTCTTGGTAATGATTCTAATGTTCGTGAGAATATGATGCTGCCTAAATTGGATACACTTGTCTTGCTTACAAATGAAGGGCCTAGCTTGGACAAGAAGGATGATCATTGGAGCAAGATCAAGCACGGAGATGATGGCATGCGCAAGGGGAACAAGAACAGAGTTACAAGTGATGATTTCAGGACTTTGAAGACACCATAAGGAGTGCTTGAAGCCTTGGACGAAATATACAATATGCCACTTCATAAGTTTCGTCCAAAGGCTATTATAGGTGCCGCGTCACCTTATTATTTGGCCAGGCCCATGTAATTTCGAAATACTTGAGTATAGGCTGTTTTTAGAGTCCGTATGTGTGGGGAAACAAGGGTTAGGGTTGGTTTTGGACCCTTCCTCAAAGGGCCACGAAATTCCCCCCCTCTTCCTCCATATATACAGCCCTTAGGGCGTCGTTTAGACTTTGGGTTTTGTTTAGATTAAAGTTCACGATAGCTGCAACTTCGCGTACTTCATTTGTCTTCAACGACCAGACAAAGGCGTCACAAAACCCCACCTTGATCAATAAAGCTTTCCTCTTATATTCGCAATATCCAGATTGCAATCTTAGTTTCTTGCTTGGTCTTCGTTTGCCTGCAGGAAACAGACGTTCGTGGTCAGGTTGATCATGCTCCGGTGTGGTCAATAACCTCTCGGAGTTGGTTTAGCGATTGCTAAGGCGCGACGTCCTCGCACGTTTGTAGTCTGATCGTCAAAGTCGACTTCCTCCAAAACGATAGCCACCATCTCCTCAAAAGACGGGACACCTTTGCCTTTATTAGCCTGACCCTGGGAGCGCAACACCTCCTAGGCACTTCTCAATTGGCCATTCTCTTCTCGCACAAATCGCTTGCACGTTAAGGGGGGCTGAGCACCGCACCTCAGGGGATCCTACTGGCTCCCGAGCCCTCACCCCCTGGCCTTGACCAAGGCATCACGAGCTGGCATCCCAGTGGCGGCTGAGCCTCGGTGTAAGTGCATGTAGTGCCACCCCTAGTTGGTTTTGGAGTATTGACGACAAACCTGGTTGAGGGACTAATGTGTTTGTGAGAATTGCAGGATAACACAGGTAGTAGTCCCTCATTGATTCGGTTTACCTACCGAAGATGACCCCTAAAAATGTGTGAACACATTGAAGACAATGGTGGTATGTGAAGATATTCACAACGAACATTGTGACTCGAGAAGACATTCACGTGAAGACTATGGAGTGCGAAGACATAGCTGTTTCGTAGTTTCCTTTTCTTCTTTGTTGAGTCATAGGAACCACTGTACTGTTAAGTGGGGTCCAAGTGAACAAAGTCAGAGTGACTGAAGTGATGCTCAACCAAATCCTAAGTCTTCGAGCGAAGAAAATGAGAGCAAATCTTATCCGGAGCTGGATGAGTCAGCTTTACTTGTAGCCCAAGTTAAGCTGACGCGTGTGTTTGAAATCTAACTGTTGGAACACATGTCAGTTCCTTAGTGACCCAGGGTCATTTTAGACAAATCAGGTCGGGTTGCCTAGTGTCTATAAATAGCCCACCCCCTACACCATAAATTGGTGGCTGCTCAGAGTTACTACACGGCTTTTGTCATTTGAGAGCAACCCACCTCGAAGCCTTTGAGAGAGAAATCCTTGCGAGGACAAAGCCCTAAACACCCAGAGCCTAAGAGTGTTAGGCATCACTAAAGTCTTTCTATCTGTGTGATCTGAAGACTTGTTACACTTGAGGACTGTGAATCCTCCAGCCGGTTAGGCGCCGCGTTCTGAGCATCCAAGAGTCATTGTGGATCGCCGGTGAACGAAGTCTGTGAAGGTTTGGAAGTCTCCCTTGAAGACTTACCAGAGTGATTGGACGAGGACTGTGTGTCCTTAGCTCAAGGGGAATAAGGTGAAGACACGCTCTTATGAGTTAAATCTCAGCCTCCCTAACCAGACGTACAGTTGTCACAGCAACTGGAACTCGTCCAACAAATACTTGACCTCACCGAGCAACTAGTTCTATAACTTACCTCTCTTTGCTTACTGTTTGTCTTCATGAAGTCATTGCCTGCTTGCATGATCTGATTAACTTCACTGTGTGTAGACTGTTGTTGATTGGCTTCATACTATCTTCCATCTTGTTCCATACTACCTAGCTATAAGAGATACAGTGATGAGTTTGGACGCATGATGCAAGAGCAATATCAGATGTCCATGATGGTTGAGCTGAAGTTCTTCCTTGGTCTTCAAACCCGTGAGCAAAGCAATGGCTTCTTCATATCTCAAGAGAAATACCTCAAAGACTGCCTGAAGAAGTTTGGAATGCAAGACTACAAGGGATACACGACGCCAATGCCAACCAAAAGTCATCTGGGACCCGACGACAATGGTAAAGAGTTCGATCAAAAGGTATACCGCTCCATGATTGGTTCTTTACTCTATTTATGTGCATCTAGGCCACATATCATGCTTAGCGTTTGCATGTGTGCCCGATTCCATGCGGCACCAAAGGAATCGCATCACTTAGCTGTGTAGCAAATTCTTCGATATTTGGCTTACACCCCAACACTAGGATTATGGTATCCAAAGGGCTCAGAGTTTGATCCAGTTGGATTCTCAAATGCTGACTATGCTAGTGACAAGGTTCATTGCAAATCTACATCAGGCACGTGTCATTTTCTTGGACGATCTCTTGTCTATTGGTCTTCAAAGAAGCAGAACTGTGTATCTCCCTCCACTGCTGAATCTGAATACATTGCTGCTGGATCTTGCTGCGCTCAGCTTCTGTGCATGAAGCAAACTCTCAAGGACTATGGCATCCATCTGAAGCTTGTGCCACTCTACTGCGACAATGAAAGTGCTATCAAGATTGCCAACAACACATTTCAGCATTCGAAGACAAAACACATTCAGATCCGTCATCACTTTCTTAGAGATCATGTCATGAAGGAATATATTGATATCATTCACGTCAACACTGAAGAGCAATTGGCAGATATCTTCACAAATGCCTTGGATGAGAAAAGGCTTTGCAAGTTGCGGTATGAGCTAAATATCTTAGAATCCTCGAATGTCCTGTAATTGGACACACATCCTAATGCTTATGCATGTGATGACTTAGATGTGCAACACACGAAGTAACGTATATATTCAAATAATGAAGACATACACTCTAAGTGTTAATACATTAATGTGGAAATTGACTTCAGAGCGCCATGATAATTATGCGCCGTGTCTGGGTCTAATACTTCCTATACGGCGGGTAACGCCACCACCAAACTCTTGTTTTGAAGTGTTTTTCATTTGGCGTCTCATTTGCATAGTCTTTGCATTTGGTTTGTCTTCAACATTGATTCGACTTCATGTTTATCTTCACAATGTTGATTTGGTATCATATTGGTATATACTTATATTTGTGTTATGTCCTCTACAGCATTCACTTATAGCTATGTCTTCACGTTTGAATCTTTTGACCTAAGTGAATGTGATTGGACCCTAACCCCCTCTATGCTTCTACCTCAGATTCTATCTATCCAAATCATATGCATTCTATTGAATCTGTCGATTGTCTTCTCTGAGTCATTGTCAGCAGAAGACACAGAGACAAAATTGAATCTATTTTAATGCTATATCCTTTTTACCTGAAAATCGGAGAAGTGGGAATGATCACCCGACAATCCAGGCGTGCGTGGGAATATGGAACAACTTCCGAGGTGTTGCATGCATGGCATGTGTCCCTCAGATGTGGACCGCCAGGGGCACATGCGTAATAACGTTGTGCCATCCCTGTCCCAATAAATATACACCACACCGCACTCACTATCTTTTCTTCCACCTCTCCACCTCACACAAACCGTAGTGCCATCGCTAGCTCTCGATGACGCCGGCGATGAAGCGCTTAGCTGCTGCGACCTCACCGACGCCGTCCTCACGCCGGCCGCGCACCTCGTCTCCTCCGCCGTCGCCGTAGGTGTCTTCCGTCGCCAAGTTAGGGCATGGAAGATTGAACTGCTCGGCCTGCTACTCAACTCTATCTAGCAGTTCGTCGTGTGGTAAATAAAACCTCCTTTTACTATCTTTTTGATCCGAGAGATTCATCCTTACTTACCGAAAGTAGTTTCTATGCCTAAAAATTTGGATATATTATGTTTGCATCTCATATCATGCCTAGTATATTCACTTATGCCTCACAACTAGTTGATTCCTCACTTGTACCTATTCTTAGATTCGTACAAATCTGGAACCAGCTCTCAACAAATAAGTGAATGTCTTCGCGTCATGAGGTCAATGTCTTCAAACTGATTTATCTTCAAAATCTTCTGAGAATGCATATGATCTCTTCCCTTTCCCTCGCATCTCTAATGCTATCACAGGTACATGTGCATGGGAGAATCCCTTGGTTCTCATAGTCTGCATTCATTTGGAGAGTTCTTACAGTGTCACATGAATTCGCTTGAAGCAACCTCCTGTTTGACCAGCAGACGGAAGCCTTTGCAAGTTCTGAAGCCATTGAGTTTGAACTTCATGACGACAGAGAAATCAGTCAGGAAGGGCGGCAGATAGCGCCGTGGGGGCACATCAAAGGATTTGCCCAAAGATCTCTTTGAGCTATACAAGACTGATCCTGATGAGACCTATGGTGAACGCAAGACTTGAATCCAATGGATTCGCAGATATTGAGCCGAGCAATGATTCAAATACAAGTTCATGACCAAGGAGTATGCTGAGAAGAATGCCATCAAGTGTCCTTGGGGTGATATTATCTTTCGAAATCTTCAACCCAAGAACAGATCTGAAGCTATTGCTCAGGGTTTCTACCCTTGTATGGACCATGGACCACAGCCTGCAGATGCCGACCCATCATCACTGTTATGGTGTCGCGACGACAATCTGTTCAAGCGCAACCTTCAGTTTGCCAAGGCATCTGCCAAAGAGAACAAGAAATCGCTTGGATTTGACTTCAAACAGGTCCATCTACTCCTCGGGCTGATGGCACTCGTGATGCTGAACCCAATATTATCGGGCCCTTTGACAACCTGGAAGGTCTCATCACACACATTGCAGTTCAGGGGGCAGCCGTGGAGCACTCTACAGACGACACTGATTCTCCTGAAGCGCCTGCTCCTCCCAAGCCACAGAAGCAGAAGAAACCAAAGGCTTCAAAGCCCTCGGCTGCACCTAAAGCTTCGCATCCGAAGCCACTGGCCACTGCACCACCTGAAGCAAGTGTGCAGTCTGAATATCTTTCTCGCATCTCCAAGAAGACCGAGAAGTCTTCAAAGCAGATGAAGCCCATCCAGTGTTCCGGACAAGAACTGACCCCGGCTGATATCTTGCGGAATGAAGAAGCCACCATTGATCTGTCAAGCGATGATGATCTTGGTGATGATGCTCTTGAGATGCTCATAAAGAGCAAGGAAGAGGCGGAGATCTTCAATGATCTACCCCTTTTTGACGTGGATATCTTGAACAACTTGATTGATGAATGGTTTGAAAACCCCAGCATCAACCTCGATGACCTTGAGCTTCCAATTGGCACCAGTGTCTCTTTCCATAGTGCCATTGCTACTGAGCTAGCTCTGGCTCAGAAGATTGTTGAACTGAAGAACAAGATTGATCATGAGAAAGCTCAGTCCAAGAGGAACATGGCCAATCTCAGCGTGGCAGATGTTCAAAGTTTCAAGCAGATGCTGCATGAGCTCAAGGAGCAGTTTCACCAAAAACGCAAGGAAGCTAAAGGCTCAAGAGACAGAATGAAACATTTTGCTGAGAAAAGTGTGCAAGCACATAATGAGGCTGAGAAGCGTAAGGCACTGGGGCGGCCTGGCATCGACCCCAGAATGGCTACAAAAAAGAAGAAGAAGTCTGTTGTGGCCCAAGCTGAAGCATCAAGGCAGGAAGCACCAAGCATTGTCTTCCCTGACAGCATGATAGGCTCAAAGCCTAAGGTCCCCATAGCCGCTTCAGAACTAAAGAAGACAAGGGAAGCTGAGGCCGAAGCTAGAAAGCGCAAGACCAAGAATGCCACAGATGACGCTCCTCAGGCCAAGAAGAGGAAAACGAAGAAGAAAGATCGAGCTGCTACCACAGAGCCCCTTGTCGTCGAGCCAATCTCTGTTGCTCGTCCTGCATCCGAACACCAACAACGTCAGTTAATTGCTCACGAGCCTGCTACCACAGAGGCTCCTGAAGCTGAAGAAGATCCAACTGTTGACCCCACCACAGCTAAAGACATTGGTCCTCAAGACAATGTAGATGATGATGAGATCCTTCCTCGGATTGAGCACAAAATGGTATCATCGCATGTTCTCACGAACAGCGAAGTCATCAGCATTGGATGTCCACTGATGCCAATTGCTCAGGATGATACATGGGCTGATCGTCCTCAAGACTCCCCCCGTCAAGAATCACAAAGTACTCCCCCACCTCAAGTCACCACTCCGGTGCTTGACGAGAACGACTTTGTGGTCCAGCCAACTCCCTCTCCAAAGGCGCCGCCCACATTCCGCAGGCTTCGCAAATGACCAAGGCCACAAGTCACTCTATCGAGCGTTCCAGAAGGAGAAGAGCAACACAACCCAGTGGCACAACAAGTGTTTCCAGACGCCACTCCAACTGTGAACGTCTCTGAGTCTGAAGCCAGAGCTGCTGAAGACATTCCGGCTACATCAGCCGATGCCCAACAAGAACCCCAACAAGAAGAAGAGTGTGCTACCACACCCCCTACCAACCAAGAAGCTGTTCTCCAGGAGAACGTTTCCGACCCTCCAGCTACTCAAGTGGAGGTTGATAATACTGAGGCGGCCACCAACAACACTACTGAAGCCAATGACGTTGTCATGACTGAAGCTAATGTGGCGCCTGAAGTGAATACGGTGCCTAAAGCCAATACTAAACCTGAAGCGAATGTTACACCTGAAACCATTGTGCAACTTCAAGCCCATTTCAATGCCAACGCTCCTGTACCACCTGCAAGGCCTAACACAATTGAGCTGGCATTTGATCGCGGTCAACCTGTCATGGTTCAATGGCCTATCGCGGTCAACCTGTCATGACATGCCTCGGGTCCAGAAGCCAAAACTCAAGCTACCAAGGTTTCCAGGTACAACAACTTCACCAGGATCATTCAATGTGAATGGCTTCATTGCACACAATACCTTCTTTGATAGCGCCAAGAGCCCATATTCCAAGCCAAGAATCTCCTCTGATTGGTTTTGGAGCTATCAGCAGCGCAGTTACTATTCTTGTGTCCTATACAATCAAGGGCACATTTTTGCCCATATGCGTCTAGACTGCGAAGCCATTGCTGGCCTGCCCTGCTTGGAAGAAGCCCTTGACTGTTTCAGAGATGCTGGCCTTCTACAGTTTGTGACCGATAAAGAGCATTGGAATGAAGAGCTTCTACTGCAATTCTATGCAACTCTCCACATTCGCGGCTACAACGGGGATCCGAAGACCTGGGTCCTTGAGTGGATGACAGGCGATGTACACCATGAAGCCAAAGCCTAAGATATAATTGCGCTTACTGCCCTGCCCACTCCTGGTGAACACTATGAACCAGATTGTCAGCTTCACCGTAATGCTTTGGAGAGCATCTTCCAGAAGCCTAAGCCAAACATGAGCCAAATGCTGAGCATGATGAAGCCACTGCCACAAGATGCTGAATATCCAAAGGAATTCTTTGTTGAAGACCTAGAGTATCTGCCCCGCACTATTTATCATATCATCAGGCGAACTCTATGGCCTGTGAAAGGACATTCTCCTGTAGTGAAGCTTGAAGGAGGAATGAAGACATTGGTTTTCTATATCTTCAATGGCATCAGCTTCAATGCTCAATACTTCTTCATCAGGAAATTGGCTGCATCTGGCTCTGATCTATTTGGTTTGCCTCATCAAGCTTCACTCTTCTGTCAATTATCAGCCCTCTGCATGCAATCATCTTGTCTTCCTGCCAGAGGTTGATATGTCTGTCAAACCCATTTACCCAGAACCTGCCAAGGAGCCCATATATCTTCACAACATCGATAGTCAAAGTTTCACTCAACCCATTGAAGGGGTTCTTGCTGCAACTCGTGTTTATCCTTTGGTTGGAAATACACATGCACCTCATCGTGCCCATACTGAAGCCACTGAAAGCACAATTGCCCAAAGGCCTCAGAAGCGATCTCGTGTTCTCAATGACCGAGAGCTTCTCGTCGCCCTGCATTAAAAACATGATAAGCATCATGACCGGCTCAAGCGTCAGATGCAGAGTCTCTTGGTGGATGTTAATGGCATTCTCAACCTTGCCACCAAGAATGCATTTGTCACTCATGAAACTTGTCGATGGTCGTGGAAGATTCTGACATTGCTGAGCTCTGAAGATGATCTTCAACAAGATGGCTTCGCTGAGAGATTCAAGTTTGATTCCACTCCTCCCCGGAACGCTCACTTGCGTCGAACTCCCTCACTCGAAGACTCTGACTACTCATCCTCAGCGGCAACTGTCAATGCCAGAGTCATTGATGACGAAGATGATGCTAGTTCACCAACTACAACTTTGCCTCAAATCAACATTGCACCAAGTTCTTCTGCACCACCAGACCTCAACGACAATTCTACTACTTCACCTACTCCTCATGGGAACGAGTAGAAGCTCTAGCTCTTCAAACCTTTTTGGTCCTCACTGATAAAAGGGGGAGAAGCATATGAGTTGATAGTCTTCAACCGGGTCCATAAGGGTGGTTGCTATACTTTTTCCAAGTGCTTACAACTCTCGCTTTTGATACATTTGGTTCTTTGAGTTGTAACACTTAAACTTGATGGTCGTCTGCTACCTTTTCTGTCAACTATGTGATGCGATGATAAATTCCGCATGTGCGACGATAAATTCCGCACGAAGTCATTTTGCAAACGTCCATTTATCATTATGCATGTCATTATCTTCGTTATATCTTTTCATGCATGATGAATTGTCTTCATAAGTTGAAGAGGATCTCCACAAGTACAACCTGCCATGTGCATTTGCATCCAAAAGCAAAATACTTATATGCACATCTTCAGGGGGAGCCTTTTGCTACTTATGAAGACAATACCTTAATCCTTTACAATTTCACATACTTTTCTCCCCATTGAAAACTTCAACCAGCTTTTCATCAATCACCAAAAAGGGGGAGATTGTAAGTGCATCTAGTGCCACCCCTAGTTGGTTTTGGAGTATTGATGACAAACCTTGTTGATGGACTAATGTGTTTGTGAGAATTGCAGGATAACACAGGTAGTAGTCCCTCATTGATTCGGTTTACCTACCGGAGATGACCCCTCAAAATGTGTGAAGACATTGAAGACAATGGTGGTATGTGAAGATATTCACAACGAAGATTGTGACTCGAGAAGACATTCACGTGAATACTATGGAGTGCAAAGACATAGTTGTTTCGTAGTTTCCTTTTCTTCTTTGTTGAGTCATAGGAACCACCGTACTATTAAGTGGGGTCCAAGTGAACAATGTCAGAGTGACTGAAGTGATGCTCAACCAAATCCTAAGTCTTCGAGCGAAGACAATGAGAGCAAATCTTATCCAGAGCTGGATGAGTCAGCTTTACTTGTAGCCCAAGTTAAGCTGCCACGTGTGTTTGAAATCTGACCATTAGAACACGTGTTAGTTCCTTAGTGACCCAGGGTCATTTTAGACAAATCAGGTCGGGTTGCCTAGTAGCTATAAATATCCCACCCCCTACACCATAAATTGGTGGCTGCTCAGAGTTAGTGCACGGCTTTTGTCGTTTAAGAGCAACCCACCTCGAAGCCTTTGAGAGAGAAATCCTTGCGAGGACAAAGCCCTAAACACCTAGAGCCAAAGAGTGTCAGGCATCAATGAAGTTTTTTTGTCTGTGTGATCTAAAGACTTGTTACACTTGAGGACTGTGAATTCTCCAGCCGGTTAGGCGTCACATTCTGAGCATCCAAGGGTCATTGTGGATCACCAGTGAACGAAGTCTGTGAAGGTTTGGAAGTCTACCTTGAAGACTTACCAGAGTGATTGGGCGAGGACTGTGTGTCCTTAGCTCAAGGGGAATAAGGTGAAGACACGGTCTTCTGAGTTAAATCTCAGCCTCCCTAACCATATGTACAGTTGTCACAACAACTGGAACTGGTCCAACAGATACCTGTCCTCACCGAGCAACTGGTTCTATCTCTTACCTCTCTTTGCTTACTGTTTGTCTTCGTGAAGTCATTGCCTGCTTGCATGATCTGATTGACTTCACTGTGTGAAGACTGTTGTTGATTGGCTTCATACTATCTTCCATCTTGATCCATACTACCTAGCTGCTGATAGTCTTCGTGCTTTCACTTCATTGCCTACTTGACTTTGTCTTGTCTAGTGTAGTCTACCTTCCACTGCATATCAATAGGTTCATCTACTGTTTGTCTTCAAAGCCCCCGTGTTTTGAAGACTTTCATAAAAATCGCCTATTCACTCCCCTCTAGTCGATAACTAGCACTTTTCACTCTCTTGAGGGTCGAAACCCCAGGACGTAGAGCATTCAGATGAGCGGGGAAGAGGGGGTTGACACGAGTCCTTTCTGGGAGCGCCACTTTGAGAAGGACATAGCCCGACATCGCACAAGGAGCTGTCCTCACAGCGAAAGAACCATCACGGGCTCCCAAAGATAAGTTACCCCGTCCTCGCTTGATGGCATGAGTCTTAAAATTAGCGCTCCATCCCTAGCGATCTCGCTCAGGTAAGGATGTTTCCCTTTTAGTCTTTTGGGAGCCAATTGCACGCCAATTGCTCTTTGATGTAGGGCGGAACCCTAGATGGATGATCTTTCACGAAAGGAGTGTGATAGAGGTGGGGTGTCTCGATCTTTCAATGAGATAATAACTATCGATTTGGTGGAGATGACTTTGACGATCCGACTACAAACGTGCACAACGTTGCGCCTTAGCAACCGCTAAACCAATCTCTTGAGGTTACTGACGATGCTGGAAGCACGATCAGCCTGACCATGAAGGTCGATTCCTGCATGCAATCGAAGAACAACAAGAATATGATATTGCAATCTGAATATTGCGTGATAGATGCAAAGGTGTCCCATCTTTCGATGAGATGGTGGCTATCATTTTGGAGGAAGTCGACTTTGATGATCCGACTACGAACATGCGAGGACGTCGTGCCTTCACTACAAGAAATATGTCAACTAGTGACCTTCTGTCAGTGACCCTGGAAGAATTGGTCATAGATCTATGACCATTTGAGACCAATTGGTCAAAAGCTGTTCGGGGGGCTCCAAACCCTAAACTATAACGACCATTTTGGTCAGAGAGGTCGTAATTTCCTTACACGAAATGGTCATAAAGCATATAGCACTGGTCCACTGCTTTATTCTAGCTGATCATGACCAATATAGATGGTCATAACCTTGTAAATTGTGGTGGGTTGCTATGGCTAGGCGCCACCTCATCAGTTTTGCCTATGTGTCATGTCCATGTGTCAGTTTTTGCCCTAGGTTGTGAAGCAACCTATATTTCTGTCATTCCCAAAATTCCCAAAAAAATCTCATAAATTCTTTGCGTCATATATTTGTCAAATATGTACAAAACCTTCCTTGCCTATTTAAAAAATAATTCAACAATATTCATTCTCCTATTTTGTTCAGAAAAACACTTTGTGAAGGAAGTGCTATTTATATATTCTTGATTGCCCTCAAAATTTTTGGGCACTCTTTCCTATCGAAATCATTGCCGCATGATAAAATTCAGGTCCATTTACCCAGCAAATCTTCCTCAGCAAATTTCCAAAGTTTTTGTCCACCTAGAAGCATTGTGAAGGAAGTACAAGATAGGAACATCGTCATGAGTTTAATTTTTGCCACATAATCTATATGCCAAAGTCATAACTCTACACAAAAGTTTAGCTCTATCTAACAATAAATGTGAGCTCACCATCGAATCTTTGTTCTTGGTAATATTTTTAGTTTGTGAAGCAACTACATTTTATATTCCTTCATAATTGCTGAAAATTTTCCAGGACATTACCCTGACTGTAGAAACCCCGTACACCGAATTTCAGCATAATCCAATCATCTATGTAAGCCCAGCTTCAATTTCTATTTTCTATCCAAATTGGCACATTGCAAAAGAAGTGCTATCTAGACACCTCCTATTGTCCTCAAACTTTTTGTGCCATCTCACATATAAAAATCATTTCCACATTCCAATATTCAGCTCCATTTTCCTATTAAATCTTCCTCAGCAAATTTATAAAGTTTCTATCCAGAGAGAAGCTTTGTGAAGGAAGTACAAGCTAGGATTATCCAAATGGTATAATTTTTTACAGTGCTTTAATATGCCCAAATTACCATACTCCACAAAATTTTAGCTCAATCCACATATCCATTTGAGCCCAGATTCAACATCCATATTTCTGCCCGATGTGGTACTTTACAAAGCAAGTGCCATCTAAACTCCTCCATTTGAGCTGAAAATTTGCCAAGACAATCTCCCTAGTAGATGATCATCGTCAGCCAAAACTCAGGCCCATTAGCCTTGTGAATTTCCCGTACCGCCTATCAAACACTTGGATGCTAATTCATGTTTGAGCATAGTTCGGTCTCCTCGTGAGATTCTTCTGTTGTTATTTTCTTCCTAGCATCTACTAGAGGAGTGCCCAACCTACTATACATGCCTAGGCTACACAGAACGGATGGCAATGCCACGGTCAGGCGGTGACCACGCGGCGGGCATGCGAGTTTACGCGCTTTGGAGTTAGGGCCCTGGGCCACATCCAAACCTCGACGTATCGCCACCCAACCATGTATTTATGATTAAATAGATACTTATGTAACTAGAAATGATTTTTGGAAAAAATAAAGAGCAAACAATAAGGTAGATGCAGTTCAAAATTGACCCGCTTCCTGCTGAATCGGCAGAAATTTGTCTTTTTCACAAGTGGTGGATCAAAACTTTGGACACCAAACCATTTAGTCAATTATGCATTAAATATGGCCTAATATTTTATAAAAATGATTTGGTCCAATTTTGCAACAAATATATGGTAGGTCCTTCACAAAAAAGAACTCAATTCGGGCACTCGGAAAATGGAAAATGAATTTTCCGTGCAAAGAAAATAAAAAGTCCCTTAGGCAACATTGTTTTCCATTCCAATATGCACCCTTGTGCATAATATGAGATCATTTGAACAAACTATGCCATGAATGTGGTCATAAGATTGATCATTTGGCTTGAAAGCCATGAATCTTCACGCATGATAGCTCATTTCTGAGAACACTTTTTTAAAATAATTGCCGTATTACAAGTTTATTATTTTTTCCTGGAAACAGGGTCACATATAATGACACAATGCGAAGGTTTCCCAAATTTTTGATTTTTTTTGAATTTTTTATGCCCGTTTCAAAATGCGCTTAAAACAGCGGGTTTGACTGTTCCTAGCTAGTGGTTGAATCTTGAAAAACTTTTGATGTTTCTCTGATTAAATAGATACTTATGTATCTAGAAATGATTTTAAAAAATAAAGATCAAACTATGAGGCAGCTGCAGTTCAAATTTGACCCGGTTCCTGCTGAATCGGAGGGAATTTGTCTTTTTCACCAGAGGTGGATCAAGGCTTTTGACACCCAACCATTTGGTCAATTATAAATCAAATATGGCCTAGTATTTTAGAAAATTGATTTGGTCCAATTTTGCAACAAATATATGGTAGGTCCTTCACAAAAAGAACTCAATTCGGGCACTCGGAAAATGGAAAATGAATTTTCCATGCAAAGGAAATAAAAAGTCCATTAGGCAACATTGTTTGCCATTCCAATATGCTCCCTTGTGCATAATATGAGATCATTTGAACAAACTATGCCATGAATGTGGCCATAAGATTGATCATTTGGCTTGAAAGCCATGAATCTTCACGCATGATAGCTCATTTCTGAGAACACTTCTTTAAAATAATTGCCGTATTACAAGTTTATTATTTTTTCTGGAAACTTGGTTACATATAATGACACAATGTGAAGGTTTCCTAAATTTTTTTATTTTTTTGAATTTTTTATGCCTGTTTCAAAATGCGGTCAAAACTGCGGGTTTAACCGTTCCTAGCTAGTGGTGGAATCTTGGAAAACTTATGTTTCTCTGATTAAATAGATACTTATGTATCTAGAAATGATTTTTTGAAAAATAAAGAGCAAACTCTGAGGCAGCTACAGTTCAAATTTGACCCGCTTCCTACTAAATCGGCAAAAAATGGTCTTTTTCACGAAAGGTGGATCAAAACTTTTTACACCCAACCATTTGGGAAATTATGCATTAAATATGTCCTAGTATTTTAGAAAATTGATTTGGTACAATTTTGCAACAAATATATTATAGGTCCTTCTCAAAAAAACCTCCTTTTGGCACTCGAAAAATGGAAAATAGTTTTTCCGCCCAAAGAATATGAAAACTTCCTTAGGAAACATTGTTTGCCATTCCAATATGCACCGTTATGCACAATATGAGATCATTTGAACAAACTATGCCATGAATGTGGCCATAAGATTGATCATTTAGGTTGAAAGCCATGAATCTTCACACATGATAGTTCATTTTTCAGAACACTTTTTCTAAAACAATTGCCATATTACAAGTTTATTATTTTTCCTCGTAACTTCGTCACATATAATGACATAATGCGAAGGTTTTTCAATATTTTGATTTTTTTTTGAATTTTTTAATGCCGGTTTCATAATGCGGTCAAAACGACGGGAATGATCGTTCCTAGATAGTGGTTGAATCTTGGAATTTTTTTGGTGTTTCTCCGATTAAATAGATACTTTTGTACGTAGAAATGATTTCTGGAAAAAATAAAGAGCAAACTACGAGGCAGTCGCAGTTCAAATTTGACCCGCTTCCTACTGAATCGGTGGAAATTTGTCTTTTTCACCAGAGGTGGATCAAAACTTTTGACACCCAACCATTTTGTCAATTGTGCATTAAATATGGCCTAGTATTTTAGAAAATTGATTTGGTCCAATTTTGCAACAAATATATGATAGGTCCTTCACAAAAACCCGATTATTGGCACTCGAAAATTGAAACAAATGATATTTTGTGCAAAGAAAGTGAAAACCCCTCAAATCAATATTGTTTGTTGTCCCAAGATAGACACATGTGCACAATATTATTACATTTTCAAGCTATGAAAGGACAATATGTTGAATATTCACCCTAAATAGGAGGGTAAAAAATACAAGAGAAGTAAAAGGAAAAGACAAAATTACATAAGCTTAATTGTGATTGGTGGAATCAGTGTGGCATGGATTGATGACATGGCAAAGATCCGTCTATTGATCCATTCATACAGCCCACCGCACGCCATCTCCATCGCCCGAGCTCCCCTTTCACTCGTGCCCGAACCCCACCCCACCCCTCGTGCTCGCCTCTCTCCCTCTTGTGCGAACCCTAGCGCTCCCCTCCTCCCTCCCGCCGCCATCTCCATCGCCCGACCTCCCGCCGCCACCTCCGTCTAGCGGAGCTCGCCGTCGTCCATGGCCTCCCCCATGCCCTCCTGCTCTCTCCCCTCCCCCACACCCACAGCCGCCACCCTCGCCCTCCCTTAGATATCGATCCACAGCCGCCCCCAAGCCCACCCCCACCATCGACGACCCTCACTGTAGAAGAGGTCGAGCCCGTCCTCCCCTCTCCCTCCCACGGATCTCTCTCGCCCCTCTCGATCCCTCTCGAAGCTCCCGCATCCCACCTTGCACCCTCCCCCTTTTACTCCCAAACCCCGCGGCCCGGATCAGATTCCTCGAATTCTGATCTACCAGATCGAAGCGGAGTGGGGGCGGGTGCAAGCTCGTTGGTGCTAGGCGGCCGCACGGCGGGGTCGCTGCTAGGGGCCATGCTCATGGTGCTCTTCAACGTCATCAGCGCCGACGAGGCCTACGCCGCTGTAGACCATGTCCCAGCCGCGTCGCCCGGACGAGGAAAGGAGAGGAGGACAAGCCGTCCCTGATGCCAAGGAGGACCATGTTCCATATGCGAAGCGGGGCACGCGGCTCGACGAGGCCGGCGTCGCGCACTTCCTCGCCGCGCTGGAGCGGGTAAGCTAATACGCTGGCCGTCTCTCTGTCACTCCATTTTGTACCTCAATTTCGATCACCGCGGCAATGATGTGTTGGTTGGTTACGCGTGCGTGCGCGCTCAGACGTGGAAGAAGACGGTGGCAGGCGCGTCAAGGATGTTCGTGGAGAGGCACCGGAGCAGCCACGTGCAGCTCATCAGCGACATGGTCTAGCAGATGAGATCACCCAAGCTGCCGCCCGTCCACCCGCCTCGGCGCCGCCGTTGCTGTTGGATCTTCAGTTTCTATCTATGAACAAGTATGCGCCACCTTTTCTTTTTGTTTGACCAAACTCAAGTCCCCTTTCTAAAACTGCAGCCAAGCAGTACTTGCCACTGGAATAATCCCATGAATGAATTCTTTGTTGTGGTTAACTCTTTCTTGTCTCTCTACTAGGATTCATGCACCAAGCCCACAGTTTAAATTTTGTGTCAGGCTGCTAGTAAATCAGGCTCTACTCTGTCCAATAGCAAGTTGGATAGCACCTGTAGTTAATTGCACGGACATATGGGTTTTGGTTCATTTTGTACATATGTTTATTTGTTCATGCTTACGACTTTGGCTAAAACACGTTGGATGCCCAATTCCTATGGTGAACCTTTTGGTTCAAGCAAGCAAACTCATGTTCCCTTTCTATGGCTAAAGCCAAGTTGTACCTACTACTGGCATAATACGATGGATTCATTCTTTGTTTGTGGTCAACTCTTGTCTGTCTACTAGCATTCGTGCGAGAACCTGAATGTTGTGTAGGCTGCTGTGCTGTACTACCAGTAAACTAGTTTGTACCCTCTCCAACTGCAAGTTGGATAGCCTTGCAATTAATTGTACAGACATGCATATGATTTTTGGTTCAATTTGTATGTATGTATATGCTTAAGACTTTGACTAAAACTAGTTGGATGTTCAGTTCCTCATGAAGGTGACCAATCCCTAGCAGTGCCCATTGGTCCTTCCTGTTAATTTCACCTCCTGTGATTTTAATCTTTGTTTCTTGCTTTCCACGGCGACCAAGTTCTCTTAACAGCGGGACATCTGAGTTCGTCGTGGTGATGGAAGCTGACACGGAGCCGCTCAAAATCTCCTCGACCTCCCGTCATGTTTCTTGCGGACGGCAAGGTAGAAATTCTGTCTATATACATCATACTAATGCTAATTAATTTATATGTTGTAGCTTTTGCGATATGGTCATAGCAGTATTTGTTAAGCTCATAATTCTGTATGTTGTCTTCAAGTTTTCTCTAATATAGATTTCTCAAATCTCTCTCTGAACTTCTCTAATAAAAAATGGTGCTAACTGTTAAAGCTCTTCGTGGTGACATGTTTCTTTTACCAATACAATAATATATTAGCACTCAAGGACTGTTTGAGTGATAGGCTGTTCATACTATTAGAGAAGTGAACTGATTAAGCTATTGCTTTCCCCAACAACAAAAAATAAACACGGCAGTCGAACAACGTGTATCCCTTCACTTGGAAGCCTATGAAACTTTCTGTAGCAGCAGTGCAACACACTTTATATATATGTATGAGGCTGGGTAGTTCAAATCTAGTTTACTTCCTAACTCATTCATATATATGATGGAAATTGTGAAGGTTCCATGGTGCCAAGTGGCCTTTGGCCATCTTGAACTAGGACTCCAGTAACAAGTAGATGTTGTTGCCACACTCAATATTTTAATTTGTTTCCTTTTTCTTTTTCGAGAGATGTTAATAACCTGAGAACACTTGCCTCCTCCCCAACCCTCGCCCCAGCCTGCTGCTGCTGGCTTGCTGCGTGGCTGTCGCCGCAGCAGATAATTAGATTTTTGGGACTCTGTTTCTATGCTCTGCTCGATAGAATTTTGCATATTGATTGGACACGCTTTATATAAAACGATTTATCTTGTACATTGCTCTGCCTAACTTGTAGGAGTATACATGAAACCATACTTGTCAAATATCGATACTTGTCAAATATCGAGTATCACAGCTGAATAATAACGTCTTGTTTTCTGTTCACTGAATCAAAATTCTTCTCTCTTTTTACGATCAGTCCATCTTATAGCCATCAATAATAAAAACACTTATCTTCATATTAGGATTATTATTTTCTTGTCTGCAGTATTATAATGTACATATGCTTTTCTGTTCACTGAATCACAATTCTTCACTCTTTTTACCATCAATCCATCTTCTTACAGTTGCATGTTTTTTTGGCTGTCCAGATGACCAAGCCCAAGGAGGAACCAGCTGCTCATCACTGAGGACAAGTAACTCCAGCAGGTTGATGCCGTAGATTTATAGTGTACCTTCTATATGCCCATCCAGTTCTATGATTTGTGTCTTGAAACCCAAAACCCCATGCCCATGTGGGAGCTGAACCATAGTTTTTTGCTGGTGGAAAATAATATCCTTGGCTGAATCGACTTGAGGTGGTTTCTTCAAAATTCTTGGAAATGATTTGGTAGTTTATTTTGGCGAGGAGTTGTTTCATACTGAAGTTTGCTGGTACATGTGTGGTTTGCTACTGTTGCTTCGTTTGGGTTGGGTTGGTTCCAGCGGGGAGATGTGCATGCACACTGGCAGCATGAGCTAGCAGCCATGATTGCCAGCCAGCCACCACCATGTAAATGTAATAAATGTGTGGCCTATCTAGTGTGCTGCTGATAGAAATATAGATGTGTGGCCTATCTAGTGTGTTGCTGATAATATGTTTTTACCTCACTTGGCAGGCACCATAATCTGTTTTTTCCTCATTGTACTGTAGGAATAAATGTGTGGCCTATCTAGTGTGCTGCTGATAGAAATATAGATGGAAGATTTGTTGACTAGTTAAATTGAGCTTATTGTCAATTCTGCTTATAAGCTATGTTTGATGCTGCCTACAGGTTCTTATTCTTCTTTTTTTGCATAGGTGAAGTATGAAGTGTGAAGCCTAGAAGCCTATCAGCAAGAGTAGCATATTATGTATTGTAATATCCGGCAAAGTGTAATATTTGTCAGAGTAGCACATTATGTATTGTAATATTTAGTGTTGTTTTGGATGAATTTCACTTGCTCTATAATATGTTTGAAATATCGACTGTGTATATAATTTCAATACCTATGAAATGGAAACCTGACTAGGGGGACCCGCTTATGAAAATTGGTTGACAAATTTTGAAATTTCTGATGTGTGGGTCCAATTGTGATATCAGCATGACAAGTGGGACCAATATGACCAGTGGGACCAGCGCAAAAATAATGTGGCTAAAAATAGAAAATTAATAGTAATGGCCTAGAAATTAAAAAGGTCGAATAGTTGGGCCTGGCCCATATAGTTGACCAAAATTAATAAGAAAAATATATATAAAAAGGCTGAATTGTTGGGCTCGGCCCATGTAAAACACCGAACTGGACCGGGCTGAATCTTATCAATGACCTTTTCAATTGGTCGCAATTTTGCCACGTCATATTGACACGTCGGATCCTGCGTGGCCTGGTCAGAGAGCTAGTGACAAAAACAAAAGGTCATAGAATCAACGACCTTTTGTTTTGGTCATAGAATTCCACGACCTTCTCACAGAGAAGGTCGTTAATTTCAGTTTACGACCGCCAACTTTTGACCTTCTATTTTTGGTCACAAAAAGGTCACAAATAAAAAACATTGACCTTTCAGTGACCAATAGTGATGGTAGCAAGTTGACATATTTCTTGTAGTGCTTAGTAATCGCTAAACCAACTCCGAGAGGTTATTGACCATGCCGGAGCACGATCAACCTGACCACGAAGGTTTGTTTCCTGCAGGCAAACTAAGAACAAGCAAGAAACTAAGATTGCAATCTGGATATTGCGAATATAAGAGGACAGCTTTATTGATCAAGGTGGGGTTCTGTGACGCCTTTGTTTGGTCATTGAACACAAACGAAGTACGCAAAGTTGCAGCTATGGCGAACTTTAATCTAAACGAAACCCAAAGTCAAAACGACGCCCAAAGGGCTGTATATATGGAGGAAGAGGGGGGTAATTTCGTGGCCCTTGGAGGTGGGGTCCGAAACCAACCCAAACTCTTGTTTCCCCACACATACGGACTATAAAAACAGCCTATACTCAAGTATTTCAAAATTACATGGGCCTGGCCCAATAATAAGGTGACACAGCACCTATAGTAGCCTCTGGACGAAATTTATGAAGTGGCATCTTGTATATTTCGTCCAAGGCTTCACGCACTCATTATGGTGGCTTCAAAGTCCTGAAATCATCACTTGTAACTCCGTTCTTGTTCCCCTTGTGCATGCCATCATCTCCATGCTTGATCTTGCTCCAATGATCATCCTTCTTGTCCGAGCTAGGCCCGTCATTTGTAATCAATACAAATGTATCCAATTTAGGCAACATCATATTCTCACAAACATTAGAATCATTACCAAGAAACGAAAGTACTTGGTAATTTAATTGGTGTGCGCGAGTGCTAGTAATTGGTCCTGTATATGTATCAGTAGGGGTTGTGGGTGTAACTTTGTTAGTGATGTCTTCATCATTACAAATATAGATGAAGTATTGATAAAAGTGGGTATCCAAAAGCGGTCTTGGTCTAGTCGTTGGACACAAACTAAGTACATGAAGTTGCAATGGCTACCTTTTAACTAAACAAATGCCAAGGGAAAAGCTACTAGATGGATCTACTTATATAGTAGCAAGGAGTGGCGGCTAAGGAAGTGGGAGGACGTCCCAAGGCAGCCAAAAACCAACCCTAGGTAGGCTCATGGGCCCAAGTGGAGGTGATGCAACACCCTTGGACTTGTATTTTGACTCGGATTCTACTGCAACGTCAGATTGTTTCGTCCATAACTCAACGCTTCGGACGAATTTAAAGGTGAATCCAATTATGTTGAAAAGCGCACGGAATCTACTTTCCAACGAAAAAAGAATCACCCAATCATAGTCTGTATGAAAGAGTTATTGGCGTTTTGAGTCAGGTATGTGTGTGCAGTCCGAATCTGAATCCAGAACATGAGAGACTTGTACTCTATCTTCTCTTGGCCCAAAAGTGACGCGAGAGGACTTTTTGAACAGCACATAAATTTCTCTTTTCCCTTATCTTCATATGTGGATTGTACAAATATCCCATACACCTGAAATTAGACATGGACAAAAGTCTGTGAAGTATTTTTGTCCTGGATGACATAAATAAATTATTGCATAGTTTGCATTAGAAGTCACCTCACAAATATACATGTATGCAATATTTTTGGTTGTATCCAAGGTAGTCATGTCCTCATCATCCTCCCCTTCTTGAAAACAAAGCCGTCCTCGGCGTTGCTTAATCTTAAATGTGGCTAACAAAAGAGACGAGGAGTACATGTTGTATATGTATATGTCATCCATTTTTACTTCCCTAGATTTTTGCACATATGACACATGTATACATGAGTAACTTTCATGGTTCATAAAATATAAAGCCAAAATATTATCGCAAGAAGTAGAAGACATGAAAATATTGCAACTGAGTTTCCCTATGTAAGGGAAGCTCTTATTCATATCAAAAGATTGACAATGTTCATCATTAAACCATCCTAACATTGGTGAATAAACTTAGTTGCATCAAATTACATGCTACAACATGCTTAAATAAGCAAAAATGCAATTAGTCATGGGTCACAGAATCATCACCAAGATTAGAGATCATATCAAAATGATTAAACATTGGTTCTTTTGCATCAATAGTTAATTCAATGGGTGCACTCAAAATAGTTGGTATTTCAGTTGTTTGATGACATGAAACATTCATGATAGTAACACAATTCTCTAAAATAGGTGGTGTGCCCAAATCAATAGGTAACTCAACACATGATGTTTTCAAGTTAACTAGGCATGCATCATTCTCATGTGAAAGTGGAAAATATGTACCTTTGTCATTACCTCTAATGGTCAACTCAGATGATGTTCGCACTCTCGATGGTGATGTGTCACATGGTGGAGATGAAGAAACATCTGTATCAACACTTGGAATGTGCACCGTGCACTTGTTCTCCTTGTGGGCAACACGTCGTTTTATTTCCTATTCAGCTTTGCAAGCAAGACGAAACAAATGGTCCATAGGATAACACTCTTCATCAATTAGTATCTATTTAATATCAGGGTTTAATCCTCCCGAAAATCTATCCATGAAATCTTCTTCACTTTCTTCAAAAAATGAGTGCAACAATGTAGTTTGTAAATCATCATAATATTTTGTTACCGTGTCAGTGCCTTGTTTTAAATGTTGTAACTTTTTAATCATGCCACGAGTATAATAAACATCAATGAATATATCTCTCATGACATGTTTTAAATCATCCCAAGTAGTAGGTATAAAATGAGGGTTTAACCGACAATATTCACTCCACCAAACTAAAGCAAAACTACTGAAAGTACTAACCGCAGCTTGAAATTTTTCACGCTCATCAAAATTATGGGAAGCAAATATAACATTTATTTTTTACTCCCATTCAATATATAAATCAGGCCTAAAATGACCAGTAAATAGTGGAATGGAAACATTAACCTGATTATGTGCATTCTGACGTTGTTGCTCCTCTTGTGATGGTTGTTGTATTTTCTAAGGTGGTGGCAAATCTCCCATGATCGATGAAGCCCAAGAAGTAACAACTCCGGAACCTACCATGATTAGTAGAAAACAATAAACAAAATCCGAGAATAATGTTCCTATGAACTACTAGAATGTGGTGGTAAAACGCTCACAGTATAGCAAATATCAATATCTTACAAGTTCTTACCATGCAGCAGGTGGTGACAGGCAACCAACGGTGTCAAATAACTCCAAAGATTGAGTAAAGCGATTGCCAGGGGAATGTACATATACCCGGTGTAGAAATATGTGGAGCTTGGAAGGCATAAATATTTGGTAGCGGAAGATTAGCAATAATCAATTCAGAGATGCAATGTTGAATAAACGCTCAACTACGGTATTGTGCTGGTCCTAGGCTAGACCGGACTAGAGACGTGAGCCTAGAACACTAATGAGGTCACGATGTAGCACAACTAGCATCAATAAAGTATATGAAGTAGCTCTGGACAACAAGATATAAGTGAAGATCACAATAGCAGTAAAGATAATGATGTGAAACAACAGCCAAGCAGGATATGTCAACAATTTTCCGTCCAACTTTTCTCTGGAAAAATTTGTGCCAATTTTCTAATAATTTTTCTCAAGAATGGCACTAGCTCAAGCTTTCAAAGCAAAAAGAATCACTCAATTCCGAGTTGATATGAGGAGTCAAAAAATTCTAAAACTGGCTTGAAAATATGGGATAAGCTGTGTTCACGAACTTCGGAGTGCAAAAAGACCTATTTATAAGACGATTTTGAGGTGCCAAATATTGAACTAGTTTCTGCAACTATTTAGATGCGTCTCATCGCTAGCTTTAATTTGAGTACCCGGGGAGCCAAAACGGACTTCGTATGAGGAAGTTATGACTGTTTTATTGAAAAGTGCACAAAATTGATTTCAATCCGAATTCAGCTACGAGATTGAGTATAGATAGATCCAAATTTTCTTTTTTTTCATCTCTCTTTTTTACCTCACAATTTTTTTCTTTTTTCTTTCTCTTTTTTTCTGACCTTTTTTTTTTACTTTTTTCTCTTTTTTTCTCTGACTCTCTCTCTCTCCAAGACAAACTAGATAAGATGCAGATTGGATCAAGCGAAGATGTGAACGACCTCAACTATTATTGTGGCAATAAACGATGCGTAGCACGTGGTGGAAATTGATGGATGGAGTGGTGGACAGCAGAAGGGACAATGATGCAGCGGAGACGTGACTAATGTGAACATAACTCGAAACTCTAAACAAACTAGATACTAAGATCAACAACTCGACACGACAATGCAACCGCAAATTCAAGAAAGAAAGCAATTAAAATAAAATTACAAAGGCTCATACTAGCTTGGAAAAAGGATGAATAAATCTAAATTTTTGTGTGTGGCTTTTTCTTGGACAATAGGTAAGAAAATAAATTTAATCTAAGGATAACTGGAAATTCTCACCGAGCAACCTGAAAACTGATACCACTTCATATAGGTGTGGTGTCTCGATCTTTCGATGAGATGATAAATATCGATTTGGTGGAGATGACTTTGACGATCCGACTACAAATGTGCACGACGTTGTGCCTTAGCAACCGCTAAACCAATCTCCCGAGGTTACTGACGATGCTGGAAGCACGATCAGCCTGACCACGAAGGTCTATTCCTGCAATCAATCGAAGAACAAGCAAGAATATGATAATGCAATCTGAATATTGCGAATATAGATGAAGTATTGATAAAGGCGGGGATCCGAAAACGCTCTTGGTCTGGTCGTTGGACATAAACGAAGTACATGGATCTTCTTATAATGCAATTGCTAACTTTTAACTAAACGAATCCCAAGGAAAAAGCTACGACATGGATCTTCTTATATAGGAGAAAGGGGTGGCGGCCAAGGAGGTGGGAGGATGTCCCAAGGCAGCCTAAAACCATCCCTAGGTCGTACAAGGCTCATGGGCCCAAGTGGAGGTGATGCAACACCTTTGGACTTGTAGTTTGACTCGGATTCTGCTGCAACGTCAGATTGTTTCGTCCATAACTCAACGCTACAGAGGAATTTGAAGGTGAAAACAATTGTGTTGGAAAGTGCACGAAATCTATTTCCAACAAAAAAAGAATCACCCAATTCGGAGTACGTATGAAAGAGTTATTGGTGTTTTGAGTCAAGTATGTCTGTGAAGTCTGAATCTGAATACAGAACGTGAGAGACTTGGACTCTATCTTCTCTTGGCCCAAAAGTGACGCAAGAGGACTTTTTGAACGACACATAAACCTCTTCCGAATTGTACAAATATCCCATACACCTGAAATTAGACATGGCACAAAAGTCTATGAAGTATTTTTCTCGTGGATGACATAAATAAATGACTGCATAGTTTGCATTAGAAATCACCTCACAAATATACATGTATGCAATATTTTTGGTCGTATCCAAGGTAGTCATGTCCTCATCAGAGCCGATCCCAAAGAGGAGCACAAACAACATGAGGGAAGCATGAGGGAAAACATGAGGGAAAACACGAGAGGATCACTCAAACCAACAAGATTAGGTCACACATATGCTAGATCCTTGAAACACAAAAGGAGATACAAGATCCACGATCAACAAAGGACGATACAAAGGTTACCGGTTCTTCTCCGTGAGGAGGTCTTGAGGGGTCTTCCCATGAAGGAGTCTTGAATCCAAGGTGGATCTTCTCCGAAGAGGTAACGGTCCCACTCAATGGAGTAGATCCGGATGGATGAGCAAATCTCTATCTCACATATGAGCTAACACAACTCTAACCCTAACTAGGAGGAGGTGGAGGAGTATATATAGTCTAGGGCCACGAAGGGGTAAGTGGGGGAAACATGGGCCTCGGCCCGATACTCTGCGCACACACACGCGTCGGTCGTCCAACGGGTACCGGACGTCCGGTGGCTCGCGAGGGTCCGATCGTCCAGTACTTGTCGGACGTCCGGCGTTTTGGCTCGGGATAGCCCTCATCGGATTTCCGGACGTTGTCAGTCGTCCGGTGGCTGATGGTCATCGGACATCCGGTATCTGGCGGTCGTTCGGGCACTGTAGAGTCCCTCAGCTGTAGCTCATCTGGCAGGCTGAACCTCCAGGCGTCGGACATCAGGTAAGGACCGGTCGTCCGGTGGGTGTAGATTTCAGGTAGCTTCTCTGTTTGGTCCTTGTACTTGGTGTCCTCGCCGTCTTGTCCATGGTCTTCCTCTTTGTTTCTGGTCATGCATAGCACATATATTTGAGGTAGTAGCCATGTCTCACATGTGTAAAGTGACGGTTCGGAGAGGAGAGAGTTCACCTTGTGTCCAATAGCGTATAGTCGAGGTCTCATCGTATGTCCTCTTGGGGCATGGGGAGTAGTCGTAGTGTACATGGGGATGATCGTAGGATGCTGCGCATCACCCCCCCCCCCCTTGGGAAAGATTGGACCTCGGATCGTGATCTTCATCACCATGGAAGCAGTTGTCGTGGATGGACTTGTAGTTGGACGGAGTTGAAGGCATTGCGCAGTCCGAGTACTCCAAGGTGTCTCCGAAGTGGTATACATGCAAAAAGAGAAAACACAAGCGACACTCGGAAATACAATGGTTAACGCGCACAAGGCATCCATCATGTAAGAGTGAGTCCGTTCGGCAAGATTCTTTGTGACAAAACACATCAAGCTTATCAAGATGATATATAATGATATGCAAAGCATTCATGGGAGCAAAAACATTCATTGTGCACACAAATGTATTATGAATGTGCTTGATGCAACCATTGTGCAAAATGACGTCTTAATGGGATGGTTTATCAAGAGCATGAACATGGCAATGGATGCTCAATATGTGTATGCTATCATTCAATTGATGGTGGACAATATGGTCATGATGTATGAATATTTCATCAAGGAAGATCACAACAAATTTGCTAAGGAAATGCACAAGCTCATATACCATGGATGACATGGGAATACAAGATGCAACAAGGCAATCATAATGTGAGTCAATCCATGCACAGGGTGCAAACTTGTGGTGAGTATGATATGTCCATCTAGCATGACATGTGTGAGCACAATCAACAATTTTGGAGGTATTGGTGTACCAATGCTCCATGTCGTGGCATGAGTGGAGGTTCGAAGGTGCATCCAATAAGTCTGAGCACTCCTCAATGTGAAGTTCCATAGAGTCCATCTCCAATGTCGGTGCTCCATCCAATAAATGTATCATGTATACTAGAAGAAGGAGACAACAATGAAGGAACGACCCGTCCAATATGCGTATGTGAGGATGGCTCAAAGGGAAGGAAGTCACCTTTATGAGAATGCCTAAAATCATGGTGTTGCGCATCGTGTACGCCTTCACATGACCAGGGTGTCTTGTGGTGGTGCCACCTTGTGAATCCTTCAAAACGAAAGAACATGACAAACACTCAGAAAAAACAAATGAGGTTAGTGCAAATGCAGCACCTGTCATTCGTGTGGTAAAGTACCCAACAAGTGTTTCCATCTTTCTTGTCATAAGAAAGTACAAGGGTGTAGTTTATGGTATGGAGGCATATGATGCGAGAACAACCAAATATAATAGGCTCAATCAAAGAAGCATGAATCACAAGTAATATGTCCAAGTCTCCATGATCAATAAGCATAGCAAGTTGGCACTCAATACAAGGGGATATGAGAGTTGCAACTAATGGAGACAAGAGACAATGATCAAGACAAATCAAGTGAGAGGCATGAACATATGTCATCAACCCAAGAAAGCGAGTAAGAATGGAACATGGTGGTGCGACAAAGCAAGCAATCATAGTGATAAAGTCAAGCAAGCTAGTAGTTCGAAGATGCAACATACTAGAAGGAATCCTGTCAAGCATATCATGAGTGCAAATAGTGGTCATGAAAAATGCACATGACATATCACAAGCATGAATGCAATATATGGGCAATGTATCATCAATGTATTGGCGAGAGGCCATATGTAAATAGCAATGGGACATCATGACTCTTCCAACACAACAAGCAACAATAGCATGAGGAACATGGTAAACATGGCAATAGCAACAAGGATCTCCACCAAGCATGCAAATACACATATGAGTAGTAAAATTGTGAATCATGGGTAGATGCAAGCCAGGGTAACAATTGCATGGCAAAGGCATAGAAGCAAGCATAACATGCAAAGTGAACATGGTAGAATGGGCATAATATGACAAGTGGTAAATAGCCCATAGCCGTGTGATAGCCAAGTGGAATAGTTGCGCGTAGTCGTTGCGAAGAGAACGGTGGTAAGGATAGTTCACGGGATCCCAAGTCATCTTTGCTCTCAAGAGCTCATTTCGTCAACTCTTGGGATTGAGAGGTTGACGAGTATACGAGAGTACCTACACAAAAGAAAGGCAAAGGACAATTGTCTGTGCGTGGTATATGTACCCATCATCCATCATGATGCGCATGTGCATGTGTTGGTTAGCACAAAATAGCCAATGCTCAAATAAATGAGATGCGTGATATAGAAACATGTCATCCATCATGAGAGGTTTGTTATTATGTATAGCATAATGGAGACTCAAGTTATGTAATGCATCATGAGAAATAGGTAGAGCGTTGTTATTCATGGAATGCATATGGTGCACGCAATTATGGGAATCATGCATAGTATGGAATGCATCAAAATCTCCTAATATGTATGAGGAAACTATGGGGGTTTCCTCATGAGCATTAACGGAAACATCACTTCGAGAATATTGACAACATCCGAAACAAAGCATATTTGGTTCTATGTGATCATGGCATGGTATAGTAGATGAATTGCGCAAATCATGTAAAGGAAGCATGGCAATATCATCGCATGAAAAACAAAAACCAATGACCATCATGTTTTCATCTATGCCATAAGTGCAAATGCGATTTATTTTAATGGGGCATGCATATCTACTATGTTCAGATTGAAATGATGTAATATGGGAGATCTCACTCATAGCATATGACAAGTTTAAAGGATTATCAAACATGTTGTGGCCAATATAATTTTCACATGATATCATATGGAGCATAGCATCACAACTAGGCAATTCAACATGCTCATCATCATATTCATCATAAATGGGTGGCATATCGAAACATGACATAGTATGCGATGAATTAGTAAGGTGATCATCATCATGCAAGCCATCATTTGCAAGATAATCCACTAGTGGGACAAGAGAAGCACCATCACCTATGTTAACTTTAGAGCATTGCTCACGTGTTGTAGGTGAGTTGTCAAAGACCAAGTCGTGGTCATCTTCATCTTGATGGAACCATGTGTGGGTGCATCTTCTTCCACCTTGGCCATCGTCGTCGTTGGAGGTATGGACTCGCCGAGGGTAGGCATGTCGTCACTCAAATGGCTCTCAACCTCACATAAGATGTGTGGCATGCTCTCGTGTGTGGGGATAGTGGTGGTCACACTCATCCTCTCATAGGAAATGCTCTCAATGTCATGTATGGTGGAGTCACTCATGTCACTCATGTGGTGGTGGCTCTCCTCACATGGCAATTGGGGCATCTCGTTATATGTGGGTGTTGGAGAGATGTAGGTGCAAATGTCTCCATGCTCAACTCCTATCGCCCCCTTGGTTGAAGGGATATTCCCATGCTCAACCTCCTCATCCATAACACCTCCAAAGATGAATGCCGTAGGATGTGGCAAACCATCACTCTCCTCCGAGACCAAAGATAAAGTCTCATGTGCAGTCTTGTAGTTTGACTCGGAGTATGAGTCCAATATGGGCGCCGTCTTCATGTTGTTGAAGAGGTTCACGATCGTCGCCGTGGTCGAAGGGGATAGCCCTTGCTCGACCTTCTTGTCACCGTCTTGTTGTAGGAGGCCCATATGATGTGGCACCTCATAGCTCATTTCCATGACCGAAGGGAATTTCCCGTGCTCAGCCATCATCCTTGAGGGGCTTCTGAAGATGGAAGGGTCGCCCTCCCTTGTATTTTGTTGCCTCGTTGTTGAAGATGTCGATGTAGGCGAACTCACGGGAAGTAGGCGAAGATGCCATACGTACAAAGGCGAAGATGCCTTGATAGCACTTGGCGAAGATGCCGAAGTGATGGTGGTAGCCGTAGCTCCGTCTTGGTGGTGCTCGTCTCGCAGTCTTCTCTTGTGCTCTTGAAGTAGAGCTTTTTGGGACTTGTACGTTTGCGCTTGATGAGTATCTTCATGTTGATGGTGTCGTTGTCATGATTGAGCTCGATGGCGTTCGTCGTCGTCGTGCACATGATGCTTGGAGGTTACTTGTCCTTCACGATGATGTGGATCATGAATGTGATGATGGTCACCATGTAGATGTGTACGTGGATGACTTGCGCTTGCATCGCGCGGGTGCTCCTAAGATGATCAACTTGCTCGCCATCGCCTTGAGGATGATGAAGGGAAGAAGAAGACTTGTAGTCGGCCACCATGTCTCGTAGTTGATCCTTTAGCTCCTCCAACTTGGTGTCGATGTAGTCCCTTTTCCTTGCTTTGGAGTGTCGTATGTCGATGGCGAGGTTGTCGAGGAGCTCTCGCAAGGTAGATTGTGCGCCTTGCATTTGTCGTTGTAGATCGAAGATTGATGCTTTAGTGATGTAGTTGTTCGTGCCATCATTGTCGTGGAAGCCAGAGATGAAATGCCTTTCCTATCCATCACAAGACTTGGGAAAATGTAAGTGGGAGAAAGAGAAGAACTAGACCAAATGTACCTTGACCGATGTTGACAATGGATCAATGATTACTCAATGATCTAATAAAGAAATAGCACAATTGGTACTGACCTCGTCAATTATCACACCTACACAAATAAGTCTTATGGTGGAGCTCTGTGATGATAGTGGCACAAAAATTTGATGCAAAATGTTAGCAAGAGTCAATAATGTTGAAAGAGATTCACAAATTCGCAAGTGAAACAAGTAGACCAATAGCAATATGTGGCACATGGAAACACACACACGGATAGATAAATGGGATTGTGCAACCAAGGAATGAGCACAAAATGTGGAATCCAGGGAAAATGCTCGTGTTGCACAACTCAAGAGAGACGCTAGCACGATTGCTCAATAGGCGGATATGACACTTGTGCACAACCTATAAGATGCAAAATGTCTGAGCTTTCTATCCCAAGTATGCTATGTGAATGATGTTCTCGTGGTATGATCCAAGATGATCAGATATGACAATCTTATGCAATGTGGTAGGATGCTATGGCTATTTCTTACAACCTTCTTTTCTCTTTCTCTTTTCCTTTTGCTTAAAAGCTTATTTTTTGTATATGGCCACAATGCGAAATGCACAAACCAAGATAGAAATTGTGTATATGCGGGAACAATCGTTGTGACAAAAGAGATGATAAGATGATACCAATATGATATGGTATGTATGCAATGGATGGTGTAGATCACTAATGTGCACAAGTAACATTGCTGGCAGTACTCAAAGGCTAGTCTCGGTAGGCAAGTGACGCAAAATGGGCTAGGGCTTATCAATGCAATGGCAAGGAGAATGTACAATGATGTCGTCGAGTTTACCGTCAAGGGTTTCTCGTTTGTATGCAACGGACGGATTGTCAGCGTCCTGGGAACGGGGGTCCCCTAGATTTGCCTGCCTGCGGCCCACGGCATGACTGAGCCTGTAGGCCGTACGGCCCATCTTCACCAACAAAGCATCCAACACCCTCGTGAGGCGGACGACGCAAGGCCTCCTCTGGAGTGGCCTAGCCAAGCAGGATTACGAGGAGCAAAGATATCAAGGCGGGGCAAACCTCACGAGACCCTCGTGACGTGAGCTGTGACACACGACACCAGGCAGGCGCCAGCGCGCGCAGCGTCCTTGTTTCCTCTTTGGTGCTAAGGAGGCCAGCGCAGGCGAAGAGTACCGAGGCATCAGGCAAATGTTTCTATATTGGTGCAACGAGACCAAGACCTGGAAGACGACAAGATGGAGGTCATCGTGGAGCCCAAGATAGCGTCACCACAGAGCTTTTCGCAGGCGAAGACCACTTTTGTCAGGATAGCTTGTACTAGCTGTCCCCCTTCAAATTGGCCCGCCATTGTTGGCTCCCTTCCCGCTCGATATTTGGGAAGAGGACCAGGTCCAATATAAATAGGACTAGCCACCGCCTTAGCAAGGGACGGATCATTCAGACCATCCTCACACACACAAGCTCACCGAGCTCAAGAACACCTCAACCTCAGGAGGCTGTTCTTCCCTTGTACTGTTCATCATTAGCCCTAGAGGCAATCCATCACCACCACACTGGAGTAGGGTATTACACCACAATGGTGGCCCAAACCAGTATAAACCTTGTGTCTTTCTGTGTTGCGAGTTCGTCGAGTTTGTCCGAGAGATCTTAGCGAGCTAGGGCGTAGATTGGTGGGAAGGAAGGACTTCGTGTGCACCCCAGTATTCGAACCTTAAGGGTTTGCCAGAACCCCACATCCGACATAGATGATGGTGAAGTAGTCAAAGTCGATGACGACCTCGTGGCGATGATGAGTGGTGGTGTTCTCGATGTAGAACCGTTCCTAATTATCCACAACACCTTATGAAATGGAAAAAACCGCAAACTCATAATCTCAAAGGCAAATGTCAAATGGTGGTAGCGGGAAAGCGGTGGTGGTGTTGCGGAAATGGAGGGTTATTGGGTTATGCGTGTCGGAGTTGAAGGTCACCATCCCTAAGTAGGTGAAATACCTTAGGAGACACAACTCACAACTCAAACAAAATTGGGTTAAGTTGGGTGGCGGAAGTGTATGGTGGGAAAGCCTATTTGGTAGTGGTGGTGGTTGATGAACAAGCAACCGTCCCTAAGTAGCCGAAACACCTTAGGATACTTGAATCACTACTCAAACAACCACTAATTCTATATGGATCACAATAGTTACGTTGCGGAAGTCGATGGTGGTGTAGCGGATGATGTGGTGGAAGCCCTAGGAAAAGATGCGAAAGTTGCAAACATTTTATGGAGTCAAATGATGTTGGTGGTATTTTTCTGGGAAGGGGGATGTCAAGAGCTTCAAAACGAGCTAAAGAACGTCAAAATCGGAGTTCGGATGAATTAGTTATGGCCGAAACAATAATCAGCCGAAGTTGATATCTATAGGTAGCGGACGTCCGGTAATGGACCGACGTCCGGTCGTCAGATGTCTGGAGGGATCGGAAATCCGCTGATTTTAGCTCGGGTTTGGGGTTTCGGATTTTCGGTGGAGTCCGGACATCCGGTGGTTCCTGGGTCTCCGGATGTTTGGTAAAGTGTCGATGGTCCGGTGGGTCGGGGTCAATGCAAGATGCCTGATTCGGGATGCGATTTTGAGCGGATTTTGGGGATTTTGGGGTCGAAATTGAGGAAATTTTGTGGATGAAAAGTAGGGAAACTTGGCGAGATGCTAGATCCACTCGAAACCAAGAAATCCATGGATCAAAATTAACAAAACATCATCAAACCAACAAATCACAAAAAAAATTAGGGCTATTTTTGGTGGGGATTTTCGAAATTGGGGATGAACACAACAAAATTAGGCTAGAAAACAAAGAGGGGAGGCTCCGAAATCGTGATCAACGTGGCTCATGATACCAAGATAATGTAGGGTGGAACCCTAGATGGCTGATCTTTCACGAAAGGAGCAGATCCCAATGAGAAGCACGAAGAATATCGGGGGAAACACGAGGGAAAACACGAGAGAATCACTCAAACCAACGATATTAGGTCACACATATGGTAGATCCTCGAAACACAAAAGGAGATACAAGATCCACGATCAACAAAGGACGATACAAAGGTAACCGATTCTTCTCCGTGAGGAGGTCTTGAGGGGTCTTCCCATGAAGGGGTCTTGAATCCAAGGTGGCTCTTCTCCGAAGAGGTAATGGTCCCTCGCAATGGACTAGATCCGGATGGATGAGCGAAGCTCTATCTCACATATGAGCTAACACAATGCTAACCCTAACTAGGAGGAGGTGGAGGAGTATATATAGTCTAGGGACACGAAGGGGCAAGTGGGGGATACATGGGCCTCGGCCCGATACTCTGCGCATAGACAGGCGCCGGCTATCCGACGGGTACCGCACGTCCGGTGGCTCGCGATGGTCCGGTCGTCTGGTACTTGTCGGACGTCCGGCGTTTTTGCTCGGGATAGCCCTCGTCGGATTTCCGGACATTGTCGATCGTCCGGTGGATGATGGTCGTCGGATGTCCGGTATCTGGCGGTCGTTCGGGCACTGTAGAGTCCCTCGTCTGTAGCTGATTTGGCTGGCTGAACCTCCAGGCGTCGGAAGTCCGGTAAGGACCGGTCGTCCGGTGGCTGTAGATTTTGGGCAACTTCTCAGTTTGGTCCTTGTACTTGGTGTCCTCGTCGTCTTGTCCATGGTCTTCCTCTTTGTTCCTGGTCATGCATAGCACATATATTTGAGGTAGTAGCAATGTCTCACATGTGGAAGGTGACAGTTCGGAGAGGAGCGAGTTCACCTTGTGTCCAACGGCGTATAGTCGAGGTCTCATCGTATGTCCTGTTGGGGCCTAAGGAGTAGTCATAGTGTACATGGGGATGACCGTAGGATGCTCCGCATCACTCTTATTGGACCTCGGGCCGCTCACCTCCTGGCCTTGTGATGCGTAGCATCCTATGGACATCATCATGTCAAGAGTCCATTTGGCAAGTGACACATGCGACATCTACTTCACATACACAAAGGTGAATCATCTCCTTTACACGTGTTCACTTGACCCCTTTGAGGATGGTATACTACTTGACACTCCACTCGTGTGCATACATAGGTATTGTCGGCATGCTATAGACGACGAGGAGGAGTGCGGGCGCAAGTGTACAACTACACCATCCGCGAGGGAAGCATGGAAGTGAAGACGGAAGAAGGCGGGGCTGCGGAGTCTACAACGGCCGGACGACTGACGCGCCACCGGACGTCCGACACTCTACATCGCCCGGACGATCGACGACCACCGGATGTCCGACAAGTATCAGCCACCGGACGACCGAAATCGTCTGGAAATCCAGCGCCACCTCAACGGAGCTAAAACTTCAAAAGTCCAGCCTCCTCCGAACAACCGAACCCCCACGAGCGGCCGGAAGTCCGACACTGCCTTTGCACAGACGGGCCTTTGGCTTAGACTATAAATAGACCACCTCCACCTCCTTTCTAGGGTTGAAAAAGTGATAGCTCCTACCTACCTCTAATCTTGAGAGAGAGATAGACCACCACTCCCATGGAGTTCAAGACCTCCATGTGGGAAGATTGATACGTCTCTAACATATCTATAATTTTTGATTGCTCCATGCTATTATATTATCTATTTTGGATGTTAATGAGCTTTATTTTACACTTTTATATCATTTTTGGGACTAACCTACTAACCGGAGGCCCAACCCAAATTGCTGTTTTTTTGCCTATTTTAAAGTTTCTCCGAAAAGGAATATCAAACGGAGTCCAAACGGAATGAAACCTTCGGGAATGTGATTTTATCAACAAACGTGATCCAGGAGACTTGGATTGGGCATCAAGAAACAATCTAGGAGGCCACAATGCACGAGGCGCGCGTACCCCCCTAGGCGCGCCCTCCACCCTCGTGGCCCCTCGTTGCTCCACCGACCTACTTCTTCCTCCTATATATATCCACGTGCCCCCCAAAACATCCAGGAGCACCACGAAAACCTAATTCCACCACCGCAACCTTCTTGACGCGAGAGATCCCATTTTGGGACCTTTTTCGGAGCTCCGCCGGAGGGGGAATTGATCACGGAGGGCCTCTACATCAACTCCATGGCCTCTCCGGTGATGCGTGATTAGTTTACTTCTGACCTTCGGGTCCATAGTTGTTAGCTAGATAGCTTCTTCTCTCTCTCTTTGGATTTTGATACAAAGTTCTCCTCGATCTTCTTGGAGATTTATTCGATGTAATCTTCTTTTGCGGTGTGTTTGATGTGATCCGATGAATTGTGGGTTTATGATCCAGATTATCTATGAACAATATTTGAATCTCCTCTGAATTCTTTTATGTATTATTGGTTTCTCTTTGCAAGTCTCTTCGAATTATCAGTTTGGTTTGGCCTACTAGATTGATCTTTCTTGCAATGGGAGAAGTGCTTAGCTTTGGGTTCAATCTTGTAGTGTCCTTTCCCAGTGACAGCAGGGGCAGCAAGGCACGTGTTGTATTGTTTCCATCGAGGATAAAAAGATGGGGTTTATATCATATTGCATGAGTGTATCCCTCTACATCATGTCATCTTACTTAAAGCATTACTCTGTTCTTATGAACTTAATATTCTAGATGCATGCTGGATAGCAGTCGATGTGTGGAGTAATAGTAGTTGATGCAGAATCATTTCATTCTACTTGTCGCGGACGTGATGCGTATATACATGATGATACCTACATATTCTCATAACTATACTCAATTCTATCAATTGCTCGATAGTAATTCGTTTACCCACCGTAATACTTATGCTCTTGAGAGAAGCCACTAGTGAAACCTATGGCCCCCGGGTCTATCTTCCATCATATTAATCTTCCAACACTTAGTTATTTCTATTTCCGTTTATTTTACTTTGCATCTATATTTCTCTTTATCATAAAAATACCAAAAATATTATCTTATCATATCTATCAGATCTCACTCTCGTAAGTGACCGTGAAAGGATTGACAACCCCTTTATCGCGTTGGTTGCGAGGTTCTTATTTGTTTGTGTAGGTGCGTGGGACTCGAGCATGATCTCCTACTAGATTGATACCTTGGTTCTCAAAAACTGAGAGAAATACTTACGCTACTTTAATGCATCACCCTTTCCTCTTCAAGGGCAAACCAACCTAGTGCTCAAGAAGTAGCAAGAAGGATTTCTGGCGCCGTTGCCGGGGAGATTCGCGCCAAGTCAAGTAAAGATTTGACTCCCGACAATGAGCCATTTCTGGCGCCGTTGCCGGGGAGTCTACGCACAAGTCAAGACATACCAAGTACCCATCACAAACTCTTATCCCTCGCATTACATTATTTTCCATTAGCCTCTCGTTTTCCTCTCCCCCACTTCACCATTGCCGTTTTATTCACGCTCTCTTTTTCCGTTCGCCTCTTTTTCGCTTGCTTCTTGTTTGCTCGTGTGTTGGATTGCTTGATTGTCACAATGGCTCTACCTAGATTTGGTGATCTTCACCTTAAAAGGTTAGAAGAGATCGAAAGCAACGTCCGGAGTTTTATGACTTTACAATTTGAGCATAATAATTTCTTTAGGAACGAGCTTAAGGAACAAAAAAGCTTTATGGGTTATATGAATAAAGAGCTCGATGACATGTCTAAATAATTTTATGGTTTGAAATCTCAGATTGCTCATCTCGAAAAATTAATTGCTGAAGTTTCAGATAAGCAGGCAACCTTAGTTAATAAGATGTCCACTAAGCCGGATTTTTTTATGAAAATAAAGATGAATATCTAAAAGTATTGATGTGTCTCCTATTAAATCTTTGTTTTGCAATATGAATCTTGATAATGATGGGACTGATGATGATCCACCTTTAACTAGAAGGCGTTCCAAAAATTCGGAGTTTTTAGATCTTGATACAAAAATTGGTAAAAGTGGATTGAAGAGGTTAAAACTTTAAATAGCAATGAACCCACTATCTTGGATTTCAAGGAATTTAATTATGATAATTTATCTTTTATAGATTGCATTTCCTTGTTGCAATCCGTGCTAAATTCTCCTCATGCTTATAGTCAAAATAAAGCTTTTAATAAACATATCGTTGATGCTTTGATGCAATCTTATGAAGAAAAACTTGAGTTGGAAGTTTCTATCCCTAGAAAACTTTATGATGAGTGGGAACCTACTATTAAAATTAAAATTAATGATCATGAATGATATGCTTTGTGTGATTTGGGTGCTAGTGTTTCCACGATTCCGAAAACTTTATGTGATTTGCTAGGATTCCGTGAATTTGATGATTGTTCTTTAAACTTGCATCCCGCGGATTCCACTATTAAGAACCCTATGGGAAGCATTAATGATGTTCTTATTGTTGCAAATAGGAACTATGTGCCCTTAGATTTCATTGTTTTTTACATAGATTGCAATCCTTCATGTCCTATTATTCTTGGTAGACCTTTCCTTAGAACGATTGGTGCAATTATTGATATGAACGAAGGGAATATTAGATTCCAATTTCCGTTCAGGAAAGGCATGAAACACTTCCCTAGAAAGAAAATTAAATTACCATATGAATCTATTATGAGAGCCACTTATGGATTGCCTACCAAAGATGGCAATACCTAGATCTATCCTTGCTTTGATGCCTAGCTAGGGGCGTTAAATGAAAGCGCTTGTTGGGAGGCAACCAAATTTTATTTTTATTCCTTGCTTTTTGCTCCTGTTTAGTAATAAATAATTTATCTAGCCTATGTTTTGGTTGTGATTTTTGTGTTTAATAAGTGTTTGTGCCAAGTAGAACCGTTGGGAAGACATGGGGAAAGTCTTTTTGATCTTGCTGTAAAAAACAGAAACTTTAGCGCTCACGAGAATTGCTGCCATTTTTATTTGGAAAGTGCTATTTAGTTCATTATTTTTGAAGATCATTAATAGATAAATTCCTCACGTCCATAAAGTTATTTTAGAATTTTTGGGGTTCCAGAAGTTTGCGTTAGTTACAGATTACTACAGACTGTTCTGTTTTTGACAGATTCTGTTTTTCGTGTGTTGTTTGCTTATTTTGATGAATCTATGGCTAGTAAAAGAGTTTATAAACCATATAGAAGTTGGAATACAGTAGGTTTAACACCAATATAAATAAAGAATGAGTTCATTACAGTAGCTTTAAGTGGTGTTTTGTTTTCCTTCGCTAACGGAGCTCACGAGATTTTCTATTTTGTGTTTTGTGTTGTGAAGTTTTCATGTTTTGGGTAAAGATTTGTTGGATTATGGAACAAGGAGTGAAAAGATCCTAAGCTTGGGTATGCCCATGGAACCCCAAGGTAAAATTCAAGGACACCAAAAAGCCTAAGCTTGGGGATGCCCCGGAAGGCATCCCCTCTTTCGTCTTCGTCTATCGGTAACTTTACTTGGAGCTATATTTTTATTCACCACATGATATGTGTTTTGCTTGGAGCGTCTAGTATGATTTGAGTCTTTGGTTTTTATTTTATCACAATAATACTTGCTGTACACACCTTTTGAGATAGACTCACATGATTCGGAATTTATTAGAATACTCTATGTGCTTCACTTACATCTTTTGAGCTATATAGTTTTTGCTCTAGTGCTTCACTTATATCTTTTAGATCACGGCGGTGGTTTTATTTTATAGAAATAATTGATCTCTCATGCTTCACATGTATTATTTTGAGAGTCCTTTAGAACAACATGGAAATTTTCTTTTAGGAATAATATAATAACTTTTATAGTAGTGCATTGAATACTATGAGAAGTTTGATACTTGATAATTGTTTTGAGATATGGAGATGGTGATATTAGAGTCATGCTAGTTGAGTAGTTGTGAATTAGAGAAATACTTGTGTTGAAGTTTGTGATTCCCGTAGCATGCACGTATGGTGAACCGTTGATGTCTACTACACAACCTTCTTCTTGTAGACGTTGTTGGGCCTCCAAGTGCAGAGGTTTGTAGGACAGTAGAAAATTTCCCTCAAGTGGATGACCTAAGGTTTATCAATCCGTAGGAGGCGTAGGATGAAGATGGCCTCTCTCAAGCAACCTTGCAACCAAATAACAAAGAGTCTCTTGTGTCCCCAACACACCCAATACAATGGTAAATTGTATAGGTGCACTAGTTCGGCGAAGAGATGGTGATACAAGTGGTATATGGATGGTAGATAAAGGTTTTTGTAATCTGAAAATATAAAAACAGCAAGGTAACTAATGATAAAAGTGAGCACAAATAGTATTGCAATGCGTTGAAACAATTCCTAGGGTTCGTATTTTCACTAGTGCGTGTTTTCTTAACAATAATAACATAATTGGATCATATAACTATCCCTCAACATGCAACAAAGAGTCACTCCAAAGTCACTAATAGCGGAGAAGAAACAAAGAGATTATGGTAGGGTACGAAACCACCTCAAAGTTATCATTTCTGATCGATCTATTCAAGAGTCCGTAGTAAAGTAACACGAAGCTATTCTTTCCGTTCAATCTATCATAGACTTCCTACTAGAATAACACCTTAAGACACAAATCAAACAAAACCCTAATGTCACCTAGATAGTTCAATGCCACCTCAAGTATCCGTGGGTATGATTATACGATATGCATCACACAATCTCAGATTCACCTATCCAAACCAACACAAAGAACTTCAAAGAGTGCCCCAAAGATTCTACCGGAGAGTCAAGACGAAAACGTGTGCCAACCCCTATGCATAGGTCCATGGGCGGAACCCGCAAGTTGATCACCAAAACATACATCAAGTGGATCACGTGATATCCCATTGTCACCACAAATAAGCACAGCAAGACATACATCAAGTGTTCTCAAATCCTTAAAGACTCAATCCGATAAGATACCTTCAAAGGGAAAACTCAATTCATCACAAGAGAGTAGAGGGGGAGAAACATCATAAGATCCAACTATAACAGCAAAGCTTGCGATACATCAAGATCGTGACACCTCAAGAACACGAGAGAGAGAGAGAGAGAGAGATAGATCAAACACATAGCTACTGGTACATACCCTTAGCCCCGAGGGAGAACTACTCCCTCCTCGTCATGGAGAGCGCCGGGATGATGAAGATGGCCACCAATGAGGGGTTCCCCCTTCGGCAGGGTGCCAGAACGGGTCTAGATTGGTTTTCGGTGGCTACGGAGGCTTCTGGCGGTGGAACTCCCGATCTATTGTGTTCCTCGAACTTTTTAGGGTATATGGTTATATATAGGAGGAAGAAGTATGCCGGTGGATCTCCGGGCTGTCCACGAGGCAGGGGGGCGTGCCAGGGGGTGGGCGCCCCCCCACCGTCGTGGGCAGCCCGAGACTCTCTTGGTCCATCTCTGATACTCCGTGGGCTTCTTCTGGTCCAAAAATAAGTTCCGTCAAGTTTCAGGTCAATTGGACTTCGTTTGATTTTCCTTTTCTACGATACTCTAAAACAAGCAAAAAACATAAACTGGCATTGGGCTCTAGGTTAATAGGTTAGTCCCAAAAATAATATAAAAGTGCATGATAAAGCCCATAAACATCCAAAACAGATAATATAATAGCGTGGAACAATAAAAAATTATAGATACGTTGGAGACGTATCAGCATCCCCAAGCTTAATTCCTGCTCGTCCTCGAGTAGGTAAATGATAAAAACAGAATTTTTGATGTGGAATGCTACCTAACATATTTATCCATGTAGTTCTCTTTATTGTGGCAAGAATATTCAGATCCATAAGATTCAAGACAAAATTTTAATATTGACATAAAAATAATAATACTTCAAGCATACTAACAAAGTAATCATGTCTTCTCAAAATAACATGGCCAAAGAAAGCTATCCCTACAAAATCATATAGTCTGGCTATGCATCATCTTCAACACACAACGTTTTTAAATCATGCACAACCCTGAAGACAAGCCAAGCAATTGTTTCATACTTTTGATGTTCTCAAACTTTTTCAATATTCACGCAATACATGATCGTGAGCCATGGACATAGCACTATAGGTGGAATAGAATGGTGGTTGTGGAGAAGACAAAAAGGAGAAGATAGTCTCACATCAACTATGTGTATCAATAGGCTATGCAGATGCCCATTAATAGATATCAATGTGAGTGAGTAGGGATTGCCATGCAACAGATGCACTAGAGCTATAAATGTATGAAAGCTCAACAAAAGAAACTAAGTGGGTGTGCATCCAACTTGCTTGCTCACGAAGACCTAGGGCACTTGAGGAGGCCCATTGTTGGAATATACAAGAAAAGTTCTATAATGAAAATTTCCCACTAGTATATGAAAGTGACAAAACAAGAGACTCTCTATCATGAAGATCATGGTGCTACTTTTAAGCACAAGTGTGGTAAAAGGATAGTGGCATTGTCCCTTTTTTATTTTTTGGGCCTTCCTTTTTTTTATTTCACCTTTCTCTCTTTTTTTTGGGGACAATGCTCTATTATTGATGATCATCACACTTCTATTTATTTACAACTCAATGATTACAACTCAATACTTAGAACAAAATATGACTCTATGTGAATGCCTCCGGCGGTGTACCGGGATGTGCAATGAATCAAGAGTGACATGTTTGGAAGAATTATGAACGGTGGCTTTGCCACAAATACGATGTCAACTACATGATCATGCAAAGCAATATGACAATGATGAGACGTTTCATAATAATGGAACGGTGGACAGTTGCATGGCAATATATCTCAGAATGGCAATGGAAATGCCATAATAGGTAGGTATGGTGGCTGTTTTGAGGAAGGTATATGGTGGGTTTATGGTACCGGCGAAAGTTGTGCGGTACTAGAGAGGCTAGCAATGGTGGAAGGGTGAGAGTGCATATAATCCATGGACTCAACATTAATCATAAAGAACTCACATACTTATTGAAAAAATCTATTAGTTATCGAAACAAAGTACTACGCGCATGCTCCTAGGGGGATAGATTGGTAGGAAAAGACCATCGCTCGTCCCCGACCACCACTCATAAGGAAGACAATCAATAAATAAATCATGCTCCGACTTCGTCACATAACGGTTCACCATACGTGCATGCTGCGGGAATCACAAACTTCAACACAAGTATTCCTCAAATTCACAACTACTCAACCAACATGACTCTAATATCACCATCTTCATATCTCAAAACAATCATCAAGTATCAAACTTCTCTTAGTATTCAATGCACTTATATGAAAGTTTTTATTATGCCTAAAAAGGAAATTGACATTGTTGTTCTCAAGGACTCTCAAAATAATATAAGTGAAGCATGAGAGATCAATTATTTCTATAATATAAAACCACCACCGTGCTCTAAAAGGATATAAGTAAAGCACTAGAGCAAATGACAAACTACTCCGAAAGATATAAGTGAAGATCAATGAGTAGTCGAATAATTATGCAACTATGTGAAGACTCTCTAACATTTAAGAATTTAAGATCTTGGTATTTTATTCAAACAGCAAGCAAAACAAAATAAAATAAAATGACGCTCCAAGCAAAACACATATCATGTGGCGAATAAAAATATAGCTCCAAGTAAAGTTACCGATGAACGAAGACGAAAGAGGGGATGCCTTCCGGGGCATCGCCAAGCTTAGGCTTTTGGTTCTCCTTGAATATTACCTTGGGGTGCCTAGGGAATCCCCAAGCTTAGGTTCTTGCCACTCCTTATTCCATAGTCCATCGAATGTTTACCCAAAACTTGAAAACTTCACAACACAAAACTTAAAGTAGAAAATCTCGTGAGCTCCGTTAGAGAAAGAAAACAAAACACCACTTCAAGGTATTGTAATGAACTCATTCTTTATTTATATTGGTGTTAAACCTACTGTATTCCAACTTTTATATGGTTTATAAACTCTTTTACTAGCCATAGATTCATGAAAATAAGTAAACAACACATGAAAAACAGAATCTGTCAAAAACAGAACAGTCTATAGTACTCTGTAACTAACGAAAACTTCTGTAACCCCAAAATGTCTAAAATAAATTGCTGGACGTGAGTAATTTATCTATTGATCATCTTCAAAAATAATTAACTAAATAGCACTTTCCAAATAAAAATGGCAGCAGTTCTCGTGAGCGCTAAAGTTTCTGTTTTTTACAGCAAGATTAAAAAGACTTTCCCCAAGTCTTCCCAACGGTTCTACTTGGCACAAACACTAATTAAAACATAAAAACTCAATCATAACAGAGGATAGATAAATTATTTATTTCTAAAAAGCAGCAAAAAGCAAGGGACAAAAATAAAGTTGGGTTGCCTCCCAACAAGCGCTGTCGTTTAACGCCCCTAGCTAGGCATGATGATTTCAATGATGTTCACATAAAGGATAAGAATTGAAACACAATGAGAGCATCATGAAGAATATGACTAGCACATTTAAGTCTAACCCACTTACTATGCATAGGGATTTTGTGAGCAAACAACTTGTGGGAACAAGAATCAACTTGCATAGGAAGGTAAAACAAGCATAACTTCAAAACTTTAAGCACATAGAGAGGAAACTTGATATTGTTGCAATTCCTACAAGCATATATTCCTCCCTCATAATAATTTTCAGTAGCATCATGAATGAATTCAACAATATAACCAGCACCTAAAGCATTCTTTTCATGATCTACAAGCATAGAAATTTTATTACTCTCCACACAATAAAAATTCTTCTCATGAATAATAGTGGGAGCAAACTCAACAAAATAATTATCACGTGAGGCATAATCCAATTGAAAACTAAAATCATGATGACAAGTTTCATGTATATCATCATTCTTTATGGCATACAAGTCATCGCAATAATCATCATCGTTAGCAACTTCGTTCTCATAATTAATTAGAACCTCTTCCGGAATAGTGGATTCATCACAAAATAAAGTCATGACCTCTCCAAATCCACTTTCATTAATATAATCATCATAAATAGGAGGCATGCTTTCATCATAATAAATTTGCACCTCAAAACTTGGGGGACAAAAAATATCATCTTCATCAAGCATAGCTTCCCCAATCTTGTGGCTTTGCATATCATTAGTATCATGGATATTTAAGGGATTCATACTAACAACATTGCAATCATGCTCATCATTCAAATATTTAGTGCCAAACATTCTAATGCATTCTTCTTCTAGGACTTGAGCACAATTATCATAATCCTTATTTTCATGATAGATATTAAAAAGATGAAGCATATGAGGCAAACTCAATTCCATATTTTTTTGTAGTTTTCTTTTATAAACTAAACTAGTGCTAAAACAAGAAACAAAAAGATTCGATTGCAAGATTTAAAGATATACCTTCAAGCGCTAACCTGCCCGGCAACGACGCCAGAAAAGAGCTTGATGTCTACTACACAACCTTCTTCTTGTAGACGTTGTTGGGCCTCCAAGTGCAGAGGTTTGTAGGACAGTAGCAAATTTCCCTCAAGTGGATGACCTAAAGTTTATCAATCCATAGGAAGCGTAGGATGTAGATGGTCTCTCTCAAGCAACCCTTCAACCAAATAACAAAGAGTCTCTTGCATCCCCAACACACCCAATACAATGGTAAATTGTATAGGTGCACTAGTTCGGCAAAGAGATGGTGATACAAGTGGTATATGGATGGTAGATAAAGGTTTTTGTAATATGAAAATATAAAAACAGCAAGGTAACTAATGATAAAAGTGAGCACAAACGGTATTGCAATGCGTTGAAACAAGGCCTAGGGTTCATACTTTCACTAGTGCAAGTTCTCTCAACAATAATAACACAATTGGATCATATAACTATCCCTCAACATGCAAAAAAGAGTCACTCCAAAGTCACTAATAGCGGAGAACAAACAACGAGATTATGGTAGGGTACGAAACCACCTCAAAGTTATCCTTTCTGATCGATCTATTCAAGAGTCCATAGTAAAATAACACGAAGCTATTCTTTCCGTTCAATCTATCATAGAGTTCGTACTAGAATAACACCTTAAGACACAAATCAACCAAAACCCTAATGTCACCTAGATACTCCAATGTCCCCTCAAGTATCTGTGGGTATGATTATACGATATGCATCACACAATCTCAGATTCATCTATTCAAACCAACACAAAGAACTTCAAAGAGTGCCCCAAAGATTCTACCGGAGAGTCAAGACGAAAACGTGTGCCAACCCCTATGCATAGGTTCATGGGCGGAACCCGCAAGTTGATCACCAAAACATAGATCAAGTGGATCACGTGATATCCCATTGTCACCACAGATAAGCACGGCAAGACATACATCAAGTGTTCTCAAATCCTTAAAGACTCAATCCGATAAGATAGCTTCAAAGGGAAAACTCAATTCATCACAAGAGAGTAGAGGGGGAGAAACATCATAAGATCCAACTATTACAACAAAGCTCGCGATACATCAAGATCGTGCCACCTCAAGAACACGAGAGAGAGAGAGAGAGAGATCAAACACATAGCTACTGGTACATACCCTCAGCCCCGAGGGAGAACTACTCCCTCCTCGTCATGGGGAGCGCCGGGATGATCAAGATGGCCACCGATGAGGGGTTCCCCCTCCGGCAGGGTGCCAGAATGGGTCTAGATTGGTTTTCGGTGGCTACGGAGTCTTCTGGCAGCGGAACTCCCGATCTATTGTGCTCCTCAAAGTTTTTTGGGTATATGGGTATATATAGGAGGAAGAATACATTGGTGGATCTCAGGGGGCGTGCCCAGGGGGGTGGGCGCGCCCCCCACCCTCATGGGCAGCCCGGGACTCTCCTGGTCCATCTCCGATACTCCGTGGGCTTCTTCTGGTCCAAAAATAAGTTCCATGAAGTTTCAGGTCAATTGGACTGCGTTTGATTTTTCTTTTCCGCGATACTCTAAAACAGGGAAAAAACAGAAACTGGCACTGGGCTCTAGGTTAATAAGTTAGTCCCAAAAATTGCATAAAAGTGCATGTAGCGACCCAACCTCAAACGGTCAAGTCTCTGTGCTTCAGTGTCATCCCTGGATCGGTAATGCTCACACACACAGTACTCAAGGATTTATAACAGAGTAGCAATCACACACTTATTACATCGAATGTCTCAAAAGAGAACTTATTACAATAAATATGGCCTAAGGCCATCTAATACGATAACAGTGGAAGGCTTGGAAAATAAAGTGAGTCCATCAACTCCAACGACATAACTGAGCGGCACGGCAATGACCTAACGAACCTTACTCCTCGTCTGAAAAGTCTGCAACATAATACGTTGCAGCCCAAAAATGGGTCAGCACATCGAATATGCTGGCAATATAACACAGTAGAGCAAGAACAGAATAATGCTATCACTACATGCATATTTGACTGGTGGAAAGCTCTATGGTTATAATTTTGCGAAAAGCCAATTTTTCCATACAACAAAGGAATAGATTTTATTTATCTATCATGGTAGTTGAAACATCATTGAGAAGGTTCCTCCAACTCAATCCCAATTAAAAGTAATTATCAACCCAACAATATTAATTTTGAGTGATGAGATACATATGATAATCCAAGTACTAGATACTCAAGATTGTCCATAATCGGGGACACGACTAACCATGATTAGTTTATACACTCTGCAGAGGTTTGTGCACTTTTCCCCACAAGACCCGATCTCCCCCATTGGATTTCTCACACTTCTGGGTGTTCGAGAAACGGATGACCGAGACACAGTCTTTCAGAAACAGTAACTCCTTACTCCGGGCAGACCATACCAACCTACATCCCTCTACCTGCTGATCCACCTCTTCAAGAGCTCATGCAACTTACTCAACTATGCTAGAGCCCATAATAGCATGTGTCTGCACACGGAAGTATCTAGCATGAAATATCTCAGTTCCCTTTGAGCATGGGTGGCGGACCTTAGGATGATCACACGGGTACTCCGGGATATCCTAGGACAACATTGGATTCTCTAGGTGCCCAACAAACAATCCACCCAGATGTGTATTCAAGTTGCCACCTTAGGTTGAACCATTAATTAGTAATCTCACATCTGTCATGGATTCACTCGCCCAAACCACGTCTACGAGCATAGCATAGCAATGTAAGCAATACGTAGAAGTAACTCCCAGGGGTTTGATGATAACAGGGCAATAGGTTCTACCTCATCAACTACTTCCCATCCCACATGTTAAATACAACCTAATCATGCAATGTTTGAGGATTGGAGCTAATGCATAAAAACTGGGTATGAAAAGAGTATGATCAAAGTGTTACTTGCCTTGCCGATGATCCGCAAAACCTAGAGACTCGTAGTAGCATGCTTCGCACTCTGGGTGTTCTATCGCAAACAAACAATAGCATGCATAATCAATCAAGCAAAGAAACACGGGAAAATCTCAAATAAGAAGATCTAACCAGAAATTTCAACTTAAGAACTCCGGTTTGCAAAAAGAATCAAATCAAACAGAGCAACAAAACTCAAACTGCGAGAGAAACAAGATCCGATTACAAATCTAGACCTAAGACAAATTTTACAGTACCAAAATCTTGTTCAAGTTGATTAAACTGACGGAGGGTTTCGAGACGAAGATCTAGGCGCTCGAATCGCCTCATTCCGCCAAACGAGCGAAAAGATAAACTAAAACGAAAATCGGATCAGAAATCACGATCGAAAAATAATCGCGGAAAATCCGAGAAAAAGAAAAACTGACGAACAGGCTAACGAATGAATGTTCGCTGTCTGCGGCTAACGAGTGAACACCGTTCGTTAAAACGAACGTACGGACGAACGTCTGCTAAATAAACTAAACCGGAAAAAACCGATCTATTCTAAAAAACGAACCTAGGGTTTTCTAAAAAAACCGGTTCGGTCTAAAAAAAGAACGGCGGCTTATACCTCCGGCGAGGCGGGCTGCGGCGGTGGGGTGCGTGAGGTGGCATGGGCAGCGGCGCGGCAAAGGGCGGCGGCAGCGGCGCGGGCTAGGCGGCGCGGGGCTTGGGTGGGGTGGCGGTGTGAGGTGCGGGGCGGCGTATAAATAGGAGGGGGGCTAGCTTCGGGAAGGGGCAAGCGCTGCGGGGGAGGAGTCCCGGCCGGACTCGGCTTCGGCGGCAGCGGTGGCTCCGCGTCGGGGACGAGACGGGCCTCTCGGGCGGGCTAGGTGGGCCGGCTGACTGGGCTTCAGCCCAGTCGGTGAATAAGATCTTTTTTTAAAAATAATTTCGCCGAAACTAAAATAAATCCTAGGAAATAAAATAAAATATCTAAAAATGCCAAAACAAATTTTCACCATCTAAATAAAATATTTATAACGAGATGAACATTTTCTTGGCCCTAAAATGCAACTTTGAAAAACGTGCAATTTTCTAATTCAAATAAAATAGCAATAAACTCCGAATAAAGTCAAATATTTGATCTTAATATTTTTCCTCCAATATTTCATTTATTTTGGAGAAGTCATATTATCTCCTCTCATTTATTTTAATATGAAATATTTTCGGAGTGAAAAATTATTAAAACCAAAAAAAATCCTCGTTTTTATATTTGATAACACTCAAATATGAAAACAAGGAAATCCGAGGGTCCTTGAGTTGCTTAGGATTTTGAGGATCACGAAACGAAATGTAGTAAAATATGATGTGCATGAATGATGTATGTATAACATTCCAAATTGAAAATTTGGGATGTTACAAACCTACCCCCCTTAAGATGAATCTTGCCCTCGAGATTCGGGTTGGCTAGAAAATAGGTGTGGGTGGTCTTTGGGAAGATCATCCTCTCGTTCCCAGGTGGCTTCATCCTCGGTATGGTTGTTCCACTGAACTTTGCAAAACTTGATAACCATGCCGCGGGTGACTCGGCTGGAAAATTCAAGAATCCTGACCGGCTTCTCCTCATAGGTCAGATCACTGTTCAACTGAATCGCCTCCAAGGGCACCGTATCTCTTAGCGGTATATCGGCCATCTCAGCATGACACTTCTTCAGTTGTGAAACATGAAACACATCGTGAACTCCTGATAGTCCTTCAGGTAACTCAAACTTGTAGGCAACTTCTCCCATACGCTCCAAAGTTTGATACAGTCCTACAAATCTCGGGGCTAACTTTCCCTTAACTCCAAAACGTTTCACTCCTCGCAAGGGTGACACTCGCAGATATGCTCTATCCCCAATTTCATAGGTTATTTCCTTGCGTTTCGAATCTGCATAACTCTTCTGCCTAGATTGAGCTATCTTTAATCCATCTCAGATCAACTTAACCTTTTCTTCAGACTCCTTGATCAAATTTGGTCCAAACAACTGTCAGTCTCAAACTTCATCCCACATCAACGGTGTTCTACACCTCCGTCCATACAGGGCTTCAAACGGTGCCATCTTCAAACTAGCTTGATAGCTATTGTTGTATGAGAATTCCGCGTAGGGCAAATTGTCATCCCAACTAGACCCATAATCTAGCGCATAGGCTCTCAACATATCCTCCAGAATCTGACTAACTCTATCGGCCTGTCCATCCGTCTGCGGGTGGAATGCTGTACTGAAATCCAATCTCGTTCCCAAAGTCTGGTGCAGTTGATGCCAAAACTTTGAGGTAAACTGTGTTCCTCTATCTGATACAATTGTCCTCGGAACTCCATGCAGACATACGATCCTGGTCATATATATCTTGGCCAACTTCGCACTTGTATAGGTGGTCTTCACTGGGATAAAGTGAGCCACTTTGGTCAAGCGATCAAATACTACCCAAATAGAATCATATCCTGATTTGTTCCTGGGTAATCCGGTGATAAAATCCATGCCAAGTTTATCCTACTTCCATTCGGGTATCAGCATAGGCTGTAACAATCCTGCTGGCTTTTGATGCTCAGCCTTCACTCTCTGACATACATCACATACAACTACATACTCGGCACTATCCTTCTTCATACTAGTCCACCAGAAACATTCCTTCAAATCCAAATACATCTTGGTGTTTCCGGGGTGTATCGAGTATGGTGATTCATGAGCCTCCTGAAGTATTAACTTCCCGATCTCTGTGTTATTGGGCACATAAATACGGTCCTCAAACCATAAGGTGTGGTGCTCATCCTCACGAAAACCTTTGGCCTTTCCTTTGCCCATTCTCTCCTTTATCTCAGCAATCTCTTTGTCATCCTTCTGAGCTTCTCAAATCTTTCCCAACAATGTAGACTGAACCTCCATTGTTGCAACAAAACCTCTAGGAACAATCTCTAATCGAAGTTCTGTGAGATCCTCTGCTAACTCCTGTGGCAACCCCGTGCTCACTATGGTATTAGCATAACTCTTCCGGCTCAAAGCGTCTGCTACGACATTGGCCTTGCCTGGATGATAGTGAAGCTTCATGTCATAATCCTTTATAAGCTCCAACTATCTCCTCTGCCTAAGGTTCAACTCCTTCTGTGTGAAAATGTACTTCAAACTCTTATGACCGTGTACACATCACAACGGTTTCCAATAAGGTAATCTCTCCAAGTCTTCAACGCATGAACTACTGCTGCTAACTCCAAATCATGTGTGGCATAATTTAATTCGTGCGGTTTTAGTTGTCGTGAGGCATACGAAACAACTCTTCCGTCTTGCATAAGCACACTTCCAAGTCCTAGGCGAGAGGCATCGCAATACACTTCGAAATCCTTGCGTATATCCGGCAGAATCAACACTGGGGCTGTAGTCAAACGTTTCTTTAACTCCTAAAAACTTGCCTCACATTCTTCCATCCATTTAAATTTGGTATCCTTCTTCAATAACTCCGTCATTGGCTTCGCAATCTTGGAAAATTCTCAATGAATCTCTTATAGTATCCTGCGAGTCAAAGAAAATTGCGGATCTCGCTAACTGAAGTGGGTGCCAACCATTCAGTGATTGACTGAACCTTGGTGGGATCTACTGCTACACCTTCTCCTGATATAATATGTCCAAGGAATCCGACTTCCTTCAACCAAAACTCACATTTGCTAAACTTGGCATACAACTGGTGTTCCCTTAGTTTCTCGAGAACTAAACGCAAATGTTTTTCGTGTTCTTCCTCATTCTTCAAGTATACCATTATATCATCAATGAACACCACAACAAACTTATCCAAATATTCCATGAACACCTTGTTCATCATGCTCATGAAATAGGCAGGGGCATTAGTCAGTCCAAATGACATGACCGTATACTCATACAACCTGTACCTTGTGGTAAATGCTATCTTTGGTATATCCTTCTCTCGAATCTTTAGCTGGTGATATCCTGATCGCGGATCGAACTTTGAAAACACCTAAGCTCCTTGCAGCTGGTCAAACAAATCATTGATCATAGGCAGTGGGTGTTTGTTCTTGATCGTCACCTCATTTAACGCGCGATAATCAAAAACCATTCTTAGAGACTTGTCCTTCTTCTCAACCAAAAGCAGTTGGGCTCCCCATGGTGATGAACTTCGTCGAATGTAACCTTTCTCCAATAACTCCTTGATCTGCTTCTTAATTTCCTCCATATCATTTGTGGGCATCCGGTATGGTCGCTTTGATATAGGCCCGTGCCTGTGTAACACCCTCGATGCGGCTATATCTCCTACGTGTCGAAGCACGACTTAGAGGCATAACCTCATTGAAAGCAATGTCGCAAGTAAGGTAATCTTCACAACAACCCATGTAAATAGATAATAGGGGAAAAGGTACATAGTTGGCTTACACTCGCCACGTCACACAAATACATGAATAACATTACAATCATCCAATACAATCATGGTCCGACTATGGTACCAAAATAAAAGATCAACCCCCACATGCGACAAAGTCCCCGATCGCCCCAACTGGGCACCACTACTGATCATCTAGGAAAGACACATGGTAACGACGAGAGTCTTCATCAAACTCCCACTTGAGCTCACGCGCATCATCTGGAACGGTATCATCGGTCCCTGCATCTGGTTTTGGAAGTAAACTGTGAGTCACGGGGACTCAGCAATCTCGCACACTCGCGATGAAGACTATTTAAGATTATAGGTAAGGCGTGGTAATATGTGGAGCTGTAGCAAGCGACTAGCATATATGGTGGCTAACCTGTTCGCAAAAGAGAGCGAGAAGAGAAGGCAAAGCACGAACGAAGAACTATGATCAAGAAGTGATCCTAGAACAACCTACGTCAAGCATTACTCCAACACTGTGTTCACTTCCCGGACTCCGCCGAGAAGAGACCATCACGGTTACACACGCAGTTGATTCGTTTTAATTAAGTTAAGTTTCATGTTATCTACAACCGGACATTAACAAATTCCCATCTGCCCATAACCGCGGGCACGGCTTTCGAAAGTTCAAATCCCTGCAGGGGAGTTCCAACTTAGCCCATCACAAGCTCTCACGGTCACCGAAGGATATTCCTTCTAGCGGAAGACCCGATCAGGCTCGGAATCCCGGTTACAAGACATCCTCAACAATGGTAAAACTAAACCAGCAACACTACCCGAATGTGCCGACAAATCCCGATAGGAGCTCCAGATATCTCGTTCTCAGGGCACACCGGATGAGCAAGATGTCGGGTAGGCCAGCCCAGAGTTGCCCCTGGTAGCCCCGGACATCGCTCAATTGGACCAACACTTAGAGAAGCACTGGCCCAGTGAAGGATCGAAAGTATGTCTAGAGGGGGGGGGGGTGATTAGACTACTTGACTAATTAAAAACTTAGCCTTTTCCCAATTTTAGTTCTTGGCAGATTTTAGCTATCTTAGAGCAAGTCAAGCAATCATCACGCAATTCAAGTAAGCATGCAAAGAGTTTATTGGCAGCGGAAAGTAAAGCATGCAACTTGCAAGAATGTAAAGGGAAGGGTTTGGAGGATTCAAACACAATTGGAGACACGGATGTTTTCCCGTGGTTCGGATAGGTGGTGCTATCCTACATCCACGTTGATGGAGACTTCAACCCACGGAGGGTAATGGTTGCGCGAGTCCACGGAGGGCTACACCCACGAAGGGTCCACGAAGAAGCAACCTTGTCTATTCCACCATGGCCATCGCCCACGAAGGACTTGCCTCACTAGCGGTAGATCTTCACGAAGTAGGCGATCTCCTTGCCCTTACAAACTCCTTGGTTCAACTCCACAATCTTGTCGGAGGCTCCCAAGTGACACCTAGCCAATCTAGGAGACACCACTCTCCAAGAAGTAACAAATGGTGTGTTGATGATGAACTCCTTGCTCTTGTGCTTCAAATGATAGTCTCCCCAACACTCAACTCTCTCTCATAGGATTTGGATCTGGTGGAAAGAAGATTTGAGTGGAAAGCAACTTGGGGAAGGCTAGAGATCAAGATTCATATGGTAGGAATGGAATATCTTGGTCTCAACACATGAGTAGGTGGTTCTTTCTCAGAACATATGAGTAGGAATGGAATATGTGTTCTGATGGCTCTCTCTTCAAATGAAGAGGTGGTGGAGTGGTATATATAGCCTTCACACAAAATCCAACCGTTACACATAGTTTTCCAATCTCGGTGGGACCGAATCATCAAACTCGGTCGGACCGAAATGGTAAACCTAGTGACCGTTAGGAATCTCGGTGGGACTGAGATGCAACTCGGTAGGACCGATTCGGTTAGGGTTTGGGCATCACGTAATCTCGGTGAGACCGATCGCACAAACTCGGTGAGACCGAGTTCGGCAATTAGCTAACAAGAGAGTTGGTCCGGCAAACTCGGTGGGACCGACTTGCTCTTTCGGTGAGACCGAAACGTTACAAGAAGGAAACATGGAGTTTACCTTGCATTCTCGGTGGGACCGATTCACTCTTTCGGTGAGACCGAAAAGTTACGAAAGGGAAACAGAGAGTTTGCAAGCCCATCTCGGTGAGACCGAGAACCTTATCGGTAGGACCGAATTGCTAGGGTTTGGCAGTGGCAAATAACAAGTGAAACTCGGTGGCGCCGGATTGACAGAATCGGTATGACTGAGTTTGGCTTAGGGTTTAGGTCATTTGTGGATATGGAAACTAGCTGAGGATTTTGGAGCATATCATTGAGCACATAGAGCAATAGGCTCATTAAGCAACACCTCATCCCTCCTTAATAGTATTGGCTTTTCCTAAAGACTCAATGTGATCTTGGATCACTAAAATATAAAATGAAGAGTCTTGAACTTTTGAGCTTGAGCCAATTCTTTTTCCTTAGCATTTTGAGGGTTCCACTTTCACATCCATGCCATGCCAATCATTGAGCTTTCCTGAAATAATCATCTTGAAATAGCATTAGCTCAATGAGCTATATGTTGTTATGAATTACCAAAACCACCTAGGGATAGTTGCACTTTCAATCTCCCCCTTTTTGGTAATTGATGACAACATATAGATCAAAGCTTCGACAAATGATAATAAGCATGAAATATATCGTCGCTTTGAGAAGTATGTGACAAATAAGAGCTCCCCCTAAATTTGTGCATATTTAAAATTTGCTTTGGACTGCAAATGCACATGGAGTTAGAATCATGGGTTACTCTTCCATGTCACATACATCTTGGTGGAGCGCTCAAAAATGATAAGATTGAAATACATGCACTCATCACCAAGAATAGTGAATGACCACAAATGATAGATAGAATGATAATATTTAAGAAAGCATTAAGCAAACATTAAGTGTAGCTTATGATCAAACACATGATCATCGATGTCTCACAAACATAAGGACGTAGTATCTCACACACAAGCAAACAAAGTTCGAAAAACCACCAAATAAAGACAAGAGAGAAAAGCAACACTCTCTCTCTCTCTCGAAGCCTATGATCTATACATCTTCTCCCCCTTTGGCAACAAGTTACCAAAGTTCCTAGAAAATGCATAGTGCTAAGTCGACGCTCAGGCTTGATCTTCAGGTGGTGGTGGAGTCCGGAGCATGCCAAGGACGAAGCCTTCAGTAGAAGTGGTCGGAGTCGAGGCTGAAGTGGATGCTGGAGCTGGTGGAACGGAGGCTGTAGCTGGTGCAGATGTTGTGGCTCTGGTGTCAGCGACTGGTAGTGCAGACGACCTCGGACCTCGTGGCACCCTGGCAAAAGCATCAGTTGTGGTCCTGCCTCTCCTCTCATTCATGTCCTCCTGAAGCTGCTCCACGGCGGTCTGTATTTCTGTCACCTTGATGTCCATGTCATAGAATCTCTGTTCCATGATCCTCTCTAGGCTCGCCCGGTTCTGAGTTAGGGTGGCAAGTCCTTGCTCAATATGCAGTGTGGACGCTATCAGGTAACCGAGCTGCTCCTGTTTGGTCTTCAAGAAGTAATCAGATGCCTCTGCTTGAGTAGGCATCATGGCAGCTTTTTCCTTCCTCGCCTTCTCCTTCTGAGCTTGTGCATGGGCAGAAGAGGGTCCATTCTCAGTCATAACCACTTGGTTATCCTCAAAATCTGGGCGGATGGGCAGGTGTTCCTTATCCAATAAATACACGCCCGTGCCCATCTTGGAGTTGATGAGCTCCTGAATCTGTGGGGCATACCCACAACTCCTCTTCTGGTCTGCAGCTGTCCTCTTGATTGTTTCCACAATGAGACTCATGACCTTGAATTTCTGAGGCACGTCAAATACATGAAGCAAGTTGATCGCGTGACCTCTGATCATCTTGTGATCTCCAGATTTGGGCAGAAGGGTGTGCCTAAGGATCCAGTTGATCGTAGGCATTCCTGAGAGCAGATAGTGCACAGAGCCAAACTTGAACGTGTCAAGCGCTTCATTCGGGATCTCCTTTTACATGTTGGACATGGAGTTGTGATCCATCTTTTTCTTTGCATAGATGTCCAAGTCATCAGCTTGCTCCTCTGGGGCATTGATCAACTTCGCCCATTCTTCCATAGTGGATTGGTACCTTGTACCCTCAGACATCCATGTGATCCTGCCATCCGGATAAAAGTGTGCTGTGGAGTAGAATTGCATGATCAGCTCGTCGTTCCACTTTGTGAGCTTCTGCCCAACAAAGTCTACAACTCCACACGCACTAAAGCTGTCAAATACACCGGGGTAGTGCTCTTCATTGTCCTTGATGTAGGTCCAGTTGACCCATCTCATGTCACAAACGATTGGCTTCTTGTCAAGCAAAACAGTCTCATAGAAATCTTGTTGCTCCTTGGTATGGAATCTGTAATCCACGGCGGTCCTTCTCCTAGAAGCATACGGATCTGCTTCTCTCCATTTTCTTAGCCCTGAATCTCTCCTGAGCTTCATATTCTCAGCCACAGGATGAGCATCGTTGTGGTCTGGGATCTTGGGCTTGAGCTTCCTAAGGACACTCTCTTCCTCTTCTTCGATTGCTTCAAGCATTGGGGCCTTGTTCTTTTCTGCAGCTGGGATGCTTCCTGTATTTCTCTTGGGTGCACTCTTAGGCTTAGTTGCAGCCTTAGGTGCATCCTTGGGCTTGGATGCAGCTGTTCCTGACCTTATAGCATCTCCCATGAGTTTGGCTGCCTTGGGTGCTGGTGCAGCAACCTCTTCTTCCTCTTCCTCCTCATTGACCATGATAGAGGCCTTTCCAAGCACTCTTGCTATAGTCTTTTTCACCCTCTCTTTCCTTTTCTTGCCCTCAGCAGCAATGGGCTCAATGGGAGCAGGCTTCATGGTTGAAGCCCTAGCCTTTGACATGGGCTGCCTGCCTGCTGGCCTTTTGATCTTCAGCCCTGGCTTGGTTCCTTGAGCTGGTTCAGCTCTCTTTGATGTGGCCTCTTCCTCTGCCACATAGTCTTCATCCTCAAAATCAGACATTCTCTTCTTCCTTTAACGTGTGGCAGCCTTGGGCAGATTGCTGGGGGTGCTCCTGCTGCCATCATCAGAAGAGCTTGAGGGGCTAGTGCCCTCACTCATCACAACTTGCTGCTCAGACACATTCTGGCTGTCACTTTGATCAGACATGTTGCACACTGACTACTGACCCTGTGAATAGATTATGGATAAGATAGAGTGGATGAGCATCACAAAAAGTAGAGATTTTTGCAAAAGATTAATTCAAAAACTTAGTTTTAGTTTTTCACAGAAAGCATCTCAGATCTACCGATTTTCAAACTCGGTGACACCGAAGCAGTTTTGGCACCAGAACTGGTGAACTCAGTCAGACCGAGTCACAGTTCGGTGGCACCGAGACTGCTAGGGTTTCACAGAATTCCAAAATCGGTCGCACTGATAAGTTATTCTCGGTCAGACCGAGTTTCACTTGTGTAATGGCAAAAGCCAGATCGGTGGGACCGAGTTTTTCAACTCGGTGGGTCCGAGATGGTTTCGGCGGAAACCTAACCCTAAATTTTTTGAATTAAACCTATTCTACGAGACCATTAACTGGATAGGAGTGTTTCAATCGTGGCAAGAATCATAATGATCACAATGTGCTAGGAATCGGAGTGGAGAATAGCACAAAGATCGAGTCCATACCCTAGTTCGGCGGAGACTCGCTACGGCGGCAACGGCGGGGCAGAAATCCGTTGACGGCGACGGAGACCAGCGACTGGAGGCTGCTGGCGATGAGAAGACGATCCGGAGACCACGAAGGCAGAGCAGGCTATCGCGCGGGTGAAGAGGTTTCAGAGAAATTTCCAAAATTTCGCCCGTCACTATATATAGCCCGACCCTGTCGGTGTGACCGAGTGGAACAACTCGGTGGCACCGAGATGCAAAACTGTGTGCAGTTATTGCAACTCGGTGTGACCGAAAAGTTCAAATCGGTTGCACCGAGATCGAAAACCTAGATCAACTTAATGAACTCGGTAGGACCGAAAATGGAGTATCGGTCAGACCGAGATTCATAAAGAGGTTTTGGAAGTTTAAGTCTATGACGAATCGGGGACTCCGAGCGCTCCTCACACAGAGTGGTTCGAATCTGACTTGATCAAGTTTTGTGATGCAGCATGAATAGAGTTTGAGACGAGAAAAGCATAGATAGCTAGAGGAGGTTCTTAGGCATTCTTGTCCATCCACTTGGCAAAAGAAGAAAGCCAAACAATCAAAACAACAAGTGGAAGTCCTCGAATGAGTAAAATATGCAACCAACATGCTCGCACAATAAGATGGCAAATGAAATATGTGGCAAAGCATGCACAACCAATTCTAGCATCTATCAAGCAATTTGCGATGACTAGGTCATCTATATATGAGTATATTGACTTAGGAGTCAAGTGAGAACACTTGATCGTAGGTCATACTCATCGTTTAAGCTCAAGTGGGGTTACCACTTTTGCATAAAGCATTGTTGTATTCACATCTTTAGAGTTGCTTTAGCTCAAGTCTTAGAGTAAAGCTCCCCCTAGATGTGATATCCCCTCTAAGAGGGATGAACTAACCTTGGGTTTTGTCGATGATGACTTCATGTAGATGTGGATGCTCAGTGTTGATGTAGATCACTTGGAGCTATCCATTTGAGTGAATTGCACTTTCAATACCTACATGGGTTAGTCCCACAAGGAACAAACAAGGATATCCATAGACATAGAGTGATGCACACACAAGATGATGTCCATGAAAACTTTAGGTTACCTTGTCCCTTGTCTTACCAACAAGAGGGTTTGTGACTCCTTGAACTACTGCAAGATGTGGAAGTTGATTGCACTTGTTCTTGCCAAAATGATAAGAGTGAAGTATGTTGGCGGAGTCACCCTGAAGAACTCTCTAGTTCTTCTTCTTTTGGATCCACACCATCTTGATGGGAATCCTTGGAGTTGTAGTCGTACTTGGTGTAGTGGAACTTGAAGTAGTCTTGGGAATCCACTTGACTAAGGTCTTGGGAGCTTCTTCAAATGCATCAATCTCCTCTTGAAGCTTGTCCTTGCCTTTTTGCTTGTAGTCTTGTGGTGGAAGATCATCTTGAGCTTGTGTCCACTTGAAAGAAGTGTCATACTTCTCTTGTTGAGGAACAAACTTTGTCTTGGGGTATTGATCTTCTTCCCATTCAACTCCATTGGCATTGAACTTTCGTTCAAAACCAACACCTTGATTCTTCCGGTGCATTCCTTGCTTGCGCACAATTTCCTCGAATTGCTTACTTTCGGCAAGGCTCTTGTAAACACCTTTCTCTATAATTCCCTTCAATAAGCTATTTTCTTGCTCAAGTGTAACTTGGCTAAGAGAATCATTAGTGGAATCAAGAGAACTACTAGAAGCAACAATATTGGATTTAGCATGATCATTATTACTACTAGAGGAAGAATCTTTCTTATTCTTGTTACTAGTCTTGACTTGAGGCATGTAAGTGGATAATAGTAAATGCTTGGCAATGTAAGAAGAACTATTCTTGCGGAGATCATCATTGATTGCTTTTTAGAACTCATGCTCTTGCTCAAGATTGAGCTTTTCAAAGCGTAATTTCTCATGAGCTCTTAAAAGTTCTCGATGATCTTCGAAGATAGTTTCATGAGCTAACTTAAGAGTGTTTAGTTCTTTAGTTAGAGCCTCAATCTTCTCCTTATCATTGCCATTCGTTTTAGCATGATTAATTGATGTTTCATCATAGTACTCATCACTAGAGTTGTCAACAAGCAAATCATCATCACCTAACAAGTCATCTTCATCACTATTAAAATCAACGTACTCGGGGTGTGTTACCTTAGGACCTTTGGCCATGAAGCATCTTCCAATTCCTTCATTTGGGGAGTCAAATATGTCATAGGAGTTGGTTGACACAAGTGCTAGACTGGCAACACCTTCATCTTGAGTATCTTTGGAGTCGGAGTGATAACTTCTCTCGGAGTGGCTGTCGGAGTCGGAGCCGGATACCCATTCACCAACATGAGCTTGATGTCTTCGTTTTGTATAGCTCCTTGATGATTTTTCCTTCCTTTCCGATTCCTTGCTTCTCCGTGAGTATCTCCGTTCATAACGATCATCTCTACTCCTTCTCTCTCTTGGTGGAGATTCTTTGCTTCTTCTTTTTGGAGAATCTTCTCTTCTCTTGTAGGGAGCCGTACACTCATTGGAATAGTGTCCAGGTCTTCCACAATTATAGCAGTTTCGCTCTCGACTAGAAGATCTTTTATCATTGTAGGACCTTGACTTGAAGCTTCTATCTTTGCTTCTACTCTTGTAGAACTTGTTGAAGTTCTTCACCATTAAGCTCAATTCTTCATTGAAGTTTTGTTTCTCACTTGATGATGTGGGGGCTTCACATGACGCTTTGTAGGCACCACTTGATTTATTGTGAAGTTCCTCTTTATCCTTGAGTGACATCTCATGAGCAACAATCCTTCCAATTACTTCCGTTGGCTTGAGATCTTTGTAGTTGGGCATCATTTGGATTAATGTGCACACGGTATCATATTTCCCATCCAAGGCTCTTAGGATCTTCTTGATGATGAATCTATCGGTCATCTCTTCACTTCCTAAGCCGCCAATCTCATTTGTGATGAGAGCAAGCTAGAGTACATTTCAGCGACACCTTCACCATCCTTCATCTTGAACTTGTCAAGTTGACTTTGGAGCACATCCAACTTGGATTCCTTGACGGAGTCGGTACCTTCGTGCATATCAATCAAAGTATCCCAAATCTCCTTTGCATTCTCAAGGCGGCTGATTTTGTTGAATTCTTCGGGGCACAATCCGTTGAAGAGAATATCACAAGCTTGAGCATTGTATTGCAACATCTTCAACTCATCCGCGGTAGCTTCACGGTTTGGTTCCCTCCCATCAAAGAACTCACCTTGCAAGCCAACACAAACAATAGCCCATACGGCGGGGTTATGTCCAAGAATATGCATTTTCATTTTATGCTTCCAACTAGCAAAATTAGTGCCATCAAAGTAAGGACCTCTACAGTGATAATTTTCCTTGCTAGACGCCATACTCTCCTAGGTTGTGAAACCAAGGCTATGACCACCAAAAGCTATGAAGATCAAGCCAAATGGAGACCAAAGCTCTGATACCACTTGTAGGATCGAAAGTATGTCTAGAGGGGGGTGATTAGACTACTTGACCAATTAAAAACTTAGCCTTTTCCCAATTTTAGTTCTTGGCAGATTTTAGCTATCTTAGAGCAAGTCAAGCAATCATCACACAATTCAAGTAAGCATGCAAAGAGTTTATTGGCAGCGGAAAGTAAAGCATGCAACTTGCAAGAATGTAAAGGGAAGGGTTTGGAGGATTCAAACGCAATTGGAGACACGGATGTTTTCCCGTGGTTCGGATAGGTGGTGCTATCCTACATCCACGTTGATGGAGACTTCAACCCACGGAGGGTAACGGTTGCGTGAGTCCACGGAGGGCTCCACCGACGAAGGGTCCACGAAGAAGCAACCTTGTCTATTCCACCATGGCCATCGCCCACGAAGGACTTGCCTCACTAGCGGAGATCTTCACGAAGTAGGCGATCTCCTTGCCCTTACAAACTCCTTGGTTCAACTCCACAATCTTGTCGGAGGCTCCCAAGTGACACCTAGCCAATCTAGGAGACACCACTCTCCAAGAAGTAACAAATGGTGTGTTGATGATGAACTCCTTGCTCTTGTGCTTCAAATGATAGTCTCCCCAACACTCAACTCTCTCTCATAGGATTTGGATCTGGTGGAAAGAAGATTTGAGTGGAAAGCAACTTGGGGAAGGCTAGAGATCAAGATTCATATGGTAGGAATGGAATATCTTGGTCTCAACACATGAGTAGGTGGTTCTTTCTCAGAACATATGAGTAGGAATGGAATATGTGTTCTGATGGCTCTCTCTTCAAATGAAGAGGTGGTGGAGGGGTATATATAGCCTTCACACAAAATCCAACCGTTACACACAGTTTTCCAATATCGGTGGGACCGAATCATCAAACTCGGTCGGACCGAAATGGTAAACCTAGTGACCGTTAGGAATCTCGGTGGGACTGAGATGCAACTCGGTAGGACCGATTCGGTTAGGGTTTGGGCATAACGTAATCTCGGTGAGACCGATCGCACAAACTCGGTGAGACCGAGTTCGGCAATTAGCTAACCAGAGAGTTGGTCAGGCAAACTCGGTGGGACCGACTTGCTCTTTCGGTGAGACCGAAACGTTACAAGAAGGAAACATGGAGTTTACCTTGCATTCTCGGTGGGACCGATTCGCTCTTTCGGTGAGACTAAAAAGTTACAAAAGGGAAACAGAGAGTTTGCAAGCCCATCTCGGTGAGACCGAGAACCTTATCGGTAGGACCGAATTGCTAGGGTTTGGCAGTGGCAAATGACAAGTGAAACTCGGTGGCGCCGGATTGACAGAATCGGTATAACCGAGTTTGGCTTAGGGTTTAGGTCATTTGTGGATATGGAAAGTAGCTGAGGATTTTGGAGCATATCATTGAGCACATAGAGCAAGAGGCTCATTAAGCAACACCTCATCCCTCCTTAATTGTATTGGCTTTCCTAAAGACTCAATGTGATCTTGGATCACTAAAATATAAAATGAAGAGTCTTGAACTTTTGAGCTTGAGCCAATTCTTTTTCCATAGCATTTTGAGGGTTCCACTTTCACATCCATGCCATGCCAATCATTGAGCTTTCCTGAAATAATCATCTTGAAATAGCATTAGCTCAATGAGCTATATGTTGTTATGAATTATCAAAACCACCTAGGGATAGTTGCACTTTCACCCAGGGGGTTAAAATAAAGATGACCCTTGAGTCCGCGAAACCCAAGGGAAAAAGGCTAGATGGCGAATGGTAAAACCAATGTTGGGAATTGCTGGAAGAGTTTTATTCAAGGCGAACTGTCAAGGGGTTCCCATTATAACCCAACCGCGTAAGGAACGCAAAATCCGGGAACATAACACCGATATGACGGAAACTTGGGCGCCAAGAGTGGAACAAAACACTAGGCAAAAGGCCGAGCCTTCCACCCTTTACCAAGTATATAGGTGCATTACGATAACAATATAATATAGTGATATCCCAATAATAAACAATGTTCCAACAAGGAACGATCTCCAATCTTCACCTTCAACTACCAACGCTATAATAGGGGTTGAGCAAAGCGGTAACATAGCCAATCAACGGTTTGCTAGGACATGGTGGGTCAGAGGTTGACATGGCAATTTGGGAGGCATGAAAGCAAGTGGTTGGTATCGTAGCATAGGCATAGCAAAAGAGCGAGTATCTAGCAAGCAAAGATAGAAGTGATTTCGAGGGTATGATCATCTTGCCTGCAAAGTTGTCAGAGTTGACTTGATCCTCGTAAGCGAACTCAACGGGCTCCTCGTTAGCGAACTCGTCTCCCGGCTCTACACAAACAAGAAAAACAAGCAAAAGGAACACAATCAACCACGTGCAATGCTCAAACAACATGATGCGAACATGGTATGCTATGCGGGATGCCATATGGGATGCATATGCAAAATTTGACAAGTAATGATTGAACCTGGCCTCAACATGGAAATCCAAGAGTGCCACTGAAAAGGTGAGGTGATTTCGGTTGAAATCGATATAAAGATCGCCGGAATCGGATGCACGGTTTGGAAATGGCAAGCAAAACAAATATGGCACCGGTCTGCGATAATCAGCAAGTAGCCATCTAAATGCATCAAGATAAATATGCTACAGTACTCAAACGTGACAATAAAATAAATGTCAGGGATCCACTCATGACGCGTAACAAAATATGAACACTGAGCTACGGCTAAAACATCCATTAACAGGTTCAAACAAGCATGGCAAAAATGCAAATGATAACAGGTTTCAGACTTAGTGAAATTAACACAAGTCTGGAATTTAACATCAGGAAGCACACTTTAGAGCATGAAAACTACATGCTACAGGAACTTAACATAGCAAAGCAAGGGGTGGCATGAAGCTACTCAAATCACTTAACAAAAGTCCCTTAGTGACCTTGAGCCAAAAGGGATCAGAAAATACAATTGCAAGCATGTGAACATGGAAAAAACATAAACAGATCTCAGACTTTGTGAAAATCTGGAGCATGCAAATCAGTTAATGAGTAGGCATGTTCACGAGCTCGATGCACTCACTACAGAGCATGGCATGACAAACTAAGCATACACCCATCAAGAATAAATGACATAGAAGCTAGACATGGCAAGAACAACAACATTGCATGCACAGATCAATAGCAACATCCTCGGCAAAATCACTAACAAGTCAACAATCTGCCAGGATTCACGAAATAGCAAAACTAGAGCTCGATTGACTCAAGCTAGGTTGCTCCATAATTTCAAAGAAAGACATGGATGGATAGATCACCACCATGTTAACAAATCATCCTTACTGATCATCCTCAAAAGAGGCACGGATCACTAGGAAACAACATGAACATATGGCATAATGACAAAATCAGGACAAGGACTTAAAGAAATTCTAATTCCCTGAAATCAGCATTACAGAATACGCTAATTTGCAAGCTTGTGCTGGTCACCACACATATCACAAAAAATACATGGTAAGCACCTCTGTAATGACGACATGGCATATAACAAAACTCATGACGAGCTCACGAGCATATCATCCACACATTAATCATGGCGAAAATGACAAATATCTATTTGATGAAACAGATCTGCCAAGTTTATCGCATAGCCCTCTTCCAACAGCATTTCGGGCATCAAGATGAGCTCAAATGAAAATTATTCAATGAGATGAAATGATATACTCATTGATACGAACATTCTTATATGCTACACGCGCAAATCGGAGCTACGAATGCGGAGATACGACATGCCAAAGTTTGCAAAATAATTAGGGTTTCGGGGATAAAAAGTCAACCGTCCCAAATAGATATCAGATTCGGCCCGGGAGCACTGTAGCGGCACAGCTGCTGAGGTTCGCCACCGACGTCACCGGAGAAGAAGCAGCAGCCGGACCGAGGCGCGCCGAGGAGGAGGCCGGCCGACGCAGAAGTCGAGGGCGGCGCGGTGGCGGCGGTGGTCGGCGGCGAGGTGGGGCGGCGCCGGAGGAGAGTGGTGCCGCCCGGGGCGGCGAGGTCACCGGCGTTGGCGACCGCGGTGGTGCGGCGGCCGGAGCTGGCCGGCTCGGGCAAGGAGAAGCGGCAGGCGGCGGCGAACGCGATGGGCGGCGGGGAGGCGCCCTGGCGGCGCAGCGGCTGATGGGCCTCCGGGGCCTGGAGTGGGCTTCCCGGGCCGGCGGCGGCGGCGGATCTATGGCGCCATGTGGCACGAACTGAGTGGTGGGGCGGTGTGTCCGGCGCACCCGGACACGTCCGGCGCGCTGAGGGACGAAAGCTCTAGGGTTTGGAAGGAGGGGATCCGGGATTTTCGAGGAGGGGTCTATATATAGGGGTAGAGGGAGCTAGGAAGCTCAGAATGAGGTGCGGCTTTTGGCCACGCGATCGTGATCGAACACTCGAGACAATGGAGAGGGTTTAGGTGGGTTTTGGGCCAGTTTGGAAGGGTGTTGGTCTGCAACACACACGAGGCCTTTTCGGTCCCTCGGTTAACCGTTGGAGTATCAAACGAAGTCCAAATGGCACGAAACTTGACAGGCGGTCTACTGGTAGTAAACCAAGGCCGCATGGCAAGTCTTGGTCCAATTCGGAAATGTTTAACCCCCACACACGAAAAGAGGTAGAAAGGACCACCGGAGGAGATAGGAGCGCCGGAATGCAAAACGGACAACAGGGAAAATGCTCGGATGCATGAGACGAACACGTATGCAAATGCAATGCACACGATGACATGATATGAGATGCATGACACATGCAACAACACACGGAGACAAAAATCCAAACCCGAGGAAAAAATAACTTAGTGCTGGAAACGACAAGAGTTGGGATACATATAAGGTAAATTACATCCGGGGTGTTACAACACTCCACCACTACGAAAGGATCTCGTCCCGAGATTTAGGACTGGAAAAACGCCGGGTACTCAGAAGAGAGGTGATCCTCGCGTTCCCAGGTGGCTTCACGGTTGGAATGGTGTGACCACTTGACTTTGAGGAATTTGATTGACTTATTGCGAGTATTGTGTTTAGTCTCTTCAAGTATAGCAACTGGGTGCTCACAATAAGAGAGGTCTTCTTGGAGATCAATGTCTTCGAAGTTGACGGTGCGGTCAGGGGTCTTGAAGCACTTGCGGAGCTGAGAGACATGGAACACGTCGTGCACATTTGCAAAGTTTGAAGGAAGCTCGAGTTGATAGGTGAGATCGCCTCTCTTGCTGACGATTTTGAAAGGGACCACGTATCTAGGGGCAAGCTTCCCTTTGATACCGAAGCGACGAGTACCTTTCATTGGAGAGACGCGGAGGTAAACATGGTCTCCGATCTCGAAAGCCAAATCACGATGCTTACTATCATAGTAGCTCTTCTGGCGCGATTGCGCTGCTTTGAGGTTATCACGAATGACCTTGCATATTTCCTCTGCCTCTGTGATCAAGTCATTTCCGAGAAGTTGACGTTCACTGCTCTCTGACCAGTTAAGAGGAGTACATCACTTCCTGCCATAGAGAATTTCAAATGGGGCCTTGCCCAAACTTGCTTGAAAACTGTTGTTGTAGGAGAACTCGGCATATGGAAGACAATCTTCCCACTTCATGCCGAAAGAGATAACGGAAGCCCTGAGCATATCTTCGAGAATCTGATTGACACGCTCGACTTGACCGCTAGTTTGAGGATGAAAAGCTGTGCTAAAACGGATGTTGGTGCCCATGGCCTTCTGAAAAGAATCCAAAAACTTGGAGGTAAAGATGCTGCCACAGTCTGAAGAGATCAACTGCGGAATGCCATGCAGAGAGACAATCCGAGAGGTATACAGCACTGCCAATTGAGCTGTAGTGATAGACTCTTTGATAGGCAGAAAGTGAGCCACTTTAGTGAGTTTGTCGATGACAACGAATATAGCATCATTGGCACGCTTGGACTTTGGAAATCCCGTCACGAAGTCCATCTCAATGTGGTCAAACTTCCATTCTAGAATGGCAAGAGGTTGGAGGAGACCAGCTGGTCGTTGGTGTTCTGCCTTCACTCTTCTGCAGACATCACATTCATTCACGAACTGAGCAATATCGTGCTTCATTCGAGTCCACCAATAAGCCTGCTTGAGGTCCTGGTACATCTTCATACTCTCAGGGTGGATAGAGAGGAGTGAATTCTAAGCCTCATTCATAATGACTATACGAAGGTCACCTTTAGGCACAACAATGTGATCCTCGAAGAAGAGAGTATCCTTGTCATCAAGGCGATAGCACTTGTACTTGGGTTGACTCTTGGCAATCCCGATCTTCACCTTCTTCACCATAGCATCAAGAAGTTGGGCCTCGCGAATCTGATCTTCCAAAGTAGGAGAGACTTGAAGGTTGGAGAGGAACCCATGAGGAACAACTTGCAGATTGAGTTTGCGGAAAGCTTCACAAAGCTCGGGTTGGTAAGGCTTGAGAATTAGACTGTTGCAGTAAGCCCTCCTGCTCAAAGCATCAGCAATCACATTGTCCTTGCCTGGAGTATATTCGATACTCGGATTATACTCTTGAATCATTTCGACCCAACGAGTCTGCCTGAGGTTGAGATTAGGCTTTGTGAAGATGTACTTGAGACTCTTATGGTCAGTGAAGATGTCCACTTTTCTTCCAAATAAGAGATGTCTCCAAGTCAAGAGAGCATGCTCAACTGCCGCCAACTTGAGGTCATGAGTGGGGTATTTCTTCTCGTTGGGTTTCATTTGGTGAGAGGTATAAGCCACAACTTTCTTCTCTTGCATCAACACTGCACCAAGACCTTGAAGAGAGGCATCGCAGAAGACCTCGAACGGTTTGGATTCATAAGGAGGAGTCAGAACTGGAGCAGTGACTAATTTCTCTTTCAGTGTGTTGAAAGTGATGTCACATTCAGGAGACCAAACGTACTTCACGTGCTTCTGGAGAAGGTTTGAAAGAGGCTTTGCGATCTTTGAGAAGTTCTCAACGAACCTTCGACAATAGCTTGCGAGACCAAGGAAGTTGCGGAGTTGCTTCACGTTCTGAGGTGGTTCCCAATTCACAATTGCAGACACCTTCTCAGGATTCACTTCTATGCCCTTGGCAGAGATGATATGCCCAAGATAGAGAACCTCATCGAGCCAAAACGCGCACTTTGAGAACTTTGCATTGAACTGATGTTCTCTGAGCTTATCCAGCACCAAACGCAAGTGCTTGGCATGATCTTCCTTGTTCTTGGAAAAGACCAGAATGTCATCGAGGTAGACCAAGACGAAGTCATTTGTGTAGGCGTTGAATATGAAGTTCATCATGCGAGAGAAAGTCGGCAAAGCGTTGACGAGGCCAAAAGACATGACAGTGTATTCATATTAACCATCGCTTGTTCTGAAAGCCGTCTTGGGAATATCTTGCTCACGGATTCAATTCTGGTGATAGCCCATACAGAGATCAAGCTTGGAGAATACTTGAGCACCTTTTAGTTGTTCAAACAACTCGTTGATGTTGGGAAGTGGGTACTTGTTCTATATAGTCTTTTTGTTCAATGGACGGTAGTCAACACAAAGTCGGTCCGTTCCATCCTTCTTCTTCACAAAAATAACTCCACAACCCCACGGAGAAGAACTAGGTCAGATGAGACCCATTCGCTCTTGAATATCGAGTTGCTTCTTCAGCTCTTTCAACTCTTCAGGTCCAAGCTTGTAGGGACGTTTGCAAATAGGTTCCGTGCCCGGCTCAAGATCGATAACGAATTCAACTGGCCGGTGCGGAGGCATTCCTGGAACCTCTTCTGGAAAGACATCTTGATAACCACAAATGACTGGAATTTGAGAGATGGCATCCAGTTCACCCTTCTCAATGAGAGAAAACAGACGGATGGTATCGTCATTAGCGGCAAAGACAATTACATCCTCACACAAATGAGTCAATTGAATCTGCCTGGCAGCACAATCAAGCTGAGCCTTGTGCTTAGAAAGCCAATCCATACCAAGAATAAGATCAATATACGAGTTACCAAGGACCATTGGAGAAGAAACAAACTTGTAATCGACCAACATGATAGTAACATCCGGAGCCATCATTTTGGTGTTCAGGAACAAACCCGGAGAAGAAACCGCTATCGGCTTAGGCAAATCAACAATATGCACATCATGCATGGATGCAAAAGGCTTCGATAAAAATGAAAAAGATGCACCAGTATGAAAAAGAACTCTTGCGGGAATGTCATTAACAGGAAGGTTACCCATAATCACATCTGGCGAGTCGTCTGCCTGAGCTGCGTTCAACAAGTTGACCTTAGCTGACTTGGGGTTATGCTTGACCACAACTGTACTTGCCGATCTCACAGGAGGAGGAGGAGGGAGACGCCTCTGATTGAAGCATTTGTTGGCATAGTGACCCTTCTATTGGCACTTGTTGCACGTGACCTCTGAAAGTGGACGGTGATATGGAGCACTCGATCTTTGAGCTTGAGTCGAAGTCTTGTTCTGAAAGCCAGGGTTGGGTGGGTGGGAAGATCCACTGCCACCTTTGCTCTTCTGCTAATAAGGCCGACGGAACGGAGGAGGAGGAAGCCAATACTTCTGCTTCTTAGCCACTTGAGTTGAGGAAGAAGGAGTTGCATCTCAGACTCGCTTCTTGGAAGCATCGCACTTCACTTGAGCAGTCTCTTGCTTCATTGCCATGTGGTAAAACTCATCGTACCTCTTGGGCTCAAAGAGAACGAGAGCTAGCTGGATTTCTTCTCTGATACCAACCCTAAACTGGTATATCATGCTTTTCTCGTCAGGGACGTCTTGCTTAGCAAAACGGGCGAGCTTCTGAAACATCTTGTTGTACTCGTAGACAGACATAGAGCCTTGCTTCAGGTTGCGGAATTACTCACGCTTTCTCTCAACCACACTCTGAGGAATATGATGAGCTTTGAAGTCTTGACGGAATTCATCCCAGGTAATCACACGGCCTCCTCTTGAATCTTTGTACTGCTGAAACCATTTTGCAGCTTGGTCTTTGAGTTGGAAGGAAGAGAACTTGACAAAGTCCTCAGGCCTGACGTTACTGCACTCGAAATGCTTGCATATGTCCACAAGCCAATCATCAGCGTTTGTTGCCTCAACACAATTGCTGAAGGTCCTTGGCTGGTTAGCAAGGAATTGGTTGAGTGTAGGAAAGTGATTCTGATTGTTGCCTTGGCCCTTGTTCCCTTGGTTGCGCTCTTGAAGAAGTTGCATGATCAGCTGCGTGTTTGCATTGGTAGCGGCCATCACAGCTTGCCATGCCTCCGGAGGTGGAGGTGGTGGTGGCGGATCAGGATTCGGAGTCGTGCGTGTTGGAGGAGCCATCCTAAATAGGTTGACATCCGTTAGCACATTGACAGACAAATATTGAAGCTGAATCAAACAGGTTGAAATTGCAATATATAGTCTTCACATCCAAACAAAATGAATGAATGCATTCCAATTGAAATGGTCACATATCCATAAATTGAGAAGCCACTTAGAATTGAGGTAGAAGAAAAACAACAAGGTACGGAACAAGAACGAATACTCGGTGAGGATCACCCAATCTCAAACCAAATATCCGCGGAAGAAGAACTAGAGCTACAAGAATTCCCACCTATGAAACTCCCGAACCTCTCCGGTTATGCAATCAGGTGTTGGGGATATAGGGGAAGCATAATATCTCACCCAAATCTAGCAAATCCTACATCCAGCTGTATCCATCCTTCAACACATAACTGAGAAAAACTTCGGAAATCGTCTACCTCAACCTTCGAAAAGCATCCGTTATACAAGTTATGGCAATACTCCCGAACTCCCACCCCAGTACTGGGTGGCGTTGAGGTTATCTCACCAACAACTGCATAAAAGACATTTTCGATGTCGCCGAAACTCAGGTATTCCGGAATCTCAACGATAAAATTGTGACGACAACACCTCGGAGCTCAACTCCCCGGGACACTGCCACAACCCCTAAATGACAGGAGGCACCAAGAACAATGTTCTCGTCACAAATTGATCGGAACGATTCCAAGATACCCGCATGATCCTAAAAATTTTTGTTAGTGAAATTTGAGAAGAGAAGAGTCAAAACTATACGTCAGGATGCCTCACCAGAGCGATGAAGGGACTGGGGAGTAAAAAGAATTCCTAAACTCTCCGATATATAATCCTAAATGACTCAAAACATTTTTTCTAGACTCAACAATGCCAACGATTCGATCAAGCAGGGGGTTCCTAAGGTCGTGGAAGGCTCTGATTACCAACTTGTAACGCCCTCGATGCGGCTATATCTCCTACGTGTCGAAGCACGACTTAGAGGCATAACCGCATTTAAAGCAATGTCGCAAGTAAGGTAATCTTCACAACAACCCATGTAAATAGATAATAGGGGAAAAGGTATATAGTTGGCTTACGCTCGCCACGTCACACAAATACATGAATAACATGACAATCATCCAATACAGTCATGGTCCGACTACGGTACCAAAATAAAAGATCAACCCCCACATGCGACAAAGTCCCCGATCGCCCCAACTGGGCACCACTACTAATCATCTAGGAAAGACACATAGTAACGACGAGAGTCTTCATCGAACTCCCACTTGAGCTCACACGCATCGTCTGGAACGGTATCATCAGTCCCTGCATCTGGTTTTGGAAGTAAACTGTGAGTCACGGGGACTCAGCAATCTCGCACCCTCGCAATGAAGACTATTTAAGCTTATAGGTAAGGCAAGGTAATATGTGGAGCTGCAGCAAGCGACTAGCATATATGGTGGCTAACCTTTCGCAAAAGAGAGCGAGAAGAGAAGGCAAAGCACGAATGAAGAACTATGATCAAGAAGTGATCCTAGAACAACCTACGTCAAGCATTACTCCAACACCGTGTTCACTTCCTGGACTCCGCCGAGAAGAGACCATCACTGTTACACACGCGGTTGATTCATTTTAATTAAGTTAAGTTTCATGTTATCTACACTCGGACATTAACAAATTCCCATCTGCCCATAACCGCGGGCACGGCTTTCGAAAGTTCAAATCCCTGTAGGGGAGTCCCAACTTAGCCCATCACAAGCTCTCACGGTCAATGAAGGATATTCTTCTAGCGGGAAGACCCGATCAGGCTCGGAATCCCGGTTACAAGACATCCTCGACAATGGTAAAACTAAACCAGCAACACCGCCCGAATGTGCCAACTAAATCCTGATAGGAGCTGCACATATCTCGTTCTTAGGGCACACCGGATGAGCAAGACGTCGGGTAGGCCAGCCCAGAGTTGCCCCTGGTAGCCCCGGACATCGCTCAGTTGGACCAACACTTAGAGAAGCACTGGCCCCGGGGGGGGGGGGGGGGGGTTAAAATAAAGATGACCCTTGAGTCCGCGAAACCCAAGGGAAAAATGCTAGGTGGCGAATGGTAAAACCAATGTTGGGCATTGCTGGAAGAGTTTTATTCAAGGCGAACTGTCAAGGGGTTCCCATTATAACCCAACAGCGTAAGCAACGCAAAATCTAGGAACATAACACCGATATGACAGAAACTAGGGCGGCAAGAGTGGAACAAAACACTAGGCAAAAGGACGAGCTTTCCACCCTTTACCAAGTATATAGGTGCATTAAGATAACAAGATAATATAGTGATATCCCAACAATAAACAATGTTCCAACAAGGAACGATCTCCAATCTTCACCTGCATCTAGCAACGCTATAAGAGGGGCTGAGCAAAGCGGTAACATAGCCAATCAACGGTTTGCTAGGACATGGTGGGTTAGAGGTTGACATGGCAATTTGGGAGGCATGAAAGCAAGTGGTAGGTATTGTGACGCCCGGGTAATTAAGCTACAGTAATCCTCACTAATGATGCCACGTCACCTCTGTCACTGTAGTTAATCTCGGGTTAAATCAAAACGGTTTCGATATTCAATTCAAAATTATGATGGTAATAAAAGTTTTCAAAAAAAAATAAAAATAAAAAATAATAATAAAACAAAAATGTTTGGTGGTTGCCAAATATTACAAAGATAATTATGGTGTATGGTTCACAATTTTATAAAATGCCTAAGTGTTTATAAATAAATAAAAACAGAAAAGAAAATAAATAAAAAGAAAACAGAAAGCAAATCAAAAAAAAAGGGAAAGACCCCCCCCCACACTGGGCCTCGGCCCAGCTGGCCACCCACCCTCGGCCCAGCCGGTGGCCTGCCAGGCCGGCCCACTCCCCCCTAGCCTATAACCCCGTGGGGGCACCGAACCCTAGCCCGACCCCCACTTCCCCCCCCACGCCGCCACTCCCTCTCCCCCGTCCCCCGATCTGGATCGGGAGGAGAGCCCGATCCTGTCGCCCCCGACGCCGGCGCCCCACCCCACCGGCGCTCGTCCTCCTCCCCTCCTCCCCGACCGGCCGCGCAGGACGCCCGACCCCCCCCCCCCCCCCTCGTCGCCTCGGGACCGTCCCCGACTCCCACCTCGCCGGATCCGCATCGCCGGACGGCCGCCGCCTCGACCTCCTCCCCGCCGGACGCCCCCGACCACCCCCGAGCCCGCTTCCGAGACCCCACGCGTCCCCCCCCCGTGAGCTTCCCCCTTCGCCCTCCTCTCCCCCTAGGTCGCCTCGGGCGTCGCCGCTCGATGCGCTCCGGCGCCACCGTCGCCCGCGCCGGGCCATCTCGCCCCCGGCCCCTCCCCGCTTCCCCGTGCGGCTCCCCTGCCGCTGCTCTACCTCCCCCCCCCTGCGCACGCGCCGCATCGCCCGCGCCCCGCGCGTGGACTCGCCCGCCCCTGCTTTCCCTTGACGCGCTCACCGCGCCCACGCCCATGCCCAGCTGCTGCGCTGAAGCCGCCACGCCTCGTTTTCCCCTGCTGCTGCTCCCCTGCCGCCGGCGGACTGCTAGTCGCCGGTCCCGCAATCCGTCTCCCCCGTGCCTGCCGAAGCCGCCACGACTCGTCTCGCCGGAGCCGTGCCCCGCAGCTCCCCGCGCTCGGCGCTGCTCCCGTCGTCGCTGGCCACCGAGGCCCCGGGCACGCTCGCCCTCGCCTCTCACGGCCTCGGGTGCGAGCACCCGCACCCGTGCGCCCATCGCCCGCCTTCCCTCGCCTGTTTGGGCGGCGCCCTTTGGCACAAACCGCTATGGCCCCTTGGGGCCTATGACATGTGGGGCCCAGCCCCCAGAACGTTTAATTAAAAAAATAAAAAAAAAGAATTTTAAAAATATATAAATGTATAATAAATAAATAATTAATAATATAAATAATTAATTAATTAACTTAATTAATTCTGATTAAATTAACTAATTAAGGTTAATTAACCTAATGACTAATTAACCTAATTAACTACTGTTAATTAACTAACAGAGTATGACAAGTAGGACCCATGCGTCAGTTTGACTAGGTCAACTGACTAGCTGACTGCTAACATCACCCTGACATCATGCTGATGTCATAATTGCCTTTTCTAACTAAATTAATTCTGTTAAATCTAAAAATGATTTAAATCTTTTAAAATTAATAGAAAATAAACCGTAGCTCGGATCGAAAAACTTTGTAGATGAAAGTTGCTCAGAACGACGAGACGAATCCGGATACGCAGTCCGTTCGTCCGCCACACACCCCTAACCTATCGAACCCGCAACTTTCCCCCTCCGGCTCCTCTGCCCGAAATCACGAAACACCGGGAATACTTTCCCGGATGTATTCCCCCTTAACCGGTACCACCTCATACCACGTTAGGGCACGCCTAGCATCGTTACTTGTCATGTCATGCTTCACTAAGCATATGCTTGCATTATATTTATTGTTTCTTCCCCCTCTTCTCTCTCTAGACACCGAGACCGACGCCGCCGCTACCCAGTACGACTACGGAGTTGACGACCCCTCTCTCTTGCCAGATCAACCAGGCAAGCCCCCCCTTTGATCACCAGATATCGCCTACTCTCCTCTATACTGCTTGCATTAGAGTAGTGTAGTATGTTACTGCTTCCCGTTAATCCTATACTGATGCATAGCCTGTCCTTGCTACTACTGTTGTTACCATTACCTGCTATCCTACTGCTTAGTATAGGATGCTAGTGTTCCATCAGTGGCCCTACATTCTTGTCCGTCTGCCATGCTATACTATCGGGCCGTGATCACTCGGGAGGTGATCACGGGTATATACTATATACTTTATACATGATACATGTGGTGACTAAAGACGGGTAGGCTCGTAGGAGCACCCGCGAGTGGATCTTTGAGGCGGAGCGACAGGGCAGGTTCCGACCACCTAGGAGAGAGGTGGGCCTGGCCCTGGTCGGCGTTCGCGGATACTTAACATGCTTAACGAGATCTGGGTATTTGATCTGAGTCTGGCCATTTGGTCTATACGCACTAACCATCTACGCGGGAGTAGTTATGGGTATCCCGGCGTCGTGGTATCAGCCGAAGCCTTCGTGACGTCAGCGACTGAGTGGCGCGCGCCGGATTGGACTGGAAGGCCACTAGGCTAGGTCTTCTTTCGGCCGCGTTCGCAACGTGCAGGTGTGCAAAGGGCGATGGGCCCAGACCCCTGCGCCATAGGGTTTAGACCGGCGTGCTGACCTCTCTGTTGTGCCTAGGTAGGACTGCGACGTGTTGATCTTCCGAGGCCGGGCATGACCCAGGAAAGTGTGTCCGGCCAAATGGGATCGAGCGTGTTGGGGTATGTGGTGCACCCCTGCAGGGAAGTTTATCTATTCGAATAGCCGTGTCCCTCGGTAAAAGGACGACCCGGAGTTGTACTTTGACCTTATGACAACTAGAACCGGATACTTAATAAAACTCACCCTTCCAAGTGCCAGATACAACCGGTGATCGCTCTCTCACAGGGCGACGAGGAGAGGATCATCGGTTAGGATTATGCTATGCGATGCTATTTGGAGGACTTCAGTCTACTCTCTTCTACATGCTGCAAGGCGGAGGCTGCCAGAAGCGTAGTCTTCGAAAGGACTAGCTATCCCCCTCTTATTCCGGCATTCTGCAGTTCAGTCCACATGTGATAGCCTTATTCCAGTTGATACCGATGCATACATATGTAGTGTAGCTCCTTGCTTGCGAGTACTTTGGATGAGTACTCACGGTTGCTTTCTCCTTCTTTTCCCTCTATCCCTTCTACCTGGTTGTCGCAACCAGATGTCGGAGCCCAGGAGCCAGATGCCACCGTCGATGACGACTCCTGCTACACCGGAGGTGCCTACTACTACGTGTTGCCCGCTGACGACGACCAGGAGTAGTTAGGAGGATCCCAGGCAGGAGGCCTGCGCCTCTTTCGATCTGTATCCCAGTTTGTGCTAGCCTTCTTAAGGCAACTTGTTTAACTTATGTCTGTACTCAGATATTGTTGCTTCCGCTGACTCGTCTATGATCGAGCTCTTGTATTCGAGCCCTCGAGGCCCCTGGCTTGTAATATGATGCTTGTATGACTTATTTTATTTGTAGAGTTGTGTTGTGATATCATCCCGTGAGTCCCTGATCTTGATCGTACACATTTGCGTGCATGATTAGTGTACGGTCAAATCGGGGGCGTCACAAGTTGGTATCAGAGCCGACTGCCGTAGGAATCCCCCTTCCACACTTCTTGGCCGAAGTCGAGTCTAGACATTGCAAAACTTTTTACTAACCTGGCTGTGTGCCTTACGGGCCCACGTCGCCATCGGGTGATATTAGGATCTTTTACTCCTCGATCCTTACTCTGGGACTCTGATCTCTCTTCTACTCGGGTTAAACGAATTTACTAACTCTGACACTAGGATCCCGTTACGACATTCACCCCAAAGTTGGATAAGACCTAGTTATTCTTTAGAGTAGTATTTGAACATTGTCCACCTTGTCATTTGACTCCTGTGAAAACATCTTTGTTTTCAGATGGAACCCACGAGGCAGGTCGTGCGACACACGACGGCCATTGGTGCCTCAGGATCACCTGCTGTGTTGGTTGAGATGATGACCTATCTGGGTTATCGCTGGCACCCTGAGTACACCGTCTATGAGGAGTATCAGGATTTCAACCAGGAGCAGTACCGTGCCGTCGTCCACCTCTACTCTCGGGAGTATGACTCCACTACTGTGCTGCACACTGCTCATGGTGTTGGAGTGACTATCGATATGGCGGTCCACGATGCTGCTTATGCTGCTCTGACACGTCTTTGTGGTGAGTATCAGGAGTTGGACACCTCCCCCTTCAGGCACATTGCTATCGCATCCGATGTTGGTGCGGAGGGTTACTACACTACGGCCTACTCCACTGTCACCCGCGAGCCCTACTACCATCAGAACCTGGTTCTGCATGCTGATGGGCTGGATAGAGCTAACCGAGCTCTTCGACACGAGTTGTACACCACCCGTCAGCACCTGTATCGTGCCCTGACACTGTTGCACCCCTTTGTCCGATCTGGTGATCTGACGCGTTCTGCGATCTACCCCGCCAGGACCGTGATGCCCCAGGGCGTCGGCTGGCCAGATGTGGGAGGCTACTCTCCTGCACTTGGTCCTCTCCTGCCACCTGCGCATCGGGTTCCGCACCAGAGTATCCGCGGACCCCAGGCTACTCACGTGGAGGTCTTTCCTTCACGTCACTACCAGCTGTCGGGCTACACCTACCTCCACAGTACCGCGTGGGACTGATGTAGACTTGCTTGTTAGTGTTAGATGCATTCGCCGCGAGCCTGTGTGCCGCCTATGATGTCTTAGTCTATGTATTGAACACTGTGTAACGAACTCTATGCATGATCTCTTTTGTAAGATATGCCGACTACTATGTGGTATCTATCGTGCTGCTTTCGTTGTGCATGTTTCATCATGAATGATGCTTGTTTTTACAATTCCTCGATGCTGAACTACCCCTGTTAAACACTGGCAGGATGGTTAGACCAGGTGGTCGTGGTCGTGGTGGCAACGCCCCACCACCGCCTGAGTACATGGCTGGTATGATCCAACAGCTTGAGATGAATCGCCAGTTCATGGAGAATATGATGGCTCAGTTTCCTCGCCCCAATATGAACCAGCAGCCAACCCCAGTAACCCTGCAGGATTTCATGCGCCTGAACCCAACAGTGTACCGCAGCTCAACCCAGCCTCTGGATGCTGATGACTGGCTCCGTGACATCACCTATGAGATGGAGTCTGCTGATGTAGCCCCTGCCAGCTATGTCACCTTTGCTTCCTTCTTCCTGAAGGGACCCGCAGCTCAATGGTGGGACAGCCACAGGCGTACTCTGCCAGCTGGAACAATCATCACCTGGCCAGACTTCCAAGCTGCCTTCCGTGCTCGCTTCATTCCTCAGGGAGTCATGGACCGGAAGAAGCGTGAGTTCCGCAACCTCACCCAAGGCAACAAAACTGTGGAAGCTTATCAACGGGAGTTTCTGGACTTGTCCCGCTATGCTGAAGAGGACATTGCAACTGATGCACGCAGACAGGAGAAGTTCCGGGATGGCCTTCAAGCTGACATCAAACTCGCACTTCTAGTGCATGACTTTGCTGATTTCTCCACTCTGGTGAACAAAGCCATCAATGTCGAAACTGGTCTGCAGGAATACCAGAGCTCTCACAGGCGCAGCCGTGACACGGGCTCATCTTCGGGTCCGTCCTCGCAGAAGCGCAAGATATGGATTCCCAACAGCGTGTACCAGCCTAATACACCTGCCCCAAGGCAGTCCTATGCTGCACCTCGTCTGCCTACTGCTCCAACTAGGCAGCCAAGGCTTCCAGCTCCACCACCCCAAGCTCCTGTTCCTACTCCCGAGAATGGTTTGTGCTTCAGGTGTGGACAGCTAGGGCACCGTGCTAGGGAATGCAACCAGAAACAGAATCAACTGGCCCTTCCAGCAACTGGCCGTGGAAACAACCAGCCCCGCAACAACAATGCCAAGTCTTATGGTCGCGTTCATGCCAACCATGTTGATCTGACCGAAGCCCAAGACCAGCCTGCTACCGTGATGGGTACACTCCTCGTAAATTCAGTACCAGCATCTGTCTTATTTGATACAGGGGCATCACATTCATTCATATCAGCTGAGTTTGCATTCATGCATGGCATTAAATACGAAGAGATGAACACTGCGATTGTGGTACACACCCCTGCGGGCCAGTGTCAAACCTCTATGGTTAGTCACAACGTCCCCGTTGAAATTGAAGGACTGGAATTCCTTGCCTCCCCCATCGTACTAAAATCTTGTAGCATCGACCTCATTCTGGGAATGGATTGGTTGAAAGCGCATACTGCTTCTATAGTTTGCGCCACTAAGGTCGTCCATCTGCTACACCCTTCTGATGAAATAATAGCTTATCAAGCTCATCTAGTTCAGAACGCCGAGGCACGGCTTTATGCCTTGAATGCGTTGAACGCTGCACCACTCGAGGGCATTGAAAACATTCTCGTCGTTCGTGAATTCCAAGATGTCTTCCCAGAAGAACTTCCAGGGATTCCCCCTGCTAGAGCTGTCGAATTCATCATCGACTTGAAACCCGGCACCACCCCTATAGCTAAACGACCCTATAAGATGCCGCCGCATGAACTCATTGAGCTTAAGGAGGAAATCGACAAATCTCTTGTCAAAGGTTTCATTCGTCCAAGTTTCTCTCCTTGGGGAGCACCTTCTCTCTTTGTTAAGAAAAAGGATGGGACAAACCGATTAGTCCAAGACTACCGTCCTATAAACCAAGCTACCATCCAGAATAAATACCCTCTTCCTCGGATCAATGATCTTTATGATCAACTGGCTGGTTCATCAGTGTTCTCCAAACTCGACTTGAGGTTGGGTTACCACCAGATCCGTGTTCGTGAAGAGGACATCCCAAAAACCGCCTTCGTGACTCGGTATGGGTCATATGAGTACACCGTCATGTCATTCGGCTTAACGAATGCTCCCGCCACCTTCTCTCGTCTGATGAATTATATATTCATGGATTACCTCGACAAGTTCGTCGTGGTATATCTGGACGATATCCTTGTATTCTCCAAGAACGAGGAAGAACATGCTGTACATCTGCGTCTTGTGCTAGAGAAGCTTCGAGAACATCAGCTGTATGCTAAGTATTCCAAGTGTGAATTCTGGCTTCCCGAAGTAACCTATCTTGGGCATGTCATCTCCAAAGATGGTATTGCCGTCAACCCTGAACGAGTTCAGGCTATTCTCGATTGGACTCCCCCGAAGAATGTGAAGCAAGTCCGAAGTTTTCTCGGTCTCGCCAGCTATTGCCGTCGATTCGTCGAGAACTTCTCCAAGATTGCCAGGCCTCTGACTAATTTATTGCATAAGGGTGTCAAGTTTGACTGGACAGACAAGTGTCAGGAAAGTTTCCAGGCGCTCAAAGACAAATTGACTTCTGCCCCCGTGCTTGCACCACCTGATACTAAGAAGGACTTCGTCATTTACTGCGACGCTTCCCGTCAAGGATTAGGTTGTGTCCTAATGCAAGAGCGCAGAGTGATTGCTTATGCCTCTCGTCAATTGCGCCCTCACGAAGAAAACTACCCAGTTCACGACCTCGAGCTTGCTGCTGTCATTCATGCACTAAAGCAGTGGCGACATTACCTTCTCGGTAATCGTTGCGAGATCTTCACCGACCATCAAAGTCTGAAGTATCTGTTTACTCAGCCAGATTTGAACCTACGCCAGCAAAGATGGATGGAGACTGTTGCAGACTTTGACGTGGATATATCATATACCCCCGGCAAGGCTAATGTGATGGCTGTTGCCTTGAGCCGCAAGTCTTACTGCAACTACCTCCAGGTTCATAAAGTTCAGCCCTCGCTTACCGAAGAATTTAGAAGGCTGAACCTCCATATTGTTCCTCCGGGATCACTCGCTCCCCCTCCCGAAGGTTTCCCCAAACAGAACCTCCATGTTGTTTCCAAGGGTTCTCTCAATACCCTGGTTGCGAAACCAGATCTTGTGGACACCATCAAATGGATACAGAAGTGTGACGATGAAGTCCTCAAGATTAAGCGCGACCTCAAAAAAGGAAAGCCCTCATTCTTCACGATCGCCGACGATGGCGCCTTGTATTTCAAAGGCCTCTTAGTGGTACCTTGTTCGAAGAAAAACCTGGATAAGACTAAAAGGGTTATGCAAGAAGCCCATGATACGCCTCTGTCCATCCATCCTGGTAGTACCAAGATGTACCAGGATATTCGTCAAAGATTTTGGTGGTCTAATATGAAGCAGGACATTGCTCGTCATGTTGCTGAATGTGACGTTTGTCGCCGAATCAAAGCAGAGCATCAAAGGCCTGCTGGAACTCTGCAACCTATCTCTATTCCTGAATGGAAATGGGACCATGTTGAGATGGACTTCGTCACTGGTTTTCCCAAATCGCAGAAAGGTAATGATGCTATTCTTGTCGTCATTGACCGGCTTTCCAAAGTTGCCCATTTTCTGGCGGTCAAAGAGACAATCACGGCTAGTCAGCTTGCTACTCTCTACATGGCCAGAATTGTTTCACTTCACGGTATCCCACTGGTTATCAGTTCAGACCGTGGCAGCTTATTCACTTCAAGGTTTTGGGCAAGTTTCCAAGAAGCTATGGGGACTCATCTGTCGTTCAGTACTGCGTTCCATCCTCAGTCACAAGGGCAAGTTGAACGTGTCAACCAAGTTCTCGAAGACATGCTTCGAGCTTGTGTAATCTCATTCGGCAAGAAATGGGAGGAATCTCTTCCATATGCCGAGTTCTCTTATAATAATAGCTATCAAGCTAGTCTGAAGATGTCCCCCTTCGAAGTGCTTTATGGACGGAAGTGTCGAACCCCTCTGAACTGGTCAGAAACTGGGGAACGCCCACTCTTCGGTCCGGATATTATCCAACAGGCCGAAGAACAAGTTCGCATTATTCGCGAGCATCTCAAGACTGCTCAGTCACGTCAGAAAAGTCAGTATGACCGTCATCACCAAGACATGGTCTATCAACCTGGCGAAAAGGCTTATCTTTGAGTTACACCAATGAAGGGTGATCACCGCTTCGGGATCAAAGGGAAGCTAGCTCCCCGCTATATTGGCCCATTCACTATTCTGGAAAGGCGTGGAAAAGTTGCATATCAACTGGAGCTTCCGTCGAACCTTTCTCAGGTTCACGATGTGTTCCACGTGTCACAACTCCGACGCTGCTTCAAGGACCCAATCCAAGCAGTGGATCATGAAGTGCTCGAATTGCAGCAGGACCTCTCCTATAAAGAGCATCCGGTCCGCATTATTGACCAAGCTGAACGCCGCACACGTCAGAAGGCGATCAAATTCCTCAAAGTCCAGTGGTCGAATCACTCTGAAGACGAAGCCACCTGGGAACGCGAGGATCGTCTGCGTGATGAATACCCCGCACTCTTTCCTTCTACCTCCTAAATCTCGGGACGAGATTTCTTGTAGTGGAGGAGAATTGTGACGCCCGGGTAATTAAGCTACAGTAATCCTCACTAATGATGCCACGTCACCTCTGTCACTGTAGTTAATCTCGGGTTAAATCAAAACGGTTTCGATATTCAATTCAAAATTATGATGGTAATAAAAGTTTTCAAAAAAATAATAAAAATAAAAAATAATAATAAAACAAAAATGTTCGGTGGTTGCCAAATATTACAAAGATAATTATGGTGTATGGTTCACAATTTTATAAAATGCCTAAGTGTTTATAAATAAATAAAAACAGAAAAGAAAATAAATAAAAAGAAAACAGAAAGCAAATCAAAAAAAAAGGGAAAGACCCCCCCACACTGGGCCTCGGCCCAGCTGGCCACCCACCCTCGGCCCAGCCGGTGGCCTGCCAGGCCGGCCCACTCCCCCCTAGCCTATAACCCCGTGGGGGCACCGAACCCTAGCCCGACCCCCACTCCCCCCCCCCACGCCGCCACTCCCTCTCCCCCGTCCCCCGATCTGGATCGGGAGGAGAGCCCGATCCTGTCGCCCCCGACGCCGGCGCCCCACCCCACCGGCGCTCGTCCTCCTCCCCTCCTCCCCGACCGGCCGCGCAGGACGCCCGACCCCCCCCTCGTCGCCTCGGGACCGTCCCCGACTCCCACCTCGCCGGATCCGCATCGCCGGACGGCCGCCGCCTCGACCTCCTCCCCGCCGGACGCCCCCGACCGCCCCCGAGCCCGCTTCCGAGACCCCACGCGTCCCCCCCCCGTGAGCTTCCCCCTTCGCCCTCCTCTCCCCCTAGGTCGCCTCGGGCGTCGCCGCTCGATGCGCTCCGGCGCCACCGTCGCCCGCGCCGGGCCATCTCGCCCCCGGCCCCTCCCCGCTTCCCCGTGCGGCTCCCCTGCCGCTGCTCTACCTCCCCCCCCTGCGCACGCGCCGCATCGCCCGCGCCCCACGCGTGGACTCGCCCGCCCCTGCTTTCCCTTGACGCGCTCACCGCGCCCGCGCCCATGCCCAGCTGCTGCGCTGAAGCCGCCACGCCTCGTTTTCCCCTGCTGCTGCTCCCCTGCCGCCGGCGGACTGCTAGTCGCCGGTCCCGCAATCCGTCTCCCCCGTGCCTGCCGAAGCCGCCACGACTCGTCTCGCCGGAGCCATGCCCCGCAGCTCCCCGCGCTCGGCGCTGCTCCCGTCGTCGCTGGCCACCGAGGCCCCGGGCACGCTCGCCCTCGCCTCTCACGGCCTCGGGTGCGAGCACCCGCACCCGTGCGCCCATCGCCCGCCTTCCCTCGCCTGTTTGGGCGGCGCCCTTTGGCACAAACCGCTATGGCCCCTTGGGGCCTATGACATGTGGGGCCCAGCCCCCAGAACGTTTAATTAAAAAAATAAAAAAAAAGAATTTTAAAAATATATAAATGTATAATAAATAAATAATTAATAATATAAATAATTAATTAATTAACTAAATAATTAACTTAATTAATTCTGATTAAATTAACTAATTAAGGTTAATTAACCTAATGACTAATTAACCTAATTAACTACTGTTAATTAACTAACAGAGTATGACAAGTGGGACCCATGCGTCAGTTTGACTTGGTCAACTGACTAGCTGACTGCTGACATCACCCTGACATCATGCTGATGTCATAATTGCCTTTTCTAACTAAATTAATTCTGTTAAATCTAAAAATGATTTAAATCTTTTAAAATTAATAGAAAATAAACCGTAGCTCGGATCGAAAAACTTTGTACATGAAAGTTGCTCAGAACGACGAGACAAATCCGGATACGCAGTCCGTTCGTCCGCCACACACCCCTAACCTATCGAACCCGCAACTTTCCCCCTCCGGCTCCTCTGCCCGAAATCACGAAACACCGGGAATACTTTCCCGGATGTATTCCCCCTTAACCGGTACCACCTCATACCACGTTAGGGCACGCCTAGCATCGTTACTTGTCATGTCATGCTTCACTAAGCATATGCTTGCATTATATTTATTGTTTCTTCCCCCTCTTCTCTCTCTAGACACCGAGACCGACGCCGCCGCTACCCAGTACGACTACGGAGTTGACGACCCCTCTCTCTTGCCAGATCAACCAGGCAAGCCCCCCCTTTGATCACCAGATATCGCCTACTCTCCTCTATACTGCTTGCATTAGAGTAGTGTAGTATGTTACTGCTTCCCGTTAATCCTATACTGATGCATAGCCTGTCCTTGCTACTACTGTTGTTACCATTACCTGCTATCCTACTGCTTAGTATAGGATGCTAGTGTTCCATCAGTGGCCCTACATTCTTGTCCGTCTGCCATGCTATACTATCGGGCCGTGATCACTCGGGAGGTGATCACGGGTATATACTATATACTTTATACATGATACATGTGGTGACTAAAGACGGGTAGGCTCGTAGGAGCACCCGCGAGTGGATCTTTGAGGCGGAGCGACAGGGCAGGTTCCGACCACCTAGGAGAGAGGTGGGCCTGGCCCTGGTCGGCGTTTGCGGATACTTAACACGCTTAACGAGATCTGGGTATTTGATCTGAGTCTGGCCATTTGGTCTATACGCACTAACCATCTACGCGGGAGTAGTTATGGGTATCCCGGCGTCGTGGTATCAGCCGAAGCCTTCGTGACGTCAGCGACTGAGTGGCGCGCGCCGGATTGGACTGGAAGGCCACTAGGCTAGGTCTGCTTTCGGCCGCGTTCGCAACGTGCAGGTGTGCAAAGGGCGATGGGCCCAGACCCCTGCGCCATAGGGTTTAGACCGGCGTGCTGACCTCTCTGTTGTGCCTAGGTAGGACTGCGACGTGTTGATCTTCCGAGGCCGGGCATGACCCAGGAAAGTGTGTCCGGCCAAATGGGATCGAGTGTGTTGGGGTATGTGGTGCACCCCTGCAGGGAAGTTTATCTATTCGAATAGCCGTGTCCCTCGGTAAAAGGACGACCCGGAGTTGTACTTTGACCTTATGACAACTAGAACCGGATACTTAATAAAACTCACCCTTCCAAGTGCCAGATACAACCGGTGATCGCTCTCTCACAGGGCGATGAGGAGAGGATCATCGGTTAGGATTATGCTATGCGATGCTATTTGGAGGACTTCAGTCTACTCTCTTCTACATGCTGCAAGGCGGAGGCTGCCATAAGCGTAGTCTTCGAAAGGACTAGCTATCCCCCTCTTATTCCGGCATTCTGCAGTTCAGTCCACATGTGATAGCCTTATTCCAGTTGATACCGATGCATACATATGTAGTGTAGCTCCTTGCTTGCGAGTACTTTGGATGAGTACTCACGGTTGCTTTCTCCTTCTTTTCCCTCTATCCCTTCTACCTGGTTGTCGCAAACAGATGTCGGAGCCCAGGAGCCAGATGCCACCGTCGACGACGACTCCTGCTACACCGGAGGTGCCTACTACTACGTGTTGCCCGCTGACGACGACCAGGAGTAGTTAGGAGGATCCCAGGCAGGAGGCCTGCGCCTCTTTCGATCTGTATCCCAGTTTGTGCTAGCCTTCTTAAGGCAACTTGTTTAACTTATGTCTGTACTCAGATATTGTTGCTTCCGCTGACTCGTCTATGATCGAGCTCTTGTATTCGAGCCCTCGAGGCCCCTGGCTTGTAATATGATGCTTGTATGACTTATTTTATTTGTAGAGTTGTGTTGTGATATCATCCCGTGAGTCCCTGATCTTGATCGTACACATTTGCGTGCATGATTAGTGTACGGTCAAATCGGGGGCGTCACAGGTATCATAGCATAGGCATAGCAAAAGAGCGAGCATCTAGCAAGCAAAGATAGAAGTGATTTCGAGGGTATGATCATCTTGCCTGCAAAGTTGTCAGAGTTGACTTGATCCTCATAAGCGAACTCAATGGGCTCCTTGTTAGCAAACTCGTCTCCCGGTTCTACCCAAACAAGACAAACAAACAAAAGGAACACAATCAACCACGTGCAATGCTCAAAAAACATGATGCGAACATGGTATGCTATGCGGGATGCGATATGGGATGCATATGCAAGATTTGACAAGGAATGATTGAACCTGGCCTCAACTTGGAAATCCAAGAGTGCCGCTGAAAAGGTGAGGTGATTTCGGTTGAAATCGATATAAAGATCGCCGGAATCGGATGCACGGTTTGGAAATGGCAAGCAAAACAAATATGGCACCGGTCTGCGATAATCAGCAAGTAGCCATCTAAATGCATCAAGATAAATATGCTACAGCACCCAAACATGACAGCACAATACATGGCAGGGATCCACTCATGAAGCTTAACAAAAGATGAACACTGAGCTACGGCTAAAACATCGATTAACAGGTTCAAACAAGCATGGAAAAAATGCAAATGATAACATTTTTCAGACCTAGTGAAATTAACACAAGTCTGGAATTTAACATCAGGAAGCACACTTTAGAGCATGAAAACTACATGCTACAGGAACTTAAGATGGCAAAGCAATGAATGGCATGAAGCTACTCAAAGCACTTACCAAAAGTCCCTTAGTGACCTTGAGCCAAAAGGGATCAGAAAATACAATTGCAACCATGTGAACATGGCAAAAACATACAGATCTCAGACTTAGTGAAAAACTGGAGCATGCAAATCAGTTAACGAGTAGGCATGTTCCCGAGCTCGATGCACTCACTACAGTGCATTGCATGACAAACTAAGCATACACCCATCAAGAATAAATGGCATAGAATCTAGACATGGCAAGAACAACAACATAGCATGCACGGATCAATAGCAACGTGCTCGGCAAAATCGCTAACAAGTCAACAATCTTCCAGGATTCACGAAATAGCAAAAGTAGAGCTCGATTGACTCAAGCTAGGGTGCTCCATAATTTCAAACAAAGACATGGATTGATATAGCACCACCATGTTTACAAATCATCCTTACTTATCATCCTCAAAAGAGGCACGGATTACTAGGAAACAGCATGAACATATGTCATAATGACAAAATCAGGACAAGGAGTTAGTGAAATTCTAAGTCCCTGAAATCAGCATTACCGAATACGCTAGTTTGCAAGCTTGTGCCAGTCACCGCACATATCACAAAAATACGCGGTAAGCACCTCTATAAAGATGGCATGGCATATAACAAAACTCATGAAGAGCTCAGGAGCATATCATGCACACATTAATCATGGCAAAAATGACAAATATCTATTTGATGAAACAGATTTGCCAAGTTTATCACATAGCCCTCTTCCAACAGCATTTCGGGCCTCAAGATGAGCTCAAATGAAAATGATGAAATGAGATGAAATGATGTACTCATTGAGGCGAAAAGTTTGATATGCTACACGCGCAAATCAGAGCTACGGACACGGAGATACGAGATGCCAAAGTTTGCAAAATAGTTAGGGTTTCGAGGATAAAAAGTCAACCGTCCCAAATAGATCTCAGATCCGGCCCGGGAGCACTGTAGCGGCACGGCTGCCGAGGTTCGCCGCCGAGGTCGCCGGAGAAGAAGCAGCAGCCGGACCGAGGCGTGCCGAGGAGGAGGCCGGCCGGCGCGGAAGTCGAGTGCGGTGCGGTGGCGGCGGTGGTCGGCGGCGAGGTGGGGCGGCGCCGGAGGAGAGTGGCGGCGCCCGGGGCGGCGAGGTCGTCGGCGTTGGCGACCGCGGCGGTGCGGCGGTCGGAGCTCGCCGGCTCGGGCGAGGAGAAGCGGCAGGCGGCGGCGGACGCGATGGGCGGCGGGGAGGCGCCGTGGCGGCGCGGCGGCGGATGGGCCTCGGGGGCCCGGAGTGGGCTTCCCGGCCCGGCGGCGGCGGCGGATCTACGACGCCACATGGCGCGAACTGAGTGGTGGGGCGGTGTGTCCGGCGCGCTGAGGGACGAAAGATCTAGGGTTTGGAAGGAGGGGATCCGGGATTTTCGAGGAGGGGTCTATATATAGGGGTAGAGGGAGCTAGGAAGCTCAGAATGAGGTGCGGTTTTCGGCCACGCGATCATGATCAAATGCTCTAGACGATGGAGAGGGTTTAGGTCGGTTTTGGGCTAGTTTGGAAGGGTGTTGGGCTGCAACACACACGAGGCCTTTTCGGTCCCTCGGTTAACCGTTGGAGTATCAAATGAAGTCCAAATGGCACGAAACTTGACAGGCGGTCTACCGGTAGTAAACCAAGGCAGCATAGCAAGTCTCGGTCCAATCCGGAAATGTTTAACCCCCACACATGAAAAGAGGTAGAAAGGACCACCGGAGGAGATAGGAGCGCCGAAATGCAAAACAGACAATGGGGAAAATGCTCGGATGCATGAGACGAACACGTATGCAAATGCAATGCACATGATGACATGGTATGAGATGCATGACACAAGCAACAACACACGAAGACAAAAACCCAAACCCGAGGAAAAAATAACTTAGTGCCGGAAACGGCAAGAGTTGGGATACATATAAGGTAAATTACATCTGGGGTGTTACAGCCTGGAAACAGTTCTATCAAAAACACGATGTCTCGATCCGGTGGCATGCCTGGTAACTCCTCTAGAAAAACATCCGGGTAATCCTTCACTATAGGCACTTCCTCCTGAACAATTCCTGTGAGGGTATTTACTTGGCTACTCCTAGGCGCATGCCTAGATACATACTTGATCCTTCTTCCCTCAGGGGTGGTGAGACAAATTTACTTACTAACACAATCAATGTTTCCTCCCTACTTTGACATCTAGTCCATGCCTAATATCACATCCAATCCTTGTGACTCCAAGATTATTAGGTCGGATGGGAAAACATGGCTACCAGTGGTTAAGGGTATCTGGTTGCACCATCGTCTAGCCATATACTCTGCTCCATGTGAACTTACTAATAGAGGGGTCCTAAGGGTTTGGTTGGCAGTTTAAACTTATCGACGAATCCCCTTGATATGTATGAATGCGATGCACCAGTATCAAAAAGAACAAGATCAGTAAAGGACTTAACCAAAAACTTACCAATAACCGCGTCTGGCTGCTCTTCAACCTCCTCCACGTTAACGTGGTTCACTTGTCCTTTGTTGAATGGATTGGGCTTCTTTCCACCGCTCCCATTATCGTTTCCATTCTTCGCTTCAGGGCACTCCGTGGCATAGTGTCTAGTGTGCCCGCACTTGAAACAAGTAACGCGGCTTAGGTCTCTCCTGGCGGGTGTGGTTGGATTGGAACGGTTCTGATTGTTGCTTGCTCCATTCCCATTACCATTCTTTGGGCCAGTATGATTATGGGTACTTCCTCCATTGTGGGTGTGGCCTCCATGGTTATGAACAAGTCCTTCCGAGTTCGGGGTTAGGCGAGGCTTCTGCTGAGCTCCTGAATTTTACCTTCCTTGTCCATACTTCCTCTTACGGCTCTCAATCTGCTGCTGCTTCCCTTCAATCATAAGAGCCTTATCTACCAACTCCTGGTAGTTGTTGAATGTTGCCACCATCAACTGCATGCTCATCTCATCATTCAGCCCCTCCATAAACTTCTCCTACTTTGCGGCATCTGTGGCCACATCATCAGGGGCATAGCGAGATAACTTGCTAAACTCATCCGCATACTGAGCCATAGTACGGTTCCCCTGGCAGAGGTTGCGAAACTTACACTTCTTCACACTCATCGCTCCAGTTGAGACATGGGCTTTGCGAAAAGCTTGCTGAAACTGGTCCCATGTAACAGTGGCTATAGGGTAGGTGAATGTGTAATCCTCCCACCATGAGGCTGCTGGTCCATCCAACTGATGTGCGGCAAAATGCACCTTCTCAGCATCAGTACATCCTGCAGTGGTTAACTCCCTTCCAATCCTGTGGAGCCAATCATCTGCCACTATCGGCTGGGTGCTACTGGAAAACACCGGCGGCTGCAACCTCAGAAAGCGGGCTAAGTTGTCAACTGGTGGTGATGGCGGTGGGTTGTTGTTGTGGTTGTTGTTGTCTTGGTTCTGAAATAACAACTACATCAGTGTATTCTGCTGCTGGATCAACTGAGTGAGCTCCGGTGGGAAGGTAAATTCGGGATAACGTCTCGGAGGCATCTGATGGGTCTAGAGAGGAGAGATTAGAATAGAATGAGGTCTAATGAGAGAAACACTACCCATATGCACATGAGACATACACAACCATTTCACTCAATCAATCGAGCAAGGGCATACAATCAATCTAACTATCGTTACAAAAGTGCTCAGACTATACTATGTACATGTGGAATACTACTACTGATGTGGTGGTCTGCTAAAAATATTGATCGGTCGAAGACTCCATGTTGTCTGCTCCGGCTTCGTCTTCATAGTCATCATCGCTATCGCCGGGGTCCGAGTCGGTGTCGTCGATGATGATGTAGTCCTCTGGACGAATCTCCTTAGGTTCTTCGTCTTCTCCTCCAGGCGCGGGGTCTCCCATGAATACTCCTAGATTCCTTTCCAAATCGTCATTTTTCTCCACTAGTACGACGATTTCCTCCTCATAATCTTCACGTGTAGCCTTGAGTTCTTTCTCCAGTTCCATATTCCTTGTCATTGTCTTCTTCAGATCTGTCATTCTTGCGCACATTTGGTTCTTCTGGCGACGAATGTGCTGGTTTAACTCCTGGATGAAATTTGCGATTGATCTATCCTCCCTGGTGTTGATCATCTCCCATTGCTCGTCTCAGCGCCCACAAATACGGTAGATAGTATCCTTAAGCTCCTTTTGGTAAACTTATCCAATGCATCATATGGTGATGTGAGCTGCCATACTCTTTCCTAGACTCCAGGTTGGTGCATCAAAGGAAAACTCTATGGGCTTAGTGACTGGCATGAATGTCCTTCCTGGAACTTGAACTTGAATCATCCATCGCTCCTCTTCTGGTAAAGTGGCGTTGTAAGTCCCGGTGAAGCTTGGTATTCCAATGTTCAGGTACCTAGTGACTTCCTTCAAGTGTCATCCAAAAGGTGCTTCTTCATCCGATTGTGCAAACTTGTTCCTTGCGTCTGCCACCCTAAAGAATAGAAAATGGAGAGGAGTCAGAAATGAGAAGAGAATAGTGATCTAGTTCTTTTAGCTTAGTGGTCGTGTCCTACACTCAGTGTATGCTCTGATACCATCTTGTAGCGACCCGACCTTAAACGGTCAAGTCTCTGTGCTTCAGTGTCATCCATGGATCGGTAATGCTGACACACACAGTACTCGAGGATTTATAATAGAGTAGTAATCACACACTTATTACATCGAATGTCTCAAAAGAGAACTTATTATAATAAATATGGCTTAAGGCCATCTAATACGATAACAGCGGAAGCCTGGGAAGATAAAGTGAGTTCATCAACTCCAACGGCATAACTGAGCTGCACGGCAATGACCTAACAAACCTTACTCCTTGTCTGAAAAGCCCGCAACATAATACGTTGCAGCCCGAAATCGGGCCAGCACATGGAATATGTTGGCAATATAACACAGTAGAGCAAGAACAGAATAATGCTATCACTACATGCATATTTGAGTGGTGGAAAGCTCTATGGTTATAATTTTGCAAAAAGCCAATTTTTCCCTACAACAAAGCAATAGATTTTATTTATCTATCATGGTAGTTGAAACATCATTGAGAAGGTTCCTCCAACTCAATCCCAATTAAAAGTAATTATCAACCCAACAATATTAATTTTGAGTGATGAGATACATATGATAATCCAAGTACTAGATACTCAAGATTGTCCATAACCGGGGACATGGCTAACCATGATTAGTTTATACACTCTGCAGAGGTTTGTGCACTTTTTCCCACAAGTCCCGATCTCCTCCGTTGGATTTCTCGCACTACCGGGTGTTTGAGAAACGGATGACCGAGACACAATCTTTCAGAAACATTAACTCCTTACTCCGGGCAGACCATAACAACCTACATCCCTCTACCTGCTGATCCACCTCTTCAAGAGCTCATGCAACTTACTCAAATATGCTAGAGCCCATAATAGCATGTGGCTGCACATGGAAGTTTCTAGCATGAAATATCTCAGTTCCCTTTGATCCTGGGTGGCGGACCTTAGGATGATCACACGGGTACTCCGGGATATCCTAGGACAACACTGGATTCTTCGGGTGCCCAACAAACAATCCACCCAGATGTGTATTCAAGTTGCCACCTTAGATTGAACCATTAATTAGTAATCTCACATCTATCAAGCAAAGCATAGAAATATAAGCAATACATAGAAGTAACTCCCAGGGGTTTGATGATAACAGGGCAATAGGTTCTACCTCATCAACTACTTCCCATCCCACATGTTAAACACATCCTAATCATGCAATGTTTGAGGATTGGAGCTAATGCATAAAAATTGGGTATGAAAAGAGTATGATCAAAGTGTTACTTGCCTTGCGGATTATCCGCAAAATCTAGAGACTCGTAGTAGCATGCTTCGCACTCCGGGTGTTCTATCACAAAGAAACAATAGCATGCATAAGCAAACAAGCAAAGAAACACGGGTAAATCTCAAATAAGAAGATCTAACCAGAAAGTTCAACTTAAGAACTCGGGTTTGCAAAAAGAATCAAATCAAATGGAGCAACGAAACTGAAACTGCGAGAGAAACAAGATCCGATTACTAATCTAGACCCAAGTCAAATTTTACAGTACCAAAATCTTATTCAAATTGATTAAAACGAGCGAAAAGATAAACTAAAACAAAAATTGGATCAGAAATCACGATCAAAAAATAATCGCTGAAAATCTGAGAAAAAGAAAAACTGACGAACAGGCTAACGAATGAACGTTCGCTGTCTGCGGCTAACGAGTAAACACCGTTCGTTAAAACAAACGTATGGATGAACGTCCGCTAAATAAACTAATCCGGAAAAAAATAAAACCGATCTATTCTAAAAACCCTAGGGTTTTCTAAAAAAACCGGATCGGTTTAAAAAAAACGAACGACGGCTTAAACCTCCGGCGAGGTCCGGTGAGGCGGGGCGGCTCCGGCGAGGCGGGCTGCGGCGGTGGGGTGCGCGTGGCGGCGCGGCGATGGGCGGCGGGGCGGCGACGGCAGGCGGCGGCGCGGGGCTCGGGTGGGGTGGCGGTGTGGGGTGCGGGGGCGGCGTATAAATAGGAGGGGGCTAGCTTGGGGAAGGGGCAAGCGGCGCGGGGGAGGAGTCCCGACCGGACTCGGCTTCGGCAGCGGCTCCGCGTCGGGGACAAGGCGGGCGGCTCGGGCACGCTAGCTGGGCTGGCTGACTGGGCTTCGGCCCTGTCGGCGAAGGAGACCTTTTTTTAAAATAATTTCGCCGAAACTAAAATAAATCCTAGGAAATAAAATAAAATAAATCTAAAAATGGAAAAACAAATTTTCAGAGTCTAAATAAAATATTTAGAATGAGATGAACATTTTCTTGGCCCTAATATGCAACTTTGAAAAACGTGCAATTTTCTAATTCAAATAAAATAGCAATAAACCCCGAATAAAATCAAATAGTTGATTTTAATATTTTTTCCACCAATATGTCATTTATTTTGGAGAAGACACATTATCTCCTCTCATTTATTTTAATATGAAATATTTTCGGAGTTAAAAATAATTAAAACAAAAAAAATCTTCGTTTCAATATTTGATAAAACTCAAATATGAAAACAGGGAAATCCCCAAGTCTCTCCGAGGGTCCTTGTGTTGCTTAGGATTTTGAGGATCGCGAAACGAAATGCAGTAAAATATGATGTGCATGAATGATCTATGTATAACATTCCAAATTGAAAATTTGGGATGTTAAAGTGCATAATAAAGCCCATAAACATCCAAAATAGATAATATAATAGCATGGAACAATCAAAAATTATTGATACGTTCGAGACGTATCAACTGTTATGTGATGAAGTCAGCGCATGGTTTATTTATTGATTGTCTTCCTTTTGAGTGGCAGTCGAGGACGAGCGATGGTCTTTCCTACCAATCTATCCCCCTAGGAGCATGCGCGTAATACTTTGCTTTGATAACTTGTAGATTTTTGCAATAAGTATGTGAGATCTTGATGACTAATGTTGAGTCCATGGATTATACACACTCTCACCCTTCCACCATTGCTAGCCTCTCTAGTATCACACAACTTTCGCCGGTACCATAAACCCACCATATACCTTCCCCAAAACAGCCACCATACCTACCTATTATGGCATTTCCATAGCCATTCCGAGATATATTTCCATGCAACTTTCCACCGTTACGTTATTATGACACGCTTCATCATTGTCATATTGCTTGCATGATCATGTAGTTGACATCGTATTTGTGGCAAAGCCACCGTTCATAATTCTTCATAAATGTCACTCATGCATCATTGCACATCCCGGTACACCGCCAGAGGCATTCACGTAGAGTCATATTTTGTTCTAAGTATCGAGTTGTAATTCTTGAGTTGTAAGTAAATAAAGTGTGATGATCATCATTATTAGAGCATTATCCCAGTCAGGAAAGGATGACGGAGACTATGATCCCCCCACAAGTCGGGATGAGACTCTGGACAAAAAAAAGAGAAAGGCCATAAAAGAAGGAGAAGGACCCAAAAAATGAGAGCAAAAGAGAGAAGGGACAATGCTACTATCCTTTTCCACACTTGTGCTTCAAAGTAGCACCATGATCTTCATGATAGAGAGTCTCCTATGATATCACATTCATATACTAGTGGGAATTTTTCATTATAGAACTTGGCTCGTATATTACAAAGATGGGCTTCCTCAAAATGCCCTAGGTCTTCATGAGAAAGCGAGTTGGATGCACACCCACTTAGTTTTTTTGTTGAGCTTTCATATACTTATAGCTCTAGTGTATACGTTGCATGGCAATCCCTACTCACTCACATTGATATCTATTGATGGGCATCTCCATAGCCCGTTGATATGCCTAGTTGATGTGAGACTATCTTCTCCTTTTTTGTCTTCTCCACAACCACCATTCTATTCCACATATAGTGCTATGTCCATGGTTCACGCTCATGTATTGCATGAAGATTGAAATTTTTTGAGAACATCAAAAGTATGATACAATTTCTTGGCTTGTCATCGGGGTTGTGCATGATTTAAATATTTTGTGTGGTGAAGATAGAGCATAGCGAGACTACATGATTTTGTAAGGATGACTTTCTTTGGCCATGTTATTTTGAGAAGACATGATTGCTTAGTTAGTATACTTGAAGTATTATTATTTTTATGTCAATATTAAACATTTATCTTGAATATTTCAGATCTGAACATTCATGCCACAATAAAGAAAAAATACATTGAGAAATATGTTAGAAAGCATTCCACATCAGAAATTCTTTTTTTTATATTATTTACCTACTTGAGGATGAGCAGGAATTAAGCTTGGGGATGCTTGATACGTATCCAATGTACCCACAATTTTTGATTGCTCCATGCTATTATATTATCTATTTTGGATGTTAATGGGCTTTATTTTACACTTCTATATCATTTTTGGGACTAACCTACTAACCGGAGGCCCAACCCAAATTGCTATTTTTTTTGCCTATTTTAGAGTTTCGCTTTAAAGGAATATCAAACGGAGTCCAAACGGAATGAAACCTTTGGGAACGTGATTTTCTCAACAAACGTGATCCAGGAGACTTGGAGTGGGCGTCGAGAAACAATCGATGAGGCCACGAGGCAGGGGGCGCGCCTACCCCCTGGGCGCGCCCTCCACCCTCGTGGGCCCCTTGTTGCTCCACCGACCAACTTCTTCCTCCTATATATATCCATGTACCCCCAAACATCCAGGAGCACCACAAAAACCTAATTCAACCGTCGCAACCTTCTGTACCTGAGAGATCCCATCTTGGGGCCTTTTCCGGAGCTCCACCGGAGGGGGCATTGATCACGGAGGGCCTCTACATCAACTCCATGGCCTCTCCGGTGATGTGTGAGTAGTTTACTTCAGACCTTCGGGTCCATAGTTATTAGCTAGATGGTTTCTTCTCTCTCTTTGGATCTCAATACAAAGTTCTCCTCGATCTTCTTGGAGATATATTCGATGTAATCTTCTTTTACGGTGTGTTTGTCTAGATCCGATGAATTGTGGGGTTATGATCCAGATTATCTATGAACAATATTTGAATCTCCTCTGAATTCTTTTATGTATGATTGGTTTATCTTTGCAAGTCTCTTTGAATTATCAGTTTGGTTTGGCCTACTAGATTGATCTTTCTTGTAATGGGAGAAGTGCTTAGCTTTGGGTTCAATCTTGTGGTGGCCTTTCCCAGTGACAGCAGGGGCAGCAAGGCACGTATTGTATTGTTGCCATCGAGGATAAAAAGATGGAGTTTATATCACATTGCATGAGTTTATGCCTCTACACCATGTCATCTTACTTAAAGCATTACTCTGTTCTTGTGAACTTAATACTCTAGATGCATGTTGGATAGCTGTCGATGTGTGGAGTAATAGTAGTAGATGTAGAATCATTTCGGTCTACTTGTCGCGGACGAGATGCCTATATACATGATCATACCTAGATATTCTCATAACTATGCTCAATTCTATCAATTGCTCGACAGTAATTCGTTTACCCACCGTAATACTTGTGAAACCTATGGCCCCCGGATCTATCTTCCATCATATTAATCTTCCAACACTTAGTTCTTTCTATTGCCGTTTATTTTACTTTGCATCATTATTTCTCATTATCATAAAAATATCAAAAATATTATCTTATCATATCTATTAGATCTCACTCTCGTAAGTGAACGTGAAGGGATTGACAACCCCTTTATCGCGTTGGTTGCGAGGTTCTTACTTGTTTGTGTAGGTGCGTGGGGTTGGAGCGTGATCCCCTACTGGATTGATACCTTGGTTCTCAAAAACTGAGGGAAATACTTACTCTACTTTACTGCATCACCCTTTCCTCTTCAAGGGAAAACCAACGCAGTGCTCAAGAGGTAGCAAAGATCCTGTGGGATATATTTTCAAGACCCCGCAAGGGAAGATCTGTCTAGGATACCATCAAGTCCTCCTCTTGGAGATGAACTTTACCCTGTATCTTTCCTTTTGTTGTTCATGTACCTTATGGATCTTGTGTGTTTGATTGTCCAGTGGATGTGTGATTGGACTTGTTCTTTAGTGTTTCTCCTTGTGATTTCTCCCCGTTCTTCCTCGTGTTCATCGTGTTCTTCGAGGGAATCCACTCCAATCGTGAAAGATCAGCCTCTACACCGGGATAGCCCTGCATCATATGGTATCATGAGCCATGTTTATCACGTATTTGGAGTCCATCCCATCGTTTTCTAGCCTTCTTTTGCTTGATTTCATCCTAAAATTTCGAAAATCCCCACCAAAAATAGCCCCATTTTTTTGATTTGTTGGTTTGATGATGTTTTGTTGATTTTGATCCATGGATTTGCTTGGTTTCGAGTGGATCTAGCATTTCCCCAAGAATACCCATCTTTTATCCACGAAATCTCATCAATTTTGGCCCCAAAATCCCCAATTTCCGCCCTAAATCGCGTCCCGAAACTCGCATCTCGCGTTGACCCAGACCCACTAGACGACCTCCTCTTTACCGGACATCAGGAGCCCTAGGAATCACCGGACGACCGGTACTTACCGGACATCCGACAACCATAACCCGAGCTGAAATCAGCGGATTTCCGGCTTGACCGGATGTCCGACGACCGAACATCCGTCCATTACCAGACGTCCGCTACCTGTAGATATCAACTTCGGCTGATTTTTGTTTCGGCCATAACTAATTCATTTGAACTCCAATTTTGACGTTCTTTAGCTCGTTTTGAAGCTATTGTCACCCCCTTCCCACAAAAATACCACCAACATCATTTGACAACATCAAAGTTTTGCAACTTTGGCATCTTTGCCTAGGGCTTTGATGCGGAGCATCCCAAGGTCATCCCCATGGACCTACCTACCTCACCTACGACACCACTTGGACCAATGACAAGAGCCCGAGTGAAGGCTATCGAAGATAAGGTGAACTCACTCCTCTCCGAACTACCACTTTCCATGCATGCGAATTGGCTACTACCTCAAGGGGAAACCCTATGTGTGATCAAGTGCTTGGAGGAAGGCCACGGACCTACTACACTCAACGGACAAGACGGTGAGGATGCTAAGATCATGTCACAAGAAGAAGAACTGCTCGAAGTCCCCCGGCTCCGGACGACCGACGAACCCCGGACGTCCGACAACCTCCAGGCTCCGGACGTCCGGCCCCCTTCGGACGGCCGACGCTTCCACACCCGAGAGAAAAACCATAGACTTTCGACGCCCCACAGACGACCCACGCCCGGACGTCCGACCCCGACCGGACGTCCGACCGACGTCCACCCGAGCCAAATTTATGGACGAACGGACCCTCGCGAGCCTCCGGACGACCGGTGACTCCCGGACATCTGACACCTGTGCGCTGCCATGTGTTGGGCCGGAGCCCATGTACTTCCGCACTTCACCCCCTTTTGCACTAAGACTATATATAGACTTCCTATTCCTCCTAGATAGGGTAGCATTGGTTTAGCTCATATTTAGAGATAGAGCATTGCTCATCCACGTCAGATCTACTCCACGAGAGAGACCACAACCCCTCTTCGGAGAAGATCCCTTTGGATTCAAGACCTCCTTGTGGAGAAGAACATCAAGACCTTCTCATGGAGAAGACCGGCTACCTTTGCATCGTCCCTAGTTGATCGTGTACCGTGTGAACTCTTATGTACTCGAGGATCTTGCTCATGTGTGACTATTTCTTGTTGGTTTTAGTGTTTCTCTTGTGTTTTCCATCGTTTCCCTCCTCGTGTTCTTCGTGTCTATCACGGGATCCGCTCCTTTCGTGAAAGATCGGCCGATTAGGGTTCCACCCTACATCATCTTGGTATTTAGAGCCACGTTGATCACGATTTCAGAGCCTCCCCATTGTGTTGCTAGCCTAGTTTTTGTTGATTTCGTCCCTAATTCTAAAATTCCCCACAAAAATAGCCCCAATTTTTTTTAATGATTTGTTGGTGTCTTGAAATTTTGTTGGATTTGATCTGTCGATTTGCTTTGTTTTGAGTGGATCTACCTTTTCCTCCCTTGTCTACACCCTTTCCATCCACGAAATTGCCACGATTCGACGATTTTCACCTCATCCACCTCGTACACGTGTTGTTCTTCCCGTGCCCGAAAATCGCCTAGGCACCGAACGTCTGACCCCCACCGAACATCCGATGACCGGACGACCGACCCAGCCCGGACGTCCGACGATCCCTGACGAAACTGAATTTTTTTCAGTTTAGTCACCACCACCGCCCCAAATTTCTGCATACGCACCCCTACCACCTATTCACCATCACCACTTCGGCATACCACCACCATTGGTTAGCTGTTTCACACTCCGACGCGTTTTGTCACTTCGAGCTTTGAGAATTTGAGTTGTGGTTCCGTGTCCTTTTGTGTTTCGGCTATCTAGGTACGGTTCGACATCAACATCACCACCGCTCATCTTTGCCACGGACGCGTCATCAACAACGACCACCTCGACTACATCTTGGTATTCGTGCCACCATTTTGACACCATACTGTAAACAAGAACGGTAACCTCATCTTAGTATTGGACATATCACTCTTGCCATTACATTGATAGCCACCATAGCCTTACTCCTTTGCGTCGCTTACCCATCGAGACTAGCCTTTGAGTATTGCCGGCTACGAGACTTGTGCACATTAGTGATCATACTTCCCATAGCATACATACATCATTGTCGCATATCTTGGTATCATCTCTTGTGTCAAAAGGTTGTCATCGCATACACAATTGCTATCTTGGTTCCTGAAGCATTGCATGAGAAAAGAGCTCAAACAACAAAGAGCCAAACAAGCTTTTAAGAAAAAGGAAAAGATAAGCAAAGAGCTTTTAAGCAAGCACCATAGCATCATACAACATTAAGATTGTCATATTAGATCATCTTGGATCATATCATAGAAACACCTTGCATAGAGCATACTTGGGATAGAAGTCGTTCATTTTTGCTTAGTAGGTTGTGCACAAGTCTTTGTATCCGCCTATTGTGAAATCGTGCTAGCGTCTCTCTAGTGTTGTGCAACAAGAGCATTTGTGTGGATTCCACATTTTGGCTCATCCTTGGTTGCACGACCCCACTTATCCTTTTGTGTGTGTGTTTCCGTGTACCTTATATTGCTTGGTCTACTTGTTGCATTGCAATCTTGTGAATCTTTTCCAACATTATTGAAGCTCACTTACAATTGCATCAAATTTTGTGCCACCATCCTAACCAAGCTCCACCATAAGCTTTTACTTGTGTAGGTGTGAGAAACCAACAAGAATTGGTACCAATTGTGCTATTTCCTTGTCCACATTGGAGTGATCATCGATCCACTTTCAAGTTCGGTCAAGGCACATTTGGTATTCGTTCTTCTCTTTCTACCACTCACATTTTTATCTTGGAATGATGGATAGGCCAAGTACCTCTACCAACCCACTCTTCATTGAGCACGACGACGACATGAACTCCTACGCCACCAAGAGCAACCTCTTTGGTTCACAACATGCTTTGCATCAAGAGCAACAAGCAATGAGTGAACGCATCGACAACCTCGCCACCGACTTGCGACTCTCCGATCAACGTACAAGGGATTACTTAGACCACACGCTTGATGATCACAAGCAAGAGAACGACGCAAGAATGGACGAGATTCGCCCTTTGTTTCTCAACCTCTCTTCTTCCACTTCGTCTTCATCAAGAAGGAGCCGCTCAAGTCGACACTCCGACTTCACCCTCTTCGGCTCAAGTACACCGACATCAAACACTCTTCGACGTGCCGCGCCCAACGATCGTCACGCAAGCCTCAATCCTCTACGCGACACCAACTCTCAAGAGCACCAACAATGTCAAACCCACGAGGCTTTTGTGCTAGCACGAGAATGGCAACGACAACGCCAACATGAAGAGGAAGAGCGCGCGTCTACACCAACGACAACGACAACGACAATGCCAAGAACAACAATTGCGAGAAGCTCAAGCACTTGAGGCCCAACAAGCCCTCCAAGATGCAAGTCGAGCCATAGCCAACCGAGGCTGACAAGCTCGTGAACATGAAGAAGCACTTCGCGAAGAAGCTCACGAATGAAGATTTCAAGCTCGCATACATCATCAAGTTCCTCCTCGATCTCGACAAGCCCCTCCACAAGCTCCTCAAGGAAACCAAGTTCACCAAGAGCAGGAAGACAATCAGAATCCTCCACGACAAGAGCAACATGAGGTTGACAACCCTCCTCACCAAGAGCAATACGAGCTTGACAATCATCAACAACATGGGCGTCATCATCCCCGACCCCAACACAATGAAGAGCAACGCTATGGCAAGCTAAAGGTCATGATGAGCAAGTTCAATGGAAGAAATGATCCAGAAGAGTATCTTTCATGGGCATTGAAGATCGACAAAATCTTCCATTTGCACAACTATGATAAAGAGAATAAGATCATGATGGCATCCCTTGAGTTTCAAGACAATGTCCTCATTTGGTGGGAACAAGTTATCAAGCGCTGAGAGGAAAGAGGTGAACCACTCATCACTACTTGGGCGCAAATGAAGGATGTCATGAGAGCGCGCTTTGTGCCTACCTACTACAACCGCGACCTCTTCAAGAAACTCCAACTACTCAAGCAAGGAACCAAGAGTGTTGAAGAGTACTACAAGGAGATGGAGATTGCCATGATAAGAGCCAACGTAACGGAAGATGATGAGCAAACTATGGCACGTTTCTTGAATGAACTCAACCATCCTATCAAGAAGATCACCGACTTCCAACCATATTCAAACCTCATCGAGCTCGTGCATCAAGCTACAAAAGCGGAACGTCAAGTGCAAGACGATTTCAGGTATGCCAAGTTCTCATCCAAGTCCTATGGCTTCTCCAACACCCAAGATTCAACGACTCCAACACTGTCTACCAAGCCTTCTACAAGCAACGTCGACAAGTCGAGTCAAAAGAAAACTTCGTCTACTCCAAGTCATCCTCCTACAACGAACAACTTCAAGCCAAGAGCTACATCGTCATCTACTTCAACCGATGAGACCGTCAAGACGAGTTCCTTCAAATGATTCACATGCGGAGGCCGAGGCCACAAGTCCTATGAGTGCACCAACAAGCGGACCATGATCCTCAACGATGATGGCACCTACGACTCGATGAGTGAAGAAGAAATGGACGCTCTTGAGCAAGTCGCCATGCACCGGCAAGTGAACGATGAAGAGGAACAAGCCTTTAGCGATGAATATTCAAGTCCCGCTCTTATTGTCACGCCCTGATTTTCATGCCACAACACTTAAGCTAATAAGTCATGATAAAGTGTGGTTTGACAAAAACTTTTGCATTATTTGGCTTTTATTTTTGAGTTGGTTTTTCTTTGTGTGGGTTTTCAAGTGCTCTTTAAAGTCAACACAACTCCACCTTCTATACCTCATCTCCTTGCCCCAAGCTTCTGCCCAATGATCATGCCATGTGTATAGAGCAATATAGTATTTTCTTACAAAAATAATTTGGCCAAAAAGTATTTTCTAAAATTAGTTTTCCAAAACCCCCTGAATTGAGGTTTGCACTGCAAGTACTTGATTTGGGGTGTGAAAAATCTTTCAAAAGGTATATTTGAATCCTATTAGATATAGGACTCGCATAAACCACAAAAATATAATTTTAAAAGTTATTTTACTATTTTATTTAAAATATTTTTCTTAAGGCCACAAATGGTCTTTAATAGCGAAAATTAATTTTATTGTTTCAAAAATATTTGACAAAACTGAGGGAAACTCTATGGACATATATTTTCCATATATAAGAGTTTCAACACATGGTCATGTTCAAAATATTGTACACAACCTCCCAAAACCATTTATGCCCATTTCAAGGATTTGAAATATTTCTACAGGAAATATTTTCATAAAAATCTAGGGAAAATCCAGCAAGGCACAAATGCATATTGTGATCACCTTGCAAAGCCTCATATCAATCAAGGTCATTTTGGCTCACCAAAATGCCCCAAAACCCTCTTTGACCAGAATCAAATTTGAACAACTTTGTCGGATTTCGGGTTCCGGCAGACCCTTAAGGTTCGAACACTGGGGTGCGCGCAGAAATCACGTCCTCAACCTCCTCGTCTCGCAAAGATCTAAACTACTAAGGGAATCACACAAGAGACACAAGGTTTATACTGGTTCGGGCCACCATTGTGGTGTAATACCCTACTCCAGTTTGTGGTGGATGGATTGCCTCTTGGGGGGTGATGATGAACAATACAAGGAAGAACAACCTCGCGAGGGTCTGTTCTTGGCTGGGGTGATGAACTGCTATGGGGAGTTCAGCCACCTCTCTCTATCTCTCTCTTTCTCTCTTCCTCTCTTCCAGATCCCAACTGACCAACCGACCGATGAACCGAACCCAACCCCCTGTTGTGTGGGTGGCTAGTCCTATTTGTAGAGGCCCTGGTCCTCTTCCCAAATATTGAGCGGGAAGGGATCCAACAATGGCGGGCTAATTTGAAGGGGGACAGCGAGTACATCTATCCTGACAAAAGGTGGTCTTCGCCTGTGAAAGGCTCTGGTGATGACGCCGTGCTAGGCTCCATGGTGACCTCCGTCTTGTAGTCCTCCTGGTCTTGGTCTCGTTGCACCGAAGTGGCAACCTTTGCCTGATGCCTCGGTACTCCGCGGATATGCTTGTCCCCTTTGCACCAAAGAGGAAAGGAGGACGCTGCGCGCGCTGGCGCCCGCCTGGCGCCCTCGATCGTCATGGCTTACATCACGGGCACCTCACGAGGCACCCCGCCTTGATATCCCCGTCTCCTCGCGAGCCAGCCTGAGGAGGCTGCGCCTGAGGATGCGCCGTGTCGTCCGCCTCGCGAGGCTTGGCCCCTCGCGAGGGTCTTGAGTCTTGTGCTTGATGAAGATGGGCCATGCTGGGCCCCCACTTGAGCCACGCCGCAGGCCGTAGGCAGGCAAGTCTGGGGACCCCCGTTCCCAGAACGCCGACAGTAGCCCCCGGGCCCAAGGCGCGCATGGACTTGGCCGTGCCGAGAGGCGAAAGGGCAAGGGCGAAGCGCCGCAGGCCCTAACAGCCTGCGGCGTAGGACGCCGCGTGGCGGTTGATTGGACGTGGCGTCTCCGCTTCCCCACGACGCCTTGGTGATCGTGCGAGTCGGACAAGTCCCTGCATGCAGAACGTGTTACGATTACCTGTGATCGTGGAGACCGGCGATTGGCCTTCGCCGGCTATAAGTACGGCACCGCGCGTGCCCGTCCAGTCCATCTCTTCTTGCTCTCTCCTTCACCTCAGTTCTTGCTCCGTCTTGGTGTGATGGCTCCGATTCGCCGGTTCTCTGCAGTGGAGAAGGGAAAGGCTCCTCGAGAAGGGCCAGACCCTCTCCCGCCGAAGAAGCGACTCGCCCATTGCAGCCGGGACGAAGAGGACCATCCGGCGGCGGCGAGGCCCTGGGGCGAGCGGGCTCCGCCAGGGTTCCTGCTGCCCTTGTACGCCCACGTCGAGGGCCTCGGAGGTGTTGATGCTGATCCCCGCGGTCAGCGCCGTCGTCGGCGCCGTCGGGTTACGAAGGCGTGGGTGGTTCCTCCTAGAGTCCATGCCGAGGTCTCCTCCCGTGGGTTCGTGCTCCACGTCGTCACTCCCCTTCAGTCCTGGATCCGTCTTCCCCCCTTCTTCGCCTCCATAGTTCCTCCAGGTGGGCCCCTGGAGCTCTAGCTGCAGCACGCCGACTGCAGCACCCCCGCGACCGAGGCCGAGGTCGTCGTCGCTACCCCGGGCGCGGTCTACATGTCCCGCGGCTGGAGGGAGATCGCCCGGATCTGCAGGGAAAGAGGCATCTTCGCGGTCCACCTGGAGTACAATGGCGCGGCGGTGATGTTCTTCAAGGTCTTTGATGCGATCGGGCGCTGGCTGCTGTGCTGCCATGGGAGACGTGGCCAGGACCTCGCCCTGGTGAGGGCTAGGCCCGTCGACCGCCCCCTGGGCAGAGGCGCCCGAGGGTCCAGCGTTTCCAGCGAAGGCTTCACGACTCCGGAGACGAGCGACGACAGCTACGAGCCCCCGAGTCGTCGCTGCTCCAGGAGCAGGGCGGACGCGTCAGGCCGTCGCCAACCCTGATCTGGATGGAGTTGGCGCCGGTGCCTGACGGCCCACTATTGATGATGGCGTCTCCCGCAGTAGCTCATGTAGTTAGCGTCCCTTAGGATTCGTTCCCTGCGAGGAATCAGAATGCACCCCGTGGGGGCTGGTAAGGTGTCTGTAGTCCTGTTTGTTAATATGTATAACCTTTTGACGTGGATCCATGCGAGTTGCCAACTCCGTTATAGTTCAGCCTTCCCTTTCGCACCTCACGAGGGCTTGGTGCTCTACGCCAACAGGTCCCAGTCCCAAGGCGGCATCAGCCGTCGCTGGTATGCCAGGTCGCGATGCCGTGGTCAAGGCCAGGAGGTGAGCGACCTGAGGTCCGGTAAGAGCCCCTGAGTCGCGATGCTCAGGAGGTCCCCTTTGGCGCCCAAGCAGCCATCGCTTAGTGAGAAAGGGAAGCAAGATCGCTAGTACGGAGTTGCTTTAGGTGCAGGGGTAGTGCTGCAGCAGCCAGTGCCATGGGTGGTAACTTATCTTGAGGATCAGGGGCCGTTCCAGGTGTGCCGTTGGGTCCGTGCGTAGGCAGGAGCGGAATCGCTCGGCAAGGTCCTCGCGAGGCCCCCTCTTCCCCGCCTCTGCTCCCCTTTCTGCTCTACGTCCTCGGGTCCCGGCCCTCGAGCTTGTCTCAGCCGTCGCTGGTATGCCAGGTCGCGATGCCGTGGACAAGGCCAAAGGGTGAGTGCTGGAGAGCCAGTAAGAGCCCTGAGTCGCGATGCTCAGGCGCCCCCCTTTAACATGCAAGTGGTTCGCGTGGGCGAGGGCGAAGGAAACCTCATGAGGGCCTCGTCTTGCGCGGTTCCCTCCAGGGATCCTGCAGGGTCATCACAGAAAGAAGATGGTGTTGCCATGGCGGCCGTTAGTCGATCATTAGTCACTCAAGAGCTTGCTGGTTGGAGTAGGCGAGGTGTATCTGGGCACCCGTGAGCCAACACGGGACTCACGAGGCCCTACCTCTGGGCGGGTTGCGCCTGGCACTAGGCCGTATCTTGAGATGTGTCCCCGCAAAATTTGGTTAGATGCCGGTACTCTACGTCCTCGGGTCCCGGCCCTCGAGCTTGTCTGAGCCGTCGCTGGTATGCCAGGTTGCGATGCCATGGACAAGGCCAGAGGGTGAGGGTTGGAGAGCCAGTAAGAGCCCTGAGTCGCGATGCTCCGGCACCCCCCCTTTAACGTGTTAGTGGACGACATGGGAAGAAAAGATGCCGCGGACGGGCACCATGCAGCTAAGCGTGATAGGCAATGCATAGCTGGAAATAAATGCTAGGGGGATACACGCTGTTGGGTCTGGCCCGAACGGCTTGGGGATGATGCAGCCCGAGGGGCGCCCCCAACAAGGCAAACTAACGACGGAAAGGTAAATGCAGATACATGCTGCGGGGACGGACCCACGCGGCCTAGGAGTGATGCAACCCTGGGAGGGTGCTCCCAGCTGAGAACGGAACTTGAAAGATGTCACCTGAGGATGTCGTCGGCGTAGTGGCGTTGGTGCAGCAGATTTGACGGGCTGCAGAAGCCGATCCTCACGAGCCCCCAGGCCCCGAGGCCTCGGGAGGCTCCGGAGGCGCTGGTGACTCCTCGCGAGCTGCCTCCATCTCTGCCAAGGCCGCTGAACGTCTGTCTTCCTGAGCCTCCATGATGCCCCTCATGAGGCGCTGGTACGCCGCAGCCATGCTCGACATGCCGTAAGGCATGCGAACATAGCTCTGGGGTGGACCTCCGCAGCGCCCCACTTGCGAGGGCCAGAGGCGCTCCATTGTGGCGATCTGATTGAGCCCTGGTACGTCGACGCAGACGTGCAGCCCACCATCCTCGCCTGGATGTGGGGCCACGGCTGGCAAGTGGCGGCGACCTCCCATGATCCTTGTCTCCTGTAGCTCCTGAATGGCCTCGTCAACGAACTCTAGCTGGTCTGATCTTCCTCGCCTGGATCCCTCTCGAGGGAAACATGCTGTGAAGCACGCCTCCACATGGTGCCCAAGCGCCTCCCTCATGACCCTGGCTAGGTCAGTGGCCCTCCAGGTGAGAGCCCTCGAGCCCTGCCTGAGGAGGGCGCCGGGCGCACTTTCCTATGCGATGGAAGGAGGGTCCTCCCAAGCAGGCACGGGCCCTGAGGGGCCTGCCTCTTGGGGGGCTGAGCCTGACGACGTCTTCTTCTTCTTGGGGGTGGTCTCAGGAAGCCTCTTGCTTCCACGATCTGGGTCTTCTAGCGACACGGCCTGAAAGGCTCGCTCCAGGGAACACGCTGCATCTCTCTCCTCACAGGGCACCGTGATGACGCCGCCACTTCCTGGCATCTTGAGGACATTGTAGCCGTGGTGGGTCACGGCCATGACCTTGGCCAGCGCTGGGTACCCGAGGATGGTGTTGTACGGCAGGAGGATGTGGGCAACGTCGAAGTCGATGAGCTCGGTGCGGTAGTTGCTACGAGCCCCGAAGGTGACAGGGAGGCGGACCTGCCCAATCGGGATTGTGGAACCGTCGGTGATCCCGGAGAAAGGCCTGGTTGGCTGAAGCTGGTCGTAGGGCACTTGGAGGTTGTTGAATGTTTCCACGGACAGGACGTTGAGCCCTGCCCCGCCATCGATGAGGGCCTTGGTGACCAGCACGTTGCTGATGACTAGGGAGCAGAGCATTGGGAGGACTCCTGCAGTGGCCGCGCACTTGAGCTGGTCTGCCGAGCTGAACGTGATGGGGCATGCCGACCACCTGAGGGGGCGCGTTGCTTCGAGCTTGGGGAGAACTGCATTCACTTCGCGGGCAAACTGCTTGAAGATACGTTGGGAGGCTGGGGCTTGAGCTCCGCCCAGGATGTAGGCGATCGCGCGCGGCTCCTGGAAGCCCCCAGCCCCCTCGTCTTGATGGCGGTCTTCGTTCCTTCTTGGTGGAGGCGGCAGCAAAGGTAGGCCTGCATTGCCATGAGGGCGATCCTCGTGAGGTTGATCCCTCCAGTCTCCCTCGCGAGGCAGGTCCCGCCAGCGGTCCTCGCGAGGCTGGTCGTGCCACCTCGGGCGTGGGCCACGATCTTCCCAGCGCCCTGGGTTTCTTCCTCCTCCTCGGCCGTAGCCCCGGTCAGCACGGTCAGGGCGGCGGCCGATCCTTCCTTCTCGCACGGCGCGGAGTTCTTGACATTCGTTGGTGTTGTGGGTGTGGAGGTCATGGTACACACAGTACCGGCTGCCTCTGGAGGGTTCGGGCAGATCCTTGCCCCGCTTGGTGTCCGGTTCGGCTGCGAGCACGGCAGCCCCCTTGCATTTCACGTCCTTGGCCTTGGGCTTCTTCTCTTCTGGGTCCGCCGCAGGCAGCTCGAGGAGGGAGAGGCGTCCCTCCTCAGCCCTGGCGCACCTGTTCACCAAGTTGAACAGCTCCAGGGAGGTGTAGAGGTCTTCGTGCATCGCCAGCTCCTCCTTCATCTTGACGTCACTCACGCCGTCAGAGAAGGCGGAGATGATGGCCTCCTCGGACACCTTGGGGATCTTGAGGCGCGCACTGTTGAAGCACTGGATGTACTTTTGCAGGGTCTCTCTGGGTTGTTGCTTGATGCGGCGCATGTCGCTCACGGCGGGCGGCCGGTCGCGAGTACCTTGGAAGTTGGCGATGAAGCGCGCGCGCATCTGGTCCCAGGAGGAGATCGTGCCTGGAGCCAGATTCAGGAGCCAGGTTCGAGCTCCTTCCTTGAACGCCATGGGGAACTAGTTCGCCATGACCTTTTCATCCCCGCCGGCAGCCTCGATGCCCAGCTCATAGAGCTGGAGGAACTCTGCGGGATCGGTTGTGCCGTCGTAGCGAGGAGGCAGGTCGGGCTTGAACTTGCCGGGCCACGCGACGCTGCGCAGCTCAGTGGTGTAGGCGTGGCAGCCCGCGGTGGCCACGAAAGGCCTCGGTTGGTGGAGAGCTCGGTCTTGAGGGTCACCACGCGCTGCACCTAGGAGCAAGGCGGGGTCTTGGCGTGCCGGAGCTGGAGCAGGGAGCGCCCGGGCAGCCCCCTGCGGGCGAGGAACTTTTTGGCAGCTTCGCTCTTGCTGCGCTGGCGCCTGACGGAGCGGGTTCCGCCCAGGGGCCAGTCGCCTTGGGGCTGTGGCATCTTCTTGGAGGGGAGGCGGCTGGTGCGCCTCTGGAGCTTCGTTGCCCGCGCGGAGCGGAGTGCAGCGTAGAGGGACGGACGGCACGGAAGAGCCCCCTGCGGCGCGGACAAGCTCGGTGACGCGGTCGAGCCATTCTTCGTAGACGTCGTCGACGGGACGGTAGCGCAGGAGCTCGTTTGCCACGATGAGCGCAGCTCGAGCCTCCAAGGGTGCGCGTAGCACGCGGGACGAAGAGCCGGCTGGAGCGAGTGACAAAGTGGCGGTGTAGCCGTCTTGCCGCACGGACGGGTGCTGAGACGATGCCTGCTGCTCGCCCCCCGCCGGGCCGGTGGCGGCGTTGACGGCGGGCGACGGGGAACGACGAGGACGCCCACCGACGGGGGCCGTCTGGGCGACGCGAGAAGCGATGGCGGCCCGGCGCTCGGCGCGGGCCCGACGAGCGTCGGACATGGATGCGACGGTCGGAGGAGAGCGGAGCGGTGGAAGACGAATTCCGGCGCACCCCTACCTAGCACGCCAAATGTCGGATTTCGGGTTCTGGCAGACCCTTAAGGTTCGAACACTGGGGTGCGCGCGGAAATTACGTCCTCAACCTCCCCATCTCGCAAAGATCTAAACTACTAAGGGAATCACACAAGAGACACAAGGTTTATACTGGTTCGGGCCACCATTGTGGTATAATACCCTGCTCCAGTGTGTGGTGGATGGATTGCCTCTTGGGGGCTGGTGTTGACGAACAATACAAGGAAGAACAGCCTCGCGAGGGTCTGTTCTTGGCTAGGGTGATGAACTGCTATGGGGAGTTCAGCCACCTCTCTCTATCTCTCTCTTTCTCTCTTCCTCTCTTCCAGATCCCAATTGACCAACCGACCGATGAACCGAACCCAACCCCCTGCTGTGTGGGTGGCTAGTCCTATTTATAGAGGCCCTGGTCCTCTTCCCAAATATTGAGCGGGAAGGGATCCAACAATGGCGGGCTAATTTGAAGGGGGACAACGAGTACATCTATCCTGACAAAAGGTGGTCTTCGCCTGCGAAAGGCTCTGGTGATGACGCCGTGCTGGGCTCCATGGTGACCTCCGTCTCGTAGTCCTCCTGGTCTTGGTCTCGTTGCACCGAGGTGGCAACCTTTTCCTGATGCCTCGGTACTCCGCGGATATGCTTGTCCCCTTTGCACCAAAGAGGAAAGGAGGACGCTGCGCGCGCTGGCGCCCGCCTGGCGACCTCGATCGTCATGGCTTACGTCACGGGCACCTCACGAGGCACCCCGCCTTGATATCTCCGTCTCCTCGCGAGCCAGCGTGAGGAGGCTGCGCCTGAGGATGCGCCGTGTCGTCCGCCTAGCGAGGCTTGGCCCCTCGTGAGGGTCTTGAGTCTTGTGCTTGATGAAGATGGGCCATGCTGGGCCCCCACTTGAGCCACGCCGCAGGCCACAGGCAGGCAAGTCTGGGGACCCCCGTTCCCAGAACGCCGACAAACTTTGTACTACCAACTTTCTCTCCTTGATCCCAACTTTTGTGAGAATATTCACATGACCAAAGAGGCTACTACACCAAGTGGTGCATCAAGGGGAAGTGATTTGCTCAACTAGATCTACACCAGTTTATTTCTGCTAATTTCCAGGGTTTGGCATGGTTACATTAGCAAACTCTTCCAAATGAGCTCATCTTCCTTCTACCCTGTCATTTTGTCATGACAAACACCCCTGCCACGTTTCACAAGAAGGAAATCAGTGCAAGTACCCCAAAACCATATCAAACACCTTCTGCATTTTAACTAAAAACCTTGTTTGGGCCTCTTCCACTAATCCAAATGAGTTCTCCCCTTTACCACACCTCCTCCTAACCTCCCTCTACCTTTGTCATTTCACACAAGTCAATGCCCATTGATCAAGGGGATGAAGCCACCAATTTTCTATTCTGGACAACCCCATTTCCACTCTTCTCCTTCCTCTCTCTTCACCCACTGGCCACCCAAAGCATCCAAGGTCATAGCCCACTTCTTTACTTCCCCCTACAGCTACCAGATACCTTTGGTCCAGCCCACATTGCATAGAAAATGGCCATGCCGGCCATTTGGCCGCTCTGGAGCGTGCGACAGTGCGCTCCCGCACTGTAGCCGCCCCCTGCCAAGAACCTCCGGCCACCTTGGGCCTCCCCAGCGCGCCCGACGATGCTCCTCGTCGTCCGCAACACGCTACGGCCTGGTCCCCCTCCTCCTTCTCCCTCCTGCTGCCCCTGCTCGCATGCGCGCCGGCCGCCCAAGAGCTCCAATGAGCGGCCTCACACGTGCGACATCTCTGGCCTTATCCCGCTCTCTCCCTTAGCTCCCCTCGGCATAGTCCACGCCCAGCAACACCCCAGACACGGCGCCATCTCCTCCCGAGCCCTGTGGCGATGAGAAGGAGCCCGCCGGTGCACGGGTCCACGGCACCCCTCGGTTAGCCTATTTAAGTGCCTCCCCGAGCCCTACTCTCCTCACCACTAGCTCTCTCACTCCCCTAATCACCCCCTACGCCACCCGCTCTCTCCAGAAGCTCTCGAGCTCGAGATCGAGCTCGCGCTCCACCGCAGCAGCTCGCCGTCGTCCGCACGGTAGAAGCTCTCCCCGCTGCTCCTAAGCCCCGATCTGGAACCCCCGCACCCCACTGACTGTTTCCCCCCTCTTTTCCGCTCATTTTGCAGTCGTAAATGGCCGGAGCCATCGATGCCCAACGCTCCTCTGCCACGAACCTCGTCGCCGGTGAACCACTGCTCCCCTCCGGCCAACTAGGGCACCACCCGAGCGGCGACATGATGAGAAGTCCAACGGTGCCATCAGCTCACCCCGTCATGCCCGAAAACGTCGCCGGTGAGCTCGCCGGCCCTCTGTCGCAGGGTTAGGGATAACAGGCGGGCCCCGCCTGTCAACCTCTCCTCTCCCTCGCCTCCATCTATCTCACTGGCGCCCGGGCCCCGCCCGTCAGGTTCAAACCTGGCGCGCGTGCGCCGCTCGGCTCGCCTGGGCCGAATCGCCACTAGGCCTCTGCACTGCGGCTGTTCTGGCCCAGTTGCACAATGGCCTTTTTCCTTTTCCTTTTCTGCCACTTCTCCAAAAAAACCCACAATATTAAATATTCATCCAAATGCAATAATTCCAACTCCCATATTTTTCTAAAAATCCCACCTATTTAATGGTATAACTTTTACCCATGCCCAAACAACTTTTATGTACTGTTCATATTCAAATTCAAATTTGAATATGTTAAACCCCTCTGAAAATCCATTTCTCATATTCTGCCACTCCAAAACCAAAACTAGGAATTTCCCCTTCTTAGTTTTCACCCTAGTATTTAACAAAAATGAGTTGACATTTTTCTGAGCACTTTGGTTTTTCTGTTTTATTATTGCCTTATTTTTCTCGTTATTATTTTGCGACGATAGATTGCGTTGCTGACGAAGGAGTTGGACCAGAAGACTTTCAAGACCCAGAAGACTTTGCTGAGCCAGGCAAGTAGCCCTTTGACCATGTCTAAGAAACCCTTTTTATGCATGTCATATGGCACTTTTATTGCTTGCATCGAAGTCATGGTAATGTGGTGACCACTTGTGGTGGTTTGCCTGTGCTGCTTTAACTCATTGACACTTGCATGATGCTTGACCCTACCTTTCTATGAGGGTTATGCGAGTGGGTGTAGTTACGATGCTAAGTAGCTGCTACGCAAATGGGTTGGGTATATGCATGGTGATGGAAGCAAGATTGTTTTCAAAAACTTTTCAAAAGCCCGTCGGGTTCCACTTATGACCGAGGGAGATAATGAGTTGGGTAACCACTTGATGACGAAGTGGTGTACCGAGGCAAGTGTGTGTGTTGTTTTCAAAACAGATTGGTTTAAGTTGCGACCGTTATTCCAACCTTACATGCGCAACCACTCTACCCTTATATGGGAAAGGGCATTATTGATTACCTAGGACGATACTAGCTTGGAGCCCGCATTACTAGTGACGAGAGAGTTGTTGTTGCGCTCTCTCGGGACGGCGTCATGCCAGGTAGGGCGGCCATGACTGTTTTTACAGGGCACCGGACACACCGTTGGTACCCCGTGCTTGTGGTATGAGATAAATATGGGAGCATGGCTCCAAATTCTTAAGATGAGAAATGTTGGGCACGGGGGTTGCTACCAATCGAGTGGACTCTATGTTAGTGTCATCTAGGGAAAGGTAATGATCGGGTGCTTACCCCGGGTACTTGAGGTACCGCGGGTCGTGGATGACACAGAAGTTCCTCGGATCTTGTGGGTAAATTGTGCAACCTCTGTAGAGTGTAAAACTATTCGAATAGCCATGTCCACGGTCAAGGACAGTTGGGTAACCGCTCTTGGGCTATGTACACTTGTTTACAAACCAGTGTGTGTGGGAAGAACTACTTGGGTCAAGTGAAATGACTTGACATGGATGAGTTGGGTTGGAGCCAACTCCCTTTATGTTGATATCTGTAACCAGTTCCTAAGGTTACTTGAATTCATATGATGCATGTTTTACCTATTGTTGAACATGTCATAACACAACAAAATTAGCTTTCTGCAAAATTTGACCTATGTCATGCATTGCTATATCTTGAGCCAAAACATGGGTTGCTTGCGAGTACATTCAAAGTACTCATTGGCTTGCCAGTAGTTATTTAATTGGCCAGGCATGGAAGAACAGGAGTTCAAAGAAGAGTCCTTTGGAGACGAACATGCGAACTAGGACGTTTCCCAGTCAGAATGCCTGTAGGGTTAAGGCAGATGGCATGGGTTCTACTTATCGACGAAGATTTCTGCTGCGAAAGATTATTTGGTATTCAGCCCTTGTGGCTTTATCTATGTAAGACTTGACCATAATGGTCATCATTTGTGTAAGACAATATGTACGGATGTAAGACTCCTATTATTCAGCTTCTATGTGTTCAATGAGCATTGATCTCTGGGATCACTTTACACGTGCATTCGGTGATCACGACTTATGAGTCGGGGTCCCCACAGGTCTTGACTCTCCAACATCACCTAGACGAAGACCAAAGAGGCCTCATATTCCACACAAAGGTAGGCATCAATGGAAGATCCTTCAAGGTCATTATCGATGGAGGGATTTGTCATAATATCTTAAGTGAAGAACTTTGCTCCAAGCTCCAATTGCCCAAGACGAAGCACCCACATCCACACAAAGTGCAATGGTTTAGCGACTCCGGCACTATCCAAGTCGAGCATCGAGTACAAGTCTCCTTCAAAATTGGCGCCTATGAAGACACTTTGGAGTGCGACGTCGTTCCAATGACCGTTTGCCACCTTCTCCTTGGACGCCCAAGGCAATTTGATAGAGGAGTCATCCACAATGGCCAAACGAACCACTATATCTTCAAGATGAAGGGAAAGGAGTACATACTTCGCCCCATGTCTCCAAGCCAAGTGGTCGCCGACAAGCAAGCCACCCATCGTGGAGAGTATAGTGAGAGAGTGAGCCACCAAAAAGAGAGTGAGCGCCACAAGCCAAAATTGAGAGCCTCCACGATGTGCGACAAGAATAACTTAGTTCTATTTGCCACCAAAAGTGAGATAAGAGGAGTGTGTGAGAACCCATCTAGTGTCCTACACTATGTCCTTTTGTGCAAGGACAATGAACCACAAGCTAACACCTCTCACACTCTTCATCTAGTGTTGTCTTCTCTTTTGCAGGAATTTCACAATGTTTTCCCCGACGAGCTACCTCCGTGACTACCTCCATTACGAGGCATCGAGAACCGCATCGACCTCATCCCCGGAGCACCTCTTCCGAACAAAGATCCCTACCGCGTCAATCCCGAAGAAACCAAAGAAATACAAAGGCAAGTAAAGCATCTCATAAACCATGGACATGTGCATGAAAGTTTGAGCCCTTGTGTCGTCCCGGTCATTCTTGTGCCAAAACGAGACGGTAGCTTTCGCATGTGCTCTGATTGTGGACCTATCAATGCTATCACTGTTCGCTATATGTATCCCATTCCACGCCTTAACGATATCCTTGATGAACTTAGTGGTGCCACTATCTTTTCCAAAATTGATCTTAAAAGTGGTTACTATCAAATCCGCATATAAGAGGGTGATGAATGGAAAACTACTTTCAAAACCATGTTTGGGTTGTATGAGTGGTTAGTCATGCCTATGGGTATATCGGAAGCACCGGGTACTTTCATGCGTCTTATGAATCATGTCTTTGGCCCTTACATTGGTGTGTTTGTTGTGGCATACTTCGATGATATCCTTGTCTGTAGCAAATCTCGTCAAGATCATGTCACCCATGTTCACACCGTGTTGCAAACTCTACGAAACGAGCATCTCTTTGCTAACATGGAAAAGTGCCTTTTCGGTGTTGATATGCTCGTTTTCTTGGGTTTTGTTGTATCTTCTAAGGGTGTTCATGTTGATGAGTCCAAGATCAATGCTATTAAGACTTGGCCACAACCAACCAATTTGCAACAAGTGCGTAGCTTTCTTGGCCTTGCGGGTTTCTATCGTCGCTTTGTGAAAGATTTTAGCACCATTGCTTCGCCATTACATGCTTTGAGCAGGCAGAATGCGCCTTTTGTTTGGGGACCATCCCAAGATACCTCTTTCAATGAGCTTAAGAATTTTCTTACTCATGCTCCCATGCTTGCATTACCCAACTTTGACAAACCCTTTCAGATTCATTGTGATGCTAGTGGTAATGGCATAGGAGGTGTGTTAATGCAGAGAAGCGCCCCATAGCTTACTTTAGTGAGAAACTTTTCGGAGTGCAACTCAATTACCCCATGTATGACAAAGAACTCTATGCTTTAGTGCGCGTTTTGCATGAATGGGAACACTATCTTCGCCCTCATGAATTTATCATTCATACCGATCATGAAATGCTCAAGTATCTTAAGGGCCAAACCAAGTTGAACAACCGTCATGCTAAATGGAGTGAATTTATTGAATCTTTTCCTTATGTCATCAAGTACATTAAAGGTAAGGAAAACATTTTGGCAGATGCCTTTTCCCGCATATGCATGCTTGTTACTCAACTTCAATTGGATGTCATTGGCTTTGAGCATATCAAAGACTTGTATGAGCATGATCCTACTTTTGCTACTCCTTATGCCAAATGTTTGACGCACATCTTGGGAACGCTATTACATCAAAGACGGATATCTTATGAGATCTAAGAAACTTTGCATCCCCGAGTCTTCTCTTCGTTTATTGCTTTTGCAGGAATCTCATGGAGGAGGCCTAATTGGACATTTTGGACGCGACAAGACTTTTGCCACTCTCTCCAAGAACTACTATTGGCCCAAGATGTTTCATGACGTCAACCGCCTCACCAACCGATGCTCTAGATGTTGCAAAGCTAAGTCTAAAGCCCAATACCATGGCCTTTACATGCCTCTCCCAATTCCATATCAACCATGAGAAGACATTAGCATGGATTTTGTACTTGGATTTCCTAGGACTAGAAATGGAAAGGATTCGGTATTTGTCGTTGTGGACCGTTTCTCTAAGATGGCACATTTCATTCCTTGCAACAAGATAGATGATGCTTCACATTTTACTAATCTCTTTTGTAGGGAAATATTGCGTCTACATGGTGTGCCAAAGATGATCGTCTCGGACCGCGACGTCAAGTTACTTAGCTACTTTTGGAAGACCCTATGCGCCAAGCTTGGAATCAAGCTACTCTTTTCCATGGCGTATCATCCACAAACCGACGACCAAATGGAGGTGACCAACCAGCACTCCCCACTCTACTTCGAGTACTCATCAAGAAGAACATCAAGGAGTGGGAGGAGTGCTTACCTATCACCGAGTTCGCCTGCAACCGAGCAAGACACTCAACAATCGGCAAGTCCCCCTTCGAGGTCGTCTACGGATTCAACCCAATGTCACCATTGGACATTCTTCCTCTACCACTCCAAGAGCGCCACAATTTGGATGCAAGTGCCCGTGTGACTCATCTCAAGAAGGTGCATGAAGATACAAGACATGCTTTCGAGCACCAAATACAATGACTTGCGACCAAGCTCAACTTCAACAAGCAACCTATGGTATTCAACATTGGAGATCTTGTGTGGCTACACCTTCGCAAGGACCGCTTTCCCCAAGAACGCAAGTACAAACTTCGACCACGAGCGGATGGACCCTTCAAGGTGCTTGCATGCTACAACGACAACACTTACAAGATTGACCTCCCGCGCGCCAAGTACAACGTGAGCGATATCTTCAATATCAAGGACCTCTCGCCCTTCCATGGTGATGAAGAATTTGATTCGAGGACGGATCCTCCCCAAGGGAGGGGAGATGATGTGGAGCATCCCATGGTGATCCCCATGGACCTACCTACGTCACGTACGACACCACTTGGACCAATGAGAATAGCCCGAGCGAAGGCTATCGAAGATAAGGTGAACTCACTCCTCTCCGAACTACCACTTTCCATGCATGAGAATTGGCTACTACCTCAAGTGGAAACCCTATGTGCGATCAGGTGCTTGGAGGAAGGCCACGGACCTACTACACTCAACAGACAAGACGGTGAGGACGCCAAGTTCACGGGACAAGAAGAAGAACTGCTCGAAGTACCCAGGCTCCGGACGACCGACGAACCCCGGACGTCTGACAACATCCAGGCTCCGGACGTCCGGCCCCCTTCGAACGACCGACGCTTACACACCCGAGCCAAGAACCACGGACTTCCGACTCCCCACAGACAACCAATGCCCGGACGTCTGACCCCGACCAGACGTCCGACCGAAGACCACTAGAGCCGAATTTACGGACGTCCGACAAGCACCGGACGTCCGGACCCTCGCGAGCCTCCGGACGACCGGTGACTCCCAGACTTCCGACACGTGTGCGCTGCCATGTGTTGGGCTGCAGCCCATGTACCCCCCCCCCCTTGCCCCCTTTTGCACTAAGACTATATATGGACATCATATTCCTCCTAGCTAGGGTTAGCACTGGTTTAGCTCATATTTAGTGATAGAGCATTTCTCATCCACATCGGAGCTACTCCACGAGAGAGACCGCGACCCCTCTTCGGAGAAGATCCCTTTGGATTCAAGACCTCCTTGCGGTGAAGAACATCAAGACCTCCTCACGGAGAAGACTGGCTACCTTTCTATCGTGCCTAGTTGATCGTGTACCATGTGAACTCTTATTTACTCGAGGATCTAGCACATGTGTGACTATTTCTTGTTGGTTTAGTGTTTCTCTTGTGTTTTCCCCATGTTTTCCATCTTTTCCCTCCTCGTGTTGTTCGTGTCTATTGTGGGATCCGCTCCTTTCATCAAAGATCGGCCGATCAGGGTTCCACCCTACATCAGGCTTCCACCACATCATCTCCATTATCTCCACCGACTTCCGCAACCTAACCCATTTTGTTCCTCATAGCATTAGTGGTTGCTTGAGTTGTGACTTGAGTCTCCTAAGGTGTTTCAGCTACTTAGGGATGGTTGCTTCTTCGTCAACCACCTACACCACCCCAACACAACCAAATTTTGTTTGAGCTTGTTTGAGTTGTGTCTTGTGTCTCCTAAGGTGTTTCGGCTACTTAGGGATGGTGACCTCAACTTCGACATCGTGTATAGTACACCACCATAACCTCCACTTCCGCATTGCCTACTCCCATAACCAATCAAAACCACCATCGCACCCCGCTACCACCATTTGACAATTGACATTTGAGATATTGAGTTCGCGGTTTTTCCTTTTCCTAAGGTGTTTCAACTAATTAGGAACGGTCCGACATCGAGAACACCGCCACTCATCATCACCACGAGGTTGTCATCGTACATCACAGACGGTAACCTCGATGACATCATGGTATATTCCCCTTGCAATTGCATTGATAACCCCTAGCCCATTTTGTGTTACTTTCCTATCGAGACTAGCCTTTGAGTATTGATGGGAACATTACTTGTGCACATTAGTGATCATTGATCTACACCTTCCATTGCATACATACCATATCATATTGGTATCATCTTGGTATCATATCATCTCTTGTGTCACAAAGATTGTTCCCGCATATACACAATTGCTATCTTGGTGTGCATTTCGCATTGTGGCCATATCAAAAAATAATAATCTTTTAAGCAAAGAGAAAAACAAAGAAGCTTGTAAGCAAGAGCCATAGCATCGTATCATAGTGCATTACAATATATCATATACTTGATCATCTTTGATCATCGTGTGAGAATCACCGGGTACCACACATATATAGCATACTTGGGATAGAAAGTTTATCCATTTTGCATCTTATAGGTTCTGCACAAGTGTCGTATCCGCCTATTGAGCAATCATGCTAGTGTCTCTCTTGAGTTGTGCAACACGAGCATTTTCCATGGACTGCACATTTTGTGCTCATTCCTTGGTTGCATGACCCCATTTATCTATCCGGGTGCGCGTTTCCGTGTGCCATACATTGCTATTGGTCTACTTGTTTCACTTCCGAATTTGTGAATCTCTTTCAACATTATTGACTCTTTCTAACATTTTGCATCAATTTTTTTTGCCACTATCCTCACCAAGCAACTACATAAGCTTTTCTTTGTAGGTGTGAGTGAACAAGTCCAGTACCAATTCCACTATTCTGTCATTTCACATTGAGTGAAATGGGTTACATCCTCAATTTTGTGAAAATGTAACTTGGTATTGTTTATCTCATTTCCTACTCACTTCTACTCGAGTCTTGTGATGGATAGGCAAGGCATTTCACCTTCGGTCTACAACAACAATGACGAGTTCAATGCCACAAACAACTTGAACGCCAAGATGGATGCTCAAATGGAAGAGATCAAAGCCCTCATCAAGGCCTACAAGAGATCTTCCTCATCTTCGAGAAGACACTCAAGAGGACATCCTTCCGAGCTACCATCTCCGACAATATCACATTAGCATCGACACCACCACCGACAAGAACGTGAAGGTCAAGAGCTCAACACCAACAACCACTCGATGACTTCACCATCTCCCTTGACATCATCGCCAAGCGACTTCAAGGCATCTTCTCCTACGGACATACGGCATCTTCGCCAACAAGCTCCTCCACACTACGCTCAAGAGAAGCTCCCCAAGCTCAAGTCCGTGACTTCCACAAGCTACTACGACCTTGACATTGACCATGAGATTCCTTTCTATGGGACTCTAGAACCCGAGGAGTATCTCGAGTGTGAGCGCTTGATGGAAAACTACCTCAAGCTACATCAAGTTCCTCCCGAAGATCAAGTGAAGTGCGCCACAAGAAACTTCCATGAGTACGCGTCGACATGGTGGCTTCACACACCTTCGAAGAGATACGACATGAGTTGGCCCAAGACGAAGAGAGCTATGCGGCGAGAGTTTGTGCCTCCAACCTACACGGAGCAACTTCTACGCCAATTGGATAAAACCACCCAAACATCCAAGTCCATCGACGCGTACTTCAAGGAGATGAAGATTGCCTTACGATGAGCCAGCGTGGACGATCCCATTTCAATGAAGTTCCAGTTCATGATGGGGTTGCACAACGACATATCCAAGACGATCTTCCTCAAGAACTACAAGTCCCTCAACGACAACTACATTGGTGCTCTCAAGGCGGAACAAGAACTCATGAAGGCCAAGGCTTCGCCACCCCAACCACACTCCTCAAAGACCAAGCCCCAAGCCGGCGAGCATGAGGCTAGTACCCAAAGATTTCCTAGGCCGACGAGCTCCAAGACGATGCTCCCAACTTTGACTCCACTGCCATCCATCTTTGTGGCATTGACGATGCCGAGTCTACCGTGACTCTTTTTCAAGACGGTGCGGTGACGAGTACGACTACGGAGACCCCCAAGTACCATGCTTTGGAGGCAACCGACAAGGTGGCAAGCAAGGATGATGCTTCCATCTTAGCAGGCGAGAGTGATGATGTGCCATCTTCGGCCTTCATCCATGGCCACGAGATGGTTGATCATGGGATTTTCCCTTCGACCACTGATGAAGCTATGTACCTAGGGTAGGGTCATGGACCTGTCCAGCATACCCTCCCCAAGGACATCTTTACAAAGAATCAGAAGCAGTCGAAGAGAAACCATCATCCACTCGACCGTGGAGATGCGCTCACTCGACCACCTTGAAGACACTCGACCACCAGAAGATGAGGAACCCTCCACTCTGCAAGGGTTAAGACTTAAACCATAGCATTATGAGCATTTATGACATTTACTGTAGACGTTACCTGTAACGCCTTTCCTTTATGAGCATTGAACTCTGTGTAACGGAGGGGAGCTGGGGTCCTGGCGCACTCTATACAAGCCACCTCCCTCCTCTGGGACAAGGGTTCGCACTTTTCTAAACACACACACACACACACACACACACACACACACATATATATATAATCCAGTCGACCGCCTCAGGGCACCGAGACGTAGGGCTGTTACTTCCTCCGAGAAGGGCCTGAACTCGAAAAACTCGTGTGTACAACTATTCCATAGCTAGGATCTTGCCTCCTCATACCTACCCCCCATTCTATTGTCACTCTTAGATCCACGACAGTTAGCGCCCACCTTGGGGCAGGTATCCTAGCGACTTATTGGAGAAGTTGCAATTTTTCCGATCCCCATCATCATGGTTCCAGGCGGAGGTTTTGCTGAGGGCCGCGAGATCCGTCTCGGCGCGCTCGTGTTTGTCGCCGACGACTCCGCTTGGCTTCAGGAGGCACCACTCGACGTCGACGCGCTCCCCGCCCGCAGGGCGACGCACTTTCACGCGTGCATCCGCGTCGTCCTCCTGCGGCAACCGTCGACCCAGTACCAGTCGACTCCAACGGCTTCCCCCCTCCCTGCGACCCACCGGAACAAGCGCACCGGCCGGTCGAGGGTTCAACGGTGGGTGAAGCATGCAGTGGCCTGCCAGTCAGCCACCCCTCAAGTCGCGGCGCTCGAGCCCGACGAGTCTCTCTATGTCCTATTCGATCCGTCGACTGGCTCTATAGAGACTGCATCCGAGTGCGGCAGCAATGACTCGGCAGCGGAAGTCCTGATGGTCAATGGACCACGCGGTCCTCCTGGCTTCGATCATGAAGACGGAGGTGACGGGAACGGCGATTCGTCGCGCGATCACGAGGAGTACCACCCCGAGCCTCTCTCCTCGCAGCAGAGAGAAGAACTTCGTCGCCGAAACATGGATGCCCTGCATACTCCTATAGTTGGAGAAACGCCCGAGGCCTAGGCCTTGGAACAGGCTTGCTTGGCCAATATGGCTGAGCGCACTCGGCTGGAGAACCTACAACGCGCACTCGACGATCGCGCTCGTCAACGTGCTCCTGAGTCCAGTCGACGCCAACTTTTTCCACCTCCGGCTCAGGTATATCGGACATCGATCCAAAACCTAGCAGCTGCGGCCCGGATAGCAGAGTCGATTCAACCCTCCCAGTCAGAAGCTATCCGAGGTCTGTCGCAGATCAGGGCCTTGCTCCGGGCAGCACGAGAGCAGAATACGGCCGTGCCTCAGTCGCGGATAGGATCCATAGCAGATCTGTGGTCGCAGATACGGTGCAGTCGGCCAATACCCGAGATCGCCCCCGAGGCATGAGGGACGTGGAGAGCGGCGTGATTAGTACAGAAACCAGGAGCAGTATGATCGTCGAGCCGATCGCGATGGTCGTCGTCGAGTGCCCACGCCTCCTCCAAGGAGTGGGTCATACGTGCCGCGGCCACATGAAGACAGGCGCCTTAACAGCGTCGGAAGAGGTATTCCAGTCGACCCCAGGGAGCCAGGCTTTGATGCGAGATCTATACTCGTACAAGGCTTGGTTGACAGACACAGAGCTCACCGAGATGGCCATGACAGAGGCCCGCAAACCAGCAACAGGGTGAATGTCTCTCGCCCTGAGTGCTTCAGCAGAGCTATCAGAGCTGCAGTGATTCCCCCCAACTTCAGGTTGGCGACTGGAGTTAGTAAGTTCACCGGAGAGTCCAAGCCTGACACCTGGCTTGAAGACTACCGAGTGGCTGTCCAGATTGGTGGCAACAATGATGAGGTGGCCATGAAACACCTTCCTATGATGTTGGAGGGCTCGGCTAGGGCGTGGCTGAATCAGTTGGCGCCTGGCAACATCTATACTTGGGAAGATCTCGCCCGAGTGTTTGTCAGAACGTTTGAGGGTACTTGCAAGCGGCCAGCAGGTTTGATAGAATTACAGTGTTGCGTCCAGAAACCGAATGAAACTTTGAGAGATTATATCCAAAGGTGGATCACCCTGCACCACACGGTGGAAGATGTGTCTGATCATCAGGCAATTTGTGCTTTCAAGGAAGGCGTCAGGTACCGGGAGTTGAATCTGAAATTCTGTCGGACAGGAAACATGACTTTGACTCGGATGATGGAAATCTCCACCAAGTATGCCAATGGTGAAGAGGAGGAGCGACTGCGAAGCGGCAAGCACAAAGCAGTCGCCCACGAAGCCAGAGGAGGAAACTCCAGTCGGAAACAAAAATGCAAGGCCGAACTAGCTGCTCTGGGTGAGGCCTTGGCTGTGGTTCAAGGAAAGTTCAAGGGGAAGCCCAAAGGGCCGTGGAACCCCAAGAAAGTAAAAGATCAAGATGGAAATGACGTGTTGGATCTGCCGTGCCATATCCACACCAAAAAAGACGAAGAAGGTAATTTCATTTACCCGAAGCATACCACTCGACGTGTCGGCTCCTAATCGAGCAGTTCCAAGAGAAATAGCCCAAGGAAAAGGAGAAGGAGGCAGGACAAGGCTGAGAGTGAAGGGGAAGATGATGATGGTTATCCTCATGTGAATTCCACTCTGATGATTTTTGCTTATGTTGAAAACAAGAGTCGATTGAAAGTCATCAACAGAGAAGTGAACATGGTAGCTCCGGCGACACCCAACTACTTGAAATGGTTGTAGACTGCCATTACGTTCAACCAGTCTGATCACCTAGCGCACATCGCCACCCCTGGGAGGCAAGCGCTGGTGGTCGACCCGGTGGTCGAAGGCACTCGACTGACAAAGGTCCTGATGGACGATGGCAGTGGCCTGAACATTCTGTATGCAGAAACGTTGAAAGGAATCGGCATTCCGATGTCCAGACTCAGTGAAAGCCATATGAGTTTCCATGGGGTCATCCCAGGCAAGAAGGCTGCGTCCCTCGGTCAGATTGCACTCGACGTGGTTTTCGGTGATGCCAAAAATTACCGCAAAGAAAAGTTGACGTTTGAAGTCGTGGATTTTCAGAGTGTGTATCATGCAATTCTGGGCAGGCCAGCTTATGCACGATTCATGGCTCGACCTTGTTATGTGTACCTCAAACTGAAGATGTCCGGTCCCAGAGGAGTGATCACTATCTCTGGTAATCGGAAAAAGGCGGAAGAGTGTTTCCAGAAGGACTCAAATATCGCCGATGCCCAGATGGCCGTGGCAGAATCGCAAGAATACCAGAAAAATGCAAACCCAAGTGACTTGTTGCGAGCCAAGAAGCCAGCCACGGATTCAACATTCCAGTCGTCTGGCGAGACGAAGTCTATCCACATTCACCCGACGGACCCCAATGCAGCTCCCAACCCACATTTCGACCACACTTGACTCCAAATAGGAAGAAGCGCTCATCCAGTTCCTCCGTGAGAACTGGGACATCTTTGCATGGAAGCCTTCTGACATGCCAGGTGTTCCCAGGGGACTGGCTGAGCATCGTTTGCGAGTCAACCCGAAAGTGAAACCAGTCAAAGAGCATCTTCGACGGTCCGCCGTCCAGAAAAGAAAAGCAATCGGCGAAGAGGTGGCTTGGCTTTTGGCAGCTGAGTTTATCCGAGAGATTTACCACTCCGAGTGGTTAGCCAATGTTGTCATGGTCCCAAAGAAAGATGACTCACTCCGCATGTGCTTCGATTTCAAGCATATCAATCGGGCCTGCCCGAAAGATCACTTCCCTCTCCCTCGCATCGATCAGATAGTCGACTCGATAGCTGGGTGCGAGCATTTGTCCTTTTTGGATGGCTACTCCGGGTACCACCAGATCCATCTGTACAGACCCGACAAAATAAAGACAGCTTTTATCACCCCGTTCGGGTGCTTCTGTTATGTCACAATGCCATTCAGCTTGAAGAACGCTGGAGCCACATTTATGTGAATGATTCAGAAGTGCCTGCTCACTCAGATCAGTCGGAATGTGGAAGCATACATGGATGACATTGTGGTCAAGTCACGTAAAGGTTCCGACCTACTAACCGACCTCGCCGAAACCTTTGCCAACCTCAGAAGGTATGATATCAAGCTCAATCCATCAAAGTGCACGTTTGGAGTTCCAGGCGGAAAGTTACTCTGTTTTCTTGGTTCCGAATGTGGAATCGATGCTAACCCAGAGAAAGTAGGCGCTATACTTCGGATGAAATGCCCCGTGCGTGTGCATGATGTCCAGAAGCTTACTGGTTGCTTGGCCGCCCTAAGTCGATTCATTTCTCGCCTCGGTGAAAAGGCGCTGCCTCTTTACCGACTGATGAAGAAATCAGATACGTTCGAGTGAACTCCAGAAACTGATACAACATTTGCAGAGCTAAAAGCCCTACTTTCCACCCAGCCGGTGCTTGCTGCTCCAATCAGCAAAGAGCCTCTTTTGCTTTATATAGCAGCCACTGGGCAAGTCGTCAGTACAGTGCTTATGGTCGAGCGGGAAGAAGAAGGAAAAGCGTACAAAGTTCAACGCCTAGTTTATTATATTTCTGAAGTCCTGACCCCGTCGAAGTAGAGATATCCTCACTATCAGAAGCTTGTCTATGGAATTTACATGACCACGAAGAAGGTTGCACACTACTTCTCAGATCACTCTGTTACAGTCGTCAACGACGCTCCATTGTCAGAGATTCTGCACAACAGGGATGCAACTGGTCGAGTGGCAAAATGGGTGATTGAACTCCTTCCCTTGGATATCAAGTTTGAGGCAAAGAAAGCTATCAAGTCCCAAGCAATAGCAGATTTCCTCGCCGAGTGGATCGAATAGCAACTGCCGACTCAAGTTCACTCTGAGAACTAGACCATGTTCTTTGACGGATCCAAGATGTTGAATGGTTCTGGTGCTGGAGTAGTTCTGGTATCCCCCCGAGGAGACAAGCTCAGATATGTCCCCCAGATTCACTTTGATTCCTCCAACAATGAAGCAGAATACGAAGCACTCCTGTATGGGTTGCACATGGCCATCTCACTTGGCGTCTGTCGCCTCATGGTCTATGGTGACTCAGATTTGGTAGTTAATCAAGTGATGAAGGAGTGGGACGCTAGAAGCCCAGCCATGACTGGTTACTGCAACACGGTGAGAAAGCTTGAGAAGAAGTTCGAGGGGTTAGAACTCCACCACATCCCCCGATTGAAAAATCAAGCAGCCAATGAATTGGCAAAGATAGGTTCCAAGAGAGAAGCCATTCCCAGCAATGTGTTATTGGAGCATATTCACACGCCGACAGTTCAGGAAGACCCTTTCACTAAAGAGCCCCCACAACCCAAGAGCGCCACGGATCCGACTGAAGTCGAGGTCCCAGCTGTGGTAGACCTAATCATGGAGGTTCTGGCCATTACCCCCGATTGGATGGTGCCCTACATTGAGTGCATCCTCAGGAAAGAGCTCTCAGAGGATGAAGAAGAAGCTCGACAGATTGTCCGCCGATCTAAAGCTTTTACTGTGATAAGAGGGCAACTGTTCAGAGAAAGTGTGACTGGAGTCGGTCAGAAGTGCATAACAGCAGAAGAAGGTCGAATGATCCTCAATGACATCCACTCGAGGACCTGTGGCCACCATGCGTCCTCTTGGGCCATCGTGGCTAAAGCATACCGAGCTAGATTCTATTGGCCACGAGCAAATGAGATGGCGAAAGATATAGTCGACATATGTGAAGGCTGTCAATTTTACTCCGATATGTCTCACAAGCCAGCGTCAGCCCTGAAGACCATTCCCCTCGTCTGGCCCTTCGCTGTTTGGGGACTGGATATGGTTAGGCCGCTAAGTACCGGCAAAAGCGGCTTCACTCACGTGCTCGTTGCAGTCGACAAGTTTACCAAATGGATCGAAGCCAAACCTATCAAGAACCTTGACGCTAACACCGCTATCTGTTTTATCAGAGAATTGATATTCATATATGGAGTCCCACACAGCATCATCACGGACAACGGATCGAACTTCGATTCCGATGAGTTCAGAATTTTCTGCGCCTCTCAGGGCAATTGAGTCGACAATGCTTCTGTTGCTCACCCGCAGTCGAACGGACAAGCAGAAAGAGCCAATGGCCTAATCCTCAACGGACTGAAGCCCCGACTGATGCGTGATTTCAAACACGTAGCAGGTGCTTGGGTTGATGAACTTCCATCAGTTCTGTGGGGTTTAAGGACAACTCCTAATCGGTCGACTGGAAAAACTCCTTTCTTTTTAGTCTATGGAGCCAAAGCTGTTCTGCCCAGTGACTTGCTCCACAATGCACCCCGAGTTGAACTCTTCTCCGAAGCAGAAGCAGAGCAGACACGGCAAGATTCAGTCGATCTCTTAGAGGAGGAAAGAGAGATGGCCTTGATCCGCTCGACCATTTATCAGCAAGATTTGCGTTGATTCCATGCCAGGAATGTGATGGGTCGGGCCTTTCAAGAAGGAGACTTGGTTCTTCGAGTGGATCAGCAGAAACCACACAAGCTCGCTCCAACTTGGGAAGGCCCCTTCATCATCTCCAAAGTTCTCCATAACGGAGCATACCATCTTTACATTATCAAGCATCAGAAAGACAAGCCCCTTTTATACTTAAACACTCGTTCGAATAAAATGTAATAAGCAACACCTTTTGTAATTTGTGTATCAAAGACAAGAGCTTATGGTTCTCTCATTCGATTATGTTGTTCTTATTTACACCTGAAATCCCCCAGTGGGTGGGCTTAGTCATGAATCCGTTCCGCCTAAGTTCGAAAAAATCCTACCGAGTGGAGAGCAGTCCTCCCACTCGGGGGCTTAGCTGCCGTCGAGCACTCGCCTAAGTTCTCTCACTGAGAGGCTTAACGGCAGTCCAGCACTCGCCTAAGTTTGAGAAAATCCTACCGAGTGAAGAGCAATCCTCCCACTCGGGGGCTTAGCTGCAATCAAGCACTCGCCTATGTTCTCTCATTAAGAGGCTTAACGGCAGTCCAGCACTCGCCTAAGTTTGAAAAAAATCCTACCGAGTGAAGAGCAATCCTCCCACTCGGGAGCTTAGCTATAGTCAAGCACTCGCCTAAGTTCTCTCCCTAAGAGGCTTAACGGCAGTCCAACACTCGCCTAAGTTTGAAAAAATCCTACCGAGTGAAGAGCAATCCTCCCACTCGGGGGCTTAGCTGCAGTCGAGCACTCGCCTAAGTTCTCTCACTAAGAGGCTTAACGGCAGTCCAACACTTGCTTAAGTTTAAAAAAAATCCTACTGAGTGGAGAGAAGTGCTCCCACTCGGGGGCTTAGCTACAGTCGAGCACTCGCCTAAGTTATCTCACTAAGAGGCTTAACGGCAGTCCAGCACTCGCCTAAGTTTGAAAAAATCCTACCGAGTGGAGAGCAATCCTCCCACTCGGGAGCTTAGCTGCAGTCGAGCACTCGCCTAAGTTCTCTCACTAAGAGGCTTAATGGCGGTCCAGCACGCGCCTAAGTTTGGAAAAATCCTGCCGAGTGGAGAGCAATCCTCCCACTCGGGGGCTTAGCTGCAGTCTAGTACTCGCCTAAGTTTGAGGCCCATCCCTATCCGCAAGGACGACGAGGTGCAGGTCGACTGCAACCTTCTTCTTTGGAACTGCGGCACAAATACAACGTCCGCTCCATCCCTATGCGCAAGGACGACGAGGTGCAGGTCGACTGCAATCTTCTTCTTCGGAGCTGCGGCACAAATACAACGTCCGCTCCATCCCTATACGCAAGGACGACGAGGTGCAGGTCGACTGCAACCTTCTCCTTCAGAGCTGCGGCACAAATACAACGTGCGCTCCATCCCTATCCGCAAGGACGACGAGGTGCAGGTCGACCGCAACCTTCTCCTTTGGAGCTGCGGCACAAATACAATGTCCGCTCCATCCTTATCCGCAAGGACGACGAGGTGTAGGTCGACTGCCACCTTCTCCTTTGGAGCTGCGGCACAAATAAAACGTCCGCTCCATCCCTATCCGCAAGGACGAAGAGGTGCAGCAAGCAAAGTACATTCGAAGGCAAACACAAGCACATTCAAAGATAAACCCAATTCAGATAAATGCTAAAAGGTTCCAAGCAGCAAATTAAAAGTACTCGGGCACCAAGCCCGAAGGAGTTTAACGGTTACATAAACCACTCGGCATTCCGAGGGAAAGCGTATCCAAGTTTCATAAGATTGTTCACTCAGCCGGAGGAGGACTGGCAGGCTCCACGAATGAGTCCAGATCGATCCCATCAGCGATCCGAGTGGCGGCAGCAATGAAAGTCTCCATGAAGGACTGGAAGTCTTGCTTTTTGGTGTTAGCGACTTTGATCACAGCCAGCTTGTCTTCACGAACCTCCTTGCAATGGACTCGCACCAGGGACAGCGCCACATCAGCGCCACACCGAGCGGAGGATTTCTTCCATTCTTGCACTTGGTCAGGGATCCCGTTCAGTCGAGTCATCAGAGATTCCAGATCATTCTGAAGCATCGCGTCCGGCCAAAGCATCGAGTCGACTCGAGAGACAACCTCCTTCAGGCGTGCGAGGTAGCTTGTGGCGCTGGCGATACGGGACTCCAGTTGGAGCATGTTCATCGCAGTTTCATCGCAGACCGGGGAAGCGATAGGGTCCAAACCCGTCTCGACCCTCCCTCTTTCTTCGTCAAAGTCTTGAAAAAGTTCTGCAGCCAAAAGTCAGTTCAATCAACCGAGCAAAATCCAATGGCAAACATCAACACAGTCGGATTAAAAGAAATACCTCCCAGCATGAGATAAAGCTTCTTGGCGAGGGTCCTCAGATAAGCTTCTGCGTCGTTCCTCTTGCGGATCGCAGACTCCAACTTTTCATTCAGGGCGACCTTATCCTGCTTTAGGCTGGTCACATCGCGGTTAGCTTCATTAAGACAAGATGTCAGTCTAGTCACCTCTCCTTCAAGGGTTCCTACTGAAGCAAGCTTCTTGTCTGCGAGAGCGGTTTTGTCTTGGGATGCTTTTTGCGCAGCGGCGAGGTCCGAGTCCTCATTGTCCAGAGCAAACTCCATTTTCTCTGCAAAAGAAATAATTAAATCAAAAAGTAGATCAAAGAGATACATTGAAATTCAGTCGGCAATCAGTTACCTTCCATCCCAGCGGCCTCGTCTTGAGCTTTTTTCAGATTTTAATGAGCCAATTCCAAGTCTAAGTTGAGTTGCCTCTGCTTCTCTTCGAGTTCGGCAAACTTGGAGATAAGTGTACAAGACTTCTGCATGAGGCAAGAGACAGATCAATCGATAGGTTCGAAGGCAGTTCATTTTTGAGTGAATAAAACCTAAAGAAGTGGACAACAAGCTGTGCAGACCCCAGTCGACTGCCGGCAGTCGACCGCGGTCTCGGGGACTACACCCAGTGGGTGCACTTGACGTGCCCCCACTAGTTCTGATCCCACTCGCTCGGCCCGCCAGAGTCGAGTGCAAGGAGTAAAAAAAGATAGAGAGAAAGAACAATTGCGCCGTCAAGAAAAGAAGAACTCCGACCACAGTCGACTGCCAGCAGTCGACCACGGTCTCGGGGACTACACCCAGCGGGTGCACATGGCGTGCCCCCACCGGTTCTGATCCCACTCGCCCAGACCGAGTGGAAGAGCGAAACTACCAAAATGACAGCAACACCTAGTGGGTGCTCTAATTCAACGTGAACAACAGGAGATTGTGCAGAAGAAGATTTTTCGAGAACAAAAACAGTCGGAAAGTCTACTCACCTAGACGTTGGCCCGAAGAGCGGCACTAGTGTCATAGGCAGCTTGACTGCTCTCGTGCACTATCTTCACCCGCTCCATCTTTATATCAGCCTGTCGGATGGCTTCCGCAGCCGCTTCCGACTAGTTGTCTGGGACAGGGTAGCTGGTGAAAAAATATGCACACGACCCAGGTGTGGCTGCTTGAGGCTCCGTGGCGTGGAGTTGGATAGTTGAAGGAACCACAGGCGTGGTCGACCGCGTGGGATGCCCACTAGCCAAGGGTGCAGCGAACGTCACAGTGGCCCTTCCCGCATCTTCAGCTTGACAGACGGGAGGCGTTGTAGTTGGTTCTTGCCGAGCCACCCTGCCAGCTGTTACCTTGTTGCTCTTGCTAGGCTTAGGAGCCACATCTTCATCGTCGTCCGAAAGGTCAATGATGTTGGTTGGAGCTGCAAGACAGAACAGTCGACCCCAAGTGAACCACTCGACCCTAAAAAGATCAAGAATCGAAATCGCAAGAGTTCATACCTGGGTTAGAGGTTACCGCATCCTCCATTTCCTCGTCCCGGTACTGGTATGAAGAGGTCCCTGACATAGCAGCACTGCAAAGGCCCGCATTCAATCGGTTACACCGAGTTAATCGAATCCACATAAAGGACAAGTCAGATGGTTACCCGGAGATAGTAGGAACTGTCACTTTGATCCGAGGCAAAGCTTTGGGCGGTTTGGAAGAGATGGCTTTCTGCACTTTCGGCGCTGGAAGCGGTGCGACCTTGGATTGCTTTGGAGGCTTCTCAGTCGGCATCGGGAAAGACTTCCTGGGGCGCTTCGAGGATTGCCCGATCGGCGCAGCCACCAAGTTCGGAGCGCGTGCCGGGTCATGAGTGTGCTTGGACCTACTCTCCCTGCGAGGAGGCGAGTCGACCTCTTCCTCATCGGTCGATTCATCGCTCTCCTCGTCCTCCTCGGCTTCCGAATGCTCCTCACCGCTCTCGCCCCCGCTCCCTTCTTCTTCAGCGCCAGGGCCCTACACTCCGTTGGGCATCGAGTACATTTCGATGAGGGCCTGAAAGGATAACAATTAAAAGAGATTCAGTCGAACACCAACGGGACATCACATGGTGAATCGGAAAGATACTTGATAAAACAGAAATATACCTGCTCCGGCTGGCGCGAGTTGTCGAATGCAATCACCCTCCTAGATCCCCGAGGGTTGTCTTTGTTGCCAGTGATTCCCCTCAACCAGTTCTACAAGATATCCTCGCTAACCTCCTCTGGGTGGATCCGAGTGGTATCCTCGAGCCCATGGTACATCCACATCGGATGATCACGCGCCTGAAGAGGTTGGATGCGTCGACCGAGAAAGACCTCCAGCAGATCCATCCCGGTTACTCCGTCGCGGACAAGCTGGACGACCTGTTCAACCGGCTCCTTGACCCGCGCCTTCTCTTCTGGAACTACCTTCAAAGGAGCAGGCTTCTCCACTCGAGCCAAGGAAAAAGGAGGAAGTCCAGTCAACTGGCCAGGGGTTGGCTGATCCTTGCAATAAAACCAAGTCGACTGCTAGCCCTGGACCGAGTCAGGAAGGATCATCGCTGGGAAAGTACTCTTGCTCCTCAGCTGGATCCCCAGACCACCGCACATCTGGATCACCCGCGTCCTCTCGTCACTCGACTTGGCCTTTTTGACCGACTGGGAACGGCAAGTGAAGATGTGTTTGAACAGCCCCCAGTGCGGTCGACAGCCCAAGAAGTTTTCGCACATGGACACGAAAGCGGCCAGATAGACTATGGTGTTCGGAGTGAAATGGTGGAGCTGAGCCCCAAAGAAGTTCAAAAAACCCCGGAAGAAACGGTGGGGAGGCAGTGAGAATCCGCGATCTACGTGGGTTGCTAGGAGGACACACTCACCCTCTCTAGGCTGCGGCTTGGTTTCGTCCCCCGGGAGCCGAGCCGACTTGTGGGGGATCAATCCCACCTCCACCAGGTCGTCGAGGTCGTCCTGCGTGATTGCCGAGCGGATCTAGTCGCCCTGGATCCAGCCCGCCGGCAGGCCGGACCTCGACGAGGATCCGCCCCGGCTGGTCCGCTTGCCCTTTGCCTTCGCAGTTGCCTTCTTCGCGCGTTCCAACACCGCTGTCTTATCGTTCCCCATGGTGGCGGCTTGAGCTCGAGCGGAGGTCCGCCGACGAGGCGGAAGCGAGAGTGGCGGAGGGATCGGGAGAAAGAGAAGAGAGAATGGGGGCGTGCGGAGCAGAGGCCTGGCCCGAGACCTTTTATGAGGCCTTCCACCGAGTGGCCGACTAGTGGACCCAAGCGATCTAAACAAATCCCGCAACAGTCACGCGTGCAGTACGTGGCGAAAAAGGTGGCGCGGGGATCGAGGAGACTTACCTAGTCCGTCCCGATAACCTCGTTTCCTCCCGTCTGGCGTGATTCCCAAAATTCAAATCCCGCGAGATCCGCGGAGAGCGGAACAACCTGTCAGACTGAAGACAAACACCCTCTACATCATCATTCGGAATTCAACCATGAAAGTTCACTCGACAACAAACAAGAATGGACCAAGGTGATTGAGAAAGGAGTCGACGTCGTCTCCTCAACTCATTGTTTCAGGACAAGGCATATTCATTGCACAAAGAGTGGGTTGGAAGTGTTCTCGACCCCTTCCTCACTCAAACCCTAATCCATTCAGGGGCGAAAGATGAAGCTATGTACCTAGGGTAGGGTCATGGACCTGTCCATCATACCTTCCCCAAGGACATCTTTACAAAGAATCAGAAGCAGTCGAAGAGAAATCATCATCCACTCGACCGTGGAGATGCGCTCACTCGACCACCTTGAAGACACTCGACCACCAGAAGATGAGGAACCCTCCACTCTGCAACGGTTAAGACTCAAACCATAGCATTATGAGCATTTATGGCATTTACTGTAGACATTACCTGTAACGCCTTTCCTTTATGAGCATTGAACTCTATGTAACGGAGGGGAGCTGGGGTCCTGGCGTGTAACGCCCTCGATGCGGCTATATCTCCCACGTGTCGAGGCACGACTTAGAGGCATAACCGCATTGAAAGGAATGTCACAAGTTAGGCAATCTTCACAACATCCCATGTAATATAGATAATAAAAGGGGAGATACATAGTTGGCTTACACTCGCCACGTCAATCAAAGTAGATAAATAGCATTACATCATCCAAACACTCATGGCCCGACTACGGCGCAAAAATAAAAGAACAACCCAACATGCGACACGGTCCCAATCGCCCCAACTGGGCACCACTACTGATCATCAGGGAAAGAAACATAGTAACGGCGTGAGTCCTCGTCGAACTCCCACTTGAGCTCTAGCGCGTGATCTGGAACGGAGTCATCAGGCCCTGCATCTGGTTTAATAGTAATTTGTGAGCCACAGCGACTCAGCAATCTCGCACCCTCGCGATCAAGACTATTTAAGCTTATAGGTAAGGCAAGGTGAAATATGTGGAGCTGCAGCAAGCGACTAGCATATATGGTGGCTAACCTGTTCGCAAAAGAGAGCGAGAAGAGAGAGCAAAGCGCGGACGAATAACTAGAGAGCAACCTGCGGCAAGCATTACTCCAACACCGTGTCCGCTTCCCGGACTCCGTCGAGAAGAGGCCATCACGGTAACTCACACAGTGGATTCATTTTAATTAAGTTAAGATTCAAGTTATCTACAATCGGACATTAACAAATTCCCATCTGGCCATAACCGCGGGCACGGCTTTCGAAAGTTCAAATCCCTGCAGGGGAGTCCCAACATAGCGCATGACAAGCTCTCACGGTCAACGAAGGAATAGACCTCCTCCCGAGACATTCCGATCAGACTCGGTATCCCGGTTCTACAAGACACTTCGACAAGTTAAAACATATCCAGCAACACCGCCTGAATGTGCCGACAAATCCCGATAGGAGCTGCACATATCTCGTTCTCAGGGCACACTCAGATGAGCGCTCCATACAACTAAAACCAAACCTCGAGTTTCCCCGAGGGGGCGCTGCACAGGACTCTAGTTTGGACCAACACTCAGAGGAGCACTGGCCCAGGGGGGTTTAAAATAAGATGACCCTCGGGCTTCGGAAACCCAAGGGAAAAAAGATGCTAGGTGGCAAAAGGTAAAAGCAAGGTTGGGCATTGCTGGAAAAGCTTTAATCAAGGCGAACTATCAAGGGGTTCCCATTATAACCCAACCACGTAAGGAACGCAAAATCCGGGAACATAACACCGATATGACGGAAATTAAGGCGGCAAAAGTGGAACAAAACACTAGGCGAGAGGCCGAGCCTTCCACCCTTTACCAAGTATATATATGCATTAAGATAACATGGCAATATAATGATATCCCAACAAGTAAAATAGTGTTCCAGCAAGGAACGGTCTCCAATCTTCACCTGCAACTAGCAACGCTATAAGAGGGGCAGAGCAAAGCGGTAACATAGCCAATCAACGGTTTGCTAGGACATGGTGGGTTAGAGGTTTGACATGGAAATTTGGGAGGCATGATAAGGAAGTGGTAGGCATCGTAGCATAGGCATAGCAAAAGAGCGAGCATCTAGCAAAGCAAAGATAGTAGTGATTTCGAGGGTATGATCATCTTGCCTGCAAAGTTGTCAGAGTTGACTGGATCCTCGAAAGAAAACTCAACGGGCTCCTCGTTAGCGAACTCGTCTCCCGGCTCTACCCAAACAAGACAAAAAAGCAACAAGGACACAATCAACCACATGCAAGGATCAAACAACATGATGCAAGGATGGTATGCTATGCGGGATGCAATAAGTGATGTATATGCAAGATTTGACAAGGAATGAATGAACCTGGCCTCAACTTGGAAATCCAAGTGTGCCACTGGAAAGATGAGATGAAATCGCTTTTAACTGATATAAAGAGCACCGGAATCGGAGTTACGGTTTGGAAATGGCAAGCGATTCAAATGACACCGGTCTGCGATTTACAACAAGTAGCCATCTAAATGCTACAAGATGAACATGCTATAGCACCCAAACAAGGCAACAAAATACCTGGCAGGGATCCATTCATGATGCTTAACAAAAGATGAACACTGAGCTACGGCAAATTCATCCATTAACAAGTCCAAACAAGCATTGAAAAAATGCATTTGGTAAACAGATTTCAGACGTGGTGAAATTAACACTTGTCTGGAATGTCAGATCAGATAGCACTCTTTGGAGCATGAAAACTATGTGCTACAGGACCTGAACATGGCAAAGTAAAGCATGGCATGGAGTTACTCAAAGAGCTTAACAAAAGTCCCTTAGTGACCTTGAGCCAAAAGGGATCAGAAAATACATTTGCAAGCATGTGAACATGGCAAAAACATAATCAGTTCTCAGACTTAGTGAAAACTGGAGCATGCTGAAACAGATATCAAGTAGGCATGTTTACGAGCTCGATGCGCTCACTACAGAGCAAGTCATGACAATCTAAGCATACACCCATCAAGAAATACACAAAATGCAAGCTAGAAATGGCAAGAACAAAAACATAGCATGCACGGATCAACTACAACATCCTCGGCAAAATCGCTCACAAGTAGACAATCTGCCCAGATTCACGAAATAGCAAAAGTAGAGCTCGATTGACTCAAGCTAGGGTACTCCATAATTGCAAACAAAGATATGGATGGATAGAGCACTACAAGATTAACAAAACATCCTTACTGATCATCCTCAAAAGAGGCATGTATCACTAGGAAACAACATGAACATATGGCATAATGAGATAAACAGTCCAAGGACTTACTGGAAATGCTAAGTCCCTGAAATCAGCATTAACGAATGCTCCACTTTGCAAGCTTGTGCTAGTCACCACACACATCACAAAAATACATGGGTTGCACATCTGGATAGATGGCAAAACATATAACAAAACACATGTAGAGCTCATGGGCATATCATGCACACAATAATCATGGCAAAAATGACAAATATCTAATTGGAGCAGCAGATCTGACAATTATCTCAAATAGCATTCTTCTAACAACATTTCGGGCATCAAGATGAACTCAAATGAAAATGATGCAATGAGATGAAATGATGTACTCTCTGAGGTGAACATTTTGATATGCTATATGCCCAAAATGGAGCTACGGATGCAAAGTTACGACACGATGAACATGGGCATATGGATCTGGGAACCGGGGACTTGGACGAAAATTCCACCTCGCGGATTAGGGTTGACCTGGGCACGCAAAACGAGGCGGTGGCGGATCTTGCTGGACATGATGAAGAAGGCGGCCGGCGAGGTCGGGGTCGCCGGATCCGGCCCTCCCGCGGTCGGATCTGGCCGGAGGCGGGACGCGGGAGTCGGGAGGAGGCGGCGGCCGGCGAGGACTGTTGCGGCGGGCGGCGGAGTAGGCCGTCGGGGTCGGGCAGCGAGGCGGCGGTGAGGTGGCGCGGCGGCCGGCGATGAGGTAGTGGCGGCGGGCGGCGGAGCAGGCCGGCGGAGGAGGAGCCACGGGGCGGCGTGGGCGACGGGCTCGCGGGGGCCCGACTCGGGCCTCCCTGGCCAAAGCGGCGGCGGCGGGGGCGTGCCACGTGTCACGCGCCGATTAGCACGGGCGCGGCGGCGGGATGGATTCGGACGTGTCCATCGGTGGCAATTTTGTCCGGCGGCGCGCGATGATGAATGGATCTAGGGTTTCGGGGGGAAGGAGAAGGAGAAATTCGGGGGGTGTCTTTATATAGACATAGAGGGAGCTAGGAGAGTCCGAATGAGGTGCGGTTTTCGGCCACGCGATCGTGATTGAACGCTCTAGATGATGGAGAGGGTTTTGGTGGGTTTTGGGCCAACTTGGAGAGGTGTTGGGCTGCAACACACACGAGGCCTTCTCGGTCCCTCGGTTAACCGTTGGGGCATCAAACGAAGTTCAAATGGTACGAAACTTGACAGGCGGTCTACCGATAGTAAACCAAGGCCGCATGGCAAGTCTCAGTCCAATCCGGAAATGTTTAATCCCCACACACGAAAGAAAGGTAGAAATGACCACCGGAGGAGAATGAAGCGCCGGAATGCAAAACGGACAACGGGGAAAATGCTCGGGTGCAAGAGATGAACACGTATGCAAATGCAATGCACATGATGACATGATATGAGATGCATGACAATGACAACAACAGACGGATACAAAGACCCGAACCCGAGGAAATAAAATAACTTAACAGCGGAAACGGCAAGAGTTGGATTACATATTGGGTAAATCATATCCGAGTTGTTACATGGCGCACTCTATATAAGCCACCTCCCTCCTCTGGGACAAGGGTTCGCACTTTTGTAAACACACACACACACACACACACACACACACACACACACACACACATATAATCCAGTCGACCGCCTCAGGGCACCAAGACGTAGGGCTGTTACTTCCTCCGAGAAGGGCCTGAACTCGTAGAACTCGTGTGTACAACTACTCCATAGCTAGGATCTTGCCTCCTCATACCTACCCCCATTCTACTGTCAGTCTTAGATCCACGACAACCACGGCGACGTATGATGACTTGAGTGATTTTAGCCACCATATTGAGAATGATAGTGAATTCACCACTAGCCCCATATATGATGTTGTCAGGACCCCGATTCCAAGCCACATCGATCTAGCCGGTAACACCTCATATCACTTTGCGGCCTCACGCACGGTATCGCACGGGTGTCGCCTTACCATGGCCCGGGACCATTTGCGCCTTTTGGCACGTGTATATGACAATGTCGCTAGCATCCATATGATCGAGAACCCGGGCCGACATGGCTAGTCGTGAACCCAAAGCGGCACAGACCTATGGAGACAGGCATACATGAATCACATCGAACATGTCGGTCATCAATGAGTGATTCCGAGCTGTAGCACTGGGCTAACAGGACTCCGGGGATCCCGGGCTGTAGCAGGCTAGACAGGACTCCGGAGATCACCGCGTGACATTTCCCCGAAGGGACAGACATAGGGACGAAGTGAAACACATGCCGGCCAGTCAAGTGTCCTGAACAGTAGTGCTGGGCTAGCAGGACTCCGGTGAACCGGGCTGTAGCGGACTACTATGGCTCGAGGATCACTAGACTACATTTCCCCATAAGAAAGGTTGCGAAGGACAAACAACTAGATTTGTCGGATCCCACTCATACCAAGCATTTCAATCATACACACAGTATGCCCGATATGAGTACATACAACATGGCATCACAACAAAACTCTACAACTCAAGTACTTTATTTAAAGGCTCTAGGGAGCCATACATAACATATTCATACAGATAGGGGTCACATGACCCGACACTCAAGTCATATAGTCATACAAGCACATGCGGAAGCAACTAGTCTGAGTACAGACTCTAGAAAGAAAGAAGGCTTCTCGAAGCCTGTCTATCTACATAGGCCCTCCATGGCCTGGATCACCACCTGGGTGGCTAGTCACTCGTCGACGTCAAGGTCTACGTAAAACCCATCGGAGGGGGCAGTGTTGTCGTCTGAAAACAATAAATAAGCAAACATGAGTACAAAGGTACTCAGCAAGTCTTACATCAGAACCTACTGTACATGCTTATTCTCAAGACGGTGGTGGGGTTTATGCAGCAAGCCAGCTTTGACTCTTGGCTAAGCTATCCTACGGAATCTTTTAGCAAAATAGTTTTCGCACACGAGTCCACTACTCACCATCACAATACTCCACCGTGGATCCTCCCTCGTATCCTGCGAGGGGGCCATCCTCGGTACTCACACTTATCTTGAGTCTTTTAGTAGTATCCATTAACTTGTCTATGAACTGTATAGGCAACCAAGTAGTCCTTTACCGCGGACGCGGCTATTCGAATAGTTTTATACCCTACAGGGGTGTACTTCGTCATACACGCTTTCACCGCTTACCGCCGTCTACACGACATGTACTCGGCAACCTTCAAGCGGAAGCCCAGCGAGGGTGTCGGCCACGGCCTACCTAAACACCTAAGCCCCTATTCCAGGTTATCGCCTATCCAGGTTCCATCCGCAGGGAGTCCAGCCGAGGTTTCCACATACGGCCCCGAACGATGTGAACAGGGTTCCCGAGACACCAAACGGGTGACTCGGTACACCGTGCCACGGTGTATCTACCGCAACATAGCCCACCCCTAGGGTCAGCGCTACGCACGGCCGCCAACACATATCCTACAAACACCAGAAACTATTTGCAACTCCTGGACAGAGTACTAGGGTGGCTAAGAAGCCGAGAGGGTCCATTTGTTTCGGGCCCAATGTACGGTAGTAACTGCATCTTAAATCACACATACATATCTCAGTTCTTATGGACGGCCTCAATGAAACAACCCACCATGTACTCCTACATGGCCTCTCATCGATACCTTTACCAAAACATGTTCAACACATCCCACATATTACTGACACGAGCATTTCACTCTAGCCCATCACCCAGATGAACCATACCTGACACAACTCTAAGCATAGTAGGCATAGCAAGGTAGGAATCACAAAACATGGCTCAATCAACTCCTACACATGCTAGTGGGTTTCATCTAGTTACTGTGGCAATGACAGGTCATGCAGAGGATAAGGGTTCAACTACCGTAGCACACAGCAGTTTGAATTGTGTTGTCTTAATGCAGTAAACAAGAGCAGGAGCGAGAACATGGGTTGTATCGGAATGATCAATGGTTGCTTGCCTGATGGAGTGGTAACGGGATACTGCCCTTCAGTTGGATACTCGTGAATATCCTCGGAGGCAGAACCTACCACGAAGAACACAACCGAGCACAATCAACACATGACGATATGCAACAATATGATGCATGCTATGACATGGCAATATGGATGTGTCTTGAGCTTATGCAACTAGCTATGATTTAAATGGAGTTGGTTTGAGTACAAGATTCAAATTCCAACCCCATATATGATTATTTAAATGCCCTTTATTTGTTTTGTCCAAAACAGAGGACAAGCATTGTTCAAACATGCATGAAAATGGTACAGATGGATTCCTTGAATTTTTCTGATAATTTTTCATATATAATTTGTCTCATTTGGAGTTATGGTTGAATTTCTATGAATTTTTGAAGTTTAGGCAATTTTCTGGAATTTTCTATATAAAATTAAATCCAGAAAAGGAGTTGTTGCGTCAGCATGACATCACCCTGATGTCAGCAGGTCAACTGGGCGCCTCCAGGTCAAACCTGACCAGTGGGGTCCACTGGTCAGTGACACAATCAACTAACTAAGTTAGTTAACCCTAACTAACTTAGTTAGCCGGGCGGGCCCGCATGTCAGTGGCTCACTATTTAGCTAATTTTATTAACACTAATTAACTAACAGTAATTAGGCAGGCGCCTGGCCCACACGTCAGTGACTCAGGGGTGGTCAACCCCCTGGTCAGCCAGGTCAAACTCGCCGGCGGCTTGTCGCCGGCGACGACAGAAACGGCGGGGCGGCTCGGGAATCACCCACAGGCGACCATTTGCACAGCGGAGAGGCTCTACGTGACGAGGGGACTCGTCCGCCTCCAGCCCTAGTGGCCTAAAACGACGGCGGCGGCAACTTGCGCGGCGGCCGGAGTTTGGGAGTTGAGCGGATCGGCGTTGTAGGGAACGGCAGGAGTCGCGGGTGGTCGCGGTCGACTCCTGGGAACATGCTGAGCACGATGGCGCGCTCAGTTGCGAGCTTGCACGGCTGTGGTCACGGTGGCGGCATGGCCGGCGGTGAAGAGCTCTCGGTTCCGACGGGCATCGGTGTTAGAGGAAGAAAACGAGCCAGGGGAGAGGGGGAAACGACACAGGAGCTCACAGCGGGTGCAGCGGTGGCCTCGGCAAGCTCGGGGAGGCACTAGAGCAAGCGAATCGACGGCGGCGATCGTCGGTGCCGAAGCTTGAAGATGAGCTTGAAATCGATGATGCAGGGCTTCCGGCGGGGCATGGTTCGGTGAGGAGGAAGACGGGGTCGAGGCGGAGCCTCTAAGCTGGTCAGGGAAGCGAGGGGGAGGCGGTGGCCGTGGTGGTTCTCGTCGGCGCTCTCGGGCTCATGGCGGTTGCGCGGGAGAGAGAGCAGAGGAGGGGATGAGCACGGGGGAGGGGGAATGAGAGGGCCAGGGGGGTGCGTGGCGTCCAAAGCGACGTCGGGGAGGCGGCCGAAGCAGGAGGTGGCCGTCGGTGGCCGTGCGCGTGCTGGCGCACCGCGGGCACACGCCCCTCGTCCTTCTGCCGCGAGGAAGATGACAGGGGGGAGAGGCCGGTGGGCTGGGCTGGCCAGCTGGGCCAGCCAGGTGGCCTTGGTGGGCTGCACAGGAGCTGGGCCGGTAAGTGGCCCATGGCCTTTCCCTCTTTATTTTTTTTGTTTTTCTATTTCTGTTATTCTGTTTTGATTTAGTTTAAATACTAAATCATTTTATAAAATCCTGAAAATATTTATGGACACTTTCTGAAATATTTCAGTGGCCCAAAAATAGTTCGAACATTATTTGAGCATTTGAATTATTTAATAGTATTTAAATGCCCAAATTCAAATATTTATGAATTAAGTCAATGCCCCTTTTGTTGACCTAAAATTATATGCACCATTTTTCCCAAGGGTTCTAACCCAAGGCAAAAAGGGTGAACATTTTTGAAGGGCATTTCAGGTTCATTGAATTTATTTTTAGTAAACCCTAGTTGATTTCAGGGGGGGGGGTGCTGGGGGTTCTGCTTTCCCCATTTCAATTTCTGATGAATGTAAACATGATGCACACTCTAATGCATAATCTAGCTAGGGTGTGACAACTCACCCCCACTCAATAGAATCTCGCCCCGAGATTTAGGATCATCTGGGAAGAAGGCGGGGTACTCGAGTCGAAGACGATCCTCCCTTTCCCAAGTGGCTTCTTCCTCAGAATGGTGTGACCATTGAACCTTGAGAAACTTGATATTATGACGTCGAGTGGTACGCTCGGCTTAATCAAGGATACGAACGGGGTATTCCCGATAAGAAAGGTTATCTTGTAAATCAAGCGTTTCGTGGTCCACTCCACGGATAGGATCCGCGAAGCAACGCCTGAGTTGCAAAACGTGGAAGACATCGTGAACTCTGGAAAGATGCGGAGGTAGTTCCAATTGGTAGGCAACTTCTCCTCATTTGGCAAGAATGCGAAAGGGTCTAATGTAACGAGGAGCCAATTTGCCTTTGATACCGAAACGATGGGTTCCCTTTAACGGGGTAACCCGAAGGTAAGATTTCTCGTCAATTTCAAATGTCATAGGCTTATGTTTACGATCATATTGACTCTTTTGGCGAGATTGGGCTATTTTCGATTTCTCACGAATAACGCGAACCTGCTCTTCTGCTTCCTGAATCATATCCGGGCCAAAGAGTTGTCTTTCCCCGGTTTCTGACCAGTTAAGAGGCGTTCGACATTTTCGTCCATAGAGAACTTCGAAGGGAGCCTTGCCCAAACTAGCTTGATAGCTATTGTTATAAGCAAACTCCGCGAATGGAAGGCATTTCTCCCAACTCATTCCGAACGAGATAACAGAAGCTCGGAGCATATCTTCCAGAATTTGATTTACTCGCTCTACTTGACCACTTGATTGGGGATGGAAGGCGGTGCTAAAGGAGAGATGAGTTCCCATAGTATTTTGGAAACTTTCCCAAAATCGAGAGGTGAAGAGACTTCCACGGTCTGAGTTAATTTCCAATGGGACACCATGAAGAGACACTATTCAGGAGATGTATAGGTCAGCTAGCTGGCTAGCGGTGATACTCTCACGAACAGGTAGAAAATGGGCTACTTTGGAAAGACGGTCGATCACGACGAAGATGGCATTATTCCCCCTCTTGGTCCTGGGAAACCCAGTGATGAAATCCATACTGATTTTGTCCCATTTCCATTCAGGAATAGCCAAAGGTTGAAGGGTGCCAGCAGGCCGTTGATGCTCTGCTTTAACACGACGACAAACGTCGCAATTAGCAATGTATTGAGCGATTTCTCTCTTCATCCTAGTCCACCAAAACCTCTGGCGTAGGTCTTGATACATTTTGGTACTACCGGGATGAATGGTGAGAGGGGATTCATGAGCTTCCTTAAGGATCAGTCGCCTCAGGTTTCGCGCCTTCGGAACCACTAGGCGATTCCCAAAGTATACAACACCTTGATCATCAATGGAGAAACAATCCACGACTCCTTTTTTAACGTTTCTCTTGATACGGGAAATCCCCGGATCTATCTTCTGTGCCTTGATGACCTGATCCGTAAGGGTAGGTTCCGCTACCAGGGTGGATAGGAATCCTTGAGGGACAATGTGAAGATTAAGCTTGCGAAATTCCTCATGGAGAAGTGGTTGACTTTGTTGTAACATCAGGTTGTTACAGTAGGACTTACGACTTAGTGCATCGGCCATGACATTGGCCTTGCCAGGGGTGTAAGTTATTCCTAAGTCGTAATCCGAGATCAACTCGACCCAACGTCTTTGCCTGAGATTCAAATCTGGTTGGGTGAAGATATATTTCAAGCTTTGGTGATCGGTGAAGATCTCGCAACGATTACCGAGAAGGTAATGTCGCCAGGTTTTGAGTGCATGGACTACAGCTGCAAGCTCTAGATCATGTGTGGGATAATTTTCCTCATGTGGGTGTAATTGCCGTGAAGCATAGGCAATTACCTGACGATCTTGCATGAGTATGCAACCTAGTCCTTGTCGCGAGGCGTCGCAATAGATGATAAAATCCTTGGAGAAATCTGGTAGTACCAGTACGGGAGCAGATGTCAGGCGTCTTTTCAGTTCCTGAAAACTGAACTCGCACTGTGGAGTCCACTCGAACTTTTTATCTTTCTTGAGGAGTTCAGTTAGAGGTTTAGCAACCTTGGAGAAATTCTCGACGAAGCGGCGGCAATAGCTCGCTAGGCCAAGGAAACTCCGAACTTGCTTGACCGTTTCAGGTGGAGTCCAATCAAGGACGGCTTGAACTCGCTCGGGATTGACAGCAATACCCTTACCAGAGATTACATGGCCTAGATAGGTCACTTCTGACAACCAAAATTCACACTTGGAGAATTTGGCATAAAGGCGATGCTCTCGAAGTTTCATCAATACCAGCCTTAGATGTTCGGCATGTTCCTCTTCATTCTTGGAGTAGATGAGTATGTCATCGAGGTATACTACGACGAATTTGTCCAAGTACTCCATGAAAACCGAGTTCATTAACCGGGAGAAAGTGGCCGAGGCATTGGTTAAACCGAAGGACATGACGGTGTACTCGTATTGGCCATAACGAGTAACAAAGGCCGTTTTGGGAATGTCCCCGTTTCTGATTTTGATTTGATGGTAGCCCAGCCTCAAATCCATCTTGGAGAAGACTGAGGATCCAGCGAGCTGATCATACAGGTCGTTGATCCTGGGAAGCGGGTATTTGTTCTTGATGGTGACCAGATTGACAGGTCGGTAGTCCACAACCATTCGATCCGTTCCATCCTTCTTCTTGACGAAGAGGACGGGGCAAGCCCAAGGAGAGGAGCTAGGACGGATGAACCCTTTGTTCAAGGACTCATCGAGTTGGTTCTTAAGCTCGGCTAGTTCTAAGGGTGCCATCTTGTAGGGTCTTCTAGCAATTGGAACGGTTCCTGGAACAAGGTCTATCACAAACTCGACATCCCGGTCAGGTGGAACACCTGGCAGTTCTTCCGGAAACACATCCGGGAAGTCTCGGACTACCGGAACGTCCTCAAGGTCTGGAAGAGGGTTGGCATTGAGAGAGTAAAGTTGGCGCTTGGCCACTCGGGTTAAGACATTAGCTGTCTTGCCAGAGGGATGGGTAAGTTGAACGGTTCTAGTGGCACAATTGATCTTGGCATAGTGAGCCGACATCCAGTCCATACCCAAGATGATGTTTATGTCGGAGGACTTGAGAGCTATTAAAGATGCAAGGAAAACAAGCCTATCGACAAGAATTTCGTTCCCATGGCTTACCCTAGAAGTTTGCCATTTGGAACCCGGAGTTTGAATTACCATGGAAGTGGGCATTTCACAGAATGTCGTGTTATGCAACCGAGCATAATTCTCGGATATGAATGAATGAGATGCTCCAGTATCGAAAAGAACAGATGCCGGATGGCAGTTAACAAGGAGCGTACCAAGGATGACGTTGGGATCCTCATGAGCCTCTTCGGCTGAAACATAGTTGACATGGCCACGTGCAGTAGTGGCCGGCTTGGCGTAGAAAGTCTTTCCCGCGGGCTTACCACGGCCAACGGACTTTCCAGCTTGATTGGGGTTGTTCTGGGGACACTCTCGACTATAGTGACCCGGTTCTCCACACTTGAAGCATGTTACCACAGTGGGGCGTGGATCAACATTAGCAGCGGGGCCACCATAGGGCTTGGGCGGTGCAAATTGCTTGTTGGGACGAGGCGCCTCAAAGGATGGCCTCGGGGTGAATCTGGGTGGCAGTGCGGTGCTTGGAATCCACACCCGGCGCTTCTGAGCTCCAGAGCCGGATGAAGACCCAAAATCACGAGAGTGCTTGCGTGAAGCGTCATAATCAGTCTGGCTTGTCTCAGCACTGATAGCTTTATTGACCAGTTTCTGGAAGGATGTGCACTCGTGCAGACGGAGATCGCGGCGAAGCTCAGGGCTAAGTCCCTTGCGGAACCTTGCCTGCTTCTTGGCGTCAGTAGAAACCTCTTCAGGAGCATAGCGTGCCAGGTTCCCAAATTCTCGGCTATACGCATCCACAGTCAGCCTTCCTTGGGTGAAGTTGTAGAACTCCTCCCTCTTGCGATCCATAAGACCTTCCGGAATGTGATGCTCACGGAAAGCCTCGCTGAACTCAGCCCAGGTAGTGATTTGGCCGACCGGGCGCATAGCTTCGTAGTTTTCCCACCAATGGCTAGCGGGGCCCTCGAGATGATAAGCAGCATAGGTGACCTTGTCGGCTTCAGCTACGTTGGCAGAACGTAGCTTGTGGGTGATGCTGCGAAGCCAATCATCCGCGTCGAGGGGCTCGACGGAATGGTTAAACTTTGGTGGGTACAGCTTGATAAAGTCGTTGATTGACACCAAGTCATTTCGTGGGTGGCGTGCAGTGTTCTGCTCAATCCGCTCCAGCAGGCGGTTGGTCTCACGCTTGTTTCTTTCCGCCTCCAGCATCACTTCGGCCAGGGAAGGCGGATGAGGCAAATTTTCACCTCTAGCTGCATTGGCTTCCCCCTGCTCAGGGGCAGCAGGGTTGCCGCGGGTGTTGACCATCCTAGGAGGAAAACAAGACAATGGTTTAGACAAGGATGGCTCAAACTTAACAGGGAAGTGCAGAATGTAAAGGATAACGCGGAATGCAGAGATGCTCATTCATATGCCATGGTAATATAAAACTGCCATATATACACCAACGGTCATACTCGTCATACATAGTTTAGTACAAGCCCATGCTACAGTACAACTATGAAGGTAGACGTTACATCTCATCGGAGGCATTCCGAGTCCCTATACATTATTTGTCTACACCTCCGGAATCGATTACACACCAAGTCGTATTCCACAAGTCACACAGGACAGTGGAGATACAACTACTACAATACTAGTGGTACTACTACTAACTCAGATAGCTCCGTAGTAGTCCTCATAGAAGTCACCCCCATAGCCTGGAAGTTCAACGTGATCATCCGGAAACAGACGGTCCTGAGGAGCCTGTGGACCATAGGGGCTAGGATGAGGTCTTGGACCAACAAACGGTGGCCTGCGGGGACCAAGGGGTGGGGTGATGCCTCCCACATCACGCCAATCCACCATGTCTGGCAGAGCTGCTCTCACAGGATACAGATCCCTGGTATCCATACATCCAGCTTGCACCGCGGGTGCAAACCGAGTCAATGTGGCCCAATGATCGGCACGGGTATTAAAGAGCTCCAGCCTCAAGGCCCGATTCTCTCGGTCCTTATCTTCGAGCATCTCAGCGGTGGTACGAGTTAATGAGTCCTCCTGAGTGGAGTCAGCATAGATAGCCTGAAGATACCCCTGCGCTCCCGGAAGTGAAGCTGGCATGTAACGGAAGTCAGTGTTCCGAAGCAGGCCAGTCCGGACTCGCAAGATGGTCATCATGGAATAGGCAGCATCCTGCACAGCCATCTAAATGGTAACTCCGAGTCCATAGGAACAGTGAAGGGGCTCAGTAGATCCAGGATAGGAAGGAAATATCCTGACGGTGCAGAAATACTGGCTTTGATTAAAGTCGCGGAACTGCTCTTCAACAGTGTATTCGGGATACCAACGGTATCCTGTCTCGATCATGACCCGGACCAACATAGCAGTATGACCGGGCATGTCGAGGCACCTAGTCAGGCGAACCACTTGATTTTGAGACTGGTTGGCCATCTGAAAGCACAACCACAAGACAAAGACATCAGAATTCCTAGGGAAAATTGGGCAGCATAACGGCTGTAAATGCTCAGAAAAAGATTTGAGACATCCACAACAGTTCACAATACCGCTCAACAGCATCATATCAAGGTTCTGATTCAAATAGCAACGTACTAAAATAGTAAAAACTGGACTGGAACTCGTAGCAATAATCCTATAAACTACTACGGATTAGTAACACGTGAACCTGATAGAAGAAGAGAGCCTAGTCCTTAACCCACGTTGAATGAGAAGAGAATGACTCAGATCAGAAGCATAGGGTAAAGGAGTAAAAGAACCTTACGTTCCCTCCCACAATCAATTCCCTTACATATAACTAAAGCATTTCTAGACTCAACATCGACCAGTTTGGCTGAACGAACCTAAAGGCAGTCCGGCTCTGATACCAACGCTGTCAGGACCCCGATTCCAAGCCACATCGATCTAGCTGGTAACACCTCATATCACTTTGCGGCCTCACGCACGGTATCCCACGGGTGTCGCCTTACCATGGCCGGGACCGTTTGCGCCTTTTGGCACGCGTATATGACAATGTCGCTAGCATCCATATGACCAAGAACCCGGGCCGACATGGCTAGTCGTGAACCCAAAGCGGCACAGACCTATGGAGACAGGCATACATGAATCACATCGAACATGTCGGTCATCAATGAGTGATTCCGGGCTGTAGCACTGGGCTAACAGGACTCCGGGGATCCCGGGCTGTAGCAGGCTAGACAGGACTCCGGAGATCACCGCGTGACATTTCCCCGAAGGGACAGACATAGGGACGAAGTGAAACACATGCCGGCCAGTCAAGTGTCCTGAACAGTAGTGCTGGGCTAGCAGGACTCCGGTGAACCGGGCTGTAGCGGACTACTATGGCTCGAGGATCACTAGACTACATTTCCCCATAAGAAAGGTTGTGAAGGACAAACAACTAGATTTGTCGGATCCCACTCATACCAAGCATTTCAATCATACACACAGTATGCCCGATATGAGTACATACAACATGGCATCACAACAAAACTCTACAACTCAAGTACTTTATTTAAAGGCTCCAGGGAGCCATACATAACATATTCATACAGATAGGGGTCACATGACCCGACACTCAAGTCATATAGTCATACAAGCACATGCGGAAGCAACTAGTCTGAGTACAGACTCTAGAAAGAAAGAAGGCTTCTCGAAGCCTGTCTATCTACATAGGCCCTCCATGGCCTGGATCACCACCTGGGTGGCTAGTCACTCGTCGACGTCAAGGTCTACGTAAAACCCATCGGAGGGGGCAGTGTTGTCGTCTGAAAACAATAAATAAGCAAACATGAGTACAAAGGTACTCAGCAAGTCTTACATCAGAACCTACTGTACATGCTTATTCTCAAGAAGGTGGTGGGGTTTATGCAGCAAGCCAGCTTTGACTCTTGGCTAAGCTATCCTACGGAATCTTTTAGCAAAATAGTTTTCGCACACGAGTCCACTACTCACCATCACAATACTCCACCGTGGATCCTCCCTCGTATCCTGCGAGGGGGCCATCCTCGGTACTCACACTTATCTTGAGTCTTTTAGTAGTATCCATTAACTTGTCTATGAACTGTATAGGCAACCAAGTAGTCCTTTACCGCGGACGCGGCTATTCGAATAGTTTTATACCCTACAGGGGTGTACTTCGTCATACGCGCTTTCACCGCTTACCGCCGTCTACACGACATGTACTCGGCAACCTTCAAGCGGAAGCCCAGCGAGGGTGTCGGCCACGGCCTACCTAAACACCTAAGCCCCTAGTCCAGGTTATCGCCTATCCAGGTTCCATCCGCAGGGAGTCCCGCCGAGGTTTCCACATACGGCCCCGAACGATGTGAACAGGGTTCCCGAGACACCAAACGGGTGACTCGGTACACCGTGCCACGGTGTATCTACCGCAACATAGCCCACCCCTAGGGTCAGCGCTACGCACGGCCGCCAACACATATCCTACAAACACCAGAAACTATTTGCAACTCCTGGACAGAGTACTAGGGTGGCTAAGAAGCCGAGAGGGTCCATTTGTTTCGGGCCCAATGTACGGTAGTAACTGCATCTTAAATCACACATACAGATCTCAGTTCTTATGGACGGCCTCAATGAAACAACCCACCATGTACTCCTACATGGCCTCTCATCGATACCTTTACCAAAACATGTTCAACACATCCCACATATTACTGACACGAGCATTTCACCCTAGCCCATCACCCAGATGAACCAGACCTGACACAACTCTAAGCATAGCAGGCACAGCAAGGTAGGAATCACAAAACATGGCTCAATCAACTCCTACACATGCTAGTGGGTTTCATCTAGTTACTGTGGCAATGACAGGTCATGCAGAGGATAAGGGTTCAACTACTGTAGCACACAGCAGTTTGAATCGTGTTGTCTTAATCCAGTAAACAAGAGCAGGAGCGAGAACATGGGTTGTATCGGAATGATCAATGGTTGCTTGCCTGATGGAGTGGTAACGGGATACTGCCCTTCAGTTGGATACTCGTGAATATCCTCGGAGGCAGAACCTACCACGAAGAACACAACCGAGCACAATCAACACATGACGATATGCAACAATATGATGCATGCTATGACATGGCAATATGGATGTGTCTTGAGCTTATGCAACTAGCTATGATTTAAATGGAGTTGGTTTGAGTACAAGATTCAAATTCCAACCCCATATATGATTATTTAAATGCCCTTTATTTGTTTTGTCCAAAACAGAGGACAAGCATTGTTCAAACATGCATGAAAATGGTACAGATGGATTCCTTGAATTTTTCTGATAATTTTTCATATATAATTTGTCTCATTTGGAGTTATGGTTGAATTTCTATGAATTTTTGAAGTTTAGGCAATTTTCTGGAATTTTCTATATAAAATTAAATCCAGAAAAGGAGTTATTGCATCAGCATGACATCACCCTGATGTCAGCAGGTCAACTGGGCGCCTCCAGGTCAAACCTGACCAGTGGGGTCCACTGGTCAGTGACACAATCAACTAACTAAGTTAGTTAATCCTAACTAACTTAGTTAGCCGGGCGGGCCCGCATGTCAGTGGCTCACTATTTAGCTAATTTTATTAACACTAATTAACTAACAGTAATTAGGCAGGCGCCTGGCCTACACGTCAGTGACTCAGGGGTGGTCAACCCCCTGGTGAGCCAGGTCAAACTCGCCGGCGGCTTGTCACCGGCGACGACAGAAACGGCGGGGCGGCTCGGGAATCACCCACAGGCGACCATTTGCACAGCGGAGAGGCTCTACGTGACGAGGGGACTCGTCCGCGTCCAGTGGTGCTCACGGCAGCAGCCCTAGTGGCCTAAAACGACGGCGGCGGCAACTTGCGCGGCGGCCGGAGTTCGGGAGTTGAGCGGATCGGCGTTGTAGGGAACGGCAGGAGTCGCGGGTGGTCGGGTCGACTCCTGGGAACGTGCTGAGCACGATGGCGCGCTCGGTTGCGAGCTTGCACGGCTGTGGTCACGGTGGCAGCATGGCCGGCGGCGAAGAGCTCTCGGTTCCGACGGGCATCGGTGTTAGAGGAAGAAAACAAGCCAGGGGAGAGGGGGAAACGACACAGGAGCTCACAGTGGGTGCAGCGGTGGCCTCGGCAAGCTCGGGGAGGCACTGGAGCAAGCGAATCGACGGCGGCGATCGTCGGTGCCGAAGCTTGAAGATGAGCTTGAAATCGACGATGCAGGGCTTCCGGCGGGGCGTGGTTCGGTGAGGAGGAAGACGGGGTCGAGGCGGAGCCTCTAAGCTGGTCAGGGAAGCGAGGGGGAGGCGGTGGCCGTGGTGGTTCTCGTCGGCGCTCTCGGGCTCATGGCGGTTGCGCGGGAGAGAGAGCAGAGGAGGGGATGAGCACGGGGGAGGGGGAATGAGAGGGCCAGGGGGGTGCGTGGCGTCCAAAGCGACGTCGGGGAGGCGGCCGAAGCAGGAGGTGGCCATCGGTGGCCGTGCGCGTGCTGGCGCACCGCGGGCACACGCCCCTCGTCCTTCTGTCGCGAGGAAGACGACAGGGGGGAGAGGCCGGTGGGCTGGGCTGGCCAGCTGGGCCAGCCAGGTGGCCTTGGTGGGCTGCACAGGAGCTGGGCCGGTAAGTGGCCCATGGCCTTTCCCTCTTTATTTTTTTTGTTTTTCTATTTCTGTTATTCTGTTTTGATTTAGTTTAAATACTAAAACATTTTATAAAATCCTGAAAATATTTATGGACACTTTCTGAAATATTTCAGTGGCCCAAAAATAGTTCGAACATTATTTGAGCATTTGAATTATTTAATAGTATTTAAATGCCCAAATTCAAATATTTATGAATTAAGTCAATGCCCCTTTTGTTGACCTAAAATTATATGCACCATTTTTCCCAAGGGTTCTAACCCAAGGCAAAGAGGGTGAACATTTTTGAAGGGCATTTCAGATTCATTGAATTTATTTTTAGTAAAACCCTAGTTGATTTCAGGGGGGGGGGGGTGCTGGGGGTTCTGCTTTCCCCATTTCAATTTCTGATGAATGTAAACATGATGCACACTCTAATGCATAATCTAGCTAGGGTGTGACAGATGTGTTGCCCCAATTCCAATGTGAGGAGAGCCACAACCCCCGCCACTTGAGTGAGATGAGTGACTCCACCATATGTGACTTTGAGTGCACCTATTTTGAGGGAGTGAGTGAACCACCACATAGAGAGAGAGTGATAGTTGATAGGGCATGTGAGGCTACTATGATTTCTAATGACTTAACCTCTACCTCTATTGCGTCTCCTCATTTGGTTCTAGGTCCCATATGTGATGACGCGCCGATACACGACGACTTCGTCGTTCCTCTGGACAAGACAATGGCCATGGTGGAATATGATCCACCCCCACATGGTTCCAACAAGTTGATGATGATGACCACCATTTGGTCTTTCCCACCTCACCTACACCACTTGAGTGGAATGAAAAAGGTAACATAGGTGAAGGTGATGCTCTAGTCCCACTAGTGGACATTCTTGCTATTGATTGCTTGCATGATGTTGATCTACCTATTTTCATGCTTCATGCTAGTGCGACTTCCTCATGTGATGATTTCTTGCCCATTTACAATGAGTATGATGATTGCCATGTGGAGTATATTAGTTGTGATGCCATGTTACATAGGATTTCTTGTGACAATTCTCTAGGTCACATCATGTTTGACAATCTGCTTGACTTGTCATATGCTATGCACGAGATCAACTATATGTCATATTTGTAATCTCTTCATAGTGACTATGCATATGCCATTAAAATAAACCCAATTTGCACTTATGGCATAGATGATAAAGCCCATGGTTATTCGCATTTGTTTTTATTGTGATGATATTGATATGCTCCCTTTGCATCATTTATCTCATATGCCATGCCATGACCACCTAGCTTCGGATATGCATTGTTTTGGATGTTGTCCATTTTCCCCATATGATGTTTCCGATATTGCTCCTGAGGAGACCACAGTAGTTTCCTCATACATTTTAAGAGATTTTGATTCATCCCATTGATTCCGTGATCGTCATAATTATGTGCACCATATGCTCCCCATGAATGAAAATGCTATTGATGTGCCATATACTTGTATGCTACATTTGTGTCCCCATCGTGTCATACATAATAACTATTCTTTCATGATGAATGACATGTTCTTATACCATGCATCAAATTTCTTTGAGTGATGCTTCCCTTGTGCTAACTAGCATGCGCACATACACATCATAATGGATGATGTGCACATTTAACACGCACACAATTTCTTTGGTTTGTGTCTCTTTTGTGTAGGTACCTGATAGAGGCAAAGGTGTCCCATCTTTTCATGAGATGGTGGCTTTCATTTTGGAGGAAGTCGACTTTGACGATCCGACTACGAACGTGCGAGGACGTCGCACGTTAGCAATCGCTAAACCAACTCCGAGAGGTTATTGACCACGCCGGAGCACGATCAATCTGGCCACGAAGGTCTGCTTCGTGCAGGCAAACGAAGAACAAGCAAGAAACTAAGATTGCAATCTGGATATTGCGAATATAAGAGGAAAGCTTTATTGATCAAGGTGGGGTTCTATGACGCCTTTGTCTGGTCATTGAACACAAACAAAGTACGCAAAGTTGCAGCTATGGTGAACTTCAATCTAAAGAAAAAACCCAAAGTCTAACCGACGCCCTAAGGGCTGTATATATGGAGGAAGAGGTGGGGGGATTTCGTGGCCCTTGGAGGAGGGGTACGAAACCAACCCTAACTCTTGTTTCCCCACACATACGGACTCTAAAAACATCCTATACTCAAGTATTTCGAAATTACATGGGCCTTGCCCAATAATAAGGTGACGCAACACCTATAATAGCCTTTGGACGAAATTTATGAAGTGGCATATTGTATATTTCGTCCAAGGCTTGACGCACACATTATGGTGGCTTCAAAGTCCTGAAATCATCACCTGTAACTCCGTTCTTGTTCCCCTTGCGCATGCCATCATCTCCATGCTTGATCTTGCTCCAATGATCATCCTTCTTGTCCAAGCTAGACCCTTCATTTGTAAGCAAGACAAATGTATCCAATTTAGGCAACATCATATTCTCACGAAATTAGAATCATTACCAAGAAACGAATGTACCTAGTAATTTAATTGGTGTGCGCAAGCTCTAGTAATTGGTCCTGTATATGTAAAAATAGGGGATTGGGTGTAACTTTGTTAGTGATGTCTTCATCAGTACCCACGAATACTTGTCAACCTCGCAATCCCATGAGTTGACAAAACGATCTCTAGGGAGGAACGATGACTTGGGATCCCATGGATTGTCTTTCCCAACGCTCTCTTTGCACAAAGACTTCGCTCATTTCTTCTACATGGCCCTCACTTGGGTATGGGTTATTGTCCATTACATATTCTATGTCCATCTTGCCATGTTCACTTGCATGATATGCTCATTACTATGCCTTTGCATGCATTTGTGACCCATGCTTTGCATTACACATGGCGATTGATTCTATTACTTGTATGTGTATTTGCTAGCTTGGTGGAGATATTGCTTGTTATTGCCATGTTACATTTGTGCTCCATCCCTGTGATGATACATTGATCTTGTTTTGTGTTCGTGCTTACGATATGTCATGTGCATTGCCAATGCCTATTATTTGCTCACATGACATGATTGCCATGATTTACTCTAGTGTGTTGCATCTTTGCTCCACTAGTTTGCATGACTTGATTACTATGCTTGCTTATGTTGCATCACCCATGATTCATACTTTCTCATTTCATGTGGTTGATGGCATCTATTTCCATGCTTTGCACATGATTCATATTGTTTCTTGTCATATATCTCCATATGTTGCCTCTCTCATACTAGATGATTTGCCATGTATTGAGTTCAACGATGCTTTTAGTCTTGCTAATCAGATTGCCCCATAGCATTCTCGCATATATTTGGAGATTTTGACATAATTTTTGTAAAGCATGCTTGTCTTACCTCTTTGCACCATATACCTCGTGCTATGAATATTGCCATGGTTGCATCATATTATTCGTGCACTTTTGCTTCTAATGGTTATGTGCAAGAGAAGAGAACCATCATGATGGATGATGTGTTTATCTACCATGCGCATACTTTCTTTGTTTTGTTTTGTGCATTTGTAGGATACTTGAACATCGTGTTGACTTCCACTTCATGTGAGTTGACTATTCAAGCTCTTGAGAGTGAACCACCTTCTACCACGACGATTCTACATCGCACTTGCGTCTGCTTCAGCATTGTGAAGGACGCAAAAGGACATGCTTTCAAGGTGATATCCTTCTCTTTCGAGAAACCCAAAACCATGAGCATGAATAGTGTGGATCATACAACTTGTGTTGCTTGCACCATGAGACTTATTGGCCATCTTGGACCACTTGCTTGCACACATGTTAGACTTTCCACTTTCACATTTACATGCATCATGATATATATGCCTTGTATGTTGCATCCAATTCTTGGATTACTTGCTCCTATAATATGTTTGGTTGCGACAATATCATTTTTCCACATATGCCATGTACGATTGCTTTTCACATGATTGACTTGATTGCCTCACACATGATGAAAAATTGTTTTTTTCTATTGTGTTGAGTGCCACACTATCTTCACTACACCATATGCACGTTATGCTTGGATTTTCTTGCACTTGAGCCATGTGTTTAGACACTTCATTTTATTTGGTGTTGTGCATGCTTCTTATGCATACCATAGACCATTTGTTGAGTGCTTTATGCATGATTTCTATGACCTCGAGGTAGATGCTTATTCTCTTGTCACACATATTTGCATCTCTACCTAACACTTATATGCTTGTCCCCATGATTTCTTTGCTTATGCTCGATTTATGTGCTTATATACCATGTCACAATCCTTTCTCACACCATATGCTTTGCATGATGAGAACACTTGTTTGGTGAATCACCTCTTGAATGCTTGGTTTTGTACTAACGCTAACCACATTTGTTTTTCCAAGTATTTTTTGTCGTTGCTCCTTTTGAAGGAATCGCTAGACGGTGCGACATTGGAGAGAGCCCATTGGGAGCTTGAAGATGATGAGTACTTGGTGAACGTCCACTTCTACATGGCGAAGCCATCTCTTTCCCATGGTGATTTGGTTTTCTATCAGAGGTCAGATCTTTCCCAAGGAGGGGGGGGGGTGATGCGGAGCATCCTATGGACATCACCATGTCAAGAGTTCGTTTGACATGTGACACGTGCGACATCTACTTCACATACACAAAGGTGAATCATATGACCCCTTTGAGCGCTTTACACGTGTTCACTTGACCCCTTTGAGGATGGTATACTACTTGAAACTCCACTCATGTGCATACATATGTATTGTCGGAACGCTACAGACGAGGTGGAGGAGTGCGAGCGCAAGTGTACAACTACACCATCCGCGAGGGAAGCGTGGAAGCGAAGATGGAAGAAGACGGAGCTGCGGAATCTACAACGACGGGACGACCGACACGCCACCAGACGCTAGACACTCTACAGCACCCGGACGACCAACGACCACCGGACATCCGACAAGTATTAGCCACCAGATGACTGACATCGTCCGGAAATCCAGTGCTGTAACGCCCCAGATATGACTTTCCCAATTTGTACTCCAACTCTTGTCGTTTCCGGCATTAAGTTATATTTATTCCTCGGGTTCGGGTCTTTGTCTCCATGTGTTGTTTTCGTTTTCGTGCATCTCATATCATGTCATCACGTGCATTGCATTTGCATACATGTTCATCTCATGCATTCGAGCATTTTTCCCCGTTGTCCGTTTTGCATTCCGGCGCTTCGTTCTCCTCCGGTGGACATTTCTAGCTTTCTTTCGTGTGTGGGGATTAAACATTTCCGGATTGGACCGAGACTTGCTATGCGGCCTTGGTTTACTACCGGTAGACCGCCTGTCAAGTTTCGGGTCATTTGGACTTCGTTTGATACTCCAACGGTTAACCGAGGGACCGAAAAGGCCTCGTGTGTGTTGCAGCCCAACACCCCTCCAATTTGGCCCAAAACCCACCAAACTCTGCTCCATCGTCTCGGTCGTTCGATCATGACCGCGTGGCCGAAAACCGCACCTCATTTGGACTCTCCTAGCTCCACTTATGCCAATATATATCTCCCCCTCCAAATTCGGATCTCTCCCTCGAAACCCTAGCCATCTTCCTCCTCCGCGCCGGCCGGACACGTCCGCCGCTCCGCCCGGACCAACCGCGCGCCGCCACCTGTCCCACGGGGGACCGCTTCGCCGCCTTCGCCGCCAGGGCCCGCGGGGCCCGAGTCGGGCCCTCCCGGCCCGTAGGTGTCCGCCACCGCCCGACTTCATCTCCTCCCGAGCCGGCGTCGCGCCCCGCCGCCCACCTTCGCCCGCCACCGCCTTGGCTCGCCGCCGGCCAGCAAGAGCTCGCCGGAGCCGCGAGCTCGCCGCCCCGCTCCCCGGTCGCCGGAGCCCGCACCGCGCCGCCGCCTCGGCCAGCGCCTCCCCCCGACGCCGGCCTTCGCCTCCCCGACGCCGGCGGTCTCGGATCCGGCCACCACGACCTCGACTCCGGCCAACCTCGGTTCGCGCACCCGTGAATAGTGCAGCCCCGGCCAGATCTGGATCTGGATCCAACCCTAGGGTTGACTTTCCCTCTCCCCCGTATATTTTTATGCATTCTTTGACTGCTCATAACTTTGCATCCGTGGCTCCGTTTGGACGTATGATATATCAAAATCTTCGTCTCGACGAGTACATCATGTCATTCCATTGCATCATTTGCATTTGAGTTCATCTTAATGCCCAAAATGCTGTTAGAAGGAGGCATCGTGAGTTAAATTGCATATCCGTTATCTCATCATTGACTTTTGTCATTTTTGCCATGATTATTGTGTGCATGATATGCCTGTGACCCTTTGGGATGAATTGTTAAGCATTTTGTCTTCTTTCCAGAGGTGCCACCCATGCATTTTTAGGATGTGTGTGGTGTCTTGTGCAAGCTTGCAAAGAGGGGTACCTGAGATTGCTGATTTCAGGGACTTAGTGATTTTCACTAAGTCTGGGATGTTTTAGTTCATGATGCCATATGTTCAGCTTGTTTCCTAGTGATCCGTGCCCCTTTTGAGTATGATCAGTAAGGGACATTTGTTAATCTTGTTGTGCTATATCCATCCATGTCTTTACTTGTTATGTTGGAGCAACCTAGGTTGTCTCAATCGAGCTCAACTTTTGCATCGTTGTTAATTTGGGAAGATCGTGAACTCTTTTGCGATTTTGCCGGTGCTATTGCTAGTAATCCATGCATGCTATGCCATTGTTCTTGCCATGTCCAGCTAGCATTTTGTGCCTTATTTATGGATATATTCTTGCCTTGCCATGACTTGCACCGTAGTGAGTGCATCGAGCTCGTTTACATGCCTTCGTGAGTTATAATTTCAGCATGTCTCAGTTTTCACTAAGTCTGAAAACTGATGGTGTTTCATCTATGTTCGTGTGCTCGTTAGAGTATTTTGTGAACCCTTTTTGGCCCCAGGTAATTTTGGGTGTTTTGTTAAGCTTGTCGAGTAGCTCCATGCCATGCTCTTACTTGCCATGTTCAGGTTATGTTTCATGTGGTTTTGCTGCTCCGAAGAGAGCATCGTGGTCTGAAATTTCAGACTAGTGTTAATTTCACTAAGTCTGAAATCTGTTTTGCTTATTCAGTTTTGCCATGCTTGTTTGAACCTCTTAATGGGTGATTTGCCTATGGCTCAGTCCTAGTGATTTGTTAAGCATCTTGTGTACATCCCTGCCATGTATTTTGTTTTCATGTTTGGTGGCTGTAGCATGTTCATTTCGTTGCATTTCGGAGCCTACTTGCTGTAAATCGCAGATCGGTTCGTTTCGTAAAACGCTTGCCATTTCCAAACCGTAGCTCCGATTCCTATGATCTTTATATCGTTTTTAGGGGATTTCTTCCCCTCTATCCAGTGGCACACTTGGTTATCCAAGTTGAGGCCAGGTTCATGCTTTTACGTCACGTCTTGCATTTTGCATCCCGCATCGCATCCCGCATAGCATACCATCTTTGCATCTTATTGGTTGCCTTTGCACGTGGTTGATTGTATCCTTGTTGCTTGTTTGTGTTGTTGGGTAGAGCCGGTAGACGAGTTCACTAACGAGGAGCCCGTTGAGTTTGCTTTTGAGGATCCAGTCAACTCTAACAACTGTGCAGGCAAGATGATCATACCCTCGAAATCACTACTATCTTTGCTATGCTAGTTTGCTCGCTCTTTTGCTTTGCCAATGCTGCGATGCCTACCACTTTCTTGTCAGCCTCCCAATTGCCATGATTGAGCCTCTAACCCACGTTTGTCCTAGCAAACCGTTGATTGGCTATGTTATCGCTTTGCTCAGCCCCCCCTTCTTATAGCGTTGCTAGTTGCAGGTGAAGATTGGAGCCGTTCCTTGTAGGAACATTTATTTACTTGTTGGGATATCATTATATTGCCATGTTATCTTAATTCATCTATATACTTGGTAAAGGGTGGAAGGCTCGGCCTCTCGCCTAGTGTTTTGTTCCACTCTTGCCGCCCTAGTTTCCGTCATATCGGTGTTATGTTCCCGGATTGTTGCGTCCCTTACGCGGTTGGGCTATAATGGGAACCCCTTGATAGTTCGCCTTGATTAAAGCTTTTCCAGCAATGCCCAACATTGGTTTTACCATTTGCCACCTACCCCTTTTTCCCGTGGGTTTCCGGAGCCCGAGGGTCATCTTTATTTTAGCCCCCCACGGGCCAGTGCTCCTCTGAGTGTTGGTCCGGAATGTCAGCCGCCGGTGACCACCAGGGGCAACTTTGGGCTGGCCTATCGGAAGTTTGGACAATCTGAGTGTGCCCTGAGAAAGAGATATGTGCAGCTCCTATCGGGATTTGTCGGCACATTCGGGCGGTGTTGCTGGACTTGTTTTAACCTGTCGAATCATCTTGTTGTACCGAGATACCGAGTCTGATCGGTGTGTCTTGGGTGGAGGTCTATTCCTTCGTTGACCGTGAGAGCTTGTTATAGGCTAAGTTGGGACCCCCCTACAGGGATTGATCTTTCGAAAGTTGTGCCCGCGGTTATGGGCAGATGGGAATTTGTTAATGTCCGGTTGTACATAACTTGAACCTTAATTACTTAAAATGAATCAACTGAGTGTGTTGCCGTGATGGCCTCTTCTCGGCGGAGTCCGAGAAGTGGACACGGTGTTGGAGTTATGTTTGCGCAGGTTGCTCTCTAGTTTCTCGCTCGTGCTTTGCCTCCTCTTCTCGCTCTCTTTTGCGAATAAGTTAGCCACCATATATGCTAGTCGCTTGCTGCAGCTCCACTTATACATTACCCCTTCCTACCTATTAAGCTTAAATAGTCTTGATCGCGAGGGTGCGAGATTGCTGAGTCCCTGTGGCTCACAGATTACTATTACACCAGATGCAGGGACAGAGGATACAGCTCCAGATGGCACGCTCGAGCTCAAGTGGGAGTACGACGAGGACTCTCAGCGTTACTATGTGTCTTTTCCTGATGATCAGTAGTGGTGCCTATTCGGGGTTAGATTCAGGGCCTTGTCGCATGTTGGGGGGTCTTTTCTATTTTGGCGCCGTAGTCGGGCCATGAGTGATTTGTATGATGGATGTTATTTATGTACTTTGATGTGACGTGGCGAGTGTAAGCCAACTATGTTATTCCCCTTTATATTATTTATGTACATGGGATGTGTGATGATTTCCCGACTTGCGACATTGCTTTCAATGCGGCTATGCCTCTAAGTCGTGCCTCGACACGTGGGAGATATAGCCGCATCGAGGGCGTTACAAGTGCCACCTCAACCGAGCCAAAACGTCGGAAGTCCAGCTCCTCCGGACAACCGGGCCCCCGCGAGCGACCGGGCATCCGACCCTGACCGGACGTCTGACACTACATGTATCCCTCTCCCACTTACCCCTTCGTGGCTTAGATTATAAATAGACCACTTGCACCTCCTTTCTAGGGTTAGCAAAGTGATAGCTCATTTGTATGTGAGCTTTGCTCCTACCTACATCTACTCTTGAGAGAGAGAGACCATCACTCCCATGGAGGTCAAGACCTCCATGTGAGAAGATCCTGCGGGATATATTGTCATGACCCCGCAAGGGAAGATCTGTCTAGGATACCATCAAGACCTCCTCTTGGAGATGAACTTTACCTTGCATCTTCCCTTTTGTTGTTCATGTACCTTATGGATCTTGTGTGTTTGATTGTCTAGTGGATGTGTTATTGGACTTGTTCTGGAGTGTTTCCCCTTGTGATTTCTGCCCGTTCTTCCCCGTGTTCATCGTGTTCTTCGAGGGAATACACTCCAATCATGAAAGATCGGACTCTACGCCGGGTTAGCCCCGCATCACCTTGACCACGACATCATGACCTGGCATAGTAGCGACAGTCGAAGCTTGCCTGGGGACCGGGTCCGGTCGGCATAAAGCACTAAGCTACCGCGAGAATAATGGGACACTTTGGACGCGACAAGACATTTGCTACGCTCTCCATGAAATATTTTTGGCCCAAGATGTTCCGCGACGTCTCATGCTTCACCAACCGATGCTCTACATGTTGCAAAGCTAAGTCTAAAGCTCAATCTCATGGCCTTTATATGCCACTTCCTATTCCATATCACCCATGGGAAGATATTAGTATGGACTTTGTGCTTGGTTTGCCTAGAACTAGAAATAGCAAAGATTCCATGTTTGTTCTTGTGGACCGATTCTCTAAGATGGACCATTTCATACAATGCAACAAAATGACGATGCTTCACATGTCGCAAATCTTTTTTGTAGGGAAATCTTGCGCCTACATGGACTGCCTAAGACGATTGTCTCGGACCGCGACGTCAAGTTCTTGAGTTACTTTTGGAAGACCTTATGCACCATGCTTGGAATCAAGCTCTGGTTCTCTTCGGCATACCATCCTCAAACCGGCGGCCAAATAGAGGTCACGAACCGGACGCTCTCCACTCTCCTATGTGTGTTGATAAAGAAGAACATCAAGGAATGGGAGGAGTGCCTACCCATCACCGAGTACTCGTACAACCGCGCAAGACATTCGACTACCGGCAAGTCCCCCTTCGAGGTCGTCTATGGTTTCAACCCTTGTCCCCATTGGACATTCTCCCTCCACCTATACAAGAGAGCACCAACATGGACGCGAGTGCCCAAGTCAACTACCTCAAGAAGATGCATGAAGATACAAGGCACACCAACGAGCGCCAAGTACAACGACTCGCGACCAAGCTCAATGCTAACAAGCAACCCATGATGTTCAACATTGGAGATCTCGTGTGGCTACACCTTCGCAGGGAATGCTTCCCCAATAAACGCAAATCCAATCTTCTACCATGAGCCGATGGACCCTTCAAGGTGCTAGCCCGCTACAACAACAACGCTTACAAGATCGACCTCCCGCGCGACAAGTACAACGTGAGCGACATCTTCAACGTCAAGGATCTCTTGCCCTACCATGGTGATGAAGATTTCGATCCGAGGTCGGATCTTTCCCGGGGGGGGGGGAGATGATGCGGAGCACCCCAAGGTCATCCCCATAGACCTACCATCGTCTCACCTAGTGCCAAGAGGACCTATGACACGAGCTAGAGCTAGAGTTCTCGAGACCGAGGTCACTTCCTTCCTTAGTGATATCACACATGATCCACTCGAGACATGGCTACTACCTATGTCCGGAATGTTGTGCATGATTAGGTACCAAGACGACCCTCCCGAAGATGCACGTGAAGACGGACAAGTTCCCAAGTTCACGGATGAATAGAATCAACATAAGGAGTCAAGAGCAGCAACCAGGACCCGGACATCCGGCCCCTGGAGCATCCACCATGACAGCCGCCAAGTACCAATAGGCCCCGGACATCCGGCCAAAGCCCGAACATCCGAGCAAATCCCAGACATCCGTCCAAAGCCCGGACATCCAGCGCCCTCCATCCGAATGCATCAAGACCAACCCCACCAGCCCGGACATCCGGCCCCTCGCGAAGTCCCGGACATCCGACCCAACGCTCGGACATCCGGACCAGCACTATCCAGAGAGCATCAGGACGCAGCCAGGCCAGCCTCGACATCCCGCCCGATAGCCCGGACATCCGGCATCTCGTGAGCGCCTGGACATCCGGCCCGACGCCTGGACGTCTGGACTCCCCTGTCTGCGCACAGTGTAGGGCCGAGGCCTATGTACCCCTTCGCCCCCCTAGACTATATGTACTCATCCTCCTCCCTCTTTATAGGGTTAGTGTTGTGATAGCTCACATGTGAGATAAAGCCTCGTTCATCCATCCGGATCTACTCCACCGAGGGAGACCGTTGCCTCTTCGGAGAAGATCCACCATGGATTCAAGACCCCTAACGGGAAGACCTCAAGACCTCCTCACGGAAAAGAACTAGTTACCTATGTATCGTCCTTTGTTGCATTCGGATTGTGTATCTCTTTGTGTTTTGAGGATCTAGCACATTTGTGATCTGATGTAGGATGGAACCCTAGATGGACGATCTTTCACGAAAGGAGCGGATCCCGCAAAGAACACGAAGAACACATGGGAAAACACGAGAGAATCACTCAAACTAACAAGAACGATCACACATATGCTAGATCCAAGTACACATAGAGATCACATGGTCCAAATCCAACAACGGATGATACATAGGGTAACCGTTTCTTCTTCATGAGGAGGTCTTGAGGTCTTCTCGTTATGGGTCTTGAATCCAAGTGGATCTTCTCCGAAGAGGTGTCGGTCCCTCGCGGTGGAGTAGATCCGGATGGATGTGCGAGGCTCTATCTCTCACAAATGACCTATCATAATGCTAACCCTAGAAAGAGGGAGGAGGAGGAGGAGTATATATAGTCTAGGTGGGCGAAGGGGTACATGGGCCTCGGGCCCTTGCACTGGGCGTAGACAGGGGAGGCCTGATGTCGGGCGTCGAACCGGATGTCCAGGCTTTCGTGAGGGGACGAATGCCCGGGCTGGCAGGGTCGGTCTTGGTGCAATTGGGACGGAGGACGCTGGATTTCCAGGCTTGGGCCGGATTTCTAGGCTTGGCCGGATGTCCGGGCTGAGGCCGGATGTCTGGGGCCTGTAGGTACTTGTCGGCTGTCATTGTAGATGCTCCAGGCACCGGATGTCCAGGGTCATGGCCGGATGTCCGGATCCTGGAAGCTGCTCTTGACTCCTTCTGTTGGTTCTCTTCATCCATCAACTTGAGGACTTGTCCATCTTCGGGAGGGTCCTCTTGGTACCTAATCATGCACAACATTCCGGACTTAGGTAGTAGCCATGTCTCGAGAGGATCATCTGTGATATCACTAAGGAAGGAAGTCACCTCGGTCTCGGGTGCTCTAACTCTAGCTCGTGTCATAGGTCCTCTTGGCACTTCGTGAGGCGATGGTTGGTCCATGGGGATGACCGTAGGATGCTCCTCATCATCTCCCCTCCCTTGGGAATGATCCGATGTTGGATCAAAATCTTCATCACCATGGCAGGGCGAGAGATCTTTGATGTTGAAGATGTCGCTCATGGAGTACTTGTCTCATGGAATGGCGATCTTGTAGGCATTGTTGTGGTTATAGCATTCAAGCACCTTGAAGGGTCCATCCGCCCGTGGTAGAAGTTTGGACTTGCGTTCATTGGGGAAGCCGTCCTTGTGAAGGTGTAGCCACACAACATCTCCAATGTTGAATACCGTGGGATGCTTGTTGAGGTTGAGCTTGGTCGCGAGTCATTGTACTTGGCGCTCAATGGTGTGCCTTGTATCTTCATGCGTCTTATTAATATAGTTGACTCGTGCACTCGTGCACTCGTGGTAGGGGAGAATGTCCAATGGGGACAACGGGTTGAAACCATAGACGACCTCGAAGGGGGACTTGCCAGTAGTCAAATGTCTTGCTCGGTTGTAGGCGTAATCGGCGATGGGTAGACACTCCTCCCACTCCTTGATGTTCTTCTTGATTAACATGCGAAGTAGAGCAGAGAGTGTGCGGTTGGTCACCTCCGTTTGGCCGTCGGTTTGTGGATGGTATGCCGTGGAGAAAAATAGCTTGATTCCAATCTTGGCACATAAGGTTTTCAAAATGTAGCTTAGCAACTTGACGTCGCGGTCTGAGACCATCGTCTTTGGTACTCCATGGAGGTGCAATATTTCCCTACAAAAGAGATTGGCAACATGTGAAGCATCGTCTATCTTGTTGCAAGGAATAAAATGAGCCATCTTAGAGAATTGGTCCACAACAACAAATACGAAGTCCTTTCCATTTCTAGTTTGAGGCAAACCAAGCACAAAATCCTTGCTAATATCTTCCCATGGTTGGTACGGAACTGGAAGAGGCATATAGAGACCATGGGATTGAGCTTTAGACTTAGCTTTGCGACATGTAGTGCATCAGTTGGCAAAGCCGTTGACGTTGTGGAACATCTTGGGCCAAAAATAGTTCTCAGAGAGTGTAGAAATGTCTTGTCGCGTCCAAAGTGTCCCATTTGTCCTCCGCCATGAGATTCTTGCAAAACTAGCAAAGGAAAATAAGACCGGGGGATGCAAAGTTTGTTAGCTCTAATAAGATAATCATCTTTGATGTAATAGAGTTCCCAAGATGTATGCGTCAAAGATTTGGCATAAGGAATAGCAAAAGTAGACTCATGCGCATACAAGTCTTTTATGTGCTCAAAGCCAATGACATTTAGTTCATGTTTTGTGACAAGCATGCATATGCGGGAAAGAGCGTCTGCCACAACATTTTCCTTACCTCTAATGAACTTGATGACATAAGGAAACGACTCAATGAATTCATTCCATTTAGCATGACGCTTGTTCAACTTAGTTTGACCCTTAAGGTATTTAAGTATTTCATGGTCGGTATGGATGATAAATTCATGAGAGCGAAGATAATGTTCCCATTCATGCAAAACTCACACTAAAGCATATAGCTCTTTGTCATAGATGGGGTAATTGCGTTGCGCTCCAGAAAGTTTCTCACTAAAGTAAGCTATGGAGCGCTTCTCATGTGATAACACACCTCCTATGCCATTACCACTAGCATCACAATGAATCTCAAAGGGTTTGTCAAAGTTGGGTAATGCAAGCACGGGAGCATGAGTAAGCAAATTCGTAAGCTCATTGAATGCGGTGTCTTAGGATGGTCCCCAAACAAAAGGCAGATTCTTCTTACCCCAAGCATGCAAAGGTGAAGCAATGGTGCTAAAATCCTTCACAAATCTACGGTAGAAACTGGCTAAACCAAGGAAGCTACGCACTTGTTGCAATTTGGTTGGTTGGGGTCAAGTTTTAATTGCATTGATCTTAGATTCATCTACATGAACACCCTTTGAAGGAGACTTGCATTGATCTTAGATTCACCTACATGAACACTTGTTGCAATTTGGTTGGTTGGATTGAAGATACTATGAAACCCAAGAAAACAAGCTTGTCAACACCGAAAAGGCATTTTTCCATATTAGCAAAAAGGTGCTCTTTTCTAAGATTTTTTAGCACGGTCCTAAGGTGGGTGACATGATCTTTGAGATATTTTCTAAACATGAGAATATCATCAAAGTAGACCAAAACAAATACACCAATATAAGGTCGAAAAACAAAATGCATGAGTCGCATGAAAGTACTGGGTGCTTCAGATAAACCCATTGACATGACAAGCCATTCATATAAGAAAAACTTGGTCTTAAATGCGGTTTTCCATTCATCACCTTCTTGGATGAGTATTTGATAGTAGCCACTCTTAAGATCAATCTTAGAGAAAATGCTAGCTCTGCTAAGCTCATCAAGCATATCATCTAGGCGTGGAATAGGGTAATGATAACGCACGGTAATAACATTGATAGGATGGCAATCAGAACACATGCGATATGTACCATCTTTCTTGGGTACAAGGATTACCGGGATGGCACAAGGGCTCAAACTCTCTCGTACATGGCCGTTGTTGGTGAGTTGTTGTACTTGCCATTGGATCTCCTTGGTTTCCTCGGGGTTGACGCGGAAGGGAGCCTTGTTAGGAAGGGGTACTCCAGGGATGAGGTCGATTCGGTGCTCGATGCCTCGTAGTGGAGGTAAACCCGGAGGTAGCTCGTCGGGGAAAACATCTTAGAATTCCTGCAATAGAGAAGATAACACTAAAGGTAGATTGTGAGAGGTGTTAGCTTTTGGTACTTCGTCCTTGCACAAAAGGACATAGTGCATGAAACTTGATGGGTTCTCGCACACTTCTCTTATCTCACTTTTGGTGGAAAATAGAACTATGTTCTTCTTGTCGCTCATCGTGGAGGCACTCGATTTGGGCTTGTGGCGCTCACTCTCTTTATGGTCGTTCGCTCTCTCACTATTCTCTCCAGGATGGGTGGCTTGCTTGTCGGCGATCACTTGGCTTGGAGACATAGGTCGAACTACGTACTCCTTTCCTTTCATCTTGAAGATATAGTGTTTCGTTCGGCTGTTGTGGATGACACCTCGATCAAATTGCCATGGTCGTCCAAGAAGAAGGTGGAAAACGGTCATTGGAATGACATCACACTCCAAAATGTCTTCGTAATCTCCGATTTTGATGGAGACTTGCACTCTATGCTCGACTTGGATAGTGCTGGAGTCGCTAAGCCATTGAACTTTGTAGGGATGTGGGTGCTTCATCTTGACCAATTGGAGCTTGGAGCATAGTTCTTCACTTGCCAATTTATGACAACTCCCTCCATCGATGATGACCTTGACGGACCTTCCATTGATGCCGGCCTTTGTATGAAAGATATGGCATCTTTGGTCTTCTTCGTGTTGATGTTGAAGAGTCAAGACCTTGGAGACAACGAGAGCAGGGCTTGAATCTTCATCACAAAAGATTTGTTCTTCTTCATCTTTGTTCACTTGCCAGTGTATTGCCACTTGCTCAAGTGCTTCCATTTCTCCTTCACTCATGGACTCGTATGTACCATCGTCGTTGAGGACCAGGGTTCACTTGTTGGTACACTCAAAGGACTTGTGCCCTCGGCCTCCTCATGTGAAGAATTTGAAGGAACTTGTCTTGATGGTCTCATTGGTTGGGGTAGATGATGATGAAGCTCTTTTCTTGAAGTTGCTTGTTGTAGGAGGATGACTTGGAGTTCTTGAAGTTTTCTTGTAACTCGACTTGTCGGCGTTGCTTGTAGAATGCGTGGTTGAGGTAGAAGGTGTTGGAGTCGTTGAAGCTTGGGTGTTGGAGAAGCCATAGGACTTGCAGGAGAACTTGGCATACTTTTAATCATCTTGCACTTGATGTTCCGCTTTGGTAGCTTGATGCACTAACTTGATGAGGTTCGAGTATGGTTGGAAGTCGACGTTCTTCTTGATAGGATGATTGAGTCCATTCAAGAAACATGCTATAGTTTTCTCATCATCTTCGATGACATTAGCTCATATCATGGCAATCTCCATTTCCTTGTAGTATTCTTCAACGCCCTTGGTACCTTGCTTGAGGAGTTGGAGTTTTTTGAAGAGGTCGCAGCTGTAGTAGGTCGACACGAAGCGTGCTCTCATGACTTGCTTCATTTGTGCCCAAGTAGTGATGGGTGGTTCACCTCTTGCCGCCCAGCGCTCAATGATCAAGTACTTCAAGGTTCAAAGGAGCACCACTCGAAAGAAGAAGCAGTATGAGGACGTGAAGACTACCCCACATCTAAGTTTCTGTATTCCTTTCCACGCCTAGTTTGGGAATCTCGGGGACGAGATTCTTGTAAGGGGGTAGGTCTGTCAAACCCTGATTTTCATGCCACAACACTTTATCTAATTAATCATGATAAAATGTGGTTTGAAAAAACTTTTGAGTGTTTTGGTCTTTATTTGATTGGATTTGCTTTGATGTTTGCAAGTGCTCTAAAAATCCAATAAATCCTCCAACTCTTATACTCCTTCTCCTTGATCCAAAACTTTGTCCAATGATCATGACATGTGTATATGACATAATAGTATTCTCTTACAAAAATATTTTGGCCAAAAAGTATTTTCTAAATTATGTTTTCCAAAACCCCCTGAATTGAGACTTGAACTACAAGTACTTAATGAAGGGTGCCATATCGATCTTCTTGTCTTCCTCATAGTTGTGCACATGGGAGATTTTTTGTCAACCTTCAATGCCCATGAAAGGTACTCTTCGGGATCATTGCTTCCATTGAACTTGGGCTTGGTGAACTTTAGCTTGCCGTAGCGTTGCTCTTCATTGTGTTGGGTCGAGGGTGATGACGTCCTTGACGAGGAGGATTGTCTCCCTCAACTTGCTCTTGTCTTGGATGATTTACATTGTCTTCTTGCTCTTGTTGAACTTGAGGTGCTTGTCGAGATTGTGGAGGAGCTTGAGGGACTTGACGATTCACTCTTGATTGAAAAATCCTCTCTTGAACCTCACGAGCTTGTCGGTTGCGCGTGGCTACAGCTCGACTTGAATCTGGGAGGGAACGTTGTGCCTCAAGTGCTTGAGCTTCTGGCAATTGTTGTTCTTGACATTGCGCCTCGGCATCTTGTTCATCCTGGTGTAGACGCACTCTCTCTTCCTCTTCTTGTTAGCGTTGGCATTGCCGTTCTTGTGCTTGTGCAAAAGTAGCTTGGTTTTGACGGTGTCGTTGTGTTGGGGAACGTAGTAATTTCAAAAAAATTCCTACGCACACGCAAGATCATGGTGATGCACAGCAACGAGAGGGGAGAGTGATGTCTACGTACCAACGCAGACCGACTGCGGAAGCGATCACACAACGTAGAGGCAGTAGTCGTACGTCTTCTTCCCGATCCAACCGATCCAAGCACCGTTACTCCGGCACCTCCGAGTTCTTAGCACACGTTCAGCTCGATGACGTTCCTCGGGCTCCGATCCAGCAAAGCGTCGAGGAAGAGTTCCGTCAGCACGACGGCGTGGTGACGATCTTGATGTACTACCGACGCAGGGCTTCGCCTAAGCACTGTAACGGTATGATCGAGGTGGAATTTGGTGGCAGGGGGCACCGCACACGGCTAAGGAACGATTAACTTGTGTGTCTTGTGGTGCCCCCTGCCCCCGTATATAAAGGCCAGGGGCAGGGGGTTCGGCCGGCTAGGAGGGAGGCGCAGGGAGGAGTCCTACTCCTACCGGGAGTAGGACTCCTTCCCCCCAATCCTATTCCAACTAGGATTCTTGGGGAAGAAGGAGAAAGAGGGGGCCGGCCCACCTCTCCTAGTCCTATTAGGACTTGGGAAAGGCGGGGGGCGCCGGCCAGGTGTGGGCTGCCTCTTCTCTCTTTTCCACTAAGGCCCAATAGGCCCATTTACCTCCCGGGGGGTTCCGGTAACCCTCCCGGTAATCCGGAAAAATCCCGATTTCACCCGGAACGCTTCCGGTGCCCAAACATAGGCTTCCAATATATCAATCTTTACGTCTCGACCTTTTCGAGACTCCTCGTCATGTCCGTGATCTCATCCGGGACTCCGAACAACCTTCTGTACATCAAAATGCATAAACTCATAATAACTGTCATCGTAACGTTAAGCGTGCGGACCCTACGGTTCGAGAACAATGTAGACATGACCGAGACATGTTTCCGGTCAATAACCAATAGCGGGACCTGGATGCCCATATTGGCTCCTACATATTCTACGAAGATCTTTATCGGTCAGACCGCATAACAACATACGTTGTTCCCTTTGTCATCGGTATGTTACTTGCCCGAGATTCGATCGTCGGTATCCAATACCTAGTTCAATCTCGTTACTGGCAAGTCTCTTTACTCGTTCCGTAATACATCATCTCATAACTAACATCTTAGTTATTATGCTTGCAAGGCTTATGTGATGTGTATTACCAAGAGGGCCCAGAGATACCTCTCCGACAATCAGAGTGACAAATCCTAATCTCGAAATACGCCAACCCAACATCTACCATTGGAGACACCTGTAGTACTCCTTTATAATCACCCAGTTACGTTGTGACGTTTGGTAGTACCCAAAGTGTTCCTCCGGTAAACGGGAGTTGCATAATCTCATAGTTATAGGAACATGTATAAGTCATGAAGAAAGCAATAGCAACATACTAAACGATCGGGTGCTATGCTAATGGAATGGGTCATGTCAATCAGATCATTCAACTAATGATGTGACCTCGTTAATCAAATAACAACTCTTTGTTCATGGTTAGGAAACTTAACCATCTTTGATTAACGAGCTAGTCTAGTAGAGGCATACTAGTGACACTCTGTTGGTCTATGTATTCACACATGTATTATGTTTCCGGTTAATACAATTCTAGCATGAATAATAAACATTTATCATGATATAAGGAAATAAATAATAACTTTATTATTGCCTCTAGGGCATATTTCCTTCAGTCTCCCACTTGCACTAGAGTCAATAATCTAGATTACACAGTAATGATTCTTACACCCATGGAGTCTTGGTGCTGATCATGTTTTGCTCGTGGAAGAGGCTTAGTCAACGGGTCTGCAACATTCAGATCCGTATGTATCTTGCAAATCTCTATGTCTCCCACCTGGACTAAATCCCGGATGGAGTTGAAGCGTCTCTTGATGTGTTTGGTTCTTTTGTGAAATCTGGATTCCTTTGCCAAGGCAATTGCACCAGTATTGTCACAGAAGATTTTCATTGGACCCGATGCACTAGGTATGACACCTAGATCGGATATGAACTCCTTCATCCAGACTCCTTCGTTCGCTGCTTCCGAAGCAGCTATGTACTCCGCTTCACATGTAGATCCCGCTACGACGCTTTGTTTAGAACTGCACCAACTGACAGCTCCACCGTTTAAAGTAAACACGTATCCGGTTTGCGATTTAGAATCGTCCGGATCAGTGTCAAAGCTTGCATCAACGTAACCTCTTACGGTGAGCTCTTTGTCACCTCCATATACGAGAAACATATCCTTAGTCCTTTTCAGGTATTTCAGGATGTTCTTGACCGCTGTCCAGTGATCCACCCCTGGATTACTTTGGTACCTCCCTGCTAAACTTATAGCAAGGCACACATCAGGTCTGGTACACAGCATTGCATACATGATAGAGCCTATGGCTGAAGCATAGGGAACATCTTTCATTTTCTCTCTATCTTCTGCAGTGGTCGGGCATTGAGTCTGACTCAACTTCACACCTTGCAATACAGGCAAGAACCCTTTCTTTGCTTGATCCATTTTGAACTTCTTCAAAATCTTGTCAAGGTATGTGCTTTGTGAAAGTCCAATTAAGCGTTTTGATCTATCTCTATAGATCTTTATGCCTAATATGTAAGCAGCTTCCCCGAGGTCTTTCATCGAAAAACTTTTATTCAAGTATCCCTTTATGCTATCCAGAAATTCTATATCATTTCCAATGAGTAATATGTCATCCACATATAATATTAGAAATGCTACAGAGCTCCCACTCACTTTCTTGTAAATACAGGCTTCTCCAAAAGTCTGTATAAACCCAAATGCTTTGATCACACTATCAAAGCGTTTATTCCAACTCCGAGATGCTTGCACCAGTCCATAGATGGATCGCTGGAGTTTGCATACTTTGTTAGCTCCCTTTGGATCGACAAAACCTTCTGGTTGTATCATATACAACTCTTCTTCCAGAAATCCATTCAGGAATGCGGTTTTTACATCCATTTGCCAAATTTCATAATTATAAAATGCGGCAATTGCTAACATGGTTCTGACAGACTTAAGCATCGCTACGGGTGAGAAAGTCTCATCGTAGTCAACTCCTTGAACTTGTCGAAAACCTTTTGCGACAAGTCGAGCTTTGTAGACAGTAACATTACCATCAGCGTCAGTCTTTTTCTTAAAAATCCATTTATTCTCAATTGCTTGCCGATCATCGGGCAAGTCAACCAAAGTCCATACTTTGTTCTCATACATGGATCCCATCTCAGATTTCATGGCTTCAAGCCACTTTGCGGAATCTGGGCTCACCATCGCTTCTTCATAGTTCGTAGGATCATCATGATCTAGTAGCATGACTTCCAGAACAGGATTACCGTACCACTCTGGTGCGGATCTTACTCTGGTTGATCTACGAGGTACAGTAGTATCTTGATCTAAAGTTTCATGATCATCATCATTAACTTCCTCTCTTATTGGTGTAGGTCTCACAGAAACAGTTTTCTGTGATGTACTATTTCCCAATAACGGAGTAGGTACAGTTACCTCGTCAAGTTCTACTTTCCTCCCACTCACTTCTTTCGAGAGAAACTCCTTCTCAAGAAAGTTTCCGAATTTAGCAACAAAAGTCTTGCCTTCGGATCTGTGATAGAAGGTGTATCCAATAGTTTCCTTTGGATATCCTATGAAGACACATTTCTCCGATTTTGGTTCGAGCTTATCAGGTTGAAGTTTTTTCACATAAGCATCGCAGCCCCAAATTTTAAGAAACGACAACTTTGGTTTCTTGCCAAACCATAGTTCATAAGGCGTCGTCTCAACGGATTTAGATGGTGCCCTATTTAACGTGAATGCGGCCGTCTCTAAAGCATAACCCCAAAATGATAGCGGTAAATCAGTAAGAGACATCATAGATCGTACCATATCTAGTAAAGTACGATTACGACGTTCGGACACACCATTACGTTGTGGTGTCCCGGGTGGCGTGAGTTGCGAAACTATTCCACAATTTTTCAAATGTACACCAAACTCGTAACTCAAATATTCTCCTCCACGATCAGATCGTAGAAACTTTATTTTCTTGTTACGATGATTTTCAACTTCACTCTGAAATTCTTTGAACTTTTCAAATGTTTCAGACTTATGTTTCATTAAGTAGATATACCCATATCTGCTTAAATCATCTGTGAAAGTGAGAAAATAACGATATCCGCCACGAGCCTCAATATTCATCGGACCACATACATCGGTATGTATGATTTCCAATAAATCTGTTGCTCTCTCCATAGTACCGGAGAACGGTGTTTTAGTCATCTTGCCCATGAGGCACGGTTCGCAAGTACCAAGTGATTCATAATCAAGTGGTTCCAAAAGCCCATCAGCATGGAGTTTCTTCATGCGCTTTATACCGATATGACCTAAACGGCAGTGCCACAAATAAGTTGCACTATCATTATCAACTCTGCATCTTTTGGCTTCAACATTATGAATATGTGTATTACTACTATCGATATTCAATAAGAATAGACCACTTTTCAAGGGTGCATGACCATAAAAGATATTACTCATATAAATAGAACAACCATTATTCTCTGATTTAAATGAATAACCGTCTCGCATCAAACAAGATCCAGATATAATGTTCATGCTCAACGCTGGCACCAAATAACAATTATTTAGGTCTAATATTAATCCCGAAGGTAGATGTAGAGGTAGCGTGCCGACCGCGATCACATCGACTTTGGAACCGTTTCCCACGCGCATCGTCACCTCGTCCTTTGCTAGTGTCCGCTTATTCTGTAGTCCCTGTTTCGAGTTGCAAATATTAGCAACAGAACCAGTATCAAATACCCAGGTGCTACTGCGAGCATTAGTAAGGTACACATCAATAGCATGTATATCACATATACCTTTGTTCACCTTGCCATCCTTCTTATCCGCCAAATACTTGGGGCAGTTCCGCTTCCAGTGACCAGTCTGCTTGCAGTAGAAGCACTCGGTTTCAGGCTTAGGTCCAGACTTGGGTTTCTTCTCTTGAGTAGCAACTTGCTTGCCGTTCTTCTTGAAGTTCCCTTCTTCCCTTTGCCCTTTTTCTTGAAACTAGTGGTTTTGTTAACCATCAACACTTGATGCTCCTTCTTGATTTCTACCTCCGCAGCTTTCAGCATAGCGAAGAGCTCGGGAATAGTCTTGTTCATCCCTTGCATATTATAGTTCATCACAAAGCTCTTGTAGCTTGGTGGCAGTGATTGGAGAATTCTGTCAATGACGCAATCATCCGGAAGTGTAACTCCCAATTGAATCAAGTGATTATTATACCCAGACATTTTGAGTATATGCTCACTGACAGAACTGTTCTCCTCCATCTTGCAGCTATAGAACTTATTGGAGACTTCATATCTCTCAATCCGGGCATTTGCTTGAAATATTAACTTCAACTCCTGGAACATCTCATATGCTCCATGACGTTCAAAACGTCGTTGAAGTCCCGGTTCTAAGCCGTAAAGCATGGCACACTGAACTATTGAGTAGTCATCAGCTTTGCTCTGCCAGACGTTCATAACTTCTGGTGTTGCTCTTGCAGCAGGCCTGGCACTTAGCGGTGCTTCCAGGACGTAATTCTTCTGTGCAGCAATGAGGATAATCCTCAGGTTACGGACCCAGTCCGTGTAATTGCTACCATCATCTTTCAACTTAGCTTTCTCAAGGAACGCATTAAAATTCAACGGAACAACAGCACGAGCCATCTATCTACAATCAACATAAACAAGCAAGATACTATCAGGTACTAAGTTCATGATAATTTTAAGTTCAGTTAATTTACTTAAGAACTCCCACTTAGATAGACATCCCTCTAATCCTCTAAGTGATTACGTGATCCAAATCAACTAAACCATAACCGATCATCACGTGAGATGGAGTAGTTTTCAATGGTGAACATCAATATGTTGATCATATCTACTATATGATCCACGCTCGACCTTTCGGTCTCCGTGTTCCGAGGCCATATCTGTATATGCTTGGCTCGTCAAGTATAACCTGAGTATTCCGCGCGTGCAACTGTTTTGCACCCGTTGTATTTGAACGTAGAGCCTATCACACCCGATCATCACGTGGTGTCTCAGCACGAAGAACTTTTGCAACGGTGCATACTCAGGGAGAACACTTCTTGATAATTTAGTGAGAGATCATCTTATAATGCTACCGTCAATCAAAGCAAGATAAGATGCATAAAAGGATAAACATCACATGCAATCAATATAAGTGATATGATATGGCCATCATCATCTTGTGCTTTGTGATCTCCATCTCCGAAGCATCGTCATGATCACCATCGTCACCGGCGCGACACCTTGATCTCCATCATAGCATCGTTGTCGTCTCGCCAATCTTATGCTTCCACGACTATCACTACCGCTTAGTAATAAAATAAAGCATTACATCGCGATTGCATTGCATACAATAAAGCGACAACCATATGGCTCCTGCCAGTTGCCGATAACTCGGTTACAAAACATGATCATCTCATACAATAAAATCAGCATCATGCCTTGACCATATCACATCACAACATGCCCTGCAAAAACAAGTTAGACGTCCTCTACTTTGTTGTTGCAAGTTTTACGTGGCTGCTACGGGCTTAAGTAAGAACTCATCTCACCTACACATCAAAACCACAACGATAGTTCGTCAAATAGACTCCGTTTTAACCTTCTCAAGGACCGGGCGTAGTCACACTTGGTTCAACTAAAGTTGGAGAGACAGTCTTCCGCTAGCCATCTGTGTGCATAGCACGTCGAGGGAACCGGTCTCGCGTAAGAGTACGCGTAAGGTTGGTCCGGATCGTCTCGTCCAACAATACCGCCGAACCAAAGTATGACATGCTGGTAGGCAGTATGACTTGTATCGCCCACAACTCACTTGTGTTCTACTCGTGCAAATAACATCAAACCATAAAAACCTAGGCTCTGATACCACTGTTGGGGAACGTAGTAATTTCAAAAAATTTCCTACGCACACGCAAGATCATGGTGATGCACAGCAACGAGAGGGGAGAGTGATGTCTACGTACCAACGCAGACCGACTGCGGAAGCGATCACACAACATAGAGGAAGTAGTCGTACGTCTTCTTCCCGATCCAACCGATCCAAGCACCGTTACTCCGGCACCTCCGAGTTCTTAGCACACGTTCAGCTCGATGACGTTCCTCGGGCTCCGATCCAGCAAAGCGTCGAGGAAGAGTTCCGTCAGCACGACGGCATGGTGACGATCTTGATGTACTACCGACGCAGGGCTTCGCCTAAGCACTGTAACGGTATGATCGAGGTGGAATTTGGTGGCAGGGGGCACCGCACACGGCTAAGGAACGATTAACTTGTGTGTCTTGTGGTGCCCCCTGCCCCCGTATATAAAGGCCAGGGGCAGGGGGTTCGGCCGGCTAGGAGGGAGGCGCAGGGAGGAGTCCTACTCCTACCGGGAGTAGGACTCCTTCCCCCCAATCCTATTCCAACTAGGATTCTTGGGGAAGAAGGAGAAAGAGGGGGCCGGCCCACCTCTCCTAGTCCTATTAGGACTTGGGAAAGGTGGGGGGCGCCGGCCAGGTGTGGGCTGCCTCTTCTCTCTTTTCCACTAAGGCCCAATAGGCCCATTTACCTCCCGGGGGGTTCCGGTAACCCTCCCGGTAATCCGGAAAAATCCCGATTTCACCCGGAACGCTTCCGGTGCCCAAACATAGGCTTCCAATATATCAATCTTTACGTCTCGACCTTTTCGAGACTCCTCGTCATGTCCGTGATCTCATCCGGGACTCCGAACAACCTTCGGTACATCAAAATGCATAAACTCATAATAACTGTCATCGTAACGTTAAGCGTGCGGACCCTACGGTTCGAGAACAATGTAGACATGACTGAGACATGTTTCCGGTCAATAACCAATAGCGGGACCTGGATGCCCATATTGGCTCCTACATATTCTACGAAGATCTTTATCGGTCAGACCGCATAACAACATACGTTGTTCCCTTTGTCATCGGTATGTTACTTGCCCGAGATTCGATCGTCGGTATCCAATACCTAGTTCAATCTCGTTACTGGCAAGTCTCTTTACTCGTTCCGTAATACATCATCTCATAACTAACATCTTAGTTATTATGCTTGCAAGGCTTATGTGATGTGTATTACCGAGAGGGCCCAGAGATACCTCTCCGACAATCAGAGTGACAAATCCTAATCTCGAAATACGCCAACCCAACATCTACCATTGGAGACACCTTTAGTACTCCTTTATAATCACCCAGTTACGTTGTGACGTTTGGTAGTACCCAAAGTGTTCCTCCGGTAAACGGGAGTTGCATAATCTCATAGTTATAGGAACATGTATAAGTCATGAAGAAAGCAATAGCAACATACTAAACGATCGGGTGCTATGCTAATGGAATGGGTCATGTCAATCAGATCATTCAACTAATGATGTGACCTCGTTAATCAAATAACAACTCTTTGTTCATGGTTAGGAAACTTAACCATCTTTGATTAACGAGCTAGTCTAGTAGAGGCATACTAGTGACACTCTGTTGGTCTATGTATTCACACATGTATTATGTTTCCGGTTAATACAATTCTAGCATGAATAATAAACATTTATCATGATATAAGGAAATAAATAATAACTTTATTATTGCCTCTAGGGCATATTTCCTTCACGTTGCTCTTGAGAGTCGTTTTCATGTAGAGGATTGCGGTTTGCTTGATGATCTTGGCGTGTGGCATGTCGAAGAGTATTTGATGTCGGTGTACTTGAGCCGGAGATGGTGTCGACTTGAGTGGCTCCGTCATGAGGAGGATGAAGTGGAAGAAGAGTGGTTGAGCAACAAAGCATGAATCTCGTCCATTCCTGCCTCATTATCTTGCTTGTGGTCGTCGAGCTTGTTGTCGAAATAGTCTCTTGTAGGTTGCTCGGTGAGTCGCAAGTCGGTGGTGAGGTTGTCGATGCGTTCCCTCATTGCTTGTTGCTCTTGATACAAAGCACGTTGTGCACCAAAGAGGTGGCTCTTTGTGACATAAGAGGACACGTCGTCATCTTGCTCGATGAAGAGTGGGTTGGTAGAAGTACTTGGCCTATCCATCATTCCGAGAAAATATGTGAGTGGGAGAAAGAGAAGGATCAATGATCACTCAAATGTGGAACAAGGAAATAGCACAATTGATACCAATTCTTGTCGGTTTTTCACACCTACACAAGTAAAAGCATATAGTGCATCTCGGTTAGGAAGGTGGTGCAAAATTTGATGCAATTGTTAGTGAGCTTCAATAATGTTAGAAAAGATTTGCAAATTTGCAATGCAACAAGTAGACCAATATAAAAATATGGTACACGGAAACACACACACAAAGAGATGGATGGGGTCATGCAACCAAGGAATGAGCCAAAATGTGGAACCCACGAAAATGCTCTTGTTGCACAACACTAGAGAGACGTTAGCACGATTGCACAATAGGCGGATACGAAGACTTGTGCACAACCTACTAAGAAAAAATGCAACGGCTTCTATCCCAAGTATGCTCTATGTATGGTGTTCCGATGATATTATCCAAGATGATCTAGTATGACAATCTTAATGTAGTATGATGCTATGGTTCTTGCTTAAAAGTTCTTATCTTATCTTTCCCTTTTGCTTAAAAGCTTGTTTGGCTCTTTCTCTTTTGACCTCTTTTCCCATGCAATGCTTCACGAACCAAGATAGCAATTGTGTATGCGATGACAACTTTGTGACACAAAAGATGATACCAAGAGATGGGCCAATGATATGATTTGTATGCAATGGGAAGTATGTTCACTAATGTGCACAAGTGACATTGCTGGCAATACTCAAATGCGCAAAATGGGTAAGATACACAAAATTGGGCTATGGTGGTTATCAATGGAATGGAAAGAATGATATATAATGATACCAAGATGAGGTTACCGTTTGATGTTGGTTATTTGTAAGAAATAACGGATGATGGCATCAAAATGGTGGAGTGGTCGTTGTTGATGACGAGTCCATGGCGAAGACGAGCGGCGGTGATGTCGATGTCGAACCGTACCTAAATAGCCGAAACACAATAGAACATGGAACCGCCAATGAAATTCTCAAAACAAAATGTGTCATAATTGTTGAAATTGGTAATGGGTAGGCGATGGTGGTGCATGTGGGAAATGGTGGTGCTATCAGAAGTGGTTGTGGTATGCAGAAGTGGATGTGGGCACCGAAACAAAATTTGGCAAAATTTGGACGGAAAACGAGGCAGTGGATGGAAGTGATGTTGTCCGGGGCTTGAGGGCCGGATGTCCGGGCTCTGGATCCGTCTACGCACTTGATGAACTCCGCATAGAAGAGGTAAATTTGGGGAAAACTTCGATGGATTTTGTGGATGGAAATTGGGGAAAAGATGGGGGAAAGCTAGATCTACCTGAAACACATGAAATCCGCGGATCAAATCCAACAAAACTTCATCACACCAACAAATCACAAAAAAATTGGGGGGCTATTTTGTGGGGAATTTTCAAATTAGGGACAAAATCAACAAATCAAGGCTAGAAAACACAATGGGGAGGCTCCGGAATCATGATCAACGTGGTTCTAGTTACAAAGATGATGTAGGGTGGAACCCTAGACGTCCGATCTTTCACGAAAGGAGCGGATCCCGCGAAGAACGTGAAGAACACAAGGGAAAACACGAGGGGAAACACAAGAGAATCACTCAAACCAACAGGAACGATCACACATACGCTAGAACCGAGTACACATAGAGATCACATGATCCAAAGTCAACACGGGACGATTCAAAGGGTAACCGGTTCTTCTCCGTGAGGAGGTCTTGATGTATTCCCGTTAGGGGTCTTGAATACAAGTGGATCTTCTTCGAAGAGGTGTCGGTCCCTCACGATGGAGTAGATCCAGATGGATGAGCGAAGCTCTATCTCACATATGAGCTAACACAACGCTAACCCTATGAAGAGGGAGGAGGAGTAGTATATATAGTCTAGGTGGGCGAAGGGGTACAAGGGCCTCGGGCCCTTACACTGTGCGCAGACAGGGGAGGCCGGATGTCCAGGCGTCGGGCCGGATATCCGGGGCTTCACGAGGGGCCGGATGTCCGGGCGGTCAGGTCTTGTCTTGACGCTCTCTGGATAGAGGGTGCCGAATTTCCGGGCTTCGGTCCGGATGTCCGGGCGGGGCCAGATGTTCGGGGCCTGTAGGTGCTTGGCGGCTGGGCAGCTATTGTGGACGATGCTCTAGGGGCCGGATGTCCGCGGTCATGACCGGATGTCTGGTTCCTGGAAGCTGCTCTTGACTCCTTCCATTGGTTCTCTTCATCCTTGAACTTGGGGACTTGTCCATCTTCATGTGTGTCTTCGGGAGGGTCCTCTTGGTACCTAATCACGCACATCCTTCCGGACATAGGTAGTAGCCATGTCTCGAGGTGATCATATGTGATATCACTAAGGAAGGAAGTCACCTCGGTCTCGAGAGCTCTAGCTCTAGCTCATGTCATAGGTCCTCTTGGCACTTGGTGAGACGATGGTAGGTCCATGGGGATGACCGTAGGATGTTCCGCATCATGATCATTCTTGTTGGTTTGAGTGTTTTTCTCGTGTTTCCCCTCGTGATTTATCCTTGTGTTCATCGTGGGATCCGCCCCTTTCATGAATGATCGTCCATCTAGGGTTCAACCCTACACCATCTTGGTATCATGAGCCACATTGATCACGATTTCGGAGCCTCCCCTCTTTGTTTTCTAGCCTTGTTTTGTTGATTTTGTCCCAAATTCTAAAATTTCCCACAAAAATAGCCCCCTAATTTTTTTTGATTTGTTGGTGTAATGAAGTTTTGTTGGATTTGATCTGCGGATTTCGTGTGTAGCAGGTAGATCTAGCTTCTCCTAGCTTTTCTCCCAATTCCATCCACGAAATCTCTCGAATTTTGCCCCGGAAATTGAAATTCCGCATGAGTTCATCATGTTCATCCATGGATCCAGAGCCCGGACATCCGGCCCGACCCCCGGACATCCGGCCCTCAAGCCCGGACATCCGGCCCCTAACATCAACATCTCCATCCACCGTCTGTTTCCCGCCTAACTTTCGCCAATTTTTGCTACCGTGCCCACATTCACTTCCGCACACCACCACCGCTTTTCGCAAATACCACCATCGCTTAACCGCTATCAAGTCCGACAATTTTGTCATGTTTTGCTTTGAGAATTTGAGTTGTGGTTCCGTGTCCTGTTGTGTTTGGGCTATTTAGGTACGGTTCGATATCAACATCACCGCCGCTCATCTTCACCACGGACTGGTCATCGACAACGACCACTCCACTATTTTGACACCATACCGTATGCAAGAACAGTAACCTCATCTTGTGATAGAGGCGAGGGTCCCGATCTTTCCATGAGATGATAACTATCGATTTGGTGGCGAAGACTTTGACGATCCGACTACAAACGTGCACGACGTTGCACCTTAGCAATCGCTAAACCAATTCTGAGAGGTTAGTGACCACGCCGGAACACAGTCAACCTTACCACGAAGGTCTATTCCTGCAAGCAGTTGAAGAACAAGCAAGAATATGACAAAGCAATCTGAATATTGCGAATATAGATGAAGTATTGATAATGGTGGGGATCTAGAAGCAGTCTTGGTCTGGTCGTTGGACGCAAACGAAGTACACGAAGTTGCGTTGGCTAACTTTTGACTAGACAAATCCCAAGCAAAAAAGCTACTAGATGGATCTACTTATATAGGATAAAGGGGTGGCGGCCAAGGAGGTGGAAGGATGTCCCAAGGCAGCCCAAAACAAACCCAAGGTCGTACAAGACTCATGGGCCCAAGTGGAGGTGATGCAACACCTTTGGGCTTGTAGTTTGACTCGGATTCTGTTGCAACCTCACATTGTTTCGTCCATAACTCAACGCTCCGAATGAATTTTAAGGTCAATCCAACTGTGTTGGGAAGTGCATACTTTCCAACAAAAAAGAATCACCCAATTCGGAGTCCATATGAAAGAGTTGTTGGCGTTTTGAGTCAGGTATGTCTATGCAGTCCAAATCTGAATCAAGAACATGAGAGACTTTTTTTCGATAAAGGGCGCTTTTATTAACTCCAAATGTAGCATCGAGAGATACAGAGCATTCAGAGTATCTCCCGGCATCTGCATAACTAGGATGCACATGGCCAAACACCAATAGTCTGACAAAAGAACGTAAAAAACCGACAATTCGGCAACAGTAGTCCTATAGACCGAGACTATGCATATGTCAAAATGGATGGTGGACCAATCCGAGGATTACGCTGCCACCCATGTTGGGAAAAAACCTCCATAGCCACCTGCTCCAATCGCGTATAGACCACCTTGAATAATGGTTGGTACTTCGCTTGTTGTAGCGTAGACCATGCACGAAGCAAGTACGTAGAACGGAAAATAACCTGCAGCGGAAAGACATTTTTGTCATTAAAAACCAAATCATTTCTACATAGCCAAAGCGACCATAATAAGGCATACACTCCCACCCTTATTAACGTTTTCAACCTATTTGAAATACTGTCTAGCCAATGACCAAAAATATTGGCAACACTCATGGGTGGATACAAATTTGATGCTATTTGAATGATGGACCATGTAGAACTCGCAAACTTACATTGGAAAAAGAGATGTTCGATTGTCTCGTCGTGAGTACAAAAACGACACTTCTTATTTCCTTGCCAGTTGCATCATGCGAGGTTGTCTTTGGTTAGCACAACTCCCCTACGAAGATACCACATGAAGATTTTAAGTTTAAGTGGAATCTTCGCCTTCCAATTTTTTTGTTATTACTCACTGTTACCTCGGAATGCATGAGCGCACGGTACATGGAGTCTACTTTGAAAGACCCAGATGTAGTAAGGCTCCAGCGAAACACTTCCTGGCCTTGTGCCTGGTTAATCGAATCCAAACGAGATAAGATATTATTCCATGACATAAGTCGGGTGCCAATCAAATCCCGCCTGAATGAAAGATTCGGAGGTGATGAGCTGAGCACCTGCGCAATAGTATTATTTTTATCGCGAGCAATGTTGTACAATACTGGATATTGTTCTCGGTGACTGGCGTTGCCTAACCAGATGTCTTCCCAGAAATGAATCTCTGGCCCGTCCTTTATCGCGAAAGACCGAAGGCGAAAGACATGTTTCTTTGCCGCCATTAGGCCAGCCCAGAAGTGTGAGTCTCCAGGTTTGCAATATGCCTGAGACAACGCCTTGTGGCCTAGATACTTATTGCGCAACATGGTTGGGCAAATACCATCCTCAGTAAGAAGTTTGAACAACCATTTACTAAGTAGGGCCTCATTCTTCACCTGTAGGTCATGAATTCCAAGGCCAGCTTGGTCTTTCGGCCTACAAACCAAGCTCCATTTGGTCAACCTATGTTTTTTCTTTTCATCATCTCCTTGCTAAAAAAACATGGACCTAAAATAGTCTAGTCTTTGTACGACCCCTTTTGGAAGTTGGAAGAAACAAATCATATAGAGAACCATATTTGTGAGGACAGAGTTTATCAGAACCAGTCGTCCTCCGACTGAGAGCAACTTGCCTTTCCAACTGCTCAGTCATTTCTCTAGGCGTTCTTATACATGCTTCCACTCCGCAGTGGTTAGACTCCGATAATGAATCGGTATTCCTAGATATTTAATCGGTAATTGGCCATGTGCACAACCAAACAGGTCAGCATAATCGGCCGCCGCCTCAACGACTTCTCCAAAGCAAAACAATTCACTTTTATGGAAGTTAATCTTAAGACACGACATCTGTTCAAACGCTGATAATAGTAGTTTCAGGTTTCGAGCCTTAGTCATGTCATGTTCAATAAAGAGAATTGTGTCATCGTCATAATGCAAAATAGAGAGGCCACCATCCACAAGGTGTGGCCCTACTCCTGCAATCTGGCCGTCCTGCTTGGCGCGATCAATCAGAATAGCCAACATGCCAGCCATAATGTTAAATAACATTGGGGACATGGAGTCACCCTACCATAGTCCTTTTTTGTCTGAAAGTAATGGCCTACATCATCATTAACTTTGATGGCCACACTACCTCCAGTTACAAAATTTTGGATCCAGTGACGCCATTTATCGGAGAAACCTTTCATCCTTAGGCCTGTTGTAGGAAAGACCATTTGACCTTATCATTGGATTTTTCAAAGTCAGTTTTGAAAATTACTCCACTCATATTTTTAGGTGCATCTCATGGACGGTCTCATGAAGGATTACTACATCATCGAGTATATTCCTTCCTTGCATGAAAGTTGTTTGAGATGGCCGGACAACATGGTCAGCTACCGAGTTTAACCTATTCGTCGCCACTTTGGTTAAAATCTTGAAGCTGACATTAAGGAGGCATATGGGTCTAAACTGTTGGATCTGTTCGGCCTCCTTAATCTTCGGCAACAAGACAATCTCGCCAAAATTAAGTCTGGATAGGTCAAGACGGTCGACATGAAGACAATTGAACAACTCCATAAGGTCATTCTTGATGATCTCCTAGAAATTCTGATAGAATTATGGGGGGAAACCATCCGGTGATGCGGGGTATCCCTAGGTCATCCCCATGGACCTACCTACGTCTCCTACGACACCACTTGTACCAATGACAAGAGCATGGGCAAAGGCTATCGAGGATAAGGTGAACTCGCTCCTCTCTGAACTACCACTTTCTATACATGAGACATGGCTAATACCTCAAGCGGAAACACTATGTGTGATCAGGTACTTGGAGGAGAGCCACGGAGTAGCTACATCCAACGGACCTAACGGCGAGGACACCAAGTGCCAAGGTCAAGAAGAAGGGTTGCCTATGAAGCTACACCCACCGGACGACCGGTCGGGACAGGACGTCCGGAACCTGAAGCCCCAGCCGAGCTACAGCGAGCGGACATCCGGCCAGGACCAACCGCTGACACCGCACCCGAGCCAACCCAGCAGATGTCCGATGCCACCGGACGACCGGCGACCGGACGACCGGCCACCTCCAGAAATTTGGTGCTACCTCTACCGAGTCAGAACCAGCGGAAGTCCAAAAGCTACTAGACGTCCGGATGCCCATGAGCCATCGGGCGACAGCTACCCACCGGACGTCCGGTACCTGTCTGCGCACAGGATTCGGCCCCGAGGCCCATGTACCCCCTCAATTCGTCCCCTTTTGTACTAAGACTATAAATAGACCTCCTCCTCCCTCTTTCTAGGGTTAGCATTGGTTTAGCTCATACTTGAGATAGAGCTTTTCTCATCCATACGGATCTACTCCTTGAGAGAGATCGCGACCCCTCTTCGGAGAAGATCCACTTTGAATTCAAGACCTCCTCACAGAGAAGACCCCCATCAAGACCTCCTCACGGAGAAGAACCGGTTACCCTTTGTATCGACCCGTGTAGACATCGGATCGTGTGATCTCTATGTGTACTCGGATCTAGCATATGTGTAATTGCTCTTGTTGGCTTGAGTGATTCTCTTGTCTTGCCCCTTGTGTTTTCCCTCGTGTTCCCCCTCATGTTCTCCGTGTTCTTTGTGGGATCTGCTCCTTTCATGAAAGATCAGCCGTATAGGGTTCCGCCCTACATCATCTTGGTATCTAGAGACACGTTGATCACGATTTCGGAGCCTCCCCGTTGTGTTTTCTAGCCTTGTTTTGTTGATTTCATCCTAAATTCGAAAATTCCCCACAAAAATAGCCCCAATTTTTTTGTGATTTGTTAGTGTGATGAAGTTTTGTTGGATTTGATCCATGGATTTGCTTTTCCACCAGTGGATCCATCTTTTCCACATCATCTCCACCATCTCCACCCACAAAATTGACCGAATTTAACCATTTTCGCCACATCCTCCACGAACCCTAGAAGTTCATCCTATGCCCGAAGCTGCCCAGGTACCGGACGTCCACCAGCCACCGGCTGTCCAGCAACCAGAGGACCGCTCCACCACCGAACATCTGCGCTCCCTGACGAAACTGAAAAATTTCAGTTCGGTCACCACCACCTCTCCACTTCCACTTCCGCATGCGCAGCCAACTTCCACAATCGCTTTCCGCACCACCATTGCTTACTTTCTTCACACTTCGACACATTTTTGCCACATTTTTTTTGAGAATTTGAGTTTTGGTTCCCGTTTCCTAACGTGTTTCGGCTACTTAGGGACGGTTCGACTTCAACATCACCACCAGTCATCTTCGCCACGGATTCGTCATCGACAACAATGTAACTCCCTCGATGCAGCTATATCTCCCACGTGTCGAAGCATGACTTAGAGGCATAACCGCATTGAAAGCAAATGTCGCAAGTGAGGTAATCTTCACACAACCCATGTAATACATAAAGGGAAAGGATACATAGTTGGCTTACAATCGCCACTTCACACAATTACATGAATAAGGCATTACATCATCCAGATACAATCAAGGTCCGACTACGGAACCAAAATAAAAGAAGAACCCCAAATGCGACAAGGTCCCTGCTCGACCCCAACTGGGCTCCACTACTGATCAACTAGAACGAAACAAAGTAAAGGACAAGATCTTCATCGAGCTCCTCCTGAGCTTGGTTGAGTCCTCTGCACGGTCTCATCGGCACCTGCAAGCTGGTTTTGGAAGTATCTGTGAGCCACGGGGACTCAGCAATCTCGCACCCTCGCGATCAAGACTATTTAAGCTTATGGGTAAGGTAAAAGGTATGAGGTGGAGCTGCAGCAAGCGACTAGGATATATGGTGGCTAACATACGCAAATGAGAGCGAGAAGAGAAGGCAAAGCACGGTCGATAAAAGTATGATCAAGAAGTGATCCTGGACTACCTACGTCAAGCATAACTCCAACAACCATGTTCACTTCCCGGACTCCGCCGGAAAGAGACCATCACGGTTACCCATGCGGTTGATTCATTTTAATTAAGGTCAACTTCAGGTTTTCTACAACCGGATGTTAACAAATTCCCATCTGCCCATAACCGCGGGCACGGCTTTCGAAAGTTCAAATCCCTGCAGGGGTGTCCCAACTTAGCCCATGACAAGCTCTCATGGTCAACGAAGGAATAGACCTCCACCCGAGACATTCCGATCAGACTCGGTATCCCGGTACAACAAGACATTTCGACAGGGTAAAACTAAACCAGAACACCGCCCGAATGTGCCGACAAATCACGATAGGAGCTGCACATATCTCTTTCTCAGGGCACACTCAGATTGTCCTAGGTACGGGTAGGCCAGCCCAAAGTTGCCCCTGGTGGCCACCGGTAGCTGACAGGTGGGCCAACACTCAGAGGAGCACTAGCCCGGGGGGGGGGGTAAAATAATGATGACCCTTGAGTCTGCAGAACCCAAGGGAAAGAAAAGGCTAGGTGGCAAATGGTAAAACCAATGTTGGGCATTGCTGGAGAAGCTTTACTTAAGGCGAACTGTCAAGGGGTTCCCATTATAGCCCAACCGCGTAAGGGACGCAAAATCCGGGAAAATAACACCGATATGACGGAAACTAGGGCGGCAAGAGTGGAACTAAACACCAGGCATAAGGCTGAGCCTTCCACCGTTTACCAAGTATATAGATGCATTAATTAAATAAGATATATAGTGATATCCCAACAAGTAAACATGTTCCAACAAGGAACAACATCTCCATGTTCCAACAAGGAACAAGCTTCAATCTTCACCTGCAACTAACAACGCTATAAGAGGAGCTGAGCAAAGCGGTAACATAGCCAATCAACGGTTTGCTAGGACAAGGTGGGTCAGAGGCTTGGTTCAACAATATGGGAGGCTTGAAAGCAAATGGTAGGTATCGCAGCATAGGCATAGCAAAAGAGCGAGCATCTAGCAAGCAAAGATAGTAGTGATTTCGAGGGTATAATCATCTTGCCTGAAATCCTGCAAGGAAGAAGAACGACTCCATGAAGAAGACAAGCGGACGTAGTCGAACGAATCCTCACAACACGACGTTATCGGAACCAATCCAAAGAAGCAACACCGGAAAGAAGCAAACGACATAGTAAACAACCACCACATAGACATGGCATGATGCGCAAACAAGAATGATGCATGTCCGGCTTAATGAAGCATGACATGGCAAAGTGCACAAACAATCCTACAAATTAAGTGGAGCTCAATATGCCACGAGATGCATATTGACAAAACACCACATCAATTAATTAGTTATCTCCCGGTTATGTACTCAACAATATTAAATGTTGTTAAACATGGCAGGAGGGTGAAGCAAATGTAAACTACCTATCTAGTCAAGGTTAAATGAGGCCGGAAACAACGAACAACAATTCCGGTAAATCCCCATGTGCATATATTAGGTTTGGTCCTGTTCTGCCCTAAACCATATTTTTGGGTTGTTTAACATGCAAAACAATGTCACCATGATAAAATAGGAAAAATTCTACCCCATTTACATATAAAGATTATTAAAATCGGAGCTACGGTTATTTAGTTACAAATTAAAGCATTTTAACATGGCATAGGAGTAAATATATGCAAACAACATTTTAAACATTTTGAACATGGATGAAAGTGACATAATATGAAACTAGACACAATTTTAAGCATTTTCCATATATAAAACATTTTAATATGATGCATCATTTGTAAGTTACAATATGCATGATCATGAAGGAGATTTCTGCAAAATTGTAATTCCCTGGATAAATAGACAAATTCACAGGGCACAAAAAAAATATGCGCGGGCCGATTCTGGCTGGCCCAGCAGTGCACAGGAGAGGGGTTGGGTGCGTCCTCACCCATGGGCCAAGCCCAGCTCGTGGAGGGGCCGCTAGGCTGAGGAAGAAGCGATGCGAGGCTGGGCCTTGGCGAGGGGAACTGGAGCCAGATCTGGCCGTCGGCTGGGCCTGGTGATCTGTTCACGGGAGGGAAGCGGTCAACGCAGCGAACCCAGGGAGCGGAGGCGGGCGTCCTCCTCCTTGTTTGAAAGAAGCAGAGGCAAGACGGGGACCTTGGCACGGCGGACGGCGAACTTGGCGCGAGGGAACTCCGGCGAGGAGCAGGCGAGGAAGACAGGGCGGCGCAAGGCAGTCACGGATCTGGTCGGCGACGGGGTCAAGGAAGCCTCGGGCGGCGGCGGTTCCCTGCTGCGGCAAATCACCAAGAGAGGTTCAGGGAGAGAGAGACAAGCGAGGAAGAGGAGCGACGGGGAAGCTCGGGATAGGGCTCCTCCCGATCCGGTCGAGCAGAGCAATGGTGCGCAGAGTCAAGGAGCTTCGGGGAAAGAGGAGCTCGGGGTCGAGCATTCCTGGTAGCCGGTGATCTGCTCCGGCGAGCTGGCCGGAGCTCTGGCGGCTGGAGCCTTGGGCGCTCGCGGCTCCTGGAGAGGGGCGACGGGAGCAAGGGCTGGAAGGCTCCCGGTGGCTTGCGGGCTTGCGAGGGCGAGGCACTGGTTGGTTTGCTACCGAAAATGAGGAAGATAAGGTGAGAGGCGGTGGTGGATTGGGTCGATGGGGATAACGAGGGGAAGACCAGGGGAGGCGCTGTGGGATCCAAGGAGGATGGCGGCGCATGATGGGATGGATGGGACATGAGGCCTAAAATTTAGGGTTAGGGGGCTATATATAGCATGTAGGTAATAGAAAGGGGATTTTTGATCATCGGATTGGGGTCGGACGGTCGAGAATAAATAGTTAGGGAGATCGAATAAGAAAACGGAGACGTTTTGTAGATGTTTGGGGATGATCCGGACACGACGGTGACGACTGTCTGGGTCGGGTCCGGGACAACTTTCGGACGCACGCGAGGAGGGCTGCGGGCTAACGAGAGAGGTTAGGTTGGGCCTAGCGGTAGGTAGTGGGCTGTGTAGATGGTCTTGAGCTGAGATAAGAGAAGAGAGGGAGGCCCGGCATCTGTTTCCGGAGACCGACAACGTCCGACGTTAGACCGGCTATACTGCCTCTATAGTTATCCGTCGGGGCGTCAAACGGACTCCGAACGCGATGAAACTTGACATGCAGTCTATCTACACTATAATAAGACCACAAGTCAACTCTCATCCCATTCCGAGAACATTTTCCGGCCACATATATTTCAGACATGTCGCGGGCACGTGCAAGTGTGTCAGGGCTCAAAACGGACAACGAAGAGAACGAGGAGGCCGGGACGGATGCAAGTTTTGAAAACATGATGATACAATGCACATGATGACATGATAAGATGCAACACGCAAGCAAATGACATGGCAACGACAGCGAATAACTGGAAGACACCTGGCACATCGGTCTCGGGGCGTTACAACACTCCACCACTACGAGAGGATCTCGTCCCGAGATCTAGAATGACACCGGGGAAACAATGGAAGAGAGAAAGAGAAGAGGTAAAACTAAGTTGCTTCTTTGACAAACGAGTGAAACCACGAACCTTGAGAGGTTGAACAAATTGAAAGAAAGAATGCAACGAGAAGGAGCGAAGTTGAAAGCACACTGTTAGAAAAGATGGACAAAGAACATTGCAAAAACCTTGAGGTTGAAGGGAAGATATATATATATAGAAAACACTGCGGTTAAGGAAGGGGATCAAGGAAGACCAAATTCGGGTAGCACTCCGGTTGAAAATAAAGTAATTGAATAAGAACTTGATAAGGTGATAGAACTTGAAAAGAGGGCACGACACTCCGGTTAAATGGACAATCATGAAAAGAACATGATCTTAGGCAAACGAGATGATGGGTTGAGAAGAGCAACATCAATAGACCTCCGGGAGAGAGAATAGGATAAGGATAATTGAGACAAAAGAATGTAGAAGAAAAAGCCAACTTCTGCTACAAAAGAGCTTGAAAAGGCATCTTAAGGAGAAGGGTCGAACGGAGTTGTTGGAACAATCCACAACGAAAAGAGTAAGCTTGATATGGTCTTATGGAATACATCTGAAATTATGAGGTGACAACCTGCCACTTACGGAAGCATAATTGGATTGATATGAACAGGGAGACGAGAAACTTATATCACCGGGAGGATAAAGAAGAACTTGGGTCAATTGTAAGCACCATAATTAACAACAATCGTTAGGGAAAGTTTTTAGGTGAAAAAAATAGCCCAAGATAACTCCAATGACGAGATTGATGGATTTAAAATATCTCATTCTTGACAACATGTGAATCAAGAAAACATGAACTCAAATTATCAAGAATGACATAATACCACCTCCAATGATGCGGAAGAAAGAATTGCACTCCGGATAGCAAGATGAAGAATGCTTGAGTTCCTCTAAAAATAATCTCAATGAACTCTTGGAGAAGGGATATAAATCCTTGATGAACCATCAAGTATAGCCTCCATGAAGAAACTCCGGTAACAAAAGAATAAAAGAAAGAGAAATTGAAAACACAAGGTGAATCCTTGCAATGATTTTTGATGGACCTCCGTGACAATCAACCTGAAAAGACTCCTGAATTGCTCCGGATAGGTGAAAAGAATTCTCACAATCAAAACAATTATGAGAGAATGGCAACAAGCTAGAATCACGAATCTTGAAGAGAATGGAGCAAGATTAAGAGAAAAAAACTTCTTCGGTCTTCAAATGACGACGAGAAACACCACCGTGAATTGTTGAGGCCCTCCAGAATGAATAATGGAAAAGTTGAGCCAAAGATGAAAAGAATTTAACCGATCTTGGAGAAAGACATTTGACTGATGACAATTCATTCTTATGTCCAACTTCGAAAAGAAATTTGAGGATATCTCCGAGAAATAAGAAGAGTCAGGTAAGATCCTGGGAATAGACCTGTGGGTTAGGGCCCACTCAAAAGAAACACCGTTGAACGATTCAAAAGAGAGAAAGCACCGGTTGAATTAAATGGCTTGAATGAGGTAGCATCCTCGAAAGCGCTTGAACGAAAGCAGAGTGGTAACATGAATCTTCGAAATATCTTGAGCACTCCGAAACAATAGGATAGCGAGAGGTGAACCATTAAGAATTGCACCGGCATGAGAAAACATTGAAAACGAGGAAAGGGATATGATCAACAACAAAACTTGAATTGAATCCACCGGAGAAGAGAACGAGTGAAGAGTGACAAACTTGAAGCTCCGTTAGAATATTCATGAGAATCACCGGATAAGAATATTGATAGAAAAGAATGGAGAGACTTCACATCAATAAGAAGGATACTCGATTAAGAGATCTGAATCCTTGGAGAAAAACAAAGGGTGGGTGGGCGGGAAAACAAAGGCAACTTGGGACGAATGAAATGAACACCGTTGAGAAAGCTGAGATTGAATCTTGCTGATATTGGAATGATCGGATCCACTTGAAGAGAAACACGCCGGTTGAAAAGGATTGACATGACAATCTCGATTATCATGAAGGATTAGTATTCGCATCGGAGTATGAGAACACCATTTGGGAAGGTATGGAATCAACATTTGACTTCGAAGCAACTCGAATACCACAACTCAAAACACAACAAAGGATTGGCTTGCAAAATAAGCCGGAACAAACATATGATAGAGATTTCATCCGATGTTTTCGTGGTGGGACCTACACGGGCTCGATCGTACAACACCATCATGTACAAGGCAGTGCACATGACATACGAAGCGTCCCCGAGTCGGCATAGCCAAGGACTCTTTAAGACACAACAAGACCACTGTAAAACCGACCATGAATAGGCGGACCACTAGACGTCGAACCCCAATATCATATCATACATCCGTCGAAAAGGATATCCTAAGAGCTACTTGAATTCCCACCTATGAAACTCCCGAAATTTTCCGGTTATGCAATCAGGTGTTGGGGATACAGGGGAAGCATAATATCTCACCCAAAACTAGCAAATCCTACATCCAGCTGTATCCATCCTTCAACACATAACCAAGAAACCTTCGGAAATCATCCACCTCAACCTTCGAAAAGCATCCGTTATACAAGTTATGGCAATACTCCCGAACTCCCGCCCCAGTACTGGGTGGCGTCGAGGTTATCTCACCAACGAACTGCATAAAAGAGATTTTCGATGTCGGCGTACTAATCTGAGGTATTCCAGAACTGCAACGATAAAATTATGACGACAATACCTCAGAGCTCAACTCCCCGGGACACTTCCACTAAACCCCTGACAGGAGGCACCAAGACAATGTTCTCATCATAAAACCATCGGAACGATTCCAAGATACCCGCGTGATCCTAAAAAAATTAGTGAAATTTGAGAAGAGAAGAGTCAAAACTCTACGTCAGGATGCCTTACCAGAGCGATGAGGAGACTCGGAAGTAAAAAGAATTACTAAGCTCTTCGATATATAATTCCTAATTGACTCAAAACAATTTTCTAGACACAACTCGGCCGCTAAAAACGATCAATCAGTGGGGCCTCCTAAGGTCGGGGAAGGCTCTGATTACGAACTTTTAACGCCCTCGATGCGGCTATATCTCCCACGTGTCGAAGCACGACTTAGAGGCATAACCGCATTGAAAGCAAATGTCGCAAGTGAGGTAATCTTCACACAACCCATGTAATACATAAAGGGAAAGGATACATAGTTGGCTTACAATCGCCACTTCACACAATTACATGAATAAAGCATTACATCATCCAGATACAATCAAGGTCCGACTATGGAACCAAAATAAAAGAAGAACCCCAAATGCGACAAGGTCCCCGGTCGACCCCAACTGTGCTCCACTACTGATCAACTAGAACGAAACAAAGTAAAGGACAAGATCTTCATCGAGCTCCTCCTAAGCTTGGTTGCATCCTCTGCACGGTCTCATCGGCACCTGCAAGCTGGTTTTGGAAGTATCTATGAGCCACGGGGACTCAGCAATCTCGCACCCTCGCGATCAAGACTATTTAAGCTTATGGGTAAGGTAAAAGGTATGAGGTGGAGCTGCAGCAAGCGACTAGCATATATGGTGGCTAACATACGCAAATGAGAGCGAGAAGAGACGGCAAAGCACGGTCGATAAAAGTATGATCAAGAAGTGATCCTGGACTACCTACGTCAAGCATAACTCCAACAACCATGTTCACTTCCCGGACTCCGCCGGAAAGAGACCATCACGGTTACCCACGCGGTTGATTCATTTTAATTAAGGTCAACTTTAGGTTTTCTACAACCGGACGTTAACAAATTCCCATCTGCCCATAACCGCGGCACGGCTTTCGAAAGTTCAAATCCCTGCAGGGGTGTCCCAACTTAAACCATGACAAGCTCTCACGGTCCACGAAGGAATAGACCTCCACCCGAGACATTCCAATCAGACTCGGTATCCCGGTACAACAAGACATTTCGACAGGGTAAAACTAAACCAGCAACACCGCCCGAATGTGCCGACAAATCCCGATAGGAGCTGCACATATCTCTTTCTCAGGGCACACTCAGATTGTCCTAGGTACGGGTAGGCCAGCCCAGAGTTGCCCCTGGTGGCCACCGGTAGCCGACAGGTGGACCAACTCTCAGAGGAGCACTGGCCCGGGAGGGGGGGTATAATAATGATGACCCTTGAGTCTGCAGAACCCAAGGGAAAGAAAAGGCTAGGTGGCAAATGGTAAAACCAATGTTGGGCATTGCTGGAGAAGCTTTACTTAAGGCAAACTGTCAAGGGGTTCCCATTATAGCCCAACCGCATAAGGGACGCAAAATCCGGGAACATAACACCGATATGACGGAAACTAGGGCGGTAAGAGTGGAACAAAACACCAGGCATAAGGCCGAGCCTTCCACCCTTTACCAAGTATATAGATGCATTAATTAAATAAGATATATAGTGATATCCCAACAAGTAAACATGTTCCAACAAGGAACAACATCTCCATGTTCCAACAAGGAACAAGCTTCAATCTTCACCTGCAACTAACAACGCTATAAGAGGGGCTGAGCAAAGCGGTAACATAGCCAATCAATGGTTTGCTAGGACAAGGTGGGTTAGAGGCTTGGTTCAACAATATGGGAGGCTTGAAAGCAAATGGTAGGTATCGCAGCATAGGCATAGCAAAAGAGCGAGCATCTAGCAAGCAAAGATAGTAGTGATTTCAAGGGTATGATCATCTTGCCTGAAATCCCGCAAGGAAGAAGAACGAGTCCATGAAGAAGACAAGCGGACATAGTCGAACGAATCCTCACAACACGACGTTATCGGAACCAACCCGAAGAAGCAACACCGAAAAGAAGCAAACGACATAGTAAACAACCACCACATAGACATGGCATGATGCGCAAACAAGAATGATGCATGTCCGGCTTAATGAAGCATGACATGGCAAAGTACACAAACAATCCTACAAATTAAGTGGAGCTCAATATGCCACAAGATGCATATTGACAAAACACCACATCAATTATTTAGTTCTCTCCCGGTTATGTACTCAACAATATTAAATGTTGTTAAACATGGCAAGAGGGTGAAGCAAATGTAAACTACCTATCTAGTCAAGGTTAAATGAGGCCGAAAACAACGAACAACAATTCCGGTAAATCCCCATGTGCATAAATTAGGTTTGGTCCTGTTTTGCCCTATACCATATTTTTGGGTTGTTTAACATGCAAAACAATGTCACCATGATAAACTAGGCAAAATTCTACCCCATTTACATATAAAGATTATTAAAATCGGAGCTAGGGTTATTTAGTTACAAATTAAAGCATTTTAACATGGCGTAGGAGTAAATATATGCAAACAACATTTTAAACATTTTGAACATGGATGAAAGTGACATAATATGAAACTATACACAATTTTAAGCATTTTCCATATATAAAACATTTTAATATGATGCATCGTTTGTAAGTTACAATATGCATGATCATGAAGGAGTTTTCTGCAAAACTATAATTCCCTGGATAAATAGACAAATTCACAGGGCACAAAAAAAATATGCGCGGGCCGATTCTGGCTGGCCCAGCAGTGCACAGGAGAGGGGCTGGGCGCGTCCTCACCCATGGGCCAAGCCCAGCTCGTGGAGGGGCCGCTGCGCTGAGGAAGAAGCGATGCAGGGCTGGGCCTTGGCGAGGGGAACTGGAGCCAGATCTGGCCGTCGGCTGGGCCTGGCGATCTGTTCACGGGAGGGAAGCGGTCAACGCAGCGAACCTAGCGAGCGGAGGCGGGCGTCCTCCTCCTTGTTTGAAAGAAGCAGAGGCAAGACGGGGACCTTGGCGCGGCGGACGTCGAACTTGGCGCGAGGGAACTCCGGCGCGGAGCAGGCGAGGAAGACAAGGCGGCGCAAGGCAGTCACGGATATGGTCGGTGACGGGGTCGAGGAAGCCTCGGGCGGCGGCGGTTCCTTGCTGCGGCCAATCACCGAGAGAGGGTCAGGGAGAGAGAGACAAGCGAGGAAGAGGAGTGACGGGGAAGCTCGGGATCGGGCTCCTCCCAATCCGGTCGAGCAGAGCAGCGGTGGGCAGAGTCAAGGAGCTTCGGGGAAAGAGGAGCTCGGGGTCGAGCATTCCTGGTAGCCGGTGATCTGCTCCGGCGAGCTGGCCGGAGCTCGGGCGGCTGGAGCCTTGGGCGCTCGCGGCTCCAGGAGGGGCGACGGGAGCAAGGGCTGGAAGGCTCCCAGTGGCTTGCAGGCTCGCGAGGGCGAGGCACTGGTTGGTTTGCTGCCGAAAATGAGGAAGAGAAGGTGAGAGGCGGTGGTGGATTGAGTCGATGGGGATAACGAGGAGGAGACCAGGGGAGGCGCTGCGGGATCCAAGGAGGATGGCGGCGCATGATGGGATGGATGGGACATGAGGCCTAAAATTTAGGGTTAGGGGGCTATATATAGCATGTAGGTAATAGAAGGGGGATTTTTGATCATCGGATTGGGATCGGACGGTCGAGAATAAATAGTTAGGGAGATCGAATAAGAAAATGGAGACGTTTTGTAGATGTTTGGGGATGATCCGGACACGACGGTGACGACTGTCCGGGTCGGGTCCGGGACAACTTTCGGACGCGCGCGAGGAGGGCTGCGGGCTAACAAGAGAGGTTAGGTTGGGCCTGGCGGTAGGTAGTGGGCTGTGTAGACGGTCTCGAGCTGAGAGAAGAGAAGAGAGGGAGGCCCGGCATCTGTTTCCGGAGACCGAAAACGTCCGACGTTAGACCGGCTATACTGCCGCTATAGTTATCCGTCGGGGCGTCAAACGGACTCCGAACGCGATGAAACTTGACAGGCGGTCTATCTACACTATAATAAGACCACACGTCAACTCTCATCCCATTCTGAGAACATTTTCCGGCCACATATAAAATACTATTTCAGACATGTCCCGGGCACGTGCAAGTGTGTCTGGGCTCAAAACGGACAACGAAGAGAATGAGGAGGCCGGGACGGATGCAAGTTTTGAAAACATGATGATGCAATGCACATGATGACATGATAAGATGCAACACGCAAGCAAATGACATGGCAACGACAGCGAATAACTAGAAGACACCTGGCACATCGGTCTCGGGGCGTTACAAACAACCACTCCACCATTTTAACACCATAGTGTAAGTAAGAATCGGTAACCTCATCTTGGTATCGTGGTATATCATTCTTGCCATTTCATTGATAGCCATCATAAACCAATTTTGCTTTTCTTACCCATCGAGACTAGCCTTTGAGTATTGCCGGCAACGTCACTTGTGCACATTAGTGATCATACTTCCCATAGCATACATACCATATCATTAGTGCATATCTTGGTATCATCTCTTGTGTCACAAAGTTATCATCGCATACATAATTGCTATCTTGGTTCGTCAAACATTGCATGAGAAAAGAGCTCAAAAGAGATAAGAAAAAAGGAAAGATAAGCAAAGAGCTTTTAAGAAAGAACCATAGCATCATATTACATTAAAATTGTCATACTAGATCATCTTGGATCATATCATCGGGATACCATACATACAGCATACTTGGGATAGAAGTCCCTGCATTTTTGCTTAGTAGGTTGTGCACAGGTCATCATATCCGCCTATTGCTCAATCGTGCTAGCGTCTGTCTAGTGTTGTGCAACAGGAGCATATTCGTGGATTCCACATTTTGGCTCATTCCTTGGTTGCACGACCCCATTTATCTCCCCGTGTGTGAGTTCCCGTGTACCATATTTTGCTATTGGTCTACTTGTTGCATTTGCACATTTGTGAATCTTTTCCAACATTATTGAAGCTCCCTAACAATTGCATTAAATTCTGTGCCACCATCCTAACCGAGCTCTACCATAAGCTTTTACTTGTGTAGGTGTGAGAAACTGACAAGAATTGGTACCAATTGTGCTATTTCCTTGTTCCACATTTGAGTGATCATTGATCCATCTTCAACATCGGTCAAGGTATATTTGGTATAAGTTCTTCTCTTTCTCAAACTCACATATTTTCTTGGGATGATGTATAGGCCAAGTACTTCCACAAACCCACTCTTCATCGAGCAAGATGATGACATGTCTTCCTACGTCACAAAGAGCCACCTCTTTGGTGCACAACCTGCTTTGCATCAAGATCAACAAGCAATGAGCGAATGCATCTACAACCTCGCCACCGACTTGCAACTCTCCGAGCAACATACAAGAGACTATTTCGACAACAAGCTCGATGACCATAAGCAAGAGAATGACACAAGAATGGACGAGATTCAAGCTTTGTTGCTTAATCACTATTCTTCCACTTCGTCCTCATCAAGACGGATCCGCTCAAGTGGACACTCCGACTACACCATCTCCGACTCAAGTACACCAACATCAAATACTCTTAGATGTGCCGCACGTCAAGATCGTAAAGCAAACCACAACCCTCTACATGACAACAACTCTCAAGAACAACGACATCATCAAAACCAAGATACATTTGCGCAAGCACAAGAACGGCAATGCCAACGCCATCAAGAAGAGGAAGAACGAGCAAGACAACATCAAGACACACAAGATGCCGAGGCACAACAACAAGAACAACAATTGTGAGAAGCTCATGCACTTGAGGCGCAACAAGCCCTTCGAGATTCATGTCGAGCCGTAGCCACGTGCAGCCGACAAGCTTGTGAATGACAAGAAGCTCTTCGCGAAGAATTTCAAGGGAGGAACTATCAAGCTCGAGTGCATTGTCAAGTTCCATGACCTCCTCGTCAAGAACCCCAAGTTCACCAAGAGCTAGAAGACATTGGAAATCCTCCGTGACAAGAGCAAGTTGAGAGAGACGATCCTCCTCGTCAGGGACGTCATCATTCTCGACCCCAACACAATGAATAGCAAAGAAACAACAAGCTCAAGTTCACCATGCCCAAGTTCAATGGCAGCAGTGATCTTGAGGAGTACCTATCATGGGCATTGAAGGTCGACAAAATCTTCCGCTTGCACAACTATGAGGAAGAGAAGAAGATCGTGATGGTATCCCTTGAGTTCCAATACTACGTCCTCATTTGGTGGGTGTCGGTGTCAAAACCGGCGGATCTTGGGTAGTGGGTCCCGAACTATGCGTCTAAGGCGGATGGTAATAGGAGGCAGGGGACACAATGTTTACCCAGGTTCGGGCCCTCTCGATGGAGGTAATACCCTACTTCCTGCTTGATTGATCTTGATGATATGAGTATTACAAGAGTTGATCTACAACGAGATCGTAGAGGCTAAACCATTGAAGCTAGCCTATGATTATGATTGTTGTTGTCCTACGGACTAAACCCTATGGATTATATAGACACCAGAGGGGGCTAGGGTTACACAGAGTCAGTTACAAGGGAGGAGATCTACATATCCGAATTGCCAAGTTTGCCTTCCATGCAAAGGAGAGTCCCACCCGGACACGGGACGAAGTCTTCAATCTTGTATCTTCATAATCCAACAGTTCGGTCAAAGTATATAGTCCGGCTGTCCGAGGACCCCCTAATCCAGGACTCCCTCAATAGCCCCTGAACCAGGCTTCAATGACGATGAGTCCGGCGCGCAGATTGTCTTCGGCATTGCAAGGTGGGTTCTTCCTCCGAATACTCCATAAAAGATTTCGAACACAAGGACAGTGTCCGGCTCTGCAAGACAAATTCCACATACCACCGTAGAGAGTATAATATTTCTACAAATCTAATCTGCTAACAACTTTTCATAACGTGACATCATGCCCTGGCCCGGTCTTTATTCGAACCGTTTTTCTCAACTAGCTACTTCACATATTGCGAGGCGGTTTTCTCGGCACATCTTGTCGAAGCAGAGATCGTGTCCCCTTATCACGGGATTCTCATCAATACGGGTGTGGGTAACCCAACCGCGCCTGCTGGTATGACTCTTCGAATTTAAGCAAGTTCCGAACGGCCATGCGGAGGACGCTTGAAATTCATCCTCTTTATAAAGGGGCCAAGGCCTGTCTTTTTCTTCTCGCGCTCGATCTTTCCCTTCCCCCACGTTGAATTCCAACACCCAAGGCTCAGGCTAAGCACTTCGGACCTTCAACCATGTCCGGGTCAAACCTTCAAGGCAAGTGGATTGCATCTTTTTTCATAGAGGAGGACATCAAGAAGCTAAGAGAAGCCAGGTATCTGACCGCCGGAATCTCGCACAGGCTGCCCGCTCAAGGGCAGGTCATCCTCACTCCCGAACCCAACGATAGTGTCATATTTGTTTCCCACTTCTGCCGAGGGCTAGGCTTTAGTCTTGATCCCTTTGTTAGAGGGCTTATGTTCTATTACAGGCTCGATTTCCATGAGCTAGCCCCAGATTCCATCCTTCACATCTCGTCGTTTATCGTCGTGTGTGAGGCCTTCCTCCGCATCACCCCAAACTTCGGCTTATGGCTCAAGACCTTCAATGTGAAGCCGAAGATGATCGATGGGCGACACACAGAATGCGGAGGTGCCTTGATAAGCAAAGGCGCCGATGCCCCATGGCCAAAGGGTTGCTTCCCGGAGGTGTCCAACTTATGGCAGCAGGAGTGGTTTTACATCACAGCTCGTCAAAGTACTAAGTGGGTAGCTGACCCCACCTTCCATTCGTCCCCCCGCCATAGCTGGCGTTGTGGGTCAACAAGGGGCTGGACTGGGGGCCAGTTAATGATGTGCCGACATTGCAAAGTCGCATCCGAGATGTCCTCAAGAGGGATGTCAGTCTTGTCAAGGTAATGCAAGTTATGCTAGTTCGTCGGGTCCTGCCATGCCAACGTCGATCTCTCCGTATGTGGGAGTTCAACCCGGAAGGACCGCGAACTATTCAACAATTCTTCGGCATGACGCTGGAACGGATGTATGGATTGTTCTTAGGATCACGAATAAAGTGTCTGGACAGCACCGAGGATGCGGGTCTAAACTACAATCGTCCAGATACCCATGTAAGTAATTCTGCGGCCGAACACGTCGTCTTTTCATTTGTCATAACATCATTCTGAAAAAACTGTTCTTGGCCAGGACTGGATAAGAAAGGCGAAGATGATCAGGTGTTCGGCCCCCCTTCCCGAAGGCTCACTGGATCCTGTACTAGCCAGGATGCTTGAGCACGCACTTTATCAAGTGCCATCAGAGGTAGATAAAGGAAGGGATAAAGAAGCCGAAAGCGGGCCTCATGCATTACTCATCCAAACTGGGGGAATTAGTGTCTTCGCGAAGGAGGATAATCGGGGAGAAGAATCTAGAATCCCCTCTCCCCAAGGAAGGAAAAGGACCGCCCCTGAAGACTTGGAAACAAAGGTTTCTAAATGAGGGAAGAAACCTTCGCTAGGGGCCCTGCTCTAGAGGGCGTCCTTACCGCACAGTGCCCGCAAGGGGGCTAGCCCTCCACCGAGCTGTAAGTGAATCAAGAGTACTTTTGGTAAATATATCCTGCTTTATCTCCGAGGACAATAACCGAGACATATATCTTGCAGTCTAGCTATAGCCCTTCTCAACAGAGTTTGTCTTCGGGGGATCTTGTTCCGGAGATGATGGAGAGCGAAACGCCTCCCCCTGTCTCCCCGCCTCCTGGGGCGGACGACCCTCAGGTGTCATCACGGAGGATTTCTCCTGATCCGCTGAGGCCAGAAGGTAACCCTTCGGCCACCCAAAGTTCGGAGCATTCGTCTCCTAAGGAGAGCAACAGAAAGAGTCTGGGACTGTCCGGTGCACAACTGGACGCACTAATGGGTCTTTTGGAGCAAGCGGCTATCTCAAAGGCGCATCGTACTTTAATGGGTATGGTGGTTGAGAGAGGATTTCATCTGCCAAGAGTGGGTTGCATGATGCTTTTATGAGTCTGATAAGAGGCTTTGAGGTACGCAAAGTAATATATAAAAAAATTGACGGTACCGCACACGCTAGGGTGTGCTCTATACACATAGTAGCCCCTGAGACTCTGGTTGTTGTCCCGAGGCGACAAACAGAGGATCATAGTCCTAGGTAATGATCCCACTGCTTCCATGTGTAGGCGGCTGAGGGTCCGGTGGCTGGCCGGACTGGTGAGTTTGCCAGACTGAGGCGACAACTTGATACGGTAGATGCCGACATCGTGCTTGGGAACAAGCGGCTTGACGAGGCACATGGTATGTATTCTCCGGTGGTCAACAGATATTAAGAGGAGCATGATGCTAGTATCTATAACATGCTATGACTGCAAACGGAGCTGCTGCCGTGGAGACCCTTCGGGCGGAGCTTGCCCGAGCAAAGGAACAAGCCAGGAGAAGTGATGTGGCCGCCCTAAAGGCGGCCGGAGAATTAAGAGTTGAATGGGCTGCTCATTGCCAGAGCGAAGATAAAGTAGCCAAGATGGCTATTGAGCTGAAGGATGCCACCGACCGGTATGAGCTTCTTGAAAAGGAAAGCCAAGAGAAAGCGGCGGACCTGAAGAAAGCCATGGTAGTAGCCAAGGAAACCCGCTCTAAAATCAGAGCAGCGAAGGAGGATCTCCGTCAGGCCGGAGATATCACGGCTGGGAAGCCCTTTTTGTTGCGGACGAAGTTCGGGGATCTGAAGTATGCCCTTTTGGATCAATTATGGAGTGATGCAGATGCGTATTCGGACCTGGCAATGAGTGCTGCTGATGCGACTGAGTTTTTCAAAGATAAAAAAGATCACGAAGTGGAAAAGTTGTTCCGGTCGCAGTCCAGTGCTCCAACGCGTCCGCTGTTGTTAAATGAGCAAATGACTGAGTGGGCCGAGCTCCATAGGTTGTTCGGTCTTGCCATGATGTCTGTCATGGATCATCTTTGGCCGGAAGGACCAAGGACAAATAGTTATTTTGGTTTAGTGCAATGATTCCTTGGTGCTCTGGCGCCTATCGATGCTGTAAAGAGGTCTGCATGCATAGAGGGTGCGCGGATGGCTCTTGCCCTGTTAAGACATAGTGGGCAGAGATGGATGCCACCGCTATTGCAACCCGGGGTCCGGCCGTAGGCTAGGTCTCGTCCAAGCACTATTTTGAAGAAGTCCTAGAAGGCGCTCGTTTAATACAGGCTCAGTGCTCGAAGAGTGTCATGTTCGAGTGACATGTATCCCAATTTGTAAAAACAATGCTATTTGATTTATAAAAGGTTGTTGTCGGTGTCAAAACCGGCGGATCTCGGGTAGGGGGTCCCGAACTGTGCGTCTAAGGCGGATGGTAACAGAAGGCCGGGGACACAATGTTTTACCCAGGTTCGGGCCCTCTTGATGGAGGTAAAACCCTACGTCCTGCTTGATTATGCTTGATAATATGAGTAGTACAAGAGTTGATCTACCACGAGATCAGAGAGGCTAAATCCTAGAAGCTAGCCTATGGTATGATTGTATGCTGTCCTACAGACTAAAACCCTCTGGTTTATATAGACACCGGAGGGGGCTAGGGTTACACAAGGTCGGTTACAAAGGAGGAGATATACATATCCGTATTTCCTAGCTTGCCTTCCACGCCAAGGAGAGTCCCATCCGGACACGAGACGAAGTTTTCAATCTTGTATATTCATAGTCCAACAGTCCGGCCAAAGGATATAGTTCGGCTGTCCGGAGACCCCCTAATCCAGGACTCCCTCAGTAGCCCCCGAACCAGGCTTCAATTACGTCAAGTACGACACACAGTTTTGTCTTCGGCATTGCAAGGAGGGTTCTCCTCCAAATTTTGAATGTTTGTCAAGTAGTGTCCGGCACCATAAATGTTGAACTTCTTGGCTTTCATGCCCAATAAGGGCTATCTTCCACGCGTCAAATGAATGCGAGGAGCCAGGGCGCTTTTACATTAGTCCCCCTAACTAGATAAATAAATTGTCTATTAAAGGGATGGGGATTCTTAGATCCAATCCATACCATCCTCCCCCAGCAAGAATCCATCGGAGCGCGCTTCAGAAAGATCCACTCCAGCATGGCCGACCTCCGCAGGTCCTCCTCACGCCCCCGTAGCCCTAAGCCCGGTGATTGGGAGAGGTGCTCTGTCCCACACAGTCGATTAGTCAAACTGCAGACCAAGAGATTTCTCCCTCCAGCGTATATGGTTCCTGTCCGAGCCGGGCTCGCCACTTACAATGGCGCGGAGCAAGCGGAGAGCTTCCCAGCCCCTCTACGGGGTAGCGGGTATGCCTTGTTCCTTACTTATTAAGGGGACTCAGATTTCCAATTCATCCATTCCACCACGGGCTCCTGGAGTTTTACGGCCTCCAACTACACAATTTCACCCCTGCTTCCATATTACACATCGCCGGCTACGTCGCCCTCTGCAAGTTATTCCTGGGATGCGAGGCTCATTTCGAGCTGTGGAGAAGGTTATTTTGCCTCGTCCCCCGCACACAGAAGGGGTCACTTTATCAAGTGGGCGGAGCCGAAATATGGCGCATCGCCGAAACCGGATACCTGTCCGGTACTCCGAAGAAGATATCTGAAGACTGGCCTTCAGAATGGTTTTATATGGAGGACGTCCCCCTTCCAGACCCTGTTCGGCGAGGTCTTCCTGAGTTCAACAATGCTCCTCTGAAGAAACGCCGAAGTTGGCGCCCACGGAGCCCCCAGGAGGAAGTCAATAGAGAAGTCCTTTACCTGATGAACCAGATTAAAGTGCTGGCTCAATCAGGATTGACAGTAATCGAGGTTATGTCAATATGTATAATGCGCGGAGTGCAGCCACTTCAATATCGAGGGCATCCCCTGTAGTGTTTTAACGAGGAAGATGATGCTATCCGTTGCTGGCGCAAGGGTCCAGACAACGCTGCTGCTTTAGCAAAAATTCTGTCCAAGTTGTTCAAGGGAGAGGAAGAGGAGTTCATCCACATCAAGCCACGGGATGGATTCTCCATGTACAACCCTCCAAGTTGGGTGAGTTATATCTCCTTACTCCCATTCTTCCCGCATTCTTTGTCGGAGGTATTCACCTTGTCATTTTGCGACAGGAACTGCGAAAAGCCATAAGGGAGGTCAGCAGCCCATCTCCACAACCAGAGGACCCTGACCGGGCCCTCGGTCCCGGACTTGAAGAAGATCCGGACATATTCGTGGAGCTGATAGACCGGCAATTCTATCAATTAAGCTGTGGTGACGCCCTGGTGGCCATTACGGCCGACTATCCCGGATTGCTTCCTGCGTCGCACATAAGAAAAACCAAAAATCCCAACTCCAAAAACTAGGATCCCCTTTTAGACACTTCACTTACCATATACATATGGTGTTTTATAGGGAAGGCATTCGGGACGCCATGCCGAACCCGTAGCAACTCGCCAACAAGAGGCACCGAGGCCAGGCAAACCAAAAAGGAAGGCGGTCAGGACGGAGACGCCGGCATAGAGGTATGACAGAAACCCCGCTCCGTGGTTGTCGTCTTTCTCAAAATGTAATGACTTCCATGTTTCTTTAACAGAAAAAACGCTCGCTGGAATATGTCCGGTGAGGCTGCAGATCATGCTTCCACCAGTCAGGCTCCAGGACCGGACATAGAGGCGAAAGCCGACATGGGGCGGATGCCGGATACTCCCCCTACAGAGGATGCGGATAGACTATCCTCTACAAGTTCAGAAGTGGAGAGCGCCATGAATCATAGGCGTCGCCGGGCCGTACTCCGTGACGCTTGCTTCTTACCAGAGGCATTTGGTGCCTTCAATTCTGGAGAGGCGTATCTCTGTGCTGCTCAAAATGGTCTTGCCAGAGCCACGGACCAGCACGTAAAGGATGTACGGGTAAGCAAATCTGACGATTATATGTATCAGTAGCCCCTGAGACTTGAAACAGTTAGCAGAACTAATTTATGGGTCATTATTGTGCAGGTTCTTACAGAAAAGAATACTCGACTGTTGTTGCATCGAAGGAATGCAAGACCCAAGTTCGGGCCGCTGTTGCTGCATCGAAGGAACCTAAAAAGTCCCCAACTGGTAACATTTCTTCCAAAGAATGATAGGTACCATATAGAGTGCGACATGGCTGCAGATCTAACAATAGATGTTGCAGATGAATCCGGAGAGAAGCCGGGGGACCAGCATGTCATACGACAGCTAAAGGCTGGCGAACGCATGCTGACTGAGGTCAGGCGGGAGAAAAAAAATCTCCAAGACGCCAATACCAAGCTGAGCATGGAACTAAAAGATGTTCGAGCCTAGCTTGCGGACTCCAAGAAGGAGAACAAGCGGCTTCGACGCGGCATTTTAAGTAAGTGCTTGAACGAACCCTTAAGAAAGGGGTTGGCGGAGAAGTCGGCTAATGGAGTTATGTCTGTAGGTATGCTGACGGGTCGTCCCGCGGAGGAGATGCCCGGGTCTGCGGGTGATCTTCTATCTGAGCTCTCACAACTGCACGAACAAGTTCGGCAGGTGATGCAAGGTATTGCCCAGGCCTTGTGGCCATCCGTCTCCCTGCCAGAAGGCATTGGAGAGCTCGCGGAGAATCTCAAGGTAGCACGGCGGCGCTTCTGATTATGGAAGATATCTGCCTGCCATCAAGGTGCCAGGGAAGCCTGGGCCATGGTGAAGACAAGGTATACCAAGGCTGACCCAAATCACATGGCCGAGGTCGGACCTGTGGGGCCCGATGGGAAAGAGATCCCCGTTAGCTTAGTCTATGGGCAAGTAGAATTAGCCACAAAGTATTCCCAATGGGATTGTAGGCTAGACTGCCTGTTGGATGGTATAGATGAGGAATTTAGTCAGTCTACATGACTATGTAATTAAAGTGACATGTATAATGCCTTCTAGCCGGATTGTAAATCATTTGTCATGGCGGACCTTTTCACTTCAACCTCAGGACCCGATAGTCCGGAGTGTATCCGAATACCCGCTCAGTTATATAAGAACCGGTGTATGCGTGGAGACCAGGCGTAGGGGTCATTAGTGCTTGAACAGACAAGTGCCCAACTAGTTATGTTATATTACATGGGTAGTAAGAAACATCTTCCAGGGAGAATACTTTCGTTAAGGGTTCCTTTCCCTGGGTACGCATGCCCTAAAGTGCATGTCCGGACTGCGAGAGGAGACGCAGGCAAAAAAATCTAGGGGCACATATGGAAAATAAATAAAAATCATATTTTGTTCACCGACCGAATATTCCCTTAAGAACGTTAGCTTTTGGCTTCACCCAGTCTGAGGTACACATCCGGCTGAACCGGCAGTAACAATCACAGAGGTGCTCCCCTTATACCCTAGCCGAATTAACGGGAACGTAGGGCATAAATACAAGAGCCAGGCAACCCAGCTTGGCCAAAACTTAAGTCATATCAATGCATATAATGGCGAAGAAAAGGTACATGCGGAAGAATAACACATGTGCTGGGCATGAAGCCCAGATAGATAATTAAGCTTCTTTGTAAGAAGCCCCCAAGTATAATGAGCGCGGTTAGTGCATCTATAGTGTGCAAGCGAGGCACAAGTTGGCCCTTGAAGGCCTTGAGAAAGAATAAAAGAAAGAAAGAGAAAAACACAGATAATGTATATGCAAAAAATGGACAGAGGAAGGAGATGAACATAGAGTCCGGTGCTAGGCGTAGAATCTTCGGAGCCTGGCTGCGTTCCATGGGTTCGGCTCAAGTCGATTATTTGATGCATCACGTAGACGGTACGCTCCATGGTCAGAACATGGTCAATAATGAAGGGACCTTCCCATTTGGGCTCGAGCTTGATCTTTTTCTTCTCCGCCAGGCGTAGAACTAACTCACCAACATTATAAGTTTCGGCCCGTACTTCTCTGCTTTGGTATCTACGAGCCTTTTGCTGATAGAATGCGGAACGGGCTTTTGCCACATCGCGCTCCTCCTCCAGGGTGTCCAGACTGTCCTACCGATCGAGCTCGGCTTCTCATTCTTCGTATATGCGCACTCGAGGTGAGTCATGAATTATGTTGCAGGGCAGAACTGCCTCTGTGCCGTACACCATAAAGAAGGGTGTATATCCGGTAGTACGATTCGGCGTGGTCCGCAGCCCCCAGAGTACGGAGTCGAGCTCCTCTACCCAGTGCGTGTTAGACTCCTTTAAGGACCGCACTAATCTAGGTTTAATGCCGCTCATGATAAGACGATTTGCTCGCTCAACTTGGCCATTGGTTTGTGGGTGATAGAGGGAAGCATAATTGAGCTTGATGCCCATGTTGCTGCACCAGAATTTTACCTCGTCGGCCGTGAAGTTTGTGCCGTTGTCAGTGATGATGCTGTGGGGGACGCCACAATGGTGTACAACCCCAGATATGAAGTCTATCACTGGTCTAGATTTGGCTGTTTTAACAGGTTTGGCTTATATCCATTTGGTGAATTTATCCACCATAATCAGTAAGTATTTTTTCTTATGGGTTCCCCCTTTATGGGGTTCAACCATGTCAAGCCCCCAGACCGTGAAGGGCCGGGTGATGGGGATTGTTTGGAGGGCGGTGGGTGCATGTGGCTTTGGTTTGCAAAAAGCTGGCAACCGGCGCAGCGTTGGACCAACTCCTATGCGTGTGCCCGGGCCATCGGCCAATAAAACCCTGTACAGAAGGCCTTGCTTACAAGGGCCCGGGCTGTGGCGTGGTGGCCGCCGAGTCGGGCGTGAATTTCTGACAAAAGCTTCTGCCCTTCTTCTTCGGAGATGCACCTTTGAAGGACTCCGGTAGTGCTTTTTTTATATAGCTCTCCCTCATGGACCCTGTAAGCTTTAGATCGCCGCACTATGCAGCGTGCCTCATTTTGGTCCTCGAGAAGTTCCTGCCTAGTTAGGTAGGCCAGGAATGGTTCTGTCCACGGGGCGATGATGGCCATTATTACGTGGCCTGAAGGTGTTATTTCGGTGGCAGAGCCTCCGATTGTGTCAGAGTGTTCGGTATCGGGCATTTTGGCCGGGTCCGGACTATTGTTACCGGTGTCCCCTTCCCATACCACGGATGGCTTAAACCACCTCTCCCAAAAAGATATTGGGGGGGGGGACCTCGTCGCGTTTTGCGCCGATGCGGGCGAGGATATCTGCAGCCTGATTGTTTTCCTGAGCCAAATGGTGAAATTCAAGCCCCTCGAACCGAGCTGACATCTTCACCTCTCTAGTACCGTGCAACCTTCGTCGGTACCATAAACCCACCATATATCTTCCTCAAAACAGCGACCATAGCTACCTATTATGGCATTTCCAAAGCCATTCCAATATATATTGCCATGCAACTTTCTACCATTCCTTTTATTATGACACGCTTCATCATTGTCATATTGCTTTGCATGATCATGTAGTTGACATCATATTTGTGGCAAAGCCACCGTTCATAATTCTTTCATACAAGTCACTCTTGATTCATCGCATAACCCGGTACACCGCCGGAGGCATTCACATAGATTCATATTTTTGTTCTAGTATCGAGTTGTAATTCTTGAGTTGTAAGTAAATAAAAGTGTCATGATCATCATTATTAGAGAATTGTCCCATGTGAGGAAAGGATGATGGAGACTATGATTCCCCACAAGTCGGGATGAAACTCCAGACGAAAAATAAGAAAAAAAGAAAGAAAAATAAATAAAAAGAGGCCATAAAAAAGAGAAAAGGCCCAAATAAAAAAATGAGAGAAAAAGAGAGAAGGGGCAATGCTACTATCCTTTTATCACAATTGTGCTTCAAAGTAGCACCATGATCTTCATGATAGAGAGTCTCCAATGTTGTCACTTTCATATACTAGTGGGAATTTTCCATTATAGAAATTGGCTTGTATATTCCAATGATGGTCTTCCTCAAAATTCCCTAGGTCTTCGTGAGCAAGCAAGTTGGATGCACACCCACTTAGTTTCTTTTTGAGCTTTCATACACTTTTAGCTCTAGTGCATCCGTTGCATGCCAATCCCTACTCAGTCACATTGATATCTATTGATGGGCATCTCCATAGCCCGTTGATACATCTAGTTGATGTGAGACTATCTTCTCCCTTTTGTCTTCTCAACAACTACCATTCTATTCCACCTATAGTGCTATATCCATGGCTCACACTCATGTATTGCGTGAAGATTGAAAAAGTTTGAGAACATCAAAAGTATGAAAAAAATTCTTGGCTTGTCATAGGGTTGTGCATGATTTAAATATTTTGTGTGGTGAAGATAGAGCATAGCCAAACTATATGATTTTGGAGGGATAACTTTCTTTGGCCATGTTATTTTGAGAAGACATAATTGCTTAGTTAGTATTCTTGAAGTATTATTATTTTTATGTCAATATTAAACTTTTATCTTGAATCTTTCGGATCTAAACATTCATGCCACAATAACGAGAATTACTTTGAAAATTATGTTAGGAAGCATTCCACATCAAAAATTCTGTTTTTTATCATTTACCTACTCCAGGACGAGCAGGAATTAAGCTTGGGCATGCTTGATACGTCATCAACGTATCTATAATTTTTTATCATTCCATGCCATTATATTATCCATTTTGGATGTTTAATGAGCTATATTATGCACTTTTATATTATTTTTGGGACTAACCTATTAACCGAAGGCCCGGTGCAAATTGCTGTTTTTTTGCCTATTTCAGTGTTTCGCAGGAAAGGAATATCAAACAAAGTCCGAACAGAATGAAACCTTCGCGAGAATCGTTTTTGGAACAAACGCAATCTAGGAGACTTGGAGTGGATGTCAAGAATGAAGCGAGGAGGCCACAAGCCAGGAGGGAGCGCCCCAGGGGGCGGGTGCGCCCCCACCCTCGTGGGCCCCTCGCAGCTCCCCCGACCTACTTCTTCGTCCTATATATACCCATATACCCTGAAAACATCCAGGAGCACCATGAAACCCTATTTCCACCGCCACAACATTCTGTACCCGTGAGCTCCCATCTTGGGGCCTTTTCCGGTGCCCCGCCTGTCGGGGGTTTGGTGCGACATATGCCAACGGATGGCTTATCATGGTGGGGGCGAGTAGAACATCGCCGGTGCCTGGAAACGGGATGAGGCGAAGACATGCACGCCGGTGAAACTTACCCAGCTTCAGGGCTCTCCGGGGAGATAACACCCCTACTGCTGCTCTGCGGGGTCTCCGCATGATCACTATGGTCAAGTGTTTACAAGGATGCTCCTCGAGCTGTTTCAGGTGGCAGGAGAGGGCAAGGCTAGCTCTCTCCTTCTATCTGGTGTGGTCTAGAACTACTGGGGTCCAACCCTTTGCATGGGTGCCCTGGGGGGTTTATATAGGCCTACCCCCAGGGGTACAATGGTAATGTGACTAGGCACGGGCCCAGCCGTCAGTGTCTCTGACCTCCGACTTCTCCGCCGACTGCTGGGGCCCGCCGACTGGTGGGCCCCGCCGACTGGTCTGGTACGGAGTGGACAGGCCGCGTCCGCCACGGGCGGGTCTTGCCGGCTGCTGATTACTGTAGCCGTGCTCCTGATGATGCAAGCTTGGTCATGGGGTCGTGGCAACAGCCCCGCCGCCTGGTGGGCGATCACTGTGGCCACTCCCCATCTCTTCTTGATTAATGGCGCATGGTCCCCGGGGGAAGGCTCGGCCGACTCCCCCGGGCCGACTCCCAAATGGGTCCGACTAGCGGTTCTCTCGCCGTCTTCCGAGGTCTCGCTGACTGGTGGGCCCCGCTGCCTCCAGGCCGTACAGACAAGCCGTTGTGGGCACAGGACTTGGTACAGTGGTGCTGATGTCAGGGCCGGCCAGGCAACGGTGCCACGCCGCAGGGAGATCTTCCCCAGTACGGCGTGCTGTAGCCATGCCTGCCCTTGGTAAGGGGCGGGGAGTGGGCCTCACTGTAGCCACGCCCCTGCCCCATCCCCTACGATGAGGTCACGGTTTGTTGGAGTCGCCGGCCGACTCCCCAAAGACGGCTTCTCTGGAAGTCGTCCCTGGGACTCGGCCGTGAGCGGGCAGTTGGCCACCTCACCGTAGACTCCCCAGGAGGCGGATCTTCGCCCTAGGGTCTTGAGGGGCACAGCCTGCCCCGATGTCTTGAAAGGTTATGGGGATCGGGTTGGCCTACCCGTGGCCCATTACTCCGACAGTAGTCCCCGAAGCTGGTGAGGCGCCGCGGACGATCGGCCGAGAAGCCTCAGCAGTTTCTCTCTTTGGATGCTCAACACATGGTCTTGATTGACTTCTGCCGGGCCGACTAGAAGGAGTCGGACTCGCCTAACTCGGACTCACTCTATTTCGTCTTGCTCAGTAGTTCGAATGTCGCGGCGGGATTTCAAGTGGCGTGCTGGCTAAGCTTCCAGGCCGCCACCCGTTCCTGGCCTGTCATGCGAGGGCACGTGGCCAGGCTGTCCTGCCAGCCCACGCGTGCGACGGGATAGGCCCGTAGGCGGGGCCCGCCACTACCGTGCCTCGGCGCCTGAGCGGATCCGTTGCGGCCTCGGCGGGCGTTTGGGATTCCCGTGAAGTTACTGCGCGCAGTAACTTTACGTGGATCGTGGGGGTCATGGGGCTGCGGGCGCAGTAAATGCCCACGTCCGCCCCCTCGGCTTCGCAACCCATAGGGCTATAAGTAGGGGGAAGAGGGGGGCACGCGCGCCCCTCCTTCCCACTACACCTCGCTTCTTCCTCCTCGCAGCTCCTCGCTCTCCTGCTTCCTCTTCTCTTCTCTGCTCCGCCCCACGCCCAAGCTCCGGCGAACGCCGCGGCGACAGCTTCGCGATGAGCTCTTCCTCCGTTGCCGCCCCTCCCCCAGTGCGCTCCGGCACCTGGGATGGTTCTGAAGTCCACGAGGACCATATCGAGTTCCTCCGCCGGACCCGTCGGCTCCCCGGCGAAGAACGCATGCAGGTGCACCTCGCGCTGGAGGGGAAGATTTCCCCCGCCCCACAGGAGGGCGAGCGGGTCATCTTCCGCTCGCACTGCCTGCACGGGCTAGGGTTGCCGGCGAGCAGCTTCTTCCGGTCGTTCCTGGAGTTCTACGGACTCCAGCCGCACCACCTCACCCCCAACACAGTGGTGCTGCTGTCCGCCTTCGTGGCTCTGTGCGAAGGCTTCCTCGGCGTCCTCCCCACCCTCGAGCTCTGGGGGGAGTTCTTCTTCTCCAAGCTCGGCACCTAGGCCACGGGCGTGCTGGCTCAGTGCGGCGCCTTCATCGCTGTGCGAAGGACAGGAGCCGACAACCACTTCCCCTTCATCTCGCTATTGAAGTCGGTGAAGATGTGGCAGCGGTCCTACTACGTTAGGAACGTCGCCACGAGGGGCGACTGGGTTAATCTGCCGGCTTTTGAAGCCGGCCCACCGGCTAGCAGACTGCCCAACTGGTCATACCGGGCCAGGTCGTTGACGCCTGAGGGAGCCGGCGCCATCACGCGACTCCGAGTGCTGACGCAGTCCGAGGGTCTGAGTGGTCCGGACCTGCTGACCGCCTTCGTCTCGCGCTGAGTCCTCCCACTCCAAGGCCACCCTCACATGATATGCCAGATGAGCGGGGGCCGCGACCCGAGTCGGATGTGCACCAAGGACATGCCTCACGACGATATGGTGAACTACCTCTCAGACAGCAAGCTCCCGGAGGACTGGCGATTCGGCAAGGAGCCATACTCCCGCGCCAACCCCCCGCCCGTGGTGAGTCGCCTTTCTTTTCTTTGGATTGTCTTCTTCTTGCCGAGTCTTGTTATGACCAGTCGGCTTTTGATTAGAATCCCCTTCTTCACCCACCACCCAGCACCTCGGGGCCGGCCCATGAGTTCGTCACTGACCGGGCGGAGAGCGATGTCGACGACCCCGATCTGGGGGCGGCGGCTCTGGAAGACGACGCCGAGGGAGGAGGAGGGGCGACAGGTGACTTCAGGCCCTCGGCTACCTTCGCCGACTGGCCCGAAGACAACGCCGAGGGAGGAGTCGCCCTTCGCCATCGGCCAGGAGCCAGCCAGCCGGGTGCGGGCTCTTCTGCCGCGTCGGGCACCCCGGGCAGCGGGAAGAAGCGCCGGGCTGCGCCGACTTTGTTCGGCAGCCGGCCGAAGAAGCCCAAGTGCTCGGCTGTGGTGACCCGGCGGGACGAGGCGGCCGCGAAGGCCATCCGCTTCTGTAAGGAAGTGAAGAAGCCGTCATTGGTCTCTGCGTAAGTATTCTATCTTCAAATCTTATTCTTTCTTCGTGTTTTGTCTGAGTCTCTACTCGCCCCTCTTTCTTCAGTGCTCCCCTCTCTCTTGAGAGGGTTGCCGCCGCCTCCGTCATGGGGTCAGCGGAAACGTCCGCCACCACTCGGCGGAGAGACCCCGCTGCTGACCTCCGGGAGGCAACGGAGTGGAATGTGCGGGAGAGGCGCAATGAAGAAGAAGCCCTCCGCCTGGAGAAGGCGGAGGCCAACAGGGCGGAGGCCTCCGCTAAGAAAAAATTAGCGGAGGCCAAAGCCGCCGCCGCAGCGAAGGAGCAGGCCGAGGAAGCCGCACGCCGCCAGTCGGCCCTGCTTGTTACCCCCGCTGAACTCTGCGCCGCCACCTCCGGAGGTCAGGGAGCAGACCGGAGAAGCCAGCGGGGAGAACCTCGTCGAGGAGAGGGAAGGTGGCGACCCCTCTACTCCGGGCGCAAACGTTCCACTGCCGCCTCTGCCGCTGTCTGAAGGCGCGCAGGGCAAGCAGCCAGCAGACCCTCCGGTGCCGCCGACCGAAGAGGAGGCCGTGGCGAGGCTGCTCCTCCAGGTCGGCTCGCCAGCGCGCCGTCACCTAGAGAAGGCGACTTCGGCGCCTCGCCCCCTGGAAGCCGGCACCGCCAGCTCGGCGGTTCCAGACGCCGAAGCGACGAGCGCCGCACCTATTGGGTGGGTGCAAGGAGGCGGCACAGGGCCGCTGAACCGGGCGCTCCTGGACGTCTAGGCGAAGCTTCGCGCTGAGGGCGACGCCCTCCAGAGTTGCACGAAGGCGTTCCTGGCGTCGCGGGCAGCCGTCTGGGTATGTTTTTCCTTCGAGCCTTTGTTTTTCTTGTTCTTCTCTGTGGGGGCGCGCCAGCTCACCCACTGGGTGTAGTCCCCGAGTTTCGGGCCAGCTGCTGAGCAAGCGGCCCGGAACTCCAATTGATGGACTTCTGGGTACTAACTTTGTCTGGAATGCTTGTTGCAGGACTACCACAACCTGCGCGTCAACGCCTTCAACCGTAATGTTGAAGAGTTGGGCAAGCGGACCGCCGACTTGGCGGAGAGCCGGAGTAAGTCTCTCTCCCTTTTCTCTTCTCTGCGGGGGCGCGCTAGCGCACCCGCGGGCTATAGTCCCTGAGATTCGGGCCGACTGCTGAGCAGTCGGGCCGGATCTCCCCGGCGACCTACTTTATTGACGACTGCTGTCTTTCTTTCTTTCCTTCAGGGGCCAACGCTGCTCTTCAACAGCAGTTGAGCGAAGCCAACTCCACCCTGCTCGCCAAAGGGGAGGAGTGCACCAAGGTCGCCGCGGAGCGCGATCTGCTGGCCACTGAGTTGGCAGAGCAAAAGGAGCTGCTCGCGAAGTCACAGAGGGAGGCGGAGGAGACGGAAACCGCCCTCCTGGCCGAGTTCGCAAGCGAGCGCTCCTCCTGGTCTGACAAGGAGGCGCTGCTGTCCTCTGGCTTCCACGAGATCGAAGACATCATTGATGGCGAGTCTCTTTGTTTTCTTCCATCGAGCTGCCGACTTAGATTGTCCCGACTCCTGGTTTTTGACTTGCTTTTTTGTTTCTTCGTGTCTTTCATAGAATTCTTCCCTGGGCAGTCTCAGGCCGCTATCCAAGCCATCAAGGCCGACCGTGCAAGTCGGAGGGCGGAGGGCGCAGAGATCGCCGCCGATGCCCCCCGAACTCTTGATGAGCACATCTTGAGTATCGAGGCTCGCCTTCGGCCGGCTCACCGGATGCTGCGCCGGCTTTAGCGCATCGGCGCCCAGGAGATCTCCGCCCTTTGGCCGGATATGCAGGCTCCACGCACCCCCAGCCTGACGGCCAACTGGTTGGAGGTCGCGGCTGGTTGCCTTGAGGCCTGGAAGGGCTCTTCGGCCCGGGCTGGAGCTCGTCGGGCCTTGGAGTTCGTCAAGGCGTGGTACCCGGGGCTGGATCTAGAACGGTTGGCCATGCTTCGGTCGGAGGCCCAGCTGGAGCTGGCAGCTACGGAAGACGCCCTCGTCAAGCGTACTGTGGCGATCGCCGAGTACACCGACACGAGCGTCTTCATCCCCGGGCGGTCTGAAGACGGCGAGGAGGTCCCGCCGGAGTGGTTTGGGATGAACCCAGACTACAGCGAAGACTCGGCGGAGGTGATTGGCTCCAGCGTCGAGGAGGAGGACGAGGCGGAGGATGAGGGCGAGGCGGAGGCACCAGAAGACGGAGCAGACGGCCAGCCTCAGCCCGACCGCGCCTCCAGCAACGAGCCGCGTGCGACCGACCCGACTGCTGCCGGAGGCGATCAAGCCGAGACTAGCTGGCCGACTACCCCAACGCCTGACGCTGGCGCCTCCTCCGACCCTCCGAATCCGTCTGCCGCCTCCTAAGCTGCCGCTGTGTCTTTTGTTTTATCTGCTTCAATAGTCTTTTGAAGAACTTGTTAATTTCCACAATTCCACCCGTGGGGTGTATTTTGAACCTCTGCTTGACAATTCGGCCAAGGGTCTATGTTATGTAAATTTATACATCTATCCTTTCTTGCTCATTGTTCTTTTGGCTGTTTTCCTTTGCCACTTTCTCTTAGTTGCCTGCCTTGCCAATCGGACAGCCGCTCTGCGGACTGTCGCTGGATCAAGTGCCAGGCTACTTTGGAAAGCAAGTACTTAGCCGTTTTCAAGATTGTTTGAGCAAGCTAGGTAGAATACGACAGTCCGACTATCCAAGAATCGGTTTGCGAGAAAAGCTGGAAGCCGTCTTGAGCTATGTTTTATGCTTTGGGTCCTTAGCCATTTTTCATGCGAATGCCCATTCTACCTTACTGCTGCCCACTGTACAGTCGCTCTGCGAGCTGCGGCTTCTGGCAGGAGACGGCTTAGGCGTTTACACACTACTTGTCTGACTGCAGGAAGCATTTCATAGTGCAAGGCGGCAAGTCCCCGGGCCGACTTGTCGAGCCCGGTGCCAAGCGGCATCACAAAGAGTAACATACTTGTAGGCATAACTTTTATCATACAGACAAAAGAGGGCAGTCCCCGAGCTCGTCTTGGGGGGCCCGAAGTCTTGGTACTTTAACACAAAAGGTAGCGTGGTACATACTGCATCAACTGTAAAATCTTCAGAGAAGATTTGTGTTCCATGGCCGCTATGTCTCCTTGCCGGAGTCATCCCTGTTGCGTGCTCGGGGCTTCTGAGCGTCGATCAGGTAGTAGGAATCATTGCTGTAAGTGCATCTAGTGCCACCCCTAGTTGGTTTTGGAGTATTGACGACAAACCTAGTTGAGGGACTAATGTGTTTGTGAGAATTGCAGGATAACACAGGTAGAAGTCCCTCATTGATTCGGTTTAGCTACCAGAGATGACCCCCAAAAATGTACGAAGACATTGAAGACAATGGTGGTTCATGAAGACATTCGTGTCGAAGACAATGACATATGAAGACTCCCCATGAAGCTTTTGGAACTCGAAGACTTAGATCCTTCGTAGCTTTACTTTATTCATGTTGTGTCATAGGAACCACCGTACTGTTAAGTGGGGTCCAAGAAAACCAGTCAGGATGACTGAAGTGATGCCTAATTCAAATCCTATGTCTTCGAGTGAAGACAATGAGAGAAAATCTTGTCCAGAGTCAGACAAGTCAGCTTTACTTGCAGCCCAAGTAAAGTTGCCGTGAGAGTTCAAAATCCGACCGTTAGTACACGTGTCAGTTCCTTAGTGACCCAGGGTCATTTCGGACAAATCAGGTCAGGGTTGCCAAGTGGCTATAAATAGCCCACCCCCACAACCATAAACGGTTGGCTGCTCAAATTTCAGTGCACGGCTTTTGTCGTTTGAGAGCAACCCACCTCGAAGCCTTTGAGAGAAAATCCTTAGTGAGGAGAAAAGCCCTAACCACCCAGAGCCAGAGTAATTGGGCATCACTTAAGTCTTCTTGTCTGAGTGATCTGAAGACTTATTACACTTGAGGACTGTGCATCCTCCAGACGGTTAGGTGTCGCGTTTTGAGCATCCAAGAGGAATTGTGGATTGCCGGTGAACGAAGTCTGTGAAGGTTTGGGAGTCTACCTTGAAGACTTACCAGAGTGATTGGGCGGGGTCTGTGTGACCTTAGCTCAAGGAGAAAACGGTGAGGACTGGGTGTCCTGAGCTGCGTGTTCAGGACTGGGTGTCCGGGACTGTGTGTCCTTTGGTTTAAATACCTAGCCGCTCCAACCAGACGTACAGTTGTCACAGCAACTGGAACTGGTCCAACATATCATTGTCTTCAACGTGTCACTGGTTTCATCTTCACCTCTCTTTACTTACCAGTACACATTGTGAAGCTATTGCATGCCTGCTTAATCTTCTGTCTTCACAACCTGACTGTATGATCTGTTTGGCTTCATAAGTTCTTCCAACCTGATCCTCATTACACTGAAGCTATTTGTCTCTGTGCTTTCACTGTACTGTATATTTGACTATGGCTTGCGTTGTGTAATCTACCTTCCGCTGCATAGTGATAGGCTTCAAGTCTGTTTGTCTTCATAACTTCCACGTTTTGAAGACTTTCTTAAAAATCGCCTATTCACCCCCCCTCTAGTCGATATAACGCACTTTCAATTGGTATCAGAGCAAGGTGCTCCCTTGTTCGGTGTGATTCGGTTTAACCACCTGGAGTTTTAGCTATGTCGACTGCAGGGATAATTAAATTCTCCGCTGCGTGCCCCGTCTTCGATGGAACTGAATATCCCTACTGGAAGAATAAGATGCGCATGCATCTTGAAGCCATTGACATCGACCTATGGTATGTCGTCGAAAACGGCGTTCCAAGGCTGGAGAAGGTGTCACTGCTGCTGATGTCAAGAAGTTCACTCAACTGGACTCCACTGCCAAGAATATTATCTGTGGTCATCTGACCAAGGGACAGTACGGCCGTGTGAGTGCCTTGAAGACATCCAAGCTGGTCTGGGACTGGCTCTCCAAGGTCAATGAAGGCATCTCAACCCAGAGAGATCAGAGAATCAGTGTTCTTCGCAATCTCTTCAACCGCTTCAAGCGAAATGACAATGAGAATGTCCAGCACACATTTGACCGGCTCACTGACATCACAAATGAGCTTCAAGCCCTCGGCGCCACTGAGATCACCAAACATGAAATCGTCAAGACGCTGCTAAGATCACTTGACAGTTCATTTGACATTCTAGCCCTGATGATTCAAGAACGTCTAGACTTCAAGACACTCGATCCGTCTGACATACTTGAGAGGCTCAACACACATGAGTTTCAGCTTTCTGAGAAAAGAGATATCTACGGTCCAAACTATGGGCGAACTCGTGCCTTGAAGGCAAAAGCTGTGTCATCATCTGAAGAGGAATCTGACAGCAGTTCTGATGATCCTGAAGACATTGGAAGGGAACTTGCAATGCTAGTGAAGAAGTTCCAGAAATTCACCAAGAAGAAAGGCTTCAGAAAGTCTTCACGATCAAGCTCAAGGAATGATGAAGCTTCTGCGCATGACTACAAGAGGAAAACTTGTCACAAATGCAAGAAAACTGGACACTTCATCTCTGAATGCCCACAGTGGGACAATGAGAACAGAAAGAAGAAGAAGAGCAAGGAATATGACTCTGACGATAAGAAGACGAAGAAATACTCAAAGTCTTCGTCCAAGTCTTCCTCAAAGTCTTCATCACACAAGAAGAGTTCATCTAGCAAGGCTCGTGCGTTTGTTGGCAAGGAAATGGATTCAGAGGAGGAGTCCGCTTCTGAGGAGGCAGGGGTGGAGTCTGAGGAGGAGTCTGATTCAGGCATTGCAAGTTTGGCTACAGCCTATGTCGCCAAGTCCATCTTCAACACTGAAGACAATGACTCCATCACCATCACCGATGCAAATGTCAAGGACGACTCTACTCCCACCTACTGCTTCATGGCACGTGGTGCCAAGGTAAACACACGCACCACTCACTATCAAACATCTAGCGACGATGACTCTGGTTGTGATTCAAAACCCAGTTACAAAACACTTGCTAAAATTGCAACTGAACAACAAAAGGCCATGGAACATATTCAAAAACTGTTAGACAGAAGCGATGATCTGTTGGGAGCTGAAATGACCCGTTCTGAATCCTTAATTGAAGACATAAAAAATCTTCATGTTAAGTATCAGGAACTCGAAGATCGTCTTGAGACTCTCTCAACTACTCATGAAAAGCTTTCCTATGATTATCTTCAGAAGAAGCAAGATCTTGAGAAGTTGAGAGCGGATCATGAAGATCTTCAAAAGGAAAATGAGTCACTTCGAGCCGAACAGATCAGTTCTGCTCAGGAAGGATTTGAACCACCATGCCTTAAATGCATTGAGCGTGATAATGCTATTTCTGTTGCTGAATGTTCCACTGCTACTGCTGTTGCAATATCTTCAACTGTTGAAGTGGTAACTAACCCCTCTGCTGAGGAGACCACTGCTATTGCTGGTGAAAATGCTAGGTTGAAGACATTGCTTGAAACAGGGATGTACAAAAGTCTCAAAGGACACCAGACACTATGTGATGTCCTCAAGAAGTAGATTCTGAACCGAAACCCTAGCAAAGAGGGTGTTGGGTTCGTGAGGAAAATTAATGCAGATGGCTCTTACTAGAAACCTGAGCAGTACCCCAAAACCACATGGGTTGCTGCAAAGGAATCCTCATCGGATCCATCCAATCTATTTGGCTTCACTTGTGCTAATCCAATTATCATTGATGAATCCTTTGATGCAAACTATAAGCTGTTTAGGAATCAGAATGGTGAAGTATTTGCCAGGTACATTGGTACTAACTGCAGGAATGGACCGCCTATGAAGAAGATCTGGGTTCCAAAAACGTGTCTTGAGAATCTTCCTGTGAATGTCCTCATGACACCTCACATGAAGAAGACAAACATCAGACCAAAGGCTTCATATGGTCCAAAGGGTTCATACAGGCAGAGGGCTCATCTGAGTTGCACTAACACAAATGCTTTGCAGGGAAACCATGCTCAGGCTTATGTGAGCGGTTCTTCAAACCGTCATTCTCATATGACCAAAAATTATTCTGCCTATTCTTATGAGTATTATTGCCCACCTGCTAGACTGTTTGCTAGGGCTCCAAAGCCAAAATTCTCAGATGCTGCACTTAGACTTATTGCTTCTAAGCCACCCTTGAAGATGTGGGTGGTTAAGAAAGCTTAACTCTCTTTTTGCAGGGAAAGGTCTCCAGCTCAAAACCAAAATCTTCTGATGCTATTGCTGGAGACCTTAAAAAACTCGTGGGGCGCACGATCAAATGCCCGAATGGCATCACTATGTATCTCATATCTGAATCGCATGCTACTCTCCCTGCTTGTCCTAACCTGGATCTCAATTTTCATAATCCACTGGTTCGTCAAATGTTTTTGCTTCACAACACTCTTAGTGAAGCCTATCCCCCTAACTGCACTATAGGGTACGACACCAGTAACTTCGGAGTCTTCAGTATGGATTATTGACAGCGGGTGTACAAATCACATGACTGGCAAGAGAAGTCTCTTTATGGACTCAACCTTACGTCCATCTGACAAGAGCCACATCACATTCGCTGACACTGGTAAAAGTAAAGTACTGGGTCTAGGTAGAGTTGCAATCTCAAAGGATCAACACATGGATAAAGTCATGTTTGTTGAATCCCTTGGCTTCAACTTAATGTCTGTCTCAATGCTTTGCGATTTAAACATGATTGTAATCTTTGGAAAATATCGCTGTCTGGTACTAATGGAATCTGACAAGTCTCTAGTGTTTGAAGGGTATCGAAAAGATGATTTGTACGTGGTAGATTTCTCAGCAGGGCCACAGCTTGCAGTTTGTCTTCTCGCAAAGGCTTCAGAATGCTGGCTTTGGCATCGAAGACTTGGGCATGCTGGCATGAGGAACCTCCACACCCTTGCTAAGAAGAAGCATGTCATAGGCATCGAGGGCGTCAAGTTCAAGAAAGATCACTTATGCGGTGCCTGTGAAGCTGGGAAGATGACAAGGGCAAAACATCCTTCGAAGACAATCATGACCACTACTCAACCCTTCGAACTGCTTCACATGGATCTCTTCGGTCCTACTCACTACTCAACTTTCTCCACTACTGCTTGCCTCTATGGCTTCGTCATTGTGGATGATTACTCTAGATATACTTGGGTGCACATAATCCTTTACAAGACTGAAGTGCAGGATGTCTTCAGACGCTTTGCAAATCGGGCAATGAACAATTATGGCGCCAAGATAAAGCACATCAGAAGTGACAATGGCACAGAATTCAAGAACACCGGCCTTGACACATATCTTGATACATTGGGCATCACTCATGAATTCTCAGCTCCATACACGCCACAACAAAATGGCATCGTCGAACGCAAGAACAGAACACTCATTGAGATGGCCAGAACAATGTTAGATGAGTACAAGACACCAAGAAAATTCTGGACTGAAGCCATTGACACTGCATGCCATACTATCAACCGTGTGTATCTTCACAAGCTGCTGAACAAGACATCTTATGAACTTCTGACTGGCAAGAAGCCAAATGTGAGTTACTTCAGAGTATTTGGATCGAGATGCTGGATCAAGGACCCTCACCACACCGCAAAATTTGCTCCAAAAGCACATGAGGGCTTCATGCTTGGATATGGAAAGGATTCGCACTCCTACAGAGTCTTCAATCTCTTTCACTACAAAATGGTTGAAACAGTGGATGTGCGGTTTGATGAGACCAATGGGTCACAAAGAGAGCAACTACCAGATGTACTAGATGAAGTTCCAGCCAGTGAATCAATCAAGCTAATGGGAACTGGAGAAATTATACCTTCTGAAGCTCGTCCTGAAGAAGAACTTATCATCTCAGCACCTGATCCACATGAAGACAATGCTCAGCCTGAAGACATTCCTCCCCATGACAACGTAGATCAGCAAGAGCAAAGTCTTCGACCCCTACATCCTCGTGTTGCCAATGAAGTGCAAGTTGACAGAATAATTGATAGCATCAATGCACCTGGTCCACTGACTCGTTCAAAGGCAACTCAACTGGCAAACTTTTGCGGACACTTCGCATTTGTTTCAATCACAGAACCCAAGAAAACTGATGAAGCCTTTATGGAACCTGAATGGATTCAAGCTATGCAAGAAGAGCTTCAACAATTTGAGCTGAACAATGTATGGGAGTTAGTTAAGCGTCCTGATCCACGGAAGCATAACATAATAGGCACCAAATGGATATACCGCAACAAGCAAGATGAGCATGGCCAAGTCGTCAGAAACAAGGCTCGTCTCGTTGCTCAAGGATATACTCAAGTGGAAGGCATCGACTTCGACGAAACATTTGCTCCTGTGGCTAGACTTGAAGCCATCCGTATACTGCTGGCCTATGCAAATCATCACAACATAATCCTGTATCAAATGGATGTAAAAAGTGCCTTCCTCAATGGCAAAATTGAAGAAGAAGTGTATGTTGCGCAACCACCTGGGTTTGAAGATCCAAAACATCCTGACATGGTGTACAAGCTCAAAAAGGCACTATATGGCCTCAAACAAGCCCCTCGGGCCTGGTATGATACACTCAAATACTTCCTGAAGAGCAAAGGCTTCATACCTGGTTCCCTGGATCCCACTCTCTTCACAAAGACATATGATGGTGAACTGTTTGTGTGCCAAATATACGTGGATGACATTATCTTCGGCTGCACCAATTAGAAGTACAGTGAGGAGTTCGGATATATGATGCAAGAGCAATATCAGATGTCTATGATGGGGGAGCTGAAATTCTTCCTCGGTCTTCAGATAAGGCAACAACGCAATGGCATCTTCATATCTCAAGAGAAATACCTCAAAGACTGCCTGAAGAAGTTCGGTATGCAAGATTGCAAAGGCTTCACAACACCAATGCCAGCCAAACATCATCTGGGTCCTGACGACAATGGTAAAGAGTTCGATCAAAAGGTATACCGCTCCATGATTGGTTCTTTGCTTTATTTATGTGCATCTAGGCCAGATATTATGCTCAGTGTTTGCATGTGTGCTCGGTTTCAAGCGGCACCAAAGGAGTCGCATCACTTAGCAGTGAAGCGAATTCTTCGATATTTGGCTCACACACCAACTCTAGGGTTATGGTATCCAAAGGGCTCAGAGTTTGATCTGGTTGGATTTTCGGACGCTGATTACGCTGGTGACAAGGTTGATCGGAAGTCCACATCAGGCACATGTCATTTCCTGGGCCGATCTCTTGTCTGTTGGTCCTCAAAGAAGCAGAACTGTGTATCTCTCTCCACTGCTGAATCTGAATACATTGCTGCTGGATCCTGCTGCGCTCAGCTTCTATGGATGAAGCAAACCCTCAAGGATTATGGCATTCATCTGAAGCAAGTGCCACTTTACTGCGACAACGAAAGCGCCATCAAGATCACCAACAACCCAGTTCAGCACTCGAAGACAAAGCACGTTGAAATTCGTCATCATTTTCTCAGAGATCATGTTACAAAGGAAGACATTGATATCATACACGTCAACACTGAAGAGCAATTGGCAGATATCTTCACCAAGCCCTTGGATGAGAAGAGATTTTGCAAGTTACGGTGTGAGCTAAATATCTTGGAATCCTCAAATGTCCTGTGATCAGGCACACATCCTAACACTTATGCATGATGATGACTTAGATGTGCAACACACAAAGTAACGTATATCTTCAATCAATGAAGACATACATTCTAAGTGTGAATACATTAACGTGGAATTTGACCTCGGAGCGCCACGATAATTGTGCGCCGTGTCTGGGTTCAATACTTCCTATACGGTGGGTAGCGCCACCACCAAAATTTTTCTGCTTGAAGTGTTTTACTCATGGCTTTACATTTGCTATGTCTTCACATTTGGTTTGGCTTCAATCTCAACATGTCTTCATGATTATCTTCACTATGTTGGTTATATATGCACTGGTGTTCTGTCCTCTACAGCATTCACTTATAGCTATGTCTTCTTGGCTGAATCTTTTGAACTAAGTGAATGTGATCGGACCCTAACCTCTCCATGCTTCCTACCTCAAACTCTGTCTCTCCAAGTCATATGCACTCTATTGAAACTGTCGAATGTCTTCACTGCATCCTTGTCAGAAGAAGACACAGAGACAAACTTTAAAACAGCCTTTAATGTCTATCCATCAACTAGAATTCCGGAGAAGTAGGAACCTCTCCCGACAAACCAGGCGTGCGTGGGGTGAAACTGCCCCCACAATTCCGCATGCTGGCCACGTACTGATCAGATGCGAATCGCCAGGGGCACCTGAGTAATAGAGCAGTGCCGCCCATATCCCTATAAGTACTCGTTTCACTGCGGTCATTATCTCTTCTTCCTCCCTCGCACAAACCCTAGCACCACCGCTAACTCTCGACAACGCCGGCGACGAAGTGCTTCACTACTGCGACCTCTCCGACGCCGTTCTCACGCCGACCGCGGCCACCAGTCTCTCCGCCGTCGTTCTAAGTGTCTTCCGTCGCCAAGTTCGGGCACGGAGGATCGAACTGCTCGGCCTCACCTCTCTTCTCGTCTAGCAGTTCCAAGTCTGGTAAATAACAAGCTTTTTACAGCCTCTTTTGATCCTATTGATCCATCAGTTTCTGCCAAAAGAGGTTTCTATTCCTTCAAGTTTCATTCCTCTTGTCTGAATCTCATAACTTGCCTAGCATATTCACTTGTTCTTCATGAAGTAGTTAGATTCCTCACTTGTACTAATCTATGGGTTCGTACAAATCTGGAACCAACTTCTTTTCTATAAAGTGAATGTCTTCGCATGATGAGGTCAATGTCTTCTACACTGATTTATCTTCAAAATCTTCTGAGAATGCATATGACCTCTTCCCCTTCCCTCGCACCTTAATGCTGTCACAGGTACATGTCCGTGGGAGAATCTTTTGGTTCTCATAGTCTGCATTCATTTGCAGAATTCCTACAGTGTCACATCAATTCACCTGAAGCAAGTTCCTGTTGGTCAAGCAAAAGGAAGCCTTTGAAGCCTTTGAAAGCTTTGAAGCCTTTGAAGCTTTTGAAGTCTTCCAAGTTAAGCTTCATGGCATCCGAGAAACCATCAAGGAAGGGAGGCAGACAGAGACGGGGTGACACATCAAAGGATCTGCCTGCAGATTTGGCAGAAACGTACCAAACAGATCCTGAAGAAACCTATGCTCAGCGCAAGACACGAATCCAATGGATTCGCAGGTACTGGGCAGAGCAGTGGTTCCTATACCGCTTCGTCACCAAAGAATATGCAGAGAAGTGCGCCATCAAGCGGCCATGGGGAGATGCCTTGTACAAGAATCTCGTACCCCGAACCAGAGACGAAGCCATTGCTCAAGGTTTCTTTCCATGCATGGTCAGGGGACAACAGCCAGCTGATGCACATCCATCGTCCCTTCTCTGGTGTCGCGATGACACTCTTTTCAAGCGCAACTTCCAATTTGCCCAGAACTCTGCGAAGCAAAACAAGAAGGAGTTTGGATTGGACTTCAACCCTGGTCCCTCCAGACCAAGGGCAGATGGCACACGCGACGCAAATCCCAATGTCATCGGGCCATTTGCCAATCTCGACGGCCTCATCACTCACATTACAGTCCAAGGGACTGCCGTGAACGACCCTCCAGCAGACACTGAGTCTGATGATGCTCCTGCTGCCCCTGAGCCGAAGCAGATGAAGAAGAAGCCAAAAGCTTCCAAGCCAGTCGCCTCCCCCAAGATCTCCAAAGCGAAGCCATTGGCCACTGCACCTCCTGAAGCCAGTGTGCAGTCTGAAGGCTTATCAAGAGTCTCCAAGCCTCAAGAAGCAAAGAAACCACAGCCACACACCAGCAAAGAGCTAACTGTCGCTGCCGTTCTTCGCTGCGAAGCCATTGATCTGTCCAGTGACGAAGATCTTGGTGATGACGCCCTTGAGCGGCTCATCAAGAGCAAGGAGGAGGCTGAAATCTTCAACAATCTGCCTCTGTTCGATGCAAAAACCATCCACAACTTCATAGATGAGTGGTTTGACACGCCCAACATCAGCTTTGATGATCTGCAGCTGCCCATTGGCCTCAGCGTAGCCTTCCAAGGAGCTATCACTTCAGAACTCGCTATTGCCCAGCGCATCGTGGAACTGAAGCAAAAGATAGATTTCGAGAAGGCTCAGTTTAAACAGAACATGGCCACGCTCAGCGTCCAAGAGATCAAAGACTTCAAGGTCATGCTGCATGAGCTGAAGGAAAACTTCATGCAGAAACGTGCAGAGGCTCAGGGATCACGCGAGCGCATGAAGAATTTGGCTGATCTCTGCGTACAGGCCTACAATGAGGCCGAGAAGCAAAAGGCACTTGGGCGTCCCGGCATCGACCCCAGGATGGCCACCAACAAAAAGAAGACGCCCACCGTGGCTGAAGAAGAGGCCCCACGCCAAGAAGCTATTCCAATTGTCTTCCCCACCGCCAAGCCTAGCTCGAAGCCAAAGCGCTCACCCGCTTCAGAGCTTAAGAAGACAAGGATAGCCGAAGCCAAAGCAAGGAAGAGGAAACACTCTGAAGCCTCTCCTTCAGACCCCACCACCAAGAAGCGCAAGTCCAAGAAGTCTCGGGTTGCTCCCACAGAGCCCTTGATAGTTGAACCCCTTTCCGTTCGCCGTCCTGATGAAGATCGTCAGCTGACCGTCCATGAGCCTGCTCTCACCGAGGCTCAGCGTGATGAAGACATTCCAGCAGCCGACCCCACCGCTGCTGAAGACATTGGTCTCCAAGACAATGTACAAGATGATGCAGTCCTTCCTCAGCTCGAATCGAGTGAATTGCTCAGTATTGGCCGTCCCTTGACGCCAATCACACAAGATGCATCGTGGGCAGATCGCCCACAAGAGGAAGAGGATGAGCCCCAACCCACTGCAGCTCCACCTGCGTCGCCTGCATTCCATAGGCTTCGCAGAGGACCAAGGGCTCAGACTGTTGACGACATTCCGGCTGCATCAGCTGAAGCACAAGCAGAAGAACATGAAGAACCTCAAGCTCCATCTTCCCCACACCAGCAAGAAGAAATTCTCAAGGAGGCTGACACCACTGCGGCTGCCACACATAATACTGAAGCATTTGTGGAGCCAGATCAACCAACAGCTTCAAGAGATACTGAAGCAACTGCCTCTGACCCTTCTGTGCCTGTATCTGCTGCCGGACCCCAGTTCAATTATCATATTGCGCACAGGCCCCAGGTACAGAAGCCAATTCCACGACTGCCAAGGTTCCCAGGACCAGTCACTGCTCCCGGCTCCTTCAATGTCAATAGCTTCAGGGCAGACAACACTTTCTTCAACCGCTCCAAGAACCCTTACTCAAGGGAAAAGATTGTGTCAGATAGGTTCTGGAGCTACCCACAGCGCAGCTACTACACCTGCGTCCTCTACAACCATAACCGTATCTTTCCACATCAGCGCCTTGAAGTTGAAGCTTTTGCTGGTCTGCCTGGTCTGGAAGAAGCCTTGGACTGCTTCAAGCAAGTTGGCCTGCTGCCGTTTGTCACGGATGAAGAGCACTGGAACGAAGAGCTTCTGCTTCAGTTCTATGCAACATTGCACATCAAGGGCTACAACAGAGATCCGAAGACTTGGGTCCTGGAGTGGATGACCGGCAACGTCCATCATGAAGCCAATGCGTTTGATATCATTGAGCTCACCGGCCTACCCACTCCAGGCGAACACTTCGAAGAAGGCTGCCAACTCCATACTGAAGCAGTTGAGAGCATATTTCAGCGACCTGAGCCAAATATGAGTCAAATGCTCTCAATGATGAAGCCAATGCCTTCTGACGCACCTTACCCGACGGAGTTCTTCGTTGAAGACTTAGAGTACCTGCCGAGAACCATCTATCACATCATCAGGCGGACTCTATGGCCCATTAAGGGGCACTCTCGATATGCCAAGGTTGAAGGTGCCATGAAGACTCTCATCTTCTGCATCCTACACGGCAAATGCTTCAATGCCCAGGATCTCTTCATTCGTCAACTTGCTGCGTCTGGCTCAGATCTCTTTGGTCTGAAGATTTATGCTCCATGGGTTATGAGGCTAATCAAGCTCCACTCTGCGATATCATATCAGCCCTCAGCCCGCAACCACAGAATCTTCTTACCCGATGTGGACACCTCTGCTGAAGCCATTTATCCTGAGCCTGCCAAACAGCCACTAAGTCTTCAGAATGCAGAACACCAAAGCTTCACTCAACATGATGAAGGTGTTGAAGCCATTTCCAGAGTCTATCCAATGGCTGGCACCACACGTGCCCCTGCATCCACTGAAGCCACTGACAGCGAAGCTGGGCAGAGACCCAAGAAACGAGCTCGTACACTCACTGATCATGAACTTCTTGTGGCTCTGCATCAAAAGCAAGATAGGCATCACGACTGGCTCAAGAGGCAGATGCACAGTCTCATGCAAGACGTCAATCGCATCAGGAATCTGGCCACCAAGAACGCCTTCGTAGCACACGAAACCTGTCGCCGCACTTGGAAAGGCCTCACTATGATGTGCACTGAAGCTGAGTTGCAAGAGGATGGCTTCAAGGAGCGTCTCAAGTTTGACTCCACTCCCCCCAGACGAGCTGTGTTGCGTGGGACTCCTTCACTTGAAGAATCCGAGTTCTCTTCATCTGTTGCCACCGTGACGGGGAAGATCATTGAGGAGGAAGACGACGCCACATCACCACAAATGTCTTCACCACACGTCGTCACTGCCCCAAGCTCACCTGCACCACCAAATGTCTCCACCGACCCTGCTGCGCCTGGGAACGCATAGAAAAAAACTCTATGTCTTCAAACCTTTTTGGTCATCACTGACAAAAGGGGGAGAAGCATATGATGTTTATAGTCTTCAAGCAGGTCAATAATATGGGCGGGTGCCTTATATTTTGCATTTTGCTTCGTGTTTACAACTCTTGTTTTGCTACATTTGGTTCTTTGAGTTGTAACACTTAAACTTGATGGTCGTCTGCTACTATGTTTGCCAATGTGTTCTTGCGAAGATAAATTCCGCATGTACGACGATAATTTCCGCACTCTTATCATTTCGCAGACGTCCATTTTTCATTATGCATATCATTATATTAATATATCTTTACGTGCATGATGGATTGTCATCATAAGTTGAAGCGGATTCCCACAAATACAACCTGCTGTGTGCATTTGCATTCCAGAAGCAAATCACTTAACATGCACATCTTCAGGGGGAGCCCTTGCTGCTTATGAAGACAATTCCTTTACAATTTCACAAATTATATTCCCCGTTGAAAACTTCAACTAGTTTGTCATCAATCACCAAAAAGGGGGAGATTGTAAGTGCATCTAGTGCCACCCCTAGTTGGTTTTGGAGTATTGACGACAAACCTAGTTGAGGGACTAATGTGTTTGTGAGAATTGCAGGATAACACAGGTAGAAGTCCCTCATTTATTCGGTTTAGCTACCAGAGATGACCCCCAAAAATGTACGAAGACATTGAAGACAATGGTGGTTCATGAAGACATTCGTGTCGAAGACAATGACATATGAAGACTCCCCATGAAGCTTTTGGAACTCGAAGACTTAGATCCTTCGTAGCTTTACTTTATTCATGTTGTGTCATAGGAACCACCGTACTGTTAAGTGGGGTCCAAGAAAACCAGTCAGGATGACTGAAGTGATGCCTAATTCAAATCCTATGTCTTCGAGTGAAGACAATGAGAGAAAATCTTGTCCAGAGTCAGACAAGTCAGCTTTACTTGCAGCCCAACTAAAGTTGCCGTGAGAGTTCAAAATCCGACCGTTAGTACACGTGTCAGTTCCTTAGTGACCCAGGGTCATTTCGGACAAATCAGGTCAGGGTTGCCAAGTGGCTATAAATAGCCCACCCCCACAACCATAAACGGTTGGCTGCTCAGATTTCAGTGCACGGCTTTTGTCGTTTGAGAGCAACCCACCTCGAAGCCTTTGAGAGAAAATCCTTAGTGAGGAGAAAAGCCCTAACCACCCAGAGCCAGAGTAATTGGGCATCACTTAAGTCTTCTTGTCTGAGTGATCTGAAGACTTATTACACTTGAGGACTGTGCATCCTCCAGACGGTTAGGCGTCGCGTTCTGAGCATCCAAGAGGAATTGTGGATTGCCGGTGAACGAAGTCTGTGAAGGTTTGGGAGTCTACCTTGAAGACTTACCAGAGTGATTGGGCGGGGTCTGTGTGACCTTAGCTCAAGGAGAAAACGGTGAGGACTGGGTGTCCTGAGCTGCGTGTTCAGGACTGGGTGTCCGGGACTGTGTGTCCTTTGGTTTAAATACCTAGCCGCTCCAACCAGACGTACAGTTGTCACAGCAACTGGAACTGGTCCAACATATCATTGTCTTCAACGTGTCACTGGTTTCATCTTCACCTCTCTTTACTTACCAGTACACATTGTGAAGCTATTGCATGCCTGCTTAATCTTCTGTCTTCACAACCTGACTGTATGATCTGTTTGGCTTCATAAGTTCTTCCAACCTGATCCTCATTACACTGAAGCTATTTGTCTCTGTGCTTTCAGTGTACTGTATATTTGACTATGGCTTGCGTTGTGTAATCTACCTTCCGCTGCATAGTGATAGGCTTCAAGTCTGTTTGTCTTCATAACTTCCACGTTTTGAAGACTTTCTTAAAAATTGCCTATTCACCCCCCCTCTAGTCGATATAACGCACTTTCAATTGCCTAGTACTTTGCTGATGATGAAAGGGCCTTCCCAAGGCGGCGACAGCTTGTGCTGGCCGGCTGTTCGCTGGATCAGCCGGAGCACAAGCTCGCCTTCTTGGGAAGATATTGGCATGACCTTCCTGTTGTGGTATCGGCGCAGGCTCTGCTAGTAGATGCTGGACCGGCTGAGTGCCAACAACCGGCCCTCTTCCAGCAGATCAACGCCATCTTGTCGTGCTTCTTATGCTTCTTCCTCGGTGTACATGGTGACTCGTGGGGAGTCGAACTCTATGTCCATTGGGATGACGGCTTCGGCACCGTAGACGAGGAAGAAGAGCGTGAAGCCGGTTGACTTGTTTGGAGTCGTGCGCAGACTCCAGAGGACGGCTGGCAGCTCGTCGAGCCACCAGCCAGCCGAGCGCTCCAGAGGCTCGATCAACCAAGGTCGTTTGCTTGCTCCACTTGGCTGTTTGACTGCGGGTGGGCGACGGACGCTAGGTCCAGTCGGTTGCCCTGTGTTGCGCAGAAACGAGCCAAGGCGCCTTTGGCAAAATTTGTGCCATTGTCGGTGATGATGTTGTGTGGTATGCCGTACCGAATTGTGATATAGGTTATGAAGGTCACGGCAGTCGGACCTTTCAGTTTCTTAATTGGCTTCACTTCCACCCACTTGGTGAACTTGTCCACTGCGACAAGTAGGTGAGTTAGACCGCCTCGTGCTGTTTTGAATGGTCCCACCATATCCAGACCCCAAACTGCGGAAGGCCAGGCAATGGGGATGGTCTTGAGCGCAGAAGCCGGCTGGTGCGGCTTGGAGCTGAACTTCTGACACCCTTTGCATTTTTGGACCAACTCCTTGGCCTCTTCCAAGGCTGTGGGCCAGAAGAAGCCGTGCCGAAAGGCTTTGGCGATGAGTGCTCCTGAAGCCGCATGGTGGCCGCATTCACCTTGGTGGATGTCTTTGAGAATCGCTTGGCCTTGCTCTGGCTCTACGCAGCGCTGGTAGACACCAGCGACGCTGCGCCTGACCACCTCTTTGTTGACTATGGTATAGGCTGCCGCCCGGCGTTGTACTTGCCGAGCTGAGATCTCGTCTATTGGTAGCTCTTTATTCACCAGGAATTTGAGGATGGGCTGGGCCCACGAGGGTGCTGCTATTTCTTCCACTACCAGTACTGCGACTTGGACGAGGGCGGTTGGGCTGGGAGACGGCGGGTTGGAGTCAACAGCCGCTTGCTGAGTTGATGAAATCCCCAGGCAGACTGGTGTGGTTCCTAGGCCGAGTTCTGGAATCTTCGAGTCCGCTGCCGCAGTCCCCGGGCCGGACTCGACTAAGGCGGCTTTGGATTCATCCGCCAAAGTCCCCGTTCCGACTGTCGAAGCTCTGGAGTCGGATCCGCCGTCTTCGGGAGGAGCCGGCACAAAAATGGAGTCTGCTTCTGGTGAAGGCTTGACAGACGGCTTGAGGAGGCGTTGAAGGGCGACGCCAGATGGAATTGCTTGGCGGGTAGAGCCGATTCGTGCCAAGGCGTCTGCTTGGTCGTTGTTGTTTCTTGGCATGTGGAGGAACTCGCACCCTTCGAAATACCCGCTGAGTTGCTGCACGAGGAAATGGTAGCTCGCCATGTTTGCGTCTTTCGCGTCCCAGTCGCCAGATGACTGCTGGACCACCAAGTCCGAGTCGCCATAACACAAGATCCGGCGGATGCCAAGTTCTTTGGCAAGCCGGAGCCCGTGAATGAGCGCCTCATACTCGGCCACGTTGTTGGAGGCGGCAAAATGGATTTGCAGTGCATATTTGAGCTTGTCGCCTTTGGGAGAGGTGAGGACGACGCCGGCTCCCAAGCCGGTGCGCATCTTGGAGCCGTCGAAGTGCATCCGCCAATGGGTGGAGTCAGGCACTGGAGGCAGGTACTGGGTCTCGGCCCAGTCGAAGAGGAAGTCGGCTAGTGCTTGTGACTTGATAGCGGTGCGAGGCTGGTAGTAGATGGTGTAAGGAGCCAGCTCTATGGCCCACTTGGCCACTCGACCAGAGGCATCTCGGCTACCGATGATCTCGGCCAGCGGGGCCGTGCAGACCACCATGATTGGATGCTCTTGGATGTAAGGCTTCAATTTCTTGGCGGCAAAGTGTACGCCATAGCACATCTTCTGGTAGTGGGGGTAGTTCTGCTTGGAGGTCGACAGTACCTCGCTGAGATAATATACTGGTGTCTGGACAGGCAGCGCCTTGCCTTCCTCCTTGCGCTCCACTACAATGACTATGTTGACTACTCGGCTGGTGGCGGCGATGTACAGGAGTATAGGCTCCTTGGGAGTCGGAGCCACCAGGATGGGTGGAGTAATCAGCATCTTCTTTAATTGGTGAAAAGCTTCGTCCGCCTTATGGTTCCACTCGAAAAAAGTGGTCTTCTTCATGAGCTGGTATAAGGGGAGAGCTTTCTCGCCCAGCCGACTGATGAATCGGCTGATGGATGCTAAGCAGCCGGTGAACTTCTACACGTCCAGCAGTCGGCTGGGTACCTCCATTCTCTCAATGGCCTTGATTTTTACTGGGTTGCATTCTATGCCTCGTTTAGAGACTAGGAAACCAAGCAGCTGGTCGGCTGGTACTCCAAAGACGCACTTCTCGGGGTTGAGCTTGATATGGAATCGGCGTAGGTTCTCAAAGGTCTCCTTGAGGTCTTCCAGCAGTGTTCCACGCTTCTCCGTCTTCGCCACCACATCATCCACGTAGACATGGGCATTCCTGCCGAGCTGCTTGAGGAGACACTTTTGCATGCAACGCTGAAAGGTGGCGCCGACATTTCTCAAGCCGAACGTCATGGTGAGGTAGCAGAATGCTCCAAACGGCGTGATGAAGGCGGTTTTCAATCTGTCAGCCGGGTTCAGCTTGATCTGGTGATATCCTGAGTATGCATCCAAGAAACTCAACAGCTCGCATCCGGCTGTGGAGTCTATCACTTGATCGATTCTTGGTAGAGCAAATGGGTCCTTGGGGCAGGCTTTGTTGACGCTCGTGTAGTCAATACACATTCGCCACTGCTTGTTCTTCTTCAGTACCAGGACCGGATTTGCCAGCCACTCCGGAAAGAAAACTTCCAAAATGAAGCCGGCTGCTAAGAGCCGGGCTATCTCTTCTCCGACAACTCTTCTCTTCTCTTCTAATAAGCAGCGCAGGGGCTGCCTGACCGTCTTTGCATCAGACCGGACATGTAACTTGTGCTCGGTGAAATCCGTCGGTACACGCGGCATGTCTTTGGGAGACCATGCGAAGATGTCTCAATTCTCACGGAGGAAATCGACGAGCTCACCTTCCTATTTGCTGTCGAGGTTTGCACCTATGACAACGTACCTCTCTGGGTGCACCGGATCCAAGGGTATCTTCTTTGTCTCTTTAGCCGGCTTGAACAAACCTTCGGCTTCTGACTCCTTCGGGTCGGGCGATATCTCCGGCTGCTTGCCGGCCATCGCCACAACTCGTTCAAGGAGTTGCTTCTCGGCTGCAATCACCAGGGACTCGGCCAGCCCACTGCTCTCGGACGCGCAAGCGGACGACTTCCGGTAGTCGCCGGCCATAGTCAGAATTCCCTTGGAACTGGGCATCTTCATCTTGAGGTAGGCGTAGTGGGGGACCGCCATGAACTTGGCCAAGGTAGGTCGGCCATGTAGCGCATGGTATGGGCTCTCGAGGTCCACCACCTCGAAGGAAACAGACTCTCTTCGGAAGTGATCTTTGTCCCCAAAGAGGACGTCCATTAGGATCTTGCCGATTGGTGAGTAGGAAAGCCCAGGTACAATGCCGTGGAACACAGTCCGGCTGTTCTGAAGCTGTCTTTGCTTGATTCCTAACTTCTCCATGGTGTCTTTGTATAGGATATTGATGTTGCTGCCTTCGTCTATCAGAACTCGCGAGAAACGCGCGGCCCGTTTGTCTGTAGCAAAGGTGGCATCCAGGACCAAGGCGTAGGAGCCCGGACTCGGCATCACTTCTGGGTGGTCGGCCCTGCTCCAGCTGATGGGCTTCTCAGACCGGTGCATGAAATCTGGCGTCTCTGAGGCTACTGCGTTCACCTCTTGTCGTTGCAGCCGCCTGCTGCGTCGATCATCAGCCACACTGGTGTACACCACGTAGGCTCCGTGCTCTTCAGGGTATTCGTCTTGTACCGCGCCGACTGGCCTGACTGCCGGCTGCTGTGGCGGAGGCGGAGGCGGCTGCCCAGCAGGCGGGGGTGGCAGGAGGTCGTCTCCCTTGGCGATCCTGGTGAGCCAGTGGCACTTCCAGGTGGTGTGATTCGACGGCTTCGCGCCGCTGTGGAACTTGCAAGGTCCATCCAAGGTCTGCTCGTAGGAGAAGGCCGGCAACCAGTTTGGCTTGCCGCCTTTTTGTCGCTTGGGCAGAGACAGCTCTTCTGGCTGCTGGGCTTCAACGGACGCGACCTGCTGGCTGCCGAAAGCCGGCTGCGGGGCCTTGCGCTTGTTGTCGCCCTGCTGCTATCGCCGTCCGGCATCTGCCGCCGGATTTCTTGTAGCTTGAGGAGCCACTTTGCCAGTTGTGCTGATTTGAATTTCCGCCTTCATGGAGGAGACGGCCGTGGCGTATTTGTCTGCTATGATCAGCAGCTCGTCGAGGGTTTCTGGCTCGTCGCAGAGGAGCTTGTGCTTGAGGAGGGTGCCTTCTCGGCACCCGGCTATGAAGTACTCGATAGCCTGCACCTCGTGCACGCCCTCGCAGGAGTTCTGGAGCTTGGCCCAACGCGTGAGGTAGTCACGAGTTGATTCGTTAGGACCTTGTACGCACAAGGAGAGTTGGCGAGGCTTGGGAGGATGCTTGTACATGCTGGTGAAGTTGCGGACGAACACCTCGGTGAAGTCGACCCAGCTGTTGATGCTGCGGGGCTTCAGGCTGTTTAGCCATGTCCGGGCCGTGCCCTGGAGCATGAGCGAAAAGTACTTCACGGCGACGCGCTTGTTGCCGTTTGCTATGCTGACAGCCGTGGAGTAATCGACTAGCCAGTCTTCTGGCTTCACGGAGCTGGTGTACTTGGGCGTGTCTCTCGGGAGCGTGAACCCTCTGGGAAAGGGCTCGTCCCGAATGCAGGGCCCGAAACAAGGTGGACCCAGCTCGTCTTCTTCTTCCAGCGCTAGGGACCGGTGAAGTCGGTTGATCCGGTGGCGGGCGTCAATCTCTCCAAATCCCTCTTGGCGGCCAAGGCGGTCACCGAGAGTCGGATGATCAACAGGCGGCGGGGAGACTCGCCTCTCCTTGCGGCGAGGGGGAGGCGGACAGTCGTCCCATCGTTCAACTGCTTTGGGGTGGCCATCTCGGTCGCGCTCTATGGTAATCCGAGTCCGACTGTGGCTGACAGCCGGCTCCTTGTCCTTCCTTCCTCGGGCACCGCCAGTCGACGTCCGAGACATCGCGCCTTGATCTTGGTGCGGGTCGTCATTTGGCCACTGCGACGCCTTCATGCGGCAGCCGGCCTTGTTCTGCGCAGCGGCCGCGTCGAGGGGCCGCTGGACTCGCTCCATCATGAGGCGGCGCTCCTCGCCCTTGAAATTGTACAGCTCGTCCGCCGCTGCCTGGGCGGCTCGGATGTTCTCCGCTGGGGTGGCGTACACGGGGCGGCTAGCCCCAAACAGGCTGGCGATGGCTACGCCGTGCTACTGAACCGCGCCAAGGCGGCTGGGCAGTGCCGGGGCCGGCGAGCCGCCAACAGCGCGATCCATCTCCCACTGGTAAGCTTCTGACAAGCATCTCATGCTGGCCAGCTTCTTCGTGCCTTCCAATGTCTCTGCGTCAGCGTCTTCTGGAATGGGCGCAGTTAGGTCTTGCAGCGCTGCGCCGAGTGAATCGGGCGCGCTTCCGCCAGGGAACTCGTCATGACTGATGACTAGCACCTCATTGACGGTTCTTCCGTCGCTCTCCACGTGGGGGAGAGGCTCGTCGTAGACCACCACGTTGGTAGGGAATGCGTCGATCGATGCGGTGTCGGAGTCGAACAACATTGGGTCAGTGGAGCCCACGGACTCCAAGTCTACGGCAGGCTCGCCGGAAACATGGAGTTGACCGAGGAGGCCCGCGAGGAGGTTCTCGGGGCCGCCCGCGTCTGCGTCGGACGCAGGTTCATGGGAGAGGCGGACCTCGCTGATAAGTTCGGCCAAGGAGCTGGTTGCGCAGGCGATCTCAACGCTGCGCAGCGCGTCGATGCAGACTTCATCTGGCGTGCCTGGCTGGCTGCGCTCACCAGGGAGGAAGAGGGTTCCCGTCTAGAACAGATCTCCGGACGGCGGTGCACGTGGCCCCATGGTGGGCACCAAATGTCGGGGGTTTGGTGCGACATATGCCAACGGATGGCATATCATGGTGGGGGCGAGTAGAACGTCGCCGGTGCCTGGAAATGGGATGAGGCGAAGACATGCACGCCAGCGAATCTTACCCAGCTTCAGGGCTCTCCGGGGAGATAACACCCCTACTGCTGCTCTGCTGGGTCTCCGCATGATCACTATGGTCAAGTGTTTACAAGGATTCTCCTAGAGCTGTTTCGGGTGGCAGGAGAGGGCAAGGCTAGCTCTCTCCTTCTATCTGGTGTGGTCTAGAACTACTAGGGTCCAACCCTTTGCATGGGTGCCCTTGGGGGTTTATATAGGCCTACCCCCCAGGGGTACAATGGTAATGTGACTGGGCGCCGGCCCAGCCGTCAGTGTCTCCGACCTCCGACTTCTCCGCCGACTGCTGGGGCCCGCCGACTGGTGGGCCCCGCCGACTGGTCTGGTACGGAGCCGACAGGCCGCGTACACCGTGGGCGGGTCTTGCCGGCTGCTGATTACTGTAGCCGTGCTCCTGATGATGCAAGCTTGGTCATCGGGTCGTGGCAACAGCCCCGCCGCCTGGCGGGCGATCACTGTGGCCACTCCCAATCTCTTCTTAATTAATGGCGCATGGGCCCCGGGGGAAGGCTCGGCCGACTCCCTTGGGCCGACTCCCGAATGGGTCCGACTGGCGGTTCTCTCGCCGTCTTCTGAGGTCTCACTGACTGGTGGGCACCGCTGCCTCCAGGCCGTACAGACAAGCCATTGTGGGCGCAGGACTTGGTACAGTGGTGCTGATGTCAGGGCCGGCCGGGCAACAGTGCCACACCGCAGGGAGATCTTCCCCAGTACGGCGTGCGGTAGCCATGCCTGCCCTTGGTAAGGGGCGGGGAGTGGGCCTCACTGTAGCCACGCCCCTGCCCCGTCCCCTTCGATGAGGTCACGGTTTGTTGGAGTCGTCGGCCGACTCCCCAAAGCCGGCTTCTCTGGAAGTCGTCCCTGGGACTCGGCCGTGAGCGGGCAGTCGGCCACCTCGCCGTAGACTCCCCAGGAGGCGACTCTTTGCCCTAGGGTCTTGAGGGGCGCAGCCTGCCCCGTTGTCTTGAAAGTTTATGGGTCTCGGGTTGGCCTACCTGTGGCCCATTACTCCGACACCGCCGGAGGGGGGATCGATCACGGAGGGCTTCTACATCAACACCATAGCCTCTCCGATGATGTGTGAGTAGTTTACCATAGACCTTCGGGTCCATAATTATTAGCTATATAGCTTCTTCTCTCTCTCTTTGGATCTCAATACAAAGTTCTCCTCAATGCTCTTGGAGATCTATTCCATGTAATTCTTTTTGCAGTGTGTTTGTCGAGATCCGATGAATTGTGGGTTTATGATCATGTTTATCTAGGAACAATATTTGATTCTTCTATGAATTCTTATATGCAAGATTTAAATATCTTTGCAAGTCTCTTCGAATTATCACTTTAGTTTGGCCTACTAGATTGATCTTTCTTCTAATGGGAGAAGTGCTTAACTTTGGGTTCAATCTTGCGGTGTCCTTTCCTAGTGACAGCAGGGGCAGCAAGGCATGCATTTTATTGTTGCACCGAGGATAAAAAGATGGTGTTTATATCATATTGCTTGAGTTTATCCCTCTATATCATGTGACCTTGCCTAATGCATTACTCTGTTCTTATGAACTTAATAATCTAGACGCATGCTGGTTAGCGGTCGATGTGTGGAGTAATAGTAGTAGATGCAGAATCATTTCAGTCTACTTGTCACGGATGTGATGCCGATATACATGATCATGCCTAGATATTCTTATAATTATTCGCTTTTCTATCAATTGTTCGACAGTAATTTGTTCACAAACAGTAGATTATGCTATCTTGAGAGAAGCCACTAGTGAAACCTATGGCCCCCGGTTCTATTCTCCATTATTTTATTCTCCCAACAACTAGCTATTTCTGTTGCCATTTATTTGCAATCTTTACTTTCCAATCTACACAAAAATACCAAAAATATTTATTTTATTATCTTTATTAGATTTCACTTTCGTTAGTGACCGTGAAGGGATTGATAACCCCTTTATCGTGTTGGTTGCGAGGTTCTTGTTTGTTTGAGCAGGTACTAGGCGACTTGCGTGTAGTCTCCTACTGGATTGATACCTTGGTTCTCAAAAAATGATGGAAATACTTACGCTACTTTGATGCATCACCATTTCCTCTTCAAGGGAAAACCAACACATGCTCAATAGGTAGCAAGAAGGATTTCTGGCGCCGTTGCCGAGGAGGCTTATACCAAGTCAAGTCAAGATTCAATCTCCCGGCAACGTGCGATTTATGGCACCGCTGCGGGGGAGATTTACGCACAAGTCAAGACATACCAAGTACCCATCACAAGCTCTTATCCCTCGCATTACATTATTTCCCTTTTGCCTCTCATTTTCCTCTCCCCCACTTCACCCTTGCCATTTTATTCTCCCTCTTTTCCGTTTGCCTCTTTTCCCTTCGTCTCTTTTCGCTTGCTTCTTGTGTGCTTGTGTGTTGGATTGTTTGTCACGATGGCTCAAGATAATACTTAATTGTGTGAGTTTTCCAATACCAACATGATTTTATTAGCACTCCAACAATAATTATGTTGAATCTTGTGAAATCAATATCGATTTGTTGAACCTTGCTATGAAAGATCCGTTTTCTGGCCTTCCTAGTGAAGATTCCGCTACTCATCTAAAAAACTTTGTTGATTTATGTGATATGCAAAATAAGAAATATGTGGATAATGATATTGTTAAATTGAAGCCATTTCCGTTTTCACATAGAGATCGTGCTATTACTTGGTTCTCCTCTTTGCCTAAAAATAGTATTGATTCATGGAATAAGGGATGCTTTTATCTCTAAGTATTTTCCTCCCGCTAAGATCATCTCTCTTAAAAACGATATTATGAATTATAAGCAACTTGATCATGAGCATGCTCCACAAGCTTGGGAGAGGATGAAATTAATGATACATAATTTCCCTACACATGGTTTGAATTTATGGATGATTATACAAAAAAATATGCTGGATTGAATTTAGCTTCTAGAAATCTTTTAGATCAGGTCACGGGAGGCACTTTTATGGAAATAACATTAGGAGAAGCTATTAAACTCCTAGATAATCTTATGGTTAAGTATTGTCAATGGCACACCGAAAGATCTACTAGTAAAAAGGTTCATGCGATAGAAGAGATTAATGTTTTGAGTGGAAAGATGGATGAACTTAAGAAGTTATTTGCTAATAAGAGTGTTTCTTCTAATCCTAATGATATGCCTTTGTCTATGTTGATTGAGAATAATAATGAATCTATGGATGTAAATTTTGTTGGTAGGAACAATTTTGGTAAGAACGCGTATAGAGGAAACTTTAATTCTAGGCCTTTCCCTAGTAATTACTCTAATAATTATGGTAATTCCTACAACAACTCTTATGGAAATTTTAATAAGATTCCCTCTGATTTTTAGTCTAGTGTTAAAGAATTTAAGAATTCGCAAACGAATTTCAATGCTTTGCTTGAAGAAAAATTGCTTAAAATTGACGAGTTAGCTAGGAACGTGGATAGAATTTCTCTTGATGTTGATTCTTTGAAACTTAGATCTACTCCACCTAAGAATGGTATCAATGAGTCTCTCAAAGCCATGCGAATTTCCATTGATGAGTGCAAAGAAAGAACCGTTAGGATGCGTGATAAAAAGGCTTGATTTGTAAAAGCGTGTTCTTCTAGTTTCCATGATAATAATGATGAAGATCTAAAAGTGATTGATGTGTCCCCTATTAAATCTTTGTTTGCACTATGAATTTTGATAAAGATGGGACTATAGATGAGTCAACTTTAGTTAAAAGGCATTCTAATGATTCGGAGTTATTCGATCTTGATGCAAAAATTGGTAAAACTGGGATTGAAGAGGTCAAAACTTTAATACCAATGAACCCACTATTTTGGATTTCAAGGAGTTTAATTATGATAATTTTTCTTTAATATATTGTATTTCCTTGTTGCAATCCATGTTAAATTCTCCTCATGCTTATAGTCAAAATAAAGCTTTTACCAAACATATCATTGATGCTTTACTGCAATCTTATGAAGAGAAACTTGAATTAGAAGTCTCTATCTCTAGAAAACTTTATGATGAGTGGGAACATACTATTAAAATTAAAATTAAAGATCATGAGTGTCATGCTTTATGTGATTGGGTGCTAGTGTTTCCACGATTCCAAAAACTTTGTGTGATGTGTTAGGTTTCCGTGAATTTGATGATTGTTCTTTAAAGTTGCATCTTGCGGATTCCACCATTAGGAAACCTATGGGAAGAATTAATGATGTTCGTTTTGTTGAAAATAGGAATTATGTGGCCGTAGATTTCATTGGTCTTGATATAGACTGCAATCATACATGTCCTATTATTCTTGGTAGACCTTTCCTTAGAACGGTTGGTGCAATTATTGATATGAAAGAAGGAAATATTAGATTCCAATTTCTGTTAAGGAAAGGCATGGAACACTTTCCTAGAAAGAAAATTAAATTACCTTATGAATCTATATGAGAGCCACTTATGGATAGCATAAAATATGATAATACCTAGATCTATTCTTGCTTTTATGCCTAGCTAGGGGCGTTAAACGATAGCGCTTGTTGGGAGGCAACCCAATTTTATTTTTGTTTCTTTCCTTTGTTCCTGTTTAGTAATAAATAATTCATCTAGATTCTTTTTAGATGTGGTTTTATGTTTTTAATTAGTATTTGTTCCAAGTAGAACCTTTGGGAAGACTTGGGGGAAGTCTTTGCGATCTTGCTATAAAAAACAGAAACTTTAGTGCTCGCGAGATTAGCTTCCATTTTTTACTAGAGAGTGCAATTAGGTTGATTATTTTTGAATATGATTAATAGACAAATTCCTCACGTCCACCAATTTATTTCAGAATTTTTGGGGTTACATAAGTATTCGGAACCGGCATATTGCTATAGAGTGTTCTGTTTTTGAAAGATTCTGTTTTTCGTGTGTTGTTTACTTATTTTGATAAATCAAGGGCTAGTATCGGGGGGGGGGGGGGAGGGGGATGAACCATAGAGAAGCTGGAATACAGTAGGATTAATAACAATATAAATAAATAATTAGTTCATTATAGTAACTTAAGTGGTGATTTGTTTTCTTATAGTAATGAAGCTCATGAGATTTTCTGTTGAGTTTTGTGTTGTGAAGTTTTGAAGTTTTGGGTACAGATTTGATGGATTTTGGAATAAGGAGTAGCAAGGGACTAAGCTTGGGGATGCCCCGGAAGGCATCCCCTCTTTTGTCTTCGTCCATCGGTAACTTTACTTAAGGCTATATTTTTATTCACCACATGATATGTGTTTTGCTTGGAGCGTCTTGTATGATTTGAGTCTTTGCTTTTTAGTTTACCACAATCATCCTTGCTGTACAAACCTTTTGGAGAGACACACATGAATCATAATTTACTAGAATACTCTATGTGCTTCACTTATATCTTTTGAGCTAGACAATTTTGCTCTAGTGTTTCACTTTTATCTTTATAAGAGCATGGTGGTGGTTTTATTTTATAGAAATTATTGATATCTCATGCTTCACTAATATTATTTTGAGAGTCTTTTAGAACAGCATGGTAATTTGCTTTGGTTATAAAATTAGTCCTAATATGATAGGCATCCAAGGAGGGTATAATAAGAACTTTCATAAAAGGTGCATTGAATACTATGAGAAGTTTGATTCTTTTTGATTGTTTTGAGATATGAGGATTGTAATATTAGATTCATGCTACTTGAGTTGTTGTGAATTTGAGATATACTTGTGTTTAAGTTTGTGATTCCCATAGCATGCACGTATGGTGAACTGTTATGTGATGAAGTTGGAGCATGATTTATTTATTGATTGTCGTCCTTATAAGTGGCGGTCGGGGACGAGCGATGGTATTTTCCTACCAATCTATCCCCTTAGGAGCATGCGCGTAGTACTTTGTTTCGATAACTAATAGATTTTTGCAATAAGTATGTGAGTTCTTTATGACTAATGTTGAGTCCGTGGATTATACGCACTCTCACCCTTCCACCATTGCTAGCCTCTCTACTACCGCACAACCTTCGCCGGTACCGTAAACCCACCATATATCTTCCTCAAAACAGTCACCATACCTATCTATTATGACATTTCCATAGCCATTCCGAGATATATTGACATGCAACTTTCCACCGTTCCGTTTATTATGACACGCTTCATCATTGTCATATTGCTTTGCATGATCATGTAGTTGACATCGTATTTGTGGCAAAGCCACCGTTCATAATTCTTTCATTCATGTCACACTTGATTCATTGCATATCCCGGTACACCGCCGGATGCATTCACATAGAGTCATATTTTTGTTCTAGTATCGAGTTGTAATTCTTGAGTTGTAAGTAAATAAAAGTGTGATGATCATCATTATTAGAGCATTGTCCCATGTGAGGAAAGGATGATGGATACTATGATTGCCCCACAAGTCGGGATGAGACTCCGAACGAAAAAAAAGAAAAAAAGAGGCCATAAAAAAGAGAAAAGGCATGAATAAAAAATGAGAGAAAAAGAGAGAAGGGGCAATGCTACTATCCTTTTACCACACTCGTGCTTCAAAGTAGCACCATGATCTTCATGATAGAGAGTCTCCTATGTTGTCACTTTCATATAGTAGTGGGAATTTTTCATTATAGAACTTGGCTTGTATATTCCAATGATGCGCTTCCTCAGAATGCCCTAGGTCTTCTTGAGCAAGCAAGTTAGATGCACACCCACTTAGTTTCTTTTTGAGGTTTCATACACTTTTAGCTCTAGTGCATCTGTTGCATGGCAATCCCTACTCACTCACATTGATACCTATTGATGGGCATCTCCATAGCCCGTTGATACGTCTAGTTGAAGTGAGACTACTCCTTTTTGTCTTCTCCCCAAGCACCGTTCTATTCCACCTATACGTCTAGTTGCGTGAAGATTGAAAATGTTTGAGAACGTCAAAAGTATGAAACAATTGCTTGGCCTGTCATCGGGGTTGTGCATGATTTAAATATTTTGTGTGGTGAAGATAGCGCATAGCCGGACTATATGATTTTGTAGGGATAACTTTCTTTGGCCATGTTATTTTGAGAAGACATAATTCCTTAGTTAGTATGCTTGAAGTATTATTAATTTTTATGTCAATATTAAACTTTTATCTTGAATCTTTCAGATCTTAATATTCATGCCACAATAAAGAGAATTACTTTGAAAATGATGTTAGGAAGCATTCCACATCAATTTTTTTTATCATTTACCTACTCCAGGACAAGCAGGAATTAAGCTTGGGGATGCTTGATACGTCTCCAACGTATCTATAATTTTTGATTGTTCCATGCTATTATATTATCCGTTTAGTATGTTTAATGGGGTTTAGTATGCACTTTTATATTATTTTTGGGACTAACCTATTAACCGAAGGCCCAGTGCAAATTGTTGTTTTTTTTGCCTATTTTAGTGTTTTGTAGAAAAGGAATATCAAACGGAATCCAAACGGAATGAAACCTTCATGAGGATCGTTTTCGGAACAAACGCAATCCAGGAGCCTTGGAGTGGACGTCAAGAAAGAAGCAAGGCGGCCATGAGGCAGGTGGGCGCGCCCCCCACCCTCGTGGGCCCCTCGCAGCTCCACCGACATACTTCTTCCTCCTATGTATACCCATATACCCTGAAAACATCCAGGAGCACCACAAAACCCTATTTCCACTGCCGCAACCTTCTGTACCCATGAGATCACATCTTGGGGCCTTTTCCGGCGCTCCGTCGGAGGGGGAATCAATCACGGAGGGCTTCTACGTCAACACCATAGCCTATCCGATGATGTGTGAGTAGTTTACCACAGACCTTCGGGTCCATAGTTATTAGCTAGATGGCTTCTTGTCTCTCTTTGGATCTCAATACAAAGTTCTCCTCAATTCTCTTGGAGATCTATTCGATGTAATTCTTTTTGCGGTGTGTTTGTCGAGATCCGATGAATTGTGGGTTTATGATCAAGTTTATCTATGAACAATATTTGATTGTTCTATGAATTCTTATATGCATGATTTAAATATCTTTGGAAGTCTATTCGAATTATCAGTTTGGTTTGGCCCATTAGATTGATCTTTCTTGCAATGGGAGAAGTGCTTAGCTTTGGGTTCAATCTTGCGGTGTCCTTTCCCAGTGACAGCAGGGGCAGCAAGGCACTTATTGTATTGTTGCCATCGAGGATAAAAAGATGGGGTTTATATCATATTGCTTGAGTTTATCCCTCTACATCATGTCATCTTGCCTAATGTGTTACCCTGTTCTTATGAACTTAATACTCTAGATGCATGCTGGATAGCGGTCGATGCGTGGAGTAATAGTAGTAGATGCAAAATTCTTTCAGTCTACTTGTCACGAACGTGATGCCTATATACATGATCATGCCTAGATATTCTCATAATTATTCGATTTTCTAACAATTGATCGACAGTAATTTGTTCACCCACCATAGATTATGCTATCTTGAGAGAAGCCACTAGTGAAACCTATGGCCCTCGGGTCTATTCTCCATTATTTTATTCCCCCAACAACTACCTATTTCTTTTGCATTTATTTGCAATCTTTACTTTCCAATCTACACAAAATACCAAAAATATTTATTTTATTATCTTTATCAGATCTCAATTTCGTATGTGACCATGAAGGGATTGACAACCCCTTTATCACGTTGGTTGTGAGGTTCTTGTTTGTTTGTGTAGGTACTAGGCGACTTGCATGTAGTCTCTGCCGGATGTGGGGTTATGGCAAACCCTTAAGGTTCGAACACTGGGGTGCGCGCGAAGTCTTTTCCTCCCACCGATCTACGCCCTAGCTCGCTAAGATCTCGCGCACGAACTTGACGAACTCGCAACACAGAAAGACACAAGATTTATACTGGTTCGGGCCACCGTTGTGGTGTAATACCCTACTCTAGTGTGGTGGTGGTGGATTGCCTCTAGGGCTGATGATGAACAATACATGGGGAAGAACATCCTCCTCAGGTTGAGGTGTTCTTGGCTAACTGGTGTGTTTGGGGATGATATTCAGGCTCTCCCTCTCTCTCTCCGTCTCTCTGTCCTCGTCGACATCGTCCCACCCAATGGTGGTGGCTAACTCTATTTATAGAGGCCCTGGTCCTCTTCCCAAATATTGAGCGGGAAGGGAGCCAACAATGGCAGGCAAATTTGAAGGGGGGCAGCTAGTACAAGTTATCCTAACAAAGGCGGTCTCCGCCTGCGAAAGGCTCTGGTGGTGACACCGTCTTGGGCTCCATGAGGACCTCCGTCCTGCCGTCCTTCTGGTCCTGGTCTTGTTGCACCGATATGGCAACCTTTGCCTGATGCCTCGGTACTCCTCGCCTGTGCAGGCTTCCGTAGCACCAAAGAGGAAACAAGGATGCTGTGCATGCTGGCGCACGCCTGGTGTCGATCGTCATGGCTCACGTCACGAGAGCCTCGTGAGGTTTGCCTCGCCTTGATATCTCCGCTCCTTGTGAGCCTGCCTGACTAGGCCACTCCAGAGGAGGTCTTGCATCGTCCACCTCGCGAGGCTTGGCCCCTCGCGAGGGTCTTGGATGCCTTATTGATGAGGATGGGCCGTACGGCCTGCCGGCTTAGCCACGCCGCGGGCCGCAGGCAGGCAAGTCTGGGGACCCCCGTTCCCAGAATGCCGACAGTAGCCCCCGGGCCCAAGGTGCACTCGGGCTTGGCTTCGTAGCGAAACCAAGGGTCAAGTACGGAGCACCACGGACCCCCAAAAGCCTGCGGCCTCGGTTGACGCGTGGTGGTTGATTGGACATGGGCGTCTCCGCTTCCCCATGCTGCCTCGGCAACTGCACGACTTGACGAATCTCTGCGACATGCAATGGAAACCATCATTACCTGTGATCATGGGAGGTGCCGGTTGGCTTTCTGTTGCTATAAATTGGAGGGGTGATGTGCCCCCGTTGCCCATCTCTTCTTTGCTTGCTTGATTCTTCCTCCTTGCTGCGCCGCTAACATCAATGGCGCGTATTAGAAGGTTCTCCACCGAAGAAAAGGGGAAGGCCCCCCGAGATGACCCGGAGCCACTTCCGTTGAAGAAAAGGGTGATCCACCGCCGTGACGAAGCGACGGTAGAGGTGGTGGTGAGGCCTTGGTGCGAGCGGCCTCCCCCAGGGTATCCGCTACCCGTGTATGCCCAAGTCGAGCACTCAGGAAGGCGGAGCAACGAGCAGTATCGCCGGTGCCGCGCCCGGGGTCGCCACACCATGGCGACGCGCACCGTCGCCCTAGGAATCCACTCCGCAGACTCCTCGCGCGAGCTGGTACTATGGGCGCTGATGCCCCCATGCTCTTGGATCTGCTTCCCGTAGTTCTTCTTTGATGTGATGCCGCCGAGGGGGCCTCTTGAGCTCTGGTTGCAGGACGCTGACTGCCGCACTCCGGCGACTGGAGCGGAGATCAAAGTGGTCCCCACCAGCAAGATCTTCATGACTCGTGGCTGGGGCGAGATCGCGTGGGTCTGCCACGCGAGGGGCGCCCTCGCGATCCACCTTGAGTACGATGGCGTCTCCACGCTCTTCTTCAAGGTCTTTGATGCTGAGGGCCGCCACCTGGAGTGCTGCTCCGGAGAGGAGCGTGAGGATGATGCGCGCTCCGCTCGCGACCACTCCAGCAGCAGCAGCCCTTGGGTGTCCAGCAGCTCTCATGAGCTCTACGAGACTCCGGAGACAAGCGACGACAGCTACGTGCCCCCGAGATCTCGCCGCGCTCGGAGCAGTGCTGCCACGTCCGGCTGTCGCCGCCGCTGATCTGGATGGGGTTTGCGCCGGCCTCCCGTGGCCCACTATTGATGATGGCGTCTGCCACAGGAGGGTGTAGATAGGGTCCTTCTTAGTCTTAGCTTTTGTTTCCTGCGAAGAATCATGAAGCGCCCAGTGGGGGCATGTATGGGTCTGTAATGTCTTTTGTGCTTATCTTCCCTGTTATGAAGATTTGATGAATCCGCGTCCCCTTATGGCTCGGTCCCCCCTTTCTTTCCTTGCGATAGCTTATTGCTCTACGCCGACAGGTCCCGATCCCGAGGCAGGCTACAGCCGTCACTCGTATGCCAGGTTGCGTGCCGTGGTCAAGGCCAGGAGGTGTGCGGCCCGAGGTCCAGTAAGAGCCCCTGAGGCGCGATGCTCAGGATGTCCCCATTAGCGCTCAAGCGGCCATGGTAAGGGAAGAAAGGGAGTTGATGTGGCCGCAACGGGATTGCGGCAAGGCGTGTAATGCCCCAGATATACCTTTCCCAATTTGTACTCCAACTCTTGCCGTTTCCGGCATTAAGTTATATTTATTCCTCGGGTTCGGGTCTTTGTCTCCGTGTGTTGTTTTCGTTTTCGTGCATCTCATATCATGTCATCACGAGCATTGCATTTGCATACATGTTCATCTCATGCATTCAAGCATTTTCCCCGTTGTCCGTTTTGCATTCCGGCGCTTCGTTCTCCTCCGGTGGCCATTTCTAGCTTTCTTTCGTGTGTGGGGATTAAGCATTTCCGGATTGAACCGAGACTTGCCATGCGGCCTTGGTTTACTACCGGTAGACCGCCTGTCAAGTTTCGGGTCATTTGGGCTTCGTTTGATACTCCAACGGTTAACCGAGGGACCGAAAAGGCCTCGTGTGTGTTGCAGCCCAACACTCCTCCAATTTAGCCCAAAACCCACCAAACTCTGCTCCATCGTCTCGGTCGTTCGATCACGATCGCGTGGGCGAAAACCGCACCTCATTTGGACTCTCCTAGCTCCCTCTATGCCTATTTATACCCCCTCCATTTTTCGGATCTCGTCTTCCACCTCGAAACCCTACTCCAAAAAAAACAGATCCAAACCACCTCGCGCCGGCCGGACACGTCCGTCCCCGGCCGGACGAAGTCGCCTCCGCCACCCGCGACCACTGGCAGAGCGCCACGTGGCGCGCCGCCACCTCCTCCCGCCGAAGCCCGCGCGGCCCGGGGCAGGCCCCCGAGGCCCATCGCGTCGCGCCGCCCGCCGCGTTCGCCCCGCCGCCGCCTTCTTCCGTTCCGGCGACCGGACACCGCTGCTGCACCGCCGACCGTCAACCGCTCCGGCCGCCGCGTCCATCGTCGCCGGCCAACAGCTCCGCCGCCGACCTTCTCCTCCGCCGCGGCCGCACCTCCACGCCGCCTCTCCGGGTCGGATACGGCAGGATCCGGCGCCCCAACCTCGCCGGCCTTCTTCCCGGCGTCCTCCCCGTCGAGCCCCGGCGATCCTTGATCCGCACGCCGGCGAGATCCAGATCCAGCTACAGTAAACCCTAGATCTGAGGGTTGACTTCTCCTTCTCCCCCCTGATTTTTATGCTATGTTTGACTGCTCATATCTCCGCACCCGTAGCTCCGTTTTGGACATATGATATATCAAAATCTTTGTCTCGACAAGTACATCATTTCATTCCATTGCATCGTTTGCATTTGAGGTCATCTTGATGCCCAAAATGCTGTTAGAAGGAGGCATCGTGAGTTAAATTGCAGATCCGTTAGCTCATCATTGACTTTTGTCATTTTTGCCATGATTATTGTGTGCATGATATGCCTGTGACCCTTTGGGATGAATTGTTAACCATTTTGTCTTCTTTCCAGAGGTGCCACCCATGCATTTTTAGGATGTGTGTAGTGACTTGTGCAAGCTTGCAAAGAGGGGTACCTGAGATTGCTGATTTCAGAGACTTAGTGATTTTCACTAAGTCTGGGATGTTTTAGTTCATGATGCTATATGTCCAGCTTGTCTCCTAGTGATCCGTGCCCCTTTTCAGTATGCTCAGTAAGGGACATTTGTTAATCTTGTTGTGCTCTATCCATCCATGTCTTTACTTGTTATGTTGGAGCACCCTAGGTTGACTCAATCGAGCTCAACTTTTCCATCGTTGTTAATTTGGGCAGATCGTGAACTCTTTTGCGATTTTGCCGGTGCTATTGCTAGTGATCCATGCATGCTATGCCATTGTTCTTGCCATGTCTAGCTAGAATTTTGTGCCTTCTTTATGGATATATGCTTGCCTTGCCATGACTTGCACCGTAGTGAGTGCATCGAGCTCGTTTACATGCCTCCGTGAGTTATAATTTCAGCATTTCTCAGTTTTCACTAAGTCTGAAAACTGATTGTGTTTCATCTATGTTCGTGTGCTTATTAGAGTATTTTGTGAACCCTTTTGGCCCCAGGTCATTTTGGGTGTTTTTTTAAGCTTGTTGAGTAGCTCCATGCCATGCTCTTACTTGTCATGTTCAGGTTATGTTTCATGTTGCTTTGCTGCTCCGAAGAGAGCATCGTGGTCTGAAATTTCAGACTAGTGTTAATTTCACTGTCTGAAATCTGTTTTGCTTATTCAGTTTTGCCATGCTTGTTGAGTACATCCCTGCCATGTATTTTGTTTTCATGTTTGGTGGCTGTAGCATGTCCATTTCGTTGCATCTAGGAGCCTACTTGCTGTACATCGCAGATCGGTTCATTTCGTAAAACGCTTGCCATTTCCAAACCGTAGCTCCGATTCCCATGATCTTTATATCGTTTTTAGGGGATTTCTTCCCCTCTATCCAGTGGCACACTTGGTTTTCCAAGTTGAGGCCAGGTTCATGCATTTCCTGTCACGTCTTGCATTTTGCATCCCGCATCGCATCCCGCATAGCATACCATCTTTGCATCTTATTGGTTGCCTTGCACGTGGTTGATTGTATCCTTGTTGCTTGTTTGTGTTGTTGGGTAGAGCCGGGAGACGAGTTCGCTAATGAGGAGCCCGTTGAGTTTGCTTTTGAGGATCCAGTCAACTCTGACAACTGTGCAGGCAAGATGATCATACCCTCGAAATCACTACTATCTTTGCTATGCTAGTTTGCTCGCTCTTTTGCTATGCCATTGCTAAGATGCCTACCACTTGCCATGATTGAGCCTCTAACCCACCTTTGTCCTAGCAAACCGTTGATTGGCTATGTTACCGCTTTCCTCAGCCCTTCTTATAGCGTTGTTAGTTGCAGGTGAAGATTGGAGCCGTTCCTTGTTGGAATATTTATTTTACTTGTTGGGATATCATTATATTGCCATGTTATCTTAATTCATCTATATACTTGGTAAAGGGTGGAAGGCTCGGCCTCTCGCCTAGTGTTTTGTTCCACTCTTGCCGCCCTAGTTTCCGTCATATCGGTGTTATGTTCCCGGATTGTTGCGTCCCTTACGCGGTTGGGATATAATGGGAACCCCTTGATAGTTCGCCTTGATTAAAGCTTTTCCAGCAATGCCCAACATTGGTTTTACCATTTGACACCTACACCTTTTCCCCTTGGGTTTCCGGATCCCGAGGGTCATCTTTATTTTAGCCCCCCCACGGGCCAGTGCTCCTCTGAGTGTTGGTCCGACCGAGTAGACTGCGGGGCCACCTCGGGGCAACTTGAGGGTTGTTTTTACTCGTAGGATGTCTCATCTGAGTGTGCCCTGAGAACGAGATATGTGCAGCTCCTATCGGGATTTGTCGGCACATTCGGGCGGTGTTGCTGGACTTGTTTTGACCTGTCGAATCATCTTGTTGTACCGAGATACCGAGTCTGATCGGTGTGTCTTGGGTGGAGGTCTATTCCTTCGTTGACCGTGAAAGCTTGTTATGGGCTAAGTTGGTACCCCCTGTAGGGATTGATCTTTCGAAAGCCGTGCCCGCGGTTATGGGCAGATGGGAATTTCTTAATGTTTGGTTGTAGATAACTTGAACCTTAATTAACTAAAATGAATCAACTGAGTGTGTTGCCGTGATGGCCTCTTCTCGGCGGAGTCCGGGAAGTGGCCACGGTGTTGGAGTTATGTTTGCGCAGGTTGCTCTAGTTTCTCGCTCGTGCTTTGCCTCCTCTTCTCGCTCTCTTTGGCGAATAAGTTAGCCACCATATATGCTAGTCGCTTGCTGCAGCTCCACTTACATTAACCCCTGTCCTACCTATTAAGCTTAAATAGTCTTGATCGCGAGGGTGCGAGATTGCTGAGTCCCTGTGGCTCACAGATTACTATTACACCAGATGCAGGGACAGATGATACAGCTCCAGATGGCGCGCTCGAGCTCAAGTGGGAGTACGACGAGGACTCTCAGCGTTACTATGTGTCTTTTCCTGATGATCTGTAGTGGTGCCTATTCGGGGTTAGATTCAGGGCCTTGTCGCATGTTGGGGGTCTTTTCTATTTTGGCGCCGTAGTCGGGCCATGAGTGATTTGTATGATGGATGTTATTTATGTACTTTGATGTGACGTGGCGAGTGTAAGGCAACTATGTTATTCCCCTTTATATTATTTATGTACATGGGAGGTGTGATGATTTCCCGACTTGCGACATTGCTTTCAATGCGGCTATGTCTCTAAGTCGTGCCTCGACACATGGGAGATATAGCCGCATCGAGGGCGTTATAAGTTGGTATCAGAGCCTTCCCCGACCTTAGGAGCCCCCATTGCTTGATCGTTTTAGCAGCCGAGTTGTGTCTAGAAAAAATGTTTTGAGTCCTTAGGAATTATACATCGGAGAGCTTAGGAATTCTTTTACTTCCCAGTCTCCTCATCGCTCTGGTAAGGCATCCTGACGTAGAGTTTTGACTCTTCTCTTCTCAAATTTCACTAAAAAAAATTTTAGGATCACGCGAGTATCTTGGATTTGTTCCGATGGCTTATGATGAGAATACTGTCTTGGTGCCTCCTGTCAGGGGTTTAGTGGAAGTGTCCGGGGGAGTTGAGCTCTGAGGTGTTGTCATCATAATTTTATCGTTGCAATTCTGGTATACTTGAGATATGTTCGCGACATCAAATATCTCCTTTATGCAGTTCGTTCGTGAGATAACCTCGATGCCACCCAGTACTGGGGCGGGAGTTCGGGAGTATCGCCATAACTTGTATAACGGATGCTTTTCGAAGGTTGAGGTAGATGGTTTCCGAAGGTTTCTTGGTTATGTGTTGAAGGATGGATACAGCTGGATGTAGGATTTGCTAGCTTGCGTGAGATATTATGCTTCCCCTGCATCCCCAACACCTGATTGCATAACCGGAAAGTTTCAGGAGTTTCATAGGTGGGAATTCAAGTAGCTCTTAGGATATCTTTCCGACAGATGTATGATATGAAATTGGGGTTCGACGTCTAGTGGTTCGCCTATTCACGGTCGATTTTACAGTGGTCTCGTTGTGTCTTAAAGAGTCCTTGGCTATGCTGACTCGGGGACGCTTCGTATGTCATGTGCACTGCCTTGTACATGATGGTGCTGTACGATCGAGCCCGTCTAGATCCCACCACGAAAACTTCGGACGAAATTTCTATCATATGTTTGTTCCGGCTTATTCCGCAAGCCAATCCTTGGTTTTATCTTGAGTTGTGCTATTCGAGTTCCTTCGAAGTCATATGTTGATTCCATTCCTTTTTGATTTACCTATTCTACCTAATTCTACGTGGCTTCGCAATTTAGGAATATGTGACCACTTCAAGAGAAGTGCATTCGTTCATTTTGTTCGGATGTGAAGACTTTATGTTGCAATTTTCAGTCTGCTGGATTCAGCTTCAATATTTGTCTATTTCTGTGCTAATGGTGGTCAACCTCTTCAGGATGGCTCCCCCAATGCGCACGACTCTGAATCCTGATCCGCCACCACCTCCACCTCCTCCGGAGGCTTGGCAAGCTGTGATGGCCACAACCAATGCAAATACACAGTTGATCATGCAAATCCTCCAAGAGCGGAATCAAGGCAGTCAAGGGAATCAAGGCAACAATCAGAACCATTATGCTACTCTGAACCAGTTCCTTGCAAATGGTCCAAAGACGTTCAGCAATTGCGTTGAAGCTACCGATGCTGACGATTGGCTAGTCGATCTGGGCAAGCATTTTGAATGCAGCAACGTCAGGCCTGAAGATTTCGTCAAGTTCGCTTCTTTCCAGCTCAAAGATCAGGCCGCAGAGTGGTTCCAGCAGTACAAGGATTCCAGAGGTGGACGTTTGATCACTTGGGATGATTTCCGTCGTGATTTCCGAGCTCATCACATTCCTCAAAGTGTGACTGAAAGCAAACGTGAGGAATTCCGCAATCTGAAGCAAGGCTCTTTGTCTGTCTATGACTACAACAAGTTGTTCCAGAAGCTCGCCCGTTTTGCCAAGCAGGACGTTCCTGATGAGAAGAGCATGATCTATCAGTTCAGGGGTGGTCTCCGTGAAGAAATTCAGCTCGCTCTTGTCCTCTTTGAGCCGCTGAGATACGATGAGTTCTACAACATGGCACTGAAGCAAGAGGCTGCTCAGTTGAGGTGTGATGCTTCCAGGAAGCGAGTCAGAGACACTACGCCTTCTTCCTCTACTCAATTGGCCAAGCAGCGGAAGTATTGGCTTCCTCCTCCTCCTCCGTTTCGTCAGCCGTATCATCAGAAGAGCAAAGGTGGCAGTGGTTCTTCCCACCCACCCAACCCAGGCTTTCAGAACAAGACTTCGTCTCAAGCTCCAAGATCGAGTGCTCCGTACCACCGTCCGCTCTCAGAGGTCACGTGCAACAAGTGCCAACAGAAGGGTCACTACGCCAACAAGTGTTTCAACCAGAGGCGTCTTCCTCCTCCTCCTCCTGTCAGATCGGCAAGTACAGCTGTGGTCAAGCATAACCCCAAGTCCACCAAGGTCAACTTGATGAACGCAGCTCAGGCAGAGGATTCCTCAGATGTGATCATGGGTAACCTTCCTGTTAATGATGTTCCCGCAAAAGTACTTTTTGATACTGGTGCATCGCATTCTTTCCTGTCATGCCTGTTTGCATCGAAGCACAATGTTGATACTGAGATTATGCCCAAAGCCATGCAAGTTGTTTCTCCAGGCAAGCTTTTGACTTCAAGTTTGGTTGCTCCCGATATTTCTATCACATTGGGCGATTACAAGTTTGTCTCTTCTCCGGTGGTTCTTGGTAATTCGGATATCGATCTTATTCTTGGGATGGACTGGCTCTCTAAACACAAGGCTCACCACGATTGTGCAGCCAGGCAGATTCAACTGACTCATTCGTCTGAGGATGTAATTGTCTTTGCTGCTCGGGATAATACCATCCGGTTGTTTTCTCTCAATGAGAAGGGTGAATTGGATTCTATTTCGCAGATTCCGGTTGTTTGTGAGTATCAAGACGTCTTCCCAGAAGAACTCCCAGGAATGCCTCCGCACCGGCCAGTTGAATTTGTTATTGAACTTGAGCCCGGTACGGAACCTATGTGCAAACGTCCCTACAAGCTCGGCCCCGAAGAGTTGAAGGAGTTGAAGAAACAACTCGATGTTCAAGAAAGAATGGGTCTTATTCGGCCTAGTACTTCTCCGTGGGGTTGTGGTGTTCTTTTTGTGAAGAAGAAGGATGGAACGCACTGACTTTGTGTTGATTATCGTCCATTGAACAAGAAGACCATCAAGAACAAATACCCACTTCCCAACATTAATGAGCTGTTCGAACAACTCAAGGGTGCCCAAGTGTTCTCCAAGCTGGATCTCCGTATGGGTTATCATCAAATTCGCATTCGTGAGCAAGATATTCCCAAGACAGCGTTCAGAACAAGCTATGGGTCATATGAATACACTGTCATGTCTTTTGGCCTCGCCAACGCTCCTCCGACGTTCTCTCGCATGATGAACTTCATCTTCAACCCCTACACCAATGACTTCGTTTTGGTCTATCTCGACGACATTCTGGTTTTCTCGAAGAACAAGGAAGATCATGCCAAGCACTTGCGTTTGGTTCTTGACAAGCTCAGGGAACATCAGTTCTACGCCAAGTTCTCCAAGTGTGAATTTTGGCTCGATGAGGTTCTTTATCTTGGCCATATAATCTCTGCCAAGGGCATTTCCGCGGATCCTGAGAAGGTGTCTACAATTGTTAATTGGGAACCTCCTCAGAATGTGAAGCAACTCCGTAGCTTCCTCGGTCTCGCAAGCTACTGCCGAAGATTCATTCAAAACTTTTCCAAGATCGCGAAGCCTCTCTCAAATCTTCTTCAGAAGCACGTCAAGTACGTTTGGTCTCCGGAGTGTGATATTGCTTTCAACGCTTTGAAAGAGAAATTGATCACTGCTCCAGTTCTGACTCCGCCCGATGAAACCAAGCCGTACGAGGTCTTTTGTGATGCCTCTCTCCAAGGTCTAGGTGTTGTACTGATGCAAGAGAAGAAAGTTGTTGCTTATACCTCTCGCCAGTTGAAGCCTAATGAGAAGAACTACCCCACTCATGATCTCGAGTTGGTGGCAGTTGTGCATGCATTGTTGACTTGGAGACATCTTCTATTGGGAAGAAAAGTGGACATTTTCACTGATCACAAGAGTCTCAAGTACATCTTCACTCAGCCTAATCTCAACCTCAGGCAAACTCGATGGGTCGAAATGATTCAAGAGTACAATCCGAGTATCGAGTATACTCCAGGCAAGGCTAATGTGATTGCTAGCGCTTTGAGCAGAAAAGCATATTGCAACAGTCTGATTCTCAAGCCTTATCAACCCGAGCTTTGTGAAGCTTTCCGCAAACTTAATTTGCAAATTGTTCCTCAAGGTTTCCTCGCCAACCTTCAAGTCTCTCCTACCTTGGAAGACCAGATTCGCCAAGCCCAGCTTCTTGATGCTATGGTGAAAAGGTGAAGATTGGTATTGCTAAGAGTCAGTCCAAGTACAAGTGCTACCGACTTGATGACAAGGACACTCTCTTCTTCGAGGATCGAATTGTTGTGCCCAAAGGTGAACTTCGTAAAGTGATCATGAACGAGGCTCACAACTCTCTCCTCTCCATCCACCCTGGGAGCACGAAGATGTATCAGGATCTCAAGCAAACTTATTGGTGGACTCGAATGAAGCGCGAGATCGCTCAATTCGTGAATGAATGTGATGTCTGCAGAAGAGTGAAGGCAGAACACCAAAGGCCAACAGGTCTCCTCCAACCTCTTGCCATTCCAGAATGTAAGTTTAACCACATTGAAATGGACTTCGTGACTGGGTTTCCAAAGTCCAAGCGTGGCAATGATGCTATATTCGTTGTCATCGACAAGCTCACCAAAGTGGCTCACTTTCTGCCTATCAAAGAGTCAATCACTGCAGCTCAATTGGCGGAACTCTATACCTCTCGAATTGTCTCTCTGCACGGTATTCCTCAAGTGATATCTTCAGACCGTGGCAGCATCTTTACCTCCAAGTTTTGGGATTCTTTTCAGAAGGCCATGGGCACCAACATCCGCTTCAGCACTGCTTTCCATCCTCAAACAAGCGGTCAAGTCAAGCATGTCAACCAGATTCTTGAAGATATGCTCAGGGCTTGTGTTATCTCCTTCGGCATGAAGTGGGAGGATTGTCTTCCTTATGCTGAATTCTCATACAACAACAGTTTTCAAGCAAGTTCGGGCAAGGCCCCATTTGAAATTCTGTATGGTAGGAAGCGCCGTACTCCTCTCAACTGGTCTGAAACCGGTGAACGTCAGCTGCTGGGTAATGACTTAATCACAGAGGCAGAAGAAATGTGCAAGGTCATTCGTGATAACCTCAAAGTAGCCCAATCCCGCCAGAAGAGCTACTATGATAGTAAGCACCGTGATCTGGCTTTCGAGATTGGAGATCATGTTTACCTCTGCGTCTCTCCTATGAAAGGGACTCGTCGCTTCGGTATCAAAGGGAAGCTTGCCCCTAGATATGTCGGACCATTCAAGATTGTCAGCAAGAGAGGCGACCTCGCCTATCAACTTGAGCTTCCTTCAAACTTTGCCAATGTTCATGATGTGTTCCATGTCTCCCAACTCCAAAAGTGCTTCAAGACGCCTGAACGCACCGTAAACTTCGAGGACATTGAGCTCCAGGAAGATCTCTCCTACCGTGAGCACCCAGTTGCAATCCTTGAAGAGACTGAATGCAGAACTCGCAACAAGTCAATCAAATTTCTCAAAGTCAAGTGGTCACACCATTCCGACCATGAAGCTACCTGGGAACGTGAGGATCACCTCCGTTCTGAGTACCCGGAGTTCTTTCAGTCCTAGATCTTGGGACGAGATCTTTTCGTAGTGGTGGAGTGTTGTAACGCCCCAGATATAACTTTCCCAATTTGTACTCCAACTCTTGCCGTTTCCGGCATTAAGTTATATTTATTCCTCGGGTTCGGGTCTTTGTCTCCGTGTGTTGTTTTCGTTTTCGTGCATCTCATATCATGTCATCACGTGCATTGCATTTGCATACATGTTCATCTCATGCATTCAAGCATTTTCCCCGTTGTCCGTTTTGCATTCCGGCGCTTCGTTCTCCTCCGGTGGCCATTTCTATCTTTCTTTCGTGTGTGGGGATTAAACATTTCCGGATTGGACCGAGACTTTCCATGCGGCCTTGGTTTACTACCGGTAGACCGCCTGTCAAGTTTCGGGTCATTTGGACTTTGTTTGATACTCCAACGGTTAACCGAGGGACCGAAAAGGCCGCGTGTGTGTTGCAGCCCAACACCCCTCCAATTTGGCACAAAACCCACCAAACTCTGCTCCATCGTCTCGGTCGTTCGATCACGATCGCGTGGGCGAAAACCGCACCTCATTTGGACTCTCCTAGCTCCCTCTATGCCTATTTATACCCCCTCCATTTTTCGGATCTCGTCTTCCACCTCAAAACCCTACTCCAAAAAAAAACAGATCCAAACCACCTCGCGCCGGCCGGACACGTCCGTCCCCGGCCGGACGAAGTCGCCGCCGCCACCCGCGACCACTGGCAGAGTGCGGCCCGAGGCAGGCCCCCGAGGCCCATCGCGCCGCGCCGCCCGCCGCGTTCGCCCCGCCGCCGCCTTCTTCCGTTCCGGCGACCGGACGCCGCTGCTCTGCCGCCGACTGTCAACTGCTCCGGCCGCCGCGTCAATCATCGCCGGCCAACAGCTCCGCCGCCGACCTTCTCCTCCGCCGCGGCCGCACCTCCACGCCGCCTCTCCGGGTCGGATCCGGCGGGATCCGGCGCCCCAACCTCGCCGGCCTTCTTCCCAGCGTCCTCCCCGTCGAGCCCCGACGATCCTCGATCCGCGCGCCGGCGAGATCCAGATCCAGCTACAGTAAACCCTAGATCTGAGGGTTGACTTCTCCTTCTCCCCCCTGATTTTTATGCTATATTTGACTGCTCATATCTCCGCACCCGTAGCTCCGTTTTGGACATATGATATATCAAAATCTTTGTCTCGACAAGTACATCATTTCATTCCATTGCATCGTTTGCATTTGAGGTCATCTTGATGCCCAAAATGCTGTTAGAAGGAGGCATCGTGAGTTAAATTGCAGATCCGTTAGCTCATCATTGACTTTTGTCATTTTTGCCATGATTATTGTGTGCATGATATGCCTGTGACCCTTTGGGATGAATTGTTAAGCATTTTGTCTTCTTTCCAGAGGTGCCACCCATGCATTTTTAGGATGTGTGTAGTGACTTGTGCAAGTTTGCAAAGAGGGGTACCTGAGATTGCTGATTTCAGAGACTTAGTGATTTTCACAAAGTCTGGGATGTTTTAGTTCATGATGCTATATGTCCAGCTTGTCTCCTAGTGATCCGTGCCCCTTTTCAGTATGCTCAGTAAGGGACATTTGTTAATCTTGTTGTGCTCTATCCATCCATGTCTTTACTTGTTATGTTGGAGCACCCTAGGTTGACTCAATCGAGCTCAACTTTTCCATCGTTGTTAATTTGGGCAGATCGTGAACTCTTTTGCGATTTTGCCGGTGCTATTGCTAGTGATCCATGCATGCTATGCCATTGTTCTTGCCATGTCTAGCTAGCATTTTGTGCCTTCTTTATGGATATATGCTTGCCTTGCCATGACTTGCACCGTAGTAAGTGCATCGAGCTCGTTTAGATGCCTCCGTGAGTTATAATTTCAGCATGTCTCAGTTTTCACTAACTCTGAAAACTGATTGTATTTCATCTATGTTCGTGTGCTTGTTAGAGTATTTTGTGAACCCTTTTGGCCCCAGGTCATTTTGGTGTTTTGTTAAGATTGTTGAGTAGCTCCATGCCATGCTCTTACTTGTCATGTTCAGGTTATGTTTCATGTTGTTTTGCTGCTCTGAAGAGAGCATCGTGGTCTGAAATTTCAGACTAGCGTTAATTTCACAAAGTCTGAAATCTGTTTTGCTTATTCAGTTTTGCCATGCTTGTTTGAACCCCTTAATGGATGAATTTGCCTATAGCTCAGTACTAGTGATTTGTTAAGCATCTTGTGTACATCCCTGCCATTTATTTTGTTTTCATGTTTGTTGGCTGTAGCATGTTCATTTCGTTGCATTTAGGAGCCTACTTGCTGTACATCGCAGATCGGTTCGTTTCGTAAAACGCTTGCCATTTCCAAACCGTAGCTCCGATTCCTATGATCTTTATATCGTTTTCAGGGGATTTCTTCCCCTCTATCCAGTGGAACACTTGGTTTTCCATGTTGAGGCCAGGTTCATGCATTTCCTGTCACGTCTTGCATTTTGCATCCCGCATCGCATCCCGCATAGCATACCATCTTTGCATCTTATTGGTTGCCTTGCACGTGGTTGATTATATCCTTGTTGCTTGTTTGTGTTGTTGGGTAGAGCCGGGAGACGAGTGCGCTAATGAGGAGCCCGTTGAGTTTGCTTTTGAGGATCCAGTCAACTCTGACAACTGTGTAGGCAAGATGATCATACCCTCGAAATCACTACTATCTTTGCTATGCTAGTTTGCTCGCTCTTTTGCTATGCCATTGCTACGATGCCTACCACTTGCTTGTCAGCCTCCCAATTGCCATGATTGAGCCTCTAACCCACCTTTGTCCTAACAAACCGTTGATTGGCTATGTTACCGCTTTGCTCAGCCCTTCTTATAGCGTTGTTAGTTGCAGGTGAAGATTGGAGCCGTTCCTTGTTGGAACATTTATTTTACTTGTTGGGATGTCATTATATTGCCATGTTATCTTAATTCATCTATATACTTGGTAAAGGATGGAAGGCTCGGCCTCTCGCCTAGTGTTTTGTTCCACTCTTGCCGCCCTAGTTTCCGTCATATCGGTGTTATGTTCCCGGATTGTTGCGTCCCTTACACGGTTGGGCTATAATGGGAACCCCTTGATAGTTCGCCTTGATTAAAGATTTTCCAGCAATGCCCAACATTGGTTTTACCATTTGACACCTACCCCTTTTTCCCTTGGGTTTCCGGATCCCGAGGGTCATCTTTATTTTAGCCCCACCACGGGCCAGTGCTCCTGTGAGTGTTGGTCCGACCGAGTAGACTGCGGGGCCACCTCGGGGAAACTTGAGGGTTGGTTTTACTCGTAGGATGTCTCATCTGAGTGTGCCCTGAGAACGAGATATGTGCAGCTCCTATCGGGATTTGTCGGCACATTCGGGCGGTGTTGCTGGACTTGTTTTGACCTGTCGAATCATCTTTTTGTACCGAGATACCGAGTCTGATCAGTGTGTCTTGGGTGGAGGTCTATTCCTTCGTTGACCGTGAAAGCTTGTTATGGGCTAAGTTGGGACCCCCTGCAGGGATTGATCTTTCGAAAGCCATGCCCGCGATTATGGGCAGATGGGAATTTATTAATGTCTGGTTGTAGATAACTTGAACCTTAATTAACTAAAATGAATCAACTGAGTGTGTTGCCGTGATGGCCTCTTCTCGGCGGTGTCCGGGAAGTGGACACGGTGTTGGAGTTATGTTTGCGCAGGTTGCTCTAGTTTCTCGCTCGTGCTTTGCCTCCTCTTCTCGCTCTCTTTTGCGAATAAGTTAGCCACCATATATGCTAGTCGCTTGCTGCAGCTCCACTTACATTAACCCCTGTCCTACCTATTAAGCTTAAATAGTCTTGATCGTGAGGGTGCGAGATTGCTGAGTCCCTGTGGCTCACAGATTACTATTACACCAGATGCAGGGACAGATGACACAGCTCCAGATGGCGCGCTCGAGCTCAAGTGGGAGTACGACGAGGACTCTCAGCGTTACTATGTGTCTTTTCCTGATGATCTGTAGTGGTGCCTATTCGGGGTTAGATTCAGGGCCTTGTCGCATGTTGGGGTCTTTTCTATTTTGGCGCCGTAGTCGGGCCATGAGTGATTTGTATGATGGATGTTATTTATGTACTTTGATGTGACGTGGCGAGTGTAAGGCAACTATATTATTCCCCTTTATATTATTTATGTACATGGGAGGTGTGATGATTTCCCGACTTGCGACATTGCTTTCAATGCGTCTATGTCTTTAAGTCGTGCCTCGACACGTGGGAGATATAGCCACTTCGAGGGCGTTATAAGGCGTGAGTGTCCATAAGGCCCAGACATTTAGCCGATCCGAGGGTGAGACTTATCTTGTGAACTTCGTGGCCATTCTTGATGTCGCGCTAGGGCTGCACGCCAACTTGTGCAGCATAGCCAGGCCGACCCATACAAGTTTCCCTCCTCCCATGCTCTCCTTATTGCTCTGCGTCCTCAAGTCCCGGCCCTCGAGCGAGCTCAGCCGCTGCTGGTATGCGAGGACTAGAGAGCCAGTAAGAGTTCCTGAGTCGCGATGCTGAGGAGCCCCCCTTTTAACGCGCAAGTGAATTGCACGAGAGAAAAGGAGACTCGCGGTGCCGCCTACTATCCTCCCCGCGGGGTCCCTGTGAACAGGCACAAGAAGAACATGGTTTGCCGTTACAGCCGTCAACCTGCCACTGGTTGGTATGGATTAAGTGAAGGCACTAAGGGCCTGGTGAGGTGACGTGCGCGGGGCGTGCCGCGAGCTAGAGCTCGACCGCTCAGATTTGTCGATGTGGCAGGGACGGACCCATGCACCAGCGCCGTGCCTGTGAGGAGGCCCTGTGGGAGGCGATGATCGAGCAGGAGATAACCATAGGCAGGTTAAGCAGGGAAGGCAAATCAGCTTGGGTAAATGCAGGAAGATACATGCCACCGGGTCCGGCCCGAGCGGCTTGGAGATGATGCAGCCCGAGGGGCACCCCCAGCAAGGTAAGCTAAAGAAATAAGCAAAAGGGATACATGCCGCAAGGGCGGACCCACACGGCTTGGGAATAATGCAGCCCAAGGGGCGCTCCCAGCTTAAACGAGCTTGGAAGATGTCACCTGGTTCTGTAGACATAGTAGAGTTGGTGCAGCTGAAGGCGTGCGTCGTAGAAAGGACTCCTCATAAGCCACCGGAGCCCTGAGCCTCGGGAGGCACTGGGGGCTCAGGAGGCTCCCTGAAGACCGTCTCCGTTTCCTCCAGGACGGTGCAGTAACTCGCCTCTTGAGCCGCCAGGTCACGCAGCACGTTGCGCTGATAGGCCGACGCCACGCTCGGCAAGCCGAGGGGCATGCGAACGTAGCTGTGTGGCAGGCCCTCACAATGGCCCACACACGAAGGCTAGAAGCGCTCCTGAGACGCGTCCCTGTGGAGCCTCAGGATGTCGATGCAGACACGCAGCTCAGCACCCTCGCCTGGGTGGTGAGCTGCGGCCTGTGAGCGGCGGTCGCCGCGCATGGCTCTTGCGTCTTGCAGTTCCTGTGTGGTCTTGGCGATGAACTCCTGAGTGGCGGGCACCCATTGCCCTACGTTCTCCTGAGGAAAACGTGCCGTGCAGCACGCCTCCAAGTGGTGTCCAAGCGCCTCCCTCGTGAGGTTGGCAAGGCTTGAGGCCCTCCAGAAGAGATCCCCCGAGCCCCACCCGAGGAGGGCGCAAGGCGCGCCTTCCTATGCGATGGAGGGAGGCGCCCCTGGGATGGACGCTGATCCTGATGAGGCCCCTGTCGCCATGCCATCCTCCTGAGGTCCTGCGCGGCGTAGCTGCTTCTTCTTGGGGATGGCCTCCGGAGGGCCCTCACTTTTGCTGTCGGGGTTGTAGATTGCTGCAGCTTGGAAGGTGCGCTCGAGGGAGCACACTGCATCCCTTTCCTCACATGGGACTATGATGACCCCGTCGCTTCCAGGCATCTTGAGGACGTTATAGCCGTGGTGGGTGACCGCTATGAACTTGGCCAGGGCCGGATACCCGAGGATGGCGTTGTACAGCAGGCGGATGTGGGCGACGTCATAGTCGATGAGGTCGGTGCAGTAGTTGTCGCGCGTGCCGAAGGTGACAGGTAGGCGGACCTGCCATATCGGTGTGGTGGAGCCGTCGGTCACTCCTGAGAAAGGTTTGGTAGGCTGGAGCTGCTTGTATGGCACTTGGAGGTTGTCGAATGTGTTGACGGATAGGACGTTGAGCCCTGCACCACCATCGATGATGGTCTTGGTAACCTGCACATTATTGATGACTAGGGAACCCAACATCGGGAGGACGCCGGCGGTGGCCGCGCACTTGAGCTGATCTGCCGAGTCGAAAGTGATGGCGCACTGGGACCACTTGAGCGGGCACGCGGCCTCAAGCTTGGGGAGCACCACGTTCACCTCACGAGCGAATCGTTTGAAGATGCGCCGAGAGGCTGGGGCCTGGGCGCTGCCCAAGATGTAGGCGATTGCACGCAGCTCCTGGAAGCCCCCAGCCCCCTCGTCCTGATGATGGTTGTCGTTCCTTCTTGGTGGCTGCAGTGGAGGAAGACCAGCTTTGCTTTGGGGGCGATCCTCACGAGGCTGGTCCCTCCAGGCCCCCTCGCGAGGATGGTCTTGCCAGCGGTCCTCACGAGGCCTGTCATGCCATTCCTGACGCAGGCCACGGCCATCCCAGCATCTGCCTCCTCATCCTCCGCCACTGCCGTAGCCCCGGTCGCTGCGCTCGGGGCGTCGACCGTAGCGTCCTTCTCGTATGGCTCTGAGCTATTGGCAGCCGCTGGTGTTGTGGGTGTTCAGATTGTGGAAGGCGCAGAATGGTCGGCTGTTCTTGGATGACTCGGGCTGATCTCTGCCCGTTTGGTGTCGGGCTCCGCTGCAAGCACCACTGCTTCCTTACGCTTCACATCCTTGGCCTTGACTTTCTTCTCCTCTGTGCCCGCGGCTGGCAGCTCAAGGAGGGAGAGGCGCCCCTCCTCAGCTCTTGCGCACTTCGTCGCCTGGTTGAATAGCTCCTGAGATGTGCAGAGCTCCTCGTGGATAGCAAGCTCTTCCTTCATCTTGACGTCACGTTCACCGTCGGAGATGATGGCCTCATCCGTGACCTTGGGGATTTTGAGGCGGGTGTTGTTGAAGCATTGGATGTACTTTTGGAAGGTCTCCCCTGGCTGTTGCTTGATGCGGCGCAGGTCGCCCGCGACCAGCGAGCGGTCGCGAGTGCCCTAGAAGTTGGCAACGAAGCGGTCGCGCATCTCATCCCAGGAGGAGATCGAGCCATGCTGCAGGTTTAGGAGCCAGGAGCAGGCCCCATCCTTGAGAGCCATGGGAAACCTGTTTGCCATGACTTTCTCGTCGCCATTGGATGCTTCGATGCCCAACTCATAGAGCTGCAAGAATTCCACGGGGTCGGCGGTGCCGTCGTAGAGAGCAGGCAGATCCGGCTTGAACTTGCCTGGCCAGGCGACGCTGCGCAGCTCGGGGGTGAAGGCGCAGTAGCCGACCGTAGTCATCGGGGCCCGCTTCGGAGGTGGAGCTTGGTCTTGATGAGGTACACGCGGCACCGCCGCGGGCGGCGTGAGGTCTTGACGAGGCGGTGCAGGGAGCGTGGGCGCATCTTCTGGCGGCCGAGGGATGTCTTGGCAGCTTCTCTCTTCGCACCCGGGCACCGGGCGTGGCGGATCACACCGCGGAGCCACGCGCCTTCGTGCCAAGGCGCCGTCTTTGGGCTGGGGTGGTGGAGGCGCGCCCCGGGCCTCGTCGCCCGTGGCCGGCTGAGGGTGAGGAAGAGAGAGGGATAGCGCCTCCATGGGAGTGTGGCGTGCATGGGACAAAAAACCGGCCGAGGTCAGCAATGGAGTGGCGGTGCGGCCGTCCTGCCATACCGAAGGATGCAGCGAAGACGCTTGCTGCTCGTTTCCCACCGGGCCGGTGGCAGCGTTGGCGGCGGGAGACGGAGAACGACGAGGTGGGACGCCGATGGGGGCCCTAAGCAATGCGGGCGGTGAGGGCAGCCCGACGCTCAACTCGAGCACGGCGAGCGTCCGGCATGGAGACGACGGAGCGACGAACTGATGGAAGGGAAGCTACGATGCACCCCTACCTGGCGCGCCAAATGTCGGATGTGGGGTTCCGGCAAACCCTCAAGGTTCGAACACTGGGGTGCACGTGAAGTTTTTCTCCCACTGATGTACGCCCTAGCTCGCTAAGATCTCGCGGACGAACTCGACGAACTTGCAACACAGAAAGACACAAGATTTATACTGGTTCGGGCCACCATTGTGGTGTAATACCCTACTCCAGTGTGGTGGTGGTGGGTTGCCTCTAGGGCTGATGATGAACAATAAAAGGGGAAGAACAGCTTCCTCAAGTTGAGGTGTTCTTGGCTAACTGGTGTGTGTGGGGATGATCTTCAGGCTCTCCCTCTCTATCTCTCTGTCCTCGTCGTCGTCGTCCCACCCTATGGTGGTGGCTAACTCTATTTATAGAGGCCCTGGTCCTCTTCCCAAATATTGAGCGGGAAGGGAGCCAACAATGGCGGGCAAATTTGAAGGGGACAGCTAGTTCAAGCTATCCTGACAAAGGCGGTCTCCTCCTGCAAAAGGGTCTGGTGGTGACACCGTCTTGGGCTCCATGATGACCTCCGTCTTGCCGTCCTTCTGGCCCTGGTCTTGTTACACCAATATGGCAACCTTTGCCTGATGCCTCGGTACTCCTCGCGTGCGGATGCCTCCTTAGCACCAAAGAGGAAACAAGGACCCTATGCATGCTGGCGCACGCCTGGTGTCGATCGTCATGGCTCACGTCACGAGAGCCTCGTGAGGTTTGCCTCGCCTTGATATCTCCACCCCTCATGAGCCTGCCTGACAAGGCCACTCCAGAGGAGGTCTTGCGTCGTCCGCCTCGTGAGGCTTGGCCCCTTGCGTGGGTCTTGGATGCCTTGTTGATGAAGATGGGTCGTACGTCCTGCTGGCTTAGCCACGCCGCGGGCCGCAGGCAGGAAAGTCTGGGGACCCCCGTTCCCAGAACTCCGACAGTCTCCTACTGGATTGATACCTTGGTTCTCAAAAACTGAGGGAAATACTTACGCTACTTTGCTGCATCATTCTTTCCTCTTCATGCGAAAACCAACGCATGCTCAAGAGGTGGCACTCGTTAAGAACAAATTTTGTATCGCAAGGAAACAAATTACAACTATAAAACAAAATGAAGGTTGGCATAAAAGTTAACAGTCTCGTAGATAAATGCACCACCAGAAGTTCAGAAGCTCAGTTCATTTGACCTAACTATTATGTTTTCATGCTCAATTGTCCGATGGAGCACCATAACCTTCGCCTTCATTTCTCCTAGGCTCCTGAACAACATAGCAAATGTCTGATAGTCTGGTTTCAAAACCATGCATATCTTGACCACATCGAACAATGTATGTCCTTGTTTCACAAAGGGTCTCTGTTAGGGAATGGACTTGCGTCTGGAGCGCAGATATAACATTGTTTTGAGCTTGCATATCTTGATCATGAGGAAGTTTGGATGATATTGCCTTAACAACCAACCCAGTATTAGGCATGAACGTGCTTTTGGCACTGTTAGTGGATAGGTACTGACCCACTCCATCAAGAGCTGACATTGCGGTTATAGTTGCCTCACCACCTTCAGAAGTGGCGGTTCCACCATTTTTTCCATAGCTTAATGAAAAGTTGAGTTTTTACATTAGTAGTTCCAGAACTGAAGATATTATGGAGGCTGTTGGATTTCGGGTTCCGGCAGACCCTTGAGGTTCGAACACTGGGGTGCGTGCGGAGATTTCGCCTCCTACCTACCTGCCCCCCTCCGCCATGCTAGGAACTAAACTATGGAAAGAACAATACAAGGGACAAAGGGTTTATACTGGTTCGGGCCACCGTTGTGGTGTAATACCCTACTCCAGTGTGTGGTGTGGTGGATTGCCTCCTGGGCTGATGATGATGAACAATACAAGGAAGAACAGCCTCGCGAGGGTCTGTTCTTGGCTGGGGTGATGAACTGCTGGGAGGAGTTCAGTCACCCTTCTCTCTCTCCCTCTCTGGCTGCTTTTCAGCTAAAACTCCCGGAACCCCCCTTTGCTATGTGGGTGGCCGGTCCTATTTATAGAGGCCCTGGTTCTCTTCCCAAATATCGAGCGGGAAGGGAGCCAACAATGGCGGGCTAATTTGAAGGGGGACAGCAAGTATCAGCTATCCTGACAAAAGTAGTCTTTGTCTGCGCAAAGCTCTGGTGATGACGCCGTCCTGGGCTCCACGGTGACCTCCGTCCCGTAGTCCTCCTGGTCTTGGTCTCGTTGCACCGAAATGGCAACCTTTGCCTGATGCCTCGGTACTCCGTGGCTGCACTTTCCCCCTTTGCACCAAAGAGGAAAGGAGGACGCTGCGCGGGCTGGCACCCGCCTGGGGCCCTTGGTCGTCATGGCTTGCGTCACAGGCACCTCGTGAGGTACCCTGCCTTGATCTCTCCGCCTCCTCGTGAGCCAGCCTGACAAGGCCGTTCTTGAGGAAGCTCCACGTCATCCGCCCCGCGAGGCTTGGCCCCTCGCGAGGGTCTTGGGTTTGTGTTGGTGAAGATGGGCCGTGCTGGGCCCCCTTTTTAGCCACGCCGCAGGCAGGCAAGTCTGGGGACCCCCATTCCCAGAACGCCGACAGTAGCCCCCGGGCCCAAGGCGCGCCTGGACTTGGCCGTGCAGGGAGGCGGAAGGGCAAGAGCGAAGCGCCGCGGGCCCTAACAGCCTGCAGCCTTGGGCGCCGCGTGGCGGTTGATTGGACGTGGGCGTCTCCACTTCCCCATGGCGCCTCGGCAACTGCACGGATTGGACAAGTCCTTGCATGCAAAACGGGTCATGATTACCTGTGATCGTGGAGGTCGGCAGTTGGCCTTCGCCAGCTATAAGTACTGATCGACGCGCGCCCTTCCAGTTCATCTCCCCTTGCTTATCCTTCTTCTTCATGGCCCCGTCGAGGAGGTTCTCGGCCGCGGAGAAGGGGAAGGCTTGCCAGGTTGAGCATGCCTCTCCCCCGCCCAAGTGCGACCGAGGGCGCCCCCGCAAACATCCTGCGGCCACCACGGCAGCTCCCCGCGGCCGCGGAGACGCTTTCCAGCACGATGGCGGGCGGATTGCTGCGGCCGGGGGGTGCGCTCCGGCTGCGCGTCCCCCTATGCCACACTTTCGTGCTGCTGAGGTGCTGCCGGAGTTCGTCGTGTGGTCGGCGGAGCCGACTAGCACCCGGCTTCCACTTCCTCGCATCCTCCTTGGCGAGCTCCCGGCCGGCGCCCCGGGCGGCCTCTGGCTTCAGGCCGACGGCTGCTGCAGCCGGGCCTCATGGGTTTCACTGGAGGTCTCCGCAGCCGGTAGCCTGGCCCTGGCCCGCGGTTGGCAGTTGTTTGCCCGCGCGCGTTGCCTGGGCCGTCGGTGCACCCTACACTTCAAGTTCGACAGCGATGCACCCTCTACATGAGGGTGTTTGGGGAAGATGGTCGCCGCGCAGGGTGTTGCCCCGAGGGTGACGACCGCGGCTGGGAACCCGGCTCCGGCGATGATGGAGAGGGCAGTGCTCACACGGCTGGCGGTGCTTAGGGTTCCTCAAGCTTCTCCGGTTCTTCTTCAGGCGGCGACTCTTCTAGCGGTGGCCGCGGTCAGCCCCCACGTCATCGTATCTGCTTGGGAGGTGGTAGCGTGTCCGCCCGCCGTCGCGCCCTGGTGAAGCGCGGGAGGGAGTCCGCCTGAGCTCCGGAGGCAGCTCGGGCTTCCTTGCGGGCCGGTGTGAGGCGAGCTGCACCAGATTTGTCCTTTCTTTTCCTTTTTCCTGCGTAAAAAGGACAGTAGTGTGGAGCCCTGCGGGGGCGTGTATGGGTTATTGTTGTTAATCATCATCTTGCTTCCTTTATCGTACCTTCCAGCTGCGAGCCCGCGGTGGATAGTTCCCGGCCCCGGCCATGGGGGCGAGCGACCCAGGCCCTGTGTTTGTGTCGCGGTGCCCGAGAGGTACGGACTGGAGGGGTGCTCCTGCAAAGGGGCCCAGGTCGCGAACCCTTTGAATGACTAGGATAGGAACACTCGCGAGGGCGCTCGGCTGCCCCCCTCGCGAGGCCTTGCACAAGAGAAATCGAGGCAGGAGAATGAAAAGTCGAAGTACCACAAGACAAAGATGGCAACAACTTCAATAAAACTTCGAATGAGAAGAAACAAGCCAATTGCGGAAAGCAAATGAAAAGCCGCGTCCGGCACCTAATCTAGTCTTCGACATCTTCTCACCAGCGCGGAGCTAAGTGCTGCCACTGGGCGTGGGAGGGAGCCCCAGGGCTTGAGGCCGGCGCTCCTGAGACTTCGGGGCGTGTACAGCCCCAACTCCTTATTACATGAGAGTGTCATGGGCGGCGAGCTTCACAGGCGTTGGCCTTCTTCACAGGCTCCGGGCCATTCCAAAATGCGATAGCTTCACAGGCATTCGCCTTCTTCACAGGCTCTAGGCCTTTTCCAAAACGCGATAGCTTCACAGGCATTACCCTTCTTCACAGGCTCCGGGCCTTTTCCAAAACGCGACAGCTTCACAGGCATTTGCCTTCTTCACAGGCTCCGGGCCTTTTTCAAAACACGATAGCTTGACAGGCATTTGCCTTCTTCACAGGCTCCGGGCCTTTCCCAAAACGCGACAGCTTCACAAGCATATGCCTTCTTCACAGGCTCTGGGCCTTTTCCAAAACGTGACAGCTTCACAAGCATTTGCCTTCTTCACAGGCTCTGGGCCTTTTCCAAAACGCGACAGCTTCACAGGCTCTGGGCCTTTTCCAAAAGGCGATAGCTTCACATGCATTCGCCTTCTTCACAGGCTCCGGGCCTTTTCCAAAACGCGATAGACAGGCATTTGCCTTCTTCATAGGCTCTGGGCCTTTTTAGGGGTAGAACCTCCGGAGGTGCTGGATGTTCCATGCGTTCTGGACTGGCACCCCCTCTTGAGTCTCCAAGCGCACGGAGCCGGGCCTGGAAACATGAACAACTTTGAACGGGCCCTCCCACATGGGAGAGAGCTTGTGCAGCCCCTCCCTGGAGAGGACCCGCCTGAGCACAAGGTCTCCTACCTCGAGAGTTCTGGGGCGGCTGTTGCGGCAGTGATATCGCCGCAGTGCTTGTTGGTACCTCGCCGCTCGTAGCGCGGCTTCTCGGTGACGTTCCTTCCCCAGTGCGAGGTCCATCCCCTGCATGGCGTTCTGTTGCACCTCGTCGAACGCTAGGACCCGCGCGGAGCGACGTCTGACCTCGTGAGGGAGGACCGCTTCGGCTCCGTAGACCAGGAAGAACGGGGTCTCCCCAGTCGGCTTGGTGGCGGTTGTGCGGATGGACCACAACACGGACTGAAGCTCGTCGTACCAACCTCTGTCGCAGGCCTCCAGCTTCTTCTTGAACGTCCTGGTCTTGAGGCCCCTCAGGACCTCCACGTTGGCTCGCTCGGCCTGGCCGTTGCTTCGGGGGTGCGCCACTGAAGCGTAACATATCTGCGTTCCAAGGTTAGCACAGTATGTTTTGAAGAGGTTACTGGTGAACTGCGTACCGTTGTCCGTGATGATGTGATTCGGCACCCCGAACCGACTCACGATGCCCTTGATGAACTTGACCGCGGAACCCGCGGGAATGGTGCGGACAGCTTCTACTTCAGCCCACTTGGTGAACTTGTCCACGGCAACGTAAAGGTAGCGGTAGCCCCCTGGCGGCCGAGGAAACGGTCCCAAGATGTCCAGCCCCCAGACTGCGAATGGCCACGAAAGGGGGATAGTCTGCAAGCCTCCTGCTGGCTGGTGGATCTGCTTGGCGTGGAACTGGCAGGCCTCACAAGCTTTCACTAGTTCGACGGCGTCGTTGAGCGCGGTGGGCCAATAAAACCCACTGCGGAACGCCTTGCCGACGAGGGTCCGTGATGATGAATGATGTCCGCAGTCTCCACCGTGTATATCTTCCAGTAGTTCCTTCCCTTGCTCCCTGGAGATGCAGCGCAGGGATACATCGTTTGGTCGCTTTCGGTAGAGCTCTCCATCTTTGATGCAGTATGCCGTGGCCTGGCATGCCACTCGCTCCGCTTCCTCCTCCTTCTCCAGCTGGGTCCCTTGTGTTAAGTAGCTCCGGAGCTCCGTGATCCAGCATCCCTCCTGATGTTCCATTGTCAGGAGCAGGCGTGCTCCTAAGGCCGGGCCGCAGGTCGGAGCTCCTGAGGCAGGTGGCTGGGGGAGCTCCTCCCGAGGCTGAGCCGTGTTTGACATTGACGGCAGGGCCGAGGGCTTGAAGAGCCGCTCCTCGAAAACGCCAGACTCCTAAGGTAACCGCCTGGACGCCCATTTGGCGATGTCGTCGGCCTCCTGATTGGTGCCACGGGGCACATGCTGCAACTCAAACCCCCAGAACAGCTTCTCCATCCTGCGGACCTCCGCAAGGTAGGCTTCCATGTGCTCATCTTTCGGCTCGTACACCTTGTTGGAGAAATTGACAAGGAGCTGCGAATCGCCCTTGATGGTGAGGCGTTTCACTCCCAAGGTAGCTGCGGCCTTCAAGCCCGCTATTAAACCTGCAAACTCCGCTATGTTGTTAGAGACCTTTTCACCTTGCTGGAAACAGAGCTGCACAGCATAGTAGAGCTTGTCCTGAGTGGGCGATATAAGCACCGCCCCAGCCCCAGCGCCATGCCTGGAGAACGCCCCATCGAAGTGCATGACCCAGCCTTCTGGCGCCTCGTTTCCCGGGGATAGGGACCGATCCTCGTCAGCCTTGAGGCCTGGCGCCTCCGCCCATTCTGCCACAAAATCCGCCAACGCTGCTCCCTTGATGACTCTGGTCGTGCTGAATTCGAGCTGAAACGCTTACAGTTCTATGCTCCACTCAGTGACCCTTCCAGCTGAATTGGGGCTCCTAAGCACTCTCTCCAGGGGGTATGACGAGACGACCTTGATGGGGTGACCCTGAAAATAGTGCCGCAGCTTGCGCGAGGCCACCAGTAGCGCGAGGAGGAGTTTCTGAGGCATGGGGTACCGCGCCCTTGCATCCCGCAACACCGTGCTGACGAAGTACACTGGGTGCTCAACGAGGTGGAGTGCATCAGTGCTGGTGGCTCCCTTCGGAGACCATGGTACCTCTTGAGGCAATGGGGCCTCCTGAGACTGGCCATCTGGGAGAGGGGCCTCTTCCGCCTCCGGTGCGCGCCTCTGCGGCGGCTGATCCTCCTCAGCCGCTGTGGCGGTTTCCATGGGCCTTCCTCGTTGCTGTTCCGCCTTGTCCTGGGCCGCTGCCGCGGTTTTGATTCGACGCTCCTCTCTGACTGCCACCAAGGATGCGCTGGCGGAGTAGGGAGTGGCAGCGAGGTAAAGCACCAGGGGCTCTTGAGGGCGCGGAGCCACCATGACTGGTGGACTGGTCAGGTATCTCTTGAGATCCTGGAACACCTTGTCGGCCTCTTCAGTCCACTTGAAGGGCCCCTTTTTCTTCATTAGTTGGAAGAAGGGTAGCGCTCGCTCCCCCAACTTGGAGATGAAGCGCCCTAGCGCGGTCACGCGCCCCGTGAGCTTCTGCATTTCTCTGAGGGTCTTTGGCGGGCTCATGTCTTCCAGTGCCTTAACCTTCTCCGGGTTAGCCTCGATGCCTCGATGGGACCCGAGGAAACCCAAGAGCTTGCCCGAGGGGACTCCGAACACACACTTCTCTGGGTTGAGCCGTAGGTTCACTTCGTTGAGGCTTGCAAAGGTTTCCTCCAGGTCTTGTATCAAGGTCCGGGCCTCCCGAGACTTTACCACAATGTCATCGACGTAAGCTTCAACATTCTCCCCGAGCTGCGGGCCCAAAGTGATGTGCATCAGCCGCTGAAAGGTCGCCCCTGCGTTACGCAGCCCGAATGGCATGCATGTGTAGCAGTACACCCCACACGGGGTTAGGAAGGCAGTCTTCTCAACGTCTTCTACCGCCATCTTGATCTGATGATACCCAGAGAAGGCATCCAGGAAGCATAACAGGTCGCATTCCGCAGTGGAATCGATGATCTGGTCAATGCGGGGGAGCGAGAACGGATCTTGCGGGCACGCTTTGTTGAGGTTGGTGAAGTCGACACACATGCGTTCCTTCCCTCCCTTCTTTGGCACAATGACAGGGTTGGCCAACCAATCTGGGTATTGGACCTCGCGAATGACCCCAGCGGCCTCTAATTTGCGGGTCTCTTGGACGATGAAGGCCTGCTTTCTGTGGACTGCCGCCTAGCCTTCTGCTTCACAGGGCGCACGTTGGGGCACACGTTGAGGTGATGCTCGATTACACTCCTGGGGATCCCTGCCAACTGGTCTGGCTCCCAAGCGAATACCTTCTTTTTTGCGCACAGGAACCCGACCAGGGCCTCCTCCTGCTCGGGTTTGAGGTGGGCGCCTATGGTGAAAGTGGCGTTGGTGGACCCGTCCTCATCGACGGGTATCTGCTTGGGTTCTTCCTTGTCTTGTGTGAACAACTATTTCTTCTTGGCGGGCGCAGCCCCCTTGGGCTCGGGGGCCTCCAAGTCGGCGGGCTGTGCTGGCGCCGCCATCTTGAAGGCGAGCTTGAGCACCCGCAGCACGTCTCCGGTGTCCCCGTGTACGGTGAGGACACCGCTGCTCCCGGGCATCTTCATGAGGTTGTACGCCGGCTGCGTCGCAGCCATGAACTGGGCTAGCGCTGGGTAGCCGAGGATGGCGTTGTAGGGGAGGCAGATGGGGCGATGTCGAAGTCGACCAGCTCCGTGCGGAAGTTGTACTAGGTGCCGAAGGTTACTGGGAGCCGGATCTGTCCCAAGGAGCTGGATGACCTGCCCCCAATGCCTGAGAAGGGTTGGCTGGGCTGCAGCCGTTCCAGGGGTATGCAGAGGAGGTTGAAGGCCTCGACTGAGAGCATGCTGAGGCCCACACCACCATCAATGAGTGTTCTAGTGACGGTCACCTGGCAGATGGTGGGAGTGCACAGCATGGGGAGTGCACTCGAGCTGGCCGAGTTGGAGGGGTGGTCCTCCGAGCTGAAGGTCAGGCCGGTCTCAACCGCCGCCCGATCCAGGGGAGCCCCCTGCCGCGTGGAAGCGGCGCTGACCCGGCGGATGAACGGCTTGACATGGTGACTTGTGGGCGGCGCCTGCGAGCTTCCCAGGAGGGCCGCGATGACCGAGGGTGTTGGTGTAGCGCGATGGGCGGGGAAGAGGTTGCGGGGCTCTCCCTGAGAGGCCACGGAGGCTGCCGGCAGGTGGAGCAGCCATGTGCGCGGGGCGCCGGTGAGGGCCATGGGGAGCCAGTTGGTCGCAACCCTATTGTTACCTCCATCTTTGAGGAGGGCCTCCTCACTCGCCAGCAAGAAGGCCAGCGGATCTATCGCGCCGTCGTTGCGCGGCGGCGTCGTTGGCTTGAGCTTGTCCGGCCACCGTACCCGTTGCAGGGCTGTGGCCCGGGCACGGAGCCCCCTAGCCCCTGTGCTGGCGCCGGCGGCCGGAGCAGGCGATGCGCTGCTCATCGTGAGGCAGGGCGTGGCGGTGGCGGAAGAGAAAACTCCGGTGCACCCCCTACCTGGCGCGCCAAATGTCGAATTTCGGGTTTCGGCAGACCCTTGAGGTTCGAACACTGGGGTGCGCGCGGAGATTGCGCCTCCTACCTACCTGCACCCCTCTGCCATGCTTGGAACTAAACTATGGAAAGAACAACACAAGGGACACAGGGTTTATACTGGTTCGGGCCACCGTTGTGGTGTAATACCCTACTCCAGTGTGTGGTGTGGTGGATTGCCTCCTGGGTTGATGATGATGAACAATACAAGGAAGAACAGCCTCGCGAGGGTCTGTTCTTGGCTGGGGTGATGAACTGCTGGGAGGAGTTCAGTCACCCTTCTCTCTCTCCCTCTCTGGCTGCTTCTCGGCTAAAACTCCCGGAACCCCCCTTTGCTATGTGGGTGGCCAGTCCTATTAATAGAGGCCCTGGTCCTCTTCCCAAATATCGAGCGGTAAGGGAGCCAACAATGGCGGGCTAATTTGAAGGGGGACAGCAAGTATCAGCTATCCTAACAAAAGTAGTCTTCGTCTACGCAAAGCTCTGGTGATGACGCTGTCCTAGGCTCCACGGTGACCTCCGTCTCGTAGTCCTCCTGGTCTTGGCCTCGTTGCACCGAAATAGCAACCTTTGCCTGATGCCTCGGTACTTCGCGGCTGCGCTTGCCCCCTTTGCACCAAAGAGGAAAGGAGGACGCTACGCGGGCTGGCACCCGCCTGGCGCCCTTGGTCGTCATGGCTTGCGTCATGGGCACCTCATGAGGTACCCTGCCTTGATCTCTCTTCCTCCTCGTGAGCCAGCCTGACGAAGCCGTGCCTGAGGAAGCTCCGCGTCGTCCGCCCCGCGAGGCTTGGCCCCTCGCGAGGGTCTTGGGTTTGTGTTGGTGAAGATGGGCCGTGCTGGGCCCCCTTTTGAGCCACGCCACAGGCTGCAGGCAGGCAAGTCTGGGGACCCCCGTTCCCAAAATGCCGACAGAGGCAGCAAAACCAAACAAAATAGCTTTGGTCTATATACAGAACTTATTCTAGTGAACCCATGTAAAATATTACTTGTATTTTACTACAAAGTACATAATAAAACAAGGTTCCAAACATTTGACCATGTACCATGGCTAATGTATTGTCTATTTCTTCACATTGTATTGACAGCTAATGATAAAGAGACAAAGTTTATAATATGGTAAGCATAGTATGGAATCATTCATATCATAAAACAACTGAGAACAGACAAACAGGCAATTGTAACGTTGTGTGGGCAAGTCCAGCATGGAAGTAGATTACAGGTCAAGATCAAAGGAACATCACTCCTCTCTTTTAAACCTTGTAAGGTGCAATGACACGCTAAGACAATTGTGTATAAAATTGAAAAGAGTAATAGACATTGGTTGCAAACCATGCAGTTCAAGGCACGAGTGAGAGTAAGTAGTAGTTAAAAGGCATGAGGATTAAGGACTTACAATAGCGACTTTGACTAGTGTAGTCATGCCCTTCGTCTTGATGGTGTGACAGTCCTTGAAGATTTCCACGGCATTTGGTTCAGGTACTTTTTGGTCCTTGCGGGATTTCCTCTGCATTTGGAACAAGTCAATATAGATCTGATAACATGGTAGAGCAAAAAGAGTGAAACAACAGCTGGTTACAAGAGCCTCGCAGTGTGCAATATAGCTATGAAATCCTGTCATCTGTTGGAATTTCACTGTCGTACGGTTGGCCTTGTTCTTTGAACACTTCACCTACAAGAAGATAGATTTGTGTGGCACATGCGTAAATAGGACTTCAACATGTGATCTGATCACATATATATATAACGTACCTGATACTTTGGATCAGACCAGTGTTTAACGAGGCCTATCTAGTCTTCATCCGATATATTTTCCAGTGGAGATGTTTGGGCAAGTTCACTGTTAGCCTTGCCTTCAAAGTGAGTTTTCCTCAAGTTATACCAATACTGTCGTAGAGCAGACTTGAAAACATGCGTGCGAGCTTGTCTGGTTGCATCATCTTGGCTATCCAACGTGAACCTCATCTGTTGAAAATTATGGGAGTCTCATTATTAGCAACCTAGAAAGTATCGGACAGAGCAAGATGATATTACTAGTTTCCATACATAACCATACTTACAGATAAATGGTCGAGGAAGGTATTGAACTGGATTTCGTCTTTGTCATTCCTATACTGAATCCTTGTTGGGAGGATACAAACATGACACCTAACGGCAACCCTTGCCTCTGATACTTACGTGGCCTTTTTAAACCTTCCTCAAAACGGATCTCCATTCTTCCTGCTCTAGATTTAGTTAACCTATCGAGCATTATCCCTGATGTTTGTTTCCTCTTGCGCCAAGGTGCTAGTCCAACAACGAACATAGGAAGTGTTAGTGTACATCAAACTGTGAGACTACGTATAAAGAAGCATGCAACTATAACTTGACTCCAGCAACTACCTTCTTCCTGTTGAAGCTCACAAAGTTCATTTGATCTTGCCAACTCATCTTGTGTAAAGAGTGCTTTGGAAGTACTGTCAGGTGGCAAGGGAGCTTGGGAACGTGCTACAAGCTGAGTTGACCAACGAGTAAATCGTGCAGCTGGTGGTACGGTGGAAGGTGTTGCAACAACAAGGGTTGTCTCGGCTTGTTTGGTGGCAGCTATTTGTTTCTGTTTGGCTTGTTCTGGAGCTCGTGTAGCACCAGAAACCCTGTTTGTACAATTTTCTCCTAGACTTTGACTTTCTATTGCACCATCAGTACCAGCAATATCTGTAGGATTCTTCCGCTCCCCGTTCCCTATCAATATGTGTTGCTTCCTCGTTCTCTATGCCATGTTAAGTCAATCCGACAAGAAAAACGAATAACAATTTAGTTCTTTAGAACAAATTGATGTGTGATACAGACGAACTGAACTTTGATGTTAGACAACCACATGATAGGAGGATGTAATATGTACGAAAAATAGGACGACATGAGATAACCAGAACTATGATTTGTAAACTAAGCAGAAGACATTTCACTAAATTAGAAGCAATGCAATGGAAGGTAGACACCATATGTAATATGCTACAAATATCGCTCTCCCAAGTTAACAATGTGTCATCATAAATGGCGTTTAAACAAATGTGAAGCAGTACAAGAAATAAATCATATGCAAGAAGCAAACAACATCACACTACCAAGTTAAAGGTCTCTCGTCATTAGTGCCATTGCATATTTACAACATTTCATATTCACAGCTTATGATGTGTAAACTAAGGAGGAGGCATTTCAATAAATTAGAAGCAATGAAAGCTAGAGACCATATGGAAGATGCAATGAATATCACTCTACCAAGTTAAAACTATCTCTTCATAAGGGCCATTTCAACAAATTAGAAGTAGTAAAAGCTAGAAAAGAATGCGAGATATAACCTATATCACACTCCCAAGTCAAATGTGTCTTATGATAAGTGATTGTTGTAGGTTACACAACAGTAGTACTTTGATGTAAGAACATGGTGTGATAGACAGATATTGTATGTTCTAGAAACATGAACACATGTCGTATTCACAAGTATAATGTGTAAAGTAAGAAGATGGGATTCAAAAAATTAGAGGCAATACAAGCTAGGCATCATACATAACATGCAACCACAAATAATAGTGCCAAGTTAGAGGGAGCACCTATGATGGTGCACCAGGGGAGACGTGCTCATCATAAACATAGCTACGTGGAGTGTCTATGCATGTGTTGTCTTGGAAATCATCTTGGGGGATGGAGGAGTAGAATCTGTAGAGGCCCTCAGTTTGGAAGGAGCACCTTTATCCGTTGCCTTGCTAACTTCCATCCGCTTTATTGATTTTGAATTGTCAAGTAAAACCTATAAGAAAAAGCAATAAAATTCACTCTTCAGGACTCATTCATGCATGATACTGACAATCACTACTTTTATGTAAGGCAAACACATGGTACCAGGATGGAATATGTACTATAAACAGGACGACTTGGCATATTCACAACTGTTTATGTAAACCAAGCAGAAACCATTTCAAAAAATTAGAAGCAATGCAATCTAGACACCACATGAAAGATGCAACAAATATGACTCTACCAAGTGATACGTCTCCATCGTATCTACTTTTCCAAACACTTTTTCCCTTGTTTTGGACTCTAACTTGCATGATTTGAATGGAACTAACATGGACTAACGCTGTTTTCAGCAGAATTGCCATGGTGTTATTTTTGTGTAGAAATAAAAGTTCTTGAAATGACCTGAAAATCAACGGAGAATATTTTTGGAATATATAAAAAATACTGGCGAAAGAATCAAGGCTAGGGGGAACACCCTGTCCACGAGGGTGGGGGCGTGCCCCCTGCCTCGTGGGTCCCTTGGTCCTCCACCGACCTCAACTCCAACTCTATATATTCACATTCGGGGAGAAAAAAATCAGAGAGAAGGATTCATCGCGTTTTACGATACAGAGCCGCCGCCAAGCCCTAATCTCTCTCGGGAGGGCTGATCTAGAGTCCGTTCGGGGCTCCGAAGAGGGGAATCCATCGCCATCGTCATCATCAACCTTGCTCCATCACCAATTTCATGATGCTCACCATCGTGCGTGAGTAATTCCATCATAGGCTTGCTGGATAGTGATGGGTTGGATGACATTTATCATGTAATCGAGTTAGTTTTGTTTGGGTTTGATCCCTAGTATCCATTATGTTCTGAGATTGATGTTGCTATGACTTTGCTATGCTTAATGCTTCTCACTAGGGCCCGAGTGCCATGATTTTAGATCTGAACCTATTATGTTTTCCTGAATATATGTGAGTTCTTGATCCTATCTTGGAAGTCAATAGTCACCTATTATGTGTTATGATCCATTAACCCCGAAGTGACAATAATTGGGATACTTACCCGTGATGACCGTAGTTTGAGGAGTTCATGCATTCACTAAGTGCTAATGCTTTGTTCCAGTACTCTATTAAAAGGGGGCCTTAATATACCTTAGTTTCCAATAGGTCCCCGCTGCCACGGGAGGGTAGGACAAAAGATGTCATGCAAGTTCTTTTCCATAAGCACATATGACTATATTCGAAATAAATGCCTACATTACATTGATGAATTGGAGCTAGTTTTGTGTCACCCTATGTTATAACTGTTACGTGAGAAATCACATCCAACATAATTATCCATCACTGATCCATTCCCTACGAGCTATTCACATATTGATCTTTGCTTGGTTACTTTTCCGTTGCCATTGCTACAACCACTACAAAACCAATACTGTTACTTTTTTCACTGTTACCGTTACTTCCATATTACTTTGCTACTAAATACTTTGCTGCAGATATTAAGTCTTTTAGGTGCGGTTGAATTGACAACTCAACTGTTAATACTTGAGAATATTCTTTGGCTCCCCTTGTGTCGAATCAATAAATTTGGGTTGAATACTCTACCCTCGAAAACTGTTGCGATCCCCTATACTTGTGGGTTATCAAGACTATTTTATGGCGCCGTTGCCGGGGAGCATAGCTCTATTCATTGAGTCACTTGGGATTTATAGCTGTTGATCACTATGAAGAACTTGAAAGATAACAGAACCAATATTTTTCCCTCAACTATGAGGGGAGGTAAGGAACTTCCATCTAGCTCTGCACTTGATTCACATTCTGTTTTGAGTAAACTTGCGACACCTACACATGCTATTGATTCTGATAGGTCGCATGTTATCGATAATGCCACTTCTACTTTGCATGATATTGATGATGAAACTACTTCTATGCTTGATAATATTGTGCCAGTAGGTGAATTTCTTGATGAACAACTTGCTAGGGTTAGAGAGAATGAAATTATTGAAACCGATAATATTGATGAAAGTGATGATGAAGATTCTCCCCCTAGATATGAATTGCCTGTTGTGCCTGAGGGTTATGTTATGGATGAAGAAACTGCTAGAGACTTTTTAGCTTGCAATGATAGATATGATCTTAAGAAATTATTAGCTAAGCTGAAATAGAAGTCTTTGAATACTAGAATGAAATATGACCCTGCTTTTGCTACTTCACCTATCTGTATTTCCAATAAGGATTATGATTTCTCTGTCGATCCCGAGTTAGTTACTTTGGTTGAATCTGATCCTTTCTATGGCTATGAATCTGAAACTGTTGTGGCGCATCTTACTAAATTAAATGATATAGCCACCCTATTCACTAATGATGAGAAAACTCGCTATTACATTATGCTTAAGTTGTTTCCATTCTCATTAAAGGGTGATGCTAAAACATGGTTTAATTCCCTTGATCCTGGTTGTGTGCGTAGTCCCCAGGATATGATTTATTACTTCTTTGCTAAATATTTCCCCGCTCATAAGAAACAAGTTGCCTTAAGGAAAATATATAATTTTGTTCAAATTGAAGAAGAGAGTCTCCCACAAGCTTGGGGGAGTCTTCTCCAATTAATTAATGATTTTCCTGATCATCCTCTCAAGAAAAATGAAATACTTGATATCTTTTATAATGGACTAACCGACGCTTCCAGAGACCACCTGGATAGTTGTGCTGGTTGTGTTTTCAGGGAAAGAACTATTGATCAAGCTGAATTGCAATTGAATAATATGTTGAGTAATGAAAATGATTGGACACTTCCTGAACCAACTCCTAAGCCAACTCCGAAGAAAAAGGGTATTCTATTTCTCAGTCCCGAAGATATGCAAGAGGCAAAGAAATCTATGAAAGAAAAGGGTATTAAAGCTGAAGATGACAAGAATTTACCACCTATTGAAGAAATACATGGTCTTGATAACCCGACACAGGTTATAAAGGTAAACTCTTTCTATAGATTTGGTGAAGGTGATATTCCTCGTAATAAGTCTGCTGGCCAATGCTTAGATGAGTTTGATAATTTTATTGTTAAAGAAGAAAACTTCAATGCTTATGCTAGTAGACAATTGAAACTAATGCTTATGTGATTGAACACTTGAGTGATTATATGTCTAGAGTAAAAGGTGAACTTAAACTTAGTAGTAAACATGCTTCTATGGTTACCACTCAAGTAGAACAAGTACTTAAAGCCTAGAATGATTTGCCCAATGAATTAAATAATAAGAAAAATGATATTGCTGTTAGAGTTATGACTAGAGGGGGTAAAATGACTTAGGAACCTTTGTATCCTGAGGGCCACCCTAAGAGAATTGAGCAAGATTCTCAAAGAACTAATGTTGATGCAACTAGCCTTCTAAGAAGAAGAAGAAGAAAAAGAAAAATGATAGGACTTTGCATGCTTCTAGTGAACATGTCGTTGACACACCTGAGAATCCCAGTGATATTTCTATTTCTGATAGTGAAACACAATCTGGTAATGAACATGAAACTAGTGATAATATTACTAGTGATGTTCATGTTGATGCTCAACCTAGCAATAACAATGATGTAGAGATTTAACCTGATGTTGATCTTGATAACCCACAATCAAAGAATCAACATTATGATAAGAGAGACTTTGTTGCTAGGAAGAACGGTAAAGAAAGAGAACCATGGGTTCAGAAACCCATGCCTTTTCCGCCTAAAGCATCCAAGAAATAGGATGATGAGGATTTTGAGCGCTTTGCCGAAATGATTAGACCTATCTTTTTGCGTATGCGTTTGACTGATATGCTTAAAATGAACCCTTATGCTAAGTACATGAAAGATATTGTTACTAATAAAACAAAGATACCGAAAGCTGAAATTTCCACCATGTTTGCTAACTATACTTTTAAGGGTGGAATACCAAAGAAACTAGGAGATCTAGGAGTACCAACTATACCATGCTCCATTAAGAGAAACTATGTTAAAACTGCTTTATGTGATCTCAGAGCCGGTGTTAGTGTTATGCCTCTCTCTTTGTATTGTAGACTTGATTTGAATAAGTTGACACCTACTGAAATATATTTGCAAATGGCTGATAAATCAACTACTATACCTGTCGGTATTTGTGATGATGTGCCTGTTGTGGTTGCAAACGTTACTATTTTAACGGACTTTGTTATTGTTGATATTCCCGAGGATGGTAGTATGTCTATTATTCTTGGTATACCCTTTCTAAATACTGCAGGAGATGTTATTGATTGCAACAAAGGCAATGCCACTTTTCTTGTTGATGGTAATGAGCATACGGTACACTTTCAGAGGAAACAACCTCAAGAACACACTATCAATTCTATTGGAAAAATTCCAACGATTACTATTGGAGGTTTTGAATTTCCTCTTCCTACTGTCAAGAAGAAATATGATATTCTTATTGTTGGGAATGTGCATATCCCCGTTCAGGTAACCTAGTGTTATTCGGAAATTCTCCGGTTTCATGCAATTCGCAAAGAGTTTGTTAACAAGACTTGATCAACCTTGTTAGTGGATTCCTTTTGATGAGCATGAGATGGATGGAGTTAGAAAGCACAACTCTCTATACCCTCCTTTTACTTTCTGTTATTTAGATTAAATAAGCAAAAATAGTATTTTCTGTCTGTTTTCTGAATTATCCTTGCAATAAAAATACCCCGAAAATAAAAGTTCTCCAAATGTCCTGAAAAATTAATATGATTTTTTCTAGAATATTTAAAAATCATTGGCACTGAGAACACACCAGGGGGACCCACCATGTGCCCACGAGGTTGGAGGGTGCGCCCACCCCCTAGGCGTGCCCCCTGCCTCGTGGACCCCATGTGGGTCCCCTCCAATTATTCCTCCACCCACACACTTTATCTTCCTCCAGAAAAAATCATCCACCAGCTCAACCCCGAGTTCTGGCTCATCTTGCTGCCATTTTCGATCTCCTTTCTCAAAGCTCCATTCACAAAACTGCTTTGGGGGATTGTTCTTCGGTATGCGACTCCTCCAATGGTCCAATTAGTTTTTGTTCTAGTGCTTTATTTATTGCAAATTTTTGCTGCTTAGGTGACCCTGTTCTTGAGTTTGCATGTCAAATTTATTTGGTCAAAAGTAGTTTTAATGCATGATATAGCCTCTAGGCACTTGTAGGAGTAGTTGCTATCAATTTTGTTGAGTTTGGTTCAGTATTATTTTGAGTTACTAAAAATTTCAGAAATTTTCAGAAAATGATGAAGATATTTTTGAGGGGCTCTTCAAGCCGAAGCTCAAAGGATAAGCAAAGTGAAGAAAATAAGAAGCCCAAATATAATCTCCCTCGCACTGCGGAAGTTCGGCCGTGTGAATGGCCTTGTGATGAGTTATTGAGAGAAGCCGAGATTTATGAAGATTTTTATTATTTGGCTGAGAATGCAAGCCTCGCCAACTTCCTCCACGACCAGCTCGAACAGTATCTCCTACTCACTAATACTTTTGTGCAAAATTTTCATTTCCATGCTAGGACGTCGCTACCTTATGTGGATTTTTATTTGTATGATGAGTATAAGGAGATGTCACTTTATGACTTTTGTGGGGTTTGCAAGTTGCCCTTTGAGGGCAGCGTCGAGGAACCACATCCTACAGATGTGGCAGGATTTATTGATATGATTGCTGTAGGGGAAACGAGAAAAGTGTTAGAAGCAAGAACTACTAGCATACATTTCCCTGTTTTACGATACTATGCAATATTCGCTAGTAGGTGTTTAATTGGCCGCCGGAACAGTGGGGGCCTCAGTGCTCCTGACCTCACCATTTTGCGCCATGCTTTATTCCATGATAGAAATTTTAGTTTAGGTGCTACGGTTGCTAAACGGTTGAGTCTGAATCGTACAAAGGGCCCCATCTTTGGAGGTATCTTTGCTTTGCGTATGCGAAATATTTTGAGATACCTATTAGACACTACGAGAAAGAGAAAAAGTTGCTGCCCCCTATTTTCTTAGATTATAAAAGTATGGTAGCACATGATTTTATTCGCGAGGATAAGGAGAAGAGACTCATTTATAACCTAGTATTCAGTGAAAAGACTTGTCAGATTATTACCCTACCTTCACCTTCTTTGTTTAACATTTATTCAGGCACATAAATCATCCTGCCTGATGACATTTCTGCATATTGGGAGCGAACACGATCCCTAGAGCTTGATCCTGAGCCATCTCCTGACCCTTACCGGCAGTCTGTTTATCAGTGGGATCCGGAGGAGATCGCCAACCAGTGGCACCCCGAGGACCCTCCTCAGTACACTGGAGGGGACCACTTTGATCGATGGGCATAGACCAACTTAGGCCAAAAGCCTATGTTTGGGGGATTATGTATTTCTCACGGACTTTACATTCATGTTCACACACTCATGCCAGTTGTCGGTGCTCATACTTTTTCATTGTATCATCCATGCTAGTTTAATTTATTTTTAAGCTTTCATCTTGTGTGTTGGAAAAACCTTAAGAAAAACAAAAAAATTAGTTGTTGCTTTTAGCTAGTTTACTTTCCATGCTGTCGGATCACGGGTTTCGGCAAACCCTTGAGGTTTCAACACTAGGGTGCGCGCGAAGGTTTTCTCCCTATCGATCCATGCCCTAGCTCTTTAAGATATTGCGGACGACCTCAACGAACTCACAACACAGAGAGACACAAGATTTATACTGGTTTGGGCCACCATTGTGGTGCAATACCCTACTCTAGTGTGGTGGTGGATTGCCTCTAGGGCTGATGATGAACAGTACAAGGGGAAGAATAGCCTCCTGAGTTTGAGGTGTTCTTGTGCTTGGTGAACTTGTGTGGGTGAGATGATCTTGGATCCGCTCTCGACTTGTGATAAGGTTGATGCTCTCTACCTCGAATATGGTGGCTAGTTCTACTTATATAGGCCCTGGTCCTCTCCCCAAATATTGAGCAGGAAGGGAGCCAACAACGGCCAATTCGGAAGGGGACAACTAGTACAAGTTATCCTGAGAAAAGGTGGTCTTCGCTTGCCAAAGGTTCTGGTGATGACGCCGCCTTGGGCTCCATGGTGACCTCCTTCCTACCGTCCTTCTAGTATTGGTCTCGTTGCACCAATATGGAAACCTTTGCTTGATGCCTCGGTACTCCGCGCCTGCGCTTGCCCCCTTGGCACCAAAGGGGAAATAAGGACACTACGCGCGTTGGCGCCCGCCTGGTGCCCGCCTGGTCTCGATCGTCATGGCTCACGTCACGAGGACCTCGCGAGGTTTGCCTTGCCTTGATCTCTCTGCCCCACGGGAGCCAGCCTGGCGAGGCCGCTCCTAAGGAGGTCTTGCGTCCTCCGCCTCGCGAGGCTTGGACCCTCATGAGGGTCTTGAATGCCTTGTCGATGAAGGTCGGCCGTACAGACCTGCCAGCCCAGTCGTGCCATGGGCGGCAAGCAGGCAAGTCCGGGGACCCCCATTCCTAGGACGCCGACAGTAGCCCCCGGGCCCAAGGTGCGCTCGGGCTTGGCTTCGAGGCGAAGCCAAATGATCGAGCACGGAGCGCCGCGGGCCCCAAAAGCCTGCGGCCTCGGCTGATGCATGGCGGTTGATTGGATGTGTGCATCTCCGCTTCCCCACGCTGCCTCAGCAACTGTCCGACTTGACAAGTGCCTGCGACATGCAAGGAAAACCATCATTACCTGCGATCGTGGGGGTGCTGGTTGGCCTTCTCCTACTATAAATGGAGAAGGCTGAAGAGCCCCCGTCACTCATCTCTTCCCATTCCACTCGCTTCTTCTTCCTCCGCTCCACTGCTAGTAGCAGCCTCAATGGCGCCGATCCGTAGGTTTTCGGCTGAAGAGAAGGGGAAGGTTCCTTTCGACGTGCCAGCGCTGCTTCCGCGAAAGAAGAGGTCGGTCCACTGCCGCGACGCCGCGGAGATGTAGGTGGTGACGAGGCCTTGGTGCGAGCGGCCTCCTCTTGGGTATCCACTGCCCTTGTACGCCCAAGCTGGGGCTCGGGAGGAAGAAGCGACGGGCATCGGCGCGCGCACCGCGGCCAAGGTCGAGCATCGTGGCGACGAGTGCCGTCGCTCCTGGAGTCCACGCTGCGGACTCCTCGCGTGAGCTCGTGCTGTGGGCGGCGATGCCCCCAAGCTCCTGGATCTGCTTTCCGCGCTTCTTCTCTGACATGATGCGACCAAGGGGGCCTCTTGAACTCTGGTTGCAGCATGCTGACTGCGATGCTCCGGTGACCGGAGCAGAGATTGAAGCAGTCTCCACTGTCAAGATCTACATGACCCATGGCTGGGGCGAGGTCGCGCGGGTTTGCCATGCGGAGGGCGCCCTCGCGATCCACTTCAAGTATGACGGCGCCTCCACCCTGTTCTTCAAGGTCTTCGACGCGGAGGGTCGCCGCTTGGAGTGTTGCCCCGAAGGGTTGCGCCAGGATGATGCGCGCCCCGCTCGCGGCTGCTCCAGCAGCAGCGACTCTTGGGAGTCCAGCGGTTCTCCCGAGCTCTACGAGACTCCGGAGACGAGCGACGAGAGCTACATGCCCCTGAGCTCTCGCGGTGCTTGGAGCAGGGCCGCAACGTCCGGCTGCCGCCGTCGCTGACCTGGATGGGGTTGGCGCCGGCCTCCCACGGCCCACTGTTGATGATGCGGTCGGCCACGAGTGTGTGCAGATAGGATTCTCCTAGGTTCGCGTCTTTTGTTCCCTGTGACATATCAAGAAGTACCCCGTGGGGGCGTGTAAAGGGTTTGCAATGTCTTTGTTGATGTTATCAAAATTAAGGAAGCCTTGTTAGCACAAGTCCTGTTTAGGCTCGGTCTTCCCTTTCCAACCTCGCGACAACTTGTTGCTCTACGCCGACAGGTCCTGGTCCTCAGGCAAGCTTCATCCGTCGCTAGTATGCCAGGTCACTTGCCGTGGTCAAGGCCAGGAGGTGAGCGGCCCGAAGTCCAGAAAGAGCCCCTGAGGCACGATGCTCAGGGGGTCCCCTTTAGAGCTCAAGCAGCCGTGGTAAGGTAAGAAAGGGAGCCGACGTTGCCGCAAAAGGGCTGCGGCAAGCATGTCCCCTAGGTCCCAACGATTGGTTGATCTGAGCTCGTGACTTGTCCTTGACGGTTCGGGGTTGATTCTTTGTGATGCGCCAGACAGGTGCGCGATCATATGCAGCGTAGCTAGGTCAGGCCCATACGAGCCTTCCCCTTCCTATGCTCTCCTTTGTGCTCTACGTCCTCAGGTCCCGGCCCTCGAGCGAGCTCAGCCGCCGCTGGTATGCCAGGTCGCGTGCCATGGTCAAGGCCAGGGGGTGAGGGATGGAGAGCTAGTAAGAGCTCCTGAGTCGCGATGCTCAGGAGCCCCCCTTTAACGTGCAAGCAAATTACTTGGAAGAGGTGGGAGCTCGCGGTGCCGCCTGGTGCTATCCTCATGAGATTCCCGCGAACCAGCACAAGGAAGAACACGATCTGCCGTTATGGTTGCCAGCCTGCCGTTGGGTGCTCCGTGAAGGGGTGAAGGCACTGAGGGCCTGGTGAGGTGACGTGCGCGGGGCATGCCGCTAGCCAGAGCTCGACCGCTCAGGTTTATCGACGTGGTAGGGATGGACCCATGCACCAGCGTCGTGCCGGCGTGAGGGGGTCCCATGGGAGGCGACGATTGAGCAGGTAGTAATCATAGGTAGATCAAACATGAGAGTAGTAGGCTTAAGTAAGTGCATGAGAGATACGTGCCACTGGGTCAGGCCCGAGCGGCTTGGGGATGATGCAGCCCGAGGGTGCCCCCAACAAGGTAAGCTAAAGACAAAAAAGGGGATACATGCCATAGGGACGGACCCACGTGGACTGGGAATGATGTAGCCTGAGGGGCGCTCCCAGCTGAATGAACTTGGAAAGATGTCACCTGGTTATGTTGATGAAGGAGAGTTGGGGCAGCTAAAGGTGCACAGCGAAGGGGTTGCTCCTCCCGAGTCTCTGGAGCTCTGTGCCTCGGGAGGTTCTGGGGGCTCAGGTCATTCCTTGAGGACCGTCTCCATCTCCATCAGGACGGCACGGTGCCTGGCCTCCTGAGCCGCTAGGATGCGGCACAAGTTGCGCTGGTAGGCGAACGATACTCTCGGCAGGCCAAAGGGCATGCGAACGTAGCTGTGCGGTGGGCCCTCCCAGTGTACCACGCGCGAAGGCCAGAAAAGCTCCTGAGAAACGACCCTATTGAGCCCTGCAACATCGATGCAAACACGCAGCCGAACATCCTCTCCTGGATGGGAAGCTGCGTCTCGTGACCGGAGGTCCCCGCGCATGGCCCTTGCGTCTTGCAATTCCTGGGTGGTCTTGGTGATGAACTCCTGAACGGTGGGCAATCCTTGCCCTGTGCCCTCCTGAGGGAAACATGCCGCAAAGCATGCCTCCAAGTGGTGCCCGAGCACCTCCCTCGTGATGTGGGCGAGGTGTGAGGCCTTCCAGAAGAAAGCCCTCGAGCCTTGCCCGAGAAGGGCGCTGGGCGCGCCTTCCTATGCAATGGACGGAGGCGCCCGTGGAGCGGGCGCTGATCCTGACAAGGCTTCGGTTGTGACGCCACCCTCTGATACGTCTCCAAGTATCTATAATTTTTGATTGCTCCATGCTATATTATCTACTGATTTGGACATTATTGGGCTTTATTATCCACTTTTATCTTATTTTTGGGACTAACCTATTAACCGGAGGGCTTCTACATCAGCAACATAGCCTCTCCGATGAAGTGTGAGTAGTTTACCTCAGACCTTCGGGTCCATAGTTATTAGCTAGATGGCTTCTTCTCTCTTTTTGGGTCTCAATACAATGTTCTCCCCCTCTCTTGTGGAGATCTATTCGATGTAATCTTCTTTTTGCGGTGTGTTTGTTGAGACCGATGAATTGTGGGTTTATGATCAAGATTACCTATGAACAATATTTGAATCTTCTCTGAATTCTTTTATGTATGATTGGTTATCTTTGCAAGTATCTTTGAATTATCAGTTTGGTTTGGCCTACTAGATTGATCTTTCTTGTAATGGGAGAATTGCTTAGCTTTGGGTTCAATCTTGCGGTGTCCTTTCCCAGTGATAGTAGGGGCAGCAAGGCACGTATTGTATTGTTGCCATCAAGGATAACAAGATGTTTTTTTATCATATTGCATGAATTTATCCCTCTACACTATGTCATCTTGCTTAAGGCGTTACTCTGTTCTCATGAACTTAATACTCTAGATGCATGCCGGATAGCGGTCGATGAGTGGAGTAATAGTAGTAGATGCTGGCAGGAGTCGGTCTACTTGTCTCGGACGTGATGCCGTTATACATGATCATACCTCGATATTATCCTAACTATGCTCAATTCTGTCAATTGCTCAATAGTAATTCATTCACCCACTGTAAAATACTTATGCTCTTGAGAGAAGCCACTAGTGAAACCTATGGCCCCCGGGTCTATCTTAATCATATTAATCTTCCTATACTTAGTTATTTCCTTTGCTTTTTTACTTTGCTTTTATTTTACTTTGCCTCTTTATAACAAAAATACCAAAAATATTATCTTATCATATCTATCAGATCTCACTCTCGTAAGTGACCATGAAGGGATTGACAACCCCTTATCACGTTGGTTGCGAGGAGTTATTTGTTTTGTGCAGGTATGAGGGACTCGCGCATAGCCTCCTACTGGATTGATACCTTGGTTCTCAAAAACTGAGGGAAATACTTGCGCTACTTTGCTGCATCACCCTTTCCTCTTCAAGGAAATCCAAGGCAGTGCTCAAGAGGTAGCAAGAAGATTTCTGGCGCCGTCGCCGGGGAGTCTACGCAATAGTCAACAGACCAAGTACCCATCACAACCCTTATCTCCCGCATTACATTATTTGCCATTTGCCTCTCGTTTTCCTCTCCCCCACTTCACCCTTGCCTTTTTATTCGCCCTCTCTCTCTATCCTCCCTCTCTTTCTCTATTTACCTCTTTTTGCCCGTTTCTTGTTTCCTCGTGTGTTGGATTGCTTGCTTGTCGTTATGGCTAGTCCTCTATCCTCTCCGTTGTCTCCCGATAATGAAGTCCTAAATTTTAAACAAAGGGAGGGAGAAAGTCTAAAAGATGCTTGGTATAGAATTTGCAATGCTCAAAATAGATCTACCAGGAAGCAATCTACTTTCGTTCTTCTCTGCAATTTTTATGTAGGTGCTAATCCTTGGTATAGATATATCCTTGAGACCATTACCGGAGGGAATTTATTAGGTAGCCATACTTTTGATTCTTATAATGCTATGATAGATTTGTTTGGCTCACCCCCTCTTTTGGTTAATGGAACTGTATTAACTTTGGAGCATGTAATGCAAAGGCTCGAAATTATTGAAAATAAGGTTGCTACCATAGAGTTAATTGAAAATTTGGATAAAAAGATCCACAACCGAATCTCTAGTAAATAAAGAGAAGGAACCCGTAGTTAATGAGAAAATAAATCATGATTCCACTAGGATCGATAAACTTGAAGATATCATTACCAACTTGGGAACCACTTTTTCTTCCATAAAGAATACTCCAAGTCCTCCTACTAAAATCGCCAAGCTTATGTATGTTCCTAAAAATAAGGGTGAATCCTCTAGTAAGGAAACTGCGGATCTCAAATTTATAAGTATTCATCCCAATCTTGTTGCTATCATTAAGGAACCATTTGTTACAAATGCATTTTTCGATCTTGTGCTTAAAATTTGATAATAACTAAAAAGAAATAAATTTATAAGGATAATAGATGTCTCATTGAAGAATTGCCTACCAAAGATGGCAATACCTAGATCTATCCTTGCTTTTTATGCCTAGCTAGGGGCGTTAAACGACAGTGCTTGTTGGGTGGCAACCCAACTTTATTTTTATTCCTTGCTTTTTGCTCCTGTTTAGTAATAAATAATTTACCTAGCCAGTGTTTTGGTTGTGTTTAATTAGTATTTGTGCCAAGTAGAACCATTGGGAAGACTTGGGGAAAGTTTTGTTATCTTGCTGTAAAAAAACCCTAGTGTTTTACCTAGCCACTGTTTTGGTGGTGTTTAATTACAGTACCTTGAGGTGGTCTTTTGTTTTCTTTCGCTAACGGAGCTCACGAGATTTTCTACTTTAAGTTTTGTGTTGTGAAGTTTTCAAGTTTTGGGTAAAGATTTGATGGATTATTAAACAAGGAGTGGCAAGAGCCTAAGCTCGGGGATGCCCATGGCACCCCCAAGATAATCTAAGGACACCTAAAACACAAAGCTTGGGGATGCCCCGGAAGCCATCCCCTCTTTCGTCTACTTCCATCGGTAACTTTACTTGGAGCTATATTTTTATTCACCACATGATATGTGTTTTGCTTGGAGTGTCTTGTATGATTTTGAGTCTTTGATTTTTAGTTTACCACAATCATCCTTGCTATACACACCTTTTGAAGGAGCCATACATGATTTGGAATTTGTTAGAATACTCTATGTGCTTCACTTATATCTTTTGAGTTATATAGTTTTGCTCTAGTACTTCACTTATATCTTTTAGAGCACGGTGGTGGATTTGTTTTATAGAAACTATTGACCTCTCATGCTTCACTTAGATCATTTTGAGAGTCTTAAATAGCATGGTAATTTTCTTAAATAATCCTAATATGCTAGGTATTCAAGATTAGTAAAAAAATTCTTATGAGTGTTTTGAATACTAAGAGAAGTTTGATGCTTGATGATTGTTTTGAGATATGGAGGTTATAATATCAAAGTCGTGCTAGTTGAGTAGTTGTGAATTTGAGAAATGCTTGTGTTGAAGTTTGCAAGTCCCGTAGCATGCACGTATGGTAAACGTTGTGTAACATATTTGAAACATGAGGTGTTCTTTGATTGTCCTCCTTATGAGTGGCGGTCGGGGACGAGCGATGGTCTTTTCCTACCAATCTATCCCCCTAGGAGCATGCGCGTAGTGCTTGGTTGTTGGTGACTTGTAGATTTTTGCAATAAGTATGTGAGTTCTTTATGACTAATTTTGAGTCCATGGATTATACGCACTCTCACCATTCCATCAGTGCTAGCCTCTTCGGTACCGTGCATTGCCCTTTCTCACATTGAGAGTTGGTGCAAACTTCGCCGGTGCATCCAAACCCCATGATATGATACGCTCTTTCACACATAAACCTCCTTATATCTTCCTCAAAATAGCCACCATACCTACCTATTATGGCATTTCCATAGCCATTCCGAGATATCACCATTCCGTTTATCATGACACATTCATCATTGTCATATTGCTTAGCATGATCATATAGTTGACATAGTATTTGTGGCAAAGCCACCGTTCATAATTCTTTCATACATGTTACTCTTGGTTCATTGCATATTCCGGTATACCACCGGAGGCATTCATATAGAGTCATCTTTTGTTCTACCATCGAGTTGTAATCATTGAGTTGTAAAAAATAGAAGTGTGATGATCATCATTTTCTAGAGCATTGTCCCAATTGAGGAATTAAAAAAAGGGGAGGGAAAGGCGATAAAAAAGAGAAGGCCCAAAAAAAGAGAGAAAAAGAGAGAAGGGACAATGCTACTATCCTTTGCCACACTTGTGCTTCAAAGTAGCACCATAATCTTCATGATAGAGAGTCTTTTGTTTTGTCACTTTCATATACTAGTGGGAATTTTTCATTATAGAACTTGGCTTGTATATTCCAACAATGGGCCTCCTCAAGTGCCCTAGGTCATCATGAGCAAGCAAGTTGGATGCACACCCACTTAGTTTCTTTTGTTGAGCTTTCATACATTTATAGCTCTAGTGCATCCGTTGCATGGCAATCCCTACTCCTTGCATTAACATCAATCGATGGGCATCTCCATAGCCCATTGATTAGCCTCATTGATGTGAGACTTTCTCCTTTTTTGTCTTCTCCACATAAACCCCATCATCATATTCTATTCCACCCATAGTGCTATGTCCATGGATCGCGCTCATATATTGCATGAAAGTTTATAGGTTTGAGATTAATAAAGTATGAAACAATTTTTTGGCTTGTCATCGGGGTTGTGCATGATGAGAGCATTCTTGTGTCACGAAAATGGAGCATGACTGAACTATATGATTTTGTCGGGATGAACTTTCTTTGGCCATGTTATTTTGAGAAGACATAATTGCTTAGTTAGTATGCTTGAAGTATTATTATTTTTATGTCAATATGAACTTTTATCTTGAATCTTTCGGATTTGAATATTCATACCACAATTAAGAAGAATTACATTAAAATTATGCCAAGTAGCACTCCGCATCGAAATTATCTTTTTTATCATTTACCTACTCGAGGACGAGCAGGAATTAAGCTTGGGGATGCTTGATACGTCTCCAACGTATCTATAATTTTCTATTGCTCCATTCTATATTATCTACTATTTTGGACATCATTGGGCTTTATTATCCACTTTTATATTATTTTTGGGACTAACCTATTAACCGGAGGCCCAACCCAGAATTGTTGTTTTTACCAATTTCAGAGTTTCGCAGAAAAGGAATATCAAACAGAGTCCAAACGGAATGAAACCTTCGGGAACGTGATTTTCGGAACGAACATGATCCAGGAGACTTGGACCCTACGTCAAGAAATAAAGGAGGAAGCCAGGAGGTAGGGGGCGCGCCAACCCCCCAGGCGCACCCTCCATCCTCGTGGCCCCCCTGTTGCTCCACCGACGTACTCCTTCCTCCTATATATACCTACGTACCCCCAAACGATCAGATACGGAGCCAAAAACCTAATTCCACCGACGCAACCTTCTGTATCCACGAGATTCCATCTCGGGGCCTGTTCCGGAGCTCCGCCGGAGGGGCCATCCATCATGGAGGGCTTCTACATCAACACCATAGCCTGTCCGATGAAGTGTGAGTAGTTTACCTCAGACCTTCGAGTCCATTGTTATTAGCTAGATGGCTTCTTCTCTCTTTTTGGATCTCAATACAATATTCTACCCCTCTCTTGTGGAGATCTATTCGATGTAATCTTCTTTTTGCGGTGTGTTTGTTGAGACCGATTAATTGTGGGTTTATGATCAAGATTACCTATGAACAATATTTGAATCTTCTCTGAATTCTTTTATGTATGACTGGTTATCTTTGCAAGTCTCTTCGAATTATCAGTATGGTTTGGCGTACTAGATTGATCTTCCTTGCAATGGGAGAAGTGCTTAGCTTTGGGTTCAATCTCGCGTTGTCCTTTCCCAGTGACAGTAGGGCTAGCAAGGCATGTATTGTATTGTTGCCATAGAAGATAACAAGATGGTTCTTTTTATCATATTGCATGAATTTATCCCTCTACATCATGTCATCTTGCTTAAGGTGTTACTCTGTTTTCATGAACTAAATACTCTAGATGCATGCTGGATAGCGGTCGATGAGTGGAGTAATAGTAGTAGATGCAGGCAGGAGTCGGTCTACTTGTCTCGGACGTAATGCCTATATACGTGATCATACCTAGATATTCTCATAACTATGCTCAATTTTGTCAATTGCTCAAAAGTAATTCGTTCACCCATCGTAAAATACTTATGCTCTTGAGAGAAGCCACTAGTGAAACCTATGGCCCCCGGGTCTATCTTCATCATATTAATCTTCCAATACTTAGTTATTTCCTTTGCTTTTATTTTACTTTGCATCTTTATCACAAAATACCAAAAATATTATCTTATCATATCTATCGGATCTCACTCTCGTAAGTGACCGTGAAGGGATTGACAACCCCTTATCGCGTTGGTTGCGAGGAGTTATTTTTTTTGTGCAGGTACGAGGGACTCGCGCATAGCCTCCTACTGGATTGATACCGTGGTTCTCAAATACTGAGGGAAATACTTAAGCTACTTTGCTGCATCATCCTTTCCTCTTCGAGGAAATCCAATGCAGTGCTCAATAGGTAGCACCCTCCTGAGGTTCTGCGCGGCGCAGCTGCTTCTTCTTCTTGGGGACGGCCTCAGGAGGGCCCTCGCCCTTGCTATCGGGGTCGTCGATTGCTGCAGCTTGGAAGGCATGCTCGAGGGATCACACCGCATCCCTTTCTTCACATGAGACCGTGATGATCCCGCCGCTTCCTGGCATCTTGAGGACATTGTAGCCGTGATGGGTCACTTCCATGAACTTGGCCAGGGCTGGATATCGAAGGATGGCATTATACGGCATGCGGATGTGTGCGACATCCAACTCGATGAGCTCAGTGTAGTAGTTCTTGCTTTCCCCGAAGGTGACAGGGAGGCGTTCCTGCCCTATCGGTGTGGTGGAACCGTCGGTCACTCCTGAGAAGGGCTTGGTGGGCTGAAGCTGGTCATACAGCACTTGGAGGCTGTCGAACATGTCGACGGGCAGGACGTTGAGCCCCATGCCGCCGTCGATGAGGTTCTTGGTAACTTGCACGTTGCTGATGACTAGGGAGCAAAGAATCAGGAGGGCACCAGCGGTAGCTGCACACTTGAGCTGGCTGCCGAATTGAACGTAATGGGGCATTTGGACCATCTGAGCGGGCCCGTGGCTTCGAGCTTGGGGAGGACTGCATTCACTTCACGAGCAAACTGCTTGAAGATACGCTGCGAGGCTGAGGCCTGGGCTCCGCCCAAGATGCAGGTGATAGCACGCGGTTCCTGGAAGCCCCCAGCCCCCTCCTCCTGATGGTGTTCGTCATTCCTTCTTGGTGGTGGTGGCAGCGCAGGGAGCCCGGCGTTGCCTTGAGGACGATCCTCACAAGGTTGATCCCTCTAGGAGCCCTCGCGGGGCTGATCCTGCCAGCGGTCCTCACGAGGCTGGTAGCGCCACTCCTGGCGCGGGCCACGGTCGTCCCAGCGTCTGTCACCATGTCCTCCTCCTCGGCCATAGCCCCGGTCGCCGCGCTCGGGGCGTCGACCGAAGCGCCCCTCACGAATGGCTCTGAGCTCTTGACTGTCACCGGTGTTGTGGGTGTTCAGGTTGTGGAAGGCACAGAACGGATGGCTGCCCCTGGATGACTCTAGCCGGTCTCTGCCATGCTTGGTGTCTGGTTTCGCTGTGAGCACGACTGCTACCTTGCGCTTCACGTCCTTGGCCTTGGCTTTCTTCTCCTCTGGTTCCGCAGCAGGGAGCTCGAGGAGGGAGAGGCGCCCCTCCTTAGCTCTAGCACACTTGGTCGCGATGTTGAATAGCTCCAGGGTCATGCACAGCTCTTCAGGGATGGCGAGCTCCTCCTTCATCTTGACGTCGCGGACGCAATCAGAGAGCGCAAAGATGATGGCCTCATCAGTCACCTTGGGGATCTTGATCTGTGCGTTGTTGAAGCGATGTACTTTTGCAGGGTCTCTCCTGGTTGTTGCTTGATGCGGCGCAGGTCGCTCGCGACCAGGGGGCGGTCACGAATACCCTGGAAGTTGGCGATGAAGCAGGTGCGCATTTCGTCCCAGGAGGAAATTCCGCCGGGTCCTTGAGAGCCATGGGAAACCAGTTCACCATGACTTTCTCATCGCCGTTGGCCGCTTTGATGCTCAGCTCGTAGAGCTGCAAGAACTCCCCGGGGTCGGGGGTGCCGTCGTAGCAAGGAGGCAGATCCGGCTTGAACTTTCCCGACCAGGCGACGCTACTCAGCTCGGGGGTGAAGGCGCGGCAGCCAGCTGTGGTTACCGGGACCCACCTTGGGGGTGGAGCTTGGTCTTGATGTGGTCCGCGCCCTGCAGCTACGGGTGGCGCATGATCTTGCCGCAGCAGCCCGTCCTGGCGCGATGCCGCGAGGAGCGGCGGAGCATTTTGTTGCGGCCGAGGGACTTCTTGACAGCTTCTTTCTTCACACGCGGGCACGGAGCGCGGCAGGTCGCTTCGCGGAGCCGCGCGTCTTGGCGACAGGGCGCCGACTTAGGGCTGAGCTGGTGGAGGCGCTCCGTGAGCTCCATCGCCCGTAGCTGGTGGAGGGCGAGGCGGAGAGAGGGACGGCATAGGGGAGCCCCCCGCGGCGTGGACAAGCTCGGCGATGCGGTCGAGCCAGTCCTCGTAGAGGTCATCGAACAGTTCGTAGCGCAGGAGCGCGGCCCGTGCGTCCATGGGAGGATGACGTGCGTGGGAAGAAGACTCGGCCGGGGTCAGCGATGGAGTGGCGGTGCGGCCGTCCCGCCGCACCGAGGGATGCAGCAAGGATGCTTGCTACTCGTTCCCCGTCGGGCCGGTGGCAGCGTTGGTAGCAGGCGACGGGGAATGATGAGGTGGCCCGCTGCTGGATGTGGGGTTCCGGCTAACCCTTAAGTTTCGAACACTGAGGTGCGCGCGAAGTCTTTCCCTACTACGGATCTACGCTTTAGCTCGCTAAGATCTTGCGGACGAACTCGATGAACTCGCAACATAGAAAGACACGGGGTTTATACTGGTTCGGGCCACCATTGTGGAGTAATACCCTACTCAAGTGTGGTGGTGGTGGATTGCCTCTTAGGCTGATGATGAACCATACAAGGGAAGAACAGCCTCCTGAGGTTGAGGTGTTCTTGTGCTTTTGGACTTGTGTGTATCTCTGGGTCTGATGATATCTCTCTCTCTACTATGGTGGCTAGTCCTATTTATAGAGGCACTGGTCCTCTTCCGAAATATCAAGTGAGAAGGGAGCCAACAATGGCGGGCAAATTTGAAGGGGGACAACTAGTACAAGCTATCCTGACAAAAGCGGTGTTCGCTTGCGAAAAGCTCTGGGGTGACGCCATCTTGGGCTCCAAGATGACCTCCGTCTTGCAGTCCTCCTGGTCTTGGTCTTGTTGCACCGAAATGGAAACCTTTGCCTGAGGCCTTGGTACTCCGCGGCTGCGCTTGCCTCCTTTTCTCCAAAGTGGAAATAAGGACGCTGCGTGCACTAACGCCCGCCTGGCGCCCGCCTGGTGTCGATCGTCATGGCTCACGTCACGAGAGCTTCGTGAGGTTTGCCTCGCCTTGATATCTTCGCTCCTCGCGAGCCTGCTTGGCTCCGCAACTCCAGAGGAGGTCTTGCTTCGTCTGCCTCACGAGGCTTGGCCCCTCGCGAGGGTCTTGGATGCCTTGTTGACAAAGATGGGCTGTACGGCCTGCTGCTTGCACTACAAGAATCTTGTTAATCCATGACGGATTCAATCTGTCACAGAACAGTGGAATACCATCATGGAGGGAGGCATGTGAAGGATTTAGAATCCATCATGTATATCGCGTCATAATTTGATAATTGCACCATCATGACGGGTCCTGACCGTCACCGATTAGTACACAAGCCTGCCCCAGGCCCGGGCCTCTGTGACGGACTAATCCGTCAAGGATTGACATGATGTGGCAGCAACATGGTTCTGACATGGCATCTACCTGGCACCGACATGGCACCTACCTGGCACCAACATGGCACCAGTGTGGCCTCTAGCCCAATAATTTTTTGGCCCACTTATTTCTGTCTAGCCCGGCCCAATATCCTGTTTTTGCTGGCCCAATAAGGCCCAACATGAAAATCTGGGCTTATGATTCACCCAATTCAAAAACAATCCATTCCATCCATCAGCCCAACTAGCACAACAAACTTACACAACTCAATTATCTTGATGTCCCAGGCACATAATTTGGCCCAGTTCACAAATTCCCAGTTGTTTCATCCATTATCCTTTCTAACAAAATATTCTGTCCATTACAACAAGGATCCTAGAAGACATCACTAAAGCCACACAAGAAACATTTACAAACATATATATAGAGATACAAATTCATCCAGGAGTACAAGAAGCATGTATTGGCCTTTTGTGAAGAGTGAGGTGAGCCTCTCCACAAGTTCTTCCCTCACATCTGCAAGAATCAATCTTCCTGCAAACAAACATTAACAAAAACAATCAATTAATTTGTTGAGGAAGGGAAAAAAAGAACAAGTGCACAGAATTCTTGTCTGCTTGGGTGGTGCCAAACTTCCAAAGGAAACAATGTCAAAATTTCATAGTTGTATGTTATTTTGGGTCTCTATTTCATATGACCTGGAGTAAGTCTCTGAATATGTTGCCATCACATGGTAATGCGTACTCAGCTTAATCAAGCAATATACCATTCGATTCCCTTTTCATGAGCTAGTATATAAATAATCAAACTTGGGTTCAAGGCATTGGATTCTGTTATGTTTGTTTGTCCAACTATGAGGTAGGAGTATTAAGTATTAGCATAGGAATACTATAAATTATGCTATTCTAGTGCAGGAGGCGCATCTTGCCATGCACCCATAGACGAGCAGCTAAGCTACCGACTTACTCAAGCTCAATCAACCTACTGGAGTGCCTGAGCCAAGTGTGGAAGCTTGACATGTGTTCGCGCACAAGCTGTCTGTCGCTAGGCTTAGGGAGCTATGTATGTGGATGTGATGTATTTCTGTCTTTGTTTTTGTCAGCAAGGCGCACAATTTTGGACACTCCAAGCAACTCAGTGTCTTTTTAAACTAAAGACACAACCTGATAGGAGAAAACACTATCTGGATGCTCTATGAACCCTACACTGTAGGACTACTTAAGAAACAATCCAAGCAAATACAATGAACCAAACCACCATGGCTGGAAAGAGCAGGGAAAAAAGAAGGGTGCAGAGAGTTAAAAGGTAGCGAAAAAACAAACCTCAACTGGAGGATTCCATGTCAAGCAAGTCTGGAAGCACCAGCGCAACCAATCACCATGTTCTTCCTGTAGGAGACCAAGCACAAAGCATACAAATAAATTTTCAGAGAAAGCAGAGAGATGCTAAGGCATTAACCAAAATACTGAAACAAACTCATCTAAATAATTGAACCTAGGCAGGGTGATTTCTCAATAGCCAAAGGACCAATCTGACAAATAAAATATTGATTGAGAGAAATTGTATGTGGCGAGGCAAGCCTCCGCTGACAACAGCAATATTATGATCACATACTTCCTTGCCAAATCGCACATGTGCGCACCATCGCATGTGCCGCTGCCAACAATCTTCGTACCTAAAGCCCCTTAGTTCGACCTCACAACTCATTCTTTAAGTTTTATGGGAAAAGTTGCCCTCCAGCAAATTCTGTGTAATTCAATACCTACAAACACAATTAAGCACATGAGAAAATAAGAATACCTGGCATCCAGAAGTCAGAATATATGGTACATATGTGAATCGCATGAAGCATCAAGGGAGCTGGATTAGAAAGGAAAACATCAAAGAGGAAAACACACCTCATAAATCAGATGCAAGCTTCACATCATGTCCTAGAATTAGGAAAGAGGTCTCATGCTACTACACGCTTGCATCATATCCTATATATGCATATAGTTTACTGTCGTGGAAACGATCAGTACGGATAAATTTCCTGAAAGTTTCTTAGCATTAGATTAGATGTGATATCAGGTTTAGTTAGATTTCAATCATATGCGCAAGCAAATTGAACATCCAAAGTTGTGTATTGAATCAAACTGAACCAGTAAGTAGTGCACACTAATAAAAATTGAACATCAAGTTTCAGTCAAAGTTGTACAATTGCAAGTGTCAGCGAGATTTACATGAAGCTAATTATCTCTTACAAAAAAAGTTTTGGCTGTAGAATCAGTGGCGTTGCATGGATGGATGCACACTACTTGATGTGTTAACCATCTAGTGATGAAGAGGCCTGCATATATGGTCATATATGTATGTAAAAGAAATGAACCCCTTTTACAGGAACATTCTGTGCTTGGTTACTAACTGAACGTGCAGCTTCATACTTCAGTACCACTCATCTCTAAAACTGCGCATGTGTATCTTTAAAACATTTTGTGCTTTGTTTTCTTCTACATTCCAGAAAGTGCAGAGATTGTGCTGGTGCTTGAACCATACAGAGATGCCCCAGTTAGAGTTGTATCAAGCAATTTGCTTGAACCAAGTACTGCATACTAATGAAAATCGAACATCCAAACATGGTGCTTTGGTTTTAGTCAAGGTTCAACAAATCGACACATACAAACTGAACCAAGACCTGATTTATTTCATATATAGCTGCACAATTGCAAGTATCATCCAGATTCAGAGTAGGGGGAGAGGGGAAGCTCACCACGCTAGGAGAGCAGGAGGACGCAGCCGTCGGTCCACGCGCTGGAGGATAGGACGCTTTGCTGCTCCGCCTTCTGCGACCAAGAGAGCTCGTCGAGGACGGCCGCGTCGAGGAGGACGACATCTAGCACGTTGTCGGATGGGTGGAGAATGGGGTTCAGGGGCATTGCCTGCGCGTTAACAAACTTTAAGACAACCTCAAAAAACATCAAATGCGTCGAGCATGGCACATACCCCAACGACATGGGCTCATGTCTAATGTATGAACTATTCTTCAATTATTTGTAAAGAATATATATTCTTTAATTAGTTTATCATTAATAGTGTTTTACAATTGCCATGCTCACTAATGGAAAATTACATCTTAAAAGTTAATTGTACAAGCAAGTCAGCTCAGGTTTCTGTACGAACAACACCATGGCCATGGTCTCTGAGCTACAATTATCCTATGATATTAAATACTTCTGTTATAGTAAAAACATATAATCTTGATGTACTACATAGTGAATCTTAGGATTAATCCTTTTTATTAATTGATCATTTCTATTTTGTTAATAATTATGGACTACCCATGGACAAAAACATGACAAGGATTTATTTGTTTGCAGATTGAGGATACGACCGTGACATACAGACTTGGATTCTCTAACATGACATATCTTCAAGGTCCAGAGTACCATGAAACATAACCTATCTAGTGCACACGTACCCAGAAATAAGTAAACCAATAACCACTGACATCACCAACGAACTTTGGCAGAATACAAATGAAGCGCCGACCAATCAACTAACCCTGCCGTAGGTAAGATTAGATCTTACAGTGCAAGAACCCACCCACGGAGATGATGACGAGGTGCAGCATATAAATAAAGCGAAGGAGGGCCTGGCAAAGTAGAGGAGGCAGCGCCCGTCACGGCAGGCAGAAGCTAGTGGCTAGCTCCATGGCGGCGGCGGCGCCCATGTACACTGCTTCTATCAGTGCCATGTGTACCTCACCATAGCTCGCCGCCGACTGAAGATGGAGCCGTGGCCACCGCACAGGACATTAGAGACTTCTCGTCGGCGTCGATCTGGTTTAGATGGCTAGCGCATCATGGGGATCATCGCGGTACGTGCGCTGCGCGACTGCGACCCAGGAAGGCGGACTGATCTGCGCCGGGAGGTTGTGGACAGCGTCCATCGTCGTCCAACTGTAGCAGTCGGACCTGCCACCACCATTGTCGCCGCATCTCGAGGGCGTGATCTGGAATCAGGGTGGGGGCCACGGGCTGGTGGCTGCGGCGGTGGGAAAGATGGGGAGGGGCGCGCATATAGACGGGAGAAGAGAGGGCATCGATTGGTCAGCACAGGTAAAGCCTGTTCTGCGGCGGCACCGGCGTGGAGCGGGCGGAGGAAGATTGGTGGAGTGGTGGCGGCTGAGGGGACGGGAGGAGAGAATGGGGAATTAGGGTTAGGTGTGTGTGTGGACTGCGGAGCTAAATGGGTTGGCTCGAAATTTTGCCAGCCTGGCGCGTCGACCACTTGAAATTTTGCATCTCCGCGCCCTCTCTAAAACTTCAGGTGCGCGTTTTCTTTTCAATTTCTATATATCGTTGAATGGCTCACTGACATGTGGGCTAGATAAGTGGGCACAACCGACACATCAGTAGAAGCCATCCGAGACGGTTCGGATATCATATAAAGAAATAAAAAAGGAAGGTAGTTGGTCGATACGTGACAGTTTCCATGACGATCCCTCAATGTCCGTCATCCAGGGGCTGCCATTTTGGGGGTCATCCGCATCTTGCTAGTTCGTGACGGTTTCCATGACAGTTTCCAAGATCGTCACCCGAAATCCATCACAGATTAACAGATTTCTTGCAGTGTTGGCCTTGCCCTGGGCCGCAGGCAGGCAGGTCTGGGGACCACTGTTCCCAGAACGCCGATAGTAGCCCCCGGGCCTAAGGTGCGCGTGGGCTTCGCTTCGTGGCAAAGCCAAGGATCATGTTCGGAGCACCACGGGCCCCAAAATCCTGCGGCCTTGGTCGACGTGTGGCGGTTGATTGGACGTGGGTGTCTCCGCTTCCCCACGCTGCCTCGGCAACTGCATTACTTGACAAGTCCCTGTGACATCCAAGGGAAACCATCATTACCTGTGATCGTGGGAGATGCCGGTTGGCCTTCTTCCGCTATAAATGGAGAGGGGGGCTGAGCCCCCGTCGACCATCTCTTCCTTGCTTGTTTGCTCCTTCTTTGATTCATTGCTTGTAGTGCCTCCGATGGCTCCACGAAGGAAGTTCTCTACGGCTGAGAAGGGGAAAGCCCCTCGTGAGGGCCCCGGTTCCCCGACGCCTAAGCGCGGTCGCGGCTATCCGCGCAAGCACGCTGCAACCCCTACCGTGGCCCACCGTCAAGGCGGTGCCACGACACGCGGAGGGGACCGCCCCAACCATGGCGGTCTAGCTGACGAGAGGAGGCACGAGATGGTGGCGCGGCCTCCCCGCCCACGCTTCCATTCAGCGGAGGTGTCGCGGGAGTTCGTTGTCTGGTTGGAGAACCTGGCCGGCAACTGGCTCTAGCTTCCGCGCTTCCTTGTCGATGAACTGCCGGCCCCTGGTCCAGGCGGGCTCTGGTTGCAGGCGGATGGTTGCTGCAGCAAGGCCTCCTGGGTCGAGGTCGAATCTTCAACTGTGGGCAACATAGCCCTGGCCTGCGGCTGGCTGACGTTTGCCCGCGCGCGCGGCCTGGGCAGGCGGTGCACGCTCCACTTCAGGTATGACAGTGGGTCGACCCTATATGTGAGGGTGTTCGGGGAAGATGGTCGGCGCGCCGGGTGCTCCCCCGAGATGAACGATGGTGAGGAGGTGCTCGGCCTTGGCGATGGTCGCGACGAGTATGAGGGCGAGCCTGCCCTCGGCAGCGACCACGTCTCTTCCAGCTACGGCGGCTCTTCCTCCAGTGACAGCGCCAGCAGCGGTGGCTACGACCAGCCACCGCGCCCGCTTCGAAGGAGGCAGCGGGTCATCTCATTGACGCGCCTCCGTGAAGCACGAGGAGGGGTCTGGCTAGGCTCGGGGCGTCGCTAAGGGCCTGCCTCCGCGGATTGCTGAAACGCCGCTTTGTTTAGCTTTTTCCTTTTTTCTTGCATCAGAAATGAAACCAGTATGGGCCCAGAGGGGCGTGTATTGAACTGTGGTTCTTGGTTAATGCTACGTGTGTGTTATTCCCATGCCATGTTGTTATTTTGCGCAAAGATAACTTAACCTGGCGTGTTTGGGACGCCCTTTCCTTCACGAGATTCTTACGTTTGCTCAAAAACTACAAAAAATTGTTAGCGGGTGCGCTAGGGGATTTGCCGTTCACCCAAACCTTGACTTGGCGCTTTGTATCGCGGTACCCGAGGGGCACGGATTAGGAGAGACGTGCCAGCTTTCAGGCTCGAACGAGGGTGACTCGCGAGAAGGCAGAGTGAAGAAAAATACTCGCGAGGGCACCTGCCTAGCCCCCTCGCGAGGTATGCGAGAGAGAGAGAGAGATCATGAGCAAACCAGAGCCGAAAAATGCGGTAAAAGGCGAAGGAACCAAATCAGCAAGGAATGCCAAAAGAAAACTTTGATTAAGGAGAAGCGAGCCAACTGCGAAAAGCAAATGAAAAGCCACGTCCGGCATCTAATCTAGTCTTCAAGTCTTCTCACCAGCGCGGAGCTAAGTGATGTCCACTAGGCGTGGGAGGGAGCCCCAAGGCCTGAGGTCGGCGCTCCTGAGACTCCAGGGCGTGTATAGCCCCAACTCATTATTACGTGAGAGTGTCACGGGCGGCGATTCTTCACAGGCACCGGGCCTTCTTCATAGGCTCTGGGCCTTTCTTCACAGGCTCTGGGCCTTGCTTCATGGGTAGAACTTCCGAAGGTGCTGGATGTTCAAGGCGTTTTGGATAGGTGTCCCTTCTTGCGTCTCCAGGCACATGACGCCAGGCCTGGAGATGTGGACGACCCTGAATGGGCCCTCCCACATGGGTGAAATGGAACGCCCATGATGCGGCTATATCTCCCACGTGTCGGAGCACAACTTAGAGGCATAACCGCATTGTAAGCAATGTCGTAAGAGGGGTAATCTTTAGACATCCCATGTACTGAATAAGGAAAGGAGGTACATAGTTGGCTTACAATCGCCACGTCACACAATACATAAATATAGCATTACAATCATCCAGATACAATCAAGGTCCGACTACGGAACCAAAATAAAGACAACCCCAACTGCATAATGTCCCCGATCAAGCCAACTGGGCTCCTCTACTGATCGTCTGGAAAGGAAACGTAATATCGTCCTGAGTCCTCATCGAAGTCCCACTTGAGCTCAGTCGTATCTCCTGGAACGGTATCATCGGTCCCTGCATCTGGTTTTGGAAGTAATCTGTGAGTCACGGGGACTCAGTAATCTCACACCCTCGCGATCAAGACTATTTAAGCTTATAGGTAGGGAAAAGGTATGAGGTGGAGCTGCAGCAAGCACTAGCATATATGGTGGCTAACATACGCAAATGAGAGCGAGAAGAGAAGGCAACGCACGATCGAGAAACTATGATCAAGAAGTGATCCTAGAACAACCTACGTTCAAGCATAACTCGAGACCATGTTGTCTTCCCGGACTCCGCCAAAAAGAGACCATCACAGCCACACACGCTGTTGATTCATTTTAATTAAGATTTAGTTTCAAGTTTTCTGCAACCAGACATCAACAAATTCCCATCTGCCCATAACCGCGGGCACGGCTTTCGAAAGTTCAAAGTCCGTACAGGGGTGTCCCAACTTAGCCCATCACAAGCTCTCACGGTCAATGAAGGATATTCCTTCTCCCAAGACAACCCGATCAGACTAGGAATCCCGGTTACAAGACATCTCGACAATGGTAAAACTAATCCCGATAGGAGCTGCACATATATCTTTCTCAGGGCACACCGGATAAGCTAAGCATACGGGAGCCAACGTAACTCAAGTTGCCAAGGGACGGCCCCGCATGGTGCTCTAGGTTGGACCAACACTCAGAGGAGCACTGCCCCGGCTGTTTAAAATAAAGATGACCCTCGAGTCCACGAAACCCAAGGTAAAAAGGCTAGATGGCAAATGGTAAAACCAATGTTGGGCCTTGCTGGAAGAGTTTTATTCAAGGCGAACTGTCAAGTGGTTCCCATTATAACCCAACCGTGTAAGGAATGCAAAATCAAGGAACATAACACCGGTATGACGGAAACTAGGGCGGCAAGAGTGGAACAAAACACCAGGCATAAAGCCGAGCCTTCCACCCTTTGCCAAGTGTATAGATGCATTAAAGTAGACAAGACATAATAGTGATATCCCAACAATAACCATGTTCCAACAAGGAACAAACTCCAATCTTCACCTGCAACTAGCAATGCTATAAGAAGGGCTGAGCAAAGCGGTAACATAGCCAAACAACGGTTTGCTAGGACAAGGAGGGTTAGAGGCTTGACATGGAAATTTGGGAGGCATCATAAGCAAGTGGTAGGTATCGTAGCATAGGCATAGAAATAGAGCGATCCTCTAGCAAGCAAAGATAGAAGTGATTTCGAGGGTATGGTCATCTTGTGTGCAAAGTTCTCCGAGTTGACGTTAGCTTGATCCTTGTGAGTGTACTCAACGGGTTCCTTGATCACGTACTCGTCTACAGGCTCTACCCAAAGCAAGAACACAAGAAAAGGGAGACACAATCAACGACGGTGCAATGCACAAGCAACATGATGCAAAACATGGCATGATATGTGGGATGTGATATGCAATGCATATGCATGCTTCGGAATGGAAAGATTGAACCTGGCCTCAACTTGGAAAACCAAGAGTGCCACTAGAAAGATGAGTTGATTTCGGTAGAAATCGATATAAAGATCACCGGAATCAGATGCACGGTTTGCAAATGACAAGCAAAACAAATATGGCACCGATCTGCGATTATTAGCACGAGGCCATCTAAATGCATCAAGAACAACAAGCTACTGCAATCTAACATATGAACAAATTACATGGCAGTGATCCACTCAAGATGCTTGACAAAAGATGAAAACTGAGCTACAGCTAATTTACTCAATAGCAGGTTCAAACAAGCATGGCAAAAGTGCAAAAGATAACAGGTTACATGGTGAAAATAGCACGGCAGGATTTAACATCAGGAAGCAATGTTTAGAGCAAGATAACAACATGCTACAGGAACATATCATGGAAAAGCAAGGCATGGCAAGAAACTACTCAAAGCATACAACAAAAGTCCCTTACTGGCCATAAGCCAAAAGGGATCAGAAAATACAATGGTAACCATGTGAAGATAGCAAGTTTCGTTAACAGATTCAGAATTAGTAGAAAACTGGAACATGGAAAAACAGATTGACATAGGCATGTTTACGAGCTTGATGCACTGACCACAAGGCATTGCATGACAAACTAAGCATACACCCAGCAAGTAGGCATGATGAATAATCCAACCATGGCAAGAACACTCTCATAGCATGCATGGATCAACTACAACAACCTCGGAAAAATTGCTTAACACGTAAACAATCTGCCAGGAGCATTTTATAGCAAAAGTAGAACAATATTGAGTCATGCTAGGGTGCTCCATAATTGCAAACAAAGACATGGATGGATAGAGCATAACAATATCTCCAAAACATCCTTACTAAACATGCTCAAAAGAGGCATGGATCACTCTGTAGCAACAAGAATACATGCCATAAAAATATTAACAGGGAAATGACTTAGAACAATTCTAAGTCCCTGAAATCAGCAACATTACGAGAGCTACTTTGCATGCTTGTGCTAGTCACCCCAAAGATCACAAAAATACATGGCATACACCCCTGTAAAGATGGCATGGCATACTTCAAAACACATGTAGGGCTCAAGTTCATAGGAGGCACACATAAATCATGGCAAAAATGACAAATGACCAAATCCTGATAAAAATCTGAAACTAACATTACATAGCACTCTTGCAACAGCATTTAGGGCATCAAGATGAACTCAAATAAACATGGTGCAATGGAATGAAATGAAGTACACATCGAGACAGACAATTTGATATGCTACACGCCCAAAACGGAGGCACGGATGCAAAGTTATGGCATGATGAAATATGCTAAAAATATTAGAAACTAGGGCAAAAGTCAACGCTAGGGTTCGTCCAGATCTAGATCCGGCGGCACGCAAAACGATGTTGACCGGATCCTCGCCGGAGAAGACGAATGCGGTGGCCGGAGTCGGTGGGAGCTGCACGTCGGCGATGAGGAGGAGGCGGTGGGAGGCCGGAGTTGATGGAGATGGCCCAGGCGGCGGCGGCGGCAGTGTCCCGTGGTGGCGCCGACTTGCGATGTCGGGGCAGCGAGGCGGCGGCCAAGGAGGTGGCGCTCGCCAGCGAGGGTGGCAGGCGGCCGCACGGCGAGCGAAGGCAGCGGGGTTGAGGCGCGGGCGAGCGAAGGCGGCGGCGGGCGCGCGGGCCAGGGAGGGGGATGACCTATTTATACATAGAAGGAGCTAGGAGGCTCCAAATTGAGCACGGTTTTCGACCACGCGATCGTGATCGAACGGCCGAGATGATGGAGAGGGTTTAGGTTGGTTTTGGGCCACTTTGGAGAGGTGTTGGGCTGCAACACTCACGAGGCCTTTACGGTCCCTCGGTTAACCGTTGGAGTATTAAACGAAGTCCAAATGGTACGAAACTTGACAGGCGGTCTACCGGTAGTAAACCAAGGCCGCTTGGCAAATCTCAGTCCAATCCGAGAACATTTAACACCCGCACACGAAAAGAGGCAAAAGGGGACACATGAGGACATAGGAGTGCCGGAATGCAAAACGGAGAACGGGGAAAATGCTCGGATGCATGAGACGAACACGTATGCAAATGCAATGCACATGATGACATGATATGAGATGCATGAAAAAGACAAAAGCAACACAGAGACAAAACCCAACAATGAGGAAATATCATAACTTAGTGCCGGAAATGGCAAGAGTTCAAATACAAATATGGCAGGTTACATATGGGGCGTTACAACACTCCACCACTACGAAAGGATCTCGTCGCGAGATCTAGGACTGTAAAAAACTCCGGGTATTCGGAACGGAGGTGGTCCTCGCATTCCCAGGTGGCTTCACGGTCGGAATGATGTGACCACTTCACTTTCAGGAATTTGATAGACTTGTTGCGAGTCTTGCGCTCAGTTTCTTCAAGAATAGCAACGGGGTGCTCATGATAAGACAGGTCTTCTTGGAGATCAATTTCTTCAAAGTTGATCGTGCGGTCAGGAGTCTTGAAACACTTGCGAAGCTGAGACACATGAAACACATCGTGCACGTTTGCAAAGTCGGACGGAAGCTCAAGTTGATAGGCGAGATCGCCTCTTTGCCAATGATCTTGAAAGGACCCACGTATATAGGGGCAAGCTTCCCTTTGATACCGAAGCGACGAGTACCTTTCATTGGAGAGACGCGGAGGTAGACATGGTCTCCGATCTCGAAAGCCAAGTCAAGATGCTTGCTATCATAGTAACTCTTCTGGCGCGATTGCGTGGCTTTTAGATTTGCACGAATGACTTTGCACATTTCTTCAGCCTCTGTGATCAAGTCATTTCCAAGAAGTTGGCGTTCACCAGTCTCTGACTAGTTAATAGGAGTACGACACATTCTGCCATAGAGAATCTCGAATGGGGCCTTGCCCGAACTCGCTTGGAAGCTGTTGTTGTAGGAGAACTCCACATATGGAAGACAATATTCCCACTTCATGCCGAAAGAGATGACACATGCCCTGAGCATATCGTCAAGAATTTGGTTGACTCGCTCGACTTGGCCACTGGTTTGAGGATGAAAGGCTGTGCTGAAGCGAATGTTGGTGCCCATGGCCTTCTGAAAAGAATCCTAGAACTTAGAGGTGAAGATGCTTCCACGATCTGAAGATATCAACTGTGGAATGCCGTGCAGAGAGACAATCCTGGAGGTATATAGCTCTGCCAACTGAGCTGCTGTGATAGATTCTTTGATAGCAAGAAAATGAGCCAGTTTGGTAAGCTTGTCGATGACAACAAAGATAGCATCATTGCCACGCTTGGACTTGGGAAACCCAGTCACGAAGTCCATCTCAATATGGTCAAATTTCCATTCTGGAATGGCAAGAGGTTAGAGGAGACCAGCTGGTCGTTGGTGTTTTGCTTTCACTCTTCTGCAGACATCACATTCATTCATGAACTGAGCAATCTCGCGCTTCATTCGAGTCCACCAATACGACTGCTTGATGTCATGGTACATCTTTGTACCTCCAGGGTGAATAGAGAGGAGTGAATTGTGAGCCTCGTTCATAATGACTTTACGAAGGACACCCTTAGGAACAAAAATGCGATCCTCGAAGAATAGAGTATCCTTGTCATCAAGACGATAGCACTTGTACTTGGGTTGACTCTTGGCAATCCCAATCTTCACCTTCTTCACCATAGCATCTAGAAGTTGAGCCTCACGAATCTGATCTTCCAAAGTAGGAGAGACTTGGAGGTTGGCAAGGAATCCTTGAGGAACAACTTGGAGATTAAGTTTACGGAAAGCTTCACAAAGCTCTGGTTGATAGGGCTTGAGAATCAAACTGTTGCAGTAAGCCTTCCTGCTCAATGCGTTAGCAATTACATTGGCCTTTCCTGGAGTATATTCAATACTCGGATTATACTCTTGAATCATTTTGACCCAACGAGTCTGCCTGAGGTTGAGGTTGGGCTAAGTGAAGATGTACTTGAGACTCTTATGATCAGTGAAGATGTCCACTTTTCTTCCCAACAAGAGATGTCTCCATGTTAAAAGAGCATGGACAACTGCCGCCAACTCGAGGTCATGAGTGGGGTAGTTCTTTTCGTTGGGTTTAAACTGGCGAGAGGTATAGGCCACAACTTTCTTCGCTTGCATCAACACTGCACCGAGACCTTGAAGGGAAACATCACAGAAGACCTCGAACGGTTTGGATTCATCAGGAGGAGTCAGAACTGGAGCTGTGACTAACTTCTCTTTGAGGGTGTTGAAAGCGATGTCACATTTAGGCGACCAGACATACTTCACATGCTTCTGGAGGAGGTTGGAAAGAGGCTTCGCGATCTTTGAGAAGTTCTCAACGAACCTTCGACAATAGCTTGCCAGCCCAAGGAAGCTGTGGAGTTGCTTCACATTCTGAGGCGGTTCCCAATTCACAATTGCAGACACCTTCTCAGGATTAATAGCTATGCCCTTGGTGGAGATGATATGCCCAAGGTAGAGAACCTCATCGATCCAAAACTCGCACTTTGAAAACTTTGCATAGAACTGATGTTCTCTGAGTTTGTTCGGTACCAATCTCAAGTGCTTGTCATGATCCTCCTTGTTCATGGAAAGGACCAAAATGTCATCGAGATAGACCAAGACGAAGTCATTTGTGTAGGTGTTTAACATGAAGTTCATCATGCGAGAGAATGTTGGAGGAGTGTTGACAAGGCCGAAAGACATGACAATGTATTCATATGAACCATAGCTTGTTCTGAATGATGTCTTGGGCATATCTTTTTCACGAATGCGAATCTGATGATAGCCCATACGGAGGTCAAGCTTGGAGAATACTTGAGCACCTTTGAGTTGTTCGAAAAGCTCATTGATGTTGGGAAGTGGGTACTTGTTCTTTATGGTCTTCTTGTTCAATGGATGGCAGTCGACACAAAGTCGGTCCGTTCCATCCTTCTTCTTGACAAAAAGAACACCACAACCCCATGGAGAAGAACTTGGTCGGATGAGACCCATACGCTCTTGAATATCGATTTGTTTCTTTAGCTCCTTCAACTCTTCAGGTCCGAGCTTGTAAGGACGTTTGCAAATAGGTTCCGTGCCAGGCTCAAGATCGATGACGAATTGAACTTGCTGGTGAGGAGGCATTCCTGGAAGCTCTTTTGGAAAGACGTCTTGATATTCAGAAATGACTGGAATCTGAGAGATGGCATCCAGCTCGCCCTTCTCATTGAGAGAAAACAGTCGAATGGTATCATCACGAGCGGCAAAGACGATTACATCCTCAGATGAATGCGTCAATTGAATCTGCCTGGCAGCACAATCAAGCTGAGCCTTGTGCTTAGAAAGCCAGTCCATTCCGAGAATAAGATCAATATCCGAGTCACCAAGGACCATTGGAGACGACAGAAACTTATAGTCGCCCATCGTGATTGTAACATCCGGGACCATCGCGGTAGCCCTCATAGACTTGGCTGGAGAAACCACTCCCATAGGTTTACCCAACATTTCCGAAACGAAGTCATGCTTTGAAACAAATGATCTTGACATGAAACAATGAGATGCACCAGTATCAAAAAGGACTTTTGCAGGAGTAGAGTTAACTGGAAAGTTACCCATGATCACTTCTGAAGAGTCCACTGCCTGAGCTGCGTCACCATGTTGACCTTTGAAAACTTGGGATTATGCTTGACTACTGCGGTGCTGGCAGATCTCACAGGAGGAGGGGGAGGAAGACGCCTCTGGTTGAAGCATTTGTTTGCATAGTGACCCTTCTGCTGACACTTGTTGCACGTAACCTCCGAGAGCGGACAGTTATACGGAGCACTTGATCTTGGAGCATGAGACGAAGTCTTGTTCTGAAAGCCTGGGTTGGGTGGGTGGGAAGATCCACAGCCACCTTTGCTCTTCTGCTGATAAGGCTGAAGGAACTAAGGAGGAGGAGGCAACCAACACTTTTGCTGCTTAGCTGCCACATGAGTTGAGGAAGAAGGAGTTGCATCCCTGACTCTCTTCTTGGAAGCATCGTACTTTAGTTGAGAAGCTTCTTGCTTTAGTGCCATGTTGTAGAACTCATCGTACTTCTTCGGCTCAAAAAGCACGAGATCTAGTTGGAGATCTTCTCTGAGGCCACCTCTGAACTAATAAATCATGCTCTTCTCGTCAGGGACGTCTTGCTTAGCAAAACCAGCGAGCTTCTGGAACATGATCTTGTACTGGTAAACAGACAAGCTGCCTTGCTTCAGATTGCGGAACTCCTCATGCTTGCTCTCAACAACACTCTGAGGAATGTGGTGAGCTTTGAAGTCTTGGCGGAATTCGTCCCAAGTAATCACACGACCTCCTCTGGAAACTTTGTATTACTGATACCACTCTGCAGCTTGGTCTTTGATTTGGAACGAGGCAAACTTGACAAAGTCCTCAGCACTGACGTTGCCGCACTCGAAATGCTTGCAGATATCCACGAGCCAATCATCAGCGTCTGTTTCCTTGACACGGTTACTGAAGGTCTTTGGCTGGTTTGCGAGGAACTGGTTGAATGTAGCAAATTGATTCTGATTGTTTCCATGGTCTTGATTTCCTTGGGTGCGCTCTTGCAAGAGTTGCATAAGCATCTGCGTGTTGGCGTTGGTAGCGGCCATCACAGCTTGCCATGCCTCCGGAGGTGGTGGTGGCGGCGGCGGATCCGGATTCTAACGTGTTGGAGGAGCCATCCTAAAGAGGGTGACTTCCGTTAGCATCTCGACACAGATATATATTCAAGCTGAATCAAAAGGATCAAAATTGCAACATATAGTCTCAACATTTGAACAAGAATGAATGAATGCAATCGAAATTAAATGGTCACACTTCCATAAATTGAGAAGCCACTTAGATAGAGGTAGATGAATAAAACAACAAAGTACGGACAAGAACAAATACTTGGTGAGTATTACCCAATCACAAACCAAATATCTGCGGAAGAAATACTAGAGCTACATGAATTCCCACCTATGAAACTCCCGAAATTTTGCCTGTTATGCAATCAGGTGTTGGGGATACAGGGGAAGCATAATATCTCACCCAAGCAAATCCTACATCTAGCTGTATCCATCCTTCAACACATAACCAAGAAACCTTCGGAAATCATTTACCTCAACCTTTGAAAAGCATCCGTTATACGAGTTATGGCAATACTCCCAAACTCCTGCCCCAGTACTGGGTGGCGTCGAGGTTATCACACCAACAACTGCATAAAAGAGATTTTCGATGTCGGCGAAACACATGTATTCCAGAACTGCAATGATAAAATTGTGACGACAACACCTCGGAGCTCAACTCCCCGGGACATTTCCACAACTCCTAAATGTCAGGAGGCACCAAGAACAATGTTCTCGTCACAAAACCATTGAAACGATTCCAAGATACCCGCATGATCCTAAATTTTTTTTAGTGAAATTTGAGAAGAGAAGGGTCAAAACTCTACATCAGGATGCCTCACCAAAGCGACGAAGGGACTGAGGAGTCAAAACTCTACGTCCGATATATATAATTCTGAAAGACTCAAAACATTTTTCTAGACTCAACAACGCCAGGGATTCGATCAAGCAGGGGGCTCCTAAGTCGGGGAAGGCTTTGATTACCAACTTGTAACGCCCATGATGCGGCTATATCTCCCACGTGTCAGAGCACGACTTAGAGGCATAACCACATTGTAAGAAATGTCGCAAGAGGGGTAATCTTTACACATCCCATGTACTGAATAAGGAAAGGAGGTACATAGTTGGCTTACAATCGCCACGTCACACAATACATAAATATGGCATTACAATCATCTAGATACAATCAAGGTCCGACTACGGAACCAAAATAAAGACAAACCCAAATGCATAATGTCCCCGATCGACCCAACTGGGCTCCAGTACTGATCGTCTGGAAAGGAAACGTAATATCGTCCTGAGTCCTCATCGAGCTCCCACTTGACTTAGTCGTATCTCCTGGAACGGTATCATCGGTCCCTGCATCTGGTTTTGGAAGTAATCTGTGAGTCATGGGGACTCAGCAATCTCACACCCTCGCAATCAAGACTATTTAAGCTTATAGGTAGGGAAAAGGTATGAGGTGGAGCCGCAGTAAGCACTAGCATATATGGTGGCTAACATACGCAAATGAGAGCGAGAAGAGAAGGCAACGCACAATCGAGAAACTATGATCAAGAAGTGATCCTAGAACAACCTACATTCAAGCATAACTCGAGATCGTGTTCTCTTCCCGGACTCCGCCGAAAAGAGACCATCACGGCCACACATGATGTTGATTCATTTTAATTAAGATTTAGTTTCAAGTTTTCTACAACCAGACATTAACAAATTCCCATCTGCCCATAACCGCGGGCACGGCTTTCAAAAGTTCAAAATCCCTGCAGGGTTGTCCCTACTTAGCCGATCACAAGCTCTCACGGTCAACGAATGATATTCCTTCTCGCAAGACAACCCGATCAGACTCGGAATCCCGGTTACAAGACATCTCGACAATGGTACTAAACCAGCAAAACAACCCGCTGTGCTGACAAATCCCGATAGGAGCTGCACATATCTCGTTCTCAGGGCACACCGGATAAGCTAAGCGTACGGGAGCCAACGTAACCCAATTTGCCAAGGGACGGCCCCGCACGGTGCTCTAGGTTGGACCAACACTCAAAGGAGCACTGGCCCGAGGGTTTAAAATAAAGATGACCCTTGAGTCCGCGAAACCCAAGGGAAAAAAGGCTAGGTGGCAAATGGTAAAACCAGTGTTGGGCCTTGCTCGAGGAACTTTATTCAAGGCGAACTGTCAAGGGCTTCCCATTATAATCCAACCGTGTAAGGAACACAAAATCAAGGAACATAACACCGGTATGACGGAAACTAGGGCGGCAAGAGTGGAATAAAACACCAGGCATAAGGCCGAGCCTTCCACCCTTTACCAAGTGTATAGATGCATTAAAGTAGACAAGATATAATAGTGATATCCCAACAATAACCATGTTCCAACAAGGAACAAACTCCAATTTTCACCTCCAACTAGCAACGCTATAAGAGCGGTTGAGCAAGCCGGTAACATTGCCAAACAACGGTTTGCTAGGACAAGGTGGGTTAGAGGCTTGACCTGGCAATTTGGGAGGCATGATAAGAAAGTGGTAGGTATCGTAGCATAGGCTTAGCAATAGAGCGAGCATCTAGCAAGCAAAGATAGAAGTGATTTCGAGGGTATGGTCATCTTGCCTACAAAGTTCTCCGAGTTGACGTTAGCTTGATCCTCGTAAGCGTACTCAACGGGTTCCTCGATCACGTACTCGTCTCCTGGCTCTACCCAAAGCAAGAACACAAGCAAAGGGAGACACAATCAACCACGGTGCAATGCGCAAGCAACATGATGCAAAGCATGGCATGATATGCGGGATGTGATATGCAATGCATATGCATGCTTCAGAAAGAAAGAATGAACCTGGCCTCAACTTGGAAAACCAAGAGTGCCGCTGGAAAGATGAGTTGATTTCGATCGAAATCGATATAAAGATCACCGGAATCGGATGCACGGTTTGCAAATGACAAGCAAAACAAATATGGCACTGATCTGCGATTATTAGCACGAGGCCATCTAAATGCATCAAGAACAACAAGCTACTGCAATCTAACATATCAACAAATCACATGGCAATGATCCACTAAATATTCTTGACAAAAGATGAACACTGAGCTATGGCTAAATCACTCATTAGCAGGTTGAAACAAGCATGGCAAAAGTGCAAAAGATAACAGGTTTACAGACTTGGTGAAAATAACATGTCAGGATTTAACATCAGGAAGCAATGTTTAGAGGAAGATAACAACATGCTACAGGAACATATCATGGCAAAAGCAAGGCATGGCATGAAACTACTCAAAGCATACAGCAAAAGTCCCTTACTGACCATAAGCCAAAAGGGATCAGAAAATACAATGGCAACCATGTGACATAGCAAGTTTCGTTTACAGATTCAGACTTTGTAGAAAACTGGAACATGGCAAAACAGATTGACATAGGCATGTTTACGAGCTAGATGCACTCAACACAAGGCATTGCATGACAAACTAAGCATACACCCAACAAGTAGGCATGATGAATAAGCTAACCATGGCAAGAACACTCTCATAGCATGCATGGATCAACTACAACAACCTCGGCAAAATTGCTTAACACGTAAACAATCTGCCGGGAACATTTTATGCCAAAAGTAGAGCAAGATTGAGTCATGCTAGGGTGCTCCATAATTGCAAACAAAGACATGGATGGATAGATCATAACAATATCTCCAAAACATCCTTACTGAACATGCTCAAAAGAGGCATGGATCACTCTGTAGCAACAAGAATACATGGCATAAAAATATTAACAGGGAAATGACTTAGAAGAATTCTAAGTCCCTGAAATCAGCAACATTACGAGAGCTACTTTGCATTGTTGTGCTAGTCACCCCAAAGAACACAAAAATACATGGCATACACCCCTGTAAAGATGGCATGGCATAATTCAAAACACATGTAGGGCTCAAGTTCATAGGAGGCACACATAAATCATGGCAAAAATGACAAATGACCAAATCCTCATAAGAATATGAAACTAACATTACATAGCACTCTTGCAACAGCATTTAGGGCATCAAGATGAACTCAAATGAACATGGTGCAATGGAATGAAATGAAGTACACATCGAGACGAACAATTTGATATGTTACACGCCCAAAATGGCGCCACGGATGCAAAGTTATGGCATGATGAAATGCTAAAATATTAGAAACTAGGGCAAAAGTCAGCCCTAGGGTTCGTCCAGATCTGGATCCGGCGGCACGCAAAACGAGGTTGACCAGATCCTCGCCGGAGAAGACGAACGCGGTGGCTGGAGTCGGTGGGAGCTGCACGCCGGCGACGAGGAGGCGGCAGTGGGAGGCCGGAGTCGGTGGAGATGGCTCGGGCGGCAGCGGCGGCGGTGCCCCACGGTGGCGGCGACTGGCGATGGCGGGGCGGCGAGGTGGCGGCCGAGGAGGCGGCGCTCGCCGGCGAGGGTGCCAGGCGGCGGTGCGGCGAGCGAAGGCGGCGGGGTCGAGGCGCGGGCGAGCGAAGGCGGCGGCGGGCCGGCTGATTTTCGTCCGGCGGCGCGAGGAGTGGGAGAGGTTAGGGTTTCATTCGGAATTTGGAATGGGGAGGACCTATTTATACATAGAAGGAGCTAGGAGGCTCCAAATTGAGCACGGTTTTCGGCCATGCGATTGTGATCGAGCGACCGAGATAATGGAGGGAGTTTAGGTGGGTTTTGGGTGACTTTGGAGAGGTGTTGGGCTGCAACACACACGATGCCTTTACGGTCCCTCGGTTAATTATTGGATTATCAAACAAAGTCCAAATGGCATGAAACTTGACAGGCGGTCTACCTGTAGTAAACCAAGGCCGCTTTGCAAGTCTCGGTCCAATCCGAGAACGCTTAACACCCGCACACGAAAAGAGGCAAAATGGGACACCGGAGGACATAGGAGCGCCGGAATGCAAAACGGACAACGGGGAAAATGCTCGGATGCATGAGACGAACACGTATGCAAATGCAATGCACATGATGACATGATATGAGATGCATGACAAAGACAAAAGCAACACGGAGACAAAACCCAACAACGAGGAAATATCATAACTTAGTGCCGAAAATGGGAAGAGTTGGAATACAAATATGGCAGGTTACATATGGGGCGTTACATGAAAGCTTGTACAACCCTTTCTTAAAGAGGACCCGCCTCAGGACCAGGTCAACCGTCTCGAGCGTCCTGGAGCGAATGTTGCGGCAGTGGTTACGCGGCAACGCTTGCTAGTACCTTGCCACCCTTGACGCAGCTTCTCGACGACGTTCCTCCCCCAGCACGAGATCCATCCCCCGCATGGCGTTGCTGCGTTTCGTCGAACGCCAGAATCCATGCGGAGCGATGCTTGACCTTGTGAGGGAGGACTGCTTCAGCTCCGTAGATGAGGAAGAACGGAGTCTCGCCCATTGGCTTGGTAGCGGTGGTGCGGATGGACCACAGCATGGACTGGAGCTCATCGTGCCAGCCCCTGCCGCAGGCCTCCAGCTTCTTCTTGAAGGTCCTGGTCTTGAGGCCCCTCAGGACCTCAGCGTTGGCGCGCTCAGCCTGACCATTGCTCCTGGGTGGGCAACCGAAGCGTAGCAGATCCTCGTTCCAAGGTTAGCACAGTAGGTTTTAAAGAGGTTACTAGTAAACTGCGAGCTGTTATCTGTGATGATGTGGTTGGGGACCCCGAAGCGGCTCACAAGGCCCTTGATGAACTTGACAGCAGAGCCGGCTGGAATGGTACGGACGGCTTCCACTTCCGCCCACTTGGTGAACTTGTCGATGGCGATGAGAGATAACAGTAGCCCCTGGCACTCGTGCGAACGGGCCTACGATGTCTAGCCCCCAGACCACGAACGGCCACGTGAGCGGGATGGTTTGGAGGCCCTGAGCAGGCTGATGGATTTGCTTGGCGTGGAATTGGCAAGCTTCGCAGGACTTCACTAGCTCGGCTGCATCGTTGAGTGCTGTGGGCCAACAGAATCGGCTGCGGAAGGACTTGCCGACGAGGGTCCATGATGATGAGTGATGTCCACAGTCCCCGCCGTGTATGTCAATCAGCAGCTCCCTCCCTTGATCGCCGGAGATGCAGCGCAGCGTGACATCGTTCGGCCGTTTCTTGTAGAACTCGCCGTCTTGAATGCAGTATGCTGTGGCATGTCGAGACACGCGCTCCGCGTCTTCTTCCTTCTCCGGCAGTGTCCCGTGCATCAGGTACTCCTTGAACTCCTTGGTCCAGCACTCCTCCTGGGGCTCGAGCGCCAAGAGTAGCCGAGCGCCTGAGGTTGGGCCGCAAGCTGGGGCTCCCATGGCCGGGGGCTGTGGGAGCTCCTCCCAAGGCTGAGTCGTGCTTGAAAGAGGTGGCGTAGCTAACGGCTTGAAGAGCCGCTCTTTGAAGACGCCGGGCTATTGCGGTTGGCGGTTGGATGCTCTCTTGGCGATGTCGTTGTCTTCCTTGTTGGTGCCCCGGGGCACGTGCTGTAGCTCCAAGCTTGAGAACTTCTTTTCCATATTGCGCACCTCCGCAAGGTAGGCCTCCATGTGCTCGTCCTTTGGCTCATACACTTTGTTGGAGAAGTTGACGAGGAGCTGTGAGTCTCCCTTGACGGTGAAGCTTGTTGGAGACCTTCTCGCCATGCTGGAAGCAGAGTTGCACAGCGTAGTAAAGCATGTCCTGAGTGGGCGAGATGAGCACTGCTCCAGCCCCCGCGCCCTGGTGCACAAAGGCGCCATCAATGACCCGGTCGTCTGGTGCCTCACTTCCTGGGGAGGTGGACCGGTCTTCTCCTTCCTCAAGAGCCGGGTCATCTATCCATTGTACCACAAAATCGGCGAGCACGGCTCCCTTGATGACCCTGGTGGTGCTGAACTCCCGCTAGAATGCTTGCAGCTCGATGTTCCATTCAGCGACCCTTTCGGCTGAGTTTGGGCTCCTAAGTACCCTCTCCAATGGGTAAAATGAGACCACCTTGATGGGGTGCCCCTAGAAGTAGTGTTGCAGCTTGCACAAGGCCACCAAGAGTGCAAGCAGGAGCTTTTGCGACATGGGTTAGCATGCCCTTGCGTCCCGCAGTATGGTGCTGATGAAGTACACTGGGTGCTCGACGAGGGCTGGCACACTGTTGAGGCTCGAGTCTTGCGGAGATTGTGGCATATCCTGAGGTGGAGGGTTTCCTGAGACATGGCCATCCTCATGAGTTTCCACGACGTCGGCCTTCTGAGCTTGATCTTCCGCCGCTGATGGCTCTGGTGTGCCTTCCTGACCCTGTGCTGCATCAGCTCTGGCTTGGCGTGGCACAGTCTTGTCTTTGGCGCTCCTCCCGAACCGCCACCAGCGCCGTGCTGGCGGAGTACGGGGTGGCGGTGAGGTAGAGTACCAGAGGCTCGAGAGGCCGTGGCGCCACCATCACCGGGGGACTGGTGAGGTATTTCTTGAGGTCTTGGAAGGCCCGGTCGGCCTGCGGGGTCCACTCGAAGGGGCCTTTCTTCTTCATGAGCTTAAAGAAGGGTAAGGCGTGCTCACCTAGCTTAGAGATGAAATGCCCTAACGCGGTCACCCGTCCTGCCAGCTTTTTCATCTCCTTGAGGGTCTATGGTGGGCTCATGCCTTCGATGGCCTTGATCTTCTCCGGGTTCACCTCGATCCCTTTATCGGATACGAGAAACCCCAGCATCTTGCCAGAGGGGACGCCAAACACGCACTTCTCCTGGTTAAACCTCAAGTTCACCCGGCGCAAACTCTCAAAGGTCTCCTCCAAGTCTTGAATCAACGTCCTCGCCTCGCAAGATTTGACCACTATGTCATCAACGTAGGCCTCTGTGTTCCTGCCGAGCTCCCGCCCCAAGGCGATGTGCATCAGCCGCTGAAAGGTTGCGCCCGCGTTGCGAAGGCTGAAAGGCATGCAGGTGTAGCAGTACACCCCACATGGTGTCAAGAAGGCCGTCTTCTCCACATCCTCCACCGCCATCTTGATCTGATGGTATCCAGAGAACGCATCCAGGAAACATAACAAATGATACTCGGCGGTGGAGTCGATGATTTGATCAATGCGCGGAAGCAGGAACAGATCTTGGGGGCAGGCTTTGTTGAGGTTGGTGAAGTCGACGCACATCCGTTCCTTCCCACCTTTCTTCGGTACTACGATGGGGTTCGCTAGCCATTCAAACTTCTCGGATGGCACCTGCCGCCTCCAGCTTGCTTGTCTCTTGGACGATGAAGGCCTGCTTCTTAGTGGACTGTCGCCTTGCTCGCTGCTTCAGGGGGTATACGTTGGGGCTCACCCTTAGATGATGATGGATTACCTCTCTCGGGACCCCTACCAGCTGATCGGGCTCCCACGCGAATATCTCCTTGTTCGCGCGCAAAAACCTCACCAAAGCTTCTTCTTGTCCTGGGTCAAGGCCGGTTCCTATGGTGAAGGTGGCTCCTGAAGACCCGTCCTCATTGACCGTCACCTGCTTGGTCTCCATCTTGTCTTGGCTGAACAGCTGCCTCTTCTTGGTGGGCGCGGTCTCCTTGGCCTCGGGCGCACCGGTGCCGGCTGGCTGTGCCGCTGCTATGGTCTTGAAGGCGAGCGTGAGCACCATCACGACCTCCTTAGTGTCCCCCTTGATGGTGAGGATGCCCTTGCTCCCTGGCATCTTCATGAGGTTGTAGGCCGGGTGAGTCGCCGCCATGAACTGAGCGAGAGCCGGGTAACCGAGGATGGCGTTGTACGGGAGACCGATGCGGGCGATGTCAAAGTCCACCAGTTCGATGCGATGGTTGTCTCGCGTGCCAAAGGTGACAGGGAGGTGGATCTGCCCGAGAGAGTGGGCAACTCGACCACCCACTCCCATGAAGGGCTTGCAGCGGCCGAGCCGCTCGAGTGGCACGTGACGAAGGCTGAAGGCTTCTATGGAGTGCAAGTTGGCGCCGGCGCCGCCGTCGACGAGGGTCTTGGTAACGTCCATGTTGCAGATGGTGGGCGTGCAGAGCATCGGGAGCATCCCGAAGCTGACGGTGGAGTCGGGGTGGTCTTCTGAGACGAAGCTGAGGTCGGCCTCCGGCGCGGCTCAACCCGGCGGAGCCCCCGGGCGCCTGGTGGCTGCCCCAATCTGAGGGAAGAAAGGTTTGACGTGGCGATCTGAAGGTGGTGCTTGAGAGCCACCCAGCAGTGCCGCGACTGCCTGGTGCGCCGGCACCGCATAGCGCGGTGAAGAGGTCGCGTAGTTCCCCCAGGATGCCACCGTGGATCCCGGGATGTTGAGCAGCCAGGCGGTGGCTCGCCGGCGAGGGCCATGGGGAACCAGTTGGCCATGATCTAGTCGTCGCCCTGGCTTTGAGGACGGCCTCCTCGTACGTCAGCAGGAACGGTGCCGGGTCTGCCGCACCGTAGTAACGTGGCAGCATCTCCGGCTTGAACTTGGATGGCCACTGCACTCGCCGCAGGGCGGGGCCAGGGCTCAGTACCCAGACTCCCTGTTGCTGGTGGCTGCAGAGGTGGGTGGCGGGGCACCTACCATGGGAGCAAAGCGCGGCGGCGCGGGGCGCGGGTTGGTGGAGAGGAGCTCCGGCGCACCCCTACCTGGCGCGCCAAATGTCAGATGTAGGGTTCCGGGTAACCCTTATGGTCCGAACACTGGTGTGCGCGCGAAGTCTTTCACTCCTACGGATCTACGCTCTAGCTCGGTAAGATCTTGCGGACGAACTCGACGAACTCACAACATAGAAAGACATGGGGTTTATACTAGTTCGGGCCACCGTTGTGGTGTGATACCCTACTCCGGTGTGGTGGTGGTGGATTGCCTCTTAGGCTGATGATGAACCATACAAGGGAAGAACAACCTCCTCAGGTTGAGGTGTTCTTGTGCTTTCAGACTTGTGTGTATCTCTGGGTCTGATGATATCTCTCTCTACTGTGTTGTCTAGTCCTATTTATAGAGGCCCTAGTCCTCTTCCCAAATAGCGGGAAGGGAGCCAACAATGGCGGGCAAATTTGAAGGGGGGCAGCTAGTACAAGCTATCCTAACAAAAGCAGTCTTCGCCTGCGAAAAGCTCTGGGGTGACCCCGTCTTGGGCTCCACGATGACCTCCGTCTTGCAGTCCTCTTGGTCTTGGTCTTGTTGCACCGAAATGGCAACCTTTGCCTGAGGCCTCGGTACTCCGCGGCTCCGCTTGCCTCCTTTGCACCAAAGAGGAAATAAGGACGCTGCGCACTGGCGCCCGCCTTGCGCCCGCCTGGTGTCAATTGTCATGGCTCACATCATGAGAACTTTGTGAGGTTCGCCTCGCCTTGATATCTCCGCTCCACGTGAGCCTGCCTGGCTCGACAACTCCAGAGGAGGTCTTGCGTCGTCCGTCTCGCGAGGCTTGGCCCCTCGCGAGGGTCTTTGATGCCTTGTTGACGAAGATGGGCCGTACGGCTTGCTGATTGGCCATGCCGTGGGCCGCAGGTAGGCAGGTCTAGGGACCCCCATTCCCAGAACACTGACACCCGCCGATGGGAGCCGTCTGAGCAACATGGGCGGCGAGGGCAGCCCGGCGCTCGGCACAAGCGCGGCGCGCGTCTGCCATGTAGACGACAAAGCAACAGAGCGCGGAGCAACAAAAGGAAGCTTCGGCGCACCCCTTCCTGGCGTGCCAAATGTCGGATCACGGGTTCCGGAAAACCCTTGAGGTTCAAACACTGGGGCTGCACGCGATGTTTTTCTCCCTATCGATCCACGCCCTAGCTCTCTAAGATCTTCGGGACGAACTCAACGAACTCACAACACAGAGAGACACAAGATTTATACTAGTTCGGGCCACCATTGTGGTGTAATACCCTACTCCAGTGTGGTGGTGGATTGCCTCTGGGGCTGATGATGAATAGTACAAGGGGAAGAACAACCTCCCGAGGTTGAGGTGTTCTTGTGCTTGGTGAACTTGTGTGGGTGAGATGATCTTGGATCCGCTCTCGACTTGTGATAAGGTCGATGCTCTCTACCTCTACTGTGGTGGCTACTTCTACTTATATAGGCCCTGGTCCTCTCCCCAAATATTGAGCGGGAAGTGAGCCAACAATGGCCAATTCGAAAGGGGACAGCTAGTACAAGTTATCCTGACAAAAGGTGGTCTTTGCCTGCCAAAGGTTCTGGTGATGACGCCGCCTTGGGCTCCATGGTGACCTTCGTCCTGCCGTCCTGCTGGTCTTGGTCTCGTTGCACAAATATGGAAACCTTTTCTTGATGCCTCGGTACTCCACGCCTGCGCTTTCCCCCTTGGCACCAAAGGGGAAACAAGGACACTGCGCCCGCTGGCGCCCGCCTGGTCTCGATCGTCATGGCTCGCGTCATGAGGACCTCGCGAGATTTGCCTTTCCTTGATCTCTCCGCCCCTCGTGAGCCTCCCTGGCGAGGCCGCTTCTGAGGAGGTCTTGCATCGTCCACCTCGCGAGGTGTAACGCCCTCGATGCGGCTATATCTCCCACGTGTCAAGGCACGACTTAGAGGCATAACCGCATTGAAAGCAATGTCGCAAGTTAGGAAATCATCACACATCCCATGTACATAAATAATATAAACGGGAGGTACATAGTTGGCTTACACTCGCCACGTCACATCAAAGTACATAAATAACATACATCATCCAAACACTCATGGCCCGACTACGGCGCCAAAATAAAAGACAACCCAACAAGCGACATAGGTCCCGATCACCCCAACTGGGCACCACTACTGATCATCAGGAAAAGACACATAGTAACACTGAGAATCCTCGTCGTACTCCCACTTGAGCTCAAGCGCGCCATCTGGAGCTGTGTCATCTGTCCCTGCATCTGGTGTAATAGTACTCTGTGAGCCACAAGGACTCAGCAATCTCGCACCCTCGCGATCAAGACTATTTAAGCTTAATAGGTAGGAAAGGGGTAATGTAAGTGGAGCTGCAGCAAGCGACTAGCATATATGGTGGCTAACTTATTCGCAAAAGAGAGCGAGAAGAGGAGGCAAAGCACGAGCGGTAAACTAGAGAGCAACCTGTGCAAACATAACTCCAATACCGTGTCCGCTTCCCGGACTCCGCCGAGAAGAGGCCATCACGGCAACACACTCAGTTGATTCATTTTAATTGATTAAGGTTCAAGTTATCTACAACCGGACATTAACAAATTCCCATCTGCCCATAACCGCGGGCACGGCTTTCGAAAGATCAATCCCTGCAGGGGGTCCCAACTTAGCCCATAACAAGCTCTCACGGTCAACGAAGGAATAGACCTCCACCCAAGACACACCGATCAGACTCGGTATCTCGGTACAACAAGATGATTCGATAGGTTAAAACAAGTCCAGCAACACCGCCCGAATGTGCCGACAAATCCCGATAGGAGCTGCACATATCTCTTTCTCAGGGCACACTCAGATTGTCTTAGGTACGGGTAGGCCAGCCCAGAGTTGCCCCTGGTGGCCATCGGCAGCTGACAGTTGGACCAACACTCAGAGGAGCACTGGCCCGGGGGGGGGGGGGGTTAAAATAAGATGACCCTCGGGCTCCGGAAACCCAAGGGAAAAAGAGGCTAGGTGGCAAATGGTAAAACCAATGTTGGGCATTGCTGGGAAAGCTTTAATCAAGGCGAACTATCAAGGGGTTCCCATTATAGCCCAACCGCGTAAGGGACGCAACAATCCGGAAACATAACACCGATATGACGGAAACTAGGGCGGCAAGAGTGGAACAAAACACTAGGCGAGAGGCCGAGCCTTTCACCCTTTACCAAGTATATAGGTGCATTAAGATAACATGGCAATATAGTGATATCCCAACAAGTAAATAAATGTTCCAATAAGGAACGGCTCCAATCTTCACCTGCAACTAGCAACGCTATAAGAGGGCTGAGCAAAGTGGTAACATAGCCAATCAACGGTTTGCTAGGACAATGGTGGGTTAGAGGCTCAACATCGCAATTGGGAGGCTGACAAGCAAGTGGTAGGCATCATAGCAATGGCATAGCAAAAGAGCGAGCAAACTAGCATAGCAAAGATAGTAGTGATTTCAAGGGTATGATCATCTTGCCTGCACAGTTGTCAGAGTTGACTGGATCCTCAAAAGCAAACTCAACAGGCTCCTCGTTAGCTGACTCGTCTCCCGGCTCTACCCAACAACACAAACAAGCAACAAGGGTACAATCAACCACGTGCAAACTCAAGAAATAAGATGCAATGATGGTATGCTATGCGGGATGCGATGCGGGATGCAAAATGCAAGACGTGACAGGAAAATGCATGAACCTAGCCTCAACTTGGAAAACCAAGTGTGCCACTGGATAGAGGGGAAGAAATCACTTGAAAACGATATAAAGATCATAGGAATCGGAGTTACGGTTTGGAAATGGCAAGCGTTTTACGAAATGAACCGGTGTGCGATTTACAGCAAGTAGGCACCTAAATGCAACGAAATGAACATGCTACAGCCACCAAACATGACAACAAAATACATGGCAGGGATCCCACAAGATGCTTAACAAATCACTAGCACTGAGCCACGGCCAAATTCATCCATTATGAGGTTCAAACAAGCATGGCAAAAACGCAAATGCAAAACAGATTTCAGACTTAGTGAAATTAACACTAGTCTGAAATTTCAGATTACGATGCTCTCTTCGGAGCAGCAAAACAACATGACACATAACCTGAACAAGACAAGTAAGAACATGGAATGGAGCTACTCAACAAGCTTAAAAAAACACCCAAAGTGACCTGGGGCCAAAAGGGTTCACAAAATACTCTAACGAGCACACGAACATAGCTCACGCTCAATCAGTTTTCAGACTTAGTGAAAACTGAGACATGCTGAAATTTAACTCACGAAGGCATGTAAACAAGCTCGATGCACTCACTACGGAGCAAGTCATGGCAAGCCAAGCATATATCCATTAAGAAGGCACAAAATTCTAGCTAGACATGGCAAGAACAATGGCATAGCATGCACGGATCACTAACAATAGCATCGGCAAAATCGCAAACAAGTTGACGATCTGCCTAGATTACCACGAAGCAAAAGTAGAGCATGATTGACTCAAGCTAGAGCACTGCACATATGCAAACAAAGACATGGATGGATAGAGCATAACATGAATAACAAAACTCCCTTACTGATCATCCTCAAAAGAGGCACGGATCACTAGGAAACAAGCTGAACATAAGGCATCATGAGCTAAAATATCCCAGACTTAGTGAAATCCACTAAGTCTGTGAAAACAGAATTCTCAGGTGCCTCTCTTTGCAAGCTTGCACAGGTCACCACACACATCCTAAAAATGCATGGGTGGCACCTCTGGAAAGAAGACAAAATTCTTAACAATTCATCCCAAAGACTCACAGGCATATCATGCACACAATAATCATGGCAAAAATGACAAAAGTCTATGATGAACTAACGGATCTGCAATTTAACTCACGAAGCCTCCTTCTAACAGCAATACGGGCATCAAGATGAACTCAAATGAAAATGATGCAATGGAATGAAATGATGTACATATCGAGACGAACATTTTGATATACTATATGTCTAAAATGGAGCCACGGATGCAAAGATATGATCGGTCAATGATTGCACAAAAATAAGGGTGGAGAGGGAAAAGTCAACCCCAGATCTACGGTTCGTCCGGTTCCAGATCGGATCGACGGTACTGTAGTAGTGGCGTGGCTCCCGAGGTCTCCGGCGAGGCGGCCGGCTCCAGCGAGCTTGGAACAGCGGCGAGGTGGCGGCGAGGAGGCGCGGTCCGGCTGGATCCGGTCCGGGGCGGCGCGGCGGCGAGGGAGGCGAGGTCCGGGCGAGGCGGAGGCCCGAGGCGGAGGGCGGCGATGGCGGCGATGGCGGCGGTGGTGGCTCCAGCCACCGGAGCGCGGGAAGAAGCAGCGGCGCGGCGCGGGCGCCCCTGGCCCAGGCGGCGGCGGGAGAGGGCCGGCTTCGGGCCTCGCGGGCCGGCGCGGATCGCGGCGAAGCGGTCCCCTCTCGGGACAGGTGGCGGCGCGGGATTGGCTCGGGCGGCGCGGGCGGACGCGTCCGGCCGGGGCAGACGTGTCCGTCGGCGGCGGAGGATGTTTTTTTTAGGGTTGGACGGGGAGAAGAAGGGATCCGAATTTGGAGGGGGCTATATATAGGCATAGATGGATCTAGGAGAGTCCAAATGAGGTGCGGTTTTCGGCCACGCGGTCGTGATCGAACGCTCTAGGACATGGAGCAGAGTTTGGTGGGTTTTGGGCCAAATTGGAGGGGTGTTGGGCTGCAACACACACGAGGCCTTTTCGGTCCCTCGGTTAACCGTTGGAGTATCAAACGAAGTCCAAATGGTACGAAACTTGACAGGCGGCCTACCGGTAGTAAACCAAGGCCGCATGGCAAGTCTCGGTCCAATCCGGAAATGTTTAATCCCCACACACGAAAGAAAGCTAGATTTGACCACCGGAGGAGAACGAAGCGCCAGAATGCAAAACGGACAACGGGGAAAATGCTCGAATGTATGAGATGAACATGTATGCAAATGCAATGCACGTGATGACATGATATGAGATGCATGAAAACGAAAACAACCCTCAGAGACAAAGACCCGAACCCGAGAAATAAATATAACTTAACGCCGGAAACGGCAAGAGTTGGAGTACAAATTGGGAAAGTAATATCTGGGGCGTTACAACACTCCACCACTACGAAAAGATCTCGTCCCGAGATCTATGGCTGAAAGAACTCCGGGTACTCAGAACGTAGGTGATCCTCGCGTTCCCAGGTAGCTTCACGGTCGGAATGGTGTGACCACTTGACTTTGAGAAATTTTATTGACTTGTTGCGAGTCCTGCGTTCAGTCTCTTCAAGGATTGTAACTGGTTTCTCACGATAGGAGAGATCTTCTTGGAGCTCAATGTCATCGAAGTTGACGGTGCATTCAGGCGTCTTGAAGCACTTTCGGAGTTGGGAGACATGGAAAACATCATGAACATTTGCAAAGTTTGAAGGAAGCTCGAGTTGATAGGCGAGGTCGCCTCTCTTGCTGACAATCTTGAAAGGTCCGACGTATCTAGGGGCAAGCTTCCCTTTGATACCGAAGCGACGAGTCCCTTTCATAGGAGAGACGTGGAGGTAAACATGATCTCCGATCTCGAAAGCCAAATCACGGTGCTTACTATCATAGTAGCTCTTCTGGCGGGATTGGGCTGCTTTGAGGTTATCACGAATGACCTTGCACATTTCTTCTGCTTCTGTGATTAAGTCATTACCCAGCAGCTGACGTTCACCGGTTTCAGACCAGTTGAGAGGGGTACAACATTTCCTACCATACAGAATTTCAAAAGGGGCCTTGCCCGAACTTGCTTGAAAACTGTTGTTGTATGAGAATTCAGCATAAGGAAGACAATCCTCCCACTTCATGCCGAAGGAGATAACACAAGCCCTGAGCATATCTTCAAGAATCTGGTTGACACGCTCGACTTGACCGCTTGTTTGAGGATGGAAAGCAGTGCTGAAGTGGATGTTGGTGCCCATGGCCTTCTGAAAAGAATCCCAAAACTTGGAGGTAAAGATGCTGCCACGGTCTGAAGATATCACTTGAGGAATACCGTGCAGAGAGACAATTCGAGAGGTGTAGAGTTCCGCCAATTGAGCTGCAGTGATTGACTCTTTGATAGGCCGAAAGTGAGCCACATTGGTGAGCTTGTCGATGACAACGAATATAGCATCATTGCCACGCTTGGACTTTGGAAACCCAGTCACGAAGTCCATTTCAATGTGGTCAAACTTCCATTCTGGAATGGCAAGAGGTTGGAGGAGACCTGCTGGCCTTTGGTGTTCTACCTTCACTCTTCTGTAGACATCACATTCATTCACGAATTGAGTGATCTCGCGCTTCATTCGAGTCCACCAATAAGTTTGCTTGAGATCCTGATACATCTTCGTGCTCCCAGGGTGGATGGAGAGGAGAGAATTGTGAGCCTCGTTCATGATCACTTTACGAAGGTCACCTTTGGGTACCACAATTAGATCCTCGAAGAAGAGAGTGTCCTTGTCATCAAGTCGGTAGCGCTTGTACTTGGACTGACTCTTTGCGATACCAATCTTCACCTTTTTCACTATAGCATCAAGAAGCTGGGCTTGGCGAATCTGGTCTTCCAAGGTAGGAGAGACTTGAAGGTTGGCGAGGAAACCTTGAGGAACAATTTGCAGATTAAGTTTGCAGAAAGCTTCACAAAGCGCGGGTTGATAAGGCTTCAGAATCAGACTGTTGCAATATGCTTTTCTGCTCAAAGCGTCAGCAATCACATTGGCCTTGCCTGGAGTATACTCTATACTCGGATTGTACTCTTGAATCATTTCGACCCATCGAGTCTGCCTGAGGTTGAGATTAGGCTGAGTGAAGATGTACTTGAGACTCTTGTGATCAGTGAAAATATCCACTTTTCTTCCCAATAGAACATGTCTCCAAGTCAACAAAAGCATGCACAACTGCCGCCAACTCGAGATCATGAGTGGGGTAGTTATTCTCATTGGGCTTCAACTGGCGAGAGGTATAAGCAACAACTTTCTTCTCTTGCATCAGTACAGCACCGAGACCTTGGAGAGAGGCATCACAAAAGACCTCGTACGGCTTGGATTCATCAGGCGGAGTCAGAACTGGAGCAGTGATCAACTTCTCTTTCAAAGTGTTGAAAGCAATATCACACTCCGGAGACCAAACGTACTTGACGTGCTTCTGAAGAAGATTTGAGAGAGGCTTCGCGATCTTAGAAAAGTTTTCAACGAATCTTCGGCAGTAGCTTGCGAGACCGAGGAAGCTACGTAGTTGCTTCACGTTATGAGGAGGTTCCCAATTAACAATTGCAGACACCTTCTTAGGATTCACGGAAATGCCCTTGGCATAGATGATATGACCAAGATAAAGCACCTCATCAAGCCAAAATTCACACTTGGAGAACTTGGCATAGAACTGATGTTCCCTGAGCTTGTCAAGAACCAAATGCAAGTGCTTGGCATGATCTTCCTTGTTCTTCGAGAAAACCAGAATGCCGTCGAGATAGACCAAAACAAAGTCATTAGTGTAGGGGTTGAAGATGAAGTTCATCATGCGAGAGAACGTCGGAGCAGCGTTGGCGAGGCCAAAAGACATGACAGTGTATTCATATGACCCATAGCTTGTCCTGAAAGCCGTCTTGGGAATATCTTGCTCACGAATTCGAATCTGATGATAACCCATATGGAGATCAAGCTTGGAGAATACTTGGGCACCCTTGAGTTGTTCAAACAGCTCATTGATGTTGGGAAGTGGATATTTGTTCTTGATGGTCTTCTTGTTCAATGGACGATAATCAACACAAAGTCGGTCCGTTCCATCCTTCTTCTTCACAAAAAGAACACCACAACCCCACGACAAAGTACTAGGCCGAATGAGACCCATTCTTTCTTAAACATCGAGTTGTTTCTTCAACTCCTTCAACTCTTCAGGGCCAAGCTTGTAGGTTCGTTTGGACACAGGTTCCGTACCGGGCTCAAGTTCAATAACAAATTCAACGGGCCGGTGCGGAGGCATTCCTGGGAGCTCTTCTGGGAAGACGTCTTGATACTCACAAACAACCGGAATCTGCGAAATAGCATCCAATTCACCCTTCTCATTGAGAGAAAACAACCGGATGGTATTATCCCGAGCAGGAAAGACAATGACATCCTCAGACGAATGAGTCAGTTGAATCTGCCTGGCTGCACAATCAAGCTGAGCTTTATGCTTAGAGAGCCAGTCCATCCCGAGAATAAGATCGATATCCGAATCACCAAGAACCGTTGGAGAAGCCAGAAACTTGAAATCACCCATCATGATAGAAATATCCGGAGCAATGGAGTTAGCCTGCATGCGCCTACCAGGAGAGACGACTGCTAATGGACTATGCAAAATTTGCTAAGCCAAACCATGCCTAGATGTAAATGGCCTCGAGATGAAACAATGCGAAGCACCTGTATCAAAAAGAACTTTTGCAGGAATATCATTAACAGGAAGGTTACCCATGATGATATCTGACGAATCCTCTGCCTGAGCTGCGTTCATCAAGTTGACCTTGGCGGACTTGGGGTTATGCTTGACCACAGCTGTACTTGCCGATCTCACAGGAGGAGGAGGAGGAAGACGCCTCTGGTTGAAACACTTGTTGGCGTAGTGACCCTTCTATTGGCACTTGTTGCACGTGACCTCTGAAAGCGGACGGTGGTACGGAGCACTCGATCTTGAAGCTTGAGACGAAGTCTTGTTCTGAAAGCCTGGGTTGGGTGGGTGGGAAGAACCACTGCCACCTTTGCTCTTCTGCTGATACGGCTGACGGAACGGAGGAGGAGGAAGCCAATACTTCTGCTGCTTGGCCACTTGAGTAGAGGAAGAAGGCGTAGTGTCTCTGACTCGCTTCCTGGAAGCATCGCACCTCAACTGAGCAGCCTCTTCCTTCAGTGCCATGTTGTAGAACTCATCGTATCTCAGCGGCTCAAAGAGGACAAGAGCGAGCTGAATTTCTTCACGGAGACCACCCCTGAACTGATAGATCATGCTCTTCTCATCAGGAACATCCTGCTTGGCAAAATGGGCGAGCTTCTTGAACAACTTGTTGTAGTCATAGACAGACAAAGAGCCTTGCTTCAGATTGCGGAATTCCTCACGTTTGCTTTCAGTCACACTCTGAGGGATGTGATGAGCTCGGAAATCTCGACGGAAATCATCCCAAGTGATCAAACGTCCACCTCTGGAATCCTTGTACTGCTGGAACCACTCTGCAGCCTGATCTTTGAGCTGGAAAGAAGCGAACTTGACGAAATCTTCAGGCCTGGCGTTGCTGCATTCAAAATGCTTGCCTAGATCCACTAGCCAATCATCGGCATCGGTAGCCTCAACACAATTTCTGAACGTCTTTGGACCATTAGCGAGGAACTAGTTCAGAGTAGCAAAATGGTTCTGATTGTTGCCTTGATTCCCTTGACTGCCATGATTGCGCTCTTGGAGGATTTGCATGATCAACTGTGTATTTGCATTGGTTGCGGCCATCACAGCTTGCCAAGCCTCCGGAGGAGGTGGAGGTGGTGGCGGATCAGGATTCGGAGTCGTGCGCATTGGGGGAGCCATCCTGAAGAGGTTGACCACCATTAGCACATAAATAGACAAATATTGAAGCTGAATCCAACAGACTGAAAATTGCAACATAAAGTCTTCACATCCGAACAAAATGAACGAATGCACTTCTCTTGAAGTGGTCACATATTCCTAAATTGCGAAGCCACGTAGAATTAGGTAGAAGAGGTAAATCAAAAAGGAATGGAATCAACATATGACTTCGAAGCAACTCGAATACCACAACTCAAAATAAAACCAAGGAGTGGCTTGCGAAATAAGCCGGAACAAACATATGATAGAAATTTCGTCCGAAGTTTTCATGGTGGGACCTACACGGGCTCGATCGTACAGCACCATCATGTACAAGGCAGTGCACATGACATACGAAGCGTCCCCAAGTCAGCATAGCCAAGGACTCTTTAAGACACAACGAGACCACTGTAAAATCGACCGTGAATAGGCGAACCACTAGACGTCGAACCCCAATTTCATATCATACATCTGTCAGAAAAGATATCCTAAGAGCTACTTGTATTCCCACCTATGAAACTCCCGAAACTTTCCGGTTATGCAATCAGGTGTTCGGGATATAGGGGAAGCATAATATCTCACCCAAACTAGCAAATCCTACATCCAGCTGTATCCATCCTTCAACTCATAACCAAGAAACCTTCGGAAACCATCTACCTCAACCTTCGAAAAGCATCCGTTATACAAGTTATGGCGATACTCCCGAACTCCCGCCCCAGTACTGGGTGGCGTCGAGGTTATCTCACCAATGAACTGCATAAAGGAGATTTTCGATGTCAACAAACATATCTCAAGTATTCCAGAATTGCAAGGATAAAATTATGATGACAACACCTCAGAGCTCAACTCCCCGGGACACTTCCACTAAACCCCTGACAGGAGGCACCAAGACAGTATTCTCATCATAAGCCATTGGAACAAATCCAAGATACTCGCGTGATCCTAAATTTTTTTTGTGAAATTTGAGAAGAGAAGAGTCAAAACTCTATGTCAGGATGCCTTACCAGAGCGATGAGGAGACTGGGAAGTAAAAAGAATTCCTAAGCTCTCCGATATATAATTCCTAAATGACTCAAAACATTTTTCTAGACACAACTCGGCTGCTAAAAACGATCAAGCAATAAGCAATGGGGGCTCCTAAGGTCGGGGAAGGCTCTGATACCAACTTGTAACGCCCTCGATGCGGCTATATCTCCCACGTGTCGAGGCACGACTTAGAGGCATAACCGCATTGAAAGCAATGTCGCAAGTTAGGAAATCATCACACATCCCATGTATATAAATAATATAAAGGGGAGGTACATAGTTGGCTTACACTCGCCACGTCACATCAAAGTACATAAATAACATACATCATACAAACACTCATGGCCCAACTACGGCGCCAAAATAAAAGACAACCCAACAAGCGACATAGGTCCCGATCACCCCAACTAGGCACCACTACTGATCATCAGGAAAAGACACATAGTAACGCTGAGAATCCTCGTCGTACTCCCACTTGAGCTCAAGCGCGCCATCTGGAGCTGTGTCATCTGTCCCTGCTTGCATAAGCATCTGCGTGTTGGCGTTGGTAGCGGCCATCACAGCTTGCCATGCCTCCGGAGGTGGTGGTGGCGGCGGCGGATCCGGATTCTAACGTGTTGGAGGAGCCATCCTAAAGAGGGTGACTTCCGTTAGCATCTCGACACAGATATATATTCAAGCTGAATCAAAAGGATCAAAATTGCAACATATAGTCTCAACATTTGAACAAGAATGAATGAATGCAATCGAAATTAAATGGTCACACTTCCATAAATTGAGAAGCCACTTAGATAGAGGTAGATGAATAAAACAACAAAGTACGGACAAGAACAAATACTTGGTGAGTATTACCCAATCACAAACCAAATATCTGCGGAAGAAATACTAGAGCTACATGAATTCCCACCTATGAAACTCCCGAAATTTTGCCTGTTATGCAATCAGGTGTTGGGGATACAGGGGAAGCATAATATCTCACCCAAGCAAATCCTACATCTAGCTGTATCCATCCTTCAACACATAACCAAGAAACCTTCGGAAATCATTTACCTCAACCTTTGAAAAGCATCCGTTATACGAGTTATGGCAATACTCCCAAACTCCTGCCCCAGTACTGGGTGGCGTCGAGGTTATCACACCAACAACTGCATAAAAGAGATTTTCGATGTCGGCGAAACACATGTATTCCAGAACTGCAATGATAAAATTGTGACGACAACACCTCGGAGCTCAACTCCCCGGGACATTTCCACAACTCCTAAATGTCAGGAGGCACCAAGAACAATGTTCTCGTCACAAAACCATTGAAACGATTCCAAGATACCCGCATGATCCTAAATTTTTTTTAGTGAAATTTGAGAAGAGAAGGGTCAAAACTCTACATCAGGATGCCTCACCAAAGCGACGAAGGGACTGAGGAGTCAAAACTCTACGTCCGATATATATAATTCTGAAAGACTCAAAACATTTTTCTAGACTCAACAACGCCAGGGATTCGATCAAGCAGGGGGCTCCTAAGTCGGGGAAGGCTTTGATTACCAACTTGTAACGCCCATGATGCGGCTATATCTCCCACGTGTCAGAGCACGACTTAGAGGCATAACCACATTGTAAGAAATGTCGCAAGAGGGGTAATCTTTACATATCCCATGTACTGAATAAGGAAAGGAGGTACATAGTTGGCTTACAATCGCCACGTCACACAATACATAAATATGGCATTACAATCATCTAGATACAATCAAGGTCCGACTACGGAACCAAAATAAAGACAAACCCAAATGCATAATGTCCCCGATCGACCCAACTGGGCTCCACTACTGATCGTCTGGAAAGGAAACGTAATATCGTCCTGAGTCCTCATCGAGCTCCCACTTGACTTAGTCGTATCTCCTGGAACGGTATCATCGGTCCCTGCATCTGGTTTTGGAAGTAATCTGTGAGTCATGGGGACTCAGCAATCTCACACCCTCGCAATCAAGACTATTTAAGCTTATAGGTAGGGAAAAGGTATGAGGTGGAGCCGCAGTAAGCACTAGCATATATGGTGGCTAACATACGCAAATGAGAGCGAGAAGAGAAGGCAACGCACAATCGAGAAACTATGATCAAGAAGTGATCCTAGAACAACCTACATTCAAGCATAACTCGAGATCGTGTTCTCTTCCCGGACTCCGCCGAAAAGAGACCATCACGGCCACACATGCTGTTGATTCATTTTAATTAAGATTTAGTTTCAAGTTTTCTACAACCAGACATTAACAAATTCCCATCTGCCCATAACCGCGGGCACGGCTTTCAAAAGTTCAAAATCCCTGCAGGGTTGTCCCTACTTAGCCGATCACAAGCTCTCACGGTCAACGAATGATATTCCTTCTCGCAAGACAACCCGATCAGACTCGGAATCCCGGTTACAAGACATCTCGACAATGGTACTAAACCAGCAAAACAACCCGCTGTGCTGACAAATCCCGATAGGAGCTGCACATATCTCGTTCTCAGGGCACACCGGATAAGCTAAGCGTACGGGAGCCAACGTAACCCAATTTGCCAAGGGACGGCCCCGCACGGTGCTCTAGGTTGGACCAACACTCAAAGGAGCACTGGCCCGAGGGTTTAAAATAAAGATGACCCTTGAGTCCGCGAAACCCAAGGGAAAAAAGGCTAGGTGGCAAATGGTAAAACCAGTGTTGGGCCTTGCTCGAGGAGCTTTATTCAAGGCGAACTGTCAAGGGCTTCCCATTATAATCCAACCGTGTAAGGAACACAAAATCAAGGAACATAACACCGGTATGACGGAAACTAGGGCGGCAAGAGTGGAATAAAACACCAGGCATAAGGCCGAGCCTTCCACCCTTTACCAAGTGTATAGATGCATTAAAGTAGACAAGATATAATAGTGATATCCCAACAATAACCATGTTCCAACAAGGAACAAACTCCAATTTTCACCTCCAACTAGCAACGCTATAAGAGCGGTTGAGCAAGCCGGTAACATTGCCAAACAACGGTTTGCTAGGACAAGGTGGGTTAGAGGCTTGACCTGGCAATTTGGGAGGCATGATAAGAAAGTGGTAGGTATCGTAGCATAGGCTTAGCAATAGAGCGAGCATCTAGCAAGCAAAGATAGAAGTGATTTCGAGGGTATGGTCATCTTGCCTACAAAGTTCTCCGAGTTGACGTTAGCTTGATCCTCGTAAGCGTACTCAACGGGTTCCTCGATCACGTACTCGTCTCCTGGCTCTACCCAAAGCAAGAACACAAGCAAAGGGAGACACAATCAACCACGGTGCAATGCGCAAGCAACATGATGCAAAGCATGGCATGATATGCGGGATGTGATATGCAATGCATATGCATGCTTCAGAAAGAAAGAATGAACCTGGCCTCAACTTGGAAAACCAAGAGTGCCGCTGGAAAGATGAGTTGATTTCGATCGAAATCGATATAAAGATCACCGGAATCGGATGCACGGTTTGCAAATGACAAGCAAAACAAATATGGCACTGATCTGCGATTATTAGCACGAGGCCATCTAAATGCATCAAGAACAACAAGCTACTGCAATCTAACATATCAACAAATCACATGGCAATGATCCACTAAATATTCTTGACAAAAGATGAACACTGAGCTATGGCTAAATCACTCATTAGCAGGTTGAAACAAGCATGGCAAAAGTGCAAAAGATAACAGGTTTACAGACTTGGTGAAAATAACATGTCAGGATTTAACATCAGGAAGCAATGTTTAGAGGAAGATAACAACATGCTACAGGAACATATCATGGCAAAAGCAAGGCATGGCATGAAACTACTCAAAGCATACAGCAAAAGTCCCTTACTGACCATAAGCCAAAAGGGATCAGAAAATACAATGGCAACCATGTGACATAGCAAGTTTCGTTTACAGATTCAGACTTTGTAGAAAACTGGAACATGGCAAAACAGATTGACATAGGCATGTTTACGAGCTAGATGCACTCAACACAAGGCATTGCATGACAAACTAAGCATACACCCGACAAGTAGGCATGATGAATAAGCTAACCATGGCAAGAACACTCTCATAGCATGCATGGATCAACTACAACAACCTCGGCAAAATTGCTTAACACGTAAACAATCTGCCGGGAACATTTTATGCCAAAAGTAGAGCAAGATTGAGTCATGCTAGGGTGCTCCATAATTGCAAACAAAGACATGGATGGATAGATCATAACAATATCTCCAAAACATCCTTACTGAACATGCTCAAAAGAGGCATGGATCACTCTGTAGCAACAAGAATACATGGCATAAAAATATTAACAGGGAAATGACTTAGAAGAATTCTAAGTCCCTGAAATCAGCAACATTACGAGAGCTACTTTGCATTGTTGTGCTAGTCACCCCAAAGAACACAAAAATACATGGCATACACCCCTGTAAAGATGGCATGGCATAATTCAAAACACATGTAGGGCTCAAGTTCATAGGAGGCACACATAAATCATGGCAAAAATGACAAATGACCAAATCCTCATAAGAATATGAAACTAACATTACATAGCACTCTTGCAACAGCATTTAGGGCATCAAGATGAACTCAAATGAACATGGTGCAATGGAATGAAATGAAGTACACATCGAGACGAACAATTTGATATGTTACACGCCCAAAATGGCGCCACGGATGCAAAGTTATGGCATGATGAAATGCTAAAATATTAGAAACTAGGGCAAAAGTCAGCCCTAGGGTTCGTCCAGATCTGGATCCGGCGGCACGCAAAACGAGGTTGACCAGATCCTCGCCGGAGAAGACGAACGCGGTGGCTGGAGTCGGTGGGAGCTGCACGCCGGCGACGAGGAGGCGGCAGTGGGAGGCCGGAGTCGGTGGAGATGGCTCGGGCGGCAGCGGCGGCGGTGCCCCACGGTGGCGGCGACTGGCGATGGCGGGGCGGCGAGGTGGCGGCCGAGGAGGCGGCGCTCGCCGGCGAGGGTGCCAGGCGGCGGTGCGGCGAGCGAAGGCGGCGGGGTCGAGGCGCGGGCGAGCGAAGGCGGCGGCGGGCCGGCTGATTTTCGTCCGGCGGCGCGAGGAGTGGGAGAGGTTAGGGTTTCATTCGGAATTTGGAATGGGGAGGACCTATTTATACATAGAAGGAGCTAGGAGGCTCCAAATTGAGCACGGTTTTCGGCCATGCGATTGTGATCGAGCGACCGAGATAATGGAGGGAGTTTAGGTGGGTTTTGGGTGACTTTGGAGAGGTGTTGGGCTGCAACACACACGATGCCTTTACGGTCCCTCGGTTAATTATTGGATTATCAAACAAAGTCCAAATGGCATGAAACTTGACAGGCGGTCTACCTGTAGTAAACCAAGGCCGCTTTGCAAGTCTCGGTCCAATCCGAGAACGCTTAACACCCGCACACGAAAAGAGGCAAAATGGGACACCGGAGGACATAGGAGCGCCGGAATGCAAAACGGACAACGGGGAAAATGCTCGGATGCATGAGACGAACACGTATGCAAATGCAATGCACATGATGACATGATATGAGATGCATGACAAAGACAAAAGCAACACGGAGACAAAACCCAACAACGAGGAAATATCATAACTTAGTGCCGAAAATGGGAAGAGTTGGAATACAAATATGGCAGGTTACATATGGGGCGTTACATGAAAGCTTGTACAACCCTTTCTTAAAGAGGACCCGCCTCAGGACCAGGTCAACCGTCTCGAGCGTCCTGGAGCGAATGTTGCGGCAGTGGTTACGCGGCAACGCTTGCTAGTACCTTGCCACCCTTGACGCAGCTTCTCGACGACGTTCCTCCCCCAGCACGAGATCCATCCCCCGCATGGCGTTGCTGCGTTTCGTCGAACGCCAGAATCCATGCGGAGCGATGCTTGACCTTGTGAGGGAGGACTGCTTCAGCTCCGTAGATGAGGAAGAACGGAGTCTCGCCCATTGGCTTGGTAGCGGTGGTGCGGATGGACCACAACATGGACTGGAGCTCATCGTGCCAGCCCCTGCCGCAGGCCTCCAGCTTCTTCTTGAAGGTCCTGGTCTTGAGGCCCCTCAGGACCTCAGCGTTGGCGCGCTCAGCCTGACCATTGCTCCTGGGTGGGCAACCGAAGCGTAGCAGATCCTCGTTCCAAGGTTAGCACAGTAGGTTTTAAAGAGGTTACTAGTAAACTGCGAGCTGTTATCTGTGATGATGTGGTTGGGGACCCCGAAGCGGCTCACAAGGCCCTTGATGAACTTGACAGCAGAGCCGGCTGGAATGGTACGGACGGCTTCCACTTCCGCCCACTTGGTGAACTTGTCGATGGCGATGAGAGATAACAGTAGCCCCTGGCACTCGTGCGAACGGGCCTACGATGTCTAGCCCCCAGACCACAAACGGCCACGTGAGCGGGATGGTTTGGAGGCCCTGAGCAGGCTGATGGATTTGCTTGGCGTGGAATTGGCAAGCTTCGCAGGACTTCACTAGCTCGGCTGCATCGTTGAGTGCTGTGGGCCAACAGAATCGGCTGCGGAAGGACTTGCCGACGAGGGTCCATGATGATGAGTGATGTCCACAGTCCCCGCCGTGTATGTCAATCAGCAGCTCCCTCCCTTGATCGCCGGAGATGCAGCGCAGCGTGACATCGTTCGGCCATTTCTTGTAGAACTCGCCGTCTTGAATGCAGTATGCTGTGGCATGTCGAGACACGCGCTCCGCGTCTTCTTCCTTCTCCGACAGTGTCCCGTGCATCAGGTACTCCTTGAACTCCTTGGTCCAGCACTCCTCCTGGGGCTCGAGCGCCAAGAGTAGCCGAGCGCCTGAGGTTGGGCCGCAAGCTGGGGCTCCCATGGCCGGGGGCTGTGGGAGCTCCTCCCAAGGCTGAGTCGTGCTTGAAAGAGGTGGCGTAGCTAACGGCTTGAAGAGCCGCTCTTTGAAGACGCCGGGCTATTGCGGTTGGCGGTTGGATGCTCTCTTGGCGATGTCGTTGTCTTCCTTGTTGGTGCCCCGGGGCACGTGCTGTAGCTCCAAGCTTGAGAACTTCTTTTCCATATTGCGCACCTCCGCAAGGTAGGCCTCCATGTGCTCGTCCTTTGGCTCATACACTTTGTTGGAGAAGTTGACGAGGAGCTGTGAGTCTCCCTTGACGGTGAAGCTTGTTGGAGACCTTCTCGCCATGCTGGAAGCAGAGTTGCACAGCGTAGTAAAGCATGTCCTGAGTGGGCGAGATGAGCACTGCTCCAGCCCCCGCGCCCTGGTGCACAAAGGCGCCATCAATGACCCGGTCGTCTGGTGCCTCACTTCCTGGGGAGGTGGACCGGTCTTCTCCTTCCTCAAGAGCCGGGTCATCTATCCATTGTACCACAAAATCGGCGAGCACGGCTCCCTTGATGACCCTGGTGGTGCTGAACTCCCGCTAGAATGCTTGCAGCTCGATGTTCCATTCAGCGACCCTTTCGGCTGAGTTTGGGCTCCTAAGTACCCTCTCCAATGGGTAAAATGAGACCACCTTGATGGGGTGCCCCTAGAAGTAGTGTCGCAGCTTGCATAAGGCCACCAAGAGTGCAAGCAGGAGCTTTTGCGACATGGGTTAGCATGCCCTTGCGTCCCGCAGTATGGTGCTGATGAAGTACACTGGGTGCTCGACGAGGGCTGGCACACTGTTGAGGCTCGAGTCTTGCGGAGATTGTGGCATATCCTGAGGTGGAGGGTTTCCTGAGACATGGCCATCCTCATGAGTTTCCACGACGTCGGCCTTCTGAGCTTGATCTTCCGCCGCTGATGGCTCTGGTGTGCCTTCCTGACCCTGTGCTGCATCAGCTCTGGCTTGGCGTGGCACAGTCTTGTCTTTGGCGCTCCTCCCGAACCGCCACCAGCGCCGTGCTGGCGGAGTACGGGGTGGCGGTGAGGTAGAGTACCAGAGGCTCGAGAGGCCGTGGCGCCACCATCACCGGGGGACTGGTGAGGTATTTCTTGAGGTCTTGGAAGGCCCGGTTGGCCTGCGGGGTCCACTCGAAGGGGCCTTTCTTCTTCATGAGCTTAAAGAAGGGTAAGGCGTGCTCACCTAGCTTAGAGATGAAATGCCCTAACGCGGTCACCCGTCCTGCCAGCTTTTTCATCTCCTTGAGGGTCTATGGTGGGCTCATGCCTTCGATGGCCTTGATCTTCTCCGGGTTCACCTCGATCCCTTTATCGGATACGAGAAACCCCAGCATCTTGCCAGAGGGGACGCCAAACACGCACTTCTCCTGGTTAAACCTCAAGTTCACCCGGCGCAAACTCTCAAAGGTCTCCTCCAAGTCTTGAATCAACGTCCTCGCCTCGCAAGATTTGACCACTATGTCATCAACGTAGGCCTCTGTGTTCCTGCCGAGCTCCCGCCCCAAGGCGATGTGCATCAGCCGCTGAAAGGTTGCGCCCGCGTTGCGAAGGCTGAAAGGCATGCAGGTGTAGCAGTACACCCCACATGGTGTCAAGAAGGCCGTCTTCTCCACATCCTCCACCGCCATCTTGATCTGATGGTATCCAGAGAACGCATCCAGGAAACATAACAAATGATACTCGGCGGTGGAGTCGATGATTTGATCAATGCGCGGAAGCAGGAACAGATCTTGGGGGCAGGCTTTGTTGAGGTTGGTGAAGTCGACGCACATCCGTTCCTTCCCACCTTTCTTCGGTACTACGATGGGGTTCGCTAGCCATTCAAACTTCTCGGATGGCACCTGCCGCCTCCAGCTTGCTTGTCTCTTGGACGATGAAGGCCTGCTTCTTAGTGGACTGTCGCCTTGCTCGCTGCTTCAGGGGGTATACGTTGGGGCTCACCCTTAGATGATGATGGATTACCTCTCTCGGGACCCCTACCAGCTGATCGGGCTCCCACGCGAATATCTCCTTGTTCGCGCGCAAAAACCTCACCAAAGCTTCTTCTTGTCCTGGGTCAAGGCCGGTTCCTATGGTGAAGGTGGCTCCTGAAGACCCGTCCTCATTGACCGTCACCTGCTTGGTCTCCATCTTGTCTTGGCTGAACAACTGCCTCTTCTTGGTGGGCGCGGTCTCCTTGGCCTCGGGCGCACCGGTGCCGGCTGGCTGTGCCGCTGCTATGGTCTTGAAGGCGAGCCTGAGCACCATCACGACCTCCTTAGTGTCCCCCTTGATGGTGAGGATGCCCTTGCTCCCTGGCATCTTCATGAGGTTGTAGGCCGGGTGAGTCGCCGCCATGAACTGAGCGAGAGCCGGGTAACCGAGGATGGCGTTGTACGGGAGACCGATGCGGGCGATGTCAAAGTCCACCAGTTCGATGCGATGGTTGTCTCGCGTGCCAAAGGTGACAGGGAGGTGGATCTGCCCGAGAGAGTGGGCAACTCGACCACCCACTCCCATGAAGGGCTTGCAGCGGCCGAGCCGCTCGAGTGGCACGTGACGAAGGCTGAAGGCTTCTATGGAGTGCAAGTTGGCGCCGGCGCCGCCGTCGACGAGGGTCTTGGTAACGTCCATGTTGCAGATGGTGGGCGTGCAGAGCATCGGGAGCATCCCGAAGCTGACGGTGGAGTCGGGGTGGTCTTCTGAGACGAAGCTGAGGTCGGCCTCCGGCGCGGCTCAACCCGGCGGAGCCCCCGGGCGCCTGGTGGCTGCCCCAATCTGAGGGAAGAAAGGTTTGACGTGGCGATCTGAAGGTGGTGCTTGAGAGCCACCCAGCAGTGCCGCGACTGCCTGGTGCGCCGGCACCGCATAGCGCGGTGAAGAGGTCGCGTAGTTCCCCCAGGATGCCACCGTGGATCCCGGGATGTTGAGCAGCCAGGCGGTGGCTCGCCGGCGAGGGCCATGGGGAACCAGTTGGCCATGATCTAGTCGTCGCCCTGGCTTTGAGGACGGCCTCCTCGTACGTCAGCAGGAACGGTGCCGGGTCTGCCGCACCGTAGTAATGTGGCAGCATCTCCGGCTTGAACTTGGATGGCCACTGCACTCGCCACAGGGCGGGGCCAGGGCTCAGTACCCAGACTCCCTGTTGCTGGTGGCCGCAGAGGTGGGTGGCGGGGCACCTACCATGGGAGCAAAGCGCGGCGGCGCGGGGCGCGGGTTGGTGGAGAGGAGCTCCGGCGCACCCCTACCTGGCGCGCCAAATGTCAGATGTAGGGTTCCGGGTAACCCTTATGGTCCGAACACTGGTGTGCGCGCGAAGTCTTTCACTCCTACGGATCTACGCTCTAGCTCGGTAAGATCTTGCGGACGAACTCGACGAACTCACAACATAGAAAGACATGGGGTTTATACTAGTTCGGGCCACTGTTGTGGTGTGATACCCTACTCCAGTGTGGTGGTGGTGGATTGCCTCTTAGGCTGATGATGAACCATACAAGGGAAGAACAACCTCCTCAGGTTGAGGTGTTCTTGTGCTTTCAGACTTGTGTGTATCTCTGGGTCTGATGATATCTCTCTCTACTGTGTTGTCTAGTCCTATTTATAGAGGCCCTAGTCCTCTTCCCAAATAGCGGGAAGGGAGCCAACAATGGCGGGCAAATTTGAAGGGGGGCAGCTAGTACAAGCTATCCTAACAAAAGCAGTCTTCGCCTGCGAAAAGCTCTGGGGTGACCCCGTCTTGGGCTCCACGATGACCTCCGTCTTGCAGTCCTCTTGGTCTTGGTCTTGTTGCACCGAAATGGCAACCTTTGCCTGAGGCCTCGGTACTCCGCGGCTCCGCTTGCCTCCTTTGCACCAAAGAGGAAATAAGGACGCTGCGCACTGGCGCCCGCCTTGCGCCCGCCTAGTGTCAATTGTCATGGCTCACATCATGAGAACTTTGTGAGGTTCGCCTCGCCTTGATATCTCCGCTCCACGTGAGCCTGCCTGGCTCGACAACTCCAGAGGAGGTCTTGCGTCGTCCGCCTCGCGAGGCTTGGCCCCTCGCGAGGGTCTTTGATGCCTTGTTGACGAAGATGGGCCGTACGGCTTGCTGATTGGCCATGCCGTGGGCCGCAGGTAGGCAGGTCTAGGGACCCCCATTCCCAGAACACTGACACCCGCCGATGGGAGCCGTCTGAGCAACATGGGCGGCGAGGGCAGCCCGGCGCTCGGCACAAGCGCGGCGCGCGTCTGCCATGTAGACGACAAAGCAACAGAGCGCGGAGCAACAAAAGGAAGCTTCGGCGCACCCCTTCCTGGCGTGCCAAATGTCGGATCACGGGTTCCGGAAAACCCTTGAGGTTCAAACACTGGGGCTGCACGCGATGTTTTTCTCCCTATCGATCCACGCCCTAGCTCTCTAAGATCTTCGGGACGAACTCAACGAACTCACAACACAGAGAGACACAAGATTTATACTAGTTCGGGCCACCATTGTGGTGTAATACCCTACTCCAGTGTGGTGGTGGATTGCCTCTGGGGCTGATGATGAATAGTACAAGGGGAAGAACAACCTCCCGAGGTTGAGGTGTTCTTGTGCTTGGTGAACTTGTGTGGGTGAGATGATCTTGGATCCGCTCTCGACTTGTGATAAGGTCGATGCTCTCTACCTCTACTGTGGTGGCTACTTCTACTTATATAGGCCCTGGTCCTCTCCCCAAATATTGAGCGGGAAGTGAGCCAACAATGGCCAATTCAAAAGGGGACAGCTAGTACAAGTTATCCTGACAAAAGGTGGTCTTTGCCTGCCAAAGGTTCTGGTGATGACGCCGCCTTGGGCTCCATGGTGACCTTCGTCCTGCCGTCCTGCTGGTCTTGGTCTCGTTGCACAAATATGGAAACCTTTTCTTGATGCCTCGGTACTCCACGCCTGCGCTTTCCCCCTTGGCACCAAAGGGGAAACAAGGACACTGCGCCCGCTGGCGCCCGCCTGGTCTCGATCGTCATGGCTCGCGTCATGAGGACCTCGCGAGATTTGCCTTTCCTTGATCTCTCCGCCCCTCGTGAGCCTCCCTGGCGAGGCCGCTTCTGAGGAGGTCTTGCATCGTCCACCTCGCGAGGTGTAACGCCCTCGATGCGGCTATATCTCCCACGTGTCAAGGCACGACTTAGAGGCATAACCGCATTGAAAGCAATGTCGCAAGTTAGGAAATCATCACACATCCCATGTACATAAATAATATAAACGGGAGGTACATAGTTGGCTTACACTCGCCACGTCACATCAAAGTACATAAATAACATACATCATCCAAACACTCATGGCCCGACTACGGCGCCAAAATAAAAGACAACCCAACAAGCGACATAGGTCCCGATCACCCCAACTGGGCACCACTACTGATCATCAGGAAAAGACACATAGTAACACTGAGAATCCTCGTCGTACTCCCACTTGAGCTCAAGCGCGCCATCTGGAGCTGTGTCATCTGTCCCTGCATCTGGTGTAATAGTACTCTGTGAGCCACAGGGACTCAGCAATCTCGCACCCTCGCGATCAAGACTATTTAAGCTTAATAGGTAGGAAAGGGGTAATGTAAGTGGAGCTGCAGCAAGCGACTAGCATATATGGTGGCTAACTTATTCGCAAAAGAGAGCGAGAAGAGGAGGCAAAGCACGAGCGGTAAACTAGAGAGCAACCTGTGCAAACATAACTCCAATACCGTGTCCGCTTCCCGGACTCCGCCGAGAAGAGGCCATCACGGCAACACACTCAGTTGATTCATTTTAATTGATTAAGGTTCAAGTTATCTACAACCGGACATTAACAAATTCCCATCTGCCCATAACCGCGGGCACAGCTTTCGAAAGATCAATCCCTGCAGGGGGTCCCAACTTAGCCCATAACAAGCTCTCACGGTCAATGAAGGAATAGACCTCCACCCAAGACACACCGATCAGACTCGGTATCTCGGTACAACAAGATGATTCGACAGGTTAAAACAAGTCCAGCAACACCGCCCGAATGTGCCGACAAATCCCGATAGGAGCTGCACATATCTCTTTCTCAGGGCACACTCAGATTGTCTTAGGTACGGGTAGGCCAGCCCAGAGTTGCCCCTGGTGGCCATCGGCAGCTGACAGTTGGACCAACACTCAGAGGAGCACTGGCCCGGGGGGGGGGGGGGTTAAAATAAGATGACCCTCGGGCTCCGGAAACCCAAGGGAAAAAGAGGCTAGGTGGCAAATGGTAAAACCAATGTTGGGCATTGCTGGGAAAGCTTTAATCAAGGCGAACTATCAAGGGGTTCCCATTATAGCCCAACCGCGTAAGGGACGCAACAATCCGGAAACATAACACCGATATGACGGAAACTAGGGCGGCAAGAGTGGAACAAAACACTAGGCGAGAGGCCGAGCCTTTCACCCTTTACCAAGTATATAGGTGCATTAAGATAACATGGCAATATAGTGATATCCCAACAAGTAAATAAATGTTCCAATAAGGAACGGCTCCAATCTTCACCTGCAACTAGCAACGCTATAAGAGGGCTGAGCAAAGTGGTAACATAGCCAATCAACGGTTTGCTAGGACAATGGTGGGTTAGAGGCTCAACATCGCAATTGGGAGGCTGACAAGCAAGTGGTAGGCATCATAGCAATGGCATAGCAAAAGAGCGAGCAAACTAGCATAGCAAAGATAGTAGTGATTTCGAGGGTATGATCATCTTGCCTGCACAGTTGTCAGAGTTGACTGGATCCTCAAAAGCAAACTCAACAGGCTCCTCGTTAGCTGACTCGTCTCTCGGCTCTACCCAACAACACAAACAAGCAACAAGGGTACAATCAACCACGTGCAAACTCAAGAAATAAGATGCAATGATGGTATGCTATGCGGGATGCGATGCGGGATGCAAAATGCAAGACGTGACAGGAAAATGCATGAACCTGGCCTCAACTTGGAAAACCAAGTGTGCCACTGGATAGAGGGGAAGAAATCACTTGAAAACGATATAAAGATCATAGGAATCGGAGTTACGGTTTGGAAATGGCAAGCGTTTTACGAAATGAACCGGTGTGCGATTTACAGCAAGTAGGCACCTAAATGCAACGAAATGAACATGCTACAGCCACCAAACATGACAACAAAATACATGGCAGGGATCCCACAAGATGCTTAACAAATCACTAGCACTGAGCCACGGCCAAATTCATCCATTATGAGGTTCAAACAAGCATGGCAAAAACGCAAATGCAAAACAGATTTCAGACTTAGTGAAATTAACACTAGTCTGAAATTTCAGATTACGATGCTCTCTTCGGAGCAGCAAAACAACATGACACATAACCTGAACAAGACAAGTAAGAACATGGAATGGAGCTACTCAACAAGCTTAAAAAAACACCCAAAGTGACCTGGGGCCAAAAGGGTTCACAAAATACTCTAACGAGCACACGAACATAGCTCACGCTCAATCAGTTTTCAGACTTAGTGAAAACTGAGACATGCTGAAATTTAACTCACGAAGGCATGTAAACGAGCTCGATGCACTCACTACGGAGCAAGTCATGGCAAGCCAAGCATATATCCATTAAGAAGGCACAAAATTCTAGCTAGACATGGCAAGAACAATGGCATAGCATGCACGGATCACTAACAATAGCATCGGCAAAATCGCAAACAAGTTGACGATCTGCCTAGATTACCACGAAGCAAAAGTAGAGCATGATTGACTCAAGCTAGAGCACTGCACATATGCAAACAAAGACATGGATGGATAGAGCATAACATGAATAACAAAACTCCCTTACTGATCATCCTCAAAAGAGGCACGGATCACTAGGAAACAAGCTGAACATAAGGCATCATGAGCTAAAATATCCCAGACTTAGTGAAATCCACTAAGTCTGTGAAAACAGAATTCTCAGGTGCCTCTCTTTGCAAGCTTGCACAGGTCACCACACACATCCTAAAAATGCATGGGTGGCACCTCTGGAAAGAAGACAAAATTCTTAACAATTCATCCCAAAGACTCACAGGCATATCATGCACACAATAATCATGGCAAAAATGACAAAAGTCTATGATGAACTAACGGATCTGCAATTTAACTCACGAAGCCTCCTTCTAACAGCAATACGGGCATCAAGATGAACTCAAATGAAAATGATGCAATGGAATGAAATGATGTACATATCGAGACGAACATTTTGATATACTATATGTCTAAAATGGAGCCACGGATGCAAAGATATGATCGGTCAATGATTGCACAAAAATAAGGGTGGAGAGGGAAAAGTCAACCCCAGATCTACGGTTCGTCCGGTTCCAGATCGAATCGGCGGTACTGTAGTAGTGGCGTGGCTCCCGAGGTCTCCGGCGAGGCGGCCGGCTCCAGCGAGCTTGGAACAGCGGCGAGGTGGCGGCGAGGAGGCGCGGTCCGGCTGGATCCGGTCCGGGGCGGCGCGGCGGCGAGGGAGGCGAGGTCCGGGCGAGGCGGAGGCCCGAGGCAGAGGGCGGCGATGGCGGCGATGGCGGCGGTGGTGGCTCCAGCCACCGGAGCGCGGGAAGAAGCAGCGGCGCGGCGCGGGCGCCCCTGGCCCAGGCGGCGGCGGGAGAGGGCCGGCTTCGGGCCTCGCGGGCCGGCGCGGATCGCGGCGAAGCGGTCCCCTCTCGGGACAGGTGGCGGCGCGGGATTGGCTCGGGCGGCGCGGGCGGACGCGTCCGGCCGGGGCAGACGTGTCCGTCGGCGGCGGAGGATGTTTTTTTTAGGGTTGGACGGGGAGAAGAAGGGATCCGAATTTGGAGGGGGCTATATATAGGCATAGATGGATCTAGGAGAGTCCAAATGAGGTGCGGTTTTCGGCCACGCGGTCGTGATCGAACGCTCTAGGACATGGAGCAGAGTTTGGTGGGTTTTGGGCCAAATTGGAGGGGTGTTGGGCTGCAACACACACGAGGCCTTTTCGGTCCCTCGGTTAACCGTTGGAGTATCAAACGAAGTCCAAATGGTACGAAACTTGACAGGCGGCCTACCGGTAGTAAACCAAGGCCGCATGGCAAGTCTCGGTCCAATCCGGAAATGTTTAATCCCCACACACGAAAGAAAGCTAGATTTGACCACCGGAGGAGAACGAAGCGCCAGAATGCAAAACGGACAACGGGGAAAATGCTCGAATGTATGAGATGAACATGTATGCAAATGCAATGCACGTGATGACATGATATGAGATGCATGAAAACGAAAACAACCCTCAGAGACAAAGACCCGAACCCGAGAAATAAATATAACTTAACGCCGGAAACGGCAAGAGTTGGAGTACAAATTGGGAAAGTAATATCTGGGGCGTTACAACACTCCACCACTACGAAAAGATCTCGTCCCGAGATCTATGGCTGAAAGAACTCCGGGTACTCAGAACGTAGGTGATCCTCGCGTTCCCAGGTAGCTTCACGGTCGGAATGGTGTGACCACTTGACTTTGAGAAATTTTATTGACTTGTTGCGAGTCCTGCGTTCAGTCTCTTCAAGGATTGTAACTGGTTTCTCACGATAGGAGAGATCTTCTTGGAGCTCAATGTCATCGAAGTTGACGGTGCATTCAGGCGTCTTGAAGCACTTTCGGAGTTGGGAGACATGGAAAACATCATGAACATTTGCAAAGTTTGAAGGAAGCTCGAGTTGATAGGCGAGGTCGCCTCTCTTGCTGACAATCTTGAAAGGTCCGACGTATCTAGGGGCAAGCTTCCCTTTGATACCGAAGCGACGAGTCCCTTTCATAGGAGAGACGTGGAGGTAAACATGATCTCCGATCTCGAAAGCCAAATCACGGTGCTTACTATCATAGTAGCTCTTCTGGCGGGATTGGGCTGCTTTGAGGTTATCACGAATGACCTTGCACATTTCTTCTGCTTCTGTGATTAAGTCATTACCCAGCAGCTGACGTTCACCGGTTTCAGACCAGTTGAGAGGGGTACAACATTTCCTACCATACAGAATTTCAAAAGGGGCCTTGCCCGAACTTGCTTGAAAACTGTTGTTGTATGAGAATTCAGCATAAGGAAGACAATCCTCCCACTTCATGCCGAAGGAGATAACACAAGCCCTGAGCATATCTTCAAGAATCTGGTTGACACGCTCGACTTGACCGCTTGTTTGAGGATGGAAAGCAGTGCTGAAGTGGATGTTGGTGCCCATGGCCTTCTGAAAAGAATCCCAAAACTTGGAGGTAAAGATGCTGCCACGGTCTGAAGATATCACTTGAGGAATACCGTGCAGAGAGACAATTCGAGAGGTGTAGAGTTCCGCCAATTGAGCTGCAGTGATTGACTCTTTGATAGGCCGAAAGTGAGCCACATTGGTGAGCTTGTCGATGACAACGAATATAGCATCATTGCCACGCTTGGACTTTGGAAACCCAGTCACGAAGTCCATTTCAATGTGGTCAAACTTCCATTCTGGAATGGCAAGAGGTTGGAGGAGACCTGCTGGCCTTTGGTGTTCTACCTTCACTCTTCTGTAGACATCACATTCATTCACGAATTGAGTGATCTCGCGCTTCATTCGAGTCCACCAATAAGTTTGCTTGAGATCCTGATACATCTTCGTGCTCCCAGGGTGGATGGAGAGGAGAGAATTGTGAGCCTCGTTCATGATCACTTTACGAAGGTCACCTTTGGGTACCACAATTAGATCCTCGAAGAAGAGAGTGTCCTTGTCATCAAGTCGGTAGCGCTTGTACTTGGACTGACTCTTTGCGATACCAATCTTCACCTTTTTCACTATAGCATCAAGAAGCTGGGCTTGGCGAATCTGGTCTTCCAAGGTAGGAGAGACTTGAAGGTTGGCGAGGAAACCTTGAGGAACAATTTGCAGATTAAGTTTGCAGAAAGCTTCACAAAGCGCGGGTTGATAAGGCTTCAGAATCAGACTGTTGCAATATGCTTTTCTGCTCAAAGCGTCAGCAATCACATTGGCCTTGCCTGGAGTATACTCTATACTCGGATTGTACTCTTGAATCATTTCGACCCATCGAGTCTGCCTGAGGTTGAGATTAGGCTGAGTGAAGATGTACTTGAGACTCTTGTGATCAGTGAAAATATCCACTTTTCTTCCCAATAGAACATGTCTCCAAGTCAACAAAAGCATGCACAACTGCCGCCAACTCGAGATCATGAGTGGGGTAGTTATTCTCATTGGGCTTCAACTGGCGAGAGGTATAAGCAACAACTTTCTTCTCTTGCATCAGTACAGCACCGAGACCTTGGAGAGAGGCATCACAAAAGACCTCGTACGGCTTGGATTCATCAGGCGGAGTCAGAACTGGAGCAGTGATCAACTTCTCTTTCAAAGTGTTGAAAGCAATATCACACTCCGGAGACCAAACGTACTTGACGTGCTTCTGAAGAAGATTTGAGAGAGGCTTCGCGATCTTAGAAAAGTTTTCAACGAATCTTCGGCAGTAGCTTGCGAGACCGAGGAAGCTACGTAGTTGCTTCACGTTATGAGGAGGTTCCCAATTAACAATTGCAGACACCTTCTTAGGATTCACGGAAATGCCCTTGGCATAGATGATATGACCAAGATAAAGCACCTCATCAAGCCAAAATTCACACTTGGAGAACTTGGCATAGAACTGATGTTCCCTGAGCTTGTCAAGAACCAAATGCAAGTGCTTGGCATGATCTTCCTTGTTCTTCGAGAAAACCAGAATGCCGTCGAGATAGACCAAAACAAAGTCATTAGTGTAGGGGTTGAAGATGAAGTTCATCATGCGAGAGAACGTCGGAGCAGCGTTGGCGAGGCCAAAAGACATGACAGTGTATTCATATGACCCATAGCTTGTCCTGAAAGCCGTCTTGGGAATATCTTGCTCACGAATTCGAATCTGATGATAACCCATATGGAGATCAAGCTTGGAGAATACTTGGGCACCCTTGAGTTGTTCAAACAGCTCATTGATGTTGGGAAGTGGATATTTGTTCTTGATGGTCTTCTTGTTCAATGGACGATAATCAACACAAAGTCGGTCCGTTCCATCCTTCTTCTTCACAAAAAGAACACCACAACCCCACGACAAAGTACTAGGCCGAATGAGACCCATTCTTTCTTAAACATCGAGTTGTTTCTTCAACTCCTTCAACTCTTCAGGGCCAAGCTTGTAGGGACGTTTGCACACAGGTTCCATACCGGGCTCAAGTTCAATAACAAATTCAACGGGCCGGTGCGGAGGCATTCCTGGGAGCTCTTCTGGGAAGACGTCTTGATACTCACAAACAACCGGAATCTGCGAAATAGCATCCAATTCACCCTTCTCATTGAGAGAAAACAACCGGATGGTATTATCCCGAGCAGGAAAGACAATGACATCCTCAGACGAATGAGTCAGTTGAATCTGCCTGGCTGCACAATCAAGCTGAGCTTTATGCTTAGAGAGCCAGTCCATCCCGAGAATAAGATCGATATCCGAATCACCAAGAACCGTTGGAGAAGCCAGAAACTTGAAATCACCCATCATGATAGAAATATCCGGAGCAATGGAGTTAGCCTGCATGCGCCTACCAGGAGAGACGACTGCTAATGGACTATGCAAAATTTGCTAAGCCAAACCATGCCTAGATGTAAATGGCCTCGAGATGAAACAATGCGAAGCACCTGTATCAAAAAGAACTTTTGCAGGAATATCATTAACAGGAAGGTTACCCATGATGACATCTGACGAATCCTCTGCCTGAGCTGCGTTCATCAAGTTGACCTTGGCGGACTTGGGGTTATGCTTGACCACAGCTGTACTTGCCGATCTCACAGGAGGAGGAGGAGGAAGACGCCTCTGGTTGAAACACTTGTTGGCGTAGTGACCCTTCTATTGGCACTTGTTGCACGTGACCTCTGAAAGCGGACGGTGGTACGGAGCACTCGATCTTGAAGCTTGAGACGAAGTCTTGTTCTGAAAGCCTGGGTTGGGTGGGTGGGAAGAACCACTGCCACCTTTGCTCTTCTGCTGATACGGCTGACGGAACGGAGGAGGAGGAAGCCAATACTTCTGCTGCTTGGCCACTTGAGTAGAGGAAGAAGGCGTAGTGTCTCTGACTCGCTTCCTGGAAGCATCGCACCTCAACTGAGCAGCCTCTTCCTTCAGTGCCATGTTGTAGAACTCATCGTATCTCAGCGGCTCAAAGAGGACAAGAGCGAGCTGAATTTCTTCACGGAGACCACCCCTGAACTGATAGATCATGCTCTTCTCATCAGGAACATCCTGCTTGGCAAAATGGGCGAGCTTCTTGAACAACTTGTTGTAGTCATAGACAGACAAAGAGCCTTGCTTCAGATTGCGGAATTCCTCACGTTTGCTTTCAGTCACACTCTGAGGGATGTGATGAGCTCGGAAATCTCGACGGAAATCATCCCAAGTGATCAAACGTCCACCTCTGGAATCCTTGTACTGCTGGAACCACTCTGCAGCCTGATCTTTGAGCTGGAAAGAAGCGAACTTGACGAAATCTTCAGGCCTGGCGTTGCTGCATTCAAAATGCTTGCCTAGATCCACTAGCCAATCATCGGCATCGGTAGCCTCAACACAATTTCTGAACGTCTTTGGACCATTAGCGAGGAACTAGTTCAGAGTAGCAAAATGGTTCTGATTGTTGCCTTGATTCCCTTGACTGCCATGATTGCGCTCTTGGAGGATTTGCATGATCAACTGTGTATTTGCATTGGTTGCGGCCATCACAGCTTGCCAAGCCTCCGGAGGAGGTGGAGGTGGTGGCGGATCAGGATTCGGAGTCGTGCGCATTGGGGGAGCCATCCTGAAGAGGTTGACCACCATTAGCACATAAATAGACAAATATTGAAGCTGAATCCAACAGACTGAAAATTGCAACATAAAGTCTTCACATCCGAACAAAATGAACGAATGCACTTCTCTTGAAGTGGTCACATATTCCTAAATTGCGAAGCCACGTAGAATTAGGTAGAAGAGGTAAATCAAAAAGGAATGGAATCAACATATGACTTCGAAGCAACTCGAATACCACAACTCAAAATAAAACCAAGGAGTGGCTTGCGAAATAAGCCGGAACAAACATATGATAGAAATTTCGTCCGAAGTTTTCATGGTGGGACCTACACGGGCTCGATCGTACAGCACCATCATGTACAAGGCAGTGCACATGACATACGAAGCGTCCCCAAGTCAGCATAGCCAAGGACTCTTTAAGACACAACGAGACCACTGTAAAATCGACCGTGAATAGGCGAACCACTAGACGTCGAACCCCAATTTCATATCATACATCTGTCAGAAAAGATATCCTAAGAGCTACTTGTATTCCCACCTATGAAACTCCCGAAACTTTCCGGTTATGCAATCAGGTGTTCGGGATATAGGGGAAGCATAATATCTCACCCAAACTAGCAAATCCTACATCCAGCTGTATCCATCCTTCAACTCATAACCAAGAAACCTTCGGAAACCATCTACCTCAACCTTCGAAAAGCATCCGTTATACAAGTTATGGCGATACTCCCGAACTCCCGCCCCAGTACTGGGTGGCGTCGAGGTTATCTCACCAATGAACTGCATAAAGGAGATTTTCGATGTCAACAAACATATCTCAAGTATTCCAGAATTGCAAGGATAAAATTATGATGACAACACCTCAGAGCTCAACTCCCCGGGACACTTCCACTAAACCCCTGACAGGAGGCACCAAGACAGTATTCTCATCATAAGCCATTGGAACAAATCCAAGATACTCGCGTGATCCTAAATTTTTTTTTGTGAAATTTGAGAAGAGAAGAGTCAAAACTCTATGTCAGGATGCCTTACCAGAGCGATGAGGAGACTGGGAAGTAAAAAGAATTCCTAAGCTCTCCGATATATAATTCCTAAATGACTCAAAACATTTTTCTAGACACAACTCGGCTGCTAAAAACGATCAAGCAATAAGCAATGGGGGCTCCTAAGGTCGGGGAAGGCTCTGATACCAACTTGTAACGCCCTCGATGCGGCTATATCTCCCACGTGTCGAGGCACGACTTAGAGGCATAACCGCATTGAAAGCAATGTCGCAAGTTAGGAAATCATCACACATCCCATGTATATAAATAATATAAACGGGAGGTACATAGTTGGCTTACACTCGCCACGTCACATCAAAGTACATAAATAACATACATCATACAAACACTCATGGCCCAACTACGGCGCCAAAATAAAAGACAACCCAACAAGCGACATAGGTCCCGATCACCCCAACTAGGCACCACTACTGATCATCAGGAAAAGACACATAGTAACGCTGAGAATCCTCGTCGTACTCCCACTTGAGCTCAAGCGCGCCATCTGGAGCTGTGTCATCTGTCCCTGCATCTGGTGTAATAGTACTCTGTGAGCCAAAGGGACTCAGCAATCTCGCACCCTCGCGATCAAGACTATTTAAGCTTAATAGGTAGGAAAGGGGTAATGTAAGTGGAGCTGCAGCAAGCGACTAGCATATATGGTGGCTAACTTATTCGCAAAAGAGAGCGAGAAGAGGAGGCAAAGCACGAGTGGGAAAATAGAGAGAAACCTGCGCAAACATAACTCCAACACCATGTCCGCTTCCCGGACTCCGCCAAGAAGAGGCCATCACGGCAACACACTCAGTTGATTCATTTTCATTGATTAAGGTTCAAGTTATCTACAACCAAACATTAACAAATTCCCATCTGCCCATAACCGCGGGCACGGCTTTCGAAAGATCAATCCCTGCAGGTGGGGTCCCAACTTAGCCCATAACAAGCTCTCACGGTCAACGAAGGAATAGACCTCCACCCAAGACACACCGATCAGACTCGGTATCTCGGTACAACAAGATGATTCGACAGGTTAAAACAAGTCCAGCAACACCGCCCGAATGTGCCGACAAATCCCGATAGGAGCTGCACATATCTCTTTCTCAGGGCACACTCAGATTGTCTTAGGTACGGGTAGGCCAGCCCAGAGTTGCCCCTGGTGGCCACCGGCAGCTGACAGTTGGACCAACACTCAGAGGAGCACTAGCCCGGGGGGGGGGGGTTAAAATAAGATGACCCTCGGGCTCCGGAAACCCAAGGGAAAAAGAGGCTAGGTGGCAAATGGTAAAAGCTTTAATCAAGGCGAACTATCAAGGGGTTCCCATTATAGCCCAACCGCATAAGGGACGCAACAATCCGGGAACATAACACCGATATGACGGAAACTAGGGCGGCAAGAGTGGAACAAAACACTAGGCGAGAGGCGGAGCCTTCCACCCTTTACCAAGTATATAGATGCATTAAGATAACATGGCAATATAGTGATATCCCAACAAGTAAATAAATATTACAATAAGGAACGGCTCCAATCTTCACCTGCAACTAGCAACGCTATAAGAGGGCTGAGCAAAGTGGTAACATAGCCAATCAACGGTTTGCTAGGACAATGGTGGGTTAGAGGCTCAACATCGCAATTGGGAGGCTGACAAGCAAGTGGTAGGCATCGTAGCAATGGCATAGCAAAAGAGCGAGCAAACTACCATAGCAAAGATAGTAGTGATTTCGAGGGTATGATCATTTTGCCTGCACAGTTGTCAGAGTTGACTGGATCCTCAAAAGCAAACTCAACGGGCTCCTCGTTAGCGGACTCGTCTCCCGGCTCTACCCAACAACACAAACAAGCAACAAGGGTACAATCAACCACGTGCAAACTCAAGCAATAAGATGCAATGATGGTATGCTATGCGGGATGCGATGCGGGATGCAAAATGCAAGACGTGACAGGAAAATGCATGAACCTAGCCTCAACTTGGAAAACCAAGTGTGCCACTAGATAGAGGGCAAGGAATCACTTGAAAACGATATAAAGATCATAGGAATCGGAGTTACGGTTTGGAAATGGCAAGCGTTTTACGAAATGAACCGGTGTGCGATTTACAGCAAGTAGGCACCTAAATGCAACGAAATGAACATGCTACAGCCACCAAACATGACAAAAAATACATGGCAGGGATGCCCACAAGATGCTTAACAAATCACTAGCACTGAGCCACGGCCAAATTCATCCATTATGAGGTTCAAACAAGCATGGCAAAAACGCAAATGCAAAACAGATTTCAGACTTAGTGAAATTAACACTAGTCTGAAATTTCAGATCACGATGCTCTCTTCGGAGCAGCAAAACAACATGATACATAACCTAAAAATGGCAAGTAAGAACATGGCATGGAGCTACTCAACAAGCTTAACAAAACACCCAAAGTGACCTGGGGCCAAAGGGGTTGACAAAATACTCTAAGGAGCACACGAACATAGCTCACGCACAATCAGTTTTCAGACTTAGTGAAAACTGAGACATGCTGAAATTTAACTCACGAAGGCATGTAAACGAGCTCGATGCACTCACTACGGAGCAAGTCATGGCAAGGCAAGCATATATCCATTAAGAAGGCACAAAATTCTAGCTAGACATGGCAAGAACAATGGCATAGCATGCACGGATCACTAACAATAGCATCGCCAAAATCGCAAACAAATTGACGATCTGCCCAGATTTACCACGAAGCAAAAGTAGAGCTCGATTGACTCAAGCTAGAGTACTCCACATATGCAAACAAAGATATGGATGGATAGAGCATAACATGAATAACAAAACTCCCTTACTGATCATCCTCAAAAGAGGCACGGATCACTAGGAAACAAGCTGAACACATGGCATCATGAAATAAAATATCCCAGACTTGGTGAAATCCACTAAGTCCCTAAAAACAGAATTCTCAGGTGCCTCTCTTTGCAAGCTTGCACAAGTCACCACACACATCCTAAAAATGCATGGTTGGCACCTCCGAAAAGAAGACAAAATGCTTAACAATTCATCCCAAAGACTCACAGGCATATCATGCACACAATAATCATGGCAAAAATGACAAAAGTCTATGATGAACTAACAGATCTGCAACTTAACTCACGAAGCCTCCTTCTAGCAGCATTTTGGGCATCAAGATGAACTCAAATGAAAATGATGCAATGCAATGAAATGATGTACATGTCGAGGCGAACATTATGATATACTATATGTCTAAAACGGAGCCACGGATGCAAAGATATGATCGTTCAAAGTTTGCACAAAAATAAGGGGGGAGAGCGAAAAGTCAACCCCAGATCTAGGGTTCGTCCGGTTCCAGATCGGACCGGCGGTACTGTAGCAGTGGCGCGGCTCCTGAGGTCTCCGGCGAGGCGGCCGGCTCCGGCGAGCTTGGAACGGCGGCGAGGAGGCGCGGTCCGGCCGGATCCGGTCCGGGGCGGCGCGACAGCGAGGGAGGCGAGGTCCGGGCGAGGCGGAGGCCCGAGGCGAAGGGCGGCGATGGCGACGATGGCGGCGGTGGTGGCTTCGGCCACCGGAGCGCGGGAAGAAGCGGCGGCGCGGCGCGGGCGCCCCTGGCCCAGGCGGCGACGGGAGAGGGCCGGCTTCGGGCCTCGCGGGCCGGCGCGGATCGCGGCGAAGCGGTCCCCTCTCGGGACAGGTGGCGGCGCGGGATTGGCTCGGGCGGCGCGGGCGAACGCGTCCGGCCGGGGCGGACGTGTCCGTCGGCGGCGGAGGATGTTTTTTTTTAGGGTTGGACGGGGAGAAGAAGGGATCCGAATTTGGAGGGGGCTATATATAGGCATAGAGGGAGCTAGGAGAGTCCAAATGAGGTGCGGTTTTCGGCCACGCGATCGTGATCGAACGCTCTAGGACATGGAGCAGAGTTTGGTGGGTTTTGGGCCAAATTGGAGGGGTGTTGGGCTGCAACACACACGAGGCCTTTTCGGTCCCTCGGTTAACCGTTGGAGTATCAAACGAAGTCCAAATGGTAGGAAACTTGACAGGCGGTCTACCGGTAGTAAACCAAGACCGCATGGCAAGTCTCGGTCCAATCCGGAAATGTTTAATCCCCACACACGAAAGAAAGCTAGATTTGACCACCGGAGGAGAACGAAGCGCCGGAATGCAAAACGGACAACGGGGAAAATGCTTGAATGCATGAGATGAACATGTATGCAAATGCAATGCACGTGATGACATGATATGAGATGCATGAAAACGAAAACAACACACGTAGATAAAGACCCGAACCCGAGAAATAAATATAACTTAACGCCGGAAACGGCAAGAGTTGGAGTACAAATTGGGAAAGTAATATCTGGGGCGTTACACGAGGCTTGGCCCCTCGCGAGGGTCTTGAATGCCTTGTCGATGAAGGTGGGCCGTACAGACCTGCCAGCCCAGCCACGCTGTGGGCCACAGGCAGGCAAGTTTGGGGACCCCCGTTCCCAGGACGCCGACACATGCCTATAGAAGTAATAATTAAAAGAAAACCCAAAATATTTCTCATTCTTCTTTTGCTTGTTGGGAGCTTTCCTTTGTAAATAGTTTTGTTTCTTGTCTATGGGGGTCGAGAGGAGAAGACCTTGATGAAAATGTTGAGTGGCTCTCATATGCATTATTGTTGATCTAACAAAGAGCCCATATTACCTTGTCTTCTCCCTTGAATTGAATGCTTGCAGATTCCCGCTTAGTCCAATGCACGTGCACTATTATTATTATACATACTATTAGGTTGTGCAAGTGAAAGGAAATAATGATGATATATGATGAACTGATTGATATGAGAGAAGCTGGTATGAACTCGACTTATCTTGTTTTTTTGTAAATATGATTACTTCATCATTCCTGATTTAGCCTATTATGAATGAAACATGTTTGCAATGACAATTAGAGATTATAGTTGCTCATGTCATGCTTAATTTGCTAGGAGTTTATAATGGTTTACCTTGCGTGCCAACATGCTATTAAAATGGTTGTGGTGTGGTATGATAGGGTGGTATCCTCCTTTGAACGATTCGAGTGGTTTGACTTGGCACATGTTCACGCATGTAGTTGAAACAAAATCAACATAGTCTCCATGATATTTATGTTCATGGTGAATTATATCCTACTCATGCTTGCATTTAGTGTTGATTAATTTTAATGCATGTTCATGACTATTGTCGCTCTCTAGTTGGTCGCTTCCGAGTCTCTTTCTAGCCATCACTTGTACTAGGCGAGAATACTTCTTGTGCATCCACTTCCATAAACCCCAAAGTTATTCCATATGAGTCCACCATACCTTCCTATACGGTATCTACCTGCCGTTCCAACTAAATTTGTATGTGTCAAACTCTAAACCTTCAAATGAAATTCTGTTTTGTATGCTCGAATAGCTCATGTATCAACTAGGGTAGTGTATATCTTCCATGCTAGGGGGGTTATTCTCAAGAGGAGTGGACTCCTCCTCATTCAAGAGAAAGTGGCTGGTAACCGGGATGCCCAGTCCCATGCTCAAATCAAATCATAATAATTGCAAACAAAACTCCCCCAGGATTGTTGTTAGTTGGAGGCACCCGTTGTTTCGGACAAGCCATGGATTGATGTTTGTTGGTGGTAGGGGAGTATAAACTTTACCATTCTGCTTGGGAACCGCCTATAATGTGTGTAGCATGGAAGATATCGAGATCTCTCAGTTGTTATGTTGACAATGGAAGTATACCACTCAAAATAGTATTCATCTCTATTTCAAAACTAAGCTCTAGCACCTCTACAAATCCCTGCTTCCCTCAGCGAAGGGCCTACCTATTTACTTTTATGTTGAGTCATCATCCTCTTATTAAAAAGCACCAGTTGGAGAGCACCGCTGTCATTTGCATGTATTACTGTTAGTTTACATTGAGTATGACTGTGACTGGATCTCTTTTACCATGAATTACAATTTCCAGTCAACCCTTGATCTTCAGAGGTGCTCTGCATTTATGTTTTGCGGTCTCAGAAAGGGCTAGCGAGATACCATCTTGTTATATCATATTATGATTGTTTTGAGAAAGTGTTGTCATTCGAGATTTACTATTATTGCTCGCTAGTAGATTATGCCATTGATATGAGTAAACATGATACCTATGTGTGATTGTGAATATGGTTAGTTCATAATCTTTGTTGAAAACTTGAATGCTGGCTTTACATATTTACAACAACAAGAGCAAACAGAGTTTGTAAAAGTTTTTCTTTATCACTTTCAGTTTATCAACTGAATTGCTTGAGGAAAAGCAAATGTTTAAGCTAGGGGGAGTTGATATGTCTCCATCGTATCGACTTTTCGAAACACGTTTGCCCTTGTTTTGCACTCTAACTTGCATGATTTGAATGGACCTAACCCGGACTGGCGTTGTTTTCAGCAGAATTGCCATGGTGTTATTTTTGTGCAGAAATAAAAGTTCCCAGAATGACCAGAAAATCAACGGAGAATATTTTTGGAATATATAAAAATACTGGCGAAGGAATCAAGGCTAGGGGGCCACACCCTATCCACGAGGGTGGGGCCGCGCCTACCCCCTGGGTGCGCCCCCTGCCTCGTGGGCCCCCTGGTGCTCCACCGACCTCAACTCCAATTCTATATATTCACGTTCGGGGAGAAAAAAATTCAGAGAGAAGGATTCATCACGTTTTATGATATGGAGCCGCCGCCAAGCCCTAATCTCTCTCGGGAGGGCTGATCTGGAGTCCGTTCGGGGCTCTGGAGAGGGGAATCCGTCGCCATCGTCGTCATCAACCTTCGTCCATCACCAATTTCATGATGCTCACCGCCGTGTGTGAGTAATTCCATCATAGGCTTGCTGGACGGTGATGGGTGGGATGAGATTTATCATGTAATCGAGTTAGTTTTGTTAGGGTTTGATCCCTAGTATCCATTATGTTCTGAGATTGATGTTGCGATGACTTTGCTATGCTTAATGCTTGTCACTATGGCCCAAGTGCCATGATTTTAGATGTGAACCTATTATGTTTTGATGAATATATGTGAGTTCTTGATCCTATCTTGCAAGTCAATAGTCACCTATTATGTGCTATGATCCGTTAACCCTGAAGTGACAATAATCGGGATACTTACCGGTGATGACCATAGTTTGAGGAGTTCATGTATTCATTAAGTGCTAATGCTTTGTTCCGGTACTCTATTAAAAGGAGGCCTTAATATCCCTTAGTTTTCAATAGGACCCCGCTGCCTCGGGAGGGTAGGACAAAAGATTTCATGCAAGTTCTTTTCCATAAGCACGTATGACTATATTTGGAATACATGCCTACAGTACATTTATGAATTGGAGCTAGTTCCGTGTCACCCTATGTTATAACTGTTACATGAGGAATCTTATCAGACATAATTATCAATCACTGATCCATTGCCTATGAGCTTTTCACATATTGATCTTTGCTTAGTTACTTCTCCGTTGCCACTTTTACAACCACTAGAAAACCAATAATGTTACTTTTGCCACTGTTAGCGTTACTTCCATATTACTTTGCTACTAAATACTTTGCTGCAGATATTATGTCTTTCAGGTTGAGAATATTCTTTGGCTCCCCTTGTGTCGAATCAACAAATTTGGGTTGAATACTCTACCCTCGAAAACTGTTGCGATCCTTATACTTGTGGGTTATCACCAAGTTAAAAGCGTCCCATCATAAATGGCATTTCAACAAATTAGAAGCAGTGCATGCCATAAATCATATGAAAGATGCAACTAATATCACACTACATATACTAAAGGCGTCTCGTCATATTGACTGATGCGGGATACAAAAAATAATTGTTTTATGTAAGGACATGCTTAATAGAGAGATGTACTATGTACTAAAAATAGGAAGGCATGTCACATTAACAGGTATAATGTATAAACTAAACAGAATAGCACATGCAATTTAACCAGATTGGAAGAATTACAATCTAGACACCATATGCAACATGCAACCACATATCACACTGCCAAGTTAGGGAAAGCACGTGTGATTCTAGTGTAGGGGAAATGTAGTAATCAACTACAGAGCTACGTTCACAACCTTCATCTAGCCTTGCTGTTTCTTGAGAATCATGTCGGGAGGCTGACGCTCCATTCTTTAAATAAGGTTCTTTACTCATAGTAGTCCACTGGCTTGACTACCTCATTATAAGTGAAGTATGAGGGATACACAAGAACATTAGTTTCATGTAAGAACATAGTTAATAGACAGATGTACTAGTATGTACCAAAAATATGAAGGCATGTCATATTCAAAGGTATAATGTGTAAGCTAAGCAGATGCAACTTAACCAAATTGGATGCAATACAAGCTAGACATCTGACTGGAGTGGTGAGCATGATAATCTAGGACCTGAGAGCCTGGTGGGAGGTGGGCTGCTTCGTCACCATCATGGCTTTTTAGTTGGCTTCCAGGTGATGCCTGTCTGTGCTGGGCTTGTCACTGCCTCGGCCAGTGCCCTGACTAGCTATTTGTCTTCTGGTGCTCACGGGATGGTGGTTCATGTAAAAAATATCTTTCCTTATCTTATAAAGACTGACTTCGGCCTTTCGAATACAAGCTAGACACCATATGCAACATGCAACCACATATGGCACCGTGAAGTTAAAGCAAGCACCTGGGATGGTGGTTCATTGTGAGCGAGGTCATCAACTCGAGAGCTATGTTTACCGTCTCCATCTACTGACACTACACCTATTATAAGGTTCAAGCGTGTCTGGCCTATCCTCGTATGACGCTGGAGCGACTTCTCTCTTTTCTTTTTTGCTTCTCTCATAGTAGCAGAGTCTAAAATACCTTGCATAAAAACACAATAGTGAGAGTATGGGTGAAGTGTGTGCAAAACTAGTGCACTATAAAAGTAGTAGATAGTAGGTGGCTGAAAAATAGATGAGAAGAGACATATGATAGCTCGACAACATTGCATGGCAAACAAATTTCGATTCTACCCCGTATGATTTTGTAGTATATGAGCATAGGAAATGCAGGTACTGCTCCAGCACACCACCACATGTGGTCCTATCAAGATAACAGTCGACTGAAAATAAATAGGTCAGTCAATTTTTTTTATGAACCGTCCAATCTATAAGGAATGGGCAGATGGCCTTCGTCTACCTCCCGCTAGTCACTGTTGGCGATCTTTCTCGAACAGCCAGCGACCACCGGCCCAGACCCCTACCTCCGCCGCCCCGCCCTCCCCTCGACCTCACACCACCGTCGTGCTTGGCAGCGCCCCCAGGCCATCCCTTTAATCCCGGCCGACCTCCAGATTGGGCGCCAGCAGCTCTAGGCCCCACACAGCCCTAAGATAAACACCGAGGTGCTGCTTCCCCGGCGTAATAGGCGGACTAGCGCCTGTTACGCCGGGGAATGCTTCCATTAAATGGGAATCAACTGACCAGGAATTGAAATCCAGGGGGCGACGGACCTCTAGCTAAGGTGAAATAGTATATGAGGAGAAACCTTGTGCAAAGCGAGTTACTAGGAACATCTAGTATCAAGAAGAAGCGGTCAACTAGTGTTTTCTATGGGATGAATACCGTGCAAGCAGACACGTAAGATTTGCACGAATAAGGGAAGAGGAGTACCATTTCCGGTTGCCAGTGTGGTCGCCTCGATATGTCGCGCCGATCTTCTTCTTTTTGCCGGGGAAACCGAAGTTTTGGAGGAGGGTGCAGGCTTGGAAGAACCCATGGCCAAATTGTTGAATGTGTTGCCGTGGCCGTATGTCGGCGGAGGGGAAGCAGATCTGAGGTGGCGAAGGACGGTGTAGTAGGAACAGCTCCGATGCGGTGGACGGTGGCGAAGTTGGAGCGTTAACGGTGAGGCAAAGGATGACGTGGTTGAACTGGCTCGGGTACGGACGGCTCGGCCTCGGCTTCAACTACTAGCCTTGGAGGGCGTTGTGGTTGAGGTTGCGGTGGACGACGACGTCGGCGTATCAGCTCTGGCGTGATGGAGGTGGGTGGCGGTTGATGGGTGGGATGGGGTGGTGGACAGAGGACGTCGGGGTTTCGCGCCTGGTGGAGAGGTAGTGTTGGCGCCCACGGAGTACGAATGGGGACTCGGACGGGGGGGAGCTATGGGAGAACCATGTTTCGGTCTGGGACACGCTTGTTTTTTTGGCTTTTTTGAACAGATGGGATGCGCTTGTTTGTAATTTGGGGAAAGTACAAACTTTGCCCCCCTATTAAATTTCGGACCAACTACGGGTCGGGGGTAGGATGGTAATCACAGGTGTCCCAAATAGTGGGCGGGAGCGATTTCAGCCGCGCGCATGTGTGCTTAGCCGGCCATTGTGTATGAATGTTATTCCGAGGCAGTTGCATGGCGTCTAGATGAAGCTACAAACCTACCCCAGTTTAGACCTTTGGACATTGGGCCGGTAGGTTTCACGGGTCAAATTTAGAAAAGTAATTTCCTTCTACTACCAAACATTGGTCTCACGTGGTTTAGGGCGAGTAGAGGCTCTTTTGGCACTTAGTTCGAAATTTTGAAATAGAAGCATTCACATTTAGAGTACTCTTGAACTGTGAGGGTTGACCTAAATAGACAATGTTAAATCTGACCTTGTATGTTTGAAAACTTCATTAAATTATCCGCTTATTTTTGAAATTTTGACACTTGAGTATCCTATAACTACGATTATTTTGGAATGGAGGAGCTAAATTTGAATCTATTTTGTGCACGACTATATATGCTATTATGTACAAAATTAGAGCAAAGACTGGTGCCCCCATAATTTAGGTATGATTTACAAATGCCATGATATCGAATTCAAATAATTGAATGGACTTCATGTTGAATTTGATTTTTTAAACCACCTTAAGTTGAATTCAAATGTATGCTAGTTCATAGCTAGCTATTTATAATGTTCATTGTGTAACTTTCGTATGTATAATGTGCTTTACACAGAACATGAACTATACTCACGTTTATATTCGATTGCTAAAGCGATCCATTGTCTAGAGTTCAAAATAATAACTATGTGGATCAATTATGTCGAATAATAACATAGACATGCTCAAATTCGATAAAATCTAGATGTCTGATGTATCAATGATCGTTCCTTACGCGAATTGCAAATATCATGATCCCATCCTAATATTTGGATACAATTTATTTCTTTAATCAATGTATACACCAGTCTTTTACATGTAGTTTCACTCTCCATCGATGGTCTCCCACACATGCTCACACACTCTCTACCGAGGTGTCATTCTCGCAGACATGCTCTCGATATAACCCTCCCTCCCCCTCATAACCATTTACGACTGTTTTCACTAACCTTTATCATAAGCACTCTTCCTCTCACAAGCATACACACGCACAATCCCCATCGACCCTTTCTATATACTAGACATGCCTACGTGTCTCCTGTATGCACATTATCTTTAGGCCCGTCTCTCACGCATTGTCTCACACCTCTCTTCCTAATCGATGAGTATGATTCTAGCAGAGAATTCTGTAGGATGCCCCTTAAAGTTAGGTTGGATGAATAGTAATATCAGAGATAAGGGGTTACCTTAGTCCGAGAACCTAGGGTTACAAATCCTAGCCGTCTTTATCAGTGGACACAAAGTCCTTCACAATTCTACTATCTTTGTCTGGTACGACTAGTCATCCATGGGTCTCCCAAAATGCGTCACGGGCCGACCAAGGGCCTCACCTCGACCCACCGGACCTCACGCGGTGACACACCCTCTGCCCCCAGGTCTCGTGATCTTCTCACATCCACACATCCCAACACAGACACCACACAAAAAAATCTCCTCGTGCCTCTATCCCCTCCCCCTTGCATATATACACTCAAGGGAATCTCTCGCCGTGACATGTTATTCGTCTCTCTCTCTTCTAGACCTCTCTCATTTCTCATGCTATCTCTCCCACGCCCCCTCCCCCCGCCGACCCCTCTATCCATGCCTCTCTCGAATATGTAATACACACACATACCTCTCTAGGCCCTGCCAAATGCATCAACTACACATTCACACATGTTACATCACGTACCCCATTGATCTAAAAAGCCCTCTCTTCACGTTTATTTCGCATACACCATTCCTTTTGAATAAACTGTGGCCAATTTTTTTAGAATCTCTAAATATATACTACATTACAAAGTTATATGGAGAAGTATGAATGTTTATTTGCATTGCATGGTTCCCATAATGATATTTATTCCCCACTATGAATTTTTATATTTTTATACTATATATAAAGTTAGTCATAATAAAGAGAAACGAAGAGCATCTCTCTCTCCATCGCATACACCCCCTCTATGCCCCTTTCACGTACACACACAAACTATCTCCAGGTCCTCTAAAAGTAAGCCCCTAGCACATTCACGCATGTTTCATCTTTCTCTCACGATATATACAGTGATGATCATTGTATTTGAAGCGAAAGCACGATACGTACATTAGACTTCAGAATCCAATCATTACGGTCACCATTTACGTTTTGTTGTTATTATACAGTCATGGGCTCACCGTACAGCTCTGTATTTGCTCAAGACATGACTAGTTGACCAGCTAAACGCTCCACATGGCATCTCTAGTGTTGCATCACATTATCTCACTACCATTGGGCCCACCTGTCGGCTTGTATCTACTCTACATCTACATCTACACTCTTATAACTACACTCTTATAAAAACAGAGTTGGTGATGATGGTGTGCCTGCCATCCTACAATATAGGCCGTCCAATTTATATCTGACGGATAGGAGTGAAACTATGAAAATTTTGCAAAAAGGTACCCACAGATCTCTCCACATTTGCAAATAAGGCCTTCCCTCGTTCATTATTTTCTCTCACAAGATAAACAAGTCATACAAATGCATCTTGATGTTATGTGCAATGCACGAGCATCTTGCTAGTAAGAATGTAAACAAACGACAAAAAATATTGGACGGTGGTTCGAAGTCATGACCGCGGGCACAGCGGACAAGGTGGCCTCGTACTGTATGCTGAGCCTTTGTTTTAAAACACAGGAGCTGGTGTGGTGATTATAAAGACACGCACGGATGCACACGAACTACATGCACGCAACACTCACATGAACACATACAACCACGCACGCACGCAACACTCACACATACACACGCAGCCACGCATGCACGCAACACTCACACGCACACACGCACGCATGCATGCACACACCACATGACCAACACACACTCTCACGCTCAAGTGCTCAACCTACACATGCATGCGCACACATCAGGCCCTGACAGACACATACACAACCAGGTGATTCCCGCACACGGGTGGGAGTCTTGTCACGCCTGCATTAATTTGTGTTTATCTTACCTTTTTCCTTTGCGACTGACAGGTGGGACCCACATGGAACGTGGTCAATTTAACTAGTCAACATGGTGCCACGCAGACTATTCGGTCGGTCAACAGAGTGTAATCCGATGCTGAACGGTGAGTAAGTGACCATATAATCACCGCAAAACGTATATAGTGACCGTAATGAGCGTATTCTGAAGTTCGGTGATCGTATTATGCTTTCTCTATGTAGGCCCTCCAAAACTACATCTCTACACGTTATCGCATGTTACATCTAACAACTATGCAATACAACACTACTACTACACTCTTACACAATAAATCATATGTGTTTTTAGTTTTACTAGATATCATATTGTTACTTAATTATTAAGTTTGCATACATTAAAATTGCCTTTGAAATGTATGGCCAGTATCATCTACCGCGCAGGAAAAATCCCGCCCTTTCCTGTTTAATCGGGTTTGTATCAATGAATCATGCGAAACAACAAAACTTTAGTACTATACAGTACAAGTGACAGTTCACTAGGCCACCATGTCGTGTACTCCATCATAAGAGTGGAGCGCTCGCTTTCATAAATATTCTAGTCCCTTCCGCCGACATGTGGGACATCAAGCTACCGGGTCCACGTTTCATACCGAAATACAGTGCAGAGCAGCAGGGGTGAAGCACCCCAGTCATGGCGCCGGCGTAGTAATGAGCAATGAGGCGTCAAATCACAAAGCTGCACCTTTCCCGTAGTTAAGTTGGAGGGACTAAGTAATAATAATGCTAGTAAAAAAAGAAGTTGGAGGGACGAAGCAACCATCACTCGTTGCTGAATCCACTTCTCCCTCAACTTCTTCAAGTTAACGACATGTTGCTTCTGCCGTTGTTTTGCCTCATGTGGGACGCGGATCAGCTTCGTAAAGTACTGACACATGGGACCGCATGTTAGGAAACTGCCAGGCCAATGTCCTCTAAAAATAAGAAACCTCCCCTGCCATCCATGCGGCAAAATCACCTCGTTTTTACTAATCTTGATTCTATAATTTTTAGATCAATATAATTGAGATTTGTATAGATAGCACACATGAGCAAAACCAAGTGCTACGGTTAAGGGCATCCACAGTGTGTAGCCAAATGTGCAAATAGCTTTTGTCAACGATGGGAACCATTGTGGACGGTGCTGCCAAAGCCAAAAAGATGGAACCGAAGCTCCCTGATTGATATATTGATTGAAGGAATAGAAAAATGCAACATCTCTCCTCTTTCTCCCGTGCTTGGACGCATGTACAGTATAGAGCATAGAGTATACTCCCCTATCCCTTCTATCACAAATCACAAAGCAGTGAGGGGTCATATCACAAAGCAAGGATGAAGCAACCATCATTTCACTCTTCGCTGACTCCGCTTCTCTATTGTCTTCTTCAAGAAACCACCTCACCGCACTAAGATGGATGGACGACGCTATTGTGTACCAGTAGTACTAGTACATTTACGCGTCCTTTGGTTCAATGGACTTCCTAGATGCAAATAAGGAGGTTGTCTCGGCTTGTAGGGGGCACTTGTGAACGACTTACTGTGGTCTCCCTCAATGGTGTTCTCCGTCGAACGCACTTCGCCAAACCACAATGTTCGAAATATCGTTGACGTCACCGCAATGTGGAAGGAAGTCAAATAGTTACTACCTCCATTTTTTTGTACACAAGGCCAGTATATCAAAATTACAATTTGCAAAAGGAAAAATTGATGGGGTTTCCCTCATACTAGCAACCAAGGACATTAATATACCCTTGCATGCATACAGAAGTGAGAAGGTTTGTTTGCATGGCGCTGCATTAATCAAGCGATGAGGAGTGAGATGGTTAGCTCTTTGGGCTTTGGATAAAAATATGCATTAATTGACACATCAAACGAGGATTTGTATTGATTAATCCCACGAAGGAAACCCCCGCCTTTCTTTTTTAACACTAGTACTCCTAGTACGTACGTACTTATCCTGTTTGGGTCTAGGCCTTGCATTGCCATACTTTGCCACACATTTTTGCCAAGCTTGCCTAAAGTTTTCAAAATGAAAAGGAGGTACACTTGCACACGGCTGTCGTGGTCGCACCGCATTTTTCCCCAGCTTGCCTAAAGTTTTCAAAACGAAAAGGAGGTACACTTGCGCATGGCTGTCGCGGTCGCACTGCACCCTCACACGGTCGCTCCTGCACGCCACGATCGCACCGCACCCTCACACCATCGCTCTTGCATGCCGCAAACCCAACCAAGGGAATGCACCCTCACTGACACGTGCTACGGCTGACAGATAATTTTCGTTCATACATTATGTTTATCCAACCACATCTTGGGGTGGATCCGTACGGCCCATGCAGTGGTCTGATCGGGAAGAAGAAGAGGTGAGGAAGAAGGGTTAGGAGACATAGGATATTCATCCAACCGCATGAAATGGTAGACTTACCCAAAAGATGAATGTCAGGCGACTTGCATAACAATATATGTTTTTACACAGCAAAAGATCCCTAAAAACAACATAAAGAAAAACTATCACTGCTCGCGAAACGAGATGGCCTCGTCGTCTTTGGCTGCTGGTGCGAACCTGCCATAGCTGCCGACATGTGTCTCCGCACCGTGGTTGTCCTCGGCCTCCAGCTACTTGTTCAGGCGGAGCATGCGGGCACTCTGCATGGACAAGAGCACCGCCCGGTTCAAGTCGAGGACGTCCGGTTCCACCTGTAGGAGGGCCTTGATGGCAGTGGCATCCGTGCGCTCCACGTGGAGTTGAGCCTCCGCCTCCCGGTTCAAGTCAAGGACGTCCGATTCCACCAGCAGGAGGGCCCCGATGGCAGCGGCATCCACGTGCTCCGCGTCGAGTTGAGCCTCCGCCGCCCGGTTCATGTCTAGGATGTCCAGTTCCGCATGCAGGAGGTCCTCGATGGCAGCGGCATGCGCGCGCTCCTTGTCGAGTTGGGCCTCCGCTGCCCGTTTACATCCAGGACATCCGGTTCCGCCTGCAGGAGAGCCTCAATGGCAGCGGCATGCGCGCGCTTCATGTCGAGTTGAGCCACTGCCTCCCGGGCCTCCTTTAGTATTGCCAGGTTGAACTTCTAGTCCACCTGGACCATGGGGGACACGGACGCCGGGACAAAGTCGACGTCCATCATCTCATAGCCATCGGGGCCTTCTACGATGCGACCTCCGCCTTGAACATTGGATCGGCTTCCTCCTCCTCGTAGCTTGGCTCCAGAGAACTCGGGGATTAGCCCGTCGCAAAGTGAGCTTGGGAAAGGAGGTCCGTGGTGTCGACTACCGCCGGGATTTCTGCGCGGCGCTCCGGCATCAGCATCTTGTAGTACATGATATTGCGGTGCACCATGGCTTTCCGGCGAACTAGGGGACGCTTGATGCGGGCTAGGGGATCGAAAGGTGGGGGAATGGGCAGCAGAGGAGGTGTGGTCTTGGGGAAGTGGCTAGCATAGGCCGAGCAGCGAAGATTCTGGTGTGAATAGTGGTTCCGGCCGAGCAACGAAGGTCAATCGGTTTTGACTATACATTGCTCTTGTCGCGTTTGCGTTGCACCCCGGCACGCTGGACCCTCCACGTCATTCACCGAATCGAACGTGCTTGGTCTTGCATTTTCGCTCGCTTGTGGGACCGCAGTTGAGAGAAAATTGACGTCCCTCCCCCTCCCCCGCCCGCATCATTTATACTACCACTCCCTCCATTTTATTCGGAGTAAATAAAAATAGAGGGAGTATACTACGGATGAGGATCCCCTGACGTGGCCGAACCCATTGAGTAACTGACATGCGGGGCCTAGCAAGCATGGGGTACGCCAGTAAGTGATCGAAAGGGAGGGTAAGGCAGGGATACCTATGTTAGAGGATCCACTTCCACTACTAATCCCACCTTCCATCTACAGGGCATAATGCGTTTTTCGAGGCTAACATTGACCAAATGTTAGAGTAATAATATATGACATGCAACTTACACAAAGCATACGGTCAAATTAGTATGTGAAAGGAGCTTCCAATGATATAATTTTCACATTATACATCTCATGTACTATTAATCTTGTCAATAGTCAAAGGTGGTTTTGAAAAAAGCATTAGAGCATGGTTAATAATATAGCCAGCCGATGGCTATAAGGAACTGCCATGTCATCTATAGCCATCATCTATATGCACTCATACAATAGTTTGGGCTTTAACGTTGGCTATTTCCTGCAAAAAATAATATAAAAGGTTGGCTATTGTATTAGTACTTTTTCCCATCTCCTCTCTATCTCTTTCTTCATATTTATTGTATTTACCTAGGAATGCGTATATAGCTAGGCTCTTGCATGACAGCTCACTCCCCTTACTTTTTCACATCTCTCTCCTTCACATAGGCAAAATTGCCATGTAAGTTGGCTCTTAGTAGTACTCCCTCACTTCCGGTTTATAGGGCTCAAATCTCAAATCTCATCAAGCAAGGCATTTTGTGAGTGGAGGAATGTATCTCGTACTTTACAAAACTACCCCAAATAAACTCATGCACAAATTTGGATTAATTATAGTGCATGCATGCTTGGCCACTAGATGAGTAGGAACATTGCAAGCACTGGTGTGTTCCTTTTTAATTTTGGCATGCAAAGATTTAGTGCGAATTGGAATCTAAAAATGAGATGGAGGTGAGCCCTTTAAATTGGAAAAACAAAAAAGTTGAGATAAGCCTTATAAATCGAAAAGGACGGAGTAGAATGGCTATTAGGTTGGCTCTAAGCATTTAATATTTGCATGAGCAAGGTATATCATTGGAAGAGAGTTGCATGCATACTATTTTTTATTGATCTATGAGAAAAGGGCATCTCCAATGTTGCCACGACCGCAGCTGACTACCCTGGCACACCAAAAACCCTCGTCCCTCGCGCCGTCGTGCGGTGCGTTCCTAGCTGGCGCCAGCTTCCCGCATTCATGCCGTCCATCCGTATGCCATCGTTAAGAGGCTCGGTGCCCGAGGAACCAAATCCGGTGACTTAATGACGCGCCCGAACGCTTTGGCCTCACCGGAATACACCACTTAAAGCGGCAATGCCCAACTAACCTGCACACCATAGCACATCGTCCTGCTAACCTGGCGCCACATCCGCCATGACCGCGAGCGTGAATGCTTTGCGGGAGAGCTTTGTCTTTGGGGATGAAGCTCGAGGTCGCCGCCCTCACTCATGCCGCCACTAGCGATGCAATAGTAGTGGAGCGGGACACGGACACGACTGCATAAGCGGTGGCCACGATGGCAGCCGATGATGGGAGCACCGTCAGCCACGCGTCCTACTTGTCATCGTCCAACATCCTGCACCGCCGAGGTCGGGGACTCCTCCAAGGATGAGTAGGGCATGGGAGGCGGCAGGGCTTGGTGTGCCAACTGGCCAGTCCGTCTCCCGTGTTCTACTCTTCCTCGCCGCAGACCGCGCCTTCGTCTTGAACCCCGCCCCCGTACATGGAGATCATAGATGGAGGACGTCGGTCGCCACCGTAGAATAGGTTTAGAGTCGGGTTTCTTTTATTTTCTGTCCTATAAAAGTTTGAAATGTAATTAAAATCTGTCGTGTTTCCACTAATCTCGGCCGGTGTATATGAACTTTCACAATAATATAGTATATTGTAGGAGTACTAGCAAGATGCCCGTGCATTGCACGGAACATCAAGATCTTGTGGGAGAAAATGATGAACGAGGTAAGGCTTTATCTGCAAATGTGGAGAGGAGTGTAGGTAAATTGTCATAGTCTCCTTCCTATCTGTTAGATATAGATCGGACGGCCTATATTGCAGGATGGCAGGCACACCATCATCACCAACTCTGCTTTTTATATATTACTAGCAAGATGCCCATGCATTGCATGGAACATCAAGATGCATTTGTGTATGAGCAGTTTATCTTGTGGGAGAAAAGGATGGATGAGGGAAGGCCTTATTTGCAAATATGGAGAGGGGAGTGGTATCTTTTTGCAAAATTGCCATAGTTTCCTTCCTATCCGTCAGATATAAATCAGACGGCCTATATTGCAGGATGGCAGGCACACCATCATCACCAACTCTGTTTTTTTATAAGAGTAGAGATTGAACTGAGACAAAGCTAAAATGCGAAGTAAATAAACACATAGGGTCTACATACACAATTTATCCTAGGCACTCCAATAGTACGTCCACTATACATTCACACATTTCACATCTTTCTAAATCTACCTCCCAGCATATCGCGCTGGAAAAGACCTGGCCCTGCCGTTTTAGTCGGGATTACCGGATTACTAGTAGTAGTATCGATGGATCGCGTGAAGCACCAAGTTTTTTTCTTGAGGGGGAGAAGCACCTAGTTTAAAAGGAAAAATGGGGTACACTCACAGCAGCCCTGTCACGGTCGCATTGCACCCCAAACACGTTCGGTCCTGCACACGGCTCACACAAATGGAATGTGCTTCAGCTTGCCTCTTCACTGGCACGTGGGACTGCACTTGGAGAAACCGACCATGCGCCAAACTCCCCCGCCCATCACGCAAACCCCCCCCCCCCCCAAAAAAAATTCCCCCCAAATCCCAAATTCAACCGCCCTTCGGCCAACTAGCCAATAATATTCCCCAAACCCCCCTCCCCCCGTCCCCCTCCACTCCATTCGCTCCACCAAAGCCGCCCTCCCCGCTGCGCCGATATGTCGGTGCCGCGGTTCGTCGAGGGGACGCACGCTGATCCTCTTGCTCCCATAGTACGCTCTCGTAGACTGTCGTCCTCGAGCCGTGCCGCCACCGCTGGCGAAGTTCTTGTGGAGGCGCACGACGGTCAGCGCCACCACCATTGGCGACATTCGTGTGGAGATGCACGGCGGTCAGCTTCTCCCATGGTATGCGCATTCTAGACTGAGGCCCCGTGCATATCGGTGTAGCGATGAATGTTAGCTGATAGACACTGTTAATCTCACTGTTTGCCAAAGTAGTTTACAGTCAATATGCTCTGGTTAAGAAGCTTCCTTGCCCTGTTCCGCACTCAATCTGCTTAGCTGAGATGGCAGGACAAGCCCGATTAGTTGCTAAAATATCCTGCCATATATTTATTGAGATGTAGATTGCCATGGTCTAGTAGCCAATCTGTTAGGTGAAATAGCTCTACACCGTTTTATACTCGATCTTTGTTTGATGGTTGTGTGCTCAGCCTCATTGACTGCTGAAACAGCCTACCATAATTTAGCACTCAAATCTGTTTGCTGAATTAGCTTTAAATATATTTCATTACTTACATCTGCTCGTCCAAATAACTTGCCATAGCTTTAGACATCGGCCTAGGTATGTTTTCGAGACTTCATAAAAAAGCATGTATGTTTTTCCTGTAATATCTAGTAGACGAACTAATTTGTATGTCTAACAGATGGATAGGACTTGGATAACTTCTGCTCGAAGATTCTCCGCTGCATATGTCGAGGGGGTTGAAAACTTCATGAACTTTATCAGAGCTGAGTACGGTGCTCCGAAATCAGATGTGCTCTACTGGTGTAGCAGTTGTATGAATTCAGTTACAAGACCCCAGTCAACTTTGCAAAATCATCTACACTTGTATGGGATGTTGGTAACATATACTTGGTGGGTTCATCATGGTGAAGTTGTGAACGTCAATGTTACTGACTACGTGGAAGCAGCAGATCACCATCTTGATCTGCCTGATGCTCAGATGGAAGAGGAGGAGGAGGTGGTGGTGGCGGAGCTAGTGAGTTTGACAAACATTGAAACAATGCTAAGAAATGCTCGTGCATTTCATGAACTTTCACCTGCAGAAGGAAAACGGTGGGCCCGCATGTTGGAATATGCAACGTGGCTGTCACCCCAGGAAATAAGCTGTCAGTATTCTTAGCTATGTTCACCTTTCTTCAAGTGAAGACATCTGAGCGGATGACCAACAAATCATTCGATGTGATGTTGGTTTCTTTCCTCAATGCTTTCCCAGATGCATCTGACCTGCCACACACCTATAATATAATGAAGAATTTCCTTCGTGCAGTTGGAATTGGATATGATTTGATACATGTTTGTAAGAATAATTGTGTTCTATTCCAAAAGGATTATGCCAATTTAAATGAATGCCCGAAATGCAAATCATCAAGATGGAAAGATGGCAATGCTGTGAAGAGGATTCCTCATATTGTTCTGAGACATTTTCCAATTACACCAAGCTTGCAGAGGTTGTTTCATGATGCTGAAACAAGAGAGGATGTACTATGGCATTCTAGGAACCAGGAGTACAGAGTTCAGAATGTAATGAGCCATCCATCACATGGTAGTGAGTGGAAAAGCTTCAATCAGAAACACAAAAAGTTTGCTGCTGACCCGAGAAACATTAGACTTGGCTTAGCTTCAGATGGATTTAACCCATTTGGCCAGCAGAGCGCCACATATAGCATGTGGCCAGTGCTTGTTATCCCTTACAACATGCCTCCAAATGTATGCACCAAAGAATCAAACTACATGATGGCCTTGTTCATCCCAGGTTAAAAAAGTCCTAGAAAGGATTTTGATTTATTCATGGAGCCTCTTGTGACGGAACTTCAACAGCTATGGAGGGGTGTTCTCACTCGAGACCTATATAGGAGCCCATCAGCTGATTTCTTTCTGCATGCTATAATAATTTGGTGCATCCATGATTATCCGGCTTTGGGCACTATGTCAGGGCGAACGACACATGGTTACAATGCATGTGTTCGCTATGACAGGAATCTGCTATCATACACAATACTTAGCAAGATCTGTTACATTGGACACTGCCGTTTCCTAGCCAAGGACAAGCCGCGTCCTACAAAATACCGAAGAAATGTGTTCAATGCAAAGCATGAAAACTGGGATGCGCCAAAGAGGCTCATCGCCGACGAGTTGCAACTAGAATTAGTGAAGGTCAGGTATATTACACCAGGAAACCATCCTGGTAATGGTAGTAGGAAAAGGATGTGTGGCAGGGCAGAAGAGAGATTATTGTTTACCCGCAGGTCCACTTTGTGGGACTTAGAGTATTCGAAAGATTTGGATCTACGGCATAATCTTGATGTGATGCACATCGAGATAAATATATGTGAAAGCATTATCGACACACTTCTTAATATGTTGAAGGCAAGACGAAAGATACCTTAAAATCTAGGATTGATTTGACACACCTAGGCATCAGAAAGGATTTGCAGGTGGAAGATGACGGTAAACCACGAGATACGGCACTAGTTGTGTATGTCTTGGACAAGGTAAAAAGAAAATAATTCTACAAGGTCCTGTCACGTGTGAGATTCCCACATGGATTTGCTTCCAACCCTGAAAGGATAGGTAGTGCAGATGGAAACAAGGTACAAGGGTTGAAAACACATGACTGCCACGTCCTACTTCAAAGGGTTTTACCTGTTACCCTTAGAGGATTGGGCCGCCCTGACTTATACAGAGCAGTTGCAGAGTTGGGAGAATTCATCAGGGAACTCTGCAATAGAAATATCAGGGTAGATGCTTTGGAGCGTGTTAGAGACAAGATACAAACTATCCTATGCGACCTTGAGAAGATATATCTTCCAGCCTTCTTTGATGTGATGGTGCATTTGGTTGTTCATCTACCTGACGAGGCACTACTTAGAGGTTCAGTACATTATGGCTGGAAGTACCCTATTGAAAGGCGGCTAGGCACTTTCAAGGGCTATGTTAGGAACAGAGCTAGACCCGAGGTGATGTAGGGTAGAACCCTAATCGACCGATCTTTCACGAAAGGAGCGCATCCTGTAGAGAACACGAGGAACACAAGGGGGAAAACGAGGGAAAACACAAGGGGAAACACAAGAGGAAACACTAAACCAACACAAATAAGTCACACATGTGCTAGATCCTCGAGTACATAAGGAAAGATACACGATCCACAGACAACTAAGGATGATACAAGGCTACCCGGTCTTCTCCATGAGTAGGTCTTGAGTTCTTCCCTCAAAGGGGTCTTGAATCCGCTTGGGGGATCTTCTCCGGTGGATGCTCGAATCTCTGAGGAGAAGGTATCCAAGTGGATGAGCGAAGCTCTCACACAAAATGTGAGCTAATCCTTTGCTAACCCTATCTAGAAGGAATAGGAGGGCTATATATAGTCTAAGTGCAAATGGGGGCGAAAGTAGGGGTACATGGGCCTCGGGCCCGAAACTGGACACAGCCAGGTACCTGACGTCCGCTGGGGACCGGTCGTCCGGTGTCTCATGAGCGTCTGGTCATCTGGTCTCCTCCGGATGTCCGCTGGATTCGTTCTGTGATGGGGGTGCCGGACGTTCGGTAGCTCCGGACTTCCACTGATGGTGGCACGGGTGCGGTCGTGCTAGTCGTCCGGTCGGGGCCGGACGTCCGCTCCTTTGCCTCGGGTGCAAGGGCACCGGTCGTCCGGTCTGGACCAGACGTCCGCTCGCTGGGGCTCGGCTGATGCTTCAGGCGCCGGACGTCCGGTCCCAGCCGGTCGTCTGGTGGCTGGGACTTTTCCTGCAACCCTTCTTCTTCGTCTCCGTCTTCACGTCCATCTTCCTATCCTTCTTATCCTCGCTCCTTAGCTTCTCCTTGATACCTGAGTATGCACAATGTGTCCATATGAAGTAGTAGCCATGTCTCATGTTCATCGAAGTGGAATTGTGAGAGGAGAGATGTCACCTCGGTTTCAAGAGCTCTTGCACGTGCTCGTGTCATGGGTCTGAGTGGTGTCGTAGGAGATGTAGTTGGTTCCATGGGGATGACCTTGGGATGCTCCGCATCATCTCCACTCCCTTGGGGAAGATCCTTCCTCGGATCAAATTCTTCATCACCATGGAAGGGGGAGAGATCTTTGATGTTGAAGATGTCGCTCACGTTGTACTTGTCTCGCGGGATGTTTATCTTGTAAGCGTTGTTGTTGTAGCATGCGAGCACCTTGAAGGGTCCATCCGCTCGTGGTCGAAGTTTGGACTTGCGTTCTTGTGGAAAGCGGTCCTTGAGAAAGTCTAGCCACACGAGGTCTCCGGAGTTGAATACCATAGGTTGCTTTTTGAAGTTGAGCTTGGTCGCAAGGTGTTGAACTCGGCGCTCGATGGCGTTTCTTATATCTTCATGCACCTTCTTGAGATGTGTCGCTCGTGCACTTGCGTCCAAATTGATGCGCTCTTGGAGTGGTAGAGGAAGAATGTCGAATGGTGACAATGGGTTGAATCCGTAGACGACCTCGAAGGGGGACTTGCCCGTTGTTGAGTGTCTTGCTCGGTTGTAGGCAAACTCGGTCATAGGTAGGCAATCCTCCCATTCCTTGGTGTTCTTCTTGGTGAGTACTCGAAGTAGAGCGGAGAGTGTGTAGTTGATAATTTCCGTTTGGCCGTCGATTTCTGGATGATACGCCATGGAGAAGAGTAGCTTGATTCTGAGCTTGGCGCATAGTGTCTTCCAAAAGTAGTTAAGGAACTTGACATCGCTGTCCGAGACGATCGTTTTTGGCACTCCAGGTAGACGCAATATTTCCCAACAAAAGATATTGGCAACATGTGAAGCATCATCTATCTTGTTGAAGGAATGAAATGTGCCATCTTGGAGAAACAGTCCACAATGACAAATACCGAATCCTTTCCCTTTCTAGTCCTAGGTAAGCCAAGTACAAAATCCATGCTAATGTCTTCCCATGCTTGATATGGAATTGGTAGAGGCATGTAAAGGTCATGGGATTGAGATTTTGACTTAGCTTTGCGACATGTAGAGCATCGGTTGGTGAAGCGGTTGACGTCGCGGAACATCCTGGGCCAAAAGTAGTTCTTGGAGAGCGTGGCAAAAGTCTTGTCGCATCCAAAATGTCCCATTAAACCTCCTCCATGAGATTCCTGCGAAAGCAACAGACGAAGAGAAGACTCTGGGATGCAAAGGAGTAGCAAAAGTAGGATCATGCTCATACAAGTATTTTATATGATATCCATCTTTGATGTAATAGCATTCCTAAGAGCTGTGCGTCAAACACTTGGCATAAGGAGTAGCAAAAGTAGGATCATGCTCATACAAGTCTTTTATATGCTCAACGCCAATGACATCCAATTCAAGTTGAGTAACAAGCATGCATATGCGGGAAAGGGCATCCGCCACAATGTTTTCTTTACCTTTAATGTACTTGATGACATAAGGAAAAGACTCAATAAATTCACTCCATTTAGCATGACGCTTGTTCAACTTGGTTTGGCCCTTAAGATACTTGAGTGTTTCATGATCAGTATGAATGATACACTCATGAGGGCGAAGATAGTGTTCCGATTCATGCAAAATTTGGACCAAAGCATATAGCTCTTTGTCATATATGGGGTAATTGAGTTGCGTGCCAGAGAGTTTCTCACTAAAGTAAGCTATGGGGCGCTTTTCTTGCGTTAGCACACCTCCTATGCCATTACCACTAGCATTGCAATGAATCTCAAAGGGTTTGTCAATGTTTGGTAAAGCAAGCACGGGAGCATGAGTAAGCAAATTCTTAAGCTCATTGAAAGCGGTATCTTGGGATGGTCCCCAAACAAAAGGAGCATTCTTCTTACTCAAAGCATGCAAAGGCAAAGCAATGGTGCCAAAATCTTTCACAAAGTGACGATAGAAACCCACAAGGCCAGGAAAGCTACGCACTTGTTGCAAGTTGGTTGGTTGTGGCCAAGTCTTAATAGCATTGATCTTGGACTTATCTACATGAACACCCTTAGAAGATATAACAAAACCCAAGAAAACAAGCTTATCAACACCAAAAAGGTATTTCTCCATATTAGCATAGAGATGCTCTTTTCAAAGAGTTTGTAAAATGGTTCGGACATGGGTGACATGCTCTTTGAGAGACTTGCTAAAAACAAGGATATCATCGAAGTAGACCACAACAAACACACCAATGTAAGGGCGAAAGACATGATTCATAAGATGCATAAAAGTATCCGGTGCTTCCGATAGACCCATAGGCATGACTAACCACTCATACAACCCAAACTTGGTTTTGAAAGCGGTTTTCCATTCATCACCCTCTTGTATGCATATTTGATAGTAACCACTCTTAAGATCAATTTTTTAAAAGATAGTGGCACCGCTAAGATCATCAAGCATATCATCAAGGCGCGGAATGGGATACCTATAACGAACGGTGATAGCATTGATAGGTCTACAATCCGAGCACATGCGAAAGCTACCGTCTCATTTTAGCACAACAATGACCGGGACGGCACAAGGGCTCAAACATTCACGGGCATGTCCATGGTCTATGAGATGCTCTACTTGCCTTCGTATTTCTTTGGTTTCTGTGGGGTTGACTCGGTAGGGAGCTTTGTTTGGAAGTGGTGCTCCGGGGATGAGGTCGATGCGGTGCTCGATGCCTCGTAGTTGAGGTAGTCCCGAGGGTAGCTCGTCAGGGAAAACATCGTGAAATTCCTGTAAAAGAGAAGACAACACTAGAGGAAGAGTGTGAGAGGTGTTAGCTTGTGGTGCATTGTCCTTGCACAAAAGGATGTAGTGTAGTACACTAGATGGGTTCTCACACACTCCTCTTATCTCACTTTTGGTGGCAAATAATATTAAGTTCTTCTTTTCGCTCAACGTGGAGGTGCTCGATTTGGGCTTGTGGTGCTCCCTCTCTTTTTGGTGGCTCGCTCTCTCACTATGATCTCCACGATGGGTGTCTGGCTTGTCGGCGACAACTTGGCTTGGAGACATGGGACGAAGTACGTACTCCTTGCCCTTCATATTGAAGATGTAGTGGTTCATTTGGCCGTTGTGGACGACTCCTCTATCAAATTGCCATGGGCGTCCAGGAGAAGGTGGCAAACGGTCATTGGAATGACGTCGCACTCTAAGGTGTCTTCGTAGGCGCCAATTTTGAAGGAGACTTGTACTAGTTGCTCGACTTGGATAGTGCCGGAGTCGCTAAGCCATTGCACTTTGTATGGATGTGGGTGCTTCGTCTTGAGAAATTGGAGCTTGGAGCAAAGTTCTTCATTTGTGAGGTTATGACAACTCCCTCCATCGATGATGACCTTGATAGAGCGCCCATTGATGAGGTGTGGAATATGTGCCATCTTTGGTCGTCTTGTTGGTTATGTTGGAGAGTCAAGAACTTGGAGACAACAAGAGCAAGACTTGAATCTTCATCGCAAAAGACTTGTTCTTCTTCATTGTTCACTTGACGGTGCATGGCGACGTGCTCAAGAGCGTCCATTTCTCCTTCACTCATCGAGTCATAGGTGCCGTCGTTGTTGAGGATCATGGTCCTCTTGTTGGTGCACTCATATGACTTGTGGCCTCAGCCTCTGCATGTGAAGCATTTGAAGGAACTTGTCTTGACGGTCTCATTGGTGGGGGTTGATGATGATGAAGCTCCCGGCTTGAAGTTTCTTGTAGTAGGACGATTACTTGGAGTTAACGAAGCTTTCTTGTGACTCGACTTGTCGATGTTGCTTGTAAAATTCTTGGTAGACGGTGTTGGATTCGTTGAAGCTTGGGTCTTGGAGAAGACGTAGGACTTGGATGAGAACTTGGCATGATGGAAATCGTCTTGCACTTGATGCTCCGCTTTGGTAGCTTGATGCACTAGCTCGATGAGATTTGAGTATGGTTGGAAGTCGGCGATCTTCTTGATAGGATGGTTGAGTCCATTCAAGAAACGTGCCATTGTTTGCTCATCATCTTCCGTGACGTTGGCTCTTATCATGGCAATCTCCATCTCCTCGTAGTACTCTTCAATGCTCTTGGTTCCTTGCTTGAGTACTTGGAGTTTCTTGAAGAGGTCGCGGTTGTAGTAGGTAGGCATGAAGCGTGCTCTCATGACATCCTTCATTTGCGCCCAAGTAGTGATGGGTGGTTCACCTCTGGCCTCTCGGCGCTCGATAACTTGTTCCCACCAAATGAGGACATAGTCTTGGAACTCAAGGGATGCCGTCGCGATCTTCTTCTCTTCGTCGTAGTTGTGCAAACGGAAGATCTTGTCAACTTTCAATGCCCATGATAGGTACTCTTCGGGATCGTTGCTTCCATTGAACTTGGGCATGGTGAACTTGAGCTTTCCGTAGCGTTGCTCTTCATTGTGTTGGGGGTGGGGATGATGACGTCCATATTGTTGATAATTGTCCAACTCGTGTTGCTCTTGGCGCGGAGGGTTGTCGACCTCATGTTGGACTTGTCGTGGAGGATTTCCATTGTATTCATGCTCTTGATGAACTTGATGTTCTTGGCGAGCCTGTGGAGGAGCTTGTTGAGCTTGACGTTTCACGCGAGCTTGATGTCGTCGTTCATGAATTTCGTCGCGAAGTGCTTCCTCTTGTTCACGAGCTTGTCGGCCTCGGTTTGCTACGGCTCGACTTGAATCTTGGAGGGCTTGTTGTGCCTCAAGTGCTTGAGCTTCACGGATTTGTTTTTCTTGGGGTTGTGCCTCGGCATCTTGTGCAACTTGGTGTAGACGCGCCCACTCTTCCTCTTCATGTTGGCATTTTCGTTGCCGTTGTCGTGCTAGCGCAAAATCCTCTTGGGTTTGACGTTGTCGGTGCTCTTGAGAGTCGGTGTCGCGTAGAGGATTAAGGCTTGCTTGACGATCCTTGCACGCATCACGGCGTAGAGTGGTTGATGTCAGTGTACTTGAGCCAGAGAGGGTGAAGTCAGAGTGTCGACTTGAGCGGGTCCTTCTTGATGAAGACGAAGTGGAAGAAGAGCGGTTGAGCAACAAAGTGCGAATCTCATTCATCCTTGTGTCATTCTCTTGCTTGTGATCGTCGATCTTGTGGTCGAAGTAGTCCCTTGTACGTTGCTCGGAGAGTCGCAAGTCGGCGGCGAGGTTGTCGATGCATTCACTCATTGCTTGTTGCTCTTGATTCAAAGCACGTTGTGCACCAAAGAGGTGGCTCTTGGTGACGTAGGAGTTCAAGTCGTCTTCGTGCTCAATGAAGAGTGGGTTTGTAGAAGTACTTGGCCTATCCATCATTCCCATACAAATGTGAGTGGTAGAAAGAGAAGAACGAATACCTAATGTACCTTGACCGAAGTTGAAAGTGGATCGATGATCTCTCCAATGTAGGACAAGGAAATAGGACAATTGGTACTATCTCTTGTCGGCTTCTCACACCTACACAAGTAAAAGCTGATGGTGGAGTTTGGTTAGGATGGTGGCACAAAATTTGATGCAATTGTAAGTGAGCTTCGAGAATGTTGGAAAAGATTCGCAAGATGCAATGTAACAAGGAGAACAAGCATATAAGGTACACGGAAACACACACGCAGAACGATAAGTGGGGTCATGCAACCAAGGATGAGCCAAAATGTGGAATCCACAAAAATGCTCGTGTTGCACAACACTAGAGAGACGCTAGCACGATTGCACAATAGGCGGATACAAGAACTTGTGCACAACCTACTTAGCAAAAATGCAACGTCTTCTACCCCAAGTATGCTCTATGCAAGGTGTTCCGATGAGATGATCCAAGATGATCTAGTATGACAATCTTAATGTTGTTTGATGCTATGGTTCTTGCTTAAAACCTCTTTGCTTATCTTATCTTTTTGCTTAAAAGCTTGTTTTGCTCTTTGTTGTTTGAGCTCTTTTCTCATGCAATGCTTGACGAACCAAGATAGAAATTGTGTATGTGATGACAACTGTGTGACACAATAGATGATACCAATATATGCAACAATGATGTATGCATGCTATGGGAAGTATGATCACTAATGTGCACAAGTCTAGTTGCCGACAATACTCAATGGCTAGTCTCGATGGGTAAGAAACACAAAGGAGTAAGGCTAAGATGGCTATCAATGTAATGGCAAGAGTGATATGTCCAATACCAAGGGGAGGTTACAGTTCTGGCTTACGGTATGGTGTCAAAATGGTGGCATGAATACCAAGATGTAGTTGATGTGGTCATTGTTGATGACGCGAACAGGGCGAAGATGAGCGGCGGTGATGTCGATGTCGAACCGTACCTAGATAGCCGAAACACAAAAGGAGACGGTACCGCAACTCAAATTCTCAAAGCTCGAAGTAGCAAACGTGTCAGGGAGCGGAATGAATAGGTGGTAGGAGTGCGTATGCGGAAATGTGTGGCGGTGGTTGTGACTAAACTAAAGAAATTCAGTTTCGTCATGGAACTTCGGATGTCCAGTGGGAGAGCGGTCATCCGGTCGTCGGACGTCCGGTGGCTAGCGGACGTCCGGTGCCTGGGCACTGCTAGGGAACGGGAAAACTTCACATGGGCGGGGTGGATGATGCGAAATTCATCGATTGTGGGTGATTTCGTGGATGGAAAGGGTGGAGACAAGGGGGAAAAGTGGATGGAAAGCTAGATCTACCTACAACACACGAAATCCGCGGATCAAATCCAACAAAACTTGATCACACCAACAAATCACAAAAAAAATTGGGGGCTATTTTTGTGGGGAATTTTCGAATTAGGGACAAAATCAACAAAACGAGGCTAGCAACACAACGGGGAGGCTCCGAAATCGTGATCAACCCGGCTCTGATACCAAGATGATATAGGGTAGAACCCTAATCGCCTGATCTTTCATGAAAGGAGCGGATCCCACGAAGAACACGAGGAACACAAGGGGGAAAATGAGGGAAAACACAAGGGGAAACACAAGAGTAAACACTAAACCAACACAAATAAGTCACACATGTGCTAGATCCTCGAGTACATAAGGAAAGATACACGATCCACGGACAACTAAGGACAATACAAGGGTAGCCGGTCTTCTCCGTGAGGAGGTCTTGAGTTCTTACCTAAAAGGGGTCTTGAATCCGCTTGGGGGATCTTCTCCGATGGAGGCTCGAATCTTCGAGGAGAAGGTATCCAAGTGGATGAGCAAAGCTCTCACACAAAATATGACCTAATCATTTGCTAATCCAAGCTAGAAGGAATAGGAGTGCTATATATAGTCTAAATGCAAATGGGGGCGACAGTAGGGTTACATGGGCCTCGGGCCTGAAACTGGACACAGCCAGGTGCCGGACGTCCGCTAGGGACCGGTCGTCCGGTGTCCCATTAGCATCCGATCGTCTGGTCTCCTCCGGACGTCCGCTGGATTCATTCTGTGATGGGGGTGCCGGACGTCCGGTAGCTCCGGACTTCCGCTGATGTTTGCTCGGGTGTGGTCACGCTGGTCGTCCGGTCGGGGCCGGACGTCCGCTCCTTTGCCTCGGGTGCAGGGGCACTAGTCGACCGGTCTAGACCGGACGTCTGCTCACTGGGGCTTGGCTGATGCTTCAGGTGTCGGACGTCCGGTCCCGGCCGGTCGTCCGGTGGCTGGGACTTTTCCTGCAACCCTTCTTCTTCATCTCCGTCTTCACGTCCATCTTCCTCTCCTTATTCTCCTCGCTCCTTAGCTTCTCCTTGATACATGAGTATGCACAATATGTCCATATGAGGTCATAGCCATGTCTCATGTGCATCAAAATGGAATCATGAGAGGAGAGATGTCACCTTGGTTTCAAGAGCTCTTGCGCGTGCTCGTGTCATGGGTCCGAGTGGTGTCATAGGAGATGTAGTTGGGTCCATGGGGATGACCTCGGGATGCTCCGCATCACGAGGGTTCCATTGCAGAGGCCTAAATTGATGTAGAAGCGTTAACATTACGCTCAAAATACATTGAAACAGCTGATCAGCTTAGCAAAGATGTGGGTGAAGACAATCCCGGGCTCAATGTTTTTGATTGTTCTGTTCGAGTTACATGGAAGAGTCGACAAGAGGACAAACCTAAAGATTTGGACAAAATGGTTTGGTATGTGTTGAATAATTGTCCTGAGATACTACCTTATATCAAGTAAGTGCAAAGTACTGCAGCTTATACATCGTAATCTACTAAACTTGCAGCACATTCTTATATATTTAGATGTTTGATGCCATCACTATGTTGTGCAGCATCGACAAAAAGGAGTTACTTCTGCAAAACCCAAGAAACATTGACAAACTGGTTATGGTAGGATTTGCTAAATGGTTCAAGAGCCATGTAATCTTTTTAATTGCAGGGTCAATTTTTTTAATATATTGAGTACATAAGATGATCAGCTTGTCTATTTTCTAACCATAGGTTAAGAAGATGCGGGAGGATGGGCAGGCAGTCGATGATGCCCTTTATGCACTAGCAATGGGTCCTGATACTCGGGTAAGACATTATTAATCTTGCGTTGTTGGAGATGTGTGCTACAACACCCTTGCACGCGACGAAGGCAGGAAGACACAAAACAGTGCCATCATGAGCACGGATATGTATGAAGGAGAGTAAACCGAAATGTATCCTAACATAACAGACATTGTTCAGTTGCAGTATATCTCCAGTTTCTAGGATCATCGGTGTGTGGTTCTGTTGTGCTATCGTTGGTATAACCTGTTTTCCAGGATCGCAACACCCAGAGCTGATGATATTTGAAATCCATCAATGTTAAGGCAGCATACCAGCCCAACAAGCCTTTTATTTTGGCAAATCAAGCAACACGGTTATTTTTCTTGGTAGACACATTTGCATGTAGCGATAACTGGAGAGTATTGCAAAGGTTTGAGCACATGAATTCGTTTAATGAAGTTGCACGACAAGATGATGCTTACACTGCTCCTGATGTACAAGATTCCACAGAGGTTCCTAATATCTTTGTGAACCATCACGTCAATGATGCTGGCGAAAATATTGCCTGTCATGTTGTGGACATACAAGAGTTGATCAAGAAGAAGCCAACCTTCGAGGACATTGAGGATGAAGAAGAAGATGACACTCTGGGGAATTATGATTTTGACTAATACACATGGCAAAGATGTTGAAGCTGCTGCTGCGGATGATGATTAGATTGCTTTTGTCGTATTTGCCTGTCAGAAGACGTTTTTATCTACTATGTGAAATTGTGTTTGCTATGACAACTGAAACATGATGAACACATTGTTTAGTATTTTGCTGTGAGAACATCACTTGTTATGTATGTTCATTTGTGTTTGGTTATTGTATGATGACTAAAACATGGTGACATCGTTGTTTAGTTGTACTCATATTTGGTTGTGACACTTGAATTTGATGACATAGTTTGCTATTGGACTGCAATTTGCTCGACGTCTTCGAATGGGAACAAAGCTGACCCGACAGGGCCTCTGCTAATTTATTTATTTATTACCAAAAGGGCCTATGCTATTTATTTATTTATGAGCAAAAGGGGATACCCCCCGATTTCTATTAATAGAAATCATTAGATGTTCACAACACTACGCCCAGCCTGCTACACAGGTTTCATTCATTACTAGTTTTAGCAAAGTGCTCATGTCATAGCCACTGAATACATCACGAGTGCTACATACACTGCAAATAAAGAGACAAACATCCTATAGAGCACATCGATTTTTCCCGTTATCTTCACAAGCTCTTTCATCTCCTCATTGCTGTCAAGGCTGTTCAGCAGCTGTTGCTTGGCCATGATCAAAGGAATGACATCTTTAACCTTCTGCTCTGCATCTTCCTCTACTGTCGTTCCTTCAGTTACTTGTCCAACACCCCAACCTACTGGTATTGGGATTCCTCGGCTAACCAAATAATCAGCGTAGTTGCGTTCCCCCACATCAACAACTTCCCAGAAATACAAATCACATGAATCTTCCTTTTTCTGCATGAATCAAATTGGAAGATCATCAACTGAAAGCAGCAGAACAATACTTAAACATATTATTACCCCATGATTCGGGCATTTCTAGAAGACTCAGCCAGGGTTGAGGATTGTGGTTGAGACGCGATGGATGACTCTGCATGCTTTGCAGCAGTGGCACCACACCAACGACAATAGGTTGCGATGAGCAAACGACTATGGTGTGTGTGCCGGCAGGGGTGTGATGAGACCCATAGCCGATGGTATGGGTGGCAACTTGGCGCATATCTGGTTGTTGCCTGCTGAAGAGCAGGTGGACGAGCAGCCAGCAGACATGGTTGCTGCGGCCAGAGCTTCTGATGCTAGGCAGAGTAAGTAGAGAAGAGGACAAGCGAATGTTGGATATGTCAGTTTCATTACTTGCAGCGTAGCATAGCACCATATATAGTCATAGTCTAGGTTTGGATTTTAACCAGCTATAGGAGCACGTCTCTCTTTTTTCGAAAACTCAGTAACTTCTCTTTACCGGTACACTAGCTTGTTCTGTACGCCTTCTCAAGTCTTTGATTTTCTTTCTCTTTTTTACGACGAAGGAAGGAGGACAAAATTGAGAGTTCCTGGGACTCGAACCCAAGACCTCTTAGTTGAAAACCAAGGGTGCTAGTCACTTATGTGGCGAACGTTCCATGGGAGGAGGACGGCAGACGAACGCATTTTCCTCGCAGTTTTAGTTGTGACGCAAGATCGAACGGTCGAAGTTTCGGGAATGTTATCAGGCGAACGAGCCCAGTTTTTCTTTTCTCCCTATATATAAAAAAGTATGCTACTTGGTGTCAGCTTAGTCAACAAACGATTGTGCCAACCTTGAACGTTGGATTCACATTCAACGTCTGTCGGGTTTCTTCAGTCTCTTCTTCCTCCAGCCACCAAAGCCAAACGATCGTCGGAGGGACTGCCTGCTCCCGCCTCCCACGGCTGGTTGTGCTTCCGCGCACGCATCGTGGCCACATCACACCCTAAAACTCTGGGCATCTTCCTAGGCTCTTGTTCGTTCCCGTCCGAGGCCTGACCATCGTCCTCCGCCTTAGTTCGCTCTCCGCGGCTCCGCCCTCCGTTGTTGTCAACATGGTCAACAACCGAGACGAATATGGAGATGAGTGTACATGGTGAGGATGACAATGGGGACCCAGCAGCGCACGCAGTAATTTTCTTTTTTCGGGACCGAGAAGGGTATCAACTAGGTTGTTCGGGAGATGTGGCCCGTCTAGCACATGACCAGCCCAGTTTGTTTTTTTCCTTTCTGAAAATGGCTAGCCCAGCTATTTTTTTTGCAGAATAACCAACATAGGCCTACTTGTTTTTCTATGCCCTACTGGGCCGGAAATCTTTCAAGACGAGGAGGGATGCATTTTGCCCAAAAAATGGGCTATAAGTAATAAGAAATGTGCTATAAGTAATATTAAATGGGCTGTAAAATGAAAAAATACAACAAACAGGCAATTAGTTCCAAAATACTGTTTTCTTTCAGATTTTGATATTTTAAATTTCATTGTTTTTGTGCGGGTAAAATTTCATTGGATTTAAATTAAGGTATGTTTAGTTTTTAAATTAATTTGAAACTGGCTAGAAATTTCGGGCTATATGTTGTTTGGGACAGATTTGGAGGATGAATTGTGGGTCTACTAGGTTGACGTGTACGACAGGCTTTGTCAACTTAGTCCACAAATGATTCTAGCAGCAGTGACCGTTGGATGTTAATCCAACGGCCGTGCTACTTCTTCAATACCTGATCTTCTTGCTCCAGCCGCCCAAACCAGCACCGGTGGGACTGCCTGCTCCTGCCTCCCGTGGTCGGTTGTGCTGCCGCACAGGCCGCACTGCCCCACCCTACTTCATTGTTGTCCAGGTCATTCCTCTAGTCACCCACACCTCCTGTTATTTTCCGGCGATGGCAGCCGAACCAGTAAACCCTCATACTCCCCACCGCGTGGGCATCCACTGCCGAGTCTTCCCCGGCTCCGTGTCGTTCCCTTCCTAGGCCTCGTCGTCGTCCACTGCCCTGGTGCTCTCGGCGCGCTGTGGTCAATGTGGTCAACAAACGACATCCATTGGATGTGGACTGTACGTGGAGAGGCTGATAGCTGGGTCGATGGCCGCACACAAGGAATTGCCTCCTTATTATGCGCAAAATAATTATTACTCCACCTGACATCTGGGACCCACCGGAAGGGCCTCTGTATTTCATGAAAAAAATGTTCCCCCCGCTGACAGGTCATACCCACCAGCTATATCTTCACACGCAAGGAAGTGCCTCCTTATTACGCACAAAAAATATGAATACTCCCCCTACTAGCTGGGACCCAGGATAGTGGGAGGCTGACATGTGGGCCTACTAAGTTCACCGGGACGGAGGGCTTTGCCAACTTAGTTAATATGAACGATTCTAGCTCCAGGACCGTACGATGTCCATCCAACGGCCGTCGTTCTTCTTCAACCTCTGGTCTTCTTGCTCCAACCGCCCAAAGCAGCGCCGGTCGTGCTGCCTGCTCCTACCTCCCGTGGCCGGCTGAGCTGCCACGGAGGCCTCACCTCCCCTACTACTCCCACCACTGGCCAGGCCCTGCTGCGACGGCAGCCTCACACCGCAGCCGAACCAGTGAACCCTTGGACTCCTCTCCGCGTGGGCATCCACTGCCGCGTCTTCTCGGCTCCGCGTCGTCCCCTTCCTAGGCCTCGCCGTTGTCCACCGCCTTGGTGCTCTCGGTGCGGCGTGGTCAATGTGGTCAACGAACGACTTCCAACAGAAGAGTACTGTACGTGGAGAGGCTGACAGCTGGGTCCACGGCTGCAACAAGGATGTGCCTCCTTATTAGGCAGAAAATAATGATTCCTCCACCTGACAGCAGGGACCCACTGGATGGGCCACCTGATTTCGCAGAAAACATTTCCCCCTGACCGTTGGGACCCACCAGCTATATCTTCGCACGCAAGGAAATGCGTCCATATTACGGGCAAAAAAAATGATTCGCCCCCTGACTGCTGGGACCCACCAGCTACATCTTCTCACGGAAGGAAGTGCCTGACAGTCGGGTCCCACCTGGTCGAAGCGTACGTAGTGCTGTCATTCTAGTCATGAACGTGCATGTACATACTGGTCGATGTAGAGGCGCGCACGGTTCGTAGTACAGGCACACGCGTAGCATGTACCGTATGTACATCGGCCAGGGTGCAAAAAAGAAAATACGGCCATGTACGTACATACGGGTGAGGTCTCGAATGCCTACTCGCGCATACGTATGGCCAGGGCTCGTGTACATGGCTGGGTCAGAACGGAGAAGCTACGATGTCACCGTGTTCATGGGATGGCAACCAGCTGGGTTGGAACGGAATGCGTCATCGTGTTCATCGGGAGCCAACCGGCTTGGATGGAACAGCCGATGGAAACGAGGCCTGACATACCGCAGAACGGAGGAAACGGCCTTGTGTTCGACCGGCCATGGTCGAAATGGGATCCTGTTCAACGGGAGGGGTGTGGCGTACCGCAAAACAGAGGAAACGGACCTCCTACGGTGGAAACGGGGTCCTGTTGATTGGGAGGGGTGTGGCTTACCGCAAAATGGAGGAAACGGACTTGTGTTGGAGTGCTGCGGTCGAAATAGGGGTCCTGTTCATCGGGAGGTGTGTGGCGTACCGCAAAACGAGACTCCACGGGATATTGTTCATCTCCACCGTCGACCTCCTCCAGCCTCCACGGGCTATTGTTCATCCACCGTAGACCTCCTCCAGCCTCCACCTAAGACTATTCATCCACGGGCTCCTGTTCATCCAGCCTCCACCACGCGCTCCTCCACCGGCTACTGTTCAACCAGGCCTCTCCACGGGGTCCTGTTCAACCACCTCTCCACGGGCTACTATTCATCCAGCCCTCCACCGGCTACTGTTCAACCAGCCCTCCACGGGGTACTGCTCATCTAGCCCTCCACGGGGTCTTGTTCATCCACCCCTCTACCAATGCTCACTATTCATCAAGTGAAGGAGGCAGCAGTGTTCGATCGACTTCAGTTAGTAGCAGTAGCGAAGGAATCACTCGGGTTCAGTTAACAGCAAGGGATCGATTGCTCGGTTCAGTAACGTAGCTAGTGCAATCGCTCGGGTTTAGTTAGAGCCCAACGCCTCGCTCAAGTTCAATTAGAGCCCAACGCCTCGCACACAAGCGCATACGTACGAGAGAAACGCGCATCGCTCGGCCCCTGACCACCCACCATAACCGGGAACTCCCTGATATTTCCTCGCCCTCGCTTCTACCACCATTTTTTCCGTCATGGACGGCCCAAAGAATGTCATGCCGATGCGTCTCCGGCCCGCCTAGGACGAAAAGCCCATTTTCTGTCATGATTTTTTGTCATATAAGTAGGAGCCCACCACATCTATGATGATACCGGGTTTTGTCACAATTATCATCATAGAAGTGTCATAAGTATGACAGAAAAAAATTCGTTCGGCCCAAAATGTCATGGATGTGTCTTTTTTTGAAGTGAACCTCCTCGCCAAGAACCTCAACTTCAACAAGAGCAAGAAGACATTGGAAATCCTCAACGAAAAGAGCAAGTTGAGAGAGACAATCCTCCTCGTCAAGGACGTCATCATCCAAGAACCCAACGCAATGAAGAGCAAAGATATAGCAAGCTAAAGTTCACCATGCCCAAGTTTTCTGGAAGCAATGATCCCGAAGAGTACCTTTCATGGGCATTGAAGGTCGATAAAATCTTTTGCTTGCACAATTATGTGGAAGAGAAGAAGATCGCTATGGCATCCCTTGAGTTCCAAGACTATGTCCTCATTTGGTGGGAACAAGTCATTGAGCGCCGTGAGGCAAGAGGTGAACCACCCATCACTACTTTGGCACAAATCAAGGATGTCATGAGAGCACTCTTCGTGCCAACTTACTACAATCATGACCTCTTCAAGAAAGTCCAACTCCTCAAGCAAGGAACCAAGAGCGTTGAAGAATATTACAATGAAATGGAGATTGCCCTGATACGAGCTAATGTCACGGAAGATGATGAGCAAACTATGGCACGTTTCTTGAATGGACTCAATCATCCTATCAAGAAGATCGACGACTTCCAACCATACTTGAACCTCATCGAGTTAGTGCATCAAGCTACCAAGGCGGAACGTCAAGTGCAAATGACTTGAAGTATGACAAGTTCTCATCCAAGTCCTATGGATTCTCCAACAACCAAGCTTCAACGACTCCAACAACTTCTACCTCAACCAAGGCATCTACAGGCAACAACAACAAGTCGAGTTACAAGAAAACTTCGACAACCTCATGTCATCCTCCTACTACAAGCAACTTCTAGCCGAGAGCTTCATCATCATCTACCCCAACCGCTGAGACTATCAAGACAAGTTCCTTCAAATTCTTCAAATGTGGAGGCCGAGGCCACAAGTCCTTTGAGTGCACAAACAAGTGAACCATGATCCTCAACGACGATGGTACATATGAGTCCATGAGTGAAGGAGAAATGGAAGCACATGGGCAAGTGGCAATGCACCGGCAAGTGAACGAAGATGAAGAAGAACAAGTCTTTTGTGATGAAGATTCAAGCCCCGCTCTCGTTGTCTCCAAGGTCTTCACTCTTCAACATGAAAAAGAAAAAGACTAGAGATGCCATATCTTTCATACCAGGGCCGTCATCAATGGAAGTTCTGTCAAGGTCATCATCGATGGAGGGAGTTTCCATAACTTAGCAAGTGAAGAACTATGCTCCAAGCTCCAATTGGTCAAGATGAAGCACCCACATCCCTACAAAGTTGAATGGCTAAGCGACTCCAACACTATCCAAGTCAAGCATAGAGTGCAAGTCTCCTTCAAAATCAGAGCTTACGAAGACACTTTGGAGTGTAATGTCGTTACAATGACCATTTGCCACCTTCTTCTTGGACGACCATGGAAATTTGATCGAGATGTCATCCACAACGGCTAGACAAATCACTATATCTTCAAGATGAAAGGAAAGGAGTACGTCCTTTGCCCTATGTCTGTAAGCAAAGTGATCGCCGACAAGCAATCCACCCATCGTGGAGAGAATAGTGAGAGAGCGAACCACCAAAAAGAGAGTGAGCGCCACAAGCTAAAGCTAACACCTCTCACAATCTCCCTTTAGTATTGTCTTCTCTATTGTAGGAATTCCAAGATGCTATCCCAGAAGAGCTACCTCTAGTACTACGAGGCATCGAGCATCGAATCGACCTCATCCCCGGAGCACCTCTTCCTAACAAGGCTCCCTACCGCATCAACCTCGAGGACACTAAGGAGATCCAATGGCAAGTACAACAACTCATAGACAATGACCATGTACGAGAAAGTTTGAGCCCTTGTGCCGTCCCGGTAATCCTTGTTCCCCAAAAGATGGTACGTATCGCATGTGTTCCGATTGTCGTCCTAACAATGCTATTACCATGCGTTATCGTTACTCTATTCCACGCCTAGATGATATGCTTGGTGAGCTTAGCAGAGCTACCATTTTCTCTAAGATTGATCTTAAGAGTGACTACTATCAAATGCGCATCCAAGAAGGTGATGAATGGAAAGCCGCATTTAAGACCAAGTTTGGCTTATATGAATGGCTTGTTATGCCAATGGGTTTATCCGAAGCACCCGGCACTTTCATACGACTCATGCATTTTGTTTTTCGACCTTATACTGGTGTATTTGTTGTGATCTAATTTGATGATATTCTTGTGTTTAGCAAATCTCTCAAAGATCATGTCACAGACCTTAGGACCGTGCTTCAAACTCTTAGAAAAGAGCACTTTTTGCTAATATGGACAAATGCCTTTTCGGTGTTGACAATCTTGTTTTCTTGGGTTTCGTTGTATCTTCTAAGGGTGTTCATGTTGATGAATCTAACATCAATGCTATTAAAACTTGGCCACAACGAAGCAACTTACAACAAGTGTGTAGCTTCCTTTGTTTAGCCAGTTTCTACCATAGATTTGTAACAAGTGCGGAATAAGGAGGCACTTCCTTGCTGCGGCCATGGACACAGCTGTCAGCCTCTCCACGTGTAGTCCACGTCCGATGGAAGCCGTTCCTTGACCACATTGACCACGCCGCTCTGAGAGCACCAGGGTGGTGGACGACGGCAAGGCCTAGGAAGGGGACAAGGGGGAACTAGGGAAGATGCGGCAGTGGAAGCCCGCGTGGAGAGCAGTACGAGGGTTCACTAGTTGGTCTATAGTGTGAGGCTCCCGTCGCCGCAGGGCCTGGTTAGCGGTGGGAATAGTAGGGGCGGTGAGGCCTCCGCGGCAGCACAGCCAGCCACGGGAGGCAGGAGCATGCGGCACGACCGGCGCTGCTTTGGGCGGCTGGAGCAAGAAGACGAGAGGTTGAAGAAGCACTACGGCCGTTGGATGGACATCGTACGTTCACTGGAGCTAGAATCGTTCATATTGACTAAGTTCACAAAGCACGCCGTCCCCGTCAACTTAGTAGGCCCACAAGTCAGCCACCCACAAGGTGGGTCCCAACTAGAAGGGGGAGTATTCATTTTTTTGTGCGTAATAAGGAGGCACTTCCGGTGGGTCCGAGCTGACAGCGGGGGAAATGTTTTTTTGCAAAATACGGTGGCCCGTCCAACGGGTCCCAGCAGTTAGGGGGGAAACATTTTTTGCCAAATACGATGGCTCGTCCTGTGGGTCCTTGCTGTCAGGTGGAGGAATAATTATTTTCCTCGTAATAAGGAGGCACTTCCTTGCGGCTGTTGTGGACCCAGCTGTCAGCCTCTCCACGTACAATACTCTTCCGATGGAAGTCGTTCCTTGACCATGTTGACCATGCTACGCCGAGAGCACCAGGGCGGTGGACGACTGCGAGGCCTAGGAAGGGGATGACGCGGAGCCGGGGAAGACGCGGCACTGGATGCCCATGCGTAGAGGAGTATGAGGGTTCACTGGTTCGCTACGGTGTGAGGCTGCCGTCGTCGCAGAATCACAGGGGGTGTGGGTGAGTAGAGGGATGGCATGACGAGCGGTGGGAGTAGTAGGCAGGAGCATGAGGCACAACCAGCGCTGGTTTGGGCGGCTGGAGCAAGAAGACCAGAGGTTGAAGAAGCACTACGGCCATTGGATGGACATCGTACGGTCATCGGAGCTAGAATCATGCATATTGACTAAGTTGACAAAGCCCTCTGTCCCCATCAACTTAGTAGGCCCACAAGTCAGCCTGCCACTATACTAGGTCCCAGCTAGCAGGGGGAGTATTCTTTTTTTGTGCGTAATAAGGAGGCACTTCCTTGCGTGCGAAGATATAGCTAGTGGGTCCAAGCTGTCTTGGCGGTAATGTTTTTTCGCAAAATACAGAGGCCCTTTCGATGGGTCCCAGATCTTAGGTGGAGGAATCATTATTTTGCGCGTAATAAGGAGGCATTTCCTTGCGTGTTGCCGTGGACCCAGCTATCAGCCTCTCCACGAACAGTCCACTTAAGATGCATGTCGGTTGTTGACCACGTTGACCAGGCCGTGCCGAGAGCACCAGGGCGGTGGACGACAGCGAGGCCTAGGAAGGGAATGACACGGAGGTAGGGAAGACTCGGCAGTTGTTTCCCACACGGAGGGGAGTACGACTGTCCGAGGGTTTACTGGATCGTCTGCCGTCGCCAGAGAATAACAGCAGGTGTGGGTGAGTAGAGGGATGTCTAGGCCAGCGATGGGAGTACGGTGGGGCGGTGAGGCTAGTGCGGCAGCACAGCCATCCGCGGGGAGGAGAGAGCAGGCAGTCCCGCCGACGCTTGTTTGAGCGGCTGGAGCAGGAAGAGCAGAGATTGAAGAAGCACGACTGCCGTTGGATGGACATCCAACAGGCACTACTTGTGCGTCAACCTTTTTTTAGGAAAGCCTAAAATCTGTTGAAAACATCATACAGCCCATCTGCCATTATGTCTAATAATTTACAACCCATTTGCTAATTCTTAAGGTTTTTTTGGAGCCCATATTTTTTTGTTAGCATTAGAGCCCATATTGTGGCCACGGTTAAAAAATTATTCGAAATTTTGCATATTTCGGTGTGGTCCGACCTGTTTTTAATCTCGAAATTTCGAGTCACATTCAAGCCGATTTTAAAAATAAATATATATCAATATAAAATCCAACAAACTGTCCACTCATAAAAGTCAATGCAATTTAAAATCTCGAAATGAAAAAAAGAAATTTGAAACTAATTGTCGGTTTGATGTGCTTTAGAAATGTACAACCCATTTCTCATTACTGATAGGCCATTTTCTCGGCCAGCCGAATGAAGCTCTCCCCGTTTTGAAAGATTTGCAGCCCAACAGGCCTGACAAAGCGACTTACTTGGCAAATCACAAAAAAATGGGCTATGGCCATGGACCCAGCTGTCAGCCTCTCCACTTACAGTACTCTTCCGATGGAAGTCGGTCGTTGACCACATTGACCACATAGCACCGAGAGCACCAAGGCGGTGGACGGCAGCGAGGCCTAGGAAGGGGATGACGCGGAGCCGGGGAAGACGCGGCAGTGGATGCCCATGCGGAGAGGAGTACGAAGGTTCACTAGTTCGGCTGCGGTGTGAGGATACTGTCACCCAGAATAACAGGGAGTGTGGGTGAGTAGAGGGATGCCCTGGCAAGCGGTGGGAGTAGTAGGGGGTGGTGAGGCCTCCGTGGCATCACAGCTGGCCACGGAGGAAGGAGCACGCGGCACGACCGACGCTGGTTTGGGCGGCTGGAGCAAGAAGACTAGAGGTTGAAGAAGCACTACTGCCGTTGGATGAACATCATATGGTAACTAGAGCTAGAATCGTTCATATCGACTAAGTTGACAAAGCCCTTCATCCCCTTCAACTTGGTAGGCCCACAAGTCAGCCTCCCACGATGCTGGGTTCCAGCTGGCAGGGGGAGTATTCATATTTTTGCTTAATAAGGTGGCACTTCCTTGCGTGCGAAGATAGTTGGTGGGTCTGACCTGTCAACAGGGGGCACGTTTTTTTGTGAAATACAGAGGCCCTTCCGGTGGGTCCCAGATGCCAGGTGGAGGAATCATAGCCATGAGAAGGCGTACAGAACAAGCTAGTGTACCAGTAAAGAGACGTTGCTGAGTTTTAGAAAAAATAGAGACGTCTCCTATAGATGGTTTGAATCCAAGCCTAGACTATGATTATATATGGTGCTATGCTAATCTACAAGTAATGAAACTGACATATCCAACATTCGCTTCTCCTCTTCTCTACTTACTCTGCCTAGCATCAGAAGCTCTGGCCGCAGCAACCATGTCTGCTGGCTATTCGTCCACTTGCTCTTCAGCAAGCAACAACCAAATATGTGCCAAGTCGCCACCCGTACCATCGCCGATGGGTCTCATCACACCCCCACCGGCACGCGCACCGCAGCTGGTTGCTCATCGCAACCCGCTACCATTGGTGTGGTGCCACTACTGCAAATCACGCGGAGTCATATGTCGCGTCTCAACCACAATCCTCAACCTTGGCCGAGTCTTCTACAAATGCCCGAATCATGGGGTAATAATATGTTTAAGTGTTGTTCTGTTGCTTTTAGTTGCTGATTTTTTAATAGTTTGGTTGATGATCTTCCAATTTGATTCGTGTAGAAAAGGGAAGATTCGTGTGATTTGTATTTCTGGGAAATTGCAGATGTGGGGGAGTGCAACTATGCTAATTATTTGGTTAGCCGAGGAATCCCAATACCAGCAAGTTGGGGTGTTGGACAACTAACTGAAGGAACGACAGAAGAGGAAGATGCGGAGCAGAAGGTTAATGATGCAGTTCCTCTGATCATGGCCAAGCAACAGCTGCTGAACGGCCTTCACAGCAATGAGGAGATGAAAGAGCTTGTGAAGATAATGGGCAAAATCGATGTGCTCTGTAGGATGACTGTCTCTTTATTTGAAGTGTATGTAGCACTCGTGATGTATTCAGTGGCTATGACATGAGCACTTTGCTAAAACTAGTAATGACCGAAACATGTGTAGTAGGCTGGGCGTAGTGTTGTGAACATCTAATAAATAGCAGAGGCCCTTTTGGTGATAAATAAATAAATTAGCAGAGGCCCTGTCAGGTCAGCTTTGTTCTCATTCGAAGACGTTGAGCAAATTGCAGTCCAACAGCAAACTATGTCATCAAATTCAAGTTTCACAGCCAAATATGAGTACATCTAAACAACAATGTCATCATGTTTTAGTCGTCATACAATCACCAAAAACAAATCAGCAGACATAATAGGTGATGTTCTCACAGGAAAATACTAGACAACATCTTCATCAGGTTTCAGTTGTCGTAGCAAACACAATTTCACATAGTAGATAAAAGAACGTCTCCTAACAGGCAAATATGACAAAAGCAATGTAAGCATCATCCGCAGTAGCAGCGTCAATATCTTCACCATGTGTATCAGTCTAAATCGTAATTAGCCATGGTGTCATCTTCTTCTTCGTCCTCAACATCCTCGAACGTTGGCTTCTCATTGATCACCTCTTGTATGTCCACAGCACGATAGGCAATCTTTTCGCCGGCGTCATTGACGTGATGGTTCTCAAAGATATTAGGAACATCTGTGTTATCTTGTACATCAGGAGCAGTGTAAGCATCATCTTGTTTTATAACTTCATTAAACAAATTCCTCTGCTCAAACCTTTGCAATACTCTCCAGTCATCGCTATGTGCAAATGTTTCTTCCAAGAAAAATATATGTGTTGCTTGATTTGCCAAAATAAAAGGCTCGTTGGTCTGGTATGCCGCCTTGACATTGATGGATTTGAAATAATCATCAGCTCTGGGTTTTGCGATCATGGAAAACAGGTTATACCAATGACAGCACAATAGAACCACACACCGATGATCCTCGAAACTGGAGATATACTGCTACTGAACAATGTCTATTATGTTAGCATACATTTTAGTTGTCGCTTTGTCATGCGTATCCATGCCCATGATGGCACTATTTTGTGTCTTCCTGCCTTCGTCTCGTGCAAGGGTGTTGTAGCGCACATGTCCAACAACGCAAGATTCATAATGTCTTACCCGAGTATCAGGACCCATTGCTAGTGAGTAAAGGGCATCATCAACTGCCTGCCCATCCTCCCGCATCTTCTTAACCCATGGTAAGAAAATAGACAAGTTGATCATCTTATGTACTCAATATATTAAGAAAACTGATAGTGCAATTCAAAAGCTTACATGGCTCTTGAACCATTTCGCAAATCCTTCCATAACCAGTTTGTCAATGTTTCTTGGATTTTGCGGCAGTAACTCCTTCTTGTAGATGCTACACAACATAGTGATCGCATCAAATATCTAAATATATAAGAATATGCTGCAAGTTTAGTAGATTACGATGTATAAGCTGCTGTACTTAGCACTTACTTGATATAAGGTAGTATCTCAGGACAGTTATTCAACACATACCAAACCATTTTGTCCAAATCTTTAGGTTTGTCCTCTTGTCGACTCTTCCCTGTAACTCAAACAGAATAATCGAAAACATTGAGCCCGGGATTGTCTTCATCCACCTCTTTGCTAAGCTGATCAGTTGTTTCAATGTATTTTGAGCAGAATGTCAATGCCCAATCAATATTGTTAGATTCGTACAACATTCAACAACGCCCAATCAATATTGTTAGATTCATACGTACTCCTAGATTTATACTCGAGATGGTTTCCAATTTGTTTTCAACCACATGAATGTGCTTGTTCTCGCGCATGCTCTTCCTACTAGGATTTCGACACGTATAGCCAGTCCAATAGTAACTCTTTTAAGCTCCCTGTCCAATAGTACTAGTGGAGTATGAACAACATCTGTACTAGAGTATGCAGTGCTCATAGTTGTACTCCCTCCTTCCATTTATATAGGGCCTATGTGGAGGAGAGAGATGTGAAAAAGTACGGGGAGTGAGCTCTCATGCAAGAGCCTAGTTATATATGCATTCCTAGTTAAATACGTACAATAAATATGAAGAAAGAGATGGAGAGGAGATGGAAAAAAGTACTAATACAATAGCCAACCTTATAATTTTTTTGCGGGAAATAGCCAACCTTATAGCCCACACTACTGTATGAGTGCATATAATAGATGATGGCTATAGATGACATGGCAGTTCCTTATAGCCATTGACTGGGTACATTATTAACCATGCTCTAATGCGTTTTTTCAAGATTAATAGTACATGAGATGTATAATGTGAAAATTATATCATTGGAAGCTCCTTTCACATACGTATCCCTCCCTTACCCTCCCTTTCGGTCACTTACTTGCGGACCCCATGCTTGCTAGGCCCCACATGTCAGTTACTCAATGGGTTCGGCCAGGTCAGGGGATCCTCATCCATAGTATACTCCCTCTGTTTTTATTTACTCCGCATAAAATGACGCGGGCGGGGCAGGGGGAGGGACGTCGGTTTGCTATCAACTGTGGTCCCACAAGCGAGCGAAAACGCAAGATAAAGCGTGTTCCATTCCATGAGCGATGTGGAGGGTCCAGCGTGCTGGCTGCAACGCGAACGCGACAAGAGCGATGTACAATCAGAACCGATTGACCGGTCGTCACCGGAACCACTATTCACACCAGAACCTTCACTGCTCGGCCTACGCCAGCCACTGCCCTAAAACCACACCTAATCTCCAGAACCTTCCCCCACTTTTTGATCCCCTAGCGCGCATCAAGCGTCCCCTAGTTTGCCAGAACGCCATGGTGCGCCGCAAGATCACGTACTACAAGATGGTGATGCCGGAGCGTCGCGCAGAAATCGCGGCGGCGGTCGGCGCCAGAGACCTCCGTTCCCAAGTTCGCTTTTCGGCTGGCCTATCCCCGAGTTCTCTAGAGCCAAGCTACGAGGAGGAGGAAGCCTATCCAATGTTCATGGCTGAGGTCATGGCGCAGAAGGCCCCCGATGGGTATGAGACGATGGACGTCGACTGTGGCAGGCATCCGAGTCCCCCATGGTGCAGGCGTACCAGCGGTTCAACCTTGCGATACTAAAGGAGGACCGGGAGGCAGAGGCTCAACTCGATGTGGAGCGCGTGCATGGCTCTACCATCGAGGCTTTCCTGCAGGCGGAACCGGATGTCGTGGATGTGAACCGGGCGACGGAGGCTCGACTTGAGGCGGAGCGCGCGGATGCCGCTGCCATCGAGGCCCTCCTGCAGGCGGAACCAGTCGTCCTGGACTTGAACCAGGCGGCAGAGGCTCAACTCGACGCAGAGCGTGCGGATGCCGCTGCCATCGAGGCCCTCCTGCATGCGGAACCGGGCGTCCTCGACTTGAACCGGGCGGTGCTCTCGTCCGTGCAGAGCGCCGGCACATCCGCGTGAATGAGTAGCTGGAGGCCGAGGACAACCACGGTGCGGAGACACACGTCGGCAGTTATGGCTAGTTCGCGCCGGTAGCCAAAGACGACGAGGCCGTCTCGTTCCGCGAGCAGTGATAGTTTTTCTTTATGTTGTTGTTTTTATGGATCTTTTGTTGTGTGAAAACATATATTATTATGCAAGTCGCCTGACTTGGGTCAGTCTACCATTTTAGGCAGTTGGATGAATACCCTACGTCTCCTACCCCTTCTTCCTCGCCTCTTCTTCTTCCCCAACAGACCACCGCACGGGCCGTACGGATACTCCCCAACATGCGGCTGGATAAACATACTCTATGAATGAAAATTATGTGTCAGCGGTAGGATGGCTGAGTTTGGTTTGTTCACATGCAACAGCACGTGTCAGTGAGGGTGCGTTCCCTTGGTTGGGTTTGCGGCGTCTAGGAGCGACTATGCATGTGAGGGTGCGGTGCGACCGCGGCGTGCAGGACCGACCAAGTGAGGGTGCGGTGCGACCACGATAGCCTTGCACAAGTGTACCTCCTTTTCATTTTGGAAACTTGAGGCAAGCTTGGCAAAAATGTGTGGCGAAGTATGGCAACGCAAGGCCTAGACCCAAACAGGATAAGTACGTAGTACTACATACTAGGAGTACTACTGTTAAAAAAGAAAGGCAGGGTTTTCCTTCACGGGATTAATCGATACAAATCCTCGTTTCACGTGTCAATTAATGCGTATTTTTTATCCAAAGCCCAAATAGCTAACCATCTCACTCCTCATTGCTTGATTAATGCAGCGCCATGCAAACCAACCTTCTCACTTCTGCATGCAAGCATGTGATATTAATTTCCTTGGTTGCTAGTACGAGGCAAACCCAATCAATTTTGCCTCGATTAGTGTTAGTGGCCTTTTGCAAATTGTAATATTGATATACTGGTCTTGTGTACAAGAAAATGGAGGTAGTAACTATATTTGACTTCCTTACCCATTGCGGTGACGTCGACGATATCTCAAACATTGTGGTTTGGCGAAGTGCGTTCGACGGAGAACACCATTGAGGGAGACCACGGTAAGTCATTCGCAAGTGCCGCCTGCAAGCCGAGACAACCGCCTTATTTGCATCCAGGAAGTCCGTTGAACCAAAGGACACGTAAATGTACTAGTACTACTCGTACACAATAGCGTTGTCTGTCCAGCTTAGTGCGGTGAGATGGTTGCTCAAAGAAGACGATGGAGAAGCGGAGTTAGCGAAGAGTGAAATGATGGTTGCTTCGTCCGTGCTTTGTGATTTGATGCCTCACTGCTTTGTGATTTGTGATAGAAGGGACAGGGGAGTAGACTCTGTCCTCTATATTATACATGCGTCCAAGCACGGGAGAAAGAGGAGAGACGTTGCATTTTTCTATTCCTTCAATCAATCACTCAATCGGGGAGCTTCGGTTACATCCTTTTCGCTTTCGCAACACCGTCCACAATGGTTCCCACGATGTCAAAAGCTGTTTTCACATTTGGCTACACATTGTTTTTAACCGTACCACTTGGTTTTGCTCCTGTGTGCTATCTACACAAATCTTAATTATATTGATCTAAATAATTATAGAATCAAGATTAGTAAAAAGGAGGTGATTTTGCCGCGCGGATGGCGGGCGAGGTTTCTTATTTTTAGAGGACATTGTCCTGGAGGTTTGCTAACATGTGGTCCCACGTCTCAGTGCTTTACCAAGCCGATCCACTTCCCACATGAGGCAGAACAATGGCAGAAGCAACACATGGTTAACTTGAAGAAGGTGAGGGAGAAGAGGATTCAGCAACGAGTGAAATGATGGTTGCTTCGTCCGTCCAACTTCGTTTTTAGCATTATTACTTTGTCCCTCCAACTTAACTGCGGGAAAGGTGCAACTTTGTGATTTGATGCCTCATTGCTCATTACTACGTCAGCGCCATGACTGGGTGCTTCACCCCGGTTGCTTGATGCCCCACATGTCGGCGAAAGGGACTAGAAGATTTATGAAAGCGAGCGCTCCACTCTTACGACGGAGGAGTACATGACACGACGGCCCAGTGAACTATCACTTGTACTGTATATAGTACTATAGTTTTGTTGTTTCGCACGATCCATCGATGCAAACCCGATTAAACAGGAAAGGGCGGGATTTTTCCCGCACGGTATATTATACTGGCCATACATTTCAAATGAAATTTAAATGTATGCAAACTGAATAATTAAGTAACAATATGATATCTAGTAAAACTAAAAATACATATCATTTATTGTGTTAGAGTGTAGTAGTAGTGTTGTATTGCATAGTTGTTAGATGTAACATGCGAGAACATGTAGAGATGTATTTTTTTGAGGGCCTATAGAGAGAAAAGCGTAATAAGTTCACCGGACTTTAGAATAAGCTAATTACGATAACTATATATGTTTTGCGGTGATTATACGGTCACTTGCTCATGGTACAACATCGGATTGCACTCTGTTGACCGGCCAAATAGTCTTCGTGGCACCATGTTGACTAGTTAAATTGACCATGTTCCTTGTAGGTCCCTCCTGTCAGTTCGCATATGGAAAAGGTCAGATAAACACAAATTTACGCAGGCGTGACAAGACTCCACCCCGTGTGCGGGAATCACCTGGTTGTCTATATGTCTGTCAGGGCCCGATGTGTGCGCACGCACGTGTAGGTTGAGCACTTTAGCGTGAGAGTGTGTGTTGGTCGTGTGGTGTACTAGTGTGTGTATGCATGCATGCATGTGTGCATGTGAGTGTTGCGTGCGTGCATGGCTACGTGTGTACGTGTGAGTGTTGCGTGCGTGCGTGGGTGCAGGTGTTCATGTGATTGTTGTGTGCATGCAGTTCGTGTGCATGCGTGCGTGTGTGTATAATCACCACACCAGCTCCTTTGTATTAAAACAGACGGCTTAGCATACCGACAGGTGGCCCCGATGGTAGTGAGATAATGTGATGCAACACAAGAGGTGCCACGTGGAGCGTTTAACTGGTCAACTAGTCATGTCTTGAGCAAATACAGAGTTGTAAGGTGAGCCCATGACTGTATAATAACCACAAAACGTAAATGGTGACTGTAATGAGTGGATTCTGAAGTCCAATGTACATATCGTGCTTTCGCTTCAAAAACAATGATCGTCACTGTGTATATCGTGAGAGAAAGATCAAACATGCGTGAATGTGCTGGGGGATTACTTTTAGAGGACCTGGTGATATTTTGTGTGCGTACGTGAAAGGGGCATAGAGGGGGGTATGGGATGGAGAGAGAGATGCTCTTCGTTTCTCTTTATTATGACTAACTTTATATATAGTATAAAAATATACAAATTCATAGTGCGGAATAAATATCATTGTGGGCACCATGCAATGCAAGCGTTCATACTACTCCATATAACTTTGTAATGTTGTAAATAAGTAGAAATTCTAAACTATTTTTTTCGCCACACTTTATTCATAAGGAATGTTGTATGCGAAATAAACGTGACGAGAGGGCTTTTTAGATCAATGGGGTACGTGATGTAACATGTGTGAATGTGTAGTCGATTGTAACGCCCTCGATGTGGCTATATCTCCCAGGTGTCGAAGCACGACTTAGAGGCATAACCGCATTGCAAGCAATGTCGCAAGTGAGGTAATCTTCACACAACCCATGTAATACATAAGGGAAAAAGATACATAGTTGGCTTACAATCGCCACGTCACACAAATACATGAATAAAGCATTACAACAACCAAATACAATCAAGGTCCGACTACGGAACCAAAATAAAAGAAGAACCCCAAATGTGACAAAGGTCCCGATCGACCCCAACTGGGCTCCACTACTGATCAACTAGAACGAAACAACACAACGGACAAAGTCTTCATCGAGCTCCTCCTGAGCTTGGTTGCGTCATCTGCGCGGACTCAACGGCACCTGCAAGCTGGTTTTGGATGTATCTGTGAGCCACGGGGACTCAGCAATCTCGCACCCTCGCGATCAAGACTATTTAAGCTTATGGGTAAGGTAAAAGTATGAGGTGGAGCTCCAGCAAGCGACTAGCATATATGGTGGCTAACATATGCAAATGAGAGCGAGAAGAGAAGGCAAAGCACGACCGAAAAAAGTATGATCAAGAAGTGATCCTAAAACAACCTACGTCAAGCATCACTCCAACAACCGTGTTCACTTCCCGGACCCTGCCAGAAAGGGACCATCACGGTTACACACGCGGTTGCTTCATTTTAATTAAGGTCAAGTTCAGGTTTTCTACAACCAGACATTAACAAATTCCCATCTGCCTATAACCGCGGGCATGGCTTTCGAAAGTTCAAATCCCTGCAGGGGTGTCCCAACTTAGCCCATGACAAGCTCTCACGGTCAACGAAGGAATAGACCTCCTCCCAAGACATTCCGATCAGACTCGGTATCATGGTACTCCAAGACATCCTCGACAATGGTAAAACAAGTCCAGCAAGACCGCCCGATGCGCCGACATCCTGATAGGAGCTGCACATATCTCGTTCTCAGGGCAACACCGGATGAACACTACGTACAACTAAAACCAACCCTCAAGTTTACCCGAGGTGGCGCCGCAAGTGGCTCTGTTTCGGACCAACACTTAGACAAGCACTAGCCCCGGGGGGGGGGGGGGGGGGTTAAAATAAAGATGACCCTTGGGCTGGCCTCACCCAAGGGAAAAAGGCTAGGTGGCGAATGGAAAAAACCAAGGTTGGGCCTTGCTGGAGGAGTTTTATTCAAAGCGAACTGTCAAGGGGTTCCCATTATAACCCAACCGCGGAAGGAACGCAAAATCCGGGAACATAACACTGATATGACAGAAACTAGGGTGGCAAGAGTGGAACAAAACACCAGGCATAAGGCCGAGCCTTCCACCCTTTACCAAGTATATAGATGCATTAATTAAATAAGACATATTGTGATATCCCAACAAGTCAACATGTTCCAACAAGGAACAAGCTTCAGTCTTCACCTGCAACTAACAACGCTATAAGAGGGGCTGAGCAAAGCGGTAACATAGCTAAACAACGGTTTGCTAGGACAAGGTGGGTTAGAGGCTTGGCTTAACAATATGGGAGGCATGATAAGCAAGTGGTAGGTATCGCAGCATAGGCATAGCAAAAGAGCGAGCAACTAAGCAAGGAAAGATAGAAGTGATTTCGAGGGTATGATCATCTTGCCTGAAATCCTGCAAGGAAGAAGAACGAGTCCATGAAGAAGATAAATGGACGAAGTCGAACGAATCCCCACAACACGACGTTATCGGAACCAACCCGAAGAAGCAACGCCGGAAAGAAGCAAACAACATAGTAAACAACCAACACATGAACATGGTATGATGCACAATCAAGTATGATGCATGTCCGGTTTAATGAAGGATGGCAAAGAGCACAAACAAACCTACAAGTTAAGTGGAGCTCAATATGCATCGGGATGCATATTGACAAAACACCACAACAATTATTTGGTTCACTCCCGGTTAGGTGCTCAACAATATTAAATGTTGTTAAACATGGCAAGAGATGAAACATAAAGGGATTATCTATCTAAACAATTTAAATGGGGCCGGATATAGCAAACAACAAATTCGGTAAATCCCCATATGCATTAGTAAATTAATGCAAACAACAATTTAAACCATCTTAATGTTGTTAACATGATGCTGATGACATGATCAAGTTTATGCAATTTTTATTAAGAGTTGACATGAGCATTATTATGAAGCATTTGTCACCGTGGTGGAAGAAAGGGGTGCCACGGCAACGAATCCGAAAATGATGCCACGGCAACATATCGGTTCCGGTAGCTCATGGAGATACCGGTGCAAAAGGAAGCGTGCGGATGTGCGAAACATGCTAGAGATGATGGGGTGCTCCCGACTACCGGGTTCCCACGGGTTAGTGGCATGGAAACGAGTGACAATTCGGACATGGTGCAAACACAAGCATTCGTCCACGGGTCATCGTCTCAGCAGTATACCTTTGAAGCATGCGTTATCGGAGGGGTTCAAGTTCGATGTGGTGTAGGGGAAGTAGACGTTCTCGGGACGTTGAGGGAAGTAGTGGTTCATGTTCGTTTTCGGAGAGGTACTTGACGAATCCAAGGTTCCCGGGGGCGACAGTAGTTGTTCTTGTATCAACGTGGAAGTAGTCGTACTCGGCAATAATGGTACTTGGCGTTTCGTTCGGTACACGTTCGAGCATCCAAGGTCTTCGGCGCTACGGTAGTTGTACACACATTCAGAGAGAAGCTCGGCGTATCCATGTACTTGGCGTTATCCGTGCGTAGAGGTAGTTGACGTCATGGTACTTGGCGATTTCGAAGACATTGAAAGACGAACTTGGCGATATCGTTGACCTGGTACTCGACATATTCCCTGTTCGGTGATAGTTGGGCTTGGCGTCAACAACAACAGGGACATGACGAGGGACTTGGTGCGATGCAGGGCGACGGCCGCGGGACTTGGCCATGGTCCAGTGGCGCCACGAACACACCAGGGCCAGCACGGAGGCCTCCATGGCAAGGCAGAGCCACAAGGGGGCAGATGGGGGGCGACGGGAGCTGGCGGGGCTCCTGCTGGGCGCAGAAGACGACAGCGGCAGGTGCATGTGCTCGAGGAGCTCCTCTCCTCGAGTGCTCGGCAATGGGGACTTTGCGAGGAGGAGGCGCGCAGGAGGCAGGAGGTGAGGCGTAGCATCGGAGGCAGCTTGCGAGGGGCCACAACAAGGAGGCGGACAGCAGCGGGACTCCAGCGACGAGGTGCAGCGGCGGAGCTTGCCAGCGTCGGGGATGGTGCAGGAGAGGAGAGGTACCGGGTGGCGCTCGGCCACAGAGGAGAGGGAGGACGCGGCGGCCACGGGGGAGTTGATGGCGATGGGCGATGCAGGATGGCAGCGGCTGCGGCACCCATGGCCTTAACGAGGGACCGGGCACGAGGCTCCTGCGGCGGGGGCGACGAACGGGCGACGGCCGTTGCTAGAGGCGGGGAGGCCGGCGCGCCGGTGTGAGGGCTCCTGCGGGAGGAGGACAAGGGGCTGAGCAGGACTCCGTCCTGGTGCGGCTGGGTGGCGCTACAGAGGGAAAGAGAGGGGGAGATGGGATCGGGACGAAGGAGGGAGAAGCGATGGAGATGGGGTTCGGGTGACGGGGTTTCTGGAGGCGCAAGGGAAGAGACAAGGGAGAGAGCGAGAGGGAGTGATCGGGCCTAGGGTTAGGTTAGGTTAGGTTAGGTGGGCTTTGGCCTTGGGCCGGCCCAGTCGGTCAGCTCGTCAGCTGGGCTGTAGGGGCCCAAGTGGGCTACGGGGATGAATGGCCTAGCTGGATCTCTCCCTCCGTTTTCTATTACTCATAAGAAGAAGAAAAACATAGGAGATCAAAGAAATGATCAGAGGAGTAGCAAAGGAGTTTGACAAGGAGATAAATCTTTCCGGACTCACAAAAATATGCCCGGTCCGAGAAAATTATAAAAGGCCAGTTTGAATGATAAGAATTCAAACTCATTTGAATTTAATTCAAATGGGTTTGAACTAGCACGAGGTTTAAGGAGTATCCAAAAATGTTGAGAATTTTGGTAGAGCTCCGGAAAATGATGAAAGGACATGTGGCAAAGTTAGAGGCCAAGAGTTGAAATAATAAAAGGCATTGGGAAATATGCAAGTGTGTTTTAGGTGATTCCATAAGAATGGATTATTTTATAATAGCTCCACTAATATCGGGAGGATATATTATAAAGAGAAGTCATCCTTCCCTTGATTTAAATGGATCGAAGATCCATACGATTTATTTACTTGAATTAAGAAAAGAAATGACATGATGGCATGATGACGTGATGCAAAGCAAAAATAAAATAAAAGGGCAAGCACAATTGAAACACCCAGCAAAACCCGGAACATATGGAAGTCTTCTCGAGCATCGGTCTCGGGGCGTCACATTGATGCATTTGGCAGGGCCTAGAGAGGTATTTGTGTGTATTACATATTCGAGAGAGGCATGGATAGAGGGCCCGACAGGGGGGCGTGGGAGAGATAGCACGAGAAATGAGAGTGGTCTAGAGAGAGAGACGAATATGACGTCACGGCAAGAGATTCCCTTGAGTGTGTATATGTAAGGGCGGAGTGGATAGAGGCACCAGGAGAATTTTTTTTATTGTGTGTGGTGTGTGTGTTGGTATGTGTGGGTGTGAGAAGATAACGAGACATGGGGGTAGAGGGTGTGTCACCGCGTGAGGTCCGGTGGGTCGAGGTGAGGCCCTTCGTTCGGTTCCGTCCTGCGCCACATTGGTCGGCCCGTGACGCATTTAGGGAGACCCATGGATGACTAGTCGTACAAGACAAAGATAACATAATGGTGAAGGACTCTATGTCCATAGACAAAGCCAGCTAGGATTTGTAACCCTAGGTTCTCGGACTAAGGTAACCCCTTTATCTCTGATATTACTATTCATCCAACCTAATTTTAAGGGGCATCCTACAGAATGCTCAGCTAGAATCATACTCGTCGATTAGGAAGAGAGGTGTGAGACAACGCATGAGAGGTAGGCCTAAAGATAATGTGCGTATAGGAGACACGTAGGCAGGTCTATGTATATAGAAAGGGTCGATGGGGATTGTGCGTGTGTACGGTTGCGAGAGGGAGATTGCTTGTGATAAAGGTTAGTGAAAACAGTCGTAAATGGTTACGAGAGGGAGGGAGGGAGGGTTATATCGAGAGCATGTGTGCGAGAAAGACACCTTGGGAGAGAGTGTGTGAGCATGTGTGAGAGACTGCCGATGGAGAGTGAAACTACACGTACAAAACTGTTGTACACATTGATTAAAGATATAAATTGTATCCAAATATCAGGATGGGATCATGATATTTGCAATTCGCGTAAGGAACGGTCATTGATCCATCAGACATCTAGATTCTATCGAATTTGAGCATGTCTGTGTTATTATTCGACATAATTGATCCACATAGTTAGTATTTTGAACTCTAGACAGTGCATCGCTTTAGCAATCGAATATAAACGTGAGTATAGTTCATGTTGTGTGTGTAAAGCACATTATACATACGAAAGTTCCATAATGAACATTATAAATAGCTAACTACGAACTAGCATACATTTGAATTCAACTTAAGGCGGTTTGAAAAAATTGAATTCAACATGAAGTCCATTCAATTATTTGAATTTGATATCATGGCATTTGTAAATCATACCTAAATTATGGGGGCACCAATCTTTGCTCTGATTTTGTACATAATAGCATATGTAGTCGTGTACAAAATAGATTCTAATTTAGCTCCTCCATTCCAAAATAATCGTAGTTATAGGATTTTCAAGTGTCAAAATTTCAAAAAGAAGCAGATAATTTAATGAGGTTTTCAAGCATACAAGGTCAAATTTAACGTTGTCTATTTAGGTCAATCCTCAAAGTTCAAGAGTACTCTAAACGTGAATGCTTGTGTTCCAAAATTTCGAACGAAGCACCAAAAGAGCCTCTACTCGCCCGAAACCGCGTGAGACCAATGTTTGGTAGTACAAGGAAATTACTTTTCTAATAACTCCGACCCATGAAACCTACCGGCCCGACGTCCAAAGGTCTAAACCGGGGTAGGTTTGTATCTTCGTCTAGATGCCACGCAACTGCCTCCGAAAAACATTCATACACAATGGCCGCCTAAGCACACATGCGCGCGGCCGAAATCTCTCCCGCCAACTATTTGGGACACCTGGGATTACCATCCTACCCTCGACCTGCAGTGGGTCCAAAATTTAAGTGGGGGCAAAGTTTGTACTTTCCCCAAATTTCAAACAAGCGCGTCCCATCTTCTGTTCAAAAAAGCCAAAAACAAGCACGTCCCAGACTAAAACATGGTTCTCCCCCTCCCCCGTCTGATTCCCCATTCGTACTCCGTGGGCGTAAAAAGTAGCTCTCCACCATCCGTCAAACCCCGGCGTCCTCCGTCCACCACCCCATTCCACCCATCAACCGCCGCCCTCCTCCATCACGCTAGCGCCGATACCCCGACGTCGTCGTCCACCGCAACCTCAACGACAGCGCCCTCTACGGCTAGTAGTTGAAGCCGAGGCCGAGCCATCCGTACCCGAGCCAGTTCAACCACACTGTCCTGCGCCTCACCGCTGCCGCTCCAACTTCGCCACCCTCCACCGCACCAGAGCTGTTTGTGCTACGCCATCCTTCCCCGCCTCAGATCTTCTTCCCCTCCACCGACATACGGCCACTGCAACACAGTCAACAATTTTCCCATGGGTTCATCCAAGCCTGCACCCTCCTCCAGAACATCAGTTTCCCCGGAAAAAAGAAGAAGACCGGCGCGACATGTGGAGGCGACCACACCGGCAACCGAAAATGGTACTCCTCTTCCCTAAATCATGCAAATCTTACGTGTCTGCTTGCATGGTATTCATCCCACAGAAGACACTAGTTGAACGCATCTTCTTGATACTAGATGTTCCTATTAACTCATAATGCACAAGGTTTCTCCTCACATACTATTTCACCTTAGCTAGAGGTCCGTCGCCCCCCTGAATTTCAATCTTGGTCAGTTGATTCCCATTTAACGGAAGCATTCCCCGGCGTAACAGGCGCTAGTCCGCCTATTATGCCGGGGAAGTAGCACCTCGGTGTTTATCTTAGGGGCGTGTGGGGTCTAGAGCTATTGGCGCCTGATCTGGAGGTTGGCCGGGATTAAAGGGATGGCCTGGGGGCGCTGCCAAGCACAGCGGTGGTGTGGGGTCAAGGGGAGGGCAGGGCGGCGGAGGCAGGGGTCTGGGCCAGTGGCCGGTGGAGGTTCGAGAAAGATCATCAATAGTGACTGGCGGGAGGTAGACGAAGGCCATCTGCCCGTTCCTTATAGATCGAACGGTTCATTAAAAAAATCGACTGACCTATTTATTTTCAGTCGACTGTTATTTTGATATGACCACATGTGGTGGTGTGCTGGAGGAGTACCTGCATTTCCTGTGCTCATATATTACAAAATTATACGGAGTAGAATCTAATTTTGTTTTCCATGCAATGTTGTAGAGCTATCATATGTATCGTGTCATTTATTTTAAAGCCACCTGCTATCTACTACTTTTACAGTGCACTAGTTCTGCACACACTTCACCCATACTCTCACTATTGTGTTTTTATGCAAGGGTATTTCAGACTCTGCTGCTATGAGAGAAGCAAAAAAGAAAAGAGAGAAGTCGCTCCAGCGTCGTACGCGGATAGGCCAGACACTTTTCAGCATTATAATAGGTGTAGTGTCAGTAGATGGAGACGGTAAACGTAGCTCTGGAGTTGATGACCTCGCTCGCAATGAACCACCATCCCAGGTGCTTGCTTTGACTTCACGGTGTCATATGTGGTTGCATGTTCCATATGGTGTCTAGCTTGTATTCGAAAGGCCAGAGTCGGTCTTTATTAAGATAAGGAAAGATATTTTTTACATGAACCACCATCTCGTGAGCACCAGAAGACAAATAGCTAGTCAGGTCACTAGCCAAGCTAGTGACAAGCCCATCAAAGTGAGGCATCACCTGGAAGCCAACTAAAAACCCGCGATTGTGGAGAAGCAGCCCGCCTCCTACCAGGCTCTCAGGTCCTAGATGATCATGTCCACCACTCCAGCCGGATGTCTAGCTTGTATTGCTTCCAATTTGGTTAAATTGCATCTGCTTAGCTTACACATTATACCTTTGAATATGACATGCCTTTCTGTTTTTGGTACATACTAGTACATTTGTGTATTAACCATGTTCTTACATCAAACTAATGTTCTTGTGTATGCCTCATCAATCACTTATGATGAGGTAGTCAGGCACGAGGATTACTCCTCAGTTAAAGAATGCAGCGTCAGCCTCCCGACATGATTCTCAAGAAACAGCAAGGCTAGATGAAAATAGTGAACATAGCTTTGTAGTTGATTACCGCATATCCCCAACACTAGCATCGCAGGTGCTTGCTCTAACTTGGCAGCGTGATATGTGGTTGCATGTTGCATATGGTGTCTAGATCGAAATTCTTCTAATCTGGTTAAACTTCATGTGCTATTCTGCTTAGCTTATACATTATACCTGTTAATGTGACATGCCTTTCTGTATTTAGTACATACTACATCTGTCTATTAAGCATGTCCTCACATAAAACTATTGTTTTTTGTATCCCGCATAAATCAATATGATGAGACACCTTCAGTATATGCAGTGTGATATTAGTTGAATCTTTGATATGATTTATAGCATGCGCTGCCTCTAATATGTTGAAAAGCCATTTATGATGGGACACATTTAACTTGGCAGAGTCATATTGGTTGCATCTTTCACGTGGTGTCTAGCTTGCGTTGCTTCTTATTTGGTGAAATGGTTTCTGCTTAGTTTACACAAACAGTTGTGAATATGCCATGTCGTCCTGTTTTTCTTATTATTCCATCCTGGAATCATGTGTTTGCCTTACATCAAAGTAGTGATTGTTAGTATCATGCATGAATGAGCTCTGAAGAGTGAATTTTATTGCTTTTTCTTGTCGGTTTTACTTGACAATTACAAATCAATAAAGCCGAAGGAAGTTAGCAAGGCGGCGGACGAAGGTGCTCCTTCCAAATGGAGGCCCTCTCCAGATTCTACTCCTCCATCCCCCAAGATGATTTCCAAGACAACACATGCATAGACACTCAACATAGCTGTGTTGGCGATGAGCACGTCTCCCCTAGTGCACCATCACAGGTGCTCCCTCTAACTTGGCACTGTTATATGTGGTTGCATGTTATGTATGATGTCTAGCTTGTATTGCTTCTAATTTTGTTGAATTTCATCTGCTCTCTTTACACATTATACTTGTGACTAAGACACTTGTTCCTGTTTCTAGAACATACAATATCTGTCTATCACACCATGTTCTTGCATCAAAGTACATGTGTTCTGAAGAAAGAAATTTTTATTCGTTTTTCTTGTCGGCTTGACTTAACATGGCACGGAGAAAGAGGAAGCAAGACAGAACGACAGGGAAAGGGAAGCAGAACAATCCCGCAGATTCTGCTGGTACTGATGGTGCAATAGAAGGTCATAGTCTAATGGAAAATTGTACTGATAGGGTATCCCATGCTACACGAGCTGCAGAACAAGCCAAACAAAAACAAATAGCTGCCACCAAACAAGAAGTGACAACCCTAGTTGTTGAAACACCTTCCACAGTACCACCAGCTACACGATTTACTCGTTGGTCAACTCAGCTAGCAGCACGTTCCCAAGCTCCCTTGCCACCTAACACTACTTCCGAAGCACTCTTGACACAAGATGAGTTGGCAAGATCAGATGAACTTTGTGAGCTTCAACAGCAAGAAGGTAGTTGCTGGAGTCAAGTTATAGTTGCATGCTTCCTTATATGTAGTCTCATAGTTTGATGTACACTAACACTTCCTATGTTTGTGGCTGGACTAGCACCTAGGCGCAAGAGGAACCAAACATCAGGGATAATGCTCGACAGGTTAACTAAATCTAGAGGAGGAAGAATGGAGATCTGTGTTGAGGCAGGTTTAAAAAGGCCATGTGATGCTACAGTGTCAGCCAAGTTAGTATCAGGGGCAACGGATTCAGTACAGGAATGACAAAGATGAAACCCAGTTCAACACCTTCCTCGACCATTTATCTGTAAGTATGGTTATGTATGGAAACTAGTAATATCGTCTTGCTCTGTCCAATACTTTCTAGGTTGCTGATAATGAGACTCCCATAATTTTCAACAAATGAGGTTCAAGTTGGATAGCCAAGATGATGCAACCAGACAAGCTTGCACCCATGTTTTCAAGTCTACTCTGCGACAGTATCGGTATAACTTGAGGAAAACTCACTTTGAAGGCAAGGCTAACAGTGAACTTTCCTAAACATCTCTAGTGGAAAATACATCTGATGAAGACTGGAGAGGCCTCGTTAAACACTGGTTCGATCCGAAGTATCAGGTACATTATATATACGTGATCAGATCACATGTTGAAGTCCTAGAACCAAATGCTGTGGAAATCTTCAAGGACCATCACACCAGCAAGAAGAAGGGCATGACTACACCAGTCAAAGCCACTATTGTAGGTCCTTAATCCTCATGCCTTTTAACTACTACTTACTCCGACTTGTGCCTTGAACTGCATGGTTCGCAGCCAATGTCTATTACTCTTTTCAATTTTATACAAAATTGTCTTAGCATATCATTGCACCTTACAAGGTTTAAAAGAGAGGAGTGACGTTCCTTTGATCTTGACCTGTAATCTAGTTACGTGCTGGACTTGCCCACACAATGTTACAATTGTCCGTTTGTCTGTTCTCAGTTGTTTTGTGATATGAATGATGTCTTACTATGCTTACAGCATTATAAACTTCATCTCTTTATCCTTAGCCCTCAATACAATATGAAGAAAGAGACAATACATTAGCGATGGTACATGGTCATATGTTTGGAACCTAGTTTTATTATGTACTTTGAAATAAAATACAACTATTATTTTACATGGGTTCACCAGAATAAGTTCTGTATATAGACCAAAGCTATTTTGTTTGGTTTTGCTCCCTCCTTAATATCTTCTGTTCCGGTACTACTAATGTAAAACCACAACTTTTCAACGAGCTATGGAAAAAATGGTGGAACCGCCACCTTCTGAAGGTGGCGAGGAAACTATAACGGCAATGTCACCTCTTGCTGCTTGATAAACCACAAGTATAGGGGATCGCAATAGTTTTCGAGGGTAGAGTATTCAGCCCAAATTTATTGATTCGACACAAGGGGAGCCAAAGAATATTCTCAAGTATTAGCAGCTGAGTTGTCAATTCAACCACACCCGGAAACTTAATATCTGTAGAAAAGTATTTAGTATAAAAGTAATATGATAGTAGTGGTAACGGTAGCAAAAGGTAATGATAGCAAAAGTAATGTTTTTGGTATTTTGTAGTGATGATAGCAATAGCAACGGAAAAGTAAATAAGCGAAGAACAATATGTGGAAAGCTTGTAGGCAATGGATCGGTGCTGGAGAATTATGCTGGATGCGGTTCATCATATAACAGTCATAACCTAGGGTGACACAGAACTAGCTCTAGTTCATCAACGTAATGTAGGCATGTATTCCGAATATAGTCATACATGCTTATGGAAAAGAACTTGCATGACATCTTTTGTCCTACCCTCCCGTGGCAGCGGGGTCCTTAAGGAAACTAAGGGATATTAAGGCCTCCTTTTCATAGAGTACCGGAACAAAGCATTAACACATAGTGAATACATGAACTCCTCAAACTGCGTTCATCACCGGTAAGTATCCCGATTATTTACACTTCAGGGTTAACGGATCATAACACATAATAGGTGACTATAGACTTGCAAGATAGGATCAAGAACTTTCATATATTGATGAAAACATAATAGGTTCTGATCTGAAATCATGGCAGTCGGGCCCTAGTGACAAACATTAAGCATAGCAAAGTCATAGCAACATCAATCTCAGAACATAGTGGATACTAGGGATCAAATCCTAACAAAACTAACTCGATTACATGATAGATCCCATCCAACCCATCACCGTCCAGCAAGCCTATGATGGAATTACTCACGCACGGCGGAGAGCATCATGAAATTGGTGATGGAGGATGGTTGATGATGACGATGGCGACGGATTCCCCTCTCCGAAGCCCCAAACGGACTCCAGATCAGCCCTCCCGAGAGGTTTTAGGGCTTGGGGCGGCTCCATATCGTAAAACGTGATGAATCCTTCTCTCTGATTTTTTTTTCAACCCAAAAGCAAATATATAGAGTTGGTCTTGAGGTCGGAGGAGCTCCAGGGGGCCCACGAGGTAGGGGCGTGCCCTAGGGGGGCAGGCGCGCCCCCACCCTCGTTGACAGGTGGTGGGCCCCCTGGCCTTCATCTTTTGCAAGGATTTTGTATATTTTCCGGAAAGGTGTTCCGTGAAGTTTCAGGTCATTTCGAGAACTTTTGTTTCTGCACATAAATAACACCATGGTAATTCTGCTGAAAACAGTGTCAGTCTGGGTTAGTTCCATTCAAATCATGTAAGTTAGAGTCCAAAACAAGGGCAAAAGTGTTTGGAAAAGTAGATACGATGGAGACATATCAAATCCCCCAAGCTTAAACCTTTGCTTGTCCTCAAGCAATTCAGTTGACAAACTGAAAGTGATAAAGAAAAACTTTTACAAACTCTGTTTGCTCTTGTTGTTGTAAATATGTAAAGCCAGCATTCAAGTTTTCAGCAAAGATTGTAACTAACCACATTCACAATAATGCTTAGGTCTCAAGTTTACTCATATCAATAGCATAATCAACTAGCGAGCAATAATAATAAATCGTGGATGAAAACACTTTCTCAAAACAATCATAATATGATATAATAAGATGGTATCTCATTAGCCCGTTCTGAGACCGCAAAACATAAATGCAAAGCACCTTTAAAGATCAAGGACTGACTAGACATTGTAATTCATGATAAAAGAGGTCCAGTCAAGTTATACTCAATGTAAACTAACAGTAATGAATGCAAATGACAGCAGTGCTCTCCAACTGGTGCTTTTTAATAAGAGCTTGATGACTCACCATAAAAGTAAATAGATAGGCCCTTCGCAGAGGGAAGCAGGGATATGTAGAGGTGCCAGAGCTCGGTTTTGAAATAGAGATGAATAATATTTTGAGCGATATACTTTCATTGTCAACATAACAACCAAAGAGATGGTGATATCTTCCATGCTACACACATTATAGGCGGTTCCCAAACAAAATGGTAAAGTTTATACTCCCCCTTCCACCAACAAGCATCAATCCATGGCTTGCTCGAAACAACGAGTACCTCCAACTAACAAGAGTCCCAGGGGGATTTTGTTTGCAATTATTTTGATTTAGTTTGCATAAAGAATGGGACGGGGCATCCCGGTGAGTGAGGATGTCGGATCACGGGTTCCGGCAGACCCTTAAGGTTCGAACATTGGGGTGCGCGCGGAGATCACGGCCTCTACCTCCCCGTCTCACAAAGATCTAAACTACCAAAAGAACTACACAAGAGACACAAGGTTTATACTGGTTCGGGCCACCGTTGTGGTGTAATACCCTACTCCAGTGTGTGGTGGTGGATTGCCTCCTGGGGCTGGTGATGGTGAACAATACAAGGAAGAACAGCCTCGCGAGGGTCTGTTCTTGGCTGGGGGGATGAACTGCTAGGAGGAGTTCAGTCACCCTTCTCTCTCTCTCTCACTCACTCTCTCTGCTTGCTAGCCGGACCAACCCACCCCTTTGCCATGTGGGTGGCTGGTCCTATTTATAGGCAAAGGCCCTGGGCCTCTCCCCAAATATTGAGTGGGAAGGGCGCCAACAATGGCGGGCTAATTTGAAGGGGAACATCTAGTACACTTATCCTGACTAAAGTTGGTCTTCGCCTGCGAAAGGCTCTGCAGTGACGCCGTGCTGGGCTCCATGGTGACCTCCGTCTCATAGTCCGCCTGGTCTTGGTCTCGTTGCACCGAAATGGCAACCTTTGCCTGATGCCTCGGTACTCCGCGGCTGCGCTTGTCCCCCTTGCACCAAAGAGGAAAGAAGGACGCTACGCGCTTTGGCGCCCGCCTGGCACCCTCGATCGTCATGGCTTGCGTCATGGGCACCTCGCGAGGTACCCTGCCTTGATCTCTCCGCCTCCTCGCGAGCCAGCCTGAGGAGGCTGCGCCTGAGGATGCGCCGTGTCGTCCGCCTCGCGAGGCTTGGCCCCTCACGAGGGTCTTGAGTCTTGTGTTGATGAAGATGGGCCGCACTGGGCCTCCTTCGAGCCACGCCGCGGGCCGCAGGCAGGCAAGTCTGGGGACCCCCGTTCCCAGAACGCCGATAGTAGCCCCCGGGCCCAAGTCGCGCATGGACTTGGCCGTGCCGAGAGGCGAAAGGGAAAGGGCGAAGCGCCGCGGTCCCTAATAGCCTGCGGCCTTGGGCGCCGCATGGCGGTTGATGGGACGTGGGCGGCACTGTTCCCCCCACGCCCCCCTTATTCTGCGCCCTGTCAGGTGGACTTGTGGTTGCACACAGTCGCTCCCCTTCTTGTTGCTCGAGCGTCTCCTGTTCTTCCTTCCTTCGAACGCCTGCTCCCGCCTCCAATCCAATCTTGTGCGCCGCCATCGGTGGCCCCTGCCATCGGCCAACCGACCGTACTCAATCAAGAGTGCCTGGGTAGGGACAGCTTGGCTCTGGCCACCGTTTTCAATGAGTGCGGGAGGATGACGGCCTGGCCCGCGTCCCACTTCTCCATCGACAGGATAGCAACCGAGGTCCCATGTTTTACCGATGCCTTGTGGGCGGGTCTGGTTCCCCCCTTCTCTGATTTCTTCAATGCCGTGCTCTCCCATTATCAGATCCACATGATGCATCTAAGCCCTGAGTCCATCACCCTCCTTTCGGTCTTCGCCTTCGTTTGCGAAGCCATGGTGGGCATCCCTCCTTCGGTTGCCTTGCAGCGCCACTTCTTCTCGCTGCGCCTTGTCGACCCTTCCCAACGTTGGGCATGCGCGAGCTTTGCTGCCGAGCCTGAGACCGAAGCCTCTGGGATTGACTTCAATCTCCCCCTGCCCGGAGCCGACCTCGCCTGCTGTCCCTAATTCGGGTTGGGGCCAGGAGACGCTCAAGAGCCCCCGGCTCGTCTTTGTCTGGACCCGCTTCACTCTCCTTAGGAAGCTTGGCGTGACAGTGCACAAAGTGGTGAAGGAGTTTCTGTTGTGCCGTGTCGCTCCCCTGCAACGCCACTCTCGCCGGATGTGGGCCTTCTGTGGGCGCGAGGATAACATGAGGCTCCAGGAAGAGGACCTGGCTCCTGCGGCGCTGAAGTTGACGCTCTTGACCTTGGTCGGGGACCCCAACCCTGGCAATGTCCGGCAGGGAGGGGCCTTGCTGTATCTCCGCTAGAGCAGGGCCGACTTCGTGAAGTAGATGCCCGTCTTTGATGAGTGGGGCCGCACCCCGCCGGCCTCCAGGGACCTCGCGAGAATCCAATGGTGGTGACTGCCCTTCCAATCGGCCAAGGCGACTCCTCCTCAAGTGGCGGAGCAGGGAGGCAGGAGGCGCCGGAGGCCGAGGGGGCTCCTGATGAGGTGGCAGCGTCGGGTGACGCTCGCGAGGGGATAGCTCCAGAGACCCATGCCGATGTGGCTGAAGGTGGCAAGCAGCCGCCCCCAGCGCCCGGGGCTGAGGCCTTGGAGGCCCCGGCCGCGTCTTTTGGTGAGGTGATGGACGGCGCGTGCCAGGCAGGCGCCCCTGACGTGGACCGCTCTGATGCTCCGTCCTCGCGGCAGGTTGATCCTTGCGCTCTTCTCTTGGGTCGCTTCTGCGTGGACTTTGAGGCCCTCCGGAGGAAGAGGGAGGCCCTGGGTGATGACTTCCCTTGTCGCGTGCTGAAGCGCAGGAAGTACTTCGCCACTGACGAGTAAGTCTTCTTCCTCTCTGGCTCATGATCCTCTTGTTGCTTTCACTGATCCTTGCTCCGCAGGCCCCTTCAGGCCGAGCTCGCGGAAGTAGCAGAGGTGCCGCCTCCCTTGGCTTCGCCCCCTCTATCGTCCTCAAATGCTCCGAGCAGCTCTGCCCTTGTGGTGAGGGCGTCCGAAGGGGTGGACCATCCCGAGGTGCACCGCGGCACTTCATTCCCCGCGATTTTCCTTCGTGGGCCCTCTCGGGGAATAGCCAGTGTGCCGTGGGCTCCCCGTCTGGTCGGCGACTGCGACCGGTTGAGGCGCCTCCTGCGCCCTTCGTCTGAAGATGGGCTGGCTCCAGGCCGAGCTTCTGATGCGGCGCGTCCGGCCGCCGCGAGGGCGCCAGCCCCCAGCCCCCTGCCGGGGGAACGATGATTCGCGGCCCCCGGCTCTTGCTTGGGGCGGATGACGGTGTGGAAGACGTGCTTGAGCGCGCCCGGTAGCGCCGCGCTCGCCACCAAGGGTTCCTTCGAAGAGCGACTAACGCACTGAACTTGCTTGGGGAGGAGCTTGCCGATGAAGACGGGCACCTGGAGGCCGAGGGCCTGCGCCTGGCTGCAGGGAGGCGTGATCTGGAGGCCGCCATCTCCCTCGCGCGCCGTCAGCGGGATCTTGATGACGAAGAGGCGAAGGCGTCGTTGGAGGTCTCTCGAGTGGCCCGATCCCAGGCCACCGAGGAGGCCCGGAGAGCTGACCAATCCCAGGCCACCGAGGAGGCGGCGGAGGAGCGGGCTCGCGAGCTCCTGGCCCGGTGCCACTCACTGGAGGAGCAAGTGGAGCTATGTGAGCTGGCCCTTGCGTCGATGCGGGTGGCCTCCGGCGACCCAGCCGAGCTCCAGAGGCACGAAGAAGCGTTGACGTTGGAAGCCGCTGAACGCGCTCGCGAATACGAGCGGCTGGAGACGAGGGAGCGCTTGGTGACGCAGGCGGAGGACGATGTCGCCGTGCGGGAGGCTTGTGTCCTGGAAGAGGCCGGTCATCGGGTGGCGATGGCGCGCCAAGACCTCAAGCGCGAGTTCGAGAAGAGACTAGAGATGATCCGGGTCGAAGCGGACGGCAGAACCGCAGCCCTGAGGGCCCAACGGGATGAGGCGACGTGGCGGTTCAACGCCTCCCGGGCCGCCCTTGAGGCAGCGCAAAAGGAGTTGGCCGCCTCCCAGGCCGAGGTGCGCCGTCTTCGCCAGCGGATGGAAGAGGCTGAGGGCGTCGCGCGCCAGAACGCGGACGAGATATGTCAGCGGCAGGTCCTGGAGCACATGCACGGTCCCATGCTAGCCATGCTCCGGGAGAGAGCTAGCGCGGTCTTGGGCAACATCTGCGAGGCGGCTGTAGGCGAGCCGCACACAGCCAACTATGCTGGCAACCTTCAGTCCTTCACTGCCGTGGTGACGCAGCGGGAGGCGCGTTCTACAAGGGCCGATAGGTTGGTGGAAGAGAGGAGCTGCACGCTGCTCGGGCGCGCCTTCTCCCGTGTCTTCAGCCATCTCCTGATCATGGATCCCCGCTTCGATTTTGACGCTGTCATCGCCCCAGTCCCCCAGGCCGTCTGAGGCGACCTGGCGCACTGGGTGGAAGACAATGTGGACGCCCTTGTCAGGGCCCTCACTTCAGACGACGACGACGTGATCGTGGGTGCTGACGGGGGCGGCGCGGCGAGCGGCCCTGACGCCGCTGGCAGTGACGTAGACGACGATGGCGAATTCGGCGACCCCAGCGAAGGCTCGGGAGGTGCTTCCGGGGATGCATTAGGGGATTGGTCCGACTGAGTGTGTATCGCTCCTGTCTTTTTCACCCTGCATGAATAGAACTCAGGTTTTTGTCCTGATGGCTTGTGAGAGCATTTTGGGAGGGGAAGCCCCTCATGTAAAACCCGTGTTCAGCATATTAATAGTTGTCATATTGCACGAGCGCCCGCGCCTGGTGGCTGGCTGGTTTACCTTTGTTTCGCGCAAGCCCCGAAGCAGCCTGTGGGAGGGTGTGACGCCCTTGGTGTTCTTTAGTTGAAGCCGTTGGGTACGAGAGTGTCGCCGGCGGGGAGTTTCACAAGTGTTGGCCTTCTTCACAGGCTCTGGGCCTTTTCCTGAATGTGTGAGCTTCACAGGCACTCACCTTGCTTCACAGGCTCTGGGCCTTTTCCTGAGCGCGATGACTTCACAGGCATTCGCCTTCTTCATAGCTCTAGGCCTTTTCCTAAACGCAGTGACTTCACAGGCTCTGGGCCTTTTCTAGAACACGATAGCTTCACAGGCACTCGCCTTGCTTCACAGGCTCTGGGCCTTTTCCTAAACGTAGTGACTTCACAGGCACTTGCCTTACTTCACAGGCTCTGGGCCTTTTCTAGAACACGATAGCTTCACAGGCACTCGCCTTGCTTCACAGGCTCTGGGCCTTTTCCTGAACGCAGTGACTTCACATGCACTCGCGTTGCTTCACAGGCTCTGGGCCTTTTCTAGAACACGATAGCTTCACAGGCACTCGCCTTGCTTCACAGGCTCTGGGCCTTTTCCTTAGCGCGATAGCTTCACAGGCACTCGCCTTGCTTCACAGGCTCTGGGCCTTTTCTAGAACACGATAGCTTCACAGGCACTCGCCTTGCTTCACAGGCTCTGGGCCTTTTCCTTAGCGCGATAGCTTCACAGGCACTCGCCTTGCTTCACAGGCTCCGGGCCTTTTTATGAGAAGACAACCTCCGCAAGCACTAGAAGGTCATCTCGCGAGGGAGCGACGACGGCAGTCTGGGTCGTGCTCGAGCTAGGCCCAGCCCGACTCGTGAGGGGCTCGCGAGGCGAGGCAGCTGCGGTGAGGCGGTGACCAAAACACGAGAAATGGTTCGAACGAGACCAAGCACCCCTTCCCCGAACACACGCAAAGCTCAAATTCAAATTCAACTTAAATCCAGCGGGGGAAAAGCCACAACTAAAGGGAAAGGCAACGAAAAGCAGACAAAAGGCCGCGTCCGGCACCTACTCTAGTCTTGGACGTCTTCTCACCAGCGCGGAGCTAAGTGCTTCCCACTAGGCGTGGGAGGGAGCCCCAGGGCCTGAGGCCGGCACCCCTGAGACTCCGGGGCGTGTACAGCCCCACTCATTATTACATGAGAGTGTCACAGGGCGGCGAGCTTCATAGGCACTGGGCCTTCTTCACAGGTATTGGCCTTGCTTCATATCGCTAGCTGGGGGCCCTGCCTTGCGCCACACTCTAGTGCCATCAGCAACGACCGGAACCTAGGACACCGCCCGATGGGGTAGAGCGGTCGCCAGCGGTTCCCCCGACGACCATAGGTCCTCTGCTAGGGGCAGGCCCTGAGGCACCTCCCCAGCAGAGGGCGTACCTCCTGAGAACACCTTGCTCCGAACGCCGCGCTGGTGATGTCGGATTCCGGCCCCTCTCCTGCAGCCCCCTGCGCCCTCCTCCCGAGGGGTAGGAGACTGTAGGAACGGGGCAGCTGCTTGCCGCGGTGACCTGCACCTCCTGCGATCCATGGTTAGCGTATACCTGCCCTTGAAGAATTAGCGGTGCCCGATAATCGTTGCCTCCAGCGTGGCCAGCGGGTTCGTCCATGGGCTCCTGGAAGGGCTCAGATTCCACTGCCTCGTCCCCCCAGCTTGGGCCGAGGAGCAAGCCTTGCCCGCTCTCGTGAGGGTGTCCTTGGTCCAGCATGAGGGGCATGTATTCCTCCGTCGCCGTCATCCCGTGTGCCATGCCGCGATGCCCCGCATGTCACGCGGTCCCACCTGTCATGCCTACTACGGGGTTGCTACGCGGCCGCCCTCCGGTGCCGCGGGTCGCATCGAGTCCTTCTTCGTGGGCCGGGGGCAGGGGCAGCGCCGCCGCCGGTCCGGTGCTGACAGCTTCGCTGGCGTCGGAGTAGCCTTGGAGTCCGTGGGCGTGTGCGGAGCCCCCGCGCGGGTCGCCCTGGGCTTGAGATGGGAGCTGGGTGGAGAAGGGGTGAGCCCCCGAGGTGGCGAAGCCCAGGAGCTCCGCCACTCGCTCCAGCAGCATGTCGTGGCCGCCCTCCAGCAGTCTGGACCGCAGCAGCTCTCAGGCCACCGTGAGCGTGGCCCTTGAATTCGCCTGCTCCCGGCGGGTGTACGGTGTCGTGGTTGCGGCGTGATTGGAGGCCCTTGCCGCCGACCGCGCTTGCTGCGGTGTGAGGCTTGCGGAAGCCTGTGCGCGTTGCCCGCGGCCCGCAGTGCCCTATGGACCACGACCAGCCTGGCGCGCGGGGTCGCCCGAGGCGGGCGGCTCTGCGCAGGTAGGCCACGCCGCCCATGGACCTTGGTTGCCCGCCTGGTCGCCGGACATGGTGATGACGATGCGACGGGAGGTGGAGCGATGGGAAAGCAAATTCTGGCGCACCCCTACCTGGCGCGCATAATGTCGGATCACGGGTTCCGGCAAACCCTTAAGGTTCGAACACTGGGGTGCGCGCGGAGATCACGCCCTCTACCTCCCCATCTCACAAAGATCTAAACTACCAAAAGAACTACACAAGAGACACAAGGTTTATACTGGTTCGTGCCACCGTTGTGGTGTAATACCCTACTCCAGTGTGTGGTGGTCGATTGCCTCCTGGGGCTGGTGATGGTGAAAAATACAAGGAAGAACAGCCTCGCGAGGGTCTGTTCTTGGCTGGGGGGATGAACTGCTAGGAGGAGTTCAGTCACCCTTCTCTCTCTCTCACTCACTCTCTCTGCTTGCTAGCCGGACCAACCCACCCCTTTGCCATGTGGGTGGCTGGTCCTATTTATAGGCAAAGGCCCTGGGCCTCTCCCCAAATATTGAGCAGGAAGGGCGCCAACAATGGCGGGCTAATTTGAAGGGGAACATCTAGTACACTTATCCTGACTAAAGTTGGTCTTCGCCTGCGAAAGGCTCTGCGGTGACGCCGTGCTGGGCTCCATGGTGACCTCCGTCTCTTAGTCCGCCTGGTCTTGGTCTCGTTGCACCGAAATGGCAACCTTTGCCTGATGCCTCGGTACTCCGCGGCTGTGCTTGTCCCCCTTGCACCAAAGAGGAAAGAAGGACGCTGCGCGCGCTGGCGCCCTCGATCGTCATGGCTTGCTTCATGGGCACCTCGCGAGGTACCCTGCCTTGATCTCTCCGCCTCCTCGCGAGGCAGCTTGAGAAGCCTGTGCCTGAGGATGCACTGTGTCGTCCGCCTCGCGAGGGTCTTGAGTCTTGTGTTGATGAAGATGGGCCACACTGGGCCTCCTTCGAGCCACACCGCGGGCCGCAAGCAGGCAAGTCTCGGGACCCCCGTTCCCAGAACGCCGATAGAGGAGTGGAGTCCACTCCTCTTGAGAAGATACAGACAACCCTAGTTGATACATGAGCTATTCGAGCATACAAAACATGATATTTATTTGAAGGTTTAGAGTTTGGCACATACAAATTTACTTGGAATGGCAGGTAGATACCGTATATAGGTAGGAATGGTGGACTCATATGGAATAACTTTGGGGTTTATGGAGTTGGATGCACAAGCAGTATTCCCGCTTAGTACAGGTGAAGGTTAGCAAAAGACTAGGAAGCGACCAGCTAGAGAGGGACAACATCCATGAACATGCATTAAAATTAATCAGCACCGAATGTAAGCATGAGTAGGATATAATCCACCATGAACATAAATATCATGAAGGCTATGTTGATTTTGTTTCAACTACATGCATGAACATGCGCCAAGTCAAGTCACTTAAATCATTCAGAGGAGGATACCACCCTATCATACCACATCATAACCATTTTAATAGCGTGTTGGCGTGCAAGGTAAACCATTATAACTCATAGCTAATCAAGCATGGCACAAGAAACTATGATCTCTAGTTGTCATTGCAAACATGTTTATTCATAATAGGCTGAATCAAGAACGATGAACTAATCATATTTACAGAAACAAAAGAAGTCGAGTTCATATCAGCTTTTCTCATCTCAGTCAGTCCATCATATATCGTCATAATTGCCTTTCACTTACATGACCGAATGATGTGAATAATAATAGTACGCGTGCATTGGACTAAGCTGGAATCTGCAAGCATTCAATAAACTTGAGAAGACAATGCAATATGGGATCTTTTGTCAGATCAACAATTATGCATATAAGAGCCACTTCAACAATTTAATCATGGTCTTCTCCTATCGACCCCCAAAGAAAAGAAAAGAAATAAAACTATTTACACGGGAAAGCTCCCAACAAGCAGAAGAAGAATAGGAAATCTTTTTGGGTTTTCTTTTTGGTTATTACTACAAGCATGGAAATTAAAACTAGCTAAAAGCTACAACTATTTTTTTGGTTTTTCTTAAGGTTTTTTAAATACACAAGAAGAAAGCATAAAAAGAAAAATAAACTAGCATGGATGATACAATGAAAAAATATGAGCACCGACATCTAGCAATGAGTGTGTGAACATGAATGTAATGTCGGTGAGAAATACATACTCCCCCAAGCTTAGGCTTTTGGCCTAAGTTGGTCTATGGCCACCGCTGGCCTGGCGGATATCCATAATAGTAGTTGGGGTCGTACTGCGATGCAGCAGCTATCGCCTCCTGAGCTGCAGCGTGGCGACGAGCGGCCTCCGCTCTCCTCTCATACTCATCTACCTCCTCTCTAGTAATAACATATCTTCCTTTTGCCTGATAATCAAAGAAGGTAGGAGCAGGGAGAGTAATACGGACAGCACGCCGTCTGTCAAAGATTAGTCGATACTGGATAGGTGATTCATTGCTCTCAACAAACTGGTGGTGAACCATAGCATTAAAGTCTAGGTAAGAAGGAGGTAATTCAATATCATCTTCACGTATGGCTATACCAAGAAAATCAGCTATGCGGATTGCATAAATTCCACCAAAGAAATCTCCATTAAATCTATTAAGATGCAACCTACATGCAACAATGGCTCCCAAATTATAAGATTTGTCTCGTAACACAGCACTCCTAAGAATACTGAGGTCAGGAACACACATATGACATGCTTCATCTTTACCAGTTATGCATCTACCTATGAAGAGAGCAAAATAATGTATAGCAGGAAAATGAATGCTCCCTATGGTAGATTGTGTTATATCTTTGGATTCCCCCACAGTTATACTAGCAAGAAAATCCTGAAATTTAGATTTGCAAGGTTCCCTGATACTACCCCATTCTGGAAGTTTGCAAGCATTGGTAAATTCCTCTACGTCAATGGTATAAGAATTTTCATAAAGATCAAACAGGACAGTTAGAGAATTACGTGCAGATGAAAATTCAAACCTCCTCACAAAGGAGCTAGTGAGATAGTGATACTGGCTGCACTTCTCTTCCTCGAAGCTCACTAGATCAGCATTACACAAATATGCGTTAAATTCTTCCTTAATTCCCGCTCGATCCATAAAGTTCTCAGAAGGCCATTCACAAGGACGCACTGGAGCGTCTCTTGGTGGCTCTTCATCAGCATCACGCATTGCAACCTCGGGTCCTTGCTTTCTTGAAGAACCAGCTTGGAAAATTTTCCTAAGCATATTTCTTCCTCTGAAAAATTCTGAAAATTTTTAGTAACTTCAAAATAAAAGTAAACCATACTGAGTAATATTGATAGCAACTACTCCTACAAGTGCCTAGAACCTATATCATGCATCAAAACTACTTGGAACCATATAAATTTGACATGCAAGCTCAAGAACATGGTCACCTAGGCAGCACAAATTTGCAATGAATAAAGCACTAGAACAAAAACTAATTGGACCAATGGAGGAGTAACATACCAAGGAACAATCTTCCCAAGCAGTTTTGTGAGAGGTGCTTTGAGCAAGGAGATCGAAAATGGCAACAAAACCAGCTTGGACTCTGGTTTGAGCTGGTTATTCATGTTTGTGGGAGGAAGAAGGAGTGTGTGGGTGAAAGGATAAGTGGTGGAGGGCCACCGTGGGCCCACGAGGCAGGGGGGCGCCCAGGGGGATAGGGCGCGCCCCTGACCCTCGTGGCCAGGTGCCAGCTCCTCCTGCTGTGTTCTCAGTACCAAATATTCTCAAATATTCTAGAAAAAATCATATTTAAATTTCAGGGCATTTGGAGAAATTTTATTTTCGGGGTATTTTTATATTGCATGGATAATTCAGATAGCAGACAGAAAAATACTATTTTTATTTTATTTAATATAAATAACAGAAAGTAAAAGTGGGGTACAGAAGGTTGTGCCTTCCAGTTTCAACCATCTCATGCTCATCAAAAGGAATCCACTAACAAGGTTGATCAGGTCTTGTTAACGAACTCATTTCGAATAACATGGAACCGGAGAAATTTTGAATAACACTATGTTTCCTCAACGGGGATATGCACATCCCCAATAATAAGAATATCATATTTCTTCTTGACAGTAGGAAGAGGAAATTCAAAGCCTCCAAATATAATCGATGGAATTTTTCCAATAGAGTTGATACTATGAACTCGAGGTTGTTTCCTCGGAAAGTGTACCGTATGCTCATTACCATTAACATGAAAAGTGACATTTCCTTTAGTGCAATCAATAACAGCCCCTGCAGTATTCAAAAAGGGTCTTCCAAGAATAATAGACATACTATCGTCCTCGGGAATATCATGAATAACAAAGTCCGTTAAAATAGTAACGTTTGCAACTACAACAGGCACATCCTCACAAATACCGACAGGTATAGCAGTTGATTTATCAGCCATTTGCAAAGATATTTCAGTAGGTGTCAACTTATTCAAATCAAGTCTACGATATAAACAGAGAGGCATAACACTAACACCGGCTCCAAGATCACATAAAGCAGTTTTAACATAGTTTCTTTTAATGGAGCATGGTATAGTTGGTACACCGGGATCTCCTAGTTTCTTATGTATTCCACCCTCAAAAGTATAATTAGCAAGCTTGGTGGAAATTTCAGCTTCTGGTATCTTTCTTTTATTAGTAACAATATCTTTCATATACTTAGCATAAGGATTCATTTTGAGCATATCAGTTAATCGCATACGCAAAAAGATAGGTCTAATCATTTCAGCAAAGCGCTCAAAATCCTCATCATCCTTTTTCTTGGATGGTTTGGGAGTAAAAGGCATGGGTTTTTGAACCCATGGTTCTCTTTCTTTACCATGTTTGCTAGCAACAAAGTCTTTCTTATCATAACATTGATTCTTTGATTGTGGGTTATCAAGATCAACAACAGGTTCAATTTATATATCATTATCATTACTAGGTTGAGCATCATCATGAACATTATTATTAACACTATCACTAGTTTCAGGTTCATCACAAGATTGTGTTTCAGCATCAGAGATAGAAATATCATTTGGATTCTCAGGTGGTTCAGCGATAGGTTTACTAGAAGCATGCAAAGTCCTATCATTGTTCCGTTTCTTCCTTTTAGAATGACTAGGTGCATCTACATTATTTCTCTGAGAATATTGCTCAATTCTCTTAGGGTGGCCTTCAGGATACAAACGTTCCTGAGTCATTCTACCAGTTCTAGTAGCCACTCTAACAGCATTATCATTATTCTTACTATTCAATTCATTGAGCAAATCATTTTGAGCTTTAAGTACTTGTTCTACTTCAGTGGTAACCATAGAAGCATGTTTACTAATAAGTTTAAGTTCACCTTTGACATTAGCCATATAATCACCCAAGTGCTCAAGCATATTTGAATTGTATTTCAATTGTCTACCAAAATAAGCATTAAAATCTTCTTTCTTAGCCATAAATTTATCAAACTCATCTAAGCTTGGGCTAGCAAACTTAGTAAATGGGATTTCAGCTTTATCATATCTATGGAGAGAATTTACCTTTACTACGTGTGTCGGGTAATCAAGACCACGAGTTTCTTCAATAGGTGATGGATCAAGATCATCTGTTTCTACAATAGGTGATAAATTAAGACCATGCATTTCTTCAATGGGAGGAAAATTCTTAACATCTTCAGCTTTAATACCTTTTTCTTTCATAGATTTCTTTGCCTCTTGCATATCTTTAGGACTGAGAAACAGAATACCCCTCTTCTTCGGAGTTGGTTTAGGAATAGGCTCAGGAAATGGCTCAGGAGGTGTCCAGTTATTTTCATTTGTCAACATATTATTCAATAGAATTTTAGCTTAATCCGGTGTTCTTTCCCAGAAAACAGAACCAGCACAACTATCCAATCTCTGGAAGCATCGGTTAGTCCATTATGAAAGATATCAAGTATTTCGTTTTTATTAAGAGGATGATCAGGCAAAGCATTAAGTAACTTGAGAAGCCTCACCCAAGCTTGTGGGAGACTCTCTTCTTCAATTTGCACAAAATTATATATGTCCCTCAAAGTAGCTTGTTTCTTATGAGCAGGGAAATATTTAGCAGAGAAGTAATAAATCATATTGTGGGGACTATGCACACAACCAGGATCAAGAGAATTAAACCATATCTTAGCATCACCCTTTAATGAGAATGGCTATATCATTAGTGAACAGGGTGGCTATATCATTTAATTTAGTAAGATGTGCCACAACAGTTTCAGATTCATAGCCATAGAAAGGATCACATTCATATGAAGTAATTATCTCAGGATCAACAGAGAAATCATAATCCTTATCAGCAACAAAGATAGGTGAAGTAGCATAAGCAGGATCATATTTCATTCTAGCATTCAGAGTTTTTTGTTTTAGCTTAGCTAATAATTTCTTAAGATCACTCCTATCATTGCAAGCAGGGTAGCTATATCATTTAATTTAGTAAGATGTGCCACAACAATTTCAGGATCAGATTCGTAGCCATGAAAAGGATCAGATTCAACCAAGGTAATAATATCAGGATCTACAGAGAATTCATAATCCTTATCGGTAACACAGATAGGTGAAGTAGCAAAAGTAGGGTCAGGTTTCATTCTAGCATTTAGAGATTGCTGATTCCATTTAGCTAATAACCTCTTGAGTTCATATCTATCTTTGCAAGCTAAAATAGCTAAAGAAGCTTCTTTATCAAAAACATAACCCTTAGGAATAACAGGCAAGTCTTCATCATCACTTTCATCAGTATTATCAGATTCAATATTTTCATTCTCTCTAGCCCTAGCAAGTTGTTCATCAAGAAATTCACTAAGTGGCACACTAGTATCAATCCTAGAAGTAGTTTCATCATAAGTATCATGCATAGCAGAAGTGACATCATTAATAACATGCGACATATCAGAACGAATAACAGAAGCAGGTTTAGGTGTCCCAAGCTTACTCAAAACAGAAGGTGAATCAAGTGTAGAGCTAGATGGCAGTTCCTTACCTCCCCTCGTAGTTGAGGGATAAATCTTGGTTTTTGGATCTCTCAAGTTCTTCACAATGATAAGCAGATATAAATCCCAAGTGACTCAAAGAATAGAGCTATGCTCCCCGGCAACGGGGCCAGAAAATAGTCTTGATAACCCACAAGTATAGGGTATCGCAACAGTTTTCGAGGGTAGAGTATTCAACCCAAATTTATTGATTCGACACAAGGGGAGCCAAAGAATATTCTCAAGTATTAGCAGCTGAGTTGTCAATTCAACCACACCTGCAAACTTAATATCTGCAGCAAATTATTTAGTAGCAAAGTAATATGACAGTAGTGGTAACGGTAGCAAAAGGTAATGATAGCAAAAGTAATGTTTTTGGTATTTTGTAGTGATGATAGCAATAGCAACGGAAAAGTAAATAAGCAAAGAACAATATGTGGAAAGCTCGTAGGAAATTGATCGGTGATGGATAATTATGCCGGATGCGGTTCATCATATAACAGTCATTGTCGGGTGGTAGGTGCGACATATGCCAACGGGTGGCTTATCATTGTGGGAGCCAGTAAGACGTCGCCGGTGCCTGGAAGCGGGATGAGGCGAAGACATGCACGCCGGCGAATCTTACCCAGCTTCAGGGCTCTCCGTGGAGATAACACCCCTACTGCAGCTCTGCGGGGTCTCCGCATGATCACTAGATGAACGAGTGGCTACAAGATGCACCTTGAGCTATTTGGCGAGAAGAAGAAGAAGGGCATGACTAGCTCTCCTCTCCTCTCTATGTGGTGTCTAAAACTAGCTCAGATCAACCCTTTGCATGGGTGCCCCGGGGGGTTTATATAGGCCCACCCCCCGGGGGTACAATGGAAATCCGGCTGGGCGTGGGCCCAAGCCATCTGTGTCTACGCTCGCCGGCTTCTGCGCCGGCTGCTGGGTCCCGCCGGCTGCCGGCTCCTTGGTCGACAGGCAGGCCCCACTGTCAAGGGCCTTGTCGGTGGCTGGTTACTGTTGCCTCAATCCTGGTGACGAGGGCATCGCCGAGGTGGGCGTGGCTACAGTGCCGCCGCCCGGCGGGCGATCGCTTTAGCCTCACCGCGTCTTGTCTCCTTAATGGGGCGTCTCCTTCGAGGGAGGAGGCAAGCCGGCTGTGGGGAGCCGGCCCTGTCTTGGGCCGAGTGGGGGAGGCCTGGCCGCCCTCGGGTGTCTCTCTACCTGAAGGGGCCCACCGCCCGGGGGCCGCGCTGACAGCCCGTCGTGGGTGGCATCAGGGTCAACATGGCAATAGTGCCGCGCCGGACGGGTCATCGCCTCCCCGTAGGGCGCACTGTGCCCGGCGTGCTCCGGGATTCAGGGGTGGCAGGCTTTACTGTAGCCACGCCCCGCCACATCGCCGTTATGTGGATGCAGACTTTGAGGGTACAATCTTGACCGCTTTGTGGGAGTCGAGTTCTTGGAGTCGGCCTCTTGGAGGCGGCCCTCCCGCGGCTTTATTCATGAGGGCTAAAGTCGGGCCGCCTTCCGATAGTCAGCCCGGGAGACAGCCGACAAGGGGAAGGCGGCCCCATGTCTTGGATTCTTGAGGGCCGGATCGGCTCGTAATTTTTGTAGAAGGGCCAGGGGAGCCGGCTAGCCTACCCGTGGTCGGTTACTCCGACAGTTGTCCCCGAAGCTGATCGAGCTTCGAGGCTGACAAAGGGACGAGAAGCTTGGTCAGCTTCCTATCCTGAGGAGCCAGCTTTTCTTATGCGTGCCGTCTTCAGAAAGCTCTGTATCTTGTAGGCGGGAACGTGGGTCGGCCTGCGAGCTGACCGCGCGCCACCCCGAGGGCCACGTGCCAAGGAAAGCCTGCCAACGAACGCGCGCGATGGGACGCCGCCGCAGGCCCGGGCCCGCCACTTCTAGTCCTCGGCCCTAGCACGGATCTTCTGCGGCCCACAATGGACTGCTTGCCTTCCCGCGGCGGTTTCGTTACGTCATCAGGGCGCAATAATCGCAGGACGTGGGGGAGTGGGCGCAGTTGATCCCACGTTCCCCCACACCATGCCTCCTCGGCTCCGCCACGCGGGTCTATAAGTAGGGGGAGGAGAGGGAGCTACAGAGGCTCGCACGCTCTCCCTCGCTCCACCATTTCTCGCCTTCCTTCTCCTTCCTTCCGCTGCCACAGCGACCCATTGCCATGCCGCTCCGCCGCCGGACCTCTCGTTTCCTTCGGTCCCGCCGTAGCAGGGTCGTGCACGTCTCCGCCGTCGCTCCCATGGCGTTGTCGAGCTCGTGGGATGGCTCTAACATCCATGAGGACCACATTGAGTTCCTCCGCCGGACGCGGCGTCTGCCGGGCGAGAACTACGTGCGGGTTCGTCGTGCGCCAGCGAGGGAGATTTCGTCGGCACCGGAGGAGGGCGAGCGGGTAATCTTCCGCTCGCACTGCCTGCGCGGCTTCGACCTCCCGGCGAGCGGATTCCTTCGTGCTTTTCTTGAGTTTTACCACCTCCAGCCGCATCACCTCACACCCAACGCGGTGATGCTGCTGTCGGCTTTCGTCACCCTGTGCGAGGGCTTTCTTGGGGTTCTCCCCACTGTCGAGCTCTGGGGAGAATTCTTCCAGTGCAAGGTCGGCACCGTTGTCGCGAGCGTGCCTGCCCCCTGCGGAGCCTTCATCGCCATGAGGCGGACGGGCGAGAACAATCCGTTCCCGCCCATCCCGCTGATCCTGTCGGTGAAGCTCTGGCAGAAGTCCTATTTTTACGTGAAGAACCTTGCCTAGCAAGGCGACTTCGTCAACCGGCCGGCTTACGTAGCCGGCTCGCCGGCTGGGAGGCAACCCTTGTGGAGCTATCGGGCCAGGTCGTTGTCTCAAGCCGGAAACGCAGTCGTCGCCCGGCTCCGGGTGATGATCCAGTCGGAGGGCCTGACCGGAGCCGACCTGGTGGCCGCCTTCGTGGAGCGCCGAATACTTCCACTCCAAGGCCGGCCTCACATGATTTGCCAGATGAGCGGTCGCTTCGACCCGTGCCGGCTGAGCACCAGGGAGATGCCTCATGTCGAGGTGTCTTACATGGTGAAGTACATCTCCAACTGCAAGCTCGCCGAGGATTGGCGATACGGCAAGGGGCCGTATTCTCGCGCCGACCCTCCGCCTGTTGTAAGTTTTTCTTCTTTTCTTCCTTTGGTAGCCGGCCTCATGATGGCCGACTTCTGATCAATTGGTTTGCCCTCAGCAGAACCCTCTTCTTCTGCCGACGGCCGTGGCCGCAGGGGTAGAGATCCAGCTCCTCCCCGACCACACGGTGGATGACGTCGATGATCCGGACCTGGGAGCAGCCTCCATGGAAGATTCCGTCGTGGGGGAAGGCGATGAGGCAGGCGGCGCGGGGCTCGGGGCCGGCCTCGAGGACTGGGCGGACGATGACGAGGTCGAAGCCTTTCCGCACCGCCAGCCTACGCTTGATCATCAAGGTGCGGGCCCGTCTGCCGCGACGGTCCGTTGTAGTGCGTAGAAACGCCGGGCCGCGTTGACCTACTTCGGCAGCTGGCCGAAGAAATCCAAGGGTTCCACGGCGGCGACCAAGCGGGATGAGGCGGCCGCGAAGGCGGCCCGCTTCCGCAATGCGGTGAAACAGTCGCAGGCGATCTCAGCGTAAGCGTCAAACGTCTTGTATTTTTTGTTGTCCTCTTCGATTGAGGCTCTTCTAAACTTTTCTTTGCTCGCCGGGCAGGGCACCGCTTTCCCTCGAGCGAGGTCCTGGCGGCTCCGTAGTCGGGCTGACTGGAGGGTCCTCAGGCTCCCGCCGCGTGGATCCCCACGCCGACCTCATGGAGGCCACAGAGCGGAACGCACGGGAGGCGCGGGAGGAGCAGGAGGCGGCGGAGCGAAGGACCGCCCAGGCGGCGAAGGAGTAGGCCGACGCAGTGGCCAAGGCCCGGGCGGAGGCGGCAGCCGCGGAGAGGGAGGCGGAGGCCTCGCGCAACCAGCCTCCGCAGCTCGTCATTCCCCTCCGCGCCGTGGCCCCCGACATCCCCGTGCCCCCGTTGGAGAAGGTCGACCGAGATCCACCGGTGATGGAGAGGAGGGAGGACCACGTGGTCTTCGTGGAGGAGGCGCCGCAGACGGCGCCGACTAGAGCGGGCGAAAGCGGCCGACCAGCCGCGGCGCCAGAGCAGCCGGCCGGGGGGGAGCCGGAGGCAGGGGCCGGCCTCGAGGTGCAGCCGGCATTTCGCCGGCACGCAGGGGGAGCTACCTCCGCGCCGGAGCCACACAGAGCTGCGGGCGCCAGCCGGACGGCGGAGGCCCCGGAGGCGGCCAGCGCCAGCACGTCCGAGTGGACGCCCAGCGGGGGGACGGCCGAGCTGCTGATGACAAAGGGGCCTTCCCAAGGGGCCAAGAGCTTGTGCTGGCCGGCTGTTTGCTGGATCAGCCAGAGCACGAGGTCGCCCTCTTGGAAAGATCTTGGTCCGACCTTCCGGCTGTGGTAGCGGTGTAAGCCCTGCTGGTAGATGGCGGACCGGCAGAGGGCTAATAGCCGGCCCTCTTCCAGCAGGTCAACGCCGTCTTCTCGTGCTTCCTTGGCCTCCGCCTCCATGTACATGGTTACCCGAGGCGAGTCGAACTCGATGTCAGTTGGGATGACCGCCTTGGCACCATACACGAGGAAGAAAGGAGCGAAGCCGGTTGACTTGTTTGGGGTAGTGCGTAGACTCCGGAGGACGGCCGGCAGCTCATCGAGCCAACAGCCGGCCGAACGTTCCACTGGTACGACCAGTCGGGGCTTGATGCCTGAAAGGATGAGGCCGTTGGCTCGCTCGACTTGGCCCTTTGAGTGTGGGTGGGCCACGGATGCTAAGTCCAACCGGATGCCCTGCGTCGCGCAGAAACGTGCCAATGCTCCCTTGGCGAAATTCGTGCCGTTGTCGGTGATGATGCTGTGTGGCATGCCGTACCGAGTTGTTATATCTACGATGAATGTCACGACAGTTGGCCCATTCAGCTTCTTGATCGGCTTTGCCTCAATCCATTTGGTGAATTTGTCCACGGCGACAAGTAGATGTGTCATGCCGCCGCGCGCCGTCTTGAATGGGCCCACCATGTCCAGTCCCCAAATGGCAAAGGGCCAAGTGAGGGGAATGGTCTTGAGTAACGAAGCCGGCATGTGTTGCTTGGAGCTGAAGACTTGGCACCCTTTGCAATGTTTAACTAACTCCTTGGCGTCATCCAAAGCAGTCGGCCAAAAGAACCCATGGCGGAAAGCTTTGGCGACGAGTGATCTTGAGGCCGCTTGGTGGCCGCATTCTCCTTGGTGGATGTCTCTGAGGATTGCAATGCCCTTCTCTTGCTCGACGCATCGCTGGAAGACTCCAGTGACACTGCGCCTGACGAGCTCTCTATTGACGATTGTGTATGCTCCGGCTCGGCGTTGGACTTGTCTTGCCTCTGTTTCATCAGCCGGCAGATCTTGGTTTACTAGGAAGTTGAGGATGGACTGGGCCCATGATGGAGCTGCGACTTCTTCTATTGCCAACACGGCTACTGCGACCAGGGCGGGTGGGCTGGGTGGTGAAATGCTGGAGTCGGCCACCGCCTGTTGTTTTGGTGCAGTCCCCGGGCCGACTACCGCAGTCCCCGAGCCGGGTGTGGCAGTCCCCGGGTCGGGCGTAACTACAAAAGTCCCCGAGCTGCCTACTGACGTCCCTGGGCCGACTATCAAAGTCCCCGGGTCACCTGCTTGGTTCATCGAGCCGGACCCGGCTGTGTTGGGGTCAGGCGGCACGAAGATGGAATCGGACTCTGGAGACGGCTTGATAGACGGCTTGAGGAGGCGTTGTAGAGAGACACCGGTTGGTATTGCCTGTCGAGTGGAGCCTATTCGAGCCAGGGTATCAGCTGGCTCGTTGTCGGCTCGCGGTACATGGAGGAACTCGCATCCTTCAAAGTACCCACTGATCTGCTGAACGAGGAAGCGGTAGCTTTCCATATTTGCGTCCTTGGCATCCCAGTCGCCGGATGATTGTTGGAGTACCAAGTCCGAGTCGCCGTAACATAGGATCCGGCGTATGCCGAGCTCTTTGGCAAGCCGGAGCCCGTGTATGAGCGCCTCGTACTCGGCCACGTTGTTGGAGGCGGCAAAGTGAATTTGGAGCGTGTATCTGAGCTTGTTGCCTTTGGGAGAGGCGAGGATGACGCCGGCTCCCAAGCCGGTGCGCATCTTGGACCCGTCGAAGTGCATGCGCCAATGAGTGGAATCGGGAGCTTGCGGCAGGTACTAGGTCTCGTCCCAGTCGATCAGGAAGTCGGCTAATGCTTGGGACTTGATGACGGTGCAAGGCTGGTAGAAGATCATGTAGGGGGCCAGCTCGATGGCCCATCTCGCCACCCGGCCAGATGCATCCCAGCTGCCTATGATCTCGGCAAGCGGGGCGGTGCATACGATCGTAATGAGGTGCTCTTGGAAGTAGGGCTTTAGCTTCTTGGCGGCGAAGTACACACCATAGCACATCTTCTGGTAGTGCGGGTAGTTCTGCTTCGAGGTAGACAGCACCTCACTCAAATAGTACACCGGCCTCTAGACCGGCTGGGCTCGGCCCTCTTCTGGGCGCTGGACTACAATGACGGTGTTGACCACCCGGCTGGTTGCAGCAATGTAGAGGAGCATGGGCTCTTTCTCAGTCGGCGCCGCTAGGACAGGCAGCGTGGCCAGCATCTTCTTCAGCTCGTGAAAAGCTTGGTCGGCTTGGTCATTCCACTCGAAGTGAGTGGTCTTCTTCATGAGGCGGTAGAGAGGGAGAGCTTTCTCTCCGAGCCGGCTGATGAAGCGGTTCAGGGAGGCCAAGCACCCTGTGAACTTCTGGACGTCTCGAAGTTTGGTGGGAATTGCCATTCTCTCAATGGCCTTGATCTTTGCTGGGTTGCATTCGATGCCGCGTTCAGAGACCGGGAAGCCTAGGAGCTGGCCAGCTGGCACTCCGAACACGCATTTCTCGGGGTTGAGCTTGATCTGGAGCTGGCGCAGGTTCTCAAATGTTTCCTTGAGGTCTTCCAGCAAGGTGCCGCGCTTCTCCGTCTTCACCACAATGTCGTCTACGTAGACGTGGGCATTTCTGCCGAGCTGCTTGAGGAGGCACTTCTGCATGCAACGCTGAAAAGTGGCACCGGCAGTTCTTAAGCCGAATGTCATAGTCAGGTAGCAGAAAGCTCCGAATGGCGTGATGAAGGCGATCTTCAGGCGGTCAGCCGGATCTAGCTTTATCTGGTGGTATCCTGAGTAAGCATCCAAGAAACTCAACAGCTCGCATCCGGCCGTGGAGTCTATCACTTGATCAATCCTTGGCAGGGCAAAGGGATCTTTAGGGCAGGCCTTGTTGAGGCACGTGTAGTCTATGCACATGCGCCACTTGTTGTTCTTCTTTAGCACGAGGACCGGGTTGGCGAGCCACTCTGGAAAGAAAACCTCCATAATGAAGCCGGCTGCCAGAAGCCGGGCTATCTCTTCTCCTACAATCCTTCTTTTCTCCTCTGACAGTCGGCGGAGGGGTTGTTTGACTGGTTTTGCGCCTTCTTAGGCGTGTAGCTTGTGCTCGGCGAATTCCTTCGGAACACCCGGCATGTCCTTGGGGGACCATGCAAAGATGTCCCGATTCTCACGGAGGAAATCAGCGAGCTCGCCTTCCTATTTGCTGTTTAGGTTTGCCCCGATGACGGCAAACCTTTCTGGGTGCTCGGGGTCAAGAGGTATCTTCTTTGTCTCCTTGGCCGGCTGGAAAGATCCTTGGGCATCACACTCCTTGGGATCGGGGGACAGGGCCGGCTGTTTGCCGGCCATGGCCACGAGTCGGTCCAACATCTTATTTTCTTCGGCAATAACAAGGGACTCGGCCAGCCGGCCGCTGGCTGCTGCGCACTCAGAAGATTTCTTGTAATCGCCGGCTATTGTGATGATGCCCTTGGTGCTCGGCATCTTCATCTTGAGGTAAGCATAGTGGGGAACTGCCATGAACCTGGCCAAGGCAGGACGGCCAAGCAATGCATGGTAGGGGCTCTCCTGGTCCACCACTTCAAACCAGATCGCTTCCCGGCGGAAATGATCCTTGTCCCCAAAGAGAACATCAATCTTGATCTTGCCAATGGGAGCGTAGGACAGGCCAGGTACAATGCCATGGAACACAGTCCGAGTAGGCATGAGTTGCTTCGTCTTGACGTTCAGCTTCTCCAGGGTGTCATGGTACAGGATGTTGATGCTGCTCCCGCCGTCTATCAGCACGCGGGAGAAAACGGCTGGCGCGTCTGTCTGTTGCATGGGTGGCATCCAAAACTAATGCATAAGAGCCGGGAGATGGCATCAGCTCTGGGTGGTCAGCCCGGCTCCAGCTGATAGGCTTTTCTGACCAGTGCATGTGCTCGGCGGGGTTCGTAGCGACCACGTTGACTTCCTGGTGCTCTCGGCGTCTGCTGTGCCGGTCTTCGGGCTGGCTTGTAAAGACGACATAGGCGGCTTGCTCATCGGCGAACTCATCGTGCACAGCTCTGACTGCAGGCCGGGCGGTCGGCAGCTGCGGAGCCGGAGGCGGCGGACCGGCAGGTGGAGGCGGTGCAAGCCCTTCGCCTTTGGAGATTCGGGTGAGCCAGTGGCACTTCCGGGTTGTGTGGATGGACGGCTTCGTGCCGCTGTGGAACTTGCATGGGGCGTCGAGAGTTTGCTCGTAGGAGAAGGTCGGCTGCCAAGCGGGCCTGCCGCCCCTCTGCTTCTTGGGTGCGGGCCGCCCTTCGGGCTGCTCGTCTTCGACTGTGGCCACCTGCCGACTGGTGGAGAGCGGCACGGGGCCCTTGCGCTTGTGGTTGTTCTGGTACGGGCGTCGGCCGGAGTCCCCAGCCGGCGTCTTGGGCGCCGGGTTGAGTACCTTCCCGGACGCGTCTACCCGGAGTTCAGTCTTCATTGAGGAGTCGGCGGTGGCGTACTTGTCCGCTATGACCAGAAGATCGTTTAGGGTAGTCGGCTCGTCGCAGAGGAGCTTGTGCTTGAGGAGGTTGCGTTCTCGGCACCCGGCAGTGAAGTATTCTATGGCTTGCACCTCGTGCACCCCTTCGCAAGAGTTACGGAGCTCGGCCCAACACGTGAGGTAGTCGTGAGTGGATTCGGCGGGGCCTTGTACGCACAAGGAGAGCTGTCTGGGCTTGGGAGCCCGCTTGTAGGTGCTAGTGAAGTTGCGGACGAAGGCTTCTGTGAAGTATAGCTAGGCTGTTGAGCCAGGTCCGCGTCGTGCCTTGCAGCATGAGGGGCACGTACTTCATGGCAACGGCCTGTTGCTGTTTGCTATGCTAACCGCTGTGGAATAGTCGATCAACCAATCTTCCAGCTTCACGGAGCCGTTGTACTTGGGCGTGCTTGGGAGCGAGAACCCTTTGAGGAAAGGCTCGTCGTGGATGCGGGGGCCGAAGCAAGGCGGGCCGACATCATCTCCTTCTTCTAGCGCCAGGGATCGCGCTAGGCGGTCGACCCGATGGCGGCCGTCGTTCTCGCCGACTCCTTTGCGGCGACCTAGTCGGCCGCTGAGAGTCGGATGCATGACAGGCGGTGGGGTGGGATATCTCTCCCCACGAGGCGGAGGCGGAGGCCGGTTGCCCCGCCGCTCCACGGCCCGGGGACGGCCTTCTGCGTCTCGCTCGATGGAGATCCGGGTTCGGCTTCGGCTGGCAGCTGGCTCTTTCTCGTGTCGCGCGTGGGTTTTACCCGTAGTCGGTGTCCGGGACGTCGCGCCGTGCTCTCGGCGCGGGGGAGGGCTTTCTGCGCGGGCGTCGGCTTCGTGCCGCTGCGCGGCTGCATTGATTAGTTGTTGGATGCGTCTGGTCATGTGGGGGAGTTCTTCGGCCCCCAGTCCGTCTAGCTCGTCTACGGCTGCCTGGGTGGCGCGCAGGTTCTCGAGTGGATTGGCGTAGACTGGGCGGTCGACTCCTCGCGTGTCGGCAAGGGCAGCGCCGCGCTGTCTGACAACGCCGGCTCGACTTGGCCCGCCTGGGGGCGGCGTGCCAAAGGCGGCGCGGTCGGCTTCGCGCTGGTGGGCCTCAGTGAGGCATCTCATGGAAGCCAACTTCCGGCTCTCCGCGAGGAGGGGGAGGCGGCGAGCCTCCAGTGCTTCGGCGTCGGCATCGGCCGGGAGGGCGATGGACAAGTCGTGGACCGCCGCAGCGGGGCGTCGAGGGCGCTCTTGCTAGAGGCGCCACCATGGCCGATGACCATCACCTCGGTGGTGGTAGCGTCGCAGCCATCGGCCCGGGGAAGCGGGTCGTTGTAGATCGCGATGTCGGTGGGGAAAGCATCGAGCGAGGCCCTGTCGGAGTCGACAGGCATCGGATCGGTGGAGCCAACAGTCTCCAAGTCCACAGCAGGCTCGCCGGAGACGTGGAGCTGGCCGAGGAGGTTGACGAGGTGGTCGGTGCCCGGGTCAGAGGTGAGGTCGTCGGAGATGAGGGTCTCGTCAAGGAGATCGGCAAGGCCGCTCGCTGCGCAGACGTTGGTGATGACTTGCAACGCGTCGTGGCAAGCGCCATCGGGCGTGCCGGGCTGGCTACGCTCGCAGGGGAGGAAGAGGGCTCCCGTCCAGAATAGGTCTCCAGACGACGGTTCACCTGGTCCCACGGTGGGCGCCAAATGTCGGGTGGTAGGTGTGACATATGCCAATGGGTGGCTTATCATTGTGGGAGCCAGTAAGACGTCGTCGGTGCCTTGAAGCGGGATGAGGCGAAGACATGCACGCCGGCGAATCTTACCCAGCTTCAGGGCTCTCCGTGGAGATAACACCCCTACTGCTGCTCTGCGGGGTCTCCCCATGATCACTAGATGAACGAGTGGCTACAAGATGCTCCTTGAGCTATTTGGCAAGAAGAAGAAGGGCACGGCTAGCTCTCCTCTCCTCTCTATGTGGTGTCTAAAACTAGCTCAGATCAACCCTTTGCATGGGTGCCCTGGGGGGTTTATATAGGCCCACCCCCCGGGGTACAATGGTAATCCGGCTGGGCATGGGCCCTAGCCATCTGTGTCTACCATGCATGCTATAACTTAGGGTGCCAACGCTTCATTTATTTATGCTCAGGGTCAGCGCCTGGCTTTGTACAAAGGGTTACATGCGTCATCGGCAAGGCTCGTACAAACGGTCGCTTGCCAGGGGGCCCGACAAGCCGCGCCTCATGGGTAAAACTTGTGAAGATGCTCAATGTTCCAGGAGTTACTCACCGGAACGACATCTTCGGTCTCCAGGCGGACTGTGCCGGGCCTGGTGACTCGTATTGCCCGATAAGGGCCTTCCCACTTTGGCGTCAACTTGTTGGAATTCTTGGCCGATTGAACGCACCGAAGAAAAGGTGGACTTCCTCAAAGCTTCGGGCATGAACCTTGCGGCTATGGTAGCGGTGCAAGGCTTGCTGGTAGCGCTGCACTCACAGCCGCCCGAAGACGATCTTCCTCAAGGAGCGTTGCGTCATCTTGCCGCAATTGCTCTTGCTAAAGCTCGTCATAAGCGAGTACTCAAGGTGACCCGTATATGAGCTCCATGGGGAGAACAGCTTTTGCCCCGTATACCAGGGCAAAGGGTGTCTGGCCGGTGGCTCGATTTGGTGTCGTTCTGATTGACCAAAGAACCGCCGGCAATTCATCAATCCAGCGCCTTCCACTCTTGTGTAGTCTGTCAAAGGTCTTTGTCCTCAGGCCTCGCAATACTTCAGCATTTGCCCTCTCAGCTTGACCATTGCTTTGTGGGTGAGCAACGGAAGCAAAACAGACCTTGCTGCCGAGGTCTTGAATATATTGCATGAAGGTGTGGCTTGTGAACTGCGTGCCGTTGTCAGTGATAAACCTATTAGGTACACCAAAACGACACACCAGTCCTTTGAAGAACTTGACGGCTGACTGTGCTGTGACCTTCCTCACTGCTTCCACTTCTTGCACTTTGTGAACTTGTCGATTGCAACGTACAAAAGGTGGCTTGCCGGGGGCCCGACAAGCCGCGCCTCACGGGTAAAACTTGTGAAGATGCTCAATGTTCCAGGAGTTACTCACCGGAACGGCATCTTCGGTCTCCAGGCGGACTGTGCCGGGCCTGGTGACTCGTATCACCCGATAAGGGCCTTCCCACTCTGGCGTCAACTTGTTGGAATTCTTGGCCGAATGAACGCGCTGAAGAACAAGGTCGCCTTCCTCAAAGCTTCGGGCATGAACCTTGCGGCTATGGTAGCAGTGCAAGGCTTGCTAGTAGCGCGCTGCTCTCACAGCCGCCCGAAGACGATCTTCCTCAAGGAGCGTTGCGTCATCTTGCCGCAATTGCTCTTGCTCAAGCTCGTCATAAGCGAGTACTCGAGGTGACCCATATATGACTTCCATGGGGAGAACAGCTTCTGCCCCGTATACCAGGGCAAAGGGTGTCTGGCCGCTGGCTTGATTTGGTGTCGTTCTGATTGACCAAAGAACAGCCGGCAATTCATCAATCCTGCGCCTTCCACTCTTGTGCAGTCTGTCAAAGGTCTTTGTCCTCAGGCCTCGCAATACTTCAGCATTTGCCCTCTTAGCTTGACCATTGCTTTGTGGGTGAGCAACAGAAGCAAAACAAACCTTGCTACCGAGGTCTTGAATATATTGCATGAAGGTGTGGCTTGTGAACTGCGTGCCGTTGTCGGTGATAAACCTATTGGGTACACCAAAATGGCACACCAGTCCTTTGAAGAACTTGACGGCTGACTGTGTTGTGACCTTCCTCACTGCTTCCACTTATGGCCACTTTGTGAACTTGTCGATTGCAACGTACAAGTACTCAAAGCCCCGGACAGCGCGGGGGAAAGGGCCCAGTATGTCGAGCCCCGAGACCGAGAAAGGCCAGGAGAGAGGAATGGTTTGAAGGGCTTGAGCTGGCTGATGAAGCTTCTTTGAATGGAACTGACACGCTTCACACCTGGTGACTAGTGTCGTCACATCCTGGAGGGCGGTGGGCCAGAAGAAACCTTGCCGAAACGCTTTGCCGGCAAGGGCCCTTGACCCGATGTGGCATCCACATATGCCTCCATGTATCTCCGCCAACAACCCCAGTCCTTCCTCTCGAGGGATACACTTCAATTTCACGTCATTCGGCCTCTTTCTGTACAGAACATCATCGACGAACTGGTACATAGTAGAGCGACGGGCTACTTTTTCCGCTTCTTCCTGCTCCTCAGGAAGTTCCCCTGTTTGGAGGAATCAGACGGTATGTTGTGCCCACGCTGGAGCCTGGGGCTCGACGGCGAGGACTAAAGGGATTTCCTCCGCTACAAGAGCAGCTGTCTCGACGGCAAGAGCTTGATGCTCTATCAGAGCTAGTCGTCCTGTGGCGGGCTCAGTGTCTCCGGCAACATCCTTGCCGGCGCCTTCGGGGAGCTCGGCAGGAAAGTACTTGCCGGGCCCTGATTTTCTCCTCTTGTTCTGCTGTGTTGATGGGTCAACGGATGGCTGAGTTAGCTGAAGCACAAAGGTACCTGGTTCCACAGGTAGCTTGAGGGCAGCGCGTTTTGACAGGTAATCGGCGATATCATTCTGCGCTTGGGGAACGTATTCATCCTGTATACCGTCAAAACGCTCTTCCAGCTTTCTCACTTCATCGATGTAGGCCTTCAGCAACGGGCTCTGGTAATCTTTGTTGACTTACTTGACGACAAGTTGCGAGTCGCCTCTGACGACGAGTTTCTTGATTCCGAGGTCCGCCGCGATCCTAAGACCGGCAAGCATCCCTTCATACTCAGCCGTATTGTTTGTTGACACCTCCCTGGGGAAGTGCATCTGGATCACGTACTTGAGGTGCTCTGCGGTGGGCGTGACAAGCAGTACGCCAGCCCCGGCGCCCTGTAAGGAGAAAGCTCCATCAAAGTACATGATCCAGTCGCAACTTGCATCCTTACCGGGGAGAGCAGCCTCTTCGGTTTCTTCGTGAGGTGTCGCGGTCCATTCTGCAACGAACTCCGTCAGGACTCGGCATTGACTCGTCGAGGTACTCTCAATCATGAGGCCAACGCTGGACAGTTCCAGTGCCCACTCTACGATCCTTCCCGTTGCGTCTGAATTGTGCAATATCCGTTGTAGAGGGTGGCGAGTGACAGTGATTTCGTGCGCCTGGAAGTAGTGATGCAGCTTCCTCGAGGCCATAAGAAGGCCGAAGAGTAGTTTCTGCACACCGGAGTACCTCGATCTAGCCCCCTGCAGGAGGGAACTAACAAAGTAGACCGGGTGCTGCATCATTTTCTTCTTCGGTGGCACTTCAATTGGCTGCGTCGTCTCGGCATCGGTGGCATCGGGCTCCATCACTGCTATTACCTCATTATCAATTTCTCTCTGCGCCACTAGTGCATCGCTGACCACCTGGTTCGTTGCCGCCAGGTACAGCAGCAACGGTTCCTGTGGCCTAGGCGCAACTAGTATTGGCGCAGAGGAGAGGTACCTCTTCAAATCTTGTAATGCTGCTTCGGCTTCTAGCGTCCACTCCATCGGGCCCGCCTTTTTCAAAATCTTAAAAAAGGGAAGGGCACGCTCGGCGAACTTGGAAATGAACCTGCTCATGGCGGCAACGCAACCAGCAAGCCGATGCACATCCTTGACTCACTTGGGCACTTCAATCTGCTATATAGCTTTGATCTTGTCCGGATTGGCCTCTATCCCATGCTGTGACACAAAGAACTCGAGAAGCTTGCCAGACGGGACGCCGAAGACGCACTTCTAAGGGTTCAGCTTGAGATTGATCTTGTGTAGGTTTGCAAATGTTTCTTGTAAATCTGATATGAGGGTTGCCCTGTTCTTGGTTTTGACCACTATACCATCCATATAAGCTTCCATATTTCTATGGAGCTGGGGTTCAAAACCAATCTGGACCGCCCTTGCAAACGTTGAACCAGCACTCTTCAACCCGAAAGGCATCTGTATAAAGCAATCCATACCACATGGGGTGATGAATGCCATTTTCTCTTCATGTTCCCTTGTCATGAAGATCTGGTGGTAGCCGGAGTAGGCATCAAGGAATGACAATAGATCACACCCAGCTATGGAGTCAACAATCTGGTCGATGCGCGGCAACGAGAAGGGGTGTTTGGAACAAGCCTTATTAATATCTGTGTAATCAATACACAGCCTCCACTTCCCATTTGCCTTGCGCACTACCACCGGATTGGCCAACCACGTTGGATGGAGCACTCCTCTTACCAAACCCGTTGCTTCCAGTTTCCGGATCTCCTCTGCGATGAACTCTTGTCGTTCCAAAGCTTGCTTTCTGACCTCCCTGGGAACACCGGGGATGTCGGATGCTTGCCATGCAAACACATCGACATTCGCTCGTAGGAAGGTGACGAGCGCGTCTTCCTATTTGTCGTCAAGGGTGGAGCTTATGGTAAAAGCTCCTCCCGTGCCGTCCTCCTTGACAGAAACCTTCTTGGTTCCCGACGGTGTGGCCCTGGACTTCTTGTTTCTGTCGGCAGAGCTCTCTGGCACGTCCTCGACGGGAGCGCTACAGTCTGAAGAGGTGCGCTTGCCGGAGTGGGTGCCTGAGGTCTCACCGGTCTTCTTCTTTCGCCTTCCCGGGCCTCTAGTGGCAGGAGCAAGCGCCTTAGCAGTGGCGGCTGCTGCAACAGCTTGTTGGTAGAGTTGGTCAGTGCAAATTAGCGCATCCTTCTTGTCTGACGGGATGGTGATGATTGTCACAGGCCTCGGCATCTTCAGCGTGTTTTAGCCGTAATGTGACGCCGCCATGAACTTGGCCAGCGCTTGGCGGCCAAGGATCCCGTTGTAAGGCAAGGGGATCTTGGCAACGTCGAACACAATCCTTTCTGTCCTGTAGTTCAGATCACTCCCAAAAGTCACAGGCAACGTGACCTTTCCCTTTGGTTGAGTTCTTCCCGGGTTGACCCCCTGAAACGTGCCCGTCTCTTCGAGGTCTTCATCAGGAATCTGCAATTTCTCGATCACAGCAGGCGAGATTAAGTTCAGACCGGCGCCGCCGTCGACTAGCATCTTTGTCACCTTGAGGTTGCGTATTGTTGGTGAAACCAACAATGGCAAGCACCCGACTGCAGTAGTGCGATCAGGGTGATCCTTAGTGTCAAAAATGATAGGTGTGCTGGACCACTTCAGTGGCCTCTGGGCATCAAAGGACTGTTCTGCCGCTGTAATCTCATGCGCCCACTGTTTAAGCTGGCGGTGAGAGGTATGCAGTGAGGCGCCGCCATCGACGCACATGGCCTCTATAGCTTTCTGAAATTCTTGGTCACCAGACTCATCGTCCTCTTCGTGATCATCGTCTTCTGGTTTTTTGTCACGGCCCCAGGCGGGCCTCTCCTGCTGTTTATCTTTGCCGCGACGGCCCGCCTGGCCGCCACGCTTCTTGCCGGACCTCTCAGCACTGTCCTAGCCTTTCTCCTTGTCCCGCCTCTCATATTCAGCCCTCTTCTTCTCAGCAATGAGCTCAACCTGTCGGCAGTTCTGGTGATTATGGCCTTTGGTGCGATGGATCTTGCAGTATTGCTTGTCGGAGTTTCCTGGCTTCTCGGTAGCCGCCATGGCCCGGCAAGTGACACATCCGGCAATTTCCTTGCCGGGGTCATCTGCCTTGGTTTTCTTGGCGGAGCCGGCATCGTCAGATCCCTCGACAGCAAGCACAGCCTTACCTTTGCGCTTCCTGTTGCGGCGCCGGCCTTTCTTTGCCGGGGCGGCAGTATCCTCATCTGAGGAGTCGGTTTCCACGCCGGCATCTTCGCCGGGGTACTTCCGTCCCTCTTCAGCTCGGGCGCATCTGTCAGCAAGAACATAGAGTTCTGCCACATCTTTCACCTTGTTCATTGCCAGTTCTTCGCGCATCTTGAGGTTACGCACGTTCTGATGGAACGCGCTGATGATGGCGGCAGGGTGAACATCAGGGATATTGTACTGTACCCGCCTAAACCTCTGTATATACTTGTGCAGACTCTCGCCTCCCTTCTGGGGAATGACATGCACGTCGCTTGCTTGGCCATGGGCTTGGTGACCTCCAGTAAAGGCGCCCACAAAGTCATGGCAGAAATCCAACCAGGAGGAAATAGAGTCTACCGGCAAGTGCATCAACCACGACATGGCGTTGGGTTTAAGAGCCAATGGAAAGTAATTCGTAAGCACCTTATTGTCGCGGGCTCCGGCGGCTTGCATCACGATGGTGTAGATGTTGAGGAACTCAGACGGGTGAGTCTTGCTGTTGTACTTTTCGCCAACGTCAGGTTTGAAGGTGCGGTGAGTGGGCCACTGGAACTACCGTAGCTCACGGGTAAAAGCCGGACAGCCTACCTCGTAAGGTAGGCCTCCAGGGCTCTCCAGGGCCGGGTGGTTCACAGCAGGCCCTGCTCGCCTGTCTGACTGGTGGCGCGCTCCGCGCCGGCGCTCGATAGTGGTTCGAGCGTCTTCATGGGCTCATTCCTGAAGAACATGGCGCTGGTCACAGTGGGTCCGCGGGTCAGACGATGCTATGGAGATGTCGTCGCCCGCGACGTTGCGACGAGCCGGTGTCCGCGGTAACGGATGGGGAAGAGGTGAATGCACCGAGGTCGCGGCACCACCGGCTTTTCCGCCACTTGTCCGCGGGACTCCATCGGAGCATCGACCTGGGACCTCACCGGACTTGGTTCGTCTTTGTTGGCCACCGCAACAAGGCTTCGGATAGTGGTTCTCCATTCGTCGAGTTTCCCTGTAGTGGGAGGAAAGTTGAGGAGCAACTGCGCGCGCGCCAGGGCCTCTGCTGGCGTCGGTGGCGGCGAAACCTCCACGGATCGCGATGCGCTTCGACTTCTCACCATGTCAGAAGGAGCTCTATCATGACCCCGCGGTCGCATGCCGTTTTAACCAGCGCCTCGGCGAGTGGGCAGGTCTTCTACGTCCCGGGAGTGGCACTCGGGGCTCTTCCCGCAGCGACGCCCGAGATCTTCGGTGTGATTACGCCATTCGTCGCACGCTGCCTGGGAGGAGCGCACTGTTGGCGCCGGTGTGGGAGTCTTGGAGGTCCTTGCGTCGCCTTCGGGCGGGGCGGCGATGACCATGGAAGGCCCCGCTCCACCCGCGAAGGGCCTAGCTCCACCTTTGGATTTGGCGACGTGTGTCCCGTTACCAGGCGCCCAAACATCGCCGCCTCCCAAGCTCCGGCTGCTGGGATGGTGTTGGTGTTCGCGAGCAACGCCCCGGGTCCTTTCTGCGACCGGTCCGCTGCTCGCCCGCGTCGGGACGGACTGTCCGGCTTCCGACTGGCCAACCGCCACCGTCGTCTTCTTCTTGGGCGCCATGATGATGAAGAAGCGCCGAACTAACTGCTAAAGCCGATTCTCACAACTACGACTCCTACCTGGCGCGCCAGAGATGTCGGTGGGAGCAACATCTATGGGATCACAAGAATCCCTACTATGGTTAGTGGGGCGCGAGGTCGTGAGAAGAGCGGATCTAACAGGTAGCACACGGGTCCTTTATCCAGGTTCGGGCCGCGAGGATGCGTAGAACCCTACTCATGCTTTGGTGGATTGTATATCTGTGTTCTTGAGCTAGCTATGGGGCGTGAGGAGCTCCAAAAAGCTGAATCCTCCCTCTGGTCGCCTCGGGCCTCCTTTTATAGAAAAAGGGGTTGCCACAGTGGCACATAGGAGGTGGAAAGGGTATAGTGATGCAAGGTTATTCCTCGCATTACATGACAAGGCGCATTTAATGCGTCTTGCTTAGGTGTCCTTGCTTTATCGGGGACGGGGGAGAGACCTGTCTCATCCATCGCCGCTCCTTCTTGTGTCGACACACGCCCTGGCCAGCGACGCCTGTGATGCCATGTAGGTAGGCAGGCAGCTATGGTGGCGCAGTGGTGGGTCTTCACGAAGATCTGCATGCCGCCACGCAGGTGCCTGCCCTGCTGGTTGGGTCGGCAGCTGCATGCATATAGTGGTGGAGGTCTAGTCGTCGTGGGCCTGATGGTGGCCCCGCGGGTGTCCTTGAGAAGGGCCTTGCCGGGGCCCCGGCAAGGGTCTTGCAGAGGTGCCTGCTGTCATCCCCGGCAAGGCGCTTGCCGGGGGCCTTGTGGTCTTCCTCAGCGGGGATCCCGCCAAGGGTTGTCGTCTCCTTAGTGCGTATCTGATCTTGGATGTCTTCACGAAGATCTGCATGCCGCCACGGGGATGTCTCCCGAATCCTTGCCCTTTGGGGGCAGTGGACTCAAGGGTGATTTGCTTTGTAGGTGCGGGACGAGTCGCCGCGGCAAGGGTCTTGCCGAGGCTGCTAGAACTGTCTCCCAGCAAGGATCTTGCCGAGGGAGTCCGCTTCGTCCCCTTTGCTCTTCGTGGTCTTTGCCTTGGCGTTGTTCTAGTTCTCTTGAGCTTCGGTCTTACCCTGGCTCACCTCCCTTGCCTTGCTTGGTGTGGTGGTGCCCGTGGCTCAGACTGCCCGTGCACAGTTATAGGGGTACAAAAAGTGTACCCCTCTTTTTGTACACCGACATTACTGGGGCACTTTGGCGTGAAGAACATGGAGGATATACTTGCTACACATTTCTTTTGGCCAAAGATAAGTCGGGATGTTGAGCGTTTTGTTGCTCGGTGCACTACATGTCAAAAAGCTAAGCCACGACTCAATCCTCATGGTTTATATATGCCTTTGCCCGTACCTAGTGTTCCTTGGGAGGATATATCTATGGACTTTGTTTTAGGTTTACCTCGAAGAAAGAAGGGGAGGGATAGCATATATGTTGTCGTGGATAGATTCTTGAAAATGGCACACTTTATACCATGTTATAAAAGCGATGATGTTGTTAATATTGCTGATTTGTTCTTTCGTGGGATTATTCGCTTGCTTGGTGTGCCAAATACTATTGTTTCAGATCATGATACTAAATTTCTTAGACACTTTTGGAGATGTTTATGGGCTAAGTTGGGGACTAAACTTCATTTTATTACTACTTGTCACCCCCAAACTGATAGTCAAACTAAAGTAGTCAATAGAACATCGTCTACTATTGTGACACCCCGAGACTGTTGCGCCAGGTGTCTTCCAGTTATTCGCCGTCTTTGCCATGTCTTTCGTTTGGATGTTTCCTTTCATCATCTAATCATGTGCATTGCATCATCATGTTTTCAAAACTTGCATCCGTCTAGGTTCCCCCAGTTCCATCTGTTGTCCATTCTTAGCCCAGAGACACTCGCACGCGCCCGCGGCACCTCAAAAATATTATTTTATAAGTGGCGGGAAAATTGTTCTCGAAATGCGTTGAAAGTTGGCATGCGGTGTTGCTCCGTTGTCAGTAGGCCGCGTGCGAAATTTCATCGCATTCGGAGTCAGTTTGATGCCCCCAACGAATAACTATAGCGGCATTATATTCGGTCAAAACGTCGGACGTTTCCGGTCTCCAGAAACATGTGCCGGGATGCCCATCTTCCTCTCTTCTCAGCCCACTAGTCCACTTGCACAACCCATCATCACCCACTGGAGCTCCCCCTCTCGCCGGAGCCGTCGGATCGTCAACGGAGGGTCCGGAAACCCCTCCTAACCACCAAACCCTAGCAAATTTGCTATATATGGACACCCATAGTCCATTTTGGGCAACCTAGACCCCTTCCCCTACCTCTAGCCTCCCCCTCCTCAGATTCCATGCCGCACCGCTCCCATCTCACCACTTGGCGCTGTCCAACGGCCCAGCCGCCGCTGGCCGGACGCTCCCCACCAACCCCCTCGTGCCACCTCAGCAACCAGCGCCGCCCTCCTCCACTCCGCGTGCGCCACGTGGACCCTACCTGCTCCCCACCGCCGCGGCCCGCGGAGGCTGCCGCAGGCCCGCGCCGGGCAAGATCTAGGCCACGTGCAACGCCCGTTTGCCCTAGCGCTCATGCCGCAGCGCCCGCCATTGCCCGCAGCTCTCCTCGCCTACCCGCGCCGACGCAGACCTTCCTCGCTGTCCGCCCCTCGCCGGAGTTGAGGACCCCGCCTCCCTGTCTCAGGTGTCATGTCCCTTCCTATTTCCCTCTCCTTCTCCCTCTCTCTCATGGTCTCTCTCTCCCCGCAGGAACCCCGGCATGGTGCCATTCCTAGCTCGATGAGCTCCACCACTGCCGGCCGGATCCGCCCCCGGGAGGGCGGATCTGGCTGTTCCTGCCATCCCTGACCTCTGCCTTCGCGACCCTGGCCGCCGAGCTTCGCAGCACCGCCACCCCTAGCTTCCCTCGATCCAGCGGGATAGGGGATGAGGACGACAGGCCTCTGGGCCTCGTGGGCCGCAACCCACCCGAGGCCCAGCGCCCCAACCGGCCCTTCTCCTCCTCTCCTATGCCAACCTGGGCCGAAGCCCACTGGGTGAGGCCACCCCTCTGAGCGCCTTTTTCCCCTGTTGTTGGGCCATGTACTGTGCGCCTAGTTTCGGCCCGATAGGTTTTTTCCTGGTCTACATGATTTGTCTAATTTTCCAGAGAGCCGTGTTTAGCAGAAAACCCCTTCTAGTTCATGCATTTAATAACTCTCAAACCGTGAATCCAACTTAAACAAACCTTATATGAAAAATGACTAGAATTTCATCTAGTTTCATAATATGCCACTTTCATGCATGTTAAAAATGTTTAATATGATGTTTGCTTATATTTGGACTATTGCCATGCTAAAATGCTTTATTTCATAACTTAATAACTTTAGCTCTAAAATTAACAAGCTTTTTATGTAAATGGGGTAGAAAAATGCCTAGTTTAATATGCTGCACTCATATTGCATGTTTAACAACTCTAAAATTGTGTATAGGGTAGAAAAGTACCAAATCCATATTTTGCACATGAGGATTTTTCCGGACTTGTTGCTTGTTGTTCCGGCCTCATTTAAACTTGTCTAGATAGGTAGTTTTCATATGCTTCACCCCTTGCCATGTTAATCAACATTTAATATTGTTGGGGTACATAAACGAGATCGAACTAAATAAGTCATGTGGTGTTTCGTCAATATGCAACTCGTTGCATATTGAGCAACACTTCACTTGTAGTTTTGTTTGTGCATTTTAGCATGCCATGCCTCATTAAACCGGACATGCATCATACTTGGCTGTGCATCATACCATGTTTATGTGGTGGTTGTTTACTATGTTGTTTGCTTCTTTCCGGTGTTGCTTCTTCAGGTTAGTTCCGATAACGTTGCGTTTGTGAGGATTTGTTCGACTACGTCCGGTTGTCTTCTTCATGGACTCGTTCTTCTTCCTTGCGGGATCTCAGGAAAGATGACCATACCCGCGAAATCACTTCTATCTTTGCTTGCTAGTTGCTCGCTCTATTGCTATGCCGTGATACCTACCACTTGCTATATCATGCCTCCCATATTGCCATGTCAAGCCTCTAACCCACCTTTCCTAGCAAACCGTTGTTTGGCTATGTTACCACTTTTGCTCAGCCCCTCTTATAGCGTTGGTAGTTGTAGGTGAAATTGAAGTTTGTTCCATGTTTGGAACATGGCTAAGTTGGGATATCACAATATCTATTGTTTTATTAATGCATCTATATACTTGGTAAAGGGTGGAAGACTCGGCCTTATGCCTGGTGTTTTGTTCCACTCTTGCCGCCCTAGTTTACGTCATACCGGTGTTATGTTCCTTGATTTTGCGTTCCTTACATGGTTGGGTGTTATGGGGACCCCTTGACAGTTTGCTTTGAATAAAACTCCTCCGGGAAGGCCCAACCTTGGTTTTACCATTTGCCTCACCACCACCTACTTTTCCCTTGGGAGTCGCGCTCCCGAGGGTCATCTTTATTTTGACCCCCCAGACTAGTGCTTGTCTAAGTGTTGGTCCAAACTGAGCCACCTGCGGGGCCACCTCGGGGGAGGTCTGGTTTTACTCGTAGCTTGTCTCATCCGGTGTTGCCCTGAGAACAAGATATCTGCAGCTCCTATCAGGATGTCGGCACATCGGGCGGCTTTGCTTGTCTTGTTTTACCATTGTCGAAATGTCTTGTAACCGGGATTCCGAGACTGATCGGGTCTTCCTGGGAGAAGGAATATCGTTCGTTGACCATGAGAGCTTGTGATGGGATAAGTTGGGACACCCCTGCAGGGTTGTGAACTTCAGAAAGCCGTGCCTGCAATTATGGGTAGGTGGGAATTTGTTAATATCCGGTTGTAGAGAACTTGACACTTAACTTAATTAAAATGAATCAACCGTGTGTGTAGCCGTGATGGTCTCTTTCTGACAGAGTCCGGGAAGTGAACACGGCTTTAGAGTTATGTTTGAACGTAAGTAATTTCAGCATCACTTCTTGATCACTTCTAGTTCACGACCATTGCTTTGCTTCTCTTGTCGCTCTTATTTGCGTATGTTAGCCACCATATATGCTTAGTGCTTGCTGCAGCTCCACCTCATTACCCCTTTCCTACCCTTAAGCTTAAATAGCTTGATCTCGTAGGTGTGAGATTGATGAGTCCTCGTGGCTCACAGATACTTCCAAACAGGTGCGGGTGCCGATGATACCAGTACAGATGATGCAACTGAGGTCAAGTGGGAGCTCGATGAAAATCTTGTTCGTTGTGTTGTTTCGTTTCCTATTGATCAGTAGTGGAGCCCAGTTGGGACGATCGGGGATGTAGCATTTGGGGTTTTCTTCTTTTATTTTGGTTCCGTAGCCGGACCTTGATTGTATTCTGGATGATGTATGTTTAACTTGTATTTGTGTGAAGTGGCGATTGTAAGCCAACTCTTTATCCCTTTCTTATTCAGTACATGGGATTGTGTGAAGATTACCCCTCTTGCGACAAACCGACCATGCGGCTATGCCTCTAAGTCGTGCCCCGACACGTGGGAGATATAGCTGCATTGTGGGTGTTACAAGTTGGTAATCAGAGCCATCCCCGACTTAGGAGCCCCTTGCTTGATCGAATCACTGACATTGTTGAGTCTAGAACAAAATGTTTTGAGTCTTAGGATTATATATATGGGAGAGTAGGATTATTTTTACTCCTCAGTCCCTTCGTCGCTCTGGTGAGGCCTCCTGACGTAGAGTTTTGACTCTTCTCTCCACAAATTTCATGAATTTTTTTAGGATCACGTGTGTATCTTGGAATCATTCCGATGGTTTTGTGACGAGGACATTGTTCTTGGTGCCTCCTGACATTTAGGGGTTGTGGTAGTGTCCTGGGGAGTTGAGTTCCGAGGTGTTGTCTTCACAATTTTATCGTTGCAGTTCTGGAATACCTGAGTTTAGTACGCCGACATCGAAAATCTCTTTTGTGCAGTTCGTTGGTGAGATAACCTCGACGCCACCCAGTACTGGGCGGGAGTTCGGGAGTATTGCCATAACTCGTATAACGGATGCTTTTCGAAGGTTGAGGTAAACGATTTCCGAAGGTTTCTTGCTGATGTGTTGAAGGATGGATACAGCTGGATGTAGGATTTGCTAGTTTGGGTGAGATATTATGCATCCCCTGTATCCCCAACACCTGATTGCGTAACCAGAAAGTTTTGGGAGTTTATAAGTGGGAATTCAAGTATATCATAGGATATCTTTCTAGTAGACACATGATACGATATGGGATCTATCATATGTTTGTTTCCGGCTTATTATGCAAGCCAATCCTTTGTTTTATTTTGGTTTGTGGTATTCGAGTTGCTTCAATGTCAAGTGTTGATTCCATACCTTTCCTAAGAGGTGTTCTCATATTTCTATCTGAATACTAATCCTTCATGATCATCGAGATTGTCATCTCAATCCTTTCCAACCGGCGTGTTTCTTTTCAAGTGGATCCGATCATTTCAACATCCGCAAGATCAACTCTAAGTTTTCTCGATGGTATCCTTTTCCATCTGCCCAAGCTGCCTTTGTTTTCCCGCCCTCCCACCCTTTTTCTTCAAGGACTTAGATTTCTATATCAAGTATCCATTTTATGGATATGAAGTCTCTCTATTCTTTTTCCTTAATATCCTTATCCCGTGATTCTCAGGAGGATACTAATAGAGCTTCAAGTTCATCATTCTCTATTCTCTTTCTTCTCCGGTGGATTCAAGTCAAGCTTTGTTGATCATATTGTTTCCTCTTTTCAAATGTCTTGTCAGGATGGTGCACCTCTTAATCGTCCACTTCTCGCTATTAAATTGTTCCGGAGTGCTGGAAATATCTCAGAAGATTCAAGTTTTTCATTCTCAATTCGCTTAAGTTCTTTTCAGGATGCTATCTCATTCAAGGCATTTAAATCATCTGGTGCAATCTCCGTTTCAATTAATCGTTTGAAGGTGTTTCTTTTGAGTGGGCCCCAACCCACAGGTTTTTTCCCAGGATCTTACCAGACTCTTCTAATTTTTCCGGAGCTATCCTCAAATTCTTTTCGAGGTTTGACATAAGAATGATTTATCATCAGTCATATGCCTTCTCCATTATCTTTCACATTCTTTTCATCATTGGTTCAACCTTTCTAATTTCCATTCCGGAGTGCCTTAACAATTCAAGGTGGTGTTTCTCATCATCATTACCAACATTTGAAGACCGAAGAAGTGTTTCCTCTAAATCGTGGTCCGTTCTCTCGAAGATTCGTGGTTCTAGTTTAATACCATCCTCTTATAATTGTTTTGATTGTCATAATTCTTTTCATGCATCTGGAGCATTTCATGAGTTGTTTTCATTTCTTTCCTCCGAAGGCCATCACTTCAGAAGAATTATTCATTCTCAGCTTTCAGCTCTCTTTCTCTAAATCTTACCGGTGCATCGCTCAAATATCCTCTAATCAACTCGGGATCTCTTCATTCACTTGTATCTAAATTATCTCAAGTATCTTCATTTTCTAATTCTTCCCGGTGTTTCTTTATATTTTCCTTGTTCATTTTCAATTCTTACGGTGGTTCGTTCAAGATTTATCTTCCTTCGTTATCATATCTATTCATTCATTGTTTCCAAACCCACCGGTGTATCCATCAAGACCTTCTCAAGTTTGTGCTATATCTCTCGTAATCCTGTCTACTAGAATAAGTGGTTTGCCAAATCTATTGTTTGTCATCAATTTAAATCGGTGAAAGATACGCATAATGTAATTCTTATTCTTCTTTCACCCAAGTGATTAATTCCTTCCTTCGGAGTTTGTTCATGATGAATAAATTCTTGGTTCTAAGTGATTCATCTTTTCTTTTCCGGAGTTCCAAGTTTTTCCGCATTATCTCATCGCGAAGCTCCATCTAAATCATCGCAAGGCTCCCCCTTGTGTTTTCAACTTCTCTTTCCTTTCGTTTGATCATCCTTTTGTTACCAAAGTTCTCCCTGGAGGCTCTACATGATGGTTCATAAAGAATTTAATTCCTTCTCGAAGTGTTCATCGAGATTCTTTTCAGAGGAGTTCAAGCATTCTTCATCTTGCATTCCAATGTGCAATTCTTTCTACCTTATCTTTTGGGATGGTGATATGCCATTCTTGACAATTTTCTTTCATGTTTCATGATTCACAAGTTGTTAGGAATGAGATATTTTAAACCCATTATTTTCTCTTTGTTCAGGAGATGCTTTGCAACCAGTCAACCTCTTCATTGGAGTTACCATGGGTTATATTTCATCTAAAGCCTTCCCTAAGGAATGTTGCTTATTGTGGTGTCTATCAATGACCCAAGTTCTTCATTTATCCTCCTGGTGAAATAAGTTTCCTGTCTCCTTGTTTATATCAATCCAAATCTAGTTTTTCGTTAGTGGCAGAATTTCACCTAAAGATTTCGACGTGTTTTCCATAAGCCCACTACAAACTTATTCGTTTCATTGTTGGTTTTTTCCAAAAAAATCTGTATTTAACCTTATTGGAAGGGTGCTTTTCAAACTCATTTGTGGCAGAAGTTGGCTTTTCTTGTCCATTCTGTTATTGCTATGTTCTATGTTCTATTCTTTGTTCCGGAGGCATTGTGATGTTGCTATCTTCACTCATCATCTCGGGTTGTGAGGACCGTGTTCTTATCCATTTTCAACCGGAGTGTCGTGTCCTTCATTCAAGTTCTCTCCTTTTATCAAGTTTTGCCTCCCTTCTCAACCAGAGTGCTGTCTGAAATCTGTCTTACCCATTGCTCCTTTCTTTCAATAGTTCCGGAGGCAGTGTGTTGTTGATTTCATCAACTATCCTCTCAGCTTGTCAAGCGCATATTCTTTACCTTCCTTTTCCAATCGGAGCGTAGTCGTAATTGATCTTTATCATTCCTTGTACATCTCGTTTCAACCGAGGTGCTTGTATGTACTTCTTGTCCATTCGCTATCTTTGGCATGTCTTTCATTTGGATGTTGCATTTCATCATGTCATCATGTGCATTGCATCATCATGTTTTCAAAACTTGCATCCGTCCGGGTTCCCCCCAGTTCCGTCCGTTGTCCGTTCTGAGCCCAGACACACTCGCACGCGCCCGCGGCAGCTCCGAAACATTATTTTATAAGTGGCCGGAAAATGTTCTCAGAATGCGTTGAAAGTTGGCATGCGGTGTTGTTGCATTATCAGTACGCCGCCTGCCAAGTTTCATCGCATTCGGAGGCCGTTTGATACCCCCAACGAATAACTATAGCGGCATTATAGTCGGTCAATACGTCGGACGTTTTCAGTCTCCGGAAACATGTGCCGGGATGCCCATCTTCCTCTCTTCTCAGCCCACTAGTCCACTTGCACAACCCATCATTACCCACTAGAGCTCCCCTCTCGCCGGAGCCGTCGGATCATCAACGGAGGGTCCGGAAACCACTCCTAACCCCCAAACCCTAGCAAATTTTCTATATATAGACACCCACAATCCATTTTGGGCAACCTAGACTCCTTCCCCTACCTCTAGCCTCCCCCTCCACAGATTCCGTGCTACACCGCTCCCATCTCGCTACTTGGCGCCGTCCAACGGCCCAGCCGCCGCCGGCCGGACGCTCCGCACCAACCCGCTCGTGCCACCTCAGCAACCAGCGCCGCCCTCCTCCACTTCGTGTGCGCCATGTGGCCCTGCCCGCTCCTCGCTGCCGCGGCCCGCGGAGCCAACCACAGGCCCGCGCAGGGCCAGATCTGGGCCGCGTGCAGCGCCCGTTTGCCCTAGCGCTCGTGCAGCAGCGCCCACCATCGCCCCCAGCGCTCCTCGCCTCCCCGCGCCAACACCGACCTTCCTCGCAGTCCGCCCCTCGCCGGACTTGAGGACCCCGCCTCCCTATCTCGGCTGTCCTGTGCCTTCCTGTTTCCCTCTCCTTCTCCCTCTCTCTATCATGGCCTCTCTCTCCCCACAGGAACCCCGGCATGGCGCCGTTCCTAGCTCGATGAGCTAGACCACTGCCGGCCGGATCCGCCGCCGGGAGGGCGGATCTGGCTATTCCCGCCATCCCTGACCTCTGCCTTCGCTGACCCTAGCCGCCGAGCTTCGCAGCACCGAGAACCCTAGCTTTCCTCAATCCCGCGGGATCGGGGACGATGACGACACGCCTCTGGGCCTCGTGGGCCGCGACCTACCCGAGGCCCAGCGCCCCAACCGGCCCTTCTCCTGCTCTATTATGCCAACCTGGGCCGAAGCCCATTGGGTAAGGCCACCCCCCTGAGCGCCTTTTTTCCCATGCTGTTGGGCCATGCACTGTATGCCCAGTTCAGCCCAATAGGTTTTTTTCCTGGTCTTGATGATTTGTCTAATTTTCTAGAGAGCCCTGTTTAACAGAAAACCCCTTCTAGTTCGTGCATTTAATAAACCTCAAACCGTGCATCCAATTCAAACAAACCTTACATGAAAAATGAGTAGAATTTCATCTAGTTTTATAATATGCCACTTTCATGCTTGTTAAAAATGTTTAATATGATGTTTGCTTATATTTTGCCTATTACCATGCTAAAATGCTTTATTTCATAACTTAATAACCGTAGCTCCAAACTTAACAAACTTTATATGTAAATGGGGTAGAAAAATGCCTAGTTTAACATGGTGCACTCATCTTGCATGTTTAACAACTCTAAAATTGTGTATAGGGCAGAAGAGTACCAAATCCATATTTTGCACATGAGGATTTTTCCGGACTTGTTGCTTGTTGTTCCGGCCTCATTTAAACTAGTCTAGATAGGTAGTTTTCATATGCTTCACCTCTTGCTATGTTAATCAACATTTAATATTGTTGGGGTACATAAACGAGATCGAACTAAATAAGTCATGTGGTGTTTCGTCAATATGCAACTCGTTCCATATTGAGCTCCGCTTAACTTGTAGTTTTGTTTGTGCATTTTTCCATGCCATGTCTGATTAAACCGGACATGCATGATACTTGGTTGTGCATCATGCCTTGTTTATGTGGTGGTTGTTTACTATGTTATTTGCTTCTTTCCGGTGTTGCTTCTTCGGGTTAGTTCCGATAATGTCGCGTTTGGGAGGATTCGTTCGACTACGTCCGCTTGTCTTCTTCATGGACTCGTTCTTCTTCCTTCAGGATCTCAGGCAAGATGACCATACCCTCGAAATCACTTCTATCTTTGCTTGCTAGTTGCTCGCTCTATTGCTATGCCGCGATACCTACCACTTGCTATATCATGCCTCCCATATTGCCATGTCAAGCCTCTAACCCACCTTTCCTAGCAAACCGTTGTTTGGCTATGTTACCGCTTTTGCTCAGCCCCTCTTATAGCTTTGCTAGTAGGAGGTGAAGTTGAAGTTTATTCCATGTTTGGAACATGGATATGTTGGGATATCACAATATCTATTGTTTTATTAATGCATCTATATACTTGGTAAAGGGTGGAAGGCTAGGCCTTATGCCCGGGGTTTTGTTTCTCTCTTGCCGCCCTAGTTTCCGTCATACCGGTGTTATGTTCCTTGATTTTGCGTTTCTTACATGGTTGGGTGTTATGGGGACCCCTTGACAGTTTGCTTTGAATAAAACTCCTCCAGCAAGGCCCAACCTTGGTTTTACCATTTGCCTCACCACCATGTACTTTTCCCTTGGGAGTCGCGCTCCCGAGGGTCATCTTTATTTTAACCCCCCCGGGCTAGTGCTTGTCTAAGTGTTAGTCCGAACTGAGTCATCTGCGGGGCCACCTCGGGGAAACTCTAGGTCTGGTTTTATTCGTTGCTTGTCTCATCCGGTGTTGCCCTGAGAATGAGATATGTGCAGCTCCTATCGGGATGTCGGCACATCGGGCGGCTTTGCTGGTCTTGTTTTACCATTGTCAAAATGTCTTGTAACTGGGATTCCGAGCCTGATCGGGTCTTCTCGGGAGAAGGAATATCCTTCGTTGACCGTGAGAGCTTGTGATGGGCTAAGTTGGGACACCCCTGCAGGGTTTCGAACTTTCGAAAGCCGTGCCTGCGGTTATGGGCAGATGGGAATTTGTTAATATCCGGTTGTAGAGAACTTGACACTTAACTTAATTAAAATGAATCAACCGCGTGTGTAGCCATGATGGTCTCTTTCTGGCGGAGTTCGGGAAGTGACCACGGCTTTGGAGTTATGTTTGAACGTAAGTAGTTTTAGGATCACTTCTTCATCACTTCTAGTTCACCACCATTGCTTTGCTTCTCTTCTCGCTCTTATTTGCATATGTTAGCCACCATATATGCTTAGTGCTTGCTGCAGCCCCACCTCATTACCCCTTTCCTACCCTTAAGCTTAAATAGTCTCGATCTCACGGGTGTGAGATTGCTGAGTCCTCGTGGCTCACAGATACTTCCAAACAGTTGCAGGTGCCGATGATACCAGTGCAGATGATGCAACTGAGATCAAGTGGGAGCTCGATGAAGATCTTGTTTGTTGTGTTGTTTCATTTCATATTGATGAGTAGTGGAGCACAGTTGGGATGATCAGGGATCTAGCATTTGGGGTTTTCTTCTTTTATTTTGGTTCAGTAGCCGGACCTTGATTGTGTTCTGGATGATGTATGTTTAACTTGTATCTGTGTGAAGTGGAGATTGTAAGCCAACTCTTCATCCCTTTCTTATTCAGTACATGGGATTGTGTGAAGATTACCCCTCTTGCGACAAACCTACCATGCGGCTATGCCTCTAAGTCGTGCCCCGACACGTGGGAGATATAGCCCGCATTGTGGGTGTTACAACTATGCTTAGGGCTGTTTTGAAGAATAATAAGAAATTGTGGGAAGAATGCTTGCCTCATATTGAATTTGCTTATAATCGTTCGGTGTGTTCTTCTACTAAGATGTGCCCTTTTGAAATAGTGTATGGTTTCCTACCTCGTGCACCCATTGATTTGTTGCTTCTTCCGTCTTCAGAGAAGGTTAATTTTGATGCTAAACAACGCGCTGGATTGATCTTAAAAATGCATGAGTTAACTAAGGAAAACATTGAGTGTATGAATGCTAAATATAAACTTTCTGGAGATAAGGCTAGAAAACATGTTGTGTTTGCACCTGGAGATCTTGTTTGGTTACATTTGTGTAAGGATAGATTTCCTGATTTGCGTAAATCAAAGCTAATGCCATGTGTTGATGGTCCTTTTAAGGTGTTAGAGAAAATAAATGATAATGCATATAAACTTGAGTTGCCTGAAGATTTTGGGGTTAGTCCCACTTTTAACATTGCAGATTTGAAGCCTTATTTGGGTGAGGAAGATGAGCTTCCGTCGAGGACGACTTCATTTCAAGAAGGGGATAATGATTAGGACATCAATACCATTTTTACACCCACAACCCCTGCTGCTATACATATTGGACCAATTACTTGAGCTCGCGCATGCCAATTAAATTATCAGATACTTTCGTTTCTTGGTAATGATTCTAATGTTCATGAGAATATGATGCTGCCTAAATTGGATACATTTGTTTTGCTTACAAATGAAGGGCCTAGCTTGGAGAAGGATGAAAATTGGAGAAAGAACAAGCATGCAGTTGATGGCATGCGCAAGGGATACAAGAACGGAGTTTCAAGTGATGGTTTCATGACTTTGAAGCCACCATAGTGAGTGCACGAAGCCTTGGACAAAATATACAAGATGTCACTTCATAATTTTCGTCCAGAGGCTATTCTAGGTGTTGCGTCACCTTACTATTGGGCCAGGCCCATGCATTTTCGAAATACTTAAGTATAGGCTGTTTTTAGAGTCAGCATGTGTGGGGAAACAAGAGTTAGGGTTGGTTTCGGAGCCCTCCTCCAAGGGCCACAAAATTCCCCTCCCGCTCTTCCTCCATATATACAGCCCTTAGGGCGTTGTTTAGACTTTGGGTTTTGTTTAGATTAAAAGTTCGCAATAACTACAACTTTGCGTACTTCGTTTGTGTTCAACGACCAGGCAAAGGCGTCACAGAACCCCACCTTCATTAACAAAGCTTTCCTCTTATATTCGTAATATCCAGATTGCAATCTCAGTTTCTTGCTTGTTCTTCATTTGCTCACGGGAAACAAACCCTCGTGGCCAGGTTGATTGTCCTCCGACGTGGTCAATAACCCCTCGGAAGTTGGTTTAGCGATTGCTAAGGCGCGACGTCTCGTACGTTCATAGTCAGATCGTCAAGGTCAACTCCCACAGAAAACGATAGCCACCAGCTTATCGAAACATCGGGACACCTTCGCCTCTATCACGTGCACTCCAAGATTCAAGTCGAGCCGTAGCCACGCGCAACCGACAAACTCGTGAGCAACAAGAAGCGCTTCACGAAGAGGTTCAAGAAAGGATTTTTCAATCAAGAGTGCAGTGTCAAGTTCCTCAAGCTCGACAAGCACCTCAAGTTCATCAAGAGCAAGATGACAATAGAAATCCTCTAAGACAAGAGCAAGTTGAGGGTGACAATCCTCCTCATCAAGGACGTCATCACCCTCGACTCCAACACAATGGAAAGAAATGATATGGCAAGCTAAAGTTCACCATGCCCAAGTCCAACGGAAGCAATGATCCCGAATAGTACCTTTCATGGGCATTGAAGGTTGACAAAATCTTCCGCTTGCACAATTATGAGGAACAGAAGAAGATCGCGATGGCATCCCTTGAGTTCCAAGACTACGTCCTCATTTGGTGGGAACAAGTCATTGAGCACCATGAGGTAAGAGGTGAACCGCCCATCACTACTTGGGTGCAAATGAAGGATGTCATGAGAGCACGTTCCGTGCCAACATACTACAACTGTGACCTCTTCAAGAAACTCCAACTCCTCAAACAAGGAACCAAGAGCGTTGAAGAATACTATAAATGGAGATTGCCATGATACGAGCTAATGTCACGGAAGATGATGAGCAAACTATGGCATGTTTCTTGAATGGACTCAATCACCCAATCAAGAAGATCGCCGACTTCCAAGCATACTCGATCCTCATTGAGCTAGTGCATCAAGCTACCAAGGCAGAACGTCAAGTGCAAGATGACTTCAAATATTTCAAGTTCTCATCCAAGTCCTATGGTTTCTCCAACCCTCAAGCTTCGACAACTCCAACATCTTCGACCTCAACCAAGCCATCTATAAGCAACGGCGACAAGTCAAGTTACAAGAAAACTTAAACAACCTCAAGTCATCCTCCTACTACAAGCAACTTCAAGATGAGAGCTTCATCATCATCTACCCCAACCGATGAGACCATCAATACAAGTTCCTTCAAATGTTTTACATGCGGCAGTCGAGGCCACAAGTCCTTCGAATGCACAAACAAGCGCACCATGATATTCAACGACGATGGTACATATGACTGCATGAGCGAAGGAGAAATGGAAGCCCTTGACCAAGTGCCCATGCATCATCAAGTGAACGACGATGAAGATGCACTGGTGCGCGTTGGTCCTAAACAAACAGTTTTTAACCCCTTTGTGCGACGGCATTTGGAACCGTCACCAAGTGAGTGTGTGCGATAGGGTGTCCTTCCCACACTACTCAGAAACCCTCGGGGATATGGAGAAGTGATCCAGAGGCCTTCCAAAATGTAATCGTGTGCGATGCAGCACACACAAAATTCTTTCGCACGTGTGGTATCGGTGATTAAGCATTTCTAATCACGAAGTGAAACCATACGGTCTGTCGTAACAAACCGTTTGGGAAACAGTATGTAAGGCACACACGCCAAGATATGAACAGTGTGCGATTTGTGCCCCGTCGCACACGAGTTTTTTCTGTAACCTGTCTACCATGCTAGACTCCATCGCACATGTTTTCCAACAAATACCGTCTACAATAATGTTCTATCACAAACGGTTCAGGAGCCCCTTCGCACACATTCAAGTGCTGCAGACCATTTGTGATTTTTTAGGTATCACCGACGGTTGCCGCAAGAGTGGCGTGTGCTTTTCGTTTGGGATCCCACATGTTTCCTTAAAAAATTATAACTGGGATTGTATTTTGCATTGGGCACGGTTTACTCCCAGTTCGCATGTGCGATAACGCGATATCACAAACGGTTCCGCAGAACCTACGCACACGTAGTAGCTCCCAGTTCTGCTGTGTATCACCGACGGTTCCGCTATGATTGACGTATGCTTTCTGATGTGGATCGCACACACTCATTTAGTTGAGTCATGTGCAGGGCAATTGCCAGGTTAAAACAAAAATATCCAATTTTGAATCGGCACACAAAAAGCAAATTCGCCACAATATTGAATTGAACAAATAGTGTCCACAGGAAGAACATTCATCAGATTTCACAACAATTGCAATTGAACATATGGTAACTAAATTCCAATGATTTGTCCACACATATATGCGTTACATAATTAATCATAGTGTACAAAATACGAAGACCTCATCCGATGGAAAACAATGGATCCATGCGTTATATCTTTAGCGGCTAACTCTTACTCAATGTTTCAGGAGAACGCATGCTGAAATCTTCATTATCACCAGTGGGATTGATGTAGTGATCCAGGAAGAAGTTGCTGATAAATCTCCGAACCATCAGCAATTCACCAGCCGGGAGCGATTCAGGGGTCCTCGGTTTTAAGATGAGCTGCAGTATTTTTAAGATCAGAATGTGCCATATGAGTGGAATAGAAGATATTAATTAAGATAGACTTACTGGTACTAATTTGCGAGGATCGTCACAACTATCAGCAGATTTGCAGACGGAGATCATGTGTCTGCAAACATAGTACCCACAAAGGTTGGTCCCTGCTTCTTGTTGAGGACACTGATTTTTTTTTACAAAATTAGTCATGTATTTGTCCTGTTAGGAACAACCTAACTCGTTTTAGATGTATTATTTTTTCTTTGGACAAAATAGAAAGAGATTTATTTAGAAGCTTGAACATTTGACTAGCGTACAGAAAGGTATTTGCAGAATGGTTGGATAAATTTTACGAAAATGACAGATTTCGGTGTGTTACCGGAGAAACAATCTCGTGCTGCATGGGTTGTTCCGTCTTGAACAGGTTCCCTGGTTTAGTTTTCCACAATGTGAGCACACTGCAAATGATGATGAATTTTGACAACATCAATTATTGAACTAGATATGAATGAAAATTAATTTCAACATCATAGAATTCAATACCTATCCAAGAATTGTTGAACGTGCGTTAGATTCTGAGCGTTTGTTGACTCTTTGAGAGAATCGATGTAGTAAACTATGTTCTTGTTTGGAACAATGAATACCAATATCAAGTGATTGCTACATATTAAGAAAGCCATGAACTTACGAATGATGTTGAAATCTGAAAGACAATCAGTGTATGCGTGGTTGTTTACTTGACTTACCGTTTATGATATGGCCAGAGAAATGATTCTGCATGGGATGTGTTTTCGAAGATACGGAGGACCATGTTAATGGCCCAGTCCCCTCGGTCCTTATCATCTAATGTGGTGCCATTTGCTAATGCAGGATCTATGAAATACACACTCTCCCTTTTTCTTCTCCATGTGTTCAATCCCTTGAGAGGACTAAAATGTAGTTAGTTGTTTATCATTTATAGCTTTGTATGGAGAAGTTGATCACAGTTTGTTAAGTACTTACAAAATGAGGAATCTAACAAGAGTGGCATCGAGCACGTTGAGGTTGAAGAAGAGATGTAAGTCCTCAAAACTCACATTGATGGAACCAGAAATGATCACTATTGTAGTGGACTAGCAAAGCAGGATGACCTGCTGACATTTGATCCATGCAATATTCATGTAACTCGCGGCAACTGGAGCTGCACTCGTCAAAGTATTCACCAACAAGAAATGGCTTGCCATGGACGTAATGCGTGCTTCAAGTACGTCTGCTTTACTTTTAGCAAGCAACAATTCTACTTCTACATCATCCATGGCGTTAGAAATAATATTACTCCACGATTCGAACAAGCTGCTGTTAATTTGGTTCTGGGCGGTGAGTGGTTTAAGTAAGAGGCAATCGTTCTCTTTCCTCTTGACTCTCCCGCTACCCTTCCTCGTGGTCGTGGTTGTAGCCTTCTTGGCCACTTCCTTCTTGGTACTTGAAGCATTTCTGGGAGAATGTCTGGTTGCCTGCAAGGTAGACTGCCGAGTAGACGGTGAAGCTTGGATGGACTTCTTAGCAGATGGTTTATCTATGCCAGACCACTGAGCTAGCAGTGCTTTTGTGACGGTCTGTTGGGCTGTAGGAGCAGAGGCATCGGACTGCTGACCATGCGTTGAAGCTATGTCGGTTTTCTGCGCAGGTAGTGCCAACTTGTCGGTGTGCTGAGGAGGTCGTGCCAATGCGTTGGTTTGTTGAGCAGGAAGTGCTGACGCATTGGTATGCTGATCACGCACCTGCGGACCGACGGACAGATGAGCAGTCGGTTCTGGACCTATAGAATGCTTAGCAGGCGGTTCCGTAGCATCAGACTGCTTAGCTGTCTATTCCACCAGGTTGGTCTGCTGAGCATGTGCTGCCGCTGGGTCTCCCCCCGCTGCTTCAGCGGCCGGCTTCTGAACCGGTGGTGCGTAATTAGCAGTTGTAGGCCTTTCCACTATCTACTTTGGGGCGGAGGATGACATGGCCTGTACGCCACAAAGTCGGGCCGGCTGATCACAGGTTGATGCATCAACCCATGAGAGCTGATGTGGCAAGGAAAGTGTCACCGGTTGAGGGGCGAGAGTGGTTGCTCTTGGCGAGGCTTCAGGAATCCCATCAATGAACTCTATTTCCTTTCGTGGCCACTAGATGTGATGTAACAGTGTTTCTCCCAAGGTCCTTTGCTCATTGTAGTCTCCTAGGACATTCTTCAGGGCAAATTCATTGAATTCAGGCTTTAATTCAGTCACGTAGCACTTCACACAGCCCGACTTCAATGGCACATTGTCCAAGAAGAGGCTATCTTCCAAGAAGGGTGGGCAAACCCAGGCTATTGCACATTTTAATGTACCTTCATAATGTGTAAGCATGACCTTCACTCTGTTTTTATTCTAGATAGATCAGATGTAGGATCATCACGAGTAGCTGCAGTCTCAGTGTTGCTGGGGTCCGCTGATGCACAGCTACTCTTGTGCAGTGTTGTCGCGCAATAAGCAGCGTCATCCATGCCCGCCTCCCCTCCCATCTGTTGGCTATCTGTCAGTGTTAGAGTCTTTTGCATCGTCATTGACTCCTCAACATCCTTTCGAATAGCTGGGTAAATCTCCTTATTCAACTTTTCAAACAATGCATTCTGCTTCATTTCACTCCTCGCTTTTTTCATGTTGAGCCTCTCTTCTTTGCTGAGTTTGAAAGCCCTTTTGTGCGGGACATTAACACCTATAGCCCTTGCACGACCAGGGGGCTCTTTTGTGTCCAGAGCAATGGACAGAATGTCACATGGCCCTGAGTTCCTGTAGAACCTTCCGGGGATCTTGGAAGCCTCTACCATCACTTCATATAGTTTGGCATCAAGTGTGTTTTCAAAGTAATAAGTTACGTCATCATGCCTCTTTGCACGTGCCCGCAAGTAGTCTCTGGCACATTCTCCCCTGATTTCACTAAAGGCCGGATTCCCACCCGCCGCTACTGCTTCTTTGTCCTCCTATTCCCATATTAGTTTCATGGCGTAGTATCCTGCCACACCCATATGGTGGGGGTGTATGTTCTTCTTCTGAAGTTCCAATTGCTTGAAACTCTTCTCAGCAAACTCTCGAGTTGCCCTGACCCTTTTGAATTCTTCCCAATCTACCTTTGTAATTTGCGGGTATGTGGGGATTGGGTCCTTGCCTTCACTCAAGTACTACTTGTAGAGCACGTGCTTCCAATTTCTCCAAGCATCCCTAGCCTTCTTCAGTGTAGCGTGTTCCACCTGCATTCTCCACTGCTTTGGAACGTTGAAGTGATCCATGATCTCCCGGGCTATCCTTCGCTGTGTTTCTGTGTCAGCCTTCCAAAACCCGGCAGATTAATGTTGAGCCTTGCCCTGCCAACAAATCCACACACACCTCTGAACCTCATGCATGCTTTATCTGGTTTAGTTGGAGCCCAGGACTTTAAATCAATCTCGCTAATTTCATATACACCTTTAGGCTAGTGTGTGGGCTTCCTTGGCGCGTTCCTCCATGTCCTGACCGGAAGGGTAATTAACGCAGCTCTATCCCGTTCAAGACTACTTGATCCCTCACAATCTGCTGAAGACGTAGGGTTGTCCGAAGTGGATGAAGATACATGGCATGAATGAGTGCTGTCGCTACTACTCGGCATCTACAAAGAACACATGGGAAACTCAGGAAAGGAGGATAAGCATAAAACTAACAACTTGGTATCAAGCTTTCTAAACATGCCATGTAATAATTTAGAAAATGTACGGCCAATTTGTTAAGTTTGTGACTTGGGCGACCGTGATCTGTAAATAGGCAGTAACTTATTGGAACAAATATAGCTTATATGTAGTAAGGAAGGTAGATAATGAACATATATACGCTCTCCGTTATTTTATAGCCAATTTGGGAACATACAGAACAAAATTGGAAGAGGGATTGCCAGGAAATATGCCTCGCCGCGATGGAGAGCAGTAACTAACACGCTTCTTAATGCAAACCCGGCTGGACCACAGGAGAGGCGAGGGTTACTGCATCGATATGACCGAGGGTGGATGGCACACAAATGAAGACGGCGAGGCGCGGGCCATCGCGTGTTGGAAATGCAGTGGAGGTAGGCTTGGCGCCGAAGAGCAAGCACATGGCCGGGTTGAGCACGACCGCGCCGGAGAGGGTTCTATTGTGGATCTGGTGGGAGGGGGGAGCTGGAGAAGGAAATTGGGTAGACTAGTTGAGTGAAATGTGGGCGGGCGCTGGGGGGTGTTGGGGACTCCGGGTGTTGGTGGCCTAGGTGAAAAGGGTGAAAAATATCCCAGGTCACCGCGCGCGTGGAAAGGCCTATGCAAACAGCTGCCTCTAAGCGCTCGTTTGCACAAACAAAATAATTTCGTTTGAAATGAAGACATGAGTTCATCGTTTCGCCTGTAAATTTTTCCCACGTAAACCAATCACAATTCTACCACGGGTTTGCTTTGTTGGCGCATTTTAGGTCTCGTGTGCTATATGTAAGACATTTTTTGGCATTTACCATGCATGTTGGCTTATAAATCAATTCCTAGCCGGACTGCATTTCCTATCGAAAGGGATGAGGATTGCCGTTCGATCTGGGAGCATCAAATGATGCAGACATATGATCCGTGGGGTTTGGGATCTGGCCATTCAGAATGCACGACTCAGATCACGCGCGCAGCGAGGGGGTGCATTATCCACGGTTTGGTAGGCACACGGCTTTCGTGTGTGAACCGTGTGCTATTTGAAAAAATAATTGGGAGGGTCTATTTGAAAACATGTACATGTATTGTCGAAAGGGATGAGGATCGCCGTTCGAGCAAGGAGAATCCAACGATGCAGACGTACGATCCGTGGGGTTTGGGTTCTGGCCAATCAGAAAGCACGACTCAGATCGCGCGCGTGGCAGAGGGGTGGGGGTGCATCCGCCACGGTTTAGTGGACAAACGGCTTTCATGAGTGAACCGTGTGCTCTTTGAGGACATTTACATTACCTAACATCATATTTTTGTTCGAATGAAAAGATGAGTTCATAATTCCGCCTCCAAATTTTTCCACAGTAAGAAATCACGAGTATGGTGGAGAGTGTCATATACTAGCTCCCTCTGTAAACTAATATATAGTATCATAGAGTATGTATGTACCTTCATAGTGCATATATAGTATCATAGAGTAGTACTAGCTCCCTCTGTAAACTTATATATATAAGAGCATTTAGATTACTAAAATAGTGACCTAAACGCTCTTATATTAGTTTACAGGGGGGTATATATCATAGATGACCATATTTATGGCCATGCATGACACAAAGTAGTATATCATTTATTACATATACTAGCAAAAGAGCCCGTGCGTTGCAACAGGAGAGAACACATAACACACGCTCTTAACTCAACAACCGTCACTCAAGACCACAATAGGTCCATCTCCTTTATTTTTGCGAGGCATCATATTTGTGTTGCCGCTTATCCTCCTTCTCACCCCCGTTGGCGATGGCCTCGGCGTTGACACAAAACAACAAAAAACGTGTGTTGAATATGGTTAATCCTAAGACGTCTCTCTCTCCCTCTCTCCTCCCTCTCCCTCCCTCCCTCCCCCCCTCCCTGCCTCTCTCTCTCTCTCTCTCTCTCTCTCCAGCAATGAGAAATCTGTTGTTTTCCCCTGTGATATTTTTCAGAGGTATGCATGTGCAGTTATCGATGTTTCCTTTTCCCTATATGGTTATAGTGGGGTGTTTATTTGCAATCTGGTTCGGCGCCGGTATGAAAAAAAAACAGATCTTGCGCTATAAATTTTAAGTTTTCTTCCATAACAATATTTTAAAAATATTTAACAGGTAAAATTAACATCTTATTTCAATTCCACACATTTTTCTAATAAAATTTCATATATACTATGTTAAAATCAAAGTTACGGTTTAAAAGATACAGATAATTTAGAAAATCATTTGGTTTGACTCAAATTCCAAAATAATGTTTAAAAATACTTAACAGGTAAAAATAATCTCATATTCATATTCTACATATTTTTCTAATCAAATTTCATATATAACACGTTCAAATCGGAGTTACGGTTTAAAAGATATGGATGATTTAAAAAGCATTTGTTTGACTTAAATATGACCCGCGGATGAATTACCTAAAACATCAGGGGGGTTTTCGAAAAAATGTAAAATAACAGTTCGGGTGTGACTTAAATCCGGACGGCGGGTTGATTTCAAGAAAAGACATGGACTTTTGTGTAAAATACGAAAATAACGATTCGTTTTAACTTAAAACAGGACCGCGGGTTGAATTCTCTGAAATGGAGGGACTTTTCTGAAAAATGCCATGATGGACGAAAGAAACCCAATTTGCTTTATTATTAGGTAAGGATATGTTACGGTGTCTACATATGTTACAACTTCTCCACGTCGTCATATTTTATATTCCTGAGTGCATGATATACCTACTATGATACTCCCACTATGGCCACCCTAATAAGGCTGGTCGTAATATGGGAGTATCAAGCGGTACGATGCATGCCAACTAGACTTTTTGGATGAGGTGGCACACAGTTGAACCGGAAAGGAGGGAGTATGAGACTAGCCACAATGGAGAGTACAGTAGTAACATATAGATATCCCTAGACTATATATGTTACTAACTTCATAGTGGGTAGTAACATAAGTGTAGTGTCATGCAAAGCTTCATTTATTAGGTTATAGACTCATATTGCATGGGGACATGTGATGTTATAGTAACTAGCTAAGTTGTTGAAACTATCTCTCTCCTCATTAACTTATTGCCACATAAGCAAGTTTGCTGAGTTGGAGTCGATGTTACTGCTGAAGTTACTCCCACTATGGCTAGTGATCTGATACTAGCTATTCATCAATGATATACTAGCTACCTCACTAAGAGCATGGTTAATAATACAGCAAAGGGGCGGCTATAAGAAGTTGCCATGTCATATATAGCCAACCTCTTAGTGGGCATGTACAATAATATGTTTTATATACGTACTAGTTTATCAATAGTTGGCCCACCTTACATCCTCACAAAGTGTCTTGGGTCTCGTGTTGCAGCTGGCTCTACTGACCAAGAGCCCGCTTCTCTTCTCTTTCCTCCAACTAATAAGCACATATATATTATTCTATTCCTTCACTGGTACAGCGACATCCTAAACAAACACTTTAAAATCCCTTTCTGCAACGGCATTTGGAACCGTCGCCAAGTGAGTGTGGGCGATAGGGGGGTCCTTCCCACACGACCCAGAAATCGTCAGGGATAGGCCCTCCTGGGACCCAGGCTGGGGTCGTGTGTGATCGGTCGAGGCATGGAAACACAATCATTTCTGTAGGTATGTACATCCCACACGATGAATCCCAGAAATCATTTCCGTAGGTATGTACATCCCACATGGTGAATCCCAGAAGTCATTTCCGTAGGTATGTACATCCCATACGGTGAATCCCAGAAATCATTTCCGTAGGTATGTACATCCCACATGGTGAATACTACAAAATCATTTCCGTAGGTATGTACATCCCACACAGTTCTTCGTGTGGAAGAATTTGTGCAAGGTGGACTAACGCAAACAGTTCGCTGCCGAAAGCCGTGTGTGATTGTTAGTTGACCAAACACGCCTACTTTCTAGAAACCGCGCGGGTTGTTTGAGTTCATCACCCACGGTGTTGTCTGAGTAACCGTTTGCAATTGAAAACCCCAATAAGCAGGGTAATTAGCCTAATATTGATAATCCATGTACTAATCAAACTGATATTTCTTATAAAACACGCCAGATATTTCATATCGGTATAAAAGCAACCAGGCTTTCATAATCGAATTACATCAGATAGCTTCGGTACTCAGTTACGCCATTACACAATAGCACCAAGTTTGACATGCAGCATCAAAAACCTTTGGAAAGTAGCATGTTGAATGTGGCCATCAGTGATGTTGAATGTCCTTGCAACTTTAGGCCAGTGGCTATGGATAATTACCCGCCCAACCTTTGTCCTCTTTAGCAAAACTTCAATATTGTACCGTGGGTGTTGAATGAATACCTCCCTCGCCTCTTGAGCATGCAGGTGGTTTGAGAGTTAATCATCGATGAACTGCTTTGAAAAGTACTGAAAACAAAGCTATGCATAAATTGCTGTTGTAAATTATGATACGACGCAAGGGGTAAAAACAAGGTAAAAGAGTTAGTACCATCCTATAGTTGACTGATGTCTTCTTCATTGTGCAAACAAAGATCTTGATGTTATTCGTCGCAAGTTTCTTCATCCTAACAATCTTTCTGAGTTTCTTGACTTGACTAATATTCATGGACATCTCATTTCGCCATATGCAAAATGGGTCGAACAGTGGGTCTACGTCTCTAACAGCAGGACCTAAATGTGCAAGACCAAATTGTAAGAAACCCAAATATTAGAATGATTCCTGCAACTACACAATAATGTGCTATTAGCCAAAGGATCCTGCTTGAACGAACCTCGATGGTAAACCGCAGTGTCTCCCATTGTTTCCTAGCAACACACATAAGGAAGATCTTGATAATGTTAAACGAGAGTTGCCATACTATAAATAGCATATGTATTGAGTACAACCAAATTTGATTGGTGTCACATGCATAACAATACAAAATTGTGCCCACAACAAATGAAAATCAAATTGCAGAACTGAACCAAACAGTTAAATGGATAGCAGACCAAATGAACCAAAATAGTTAACTCAGCATGACATTGCAGAATAGAAACATGTACCAGAAGATAAGACAGTTAACAAAACAAAGAATGCTTGAGAACAGTACTACGAAATGTAGCAATTGTTGGACCAAAGTGTTAACTGGACATTACATTTCAGGGGACCAAACTATTAACTGAACATCAGATTGCATATTAACATTACAGAGGACAAATGACTAGAGGGCACTGGCAGTGGCCTCAAGAACAAATCACGAACTGGATTTTAAAGTAGACAACCACGCGTCGGTGTCGACGGTGGCCTCGAAGACGAGGTGCTACTCCAAGATCAGGCGATCGACACGCATGGCAGCCAAAGCGACCTCGTTCGCGCGTGCGGCCGCATGCTACTCAGCTCCACATTATACTGCGTGTAAAATGGCTGTGGGCGGTGCTTAATTAGAGGAGGGGGCAGTGATTTCGGTGGAAGGTGTCGCTCCGCCAGTCGGGGCATGTGGGACGGGAAAGGAGGAGGATGGTGTGGGTGCGGTGTGGATTACCTGACCATATCGACGAGGCTGCGCATCAAGAAGAAGGGTTGGCGGGGAGGAGGCCGCGCAGCAAGAAGAAGGGTCGCCGGCGAGGAGGCGACGCTGCAAGAAGAAGGGTCGCCGGCGAGGAGGCGGTGCAGCAAGAAGAAGGTTAGCCGGCCAGGATGCGGAGGCTGAGCTGCCAGTAAACAGCAGCGAAGGTTTGAACTTGGAAAGCAAGGAGGAACACTTGAAATGTGGCTTTTGGTAGGAGGGGGGGCGGGGAGATAGATATTTCCGCGGTGGCAAACAAATTTCACTCGGTGCCTCGAGAAACTGGTGACGGTGTCCTGGACTAGGGGGTACTCACCACATCGTCTCCCAATCAGTTGGATTGGGCCGAGGACCCCATGGCTGGTTACTCATGGGCCAGTTCGGACAGCCGAAGACATATACGAGGAAGATTCCACAAGACTTGGTGATCAAGACCAGGACTTCTCTCCACCGACGTATTCGACTAGGACTCTTGTTATCCTAGGCCTCTTGTATGTTATATAAGCCGAGGCCAGGCTATTCAATAGATTATTATGACATTACTCATCATACCAGTAGGGTTTAGACCACAACATACGATCTCGAGGTAGATCAACTCTTGTAACCCCTATACTCATCAAAGTCAATCAAGTAGGAAGTAGGGTATTACCTCCATCAAGATGGCCCGAACCTGGGTAAACATCATGTGCCCTGTCTCCTGTTACCATCGATCCTTAGACGCATAGTTCGGGACCCCCTACCAGAGATCTGCCAGTTTTGACACCCACAATGGTGCTTTCATTGAGAGTTCCGCTGTGTGATCGGCAGAGGATCAATGGCTCGCCCACAGATCAACTGCGACGCCGGCATCTTCGTCGCCGGCTCGACTGGTCACCTTGGCTCGACCTAGGACCACGCTCCATCTCCGATCGTCGTGTTCAGACAGGGGCCTTCATCAACATCAACTCCGAGCTCTACCAAGATCATGAAGGAACCATCCATGGAGCTCGGGGGCTCACTCAACATTGCCCTCGGGCGACCGTGCTGTTTCTCCGAACAACGAACTTGTATCCGCTGCCACCGCGTCCTCGAGCATCGCTTTGACGATTCCTTTTCTGGAACCATGCAAAATTTCGTCGAGTTTCGATGGAGGAATCTCCAGCAATCTACGATATACCGGAGCTCTGTCAAATCTAGACATGAATCTGGACGAGTTTAGGGCGTGGTCTCCAGCACCTAGATCAGATGTCCTTTGGAAGATCCAACCATTGATCGGCCACGGAATTACTATATCTACCACCCCACAAAATTTCAGCTCGATCCGACCGTCTAAACTCCGGGAACCTTCCAATTAGTGCATCACTTTTCGGATCTGTTTTTTGCGCGAATACGGATCTGACCAGAATTCATGTTTCTTTATGAACGTGATATTGGACAACCTTTTTAAAATAAGTTTCTTCTATGGTATTGTGCGTTGTTTTTAACACATGCCCATAAAAATTTAAGCCTTCTTTGAGGCACTCTTCACCATCGCGCTGGTGTCACACCAGTCCGGTAACATTGCTCCACGTCTGCCGACCTGCACTCGATAGATCATCGCTTCATCGAGAGCCTCACTGAGGGAGTCCTGGATTAGGGGGTGTCCGGATGGCCGGACTATACCTTCAGCCGGACTCCAGGACTATGAAGATACAACATTGAAGACTTCGTCCTGTGTCCGGAAGGGACTTTCCTTGGCGTGGAAGGCAAGCTTGGCGATATGGATATTCAGATCTCCTACCATTGTAACCAACTCTATGTAACCCTAACCCTATCAGGTGTCTATATAAACTAGAGGGTTTTAGTCCGTAGGCGAACATACACATCAACAACCATACCATAGGCTAGCTTCTAGGGTTTAGCCTCTCTGATCTCGTGGTAGATCAACTCTTGTAATACTCATACCATCAATATTAATCAAGCAGGACATAGGGTTTTACCTCCATCAAGAGGGCTCGAACCTAGGTAAAACTTCGTGTCCCCTGCCTCATGTTACCATCCGGCCTAGACGCACAGTTCGGGACCCCCTACCCGAGATCTGCCGGTTTTGACACCGACATTGGTGCTTTCATTGAGAGTTCCACTGTGTCGTCGCCGTCAGGCCCGATGGCTCCTACGATTTTCAACAGCGATGCAGTCCAGGGTGAGACCTTCCTCCCCGGATAGATCTTCGTCTTCGGCGGCTTCGCACTGCAGGCCAATTCGCTTGGCCATCTGGAGCAAATCGAAAGCTACGCCCCTGGCCATCAGGTTAGATTCGGACATTTTAACTACACGGCTGACATCCGCGGGGACTTGATCTTCGGCGGATTCGAGCCACTGCCGAGCGCACCACACTGTCCCGACGAGCATGATCTAGCTCTGCCGCCGAACAGTGCCTTGGAGGCCGCACCCGCATCGGCTCCAGTCCGTAATTCGGAGCCAACTGCGCAGATCGAGGATGGGTAGTTGGACGCCACCTCAGGGGCTGCGATCCCAACGGCGATTAAGCCGAACACCAGCCCCGCACTCCACGAGACTCATGACGCCAAGGAGCCGGACTCTTTCCGGACTCCGAACCCTCCGCGCCCCGGCCTGTCGAATCTGATTGGACGCCGATCATGGAGTTCACTGCCGCGGACATCTTTCAGCACTCGGCTTTTGGCGATATTGGCAAAGAATTCTCACAATCAAACAATTATGATAGGATGGCCTTGAACTAGAACCACGAATCTTTGAGGCAACGGATAAGATATGGAGGTAAAACTCTTCTGCCTTCAAAATCTGAGATTTAGGACGGGAAACACCACCAAGAATTGTTTAGACACTCCAGAATGATTAAAAGAGGAGAGGTTGATCCAAAGAAGAAAATAATTTGGAAGATCTTGGAGAAAGACATTTGACTGATGATAAATCATTCTTACGTAAAACTTCGAAAGAAATTGATGGTAGCTCCGGGAAAATAGAAGAGTTAGGTAAGATCCTGGAAAATGACCTGTGGGTTAGGGCCCACTCAAAAGAAACACCGTTGAAATGATTTAAAGAGAGAGATTGCACCGGTTGAATTAAAAGACTTGAATGAGAGAACCTCCTCGAAAGATCTTGAATGAATGCAGAGTGGAAACACGAATCTTCGAGATATCTTCAGCACTTCGGAAAAATTGAATAGCAAGCGGGGAAGATTAAGAGGTGCACTGGCATAAGTAAGCATTGAAACGAGGAAAAGATATGATCAACAAAGCTTGACTTGAAACCACCGGAGAAGAAAAGGAATGAGGAATGACGAACTTGAAGCTCTGTTAGAATCTTCATGAGAATCACCGGATAAGAATATTGACGGAAAAGGAATGGACAGGCTTCACAAGAATAAAAGGATACTTGATTAAGACATCTGAGTCCTTGAGGAAAAAGTGTGGGTGGGCGGGAAAACAAAGGCAGCTTGGGGACAGATGAAACAAACACCGTTGAGAAGAACTGATAATTGATCTTGTGAGTGTTGACAAGATTGGATCCATTTGAAGAGGAGCACAACGGTTGAAAAGAAATTGAAAAGACAAACTCGATGATCGAGAAGGATAAGTATTCACATAGAAATATGAGAATCACCGCTTAGAAAAGGTATGGAATCAACACTTGACTTCGAAGCAACTCGAATACCACAACTCAAAACAAAAACAAAGGATTGGGTTGTAGAATAAGCCGGAACAAACATATGATAGAGATTTCGACCGAAGTTTTCGTGGTGGGGCCTACACGGGCTCGATCGTACAACACCATCATGTACAAGGCAGTGCACATGACATACGAAGCGTCCCCAAGTCGGCATAGCCAAGTAGACTTTAAGACACAACGAGACCATTGTAAAACAAACCGTGAATAGGCGGACCACTAGACGTCGAACCCCAATTTCATATCATACATTCGTCGAAAAGATAACCTAAGAGCTACTTGAATTCCCACCTATGAAACTCACGAACCTTTCCGGTTATGCAATCAGGTGTTGGGGATACAGGGGAAGCATAATATCTCACCCAAATCTAGCAAATCCTACATCTAGCTGTATCCATCCTTCAACACATAACCAAGAAACCTTCGGAAATCGTCTACCTTAACCTTTGAAAAGCATCCGTTATACAAGTTATGGCAATACTCCCGAACTCCAGCCCAGTACTGGGTGGCGTCGAGGTTATCTCACCAACGAACTGCATAAAAGAGATTTTCGATGTCGGCGTACTAAACTCAGGTATTCCTGAACTGCAACGATAAAATTGTGACGACAACGCCTCGGAGCTCAACTCCCCGGGACACTACCACAACGCCTAAATGACAGGAGGCACCAAGAACAATGTTCTCGTCAAAAATCGATCGGAACGATTCCAAGATACCCGCGTGATCCTAAAAAAATTTAGTGAAATTTGAGAAGAGAAGAGTTAAAACTCTACGTCAGGATGCCTTACCAGAGCGATGAGGAGACTGGGAAGTAAAAAGAATTCCTAAACTCTCTGATATATAATTCATAAATGACTCAAAACATTTTTCTAGACTCAACAACGGCTGCTAAAAAGATCAAGAAGTGGGGTCTCCTAAGGTCGGGGAAGGCTCTGATACCAACTTGTAACGCCCTCGATGCACTCACTACAGAGCAAGTCATGACAATGTAAGGATACAACCATCAAGAATACACATTATACAAGCTAGACATGGCATGAACAATAACATAGCATGCACGGATCAACTACAACATCCTTGGCAAAATCGCTAATAAGTAGACAATCTGCCCAGATTCACGAAATAGCAAAAGTAGAGCTCGATTGACTCAAGCTAGGGTGCTCCATAATTGCAAACAAGGACATGGATGGATAGAGCACTATAAGATTAACAAAACATCCTTACTGATCATCCTCAAAAGAGGTACAGATCACTAGGAAACAACATGAACATATGGCATATAGAGATAAACAGTCCAAGGACTTAGTGGAAATGCTAGGTCCTGAAATCAGCATTAACGAATGCACCACTTTGCAAGCTTGTGCAAGTCACCACAGACATCACAAAAATACATGGATTGCACCTCTGGATAGATGGAAAAACATATAACAAAACACATGTAGAGCTCAGGGGCATATCATGCATACAATAATCATGGCAAAAATGACAAATATCTAATTGGAGCAGCAGATCTGACAATTAACTCAAATAGCACTCTTCCAACAGCATTTATGGCATCAAGATGAGCTCAAATGAAAATGATGCAATGAGATGAAATGATGTACTCTCTGAGACGAACACTTTGATATGCTACCCACGCAAAACGGAGTTACGGATGCAAAGGTACGGTGCGATGAACATCGGTAACATAATTAGGGTTAGGGGTAGAAAGTCAACCCGATCCAGATCTCGATCCGGATCTGCACGCTTCTCGAGGTGGCGCCGGGCTCTCGCTGGAGAATCACCGGAACAGGGCGCAGGAGAAGAGGGGAAGGTGCGCCGGTGATGAGGAGGGGCCGGACGCACCGGAGCGGCGCCGGTGACGAGGATGATGAAGGCGGCGGGCGGCGGACACCGGCGAAGGCGCGCGGTGGCCGGCGCGGGCTCCTGGAGGCTAGGGGCGGCGCGGGTGAGAGGAAAACGGGCGGCGGTGATTTGGGCTGGGAGGGCCCGATCTGGGTTCCTAAGCCCGCGACGGGGCGCGCTGACCGGCGACGGGGTTGGGCGACGTGGCAGGCATGGATTGGTCCGGCACGGCGCGCGGACATGTCCGACGGCAAGGGAGATTTGTCCGGGCGCGAGGAGGACGAAGCTAGGGTTAGATCTGCACGAGAATTTCGGAGGCAGACACATATTTATAGGTAGAGGGAGCTAGGAGAGTCCAAATGAGGTGCGGTTTTCGGCCACACGATCGTGATCGAACGACCGAGATGATGGAGGAGGTTTAGGTGGGTTTTGGGCCACTATGGAGGGGTGTTGCGCTGCAAGACACACAAGGCCTTCTCGGTCCCTCAGTTAACCGTTGGAGTATCAAACGAAGTCCAAATGGTATGAAACTTGACAGGCGGTCTACCGGTAGTAAACCAAGGCCGCTTGGCAAGTCTCGGTCCAATCCGGAAATGTTTAATCCCCACACACGAGAAGAAGGTAGAAATTACCACCGGAGGAGAACGGAGCATCGGAATGCAAAACGGACAACGGTGAAAATGCTCGGATGCATGAGACGAACATGTATGCAAATGAAATGCACATGATGACATGATATGCAATGCATGACATGCAAGCAATGACAAGGAAACAACAGCGAATAACTGGAGGACACGTGGCACATCGGTCTCGGTGCATTACATACGCGGTCACTTTGGCAAGCCGACGTCGTTGTCCCAATCAGCTCGTGTGATCACCTTGTTGGTCGAATCACCATATCGACATGTTTGGTTGCCTTGGGGACTTCGACATCACTGAGAGAGCTCTACCTCATCGAGTGTTCGGCACACGGGCCATATTTCCTTTATTACTCACTTTGCGTAAATTATTAATTTTGCAACAATTTATTTTATTATTCCTATTATCTCCGGCTTGCACTATTTTCTGCGCACAGGTAAAGGATCCGGGTTGGGCAGCTTTGTCACGTCGGCGTACCGACATACGATGTCACCTCGGCTAGACCGAGGGCTTCGTCATTACTTCATTAAGCCACGTCGGGGACTTGGGCGTCACACTGCTGGCCTGCATTGGTCGTGTTATGTCGCCATTTCGGAGTGTCGAGCTCTTCACTCCGCCACCTCGGGACCGGCTTGGGGGCTGGGACCTTGTCCCGCCGTAAGCTCGGGCCCTGCGTCGACACCGAGCACATTAACCAGCTAAGTCGCTTCCATGCTTAAAAACCTTTAGTTTTAAATTTTGTTCGGTTCGACCAAGCATTATGCTTTTTTGACAAAAAGTTATTTTCGAAAAACTTTCTTTGTCAAAACCTTATTTGTTGCAAGCAAATTCAAATACCCCGTTTACTTGGGGGCTTCCTTTATTAAGCCTTTCCTCTTGCATATGATTATACTTGTACGGCTTCGTTCCTTGTTCGTGTATTACGCCACAATATGCACCATGTTGACTTAAGTGTTTCGCAAGCTAGGTTGACTGGCTCCTGTGCTTACCCGTACGTTCCCGATTGTTCGGCAAGGCGGTAAAGGGAGCACCTTTGCGATTGTTACTACCGGTTCATCCGAGTTAGTACCTCAGACTGGGTGAAGCCGAAAGCTAGCGCTCTAATTGTTTTCAATAATGGTCGGCACACAACGGAACTCATGAGTACAAAAAATCTATTGCACAAGTCTCATAGTAACAATGAGCAACCGAAGAAAGGTATCGGTGGAGGTACTATTTTCTTCGAAGATGCTTCTTACACTTCGTTAGTAATATAACATAAGTTCCCTGAGCGTGCTTTGTCTGTTACAGCCTTATGGCATGATTGTCTGGTTATCAGAAACACCGTCGATGCTTTCGACAGGTGGAATACATGACACTTTCCAGTCCTTGACCGAAGAGGGAGAAGCCGACGGTTGGTTAAGACGCGTTTAAAGTTTGCGTGAACACAGATATGATATAAGTACATCAGTACATACAATCATTATACATAAAATTCTTTTACCCAAGTCACTTGGGGGCTCTTAAAATTTATATGAGCTATTTTATAGTAAATGTGTTTTCTTCTGGGTCGTTGCAAAGTCTCTTTCTACTGCTCCTATTTTGACTCGAGTGTATGGTAAATAGCCAGATAGCCTGTCTTCTCTCTAAAAAGCCGCTCAAGTTAGTTTGCTAAACATGCCTCGAAAAAGTACTCCGCCAATGGGACAAGGAGCTCGAAGCCGTAGGCTGGCCCGCTTGAAGTGTTGAGATCGGGTGTGTCATGTTAAAGCATGGCAGAAGCAAAAAAATTCTTTTTTTCAATTTTCGGATTGGCACTGAACAGTTGATCTTGTTCAGACGTCAAGTTTTTACTGACGTTTTATGGTTTTTGAAGTTTATGGCACTTTTAAACTATTTGTGTGTTTCCAGCATAACTCTCGCAGTGCAACGCGGGACACCTTTAGAGCTTTGGCAAAAATATTCTCGGATATTGCTAAATATGCATCAGTTTCGAATTGTGTCTTCGGTACATAGTGGGGTTGCCCGACCTCTGTGCTTGCCTCCTACGTTCCGCTTTGTTCGGCTAGGTGTGCAAAGGGAGAACCACTACGATTGTGCTTCCAGCTTGCATGGTTAAGCACCTCAGTGGAGAAAGCCGAAAACTGACTGTCACAATAAGCGTAAACTAGTCAGCGATCCGATGACTATGTTAAATTACGGGCCGTTCATTACATTGGCCGAAGTGTTTATGGCTTGACCTCGGTAGTCGCCGAACACTAACCGGGGGCTCGTAGCTAGCTTCCCCAGTTTAAAGCTCCTATGACTAAGTGAAAGTTATAAAGCCCGCACATCTGATTGCCTCGTTTCCGCTGACACAGCCGCCTTCGGGCACCGAGACGTCGGCTAAGGGTTGTCTTGTTATTGTGAAAACACCCTGCGTAGTATCTACAAAGGGGTATAAGCCGACGATGGGCCACTTTCAAGTGATAAACGGTCGCAATGGAGTCAAAATAAATATATCATCAATGTTCGCATTTTATATACGAGGGCTACTTTCCGTAATCATCGTTATAAAGCCATAAACATTCATCAATTTGACTTAGGATTTTTTCCAAGCTGGGTTGCCTGGATCCTGCGCTTACCCCTATGTTCCTGATTGTTCGGCTAGGCGGTAAAGGGAGCACCACTGTGATTGTTACTACCGGGTCATCCGAGTTAGTACCTCGGACTGGGTGAAGCCGAAAGCTAGCAATCTTAAAGGATCACATTGGTCGGCAACGACGGAAGTAAAAATTTCGGTTCATTAATACCATAGAGTTCGGGAACTTTCCCTGAACTAAATCCTCAATATTTTTCCTCCCACATTGATCGGAGGTGAGGTTTCATGATCATGATAAGCATGCCGACCCAAAGAAAGGACCCGATAACGGGACTATTTTCCTTGGAAGATATTTCTTACATTAAGTAATATAACATATCTCTCCGCGTACCTTTGTTTATAAAACCATATGGCCGGATTGCCTTGTTTTCCATAAATCTTTGCCCTTATAACGGATTTATAAAGTAGGACTGTCGGTGTCAAAACCGGCGGATCTCGGGTAGGGGGTCCCGAACTGTGCGTCTAGGCCGGATGGTAACAGGAGGCAGGGAACATGATGTTTTACCCAGGTTCGGGCCCTCTTGATGGAGGTAAAACCCTACGTCCTGCTTGATTAACATTGATGATATGGGTAATACAAGAGTAGATCTACCACGAGAACAAGGAGGCTAAACCCTAGAAGCTAGCCTATGGTATGATTGTTGTCTATGGAGTTCATGAAGTTGTCCTACGGACTAAAACCCTCCGGTTTATATAGACACCAGATAGGGTTAGGGTTACATAGAGTCGGTTATAATGGTAGGAGATCTTGAATATCCGCATCGCCAAGCTTGCCTTCGATGCCAAGGAAAGTCCCATCCGGACACGGGACGAAGTCTTCAATCTTGTATCTTCATAGTCCAGGAGTCCGGCTGAAGGTATAGTTCGGCTACCTGAACACCCCCTAATCCAGGACTACCTCAGTAGCCCCTGAACCAGGATTCAATGACGACGAGTCCGGCACGCAAATTGTCTTCGGCATTGCAAGGTGGGTTCCTCCTCCAAGTCCTTCATAGAAGATTGTAAAAACCTCTGCAAAATAAGCTTCCACATATTGCCATAGAGAGAACAATATTAACACAAATTAAATCTGCTGACGTATACCACAGTGCGCCATCACACTACGGCCAAGTCCTTTACCCGAGTCGTTTTTACTTTTCCACCTCAGCGTGTTTTGCGAGGTGGTTTCCTTGGCACGTCTTGTCGAAGCAGAGATCGTGTACCCCCTTTTACGGTATTCTCATCAATACGGACGTGGGTAACCCAACCGCGCCACTTATCACGGCGCTTGGGAGGCAAGCGAGTTTTACTAGGCTGGTGGGGACGCACAACCGCATCCGCCCATATAAGGGGATAAGGATCCACCTTTTTACCTACGCCCTCCTCCTCCTTTGCCTATCCATCTCCTACGCTCTCGAGCTCCAGTGCCCAAGCCCGCACTTCCCACCTCAACCTTCTCCAGCAATGTCCGGAGCGGGAGGCAAGTGGAAGGCCTCCTCCGTTACGGAGGGCCAAGTTAAGAAGCTAAGAAAGGACGGATACCTGTCCAAGGCCATCGCGCACCGGCTTCCCGAGGAGGGGCAGATTATCCCCACCCCAAGGCCCCATGAGAGGGTAGTATTCCTTCCCCACTTCCTCCGCGGACTGGGTTTTCCACTTCACCCATTTGTCCGGGGGCTCATGTTCTACTACGTCTCGGACTTCCATGATCTGGTCCCGAACTTCATCCTCAACATCTCGGCGTATATCGTCGTGTGAGAGGCTTTTCTCCGCGTCCGCCCCCATTTCAGCCTCTGGCTCAAGACCTTCAACGTCAAGCCCAAGGTGGTGCGCGGCAACCAGGCGGAATGCGGAGGCGCCATGGCGGGCAAGATGGCCAATGTCCTATGGTTCGAGGCTCTTTTGTGGAGACCCTAAAGGGATGGCAATCTGGGTGGTTTTACATCACCGAGCCGTGCGATACGAAATGGACCGCAGCCCCCAGTTCCGATTCGGACCCCCCACGCGGCTTATGTCCTGGAAAGAGACGGGCCTGTCGTGGGGTAACGAAAAAGAGGTGACCGGATTGCAAACATGCATCTAGTCCCTGGTGAACAGGCCAGTCCGGCTTGTTAATGTAATCCAGGTTATGCTCGTCTGCCGGATCCTCCTGTGCCAACAACGGGATTTTAATCTGTGGGAGTTCAACCCGGCGCAGCATCAAACCCTCAGCAGGCTCTTTGACACGACGTACAAAGACGCCTGGAGGCTGCTATTTAAGGGCGCCGAGGCTCCTGCATCCGCTTCCGAGGACCGCGGATACGGCTCACAGCGTCATGCTAACGAGGTAAGCCATCTACACCTTTTACAGGATGTTTAACCTTTTTCCATAGTTTGACTCTATGCGGGATCTAAACTCCCTTACCTTTGACACGCTTGGCGGGCGATATCCGGACCGATTAACTATCCGGCTCCACTGCCCGAAGACCCAGCCCCAGCTCTCCTAATGAAGCTGCTGGTTCCGGCGCCTTATGTGGTGCCGAAGAAGAAGGCCAAGAAGAAGACCACGGGGACTCGAAAGAGTGCCAGTAATATGGTGGTGTCGGACTCGTCATCTGACGAGTCTGAGACGCACTCCTCCCGTGAAAACGAGGATGAGGAAGAAGAAACCTCTCCCCCTCTAGCGGGGGAAGGAAAGAAAAGGAAGGCCGCCCAACGGGGGAGGCCGAAGGGTCCAAGAAGAGGAAGACCCCTCTGCCGGACTACCTCCCCGACACCAAAGAGGACGAAGAGGAGTGGCCAGACAGGGCCAAGAGTCCGGTGAAATCGTAGGTTCGGATATCAGAGTAACTCATGACGTTCCTTTGTTGCACAGCTTTCCCTAATGTCGAGTATAATTATGCAGCCCGCCCCAGACTGGACTCGATGAATCATCGAGAGGCTCCCTGAATTCATCGGACGTGAACTCAGTTCCACCCACTGTCTCCCCCCGCACCACGGACGACGCCGAAGTGGCGTCGCGACGAGCTCCGGCGTAGGAGGAGGTGGTCCCGGAGGAGCCGAAGGCAACCTCCCAGACTCCAGGAGTGAAGGGGACAAGGCCCCCCAGGGCTCCAAGTCCAGCTTTGAGCCGGACACCGCACCGGAATCTACAACAGTTCTGGTCCACGGTAGGTGAACTCCTTCCAAGAGGAGTAAGCCTTCTGAGCCGACAGCCTCCGTCCAACCGGAGGTGCCGGACAATCTGCTGGAGTTGCTTGACGGCGCCTCCATCGACGAGGAGCACCGTACTATTATGAGTACGGTGATCCAGAAGGTTCAGTCCGCCAAGAGCGGACTGAGTGAAGCTTGCGCTAGCCTTCTAACAGGCTTCGAGGTAAGTAAAAAATATGTAAAGATATAACCACATAGACAGTAGCCCCTGATTCTCTGTTTGGCGTTCGGAAAGAAAAGCCGAATAGAGGATCTATTAAATTTCGCAGGAGTCTAACAACAAAGAGTCAATATGCGTATGCAGGCTTCGCTGCTAGCCACTGCCGCACTGACTACAGAGGTGGGTGCCCTGAAATAGGGCCTCGAGCGGACCGAGCAAGAGCTCGGCCTTGGCAAACGGCAGCTCGAGGAGAAAGAAGGTAAGAAATACCTTACAGAAAAAGTGCCTATAGAAAGGCTTGATTGCAAAAAATAACAGGATTGTACTGCTTATTGTAGGGGCCACGACTGAGGTGGCGACCCTCAAGTAGGCGCTATCCCAGGCCGAAAAGAAAACGGCCGCGGAGTGCTCCGAGCGAGAGAAACTTGAGGGCCAGGTTGGCGAGGTGCATCGGGAGCTTCAGGCTCTCATGAAAAAACATGAGAGTTTGGAGCTCGAGTCCAAGACGCAAGCGTCCGAGCTCGCGGCGGCCCTTGAGGCCGAATCTGGAGGTCTCCAGGGGTATTCGCAGATCTTCCCCGCAGCGTATCCGATGCCGCCGCATTCTACCTAGCCGAAGAGGGAAGCTCGACGAAGAAGGTGTTCTGGTCTCAGTATACTAAGGCTGGACACCCTATGCCACTGAGCGACCAACTGAAACAGCCGGTCGAGCTCCACAAGGCGGCTGAACAGGCCATGAAGGGCTTCATAGTTTGGCTGTGGCCCGGAGAGGCCCTGCCTGGGAGCTACTTCGGGCTGGTGTGGTGACTGGTGGAGGCCTGTCCAAGGCTCGAGGTCATCAAGCGCTCTGTATGCATCGAAGGTGCCCGTAGGGCCCTTGCCCGTGCAAAGGTGCACTGGGGTAAGCTGGACGATGAGAAGCTGGTGAGGGACGGGCCGTCGCCGGGGAAGGAGCATCGCAAGCCCGAGAACTACTATAAGGATGTTCTTGCGGGTGCCCGCCTAGTGGCGGATGAATGTACCAAGGATGTAATTTTTGAATGAACTCGCTCGTGTTTATCCTGTGCGCTGAAAACTTGTTCATATGAGCTAAGCAATGCTTATTGAATTTAAAATATTACTTTCTGTGCGGCCGTTTATCAAAAATTGAGAGATTGCCAGTCGTCGGCTTCTGCCCCCGTGCGACTAGTGCTGGGGCGTTCGGGATAAACCTGAGCGCTCTTTTTCCCATCGTTGGGTCCTTCGAGGGAGGCGCTCAGCACAACGAACTAGGCAATCAGACTATAATGCTTGAACACTCTCACTTAGCCATAGAACTCTATAATTTTAAATTTCGGCGAAGCCCCTAGTTCGGAAGACCGAGTTCGGGGCGCTATCCACGCCTTGGCCGGACAAAGCCAGCTCCTCGCTCGAAGTGGCATAAGCCTTTAGGGACTCGAAAAACCTCTCGAATAGCGACCGGTCTCTCGCCACATCATGACAGTCAGTTTTAGCTTTCTCCACTGAGGTGCTTAGCCCAGCTCAACCGGGGCACAATCGCAGTGGTTCTCCTAGTGCTATCTTAGCCGATATAGCGGAACGTAAGGCACCAAAACATAGGAGCCGGGCAAACCCAACTATTGACCCAAATCATGATTCGGAGCCGATGCATGTAGTGCTATAAGTTCGGGGTGCCGCACTTGTGAAAGTGTACGGACTTCTCACGTCATATTAATGGGTAATAAAGCCCCTGGCGTATTTTGCCGTACCATAGTGTACGGGTGCAACATGTCATAAACATATATGTGAAAAGATGATAATGCAAAAAATAGACAGAAAGCTATGCGTTGTTTATAGAGAGGCTATTTATCAAAGCCGAGCAATACAAATAGTGCGGTAAGCAAAAGATATTGGACTATTTGGTATGTCCTGACCAGGGGCAGGCCGCGGAATTGTATTTAAAACAGGTATACCGCTCGTAACAGAGACCACCTGGGAGTTCCATAATGCGGCGTGGCTTGTCTGCCTCCCTGGATCTTGCATCGTTTGTGCGGCAGTCGAATTGCCGAACAGGTCGTCCGAAGTATGGAGTCCTGAAAGTAAGAAAAAAAGAATCCGGCAGCCCCTTGTACATTTTAAGCCGTATTTTGGGCATGCTGTTATTGTGCCCCTTCCACTGTGCCCATGGTATTTCAAGGGCGTAGTTATGTACGCGAGGTACTAGTTTTGCTATGTCGCGAGAGCTGGGGTTGGGGCCGCATTGCTACGATTGCTCATGGTGTGCCAGGCGGTTTTGCTGTGGGTTACTCCAGGCGCGCTTGGCAGTGTCTGGCTTTTTAATGGACGGACTAGAGAATTTCCTAAGGAGGCTACTTTGCACTTCCGCTGCGAGAGCCGCCGTGTGCTCCTCCGTACGGAGGGAGCGTTCGGTGTTTCCGTTTACCGTGATTACTCCTCGAGGGCCTGGCATCTTGAGCTTGAGATATGCGTAGTGCGGCACAGCATTGAACTTTGCAAATGCTGTTTGTTCGAGCAGGGCGTGATAGCCACTGCGAAATGGGACTATATCGAAGATTAACTCTTCGCTTCGGAAGTAGTCAGGGGATCCGAAGACCACGTAAAGTGTTACTGAGCCTGTACAGTTGGCTTCTACATCTGGTATAACGCCTTTAAAGGTCGTTTTTGTGGGCTTAATCCTTGAGGGATCTATGCCCATTTTCCGCACTATGTCCTGATAAAGCAGGTTCAGGCTGCTGCCGCTGTCCATGAGGACTCTTGTGAGATGAAATCCGTTGATGATTGGGTCGAGAACCAATGCGGTGAAGCCGCCATGACGGATGCTAGTGGGATGGTGTAACACCCCGGATATGATTTACCCAATATGTAATCCAACTCTTGCCGTTTCCGGCTTTAAGTTATTTTATTTTCTCGGGTTCGGGTTTTTGTCTCCGTGTTTTGTTATCGTTGTCATGCATCTCATATCATGTCATCATGTGCATTGCATTTGCATACGTGTTCATCTCATGCATTCGAGCATTTTCTTCATTGTCCGTTTTGCATTCCGACGCTTCGTTCTCCTCCGGCGGTCATTTCTACCTTTCTTTCGTGTGTGGGAATTAAACATTTCCGGATTGGACCGAGACTTTCCAAGCGGCCTTGGTTTACTACCGGTAGACCGCCTGTCAAGTTTCGTATCATTTGGACTTCGTTTGATACTCCAACGGTTCACCGAGGGACCGAAAAGGCCTCATGTGTGTTGCAGCCCAACACCCCTCCAATTTGGCCCAAAACCCACCTAACCTTCTCCGTCATCTAGAGCGTTCGATCACGATCGCGTGGCCGAAAACCGCACCTCATTTGGACTCTCCTAGCTCCCTCTATGCCTATTTAAAGAACCCCCATTCCAAATCTCGGATCCCCCTCCCCGAAACCCTAAAATTCTACCCGCCGCCGACGAACATTGTCCGCCCCACGCCGGACATCCGCCGCCGCCAACCGAGAGCCGCCACGTGGCGCCACCCGGACCACATCCCCGCCGGCTCGCCAAGCCCGCATCCGGCCCTCGCGGGCCCATCCATCGCGCCGCCCCGCGCCTCCTTCTCCTCCCTCGCCGGCCGCCACCCGCCGGCGAGCCGCCGCCGCCTCTCCGCCGCGGGCCGCCGCCTCTCCACGCCGGTGCCGCGCGCCGCAGCTCCGCCGCCCACCGCCCGGCCGCTCGCCGCACCTCGACGTCCGCGCCTCCCCGCGCATCCCCGGCCTCCTCTCCTCCCCGGTGAACGGGAACTCTGACGAAGATTCCGGCTGTCCTCGATCCGTGTGCGATCCAGATCCATGAACAGTAAACCCTAGATCGCGCGGGGTAAATTTCTTCTAAGTCCTGAAATCCCAAATCCATGTGCCCTTTTTAATAGCCTCGTAACTTTGCATGCGTAGCTCCGATTCATGCATATAGCATATCAAATTGTTCGTCTCAGAGAGCACATCATTTCATTCCATTGCGTCATTTTCATTTGAGTTCATCTTGATGCACGAAATGCTGTTAGAAGAGGGCTACTTGAGTTAATTGTCAGATCTGCTACTCCATGTTAGACTTTTCTCATTTTTGCCATGATTATTGTGTGCATGATATGTCCATGAGCTCTACATATGTTTTGTTAAGGGTCTTGTCATCTTTCCAGAGATGCAACCCATGTATTTTTGTGATGTGTGTGGTTACTAGTGCAAGCTTGCCAAGTGAGGCACTTGGTAATTCTGTTTTCAGGGACTTAGCATTTCCACTAAGTCCTTGAGCTGTTTAGTTCATGATGCCATATGTTCATGTTGTTTCCTAGTGATCCGTGCCTCTTTTGAGGATGATCAGTAAGGATGTTTTGTTAATCTTGTAGTACTCTATCCATCCATGTCTTTGTTTGCATATATGGAGCACCCTAGCTTGAGTCAATCGAGCTCTACTTTTGCTACTTTGTGAATCTGGGCAGATTGTCAACTTTTTTGCAACTTTGCCGATGATGTTGTAGTTGATCCGTGCATGCTATTCTATTGTTCTTGCCATGTCTAGCTTGCATTTTGTGTGTTCTTGATGGATGTATGCTTAGCTTATCATGACTTGCACCGTAGTGAGTGCATCGAGCTCGTAAACATGCCTACTCGATATCTGTTTTCAGCATGTCCCAGTTTTCACAGTCTGAAAACTGATTATGTTTTTGCTATGTTCACATGCTTGCAATTGTATTTTGTGATCCCTTTTGGCTCAAGGTCACTAAGGGACTTTTGTTAAGCTCTTTGAGTAGCTCCATGCCATGCCTTACTTTGTCATGTTCAGGTCCTGTAGCATGTAGTTTTGTTGCTCCGAAGAGTGCTACCTGATCTGAAATTCCAGACAAGTGTTAATTTCACTAAGTCTGAGATCTGTTTACCATATGCATTTTTGCCATGCTTGTTTGAACCTGTTAATTGATGAATTGGCCGTAGCTCAGTGCTAGACTTTTGTTAAGCATCTTGAATGCATCCCTACCATGTATTTTGTTGCCATGTTTGGGTGCTGTAGCATGTTAATCTCATTGCATTTAGATGGCTACTTGCTGTAAATCGCAGACCGGTGTCATATTTGAATCGCTTGCCATTTCCAAACCGTAACTCCGATTCTGGTGATCTTTGTATCATTTTCAAGCGATTTCATACCATCTTTCCAATGGCACACTTGGTTTTCCAAGTTGAGGCCAGGTTCATGCATTTCCTGTCATATCTTGCATATGCATCCCGCATCGCATCCCGCATAGCATACCATGTTTGCATCATCTTGTTTGATCCTTGCACGTGGTTGATTGTGTTCTTGTTGCTTGTTTGTCTTGTTTGGGTAGAGCCGGGAGGCGAGTTCGCTAACGAGGAGCCCGTTGATATTGCTTTCGAGGATCCAGTCAACTCTGACAACTTTGCAGGCAAGATGATGATACCCTCGAAATCACTACTATCTTTGTTATGCTAGTTTGCTCGCTCTTTTGCTATGCCAATGCTACGATGCCTAGCACTTGCTTTCAAGCCTCCCAAATTGCCATCTTCAGCCTCTAACCCACCATTGTCCTAGCAAACTGTTGTTTGGCTATGTTACCGCTTTGCTCAGCCCCTCTTATAGCGTTGCTAGTTGCAGGTGAAGATTGGAGACCGTTCCTTGTTGGAACATTTATTTACTTGTTGGGATATCGTTATATTGCCTTGTTATCTTAATGCATCTATATACTTGGTAAAGGGTGGAAGGCTCGGCCTCTCGCCTAGTGTTTTGTTCCACTCTTGCCGCCCTAGTTTTCGTCATATCGGTGTTCCTTACGCGGTTGGGTTATAATGGGAACCCCTTGATAGTTCGTCTTGATTAAAGCTTTTCCAGCAATGCCCAACCCTGGTTTTACCATTTGCCACATAGCCTCTTTTTCCCTTGGGTTTATGGAGCCCGAGGGTCATCTTATGTTAAACCCTCCCGGGCCAGTGCTCCTCTGAGTGTTGGTCCACCTGTCAGCTGCCGGTGGCCACCAGGGCAACTCTGGGCTGGCCTACCCGTACCTAAGACAATCTGAGTGTGCCCTAAGAAAGAGATATGTGCAGCTCCTATCAGGATTTGTCGGCACATTCGGGCGGTGTTGCTGGTCTAGTTTTAACCTGTCGAGTTGTCTTGAAGAACCGAGATGCCGAGTCTAATCGAAATGTCTTGGGAGGAGGTCTATTCCTTCGTTGACCGTGAGAGCTTGTCATGGGCTAATCTCCCCTGCAGGGATTTGAACTTTCGAAAGCTGTGCCCGCCGTTATGGGCAGATGGGAATTTGTTAATGTCCGGTTGTAGATAACCTAAACATTAATTTAATTAAAATGAATCAACGGTGTGAGTTACCGTGATGGCCTCTTCTCGGCGGAGTCCGGGAAGTGGATATGGTGTTGGAGTAATGTTTGCCGCAGGATTGCCCTCTTTAGTTATGCGTCCGCGCTTTGCTTCTCTTCTCGCTCTCTTTTGCGAATAGGATAGCCACCATATATGCTAGTCGCTTGCTACAGCTCCATATTTTTACCTTGCCTTACCTATTGAGCTTAAATAGTCTTGATCGCGAGGGTGCGAGATTGCTGAGTCCCTGTGGCTCACAGATTACTATTACACCAGAAGCAGGGCCTGACGATACAGCTCCACATGGCGCGCTTGAGCTCAAGTGGGAGTTCGACAAGGACTCTCAGCGTTACTATGTTTCTTTTCCTGATGATCAGTAGTGGTGCCCAGTTGGGGTGATCGGGACCATGTCGCTTGTTGGGTTATCTTTCATTTTGGCGCCATAGTCGGGCCATGACTGTTTGGATGATGTATGTTATTTATGTACTTGATTGACGTGGTGAGTGTAAGCCAACTGTGTTATCCCTTTTATTTATCTGTATTACATGGAATGTTTGTGATGATTGCCTAACTTGCGACATATGCCTTCAATGCAATTATGCCTCTAAGTCGTGCCTCGACACGTGGGAGATATAGTCGCATCGAGGGTGTTACAAGTTGGTAATCAGAGCCTTCCCTGACCTTAGGATCGTCATTGCTTGATCGTTTTTAGCGGCCGAGTTGTGTCTAGAAAAAATGTTTTGAGTCATTTAGGAATTATATATCGGAGAGTTTAGGAATTCTTTTTACTTCCTAGTCTCCTCATCGCTCTGGTAAGGCATCCTGACGTAGACTTTTGACTCTTCTCTTCTCAAATTTCACTAAAAAAATTTAGGATCACGCAGGTATCTTGGAATCGTTCCGATGGATTTATGATGAGAACATTGTCTTGGTGCCTCCTGTCAGGAGTTTAGTGGAAGTGTCCCGGGGAGTTGAGCTCTGAGGTGTTGTCGTCATAATTTTATCGTTGCAATTCTGGAATACCTGAGTTTAGTACACCGACATCGAAAATCTCTTTTATGCAGTTCGTTGGTGAGATAACCTCGACGCCACCCAGTACTGGGGCGGGAGTTCGGGAGTATCGCCATAACTTGTATAACGGATGCTTTTCTAAGGTTGAGGTAGATGGTTCCCGAAGTTTTTCTTGGTTATGTGTTGAAGGATGGATATAGCTGGATGTAGGATTTGTTAGATTTGGGTGAGATATTATGCTTCCCCTGTATCCCCAACACCTGATTGCATAACCGGAAAGGTTCGGGAGTTTCATAGGTGGGAATTCTCGTAGCTCTAGTTCTTGTTCCACGGATATTGTTTTGAGATTGGGATTTCTTACCGTTTATTCGTGTCGGATTTCAGGTTCCGGCAGACCCTTAAGGTTCGAACACTGGGGTGCGCGTGGAGATTATGCCTTCTACCTCCCCGCCTCGCAAAGATCTGAAACTACTAAAATAACTACACAAGAGACACAAGATTTATACTAGTTCGGGCCACCGTTGTGGTGTAATACCCCACTCCAGTGTGTGGTTGGTGGATTGCCTCTTGGGGCTGATGATGATGGATAATACAAGCAAGAACAGCCTCGCGAGGGTCTGTTCTTGGCTAGGGTGATGAACTGCTAGGAGGAGTTCAGCCACCCTTGTCTTTCTCTCTCTCTCTTACTCTTACCAGCCAACTGAACTAAAAGCTCGAACCCCTTACTATGTGGGTGGCCGGCCCTATTTATAGAGGCCCTGGTCCTCTTCCCAAATATTGAGTGGGAAGGGAGCCAACAATGGCGGGCTAATTTGAAGGGGGACAGCAAGTATCAACTACCCTGACAAAAGCAGTCTTCGCCTGCACAAAGCTCTGGTGATGACGCCGTCTTGGGCTCCATGGTGACCTCCATCTCGTAGTCCTCCTGGTCTTGGTCTCGTTGCACCGAAACGGCAACCTTTGCCTGATGCCTCGGTACTCCGCAGCTGCGCTTGCCCCCTTTGCACCAAAGAGGAAGGAAGGACGCTGCGCGCTGGCACCCGCCTGGCGCCCTGAGTCGTCATGGCTTGCGTCACGGGCACCTCGCGAGGTACCCTGCCTTGATCTCTCCGCCTCCTCGTGAGCCAGCCTGACGAGGCCGTGCCTGAGGAAGCTTCGTGTCGTCCGCCTCTCGAGGCTTGGCCCCTTGCGAGGGTCTTGAGTCTTGTGTTGATGAAGATGGGCCATGCTGGGCCACCTTTGAGCCACGCCGCAGGCCACAGGCAGGCAAGTCTGGGGACCCCCGTTCCCAGAACACCGACAGTAGCCCCCGGGCCCAAGGCGCGCCCGGACTTGGCCGTGCCGAGAGGCGAAAGGGCAAGGGCGAAGCGCCGCGGCCCCTAACAGCCTGCGGCCTTGGGCGCCGCGTGGCGGTTGATTAGACACCAGTGCCTCAGCAACCGCGCAGGTCGATAAAGGAGTGGCATCTTCCTAGACCTTGCCTTTTGCTTTCTCCGGTTGCTACTCAGATCCCCTTTCTTGCGTCTCCCCTTTCTTCCTCCAAACCTCCAGATCTACTCCGGCTACGTGACCTAGGAAGCCATGGCGCCTCGCCATCCTCCGGCCGAAGCTTGGTACTCTCCCGCTCTGGACTCGCCGAATATGTCCAAGGCTGGCCTTGCCCGGCTGCGCCAGATGGCGGAGGCGTAGGGCATCAACGGGACGAAGGTGTTCAAGGCCGGCTCCGCCACCCCTGAGGGCCGAGGGAGCACCTTTTATCCTCTCTTTGTAAGCTCCATTGCTGCGGTCCTGGTGCCTCCCTTCTCCGAGTTCTTCTTCTCTGTCCTCCGCCATTACAACCTGTAGGCTCTGCATCTCCACCCCAATTTCATTCTTCTTCTGGCGATCTTCGCTTACTACTGTGAGGCCCATGTAGGGGTGCAGCCTTCAGTGGCCTTGCTGCGCCACTACTTCTCCCTCCGGGTCACTTGCGGTTCTCCTTCCGCGTGCGCGGGCTTTGTCGCGTACGGTGGCACCATTGCCATCTCGAATCCCGGGAAGAGGATTGAGGGTTTCCGAAGCAAGTGGGTCTTGGTAGATGCCGGGCGCGTCCATCCTAGGCTGATCTTGCCCGCGGAGCCACCCGCGAGCTCCGGTGACTGGGGCCGAGTGGAGCTTATGGACCCCCGCGCAAAACTGGTATTGGAGAAGATGGACGCGAACTTGAGGCCGGCCAGCATGGCGGCGGCGAAGTTGACCAGTGCGTTGCTGCTGAAGGAGTTCCTGGAGCACCAGCTGGCTCCACTCCGGCGGTACTCACCTGCGTTGTGGAGGCCTCATCCGAGCCCCGCGGCCTTGAGCGGCGAAGATTTGGCCGCGGTCCTCCAATCTCTGGTTGGGGGCGAGGTGGCTAGGTTGGAGGGCGCTCCCAAGCCCTTGTTCCTTCGCGATGACTGGGAGCAGGTGGTGAAGTCCATGCCCGTTTTTAACGGGGACGGGCTCGTGCCTGTGGCGGCTTCCGAGGGACCGATGGACGTGCCCTCCGGCGACTCCAGCAAGGAGGAGGATGAAGAGGAGCGGGGAAAGGGGCCCGACTCTGAGGCGACCGATGGAGAGTCGCGGGCTCCCCTCCCTCGGCGCAGGCCCCGCAGTCTCCGCCTTTCTTCGAGCGATGATGACGAGGAGGGAGACGAGCAGGTCGGCGGGAGCTTGCCCCCGATCCCAAAGAAGGACAGGACCAGGCTGATCTCCCGCGAGCCTGCCCCCACCATGAAGCAGTCTGCAGACGCGCCCTCTGCTTCTGAGGTCGACCCTTCCAGCCGGCTGTCAGGCTTCAAGCTTGGCCGGAGGTTGCCCGAGCTCACCGGCGATGACCCGTAAGTGCCCGACCCTTGTCTTTATTTCTTGTTCCACTGCCGAGGTTTGACGTTCACATCTCTTGAATGGGCTGGAGCCCGTGGCGAAGAAGCTAAAGGGGGCTCCATCCGCGGTAGCGCCTCCGCCTGCGGAGGAGGGTGACCACGTTGCGCGGGCTTCTCCTGCCCGGTCGACCTCGCGAGGCCTAGTCGAGCTGGCTGGGGCGAGCTCAGCCCCCGTGGACAAAGTGACTCCTGTGGTGCCTTTGCCCACTGCCGCCACCATAGCCGCTGGGGTGCAGTAGGCTCCACCTCAGGACGCTGTGGTGTTGTCGTCGCCGCCTTCTTCCTCCGTTCCGACGGCTGTTGCTTCTCCAACTCCTCCTGCCATCCTGGAGCATGCTGTTGCTGGACTGGACCGGCTGCGGCAAGATCTTCTTGGCGCCGACCCTCGCCTGGTAGCCAGCCGCTTGGAGCTGGCTTCAGGATGGATTCGCTCCGATGCCTCGATCCGGGTGGCGCTGGTTCAAGCCTTGACGGCTTGCGACGAGGATAGGCAGGCCATCCTTGAGACGAAGGCTTCTCGTGACGTAGCCCTGGGGGAGGTGGTTGAAGCCCGCGGTCGTTGCAAGGCGTTGGAGGACGAGCTACAAGGCCTGCGGGACTAGCTCGCGAAGGAGGTTCGTCTTCGCCAGGAGCAAGAAGAAGGAATGAAGGCTCGCGAGGCGGCCATCAAGGGCCGGGAGGCCAAGCTAAAGAAGCACCGCAACTGCCTAAGTGCGCTGGGGGAGGAGCTGGAGGCGACGAAGGTTGAGCTGGACCGCAAGGCCAAGGTTCTTGCCGAGGATCGCGTGGCCTTCGCAGACATGGAGAAGAAGGCTCGTGCTTCGCTGAAGATGCTCTACGCCAGTGGCCTGGAGAGCCCGCTGGCCGGCGCTGAGGACGGCCCCGCCAAGCTGCTTCCCTTCCTGGTTCGTGCCCTTGAGGATGTCACCCTTGGCCTTGGCCCCATGGCCGAGGCCGAGGCGCGCGTCCTGTCTTTTGTTGCGCTGACGCGGGTCTTCACCCACATCTACCTTCGCGACCCCAGCGCCGACCTCGACAGCCTGCTGGAGCCAGTAAGCGGCGAGGGCGCTGCTGCCGCTGCCGAGGTCGTGAAGGGTCGCGCGGAAGCTCTGCTGGCGAAGTTCCGGGCCTTCAGTACCAAGCCGAAGCAGGGTGCTTCCATTTCTGCTGGTCCGTGAGGCGAGGCCACCCGCGCTGCTCCACCGCCGCCAAGTCACTCCGCTGCTGCTCCTGCCCTACTTTTAATTCCTGCATCATGTATCATGCCTCGGGAAGGCATTTAAACTTGCGTTTGGTATTGAGACAACAGTATGGACTGTAATATTTGCTTTTAAGTTCCTTGAATTCTATGCTTTCCCTCCCTACTTGCTTGTGTTCTACGTCGGCAGAGCCCGGCCCCGCACGTACCTCACCCAGCATTAGCCCCGACTGGAAACCAGGACGGGACCAAAGGAGTGAGGGGCTACGGAGCCAGTTAGGCTCCTGAGTCACGATGCTCAGGAGTCCCCCTTGGTGCATGAACAACAAGTAGGGAGGTGTGATGTAGGTGAATCTTCCGTTTTACATCTGCAGAGCCCGACTCCGCGCGTACCTCACCCAGTTAGCCCCGACCGGAAACCAGGACGGGACCAAAGGAGTGAGGGGCTACGGAGGTAGTTTGGCTCCTGAGTCGCGATGCTCAGGAGTCCCCCTGGACGCGCAAACAACATGTGATTAGGTGAGATGCGAGTGGGACCACCGTTCTACGTCTGCAGAGCCCGGCCCCGCGCGTGCCTCACCCAGCATAGCCTTTCGGAACTAAGGAGTGAGGGGCTATGGGGCCAGTTAGGCCCCTGTGTCGCGATGCTCAGGGGCCCCCCTTGACGCTCAAATGGCCTTCATACCTTGGCTCCGCTCGGGGAGAGGCGCGCGACGAACCAGGCCTGAGGGGCCTGGCTGGGTGGCGTACATCCGGGCGTGACCCAGGCGCAGCCCCCGTGCCCAGCCCCCTCACGCGGCGCTCCCGGGGGGAGGCGTTGCGACGAGGCTAGACACTGAGCTCTGGGCTCGCTGAGGTTGATGCGGCCCGGGGGCCACCCTCAGTTGTTTATCACCAGCGCAGAGCATAGCGCTTCCACATGTGTATGGGTATAGTCGCTCCTCGGCGGTGTTGTCAGCCAGTGCGGAGCATGGTGCTTCCATTGGTACGTTGGTGGGGGCTCCCCTTTGGGAGGAGCCGCCGGGGCATGTACAGCCCCGCCCTGACATGTGGCCGGCACGGTAGGGCTAGGTGAGGTGTATCTGGGCACCCGTGAGCCAGCGCGGGACTCACGGGGCCCTACCTCTAGGCGGGTTGCGCCTGGCACTAGGCCTTATCTTGTGCTGTGTTCCTGCAAATCTGGTTAGATGCCGGCACTCTACGTCCTCGGGTCCCGGCCCTCAAGCTTGTCTCAGCCGTCGCTGGTATGCCAGGTCGTGATGCGTTGGACATAACCAGAGGGTGAGGGCTGGAGAGCCAGTAAGAGCCCTGAGTCACGATGCTCAAGTACCCCCCCCCCCTTTAACGTGCAAGTGGTCAACATGGAGAAGAAAAGGTGCCGTGGGCAGGCATCAAGTAATCATGCATGATGGGCGAATGCATAACCGGAAATAAACGCTAGGGAGATACATGTCGCTGGGCCTGGCCCGAGCGACTTGGGGATGATGCAGCCTGAGGGGCGTCCCCAACAAAGCAAGCTAACGACATGAAGTAAAGGAATACATACCGCAGGGACGGACCCACGCGGCCTGGGAACGATGCGGCCCTGGGAGGGCGCTCCCAGCTGGAAATGAAACTTGTAAGATGTCACCTGAGGGTGTCGAGGGCGAAGGGGTGTCGGTGCAGCAGACTCGGTAGGCTACGGAAGCCGATCCTCACGAGCCCCCAGGCCTAGGGGCCTCGGGAGGCTCCGGAGGCACTGGCAGCTCTTCACAAATCGCCTCCATCTCCGCCAAGGCCGCGGAACGCCTGTCTTCTTGAGCCTCCATGATGCCCGTCATGAGGCGCTGGCGCGTAGCAACCATGCTCGGCAGGCCGTAAGGCATGCGAATGTAGCTGTGGGGCGGACCACGGCAGCACCCCACTCGCGAGGGCCAGAGGCGCTCCATCGTAGCGGCTTGGTTCAGCACTGGTACATCGACGCAGACGCGCAGCCCACCATCCTCGCCTGGATGGGGAGCCGTAGCCGACAGACGGCGGCAACCTCTCACGATCCTCGATTCCTGTAGTTCTTGAATGGCTTTGTCGACGAGCTCCTGCGGGTCCAACCTTCCTTGTCTTGCCCCTTCTTGAGGGAAACGTGCTCCGAAGCACGCCTCCATGTGGTGCCCAGGCGCCTCCCTCGTGACCCTGGCCAGGTCGGTGGCCCTCCAGGGGAGAGCCCCCGAGCCCTGCCTGAGGAGGGCGTCCGGCGCGCTTTCCTATGCGATGGAAGGAGGCTCCCCCTGGGTAGACGCGGGCCCTGAGGGGCCTGCCTCCCTAGGGGCTGGTCTGGACGATGTCTTCTTCTTCTTGGGGGTGGCCTCGGGAAGCCTCCTGCTTCCGCGATCCGGGTCTTCCAGCGACGCGTCCTGAAAGGCTCGCTCCAGGGAACACACTGCATCCCTCTCTTCACAGGGCACCGTGATGACTCTGCCACTCCCTGGCATATTGAGGACGTTGTAGCCATGGTGAGTTACGGCCATGAACTTAGCCAGCGCTGGGTACCCGAGGATTGCGTTGTACGGCAGACGGATGTGGGCGACATCGAAGTCGATGCGCTCGGTGCGGTAGTTGTCGCGTGCCCCGAAGGTGACAGGGAGGCGGACCTGCCCAATCGGGACCGTGGAGCCGTCGGTGATTCCGGAGAAGGGCTTGGTTTGCTGAAGCTGGTCGTAGGGCACTTGGAGATTGTTGAGCGTTTCCACGGACAGGACGTTGAGTCCTGCCCCACCATCGATGAGGGTCTTGGTGACCAGTACATTGTTGATGACTGGGGAGCAGAGCATCGGGAGGACGCCAGCTGTGGCGGCACACTTGAGTTGATCCACTGAGCTGAATGTGATGGCGCATGCCGACCACCTGAGAGGGCGCGTTGCTTCGAGCCTAGGGAGGGCTGCGTTCACCTCGCGGGCGAACTGCTTGAAGATGCGTTGGGAGGCTGGGGCTTGAGCTCCCCCCAGGATGCAGGCGATTGCGCGTGGCTCCTGGAAGCCCCCAGCCCCCTCGTCTTGATGGCGGTCCTCGTTCTTCCTTGGTTGAGGCAGCAGTGGAGGGAGGCCTGCGTTGCCTTGTGGGCGATCCTCACGAGGCTGATCCCTCCAGTCCCCCTCGCGAGGCAGGTCTCGACAACGGTCCTCGCGAGGTTGATCGCGCCACCCTTGGCGCGGGCCACGGTCTTCCCAGCGTCCTGCGTTTCTTCCTCCTCCTCGTCCGTAGCCCCGATCGGCGCGGTCGGGATGACGGCCGATCCTTCCTTCTCACATGGCGCGGAGTTCTTGGCATTCGTTGGTGTTGTGGGTGTGGAGGTCCTGGTACACACAGTACCGGCTGCCCCTGGAGGGCTCAGGCAGATCTTTGCCTCGCTTGGTGTCTGGTTCTGCTGTCAACACGGCAGCCCCCTTGCGCTTCGCGTCCTTGGCCTTGGGCTTCTTCTCCTCTGGTTCTGCGGGAGGCAGCTCAAGGAGGGAGAGGCGTCCCTCCTCAGCCCTGGCGCACTTGGTCGCCAAGTTGAACAGCTCCAGGGAGGTGCACAGGTCTTCATGCAACGCCAACTCCTCCTTCATCTTGACATCGCGCACACCATCGGAGAAGGCCGAGATGATGGCCTCCTCGGACACCTTGTGGATCTTGAGGCGCGCGCTGTTGAAGCGCTGGATGTACTTCTGCACGGGTTGTTGCTTAATATGGCGCATGTCGCTCATGGCGGGTGGCCGGTCGCGAGTACCTTGGAAGTTGGCGATGAAGCGGGTGCACATCTGGTCCAAGGAAGAGATCGTGCCCGGAGCCAGATTCAGAAGCCAGGTGCGGGCTCCTTCCTTGAGTGCCATGGGGAACCAGTTCGCCATGACCTTTTCGTCCCCGCTGGCAACTTCGATGCCTAGCTCGTAGAGCTGGAGGAACTCCGTAGGGTCAGTCGTGCCATCGTAACGAGGAGGCAAGTCTGGCTTGAATTTGCCGGGCCACGCGACGCTACGCAGCTCGCTGGTGTAGGCACGGAAACCTGCAGTGGCCACGACAGGCCTCGGCTGGTGGAGAGCTTGGTCTTGAGGGTCCCTACGCGCTGCAGCTAGGAGCAGTGCGGGGTCTTGGCGTGCCGGAGCTGGAGTAGGGTCACGGCGCGCCGGAGCAGGGAACACCCGAGCAGCTCCTTGTGGGCGAGGGATCTCTTGGCAGCTCCATTCTTGCTGCGCTGGCGCCTGACGGAGTGGGTTCCGCCCAGGTGCCACGCGCCTTGGAGCCATGGCGTCTTCTTGGAGAGGAGACGGCTGGTATGCCTCCGAGGCTTTGTTGCCCGCGCGTGGCGGGGTGCGGTGCAGTGGAACGGATGGCGCGGAAGAGCCCCCTGCGGCGCGGACAAGCTCGGCGACGCGGTCGAGCCACTCCTCGTAGACGTTGTCGACGGGACGGTAGCGCAGAAGCTCGTTTGCCACAAGGAGCGTAGCTTGAGCCTCCAAGGGTGCGCGGAGCGCGCGGGACGAAGAACCAACTGGTGTGAGCGATGGAGTAGCGGTGTGGCCATCTTGCCGCACGGAGGGATGCTGAGACGATGCTTGCTGCTCACCCCCCGCTGGGCCGGTGGTGGCGTTGACGGCGGGCGACGGGGAACGACGAGGACATCCGCCGACGGGCGCCGTCTGGGCGACGCGAAAAGCGATGGTGGCCCGGCGCTCGGCGCGGGCCCGACGTGCGTCGGACATGGATGCGACGGTCGGAGGAGAACGGGGCGGTGGACGACGAATTCCAGCGCACCCCTACCTGGCGCGCCAAATGTCGGATTTCGGGTTCCGGCAGACCCTTAAGGTTCGAACACTGGGGCGCGCACGGAGATTACGCCCTCTACCTTCCCGCCTCGCAAAGATCTGAAACTACTAAAAGAACTACACAAGAGACACAAGATTTATACTGGTTCGGGCCACCGTTGTGGTGTAATACCCTACTCCAGTGTGTGGTTGGTGGACTATCTCTAGGGGCTGATGATGATGGATAATACAAGGAAGAACAGCCTCGCGAGGGTCTGTTCTTGGCCTGGGTGATGAACTACTAGGAGGAGTTCAGCCACCCTTCTCTTTCTCTCTCTCTCTCTCTTACTCTTACTAGCCGACCGAACCAAAAACTCGAACCCCTTGCTATGTGGGCGGCTGGCCCTATTTATAGAGGCCCTGGTCCTCTTCCCAAATATTGAGTGGGAAGGGAGCCAACAATGGCGGGCTAATTTGAAGGGGGACAACAAGTATCAACTACCCTGACAAAAGCAGTCTTCGCCTGCGCAAAGTTTTGGTGATGACGCCGTCTTGGGCTCCACGGTGACCTCCGTCTCGTAGTCCTCCTGGTCTTGGTCTCGTTGCACCGAAACGGCAACCTTTGCCTGATGCCTTGGTACTCCGCGGCTGCGCTTGCCCCCTTTGCACCAAAGAGGAAGGAAAGACGCTGCACGCGCTGGCACCCGCCTGGCGCCCTGAGTCGTCATGGCTTGCGTCACGGGCACCTCGCGAGGTACCCTGCCTTGATCTCTCCGCCTCCTCGCGAGCCAGCTTGACGAGGCCGTGCCTGAGGAAGCTCCGTGTCATCCGCCTCGCGAGGCTTGGACCCTCGCAAGGGTCTTGAGTCTTGTGTTGATGAAGATGGGCCATGCTAGGCCTCCATTGAGCCACGCCGCACGCCGCAGGCAGGCAAGTCTAGGGACCCCCATTCCCAGAACACCGACAATTCGTTCTTGATCCATACCTTGTAGATTTATGTCTCTACCTTAATTCTACGTGGCTTCGCAATTTATGGATATGTGACCATTTCAAGAGGAATGCATTCGTTCATTTTGTTTGGATGTGAAGACTTTATGTTGCAACTTTCATTCCGTTGGATTCAGCTTCATTTTATCTGTCATTGTGCTATTGGTGGTCAACCTCGTCAGGATGGCTCCTCCAATGCGCACGACTCCGAATCCTGATCCGCCACCACCTCCACCTCCTCCGGAGGCATGGCAAGCTGTGATGGCCGCAACCAATGCAAACGCGCAGTTGATCATGCAAATTCTTCAAGAGCGCAATCAAAGCAACCAAGGGAATCAAGGCAACAATCAGAGTCACTTTGCTACACTCAACCAGTTCCGTGCTAATGGGCCAAAGACTTTCAGCTATTGTGTTGAGGCAACCGTTGCTGACGATTGGCTTGTGGATCTATCCTAGCATTTTGAGTGCAGTACCGTCAGGCCTGAGGATTTCGTCAAGTTCGCTTCCTTCCAACTCAAATATCAAGCTGCAGAGTGGTTCCAGCAGTAGAAGGATTCTAGAGGTGTACGTGTGATCACTTGGGATGAATTTCGTCAAGATTTCCGAGCTCATCACATCCCTCAGAGTGTGACTGAAAGTAAGCGTGAGGAATTCCGCAACCTGAAGCAAGGCTCTTTGTCTGTCTATGACTACAACAAGTTGTTCCAGAAGCTCGCCCGCTTTGCCAAGCAGGACGTCCCTAATGAGAAGAGCATAATATACCAGTTCAGGGGTGGTCTCAGAGAAGAAATCCAGCTAGCTCTTGTTCTCTTTGAGCCCTTGAGGTATGATGAGTTCTACAACATGGCAATGAAGCAAGAGGCCGCTCAACTAAGGTGTGATGCTTCCAATAAGCGAGTCAGAGACACTACTCCTTCTTCCTCTACTCAAGTGCCCAAGCAGCAGAAGTATTGGCTTCCTCCTCCTCCGTTTCGTCAGCCGTATCAGAAGAGCAAAGGTGGCAGTGGTTCTTCCTAGCCACCCAACCCTGGCTTTCAGAACAAGACTTCGTCTCAAGCTCCAAGATCGAGTGCTCCGTACCACCGTCCGCTTTTAGAGGTCACGTGCAACAAGTGCCAACAGAAGGGTCACTATGCCAACAAGTGTTTCAACCAGAGGCGTCTTCCTCCTCCTCCTCCTGTCAGATCGGCAAGTACAGCTGTGGTCAAGCATAACCCCAAGCACGCCAAGGTCAACTTGATGAATGCAGCTCAGGCAGAGGATTCGTCAGATATCATCATGGGTAACCTTCCTGTTAATGATATTCCTGCAAAAGTTCTTTTTGACACGAGTGCATCGCATTGTTTCATCTCGAGGCCGTTTTCATCTAAGCATGGTTTGGCTTTGCAAATTTTGCCTAGTCCATTTGCAGTTGTCTCTCCCGGTAGGCGCATGCATGCTAACTCCATTGCTCCGGATGTTACTATCACCTTGGGGGACTACAAGTTTTTGGCTTCTCCATCGGTTCTTGGGGACTTGGATATTGATCTTATTCTCGGAATCGATTGGCTTTCCAAGCACAAGGCGCATCTCGATTGTGCAGCCAGGCAGATTCAATTGACTCATTCGTCTGAGGATGTAATTGTTTTTGCCGCTCATGATGACACTATCCGTCTGTTTTCTCTCAATGAGAAGGGTGAACTGGATGCTATCTCGCAGATTCCAGTCGTTTGCGAATATCAAGACGTCTTTCCAGGAATGCCTCCGCACAGGCCAGTTGAATTCGTTATTGATCTTGAGCCCGGCACGGAACCTGTTTGCAAGCGTCCTTACAAGCTCGGACCTGAAGAGTTGAAGGAGCTAAAGAAGCAACTCGATGTTCAAGAAAGAATGGGTCTCATCCGGCCTAGTTCTTCTCCGTGGGGTTGTGGTGTTCTTTTTGTGAAGAAGAAGGATGGAACGGACCGACTTTGTGTTGATTACCGTCCATTGAACAAGAAGACCATCAAGAACAAATACCCACTTCCCAACATCAATGAGCTGTTCGAACAACTCAAAGGTGCCCAAGTATTCTCCAAGCTTGATCTCTGTATGGGTTATCATCAGATTCGAATTCATGAGCAAGATATTCCCAAGACGGCTTTCAGGACAAGCTATGGTTCATATGAATACACTGTCATGTCTTTTGGCCTCGTCAACGCTCCTCCGACGTTCTCTTGCATGATGAACTTCATCTTCAACCCCTACACCAATGACTTCGTTTTGGTCTATCTCGTCGACATTCTGGTTTTCTCGAAGAACAAGGAAGATCATGCCAAGCACTTGCGTTTGGTTCTCGATAAGCTGAGGGAACACCAATTCTACGCCAAGTTCTCCACTTGTGAATTGTGGCTCGATGAGGTTCTTTATCTTGGTCACATCATCTCTGGCAAGGGCATTGTCGTGAATCCTGAGAAGGTGTCTGCAATTGTGAATTGGGAACCTCCTCAGAACGTGAATCAACTCCATAGCTTCCTCGGTCTCGCAAGCTACTGTCGAAGATTCGTTGAAAACTTTTCTAAGATCGCGAAGCCTCTCTCAAATCTTCTCCAGAAGCACGTCAAGGCGTTTGGTCTCTGGAGTGTGACATTGCTTTCAACACCTTGAAAGAGAAATTGATCACTGCTCCAGTTCTGACTCCGCCTGATGAATCCAAGCTGTACGAGGTTTTTTGTGATGCCTCTCTCCAAGGTCTTGGCGCAATGTTGATGCAAGAGAAGAAAGTTGTTGCTTATACCCCTTGCCAGTTGAAGCCCAATGAGAAGAACTACCCCACTCATGATCTCGAGTTGGCAGCAGTTGTGCATGCTCTTTTGACTTGGAGACATCTCTTATTAGGAAGAAAAGTGGACATTTTCACTGACCACAAGATTCTCAAGTACATCTTCACTCAGCCTAATCTCAACCTCAGGCAAACTCGATGGGTCGAAATGATTCAAGAGTATAATCCTAGTATCGAGTATACTCCAGGCAAGGCCAATGTGATTGCTGACGCATTGAGCAGGAAAGCTTATTGCAACAGTCTGATTCTCAAGCCTTATCAACCCGAGCTTTGTGAAGCTTTCCGCAAACTTAATCTGCAAGTTGTTCCTCAAGGTTTCCTCGCCAACCTTCAAGTCTCACCTACCTTGGAAGACCAGATTCGCCAAGCCCAGCTTCTTGATGCTATGGTGAAAAAGGTGAAGATTGGGATTGCCAAGAGTCAACCCAAGTATAAGTGCTACCGCCTTGATGACAAGGATACTCTCTTCTTCGAGGATCGTATTGTTGTGCCCAAAGGTGAACTTCGTAAAGTGATCATGAACGAGGCTCAAAATTCTCTCCTCTCCATCCACCCTGGGAGCACGAAGATGTATCAGGATCTCAAGCAGGCTTATTGGTGGAGTCGAATGAAGCGCGAGATTGCTCAATTCGTGAATGAATGTGATGTCTGCAGAAGAGTGAAGGCAGAACACCAAAGGCCAGCTGGTCTCCTCCAACCTCTTGCCATTCCAGAATGGAAGTTTGACCACTTTGAAATGGACTTCGTGACTGGGTTTCCAAAGTCCAAGCGTGGCAATGATGCTATATTCGTTGTCATTGACAAACTCACTAAAGTGGCTCATTTTCTGCCTATCAAAGAGTCAATCACTGCAGCTCAATTGGCGGAATTCTATACCTCTCGGATTGTCTCTCCGCACGGTATTCCTCAAGTGTTTTCTTCAGACCGTGGGAGCATCTTTACCTCCAAGTTTTGGGATTCTTTTCAGAAGGCCATGGGCACCAACATCCGGTTCAGCACAGCTTTCCATCCTCAAACTAGCGGTCGAGTTGAGCATGTCAACCAGATTCTTGAAGATATGCTCAGGGCTTGTGTGATCTCCCTCGGCATGAAGTGGGAGGATTGTCTTCCTTATGCTGAATTCTCCTACAACAACAGTTTTCAAGCAATTTCGGGCAAGGCCCCATTTGAAATTCTGTATGGCAGGAAGTGTCGTACCCCTCTCAACTGGTCTGAAACGGGTGAACGTCAGCTTTTGGGAAATGACTTAATCACAGAGGCAGACGAAATGTGCAAAGTCATTCGTGATAACCTCAAAGCAGCCAAATCCCTCAGAAGAGCTACTATGATAGTAAGCACCGTGATTTGGCTTTCGAGATCGGAGATCATGTTTACCTCCGCGTCTCTCCTATGAAGGGGACTCGTCGCTTCGGTATCAAAGGGAAGCTTGCCCCTAGATATGTGGGACCTTTCAAGATTGTCAGCAAGAGAGGCGATTTGGCCTATCAACTCGAGCTTCCTTCAAACATTGCAAATGTTCATGATGTGTTCCATGTCTCTCAGCTCCGAAAGTGCTTCAAGACTCCTGACCGCACCGTCAACTTCGAGGACATTGAGCTCCAAGAAGATCTCTCCTATCGTCAGCACCCCGTTGCTATCCTTGAAGAGACTGAACGCAAGACTCGCAACAAGTCGATCAAGTTCCTCAAAGTCAAGTGGTCACACCATTCCGACCGTGAAGCTACATGGGAACGCGAGGATCACCTCCGTTCTGAGTACCCGGCGTTCTTTCAGTCCTAGATCTCGGGACGAGATCCTTTCGTAGTGGTGGAGTGTTGTAACATCCCGGATATGATTTACCCAATATGTAATCCAACTCTTGCCGTTTCCGGCTTTAAGTTATTTTATTTTCTCGGATTCGGGTTTTTGTCTCCGTATGTTGTTATCGTTGTCATGCATCTCATATCATGTCATCATGTGCATTGCATTTGCATACGTGTTCATCTCATGCATTCGAGCATTTTCTTCGTTGTCCGTTTTGCATTCTGGCGCTTCGTTCTCCTCTGGTGGTCATTTCTACCTTTCTTTCATGTGTGGGGATTAAACATTTCCGGATTGGACCGAGACTTGCCAAGCGGCCTTGGTTTACTACCGGTAGACCGCCTGTCAAGTTTCGTATCATTTGTACTTCGTTTGATACTCCAACGGTTAACCGAGGGACCGAAAAGGACTCGTGTGTGTTGCAGCCCAACACCCCTCCAATTTGGCCCAAAACCCACCTAAGCCTTCTCCATCATCTAGAGTGTTCGATCATGATCGCGTGGCCGAAAACCGCACCTCATTTGGACTCTCCTAGCTCCCTCTATGCCTATTTAAAGAACCCCCATTCCAAATCTCGGATCCCCCTCCCCGAAACCCTAAAATTCTACCCGCCGCCGACGGACATTGTCCGCCCCGCGCCGGACATCCGCCGCCGCCAACCGGGAGCCGCCATGTGGCGCCACCCGGACCACATTCCCGCCGGCCCGCCAAGCCCGTAGCCGGCCCCCGCGGGCCCATCCATCGCGCCGCCCCGCGCCTCCTTCTCCTCCCTCGCCCGCCGCCACTCGCCGGCGAGCCGCCGCCGCCACTCCGCCGCGGGCCGCCGCACGCCGCCGCCTCTCCACGCCGGCGTTGCACGCCGTAGCTCCTCCGCCCGCCGCTTGGCCGCTCGCCGCTCGCCGCACCTCGACGTCCGCGCCTCCCCGCGCCTCCCCGTCCTCCTCTCCTCACCGGTGAACAGGAACTCCGGCGAAGATTCCGGCCGTCCTCAATCCGCGTGCGATCCAGATCTGTGAACAGTAAACCCTAGATCGTGCGGGGTAAATTTCTTCTAAGTCCCTAAATCCCAGATCCATGTGCCCTTCTTCATAGCCTCGTAACTTTGCATCCGTAGCTCCGATTCATGCATATAGCATATCAAATTGTTCGTCTCAGAGAGCACATCATTTCATTCCATTGCATCATTTTCATTTGAGTTCATCTTGATGCCCGAAATGCTATTAGAAGAGGGCTACTTGAGTTAATTGTCAGATCTGCTACTCCATGTTAGACTTTTGTCATTTTTGCCATGATTATTGTGTGCATGATATGTCCATGAGCTCTACATATGTTTTGTTAAGTGTTTTGTCATCTTTCCAGAGATGCAACCCATGTATTTTTGTGATGTGTGTGGTGACTAGTGAAAGCTTGCCAAGTGAGGCACTTGGTAATTCTGTTTTCAAGGACTTAGCATTTCCACTAAGTCCTTGAGCTATTTAGTTCAAGATGCCATATGTTCATGTTGTTTCCTAGTGATCCACGCCTCTTTTGAGGATGATCAGTAAGGATTTTTTGTTAATCTTGTAGTGCTCTATCCATCCATGTCTTTGTTTGCATATATGGAGCACCCTAGCTTGAGTCAATCGAGCTCTACTTTTGCTACTTTGTGAATCTGGGCAGATTGTCAACTTGTTTGCAATTTTGCCGATGATTTTGTAGTTGAGCCGTGCATGCTATGCTATTGTTATTGCCATGTATAGCTTGCATTTTGTGTGTTCTTGATGGATGTATGCTTAGCTTATCATGACTTGCACCGTAGTGAGTGCATCGAGCTCGTAAACATGCCTACTTGATATTTGTTTTCAGCATGTCCCAGTTTTCACCAAGTCTGAAAACTGATTATGTTTTTGCTATGTTCACATGCTTGCAATTGTATTTTGTGATCCCTTTTGGCTCAAGGTCACTAAGGGACTTTTGTTAAGCTCTATGTGTAGGTCCATGCCATGCCTTACTTTGTCATGTTCAGGTCCTGTAGCATGTAGTTTTGTTGCTCCGAAGAGTGCTACTAATCTGAAATTCCAGACAAGTGTTAATTTCATTAAGTCTGAGATCTGTTTACCATATGCATTTTTGCCATGCTTGTTTGAACCTATTAATGGATGAATTGGCCGTAGCTCAGTGCTAGACTTTTGTTAATCATCTTGAATGCATCCCTTCCATGTATTTTGTTGCCATGTTTGGATGCTGTAGCATGTTCATCTCATTGCATTTAGATGGCTACTTGCTGTAAATCACAGACCGGTGTCATATTTGAATCGCTTGCCATTTCCAAACCGTAACTCCGATTCCGGTGATCTTTATATCGTTTTCAAGAGATTTCATCTCATCTTTCCAGTGGCACAGTTGGTTTTCCAAGTTGAGGCCAGGTTCATGCATTTCCTGTCATATCTTGCATATGCATCCCGCATAGCATACCATGTTTGCATCATCTTGTTTGATCCTTGCACGTGGTTGATTGTGTTCTTGTTGCGTGTTTGTCTTGTTTGGGTAGAGCCGGGAGACGAGTTCGCTAACGAGGAGCCCGTTGAGTTTGCTTTCGAGGATCCAGTCAACTCTGACAACTTTGCAGGCAAGATGATCATACCCTCGAAATCACTACTATCTTTGCTATGCTAGTTTGCTCGCTCTTTTGCTATGCCAATGCTACGATGCCTACCACTTACTTTCAAGCCTCCCAAATTGCCATGTTCAGCCTCTAACCCACCATTTTCCTAGCAAACCGTTGTTTGTCTATGTTACCGCTTTGCTCAGCCCCTCTTATAGCGTTGCTAGTTGCAGGTGAAGATTGGAGACCGTTCCTTGTTGGAACATTTATTTACTTGTTGGGATATCATTATATTGCCTTGTTATCTTAATGCATCTATATACTTGGTAAAGGGTGGAAGGCTTGGCCTCTCTCCTAGTGTTTTGTTCCACTCTTGCCGCCCTAGTTTCCGTCATATCGGTGTTATGTTCCCGTATTTTGCATTCCTTACGCGGTTGGGTTATAATGGGAACCCCTTGATAGTTCGTCTTGATTAAAGCTTTTCCAGCAATGCCCAACCATGGTTTTACCATTTGCCACCTAGCCTCTTTTTCCCTTGGGTTTCTGGAGCCCGAGGGTCATGTTATTTTAAACCCCCCCGGGCCAGTGCTCCTCTAAGTGTTGGTCCACCTGTCAGCTGCCGGTGGCCACCAGGGGCAACTCTGGGCTGGCCTACCCGTACCTAAGACAATCTAAGTGTGCCCTGAGAAAGAGATATGTGCAGCTCCTATCGGGATTAGTCGGCACATTCGGGCGGTGTTGCTGGTCTAGTTTTAACCTGTCGAGTTGTCTTGAAGAACCGAGATGCTGAGTCTGATCGGAATGTCTTGGGAGGAGGTCTATTCCTTCATTGACCGTGAGAGCTTGTCATGGGCTAAGTTGGGACTCCCCTGCAGGGATTTGAACTTTCGAAAGCCGTGCCCGCGGTAATGGGCAGATGGGAATTTGTTAATGTCCGGTTGTAGATAACCTAAACATTAATTTAATTAAAATGAATCAACGGTGTGAGTTACCGTGATGGCCTCTTCTCGGCGGAGTCCGGGAAGTGGACACGTTGTTGGAGTAATGTTTGCCGCAGGATTGCCCTCTTTAGTTATGCGTTCGTGCTTTGCTTCTCTTCTCGCTCTCTTTTGTGAATAGGATAGCCACCATATATGCTAGTCGCTTGCTGCAGCTCCATATATTTACCTTGCCTTACCTATTGAGCTTAAATATCTTGATCGCGAGGGTGCGAGATTGCTGAGTCCCTGTGGCTCACGGATTACTATTACACCAGATGCAGGGCCTGACGATACAGCTCCAGATGGCACGCTTGAGCTCAAGTGGGAGTTCGACGAGGACTCTCAGCGTTACTATGTTTCTTTTCTTGATGATCAGTAGTGGTGCCCAGTTGGGGTGATCGGGACCATGTCGCTTGTTGGGTTATCTTTCATTTTGGTGCCGTAGTCGGGCCATGAGTGTTTGGATGATGTATGTTATTTATGTACTTGATTGACGTGGCGAGAGTAAGCCAACTATGTTATCCCTTTTATTTATCTATATTACATGGGATGTTTGTGATGATTGCCTGACTTGCGACATATGCCTTCAATGCGATTATGCCTCTAAGTCGTGCCTCGACACGTGGGAGATATAGTCGCATCGAGGGTGTTACAGATGGTCCCTTCGATCAAAAGTGATCGGGCAGGAGGACCATGGGTTGAACTTCGGGGCGACTGGCTCCATCGCGTATACGTCCCGTAGCGCACGCTTCCGCTCCCTCTTGGGAATGTGGGTTGCGTATATCATGTTCACCATCCGCACTTGTGGGGGAAAACCCTTCTGTCCATTGTTGTTCGGCGGCTTGGGCTCCTCCTTGTCGTCGCTGTGCAGCCCCTTGTCTTTATTTTTGGCTCTTAACTTGCCTTCCTGCTTGAACACCCAACAATCTCTGTTAGTGTGATTGGCTGACCTTTCAGGGGTGCCATGTATCTGACACAAGCGGTCGAGTATTCGGTCCAAACTGGTCGGGCCCTGAGTATTCTTTTTGAATGGATTTTTCCGCTGACCGGATTTATAGCCTTTGAATCCGGCATTGACTGCCGTGTCTTCATTGCTGTCGCTGCTAACGCGACGTTTTTGCTTATTCCGAATTACCAGGGTTCTTTGATAAGTTGTTACTGTGAGCTAGCCAGCTATCTTCTCCCGCACAAAAGCGGGTCATGAGTGTCGTGAGGGCTGCCATAGATTTCGGCTTTTCCTGTCCCAGGTGCCGGGCAAGCCACTCGTCGCGGATGTTATGCTTCAAGGCTGCTAGGGCCTCTGCATCTGGACAGTCGACTATCTGGTTTTTCTTTGTTAGGAACCGTGTACAGAATTGTCTGGCCGATTCCTCTGGCTGCTGAATTATGTGGCTTAAGTCGTCGGCATCCGGTGGTCGCACGTAAGTGCCCTGGAAGTTGTCGAGGAATGCGGCTTCCAGGTCCTCCCAAGAACCGATTGAGTCTGCTGGCAAGCTGTTAAGCCAATGCCAGGCCGGTCCTTTAAGTTTGAGCGTGAGGTATTTGATGGTGCGTAGATCATCGCCGCATGCCATGTGGATGTGAAGGAGATAATCCTCGATCCATACCGCCGGATCTGTTGTGCCATCGTATGATTCGATGTTTATGGGTTTGAAACCCTCTGGGATTTTATGCTCCATTACTTCATTCGTGAAGTATAGCGGGTGTGCGGCGCCTCTGTACTGGGCTATATCACGACGTAGCTCGGAAGAGCTATGTCTGTTGTGTTCGGCCCGGCCGGATTTGTTGTATCTGGAGTGAAGATCATCGTCACGTGTCATAGGGTGCCTGCGCGATCCGTAGATCGATCTTGTTTGTCTTGCTTTGTCCTCCAGTACGTCTTGCAGGTCTGGCGCATTTTCCCGTGCCTTAGTTGAGCGGCGTCGGGGCATGGCTTGGGTGGAGGGTCGAGAGACCTCTCTACCACGGCCACGAGGTGGCCGGTCTGCCATGTCATGCGCTGGTGATGTAGGTGCTTCCTCCTCTGATCGGGCTAACGGCCTGCGCTTTGGGTAACTCTTGGAGGAGCGTTCGAGTTCATACTCTTTAGCCGCAAGGACTTCAGTCCATCTGTCAGCTAGCAAATCTTGGGCAGCTCTAAGCTGCTGCTGCTTTTTCTTGAGGCTGCTTGCCGTGGCTAAAAGCCTGCGTCTAAAACACTCTTGTTCGGCGGGGTCTGATGGTATGACGAATTCATCGTCATCGAGGCTTGCCTCGTCTTCGGAGGGAGGCATATAGTTATCATCCTCAACCTCTTGGTCTGCCGCTCTCTCATGAGGGCTGGCTTCTCCATCTTCCTGTGCCGAATCTTGCTGAGGTGGGTGTTCTTCGGCGCTGTCCGGGGTAGTATTATCTCCCGTGCCGGAATAAGCATTTTTGCTTTGGCGGGATTTAGAGCGGCGCCGCTGACGGCGGCGCTGTGGCTGTTTCTTGGGGGTGTCCTCCCCCACTGTTCCATCGCCATCTCCATCTTTCAGAGTATCCACCATATATATGGCATATGACGAGGTGGCCTTCCAGCGCCTTACAGGTGTTGGTTCCTGTTCGTCTCCTACATCGTCGTCCATATGGTCGATGTCTTCGGAGCCGAAGTCAAGCATGTCGGTTATATCGTCGATAGTGGCTACAAAGTGGGTGGTGGGTGGGCTTTGAATTTCTTCGTCGTCCGTATCCCATCCTCGCTGACCGTAATCTGGCCAGGGCTCTCCTGATAAAGAGAGAGACTTAAGAGAATTCAGGATGACGCCAAAAGGCGAGTGCTGAAAGATGTCTGCGGCGGTGAACTCCATTATCGGCGCCCAATCGGATTCGATTGGCAGGGGTGCGGGGGGTTCGGAGTTCGGGGAGGAGTCCGGATCCTCGGAGTCACGGATCACGTAGAGTGCGGGGCTAGCGTTCGGCTCGATCACCTTTAAGATCGCAGCCCCCGAGGTGGCGTCCAACCGCTTGTCCTTGATTGACGCAGTAGGCTCCGAGTTAGAGGTCGGAACCGATGCGTGTGCGGCCTCCGGGACACTACCCGGAGGCAGAGCTAGATCATGCCCCTCGAGATAATGCGTCGCGCTTGGCCGTGGCTCGAACCCATCGAAGATCAAGTCTCCGCGGATGTCAGCCGTGTAGTTTAAGCTTCCAAACCTGACTTGATGGCGAGGGGCGTAGCTTTCGATCTGCTCCAAGTGGCCAAGAGAATTGGCCCGCAGAGCGAAGCCGCCGAAGACAAAGATCTGTCCGGGAAGAAAAGTCTCACCCTGGACCGCATCGTTGTTGATGATCAAAGGAGCCATCGGGCCTAAAGGTGACGACACAGAGGAACTCTCAATGAAAGCACCAATGTCGGTGTCAAAACCGGCGGATCTCAGGTAGGGGGTCCCGAACTGTGCGTCTAGGCCGGATGGTAACAGGAGGTAGGGAACACGATGTTTTAACCAGGTTCGGGCCCTCTTGATGGAGGTAAAACCCTACGTCCTGCTTGATTAACATTGATGATATGAGTAATACAAGAGTAGATCTACCACGAGATCAAGGAGGCTAAACCCTAGAAGCTAGCCTATGGTATGATTGTTGTCTATGGAGTTGATGAAGTTGTCCTACGGACTAAAACCCTCCGGTTTATATAGACACCGGATAGGGTTAGGGTTACATAGAGTCAGTTACAATGGTAGGAGATCTTGAATATCCGCATCGCCAAGCTTGCCTTCCACGCCAAGGAAAGTCCCATCCGGACACGGGACGAAGTCTTCAATCTTGTATCTTCATAGTCCAGGAGTCCGGCTGAAGGTATAGTCCGGCTACCCGAACACCCCCTAATCCAGGACTCCCTCAAGGACAAACACTCCTCAGCTACTGGCCGAGGAGGTGGAAGCCGATGGTAGGTCAACAAAGTTTTGCACAATGCGGATCCGAGCATTAATGATGTAAAGTACTTGGATACATAGAATCATTACACATAATTTGTGATTTTACTCTGGATATCGATCCTTAATTCGGCCACCCATGCCCGCATTAAGGCTCGGGGGCTATTGGGTTCGGGCTTGTAATTTACTAATATTAAAGGGGTACATCGATCCCCTGATGTGGTGTTACCACCCAACCAGTGTCTCGGGGGTTATTGCATTAGCAATCCAGTGCAGAAAATTTAAGTGCAATATAATTTTCGAGGCGATTATGATCCTCAGGTTGGTCGGCCGGACCCAACCTGAGTCTTGAGGACATTGCACACCGCTTTTTGTGTCCCAAAGTATTCCGCCGAGCTAGGAGTTGATCCTCAGGACGATTTTGCAAATCAACCTGAGTCTCAGCGGCTACTGGGATCAGCGGTCTTATGTCATCCTTTAGGTGCCTCTTGGGTTTTAGAACGATACACACCTTGAGGGCTACTGGCTATATATGTCGGTAGGGAATAAATTGCACCAATAAAAAATATTCACAAAAAATCGGCCCACAGTCGGGGTGGTGCACCACCTCAGAAGCAGTCCAACATAAAGCTCGGGCGCAAGTGGTTGGCTCCATAGAGGGCATTTCCGGCATTACGCTCGGCTAAACTCCTTCAAATTTTCTGAACCAAGGTGATCTATAACACCTCGGATATAGTCCGGCATTGGAGCTTGGACATGGTCCGGTGTTGGAGCTTGGACATAGTCCGGCGTTGGAGATCGGATACATTCCGGCATTGGAGCTCAGAAGCGGTTTGGTGTTGGTGCTCGTCTACAAAACATACCTCGAATATAGTCCGACGTTGGAGCTCGGACGCAAGAGGACACTGCCGCCCTGGAAAGACTTCAAACATGAGGTGTGGCATAAAAATAACAAGGCATTGATAAAGGCCGAAGACTTAAAGGGCTCTTCGGATACCCGACATGTGAGATCTATAGATTTATCTCGGCAATGCTCAAGATAGAAGATGGGAAAATTTGTTGAACCAGTTTTCAAGACCGATGACCGAAGACGAAGAACAGTTCGGAAAAACAAAGGAGTGTCCCCAATTTGAAGACTGGTTCACGGGGCTACTAACGGTGTCCTGGACTAGGGGTACTCACCACATCGTCTCCCAATCAGTTGGATTGGGCCGAGGACCCCCATGGCCGGTTACTCATGGGCCAGTTCGGACAACCGAAGACATATACAAGGAAGATTCCACAAGACTTGGTGATCAAGACAAGGACTCCTCTTCACCGATGTATTCGACTAGGACTCTTGTTATCCTAGTCCTCTAGTATGTTATCTAAGCCGAGGCCAGGCTAGTCAATAGATTATTATGACATTACTCATCATACCAGTAGGGTTTAGACCACACCATACGATCTCGAGGTAGATCAACTCTTGTAACCCCTATACTCATCAAAGTGAATCAAGCAGGAAGTAGGGTATTACCACCATCAAGAGGGCCCGAACCTGGGTAAACATCGTGTCCCCTGTCTCCTGTTACCATCGATCCTTAGACGCATAGTTCGGGACCCCCTACCCGAGATCTGCCAATTTTGACACTGACAACTGGCACGCAAGTGTGGTTCAAGCGGGGGCGGTGGACTGTAGACGACGAAGCTTCCTTCGTAAGCCAGACAAGACAGTTTGTGGTATACCTGATTTTTTCATTATGTTTTGACAGACAAAATGGTGTTACGGAGGGAAAGGATGGTTTTTGATACATTCATTTTGCATCATGCTTTTATATCGATATTTATTGCATTATGGGTTGTTATTAAACATTATGTCACAATACTTATGCCTATTCTCTCTTATTTCACAAGGTTTACACGAAGAGGGAGAATGTCGGCAGCTCGGATTCTGGGCTGGAAAAGGAGCTAATATTAGAGACCTATTCTGCACAGGTCCAAAAGTCCTAAAACATCACGGAAGCTATTTCCAGAATATATAAAAAATACTAATCGCAAGAAGTTCCAAAGGGAGGCCACAACCTGGCCACGAGGGTGGGGGGCACGCCCCCTGCCTCGTGGGCCCCCTGGTGGCCCTCCGATGCCCATCTTCTGCTATAGGGAGTCTTTCGTCGAGGAAAAAAATCATAAGAAAGCTTTCGGGACGAGACTCTGCCGCCACTAGGCGAAACCTTGGCAGAACCAATCTTGGGCTCTGGTGGAGCTGTTCTGCCGGGGAAACTTCCCCCCGAGAGGGGGAAATCATCACCATTGTCATCACCAACGATCCTCTCATCGGGAGGGCGTCAATCTCCATCAACATCTTCACCAGCACCATCTCATCTAAAACCCTAGTTCATCTCTTGTATCCAATCTTTGTATCCAAACCTCAGATTGGTACATGTGGGTTGCTAGTAGTGTTGATTACTCCTTGTAGTTAATGTTAATTGGTTTACTTGGTGGAAGATCATATGTTCAGATACATTATGCATATTAATACCCCTCTGGTTATGAACATGAATATGTTTTGTGAGTAGTTACGTTTGATCTTGAGGACATGGGAGAAGTCTTGCTATTAGTAGTCATGTGAATTTGGTATTCGTTTGATATTTTGATGAGATGTATGTTGTCATCCCTCTAGTGGTGTCATGGGAACGTCGACTACATGAAACTTCACCATTGTTTGGGCCTAGAGGGAGGCATTGGGAAGTAATAAGTACATGATGGGTTGCTAGAGTGACAGAAACTTAAACCTTAGTTTATGCATTCCTTCGTAAGGGGCTGATTTGGATCCATATGTTTCATGCCATGGTGAGGTTTACCTTAATACTTCGGTTTTAGTTGCGGATGCTTGCCATAGAGGTTAATCATAAGTGGGATGCTTGTCCAAGTAAGGATAGTACCCAAGCACCGGGCGACCCACATATCGGATTATCAAAGTACCGAACGTGAATCATATAATTGTGATGAAAACTAGCTTGACGATAATTCCCATGTGTCCTCGGGAGCGCTTTCCTTCATATAAGAGTTTGTCCAGGCTTGTCCTTTGGCACAAAAAGGATTGGGCCATCTTGTTGCACCTTATTTACTTTTATTACTTGCTACTTGTTACAAATTACCATATCACAAAACAATCTGTTACCGATAATTTCAATGCTTGCAGAGAATACCTTGCTGAAAACCGCTTATCATTTCCTTTTGCTCCTCGTTGGGTTCAATACTCTTACTTATCGAAAGGACTACGGTAGATCCCCTATACTTGTGGGTCATCAAGACTCTTTTCTGGCGCCGTTGCCGGGGAGTGAAGCGCCTTTGGTAGGTGGAATTTGTGAAGGAAAAATTTATAGTGTGTTGAAATTTACTGTCACTTGTTACTATGGAAAGTAATCCTTTGAGGGGCTTGTTTGGGGTATCTTCACCTCGACCAGTAGGGCAAAGAGTTGCTCCTAAACCTACTGAACCTACTGAAAATTAAAATGTTTACTTTGAAATTCCTTCGGGTATGATAGAGAAACTGCTAGCTAATCCTTTTGCAGGAGATGGAACATTGCATCCCGACTTACACTTAATCTATGTGGATGAAGTTTGTGGATTATTTAAGCTTGCAGGTATGCCCGATGATGTTATCAAGAAGAAGGTCTTCCCCTTATCTTTGAAGGGAGATGCATTGACATGGTATAGGCTATGTGATGATATGGGATCATGGGAATACAAACGGTTGAAATTGCAATTCCATCAGAAGTTTTATCCTATGCATCTTGTTCATCGTGATCATAATTATATATATAATTTTTGGCCTCGCGAAGGAGAAAGCATCGCTCAAGCTTGGGGGAGGCTTAAGTCAATGTTATATTCATGCCACAATCATGAGCTGTCAAGAGAAATGATTATTCAAAATTTTTATGCTCGGCTTTCTGACAACAGTCGCTCCATGCTCGATAATTCTTGTACTGGTTCCTTTATGATGAAGACTATTGAATACAAATGGAATTTATTGGAGAGAATTAAACGCAACTCTGAAGATTGGGATCTCGACGATGGTAAGGAGTCAGGTATAACATCTAAGTTTGATTGTGTTAAATCTTTTATGGATACCAATGTTTTCCGTAAATTTAGCACTAAATATGGACTTGACTCTGAGATAGTAGCTTATTTCTGTGAATCCTTTGATACTCATGTTGATCTCCCTAAGGAGAAGTGGTTTAAATATAATCCTCCCATTGAAGTAAAATTAGTTGCACCTATTAAAGTTGAAGAAAATACTATCACTTATAATGATCCTGTTGTACGTACTTCTTATGTTGACAAACCACCTTTCCCTGTTAGAATAAAGGATCATGCTGAAGTTTCAACTATAGTCAACAAAAGTAATATTAAGACACCTAAACCCCCTGAGCAAGTTAAAGTTGAACCTAATGTTGCTATGGTTAAAGATCTCTTGGTCGATAATATTGATGGGCATGTTATTTACTTCAGTGATGAGACTGCTAGAATTGCTAAACCTGATGCTAAAGATAAACATAGACCTATTGTAGGCATGCCCGTTATTTCTGTTAAAATAGGAGATCATTGTTATCATGGCTTGTGTGATATGGGTGCTAGTGCTAGTGTAATACCTATTTAATTATACAAAGAAATTATGCATGAGATTGCACCAGCTGAGATAGAAGGTATTGATGTTACCATTAAGCTTGCTAATAGAGATACTATTTCACCCATTGGGATTGTTAGAGACGTGGAAGTCTTGTGTGGAAAGGTTAAAAATCCTACTGATTTTCTTGTTCTTGGTTCCCCACAAGATAGCTTTTGCCCTATTATATTTGGTAGACCCTTCTTAAATACTGTCAATGCTAAGATAGACTGCAATAAGGATATTGTTTCTGTTGGTTTAGGGGATATGTATCATGAGATTAATTTTGCTAAATTTCGTAGACAACCCCATGATAAATAATTGCCTAGTAAAGATGAAATTATTGGTCTTGCTTCTATTGCCGTGCCTCCTACTGATCCATTAGAACAATATTTGCTAGACCATGAAAATGATATGTTCATGAATGAAAGAAGGGAAATAGATGAACTATTTTTTAAACATGGACCTATTCTAAAACACAATTTGCCCATTGAAATCCTAGGGGATCCTCCTCCACCCAAGGGTGATCCCGTGTTTGAGCTTAAACCATTACCTGATACTCTTAAATATGCTTATCTTGATGAAAAGAAAATATATCCTGTTATTATTAGTGCTAACCTTTCAGAGAAGGAGGAAGAGGGATTACTGAAAACTCTGAAGAAGCACCGTGATGCTATTGGATATACTCTTGATGTTCTTAAGGGCATTAGTCCCACTCTTTGTCAACACAAAATAAATTTGGAGGAAGACGCCAAACCAGTTATTGATCATCAACGACGGCTGAATCCTAAGATGAAAGAAGTGGTAAGAAAAGAAATATTAAAGCTCCTTGAGGCTGGTATAATTTATCCCGTTGCTGATAGTCAGTGGATAAGTTATTTTCATTGTGTCCCTAAAAAGGGAGGTATTACTGTTGTTCCTAATGATAAAGATGAATTGATTCCGCAAAGAATTATTACAGGTTATAGGATGGTAATTGATTTCCACAAATTAAATAAGGATACTAAAAAAGATCATTACCCCTTACCTTTTATTGATCAAATGCTAGAAAGATTATCCAAACATACACATTTTTGTTTTCTAGATGGTTACTCTGGCTTCTCTCAAATACATGTGTCAACTGATGATCAATCAAAGGCCACTTTTACTTGCCCTTTCGGTACTTTTGCTTATAGACGTATGCCTTTTGGTTTATGTAATGCACCAGCTACCTTTCAAAGATGCATGATGGCTATATTCTCTGACTTTTGTGAAAAGATATGTGAGGTTGTCACAGACGATTTCTCCATTTATGGATCCTCTTTTGATGATTTCTTAAGCAACCTTGATTGAGTTTTGCAGAGATGTGAAGAAAGTAATCTTGTCTTGAATTGGGAGAAGTGCCACTTTATGTTTAATGAAGGTATTGTCTTGGGGCATAAAATTTCTGAAAGAGGTATTGTAGTTGATAAAGCTAAAGTTGATGCTATTGAAAAGATGCCATGTCCCAAGGGCATTAAAGGTATAAGAAGCTTTCTGGGTCATTGCCAGTTTTTATAGGAGGTTCATTAAGGACTTCTCAAAAATTTCTCGTCCTCTGACTAATCTATTACCAAAAGATATTCCTTTTGTCTTTGATGATGATTGCATAGAAGCATTTGAAATACTTAAGAAAGCATTGATTTATGCACCTATTGTTCAACCACCTGATTGGAATTTACCCTTTGAAATTATGTGTGATGCTAGTGATTATGCTGTAGGTGATGTTCTAGGGCAAAGAGTTGATAATAAATTAAATGTTATTCAATATGCTAGTAAAATTGTAGACAATGCGCAGAGAAATTATGCTACTACTGAAAAGGAATTCTTAGCAGTTGTATTTGCTTGTGATAAGTTCAGACCTTATATTGTTGATTCTAAACTAACTATTCACACTGATCATGCTACTATTAAATACCTTATGGAAAAGAAATATGCTAAACCTAGACTTATTAGATGGGTTCTCTTGCTACAGGAATTTGATTTGCATATTATTGATAGAAAGGGAGCTGAGAACCCCGTTGCAGACAACTTGTCTAGATTAGAAAATGTTCTTGATGACCCACTACCTATTGATGATAGCTTTCCTGATGAACAATTAAATTTCATAAATGCTTCTCGAACTGCTCCATGGTATGCTGATTATGCTAATTATGTTGTTTGTAAATTTATAACACCTAGTTTCACATACTAGCAAAAGAAAAAGTTCTTCTATGATTTGAGACACTACTTTTGGGATGACCCACATCTTTATAAAGAAGGAGTAGATGGTATTATTAGACGTTGTGTACCTGAGCATGAACAGGAACAAATCCTACGCAAATGTCACTCCGAGGCTTATGGAGGACACCATGCTGGAGATAGAACTACACACAAGGTATTGCAATCCGGTTTTTATTGGCCTACTCTCTTCCGGGATGCCCGTAAGTTTGTCTTGTCTTGTGATGAATGTCAAAGAATTGGTAATATTTGTAGATGTTAAGAAATTCCTATGAATTATTCACTTGTTATTGAACCATTTGATGTTTGGGGCTTTGATTATATGGGACCCTTTCCTTCCTCTAATGGCTATACACATATTTTAGTTGTTGTTGATTACGTTACTAAGTGGGTAGAAGCTATTCCAACTAGTAGTGCTGAGCATAACACCTCTATTAAGATGCTTAAAGAAGTTATTTTCCAGAGATTTGGAGTCCCTAGATATTTAATGACTGATGGTGGTTCACATTTTATTCATGGTGCCTTTCGTAAAATTCTTGCTAAGTATGACGTTAATCATAGAATTGCATCTCCATATCACCCACAGTCTAGTGGTCAAGTAGAATTGAGTAATAGAGAGCTCAAATTAATTTTGCAAAAGCTGTTAATAGATCTAGAAAGAATTGGTCCAAGAAACTTGATGATGCATTATGGGCCTATAGAACTGCATATAAAAATCCTATGTGTATGTCTCCGTATAAAATGGTTTATGGTAAAGCATGTCACTTACCTCTTGAAGTAGAACATAAGGCATAATGGGCCATTAAATAGATCAATTATGATTTCAAACTTGCCAGTGAGAAGAGGTTATTTGACATTAGCGCACTTGATGATTGGAGAACCCAGCCTTATGAAAATGCCAAGTTGTTTCAGGAAAAAAGTTAAAAGATGGCATGATAATAGGATACAAAAGCGTGAGTTCAATGTAGGTGATTATGTATTTCTATACAACTCTCATTTAAGATTTTTTGCAGGCAAACTTCTCTCTAACTGGGAAGGTCCTTACGTTATCGAGGAGGTCTATCATTCTGGTGCCATAAAAATCAACAACATCAAAGGCACAAATCCGAGGGTGGTGAATGGTCAAAGAATCAAACATTATATCTCAGGTAATCCCATAAATGTTGAAACCAATATTATTGAAACCGTAACCCAGGAGGAATACATAAGGGACACTTTCCAGAATGTTTCAGACTCCGAAAAGGAATAGGTATGTGGTACGGTAAGTAAACCGACTCCAAAGCAATTCTAATGGCAATTTTTCTCCGTTTTGGAATATATACAAAAATAGGAAAATAAGAAGCAGACCAGAAAGGACGTGGGGCGTCCACGAGGGTGGCGGGCGCGCCCTAACCCCCTGGGCGCGCCCCCCTGCCTCGTGGGCACCTCGTGCGCTTTCCGGACTCCGTTTTCTTGCATGATACTTCTTTTTGTCGGTAAAAATTCATTATATAATCTCCCGAAGGTTTTGACCACCGTATGATGCAAATATCTCCTATCTTTGTTTCGAGCTGTCGTGCTGCAGATTAGAGCAATATGACTTCCCATGATTCGGAAGGAGAAAGCTATGTGCCTGATTACCTTGCAGATCCTAAGGTTTATGGGGACGTGGAGCATTGTGGTTGGACTACGGAAGAAGAAGAGGACTATGAACCCAAGGGAAAAGAGGAGACGAGCTCAGACGAAGATGAAGTTCCATTACCTCAACCTAGGGACATGCATGTGGAGTTCAAAAAGTCAAGCCTCCCTGATAGAGTAAAGAAACCTAAGATCGAGTTTATCCCTTTTCGCCTCTTGCAGGAAAACAAGCAGGAATTATGCAAAATGATATTAAGCCTTGAGCAGGAAATCGATGATCTAAGGGATCAGAATGCTGTCCTCAAGTGCAAATTAAGGAAGAAGCCTACGCCATCAACAAAACCATCACCTTCTCCACCGACAAAGAAGAACTGAGTATCTGGTATGGGCACTCCCCTTGGCAACTACCAAGCTTGTGGGAGTGCCCTGGTATCGTATCACCGTCACTTTTATCTTTACCGTTTTTCTTAGTTTGATCCTTTTAGTAATATCTTGATCTAGTAGAATAAAGTTTTAGTATGATCTACTTGTGAGTTTTGCTTTATAATCCCTCTATGTAATTGAGTCCGTGAGCTATATAATAAAGATTAGTGTTGATTCAAGGGCTTGATTATTTTGCTATGATCTCGAGGGAATAAAAAAAAGAGAAGAAATAAAAAAGAAATAAAGAGATCATATGGATCTGATGGAGAGTAATGACTTCACATATAAAGATTATGATGAATAAAAGTTGTTGAGTGTTGAAAAACATAGTTTTGGTCATCGTTGCAATTAATAGGAAGTAATAAAGAAAGAGAGGTTCACATATAAATATACTATATTGGACATCTATTATGATTGTGAGCACTCATTAAAGTATGACATGCTAAGAGTTGACGTTGGACAAGGAAGACAACGTAGGTTATGTGTTCTTTCATCTGAGATAAATTATATTGTCATGGATCATCCAACATGTTGAGCTTGCCTTTCCCTATCATGCTAGCCAATTTCTTTGCACCAAGTAGAGATACTGCTTGTGCTTCCAAATATCCCTAAACCCATTTTTGCCATGAGAGTCCACCATACCTACCTATGTATTGACTAAGATCCTTAAGTAAGTTGTCATCGGTGCAAGTAATAAAAATTGCTCTCTAAATATGTATGACTTATTAGTGCGGAGAAAATAAGATTTATACGATCTTGTGATATGGAAAAAATAAACGCGACTGACTGCATAATAAAGGTCCATATCACAAGTGGCAATATAAAGTGACATTCTTTTGCATTAAGATTTTGTGCATCCAACCATAAAAGCACATGACAACCTCTGCTTCCCTCTGCGAAGGGCCTATCTTTTACTTTTATCTTCTACCTTACATAAGAGTCATGGTGATCTTCACCTTTCCTTTTTACATTTTATCCTTTGGCAAGCACAATATGTTGGAAAGATCTTGATACATATAGCTAATTGGATGTGAGTCTTCATGAACTATTATTGTTGACATTACCCTTGAGGTAAAATGTTGGGAGGCAAAACTATAAGCCCCTATCTTTCTCTATGTCCGATTAAAACTTCATACCCATAAATATTGCGTTAGTGTCAGCAATTGTGAAAGACTAAAAGATGGTTGAGTATGTGGACTTGCCGAAAAGCTCTTATATTGACACTTTCCTATGTTATGATAAATTGCAATTGCCTCAATGACTCAGATTAGAGTTTGTTGGTTCTCAATGAAATTTATGATTCATACTTGAAATTGTGATTGAATTGTTACTTTAGCATAAGAGATCATATGACAAAATATACATATGTTGTTGTTATAAGAATGATCATGATGCCCTCATGTCCATATTTTATTTTTATCGACACATGTATCTCTAAACATCTGGACATATTTTTCGATTTTGGCTTTCGCTTGAGGACAAGCGAGGTCTAAGCTTGGGGGAGTTGATACGTCCATTTTGCATCATGCTTTTATATCGATATTTATTGCATTATGGGTTGTTATTACACATTATGTCACAATACTTATGCCTATTCTCTCTTATTTTACAAGCTTTACATGAAGAGGGAGAATGCCGGCAGCTGGGATTCTGGGCTGGAAAAGGAGCAAATATTAGAGACCTATTCTCCACAGCTCCAAAAGTCATGAAACTTCACGAAACCTATTTCCAGAATATATAAAAAATACTGAGCGCAAGAAGTTCTAGAGGGGGGCCACGCCCTGGCCACGAGGGTGGGGGCGCCCTACCGCCTGGGCGTGCCCTCCTGCCTCGTGGGCCCCCTGGTGGCCCTCAGATGCCCATCTTCTGCTATATGGAGTCTTCGTCCACGAAAAAATCAAGAGACAGCTTTCAGGACGAGAATCTGCCGCCACGAGGCGGAACCTTGGCTGAACCAATCTAGGGTTGTGGAGGAGCTGTTCCGCCAGGGAAACTTCCCTCTGGGTGGGGGAAATCATCACCATCGTCATCACCAACAATCCTCTCATCGGTAGGGGGTCAATTTCCATCAACGTCTTCACCAGCACAATCTCATCTCAAACCCTAGTTCATCTCTTGTATCCAATCTTTGTATCCAAACCTCAGATTGGTACCTGTGGGTTGCTAGTAGTGTTGATTACTCCTTGTAGTTGATGCTAGTTGGTTTATTTGTTGGAAGATCATATGTTCAGATCCATTATGCATATTAATACCCCTCTGATTAGGAACATGAATATGTTTTGTGAGTAGTTATGCTTGTTCTTGAGGACATGGGAGAAGTCTTGCTATTAGTAGTCATGTGAATTTGGTATTCGTTCGATATTTTGATGAGATGTATGTTGTCATCCCTCTAGTGGTGTCATGTGAACGTCAACTACATGACACTACACCATTGTTTGGGCCTAGAGGGAGGCATTGGGAAGTAATAAGTAGATGATGGGTTGCTAGAGTGACAGAAGCTTAAACCCTAGTTTATGCGTTGCCTCGTAAGGGGCTGATTTGGATCCATATTTTCATGCTATGGTTAGGTTGACCTTAATACTTCTAGTGTAGATGCAGATGCTTGCAATAGGGGTTAATCATAAGTGGGATGCTTGTCCAAGTAAGGACAGTACCCAAGCACCGGTCCACCCACATATCAGATTATCAAAGTACCGAACGCAAATCATACGATCGTGATGAAAACTAGCTTGGCGATAATTCCCATGTGTCCTCGGGAGCGCTTTCCTTCATATAAGAGTTTGTCCAGGCTTGTCCTTTGCTACAAAAAGGATTGGGCCATATTGTTGCACCTTATTTACTTGCTACTCGTTACAAATTACCTTATCACAAAACTATCTATTACCGATAATTTCTGTGCTTGCAGAGAATACCTTGCTGAAAACCGCTTATCATTTCCTTCTGCTCCTCATTAGGTTGGACACTCTTACTTATCGAAAGGACGATGCTAGATCCCCTATACTTTTGGGTCATCAGTTTTCGAATTGCCAGAACATTTACGTACAGTGAACATGCAACTAGTACATGAGTGTCGTGTTTAAATTTGGAATTATTTCGGGTTCGTTTGGCATTTTATTCATTAATTGAGTTTGTGAGCATTTAATGTGCATTATTCAAATTTGAACTACAAGCACATGCTCTAATGCACCAAAGTTTGTTGAAAAATCACATGTGTGTCTTTGGGTGAATTTATAGGTCCCATGCAAGAAATGGGAATAAAATTCAATCATCTGTGTGTCGTGGCTCGGCCCAAAAGATTCAGAAACTTGGGTTTTTAATTCCTGTAAATCCAAAACACGCCTGAAAATCATGAAACTTGGCATGGTGTCATGACATGGAACCAACCTCTTGCGGTAATTTCTTTGGCTGAATTGGAACAAACTTTGGTGTAGGCTTATGGCAAACCATAGCTTCCCTCAAGAAGGCTCCTGGTTCCGAGAGGGAACGTGTCACCTCCATGTGTGAAACGACATACGTACACGACCTTCACCCGCCTTATTTTTTTACACAGGCAGATTGGACCAAATAGAAGTATTGTGCTAAATTTTGGAATTATTTCGTGTTCGTTTGGCCTTTTTTATACATTAATTGAGTTTCTGCGCATTTAATGTGTGTAATTCAAATTTGAACTACAAGCATGTGCTCCTGTGCACCAAATTTGTTTGAAAAATCACATGTGTGTCCTTGGGTGAATTTCTAGTTCCCATGCAAGAGATGGGAGTGAGATTCAAACATCTGGGCGTCATGGCTCGGCCGGAATGATTGAGAAAGTTGGTTTTTTAATCCTGTAAGTCCAGAACACGCCTGAAAATCATGAAACTTGGCATGCTCTCATGACATGACACCAACATGTCGCGGTAATTTTTTTGGCCGAATTGGTACACGCTTTGGTGTAAGCTTCTTGCAAACCGGAGCTTCCCTCAAGAAGGCTCGTGGTTCCGAGAGGGAACCTATCACCTCCATGTGCGAAACGGCATACGTACACTGCCTTCTCCCGCCTTATTTTTTTTACATAGCCAGATTCCAAATAGAATTACCGTGTTAAAATTTGGAAATATTCCATGTTTGTTTCGCCTTTTTTATACGTTAATTGAGTTTATCGGCATTTAATGTGCATAATTCAAATTTGAACTACAAGCACAGGCTCCAGTGCACCAAAGTTGTTTGAAAATCACATGTGTATCCTTGGGTGAATTTCTAGGTCCCACGCATGAGATTGGAGTGAAATTCAAACATCTGGGCATCATGGATCGGCCGGAAAGATTGAGAAACTTGGTTTTTTAATTCCTGTAATTCCAAAACACGCCTGAAAATCATGAAACTTGGCATGGTTTCATGACATGGCACCAACATGTTGTGGTAATTTTTCTGTCCGATTTGCGAAGGCGCACACATTAACAATCAACAAAGTCATTTTGGAACAAGTGCTATCACATTACAAATTGGAAACACAAGTATTATTGAAACCGTGGGCGTTCAACTTACCAATTAAGTGCAGCCACGCGTCCCCTTTTTTTATTGGCTAGGAGGTGCCGTGCAGGGTAGCTATTTGAGTACGGGAGGCATGTGATCAGACCCCTGCATGTGCTCATCGAGAGGAGAGCCCTTTTGACCGCTACCCGCCGCGCACCTCCCTCCCAACTCTCCATTAATGGTGCCCGAGCACCTATTCTACGGCGTGGCTATATGTCTCACTGGACTGACATTTAAGAGAGAAAATGAAAATCTAAAAAGAAAGTATTACATGGATCTTGTTGTAAGATCCAACGGACCTATATAGCATCGACTACGACTTATAGCAAGAATGATGAATATAAGGACGATGACATTGGATAATAATTATCTTACATTTTATAGACATAATTAAAAAAAGCCACATCCGGCAACGCTCGATATACACAAGGGCAAAAGAAGAAGGAAGAAAACAATCAGGCTTGTTGATCTCTACTTTCTTAATGTGTTGCTGTAGGCCGCGAGAACTATTCTCCGCGGCGGGCGGTGACGAGCTATTTCTTGTCCTCAAGATGCTGGTTGAGAGCATCCACAGATTCCTCCACCAGCCTTCTGCCCTTGATGCGCAGCATGGCATTCTCGTCCATAAGTTTCTCAATGATGATGCCGGTCCTCTTCAACAAGGCAGTGGTCTCCTCCTGCTGCTCTGCACTTCCGACGATCTTTGCCCTCAGCAGGTCGCGCTCAGCCCAGAGCTTCGCATTGCTCTCATTTAGTTGCCGGATGACGTCGGTAGACTGTACAAACGAGGCTTTTAGGTCATCCTGCAACCTCGCCCACCTGAAGATCTGATCCATCTGCCTAAGGACAAGGGCACGCATGCGCCTTTAAGAGTCCTCACCTGCCCACGAGGCATTTTCCCAGGCTGCCGCGGTGCGGGAGGACATCTCTGCTGCATTTGCGGCGCGGCGAGACATCTCTTCTGCTTTCGCGGCGCGGTCGGACCAGTCTGCTGCATTGACGGCGCGGCGGGTCCTTCGTGCTGCTTCGGCGACGCGGCGGGACCTCTCTATTGCTACGGCCATGTGGCAGGACATGTTGGCTGCTTTCGCGGCGAGGCGGTACATCTGTCATGCTCCCGCTTCCAGGCTTGCCTCTCCCTGGTGGCAATCTCTTGACCCAGTACTCACGCTGGCCATGGCAGTCGCAAGGGAACAATGATGAATCACTTGTTTGTTTTTGACTTTTTGTGGATGAGGAGTTGAGGAGGAATGTGCAGTAATGTTGGAGTAGTAGTATTTATAACTGCGTAGTTGTAACGCCCTCGATGCGGCTATATCTCCCACATGTCGAAGCACGACTTAGAGGCATAACCGCATTGAAAGCAATGTCGCAAGTGAGGTAATCTTCACACAATCCATGTAATACATAAGGGAAGAGATACATAGTTGGCTTACAACCGCCACTTCACACAATTACATGAATAAAGCATTACAACATACAAATACAATCAGGGCCCGACTACGGACCCAAAATAAAAGAAGAACCCCAAATGCGACAAAGGTCCCCGATCGACCCCAACTAGGCTCCACTACTGATCAACTAGAACAAAACAACACAAAGGACAAGATCTTCATCGAGCTCGTCCTGTGCTTGGTTGCGTCATCTGCAGAGACTCATCGGCACCTGCAAGCTGGTTTTGGAAGTATGTATGTGCCACGGGGACTCAGCAATCTCGCACCCTCGCGATCAAGACTATTTAAGCTTATGGGTAAGGTAAAAGGTATGAGGTGGAGCTGCAGCAAGCGACTAGCATATCTGGTGGCTAACCTGTTCGCAAAAGAGAGCGAGAAGAGAGGCAAAGCACGATCGTGAAACTATGATCAAGAAGTGATCCTAAAACAACCTACGTCAAGCATAACTCCAACACCGTGTTCACTTCCTGGACTCCGCCGGAAAGAGACCATCACGGTTACACACGCGGTTGATGCATTTTAATTAAGGTCAACTTCAGGTTTTCTACAACCAGATATTAACAAATTCCCATCTGCCCATAACCGCGGGCACGGCTTCCAAAAGTTCAAATCCCTGCAGGGGTGTCCCAACTTAGCCCATGACAAGCTCTCATGGTCAACGAAGGAATAGACCTCCTCCCGAGACATTCCGATCAGACTCGGTATCCCGGTTCTACAAGACATCCTCGACAATGGTAAAACAAGTCCAGCAAGACCACCCGTTGTGCCGACAAATCCCGATAGGAGCTGCACATATCTCGTTCTTAGGGCACACCGGATAACCTAAGCGTACAGGAGCCAACGTAGCCCAAGTTGCCAAGGGATGGCCCTGCACGGTGCTCTGGGTTGGACCAACACTCAGAGGAGCACTGGCCCGGGGGTTTAAAATAAAGATGACCCTTGGGCTGGCCTAACCCAAGGGAAAAAAGGCTAGGTGGCAAATGGTAAAACCAAGGTTGGGCCTTGCTGGAGGAGTTTTATTCAAAGCAAACTGTCAAGGGGTTCCCATTATAACCCAACCGCGTAAGGAACGCAAAATCTGGGAACATAACACCGATATGACGGAAACTAGGGTGGCAAGAGTGGAAAAAAACACCAGGCATAAGGCCGAGCCTTCCACCCTTTACCAAGTATATAGATGCATTAATTAGATAAGAGATATTGTGATATCCCAACAAGTAAACATGTTCCAACAAGGAACAACATCTCCATGTTCCAACAAGGAACAATCTTCAATCTTCACCTGCAACTAACAACGCTATAAGAGGGGCTGAGCAAAGCGGTAACATAGCCAAACAACGGTTTGCTAGGACAAGGTGGGTTAGAGGCTTGGTTCAACAATATGGGAGGCATGATAAGCAAGTGGTAGGTATCGCAACATAGGCATAGAAAAAGAGCGAGCAACTAGCAAAGCAAAGATAGTAGTGATTTCAAGGGTATGATCATCTTGCCTGAAATCCCGCAAGGAAGAAGAACGAGTCCATGAAGAAGACAAACGGACGTAGTCGAACGAATCCTCACAACATGACGTAATCGGAACCAACCCGAAGAAGCAACACCAGAAAGGAGCAAACAATCATGGTAAACAACCAACACATCAACATGGCACGATGCGCAAACAAGTATGATGCATGTCCGGTTTAATGAAGCATGGCATGGCAAAGTGCACAAACAATCCTACAAATTAAGTGGAGCTCATTATGCAACGGAGTTGCATATTGAAGAAAACACCACATGACTTATTTAGTTCTCTCTCGTTAATGTACCCAACAATATTAAATGTTTTTAAACATGGCAAGAGGGGAAGCATGATGAAACTATCTAATCTAGGCAAGTTTAAATGTGGCCGGAACAACAAAACAACATGTTCGAAAACTCCTCATATGCATAAATTTGGTTTGGTACTGTTCTGCCCTAAAACATATTTTAGAGTTGTTAAACATGCAAAGTAAAGACACCATGTTAAACTAGGCATTTTTCCACCCCATTTACATATAAAGTTTATTAAATTCCAAGTTACGGTTATTTAGTTATGAATTAAAGCATTTTAACAAGTTATTTAAGAAAATTTAAACAAACATCATTTTAAGCATTTTAAACATGGATGAAAATTACATATTATGAAACTACACAAAATTCTAAGCAACTTTTATATATAAAACATTTTAATCTGATGCACCATTTGTGAGTTATTAAATGCATGAACTCTAGGGACTATTCTACAAAACGGGTAGTACTCAGGAAATTAGCTAAAACATTCTGCGGAAAAAAATACAGCTCGGGCCGGATCTGGTTGGCCCAACAGAGCACAGGAGGGGCTGGGGGTCTATCACCATGGGCCTCAGCCCAGCTGGATGGAGCAGTGGCTGACTGGTGCGCTGGGCCTTGGCACCAAATGCAGCCCAGGCACGCAGGAGGCAGGTGGTCTGGAGATGGGCTGGATCTATGGCAGGCGAGGCCGGCCCGTGCGAGCGAAGTAGGGGAGCGATGCGGTCAACGGATGCGGGTGAGGCGCTCGTCTCCCTCGCGACAGAGGCGGCGCCATCCTCGTCTTCTCGACAGGAAGAAGAGCAGCGGCAGCATGGGACTTGGCGAGGCGAAGGGAGACGGACGACGCGGATCCGGCGGGGTGAGGCTGGACGGCGTTGAAGGCCGGCAGAGGGGAGTCCAGGCCAGGGTCAATGGGGCACAGAGGAGGTCCCTGGTGGCGGGGCTTGGCGAGCTCGGCGTCGAGGAAGGCGCTCCGGAGCGGAGGAAAACTCCACGGCGTTCATGGTGGGGCTGACGCAGGTTGCGGCGACGGCACCAGGAACTTGGCGACTCCGGCGACGCAGAGGGGGGGGGGACGCCTAGACCCGTGCGACAGCGCCATGGGGAGGATTCGGTGTTGCGTTCCTGGTTCACAGAGAGGGAGAGGGAGAGCTGAGAGCTTCACCGAAGAAAAGAGAAAGGAAGGGAGCAGGGGTGGCGAGGACAGCCTGCTGGTTCCGGCGACTAGCGACGGCGAGGACGAGGTGCTCGGGGAGCCCCTCAGGCACGAGAGGAGTCTGGAGTCTCGGCGTTCGCGGCACACGGGTGCACGAAGGAGGAGGTCGAGGTGGCTGGTTGGATTGGATCGGGCAAGATCCCGAGGAAAGAGGAACCTGGTCGGCGAAAGATCTCGAGGGAGTGGGTGGCGGCGCAAGGAGGGGAACAGGAGGCTAGGGTTGGACTTATTTATATAGCAACGAGAATTTTTGGTTAGGGGTATTTGGTTCCTCCGATTTTAATCGGACGGTCGAGAAATAAAAGATAGGAAGACCAAATAGGAAAAAGGAGATGTTTTGTAGATGTTTGGGGATGATCCGGACACGACGGTGACGACTGCTCGGGTCGGGTCCGGGACAATTTTCGGACGCGTGAGGGGTGGGCCGCGGGCTCACAAGAGAGGTTAGGTAGGGCCTGAAAGTAGGTAGTGAGCTGTGCAGACGGTCTCGAGCTGAGAGAAGGGAAGAGAGAGACCCGGCGACTGTTTCCGAAGGCCGAAAACATCCGACGTTAGACCGACTATATTGTCGCTATAGTTTAACGGTTGGGCTATCAAACAAACTCCGAATGCGATGAAAACTTGACAGACGGTCTATCAACACTATAATAAGACTATATGTCAACTCTCATCCCATTCCGAGAACATTTTCTGGCCACTTATAAAATACTATTTCGGACATGCCGCGAGCGCGTGCAAGTGTGGTTGCGCTCAGAACGGACAACAGAGAGAACTCAGAGAACCCGGACGAATGCAAGTTTTGAAAACGTGATGATGCAATGGACATGGCAACGACAGCGAATAACTGGACAACACCTGGCACATCAGTCCCGGGGCATCACAACACTCCACCACTACGAGAGGATCTCGTCCCGAGATCTAGAATGGCACCGGAGAGAAAACGGAAGAGACAGAGAAGAGGTAAAACTAAGTTTCTTCTTTGACAAACGAGTGAAACCAAAGAACCTTGAGAGGTTGAACAAATTCGAGAAAAGGATACGACGAAGGTGAACAAGGTCGAAAACACTCCGTTAGAAAAGAGGGACAAGGAACATTGCAATAAACCTTGAGGTTGGAGGGTAAGATATATATTGAAACCACTCCGGTTAAGTCAAGATAGAGAAGGATTAAGAATGATATAATTTGGATAGCACTCCGTCTGAGAAGGGACGCAAAACTTGATAAGATGAGAGAACTTGAAAAGAGGGCACGACACTCCGGTAAAATGGATAACACGAAAAGAACATGATCCTAACAAGAACAAGAAGAAGGTTTGAAGAGAGCAACATCACAATGCCTCCAGAAGAAGTGAGAGAATGGAACTGAATGAATGGGGGAGAAAAAACAAGGTCTTGAGAGAGCACGCTTACACCAAAAGCTAGAACAAAGTTGTTGGGTTATCAACAACGAAAAGGATAAGCTTGATATGGACTTATAGAATACATCTCAAAATTATGAGGTGACAACCTGCCATTCACGGGAAAAAGAATTGGATTGATAAGAACAAGGAGACGAGAAGCTATCTCACCGGGAGGATAAATGAAGAACATGGAGCATTTATGAGAACCATAAATAGCAACAATCCTTAGGGAAGCCTTTAGGTGAAACATGACACAAGATAGCTCCAACTAGTTGGTTGGTGGATTTAAAATACCTCATTCTTAATAACATGTGAATCATGAAACATGAACTCAAATTATCAAGAATGACATAACACCACCTCCAAAGATACGGTAGAAAGAAATTGCACTCCGGATTGCAAGATGAAGAATGCTTGAGCACCTCTGAAAAGAAACTCAATGGAAACTTCGATAAGGAATATAAATCCTTTATGAACCATCATGTAGACCTCCATGAAGAACTCCGGTAATAAAAGGATGATCAGAACGGAAAGAGAAGTTGAAAACACAAGCGAAGCCTTGCGACGATTTAGATGAATCTTCGTGGTGATATAAATGCAAGAGCTTGGAACTCTGGAAAAGAAAGATAAAGCATCTCAAACCGAGAATGTGATATGATTAACCGTGCCGGAAAGCAGGAAATTAGATCACTAGAATGAAACAAGAATAAGAATTATGTTATGCGTATCCTTCATCAATTTAAGTTGATGACAAGCAACCGATTGCAACCAACTTATTCCCGTTGGATGGTTTTAGAGAGATATGGCACAAACTTGAGAAAGTCTTCAACGATCCACCGGTAGAATTTGAAAAGCATGAATGCATAGATATGATACACGAAGGAAGAAGACTCTTGAACGAACCACCATAAGAATTGAAAAAGAATGAATAAAACATGAAGAACACCGGGAAGGATTAGCAAATGAAATAAGAAGCTTGAGGGGATTTAGTTACATGAGAACGAAGAGATCAAGAACTGATTAGAGGATAATTGATCAATGCACTGGTAAGATTGGAGAATGAGAGCTGAAAGCTGAAATAATTAATTCTTCTGAAATGATGGGCTGCGGGGAAAAGAAAAGAGAAAACAACTCATGAAATGCTCCAGATGGATGAACAGAATTCTCATAATCAAAACAATTATGAGAGGATGGCAACAAATTAGAACCATGGATCTTTGGAAGAACGGGTAAGGATTTAAGAGGAACTCGTCTTTGGTCTTCAATATCTGAGAATGACGAAGAGAACACCACCAAATTGTTGAGGCACTCCGGAATGAAAATGGAAAAGTTGAGCCAATGATGAAAATAATTTGAAAGATCTTGGAGAAACACATCTGACTGATGATAATTCATTCTTACGACAAACTTTAGAAGATTTGAGGAAAAACTCCGGTAAAATAAGAAGAGTCAGGTAAGATCCTGGAGAAAGACCTGTGGGTTAGGGCCCACTCAAAAGATACACCGTTGAACGATTTAAAAGAGAGGATGCACCGGTTGAAATGAATTGCTAGAATGAGATAACAACCCCGAAATAGGTTGGACGGATATCGAATGACAAGACGAGCCTTTTGAGAAAGCTTGAGCACGCCGGAACAAATGAATAGTGAGAAGCAAATTATTATGAGGTGCACCGGTATGAGAAGGCATTGAAATGAGGGAAGGTTAAGATCAACAAAGCTTGACTTGAAACCACCGGAGAAGAAAAAAAACACGAAGAATGATGAACTTGAAACTCCGTTAGACTCTTCATGAGAATCACCGGATAATAATATTGATGGAAAAGGAAGAGGAAGACTTCACAAGAATAAAAGTATGCTTGATTAAGAAAACCGAGTCTTTGAGTAAAAAGGGTGGGTGGGCGGGAAAAACAAAGGCAACTTGAAGACGTATGACACAAACACCATTTAGAAGAAACTGATACTTGATCTTGCATATGTAGAGATGATCGGATCCACCTGACGAGAAGCACACCGGTGAAAAGGATTGACCTGACAAACTCGATGATGGAGAAGGATTAGTATTCACATAGAAATATGAGAACACCATTTAGAGAAGGTATGGAATCAACATTTGACTTCGAAGCAACTCGAATACCACAACTCAAAACAAACAAAGGATTGGCTTGCAAAATAAGCCAGACTAAACATATGATAGAGATTTCGTCCGAAGTTTTCGCGGTGGGGCCTACACGGGCTCGATCATACAGAACCATCATGTACAAGGCAGTGCACATGACATACGAAGCGTCCCCTAGTCGGCATAGCCAAGGACTCTTTAAGACACCACGAGACCACTGTAAAACCAACCGTGAATAGGTGGACCACTAGACGTCAAACCCCAATTTCATATCATACATCTGTTGGAAAAATATCCTAAAAGCTACTTGAATTCCCACCTATGAAACTCCCGAACCTTTCCGGTTATGCAATCAGGTGTTGGGGGTACAGGGGAAGCATAATATCTCACCCAAACTAGCAAATCCTACATCCAGCTATATCCATCCTTCAACACATAACCAAGAAACTTTGGAAATCGTCTACCTCAACCTTCGAAAAGCATCTGTTATGCGAGTTATGGCAATACTCTCGAACTCCCGCCCCAGTACTGGGTGGCGTCGAGGTTATCTCACCAATGAACTACATAAAAGAGATTTTCGATGTCGGCGTACTAAACTCAGGTATTCCAGAATTGCAACGATAAAATTATGACGACAACACCTCGGAGCTCAACTCCCCGGGACACTTACATAAAACCCCTGACAGGAGGCACCAAGACAATGTTCTCGTCACAAAACCATCAAAACGATTCCAAGATACCTGCGTGATCCTAAAAAAATATTTAGTGAAATTCGAGAAGAGAAGAGTCAAAACTCTATGTCAGGAAGCCTTACCAGAGCGATGAGGAGACTGGGAAGTAAAAAAATAATTCCTAACTCTCCGATATATATAATCCTAAAGGACTCAAAACATTTTTCTAGACACAACTCGGCCACTAAAAACGATCAAGCAATGGGGCTCCTAAGGTCGGGGAAGGCTCTGATTACCAACTTGTAACGCCCTCGATGCGGCTATATCTCCCACGTGTCGAAGCACGACTTAGAGGCATAACCGCATTGAAAGCAATGTCGCAAGTGAGGTAATCTTCACACAAGCCATCTAATACATAAGGGAAAGAGATACATAGTTGGCTTACAACCGCCACTTCACACAATTACATGAATAAAGCATTACAACATACAAATACAAGCAGGGCCCGACTACGGAGCCAAAATAAAAGAAGAACCCCAAATGCGACAAAGGTCCCCGATCGACCCCAACTAGGCTCCACTACTGATCAACTAGAATGAAACAACACAAAGGACAAGATCTTCATCGAGCTCCTCCTGAGCTTGGTTGCATCATCTGCACGGACTCATCGGCACCTGCAAGCTGGTTTTGTAAGTATCTGTGAGCCACGGGGACTCAGCAATCTCGCACCCTCGCGATCAAGACTATTTAAGCTTATGGGTAAGGTAAAAGGTATGAGGTGGAGCTGCAGCAAGCGACTAGCATATCTGGTGGCTAACCTGTTCGCAAAAGAGAGCGAGAAGAGAGGCAAAGCACGATCATGAAACTATGATCAAGAAGTGATCCTAAAACAACCTACGTGAAACATAACTCCAGCACCGTGTTCACTTCCTGGACTCCGCCGGAAAGAGACCATCACGGTTACACACGCGGTTGATGCATTTAATTAAGGTCAACTTTAGGTTTTCTACAACCGGATATTAACAAATTCCCATCTGCCCATAACCGCGGGCACGGCTTTCGAAAGTTCAAATCCCGGCAGTGGTGTCCCAACTTAGCCCATGACAAGCTCTCACGGTCAACGAAGGAATAGACCTCCTCCCGAGACATTCCGATCAGACTCAGTATCCCAGTTCTACAAGACAGCCTCGACAATGGTAAAACAAGTCTAGCAAGACCACCCGCTGTGCCGACAAATCCCGATAAGAGCTGCGCATATCTCATTCTCAGGGCACACCGGATAAGCTAAGCGTACAGGAGCTCTGGGTTGGACCTGCACGGTGCTCTGGGTTGGACAAACACTCAGAGGAGCACTGGCCCGGGGGTTTAAAATAAAGATGACCGTTGGGCTGGCCTAACCCAAGGGAAAAAATGCTAGGTGGCAAATGGTAAAACCAAGGTTGGGCCTTGCGGGAGGAGTTTTATTCAAAGCGAACTATCAAGGGGTTCCCATTATAACCCAACCGCGTAAGGAACGCAAAATCCGGGAACATAACACCGATATGACGGAAACTAGGGCGGCAAGAGTGGATAAAAACACCAGGCATAAGGCCGAACCTTCCACCCTTTACCAAGTATATATATGCATTTATTAGATAAGAGATATTGTGATATCCCAACAAGTAAACATGTTCCAACAAGGAACAACATCTCCATGTTCCAACAAGGAACAATCTTCAATCTTCACTTGCAACTAACAACGCTATAAGAGGGGCTGAGCAAAGCGGTAACATAGCCAAACAACGGTTTGCTAGGACAAGGTGGGTTAGAGGCTTGGTTCAACAATATGGGAGGCATGATAAGTAAGTGGTAGGTATCGCAGCATAGGCATAGCAAAAGAGCGAGCAACTAGCAAAGCAAAGATAGTAGTGATTTCGAGGGTATGATCATCTTGCCTGAAATCCCGCAAGGAAGAAGAACGAGTCCATGAAGAAGACAAACGGACATAGTCGAACAAATCCTCACAACACGACGTAATCGGAACCAACCCGAAGAAGCAACACCGGAAAGGAGCAAACAATCATGGTAAACAACCAACACATCAACATGGCACGATGCGCAAACAAGTATGATGCATGTCCAGTTTAATGAAGCATGGCATGGCAAAGTGCACAAACAATCCTGCAAATTAATTGGAGCTCATTATGCAACGGAGTTGCATATTGAAGAAAACACCACATGACTTATTTAGTTCTCTCTCGTTAATGTACCCAACAATATTAAATGTTGTTAAATATGGCAAGAGGGGAAGCATGATGAAACTATCTAATCTAGGCAAGTTTAAATGAGGCCGGAACAACAAAACAACAAGTCCGGAAACTCCTCATATGCATAAATTAGGTTTGGTACTGTTCTGCCCTAAAACATATTTTAGAGTTGTTAAACATGCAAAGTAAAGCCACCATGTTAAACTAGGCATTTTTCCACCCCATTTACATATAAAGTTTATTAAATTCCGAGTTACGGTTATTTAGTTATGAATTAAAGCATTTTAACAAGTTATTTAAGCAAATTTAAACAAACATCATTTTAAGCATTTTAAACATGGATGAAAATGACATATTATGAAACTACACAAAATTCTAAGCAACTTTCATATATAAAACATTTTAATCTGATGCACCATTTGTGATTAATTAAATGCATGAACTCTAGAGACTATTCCGCAAAACGGGTAGTACTCAGGAAATTAGCTAAAACGTTCTGCGGAAAAAAATACAGCTCGGGCCGGATCTGGTTGGCCCAACAGAGCCCAGGAGGGGCTGGGGGTCTCTCACCATGGGCCTCAGCCCAGCTGGATGGAGCAGTGGCCGACTGGTGCGCTGGGCCTTGGCGCGAAATGCGGCCCAGGCACGCAGGAGGCAGGCGGTCTGGAGATGGGCTGGATCTACGGCAGGTGAGGCCGGCCCGTGCGAGCAAAGCAGGGGAGTGATGCGGTCAACCGATGCAGGCGAGGCGCTCGTCTCCCTCGCGACAGAGGCGGCACCATCCTTGTCTTCTCGATAGGAAGAAGAGCAGCGGCAACGTGGGACTTGGCGAGGCGGAGGGAGACGGACGATGCGAATCCGGCGGGGTGAGGCTGGACGGCGTTGAAGGCCGGCAGAGGGGAGTCCAGGCGGGGGTCAACGGGGCGCAGAGGAGGTCCCTGGTGGCGGGGCTTGGCGAGCTCGGCGTCAAGGAAGGAGCTCCGGCGGGGCTGACGCAGGTTGCGGCGACGGCACCAGGAACTTGGCGACTCCGGCGACGCACAGGTGGGGGACAACTAGACTCGTGCGATAGCGCCATGGGGAGGATTCGGTGTTGCGTTCCTGGTTCACAGAGAGGGAGAGGGAGAGATGAGAGCTTCACCGAAGAAAATAGAAAGGAAGGGAGCAGGGGTGGCGAGGACAGCCTGCTGGTTCCGGCGACTAGCGAGGGCGGGGACGAGGTGCTCAGGGAGTCCCTCGGGCACGAGAGGACGCTGGAGTCTTGGCGTTCGCGGCACACGGGTGCACGAAGGAGGAGGTCGAGGTGGCTGGTTGGATTGGATCAGGCAAGATACCGAGGAAAGAGGAACCTGATCGGGGGAGGATCCCGAGGGAGTGGGTGGCGGCGCAAGGAGTTGAACAGGAGGCTAGGGTTGGACTTATTTATATAGCAAGGAGAATTTTTGGTTAGGGGTATTTGGTTCCTCTTATTTTAATCGGATGGTTGAGAAATAAAAGATAGGAAGACCAAATAGGAAAAAGGAGATGTTTTGTAGATGTTTGGGGATGATCCGGACACGACGGTGACGACTGCTCGGGTCGGGTCCGGGACAATTTTCGGACGCGTGAGGGGTGGGCCGCGGGCTGATGAGAGAGGTTAGGTAGGGCCTGACAGTAGGTAGTGAGCTGTGCAGACGGTCTCGAGCTGAGAGAAGGGAAGAGAGAGACCCGGCGACTGTTTCCGGAGACCGAAAATGTCTGACGTTGGACCGACTATATTGTCGCTATAGTTTAACGGTTGGGCTATCAAACGAACTCCGAATGCGATGAAAACTTGACAGACGGTCTATCTACACTATAATAAGACCACACGTCAACTCTCATCCCATTCCGAGAACATTTTTCGGCCACTTATAAAATACTATTTCGGACATGCCGCGGGCGCGTGCAAGTGTGGTTGGGCTCAGAACGGATAATAGAGAGAACTCGGAGAACCCGGACGAATGCACGTTTTGAAAACGTGATGATGCAATGCACATGATGACATGACAAGATGCAACACGGAAGCAAATGACATGGCAACGACAGCGAATAACTGGACGACACCTGGCACATCAGTCTCGAGGCGTCACAGTAGTGATATGCTCCTGAGTGGGAAACCGTTTAGGTTTTGTTTGGTGTGAACAGGTTTGCAATTTGGAATATGACGACACGCATGCTCAAAATTTACTGACGGTTATCAGTGTGGCACTATTCCCGGAAGGCATAACATGGGCACGTACGCCTTCTCGGCTGCGTACGTGGCGTTTGCACAATAGGGTGCACAGCAATAGGTAATGTCACCACATGTCTTGTTCCAACAACCGTGCGCGCTCGTTATTACCATCGTGCATGCTTCTTTTAATTAGAATGGGTGTGCCCGTCTAGCGCACACACATTGATCTATCTAACTGTTTCAGTTTGTTGTGGCTAATCGCAAACAGTTCATCCATGTGAAGTGTATGCCATCAAACGCAGACACTTTGATCTGGCTTACCCATTTCTGTTCTGTTGCCTAATCACAAACAGTTAATCCTTCTAAAGAATATGCCCTCAATCACACACACCTTGATCTGGCTGACAGTTTCTTTTGTGTTGCCTAATCACCGACATATCATCCAAGTGAACGTTATGCTGTATATCGCACACACCTTCATCTTGCTGCCTGTTTCTTTTGTGTTGCCTGATCACAAACAGTTCAACCAAGTGAATCGTATGCTCTATATGACACACGCCTTCATCAGGCTACCCGTTTCTTTTGTTCCGCCTCATCGCAAACAGTTCATTGGACTGAACCATATGCCCCGGATCGCACATGCAACTAAAATCTGAACCGTGTTTGATGCATTCTCCATTACAAACGTTTGCACCTTTTTTATGGGTTTTTTACATCCCCGTTTGTGATTAATGCATCGCACACAGTTTCGTGAAAGGGTCTTTGATGGTAGTGTCGTGTTAGCACCATCCTGTAGTAGTGCTTATAGCCTGCTTAGACTACCCAAAGTGGGAGTAACATAGGTAGTAACATCACACGTATCTAGATAAAATAGATGATGTGGCAAGCAATAAATGAAGAAAGAGAGGAAAGTGGTAACATAGCTAGTTAGACTGGCCACAATGGGTAGTAACATAGACTATTAACATGCACATGTTACTACTCTATGTTACTACCTATATAGTGGGGAGTAACATATGTGTGGTAACATGCAGCACTTCATTTATTAGGCTATTGTCTCATTTTGCCTTGATATGTGTGTGATGTTACTCATACTTCTAGTAACTATCTATGTTACCACTTTCCTCCATTTCTTCATTTATTGCTTGCCACATCATCAATTTAACCTAGATATGTGTGATGTTACTACCTATATATGTTAGGGCATCTGTAATGGTTATAAGATAGTTGTTGGTAGACTTTTCCACATAGGAATTTTGATGATGTGTCATACAATAAATGAGGGAAGATAGCAAGGTTGTATGTACATGAACGAACACCCCTTGCACAAGCTCCAACTAGAATGAGAGAGCACCTTATTTATTATCTCACGTCCTATTGGGGAAACTAGATACAATCCATTGGAGTTGTTGTATGTTAAGGTGTTGGTTGATGACATGGCATATTTTACCAACAAGCTAACATACAAACTATTGGAGATGCCCTTACTCACACTGTTGGTAGTCTAAGACTACCCACAGTGGGAGTAACATATATAGGTAGTAACATCACACATATCTAGGTTAAATAGTTGATGTGGCATGCAATAACATAGCTAGTCACTACTAGCATGAGTAACATCACACATATATATCAAGGCAAGATGTGTCTATAGCCTAATAAATGAAGTGTTGCATGTTACCACACACATATGTTACTCCCCACTATAGAGGTAGTAACATAGACTAGTAACATGGGCATGTTACTACCCATTGTGCCTAGTCTTACTAGTAGTATGAGTAATGATGACCCACAAGTATAGGGGATCAATCGTAGTCCTTTCGATAAGTAAGAGTGTCGAACCCCACGAGGAGCAGAAGGAAATGATAAGCGATTTTCAGCAAGGTATTCTCTGCAAGCACAAAAATAATAGGTAACATATAGTTTTGTGTAGGATAATTTGTAACGAGTAACAAGTAACAAAAGTAAATAAAGTGCAGCAAGGTGGCCCATTCCTTTTTGTAGCAAAGGACAAGCCTGGACAAACTCTTATATGATGTAAAGCGCTCCCGAGGACACATGGGAATATCATCAAGCTAGTTTTCATCACGTTCATATGATTCGCGTTCGGTACTTTGATAATTTGGTATGTGGGTGGACCGGTGCTTGGGTACCATCCTTACATGGACAAGCATCCCACTTATGATTAACCTCTATTGCAAACATCCACAACTATAACAAAAGTATTAAAGTAAACCTAACCATAGCATGAAACATATGGATCCAAATCAGCCCCTTATGAAGCAGGGCATAAACTAGGGTTTAAGCTTCTGTCACTCTAGCAACCCATCATCTACTTATTACTTCCCAATGCCTTCCTCTAGGCCCAAATAATGGTGAAGTGTCATGTAGTCGATGTTCACATAACACCACTAGAGGAGAGACAACATACATCTCATCAAAATATCGAACGAATAACAAATTCACATGACTACTAATAGCAAGACTTCTCCCATGTCCTCAGGAACAAACGTAACTACTCATAAAGCATATTCATGTTCATAATCAGAGGGGTATTAATATGCATATAGGATCTGAACATATGATCTTCCACCAAATAAACCAACTAGCATCAACTACAAGGAGTAATTAACACTACTAGCAACCCACAGGTACCAATCCCGGGCTTAGAGACAAGAATTGGATACAAGAGATGAACTAGGGTTTTGAGAGGAGATGGTGCCGGTGAAGATGTTGATGGAGATTGCCCTCTCCTGATGAGAGGAGCGTTGGTGATGACGATGGCGATGATTTCCCCCTCCCGGAGGGAAGTTTCCCCGGCAGAACAGCTGCGCCAGAGCCCTAGATTGGTTCTGCCAAGGTTCTGCCTCGTGGGGGCGGAGTCTCGTCCGGAAAGATGGCTTATGATTTTTTCCTCACCGAAAGACTTCATATAGCAGAATATGGCCATCGGAGGGCCACCAGGGGGCCCATGAGGTAGGGGGCGCGCCTAGGGGGTAGGGTGCGCCCCCACCCTCGTGGGCAGGGTGTGGCCCCGTTGGTGAACTTCTTGCGCTTAGTATTTTTTATATATTCTTAAAACGTCTTCCATGAAGTTTCAGGACTTTTAGAGCTGTGCAGAATAGGTCTCTAATATTTGCTCCTTTTTCTAGCCCAGAATCCTAGCTGCCGGCATTCTCCCTCTTTATGTAAACCTTGTAGAATAAGAGAGAATAGGCATAAGTATTGTGACATAATGTGTAATAACAGCCCATAATGCAATAAATATCGATACAAAAGCATGATGCAAAATGGACGTATCAACTCCCCCAAGCTTAGACCTCGCTTGTCCTCAAGCGAAAGCCGAAATCGAAAAATATGTCCACATGTTTAGAGATAGTGGTGTCGATAAAAATAAAATACGGACATGAGGGCATCATGATCATTCTTAGAACAAAAACTTATATAATTCTTGTCATATGATCTCTTATGCTAGAATAACAATTCAATCACAATTTCAAGTATGAATCATAAACTTCATTGAAAACTAACAAACTATAATCTCTGTCATTGGAGCAATTGCAATTTATCATAAGATAGGAAAGAGTCAATACAAGAGCTTTTCAACAAGTCCACATACTCAATTATCATATAGTCTTTCACAATTGCTAAAACTCACACAATACTTATGGGTATGGAGTTTTAATCGGACACAGAGAAAGATAGGAGCTCATAGTTTTGCCTCCCAACATTTTACCTCAAGGGTAATGTCAACAATAAGAGTTCATGAAAACTCACATCCAATTAGCCATATATACCAGGATCTTTCCAACATGTTGTGCTTGCCAAAAGATAAAATGTAAAAAGGAAAGGTGAAGATCACCATGACTCTTATGTAAGGTAGAAGATGAAAGTAACAGATAGGCCCTTCGCAGAGGGAGGCAGAGGTTGTCATGCGCTTTTATGGTTGGATGCACAAAATCTCAATGTGAAAGAACGTCACTTTATATTGCCACTTGTGATATGGACCTTTATTATGCAGTCTATTGCTTTTATTTCTTCCATATCACACGATCGTATAAAGATTATTTCCTCCAACCCAATCAATCATACATATTTAGAGAGCACTTTTTATTGCTTGCACCGATGACAACTTACTTGAAGGATCTTACTCAATCCATATGTAGATATGGTGGACTCTCATGGCAAAATTGGTTTAAGGGTCTTTGGAAGCACAAGTAGTATCTCTACTTGGTGCACAGAATTTGGCTAGCATGAGGGGGAAAGGCAAGCTCAATCATGTTGGATGATCCATGATAATATAATTTATCTCAGATGTAAGAAAACATAACCCATTACGTTGTCTTCCTTGTCCAACGTCAACTCTTTAGCATGTCATATTTTAATGAGTGCTCACAATCATAAAAGATGTCCAACATAGTATATTTATATGTGAAGACCTCTCTTTCTTTATTACCACCTATTAATTGCAACGATGACCAAAACTATGTTTGTCAACTCTCAACAACTTTTATTCATCATGCTTTTTCTATGTGAGCTCATTACTCTCCATTAGATCCATATGATATCTTTTATTCTTTTTATTCTTTCTCTTTTCTTTTATTCACTCAAGATCATGGCAAAATAATCAAGCCCTTGACTCAACACTAATCTTTATTATATATAGCTCACGGACTCGATTACATAGAAGGATCATAAAGCAAAACTCACAACTAGATCGTACTAAAACTTTATTCTACTAGATCAAGATATTATCAAAAGGATTGAACTAAGAAAAGCGGTAAAGATAAAGTGATGGTGATACGATACCGGGGCACTCCCCCAAGCTTGGTAGTTGCCAAGGGGAGTGCCCTTACCAGATACTCAATTCTTCTTTGTTGGTGGAGAGGATGATGGTTTTATTGATGGCGTAGCCTTGTCGTCCTTCTTCCAATGCATAGGCTCACCATCACAGACGGATGATCGAGTCTCCTGAAACCTCAAATCTGCAGCGAAACTCATCCTCTTGAATCTATATTCATACTCACCGTTTTGATTTTGCAGGTCATACATCTAGGCTTGGAGGTGCTCAATTTTCTCATGAAGCTTGAAGATGGCCTCCCCAATGTCCTTGACGTCCAGCTTGTGGTTGTTGGTGAACTCCGTGGTCATGATGTGATTTGAATCGAGTTCACACTCCACCATCTCCTGACACTTGAAAACTTCTTGCTCCAATGCCTCGAGCCTTGCCTCCATGCTTCCGGTCTTCCTTGGTTCCTCAACATCGCGGATGTGCAACGACCCCTCATGCATCTCAATGCATTGAGGGTGTTGCAGCACTTCCGTGAGGTAGGGGTTGATGACCTTCTCAAAGAACCTGTCCTTGGGGGCACTTGAAGACGACATGACGACCTGGATCTGTCAGAAAAACAGCTCGAAACAAAGACAGGAGATTTTTGCGTGATACGGTGGTCAAAACCTTCGGGAGGTTATATAATGAATTTTTACCGACCAAAATACGTGTCGTGTACGAAAATAGAGTCCCGAGAGCACATGAGGTACCCACGAGGTAGGGGGCGCTCCCTCCACCCTCGTGGAACCCTCGTGTCCTTCCCGGACTGCTACTTATTTTTCTATTTTTCTAAATATTCCAAAACAGAGAAATATTACCATTAGAACTGTTTTGGAGTCGGTTTACTTATCGTACCACATACCTATTCCTTTTCGGAATCTGAAACGTTCCGGAAAGTGTCCCTTATGTATTCCTGCGGGGTTACGGTTTCAATAACATTGGTTTCAACATTTATAGGACTACCTGAGATATAATGTTTAATTCTTTGACCGTTCACCACCTTCGGATTTGTGCATTCGAACTTGTTGATTTTTATGGCACCGGAACGATAGACCTCCTCGATAACGTAAGGACCTTCCCGTTTAGAGAGAAGTTTTCCTGCAAAAAATCTTAAACGAGAGTTGTATAGCAATACATGGTCACCTACATTACACTCATGCTTTTGTATCCTTTTGTCATGCCATATTTTAACTTTTTCTTTAAATAATTTGGCATTCTCATAGGCTTGGGTTCTCCATTCATCAAGTGAGCTAATATCAAATAACCTCTTCTCACCGGCAAGTTTGAAATCATAATTGAGCTCTTTAATAGCCCAATATGCCTTATGTTGTAGTTCTAGAGATAAGTGACATGCTTTTCCACAAACCATTTTATACGGAGAAATACCCATAGGATTTTTATATGCAGTTCTATAGGCCCATAATGCATATCAAGTTTCTTAGACCGATTCTTTCTAGATCTATTAACAGTCTTTTGTAAAATTAATCTGAGCTCTCTATTACTCAATTCGAATTGACCACTAGACTATGGGTGATAAGGAGATGCAAGTCTATGATTAACATCATATTTAGCAAGCATTTTACGGAAAACACCATGAATAAAATGTGAACCACCATTAGTCATTAAATATCTAGGGACTCGAAACCTTGGAAAAATAACTTCTTTAAGAATTTTAATAGAAGTGTTATGATCAACACTACTAGTTGGAATAGCTTCTTCCCACTTAGTAACGTAATCAACAGCAACTAAAATATGTGTATATCCATTAGAGGCAGGAAAAGGTCCCCTATAATCAAAGCCCCAAACATCAAAGGGTTCAATAACAAGTGAATAATTCATAGGAATTTCTTGACGTCTACCAATATTACCAATTCTTTGACATTCATCACAAGATAAGACAAACTTACGGGCATCCTTGAAGAGAGTAGGCCAATAAAAACCGGATTGCAATACCTTATGTGCAGTTCTATCTCGAGCATGGTGCCCTCCATAAGCTTCGGAGTGACACTTGCGTAGGATATATTCCTGTTCATGCTCAGGTACACAACGTCTAATAACACCATCTACTCCTTATTTATAAAGATGTGGGTCATCCCAAAAGTAATGTCTCAAATCATAGAAGAACTTTTTCTTTTGCTGGTATGGGGAACTAGGTGGTATAAATTTAGCAACAATGTAAGTAGCATAATCAGCATACCATGGAGCAGTATGAGAAGCATTTATGACATTTAATTGTTCATCGGGAAAGCTATAATAAAATAGGTAGTTGGTCATGAAGAACATTTTCTAACCTAGACAAGTTGTCTGCAACGGGGTTCTCAGCTCGCTTCTATCAACGATATGCAAATCAAATTATTGTACCAAGAGAACCCATCTAATAAGTCTAGGTTTAGCATCTTTCTTTTCCATAAGATATTTAATAGCAGCATGATCAGTGTGAATAGTTACTTTAGAATCAACAATATAAGGTCTAAACTTATCACAAGCAAATACAACTGCTAGGAATTCCTTTTCAGTAGTAGCATAATTTCTCTAAGCATTGTCTAGAGTTTTACTAGCATATTGAATAACATTTAATTTCTTATCAACTCTTTGCCCTAGAACAGCACCTACAGCATAATCACTAGCATCACACATAATTTCAAAAGGTAAATTCCAATCAGGTGGTTGAACAATAGGTGCAGAGATTAATGCTTTCTTAAGTATTTCAAATGCTTCTATGCAATCATCATAAAAAACAAATGGTATATCTTTTTGTAATAAAGTAGTCAGAGGCTGAGATATTTTTGAGAAGTCCTTAATGAACCTCCTATAAAAACCGGCGTGACCAAGGAAACTTCTTATACCTTTGATGTCCTTCGGACATGGCATCTTTTCAATAGCATCAACCTTGGCTTTATCAACCTCAATACCTCTTTCAGAAACTTTATGCCCCAAGACAATACCTTCATTAACCATAAAGTGGCACTTCTCCCAATTCAAGACAAGGTTAGTTTCTTCACATCTCTGCAAAACTCGATCAAGGTTGCTTAAGAAATCATCAAAAGAGGATCCATAGACTATGAAATCGTCCATGAAAACCTCACAAATATTTTTCACAAAAGTCAAAGAATATATCCATCATGCATCTTTGAAAGGTAGCAGGTGCATTACATAAACCAAATTGCATACGTGTATAAGCAAAAATTCCAAAAGGGCAAGTAAAAGTAGTCTTTGATTGATCATTGGCTGACACAGGTATTTGAGAGAAACCAGAATAACCATCTAGAAAGAAAAAATGTGTATGTTTGGATAATCTTCCTAGCATTTGATCAATAAAAGGTAAGTGGTAATGATCCTTTTTAGTAGCTTAATTTAATTTGTGGAAATCAATTACCATCCTATAACCTGTAATAATTCTTTGTGGAATCAACTCATCTTTATAATTAGGAACGACAGTAATACCTCCCTTCTTAGGGACACAATGGACATGACTTACCCACTGACTATCAGCAATGGGATAAATTATACCTACCTCAAGAAGCTTTAGTATTTCCTTTCTTACCACTTCCTTCATCTTAGGATTCATTCATCGTTGATGATCGTGAAATGGTTTGGCATCTTCCTCCAAATTTATTTTGTGTTGACACAGAGTGGGATTAATGCCCTTAAGATCATCAAGAGAATATCCAATAGCAGCATGGTGCTTCTTCATAGTTTTCAATAATCTCTCTTCTTCATGCTCTGAAAGGTTAGCACTAGTAATAACAAGATATATCTTTTTCTCATCAAGATAAGCATATTTAAGAGTATCAGGTAATGGTTTAAGCTCAAACACGAGATCACCCTTGGGTGGAAGAGGATCCCCTAGGATTTCAACAGGCAAATTGTGTTTCAGGATGGGTTCCTGTTTAAAGAATACTTCATCTATTTCCCTTCTTTCATTCATAAACATATCATTTTCATGGTCTAGCAAATATTGTTCTAAAGGATCACTAGGAGGTACGGCGATATAAGCAAGACCAATAATTTCATCTTTACTAGGCAATTCCTCTTCACGGTGTTCTCTATGAAATTTAGAGAAATTAAATTCATGAGACATATCACCTAAACCAATAGTAACAACATCCCTTTTGCAATCTATCTTAGCATTAATAGCGTTCAAGAAGGGTCTACCAAATATAATGGGACAAAAGCTATCTTGTGGGGAACCAAGAACAAGAAAATTAGCAGGATATTTAGTTTTCCCACACAAGACTTCAACATCCCTAACAATTCCAGTTGGTGAAATAGTATCTCTATTGGCAAGTTTAATTGTGACATCAATATCTTCTATCTCAGCAGGTGCAATATCATGCATAATTTCTTTGTATAAGTCATGAGGTATAGCACTGGCACCCATATCACATAAGACATGATAACAATGATCTCCTATTTTAACAGAAATAACATGCATGCCTACCAAAGATCTAGGTTTGTCTTTAGCACAAGGTTTAGCAATTCTAGCAGTCTCATCACAGAAATGAATAACATGCCCATCAATATTATTAGATAAGAGATCTTCAACAATAGCAATATTAGGTTCAACTTTAATTTTCTCAGCAGGTGTTAAGTTCTAATATTGCTTTTACGAACCACAGTTGAAGCTTTAGCATGATCTTTTATCCTAACAGGAAAAGGTGGTTTCTCAACATAAGCAGTAGGAACAATAGGATCATTATAAGTGATAGTCTTTTCTTTAACTTTAATAGATGTAGCTACTTTTACTTGTATGAGAGGATGATATTTAAACCACTTCTCCCTAGGGATATCAACATGAGTAGCAAAAGATTCACAGAAAGAAGCTACTATCTCAGAGTCAACTCCATATTTAGTGCTAAATTTACGAAAAACATCGGTATCCATAAAAGATTTAACACAATCAAACTTAGGTGTCATACCTGACTCCTTACCTTCGTCGAGGTCCCAATCTTCAGAGTTGCGTTTAATTCTTTCCAATAAATCCCATTTGAATTCAATAGTCTTCGTCATAAAAGAGCCAGCACAAGAAGTATCGAGCATGGTGCGATTGTTATCAGAAAGCCGAGCATACAAATTTTGAATAATCATTTCTCTTGAGAGCTCATGATTGGGGCATGAATATAACATTGATTTAAGCCTCCCCAAGCTTGAGCGATGCTTTCTCCTTCGCAAGGCCAAAAATTATATATATAATTGCGATCACGATGAACAAGATGCATAGGATAAAACTTCTGATGAAATTCCAATTTCAGTCGTTTGTAGTTCCATGACCCCATATCATCACATAGCCTATACCATGTCAATGCATCTTCCTTGAAAGATAAAGGGAAGACCTTCTTCTTAATAACATCTCCCGGTACACCTGCAAGCTTAAATAATCCACAAACTTCGTCCACATATATTATGTGCTCATCAGGATGCGTTGTTCCGTCTCCTGCAAAAGGATTAGCTAGCAGTTTTTCTATCATACCCGAAGGAATTTCAAAGCAGACATTTTCATTTTCAGTAGGTTCAGTAGGTTGAAGGGCAACTCTTTGGTCTACTGGTCGGGGTGAAGATACCCCAAACAAGCCCCTCAGAGGATTACTTTCCATAGTAACAAGTGACAGTAAATTTTAGCACACTATATAAATTTTTCCTTACCAAATTCCACCTACCAAAGGTGCTTCACTCCCCGCAATGGTGCCAGAAAAGATTCTTGATGACCCACAAGTATAGGGGATCTATCGTTGTCCTTTCAATAAGTAAGAGTGTCGAACCCAACGAGGAGCAGAAGGAAATGATAAGCGGTTTTCAGCAAGGTATTCTCTGCAAGCACTGAAATAATAGGTAACAGATAGTTTTGTGATAGGATAATTTGTAACGAGTAACAAGTAACAACAGTAATTAAAGTGCATCAAGGTGGCCCAATCCTTTTTGTAGCAAAGGACAAGCCTGGACAAATTCTTATATGATGTAAAGCGCTCCTGAGGACACATGGGAATATCATCAAGCTAGTTTTCATCACGTTCAAATGATTTGCGTTCGGTACTTTGATAATTTGGTATGTGGGTGGACCGGTGCTTGGGTACTGTCCTTACATGGACAAGCATCCCACTTATGATTAACCTCTATTGCAAGCATCCACAACTACAACAAAAGTATTAAGGTAAACCTAACTATAGCATGAAGCATATGGATCCAAATCAGCCCCTTATGAAGCAACGCATAAACTAGGGTTTAAGCTTCTGTCACTCTTGCAACCCATCATCTACTTATTACTTCCCAATGCCTTCCTCTAGGCCCAAATAATGGTGAAGTGTCATGTAGTCGACGTTCACATAACACCACTACAGGAGAGACAACATACATCTCATCAAATATCGAACGAATACCAAATTCACATGACTACTAATAGCAAGACTTCTCCCATGTCCTCAGGAACAAACGTAACTACTCACAAAGGATATTCATGTTCATAATCAGAGGGGTATTAATATGCATATAGGATCTGAACATATGATCTTCCACCAAATAAACCAACTAGCATCAACTACAAGGAGTAATTAACACTACTAGCAACCCACAGGTACCAGTCCCGGGCTTAGAGACAAAAATTGGATACAAGAGATGAACTAGGGTTTTGAGAGGCGATGCTTCTGGTGAAGTTGTTGATGGAGATTTCCCTCTCCCGATGAGAGGAGCGTTGGTGATGACGACGGCAATGATTTCCCCCTCCCGGAGGGAAGTTTCCCCGACAGAACAGCTCCGCCAGAGCCCTAGATTGGTTCCACCAAGGTTTCGCCTCGTGGCATCGGAGTCTCATCCGGAAAGATGGCTTATGATTTTATTCCTCATCGAAAGACTCCATATAGCAGAAGATGGCCATCGGAGGGCCACTAGGGGGCACACGAGGTAGGGGGCGCCCCCCACCCTCGTGGGCAGGGTGTGCCCCCCTGGTGAACTTCTTGCGCTCAGAATTTTTTATATATTCTGAAAATGTCTGCCGTGAAGTTTCAGGACTTTTGGAGCTGTGCAGAATAGGTCTCTAATATTGGCTCCTTTTCCAGCCCAGAATCCCAGCTGTCGGCATTCTCCCTCTTTATGTAAACCTTGTAGAATAAGAGAGAATAGGCATAAGTATTGTCACATAATGTGTAATAACAACCCATAATGCAATAAATATTGATATAAAAGCATGATGCAAAATGGACGTATTTCACAAAAGCATTTGACATGATTGAGCATGATGCCATCCTCACAATTCTTAAGCATAAGGGCTTTGATGACCGTTGGAATGACTGGGTCAATAAACTCCTATCATCGGGTTCTTCGTCGGTATTGTTAAATGGAGTACCGGGCCAGCATTTCCAGTGCAAATGTGGTGTTCGGCAAGGTGATCCCCTGTCACTCCTCCTCTTTGTCATTGCGGTGGATCTTTTACAAGCTGTCGTGAATGACATGTGTGCCCGTAATATCCTCACCTTGCCAATCCCAACGAGATCTAATGATTACCCGATTGTGCAATATGCGGATGATACTCTGATAATTTTGCCAGCGGTGGACAGCCAACTCATTGCCCTCAAGGAGATGTTACACAACTTTGCTACATCCACGGGTCTGTGGGTCAATTTCAGCAAATCATCTCTCATCCCAATGAACATGTCTGCAGAAGAAGGAGCCCGTATTGCTGATTTACTGGGCTGCTCTGTTGGATCAATGCCATTTACTTATCTTGGCTTGCCCATGGGCACCTCTAGACCGACCATTTATGACCTGCTGCCTCTTGTTGATCGCATTGAGCGAAGACTCTCGGCATCTTCCTGTCTCCTCAACCAAGGCAGTCGACTCCAACTTCTGCAGTCTGTCCTCACATCCATGCCCATATACTTTCTCTGTTCCTTATCAATACCACAGGGCATCCTCAAACAGATTGAAAGGATCGAACGACAATGTCTCTGGAGGGGGAATACTGAAGCTCCAAGGCAATCTCTTGCAGCTTGGGATTTGGTATGTAGACCAAAAAAGTTTGGAGGGCTAGGGGTCACCCATTTGGGAGTGCAAAATGAAGCTCTTCTCCTCAAGCACCTGTTCAAGTTTTTCAACAAGAAAGATGTTCCATGGGTGAATCTTATCTGGGATTCCTACTATCACTCCTCACCTCCACAAGTCACCCAGCTCTGTGGCTCCTTTTGGTGGCGAGATGTCCTCAGGTTGTATGACAAGTTTGTGTTGTTAGCTACACCAGAAATACATGTTGGGGATACTGTGGTTTTTTGGCTTGATCGTTGGCAAATTGACAAACGTATGATCGCCCTTAAGGATCGTTTCCCTCGACTTCACTCATTTGCCATGGATGATACAATAACAGTTAAGGGCTTTCTCTCTTATCAGACGATCATGGAAGGTTTCCACCTACCTTTCTCAGAGGAGGCATATCTGGAACTAACACAACTGCAAGACTTGCTACAAGCCATAAGTTTGCAGTCTGAGGAGAATGATGTTTGGAAATGGCCATCCAAATCTGGAGAATATCAATCCAAACTATATTATGAGTTCACTTTCTCCCATTTGAGGATTGACCCATTGTTCCAGTATATTTGGAAAAGCTCCTGTACCCTCAAGATCAAGGTTTTCGGATGGCTTTTATTAATGGATCGCCTCAACACACGTGACATGATGCAGAGAAGACACTGGAATATCCAAGATGATACTTGTGTACTATGCCAATCTTCCCTCCATGAAGATAGAGTACACCTCTTCTTCTCTTGCAACTTCAGCCAAAGAGTTTGGAAATATCTTGGGATATCCTGGTCTGTCAAACCCAATCAGACTACCTATATGATGGCTGCATCTTCTCAGAGGGATTTCAACAGGCCTTTCTTCTCTGAGGTGGTCTTTACTGCCACTTGGAACATCTGGACACAGAGGAATGGCAAGATCTTCAGAAATGAGACTCCAAGTTTCAGAGCTTGGAGGAGGAATTTTGTACATGATATATCCTTACTAGCACATAGGATCAAATGTAAATATAGGGACAGTTTATTAGCTTGGATAGCCTCCCTCCCCTAACTCTCTTTGTAAGTATGACAGATTTCCTTTTCTTTCCTCCCTCCTTTTGTTGTACTGTGATCTTTTGTTTTGTTTTCAATAAAGTGTTGTGAGGCTGTTGCCTTGCAGTACATAGTCAAAAAAAATCACAGATCTCAAGGCAAGATGAGTCTATAGCCTAATAAATGAAGTGTTGCATGTTACTACACATATGTTACTCCTCACTATAGAGATAGTAACATACACTACTTCAGGATGCTACTAACGCGACACTACGATAAGAGACCCTTCGAGAAACTATGTGCGGTGCAGTAATCGCAAACGGTGGTGTATGAAAACCGTCAAAAAAAGGTGCAAAACATTTGTGATGGAGGATGCATCAAACACGGTTCATATTTTAGTTGCATGTGCGATTCAGGCCACACAGTTAACCCGTTCGAACTGTTTGCGATGAGGCAGAACAACATAAACGGGCAGCCATATCAATGTGTGTGCGATATACGGCATACAGTTCGCTCCGATGAACCGTTTGCTATTAGGGAGTGCAACATAAACGGTTAGCCACATAAAGGTGTGTGTGTGATATAGGGCATACGGTTCACTCGGACAAACTGTTTTCGATTAGCGAACGCAATAGAAACGGTTTAACTTAACAAGATGTGTGTGATACACGGCAAACAGCTGACTCGGATGAACTGTTTGCGATGAGAATTTACAACACAGACGGTTAATACAGTTAGTTCGTGTGCGATTCTGTGTGTACAAAAAACTTTGAAAAATGCAAACTAGTTGCTTGCGGTGGCTAGGAGTATCACACACGATGCGTCTGCAAGTACTCGTGTGCGATGATTAGTAAGTTACACATGCATTTCCTTATGTTAACACGTGTGATAAATAACACGTGGCACCAGCTACAGTATTCGGGTTGTGTGTGTGCTCCACTTAGTCTTCCTGTGCTCCAGCGAATGCTTCCCGCGCTCCACATGGGTGAATTTTAAAATCCACGCCTATTCCCTCACCAGTTTCCCGCCACCGGCTAATGGCTTGCTGCATATAACCCAGGCGACAACGCACCACCGCGACACTCTACGAAGATCTAGTCCTCACCCATCTACTATTAGTTATTCCAAGCATGTCAGGCAACGACCAAAGCTTTGACGTCGACGCCTACCTGCGTTACATCTTCAGCGAGGAGAACGAGCCGGAGCAGGTTGGGTAGCAAGAGCCTCGTCGGCCGGTGCAGGCACCATGTCCCATCAGCAGCGATATCGGTGTCACAGTCCTTGGGAGCACAATCGACATATTGCAGAGGAGGTGCGATGAGCAGTTTGCCATCCACCGTGCAAAAGATCCAGAGCTGTTCACCGGCATTATCGACAACCCACCCGAAGAACTGCTGTCACAAGTGCTCATCGAGAGCCTGATGCCCCGCAACGAATGAGCACAGGACCTCTGCCATTCAGTCAAGACAAAGGCAGCCTGCAGCTTCATCATTGCCCGCAGCGGCCATGTCAACCTCGCTCCTGATGATGTGGTGGCCAGGCTCGAGAACATCCTTGGCGGAGGTGACATCCCCGACGAAGTAGAACATCGCCAACGTGATATCTTGAGGATGCAGGTGATCGACGTAATTTGCTACCAGGCTAGAGACATGGAAATGGAGCGGTTCCGCAGAGTTGTCATGCGCGCGATTGCACGTTGTCAAGCTGTTCTGGAAGAGGACCAGCAGCCCCAAGAGCCTCCCATCAGCGCCAGCAGCTCCGTAGGCGGAGGCGGGTCACGACACTCGAAATGAATGGCCGCAAGGGTGCTATGCTGATCATGGAGTCCGAGAAGACCATTGTTGGAAGGCCGCCAGCTCAGCGTTTTAGCTTGTATTTTATTATAATTGTATGCATATGTAGGTCGTGAGTGTTCTGGGCCTTGCCGCATTTGGCATTTTAAATTATCCTCAATATGTAAGACAATTATTAAGAATCATTAACTGTTGCCATTGTAACTTTGCCTCAACGACGAGCAGAGCGCGTGCAGGGACGCCAGAGCGGAGCGTGCCGCGGCCGCCTCAACGGCGGGCAAGCACGTGGTCAACCTTCTGCCATCAATAAATTTTGACCTTGTTTCGCGTCACATTGCTGATTACAATGCAATAAGTAATTGCAAATCTGTTCACACCCCTCAAACTAATATGTGTTCACACTTAGCACCGGGCTACAAAAACTACCCACTCGAAAATTACTTCACAGTTCCTCTCCTCATCACCCACAAAACTGGTTTTCTCTATCAAGTCGTTCTGCCATGACCGGTAGGAGGAGTTTAGGGTGGACATATAACCACGCAGCAAAGACCAAGCCCGCGGAAGAACTAGAGAGGTCCCGCCGCGATGCCGCAGCCGCAGCAGAGATGTCCGGGCGCGCCGCGGAGCCCTCGAACGAGCTCTCATGGGCATGCGAGGGATCTCACAAGCGCATTCGCAGTGTCGGCCATCGCAACAAGTTGGCGTTCCTGAAGTCCTTCGCCGGTGACGACCACATTCTCGTTGGCATCACTACGCACCATAAGCTGGTCGACGGCTTGATGAAGCTGCTCAAGATCAGTGATGCCTCGGTTGACAAGGAGACCGGCCTCCTCGAGCAACTCATGGATGACAATACGAAGCTCCTCAAGTTGGTCGCCGAGAAGGAGGAGGAGGTCGCCGGATGGAAGATGCTGCATGAGCAGAGCAGTGCCTCAGAGATGACGCTGAAAGTGGTCATTGAGGAACTGATGGCTGGCTTGAGGAAGCGCCGGATCAAGCGCGAGCAAGAGGTGGAGGAATCCATGGTTGCTTTCAAGCAAAGTCGTGAGGAATTGAAGAAGGAGCTGGAGGATTTCGCCGCCAGGCGATCCATCGACGAGTAGAGACTGTAGCGACCCAGATCGTTGTATGCAATTTCCTTCTTCTCTTTCCCCCGTGTCTTCCGGGCATTGCCGCATGTGGCATTTTAAATTATCCGGTATATGTAAGACAAATATTATGTGCGCCATTGTAAATTTGTCGTCGTATTACCCATTGCCATTTTATTTGTGGTCGTATTATCCATTTCCCTACGTGGCAATTTAAATTAGGGCAGAATACTAGTTGAAAACATGAACAAAGCAAATGCTTCTATGGGATCACAAGCAAACACCCTCCGTCCAGGTGCTTTAATTAACCCATTAATGGAGAAGTTGGGAGCGAGGCGGGCGGCGGCTGGTGCATGGAGGTCAAAGAGCCCGCTTCCCAGTGAGCATGGGCGGCCTTGCTGCTCGCACGTGTCCCGTCCAGCCAGCGAGGTGGACAGGATGCACGCGTCCCATTCCCGTCGAGCCTGTGCGGCGGACTGCTCGCACGCGTCCCGTCGAAGCTACACGGGGGACTTCTCGCGCTTGTCCCGTCTAATCAAACAACTGCACGCACGGCACCGAGTATGGTTCAATTTCTACATGGTAAATATAATACAACCATTTGCGGTATTAACATGTCAGGTTTTTTTTGAAAAAGGACTTCATTGGCTACTAATGTGTGCCTCTTCTCAAACTGGACGATTTTTCTTACCACGACATATATGTGCCATGTCATGAAACCATGCCAAGTTTGATGTTTTTCTGGTGACTTTTTATTTACTGGGATTTAAAAACCGAGATTCTCATTGTTCAGGACGACGAAAAGTTTGTAATTCATTCTCATTCCTTAAACGAGACCTAAACATGCACCCAATGACACATGTATAATTTCCCACCAATTTTGCTTCACTAGAGCATGCGGTTGTAGTTCAAATTTGAATTATGGACTACATTAAATGCATAGAAAACGTAGTAATTAGTAATATATATACAATGGATAAACGAACCCTGAACAATTTCAAATTTTAGACCGACACTCCTGTTACTCTATGTTGCCTATAGAAAACCAGGTTTAAGGCAAGAAGAGGCATCGATTATCGTTTCGTCCACAAGAGGGGCATGTTTCCCTACCGGAACCACGAGGGTTGCGACAGACTCCGGTTTGTAAAAGGCTGTAATATAGCTTCTCCCAAATTGGATAATTATATATACCATGTAGTGACACCATACCAAGTTTCATGATTTCCTGGTGAGTTTTGGATTTACAGACATTTAAAAACCGAGATTCGCAATGTCTGTGGCCAGGACGGCGAGACGGTTGAATTCGTTCCCATTCGTTCCATGGTACCTAAAGATGCAACCCAAGGAAACATGTACGTTTTTTCTAGCCATTTTGGTGCACTGGAGCATGTGTTTGTAGTTCAAATTTGAATGGTTGACATTAAATGCCTAGAAAACTCAATTAATGAATAAAAAAGGTCAAACGAACCCTGGATAATTTCAAAGTTCAGTCCGAATCTCCAGTTGTTCCATGTCGTGTGTAGAATAAAATACAATGCTAGAAGAGGGAGTGATTATCATTTGGACCACAAGGGGACACGTTTCCCTATTGAAACAACGAGGGATCTTGCAACAGGCTCTGGTTTGTAGGAGGTTTGTAATAACGCTTGGCCCATATTGGCAATTTTTTTACCACTACATTTATGTGTCATGCCATGACACCATGCCAATAACGTTTGTAGGAGGTTTGTAATAACGCTTGGTTTGATGACTTTCTGGTGAGTTTAGGATTTATGGGGACTTAAAAACCGAGATTCGAAATGTTCGAGGAAGAGCCAGGATACCGGTACGGTTGTAATTCATTCCCATTCCTGGCATGAGACCTAAACATGCACCAAAGGACACATGTATAATTTTTCTAGCCATTTTGGTGAACTGAAGCATGAACTTGTAGTTCAGATTTGAATTATGGACATTAAGTGCCTAGGAAACTCAATTAGTGTATAATAAGGCCAAACAAACCCTGAATAATTTTAAATTTCAGCACGGATATCATGTGGTTCCATGTTGCCCGTGGAAGAAAATACAAGGAAAAAAGAGGCAGTGATTACGTTTCGCCCACAAGGGGAACACATTTTCTTATCAGAACCATGGGGCTTCTTTGGGAGAAGCTCCAGTTTTTGTAACAAGTTTGTAATAAAGCTTGGCCCAAATTGGACGATGTTTTTATCACGACATATATGTGCCATGACGTGGCGCCATGTCACCTTTGATGACTTTCTGGTGAGCTTAGGATTTATGGGGACTTAAAAACCGAGATTCAAAATGTTTGAGTACGAGCCATGACACCAGTACGGTTGTAATTCGTTCCCATTCCTGACATGGGACCTAAACATGCACCCAAGGACACATGTATAATTTTTCTATCCATTTTGGTAAACTGGAGCATGTATTTGTAGTTCAGATTTGAATTATGGACATTAAATGCCTAGGAAACTCAATTAGTGTATAAAAAGGCCAAATGAACCCTGAATATGTTTAAATTTCAGCACAGATATCCTGTCGTTCCATGTTGCCCGTAGAAGAAAATACAAGGTGAAAAGAGGTAGTGATTACGTTTCGCCCACAAGGGGGCCATGGTTCCTTATCGGAACCACGAGGCTTCTTTGAGAGAAGCTCCGGTTTGTAACAGGCTTGTAATAAAACTTGCGCCACAATGGACAAAAAAATTCCTCGACATCTAAGTGCGATGTCGTGACAACATGGCAGGTTTCACGATTTTCAGCTTAGTTTTGGATTAACGGGGATTTAAAAACCGAGATTCTTCTCACGAAATGTTTTCAAATAGCACACAGTTCACTCACGATATTCAATGAAAACTTCGTGGAAACCATATTTTAAAGTTTCATAAAAATCTAAAAAAAATGTGGGATGTTAAGAAGGTGATGTTTTATTGCGACACAAAATTTCAAGTTGAAAAACATTACGAGATGTGAGCTATGAAAAAGAAAAATTGGGCCCTGAATAGTGACATTACTATTCGGCACTATTCAACACTGATTTTGTCTTTTTCATAGCTCACATCTCTTAATGTGTTTCAACTTGAAATTTTGTGTGCCAATAAAACATCATCGTCTTAACATCCCGCATTTTTTTGAAACTTCAAACAAAATTTTCTCGTGGTTTTCACCGGTTTCCACCGAATGTTGGTTTCCGTATGATATCCCCCCCCCCCCCGCTGCGTGCACGATCTGAGTCCTGCGTTCTGATTGGCCAAAACCCAAACCCCACGGATCGTACGTCTGCATCGTTGGATGCTCCCAAATCGAAGGGCAACCCTGAGCCCTTTCGACAGCACATGCAGTACATGGGTAAGCACTATGCGCATGCGTCGTGTAGCTCACGCTTCCTTCTCTACTAGGTTTTCATTCAAAACAGGCTACCTTTTCTCGCCACTCCTCTCATATGTTTCCCGTCTCTTCTCCCATATATGCATGATGTAGATGTTTGTTAAATTCTTATAGTTCATCTCATCCAAAATCAATTAGTTTTGTAAAAAAATTGTTTTAAGATTCATGGAATTGTGCATTGTAAAGCTAAAAACAAATAGTGAAAATTCATTTAGAAAAAAAGGTTTGGGCAATTAAGAATGGAAGATTCTAGAGAACATAGGAGAAGTGCTTGTGTTTAGAGCTTTGTGCATTATGCTTAAGTTCATCCATGGAGTCTTCTAGGTTGTACATGTGGCAGAATCTGGTGGAATGTAGATGATATCCAACGACCAGTAGTGCTCGGATTTGCCATCTCTGTATCGTCGGATTGGCTTCATCTAACGAGCAACTTTCATAGTTATTCGCACACTATATATGTGTATAGATGTGTAGATATATATAGACGTGTACCATGCAAGACAAAATAAAGTTTGAGCGCATGCATGGGACGACCCCCCCCCCCCAGTGCCGCCTCGAAGTTGGGAAACTGACATCATAGGTATTGAACCAGGCTTGGAGTCGGGTACGGTGTTCGGTTTGTAATGTACCTAGCATGGCCCATCGAAGTTGTGCATTTGGGATTTAAACACATCATACACCATCGTACCCATGCATATTTTCGGGCCGCATGCAGTGTATAAGGGGTCTTCTGATCGACCATGTCTCTCTTGTGCAGTTTTTTGTGACAACATGGATATATGTGGGCTCCCCGAGTGTATATATATCATCCCTTTGACCGATAAAAAGGGCTATATGTTTGTTATGAATGGATTCCTCCTAGTCCATGTTAGGGCTAGTCACCGTCAAATGTCAGTCAACCAAAACTCGAGCTCATGCGTTGTCAAGATTCCCTCCCAGATGCTCGGATTGCTGGGTTCAACCTACATCAAACCCTGCATACGCATCTCATCCTTAACTACCTTGCCTTCATGGTTGCTGTCTATATCGAGAGGTAGGCACCACATCTAAATTTTACATTATTCTATATTGGAAACACACATCGCCCCTTCCCAACATACATCATTTTGGGCCGCATGCAAGAGGTGCTGGTTTTGTGGTCCCTCTTGTGCGATGTTTATCATGGTTCAATATATTGGCCCAAGCGGTTTATCGACAACAACAACTGTCATTTGACCAAACAAAAGTGATGTAGGGTAGAACCCTAATCGACCAATCTTTCACGAAAGGAGCGGATCACGCAAAAACACAAAGAACACGAGGGAGATCACGAGGCGAAACACAAGGGGAAACACGAGAGAATTACTAAACCAACAAGAAATAGTCACACATGTGCTAGATCCTCGAGTACATAAGAGATCACACGATCCATGGACAACTAAGGACGTTACAAAGGTAGCCGGTCTTCTCCGTGAGGAGGTCTTGAGGTTCTTCCTATAAAGGGGTCTTGAATCCGCTTGGGGGATCTTCTCCGTGAGGAGGCGCTATCTTTGAGGAGAAGGTAACCAAGTGGATGAGCAAAGCTCTCACACGAAATATGAGCTAATCCTTTGCTAACCCTAAAATGTAGGTAGGAGAAGAGTATATATAGTCTAGGTGGGAGACGGGGTACATGGGCCTCGGGCCGGATGTCCGGGTGTTCGCGGAGTGCCGGATGTCCGGGCTAGGGTGGCCGGACGTCCAGGCTGGAGGCGCTGGCCTTGCTGCTCTCTGGTTTGATGGTGTCCGGATTTTCGGGCCTGGCCGGATGTCCGGGCTGGGGCCGGATGTCCGGGGCCTGTAGATGCTTAGTGGCTGGATGTTGCTGTAGTCGAAGTCTCTAGTGGCCGGATGTCCGGGCTATGGAGATGCCTTTTTTGTCCTTCCGGCGTTCCTCTTCATCTGTGGACATGGCGGCTCGTACGTCTTCACGTGCATCTTCAGGAGGGTCCTCTTGGTACCTGATCATGCACAACGTCTCGGACTTCGGTATTAGCCATGTATTGAGAGGATCATATGTAATATCACTAAGGAGAGAAGTCACCTCGGTCTCGAGAGCTCTAGCTCTAGCTCGTGTCATGGGTCCTCTTAGCTCTTGTTGACGCAATGGTAGGTCCATGGGGATGACCGTAGGATGCTCTGCATCATCCCCCCTCCCTTGGGGAAGATCCAACCTCGGATTTAAATCCTCATCACCATGGTAGGGCGAGAGATCCTTGACGTTGAAGATGTCGCTCACAGAGTACTTGTTGCGCGGGAGGTCGATCTTGTAGGCATCGTTGTTGTACCGTTCAAGCACCTTGAAGGGTCCATCCGCTCGTGGTTGAAGTTTGGACTTGCATTCGTTGGGGAAGCGGTCCTTGCGAAGGTGTAGCCATGCAAGATCTCCAATGTTGAATACCACGGGGGGCTTGTTGATGTTGCGCTTGGTCGCAAGTCGTTGTACTTGGCGCTTGATGGTTTGCCTTGTATCTTCATGATCCTTCTTGAGATGGTTCACACGTGCACTTGTGTCCATATTGATGCGCTCTTGAAGTGGTAGAGGAAGGATGTACAATGGGGACAAAGGGTTGAATCCGTAGACGACCTCGAAGGGGGACTTGCTTGTTGTAGAGTGTCTTGCGCTGTTGTAGGCGAACTCGGTGATATGAAGACACTCCTCCCACTCCTTGATGTTCTTCTTGATTAGCACTCGAAGTAGAGCAGAGAGTGTGCAGTTGGTCACCTTCGTTTGGCCGTCGGTTTGATGATGGTAAGCCATGGAGAAGAGTAGCTTGATCCCATGTTTGGCGCATAGGGTCTTCCAAAAGTAGCTTAGGAACTTGACGTCGCGGTCCAAGACAATCGTCTTTGGCACTCCATGTAGACGCAATATTTCCCTGCAAAAGAGGTTGGCAACATGTGAAGCATCGTCTATCTTGTTGCAAGGAATAAAGTGTGCCATCTTGGAGAAACGGTCCACAACGACAAATATCTAATCCTTTCCATTTCTAGTCCTAGGCAAGCCAAGTACAAAATCCATGCTAATATCTTCCCATGGTTGATATGGAATTGGGAGAGGCATGTAAAGGCCATGGAATTGAGCATTGGACTTAGCTTTGCGACATGTAGAGCATCGGTGGTGAAACGGTTGACGTCGCGAAACATCTTGGGCCAATCGCAGTTCTTGGAGAGCATAGCGAAAGTCTTGTCGCGTCCAAAATGTCCCATTAAACCTCCTCCATGAGATTCCTGCAAAATAAACAAACGAAGAGAAGACTCGGGGATGCAAAGCTTGTTAGCTCTCATAAGATTTCCATCTTTGATGTATTAGCGTTCCCAAGATGTATGCGTCAAACATTTGGCATAAGGAGTAGCAAAAGTGGGATAATGCTCATACAAGTCTTTTATGTGCTCAAAGCCAATGACATCCAATTCAAGTTGAGTAGCAAGCATGCATATGCGGGAAAAGGGCATCTGCCACAATATTTTCCTTACTTTAATGTACTTGATGACATAAGGAAAAGACTCAATAAATTCACTCCATTTAGCATGACTCTTGTTCAACTTGGTTTGTCCTTTAAGGTACTGGATCGTTTCATGATCTGTATGAATGATAAATTCATGAGGGCGAAGATAATGTTCCCATTCATGTAAAACTCCCACTAAAGCATATTGCTCTTTGTCATAGATGGGGTAATTCAGTTGCGCTCCGGAGAGTTTCTCACTAAAGTAAGCTATGGGCCGCTTCTCTTACATTAACACACCTCCTATGCCATTACCGCTGGCATTGCAATGAATCTCAAAGGGCTTGTCAAAGATTGGTAAGGCAAGCACGGGGGCATGAGTAAGCAAGTTCTTAAGCTCATTGAAAGCGGTATCTTGGGATGGTCCCCCAAAAAAGGCGCATTCTTCTTGCTCAAAGCATGCAAAGGCGAAGCAATGGTGCTAAAATCTTTCACAAAGCAACTATAGAAACCCGCAAGGCCAAGAAAGCTATGCACTTGTTGCAAGGTGGTTGGTTGAGGCCAAGTCTTAACCAAGAGTCAAAGCTGGCTTGCTGCAATAACCCCACCACCTTCTTGAGAATGAGCATGTATAATAGGTTCTGATGTAAGACTTGCTGAGTACCTTGTACTCATGTTTGCTTATTTATTGTTTTCAGACGAAAACACTGCCCCTCCAATGGGTTTTATGTAGACCTTGATGTCGACGAGTGACTAGCCACCCAGGTGGTGATCCGGGCCATGGAGGGCCCTATGTAGATAGACAGGCTTCGAGAAGCCTTCTTTCTTTCTAGTGTCTGTACTCAGACTAGTTGCTTCCGCATGTGCTTGTATGATTGTATGACTTGAGTGTCGGGTCATGTGACCCCTATCTGTATGAACATGTTATGTATGGCTCTCTGGAGCCTTTAAATAAAGTACTGGAGTTGTAGAGTTTTGTTGTGATGCCATGTTGTATGTACTCATATCGGGCATATTGTGTGTATGATTGAAATGCTTGGTATGAGTGGGATCCGACAATCTAGTTGTTTATCCTTGGTAGCCTTTCTTATGGGGAAATGCAGTCTAGTGTTCCTCGAGCCATAGTAGTCCGCTATAGCCCGGTTCACCGGAGTCCTGCTAGCCCAGCACTACTGCTCAGGACACTTGACTGGCCGGCATGTGTTTCATGTCGTTCCTATGTCTGTCCCTTCGGAGAAATGTCACGCGGTGACTTCCAGAGTCCTGCCTAGCCTGCTACAGCCAGGGTTCCCCGAAGTCCTGTTAGCCCAGTGCTACAGCCTAGAATCATTCGCTGATGACTGACATGCTCGATGTGATTCATGTATGCCTGTCTCCATAGGTCTGTGCCGCTTTGGGTTCACGACTAGCCATGTCGGCCTGGGTTCTCTGTCATATGGATGCTAGTGACACTATCATATACGTGAGCCAAAAGGCGCAAATGGTCCCGGGCCATGGTAAGGCGACACCCGTGGGATACCGTGCGTGAGGCCGCAAAGTGATATGAGGTGTTACCGGCTAGATCGATGTGACTTGGAATCGGGGTCCTGACAGCGTTGGCATCAGAGCCGGACTGCCTATAGGTTTGTTGAGCCAAACTGGTCGATGTCGAGTCTAGAAATGCTTTAGTTATATGTAGGGGAATTGATTGTGGAAGGGAACGTAAGGCTCTTTTACTCCTTTACCTTATGTCCTCTGATGTGAGTCATTCTCTTCTCATTCAACGTGGGTTAAGGACTAGGCTCTCTTCTTCTATCAGGTTCACGTGTTACTAATCCGTGGTAGCTTATAGGATTGTTGTTACAAGCCCCAGTTCAATTTCTACTATTTTTAGTATGTTGCTAATTGGATCAGAACCTTGATATGATGTTGTTGAGTGGTATTGCAAACTGTTGTGGATGTCTCAAATCTTTTTCTAAGCATTTACAGCTGTTATGCTGTCCAATTTTCCCTAGAAATTCTATTGTTTTTGCATTGTGGTTGTGCTTTTAGATGGCCAACCGTGTTCAAAACCAAGTGGTTCGCCTGACCCGGTGCCTCGACGTGCCCGGTCATACTGCTATGTTAGTCCGGGTAATGATCGAGACGGGTTACCATTGGTATCCCGAATACACCGTTGAAGAGCAATTTCGAGACTTTAATCAAAGCCAATATTTCTGCACCGTCAGGATATTTCCTTCTTTTCCTGGATCTATGACTAGCCATGTCGGCTTTGGGTTCATGACTAGCCATGTCGGCCCGGGTTCTCTGTCATATGGATGCTAGCGACACTATCATATACGTGAGCCAAAAGGCGCAAACGATCCCGGTCCATGGTAAGGCGACACCCGTGGGATACCGTGCGTGAGGCCGCAAAGTGATATGAGGTGTTACCGGCTAGATCTATGTGACTTGGAATCGGGGTCTTGACACTCTGTTTGCTCTTGTTGTTGTAAATATGTAAAGCCAGCATTCAAGTTTTCAGCAAAGATTATGAACTAACCATATTCACAATAACATTTAGGTCTCATGTTTACTCATATCAATGACATAATGGACTAGCGAGCAATAATAATAAATCTTGGATGACAACACTTTCTCAAAACAATCATGATATGATATAACAGGATGGTATCTCACTAGCCCTTTCTGAGACCGCAAAACATAAATGCAGAGCACCTTTAAAGATCAATGACTGACTGGACATTGTAATTCATGGTAAAAGAGATCCAGTCAAGTCATACTCAATGTACACTAACAGTAATGAATGCAAATGATAGCGGTGCTCTCCAGCTGGTGCTTTTTAATAAGAGGGTGATGACTGAACATAAAAGTAAATAGATAGGCCCTTCACAGAGGGAAGCAGGGACTTGTAGAGGTGCCAGAGCTTGGTTTTGAAATAGATATGAACAATATTTTGAGCGGCATACTTTCATTGTCAACATAACAACCAAGAGATGGCGATATCTTCCATGCTACACACATTATAGGCGGTTCCCAAACAGATGGTAAAGTTTATACTCCCCCTCCACCAACAAGCATCAATCCATGGCTTGCTCAAAACAACGAGTGCCTCCAACTAACAACAGTCCTGGGGGAGTTTTGTTGGCAATTATTTTGATTTGTTTTTCATAAATCATGGGACTGGGCATCCCGGTGACCAGCCCTTTTCTCGTGAGTGAGGAGCAGAGTCCACTCCTCTTGAGAATAACCCACCTAACATGGAAGATATGGACATCCTAGTTGATACATGAGCTATTCGAGCATACAAAACAGAATGTTTATTTGAAGGTTTAGAGTTTGGCACATACAAATTTACTTGGGACGGCAGGTAGATACCGTATATAGGTAGGTATGATGGACTCATATGGAATAACTTTGGGGTTTATGGAATTGGATGCACAAGCAGTATTCCCGCCTAGTACAAGTGAAGGCTAGAAAAAGAGTAGGAAGCGACCAGCTAGAGAGCGACAACAGTCATGAACGTGCATTAAAATTATTCAACACCGAATGCAAGAATGAGTAGGATATAATGCACCATGAACATAAATATCATAGAGGCTATGTTGATTTTGTTTCAACTACATGCGTGAACATGTGCCAAGTCAAGCCACTCGAATCATTCAAAAGAGGATACCACCCTATCATACCACATCACAACCATTTTAATCGCATGTTGGCACACAAGGTAAACCATTATAAGCTCCTAGCTAATTAAGCATGGCATAAGCAACTATAATCTCTAATTGTCATTGCAAATATGTTTCTTTCATAATAGGCTGAATCAGGAACGATGAACTAATCATATTTACAAAAATAAGATAGGTCGAGTTCATACCAGCTTTTCTCATCTCAATAACTTCATCATAGAATCATCATTATTGCCTTTCACTTGCACGACCGAATAGTGTGGAAAATAATAATAGTGCACGTGCATTGGACTAAGCTGGAATATGCAAGCACTCAATTCAAGAGAGAAGACAAGGTAATATGGGCTCTTTGTTAGATAAACAATGATGCATATGAGAGCCACTCAACATTTTCATTATGGTCTTCTCCTATCGACCCCCAAAGAACAAGAAAAGAAATAAAACTATTTACACGGGAAAGCTCGCAACAAGCAAAAGAAGAACGAGAAATCTTTTTGGGTTTTATTTCTAATTAGTACTACAAGCATGGAAAGTAAACTAATTAAAAAAAGCTACAACTAATTTTTTTGTTTTTCTTAAGGTTTATCAAACACACAAGAAGAAAGCATAAAAAGGAAAATAAACTAGCATGGATGATACAATGAAAAAGTATGAGCACTGACAACTAGCAATGAGTGTGTGAACATAAATGTAATGTCGGTGGGAAATGCGTACTCCCCCGTGCTTAGGCTTTTGGCCTAAGTTGGTCTATGGCCAGGGCTGGCCTGGCAGATATCCAAAGTAATAGTTGGGGTCGTACTGTGAAGAAGCCTCGGATTGCCACTAGTTGGCAATCACCTCCGGATCCCACTGGTAATCAGACTGTCGTGGAGGATCAAATTGTGGTTCCGGCTCTGGCTCTGTAGCTGATGTAGGGTTCTGGTAGGCGTGAATGGCATCCAACGGAAGAAGATACTTGCCTGCAAATAAATCAAACAAGAAAGGAGCAGGCAAGGTAATAGTCTTAGGATGATTTTTACCAAATATTAATTTGTACTTAAGCGCCTTTTCCCTATTCTTAACAATAAAATCATGTGCTACCACACTCTTATAATCTAGATAAATAGGAGGCAGCAATTTCTCTTCCTTCTTGTAATGCCTAATAGGTATGTTAAAGTGTGCAGCGAGGCGCGAGGCGAAGATGCCTCCAAGGACGGGGCCCTTAGTACGGTTAAGATTTAACCGCTTTGCAACAAAAGCGCCCATACTAAATGTGTCATCACGAAATAAGGCATGGCACAAAATAACAATATCAGGGCCACTCAGGTTTCCACAGTTTCCATGCCCAATTAAGCATCTACTAGGAAAATAGCAAAGTAGCGTAGAACAGGAAAGTGTATGCTAGTAATTCGTGCGTCGGAAACCTTCCTCGTTTCCCCTACAGCAATGGTATTAATAAACACATCCACATCGTCACTATGTGGTTCCTCTACACTGCCCTCGAAAGGGATCAAACAAACCCAACAAAAATCATGAAGTGACATCTCCTTATGCTCATCATATAAATAAATTTCCACCATAGGTGGTGAGCTCCTAGCATGGAAATGAATGTTTTGCACAAAGATATTGGTGAGTAAGAGATATGGTTCGCGTCGGTCATGGAGGAAGGCGGTGAGGCCTGCATTCTCAGCCAATTCATAGAAATCATCATAAATCTCGGCTGCTCTCAAGAAATCATCACAAGGCCATTCACATGGCCGAACCTCCGCTGTGCAAGGAAGATTATATTTGGGCTTCTTATCCTCCTCACTTTGCTTATCCTTTGAGCTTCGGCCCGATGAGCCCCTCAAAAATCTCTTCATCTTTTTCTGAAAATTTCTGAAATTTTTAGTAACTTCAAAATAGAAGTGAACCAAACTCAACAAAATTGATTGCAACTACTCCTACAAGTGCCTAGAGGATATATCATGCATTAAAACTACTTTTGACCATATAAATTTGACATGCAAGCTCAAGAACAGGGTCACCTAAGCAGCAAAAATATGCAATGAATAAAGCACTAGAACAAAAACTAATTGGACCATTGGAGGAGTCACATACCAAGGAACAATCCCCCAAAGCAGTTTTTTAAATGGAGCTTTGAGCAAGGAGATCGAAAATGGCAGCAAAATGAGCTTTGACTCGGGTTTGAGCTGGTTGGTGCTTTTTGTGGGGGGAAGAAGGAGTGTGTGGTAGCTGGAATAAGTGGAGGGGAGCCACCGTGGGACCACGAGGCAGGGGGCGCGCCCAGGGGGTAGGGCGCGCCCTGGGCCCTCGTGGCCAGGTACTTGCTCCCCCTGCCGTGTTCTCAGTGCCAGATATTCTCAAATATTCCATAAAAATAATATTTAAATTTCAGGGCATTTGGAGAACTTTTATTTTCGGGGTATTTTTTATTGCATGGATAATTCAGAAAACTGACAGAATATACTATTTTTGCTTTATTTCAACTAAATAATAGAAAGTAAAAAGAGGGTACAGAGAGTTGTGTTTTCTAAATTCATCCATCTCATGCTCATCAAAAGGAATCCACTAGCAAGGTTGATCAGGTCTTGTTAACAAACTCATTCCGAGTAACATGGAACCGGAGAATTTTAGAATAACACTAGGCTACCTCGACGGGGATATGCACATCCCCAAAAATAAGAATATCATATTTCTTATTGACAGTAGGAAGAGGAAATTCAAAACCTCCAATAGTAATTGTTGAAATTTTTCCAATAGAATTGCTACTGTGGACTTGAGGTTGTTTCCTCGAAAAGTGTACCGTATACTCATTACCATTAACATGAAAAGTGACATTGCCTTTGGTGCAATCAATAACAACCCCTGCAAAATTCAAAAAGGGTCTTCCAAGAATAATAGACATACTATCGTCCTCCGGAATATCAAGAATAACAAAGTCTGTTAAAATAGTAACGTTTGCAACCACAATAGGCACATCCTCACAAATACCGACAGGTATATCAGTTGATTTATCAGCCATTTGCAAAGATATTTCAGTAGGTGTCAACTTATTCAAATCAAGTCTATGATATGAAGAGAGAGGTATAACACTAACACCGGCTCCAAGAACACATAAAGCCGTTTTAACATAGTTTCTTTCAATGGAGCATGGTATAGTTGGTACTCCGGGATCTCCTAGTTTCTTAGGTATTCCACCCTTGATAGTATAATTAGCAAGCATGGTGGAAATTTTAGCTTCCGGTATCTTTCTTTTATTAGTAACAATATCTTTCATGTACTTAGCATAAGGATTCATTTTGATCATATCAGTCAAATGCATACGCAAGAAGATAGGTCTAATCATTTCAGCAAAGTGCTCAAAATCCTCATCATCCTTTTTCTTGGATGGTTTAGGAGGAAAAGGCATGGGTTTCTGAACCCATGGTTCTCTTTCTTTACCATGCTTCCTAGCAACAAAGTCTCTCTTATCATAACGTTGATTCTTTGATTGTGGGTTATCAGGATCAACAACAGGTTCAATTTCTACATCATTATCATTGCTAGGTTGAGCATCAACATGAACATCATCATTAACATTATCACTAGGTTCATGTTCATTAACGAATTGTGTTTCAGCATCAGAAATAGAAATATCATTGGGATTCTCAGGTGTGTCATCAACAGGTTGACTAGAAGCATGCAAAGTCCTATCATTTTTATTCTTCTTCTTAGAAGGACTAGGTGCATCTACATTATTTCTCTAAGAATCCTGCTCAATTCTCTTAGGATTTCCTTCAGGATACAAAGGTTCCTGAGTCATTTTACCACCTCTAGTCATAACTCTAACAGCATTATCATTTTTCTTACTACATAATTCATTGAGCAAATCATTCTGAGCTTTAAGTACTTGTTCTACTTGAGTGGTAACCATAGAAGCATGTTTACTAATAAGTTTTAGTTCACCTTTAACACTAGCCATATAATCACTCAAGTGTTCAATCATATAAGCATTATGTTTCAATTGTCTACCAACATAAGCATTAAAATCTTCTTGCTTAACCATAAAGTTATCAAACTCATCTAAGCATTGGCTAGCAAACTTAGTAGGAGGGATTTCAGCTTTATCATATCTATAGAGAGAATTTACCTTTACTACCAGTGTCGAGTTATCAAGACCATGTATTTCTTCAATAGGCAGTAAATTAAGACCATGTATTTCTTTAATAGGAGGTAAATTCTTAACACCTTCAGCTTTAATGCCTTTTTCCTTCATAGATTTCTTTGCCTCTTGCATATCTTCAGGGCTGAGAAATAGAATACCCCTTTTCTTCAGAGTTGGCTCAAGAGTTGGTTCAGGAATTGGATCAGGGATTAGATCAGGAAGTGTCCAATTATTTTCATTAGTCAACATATTATTCAATAGAATTTCAGCTTCATCTGGTGTTCTTTCCCCGAAAACACAACCAGCACAACTATCCAGGTGGTCTCTAGAAGCAACGGTTAGTCCATTATAAAAGATATCAAGTATTTCATTTTTCTTAAGAGGATGATCAGGCAAAGTATTAAGTACTTGGAGAAGCCTCCCCAAGCTTGTGGGAGACTCTCTTCTTCAATTTGCACAAAATTATATATTTCCCTTAAAGCAGCTTGTTTCTTATGAGCGGGGAAATATTTAGCAGAGAAGTAATAAATCATATCCTAGGGACTACGCACACAACCAGGATCAAGAGAATTAAACCATATCTTAGCATCACCCTTTAATGAGAACGGAAATAATTTAAGGATATAATAATAGCGAGTTTTCTCATCATTAGTGAACAGGGTGGCTATATCATTTAATTTAGTAAGATGTGCCACAACAGTTTCAGATTCATAGCCATAGAAAGGATCAGATTCATATAAAGTAATTATCTCAGGATCAACAGAGAAATCATAATCCTTATCAGTAACAAAGATAGGTGAAGTAGCATAAGCAGGATCATATTTCATTCTAGCATTCAGAGTTTTTTGTTTTAGCTTAGCTAATAATTTCTTAAGATCACTCCTATCATTGCAAGCAAGAAAATCTCTAGCAGTTTCTTCATCCATAACATAGCCCTCAGGCATAACAGGTAATTCATATCTAGAGGGAGAATCTTCACCATCACTTTCATCAATATTATCAGTTTCAATAATTTCATTCTCTCTAGCCCTTGCAAGTTGTTCATCAAGAAATTCACCAAGTGGCACAGTATTATCATGAATAGGAGTAGTTTCTCATAAGTATCATGCATAGCGGAAATGGCATCATCAATAACATGCGATATATCATAATTAATAGCAGAAGCAGGTTGAGGTGTCGCAAGTTTACTCAAAACAGAAGGTGAATCAAGTGCAGAGCTAGATGGCAATTCCTTACCTCCCCTCGTAGTTGAGGGATAAATCTTGGTTCTTGGATCTTTCAAGTTCTTCATAATGATAAGCAGATATAAATGCCAAGTGACTCAAAGAATAGAGCTATGCTCCCCGACAATAGCGCCAGAAAATAGTCTTGATAACCCACAAGTATAGGGGATCACAACAGTTTTCGAGGGTAGAGTATTCAACCCAAATTTATTGATTCGACACAAAGGTAGCCAAAGAATATTCTCAAGTATTAGCAGCTAAGTTGTCAATTCAACCACACCTGGAAATTTAATATCTGCAGCAAAGTGTTTAGTAGCAAAGTAATATGATAGTAGTGGTAACGGTAGCAAAAGTAATATTTTTGGTGTTTTATAGTGATGATAACAATAAAAATAGAAAAGTAAATAAGCGAAGAACAATATATGGAAAGCTCGTAGGCAATGGATCGATGATAGAGAATTATGCCAGATGCGGTTCATCATGTAACAGTCATAACCTAGGATGACACAGAAATAGCTCCAGTTCATCAATGTAATGTAGGCATGTATTCCGAATATAGTCCTATGTGCTTATGGAAAAGAACTTGTATGACATCTTTTGTCCTACCCTCCCGTGGCAGCGGGGTCCTAGCGGAAACTAAGGGATATTAAGGCCTCCTTTTAACAGAGTACCAGACCAAAGCATTAACACATAGTGAATACATGAACTCCTCAAACTACGATCATCACCGGGAGTGGTCCTGATTATTGTCACTTCGGGGTTTCCGGATCATAACACATAGTAGGTGACTATAGACTTGCAAGATAGGATCAGGAACTCTCATATATTGATGAAAAACATAATAGGTTCATATCTGAAATCATGGCACTCGGGCCCTAGTGACAAGCATTAAGCATAGCAAATTCATAGCAACATCAATCTCAGAACATAGTGGATACTAGGGATCAAACCCTAACAAAACTAACACGATTACGTGATAAATATCATCCAACCCATCACCGTCCATTAAGCCTATGATGGAATTACTCACGCACGATGGTGAGCATCATGAAATTGGTGATGGAAGAAGGTTGATGATGACGATGGCGATGGATTCCCCTCTTCAAAGCCACGAACGGACTCCAGATCAGCCCTCCCGGGAGAGTTTAGGGCTTGGCAGCGGCTCCGTATCGTAAAACGCGATGAATCCTTCTCCTTGGTTTTTTCCCCGAAAGTGAATATATGGAGTCAGGGTTCAGGTCGGTGGAGCGTAAGGGGGCCCACGAGGCAGGGGGCGCCTAGGGGGTAGGGCGCGCCCCCACCCTCGTGGACAGGTGGAGGCCCCCCTAACATGGATCTTCCTTCCAGTATTTTTTATATATTCGAAAATAATACTACGTTGATTTTCATGTCATTCTGAGAACTTTTATTTCTGCACAAAAATAACACCATGGCAATTCTGCTGAAAACAACATCAGTCCCGGTTAGTTCCATTGAAATCATGCAAGTTAAGAGTTCAAAACAAGGGCAAAAGTGTTTGGGAAAGTAGATACGATGGAGACATATCAATGACAACCTTGTGACACAAGAGATGATACCAAGATATGCAACAATTATGTATGTATGCTATGGGAAGTATGATCACTAATGTACACAAGTCTCGTTGCGGGCAATACTCAAAGGCTAGTCTCGATGGGTAAGCGACACAAAGGAGTAAGGCTATGATGGCTATCAAAGTAATGGCAACAGTGATATGTCCGATACCAAGACAAGGTTACCGTTCTTACTTATGGTATGGTATCAAAATGGTGGCACGAATACCAAGATGAGGTCGAGGTGGTCGTTGTTGATGACGCGTCCGTGGCGAAGATGAGCGGCGGTGATGTTGATGTCGAACCGTTCCTAAATAGCCAAAACACAAGTAGGACACAGAACCGGAACTCAAATTCTCAAAGAAAAATTGGACCAAAATTGTCGGAGTTGGACGTGGTAAGCGATGGTGGTGGTATGCGGAAGTGGTGGTGGTATGCGGAAGTATATGTGGGCACCGAAACGAAATTTGTCAAAATATGGACGGAAATGGGCGATGGAGAGGAAGTGATGCTGCCAGGGGCCGGATGTCCGGGCTCTGGATCCGAGGACGAACGTGATGAACACCGCGAGGAGAGCTCAAATCCGGGAAAAATTCGGCGGAATTTGTGGATGGAAAGCTAGATCTACCTACAACACACGAAATTCATGGATCAAATCTAACAAAACTTCATCACACCAACAAATCACAAAAAAAAATTGGGGCTATTTTGTGGGGAATTTTCAAATTAGGGACAAATCAACAAAAACCAGGCTAGAAACACAACGGGGAGGCTCCGAAATCATGATCAACGTGGCTCTGATACCATGATGATGTAGGGTAGAACCCTAATCAGCCGATCTTTCACGAAAGGAGCGGATCCCTCGAAGAACATGAGGGAAATCACGAGGGGAAACACAAGGGGAAACACGAGAGAATCACTGAACCAACAAGAAATAGTCACACATGTGCTAGATCCTCGAGTACATAAGATATCACATGATCCACGGACAACTAAGGACGATACAAAGGTAGCCGGTCTTCTCCGTGAGGAGGTCCTGTGGTTCTTCCCGTAAAGGGGTCTTGAATTCGCTTGGGGAATCTTCTCTGAGGAGGCGCTCACACACAAAATACGAGCTAATCCTTTGCTAACCCTAAAACGTAGGGAGGAGAAGAGTATATATAATCTAGGTGGGCGAAGGGGTACACGGGCCTCGGGTCCTTATACTGTGCACAAACAGGGGAGGTCAGTCGTCCGGGCGTCGGGCCGGATGTCCGGGCGTTCGCGGAGGGCCAGATGTCCGGGCTGGGGTGGCTGGACGTCCAGGCTGGAGGCGCTGGCCTTGCTGCTATCTGGTTTGATGGTGTCTGGATATCCGGGCTTGAGGCCAGATGTCCGGGGCCTATAGATGCTCGGCCGCTGGATGTTGCTGTAGTCGAAGTCTCCAGTGGCCGGATGTCCGGGCCGTGGAGATGCCTTTTTCTCCTTTCGGTGTTCCTCTTCATCGGTGGACTTGGCGGCTTGTACGTCTTCACGTGCATCTTCGGGAGAGTCCTCTTGGTACCTGATCATGCACAACGTCTCGGACTTAGGTAGTAGCCATGTCTCAAGAGGATTATATGTAATATCACTAAGGAGAGAAGGCACCTCAGTCTCGAGAGTTCTAGCTCTAGCTTGTGTCATGGGTCCTCTTGGCTCTTGTTGAGGCGATGGTAGGTCCATGGGGATGACCATAGGATGCTCCGCATCACAAAGATTCATTGCTCCGTCTTATGGTAGGTCATGTCGACATGCATGTATGACCAAAGTATCGATCATTACGTGCATCCGCCCAGATGACACGAAGTGGGAGGTGGTGGGCCAAGCATCCTAGCTAGGTACGACATTATGTCATTATATATATCCTAGCTAGGTGGTTGTTATGGTGCTTTCAGGTTTGCGAGGCAGGTGCCACCTCAGATTTAAACATCCCCAATATTCGTACTTATATTTGGCCACCTCCAGGTGGTTCTTGACTTATGGCCCCACTCATCGACCTTCAATGACGCACCCAACCATGGGCCTGCGGGGTCAAAGTTGTGCATTGGAATTTTGAACATCACATACCACCCTTTTCACTCATATATATTTGGGCCACATGCTGGTGTGGTGATACGTCTCCAACGTATCTATAATTTTTGATTGCTGCATGCTATATTATCTACTGTTTTGGACATTATTGGGCTTTATTATCCACTTTTATATTATTTTTGGGACTAACCTATTAACCGGAGGCCCAGTCCAGAATTGTTGCTTTTTGCCCGTTTTAGGGTTTCGAAGAAAAGGAATATCATACGGAGTCCAAACGGAATGAAACCTTCGGGAACGTGATTTTCTCACTGAATACAACTCAGGAGAACTGGACCCTACGTCAAGCCAATTAACAGGAGGCCACGAGGTAGGGGGGCGCACCTGCCCCCCCCCCCCAGGCGCGCCCTCCACCCTCGTGGGCCCCCTGTTGCTCCACCAACGTACTTCTTCCTCCTATATATACCCACGTACCCCCAAACAATCAGATACGGAGCCAAAACCCGAATTCCACCGCCATAACTTTCTATATCCACGAGATCCCATCTCGGGGCCTGTTCTGGAGGTCCACCGGAGGGAGCATCGATCACGGAGGGCTTCTACATCAACACCATAGCCTCTCCGATGAAGTGTGAGTAGTTTACTTCAGACCTACGGGTCCATAGTTAGTAGCCAGATGGCTTCTTTTCTCTTTTTGGATCTCAATACAATGTTCTCCCCCTCTCTTGTGGAGATCTATTCAATGTAATCTTCTTTTTACGGTGTGTTTGTTGAGACCGATGAATCGTGGGTTTATGATCAAGTCTATCTATGAATAATATTTGAATCTTCTCTGAATTCTTTTATGTATGATTGGTTGTCTTTGCAAGTCTCTTTGAATTATCAGTTTGGTTTGGCCTACTAGATTGATCTTTCTTGTAACGGGAGAACTGCTTAGCTTTGGGTTCAATCTTGTGGTGTCCTTTCCTGGTGACAGTAAGGGCAGCAAGGCACGTATTGTATTGTTGCCATCAAGGATAACAAGATGGGGTTTTCTTCATATTGCATGAGTCTATCCCTCTACATCATGTCATCTTTCTTAAGGCGTTACTCTGTTTTTAACTTAATACTCTAGATGCTTGTTGGATAGCGGTCGATGAGTGGAGTAATAGAGTAGATGCCGGCAGGAGTCGGTCTACTTGTCTTGGACGTGATGCCTATGTACATGATCATACCTAGAAATTCTCATAACTATGCTCAATTCTGTCAATTGCTCAACAGTAATTTGTTCACCCACCGTAGAATACTTATGCTCTCGAGAGAAGACACGAGTGAAACCTATGGCCCCCGGGTCTATCTTTATCATATTAATCTCCTACTACTTAGTTATTTACTTTGCTATTTACTTTGCCTTTATTTTACTTTGCATCTTTATCATAAAAATACCAAAAATATTATCTTATCATATCTGTCAGTTCTCACTCTCGTAAGTGGCCCTATAGGGATTGACAACCCCTACTTGCGTTGGTTGCGATGATTTATTTGTTTTGTGCAGGTACGAGAGACTCACGCGTAGCCTCCTACTCGATTGATACCTTGGTGCTCAAAAACTTAGGGAAATACTTACGCTACTTTGCCGCATCATCCCTTCCTCTTCGGCGAAAACCAACGCGGTGCTAAAAGAGGTAGCAAGAAGGATTTCTGGCGCCGTTGCCGGGGAGGTCTACGCAAAAGTCAACATACCAAGTACCCGTCACATACCCTTATCTCCCGCATTACATTATTTGCCATTTTCCTCTCGTTTTCCTCTCCCCCCAATTCACCCTTGCCATTTTATTCGCCCTATCTCTCTCTATCCTCCCTCTCTTTCTCTATTTGCCCCTTTTTGTCCGCTTGCTTTTTGTTTGCTTGTGTGTTAGTTTGCTTGCTTGTCGTTATGGCTACTCCCTTATCTTCTCCGTTGACCCCTGAGTTCGAAATCTTTCACTTTAAACAAAGGATAGGAGAAAACTTAAAAGATGCCTGGTTGAGAATATTGGAATCTGATCGTAATTGTACCTCTGAAATAAATCTGAGAATTTTGCTTCGCAATTTTTATGTTGGATTAAATATGTCTCATAGACAACTCTTGGATTGCGTTGCCAAAGGCAATTTTATTGAAATGGATCCCCATATTGCACTTGAAATTATAGAAGGTATAGTGGGAACACTACATCAACAAAAGGGTCCTCATCCTACCCAGGAAGAGACACAAGTTTTTGAAAAAATTTGTGAAGTTACTAAAATCTTGCAGAAATCTCTTGAACCTCTTAAGAACATTAGTGGAAATATTCATCGCATGAATATGTTGATCACCCTTTGCAATAAGCGGTTGGATTCGTTAGATCTAAAAATTTCAGAATATGAAGGGAAATGTAAAGAACCTCCCGGATTCGAACTTGATTCCTCTAAAAAGTTGAAAACCAAAGATGGCAATACCTAGATCTATTTTGCTTGTCATGCCTAGCTAGGGGCATTAAACGATAGCGCTTGTTGGGAGGCAACCCAATTTTATACCTTGATTTTTGCTCCTGCTTAGTAATAAATAAATTATTTAGCCTCTGTTTTGGTTGTCTTTTTTGTGTTTAATTAGTGTTTGTGCCAAGTAGAACCGTTGGGAAGACTTGGGGAAAGTCTTGTTGAACTTGCTCTAAAAAAACAGAAACTTTAGCGCTCACGAGAGCTGCTGTCATTTTTATTTGGAAAGTTCTATTTAGTTAATTCTTTTTTCAGATGATTAACATATAAATTCCTCACGTCCAGAAATTTATTTTAGAATTTTTGGGGTTCCAGATCTTGCGCTAGCTACATATTACTACAGACTGTTCTGTTTTTGACAGATTCTGTTTTGCGTGTGTTGTTTGCTTATTTTGATGAATCTATGGCTAGTAAATTAGTTTATAAACCATACAAAAGCTGGAATACAGTAGCTATAACACCCATATAAATAAAGAATGAGTTCATTACTGTACATTGAAGTGGTCTTTTGTTTTCTTTCGCTAATGGAGCTCACGAGATTTTCTACTTTAAGTTTTGTATTGTGAAGTTTTCAAGTTTTGGTTAAAGATTTGATGGATTATGGAATAAGGTGTGGCAAGAGCCTAAGCTTGGGGATGCCCATGGCACCCCCAAGATAAAATAAGGATACCTAAAGCCAAAGCTTGGGGATGCCACGGAAGGCATCCCCTCTTTCGTCTACTTCTATCGGTAACTTTACTTGGAGCTATATTTTTATTTACCACATGATATGTGTTTTACTTGGAGCGTCTTGTATGATTTGAGTCTTTGCTTATTATTTTACTCCTTGCTGCACACATCTTTTGAGAGATCCATACATGATTTGGAATTTGTTAGGATACTCTATGTGCTTCGCTTATATCTTTTGAGTTATATAATTTTGCTCTAGTGCTTCACTTATATCTTTTAGACCACTGTGGTGGATTTGTTTTATAGAAACTATTGATCTCTCATGCTTCACTTAGATTATTTTGAGAGTCTTAATAGCATGGTAATTTGCTTAAAATCCTAATATGCTTGGTATGCAAGATTAATAATAAAACTTTCTTATGAGTGTGTCGAATACTAAGAGAAGTTTGATGCTTGATGATTGTTTTGAGACATGGAGGTAATAATATCAAAGTCGTGCTAGTTGAGCCGTTGTGAAATTGAGAAATACTTGTGTTGAGGTTTTCAAGTCCCGTAGCATGCATGCATGGTAAACGTTATGTAACAAATTTGAAACATGAGGTGTTATTTGATTGTCTTCCTTATGAGTGGCGGTCGGGGAAGAGCGATGGTCTTTTCCTACCAATCTATCCCCCTAGGAGCATGCGCGTAGTACCGAGATTTTTGATGACTTGTAGATTTTTGCAATAAGTATGTGATTTCTTTACGACTAATGTTGAGTCCATGGATTATTCGCACTCTCACCCTTCCATCCTTGCTAGCCTCTTTAGTACCGTGCATTGCCCTTTCTCACATTGAGAGTTGGCGCAAACTTCGCTGGTGCATCCAAACCCCGTGATATGATACGCTCTTTCACACATAAGCCTCCTTATATCTTCCTCAAAACAGCCACCATACCTACCTATTATGGCATTTCCATAGCCATTCGAAGATATATTGCCATGCAACTTTCCATCATTCCGTTCATCATGACACATTCATCATTGTCATATTGCTTAGCGTGATCATGTAGTTGACATAGTATTTGTGGCAAAGCCACCGTTCATAATTCTTTCATACATGTCACTCTTGGTTCATTGCATATCCCGGTACACCGCCGGAGGCATTCATATAGAGTCATCTTTAGTTCTAGTATCGAGTTGTAATCATTCAGTTGTAAATAAATAGAAATGTGATGATCATCATTTTCTAGAGCATTGTCCCAAGTGAGGAATATAAAAAAAGAGAAAGGCCATAAAAAATAGAAGGCCCAAAAAAGAGAAAGGCCATAAAAAAGGGAGAAAAGGCCCAAAAAATGAATAAAAAAATGAGAGAAAAAGAGAGAAGGGACAATGTTACTATCCTTTGCCACACTTGTGCTTCAAAGTAGCACCATGATCTTCATAGTAGAGAGTCTCTCATGTTATTACTTTCATACACTAGTAGGAATTTTTGATTATAGAACTTGGCTTGTATATTCCAACAATGGGCCTCCTCAAGTGTCCAATTTTCAAGCATATGCCATGTTTATCTGTATTTACTTGTTAGGTTCGTTGAAGTGAGACTGTCCAGTTTTCAATGGCTATATTTGGTTGTTATACTGGTCATTTATGCCTTGTTCATTTCAGTCATTCAAAATGTGTGGTTCATTATGTGCAAGTCGGAACTATGCCGCTCGACTACATCAATACCAGTTTCGACGGCTATATTTGGTTCCAGTTATTCCTAGTATAGTTAACACATGCCCTTTATTTTCAGTTTTACACATTTATCCAGTTTGATGTTTAAGCATTACATACGTTCTACTCCCTCCGTTCCAAATTACTCATCGCAGAAATGGATGTATCTAGAACTAAAATACATCTAGATATATGCATACTTGCGACAAGTAATTCAGAACGAAGGGAGTACTCATTTTCAACAATGCCAGTTTGAAGAGCAATATTTGATGGCTGTTAAGCCTGCTGTTGGTAACATTGCCTTCCATTTTATATATGCTTTAACAGCATGCTAAAACCAACACATTCAAGCTATAATTTGGAGATGATGTTGTTTACCTTTGCTATATTTGTTTGATGTTAAGATTGATGTACTTCTCATGCCTTTCCACTACTTATGCAAGACAACAACGAGAGTGGCCACCATTTTCCGCCGAGGCTAGCTTCATCCCTCGGCTTGTACTCCCCTCGTCGTTCCATAATGTAGTGCATATAGATCCAGGCCTGGACACTAGTTAGCTTCTAATATTGACTTGTTTCTTGTAGGTACATATGCCCTTGGCAAAGATCCACGAATCGAGCCTTTTTGCGTATGGGGCAATGAGATATTGATGAACAAGCATCAAGTGAGGAAACTGATAAGGATTATTAGCAAAAATATACGAATGGTGGCAAGAAAATTATTTGTTTATGCTCTATCAAACACAACAGTGAGTTGTAGGATGGTAACTACAAATTCTGCAACCTTCTCTTTTTACTGCCCATAATGAGTTGTTAGACAACAATGTCTGAATCTTTTTCCTTCCCAATGGTTCCCGAAGCAGTTCACTCAAGATTACCTTGCAAAGTACATGATTGGTGGGCACGCAATGAAGGTTAAAGTATTTTATCCAGACTAGAATGAGCATCGAGAATTCCTAATGAAGACAATGAAGGATGGACGGGTAGCCATCACAAGGGGTTGGCCTAGAGTCGTGCGTGCCTTACGCATGGAGGAGGGCACAATATGGGCATTCCGCTTCACCTTCTCCAGCAACCAGAATATCTTTCACCTCTCTCTTTACAGTCTTTAGTATAGTTGTGGTTCATCATTCTTTACTTGGTGCTTCTGTAGTTCTTCAGTATATGTACATGTGCATTGAATTATGGATTCGTGGTTGAACCTATATTTGTAATAAACATGGTTGGATATGAAATAAGTGATTGCATACTTTCAAATTCATAACATTTGATTTTTAAATTAGGGATTAATTCGATTACTTATGGATTAATTATGGATTAAATAGGGATTACACTACACACGGTTTGCGAAAGCGAAATGTCTGCTATATACGTGGAGATCAGAAACATTTGTAGGATCCACTACGTGTGCGATCAATCTCCACTGCACACACGACTTTCTCTTGAAAACTATTTGCGTTAGGCGACCTTGCGCAAACGTTTATGACATAAAAAGTGTGTGTGATGGACAGCCTTTGCCACACAATTTCTTTCTATGCACCATGTGTGATACATTCAATAACACAAACGATAAAATTATTAATATCATGTGCAATGGCAACGCTATCACAAACGATTTAACAAGAAGAATTATGTGTGATGTACCAGTGAATGGGAACGTTTTCCTTGGAGCGACTGTGTGGGATGTACATACGAATAGAAACATTTAGCGGGGACTGGCTGTGTGGGATGTACTTGTGACCGGAAACAATTTTGCCGTATAATTGTATTTTTAGCTCTACTGTACGTATTTCCATATTTGACCGCACACGACCTCATTTTGTCAAACGTGTGTGCCAGGAGGGCATATTCCCAACGGTTTCTGGGTTGTGTGGGAAGGACCCTCCTATCTCCCACACTCACTTGGCGACGGTTCCGGATGCCGTCGCGGAAAGGGGTTTTAAACCGTTTGTTTAGGAACGACGCACAGCAGTGATAGACTAGTAACATTCTATGTGACTACCCATTGTGGCTAGTCTTAATTATGTCACTCTATTGTGTACTTGCTCTAATGCATAGTATCATAGAGTAGCTAGTATCATGTGTATTACTTTATTTATATTGTCATGCATGACACATAGTAGCATAGCATTTATTATGATACGGTTTCATGCATGATATGATACTTAACCCTCTCTTTCTTTAGTTAATTAATTCTATGACAGCTCATCAAAATTTCCTAGTTGGCACGCATGATACTAGCTATGATACCCCTTACTATCAGCCTAGCAAAGGTGTACACATCATTTGTGCGTCGCTTTGTGAGTTTCATCCGTTTGTTCGAGAAGCAGGGAGAAGTTTCAAACATTTCGGCCGCGAGGTGCAGCCATTCGCATAGGCCAAGTTGGTATTTTAATTACAGGAAATTCAGATGGAGTTTGGACATCATCAAAATTGATGTTTGCCTGTGGCGTGCTCTCACGATCCGGTGGAAAAAAATTGGTAAAGTTTGGCACAAGTTTTGATGACCACTCGTTCCAAACCGGTGCATCTCACATGAAGGATCATGGTTTTCCAAAAGGAGACATGTCAATTCAATCTCCTGTGGCCGGTGACTTCATCGTTTCACCTCATAAAAATTTCCCCACGGTACGGAATCACCAATATACCACGTGTTTGATTTTCTGGCGCATTTGAGGTATCGTTAGCTATATTTAAGACATTTTTTGATATTAACATGCATTTTGTGCATAAAATAAAATTACAACCGGAACTGCATGTGCTGTTGAAAGGGATGAGGATCCCCGTTCGATCTGGGAGCATCCAACGGTGCAGACGTACGATCCGTGGGGTTTGGGTTCTGGCCAATTAGAAAGCACGACTCAGATCGTGGGCGGGGTGTCAGGACCCCGATTCCAAGTCACATCGATCTAGCCGGTAACACCTCATATCACATTGCGGCCTCACGCACGGTATCCCCACGGGTGTCGCCTTACCATGGCCCGGGACCATTTGCGCCTTTTGGCTCACGTATATGATAGTGTTGTTAGCATCCATATGACAGAGAACCCGGGCCGACATGGCTAGTCGAGAACCCTAAGCGGCACAGACCTATGGGGACATGCATACATGAATCACATCGAGCATGTCGGTCATCAGCGAGTGAATCCGGGCTGTAGCACTGGGCTTACAGGACTCCGGGGAACCCGGGCTGTAGCAGGCTAGGCAGGACTCCGGATGTCACCGTGTGACATTTCCCCGAAGGGACAGACATAGTTACGAAGTGAAGGACATGCCGGTCAGTTAAGTGTCCTGAGCAGTAATGCTGGGCTAGCAGGACTCCGGTGAACCGAGCTGTAGCGGACTACTATGGCTCGAGGAACACTAGACTACATTTCCCCATAAGAAAGGCTGCCAAGGATAAACAACTAGATTGTCGGATCCCACACATACGAACCATTTCAATCATACACACAATATTCTCGATATGTGTAAATACAACATGGCATCACAACAAAACTCTACAACTCAAGTACTTTATTTAAAGGCTCCAGAGAGCCATACATAACATGTTCATACAGGTAGGGGTCACATGACCCGACACTCAAGTCATACAAGCATACAAGCACATGCGGAAGCAAATAGTCTGAGTACAGACACTAGAAAGAAAGATGGCTTCTCGAAGCCTGTCTATCTACATAGGGCCGTCCATGGCCAGGATCACCACCTAGGCTGCAAGTCACTCATCGACATCAAGACCTACATAAAACCCATCGGAGGTACAAAGGTAATTAAACAAACATGAGTACAAAGGTACTCAGCAAGTCTTACATCAGAACCTACTATACATGCTCATTCTCAAGAAGGTGGTGGAGTTATTGTAGCAAGCCACCTTTGACTCTTGGCTAATGCTATCCTATGGGACACCACTTAGTAAAATAGCTTTCGTACACGAGTCCACTAATCACCAACACAATACACCACCGGGGATCCTCCCTCGTCATCCTACGAGAGGGCCATCCTCGGTACTCACAGTTATCTTGAGTCTTTTAGTAGTATCCATTAACTTGTCTATGAACTGTATAACTTGTCTATGAACTGTATAGGCAACCAAGTAGTCCTTTACCGCGGACGCGGCTATTCGAATAGATGATGTTAACCCTGCAGGGGTGTACTCCTTCATACATTCTCTCACCACTTACCGTTGTTTACACGACATGTACTCGGCAACCTTCAAGCGGAAGCCCAACTAGGGTGTCGGCCACGGCCTACCTAAACACTCAGGGCTCTAGTCCAGGTTCATTGCCTATCTAGGTTCCATCCGTAGGGAGTCCGCCCGAGGTTTCCACATACGGCCCCAAACGATGTGAACAGGGTTCCCGAGACACCAAACGGGTGACTCGGTACACCGTGCCATGGTGTATCTACCCCAACATAGCCCACCCCTAGGGTCAGCGCTACGCACGGCCGCCAATACATAACCTACAAACACTAGAAACTAATTGCAACTCCTGGACAGAGTACTAGGGTGATTAAGAAGCCGAGAGGGTCAATTAAGGATCCCAATGCATGGTAGTAGCTGATTCTTAAAATCACACATACAGATCTCAGTTCTTAGGGACGGCCTCAGTGAAACAACCCACCATGTACTCCTACATGGCCTCTCATCGATACCTTTACCAAATCATGTTCAACACACCCATCACATTACCGTCATAATCATTTCACTCTAGCCCATCACCCAGATGAACCAGACCTGACACAACTCTAAGCATAGCAGGCATAGCAAGGTAGGAAGCACATACAAGGCTCAATCAACTCCTACACATGCTAGTGGGTTTCATCTAGTTACTGTGGCAATGACAGGTCATGCAGAGGATAAGGGTTCAACTACCGTAGCACACAGCAGTTTGAAACGTTGTTGTCTTAATGCAGTAAATGAGAGCAGAGGCGAGAACATGGGATTGTATCGATATGATCAATGGGGTTGCTTGCCTGATGTAGTGGTAGTAGGGTACTGCCCTTCAGACGGATATTCGAGGTTATCCTCGGAGGCAGAACCTACCACGAAAGACACACCGAACTGAAAGTGCGTTATATCGACTAGAGGGGGGGGGGGGTGAATAGGCGATTTTTAAGAAAGTCTTCAAAACGTGGAAGTTATGAAGACAAACAGACTTGAAGCCTATCACTATGCAGCGGAAGTTAGATTACATAAGCAAGCTAAGGTCAAGTATTCAACAGAGTGAAAGCACAGTAACAATAGCTTCAGTGTAATTAGGATCAGGTAGGAAGAAGTTATGAAGCCAATCGAATCATACAGTTATGTTGTGAAGACAAAAGATAGAGCAAGCATGCAAAGACTTCACAATGAATAACAGTAAGTTGAAGAGAAGTGAAGATGAAACCAGTGACACATTGAAGACAATGATTTGTTGGACCAGTTCCAGTTGCTGTGACAACTGTATGTCTGGTTGGAGCGGCTAGGTATTCAAACCAAAGGACACACAGTCCCGGACACCCAGTCAAGGACACTTAGTCCAAGACACCCAGTCCTCACCGTATTCTCCTTGAGCTAAGGTCACACAGACCTCGCCCAATCACTCAGGTAAGTCTTCAAGGTAGACTCCCAAACCTTCACAGACTTCATTCACCGGCAATCCACAATTACTCTTGGATGCTCAGAACGCGACGCCTAACCGTCTGGAGGATGCACAGTCCTCAAGTCTAATAAGTCTTCAGATCACACAGACAAGAAGACTTAAGTGATGCCCAATTTACTCTGGCTCTGGATGGTTAGGGCTTTTCTCCTCGCTAAGGATTTTCTCTCAAAGGCTTCGAGGTGGGTTGCTCTCAAACGACAAAAGCCGTGCACTGAAATCTGAGCAGCCAACCGTTTATGGTTGTGGGGGTGGACTATTTATAGCCACTTGGCAACCCTGACCTGATTTGTCCGAAATGACCCTGGGTCACTAAGGAACTGACACGTGTACTAACGGTCAGATTTTGAACTCTCACGGCAACTTTACTTGGGCTGCAAGTAAAGCTGACTTGTCTGACTCTGGACAAGATTTTCTCTCATTGTCTTCACTCGAAGACATAGGATTTGAATTAGGCATCACTTCAGTCACCCTGACTGGATTTCTTGGACCCCACTTAACAGTACGGTGGTTCCTATGACACAACATGAATAAAGTAAAGCTACGAAGGATCTAAGTCTTCGAGTTCCAAAAGCTTCATGGGGAGTCTTCATATGTCATTGTCTTCGACACGAATGTCTTCTTGAACCACCATTGTCTTCAATGTCTTCGTACATTTTTGGGGGTCATCTCTGGTAGCTAAACCGAATCAATGAGGGACTTCTACCTGTGTTATCCTGCAATTCTCACAAACACATTAGTCCCTCAACTAGGTTTGTCGTCAATACTCCAAAACCAACTAGGGGTGGCACTAGATGCACTTACAATCTCCCTTTTTTGGTGATTGATGACAAACTAGTTGAAGTTTTCAACGGGGAATATAATTTGTGAAATTGTAAAGGAATTGTCTTCATAAGCAGCAAGGGCTCCCCCTGAAGATGTGCATGTTAAGTGATTTGCTTCTGGAATGCAAATGCACACAGCAGGTTGTATTTGTGGGAATCCGCTTCAACTTATGATGACAATTCATCATGCACGTAAAGATATATGAAGATAATGATATGCATAATGAAAAATGGACGTCTGCGAAATGATAAGAGTGTGGAAATTATCGTCGTACATGCGGAATTTATCTTCGCAAGAACACAGTGGCAAACATAGTAGCAGACGACCATCAAGTTTAAGTGTTACAACTCAAAGAACCAAAAGTAGCAAAACGAGAGTTGTAAACACGAAGCAAAATGCAAAATAAAGCACCCGCCCATATTATTGACCCGCTTGAAGACTATAAACATCATATGCTTCTCCCCCTTTTGTCAGTGATGACCAAAAAGGTTTGAAGACATAGAGTTTTCTATGCGTTCCCAGGCGCAGCAGGGTTGGTGGAGACGTTTGGTGGTGCAGGCGAGCTTGGGGCAGTGACGACGCGCGGTGAAGACATTTGTGGTGATGTAGCGTCGTCTTCTTCTTCAATGATCTTGGCAGATACTGTGGCAGCAGAAGAAGAAAAATCCGAATCTTCAAGAGATGGTGTGCTTCGCATCACAGCTCTTCTGGGAGGTGTGGTATCAAACTTGAAATGCTCTTTGAAGCCATCCTCGTGAAGATCAGCTTCTGGGCACATCATGGTGAGGCCTTTCCAAGTGCGGCGACAGGTTTCGTGTGCGACGAATGCATTCTTGGTTGCCAGATTTCGGATGCGATTGACGTCTTTCATGATGCTTTTCATCTGCCGCTTGAGCCAGTCATGATGCCTATCTTGTTTTTGGTGGAGAGCCACAAGAAGTTCACGATCAGTGAGCGTACGGGCACGTTTCTTGGGTCTCTGTGCAGCTTCGCTGTCAGTGGCTTCAGTGGATGCAGGGGCACGTGTGGTGCCAGCCATTGGATAGACTCTGGAAATGGCTTCAACACCTTCAACATTTTGAGTGAAGCTCTGGTGTTCTGCATTCTGAAGACTTAGTGGCTGTTTTGCAGGCTCAGGATAAGTGGCTTCAGCTGAGGTGTCCACATCTGGTAAGAAGATCCTGTGGTTGCGGGCTGAGGGCTGATAGGAGATTGCAGAGTGAAGCTTAATCAGCCTCATCACCCAGGGAGCATAGATCTTCAATCCAAACAATTATGTGGCTGACGCTGCAAGTTGACGGATGAAGAGATCCTGTGCGTTGAAGCATTTGCCATGCATAATACAGAAGATGAGAGTCTTCATGGCACCTTCAAGCTTGGCATACCGAGAGTGTCCCTTAATGGGCCAGAGAGTCCGCCTTATGATATGATATATGGTTCTGGGCAGGTACTCTAAGTCTTCAACGAAGAACTCAGTTGGATAAGGTGCATCATGTGCCAATGGCTTCATCATGGAGAGCATCTGACTCATATTTGGTTCTGGACGCTGAAATATGCTCTCAGTTGCTTCAGCATGGAGTTGGCATCCTTCTTCAAAGAATTCGCCAGGAGTGGGAAGGCCAGTAAGCTCAATGATGTCGAAAGCTTTGGCTTCATGATGGACATCTCCTGTCATCCACTCCAGGACCCATGTCTTCGGATCTCGGTTGTAGCCTTTTATATGCAGAGTGGCATAGAATTGAAGCATAAGCTCTTCGTTCCAGTGCTCTTCGTCAGTGATGAACGGCAGTAGACCCACTTGCTTGAAGCAATCAATGGCTTCTTCCAAACCAGACAGACCAGCAACAGCTTCAACCTCAAGGCGCTGGTGGGGAAAGATGCGGCCTTGGTTGTATAGAATGCATGAATAGTAGCTGCGCTGTTGATGGCTCCAGAACCTATCTGATGCAATCTGTGCCCTTGAATAAGGGTTCGCGGAGCTGTTGAAGAACGTGTTGTCTGCCCTGAAGCTGTTGATGTTGAAGGAACCAGGAGCTGATGCAGGACCTGGGAACCTTGGCAGTCGTGGAATTGGCTTCTGAACCTGAGGCCTGTGTGCAATGTGATAGTTGAATTGCGGGCCGGCAGCAGACTCTGGTGCAGAAGGTTCAGGGTCAGCAGTTTCAGTATGTTCTGAAGCTATTGTCGGAGAGGGCTCCACATTGTCTTCAGCATTGTGTGTGGCAGCCTCAGTGTTTTCATCCTCAATACATGCAGTGAGAGGAACAGACTCAGGCACGTTCTCTTGGAGAACGGCCTCTTGTTGGGGTGGTGGAGTTGGAGCTTGGGGTTCCTGTGGTGCTTTCTCATTGTCTTCGGCTGATGCAGCCGGAATGTCGTCAGCAGCTGGAGCCCTTGGTCCTCTACGAAGCCTACGGAATGCAGGCGATGCTGGTGGAGTTGCAGTGGTCTGGGGCTCATCCTCTTCCTCCTGTGGGCGATCTGCCCATGATGCATCTTGTGTGATTGGCGTCAAGGGACGACCAATGCTGAGCAATTCACTCGATTCGAGCTGAGGAAGGACTGCATCATCTTGTACATTGTCTTCGAGACCAATGTCTTCAGCAGCGGTGGGGTCGGCTGCTGGAATGTCTTCATCACGCTGAGCCTCGGTGAGAGCAGGCTCATGGACGGTCAGCTGACGATCTTCATCAGGACGGCGAACGGAAAGGGGTTCAACTATCAAGGGCTCTGTGGGAGCAGCCCGAGACTTCTTGGACTTGCGCTTCTTGGTGGTGGGGTCTGAAGGAGAGGCTTCAGAGTGTTTCCTCTTCCTTGCTTTGGCTTCGGCTATCCTTGTCTTCTTAAGCTCTGAAGCGGGTGAGCGCTTTGGCTTCGAGTTAGGCTTGGCGGTGGGGAAGACAGTTGGAATAGCTTCTTGGCGTGGGGCCTCTTCTTCAGCCACGGTGGGCGTCTTCTTTTTCTTGGCGGCCATCCTGGGGTCGATGCCGGGACGCCCAAGTGCCTTTCGCTTCTCGGCCTCATTGTAGGCCTGTACGCAGAGATCAGCCAAATGCTTCATGCGCTCACGTGAACCCTGAGCCTCTGCACGTTTCTGCATGAAGTTTTCCTTCAGCTCATGCAGCATGACCTTGAAGTCTTTGATCTCTTGGACGCTGAGCGTGGCCATGTTCTGCTTAAACTGAGCCTTCTCAAAATCTATCTTTTGCTTCAGTCCACGATGCGCTGGGCAATAGCGAGTTCTGAAGCGATAGCTCCTTGGAAGGCCACGCTGAGGCCAATGGGCAGCTGCAGATCATCAAAGCTGATGTTGGGCGTGTCAAACCACTCATCTATGAAGCTGTGGATGATTTTTGCATCGAACAGAGGCAGATTGTTGAAGATTTCAGCCTCCTCCTTGCTCTTGATGAGCTGCTCAAGAGCGTCATCACCAAGATCTTCGTCACTGGACAGATCAATGGCTTCGCAGCGAAGAACGGCAGCGACAGTTAGCTCTTTGCTGGTGTGTGGCTGTGGTTTCTTTGCATCTTGAGGCTTGGAGACTCTTGATAAGCCTTCAGACTGCACACTGGCTTCAGGAGGTGCAGTGGCCAATGGCTTCGCTTTGGAGATCTTGGGGGAGGCGACTGGCTTGGAAGCTTTTGACTTTTTCTTCATCTGCTTTGGCTCTGGGGCAGCAGGAGCATCATCAGACTCAGTGTCTGCTGGAGGGTCGTTCACGGCAGTCCCTTGGACTATGATGTGAGTGATGAGGCCGTCGAGATTGGCAAATGGCCCGATGACATTGGGATTAGCGTCGCGTGTGCCATCTGCCCTTGGTCTGGAGGGACCAGGGTTGAAGTCCAATCCAAACTCCTTCTTGTTTTGCTTCGCAGAGTTCTGGGCAAATTGGAAGTTGCGCTTGAACAGAGTGTCATCGCGACACCAGAGAAGGGACGATGGATGTGCATCAGCTGGCTGTTGTCCCCTGACCATGCATGGAAAGAAACCTTGAGCAATGGCTTCGTCTCTGGTGCGGGGTACGAGATTCTTGTACAAGGCATCTCCCCATGGCCGGTTGATGGCGCACTTCTCTGCATATTCTTTGGTGATGAAGCGGTATAGGAACCACTGCTCTGCCCAGTACCTGCGAATCCATTGGATTCGTGTCTTGCACTGAGCATAGGTTTCTTCAGGGTCTGTTTGGTACATTTCTGCCAAATCTGCAGGCAGATCCTTTGATGTGTCACCCCGTCTCTGCCTGCCTCCCTTCCTAGATGGTTTCTCAGATGCCATGAAGCTTAACTTGGAAGGCTTCAAAAGTTTCAAAGGCTTCAAAGGTTTCGAAGGCTTCCTTTTGCTTGACCAACAGGAACTTGCTTCGGGTGAATTGATGTGACGCTGTAGGAATTCTGCAAATGAATGCAGACTATGAGAACCAAAAGATTCTCCCACGGACATGTACCTGTGACAGCATTAAGGTGCGAGGGAAGGGGGAGAGGTCATATGCATTCTCAGAAGATTTTGAAGATAAATCAGTGTAGAAGACATTGACCTCATCATGCGAAGACATTCACTTTATAGAAAAGAAGTTGGTTCCAGATTTGTACGAACCCATAGATCAGTACAAGTGAGGAATCTAACTACTTCATGAAGAACAAGTGAATATGCTAGGCAAGTTATGAGATTCAGACAAGAGGAATGAAACTTGAAGGAATAGAAACCTCTTTTGGTAGAAAGTGATGGATCAATAGGATCAAAAGAGGCTGTAAAAAGCTTGTTATTTACCAGACTTGGAACTGCTAGACGCGAAGAGAGGTGAGGCCGAGCAGTTTGATCCTCCGTGCCCGAACTTGGCAACGGAAGATGCTTAGGACGACGGCGGAGAGACTGGTGGCCGCGGTCGGCGTGAGAACGGCGTCGGAGAGGTCGCAGTAGTGAAGCACTTCGTCGCCGGCATCGTTGCGAGTTAGCGGTGGTGCTAGGGTTTTTGCGAGGGAGGAAGAAGAGATAATGACCGCAGTGAAACGAGTACTTATAGGGATATGGGCGGCACTGCGCTATTACTCAGGTGCCCCTGGCGATTCGCATCTGATCAGTACGTGGCCAGCATGCGGAATTGTGGGGGCAGTTTCACCCCACGCACGCCTGGTTTGTCGGGAGAGGTTCCTACTTCTCCGGAATTCTAGTTGATGGATAGACATTGAAAACTGTTTTAAAGTTTGTCTCTGTGTCTTCTTCTGACAAGGATGCAGTGAAGACATTCGACAGTTTCAATAGAGTGCATATGACTTGGAGAGATAGAGTTTGAGGTAGGAAGCATGGAGAGGTTAGGGTCCGATCACATTCACTTAGTTCAAAAGATTCAGCCAAGAAGACATAGCTATAAGTGAATGATGTAGAGGACAGAACACCAGTGCATATATAATCAACATAGTGAAGATAATCATGAAGACATGTTGAGATTGAAGCCAAACCAAATGTGAAGACATAGCAAATGTAACGACATGAGTAAAACACTTCACGCAGAAAATTTTTGGTGGTGGCGCTACCCACCGTATAGGAAGTATTGAACCCAGACACGGCGCACAATTATCGTGGCGCTCCGAGGTCAAATTCCACGTTAATGTATTCACACTTAGAATGTATGTCTTCATTGATTGAAGATATACGTTACTTTGTGTGTTGCACATCTAAGTCATCATCATGCATAAGTGTTAGGATGTGTGCCTGATCACAGGACATTTGAGGATTCCAAGATATTTAGCTCACACCGTAACTTGCAAAATCTCTTCTCATCCAAGGGTTTGGTGAAGATATCTGCCAATTGCTCTTCAGTGTTGACGTGTATGATATCAATGTCTTCCTTTGTAACATGATCTCTGAGAAAATGATGACGAATTTCAATGTGCTTTGTCTTCGAGTGCTGAACTGGGTTGTTGGCGATCTTGATGGCGCTTTCGTTGTCGCAGTAAAGTGGCACTTGCTTCAGATGAATGCCATAATCTTTGAGGGTTTGCTTCATCCATAGAAGCTGAGCGCAGCAGGATCCAGCAGCAATGTATTCAGATTCAGCAGTGGAGAGAGATACACAGTTCTGCTTCTTTGAAGACCAACAGACAAGAGATCGGCCTAGGAAATGACATGTGCCTGATGTGGATTTCCGATCAACCTTGTCACCAGCGTAATCAGCGTCCGAAAATCCAACCAGATCAAACTCTGAGCCCTTTGGATACCATAGCCCTAGAGTTGGTGTGTGAGCCAAATATCGAAGAATTCGCTTCACTGCTAAGTGATGCGACTCCTTTGGTGCCGCTTGAAACCGAGCACACATGCAAACACTAAGCATAATATCTGGCCTAGATGCACATAAATAAAGCAGAGAACCAATCATGGAGCGGTATACCTTTTGATCGAACTCTTTACCATTGTCGTCAGGACCCAGATGATGTTTGGCTGGCATTTGTGTTGTGAAGCCTTTGCAATCTTGCATACCGAACTTCTTCAGGCAGTCTTTGAGATATTTCTCTTGAGATATGAAGATGCCATTGCGTTGTTGCCGTATCTGAAGACCGAGGAAGAACTTCAGCTCCCCCATCATGGACATCTGATATTGCTCTTGCATCATATAGCCAAACTCTTCACTGTACTTCTGATTTGTGCAGCCGAAGATAATGTCATCCACATATATTTGGCACACAAACAGTTCACCATCATATGTCTTCGTGAAGAGAGTGGGATCTAGGGAACCAGGTATGAAGCCTTTGCTCTTCAGGAAGTATTTGAGTGTGTCATACCAGGCCCGAGGGGCTTGTTTGAGGCCATATAGTGCCTTTTTGAGCTTGTATACCATGTCAGGATGTTTTGGATCTTCAAACCCTGGTGGTTGTGCAACATACACTTCTTCTTCAATTTTGCCATTGAGAAAGGCACTTTTCACATCCATTTGATACAGGATTATGTTGTGATGATTTGCATAGGCCAGCAGTATACGGATGGCTTCAAGTCTGGCCACAGGAGCAAATGTTTCATCGAAGTCGATGCCTTCCACTTGAGTATATCCTTGAGCAACGAGACGAGCCTTGTTTCTGACGACTTGGCCATGCTCATCTTGCTTGTTGCGGTATATCCATTTGGTGCCTATTATGTTATGCTTCCGTGGATCAGGACGCTTGACCAACTCCCATACATTATTCAGCTCAAATTGTTGAAGCTCTTCTTGCATAGCTTGAATCCATTCAGGTTCCATAAAGGCTTCTTCAACTTTCTTGGGTTCTGAAATTGAGACAAATGCGAAGTGCCCACAGAAATTTGCCAGTTGAGTTGCCCTTGAACGAGTCAGTGGACCAGGTGCATTGATGCTATCAATTATTCTGTCAATCTGCACTTCATTGGCAACACGAGGATGTAGGGGTCGAAGACTTTGCTCTTGTTGATCTACATTATCATGGGGAGGTATGTCTTCAGTCTGAGCATTATCTTCAAGTGGATCAGGTGCTGAGATGATAAGTTCTTCTTCAGGACGAGCTTCAGAAGGTATAATTTCTCCAGTTCCCATTAGCTTGATTGCTTCACTAGCTGGAACTTCATCTAGTACATCTGGTAGTTGCTCTCTTTGTGACCCATTGGTCTCATCAAACCGCACATCCACTGTTTCAACCACTTTGTAGTGAAAGAGATTGAAGACTCTGTAGGAGTGCGAATCCTTTCCATATCCAAGCATGAAGCCCTCATGTGCTTTTGGAGAAAATTTTGCTGTGTGGTGAGGGTCCTTGATCCAGCATCTCAATCCAAATACTCTGAAGTAACTTACATTTGGCTTCTTGCCAGTCAGAAGTTCATAAGATGAAGGAAATATGCCCTAGAGGCAATAATAAAGTTATTATTTATTTCCTTATATCATGATAAATGTTTATTATTCATGCTAGAATTGTATTAACCAGAAACATAATACATGTGTGAATACATAGACCAACAAAGTGTCACTAGTATGCCTCTACTTTGACTAGCTCGTTAATCAAAGATGGTTATGTTTCCTAACCATGAACAAAGAGTTGTTATTTGATTAACGAGGTCACATCATTAGTTGAATGATCTGATTGACATGACCCATTCCATTAGCTTAGCACCCGATCGTTTAGTATGTTGCTATTGCTTTCTTCATGACTTATACATGTTCCTATAACTATGAGATTATGCAACTCCTGTTTACCGGAGGAACACTTTGGGTACTACCAAACGTCACAACGTAACTGGGTGATTATAAAGGAGTACTACAGGTGTCTCCAATGGTAGATGTTGGGTTGGCGTATTTCGAGATTAGGGTTTGTCACTCCGATTGTCGGAGAGGTATCTCTGGGCCCTCTCGGTAATACACATCACATAAGCCTTGCAAGCATAATAACTAAGATGTTAGTTATGAGATGATGTATTACGGAACGAGTAAAGAGACTTGCCAGTAACGAGATTGAACTAGGTATTGGATACCGACGATCGAATCTCGAGCAAGTAACATACCGATGACAAAGGGAACAACGTATGTTGTTATGCGGTCTGACCGATAAAGATTTTCATAGAATATGTAGGAGACAATATGGGCATCCAGGTCCCGCTATTGGTTATTGACCGGAAACGTGTCTCGGTCATGTCTACATTGTTCTCGAACCGTAGGGTCCGCACGCTTAACGTTACGATGACAGTTATTATGAGTTTATGCATTTTGATGTACCGAAGGTTGTTCGGAGTCCCGGATGTGATCACGGACATGACGAGGAGTCTCGAAATAGTCGAGACGTAAAGATTGATATATTGGAAGCCTATGTTTGGACACCGGAAGTGTTCCGGGTGAAATCGGGATTTTACCGGATTACCGGGAGGGTTACCGAAACCCCCCGGGAGCCAAATGGGCCAACATGGGCCTTAGTGGAAAGGTGAGAGGGCAGCCCACATAGGGCTGCGCCTCCCCCCCTCTCCCTAGTCCTATTAGGACTAGGAGAGGGGCCGGCCACCTCTCTCTTTCTCTCCTTTAAAGGATTCCTAGTTGGACTAGGATTGGAGGGGGGAGTCCTACTCCCGGTAGGAGTAGGACTCCTCCTGCGCCTACACCTCTTTGGCCGGCCAGCCCCCCTCCCTCCAACCTTTATATACGGAGGCAGGGGGCACCCCAAGACACACAAGTTGATCCTTGAGATCGTTCCTTAGCCGTGTGCGGTGCCCCCTGCCACCAAATTCCACCTCGATCATACCGTTGCAGTGCTTAGGCGAAGCCCTGCGTCGGCAGTACATCAAGATCGTCACCACGCCGTCGTGCTGACGGAACTCTTCCTCGACGCTTTGCTAGATCGGAGCCCGAGGAACGTCATCGAGCTGAACGTGTGCTAAGAACTCGGAGGTGCCGGAGTAACGGTGCTTGGATCGGTCGGATCGGGAAGAAGACGTACGACTACTTCCTCTACGTTTTGTGATCGCTTCCGCAGTCGGTCTGCGTTGGTACGTAGACAACACTCTCCCCTCTCGTTGCTGTGCATCACCATGATCTTGCGTGTGCGTAGGAAAATTTTCGAAATTATTGCGTTCCCCAACAGTGGTATCAGAGCCTAGGTTTTATGGTTTGATGTTATATGCACGAGTAGAACACAAGTGAGTTGTGGGCGATACAAGTCATACTGCCTACCAGCATGTCATATTTTGGTTCGGCGGTATTGTTGGTTGAGACGATCCGGACCAACCTTACGCGTACTCTTATGCGAGACCGGTTCCCTCGACGTGCTTTGCACATAGATGGCTTGCGGAAGACTGTCTCTCCAACTTTAGTTGAACCAAGTGTGACTACGCCCGGTCCTTGAGAAGGTTAAAACGGAGTCTATTTGACGAACTATCGTTGTGGTTTTGATGCGTAGGTGAGATGAGTTCTTACTTAAGCCCGTAGCAGCCACGTAAAACTTGCAACAACAAAGTAGAGGACGTCTAACTTGTTTTTGCAGGGCTTGTTGTGATGTGATGTGGTCAAGGCATGATGTTGATTTTATTGTATGAGATGATCATGTTTTGTAACCGAGTTATCGGCAACTGGCAGGAGCCATATGGTTGTCGCTTTATTGTATGCAATGCAATCGCGATGTAATGCTTTACTTTATTACTAAGCGGTAGTGATAGTCGTGGAAGCATAAGATTGGCGAGACGACAATGATGCTACAATGGAGATCAAGGTGTCGCGCCGGTGACGATGGTGATCATGACGGTGCTTCGGAGATGGAGATCACAAAGCACAAGATGATGATGGCCATATCATATCACTTATATTAATTGCATGTGATGTTTATCTTTTTATGCATCTTATCTTGCTTTGATTGACGGTAGCATTATAAGATGATCTCTCACTAAATTATCAAGAAGTGTTCTCCCTGAGTATGCACCGTTGCAAAAGTTCTTCGTGCTGAGACACCACGTGATGATCGGGTGTGATAGGTTCTACGTTCAAATACAACGGGTGCAAAACAGTTGCACACGCGGAATACTCAGGTTATACTTGACGAGCCAAGCATATACAGATATGGCCTCGGAACACGGAGACCGAAAGGTCGAGCGTGAATCATATAGTAGATATGATCAACATAGCGATGTTCACCATTGAAAACTACTCCATCTCACGTGATGATCGGTTATGGTTTAGTTGATTTGGATCACGTGATCACTTAGAGGATTAGAGGGATATCTATCTAAGTGGGAGTTCTTAAGTAATATGATTAAATTGAACTTAAATTTATCATGAACTTAGTCCTGGTAGTATTTTGCAAATCATGTTGTAGATCAATAGCTCGCGTAGTTGCTTCCCTGCGTTTTATTTTGATATGTTCCTAGAGAAAATTATGTTGAAAGATGTTAGTAGCAATGATGCGGATTGGATCCGTGATCTGAGGTTTATCCTCATTGCTGCACAGAAAAAATATTTCCTTGATGCACCGCTAGGTGACGGACCTATTGCAAGAGCAGATGCAGACGTTATGAACGTTTGGCTAGCTCAATATGATGAATACTTGATAGTTTAGTGCACCATGCTTAATGGCTTAGAATCGGGACTTCAAAGACGTTTTGAACGTCATGGACCATATGAGATGTTCCAGGAGTTGAAGATAATATTTCAAGCAGATACCCGAGTTGAGAGATATGAAGTCTCCAACAAGTTCTATAGCTAAAAGATGGAGGAGAATCGCTCAACTAGTGAGCATGTGCTCAGATTGTCTGGGTACTACAATCGCTTGAATCAAGTGGGAGTTAATCTTCCAGATAAGATAGTGATTGATAGAATTCTCTAGTCACCATCACCAAGTTAGTAGAACTTCTTGATGAACTATAATATGCAACGGATAACAGAAACAACTCCCAAGCTCTTCGTGATGCTGAAATCAACGAAGCTAGAAATCAAGAAAAACATCAAGTGTTGATGGTTGACAAGACCACTAGTTTCAAGAAAAGGGCAAAGGGAAGAAGGGGAACTTCGAGAAGAACAGCAAGCAAGTTGCTGCTCAAGTGAAGAAGCCCAAGTCTGATCCTAAGCCTGAGACTAAGTGCTTCTACTGCAAAGGGACTGGTCACTGGAAGCGGAACTACCCCAAGTGATTGGCGGATAAGAAGGATGGCAAAGTGAACATAAGTATATTTGATATACATGTTATTGATGTGTACTTTACTAGTGTTTATAGAAAACCCTCAGTATTTGATACTAGTTCAGTTGCTAAGATTAGTAACTCGAAACGGGAGTTGCAGAATAAACATAGACTAGTTAAGGGTGAAGTGACGATGTGTGTTGGAAGTTGTTCCAAGATTGATATGATCATCATCGCACACTCCCCTATACTTTCGGGATTAGTGTTGAACCTAAATAAGTGTTATTTGGTGTTTGTGTTGAGCATGAATATGATTTGATCATGTTTATTGTAATACGGTTATTCATTTAAGTAAAAGAATAAATTGTTGTTCTGTTTACATGAATAAAACCTTATATGGTTACACACCCAATGAAAATAGTTCATTGGATCTCGATCTTAATAATACACATATTCATAATATTGAAACCAAAAGATGCGAAGTTAATAATGATAGTGCAACTTATTTGTGGCACTGCCGTTTAGGTCATATTGGTGTAAAGCGCATGAAGAAACTACATGCTGATGGGCTTTTGGAATCACTTGATTATGAATCAGTTGATGCTTGCGAACCATGCCTCATGGGCAAGATGACTAAGACTCTGTTCTTCAGAACAATGGAGCGAGCAAAAGATTTGTTGGAAATCATACATACTGATGTATGTGGTCCGATGAATATTGAGGCTCACGACAGGTATCATTATTTTATGATCTTCACAGATGATTTGAGCAGATATGAGTATATCTACTTAATGAAACATAAGTCTGAAACATTTGAGAAGTTCAAAGAATTTCAGAGTGAAGTGAAAATCATCGTGACAAGAAAATAAAGTTTCTATGATCTAATCGCGGAGACAAATATTTGAGTTACGAGTTTGGTCTTCAATTAAAACAATGTGGAATAGTTTCACAAACTCATGCCATATGGAACACCACAGCATAATGGTGTGTCCGAACGTCATAACTGTACTTTATTGGATATAGTGCAATCTATGATGTATCTTACCGATCTACCACTATCGTTTTGGGGTTATGCATTAGAGACAGCTGCATTCACGTTAAATAGGGCACCATCTAAATCCGTTGAGACGACACCGTGTGAACTATGGTTTGGTAAGAAACCAAAGTTGTCGTTTCTTAAAGTTTGGGGTTGCGATGCTTATATGAAAAAGTTTCATCCCGATAAGCTCAAAACTCAAATCGGAGAAGTGCATCTTCATAGGATATCCAAAGGAAACTATTGGATACACCTTCTATCACAAATCCGAAGGCTAGACTTTTGTTGCTAAATTCGGAAACTTTCTGGAGAAGGAGTTTCTCTCGAAAGAAGTGAGTGGGAAGAAAGTAGAACTTGATAAGGTAATTGTACCTTCTCCCTTATTGGAAAGTAGTTCATCACAGAAATCTGTTCCTGTGACTACTACACCAATTAGTGAGGAAGCTAATGATGATGATCATGTAACTTCAGATCAAGTTACTACCGAATCTCATAGGTAAACCAGAGTGAGAACCGCACCAGAGTGGTACGGTAATCCTGTTCTGGAGGTCATGTTACTTGACCATGATGAGCCTACGAACTATGAAGAAGCGATGGTGAGCCCAGATTCCGCAAAGTGGCTTGAAGCCATGAAATCTGAGATGGGATCCATGTATGAGAACAAAGTTTGGACTTTGGTTGACTTGCCCGTTGATCGGCAAGCCATAGAAAATAAATGGATCTTCAAGAGGAAGACAGACGCTGATAGTAGTGTTACTATCTACAAAGCTAGAATTGTCACAAAAGGTTTTTCGACAAGTTCAAGGTGTTGACTACGATGAGATTTTCTCACTCGTATCTATGCTTAAGTCTGTCCGAATCATGTTAGCAATTGCCGCATTTTATGAAATCTGGCAAATGGATAAACAAAACTGCATTCCTTAATGGATTTATTAAAGAAGAGTTGTATGTGATGCAACTAGAAGGTTTTGTCAATCCGAAAGGTGCTAACAAAATGTGCAAGCTCCAGCGATCCATCTGTGGACTGGTGCAAGCATCTCGGAGTTGGAATATACGCTTTGATAAGTTGATCAAAGCATATAGTTTTATACAGACTTGCGGTGAAGCCTGTATTTACGAGAAAGTGAGTGGGAGCACTACAGCATTTCTGATAAGTATATGTGAATGACATATTGTTGATCGGAAATAATGTAGAATTATTCTGTAAAGCATAAAAGGAGTGTTTGAAAGGAGTTTTTCAAATAAAGACTTCGGTAAAGCTGCTTACATATTGAGCTTCAAGATCTATAGAGATAGATCAAGACGCTTGATAAGTTTTTCAATAAGTACATACCTTGACAAGATTTTGAAGTAGTTCAAAACGGAACAGTCAAAGAAAAAGTTTCTTGCCTGTGTTACAAGATGTGAAGTTGAGTAAAGACTCAAAGCCCGACCACGGCAGAAGATAGAAAGAGAATGAAAGTCATTCCCTATGCCTCATTCATAGGTTCTATAAAGTATGCCATGCTGTGTACCGGATCTATTGTATACCCTGCACTGATTTGGCAAGGGAGTACAATAGTGATCTAGGAGTAGATCACTGGACAGCGGTCAGAATTATCCTTAGTGAAATAAGGATGTGTTTCTCGATTATGGACGTGACAAAAAGGTTCGTCGTAAAGGGTTACGTCGATGCAAGTTTTTGACACTGATCCAGATGAATCTAAAGTCACAATCTGGATACATATTGAAAGTGGGAGCAATTAGCTAGAGTAGCACCGTGCAGAGCATTATAGACAAAGAATTTTGCAAAATACTTACGGATCTGAATGTGACAGACCCATTGACTAAAATTATCTCACAAGCAAAAACATGAACACACCTTAGTACTCTTTGGGTGTTAATCACATAGAGATGTGAACTAGATCACTGACTCTAGTAAACCCTTTGAGTGTTGGTCACATGACGATGTGAACTATTGGTGTTAATCACATGGTGATGTGAACTATTGCTGCTAAATCACATGGCGATGTGAACTAGATTATTGACTCTAGTGCAAGTGGGAGACTGAAGGAAATATGCCCTAGAGGCAATAATAAAGTTATTATTTATTTCCTTATATAATGATAAATGTTTATTATTCATGCTAGAATTGTATTAACCAGAAACATAATACATGTGTGAATACATAGACCAACAAAGTGTCACTAGTATGCCTCTACTTTGACTAGCTCGTTAATCAAAGATGGTTATGTTTCCTAACCATGAACAAAGAGTTGTTATTTGATTAACGAGGTCACATCATTAGTTGAATGATCTGATTGACATGACCCATTCCATTAGCTTAGCACCCGATCATTTAGTATGTTGCTATTGCTTTCTTCATGACTTATACATGTTCCTATAACTATGAGATTATGCAACTCCCTTTTACCGGAGGAACACTTTGGGTACTACCAAACGTCACAACGTAACTGGGTGATTATAAAGGAGTACTATAGGTGTCTCCAATGGTAGATGTTGGGTTGGCGTATTTCGAGATTAGGGTTTGTCACTCCGATTGTCGAAGAGGTATCTCTGGGCCCTCTCGGTAATACACATCACATAAGCCTTGCAAGCATAATAACTAAGATGTTAGTTATGAGATGATGTATTACGGAACGAGTAAAGAGACTTGCCAGTAACGAGATTGAACTAGGTATTGGATACCGACGATCGAATCTCGAGCAAGTAACATACCGATGACAAAGGGAACAACATATGTTGTTATGCGGTCTGACCGATAAAGATCTTCGTAGAATATGTAGGAGCCAATATGGGCATCCAGGTCCCGCTATTGGTTATTGACCGGAAACGTGTCTCGGTCATGTCTACATTGTTCTCGAACCGTAGGGTCCGCACGCTTAACGTTACGATGACAGTTATTATGAGTTTATGCATTTTGATGTACCGAAGGTTGTTCGGAGTCCCGGATGTGATCACGGACATGACAAGGAGTCTCGAAATAGTCGAGACGTAAAGATTGATATATTGGAAGCCTATGTTTGGACACCGGAAGTGTTCCGGGTGAAATCGGGATTTTACCGGATTATCGGGAGGGTTACCGAAACCCCCCGGGAGCCAAATGGGCCAACATGGGCCTTAGTGGAAAGGTGAGAGGGCAGCCCACATAGGGCTGTGCCTCCCCCCTCTCCCTAGTCCTATTAGGACTAGGAGAGGGGCCGGCCACCTCTCTCTTTCTCTCCTTTAAAGGATTCCTAGTTGGACTAGGATTGGAGGGGGGAGTCCTACTCCCGGTAGGAGTAGGACTCCTCCTGCGCCTACACCTCTTTGGCCGGCCAGCCCCCCTCCCTCCAACCTTTATATACGGAGGCAGGGGGCACCCCAAGACACACAAGTTGATCCTTGAGATCGTTCCTTAGCCGTGTGCGGTGCCCCCTGCCACCAAATTCCAACTTGATCATACCGTTGCAGTGCTTAGGCGAAGCCCTGCGCCGGCAGTACATCAAGATCGTCACCACGCCGTCGTGCTGACGGAACTCTTCCTCGACACTTTGCTGGATCGGAGCCCGAGGAACGTCATCGAGCTGAACATGTGCTAAGAACTCGGAGGTGCCAGAGTAACGGTGCTTGGATCGGTCGGATCGGAAAGAAGACGTACGACTACTTCCTCTACGTTTTGTGATCGCTTCCGCAGTCGGTCTGCGTTGGTACGTAGACAACACTCTCCCCTCTCGTTGCTGTGCATCACCATGATCTTGCGTGTGTATAGGAAAATTTTCGAAATTACTGCGTTCCCCAACATAAGATGTCTTGTTCAGCAGCTTGTGAAGATACACACGGTTGATAGTATGGCATGTAGTGTCAATGGCTTCAGTCCAGAATTTTCTTGGTGTCTTGTACTCATCTAACATCGTTCTGGCCATCTCAATGAGTGTTCTGTTCTTGCGTTCGACGATGCCATTCTGTTGTGGCGTGTATGGAGCTAAGAATTCATGAGTGATGCCCAATGTATCAAGATATGTGTCAAGGCCGGTGTTCTTGAATTCTGTGCCATTGTCACTTCTGATGTGCTTTATCTTGGCGCCATAATTGTTCATTGCCTGATTTGCGAAGCGTCTGAAGACATCCTGCACTTCAGTCTTGTAAAGAATTATGTGCACCCAAGTATATCTAGAGTAATCATCAACAATGACGAAGCCATAGAGGCAAGCAGTAGTGGAGAAAGTTGAGTAGTGGGTAGGGCCGAAGAGATCCATGTGAAGCAGTTCGAAGGGTTGAGTAGTGGTCATGATTATCTTCGAAGGATGTTTTGCCCTTGTTATCTTCCCAGCTTCACAGGCACCGCATAAGTGATCTTTCTTGAACTTGACGCCCTCGATGCCTATGACATGCTTCTTCTTAGCAAGGGTGTGGAGGTTCCTCATACCAGCATGCCCAAGTCTTCGATGCCAAAGCCAGCATTCTGAAGCCTTTGTGAGAAGACAAACTGCAAGCTGTGGTCCTGCTGAGAAATCTACCACGTACAAATCATCTTTTCGATACCCTTCAAACACTAGAGACTTGTCAGATTCCATTAGTACCAGACAGCGATATTTTCCAAAGATTACAATCATGTTTAAATCGCAAAGCATTGAGACAGACATTAAGTTGAAGCCAAGGGATTCAACAAACATGACTTTATCCATGTGTTGATCCCTTGCGATTGCAACTCTACCTAGACCCAGTACTTTACTTTTACCAGTGTCAGCGAATGTGATGTGGCTCTTGTCAGATGGACGTAAGGTTGAGTCCATAAAGAGACTTTTCTTGCCAGTCATGTGATTTGTACACCCGCTATCAATAATCCATACTGAAGACTCCGAAGTTACTGGTGTCGTACCCTACAGTGCAGTTAGGGGGATAGGCTTCACCAAGAGTGTTGTGAAGCAAAAACATTTGACGAACCAGTGGATTATGAAAACTGAGATCCAGGTTAGGACAAGCAGGGAGAGTAGCATGCGATTCAGATATGAAATACATAGTGATGCCATTCGGGCATTTGATCGAGCGCCCCACGAGTTTTTTAAGGTCTCCAGCAATAGCATCAGAAGATTTTGGTTTTGAGCTGGAGACCTTTCCCTGCAAAAGAGAGTTAAGCTTTCTTAACCACCCACATCTTCAAGGGTGGCTTAGAAGCAATAAGTCTAAGTGCAGCATCTGAGAATTTTGGCATTGGAGCCCTAGCAAACAGTCTAGCAGGTGGTCAATAATACTCATAAGAATAGGCAGAATAATTTTTGGTCATATGAGAATGACGGTTTGAAGAACCGCTCACATGAGCCTGAGCATGGTTTCCCTGCAAAGCATTTGTGTTAGTGCAACTCAGATGAGCCCTCTGCCTGTATGAACCCTTTGGACCATATGAAGCCTTTGGTCTGATGTTTGTCTTCTTCATGTGAGGTGTCATGAGGACATTCACAGGAAGATTCTCAAGACACATTTTTGGAACCCAGATCTTCTTCATAGGCGGTCCATTCCTGCAGTTAGTACCAATGTACCTGGCAAATACTTCACCATTCTGATTCCTAAACAGTTTATAGTTTGCATCAAAGGATTCATCAATGATAATTGGATTAGCACAAGTGAAGCCAGATAGATTGGATGGATCTAATGAGGATTCCTTTGCAGCAACCCATGTGGTTTTGGGGTACTGCTCAGGTTTCCAGTAAGAGCCATCTGCATTAATTTTCCTCACGAACCCAACACCCTCTTTGCTAGGGTTTCGGTTCAGAATCTGCTTCTTGAGGACATCACATAGTGTTTGATGTCCTTTGAGACTTTTGTACATTCCTGTTTCAAGCAATGTCTTCAACCTAGCATTTTCATCAGCAATAGCAGTGGTATCCTCAGCAGAGGGGTTAGTTACCACTTCAACAGTTGAAGATATTGCAACAGCAGTAGCAGTGGAACATTCAGCGACAGAAATAGCATTATCACGCTCAATGCATTTAAGGCATGGTGGTTCAAATCCTTCCTGAGCAGAACTGATCTGTTTGGCTCGAAGTGACTCGTTTTCCTTTTGAAGATCTTCATGATCCGCTCTCAACTTCTCAAGATCTTGCTTCTTCTGAAGATAATCATAGGAAAGCTTTTCATGAGTAGTTGAGAGAGTCTCAAGACGATCTTCGAGTTCCTGATACTTAACATGAAGATTTTTTATGTCTTCAATTAAGGATTCAGAACGAGTCATTTCAGCACCCAACAGATCATCGCTTCTGTCTAACAGTTTTTGAATATGTTCCATGGCCTTTTGTTGTTCAATTGCAATTTTAGCAAGTGTTTTGTAACTGGGTTTTGAATCACAACCAGAGTCATCGTCACTAGATGTTTGATAGTGAGTGGTGCGTGTGTTTACCTTGGCACCACGTGCCATGAAGCAGTAGGTGGGAGTAGAGTCGTCCTTGTCATTTGCATCGGTGATGGTGATAGAGTCATTGTCTTCAGTGTTGAAGATGGGCTTGGCGACATAGGCTGTAGCCAAACTTGCAATGCCTGAATCAGACTCCTCCTCAGACTCCACCTCTGCCTCGTCAGAAGCGGACTCCTCCTCTGAATCCATTTCCTTGCCAACAAACGCACGAGCCTTGCCAGATGAACTCTTCTTGTGTGATGAAGACTTTGAGGAAGACTTGGACGAAGACTTTGAGTATTTCTTCGTCTTCTTATCGTCAGAGTCATATTCCTTGCTCTTCTTCTTCTTTCTGTTCTCATTGTCCCACTGTGGGCATTCAGAGATGAAGTGTCCAGTTTTCTTGCATTTGTGACAAGTTTTCCTCTTGTAGTCATGCGCAGAAGCTTCATAATTCCTTGAGCTTGATCGTGAAGACTTTCTGAAGCCTTTCTTCTTGGTGAATTTCTGGAACTTCTTCACTAGCATTGCAAGTTCCCTTCCAATGTCTTCAGGATCATCAGAACTGCTGTCAGATTCCTCTTCAGATGATGACACAGCTTTTGCCTTCAAGGCACGAGTTCGCCCATAGTTTGGACCGTAGATATCTCTTTTCTCAGAAAGCTGAAACTCATGTGTGTTGAGCCTCTCAAGTATGTCAGACGGATCGAGTGTCTTGAAGTCTGGACGTTCTTGAATCATCAGGGCTAGAATGTCAAATGAACTGTCAAGTGATCTTAGCAGTGTCTTGACGATTTCATGTTTGGTGATCTCAGTGGCGCCAAGGGCTTGAAGCTCATTTGTGATGTTAGTGAGCCGGTCAAATGTGTGCTGGACATTCTCATTATCATTTCGCTTGAAGCGGTTGAAGAGATTTCGAAGAACACTGATTCTCTGATCTCTCTGGGTTGAGATGCCTTCATTGACCTTGGAGAGCCAGTCCAAGACTAGCTTGGATGTCTTCAAGGCACTCACACGGCCGTACTGTCCCTTGGTCAGATGACCACAGATAATATTCTTGGCAGTGGAGTCCAGTTGAGTGAACTTCTTGACATCAGCAGCAGTGACACCTTCTCCAGCCTTGGGAACGCCGTTTTCGACGACATACCATAGGTCGACGTCAATGGCTTCAAGATGCATGCGCATCTTATTCTTCCAGTAGGGATATTCAGTTCCATCGAAGACGGGGCACGCAGCGGAGACTTTAATTATCCCTGCAGTCGACATAGCTAAAACTCCAGGTGGTTAAACCGAATCACACAGAACAAGGGAGCACCTTGCTCTGATACCAATTGAAAGTGCGTTATATCGACTAGAGGGGGGGGGGGTGAATAGGCGATTTTTAAGAAAGTCTTCAAAACGTGGAAGTTATGAAGACAAACAGACTTGAAGCCTATCACTATGCAGCGGAAGTTAGATTACACAAGCAAGCTAAGGTCAAGTATTCACCAGAGTGAAAGCACAGTAACAATAGCTTCAGTGTAATTAGGATCAGGTAGGAAGAAGTTATGAAGCCAATCGAATCATACAGTTATGTTGTGAAGACAAAAGATAGAGCAAGCATGCAAAGACTTCACAATGAATAACAGTAAGTTGAAGAGAAGTGAAGATGAAACCAGTGACACGTTGAAGACAATGATTTGTTGGACCAGTTCCAGTTGCTGTGACAACTGTACGTCTGGTTGGAGCGGCTAGGTATTCAAACCAAAGGACACACAGTCCCGGACACCCAGTCAAGGACACTTAGTCCAAGACACCCAGTCCTCACCATATTCTCCTTGAGCTAAGGTCACACAGACCTCGCCCAATCACTCAGGTAAGTCTTCAAGGTAGACTCCCAAACCTTCACAGACTTCATTCACCGGCAATCCACAATTACTCTTGGATGCTCAGAACGCGACGCCTAACCGTCTGGAGGATGCACAGTCCTCAAGTGTAATAAGTCTTCAGATCACACAGACAAGAAGACTTAAGTGATGCCCAATTTACTCTGGCTCTGGGTGGTTAGGGCTTTTCTCCTTGCTAAGGATTTTCTCTCAAAGGCTTCGAGGTGGGTTGCTCTCAAACGACAAAAGCCGTGCACTGAAATCTGAGTAGCCAACCGTTTATGGTTGTGGGGGTGGACTATTTATAGCCACTTGGCAACCCTGACCTGATTTGTCCGAAATGACCCTGGGTCACTAAGGAACTGACACGTGTACTAACGGTCGGATTTTGAACTCTCACGGCAACTTTACTTGGGCTGCAAGTAAAGCTGACCTGTCTGACTCTGGACAAGATTTTCTCTCATTGTCTTCACTCGAAGACATAGGATTTGAATTAGGCATCACTTCAGTCACCCTGACTGGATTTCTTGGACCCCACTTAACAGTACGGTGGTTCCTATGACACAACATGAATAAAGTAAAGCTACGAAGGATCTAAGTCTTCGAGTTCCAAAAGCTTCATGGGGAGTCTTCATATGTCATTGTCTTCGACACGAATGTCTTCTTGAACCACCATTGTCTTCAATGTCTTCGTACATTTTTGGGGGTCATCTCTGGTAGCTAAACCGAATCAATGAGGGACTTCTACCTGTGTTATCCTGCAATTCTCACAAACACATTAGTCCCTCAACTAGGTTTGTCGTCAATACTCCAAAACCAACTAGGGGTGGCACTAGATGCACTTACACGAACATAATCAACACATGACAATATGCAACAATATGATGCATGCTATGACATGGCAAGATGAATGTGTCTTGGCCTAATCAAAGATTCAAATGTTAGTTCATTTAACATAGCCATATTAGTGCATTATATTATTTTGCTTAAACAGCAAGGTTATATTGTTTTGTCATTCATGAAACCATTACCAATGGATAGATTGAATTTTTCTGATCAAAATTCATATATAAATCTTTTCATTTGGAGTTACAGATTAATTTCTATGATTTTTAGAAGTTTTGGCTATTTTCTGGAATCTCCTATATAAAAATAAATCCAGAAAATGAATAATTGCGTAAGCACTACATCACTGTGACGTCAGCGAGTCAAAAGCGCCAGGGCAAGTCAAACCTGACTGGTGGGCCCTATCTGTCAGTGTCTCAGCTAACTAACAGGATTAAGTTAACACTAACTAACTGCCAGTGGGGCCTGGGCCCACATGTCAATGACCTAAACTAATTGTAATTAGTTAGCACTGATCCTAAACTAATTAACAGGCCAGCCCCCCTGTCATAGGCTCAGGGGGGAGTCAACCTGGGCCCACACGGGTCAGGCGTGGTCAATTTGCCGGTCAGCGGGTCAAAGCTTGCCGGCGTTTAGCCGCCGGCGAGGCCAGACGTGGCGGCGCGCTGCGGGATTTCCCACAGGGCATCATTTGCTATGCGGAGAGCAGCTACGGACAGCTGGTGCTCGCCCGCATCCAGCCGTGGTGATGGCTTGGCCGAGGAGTGGCCGGAGCATCACCGGCGATGAGCTTGGCGGAGGCCGAAGCTCGGGTCAGCTCGTGCGCGTGGCTGTAGTGGCCTAGGCGGCGTAGCGCTTGCACCTACAACATCTACGCGATGCAGTGAGTGTGATTGGAACATGCCCGTGACCGAAAGGTCATCGGAGCATCGCCGGCGACGTGGTCAGGCGGCGGTGTGTTCGGACGGAAAAGGTATGGCGGCTACAGAGCTCTAGCGACGAAGCGGAGAGAAGGGGGAGGAGTAGTAGCTCACTGGGAAGCCGCAGAGAAGGTCACCGCGCTCGGGGAAGGCTCGGTGCGGTCGGAACAGCGACGGGGATCTCGGCGGCCCAAGGATGAAGACGACGGCGGCGGGGACGATGCAGGGGCTCCGGCGTCGTGCGGCTTGGCTAGTCGACGTAGTCGACGATGGCGAACCGTCCGGACATAGTGAGAGGGCATGGGGACGTTGTTGGACGTGGCTATGGCGAGCGGCAGCGACGGTGACGTCTCGGGCGACGCTGGGGAGGGCGAGAAAGAGGAACCAGAGGGAAGAGCGAATGTCTGCGAGGTCGGGGAGAGAGAGGGGGTCGTCCCATGTCGACAGCTTGACAAGGGGAGCGGCGAGGTGGCGGGCAGCTGCGTGGCGCGCATGCTGTGCTCGCCGTCGAGCAGCTGCTTGCCTGCCTGGCCAAGCCAAGCAGCTCGCTGGAGCGTTGCCTGGGCTGGGCCGGGAGGTGGGCCTGCTGGGGTGGGCGCCAGGTAAGCTTTCTCTTTCTCTCTTTTCCTGTTTGTTTTCTTTTTCTATTTTTCTGTAACTTTAGGTCTTTATTAAAAATACTTAGGCTCTTACTAAAATCCTGAAAATAATTGTGGGCTCTGTTGGGATTATTCCTAATAGCCCTCACTTAACTCCAGAATTATTTGGGCATTTAAAATATTTTATAGCATTTAAATGCCCAAATTCAAATACTTATGATTTAATTCAAAGAATCCAGAATGTCCTAGAAAAGAGTGCACCATTTTTGCCAGGGGTTTTAACCCAATCTAGAAATGATGAACATTTTGTGAAGGGCATTTTGGGTTCATTGAAAATAATTTTAGTAAACCCTAGTTATTTCCAGGGGGGTTGCTGGGGGTTCTGTCATCCCCATTTCAAGTTTCTGTAAAAGTAGATATGATGCAACACTCTAATGCATGAACTAGCTAGGGTGTGACACGGGGTGGCGGGGTTTGGTCAGCATACGACTTTCATCGACGAACCATGTGCTATTCGCAAACCAGATTGCATATATTTGGTCACACATACCGTAACGAGATCAATTGAGTGTGCTACTTGTATGATATAATAATAAGAAGAAAAAGAAGAAGAAGAAGAAATAGTTCATTTTCATTTCCTGAGCTGACAGCATATCAAGGTCAACATATTAACGGTTCTTACATCAAAAGAAAACCGGACATAACTTACAAATTCAGTACACGCGATAGTTGTAAATTGAACGAATTAAGTTGCAGGGTAGGCATAAAGACTAGTCTTACAGCTTAATTCCCATTTACATGGGGGAACTGGGATCATTAAGTTGACCCTGAATAAACTTGGCGTTTTTGATGATTTTATACTGCTCTGTTACATGGGTGCATGATCCCTTGGCTGGCAACTCATTAAATTCATCGTACTCATCCTAATCGGCAACATCGTCGACACCCAGTACCCTTCTCTTCCCATGCATCGCTAAATGGCCGTTCTTATGCAAGGGGTCTTCCCCAAAGAAAATCTGGGTAGCATCACTGGCAAGAATGAATGGGTCCACCTGATATGCCCTCGTTGTCCTGTTAACACAGGACTTCCTGTACTCATCAATCCTTACCTGACCAAGAGGGATCCATGCGCACCTGAATAATGCCACCTTAACTTTCACATAGTCAAGATCCCAAATCTCTTTTATGGTTCCATAGTATACCCTTTTATCTGCTTCATTAACACTCATGCATTCTATTCGAACAGAGCTGATCTAAAACAAGGTCTTCTTATCACGTTCGTCGGTATAGAACGTGTATCCATTTATGTCATATGCTTGGTACATCGGCACCGTAGGTGATGGCTTTTATGCCAACCATGTAGCAATGTCATCTATGGATCCTTGTGCCAAATGATTCTTCAGCCATTCAGCATAGTTCTTAGTGTGCTCCTTCATCTCCACATCTGATGAAGGCACCATTGGTAAGAATCTTTGGTGTATCTCCGCCAAGTGTTCTTTGGCACAAGCGATGAGAACTCGGCTTTTATGCAGTACCATCAAATGGGCTTTCTCTGCCAATTCTCCAGGTGCAGCCATTTGTGTGCTACCAAGGATTGGCTTACCTTCCAACCTTCCCTTGTGGCGAGAGAGGGGCAAACCTATAGGTCGTTGTTTCATGTATTCGGTGCGAAAGTCAACCACATCCTCCGCGGTATAACCTTGTAGGATGCTTGCCTCTGGATGGTTTTGGTTCCGACAAAAGTGCTTCAGTATTCCCATGAACCACTCGAAGGGATACATGTTGCGAAGAAACACAGGACCACAATACTTTATCTCGTCGACAAGGTGCAAAGTGAGATGGACCATGAATTCAAAGAATGACAGTGGGAAAAACATCTGTAGGTTGGACAATATTCTTGCAATATCATCTTGCATATGATCCAAATCTTCAGGATCTACAACTTTCTACCAAGTTGGTTGAAGAAATCACAGAGGTCATTGAGTGTGTTTCTTATATCTTTATCCATTAGATTCCTAATGGACACTTGGAGGATTTGTGTCAACATTACGTGGCAATCATGTGACTTCATGTTTCCCAACTTCATTTTACCTAAGCTCACATCCACGAGACTTCTGATGTTTGCGCAGTAGGAAGAGGGTGTCTTAACTAACAACAAATAGGTGAAGAACTGTGTTGCTTCTTTTGTACTAAAATTGTAACTCTACCGAGCTTTGATGAATTTGTCATCATCTTCTGCTTCACTCTTGCATTGTTATTGATCACCAAGCATATCGAGCCGTGAACCGCCACCATCCTTTCTTCTACCTTTAATCTTGAGCAGAGTACCAAGGATGCTTTCACATATGTTCTTCTCTACGTGCATGACATCGATGCAGTGATGTACATGTAGAATCTCCCAGTAAGGTAATTTCCAAAACACCAATTTCTTCTTAAACACTTGATCCTTGGGTGTTAATTTCACCGTCAAAGGGTGGTTCTTTCCAAGCACAACATTAATTTTTTAGCCATGTTGTGGACCACCTCTCCTTCATAGGATCTTGGGCCCGCACCTGCCTCTGCCGTACCATCAAATTCAACTTTCATCTTTCAGTATGTGTGATTTTTCCGTAAGAACCTACGATGACGCAAATACACTGTTTTGCGTGAGTTGGGAAGTCTTCTGCTTGCTATCCTATCCATGCATGTGACACACCCTACATCTCCCCTTGTTTTCTGCCCCGATGTGTTGCCTAATGCTGGCATATCTTGAATGGTGTGCACCAGCATCACATGTAGATCAAGAATCTCCTTTCTGTAAGCATCATAACATTTTACAGCAGGCGCGTCTATCCACACTGTCAGCAGTTCTTCTACCAGTAGCTAAAAGTAAATGCCGATGTCATTTCTAGGTTGCTTCCGGCCTTGGATAATCACTGACAGCATACTGTATTTTTCTTCATACACAACCAAGGAGCTAGGTTATATATGCACAGAAGCACCAGCCATGTGATGTGATTGGTGCTCATATCGCAAAAATATCCATCCCGTCAGTACACTCCCCGAGCCTTACACTTCTAGGATCCTTGGCAAATTTTTCAAACTTTTTGTTGATTAATTTCCGGTGAGCCCCATCTTTTTGGTGCCACATAAACCTATCTGCAGTTTGCTCATCATGATGCCACCGCAACCTCTTTACCTCTCTAGGGTTTGCAAACAAATGCCTCAACCTTGGAATTGAAGGCAAGTACCAAACAACCTTGAACGAGATTCCTGTCTTGGTCTCGTCGTCCAATTTGTACTTGTCCTTTGCTCTCCTGCGCTTGTATCGTGCATGCTTGCATGTGGGACATGCACGAAAATCTTTGTAGTAACCACGGTACAATATAGAATCATTCACACAAGCGTGTATCTTCTGTACTTCAAGTTCCAATCGACAAACAATTTTCTTCGCTTCATTCGTGATTTTGGGGAGCTCATTATCTTCCGGAAGAATTTCTTTCAAAAGACCTAACATCTCTGTGAAGCCCTTGCTTGATAGAAAGTTTTGCTGCTTCAAATCTGAGAAGCGCCAGGGTGGCACTCAACCTGGAATATTTCTTTTTGCAACCTGGATACAATTTTTTCTTGGAGTCTGCATCAATGGTTGGCAGATCCTTGTACCCAATCATATCCTTTTCTGGGCCCTCGAAATCTGCAATCATAGCAGCAAAATCTAGCATATCAAGATCGTCGTCATCTGCGTCGATGTCTTGGTTTCCCGGTGGGCTTTTTGGCTTTTCAGTGTTCCATTGGTAGCTTGACACTTCTGCCCTGATGTTAGATTCAACATCCATGTGACACTTATCGGGGTTTGGCATCTCTCTTCCATGGGTATCTTCATCCATGACCTCCTCTTCACCGTGTCTAGTCCAATGTGTATATCCATCCATGAATCCCCTAGAGACTAAGTGCATCTGGACATCTGCAACTTCATGTGTCTCTGTATTGGCACACAATCAGTACATGGACACAAGATGTCATCCGCATCACCAATTCTCCTCTTTGTACTTTCAACCAAATTCATGAACTCTGTCACGCCGCTGATAAAATCTGCGGTTTTCCGATTCTTCATCCATCGAGATCGTTCCATCTGCAGCACACGAATGGTAATTAAAAACAAAACAACAACATTAATACTCGAATTAACAGCTACCCAAAGATGCGTGCATAAATCACAAGGTTTTTTTAATAATTACTGAGGGTGCTCCATGTTGTTATCAAGATGTGCAATGACAAAAATTAATGGCCAGTCAATTTACATGCAGAGTACTAGGTACAAAACTACACTTAGGAATTGAATACCTTAATTTAGCCACTCACGAAAAGAATACCTTAATTAATTATCCGTGCGGCGACCTCCACCCAGCAGACAGACAAGCGCGATGCAGCGGCACGCCAAGATAGCAGGGTCGAGGAGCAAAGCTTAGTGCAGCTGCCGCCTGAAGTTCAACCTCCACTATCCCGCCATCGACTGCGATGGATGTGCTCGAATCACGCCGCCGCCGACCTCGATGGTTGAGCTACTCCTATCTCCCGCCGCAGACCGAGGATTGACCTCCTATGACGCGCCACCGCCCACCGACCGAGGATTGACCTCCTATGACGCCGCCACCGCTCATCGATCGAGGATTAACCTCTTCTCCGGTAGCCGCTGCCTAGGCCGCCGCCGCCATCTCTATATGCAGAGTAGCTATTTTTTACGGATATCCGTGGAGCGACTGTTTACACGGTATCTCACTGTAACTCATTTATATGGACAGGGTAGTACATCACATACGGTTATGTAACGGCAACCGTGTCTAACCTACATTGTTTTCTCACATGGTTTTGTGCAGAAATCGTGTCTAATGTTGTAATACCTAACACAAACGACACGTACAAACACTATGCCGTATACAACATATATATAGTACCAGTAGTAGTTCTCGACCGTTAGCTTATCTCCACAGTTTCCCCATTTCCCCCAAATCCCTACATAGCCTCCAAATTCCCTCGCGGGGCGCTGACATTGGGGGAATGCGGACGAGTGGTGCTGATGGTTTCGGTGCAGCTGCTCCTTCTCGTATCGCCACCATGACGGCGGTCGCCGCCGAGCACTTGCCTAAGGTCATCAAAAGGCAGGTGTACTACGGATCCGAATCGTCCTGTCAGGTTCCAATCTATCCCGATCTTTTTTAGCATGTCCAAAGTATATCTCCTTGATGAATCCGTCCTGAACGACCCCCCCCCCCAGGAAAGCTATCTACCACCGGATCCGGAGCTCGACTCCAGACTCCCGCAATACAAGTTCGACTCCGAGTTTTGCGCCACCGAGAAGTACCAAAACCTGAGTCGTGTGCATGGGCACACTCCCTCTCGATGTGTATGTACGGAGGCATTCGACATTGGAAGGATGTTTCTCAGTTTCCCCTTAGAGGTTAGTGCTAATTAAGTTCATCCTTTTACTGCAGTTAATGCCACCGCTCATCCAGAATACTATTTAACATTGGCAGGGATACGCGGCTTGTGCCTTCGTGAACTGGCTGGATGAATAATGGCATGGCAGGGCTCAGAGTGTTATCACCAAGCTCGCAGAAGATAACGTAAAGCTAAAGAAGAAACTAGCTGATCTGAAATGTACAATCAGTACGATGAAGCAAGAAAGAATCAATCACGGGCAAAAGATGAAAGCAAGTGACAAGATGGAACTAGCATGTGTAGTTGTGGTTGTCGCAATAGCCATGTTCCATGCACTGTTTGCAATGATGATTAGGGGTTTTGTTTGATAGTATTGCTAAAGCACATATAGATGTGCTCTAAGTAATGCACATCTAGGTCCTATGCCATTGATGTTACGCAAAGATTCGTGCAGATATTTTCTTTGTCTTTTTTCTTTTCCTTTCTAGTTTGATTATTACTGGCTTTATCAATAAGAAGAGCTCAATGTATTGTTTGCCAACTGTCCTACTCCGTTCGTACCGGTACCGATGCATAATCCTAAAACTCGTTCCTTGTTTTTGTCCTGAAAAAGGAAACCAGCCAAATAGCGAATAAGAGTCCTATGCAACTCCAGGAATATGGAGCAACTACGTATAATTGCAGTTGATTAAATCAGCGGTTAGATAATACGTCAACCCCCGCTTCAATCCCCCCCCCCCCCCCGCATGCAAGAAAAACCCCGCTTCAATTGGTAGTTCCTGTTCTCTGCATACCCCCCGCGCTTAAGTGTCCACCATCTTCATCGTCCCCGGCAGGCCGTGCTGCACACTGGCACACACTCTGCAGCCATGTCGAGCGACAGTGAGGACGACAGTTCGGCCAGCAATCTGGCGCCCGATGATAGGTAAACATCGGAATCATCCCGCTCATCTTCCATGAGTCCAGCGTCCAGCCCAGACCTTGATTATATCCTGTTCATGGAAGTGACGCCGCCTCCGGAGTCATCAGATGACAACCAGACGGATGGGGAGCCGTTTGAGGACAAAGAACAGGACGACGATGATGACTAGGAGGAATAGCCAAACGAGGAGGAGGACAACGACAACAATGACGATGATGACGGTGGCATTGATGAAAAGCCAACGGTCAACAGCAAGAAGCGTCCTCGCCAAGACGATGTCACGGGGCCATCCAACAACAAAAACAACAACAACAACAACAACACCAGCAAGAATGACTAAATTAAGCAGACTGTATCTATCTCTTGTTATCCTGTCAATCTCATCACAGACGGTTAGTGATATGTATTCGACAGAGATCTTCTTCATTATCGCCCATAGGTTGGTTTATTGAACTGTGTGCCCTAACGAGCACACAATTCACAAAAAAAGACCATATGGGCAGTCTATAATGATCGCACACAGTTCCGATTATTGACCTTTTTGCCAGGTATCACACACATCTTGTTACACCGAATCGTTTGTGTTCACCTCAATCATCGCAAGCGGTTCATCAGAGTGAACTGTATGCCGTATATCGCACACACCTTGATCTGGATGCCCGTTTCTGTTGTTCTGTCTCATCGCAAACAATTCATACAGATCAACCATATGCTCTTCATTGCACACGCAACTAAAATCTGAACCGTGTTTGATGCATCCTCCATCGCAAACGTTTTGCACCTTTTTTGGCAGTTTTCATACACCACCGTTTGCGATTATTGCATCACACACAGTTTCTCGAAGGGTCTCTGATCGTAGTGTCGCGTTAGCAGCATACTGCAGTAGTGCTGATCAAGTATTTTGCGACGAAGATCCGAGCCCCGCTCTCGTTGTCTCCAAGGTCTTGACTCTTCAACATCAACAAGAAGAAGACCAAAGATGCCATATATTCCATACCAAGGCCGGTATCAAGGGAAGCAACGTCAAGGTCATCATCGATGGAGGGAGTTGTCATAACTTAGCAACTGAAGAACTATGCTCCAAGCTCCAATGGGTCAAAATGAAGCACCCACATCCCTACAAAGTTCAATGGCTTAGCGACTCCGGCACTATACAAGTCGAGCATACGGTACAAGTTGCCTTCAAGATCGGAGCTTACGAAGACACTTTGGAGTGTGATGTCGTTCCAATGTCAGTATGCCACCTTCTTCTTGGGTGACTGAAACGTCTCCAACATATCTATTATTTTTGATTGCTCCATGCTATATTATCTACTGTTTTGGACATTATTGGGCTTTATTATCCACTTTTATACTATTTTTGGGACTAACCTATTAACCGGAGGCCCAGCCCGGAATTGCTGTTTTTTTGCCTATTTTAGGGTTTCGAAGAAAAGGAATATCAAACAGAGTCCAAACGGAATGAAACCTTCGGGAACGTGATTTTCTCAACGAACAAGACCCAGGCAACTTGGACCCTACGTCAAGACACAAAAGAGGAGGCCACGAGGTAGGGGGCGCGCCCTCCACCCTCGTGGGCCCCCTGCTGCTCCACCGACGTACTCCTTCCTCCTATATATACCTACGTACCCCAAACGATCAGATACGGAGCCAAAACCCTAATTCCACCGCCGTAACTTTCTGTATCCACGAGATCCCATCTTGGGGCCTGTTCCGGAGCTCCGCCGAAGGGGGCGTCGATCATGCAGGGCTTCTACATCATCACCATAGCCCCTCCGATGAAGTGTGAGTAGTTTACCTCAAACCTACGGGTCCATAGTTATTAGCTAGATGGCTTCTTCTCTCTTTTTGGATCTCAATACAATGTTCTCCCCCTCTCTTGTGGAGATCTATTCGATGTAATCTTCTTTTTGCGATGTGTTTGTTGAGACTGATGAATTGTGGGTTTATGATCAAGTCTATCTATGAACAATATTTGAATGTTCTCTGAATTCTTTTATGTATGATTCGTTATCTTTGCAAGTCTCTTCGAATTATCAGTTTGGTTTGGCCTACTAGATTGATCTTTCTTGCAATGGGAGAAGTGCTTAGCTTTGGGTTCAATCTTGCGGTGTCCTTTCCCAGTGACAGTAGGGGCAGCAAGGCACGTATTGTATTGTTGCCATCGAGGATAACAAGATGGGGTTTTCATCATATTGCATGAGTTTATCCCTCTACATCATGTCATCTTGCTTAAGGTGTTACTCTGTTTTCATTAACTTAATACTTTAGATGCATGCTGGATAGCCGTCGATGAGTGGAGTAATAGTAGTAGATGCAGGCAGGAGTCGGTCTACTTGTCTCGGATGCGATGCCTATATACATGATCATGCCTAGATATTCTCATAACTATGCTCAATTATGTCAATTGCTCAACCGTAATTTGTTCACCCACCATAGAATACTTATGCTCTTGAGAGAAGCCACTAGTGAAACATATGGCCCTCGGGTCTATCTTCATCATATTAATCTTCCAATACTTTGTTATTTACTTTGCTTTTATTTTACTTTGTGTCTTTATCATAAAAATACCAAAAATATTATCTTATCATATCTATCAGATCTCACTCTCATAAGGGGCCCTGTAGGGATTGACAACCCCTTATCGCGCTGGTTGCGAGGATTTATTTGTTTTGTGTAGGTACGAGGGACTCGCGTGTAGCCTCCTACTGGATTGATACCTTGGTTCTCAAAAGCTGAGGGAAATACTTACGCTACTCTGCTGCATCATCCCTTCCTCTTCGGGGAAAAACCAATGCAGTGCTCAAGAGCTAGCAAGAAGGATTTCTAGCGCCGTTGTCAGGGAGTCTATGCAAAAGTCAATATACCAAGTACCCATCACAATCCCTATCTCCCGCATTACATTATTTGCCACTTTCCTCTCATTTTCCTCTCCCCCACTTCACCCTTGCCATTTTATTCGCCCTCTCTCTCTATCCTCCCTCTCTTTCTCTATTTGCCTCTTTTTGCCCGCTTGCTTTTTGTTTGCTTGTGTGTTAGTTTGCTTGCTTGTCACGATGACTCAAGATAACACTAAATTGTGTGACTTTACCAATACCAACAACAATGATTTTATTAGCACTCCGATTGCTCCTCTTACCGATGCTGAATCTGGTGAAATTAATATTGCTTTGCTGAATCTTGTCATCAAAGATCCGTTCTCCGGCCTTCCTAGTGAAGATGCCGCTACCCATCTAAATAGCTTCGTTGATTTGTGTGATATACAAAAGAAGAAAGATGTGGATAATGATATTGTTAAATTGAAGCTATTTCCTTTTTCGCTTAGAGCTCGTGCTAAAGCTTGGTTTTCGTCTTTGCCAAAAAATAGTATTGATTCATGGAATAAGTGCAAAGATGCTTTTATCTCTAAGTATTGTCCTCCCACTAAGATTATCTCCCTTAGAAACGATATTATGAATTTTAAGCAACTTGATCATGAACATATTGCACAAGCTTGGGAGAGGATGAAATTAATGATACGTAATTGCCCTACTCATGGTTTGAATTTGTGGACGATTATACAAAAAATTTATGCCGGATTGAATTTTGCTTCTAGGAATCTTTTAGATTCGGCCGCAGGAGGCACTTTTATGGAAATCACTTTAGGAGAAACTACTAAACTCTTAGATAATATTATGGCTAATTATTCCCAATGGAATACTGAAAGATCTACTAATAAAAAGGTGCATGTGATAGAAGAAATTAATTTTTTGAGTGGAAAGATGGATGACCTTATGAAATTAATTGCTAATAAAAGTGTTTCTCCTGATCCTAATGATATGCCCTTGTCTACTTTGATTGAGAATAATAATGAATCTATGGATGCGAATTTTGTTGGTAGGAACAATTTTGGTAACAACACGTATAGAGGAAATTTCAATCCTATGCCTTATCCTAGTAATCCCTCTAATAATTATGGTAATTCCTACAACAATTCTTATGGAAATTATAATAAGATGCCCTCTGATTTTGAATCTAATATTAAAGAATTTATTACTTCGCAAAAGAATTTTAATGCTTTGATTGAAGAAAAATTGCTTAAGATTGATGAGTTGGCTAGGAACGTTGATAGAATTGCTCTTGATGTTGATTCTTTGAAACTTACATCTATTCCACCTAAGCATGATATCAATGAGTCTCTCAAAGCCATGTGAATTTCCATTGATGATTGCAAAAAAAACCGCTAGGATGCGTGCTAAAAAAGATGCCTTTATAAGAGCGTGTTCCTCTAGTTCCTATGAAAATAAAGATGAAGATCTAAAAGTTATTGATGTGTCCGCTATTAAATCTTTGTTTTGCAATATGAATCTTAATAATGATGGGACTGAATATGATCCACCTTTACCTAGAAGACGTTCCAAGAATTCGTAGTTTTTAGATCTTGATGCTAAAATTGATGAAAGTGGGATTGATGAAATTAAAACCCTAGATGTTGCTAAACCCACTATTTTGGATTTCAAGGAATTTATTATGAAATTGCTCTTTGATTGATTGTATTTCCTTGTTGCAATCCGTGCTAAATTCTCCTCATGCTTATATTCAAAATAAAGCGTTCACTAAACATATCGTTGACGCCTTGATGCAATCTTTTGAAGAAAAACTTGAATTGGAAGTTTCTATCCCTAGAAAACTTTATGATGAGTGCGAACCAACTATTAAAATTAAGATTAAATATCATTAATTCTATGCTTTATGTGATTTGGGTGCTAGTGTTTCCACGATTCCAAAGACTTTGTGTGATTTGTTAGGTTTCCGTGATTTTGATGATTGCTCTCTAAAATTGCACCTTGCGGATTCCACTATTAAGAAACCTATGGGAAGAATTAATGATGTTATTATTGTTGCAAATAGGAATTATGTGCCCGTAGATTTTACTGTTCTTGACATAGATTGCAATCCTTCATGTCCTATTATTCTTGGTAAACCTTTCCTTGGAACGATTGGTGCAATTATTGATATGAAGGAAGGAAATATTAGATTCCAATTGCCGTTAAGGAAAGGTATGGAACATTTTCCTAGAAATAAAATTAAATTACCTTATGAATCTACTATGATAGCCACTTATGGATTGCCTACCAAAGATGGCAATACCTAGATCTATCTTTGCTTTTTATGCCTAGCTAGGGGCGTTAAACGATAGCGCTTGTTGGGAGGCAACCCAATTTTATTTTTATTCCTTGCTTTTTGCTCCTGTTTAGTAATAAATAATTTATCTAGCCTCTGTTTAGGTTGTGTTTTTTGTGTTTAATTAGTGTTTGTGCTAAGTAGAACCATTGGGAAAACTTGGGGAAAGTCTTGTAAATCTTGCTGTAAAAAACAGAAACTTTAGCGCTCACGAGAACTGATGACATTTTTATTTGGAAAGTGCTATTTAGTTAATTGTTTTTTAAGATGATTAATAGATAAATTACTCACGTCCGGACATTTATTTTAGAATTTTTGGGTTCCAGATCTTGCGCTAGCTACAGATTACTACAGACTGTTCTGTTTTTGACAGATTCTGTTTTTCGTGTGTTGTTTGCTTATTTTGATGAATCTATGGCTAGTAAAATAGTTTATAAACCATAGATAAGTTGGAATACAGTAGGTTTAACACCAATATAAATAAAGAATGAGTTCATTACAGTACCTTGAAGTGGTCTTTTGTTTTCTTTCGCTAACGGAGCTCACGAGATTTTCTACTTTAAGTTTTGTGTTGTGAAGTTTTCAAGTTTTGGGTAAAGATTTGATGGATTATGGAACAAGGAGTGGCAAGAGCCTAATCTTTGGGATGCCCATGGAACCACCAAGATAATTTAAGGACACCCAAAAGCCAAAGCTAGGTGATGCCCCGGAAGGCATCCCCTCTTTTCGTCTACTTCTATCGGTAACTTTACTTGGAGCTATATTTTTATTCACCACACGATATGTGTTTTGCTTGGAGCGTCTTCTATTATTTGAATTTTTATTTGTTAGTTTACCAGAATCATCCTTGATGTACACACCTTTTGAGAGAGCCATACATGATTTGGAATTTGTTAGAATACTCTATGTGCTTCGCTTATATCTTTTGAGGTATATAGTTTTGCTCTAGTACTTCACTTATATCTTTTAGAGCACGGTGGTGGATTTGTTTTATAGAAACTATTGATCTCTCATGATTCACTTAGATTATTTTGACAGTCTTAATTAGCATGGTAATTTTCTTAAATCATCCTAATATGCATGGTATTCAGGAATAATAAAACTTGCTTATGAGTGTGTTGAATACTATGAGAAGTTTGATGCTTGATAAATATGTTGAGATATGAAGATGGTGATATTAAAGTTGTGCTAGTTGAGTAGTTGTGAATTTGAGAAATACTTGTGTTGAAGCTTGTGATTCCCGTAGCATGCACATATGGTGAACCGTTATGTGATGAAGTGGGAGCATGATTTATTTATTGATTGTCATCCTTATGAGTGGCGGTCGGGGACGAGCGATGGTCTTTTCCTACCAATCTATCCCCCTAGGAGCATGCGCGTAATCCTTTGCTGTGATAACTTGAAGATTTTTGCAATAAGTATATGAGTTCTTTATGACTAATTTTGAGTCCATGGATTATACGCAGTTTTCTTCCTTCCACCATTGCTAGCCTCTCTAATAGCGCGCAGCTTTCGCCGGTATCATACACCCACCATATACCTTCCTCAAAATAGCCACCATACCTACCTATTATGGCATTTCCATAGCCATTCCGAGATATATTGCCATGCAACTTTCCACCATTCCGTTTATTATGACACACTCCATCATTGTCGTATTGCTTAGCATGATCATGTAGTTGACATCGTATTTGTGGCAAAGCCGCCGTTCATAATTCTTTCATACATGTCACTCATGAGTCATTGCATATCCCGGTACACCACCGGAGGCAATCATATAGAGTCATATTTTGTTCTAAGTATCGAGTTGTAATTGTTGAGTTGTAAGAAAATAAAAGTGTGATGATCATCATTATTAGAGCATTGTCCCAGTGAGGAAAGGATGATGGAGACTATGATTCCCCCACAAGTCGGGATGAGACTCCAGACAAAAAAAAGAAAAGAGGCCATAAAAAAGCAGAGAAAAGGCCCAAATAAAAAAAGAAAAAAAGAGAGAAAAAGAGAGAAGGGGCAATGCTACTATCCTTTTAACACACTTGTGCTTCAAAGTAGCACCATGATCTTCATAGTAGAGAGTCTCTCATTTCGTCACTTTCATATACTAGTGGGAATTTTTCATTGTAGAACTTGGCATGTATATTCCAATGATGGCCTTCCTCAAATTTCCCTAGGTCTTCGTGATCAAGCAAGTTGGATGCACACCCACTAAGTTTCTTTTGTTGAGCTTTCATATACTTATATCTCTAGTGCTGTTGGACTAATGGGCCACGGGTAGGCCAACCCAAGCCCCAGAACGTTTCAAGACATCGAGGCAGGCTGCGCCCCTCAAGACCCCAGGACGAAGTGCCGCCTTCAAGAAGCCAACGGCAAAGGTGGCCGACTGACCACTCACGGCCGAGTCCCAGGGACGACTTCAGGGAGAGCCAACTCCTGACTGACGACTTCCAGAGAAGTCGGCTTTGGGGAGTCGGCCTGCGAATCCAACGTCCTCCACGACCTCATCAAGTGGAACAGGGCAGGGGAGTGGCAATAATGAAGCCCGCTCCTGCTCCTTACCAAGGGCAGACATGGCTACAACACGTCGTACCCCGGAAGATCTCCATGCGGCGTGGCACTGTTGCCATGCCAGCCCTGACATCAACACCACAAGACCAAATCCTGCACCCACGACGGCTTATCAGTACGGCCCAGAGGCAGCGGGCCCCACCAGTCAGTGAGACCCCAAGAGACGGCAAGAGGACCGCCCGTCAGGCCCGTCGGGAGTCGGCCCCTGGGAGTCGGCCGAGCCCTGCCCCGGGGCCCACGCGCCATTAATCAAGATGCGATGGGGAGTGGCAATAGTGATCACCCGCCAGGCGGCGGGGCTGTTGCCACGACCTCATGATCAAGCCCGCGTCATCAAAAGCACGGCTACAGTAATCAGTAGCCGGTAAGACCCGCCCGCGGCGGACGCGGCCTGTCGGCTCCGTACTAGGCCAGTCGGCGGGCCCCAGCGGTCGGCAGAGAAGACGGAGGCCAGAGGCACTGACGGCTGGGCCCGTGTCCAGCCGGATTACCATTGTACCCTTGGGGGGTAGGCCTATATAAACCCCCCAGGGCACCCATGCAAATGGTTGGAACCCATTAGCTCTAGGCCAGATCATATAGAAGGGAGAGAGCTAGCCTTGCCCTCTCCTACCTCCAAGAAACAGCTCAAGGAGCAACCGTGTAAACACTTTGCCATAGTGACCATGCGGAGACCCCGTAGAGCAGTAGTAGGGGTATTATCTCCCCGGAGAGCCCTGAAGCTGGGTAAGATTCGCCGGCGTGCATGCCTTCCCCTCATCCCGCTTCCAGCCACCGGCGACGTTCTACTCGCCCCCACCATGATAAGCCTTCCGTTGGCATATGTCGCACCAAACCCCCGACATTTGGCACCCACCGTGGGGTCTGGTGCACCGCCGTTCAGAGACCTGTTCTGGACGGGAACCCTTTTTCTCCCTGGTGAGCGCAGCCAGCCAGGCACGCCAGACGGAGTTTGCGCCGACGCGCTAAGCGGCGTTGAGATCGCCTGCGCAACCAGCTGCCTGGCCGAACTTGTCGGCGAGGTCCACCTCTCCGACGAACCTGCATCCAACACAGGCATGGACGGCGCCGAGAGCCTCCTCACGGGCCTCCTCGATCAACTCCACGTTTCTGGCGAGCCTGTCGTAGACTTGGAGTCTGTGGGCTCCACCGACCCGATGCTCGTCGACTCCGATACCGCGTCGCTCGACGCGTTCCCCACCAACGTGGTGGTCTACGACGAACCCCCCCTCGCGCGGAGAGCGACGGAAGCACCGTCACCGAGGTGCTAGTCATCGGTCATGACGAGCTCCCCGGCGGAGGAGCACACGACTCACTCGGAGTCGCGCTGCAAGACCTAACTGCACCCATTCCGGAAGACGCTCACGAAGAGACGTTGGAGGCACACCGCCTTCAGCTCGTTGAAGGCGCGAAGAAGCTGGCCAGCATGAGACGCTTGTCAGAAGCCTACCAGCGGGAGATGGATCGCGCCGTCGGCGGCTCGCCGGCCCCGGCGGGGCCCAGCCGCCTTGGCACGGTCCAGTAGCGCGGCGTAGCCATCACCAACCTGTTTGGGGCAAGCCGCCCTGTGTACGCTACACCAGCGGAGAACATCCGAGCCGCCCAGGCAGCGGCGGATGAGTTGGACAATTTCGAGGGCGAAGAGCGCCACCTCATGATGGAGCGAGTCCAGCGGCTCCTCGACGCGGCCGCCGCGCAAAACAAGGACGGCTGTCGCACGGAGGCGCCGCAGCGGTCAAACGACGACCTTCACTAAGATCAAGGTGCGACGTCTCGGACGCCGACTGGCGGCGCCCGAGGAAGAAGAGACAAGGAGCCGGCTGTCAGCCACAGTCGAACTCGCATTACCATAGAGCGCGACCGAGACGGCCGCCCGAGGGCAGTGGAACGACGGGACGACTGTCCGCCTCCCCCTCCTCGCAAGGAGAGGCGAGTCTCCCCGCCGCCTATCGATCATCCGACTCTCGGCGACCGCCTTGGCCGCCGAGAGGGAGTTGGAGAGGATGACGCCCGCCACCGGATTGACCGGCTTCACCGATCCCTGGCGCTGGAAGAAGAGGACGAGCTGGGTCCGCCTTGTTTTGGGCCCCGCATTCGAGACGAGCCCTTCCCCAGAGGGTTTACGCTCCCAAGAGACACGCCCAAGTATACCGGCTCCGTGAAGCCAGAAGACTGGCTAGTCGACTAATCCACGGCTGTCAGCATAGCAAACGGCAAGAAGCGTGTCACCATAAAGTATGTTCCGCTCATGCTCCAGGGCATGGCCCGGACATGGCTGAATAGCCTAATGCCTTGCAGCATCAATAGCTGGGTCGAGTTCACCGAAGCGTTCGTCCGCAACTTCACCAGCACGTACAGGCGTCCTCCCAAGCCTCGTCAGCTCTCCTTGTGCGTGCAAGGCCCCGACGAGTCGACTCGCGATTACCTCACGCGCTGGGCCGAGCTTCAGAACTCCTGTGAGGGCCTGCACGAGGTGCGGGCCATCGAGTACTTCACAGCCGGGTGCAGAGAAGGCACCCTCCTCAAGCACAAGCTCCTCTGCGACGAGCCAGAAAACCTCGACGAGCTGCTGATCATAGCGGACAAGTACGCCACGGCCGACTCCTCCATGAAGGCGGAGATTCAAATCAGCACAACTGGCAAAGTGGCCCCGCAAGCTCCAAGAAGTCCAGCCGGAGACGCCAGCCGGCGACAAAAGCAAGGCGACCACAAGCGCAAGGCCCCGCAGCCGGCTTCCAGCAGCTGGCAAGTCACGACCGTTGAAGCCCAGCAGCCAGATGAGCAGCCTCCGCCCAAGCGAGAGAAAGGCGGCAAGCCAAATTGGTTGCCGGCCTTCTCCTATGAGCTGACCTTGGATGGACCTTGCAAGTTCCATAGCGGCGCGAAGCCGTCAAATCACACCACTCGGAAGTGCCACTAGCTCACCAGGATCGCTAAGGGAGATGGCCTCCTGCTGGGCAGCCGCCTCCGCCTCCGCCCCAGCAGCCGGCTGTCAGGCCAGTCGGCGCAGTACAAGACGAATACCCTCAAGAGCACGGAGCCTACATGGTGTTCACCAGTGTGGCTGATGATCGACGCAGCAGGCGGCTGTAGTGACAAGAGGTGAATGCCATAGAATCGGAGACGCCAGAGTTCATGCACTGGTTCGAGAAGCCCATCAGCTGGAGCAGGGCTGACCACCCAGAAGTGATGCCGAGTCCGGGCTCCTATGCCTTGGTCCTGGACGCCACCTTTGCTACGGACAGACGAGCCGCGCGTTTCTCGCGAGTTCTGATAGACGGAGGCAGCAACATCAATATCATGTACAAGGACACCATGGAGAAGTTAGGAATCAAGCAAAGACAGCTTAAGAACAGCCGAACTGTGTTCCACGACATTGTTCCCGGGCTTTCCTGCTCACCAATCGGCAAGATCCTGATGGACGTCCTCTTTGGAGACAAAGATCACTTCCACCGAGAGTCTGTTTGGTTTGAGGTGGTGGACCTCGAGAGCCCATACCATGCGCTGCTCGGCCGACCCTCCTTGGCCAAGTTCATGGCGGTCCCCCACTATGCCTACCTCAAGATGAAGATGCCCAGTTCCAGAGGGATTCTAACTACGGCTGGCGACTACAGGAAGTCGTCTGCTTGCGCGGTTGAGAGCAGTCGGCTGGCCGAGTCCCTGGTAATCGCGGCCGAGAAGCGGCTCCTTGAGCGAGTTTTGGCGATGGCCGGCAAGCACCCTAAGGTATCGCCCAACCCCAAAGAGTCGGAGGCTGAGGGTTCGTTCAAGCCGGCCAAAGAGACAAAGAAGATACCCTTGGATCCGGAGCACCCAGAGAGGTACGCCGTCGTAGGTGCAAACCTCGACAACAAATAGGAAGGCGATGCCTAGAAACCACACGAGCTAGAAGGCCCGGCCCCCAACTCTACAGTGACCGGACGACTGCCAGACGCCGAACATCCGACGATCTTCAGCCACTGGACAACCGACATCGATCGGAAATCTGGCGCCGCCTGTCCAGAACCAAAACACCGGATGTCCGACAAGTACCAGACGACTGGACCCTCGTAAGCCACCACACGTCTGATACCTGTCGGACGACTGACGCCTGTCTACGCACAGTGTAATGGGCCCGAGGCCCATGTACCCCTTCGCCCCTCACTTACCCCTTCGTGACCCTAAACTATATAACTCCTCCACCTCCTCCTAGTTAGGGTTAGCATTGTGTTAGCTCATATGTGAGATAGAGCTTCGCTCATCCATCCAGATCTAATCCTTTGCGAGGGACCGTCACCTCTTTGGAGAAGATCCACCTTGGATACAAGACCCCTCACGGGAAGATCCCTCACGAATTCGAGGCCTCCTCACAGAGAAGAATCGGTTACCCTATGTATCATCCTTTGTTGGATTTGGATCGTGTATCTCTTTGTGTTTCGAGGATCTAGCATTGGTTTGACCTAATCTTGTTGGTTTGAGTGATTCCCTCGCATTTTCCCTCGTGTTTCCCCTCATGTTCTTTGTGTTCCTCATTGGGATCCACTCCTTTCATGAAATATCGGACGTATAGGCTTCCACCCTACATCATCTTGGTATCATGATCCACGTTATCATGAATTTGGAGTCCCCCCCACCGTTTTCTAGCCTTCTTTTGCTTGATTTCTTCCAAATTTCGAAAATCCCCACCAAAAATAGCCCCAAATTTTTTGTGATTTGTTGGTTTGATGATGTTTTGTTGATTTTGATCCATCAATTTGCTTGTTTTCGAGTGTATCTAGCATTTCCCCAAGTTTCCCCATTTTCATCCATGAAATCTCCTCAATTTTGACCACAAAATCCCCAATTTCTGCCCAAAATCACGTCCCAAATTTTGGATCTCGAGTTGACCCCGACCACCGGACGACCGACGTTTTTACGGACGTCAGGATCCCTTTGAGCCACCAGAAGTCCGACACTTACCGGACGACTGGAACCCCTAACCCGAGCTGAAACAGCGGATTTCCGAGCCCGACCGGACATCCGATACCTGTAGATTCAGACTTCAGCTGATTTTTGTTTTGCCCATAACTAATTCATTCGAACTCCGATTTTGAAGTTCTTTAGCTCATTTTGAATCTATTGACATCCCTCATCCCACAAAAATACTTCCAACATCATTTGACAACATCACATTTTTGGAACTGTGGCATCTTTGCCAAGGGCTTCCACCACATCATCCGCTACACCACCACCCACTTCCGCAATCTAACCCATTTTGATCCATATAAAATTAGTGGTTGTTTGAGTTGTGATTTGAGTCTCCTAAGGTGTTTTGGCTACTTAGGGATGGTTGCTTCTTCATCAACCACCACCACCACTACCAAAAATGCTTGCCAACCATACACTTCCGCCACCCCAACTTAACCCAATTTTGTTTGAGTTGTGAGTTGTGTCTCCTAAGGTGGTTTGGCTACTTAGGGACAGTGATGAGGACATCACTCACTAAGTTACACCAACAGCCCCTCCTGATACATATACAGGACCAATTACTAGAGCTCGCGCACGCCAATTAAATTACTGGGTACTTTCATTTCTTCGTAATGATTTTAATGTTCGTGAGAATATGATGTTGCCTAAATTAGATACATTTGTCTTTCTTACAAATGAAGGGCCTGGCATGGATAAGAGGGATGACCATTGGAGCAAGATCAAGCATGGAGATGATGGCATGCGCAAGGGGAACAAGAACGGAGTTACAAGTGATGATTTCAGGACTTTGAAGCCACCATAATAAGTGTGTGAGGCCTTGGACGAAATATACAAGATGCCACTTCATAATTTTCGTCCCTAGGCTATTATAGGTGTTGCGTCACCTTATTATTGGGCCAGGCCCATGTAAATTTCAAATACTTGAGTATAACTGTTTTTAGAGTCCGTATGTGAGGGGAAACAAGAGTGAGGGTTAGTTTAGGACTCCTCCTCCAAGGGCCACGGAATTCCCCACTCTTCCTCCATATATACAGCCCTTAGGGCGTCATTTACACTTTAGGTTTTGTTTAGATTAAAGTTCACCATAGTTGCAACTTTGCGTACTTCGTTTGTGTTCAACGACCAAACAAAGGCGTCACAGAACCCCAGCTTGATCTATAAAGCTTTCCTCTTATATTCGCAATATCCAGATTGCAATCTTAGTTTCTAGCTTGTTCTTCATTTGCCTGCAGGAAACAGACCTTTATGGTCAGGTTGATCATGCTCTGGCATGGTCAATAACCTCTCGGAGTTGGTTTAGCGATTGCTAAGGCTCGACGTCCTCGCACGTTCGTAGTCGGATCGTCAAAGTCGACTTCCTCCAAAACGATAGCCACCATGTAATCGAAGGATGGGACACCTTTGCCTCTATCAGACTTTTCCTTATGTCATTAAACACAAGAAGGTTATAGAAAATGTTATTGCTGATGCTTGGTCTCATCGCTATACTATGCTTTCACAACTTGACTTCAAAATATTTGGTTTGGAGACCATCAAAGATCAATATGTGCATGATGCTAATTTTAAAGATGTAATGCAGAATTGTAATGAAGAAGAACATGGAACAAGTTCATCATTAATGATGGATTTTTGTTTCGTGCTAACAAGCTATGCATTCCAGCTAGCTCCGTTCGTCTTTTGTTGTTGCAGGAGGCGCATGGAGGAGGATTAATGGGACACTTTGGCATCAAGAAGATGGAGGACGTACTTTCTACACATTTCTTTTGGCCAAAGATGAGACAGGATGTTGAGCGTTTTGTTGCTCGCTGCACTACATGTCAAGAAGGTAAGTCATGACTAAATCCTCAAGGATAATATATGCCTTTGCCCGTACCTAGTGTTCCTTCGGAGGATATATCTATGGACTTTGTTTTAGGTTTACCTCGAACAAAGAAGGGGAGGGATAGCATATTTGTTGTCGTGGATAGATTCTCAAAAATGGCACACTTTATACCATGTCATAAAAGCTATGATGTTGTTAATGTTGCTAATTTGTTCTTTCGTGAAATTATTCACTTGCATGGTGTGCCAAACACTATTGTTCCAGATCGTGATACTAAATTCCTTAGCCACTTTTGGAGATGTTTATGATGTTATACTACTTGACACCCCAAACTGATGGTCAAACAGAAGTAGTCAATAGAACATTGTCTACTATGCTTAGAGTTGTTCTGAAGAATAATAAGAAAATGTGGGAAGAATGCTTTTCCTCATATTGAATTTGCTTATAATCGTTCGATGCATTCTACTACTAAGATGTGCCCTTTTGAAATTGTGTGTGGTTTCCTACCTTGTGCACCCATTCATTTGTTTCCTCTTCCATCTTTGGAGAAGGTTAATTTTGATGCTAAACAACGTGCTGAATTGATCTTAAGAATGCAAGAGTTAACTAAGGAAAACATTGAGCGTATGAATGCTAAATATAAACTAGCTGGAGATAAGGGTAGAAAACATGTTGTGTTTACACCTGGAGATCTTGTTTGGTGACATTTGCGTAAGGATAGATTTCCTGATTTGTGTAAATCAAAGCTAATGACATGTGTTGATGGTCCTTTTAAGGTGTTAGCAAAAATAAATGATAATGCATATAAACTTGAGTTGCCTCCAGATTTTGGGGTTAGTCCCACTTTAAACATTGCATATTTGAAGCCTTATTTGGGTGAGGAAGATGAGCTTCCGTCGAGGACGACTTCATTTCAAGAAGGGGAGGATGATGAGGACATCAATACCATTGTTACACCCACAGCCCCTGCTGCTATACATACTGGACAAATTACTAGAGCTCGTGCACGCCAATTAAATTATCATGTACTTTTGTTTCTTGGTAATGATTCTAATGTTCATAAGAATATGATGCCGCCTAAATTGGATACATTTGTTTTGCTTACGAATGAAGGGCCTGGCATGGATGAGAGGGATGAACACTTGAGCAAGACCAAGCATGGAGATGACGGCATGCGCAAGACGAACAAGAACGGAGTTACAAGTGATGATTTCAGGACTTTGAAGCCACCATAAGGAGTGCATGAAGCCTTGGACGAAATATACAAGATGCCACTTCATAAATTTCCTCCTAAGGCTATTCTAGGTGCTGTGTCACCTTATTATTGGGCCAGGCCCATGTAATTTTGAAATATTTAAGTATAGGTTGTTTTTAGAGTCCTTATATGTGGGAAAAATAGAGTTATGGTTGGTTTCGGATGCCTCCTACAAGGGGCCACGAAATCCCCGCCCCCCTCTTCCTCCTTATATATATCCCTTAGGGCATCGTTTAGACTTCGGGTTTTGTTTAGATTAAAAGTTCGCCATAGCTGCAACTTCGCGTACTTCGTTTGTGTTCAACGACCAGACAAAGATGTCACAGAACCCCACCTTCATCAATAAAGCTTTCATCTTATATTCGCAATATCCAGATTGCAATCTTAGTTTCTTGGATGTTCTTCGTTTGCTTGCAGGAAATAGACCTTCGTGGTCAGGTTGATTGTGCTCTAGCATGGTCAATAACTGCTCGGAGTTGGTTTAGCGATTGCTAAGGCACGACGTCTTCGCACGTTCGTTGTCGGATAGTCAAAGTCCACTCCTCCGAAACAAAATCACCATCTCATTCAAAGACGGGACACCTTTGCCCCTATCAGATGGTGACCTTCAACTCCGACTCACATAACCCAATAACCTTCCACTTCAGCATTGCCTACTCGCATAACTCATCATTGCATTTCCGCAATCCCATTGAGCCCCCGCAACACCACCACCGCATCCCGCTACCACCATTTGACATTTGACATTCGAGATTTTGAGTTCGCCATTTTTTTCCGTTTCCTAAGGTGCTTAGGATAACTAGGGATGGTTCGACATCGAGAACACCGCCACTTATCATCGCCACGAGGTCGTCATTGACTTTAACCACTTAACCATCATCCGTCTGTTGCTTACACATGACAAACCATTGACGGTAACCACGACGACATCATTTTACATTCTCCTTGCAGTTGCATTGATAACCCCTAGCCTATTTTTCGTCACTTGCCTATCGAGACTAGCCATTTGAGTATTGCCGGCAACATTACTTGTGCACATTAGTGATCATTGGTCTACACCTTCCATTCCATACATACCATATCATATTGGTATCATCTTGGTATCATATCATCTCGTGTGCCACAAGTTTGTTCCCTCATATATACAATTTCTATCTTAGTTTGTGCATTTTGCATTGTGGCCATATAAAAAAAGAATAAGCTTTTAAGAAAAAGAGAAAGAGAGCAAAGAAGCTTGTAAGAAAGTGCCATAGCATCGACACATTGCATATAAGATTCTCATGTCCGATCATATTGGATCATCTTGAGAGAAACATCGGGAATCATACATATATAGCATACTTGGGATAGAAAGTTGATACATTTTGCATACCATAGGTTGTGCACAAGTGTCGTATCAGCCTATAGAGCAATCGTGCTAGCGTCCTTCTTGAGTATTGCAAGATGAGCCATTTCCGTGGATTCCATATTCGTGCTCATTCCTAGGTTGAACGACCCCATTTATCTATCCGTGTGTGTGTGTGTTTTCGTGTGCCATTCTTGCTATTTGTGTACTTGTTTTACTTGCGAATTTGTGAATCTCTTTCAACATTATTGACTCTTGCTAACATTTTGCATCAAAGTTTTGTGCCACTATCCTCACCAAGCTACTCCATAAGCCTTATTTGTGTAGGTGTGAGAAATCGGCGAGAAACGGTACCAATTGTGCTATTTCCTTGTTACACTATTGAGTGATCATTGATCCATCTTCAACATTGGATAAGGTACATTTGGTCTAGTACTTCTCTTTCTCCCACTCTATATTTGCTCGAGTCTTGTGATGGATAGGCAAGCCATTTCATCTCCGGTCTTTCACGACAATGACGGCGCGGACAACTACATCACCAAAACGTCAATCTTCGATCTAAGACGACAAATTCAAGGCGCACAATCTACCTTCCAAAAGCACATCGACAACCTCGCCATCGACAAACAACACTCTGAAGCAAGGAAAAGGGACAACATAGACACCAAGTTGGACGAGCTAAAGGGTCAACTATGAGGCATGGTGGCCGACTACAAGTCTTCTTCCCCTTCATCATCCTCGAGGCTACAGCGACTGATGTAGGGTGGAACCCTATACGGCCAATCTTTCATGAAAGGAGTAGATCCCGTGAAGAACACGAAGAATACGAGGGGGAAATACAAGGGACAACATAAGAGAATCACTCAAATCAACAAGAACGATTACACATATGCTAGATCCGAGTACACATAAAGATCACACGATCCGAAGTCAACACGGGATGATACAAAGGGTAACCAGTTCTTCTCGGTGAGGAGGTCTTGATGGGGGTCTTCTCCGTGAGGAGGTCTTGAATCCAACGTGGATCTTCTCCGAAGAGGGGCCACGGTCTCTCTCAAGGAGTAGATCCGTATGGATGAGCAAAGCTCTATCTCAAGTATGAGCTAAACCAATGCTAACCCTACCTAGGAGGAGGAGGAGGTCTATTTATAGTCTTAGTGCAAAAGGGGGCAAAGTGAGGGGGTACATGGACCTTGGGCCCGAATCCTGTGCGCAGACAGGTACCGGACGTCCGGTGGGTAGCGGTCGTCCGATGGCTCATGGGCGTCCGGACGTCCGGTAGTCGGTGGACTTCCGCTCGTTTTGGCTCGGTCGTTGAAGTGCCGGATTTCCGGAGGTGGCCGGTCGTCCGGTCACCGGTTGTCCGGTGGCATCGGACGTCCGCTCTTTTGGCTCGGGTGCGGCGACGCCGGTCGTCCGGTCCGGGCCGGACGTCCACTCGTTGTAGCTCGGCTCTGGCTTCTGGCACCGGACGTCCGGTCCCGACCGGTCGTCCGGTGGCTGTAGCTTGTATGGTAGCCCTTCTTCTTGTCCTTGGCACTCAGTGTCCTCGCCGTCTTGTCCGTTGGGTGTAGCTCTTCCGTGCCTCTCCTCCAAGTACCTTATCACACATAGTGTTTCCGCTTGAGGTAGTAGCCATGACTCATGTATGGAAAGTGGTAGTTCGGAGAGGAGCAAGTTCACCTTATCTTTGATAGCCTTCGCTAATGCTCTTGTCGTTGGTCCAAGAGGTGTCATGGGAGACGTAGGTAGGTCCATGTGGATGACCTTGGGATGCTCCACATCATCTCCCCCCCTTTGGGAAAGATCCGACCTTGGACCGTAATCTTCATTACCATGGTAGGGTGAGAGGTTCTTGATGTTGAAGACGTCGCTCACGTTGTACTTGTCGCGTGGAAGGTCGATCTTGTAAGCATTGTTGTTGTAGCATTCAAGCACCTTGAAGGGCCCATCCGCTCATGGTAGAAGTTTGGACGTGCATTTGTTGGGGAACCGATCCTTGCAAAGGTATAGCCATACAAGATTTGCAATGTTTAATACCATGGGGTGATTGTTGAGGTTGAGCTGGGTCGCAACTCGTTGTACTTGGCGCTCGATGGTGTGCCTTGTATCTTCATGCATCTTCTTGAGATAGTTCACACGTGCACTTGCATCCATATTGATGCACTCTTGTAGTGGTAGAGGAAGATTGTCCAATGGGGACAACGGGTTGAATCCGTAGATGACCTCGAAAGGGGACTTGCCGGTTGTCGAATGTCTTGCGCGGTTGTAGGCGTATTCGGTGATTGGTAGGCACTCTTTCCACTCCTTGATGTTCCTCTTGATCAACACATGTAGCAGAGTGGAGAGCGTTCGGTTCGTCAATTCCGTTTGGCCGCCGGTTTGTGGATGGAATGTCGTGGAGAATAGAAGCTTGATTCCGAGCTTGGCGGATAGGGTCTTCCGAAAGTAACTCAAGAACTTGACATCGCGGTCCGAGACAATCGTCTTTGGGACTCCCTGTAGGCGTAAGATTTCCCTACAAAAGAGATTGGAAACATGTGAAGCATCGTGTATCTTATTGCAAGGAATGAAATGAGCCATTTTGGAGAATCGGTCCAGAACATCAAACACAGAATCCTTTCCATTTCGAGTCCTAGGCAAACCAAGCACAAAATCCATGCTAATATCTTCCCATGGGTGATATGGGATTGGAAGGGGTGTATATAGAGCATGAGATTGAGCTTTGGACTTAGCTTGGTGACATGCCGAACATCGGTTGGTGAAGCGGTTGACTTCGCGGAACATCTTGGGCCAATAATAGTTCTTGGAGAGCATAGAAAATGTCTTGTCGCGTCCAAAGTGTCCCATTAGTCCTCCTCCATAAGATTCTTGCAGATGTAACAAATGAACAGAAGACTCGGGGATGCATAGTTTGTTAGGTCTCATATGGTAACCATCTTTGATGTAATAGCATTCCCAAGATGTATGCGTCAAACATTTGGCATAAGGAATAGCAAAAGTAGGATCATGCGCATACAAGTCTTTTATGTGCTCAAAGCCAATGGCATCCAATTCAAGTTGAGTAACAAACATGCATATGCGGGAAAGAGCGTCCGCCACAACATTTTCCTTTTCTTCAATGTACCTGATGATAAAAGGAAATGACTCAATGAATACACTCCACTTAGCATGACGCTTGTTCAGCTTAGTTTGACCCTTAAGGTATTTTAGCTTTTCATGATCGGTATGAAGAATGAATTCATGGGGACGGAGATAGTGTTCCCATTAACGCAAAACTCGCACTAACGCATAGAGCTCTTTGTCATAGATGGGGTAATTGAGTTACACACTAATGTATGATACGGGGCGCTTCTATTGCATTAACACGCCTCCTATGCCATTGTGACGCCCTCGATTCAACCGTACACTAATCATACATGCAAATGTGTACGATCAAGATCAAGGACTCACGGGAAGATATCACAACACAACTCTAGACACAAAATAAAATTATACAAGCTTTATATTACAAGCTAGGGGCCTCGAGGGCTCGAATACATAAGCTCGAATACACAAGAGTCAGCGGAAGCAACAATATCTGAGTACAGACATGAGTTAAACAAGTTTCCCTTAAGAAGGCTAGCACAAACTGGGATACAAATCAAAAGAGGCGCAGGCCTCCTGCCTGGGATCCTCCTAAACTATTCTTGGCCATCGTCAGCAGGATGCACGTAGTAGTAGGCACCTCCAGTGTAGTAGGAGTCATTGTCGACGATGGCGTCTGGCTCCTGGGCTCCATCGTCTGGTCGCAGCAATCGAGTATAGGAAGGGGGGAAAGGGGGAGCAAAGCAACCGTGAGTACTCATCCAAAACTCGCAATCAAGGAGCTACACTACATATGTATGCATTGGTATCAAATGGAAAAGGGGTATCATATGTGGACTAAAGTGCAGAATGCCGGAGTAAAAGGGGGATAGCTAGTCCTGACAAAGACTACGCTTCTGGCCACCTCCATCTTGCAGCATGTACAAGCGTGCAGAAGGTAAGTCCACCAAGTAGCATCGTGTATCATAATCCTACCCGGTGATCCTCTACTCGTCGCCCTTTTAGAGAGCGACCACCGGGTTGTATCTGGCACTTGGAAGGGTGTGTTTTATTAAGTATCTAGTTCTAGTTGTCATAAGGTCAAGGTACAAATCCAAGTCATCCTATTACCAAAGATCACGGCAATTCGAATAGATTAACTTCCCTGCAGGGGTGCACCACATTTCCCAACACGCTCGATCCCCTTTGTACGGCACACTTTCCTGGGTCATGCCTTGCCTCGGAAGATCAACACGTCGCAGCCCTACCTCGGCACAACAGAGAGGTCAGCACGCCGGTCTAAATCCTATGGCGCAGGGGTCTGGGCCCATCGCCCATTGCAAACCTGCATGTTGCGAGGGCGGCCCAAGAGCAGACCTAGCAACCTCCATTACAAAGGAAGTTGTATCACGCAGTCCAACCCGGTGCACGCCGCTTAGTTGCTGACATCACGAAGGTTTCGGCTGATACCACGACGTCGAGTGCCCATAACTGTTGCCGCGTAGTTGGTTAGTGCGTATAGGCCAGTAGCCAGACTCAGATCAAATTCCTAGATCTCGTTAAGCGTGTTATTTCAAAGTAACCGCGAACACCGACTAGGGCTAGGCCCACCTCTCACCTAGGTGGTCTCCGCCTGCCCTGTGGCTCCGCCTCAAGTAATAGTCGGGGGCCGTCGGGAACCTAGGCCCACCACTACCTGGGTGGAACCACCTGCCCCTTCATCCCCCAACATCGGAATCACTCGCGGGTACTCAACGAGCCGACCCGACTTTAGTCACCACCTTTATAGTATGTATATATGTATGCATATACCCGTGATCACCTCCCGAGTGATCATGTCCCGATAGTATAGCACGGCAGACAGACAAGAATGTAGGGCCACTGATGATAAACTAGCATCCTGTACTAAGCATTTAGGATTGCAGGTAAGGATAACAACTGTAGCAACAATGACAGGCTATGCAGCAGAATATGATTAACCGAAAGAAGTAACATGCTACACTACTCTAATGCAAGCAGTAGAGAGAAGGAATAGGCGATATCTGGTGATCAAGGAGGGGGCTTGCCTGGTTGCTCTGGCAAGAAGGAGGGGTCGTCAACACCATAGTCGAACTGGGGGTCGCCGGCAGCCTCGGGGTCTATCGGAAAGAAGTAACCGAGGAAGAACACAATAAACAACGGGGCAATCAAAGTATCACAAAGCGTAACATGGTAATACGCGGTCCTAGAGGTGACCTAACACAGGGATAGGTAATACCGGCGAAGGGAGGAAACATCCGGGAAAGTATCCCCTGTGTTTCGCGTTTTAGGATAGATGTTCGCTATGCTAGGGATGTGTTGTGCACTAACGTACTACATATCCGGATTCGTCTCGTCGTTCTGAGCAACTTTCATATATAAAACTTTTTCATCCGAGATAGTGTTTATTTTATATTAATTTTTGAAGTTTTATTAACATTCTGCAATTTCTAGAATTCTTTTTAATTGGAAAATATTAAATACAGAACTGCTATGGGTACACGTAAGTGTACCCAACAGTGTGTGGATGTCTATGACAGGTGGGACCAGTTGACTGCTAAGTCAACAGTCAATAGCCCTAGTTGACTGGTCAAAGAGGGCCAGTGGGGCCCAGGTGTCATACCTAAAGTTTTAACACATTCTTTAAAAAAAGATATTTAGAGGTGGGGTCTACCTATCATTGGGTCACTTTATTTTAACAGATTGATTTAATTAGTTTTAGTAGTGGTGGGTCTCGGTGGTTAGCAGCTGATTAGTGGGGAAGGGGGATTAGGCCCTAAACTAACCAGTCTCGGTGGTGGCTCTTGCCAGTCGCGGCTGGACTTGGCCAGCGCCGCCGCCAGCGAGCGAGCAGGGCAGGCAGCATGGAGGCCTGGGGCGGGCACGTCAGACGGAGCTAGGGCGGGCGCGCCGAACGGAGCCGGAGCGGCCGAGGCGCGGCAGCGGGGCGATAGCAAAGATGTCAGCACGCGGAGCAGCAGTAGCTGCGGCAGCAGAGGCGAAGGTAGCACGCGGCGCAGTGCAGCAGGGGGGCGCGGAAGCGGGCGAGCAGCTGCGCGGGGGGGGGGGGGGGGGGCGCCCTGGACGTGACCAGGGCGAGCGGCGACCAGCGCAAGGCACGGGCCACGGTGAGGTGCAGGTGGGCAAGCGCGTGCGGAGCGGCGCGACAGGTGGCGGTGGCGAGGCCAAGGACGGGCACGCGGGCAGGGGACGGTTGGGCGTGTGAGCGCGTGTGTGCGGAGCGGGAGCACGTTGGTGGTGGCGGCACAGCCTACGGTGGCCGGAGGCGATGACAACAACGACGGTTGACGGCGGCGGCGACTGTTCTCCAGCGAAATCGAGCCTACGAGCATGGAAAATGATAGGGGAGTAAGGGGAGGACAGGAAGGTTCTCACAGCGAGCACGAAGGCGAGGTTGGGGAGGCCGGAGGTGGACCGGAGCAGTGTGGATCGATGACGAGATGGCGGCGGCCAGGCGAAGAAGACGATGACGGCGTTGGAGATGGAGCGCCCCGAGTCGAGCTGGTGCCCTGAACGGACAAAGCCAGCCTCGGCGGACCTCCTGGGCATGCTCCCGCACGCCGGAGATGTCAATTGCCGCGACAACGACGGCGAGGTAGTGGTGACCGCGCACGCTCGCGAGCTCTAATTGGAGCCAGTGAGAAAGGAGGCGATGGGGGATCGAGGGGGGAATGCAACAGGGCGTTGTCGGGTTTCTGTTGGACGTTTTTGTAAGGCTGGGGAGGGGCACGTGGTGACCATCCCGCCATGGTGGCCCTGGATGTTCTCCACGCCATGGCCACTGCCTCCTCTGTACGTTTAGGTGGGAGAAAGGCCTGGGTGGGCTGGGCCAGATACATAATAATTGCAGAGGGCCCATCTATACAGTAGGTTTAAGTCCTTTCCATTTCCTTTTTATTTTTATATTTTCCAATTTTCTTTTATTCTTCATTGTTTTGCCATTTAAGTTAATAACAACCGACTTTCGTTGCACTTAAAATTCCAGACATAAATACTAGACACTATATCAAGACCACACACAAGCTTTGGTAATATTTGAAAAAGCCTAAACATTTATTTAATCTGAAATGGATCAATTAACTGTTGCTAGCTCCATGTTAATTAGGTTAGGGAAATTTTAGTAGTTCAAATAATGTTTATTTTTTCATGATAATTAGTTAATGAATTTTTGCAACACCACCAACATTTTTATCTAACAGTTTAAAGAAATAAGAATTTGACAAGTTATTTGAACTTTGAATTTGACTCCGTTTTCATCAAGTGGAAAAATGTCTTTAACAAAACATGATGACATGACACAATAGGGTGAGGTTACTATAGCTTAATTATCAGGGCGTCACAATTCTCCTCCACTACAAGAAATCCCGTCCCGAGATTTAAGAGGTGGAACACGGGAGAAAGGGTCTGGTTATGAAATTCTAACGAATCTTCTCGGCCTTGGTTGCTCCTCTCGAAGTGGTCGATTCATTATATTGATGTCTTCATTTTTCTGCTTCAGGTCATCAAGATGAAGTCGACATCCTTTCTTTGGGGGTTCCATCGTACTTACGAAAGAATAAGGGGTGGTATTCTGGGAGAACGGGCCTCGGCAAGGTTGACTATCTGGTCAATAACATCGGGGAAGGTGGCGAAAAGTAACTCTTGAATTGAAACTTAAGAAAATATTGAGAGCAAAGTAAGGACGTATCATGTGGAATTTTGAGCGGGCGGGCAATCGTTCGATGCCTGAAACAGGGTGTGAAGGGTTCAAAGCAATGGCAATAAGTGTTGTGTATGGTACCAGAATTGATGATCTCTCGAAAGGTGGCTCCTGAAGTACTTACGAAGCCACGTGTGAGGAATAACTTTGGAAACATGGTGTACAGGAGAGTCAGGTTTCGATCCTGTGGAAGTGTGGGTTATGGGCCCACCATGTGGTTTAAAGTAGGAAAGGCGTTGACATCTTGCATGGTCATGATAGCAAGACATGTCAGAGGGTAGCCTATTAGCTATGTTGGCAACAATGTCGGTACCAAGGGCGAGGGACGAAGAGAACCATTTTCCTGCTCATTGAACAAGGTGGACCATTAGGCAAAGTTCTCGCCCACCGGCGGTTACCGGAATATCATCAACAATAGTAACAGGGTCTTACTGACAAAGTTGTACACCGACGTGCTTACTAAAGCAGTGACTTATTACTGCTTAGATCATAGAAACCTCAAGAACGTTAAACAAAAAATGGAAAGAAAAATTTGATTATGAGATTAAACAAAGCAATGGAAAGGAAAATGTGTTTAAACACACATTTCAGGGGTATACCCTTCCAAAGACAAGCAGAGCATGATATCCATGACAGGATAGAAAGTAGAAAACCCTTTAGGTAAGGGAGAGAAATTTCATGACATTGCCCATACTACGGTGTTAGGATAAATGATAAAGAAAATTTAGCATTGTGCTTCAAATGTTCTTATCGATGATAAGAGTACCACAGACATGCTTCGAGATAGCATTGACATGGTCTTCAAGCAAAGGTCAGACTCTGGATACACGAAGGGATTCATCAGGAACAAATTATAGAATAAGTCTTTTCAGGTTAACCTTGCTAAAAAGGAAGAACCATAACAATAGGTCCTTCGGCCAGGTGTGCTAGGTATGACATCACTTTACTGGGTCATATAAAGACCAATGTTATAATTCTTGGATATATGTTCCAACCATCATATCTGACCAAGATTCAGATCTGATTGGGATCAGGATGCCTCAGACTCGGGATGCCTAAGAATAAAAAGGTGCGACACAAATTGACGAGAAGACATCGCAAGATTCTCGGGAAATGAACTATGGAAGCAAGTTTCGAATCATGCATTGATCATTAAACCAAGGAGAGGATGAGGAGGTGGCTGATGATCTCAGCCACAATTTATTGGGATTACGAAAAGATGGATTCCCACAATCATGTGAACAAGGAGATAACATTAGTCAGATCAAATGATATAATGATGTATGCGTGATGAAAACACACACAATTAAACATTGGTTGAAGGTTGCGCCCAAAATATGGGCAGAGGTCGCATGATCAATGTTGGAATGGTGATTTGATAACCAATGGTCTAAGAGTGAAATATCGACCATTAACTTCAAAGCAATAGGGTTGCAAGACCTTTTGATGTGGCGCATCATAGTTCAATTGTCGGTTTTCCGATTAGAAACAACACGGGAACCAAGGGGTGAACGGATATGGCAAGAAGTATCACCTGTATCAAGAATTCTTAAGAGGTGGTGAAATTCTAACAACATTCTTGACATAAGGGATGGTAATACTCCAAGGTAGAACATAACATAAGATGGATAGCATGGAACTCAAAGTATAACACAAAACACAAACAAGTTTGTGTTGAACGGAAGGCAATAAAGTGGTCGATGATAACACAAATCATCGAGGGCAAAGGATGGTATTTCTCATCAAGAATTCAATAGATATCTTGGAAGGCCTCAGAATGCTGATGTTGATCACGACACATGTGTCGAGAGATTTCATGAAGATTTAATCGATTGGCGATGACATCAAGCCAAAGGAATGATGAAGCGCGAGGTTATTGGAACCACGGGTACAACACAAACTCGAAATCAAGATTGCTGTTCAAGGCGAGATGATATGACAACGAAGATTGACGTAAGCTTAGCTCATCGTCGAAAGCTGTGCTTTGGGAATAAGGACCAGGTGGCATAGTTTAAACTTTAGCACAAGGTGATAGCCGGTCAGGCTAGGATTGACATGCTCGAGTACAAACTCGTGAGTAAAGGAGATTACTAAGAGTTGTTTAATCGTGGTGCGGACCCAATTTAGTTATCGGTGTCCTCGAGTGACTAACAACTCAGAACAAGGAAACACTGGAATCGATGAGGAATAATACTCGATGACGGCTCATAATAAGCAAGATGGTTCAATGATATTATCAAGATACCAGAGGATAATACTCGTAGGTAGAGCAAAATAGAGGGTTGACAAGTGTATTGATCTGCAAAAGAAAAGTACTTTAACTTGTCCAAGAAAAGGAATCAAGGAATATCAACATGGCCGAAACCATAGTTGCAAGGGATCCAATTCAAAGACACCGGAAGAATTATCCAACTAATTCAAAGTTTTTCAAGAAGCTTCCATGATAAGTTCCACATCGGGTCCATGGGCATGAACACAAAGTTCAAGGTCGACTCCCAATTCTCCAATGCATAACCTTTCACTCACTTCTCATTTTCGAAGAAGTTGTAATATTGAAATTTTATCTGACATAACACCAGTAGAGTATGACCCATAGTAGTTACCGGGTTCACACATATTAAGGAAGGCATAGGTTCAACCCATTAGGGTATGGTGGAAACATATACCACAAGCTTCAATAGTAAATACCACCAGCTCGAAAACAGAGCATGGTTGGCCAAATCAGAAAATAGGAGTTTTCAATGGTATTATGTATCAGGGAAGAGAACTCCTCAAGGTTTTGTATACGAAGGACACTATCGTACGACAATTCAACAAAGGATCCGGTGGTCCTCAAGGGATCTGATGTGAGCATCGGTACTCAACCGGAGGGAGAAAGAATGCAAGGAGATCTGATTATAGAAACAACTGACTAACTCAAAGCTCAAATGCAAAGGAATTATGAATTCCAAGACAAGGCATCAGAAGCAATGCTCTGATTAGGGATGAATAAGTTGAATAGCCTTAGGTGTACAATCGATGGCAATTTGATTGGTCGAGATCCAGCTCATGTTTAAAATGACGTCTGAGCCGGAAGGACGAAATGAAGGATCTGATTAAGGATTGTGAGCATTCGCAACATATTGATTCAACAGACTCGAACTGATAATGACTAAGGATGCCAATAAGATTACCGGACTTTATGAGGTTAATCATAATGCAAGCAAGCAAGAATTTCAAGAGCAATAAGTTGCTGAGGATTTTCAGAAGATCAAATAGTATTTCCAAGACTTTGGTGAAACACATGAACAACTGGGGAGAAACAAATCCTTGATGTGTGTGAGGATTAATTTGTAGGTGTGTGCAGGTGTCAAGGAACTGCAAGGCAGTAGGCACAAGGATTCTCGGAACAATCGAGAGAATTTCGAGGTATCTTGTAATAACAAGATCAACGAGGAATGATTGTATGGATGGCAGGTGTACGTGGTTATCCAAGGGTTTATCGATGTAAGGGAATTGTAAAAGCGATGACACAAAGTCTCGGGAGAACATTGGAGAGTAACTTCGGAATCTTCTAGTGCATCAGGCGATCGCCTATGTCGAGTGGCTCTCTGGGAGGAAGTAGTTACGAGAACCTAGAGTTATATTTAGTAAAATCATTTAACCCGAATAGAAGAGAGATCAGTGTCCCAGAGTATAGATGAGGAGTAAAAGATCCTAATACCACCCAATGGCGACATGGGCCCATAAGCCACACAGCCATGTTAGTAAAAGTTTAGCAATGACTAGACTTGACTTCAGCCAAGGAGTGTGGAAGGGGGATTCCTACAGGCAGTCAGCTCTGATACCAACTTGTGATGCCCTCGATTCAACCATACACTAATCATACATGCAAATGTGTATGATCAAGATCAAGGACTCATGGGAAGATATCATAACACAACTCTAGACACAAAATAAAATTATACAAGCTTTATATTACAAGCCAGGGGCCTTGAGGGATCGAATACATAAGCTCGAATACACAAGAGTCAGTGGAAGCAACAATATCCGAGTACAGACATGTGTTAAACAAGTTTTCCTTAAGAAGGCTAGCACAAACTGGGAGACAAATCAAAAGAGGCGCAAGCCTCCTGCCTGGGATCCTCCTAAACTACTCTTGGTCGTCGTCAGCGGGCTGCACATAGTAGTAGGCACCTCCAGTGTAGTAGTAGTCGTCGTCGATGGTGGCATCTGGCTCCTGGGCTCCATCGTCTCGTCGCAGCAATCAAGTATAGGAAGGGGGAAAAGGGGGAGCAAAGCAACCATGAGTACTCATCCAAAGTACTCGCAAGCAAGGAGCTACACTACATATGTATGCATTGGTATCAAATGGAAAAGGGGTATCATATGTGGACTGAACTGCAGAATGCCGGAGTAAAAGGGGGATAGCTAGTCATGTCGAAGACTACGCTTCTGGCCACCTCCATCTTGCAGCATGTAGAAGAGAGCGGAAGGTAAGTCCACCAAGTAGCATCATGTAGCATAATCCTACCCGGCGATCCTCTCCTCGTCGCCCTGTTAGAGAGCGACCACCGGTTGATCTGGCACTTGGAAGGGTGTGTTTTATTAAGTATCCAGTTCTAGTTGTCATAAGGTCAAGGTACATCTCCAAGTCGTCCTGTTACCGAAGATCACGGCTATTCGAATAGATTAAATTCCCTGCAGGGGTGCACCACATTTCCCAACATGCTCGATCCCCTTTGTCCGAACAAACTTTCCTGGGTCATGTCCGGCCTCGGAACATCAACATGTCGCAGCCCAACCTAGGCACAACAGAGAGGTCAGCACGCTGGTCTAAATCCTATGGCGCAGGGGTCTGGGCCTATCGCCCATTGCACACTTGCACGTTGCGAGGGCGGCCGGAGAGCAGACCTGGCAACCTCCATTACAAAGGAAGTTGCGTTACGCGGTCAAACCCGGCGCGCGCCGCTCAGTCGCTGACGTCACGAAGGCTTCGGCTAATACCACGACGTCGTGTGCCCATAACTGTTCCCACGTAGTCGGTTAGTGCGTATAGGCCAGTAGCCAGACTCAGATCAAATTCCCAGATCTCGTTAAGCGTGTTATTTTGAAGTAACCGCGAACACCGACCAGGGCCAGGCCCACCTCTCACCTAGGTGGTCCCCGCCTACCCTGTCACTCCGCCTCAAGTAATAGTTGGGGGCCATCGGGAACCTAAGCCCACCAATTCCTGGGTGGAACCACCTGCCCCATTCAGCCCCCAACATTGGAATCACTTGTGGGTACTCAACGAGCCGACCCGACTTTAGTCACCACCTATATGTATGCATATATCTGTGATCACCTCCCGAGTGATCACGGCCCTATAATATAGCACGACAGACAGACAAGAATGTAGGTCCACTGATGATAAACTAGCATCCTATACTAAGCATTTAGGATTGCAGGTAAGGGTAACAACTGTAGCAACAATGACAGGCTATGTAGCAGAATATGATTAACCGAAAGCAGTAACATGCTACACTAATCTAATGCAAGCAGTAGAGAGAAGGAATAGGCGATATCTGGTGATCAAGGAGGCGGCTTGCCTGGTTGCTCTGGTAAAAAGGAGGGGTCGTCAACACCGTAGTCGAACTAGGGGTCGCCGGCAGCCTCGGGGTCTACCGGAAAAAAGTAACCGAGGGGGAACACAATAAATAACGGAGCAATCAAAGCATCACAAAAGCGTAACATGGGAATATGCGGTGCTAGAGGTGACCTAACGCAGGGATAGGTAATACCGGCGAAGTGAGGAAACATCCGGGAAAGTATCCCCGGTGTTTCACGTTTTCGGATAGATAACCCGGAGGGGGAAAGTTCCATGTTCTCTATGCTAGGGATGTGTGGTGGACTAACTTTCATATATAAAACTTTTTAATCCAAGATACGGTTTATTTTATATTAAATTTTGAAGTTTTATTAACATTCTGCAATTTCTGGAATTCTTTTTAATTCGAAAATATTAAATACAGAACTGCTATGGGTACATGTAAATGTACCCAGCAGTGTGTGGATGTCTATGACAGGTGGGACCTGTTGACTACTGAGTCAACAGCCCCAGTTGACTGGTCAAAGAGGGCTAGTGGGGCCCAGGTGTCATACCTATAGTTTTAACACATTCTTTAAAAAAGATATTTAGAGGTGGGCTCTACCTGTCATTGGGTCACTTTACTTTAACAGATTGATTTAATTAGTTTTAGTAGTGGTGGGCCTCAGTGGTTAGCACCAGATTAGTGGGGAAGGGGGATTAGGCCCTAAACTAACCAGGCTCGGTGGTGGCTCTTGCCAGTCGCGGCTGTACTTGGCGAGCGCCGCCGCCGGCGAGTGAGCAGGGCAGGCGGCATGGAGGCCTGGGTCGGGCGCGTCGTACGAAGCTGGGGCGGGCGCGCCGGCGGAGTCGGGGCGGCCGACGCGTGGCAGCGGGGCCATAGCAGAGACGGCAGCACGCGGAGCAGCAGTAGCGGCGACAGCAGAGGCGAAGGTAGCAGGCAGCGCAGCGCAGTAGGGGCGCGGAAGTGAGCGAGCAGCTGCGGGGGGGGGGGGGTGGGTGGTGCCCTGGACGCGACCAGGGCGAACGGCGACCAGCGCAAGGCACGGGCCGCGGGGATGCGCAGGTGGGCAAGCGTGTGCGGAGCGGCGGCAGCAGGTGGCGGTAGCGAGGCCACGGACGGGCACGCGGGCAGGGGACGGTCCGGCGTGTGAGCGCGTGCGTGCGGAGCGGGAGCACGCTGGTGGTGGCGGCACAGCCTACGGTGGCCGGAGGCGACGACAACAATGACGGTTGACGGAGGCGGCGACTGTCCTCCTGCGAAATCGAGCCTACGGGCACGAAAAACGGCAGGAGGGTAAGGGGAGGAGAGGGAGGTTCTCACAGCGAGCACGAAGGCGAGGTCGGGGAGGCCGAAGGTGGACCGGAGCAATGTGGATTGATAACGAGATGGTGGCGGCCGGACAAAGAAGACGATGACGGCGTTGGCGATGCGACGCCCCGAGTCGAGCTGGTGCCCTGAACGGACGAAGTCAGCCTCGGCGGACCTCCTGGGCGTGCTCTCGCATGGCGGAGATTTCAATGGGCGTGACAACGACGGCGAGGCAGTGGTGATCGCGCAAGCTCACGAGCTCGAATTTGAGCCAGAGAGAAAGGAGGCGATGGGGGATCGAGGGGGGAATGCAAGAGGGCGCTCTAGGGTTTCTATTGGACGTTTTTGTAAGGCTGGGGAGGGACACGTGGTGACCATCCGTCCATGGTGGTCATGGATGGCCTCCACGCCATGGCCACTGCCTCCTCTGTACGTTTAGGTGGGAGAAAGGCCAGGGAGGGCTGGGCCAGATACACTGTAGTTGTAGAGGGCCCATCTGTACGGTAGGTTTAAGTCCTTTTCGTTTCCTTTTTATTTTTATATTTTCCAGTTTTCTTTTATTCTTCATTGTTTTGCCACTTAAGTTAATAACAACCGACTTTCGTTGCACTTGAAATTCCACACATAAATACAAGACACTATATCAAGACCACACACAAGCTTTGGTAATATTCGAAAAAGCCTAAACATTTATTTAAACTGAAATGGATCAATTAATTGTTGCTAGCTCCGTGTTAATTAGGTTAGTGAAATTTTAGTAGTTCAAATAATGTTGATTTATTCATGATAATTAGTTAATGAATTTTTGCAACACCACCAACATTTTAATCTAACAGTTTGAAGAAATAAGAATTTGACATGTTATTTGAAATTTGAATTTGATTCGGTTTCATCAAGTGGCAAAATGTCTTTAACAAAACATGATGACATGACACAATAGGGTGAGGTTACTTTAGCTTAATTATCGGGGCGTCATAGCCATGACCACTAGCATCGCAATGTATCTCAAATGTTTTGTCGTAGTTTCGTAGAGCAAGCACGCGAGCGTGGGTAAGCAAATTCTTAAGCTCATTGAAATCCGTGTCTTGGGATGTTCCCCAAACAAACGGTGCATTTTTATTACTCAAAGCATGCAAAGGTGAAGCGATGGTTCTAAAATCCTTCACGAATTTACGGTAGAAACTGGCTAAATCAATAAAACGACGCACTTGTGGCAAGTTTGTTGGTTGGGGCCAAATTTTAATGGCATTGATCTTAGATTCATCTACACGAACACCCTTAGAAGATACTACAAAACCCAAGAAAACAAGCTTATCAACACCGAAAAGGCATTTGTCCATATTAGCATAGAGATGCTCTTTTCGAAGAGTTTGTAGCACGGTGTGAAGGTAGGTGACATGCTCTTTGAGAGATTTGCTAAACACAAGAATATCATTGAAGTAAACAATAGCACATTCACCAATGTAAGGGCGAAACACATAATGCATAAGACGCATGAAAGTACCGGGTGCTTCCGATAAACCCATAGCCATAACTAACCACTCATACAAACCAAAGTTCGTTTTGAAAGCGGTTTTCCATTCATCACCCTCTTGTATGCGTATTTGATAGTAACCACTTTTAAGATCAATTTTTGAGAAAATAGTGGCTCCGCTAAGCTCATCTAGCATATCATCAAGGCATGGAATGGGGTGCCTGTATCGAAGGGTGATAGAATTGATAGGTCTACAATCGGAACACATGCGAAAGCTACCCTCTCTTTTTGGCACAAGAATGACTGGGACGGCACAAGGACTCAAACCTTCACTCACATGTCCATGGTCTATGAGATTATGTGCTTGCCTTTGTATTTCTTTGGTTTCTTTGGGGTTGTCGCGATATGGGGCCTTGTTTGGAAGAGGTGCTCCAGGGATGAGGTCGATGCGGTGCTCGATGCCTCGTAGTGGAGGTAGACCCGGAGGTAGCTTGCCGGGAAAACATCTTGGAATTCCTGTAAAAGAGAAGACGACACTAAAGGTAGATTGTGAGAGGTGTTAGCTTTTGGTACCTCGTCCTTGCACAAAAGGACATAGTGCATTACACTAGATGGGTTCTCACACACTTCTCTTATCTCACTTTTGGTTGCAAATAGAACTAAGTTCTTCTTGTCTCTCATCGTGGAGGCACTCAATTTGGGCTTGTGGCACTTACTCTCTCTTTGGTGGTTCGCTCTCTCACTATTCTCTCCATGATGGGTGGTTTTCTTGCTGGCGATCACTTGGCTTGGGGACATAGGGCGAAGTACATGCTCCTTTCCTTTCATCTTGAAGTTATAGTGATTCATACGACCATTGTGGATGACACCTCAATCAAATTTCCATGGTCGCCCAAGAAGAAGGTGGCTAACGGTCATTGGAACGACATCACACTCCAAAGTGTCTTCGTAACCTCCGATTTTGAAGGATACTTGTACCCTATGCTCGACTTGGATAGTGCCGGAGTCGCTAAGCCATTAAACTGTATAGGGATGTGGGTGCTTCATCTTGACCCATTGGAGCTTGGAGCAAAGTTCTTCACTTGCTAAGTTATGGCAACTCCCTCCATCGATGATGACCTTGACGGACCTTCCATTGATGTCGGCTTTGGTACGAAATATATGGCATCTTTGGTCTTCTTCTTGTTGATGTTGAAGAGTCAAGACCTTGGAGACAATGGGAGTGGGGCTTGAATCTTCGTAACAAAAGTCTTGTTCCTCTTCATCTTCGTTCACTTGCCGGTGCATGTCCACTTGCTCAAGGACTTCCATTTCTCCTTCACTCACGGAGTCATAAGTACTGTCGTCATTGAGGATCATGGTGCGCTTGTTTATACACTCGAAAGACCTGTGGCCTCGGCCGCCGCATGTAAAGAACTTGAAGGAACTTGTCTTGACGGTCTCATTGGTTGGGGTAGAGGATGATGAAGCTCTTGGCTTGAAGTTGCTTGTAGTAGGAGGATGACTTGAGGTTGTCGAAGTTTTCTTGTAACTCGACTTGTCGCCGTTGCTTGTAGATGGCTTGTTTGAGGTAGAAGGTGTTGGAGTCGTTGAAGCTTGGGTGTTGGAGAAACCATAGGCTTGGATGAGAACTTGGCATATTCTAAGTCATCTTGCACTTGACGTTCAGCCTTGGTAGCTTGATGCACTAGCTCAATGAGGTTCGAGTATGTTTGGAAGTCGGCGATCTTCTTGATAGGACGGTTGAGTCCGTTCAAGAAACGTGCCATAGTTTTCTCATCATCTTTCGTGACATTAGCTCGTATCATGGAAATCTCCATTTCCTTGTAGTATTCTTCAATGCTCTTTGGTTCCTTGTTTGAGGAGTTGGAGTTTCTTGACGAGGTCGTGGTTGTAGTAGGTTGGCACAAAGCATGCTCTCATGACATCCTTCATTTGCGCCCATGTAGTGATGGGTGGTTCACCTCTTGCCGCACGGTGCTCAATGACTTTTTCCCGCCAAATGAGGACATAGTCTTGAAACTCAAGGGATGCCATCACGATTTTGTTATCTTCCTCATAGTTGTGCAAGCGGAAGATTTTGTCGACCTTAAATGCCCATGAAAGGTACTCTTCGGGGTCATTGCTTCCATTGAACTTGGGCATGGTGAACTTTAGCTTGCCGCATCTTTGCTCTTCATTGTGTTGGGGTCGAGGATGATGACGTCCTTGACGAGGAGGATCGTCTCTCTCTCAACTTGCTCTTGTCGTGGAGGATTTCCATTTTCTTCTTTCTCTTGGTGAACTTGGGGTTCTTGATGAGGAGGTCGTGGAACTTGACGATGCACTCGAGCTTGAGAATTCCTCTCTTGAACTTCTTCGTGAAGAGCTTCTTGATGCTCACGAGCTTACCGGCTGTGCGTGGCTATGGCTTGACTTGAATCTTTATGGGCACGTTGCACCTCAAGTGCTTGATCTTCTCGCAATTGTTGTTCTTGACATTGTGCCTCAGCATCTTGTTCATCTTGATGTTGTCTCGCTTGTTCTTCCTCTTCGTGTTGGCATTGGCGTTGCCGTTCTCGTGCGTGCGCAAAAGTAGCTTGGTCTTGACGATGTTGTTGTTTGTGAGAGTTGTTGTCGTGTAGAGGGTAGCGGTTTGCTTGACGATCTTGGCGCGTGGCACATCGAAGAGTATTCGATGTCAGTGTATTTGAGTCAGAGATGGAGTAGTGGGAGTGTCGACTTGAGCGGCCCTGTCTTGATGAGGATGAAGTGGAATAAGAGCGGTTGAGCAACAAAGCATGAATCTTGTCCCTTCTTGCATCATTCTCTTGCTTGTGGTCGTCGAGCTTGTTGTTGAAATAGTCTCTTGTACGTTGCTCAGAGAGAAGCAAGTCGGTGCCAAGGTTGTCGATATTTCGCTCATTGCTTGTTGCTCTTGATGCAAAGCACGTTGTGCACCAAAGAGGTGGCTCTTTGTGACATGGGAAGTCATGTCGTCGTCTTGCTCGATGAATAGTGGGTTGGTAGAAGTACTTGGCCTATGTGAGTGGGAGAAAGAGAAGAGCTTATACCAAATGTACCTTGACCGATGTTGAAGACGGATTAATGATCACTCAAATGTGGAACAAGGAAATAGCACAATTGGTACCAATTCTTGTCGGTTTCTCGCACCTACACAAGTAAAACCTTATGGTGGATCTCGGTTAAGATGGTGTCACAAAATTTGATGCAATTGTTAGTGAGCTTCAATAATGTTGGAAAAGATTCGCAAATTTGCAATGCAACAAGTAGACCAATAGCAAAAAATGGTACACGGAAACACGCACACAAAGAGATAAATGGGGTCGTGCAACCAAGGATGAGCCAAAATGTGGAATCCATGAAAATGCTCTTGTTGCACAACACTAGAGAGACGCTAGCACGATTGCACAAGAGGCGGATACGATGACATGTGCACAACCTACTAAGAAAAAATGCAACGACTTCTATCCCAAGTACGCTCTATGTAAGGTATTCCGATGATATGGTCCAAGATGATCTAGTATGACAATCTTAATGTAGTATGATGGTATGGTTCTTGCTTAAAAGCTCTTTGCTTATCTTTCCCTTTTGCTTAAAATTGTTTGGCTCTTTCTATTTTGAGCTATTTTGTCATGCAATGCTTCACGAACCATGATAGCAATTGTGTATGCAATGACAACTTTGTGACACAAGAGATGATACCAAGATATGCACCAATGATATGGTATGTATTATAAGGGAAGTATGACCACTAATGTGCACAATACACGTTGCCGACAATACCCAAAGGCTAGTCTCGATGGGTAAGATACACAAAATTGGGCTATGATGGATATTAATGTAATGGCAAGAATGATATATCACGATACCAAGAAGAGGTTATCGTTCTTGCTGACGGTATGGTGTCAAAAATGGTGAAGTGGTTGTTGTCGATGACAAGTCCGTGGCAAAGATGAGCGGCGATGATGTTGATGGCGAACCGTACCTAAATAGCCGAAACATAATCAGACACGGAACCGCAACTCAAATTCTCAAAGCAAAATGTGGCAAAATCGTGTCGGAGTGCGAAGCGAGTAAGCAATGGTGGTTGCGGAAAGCGATTGAGGTATGGGGTGGTGCGTATGCGGAGGTGGGGCTGGATAGGTGGTGGTGACCGAACTGAATTTTTTTAGTTTTGTCAGGTTGCGTCGGATGTCTGGTGGTGGAGCGGTCATCCGGTCGTCGGACGTCCGGTGCATGGGCAGTTTCGGGCACGGGATGAACAACTAGGGTTCGTGGTGGCTGTGGCGAAAATGGTTAAATCCGGTCTATTTTGTGGATGGAAAAGGTGGGGAAGATGGGGGAAAGCTAGATCCACTCGTGGCAAAGCAAATCCGTGGATCAAATCCAACAAACTTCATCACACCAACAAATCACAAAAAAATTGGGGCTATTTTTCTAGGGAATTTTCGACTTTAGGATGAAATGAACAAAACAAGGCTAGAAAACACAATGGGAGGCTCTGAAATTGTGATCAACGTGGCTCTAGATACCAAATGATGTAGGGTGGAACCCTATACGGCCAATCTTTCACGAAAGGAGCGGATCCCGTGAAGAACACGAAGAACACGAGGGGGAAATACAAGGGACAACACAAGACAATCACTCAAATCAACAAGACCGATTACACATATGCTAGATTCAAGTACACATAAAGATCATATGATCTGAAGTCAACACGGGACGATACAAAGGGTAGCCTGTTCTTCTCCGTGAGGAGGTCTTGATGGGGGTCTTCTCTATGAGGAGGTCTTGAATCCAACGTGGATCTTCTTCGAAGAGGGGTCACGGTCTCTCTCGAGGAGTAGATCCGTATGGATGAGCAAAGCTCTATCTCAAGTATGAGCTAAACGAATGCTAACCCTAGCTAGGAGGAGGAGGAGGAGGTCTATTTTATAGTCTTAGTGCAAAAGGGGGCGAAGTGAGGGGGTACATGGGCCTCGTGCCCGAATCCTATGCGCAGACATGTACCGGACGTCCGGTGGGTAGCGGTCGTCCGGTGGCTCATGGCCGTCCAGACATCCGGTAGTCGCCGGACTTCCACTCGTTCTAGCTCGGTCACTGAAGTGCCGGATTTCCGGAGGTGGCCGGTCGTCCGATCGCCGGTCGTCTGGTGGCGTCGGACGTCCACTCGTTTGGTTCGAGTGCGGCGATGCTGGTCATTCGGTCCGGGTCGGAAGTCCGCTCGCTGTAGCTCGGCTAGGGCTTCAGGAGCCTGACGTCCAGTCCCGACCGGTCGTCCGGTGGCTGTTTGCTGTCGTGGTAGCCCTTCTTCTTGTACTTGGCACTTGGTGTCCTCGTCGTCTTGTCCGTTGGGTGTAGCTGCTCCTTCGCTCTCCTCCAAGTACCTGATCACTCATAGTGTTTCCGCTTGAGGTAGTAGCCATGTCTCATGTACGGAAAGTGGCAGTTCGGAGAGGAGCAAGTTCACCTTATCTTCAATAGCCTTTGCTCATGCTCGTCATTGGTCCAAGTGGTGTCATGGGAGATGCAGGTAGGTCCATGGGGATGACCTTGTGATGCTCTGTATCAGCGAACAATTCGATCATCTTTGGAGCGCCCATGCGATGCAAGCGCAATTCGTCCACGTGCACATCTACATGGCGACCATCATCACATTTGTGATAGAAATAGTCATGAAGGGCAAGTCACCTCCAAGCATCATGTGCATGACGACGACGAACGACATCTACTACGAGCTCAAGCACGGCAACGACAACATGATCATGAAGATGCTCGAGATGCGCCTACCTACAAGTCCCAACAAGCTCTACATCAAGCTACGGCCAAACTTCATGAGCACAAGAGAATACCACGAGACAAGCACCACCAATAGGAAACTACGGCTACTACCACCACCACTTCGGCATCTTCGCCAAGTGCTATCAAGGCATCTTCGCCTTTGGACATATGGCATCTTCACCTACATCCCATGAGTTCGCCTACATCGACATCTTCAACAACGAGGCGACCACCTACAAGCGAGGGCAACACTTCCATCTTTGGAAGCCCCTCAAGGAATATGGCCGAGCATGGGAAATTCCCTTCGGTCATGGAGATAAGCTATGAGGTGCCACATCATATGGGCCTCCAACAACAAGACGGTGACAAGAAGGTCGAGCAAGGGACATCCCATTCGACCATGTCGACGAGCATCAACCTCTTCAACAACATGAAGATGGCGCCCATATTGGACTCATACTCCAGGTCAAACTATGAGACTGCACATGAGGCTTTATCTTTGGTTTCGGAGGAGAGTGATGAGTTGCCACACCCTACGGCATTCATCTTTGGCAGCGTTATGGATGAGGAGGTTGAGCATGGGACTATCCCTTCAACCAAGGCGGCGATAGGAGTTGAGCGTGGAGACATTTGCACCTACATCTCTCCGACACCCATATATCATGAGATGCCCCAATTGCCATGTGAGGAGAGCCACCACCCCATGAGTGAGATGACTGACTCCACCATACGTGACATTGAGAGCATTTCCTATGACAGGATGAGTGTGACCACCACTAGCCCCACACATGAGAGCATGCCACACATCCTATGTGAGGTTGAGAGCCATTCGAGTGACTCCACCAACCATATGAGTGAGAGCATCCAAGAGGGAGTGAGTTGTGATGCCCCGAGACCGATGCGTCAGGTGTCTTCCAGTTATTCGCTGTCTTTGTCATGCCATTTGCTTGCGTGTTGCATATTTCCATGTCATCATCCGCATTGCATCTGCATGTTTTCGAAACTTGCATCCGTCCGGGTCTTCCAGTTCCGTCCGTTGTCCGTTCTGAGCCCAGACATACGTGCACGCGCCCGCGGCACGTCCAAAATATTATTTTTGAAGTGGCCGAAAAATGTTCTCGGAATGGGTTGAAAGTTGGCATGCGGAGTTGTTATGTTGTCAGTAGGCCGCCTGCCAAGTTTCATCGCATTCGGAGTTCGTTAGAAGCCCCAACGGATAACTATAGCGGCAGTATAGCCGGTCAAACGTCGGACGTTTTCGGTCTCCGGAAACAGTCACCGAGTCTCTCTCTTCTTTTCTCTCAGCCCAAGGCTTTCTACAAAGCCCACTACCACTCATCGTCAGGCCCAACCTAACCTCTCTCGTCAGCTCGCGGCCCTCCTCGCGCTCGTCCGAAAGTTGTCCCGAACCCGACCCAGGCAGTCGTCACCGTTGGATCCGGATCTTCCCCAAACATCTATAAAACATCATCGTTTTCTTATTTGGATTCCCTAGCCTATTTTTCTCCAACGCCCAATTTCGATCGGAGGGTCCGAATCTACCCTAAAAACACCCCCATTTCCTTATATATAGAGCAACCCCTAGCCAAATCAGACCATACCCTAAATTCGAGGAGGCTTGTCCCATCATTCCTTTTCGGCCGCCGCCACTCTCCCTTGTTTTCAGTGCTGAACCAACCAGCCACCAACCTTCCTCCTCGTCCAGCCACCACCCAACCTCCAGATCCATCCATCTGGACCCTTGGATAGAGATCCAACGTCCAAGAGGTGCTCCCTGCAGCTCCCGCAAGCCCCCTTCTTCCATGGTTCCGCTTCACACCCGAGCTCGTCCTCGAGCACGACACCACCCTTGCCGACCCTCATCGGCCAGGCCAGTGCTCCGTCGTCCCGCACCCTTCCCTCTCCTGCTTTTTTTCCCATCTCGTTTCTTCTCCTCCTCTCATGGTTCTCTCTCCCGTGGATCACAGGAACCTCGCCGCCACCGTTCGAGCTCACCGCCCGGATCTCCTTCTCTGCCGCCGGGAACGAGCTCCCCTGTAACGCCCTCGATGCGGCTATATCTCCCACGTGTCGAGGCACGACTTAGAGGCATAACCGCATTGAAAGCAATGTCGCAAGTTAGGCAATCTTCACAACATCCCATGTAATATAGATAATAAAAGGGGAGATAACATAGTTGGCTTACACTCGCCACGTCAATCAAAGTACATAAATAGCATTACATCATTCAAACACTCATGGCCCGACTACGGCGCCAAAATAAAAGATAAACCCAACATGCGACACGGTCCCGATCGCCCCAACTGGGCACCACTACTGATCATCGGGGAAAGACACATAGTATCGTTGAGAGTCCTCGTCGAACTCCCACTTGAGCTCAAGCGCGCCATCTGGAGCGGAATCATCAAGCCCTGCATCTGGTGTAATAGTAATCTGTGAGCCACAGGGACTCAGCAATCTCGCACCCTCGCGATCAAGACTATTTAAGCTTAATAGGTAAGGCAAGGTAAATATGTGGAGCTGCAGCAAGCGACTAGCATACATGGTGGCTAACCTGTTCGCAAAAGAGAGTGAGAAGAGGAGGCAACGCACGAACGAATAACTAGAGAGCATCCTGCATCAAGCATTACTCCAATACCGTGTCCACTTCCCGGACTCCGCCGAGAAGAGGCCATGACGGTAACTCACACAGTTGATTCATTTTAATTAAGTTAAGGTTTAAGTTATCTACAACCGGACATTAACAAATTCCCATCTGCCCATAACCGCGGGCACGGCTTTCGAAAGTTAAAATCCCCGCAAGGGAGTCCCAACTTAGCCCATGACAACCTCTCACGGTCAACGAAGGAATAGACCTCCTCCAGAGACGTTTCGATCAGACTCGGTATCCCGGTTCTTCAAGACACTTCGACAAGTTAAAACTAATCCAGCAACACCGCCCGAATGTGCCGACAAATCCCGATAGGAGCTGCACATATCTCTTTCTCAGGGCACACTCAGATTGTCCTAGGTACGGGTAGGCCAGCCCAGAGTTGCCCCAGGTGGCCACCGGTAGCTGACAGGTGGACCAACACTCAGAGGAGCACTGGCTCGGGGGGATTAAAATAAGATGACCCTTGGGCTCCGGAAACCCAAGGGAAAAAGAGGCTATGTGGCAAATGGTAAAACCAAGGTTGGGCATTGCTGGAAAAGCTTTAATCAAGGCGAACTATCAAGGGGTTCCCATTATAACCCAACCGCGTAAGGAACGCAAAATCCGGGAACATAACACCGATATGACAGAAACTAGGGCGGCAAGAGTGGAACAAAACACTAGGCGAGAGGCCGAGCCTTCCACCCTTTACCAAGTATATAGATGCATTAAGATAACATGTAAATATAATGATATCCCAACAAGTAAATAATGTTCCAACAAGGAACGGTCTCCAATCCTCACCTGCAACTAGCAACACTATAAGAGGGGGCTGAGTAAAGCGGTAACATAGCCAAACAATGGTTTGCTAGGACATGGTGGGTTAGAGGTTTGACATGACAATTTGGGAGGCTTGAAAGCAAGTGGTAGGCATCGTAGCATGGCATAGAAAAAGAGCGAGCATCTAGCAAAGCAAAGATAGTAGTGATCTCGAGGGTATGATCATCTTGCCTGCAAAGTTGTCAGAGTTGACTGGATGCTCGAGAGCAAACTCAACGGGCTCCTCATTAGCAAACTTGTCTCCCGGCTCTACCCAATCAAGACAAACAAGCAACAAGGAAACAATAAACCATGTGCAAGCTCAAACAATATGATGCAAAGATGGTATGCTATGCGGGATGCAATATGTGATCCATATGCAAGAATTGACAAGGAATGGATGAACCTGGCCTCAACTTGGAAAACCAAGTGTGCCACTGGAAATATGAGATGAAAACGCTTGAAAACGATATAAAGATCACTGGAATCGGAGTTACGGTTTGGAAATGGCAAGCAATTCAAATATGACACTGGTCTGCGATTTACAGCAAGTAGCCATCGAAATGCAACAAGATGAACATGCTAAAGCACCCAAACATGGCATCAAAATACATGGCAGGGATCCACTCAAGATGCTTAACAAAAGTCTAGCACTGATCTACGGCCAATTCACCCATTAATAGGTTCAAACAAGCATGGCAAAAATGCATTTGGTAGACAGATCTCAGACTTAGTGAAATTAACACTTGTATGGAATTTCAGATTAGATAGCACTCTTCGGAGCAACAAAAACTACATGCTATAGGACCTGAACATGGCAAAGTAAAGCATGACATGGAGCTACTCAAAGAGCTTAACAAAAGTCCCTTAATGACCTTGAGCCAAAAGGGATCAGAAAATACATTTGCAAGCATGTGAACCTGGCAAAAACATAATCAGTTCTCAGACTTAGTGAAAACTGGAGCATGCGGAAAACAGATATCAAGTAGGCATGTTTACGAGCTCGATGCACTCACTACAGAGCAATTCATGACAATCTAAGCATATACCCATCAATAATACACCAAATGCAAGCTATACATGGCAAGAACAATAACATAGCATGCACGGATCAACTACAACATCCTCGGCAAAATCGCTAACAAGAAGACAATCTTCACAGATTCACGAAATGACAAAAGTAGAGCTCGATTGACTCTAGCTAGGGTGCTCCATAATTGCCAACAAAGACATGGATGGATAAAGCACTACAAGATTAACAAAACATCCTTACTAATCATCCTCAAAAGAGGCACGGATCACTAGGAAACAACATGAACATATGGACATATGAGATAAACAGATCAAGGACTTAGTGGAAATGCTAAGTCCCTGAAATCAGCATTAACGAATGCTCCACTTTGCAAGCTTGTGCTAGTCACCACACACATCACAAAAATACATGGGTTGCACCTCTGGATAGATGGCAAAACATATAACAAAACTCATGAAGAGCTCATGGGCATATCATGCACACAATAATCATGGCAAAAATGACAAATATCTAATTGGAGCAGCATATCTGACAATTATCTCAAATAGCACTCTTCTAACAGCATTTCGGACATCAAGAAGAACTCAAATGTAAATGATGCAATGAGATGAAATGATGTGCTCTCTGAGACGAACATTTTGATATGCTATATGCCCAAAACGGAGTTACGGATGAGGAGTTACGATGTGATGAACAGGAGCAAATAATCTACAGACTTAGTGAAAAAAGCAAGTCAACCCTTAGGGTTTCCTGTAGCTAGATCCCGATCTAGCGGCATGTGAACCGAGGCGGCCGAACCCTCTCGCCGGAGAAGAGGGGCGATGGCTGGAGCTGTCGGGGAAGTCGGATCCGGCGAGGTGACACGGAGGAGTCCGGGACGGCGCGCTCGGTCCCCTGGCGGCGGCGCTTGGCGATGGTGGCAGCGGCGGCCGGCGACGTCGGGCGGTGGTGGCGAGGAGGCGCGGCGGCCGGCGACGAGCTTGGGCGGTGGAGGAAGGCGAGGCAGCCGCGCGGGTTCTCAGGCGGCGCGGGGCGGCGGCGACCTGGGCTGGGACGGCCCCGCCTGGGCCCGGCGGGCCGGATCGTGGGTGGCGGCGCGGGGATGTGGGCGCGGCGCTCAGCGAATGGGAGGCGGACACGTGGTGGCGGCGGCTGGGTCGGACGTGTCTGGCCCGACCGGACGCGTCCGGTGGCGAGAGGTGGGAGGCGACTAGGGTTTCGGGGGAGAAGGGGATCCGGATTTCGGAGGGGGTCTATTTATAGGCGTAGAGGGAGCTAGGAGAGTCCAAATGAGGTGCGGTTTTCGGCCACGCAATTGTGATCGAATGCTCTAGATGATGGAGAGGGTTTTTGGTGGGTTTTGGGACAACTTGGAGGGGTGTTGGGCTGCAACACACATGAGGCCTTCTCGGTCCCTCGGTTAACCGTTGGAGCATCAAACGAAGTCCAAATGGTACGAAACTTGACAAGCGGTCTACCGGTAGTAAACCAGGGCCGCTTGGCAAGTCTCGGTCCAATCCGGAAATGTTTAATCCCCACACACGAAAGAAAGGTATAAATGACCACCGGAGGAGAACGAAGCGCCGGAATGCAAAACGGACAACGGGGAAAATGCTCGGATGCATGAGATGAACACGTATGCAAATGCAATGCACATGATGACATGATATGAGATGCATGACAACGATAACAACACACGGGGACAAAGACCGAACCCGAGAACAATAAAATAACTTAAGGCCGGAAACTGCAGGAGTTGGAGTACAAATTGGGTAAATTATATCTGGGGTGTTACAACACTCCACCACTATGAAAGGATCTCGTCCCGAGATCTAGGACTGAAAGAACGCTGGGTACTCAGAACGGAGGTGATCCTTGCGTTCCCAGGTAGCTTCACGGTCGGAATGGTGTGACCACTTGACTTTGAGGAATTTGATTGACTTGTTGCGAGTCTTGCGTTCAGTCTCTCCAAGAATAGCAACAGGGTGCTCACGATAGGAAATATCTTCTTGGAGCTCAATGTCCTCGAAGTTGACGGTGCAGTCAGTAGTCTTGAAGCACTTTTGGAGCTGAGAGACATGGAACACATCTTGAACATTTGCAAAGTTTGAAGGAAGCTCGAGTTGATAGGCGAGATCGTGTCTCTTATGGACGATCTTGAAAGGTCCCACGTATCTAGGGGCAAGCTTCCCTTTGATACCAAAGCGACGAGTACCTTTCATTGGAGAGACGTGGAGGTAAACATGATCTCCGATCTCGAAAGCCAAATCACGGTGCTTACTATCATAGTAGCTCTTCTGACGGGATTGGGCTCCTTTGAGGTTATCTCGAATGACTTTGCACATTTCCTCTGCCTCTATGATTAAGTCATTTCCCAAAAGCTGACGTTCACCAGTTTCAGACCAGTTGAGAGGGGTACGACACTTCCTGCCATACAGAATTTCAAATGGGGCCTTGCCCGAACTTGCTTGAAAACTATTGTTGTAGGAGAATTCAGCATATGGAAGACAATCCTCCCACTCCATGCCGAAGGAGATCACACAAGCCCTGAGCATATCTTCAAGAATCTGATTGACATGCTCGACTTGACCGCTAGTTTGCGGATGGAAAGCTGTGCTGAAGCGGATGTTGGTGCCCATGGCCTTCTGAAAAGAATCCCAAAACTTGGAGGGAAAGATGCTGCCACGGTCTGAAGAGATCACTTGTGGAATACCGTGCAGAGAGACAATCCGAGAGGTGTATAGTTCCGGAAATTGAGCTGCAGTGATTGACTCTTTGATAGGCAGAAAGTGAGCCACTTTAGTGAGTTTGTCGATGACAACAAATATAGCATCATTGCCACGTTTGGACTTTGGAAACCCAGTCACGAAGTCCATCTCAATGTGGTCAAACTTCCATTCTGGAATGGCAAGAGGTTGGAGGAGACCAGCTGGCCTTTGATGTTCTGCCTTTGTCGGATTTCGGGTTCCGGCAGACCCTTAAGGTTCGAACACTGGGGTGCACGCGGAAATCTTGCCTTCAACCTCTCCGTCTCGATGGGATCTAAACTACTAAAAGAACAGCACGAAAGACAGAAGATTTATACTGGTTCGGGCCACCGTTGTGGTGTAATACCCTACTCCAGTGTGTGGTGGATGGATTGCCTCCTGGGGCTGGTGTGGATGAACAATACAAGGAAGAACAGCCTCGCGAGGGTCTGTTCTTGGCTGTGGTGATGAACTGCTATGAAGAGTTCAGTCACCCTCTTTCTCTCTCTCTCTCTCTCTCTCTCTACTTGCGAACCGAACGAACCAAAACCCCACCCCTTGCTATGTGGGTGGCTAGTCCTATTTATAGAGGCCCTGGTCCTCTCCCCAAATATTGAGCGGGAAGGGATCCAACAATGGCGGGCTAATTCGAAGGGGGACAACAAGTACATCTATCCTGACAAAAGCAGTCTTCGCCTGCCAAAGGCTCTGGTGATGACGCCGCGCTGGGCTCCATGGTGACCTCCGTCTCGTAGTCCTCCTGGCCTTGGTCTCGTTGCACTGAAGTGGCAACCTTTGCCTGATGCCTCGGTACTCCGCTGATACGCTTGCTCCCTTTGCACCAAAGAGGAAAGAGGGACGCTGCGTGCGCTAGCACCCGCCTGGTGCCCCGTGTCGTCATGGCTTGCGTCATGGGCACCTCGCGAGGTACCCTGCCTTGAACTCTCCGCCTCCTTGCGAGCCAGCCTAACGAGGCTGGGCCTAAGGAAGCGCCGTGTCGTCCGCCTCGTGAGGCTTGGCCCCTTGCGAGGGTCTTGAGCCTCGTGTTGATGAAGATGGGCCGCGCTGGGCCCCCACTCGAGCCACGCCGCAGGCCGCAGGCAGGCAAGTCTGGGGACTCCCGTTCCCAGAACACCGACAGTAGCCCTCGGGCCCAAGGCGCGCATGGACTTGGCCGTGCCGAGAGGCAAAAGGGCAAGGGCGAAGCGCCGCGGGCCCTAACAGCCTGCGGCCTTGGACACCGTGTGGCGGTTGATTGGACGTGGGCGGCACCGTTCCCGACGCTTCCTTATCGTGCGCCCTGCTAGGCGGACTGGTAGTTGTACATAGCCATCCCCTTTCCTGTTGCTCGGGTGTCCTCTGTTCTTCCTTCTTTTGAGCGCCTCCCCCTGCCTCCAATCCAATCTCGAATCCCCCCCTCCTTCTCATCGCCATGGCTCCGACGGGGAAGGAGTGAGCAGAGAAATCCATGCCTTCGTCTTGTGCGCCGCCAGCGGTGGCTCCCCTCGTCGACCGGTCGACTGTGCTCAACCAAGAGTGCCTGGGCAGGGACAGCTTGGCCCTGGCCACCGTCTTCAATGAGTGCGGAAGGACGACTGCCTGGCCCGCGTCCCACTTCTCCATCGACAGGACAGCCACTGAGGTCCCATGTTTTACCGATGCCTTGTGGGCGGGTCTGGTTCCCCCTTTCTCCGATTTCTTCAATGTCGTGCTTTCGCATTATCAGATCCACTTAATGTATCTAAGCCCTGAGTCCATCACCCTCCTTTCGGTCTTTGCCTTTGTTTGCAAAGCCATGGTGGGCATCCCTCCTTCGGTCGCCCTGCTGCACCACTTCTTCTCGCTGCGTCTTGTCGATCCTTCCCAGCGCTGGGCATGCGCGAGCTTCGCTGCCGAGCCTGTGTCTGAGGCGTCTGGAATTGACTTCCGACTCCCCCAGCCCACGGCCAGGTTCCGCGAGCGATGGTTGTATGTGGACGCTGGGGTGCCCAGCCCCCTCCTATCGGAGCCGACCTCGCCTGCCATCCCCAATTTGGGTTGGGGCCAGGAGACGCTGAAGAGCCCTCTGCTTGTCTTCGTCTGGCCCCGCTTCGTGCTCCTAAGGAAACTCGGCGTGACAGCGCCCAAGGTGGTGAAGGAGTTTCTGTTGTGCCGTGTCGCTCCCCTGCAGCGGCACTCTCGCCGAATATGGGCCTTCTGGGGGCGCGAGGACGACATGAGGCTCCAGGAAGAAGACCTGGCTCCCGCGGCGCTGAAGTCAACGCTCCTGACTTTAGCCAGGGACCCCAATCCTAGCAACATCCGGCAAGGCAGGGCCTTGCTATATCTCTCTCAAAGCAAGGCTGACTTCGTGAGGCAGATGTCCGCCTTCGATGAGTGGGGGCTGCGCCCCGCCAGTCTCCAAGGGCCTCGCGAGAACCCTGTAGTGGTGACTCCCCTCCCAATCGGCCAAGGCGACTCCTCCTCAAGCGGCAGAGAAGGGAGGCAGGAGGCGCCTGAGGCCGAGGAGGCTCCGGAGGAGGGGGCAGCATTGTGCGCCGCTCGTGAGGAGACAACTCCGGAGGAGGGTGCGGTGCCTGAGGCCGCTCGTGAGGAGACAGCTCCGGAGGAGGGTGCGGCGCCTGAGGCCGCTCGTGAGGAGACAGCTCCTGAGGCCCGTACTGCTGCGGCGGAAGGTGGTAGGCAGCCGCTCCCAGCGCCCGGGGCCGGGGCCTTGGAGGCCCTGGTCCCGGCTTCTGATGAGGTGATTGGTGGCACGCGCCAGGCGGGCGCTCCCGACGCGGGCCGTCCTGGTGCCTCGTCCTCGCGGCAGGTTGATCCTTGCGCTCTTCTCTTGGGCCGCTTCCGCGTGGACTTCGAGGCCCTTCGGAGGAAGAGGGAGGCCCTGGGTGTTGACTCCCCTTGTCGCGTGCTGAAGCGCAGGAAGTACTTCGCCACTGACGAGTAAGTCTTTTTCCTCTCTGACTCGCGATCCCCTTGTTGCTTTTGCTGATTCTTACTCCGCAGGCCCCTTCCGACTGAGATCGTGGGAGTCGCCGAGGCACCTCCTCCCTCGGCTTCGCCTCCTCCGCCATCCTCAAGTGCTCCGAGTAGCTCTGCCCTCGTGGTGAGGGCGTTTGATGGGGCGGATCGTCCCGAGGTGCGCCGCGGTCCTTCATTCCCCGCGCTTTTCCTTCGCGGGCCTTCTCAGGGGATAGCCAGCCTGTCGGGTACCTCCCATCTGGTCTTGGACTGCGACTGGTTGAGGCGCCACCTACGCCCCTCATCTGGAGGCGGGCTGGCCCTTGGTCGGGCTTCTGATATGACGCGTCCGGCCATTGCGAGGTCGCCAGCCCCTAGCCCCCTGCCCGGAGGGGGAGCGATGACCCACAGCACCCGGCGCCTGCTTGGGGCGGATGATGATGCGGAAGATGTGCTCGAGCGCGCTCGGGAGCGCCGCTCGCGCCGCCAAGGGTTCCTTCGACGAGCGGCCGACGCGGTGGACCTGCTTGGGGAAGAGCTTGCCGCTGAAGATGCTCGCCTGGAGGCCGAGGGCCTACACCTAGCTGCAGGGAGGCGCAAGCTGGAGGCCGCCGTCGCCCTTGCGTGCCGCCAACGCGACCATGATGATGAAGAAGCGAAGGCGTCGCTGGAGGCCTCCCGAGTGGCCCACTCCCAGGCCATCGAAGAGGCCCGGAGAGCTGACGTGTAGCGAGAGGCGGCGGAGGAGCGAGCTCACTAGCTCCTGGCCCGATGCCACTCGTTGGAGGAGCAAGCGGAGCTGCGCGAGGAAGCCCTCGCGTCGATGGAGGTGGCCTCCGGTGACCCAGCTGAGCTTCAGAAGCGCGAGGAAGCGTTGGTGCTGGAGGCCGCCGAACGCTCCCGTGAGTATGAGAGGCTGGAGACGAGGGAGCGCCTAGTGACGCAGGCGGAGGACGGCGTTGCTGCGCGGGAAGCACGTGTCCTGGAGGAGGTTTGTCGTCGGGTGGCGATGGCGCGCCAAGGCCTCGAGCGTGAGTTCGAGGGGAAGCTGGGGATGATCTGGGCCGAAGCCGAAGGTAGAACCACAGCCCTGAGGACCCAACGAGACGAGGTGATGCGGCTGGCCGACACCTCCCGGGCCGCCCTTGAGGCAGCGCAGAAAGAGCTGGCCGCCTCTCAAGCCGAGGTGTTCCGCCTTCGCCAACGGATGGAAGAGGCAGAGGCCGTCGAGTGCCAGAACACCGACGAGCGGTGGCTCCTGGAGCATGCGCGCGGCCCAATGTTCACCACGCTCAGGGAGAGGGCCAACTCGGCCCTGGGCAACATCTGCGAGGCGTCCGTCGGTGAGCCACACACGGTCAACTACGCCGGTAACCTGCGGTTCTTCACAGCCGTGGTGGCGGAGCTGGAGGCGCGGTCGGTTAGGGCCGACAGGTTGGTGGAGGAGAAGAGCCGTGCCTTGCTCAAGCGCGCCTTCTCCCGTGTTTTCAGCCATCTTCAGAACATGAATCCCCGCTTCGACTTCGACACCGTCATCGCCCCAGTCCCCCAGGCCGTCCGGGACGACCTGTCGCGCTGGGTGGAGGATAACATGGACGCCCTCGTCAGGGCCTTCGCTTCGGACGACAGCGACGTGGTCGTGGGTGCTGATGAGGATGGCGCGGCAAGCGACCCTGATGCCGCCGGCAGCGACGCAGGCGTCGATGGCGAGCTCGGCGACTCCGGCGAGGGCTCAGGAGGTGCTTCCGGGGACGCATTGGGGGATTGGTCCGCCTGAGAGCGCATCGCTCCTGTCTTTTTCACTCTGCATGAATAGAACTTAGGCTTTCGACCTGGTGGTGTGTGAGAGCATTTTGGGAGGGGAAGCCCCTCATGTAAAAACCTGTGTCTATCATATCAGTAGTAACCAAATTGCGCTTGCGCCTGATGGTGGGCTGGTTTACCTTTGTCCCATGCTGGTTCCAAGGCGGCCTGCAGGAGGGCGCGACGCCTTGGGCGCTTTCTAGCTGGGTCCTCAGGATGTGAGGTTGTCGCTCATGAGAAACTCCTCATGCGTTGGCCTTCTCCATGGGCCCTGGGCCTTCTTCTGAACGCGATGACTCCACAAGCACTCGCCTCGCTTCGCAGGCTCCGGGCCTTTCCCTCGAGCGCGAGAGCTTCACAGGCACTCGCCTTGCTTCACAGGCTCAGGGCCTTTTCCTCGAGCGCGAGAGCTTCACAGGCACTCGCCTTGCTTCACAAGCTCTGGGCCTTTTCCTCGAGCGCGAGAGCTTCACAGGCACTCGCCTTGCTTCACAAGCTCTGGGCCTTTTCCTCGAGCGCGAGAGCTTCACAGGCACTCGCCTTGCTTCACAGGCTCTAGGCCTTTTCCTCGAGTGTGAGAGCTTCACAGGCATTCGCCGTGCTTCACAGGCTCTGGGCCTTTTCCTCGAGCGCGAGAGCTTCACAGGCACTCGCCTTGCTTCATAGGCTCTGGGCCTTTTCCTCGAGCACGAGAGCTTCATAGGCACTCGCCTTGCTTCACAGGCTCTGGGCCTTTTCCTCGAGTGCGGGAGCTTCACAGGCACTCGCCTTGCTTCACAGGCTCTGGGCCTTTTTAAACAGGACAACCTCCGCAGGCACCCGAAAATCCTCCCGAGGGGGAGTAACAGCGGCAGTCTGGGTTGCGCATGAGCCAGGCCTGGCCCGACTCACGAGGGGCTCGCGAGGGGAGGCAGCTGTGACGGCGCAGTAACCAGAACGCGAGAAATGGCTCGAGCGAGAATAAGCACCCCTTCCCCGAACACACACAAATCTCAAATTCGAATCCAACTTAAATCCAGCGGGGGAAAGCAACAGCCAAAAGGGAAAGGCAACAAAAGGCAGACAAAAAGCCGCGTCTGGCACCTAATCTAGTCTTTGACGTCTTCTCACCAGCGCGGAGCTAAGTGCTGTCCACTGGGCGTGGGAGGGAGCCCCAGGGCCTGAGGCCGGCACCCCTGAGACTCCGGGGCGTGTACAGCCCCACTCATTATTACGTGAGAGTGTCACGGGGCGGCGAGCTTCACAGGCACTGGGCCTTCTTCACAGGTACTGGCCTTGCTTCATATCGCCAGACGAGGGCCCCGCCTTGCACCACACTCTAGTGCCATCAGCAATGACCGGAACCCAGGACGCCGCCCGATGGGGTAGAGCGGTCGCCAGCGGTTCCCCCGATGACCACGGGTCCTCTGCCAGGGGCAGGCCCTGAGGCACCTCCCCAGCAGAGGGCCTACTTCTTGACAACGCCTTGCTCCGAACGCCGCGGTGGTGATGTCGGATCCCGGCCCCTCCCCTGCAGCCCCCTGCACCCTCCTCCCGAGGGGTGAGAGGCTGTAGGAGCGGGGCAGCCGCTCGCTGCGGCGACCTGCACCTCCTGCGATCCACAGTTAGCATATACCTGCCCCTGAAGAGCTAGCGGCGCCCGGTGATCGTTGTCTCCAGCGTAGCCAGCGGGCTCGTCCTGGGGCGCCTGGAAGGGCTCAGCCTCCATCACCTCGTCCCCCCAGCTGGGGCCGAGGAGTGAGCCCTGCCCGTCCTCATGAGGGTGTCCTTGGTCCATCATGCGGGGCATGTATCCTTCCGTCGCCGCCATCCCGTACGCCATGTCGTGGCGCCCCGCATGCCATGCGGCCCCACCTATCATGCTTGCCACTGGGTGGCAATGCGGCCGCCCTCCGGGGCCGCGGGTCGCGTCGAGTCCTTCTCCTTCGCGGGCCGGGGGCGGGGGCAGCGCCGCCACCAGGCCGGTGCTGACAGCTTCGCTGGCGTCGGAGTAGCCTTGAAGCCCAAGGGCACGCGCGGAGCCCCCGTGCGGGTTGCTCTAGGCTTGAGGTGGGAGCTGGGTGGAGAAGGGGTGAGCCCCCGAGGCGGCGAAGCCCAGGAGCTCCGCCACTCGCTCTAGCAGCACGTCGTGGCCGCCCTCCAGCAACCTGCATCGCAGCAGCTCTTGGGCCACCGTGAGCGCGGCCCTCGAATTCGCCTGCTCCCGGCGGGTGTATGGTGTCGTTGTCGCAGCGTGATTGGAGGCCCTTGCCGCCGACCGAGCCTGCCACGGCATAAGAGTTGCCGAAGTCTGTCCGCGTCACCCGCGGCCCGCAGCGCCCTACGGACCGCGAGCTGCCTAGGGCGCGGGGTTGCCCGAGGCAAGCGGTTCCGTGCGTTTGGGCCATGCAGCCCACAGGTCGGGGTTGACCTCCTGGTCGCCGGGCATGGCGATGAAGACGCGGCGGGGCACGGAGCGGTGGAAGACGAATTCCGGTGCACCCCTACCTGGCGCGCCAAATGTCGGATTTCGGGTTCCGGTAGACCCTTAAGGTTCGAACACTAGGGTGCGCGCAGAAATCTCGCCTTCAACCTCTCCGTCTCGATGGGATCTAAACTACTAAAAGAACTGCACGAAAGACACAAGATTTATACTGGTTCGGGCCACCGTTGTGGTGTAATACCCTACTCCAGTGTGTGGTGGATGGATTGCCTCCTGGGGCTGGTGTGGATGAACAATACAAGGAAGAACAGCCTCGCGAGGGTCTGTTCTTGGCTGTGGTGATGAACTGCTATGAAGAGTTCAGTCACCCTCTTTCTCTCTCTCTCTCTCTCTCTCTCTCTCTCTCTCTCTCTACTTGCGAACCGAATGAACCAAAACCCCACCCCTTGCTATGTGGGTGGCTAGTCCTATTTATAGAGGCCCTGGTCCTCTCCCCAAATATTGAGCGGGAAGGGATCCAACAATGGCGGGCTAATTCGAAGGGGGACAACGAGTACGTCTATCCTGACAAAAGCAGTCTTCGCCTGCCAAAGGCTCTGGTGATGACGCCGCGATGGGCTCCATGGTGACCTCCGTCTCGTAGTCCTCTTGGCCTTGGTCTCGTTGCACCGAAGTGGCAACCTTTGCCCGATGCCTCGGTACTCCGCTGATACGCTTGCTCCCTTTGCACCAAAGAGGAAAGAGAGACGTTGCGCGCGCTGGCACCCGCCTGGTGCCCCGTGTCGTCATGGCTTGCGTCATGGGCACCTCGCGAGGTACCCTGCCTTGAACTCTCCGCCTCCTCTCGAGCCAGCCTAATGAGGTTGTGCCTAAGGAAGCGCCGTGTCGTCCGCCTCGTGAGGCTTGGCCCCTCGCGAGGGTCTTGAGCCTTGTGTTGATGAAGATGGGCCGCGCTGGGCCCCCACTCGAGCCACGTCGCAGGCCGCAGGCAGGCAAGTCTGGGGACCCCCGTTCCCAGAACGCCGACAGCCTTCACTCTTCTGCAGACATCACATTCTTTCACGAACTAAGCAATCTTGCGCTTCATTCGAGTCCACCAATAAGCCTGCTTGAGGTCTTGATACATCTTTGTGCTCCTAGGGTGGATGGAGAGGAGAGAATTGTGAGACTCGTTCATAATCACTTTACGAAGGTCACCTTTGGGCACAATAATACGATCCTCGGTGAAGAGAGTATCCTTGTCATCAAGGCGGTAGCACTTGTACTTGGGTTGGCTCTTGGCAATCCCAATCTTCACCTTTTCACCATAGCATCAAGAAGCTGGGCTTGGCGAATCTGGCCTTCCAAGGTAGGCGAGACTTGAAGGTTGGCGAGGAAACCTTGAGGAACAACTTGCAGATTAAGTTTGCGGAAAGCTTCACAAAGCTCGGGTTGATAAGGCTTGAGAATCAGACTGTTGCAATAAGCCTTCCCGCTCAATGCGTCAGCAATCACATTGGCCTTGCCTGGAGTATACTCGATACTCGGATTATACTCTTGAATCATTTCGACCCATCGAGTCTGCCTGAGGTTGAGATTAGGCTGAGTGAAGATGTACTTGAGACTCTTGTGGTCAGTGAAGATGTCCACTTTTCTTCCCAATAAGAGATGTCTCCAAGTCAAAAGAGCATGCACAACTGCCGCCAACTCGAGATCATGAGTGGGGTAGTTCTTCTCATTGGGCTTCAACTGGCGAGAGGTATAAGCAAAAACTTTCTTCTCTTGCATCAACACTGCGGCAAGACCTTGGAGAGAAGCATCACAAAAGACCTCGTACGGCTTGGATTCATCAGGCGGAGTCAGAACTGGAGCAGTGACCAATTTCTCTTTCAAAGTGTTGAAAGCAATGTCACACTCCGGAGACCAAATGTACTTGACATGCTTCTGGGGAAGATTTGAGAGATGCTTCGCGATCTTAGAAAAGTTTTCAACGAATCTTCTACAGTAGCTTGCAAGACCGAGGAAGCTACGGAGTTGCTTCACGTTCTGAGGAGGTTCCCAATTAACAATTGCAAACACCTTCTCAGGATTCGCCGCAATACCCTTGGCAGAGATGATATGACCAAGATAAAGAACCTCATCGAGACAAAATTCGGACTTGGAGAACTTGGCGTAGAACTGGTGTTCCCTCAGCTTATCGAGTACCAAACGCAAGTGCTTGTCATGATCTTCCTTGTTCTTCGAGAAAACCAGAATGTCGTCAAGATAGACCAAAACAAAGTCATTGGTGTAGGCGTTGAAGATGAAGTTCATCATGTGAGAGAACGTCGGAGGAGCGTTGACGAGGCCAGAAGACATGACAGTGTATCCATATGAACCATAGCTTGTCCTGAAAGCCGTCTTGGGAACATCTTGCTCACGGATTCGAATCTGATGATAACCCATACGGAGATCAAGCTTGGAGAATACTTTGGCACCTTTGAGTTGTTCGAACAGCTCGTTGATGTTGGGAAGTGGGTATTTGTTCTTGATTGTCTTCTTGCTCAATGGACGGTAATCAACACAAAGTCGGTCCGTTTCATCCTTCTTCTTCACAAAAAGAACACCACAACCCCACGGAGAAGAACTAGGCCGGATGAGACCCATTCTCTCTTGAATATCGAGTTGCTTCTTCAGCTCCTTCAACTCTTCAGGTCCGAGCTTGTAAGGACGCTTGCACACTGGTTCCGTACCAGGCTCAAGATCAATGACGAATTCAACTGGCCGATGCGGAGGCATTCCTGGAAGCTCTTCTGGAAAGACATCTTGATATTCACAAACGACTGGAATCTGCAAGATAGCATCCAGTTCACCCTTCTTATTGAGAGAAAACAAACGGATGGTATCATCACGAGCGGCAAAGACAATTACATCCTCAGACGAATGAGTCAATTGAATCTACCTGGCTACAAAATCAAGCTGAGCCTTGTGCTTAGAAAGCCAATCCATCCCGAGAATAAGATCAATATCCGAGTCACCAAGAACCGTTGGAGAAGCCAGAAACTTGTAGTCACCCAAGGTGATGGTAACATCCGGAACGATGGAGTTAGCATGCATGCGCTTACCGGGAGAGACAACTGCTAACAGACTAGGCAAAACTTGTGAAATCAATTCATGCCTAGATGTAAACGGTCTCGAGATGAAACAATGCAATGCACCAGTGTCAAAAAGAACTTTAGCTGGAATATCATTAACAGGAAGGTTACCCATGATAACATCTGACGAGTCCTCTGCCTGAGCTGCATTCATCAAGTTGGCCTTGGCGTGCTTGGGGTTATGCTTGACCACAGCTGTACTTGCCGATCTGACAGGAGGAGGAGGAGGAGGAAGACGCCTCTGGTTGAAACACTTGTTGGCATAGTGACCCTTCTGTTGGCACTTGTTGCACGTGACCTCTGAAAGCGGACGGTGATACGGAGCACTCGATCTTCGAGCTTGAGGCGAAGTCTTGTTCTAAAAGCCAGGTTTGGGTGGGTGGGAAGATCCACTACCACCTTTGCTCTTCTGATACGGCTGACGAAACGAAGGAGGAGGAAGCCAATACTTCTGCTGCTTGGCCACTTGAGTAGAGGAAGAAGGAGTAGCATCTCTGAATCGCTTCTTGGAAGCATCACACCTTAGATGAGGGGCCTCTTGCTTCAGTGCCATGTTGTAGAACTCATCGTACCTCAAGGGCTCAAAGAGAACAAGAGCTAACTGGATTTCTTCTCTGAGACTACCCCTAAACTGGTATATCATGCTCTTCTCATCAAGGACGTCCTGCTTGGCAAAGCGGGGAAGCTTCTGAAACAACTTGTTGTAGTCATAGACAGACAAAGAGCCTTGCTTCAGGTTGCGGAATTCATCACGCTTGCTTTCAACCACGCTCTGAGGGATATGATGAGCTCGGAAATCTTGACGGAATTCATCCCAGGTAATCACACGTCCACCTCTGGAATCCTTGTACTGCTGGAACCACTCTGCGGCTTGGTCTTGGAGTTGGAAGGAAGCGAACTTGACAAAGTCCTCAGGCCTGACGTTACTGCACTCGAAATGCTTGCACAGATGCACTAGCCAATCGTCAGCATCAGTTGCCTCAACACAATTGCTGAAAGTCTTTGGCTGATTTGCAAGGAACTGGTTAAGTGTTGCAAAGTGATTCTGATTGTTGCCTTGGTTCCCTTGGTTGCCTTGATTCGCTTGATTGCGCTCTTGAAGAATTTGCATGATCAACTGCGTGTTTGCATTCGTTGCAGCCATCACAGCTTGCCATGCCTCCCGAGGAGGTGGAGGTGGTGGCAGATCAGGATTCGGAGTCGTGCGCGTTGGAGGAGCCATCCTGAAGAGGTTGACATCCATTAGCACATTGATAGACAAATATTGAAGCTGAATCCAACGGAATGAAAATTGCAACATATAGTCTTCACATCCAAACAAAATGAACGAATGCATTCCTCTTGAAATGGTCACGTATCCATAAATTGAGAAGCCACTTAGAATTTAGGTAGAGAAATAAATCAATAAGGTACGGATCAAGAACGAATAATCGGTAAGAAATCCCAATCTCAAACCAATATCCGTGGAAGAAGAACTAGAGCTACAAGAATTCCCACCTATGAAACTCCCGAACCTTTCCGGTTATGCAATCAGGTGTTGGGGATGCAGGGGAAGCATAATATCTCACCTAAATCTAGCAAATCCTACATCCAGCTGTATCCATCCTTCAACACATAACCGAGAAAAACTTCGGAAACCATCTACCTCAACCTTCAAAAAGCATCCGTTATACAAGTTATGGCGATACTCCCGAACTCCCGCCCCAGTACTGGGTGGCGTCGAGGTTATCTCACCAACGAACTGCATAAAAGAGATTTTCGTTGTCGGCGTACTAAACTCAGGTATTCCAGAACTGCAACAATAAAATTGTGACGACAACACCTCGGAGCTCAACTCCCTGGGACACTGCCACAACCCCTAAAGACAGGAGGCACCAAGAACAATATTCTTGTCACAAAACCATCGGAACGATTCCAAAATACCCGCGTGATCCTAAATTTTTTTTAGTGAAATTTGAGAAGAGAAGAGTCAAAACTCTACGTCAGGATGCCTTACCAGAGTGATGAGGAGACTGGGAAGTAAAAAGAATTCCTAAACTCTCCGATATATAATTCCTAAATGACTCAAAACATTTTTTCCTAGACACAAGTCGGCTGCTAAAAACGATCAAGCAATGGGCGCTCCTAAGATCGGGGAAGGCTCTGATTACCAACTTGTAACGCCCTCGATGCGGCTATATCTCCCACGTGTCGAGGCACGACTTAGAGGCATAACCGCATTTAAAGCAATGTCGCAAGTTAGGCAATCTTCACAACATCCCATGTAATATAGATAATAAAAGGGGAGATAACATAGTTGGCTTACACTCGCCACATCAATCAAAGTACATAAATAGCATTACATCATTCAAACACTCATGGCCCGACTATGGCGCCAAAATAAAAGATAAACCCAACATGCGGCACGGTCCCGATCGCCCCAACTGGGCACCACTACTAATCATCAGGGAAAGACACATAGTATCGTTGAGAGTCCTCGTCGAACTCCCACTTGAGCTCAAGCGTGCCATCTGGAGTGGAATCATCAGGCCCTGCATCTGGTGTAATAGTAATCTGTGAGCCACAGGGACTCAGCAATCTCGCACCCTCGCGATCAAGACTAGTTAAGCTTAATAGGTAAGGCAAGGTAAATATGTGGAGCTGCAGCAAGCGACTAGCATATATGGTGGCTAACCTGTCCGCAAAAGAGAGAGAGAAGAGGAGGCAATGCGCGAACGAATAACTAGAGAGCATCCTGCGTCAAGCATTACTCCAATATCGTGTCCACTTCCCGGACTCCGCCGAGAAGAGGCCATCACGGTACTCACACAGTTGATTCATTTTAATTAAGTTAAGGTTCAAGTTATCTACAACCGGACATTAACAAATTCCCATCTGCCCATAACCGCGGGCACGGCTTTCGAAAGTTCAAATCCCTGCAGGGGAGTCCCAACTTAGCCCATGACAAGCTCTCACGGACAACGAAGGAATAGACCTCCTCCCGAGACGTTCTGATCAGACTCGGTATCCCGGTTCTTCAAGACACTTCGACAAGTTAAAACTAATCCAGCAACACTGCCCGAATGTGCCGACAAATCCCGATAGGAGTTGCACATATCCCTTTCTAAGGGCACACTCAGATTGTCCTAGGTACGGGTAGGCCAGCCCAGAGTTGGCCCTGGTGGCCACCGGCAGCTGACTGGTGGACCAACACTCAAAGGAGCACTAGCCCGGGGGGTTTAAAATAAGATGACCTTTGGGCTCCGGAAACCCAAGGGAAAAAGAGGCTAGGAGGCAAATGGTAAAACCAAGGTTGGGCATTGCTAGAAAAGCTTTAATCAAGGCGAACTATCAAGGGGTTCCCATTATAACCCAATCGCGTAAGGAACGCAAAATCCGGGAACATAACACCGATATGACGGAAACTAGGGCGGCAAGAGTGGAACAAAACACTAGGCGAGAGGCTGAGCCTTCCACCCTTTACCAAGTATATAGATGCATTAAGATAACATGGCAATATAATGATATCCCAACAAGTAAATAATGTTCCAACAAGGAACGGTCTCCAATCTTCACTTGCAACTAGCAACGCTATAAGAGGGGCTGAGCAAAGCGGTAACATAGCCAAACAACGGTTTACTAGGACATGGTGGGTTAGAGGTTTGACATGGCAATTTGGGTTGCTTGAAAGCAAGTGGTAGGCATCATAGCATGGCATAGCAAAATAGCGAGCATCTAGCAAAGCAAAGATAGTAGTGATTTCGAGGGTATGATCATCTTGCCTGCAAAGTTGTCAGAGTTGACTGGATCCTCGAAAGAAAACTCAACGGGCTCCGCGTTAGTGAACTCATCTCCCGGCTCTACCCAAACAAGACAAACAAGAAACAAGGACACAATCAACCACGTGCAAGCTCAAACAATATGATGCAAAGATGGTATGCTATGCGGGATGTAATATGTGATGCATATGCAAGAATTGACAAGGAATGCATGAACCTGGCCTCAACTTGGAAAACCAAGTGTGCCACTGGAAATATGAGATGAAAACTCTTGAAAACGATATAAAGATCACTGGAATCGGAGTTACGGTTTGGAAATGGCAAGCAATTCAAATATGACACTGGTCTGCGATTTACAGCAAGTAGCCATCTAAATGCAACAAGATGAACATGCTACAGCACCCAAACATGGCATCAAAATACATGGCAGGGATCCACTCAAGATTATTAACAAAAGTCTAGCACTGAGCTACGGCCAATTCATCCATTAACAGGTTCAAACAAGCATGGCAAAAATGCATTTGGTAGACAGATCTCAGACTTAGTGAAATTAACACTTGTCTGGAATTTCAGATCAGATAGCACTCTTCGGAGCAACCAAACTACATGCTAAAGGACCTGAACATGGCAAAGTAAAGAATGGCATGGTTCTCCTCAAAGAGGTTAACAAAAGTCCCTTAGTGACCTTGAGCCAAACGGGACCAGAAAATACATTTGCAAGCATGTGAACATGGCAAAAACATAATCAGTTCTCAGACTTAGTGAAAACTGGAACATGCTGAAAACAGATATCAAGAAGGCATATTTACGAGCTCGATGCACTCACTACAGACCAAGTCATGACAATCTAAGCATACACCCATCAAGAATACACAAAATGCAAGCTAGACATGGCAAGAACAATGACATAGCATGCACGGATCAACTACAACATCCTCGGCAAAATCGCTAACAAGTAGACAATCTGCCCAGATTCACGAAATGACAAAAGTAGAGCTCGATTGATTCAAGCTAGGGTGCTCCATAATTGCCAACAAAGACATGGATCCGTGCATGCTTACTGATCATCCTCAAAAGAGGCATGGATCACTAGGAAACAACATGAACATATGGCCATATGAGATAAACAGATCAAGGACTTAGTGGAAATGCTAAGTCCCTGAAATCAGCATTAATGAATGCTCCACTTTGCAAGCTTGTGCTAGTCACCACACACATCACAAAAATACATGGGTTGCACCTCTGGATAGATGGCAAAACATATAACAAAACACATGAAGAGCTCATGGGCATATCATGCAAACAATAATCATGGCAAAAATGACAAATATCTAATTGGAGCAGCAGATCTGACAATTATCTCAAATAGCACTCTTCTAACAGCATTTCGGACATCAAGATGAACTCAAATGAAAATGATGCAATGATATGAAATGATGTGCTCTCTGAGACGAACAATTTGGTGTGTTATATGCCCAAAACGGAGTTACAGATGAGGAGTTACGATGCGATGAACAGGAGCAAATAATCTGCAGACTTAGTAAAAAAAGGAAGTCAACCCTTAGGGTTTCCTGCAGCTAGATCCCGATCTGGCGGCACGCGGACCGAGGCGGCCGGACCCTCTCGCCGCAGAAGAGGGGCGGTGGCCGGAGCTGTCGGGGAAGTCGGATCAGGCGAGATCTCCGGCAAGGCGACGCGGAGGAGCCTGGACGGCGCGCTCGGGTCCCCTAGCGGCGGCGCTTGGCGTTGGTGGCAGCGGCGGCCGGCGAAGTCGGGCGGTGGTGGCGAGGAGGCGCGGCGGCCGGCGACGAGCTCGGGCGGCGGAGGAAGGCGAGGCATCCGCACGGGTTCTCTGGCGGCGCGGGGCGGCTGGGACCTGGGCCGGGAGGGCCCCGCCTGGGCCCGGCGGGCCGGATCGCGGGTGGCGGCGCGGGGATGTGGGCGCGGCGCTCAGCGAATGGGAGGCGGACACATGGCGGCGGCGGCTGGGTCGGACATGTCCGGCCCGAGCGGACGCGTCCGGTGGCGAGAGGTGGGAGGCGAGTAGGGTTTCGGGGGAGAACGGGATCCGGATTTCGGAGGGGGTCTATTTATAGGCATAGAGGGAGCTAGTTGAGTCCAAATGAGGTGCGGTTTTCGGCCACGCGATCGTGATCGAATGCTCTAGATGATGGAGAGCGTTTTTGGTGGGTTTTGGGCCAACTTGGAGGGGTGTTGGGCTGCAACACACATGAGGCCTTCTTGGTCCCTCGGTTAACCGTTGGAGCATCAAACGAAGTCCAAATGGTACGAAACTTGACAGGCGGTCTACCGGTAGTAAACCAAGGCCGATTGGTAAGTTTCGGTCCAATCCGGAAATGTTTAATCCCCACACACGAAAGAAAGGTAGAAATGACCACCGGAGGAGAACGAAGCGCCGGAATGCAAAACGAACAACGAGGAAAATGCTCGGATGCATGAGATGAACACGTATGCAAATGCAATGCACATGATGACATGATATGAGATGCATGACAACGATAACAACACACGGGGACAACGACCCGAACCCGAGAACAATAAAATAACTTAAGGCCAGAAACGGCAAGAGTTGGAGTACAAATTGGGTAAATCATATCTGGGTTGTTACATCCCCACACTCGGATCCGCTCCTCCTCTGCCTGAGCCTCTCGTACGCCAGAGCCCCGAGTGCCACCGCCGCCATTACCAGAGAGGGACATGGCGCCGCTCACTCTTCTGCAAGTCGGAGCAAGGACCCGTAGGACCCCCGCCGTCCAGCTCCGCGCCTTCCGCCCAGATCCTACCTGGCGCCGCCGCCTTCGCTTGCCTCGCTGTCGCCAAGTTCCGGCTAGTCTCCCTGCTCCCCTCGCCTCTGCCCGGTTCCTTCACCACCAAGTCCCGCATGGCCCACCGGAGTATCCTCGGTCGCCGCCTCGCCTTGCTCCTAGAGCCGCAGCACTCGCTCGTCCTCAAGGTCACCGGCGTTCATTCCGTCAAGTCGTTGCCTCGCCGGAGTTTTGCCGACCCCTGCTACTTCGTCGACCTGTAGCTCGTCAGTCTCTGCTCGCGCCCCTGCCCAGATCGAACGAGTGAGGATACCGCTCGTGTTGACCGCGTCATTGCTCTAGACCGGGCCCAACGCCGCCCCCGGCCTGCGATTGGCCTCTTCACCGACTGGGCCTTTGGCCATGGTGAGGCCACCCCAGCGCCCTCCGTGTTTTTTCCCTTCTTTTGTTGGGCCAGATCTTGGATTCGGCCCGATGCCTGTTTTTTTCCACAGAACGAATTTGTCTAATTTCCAAAGTAAGGCAGTTTTATAGAGAAGACCCTTAACTTCACGCATATAATAACTTAATAACCGTACATCGGTTTAAAATGATTTATATATGAAAGTTGTTTGGAATCTTGTCTAGTTTCATTATATGCCACTTTCTTCTATGTTTAAAATGTTTAAAATGTTGTTTGTTTAAATTTTCCTAAATAACTTGTTAAAATGCTTTATTTCATAACTAATTAACCGTAGCTCTAAACTTGACAAACTTTATATGTAAATGGTGTAGAAAATGCCTAGTTTAACATGGTGGCATCACTTTGCATGTTTAATAACTCTAAAATATGCTTTAGGGAAGAACAATACCAAACCTAAAATATGCATATGGGGATTTACCAGAATTGTTGTTCGTTGTTTCCGGCCTCATTTAAACTTGCCTAGATAGTTAGTTTTGTTGTGCTTCACCCCTTGCCATGCTAACCAACATTTAATTTTGTTGAGTACTTAAACCGGAGAGTACTAAATAATTGTTTTGGTGTTCCGTCAATATGCAACTCGTTGCATATTGAGCTCCACTTAACTTGTAGTTTTGGTTGCGCACTTTGCCATGCCATGCCTCATTAAACCGGACATGCATCATACTTGGTTGTGCATCATGCCATGATTATGTGACGGTTGTTTACTATGTTGCTTGCTTCTTTCCGGGTTGCTTCTCTTGTTAGCTTCGGCTTTGTTCTGGAGATGTGAGGATCCGTTCGACTACACCCCCTTGTCCTCTAACCCACCTTTCCTTGCAAACCGTTGTTTGGCTATGTTACCGCTTTGCTCAGCCCCTCTTATAGCATTGCTAGTCGCAGGTGAAGATGAAGTTTGTTCCATGTTGGAACATGGATATGTTGGGATACCACAATATCTCTTATTTAATTCATGCATATATATACTTGGTAAAGGGTGGAAGACTCGGCCTTATGCCTGGTGTTTTGTTCCACTCTTGCCGCCCTAGTTTCCGTCATACCGGTGTTATGTTCCTTGATTTCGGTTCCGTACATGGTTGGGTGTTATGGGGACCCCTTGACAGTTCGCTTTGAATAAAACTCCTCCAGCAAGGCCCAACCTGGGTTTTACCATTTGCCTCACCACCACCTACTTTTCCCTTGGGAGTCGCGCTTCCGAGGGTCATCTTTATTTTAACCCCCCCCCCCCCCGCGGCCAGTGCTTGTCTAAGTGTTGGTCCGAACTAGAGCCCCTTGCAGCGCCACCTCGGGGAAACTTGAGGGCTGGTTTTAGTTGTATGGATTGCTCATCCGGTGTTGCCCTAAGAACGAGATATGTGCAGCTCCTATAGGGATGTCGGCCCATCGGGCGGTCTTGCTGGTCTTGTTTTACCATTGTCGAAATGTCTTGTAACCGGGATTCCGAGTCTGATCGGATCTTCCTGGGAGAAGGAATATCCTTCGTTGACCATGAGAGCTTGTGATGGGCTAAGTTGGGACACCCCTACAGGGTTTGAACTTTCGAAAGCCATGCCCGCGGTTATGTGGCAGATGGGAATTTGTTAATATCCGGTTGTAGAGAACTTGACACTTAACTTAATAAAAACGAATCAACCGCGTGTGTAGCCGTGATGGTCTCTTTCCAGCGGAGTCCGGGAAGTGAACGATGTTCTTGTGTTATGCTTGAACGTAAGTAGTTTCAAGATCGTTGCGTTGCTTCTCTTCTTGCTCTTATTTGCGTAAGTTAGCCACCATATATGCTTAGTGCTTGCTGCAGCTCCACCTCACTATCCTTTCGTACGCATAAGCTTAAATAGTATTGATCTCACGGGTGTGAGATTGCTGAGTTCTTGTGGCTCACAGATACTTCCAAACAGTTGCAGGTGCCGACGATACCAGTGCAGATGACGCAAGCGCGCTCCAGTGGGAGCTTGATGAAGCTCGTGTTCATTGTGTTGTTCCGTTTCCAATTGATCAGTAGTGGAGCCAGTTGGGACGATCGGGGATCTAGCATTTGGGGTTGTCTTCTTTTATTTTGGTTCCGTAGTCGGACCTTGATTGTATTCAGGATGATGTATGTTTAACTTGTATTTGTGTGAAGTGGCGATTGTAAGCCAACTCCTTATCCCTTTCTTATCTAGTAAATGGGATTGAGTGAATATTATCCCTCTTGCGACAAACCTACCATGTGTCTGTTCCTATAAGTCGTGCCCCGACAGGTGGGAGATATAGTCGCATCGTGGGTGTTACATGAGTGAGCCACAACACTTAGTGAGTGAGGTAGTTGACACGACACATGAGGCCACTATGATTTCTAATGACTTAACCTCCACTCCGAGTGTGTTTTCTTCTTTGGTGCTTGGTCTCCTACATGATGACGTGCCTACCCTCGACGAGTCCATACCCCCAATGGAGACTACGATGGCCAGCACCCCCTCACTTGGTACCATCAACACTACTAGGAAAAGGCCTACTAATGGCGCACCAGTTTTGCCTACTAATGGCGCATCACAGGTGCGCCATTACTAGCACGCCATTAGTAATTTTTACTAATGGCGCACCACTGGTGCGCCATTAGTATCTGGTATACTAATGGCGCACCACTAGTGCGCCATTAGTATAGGCCACGGTGCGCCATTAGTATAGACCACACGTGCGCCATTAGTATAGGCCACGGTGCGCCATTAGTATTTTTGAATTTTGAAGGCGGGAAAATAGTAGTGGCGCACCGTCTAACCCCCACCGTGCGCCATTAGTATTTTTGAATTTTGAATTTGGATCTGGATCGTGATTTTTTTGCCCATTTTTTGCTAGTTTTTTTTCTCATTTTTTGGCACGATATTATTTCAAATTTTGTTCCTGTTTTTGGATCTTGTACGTTCTTCTGCCGTGTTCTTTTGCCGGAGAGGAGTTCGCCGGAGAGGAGGAGGAGGAGGTCACCGGAGAGGCGCTCGCCTACATCGCCGGAGAGGAGGAGGAGGTCGCCGGAGAGGAGTTCACCAAAGCATCGGACAGGAGGAAGGAGAAACCATGAGGGAATGGGAGGAGAGGAGGGAGGAGGAGCTCACCGGAGAGGAGGGAGGAGAAACCGTGAGGGGAGGGGAGGGGAGGAGGGAGGAGGAGGTTCCCGGAGGGGAGGAGGTCGCCGGAGAGGAGGAGGTCGCCGGAGAGGAGGAGGAGGAGGAGGAGGTCGCCGGAGAGGAGGAGGAGGTCGCCGGAGAGGAGGAGGAGGAGGTCGCTGGAGAGGAGAAGGAGGTCGCCGGAGAGGAGGAGATGGAGTGGAGGAGAGGAGGAGATGGAGTGGAGGAGAGGAGAGGAGGAGATGGAATGGAGGAGAGGTGGAGTGGAGGAGGTGCGCCCAGCCATGTATACGACATAGTAATGGCGCACCGTGGGCAGGTGCGCCATTACTATTTTTTATTTTTTTTATTTTTTTGACTTATTTTGAGTTTTGAAGGTGGGAAGATACTAATGGCGCACCGTGGGCAGGTGCGCCATTAGTAACTCTTTTTTTTATTTTTTGACTTATTTTGAATTTTGAAGGCGGGAAGATACTAATGGCGCACCGTGGGCAGGTGCGCCATTAGTAACTCTTTTTTTTATTTTTTGACTTATTTTGAATTTTGAAGGCGGGAAGATACTAATGGCGCACCGTGGGCAGGTGCGCCATTAGTAACTCTTTTTTTATTTTTTTGACTTATTTTGAATTTTAAAGGCGGGATGATACTAATGGCGCACCGTGGGCAGGTGCGCCATTAGTAACTTTTTTTATTTTGTTGACTTATTTTGAATTTTGAAGGCGGGAAGATACTAATGGCGCACCATGGGCTGGTGCGCCATTAGTAAATTTGATTTTTTTTAAAAAAAATTTACCTACAGATCTTAAAAGCCCCGTATCTTTTTTTGTTAGGTTTTTGAGGATTTTGAAAAATTTTAACGGGGTTCCCCCGGTTAAATTTGGATGTAACTTTTCGAGTAGATGATTTTTCATATAAAAACTTTTTCATCCGAGTTAGTATGCAAAAGTTATGCCCATTTTTACAAATTCTCGAGAGATTTTGCAAATGAAGTCAAAATTCATATTTGCAAATTTTCCCAACAACTAGACCACATATCACATGGGAAACTTATTTTCTTTTATTTTTTTGACATTTTCATCATTTTCTTTTATTTTTTTTAACTGAAAAGGCGATCCACCGGGGGGGGGGGGGGGTGCATTCGGTGGAAGTGGTGGCCAAGGTACTAATGGCGCACCGTGGCATGGTGCGCCATTACTAGTTCAACTAGTAATGGCGCACCATGCCACGGTGCGCCATTAGTAGTTTTGAAAACAAATAAAAAAATTCAAAAAAAAATTTTTTACTAAAGGCGCACCGTGAATGTGGTGCGCCATTACTAGTTCAACTAGTAATGGCGCGCCACTCCCACGGTGCGCCATTAGTAGTTTTGAAAAAAAATAAAAAAAATTACTAATGGCGCACCGTGGATGTGGTGCGCCATTAGTATTTGGACACTAATGGCGTACCAACACATGGTGCGCCATTAGTATATAGTAATGGCGCACCACATGTCTGGTGCGCCATTAGTGTCAATTCCATCTATAGCCCTTTTCCTAGTAGTGCAAGTTGCAACCTCACCTACAACACATGAACGATGCTCTAAAGGTAACATAGGTGATGGTGCTCCTATTGCCCCACTAGTGGACTGTCTTGCAAATGATTTCTTGCATGATGTTGATCACCTTATGGATTCACCACATACCATGTCTTCTACATTGATGCGGAGCATCCTACGATCATCCTCATGTACACTACGACTACTCCCCATGCCCCAAGAGGACATATGACGAGACCTCGAACATACACCATTGGACACAAGGTGAACTCGCTCATCTCCGAACCATCACTTTCCACATGTGAGACATGGCTACTACCTCAAATATATGTGCTATGCATGACCAGAAACAAAGAGGAAGACCATGGACAAGACGGCGAGGACACCAAGTACAAGGAGCAAACGGAGAAGATACCAGAAATCTACAGCCACCGGATGACCGGTCTGGACCGGACGTCCGACGCCTGGAAGCCGCACAAGCCAGAAGGCCCGGCCCCAACTCTAGAGCGACCGGACGACCGCTAGCCGCCGAACGTCCGACACCCTTTAGCGCCCGGACGACCGACGCCGACCAGACGTGTAACGCCATAGACCGTTGCGCCAGGTGTCTTCCAGTTATTCGTTGTTGTTGCCATGTCATTCGCTTGCGTGTTGCATCTCTCCATGTCATCATGTGCATTGCATCATCATGTTTTCAAAACTTGCATCTGTCACGGTCTCCCCGGTCCGTCCGTTGTCCATTCTGAGCCCAGACACACTTGCACATGCCCGCGGCATGTCCAAAATATTATTTTATAAGTGGCCGAAAAATGTTCTCGGAATGGGTTGAAAGTTGGCATGCGGTGTTGTTTTGTTGTGAGTAGGTCTCCTGCCAAGTTTCATCGCATTCGGAGTGAGGGGGTACATGGAACTTGGGCCCGAATCCTGTGCGCAGACAGGTACAGGACGTCCGGTGGGTAGCGGTCGTCCGGTGGCTCGTGGGCGTCCGGACGTCCGGTAGTCGGTGGACTTCCGCTCATTTTGGCTCGGTCGCTGAAGTGCCGGATTTCCGGAGGTGGCCGGTCGTCCGGTCGCCGGTTGTCCGGTGGCATCGGACGTCTGCTCTTTTGGCTCGGGTGCGGCGACGCCGGTCGTCCGGTCCGGGCCGGACGTCCACTCGTTGTAGCTCGGCTGTGGCGTCTGGCGCCGGACGTCCGATCCCGACCGGTCATCCGGTGGCTGTAGCTTTCATGGCAGCCCTTCTTCTTGTCCTTGGCACTTAGTGTACTCGCCGTCTTGTCCGTTGGGTGTAGCTCTTCCGTGCCTCTCCTCCAAGTACCTTATCACACATAGTGTTTCCGCTTGAGGTAGTAGCCATGTCTCATGTATGGAAAGTGGTAGTTCGGAGAGGAGCAAGTTCACCTTATCTTTGATAGCCTTTGCTAATGCTCTTGTCGTTGGTCCAAGAGGTGTCGTGGGAGACGTAGGTAGGTCCATGTGGATGACCTTGGGATGCTCCGCATCATCTCCCCCCCTTTGGGAAAGATCCGACCTTGGACCGTAATCTTCATCACCATGGTAGCGCGAGAGGTCCTTGATGTTGAAGACGTCGCTCACGTTGTACTTGTCGCGCGGAAGGTCGATCTTGTAAGCATTGTTGTTGTAGCATTCAAGCACCTTGAAGGGCCCATCCGCTCGTGGTAGAAGTTTGGATGTGCATTTGTTGGGGAACCGATCCTTGCAAAGGTGTAGCCATACAAGGTTTGCAATGTTTAATACCATGGGGTGATTGTTGAGGTTGAGCTTGGTCGCAACTCGTTGTACATGGCGCTCGATGGTGTGCCTTGTATCTTCATGCATCTTCTTGAGATAGTTCACACGTGCACTTGCATCCATATTGATGCACTCTTGTAGTGGTAGAGGAAGAATGTCCAATGGGGACAACGGGTTGAATCCGTAGATGACCTCGAAAGGGGACTTGCCGGTAGTCGAATGTCTTGCGCGGTTGTAGGCGTAATCGGCGATTGGTAGGCACTCTTTCCACTCCTTGATGTTCCTCTTGATCAACACATGTAGCAGAGTGGAGAGCGTTCGGTTCGTCACTTCCGTTTAGCCGTCGGTTTGTGGATGGTATGTTGTGGAGAATAGAAGCTTGATTCCGAGCTTGGCAGATAGGGTCTTCCGAAAGTAACTCAAGAACTTGACATCGCGGTCCGAGACAATCGTCTTTGGGACTCCCTGTAGGCGTAAGATTTCCCTACAAAAGAGATTGGAAACATGTGAAGCATCGTGTATCTTGTTGCAAGGAATGAAATGAGCCATTTTGGAGAATCGGTCCAAAACATCAAACACAGAATCCTTTCCATTTCGAGTCCTAGGCAAACCAAGCACAAAATCCATGCTAATATCTTCCCATGGGTGATATGGGATTGGAAGGGGTGTATATAGACCATGAGATTGAGCTTTGGACTTAGCTTTGTGACATGCCGAACATCGGTTGGTGAAGCGGTTGACGTCGCGGAACATCTTGGGCCAATAATAGTTCTTGGAGAGCATAGAAAATGTCTTGTCGTGTCCAAAGTGTCCCATTAGTCATCCTCCATGAGATTCTTGCAGAAGTAACAAACGAACAGAAGACTCGGGGATGCATAGTTTGTTAGGTCTCATATGGTAACCATCTTTGATGTAATAGCGTTCCCAAGATGTATGCGTCAAACATTTGGCATAAGGAATAGCAAAAGTAGGATCATGCGCATACAAGTCTTTTATGTGCTCAAAGCCAATGACATCCAATTCAAGTTGAGTAACAAGCATGCATATGCGGGAAAGAGCGTCCGCCACAACATTTTCCTTTTCTTCAATGTACTTGATGATAAAAGGAAATGACTCAATGAATTCACTCCACTTAGCATGACGCTTGTTCAGCTTAGTTTGACCCTTAAGGTATTTTAGCTTTTCATGATCGGTATGAAGAATGAACTCATGGGGACGGAGATAGTGTTCCCATTAACGCAAAACTCGCACTAACGCATAGAGATCTTTGTCATAGATGGGGTAATTGAGTTACACACTAAAGTATGATACGGGGCGCTTCTATTGCATTAACACGCCTCCTATGCCATTGTGACGCCCTCAATTCAATCGTACACTAATCATACATGCAAATGTGTACCATCAAGATCAAGGACTCACGGGAAGATATCACAACACAACTCTAGACAGAAAATAAAATTATACAAGGTTTATATTACAAGCGAGGGGCCTCGAGGGCTCGAATACATAAGCTCGAATACACAAGAGTCAGCGGAAGCAACAATATCTGAGTTAAACAAGTTTCCCTTAAGAAGGCTAGCAAAAACTGGGATACAAATCAAAAGAGGCGCAGGCCTCCTGCCTGGGATCCTCCTAAACTACTCTTGGTCGTCGTCAGTGGGCTGTACGTAGTAGTAGGCACCTCCAGTGTAGTAGGAGTCGTCGTCGACGGTGGCGTCTGGCTCCTGGGCTCCATCGTATGGTCGCAGCAATCGAGTATAGGAAGGGGGAAAAGGGGGAGCAAACCAACCGTGAGTACTCATCCAAAGTACTCGCAATCAAGGAGCTACACTACATATGTATGCATTGGTATCAAATGGAAAAGGGGTATCATAGTGGACTAAAGTGCAGAATGCCGGAGTAAAAGGGGGATAGCTAGTCCTGACAAAGACTACGCTTATGGCCACCTCCATCTTGCAGCATGTAGAAGCATGCAGAAGGTAAGTCCACCAAGTAGCATCGTGTAGCATAATCCTACCCGGCGATCCTCTCCTCGTCGCCCTTTTAGAGAGCGACCACCGGGTTGTATCTGGCACTTGGAAGGGTGTGTTTTATTAAGTATCCGGTTCTAGTTGTCATAAGGTCAAGGTACAACTCCAAGTCGTCCTATTACCGAAGATCACGGCTATTCGAATAGATTAACTTCCCTGCATGGGTGCACCACATTTCCCAACACGCTCAATCCCCTTTGTCCAGACACACTTTCCTGGGTCATGCCCGGCCTCGGAAGATCAACACGTCGCAGCCCTACCTCGGCTCAACAGAGAGGTCAGCACGCCGGTCTAAATCCTATGGCGCAGGGGTCTGGGCCCATCGCCCATTGCAAACCTGCATGTTGCGAGGGCGGCCCAAGAGAGAACGTAGCAACCTCCATTACAAAGGAAGTTGCATCACGTGGTCCAACCCGGTGCGCAATGCTTAGTCGCTGACGCCACGAAGGCTTCGGCTGATACCACGACGTCGAGTGCCCATAACTGTTCCCGCGTAGTTGGTTAGTGCATATAGGCTAGTAGCCAGACTTAGATCAAATTCCCAGATCTCGTTAAGCGTGTTATTTTGAAGTAACCGCGAACGCCGACTAGGGCTAGGCCCACCTCTCACCTAGGTGGTCTCCGCCTGCCCTGTCGCTCCGCCTCAAGTAACAGTCGGGGGCTGTCGGGAACCTAGCCCACCACTACCTGGGTGGAACCACCTTCCCCTTCAGCCCCCAACATCGGAATCACTCGCGGGCACTCAACGAGCCGACCCGACTTTAGTCACCACCTTTATAGTATGTATATATGTATGCATATACCCATGATCACCTCCCGAGTGATCACGGCCCGATAGTATAGCACGACAGACAGACAAGAATGTAGGGCCACTGATGATAAACTAGCATCCTGTACTTAGCATTTAGGATTGCAGGTAAGGATAACAACTGTAGCAACAATGACAGGCTATGCAGCAGAATATGATTAACCGAAAGCAGTAACATGCTACACTACTCTAATGCAAACAGTAGAGAGAAGGAATAGGCGATATTTGGTGATCAAGGAGGGGGCTTGCCTGGTTGCTCTGGCAAGAAGGAGGGGTCGTCAACCCCGTAGTCAAACTGGGGGTCGCCGGCAGCCTCGGGGTCTACCGGAAATAAGTAACCGAGGAGGAACACAATAAATAACGGGGCAATCAAAGCACCACAAAGCGTAACATGGTAATACGTGGTCCTAGAGGTGACCTAACGCAGGGATAGGTAATATCGGCGAAGGGAGGAAACATCAGGGAAAGTATCCCCGGTGTTTCGTGTTTTTGGATAGATGAACCGGAGGGGGAAAGTTCCATGTTTTCTATGCTAGGGATGTGTTGTGGACTAACGTACTACATATCCAGATTCGTCTCGTCGTTCTGAGCAACTTTCATATATAAAACCTTTTCATCCGAGATAGTGTTTATTTTATATTAATTTTGAAGTTTTATTAACAATCTGCAATTTCTGGAATTCTTTTTAATTCGAAAATATTAAATACAGAACTGCTATGGGTACACGTAAGTGTACCCAATAGTGTGTGGATGTCTATGACAGGTGGGACCTGTTGACTGCTGAGTAAACAGTCAACAGCCCTAGTTGACTAGTCAAAGAGGGCCAGTGGGGCCCAGGTGTCATACCTATAGTTTTAACACATTCTTTAAAAAAGATATTTAGAGGTGGGGTCTACCTATCATTGGGTCACTTTATTTTAACAGATTGATTTAATTAGTTTTAGTAGTGGTGGGTCTCAGTGGTTAGCAGCAGATTAGTGGGGAAGGGGGATTAGGCCCTAAACTAACCAGTCTCGGTGGTGGCTCTTGCCAGTCGCGGCTGGACTTGGCCAGCGCCGCCGCCAGCGAGCGAGCAGGGTAGGTGGCATGGAGGGCTGGGGCGGGCGCGTCAGACGGAGCTAGGGCGGGCGCGCCGGACGGAGCCGGGGCGGCCGAGGCACGACAGCAGGGCCATAGCAGAGATGTCAGCACGCGGAGCAGCAGTAGCTGCGGCAGCAGAGGCGAAGGTAGCACACGGCGCAGCGTAGCAGGCGCGGCGCAGAAGCAGGCAAGCAGCTGCGAGGGGGGCGCCCTGGACGCGACCAAGGCGAGCGGCGACCAGCGCAAGGCACGAGCCACGGTGAGGTGCAGGTGGGCAAGCGCGTGCGGAGCGGCGCGACAGGTGGCGGTAGCGAGGCCATAGATGGGCATGCGGGCAGGGGACGGTCGGGCGCGTGAGCGCGTGTGTGCGGAGCAGGAGCCCGCTGGTGGTGGCGGCACAGCCTATGGTGGCCGGAGGCAATGACAACAACGACGGTTGACGGCGGCGGTGACTGTTCTGTAGCGAAATCGAGCCTACGAGCACGGAAAATGACAGGGGAGTAAGGGGAGGATAGGGAGGTTCTCACAGCGAGCACGAACGGGAGGTTGGGGAGGCCAGAGGTGGACCGGAGCAGTGTGGATCGATGACGAGATGGCGGCGGCCAGGCGAAGAAGACGATGACGGCGTTGGAGATGGAGCGCCCCAAGTCGAGCTGGTGCGCTGAACGGACAAAGCCAGCCTCGGCGGACCTCCTGGGCGTGCTCCGCATGCCGGAGATGTCAATGGCCACGACAACGACGGCGAGGCAGTGGTGACTGCGCAAGCTCGCGAGCTCTAATTTGAGCCAGTGAGAAAGGAAGCGATGGGGGATCGAGGGGGGAATGCAACAGGGCGTTGTAGGGCTTCTGTTGGACGTTTTTGTAAGGCTGGGGCAGGGCACGTGGTGACCATCCCGCCATGGTGGCCGTGGATGTTCTCCACGCCATGGCCACTGCCTCCTCTGTACGTTTAGGTGGGAGAAAGGCCAGGGAGGGCTGGGCCAGATACACTGTAGTTGTAGAGGGCCCATCTGTTCGTTAGGTTTAAGTCCTTTTTGTTTCCTTTTTATTTTTATATTTTCTAGTTTTCTTTTATTCTTCATTGTTTTGCCATTTAAGTTAATAACAACCGACTTTCGTTGCACTTGAAATTCCACACATAAATACAAGACACTATATCAAGACCACACACAAGCTTTGGTAATATTTGAAAAAGCCTAAACATTTACTTAAACTGAAATGGATCAATTAATTGTTGCTAGCTCCGTGTTAATTAGGTTAGGGAAATTTTAGTAGTTCAAATAATGTTAATTTATTCATGATAATTAGTTAATGAATTTTTGCAACACCACCAACATTTTAATCTAACAGTTTGAAGAAATAAGAATTTGACATGTTATTTGAAATTTGAATTTGACTCGGTTTCATCAAGTGGCAAAATGTCTTTAACAAAACATGAAGACATGACACAATAGGGTGAGGTTACTATAGCTTAATTATCGGGGCGTCACAGCCATGACAACTAGCATCGCAATGGATCTCAAAAGTTTTGTCGAAGTTTGGTAGAGCAAGCACGCGAGCGTGGGTAAGAAAATTCTTAAGCTCATTGAAATCTGTGTCTTGGGATGTTCCCCAAATGAATGGTGCATTTTTATTACTCAAAGCATGCAAAGGTGAAGCGATGGTTCTAAAATCCTTCACGAATTTATGGTAGAAACTGGCTAAATCAATAAAACGACGCACTTGTGGCAAGTTCGTTGGTTGGGGCCAAATTTTAATGGCATTGATCTTAGATTCATCTACACGAACACCCTTAGAAGATACTACAAAACCCAAGAAAACAAGCTTATCAACACCGAAAAGGCATTTGTCCATATTAGCATAGAGACGCTCTTTTCGAAGAGTTTGTAGCATGGTGCGAAGGTGGGTGACATGCTCTTTGAGAGATTTGCTAAACACAAGAATATCGTTGAAGTAAACAACAACACATTGACCAATGTAAGGGCGAAACACATAATGCATAAGACGCATGAAAGTACCGGGTGCTTCCGATAAACCCATAGGCATAACTAACCACTCATACAAACCAAACTTCGTTTTGAAAGCGGTTTTCCATTCATCACCCTCTTGTATGCGTATTTGATAGTAACCACTTTTAAGATCAATTTTTGAGAAAATAGTGGCTCCGCTAAGCTCATCTGGCATATCATCAAGGCATGGAATGGGGTGCCTGTATCGAAAGGTGATAGCATTGATAGGTCTACAATCGGAACACATGCGAAAGCTACCCTCTCTTTTTGGCACAAGAATGACTGGGACGGCACAAGGACTCAAACCTTCACGCACATGTCCATGGTCTATGAGATTATGTACTTGCCTTTGTATTTCTTTGGTTTCTTTGGGGTTGTCGCGATACGGGGCCTTGTTTGGAAGAGGTGCTCCGGGGATGAGGTCGATGCGGTGCTCGATGCCTCGTAGTGGAGGTAGACCCGGAGGTAGCTTGCCAGGAAAACATCTTGGAATTCTTGTAAAAGAGAAGACGACAGTAAAGGTAGATTGTGAGAGGTGTTAGCTTTTGGTACCTCGTCCTTGCACAAAAGGACATAGTGCATTACACTAGATGGGTTCTCACACACTTCTCTTATCTCACTTTTGGTTGCAAATAGAACTAAGTTCTTCTTGTCGCTCATCGTGGAGGCACTCAATTTGGGCTTGTGGCACTCACTCTCTCTTTGGTGGTTTGCTCTCTCACTATTCTCTCCATGATGGGTGGTTTTCTTGTTGGCGATCACTTGGCTTGGGGACATAGGGCGAAGTACGTGCTCCTTTCCTTTCATCTTGAAGATATAGTGATTCGTACGACCGTTGTGGACGACACCTCAATCAAATTTCCGTGGTCGCCCTAGAAGAAGGTGGAAAACGGTCATTGGAACGACATCACACTCCAAAGTGTCTTCGTAACCTCCGATTTTGAAGAATACTTGTACCCTATGCTCGACTTGGATAGTGCCGGAGTCGCTAAGCCATTAAACTTTGTAGGGATGTGGGTGCTTCATCTTGACCAATTAGAGCTTGGAGCAAAGTTCTTCACTTGCTAAGTTATGGCAACTCCCTCCATCGATGATGACCTTGACGGACCTTCCATTGATGTCGGCTTTGGTACGAAAGATATGGCATCTTTGGTCTTCTTCTTGTTGATATTGAAGAGTCAAGACCTTGGAGACAACGAGAGTGGGGCTTGAATCTTCGTCACAAAATTCTTGTTCCTCTTCATCTTCGTTCACTTGCCAGTGCATGGCCACTTGCTCAAGGACTTCCATTTCTCCTTCACTCACGGAGTCATAAGTACCATCGTCATTGAGGATCATGGTGCGCTTGTTTATACACTCGGAAGACCTGTGGCCTCGGCCGCCGCATGTAAAGAACTTGAAGCAACTTGTCTTGACGGTCTCATTGGTTAGGGTAGAGGATGATGAAGCTCTTGTCTTGAAGTTGCTTGTAGTAGGAGGATGACTTGAGGTTGTCGAAGTTTTCTTGTAACTCGACTTGTCGCCGTTGCTTGTAGATGGCTTGTTTGAGGTAGAAGGTGTTGGAGTCGTTGAAGCTTGGGTGTTGGAGAAACCATAGGCTTGGATGAGAACTTGGCATATTATAAGTCATCTTGCACTTGACGTTCAGCCTTGGTAGCTTGATGCACTAGCTCGATGAGGTTCGAGTATGTTTGGAAGTCGGCGATCTTCTTGATAGGACGGTTGAGTCCATTCAAGAAACGTGCCATAGTTTTCTCATCATCTTCCATGACATTAGCTCGTGTCATGGAAATCTCCGTTTCCTTGTGGTATTCTTCAATGCTCTTGGTTCCTTGTTTGAGGAGTTGGAGTTTCTTGACGAGGTCGCGGTTGTAGTAGGTTGGCACAAAGAGTGCTCTCATGACATCCTTCATTTGCGCCCACATAGTGATGGGTGGTTCACCTCTTGCCGCACGGTGCTCAGTGACTTTTTCCCACCAAATGAGGACATAGTCTTGAAACTCAAGGGATGCCATCGCGATTTTCTTCTCTTCCTCATAGTTGTGCAAGCGGAAGATTTTGTCGACCTTCAATGCCCATGAAAGGTACTCTTCGGGGTCATTGCTTCCATTGAACTTGGGCATGGTGAACTTTAGCTTGCCTCATCTTTGCTCTTCATTGTGTTGGGGTCGAGGATGATGACATCCTTGACGAGGAGGCTCGTCTCTCTCTCAACTTGCTCTTGTCATGGAGGATTTCCATTTTCTTCTTTCTCTTGGTGAACTTGGGGTTCTTGATGAGGAGGTCGTGGAACTTGACGATGCACTCGAGCTTGAGAATTCCTCTCTTGAACTTCTTCGTGAAGAGCTTCTTGATGCTCACGAGCTTGCTGGTTGTGCGTGGCTATGGCTTGACTTGAATCTTGATGGGCACGTTGCGCCTCAAGTGCTTGAGCTTCTCGCAATTGTTGTTCTTGACATTGTGCCTCAGCATCTTGTTCATCTTGATGTTGTCTCGCTCGTTCTTCCTCTTCGTGTTGGCATTGGCGTTGCCGTTCTCGTGCGTGCGCAAAAGTAGCTTGGTCTTGACGATGTTGTTGTTTGTGAGAGTTGTTGTCGTGTAGAGGGTAGCGGTTTGCTTGACGATCTTGGCGCATGGCACATCGAAGAGTATTCGATGTCAGTGTATTTGAGTCAGAGATGGAGTAGTGGGAGTGTCGACTTGAGCGGCCCCGTCTTGATGAGGACGAAGTGGAATAAAAGCGGTTGAGCAACAAAGCATGAATCTTGTCCCTTCTTGCATCATTCTCTTGCTTGTGGTTGTCGAGCTTGTTGTTGAAATAGTCTCTTGTACGTTGCTCAGAGAGAAACAAGTCGGTGCCGAGGTTGTCAATATTTCGCTCATTGCTTGTTGCTCTTGATGCAAAGCACGTTGTGCACCAAAGAGGTGGCTCTTTGTGACGTGGGAAGTCATGTCGTCGTCTTGCTCGATGAAGAGTGGGTTGGTAGAAGTACTTGGCCTATCCATCATTCCAAGCAAAAATGTGAGTGGGAGAAAGAGAAGAGCTTATACCAAATGTACCTTCACCGATGTTGAAGACGGATTAATGATCACTCAAATGTGGAACAAGGAAATAGCACAATTGGTACCAATTCTTGTCGGTTTCTCGCACCTACACAAGTAAAACTGATGGTGGATCTCGGTTAAGATGGTGGCACAAAATTTGATGCAATTGTTAGTGAGCTTCAATAATGTTGGAAAAGATTGGCAAATTTGCAATGCAACAAGTAGACCAATAGCAAAAAATGGTACACGGAAACACGCACGCAAAGAGATAAATGGGGTCGTGCAACCAAGGTGAGCCAAAATGTGGAATCCATGAAAATGCTCTTGTTGCACAACACTAGAGAGACGCTAGCACGATTGCACAATAGGCGGATACGATGACATGTGCACAACCTACTAAGCAAAAATGCAACGACTTCTATCCCAAGTACGCTCTATGTACGGTATTCCGATGATATGGTCCAAGATGATCTAGTATGACAATCTTAATGTAGTATGATGATATGGTTCTTGCTTAAAAGCTCTTTGCTAATCTTTCCCTTTTGCTTAAAAATTGTTTGGCTCTTTCTATTTTGAGCTATTTTCTCATGCAATGCTTCACGAACCAAGATAGCAATTGTGAATGCAATGACAACTTTGTGACACAAGAGATGATACCAAGATATGCACCAATGATATGGTATGTATTCTAAGGGAAGTATGACCACTAATGTGCACAAGACACGTTGCCGACAATACTCAAAGGCTAGTCTCGATGGGTAAGATACGCAAAATTGGGCTATGATGGATATCAATGTAATGGCAAGAATGATATATCACGATACCAAGAAGAGGTTATCGTTCTTGGTGACGGTATGGTGTCAAAAATGGTGAAGTGGTTGTAGTCGATGACGAATCCATGGCAAAGATGAGCGGCGATGATGTTGATGGCGAACCGTACCTAAATAGCCGAAACATAATCGGACACGGAACTGCAACTCAAATTCTCAAAGAAAAATGTGGCAAAATCGTGTCGGAGTGTCAAGCGAGTAAGCAATGGTGGTTGCAGAAAGCGATTGAGGTATGGGGTGGTGCGTATGCAGAAGTGGGGGTGGATAGGTGGTGGTGACCGAACTGAATTTTTTTTAGTTTTGTCAGGTTGCGTTGGACATCTGGTGGTGGAGCGGTCATCCGGTCGTCGGACGTCCGGTGCATGGGCAGTTTCGGGCACGGGATGAACAACTAGGGTTCGTGGTGGATGTGGCGAAAATGGTTAAATCCGGTCAATTTTGTGGATGGAAAAGGTGGGGAAGATGGGGGAAAGCTAGATCCACTCGTGGGAAAGCAAATCTGTGGATCAAATCCAACAAACTTCATCACACCAACAAATCACAAAAAATTGGGGCTATTTTTCTAGGGAATTTTCGTCTTTAGGATGAAATCAACAAAACAAGGCTAGAAAACACAATGGGAGGCTCTGAAATCGTGATCAATGTGGCTCTAGATACCAAATGATGTAGGGTGGAACCCTATACGGCCAATCTTTCACGAAAGGAGCGGATCCCGTGAAGAACACGAAGAACACGAGGGGGAAATACAAGGGACAACACAAGACAATCACTCAAATCAACAAGAACGATTACACATATGCTAGATTCGAGTACACATAGAGATCATACGATCTGAAGTCAACACGGGACGATACAAAGGGTAACCTGTTCTTCTCCGTGAGGAGGTCTTGTTGGGGGTCTTCTCTGTGAGGAGGCCTTGAATCCAGCGTGGATCTTCTTCGAAGAGGGGTCACGGTCTCTCTCAAGGAGTAGATCCGTATGGATGAGCAAAGCTCTATCTCAAGTATGAGCTAAACGAATGCTAACCCTAGCTAGGAGGAGGAGGAGGTCTTTTTTATAGTCTTAGTGCAAAAGGGGGCGAAGTGAGGGGGTACATGGGCCTCGTGCCGAATCCTATGCGCAGACATGTACCGGACGTCCAGTGGGTAGCGGTCGTCCGGTGGCTCATGGCCGTCTGGACATCCGGTAGTCGCCGGACTTCCACTCGTTCTGGCTCGGTCACTGAAGTGCCGGATTTTCGGAGGTGGCCGGTCATCCGGTCGCCGGTCGTCTGGTGGCGTCGGACGTCCGCTCGTTTGGTTCGGGTGCGGCGATGCTGGTCATTCGGTCCGGGCCGGAAGTCTGCTCGATGTAGCTCGGCTGGGGGCTTTAGGCGCCTGACGTCCAGTCCCGACCGGTCGTCCGGTGGCTGTTGCTTTCGTGGTAGCCCTTCTTCTTGTACTTGGCACTTGGTGTCCTCGCCGTCTTGTCCGTTGGGTGTAGCTTCTCCTTGGCTGTCCTCCAAGTACCTGATCACACATAGTGTTTCCGCTTGAGGTAGTAGCCATGTCTCATGTACGGAAAGTGGTAGTTCGGAGAGGAGCAAGTTCACCTTATCTTCAATAGCCTTTTCTCATGCTCATCATTGGTCCAAGTGGTGTCGTGGGAGACGCAGGTAGGTCCATGGGATGACCTTGGGATGCTCCGTATCAGCGAACAATTCGATCATCTTCGGAGCGCCCAAGCGATGCAAGCGCAATTCGTCCACGTCCACATCTACATGGCGACCATCATCACATTTGTGATAGAAATAGCCATGAAGGGCAAGTCACCTCTAAGCAACATGTGCACGACGAGGATGAACGACATCTACTACGAGCTCAAGCATGACAACAACAACATCATCATAAAGATGCTCGAGATGCGCCTACCTACAAGTCCCAACAAGCTCCACATCAAGCTACGGCCAAACTTCATGAGCACAAGAGAATACCACGAGACAAGCACCACCAATAGGAAACTACGGCTACTACCACCACCACTTCGGCATCTTCGCCAAGTGCTATCAAGGCATCTTCGCCTTTGGAAATATGGCATCTTCACCTACATCCCGTGAGTTCGCCTACATCGACATCTTCAACAACGAGGAGACCACCTACAAGCGATGGCGACACTTCCATCTTCGGAAGCCCCTCAAGGAAGATGGCCGAGCATGGGAAATTCCCTTCGGTCATGGAGATAAGCTACAAGGTGCCACATCATATGGGCCTCCAACAACAAGACGGTGACAAGAAGGTCGAGCAAGGGCCATCCCCTTCGACCATGTCGACGAGCATGAACCTCTTCAACAACATGAATATGGCGCCCATATTGGACTCATACTCCGGGTCAAACTACGAGACCGCACATGAGGCTTTATCTTTGGTTTCGGAGGAGAGCGATGAGTTGCCACACCCTACAGCATTCATCTTTGGAGGCGTTATGGATGAGGAGGTTGAGCATGGGACTATCCCTTCAACCAAGGCGGCGGTAGGAGTTGAGCGTGGAGACATTTGCACCTACATCTCTCCGACACCCATATATCACGAGATGCCCCAAATGCCATGTGAGGAGAGCCACCACCCCATGAGTGAGATGAATGACTCCACCATACGTGACATTGAGAGCATTTCCTATGAGAGGATGAGTGTGACCACCACTAGCCCCACACATGAGAGCATGCCACACATCCTATGTGAGGTTGAGAGCCATTCGAGTGACTCCACCAACCATATGAGTGAGAGCATCCAAGAGGGAGTCAGTTGTGACGCCCCGAGACCGATGCATCAGGTGTCTTCCAGTTATTCGCTGTCTTTGCCATGCCATTTGCTTGCGTGTTGCATATTGCCATGTCATCATCCGCATTGCATCTGCATGTTTTCGAAACTTGCATCCGTCCGGGTCTTCTAGTTCCGTCCGTTGTCCGTTCTGAGCCCAGACATACCTGCGGCACGTCCGAAATATTATTTTTGAAGTGGCCGAAAAATGTTCTCGGAATGGGTTGAAAGTTGGCATGCGGAGTTGTTATGTTGTCAGTAGGCCGCCTGCCAAGTTTCATCGCATTCGGAGTTCGTTTGATGCCCCAACGGATAACTATAGCGGCAGTATAGCCGGTCAAACGTCGGACGTTTTCGGTCTCCGGAAACAGTCGCCGGGTCTCTCTCTTCTTTTCTCTCAGCCCAAGGCTTTCTACAAAGCCCACTACCACTCATCGTCAGGCCCAACCTAACCTCTCTCGTCATCCTGCGGCCCTCCTCGCGCTCGTCCGAAAGTTGTCCCGAACCCGACCCGGGCAGTCGTCACTGTTGGATCAGGATCTTCCCCTAACATTTATAAAACATCATCATTTTCTTATTTGGACTCCCTAGCCTATTTTTCTCCACCGCCTGATTTCGATCGGAGGGTCCGAATCTACCCTAAAAACACCCCCATTTCCTTATATATAGAGCAACCCCTAGCCAAATCAGACCATACCCTAAATTCGAGGAGGCTTGTCCCATCATTCCTTTTCGGCCGCCGCCACTCTCCCTTGTTTTCAGTGCCGAACCAACCAGCCACCAACCTTCCTCCTCGTCCAGCCACCACCCAACCTCCAGATCCATCCATATGGACCCTTGGATAGAGATCCAACGTCCAAGAGGTGCTCCCTGCAGCTCCCTCAAGCCCCCTTCTTCCATGGTTCCGCTTCACACCCGAGCTCATCCTCGAGCACGACACCGCCCTTGCCGACCCTCATCGGCCAGGCCAGTGCTCCGTCGTCCCGCACCCTTCCCTCTCCTGCTTTTTTTGCCATCTCGTTTCTTCTCCTCCTCTCATGGTTCTCTCTCCCGTGGATCATAGGAACCTCGCCGCCACCGTTCGAGCTCACCGACCGGATCTCCTTCTCTGCCGCCAGGAACGAGCTCCCCTATAACGCTCTCGATGCGGCTATATCTCCCACGTGTCGAGGCACGACTTAGAGGCATAACCGCATTGAAAGAAAGGTCGCAAGTTAGGCAATCTTCACAACATCCCATGCAATATAGATAATAAAAGGGGAGATAACATAGTTGGCTTACACTCGCCATGTCAATCAAAGTACATAAATAGCATTACATCATTCAAAAACTCATGGCCCGACTACGGCGCCAAAATAAAAGATAAACCCAACATGCGACACAGTCCCGATCGCCCCAACTGGGCACCACTATTGATCATCAGGGAAAGACACATAGTATCGTTCAGTGTCCTCGTTGAACTCCCACTTGAGCTCAAGCACGCCATCTGGAGCGGAATCATCAGGCCCTGCATCTGGTGTAATAGTAATCTGTGAGCCACAGGGACTCAGCAATCTCGCACCCTCGCGATCAAGACGTGGCGAGGTAAATATGTGGAGCTGCAGCAAGCGACTAGCATATATGGTGGCTAACCTGTTCGCAAAAGAGAGCGAGAAGAGGAGGCAATGCGCGAACGAATAACTAGAGAGCATCCTGCATCAATCATTACTCCAATACCGTGTCCACTTCCCGGACTCCGCCGAGAAGAGGCCATCACGGTAGCTCACACAGTTGATTCATTTTAATTAAGTTAAGGTTCAAGTTATCTACAACCGGACATTAACAAATTCCCATCTGCCCATAACCGCGGGCACGACTTTCGAAAGTTCAAATCCCTGCAGGAGAGTCCCAACTTAGCCCATGACAAGCTCTCACGGTCAACGAAGGAATAGACCTCCTCCCGAGATGTTCCAATCAGACTCGGTATCCCGGTTCTTCAAGACACTTCGACAAGTTAAAACTAATCCAGCAACACCGGCCGAATGTGCCGACAAATCCCAATAGGAGTTGCACATATCTCTTTCTCAGGGCACACTCAGATTGTCCTAGGTACGGGTAGGCCAGCCCAGAGTTGCCCCTGGTGGCCACCGGCAGCTGACAGGTGGACCAACACTCAAAGGAGCACTGGCCCGGGGGTTTAAAATAAGATGACCATCGGGCTCCGGAAACCCAAGGGAAAAAGAGGCTAGGTGGAAAATGGTAAATCCAAGGTTGGGCATTGCTGGAAAAGCTTTAATCAAGGCGAACTATCAAGGGGTTCCCATTATAACCCAACCACGTAAGGAACGCAAAATCGGTGAACATAACACCGATATGACGGAAACTAGGGCGGAAAGAGTGGAACAAAACACTAGGCGAGAGGCCGAGCCTTCCACCCTTTACCAAGTATATAGATGCATTAAGATAACGTGGCAATATAATGATATCCCAAGAAGTAAATAATGTTCCAACAAGGAACGGTCTCCAATCTTCACCTGCAACTAGCAACGCTATAAGAGGGGCTGAGCAAAGCGGTAACATAGCCAAACAACGGTTTGCTAGGACATGGTGGCTTAGATGTTTGACATGGCAATTTGGGAGGCTTGAAAGCAAGTGGTAGGCATCGTAGCATGGCATAGCAAAAGAGCGGGCATCTAGCAAAGCAAAGATAGTAGTGATTTCGAGGGTATGATCATCTTGCCTGCAAAGTTGTTAGAATTGACTGGATCCTCGAAAGCAAACTCAACGGGCTCCTCGTTAGTGAACTCGTATCACGGCTCTACCCAAACAGGACAAACAAGCAACAAGGACACAATCAACCACGTGCAAGCTCAAACAATATGATGCAAAGATGGTATGCTATGTGGGATGCAATATGTGATGCATATGCAAGAATTGACAAGGATTGCATGAACCTGGCCTCAACTTGGAAAACCAAGTGTGCCACTGGAAATATGAGATGAAAACGCTTGAAAACAATATAAATATCACCGGAATCGGAGTTACGGTTTGGAAATGGCAAGCAATTCAAATATGACACCGGTCTGCGATTTACAGGAAGTATCCATCTAAATGCAACAAGATGAACATGCTACAACACCCAAACATGGCATCAAAATACATGGCAAGGATCCACTCAAGATGCTTAACAAAAGTCTAGCACTGAGCTACGGCCAATTCATCCATTAATAGGTTCAAACAAGCATGGCAAAAATTCATTTGGTAGACAGATCTCAGACTTAGTGAAATTAAAACTTGTCTGGAATTTCAGATCAGATAGCACTCTTCGGAGCAACAAAACTACATGCTAAAGGACCTGAACATGGCAAAGTAAATCAAGGCATGGAGCTACTCAAAGAGCTTAACAAAAGTCCCTTAGTGACCTTGAGCCAAAATGGACCAGAAAAGACATTTGCAAGCATGTGAACATGGCAAAAACATAATCAGTTCTCACACTTTGTGAAAACTGGAGCATGCTGAAAACAGATATCAAGTAGTCATGTTTACGAGCTCGATGCACTCACTACAGAGCAAGTCATGACAATCTAAGCACACACCCATCAAGAATACACAAAATTCAAGCTATACATGGCAAGAACAATAACATAGCATGCACGGATCAACTACAACATCCTCGGCAAAATCGCTAACAAGTAGACAATCTGCCAAGATTCACGAAATGACAAAAGTAGAGCTCGATTCACTCAAGCTAGGGTTCTCCATAATTCCCAACAAAGACATGGATGGATAGAGCACTACAAGATTAACAAAACATCCTTACTAATCATCCTCAAAAGAGGCACGGATCACAAGGAAACAACATGAACAGATCAAGGACTTAGTGGAAATGCTAAGTCCCTGAAATCAGCATTAACGAATGCTCCACTTTGCAAGCTTGTGCTAGTCACCACACACATCACAAAAATACATGGGTTGCACCTATGGATATATGGCAAAACATATAACAAAACTCATGAAGAGCTCATGGGCATGTCATGCACACAATAATCATGGCAAAAATGACAAATATCTAATTGGAGCAGCAGATCTGACAATTATCTCAAATAGCACTCTTCTAACAGCATTTCGGACATCAAGATGAACTCAAATGAAAATGATGCACTGAGATGAAATGATGTGCTCTCTGAGACGAACATTTTGATATGCTATATGCCCAAAACGGAGTTACAGATGAGGAGTTACGATGCGATGAACATGAGCAAATAATCTGCAGACTTGGTAAAAAAAAGGAAGTCAACCCATAGGGTTTCCTGTAGCTAGATCCCGATCTAGCGGCACGCGAACCGAGACGGCCAGACCCTCTCGCCGTAGAAGAGGGGCGGTGGCCGGAGCTGTCGGGGAAGTCAGATCCGGCGAGATCTCCGGCGAGGCGACGCGGCGGAGTCCGGGACGGCGCGCTCGGGTCCCCTGGCGGCGGCGCTTGGCGATGGTGGCAGCAGCGACCGGCGACGTCGGGCAGTGGTGGCGAGGAGGCGCGGCGGCCGGCGACGAGCTCGGGCGGCGGAGGAAGGCGAGGCAGCCGCTTGGGTTCTCAGGCGGCGCGGGCCGGCGGCGACCTGGGCCGGGAGGGCCCTGCCTGGGCCCGGCGGGCCGGATCGCGGGTGGCGGCGCGGGGATGTGGGCGCCGCGCTCAGCGAATGGGAGGTGGACATGTGGCGGCAGCGGCTGGGTCAGACGTGTCCGGCCCAAGCGGACGCGTCCAGCGGCGAGAGGTGGGAGGCGACTAGGGTTTCGGGGGAGAAGGGGATCCAGATTTCGAAGGGGGTCTATTTATAGGCATAGAGGGAGCTAGGAGAGTCCAAATGAGGTGCGGTTTTCGGCCACGCGATCGTGATAGAACGCTCTAGATGATGGAGAGGGTTTTTGGTGGGTTTTGGGCCAACTTGGAGGGGCGTTGGGCTGCAACACACACGAGGCCTTCTCGGTCCCTCGGTTAACCGTTGGAGCATCAAACGAAGTCCAAATGGTACGAAACTTGACAGGCTATCTACTGGTAGTAAACCAAGGCCGCTTGGCAAGTCTCGGTCCAATCCGGAAATGTTTAATCCCCACACATGAAAGAAAGGTAGAAATGACCACCGGAGGAGAACGAAGCGCCGGAATGCAAAACGGACAACGGGGAAAATGCTCGGATGCATGAGATGAACATGTATGCAAATGAAATGCACATGATGACATGATATGAGATGCATGACAACGATAACAACACACGGGGACAAAGATCCGAACCCGAGAACAATAAAATAACTTAAGGCCGGAAACGGTAAGAGTTGGAGTACAAATTGGGTAAATCATATCCGGGGTGTTACAACACTCCACCACTACGAAAGGATCTCGTCCCTAGATCTAGGACTGTAAGAACGCCGGGTACTTAGAACGGAGGTGATCCTCGCGTTCCCAGCTAGCTTCACAGTCAGAATGGTGTGACCACTTGACTTTGAGGAATTCGATTGACTTGTTGCGAGTCTTGCGTTCAGTCTCTTCAAGAATAGCAACGGGTGCTCACGATAGGAAAGATCTTCTTGGAGCTCAATGTCCTCGAAGTTGACGGTGCGGTCAGGAGTCTTGAAGCACTTTCGGAGCTGAGAGACATGGAACACATCATGAACATTTGCAAAGTTTGAAGGAAGCTCGAGTTGATAGGCGAGATCGCCTCTCTTACTGACGATCTTGAAAGGTCCCACGTATCTGGGGGCAAGCTTCCATTTGATACCGAAGCGACGAGTACCTTTCATTAGAGAGACGCGGAGGTAAACATGATCTCCGATCTCGAAAGCCAAATCACGGTGCTTACTATCATAGTAGCTCTTCTAACGGGATTGGGCTGCTTTGAGGTTATCTCAAATGACTTTGCACATTTCCTCAGCCTCTGTGATCAAGTCATTTCCCAAAAGCTGACGTTGACCGGTTTCAGACCAGTTGACAGGGGTACGGCACTTCCTGCCATACAGAATTTCAAATGTGGCCTTGCCCGAACTTGCTTGAAAACTGTTGTTGTAGGAGAATTTAGCATATGGAAGACAATCCTCCCACTTCATGCCGAAGGAGATCACAAAAGCCCTGAGCACATCTTCAAGAATCTGATTGACACGCTCGACTTGACCGCTAGTTTGCGGATGGAAAGCTGTGCTGAAGCGGATGTTGGTGCGCATGGCCTTCTGAAAAGAATCCCAAAACTTGGAGGTAAAGATGCTGCCACGGTCTGAAGAGATCACTTGTGGAATACCGTGCAGAGAGACAATCCGATAGGTGTATAGTTCCGCCAATTGAGCTGCAGTGATTGACTCTTTGATAGGCAGAAAGTGAGCCACTTTAGTGAGTTTGTCGATGACAACGAATATAGCATCATTGCCACGTTTGGACTTTTGAAACCCAGTCACAAAGTCCATCTCAATGTGGTCAAACTTCCATTCTGGAATGGCAAGAGGTTGGAGGAGACTAGCTGGCCTTTGATGTTCTGCCTTCACTCTTCTGCAGACATCACATTCATTCACGAACTGAGCAATCTCGCGCTTCATTCGAGTCCACCAATAAGCCTGCTTGAGGTCCTGATACATCTCCGTGCTCCCAGGGTGGATGGAGAGGAGAGAATTGTGAGCCTCGTTCATAATCACTTTACGAAGGTCACCTTTGGGCACAACAATACGATCCTCGAAGAAGAGAGTATCCTTGTCATCAAGGCGGTAGCACTTGTACTTGGGTTGACACTTGGCAATCCCAATCTTCACCTTTTTCACCATAGCATCAAGAAGCTGGGCTTGGCGAATCTGGTCTTCCAAGGTAGGAGAGACTTGAAGGTTGGCGAGGAAACCTTGAGGAACAACTTGCAGATTAAGTTTGCGGAAAGCTTCACAAAGCTCAGGTTGATAAGGCTTGAGAATCAGACTATTGCAATAAGCCTTCCTCCTCAATGCGTCAGCAATCACATTGGCCTTGCCTGGAGTATACTCGACACTCGGATTATACTCTTGAATCATTTCGACCCATCGAGTATGCCTGAGGTTGATATTAGGCTGAGTGAAGATGTACTTGAGACTCTTGTGGTCAGTGAAGATGTCCACTTTTCTTCCCAATAAGAGATGTCTCCAAGTCAAAAGAGCATGCACAACTGCCGCCAACTCGAGATCATGAGTGGGGCAGTTCTTCTCATTGGGCTTCAACTGGCGAGAGGTATAAGCCACAATTTTCTTCTCTTGCATCAACACTGTGCCAAGACCTTGGAGAGAGGCATCACAAAAGACCTCGTACGGCTTGGATTCATCAGGCGGAGTCAGAACTTGAGCAGTGACCAATTTCTCTTTCAAAGTGTTGAAAGCAATGTCACACTCCGGAGACCAAATGTACTTGACGTGCTTCTGGAGAAGATTTGAGAGAGGCTTCTAGATCTTAGAAAAGTTTTCAACGAATCTTCGACAGTAGCTTGCGAGACCGAGGAAGCTACGGAGTTGCTTCACGTTCTGAGGAGGTTCCCAAATCACAATTGTAGACACCTTCTCAGGATTCACCGCAATACCCTTGGCAGAGATGATATGACCAAGATAAAGAACCTCATCGAGACAAAATTCGGACTTGGAGAACTTGGCGTAGAACTGGTGTTCCCTCAGCTTATCGAGTACGAAACGCAAGTGCTTGGCATGATCTTCCTTGTTCTTCGAGAAAACCAGAATGTCGTCGAGATAGACCAAAACGAAGTCATTGGTGTAGGCGTTGAAGATGAAGTTCATCATGCGAGAGAACGTCGGAGGAGCGTTGAAGAGGCCAAAAGATATGACAGTGTATTCATATGAACCATAGCTTGTCCTGAAAGTTGTCTTGGGAATATCTTGCTCACGGATTCGAATCTGATGATAACCCATACGGAGATCAAGCTTGGAGAATACTTTTGCACCTTTGAGTTGTTCGAACAGCTCGTTGATGTTAGGAAGTGGGTATTTGTTCTTGATTGTCTTCTTGTTCAATGGACGGTAATCAACACAAAGTCGGTCCATTCCATCCTTCTTCTTGACAAAAAGAACACCACAACCCCACGGAGAAGAACTAGGCCGGATGAGACCCATTCTCTCTTGAATATCGAGTTGCTTCTTCAGCTCCTTCAACTCTTCAGGTTCGATCTTGTAAGGACGCTTGCACACTGGTTCTGTGCCAGGCTCAAGATCAATGATGAATTCAACTGGCCGGTGCGGAGGCATTCCTGGAAGCTCTTCTGGAAAGACGTCTTGATATTCACAAATGACTGGAATCTGCGAGATAGCATCCAGTTCACCCTTCTCATTGAGAGAAAACAAACGGATGGTATCATCACGAGCGGCAAAGACAATTACATCCTCAGACGAATGAGTCAATTCAATCTGCCTGACTGCACAATCAAGCTAAGCCTTGTGCTTAGAAAGCCAATCCATCCCGAGAATAAGATCAATATCCGAGTCACCAAGAACCGTTGGAGAAGCCAAAAACTTGTAGTTGCCCAAGGTGATGGTAACATCCGGAACGATGGAGTTAGCATGCATGCGCTTACCGGGAGAGACAACTCCTAACGGACTAGGAAAAACTTGCGAAATCAATTCATGCCTAGATGTAAACGGTCTCGAGATGAAACAATGCGATGCACCAGTGTCAAAAAGAACTTTAGCTGGAATATCATTAATAGGAAGGTTACCCATGATGACATTTGACGAGTCCTCTGCCTGAGCTGCATTCATCAAGTTGACCTTGGCGTGCTTGGGGTTATGCTTGACCACAGCTGTACTTGCCGATCTAAGAGGAGGAGGAGGAGGAGGAGGAAGACGCCTCTGGTAGAAACACTTGTTGGAATAGTGACCCTTCTGTTGGCACTTGTTGCACGTGACCTCTGAAAGCGGACGGTGATACGGAGCACTCGATCTTGGAGCTTGAGACGAAGTCTTGTTCTAAAAGCCAGGGTTGGGTGGGTGGGAAGATCCACTACCACCTTTGCTCTTCTGATATGGCTGATGAAACAGAGGAGGAGGATGCCAATACTTCTGCTGCTTGGCTACTTGAGTAGAGGAAGAAGGAGTAGCATCTCTGACTCGCTTCTTGGAAGCATCACACCTCAGTTGAGCGGCCTCTTGCTTTAATGCCATGTTGTAGAACTCATCGTACCTCAAGGGCTCAAAGAGAACAAGAGCTAGCTGGATTTCTTCTCTGAGACCACCCCTGAACTGATATATCATGCTCTTCTCATCAGGGACGTCCTGCTTGGCAAAGCGGGCGAGCTTTTGAAACAACTTGCTGTAGTCATAGACAGACAAAGAGCCTTGCTTCTGGTTGCAGAATTTCTCACGCTTGCTTTCAACCACGCTCTGAGGGATATGATGAGCTCGGAAATCTTGACAGAATTCATCCCAGGTAATCACACGTCCACCTCTGGAATCCTTGTACTGCTGGAACCACTCTGCGGCTTGGTCTTTGAGTTGGAAGGAAGCGAACTTGACAATGTCCTCAGGCCTGACGTTACTGCACTCGAAATTCTTGCACAGATCCACTAGCCAATTGTCAGCATCAGTTGCCTCAACACAATTGCTGAAAGTCTTTGGCTGATTTGCAAGGAACTGGTTGAGTGTAGCAAAGTGATTCTGATTATTGCCTTGGTTCCCTTGGTTGCCTTGATTCGCTTGATTGCGCTCTTGCAGAATTTGCATGATCAACTGCGTGTTTGCATTCGTTGCGGCCATCACAGCTTGCCATGCCTCCGGAGGAGGTGGAGGTGGTGGTGGATCAGGATTCGGAGTCGTGCGCGTTGGAGGAGCCATCCTGAAGAGGTTGACATCCATTAGCACATTGATAGACAAATATTGAAGCTGAATCCAACGGAATGAAAATTGCAACATATAGTCTTCACATCCGAACAAAATGAACGAATGCATTCCTCTTGAAATGGTCACATATCCATAAATTGAGAAGCCACTTAGAATTTAGGTTGAGAAATAAATCAATACGGTACGGATCAAGAACGAATAATCGGTAAGAAATCCCAATCTCAAACCAATATCCGTGGAAGAAGAACTAGAGCTACAAGAATTCCCACCTATGAAACTCCCGAACCTTTCCGGTTATGCAATCAGGTGTTGGGGATACAGGGGAAGCATAATATCTCACCCAAATCTAGCAAATCCTACATCCAGCTGTATCCATCCTTCAACACATAACCGGGAAAAACTTCGGAAACCATCTACCTCAACCTTCGAAAATCATCTTTATACAAGTTATGGCGATACTCCCGAACTCCCGCCCCAGTACTGGGTGGCGTCGAGGTTATCTCACCAACGAACTGCATAAAAGAGATTTTCGATGTCGGCGTACTAAACTCAGGTATTCCAGAACTGCAACGATAAAATTGTGACGACAACACCTCGGAGCTCAACTCCCTGGGACACTGCCACAACCCCTAAAGACAGGAGGCACCAAGAACAATGTTCTCGTCACAAAACCATCGGAACGATTCCAAAATAGCCGCGTGATCCTAAAAAACATTTATTCAAATTTGAGAAGAGAAGAGTCAAAACTCTACGTTAGGATGCCTTACCAGAGCGATGAGGAGACTGGGAAGTAAAAAGAATTCCTAAACTCTCCGATATATAATTCCTAAATGACTCAAAACATTTTTTCCTAGACACAACTCGGCTGCTAAAAACGATCAAGCAATGGGGCCTCCTAAGGTCGGGGAAGGCTTTGATTACCAACTTGTAACGCCCTCGATGCGGCTATATCTCCCACGTGTCGAGGCACGACTTAGAGGCATTACCGCATTGAAAGCAATGTCGCAAGTTAGGCAATCTTCACAACATCCCATGTAATATAGATAATAAAAGGGGAGATAACATAGTTGCCTTACACTCGCCACGTCAATCAAAGTACATAAATAGCATTATATCATTCAAACACTCATGGCCTGACTACGGCACCAAAATAAAAGATAAAGCCAACATGCGACACGGTCCCGATCGCCCCAACTGGGCACCACTACTAATCATCAGGGAAAGACACATAATATCGTTGAGAGTCCTCGTCGTACTCCCACTTGAGCTCAAGCGCGCCATCTGGAGCGGAATCATCAGGCCCTGCATCTGGTGTAATAGTAATCTGTGAGCCACAGGGACTCAGCAATCTCGCACCCTCGCGATCAAGACTATTTAAGCTTAATAGGTAAGGCAAGGTAAATATGTGGAGCTGCAGCAAGCGACTAGCATATATGGTGGCTAACCTGTTCGCAAAAGTGAGCGAGAAGAGGAGGCAATGCGCGAACGAATAACTAGAGAGCATCCTGCGTCAAGCATTACTCCAATACCGTGTCCACTTCCCGGACTCCGCCGAGAAGAGGCCATCACGGTAACTAACACAGTTGATTCATTTTAATTAAGTTAAGGTTCAAGTTATCTACAACCGGACATTAACAAATTCCCATCTGCCCATAACCGCAGGCATGGCTTTCGAAAGTTCAAATTCCTGCAGGGGAGTCCCAACTTAGCCCATGACAAGCTCTCACGGTCAACGAAGGAATAGACCTCCTCCCGAGACATTCCGATCAGACTCTGTATCCCGGTTCTTCAAGACACTTTGACAAGTTAAAACTAATCCAGCAACACCGCCCGAATGTGCCGACAAATCCCGATAGGAGCTGCACATATCTCTTTCTCAGGGAACACTCAGATTGTCCTAGGTACGGGTAGGCCAGCCCAGAGTTACCCCTGGTGGCCACCGGCAGCTGACAGGTGGACCAACACTCAGAGGAGCACTGGCCCGGGGGGGTTTAAAATAAGATGACCCTCGGGCTCCGGGAACCCAAGGGAAAAAGAGGCTAGGTGGCAAATGGTAAAACCAAGGTTGGGCATTGCTGGAAAAACTGCAATCAAGGCAAACTATCAAGGGGTTCCCATTATAACCCAACCGCGTAAGGAACGCAAAATCCGGGAACATAACACCGATATGACGGAAACTAGGGCGGCAAGAGTGGAACAAAACAATAGGCGAGAGGCCGAGCCTTCCACCCTTTACCAAGTATATAGGTGCATTAAGATAACATGGCAATATAATGATATCCCAAGAAGTAAATAATGTTCCAACAAGGAACGGTCTCCAATCTTCACCTGCAACTAGCAACGCTATAAGAGGGGCTGAGCAAAGCGGTAACATAACCAAACAACGGTTTGCTAGGACATGGTGGGTTAGAGGTTTGACATGGCAATTTGGGAGGCTTGAAAGCAAGTGGTAGGCATCGTAGCATGGGATAGCAAAAGAGCGAGCATCTAGCAAAGCAAAGATAGTAGTGATTTCGAGGGTATGATCATCTTGCTTGCAAAGTTGTCAGAGTTGACTGGATCCTCGAAAGCAAACTCAACGGGCTCCTCGTTAGCGAACTTGTCTCCCGGCTCTACCCAAACAAGACAAACAAGCAACAATGACACAATCAACCACGTGCAAGCTCAAACAATATGATGCAAAGATGGTATGCTATGCGGGATGCAATATGTGATGCATATGCAAGAATTGACAAGGAATGCATGAACCTGGCCTCAACTTGGAAAACCAAGTGTGCCAATGGAAAGATGAGATGAAAACTCTTGAAAAAAATATAAAGATCACCGGAATCAGAGTTACGGTTTGGAAATGGCAAGCAATTCAAATATGACACCGGTCTGCGATTACAGCAAGTAGACATCTAAATGCAACAAGATGAACATGCTACAGCACCCAAACATGGCATCAAAATACATGGCAGGGATCCACTCAAGATGCTTAACAAAAGTCTAGCACTGAGCTATGCCCATTTCATCCATTAACAGGTTCAAACAAGCATGGAAAAATGCATTTGGTAGACAGATCTCAGACTTGGTGAAATTAACACTTGTCTGGAATTTCAGATCAGATAGCACTCTTCGGAGCAACAAAACTACATGCTACAGGACCCTGAACATGGCAAAGTAAAGCATGTCATGGAGCTACTCAAAGAGCTTAACAAAAGTCCCTGAGTGACCTTGAGCCAAAAGGGATCAGAAAATACATTTGCAAGCATGTGAACATGGCAAAAACATAATCAGTTCTCAGACTTAGTGAAAACTGGAGCATGCTGAAAACAGATATCAAGTAGGCATGTTTACGAGCTCGATGCACTCACTACAGAGCAAGTCATGACAATCTAAGCATACACCCATCAAGAATACACAAAATGCAAGCTATACATGGCAAGAACAATAACATAGCATGCACAGATCAACTACGACATCATCGGCAAAATCGCTAACAAGTAGACAATCTGCCCAGATTCACAAAATGGCAAAAGTAGAGCTCGATTGACTCAAGCTAGGGTGCTCCACAATTGCCAACAAAGACATGGATGGATAGAGCACTCCAAGATTAACAAAAGATCCTTACTGATCATCCTCAAAAGAGGCACGGATCACTAGGAAACAACATGAACATATGGCCATATGAGATAAACAGATCAAGGACTTACTAGAAATTCCAAGTCCCTGAAATCGGCATTAACGAATGCTCCACTTTGCAAACTTGTACTAGTCACCACACACATCACAAAAATACATGGGTTGCACATCTGGATAGATGGCAAAACATATAACAAAACTCATGAAGAGCTCATGGGCATATCATGCACACAATAATCATGGCAAAAATGACAAATATCTAATTAGAGCAGCAGATCTGACAATTATCTTAAATAGCACTCTTCTAACAGCATTTCGGACATCAAGATGAACTCAAATGAAAATGATGCAATGAGATGAAATGATGTACTCTCTGAGACGAACATTTTGATATGCTATATGCCCAAAACGGAGTTACGGATGGGGAGTAACGATGCGATGAACATGAGCAAATAATCTGCAGACTTGGTAAAAAAAGGAAGTCAACCCTTACGGTTTCCTGTAGCTAGATCCCGATCTGGAGGCACGCGAACCGAGGAGGCCGGACCCGGAGAAGAGGGGCGGTGGCCGGAGCTGTCGGGGAAGTCGGATCCGGCGAGATCTCCAGCGAGGCGACGCGGAGGAGTCTGGGACGGCGCTGTCGGGTCCCCTGGCGGCGGCGCTTGGCGATGGTGGCAGCGGCGGCCGGCGACGTCGGGCGGTGGTGGCGAGGAGGCGCGGCGGCCGGCGATGAGCTCGGGCGGCAGAGGAAGGCAAAGCAGCCGCGCGGGTTCTCAGGCGGCGCGGGGCGGCGGCGACCTGGGCCAGGAGGGCCCCGCCTGGGCCCGGCGGGCCGGATCGCGCATGGCGGCACGGGGATGTGGGCGCGGCGCTCAGCGAATGGGAGGCGGACACGTGGCGGCGGCGGCTGGGTTGGACGTGTCCCGCCCGAGCGGACCCGTCCGGCAGCGAGAGATGGGAGGCGACTAGGGTTTCGGGGGAGAAGGGGATCCGGATTTCGGAGGGGGTCTATTTATAGGCATACAGGGAGCTAGGAGAGTCCAAATGAGGTGCGGTTTTCGGCCACGTGATGATGGAGAGGGTTTTTGGTGGGTTTTGGGCCAACTTGGAGGGGTGTTGGGCTGCAACACACACGAGGCCTTCTCGGTCCCTCGGTTAACCGTTGGAGCATCAAACGAAGTCCAAATGGTACGAAACTTGATAGGCGGTCTACCGGTAGTAAACCAAGGCCGCTTGGCAAGTCTCCGTCCAATCCGGAAATGTTTAATCCCCACACACGAAAGAAAGGTAGAAATGACCAGTGGAGGAGAACGAAGCGCCGGAATGCAAAATGGACAACGGGGAAAATGCTCGGATGCATGAGATGAACACGTATGCAAATGCAATGCAAATGATGACATGATATGAGATGCATGACAACGATAACAACACACGGGGACAAAGACCCGAACCTGAGAACAATAAAATAACTTAAGGCCGGAAACGGCAAGAGTTGGAGTACAAATTGGGTAAATCATATCCGGGGTGTTACATCCCCACACTCGGATCCGCTCCTCCTCTGCCTGAGGCTCTCGTACGACAGAGCCCCGAGTGCCACCGCCGCCATTGCCGGAGAGGGACATGGCGCCGCTCGCTCTTCTGCAAGTCGGAGCAAGGACCCGTAGGACCCCCGCCGTGCAGCTCCGCGCCTTCCGCCCAGATCCTAGTTGGCGCCGCCACCTTCGCTTGCCTCGCTGTTGCCAAGTTCCGGCCATTCTCCCTGCTCCTCTCGCATCCGCCTGGTTCCTTCACCACCAAGTCCCGCATGTCCCGCCGGAGTTACCTCGGTCGCCGCCTCGCCTTGCTCCTGGAGCCGCGGCGCTCGCTCGTCCTCAAGGTCACCGGCGTTCATTCCGTCAAGTCGTTGCCTCGCCGGAGTTTTGCCGACCCCTGCTACTGCGACCTGCAGCTCGTCTGTCTCTGCTTGCGCCCCTGCCCAGATCGAACGAGCGAGGAGACCGCTCGCGTTGACCGCGTCATTGCTCTAGACTGGGCCCAACGCCGCCCCCGGCCTGCGATTGGCCTCTTCACCGATGGGCCTTTGGCCATGGTGAGGCAACCCCAGCACCCTCCATGTTTTTTTCTCTTCTTTTGTTGGGCCAGATCTTGGATTCGGCCCGATGCCTGTTTTTTTTCCACAGAACGAATTTGTCTAATTTCCAAAGTAAGGCAGTTTTATAGAGAAGACCCTTAACTTCACGCATATAATAACTTAATAACCGTACATCGGTTTAAAATGATTTATATATGAAAGTTGTTTGGAATCTTGTCTAGTTTCATTATATGCCACTTTCATCTATGTTTAAAATGTTTAAAATGTTGTTTGTTTAAATTTTCCTAAATAACTTGTTAAAATGCTTTATTTCATAACGTAGCTCTAAACTTGACAAACTTTATATGTAAATGGGGTAGAAAAATGCCTAGTTTAACATGGTGGCATCACTTTGCATGTTTAATAACTCAAAAATATGCTTTAGGGAAGAATAGTACCAAACCTAAAATATGCATATGGGGATTTACCGGAATTGTTGTTCGTTGTTTCCGGCCTCATTTAAACTTGCCTAGATAGGTAGTTTTGTTGTGCTTCACCCCTTGCCATGCTAACGAACATTTAATTTTTGAGTACTTAAACCGGAGAGTACTAAATAATTGTTTTGGTGTTCCGTCAATATGCAACTCGTTGCATATTGAGCTCCACTTAACTTGTAGTTTTGCTTGCGCACTTTGCCATGCCATCCCTCATTAAACCGGACATGCATCATACTTGGTTGTGCATCATGCCATGCTTATGTGATGGTTGTTTACTATGTTCCTTGCTTATTTCCGGGTTGCTTCTCTTGTTAGCTTCGGTTTCGTTCTGGAGATGTGAGGATCCGTTCGAGTACACCCGCTTGTCCTCTAACCCACCTTTCCTTGCAAACCGTTGTTTGGCTATGTTACCGCTTTGCTCGGCCCCTCTTATAGCATTGCTAGTCACAGGTGAAGATGAAGTTTGTTCCAAGTTGGAACATGGATATGTTGGGATACCACAATATCTCTTATTTACTTCATGCATATATATTCTTGGTAAAGGGTGGAAGACTCGGCCTTATGCCTAGTGTTTTGTTCCACTCTTGCCGCCCTAGTTTCCGTCATACCGGTGTTATGTTCCTTGATTTCGCGTTCCGTACACAGTTGGGTGTTATGGGGACCCCTTGATAGTTCACTTTGAATAAAACTCCTCCAGCAAGGCCCAACCTTGGTTTTACCATTTGCCTCACCACCACCTACTTTTCCCTTGGGAGTCGCGCTTCCGAGGGTCATCTTTATTTTAACCCCCTGGCCAGTGCTTGTCTAAGTGTTGGTCCGAACTAGAGCCCCTTGCAGCGCCACCTCGGGGAAACTTGAGGGCTGGCTTTAGTTGTATGGATTGCTCATCCGGTGTTGCCCTGAGAACGAGATATGTGCAGCTCCTATCGGGATGTCGGCCCATCGGGCGGTCCTGTTGGTCTTGTTTTACCATTGTTGAAATGTCTTGTAACCGGGATTCTGAGTCTGATCGGATCTTCCTGTGAGATGGATTATCCTTCGTTGACCATGAGAGCTTGTGATGGGCTAAGTTGGGACACCCCTACAGGGTTTGAACTTTCGAATGGCGTGCCCGCGGTTATGTGGCAGATGGGAATTTGTTAATATCCGGTTGTAGAGAACTTGACACTTAACTTAATAAAAACGAATGAACCGCGTGTGTAGCCGTGGTGGTCTCTTCCCAGCGGAGTCCGGGAAGTGAACACTGTTCTTGTGTTATGCTTGAACGTAAGTAGTTTCAGGATCACTTTTTGATCACTTCTAGTTCACGATCGTTGCGTTGCTTCTCTTCTCGCTCTTATTTGCATAAGTTAGCCACCATATATGCTTAGTGCTTGCTGCAGCTCCACCTCACTACCCTTTCCTACGCATAAGCTTAAATAGTATTGATCTCGCGGGTGTGAGATTGCTGAGTTCTTGTGGCTCACAGATACTTCCAAATAGTTGCAGGTGCCGACGATACCAGTGCAGATGACTAAATTTCTTATGAAGACCCAACAACACGAAGCTCGTCGCACAACCCGGCACAGCGGCCAGGTAGTTACCTTTGCCGGTTTACCGAACAGTCCGGTTCAGAAATGTCGTTCAGAGGTATCTAATTTGCTTGTCAGTGCTTGTCCTAAAGCGGGCTGCTTTCGTCAACCTCTTAATCCGTCTGACTCTGATTACCAGGTTACTTCCCACTCATCTTCTGGCGAGTCATCGGCTGCTCAGCTGCCACTGCTTAAAACGGTGCTTGGGTAAGCTATTCTTATCATAATATTTACAGCACATCGCCTTGGAACATATGCTGTATTTGATTTTGTTATTCCTTTTAGGGCCAAACCTAGGCCAAGCAAGAAGGCTCGCCTGGACAAAGCGGCCGAAGAAGATGCCTTCCTTGAACCGGGCAAGAGGCCAAATATGGAAGCGACTATTCCTGATGATATACCCAATGACCAACGCAGCAAGATGACGATCTTATTGCTGAAGAAATACCTATTGATACCTCAAATCCTGTCAATCAACCCACAAGCTCCATCCGGATTGAGAAATCCACCGGTCCAACAAAGCCTACTGACATGCCAACAGCCCAGTGCAAACCAGTGGTACCAAGGATGATGAGGTTGTCATTACTGGCACTGGCCATACTGAGCCAAGCAATTCTGTCGCTTTGTCCAAACATTCTGCCAAGGAAGAATTTGCTGCCTTTGGCAAAGGCAAGTGGAATGCTGATCTGGCGACTTACACTACTCTGAGCGCCCAAGATATCCATTCCGGCTACCTGAACCGGCTGTACACTAGTCGTGACTATGAAGCCGGTCTGGTTAATATGATGAAAGATAAATATGAGGTAACTTCCATATGCTCTTTCCTGCTTGTAAGCTTCAATTCTTGCTGACTCTCCTAGCCCCCAAGGGCCGGTTCAACTTAGCGTAGTTAAACCGGTACTTTAAGTAATTGAGATTGCCGCATCAGAATATATATGAGCAAATAGCCACTAGCCCCCAAGTGCCAAGTTGAATACTTGTATTGATCTTGGGACTTTGTAAGCAATTGAAAGATGAAGATCGAATATGCATTAGCCCCCAAGTGCCAAGTGCATAACTTGTTATGTGGTTGGAATCCTTGTACCGTTTTGTTGAAGCATATAACTGTCTGCATGCAGGCTGAGCTGAAGACGAATGAAAACCAAGTCGCCGATCTCCAAGAAAACCTGAAAACCCAACAAACTGAAACCTCCAAAGCAAAAGAGGAATTAGCCAGCGCTTTAAGCGCCATGGAGCAGCTTAAGGAGAGCTTCAAGAAGAAGCAGGCGGATTGGGCCACTGAAAAGTCCACTTTAATCAAACGAGCAGAGGATGCCGAGGCTGCACTTAAACCGGTGGCGGATGAACTAACCAGTATAAAGCGACACGTGCATGCCATGACTACTGCTATCTTTGGTAAGCCAGTTTGACTTCTGAATTGGCTCTGCCTTCTTACAGAGTTGCCGGTTTATTAACCCTTTATGGTATTTCAGGGACACGCATTGGTCACTTGGGGTCAGATGTGCGAAAGAAACTGAAAGCCGCCTATACATTGGTTGAACAATTGTATACTGGTGCCCAGCGGATCATCTGTACCGCATCCCATAACAAACCGGCGCCCACTTTGATTCAAGACACTCTGATGAAACTATCGGTGCTTCCTGCCCGGGTTGAAGAGCTGAAGAAATCTGCTGCTCGAACCGGTGCGATCAATGCCTTAATCCGGGCAAAAGAGGCTCAGGGCTATCCCAGCTTCAAGGAAGACGGGTCAGAGTTTCGTGAAGCGGACCTGTGAGCAATAAACCGAGAGGTACGTCCGCTAGCTTGTCAATTGGATGAAGAAGCAGACTTGTCTCATTATCAAGCCCAATATGACAATCAGAACAAGCGAATAGCTGCACCAATCTATGAATCGGAAAATCTGATCCCTCCAATCCGTAAGCATACTTACGCTCCCGATATTGACCCGTCATTGCTGATCCATGATGAAGCTGTTTTTCAAGCATTAGTGGGAATCGACTGGACAACTATTGATTTCCAGCCACTGGGTAGAGAAACGGAGGCTAAAGCGGCGCAGGATGACCCACAACCATGAGGCCAGGCTGGTGACCAAGCTTGAACCGGAAGCCGGTTTTAAAACTGCCTCTCCTATGCGAAAAACAATGATATTATTATGGGCACCGTGTTGCCTTGTAATAAGCTAGCTGATACTTTTGATGTTGATATGCCTTCGTGCATAATTTGCTCTTCCAGTGGTGATGAACTTTCCAAAGCACTGTCTGCAATAAGAAACTCTTCAAGTGCCACTGCGGTTGTACCGTCCGGCGGAATATGATGTATGCATATATGAAGTCAAAACATCCAAAAAATTCTTAAGTATATGACCAAATTTTGAGATACATAATACCTGCCATCGTTAAGCGTGAAGTTGGCTTGGCCAATCTTGAAGAGGAGTTTTGCAAACCCACACTGTTGGAGGAGATAATAGCTCCTGTATATATATATGACGCTGGTTTACCATGTAAACCGTGCCGGGTTATAATAAACACCGTGTTACTCCATAAGAGGATGTTAACAACAAGGATCAAACCGGGCAAATAGTCTCCTGGATTGACGTGAACTATGTTCCGTCAATTGATTGGTTGAAAAACTTTGTTGGTTTAAAAACGCAATAAAAAGAAAAAAAAACCTTCAAAGAAAAGTGTAAAGCAAATGCAATGACAAAACCGTTTGCAAAAAAGGTTTATTTGAGCTGATCAAATGGCGTTACCATGGCCGAACACGACCAAGCTCCCGTTAGGTGTAACTATGGTTCTAGTCAGCTAGGTCCCCGAATGAAACCGTGGCATTTATGCCGACCAAGTGGCATGGCAATGGTTCGGGTTCGACCAAGCCCCCAAGTGATTTTGTGGCCTTAGGCCGACCAAGAGGTATGACTGGTTCAGACGTGACCAAGTCCCCAAGTGATCTGGTGGCTCTCACCTATCAAGAGGTATGGTATTGGTTCGGACACGACCAATCCTCCAAGTGATATAACATGATGCTCTTTTTAAAAAAAGCGAACTCAAGGGGTAAACCGGCGGCCGCTTTAGAGAAACTCCGTGTAACCACACATGATGTGAAAGAACAGATACCCCGCTTTAGCTGAGGTTCCGGTTTATTATATTTAATCATAATATATACATCATCGTAATATTTACATAAATATAGACAATGCATCAAGTATAGTAAGGCCGAAGATGAGCTATGTTCCATGGCCAGTTGGTCTCCTCTAATGTACGTGAGTCCTTATGCTCTCGAATATCGATCAGATAGTATGACCCGTTGTGCAGATTCTTGCTGACCACGAAAGGCCCCTCCCAAGGTGGGGATAGCTTATGCATATTAGTCTGATCTTGGATGAGCCGAAGCACCAAATCTCCTTCCTGAAAGGTTCTGGTTCTGACTCGGCGACTGTGATAACAACGAAGATCCTGTTGGTAAATCGCCGATCGGGCAGCTGCTATGTCACGCTCTTCATCCAACCGGTCCAAAGCATCTTGCCGTGCTATCTCATTGTCCGCTTCAATATAAGCCATCACACAAGGTGAATCATGACGGACATCACTGGGGAGAACTGCCTCCGCTCCATAAACCATGAAGAACGGTGTGTGTCCTGTTGATCTGTTGGGTGTTGTATTGATGCACCATAACACAGATGGTAATTCTTCTACCGAACAACCCGGCGTTCTTTGTAAAGGAACCATGAGCCGGGGTTTGATGCCTCTCAAGATCTCTTGATTAGCCCTTTCTGCTTGACCATTGGACTGTGGGTGTGCCACTGATGAAACATCGAACCGGATGTGCTCCCGTTCGCAGAACTCCTTCATGGCACCTTTGGACAAATTGGTACCATTATCTATGATTATACTGTGCGGAAAGCCAAACCGGAAAATCACTTTTTTGATGAACTGAACCGCCGTGGTCGCATCACACTTGCTAACAGGCTCTGCCTCCACCCACTTTGTAAACTTATCAACCGCCAAAAGGAGGTGGGTCTTCTTATCTTTGGACCTTTTGAAAGGCCCAACCATATCCAGCCCCCAAGTCGCAAATGACCAAGTAATTGGAATCATTCTCAATTCTTGAGCCGGTACATGAGCACGTCTTGAAAACCTTTGGCAACCATGACATCGTCTGACCAGATCCTCCGCATCAGCATGAGCAGTTAACCAATAGAAGCCATGGCGAAACGCTTTAGCCACCAGAGACTTTGAACTGGCGTGGTGAACACAATCCCCTTCATGGATCTCACGCAAAATTTCACGGCCTTCTTCAGGAGACACACAGTGTTGAAATGCTCCTGACACACTACAATGATGCAACTCGCCGTTGATAATAGTCATAGACTTGGATCGCCGGATTATCTGTCGGGCCAGAGTCTCATCCTCTGGTAACTCGCCGCGGTTCTTGTACGCCAGGTAAGGAAGCGTCCAATCTGGAATAACATGAAGCGCTGCCACCAATTGAGCCTCCGGATCAGGAATAGCCAAATCCGCTTCACCAGGGATCTTGACCGATGAGTTGTGCAGCACATCCAGAAAAACATTGGGCGGGACCGGTTTGCGCTGAGAGCCCAGCCGGCTTAAGGCGTCTGCCGCTTCATTTTTCCGCCGGTCCACGTGGTCCACCTGATAGCCTTTGAAATGACCTGCAACAATATCCACCTCACGATGATATGCTGCCATGAGTGGGTCCTTGGAGTCCCAAGTGCCAGACACTTGCTGAGCCACAAGGTCCGAGTCACCGAAGCACTTAACTCGACTTAGATTCATCTCCTTAGCCATCCGGAGACCATGGAGCAAGGCTTCATACTCAGCTGCATTGTTAGTACAAGGGAACATTAAGCGGAGAACATAACAAAACTTATCACCTCGTGGGGAAGTTAATACGACTCCAGCCCCGAGCCTTCCAATTGCCTGGATCCGTCAAAATGGATGGTCCAATATGTGTGATCCGGCTTTTCTTCAGGTGCTTGCATTTCCATCCAATCATTGATGAAATCAACAAGTGCTTGAGACTTAACCGCCGTTCGAGGCACATACTTCAAACCGTGTGGCCCAAGCTCTATAGCCCACTTGGCAATCCGGCCAGTTGCTTCTCGGTTCTGGATGATATCTCCCAAAGGAGCAGAACTGACCATCGTAATTTGGTGCCCTTGCAAGTATTGTTTAAGCTTCCGGCTTGCCATAAAAACTCCATACACTAGCTTCTGCCAATGCGGATACCTTTGCTTGGACTCGATTAGTACCTCGCTAATATAATAGACTGGACGTTGAATCGGATGCTCCTTACCTGCCTCCTTTCGCTCCACCACAATAGCCACGCTGACCGCCCGAGCATTAGCAGCAACATATACCAGTAACGGCTCCTTGTCAATGGGAGCGGCGAGCACAGGCGGATTGGCCAATTGCCGCTTTAAGTCGTCAAATGCTTCATCAGCGGCGGAACTCCAAACAAACTGATCCGTTTTTTTTCAACATCTGATACAAAGGGATTGCCTTCTCACCAAGACGACTGATAAACCGGCTTAACGCGGCAATCCGGCCGGCCCGTCGTTGAACATCATTGATACACTTTGGTTTAGCCAGGGAGGTGATGGCCGTGATCTTCTTTGAATTAGCCTCAATTCCCCTGTTGGACACCAGAAAACCCAATAGCTTGCCTGCCGGTACACCAAAGACACACTTGTCCGGATTAAGCATCATCTTGTATGTCCTCAGGTTATCAAAGGTTTCCTTCAAATCATCAATCAAAGTCTCCTTCTCCCTGGAGTTAACCATGATATCATCCACGTAAGCATGTACATTACGGCCAATCTGCTTGTGAAGACAATTTTGTACACACCGTTCATAAGTTGCTTGGGCACTCTTGAGCCCAAAGGGCATAGACACATAGCAGAAGGCTCCAAAGGGAGTTATAAATACCGTCTTCTCCTGGTCCTTAACTGCCATTTTGATCTGATGATAGCCGGAATATGCATCCAAAAAACTTAAACGCTCACAACCCGCCGTAGCATCAATAATTTGATCAATACGGGGGAGGGCAAAAGGATCTGCTGGACAAGCTTTATTAAGATCTGTGTAGTCCACACACATGTGCCAGGTGCCATTTTTCTTGAGGACCAGCACCGGATTGGCAAGCCACTCAGGGTGAAAAATTTCAACAATAAAGCCAGCTGCTAAGAGCCTGGCTACCTCTTCTCCAACCACCTTGCGTCTTTCTTCGTTAAACCGGCGGAGGAACTGTTTCACCGGTTTATATTTAGGATCCACATTAAGGGTGTGTTCAGCGAGTTGCCTCGGTACACCTGGCATGTCAGAGGGCTTCCATGCAAAAATTTCCCGATTCTCACGGATGAACTCGATGAGCACGCTTTCCTATTTCGGATCCAAGTTGGCACTGATGCTCAACTGCTTGGACGAATCGCCAGGTACGAAGTCAACAAGCTTAGTTTCTGCTGCCGATTTGAACTTCAGGGCCAGATCATGCTCCGTAGTTGGCTTCTTTAATGGAGTCATGTCCGCCGGATCAACATTGTCCTTATAATACTTCAACTCCTCGGTGGCACAAACGGACTCCGCATAGGCCACATCTCCTTCCTCGCACTCAAAAGCTATTTTGCGGCTTCCGTGAACCGTTATTGTCCCCTTGTGACCCGGCATCTTGAGCTGCAAATACACATAACAGGGTCGTTCCATAAACTTGGCGTAGGTCGGCCACCCAAATAGGGCGTGATATGGACTTTGGATTTTCACCACTTCAAACATCAATGTCTCTGACCTGGAATGGTGATCATCCCCAAAGGCCACTTCCAGAGCTATCTTACCAACAGGATACACTGATCTGCCAGGTACTACACCATGGAACACCATATTAGACGGTTTAAGATTTTTATCTGTCAGTCCCATACGACGGAAGGTCTCATAATACAAGATATTAATGCTGCTACCTCCATCCATGAGCACCTTCGTGAACTTGTAACCTCCCACCTGAGGCGCCACCACCAGAGCCAACTGACCCGGATTATCGACCTGGGGAGGGTGATCCTCTCTGCTCCATATGATTGGTTGTTCAGACCAACGTAGATAACGGGGTATGGCCGGTTCAACAAAGTTAACCACCCACCTCTGAACCTTTCGGTCTCGCTTGTCCAAGCTAGTGGTGAAGACATGGTACTGCCCACTACTCAACTGCTTTGGGTTGCTCTGGTAACCTGACTGTTGCTGCTGTTGGTTGTAACCACCCTGGTTGTTCTGACTATTTTGACCATTATGTCCGCCCGGATTACCATTAAATCCTGAACCGGAACTTCCTCCACTATAACCCGGCCCGGATCCTAAGCCACCGCCAGATTCGCGATCATACCGGAAATTATTAGAATTCTTGAACTCCTGCATAACAAAGCAATCCTTCCAAAGGTGGTTTGTTGGCGCCTCCTTCGTCCCATGTCTTGGACAGGGCTGGCTCAGTAGATAATTCAGGCGGTCCGGGTTAGGGTTGGGCGCCCCATTGCGGTTTTTCGGTCTACCCTTGCGTCGCTGGCCATTGTCCTGCATGTTGGTATTAGCCACAAAGTCCATGTTACCATCCGCTTTACGCTTGCCTCCACCGCCATTACCTGCCCAGTGATGCTACTGACCTTTGGAGTTGTTGTTCCTCTTTCCCTTCCCTGCCTTGTCATCATCAGATTCGGGATCCTTGATACTATCAGAATCAGCATACTTCACCAAAGCGTCCATGAGGGTCCCCATATCCGTGCAATGACGCTTCATCTGTCCCAGCTTTAGCTTTAGGGGCCCAAACCGGCAGTTGCCTTCTAGGGTTAATACTGCGGTGTCAGTGTTGATACGGTCTGATGAGTGTAATACTTGTGAAACTCGGCGCACCCAATGAGTCATTGACTCTCCTTCCTCCTGGACGTAGGCAGCTAAGTCCACTATCGACATGGGCTGTTTAGATGTATCCTTGAAATTGCTGATAAACCGGGCTCGTAATTGGGCCCATGAACTAATAGAATTAGCCGGCAAACTTTTTAACCAAGTACGGGTCGTTCCCTCAAGCATCATGGTGTAGTATTTCGCACACGCCGCGTCATCGACATCAAGCATCTCCATGGCCATCTCATAGCTCTCCACCCATGTCTCTGGAGGTTGATCCGCCGTGTAATTTGGTACCTTGCGCGGGCCCTTGAAATCCTTGGGCAGGCGCATGTTGCGTAAAGCGGGGATAAGGAAAGGCACCCCCAAAGAACTAGAAGTAACACCAGGTTCAATCGAGATAGTTGGATGAACCGGCGTGAGCTGCCGAGCCTGATGCTGTGCGGCCAACTCGGCCTCCCTGCGCGCGCGGGCCCGGTCCACCACTCCCTGAGTGTTATCAGCACCACCCGCCGGTTTGTTGCCACGGGGTGCTCCATGTCGTTCATTACTCGATACTGCCGGTTCATCCATATGTCTGCTGTAGCTCCGGCTTGGACGGGGGGTTGAGTGGATCTGGTCGCGGCTGTATGAGTACGCTTCCTATTGGACCAAAGCTGTCCTCAGAAGTTCCTTGACCCGTCGCGTCTCTACTGCCTGCGGCGAGTCACCTTCAATTGGAATGGCCTCCAGCCGTGCAGCGGCGGCAACAAGATTGTCCATTGGGTTGGAGTAGTGACCTGGAGGTGTTAAAGCAGCCTGAGGTATACTGGTGTTTTGATGAGGCGGGTCCATCTGACGCGGCTGAACCGGTGCGCCGGTCCCAGGGGCTTCTGCCCGGTTTCCCTCCAGCGGATTGCCGGTTCTTGCTCCTGGAGTGTTGAAAAGGTCCCTGGCCTCAAAAACCAGAGGCAAACGGGATTGATGCTTCCTCCTCATGACTTCCTGTGACGCGCTCTGGTCCAACATGAGCCTGTAGGCATGTGCGTCCAAAGCGGCCCACTCTGCGGCCATCCTGGTGTCCTTAGCTGCCAGATCTGCCTTGGCCTCGGTGATCTGTTCCTTTATCTTTGCAATCTCCGCGTTGTGGACGTCCTGATCCGCCGGATTAGCTTCCGCCATAAGCACAGCCAATGCATCAAATAGCTCTGAGAGAACCTGAGCCGGCGAGCGCACAGGGCCTCCTGCCCCGGCAGCCGTCGCCGTTGCTGAACCGGAGATTGTTGCCGCAGATATCGAAGAATGAAGCGCTACTTGTGTTCTGGCCATGAATATTCCAACTCAGTTGGGCAGATCAGAGGGGTCCGGAATACTGTCGCCATCGGAACAGCCCCCAATCCGGCCATCTTGTAGCTGATAAAGAGACTCGGTTTCTCCGGTCGAAGACTCGTCATCGGAACAAACGACGGTCGCGCCGTGAGATTCCGATCCGTCCTCATGGCTTCCTCCATGGATGACTCCCACGAAGGCATGCTTCATGGCTGGTTTAACCCGGGCGGATCGTGCACGCTGAGCCATCTCGACGAGGTTGTTGCAGATGTCCGGCTCAGGGCCCAGTTCATCGATCTTGCCAATGAAAATGTGAATGCCACCAAAGGGGACCCGGTACCCGTACTCCACTGACCCGGCCTCAGGGCCCCAGCCTGCGTCGTCGATGTAGAGCTTGCCGCGACGACTCTTAGCCATCTGGCCTACAGCGTAGCCCACATGTCCTTCAAAGCGGCCCTCCAAGAACCTGAAACCATCGTGCGATAGCCCCACAGTGGGCGCCACCTGTCGTGGTTTTGTCACGGCAGATGTCCTAGAGAAAGGACTTAGTCGTGGAGCCATCGCGACGGGTTAGCTTGAAGGGGTTAAAGCGGACACAGGGACGCAAGAGAGTTTATACTAGTTCGGCCCCTTCAATGAAGGTAAAAGCCTACATCTAGTTGTGATGGAATTGATGGGGTTTCGATGACTAGGGAGCAAACAAGCTTCGCCTATGTCTCGAGTTGTTGTCTATTGTTCTTGAACCGCCGCCGGGTCGTCCCCTTATATACACGGGTGACTCCCATCGGTTCACAAAGTCCCAACATCGGTCGATATTCGTATCCGGGTTGGTCTCTCCTTATTCCTAACTTACAATACAAGTTTATAGCTACAAGTCTTGCACCAACTATGGGCCTTAGGCCCTCATTTGCCTTCTTGGGCTTTAGCACTCTTGAACTACTGATGAAGTTGACCCGGCCCAGATAGGCCGGTTTACGCCCAGCAGTAATATCCCCCAACAGGGTATATGTTCTCTGCCACAAATGTGATGCTCACTTGTGGGCCTACTATTTTTTTGAGAATTATAGTAAGTGACGCGTACCACCGTCTTGTGGGCCTACTAAGGCATATCGAATGCTTTGTAAACTTATAGTCAAGACACGATTCTAGCAGCAGTGGCCATTGGATGTCCATCCAACGGCTGTAGTACTTCTTCAATCTCGGATATTCTTGCTTTAGCTGCCCAAACCACCGCCGGCGGTACCTCCTGCTACCGCCTCCCATGGCCGGCTGTGCTACCGCGCAGGCTTCACCGACCCACTCTTCTCCCAAACGCTGTCCAGGCCATTCCTCTACTCACCAACACCTCTTGTTCTTCACTGGCGACGGCAGCCTCACACCACAGCTGAACCAGTGAACCCTTGTACTCCCCTCCGCGTGGGCATCCATTGTTGTGTCTTCACCAGCTCCGAGTCATTCCCTTCGTAATACTCGCCATCGTTCACTGCGTTTGTTCTCTTGGCGCGGCATGGTCGACTTTGTCAACAAACGATAGCCATCGGGGATAGAGATCCAGTGTGTTGCCCACAGCAAGGCACGGCGTAACTGGCGGCCAGCCAGCCGTTGGATCAGGGGGGCAGCTCATATGAGGCATGTATGTGGATTGGCTGACAGAAGGGACGCATATGGCCCATGGCCGCACACAGCAAGTGCGCACATATTATGCGAAAACAAATAATTTCTCCCATTGATAGGTTTGACCCACCAGCTACATCTTCGCATGCAAGGAAGTGCTTCCTTTATTATGTGGAAATAAAAAGTTTCCTCTCCATGACAGCTGGGGCCCACCAGCTTTATTATGATCCTTTTTGTGAAAATAGAGATTGTACTGAAGATCCTAAATTGTTTTATTTTTATTATAACTTGAAAAAGAAGAAATAAAAAAACCAAAAAACATCGTCGCACGCAAGGAAGTGCCACCTTATTACGCAAAAAAATTGATTCCCCCTGCTAGTTGGGACCCACCAGATTTGTAGGCTGACTTGTGCGCCTACTAATTTCAAGCGTACGCAGGGCTTTGTCAACATAGTCAATAAAAGATTCTAGTTGCACTGACCGTTCGATGTTAATCCAACGGCCAAGCTGCATCTTCAACCTCTGGTCTTCTTGCTCCAGCCGCCCAAACATGCGCCTGTCGTACCGCCTGCTCCAGCCTCCTGTGGCCGGCTGTGCTGCCGCGTAGGCCTCACTGCCCGACCATACTACTACTAGCTAGGCCTTCCCTCTACTCACCCACACCCCCTGTTATTCTCCAGAAACGGGAGCCTCAAACCGCAGCCCAAGCAGTCAACCCTTGTACTCCCCTCCGTGTGGGCATCCACCGCTGTGTATTCCCGGCTCCGGGTCGTTCCCTTCCTAGGTCGCGCTGTTGTCCACCACCTTGGTGCTCTTGGGCAGTATGGCGTCGTCAATTCGGTCAACGAACGACAACCATCAGAAGAGTATTGTAAGTGGAGAGGCGGACAGCTGGGTCCATGGCCGCACGCAAGGAAGTGCCTCCTTATTACGCGCAAAATATTGATTCCTCCACCTAACACCTCGGTCCTACCAGAAGGGCCTCTGTATTTTGAGAAAAAAAACGTTTCCCCATGACAGCTAGGACCCACCAGCTTTATCTTCATGCGGAAGGAACTGCATTCTTACCCCCTGACAGCTGGGACCCACCAGGTTGAAGCGAAGGTAGCGTTATCTGTCTGGCCGCGAACGTGTACGTACATAGCGGTCAATCGGTATCTCTGCAATGATGTACCGTGGCCGAGTAAGGAGCAGCCCGTACCATATCCCCCCCCCCCCGCTCACTGCTCGGCCACACATGCCATCTTCTTCGCTCGCCCGCTAGAATCCAGCTCCCCACTCGCTCGTAGGCACCGAAAACCCCAATCACTCAGGGCCCTAAAAAACCTATGGCAGAACTGACTGACATGTAGACCCGTGATTGGACTTCCCTCCCCGATGTTCTCTTTGAGCAGATCTATAATCGTATGGACCTACTCATCACCGTGCGTCTGGCCGCATGCTCGGTGTCTTTGTACCGTCTACTTGTCTGCAACCGGCCGACCCTTTTCAAGACACCCTACTTGCTGATGTTCGATCCTCACACATGGACCGGACACTGACTTGACGATCCTACAGAGGTTGTTGTGGTGCCCCTCGACATGCTACCACTACCCGTCCACCTATCCTTCATGCGCGGCCACTATTGGGCGGGCATCAAGGCCAACTGGATCGTCCTCATCCACCAATCTGTTAGTCCGTGGCATCTAATGGATATCTAAACCTAGCGAGAGATCACCCTTCCCTTGTTGGATACCGCCGGCATCGAGCCTCGCGGCCCGCCGGACACTCCTGCCTACTATGCACGAGACACGTCAAGCTTTTGGTGGGACCTCTGTTTGCTGAAGGTTGTAATATGCGAAGTTCCCACACCATCAGAAGACTACATGTATTAAAACCTCATTGCCTTGTTCGACATGGGATTAGTCTATCTGGAATCCGGTCGCCATACATGGTTATGGATCATCATCAATCATGTTGAGCCTCCATTTATGTATGATGCTATAGTGCATGATGGCATTGTTTACCCGGTCGACGAACAGATTGGCTACCTATACTGGTGGAATCTATCATTGTGTAATTGTTCTATCTCATCTCATCTTTACCTTATGACGACTCCATGTTGATTGTTAGAATTTTAGAATAGATAGTATGTCTATAACTACATCATTGCTATATGTTCCTCTCATTTCCTTGATTTTTATGACCACACATGTTATTGTTAGAGTTGTTATGAGAAAAATTGACATCTAATGGTTGTTAGAATAGATATTATGAGTATAACCTCGTGATTGCTATATGTTACTCTCATTTCCAAGATTTTTATAACCAAGCATGTTATTGTTAGAGTTGATATGAGAACAGTAGTAACTGCTATGTTAGAATATGAGTAGGCCCTGTCATAGCTGTTCTCCTCTCATTTTTACATGATGTTTGAACCATGACATATTGCTAGAATATGAAAGCCATTGGCTTAATTTTTTTAACTTGGGGTATGATTATGACCACGGCATTACAATTCTCTGTCTATGATCTATGTTACTATTATAATAATCTTAATTCCACACATACTTTGAACATGATTGTATAATTTTGTCCTTTTGGTCTCCAATTTGATTTGATCCAGCAAACGAAAATCTGCTGGCCTTCATGATTCCAGAACCTGGAAATATACAAGTCAATGGGTGGTGGTTTATCGCTCGTTCAACTAATAGCGGGCATTTGATGCAAATTCGCATGTACCAAATTGACCAAACCATTTCATCAAACCACATGCAGTACAATGCATGGGGCGTTCCTGACTGTGGTGACTATGGCTGCTTCATGTTCGAGAAAGATCCCAACTCTGTTCGGCTAGGCGTATTCAACTAGAGGCGGGTTTACAGCCTCGGCGACCACTCCATGTTCCTCTGGCTCCATTATCCGATCATCCAACCAATGATCGATCATATCACCGACGATGATTACCATGCTATGAAACTTCCATTTGCCAGGGGCAACTATGTTTACGAATCATACCATGGGTTTCATGAATCACCGTATCCAGAGATTTGTCGAAAGAGCTTGTTGCTAGATAATCTTCAGTGTGTGAAAGGCATCAAGTTTCCATGCGATGAATGGCTTTTGCAAACCCGACATGCGGTGATGTGGTTCATGCCAACAGCAAATATGCACAACTTGATTCGTTGTGATATCTAGATTGAGCCATGTAACCTGCTGTTGTAGCATGTCCCTCTTTTGTTGGATATTAGGTACTGTAGTTAGTTTGAAGGATAGATACCATTCTGGGATCAAGTGCATCCTAACTCACCTGCGTAGGATGTACTTATAATGATGATGGAGATGTTGTGCAGAAGCCATATAGATATCAATTAGGCTTCAAGTTCGTACTTGTTGGTGAAAGTGTTGTCCAATGGGAATTATATCTTGTATTACTCATGTAGCCTACAAAGTCTATCGCAGAACCTTGTAACTTCATACTCCATTTCTAAATTTTTACTGGTCCTCTATACCATATATTGCTCTAGTCATACTACTACCTCCCTCCTTGTTTATTGGTCCCCTTCATAATTTGTGTCAAATTTTGACCATAAATTTAACTAACTAAATGTTAATGCATGTCACAAAAAATTATATCGTTGGATTCGTATTTGAACATAGTTTCTAATGGTATAATTTTCGGTGACATGCATTGTCACTTTGTTAGTTAAACCTATGGTTAAAATGTGACACTAAATACGACTAGTAAGTAGTACAGTAGTAGTACTAGTATACGTCGGTCAAATTATTCATCATGTCCTCACATTGAATTGACGTGACAACACGCTGCGCGTGAGGTGACACAAGAGTCCCGGCGGCGTGCTTGGTTCACCAAAGTGAGCCTCACCCCTCTCGTACTACAACAACACTCTCGCATTCTCTACAAAATCACTCTACCATTCTCTCCCAGTCTCCCCGCCTCCCAGCCGTTGCCTTGTTCCGATCCATTTGGTACGATGAGTGATAAGCTACTGGAGTTGCTATATTTTATTGCAAGTAGTCAAAAGGAAGAGGCTAAAAAATTGATCTCAACAAGTATGATCTTCAAGATAGCCGAATGAAGGAAGGAACCAGCGAAGCCGCTCATGTGAGTATTCGTCCCATCCCCTTGTATTATGATTTCGATCTTTATGGGGGTTTTCAAGTCTTTAGAGTATACATGTAGTAATGAAACTGAGACCCTAGTTTATTTGGGTATTGTGGACTTCAGATTTGGAATACCACTTATCTGTCGTAATCTTTCATCATTTACTAAAAATAGTTGATTGATCATACATTGAGTACCATTTAACTGGAATTAACTAATGCAAGTGCCAGAAGGATTGGCTGGTGCTGCCGGCTGGCATCAAGTTTGATCCCACGAATCAGGAGCTGATGGAGCACCTTGAGACCAAAGTGAGTGCTGACATCGCGAGATCTCACCCTCTCATCGATTTGTTCATACCAACCATCGACAACGAGCACGACATATGCTACACCCATCCTGAGAAACTTCCAGGTGAGACACCGATCGGCCGTCTACTTGCACAAACATATTCCTTTGTTTATACTCTATTTTTCTTTTTAGATGCAGACCTAGTGAGGCAATTACAATTTGACAGTTAATAAAAATCAAAACAAGTGATTGCAACATGCCAAATATTTTATGAAAATGCTAACTACGTACACAAAAACCTGTATTCGACAATACTGTAGGTATCACACTAAGCGGCCTAAGCAAGCATTGCTTCTAGCGCAACTCCATGACGTTCAAAAGGGGCACGTGGATGCATCGCAAGATACAGTTGGAGTGCGGCATGCACGCGATGTGGCACATGTCAGGACCCCGATTCCAAGTCACATCGATCTAGCCGGTAACACCTCATATCACTTTGCGGCCTCACACACGGTATTCCCATGGGTGTCGCCTTACCATGGCCCGGGACCGTTTGCGCCTTTTGGCTCACGTATATGATAGTGTCGCTAGCATCCATATGATAGAGAACCAGGGCCGACATGGCTAGTCGTGAACCCAAAGCGGCACTAACCTATGGGGACAGGCATACATGAATCACATCGAGCATGTCGGTCATCAGCGAGTGATTCCGGGCTGTAGCACTGGGCTAACAGGACTCCGGGGAACCCGGGCTGTAGCAGGCTAGGCAGGACTCCGGATGTCACCGCGTGACATTTCCCCGAAGGGACAGACACAGGAACGAAGTGAAACACATGCCGGCCAGTCAAGTATCCTGAGAAGTAGTGCTGGGCTAACAGGACTCCGGTGAACCTGGCTGTAGCGGACTACTATGGCTCATGGAAGCACTTACACTACATTTCCCCATGAGAGAGGATGCCAAGGCTAAACAACTAGATTGTCGGATCCCACACATACCAAGCATTTCAATCATACACACAATATGCTCGATATGTGTAAATACAACATGGCATCACAACATAACTCTACAACTCAAGTATTTATTCATTAGGCTCCGAGGAGCGAGATATTACAAACATGGGTCTCATGACCCAACATTCAGAGCATACAAGTCAAAGCTTATGCGGAAGCTTAACATGTCTGAGTACAGACATCTACAAATGAAAAAGGCTAAGAAGCCTGACTAACTACCAGATCCTGCCGAGGGCACAAGATCGTAGCTGAGGTATCAAGCTAAACGTCGAAGTCCATGCGGAACTACCAGCGAGACTGAAATCTGTCTGCAAAACATAAATTAGGCAAACGTGAGTACAAAGGTACTCAGCAAGACTTACATCAGAACTAGCTACATATGCATCGGTATCCACAAGGGGGGTGGAGTTTAACTGCAGCAAGCCAGCTTTCACTTAGTGGCTAACCTGAACTATGACTACAAGAAACTCTTTTGAGGTGGCGCACATGAATCCACATATTCACCATTCAATACACCACTATGGATCCGCTCCCGTCTCCCTACGAGAAGGCCTTCCATAGCACTCACACTTATCTTGCGAGTTTTAGAGTATCCACTTTCACTTGTCCATGAACTGTTATAGGCACCCCAGAAGTCCATTACCGCGGACACGGCTATTCGAATAGATGATGTTAACCCTGCAGGGGTGTACTTCTTCACACACGCTCTCACCACTTACCGGCGTTTACACGACATGTACTCGGCAACCTTCAAGCGGAAGCCCAACGAGGGTGTCGGCCATGGCCTACCTAAACACTCAAGTCTCTAGTCCAGGTTTATCGCCTATCTAGGTTCCATCCGCAGGGAGTCCGGCCGAGGTTTCCACATACGGCCCCGAACGATGTGAACAGGGTTCCCGAGACACCAAACGGGCGCCCGGTACACCGTGCCACGGTGTATCTACCGCATCATAGCCCACCCCTAGGGTCAGCGCTACGCACGGCCGCCAACACATATCCTATAACCACCAGAAACTAGTTGCAACTCCTGGACAGAGGACAAGGGTGATCAAGAAGCCGAGAGGGTCCATTGGTTTCGGGCCTAATGCGTGGTAGTAACTGTTTCATGGATCACAAACACAGAACTCAGTTCCTGAGGACGGTTTCAATGACACAACCCACCATGTACTCCTACATGTCCTCTCACCACTACCTTTACCAAAACGTGTTCACACACTTAGCTCACACACAGTAGGACATGTTCACACACCTCCGATTCATTCCTGATGAATCAGACCTGACACAACTCTATGCAATAGCAGGCATGAAAAACAAGCATGAATGAGTAGGCACATCAGGGATCAAACAACTCCTACTCATGCTAGTGGGTTTCATCTATTTACTGTGGCAATGACAGGTCATGCAGAGGATAAGGGGTTCAACTAGCACAACAAGTAATAGATGAATCGTTGTTGTCCTAGTGCAGTAAAGAGAGCAGGAGCAAGAGAGCGGGATTGTATCGGAATGGACAAGGGGGTTTTGCTTGCCTGGCACTTCCGAAGATAGTATATCTCTTCATCAGTGTCATCGATCACGTCGTCGGAAACATCGTCGTCTGAGAGGGGACGGTTACCGGCAAACAGGGAAGGACACAATCAATGCAATGCAACAATATGATGCATGATCATGACATGGCAATATGTTGTGATTTGGGCTAATGCAACAGAAAGTCATTTTAATTGAAGTGGAATTCAAAACTATATCAAATTCCAACTCCAAACCTATTATGAAATTTGCCCTAATCATGTTTCATCCTAAACAGTGAGGTTAACTTTCTCAAACATGCATGAAAATGGTACAGATGGATTCCTTGAATTTTTCTGATAATCTTTCATATATAAATTATTTCATTTGGAGTTACAGTTGAATTTCTATGATTTTTAGAAGTTTTGGACAATTTCTAGAATTTCCTGAATTAAAATTAATCCAAAAAATGAGTTATGGCGTCAGCACTACGTCACTGTGACATCAGCAGGTCAACTAAGTTGCCCCGGGTCAAACCTAACCAGTGGGTCCCACTGGTCGGTGTCAGAGTGCTGGTTAGGGTCACTGACGTGTGGACCCAGTCAATGGCCATGTCAGCACGGTCAAAGATGACACGTGGGGCCACCGAGATTAAGTTAAATCTAAGTCATGTGGTTAATTAAGGGACGGGGCCTGCTGTCAGTGTCTTGAGAGGTTAATTAGCGGGTGATTAGCCTTTAACTAAGTGGCCACGTCGGCATGCCTGGGGATTAGCCGCTGGCGACCTCGACAGACGGCGGAGGCATGCCGGAATTGCTACTCCGGCGACGGTTTGATGCGCGGGAGGGATCTACGGGTTCCTGGCGTTGCGGCGCTTCTAGTGGTGGTGGCGAATGGTGCTGGAGTGGCCGGAGAGTGGCCGGCAATGAGCTTTAGCGGCGGCCGGAGCTCAGGCGAGCTTGGGTTCGGCGATGCGGGGCACGGAAGGAACCATGGGTGGTTGTATTAGACTCGCTGGAGTGCGGTGAGTGCAGCCGTGAGCTCGGATGCGGGCTTGCGCGGCCGTAGCCACGGCTATGCCATGGCCGGCGGCGAGAGGTTTTGGTCATGGTTGGGGATCGGGGCTAGATCACGCGAGGGACGACGGGGCAAGGGGGAATCGGGTCAACGGCTCACCGCGGAGCTGCAGGGTTGGTTAGTGGGCTCGGGGGCGCGGAGACGGTGGCGAATCGAAGGTGAGGTTGCCGGCGGCCAAAGGTAGAAGACGGGCTCGGGGACGACGGTACAGGGCTCCCGCGGTCGAATGGGTTGGTGTAGATGACGCAGAAGGCGATGGTGGTTGCTCTGGAAGCAACAGCGAGGTGCGGGGTGGACGATGGCCCCGGTGGTGCTCGTCGGCGCTCTCGGGTGCCCGTGGTCGAACATGGGAGAGGGAGCAGAGGAGTTGGAGGGAGTCCAGAGCGAGAGAGGGGGAGTGAGAGGGGGTCAGGGGTGTCGTGGCGGCGACTAGGCAGTCGAGGGGGGGCATGCAGGCAGGGAGGAGCCAGCGTGGCTCGCCGGCCATCGGTCACGCAGTTGCTTCTCCTCCTGGCAGGAGGAAGAAGATAGTGCTGCCCCTGGTGGGCCGAGCTGGCTTTGGCCAGTAGGCCACTACAGTGGTGGGCTGCACGGTAAGGTTCCTCTTTTATATTTCCTGTTTTCTATTATTCTGCAACTTTGTGGCTTTATTAAGAATACTTAGATACTTCCAAAAATCACCAAACTGCTCATGCTCACTTTATGGAATAAACCCAACATGAAACATTTCAGTTTGGGATTATTTGGACATTATTTCTTATATAATAGAAATAATTCCAACCCAAATATATTATTGATTTAAATCAAAGGCCCAAATAAATTATTTCTGTGACTCCCAAAATATTGGTTTGAATTTCACCTCATGCCAATATTTTCACGGAATAATAGGAACATTTTCTTGGACTCATTTGATGAGATTTAAATGTTGGTTATTTTTAGAGGTTTTCTAAGGCTTGGAAAATTCCTCAATTCAAATTTCAATTGAATTTGAACATGATGCAGCAACCAAACTAGTCCAAGGTCAGAGTAAAGCTAGGGCTGTGACAGCACAAGACCGGCAATACCTTGCCAGTGATGGTTAACAGCCGGTAGACAGACATCAAAAAGGTTCTGGTGCTACACACCAACAAGAACTTCAACCAATAGAGGACCAACTGCATGATGCACCAGTACCACCTCGGGGACCTGGAGAAAGAGAAGGAGCGGGAGCTAGTCCTCTGCAAGATTTTCTACCAGACAAACACTAGGGCCAAGACTAAAAAGATTATAAGTTAGTTTGGTATTGGTACTTGTACTACCTGGTTGTATGTAAGTTGGTATTGTTGTTAAGGATCTCGCGGTATGAACTTGGCATTTGCTTCCAACCATCATGTCGAGGGTCGACATGGATATAAAGCTGAATCATTTGTTTCGAAACAAATTTTCAGGCATCTGATTTTTATTTGATGGGTAGCACAAGCACCTGCCGTTGAATTCCCAGTTCTCCAAAATTTTTACATCTTTGAAGTACATAGGGGATCCATTCGATTTCACAGGCTGATAGTTGGACGCAACATGTCGGAACTGGTTTGTGGCATGCCAAGCCCAGCTGCAAATTGTTAAAAGAGAGGAGCGATGGATTTGGGCTTGCCAGAACAGTTAAGTGTCACGACCTCCCATGGACTAAAAAAGGCCTAGTCCGTTATTAATAGTTTAAATATGTAAAATATTCCATAATGAAAAGAAATATGTAAAATGTAATGAATTCAGTCTGCTTTCACTGAAAACCATCCGATTTGCATGAAATTCGTCCATGGAACCACAAGGCGGCTATCCATACGGAGCCTAACCGTACGGAACCAGCAGGTCCATGGCCATACGCAAGCAAGTGCATGCACTTATTATAATGATGGAAAAATAATGCTGACATCATAGATGGTGAAACCCATGAAGTTTTCAACGTAGTCAATAAACAAGAGAATTCTTCAAGTACAGACTGATAGCTGGGATCCAGAAGGTATATTGTTTTTTCAGGTCGAGCAAGTTTCAACTGGGCTGTAGACTGCCTAGGCTTGGTTTTGTTTTTAACAGGCCCAACCTATGATGACAACGGGGCATAAAGATCCAGCAGGCATCAACTGGCCTCTGGCCCTCCATCCTTAGTTACATTTTCTCTTAAAACATCCGCATGTAGTTTTTTTACTGAATCAAATAAACATCCAAGTTCTATTTTCCTCTTGAAACTCCATGTCCTACTTCTGTTTTCTAATCTCTACCTATAGTTTTACTAGTTCATATACACGTATTATTACATTGAAAATACATAAAGTTCCCTCTTCATCTTTACATCCCTATTTTTTTTTCCTCCCAGCGCTGATTTTTTTACCACTGGTTTTCCCTAAAACTAACTCAATTGCCCCATGTATTATTAGCTTACAAAAACAAAACGATATTTTATTTGGCAATTCAATCAGTTCTTAAAAAATAAATGTTTATAATTTCCGGATTAAAACAGTTCGGACTCCACCGAAATATGCAAAATAAGGTTGAACTTTTTGGCCATGGGCCTGGCAGAAAATGGGATGTAATAAATTCTTAAAAATTAGCAAATGGGCTGGAAATTATTTAAAAATTAGCAAATGGGCTCTATGTTGTGTACCACAGATTTGGAGGCTGACTTATGGACCTACTAAGATCATGCGTACACAAGGTTACTCAAAAAAATAAACTTAGTCAACAATCAACTCTACCAGTGTCAAACCGTTAGAGGTCATTCTAACGGCAATCATGCTTCTTTAGTCTCAGATCTTCCTGCTACAGCCGCCCAAACTAGCACCGGCGCAACCGCCTGCACCCGCCTCCCGTGGGCGGCTGTGCTGGCGGGCAGGCCTCACGGCCCCACCATACTTGCATCCCTGCCCTGGCTATCCCTCTACTCACCCACACCTCCTGTTATTCTCCGACGACGGCAGCCTCACACTGCCGCCGAACAAGTGAACTCTCGTACCCACTCCACGTGGGAAACAACTAGCGTGTCTTCCTCGGCTCCGGGTCATCCCTTACTTGGCTTCGCCATCGTCCACTGCCTTGGTGCTCTCGGCATTGCGTGGTCAACGAACGACATCCATCAGAAGAGGACTATACGTGGAGAGGCTGACAACTGGGTCCACGACCACATACAAAGAAGTGACTCATTATTGCGTGCAAAATAATGATTCCTCCACCTGAAAGCAGGGACCCACTAGAGGGGCCTTTGTATTTCATGAAAAAATGATCCTCCCACAAACCGCTTGGACCCGCCATCCATATCTTCGCACGGAAGGAAGCGCGTCCTTATTACGCACAAAAAAATGAATACCCCCTGCTATCTAGGACCCACCATAGTGGGAGCATGACTTGTGGGCCTACTAAGTTGACGCGAATGGAGGGCTTTGTCAACTTAGTCAATATGAACGATTCTAGCTCCAGTGACCGTACGATGTCCATCCAACGGCCGTAATGTTTCTTCCACCTCTGGTCTTCTTCCTCCAACTGCCCAAACCAGCGCCGCTCGTGCCACCTGCTCCTGCCTCCCATGGCCGGCTCTGCTGCCGCACAGGTCTCACCGCCCTACCCTACTCCCATCACTGGCCTGGCCATCCCTGTAATCACCCATACCTTCTATTATTCTCCGGCGATGGCAGCCCCACACTGCAGCCCAACCAGTAAACCCTCGTACGCCCCTCAATGTGGGAAACAATAACCGAGTCTTCCCCGGCTCCGGGTCATTCCCTTCCTAGGCCTTGCTATCGTCCACCGCCTTGGTGCTCTTGGCATGGCATGGTCAACGTGGTGATGGAATGACTTACATCAGAAGAGGATTGTACGTGGAGACGCTGACATGTGTGTCCACAGCCGCAACAAGGAAGTGCCTCCTTACTACGCGTAAAATAATGATTCCTCCACCTAACAGCGGGGACCTACCGGAAGGACCTCTGTATTTTGGCTTAGCTGTATTTTACGGAAAAAATGTTTCCCCCTGACAACTGGGACCCACCAGTTATATCTTCAGACGCAAGGAAAGTGCCTCCATATTAGGCGTGAAAAAATGAATCCTCCCCCTAATAGCTGGGACCCACCATCAATAACTTCGCACACAAGGAAGTGCCTCCTTATCCTCCTTGATAGCCGGGACCCACTGATGTGGAGCATCCTACGGTCATCTCCATGTACACCTCCATAACACCTCAAGCCCCAAGTGGACCTACCGGACATAAGGTGAACCCACTCCTCTTCAAGATTTACATGAATATCCATTGGACATGGTTGCTACCTCACCATGGATCATTGTGCATCATTAGGTAGGAGGGTGACCACCACCAAGCAGCTAGGAAGCTTCCCGGAGGCCAAGGAGAAGGACCCCAAAGCCACAAGTAAGAAGAAGGAGTGCAAGAAGATCAACTCTGCACCTCCCTGGCGGCTCCGTGCCTACGGGCCTCGAAGACCCCCTGCGCACGGACTACACAGGAAGATGGCGTTGTGTGACGCCCTCGATTCAATCGTACACTAATCATACACGCAAATGTGTACGATCAAGATAAAGGACTCACAGGAAGATATCACAACACAACTCTAGACACAAATTAAAATAATACAAGCTTTATATTACAAGCCAGGGGCCTCGTGGGCTCGAATACATAAGCTCAAATACACAAGAGTCAGCGGAAGCTACAATATCTGAGTACAGGCATGAGTTAAACAAGTTTTCCTTAAGAAGGCTAGCACAAAAACAACATCGATCGAGAAGGCAAGGGCTCCTGCCTGGGAGCCTCCTAACTACTCCAAGTCGTCAACGGTCATCACGTAGTAGTAGGCACCCTCGGGGTAGCAGTAGTCATCATTAGTGTCGTTTGGCTCCTGGGATATGTCATCTGGTCGCAACAATTGGGTACACGGGAAAAGAGGTAGAAAAGCAGCCGTGAGTACTCATCCAAAGTACTCGCAAGACTTACATCAGATCTAAACTAAGTATGCATTTGTATCAAAGGAAATGGGTTGTATCTGTGGACTGAACCGTAGAATGCCAGAAAGAAGGGGAAAGCCTAGCCTATCGAAGACTAGCATCTTCAAGCATCTTGTAGCATGTAGAAGAGTACAGATCAACATAATGTAAAGTAGTAGTGTTATCAACCTCGGCCAGAGAACCTTTCTCGACTCCCTGCGAGAAAGGAATCCCAGAGCCATACTATCCATTTCTCCTATCCATTTCTCATCACAATCCACTTCTCATAACCATTTCTCATCTCAAGTATCCAGTTCTAGTTGTGTCGATCGGGATACAACTCCAAGTATCCGTTACCGTAGGACAGGCTATTGATAGATGTTGTCTTCCCTGCAGGGGTGCACCAACTTACCTATCACGCTCGATTAACTCCGGCTGGACACACTTTCCTGGGTCATGCTCGGCCTCGGCCAAACAATATGCCCCAACCCGACCAAGGCTTAATAGAGAGGCCAGCACGCCGGACTAAACCTATGCCCCCAGGGGTCATGGGCCATCTCCCCGGGAACTCCTGCACGTCGCATACGCGGCTGGTGAGCAGACTTAGCTACCTCCTTCAACAAGTGTAGCGACCCGACCTTAAATGGTCAAGTCTCTGTGCTTCAGTGTCATCCCTGGATCGGTAATACTGACACACACTGTACTCGAAGGATTTATAACAGAGTAGCAATCACACACTTATTACATCGAATGTCTCAAAAGAGAACTTATTACAATAACATGGCTTAAGGCCATCTAATGCGATAACAACGGAAGGCTTGGAAGATAAGTGAGTCCATCAACTCCAACGGCATAGCTGAGCTGCACGGCTACGACCTAACAAACCTTACTCCCCGTCTGAAAAGTTTGCAACATAATATGTTGCAGCCCGAGAACGGGTCACCACATGGAATATGCTGGCAAGGTAACACAGTAGAGCAAGAACAGAATAATGCTATCACTACATGCATATTTGGCTGGTGGAAAGCTCTATGGTTATAGTTTTTGCGAAAAGCCAATTTTTCCCTACAACAAAGGAATAGATTTTAATCCAACTATCATGGTGGTTGAACAACATTGAGAAGGTAACCCCAACTCAATCGCAATTAAAGTATTTAACAACCCAACAAGTTGAATTAAGAGTGATGAGATACATGTGATAACCCAAGTACTAGATACTCAAGATTTTCCATAACCGAGGACACGGCTAACCATGATTAGATTGTACACTCTGCAGAGGTTTGCGCACTTTTCCCCATAAGACTCGATCACCTCCGTTGGATTTCTCAAACTACATGGTGTTTGAGAAACGGATGACCGAGACACAGTCTTTCATAAACATTAACTCTCCACTCCGGGTAGACCATACCAAACCTACAAAACCCACTACATGCTGATCCACCTCTTCAAGAGCTTCACGTAACTTACTCAACTATGCTAGAGCCCATAATAGCTTGTGTCTGCACACGGAAGTTTCTAGCATGAATCATCCCAGTTCCCTTTGAGCCTGGGTGGCGGTCCATAGGAAGATCACACGAGTACCCCGGGATTTCCAAAAAAATAGACAACACTGGGTTCCCTAGGTGCCTCAATCCACCCAGATGTTTATTCAAGTTGCCACCTTAAGTTGAACCATTCATTAACAATCTCACATCTGTCATGGATTTCACTCAAACCCATACCACGTCTACGAGCATAGCATAGCAATAAGCAACGCGCAGATGTAACTCCCAAGGGTTTGTTAGTAACAGGGTAATAGGTTCTACCTCAACAACTACTTCCCAACCCACAAGTTAAATGACATCCTAATCATGCAATGTTTGAGGATGGAAACTAATGCATAAAAAAATTGGGTATGAAAAGAGTATGATCAGTGTGTTACTTGCCTTGCTGACGATCCGCAAAACCTAGAGATTCGTAGTAGCACGCTTCACACTCCGGGTGTTCTATCGCAAACAAACAATAACATACACAAGCAACAAGCAAAGTTGCACAAGAAAAACTCAAATAAGAGAGGTTGACCAGAAAGTTCAACTTAAGAACTCCGGTTAGCAAAAAGAATCAAATCAAACGGAGCAACAAAACTCAAACGGCGAAAGAAACAAGATTCGTTTACTAATCTGAACTAAGCTAAAATTTTATAGTACCAAAATCTTGTTCAAGTTGATTTAAACAGAAAGAGCGTCTCCAGACGAGGATCCAGGCGCTTGAATCGCCTGATTCCGACTAACAAGCGAAAAGATAAAGAAAAACTAAGCTCGGATCAGAAATCACGACCGAGAATAATCGCAGAAAAATCCAATAAAAAAGAAAACTAACGAACAGACTAACAAATGAGCGTTCGTTAGCTGTAACTAACGGCGAAAACCGTTCGTTAAAACGACCATATGGACGAACGTCCGCTAAATAGAAGAACCGAGAAAAACCGGCGAACCGATCTAAAAAAACGAAATAGGGTTACTAAAAAAACCGAACAGTTTTTAGAAAAACCGGCGGCTCGGGTCTGGCACGGTACCTCCGGCGAAGGGCTCCGATGAGGCGAGGTTGGGCGGCGGGGCGGCGGGGCTCGGCAGTGCGGGCGGCAGCGAGGCGCGGCGGCGGCTGCGAGGCGGCGGCGGCGGCTGCGGGGCGGCGGTGGTGTGGTGGTGGGGGGGGGGGGCGGGGTGGCGCATATAAATAGGAGGGGGCGACTTGGAGGAGGGGGCAAGGCGCGGCAGAGGCGGCGGTGCGCGCGCGCGAGGAAGGCGGCGGCGGCTTGGGCCGGCGGCCCGGCTGGGTTTCGGCCTAGTCGGCTGGAGATTTTTTTTAAATAATTTCGCCGACAGAAATAAAATCCTAGAAAATAAAATAAAAAACTAAAAATGCCAAAACAAATTTTCACCGTCTAAATAAAATATTGTAACATCCCAAAATTCTAAATTTTGGAATGTTATAATAAATAGATAGATTTGATTGACTGAAAGTGAGTGAAATTCGATACTTTTTGAAAGTTAAATGAGAGGGAATAAAAGGACTTTCCCAAACTTTCATTTTTGCATTTATGCTCTCCGAGAATTCAAATACTGTTTCATCACGAAACCATGGAGAGAAGATGACATGACTTCTTCCATTATTTAAATGATAAGGGGTGTTGAAAATATTTGAATTTCCTTTGGGAAATATTTCCAATTCAGAAACTTTAAGCAACTCAATGATTTTCACGAGAGGAGATAAAATGACTTCTTCAAATTATGAAATATGAGTTGGGAGTTTCAAGGATCAAATTCAAAGTCCTTTTGAAATTATTTTCAATTTGGAATTGTTTGAGTTTTATTCAAATTATTTTTTCTCAAAAAATTAAATATATGGAAAATAGGGTAACATGATTCCCCACATTAGAAAATTGGAGAAAAACTAATTTGAAATCATTTTGGTATTTTTAAAATGATTTTTGTTGGATTTTAATAGACCAGTAGCACTCTTTGTTTTATCTGAATTTGTATGAATTTTATTTGACTCTAGAAAAATGTTCATGTCGTAGATAATCTTTTTCTAAAAAAATTGATATATTATATGTCTATATAATATTTTTATTTATTTTGCTTTAATTATTTTTATTTGTCTGAGTATATGTTTAAAAAAACTTAGGACCGACCGGACCGGGCCGGCCCAGTCGCCAGGCCACGGCCCAACCGGCCCGTCACCGTGCCCCGCTCGTCCCCGAGCTCGGGACGTAGTCCCGAGCCGCCACGGCATCGCCGCCGGCCTCCTCTTGCCCCTCCCCCATGCCACCCCTCGCACCCTCTCCTTAAATACCCGAGGTCCCGGGCCCCGCCTTTCTCTCCTCGCACAGAGCCGCCGCTCGCTCCCGCTGCCGCCGCTGTTCCGCGCCTTCACCCCGCGTACCGCACTTTGCCGCATGCGCCGCCGCCGCACTTCGCTCGCGCCGCCTGCGCTGCACCCCCTCCGACTCCGCTGCTCACGCTGCGCCGCCCCACATCGCCGGAGCCGCCGCGGCACTCACCGGATCCACCGTTGCCGCACCGCATGTCTCGCCGGAGTTAATCGCCGCCACCGCCGGACTTTTTCCTCGAACCGGTATAAACCGAGTTAACCTACCCCGGTTTTTCTTCAGTTTTTTTGTATATAGATCGGTTTTTCTTTTAGAACGGTTTTACATATTAGGTTAGTTATTTTGCGAGCGTTCGTTAGCTAGAGTTCGGTAGCAAACGAGTTCATTCGTTAGCGTTCGGTAACGAACATTCGTTATTTAGAATTTTCCCTTTTTCTTTTAAATTTCGGCTAGGGACCTATATGTGATGTTTTCTTTACAGATTAGTCCCTCATCTTCAAACGATCACAACTTTTTACTCGTTTCTCCAAATCCAACGAAACCAATGCTCACGTCTTAGTTATGATCACCTCTATCTAGTAATCCAACTCACACATGTTTTTGAAAGTTTTAAAATTTGAATTAGATTAGTTTTGGTATTCAAACTTCGTTTGATCATAACTTGAGTTTCGTAGCTCTGTTTCAGTTGATTCTTTTTGCAAATCAAAGCTCTTGACCTAAACTTTCTGATAAGGCCAAATTCATATAATTTTGGTATTGTTAGAAATTGTTTTATGTTGCAAGAGTTATTTGCTTGGTTTTGGTGTTTTCCGAACCGTCTTCTTCGTTCTTTGCGATCTTTTGAGTGATTGCTTATGTGTGGTTACCATTGCCTGCTTACGATAGATTGACCGGAGTGAGACGAGTAGATCTATCAAGAGTTTTGAGTGTGAATCATCTTCATCAACATTGCAGGCAAGTTCACACTTTGATCATATCCCTTTCATACCCAGTTTGTATGCATTAGTTTCACCCTCAAACATTGCATGAGTAGGATTGATAACGTGTGGATACTGGGAAGTAGTTGATGAGGTAGGAACCTATTGCCCTGCATTCAAACCTTGGGAGTTACTGTTACGTTATGCTTATATTGCCATGCTATGCTCGTAGACGTGGATTGGGTTGAGAGTATTCATGACAGATGCGAGATTGTTAATTAATGGTTTACTTAAGGTGGCAACTTTAACACACATTTGGGTGGATTGAGGTACCTGGGTATTCCAGCGATTGCCTGTCTAGGCACCTGGGTATTCCAGGATTTCCTGTTTTTTTATGGACCGCCACCCAGGCTCAAAGGGATCATGAGATTATTCATACAAAAAACTTCAGTGTGCAGCCACAAGCTATTATGGGTTCTAGCATAGTTGATTAAGGCGTGTGAACTCTTACAGCGGTAGACTAGCGGATGTAGGGGTTGTAGGTGGAACGGTCTACCCATCGTAAGGTGCAAACGCTTCTGAAAGACTATGTCTCGGTCATCTGTTTCTCAAACACCATGTAGTGCGAGAAATCCAACGGAGGAGATCGAGTCTTGTGGGGAAAAGTGCGCAAACCTCTGCAGAGTGTATAAACTAATCATGATTAGCCGTGTCCCCGGTTATGGACATCTTGAGTATCTAGTACTTGGATTATCATGTGAATCTCATCATGTTACTTTAAATTTATTTTGTTGGGTTTAGTTATGTTACTTAATTGGGATTGAGAATGCTGTCAACCATTCTCAATGTTTAACAACCACCATGATAGTTAAATAAAATTTATTCCTTTGCAGTAGGGAAAAAATTGGCTTTTCGCAAAAATATATAACCATAGAGATTTTCCACCAGCCATATATGCATTTAGTGATAGCCATTGTTCATCATTCCCTATGGTGTGAATTTGCCAGTACATTCAATGTACTGACCCTCTGTGGCTGCAACGTCTCATGTTGTAGGATTTTTTACGACGAGTAAGTGATACGTTAGGGTTACGATTTCTACACTCAACTTTGCTGTTGGTGTTGATGGGAATCCACAACCTTGTTACTTCCGCTATTCAGTTTGAGGTAATAGTATTTACGTTACTTTATACATGTGATTTACCTCTGTTATAAATCCTCGAGTACTGTGTGTGTCAGCATACCGATCCAGGGATGACACTTAAGCACAGAGACTTGATCCATTCGGGTCGGGTCGCTGCAAATATTTAGAACGAGAATAACATTTTCTTGGTAAAATGCAATTTTGAAAACGTACAATTTTTCTAATGCAAATAAAATCCAAATAAAATCGTATAAAATCAAATAAATGATTTTAATATTTTTCCTCCAATATTTCAATTATTTTGGAGAAGTCATATTATCTCCTCTCATATATTTTTAAATATGAAATATTTTTTGGAGAGAAAAATAATTAAAATCAAAAATCCTCGTTTCAATATTTGATAAAATCAAATATGAAAACCGGGAAATCCCCAACTCTCTCTGAGGGTCCTTGAGTTGCTTAGGATTTCGAGGATTGCAAAATGAAAATGCAATAAAATATGATATGCATGAATGACCTTTGTATAACATTCCAAATTGAAAATTTGGGATGTTACAAACCTACCCCCTTAAGATGAATCTCGCCCTCGAGATTCGGGTTGGCTAGAAAATAGGCGCGGCTGGTCTTTGCGTAGATCATCCTCTCGTTCCCAGGTGGCTTCATCCTCGGTATGGTGGCTCCACTGAACTTTGCAAAACTTGATAACCTTGCTGCAGGTGACTCGGCTGGCAAACTCAAGAATCTTAACTGGTTTCTCCTCATAAGTCAAATCACTGTCCAACTGAATCGCCTCCAAGGGTACTGTATCTCTTAACGGTATATCGGCCATCTCAGCATGACACTTCTTCAATTGTGAAATGTGGAACACATCGTGAACTCCTAACAATCCCTCAGGTAATTCCAGCTTGTAGGCGACTTCTCCCATTCGTTCCAAGACACAATATGGTCCTACAAATCTCGGGGCTAACTTTGCCTTAACTCCAAAACGTTTCACTCCCCTCAAGGGTGATACTCGCAGATATGCTCTATCTCCAATTTCATAGGTTACCTCCTTGCGTTTTGAATCTACGTAACTCTTCTGCCTGGACTGAGCAATCTTCAGTCTATCATGAATTAGTTTAACCTTCTCCTCAGACTCCTTGATCAAGTCCGGTCCAAACAACTGTCGGTCTCCTACCTCATCCCACATCAATGGCGTTCTGCACCTTTGTCCATATAGGGCTTCAACCGGTGCCATCTTCAAACTAGCTTGGTAGCTATTGTTGTACGAGAACTCTGCGTATGGCAAATTGTCATCCCAGCTAGCTCCATAATCTAGCGCACAGGCTCTCAACATGTCCTCGAAAATCTGATGGACTCTCTCAGGCTGTCAATCCGTCTACGGGTGAAACGCTATACTGAACTCCAATCTCGTACCCAAAGTCTGGTGTAACTGATGCCAAAACTTTGAAGTGAACTGTGTTCCTCTATATGATACGATGGTCCTCGGATCTCCATGCAGACATACGATCCTGGACATATATATCTTGGCCAACTTCGCACTTGTATAGGTGGTTTTCACTGGGATAAAGTGAGCCACTTTGGTCAAGAGATCTACTACTACCCATATAGAATCATATCCTGCTTTGGTTCTGGGCAATCCGGTAATAAAATCCATGCCAAGTTTATCCCACTTCCATTCGGGTATCGTCATAGGCTGTAACAATCCTGCTAGCTTCTGATGCTCCGCCTTCACTCTCTGACATACATCACGTATGGCTACATACTCGGCAATATCCTTCTTCATACCCGTCCACCAGAAACGTTCCTTCAAATCCAATTACATCTTGGTGTTTCTAGGGTGTATCGAGTATGGTGAGTCATGAGCCTCCTGAAGTATTAGCTTCCGGATCTCTGGGTTATTGGGTACATAAACTCGGTCCTCAAACCATAAGGTATCATGCTCATCCTCACGAAAACCTTTGGCCTTTCCTTTGCTGATCTTCTCCTTTATCTCGGCAATCTCTTTGTCATCCTTCTGAGCATCTCGAATCTTGCCCAACAATGTGGACTGAACCTCCATTGTTGCAACGAAACCTCTTGGAACAATCTCCAACCAAAGTTCCATAATATCCTCTGCTAACTCCTTCGGCAATCCCTTACTTTCAAGGATATTAGCATAACTCTTTTGGCTCAAAGCGTCTGCTACGACATTGGCCTTTCCGAGATGACAGTGTAGCTTCATATTGTAATCCTTTATAAGCTCCAACCATCTCCTCTGCCTAAGGTTCAGCTCCTTTTGTGTGAAAATGTACTTTGAACTCTTACGATCCGTGTACACATCACAACGGTTTCCAATAAGGTAATGTCTCCAAGTCTTCAATGCATGCACTACGGCTGCTAACTCCAAATCATGTGTGGCATAGTTCAACTCATGAGGTTTTAGTTGTCATGAGGCATACAAAAAAACTCTTCCGTCCTGCATAGGCACACGTCCAAGTCCTAAGCGAGAGGCGTCACAATACACTTGGAACTCCTTATGTATATATGGCAGTGTTAGCACTCGGGCTGTAGTCAAATGTTTCTTCAACTCCTGGAAACTTGCCTCACAATCATCTGTCCATTTAAACTTGGTATCCTTCTTCAATAGTTCAGTCATTGGCTTCGCAATCTTGGAAAAAAATTCAATGAATCTCCGGTAGTATCCTGCGAGTCCAAGGAAACTGCGGATCTCGCTAACTGAAGTGGGTGCCAACCATTCAGTGACTGACTGAACCTTGCTAGGGCCTACTGCTATACCTTCTCCTGATATAACATGTCCAAGGAATCTGACTTCCTTCAACCAAAATTCGCATTTGCTGAACTTAACATACAATTGGTGTTCCCTGAGTTTCTCGAGAACTAAACGCAAATGCTCCTTGTGCTCCTCTTCATTCTTCGAGTATACCATAATATCGTCAATAAACACCACAACAAACTTATCCAAATACTCCATGAACACCTTGTTCATCATGCTCATGAAATAGGCAGGGGCGTTAGTCAGTCCAAACGACATGACCGTATACTCGTATAATCCATACCGCATGGTGAAAGCTGTCTTTGGTATACTCTTCTCTCGAATCTTCAACTGATGGTATCCTCATCATAGATCGATCTTCGAAAACACTTTAGCTCCTTGTAGCTGATCAAACGATCATCTGCAGTGGGTACTTATTCTTGATTGTCACTTCATTCAAATCTCGATAATCAACAACCATCCTTGGGGATTTATCCTTCTTCTCAACCAAAAGCACTGGGGCTCCCCAAGGTGATGAACTTCTTCGAATGTAACCTTTCTCCAATAACTCCTTGATTTGTTTCTTAATTTCCTCCATATCATTTGCGGGCATCTGATATGGTCTCTTGGATATTGGCCCTGTACCCGGCAATAGCTCTATCAAAAACTCAATGTCTATATCCGGTGGCATGCCTGGTAACTCCTCTGGAAAAACATCCGGGTAGTCCTGCACTACAGGCACTTCCTCTTGAACAACTCCCGTGAGGGCATTCACTTGGCTCCTCCTAGGCACATACCTAGATACATACTTAATCCTTTTTCCCTCCGGGGTGGTGAGATAAATTGACTTGCTAGCACAGTCAATACTTCCTCCATACTTTGACATCCAGTCCATACCTAATATCACATCCAATCCTTGTGACTCCAAGATAATTAGGTCGGACGGAAAAACATGTGTGCCAATGGTTAGGGGTATCTGGTCGCACCATCGGCTAGCCATGTACTCTGCTCCGGGTGAACTCACTAGGAGAGGGGTCCTAAGGGTTTGGGTTGGTAGTTTAAACTTATCCACGAATCCCCTTGATATGTATGAATGCGATGCACCAGTATCGAAAAGAGCAAGAGCGGTAAATGACTTAACCAAAAACTTACCTATTACCGCATCCGGCTGCTCTTCAACCTCCTCCACGTTAACGCGGTTTACTTGTCCTTTATTGAATGGATTAGGCTTCTTCCCTGCGCTCCCATTTCCATTTCCATTCCTTCCTTCAGGGCAATCATTGGCATAGTGTCCTGTCTTCCCGCACTTAAAGCAAGTAACTTGACTTAGGTCTCTTTTGGCGGGTGTGGCTGGGTTGGAGCGGTTCTGATTGTTGTTAGCTCCGTTCCCATTTCCATTCTTAGCACCATTGTGATTATGCGATCCTCCTCAAGTGTGGTTGGACCTCCTGCCAGGATCCCGATTCTAAGTCACACCGATCTAGCCTGTAACACCTCATATCACTTTGCGGCCTCACGCACGGTATACCCACGGGTGTCGCCTTACCATGGCCCGGGACCGTTTGCGCCTTTTGGCTCACGTATATGATAGTGTCGCTAGCATCCCTATGATAGAGAACCCAGGCCGACATGACTAGTCATGAACCCAAAGTGGCACTAACTTATAGGGACAGGCATACATGAATCAACATCGAGCATGTCGGTCAGCAGCGTGTGAATCTAGGCTGTAGCACTGGGCTAACAGGACTCCAGTGAACCGGGCTGTAGCAGGCTAGGCAGGACTCCAGATGTCACCGAGTGACATTTCCCCGAAGGGACAGACACAGGAATGAAGTGAATCACATGCTGGCTAGTCAAGTGTTACGGAGCAGTAGTGCTGGCTAGCAGGGCTCCGGTGAACTGGGCTGTAGCGGACTACTATGGCTCATGGAAGCACAAGACTAGATTTCCCCATAAGAGAGGCTACCAAGGATAAACAACTAGGTTGTCGGATCCCACACATACCAAGCATTTCAATCATACACACAATATGCTCAATATGTGCAATACATCATGGCATCACAACATAACTCTACAACTCAAGTATTTATTCATTAGGCTCCGAGGAGCGAGATATTACAAACATGGGTCTCATGACCCAACATTCAGAGCGTACAAGTCAAAGCATATGCGGAAGCTTAACATGTCTGAGTGCAGACATCTATAAATGAAAAAGGCTGAGAAGCCTGACTATCAACAAGATCCTGCCGAGGGCACAAGATCGTAGCTGAGGTAACAAGCTAAACGTCGAAGTCCATGTGGATCTACTAGCAAGACTAAAGTCTCTCTTCAAAACATAAAATAAGCAAACATGAGTACAAATGTACCCAACAAGACATACATCAGAACTAACTACATATGCATCGATATTAACAAAGGGGGTGGTGGAGTTTAACTGCAGCAAGCCAGCTTTGACTCGGTGGCTAACCTGAACTACGACTGCAAGTAACTCTTTTGAGGTGGCGCACACGAGTCCACATATTCACCATACCAATACACCACTATGGATCCGCTCCCGTCTCCCTGCGAGAACGCCATCCACAGCACTCACGCTTATCTTGTGAGTTTTAGAGTATCCACTTTCACTTGTCTATGAACTATGCAAGGGGTCCAAGTTTCCATATCCGAGGAATCCGGCTATTCGAATAGGTAATGATAACCCTGCAGGGGTGTACTTCTTCACACACGCTCTCGCCACTTAACGCCTTGTACACGTCATGTACCTCGACAACCTTCAAGCGGAAGCCGGGCGAGGGAGTCGGCCACGACCTGACTAACCAACAAGTATCTAGTCCAGGTTTATCGCCTATTCAGGTTCCATCCGCAAGGAGATCCGGCCGGGGTGACGCTCACGGCCCCAAACGATGTGAGCGGGGTTCCCAAGCCCACCGTCCGGGTGCCACTTGGTACACCGTGCCACTGTGCCTAGTCTGTCCCAAGCCCACCTGTACCAGGTGCCACTTGGTAGACTACTAACACTACCTACAAACACCAGAAACTAGTTGCAACTCCTGGATAGAGATCAGGTTGATTAATAAGTCGAGAGGGGCATTTAAGCATTCCAATGTGTGGTTGTAACTGTTCATGGATCACAAACACAGAACTCAGTTCCTGAGGACGGTTCCAATGAGACAACCCACCATGTACTCCTACATGGCCTCTCACCGCTACCTTTACCAAATGATGTTCACACACCTAGCTCTCAATAGTAGGACATGTTCACCACATTCCAATTCATCCCCGATGAACCAGACCTGACTCAACTCTTAGCAGTAGCAGGCATGACAACAAGAATAAATGAGTAGGCACACCAGGGCTCAAACAACTCCTACTCATGCTAGCGGTTTTCATCTATTTACTGTGGTAATGACAGGTCATGCAGAGGAAAGGGGTTCAACTACCGCAGCATGTAATAGTTGAATCGTTGTTGTCCTAATGCAGTAAAAGAGAGCAGGAGCGAGAGAGTGGGATTGTATCGGAATGAACAAGGGGGTTTTGCTTGCCTGGCACTTCTGAAGATAGAATAGCTCTTCATCGGTGTCATCGATCACGTCGCCGGAAACAACATCTACTGAGAGGGGGCAATTACCGGCAAACAAGGAAGAATACAATCAATGCAATGCAACAATATGATGCATGATCATGACATGGCAATATGTTGTGATTTGGGCTAATGCAACAGAAAGTCATTTTAATTGAAGTGGAATTCAAAACTATATCAAATTCCAACTCCAAACCTATTATGAAATTTGCCCTAATCATGTTTCATCCTAAACAGTGAGGTTAACTTGCTCAAACATGCATGAAAATGGTACATATAGATTCCTTGAATTCTTCTGATAATTTTTCATATATAAATTATTTCATTTGGATTTTCGGTTGAATTTCTATGATTTTTAGAAGTTTAAACTGTTTTCTGGAATTTCCTGGATTATTTAGAAATAAAGTAATTCCAGAAAATGCATTACTGCATCAGCACTACATCAGCATGACGTAAGCGAGTCAATGGGGCGGCCCAGGTCAAATTGACCAGTGGGTCCCGTGTGTTAGTAGCTAAACTAGGTTTAGTTAACCCTCATCTATATTAGTTAGTGGGGCGGCCCCTATTGGGGAACGTTGCAGAAAAACAAAATTTTCCTACGGTTTCACCAAGATCCATCTATGAGTTCATCTAGCAACGAGTGATCGGATGCATCTACATACCTTTGTAGATCGCGAGCGGAAGTGTTCAAAGAACGGGGATGAGGTAGTCGTACACGACGTGATCCAAATCACCGGAGATCCTAGTGCCGAACGGACGGCACCTCCGCGTTCAACACACATACGGTCAGCGTGACGTCTCCTCCTTCTTGATCCATCAAGGGGGAAGGAGAGGTTGATGATGATCCAGCAGCACGATGGCGTGGTGGTGGATGCAGGGCGTCACAGCAGCAGGGCTTCGCCGTATACTACGAGAGGAAGAGGTGTAGCAGGGGAGAGGGAGTCTCCAAGACTCAAGGTGCGGCTGCCCCCTCCCTCCCCCTCATATATATAGGCTCCCCTAGGGGGGGGCGCCGGCCCTAGGAGATGAGATCTCCTAGGGGGGCGGTGGCCAGGGCTGGAGTGGCCCCCAAGGCAAGGTGGGGCGCCCCCCACCCCTAGTGTTTCAACCCTAGGCGCATGGGGTGGGCCTAGGGGGTGCACCAGCCCACTATGGGCTGGTTCCCCTCCCCACTTTGGCCCATGGGGCCCTCCGGGATGGGTGGCCCCACCCGGTGGACCCCCGGGACCCTTCCGGTGGTCCCGGTACAATACCGGTGACCCCGAAACTTGTCCCGATGGCCGAAACAACACTTCCTATATATAATTATTTACCTCCGGACTATTCCGAAACTCCTCGTGACGTCCGGGATCTCATCCGGGACTCCGAACAACATTCGGGTTACTGCATATACATATCTTCACAACCCTAGCATCACCGAACCTTAAGTGTGTAGACCCTACGGGTTCGGTAGACATGTAGACATGACCGAGACGACTCTCCGATCAATAACCAACAGCGGGATCTGGATACCCATGTTGGCTCCCACATGCACCTCGATGATCTCATCGGATGAACCACGATGTCGAGGATTCAAGCAACCCCGTATACAATTCCCTTTGTCAATCGATATGTTACTTGCCCGAGATTCGATCGTCGATATCCCAATACCTTGTTCAATCTCGTTACCGGTAAGTCACTTTACTCGTACCGTAATGCATGATCCCGTGACCAGACACTCGGTCACTTTGAGCTCATAATGATGATGCATTACCGAGTGGGCCCAGTGATACCTCTCCGTCATACGGAGTGACAAATCCCAGTCTTGATCCGTGTCAACCCAACAGACACTTTCGGAAATACCTGTAGTATACCTTTATGGTGACCCAGTTACGTTGTGACGTTTGGTACACCCAAAGCACTCCTACGGTATCTGGGAGTTACACGATCTCATGGTCTAAGGAAAGGATACTTGACATTTGAAAAACTCTAGCAAACGAACTATACGATCTTTATGCTATGTTTAGGATTGGGTCTTGTCTATCACATCATTCTCCTAATGATGTGATCTTGTTATCAATGACATCCAATGTCCATAGTCAGGAAACCATGACTATCTGTTGATCAACAAGCTAGTGAACTAGAGGCTTACTAGGGACATGTTGGTGTCTATTATTCACACATGTATTACGATTTCCGGATAACACAATTATAGCATGAATAAAGACAATTATCATGAACAAAGAAATATAATAATAATGCTTTTATTATTGCCTCTAGGGCATATTTCCAACAGTCTCCCACTTGCACTAGAGTCAATAATCTAGTTACATTGTGATGAATCGAACACCCATGGAATTCTGGTGTTGATCATGTTTTGCTCTAGGGAGAGGTTTAGTCAACAGATCTGCTATATTCAGGTCCGTATGTACTTTACAAATTGGGTATGACTCCGAGGTCGGTGATGAACTCCTTCACCCAAATTTCTTCATGTGCTGCCTCCGAGGCTGCCATGTACTCCACTTCACATGTAGATCCCGCCACGACGCTCTGCTTGCAACTGCACCAGCTTACTGCCCCACCATTAAAAATATACACGTATCCGGTTTGTGACTTAGAGTCATCCAGATCTGTGTCGAAGCTAGCATCGACGTAACCCTTTACGACGAGCTCTTCGTCACCTCCATAAACGAGAAACATTTCCTTAGTCCTTTTCAGGTACTTCGGGATATTCTTGACCGCTGTCCAGTGTTCCTTGCCGGGATTACTTTGGTACCTTCCTACCAAACTTACGGCAAGGTTTACATCAGGTTTGGTACACAGCATGGCATACATAATAGAACCTATGGCTGAGGCATAGGGGATGACACTCATCTCTTCTATATCTTCTGCCGTGGTCGGATATTGAGCTGAGCTCAATTTCACACCTTGTAACACAGGTAAGAACCCCTTCTTAGACTGATCCATATTGAACTTCTTCAATATCTTATCAAGGTATGTGCTTTGTGAAAGACCTATGAGGCGTCTTGATCTATCTCTATAGATCTTTATGCCTAATATATAAGCATCTTCTCCAAGGTCCTTCATTGAAAAACTCTTATTCAAGTAGGCCTTAATGCTGTCCAAGAGTTCTATATCATTTCCCATCAAAAGTATGTCATCTACATATAATATGAGAAATGCTACAGAGCTCCCACTCACTTTCTTGTAAACGCAGGCTTCTCCATAAGTCTGCATAAACCCAAATGCTTTGATCATCTCATCAAAGCGAATGTTCCATCTCCGAGATGCTTGCACCAGCCCATAAATCGAGCATTGGAGCTTGCACACCTTGTCAGCATTCTTAGGATCGACAAAACCTTCCGGCTGTATCATATACAATTCTTCCTTAAGGAAACCATTAAGGAATGCCATTTTGACATCCATTTGCCATATCTCATAATCATAGTATGCGGCAACTGCTAACATAATTCGGACGGACTTCAGCTTCGCTACTGGTGAGAAAGTCTCATCGTAGTAAACCCCTTGAACTTGTCGATAACCCTTAGCGACAAGCCGAGCTTTATGGATGGTCACATTACCATCCGCGTATGTCTTCCTCTTAAAGATCCATTTATTTTCTATGGCTCGCCGATCATCGGACAAGTCAGTCAAAGTCCATACTTTGTTTTCATACATGGATCCTATCTCGGATTTCATGGCTTCTAGCCATTTGTTGGAATCCGGGCCCGCCATCGCTTCTTCATAGTTCGAAGGTTCACCATTGTCTAACAACATGATTTCCAAGACAGGGTTGCCGTACCACTCTGGTGCGGAACGTGTCCTTGTGGACCTTCGAAGTTCAGTAGCAACTTGATCTGAAGTTTCATGATCATCATCATTAACTTCCTCTCTAATCGGTGCAGGCACCTCAGGAACATTTTCTTGAGTTGCGCCATTTTCCGGTTCAAGAGGTAACACTTCATCAAGTTCTACTTTCCTCCCACTTACTTCTTTCGAGAGAAACTCCTTCTCTAGAAAGGATCCATTCTTAGCAACAAAGATCTTGCCTTCGGATCTGAGGTAGAAGGTATACCCAATAGTTTCTTTAGGGTATCCTATGAAGACGCATTTTTCCGACTTGGGTTCGAGCTTTTCAGGTTGAAGTTTCTTGACATAAGCATCGCATCCCCAAACTTTTAGAAAAGACAGCTTAGGTTTCTTCCCAAACCATAATTCATACGGTGTCATTTCAACGGATTTTGACGGAGCCCTATTTAAAGTGAATGCGGCAGTCTCTAAAGCATAGCCCCAAAAAGATAGCGGTAAATCGGTAAGAGACATCATAGATCGCACCATATCTAATAGAGTGCGATTACGACGTTCGGACACACCATTACACTGAGGTGTTCCAGGCGGCGTGAGTTGTGAAACTATTCCACATTTTCTTAAGTGTGTGCCAAATTCATGACTCAAGTATTCTCCTCCACAATCTGATCGCAAAAACTTGATTTTTCTGTCACGTTGATTTTCAACCTCACACTGAAATTCCTTGAACTTTTCAAAGGTCTCAGACTTGTGTTTCATTAAGTAGATATACCCATATCTACTCAAGTCATCAGTGAGGGTGAGAACATAACGATAGCCACCGCGAGCCTCAACACTCATTGGACCGCACACATCAGTATGTATGATTTCCAACAAGTTGGTTGCTCGCTCCATTGTTCCTGAGAATGGAGTCTTGGTCATTTTACCCATGAGGCATGGTTCGCACGTGTCAAATGATTCATAATCAAGAGACTCTAAAAGTCCATCTGCATGGAGCTTCTTCATGCGTTTGACACCTATGTGACCAAGGCGGCAGTGCCACAAGTATGTGGGACTATCATTATCAACCTTACATCTTTTGGTATTCACACTATGAACATGTGTAGCATTACGCTCGAGATTCATTAAAAATAAACCATTCACCATCGGAGCATGACCATAAAACATATCTCTCATATAAATAGAACAACCATTATTCTAGGATTTAAATGAGTAGCCATCTCGAATTAAACGAGATCCCGATACAATGTTCCTGCTCAAAGCTGGCACTAAATAAAAATTATTGAGGTTTAAAACTAATCCCATAGGTAAATGTAGAGGTAGCGTGCCGACGGCGATCACATCGACCTTGGAACCATTCTCGACGCGCATCGTCACCTCGTCCTTCGCCAGTCTCCGTTTATTCTGCAGCTCCTGCTTCGAGTTACAAATGTGAGCAACTGCACCGGTATCAAATACCCAGGAGCTACTATGAGTACTAGTAAGGTACACATCAATTACATGTATATCACATATACCTTTTGTTTTGCCGGCCTTCTTGTCCGCTAAGTATTTGGGGCAGTTCCGCTTCCAGTGACCAGTTCCCTTGCAATAAAAGCACTCAGTTTCGGGCTTGGGTCCATTCTTTGGCTTCTTCCCGGCAGATTGCTTGCCAGGCGCGGCAACTTCCTTGCCGTCCTTCTTGAAGTTCTTTTTACCCTTGCCCTTCTTGAACTTAGTGGTTTTATTCACCATCAACACTTGATGTTCCTTCTTGACTTCTACCTCCACTGATTTCAACATTGAAAATAACTCAGGAATGGTCTTTTCCATCCCCTGCATATTGAAGTTCATCACAAAGCTCTTGTAGCTTGGTGGAAGCGGCTAGAGGATTCTATCAATGACCGCATCATCCGGGAGATTAACTCCCAACTGAGTCAAGCGGTTATGCAACCCAGACATAGTGAGTATGTGCTCACTGACAGAACTATTTTCCTCCATCTTATAGCTGAAGAACTTGTCGGAGACCTCATATCTCTCGACCTGGGCATGAGCTTGGAAAACCATTTTTAGCTCTTCAAACATCTCATATGCTCCATGTCTCTCAAAACGCTTTCGGAGCCCCGGCTCTAAGCTGTAAAGCATGCCACACTGAACGAGGGAGTAGTCATCAGCACGTGTCTGCCAAGTGTTCATAACGTCTTGGTTTTGTGGGACGGGTGGGTCACCTAGCGGTGCTAGTAGGACATAATCTTTCTTGGCAGCTATGAGGATGATTCTCAGGTTCCGGACCCAGTCCGTATAGTTGCTGCCATCGTCTTTCAGCTTGGTTTTCTCTAGGAACGCGTTGAAGTTGAGGACAACGTTGGCCATTTGATCTACAAGACATATTGCAAAGATTTTAGACTAAGTTCATGATAATTAAGTTCATCTAATCAAATTATTCAATGAACTCCCACTTAGATAGATATCCCTCTTCTAGTCATCTAAGTATAACATGATCCGAGTCAACTAGGTCGTGTCCGATCATCATGTGAGACAGACTAATCAACGTCAGTGAACATCTTCATGTTGATCGTATCTTCTATACGACTCATGCTCGACCTTTCGGTCTTCTGTGTTCCGAGGCCATGTCTGTACATGCTAGGCTCATCAAGTCAACCTAAGTGTTTGCATGTGTAAATCTGTCTTACACCCGTTGTATGTGAACGTTGGAATCTATCACACCCGATCATCATGTGGTGCTTCGAAACAACGAACTATCGCAACAGTGCAAAGTTAGGGGGAACACTTTCTTATAATTATTATGAGGGATCATCTTATTTAGTACCGTCGTTCTAAGTAAACAAGATGCAAAACATGATAAACATCACATGCAATCAAATAATAATAGTGACATGATATGGCCAATATCACATAGCTCCTTTGATCTCCATCTTGGGGCTCCATGATCATCTTGTCACAGGCTTGACACCATGATCTCCATCATCATGATCTCCATCATCGTGTCTCCATGAAGTTGCTCGCCAACTATTACTTCTACTACTATGGCTAATGCGTTTAGCAATAAAGTAAAGTAATTTACATGGCGTTTCTCAATGGCACGCAGGTCATACAAAAATAAAGACAACTCCTATGGCTCCTGCCGGTTGTCATACTCATCGACATGCAAGTCGTGATTCCTATTTCAATAGCATGAACATCTCATACATCACATATATATCATTCATCATTCATCACAACTTTGGCCATATCATATCACAAAGCACTTGCTGCAAAAACAAGTTAGACGTCCTCTAATTGTTGTTGCAAGTTTTACGTGGCTGAAATAGGGTTCTAGCAAGAACGTTTTCTTACCTACGTGAAAGCCACAATGTGATTTGTCAACTTCTATTTACCCTTCATAAGGACCCTTTTCATCGAATCCGCTCCAACTAAAGTGGGAGAGACAGCACCCGCCAGCCACCTTATGCAACTAGTGCATGTCAGTCGGTGGAACCAGTCTCACGTAAGCGTACGTGTATGGTTGGTCCGGGCCGCTTCACCCCACAATACCACTGAAGCATGATAAGACTAGTAGCGGCAAGAAAGTTGACAACATCTACGCCCACAACAAATTGTGTTCTACCCGCGCAAGAAGAACTATGCATAGACCTAGCTCTGATACCACTGTTGGGGAACGTTGTAGAAAAACAAAATTTTCCTACGGTTTCACCAAGATCCATCTGAGTTCATCTAGCAATGAGTGACCGGATGCATCTACATACCTTTGTAGATCGCGAGCGAAAGCGTTCAAAGAACGGGGATGAGGTAGTCGTACACGACGTGATCCAAATCACCGGAGATCCTAGCGCCGAACGGACGGCACCTCCGCGTTCAACGAACGTACGGTCAGCATGACGTCTCGTCCTTCTTGATCCAGCAAGGGGGAAGGAGAGGTTGATGATGATCCAGCAGCACGACGGCGTGGTGGTGGATGCAGGGCGTCACAGCAACAGGGCTTCGCCGTATACTATGAGAGGAAGAGGTGTAGCAGGGGAGAGGGAGGCGCCAAGACTCAAGGTGGGGCTGCCCCCTCCCTCCCCCTTGTATATATAGGCTCCCCTAGGGGGGGGGCGCCAGCCCTAGGAGATGAGATCTCCTAGGGGGGCGGCGGCCAGGGCTGGAGTGGCCCCCAAGGCAAGGTGGGGCGCCCCCCACCCCTAGGGTTTCAACCCTAGGCGCATGGGGTGGGCCTAGGGGGGTGCACCAGCCCACTATGGGCTGGTTCCCCTCCCCACTTTGGCCCATGGGGCCCTCTGGGATGGGTGGCCCCACCCGGTGGACCCGGGGACCCTTCCGGTGGTCCCGGTACAATACCGGTGACCCCGAAACTTGTCCCGATGGCCGAAACAGCAGTTCCTATATATAATTCTTTACCTCCGGACTATTCCAAAACTCCTCGTGACGTCCGGGATCTCATCCGGGACTCCGAACAACATTCGGGTTAATGCATATACATATCTTCACAACCCTAGCGTCACTGAACCTTAAGTGTGTAGACCCTACGGGTTCGGTAGACATGTAGACATGACCGAGACGACTCTCCGGTCAATAACCAACAGCGGGATCTGGATACCCATGTTGGCTCCCACATGCTCCTCGATGATCTCATCGGATGAACCACGATGTCGAGGATTCAAGCAACCCCGTATACAATTCCCTTTGTCAATCGATATGTTACTTGCCCGAGATTCGATCGTCGGTATCCCAATACCTTGTTCAATCTCGTTACCGGTAAGTCACTTTACTCGTACCGTAATGCATGATCCCGTGACCAGACACTCGGTCACTTTGAGCTCATAATGATGATGCATTACCGAGTGGGCCCAGTGATACCTCTCCGTCATACGGAGTGACAAATCCCAGGCTTGATCCGTGTCAACCCAACAGACACTTTCGGAGATACCAGTAGTATACCTTTATGGTCACCTAGTTACGTTGTGACGTTTGGTACACCCAAAGCACTCCTACGGTATCCGGGAGTTACACGATCTCATGGTCTAAGGAAAGCATACTTGACATTGGAAAAACTCTACCAAACGAACTATACAATCTTTATGCTATGTTTAGGACTGGGTCTTGTCCATCACATCATTCTCCTAATGATGTGATCTCGTTATCAATGACATCCAATGTCCATAGTCAGGAAACCATGACTATCTGTTGATCAACGAGCTAGTCAACTAGAGGCTTACTAGGGACATGTTGGTGTCTATTATTCACACATGTATTACGATTTCCAGATAACTCAATTATAGCATGACTAAAGACAATTATCATGAACAAGGAAATATAATAATAATGCTTTTATTATTGCCTCTAGGGCATATTTCCAACAGCCCCACCTGTCATTGAGCCAGGGGAGGTCAAAACCTAGGTCAACTAGGGCTAATGCGCCGGCAGCTCGATGCCGGCGACAACAGGTGCGGCGGATCGGCTCGGGTTCGCTCCTCTCGCGCCCAAATTGAAGACGGAGAGCATCTATGAGCTGCTGGCGACCCCGTGCATCCAACGGTCCAAACGGAGTGAGCTGGGGTGGCCGTAATCCTCGCCGACGTCGAGCTCAGCGGCTGCCGGACCTCGGACGTTGGTGGAAACAGCGCTACGTGCACAACAGGGCGAACTCGTGGGTGATGCGCGTTCACAGGAGCGCGGCGAGCACGCTGGTGATGCTCGGGCGAGCGGACGAGCTCAGGAGCATGGAGCTCGTCGGCCGTGGCGGCGGCGAGCTTCGATGGAGGTGGGGAACGGAGCTAGAGCAAAAACGCGAGCAGGAGAGGAGGGGGAGTCGGTCCATGAGCTCAGTGTGGTTGCAGAACGCGTCTCAGTAGGCTCGGGGGAGGTCGGACGACGTCGAGGCATTGCCGGCGATCTCGGAGGCCGGAGTTGAAGACGACAGTGGTGGTGGCATTCCCGGGCACCTGGCATTGCGTGACTGGGCGGAGAGAACGAAGACGTCATCGCGGATCTCAGGGGCACGTCTAGGGGCGTAGGGGAGGCCGGTGGCTATGCGAGCGGTGGACGGCGGCAACGGAGCCGCTCGGGAGCGTGCGAGGGAGAGAGAGCAGAGGAGGGAAGAGCGTCCAGAGGGAGAGGGGAACGAAGAAGGGGTCGAGGCAGCACCGAGGAGAGGACGCGAGGCGTCGCGGTGGCTAGGCGAGGCAGGCAGGCAACCTGGTGGCGTGGCGCCCCCGCGCGCGCCGTGCGCTGTCCCTCCTTTGTCTACTGGCAGAGGTTAGGGATGACTGGCACCGAGCCAGGTGGGCTGGGCCAGCACTGGTGAGGCCCAGGTAAGGTTCCCTCTCTGTCTTATATCTATTTTTGTTCTGTTTTCTATTTATGCAAATTTGTTTAAATTTCGTTTTCAAACCAAATCACTTTTAAAAATTCTGAAAATAGTTATGGGCACTAAATGAATTATTCCAAAGGCCCTCAACTAATTCCAAAATTGTTGAGGCATTTAAAAATATTAATTGTATTTAAATGCTCCCATTCAAATACAGTATGAATTAATTCAAAAATCTAGAATGGCCTAAAAATATGTTCATCATTTTTGGCAGAGGTTTTTAGCCAATTTGAAAATGATGAACTTTTCTGCAGGGCATTTGGGTTCATTGACAATATTTTTTATTGAACCTAGTTGAATTCTTTTGATGCTAGGGTTTCAACAATCCCCATTTCAACTTTAATTGAAAAATAAACATGATGCATGGATGCTTTAAGGCAACTAATGGCAAGCAAATTCTTGGGCTGTGACAACTCACCCCCACTAAAACAAGAATCTCGTCCCGAGATTCAAGCGTGAGGTAAGAAGACAGAGAGGTCACAAAGGTAACACGATCTTCATGATCTGATTTCCCTTCTCGAAGATGTTGATTCATTTCTCCAATTGATCTTGACATCTTTGCGTTTGAGATCTTCATCCAACATGATGACGACAGAACGAAACTCTACAGGAAACGATCTTCTCAAAGATCGAGCAACTCAACATCAACTCATGGAGTGAGACGTTGAAACATCTCTAGGGCTGAGACACAAAACACACATCGAGAGAGATGGGAGGTAATAGATGACAAGGGTTCAAATTGGGAGGCAACAATTCCACGCTGGAGTAGGATGGTGCATGGTTTCAAAGTAGCGAGGAGGTAATTGCCATGATTCCATAACAGGACACCTTAGGAAAATGTGACTCGTAGAGCATTTCCCTTAAGTGGAAAAAAGAATTACTTTTGATACAAAGATCATTGAAACTGTTTATACCAGCCTGAGGTAATCACAATCGATCGTTGGAAGGGGTTCGAAAGAATGGCATACTCCGACTAGGATGGATGATGTGGACTACCTTGTTGAAGACAACGCAATGGATGATTTTTAGCTTATCATCGGAAATGGATGGGACCCATGGTAAGTCCACTTTTGAAGATAATCCTGAACAACAACTACTGAGGTGCAAGCTGGGAACAAAATGCAAATGTTGGGAATGATTCTGGTAACTGGGGAAGAACTCAACAGTCGAGAGTGTTTCCAACATTCCAATGGTCATAGAATCATCAAAGAAACTGAGAGCACAAGGATCCCTAAGGAACAACTTCAAGAATAGGTCACACTAAGTCCTCATGGAGAAGATGGTCAAATATCTCAATCAAGATACTACAATGATAGATCTTCTGGCTAGGTGTGTCGGCTAGAGCATCAACCTCGTCGGGACCTACATCATATATCTTGGAGATGTTCCAGCCATCATATCTGCCTGAGATTCAGATCTGACTGGTAACATGATTTTTTTTTTTGACAACATGTCTAGAAAAGAAGGGTTGCAACACAAGTCGACGAGATAACGTTGCGAGACTCTCGGGAGATGAACTACGATAGCAAGCTCCAAAACATGAGCTGGTTCTGCTACACACATGTGAGCATGTTGTTCAAGACAAGAATGACCACATAGTAGTCTTATAATAAAACACTATCGAGTTTTGGTCGGGAACCATCATCAAGGGTTTCGAAGTCTTTGCATAAGTCTTGCGCTTAAGAAGAGACTTCTTCTCCTTGAACAATCAATCAGTGGCTTGGTGTGCTAGGGATACATATAGAATGAAGGTTGCAAGTCTCCAAACCACAGAATACTTCGCATGTACGCATGACTGACTTGGGATAGTTCCAGAGGAAGCAACATTGAATTTCTCAAATTCACGGCGGCAACTTGCATCAAATGCACATGTATTCCAGGAAGTCACTTCTTTCATCCGAACCTATGCTTCATGGACGGGACATGAAGATAATGCTTATAAAAGTTTCCAACATTACTAAGATGTTTGACATGAATCATGGGCAAGATAAGGATGTCGTCGATGGGCTCAACAACAATTCATCCAGGTTTCCATGAAGATGGAATTCCACGACTATGTGAATAAGGTGGTAGCATTGGTCAGACCAAAGGATGTAATAGTGTATGCTCGAGGGATCAACCATGAGTAAGACAACATTACGAACATCGTTGGTTCTGATTTGACTTGATGATAGCCCATACTCAAGTCAAAGTTTTCACAAGGCAATAGATCCAACAACTGATCACGAGGACCAATCAATGGAGATATCATCTTTCTTCAACACACACACACAGAGAAGATATCCCTTAGAGATGAACTAAGTTAAGCAAAGCTTCTACCTTCCAACTCTCCAAGTTGTTGTCTAGCTCAACCAACTAGCTCAGGGATATCCAACACAGATTCTTGGAGAAGGGGTGATTTATAAGAAAACCAACTTGATCACGAACTCAACATAGTGGTCAGGTGACAACCAGGTAATACTTCCGAGAAGATCTTCGGAAAATGACGAACCACCGATATGTTACTAAGCTCGAGAACAACCTTGCTTTTCAAGGCAAGATCATATGATCAAAAGAGTAAGGGATTGACATAATGCTATCTCATTGATCGAGGAGTGCACCAGGATAAGGACTAGATAGCATGATCAATCTTAGGATGATGATTTAATAACCAACACACTAAGAATGAGAATATTGTCCATTAACTACCAAGCAACGGAGTTGCTAGGAGTATTGATTTCAAACATCACGACTCACTTGCCAGCATTCCGGTTACAATAACACGGAGACCGAGGAATGAACGATGATGGCGAGAAGTATCACTTCAACAGGAATTCATAAGGGTTGGTGCAATCCTCATGAGATTCCTGACATAAAGAGGGCAACATGCCAAGGTAGAGCAGAACAAAAGCTGGATTAGCATTTTGATCTGCGGAGTACAACTACTTTGACCCAATCCTAGGAATGGATGAGGTACTGGAGTTTGTTTCTCCTAGTCATTCCGGAATAGAATGGCTTGACGGACCACAAGAATAATAGGCATCGATGAACACGGATGCACAACTATTCCTGACTATCAATTGATAGACTAGGGTCGGAATACAGCTGAGGAGGGTCACTCAAGGAACATATAACTTTCTGAGTTGTGGATGCATAGATTAGTATGTCGAACCAAGTTCAACATGTTTCTTCCGGATAACCCATGCAGAGAGGTAGTACTGGCAGAGTCACAATTATGAATGGAGAACTCCTCAAGAGTACTCTGATTGTGATCTTTTGGTTCAAATAACTTCTGCCATATTGGCTCATGGTATTGGAAGAACGATATACCACAGACCTCGAGGACTATCACATGGTTACTAATATCTTAAGGGAACTAGCAAATACTAACAACATGAAGTAGGGTGAATCTCGGGTTCAAAACCCAGTAGTAGAATACCTACTAACTAAATAACATCACGGGATGCTTTCAAGAAAGGTGGCCAGAATCATCACACCGGGAACACAAAACATTGCTAGATTACTAGGTGACTCCCTAAGACACCTAGGGTCATAATAATAGATCCAACATATATGTCAAGGCAATGGAGTACCTCAACAGACCGATTAGTGTGCTTAATCTGGCCCAAAATACAACGGAACATGGATGAAAGATTTGCAAGTGCATCAGACTATTTAGAAACCTGGGATGACTCGGACAGCATAACGGCTGTAAATGCTCAAATTATTTGAGACATCCTGCAAAAATGGTGGCATAACCACTCAACATCACCATATCAAGGTTCTAAGGCCAGCAATGAACATATGGAAGTAGTAGCAACTGAACTGAGGCTTGAACTCAACAATCCTAGGCAACTACGGCTTAGTAACACGTCATCCTGAGAGATAGAAGAGAAGCCTAGTTCTTAACCCCGTAGAAAAGATAAGATGACTCAGATCAGAAGGTCATGAGGATAATGAGTAAAAAGAGCCTTACGTTCCCTTCCACAATCAATTCCCTTATATAACTAAAGCATTTCTAGACACGACTTCGACCAGCTTGGCTTGGTAATCCTACAGGCAGTCAGGCTCTGATACCAAAGCTGTCAGGACCCCGATTCTAAGTCACACCGATCTAGCATGTAACACCTCATATCACTTTGTGGCCTCACGCATGGTATCCCCACGGGTGTCGCCTTACCATGGCCCAGGACCGTTTGCGCCTTTTGGCTCACGTATATGATAGTGTCGCTAGCATCCATATGACAGAGAACCCGGGCCGACATGACTAGTCATGAACCCAAAGTGGCACTAACTTACGGGGACAGGCATACATGAATCAACATCGAGCTTGTCGGTCAGCAGCGTGTGAATCCGGGCTGTAGCACTAGGCTAACAGGACTCCGGTGAACCGGGCTGTAGCAGGCTAGGTAGGACTCCGGATGTCACCGCGTGACATTTCCCCGAAGGGACAGACACAGGAACGAAGTGATTCGCATGCCGGCCAGTCAAGTGTTCCGGAGCAGTAGTGCTGCCTAGCAGGACTCCGGTGAACCGGGCTGTAGCGGACTACTATGGCTCATGGAAGCACAAGACTACATTTCCCCATAAGAGAGGCTACCAAGGATAAACAACTAGGTTGTCAGATCCCACACATACCAAGCATTTCAATCATACACACAATATGCTCAATATGTGCAATACATCATGGCATCACAACAAGACTCTATGACTCAAAGTATTTATTCATTAGGCTCCGAGGAGCGAGATATTACAAACATGGGTCTCATGACCCAACAATCATAGCATACAAACAAAGCACATGCGGAAGCTTAACATGTCTGAGTACAGACATCTATAAATGAAAAAGGCTGAGAAGCCTGACTATCTACCAGATCCTGCCGAGGGCACAAGATCGTAGCTGAGGTAACAAGCTAAACGTCGAAGTCCACGTGGAACTACTAGCGAGACTAAAGTCTCTCTGCAAAACATAAAATAAGGAAACGTGAGTACAAATGTACCCAGCAAAACTTACATCAGAACTAACTACATATGCATCGGTATCAACAAAGGGGGTGGTGGAGTTTAACTGCAGCAAGCCAGCTATGACTCGGTGGCTAACCTGAACTACGACTGCAAGTAACTCTTTTGAGGTGGCGCACACGAGTCCACATATTCACCATACCAATACACCACTATGGATCCGCTCCCGTCTCCCTGCGAGAACGCCATCCATAGCACTCACGCTTATCTTGCGAGTTTTAGAGTATCCACTTTCACTTGTCTATGAACTATGCAAGGGGTCCAAGTTTCCATATCCGAGGAATCTGGCTATCCGAATAGATAATGATAACCTTGCAGGGGTGTACTTCTTCACACACGCTCTCGCCACTTATCGCCCTGTACACGTCATGTACCTCGACAACCTTCAAGCGGAAGTCGGCCGAGGGAGTCGGCCACGACCTGACTAACCAACAAGTCTCTAGCCCAGGTTTATCGCCTATTCGGGTTCAATCCGCGAGGAGATCCGACCGGAGTGTCGCTCACGGCCCCAAACGATGTGAGCAGGGTTCCCAAGCCCACCATCCGGGTGCCACTTGGTACATCGCGCCACTGTGCCTAGTCTGTCCCAAGCCAACATATACCGGGTGCCACTTGGTAGACTACTAACACTACCTACAAACACCAGAAACTAGTTGCAACTCCTAGACAGAGATCAGGTTGATTAATAAGTCGAGAGGGGCACTTAGTGTGGTAGTAACTGTTCATGGATCACAACCACAGAACTCAGTTCCTGAGGACGGTTTCAATGAGACAACCCACCATGTACTCCTACATGGCCTCTCACAGCTACCTTTACCAAATCGTGTTCACACACTTAGCTCTCAATAGTAGGACATGTTCACCACATTCCAATTCATCCCCGATGAACTAGATCTGACTCAACTCTAAGCAGTAGCAGGCATGACAACAAGCATAAATGAGTAGGCACACTAGGGCTTAAACAACTCCTACTCATGCTAGTGGGTTTCATCTATTTACTGTGGTAATGACAGGTCATGCAGAGGAAAGGAGTTCAACTACCGCAGCATGTAACAGTTGAATCGTTGTTGTCCTAACGCAGTAAAAGAGAGCAGGACCGAGAGAGTGGGATTATATCAGAATGAACAAGGGGGTTTTGCTTGCCTGGCACTTCTGAAGATAGAATAGCTCTTCATCGGTGTCATCGATCAAGTCGCCGGAAACAACGTCTACTAAGAGGGGGCAATTACCGACAAACAAGGAAGAATACAATCAATGCAATGCAACAATATGATGCATGAGCATGACATGGCAATATATTGTGATTTGGGCTAATGCAGTAGAAAGTCATTTTAATTGAAGTGGAATTCAAAACTATATCAAATTCCAACTCCAAACCTATTATGAAATTTGCCCTAATCATGTTTCATCCTGAACAGTGAGGTTAACTTGCTCAAACATGCATGAAAATGGTACCGATGGATTCCTTGAATTTTTCTGATAATTTTTCATATATAAATTATTTCATTTGGAGTTATAGTTGAATTTCTATGATTTTTAGAAGTTTAAACTGTTTTCTGGAATTTCCTGGATTATTTAGAAATAAAGTAATTCCAGAAAATGCATTACTGCATCAGCATTAAGTCAGCATGATTTAAGCGAGTCAACGGGGCAGCCCAGGTTAAACTGACCAGTGGGTCCTCTGTGTTAGTAGCTAAACTAGGTTTAGTTAACCCTAATCTACATTAGTTAGCAGGGCGGCCCCACCTGTCATTGAGCCAGGGGAGGTCAAACCCCTGGTCAACTGGGGCTAACGTGCCGGCAGCTCGACGCCGGTGATGACGGGTGTGGCGGATGGGCTCGGGTTCGCTCCTCTGGTGCCCAAATTGATGATGGAGAGGATCTATGAGCTGCTGGCGACCCCGCGCATCCATCGGTGCAAACGGGGCGAGCTGGGGTGGCCGTAATCCTCGCCGACGTCGAGCTCAGTGGGTGCCGGACCTTGGACATTGGCGGAAACGGTGCTACGGTGCACAACAGGGCGAACCCGTGGGTGCTGCAGGTTCACAGGAGCTCGGCGAGCACGCTGGTGATGCTCGGGCGAGCGGACGAGCTCAGGAGCATGGAGATCGTCGGCTGTGGCGGCGGCGAGCTTGGGCAGAGGTGGGGAATGGAGCTAGAGCAAAAACGCGAGCAGGAGAGGAGGGGGAGTCGGTCCATGAGCTCAGTGTGGTTGCAGAACGCGTCTTAGTGGGCTCGGGGGAGGTCGGACGACGTCGGGGCATTGCCGGCGATCTCGGAGGCCAGAGTTGAAGACGACGGTGGTGGTGGCATTCCCAGGCACCTGGCGTTGCATGACTCGGCAGAGAGAACGAGGACGTCATCGCGGATCTCAGGGGCACGTCTAGGGGCGTAGGGGAGGCCGGTGGCTATGCGAGCGGTGGACGGCGGCGACGGGGCCGCTCGGGAGCGTGCGAGGGAGAGAGAGCAGAGGAGGGAAGAGCTTCCAGAGGGAGAGGGGAACGAACGAGGGGTCGAGGCGGCGCCGAGGAGAGGACGCGAGGCATCACGGTGGCTAGGCGACGCAGGCAGGCAACCTAGTGACGTGGCGCCCGCGCATGCGCCGTGCGCTGTCCCTCCTCTGCCTACTGGCAGAGGTTAGGGATGACAGGCACCGAGCCAGGTGGGCTGGGCCAGCACAGGTGAGGCCCAGGTAAGGTTCCCTTTGTGTCTTATTTCTATTTTTGTTCTGTTTTCTATTTATGCACATTTATTTAAATTTGGTTTTCAAACCAAATCACTTTTAAAAATTCTGAAAATAGTTATGGGCACTAAATGAATTATTCCAGAGGCCCTCAACTAATTCCAAAATTGTTGGGGCATTTAAAAATATTAATAGTATTTAAATGCTCCAATTCAAATACAGTATGAATTAATTCAAAAATCCAGAATGGCCTAAAAATATGTTCATCATTTTTGGCAGAGGTTTTTAGCCAATTCGAAAATGATGAACTTTTCTGCAGGGCATTTGGGTTCATTGAAAATATTTTTTATTGAACCTAGTTGAATTCTTTTGATGCCAGGGTTTCAAAAATCCCCATTTCAACTTTAATTGAAAAATAAACACGATGCATGGATGCTGTAAGGCAACTAATGGCAAGCAAATTCTAGGGCTGTGACACCTCCATGGTTTTGGACAAGTCCTCCCGAGTTCGGAGTTAGGCGAGGCTTCTGCTGGTCTCCTGATTTATACTTCCCTTGTCCGTACTTCCTCTTACGGTTCTCAATCTGCTGCTGCTTCGCTTCAATCATAAGAGCCTTATCTACCAACTCCTGGTAGTTGTTGAAGGTTGCTACCATCAACTGCATGCTCATCTCATCATTCAACCCTTCCATAAACTTCTCCTGCTTCGCGGCGTCTCTGGCCACATCATCAAGGGCATAGCGAGATAACTTGCTAAACTCGTCCACGTATTGAGCCACGGTACAGTTCCCCTAGCGTAAGTTGCGGAACTCCCGCTTCTTCATCGGCATAGCTCTAGTTGAGACATGGGATGTGCGGAAAGCTGGCTGAAATTGGTCCCATGTCACCGTGGCTATGGGGTAGGTGACAGTGTAATTCTCCCACCATGATGCTGCTGGTCCATCCAACTGATGTGCGGCAAAATGCACCTTCTCAGCATCAGTGCATCCTGCAGTGGTTAACTCCCTTCCAATCCTGTGGAGCCAATCATCTGCAACTATAGGCTCGGTGCTACTGGAAAAAACTAGCGGTTGTAACCTTAGAAAGCGGGCTAGGTTGTCCATTGGTGGCGGGTTGTTGTTGTTGTTGTTTCCCTGGTTCTGAACTAGCAATTGCATCAGAGTATTCTGCTGGTGGATTAACTGGGTGAGCTCCGACGGGAAGGCAAAACCGATGTCACGTCCCGGAGGCATCTGATGGGTGTAGATGGACGAGATCAGAATAGAAAGGGGGTCTAATGAGAAACACTACCCATATGCACATGAGACAAACACAATCATTTCACTCAATCAATCAAGCAAGGGCATACAAGCGGTCTAGAACTATCACAAAAGTGCTCTACTACTACTAAATACATGGGGGAATACTAATAATATATGGTGGTCATCTAGAAATTTTGATCGGTGGAAGACTCCATGATGTCTGCTCCAGCTTCGTCTTCAAAGTCATCCTCACTAGGATTGGAATCGGTGTCGTCGATGATGATGTAGTTATCCGGGAAAGTGGAATCGTCGTCTTCTACTCCCGGTGCTGGTCCTCCCATGAATACTCCGATCTTCTTAACTAGGTCATCATTCTTCTCCAGTAGTGTCTTGATTTCCTCTGCATATCGATCGCGTGTAAACTTGAGTTCTTCCTCCAGCTCGATGATCCTATTCTTCGCCTTCTTCAAGTCCATCATGTCCGTGCACATCTGATTCTCCTGACGTCGAATGTGCTGGTTTAACTCCTCGATGAAAGTTGCAATGGATCTATCCTTCTTGGTGTTGATCATCTCCCATTGCTCATCTCGGCGCCCACAAATCTGATAGATAGTATCCTTAAGCTCCTTATGATAAACTTCTCCAATGCGTCCCATGGTGATGTGAGCGGCCATACTCTTTCCTAAACTCCAGGTTGGTGCATCGAAGGAAAACTCTATGGGTTTAGTGACTGGCGTGAAGGTCCTTCCTGGAACTTGTACTTGAATCATCCATCGCTCCTCTTCTGGTAAAGTGGCGTTGTACGTCCCGGTGAAGCTTGGTATTCCAATGTTCAAGTACCCAGTGACTTCCTTCAAGTGGCATCCAAAAGGTGTGTCTTCATCCGGTTGTGCGAACTTGTTCCTTGCATCCGCCATCCTAAAGAGTAGAAAATGGAGAGGAGTCAGAAATGAGAAGAGAATAGTGATCTATGGCTTTAGCTTAGTGGTCATGTCATACACTCAGCGTGTGCTCTGATACCATCTTGTAGCAACCCGACCTCAAACGGTCAAGTCTCTATGCTTCAGTGTCATCCCTGGATAGGTAATGCTGACACACACAGTACTCGAAGGATTTATAACAGGGTAGCAATCACACACTTATTACATCGAATGTCTCAAAAGAGAACTTATTACAATAACATGGCATAAGGCCATCTAATGCGATAACAGCGGAAGGCTTGGAAGATAAGTGAGTCCAACAACTCCAACGGCATAGCTGAGCTGCACGGCAACGACCTAACGAACCTTACTCCTTGTCTGAAAAGTTTGCAACATAATACGTTGTAGCCCGAGAACGGGTCAGCACATGGAATATGCTGGCAAGATAACACAGTAGAGCAAGAACAGAATATGCTATCACTACATGCATATTTGGCTGGTGGAAAGCTCTATGGTTATAGTTTTTGCGAAAAGCCAATTTTTCCCTACAATAAAGGAATAGATTTTAATTCAACTATCATGGTGGTTGAACAACATTGAGAGGGTAACCCCAACTCAATCCCAATTGAAGTATTTAACAACCCAACAAGTTGAATTAAGAGTGATGAAATACATGTGATAACCCAAGTACTAGATACTCAAGATTGTCCATAACCAGGGACACGGCTAACCATGATTAGATTGTACACTCTGCAGAGGTTTGCGCACTTTTCCCCACAAGACTCGATCGCCTCCGTTGGATTTCTCGCACTACATGGTGTTTGAGAAACGGATGACCGAGACACAGTCTTTCATAAACATTAACTCTCTACTCCGAGTAGACCATACCAAACCTACAAAACCCACTACCTACTAATCCACCTCTTCAAGAGCTTCATGTAACTTACTCGACTATGCTAGAGCCCATAATATCTTGTGGCTGCACACGGAAGTTTCTAGCATGAATCATCCCAGTTCCCTTTGAGCCTGGGTGGCGGTTCATAGGAAGATCACACGGGTACCCCGGGATTTCCAAAAGAACAGACAACACTGGGTTCCCCAGGTGCCTCAATCAACCCAGATGTGTATTCAAGTTGCCACCTTAAGTTGAACCATTAATTAACAATCTCACATCTGTCATGGATTTCAATCAAACCCAAACCACGTCTACGAGCATAGCATAGCAATAAGCAACGCGCAGAAGTAACTCCTAAGGGTTTGTTAGTAACAGGGTAATAGGTTCTACCTCAACAACTACTTCCCAACCCACAAGTTAAATGACATCCTAATCATGCAATGTTTGAGGATGGGAACTAATGCATAAAAAACTGGGTATGAAAAGAGTATGATCAATGTGTTACTTGCCTTGTTGACGATCCGCAAAACCTAGAGATTCGTAGTAGCACGCTTCGCACTCCGGGTGTTCTATCGCAAACAAACAATAACATACATAAGCAACAAGCAAAGCTGCACAAGTAAAACTCAAATAAGAGAGGTTGACCAGAAAGTTCAACTTAAGAACTCCGGTTAGCCAAAAGAATCAAATCAAACGGAGCAACGAAACTCAAACGGCGAAAGAAACAAGATTCATTTCCTAATCTGAACTAAGGTTAAATTTTACAGTACCAAAATCTTATTCAAGTTCATTTAAACAGAAAGAGGGTCTCGAGACGAGGATCCAGGCGCTTGAATCGCCTGATTCCGAATAACGAGCGAAAAGATAAACCGAAACTAAGATCGGATCAGAAATCACGATCGAGAATAATCACAGATAAATATGATAAAAAAGAAAACTGACGAGCAGACTAACGAACGAGCGTTCGTTAGCTGTAACTAACGGCGAAAACCATTTGTTAAAATGAACATACGGACGAACATCTGCTAAATAGAAGAACCGAGAAAAACCGGCGAACCGATCTAAAAAAACGAACTAGGGTTTCTAAAAAAACCGAACGGTTTTTAGAAAAACCGGCGACTCGGGTCCAGCGGGGTACCTCCGGCGAGGGGCTCCGGCGAGGCGGGGTTGGGCGGCGGGGCGGCGGCTCGCGGGGCGGCGGGGCTCGGCGGCGCGGGCGGCAGCGAGGCGCGGCGGCGGCGGCTGCGGGGCAGCGGTGGTGTGGTGGTGGGGGGGTCGGGGCGGCGGCGGAGGCGGAGTCCGGCTCGGACTCCGGTCCGAGCTCGGCGGCGGCAGCACACGCGCGTGAAGAAGGCGGCGGCGGCGGCTTGGGCCAGCGGCCCGGCTGGGTTTCGGCCCAGTCGACTAGAGATTTTTTTTAATAATTTCGCCGACATAAATAAAATCCTAGAAAATAAAATAAAAATCTAAAAATGCCAAAACAAATTTTCACCGTCTAAATAAAATATTTAGAACGAGATGAACATTTTCTTGGCCCTAAAATGCAATTTTGAAAACATGCAATTTTTCTAATGCAAATAAAATCGAATAAAATCAAATAAATGATTTTAATATTTTTCCTCCAATATTTAAATTATTTTGGAGAAGTCATATTATCTCCTCTCATATATTTTTAAATGTGAAATATTTTTCGGAGAGAAAAATAATTAAAATCAAAAATCCTTGTTTCAATATTTGATAAAATCAAATATGAAAACCGGGAAATCCCCAACTCTCTCCGAGGGTCCTTGAGTTGCTTAGGATTTCGAGGATTGCAAAATGAAAATGCAATAAAATATGATATGCATGAATGACGTATGTATAACATTCCAAATTGAAATTTTGGGATGTTACAACAAGGCAGGAGCTTACACAGTCCAACCCGGCGCGTGCCGCTCAGTCGCTGACGTCGATTAAGCTTCGGCTGATGCACACGACGCAGAACGCCCTTACAATGCCCACATGATGGTTAGTGCTATCAGGCCAGAGGCCCCTTGGATCAAATATCCAAACCGTAGTGGATTAGGAGCACACGGTAACAAGAAGAGACTCACGATCGATGTGACCCCGTCGCCCTGTCTCGAGTACTTGCGGCAAGGGCTAAGAATGCCCGGCCACGCCTCATAAGTATCTCGTGGGCACCTTCCAGGTCAACCCGACTCCACATCACTCGCTCTTAAGCTTGCGTGGGTACCCCTCAGGGCCGACCCATCTTTAGTAACATGGCTTAGTGCAAAGTCATAGTAACGATAGTAACTGTGTGTCTAACACCAACGGGAAAACCCAAGGAATCACCCCCATGAATTCCACTCGATGTTATCATCAAGGTGAATGTAAGAGGATTCACCCTCGAGGTTCACACTTGAGGGGTTGCAGGACAGAGCCGTAACGGAAGTGGTTAATGAGGAAATCACCCTCGATGAGCTCGACCGTATAGCAACACTACAGAGATCTCATCAGGAGTGATGTAAGAGGTTCCACCCTCGGCACTCGATGGTAACTCTGCAGAGTCATACAACTAGGGGGTGATGTGCGGTGTCGGGGCCTGGACGTCGATCACATTGATCGAGTCATCAAACATAAAGCAAGGCAACTGGGACAAGGTGGGGTCACTGATGGATCTCTAACCAACCTATACTAAGCGGTTTAGGATAAGCAGGTAAGGTATGAAAGCAAGTAACAAAAACAGGCTATGCATCAGAGTAGGATTAGAAAGCAGTAGCAGTTCTAATACGAGCATGACAGGGAAAGAAATGGGCGATATCAGAATGCTCAAGGAGGGTTTGCTTGCCTGGTTGCTCTGGCAAGGAGGGGTCGTCGTCGACGTAGTCGATCACAGGGGCAGCATCGGTCTCCGGGTCTACCAGAGAGAAGAGGGGGAAGAAACAATAAATACAGAGCAAACAATGCATCACAAGGCATAACATGGCGATAGGCAGAGCTAGGGTTGTCCTAACGGTACTACACATTGCAGATGGAGGGGATAAACAACCGAGGATGAATCCCCTGCGTTAGACGAATTCCGAATAGATGAAAGCGAGGGGACAGTTCCATGTTCAGCATGCTAGGGGCATGTGACAGGTGAATGGACCACGCATTCGGATTCGTGGGATTTTTTCTGAGCAACTTTCATATAGAAAACATTTTCATCGGAGATACGGTTTAATTTCTATGAATTTTCAAAGATTAAAGCATTTCCAGAAATTAGTTAAATTGACAGAAAATGAAATATGACGTCAGCATGAGATGTTGATGACGTCAGCAGTCAAGAGGACTGCTGACTAGGTCAAACTAACCAGTGGGTCCCACATGTCATACACAGAGGGCTAACAGTGGGTTATTTTAATTAAACGAAGTTAATTAGCAGTAGGGCCCCACATGTCAGTGACTGATTAGGCTAACTAATTAGTTTTAATTATTAAAAATGTTTTAATTAGTTTAATTACACGGTTGGGCCCGCGTGTCAGTGACACTGTGTGCCCAGTCAGCACAGTTGACCACGGTCAACATGGTCAACTAGGCCCATGGTGCCCACAGGCAGTGACCCAGAGGCGGGCCCTAGGTGCGCCACGTCGGTGGCGTCGGGGGTTTCGCCGCTGGCGTCCAAAACAGCGGCGGGTCTCGCCGGACTTCGCCGGAATCGCGCCACAGCGGGGTCATTAGGCGCAGGACTTGGCGCGTTCGAACAAGGAGAGCTCGTCGCGTCGCACGGTGAGGCCGGCCGGAGCTGGAGCTGCCGGAAACGGCGCCGGCGACGAGCGTGGACGGCGGTTGGCTTCGGGCCTCATCGGGGACGAGGCTACGGGCATTCAAAAGGGGAGTGGGGTAGCAACCATTCGAGGTCTCAGCCGAGGCTGGGATGGACGGAGTCATCGCCGGCGACATGGATGGCGGAGGCCCGAAGCACGACGAGCTTGCTAACGGCGCAATGCCGAGCAAAACGAGCGGTGCTGAGTACGTATGCGTCTACACGTGCAGGCGAGCATGGTGGATACACTTGCGTGGGCGTTCAGTCAACGGAACGTGGCCGGCGATGAGCTCAGCGGAGGCGAGCTCAGGCATGTGGGGAACGGTGCCTACGGGCACGACAACAGCGAGAAGACGGAGGGGAGAGAGGCGAGGCTCACCGGGCGGCTACGTAAAGCCCCTAGAAGGTTAGTAGCAGCAACACGCGTCGCCGAAGTCGAAGGGGATCGCCGGAGCAGAGGCGGAAGGAGGGCGACTCGATCCGCTGCCTTTGGTGCTCCTCGAGCTCAATGGCTAGGCGTAGTCGAGGTAGGGGTCGACAGTGCGTCTTGTGGACGTGCTGGCGAGGCACGGGGTGGCCGGTGGCCACGTGGTCGACGAAGAACGGCGGCGATGGCGCTCGACAGAGGGGGAGTGGAGCGAGCGAGCGAGAGGAGAGGGGAGAGGTGGAGAGGACGAGGGAGAGAGAGGGCAAGTGGGCGAGTGGGGAGGGAGCCCGAGGCGTCAGGGCCTTATCCCCTCTTGCCGGCGACATGGAGTATGGGGCGGCGCGCGCGGTCTAGCGGGGACGAGCGGGACGTGCCTGGTCGGACGAACAGGGGGGAGGGGGAAACAGGGGAGAGGTAGGTGGGTCGGCCTGGGTGGGTTAGGTGGGCCGACCCAGGTGTCCAGGGAGGGGGTTCCTCTTTCCTCTCCCTTTTCTCTTTTTTCCTTTTTATTTTTTTAAAGCTTTTCTGTTTTAGCTATTTTCGGCCACATAGGCATTTTGCAAAAATGTTGGATCACCACCAATATTACCAGGAGAATATTTTACACATGATGAACATTTTAGTTTTCATGTTTGAGCATTTTTGAAATTCACTCAGAATTTGAAATTGAATTGAACTGGAATTTGTAAAGAGAGAGAACCAAGGATGATCAAACACTTGTTTAGCAAAATGATTAACTTAACCCGAGGGGTTACTGTAGCAACATTACACCGGGGTGTTACAACTCTCCTCCTCTAAAAGAAATTCTCGTCCCGAGGATTAAGAGGTAGAAGGGAATAGGTCAGGGTATTCAGCATGGAGGTTATCCTCACGTTCCCAAGTGGCTTCATCTTTAGAATGATTTGACCATTGCACCTTGAGGAACTTGGTAACTTTCTGGCGTGTTCGACGCTCAGCTTCTTCAAGAATGCAGATCGGATGCTCTTTGTATGTGAGATCATCTTGAACTTCAATCAATTCCAGATCCACTTCACGTTCCGGATCCTTGAAGCATTGACGAAGTTGCGACACGTGGAAGACGTCATGGACGTGAGAGAACTGAGGTGGCAACTCCAATTGATAAGCCACCAGTCCACGACGGGCGAGGATGCGGAAGGGACCAATGTAGCGCGGAGCTAGCTTGCCCTTGACTACGAACCGATGAGTGCCTCTCAAAGGAGTGACACGCAGATAAGCTTGTTCAGCAGGTTGATAAGTTGAAACCCAGTGTTTCGGGTCATAGTTTCTCTTCTGGTGGGACTGGGCCGCCTTGAGATTATGCCAGACAATGTGAACCTGCTCTTCAGCTTGTTGAATAATGTTTGGACCAATGAGCGTCCGTTCCCCAGTTTCTGACCAATTCAGAGGGGTTCGGCACTTACGTCCATAAAGCACTTCGAAGGGTGCCATCTTCAGGCTGGCTTGATAGCTGTTGTTATAAGAGAACTCCACATAAGGCAGAGATTCTTCCCATTTCTTACCAAAATAAATAACACAAGCTCGAAGCATGTTTTCAAGAATTTGATTGACTCGCTTGACATGGCCTCGGTATTGGGGATGATAAGAAGTGCTCCAGGTAATATGAGTTCCCATTGCCTGTTGGAAACTATCCCAAAACTTTGAAGTGAATATACTGCCACGGTCTGAAGTGATCTCCTTCGGAATGCCGTGGAGTGACACAATTCGGGAGATATACAAGTTTGCTAATTGACTAGCAGTGATAGTCTCCTTGACTGGCAGAAAGTGAGCAACCTTCGAGAATTGGTCGATGACGACAAAAATAGCATTGTTACCTTTCTGATACTTGGGAAGGCCAGTGACAAAGTCCATCTAAATCTTATCCCATTTCCATTCAGGAATAGGGAGAGGTTGCAGAAGTCCAGCCGGTTTCTGATGTTCTGCTTTGACGCAACGACAAACGTCACATTCCTCGATATATCGACAATATCTTGCTTCATCTTGGACCACCAATATTTCTGACGAATGTCTAAGTACATCTTGGTACTTCCCGGATGAATATAGAGAGGGGTGTCATGCGCTTCTTTCATCACCTTCTCTGTGATAAGCTCGAATCGGGGTACCACAATGAGATCTTTGAAGTATTAGGTTCCATCTTCACCAAGTGAAAAATCTCTGGATTTCTCTAAGGCAAGATCCTTTTTCATCAGATCAACATGAGCATCTTTGGCTTGAGCAGACTTAATTGCTTTGAGAAGAGTTGGTTCCAGGACAAGGCTATTCAGAGAACCCTGTGGAACTAGTAGAAGGTTCAGCTTGCATAGATCTTCATAAAGGCGGGGTTGAGCTTTGTAGACCATGTGATTATTGCAATAACACTTACGGCTCAGAGCATTGGCCATTACATTAGCCTTACCAGGGGTATAGGATATACCGCAGTTGTAGTCAGCAATAGCTTCCATCCATTGCTGCTGATGGAGGTTCAGATCTGGCTGAGTAAACAGGTACTTCAGACTCTGATGATTAGTGAAGATCTCGCAACGATTACCGAGAAGGTACTATCGCCATAGCTTCAATGCATAGATAAACGCAGCAAGCTCAAGGTCATGAACTGGGTAGTTCTCTTCATGAGGACGCACTTGACGAGAGGCATAAGCAATCACTCTGCGCTCTTGCATTAGGACATAGCCTAATCCTTGACACAAAGCGTCGCACTAGATGACAAAGTCCTTGCGAGAATCAGGGGGAGCAAGCACTGGGGCAGATGTCAGCTTGTCTTTGAGTGCCTGGAAACTTTCCTGACATTTGTCTATCCAATCGAACTTAACGCCTTTGGGAAGTAGATTGGTCAGTGGCTTGGCGATCATGGAGAAGTTCTCGACAAAGCGGCAACAATAGCTGGCTAGACCGAGAAAGCTTCTGACTTGCTTGACAGTCTTCGGAGGGGTCCAGTCAAGAATAGCCTGAACTCGCTCTGGGTTGACGGCAATACCATCCTTGGAGATGACATGACCAAGGTAGGTGACTTCGGGTAACCAAAAATCGCACTTGGAATACTTGGCATAAAGTTGATGTTCTCGAAGCTTCTCTAGAATAAGTCGAAGATGTTTAGCATGTTCTTCGAATATACCAGAATATCATCCAAATAGACTACAACGAACTTGTCGAGGTAATCCATGAATATGTAGTTCATCAGACGAGAGAATGTGCTTGGAGCATTAGTCAAGACAAAAGACATGACAGTGTACTCGTAAGAACCATAACGAGTGACGAATGTGGTCTTTGGAATATCCTCTTCACGAACACGGATCTGGTGGCAACCCAACCTCAAGTCGAGTTTAGAGAATATTGATGAACCAGCTAGTTGATCATACAGATCATTGATCCGAGGAAGGGGATATTTGTTCTGAATTGTAGCTTGGTTGATAGGACGGTAGTCTTGGACCAAACGATTCGTTCCATCCTTCTTCTTTACAAAGAGAGAAGGTGCTCCCCAAGCTGAGGAACTTGGACGAATGAATCCACTGCGAAGAGACTTGTCGATTTCCTCCTTAAGGTCAAGGATCTCATGAGGCGGCATCTTGTAGGGTCGTTTGGCAATAGGAACAATGCCTGGTTTCAAGTCGATGATGAACTCGACAGCCCGAGCAGGATGTATTCCTGGAAGTTCTTCTGGAAAGACGTCTAGGAAGTCGCGAACAACTGGAATCATTTCAATTCCCTCTAGAGGTCTTGCGTTCAACACATTCAAGACATAAAGTCGTGCTTCGGCGTTTTGAACAAGTTGAGCATGGTAGCTTACTATCTCATCGGAAGGATGTAGGAGGTGAACGACCTTGGTGGCACAACTGATAGAAGCAGTATGCGCTTTCAACCATTCCATTCCCAGAATGAGGTCAATATTGGAAGACTCTAGAATAATGGGACAAACAAGGAATTCCAACCCTTCAATCTCAACGGAAACGTTGCGACCAATCATGGTAGTTTGACATCGGCCCGCAGGGATGCATACCACTATCAGAGTGTTCATGGGCTCGCATCAAATGTCGTGTGTGTATGCAAACTTTTCTGACATGAATGAATGCGATGCTCCTGAATCAAATAAAACAGATGCTGGTAGTGAATTAACAAGGAGAGTATCCATCACAATAGCAAGTTGGTCTTGAGCTTCATTCAGATCAATGTTGTTAGTCTGCCCATGACCATATGGTCTGGCATTGTGGTTGCGGGGTTGATTGATACCACGAGCATTAGAAGGCAGAGCCAGCTAATTCTGATTCTGAGGGCAGTTCCTGGAGCAGTGACCCAGAAGGCCACACTTGAAGCACAGACCTTCATTGGGATTGGGAGCAGAAGCTTGGGGTGGTACAGCCCAAAGGGGCTGCCTCTGCGGTGGAGGAGGCAGGCGAGGTGCGGCATAGGACTGTCTTGGTGCAGGTGCAGCTCGACGATACATGCTGTGGGGAATCCATATCCGACGCTTTTGTGCTGACAGGCCCGAAGACGAGCCAGCGTCACGGCTGCACCTAAGGGATCCCTGGTGTTCCTGAAGACCAGTCTCAACCTGAATAGCCTTGTTCACCAAGGTGGCGAAGTCGGCAAAGTCATGATCGAGCAGTGCTAGCTTAATATCAGGGTGAAGTCCATCACGGAACTTTTCTTGCATACGAGCATTAGTTGCAATGTCTTCTTCAGCATAACGAGACAAGTCCAGAAATTCCCGCTGATAAGCATCTACAGTATTGTTGCCTTGGGTGAGGTGGACGAACTCTCGCTTCTTCCTGTCCATGATTCCCTGAGGAATGAAGTGGGCAAGGAAAGTACCTTGGAAATCCGGCCAAGTGATGACCGTTCCAGTAGGCAGGATACGCCTGTGGCCGTCCCACCATTGAGCAGCGGGACCCTTCAGAAAGAAAGATGCAAAGGTGACATAGCTAGCAGGGGCCACACTACAGACTCCATTTCATACGTGATGTCGCGGAGCCAGTCATCAGCATCAAGGGGTTGAGTTGAGCTGCGGTAAATAGTTGGGTTGAGACGCATGAAGTACTACAGGGTTCCTAGGGTTGGCTGTTGATTCATGTTCGGACGAGGAAACTGAGCCATCATTCCTTCCATGAACTGGCGGTTCAGCTCAAATTGTTGCATCATTCCAGCAAAGAATTCGGGTGGTGGTGGATCGTTGGCACCACGGCCATGACCAACAGGCCTAACCATCCTGCTAAGATGTAACAGTGGGTAGTTCAGCATTGAGCATTTGCAAAGATAAGGATCATTCATGATGAAGCATGCATAATCAAAGAGGTATGATGGATACCACTTTGTTGTCATCACGACAGTGTGTACACTATCTAGAATACTATTCTAAGGAAAAACTATGGCTTATCCAGCTTTGGGGTGAATGTGGTCACGGGATCCTAATGTTATAGTTAGTAAAACCATTTTAACCCGAATAGAAGAGAGATCAGAGTCCCAGAGTATAGACGAGGAGTAAAAGATCCTAATATCACCCAATGGCGACGTGGGCCCGTAAGACACATAGCCATGTTAGTAAAAGTTTTTTAGTGACTAGACTCAACTTCAGCGAAGGAGTTGGAAAGGGGGCTACCTACAGGAAGTTGGCTCTGATACCAACTTGTGACACCCTTGATTCAATCATACACTAATCATACACGCAAATGTGTATGATCAAGATCAAGGACTCACGGGAAGATATCACAACACAACTCTAGACACAAATTAAAATAATACAAGCTTTGTATTACAAGCCAGGGGCCTCGAGGGCTTGAATACATAAGCTCAAATACACAAGAGTCAGCGAAAGCAATAATATCTGAGTACAGACATGAGTTAAACAAGTTTGCCATAAGAAGTCTAGCACAAAAACAACATCAATCAAAAAGGCAATGCCTCCTGCCTGGGAGCCTCCTAACTACTCCAAGTCGTCAGTGGTCGTCACATAGTAGTAGGCACCCTCGGGGTAGCAGTAGTCATCAGTGGTGTCGTCTGGCTCCTAGGATCTGTCATCTGGTCACAACAATCGGGTATGGGGGAAAAGAGGTAGGAAAGCAGCCGTGAGTACTCATCCAAAGTACTCGCAAGACTTACATCAGATCTAAACTAAGTATGCATCTGTATCAAAGGAAATGGGCTGTATCTATGGACTGAACCGCAGAATGCCACAAAGAAGGGGAAAGCCTAGCCTATCGAAGACTAGCGTCTTCCAGCATCTTCAAGCATCTTGCAGCATGTAGAAGAGTATAGATCAACATAATGTAAAGTAGTAGTGTTATCAACCTCGGCGACAAAGCAATCCTAGAGCCATACTATCCATTTCTCCTATCCATTTGTCATCACAATCCACTTCTCATAACCATTTCTCATCTCAAGTATCTAGTTCTAGTTGTATCAATCGGGATACAACTCCAAGTGTCCATTACCGTAGGACAGGCTATCGATAGATGTTTTCTTCCCTGCAGGGGTGCACCAACTTACCCATCACGCTCGATTAACTCCAGCTGGACACACTTTCCTGGGTCATGCCCGGCCTCGGCCAAACAATACGCCGCAACCCGACCTAGGCTTAATAGAGAGGCCAGCACGCTGGACTAAACCTATGTGAAAGTGCAACTATCCCTAGGTGGTTTTGGTAATTCATAAGAACATATAGCTCATTGAGCTAATGCTATTCCAAGATGATCATTTCAGGAAAGCTCATTGATTGGCATGGCATGGATGGTGAAAGTATAACCCTCAAAATGCTAAGGACAAAGGATTGGCTCTAGCTCATATGCTCAAGACTCTTCATTTTACATTTTAGTGGTCCAAGATCACATTGAGTCCATAGGAAAAGCCAATACTATCAAGGAGGGATGAGGTGTTGCTTAATGAGCCTCTTGCTTCATGTGCTTAATGATATGCTCCAAAATCCTCAGCTACTTTCCCATATCCACTTTTGACCTAAACCCAAAGCCAAACTCGGCCCTACCGATTCTTTCAACCTGGCGCCACCGAGTTTCACTTGTCATAAGACACTGCCAAACCCTAGCAAATCAGTTCTACCGATAGGGATCTCGGTCTCACCGAGATGGGGTTGCAATTTCTGTTTCCTTTTCATAACTTTTCGGTCTCACCGAAAGAGCGGATCGGTCCCACCGAGATTGCAATGCAAACTCTCTGTTTCCTTTTTGTAACTTTTCGGTCTCACCGAAAGAGCAAATCGGTCCCACCAAGTTTGCCTAACCAACCCTCTGGTTAGCTTATTACCAAATCGGTCTCACCAAGTTTGTGTAATCGGTCTCACCGAGATTACATTATGCCCTAACCCTAACCATATCGGTCCTACCAAGTTGCATGTCAGTCCCACCGAAAATCTCTAACGGTCACTAGGTTTACTATTTTGGTCCGACCGAGTTTGTTGATTCGGTCCCACCGAGATTTGTAAATTGTGTGTAACGGTTGGATTTTGTGTGGAGGCTATATATACCCCTCCACCTCCTCTTCACTCGTGGAGAGAGCCATTAGAACACATCTACACTTCCAACTCATATGTTCTAAGAGAGAACCACCTACTCATGTGTTGAGGCCAAGATATTCCATTCCTACCACATGAATCTTGATCTCTAGCCTTCCCCAAGTTGCTTTCCACTCAAATCTTCTTTCCACCAAATCCAAATCCCGTGAGAGAGAATTGAGTGTTGGGGAGACTATCATTTGAAGCACAAGAGCAAGGAGTTCATCATCAACACACCATTTGTTACTTCTTGGAGAGTGGTGTCTCCTAGATTGGCTAGGTGTCACTTGAGAGCCTCCGACAAGATTGGGCAGTTGAACCAAGGAGTTTGTAAGGGCAAGGAGATCGCCTACTTCGTGAATATCTACCGCTAGTGTGGCAAGTCCTTCGTGGGCGATGGCCATGGTGGGATAGACAAGGTTGCTTCTTCGTGGACCCTTCGTGGGTGGAGCCGTCCATGGACTCACGCAACCGTTACCCTTCGTGGGTTGAAGTCTCCATCAACATGGATGTAGGATAGCACCACCTATCCGAACCACGGGAAAAACATCCGTGTCTCCAATTGCGTTTGAATTCTCCAAACCCTTCCCTTTACATTCTTGCAAGTTGCATGCATTACTTTCCGCTGCCAATATACTCTTTGCATGCTTGCTTGAATTGTGTGATGATTGCTTGACTTGTCCTAGAGTAGCTAAATTTTGTCAAGAACTAAAATTGGGAAAAGGTTAAGTTTTTATTTGGTCAAGTAGTCTAATCACCCCCCCTCTAGACATACTTTCGATCCTACAAGTGGTATCAGAGCCTTGGTCTCCATTTGCTTTGATTTCCATAGCTTTTGGTGGCCATAGCCTTGGTTTCACAACCTAGGAGAGTATGGCGTCTAGCGAGGGAAATTATCACTGTAGAGGTCCGTACTTTGATGGTACTAATTTTGCTAGTTGGAAGCATAAAATGAAAATGCATATTCTTGGACATAACCCCGCCGTTTGGGCTATTGTGTGTGTTGGTTTGCAAGGTGACTTCTTTGATGGGAGAGAACCAAACCGTGAAGCTACCGCGGATGAGTTGAAGATGTTGCAATACAATGCTCAAGCTTGTGATATCCTCTTCAACGGATTGTGCCCTGAAGAATTCAACAAAATCAGCCGTCTTGAGAATGCAAAGGAAATTTGGGACACTTTGATTGATATGCACGAAGGTACCGACTTCGTCAAGGAATCCAAATTGGATGTGCTTCAAAGTCAACTTGACAAGTTCAAAATGAAGGATGGCGAAGGTGTCGATGAAATGTACTCTAGGCTTGCTCTCGTCACAAATGAGATTGTCGGCTTAGGAAGTGAAGAGATGACCGATAGATTCATCATCAAGAAGATTCTAAGAGCCTTGGATGGAAAATATGATACCGTGTGCACATTGATCCAAATGATGCCCAATTACAAAGATCTCAAGCCAACGGAGGTAATTGGAAGAGTTGTTGCTCATGAGATGTCACTTAAGGATAAAGAGGAACTTCACAACAAATCAAGTGGTTCCTACAAAGCCTCATGTGAAGCCCGTACATCATCAAGTGAGAAACAAAACTTCAATGAAGAATTGAGCTTAATGGTGAAAAACTTAAACAAGTTCTACAAGAGTAGAAGCAAAGATAGAAGCTCCAAGTCAAGGTCCTACAACGACAAAAGATCTTCTAGTCGAGAGCGAAACTGCTACAATTGTGGAAGACCCGAACACTATTCCGATGAGTGTACGGCTCCCTACAAGAGAAGAGAAGACTCTCCAAAAAGAAGAAGCAAAAGAGAAGAATCACCACCAAGAGAGAGAAGGAGTAGAGATGATCGTTATGAACGAAGACACTCACGGAGAAGCAAGGATTCGGAAAGGAAGGAAAAATCATTAAGGAGCTACACAAAACAAAGACATCAAGCTCATGTTGGTGAATGGGTATTCGGCTCCGACTCCGACAACCACTCCTAGAGAAGTTATCACTCCGATTCCAAATATACTCAAGATGAAGGTGTTGCCGGTCTAGCACTTGTGTCAACCAACTCCTACGATATATTTTACTCACCAAATGAAGGAATTGGAAGATGCTTCATGGCCAAAGGTCCTAAGGTAACACACCCCGAGTATGTTGATTTTAATAGTGATGAAGATGACTTGTTAGGTGATGATGATTTACTTGTTGACAACTCTAGTGATGAATACTATGATGAAATGTCAATTAATCATGCTAATCAAGATAAAACGAATGACAATGATAAGGAGAAGATTGAGGCTCTAACTAAAGAACTAAACACTCTTAAGTTAGCTCATGAAACTATCTTCGAAGATCATCGAGAACTTTTAAGAGCTCATGAGAAGTTACGCTTTGAAAATCTCAATCTTGAGCAAGAGCATGAGTTTTTAAAGGAAATCAATGATGATCTCCGCAAGAAAAGTTCTTCTTACATTGCCAAGTGTTTACTCTTATCCACTTACATGCCTCAAGTCAAGTCTAGTAACAAGAACAAGAAAGATTCTTCCTCTAGTAGTAACAATGATCATGCTAAATCCAATATTGTTGCTTCTAGTAGTTCTCTTGATTCCACTAATGATTCTCTTAGCCAAGTTACACTTGAGCAAGAAAATAGCTTATTGAAGGGAATTATAGAGAAAGGAGTGTACGAAAGCCTTGCCGGGAGTAAGCAATTCGAGGAAATTGTGCGCAAGCAAGGAAGGCACCGGAAGAATCAAGGTGTTGGTTTTGAATGAAAGTTCAATGCCAATGGAGTTGAGTGGGAAGAAGATCAATACCCCAAGACAAAGTTTGTTCCTCAACAAGAGAAGTATGATCCTACTTGCTTCAAGGTGACACAAGCTCAAGATGATCTTCCACCACAAGACTACAAGCAAAAAGGCAAGGACAAGCTTCAAGAGGAAATTGATGCATTTGAAGAAGCTCCTAAGACCTTAGTCAAGTGGATTCCCAAGACCACTTCAAGTTCCACTTCATCAAGTACGACTACAACTCCAAGGATTCCCATCAAGATGGTGTGGATCCAAAAGAAGAAGAACTAGAGAGTTCTTGAGGGTGACTCCGCCAACATACTTCACTCTTATCATTTTGGCAAGAACAAGTGCAATCAACTTCCACATATTGCACTAGTTCAAGGAGTCACAAACCCTCTTGTTGGTAAGACAAGGGACAAGGTAACCTAAAAGTTTTCATGGACATCATCTTGTGTGTGCATCACTCTATGTCTATGGATATCCTTTTTTGTTCCTTGAGGGACTAACCCATGTAGGTATTGAAAGTGTAAATTCACTCAAATGGATAGCTCCAAGTGATCTACATCAACATTGAGCATCCACACCTTCAACATCTACATGAAGTCATCATCGACAAAACCCAAGGTTAGTTCATCCCTCTTAGGGGGGATATCACATCTAGGGGGAGCTTTACTCTAAGACTTGAGCTAAAGCAACTCTAAAGATGTGAACACAACAATGCTTTATGTAAAAGTGGTAACCCCACTCGAGCTTAAACGATGAGTATGACCTATGATCAAGTGTTCTCACTTGACTCCTAAGTCAGTATACTCATATATAGATGACCTAGTCATCGCCAATTGCTTGATAGATGCTAGAATTGGTTGTGCATGCTTTGTCACATATTTCAATTGCCATTTTATTGTGTGAGCATGTTGCTTGCATATTTTACTCATTCGAGGACATCCACTTGTTGATTTGATTGTTTTGCTTTATTTCCTTTTGCCAAGTGGATGGACAAGAATGCCTAAGAACCTCCTCTACCTATCTATGCTTTTCTCGTCTCAAACTCTATTCATGCTACATCACAAAATTTGATCTAGTCAGATTCGAACCACTCTGTGTGAGGAGCACTTGGAGTCCCCGATTCGTCATAGACTTAAACTTCCAAAACCTCTTTGTGATTCTCGGTCTGACCGATATCCTACTTTCGGTCCTACCGAGATCATTAAGTTGATCTGAATTTTCGATCTCGGTGCAACCGATTTGAACCATTCGGTCACACCGAGTTGCAATAACTATATATAGTTTTGCATCTCGGTGCCACCGAGTTGTTCCACTCGGTCACACCGATAGGGTCGGGCTATATATAGGCACAGGCAAAAATTTGTAAATGTCTTCGAACCCCTTCGCCCGCGCGATACCTCGCTCTGCCAACGTGGTCTCCGGATCGTCTCCTCGCCGCCAGCCGCCTCTGGTCGCTGGTCTCCATCGCCGTCAACAGAATTCAACCCCGCCGTTGCCGCCGTAGCGAGTCTCCGCCGAACTAGGGTATGGACTCGATCTTTGTGCTATCCCCAATCTGATTCCTAGCACATTGTGATCATATTGATTCTAGCCATGATTGAAACACTCCTATCCAGTCAATGCGTTCATAGAATAGGATTGATTCGAAAACTTTAGGGTTAGGTTTCCGACGAAACCATCTCGGACCCACCGAGTTGAAAAACTCGGTCCCACCGATTTGGCTCATGCCATTGCACAAGTGAGACTCGGTCTGACCGAGAATTACTAATCGGTGTGACCGATTTTGGAACTTTGTGAAATCCTAGCAGTCTCGGTGCCACCGAACTGTGACTCGGTCTGACCAAGTTCACTAGTTTAGGTTCCAAAACTACTTCGGTATCACCGAGTTTAAAAATCGGTAGATCCGAAATGATTTCTATGGGAAACTAAAACTAAGATTTTGAATCATTCTTTTGCAAAAATCTCTGCATTTTGTGATGCGCATCCACTCTACCTCATATATAAACTGTTCACAGGGTTAGCAGTCAGCTTGTTCATCATGTCAGATCAGAGTGATAGCCAAAACCTGTCAGAGCAGCAAGTGCACATGAGTGAGGGTACTAGTCCCTCCCGTTCCTTAGATGAAGGCAACAGGAGCACTCCTAGTAACTTGCCAAAAGCTGCCACCAGACAAAGGAAGAAAAAGAACCTCAGAATCAGAGGATGAGGACTATGTGGCAGAAGAAGAAGCCACTTCCAAGAAAGTGGTTAAGAAGGAATATAGCACTGCTACTGCCACCAAGCCAGGCATGAAGCAAAAGGTTCCTGCAAATAGAATTCCAATGTCTAAGGCCAGAGCATCTACTCAAGTCCCTTCGGGATCTGAACCCAAAGAGGCTGCTGCAGAAGGGAAGAAGAGGAAGGAGAGGATCAAAAAGACCACTGCTAGAGTGCTTGGGATATCCTCAATCATGAGAGATTCTGAAGAGGAAGAGGAAGAAGAGGTTGCTGCACCAGCACCCAAGGCACAAAAGCTGATGGGTGATGCTATAAGATCAGGGGCTACTGCATCCAAGCCCAAGGAAGCACCCAAGGCTGCATCAAAGGCCAAGACAGCTCCAAAGAGGAACACAAGGAGCATACCAGCTGCTGAAAAGAACAAGGCCCCAGTTCCTGACACTGCAGAAGAAGAGGAAGGCCAAGTTCTCGGGAAGCTAAAGCCCAAGATCCCAGACCACAATGATGCTCACCCTGTGGCTGAGGACATGAAGATCAGAAGAGATTCAGGGCTGAGAAAGTGGAGAGCAGAAGATCCATATGCTATTAGGAGAAGAACTGTTGTTGACTACAGGTTCCACACAAAGGAACAACAGGACTTCTATGAGCCAGTTCTGTTGGACAAGAAGCCCATAGTTTGTGACATGAAATGGGTAGACTAGGAGTACATCAAGGACAATGAAGAGCACTATCCTGGAGTGCAAGACAGCTTCAAGGCTTGTGGAGTAGCTGACTTTGTTGGGCAGAAGCTCACAAAGTGGAATGAAGAGCTGATCATGTAGTTCTACTCCACAGCACACTTCTATCCAGATGGAAGGATTGTGTGGATGTCAGAAGGAATAAGGTATCAATCAACAGTTGCTGAGTGGGCACAGCTCATCAATGCCCCAAAGGAGCATGAGGATGACTTGGACATATATGCCAAGAAGAAGATGGACCATAACTCCATGTCCAACATGTACAAGGAGATCCCAAACAAGGCACTTGATACTTTCAAGTTTGGGTCAGTACACTATCTTCTGTCAGGGCTGCCAACCATAAATTGGATTCTGAGGCACACTTTATTGCCTAAGTCAGGAGATCACAAGATGATCAGAGGCCATGCAATCAACTTGCTTCATATCTTTGATGTGCCACAAAAATTCAAAGTCATGAGCCTCATGGTAGAAACAATCAAGAGAACTGCAGTAGATCAGAAGAGGAGCTGTGGTTATGCCCCTCAGATCCAAGAGTTGATAAACTCCAAGATGGGCACAGGCATATACTTATTGGACAAGGAACATTTGCCTATTCATCCAGACTTTGAGGATAATCAAGTTGTGATGAACAAGGATGAACCATCATCAGCCCATGCACAAGCATAGAAGGAGAAGGCAAGGAAGGAGAAAGCTGCCAAGATGCCAACTCAAGAGGAGGCATCTGAGTACTTCTTGAAAACCAAGCAGGCGCAGCTTAGTTACTTAATTGCATCCACACTGAGGATTGAGAAAGGACTGGCCACCCTCACTCAGAATCAAGTGAGCTTAGAGAGGATCATAGAACAAAAGTTCTATGACATGGATGTCAAAGTAACAGAGATCCAGTCTGCAGTGGAGCAACTTCAAGATGACATGCAGGAGAGGAGAGGGAAGACTACAACTGATGCATTTGCCAGAGTGCCACGAGCTCAGAGGTCGACTGCAGTGCCAATTCCTGACACCAGAGGCACCACCTCAGCTCCAGCCACAGCACCAGCCCAACCAGCTCCAGCTCCAACCACGTCTATAGAAGCCTTCGTCCTTGGAGTGATCCAGACTCCACCACCACCAGAAGATCAAGCCTGAGTGTCGATCTAGCACTATACATTTTCTAGGAACTTTTTGGTAACTTGTTGCCAAAGGGGGAGAAAAATGTATAGATCATAGGCTTCGAGAGAGAGTGTGTTGCTTTTATTCTCTCTTGCTTTATTTGGTGGTTTTTCAAACTTTGTTTGCTTTTGGTTGAGATACTTTGATATGCTTGTGAGACATTGATGATCATGTGTTTGATCATAAGCTACACTTATGAATGCTTGATATTATCCTATCTATCTTATGTGATCATTCACTTTTCTTGGTGATGAGTGCATGTATTTAATTCTTATCATTTTGAGCGCTCCACCAAGATGTATGTGACATGGAAGAGTAACCCATGACTCTAACTCTTTGTGCATTTGCAGTCCAAAGCAAATTTTAAATATGCACAAATTTAGGGGGAGCTCTTACTTATCACATACTTCTCAAAGCAACGATATATTTCATTCTTATTATTATTTGTCGAAGCTTTGATCTATATGTTGTCATCAATTACCAAAAAGGGGGAGATTGAAAGTGCAACTATCCCTAGGTGGTTTTGGTAATTCATAACAACATATAGCTCATTGAGCTAATGCTATTCCAAGATGATCATTTTAGGAAAGCTCAATGATTGGCATGGCATGGATGGTGAAAGTGGAACCCTCAAAATGCTAAGGACAAAGGATTGGCTCTAGCTCATATGCTCAAGACTCTTCATTTTACATTTTAGTGGTCCAAGATCACATTGAGTCCATAGGAAAAGCCAATACTATCAAGGAGGGATGAGGTGTTGCTTAATGAGCCTCTTGCTTCATGTGCTTAATGATATGCTCCAAAATCCTCAGCTACTTTCCCATATCCACTTTTCACCTAAACCCAAAGCCAAACTCGGCCCTACCTATTCTATCAACCCGGTGCCACCGAGTTTCACTTGTCATAAGCCACTGCCAAACCCTAGCAAATCGGTTCTACTGATAGGGATCTCGGTCTCACCGAGATGGGATTGCAATTTCTCTATTTCCTTTTCATAACTTTTCGGTCTCACCGAAAGAGCGGATTGGTCCCACCGAGATTGCAATGCAAACTCTCTTTTTCCTTTTTGTAACTTTTCGGTCTCACCGAAAGAGCAAATCGGTCCCACCGAGTTTACCTGACCAACCCTCTGGTTAGCTTATTACCAAATCGGTCTCACCGAGTTTGTGTGGTCTCACCAAGATTACGTTATGCCCTAACCCTAACCATATCGGTCCTACCGAGTTGCATGTCAGTCCCACCGAAAATCTCTAACGGTCACTAGGTTTACTATTTCGGTTCGACCGAGTTTGTTGATTCGGTCCCATCGAGATTGGTAAATTGTGTGTAACGGTTGGATTTTGTGTGGAGGCTATATATATCCCTCCACCGCCTCTTCACTCGTGGAGAGAGCCATCAGAACACATCTACACTTCCAACTTATATGTTCTGAGAGAGAACCACCTACTCATGTGTTGAGGCCAAGATATTCCATTCCTACCACATGAATCTTGATCTCTAGCCTTCCCCAAGTTTCTTTCCACTCAAATCTTCTTTCCACCAAATCCAAATCCTGTGAGAGAGAATTGAGTGTTGGGGAGACTATCATTTGAAGCACAAGAGCAAGGAGTTCATCATCAACACACCATTTGTTACTTCTTGGAGAGTGGTGTCTCCTAGATTGGCTAAGTGTCACTTGGGAGCCTCCGACAAGATTGGGGAGTTGAACCAAGGAGTTTGTAAGGGCAAGGAGATCGCCTACTTCGTGAAGATCTACCGCTAGTGAGGCAATTCATTCGTGGGCGATGGCCATGGTGGGATAGACAAGGTTGCTTCTTCGTGGACCCTTCGTGGGTGGAGCCCTCCGTGGACTCGCACAACCGTTACCCTTCGTGGGTTGAAGTCTCCATCAAACGTGGATGTAGGATAGCACCACCTATCCGAACCATAGGAAAAACATCCGTGTCTCCAATTGCGTTTGAATTCTCCAAACCCTTCCCTTTACATTCTTGGAAGTTGCATGCTTTACTTTCCGCTGCCAATATACTCTTTGCATGCTTGCTTGAATTATGTGATGATTGCTTGACTTGTCCTAGAGTAGCTAAAATCTGTCAAGAACTAAAATTGGGAAAAGGTTAAGTTTTTATTTGGTCAAGTAGTCTAATCACCCCCCTCTAGACATACTTTCGATCCTACACTATGCCCCCAGGGGTCATGGGCCATCTCCCTGGGAACTCCTACACGTTGCATATGCGGCCGGTGAGCAGACCTAGCTACGTCCTTCAATAAGGCAGGAGCTTACGCAGTCCAACCCGGCGCACGTCACTCAGTCGCTGACATCGTTTAAGCTTCGGCTGATGCACACGATGCAGAATGCCCATACAATGCCCACGTGATGGTTAGTGCTATCAGGCCAGAGCCCCTCGGATCAAATATCCAAACCGTAGTGGATTAGGAGCACGCGGTAATGAGCAGAGACTCACGATCGATGTGACCCCGTCGCCCCGTCTCGAGTACTTGCGGCAAGGGCTAAGAATGCCCGGCCATGCCTCATAAGTATCTCACGGGCACCTTCTAGGTCAACCCGACTCCACATCACTCGCTATTAAGCTCGCACGGGTACCCCTCAGGGCCGACCCGTCTTTAGTAACATGGCTCGGTGCAAAGTCATAGTAACCATAGTAACTGTGTGTCTAACACCAAGGGGAAAACCCGAGGAATCACCCCCGGTGAATTCCACTCGATTTTATCATCAAGGTGAATGTAAGAGGATTCACCCTCGAGGTTCACACTTGAGGGGTTGCACGACAGAGCCGTAACGGAAGTGGTTAAGGAGGAAATCACCCTCGATAACCTCGACCGTATAACTACACTACAGAGATCTCATCAGGAGTGATGTAAGAGATTCCACCCTCAGCACTCGATGGTAACTCTGCAGAGTCATACAACTAGGGGGGTGATGTGCGGTGTCGAGGCCTCGACGTCGATCACATTGATCGAGTCATCGAACATCAAGCGAGGCAACTGGGACAAGGTGGGGTCACTGATGGATCTCTAACCAACCTATACTAAGCAGTTTAGGATAAGAAGGTAAGGTATGAAAGCAGGTAACAAAAATAGGATATGCACTAGAGTAGGATCAGAATGCAGTAGCAGTTCTAATGCAAGCCTAAGAGGGAAAGAAATGGGCGATATTGGAATGCTCATGGAGGGTTTGCTTGCCTGGTTGCTCTAGCAAGGAGGGGTCGTTGTCAACGTAGTCGATCACAGGGGCAACATCGGTCTCGGGGTCTACCGAAGAGAAGAGGGGGAAGAAACAGTAAATACAGAGCAAACAATGCATCACAAGGCATAACATGACGATAGGCAGAGCTAGGGTTGTCCTAACATAGTACTACATGTTGTAGACGGAGGGGATAAACATCCGAGGATGAATCCCCGGCGTTAGACGAATTCCGAACAGATGAAAGAGAGGGGATGGTTCCATGCTCAGCATGCTAGGGGCATGTGACAGGTGAATGGACTGCGCATTCGGATTCGTGGGAATTTTTGGAGCAACTTTCATATAGAAAACATTTTCATCGGAGTTACGGTTTAATTTCTATGAATTTTCAAAGATTAAAGCATTTCTAGAAAATTAGTTAAATTGACATAAAAGGAAATATGATGTCGGCATGACATGTTGATGATGTCAGCAGTCAACAGGACTGCTGACCAGGTCAAATTGACCAGTGGGTCCCACATGTCATACACAGAGGGCTAACAGTGGGTTATTTTAATTAAACAGAGTTAATTAGCAGTAGGGCCTCACATGTCAGTGACTGATTAGGCTAACTAATTAGTTCTAATTATTAAAAATGTTTCCATTAGTTTAATTACGCGGTGGGGCCCGCGTGCCAGTGACACTGTGTGCCCAGTCAGCACAGTTGACCACGGTCAACATGGTTAACTGGGCCCATGGGGCCCACGGGCAGTGACCCAGAGGCGGGCCCCAGGTGCGCCACGTCGGCGACGGCGGCGGTTTCGCCGCGGGTGACCAAAACAGCAGCGGGTCTCGCCGGACTTCGCTGGAATCACGCCACAGGGGGGTCATTAGGCGTGGGACTTGGCGCGTTCGAACGAGAAGAGCTCGCCGCGTCGCGCTGTGAGGCCGGCCGGAGCTGGAGCTGTCGGAAACGGCGCCGGCGATGAGTGTCGACGGCGGTTGGCTTCGGGCCTCATCGGGGACGAGGCTACGGGCGTTCAAAAGGAGCATGGGGTAGTGCATTCGAAAGCAGGGGCTCGGGCGCAGCCATTCAAGGTCTCAGCCGAGGCTGGGATGGACGGAGTCGTCGCCGGCGACATGGATGGCGGAGACCCGAGCCACGACGAGCTTGCAAACGGTGCAACGACGAGCAAAATGAGCGGTGCTGAGTACGTACGGCGTCTACACGTGCGAGCGAGCATGATGGACACGCTTGCGTGGGCGTTCGGTCACCGGAATGTGGCCGGTGATGAGCTCGGCGGAGGCGAGTTCGGACATGTGGGGAACGGCGCCTACGGGCGCGACAACGGCGGGAAGACGGAGGGGAAAGAGGCGAGGCTCACCGGGCGGCTACGTAAAGCCCTTGGAAGGTTAGTAGTAGCAGCAGGCATCGCCGGAGTCGAAGGGGATCGCCGGAGTAGAGGCGGAAGGAGGGCGGCTCGATCCTCTGCCTGCGGTGCTCGTCGAGCTCGATGGCGAGGCGTAGTCGAGATATGGGTCGACAGCGCGTCTTGTGGATGTGTTGGCGAGGCGCAGGATGGTCGGTGGCCGCCTGGTCGACGGAGAACGGCGGCGATGGCGCTCAGCAGAGGGGAAGAGGAGCGAGCGAGCGAAAGGAGAGGGGAGAGGTGGAGAGGACGAGGGAGAGAGAGGGCAAGTGGGCGAGTGGGGAGGGAGCTCGAGGCGTCAGGGCCTTATCCCCTCTCGCCAGCGACGTGGAGTACGGGGCAGCGCGCCCGGTCCGGCGGGGACGAGCGGGACGTGCCCGGTCGGACGAACAGGGGGGAGGGGGAAACAGGGGAGAGCTAGGTGGGTTGGCCTGGCTGGGTTAGGTGGGCCGACCCAGGTGGGTTCGGTCCAGGGAGGGGGTTCCTCTTTCCTCTCCCTTTTCTCTTTTTTCCTTTTACTTTTTTTAAAGCTTTTCTGTTTTAGCTATTTTAGGCCACATAGGCATTTTGCAAAAATTTTGGATCACCACCAATAAAACCAGGAGAATATTTTACACATGATGAAGATTTTAGTTTTCATGTTTGAGCATTTTTGAAATTCACTTAGAATTTGAAATTGAATTCAATTGGAATTTGAAAAGAGAGAGAACCAAGGATGATCAAACACTTGTTAAGCAAAATGATTAACTTAACCCGAGGGGTTACTGTAGCAACATTACATCGGGGTGTTATACGCTGGAGCACCCCGTGCGCATGGGCCCAACTTACCCCGTGCGCATTGGCCCTACATGATGGCCGGCCGAGGCTGCTGCTTTGGGCCTCCACTTTGTCCCCTTCCTCCACCTACCTATATATATCCCTCTCCCTCCTCCATTTAGACTTAGCAAAGGATATGACTTGATCTATGTGAGATTTGCTCCTTGTACCACTCCTCCTCTTGAGAGAGTGAGAGAGACCACTCCATTGGAGTTCAAGACCTCCTTTGGAGAAGATCCCCTTGTGGATTCAAGCCCTTCTCTTGGAGAAGACTATCATCAAGATCTCTTTCGTCATAGGATTGGGATCAACTAGTTACCTTGTATTTTTCCTTTGTTGTCCTTGAATCATTGTGACCTCTTGTGTGTTCTTGGATCTAGCATATGTGTGATTGGATCTAGTTAATTTGAGTGTTCCCCCTCTCTTGTGTTCTTCGTGTTATTCTTGTTCTTCATTGAATTTCCCCTCAAATTCGTGAAAGATCCATCTCGGGGTTCCACCCTACAACATCTTGGTGTCATGAGCCATGGTTTCTCACCAAATTGGAGCCCCCTCCTTGTTTTCTAGCATAATTTTGTTGTGTTCATCCCCAATTTCAAAAATCCCCACAAAAAATAGCCCCAATTTTTTTGTGGTTTGTTGTTTGATGTGGTTTTGTTGGATTTGATCCATGGATTTTCTTGGTTTCAAGTGGATCTAGCTTTCCCCCATTTTCCCCACCATCTATACCCAAAATCTCCCAAATTTTGCTCTACAAATCTTCAATTTCCGCCCCAAAATCGTGAAATTTCCGCCCACCCCGTGCCCACGGACCCCAGACCCCGTGTGCACGGGCCCCCGAAAAGTCTCTGGACACCACATGCCCACGGACCTGTACCGTGCGCATGGGACCCCGTGCCCATGGGCTCCTACCACCATGCGCACGGCCCCCTACAGCAGCCGCGTGCACTTCACCGTTTCGGCCATAACTTCCACATCCAGAGTCCGATTTTCGCATTCTTTAGCTCGTTGAGTAGCTATTGACATACCCCATCCATGTAGATAGGTTCTAACATCATTTAACTCCATCAAAGTTTTGACATTTTGGCATCTTTTCCTAGGCCTTCCACATATCATTCGCAAAACCACCATAGCATTCCGCAACCTAACCCATTTCGCTCCATATAGCATTTGTGGTTGTTTGAGTTGTGACTTGAGTCTCCTAAGGTGTTTTGGTTACTTAGGGATGGTTGCTTATTTATCAACTACCAGTACCACTTCCGCGTTGCCATCTCCGACACCACCACCACATGTCTGCTACCACCATTTGACATTTGCCTTTGGAGATTTTGAGTTTGTGGTTTTTCCATTTCCTAGCGTGTTTCGGCTAAGTAGGAACGGTTCGACATAGACAACACCGCTGCTCAACTTCGTGAAGGATTCGATATCGACCACCTCACCGTTTTGACACCCTAACCATAAGCAAGAACGGTAACCTCTATATCACCTTGGTATAGTGGTACCCCATCATTATACATTCTTGCCATTGCATTGATAACTCCTAGCCCATTTTGTGTCACTTGAATATCGAGACTAGCCATTGAGTATTGCCGGCAACGTTACTTGTGCACATTTACATCTTCCATTGCATACATACCATATCATATTGGTATCATCTTGGTACCATATCATCTCTTGTGTCACAAGATTATTCCCGCATATCCACAATTGCTATCTTGGTTTGTGCATTTCACATAGTGGCCATATCAAAAGAAGAAGAATAAGCTTTTAAGCAAAAGAAAAAGAGAGCAAAGAGCTTGTAAGAAATAGCCATAGCATCATACCACATTACACATAAGATTGTCATATCCGATCATCTTGGATCATCTTGAGAAGAACACGAAGAACATCATACACATAGCATACTTGGGATAGAATGCTCATAAATTTTGCATCTTATAGGTTGTGCACAAGTGTCGTATCCGCCTATTGAACAATCGTGCTAGTGTATCTCTTGAGTTGTGCAACACAAGCGTTTTCCGTGGATTACACATTTTGAGCTCATTCCTTGGTTGCACAACCCCATTTATCTATCTGTGTGTGTGTGTTTTCGTGTTCCACATATTTATATTGGTCTACGTTCTTCACTTTATGAATTTGTGAATATTTTCCAACATTATTGACTCTTGCTAACATTTTGCATCAAATTTTTGTGCCACTATCCTCACCAAGCTCCACCATAAGCCTTATTTGTGTAGGTGTGAGAATTGACAAGATCCAGTACCAATTGTGCTAATTTCATAATACATTATTGAGTGATCATTGATCTATCTTTAACATTGGATAAGTTACATTGGTCTAGTTCTTTCCTTTCTTCCACTCACAATTTCTCGAGTTTTGTGATGGATAGGCAAGGAATTTCATCTCCGATCTTTGACAACAACGACGGTGCGAACAACTACATCACCAAAGGGTCCATCTTTGATCTACAACAACAAATGCAAGGCGCTCATTCACGATTGCGAGAGCGCATCAACAATCTCGCCATCGACATATGACACTCCGAAGCACATACAAGATACTACTTCGACAACAAGTTTTCCGCACAAAAGGAGGAGAAAGATGCAAGGATGGAGGAGATTTGGGCTTTGGTCAAGTCTACTTCCCCTTCATCATCTTCAAGGCGACGGCGAGCAAGTCGATCACATTTGGAGCGGCCACACGATGCAAGTAACACGCGACACCATCATCATCTTCGATACGACCACCAAGACCACAGACAAGACCAACCTTCGGGACGAGAGATGGCTTCTCTGCCACCCACGTGCACACGGGCCCTCGACCCCTATGCACACGGCCTCCCGCACCCCCGTGCGCACAGGCTCTACGGAAACGGCACCATCGACCCCAAGGCTGTGGCTTCATCAACAACTTTTGCATCTTGGACAAGTTTTATCAAGGCCTCTTCACCTTTGGATGTACGACATCTTCGCCTACTTCCCACGTGTTTGCCTACATCGACATCTTCAACAACAAGGCGACCAACTATGAGCGAGGGAGACTCTTCCATCTTCGGAAGCCCCTCAAGGAAGATGGCCGAGCATGGGAAATTCCCTTCCGTCACGGAGACGAGCTAGGAGGTGCCACATCATATGGGCCTCTTACAAGACGGTGACAAGACGGTCGAGTAAGGGCCATCCCCTTCGACCACGGCGACGGGCGCCAACCTCTTCTCCAACATGACGACAACGCCCCATTGGGACTCATACTCTGAGTCTAGCTATGACACCGCACATGAGACTTTATCTTTGGTCTTGGAGGAGAGTGATGATGTGCCATCTTAAGCCTTCATCCACGGCTATGACCACGACATGATTGAGCATGGAGACATTTGCACCTACATCTCTCCGACACCCACATATGACGAGATGCCCCAATTCCCATGTGAGGAGAGCCACCCCGCCATGAGTGATAAGAGTGACTCCACCATATGTGACATTGAGAATATTTCCTATGAGAGGATGAGTGTGACCACCACTAGCCCCATACATGAGAGCATGTCACACACCCCACGTGAGGTTGAGAGCCATTTGAGTGACTCCACCAACCATATGAGTGAGAGCATCTTACCGAGAGTGAGTGAGCCACAACACTTAGTGAGAGAGGTAGTTGAGACGGCATGTGCGGCCACTATATCTACTCCTATAAAAATCATAGTTGGTAGTGATGGTGTGCCTGCCATCAGTTAATCTTGGTCATCCGATCTGCATCCGACGCATGAGAGCGTTCACATTTGCAAAGGAACCCCTCATTCTCTTCGTCCATCTCCATCCAGTCCCACCTTATCCAATCAGCCCAGCAAACGATCCTTCTAGAAAAAAGTGGAACCGAAGTGGCAGCGGCCACGACACTCTGCACGGCACCGCTGGCATCCGCTCCAAACTCCTCTCGGCCGCAGCAGCCTCGCCGCCCACCTCCACTTCCACCTCCTCTCCTCCCCGTCGTCTCCTCCTCCCCCTACCGCGTCTCCTACATATCGCCGGCACCATACGTGTGCCGAGTCTACAAGGCCTCTCCTTCCTACTCCACTGATGAAGCAGATCAGCCACCTAGCACCTCTCCCTCCTCACCGTTGTCTCCTCCCCTACCCCTATAGCGTGTGGTGGCACGCACGGCTGGTGGGCAAGATGTCAGTGATGCCAATCACAGACATCACCCGATGGAGGGGCTCTGGCAGGAGGGTGGCCATGTCCGAACAGGAGCCAGGGGCTCTGGCTTGGGATTTTCTTGGAGTAGCAATGGTGGTTGGGGTCCGAGATGACATGCGGGATCGGGAGAAGAAGGGCGCCGGTGGTCAGGTGCTCTATGCAATCTGTTATTGCTCTCATTGTTAATCTATCTAGGCAGGGTGCATATGCGAAGCTCTAGATGTCCATGCTCTAGATGCCCTGGGCACCTTTTTCTGCAGAGCTAAGTACGAACTTACAATTTTTCTTACTGCAGAAAGGAAATTGTTTATTCTACAAATTAATTGACGAGTATTGAGTGTGAAGCTTCATTAAGTCTCAAAGTCTGATAGCTTGTCAACAATCTAGCAGCTTCCTTGTGCATTTGCGTTATGCTTACTTGGTAAAGGAATTGATGCTTGATTTCATATCTGACTACTACTTTATGCAATTAGGCAAAACAAGAATTAAAGTTTCTGTATTTATCCCACTATTACTCAATTAGGCAAAACAAGATTAAAGTTACTTTATTTATCCCACTATTACTTATGTTATGCTTAGATTTTAATGGATTATAAGTCGGGACATCTAAAGGATACAAACATCCATGTAAATGTTGTCCTAGCTTTGGTCAATGTCTACTTTGGTCAATGTTTTCCATAGAGATCACATTGCCTAATTTAAACGAAGAATGCATAACCCACATTTAAATGAAGAACAATTATTTATTGAAATTCGATGATCCAAGTGGCTGGTTATTATCATATAGCAGCACCACCTGAAACCATCATATAGCAGCAACAGCTCATAGCAACTCATCATATAGCAGCAGCAGCAGTGTGCAATTCATCATATACCAGTAGTAGCTCATAGCAATTAATCATATAGCAGCAGGAGGAGCTGCTCATAGCAATTCATCATATAGCAGCAGCAAGAGCAGCTCATAGCAATTCATCATTTAGCAGTAGCAGGAGCAGCTCATAGCAATTCATCATACAGCAGTAGCAAGAGCAGCTTATAGCAACTCATCATATAGTAGCAGCTCATAGCAATTCATCATATAGCAGCAGCAGCTCATAGCAATTCATCATATAGCAGCAGTAGCTCATAGCAATTCATCACATAGCAGCAGCAGGAGCAGCTCATAGCAATGCATCATATAGCAGTAGCAGAAGCAGCTCATAGCAATTCATCGTATAGTGGATCAGAATGAAAATTTGGCAAAAAAATCAAAGGAGATCCTCACCTTTTTGGATGAGCTCATCCTTCAACAGCACCTCAAGGCCACGGCCTGGGAGGTGGGGAGGGGGAATAAGGTGCCTTTTGCTGCTGTGTGGCATCAGCCATAGTTGTGCAGCGCCTGGCGGAGTAGTGTGTTGGACGAACCATAGTGGAGCAGCTGCTGGAGACCATGAGAATGAGGGGCAGCGCTAGAGGGAGGAGCAGCTAGGGAGATTTGCCCCTACCCGCCGGCCATGTAGCCTAGCTGGACAGAGCATCGTCGAGGACCAGGCAAGATGAGACCAGTGGCGACGGCTCGCTGGTGGAACCCTAGTGCTGCGGGCAGGGGATCGAGGTAGAGGGAAAGGGGAGAGGACATGTAAGCCGGCAGGGCAATGAACGCTTGTGTGTTTGTTTTTACTTGAGGGTGAAGTGTGATGCGGGCGTCAGCAGTTGCATTTTGAGTGTAATATAGGCAGACAATAGAGTCATTTCACTATTCTCCTTCCCTTCAATTTTTAGTGAGATTCTACCCGAAACACCCCCTCCAAAACGAAATTAGTTAAGCCCAAGCCCATAACTCAAAAATGACTTCTTTACATCTTTTATGGCTTATTTTGACAATAAGCCGTGAAAAGGCGGAATAGAACTGGCACTTAACCTGCAATTCAATTGTGCGTGCAATGATGAATGTAACATCCCAAAATTCTAAATTTTGGAATGTTATAATAAATAGATAGATTTGATTGATTGTTTGATTGATTGTGTGAAATTGAGTGAAATTCGAAACTTTTTTGAAAGTTAAATGAGAGGGAATAAAATGACTTTTCCAAACTTTCATTTTTCATTCGTGATCTCCGTGAATTCAAATTCTTTTCACCACGAAACCCTGCAGAGAAGATGACATGATTTCTTCCATTTATTTAAATGACAAGAGATGTTGAAAATATTTGAATTTCATTTGGAAAATATTTCCAATTCTGAAACTTTATGTAACTCAACGATTTTCACGAGAGGAGATAAAATGACTTCTTCAAATTATATGAAATATGAGTTGGGAGTTTCAAAGGATCAAATTCAAAGTCTTTTTGAAATTATTTTTCAATTTGGAGTTATTTGGATTTCATTCAAATCATTTCTCTCCAAAAATAAAATACATGGAAAATAGGGTAACATGATTCCCTATAACAGAAAATTGGAGAGAAATAAATTTGATTTCATTTTGGTATTTATAAAATGATTTTTGTTGGATCTTATTAGAGCAGGAGCACTGTTAGAATTATTAGAATTTGTGTGTATTTTATTTAATGCCAGAAAAATGTTCATGTCGTAGAAAATCTTTTTCTGAAAATTTTGATATATAATATGCCTATATAAAAATTTTATTTTATTTTGTTATTCGATTTTCCTTCTGTTTCTATTTTTTTTAAACTGTACGTGCAGCCCATATTTATTTATCGCCTACATGCGTAGTATAGTAGCTTCCGGCGCCCCACTGTTTTTCTCTTAAATAGGCCAGGCTCAGCCAGCCTTTTCTTTTTTTCTCTTAGGACGAATTTTGTAAAAAAAAATTGCATCACAGCATGCGCGCGGCCGGCCAAAGGCCTTTAGGTCCATCCGCCTCTTTTCTTCTCTGTTTCGTATATTTTCGTCTACGTTTAGTCCCACATTGCCTAGCCTTTGACCCCTAAGCCTCTTTTCCATCAATAAATATAGACCCATAGAGCCTTCAAAAATCATCCGATTCGGGTTAAATCAATATTTTGGTTTGACTAGATTCATTTAAGAAAAATATATTTCTCCTCTCCGGCGCGACTTTTGGAAATTGCCTCCTTTCTCCAAAGTTGTCTTTTCTCTGCCTTATAAAGGTATCTTTCTTTGTTTTTTTTCTTCTTATACCTCCGTAGTTTATTATTTTTGGACTAATATGATAAAATAATTAGATTATCAATCACTCTACGTATTTATACATTAGACCCTAGCCCGTAGCTATTTTTGTTCTTCCGTAAAACAGCTTGGCCCTGATTTTTCAAATAGCCATAACTTTTTACTCGTTTGTCCAAATCCAACGAAACCAACGCACACTTCTTCGTTATGATCTCCTCTATCCAGTAATCCAACTTAAACATGTTTTTGAAAAGTTTAAAATTTAAATTAGATCAGATTTGAATTCAAACTTCGTTTGATCATAACTTGAGTTTCGTAGCTCCGTTTGAGTTGATTCTTTTTGCAAATCAAAGCTCTTGACCTAAATTTCTGATAAGGCCAAATTCATATAATTTTGGTACTATTAGAAATTGTTTTTTGTTGCAAGAGTTACTTGCTTGGGTTTGATGTTTTTCGAATTGTCTTCTTCGATCTTTCTGATACTTTGAGTGATTGCTTATGTGTGGTTACTATTGCTTGCTTACGATAGATTGACCGGAGTGTGACGAGTAGAACTATCAAAAGTTTTGAGTGCGAATCATCTTCATCAACATTGCAGGAAAGTTCACACTTTGAGCATATCCCTTTCATACCCAGTTTTTATGCATTAGTTTCACCCTCAAACATTGCATGAGTAGGATTGATAACATGTGGGTATTGGGAAGTAGTTGATGAGGTAGTACCTATTATCTGTTTATTATCAAACCCTTGGGAGTTACTATTACGTTATGCTTACATTGCCATGCTATGATCGTAGACGTGGATTGGGTTTTAAGAGTATTCATGACAGATGTGAGATAGTTAATTAATGGTTTACTTAAGGTGGCAACTTAAACACACATCTGGGTGGATTGAGGTACCTGGGTATTCCAGGATTGCCTGTCTAGGCACCTGGGTAGACCAGGATTGCCTGTTTTTTTATGGACCGCCACCCACGCTCAAAGGGATCATGAGATTAGTCATACTAGAAACTTCCGTGTGCAGCCACAAGCTATTATGGGCTCTAGCATAGTTGATTAAGTCGTGCGAACTCTTACAGGGTAGACTAGCAGATGTAGGGGAAAGTACGTGTAACGGTCTATCCATCGTAAGGTGCTAGCGCTTCTGAACGACTATGTCTCGGTCATCCGTCTTCTCAAACACCATGTAGTGCGAGAAACTAAACGGAGGCGATCGAGTCTTGTGGAGAAAAGTGCGCAAACCTCTACAGAGTGTATAAACTAATCATGATTAGCCGTGTCCTCGGGTATGGACATTTTGAGTATCTAGTACTTCGATTATCATGTGAATCTCATCATGTTACTTTATATTAAGTTTGTTGGGTTAATGATGTTACTTAATTGGGATTGAGAATGCTGTCAACCATTCTCAATGTTCAACAACCACCATGATAATTAAATAAAATTTATTCATTTGCAGTAGGGAAAAATTGGCTTTGCGCAAAATCCTATAACCATAGAGCTTTTCCACCAGCCATATATGCATGTAGTGATAGCATTTATTCATCATTCTCTATGGTGTGAATTTGCCAGTACATTCAATGTACTGACCCTCTGTGGCTGCAATGTCTCATGTTGCAGCATTTTCTTACGACGAGTGAGTGATACGTTAGGGTTACGATTTCTACACTCAACTTTGCCGTTGGTGTTGATGGGAATCCACAACGTTGTTACTTCCGCTATTTGGATGAGGTAATAGTATTTACATTACTTTATACATGTGATTTACCTCTGTTATAAATCCTCGAGTACTGTGTGTGTCAGCATACCGATCCAAGGATGACACTTAAGCACAGAGACTTGATCCATTCGGATCGGGTCGCTACAAGATGGTATCAGAGCACACGTTGACTGTAGGACGTGACCCTAGAAACTAGCAAGCCCATAGCAAAGATTTTTTCTCTACAACTTTCCCTTTCAAAAGCATCTTTTACCTCTCTTTTCTTCTGAGCTTATTCAAATATTCCCTTTAGTGAGACCATACCCCTTTCCCCCCTTTTTGACCACACGAAGTTTCGGATGATGAGACCACTTCAAGAAGTACAAGATATCGGACAACTGAGACCATTCGGAATGAAGAGGATTTTACCACACATTATGATAATGGAAACTACAACTGTTGAAGACTCTGAAGACTAGGAGAATTGGCGGCTCCGAAGAATTTTCAGATTTGTGTGACCTAGGAAGGCTACCCTTATGGAACTTGGCAGACTATGGAAGTTGTCAATACCCGAGATCAAGGTGTATTGGAGAAGGACCGGAGCATGTAGAGTTAAGAACTCCAGGATTTGTCAAGAAAACCCTAAGGCAGGAGATATCAACTATGGAATGATAGCTCATCGAAATGACAAGAGCACAAACACAACTATCCATGAAGTTATCTCCCGCTTATGCTATTGTCACCGAGCTAAGCTAAGCATGCATTTCTTCAGGAGGATTGGATGGTAGAAGGCTGACGTAGCAGCTATCAGCAAAAGATGAAGTTTTAACCTTAGCTGGTGTATCACCAGGATCTGGAGTAGTACATCAAGAAGTTTAAGGTGGAGCTCCATGAAGCTGTATTAGACAAGGAAGCATTTCGTGAAGAACTCAGGAACCAAAAGCTGAAAGTAGCCAAGTTGTAGGAGCTACAACCTCAAGATACCAGAGATTTGTCAGGAACTGAAGGACAGTATGACCATGGTTCATGCCAAGGATGATGAAACCTAAAAGTTTGGGATGCAACTCCAGAATAATAAAGGACGTCATGAGAGAATTCGCGTCAACAAAGATGATCTGGCAAAAGAACTTGAGAAAGACAAGCATGATCGGAAGAAGCCCATCGGAGATATGAACAAAACTGGAAGAGTTTGGCGACGTTGAAGATTTATTGACCTTTAGAAGACCAAACCCCTGCCCCATACCTACGTTAGATGCGACGATTGTGAGATGTCATTTGTTTGATGTTTTTCGACAGCCACAACAAAAATCTGTCTTTTCAAAACTGTTGTTTGCATTGTGTGTATCCCTCTCTATCTCTCTTATCTCACCCCAAACCCATGGACCCAATAGAGGATGAATGAAGATGAGTTTGTATTTTCTGGACCGATGAGTCAGTTGGAGACGGACCAATGGATTCAGAACATGGAGGATCACATGAAGAATAACCCTATAGTAGGAAAGGATATGACCCAACATGCTCTTCGGTGCTTTGAAAGAGGTGCTGCTACTTGGTGGAGGATGTACCAAACCATCAATGGATGGCAAGGAGTAACCACTTGGAAAGATTTTAAGTTGACTTTGCTAAAGTCTCGGTTCGTGTCCCGGAAATTGAAGCCTTATTGAAAGGATATGAAGAAACCTTGTGCATGCAAGATTTGTGGAGAAATAGGACACACCCATAAAGGACACAAGGATGAATGCCCTAATTGTGAAAGAAGTCACCCAGTTGAAGAATGCCTAATTAGGCAGATTTCTTGTTTCTTGTGTGAAGGGACTACCCACTATCCTGCTCAGTGTCACATTTACCCCATGGTACAACGATCCATCCAGCAGAAGAAAGAAGTAAAGAAAGGAGCCCTTATGGAAATTTTAGAAGAACCCGTGATGAAGGAAGATGTGGAGGGCACACCTAAAGAAGACCCGAGAAAACCCTACACTATGTCTTGCTATTCATGTGGAGAAGAAGGACACATCTCCCAAAATTGTTTGAATGGGGATCTAGTAGAATTCCCGATGGAGGAAGTAGAATATGACCCACAGGAAATAGAAGCCCTGATTGGAATGGAAAAGTCCAGGAAGAGAAGCAGATTAGATTCCAAGAAGGACCTGAGTCATATCACCTGTTTACAGGTGCAAGCAGTCAGGGCACTACCTCAACAGTTGCCCAAAAAGGAAACCTCGAGACTTGTCAGAAGTAATATGTTTTAGTTGTAATGGAGCAGGGCACTTTGCCAGAGAATGCCCTAAGGAGAAGGAAACTTGTGCTAGATAGATGAGTTTGCAACAAAAGAAATGGAGTAGTAGAAGTGAGAACATTTTCTTTTATATTGAGGTGTTGAGTTGAGACATGTAATGGAGGAGCGAGAGATGGTAATCATTTGAGAATGAATAAAGTTAGCATCGTTGGTACTGATATGGATTTTATGAGTTGTTACTCTATGAAGAAAGATTTTGACCATTTTGAGGATATGACAAATATGGTCTATGGAAGATTTGTGCATTTTAAGGGTGGTAGTACCCTGTAAGAACCGTTGACCCCTGGAAAAGATAAGGATACTCCACTGAGTGGATTTCAGACAAAATGAATACGAGTTTTGTCTCGATATGTGTGATACCCCAAGAGTATGTGGGATGAAGTTGGAGACCGTCAGTTGTTTGGACCAAATGTGATCAAGGAGTCAGAAGAGAATGTCAAGTTTATTCGAGATAGATTGAAGGTAGCTCAGTCCAGGCAGAAGAGTTATGCGGACTCACTCAAGGAGGTAGTCTATGAGATTGGAGACAGAGCATGTCTTCGTGTGTCCCCTCTGCGAGGAGTTAAACGATTTGGAGTTAAGGGACAGTTGGCCCCGAAATTTGTAGGACCATACCGAGTTTTGGAGCGTATGGGAGAAATGGCCAACAAGTTGGAGTCACCCGAAGGACTGTCAGGAGTTCATGATGTGTTTCATGTTTTCCCAGTTGAAGAAGTGCCATGCAGAGATGGCCAATGTTCCCTTGTAAGGACGCTTGACCCTGGAAAGGATAATGATGTTCCATGAAGTGGAGTATGGACTTCATAAGTATAAGTTTTTAAATCGGTATGTGGGATATCTCACGAGGATGAAGAGACGAATTACTATTGGATATAAAGGAGGTATGATGTTGGAAATATGGATCAATGGAAACTCCATGATGAGTCCGAGTAACCACATCTAGTTTGGTGCCAATAGAAGGAAGGAAGACAGTACAATTGGATGGATTTACGAATACTAGGAAGTTGGAAGTTGGAATAATGATCAGTTGCCTGATGATAAGTTCAAAGACTACAAGTGATGAGATGGGCCATAACCCACAGGCCCAAGACCTGCCAAGAAGCGAGCACATTCTTGCTAAAGGAAAACCTTGGAGGAAGATACGACGTTTATCGACATACGATTTTATAGGAGTAACACAAAACCTGAGAGTTGTGAAGGAACGATAGATCTTTGTTTGGCTTGCAGAATCAATGGATTAATCCGAACCTTGGTTCAGGGACAAGAGAAATTCTGCAATACTTGTGAGGATGACCGAGTGTTAGAATGCGAGATTCGCTAAACCATATACAAGGTAATGATTTGGGTGCGGGATGGATTGATCACCATACCGACTTACTCTTATTATTCGCCTTGCTATGTGGGATGGTAAATCTGAGTGACTTACCTATAGTAGAGAGATGACGATCAAAACCTTGTTTAAACCTTAGAATGGTATAGGTATTTTTTCCCTTGTACAAGGCAACTTTTGCCAACCGTAGTTTATACGGTGAGGATCAACCAGACCTATTTCGTGCAGGAGAAACCTTAAATTGTTAACCACCAGGAGATATCGATAGTTATTTAGAATTGGCGCCAGACCCATCCACTAAGAAGACCCAGTCTTGGAATAATCTTACCAAGAAGAAAGGATACAAAAGAATTGAGGAAAAAGGTTATGCCGTTACCGGAAGAGCCCCGAGAAAGGAATTATACTAAAGATCTGAGAAGACCGGCCCTGTCAAGAATAAGGATGGAGTATATGAGTGTTGATGGGACCGTAACAACGTTTCTAAGGGTGGTAGCACCCAAGACCCCGGAGACGATCGATGGATTTTGAGAAGACCCCGAACCTTACCTATTTCTTTCTAGCTTCTTCGAATCTCGAGGACGAGATTCATTTTAAGGGTGGTAGGTTTGTAACATCCCAAAATTCTAAATTTTGGAATGTTATAATAAATAGATAGATTTGATTGATTGTTTGATTGATTGTGTGAAATTGAGTGAAATTCGAAACCTTTTTGAAAGTTAAATGAGAGGGAATAAAAGGACTTTCCCAAACTTTCATTTTTCATTCGTGATCTCCGTGAATTCAAATTCTTTTCACCACGAAACCCTGGAGAGAAGATGACATGACTTCTTCCATTTATTTAAATAACAAGGGATGTTGAAAATATTTGAATTTCATTAGGAAAATATATCCAATTCTGAAACTTTATGCAACTCAATGATTTTCACGAGAGGAGATAAAATGACTTCTTCAAATTATATGAAATATGAGTTGGGAGTTTCAAAGGATCAAATTCAAAGTCTTTTTGGAATTATTTTTCAATTTGGAGTTATTTGGATTTTATTCAAATCATTTTTCTTCAAAAATAAAATACATGGAAAATAGGGTAACATGATTCCCTACAACAAAAAATTGGAGAGAAATAAATTTGATTTCATTTTGGTATTTTTAAAATGATTTTTGTTGGATCTTATTAGAGAAGGAGCACTGTTAGAATTATTAGAATTTGTGTGTATTTTATTTAATGCCAGAAAAATATTCATGTCGTAGAAAATATGTTTTTAAATTTTTTGATATATAATATGCCTATATTAAATTTTTATTTTATTTTTTATTCGATTTTCCTTCTGTTTCTATTTTAAAAAAACTGTACGTGCGGCCCATATTTATTTAGTGCCTACATGCGCAGTATAGTAGCTTCCGGCGCCCCATTGTTTTTCTCTTAAATAGGCCAGGCCCAGCCAGCCTTTTCTTTTTTTTCTCTTAGGCCGAATTTTGTAAAAAAAAAACTGCACCGCAGCGTGCGCGCGGCCGGCCGAAGGCCTTTAGGCCCATCCGACTCTTTTCTTCTCTGTTTCTTATATTTTTGTCTACGTTTAGTCCCACATTGCCTAGCCTTGGACCCCTAAGCCTCTTTTCCACCAATAAATATAGACCCATAGAGCCTCCAAAAATCATCCGATTCGGGTTAAATCAATATTTTGGTTTGACTAGATTCATTTAAGAAAAATATATTTCTCCTCTCCGGCGCGACTTTTGGAAATTGTCTCCTTTCTCCAAAGTTGTCTTTTCTCTGCCTTATAAAGGTATCTTTCTTTGTTTTTTTTTTCTTCTTATACCTCCGTAGTTTATTATTTTTAGACTAATATGATAAAATAATTAGATTATCAATCAGTCTACATATTTATACATTAGACCCTAGCCCGTAGCTATTTTTGTTTTTCCGTAAAACAACTTGGCCCTGATTTTTCAAATAGCCATAACTTTTTACTCGTTTGTCCAAATCCAACGAAACCAATGCCCACTTCTTCGTTATGATCTCCTCTATCTAGTAATCGAACTCAAACATGTTTTTGAAAAGTTTAAAATTTAAATTAGATCAGATTTGAATTCAAACTTCGTTTGATCATAACTTGAGTTTCGTAGCTCCGTTTGAGTTGGTTCTTTTTGAAAATCAAAGCTCTTGACCTAAACTTTCTGATAAGGCCAAATTCATATAATTTTGGTACTGTTATAAATTGTTTTATGTTGCAAGGGTTATTTGCTTGGTTTTGATGTTTTCCGAATTGTCTTCTTCGATCTTTCTGATACTTTGAGTGATTGCTTATGTGTGGTTACAATTGCTTGCTTACGATAGATTGACCGGAGTGTGACGAGTAGAACTATCAAGAGTTTTGAGTGCGAATCATCTTCATCAACATTGCAGGCAAGTTCACACTTTGATCATATCCCTTTCATACCCAGTTTTTATGCATTAGTTTCACCCTCAAACATTGCATGAGTAGGATTGATAACATGTGGGTATTGGGAAGTAGTTGATGAGGTAGTACCTATTACCTGTTTATTATCAAACCCTTGGGAGTTACTATTATGTTATGCTTACATTACCATGCTATGCTCGTAGACGTGGATTGGGGTTTGAGAGTATTCATGACAGATGTGAGATTGTTAATTAATGGTTTATTTAAGGTGGCAACTTAAACACACATCCGGATGGATTGAGGTACCTGGGTATTCCAGGATTGCCTTTCTAGGCACCTGGGTAGACTAGGATTGCCTGTTTTTTTAAGGACCGCCACCCAGGCTCAAAGGGATCATGAGATTATTCATACTAGAAACATCTGTGTGCAGCCACAAGCTATTATGGGCTCTAGCATAGTTGATTAAGTCGTGCGAACTCTTACAGGGTAGACTAGCAGATGTAGGGGAAAGTACATGTAATGGTCTATCCATCGTAAGGTGCTAGCGCTTCTGAAAGACTATGTCTTGGTCATCCGTCTTCTCAAACACCATGTAGTGCGAGAAACAAAACGGAGGCGATCGAGTCTTGTGGGGAAAAGTGCGCAAACCTTTGCAGAGTGTATAAACTAATCATGATTAGTCGTTTCCCCGGTTATGGACGTTTTGAGTATCTAGTACTTGGATTATCATGTGAATCTCATCATGTTACTTTAAATTAAGTTTGTTGGGTTAATGATGTTACTTAATTGGGATTGAGAATGCTGTCAACCATTCTCAATGTTCAACAACCACCATGATAGTTAAATAAAATTTATTCCTTTGCAGTAGGGAAAATTGGCTTTACGCAAAACCCAAGAGCTTTTCCACCAGCCATATATGCATGTAGTGATAGCCTTTATTCATCATTCTCTATGGCGTGAATTTGCCAGTACATTCAATGTACTGACCCTTTGTGGCTGCAACGTCTCATGCTGCAGGATTTTCTTACGACGGGTAAGTGATACGTTAGGGTTACAATTTCTACACTCAACTTTGCCGTTGGTGTTGATGGGAATCCACAGCCTTGTTACTTCCGCTATTTGGATGAGGTACTAGTATTTATGTTACTTTATACATGTGATTTACCTCTGTTATAAATCCTCGAGTATTGTGTGTGTCAGCATACCGATCCAGGGATGACACTTAAGCACAGAGACTTGATCCATTCGGATCGGGTCGCTACAATGAATCACTCATGCCTTCTATAGTGTACATTTAGGCATCATCATACATGGCATAACCTAATACACGTGCATTCCATTATAGAATCTGGAATATGGAATGTTTATGTTAGTTTATACGTTGCACATGATGTTTAAATGCCCCTTAAATCTGGTCAGTCAAGTGATGGTCTTTAAGCCTCCTTCTTTGCTTCTTTTCTTGATATGTAAGATTTGCTCACACATCTGTTCAATTGATTGTTTTCATCCGCCAGCCATACTAGGACTGTTTGCTTTGATTACTTGTTGTTCTTGACCTAACACTCTAACAGAGCTTGTCAATGATTTAAACACTAAGGGCTGCTGTAGTGGGGCCTTTTCTAACTCATAGGTGACATAAAGGTTTGGACGGCAGCTCAAGCGCTCTCGGCGTTTGCAGCCGCTGTCGCAGCAGTAGTTGTTGTCGTATCGACTACTACAGCTGCCCTGTTGGCTGTCACAGACGCCCTCTTGGCGGAAGCGACCGCGCTGAATGCGGATGCGGCGGCACTCCCGGCGCAGGCGGCAGCACTCTGGGGGGGGGGACGCGTCCATCGTATGGGCCTTCACGAAGCGTTTCCATGGCATCATCTTTGCAAGAAGGTGGTGCGGGAATGGGGATCAAGATTCGTGGATTCGGGGATTGGCGGCACTGGAGCATACGAGCCAGTGAAGATTAAGGACAGAAACTTAAATAGACCCAGATATTTTCATTGCAAACAGTTCCTAGAAAACAACTGTGTGTGATGTTGTAGATATTTTTATTGGCTGTGAAAGACGAATTTGGAGTAAAGTGACAACGGATGGTGTTTTAAATGTACGAGAAATTTTGTAGAACTAATACAACTGTCGTGTCAAATTTTGGAAAATTTCAGGGTCATTTGAACTTTTAAGCCATTTAAGTGATTTTCTAGCCATTTAATGACCGTAATTGAAATTTGAGCTACATGTACATGCAACAGCTAACCATAACGGTTTGAAAGGTCATATTTTGTGTACTTGTGTGCGATTTAATTCCATGTATAGTAAATTGGAAAGAATTTTCAAACATATTGGTCTAACGGCTATGCCACAATTAAGATGGAGTGCCAAGGCATTTAAATTCCAAAAAAATAAAAAATATCAGAAACACATGAAACCTTGGTTGATGTAATTCCATGCCACCAACATGATGTGGTAAAAAAATTTGCATGTGTGACAAAAGTTTGGACACACACCCCTCACAAACTGGAGCAACTCACTAGAAGGCTCATGGTTCCCAGTGGGAAGAATGCATGTTTGATGACGAACGGGAGATAGCTTCCTCTTACAGCCTTTAAAAAAAATTCTACGTCTAACGTGCACTAATACAACTGTCATGTGAAAATTTGGAAATTTTCAGGGGTCATTTAACCTTTTGAAGACATTTAAGTGATTTTCTAGCCATTTAATGACCGTAATTCAAATTTGAACTACATCTACATGCAACATCTAACCATAACGGTTTGAAAAAACATATTTGTGTATTTGTGTGCGAGTTAGTTCCATGTGCAGTAAATTAGAATGAATTTTCAAACATATTTGTCTCACGACATGGACACATGCATATGTATGCATGGAGTGCCATGGAATTTTAATTCCAAAAAATTAAAAAAAATATCAGAAATACATGAAACCTTGGTTGATGTAATGTCATGCCACCAAGATGATGTTGTAAAAAAATTAGCATGTTTCATGAAAGTTTGGACACACACACCCCTCACAAAGCGAAGCAACTCACTAGAAGGCTCGTGGTTCCGAGATGGAACAATGAATGTTTGATGATGAACGGGAGATAGCTTCCTATTACGGCCTTTAAAAAAATTCTACGTTTAACATGCACTATTAAAATGTCTAGGAACTTGAGCCCTACATGTGTTTTGAAGTATGCCATGCCATATTTACAGGGGTGTATGCCATGTATTTTTGTGATCTTTGGGGTGACTATCACAAGCATGCAAAGTAGCTCTTGTAATGTTGCTGATTTCAGGGACTTAGAATTCTTCTAAGTCATTTCCCTGTTAATATTTTTATGCCATGTATTCTTGTTGCTACAGAGTGATCCATGCCTCTTTTGAGCATGTTCAGTAAGGATGTTTTGGAGATATTGTTATGCTCTATCCATCCATGTCTTTGTTTGAAATTATGAAGCATCCTAGCATGACTCAATCTTGCTCTACTTTTGCTATAAAATGTTCCTGGCAAATTGTTTACGTGTTAAGCAATTTTGCCGAGGTTGTTGTAGTTGATCCATGCATGCTATGAGAATGTTCTTGCCATGGTTAGCTTATTCACCATGCGTTGTGGTGAGTTCATCGAGCTCGTAAACATGCCTACGTCAATCTGTTTTGCCATGTTCCAGTTTTTCTACTAAGTCTGAATCTGTTAACGAAACTTGCTATGTTCACATGGTTGCCATTGTATTTTCTCATCCCTTTTGGCTTATGGTCAGTAAGGGACTTTTGTTGTATGCTTTGAGTAGTTTCATGCCATGCCTTGCTTTGCCATGATATGTTCGTGTAGCATGTTGTTACCTTGCTCTAAACATTGCTTCCTGATGTTAAATCCTGACATGTAATTTTCACTAAGTCTATGAACCTGTTATCTTTTGCACCTTAGCCATGCTTGTTTGAACCTGCTATTGAGTGATTTAGCCGTCTCTCAGTGTTCATCTTTTGTCAAGATTCTTGCGTGGATCACTGCCATGTGATTTGTTGATATGTTAGATTGTAGTAGCTTGTTGTTCTTGATGCATTTAGATGGCCTCGTGCTGATAATCGCAGATCGGTGCCATATTTGTTTTGCTTGTCATTTGCAAACAGTGCATCCGACTCTAGTGATCTTTATATCGATTTCGACCGAAATCAACTCATCTTTCCAGGGGCACTCTTGGTTTTCCATGTTGTGGCCAGGTTCAATCTTTCCTTTCCGAAGCATGCATATGCATTGCATATCACATCCCGCATATCATGCCATGCTTTGCATCATGTTGCTTGCGCATTGCACCGTGGTTGATTGTGCCTCCCTTTGCTTGTGTTATTGCTTTGGGTAGAGCCAGGAGACAAGTACGTGATCGTGGAACCCGTTGAGTACGCTTACGAGGATCAAGCTAACATCAACTCAGAGAACTTTGCAGGCAAGATGACCATACCCTCGAAATGACTTCTATCTTTGCTTGCTAGATGCTCGCTCTATTGCTATGCCTATGCTACGATACCTACCACTTGCTTATCATGCCTCCCAAATTGCCATGTCAAGCCTCTAACCCACCTTGTCCTAGCAAACCGTTGTTTGGCTATGTTACTGCTTTGCTCAGCCCCTCTTATAGCATTGCTAGTTGCAGGTGAAGATTGGAGTTTGTTCCTTGTTGGAACATGGTTATTGTTGGGAGATCACTATTATATCTTGTCTACTTTAATGCATCTATACACTTGGTAAAGGGTGGAAGGCTCGGCCTTATGCCTGGTGTTTTGTTTCACTCTTGCCGCCCTAGTTTCCGTCATACCGGTGTTATGTTCCTTGATTTTGCGTTCCTTACACGGTTGGATTATAATGGGAACCCCTTGACAGTTCACCTTGAATAAAACTCCTCCAGCAAGGCCCAACATTGGTTTTACCATTTTCCACCTAGCTTTTTTTCCCTTGGGTTTCATGGACTCAAGGGTCATCTTTATTTTAAACCCCCGGGCCAGTGCTCCTCTGAGTGATGGTCCAACCTAGAGCACCGTGCGGGGCCGTCCCTTGGCAACTTGGGTTACGTAGGCTCCCGTACGCTTAGCTTATCCGGTGTGCCCTGAGAACGAGATATGTGCAGCTCCTATCAGGATTTGTCGGCACAGCGGGTGGTTTTGTTGGTTTAGTTTTACCATTGTCGAGATGTCTTGTAACAGTGATTCCGAGTCTGATTGGGTTGTCTTGGGAGAAGGAATATCCTTCGTTGACCGTGAGAGCTTGTGATGGGCTAAGTTGGGACACCCCTGCAGGGATTTTGAACTTTCAAAAGTCGTGCCCGCGGTTATGGGCAGATGGGAATTTGTTAATGTCCGGTTGTAGAAAACTTGAAACTAAATCTTAATTAAAATGAATCAACAGCGTGTGTGGCCGTGATGGTCTCTTTTTGGCGGAGTCCAGGAAGAGAACACGGTCTCGAGTTATGCTTGAACGTAGGTTGTTCTATGATCACTTCTTGATCATAGTTTCTCGATCGTGCGTTGCCTTCTCTTCTCGCTCTCATTTGCGTTTGTTAGCCACCATATATGCTAGTGCTTGTTGCAGCTCCACCTCATACCTTTTCCCTACCTATAAGCTTAAATAGTCTTGATCGCGAGGGTGTGAGATTGCTGACTCCCTGTGACTCAGAGGTTACTTCCAAAACCAGATGGCAGGGACCGATGATACCGTTCCAGGAGATACGACTGAGCTCAAGTGCGAGTTCGATGAGGACTCAGGACGATATTATGTTTCCTTTCCAGACGATCAGTAGTGGAGCCCAGTTGGGTCGATTGGGGACTTTATGCATTTGGGGTTGTCTTTATTTTGGTTCCGTAGTCGGACCTTGATTGTATCTGGATGATTGTATGCTATATTTATGTATTGCGTGACGTGGCGATTGTAAGCCAACTATGTACCTCCTTTCCTTATTTAGTACATGGGATGTGTAAAGGTTACCCCTCTTGCGACTTACTTACATTGTGGTTATGCCTCCAAGTCATGCTCCGCATCGTGGGTGTTACAAGTTGGTAATCAGAGCCTTCCCCGACTTAGGAGCCCCCCTGCTTGATCGAATCGCTGGCGTTGTTGAGTCTAGAAAAATGTTTTGAGTCTGAGGGAGTCCTGGATTAGGGGGTGTCCGGATGGCCGGACTATACCTTCAGCCGGACTCCAGGACTATGAAGATACAAGATTGAAGACTCCGTCCCGTGTCCGGAAGGGACTTTTCCTTGGCGTGGAAGGCAAGCTTGGCGATACGGATATGAAGATCTCCTACCATTGTAACAGACTCTATGTAACCCTAACCCTATCCGGTGCCTATATAAACCAGAGGGTTTTAGTCCGTAGGACAACATACACATCAACAATCAGTCCATAGGCTAGCTTCTAGGGTTTAGCCTCTCTGATCTCGCGGTAGATCTACTCTTGTACTACCCATATCATCAATATTAATCAAGCAGGACATAGGGTTTTACCGCCATCGAGAGGGCCTGAACCTGGGTAAAACTTCGTGTCCCCTGCCTCCTGTTACCATTCGGCCTAGACACACAGTTCGGGACCCCCTACCCGAGATCCGCCTGTTTTGACACCGACATTGGTGCTTTCATTGAGAGTTCATCTGTGTCATCGCCATCAGGAAGGATGCCTCGCCCCGTCTTTAAAGACGGCACCGTTGCTAAGGGAGCTTTGGTTGTCGGCCAAACCCTCCGGCTAGGTGGTTTTCTTATGACCGCCTGATCGGCTTCTATGCCGACGATGACTTCTCGAGCCATTGAAAACAATCTTCATGTCAGTTCGGAACTCGCCGAGCAGTTAGATCCAATGGAGCTTTCCTCCATAAACGAGCTCTTGGATCGCTTCGCCGCCCTGGGAGTCGCTACGGATTATGACCAGATTGGGCCTAAAACCGATCTGAGAGAGATTAACTCTCCCCAAGTCACCCATCACGTTGCCGTGGTAGAGGGACAGTGCGGCGACCCTTCGTCTATCTTAAGGACTCGCTACGTCCGGATTCTCGATCCCTCCAAGCCGGATACCCGCGGAGGGGAGGATATCACTCAAGACCTGAACTTAGAGTTAGGCCACGGGCCGGATTCATTGGACAACACCCAGGGATCCAAATTTTAGAGTTCAGAAAGTCCTCGGCCTCTGAGCCGCAGACGGGGTGAGACTTCGGATTTAACTCCACCCACCCACCCCAACATATGCGATCTATCCAAAATCAGGAAAGAGCCCGATGAAATAGTACATCATTACTAGGCTAGATTCCTCCTGGTTAAGAACAGGCTAAGGGACTGCCACGAGGAAGACGCAATCTTAATCTTCTGCAATAATTGCATGGACAAGGGAATACTCAACGCCATAAGTCGTCGTGATATCACACGCTTTGCTGACTTGGCGTCCATTGTACGAAAGTATTGTGTGATGGAAAGCGCCAAGAAAACCAAAATAAAATTTTGGGACAATCCGGCCCTAAATACAAACCCAGTCCGAAATAAAAGGGTGCAGCATAACCAGACACCCAGGTCAGATACCAAAAAGCAAAAACCCTCTATAGGGCATGGAACCGTACTGGAAGGATGGCTTAACGGACCCTGTAAAATTCACAGTACAGAGGACACCACACCAACTCACAGCCTTAGAGCATGTTGGATACTCTGGTAGGTGGCCAAAATTGGCGAAAACCTCCTAATTCCGGAGGCCACAGAAAGCCACCCCAGAGACACCCATATGGTATTAACAGTCTTCGAGACTTTCGCATCAAATAATATGCGAAAAAGGACACTCCACAGCCTTGCCGAAGTCTATCAAGTAGCAACAATAAACCCATGGAGTGACATGGCTATTACCTTTAACGCCAGTGATGAACCTAGATTCCGAACAGCCCGAGCACCAGCCGCATTGGTCCTCAGCCCAATAGTGGACAACTTTCGTCTTACCAAGGTACTCATGGACGGCGGCAGCAGATTGAACCTCATTTACGAGGAAACTCTTCAAAAAATGGAAATAGACTGGAACCACATTGAGCGAAGCAGCACAACTTTTAGAGGAATAATCCCCATTCGGGAAGTGCGCTGTACAGGAAAAATCACGCTAGATGTGGTCTTCGGCACGCCGGATAATTACAGGTCCGAAGAGATCACGTTCCATGTGGCTCCGTTCAGCAGCGGTTATCACGCTCTGCTAGGGCGGGAAGCGTTTACAATCTTCCAAGAAATACCCCATTACGGGTACATGAAGCTCAAAATGCCCGGGCCTAACGGGATCATCACTCTCGCTAGTGATCCGGACATAGCACTCCGCGCCGAAAACAAGACAGCTGCACTGGCCCTCGAGGCACTATCCGAAGCCCTAGCGGCTGAGGAACCGACTGCGCTGCGCTCTACGGTGAATAGGGACGATGTGGTACTCAACAAAAGATCAAAGTCCACCTCCTTTAAACCAGCAGACGAAATAGTCAAATTCCAAGTCCATCCAACGGACCAAAATAAAACAGCTTCCATCGGGGCACAGTTAAACCCTAATGTAGATGCCGCACTGCGAGAGTTCCTACGAGAAAATTGGGACATTTTCGCCTGCCACCCTTCAGACATGCCAGGAATCCCACGCAGGCTGGCCAAGCATAGCTTAAATATCCAAACAGGATTCAAACCTGTCAAACAGGATCTTCGGCATTTTTCCGAACCTAAGAGACAGGCTATGGGAGAGGATCTAGCAAAGCTATTGGAGGCCGGATTCATCAAAGATATAAAACATCCGGACTGTCTAGCAAACCTGGTGATGGTACCAAAGAAGGACAAATCCTGGCGCCTGTGCGTTGATTTTAAAGACCTTAACAAGGCTTGCCCAAAGGACCCCTTCCCCCTCCCCCGCATCGATCAAATTATCGACGCTACCGCAGGACATGATTTGTTGTGTTTCCTCGACGCATATTCCGGCTACCATCAAATCAAGATGGCAGAATCAGACCAATCCGCAACGGCATTTACCACACCATACGGCCCATTTTGCTTCAACACAATGCCCTTTGGGCTCAAAAACGCCGGCGCAACATATCAGCGCATGATTTAGACATGTCTGGCAAGCTAGATCGGCAAAACAGTGGAGGCATATGTAGATGATGTGGTCGTCAAAACAAGACATGTCAAATCTCTAGTAGATGACTTGAGGCTCACATTTGATAACCTCCGAACATACGACATCAAGCTCAACCCGGAAAAATGCGTTTTCGGCGTTCCAGCCGGAAAGCTCTTGGGCTTCATTGTATTCGGTAGAGGAATCGAAGCAAATCCAGTCAAGATCCGAGCTTTGTCGCAACTGGATATCCCAAAGGACCTCAAACAAATACAAAAGTTAACCGGATGTGTGGCGGCTCTAAGCCGCTTTATCTCCCGCTGGGGAGAAAAGGCCCTACCCCTTTACCGCCTCCTTCGGCGCACCAAACACTTGGAATGGACGGATGCAGCCACGGCCGGACTCGAGGAGATAAAAGCCATACTCGCAACAAACCAGTCCTGGCCGCGCCAAATATTCGCGAACCAATGCTATTATACATTGCAGCAACACATCAGGTTGTAAGCGCAGTGCTCATCGTCGAACGAGAAGCGGACGGACACAGATTCCCCCTTCAAAAGCCGGTCTATTATGTGTCCACTGTCCTCACCCCTTGCAAATCACGGTACCCGCATTATCAAAAGATCGCGTACGTGGTATTCATGGCATCACGGAAGCTACGGCACTACTTTCAAGAGTGTTCAATAATAGTAGCCTCGGAAGTACCACTTAACAATATTATAAACAACTGTGACGCAACAGGCCGGATTGCAAAATGAGCCATTGAGCTCCTCCCGTTCGACATAACTTATAAACCACGGCGAGCCATCAAGTCGCAAGTTTTGGCCGACTTCGTCGCAGAATGGACGGAGGCCGAACTCCCTAAAGAGTACGACACATATTCAAATTGGATCATGCACTTCGACGGCTCCAAGATGTTGGCCGGACTGGGGGCTGGCGTCGTTTTGACGCCCCCCACAGGAGACACAGTACAATACGTACTCCAGATTATGTACACGGACTCCAATAACGCAGCCGAATATGAGGCCCTTTTACATGGTCTCCGGATGGCAGTATCCATGGGTATTCAACGCCTAGAGGTGCGCGGGGACTCGAACCTCGCAATATCCCAAATAAATGGAGACTTTGATGCCAAGGATCCAAAAATGGCAGCCTACCGCAACGCCGTCCTAAAAATGCCAGCTCGGTTCGAGGGGCTTGAATTTCACCATATAGCCCAGGAAAACAATCAGGCGGCAGATGTCCTGGCACGCATCGGCGCAAAACGCGATGCAGTCCCCCCCAACATCTTCTTGGAAAGGCTGTGCAAGCCATCCGTAGTATGGGAAGGGGAGCCAAATAATAACACCCCGGACCCAACCGCACTGCCTGACACCGAAAATCCTGACACAATAGGAGGCTCTGCCAATGAAATAACACCTTCAGCCCATGTAATAATGGCCGTCATCGCCCCGTGGACAGAACCATTCCTCGCCCACCTCACTAGGCAGGAACTCCTTGAGGACCAAAATGAGGCATGCTGCATAGTGCGGCGATCCAAAGCCTACAGAGTCCACGAGGGAGAGCTTTATAAGAAAAGCACTACCGGAGTCCTTCAAAGGTGCATCTCCGAAGAGTAGGGGCGGAACCTCCTGGCTGAAATTCATGCCGGGCTGGGCGGTCATCACGCTGCAGCTCGGTCCCTTGTAAGCAAGGCCTTCCGTACAGGCTTTTATTGGCCGACGGCTCGGGAAAACGCTCAGGACTTAGTCCAACGATGCACCGGTTGCCAGCTCTTTGCAAACCAAAGCCATATGCCACCCACCGCCCTCCGAACTATCCCCATTACTTGGCCCTTCACGGTCCGGGGGCTTGACATGGTTGGACCCCTTAAAGGCGGAACCCACAAGCACAAATACTTACTGGTCATGGTGGATAAGTTCACCAAATGGATAGAAGCCAAGCCTGTTAAGACGGTTGAATTCGGACTTGTGATAGACTTTATATTCGGGGTTGTACACCATTACGGCGTTCCTCACAGCATCATCACTGACAACGGCACGAACTTCACGGCCGACGAGGTAAAACTCTGATGCAAAAACATGGGTATCAAGCTCGACTATGCTTCCGTCTACCACCCACAAACTAACGACCAGGTCGAACATGCAAATGGTCTTATCATGAGCGGCATTAAACCCAGATTAGTGCGGTCCCTCAAGGAATCTAACACACACTGGGTAGAGGAGCTCGACTCCTTACTCTGGGGGCTGCAGACCACGCCGAATCGCACCACTGGATACACACCATTCTTTATGGTATACGGTGCAGAGGCAGTTTTGCCCTGCGACATAATCCATGACTCACCTCGAGTGCGCATGTACGAAGAAAGAGAAGCCGAGCTCGATCGGCAGGACAACTTAGACGCATTGGAGGAGGAGCGTGACGTGGCAAAAGCCTGTTCCGCATTCTATCAACAGAAGGCTCGAAGATACCAAAGCAGAGAAGTACGGGCCTGTCGGCGTTCTGGGAACGGGGGTCCCAAGACTTGCTTGCCTGCAGCCTGCGGCGTGGCTCAAAGGGGGGCCCAGCACAGCCCATCTTCATCAACACAGACCCAAGACCCTCGCGAGGGGCCAAGCCTCGCGGGGCGGACAACACGGAGCTTCCTCAGGCACGGCCTCATCAGGCTGGTTCGCGAGGAGGCGGAGAGATCAAGGCGGGGTACCTCACGAGGTGCCCCTGACGCAAGCCATGACGACCAAGGGCGCCAGGCGGGCGCCAGCTCGCGCAGTGTCCTCCTTTCCTCTTTGGTGCAAAGGGGGCAAGCGCAGCCGCGGAGTACCGAGGCATCAGGCAAAGGTTGCCATTTCGGTGCAACAAGACCAAGACCAGGAGGACTGCAAGACGGAGGTCATCGTGGAGCCCAAGACGGCGTCACCACCAGAGCTTTATGCAGGCGAAGACTACTTTTGTCAGGATAGCTGGTACAAGCTGTCCCCCTTCAAATTAGCCCGCCATTGTTGGCTCCCTTCCCGCTCGATATTTGGGAAGAGGACCAGGGCCTCTATAAATAGGACCAGCCACCCGCAGGGTAGGGGGGTTCAGGTTGAGAAGAGAGGATCGAGTATCGGAGATCGACTAGAGAGAGAGAGAGAGGAGGGTGATTGAACTCCTCCCAGCAGTTCACCGCCTCAGCCAAGAACAGACCCTCGCGAGGGTGTTCTTCCTTGTATTGTTCATCATCATCAGCCCAAGAGGCAATCCACCACACCACACACTGGAGTAGGGTATTACACCACAATGGTGGCCCGAACCAGTATAAACCCTGTGTTTCTTGTGCTATTCTTTCCTTAGCTTAGATCTTAGCGAGGCGGAGGGGTGCAGGTAGGTAGGAGGCGAAATCTCCACGCGCACTCCAGTGTTTGAACCTCAAGGGTCTGCCGGAACCCGAAATCCGACATTTGGCGCGCTAGGTAGGGGTGCGCCGGAATCCACCTTCTACCGCTTCGTGCCCTATCGCGTCATCGTCACCATGTCCGGCGACCAGGCGGGCAACCGAGATCCATGGGCGGCGTGGCCCGCCCGCGCAGAGCCGCTTGCCTCGGGAGACCCCGTGCCCCCAGGCAGCTCACGGTCCGCAGGGTGCTGCGGGCCGCGGGCAACGCGGATAGGCTTCGGCAGCTCTCATGCCGCGGCAGGCACGGTCGGCAGCGAGGGCCTCCAATCACGCCGCGACCGCGACCACGACACCATACACCCTCCGGGAGTAGGCGAACTCGAGGGCCGCGCTCATGGTGGCCCGAGAACTGCTACAGTGCAGGCTGCTGGAGGGCAGCCGTGACGTGCTGCTGGAGCGGGTGGCAGAGCTCCTGGGCTTCGCCGCCTCGGGGGCTCACCCCTTCTGCACCCAGCACTCATCTCAAGCCCAGGGCGGCCCGCGCGGGGGCTCCGCGCCCGCCCGCGGGCTCCAAGGCTACTCCAACGCCAGCGAAGCTGTCGGCACCGGACCGGCGGCGGAGCTGCCCCTGCTCCTGGTCCGCGAAGAAGGAGGACTCGACGCGACCCACGGCCCCAGTGGACAGCCGCGCCACCACCCCATGGTGGGCGCATCAAGCAGAGCTGCCTGGCACGCGGAGCACTACAGCATGGCCTTCGGGATGACGGCACCAGAAGAGTACGCGCCCCTCATGATGGACCAAGGACACCCTAACAAGGGCGAACAAGGCTCGCTCCTCAGCCCAAGCTAGGGGGACGACGCGCCAGAAGCTGAGCCCTTCCAGGAGTCCCGGGATGGTCCCACTGGCCACGCTGGAGGCAACGATTATCTGGTACCGCTAATTCCTCAAGAGCAGGCATACGCTAATCATGGATCGCAGGAGGTGCAGGTCGCCACAGCGAGCAGCTGCCCCGCTCCCACAGTCTCCTACCCCTCGGGAGGAGGGCGCAGGGGGCTGCAGGAGAGGGGCCGAGATCCGACATCACCACCGCGGCGTTCGGAGCAAGGTGTTCTTAGGAGGTAGGCCCTCTGCTGGGGAGGTGCCTCGGGGCCTGCCCCTGGCGGAGAACCCATGGTCGTCGGGGGAACCACTGGCGACCGCTCTACCCCATCGGCGGCGTCCTGGTTTCCGGTCGTCATTGATGGCACTAGAGTGTGGCGCAAGGCGGGGCCCTCGTCTGGCGATATGAAGCAAGGCCGGTACCTGTGAAGAAGGCCCAGTGCCTGTGAAGCTCGCCGCCCCGTGACAGTCTCACATAATAATGAGTGGGGCTGTACACGCCTCGGAGTCTCAGGGGTGTCGGCCTCAGGCCCTGGGGCTCCCTCCCACGCCCAGTGGCAGCACTTAGCTCCGCGCTAGTGAGAAGACCTCCAAGACTAGATTAGGTGCCGGACGCGGCCTTTTGTCAGCTTTCATTGCTTCCCCCTTTTGGTTGTCGCTGTCCCCCGCTGGATTCAAGTTGGATTCGAATTTGAGATTTGCGTGTGTTCGGGGAAGGGGTGCTTAGTCTCGTTCGAGCAATTTCTTGCGTTTTGGTTACCACTTCGCCTCAGCTGCCTCCCCTCGTGAGCCCCTCGCGAGCCGGGTCAGGCCTAGCTTGCGCGCAGCCCAGACTGCCGCCGCGTCCTCTCAGGAGGGGTTTTACTGCAGATCCTACGGATTCGATCAGGGAACACTCGGGACAGCACAGCCTCCCACAGGCTACCTCAGGGCCCGCACGGGACAAAGGTAAACTAGCCGACGAGCGCGTCGCTTAAGCCAACCACTTGGCGCAGGCGCATGGGCAATGTAGCGTCTACTAATACGATGAACACAAGTTTTACATGAGTGGCTCCCCCTCCCAAAATGCTCTCACAGCCATCAGGCCGAAACTTGAGCTCTATTCATGCAGGGTAAGGAAGCAGGAATGATGCACAATCAGTCGGATAAATCCCCCAATGCATCCTCAGGAGCACCACCCAAGCCGTTGCTCGCGTCGCTGAACTCGCCATCGCTGTCCGCGTCACCGCCAGCGGTGTCAGGGCCGTTCACCACACCGCCCTCGTCGACAGCCACGATCACGCCGTCATTGTCTGAAGCGAAGGCCCTGATAAGAGCATCCACATTGTCTTCCACCCAGTGCGCCAGGTCGTCTCGGACGCCCTGGGGGACTGGGGTGATGGTGGCGTCGAAATCGAAGTGGGGATCCATGTTCCGGAGATGGCTGAAGACGCGAGAAAAGGCGCGCCCGAGCAGGGCGCGGCTCCTCTCCTCCACCAACCTGTCAGCCCTGACCGACCGCGCCTCCAGCTGCATCACCACGTCGGTGAAGAACTGAAGATTGCCGGCATAGTTGACTGCGTGCGGCTCGCCAACAGCCGCCTCGCAGATGTTGCCCAAGGCTGTGTTGGCTCTTTCCCGGGGCGTGGTGAGCATGGGGCCGTGCTCATGCTCCAGGATCCGCCGCTGACATATCTCGTCCGCATTCTGGCGCGCAACGACCTCAGCCTCCTCCACCCACAGCCGAAGAAGGAGCACCTCGGCCTGGGAGGTGGTTAACTCACCTTGCGCCACCTCAAGGGCGGCCCGGAAAGCATCGGCCCGCCGCGTCGCTTCCTCCAGCGTGGCCCTCAAGGCGGCAATCCTGCCTTCAGCCTCGGCCCGGATCAACCCCAGCTTCTCCTCGAACTCGTGCTCGAAGTTCAAACGCTCCATCGCCACCCGACGTCCGATCTCCTCCAAGACACGGGCTTCCTGTGTAGCGACATCATCCTCCGCCTGCGTCACCAAGCGCTCCCTCGTCTCCAGATGTACTCGTGGGTACGTTCGGCGGCTTCCAGTGTCAGCGCCTCCTCACGCTTCTGAACCTCTGCTGAGTCGCCAGAGGACACCTTCATCGACGCGAGGGCTGCCTCGCGCAGCTCCACCTGCTCCTCCAGTGAGTGGCACCAGGCCAGGAGCTCCTGAGCCCGCTCCTCCGCCGCCTTTCACCACCGGTCAGCTTCCCAGGCCTCCTCAGCGGCCCAAGATCGGGCCTCCTGAGAGGCCACCAGCGGCGCCTTGGCCTCTGCGTCGTCAAGATCGCGCTGACGGTGCGCAAGGGCGATGGCGCCCTCCAGCTCGCGCCTCTCTGCAGCCAGGCGCAGGCCCTCGGCCTCAAGGCGCGCGTCTTCATCAGCAAGCTCCTCACCAAGCAGGCTCAGCGCGTCAGCCGCCCTTCGAAGGAATCCTTGGCGGAGAGCGCGACGCTCCCGGGCGCGCTCGAGCACGTCTTCCACACCACCATCTGCCCCAAGCAAGCGCCGGGGGCCACGAATCAGCACTCCCCTTCCGGGCAGGGGGCTGGGGGCTGGCACCCTCGCGACGGTCGGGCACGCCACGCCAGAAGCCCGGCCTGGAGCCAGCCCATCCCCATATGAAGAGTGCAGGGAGCGCCTCAGCCAATCGCGGTCCACGACCAGCCGAGAAGCCCACGGCAGGCTGGCTATGCCACGAGAAGGCCCGCGAAGGAAGATCGCGAGGTGCACAGGGCCACGATGCGCCTCGGGACGGTTCGCCTCTCCGATCGCCCTCACCACAAGGGCTCTGCTGCTCGTAGCGCTTGAGGATGGTGGAGGGGGCGAAGCCAGGGGGCGGCACCTCAGCTGTCTTCGCGAGCTCGGCTGGAAGGGGCCTGCAGAGCAAGGGTCAGTAAAAGCAACAGAAGGATCGTGAGCTGGGAAAGGAGAAGGCTTACTCATCAGTGGCGAAGTACTTCCTACACTTCAGCAGGCGACAAGGGTAATCATCGCCCAGGGCCTCTCTTCTCTTTCGGAGGGCCTCAAAGTCCACGCGGGAGCGACCCAAGAGTTGAGCGCGGGGATCAACCTGCGACAAAGACGGAGCATCAAGGCGATCTGCGTTAGGGTCGCCTGCCTGATGCGCGCTGCCAATCGCCTCGCCAAGAGAAGCAGCTGGACCCTCAGGGGCCTCAGTCGCAGGCGCTGAGGGCAGCTGCTTGTCACCCTCAGCCTCAGCGGCACGGGCCCCAAGAGCTGCTCCCTCATGAGCATCACCCAGCGCTGTCACCCCGCCGGGAGCCCCCTCGGCCTCTGGCGCCTCATGCCTCCCTGCTCCGCCACTTGAGGAAGAGTCGCCTTGGCCGACTGGAAGGGCAGTCACCATCACTGGGTTTCGCGAGGCCCCTGGAGGCCGGCGGGGCGCGACCCCCACTAATCAAAGATAGGCATCTACTTCACAAAATCGCCCCTGCTCTGGTAGAGGTACAACAAGGCCCCTCCCTGCTGGATGCTGCCAGGGTTGGGGTCCCCAGTCAGGGTCAAGAGCGTTGTCCTCAGCAGTTCAGGCGTCAGGTCCTCTTCCTGGAGCCTCATACGATCATTGCGCCCGCTGAAGGCCCACATCCGACGGGAGTGGCGTTGGAGAGGAGCAACGCGGCGTAGCAGGAACTCCTTCACCACCTTGGGCGCTGTCACGCCAAGCGACCTCAAGAACGCGAAGCGGTACCAGACGAAGACGAGCCGGGGGCTCTCAAGCTCTCCTGGCCCCAGCCCGAATTGGGGACAGCAGGCGAAGTTGGCTCCGATAGCAGGGGGCTGGGCACCCCTGCATCCACATACAGCCACCGCTCGTGGAACCCAGCCGCGAGTAGAGGGAGCCTGAAGTCAATCCCAGAGGCCGCTGTCTCAGATGCGGCAACGAAGCTCACGCACGCCCAGCATTGGGTAGGGTCGACAAGGCGTAGCGAGAAGAAGTGGCGCAGCAAGGCAACCGAAGGAAGGATGCCCATCATAGCCTCGCAAACAAAGGCGAAGGCCGAAAGGAGGGTGATGGATTCAGGACCCAGATGCATCATGTGGATCTGATAGTGCGAAAGCACAGCATTGAAGAAATCAGAAAAGGGAGGAACCAGACACGCGCACAGGGCGTCGGCAAAATACGGGACCTCGGTGACTATCCTGTCGATGGAGAAGTGGGACACGGGCCAGGCCGTCGTCCTCCCGCATTCGTTGAAGATAGTGGCCAGAGCCGAGCTGACCTTGCCCAAGCCCTCGGCGGGGGCCACCAACGGCGGCGGGCAAGGCGGAGGCATGGGTTTCTTCCCTCTTCCCTTCTTCGTCGGAGCCATGGAGATGGGAAGGGGGGGAGGTTCGAGATTGGGTTGAAAACAGAAGCTGGAGTTCGAGCGGAGGAAGGACAGAGGGCGCTCGAGCAACAGAAAGGGGGCGGCTGTGTACGACTACGAGTCCGCCTAGCATGGCGCAAAATAAGGGGGGCGTGGGGGAACAGTGCCGCCCACATCCAATCAACCACCACGCGGCGCCCAAGGCCGCAGGCTATTAGGTCCCGCGGCGCTTCTCCCTTGCCCTTTCGCCTCCCTGCACAGCCAAGTCCGGGCGCGCCTTGGGCCCGGGGGCTACTGTCGGCATTCTGGGAACGGGGGTCCCCAGACTTGCCTGATGTGGCCTGCGGCGTGGCTCAAAGGGGGGCCCAGCACGGCCCATCTTCATCAACACAGACCCAAGACCCTCGCGAGGGGCCAAGCCTCGCGGGGCGGATGACACGGAGCTTCCTCAGGCATAGCCTCATCAGGCTTGCTCGTGGGGAGGCATAAAGATCAAGGCGGGGTACCTCACGAGGTGCCCGTGACGCAAGCCATGACGACCAAGGGCGCCAGGCGGGCGCCAGCCCGCGCAGTGTCCTCCTTTCCTCTTTGGTGCAAAGGGGGCAAGCGCAGCCGCGGAGTACCGAGGCATCAGGCAAAGGTTGCCATTTCGGTGCAACAAGACCAGGACCAGGAGGACTACAAGAGGGAGGTCATCGTGGAGCCCAAGACGGCGTCACCACCAGAGCTTTGTGCAGGCGAAGACTACTTTTGTCAGGATAGCTGGTACAAGCTGTCCCCCTTCAAATTAGCTCGCCATTGTTGGCTCCCTTCTTGCTCGATATTTGGGAAGAGGACCAGGGCCTCTATAAATAGGACCAGCCACCCACAGGGTAGGGGGGTTCAGGTTGAGAAGAGAGGATCGAGTATCGGAGATCGACTAGAGAGAGAGAGAGAAGGGTGATTGAACTCCTCCCAGTAGTTCATCGCCTCAGCCAAGAACAGACCCTCGCGAGGCTGTTCTTCCTTGTATTGTTCATCATCATCAGCCCAAGAGGCAACCCACCACACCACACACTGGAGTAGGGTATTACACCACAACGGTGGCCCGAACTAGTATAAACCCTGTGTTTCTTGTGCTGTTATTTCCTTAGCTTAGATCTTAGTGAGGCGGAGGGGTGCAGGTAGGTAGGAGGCGAAATCTCCGCACGCACCCCAGTGTTCGAACCTCAAGGGTTTGCCGAAACCCGAAATCCGACAGGGCCAAAACTCACAACGTTGGCGAATTAGTTTTACGGCTACCGGACAAGAAAATGGACAAACTCAAGCCCAAGTGGGAAGGTCCCTTCATAATTGACCAAGTCCTGACTGGTGGAGCGTACCGCCTGCGAGATGCATCGGATAACCGACTCGAGCCGAACCCATGGAACGCAGCCCGTCTCCGAAGATTCTATGCCTAGCGCCGGACTCTATGTTCGTCTCCTTCCTCTGTCCATTTTTATATTTTTTCTGTCTTGCATTTCTCTCCTTCTTCTTCTCTCTCCCTCTTATAGCCCTTAGAGGCTCATAAAGTGACGCGTCATCCGCGCTCATTAAACCTGGGGGCTTCTTTAAACAGAAGCTTATTCATACGGGATTCATGCCCAACACATGTGTCACACTTCTGCATGTGCCTTTTATTCACCATTATATGCATCAATATGACTTAAGTTTTGGCCAAGCTGGGTTGCCTGGCTCCTGTGCTTACCCCTACATTCCCGATTGTTCGGCTAGGAGGTAAAGGGAGCACCTCTGCGATTGTTATTGCCGGGTCAGCCGGACGTTTACCTCAGACTGGGTGAAGCCGAAAGCTAGCGTTCTTAAGGGAATATCCGGTCGGTGAATTAAAGATGATCTTTTTTATTTTTATCTATATGCCCCTAGATGTTTTTTCTGTGTTTCTTTTCGCAGCATGGACATGCACTTTAGGGCATGCCTCCCAAGGAAAGGAACCCCTAACGGAACTATTCTCCCTGGAAGATGTTTCTTACTAACCATGTAATATAACATAACTAGTCGGGCACTTGTCTGTTCACGCACTAATGACCCCTACGCCTGGTCTCCATGCATTCCCCGGTTCTTATATAACCGCATGGGAATTCGTACACACTCCGGACCGTCAAGTCGCGAGGCTGAAGCGAAAAGGTCGTCCATGACAAACGATCTACAATCCGGCTAGAAGGCATCATAAATGTCAATTACATTACATAGTCATTTTGACTGATCGTATTCCTCTTCAATACCATCTAACAGGCTGTCTAATTTACAGTCTTGCTGGGAATACTTTGCGGTCAACTCTACTTGGCCGTATACTAAGCTTACAGGGATCTCCTTCCCATCGGGCCCTATAGGACCGACCTCGGCCATGTGGTTGGGGTCAGCCTTTGCGTACCGCGTCTTCACCATGGCCCAGGCCTCCCTAGCGCCTTGATGGCAGGCTGATATCTTCCACAATCGGAAGCGCCGCCGTGCTCCTTTTAGCTTCTCCGCAAGCTCTCCAAGACCTTCAGGCATGGAGACGGATGGCCACAGGGCCTGGGCGACGCCTCGCATCGCTTGCCGAACTCGATCGAGCAGTTGCGAGAGCTCGGGAAGAAGGTCACCCGTAGAACCGGGCATCTCCTCTGCAGGACAACCTGTCAGCACACCTACAGACATTGCTCTGTTAGTCGACTTCCTCGCCGAACTTTCTTTCAAAAGGGTCGTTCAAGCACTTACTAAATATGCCGCGCCGAAGTCGCTGATTCTCCTTCACGGAGTCTGACAGCTGGGCACGAACATCTTTCAGCTCGACGCCCAGCTTGGTGTTGGCATCTCGGAGATCGTTCTTCTCCCCCGTCACCTTTAACAGCACCCTCTCACCAGCCTTTAGCTGGCATAGGAGGTGTTGCCTTTCCGGATCCAATTCGGCGCCATCTGCAATTTCATTTGTCAGAATTCGCACCAAAGCCGTGCTTCACAAAATACTTATCTTTCGAAGTGTATATTACCTAAGGGGGCCTCTTTAGGCTCCCCTGCCGCGGCCAGTGCGGCCTCAAGTTGGGCTTTGGACTCTTCCAGCTCCTTGGACAGTAGGGAATTCTTTTTTGTAAGAATCTGCATAACAAATGATCCTTAAATCAGTTATTTTAACTATTTCAAGTCTTGGGGGCTACTGGTATATATATATATATGTATATATATAGGGTATATATATATAGGGTGGGTCTATTCTCATAACACCCCTTAAGATCTTATTCTCATAACAAAAACCTTATTCTCATAACACCCCTCCCCCTACCGACCTCCTAGCGCGGGAGCGCCCCGGCGGCCAGCGGCCAGCGGCGCCCCCCTCCCTCCCCGCCTCCTAGCGCGGGAGCGCCCCAGCGGCCAGCGGCGTCCCCCTCCCTCCCCGCCTCCTAGCGCGGCAGCGCCCCGGCGGCCGGCGACGTCCCCCTCCCCTCCCCGCCTCCTTGCGCGGCAACGCCCCGGCGGCCGGCGGCGACCCCCACCCCTCCCCACCTTCTTCCGCGGCAGTGCTCCGGCGGCCGGCGGAGACCCACACCCCTCCCCGCCTTCTTCCGCGACCAGCACCGCGGAGCGCGCGCCAAGCGGCCGGCGATGCAGTCCGTCCGCGATGATATTTCCGCGACGGCGTTTAGGAAGCGACGCCGCACCTCACCTTCGCCCCCAACACCACCTGGGGGATCCGCCGCTGAAGCATCCAGCCTCGGTCATGCATGACAAGGGAAAGCGAACTGCAAGGATGACTACTCCATCGCATTCGTCGTGGATGCGAACTGCAATGGTGCACGTCCAGCCTTCTCCCGCAACAATGGCGAAGGTGGAACAAGCGCATGAGTTCCTGCAGCGGAGGTGTACTGCACGCCAACAGCAGCAAGATCTGCATCTGCAGAAGAGGGGGACTGCATATAAGGTAAGAAAAATCACATACCAAACCCCCACATCCAGTTTGCAGTGCCGTTTTTATACCCATGCAGTGCCCCATCTTGCGTCGACTGCAGTCACATGTGTCTCCAAAGTAGAAAAACAGAAAAGGATACTTCGAAAAATAAAAAAAACGCTATATGGAAAAAAATTGCAGTCCACAATGACTTAAAATATGTAGAGCGCTGTGCCTAGAAGTGAAGTGCATTGTTTCTTTCATGTTAACTAACAGTGCCCCTGCTGTAGAATGACAAATTGAAGTGCAATTTCTTACAGTTGCAAAAATATAATGATATATAGTACGAAAGATGCAGTTCATTTCACTGTTGACGTGCATAAAAAAAGCTTTGGCTTAATAACCTGCAGGAATTTACTATGCCTCAAAAACAGAAGATGCCTCGAATCATTTGCGACCCCGAGCCCCTGAACTGCATTGGAAGAGAAGAGTGGGAGATGCCTGGATGGATAACACCTGAAATACCTAGGGGTTTCTTTAACACAACAAACAGAACTGCATACTCCGTGGAGGAAGATGTAGAGGATAAAGATGAAAACAGTGAACCAAACATCATTCGAGATGGAGAAGGCAGTGAAACAAAAAACCCGCAGGATGAGAAGGAGGACGACGACGATCTGGTCTTCATGGGGGAGCACGCGCAGAAAAATGATGAGGAGGAGGATGATGACAAAGAGAAAATCATAACAGTTATGCAGCCAAGGTACATGCGTGTCTTTGAAACATTTGGTCAGCAGATCAGAACGGATGATATAGCACCTCCAGAAGCCGATGTTGAAACCCAGCAAGTTCGGCAGGTCCATGAGCAAACGATTCATCGACAAAGGGACAGTGGAATTCCACCAAGGCCGCCTACTGCCCAACAAAAGAATCGGAAGCAGAGTCAAGGAGGGCCGCAAGCAACCAAAAAAGTAAAGTTCTCCACACTCCTGCCTCCTCGCGATCCTCAATTACACAGATCTGTTGTCACCCCTCCATGCCCAATAAACATTGGTGAGCTGTAAACACCGTTAGAAGAAAAACAGTACACGCACGTAAGCATCCTTACCTAATTACTGCAGTTCACTTATTACGCATTCTTTCAGCTTGTGCATTCTCATTAACAAAAAAACATTCCATATTGTGTGTGTGCAGGATGAGAACATGCTCCAAGAACTTGTGCCTGCGAAAGGTATGCAGTTCACATCACGAGATGCGGCGCGAGAATTCTACAACATGTATGCGAGGCATGCAGGCTTTGGCACACGCAAAAACGGCGGATACAGAACAAACAGATACATCGTGTGCTCAAAGGAAGGCAGAAGCAAAGAAACTGTCACAGATTATGACAGAAAGCGAGAAAAAACATCAAAGAGGACTGGCTGCAAGGCGGGAATGAGATTGAAAAAAATCAAGGATGTGTTTGTGATAGCAGAGATTGAGCTCAATCACAACCACAGGATGATTGACAGCTCGGCTATGCTTCTGCACATGCACTCGCATAAGACGGATGATCCGTTGCTCGATAAACTAGTGAAGGACATGCAGAGCGACAACCTAACGCACACGCAGATGATGTCAACCCTGTCAAGGATGTCAGGAGGGCTGCACTTTATGGGGCGCACCAGCCGTGACTGGGTGAACAGGTACATTCACTAAAACAAAAAAACGATATATCGTCTATTTCATGCAGTCCGCTTTGTGCATTTTCTGTATGTCCATAATGCTGCAAGTATATTGTTATTTAGAATTGCAGGAAGCATCAATTCGCGAGGGAGGAAACAGAGGACGATGTGAAGAAACTCCTGGCTTTCTTTGAGAAGATGCAGCAAATAAACCCGGAGTTCTTCTATGATTACGACAAAGATGTCGATAACCGTGTGCGGAACATATTCTGGGCGAACGCCAGCTGCAGGGGATCGTATGAAGATTTTGGAGATTGTGTCACATTTGACACGACCTACAAGACCAACAAGTTCCACATGCCTCTCGCCGTCTTCGTTGGAGTCAACCACCACCTCCAAAGTACAATATTCGCTGTGGCTCTCATCAGAGACGAAACAATACCGACTTTCGAGTGGGTGTTCCGGACGTTTTGCGTTGCATGAACAACAAGCGGCCAATCTGCATACTCACAGGTATGCTGAAAAAAGAGTGAAATTAAATAACAATGCAGTTCACTACCAACTTTTGTAGTCCATTTCTTACATCCAAATGAAAAAAAGAAAAATAGCAGAAAAAGGATATGCAGTTCTCTCAATAACTCGCTGCTTGGTTTTTTTTCAAAAACATGCAGATCAATGCCCCTCCATGGATGCCGCGATAAAAAGTATGCTAATAGGCACGCTGCACAAGTTATGCCGTTGGCATATACTGAAAAAATACAAGGATCACCTGTCCTTGCTGTACAAAGCGTATGAGAAATTCAAGGATGAGCTGACCTCCGTTCTCAACCACCCGCTGATGCCATCAGAGTTTGAACGCGCTTGGCATGAGCTCATGGAAAAGTATAACCTGCAAAATGATGAGATTATGAAGGCGCTCTGGACAGACAGAAAAGAATGGATATCGGCTTACTACAAGGAGGTGTTCTGTGCACGGATGACGTCGACACAGAGAAGTGAAAGCATGAACCGGATCTTGAAGAGGAACTTTGTCAAGGAAATACACGACCTACACATCTTTGCATCGCAGGTGGACAGGTGCATCCAGACAAGGAAGGGCGTCGAGCACGCAGAGACCATAGCTAACGAGGTATATAAACAGAGCAAAGTTTTTAAGATGGATGAGCAATTAATAAAAAACACTACTCGCTTTCTTGATTTTTGCTGCGAAAAGACAACTACTTAACTGGTTTTCTTTGTTTCACAGACAGAAATAAAGACTACTACTCAGTTTGGTTTCGAGGTTCAGCTCTCCAAGATTTACACCAGGGCGGTCCTTGCTGACTTCAAGCAAGTGCACTACCGCAGCACTGCATTCAGATCAGAGCAGTCCACTGACAACCCGACGAAATATTTGGTGCGCCACTACAACCGGTCTGATGATTTTGATTGGGCAAGACACGAGTTCCAGGTGGTTGCTGATGTGACGAACGGTATCTACGAATGTGAATGCAAGCTGTGGACACACACAGGTAAGTGAGACAGGAAACCAAAAAAATAAGAACACATAAAACATAATGAAGTTCACTTATTGCTGGTAGCAAAAAAAGAGATGAAAAACAAAAAAAATATTTAGTGAAGTTCACTATAGCAGCAGACCCAGGACCTATTTATAATGCAGTTCACAAAACCAAAAAAAATGAAAAAATGTTGCCTATTTATGTGAAGTTTGCTGGCACGAATAACCCAAAAATTTTCTTTTGCTGCAGGCCTGTTCTGCGTGCACATCATTTGCATGTTGGATCAGCTGCGGGTGGACAAGATACCTGAAGAGTACATATTGAAGAGATACACATGGAACGCACGCCAAAATCCAACTTTTGACCGCAGAGACTATGAGCAAACTGCTCCAGATGGGAGTTCGATGTTCTGCCGTGGGAGACTACTTGCAGAAACTGCAATGGACCTGGCGAACAGAGGTGTCAAATCGGATAGAGGGTACAACAAAGCTTTAGCTGGGATGAGAGAACTCATACAAGAAGTGAACGTAATAAACGAAGAAGAAGAGGCAGAGAAGATCATGGATGCGCGGGGTGAAGAACAAGGAAAGGAGCGCGAGCATGCTGCTGATGGTGCAGTTCATAATATGGATGACACAATTCTTCCCCCGCCTGTTTCAAACACAAAAGGGAGAAAGAAAGAGAGCAAATCAGCCAATAAAAAAGCTGCAGCAAATGAAAAAAGCTCTGAAAAAAATAGCAGGCCTGAGCCAGAACTGGACAGCGGAGGAAGACCACTGGGGGTAAGGATGTGTAAATCATGCAATAAGATTGCGGGACACAACTCAAGAACATGTAAGGAGAGGCTGAAACAAAACCAGGCTGAAAATGCCACCACAAATCACCGAGCTGACCAACAAGATGATACGACAAAGAGAAGACTATGTAGCGTCTGCAACAAGAGAGAGAAGCATAACACGAGAACTTGTCCAAATAGAACAAAGGAAAAAGATGAAGAAGATGATGAAGAAGATGCTGACAGAGAAGAGAGCGAGGAAGCGAGCGAAGCTGATGAAACCGAGGAGGAAGATGAGGAAGAAGAAGAGGAAGACGAGGAAGAAGAAGAAGCAGATGAAGAAATCAAAGAACCATCATCAAAAACGAGTGGGAGAGACAGAACGCAGAATCCAGCGCGTAGGCAAGCATCGCGGTCGCACGGTCCCGTTACGAGGGGTAATGCGAACAACAAGAGCAAGACAGAAGCAGCAACAACCATTGAAACAAATGCAGTGCACAATCTGAGAAGAAGCACCAGGAAAAGGACGTAGATCAACACGTATGCAGTTTTACATTTTAAAAAACATATTAACTTCATCCTTTATATATATCGTACCATATATAATATATATAGCTTGTGTTCAGTGGACTGCAAAAAAAAGAATTCAACATGTAATACTGAAGTTAAAAAATGAAAAGATACAACATATGCCATACATACTTTGTGACCAATGTGCTGCGGGGGGGGGGGGGGGGGGATGCTTGATAAAATGCAGTTCTCTTCTATATGAAAAGAAAATAAGATGAGAATGCCACTCTCAGAATGCGGTTCTCTTCTGTATGAAAAACCTGAGATCGGAATGTCATTTTGAGAATGCAGTTCTCTTCGTCGTATAGAATTTGACATGACCGTGAATCAATACAGAATGCAGTTAGAAAAGAAAAAAATGTAGAGTCAGACTAGGATTCACGTACACTGCAGTGCGTGCATGGTGCGTTTAAAGCTTGCAGTGCAGTACGCTTCGAGTACACAGTGCAGTGCGCTTAGTGCAAAAAAATGTAAAAAAAAACTTGGCTGCAGTGCGGATGAATTTTGAAACTCGACGACAAACATGTTGAATTCGTCTTTGCAGTCCCATGTGATAAGGTCAGATGCAGTGCGGATGCGTAAATTTAAAAAAAAACTTGGCTGCTACTCATATGAGAGAATGCAGTGCACTGCGAACATGTTACAACTCACAAGGAGGAGTTGGCTGAAAGCCCCATTATGTACATATTTGACATTGTCACCATCTGCCACCAAAAAAAAACACAAAAACTAACTAGACCGGTATATACAAAAGCACACAGCATGGTGTTAACAGTTTTGCACATCGAGAACTACACACAGCGACCATACATTACTGTTTACATAAAGTTCTGGAGCACACACGAAAAAGACATCAACACACATAGAAAAAGATCTGCTATCATTTATGCCTCATCCTGCTCCTGCGAATGCAGTCTTGGAGAGAAGCCAAGAGAAATGCAGAGATTTCTTAGATCCTCCGGGAACTCGGTGGCAACGACCATGTTTTCTGGGTGGAACAGAATCTGGAACAAAAACTCAGCCTTCCAATCCTGAATAACAGCTTCCTGCGATGAAGAAAAAAATAAAATAAAAAAATATACAACGTCATCTACAAAAAAAGAAACTGACGAAAAAAATATCAAGGAATGAGGAGATATTGCTGGGTTAAAAAGAAGATACTTACACTACGCTTTGCGAATTTCACAACAAAGGATTTGCCGTCGTAATACTGAGCCATCTTTAGAACATAAAAGCCGCACTCGTTGGGGCCCTGCTCAGGGGTGCCCAAATAGCTAGCTTTCTTTGAAACATCGACCCAGTCTACCGACTCCTTTCTCTTGTACTCCTTTTCTCCATAAACCTTCTTCAACAATGCAGTCATCCTGATCATCTGGTGGAAAATAAAAAAAACAAAAATACACATCACAACAAATATTGTTCAACATGCACACGCATGAAAAAAACAAGAAAGGTGAAAAAAGGAAATTTTTTACCATTTCAGTGCGGTCGCTGTGGTATTCAGACTTATGCCACCTCGTCGTTTGATCAACCAGTCCGCTGTACCTCCTAGTGTCATGAATGTCAAGGGTCTCGCGGTGCCTATTCATCGTGTATAGCGAATAATGCTGGTCTTTCATCCATGGTAACAGAATCTGATTTTGTTTCATCAAATTTGTTATGGGTTTGATGAGTGAAAAAGGATTACTGGGAAAAATAGGGAGAGAAAATAAATACAAAAAGGCTGAACAAAAGCAAATCTGATAACTTACTAATTTGCAATAAAGAAGGTTCTCGTCATCACGAACATAAAGTTTGAATTGCTGTGCTGCATCTTCGACGTTAAACTTGCCGTGGACAAAAGGCAACACAACATTTCCATCTTCATCTCTATCCGCGTGATCATTCATTTGAAGCACATACTGCGTGTCGGTAATTCACAAAAAGAACGTTAATGCAGTTCACCTTAAGATGTTCGCTCTGACGCTTTATAAAAAACGGATCACCCTTCTTCTAAAAAAACAGTATGCGGTTCACAAAAATTCTCGCCGTAAATTTGTTTCGTCTGAGATGCATGGGTTAAGACACAAAAAAATGTATGCAGTTCAGTACATTCTAAAAACAAATTATTATACACTATTTACTACAGTTCACTCGAGCAGAAAAAAAATAAGAAAAAAAGAGAAATACCGTGATAAACAAAGGGGACAGCAGAACGCGTTCCCCAGATCGATAAACCACATTCATACTCTCGTCATTCTTCCAGAACCTGATGATATGATCCATCAAATCCGAGTCCATAAAACCACCTTTGGTGAAAGTTAGGAACATGTAGTCCACAGTCACGGTGTAGACTTCGATAGGATTCCTGTGCATGAAAAGCGCGCACCTGCACAAAAGAAACAGCGAAGGTGGGGGGGTTAGTAGCACAAAAGCAAAAACACAGAAAAGAACATTACACACATTAAAAATCAAAAAAATATAAAAAACTAACGAAAAAAGAACTGACTCGCTGTATTTCTGCCTGAATTGTGTGCTCGTGATGAGTTGCAAGACTTTCCTCATCTGCACAAGATAGCTGAATCTCACAGGATTCAACTTCTGTACAGGAGATCGAAACTTTGATGGCTTCTGCACAGGCCTCCTATTTGATAGAATTAGTGCCTCGCTGTCCGTCGGGCGTTCCACAGCTGCGCTCCTGGTCCTCCTAGGCACTGGTGGTGGCCTCTCAAAATCATCATCGCTATCTTCAGCATTAGGAGGGCTCGCAGCTTTCTTCCCATGCTTGACATTGACAGGAGATTTCTCAAGAGCTTTTTCATTCGAAGTGCCGGCGCCAGTCCTCAACATCTTACGCATAGGTTCTTTCACAACCTTAACGGGGGGTTCATCAAGGACAACTTTCTGAATAGTTGGAGTATAAACCTGAGTTTCAAACAAGGAAATACCACCTTGGTGTGTGCCTTCATCAAAGCCTGCACAAAAAAATGGATGATGAGCAAAATGAAAAAGAATCATCAAGTTCCCTAAGGAAAAGTCATTTTAAACACACAAATGGGGTTCTACTAAAAAAGCTTAACAAAAGTAGTGGACCAACGAAGTTCACTTAATAAAAAAGGTGTGTGACTGGAAAAAAATGTAATAACCTTCTTTAAAAATTAAAAGTGAAGTCAGGTCCAGACAGCAATGCGACGAGGTCAGCCAACTATAGAGCATAGCCTTCCTGATGTAGCCAATGTGCTCCTTCCCAAACTTGGCAATCGTTTCACCATCCCAGGTCTGCATGAATTGGAACATGTAAAATCCACAATCATGCCTGCAAAAAAAACCAACACAAAACACATTAATAATGCAGTTCACCCAGTAATGAAAAGAGCTACTCATGTTAGTAAAACAATGCAGCTCCATACACACAAGAGACCGAGGGAGAAACAACCAATAACACATTAGTAATGCAGTTCGCTCAAGGGAAAAGGTGCTTCTAATTTAGTAAAAACAATGCAGCTTACTTACACAAAAAAAATGAACGAGGAAAAAGAAAAAAGGAGAACAGGTACAAACCCGTTTCCTTGTTGCGGGACATTAACACGAGTCAGTGCAAAGCCGTCCAGGGTGGGAGGGTTCAACGGCTCGTCGCAGCTTGCGCTGCCATCTTTCCAGACTTTTTTGATGTTCCTGACCATTTTCCTGAAGACAACATTTGCAGCAGCGCTGTCTCCTCCATTCAATGAGTCGAGAAGCTCAAAATGCTTCTCTCGTAGGTTCAAAGTGACCAAGCAGTAGTGGCCTATCGCGTCCTTCATTGTTGCAGGAGGAGGGTCAAATGTTGCAAACATAATCTGAAATAAAAAAAGAATAAAACAAACCAGATGAGAAAAAATAGAAAAAACAGAAAACTTATTTTCAAGATGATGAAAAAATGGTCAAGATGCGTTACCAAGTTTTTCTTGTCCACACGTTCCTTTGCGCTTGAAGAAAACATCTTTTTCAAAGCCCTATTTGTGGCACCGCCATTCCAAATGGAATTCTGCAAAAAAGACAAAACCAGAGAGTTAATGAAAAATGGTTATAGCACAAATAAAAATTGGACGAGGGGATAAAATATAAATTAATGAAAATGCTTACACATAGGTTGTACGGGACAATCATAGTTTGAGATCCTTTGAACCTTTCAGCTAGCATAGACACGCCAATGTTTGCGAGGCGCGTGCTCAGTGTTCCATACGACCAAAAAGACTAGCCAACATGACCGATAGTAATATCACCAAACTCGTCCTTGAACGCAACTAGATGCCTTCAGACAAGAAGAAAAAAGCACAGCAAAAAGTGATAAGATGGGAGCGTCCCTGAAAAAATAACATATTAATTAACCGGAGCGTAAGACAAAAAATGCCGTACTTCTTCTTCTTGTCCCTCCTAGCCCTCGTAACAGCGTCATACAACTCATTTTATCTTCTCATAAGAGCTGGATCAATCCTTGAAGGAGTAACAACAGGTAATTCCTCATCTGCATACAGAGTGGGAACGATATCAGATGATAAAACACACACAGTCCATTTCGCCCCCGGGAAAAAGAACAAAAATAATGCAGTTCGCTTACCTTCGGTTTCAGAATAAACTTCCTTCTGCTGCTCATATACATCTTCGCTGAGCGTCAAGTGCTCCAGCCCGGTAATATCATCGTCAAGCGGCGCTTGATTGCTCATGTCCTGAGAAAGTCTTGGCTGTTCCTCTTCGGAATCAATCGAAACTGTCTCAGGTGGGACTTTGGTTGTATTGGCTGGGAAAGCCAGATTGCCGACAGATTGCTCGGGGGCGCGAGGGACAACACAAAATTTCTCAGGCACCTCGTCGCCAACCAACAAAACAGTAGGCACAACAACACCATCGATGCCAGCGGATGTCCCGGCATCGTCAAATCCGACTCTACGAGTTCCTTCTGTCTCTTCTGCAACTCCAACTGTAACACCAGGAGCTCCTTCTTTCTCTTCATGCTTATCACAATCCAGGATATCCTCCCTTCCTTCACTCTCTTGTGCCTTATCAGCCTCAACAGGACACTCCCCTCCTTCTCTACCTTGTGCCTTATCAACCTCCGCATCAGGCTCCTCCCCTCCTCTCCCTTCCACATTATCATCCCCAATGTTGCGCTCCGCTTGGATTTCAACATTTAATCCGCAGTTCTGATGAGTTAAAAAATAAAACACATTACACAAAAAAGATAGAATGCAGTTCACTAATAAAATAGACCATGAAGCTCCCGCGAAAAATAAAAAATAAAACACAAAAATGCAAAAATTCTCTATACTCACCAGGGAAGCGTCGTCGCCTTCCATCTCTTTACACTTGTCAGCCTCCTCATCCTTGCCAGCGTCGTCACCATCTGCCTCCTTCACATGTATCTCCATGTTTGATTCGGCAACCTAAAAAACATTAAAACATCAATAAAGCTATTATCCAAATCTGCAGTTCTACAACTAAAAAACCAACACCAGATCATGCAGTTCACTGCTAAAAAAAGATGATGCTTCTTCTCTAGACAACAACTGCAGTGCACTACCACTTCTAGTGCATAAAAATACAAAAAGGTTAAAAACTGTAGTTCGCTGCCACTGCTGGTGCAAAAAAAATATGATTGTTTGTTTTGGACACTACAAAAAAAATCAAACAATGAAGTTCACTGTAACAAAAAAAATAGGAAAGAAATCAAACCTTGTCGATGATGACTTCGTCAATAGGATTGTCTTTGGCAGCTTCGTCAACGGGGGATAATGGCCTGTCAAACAAGTAATCAGAATAAACACCGTCGTGGTCCTGGTGGTCATCAACACGACAAGCGTTAGCCTTGGAAGATTCTCCAACACACTACGAAAAGAACAAAAGGATAGAAAAAACAAAATAGTCAGTGCCACAAACGCACAGAAAAAATAGATAACAAAATATGGGTAAAAAAACTGTTCACATATGGAAAAAAGACATACATCCACATATGCGGGGTCGGGCGAAGAAGGCCGGACAACATCTTCATGCCTGTTCATTTCCTTCATGATTGCATCCGCTTCCTGCTCATACGTAGCACACCTGTCATCCTGAGACTGCTTAAACTGAACGAATGAAGATCTGATATTCGTTACAGCCTGCTTAAGGAATTCAAGCTACCCACGGTCAAAGTTATGAGCGGCGTCGATTTCTGCTTCAGAAGGGCCTTTGCCTTCAGGAAACAACCCGGCAATATTCCTCATCCTGGAACCGGATGTTGGGAAATCACTAGTTATATTGATGACCATATCGAGAAGCTCATCGACCTGAACAAATTTATTACGATCAACAGAAGCATGGCCAGAAAAACCTCCAGCAGCCGCCCTAGCAAAACCACGACCTCGTCGAATTGGAGCCGCCCTAGAAAGAGGCTCACAAAACATTTCAGGGGCTTCGGCAACTGCAGTCCGCTTGTACACAATATCCGCTTCCGCCTTCCATTGAAAAAATTAACAAAAAAGAGATGCAGTTCACAAAAAAAAGTACATAAGAGGTTCACATTTAGCATGCGCGAAAAAAGGAATAAAAACAAAAACAAAGCATGGCTATGCACTCACCGGCAGCTTGCCAGACTTGCAAGAGTCTAGGTGTATCTTTCCCCTGACAACGATGTCGGCGTTGTGAATCTTCTTCAACTGCACATGGGACAGTATTGCGGCGCGTGGAGTGCGTTTATCCATCACCGATACTTTTTGAAGATTCAAGGAATCCAGGTACATGAATAGGGGAACGATGGTGCAACCCTCAGCGCAGTTCTGCTTGCTCCCTTTAGAATTCCACTTGTACACAGCGGCCTGCAGCTCGTCGACAACAAGCTGACAAAAATCCATGCTAGCCATAGATGCAATATCCAAGTTTTCAACCATAGCAGCTACCCTAGACAACCGAGTTGCGGGGCTAGGACAAAGCAAGCACTGGAAGACAATGAGAAAAAAAACCTTCACCGTCTTATCAACCTTTGCAGGGTCAGCAGCCAGCGTGCGAAGTAAGGTAAGCAGGTCCTTCGCATCTATGCTGTGAGAACGGTTGAAACCGAGTTCATCCTTCAGATTAGTCAGCGAATCATCATGGCCGCTGGCAGCAGGCCTGGGAGCAGTCTGAGAACCCATAGGGAAGTCAAAAATGTGATGGATAGCCTCGCGATTGATTTCCAGAACCTTGTTTGGCCCACAGTCCAATCTCATCGTGTTGGGGTCGATCTTTCCCATCAGCTTGCACATCAAAACACGAGAAACATTCTTCTCTAATTTCAGGTCAAAGACAATGCCAAAACCTGCTTGCCGCACCAAAGTTCTATGCACCTCACCCAGCAAAGTGACAGCTTTGATTACATTTGGAATGGACAGCCGAACAGTCTTGTTGAAACGCCATTCATGCGCAACATCATCTTCGGACCTCTTCCTCTTCGTACTCTTAGCAGCCTACAAAAAAAACAAAGAATAAAAAAATGCAGTTCACATCAGCAAACTCATGCCAAAACAACTTAAAAAAACAGAAGAAAAAGTAAATAAACAACGTATACCTTACTAACATCACCATCCTCCTCATCAGAATCGCTGTCCAGAGCTTCTTCAGCTGCATTTTCCCGTGCAAGATTAGATCGACGCTCAGAATCAACACCAGAGTGATCGTCCGCACGTCTCCGCTTTCCTTGAATCCCACCCACACCAACCTCGGCGTAATTAGGTCTCTTTGAGTAATCAACACACGGGCTCCGGCGTGGAGAACTTAAACCTTGCTCTGCGACAGTGTTGAGTTTCCTCTTCACAGGATTCTTTGCGGGGGCAAATTTAGCAGACTTCTTTGAATCTGCAATCCTCCTTCCTATCTCCTTACCCTCCCCTAACTTTACTTGCTTCGCCCTATGAGCCTTCACGAAAGTATTACCGAGCACAATAGCTTTCTGCCTTCTCCTCTCAACATCGGCTGCAATCTGATCAGGGACCATCCAATCCTGTGTAACTGGCTCTGTGCCATCAACAGATTGCGACTGGGTTTCACTCAATTCAGGTGGAATGTTGACCTGATCAGATGTACCGCCACCAACAACATCGGCTGTGAAATAACGTGTAATCAAATAGTTAACGCCACCACCCCCTGACCCACCAGGAGATAAAACTGTGGGTGAGATAAAACATAAGAAAAGATGTGTGTGTGTGTGAGATGAAGACCTCAACTTAATGCAGCTCATATCAACTTGGAAAAAAAATGTAGAAATGCAGTGCACTTTTCCAGCAATTTATGTTTAACAATTAAAAACATAATAGTAAACCTAAAAAATGCAGTTCATGTCGCTTGAAATATCATATTCACGCGTGTCTGAAAGTGGACATTGGTACAGGGATATATGATGCAGTGCACTAATTCGTTCAAGTGACCAATTGACCGCATATAAAAAAAAGAAGTGCGCTTAGACATGCAAAACAAAACAAATTCATGCAGTTCTGTGAGAGGCAAAAACTAAAACTTAATGCAGCTCATATCGATTTCGCAAACCGCATAGTGCATAGACAAAAAAAAATACAAAGCAGTGTCCAAAATGCAGTGCTCTTTTAGCAGTTTATGTTTAACAAAAAAACATAACAACTAACTTAATGTCCTTCCAAAAAAGTAAAAAACAATTAACTTGACGCAGTTCATATCAGTTTGCCACACGTGTCTTAAAAAAAGGCCTTACTAAAAAGGAATCTAAGATGCAGTGCACTATTTCGTTCAACAAAAAGAAGTAAATTGACCCTGAATGAAAACTGCAGTTCACTTTGATGTAGTTACCAGATGGAGAAGCCGTTCTAACTGGTGACGCATCAATTGGGGAGGAAGAAGCCATACTGTGCCTCCAATCATCAAGGGATAATAATTAAACCCTAGACAGCAAACCCCAAATTCAGGCAGAGAAAAACTTTCAATCCATAGGGCGTTGCAATTTCAAGCATACAAAACAACCTTAAGAAGAGAATGCTGGCACGAAAAATAACCCTAGCACAAGATCTAGAACGGATTAGCGGCCATTTGGGGCTCACCGTGGGACGAAGTGACGGCCGGACGAGGCGGGTGCGGACGGCAACGGCGGAGGAAGCGCCCTACGGACGGCGGCGGCTGCGGGCGTCGTCGCCCTCCACCATGAGAGAGCCCCTACGGACGGTGGCGGCTGCGGGCGTCGTCGCTCTCCACCACGAGAGCACGAGGGCGGGGGGGGGGGGGGGTTCTGTGCGGGCACGGGGGAGAGGGAAGCGGGAGCGGGCAAGGGGGCTGCAAGAGAGACTTAATGAATAAAAGCCCGACCGACAGGCCCACAGGTCATAGACAAAAAATAAAAAAACGTCTCGGTGTTGTAACACGATGCAGTTCGCTTACGGAAAACTGCCTCGGCTTCTGAAGCGTTGCAGTTCGTTTACGGGAAACGATTCCGCTTCTGAAGCGATGTAGTTCGCTTACGGCGGACGATTCGGTTCGCCTGCCCTAAAATAAATGCGTCCACTATCGCCCGAAGCGCCGCCCCCCTCCTCTATCCCGCTGGTTGCACGCCGCACGAATGCCACGATCATCATGAACCCACGATCGCCAACACGGTTGGGAGACAAGATCGTGGCCTCGGCAGAAGTTGCTGCCGCTCCCATTTAAATCCCGCGCTCCATCAACCAGACCGTCCGCACAAAACACACGACGCTGCCCCTTCCTCCTCCTCTTCCTCCTCTTTGCAGCAATGGGGTTCAGCAGGACCTACGATGACGTCCATGCGCACGGGAACACGAAGCTGAAGGTGATCTACACCACCGACGTCGACGCCATGGCGACGTACGTCGAAGAGTTCAAGACAGATCTCCAGCTGCGCCGCCAGAAGATCGTCGGCATCGACGTGGAGTACACACCCGACCACGACAGGGCAGCCCTGGTTCAACTATCCATCGGCAAGTACCACCCAGTGCTTCTTTTCCAGGTATGTGGTACATTGGGCAAGAGATGCATCCCCTTCAACAGGTTCCTCGCCGACCCAAGGTAAGCAATTCTCTCTGCCGAGTACGTGTTGCAGTTCTATATGCCTGTGTATGCAGTTCCTAAAGGTATAACTTGCGGTTCACTTTCCTTAGGTTTGAGTTCGCTGGCTTCGCCATCAAGCAGGACAAGGAGAAGCTCGCACGCTGCAACCTCCACATCCCCAACTTCGTCGACATCCAGACGAACTGGAGGGTGCCTGATGGAACGAAGCCACTGGACTCGCTTGGCGATGTAGCTGCTGCCATCATCGACGACGAGTACGCAGACATGAAGACGAAGATGTCAGACCATGACCACAGCCTGTGGACTTCCATTCTCAGCACCAGGCACATTGAGTATGCTGCCAAGGACACCTACACTGCGTTCGAGATATGGAACCGAATCACCACAATGAAGAAAGGCCTCGCGTGCGCTGAAAAAGAGAAGACCAGGAAGCACCCGAGGTCATCCTGGAGGGGGTGGGGCAAGGGGGCATCAACTTCCACCTCCAACTCCAACGGGTGGAACTAGTGAAGCAGGCCAGATGCTGAAAGCCAAGGATTCCCTGTCGCAAGTGCTCGATTAGTTTCCCTCTGCGTATGTAGATTAGTTTGCTTTCGTTGTAGTTTGCTTTGGGACAATGTTTGCTTATGTTGCGTTAGTTTGCTTGATGATGCACTATGTTAATTATGAGCGTAGAACCTTGGTTTCTATCTATCAACTATATGCAGTTCTCAATAGTCTGTTCTCAATATGTATATTGCTTCAAAACTGCTGCTGTAGCTAGGATACACATAAAAAACAAAACTATCAGAGCAGTTCACATAGAGTATTCTTTCACAAAACTGCTGCTATTAAGAAGGTTGATGCAGTCCTCTTTTATTAAAAAAACTCTAGTTCCGAATGTGGGTTAAAAAAAGGAAAAGCTCGGTGGGGGTTTCCAGTATGGATGTTCTTCAACTGCTGCTGCTGATAGGATGCACATGAAAAACTATATGTAAAATACACTAGAAGCCACGCAAAAAATGTCAAATTATTACAACAAAAATGTCTCATGCTGCTGCTGCTCAAGCAAGACTGATCTAAAGCAAATTTAACTTGATTTCCAGACACTTTGCATGCCTATAAAAACATAGCCATAAAGCAGTGCGGTTACATAACAATGTGCATTTCGCATTGCGTATTACTGCAGTCCACCGCGCTTGATCAAGCAAAAAAACTTATCAAACTAGTCCCCGCACACCCCCGTGGCTGTAATGCAGTTCATACAGGCTCGCATTGCACATTAATGCAGTTCGCCGCACTACAAAAATCCACCCGCGCATTGCATATTACTGCAGTCCACCGCTATTGACCACGATTCACAGACGAAAAACACAGCCTACAATGCAGTTCTAACAACTATATAATGCAAAAAAATCTCAAAAAACATCTTTGAGAAACGACCAGAGCCAGTGGCGCCGCAATAAACATGGACAAAAAACTTAAATTCTTCAAAATTAACAACTTAATCCGCTCCAATTCATACGGATAGATCAAAGGCAGCCCGTAATTGCCAAAAACAACAGAATATTACATACAAAAACGCAACAATTTCGATCCGGACGGGGAAGAACAGAGAACAGACGTTTTTCCGCTAGAACAGAGAGATACTCGACAAATTATACTGAAATTTCAATCCTATTAGCAGATTAATCTGTCACGGAATAACACAAACATCAACGCGATAAAATGGTAACACACAAATATCAACGCTATAAAATCGAATACGAACAGCCAGCAGCAGGATGCGAAACTCCTCCACCACCGGAAGAACGGACGCAGATCCGCCAAATCAAAGGATTTCCGTCGTTTTCTTGCTGAATTCAGTGCTTAACCACATATTAAATCAGCGCACACACAAATAAACCAATATAAATCGATCAAACTAGCCAGAAACGCTGCTCCATGAAGGTTTCCTGCTGCACCTCTATGTGTTTCGCAACAGAAGAAGGAAGCAGTGCGCATAGCTTTCCAATGCAGTTTTTCAATGCAGTTCAGAAGTGTTATGAGAATATTATTCTCATAATGTTATGAGAATAGACCGGTTATATATATATATATATATATATATATATAATTACCAAAATTTTCTTACCCTTATGTCTTTTACATATTGCTCCATGGCTCTGGTTAGACCATTTCGAGCGGCACGGAGGTACGCATCTCTCGACTTAAAGGCATCTAACGCCTCTTGGGAGAAACAAGTGTCGCGAAGAATTGCCCGGCGACGCCTGTGCTTCATGTCACTCTCCACCTTAGAGTTGGTGGCAGACAATCTGTCCACATCCTCCGTCGGAGGAGCATCCGGTGCGCGCCTTGTGTTCGGCCCCGCTTCCGGGCCAGGCTTTGGAGCCTGGCTGGTGGAGGCGCGATTGGCGGTCTCTCCAAATATAGTTCGGCGAGGTCTCTTTGTCCTGAAGAGAGCTCAAGTGTTAATATGCCTTGAAGGTACGACACCAGGGATAAGAGGATGCGCCATACCTTTGCGTTGACGCCCCGGTCCGGACTGCACCTCTTTTTTGCCCACGGGGCCCTGCGGCCCCTCATTGTCTTGTCGCCGCAGGTTCGGCCTCCCATTTCTGGGAGGCCGGGATTAGCCCTGGATAATCGGCCGTAATGGCCACCAGGGCGTTGTCCTTGCTCAATTGATGGAACACTCCATCAATCAGATCCACCGAAAGCTCTGGATCCTCTTGCGAGTCCGGGTCGAGGGACCGTCCTGGGTCCTCGGGTTGTGGAGGAGGGTTGTTCATTTCTTTAACAGCCTGACGCAGTTCCTACATCGAAATCACTAAGATTAAATATTTAACAAAGGGGATATAAAATAGATGGGCAAAATGTGATCACTCACCCAGCTTGGAGGATTGTACATGGAAAATCCACCCTTTGGGTCAACGCGGAGAAAATCGTCCTCTTCTCCCTTGTACAAAGCGGACAAGGTCTTTATTAGAGCCGCAGCCGAATCCGGCCCCTTACGGCCGTAGCGGGTGGTGTCGTCCTCCCCATTGAAATCCCACATGGGGTGGCCTCTATACTGTAGCGGATGCACCCGTCGCATGATGCATGCGGCCATGAGCCCGATCATGGTTAGTCCGGAATGAGCTAACAATCTTATCCGGCCCATCAGGTAAACAACATCCCTGTCACTTTCCCTCTAAGGGCTCCGTGGGCGCCATCTTAGGCGCTTCTTTAAGGGAGCATTGTTGAATTCAGGGAGGCCGATCCGGATAGGATCCGGCAGCGGGACGTCTTCTATGTAAAACCATTCCGAGGGCCAGTCTTTGGACGCCTTCTTTGGGGTTTCGGACAGATAGCCGGTGCCGGCGATGCGCCATACTTCGGCTCCGCCAACTTGATACATAGACCCCTTCTTGGAACGGGGCACGGGGCAAAATAGCTCCCTCCACAGTCCAAAATGAGCTTCAACACCCAAGAACAGCTCGCAGAGGGCTACAAAGCCCGCAATATGCAGTACTGAGGCAGGCGTAAGATGATGTAGCTGGAGGCCGTAGAACTCCAGCAACCCCCGGAGAAATGGATGGATTGGAAATCCGATCCCCCTTATTAAATAAGGGACGAGGCACACCCGCTCTCCTTTGGACGGATTAGGGGCACTCTCCGCTTGCTCTCCACCATTGTAAACGGCAAGACCGGCTCGAACTGGGATCATATAGGCCGGGGGAGAAATCCCTTGGTCTGGAGCATCAATAACTCGCTATGCGGCATGGAGCATCTTTCCCAATATCCGGGCTTAGGGCTGGAAGGGCGGGAGGAGGAGTTGCGACGGCTGGCCATGGTGGAATGGATCTTTGTCGAATGCGCTCTGATGAGCACTCGCGAAGGGTGAGGTGTGGTTTGGATCTAAATCCTCGTCTCCTTAAATAGGTCAGCTTGTTTACGCGGCTGGGGGTGTGAATGTAAAAATACCCAGACCTTTCATATTCGTTTGACACGTGGGGAGCGGCCATTATTGGGCGCAGAAGCCAAGGAGCGCAACATCTACAAGAAACCGGACTTTATTCAACAGGTACATGAAATTTGGAGGAGAACCCGCCTTGCAATGCCGAAGACAATCTGTGCGCCGGACTCATCGTCATTGAAGCCTTGTTCGGGGGCTACTGAGGGAGTCTGTCGGATTTCGGGTTCCGGCAGACCCTTAAGGTTCGCACACTGGGGTGCGCGCGGAAATCACACCTTCTGCCTCTCCGTCTCACAAAGATCTAAACTACTAAAGGAATCACACAAGAGACACAAGATTTATACTGGTTCGGGCCACCATTGTGGTGTAATACCCTACTCCAGTGTGTGGTGGATGGATTGCCTCCTGGGGCTGGTGATGATGAACAATACAAGGAAGAACAGCCTCGCGAGGGTCTGTTCTTGGCTGGGGCGACGGACTGCTGGGGGGAGTTTCGTCGCCTTCTCTCTCTCTCTCTCTCTTCTTGCTAGTCGGATCAACCAACTCTGCGAACCGAACCCTTTCTATGAACTGATCGACCTACCAACCGATCGAATCCCCAACCCATCGAACCCTTTGCTACGTGGGTGGCCGGTCCTATTCAGGGCCGGGCCTACAGTGGTTCAAAAGGTGCGGCCCGCACAGGGCCCAAAATTCTGAGGGGCCCCAAATTTTTTACATAAGCCTAGTCTTATGAACTACTGGGCTGGGTGCTGGAGTGCGCTCTGCCGCTCTGGGCTGGAGTCTAAGAGAAGCGACGAGCGGCGCGACAGCGTTTTTCTCCCAAAGAAAAAACAAAAACAAGCGACAGCTACCAGCGCTCCGCTGAAATGGGATTGGCTCGGCCTAATCTGATCTCCTCGACTCCAGCGCTGAAACGGCGGCATCGACGAGCGCTGAAACCGCGACAGCAACCACCGTTGAAACGGGAACTTCTTCTGATCTCCTCGACTGCTCGTACTCGATCAAGCCCGTAATCAATGTCTCGATCGCTACAGCCTAAAGGGATCGGGAATTCAAAATCATGAAAAGTGAAAACTGTAATCATGAGGCGACGGCCGTGGGCTCATGGCTACAGGTGATTATAGATAGCTTAGCGAGTCCTTTTTGATTAACTTCGATTCCTACTTCTAATTCGTCATTTTGTAATTAAGTATTTGCAGGGACCATTACTTGTTAGAGACTTGTTCTTACTTCTTACATCCTCGGCTAAAGAACAGAGAACCCAAAATTAGGTGAGTTAGACTTTATATTATATACATTACAATTCTTTCTTTCTGTGAGTTATATATTGTAATTGTTATTTTTTATGAGATAGGGCCCTATTTTCTAGTTTTGCACAGGGCTCCGAATTTTGCCGGCCCGGCCCTGGTCCTATTTATAGGGGCCCTGGTCCTCTTCCCAAATATCGAGCGGGAAGGGAGCCAATAATGGCGGGCTAATTTGAAGGGGAACATCTAGTACACTTATCCTGACTAAAGGTGGTCTTCGCCTGCGAAAGACTCTGCGGTGACGCCGTGCTGGGCTCCATGGTGACCCCCACCTCGTAGTCCGCTTGGTCCTGGTCTTGTTGCACCGAAATGGCAACCTTTGCCTGATGACTCGGTACCCCGCGGCTACGCTTGCCTCCTTTGCACCAAAGAGGAAAGAAGGACGCTGCGCGCGCTGGCGCCCGCCTGGCACACTCGATCGTCATGGCTTGCGTCACGGGCACCTCGCGAGGTACCCCGCCTTGATATCTCCGTCTCCTCGCGAGCCAGCCTGAGGAGGCTGCGCCTGAGGATGCGCCATGTCGTCTGCCTCGCAAGGCTTGGCCCCTCGCGAGGGTCTTGAGTCTTGTGCTGATGAAGATGGGCCATGTTGGGCCCCCATTCGAGCCACGCCGCAGGCCGCATGCAGGCAAGTCTGGGGACCCCCGTTCCCAGAACGCCAACAGAGTCCTGGATTAGGGGGTGTCCGAATGGCCGGACTATACTTTCAGCCAGACTCCAGGACTATGAAGATACAAGATTGAAGACTTCGTCCCGTGTCCGGAAGGGACTTTTCCTTGGCGTGGAAGGCAAGCTTGGTGATACGGATATGAAGATCTCCTACCATTGTAACCAACTCTATGTAACCCTAACCCTATCCGGTGCCTATATAAACCGGAGGGTTTTAGTCCGTAGGACAACATACACATCAACAATCATACCATAGCCTAGCTTCTAGGGTTTAGCCTCTCTGATCTCGCAGTAGATCTACTCTTGTACTACCCATATCATCAATATTAATCAAGCAGGACGTAGGGTTTTACCTCCACCGAGAGGGCCCGAACCTGGGTAAAACTTCATGTCCCCTGCCTCCTGTTACCATTCGGCCTAGATGCATAGTTCGGGACCCCCTACCCGAGATCCGCCGGTTTTGACACCGACAGAGTCTTTTAGAATTATATATATCGGAGAGTAGGATTCTTTTTACTCCTCAGTCCCATCGTCGCTCTGGTGAGGCATCCTGGCGTAGAGTTTTGACTCTTCTCTTGTCAAATTTCACTAAAAAAAATTTAGGATCACGTGGGTATCTTAGAATCGTTTCGATTGTTTTGTGACGAGAACATTGTTCTTGGTGCCTCCTGACATTTATGGGTTGTGGCAGTGTCCCGGGGAGTTGAGCTCCGAGGTGTTGTCATCACAATTTTATCGTTGCAGTTCTGGAATACCTGAGTTTCACCGACATTGAAAATCTCTTTTATGCAGTTGTTGGTGGCATAACCTCGACGCCACCCAGTACTGGGGTGGGAGTTCAGGAGTATTGCCATAACTCGTATAACGGATGCTTTTCGAAGGTTGATGTAAATGATTTCTGAATGTTTCTTGGTTATGTGTTGAAGGATGGATATAGCTGGATGTAGGATTTGCTAGCTTTGGGTGAGATATTATGCTTCCCCTGTATCCCCAACACCTGATTGCATAACTGAGAAAATTTCGGGAGTTTCATAGGTGGGAATTCATGTAGCTCTAGTATTTCTTCCGCGGATATTTGGTTTGTGATTGGGTAATCCTCACCAAGTATTTGTTCCTGTCCGTACCTTGTTGTTTTATTCTTCTACCTCTATCTAAGTAGCTTCTCAATTTATGGAATTGTGACCATTTAATTCGGAATTCATTCGTTCATTTTGTTCGAATGTTAAGGCTATATGTTGCAATTTCGATCCATTTGATTCAGCTTGAATATATGTCTGTCAAGATGCTAACGGATGTCACCCTCTTCAGGATGGCTCCTCCAACGCGTCAGAATCCTGAACCGCCACCACCACCTCCACCTACGGAGGCATGGCAAGCTGTGATGGCCGCTACCAACACCAACACGCAGATGCTTATGCAACTCTTGCAAGAGCTCAACCAAGGAAATCAAGGCCATGGCAACAATCAGAATCAGTTTGCTACACTCAACCAGTTCCTCGCAAACCAGCCAAAGAACTTCAGTAACTGTGTTGAGGCAACAGACGCTGATGATTGGCTCGTGGATATCTGCAAGCATTTCGAGTGCAGCAACGTCAGGCCTGAGGACTTTGTCAAGGTTGCCTCGTTCCAACTCAAAGACCAAGCTGCAGAGTGGTATCATCAATACAAAGATTCCAGAGGAGGTGGTGTGATTACCTGGGATGAATTCCGCCAAGACTTCAAAGCTCACCACATTCCTCAGAGTGTTGTTGAGAGCAAGCGTGAGGATTTCTGCAATCTGAAGCTAGGCAGCTTGTCTGTTTCCCAGTACAACATCATGTTCCAGAAGCTCACTCGTTTCGCTAAGCAAGACGTCCCTGACGAGAAGAGCATGATTTATCAGTTCAGAGGTGGCCTCAGAGAAGATCTCCAACTAGCTCTTGTGCTTTTTGTGCCGAAGAAGTATGATGAGTTCTACAACATGGCACTGAAGCAAGAGGCTGCTCAGCTCAAGTGCGATGCTTCCAAGAAGAGAGTCAGGGATGCAACTCCTTCTTCAACTCAAGTGGCAGCTAAGCAGCAAAAGTATTGGTTGCCTCCTCCTCCTCCGTTCTGTCAGCCTTATCAGCAGAAGAGAAAAGGTGGCAATGGATCTTCCCACCCACCCAACCTAGGCTTTCAGAACAAGACTTCGTCTCATGCTCCAAGATCAAGTGCTCCATATCACCATCCGCTCTCGGAGGTCACGTGCAACAAGTGTCAGCAGAAGGGTCACTATGCCAAAAAATGCTTCAACCAAAGGCGTCTTCCTCCTCCTCGTCCTATGAGATCTGCCAGCACCGAAGTAGTCAAGCATAATCCCAAGTTTGCAAAGGTCAACATGGTGAACACGGCTAAGGCAGAGGACTCTTCAGAAGTGATCATGGGTAACTTTCCAGTTAACTCTACTCCTGCAAAAGTCCTTTTTGATACTGGTGCATCGCATTGTTTCATGTCAAGATCGTTTGTTTCAAAGCATGACTTCGTTTTGGAAATGTTGGGTAAACCTATGGGAGTGGTTTCTCCGGCCAAGTCTATGAGGGCTACCATGATGGTCCTGGATGTTACTATCACGATGGGCGACTATAAGTTTCTGTCCTCTCCAATGGTCCTTGGTGACTCGGATATTGATCTTATTCTCGGAATGGGCTGGCTTTCTAAGCACAAGGCTCAGCTTGATTGTGCTGCCAGGCAGATTCAATTGACACACTCGTTTGAGGATGTAATCATCTTTGCCGCTCGTGATGATACCATTCGACTGTTTTCTCTCAATGAGAAGGGCGAGCTGGATGACATCTCTCAGATTCAAGTCATTTGTGAATATCAAGACATCTTTCCAGAAGAGCTTCCAGGAATGCCTCCTCACCGGCTAGTTGAATTCATCATCGATCTTGAGCCTGACACGGAACCTGTTTGCAAACGTCCTTACAAGCTTGGACCTGAAGAGTTGAAGGAGCTGAAGAAACAACTCGATATTCAAGAGCATATGGGTCTCTTCCGACCAAGTTCTTCTCCATGGGGTTGTGGTGTTCTTTTTGTCAAGAAGAAGGATGGAACTGATCGACTTTGTGTCGACTATCGTCCATTGAACAAGAAGACCATAAAGAACAAGTACCCACTTCCCAACATCAATGAGCTTTTCGAACAACTCAAAGGTGCTCAAGTATTCTCCAAGCTTGACCTCCGTATGGGCTATCATCAGATTCGCATTCGTGAAGAAGATATCCCCAAGACAGCATTCAGAACAAGCTATGGTTCATATGAATACACTGTCATGTCTTTCGGCCTTGTCAACGCTCCTCCAACATTCTCTCGCATGATGAACTTCATCTTCAACGCCTACACAAATGACTTCGTCTTGGTCTATCTCGATGACATTTTGGTCTTTTCCAAGAACAAGGAGGATCATGCCAAGCACTTGAGATTGGTGCTGGACAAACTCAGAGATTATCAGTTCTTTGCGAAGTTTTCAAAGTGCCAGTTTTGGCTCGATGAGGTTCTCTACCTTGGGCATATCATCTCCGCCAAGGGCATAGCTGTTAATCCTGAGAAGGTGTCTGCAATTGTGAATTGGGAACTGCCTTAGAATGTGAAGCAACTCCGCAGCTTCCTTGGGCTTGCAAGCTATTGTCGAAGGTTCGTTGAGATCTTCTCAAAGATCGTAAAGCCTCTTTCCAACCTCCTCTAGAAGCATGTGAAGTATGTCTGGTCGCCTGAATGTGACATCGCTTTCAACACCCTCAAAGAGAAGTTAGTCACAGCTCCAGTTCTGACTCCTCCTGATGAATCCAAACCGTTCGAGGTCTTCTGTCATGCTTCCCTTCAAGGTATCGGTGCCGTGTTGATGCAAGAGAAGAAAGTTGTGGCCTATACCTCTCGCCAGTTGAAGCCCAACGAAAAGAACTACCCCACTCATGACCTTGAGTTGGCGGCAGTTGTCCATGCTCTTTTAACATGGAGACATCTCTTGTTGGGAAGAAAAGTGGACATCTTCACTGACCATAAGAGTCTCAAGTACATCTTCACTCGGCCAAACCTCAACCTCAGGCAGACTCATTGGGTCGAAATGATTCAAGAGTATAATCTGAGTATTGAATATACTCCAGGTAAGGCCAATGTAATTGCTGACGCATTGAGCAGGAAGGCTTACTGTAATAGTTTGATTCTCAAGCCCTATCAACCAAAGCTTTGTGAAGCTTTCCGTAAACTTAATCTCCAAGTTGTTCCTCAAGGATTCCTTGCCAACCTCCAAGTCTCTCCTACTTTGGAAGATCAGATTCGTGAGGCTCAACTTCTTGATGCTATGGTGAAGAAGGTGAAGATTGGGATTGCCAAGAGTCAACCCAAGTACAAGTGCTACCGTCTTGATGACAAGGATACTCTTTTCTTCGAGGATCGAATTGTTGTTCCTAAGGGTGACCTTCGTAAAGTCATCATGAAAGAGGCTCACAATTCACTCCTCTCTATTCACCCTGGAAGTACAAAGATGTACCATGACCTCAAGCAGTCGTATTGGTGGACTCGAATGAAGCACGAGATTGCTCAGTTCGTGAATGAATGTGATGTCTGCAGAAGAGTGAAAGCAGAACACCAACGACCAGCTGGTCTCCTCCAACCTCTTGCCATTCCAGAATGGAAGTTTGACCATATTGAGATGGACTTCGTGACTGGGTTTCCCAAGTCCAAGCGTGGCAATGATGCTATCTTTGTTGTCATCGACAAGCTTACCAAAGTGTCTCATTTTCTTCCTATCAAAGAATCTATCACAACAACTCAGTTGGCAGAGCTATATACCTCCAGGATTGTCTCTCTGCACGGCATCCCGCAGTTGATATCTTCAGATCGTGGAAGCATCTTCACCTCTAAGTTCTTGGATTCTTTTCAGAAGGCCATGGGCACCAACATTCGCTTCAGCACAGCCTTTAATCCTCAAACCAGTGGCCAAGTCGAGCGAGTCAATCAAATTCTTGAAGATATGCTCAGGGCATGTGTCATCTCTTTCGGCATGAAGTGGGAAGATTGTCTTCCATATGCCGAGTTCTCCTACAACAACAGCTTCCAAGCGAGTTCGGGCAAGGCCCCATTCGAGATTCTCTATGGTAGAAAGTGTCGTACTCCTCTTAACTGGTCAGAGACGGGTGAACGCCAACTTCTTGGAATGACTTGATCACAGAGGCTGAAGAAATGTGCAAAGTCATTCGTGAAAATTCTCAAAGCCGCGCAATCACGCCAGAAGAGTTACTATGATAGCAAGCATCATGACTTGGCTTTCGAGATCGGAGACCATGTCTACCTCCGCGTCTCTCCAATGAAAGGTACTCGTCGCTTCGGTATCAAAGGGAAGCTTGCCCCTAGATACGTGGGTCCTTTCGAGATCATTTGCAAAAGAGGTGATCTCGCCTATCAACTTGAGCTTCCGTCCAACTTTGCAAACGTGCATGACGTGTTTCATGTGTCTCAGCTTCGCAAGTGTTTCAAGACTCCTGACCGCACCATCAACTTTGAAGAAATTGATCTCCAAGAAGACCTATCTTATCCTGAGCACCCCGTTGCTATTCTTAAAGAAACTGAGCGCAAGACTCGCAATAAGTCTATCAAATTCCTGAAAGTGAAGTGGTCACATCATTCTGACCAAGAAGCCACCTGGGAACACGAGGACCACCTCCATTCCGAATACCCGGAGTTTTTTCCAGTCCTAGATCTCGGGACGAGATCCTTTTGTAGTGGTGGAGTGTTGTAACGCCCCATATGTGACCTGCCATATTTGTATTCCAACTCTTGCCATTTCCGGCACTAAGTTATGATATTTCCTCGTTGTTCGGTTTTGTCTCCGTGTTGATTTTTTCTTTGTCATGCATCTCATATCATGTCATCATGTGCATCGCATTTGCATACGTGTTCGTCTCATGAATCCGAGCATTTTCCCCGTTGTCCGTTTTGCATTCCAGCGCTCCTATGTCCTCCGGTGTCCCCTTTTACCTATTTTCATGTGCGGGTGCTAAACGTTCTCGGATTGGACCGAGACTTGCCAAGCAGCCTTGGTTTACTACCGGTAGACCGCCTGTCAAGTTTCGTGCATTTGGACTTCGTTTGATACTCCAACGGTTAACCGAGGGACCGTAAAGGCCTCGTTTGTGTTGCAGCCCAACACCTCTCCAAAGTGGCCCAAAACCCACCTAAACCCCCTCCATCATCCCGGTCGATCGATCACGATCGCGTGGCCAAACACCGTGCTCAATTTGGAGCCTCCTAGCTCCTTCTATGTATAAATAGGTCCTCCCCATTCCAAATTCCTGATGAAACCCTAACCTCTCGCTCTCCTCGCGCCGCCGGACAAAAATCAGCCGGCTAGACGTGTCCGACCCATGCCGCCACCGCCACATGGCACCTCCCCATTCGCCGCCACTCGCACCCCACATGACCGGCCCGCCGAGCCCGCGTCGGGCCCTCCCTGGCCCGCGCGCCCGACGCCGCCTTCGCTCGCCCGTGCCTCGACCACGCCGCCTTCGCTCGCCGCGCCGCCGCGTGCCACCCTCGCCGGCGAGCGCCGCCTCCTGAGCCACCGCCTCACCGCCCCGCCATCGCCAGTCGCCGCCACGGCGGGGCACCGCCGCCGCCGCCCGGGCCATCTCCACTGACTCCGGCCTCCCACCGCCTCCTCGTCATCGTCGGCGTGCAGCTCCCACCGACTCTGGCCACCGCGTTCGTCTTCTCTGGCGAGGATCTGGTCAACCTCATTTTGCTTGCCACCGGATCCAGATCTGGACGAACCCTAGGGTTGACTTTTGCCCTAGTTTCTAATATTTTTAGCATATTTCATCATGCTATAACTTTGCATCTGTGGCTCCGTTTTGGGCGTGTAGCATATCAAATTGTTCGTCTCAATGTGTACTTCTTTTCATTCCATTCCACCATGTTCATTTTGAGTTCATCTTGATGCCCTAAATGTTGTTGCAAGAGTGCTATGTAATGCTAGTTTCAGATTCTTATCAAGATTTGGTCATTTGTCATTTTTGCCATGATTTATGTGTGCCTCCTATGAACTTGAGCCCTACATGTGTTTTGAAGTATGCCATGTCATATTTACAGGGGTGTATGCCATGTATTTTTGTGATCTTTGGGGTGACTATCAAAAGCATGCAAAGTAGCTCTCGTAATGTTGTTGATTTCAGGGACTTAGAATTCTTCTAAGTCATTTCCCTGTTAATATTTTTATGCCATGTATTCTTGTTGCTACAGAGTGATCCATGCCTCTTTTGAGCATGTTCAGTAAGGATGTTTTGGAGATATTGTTATGCTCTATCCATCCATGTCTTTGGTTGAAATTATGAAGCATCCTAGCATGACTCAATCTTGCTCTACTTTTTCTATAAAATGTTCCTGGCAGATTGTTTACGTGATAAGCAATTTTGCCGAGGTTGTTGTAGTTGATCCATGCATGCTATGAGAATGTTCTTGCCATGGTTAGCTTATTCATCATGCCTACTTGCTGGGTGTGTGCTTAGTTTGCCATGCAATTCCTTGTGGTGAGTTCATCGAGCTCGTAAACAAGCCTACGTCAATCTGTTTTGCCATGTTCCAGTTTTTCTACTAAGTCTGAATCTGTTAACGAAACTTGCTATGTTCACACGGTTGCCATTGTATTTTCTGATCCCTTTTGGCTTATGGTCAGTAAGGGACTTGTGTTGTATGCTTTGAGTAGTTTCATGCCATGCCTTTCTTTGCCATGATATGTTCGTGTAGCATGTTGTTACCTTGCTCTAAACATTGCTTCCTGATGTTAAATCCTGACATGTAATTTTCACTAAGTCTATGAACCTGTTATCTTTTGCACTTTAGCCATGCTTGTTTGAACCTGCTATTGAGTGATTTAGCCATCTCTCAGTGTTCATCTTTTGTCAAGCATCTTGCGTGGATCACTGCCATGTGATTTGTTGATATGTTAGATTACAGTAGCTTGTTGTTCTTGATGCATTTAGATGGCCTCGTGCTGATAATCGCAGATCGATGCCATATTTGTTTTGCTTGTCATTTGCAAACCGTCCAACCGATTCCGGTGATCTTTATATCGATTTCGACCGAAATCAACTCATCTTTCCAGCGGCACTCTTGGTTTTCCAAGTTGAGGCCAGGTTCAATATTTCCTTTCCGAAGCATACATATGCATTGCATATCACATCCCACATATCATGCCATATTTTGCATCATGTTGCTTGCGCATTGCACCGTGGTTGATTGTGTCTCCCTTTGCTTGTGTTATTGCTTTGGGTAGAGCCAGGAGATGAGTACGTGATCGAGGAACCCATTGAGTACGCTTATGAGGATCAAGCTAACGTCAACTCAGAGAACTTTGCAGGCAAGATGACCATACCCTTGAAATCACTTCTATCTTTGCTTGCTAGATGCTCGCTCTATTGATATGCCTATGCTACGATACCTACCACTTCCTTATCATGCCTCCCAAATTGCCATGTCAAGCCTCTAACCCACCTTGTCCTAGCAAACCGTTGTTTGGCTATGTTACTGCTTTCATCAGCCCCTCCTATAGCGTTGCTAGTTGCAGGTGAAGATTGGAGTTTGTTCCTTGTTGGAACATGGTTATTGTTGGGATATCACTATTATATCTTGTCTACTTTAATGCATCTATACACTTGGTAAAGGGTGGAAGGCTTGGCCTTATGCTTGGTGTTTTGTTCCACTCTTGCCGCCCGAGTTTCCGTCATAACGGTGTTATGTTCCTTGATTTTGCGTTCCTTACACGGTTGGGTTATAATGGGAACCCCTTGATAGTTTGCCTTGAATAAAACTCCTCCAGCAAGGCCCAACATTGGTTTTACCATTTGCCACCTAGCCTTTTTTACCTTGGGTTTCGCGGACTCAAGGGTCATCTTTATTTTAAACCCCCGGGCCAGTGCTCCTCTGAGTGTTGGTCAAACCTAGAGCACCGTGTGGGGCCGTCCCTTGGCAACTTGGGTTACGTTGGCTCCCGTATGCTTAGCTTATCCAGTGTGCCCTGAGAACGAGATATGTGCAGCTCCTATTGGGATTTGTCGGCACAGCGGGTGGTTTTGCTGGTTTAGTTTTACCATTGTTGAGATGTCTTGTAACCGGGATTCCGAGTCTGATCGGGTTTTCTTGGGAGAAGGAATATCCTTCATTGACCGTGAGAGCTTGTGATGGGCTAAGTTGGGCACCCCTGCAGGGATTTTGAACTTTCGAAAGCCGTGCCCGCGGTTATGGGCAGATGGGAATTTGTTAATGTCCGGTTGTAGAAAACTTGAAACTAAATCTTAATTAAAATGAATCAATAGTGTGTGTGGCCGTGATGGTCTCTTTTCAGCGGAGTCCAGGAAGAGAACACGGTCTCGAGTTATGCTTGAACGTAGGTTGTTCTAGGATCACTTCTTGATCATAGTTTCTCGATCGTGTGTTGCCTTCTCTTCTCGCTCTCATTTGCGTATGTTAGCCACCATATATGCTAGTGCTTGTTGCAGCTCCACCTCATACCTTTTCCCTACCTATAAGCTTAAATAGTCTTGATCGCGAGGGTGTGAGATTGCTGAGTCCCCGTGACTCGCAGATTACTTCCAAAACCAGATGCAGGGACCGATGATACCGTTCCAGGAGATACGACTAAGCTCAAGTGGGAGTTCGATGAGGACTCAGGACGATATTATGTTTCCTTTCCAAACGATCAGTAGTGGAGCCCAGTTGGGTCATCAGGGACTTTATGCATTTGGGGCTGTCTTTATTTTGGTTCCGTAGTCGGACCTTGATTGTATCTGGATGATTGTAATGCTATATTTATGTATTGTGTGACGTGGTGATTGTAAGCCAACTATGTACCTCCTTTCCTTATTCAGTACATGGGATGTGTAAAGATTACCCCTCTTGCGACATTGCTTACAATGCGGTTATGTGTAGGATCGAAAGTATGTCTAGAGGGAGGGTGATTAGACTACTTGACCAAATAAAAATCTAGCCTTTTCCCAATTTTAGTTCTTGGCAGAGTTTAGGTATATTAGCACAAGTCAAGCAATCTCCACACAATTCAAGCAAGCATGCAAAAGAGTATATGAGCAGCGGAAAGTAAAGCATGCAACTTGCAAGAATGTAAAGGGAAGGGTTTGGAGGATTCAAACGCAATTGGAGACACGGATATTTTTGTCGTGGTTCCGATAGGTGGTGCTATCATACATCCACGTTGATGGAGACTTCAACCCACGGAGGGTAACGGTTGCGCGAGTCCACGGACGGCTCCACCCACGAAGGGTCCACGAAGAAGCAACCTTGTCTATTCCATCATGGTCGTCGCCCACGAAGGACTTGCCTCACTAGCGGTAGATCTTCACGAAGTAGGCGATCTCCTTGCCCTTACAAACTCCTTGGTTCAACTCCACAATCTTGTCAGAGGCTCCCAAGTGACACCTAGCCAATCTAGGAGACACCACTCTCCAAGAAGTAACAAATGGTGTGTTGATGATGGACTCCATGCTCTTGTGCTTCAAATGATAGTCTCCCGAACACTCAACTCTCTCTCACAGGATTTGGATTTGGTGGAAAGAAGATTTGAGTGGAAAGCAACTTGGGGAAGGCTAGAGATGAAGATTCATATGGTTGGAATGGAATATCTTGACCTCAACACAAGTGTAGGTGGTTCTCTCTCAAAAAATGTGTATTGGAAGTGTAGGTATGTTCTGATGGCTCTCTCCACGAATGAAGAGTGGGTGGAGGGGTATATATAGCCTCCACACAAAATCTAACCGTTACACACAATTTTCCAAACTCGGTGGGACCGAATGGTTAAACTCGGTCGGACCGATTCAACAAACCTAGTGACCATTAGGATTCTCGGTGGGACTGAGATGCAACTCGGTAGGACCAATATGGTTAGGGTTAGGGCATAACGTAATCTCTGTGTGACCGATTACACAAACTCAGTAAGACCGAAACATTACGAAGGGAAACAGAGAGATTACAATCCCATCTCGGTGAGATCGAGATCCCTATTGGTGAGACTGATTTGCCTAGGGTTTGTGGCAGTGGCGATGACATTTGAAACTCGGTGGCACCGGATAGAAAGAATCGGTGGGGCCGAGTTTGACTTTTGGTTTAGGTCATATGTGAATGTGGGAAGGTAGTTGAGGATTTTGGAGCATATCACTAAGCACTTTGAGCAAGCAAGCCATTAAGCAACACCTGATCCCTCCTTGATAGTATTGGCTTTTCCTATAGACTCAATGTGATCCTGGATCACTAAAATATAAAATGTAGAGTCTTGAGCTTCAAGCTTGAGCCAAACTTTTTGTCCTTAGAATTTTGAGGGATCCACTTTCCTCATCCATGCCATGCCATTCATTGAGCTTTTCCTGAAATATTGATCTTGGAATAATGTTGTTAGGAATTACCAAAACCACCCAAGGATAGTTGCACTTTCAATCTCCCGCTTTTTGGTAATTGATGACAACATATAGATCAAAGCTTCGACAAATGATAATAAGAGTGAAAGATATTCTCGCTTTGAGAAGTATGTGAAAAGCAAGAGCTCCCCCTAAATTTGTGCATATCTTAAGATTTGCTTTGGACTGCAAATGCACAATGAGTTAGGATCATGGGTTACTCTTCCATGTCACATACATCTTGGTGGAGAGCTCAAAATGATGAGAATTAAATACATGCACTCATCACCAAGCAAAGTGAATGATCATATAAGGATAAGTAAGATAATATCATCTAACAAGCATAAGTGTAGCTTATGATCAACCTCATGATCATCAATGTCTCACAGATAATAGCATAGTATCTCAAGCAATCAAAAGCAACCAAAGTTCAACCAAGAAGACAAGAGAGAACAAAAGCAAACTCTCTCTCGAAGCCTATGATCTATACATTTTTCTCCCCCTTTGGCAACAAGTTACCAAAAAGTTCATAGAAAATGCATAGCACTAAAATGTCTCTCAGGCTTGGTCTTCAGGTGGTGGTGTCCGGAGAACTCCAAGAACGAAGGCTTCAGTCGAAGTAGATGGAGCTGCTGAGGTAGGTGCGGGAGCTGGTGGCACCGAAGCTGTAGCTGGTGCAGATGAAGTGGCTCTGGTGTCTGTTATTGGCACTGCAGTTGATCTCTGAGCTCTAGGCACTCTGGCAAATGCATCAGTGGTTGTTCTGCCCTTCCTCTCATGCATGTCATCCTGTAGCTGCTCCACAACTGACTGACTCTCATTTAATTTGACATCTAAAACATAGAATTTTTGTTCCATGATTCTTTCCAGGCTCTCCTGGTTTTGAGTTTCGGTGGCCAACCCCTTCTCAATCTTCAGAGTTGATGCTATCAAATAACCAAGCTGGTCCTGCTTGCTTTCCAAAAAGTACTCAGATGCCTCCTCTTGAGTTGGCATCTTGGCAGCCTTCTCTTTCTTTGCTTTCTCCTTCTTCTCTTGAGCTTGTACTGATGATGGTTCATTCTCATTCATCACAACTTGATTATCCTCGAAGTCTGGGTAGATATGCAAGTGTTCCTTATCCAACAAGTCTGTGCTTGTGCCCATCTTTGAGTTTATCAACTCCTGGATTTGTGGGGCATATCGACAACTTCTTTTCTGGTCTGCTGCAGTCCTCTTGATAGTCTCAATTATAAGGCTCATGACCTTGAACTTCTGTGGCACATCAAATATATGTAGCAAGTTAATTGCATGGCCTCTGATCATTCTGTGATCACCAGACTTGGGCAAGAGAGTGTGCCTAAGGATCCAATTGATTGTAGGCAGCCCTGACAGCAAGTGTTTTACTGACCCAAACTGGTGAGTCTCAAGATCATCTTCAGGAATCTCCTTGTACATGTTTGTCATAGAGTTGTGATCCATCTTCTTCTTGGCATAGACATCCAAGTCATCTTCTTCTTCCTTAGGAGCCTTGATCAGATTTGCCCATTCCTCAAAAGTTGAGTGGTACCTTGTACCTTCAGACATCCATACTATCCTGCCATCTGGTTAGAAGTGTGCTGTGGAGTAGAATTGCATTATGAGCTCCTCATTCCACTTTGTGAGCTTTTGCCCAACAAAGTCTGCAACTCCACAAGCACTGAAGCTGTCAAACACGCCAGGATAGTGTTCCTCATTTTCCTTGTTATACTTCCAGTCGACCCACCTCATTTCACACACTATAGGCTTCTTGTCCAACAACACTGTCTCATAGAAGTCATGTTGTTCCTTTGTGTGGAACCTGTAATCAACAGCAGTCCTTCTCCTGGTAGCATATGGATCTGTCTCTCTCCATAGCCTCAACCCTGAGTCTCTCCTAATCTTCATGTTCTTAGCCACAGGATGAGCATCATTGTGGTCTGGAATCTTCGGTTTGAGCTTTCTCAGGACTTGTCCTTCATCATCTTCAGCAACAGCAACTTCAGGCACTGGGGCCTTGTTCTTCTCAGCAGGTGGTATACTCCTGGTATTCCTCTTAGGTGCACTCTTGGGCTTGGAGGCTGCTTTGGGTGCTTCTTTGGGCTTTGATGTTGCAGCCCCTGACTTTATAGCATCACCCATCAGCTTTTGTGCCTTGGGTGCTGGTGCAGCAACCTCTTCTTCCTCTTCGTCTTCAGAATCTCTCATGATTGAGGATCTCCCAAGCACTCTAGCAGTGGTCTTTTTGATCATCTCCTTCCTCTTCTTCCCTTCTGCAGCAGCCTCTTTGGGTTCAGATCCTAAAGGGACTTGAGTAGATGCTCTGGCCTTAGACATTGGAATTCTCTTTGCAGGAACCTTTTGCTTCATGCCTGGCTTGGTGGCAGCAGCAGTGCTATATTCCTTCTTAACCACTTTCTTCTTGGAAGTGGCCTCATCCTCAACTGCCACATAGTCTTCATCCTCAGACTCTGAAGTTTTCTTCTTCCTTGTTCTGGTGGCAGCTTTGGGCAAGTTGCTGGGAGTGCTCCTGCTACCATCATCTGAACTGCTAGAGGGACTACTGCCCTCACTCAAGTGAACCTGCTCCTCTGACCTGTTCTGGCTGTCACTCTGATCAGACATATTGCAAACACTGACAGCAGACCCTGTGAATAGATATAGATGAGATAGAGTGGATGAGCATCACAAAATGCAGAGGTTTTTGCAAAAGAATGAGTCAAAAACTTCATTTTAGTTTTCCACAGAAAGCATTTTAGATCAACCGATTTGTAAACTCGGTGATACCGAAGCAGCTGTTGGAACCTAAACTAGTGAACTCGGTCAGACCAAGTCATAGTTTGGTGGCACCGAGACTGCTGGGGTTTCACAAAGTCCTGAACTCGGTCACACCGATTTGCAATTCTCGGTCAGACCAAAAATTACATGTGCAATGGCCTGAGCCGAATTGGTGGTACCGAGTTCCACAACTCGGATGGTCCGAGATGGTTTCGGCGGAAACCTAACCCTAAATTTTCAATTCAACTCTAATCTACGGAGTGTTTTGACTGGATAGAAGCGTTTCAATCGTGGTAAGAATCATAATGAACACAATGTGCTAGGAATCGGACGAGGATAGCACTGTGATCGGGTCCATACCCTAGTTCGGTGATGAACTCGCTACGGCGGCAACGTTGGGGAACGATTCCGTTGACGGCGGCGAAGACCAGCGACAGGAGGTAGCTGGCGACGAGGAGGACGATCCGGAGACCCACGAGGTAGAGCGAGCTATGCGCGGGCGAAGGGGTTTCGGAGAAATTTCCAAAATTTTGCCCGTGAGTATATATAGCCCGACCCTGTCAGTGTGACCGAGTGGAACAACTCGGTGGCACCGAGATTCATAACTGCAAGCAGTTACTGAAACTCGGTGTGACCGAAAGGTTCAAATCGGTTGCACCGAGATTGAAAACCTAGATCGACTTAGTGATCTCGGTATGACCGAAATGGAGGAATCGGTCAGACCGAAAAGCACAAAGAAGTTTTGGAAGTTTAAGTCTATGATGAATCGGGGACTCCGAGTGCTCCTCACACAGAGTGGTTCGAATCTGACTTGATCAAATTTTGTGATGTAGCATGAATAGAGTTTGAGACGAGAAAAGCATAGATAGCTAGAGAGGGTTCTTAGGCATTCTTGTCCATCCACTTGGCAAAAGAAAAGAAAAACAATCAATCAAAACAACAAGTGGATGTCCTCGAATGAGTGAAATATGCAATCAACATGCTCACACAATAAAATGGCAATTAAAATATGTGGCAAAGCATGCACAACCAATTCTAGCATCTATCAAACAATTTGCGATGACTAGGTCATCTATATATGAGTATATTGACTTAGGAGTCAAATGAGAACATTTGATCATAGGTCATACTCATCGTTTAAGCACAAGTGGGGTTACCACTTTTACATAAAGCATTGTTGTGTTCACACCATTAGAGTTGCTTTAGCTCAATTCTTAGAGTAAAGCTCCCCCTAGATGTGAGATCCCCCTTAAAAGGGATGAACTAACCTTGGGTTTTGTCGATGATGACTTCATGTAGATGTTGAAGATGTGGATGTTCAATGTTGATGTAGATCATTTGGAGCTATCCATTGGAGTGAGTTGCACTTTCAATACCTACACGGGTTAGTCCCACAAGGAACAAACAAGGATATCCATAGACATAGAGTGATGCACACACAAGATAATGTCTATGAAAGCTTTTAGGTTACCTTGTCCCTTGTCTTACCAACAAGAGGGTTTGTGACTCCTTGAACTAGTGCAAGATGTGGAAGTTGATTGCACTTGTTCTTGCCAAGATGATAAGAGTGAAGTATGTTGGCGGAGTCACCCTCAAGAACTCTCTAGTTCTTCTTCGGGATCCACACCATCTTGATGGGAATCCTCGGTGTTGTAGTTGTACTTGATGAAGTGGAACTTGAAGTCGTCTTGGGAACCCACTTGACCAAGGCCTTAGGAGCTTCTTTAAATGCATCCATTTCCTCTTGAAGCTTGTCCTTGCCTTTTTGCTTGTGGTCTTGTGGTGGAAGATCATCTTGAGCTTGTGTCCCTTTGAAAGAAGTAGGATCATACTTCTCTTGTTGAGGAACAAACTTCGTCTTGGGGTATTGATCTTCTTCCCACACAACTCCATTGGCATTGAACTTTTGTTCAAAACCAACACCTTGATTCTTCCAGTGCCTTCCTTGCTTGCGTACAATTTCCTCAAATTGCTTACTTCCGGCAAGGCTCTTGTAAAAACCTTTCTCTATAATTCCCTTCAATAAGCTATTTTCTTGCTCAAGTGTAACTTGGCTAAGAGAATCATTAGTGGAATCAAGAGAACTACTAGAAGCAACAATATTGGATTTAGCATGATTATTGTTACTACTAGAGGAATAATCTTTCTTGTTCTTGTTACTAGACTTGACTTGAGGCATGTAAGTGGATAAGAGTAAACTCTTGGCAATGTAAGAAGAACTTTTCTTGCGAAGATCATCATTGATTGCTTTTAAGAACTCATGCTCTTGCTCAAGGTTGAGCTTTTCAAAGCGTAATTTCTCATGAGTCCTTAAAAGTTCTCGATGATCTCCTAAGATAGTTTCATGAGCTAACTTAAGAGTTTTTAGTTCTTTAGTTAGAGACTGAATCTTCTCCTTATCATTGTCATTCGTTTTATCTTGATTAGCATGATTAATTGACGTTTCATCACAGTATTCATCACTAGAGTTGTCAACAAGTAAATCATCATCACCTAACAAGTCATCTTCATCACTATTGAAATCAACATACTCGGGGTGTGATACCTTTGGGCCTTTAGCCATGAAGCATGTTCCAACTCCTTCATTTGGTGAGTCAAATATGTCGTAGGAGTTGGTTGTCACAAGTGCTAGACCAGCAACACCTTCATCCTGAGTATATTCGGAGTCGGAGTGATAGCTTCTCTCAGAGTGGTTGTCGGAGTCGGAGCCGGATACCCATTCACCAACATGAGCTTGATGTCTTCGTTTTGTGTAGCTCCTTCATGACTTGTCCTTTCTTTCCGAATCATTGCTTCTCTGTGAGGGTCTTCGTTCATAATAATCATCTCTACTCCGTCTTTCTCTAGATGGTGATTCTTCTCTTCTACTTCTTCTCTTGGGAGAATCTTCTCTTCTCTTGTAGGGGGGCGTACACTCATTGGAATAGTGTCCGGGCCTTCCACAATTGTAACAGTTTCGCTCTCGACTAGAAGATCTTTTGTTATTGTAGGACCTTGACTTGGAGGTTCTCTCTTTGCTTCTACTCTTGTAGAACTTGTTGAAGTTCTTCACCATTAAGCTCAATTCTTCATTGAAGGTTTTTTTCTCACTCGATGATGTGGGGGCTTCACATGAGGCTTTGTAAGCACCACTTGATTTGTTGTGAAGTTCCTCTTTATCCTTGAGTGACATCTCATGAGGAACAATTCTTCTGATGACTTCCCTTTGCTTGAGATCTTTGTAATTGGGCATCATTTGGATCAATGTGCACACGGTATCATATTTTCCATCCAAGGCTCTTAGGATCTTCTTGATGATGAATCTATCGGTCATCTCTTCACTCCCTAAGCCGGTAATCTCATTTGTGATAAGAGCAAGCCTAGAGTACATTTCAGCAACACATTCACCATCCTTCATTTTGAACTTGTCAAGTCGACTTTGAAGCACATCCAATTTGGATTCCTTGACAGAGTCGGTACCTTCATGCATATCAATCAAAGTATCCCAAATTTCCTTTGCATTCTCAAGACGGCTGATTTTGTTGAATTCTTCGGGGCACAATCCGTTGAAGAGGATATCATAAGCTTGGGCGTTGTATTGCAGCATTTTCAACTCTTCCGCGGTGGCTTCACGGTTCGGTTCTTTCCCGTCAAAGAATTCACCTTGCAAGCCAATACACACAATAGCCCAAACGGCGGGGTTATGTCCAAGAATATGCATTTTCATCTTATGCTTCCAACTAGCAAAATTAGTACCATCAAAGTAAGGACCTCTACGGTGATAATTTCCCTCGCTAGACGCCATAATCTTCTAGGTTGTGAAACCAAGGCTATGACCGCGAAAAGCTATGGAAATCAAAGCAAATGGAGACCAAAGCTCTGATACCAGTTGTAGGATCTAAAGTATGTCTAGAGGGGGGTGATTAGACTACTTGACCAAATAAAAATCTAGCCTTTTCCCAATTTTAGTTCTTGGCAGATTTTAGCTATCTTAGCACAAGTCAAGCAATCTCCACACAATTCAAGCAAGCATGCAAAACAGTATATGAGCAGCAGAAAGTAAAGCATGCAACTTGCAAGAATGTAAAGGGAAGGGTTTGGAGGATTCAAACGCAATTGGAGACACGGATGTTTTTGTCGTGGTTCCAATAGGTGGTGCTATCGTACATCCACGTTGATGGAGACTTCAACCCACGTAGGGTAACGGTTGCGCGAGTCCACAGAGGGCTCCACCCACGAAGGGTCCACGAAGAAGCAACCTTGTCTATTCCATCATGGCCGTCGCCCACGATGGACTTGCCTCACTAGTGGTAGATCTTCACGAAGTAGGCGATCTCCTTGCCCTTACAAACTCCTTGGTTCAACTCCACAATCTTGTCGGAGGCTCCCAAGTGACACCTAGCCAATCTAGGAGACACCACTCTCCAAGAAGTAACAAATGATGTGTTGATGATGGACTCCTTGCTCTTGTGCTTCAAATGATAGTCTCCCCAACACTCAACTCTCTCTCACAGGATTTGGATTTGGTGGAAAGAAGATTTGAGTGGAAAGAAACTTGGGGAAGGCTAGATATCAAGATTCATATGGTTGGACTGGAATATCTTGACCTCAACACAAGTGTAGGTGGTTCTCTCTCAGAAAATGTGTATTGGAAGTGTAGGTATGTTCTGATGGCCCTCTCCATGAATGAAGAGTGGGTGGAGGGGTATATATAGCCTCCACACAAAATCTAACCGTCACACACAATTTGCCAAACTCGGTGGGACCGAATGGTTAAACTCGGTCGGACCAATTCAGCAAACCTAGTGACCGTTAGGATTTTCGGTGGGACTGAGATGCAACTCGGTAGGACCGATATGGTTATGGTTAGGGCATAACGTAATCTCGGTGTGACCAATTACACAAACTCGGTAAGACTGAAACGTTACGAAGGGAAACAGAGAGATTACAATCCCATCTCGGTGAGACCGAGATCCCTATTGGTGATACCGATTTGCCTAGGGTTTGTGGCAGTGGCTATGACATTTGAAACTCGGTGGCGCTGGATAGAAAGAATCGATGGGGCCGAGTTTGACTTTTGGTTTAGGTCATATGTGAATGTGGGAAGGTAGTTGAAGATTTTGGAGCATATCAATAAGCACTTTGAGCAAGCAAGCCATTAAGCAACACCTCATCCCTCCTTGATAGTATTGGCTTTTCCTATAGACTCAATGTGATCTTGGATCACTAAAATATAAAATGTAGAGTCTTGAGCTTCAAGCTTGAGCCAAACTTTTTGTCCTTAGAATTTTGAGGGATCCACTTTCCTCATCCATGTCATGCCATTCATTGAGCTTTTCCTGAAATATTAATCTTGGAATAATGTTAGCTCAATGAGCTATATATTGTTAAGAATTACCAAAACCACCCAGGGATAGTTGCACTTTCATTATGCCTCTAAGTCGTTCTCCAACACGTGGGAGATATAACTGCATCGTGGGCGTTACAGCTTGTATATTCCAACAATGGGCCTCCTGAAGTGCCCTAGGTCTTCGTGAGCAAGCAAGTTGGATGCACATCCACTTAGTTTCTTTTGTTGAGCTTTCATACATTTATAGCTCTAGTGCATCCGTTGCATGGCAATCCCTACTCCTTGCATTAACATCATTCGATGGGCATCTCCATAGCCCATTGATTAGCCTCGTTGATGTGAGACTTTCTCCTTTTTGTCTTCTCCACATAACCCCCATCATCATATTCTATTCCAGCCATAGTGCTGTGTCCATGGCTCGCGCTCATATATTGCGTGAAGGTTTATAAAGTTTGAGATTATTAAAGTATGAAACAATTGCTTGGCTTGTCATCGGGGTTGTGCATGATGAGAGCATTCTTGTGTGACGAAAATGGAACATGACTAAACTATATGATTTTGTAGGGATGAATTTGCTTTGGCCATGTTATTTTGAGAGGACATAATTGCTTAGTTAGTATGCTTGAAGTATTATTATTTTTATGTCAATATGAACTTTTATCTTGAATCTTTTGGATCTGAATATTCATACCACAATTAAGAAGAATTACATTGAAATTATGCCAAGTAGCATTCCACATCAAAAATTCTGTTTTTATCATTTACCTACTCGAGGACAAGTAGGAATTAAGCTTGGGGATGTTGATACGTCTCCAACATATCTATAATTTTTTATTGCTCCATGCTATATTATCTTCTGTTTTGGACATTATTGGGCTTTATTATCCACTTTTATATTATTTTTGGGACTAACTTATTGACCCAGAGCCCAGTGCCAGTTTATGTTTTTTCCCTTGTTTCAGTGTTTCGAAGAAAAGGAATATCAAACGGAGTCGAAACGGAGTGAAACCTTTTGGAGAAGTTATTTTTGGAAGGAAAGCAACCTGATAGACTTGGAGTGCACGTAAGGACAGAAACTAGGGAGCCATGAGGTAGGGGGTGCGCCCACCCCCTAGGGCACGCCCTCCACCCTCATGGGCCCCTCGTGGCTCCCCTGACGTACTTCTTCCTCCTATATATACCCATATACCCTAAAACGATCGGGGAGCAGAATAGATCGGGAGTTTCGCCGCCAGAAGCCTCCATAGTAATTGAAAACCAATCTAGACCCATTCCGGCACCCTGCCGGAGGGGGAATCCCTCTCTGGTGGCCATCTTCATCATCCGACGCTCTCCATGACGAGGAGGGAGTAGTTCTCCCTCGGGGCTGAGGGTATGTACCAGTAGCTATCTGTTTAATCTCTCTCTCGTGTTCTTGATTTGGCACGATCTTGATGTATCGCGAGCTTTGCTATTATAGTTGGATCTTATGATGTTTTCCCCCCAGTGCTCTCTTGTAATGGATTGAGTTTCCCCTTTGAAGTTATCTTATCGGATTGAGTCTTTAAATATTTTAGAACACTTGATTTATGTCTTGCCGTGCATATCTGTGGTGACAATGGGATATCACGTGATTCACTTGATGTATGTTTTGGTGATCAACTTGCGGGTTCTGCCCATGAACCTATGCATAGGGGTTGGCACACGTTTTCGTTGTGATTCTCCGATAGAAACTTTGGGGCACTCTTTGAGGATCTATGTGTTGGTTGAATAGATGAATCTGAGATTGTGTGATGCATATCGTATAATCATACCCACGGATACTTGAGGTGACATCGGAGTATCTAGGTGACATTAGGGTTTTGGTTGATTTGTGTCTTAAGGTGTTATTCTAGTACGAACTCTAGGGCTGTTTGTGACACCTATAGGAATGGCCCAACGGATTGATTGGAAAGAATAACTTTGAGGTGGTTTCATACCCTACCATAATCTCTTCGTTTGTTCTCCGCTATAAGTGACTTTGGAGTGACTCTTTGTTGCATGTTGAGGGATAGTTATGTGATCCAATTATGTTATTATTGTTGAGAGAACTTGCACTAGTGAAAGTACGAACCCTAGGCCTTATTTCCTATCATTGCAATACCGTTTGTGCTCACTTTTATCATTAGTTACCTTGCTATTTTTATATTTTCAGATTACAAAAACCTTTATCTACTATCCATATACCACTTGTATCACCATCTCTTTTCCGAACTAGTGCACCTATACAATTTACCATTGTATTGGGTTGTTGGGTACACAAGAGACTCTTTGTTATTTGGTTCTAGGGTTGCTTGAGAGAGACCATCTTCATCCTATGCCTCCTACGGATTGATAAACCTTAGGTCATCCACTTGAGGGAAATTTGCTACTGTCCTACAAACCTCTGCACTTGGAGGCCCAACAACATCTACAAGAAGAAGGTCGTGTAGTAGACATCAGCAAGTCGCAGCCTATCGGCGCGGACATGCCTAGCTTGCTCTACGGCGCGCCATCGATCATGTTGTGCGGCGAGCTGCAGCCTGTCGGCGCTGACATGACTATCTTGATCCACGGTGCTCAAGCGCCATGCACCAAAGGTCTGCTCAACCCTGGCGATAATGTGCATCATGGCGTCGTCCATCGCATTGTCGGGGAGCGCCTTGGCCTCGACAGTCCATACTGCCTGCTCGTTTTCCTCGTAGACGAGGTTGATGGCAGAGGCAACGCTTTGGTGGGTTGGCATGCTTGGAAAAGGTGGATGTGCTACAGGCTGCGCTTGTCACCTCTGTCCATCGTGTGTTGCCTAGGTTTATGCGCAATATCGCTTGGTGGCGGGAAACAGGTGAGGAAATGGCGGGAAACGGTGGCGTGTTCATAAAACGCCATTAATTAATGGAAACTTAGCGTAGAAGGAACATTGAGCTAGCATAAGAAGTAGATGATGATCAGATGAACATGGACCACACTAGGGAACACGTCGGTGATGAATTCATCAATCGCAAACGGAAGAATACTAGCAAACATTTGCCCACATCACACACGGCTTATTCCATCACAAACAGGTCGGATGGATCAACTGTATGCCATGTATCGCACATTGTCAAAAAGTAATGCGGTAGACCTTCTTTAACATGTGTTAAAATTTTAAAAAAAAAATAAAAACAAGGACCTCGAGGTTAAATTAACTCATGGGATGGGTCGTATTAGTCATTTAATTTGACAAATACGACCCATCCTATCAGTTAATTTAACATCAACACAACTTTCCATCCAGTCACCCATCTGATGGCTGCTCTATCCTGAGCACACTTAACGTGAGAGTGCTCTTACATGAGCTACTGGTGGAACAGCTAGTCCTTCCTGCTATAGGATGCCTATTCGCATCCTTATGGTGTATTCGGATGACCACCCATCCCCAATGGCCAATAGATGTTGTGTAAACAGAGCATATCACGTACGTCTTATTAGAAGCAATTGTCTGTGTTATTATCGGTCTTTGCACACATTTCTGATTACAGACCTGTTTGCCACATATCACACACATCTTGATATATTGAACCGTTTCTATTCTCTTGTCTCAACACAAACAGTTCATCCGAGTGAACCGCATGCCATATATCGCACACACCTTTATTTGGATGACCGTTTCTTTTGTGTTGCCTAATCACAAACAGTTCATCCCAGTGAACGGTATGCTGTATATCGCACACCTTCATCTGGCTGCCCGTTTCTTTTGTTCCTCCTCATTGCAAATAGTTAATTGAACTGAACCGTATGCCCTGCATCGCACACGCAACTAAAATCTGAACTGTGTTTGATGCATCCTCCATTGCAAATGTTTTGCACCTTTTTAACGGTTTTGACACCACCGTTTGCGATTATTGCATTGCACACAGTTTTGTCGAAGGGTCTCTAATCGTAGTGTCGCGTTAGCAGCATCGTGTAGTAGTGGCTGGACCACCCCGTGCGCACGGGCTTGTACTGTGCCCATTGGACCACCGTGCGCACAGGCCCAACTTACCCTGTGCGCACGGGCCCTATAGGATGGCCGGCCGAGGCTGCTGTTTTGGGCCTCCACTTCGTCTCCTTCCTCCAGCTAACTATATATATCACTCTCCCTCCTCCATTTAGACTTAGCAAAGGATATGACTTGATCTGCGTGAGCTTTGCTCCTTGTACCACTCCTCCTCTTGAGAGAGAGAGAGAGAGATAGAGAGAGAGAGACCGCTCCATTGGAGTTCAAGACCTCCTTTGGAGAAGATCCCCTTGTGGATTCAAGCCCTTCTCTTGGAGAAGACTATCATCAAGACCTATTTCCTCATAGGATTGGGATGAACTAGTTACCTTGTATCTTTCCTTTGTTGTCCTTGAATCATTGTGACCTCTTGTGTGTTCTTGGATCTAGCATATGTGTGATTGGATCTAGTTGATTTGAGTGTTCCCCCTCTCTTGCGTTCTTCGTGTTCTTCTTGTTCTTCATGGGATTTCACCTCTAATTCATGATAGATCCATCTTAGGTCGAAGCGTACGTAGCATTGTCATTCTGGTTGCGAATGTGTATGTACATACTAGTCGATCGGTCTCTCCGCAATGATGAACCGTGGCGAGCAAGCAGCGGCACATGTATTAGTTGAGCCCCCGACGTAATAGTTCAGGTAGTCCCTTCTAAACCTTGTACACATACATACAACCACATGCCAAAAAATATGGCCACGTACGTACATACGGGCGGGGTCTCGAACACGTACTTGCACATACGTACTACTAGGGCTGATGTACATGGAGAGGTAATAGCAGCAACGGCGTCCTGTTCATCGTGCAGCCAACCAGCTGGGTCGGAATGGAGAAATAGCGTCCTGTTTGTCGGGAGGCAACAGACTGGGCTAAAATGCATCCTGTTCAACGGGAGCCAACCGGCTTGGACGGAACAGCCGAAACGGGGTCTGGCGTACCGCAGTACGGAGGTAATGGCCTTCTGTTCGACCGGCTATGGTCGAAACATGGGTCCTGTTCATCGGGAGGGATGTGGCGTACCGCAAAACGGAGGAAACGGACTTGTGTTGGAGCGCTACGGTCGAAACGGGGTTCATGTTCATCGGAGGGGTGTGGCATACCGCAAAACGGGACTCCACGGGCTGCTATTCACCCACCGTCGACTTCCTTCAGCCTCCACTTGTACTATTCATACACCGCGTCTTTCTCCAGCCTCCATCGGCTACTATTCATCCACGGGCTACTATTCATCCAGCCTCCACGGGGTCCTGTTCAACCATCCCTCCATGGGGTCCTGTTCAACCAGCCCTCCATGAGGTCCCTCCACTGGCAACTGTTCATCCACCCACACCTCCTCGATCGGGGTCCTGTTCATCCAGGGGCAACGACCTCTACTACCATGGCATGTTGTTCATCCAACCCCCACCGGGAACTATTCATCCAACCCCCACCGGGGACTGTTCATCAAGAGTCAACTTCGGTCGGCTTTAGTTAGCAGCAGTAGCGAAGGAATCACTCGGGTTCAATTAACAGCAAGGGATCGATCGGGGTTCTGTAACGTAGCTAGTGCACGCTCGAGTTCAGATAGAGCCCAATGCCTTGCTCGGGTTCAGTTAGAGCGCAACACCTCGCGCACACTCGCGTACGTGTATGAGAGAAACGCGCAAACCTCTGTGCATCACTCGGCCCCGACCACCCATCGTAACCTGGAACTCCCCGAAATTTTCCCCGCCCTCGCTTCTACCACCATTTTTTCCGTCATGGACGGCCCAAAGAATTTCATGCAGGTGCGTCTCCGGCCCGCCCAGGACGAAAAGCCCATTTTATGTCATGATTTTTTGTCATAGAAGTAGGAGCCCACCACATCTATGATAATACAATGTTTTGTCATAATTATCTTCATAGAAGTGTCATAAGCATGACATAATTTTTTTTCATTCGGCCCAAAATGTCACGGATGTGTCTTTTTTGTAGTGGTGGTTTTGGTAATTCATAACAACATATAGCTCATTTAACTAATATCCATTCAAGTCTAATATTTCTAAAAGTTCAATGAATGGCATGGCATGGACTAGAGATGTGGACACATATTGGCAAAAGCTCAAGACTCTTCATTTATATTTTAGTGATTCAAGATCACATTGAGTCCATAGGAAAGCTAATACTATTAAAAGGGGATGAGGTGTTGCTGTTGGGGAACGCAGTATTTCAAAAATTTCCTACGATCACGCAAGATCTATCTAGGAGATTCATAGCAACGAGAGGGGAGAGTGTGTCCACGTACCCTCGTAGACCGAAAGAGGAAGCGTTTAGTAATGCGGTTGATGTAGTCGAACGTCTTCACGATCCAACCGATCCTAGCACCGAACATACGACACATCCGTGTTCAGCACACGTTCAGCACGACGACGTACCTCGGGCTCTTGATCCAGTTGAGTACGAGGGAGAGTTCCGTCAGCACGATGGCATGGCGACAGTGATGATGAAGTTACCGGTGTAGGGCTTCGCCTAAGCACTACGATGATATGACCGAGGTGGTAAACTGTGGAGGAGGCACCGCACACAGCTAAGAGATTGTCTGTTGTGCTTTGGGGTGCCCCCTACCCACGTATATAAAGGAGGGGGAGGAGGAGGATGGCCATAGGGGGGCGCGCGCCATAGGGGAGTCCAACTAGGATTCCCAATCCTAGTTGGAGTCCCCTTCCTTTCCATGATAGGGGAGAGGGAAGGAGGAGGAAGGGAGCAGGAAAGAGGGGGGCACCGCCCCCTCCCTAGTCTAATTCGGACTGGCCATGGGGGGGCGCGGCCACCATTGCGGCCCTCCTCTCCTTTCTACTAAGGCCCACCACTTCCCTGTGGGGGGGGGGGGGGTAACCCCCGGTAGTCCGAAACTTATCTAAAACTTCCCAAAACGATTCCGGCATCCGAATGTAAACTTCCAATATATGAATCTTTACCTCTCGATCATTTCGAGACTCCATGTCATGTCTGTGATCTCATCCGGGACTCCGAACAAACTCCGGTCATTAAATCACATAACTCATAATACAAATCGTCATCGAACGTTAAGTATGATGGGTTTCGCGTCAACCTGACCAATGAATCACGCTCCCACAAGTCCAAGGTGAAGCCCCGGGTGATACCTTCTATGCTCCCTCATGGTACAATGGCAGATGAAGATGATGTCAACATGCAAGATGCTGCACTGCCACCCCCCCACACACCAATTCTGACGCTGCAAAATATTGGTACACATATGTGCGCCATTCCTGCCGAAGAGATCACTGAGGAGATTCTCTCTATGAGTGATGGGGGATCAGCTTCATCCTCCACTTAATTACCCCTTTTATCTTAAGTTATCTTAAGTTATGGTTCTTTTGCGTACATGGAATGTGCTCCACTGGAATATGCGTAGTTTAAATTCGTCCGACAAACATATAGCCCTATCGAACGCCATCAACTCTTCTGGTTGTGATTTTATTTGTATCCAAGAGTCCAAAACACAGTCCTTTGACGCAGGTATGCTTAGAACGCCTTGCCCCATGCGCTTTGATTCTTTTGCATTTATTCTGACGATAGGAGCCTCTCGAGGCATTATTACAATTTGGTTCAGTAATGTGTTTGATGGTACGGTCTTCTTGTCTAAACAATTTGCTCTGGGCATTGAATTTACCTTGAGGCAATCTGCTCCATGTTGGAGGTTAGTTAATGTTTATGGCCCATGCCAAGGAGAACAACGTGCCCTGTTCACAAATTGGTTATTTGAGTTGGACATTCCATCTACTGAAGATTGGCTCATCCTCGGCAATTTTGACTACATTAGATCGCCCGATAACCGTAATAAACAGGGGAGGAGATGTTCATGATATGTTTACTTTCAACAATTTCATACGTGAATAGCGCCTTACTGAATTGTCGATCAAAGGCAGAAACTTCACTTGGTCCAATATGCAACATGACCCTCTCCTCGAGCAGCTTGATTGGTTTTTCACAACGCTCAACTGGACGGCCACCTATCCCAATACCCTTATCAATCCTTTGGGACGTCCCATTTCTGATCATATAACATGCAATGTTGTCATTTAGACCACCATTACTAAAAGCAAGTTATTTAGATTCAAGATCTTTTGGATTACACACCCACGTTTCATGGACGTCATGACACATGCATGGAATAAACCAATCTGCTTTGGAAAAAATGCTAATGCAGCATCCAATCTATGTCGAAATTTAAAAATCTCAGATATGCCCTCAGAAAATGGAGTAAGAGTATATCACGGTTGAAGGTTGCTATAGAAAACACCAACAAAGCTCTATTTCAATTGGATGTTGTTGTCGATCATAGAATATTAACTACACTAGTGAGTAATTTTAGCGCATCCTCAAATCTCATCTTCTGCGACTCTTTCAGTACCAAAAATAATATTGGAAGAAACGCTGCAGCATTCGATGGATCAAATTTGGTGATGAGAATTCAGAATTTTTCCAAGCTGTTGCTACTGAAAGATATAGAAAAAACTGCATTTCAAGCCTGAAAACAGAGGATGGCACATCTGTAGATGATCATGCGAGCAAAGAGTCTGTCTTGTTTAAGGCCTTCAAGAATCGTATGGGTAAAAAAACTAATACACCACAAATGAGATTCAATCTCTCCCGCATGCTTCGATCGCAAGTGGACTTTGACAGCTTAACTTTACCCTTCACTCATGAGGAAATTGACAAGGTGGTCAAGGTAATGCCCCCAGACCGTGCGCCAGGTCCGGATGGTTTCAACGGAGCATTTTTGAAAGCTTGTTGGCCAAATATAAAAGAGGATTTCTATCTTCTCTATGAAGCTTTCTACCATGGCTCTCTGAATATTGCAAGACTCAACTACAAGTATATTACCTTGATACCAAAAACCAGAGCCCCCGAGACTGTTAACGATTTTCGCCCAATAACTCTGCTTAGTTGTTGTCTCAAACTATTCACCAAGATCCTAGCCAACCGACTCCAAATGGTTATTTTGAGGATTGTACACAAAAACCAATGCAGTTTCTTGAAAGGCAGATCCATTCACGATTGCCTAGCCTGGGCGTTCGAATATATACACCAATGTCAAGCCTCCAAACGTGAGATTATCCTCCTCAAATTGGACTTCGCCAAAGCATTTTACATAGTGGAGCACGCTACGATTACACAGATCAAGCAGAGTATGGGGTTTAACACCAAATGGATATCTTGGATCACAAGTATCTCCTCCTCTGGAAAATCTTCAGTGCATCTAAACGGTGTACCGGGGAAGCAATTTTGGTGTCACTGCGGGGTCCGACAAGGGGACCCCCTCTCCCCCTTGATCTTTGTACTTGCGACTGACCTCCTACAATCTGCCATCAATGAGGCGCTTGAAGCCAACCTTCTACATCTGCCCATTCCTGCTTCAGATGCAACCAACTACCTTGTGATTCAGTATGCCGATGACACGATCATCATCATGTCGGCTTGTGTGGTGCAGGCTGCACGTATTAAAACCATTCTTACTGATTACGCTGCTTCGGTCGGACTCCACATCAATTTTCACAAATCCACGTTGATCCCTATCAACACCCCGGAGGACAGATGTAGAGACATTACTTCCATCTTTGGGTGCCCAACCGCAACCATGCCGTTCACCTACCTCGGCCTTCCGCTTGGTGCTACAAAACCAATGGTGCTCGACATGACCCCATGGGTGTGCAAAGCGGAAGGCAGGATGACAGCGGCCATGTCTCTGTTGTCATATGCTAGGAAACTGGCCCTCGTGAATTCGCTTGTCACCTCGCTTGCCATGTACCCAATGGGTATTTTGAGGCTCCCTCGAAAAATTATTGAGCAACTTGACAAGATTCGAAGACAATGCCTCTGGAAGAAGAAAACAGATGCTGGTGACAAATCCAACTCGCTTGCTGCCTGGGATTTGGTATGTCGCCCCAAAAGGAATGGAGGACTTCGAGCACTCAATTTCAAGGTGCAAAACGATGCAATGTTGCTTAAACTGCTCCACAAATTTTACAACCAACTGGATATACCTTGGGTTAGGTTAATCTGGGACACCTACTATGTTGAGGCAATCCCACATGCGAGGCCACTATGCGGCTCTTTTTGGTGGCGGGAACTGATTAAGCCCATGCACATATACCGTGGAGTTACTAAAGCAATCATAAAAAGTGGTGCGGCAACTCTTTTTTGGAAAGATGACTGGAATCACCACATCCTCGAGGAGAGCTTCCCTAGGGCATTTTCCTACACCAGTATGGAAGATGCTTCTGTTAAGTCGATGTTGACAATATCTAATATCCGAGAAGCCTTTTAGCTACCCCTCTTTGCCCAAGCTCACGAGGAACTCGGAGAGCGGCAAGTAGATGTGGGCTCTGCTACCCTCTCTGAGGCCAATGATAACTAGATTTGCACCTGGGGAGCGTCTGATTTCAAGACTAGTTCGTACTACAGGTTATGTTTCCGAGTAGTTGCCCATGAGGCTTTTATGTGGCTTTGGAAGGCCAAAAGTATCCCTCAAATCAAAGTATTTGGGTGGTTCTTGCTAAGGGATCGACTTAACACGCGCAACATGTTGAAGAGGAGGCACTACAATATTGGGACGAACCTTGACTGTCTGCTCTGTGGTAATCATGTGGAGGAGACGGTTGAACACCATTTCTTTCGCTGCAAATTCAGTGAGGAGTGCTGGAATAAACTCAATATCGGATGGCCGAGCACTAGAGACCGACTCGACATGATGTCACACATGAAAAGGGGGCGCCCCAGAAAAATAATCATGGATATCTTCCTTGTGGATGCCTGGATCCTTTGGAAAGAAAGGAACAACAACTACTTCTGAAAAGTCACACCTTCGCTGCTTGCCTGGCAAACCAGGTTCAAACACGATTTTGCTGACATTGTACATAGGCTCCCAGCACATAAGAGACCTTTTGTCTCAACCATAATTGATTCTGTAGCTTAGGCTGACAGCTGTAATCTCCTTTTCTTTATAGCCCTTTTCTTTTTCTTAGGTTTTTCCTTTGCTTCCCCCCCCCCTCTCTCTCCCCCCTGAAATTTGACACTTGATGTCTTATTAACCTAATAGTTTCATGCAGTAGGGGTTTTCCCCCTACTGTCTAACCTTTCAAAAAAACATTAAGTGTGCAGACCCTAAGGGTTCAAGAACTATGTAGACATGACTGAGACACATCTCCGGTCAATAACCAATAGTAGAACCTGGATGCTCATATTGGCTCCTACATATTCTATGAAGATCTTTATCGGACAAACTGCATAACAACATACGTTATTCCCTTTGTCATCGGTATGTTACTTGCCCGAGATTCGATCGCCAGTATCATCATACCTAGTTCAATCTCGTTATCGGCAAGTCTCTTTACTCGTTCTGTAATGCCTCATCCCATAACTAACTCATTAGTCACATTGCTTGCAAGGCTTATAGTGATGTGCATTACCGAGAGGGCCCAGAGATACCTCTCCGATACTCAGAGTGACAAATCCGAATCTCGATCTATGCCAACTCAACAAACACCATCGGAGACACCTGTAGAGCATCTTTACAATCACCCAGTTACGTTGTGATGTTTTATAGCACACAAGGTGTTCCTCCGGTATTCGGGAGTTTCATAATCTCATAGTCAGAGGAATATGTATAAGTCATGAAGAAAGCAATAGCAATAAAACTAAATGATCATAATTGTAAGCTAATGGATGGGTCTTGTCCATCACATCATTCTCTAATGATGTGATCTCGTTCATCAAATGACAACACATGTCTATGGTCAAGAAACTTAACCATCTTTGATTAACGAGCTAGTCAAGTAGAGGCATACTAGGGACACTCTATTCACACATGTACTAAGTTTCCGGTTAATACAATTCTAGCATGAATAATAAACATTTATCACAATGTAAGGAAATATAAATAACAACTTTATTATTGCCTCTAGGGCATATTTCCTTCAGTGTCCCACTTGCACTAGAGTCAATAATCTAGATTACATAGTAATGATTCTAACACCCATGGAGTCTTGGTGCTGATCATGTTTTGCTCGTGAGAGAGGCTTAGTCAATGGGGCTGCAACATTCAGATCCGTATGTATCTTGCAAATCTCTATGTCTCCCTCCTTGACTTGATCGCGGATGGAATTGAAGCATCTCTTGATGTGTTTGGTTCTCTTGTGAAATCTAGATTCCTTCGGCAAGGCAATTGCTCCAGTATTGTCACAAAAGATTTTCATTGGACCCGATGCACTAGGTATTAAACCTAGATCGGATATGAACTCCTTCATCCAGACTCCTTCATTTGCTACTTCTGAAGCAGCTATGTACTCTGCTTCACACGTAGATCCCGCCACGAGGCTCTGCTTGGAACTGCACCAACTGACAGCTCCACCATTCAATATAAATATGTATCCGGTTTGTGACTGAGAATCATCCGGATCAGTGTCAAAGCTTGCATCGACGTAACCATTTACGACGAGCTTTTTGTCACCTCCATAAACGAGAAACATATCATTTGTCCTTTTTAGGTATTTCAAGATGTTATTGGCCGTTGTCCGGTGATCCACTCCTGGATTACTTTGGTACCTCCCTGCTAAACTTATAGCAAGGCACACATCAGGTATGGTACACAACATTGCATACGTGATAGAACCTATGGCTGAGGCATAGGGAATGACTTTCATTTTCTCTTTATCTTCTGCAGTGGTCGGGCATTGAGTCTGACTCAACTTCACACCTTGTAACACAGGCAAGAACCCTTTCTTTGACTAGTCCATTTTGAACTTCTTCAAAACTTTATCAAGGTATGTGCTTTCTGAAAGTCCAATAAAGCATCTTGATCTATCTCTATAGATCTTGATGCCCAATATATAAGCAGCTTCACCGAGGTCTTTCATTGAAAAATTCTTATTCAAGTATCCTTTTATGCTATCTAGAAATTATGTATTATTTCCAATCAACAATATGTCATCCACATATAATATTAGAAATGCTATAGAGCAACCACTCACTTTCTTGTAAATATAGGCTTCTCCAAAAGTCTGTATAAAACCATATGCTATGATCACACTATCAAAGTGTATATTCCAACTCTGAGAGGCTTGCACCAGTCCATAAATGGATCGCTGGAGCTTGCACACTTTGTTAGCACCTTTAGGATCGACAAAACCTTCTAGTTGCATCATATACAAATCTTTTTTAAGATATGCATTAAGGAATGCAGTTTTGACATCCATTTGCCAAATTTCATAATCATAAAATGTGGCAATTGCTAACATGATTCGGACAGACTTAAGCATCACTACGGGTGAGAAGGCCTCATCATAGTCAACCCCTTGAACTTGTCGAAAACCTTTTGCAACAATTCGAGCTTTGTAGACAGTAACATTACCGTTAGTGTCAGTCTTCTTCTTGAAGAACCATTTATTCTCTATTGCTTGCCGATCATCGGGCAAGTCAACCAAAGTCCACACTTTGTTCACATACATGGATCCCATCTCAGATTTCATGGCCTCAAGCCATTTCACGGAATCTGGGATCATCATTGCTTCCTCATAGTTTGTAGGTTCATCATGGTCAAGTAACATGACCTCTAGAACAGGATTACCGTACCACTCTGGTGCAGATCGTACTCTAGTTGTCCTATGAGGTTTGATAGTAACTTGATCAGAAGTTTCATGATCATCATCATTAGCTTCCTCACTAAGTGGTGTAGGAATCACTGGAACTAATTTCTGTGATGAACTACTTTTCAATTCGGGAGAAGGTACAATTACCTCGTCAAGTTCTACTTTCCTCCCACTCACTTCTTTCGAGAGAAACTCCTTCTCTAGAAAGGATCCATTCTTAGCAACAAATATCTTGCCTTCGGATCTGTGATAGAAGGTGTACCCAACAGTCTCTTTTGGGTATCATATGGAGACACATTTCTCCGATTTGGGTTCTAGCTTATCAGGTTGAAGCTTATTCACATAAGCATCATAGCCCCAAACTTTAAGAAACGACAGCTTAGGTTTCTTGCCAAACCACAGTTCATACGGTGTCATCTCAACGGATTCAGATGGTGCCCTATTTAACGTGAATGCAGCCGTCTCTAAAGCATAACCCCAAAATGTTAGCGGTAAATCAGTAAGAGACACCATAGATCGCACCATATCTAATAAAGTATAGTTACGACATTCGGACACACCATTATGTTGTGGTGTTCCAGGTGGCGTGAGTTGGGAAACTATTCCACATTGTTTCAAATGAAGACCAAACTCATAACTCAAATATTCACCTCCACGATCAGATCATAGAAACTTTATTTTCTTGTTACGATGATTTTCCACTTCACACTGAAATTCTTTGAACTTTTCAAATGTTTCAGACTTATGTTTCATCAAGTAGATATACCCATATCTGCTCAAATCATCTGTGAAGGTTAGAAAATAACGATACCCGCCGCGAGCCTCAACACTCATCGGACCGCATACATCAGTATGTATTATTTCCAATAAGTCAGTTGCTTGCTCCATTGTTCCGGAGAACGAAGTCTTAGTCATCTTGCCCAAAAGGCATGGCTCGCAAGCATCAAGTGATTCATAATCAAGTGATTCCAAAAGCCCATCAGCATGGAGTTTCTTCATGCGCTTTACACCAATATGACCTAAACGGCGGTGCCACAAATAAGTTGCACTATCATTATCAACTCTGCATCTTTTGGTTTCAACATTATGAACATGTGTATCACTACTATCGAGATTCATTAGAAATAGACCACTCTTCAAGGGTGCATGACCATAAAAGATATTACTCATATAAATAGAACAACCATTATTCTCTCATTTAAATGAATAAACGTCTCACATCAAACAAGATCCAGATATATTGTTCATGCTCAATGCTGGCACCAAGTAACAATAATTTAGGTCTAAAACTAATCCTGACGGTAGATGTAGAGGTAGCATGTCGACGGCAATCACATCGACTTTGGAACCATTTCCCACACGCATTGTCACCTCGCCCTTAGCCAATCTTTGTTTAATCCGTGGCCCCTTTCACTTTGCAATCCTTCTTATCTACCAAATACTTGGGGCAGTTCCGCTTCCAGTGACCAGTCCCTTTGTAGTAGAAGCACTCATTCTCAGGCTTAGGTCCAGACTCGGGCTTCTTCACTTGAGCAGCAACTTGCTTGTCGTTCTTCTTGAAGTTCCCCTTCTTCCCTTTGCCTTTTTTCTTGAAACTAGTGGTCTTGTTAACCATCGAAACTTGATGCTACTTCTTGATTTCTCCGCAACCTTTAGCATCGCGAAGAGCTCGGGAATTGTCTTATCCACCCCTTGCATATTATAGTTCATCATGAAGCTTTTGTAGCTTGGTGGCAGTGATTGAAGAACTCAGTCCATGACACTATCATCAGGAATATTAACTCCCAGTTGAGTCAAGTGGTTGTGGTACCCAGACATTCTGAGTATATGTTCACTTACAGAACTATTCTCCTCCATCTTGCAGCTATAGAACTTATTGGAGACTTCATATCTCTCAATTCGGTCATTTGCTTGAAATATTAACTTCAACTCCTAGAACATCTCATATGCTCCATGACGTTCAAAATGTCTTTGAAGTCCTGATTCTAAGCCGTAAAGCATGGCACACTAAACTATCGAGTAGTCATCAGCTTTGCTCTGCTAGACATTCATAACATCTAGAGTTGCTCCTGTAGCGGGTCTTGCACCTAGTGGTGCTTCCAGGACATAATTCTTCTCTGCAGCAATGAGGATAAACCTCAAGTTACGGACCCAGTCCGTGTAGTTGCTACCATCATCTTTCAACTTAGCTTTCTCTAGGAACGCATTAAAATTCAAGGGAACGGTAGCACAGGCCATTGAACTACAACAACATAGACATGCAAATACTATCAGGTACTAAGTTCATGATAAATTAAAGTTCAATTAACCATATTACTGAAGAACTCCCACTTAGATAGACATCCCTCTAGTCATCTAAATGATCCTCCTGATCCATATCAACTAAACCATGTCCGATCATCACGTGAGATGGAATAGTTTTCAATGGTGAACATCACTATGTTGATCATATCTACTATATGATTCACGTTCGACATTTTGGTCTCAGTGTTCCGAGGCCATATCTGCATATTCTTGGCTCGTCAAGTTTAACCTGGGTATTCTGCACGTGCAAAACTGGCTTGCACCCGTTGTATGTGAACGTAGAGCTTATCACACCCGATCATCACATGGTGTCTCGGCTCGACAAACTGTAGCAACGGTGCAAACTTAGGGAGAACACTTGTACCTTAAAATTTAGTGAGGGGTCATCTTACAATGCTACCGCTGTACTAAGCAGAATAAGATGCATAAAGGATAAACATCACATGCAATCAAAATATGTGACATGATATGGCCATCATCATCTTGTACCTTTGATCTCCATCTCCAAAGCACCGTCATGATCTCCATCGTCACCGGCTTGACATCTTGATCTCCATGGTAGCATCGTTGTCGTCTCGCCAACTATTGCTTCTACTACTATCGCTACCGCTTAGTGATAAAGTAAAGCAATTACATGGTGATTGCATTTCATACAATAAAGCGATAACCATAAGGCTCCTACCAGTTGCCGATAACTTTTACAAAACATGATCATCTCATACAACAATTTATATCTCATCACATCTTGACCATATCACATCACAACATGCCCTGCAAAAACAAGTTATACATCCTCTACTTTGCTGTTGCAAGTTTTACGTGGCTGCTAGGGGCTTCTAGCATGAACCGTTTGTTAGGGAACGCAGTAATTTCGAAAATTTTCCTACGCACACGCAAGATCATGGTGATGCACAGCAACGAGAGGGGAGAGTGTTGTCTACGTACCAACGCAGACCGACTGCGGAAGCGATCACAAAACGTAGAGGAAGTAGTCGTACGTCTTCTTCCCGATCCGACCGATCCAAGCACCGTTACTCCGGCACCTCCGAGTTCTTAGCACACGTTCAGCTCGATGACGTTCCTCGGGCTCCGATCCAGCAAAGCGTCGAGGAAGAGTTCCGTCAGCACGACGGCGTGGTGACGATCTTGATGTACTACCGACGCAGGGCTTCGCCTAAGCACTGTAACGGTATGATCGAGGTGGAATTTGGTGGCAGGGGGCACCGCACACGGCTAACGAACGATCTCAAGGATCAAGTTGTGTGTCTTGGGGTGCCCCGTGCCCCCGTATATAAAGGCCAGGGGCAGGGGGTTCGGCCGGCTAGGAGGGAGGCGCAGGGAGGAGTCCTACTCCCACCGGGAGTAGGACTCCTCCCCTCCAATCCTATTCCAACTAGGACTCTTGGGGGGAAGGAGAAAGAGGGGGCCGGCCCACCTCTCCTAGTCCTATTAGGACTTGGGAAAGGGGGGGCGCCGGCTAGGCTTGTGGGCTGCCTCTTCTCTCTTTTCCACTAAGGCCCAATAGGCCCATTTGCCTCCCGGGGGGGTTCCCGTAACCCTCCCGGTAATCCGGAAAAATCCCGATTTCACCCGGAACGCTTCCGGTGCCCAAACATAGGCTTCCAATATATCAATCTTTACGTCTCGACCATTTCGAGACTCCTCGTCATGTCCGTGATCTCATCCGGGACTCCGAACAACCTTCGGTACATCAAAATGCATAAACTCATAATAACTGTCATCGTAACGTTAAGCGTGCGGACCCTACGGTTCGAGAACAATGTAGACATGACCGAGACACGTCTCCGGTCAATAACCAATAGCGGGACCTGGATGCCCATATTGGCTCCTACATATTCTACGAAGATCTTTATCGGTCAGACCGCATAACAACATACGTTGTTCCCTTTGTCATCGGTATGTTACTTGCCCGAGATTCGATCGTCGATATCCAATACCTAGTTCAATCTCGTTACCGGCAAGTCTCTTTACTCGTTCTGTAATACATCATCTCACAACTAACATATTAGTTGCAGTGCTTGCAAGGCTTATGTGATGTGTATTACCGAGAGGGCCCAGAGATACCTCTCCGACAATTGGAGTGACAAACCCTAATCTCGAAATACGCCAACCCAACATCTACCATTGGAGACACCTGTAGTACTCCTTTATAATCACCCAGTTACGTTGTGACGTTTGGTAGTACCCAAAGTGTTCCTCCGGTAAACGGGAGTTGCATAATCTCATAGTTATAGGAACATGTATAAGTCATGAAGAAAGCAATAGCAACATACTAAACGATCGGGTGCTAAGCTAATGGAATGGTCATGTCAATCAGATCATTCAACTAATGATGTGACCTCGTTAATCAAATAACAACTCTTTGTTCATGGTTAGGAAACATAACCATCTTTGATTAACGAGCTAGTCTAGTAGAGGCATACTAGTGACACTCTGTTTGTCTATGTATTCACACATGTATTATGTTTCCGGTTAATACAATTCTAGCATGAATAATAAACATTTAGCATGATATAAGGAAATAAATAATAACTTTATTATTGCCTCTAGGGCATATTTCCTTCAGTCTCCCACTTGCACTAGAGTCAATAATCTAGTTTCACATCGCCATGTGATTTAGCAGCAATAGTTCACATCACCATGTGATTAACACCCATAGTTCACATCGTTATGTGACCAACACTCAAAGGGTTTACTAGAGTCAGTAATCTAGTTCACATCTCTATGTGATCAATACCCAAAGAGTACTAAGGTGTGATCATGTTTTGCTTGTGAGATAATTTTAGTCAACGGGTCTGTCACATTCAGATCCGTAAGTATTTTGCAAAATTCTTTGTCTATAATGCTCTGCACGGAGCTACTCTAGCTAATTGCTCCCACTTTCAATATGTATCTAGACCGAGAATTAGAGTCATCTAGATTAGTGTCAAAACTTGCATCGGCGTAACCCTTTACGACGAACCTTTTTATCACGTCCATAATCGAGAAACATATCCTTATTTCACTAAGGATAATTCTGACCGCTGTCCAGTGATCTACTCCTAGATCACTGTTGTACTCCCTTGCCAAATCAGTGCAGGGTATACAATAGATCTGGTATACAGCATGACATACTTTATAGAACCTATGGCCAAGGCATAGGGAATGACTTTCATTCTCTTTTTATCTTCTGCCGTGGTCGGGCTTTGAGTCTTTACTCAACTTCACACCTTATAATACAGGCAAGAACTCTTTCTTTGACTGCTCCATTTTGAACTACTTCAAAATCTTTGTCAAGGTATGTACTCATTGAAAGAACTTATCAAGCGTCTTGATCTATCTCTATAGATCTTGAAGCTCAATATGTAAGCAGCTTCACCGAAGTCTTTCTTTGAGAAACTCCTTTCAAACACTCCTTTATGCTTTACAGAATAATTCTACATTATTTCCGATCAACAATATGTCATTCACATATACTTATCAGAAATGCTGTAGTGCTCCCACTCACTTTCTTGTAAATACAGGCTTCACCGCAAGTCTGTATAAAACTATATGCTTTGATCAACTTATCAAAGCGTATATTCCAACTCCGAGATGCTTGCACCAGTCCACAGATGGATCGCTGGTGCTTGCACATTTTGTTAGCACCTTTTGGATTGACAAAACCTTCTAGTTGCATCACATACAACTCTTCTTTAATAAATCCATTAAGGAATGCAGTTTTGTTTATCCATTTGCCAGATTTCATAAAATGCGGCAATTGCTAACATGATTCGGACAGACTTAAGCATAGATACGAGTGAGAAAAACTCATCGTAGTCAACACCTTGAACTTGTCGAAAACTTTTGCGACAATTCTAGCTTTGTAGATAGTAACACTACTATCAGCGTCCGTCTTCCTCTTGAAGATCCATTTATTTTCTATGGCTTGCCGATCATCGGGCAAATCCATCAAAGTCCATACTTTGTTCTCATACATGGATCATATCTCAGATTTCATGGCCTCAAACCATTTCGCGGAATCTGGGCTCATCATCGCTTCCTCATAGTTCGTAGGTTCATCATGATCTAGTAGCATGACTTCCAGAGAAGGATTACCGTACCACTCTGGCGTGGATCTTACTCTGGTTTACCTACAAGGTTCGGTAGTAACTTGATCTGAAGTTACATGATCATCATCATTAGCTTCCTCACTAATTGGTGTAGGTGTCACAGAAACAGTTTTCTGTGATGTACTACTTTCCAATAAGGGAGCAGGTACAGTTACCTCATCAAGTTCTACTTTCCTCCCACTCACTTCTTTCGAGAGAAACTCCTTCTCCAGAAAGTTTCCGAATTTTAGCAACAAAAGTCTTGCCTTCGGATCTGTGATAGAAGGTGTATCCAATAGTTTCCTTTGGATATCCTATGAAGACGCACTTCTCCGATTTGAGTTTGAGCTTATCAGGATGAAACTTTTTCATATAAGCATCGCAACCCCAAATTTTAAGAAACGACAGCTTAGGTTTCTTGCCAAACCATAGTTCATACGGTGTCGTCTCAACGGATTTAGATGGTGCCCTATTTAACGTGAATGCAGCTGTCTCTAATGCATAACCCCAAAACGATAGTGGTAGATCGGTAAGATACATCATAGATTGCACTATATCTAATAAAGTACGGTTATGACGTTAGGACACACCATTATGCTGTGGTGTTCCATGTGGCATGATTTTGTGAAACTATTCCACATTGTTTTAATTGAAGACCAAACTCGTAACTCAAATATTTTACCTCTACGATCATATCGTAGAAACTTTTATTTTCTTGTCACGATGATTTTCCACTTCACTCTGAAATTCTTTGAACTTTTCAAATGTTTCAGACTTATGTTTCATCAAGTAGATATACTCATATCTGCTCAAATCATCCGTGAAGATCAGAAAATAATGATACCTGTCGCGAGCCTCAATATTCATCGGACCACATACATCAGTATGTATGATTTCCAACAAATCTGTTGCTCGCTCCATTGTTCCGAAGAACGGAGTTTTAGTCATCTTGCCCAAAAGGCATGGTTCGCAAGCATCAAGTGATTCATAATCAAGTGATTTCGAAAGCCCATCAGCATGGAGTTTCTTCATGCTCTTTATACCAATATGACCTAAACGGCAGTGCCACAAATAAGTTGCACTATCATTATTAACTTTGAATCTTTTTGGTTTCAATATTATAAATATGTGTATCACTATGATCGAGATCCAACGAACTTGTTTCATTGGGTGTATGACCATCGAAGGTTTTATTCATGTAAACAGAACAACAATTATTCTCTGACTTTAATGAATAACCGTATTGCAATAAACATGATCAAATCATATTCACGTTCAATGCAAACACCAAATAACACTTATTTAGGTTCAACACTAATCCCGAAATTATAGGGAGTGTGCGATGATGATCATATCAATCTTGGAACCACTTCCAACACACATCGTCACTTCACCCTTAACTAGTCTCTGTTTATTCTGCAACTCCCGTCTCGAGTTACTAATCTTAGCAACTGAACTAGCATCAAATACTTGAGGGGTTGCTATAAACACTAGTAAAGTACACATCAATAACATGTATATCAAATATACTTATGTTCACTTTGCCATCCTTCTTATCCGCCAATCACTTGGGGCAGTTCCGCTTCCAGTGACCAGTCCCTTTGCAGTAGAAGCACTTTGTCTCAGGCTTAGGACCAGACTTGGGCTTCTTCACTTGAGCAGCAACTTGCTTGCCGTTCTTCTTGAAGTTCCCCTTCTTCCCTTTGCCCTTTTCTTGAAACTAGTGGTCTTGTCAACCATCAACACTTGATGTTTTTCTTGATTTCTACCTTCGTTGATTTCAGCATCACGAAGAGCTTGGGAGTTGTTTCCATTATCCCTTGCATATTATAGTTCATCACGAAGTTCTGCTAACTTAGTGATGGTGACTAGAGAATTCTGTCAATCACTATCTTATCTGGAAGATTAACTCCCACTTGATTCAAGCGATTGTAGTACTCAGACAATCTGGGCACATGCTCACTAGTTGAGCGATTCTCCTCCATCTTTTAGCTATAGAACTTGTTGGAGACTTCATATCTCTCAACTCGGGTATTTGCTTGATATATTAACTTCAACTCCTGGAACATCTCATATGGTCCATGAAGTTCAAAACGTCTTTGAAGTCCCGATTCGAAGCCGTTAAGCATGGTGCACTAAACTATCAAGTAGTTATCATATTGAGCTAGCCAAACGTTCATAACGTCTGCATCTGCTCCTGCAATAGGTCTGTCACCTAGCGGTGCATCAAGGACATAATTCTTCTGTGCAGCAATGAGGATAAACCTCAGATCACGGATCCAATCCGCATCATTGCTACTAACATCTTTCAACACAATTTTCTCTAGGAACATATCAAAATAAACACAGGGAAGCAACAACGCGAGCTATTGATCTACAACATGATTTGCAAAATACTACCAGGACTAAGTTCATGATAAATTTAAGTTCAATTTAATCATATTACTTAAGAACTCCCACTTAGATAGACATCCCTCTAATCCTCTAAGTGATCACGTGATCCAAATCAACTAAACCATAACCGATCATCACGTGAGATGGAGTAGTTTTCAATGGTGAACATCGTTATGTTGATCATATCTACTATATGATTCACGCTCGACCTTTCGGTCTCCGTGTTCCGAGGCCATATCTGTATATGCTTGGCTCGTCAAGTATAACCTGAGTATTCCGCGTGTGCAACTGTTTTGCACCCGTTGTATTTGAACGTAGAGCCTATCACACCCGATCATCACGTGGTGTCTCGGCACGAAGAACTTTTGCAACGGTGCATACTCAGGGAGAACACTTCTTGATAATTTAGTGAGAGATCATCTTATAATGCTACCGTCAATCAAAGCAAGATAAGATGCATAAAAGGATAAACATCACATGCAATCAATATAAGTGATATGATATGGCCATCATCATCTTGTGCTTTGTGATCTCCATCTCCGAAGCACCGTCATGATCACCATCGTCACCGGCGCGACACCTTGATCTCCATCGTAGCGTCGTTGTCGTCTCGCCAATCTTATGCTTCCACGACTATCACTACCGCTTAGCAATAAAGTAAAGCATTACATCGCGATTGCATTGCATACAATAAAGCGACAACCATATGGCTCCTGCCAGTTGCCGATAACTCGGTTACAAAACATGATCATCTCATACAATAAAATCAGCATCATGCCTTGACCATATCACATCACAACAAGCCCTGCAAAAACAAGTTAGACGTCCTCTACTTTGTTGTTGCAAGTTTTACGTGGCTGCTACGGGCTTAAGTAAGAACTCATCTCACCTACGCATCAAAACCACAACGATAGTTCGTCACATAGACTCCGTTTTAACCTTCTCAAGGATCGGGCGTAGTCACACTTGGTTCAACTATAGTTGGAGAGACAGTCTTCCGCAAGCCATCTATGTGCAAAGCACGTTGAGGGAACCGGTCTCGCGTAAGAGTACGCGTAAGGTTGGTCTGGATCGTCTCAACCAACAATACCGCCGAACCAAAATATGACATGCTGGTAGGCAGTATGACTTGTATCGCCCACAACTCACTTGTGTTCTACTCGTGCATATAACATCAAACCATAAAACCTAGGCTCGGATGCCACTGTTAGGGAAACGCAGTAATTTCGAAAATTTTCCTACGCACACGCAAGATCATGGTGATGCACAGCAACGAGAGGGGAGAGTGTTGTCTACGTACCAACGCAGACCGACTGCGGAAGCGATCACAAAACATAGAGGAAGTAGTCGTACGTCTTCTTCCCGATCCGACCGATCCAAGCACCGTTACTCCGGCACCTCCGAGTTCTTAGCACACGTTCAGCTCGATGACGTTCCTCGGGCTCCGATCCAGCAAAGCGTCGATGAAGAGTTCCGTCAGCACGACGGCGTGGTGACGATCTTGATGTACTACCGACGCAGGGCTTCGCCTAAGCACTGTAACGGTATGATCAAGGTGGAATTTGGTGGCAGGGGGCACCGCACACGGCTAAGGAACGATCTCAAGGATCAAGTTGTGTGTCTTGGGGTGCCCCCTGCCCCCGTATATAAAGGCCAGGGGCAGGGGGTTTGGCCGGCTAGGAGGGAGGCGCAGGGAGGAGTCCTACTCCCACCGGGAGTAGGACTCCTCCCCTCCAATCCTATTCCAACTAGGACTCTTGGGGGGAAGGAGAAAGAGGGGGCCGGCCCACCTCTCCTAGTCCTATTAGGACTTGGGAAAGGGGGGGCACCGGCTAGGCTTGTGGGCTGCCTCTTCTCTCTTTTCCACTAAGGCCCAATAGGCCCATTTGCCTCCCGGGGGGTTCCGGTAACCCTCCCGGTAATCCGGAAAAATCCCGATTTCACCCGGAACGCTTCCGGTGCCCAAACATAGGCTTCCAATATATCAATCTTTACGTCTCGACCATTTCGAGACTCCTCGTCATGTCCGTGATCTCATCCGGGACTCCGAACAACCTTCGGTACATCAAAATGCATAAACTCATAATAACTGTCATCGTAACGTTAAGCGTGCGGACCCTACAGTTCGAGAACAATGTAGACATGACCGAGACACGTCTCTGGTTAATAACCAATAGCGGGACCTAGATGCCCATATTGTCTCCTACATATTCTACGAAGATCTTTATCGGTCAGACCGCATAACAACATACGTTGTTCCCTTTGTCATCGGTATGTTACTTGCCCGAGATTCGATCGTCGATATCCAATACCTAGTTCAATCTCGTTACCGGCAAGTCTCTTTACTCGTTCTGTAATACATCATCTCACAACTAACATATTAGTTGCAGTGCTTGCAAGGCTTATGTGATGTGTATTACCAAGAGGGCCCAGAGATACCTCTCCGACAATCGGAGTGACAAACCCTAATCTCGAAATACGCCAACCCAACATCTACCATTGGAGACACCTGTGGTACTCCTTTATAATCACCCAGTTACGTTGTGACGTTTGGTAGTACCCAAAGTGTTCCTCCGGTAAACGGGAGTTGCATAATCTCATAGTTATAGGAACATGTATAAGTCATGAAGAAAGCAATAGCAACATACTAAACGATCGGGTGCTAAGCTAATGGAATGGTCATGTCAATCAGATCATTCAACTAATGATGTGACCTCGTTAATCAAATAACAACTCTTTGTTCATGGTTAGGAAACATAACCATCTTTGATTAACGAGCTAGTCTAGTAGAGGCATACTAGTGACACTCTGTTTGTCTATGTATTCACACATGTATTATGTTTCCGGTTAATACAATTCTAGCATGAATAATAAACATTTATCATGATATAAGGAAATAAATAATAACTTTATTATTGCCTCTAGGGCATATTTCCTTCACCGTTCTTACCTACGCATCAAAACCACAACGATTTTTTTGTCAAGTGTGTTGTTTTAACCTTTAACAAGGACCGGCCGTAGTCAAACTCGATTCAACTAAAGATGGAGAAACAGACACCCGCCAGCCACCTGTGTGCGAAGCACGTCGGTAGAACTAGTCTCATGAACGCTGTCATGTAGTGTTGGTCCGGACCGCTTAATCCAACAATACCGCTGAATCAAAGTAAGACATTGGTGGTAAGCAGTATGACTATTATCGCCCACAACTCTTTGTGTTCTACTCGTGCATATAACATCTACGCATAGACCTGGCTCTGATACCACTCTTGGGGAACGCAGTATTTCAAAATTTTCCTATGATCACGCAAGATCTATCTAGGAGATGCATAGCAACAAGAGGGGAGAGTGTGTCCACGTACCCACGTAGACCAAAAGCGGAAGCGTTTAGTAACGCGGTTGATGTAGTCGAACGTCTTAAAGATCCAACCGATCCTAGCACCAAAAGTACGGCACCTCTCTGTTCAGCACACGTTTAGCACGATGACATCCCTCAAGCTCTTGATATAGTTGAGGACGAGGGAGAGTTCTGTCAGCACGATGGCGTGGCCATGGTGATGATGAAGTTACCAGCACAGGGCTTCACGTAAGCACTACGACGATATGATCGAGGTGGTAAACTGTGGAGGGTGTGCCACACACGGCTAAGAGATTGTCTGTTGTGCTTTGGGGTGCCCCCTGCCCACGTATATAAAGGAGGTGGAGGAGGAGGAGGTCAGCCATAGGGGGGAACGTGCCATAGGGAAGTCCAACTAGGATTACCAATCCTAGTTGGAGTCCCCTTCCTTTCCAAGAGAGGGAGACATGGAAGGAGGAGGAAGGGGGAGGAAAGAGGGGGTCGCCGCCCCCTCCCTTGTCCAATTCGGACTGGTCATGGGGGGGCCTGGCGTCCCTTGCGGCCCTCCTCTCCTTTCCACTAAGGCCCATGAAGGCCCACCACTTCCCGGGGTGGGGGGTTCCGGTAACCCCCGGTACTCCGAAACTTATCTAAAACTTCTCGAAACCATTCCGGTGTCTGAATGTAACCTTCCAGTATATGAATCTTTACCTCTCGACCATTTCGATACACCTCGTCATGTCCGTGATCTCATCCGAGACTCCGAACAAACTTCAGTGATCAAATCACATAACTCATAATACAAATCGTCATCGAACGTTAAGCGTGCAAACCCTACGGGTTCGAGAACTGTGTAGACATGACCGAGAAACATCTCCGGTCAATAACCAATAACGGGAACTGGATGCTCATATTATCTCCTACATATTCTACAAATATCTTTATCGGTTAAACTGCAAAACAACATACGTTATTCCCTTTGTCATCGGTATGTTACTTGCCCGAGATGCAATCGTCAGTATCATCATACCTAGTTCAATCTTGTTACCGACAAGTCTCTTTACTGGTTCGTAATGCATCATCCCGTAACTAACTCATTAGTCACATTGCTTGCAAGGCTTATAGTGATGTGCATTACCGAGAGGGCCCAGAGATACCTCTCCGGTACTCGGAGTGACAAATCCTAATCTCGATCTATGCCAACTCAACAAATACCATCGGAGACACCTGTAGAGCATCTTTATAATCACCCAGTTACATTGTGACATTTTATAGCACACAAGGTGTTCCTCCGGTATTCAGGAGTTGCATAATCTCATACTCAGAGGAATATGTATAAGTCATGAAGAAAGCAATAGCAATAAAACTAAACGGTCATATTACTAAGCTAACAGATGGGTCTTGTCCATCACATCATTCTCTAATGATGTGATCCCGTTCAACAAATGACAACACATGTCTATGGTCAGGAAACTTAACCATCTTTGATTAACGAGCTAGTCAAGTAGAGGCATACTAGGGACACTCTGTTTGTCTATGTATTCACACATGTACTAAGTTTTCGGTTAATACAATTCTAGCATGAATAATAAACATTTGTCATGATATAAGGAAATATAAATAGCAACTTCATTATTGCCTTCCAGGGCATATTTCCTTCAGTTGCTTAATGGTCTACTTGCTCAAAATGCTTAGTGATAGTGCTGCAAAGCCCTTAACCACTTTCTCATGCCAAATATGTCCAAAACCCAAAGTCAAACTTGGCCCCACCGAAATATTCTATCCGGCGCCACTGTGTTCATTTGACATAGCCACTTCTAGAAACCCTAACACCTCGGTCACATCAATACGGGTCTCGGTCTCACCGAGATGGACCTGCAAACTGCATGTTTCCCTTTTGTAACATTTTGGTCACACCGAAATGAGCGATCGGTCACACTGAGTTTGCTTGACCAACTCTCTGTTTGCTCTTTGCTGAAATCGGTCTCACCGAGTTCATGCAATCGGCGCCACCGAGATGAGGTTTTGCCCTGGCCCTAGGATATTAGTCCCACTGAGTTGCTCCAGTCAGTCCCACCAAGATTCGTAATGTTCACATTTTGAACTAAATTGGTTTCGCCGAGTTCTTCTATTCAGTCTGACCGACTTGGGTCAAATGCGTGTAACGGTTGGATTTTGTGTGGAGGTGATACGTCCATTTTGCATCATGCTTTTATATTGATATTCATTGCTTTATGGGCTGTTATTACACATTATAGCACAATACCTATGCATTTTATCTCTTATTTTAAAAGGTTTACACAAATAGGGAGAATGCCGACAACTGGAATTCTGTACTTGAAAAGGAGCAAATCTGATAGACCTATTCTACACAACTCCAAAAGTCTTGAAAATTTAAGGAGAATTATTTTGGAATATATAAAAAATATTGGGCCAAGAAAGTACTAGAGGGTCCCACTAGGAAGTCACAAGGGTGGGGGCGCGCCCTTGCCTTGTGGGCCCCCTAGCAGGCCTCCGTTGGAAACTGTCGGCGTTCTGGGAACCGGGGTACCCAGACTTGCCTGCCTGCGGCCCATGGCGAGGCTCCATCAGTGGCCTGGTATGGCCCATCTTCAGCATCAACAACACAAGACCCTCATGAGGGGCCAAGCCTCGCGAGGCGGACGATGCTAAGACCTCCAAAGGGAGCGGCCCCTCTAAGCTGGCTCCTGAGGAGCAGAGATTCCTATGCAAGTGCCCACCTCATGAGGTTAACATGACACAAGCCATGACAACCAAGGCCAAGCAGGCGCCAGCAGGCGCAGTACAACAGGTTTCCTCTTTGGTGCTAAAGAGGCAAGCGCGGGCGCGGAGTCCCGAGGAATCAGCCAAAGGTTTCCATTTCCGTGCTACAAGACCAAGACCTCTAGGACGGTAGGAGGAGGTCATCGCCGAGCCCACCATGATGTCACGACCAGAAGCTTTGCAGGTGAAGACCACCTTTCGCCGGGATAAGATGTACTAGTTGTCCCCCTGCAAAATTGGCCACTGTGGGATCCCTTCCCGCCTTCACTTTGAGGGAATAGGACCAAGGCCACTATAAATATAGCTTAGCCACCACCATAGAGGGGGCGGAGGAATCAGACCATCCACATCCTCACCAGCTCACGTAAACACAAGAACACACCTCCTGAGGTTGTTCTTCCTCTGTACCAGTTCATCCTCAGCCCACTTCGAGGCTAATCCACCAGAAAGCACGATTAGGGTATTACACCGCAAGGTGGCCCGAACTTGGGTAAACTGCCTTCTCCCTTTCCTTTCCGGTTCATCGAGTTAGGCCGTGAGATCGACAAGTTGGCAGGCTAGGGAGAATAAGTTCTTCGCACGCACCCCAGAGATCAAATCTTTCTTCGGTCTGCGAAGCCCCAAATCCAACAGGAATGTAGCATGCAATTTCATAAAAATCCTATGCCCACGCAAGATCTATCTAGGAGATGCATAGCAACGAGAGGGGAAGAGTGTGTCCACGTACCCTAGTAGACCGAAAGTAGAAGTGTTTGACAACGCGGTTGATGTAGTCGAACTTCTTCTAGATCGGACTGATCAAGCACCGAACGTACGTCACCTCTGAGTTCTGCACACGTTCAGCTCGATGACGTCCCTCATCCTCTTGATCCAGCAAAGGTGTGGAGGAAGAAGATTAGTTCTGTCAGCACAACGGTGTGGTGATGGTGATGGTGAAGTGATCCGCGCACGGCTTCGCCTAAGCACTATGAAGATATGACCGGAGGCGTAAACTATGGAGGGGCGCCACACACGGCTAATGATTGTTGGTGTCGGATTACAGGTTCCGGCAAACCCTTGTGAGGTTCAAACTCTGGGGTGCGCATAAAGAACACTCTCTTCCTCGCTCGCTCACTCAATGATTCCACGGCCTAGCTCGACGGATCCAAAGAACAAGAGACACGAGGGTTTATACTAGTTTAGGCCACCTTGCGGTGTAATACCCTACTCCAGTTTGTGGGTGGATTACCTCGAGGGGCTGAGGATGAACTAGTAAAATGGATGAACAACTTCAGGAGGTGAGGTGTTCTTGGGCTCGATGAACTAGTGAGCTCGTTAGGGTGGAATGAATCTGATCCTAGATGACTCTCTCTCTCTCTGCTTGATGATTCCATCCCGTCCCTACGGTGTAGGCTAGGTACTATTTATAGTGGACTTGGTCCTCTTTCCAAATGTTAGGCAGGAAGGGACCCCACAATGGCCAAGTTTGAAGGAGGACAACTAGTACAAGTTATGCTGACAAAAGGTGGTCTTCGCCTGCCATAGGCTCTGGTGGTCATGCTGCTATGGGCTCCGCGATGACCCCTGTCCTGCCGTTCTGCTGGTCTTGGTCTTGTTGCACCAATATGGAAACCTTTGCTTGATTCCTCGGGACTTTGTGCCTGCACTTGCCTCCTTAGCACCAAATAGGAAACTGGTACACGGCGTCCGCTGGTGCCCGCCTGGCCTTGGTCGTCATGGCTCACATCACGTGAACCTCGCGAGGTGCTCCATGCATTGATATATCCACTCCTCCGGAGCCAGCCTAGTGAGGGTGCCCTCAGGGAGGTCTTGGCGTCGTGCCCCTCGTGAGGCTTGGCCCCTCGCGAGGGTCTTGAGTTGTTGTCACTGAAGATGGGCCATACGAGGCCGTGGGTGGAGCCACGCTCTGGGCCGCAGGAAGGCAAGTCTGGGCATCCCAGGTCCCAGAACGCCGACAGTAGCCCCCGGGCCCAAGGCGCGCTCGAACTTGGCTTCGAGGTGAAGCCAAAGGGCAAGTGCTGAGCACCACGGGCCCCAACCGCCCGCGGCCTTGATTGACGCATGGAGACTAGGGGTACATGGGCGCCTCCACTCCCCCATGCAGCCTCGATATTCGCTAGGCTAGGCGGCCACTGTTGCCAACACAACTCCGCCTCCATCGTTGGCAGCGTGCCTTCACAACTCCTCCATCTCCCAGAAACAGCAGTCTCTTCCCTTAGCCTGACCCGGCCCCAATCCTCTCTGCTGCCATGGCGCTAAGCCAGAAGATGAAGGGGAAGAAGAAGATCCATATCTCAGTACAGGCGTCGGCGGTCTTCGAGCCCGCCATCGAGTGGTCGGTGGTACTCAAGGAGGAAGCGATGGGCAAGGTTTGCCCTGCACTTGCTTCGGATTTCAATGAATGGAAGGCGACGATGGCTTGGCCTGCTTCCCGCACCACGATTGATAGGACGGCCACCGAGATCCCCCTTCATCTTCACGCCCTCTGGGCTGGCTTGATTCCCCCCTTCTCCGATTTCTTCAACGTTGTGCTCTCACATTACCAAGTCAATGTGTTGCATCTGGATCCCCAGTCCATCATCCTCCTCGCCATCTTCTCTTTTGTCTGCGAGGCCACGGTGGGCATTGCCCCTTCCGTGGCTTTGCTTCGCCATTTCTTCTCGCTGCATCTGACCAACGCCCGCCAGTGCTCGGGGTGTGTGACCTTCCAAGCCGTTGCGGAGACAGCCGGCTCGGGGATTGACTTTGAGCTCTTACCAGTTGTGGGTGGATTCCGGAAGCGGTGGATATTCATGGATGCTGGCGTGCTCAGCCCCTGCTCCTGCTTCCATGAGCACCGGTTGTCCCTAGCTCCAGCTGGGGCACACGAAGCTTGTCGACCGGTGGCTTGCCCACGTCTGATGTCGGCTAGCCAGGCTAAAGGACCTTGGGCTGACGGCGCCTATGGTGGTGAAGGAGTTCATTCGATGCCGCATTGCTCTGCTTCAGCGTCACTCCCGGCTGATGTGGGCCTTCTCCGGCTGCGAGGACCCCATGAGACTTCATGTGTATGCTCTTCCTCCCGAGGCACGGCGTACAGTGCTCGAGCTCCTGACGGGCGACCCAGCGCCGGCCAATCTGCCGGGGGAGGGTTGCATCTTGTGCTGCTGCTCGAACAAGGTGTAGTTTGTAAGGCAGATGCCCCTCTTCGATGAATGGGGACTGCGCCCGGTCGGCCTTGAAGAGCCCCGCGAAAGCCCCGTCTTCGTGTTCCCCCTGCCTGCCGCCACCTCAACGTTCACCCTAGAAGCTGGCGCAGGCCGGCGAGCACCATCGAACGCTAGCGAAGCGACCGTCGAGGAAGCGATGTTGGTCGTGGCCCCTGAGGCGGTGGCTCCTGGGGCTCGGGTGAGCTACCCCGAGGCGGCGACCGTGGGGCCAGCGTGTTCAGAGGATCCTAGGTTGGAAGCCCCCGAGGCTCAGGCGAGCTTTCCCGAGGCGGAAACTGAGGGGTCTATGAAGCCTGACGCTCCCGAGGTCGGCCCCTCAGGAGCCCCGCCCTCTGCCCCAGGCGTCAGCGATCATGCCCAGGGCTTTGGCCAGCTCCGCATGAATTTATAAGCACTCCACAAGAGGAAGGTGCTTCCAAGCGGCAATGGTGGCGCCTACCGGCCGTTGAAACAGAGGAAATACATCGCCAAAGACGAGTAAGTACCTCATCTGCCTAATTTCGTGAATGCTGCACCCTTTTCTGACCAAGGCTCTACAGGATCCCCTCGGCTGGAGCGGCACGATCGAGGCACGCAGATGATCGCAGGCGACCGGCTTGTCATTGATCCTGAGCCCTATTGGCCAGACCGCCGCGCGGGGCCCGAGGCCCGCTCCAAAGGCGGACGCGCCGACCTGGGGCCTTGATCCGGCTTTCCTAGCGTCACTTCTTCGCACCCCGGCCTGGGGCGTAGCTGGCATGCTAAGGACTGCTCTGCTGGTCATTGTCGGTGGCTGGGCAACTCCAGCACCGGCCTCATCTTCAGGTGGTGATGTCGCGTCATATAGCACTTTCGCCAAAGCCCACAAGGTGGCAGAGAAGGCGCCGGCCTCGTGCCCCCTCCCGGGGGCAAGCGGGCCAGCTCAAGCTTCCCCATCAACCTTTGGCGCAGAGGACGGACTTGGCCGCGCACTTGAGCTTATCCGTGGATGCGGTGTCGTGCGCCACGAGCTCCTGTGGGAGGCGATGGGTGCGCTGAGCCGCCTTGGAGGAGAGCTCGCGGAGGTTGACGCTCGCCTCAAGACGGAGGACCTCGGCTTGGCTCATGAGTGGCACCAATTGAAGGTCGCCATCAACCTTGGGCAGCTCCAGCACGAGCGTGACAAGGCAAAGGCCACAGTGGAACTTGGGGCCTCATGCGAGGCCAGCACTCAGGCCTTGGAGGAGGCGAAGGAGGCCGGCCACCATCATGAGAGCGCCGAGAAGCAGGAACATGAGCTCCTGGCCCTGAATGCTGCCCTGGAGCAGCAGATCGAGGCGCGCAGGACCCCCTTGGCGTCGATGAAGGGAGCACCTTTCAAAGAGAAGGAGATCCTGAAGCATGAGGAGGTGCTGGCGCTGGAGGCCTCGGAGCGCAGCCTGGAACATGAGCGGCTGGAGATGAGGGAGCGTCATGTGGTCATGGCGAAAGATGATGTTACCGCCCGCGAAGCCAAGGTCCAGGAGGAGGTCGACCGAAGGGTAGCGAAGGCTCGTGCAGATCTTGCCAACGAGTACAACCTGAAGTTGAAGCTCCGGGAGGCCTAAGCTGAGGGCAGGACCACTGTCCTCAGGTCGAAGCTGGACAAAGCGGAGCGACACGAGAGGACCATTGCGGCAGCCTAGGTCGCCTTGACCTCCGTGCGAGCAGATCTACTCTTGCTTCAGCGGCATGTTGATGAAGTTGCGTCCCTCGCACGGCAGAATAGGGAGGAGGCGTGTCATCGGCAGACGCTGCAACGCGAACACGCCCCCATGCTCCAGGCCCTCAGGGTGAGGGCCAACCGAGCACTAGGCATCATTTGCGAGGAGAGCGTCCCTCATCCCCATGCGGAAGACTACGCCAATCACCTCCGCTTCTTTACTAAAGTCGTGACGCACCTGGAGGACCAGGCTGCGAGGGCTCGCGAGCTGGTTGAGGAGAGGAGCCGGGGCCTCCTTGGGTGCGCGTTCTCGCGCGTCTTCAGCCATCTCCAGAATCTCAAACCCCACTTTGACTTTGACGCCACAATCGCCCCGGTGCTAGGGGCCATCCGGGATAACATGTCGCACTGGGTGGACAATGATGTGGATGCCCTGGTTAGGGCGTTCACCACTGAGGATGACACGGTGGTAGTCATGGCGGATGAAGATAGCGCGGTCGACAACGGAGAAGACGATGCCAGCGATAGTGCCAGCAGTGCGTACGAGAGCGACCAGGGCGATGCTCCGAGCACCATGTCCAATTGAGCTCGTATTCCCTTGCATGAACCTGCACGCAGAGACTCTGACACAACTCCTTAGGGCATGAGAGCGTTTTGGAGGGGTAGCCCCTCGTGTATGTAGATTGATGTTCCATTCTTCTTCTTTTTTAGAGTCGAACTTGAAAACGCGCTCGCGAGCCCCTGGGTAGGGTCATCGCTGTGATTTATCTTGATTTTAGCCGGCCTTGAGTGGGTCGTGAGGTTGTTGGCGCGCCTTTCTCCTGAGGCGAACCCCTAGGGGCTCATGGGCCATGGCCTCCTGAGGATCCTATGGATCTGTCTGAGAGAGCGACGCCAAGAGCGTCCTCTAGACCGTGGCGCGATGCATACATGGCAATCTTGCGGCGTGTATGCTCTTGCCCCGAGGGGGTCCTGTCGAGGTCGTCTAGACATGCCTGGTGCGGACGGTCGACCAGCCCCCGAGCCGGAGGATTGGGGGCGCGAGCCTTAAAAACAGGGCACACAACCAAAATGCAATAAAACCGGTAGAGACCAAAGAAAACTCCCCCCGCTCTTGGCAACAAAAAGACTTTAAATTCAATCCAAAAGGGCAGTGAATCGAGTTACAGAAAAGAGGAGGAAAGAAAATGGCCGCGTCCGGCACCTAGCTAGTCTTATCCTCCACTAGCATGGAGCTAAGTGCTTTCACTGGCTGTGAGCACAGTCATTGGGGGACAGTGTCGACGGCCAGCGCGAAGCATGGTGGTTCCACTAGGACGGGGGTGGGAGCCCTCGAGGCCCGAGGGTGGCACTCTGGAGACTCCGGGGCATGTACAGACCCACTCATTATTATGTGAGAGTGTCACGAGCGGAGACCTTCATAGGCCTGAGCCTTGCTTCATGTCGCCAGATGAGGGCCCCTCCCTGCGCCACCCCCAACCACCGTTGGGGCGTCCAAAAACTAGGATGAGGCCAAGGGGCAAAGAGGACGATGGCGGCACCCTCGGCGACCACGGGCCCTTTGCCGGGGGGAAGGGCTCGCCGGCGCCTCCCCGACAGAGGACCTACCTCTGTGCAGCGCCTTGCTCCATGCGGCGCGGGGGAGGCCCGGGCCCAAGGCCCCTCCCGCACAGCCCCAGTGCACCACCCCCGACGGGGGTGGAGGCACTGCCCTGGGATCTGCGGCTGTGGTCTGGTTCACCTGCAGCCATGTGTCGGCGTTCTGGGAACGGGGGTCCCCAGACTTGCCTTCCTGCGGCCCGCTGTGTGGCTAAGCCAGCAGGCCATACGACCCATCTTCATCAACGAGGCATCCAAGACCCTCGCGAGGGGCCAAGCCTCGCGAGGAGGATGACACAAGACCTCCTCCGGAGTGGCCTAGTCGGGCAGGCTCACGAGGAGCGCAGATGTCAAGGCGAGGCAAACCTCACGAGGCTCTCGTGACGTGAGCCATGACGATCGACACCAGGCGGGCGCCAGCGCACTCAGCGTCCTTGTTTCCTCTTTGGTGCTAAGGATACCAGCGCAGGCGAGGAGTACCGAGGCATCAGGCAAAGGTTGCCATTTTCGTGCATCAAGACCAAGACCAGAAGGACGGCAAGACGGAGGTCATCGTGGAGCCCAAGACGGGGTCACCACCAGAGCCTTTGGCAGGCGAAGACCACTTTGGTCAGGATGGCTTGTCCTAGCTGTCCCCCTTCAAAATTGCCCACCGTTGTTGGCTCCCTTCCCGCTCAATATTTGGGAAGAGGACCAGGGCCTCTATAAATAGGACTAGCCACCACCATACGCATGGAAAGCGAGAAGATCATCCCCGCACACACAAGTTAGCCAAGCACAAGAACACCTCAACCTCAGGAGGCTGTTCTTCCCATTGTATTGTTCATCATCAGCCCAAGAGGCAGTCCACCACCACCACACTGGAGTAGGGTATTACACCACAATGGTGGCCTGAACCAGTATAAATCCTGTGTCTTCTTGTGTTGCGAGTTCGTCGAGTTCATCCTCAAGATCTTATTGAGCTAGGTCGTAGATCGGTAGGAGGGAAAGACTTCGCGCGCACCCTAGTGTTCGAACCTTAAGGGTTTGCCGGAACCCCACATCCGACATTTGGCGCGCCAGGTAGGGGTGCGCCGCAACTTCCCCTCCATCAATCTGCGCTCCATCGCCACCGCGCTTCGCCCACATGGCAGGCGCCCTGACACCGACTCTGACGGTCAGCATTGACAACGGGGCCAGGGGGCTCCGAGCCCTGGCCTCCGCCCTGCGCCGGGTGCAGTGCCCACCCAAGTTCAGGCCGGCAATGCTGCGCCGCTACGACGGCGCGGTGGACCCGTCAGCTTTCCTGCTGGCTTACGAGGAGGCCGTCCTCGAAGCCGGGGGTGATGACAAGGTCATGGCCAACTGGCTTCCCATGGCCCTCTCCGGCGAGCCACGCGCCTTGCTGCTCAACCTTCCCGTATCCACGGCGACATCTTGGGAGGAACTCTGCGACCTCTTCACTACTCGCTACGCGGTGCCGGCGCACCACGCAGTCGCGGCCCTGCTGGGCGGCTCTCAACCACCGCCGTCGGACCGCCACGCAAAGCAGTTCCTCCGTCAGATCGGGGCCACCTCCAGGCACCCGGGGGCTCCGCCGGGTTGGGCTGCGCTAGAGGCCGACCTTACCTTCGGCTCAAAAGACCACCCCGACTCCACCGCTGGCTCCGGAATGCTCCCGATGCTATGCACGCCCACCATCTACAATGTGGCCGTCACCAAGACCCTCATCGACGGTGGTGCTGGCCTCAACTTGCTCTCCGTGGAAGCCTTCAGCCTTCTCCACATGCCACTCGAGCGGCTCGGCCTTAGTAAGCCCTTCTTGGGAGTGGGTGGTGGAGCTTCCCACTCCCTGGGACAGATTCGCCTCCCTGTCACCTTCGGCACATGCGACAACTACCATACCGAGCTGGTGGACTTCGAGATCGCTCGCATCGGTCTCCCGTACAACGCCATCCTTGGGTACCCGGCTCTCGCTCAGTTCATGGCGGCGACTCACCCGGCTTACAACCTCATGAAGATGCCGGGGACCAAGGGCGTCCTCACCATCAAGGGGGACACTAAGGAGGCCGTGGCGGTGCTCAGGCTCGCCCTCAAGACCGCGGCAGCGGCACAACCCGCCGACGCTAGCACCCCCACGGCCAGGGAGGCCACACCCACCAAGAAGAAGCAGTTGTTCACCTAAGACAAGGCGGAAACCAAGCAGGTGCCGGTCAGCGAGGACGGGCCTTCAGGAGCCACCTTTACCATAGGAGCCGGTCTTGACCAGGAACAAGAAGAAGCCTTGGTGAAGTTTTTGCGCGCGAACAAGGAGATATTCGCGTGGGAGCCCAATCAGCTAGTAGGGGTCCTGAGGGAGGTGATCCAGCATCATCTAAGAGTATGCCCCAACATCCGTCTTGTGAAGCAGCGAGCAAGACGGCAGTCCACTAAGAGCAGGCCTTCATCGTCCAGGAGACACGCAAGCTAGAAGCGGCAGGTGCCATCCGAGAGGTCCGATACCCCGAATGGCTGGCAAACCCTATCGTGGTGCCGAAAAAAGGCGGGAAGGAACGGATGTGTGTCGACTTCACCAATCTTAACAAGGCCTGCCGTCAAGACCCATTCCTGCTCCCGCGCATCAACCAAATCGTCGACTCCACCACCGAGTATGACCTGCTGTGCTTCCTGGATGCGTTCTCAGGGTATCATCAAATCAAGATGGCGGTGGAAGATGTGGAGAAGACGGCCTTCCTGACACCATGTGGGGTGTACTACTACACCTACATGCCCTTAGGGTTGCGCAACGCGGGCGCGACCTTTCAGCGGTTGATGCACATCGCTCTGGGGCGGCAGCTCGGGAGGAACGCAGAGGCTTACGTCGATGACATAGTGGTCAAGTCTCGCGAGGCAAGGACATTGATTCATGACTTGGAGGATACCTTAGAGATCCTGCGCCAAGTGAACTTGAGGCTCAACCCGGAGAAGTGTGTGTTCGGTGTCCCCTCCGGCAAGCTGCTGGGATTCCTCGTATCCCACAGAGGGATCGAGGCGAACCCGGAGAAGATCAAGGCTATCGAGGACATGAGCCTGCCGCAGACCCTCAAAGAGATGCAGAAGCTAGCAGGGTGGATGACCGCGTTAGGGCGTTTCATCTCCAAACTGGGAGAGCGCGCCTTACCATTCTTCAAGCTCATGAAGAGGAAGGGCCCGTTCGAGTGGAACCCGAAGGCCGACCAGGCCTTCCAAGACCTCAAGAAATACCTTACTAGCCCCCCAGTGATGGTGGCACCACGGCCCCTCGAGCCTCTGGTACTCTACCTTGCTACCACCCGTGCTCCACCAGCGCAGCGTTGGTGGCGGTTCGCAAGGAGCGCCAAGCCAAGGGTGCACCCCGCCAGGCCAAGGCCGAAGTAGCGCGGGGTCAGGAAGGCGCAGCAAAGGCATTAGCAGTGGAAGGCCAAGCTCAGCAGGGCGGCGTCGCAGAAGCTCCTGAGGACAGTCGGGTCTCAGGGACCCTTCCACCTCGGGATATGCCCCGATCTCCACAGGACCTGAGCCTCGACAGCGTGCTAGCCCTCATCGAACACCCGATGTACTTTGTCAGCACCGTACTGCGGGACATGAGAGCGCGCTACCCCATGCCCTAGAAACTCCTGCTCGCACTCCTGGTGGCCTCGCACAAGCTGTGACACTACTTCCAAGGCCACCCCATCAAGGTCGTCTCAGCCTACCCACTGGAAAGGATACTTAGAAGCCCTAACTCAGCTGGAAGGGTCGCAGAGTGGAACATCGAGTTGCAAGTGTTGCAGTTGGAGTTCAGCACTACCAGGGTCATCAAGGGGGCCGCACTCACTGACTTTATGGCAGAACGGACGGATGCCCCGACACTTGAGGAAGGAGAAGACCGGTCCACCTCCCAGGAACTGAGGCTCTGGACGGTTGGGTCATGTATTTCGATGGCGCCTTCGCACATCAGGGCGCGGGGGCTGGAGCAGTGCTCATCTCGCCCACCCAGGACAAGCTCTACTACGCCGTGCAACTCTGCTTTCAGCACGGCGAGAAGGTCTCCAACAACATCGCAGAATACGAAGACCTCATAGCTGGCATGAAGGCTGCAGCGGCCCTAGGGGTGATGTAACACCCTCGATGCGACTATATCTCCCACGTGTCGAGGCACGACTTAGAGGCATAATCGCATTGAAGGCATATGTCGCAAGTGAGGCAATCTTCACACAACCCATGTACATATAAATATAAAGGGGGAATAATAATAATAGTTGGCTTACACTCGCCACGTCACATCAAGGTACATAAATAGCATCCATCATACAAACACTCATGGCCCGACTACGGCGCCAAAATAGAAAAGACTCCCCAACATGCGACTAATCCCTGAATCGAACCCCGAGCAGGCACCACTACTGATCATCAGGAAAAGAAACATAGTATCGCTGAGAGTCCTCGTCGTACTCCCACTTCAGCTCGAGTGCGCCATCCGGAGGAGTATCATCGGTCCCTGCATCTGGTATAATAGTAATCTGTGAGCCACAAGGACTCAGCAATCTCGCACCCTCGCAATCAAGACTATTTAAGCTTAATAGGTAAGGAAGGGGTAAGGTGAGTGGAGCTGCAGCAAGCGACTAGCATATATGGTGGCTAACTTATTCGCAAAAGAGAGCGAGAAGAGAAGGCAAAGCACGAGCGGTAACTAAATAGAGCAGACTACGCAAGCATAACTCCAACGCCGTGTCCACTTCCCGGACTCCGCCAAGAAGAGGCCATCACGGCAACACACACAGTTGATTCATTTTAATTAATTAAGTTCAAGTTATCTACAACCGGACATTAACAAATTCCCATCTGCCCATAACCGCGGGCACGGCTTTCGAAAGATCAATCCCTGCAGGGGGGTCCCAACTTAGCCCATAACAAGCTCTCACGGTCAACGAAGGAATAGACCTCCACCCAGGACCCACCGATCAGACTCGGTATCCCGGTACAACAAGATGATTCGACAGGCCAAAACTAGTCCAGCAACACCGCCCGAATGCGCCGAAAAATCCCGATAGGAGCTGCACATATCTCTTTCTCAGGGCACACTCAGATTGTCCAAACTTTCGGTAGGCCAGCCCAGAGTTGCCCCTGGTGGCCACCGGCGGCTGACGTTCCGGACCAACACTCAAAGGAGCACTGGCCCGTGGGGGCTAAAATAAGGATGACCCTCGGGCTCCGGAAACCCAAGGGGAAGAAAAGGGGTAGGTGGCAAATGGTAAACCCAAAGTTGGGCATTGCTGGAAAAGCTTTAAACAAGGCGAACTATCAAGGGGTTCCCATTATAGCCCAACCGCGTAAGGGACGCAACAATCCGGGAACATAACACCGATATGACGGAAACTAGGGCGGCAAGAGTGGAACAAAACGCTAGGCGAGAGGCCGAGCCTTCCACCCTTTACCAAGTATATAGATGAATAAAGATAACATAGCAATATAATGATATCCCAACAAGTAAACAAGTGCTCCAACAAGGAACGGCTCCAATCTTCACCTGCAACTAACAACGCTATAAGAAGGGCTGAGCAAAGCGGTAACATAGCCGATCAATGGTTTGCTAGGACAAAGGTGGGTTAGAGGCTCAATCATGGCAATTGGGAGGCTGACAAGCAAGTGGTAGGCATCGTAGCATTGGCAAATCAAAAGAGCGAGCAAACTAGCATAGCAAAGATAGTAGTGATTTCAAGGGTGTGATCATCTTGCCTGCACAGCTGTCAGAATTGACTGGATCCTCAAAAGCAAACTCAACGGGCTCCTCGTTAGCGAACTCGTCTCCCGGCTCTACCCAACAACACAAACAAGCAACAAGGATACAATCAACCACGTGCAAGGGCAAGCAATAAGATGCAAAGATGATATGCTATGCGGGATGCGATGCGGGATGCGATGCGGGATGCAAGAATGCAACATATAACAGGAAATGCATGAACCTGGCCTCAACTTGGAAATCCAAGTGTGCCACTGGATAGAGGGGAAGAAATCCCCTGAAAACGATATAAAGATCATGGCAATCGGAGCTACGGTTAAGAAATGGCAAGCGTTTTACTAAACGAACCGATCTGCGATTTACAGCAAGTAGGCTCCTAAATGCAACAAAATGAACGTGCTACAGCCACCCAACATGAAAACAAATTGCATGGCAGCGATGTACTCATCAAGCTTAACAAATCATCATGACTGAGGCATAGGCAAATTCATCCATTAAGGGCTTCAAACAAGCATGGCAAAACTGAATAAGCAAAACAGATCTCAGACTTAGCGAAATTAACGCTAGTCTGAAATTTCAGACCACGATGCTCTCTTCGGAGCAGCAAAACAACATGAAGGAAAATCTGAACATGGCAAGTAAGAGCATGGCATGGAGCTACTCAACAAGCTTAACAAAACACCCAACATGACCTGGGGCCGAAAGGGTTCACAAAATACTCTACCGAGCACACGAACATCGATGAAACACAATCAGTTTTCAGACTTAGTGAAAACTGGGACATGCTGAAATAATAACTCACGGAGGCATATAAACGAGCTCGATGCTCTCACTACGGTGCAAGTCGTGGCAAGGCAAGCATATATCCATTAAGAAGGCACAAAATGCTAGCTAGACGTGGCAAGAACAATGGCATAGCATGCATGTATCACTAGCAATAACTCCGGCAAAATCGCAAAAGAGTTAACGATCTGCCCAAAACAGCAACTATCCAAAAGTTGAGCTCGATTGAGTCAACCTAGGGTGCTCCAACATCACAAGTAAAGACATGGATGGATTAAGCACAACAAGCATAACAAATCGCTCTTACTGATCATCCTCAAAATAGGCACGGATCACTAGGAAACAAGCCGGACATATAGCATCGTGAACTAAAACGGCTCAGACTTAGTGAAAATCACTAAGTCCCTGAAATCTGTAATCTCAGGTAGCCCTCTTCGCAAGCTTGCACAAGACAACACACACATCCTAAAAATACATGGAAGGCACCTCTGGAAAGAAGACAACATGCTTAACGATTCACCCCAAAGGGGCACAGGCATATCATGCACGGATTAAATATGGCAAAAATGACAAAAGTGCATGTTGGACTAACGGATCTGCAATTTAACTCAACATGCCTCCTTCCAACAGCATTTTGGGCACCAAGATGACCTCAAATGCAAATGATGCAATGGAATGAAATGATGTACTCGTCGAGACGAAGATTTTGACATATCATACGCCCAAATCGGAGCTACGGATGCAAAGTTACGGGACCCCAAACAGAGGCATATGGACCAAAATTTCTGGGACTTAGACGAATTTTACCCTCGCGGAGAAAGTCAACGGCGCGGAAAACGAGGTCCGCCGGAGTTTTGGCCGGAGCCGAGGATGGAGGCGCCGGTGCGGTGCGGGACTTGCCGGATCGGAGCCGGGGAAGCACGGATCCAGCGCGGCGGGCGGCTCCGGCGCCCTGGATCTGGACGGAGGCGGGCAAGGGGCGGCGGGGCGCTTACTCCGGCGAGCCCCGGCGTAGGTGGCGCGGCGGCGATGGGTCTCCGGCGCGGGCAACCTGCAGGGCGCGGGCGCGCCATAGCTGCGGTCAGCGGCGGACGCGAGGCGAAGGGAGAAGGAGGCGGGGCCGCGGATCGGGCTCACCGGAGCGGTCGGCTACGGCGGCGTCGTCCGGCAGCTCCGGCGCGGCGGGGAGTCGCCGGGCGCGGGGAAGAAGGGTGCGGTGCGGCGGCGGACCTGACCGGGCCGCGGGGGGTCCCGCACGGGCCTCGCGGGCCCGCGGGCGGCGGCGAACTAGGGACCGGCGGCGGCCACTAGGAGGCCGACACGTGGCGGCGGACGGGGAGGCCGGACATGTCCGTCGGCGGGGCAGGTGTCCGGCGCGCGCGGGGACGAGTGGATCTAGGGTTTCGGAGGAGAGGGGAGATCCGAAAACGGGAGGGGGTTAAAATAGGCATAGAGGGAGCTAGGAGAGTCCAAATGGGGTGCGGTTTTCGCCCACACGATCGTGATCGAACGACCGAGACGATGGAGCTGAGTTTGGTGGGTTTTGGGCCAAATTGGAGGGGTGTTGGGCTGCACACACACGAGGCCTTTTCGGTCCCTCGGTTAACCGTTGGAGTATCAAACGAAGCCCAAATGACCCGAAACTTGACAGGCGGTCTACCGGTAGTAAACCAAGGCCGCATGGCAAGTCTCGGTCCAATCCGGAAATGTTTAATCCCCACACACGAAAGAAAGCTAGAAATGGCCACCGGAGGAGAACGAAGCGCCGGAATGCAAAACGGACAACGGGGAAAATGCTCGGATGCATGAGATGAACATGTATGCGAATGCAATGCACGTGATGACATGATATGAGATGCACGAAAACAAAAACAACACACGGAGACAAAGACCCGAACCCAAGAATTAATATAACTTAATGCCGGAAATGGCATGAGTCGGAGTACAATTGGGGAAGGTTACATGTGGGGCGTTACAACACTCCACCACTACGAAAAGATCTCGTCCCGAGATCTAGGACTGAAAGAACTCCGGGTACTCAGAACGGAGGTGATCCTCGCGTTCCCAGGTAGCTTCACGGTCGGAATGGTGTGACCACTTAACTTTGAGAAACTTGATTGACTTGTTGCGAGTTTTGCGTTCAGTCTCCTCAAGGATTGCAACTGGGTGCTCACGGTAGGAGAGATCTTCTTGGAGCTCAATGTCCTCGAAGTTGACGGTGCGCTCAGGCGTCTTGAAGCACTTTCGGAGTTGCCAGACGTGGAACACATCATGAACATTGGCAAAGGTTGCAGGAAGCTCGAGTTGATAGGCGAGGTCGCCTCTCTTGCTGACGATCTTGAAAGGCCCGACGTATCTTGGGGCAAGCTTCCCTTTGATACCGAAGCAACGAGTCCCTTTCATAGGAGAGACGCGGAGGTAGACATGATCTCCGATCTCGAAGGTCAATTCACGGTGTTTGCTGTCGTAGTAGCTCTTCTGACGAGATTGGGCTGCTTTGAGGTTATCACGAATGACCTTGCACATTTCTTCTGCCTCTGTGATCAGGTCATTACCCAGCAGCTGACGTTCACCGGTTTCAGACCAGTTGAGAGGTGTACGGCACTTCCTACCATACAGAATTTCAAACGGGGCCTTGCCGGAACTTGCTTGGAAACTGTTGTTGTACGAGAATTCAGCATAAGGAAGGCAATCCTCCACTTCATGCCGAAGGAGATAACACAAGCTCTGAGCATATCTTCAAGAATCTGGTTGACACGCTTGACTTGACCGCTTGTTTGAGGGTGGAAAGCAGTGCTGAAGCGAATACTAGTGCCCATGGCCTTCTGGAAAGAATCCCAAAACTTGGAGGTAAAGATGTTGCCACGGTCTGAAGATATCACTTGAGGAATACCGTGCAGAGAGACAATGCGAGAGGTGTAGAGCTCCGCCAATTGAGCTGCAGAGATTGACTCTTTGATAGGCAAGAAATGAGCCACTTTGGTCAGCTTGTCGATGACAACAAATATAGCATCATTGCCACGCTTGGACTTAGGAAACCCAGTCACGAAGTCCATTTCAATGTGGTCAAACTTCCATTCTGGAATGGCGAGAGGTTGGAGGAGACCTGCTGGCCTTTGGTGTTCTGCTTTCACTCTTCTGCAGGCATCACATTCATTCACGAATTGAGCGATCTCGCGCTTCATTCGAGTCCACCAATAAGTTTGCTTCAGGTCTTGATACATCTTCGTGCTCCCAGGGTGGATGGAGAGGAGAGAGTTGTGAGCCTCATTCATGATCACTTTACGAAGTTCACCTTTGGGCACAACAATTCGATCCTCGAAGAAGAGAGTGTCCTTGTCATCAAGTCGGTAGCACTTGTACTTGGACTGACTCTTTGCAATACCAATCTTTACCTTTTTCACCATAGCATCAAGAAGCTGGGCTTGGCGACTCTGGTCTTCCAAGGTAGGAGAAACTTGAAGGTTGGCAAGGAAACCTTGAGGAACCACTTGCAGATTAAGTTTGCGGAAGGCTTCACAAAGCTCGGGTTGATAAGGCTTGAGAATCAGACTGTTGCAATATGCTTTTCTGCTCAAAGCGTCAGCAATCACATTAGCCTTGCCTGGAGTATACTCGATACTCGGATTGTACTCTTGAATCATTTCGACCCATCGAGTCTGCCTGAGGTTGAGGTTAGGCTGAGTGAAGATGTACTTGAGACTCTTGTGATCAGTGAAAATGTCCACTTTCCTTCCCAAGAGAAGATGTCTCCAAGTCAACAATGCGTGCAGAACTGCCGCCAACTCGAGATCATGAGTGGGGTAGTTCTTCTCATTTGGCTTCAACTGGCGAGAGGTATAAGCAACAACTTTCTTCTCTTGCATCAGTACTGCACCGAGACCTTGGAGAGAGGCATCACAAAAGACCTCGTACGGCTTGGTTTCATCAGGCGGAGTTAGAACTGGAGCAGTGATCAATTTCTCTTTCAAAGTGTTGAAAGCAACATCACACTCCGGAAACCAAACGTACTTGACGTGCTTCTGAAGAAGATTTGAGAGAGGCTTCGCGATCTTGGAGAAGTTTTCAACGAATCTTCGGCAATAACTTGCAAGACCGAGGAAGCTATGAAGTTGCTTCACATTCTGAGGAGGTTCCCAATTAACGATTGCAGACACCTTCTCAGGATCCACGGAAATGCCCTTGGCAGAGATAATATGACCAAGATAGAGAACTTCATCAAGCCAAAACTCACACTTGGAGAACTTGGCATAGAATTGATGTTCCCTTAGCTTGTCAAGAACCAAACGCAAGTGTTTGGCATGATCTTCCTTGTTCTTCGAGAAAACCAGGATATCATCGAGATAGACCAAAACAAAGTCGTTGGTGTAGGGGTTGAAGATGAAGTTCATCATGCGAGAGAACGTCGGAGGAGCATTAGCGAGGCCAAAAGACATAACAGTGTATTCATATGACCCATAGCTTGTTCTGAACGCCGTCTTCGGAATTTCTTGTTCACGAATGCGAATTTAATGATAACCCATACGGAGATCAAGCTTGGAGAATACTTGGGCACCCTTGAGTTGTTCGAATAGCTCATTAATGTTGGGAAGTGGATACTTGTTCTTGATGGTCTTCTTGTTCAATGGACGATAATCAACACAAAGTCGGTCCGTTCCATCCTTCTTCTTCACAAAAAGAACACCACAACCCCACGGAGAAGTACTAGGCCGAATGAGACCCATTCTTTCTTGCACATCGAGCTGTTTCTTCAACTCCTTCAACTCTTCGGGGCCGAGCTTGTAAGGCCGTTTACACACCGGTTCCGTACCGGGCTCAAGTTCAATAACGAATTCAATGGGCCGGTTTGGAGGCATGCCTGGGAGTTCTTCAGGGAAGACATCTTGATACTCACAAACAACCGGAATCTGCGAAATAGCATCCAATTCACCCTTTTCATTGAGAGAGAACAACCGGATGGTATTATCCTGAGCAGCAAAGACAATTACTTCCTCAGACGAATGAGTCAGTTGAATCTGCTTGGCTGTGCAATCGAGGTGAGCTTTGTGTTTAGAGAGCCAGTCCATCCCAAGAATGAGGTCGATATCGGGATTGCCAAGAACCATAGGAGAAGCCAAGAACTTGAATTCACCCAACATGATGGAAATATCCGGAATCTCCTGATTGGCGAGCAAACATTTACCCGGAGATACCACTGCTAACGGACTATGCATCGCTTGGGAAAAGAACTCATGCTTAGATGCAAAAGGCTTCGAGATGAAACAATGCGATGCACCTGTGTCAAAAAGAACTTTTGCAGGAATATCATTAACAGGAAGGTTACCCATGATCACATCTGACGAATCCTCTGCTTGAGCTGCATTCACCATATTGACCTTGGCGTGTTTGGGATTATGCTTGACCACAGCTGTACTTGCCGATCTGACAGGAGGAGGAGGAGGAAGACGCCTCTGGTTGAAACACTTGTTGGCGTAGTGACCCTTCTGTTGGCACTTGTTGCACGTGACCTCTGAGAGCGGACGGTGATACGGAGCACTTGATCTTGGAGCTTGAGACGAAGTCTTGTTCTGAAAGCCTGGGTTGGGTGGGTGGGATGAACCACTGCCACCTTTGCTCTTCTGCTGATACGGCTGACGGAACGGAGGAGGAGGAAGCCAATACTTCTGCTGCTTGGTCACTTGAGTAGAGGACGAAGACGAAGTGTCTCTGACTCGCTTCCTGGAAGCATCACACCTTAGCTGAGCAGCCTCTTGCTTCAGTGCCATGTTGTAGAACTCATCGTATCTCAGCGGCTCGAAGAGGACAAGAGCGAGCTGAATTTCTTCACGAAGACCACCCCTGAACTGATAGATCATGCTCTTCTCATCAGGAACATCCTGCTTGGCAAAACGGGTGAGCTTCTGGAACAACTTGTTGTAGTCATAGACAGACAAAGAGCCTTGCTTCAGATTGCGGAATTCTTCACATTTTGCTTTCAGTCACACTTTGAGGAATGTGATGAGCGCGGAAATCACGACGGAAATCATCCCAAGTGATCAAACGTCCACCTCTGGAATCCCGGTACTGCTGAAACCACTCTGCGGCCTGATCCTTGAGCTGGAAAGACGCGAACTTGACGAAATCTTCAGGTCTGACGTTGCTACATTCAAAATGCTTGCCCAGATCGACTAACCAATCATCAGCATCGGTAGCCTCAACGCAGTTACTGAATGTCTTTGGACCATTTGCGAGGAACTGATGCAGAGTTGCAAACTGGTTCTGGTTGCTGCCTTGATTCGCTTGACTGCTTTGATTCCGCTCTTGGATGATTTGCATGATCAGCTGAGTATTTGCATTAGTAGCAGCCATCACAGCCTGCCATGCTTCCGGAGGAGGCGGAGGATCTTGATTCTGGTTCTGACTGGTGCTCTTAGCGGGAGCCATCCTGAAGAGGTTGACCACCATTAGCACACAAATAGAGAAATATAGAAGGTGAATCCAACGGAATGAAAATTGCAACATAAAGTCTTCACATCCGAACAAAATGAACGAATGCACTTCTCTTGAAGTGGTCACATATTCCTAAATTGCGAAGCCACGAAGAATCAGGTAGAAGAGATACATCAACGAGGATGGAATCAACATATGACGTCGGAGAAGAACGAATACCACAACTCGAAATAAAACCAAGGGTTGGCTTGCGGAATAAGCCGGAACAAACACATGATAGAAATTTCGTCCGAAGTGTTCGTGGTAGGACCTACACGGGCTCGACCGTACAGCACCATCATGTACAAGGCAGTGCACATGACATACGAAGCGTCCCCGAGTCAGCATAGCCAAGGACTCTTTAAGACACAACGAGGCCACTGTAAAATCGACCGTGAATAGGCAAACCACTAGACGTCGAACCCCAATTTCATATCACACATCTGTTGGAAAGATATCCTAAGGCTACTTGAATTCCCACCTATGAAATTCCCGAAACTTTCCGGTTATGCAATCAGGTGTTGAGGATACATGGGAAGCATAATATCTCACCCAAGCTAGCAAATCCTACATCCAGCTGCATCCATCCTTCAACACATAACCAAGAAACCTTCGGAAACCATCTATCTCAACCTTCGAAAAGCATCCGTTATACAAGTTATGGCGATACTCCCGAACTCCCGCCCCAGTACTGGGTGGCGTCGAGGTTATCTCACCAACGAACTCCATAAAGGAGATTTTCGATGTCGCGCACATATCTCAAGTATGCCAGAATTGCAACGATAGAATTATGATGACAACACCTCAGAGCTCAACTCCCCGGGACACTTCCACTAAACCCCTGACAGGAGGCACCAAGACAGTATTCTCATCATAAGCCATCGGAACAAAACTAAGATACTCGCGTGATCCTAAAATTTTTTTTAGTGAAATTTGAGAAGAGAAGAGTCAAAACTCTACGTCAGGATGCCTTACCAGAGCGATGAGGAGACTGGGAAGTAAAAAGAATTCCTAAGCTCTCCGATATATAATTCCTAAGGACTCAAAACTTTTTTTTCTAGACACAACTCGGCTGCTAGAAATGATCAAGCAATGGGGCTCCTAAGGTCGGGGAAGGCTCTGATTACCAACTTATAACACCCTCGATGCGACTATATCTCCCACGTGCCGAGGCATGACTTAGAGGCATAATCGCATTGAAGGCATATGTCGCAAGTGAGGCAATCTTCACACAACCCATGTACATATAAATATAAAGGGGGAATAATAATAATAGTTGGCTTACACTCGCCACGTCACATCAAGGTACATAAATAGCATCCATCATACAAACACTCATGGCCCGACTACGGCGCCAAAATAGAAAAGACTCCCCAACATGCGACTAATCCCTGAATCGAACCCCGAGCAGGCACCACTACTGATCATCAGGAAAAGAAACATAGTATCGCTGAGAGTCCTCGTCGTACTCCCACTTCAGCTCGAGTGCGCCATCCGGAGGAGTATCATCGGTCCCTGCATCTGGTATAATAGTAATCTGTGAGCCACAAGGACTCAGCAATCTCGCACCCTCGCGATCAAGACTATTTAAGCTTAATAGGTAAGGAAGGGGTAAGGTGAGTGGAGCTGCAGCAAGCGACTAGCATATATGGTGGCTAACTTATTCGCAAAAGAGAGCGAGAAGAGAAGGCAAAGCACGAGCGGTAACTAAATAGAGCAGACTACGCAAGCATAACTCCAACGCCGTGTCCACTTCCCGGACTCCGCCAAGAAGAGGCCATCACGGCAACACACGCAGTTGATTCATTTTAATTAATTAAGTTCAAGTTATCTACAACCGGACATTAACAAATTCCCATCTGCCCATAACCGCGGGCACGGCTTTCGAAAGATCAATCCCTGCAGGGGGGTCCCAACTTAGCCCATAACAAGCTCTCACGGTCAACGAAGGAATAGACCTCCACCCAGGACCCACCGATCAGACTCGGTATCCCGGTACAACAAGATGATTCGACAGGCCAAAACTAGTCCAGCAACACCGCCCGAATGCGCCGAAAAATCCCGATAGGAGCTGCACATATCTCTTTCTCAGGGCACACTCAGATTGTCCAAACTTCCGGTAGGCCAGCCCAGAGTTGCCCCTGGTGGCCACCGGCGGCTGACGTTCCGGACCAACACTCAAAGGAGCACTGGCCCGTGGGGGCTAAAATAAGGATGACCCTCGGGCTCCGGAAACCCAAGGGGAAGAAAAGGGGTAGGTGGCAAATGGTAAACCCAAAGTTGGGCATTGCTGGAAAAGCTTTAAACAAGGCGAACTATCAAGGGGTTCCCATTATAGCCCAACCGCGTAAGGGACGCAACAATCCGGGAACATAACACCGATATGACGGAAACTAGGGCGGCAAGAGTGGAACAAAACGCTAGGCGAGAGGCTGAGCCTTCCACCCTTTACCAAGTATATAGATGAATAAAGATAACATAGCAATATAATGATATCCCAACAAGTAAACAAGTGCTCCAACAAGGAACGGCTCCAATCTTCACCTGCAACTAACAACGCTATAAGAAGGGCTGAGCAAAGCGGTAACATAGCCGATCAATGGTTTGCTAGGACAAAGGTGGGTTAGAGGCTCAATCATGGCAATTAGGAGGCTGACAAGCAAGTGGTAGGCATCGTAGCATTGGCAAAGCAAAAGAGCGAGCAAACTAGCATAGCAAAGATAGTAGTGATTTCAAGGGTGTGATCATCTTGCCTGCACAGCTGTCAGAATTGACTGGATCCTCAAAAGCAAACTCAACGGGCTCCTCGTTAGCGAACTCGTCTCCCGGCTCTACCCAACAACACAAACAAGCAACAAGGATACAATCAACCACGTGCAAGGGCAAGCAATAAGATGCAAAGATGATATGCTATGCGGGATGCGATGCGGGATGCGATGCGGGATGCAAGAATGCAACATATAACAGGAAATGCATGAACCTGGCCTCAACTTGGAAATCCAAGTGTGCCACTGGATAGAGGGGAAGAAATCCCCTGAAAACGATATAAAGATCATGGCAATCGGAGCTACGGTTAAGAAATGGCAAGCGTTTTACTAAACGAACCGATCTGCGATTTACAGCAAGTAGGCTCCTAAATGCAACAAAATGAACGTGCTACAGCCACCCAACATGAAAACAAATTGCATGGCAGCGATGTACTCATCAAGCTTAACAAATCATCATGACTGAGGCATAGGCAAATTCATCCATTAAGGGCTTCAAACAAGCATGGCAAAACTGAATAAGCAAAACAGATCTCAGACTTAGCGAAATTAACGCTAGTCTGAAATTTCAGACCACGATGCTCTCTTCGGAGCAGCAAAACAACATGAAGGAAAATCTGAACATGGCAAGTAAGAGCATGGCATGGAGCTACTCAACAAGCTTAACAAAACACCCAACATGACCTGGGGCCGAAAGGGTTCACAAAATACTCTACCGAGCACACGAACATCGATGAAACACAATCAGTTTTCAGACTTAGTGAAAACTGGGACATGCTGAAATAATAACTCACGGAGGCATATAAACGAGCTCGATGCTCTCACTACGGTGCAAGTCGTGGCAAGGCAAGCATATATCCATTAAGAAGGCACAAAATGCTAGCTAGACGTGGCAAGAACAATGGCATAGCATGCATGTATCACTAGCAATAACTCCGGCAAAATCGCAAAAGAGTTAACGATCTGCCCAAAACAGCAACTATCCAAAAGTTGAGCTCGATTGAGTCAACCTAGGGTGCTCCAACATCACAAGTAAAGACATGGATGGATTAAGCACAACAAGCATAACAAATCGCTCTTACTGATCATCCTCAAAATAGGCACGGATCACTAGGAAACAAGCCGGACATATAGCATCGTGAACTAAAACGGCTCAGACTTAGTGAAAATCACTAAGTCCCTGAAATCTGTAATCTCAGGTAGCCCTCTTCGCAAGCTTGCACAAGACAACACACACATCCTAAAAATACATGGAAGGCACCTCTGGAAAGAAGACAACATGCTTAACGATTCACCCCAAAGGGGCACAGGCATATCATGCACGGATTAAATATGGCAAAAATGACAAAAGTGCATGTTGGACTAACGGATCTGCAATTTAACTCAACATGCCTCCTTCCAACAGCATTTTGGGCACCAAGATGACCTCAAATGCAAATGATGCAATGGAAAGAAATGATGTACTCGTCGAGACGAAGATTTTGACATATCATACGCCCAAATCGGAGCTACGGATGCAAAATTACGGGACCCCAAACAGAGGCATATGGACCAAAATTTCTGGGACTTAGACGAATTTTACCCTCGCGGAGAAAGTCAACGGCGCGGAAAACGAGGTCCGCCGGAGTTTTGGCCGGAGCCGAGGATGGAGGCGCCGGTGCGGTGCGGGACTTGCCGGATCGGAGCCGGGGAAGCACGGATCCAGCGCGGCGGGCGGCTCCGGCGGCTCCGGCGCCCTGGATCTGGACGGAGGCGGGCAAGGGGCGGCGGGGCGCTTACTCCGGCGAGCCCCGGCGTAGGCGGCGCGGCGGCGATGGGTCTCCGGCGCGGGCAACCTGCAGGGCGCGGGCGCGCCATAGCTGCGGTCAGCGGCGGACGCGAGGCGAAGGGAGAAGGAGGCGGGGCCGCGGATCGGGCTCACCGGAGCGGTCGGCTACGGCGGCGGCGTCCGGCAGCTCCGGCGCGGCGGGGAGTCGCCGGGCGCGGGGAAGAAGGGTGCGGTGCGGCGGCGGACCTGACCGGGCCGCGGGGGGTCCCGCACGGGCCTCGCGGGCCCGCGGGCGGCGGCGAACTGGGGACCGGCGGCGGCCACTAGGAGGCCGACACGTGGCGGCGGACGGGGAGGCCGGACATGTCCGTCGGCGGGGCAGGTGTCCGGCGCGCGCGGGGACGAGTGGATCTAGGGTTTCGGAGGAGAGGGGAGATCCGAAAACGGGAGGGGGTTAAAATAGGCATAGAGGGAGCTAGGAGAGTCCAAATGGGGTGCGGTTTTCGCCCACACGATCGTGATCGAACGACCGAGACGATGGAGCTGAGTTTGGTGGGTTTTGGGCCAAATTGGAGGGGTGTTGGGCTGCACACACACGAGGCCTTTTCGGTCCCTCGGTTAACCGTTGGAGTATCAAACGAAGCCCAAATGACCCGAAACTTGACAGGCGCTCTACCGGTAGTAAACCAAGGCCGCATGGCAAGTCTCGGTCCAATCCGGAAATGTTTAATCCCCACACACGAAAGAAAGCTAGAAATGGTCACCGGAGGAGAACGAAGCGCCAGAATGCAAAACGGACAACGGGGAAAATGCTCGGATGCATGAGATGAACATGTATGCGAATGCAATGCACGTGATGACATGATATGAGATGCACGAAAACAAAAACAACACACGGAGACAAAGAACCAAACCCGAGAATTAATATAACTTAATGCCGGAAACGGCATGAGTCGGAGTACAATTGGGAAGGTTACATGTGGGGCGTTACAGGTGAAGCGCCTCACTCTCAAAGGCGACTCACAACTCCTCCTCAACTTCTCCAGAAAGGTGTATGAGCCGAAGGATGAGCATATGGAGGCCTACCTCGCGAAGGTGCGCAAGATGGAGAAACAGTTCTCGGGCCTGGAGCTGCACCACGTGCCCCCGGGCACCAACAAGGAAGCCGACGACATCGCCAGGAGAGCATCCAAGTGGCAGCCACAAGAGCCAGGCGTCTTTGAGGAGCGGCTCTGCAAGCCATCAGCTACGACACCTCTTTCAAGCATGACTCAGGCTCGGGAGGAGCTCCCCCAGCCTCCGGCCACGGGAGCCCCGACCTGTGGACCGACCTCCGGAGCTCGGCTGCTCTTGGCGCTCGAGCCCCAGGAGGAATGCTGGACCAAGGAATTCAAGGAGTACTTAACGCATGGGACGTTGCCGGAGAAGGAAGAGGAGGCGGAGCGCGTGGCCCGGCAAGCCACGGCATACTATATCCAAGACGGCGAGTTATATAGGAAATGACCGAACGATGTCACACTGCGCTGCATATCCAGCGACCAAGGAAGGGAGTTGCTGATTGACATACATGGCGGGGACTGCGGACACCACTCGTCGTCACGGACCCTCGTCGGGAAGGTGTTCCGCAGTGGATTCTACTGGCCAACAGCACTCAACGACGCAGCCGAGCTGGTGAAGTCTTGCGAAGCTTGCCAATTCCATGCCAAGCAAATCCATCAGCCTGCTCAGGGCCTTCAAACTATCCCACACACATGGATGTTCGTGGTCTAGGGGCTGGATATCCTAGGCATGTTCCCTCGAGCGCCAGGGGGCTACCGTTACCTCTACATCGCCATCAACAAGTTCACCAAGTGGGCGGAAGTCGAAGCTGTCTGTACCATCCCAGCGGCTCTGTTGTCAGGTTCATCAAGGGCCTCGTGAGCTGCTTCGGGGTCCCCAACTGCATCATCACAGATAACGGTTCATAGTTTACTAGCAACCTCTTCAAAACCTACTGTGCTAACCTTGGAATGCAGATCTGCTACGCTTTAGTAGCCCACCCCAGGAGCAATGGTCAGGACGAACATGCTAACGCGGAGGTCCTGAGGGGCCTCAAGACCAGGACCTTCAAGAAGAAGCTGGAGGCCTGCGGAAGGGGCTGGCACGACGAGCTCCAGTCCGTACTGTGGTCCATCCGGACCACTGCCACCAAGCCAACGGGAGAGACTCCATTCTTCCTCATTTACGGAGCTGGAGCAGTCCTCCCTCATGAGGTCAAGCATCGCTCCTCACGGGTCCTGGCATTCGACGAAACGCAGCAGGACCCCACGCGGGGGATGGACCTCGTGTTGGGGGAGGAACGTCGCCGCGAAGCTCCGCTACGGGCGGTGAGGTACCAGCAAGCACTGCGGCAATACCACTGCCGCAACATCCGCTCCAGGACACTCGAGATGGGTGACTTGGTCCTGAGGTAGGTCCTCTCTAGGGAAGGGCTGCATAAGCTTTCACCAATGTGGGAGGGCCCGTTCAAGGTCATCCACATCTCCAGGCCTGGCGTCGTGCGCCTGGAAACACAAGACGGAGTACCAGTCCAAAACGCCCAGAACATCCAGCACCTCCGGAAGTTTTACCCATGAAGCAAGGCCCTGAGCCTGTGAAGCAAGGCCCAGAGCCTGTGAAGCAAGGCCCAGAGCCTGTGAAGCAAGGCCCAGAGCCTGTGAAGCAAGGCCCAGAGCCTGAGAAGAAAGGCCCAGAGCCTGTGAAGAAGGCCCGGTGCCTGTGAAGAATCGCCACTCGTGACACTCTCACGTAATAATGAGTTGGGGTTGTACACGCCCCGGAGTGTCAAGAGTGCCGGCCTCAGGCCCTGGGGCTCCCGCCCACGCCTAGTGGCAGCACTTAGCTCCACGCTAGTGAGAAGACTTGAAGACTAGATTAGGTGTCGCACAAGGCTTTTCATTTGTTTTCCGTATTTGGCTCCCTTTTTCTTTATCGAAATTCGCTTTTGGCATTCCTTGCTGATTTGACCCCCTCACCTCTCGCTACATTTTTCTGCCTTGGGTTAGCTCATGTTCTCTCTCTCTCTTGCATGCCTCGCGAGGGGGCTGCGCAGGTGCCCTCGCGAGCATTTTCTCCCTTCTCTGCCTTCTCGCGAGCCACCCTCGTTCGAGCCCAAAAGCTGGCGTGCCTCTCCTAGTCCGTGCCCCTCGGGTACCGCGATACAAGGCGCCAAGTCAGGGCCAGGGTGAACGGCAAATCTTTTAATGCACTTCCCAACGAGCTTTTGCGGTTCCCGAGCAAATGCAGGCCACCAAGGCAAGATGGACGCGAGGAAATGAGCGCCTCGCGAGGAAGAGGGCGTCCCAGATATACCAGGCTGTTATCTTTGCACGAAATAATGACACAACACGCACGGTGCCACAACCAAGGAACCATAGTTCGATACACGTCCCCTGGGCCCAAACTGGTTACGTTCTTGGTGCAGGAAAAAGAGTAAAACAAAAGCAACGTAGCAGCAATCTGCGGGGGCACACCCCTAGCGGCACCCCGAGCCTAGCCAGATCCTTCTTCGCGCTTCACGGAGGCACGGCGACGAAATGACCCACTGCCGCCTTCAAAGCGGGCACGGCGGTGCGGCGGCTGGTCGTGGCCACTACTGCTGGAGCTGTCACCGGAGGAAGAGCCGCCGTAGCTGGACAAGACACAGCCGCCCCTGAGGGCAGGCTTGCCCTCATCCTAGTCGCGACCGTCCCCGAGACCGAGCACCTCCTCACCATCGTTCGCCGCGGGGCAGCACCCGGCGCGGCAACCATCTTCCCCAAACACCCTCACGTAGAGGGTTGATTCAGCGTCGTACTTCAAGTGGAGGGCGCACCGCCGGCCTAAGCCGTGCGCGCGGGCAAACGTCTGCCAACCGCGAGCCAGGGCTATGTTGCCCAAAGTGGAAGTCACGACTGCAACCCAAGAGGCCTTGCTGCAGCAACCATCCGCCTGCAGCCAGAGTCCGCCTGAACCAGAGGCTGGCACCTCGCCGGCGAAGAAGCACGGAAGTTGGAGCCAGTTGCCGGCCGGATTCTCCGACAAGACGACAAACTCCGGTGACACTTCCACCGTGTGGAAGCACGGACGGGGGGCCGTGCCACCAAAGCACGCCTCCCCTCATCAACTAGATCGCCATGGCTGAACGACCCCCTCCGCGTGTCGTGGAGCCGCTCCGACAGTTGGCCACGACAGGGGACACGGCATGCTTGCGCGAACGGCCAGATCCGCTCTTGGGCACCGGCGAGCCGGGTACCTCGCGAGGGGCCTTTCACTTCTTGGCAGCGGGGAACTTCCTTCGTGGTGCCATTGGTGGCACAGCGAGAAATGGAGCGAGGAAGAAGAAGCAAGCGAGCAAGGAAGAGATGGGCAACGGGGGCTCCCCCCCCCATTTATAGCAAGAAAAGGCCAACTGGCACCTCTCACGATCGTAGGTAATGATGGTTTTCCTTGCATGTCATAGGGACTTGTCAAGTCGTGCAGTTGTCGAGGCAGCGTGGGGAAGCGGAGACGCCCACGTCCAATCAACCGCCACGCGTCAACCGAGGCCGCAGGCTTTTGGGGGCCCGTAGTGCTCCGTACTTGGCCCTTGGCTTCGCCGCGAAGCCAAGCCCGAGCAAACCTTGGGCCCGGGGGCTACTATCGGTGTTCTGGGAACGGGGGTCCCCAGACTTGCCTGCCTGCGGCCCGCTGCGTGGCTAAGCCAGCAGGCCGTACGGCCCATCTTCATCAACAAGGCATCCAGGACCCTCGCGAGGGGCCAAGCCTCGCAAGGCGGACGACACAAGACCTCCTCTGGAGTGTCCTAGTCGGGCAGTCTCACGAGGAGCAGAGATGTCAAGGCAAGGCAAACCTCACGAGGCTCTCGTGACATGAGCCATGACGATCGACACTAGGCGGGCGCCAGCGTGCGCAGCGTCCTTGTTTCCTCTTTGGTGCTAAGGAGACCAGCGTAGGCGAGGAGTACCGGGCCATCAGGCAAAGATTGCCATTTTGGTGCAACAAGACCAAGACCAGAAGGACGGCAAGACGGAGGTCATCGTGGAGCCCAAGACGGCGTCACCACCAGAGCCTTTGGCAGGTGAAGACCACTTTTATCAGGATGGCTTGTACTAGCTGTCCCCCTTCAAAATTGCCCGCCGTTGTTGGCTCCCTTCCCACTCAATATTTGGGAAGAGGACCAGGGCCTCTATAAATAGAACTAGCCACCACCATAGGCAGGGAGAGCGAGAAGATCATCCCCGCACACATAAGTTAGCCAAGCACAAGAATACCTCAACCTCAGGAGGCAGTTCTTCCCATTGTATTGTTCATCATCAACCCAAGAGGCAATCCACCACCACCACACTGGAGTAGGGTATTACACCACAACGGTGGCCCGAACTAGTATAAATCTTGTGTCTTCCTGTGTTGCGAGTTCGTCAAGTTCATCCGCGAGATCTTAGCGAGCTAGGGCGTAGATCGGTAGGAGGGAAAGACTTCGCGCGCACCCTAGTGTTTGAACCTTAAGGGTTTGTCGAAACCCCATATCTGACACCATGGTTAGCATAAACGTGTTCCCGGGATATTTGATGTACCCTACTGTCATCGTCGCTGAAGGGGTCGGCGAAGCCTCCGGGCGACTCGAGGAAGGCCCAGTCTCGTGCACTCGCCTTCCCATCCTGGTTCGGGGAACGAGCTGGGGCCTTCTCCTGGTGTGTATTCCAGGCTCACCATGCGGGGGACATAAGCGTCTTTGGTTGTCCCGCCAGGGCCATCGCCTTGATGCCTCATGCCTTGAGCCATGAGCCGGGGCGCTTGGCCCTGGTGGCCGCTAGGTGGCAATCCAGCATGTCTTCGGGGTGGTCTGTCAGTGCTTGTCCCTCCTGGCGACGGCGCCGACGTGGCAGGACGGGTCGCGCCGGGGTCGATGTTGGTGTTGTCGGGTCCCCCTAGCGCTCCAAGTGGAACGCGATCTCGCCGGGGCCTCGCGCGCGCCTCTGCCACGACCTGAGGCGTGGACAAGGAGCAGAAGGGCGGCGTACCTCTGCAGGCAGCGTCGAGCAGTTCGGCCATGCGCTCCAGCAGCGCATCGCAGCCGCTCTCTGCCAGCCTGCATCGCAGCAGCTCCCGCGCCATGATGAGCGCGGCTCCATGTTTGCCTTCTCCCGTTGGGTGTGCAGTGTTGTTGCTGCAGCGTAGCCCGAAGATCATGAGGTGGTGCGCGTGCACCGCGGCGCGAGGGCGGAGGGCGCCAATCCGTGTCACCCGCGTCCGGTGGTGTTCGGTGGTGTGGGGGCCACCTGGAGTGTGGAGTTGAGGTATTCTTGGGAGGACGGCGCCACCTGAACGGGCCAAGTAGCCCAATGGTCGGTGTGGGTCCTCGGGTCGTCCGACATCGGAACCGTGGGGTGTCGATGGGTCGATCGATGGAAGAGGGGCTTCGGCGCACCCCTACCTTGTGCGCCAAATGTCGGATTACGGGTTCCGGCAAACCCTTGTGAGGTTCAAACTCTGGGGTGCGCACGAAGAACACTCTCTTCCTCGCTCGCTCGTTCAACGATTCCATGGCCTAGCTCGACGGACCCAAAGAACAAGAGACACAAGGGTTTATGCTGGTTCAGGCCAACTTGCAGTATAATATCCTACTCAAGTTTGTGGGTGGATTGCCTCGATCAGCTGAGGATGAACTAGTACAATGGACGAACAACCTCAGGAGGCGAGGTATTCTTGGGCTCGATGATTACAATAGTTGATCTAGCATGAGATCGTAATGGCTAGACCCTAGATGTCTAGCCTGTATGATTGTGATTGCCTCTACGGACTAAACCCTCCGATTTATATAGACACCGGAGGGGCCTAGCGTTATACAGAGTCGGTTTACAAAGGAAATAATCTACATATCCGAACGCCAAGCTTGCCATCCACGCAAAGGAGAGTCCCATCCGGACACGGGAGGAAGTCTTCTGTCTTGTATCTTCATAGCCCATTAGTCCGGCCCATGTTACATAGTCCGGACGCCCGAGGACCACTTAATCCAAGACTCCCTCAATAGCCCCTGAACCAGGCTTCAATGATGATGTGTCCGACACGCAGATTGTCTTCGACATTGCAAGGCGGGTTCCTCCTCCGTATACTCCAAAGCAGCTTTCGAACACAGAAAACGTGTCCGGGTCTACAGAGCAAATACCACACACAACCGCAGAGAGCATAATATTCACGCGTCCAATCTACTGAAAACTTTTGCAGCGTGACATCACGACCCTGCCCGATCCTTATTTCGAACCGTTTTTTAGCCTCCCGCTCCACGTTTCAAGATGTAGCTTTATTGGCACGTCTTGTCAAAGCAGAGATCATGTCCCCTTATTACAGGATTTTCATCAATACGGGCGTGGGTAATTCAACCGCCCCATTGGCACGATTCCTAGGGAATAGGCAAGTTTTAAGGATCATGAGGAGGCGTTCGATATTCATTGCCTTTATAAAGGGGCACAGACCCGTCCTTCTCCTCTACGCCCACCTCTTCCTCAACTTTTCCAACCTCGAGCTCCAGCACCCAGGATTCAACTTAATTGCTCCAAGCCTCCCAGTCATGTCCGGACCCAGCCTTCAAGGCCGGTGGGTGGCCTCCTCTATCATAGAGGAGGATATATCGAAGCTCCGGGCGGCAAGATACCTGACCGCGGAAATCCTCCATAAGCTCCTGGCTAAGGGGCAGGTTATTCCTACACCTAGATCCAGCGAGAGGGTCATATTCATCTCCCACTTCCTCTGGGGGCTAGGGTTCGCTCTACACCCCTTCGTTCATGATCTCTTGTTCTATTACGGGCTAGATTTTCATGATCTGGCTCCCGACTCCTTTCTTCACATCTCGGCGTTCATTGTCATCTGCAAAGCCTTTCTCCGCTGTCCCCCACACTTTGGCTTATGGCTCAAGACCTTTAGTGTGAAGCCAAAGGTAGTAGACGGGGAGCAAGCGTAGTGTGGCGGTGCTATGGTGAGCAAGCTCGCCAATACTCTTTGGCCAAAGGGCTCCTTCACAGAAACTTCCAACCTATGGTAGCGGGAGTGGTTTTACATCAGTGAACACCATGGTACCAAGTGGGCAGCTACACCTACGTTTCGATCTGGCCCTCCATTACGACTTGTATCATGGATTAATAAGGGGCTGGACTGGGGATCGATTGATGAAGTCTGGACGCTACAAAACTATATCCGTAGCCTCCTTGAAAAGGACACTAGCCTCATCAACGTGATCCAGGTAATGCTAGTCCACCAGGTCCTGTCGTGCCAACGACGACCTCTCCGCATGTGGGAGTTCAATCCGAAAGGACCCCAGACTCTTCAGCACTTCTTCAGCACAATGCACAGAGGGACGTGGAAGTTATTCTTCAGGACCCGAAAGCAGTGGCCGGATACAACCGAGGACATCGGCCTCGACTGCAATCATCCGTATACCTTGGTAAGCACTCGACTCCTGAACACAGCTTAGTTGATTATCCCGTATCAGTGTACTATGAAACCTATCTTTGACAAAGGATGGATAAAGAAGGCGGAATGAATTAGGTGTTCGGCTCCACTTCCCGAAGACTCAGCGAATCCTGTGTTAACAAGGATGCTGGCCCCGGCACCGTATAAAGTGTGGGCAAAGAAGGACAAAGAGGAGGGCAGAAAGGCCAGGGTGGCTCCCACCCTGAAGGTACACCGGACGTTATGTCCGAGGAGACCAGAACTCCCTCTTCTAAAGACAAAGGGGAAGAAGAAGCTGATGTCCCTTCTCCCCATGGGAAGAAAAGGACCTCCTCCAAAGATTTGAAGGTGGAGACTTCCAAGAGAGGGAAAATGTCCCTGTTAGACGGTTCGGGTTCGGAAGACGATGTTGCTGCACAGTTCCTCCGTAAGGACAAGCCTTTCACCGAATCGTAAGTGAAGAAGGGTATTCTAGACATATCCCGTTCTTTTCAGGTCACAAGGGTAACATCTTAAATATATGTTTGTAGTCCGGCCCGCAGTCTTCCTTAACAGTCCTCCTCCTCGGGTGACCTGCTTTCGGAGATGATGGAAAGCGAGACGCCTCCACATGCTTCCTCGCCCCTTAGGGCGGACGACTTTGAGGTGTCATCCCGGAGGGTCTCCCCCGATCATCAAGTGGCGCGGGGGGCAATGAAGGCAGTGCCCGAAGGTGATACTTCGGTCGTGAAGGGTCCAGGGTGTGCAGCCCCTACGGGGACCAACAATAAAGGCCCCGGACTATCCGGTTTACAGCCTAAGACGACTCTAGGGTCGAGTGAACATATCCCTTCAAAGGGAGTTCATACTCTTGCAGCCGCTTCCAGGAGTCTGGAGGCGCCGGATACATTAATGGGCATGTTGCAGGATGCGTCCGTCTCAGAGGAACATCGTACCTTAATGGGTATGGTAGTTGAGAAGACTATGTCCGCAAGAAGCGGATTGAATGGAGACTTCACGAGCCTACTAAGAGGCTTTGAGGTATGCAATGTAATATCTTAACCGCTCTTTACATGCCGAATGCGCCTGTGTATAGATAGTAGCCCCTGAGACTCTGGTTGGCTTCCATGGGGAGGCGATCAGAGGATCAAAAAGATATGCTCAGGAAATGACATGATTAATTTGAAAATAGGCTGGTATGTCAATGGCGACTGCCCCTACTGCGGAAGTTGCAGATTTAAAGCAGAAACTTGAGTCAGCGGATGAGGACATTACTCTTATCAACAAGCGGCTCGACGAGGCACAAGGTATGTTTTGGGGCCATCGGCTTATGCATGTATACTAATATGAGCACAAAGCTGAAAATTATATACTGGGACATGCATAATTGCAGGTGGTCCTGCTGCGGTTGAGACCCTTCGGGCTAAACTTGCCAGGGCCAAGGAGCAAGCCAGAGTGAGCAGTGCGGCTGTCAAGAAGGAAGCTGCTGAGTTAAAGGCTGAACAAGCCGCTCAGTGCCAGTGCAAGGAGAGAATATCTACTGTAGCGCGAGAGCTGAAGGATGCCACCTGTCAGGACCCCGATTCCAAGTCACATTGATCTAGCCGGTAACACCTCATATCACTTTGCGGCCTCACGCATGGTATTCCCACGGGTGTCGCCTTACCATGGCCCGGGACCGTTTGCACCTTTTGGCTCACATATATGATAGTGTCGCTAGCATCCATATGACAGAGAACCTGGGCCGACATGGCCAGTCGTGAACCCAAAGCGGCACTAACCTATGGGGACAGGCATACATGAATCACATCGAGCATGTCGGTCAGCAGCGTGTGAATCCGGGCTGTAGCACTGTGCTAACAAGACTCCGGGAACCCGAGCTGTAGCGGGCTAGGTAGGACTCCGGATGTCACCGCGTGACATTTCCCCAAAGGGACAGACACAGGAACAAAGTGAGACACATGCCGGCCAGTCAAGTGTCCTGAGCAGTAGTGCTGGGCTAACAGGACTCCGGTGAACCGGGCTGTACCGGACTACTATGGCTCATGGAAGCACTAGACTACATTTCCCCATAAGAGAGGCTGCCAAGGATAAATAACTAGATTGTCGGATCCCACACATACCAAGCATTTCAATCATACACACATATGCTCGATATGTGTAAATACAACATGGCATCACAACATAACTCTACAACTCAAGTATTTATTCATTAGGCTCCGAGGAGCGAGATATTACAAACATGGGTCTCATGACCCAAAATCATAGCATACAAATCAAAGCACATGCGGAAGCTTAACATGTCTGAGTACAGGCATCTACAAATGAAAAAGGCTAAGAAGCCTGACTATCTACCAGATCCTGCCGAGGGCACAAGATCGTAGCTAAGGTATCAAGCTAAACGTCGAAGTCCACACAGAACTACTAGCAAGACTAACGTCTCTCTGCAAAACATAAATAGGCAAACATGAGTACAAATGTACCCAGCAAGACTTACATCAGAACTATCTACATATGCATCGGTATCAATAAAGGGGGTGGTGTAGTTTAACTGCAGCAAGTTAGCTTTGACTCAGTGGCTAACCTGAACTACGACTGCAAGCAACTCTTTTGAGGTGGCGCACACGAGTCCACATATTCACCATTCAGTACACCACTATGGATCCACTCCCGTCTCCCTACGAGAAGGCAATCCATAGCACTCACACTTATCTTGCGAGTTTTAGCGTATCCACTTTCACTTGTTTATGAACTGTTATAGGCAACCCAGAAGTCCTTTACCGCGGACACGGCTATTCGAATAGATCATTTATAACCCTGCAGGGGTGTACTTCTTCACACACGCTCTCGCCACTTACCACCATGTACACGTCATGTATCTCGGCAACCTTCAAGCGGAAGCCTGGCGAGGGAGTCGGCCACGACCTGACTAACCACACAAGTCTCTAGTCCAGGTTTATCGCCTATTCGGGTTCCATCCGCGAGGAGATCCGGCCGGAGTTTCGCTCACAGCCCCAAACGATGTGTGCAGGGTTCCCGAGACACCAAACGGGCGCCCGGTACACCATGCCACGGTGTATCTACCGCATCATAGCCCACCCCTAGGGTCAGCGCTACGCACGGCTGCCAACACATATCCTACAAACACCAGAAACTAGTTGCAACTCCTCAACAGAGGACAAGGGCAGTTAATAAGTCGAGAGGGTCCATTGGTTTCGGGCCCAATGCGTGGTAGTAGCTGTTCATGGATCACAAACACAGAACTCAGTTCCTAAGAACGGTTTCAATGAGACAACCCACCATGTACTCCTACATGGCCTCTCACCGCTACATTTACCAAATCATGTTCACACACTTAGCTCACACAGTAGGACATGTTCATCACTGTTCCAATTCATCCCCGATGAATCAGACCTGGCTCAACTCTAAGCAACAGCAGGCATGACAAACAAGCATGGATGAGTAGGCACATCAGGGCTCAAACAACTCCTATTCATGCTAGTGGGTTTCATCTATTTACTGTGGCAATGACAGGTCATGCAGAGGATAAGGGTTCAACTACCGCAGCAAGTAACAGTTGAATCGTTGTTGTCCTAATGCAGTAAAAGAGAGCAGGAGCAAGAGAGTGGGATTGTATCGGAATGAACAAGGGGGTTTTGCTTGCCTGGCACTTCTGAAGATAATATAGTTCTTCATCGGTGTCATCGATCTCATCGTCGAAACCACATCTATCGAGACGGGACAATAACCGGCAAACAAGGAAGAACACAATCAATGCAATGCAACAATTATGATGCATGATAATGACATGGCAATATGTTGTTGATTGAGCTAATGCAACTAGCAACCATCTTAAATGAAATTGGTTTGAACCAAGGCTTCAAATTCAAACTCCATATGTGCTTATTTAATTGTCAATTATGCAAATTGCCATGTGTAGCAACCTTAGGTTGTTCAAACATGCATGCAAATGCCATAAACAGATTCCTTGAATTTTTCTAATAATTTTTCATATATAATTTATTTCATTCTAAGCTATAGATTAATTTCTATGATTTTTTGAAGCTTATACTATTTTCTGGAATTTCCTGGTTAATCCAAAAATAAACTTATTCTAGAAAATGACTTATTGCGTCAGCATGACATCACTGTGATGTCGGCAGTCAATAGGGCGGTCTAGGTCAACCCTGACCTGTGGGGCCCGCACGTCAGTGTGACAAGGCAGGAACAGATACTGACCAGTGGGGCCCGGTCAATGCTGACTGGGCATGTCAAACCTGACAGCCGGGCCCCACTTGACTTAATCTAATCCTAAACAGAAACTGATCCAGGTTAATTAAGGGCACGGGGCCCAACTATCTGTGTCACTATGGTTAATTAACCAGGTGATTAAACCCTAATTGAGCAGCCACGTCATCATCACCGGATCTACGCCGGCGATGACCAAACCGACGACGAGAGCTCACCGGACTCGCGTTAGGGATGGCAGTTCATCACGCTGCTGGCACCAGGGAGGGCCTCTCGCTCGTCCGCACCCAAAGGACCGGACAGGAGGCCACGGGGTGGCCGGAAATGACGTCGGCGACGACCTCGTGCGGCGGCGCACACACGGGCTCATCGGGGAGGAGGCTACGAAGCACGGGCGAGCAAGCTGAAGCTTTCTACGGCCATCCGGGAGCGCCAGGAGGACGGTAGCGTCCTTGGGCTCTACTAGTTCGAGCTCTGGACTCGTCGGCGACATGGCTGACGATGGTGAGCTCTCGGTGCTCATGGGGAAAGCGCTACAGGAAGAAAGCGATGACGATCCTAGGGGGAAACGAAGCAGTGCTCACAGTGAGTTGGATGGGCGGCTCGTTTGGCTCGGGGAAGCGTCGGAGCAAGCGGGCGGCAAAGGGGATCTCCGGCGACCCGAGGAGGAAGAAGGGGTCGGGGACGTCCTCACGAAGCTCCTAGCGGCTCCTCGCTTGGTGCAGAGGATGCGGGGGTCGAGGTGGAGCTCGTGGCATATCCGGATGGGCGTGGGGAGGTCGGTGGTAGCGGCGAACGACGATGGTGGCGGCGGCTCTGTTCGGTGGTGAGAGAGAGAGGTCCAGGGGAGAGGGTGAGGACGAGGGAGAGCGAGATAGCGTCAAGGGGGTCGCGTGGCGTCCTCAGGGCGACGGGGAGACAGGCAGGGAGGCAGGAGGTGGCCGGCGCGTGGCCGGTGTGCGGCGAGCACGCCCCCTGCCTTCTGACGCGATGTAGGGGGTGACTGGCGCTGGCTAGTCGGCTGGGCCGGCACAGTGCCAGGCCAGCAGTGGCCCAGGTAATCTTCTGCCTTTTATTATTCTTCTTTCTGTTTTTTTACTTTGCCACTATTTTCAAATTTAAACGAATTAAAAATAGTGCCAACTATCCTCTGAATAATTTATGTTGCTAGATGGACTTTTCCAACATCACATAAAACATTTCAAAGTTATTTGAAAATATATCCCATATACTATGAATATAATTCCAAATTCAAATACAATAATGATTTAAATTCAGTGCCAAAATAATTCCTTAAAAAATGTTCAATATTTTTGGTTTGGATCATAACCCTTGCCAAAATTATCAAACATTAATGCAGGACATTTTGGTTTCATTGAATGCAAGTTTAAGGGTTCTTGCCCCTTTTTTAAAAAAGGATTTTTCTGAGGCATGAGAATTCCCTCAATTCAAATTTGACTGGAATTGAGACATGATGCATGATGCACTCTGATGCAACTAATTGCAGGCAGTAATCTAGGGCTATGACACCACCAGCCAATGCAAATCACTCGAGAGGGATAACAAGGCCAAGGCAGCCGAACTCAACAAGGCTTTACAAGAGGCGCGAGAGGCACGTTCCGAGTCTAGAGCGGCTCGGGAGGAGATCCGGCAAGTTGGGAAGATAGCAGCTGGTAACCCCGTTCTATTACATACTAAATTCGGTGATCCGAAGTATGCCCTGCTTAATCAATTGTGGAGTTCTCCAGACTCATTCTTGGACCTGCCAAAGAGTGTCGCCGATGCGGTGCAGTTTTATCAAGCGCAAGACGGACGTGCAGTGGGGAAGCTTTTCTGGTCACAGTTCAACGTGCCAAAGCGTATGTTGTTGCTGAACAAACAAATGGCCCAGTGGGCCGAGCTCCACAAAGTGCCCGGAGTTGCCATGAAGGAAGTCGTGGTCCAACTATGGCCAACTGAGCCAATTCCGAACAGTTATTTCGGTTTGGTGCAGCAACTTGTTGATGCGGTGCCGCGTATCGACGCCGTTAAATGGTCGGCGTGCATTGAAGGTGCACGGATGGCCCTTTCCCGCGTCAAGATGTACTGGGCGAAAATGAAGGCCGCCGATGTTGCAGCAAACAGTCCACCCAAGGGCAAGGACCATCACATGCTGGATCATTATTTTGAAGTTGTCCTAGAGGGCGCCCGCTTGATAGAGGGTCAGTTCTAGAAGAATATTATGTTCGAGTGAATGTATCAGAATTCTGATAACAATATTATGATATATTAAGGCTCTATTATATTTATGCCCTTTGCCTGAAAGGCATTTCCTCCTGTGCAGCCATTTTTTATAATTTGAAGGTTTGCCAGTCGTCAGCTTCAGCCCCCTCGCCTATAATGCGGGGGCGTTCGTAATAGCAACTGACTACACTTGACCCAACGTCTTGGTTCGTGAAGGAGGTGTCAGTGCGGCGAACTAGGCAATCAGACTATAGGGCTTTAACACCTTCACTTAGCCATAGGAGTTTGACGGTGGGTCTACGATATAGCCCCATGTATGTACGCGGTTAGCCGAATATGGCTACGCTACATAGGTGACCGGGAAACGGTCATCGTGTTATACGGAAGAAATCGCAAAAGATTTTAATAAGTCATTGAGTGGTTGACCAGCTCTCGCCGCATCATGACAGTCAGTTTTCGGCTTTCTCTACTGAGGTGCTTAACCAGGTGATCCGGAAACACAATCGCAGTAGTTCTCCCTTTACTACCCTAGCCGATAGAGCGGAACGTAAGGTAGTAAGCACAGGAGCCGGGCAACCCAACTATTGACCAAAGACATAATTTGGAACTGATCCATATAGTGTCAAAACTCATGAGGCCGAAGTATGTTGTAGAGCTGTTCGGACTTTTTGGCAATTTAATATGTTGCCATATCGAGCCCCTGGCGATTAGTGCCGAGGTGTGTATGTGAAACCACCGAAAAGGTAAAATACAGTTCTATAAGGAAAAAGTAAATACTGAAGACGCATTATGTCCACTAGAATCTGATTGATACGTCGAGCGCAATCTTACAGATTATAACACCTCTGCCCAGGTCATTTTACATGCTAGGGGTCGAAGGATGAGGAAAAAGTCTATATCCATGTTTTAAATAGAGTGTTTGGTCTACAAAAAATCTTTTGGAACTTCTATCGCACGTCTGCGCTACCTTTGCCTTAGTGAAGAGGATTCCTTAAAAGGAGCAATCTTTGGTTGTGTGGACGAAACTGGGCTCCGAAAGAGTCCTTGCAGGTCTATAGGGCGAACAGGTTTTGGTTTATCTGTGACAAAACATAAGAAATAGTTTTAAAAAGAAGGGAGAACAGTTGTAGAAGGACGAACCATGTTGTAGAGCAAATTAAGGCTACTGCCACCGTCCAGAAGGACTCGTGTGAGATGGAATCCATCAATGATTGGGTCAAGGACTAAAGATGTCGAACCCTTGTGATGGATACCTGTTGGGTGGTCATTGCGATCAAAAGTGATCGGACAGGCTGCCCATGGGTTAAATTTTGGTACCACCGGCTTTATGGCATAGTCATCTCGTGGTATGCGCTTGCGCTCCCTCGTAGGGATATGCGTCTCGGATATCATGTTTACTATTTTAACTTTGCGGGGAAATTGCTTTTGTCCCCCGGTGTTTGGCTGGCGAGTCTGCTCGTCTTCGCTGTCATTAGGCGGCCCCTTCCCTTTGTGTTTGGCGTTGAGCTTGCCTTCTTGTTTGAAAACCCAACAATTTCTGAAGGAATGGTTGGTGGGTTTATCAGGGTTACCATGCATTTGACAGGGCCGATCCAGTATCATGTCTAAACTGGATGGTCCATCTTGTTTGCCTTGAATGGCTTCTTCCATTGACCAAATTTGGAACCACTAAATCCGGTGTTGACCGCCGTGTCTTGGGTTCCTACATTATTGTTTTGACGTTCTTCTTATTGCTATTGTTTCGGCGGGCCAGCCAGCTGTCTTCTCCCGCGCAGAAGCGGGTCATCAATGCGGTAAGAGCTGCCATAGACTTTCGTTTTTCTTGGCCGAGGTGACGGGCCAGCCATTCATCTCGGACGCTGTGTTTAAAATCCGCTAGGGCTTTAGTGTCCAGACAGTTGACGATTTGGTTCTTTTTAATCAAGAACCTAGTCCAGAGCTTCCTGGTGTAAGATTCCAAATTTTACACTAGATCATCATTGCATATCATATTTATTTGCATTTTGGTTGATCCTAGAAATTCTACGCAACTCAAGGACCTCGGAGAGAGTTGGGGATTTCGTTATTTTCATATTTGAGTTTTCTCAAATTTTGAAAATAGGATCATTTGATTTTATTTATTTAATCTTCAGTTATTTCTATCATCCAAATATGGGAGAGGGAATAAAATGACTATCCCAAAATAAAGAAATATTGAGGATGTAATAAAAAATCAAATAATATTTTATTTTGGTTTTATTTGCTTTTTATTTGAATTTAGGGAAAATTGCACGTTTTCAAAAATTGCATTTAGGGCCAAGAAAATGTTCATCCTGTTCTAAATACTTTATTTAGACGGTGAAAATTTGTTTTGGCAATTTTAGTTTTTTATTTATTTTTTCTAGAATTTTTCTTAGTTTCGGCGAAATTATTAAAAAAACCGCGCCCGACTGGGCCAAGGGCCCAGCCGAGCCAGGCCGGCCCAAGCCGCCGCCTCCTCGCCGTGCAACCGCCAGATTCGGGAGGGAGACAGAGCCGGAGCCGCCTCGCCGCCGCCCGACCCCCTCCCCAAGTCAGCCCCCCCCCCTCCTTAAATACCACCCCGGGGCCCCCCTAGAGCCCCGAGCCACCGCCGCCGCACCCCACGCCGCCCGCGCCGCCGCAAGCCGCCGCACGTCCCGCCGCCTGCCGCCGCCAGGAGCCGCCGTCCCGCCACCCCACGCCGCTCGGAACCCCGCCAGACCTCGCTGGAGCTCGAGCCGAGGTAGCCGCCACCGCCTGGTTTTCTGAGAAAAACCAATCCGATTTTTTTAAAAAAAACCCTAGTTTCGTTTTTTTAAATAGATCGGTTTTTCCAGTTTATTTTTTTTAGCGAGCGTTCGCTCGTTCGTTCGTTTTAACGAACGCGTTCATCGTTTAGATCCAGATAACGAACGTTCATTCGTTAACCTGTCCGTCGTTTTTCTTTTTCTTGGATTGAATCCGCGATTTTTCTGATCGCGATTCCGGATCCGATTTTCGTTCTAGTATAACTTGTCGCTCGTTTATCGGAATCAGGCGATTCAAGCGCCTGGAGTTTCGTCTCGAAACCCTCTTTCCGTTTAACCAACTCAAACAAGTTTTTTCCTCTGTAAAATTTGACCTAGATCCAGATTAGAAAACGAAGCTTGTTTCTTTTGCCGTTTGTTTTTCATTGCTTCGTTCGATTTGATTCTTTTTGCCAACCGGAATTCTTAAGTTGAACTTTCTGGTTAGTTCTCTTATTTGAGTTTTACATGTGCATTAGTTGAGTACTTATTGTATGCTTGTTTGTTTGCGATAGAGTACCCGGAGGGCGCCGCTTGCTACTTTGAATCGCTAGGTTTTGCGGATCATCAACAAGGCAAGTAACACTTTGATCATACTTCTCTTTTACCCAATTTTTATTGCATTAGATCAACCCTCACACATTTCATGATTAGGATCTAATTAAATTGTGGGTTTGGGAAGTAGATGAGGTAGTACCTATTACCTGTTATTATCAAACCTTTGGGAGTTACTTCTATGTTTGCTTATTATGCCATGCTATGCTAGTAGACGTGGATTGGGTGAGTGAAATCCATGACAGATGTCAGTTTGTTAAATCAATGGTTTATCTAAGGTGGCAACTTAAATACACATCTGGGTGGATAGAGGCACCTGGATATTCCTGCGATTGCCTGTTTTTCTTTTGGACCGCCACCCAAGCTCAAAGGGATCATGAGATTATTCATACTAGAAACTTCCATGTGCAGCCACAAACTACTATGGGCTCTAGCATAGTTGACTAAGTCGTGCGAACTCTTACAGTCGTAGACTAGCAGATTTAGGGGATGTAGGTTAGTACGGTCTACCCGTTCGTAAGGTGCTAGCGCTTCTGAAAGACTATGTCTCGGTCATCTGTTTCTCAAACATCATGTGGTGCGAGAAATCCAACAGAGGAGATCGAGTCTTGTGGGGAAAAGTGCGCAAACCTCTACAGAGTGTATAAACTAATCATGGTTAGCCGTGTCCCCGGTTATGGACATCTTGAGTATCTAGTACTTGGATTATCATGTGAATCTCATCATGTTACTCTAATTAATTTGTTGGGTTCTTAATGATGATGTTTAATTGGGATTGAGAGGGTGTCTACACTCTCAATATTTAACAACCACCATGATAGTTAAATAAAATTTATTCCTTTGCAGTAGGGAAAAATTGGCTTTATGCAAAACTGTAACCATAGAGCTTTCCACCAGCCAAATATACATGTAGTATAGCCTTATTCCATTATTGCTCTCTATGTGTTACATTGTCAGCATATTCCATGTGCTGACCCGTTTTCGGGATGCAACGTTCATGTTGCAGACTTTTCAGATGATGAGTAAGGTGCTTTTAGGTCGTGGTTCTATACTCAGTGATGCCGCTGGAGTTGATGGACTCACTTATCTTCCAAGCCTTCCATTGTTATCGTTATTAGATGGCCTTAAGCCATATTTATTGTAATAAGTTCTCTTTTGAGACACTCGATGTAATAAGTGTGTGATTGCTACTCTGTTATAAATCCTTCAAGTACTGTGTGGTGTCAGCATTACTGATCCAGGGATGACACCTGAGCACAGAGATTGGACCGTTTGAGGTCTGGTCGCTACAAGATGGTATCAGAGCACACGCTGATTGTAGGACACGACCACTAAGCTAAAGCCCTAGATCACTACCTCACTCTTCTCATTCTGACTCCTCATCTTTTCTACTCTTTTAGGATGGCGGATGCAAGGAACAAGTTCACGCAACCAGATGAAGATACACCCTTTGGATGTCACTTGAAGAAAGTCACTAGATATCTGAACATAGGAGTACCAAGCTTCACCGGAACCTACAACACCACTTTACCTGAAGAAGAGCGCTGGATGATTCAAGTTTAAGTTCCAGGAATGACGTTCATGCCAGTCACTGAGCCCATAGAGTTTTCTTTTGATGCACCAACCTGGGGTCTAGGAAAGAGCATGGCAGCTCACATCGCCATGGGACGCATTGGAGAAGTTTACCACAATGATCTCAAGGATACTATCTACCAGATTTGTGGGCACCGAGATGAGCACTGGGAAATGATCAGCACCATGAAGGATAGATCAATTGCAGCTTTTATCCAGGAGTTAAACAAGCACATTCGACGTCAGGAGAACCAGATGTGAGCCGACATGATAGATCTGAAGAAGGCAAGGACTAGAATCAAGGAACTGGAGGAAGAACTCAAGGCTACACGTGAAGATTATGAAGAAGAATCGAAGTATTAGTGGAGAAGAATGATGATCGGATCAAGAAGATTGGAATATTTATGAGAGACCTACACCAGTAGAGGAAGACGAAGAACCCAAGGAGATTCACCCGGAAGACTACATCATCATCGACGACACCGACTCGGATCCAGATGATAGTGATGATGACTATGTTGATGAAGCTGGAGCAGATATCATGGAGTCTGCAACCGAAGAATATTTCTAGTAGACCACCCCATCAGTAGTAGTAGTCCACCATGTAAATATAGTAGTCCGGACACTTTTGCGATAGTTAGATCGATTGTATGCCCTTATTTGATTGAATGAAGTGAATTGTTTGCTTTTGCCTCATGTGCATATGGGTAGTGTTTTCTCTCTAGACCCCTCTCTATTCTTAAATCTCATCTTTTCTAAACCCTCAGGTGCCTCCGAGACATGACCCCGGATTTACCTTCCCACCGGAGCTCACCCAGTTGATCCAGCAGCAGAACACATTAATGCAGTTGCTAGTCCAGAATCAGAATCAGGGGAACAACAACAACAACCCACCACCACCACCTGTTGATCACTTAGCCCATTTTCTTAGGCTGAATCCGCCGATGTTTTCTAGTAGCACTGAGCCGATAGTAGCAGATGATTGGCTCCGCAAGACATCAAGGGAGTTGACCACGGCTGGATGCACAGATGCGGAAAAGGTGAAGTTTGCCGCACATCAGCTTGAAGGACCCGCAGCATCATGGTGGGAGAATTTCACAGCCACTTTCCCTATCGACACTGTCACATGGGACCAGTTTCAGCAGGCTTTCCGTACTGCCCATGTTTCAGTAGGAGCTATGGCCATGAAGAAGCGTGAGTTTCGCAACTTGCGCCAAGGAGGATGGACAGTTGGCCAGTATGTGGAGGACTTTAGTAAGCTAGCACGTTATGCTCCATATGACGTTGCTACGGATGCAGCTAAGCAGGAGAAGTTTTTGGAAGGACTGAATGATGAGTTGAGCATGCAGTTGATGGTAGCAACCTTCAACAACTACCAGGAGTTGGTAGATCATGCTCTCATGATTGAAGGGAAGCAGCAGAAAATTGAGAACCGTAAGAGGAAGTATGGACAAGGGAAGTACAATTCTGGAGCTCAGCAGAAGCCACGTTTTACCCCTAGACTGGGAGGACATTTTCAGCATACCCATGCAGGAGGTAGCTCGCACAATCATAATGGCACCAAGAATGGTAATGGGAATGGAGGAAGCAACGGCCAGAACCGTACCAACCCATCAACCCCAACCAAGAGAGACCTGAGCCAAGTCACTTGCTTTAAGTGTCAGAAGACCGGGCATTATGCCAATGAATGTCCTGAATCCCAGAATGGAAATGGCAATGTATGCTCTGATAAGAAGCCGAACCCTTTCAATAGGGGACAAGTGAACCAAGTAAATGTGGAGGAGGTTGAAGCCTAGCCCGATGCAGTAATAGGTAAGTTTTTGGTTAAGTCTTTTACTGCAATCATTCTTTTTGATACTGGTGCATCGCATTCATACATATCAAGGGGATTTGTGGATAAGTATAAACTGCCAACCCAAGCCCTTAGGTCACCCATGTTAGTAACCTCGCCTGGAGCAGAGTATATGGCTAGTCTATGGTGTGATCGGTTAGCATTAAGGATTGGTAACTATGTATTTCCCTCGGACCTAATAGTATTGGAATCTCAAGGATTGGATGTGATATTAGGCATGGATTGGTTACCGAAGTATGAAGGGAACATTGAATGTGCCAGCAAGTCAATTTTGCTTACCACCCCAGAAGGGAGAAGGATCAAGTATGTATCCCGGCATGTGCCAAAAAGGACTCAAGTAAATTTGTTAACAGGAGTTGTGTAGGAGGAAGTACCAGTAGTAAAGGATTTCCCTGATGTATTTCCAGAGGAGTTACCAGGCATGCGACCGGATAGAGACATTGAGTTTTTGATTGAGCTTTTGCCAGGCACAGGGCCAATATCTAAAAGACCATACAGGATGCCCGCAAAGGATTTGGAGGAGATCAAGAAGCAGATTAAGGAGTTACTAGATAAAGGTTATATTCGCCCAAGTTCTTCGCCTTGGGGATCGCAAGTACTTCTAGTGGAGAAGAAGGATGGATCGTTAAGGATGGTTGTTGATTATTGAGGATTGAATGAAGTAACCATCAAGAACAAGTACCCACTACCAATGATCAATGATCTGTTTGATCAATTGCAAGGAGCTAAGGTATTTTCCAAGATCGACCTGCGATCAGGATACCATCAGTTGAAGATTCGAGAACAGGATATACCTAAGATGGCTTTTACCACCAGGTATGGGATGTACGAGTATACTGTTATGTCATTTGGTCTGACTAACACACCTGCATATTTTATGAACATGATGAACAAAGTGTTTATGGAGTTTTTGGATAAGTTCGTCGTAGTGTTCATTGATGATATCCTGGTTTACTCGAAGAACGAAGAGGAGCAAAAGGAGCATTTGCGTTTGGTACTTGCTAAGCACAGAGAACATCAGTTATATGCCAAGTTTAGAAAATGTGAGTTTTGGTTGAAGGAAGTTGGATTTCTCGGACACGTTATATCCGGAGAAGGTATAGCAGTAGATCCCACCAAGGTTGACACTGTGACAAATTGGGAAGCCCCAACCACAGTTGGAGAGATCCGGAGTTTTCTGGGACTAGCAGGATACTACCGGAGATTCATTGAAAATTTCTCGAAGATTGCGAAGCCTATGACAGAGTTGTTGAAGAAGGATACCAAGTTCATATGGACCGAGGAATGTGAAGCCAGTTTCCAGGAGTTGAAGAAACGTTTGGTTACATAACCAGTGTTGATTTTGCCATATCAGACCAAGGATTATGAGGTGTATTGCGATGCTTCACGTCGAGGACTTGGAACAGTGCTTATGCAGGAAGGAAGAGTTGTTTGCTATGCCTCACGACAGCTTAAGCCTTATGAGTTGTATTATGCTATGCATGATTTGGAGTTAGCAGCCATAGTGCATGCACTGAAGACTTGGAGACATTTTCTCATTGAAACCATTGTGAGGTGTACACGGATCACAAGAGTTTGAAGTATATCTTCACACAGAAGGAGTTGAATCTCGGGCAAAGGAGATGGTTGGAGCTCATCAAGTATTATGATATGAGATTGCATTATCACCCTGGAAAGGCTAACGTAGTAGTTGACGCGTTGAGCCGTAAAAGCCATGTCAACACCTTAATGACGGGATATTTACCAAGGGAGTTAGCAGAAAATCTTCGTGAGCTATGTTTGGAGATAGTTCCGAGAGGCTATGTAGCAGCCTTAGAGATTCAGTCTACTTTGATGGATAAGATCAGAGAAGCCCAGAAGACTGACAAGGAGATTGCTTCTATTAAGGAGAAAATGAGCAAAGGAAAAGCTAAAGGATTTCGTGAGGATGAGCACGATACCTTATGGTTTGAAGACCGTGTTTATGTGCCTAATGACCCGGAGATCAGGAAGTTAATTCTACAGGAGGCCCATGATTCACCATATTCGATTCACCCAGGAAATACCAAGATGTATTTGGATTTGAAGGATACTTTCTAGTGGACCGGAATGAAGAAGGATATTGCGGAGTATGTAGCAGTTTGCGATGTATGTCAGAGAGTAAAGGCAGAGCATCAGAAGCCAGCGGGATTGCTACAACCATTGCCAATACCCGAATGGAAGTGGGATAAGTTAGGCATGGATTTTATCACAGGATTACCCAGAACACGTTCAGGCTATGACTCGATATGGGTTGTAGTCGATCGTTTGACAAAGGTAGCTCATTTCATCCCAGTGAAGACTACCTATACTAGTGCCAAGTTGGCAAAGATATACATGACCAGGATCGTACGTCTACATGGTGTTCCAAGGAGCATTGTATCGGATAGAGGAACTCAGTTTACCTCAAAGTTCTAGAATCAGTTGCACGAAACTTTGGGTACCAGGCTAGAGTTTAGTACAGCTTTCCATCAGCAGACAAATGGACAGACCGAAAGAGTCAATCAGATTTTGGAGGATATGTTGAGAGCTTGTGCGCTAGATTATGGATCTAGTTGGGACGAAAATTTTCCTTATGCAGAGTTCTCTTGCAACAACAGTTATCAATCTAGTTTGAAGATGGCCCCTTTCGAAGCCTTGTACGAAAGGAGGTGCAGGACCCCATTGTCGTGGGATGAAGTTGGAGACCGCCAGCTATTTGGACCAGATTTTAATAAGGAGTCTGAACAGAAAGTAAAATTGATTCGCGATAGGCTCAAGGTAGCCCAATCCAGGCAGAAGAGCTATGCAGATTCTAAAGGCAAGGAGACAGTTTATGAAGTCAGAGACCGAGTTTATCTTCGAGTATCTCCACTTCGAGGAGTTAAGCGTTTTGGAGTTAAGGGAAAGTTAGCGCCCCGTTTTGTAGGACAATACCAAGTTTTGGAACGTATGGGAGAAGTAGCCTACAAGTTGGAATTACCCGAAGGATTGTCAGGAGTTCACAATATATTCCATGTTTCCCAGTTGAAGAAGTGCCACGCGGAGATGGCTGATATACCGGTGAGAGATACAGTGTCGCTGGAAGTGATTAAGTTGGACAGTGATTTGACCTATGAGGAGAAACCAGTCAAGATTCTTGAGTATGCCAGCCGAGTCACTCGTAGCAAGGTTATCAAGTTTTGCAAAGTTCAGTGGAGCCACCACACGGAGGATGAAGCCACCTGGGAACGAGAGGAAGATCTGTCGAAGGCCACCCTCACCAATTTTCTAGCCAACCCGAATCTCGAGGGCGAGATTCATCTTAAGGGGGGTAGGTTTATAACATCCCAAATTTTCAATTTGGAATGTTATACACTAGATCATCATTGCATATCATATTTATTTGCATTTTGGTTGATCCTAGAAATTTTACGCAACTCAAGGACCTCGGAGAGAGTTGGGGATTTCATTATTTTCATATTTGAGTTTTCTCAAATTTTGAAAATAGAATCATTTGATTTTATTTATTTTATCTTCAATTATTTCTATCATCGAAATATGAGAGAGGGAATAAAATAACTTTCCCAAAATAAAGAAATATTGAGGATGTAATAAAAAATCAAATAAGATTTTATTTTTGTTTTATTTTCTTTTTTATTTGAATTTAGGGAAAATTGCACGTTATCAAAAATTGCATTTAGGGCCAAGAAAATGTTCATCCTGTTCTAAATATTTTATTTAGACGGTGAAAATTTGTTTTGGCAATTTTAGTTTTTTATTTATTTTTTCTAGAATTTTTCTTAGTTTTGGCGAAATTATTTTAAAAAAAACTCGCGGCCGACTGGGCCAAGGGCCCAGCCGAGCCAGGCCGGCCCAAGCCACCGCCTCCTCGCCGTGCAACCGCCGGAATCGGGAGGGAGACCGAGCCGGAGCCGCCTCGCTGTCGCCCGACCCCCTCCCCAAGTCACCCCCCTCCTTAAATACCACCCCGGGGCCCCCCTGGAGCCCCGAGCCACCGCCGCCGCACCCCACGCCGCCGCAAGCCGCCACACACCCCGCCGCCTTGCGCCGCTGCCGCCGCCTGCCGCCGCCTGGTTTTCTGAGAAAAATCGATCCGGTTTTTTTATAAAAAAATCCTAGTTTCGCTTTTTTAAATAGATCAGTTTTTCCCGTTTATATTTTTTAGCGAGCATTCGCTCGTTCGTTCGTTTTAACAAACGCGTTCATCATTTAGATCGAGATAACGAACGTTCGTTAGTTAACATGTTCGTCGTTTTTCTTTTTCTCGGATTAAATCCGCGATTTTTCTGATCGTGATTCCGGATCCGATTTTGTTCTAGTATAACTTTTCGTTCGTTTATCGGAATGAGGCGATTCAAGCGCCTGGAGTTTCGTCTCGAAAACCTCTTTCCGTTTAACCAACTCAAACAAGTTTTTGCCTCTGTAAAATTTGACCTAGATCCAGATTAGAAAACGAAGCTTGTTTCTTTTGCCGTTTGTTTTTTGTTGCTTCGTTCGATTTGATTCTTTTTGCCAACCGGAGTTCTTAAGTTGAACTTTCTGGTTAGTTCTCTTATTTGAGTTTTACATGTGCATTAGTTGAGTACTTATTGTATGCTCGTTTGTTTGCGATAGAGTACCCGGAGTGCGTCGCTTGCTACTTCGAATCGCTAGGTTCTGCGGATCATCAGCAAGGCAAGTAACACATCTGGGTGGATTGACGCACCTGGGTATTCTAACGATTGTGTAACACCCTCGATGCGACTATATCTCCCACGTGTCGAGGCACGACTTAGAGGCATAATCGCATTGAAGGCAATGTCGCAAGTGAGGTAATCTTCACACAACCCATGTAATACAATAGGGGAAAAAGTTACATAGTTGGCTTACAATCGCCACTTCACACAATTACATGAATAAAGCATTACATCATCCAAATACACTCATGGTCCGACTACGGAACCAAAATAAAAGAAGAACCCCAAATGCGACAAAGGTCCCCGATCGACCCCAACTAGGCTCCACTACTGATCAACTAGAACGAAACAACACAAATGAACAAGGTATTCAACGAGCTCCTCCTGAGCTTGGTTGCATCATCTGCACAAACTCATCGGCACCTGCAAGCTGGTTTTGGAAGTATCTGTGAGCCACAGGGACTCAGCAATCTCGCACCCTCGCGATCAAGACTATTTAAGCTTATGGGTAAGGTAAAGGTATGAGGTGGAGCTGCAGCAAGCGACTAGCATATATGGTGGCTAACGTACGCAAAAGAGAGCGAGAAGAGAAGGCAAAGCACGGTCGATAAAAGTATGATCAAGAAGTGATCCTGGACTACCTACGTCAAGCATAACTCCAACAACCGTGTTCACTTCCCGGACTCCACCGGAATGAGACCATCACGGTTACACACGCGGTTGATTCATTTTAATTAAGGTCGACTTCAGGTTTTTTACAACTGGACGTTAACAAATTCCCATCTTCCCATAACCGCGGGCACGGCTTTTGAAAGTTCAAATCCTTGCAGGGTGTCCCAACTTAGCCCATGACAAGCTCTCACGGTCAACGAAGGAATAGACCTCCACCCGAGACGTTCCGATCAGACTCGGTATCCCAGTACAACAAGACATTTCGACAAGGTAAAACTAAACCAGCAACACCGCCCGAATGTGCCAACAAATCCCGATAGGAGCTGCACATATCTCTTTCTCAGGGCACACTCAGATGAGCGCTCCATACAACTAAAACCAAACCTCAAGTTTCCCCGAGGGGGTGCTGCACAGGACTATAGTTCGGACCAACACTCAGAGGAGCACTGGCCCGGGGGGTAAAATAACGATGACCCTCAGGAGCGCGACTCCCAAGGGAAAAGAAAAGGCTAGGTGGCGAATGGTAAAACCAATGTTGGGCATTGCTGGAGAAGCTTTACTTAAGGCGAACTGTCAAGGGGTTCCCATTATAGCCCAACCGCGTAAGGGACGCAAAATCCAGGAACATAACACTGATATGACGGAAACTAGGGCCGCAAGAGTGGAACAAAACACCAGGCATAAGGCCGAGCGTTCCACCCTTTACCAAGTATATAGATGCGTTAATTAAATACGATATATTGTGATATCCCAACAAGTAAACATGATCCAAAAAGGAACGATCTCCATGTTCCAACAAGGAACAAACTTCAATCTTCACCTGCAACTAACAACGCTATAAGAGGGCTGAGCAAAGCGGTAACATAGCCAATCAACGGTTTGCTAGGACAATGGTGGGTTAGAGGCTGAACATGGCAAATGGGAGGCTGACAAGCAAGTGGTAGGCATCGTAGCATTGGCATAGCAAAAGAGCAAGCAAACTAGCATAGCAAAGATAGTAGTGATTTCGAGGGTATGATCATCTTGCTTGAGATCCCGCAAGGAAGAAGAACGAGTCCATGAAGAAGACAAACGGACGAAGTTGAACGGATCTTCACAAGCTCGACGTTACCGGAATCAACCCGAGGAAGCAATCACCGGAAAAGAAGCACACAACATAGTAAACAACCAACACATCAACATGGCATGATGCACAAACAAGTATGATGCATGTCCGGTTTAAAGAGGCATGGCATGGCAAAGTGCACAAACAACACTACAAGTTAAGTGGAGCTCAATATGCGACGGGGTTGCATATTGAAGAAAAACACCACATGACTTATTTAGTTCTCTCTCGTTTATGTACCCAACAATATTAAATGTTGATTAACATGGCAAGGGGTGAAGCAAATGAAAACTACCTATCTAGTCAAGGTTAAATGAGGCCGGAAGCAACGAACAACAATTCCGGAAAATCCTCATATGCATAATTTAAGGTTTGGTACTGTTCTGCCCTAAACACAATTTTAGAGTTGTTAAACATGCAAAGTGAGTACACCATGTTAAACTAGGAAAAATTCCACCCCATTTACATATAAACTTTATTTAATTCGGAGCTACGGTTGAATAGTTATGAATTAAATCATTTTTGCATGGCATAGAGCAAAAATTAATCAAACAACATTTTAGACATTTTAGGCGTGGATGAAGTTGCATATTATTAAAGTACACAAATTTCTGAGCATTTTTCATATATAAAACACTTTAATATGATGCATCGTTTGTAAGTAATAATATGCATGTTGCCTAGGGGGTTTTCTACAAAACCGACAGCCTCAGGATAATTAGACAAATTCACAGGGCATGAAAAAAAACATAAGCAGGCTGAATCTGGGCGGATTGGGGGGGCTGCTCACAATGGGCCTTCGAGGCCTTGGCCCATTCGGTGGGTGGAAGAGGTGCGACTGGGCCATGGCAACGAAGCAGGCTGGGCCTGGCGCTTGCTTCGTTCGGTCAACGCGGTTGGGACGAGCGACTGCGGTGGATCCACGCGAGACAGGGGTGCCTCGTCCTCCCTGTAGAACGAAGCAGAGGAGGGGCTTGGCTGGGTCAACGCCGGCGCGAGGCAGATTGGGACTTGGCGCGGCGGTGCTCTGGCGGACGAGGTGGTCCAGCGGTAACCGCGGCGAGGCCGCAGCAGCGGGTTATGGACAGGGAGGTCGCGGCTCGCGGCGTGCGGAGCTCCGGTGCTCGCGCCATGGAGGACTCCATGAACTTGGCGCGGGGACGACAGGCGACCGGAGTTAGGGCCCCGGCGAGCTCCTGCCAAAACGACGGGGACGGGCGGCGCGAAGGATCGGGAGCTCCTCTCCCGATCGAGCGCAGACTGCAGGACACAGAGGTGCGACACTGGAGATGGCGGGGAGCTCCTGCTCAAAACAGAGAGAGATTGGGAAGTGAGAGAGAAAAAAGGAGGAAGAAGGGGAGAGCAAGGGAGGAGGGCGAGGGAGTCTGGCCTGGCGACTCGGGCAGGGAAGCGCGCTGGAGCTTCGGGCGTCCAGATCGGGCACGGAGGACGGCGTACGGGGACGAGGGGTTGGTCAGGCGGGGCTGTGGTGATTGGCTCGTTATGGAAAATGAGAGTGGGAGGAATTTTTGGATCGGGAGGGGATGCTGCTGGTTCGGTGTGGAATCCGATGAAGAGAGTGGCGGCGGTGGGATGGATCCCTAGAAATTTGGGATTTGGTCTAGGGTTAGACTAGCTATATATTAGGTGGATTTTTGGATGGGGGCATCTGGTCCCTCCGATTTGAAACGGACGGTCGCGAAATAAAAGCTTAGGGAGACCAAATGAGAAAACGGTGACGTTTTGTAGACGTCTGGGGATGATCCGGACACAGCGGTGACGACTGCCCGGGTCGGGTCCGGGACAATTTCGGACGCACACGTGAGGGGGGGCCGCGGGCTGAAGAGAGAGGTTAGGTAGGGCCTGGCAGTGAGTAGTGGGCTGTGTAGACGGGCTCGAGCTAAGAGAATAGAAGAGAGGGAGGCCCGGCGACTATTTCCGAAGACCGAAAACGTCCGACGTTAGACCGGCTACTATTGCTGCTATATTTATCCGTTGGGGCATCAAACGATCTCCGAATGCGATGAAACTTGAGAGGCGGTCTATCTACACTATAATAAGACCACACGTCAACTCTCATCCCATTCCGAGAACATTTTCCGGCCACTTATAAAATACTCTTTCAGACATGCCGCGGGGGCGTGCAAGTGTGTCTGGACTCAGAACGGACAACGGAAGGAACGGGGAGAAACCGGACGGATGCAAGTTTTGAAAACATGATGATGCAATGCACATGATGACATGATAAGATGCAACATGCAAGCAAATGACATGGCAACGACGGCGAATAACTGGAAGACACCTGGCACATCGGTCTCGGGGCGTTACAACACTCCACCACTACGAGAGGATCTCGTCCCGAGATCTAGAATGGCACCGGAGGGAAAACGGAAGAGAAAGAGGAGAGGTAAAACTAAGTTGCTTCTTTGACAAACGAGTGAAACCACAACCTTGAGAGGTTGAATACATTCGAGACAGAATTCAACGAAGGTGAACAAGGTCGAAAACAGCCATTTAGAAAAGAGGAAGAAAGAACATTGCGAAAAAACCTTGAGGTTGAAGGGAAGATATATATTGAAAACACTCCGGTTAAGGAAGGGGATCAAGGAGAAACCAAATTTCGGGCAGCACTCCGGTTGAAAAGAAAAGGAATTGAATAATAACTTGATAGGATGAGATCTACTTGATGAAATCACAATACACTGCCTCCGTAACTATTGAATGAATGGAACAAGGGGTAAGAAAGATCTCAGACAGCACTCCGGTTGAGAAGGGAGTCAAAATTTGATACGATGAGAGAGCTCAAATGAAAACACGACACTCCGGTTAAGAAAGGGATGCAAGACTTGATAAGGCGAAAAGAACTTGAACAAAGGGGCACAATACTCCGGTTAAGCAAGATAGGGAAGGAATAAGAGTGATATAATTTGGACAGCACTCCGTCTATAAATGGAAGGAATTGAAGTTGACAAGATGAGAGGATGCTTGAAAAAAAAGGACACAACACTCAGATAAAAGTATAGGCATGGAAAGATCATGATCTTTGACAAAACGAGCTGATGGGTGAAAATAACAACATTGCAATACCTCCGGAACGAAAGAATAGAAGATAGATAATAGAAATAGGAGAATGGAGACGAAAATGCCAACTTCTGTCACAAAGAGTTGGAAAGGCATCTTTAGGGGAAGGGTTGAACGGAGTTGTTGGAAAAACCACCAACGAAAAGAATAGGTTGATATGTTCTTATGGAATACATCTCGAATTATGAGGTGACAACCTGCTACTCACGGGAAGAAGAATTGAATTGATAAGAACAAGGAGACAGCAACTTATTTCACCGGGAGGATAATTGAAGAACTTGGGTCATTTATAAGCACCATAATTAGCAACAATCCTAAGGGAAGGCTTTAGGTGAAATATAACCCAAGATAATTCCAATGATGAGATTGATGGATTTAAAATATCTCAATCTTGACAACATGTGAATCATGACAATATGAACTCAAATTATCAAGAATGACATAATACCACCTCCAATGATACGAAAGAAAGAATAATTGCACTCCGGGTTGCAATACGAAGAAAGCTTGAGTTTCTGTGAAAAGAAACTTGATGAACATTTAGAGAATGAATTAAATCCTTTATGAACCAACATGTAGAGCCTCCATGAAGAACTCCGGTAATAAAAGAATGATCCAAAATAATTGAATGATGAAAAGAATAAGATTGAAGCCTCGCAATGATTTAGATAGAGATCTCCGTGATGATATAATTGAAAGAGGTTGGAACTCCGGGAAAAGATAAGATGAACAATTGAGATCAAGAATTTTTGATGAGCCTCCGGAATAGGGAATTAATCATTTGAAACAAGAATAAGAATTGTGTTATGCTTATCCTTCACCAATTAAATTGATGACAATCAACGGATTTGGCATATTACTTATCCTCGTATCAAGGATTAAGAGAGATATACATAAACTCGAGAAAATCTTCAACGAACCATCGGTAGGATAGAAACAATCTCGAATGACGAAACTTGAAGAGAATGGTGCAAGGTTGAAAGAAGAATCTTCTTCGGTCTTCTAAACTGAGAAAGACGACGAGAAATACCACCAAAAATTATTTAGACACTCCGGAATGATTAAAAGAGGAGAGGTTGAGACAAAGATGAAAAGAATTGACAGCTCTTGAGAAGAAATTTGACTGATGATAAATCATTCTTACGTCAAACTTCGAAAGAATTTAATGGTAGCTCCAGGAAAAATAAGAAGAGTCAGGTAAGATCTTGGGAAAATACCTGTGGGTTAGGGCCCACTCAAAATAAACACCGTAGAACGATTTAAAAGAGAGAAAGCACCGGTTGAATTAAATGACTTGAATGAGATACCAATCTCGAAAGAGCTTGAACGAATGTAGAGTGGAAACACGAATCTTCGAGATATCTTGAGCACTCCAGAATAATTGAATAGCGAGAAATTAATTATTAAGAGGTGCACCGGTATGGAAAGGCATTGAAATGAGGAAAAGAATATGATCAAACACCGAAAGCTTGAATTGGTTCCACCGGAGAAGAAAAGAATGAATAATGGTGAACTAGAAACTCCGTTAAAATCTTCATGAGAATCACCGGATAAGAATATGAAGAAAAAGAATGGAGAGACTTCCCTCAATAAAATGGATAGTGATTAAGAAATCTGAATCCTTGAAGAAAAAAGGTGGGTGGGAGGGAAAACAAAGGCAACTTGGAGACGGATGGAACAAACACCGTAGAGAAGAACTGATACTTGATCTTGCGAATGTTGAAATGATCGGATCCACTTGAAGAGGAGCACACCGGTGAAAAGGATTGACATGACAATATCGATGATCGAGAAGGATTAGTATTCACATCGGAGTATGAGAACACCGCTTAGGGAAAGGTATGGAATCAACATTTGACTTCGAAGCAACTCGAATACCACAACTCAAAACAAAATAAAGAATTAGCTTGCAAAATAAGCCGGAACAAACATATGATAGAGATTTCGTCTGAAGTTTTCATGGTGGGACCTACACGGGCTCGATCGTACAGCACCATCATGTACAAGGCAGTGCACATGACATACGAAGCGTCCCCGAGTCAGCATAGCCAAGGACTCTTTAAGACACAACGAGACCACTGTAAAACAGACCGTGAATAGGCGAACCACTAGACGTTGAACCCCAATTTCATATCATACATCTGTCGGAAAGATATCCTAAGAGCTACTTGAATTCCCACCTATTAAACTCCCGAAACTTTCTGGTTATGCAATCAGGTGTTGGGGATACAGGGGAAGCATAATATCTCACCCAAACTAACCAATCCTACATCCGGCTGTATCCATCCTTCAACACATAACCAAGAAACCTTCGGAAACCATCTACCTCAACCTTCGAAAAGCATTCGTTATACAAGTTATGGCGATACTCCCGAACTCCCGCCCCAGTACTGGGTGGCGTCGAGGTTATCTCACCAACGAACTGCATAAAAGAGATTTTCGATGTCGCGAACATATCTCAAGTATACCAGAATTGCAACGATAAAATTATGATGACAACACCTCAGAGCTCAACTCCCCGGGACACTTCCACTAAACCCCTGACAGGAGGCACCAAGACAATGTTCTCATCATAAAACCATCGGAACGATTCCAAGATACCCGCGTGATCCTAAAAAAATTAGTGAAATTTGAGAAGAGAAGAGTCAAAACTCTACGTCAGGATGACTTACCAGAGCGATGAGGAGACTGGGAAGTAAAAAGAATTCCTAAGCTCTCCGATATATAATTCCTAAATGACTCAAAACATTTTTCTAGACACAACTCGGCCACTAAAAACGATCAATCAGTGGGGGCTCCTAAGGTCGAGGAAGGCTCTGATTACCAACTTGTAACACCCTTGATGCGACTATATCTCCCACGTGTCGAGGCACGACTTAGAGACATAATTGCATTGAAGGCAATGTCACAAGTGAGGTAATCTTCACACAACCCATGTAATACAATAGGGGAAAAAGTTACATAGTTGGCTTACAATCGCCACTTCACACAATTACATGAATAAAGCATTACATCATCCAAATACACTCATGGTCCGACTACGGAACCAAAATAAAAGAAGAACCCCAAATGCGACAAAGGTCCCCGATCGACCCCAACTAGGCTCCACTACTGATCAACTACAACGAAACTACACAAATGAACAAGGTCTTCAACGAGCTCCTCCTGAGCTTGGTTGCGTCATCTGCACGAACTCATCGGCACCTGCAAGCTGGTTTTGGAAGTATCTGTGAGCCACAGGGACTCAGCAATCTCGCACCCTCGCGATCAAGACTATTTAAGCTTATGGGTAAGGTAAAGGTATGAGGTGGAGCTGCAGCAAGTGACTAGCATATATGGTGGCTAACGTACGCAAAAGAGAGCGAGAAGAGAAGGCAAAGCACGGTCGATAAAAGTATGATCAAGAAGTGATCCTGGACTACCTACGTCAAGCATAACTCCAACAACCGTGTTCACTTCCCGGACTCCGCCGGAAAGAGACCATCACGGTTACACACGCGGTTGATTCATTTTAATTAAGGTCGACTTCAGGTTTTCTACAGCCAGACGTTAACAAACTCCCATCTGCCCATAACCATGGGCACGGCTTTCGAAAGTTCAAATCCCTGCAGGGCGTCCCAACTTAGCCCATGACAAGCTCTCACGGTCAACGAAGGAATAGACCTCCACCCGAGACGTTCCGATCAGACTCGGTATCCCAGTACAACAAGACATTTCGACAGGGTAAAACTAAACCAGCAACACCGCCCGAATGTGCCGACAAATCCCGATAGGAGCTGCACATATCTCTTTCTCAGGGCACACTCAGATGAGCGCTCCATACAACTAAAACCAAACCTCGAGTTTCCCCGAGGGGGCGCTGCACAGGACTCTAGTTCGGACCAACACTCAGAGGAGCACTGGCCCGGGGGGGTAAAATAACGATGACCCTCAGGAGCGCGACTCCCAAGGGAAAAGAAAAGGCTAGGTGGCGAATGGTAAAACCAATGTTGGGCATTGCTGGAGAAGCTTTACTTAAGGCGAACTGTCAAGGGGTTCCCATTATAGCCCAACCGCGTAAGGGACACAATATCCGGGAACATAACACCGATATGACAGAAACTAGGGCGGCAAGAGTGGAACAAAACACCAGGCATAAGGCCGAGCCTTCCACCCTTTACCAAGTATATAGATGCATTAATTAAATACGATATATTGTGATATCCCAACAAGTAAACATGATCCAAAAAGGAACGATCTCCATGTTCCAACAAGGAACAAACTTCAATCTTCACCTGCAACTAACAACGCTATAAGAGGGCTGAGCAAAGCGGTAACATAGCCAATCAACGGTTTGCTAGGACAATGGTGGGTTAGAGGCTGAACATGGCAATTGGGAGGCTGACAAGCAAGTGGTAGGCATCGTAGCATTGGCATAGCAAAAGAGTGAGCAAACTAGCATAGCAAAGATAGTAGTGATTTCGAGGGTATGATCATCTTGCCTGAGATCCTGCAAGGAAGAAGAATGAGTCCATGAAGAAGACAAACGGACGAAGTTGAACGGATCCTCACAAGCTCGACGTTACCGGAATCAACCCGAGGAAGCAATCACCGGAAAAGAAGAACACAACATAGTAAACAACCAACACATCAACATGGCATGATGCACAAACAAGTATGATGCATGTCCGGTTTAAAGAGGCATGGCATGGCAAAGTGCACAAACAACACTACAAGTTAAGTGGAGCTCAATATGCGACGGGGTTGCATATTGAAGAAAAACACCACATGACTTATTTAGTTCTCTCTCGTTTATGTACCCAACAATATTAAATGTTGATTAACATGTCAAGGGGTGAAGCAAATGAAAACTACCTATCTAGTCAAGGTTAAATGAGGCCGGAAGCAACGAACAACAATTCCGGAAAATCCTCATATGCATAATTTAAGGTTTGGTACGGTTCTTCCCTAAACACAATTTTAGAGTTGTTAAACATGCAAAGTGAGTACACCATGTTAAACTAGGCAAAATTCCACCCCATTTACATATAAAGTTTATTTAATTCGGAGCTACGGTTGAATAGTTATGAATTAAGTTATTTTTGCATGGCATAGAGCAAAAATTAATCAAACAACATTTTAGACATTTTAGGCATGGATGAAAGTTGCATATTATTAAACTACACAAATTTCTGAGCATTTTTCATATATAAAACACTTTAATATGATGCATCGTTTGTAAGTAATAATATGCATGTTGCCTAGGGGGTTTTCTGCAAAACCGGCAGCCTCAGGATAATTAGACAAATTCACAGGGCATGAAAAAAAAACATGAGCAGGCTGAATCTGGGCGGATTGGGGGGCTGCTCACAATGGGCCTTCGAGGCCTTGGCCCGTTCGGTGGGTGGAAGAGGTGCGACTGGGCCATGGCAACGAAGCAGGCTGGGCCTGGCGCTTGCTTCGTTCGGTCAACGCGGCTGGGACGAGCGACTGCGGTGGATCCACGCGAGACAGGGGCGCCTCGTCCTCCCTGTAGAACGAAGCAGAGGAGGGGCTTGGCTGGGTTAACGCCGGCGCGAGGCAGATTGGGACTTGGCGCGGCGGTGCTCGGGCGGACGAGGTGGTCCAGCGGTAACCACGGCGAGGCCGCAGCAGCGGGTTATGGACGGGGAGGTCGCGGCTCGTGGCGTGCGGAGCTCCGGTGCTCGCGCCATGGCGGACTCCATGAACTTGGCGCGGGGACGACAGGCGACCGGAGTTAGGGCCCCGGCGAGCTCCTGCCAAAACGATGGGGACAGGCGGCGCGAAGGATCGGGAGCTCCTCTCCCGATCGAGCGGAGACTGCAGGACGCAGAGGCGCGACACTGGAGATGGCGGGGAGCTCCTGCTCAAAACAGAGAGAGATCAGGAAGTGAGAGAGAGAAAAGGAGGAAGAAGGGGAGAGCAAGGGAGGAGGGCGAGGGAGTCTGGCCTGGCGACTTGGGCAGGGAAGCGCGCTGGAGCTTCGGGCGTCCAGATCGGGCACGGAGGACGGCGTACGGGGACGAGGGGTTGGTCAGGCAGGGCTGTGGTGATTGGCTCATTGGGGAAAACGAGAGTGGGAGGAATTTTTGGATCGGGAGGGGATGCTGCTGGTTCGGTGTGGAATCCGATGAAGAGAGTGGCGGCGGTGGGATGGATCCCTAGAAATTTGGATTTGGTCTAGGGTTAGACTAGCTATATATTAGGTGGATTTTTGGATGGGGGCATCTGGTCCCTCCGATTTAAAACGGACGGTCGCGAAATAAAAGCTTAGGGAGACCAAATGAGAAAACGGTGACGTTTTGTAGACGTTTGGGAATGATCCGGACACAGCGGTGACGACTGCCCGGGTCGGGTCTGAGACAATTTCGGACGCACACGTGAGGGGAGGCCGCGAGCTGACGAGAGAGGTTAGGTAGGGCCTGGCAGTGAGTAGTGGGCTGTGTAGACGGGCTCGAGCTGAGAGAAGAGAAGAGAGGGAGGCCCGGCGACTATTTCCGAAGACCGAAAACGTCCGACGTTAGACCGGCTACTATTGTCGCTATATTTATCCGTTGGGGCATCAAACGATCTCCGAATGCGATGAAACTTGACAGGCGGTCTATCTACACTATAATAAGACCACACGTCAACTCTCATCCCATTCCGAGAACATTTTCCGGCCACTCATAAAATACTATTTCGGACATGCCGCGGGCGCGTGCAAGTGTGTCTGGACTCAGAACGGACAACGGAAGGAACGGGGAGAAACCGGACGGATGCAAGTTTTGAAAACATGATGATGCAATGCACATGATGACATGACAAGATGTAACATGCAAGAAAATGACATGGCAACGACGGCGAATAACTGGAAGACACCTGGCACATCGGTCTCGGGGCGTTACAGATTGCCTATTTTTCTTTTGGACTGCCACCCAGGCTCAAAGGGATCATGAGATTATTCATACTAGAAACTTCCGTGTGCAGCCACAAGCTACTATGGGCTCTAGCATAGTTGACTAAGTCGTGCGAACTCTTACAATGGTAGACTAGCAGATGTAGGGGATGTAGGTTGGTACGGTCTACCCGTTCGTAAGGTGCTAGCGCTTCTGAAAGACTGTGTCTCGGTCATTCATTTCTCAAACATCATGTAGTGCGAGAATTCCAACGGAGGAGATCGAGTCTTGTGGGGAAAAGTGCGCAAACCTCTGCAGAGTGTATAAACTAATCATGGTTAGCCGTGTCCCTGGTTATGGACATCTTGAGTATATAGTACTTGGATTATCATGTGAATCTCATCATGTTACTCTAATTAATTTGTTGGGTTCTTAATGACAATGTTTAATTGGGATTGAGAGGGTGTCTACACTCTCAATGTTTAACAACCACCATGATAGTTAAATAAAATTTATTCCTTTGAAGTAGGGAAAATTGGCTTTACGCAAAACTGTAACCATAGAGCTTTCCACCAGCCAAATATGCATGTAGTATAGCCTTATTCCATTATTGCTCTCTATGTGTTACATTGCCAGCATATTCCATGTGCTGACCCGTTTTCGGGCTGCAATGTTCATGTTGCAGACTTTTCAGACGACGAGTAAGGTGCTTTTAGGTCGTGGTTCTATACTCAGTGATTGTAATAAGTTCTCTTTTGAGACACTCGATGTAATAAGTGTGTATTTGCTACTCTGTTATAAATCCTTCAAGTACTGTGTGGTGTCAGCATTACTGGTCCAGGGATGACACCTGAGCACAGAGATTGGACCGTTTGAGGTTTGGTCGCTACACCTGGCTGACTCTCCAGGCTGCTGGGTGATGTGACTGAGGTCAACGACATCCGGAGGCCGGACATATGTACCTTGGAAGTTGTTGTGAAAGGCATCTTCCAGGTCTTCCCAGTTGCCAATAGAGTTTTCTGGGAGGCTGTTTAGCTAGTGTCGGGTTGGTCACTTTAATTTTAGTGGGAGGTATCTGATGGCATGAAGATCATCACCGCGGGCCATATGAATTTGGAGAAGAAAATCCTCAATCCATACCGCGGGATCTGTTGTTCCATCATACGATTCGATATTCATAGGTTTGAACCCTTCTGGGAATTCATGCTCCATTACTTCATTAGTCAAGCAGAGGGGGTGTGCGGTGCCTCTATATCGAGCCAAGTCACGACGCAGCTCGGATGGAGTCCGTCTACGGTTTTTGGCCCGGGCGTGATTATGCTTGTCACATCCGGCTAGATAGCCATCGTCGCGCGTCGGTGCATGCCCCCGCGATCCGTAGATCGATCTAGTCTGACTTGCTCTATTGTCCAGGTCTTTCCGCAGGTCATATGTATATCCTCGAGCTGTTATGTCTCTACCCTTATGGCGATGTAGTATGGGATGGTGTTCGGCTTTAGTTGCCGTTTTGTCCCGGCCACAAGGTGGTCGGTCAGCCGCATTACACGCTGATGGCGCGGGCTCGAGGGCCTCGTCGTCAAATTGGGGTAGCAGTTTACGCTTCGGGTAACTTTTGATTGGGCGCTTGAGGCCATATTCCTCGGCTTCTAGGACATTAGTCCACCTATCGTTGAGCAAATCTTGATCAGCTTGAAGCTGCTGCTGCTTCTTTCTCAGGCTCCTTGCAGTGGCAATTAGCCGGCGCTGAAAGAGCTCCTACTTGAGAGGTTCCTTAGGTACGATAAAGTCTTCGTCATCGAGGGTCACCTCATCCTCGGAGAGTGGGAGATAATTACTATCCTCCGAGTCTTCGTTTACGGCCTGTTTGTCAGGGCTAACTTGCCCATCTTCCCGATCGTCCTGTTCGAAAGTTGGCTTGACGGGATCTCTTTGTCTTCAGCATCGTCCGGAGTGTTGTTGTCTCCTGTGCCGGTATTGCTGTCTTTTCCACGGCGTGATTTAGAGCAGCGTCGCTGACATCGGCGCTTTGGCTGTATCTCAAGAGGCTTATCCTCGACTGGATCTTCTTTATCATCGCCGTTACCCTCCTTGGGTGTGTCCACCATGTACACGTCATACAAAGAGGTGGTCGTCCAGCGTCCGGTAAACGGCGGGTTTTTGGCCTGCTCCTCTCTAGCATCGTCGTCCATACCGTCGATGTCTTTGGAGACGTAGTCGAGCATGTCAGTTAAGTCCTCGACAGTGGGTGGTGGGTGGGACATAAAATTCTCCGCCCTCGGCCCCTAGTCCGGGTTGGGCGTAGTTTGGAAATTGCCCCTCTGTAATGACGAGGGATTGCATTAAGTTCAAAGCCTCGCTTAAAGGCGAGGTTTGATTAGGGAGAAGAAAATCTGTGGAGTATGGCAGGAAGGAAACTCCTTGGCCGAGCTCACACGATGCTGACTCCGAGGGTTCGGAGCCAGTGTTCGGAGAAGAGTCCGGTTTTATGATGGTTGCCAGCGACACTACTTCCTCCTGCTCTCCCGTACTGGGTTTAGTGGCCGCAGATAGTCCGATAGGCTCGGTAATCCCGTCTTCGCACCTGGTGATGTGCTCCGGCTCAAAGGCCAGAGCGGAGGTAGGGGTCGTGAACCATTGGAAGATCAAGTCTCCTCGGATATCATCGACATAGTCCAGATTTCCAAAACTAATCTGGTGACCTGGGGCATAGTTGTCGATCTGCTCTAGATGGCCAAGTGAGTTGGCCCGCAGTGCGAAGCCGCCGAACACAAAGATCTGACTGGGGAGGAAAACCTCCCCCAGGGCAGCACTGTTGTAGATGATTGATGGAGCCATAGAACCTTCTGGTGACGATGCAGTGGAACTCTCAATGAAAGCACCAATGTCGGTGTCAAAACCGGCGGATCTCGGGTAGGGGGTCCCGAACTATGCGTCTAGGGTCGATGGTAACAGGGGACAGGGGACATGATGTTTACCCAGGTTCGGGCCCTCTTTATGGAGGTAATACCCTACTTCTTGCTTGATTGATCTTGATGAATATGAGGATTACAACAGTTGATCTACCACAAGATCGTAATGGCTAGACCCTAGATGTCTAGCCTGTATGATTGTGATTGCCTCTACGGACTAAACCCTCCGGTTTATACAGACACTGGAGGGGCCTAGGGTTGTACAGAGTCGGTTTACAAAGGAAGGAATCTGCATATTCGACGCCAAGCTTGCCATCCACACAAAGGAGAGTCCCATCCGGACACGGGAGGAAGTCTTTTGTCTTGTATCTTCATAGCCCATTAGTCCGGCCCATGTTACATAGTCCGGACGCCCGAGGACCACTTAATCCAGGACTCCCTCACTTGGTGTCGTCCACCTCGCAAGGGTCTTGAGTTGTTGTCGCGGAAGATGGGCCGTACCAGGCCGTGGGTGGAGCCACGCTCTGGGCCGCAGGCAGGCAAGTCTGGGCACCCCGGTCCCAGAATGCCGACATTTGGTGTGTGTTCTAGGCGTCCCCTCCCCACATATATATAGGTGGAAGGGGGAGGGGAGCAGCCATGGGGCGCCCCAAGTAGGAGGAATCCTACTTGGGGTCCTATCCCAATTCGCCCCCCCCCCCCTCCTTATTTCAGCGGAGAGGAAAAGGGAAGAGGGAAGGGAGGAAGGAAAGGGGGGCCGAATCCCCTCTCCGTTCTCCAATTCAACCTCCTGCATAAGGGGGGTCACCACCCCTTGTGGGCTGGTGTGCTCCCCTCTTATATCCCATAAGGCCCATTATTCCCCCGGGGGGTTTCCGGTAACCCACCCACCCCCCATACTCCGATAAATACTGGATACTATTCGGAACACTTCCGATGTCCGAATACTATCATCCTATATATCAATCTTTACCTCTCGACCATTTCAAGACTCCTCGACATGTCTGTGATCTCATCTGAGACTCTGAACAACATTCGGTCACCAAATCACATAACTCATATAATACTAAATCGGCATCAAACTGTAAGTGTGCGGACCCCATGGGTTCGAGAACTAGTAGACATGACCGAGACACCTCTTCGATCAATAACCAATAGCGGAACCTGGATGCTCATATTGGTTCCTACATATTCTACAAAGATCTTTATCGGTCGAACCGTAATGACAACATACGTTATTCCCTTTATCATCGGTATGTTACTTGCCCGAGATTTAATCGATGGTATCTTCATACCTAGTTCAATCTCGTTACTGGCAAGTCTCTTTACTCATTCCATAATACATCATCCCGCAACTAACTGATTAATCACTTTGCTTGCAAGGTTTCTTATGATGTCTATTACCGAGAGGGCCCAGAGATACCTCTCCGATACTCGGAGTGACAAATCCTAATCTCGATCTATGCCAACCCAACAAACTCCTTTGGGGATACCTATAGAGCACCTTTATAATCACCCAGTTACGTTGCGACGTTTGATAGCATACAAGGTATTCATCCGGTACCTCGGAGTTGCATAATCTCATAGTCGAAGGAATATGTATTTGACATGAAGAAAGCAATAGCAAGAAAACTGAACGAAAAAAATGAAAAGCTAACGGATGGGTCATGTCCATCACATCATTGTCCTAATGATGTGATCCCGTTATCAAATGACAACTCATGTCTATGGTTAGGAAACCTTAACCATCTTTGATCAACGAGCTAGTCAAGTAGAGGCTCACTAGGGACACAATGTTTGTCTATGTATTCACACATGTATTAAGGTTTGCAATCAATACAATTCTAACATGAATAATAATCATTTATCATGAATAAGGAAATATAAAATAATAACTTTATTATTGCCTCTAGAGCATATTTCCCTCAGTCTCCCACTTGCACTAGAGTAAATAATATAGTTCACATCACCATGTGATTTAACACCCATAGTTCACATTGCCATGTGACAACACCCCATGAGTTTACTACAGTCAATAATCTAGTTCACATCGCCATGTGATTAACACGCAAAGAGTACTAAGGTGTGATCATGTTTTGCTTGTGAGAGAGGTTTAGTCAATAGGTATGTCTGATACGTCCATATTGCATCATGTTTACTTACTATTATTTATAATGCTTTTATGCATAATAATGCTTTTTGGAGTAATTCTAATGTATTTTCTTTCAAAATATGCAAGGTACACACAAAGAGGGAGAATTCCGGCAGTTGGAAAACTAGACCTGACAAAGCTACGTCAGGCTACCTATTCTGCACAACTCCAAATGAGCTAAAACTTTACGGGGAATTTTATGGAATATATAAGAAATATTGGAGTCAATAAGTACAAGAGGGGGCCCACCAGGTGGGCACAACCCACCTGGGTGCGCCAGGGAGCCCAGGTGCGCCCTGGTGGGTTGTGCCCTCATCGGCCCACCTCTAGTGCCCATCTTCTTGCTCAACTTTTGGTATATAAGTCATTTTGACCTAGAAAAAATAAGGAGAGGACCTTTGGGACGGAGCGCCATCGTCTCGAGGTAGAACTTGGGCAGGAGCACTTTTGCCCTCCGGCGGAGCGATTCCGCCGGGGGAACTTCCCTCCCGGAGGGGGAAATCATCGACATCATCATCACCAACAACACTCCCATCTTGGGGAGGGCAATCTCCATCAACATCTTCAACAACACCATCTCCTCTCAAACCCTAGTTCATCTCTTGTGTTCAATCTTTGTACCAGAACTATAGATTGGTGCTTGTGGGTGACTAGTAGTGTTGATTACATCTTGTAGTTGATTACTATATGATTTATTTGGTGCAAAATTATATGTTCAGATCCATTATGCTTGTTAATACCCCTCTGATCTTGAGCATGTTTATCACTTGTGAGTAGTTACTTTTGTTCTTGAGGTCGCGGGAGAAATCATGTTGCAAGTAATCATGTGAACTTGATATGTGTTTGATATTTTGATAGTATATATGTTGTGATTCCCTTAGTGGTGTTGCTACCTCTTGAGCACTGCGTTGGATTTCCTTGAAGAGGAAAGGATGATGCAGCAAAGTAGCGTAAGTATCTCCCTCGGTTTTTGAGAACCAAGGTATCAATCTAGTAGGAGGCTACGCGTGAGTCCCTTGTACCTGCACAAAACAAATAACTCCTTGCAACCAACGCGATAAGGGGTTGTCAATCCCTTCACGGTCACTTACGAGAGTGAGATCTGATAGATATGATAAGATAATATTTTTGGTATTTTTATGATAAAGATGCAAAGTAAAATAAAAGCAAAGTAAAAAAGCAAGGGAAATAACTAAGTATTGGAAGATTAATATGATGAAGATAGACCCGGGGGCCATAGGTTTCACTAGTGGCTTCTCTCAAGAACATAAGTATTTTACGGTGGGTGAACGAATTACTGTTGAGCAATTGACAGAATTGAGCATAGTTATGAGAATATCTAGGTATGATCATGTATATAGGCATCACGTCCGAGACAAGTAGACCGACTCCTGCCTGCATCTACTGCTATTACTCCACTCATCGACCGCTATCCAGCATGCATCTAGAGTATTAAGTTCATGAAAACTGAGTAACGCCTTAAGCAAGATGACATGATGTAGAGGGATAAATTCATGCAATATGATAAAAAAACCATCTTGTTATCCTCGATGGCAACAATACAATACGTGCCTTGCTGCCCCTACTGTCACTGGGAAAGGACACCGCAAGATTGAACCCAAAGCTAAGCACTTCTCCCATTGCAAGAAAGATCAATCTAGTAGGCCAAACCAAACTGATAATTCGAAGAGACTTGCAAAGATAAAAAATCGTACATAAAAGAATTCAGAGAAGATTCAAATATTGTTCATAGATAATCTTGATCATAAACCCACAATTCATCGGTCTCAACAAACACACCACAAAAAGAAGATTACATCGAATAGATCTCCACAAGAGAGGGGGAGAACATTGTATTGAGATCCAAAAAGAGAGAAGAAGCCATCTAGCTAATAACTATGGACCCGAAGGTCTAAGGTAAACTACTCACATTTCATCGGAGAGGCTATGGTGTTGATGTAGAAGCCCTCCGTGATGGATGCCCCCTCCGGCGGAGCTCCGGAACAGGCCCCAAGATGGGATCTCATGGATACAGAAGGTTGCGGCTGTGGAATTAGGTTTTTGGCTCCGTATATGATCGTTTGGGGGTACGTAGGTATATATAGGAGGAAGGAGTATGTCGGTGGAGCAACAGGGGGCCCACGATGGTGGAGGTCACGCCTGGGGGGGGGGGGGTAGGCGCGCCCCCCTACCTCGTGGCTTCCTCCTTTATTTCTTGATGTAGGGTCCAAGTCTCGTGGATCATGTTCATTCCAAAAATCACGTTCCCGAAGGTTTCATTCCGTTTGGACTCTGTTTGATATTCCTTTTCCGCGAAACTGTGAAATACGCAAAAAAACAGCAATTCTGGGTTGGGCCTCCGGTTAATAGGTTAGTCCCAAAAATAATATAAAAGTGGATAATAAAGCCCAATAATGTCGAAAACAGTAGATAATATAGCATGGAGAAATCAAAAATTATAGATACGTTGGAGACGTATCAGGTGACATGTGAATGTCGACTACATGACACTTCACCATATTTGGGCATAAGGGAATGCATTGTGGAGTAGTTATTAGATGATGGGTTGTGAGAGTGACAGAAGCTTAAACCCTACTTTATGCGCTATTCCGTAAGGGACCGATTGGATCCAAAAGTTTAATGCTATGGTTAGAATTTTTTTCTTAATACTTCCCTCGTAGTTGCGGATGCTTGCGAGGGGGTAAATCGTAAGTAGGAGGTTTATTCAAGTAAGAACAGCAGCTAAGCACTGGTCCACCCACATATCAAATTATCAAAGTAGCGAACATGAATTGAATCAACATGATGAAAGTGACTAGATGAAATTCCCGTGTACCCTCAAGAACGCTTTGCTAATTATAAGAGACCGTTTTGGCCTGTCCTTTACCTCAAAAGGATTGGTCTACCTTGCTGCCCGTTTTTACTATTATCATTACTTGCTCATTACAAATTATCTTGCTATCAAACTACTCTGTTACTTACAAGTTTAGCACTTGCAGACATTACCTTGTTGAAAACCACTTGGCATTTCCTTCTGCTCCTCGTTGGGTTCGACACTCTTACTTATCGAAAAGGCTAAAATTGATCCCATATACTTGTGGGTCATCAAGGCTATTTTCTGGCACCGTTGCCGGGGAGTGAAGCGCTCTTGGTAAGTGGAAATTGGTAAGGAAAAATTATTACTATGTGCTGAAAATATTGTCACTTGTTACTATGGAAAACAATCCTTTGAGGGGTTTGTTCGGGGTATCTTCACCTCGACTGGAACCACAATTATTTACCCCCTCAACCTAATGCACCTACTAAAAATATTGAATATGAAATTCCTTCGGGTATGATAGAACAACTGCTAGCTAATCCTTATGCAGGAGATGGAACCGAACATCCTGATATGCACTTGATATATGTGGAAGAAATTTGCGGATTGTTTAAGCTTACAGGTTTACCTGGAGATGAAGTGAAGAAGAAGGTTTTCCCTTTATCTTTGAAGGGAAAACCATTGGCATGGTATAGGCTACGTGATGATATTGGATCTTGGAACTGGAATCAATTGAAGTTGGAATTTCACCAAAAAAATTATCCTATGTGTCGCCGGATTTCCGCGGCCACCTATGGGACCGGGCGGCCCCTTGTTGGTTTGGCAGGGGGACGACGCATTGCACAAAGAGCAGACCAGCATACGGCCGCGCAGCAGAGAGCACACAATTGATTTACCCAGGTTCGGGCCACCGCGAGGCGTAAGACCCTACTCCTGCTTTACTGGATTGGTAGAAGAATGAATGTGGTGGTGCGTAGTACACTTACGTGGCAAAGTTTGCCTGCAGCGACTACGTGCATGTGATGGCTTGGGGTTATCAACTGTCCAACCTTATACCCCCCCTACAAGTGTCATGGGCCTCCATTTATAGATTAAGGGGTCACCATAGTGGCAAAGTGGTCATTATCCATCGATATGATAGCAAACAGTGCTATCATACCTAACTCTGCGGGCTGACAGGGTGCATTAAGTGCGCCGCTTAGTGTCACATCACTGGGCACTTGGCAAGGCCTGCCGGGCTATCTTGCCAGCTCCGCACCAACTCTCTTGACACGTCGCAGGACGGGCGTCACCTGTAGGCTTTTCTGTAGGAAATGGCTGCCATGTGGCGAATGGCTGCCACTTAATCATCTTGCGGCTTGACACCGCACTGATTGACGACATGAGTCGTGCTTGAGTGGTTGGTGGGGCGGTTCTGCTCCCGCCATCCCCGGCAGGCTCTGCCGGGGAGCCTCGAGTGCTTGATTCTGGTGGTGGCATCGTCCCTTGTCGGGCTCGCCTGCCCGGCAAGTGAGGCCCTTCTCTTGCTGATATCTTGCTCCTTAGGCTCAACCTTGGTCCTTCTGAGCTGCATGTTGGTTGTTTTCCAATCTCTGACTTAAGTTGGTGCTTCGATCTTGATCTTGTGCATGTGCACAGTTGGTCAACAGACCCAGGGTTTGTTGCACCGACAGAAGCCCCCGGGCCTGCCCCGAACGTGCTGCTGAGCATCGTCAGGGTAGGTCCTAATAAGTGCACACACAAAGTTTGCCGAAGGGGTTGACCCCTTAAGTTTTCTGTTGCTGCTTCACCGGCCTTGATCCCGGGCCAGTTTTCAATTTTCCCGCGTGTGGCATAAAGTCAATAGTGGTGGGGTTGCTCCGGTAATGGCCCGTGAATGACTTTAATGCATGGGGTAGAAACAACCAATTTACTCTTCCCACAGTGCGCCCTTATCCTTAGCCACGTACGCAACATGCATCGCACGGGGTAGGTAGCGGAGGCGCGTATCATGGGAGAGTACCTTGGGAAGGGCCCGCCCGTCTTGAATTAGCGGAGGGGGGCAATGACCACTCATGGATGGAGCCGCTGCCCCTCCCCGCTCAACCTATAAAAGGGAGGAGCGGAGGAGGGAGGAGTCATCCATTTTCATGGTCCCCCTCTCCTCATCTTCCGCTTCTGCTGGTCATGCTTGAGAAGGAAGCCTGGGGCCAGCACCCGGGCTCCTATTTGTGATCTCCCTTGGACCTGAAAGGAAGGTTCAGGCGGTGCGGCGCTGACGTCGGGAGTGGCAACCCTGGCGTGCTTCTCGCTGGGTCGCCCATGGCCTTGACTTTAGTGGAAGGGGATGCGATCAACACCACGTCGCGGCTCGAGGAGGGAACGACACGTGGTAGTCGACCGCTCCCCATTTTTCTTCCCTTCGCAGTGTCGGGGAGGAGTCGTAGAAGAGATTCGCCACCAACGGGGGCGAATCTGGCTCCTCCTCGACGCGGTTTTCTTCGTTGGACAGGAAGGCTCCTTGCTTTCTCACACGTCTTCGGGGCGTGCGGTGACTTCTAACGTCATGTCTCCCGAGGACGACCATGCTCTCTGGGGGGTTTAGAGAGCATGGTGCCCGGCGTGGCGGTCGCAACGAGGTCTTCGGGTGGTAGCGATGTGGATGGCACCGGCAACCCATGACGCATCAAGAACGGGGATGACCATTCTGACGAGTCGTGTTTGCCGATGATTCCGTGCCACCCATCTGGTCCTCTGGCAGCGTCACCATCCACGCCTGCCCTCCGGTTTCTTCCTCCCTGCCAAGGAGCGATGCCACCCTGATCCTGGGGAAGCGCCGAATCCCAGTTGTGCACGCCTTCGGCCCCTTCGACCTCTTCGTATAGGAGATGGACAAGGGAAAAGGCGTAACGGGGCACTTATCTTTTTTCATTCTTAAACTAGCCGGCACTTGCCAATTTTAATTCAAATAGTGTAATCTCTCAATTCCATCTTTGTGTTCTATAGTGCTTGTACTTGTATTCGCATGTCAATGAAAGAAATAAACCTTGACGAGAACTCATGCATGTATATGTCCATGCAGAGGTGGAGTGCCTCTTTATTGTAGTTAAACGAGTTTTCCCGGCAGGATATCCTGTCGGCACCCTTTTCGTCTACCGGAGAACCATGTCTGCCGGGGAACAGACCGAGGCGCCAGCCCCCCGCCCACTCCCTTTTCACCAAGGGCCACTGCGACCATCCAGGCCAAAGCAACGTTCGAGCCAAGGATGGGAGCACCCTAGTTTCAAGAGAGCGGTGAGGTTTCTCTATGCACAAGTTATAGCTTACAGAACACTAATGGATAAGAGGTAAACTTATCTGTTTGGCTTGCCAGGGACCATGCTGTCATGCAATCTTCTCGTCCCATGTCGGAGTCAAGTTCACGGAAGGAACCTGCAACTCCATGTAGATGAGAATGAATGCAGGATGCAGTCCTATCTATATGCATATGCAAGTGCTCATGAAATGCTTATGCAGTGATGTGGATGTGCTTGTGCATGTATGCGATCTCGATCGGAGGCCCCCACAACCCTTCTTTATTTTACCTTGCACAGGGTCATCGCCCTGGCTTTGTACAAGGGGTTACATGCAACTGAGGCAAGGCCTGTACAAATGGGTGGCTGTCGGGTGGTGCCCGACAGCCTCGATCCTTACGGGTAGTACTTACAAAGATGCTCAATATTCCATGAGTTTTGCAACTATGTGCCATCTCCGGTGTCCAGACGGACTGCGCCAGGTCTGGTGACTCGTACCACCCGGTAAGGGCCTTCCCACTTTGGTGATAACTTGTTTGTACCCTTGGCGGACTATACGCGCCTAAGGACAAGGTCACCTTCCTCAAAACACCGGGTATGAACCCTACGGCTATGATAGCGACGCGGGGCTTGCTGGTAGCGTGCAGCACGCGTAGCAACTCGGAGACGGTTCTCCTCGAGTAGCACAGCATCGTCACACCGGTGCTGATCTTGCGCTACTTCATTGTAGGCAAGCAATCGAGGGGACCCGTAAATGAGTTCCATGGGGATAAATGCTTCTGCCCCATGGACCAGAGAGAAGGGAGTCTGCCCGGTAGCTCGGTTAGGTGTTGTTCTAAGGGACCAGAGAACTACCGGCAGCTCCTCGATCCACCACCTGCCGTGCTTTTGCAGCGTATCGAAAGTTCTTGTCTTGAGTCCACGAAGCACTTCAACATTCGCCCTCTCAGCTTCTCCATTGCTCCGGGGGTGTGCCACAGAAGCGAATGAAATTTTGCATCCGAGGGTGTGAACATAGTGCATGAAGGCGTGGCTCGTGAACTGGGTGTTGTTGTCTGTGATGATCCTTGTCAGAACTCTGAAATTACACACCAATTCTTTCAAGAACTTGATTGCTAACTCAGCAGTCACCTTTCTCATGGCAGTCACTTCCGGCCACTTTGTAAACTTTTTGATGGCAACGAACAAGAATTCAAAGCCCCTGATTGCTCGAGGGAAGGGGCCGAGGATATCAAGCCCCCAGACTGAAAATGGCCATGATAGAGGGATTGTCTGAAGGGCTTGGGCAGGCAAATGTATTCTCTTGGAATGGAATTGACAGGCTTCACATTTGGTGACAAGCTCAACTGCATCTTGGAGGGCTGTGGGCCAATAGAATCCTTGTCGGAATGCTTTCCCAACTAATGCCCTTGATCCAATGTGCGAGCCGCACATTCCTCTCTGAATCTCAGCCAGCAGTTCCTTTCCATCCTCCCGGCAAACACACTTCAATTTCACACCGTTGGGCCTCCTTCTGTACAGAGTGTCATTGACAAACTAATACATACTGGCCCTCTGGGCTACTCTTTCAGCTTCATCATGATTGTCGGGGAGTTCTCCGTTTTGGAGGAAGTGGACAATGTGCCTTGCCCAAGTTGGAGCCTGAGGCTCGGCAACGAGGACTAGCAGCACCTCCTCGGCTGCGGGAGCACCAGCCTCGTTCATGGGGTCCGTAGGCCCAGCTGGAGGGGGTGGTCCGGCAGGCTGTGAGGAGTTGTTTCCAACAGGGTCTCTGCCAGGAGCGGGTGGCTCTGCCGCGAGAGGCTTACCGTAGTCCATATTTCTCCTTTTCCGGGCCATTGTGGCTGGTGATACGGTGGGTTGAGAGAGATGGACAACAAAAGTTCCTTGTTCCACAGGAAGCTTCTGCGCAGCACACTTTGACAGGTGATCAGCTATGTTGTTTTCCGCACGGGGTACGTGCTCTGTTTGTAACCCGTCAAAGTGCTCCTCCAATCTCCTTACTTCCTCAACGTATGCTTCCATCAATGGGCTTTGGTAATCCTTGTTGACTTGTCTCACCACGAGCAGTGAATCTCCTCGAATGATCAGCTTCTTAATCCCCAATTCTGCTACAATCATAAGCCCAACAAGGAGCCATTCATACTCTGTTGTATTGTTGGTGGCTTCTTCCCAAGTAAAGTGCATCTGGACGACGTACTTCAAGTGCTCCCCGGAGGGGGCAACAAGAAGCACGCCAACCCCTGCACCTTGTAGGGAAAAAGCACCATCAAAATACATAATCCATTCTTGGGGTGATTCCTTGTCGGGGAGAGTTGTCTCTGTTCTTTCCTCATCAGGGGTTGGCATCCATTCTGCAATAAACGCTACCAATGCCCTGCTCAAAATAGTTGAAGTGCTCTCAAACTTCAAACCAAAGTTGGATAACTCCAAAGCCCATTCCACTATTCTGCCAGTTGCCTCAAGGTTTCGGAGTATTCTTTGCAACGGGAAATGAGTGACAACCGTGATCTCATGGGCTTGGAAGTAGTGGTGTCATTTCCTTGAGGCCATAATGAGACCAAAGATCAACTTTTGCACGCCAGAGTACCTCGATCTAGGCCCCTGTAATAAGGAACTGACGAAGTACACTGGGAATTGCACCACTTTCTCCCTTGACGCGTCCTTGGGGTTGCTCTCATTGTCGTGCTCACTACTGTCCTGATCCTTTTCTGACTCTGCCGTGATCCGACCACTTTCTGCCTCATCCACCTCTCGTTGTGCTACCAAAGCTGCATTGACCACTTGGTTGGTTGCCGCCAAGTATAGCAACAATGGTTCTTGGGGTTTAGGTGCAACCAAGGTAGGCACAGATGATAGGTAGGCTTTTAACTTGTGCAGAGTTGCATATGCCTCCGGGGTCCACTTCATAGGTCCCACCTTCTTCAAAACCTTGAAGAACGGCAGGGCACGCTCGGGAGACTTGGAGATGAATCTGCTCAGCGCGGCAACGCACCCCGTCAAGCATGTCACATCCTTAACTGTCCTTGGCGCCTGGATCTGCTCAATGGACTTGATCTTGTCGGGGTTGGCTTCGATCCCCCGATGGGACACAAAGAACCCAAGTAGCTTGCCGGAGGGAACACCAAACACACACTTATCCGGGTTAAGCTTCAAATTGATCTTGTGCTGATTGGCAAATGGCTCTTCCAAATCCTATATAAGGGTGGCCTTATCCTTGGTTTTGACCACAATATCATCCATATAAGCTTCTGTATTTCTGTGCAATTGTGGCTCAAAACCAATCTGGACTGCCCTAACAAAAGTGGACCCGGCACTCTTTAATCTGAACTGCATGCAGATAAAGCAGTACATACCACATGGAGTGATGAATGACGTCTTCTCTTCATCTTCCTTAGACATGAAGATCTGATGATATCCTAAGTATGCGTCTAGAAAGGAGAGCAAATCACATCCCGAAGTAGAATCCATGATCTGTTCGATGCGCGGCAAGGGAAATGGGTCCTTCGGGCAAGCCTTGTTGAGGTTTGTGAAATCAATGCAAATCCTCCACTTCCCATTAGCTTTCTGGACCACTACTAGATTTGCCAACCATGTAGGATGCAGTACTCCTCTGACCAAACCTGCTGCTTCCAACTTCTTGATCTCTTTGGCAATGAACTACTGCCTCTCCAAGGCCTGCTTCCGTACTTTATACTTGACGAGACGGGCATGTGGGCAGATAGCAAGGTGGTGCTCAATTACCTCACTGGGAACACCGGGCATATCAGATGGTTGCCAAGCAAACACATCGATATTTGCCCGCAGGAAGGCAACAAGCGCGCTTTCCTATTTTTCATCGAGGGTGGCGCTGACAGTGAAAGTACCATCAACGCCAGCCAGCCCTGTCGGGACCTTCTTCACTTGGGGTGCAGCAACCTTGGATCTCTTGCTGTTGGAACACTCCAGCACGTCGTCAACCGGTGTCGTGCACTCAAAGGGGGCACGCTTCCCGGACTCCTCGCCGGAGGTCCTACAATCCCTCTTCTTCCCTTTGCTTTCCTTGGCGGGAACTGCCACCGCCGCAGCCTCTGCAGCGACTGCATCCAAATACATCTTGTCCACACAGATAATTGCATCCTTCTCATCTAACAGGATAGTGAGGACTCCCAATGGCTCAGGCATTTTCAGGGTGTTGTAGGCATAATGGGATGCTGCCATGAATTTGGCCAGGGCTGGTCGTCCAAGAATCCCATTGTACGACATGGGGAGATCAACCACATAAAACACAATCTTCTCAGTCCGAAAGTTCAGCTCTCCCCCAAACGTCTCCGGCAACGTGATCTTCCCCTTAGGATGACTCCTGCCGGGGTTAACTCCTTGAAACGTGTCGGTGGCCTCTAGCTCCTCTTCTCCTATCTGAAGCTTGCTGATAACTGCTAGGGAAGTCAGATTCAACCCGGCCCCGCCATCCACTAACATCTTTGTGACCTTGAGGTTGTGAATTGTTGGGGAGACCAACAATGGCAAACACCCTACCACCATGGTGCGGCAAGGGTGATCCTCCTCATCAAAGATGATGGGCATGCAGGACCACTTGAGCGGCTTCCGGGCCTCTAGCGCTGGTTCCACAGCATTGACCTCTCGTGCCCATCGCTTGAGTTGGCGATGAGAGGTGTGCAAAGATGCACCTCCATCAATGCATAGGGCGTCAGTGGCCTTCTGAAATTCCTGCTCACCAGTTTCCTCTTCATCACTGACATCATCATAGGTTTCCTTCTCTCGGCCCCTGGCGGGCTTTCCTTGGTTCCAAAAGGGCTTGCCAGGGCGATTTGCTTCACTGCCTCGACCCTTACCGCCAGCAGCATTATGACATTTCTCCCTATCACGTTTATCATATTCTGCCCTCTGTCTCTTGACAAGCTGCTCAACTTGATAACACTCCTGAAGGTCGTGGCCTTTCGTCTGATGGATCTTGCAGTACGGCCCATCACCTTTCCCAACCTTTTTCCACGGCAGCGACTTCCCGGCAGGCAGTGCACGTGGTAGCTTCCTTGTCGGGGGCCTCAGCCTTGGCCTTCTTGTCGGTACTAGGTGTGCCCGAACCTTCTACAGTCATCACTGCCTGATCTCTTGGCTTCTTACTATGCTTATTGCACTTCCTCTAACTGGTTGATTCATCTTCATCATTTGAATCAACATTATTGCAATCTTGCTCTCCAGGCAACTTCCTTCCTTTTTCCATCCGGGCACATTTATCCACTAGTGTATATAGTTCTTTCACGGTCTTGGGCAACCGCACGTTCATTTTGGAACGAATGCGACTATTGCGCACATTGGACTGGAAAGCTGCTATAATAGCTGCCAGATGGATATTTGGAAAATTTAAATGAACTTTACAGAATCTCTGTAAATACTTACGGAGGGTTTGTCCTTCCTTCTGCTGGAGAAGTTGCAGGTCATTGGGCATGTCGTGCTCTTGGTGGCCACCGGTGAAGGCACCGATGAACTAGTGGCACAGGTATGCCCATGACAAAATGGAGTTCTCCGGTAGGTGCATCAGCCAAGACCTCACATTGTACTTGAGGGCCAAAGGGAAGTAGTTGGCGAACACCTTCTCATCTCTTCCCCCGGCAGCCTGAACAGCGATGGTGTAGATGCTCAGGAACTCTGCCGGTTTTAGCCTCCCGTCGTACTTCTCCGGTATCTCTGGCTTGAAAGTTCAAACGGACGGGCCAACAAACTTGCCGCAACTCTCGTGTAAAGGCAGGGCAGCCAACCTCAAAGGGTAGGCACCCACCAACACCGAGCGCAGGCTCGTCGACATTGAGGCCATCACACCCGTCGGTCTAGCGGGGATCGTTGTGGCACCGTTCGACGATGACACGCATGTCCCCCCATTGCCTGTCTTTCAGGGTTTGACATTGGCCTGCACATGCTCGAGGGTCAGAAGAGGCCATCGAGACGTCGTCAGGGTCTTAATTCTGTTGTGCCCTCGCCGACTACCATGGCGGGAACTGAACCGTGAGCTAGCGGTGCGGGCGATGGATGTTGCTCGGGGAGGTTGCAGTGGGCAAGCTCATCGTAAGCCCCTAGCTTCGGCAAAACCGAGCAGGCTTTGGATGGTGGCGCGCCACTCATCCATCTGCTTGGCTGCTGGCGGGAACCTCAGTAATAACTGAGCTCGCACCATGGCCTCCATGGTCGTACTTGGCATGGATGCCGATGACGTCAACTGCACCGTTGCCTGGCTTTGGGTGGTGCCAGCGGCAGTGGTGCCCCATCCACGCTATTATGGGGCAACCGTCGGGGCAGCGTGGTAGAGCGGCATTGGTGCTCGAAGATCAGTGGCTCCATTGAGTGTAGCAGCCTGGTTGGCTCATCTAGGAGGAGGCGCATGTGCCGCGGCTGCTCCCCTGATGGGGGTGACCGAAGGGAGATGGCTCGCCCCAGACCGAGCACCGTTGTTGCGGCTGTGCTCGTCGGCAAGAGGAGGGGGCGCGGACGGAGTGACCCCCTCGCCCGCACCTTGCGGAGCTGGACCGTCGAGACGCTGCTGATGTTGTTCTCCTCTGATAGCTCTGGCCCTCGTGTCGGCCGCAGGGGAGGTGGCAACAGTGCCACCTGCTCCAACCACGCCCCTGGCGGCGTCCACGTCCTCGCAAGCTCCCGCGTCCCCGCGGCATTGGAGGGCATGGGCGGAGGAGCCTTCGAGGTGGATGGATGGGCTAAGGTGAGATTTCTTCTTGGGCGCCATGGTCGATGGTGCCATTGAGGATGAAAATGTCGATGCAGATGACGCGCGGCGTACACTTTCAGGTTCGCGCAAGCGCTCCCCCTACCTGGCGCGCCAAAGATGTTGCGGGATTTCCACAGCCACCTATAGGACCGGGTGACCCCTTGTTGGTTCGGCAGGGGGCGGCCCGTTGCACAAAGGGCAGGACCAGCGCACGGCCGCGCAGCAGAGAGCACACAATCGATTTTCCCAAGTTCGGGCCGCCGCGAGGCATAAGACCCTACTCCTGCTTTAGTGGATTGATAGAAGAATGAATGTGGTGGTGCATAGTACACTTGCCAGGCAAGGTTTGCCCGCAGCGACTACATGTGTGTGGTGGCTTGGGTTTGTCAACTGTCCAACCTTCTAATCCCCCTTACGAGTGCCATGGGCCTCCTGTTATAGATTAAGGGGTCACCATAGTGGCAAAGTGGTCGTTATCCACTGATATGATAGCAAATAGTGCTACATACCTAACTCTGCAGGCTGACAGGGTGCATTAAGTGCACCACGTAGTGTCACATCACTCGGTGCCCGGCAAGGCCTGTCGGGCTATCTTGCCAGCTCCGCACCTTCTCTCTTGACATGTCGCATGACGGGTGTCACCTGTAGGCTTCTCTGTAGGAAATGGTTGCCATGTGGCAAATGGTTGCCACTTAATCATCTTGCGGCTTGAGACCGCACTGATTGACGATGTGAGTCAAGCTTAAGTGATTGGTGGGGCGGTTCTACCACCGCGAGCCCCGGCAGGCCCTGCCGGGGAGCCTCGGGTGCTTGCTTCTGGTGGTCACCTCGCCCCTTGACGGGCTCGGCTGCCCGGCAAGGGAGGCCCTTCTCTTGCCGATATCTTGCTCCTTAGGCTCAACCTTGGTCCTTCTGAGCTTCATGTTGGTTCTTCAAATGTCTTGGTTTTCCAATCTCTGACTTAAGTTGGTGCTTCAATCTTGATCTTATGCATGTGCACAGTTGGTAAACAGACCCAGGGTTTGTTGCACCGACACTATGCATCTAGTTCATCATGATCGGAATTATATATATAATATTTGGCCTCGTGAAGGAGAAAGTATCGCTCTAGCTTGGGGGAGGCTTAAGTCAATGTTATATTCATGCCCCAATCATGAGCTCTCAAGAGAATTTATTATTCAGAACTTCTATGCTCGGCTTTCTCGTGATGATTAGTCCATGCTCGATACTTCTTGTCATGGTTCATTTATGAAGAAGACTATTGAATTCCGGTGGGATCTTCTAGAAAGAATTAAACGCAACTCTGAAGATTGGGAACACGGCGAAGGTAAAGAGTCAGGTATTAAGCTTAAGTATGATTGCGTTAAATCTTTTATGAATATCGATGCTTTTCAAAAGTTTTGCACTAAATATGGACTTGACTCTGAGATAGTAGCCTCCTTTTGTGAATCATTTGCTACTCATGTTGTTCTCCCTAAGGAGAAGTGGTTTAAATATCACCCACCTATTAAAGAAGAAATTAAAGAACCGGTATTAGCTAAAGAGGGAACTATTATTTATAATGTTGATCCAGTTGTTCCTACTGCTTATATTGAAAAACCACCTTTCCCTATTCGGATCAAGGAACATGCTAAAGTTTCAACTGTGGTCAACAAAAGTTATATTAGAACACCTAAACCTAATGAACAAATCAAAGTAGAACCTAGTGTTGCTATGGTTAAGGATCTCCTAGAACGAAATATAGGGCATGTTATTTACTTCTGTGAAGAAGCTGCTAGAATTGCCAAACCGATAAAACGGATAAACATAGACCTGTTGTTGGCATGCCCATTGTCTCGGTTAAAATAGGAGATCATTGTTATCATGGTTTATGCGACATAGGTGCTAGCATGAGTGCTATTCCCTTTACCTTATATCAAGAAATTATGAATGACATAACACCCGCTGAAATAGAAGACATAGATGTTAATATTAAACTTGCTAATAGAGATACTATATCACCAATTGGGATTGTTAGATATGTTGAAGTCTTGTATGGGAAAATAAAATACCCTACTGATTTTCTTATTGTTGGTTCCACACAAGATGACTTTTGTCCCATTATCTTTGGTAGACCTTTCTTGAACACCGTCAATGCTAAAATAGATTGTGAGAAACAAACTATCAGTGTTAGCTTTCGTGATGAGTCTCATGAGTTTAATTTTTCCAAGTTTAGTAGAAAACCTCATAAAAAGAATTGCCTAGTAAGGATGAAATAATTGGTCTTGCTCTATTGATGTACCTCCTACTAATCCTTTAGAACATTACCTGCTAGATCATGAAAATGATTTACATATGCATGAAAGAAATGAAATAGATAAGATTTTCTTTGAACAACATCCTCTGCTTAAACACAATTTGCCTATTAAACTCTAGGAGGTCCTCCTCCACCTAAAGGTGATCCTGTGTTTGAATTAAAACAATTGCCAGACACTTTGAAATATGGTTATCATGATGAGAAGAAGATATATCCTGTTATTATTAGTACTAACCTTTCAGAACATGAAGAAGAAAGATTATTGAAAGTTCTAAGGAAGCACTGAGCTGCTATTGGATATACTCTTGATGATTTAAAGGGCATTAGTCTCACTCTATGTCAGCACAAGATTAATGTGGAACATGATGCTAAACCCGTTGTTGATCATCAACATCGGTTAAATCCAAAGATGAAGGAAGTGGTAAGAACGGAAATATTAAAACTTTTGGAAGCAAGTATAATCTATCCTATAGCTGATAGTAGATGGGTAAGTCATGTTCCTTGTGCCCCTAAGAAAGGAGGTATTACTGTTGTTCCTAATGATAAGAATGAACTTATTCCACAAAGAATTGTTACAGGCTATAGAATGGTAATTGATTTTATAAAATTAAACAAAGCAACTAGAAAAGATCATTACCCTCTGTGTCGGATTTCGGGTTCCGGCAGACCCTTGAGGTTCGAACACTGGGCTGCGCGTGGAGATCTCTCCCCTACCGATCTACGTCCGATCCTCTTGTGCGAACTAAGATGAAAATGATGAACAACACAAGAGACTCGAGGTTTATACTGGTTCGGGCCACCGTTGTGGTGTAATACCCTACTCGAGTGTGTGGTGTGGTGGATTGCCTCAGGGGCTGATGATGAATAGTACAAGGGAAGAACAGCCTCGTGAGAGGTGTTCGCGAGCAGGTGCGATGAACTGCTAGGGTGAGTTCTGTCACCTCTCTTTCTCTCTGCTAGAGTTCTACCAGATTTCTCGATGTCTGTCTACCCGTCCCCCTTCTCCTTGTGGAGGCTAGCTCTATTTATAGAGGCCCTGGGCCTCTCCCCGAATAATTGAGCGGGAAGGGCGATAACACTTGGCCATTTTGCAGGGGAACATCTAGTACAAGTTATCCTGACCAAAGGTGGTCTTCGGCTGCCAAAAGCACTGAGGATGACGCCGTCTTGGGCTCCACGGTGACCTTCGTTCGGCCGTCCGGCTGGTCTTGGTCTTGTTGCACCGGAATGGCAACCTTTGCCTGATACCTTGGCCTATGCTTGCCCCCTTTGCACCAAAGGGGAAACAAGGACCCTGCGCAGGCCGGCGCCTGCCTGGCCTTGATCGTCATGGCTTGCGTCATGGGATCCTCACGAGGTACCCTTGCATTGATCTGTCCACCTCCTCGTGAGCCTGCCTGATGAGGCGGCTCTTGAGGTAGCTTCCTGTCGTCCGCCCCGCGAGGCTTGGCCCCTTGTGAGGGTCTTGAGCTTGGGCTGATGAAGATGGGCCGCGCTGGGCCCCCACCTGAGCCACGGCGCGGGCCACAGGCAGGCAAGTCTGGGGACCCCTGTTCCCAAAACGCCGACAGTAGCCCTCGGGCCCAAGGCGCGCGCGGGCTTGGCTTAGCAGAGAAGCAAAGGGGCAAGCGCAAAGCGCCGCGGGCCCTAACAGCCTGCGGCCCTGGGCACCGCGTGGCGGTTGATTGGACGTGGGCGTCTGTAACACCCTCGATGCGGCTATATTTCCCACCTGTCGAAGCACGACTTAGAGGCATAACCGCATTGAAAGCAATGTCGCAAGTGAGGTAATCTTCACACAACCCATGTAATACATAAAGGGAAAGAGATACATAGTTGGCTTACAATCGCCACTTCACACAAATACATGAATAAAGCATTACATCATCCAGATACAATCAAGATCCGACTACGGAACCAGTATAAAAGAAGAACCCCAAATGCGACACGGTCCCCGATCGACCCCAACTGGGCTCCACTACTGATCAACTAGAACGGAAACAACTCAAAGGACAAGGTCTTCAATGAGCTCCTCCTCAGCTTGGTTGCGTCATCTGCACGGACTCATCGGCACCTGCAAACTGGTTTTGGAAGTATCTGTGAGCCACAGGGACTCAGCAATCTCGCACCCTCGCGATCAAGACTATTTAAGCTTATGGGTAAGGTAAAGGTATGAGGTGGAACTGCAGCAAGCGACTAGCATATATGGTGGCTAACATATGCAAATGAGAGCGAGAAGAGAAGGCAAAGCACGGTCAATAAAAGTATGATCAAGAAGTGATCCTATAGCAACCTACGCCAAGCATAACTCCAACAACCGTGTTCACTTCCCGGACTCCGCCGGAAAGAGACCATCACGGTTACACACGCGGTTGATTCATTTTAATTAGGGTCGACTTCAGGTTTTCTACAACCAGACATTAACAAATTCCCATCTGCCCATAACCGCGGGCACGGCTTTCGAAAGTTCAAATCCCTGCAAGGGTGTCCCAACTTAGCCCATGACAAGCTCTCACGGTCAATGAAGGAATAGACCTCCACCCGAGACATTCCGATCAGACTCGGTATCCCGGTACAACAAGACATTTCGACAGGGTAAAACTAAACCAGCAACACCTCCCGAATGTGCCGACAAATCCTGATAGGAGCTGCACATATCTCTTTCTCAGGGCACACTCAGATTGTCTTAGGTACGGGTAGGCCAGCCCAGAGTTGCCCCTGGTGGCCACCGGCAGCTGACAGGTGGACCAACACTCAGAGGAGCACTAGCCCGGGGGGTAAAATAATGATGACCCTTGAGTCTGCAGAACCCAAGGGAAAGAAAAGGCTAGGTGGCAAATGGTAAAACCAATGTTGGGCATTGCTGGAAGAGCTTTACTTAAGGCGAACTGTCAGGGGGTTCCCATAATAGCCCAACCGCGTAAGGAACGCAAAATCCGGGAACATAACACCGATATGACGGAAACTAGGGCGGCAAGAGTGGAACAAGACACCAGGCATAAGGCCGAGCCTTCCACCCTTTACCAAGTATATAGATGCATTAATTAAATAAGATATATTGTGATATCCCAACAAGTAAACATGTTCCAACAAGGAACATCATCGCCATGTTCCAACAAGGAACAAACTTCAATCTTCACCTGCAACTAACAACGCTAGAAGAGGGGCTGAGCAAAGCGGTAACATAGCCAAACAACGGTTTGCTAGGACAAGGTGGGTTAGAGGCTTGGTTCAACAATATGGGAGGCATGATAAGCAAGTGGTAGGTATCGCAGCATAGGCATAGCAAAAGAGCGAGCAACTAAGCAAGCAAAGATAGTAGTGATTTCGAGGGTATGATCATCTTGCCTAAAATTCCGCAAGGAAGAAGAATGAGTCCATGACGAAGACAAACGGACGTAGACGAACGGGTCCTCACAAACGTGACGTTATCGGAACCAACCCGAAGAAGCAAACACCGGAAAAGAAGCACACAACATAGTAAACAACCACCACATAATCATGGCATGATGCACAAACAATTATGATGCATGTCCGGTTAATGAGGCATGGCATGGCAAAGTGCACAAGCAATCCTACAAATTAAGTGGAGCTCAATATGCAACGAGTTGCATATTGACGAACCCCACGTCGATTATTTAGTTCTCTCCCGTTTAAGTACTCAACAATATTAAATGTTGGTTAACATGTCAAGAGGTAAAACATAAAGGGATTATCTATCTAAACAATTTAAATGGGGCCGGATATAGCAAGCGACAAATCCGGTAAATTCCCATATGCATATAGCAAGTTAATACAATACACAATTTTAAATATTCTTGATGTTGTTAACATGATGCGGATGACATGGACAAGTTTATGCAATTTTTATTAAAAGTTGACAAGAGCATTATGAAACATTTGTCACCGTGGTGGAAAGGAAAAGGGTGCCACGGCAACGTGTCGGTTCCGGTAAGTCGATTGAGGTACCGATGCAAAGGAGAAGTGTGCGGATGCGTGCAAAAGATGGCGGGGCGCTCCCGGATACCGGGTGTCCAACGAGTTGGCGACAAGGAAACGAGTGACAAATTGGACATGGTGCAAACACGAGCATCTCAAACACCGCAAGCATTCGTTCACGGACGTCGTCTCGGGGTTATACCTTCGGAGCGTGCAAAGGAGACGGTTCTCGTTCGTAGAGGGAAGTAGGCGTTCTCGTGACGGCAGTAGTGGAAGTAGGCATTCACGGGTCGTCGAGGGAAGTAGTGGTACTTGCTTCTTCGGACTTGTCGGTCCCGATTCTTGCCACGGCAGCGGATCACGTTTTCATAGGGGAACTTGGCAAAAACACGTCGATGGTAGAGGTACATGCGTGCTCGGGGTACTTGTTGGTCCGGTCTTGACGGTCTCATTTATGCGACGGTAGTTGTACTAGTCGGCGGTAGTTGTACATGTCCGAAAAGGAACTTGGTGCATCCAGGGTCTTCGGGCGTAGTGGTACACACACGTAGATGAACTTGACGGGTCGTCGTCATCCTGGTACTTGGTGTCCTCTTGGTTTCGGCAGAGATGAAACGGAAAACAACGGTTGTGGTACATGGCGTCCAGGGGGCTTCGCGGGTCATCCTGCACTTGGCGATCTTGACGATTCCGAGGGTCTCGGCGGAGGCCATGGTGCTCCTGATTGCACCAAGATGATCTAGCAGCAGCAAGGGCGTCGAGGAGGACGGCCTCAGGTCAAAGCGACCACGAAGCAGAGGCGAGGCCATAACACTTCTGGATCTGGCGTGAGGAGGTCACGAAATGGCTTGTTCTGGCCGGTGACGGGGCAGCTTCTCCCCGTCCGGCAAGACGGCAGGAGCATGGGGACGACAAGTCTCGACGACGAGAGGGTGCAGCAGATGCTACTGTCGGCGGCGACGTCTAGGCGGGTTGAGGGCGATGCGGAGAAGCAGGAGGAGAGGCAGGGCGACGTTCGGACGGCGGGGTCTCCGGAGGGAGCAGAAGGAACTCGGCGGCAGGGCCTCAGCAGCAGGGGGCGCGGCCATGGCGGAGCTTGGCTGCTCGTGGAGGACGGCGGGCGCCGGAGCTCCTGCTCTGCTGTAGCGGGCATGGGGACGAGGATGTGGAGCTCGAGCATCGTGGCCCGAGAGAGAGAGAGAGACAGACAGAGAGAGAGAGAGAGAGAGAGAGATGCTGCAGGGTCTGGAGGGATCGAGAGGAGAGAGCGAGAGGAAGATGGGATCGAGGGAGACGGGGAGGTTCGAAGGAGATGGGGATCGAGCGCGGTGTCTCCTCTCCTGGCGGCGTGAGGGAAGGAATCGAGGGAGAGGGAGATGGCGGCGCTGGAGGAAGGGTTCGAGGGGAAGAGAGGGATCGAGGGACAGAGCTAGGGTTGGTTATCGGTGCGGCTGGGCTTCAGAAGGGTTGGTGGGCCTAGGAGGCCGAGGGGAGCAGGGTGGCCTGGCTGGCCGGCCTAGAGGAGAGGGAGGTTGCGGGGCTCTCCACTCCCTCTCTCATCTATTATTATTTAACAGAAAAACAAGAGAAGAAAAAGAAATGAAGAGGGGGTTTAGGGAGCAAAGTTGGACTCGCGAATAAATTTCCCAGACTCACAAAAATATGTTAGGTCCGAGAAAATTAGGAAAGACCAAGATTGAAAGAATAAATTCAAATTTCTTTGAATTTAATTCAAAAGTTTTGAACTAGGGTAGGTTCTAGGAGTTTCCAAAAATGTTGAGAATTTTGGTAGAGCTCCGGAAAATGATGAAAGAATAAATGGCAAGGTTCGAGGTCAAGCAACGAGATAACAAAGGCATGGGGAAATTTGCAATTGTGTTATAGGTGATTCCAAAAGAATGGATAATTTTTATAATAACTCCACTAATATCGGGAGGATATGTTATAAAGAGAACTCACCCTGTGAATTCCCTCAATTTAAATGGACCGAACATCCATACGATTTATTTAGTTGAGTTGCAACAATTAATGATATGATGGCATGACATGATGCAATGCACATGATGACATGACATGATGCAACACACAAGCACATGACAATGCAACAACATCGAATAACTGCACGACACCTGGCACATCGGTCTTGGGGCGTTACAACACTCCACCACTACGAGAGGATCTCGTCCCGAGATCTAGAATGGCACCGGAGGGACAACGGAAGAGAAAGAGAAGAGGTAAAACTAAGTAGCTTCTTTGACAAACGAGTGAAACCAAGGAACCTTGCGAGATTGAACAAATTCAAGAAAGAACACAAGGATGGTGAATAAGGTCGAAAACACCCCTTTAGAAAAGAGGAACAAAGAACATTGCGAAAAACCTTGAGGTTGAAGGGCAGATATATATTGAAACCACTCCGGTTAAAACAAAATAGAGAAGGATTAAGAATGATATAATTTGAGCAGCACTCCGTCTGAGAGGGGAGGCAAAACTTGGCAGAATGGGAAAAAATCGAAAAGCAGGCATGACACTCCGGTTAAAAGGATAAGGATGAAAAGAACACGATCCTGACAAAACAAGAAGATGGGTTGAAGAGAACAACAACACAATGCCTCCGGAACAAAGGGAAACAATATCTTGAGAGAGCACGGTTACCACAATGCTAGAACGGAATTGTTAGAAAACCAACAATGAAAAGAATAAGCTTGATATGGTCTTGTGGAGTACATCTCAAATTATGAGGTGACCACCTGCCACTCACGGGAAAAGAATTGGATTGATATGAACAAGGAGACGAGAAAGTATTTCACCGGGAGGATGAAGAAGAACTTGGGTCCTTTATAAGCACCATAGATAGCAACAATCCTTAGGGAAGGCTTTAGGTGAAATATAACCCAAGATAACTCCAAAGAAGAGATTGATGGATTTAAAATACCTCATTCCTAACAACATGTGAATCATGAAACATGAACCCAAATTATCAAGAATGGCATAATACCACCTCCAATAATATGATAGAAAGAATGCACTCTGGATTACAATGTGAAGAAAGCTTTAGTTTCTTAGAAAAGAATCTTGATGAACACTTCAAGAAGAAATTAAATCCTTTATGAACCAACATGTAGAACCTTCAAGAAGAACTCCGGTAAACAAAAGATAAGGAAAAGAAAGAGAAGTTGAAAACACAAGGTGAAACCTTGTAATGATTTAGATGGATCTCCGTGGTGATATAACTCCGAGAAAGAAAGACGAGCACTTGAAACCAAGAATTTAATCATCGTGAACAAAACTCCGGGAGAAAAGATTAACATATGGGTGAAATAAGAATAGGAATTACATTATGCTTATCCTTCACCAATTAAATTGATGACAAGCAACGGATTTGGCACACTACTTATCCTCGTAGAAAAATTAAGATAGATGTAGCGCAAACTTGAGAAAATCTTAAACGATCCACTGGTAGAATTGAAACCACGAACGAATTAATATGGAAGAGAAATCTTGAACGAACCACCGTAAGAATTCGTTAAGAACGAAGAGAAGATAAAGAAACACCGGGAAGTATAAGCCAATAAACAAAGATGCCTGAGAGAAATTAGATCCATGATAATGAAGAGATCACGAGCTTATTTGAGGATATCTCCGGGAAATAAGAAGAGTCAGGTAAGATCCTGGGAAAAGACCTGTGGGTTAGGGCCCACTCAAAAGAAACACCGTTGAAATGATTCAAAAGAGATAAAGCACCGGTTGAATTAAATGACTTTAATGAGGGGACATCCTCGAAAGAGCTTGAATGAAAGCAAAGTGGAAAACATGAATCTTCGAGATAACTTGAGCACTCCGGAACAATTGAATAGCAAGCAGGGAATGTTTAAGAATTGCACCGGCATGAGAAAGCATTGAAATACGGAAAAGAATATGATCAACACCGAAAGCTTGACTTGGTTCCACCGGAGAAGAAAAGAGCGAAGAATGATGAACTAGAAGCTCCGTTAGAATCTTCATGAGAAACACCGGATACGAACATTGAAGGAAAAGAATGGAGAGGCTTCACAAGAATAAAAGGATGCTTGATTAAGAAATCTGAGTCCTTGAAGAAACAAGGGTGGGTGGGTGGGAAAAACAAAGGCAACTTGGAGACGGACGAAGCAAACACCGTTGAGAAGAAGTGATAATTGATCTTGCGAAAGTTGAAATGGTCGGATCCACTAGAAGAGAAGCACACCGGTTGAAAAGAAATTGAAACAACAAACTCAATGATCGAGGATGATTAGTATTCACATAGGAATATAAGAACACCACTTAGGGAAGGTATGGAATCAACATTTGACTTTGAAGCAACTCGAATACCACAACTGAAAACAAAACAATGGATTGGCTTGCAAAATAAGCCAGAGTAAACATATGATAGAGATTTCATCCGAAGTTTTCGTGGTGGGGCCTACACGGGCTCGATCGTACAGCACCATCATGTACAAGGCAGTGCACATGACATACGAAGCGTCCCCGAGTCGGCATAGCCAAGGACTCTTTAAGACACAACGAGACCATTGTAAAACCAACCGTGAATAGGCGGACCACTAGACGTCGAACCCCAATTTCATATCATACATCTGTCGGAAAGATATCCTAAGAGCTACTTGAATTCCCACTTATAAACTCCCAAAATTTTCCGGTTATGCAATCAGGTGTTGGGGATACAGGGGAAGCATAATATCTCACCCAAAACTAGCAAATCCTATTGAAGGAAATATGCCCTAGAGGCAATAATAAAGTTATTATTTATTTCCTTGTATCGTGATAAATGTTTATTATTCATGCTAGAATTGTATTAACCGGAAACATAATACATGTGTGAATACATAGACCAACAGAGTGTCACTAGTATGCCTCTACTAGACTAGCTCGTTAATCAAAGATGGTTATGTTTCCTAACCATGAACAAAGAGTTGTTATTTGATTAACGAGGTCACATCATTAGTTGAATGATCTGATTGACATGACCCATTCCATTAGCTTAGCACCCGATCGTTTAGTATGTTGCTATTGCTATCTTCATGACTTATACATGTTCCTATAACTATGAGATTATGCAACTCCCGTTTACCGGAGGAACACTTTGGGTACTACCAAACGTCACAACGTAACTGGGTGATTATAAAGGAGTACTACAGGTGTCTCCAATGGCAGATGTTGGGTTGGCGTATTTCGAGATTAGGGTTTGTCACTCCGATTGTCGGAGAGGTATCTCTGGGCCCTCTCAGTAATACACATCACATAAGCCTTGCAAGCACTGCAACTAAATAGTTAGTTGTGACATGATGTATTACGGAACGAGTAAAGAGACTTGCCGGTAACGAGATTGAACTAGGTATTGGATACCGACGATCGAATCTCGGGCAAGTAACATACCGATGACAAAGGGAACAACGTATGTTGTTATGCGGTCTGACCGATAAAAGATCTTCGTAGAATATGTAGGAGCCAATATGGGCATCCAGGTCCCGCTATTGGTTATTGACCGGAGACGTGTCTCGGTCATGTCTACATTGTTCTCGAACCGTAGGGTCCGCACGCTTAAGGTTACGATGACAGTTATTATGAGTTTATGCATTTTGATGTACCGAAGGTTGTTCGGAGTCCCGGATGAGATTACGGATATGACGAGGAGTCTCGAAATGGTCGAGACGTAAAGATTGGTATATTGGAAGCCTATGTTTGGACACCGGAAGCGTTCCGGGTGAAATCGGGATTTTACCGGATTACCGGGAGGGTTACCGGAACCCCCCGGGAGGCTAATGGGCCTATTGGGCCTTAGTGGAAGAGAGAAAAGAGGCAGCCCTCTAGCTGGCCGGCGCCCCCTAGAGTCCTATTAGGAATAGGACAAGGGGCCGGCCCCCCTTCTCTCTCTTTCTCCCCTTGAGTCCTAATTGGAATAGGATTGGGGGGGGAGTCCTACTCCCGGTGGGAGTAGGACTCCTCCTGCGCCCTCTCCCCCTAGCCGGCCGAACCCCCTCCCCCTGGCCTTTATATACGGGGGCAGGGGGCACCACAAGACACACAAGTTAATCGTTCCTTAGCCGTGTGCGGTGCCCCCTGCCACCAAATTCCACCTCGATCATACCGTTACAGTGCTTAGGCGAAGCCCTGCATCGGTAGTACATCAAGATCGTCACCACGCCGTCGTGCTGACGGAACTCTTCCTCGACGCTTTGCTGGATCGGAGCCCGAGGAACGTCATCGAGCTGAACGTGTGCTAAGAACTCGGAGGTGCCGGAGTAACGGTGCTTGGATCGGTCGGATCGGGAAGAAGACGTACGACTACTTCCTCTACGTTGTGTGATCGCTTCCGCAGTCGGTCTGCGTTGGTACGTAGACAACACTCTCCCCTCTCGTTGCTGTGCATCACCATGATCTTGCGTATGCGTAGGAAATTTTTTGAAATTACTGCGTTCCCCAACAGTGGCATCCGAGCCTAGGTTTTATGGTTTGATGTTATATGCACGAGTAGAACACAAGTGAGTTGTGGGCGATACAAGTCATACTGCCTACCAGCATGTCATACTTTGGTTCGGCGGTATTGTTGGTTGAGATGATCCGGACCAACCTTACGCATACTCTTATGCGAGACCGGTTCCCTCGACGTGCTTTGCACATAGATGGCTTGCGGAAGACTATCTCTCCAACTTTAGTTGAACCAAGTGTGACTACGCCCGGTCCTTGAGAAGGTTAAAACGGAGTCTATTTGACGAACTATCGTTGTGGTTTTGATGCGTAGGTGAGATGTGTTCTTACTTAAGCCCGTAGCAGCCACGTAAAACTTGCAACAACAAAGTAGAAGACGTCTAACTTGTTTTTGCAGGGCATGTTGTGATGTGATATGGTCAAGGCATGATGCTGATTTTATTGTATGAGATGATCATGTTTTGTAACCGAGTTATCGGCAACTGGCAGGAGCCATATGGTTGTCGCTTTATTGTATGCAATGCAATCGCGATGTAATGCTTTACTAGATTACTAAACGGTAGTAATAGTCGTGGAAGCATAAGATTGGCGAGACGACAACATTGCTACGATGGAGATCAAGGTGGCGCGCCGGTGACGATGGTGATCATGACGATGCTTCGGAGATGGAGATCACAAAGCACAAGATGATGATGGCCATATCATATCACTTATATTGATTGCATGTGATGTTTATCCTTTTATGCATCTTATCTTGCTTTGATTGACGGTAGCATTATAAGATGATCTCTCACTAAATTATCAAGGAGTGTTCTCCCTGAGTATGCACCGTTGCAAAAGTTCTTCGTGCTGAGACACCACGTGATGATCGGGTGTGATAGGCTCTACGTTCAAATACAACGGGTGCAAAACAGTTGCACACGCAGAATACTCAGGTTATACTTGACGAGCCAAGCATATACAGATATGGCCTCGGAACACGGAGACCGAAAGGTCGAGCGTGAATCATATAGCAGATATGATCAACATATTGATGTTCACCATTGAAAACTACTCCATCTCACGTGATGATCGGTTATGGTTTAGTTGATTTGGATCACGTAATCACTTAGAGGATTAGAGAGATGTCTGTCTAAGTGGGAGTTCTTAAGTAAATTAACTGAACTTAAAAATTATCATGAACTTAGTACCTGATAGTATCTTGCTTGTTTATGTTGTAGATAGATGGCTCGTGCTGTTGTTCCGTTGAATTTTAATGCGTTCCTTGAGAAAGCTAAGTTGAAAGATGATGGTAGCAATTACACGGACTGGGTCCGTAACCTGAGGATTATCCTCATTGCTGCACAGAAGAATTACGTCCTGGAAGCACCGCTAAGTGCCAGGCCTGCTGCAAGAGCAACGCCAGAAGTTATGAACGTCTGGTAGAGCAAAGCTGATGACTACTCAATAGTTCAGTGTGCCATGCTTTACGGCTTAGAACCGGGACTTCAACGACGTTTTGAACGTCATGGAGCATATGAGATGTTCCAGGAGTTGAAGTTAATATTTCAAGCAAATGCCCGGATTGAGAGATATGAAGTCTCCAATAAGTTCTATAGCTGCAAGATGGAGGAGAACAGTTTTGTCAGTGAGCATATACTCAAAATGTCTGGGTATAATAATCACTTGATTCAATTGGGAGTTACACTTCCGGATGATTGCGTCATTGACAGAATTCTCCAATCACTGCCACCAAGCTACAAGAGCTTTGTGATGAACTATAATATGCAAGGGATGAACAAGACTATTCCCGAGCTCTTCGCTATGCTGAAAGCTGCGGAGGTAGAAATCAAAAAGGAGCATCAAGTGTTGATGGTTAACAAAACCACTAGTTTCAAGAAAAAGGGCAAAGGGAAGAAGAAAGGGAACTCCAAGAAGAACGGCAAACAAGTTGCTGCTCAAGAGAAGAAACCCAAGCCTGGACCTAAGCCTGAAACTGAGTGCTTCTACTGCAAGCAGACTGGTCACTGGAAGCGGAACTGCCCCAAGTATTTGGCGGATAAGAAGGATGGCAAGGTGAACAAAGGTATATGTGATATACATGTTATTGATGTGTACCTTACTAATGCTCGCAGTAGCACCTGGGTATTTGATACTGGTTCTATTGCTAATATTTGCAACTCGAAACAGGGACTACAGAATAAGCGGACACTAGCAAAGGACGAGGTGACGATGCGCGTGGGAAACGGTTCCAAAGTCGATGTGATCGCGGTCGGCACGCTACCTCTACATCTACCTTCGGGATTAATATTAGACCTAAATAATTGTTATTTGGTGCCAGCGTTGAGCATGAACATTATATCTGGATCTTGTTTGATGCGAGACGGTTATTCATTTAAATCAAAGAATAATGGTTGTTCTATTTATATGAGTAATATCTTTTATGGTCATGCACCCTTGAAAAGTGGTCTATTCTTATTAAATCTCGATAGTAGTAATACACATATTCATAATGTTGAAGCCAAAAGATGCAGAGTTGATAATGATAGTGCAACTTATTTGTGGCACTGCCGTTTAGGTCATATCGGTGTAAAGCGTATGAAGAAACTCCATACTGATGGGCTTTTGGAACCACTTGATTATGAATCACTTGGTGTTTGCGAACCGTGCCTCATGGGCAAGATGACTAAAACACCGTTCTCCGGCACTATGGAGAGAGCAACAGATTTATTGGAAATCATACATACCGATGTATGTGGTCCGATGAATATTGAGGCTCGTGGCGGATATCGTTATTTTCTCACCTTCACAGATGATTTAAGCAGATATGGGTATATCTACTTAATGAAACATAAGTCTGAAACATTTGAAAAGTTCAAGGAATTTCAGAGTGAAGTTGAAAATCATCGTAACAAGAAAATAAAATTCCTACGATCTGATCGTGGAGGAGAATATTTGAGTTACGAGTTTGGTGTACATTTGAAAAATTGTGGAATAGTTTCGCAACTCACGCCACCCGGAACACCACAACGTAATGGTGTGTCCGAACGTTGTAATCGTACTTTACTAGATATGGTGCGATCTATGATGTCTCTTACTGATTTACCGCTATCATTTTGGAGTTATGCTTTAGAGACGGCCGCATTCACGTTAAATAGGGCACCATCTAAATCCGTTGAGACGACGCCTTATGAACTATGGTTTGGCAAGAAACCAAAGTTGTCGTTTCTTAAAGTTTGGGGCTGCGATGCTTATGTGAAAAAGCTTCAACCTGATAAGCTCGAACCCAAATCGGAGAAGTGTGTCTTCATAGGATATCCAAAGGAAACTATTGGATACACCTTCTATCACAGATCCGAAGGCAGGACTTTTGTTGCTAAATTCGGAAACTTTCTTGAGAAGGAGTTTCTCTCGAAAGAAGTGAGTGGGAGGAAAGTAGAACTTGACGAGGTAACTATACCTACTCCATTATTGGGAAATAGTACATCACAGAAAACTGTTTCTGTGAGAACTACACCAATAAGAGAGGAAGTTAATGATGATGATCATGAAACTTTAGATCAAGATACTACTGTACCTCGTAGATCAACCAGAGCAAGATCCGCACCAGAGTGGTACGGTAATCCTGTACTGGAAGTCATGCTACTAGATCATGATGAACCTACGAACTATGAAGAAGCGATGGTGAGCCCAGATTCCGCAAAGTGGCTTGAAGCCATGAAATCTGAGATGGGATCCATGTATGAGAACAAAGTATGGACTTTGGTTGACTTGCCCGATGATCGGCAAGCAATTGAGAATAAATGGATCTTTAAGAAAAAGACTGACGCTGATGGTAATGTTACTGTCTACAAAGCTCGACTTGTCGCAAAAGGTTTTCGACAAGTTCAAGGAGTTGACTACGATGAGACTTTCTCACCCGTAGCGATGCTTAAGTCTGTCAGAATCATGTTAGCAATTGCCGCATTTTATGATTATGAAATTTGGCAAATGGATGTAAAAACCGCATTCCTGAATGGATTTCTGGAAGAAGAGTTGTATATGATGCAACCAGAAGGTTTTGTCGATCCAAAGGGAGCTAACAAAGTGTGCAAACTCCAGCGATCCATCTATGGACTGGTGCAAGCATCTCGGAGTTGGAATAAACGCTTTGATAGTGTGATCAAAGCATTTGGGTTTATACAGACTTTTGGAGAAGCCTGTATTTACAAGAAAGTGAGTGGGAGCTCTGTAGCATTTCTGATATTATATGTGGATGACATATTACTCATTGGAAATGATATAGAATTTCTGGATAGCATAAAGGGATACTTGAATAAAAGTTTTTCGATGAAAGACCTTGGGGAAGCTGCTTACATATTAGGCATAAAGATCTATAGAGATAGATCAAAACGCTTAATTGGACTTTCACAAAGCACATACCTTGACAAGATTTTGAAGAAGTTCAAAATGGATCAAGCAAAGAAAGGGTTCTTGCCTGTATTGCAAGGTGTGAAGTTGAGCCAGGCTCAATGCCCGACCACTGCAGAAGATAGAGAGAATATGAAAGATGTTCCCTATGCTTCAGCCATAGGCTCTATCATGTATGCAATGTTGTGTACCAGACCTGATGTGTGCCTTGCCATAAGTTTAGCAGGGAGGTACCAAAGTAATCCAGGGGTGGATCACTGGACAGCGGTCAAGAACATCCTGAAATACCTGAAAAGGACTAAGGATATGTTTCTCGTATATGGAGGTGACAAAGAGCTCACCGTAAGAGGTTACGTTGATGCAAGCTTTGACACTGATCCAGACGATTCTAAATCGCAAACCGGATACGTGTTTACTTTAAACGGTGGAGCTGTCAGTTGGTGCAGTTCTAAACAAAGCGTCGTAGCGGGATCTACATGTGAAGCGGAGTACATAGCTGCTTCGGAAGCAGCAAACGAAGGAGTCTGGATGAAGGAGTTCATATCCGATCTAGGTGTCATACCTAGTGCATCGGGTCCAATGAAAATCTTCTGTGACAATACTGGTGCAATTGCCTTGGCAAAGGAATCCAGATTTCACAAAAGAACCAAGCACATCAAAAGATGCTTCAACTCCATCCGGGATTTAGTCCAGGTGGGAGACATAGAGATTTGCAAGATACATACGGATCTGAATGTTGCAGACCCGTTGACTAAGCCTCTTCCACGAGCAAAACATGATCAGCACCAAGGCTCCATGGGTGTTAGAATCATTACAGTGTAATCTAGATTATTGACTCTAGTGCAAGTGGGAGACTGAAGGAAATATGCCCTAGAGGCAATAATAAAGTTATTATTTATTTCCTTGTATCATGATAAATGTTTATTATTCATGCTAGAATTGTATTAACCGGAAACATAATACATGTGTGAATACATAGACCAACAGAGTGTCACTAGTATGCCTCTACTAGACTAGCTCGTTAATCAAAGATGGTTATGTTTCCTAACCATGAACAAAGAGTTGTTATTTGATTAACGAGGTCACATCATTAGTTGAATGATCTGATTGACATGACCCATTCCATTAGCTTAGCACCCGATCGTTTAGTATGTTGCTATTGCTATCTTCATGACTTATACATGTTCCTATAACTATGAGATTATGCAACTCCCGTTTACCGGAGGAACACTTTGGGTACTACCAAACGTCACAACGTAACTGGGTGATTATAAAGGAGTACTACAGGTGTCTCCAATGGCAGATGTTGGGTTGGCGTATTTCGAGATTAGGGTTTGTCACTCCGATTGTCGGAGAGGTATCTCTGGGCCCTCTCGGTAATACACATCACATAAGCCTTGCAAGCACTGCAACTAAATAGTTAGTTGTGACATGATGTATTACGGAACGAGTAAAGAGACTTGCCGGTAACGAGATTGAACTAGGTATTGGATACCGACGATCGAATCTCGGGCAAGTAACATACCGATGACAAAGGGAACAACGTATGTTGTTATGCGGTCTGACCGATAAAAGATCTTCGTAGAATATGTAGGAGCCAATATGGGCATCCAGGTCCCGCTATTGGTTATTGACCGGAGACGTGTCTCGGTCATGTCTACATTGTTCTCGAACCGTAGGGTCCGCACGCTTAAGGTTACGATGACAGTTATTATGAGTTTATGCATTTTGATGTACCGAAGGTTGTTCGGAGTCCCGGATGAGATTACGGATATGACGAGGAGTCTCGAAATGGTCGAGACGTAAAGATTGGTATATTGGAAGCCTATGTTTGGACACCGGAAGCGTTCCGGGTGAAATCGGGATTTTACCGGATTACCGGGAGGGTTACCGGAACCCCCCCGGGAGGCTAATGGGCCTATTGGGCCTTAGTGGAAAAGAGAAAAGAGGCAGCCCTCTAGCTGGCCGGCGCCCCCTAGAGTCCTATTAGGAATAGGACAAGGGGCCGGCCCCCCTTCTCTCTCTTTCTCCCCTTGAGTCCTAATTGGAATAGGATTGGGGGGGGAGTCCTACTCCCGGTGGGAGTAGGACTCCTCCTGCGCCCTCTCCCCCTAGCCGGCCGAACCCCCTCCCCCTGGCCTTTATATACGGGGGCAGGGGGCACCACAAGACACACAAGTTAATCGTTCCTTAGCCGTGTGCGGTGCCCCCTGCCACCAAATTCCACCTCGATCATACCGTTACAGTGCTTAGGCGAAGCCCTGCGTCGGTAGTACATCAAGATCGTCACCACGCCGTCATGCTGACGGAACTCTTCCTCGACGCTTTGCTGGATCGGAGCCCGAGGAACGTCATCGAGCTGAACGTGTGCTAAGAACTCGGAGGTGCCGGAGTAACGGTGCTTGGATCGGTCGGATCGGGAAGAAGACGTACGACTACTTCCTCTACGTTGTGTGATCGCTTCCGCAGTCGGTCTGCGTTGGTACGTAGACAACACTCTCCCCTCTCGTTGCTGTGCATCACCATGATCTTGCGTATGCGTAGGAAAATTTTTGAAATTACTGCGTTCCCCAACACCTACATCCAGCTATATCCATCCTTCAACACATAACCAAGAAACCTTCGGAAATCATCTACCTCAACCTTCGAAAAGCATCTGTTATACAAGTTATGGCGATACTCCCGAACTCCCGCCCAATACTGGGTGGCGTCGAGGTTATCTCACCAACGAACTGCATAAAAGAGATTTTCGATGTCGGCGTACTAAACTCAGGTATTCCAGAACTGCAATGATAGAATTATGATGACAACATCTCAGAGCTCAACTCCCCGGGACACTTCCACTAAACCCCTGACAGGAGGCACCAAGACAATGTTCTCATCATAACACCATCGGAACGATTCCAAGATACCCGCGTGATCCTAAAAAAAGTTAGTGAAATTTGGGAAGAGAAGAGTCAAAACTCTACGTCAGGATGCCTTACTAGAGCGATGAGGAGAATGGGAAGTAAAAAGAATTCCTAACTCTCCGATATATAATTCCTAAATGACTCAAAACATTTTTCTAGACTCAACTCGTCCGCTAAAAACGATCAAGCAATGGCGGCTCCTAAGGTCGGGGAAGGCTCTGATTACCAACTTGTAACGCCCTCGATGCGGCTATATCTCCCACGTGTCGAAGCACGACTTAGAGGCATAACCGCATTGAAAGCAATGTCGCAAGTGAGGTAATCTTCACACAACCCATGTAATACATAAGGGAAAGGGATACATAGTTGGCTTACAATCGCCACTTCACACAAATACATGAATAAAGCATTACATCATCCAGATACAATCAAGGTCCGACAACGGAACCAAAATAAAAGAAGAACCCCAAATGCGACACGGTCCCCGATCGACCCCAACTGGGCTCCACTACTGATCAACTAGAACGGAAACAACTCAAAGGACAAGGTCTTCAATGAGCTCCTCCTGAGCTTGGTTGCGTCATCTGCACGGACTCATCGGCACCTGCAAATAGGTTTTGGAAGTATCTGTGAGCCACAGGGACTCAGCAATCTCGCACCCTCGCAATCAAGACTATTTAATCTTATGGGTAAGGTAAAGGTATGAGGTGGAACTGCAGCAAGCGACTAGCATATATGGTGGCTAACATACGCAAATGAGAGCGAGAAGAGAAGGCAAAGCACGGTCGATAAAAGTATGATCAAGAAGTGATCCTATAGCAACCTACGCCAAGCATAATTCCAACAACCATGTTCACTTCCCGGACTCCGTCGGAAAGAGACCATCACGGTTACACACGCGGTTGATTCATTTTAATTAGGGTCGACTTCAGGTTTTCTACAACCGGACGTGAACAAATTCCCATCTGCCCATAACCGCGGGCACGGCTTTCGAAAGTTCAAATCCCTGCAGGGGTGTCCCAACTTAGCCCATGACAAGCTCTCACGGTCAACGAAGGAATAGACCTCCACCCGATACATTCCGATCAGACTCGATATCCCGGTACAACAAGACATTTCGACAGGGTAAAACTAAACCAGCAACACCGCCCGAATGTGCCGACAAATCCCGATAGGAGCTGCACATATCTCTTTCTCAGGGCACACTCAGATTGTGTTAGGTACGGGTAGGCCAGCCCCGAGTTACCCCTGGTGGCCACCAGCAGCTGACAGGTGGACCAACACTCAGAGGAGCACTGGCCCCGGGGGGGTAAAATAATGATGACCCTTGAGTCTGCAGAACCCAGGGGAAATAAAAGGCTAGGTGGCAAATGGTAAAACCAATGTTGGGCATTGCTGGAAGAGCTTTACTTAAGGCGAACTATCAGGGGGTTCCCATAATAGCCCAACCGCGTAAGGAACACAAAATCCGGGAACATAACACTGATATGACGGAAACTAGGGCGGCAAGAGTGGAACAAAACACCAGGCATAAGGCCGAGCCTTCCACCCTTTACCAAGTATATAGATGCATTAGTTAAATAAGATATATTGTGATATCCCAACAAGTAAACATGTTCCAACAAGGAACATCATCGCCATGTTCCAACAAGGAACAAACTTCAATCTTCACCTGCAACTAACAACGCTAGAAGAGGGGCTGAGCAAAGCGGTAACATAGCCAAACAACGGTTTGCTAGGACAAGGTGGGTTAGAGGCTTGGTTCAACAATATGGGAGGCATGATAAGCAAGTGGTAGGTATCGCAGCATAGGCATAGCAAAAGAGCGAGCAACTAAGCAAGCAAAGATAGTAGTGATTTCGAGGGTATGATCATCTTGCCTAAAATTCCGCAAGGAAGAAGAATGAGTCCATGACGAAGACAAACGGACGTAGACGAACGGGTCCTCACAAACGCGACGTTACCGGAACCAACCCGAAGAAGCAAACACCGGAAAAGAAGCACACAACATAGTAAACAACCACCACATAATCATGGCATGATGCACAAACAATTATGATGCATGTCCGGCTAATGAGGCATGGCATGGCAAAGTGCACAAGCAATCCTACAAATTAAGTGGAGCTCAATATGCAACGAGTTCCATATTGACGAAACACCACATCGATTATTTAGTTCTCTCCCGTTTAAGTACTCAACAATATTAAATGTTGGTTAACATGTCAAGAGGTAAAACATAAAGGGATTATCTATCTAAACAATTTAAATGGGGCCGGATATAGCAAACGACAAATCCGGTAAATTCCCATATGCATATAGCAAATTAATACAAACCACAATTTTAAATATTCTTGATGTTGTTAACATGATGCGGATGACATGGACAAGTTTATGCAATTTTTATTAAAAGTTGACAAGAGCATTATGAAACATTTGTCACCGTGGTGGAAAGGAAAAGGGTGCCACAGCAACGATAACGAAACGGTGCCATGGCAACGTTCCGGTTCCGGTAACTCGATTAAGGTACCGATGCAAAGGAGAAGTGTGCGGATGCGTACAAAAGATGGTGGGGTGCTCCCGGATACCGGGTGTCCCACGAGTTGGCGACAAGGAAACGAGTGACAAATTGGACATGGTGCAAACATGAGCATCTCAAACACCGCAAGCATTCGTTCACGGACGTCGTCTCGGGGTTATACCTTCGGAGCGGGCAAAGGAGACGGTGCTCGTTCGTAGAGGGAACTAGGCGTTCTCGCGACGGCAGTAGTGGAAGTAGTCGTTCACGGGTCGTCGAGGGAAGTAGTGGGACTTGCTTCTTCGGACTTGTCGGTCCCGATTCTTGCGACGGCAGCGGATCACGTTTTCGTAGGGGAACTTGGCGAAAACACGTCGATGGTAGAGGTACAGACGTGCTCGGGGTACTTGTTGGTCTGGTCTTGACGGTCTCGTTTATGCGACGGTAGTTGTACTAGTCGGCGGTAGTTGTACATGTCCGAAAAGGAACTTGGTGCATCCAGGATCTTCGGGCGTAGTGGTACACACACGTAGATGAATTTGACGGGTCGTCATCATCCTGGTACTTGGCGTCCTCTTGGTTTCGGCAGAGATGAAACGGAAAACAATGGTTGTGGTACATGGCGTCCAGGGGGCTTCGCGGGTCATCCTGCACTTGGCAACCTTGACGATTCCGAGGGTCTCGGCGGAGGCCATGGTGCTCCTGATTGCACCAAGATGATCTAGCAGCAGCAAGGGCGTCGGGGAGGACGGCCTCAGGTCAAAGCGACCACGAAGCAGAGGCGAGGCCACGACACTGCTGGATCTGGCGTGAGGAGGTCGCAAAATGGCTTGTTCTGGCCGGCGACGGGGCAGCTTCTCCCCGTCCGGCAAGACGGCAGGAGCATGGGGACGACGAGTCTCGACGACGAGACGGTGCAGCAGATGCTACTGTCGGCGGCGACGTCTAGGCGGGTTGAGGGCGATGCGGAGAAGCAGGAGGAGAGGCAGGGCGACGTTCGGATGGCGGGGTCTCCGGAGGGAGCAGAAGGAACTCGGCGGCGAGGCCTCAGCAGCAGGGGGCACGGCCATGGCGGAGCTTGGCTGCTCATGGAGGACGGCGGGCGCCGGAGCTCCTACTCTGCTGTAGCGGGCATGGGGACGAGGTGGTGGAGCTCGAGCGTCGTGGCCCGAGAGAGAGAGAGAGAGAGAGAGAGAGAGAGAGAGAGAGAGAGAGAGAGAGAGAGAGATAGATAGAGGCTGCAGGGTCTGGAGGGATCGAGAGGAGAGAGCGAGAGGAAGATGGGATCGAGGGAGACGGGGAGGTTCGAATGAGATGGGGATCGAGCGCGGTGTCTCCTCTCCTGGCGGCGTGAGGGAAGGAATCGAGGGAGAGGGAGATGGCGGCGCTGGAGGAAGGGTTCGAGGGGAAGAGAGGGATCGAGGGACGGAGCTAGGGTTGGTTATCGGTGCGGCTGGGCTTCAGGAGGGTTGGTGGGCCTAGGAGGCCGAGGGGAGCCGGGTGGCCTGGCTGGCCGGCCCAGAGGAGAGGGAGGCTGCTGGGCTCTCCACTCCCTCTCTCATCTATTATTCTTTAACAGAAAAACAAGAGAAGAAAAAGAAATGAAGAGGGGGTTTAGGGAGCAAAGTTGGACTCGCGAATAAATTTCCCGGACTCACAAAAATATGTTAGGTCCGAGAAAATTAGGAAAGACCAAGATTGAAAGAATAAATTCAAATTTCTTTGAATTTAATTCAAAAGGTTTGAACTAGGGTAGGTTCTAGGAGTTTCCAAAAATGTTGAGAATTTTGGTAGAGCTCCGGAAAATGATGAAAGAATAAATGGCAAGGTTCGAGGTCAAGCAGCGAGATAACAAAGGCATGGGGAAATTTGCAAGTGTGTTTTAGGTGATTCCAAAAGAATGGATAATTTTTATAATAACTCCACTAATATCGGGAGGATATGTTATAAAGAGAACTCACCCTGTGAATTCCCTCAATTTAAATGGACCGAACATCCATACGATTTATTTAGTTGAGTTGCAAGAATTAATGATATGATGGCATGACATGATGCAATGCGCATGATGACATGACATGATACAACACGCAAGCACATGACAACGCAACAACATCGAATAACTGCACGACACCTGGCACATCGGTCTCGGGGCGTTACAGCGTCTTCACTTCCCATGACGCCTTGATACGCGCCCGGCTAAGCGGACCCATAGTTGCACACAGTTTTTCCTCCTTTGGTTGCCCGCTCGCCTCCTACCTTTCCTTCTTCTTCGAGCTCCAACCTCCGCCGCCAATCCGGCTCGAACTCTTCCCCTTCCCCAACGCCATGGTGCCGACGAAGAGGGGAAGGGGGAAGAAGCCCGCGCCTTCGTCCTGCGCACCTCTAGCGGCGGCCCCCGCCGTCGATCGGTCAATCATACTCAACCCGGAAGCCTTGGACAAGGTCCACTCCGCCCTCGCTTCCATCTTCAACGAGTGCGGCCGGACCACAGTTTGGCCCGCATCCCGCGCCTTTCTTGCTAGGACCGTCACGAAGGTCCGATTCTTCGCCGATGCCTTATGGGCGGGTCTGATTCCCCCCTTTTCTGCTTTCTTCAATGTTGTGCTATCCCATTATCAGATCCACATGATGCACCTCGGGCCGGAGTCCATTACCCTTTTGGTTGTCTTTGCTTTCGTGTGCGAGGCGATGATAGGCATCCCTCCTTCTGTTGCCCTGCTGCGCCACTTCTTTTCTCTGCGTCTGAGCGATCCCACCCAGTGCTCGGGGTGTGTAAGCTTCTTCGCCATGCCTGAGACGGCTGCTTTAGGGATTGACTTCGGCCTTCCGCCTTCTCAAGCCAGGTTCAGAGAGCAGTGGCTGTACATGGATGTCGGGGTGCCCAGCCCCTTGCTCTCACACCCGACCTTGCCTGTTGTTCCCAACCCAGGCTAGGGTCATGAACGGCTCGCGGGCCCCCGGCTCGCTTTCGTCTGGCGCAGCTTCGAAAGTTTGAGGGTGCACAATGTGACAACGCCCAAGGTGGTAAGGGAGTTCCTTCTGTGTCGTGTTGCCCCTCTTCAGCGCCACTCTCGCCAGATGTGGGACTTTGCGGGGCGCGGAGACCGCATGCGGCTTCAGGAGGAGGATTTGGCGCCCGAAGTGCTGCGGACGGTGCTTTGGGTCTTGGCTGGTGATCCTTCCCTAGGCAGCCTATGGAGCAGTGGCGTCCTTCTGTACCTTTGTTTCGGCAGGGCTGATTTCGTGAAGCAGATGCCCAGCTTCGACGAGTGGGGGCTGCACCCAGCTAGCCTCACGGGGCCACACGAGAACCCAGTTGTCGTGGTTGTTCCCCCCGCCGCCCACAGCGGCCCCTCCTCCGACGACAGAGTGGGGAGAGAGCCGACGGGAGCTGAGGTGGCTGATGTCGAGGTGGTGGCGCTGCGTGAAGCCTCGGAGGCGACGCCTCCTAAGGCCCGCCCTGGGGCGGCGGTTGATGCAGGGTCTTGGCCTTCGGCTCCTGAGGCCGGGGCACCCGAGCCCCCAGTCGTTCTTCGCGAGGCGACGCCCGACGGTGCCCCCAAAGCTGACTCCTCCGGCACCGACAATCCTGAGGCTTCTTCTGCGCCCTAGGCCGACCCCCGCCCCAGGCGCTTGGGTCGGTTTCGTGTAGACTTCGAGGCCCTTCGCAAGAGGAAGGAGGCCTCAGGCGGCAGCGGCCGCCCTTGCCGCTTGTTGAAGCGCAGGAAGTACTTTGCCATGGACGAGTAAGCCTTCTTCTTTCCCTGCTCATTTGCTCTGTTATCCTTGTGGCTGATTGTGGCCCTTCAGGTCCCACCTTGATGAGTCCGCCGTGTCGACCTAGGAGCCGGCCCCCGCAGCTTCGCCCCCTTTGCTGGCTCCAGGTCCGCCGAGCTCGGGTGGTGTCCTCGCCGTTGGACCGATTGTTGGAGTGATCTGCTCCATAGGGCGCCTCGAGATTGCTCGCCCGATGCCCTTTCTTCGCGAGTCTTCTTGGGGCGCGTCAGGCTTGCCCCGCTCCGCTTCTCTGGTCATAGAAGGCAAATGGCTGAAGTCTGTCCTTGGCTCCTCCTCCGTGGGTGGATCGACGCCGGGCCGGACTCTCAGGGCGGTCCATCCGGCAACGGCTGGGGCGGCAGCCCCCTGCCCCACGCCTGGAGGGGGCTTACCGCCTCGGGGCCCTCTACATGCTCCAGCGGAAGAGGGTGATGTGGAAGATGTGCTCAGGCGCGCTCGGGAGCGTCGTGCCCTTCATGAAGAGTTCCTCCAGGGGGCGGCGAACGCGGTGAACCGGGTCGGAGCAGAGCTTGCTGCCGAGGATACGCGCCTCGAGGCTGAAGGCCTGCGCCTTGCTGGGGAGAGGCGCAAGCTGAAGGTCACCATTGCCCTCGCATGTCATCAACGTGACCTTGACAACGTGAAGGCCGAAGCGTCACTAGCGGCTTCGCGGGAGGCCTGCTCCCGGGCCATCGAGGAGGCTCGGGAGGCAGCCGACGACGCAAGGATCCGGAGGAGCGCGTATGGGAGCTCCAAGCCCGGAGCAGCAAATAGAGCTGCGCCATGCGGCCCTTGGGTCGATGCAGGAGGCCGCCGTCGACCGGGCGGAGCTCCAGAGGTGCGAGGAGGCGCTAACGCTCGAGGCCGCCGAGCGCAGCCTTGAGCTGGAGCGGTTGGAGACGAGGGAGCGCCTGGTGGCCCAGGCGGAGGATGACGTTGCTGCGCATGAAGCCCGGGTCCAGGAAGAGGTCGACTGCCGTGTGGCGGGAGCTCGCTCGGTCCTCGAGCACAAACACAAGGCAAGGTTGGTGTTGATCGGGGCCGAGGCTGAGGGCAGGACAGCGGCCATCAAGGCCAAGTTGGTTGAAGAGACGCAGCGTGCGGATTCCTCCGCAGCCGCCCTTGGTGTGGCGCAGGCGGAGCTGTCCTCTTCCCAGGCGGAGATGCTTCTTCTTCAACGGAGGGTTGATGACGCCGAGGCCATCGCGTAGCGGAGTGAGGACGAGCTCCGTCGGCGGCGGGTTCTGGAGCACATGCACGCCCCCATGCTTCAAACGCTCTAAGAGAGGGCCAACACAGCTTTGGGCTACATCTGCGAGGCTGCCGCTAGGGAGCCACACGAGGACAACTATGCCGGCATCCTCCAATTTTTCACCGATGTGGTGACGCTTCTGGAAAACCGTTCCGAGAGGTCCCGTTGGCTTGTCGAAGAGAGGAGCCAAGCCTTGCTTGGGCGTGCCTTCTCCCGCATCTTTAGCCATCTGCAGGACAAGGACCCCCACTTCGACTTCGACGCTGCCATCGCACCCGTGCCCATTGCCGTCCGGGGCGACCTGGCGCGGTGGGTGGAGGACAACGTGGACGCCCTCATCAGGGCCTTTGCATCCGATGACGACGGCGTGGTTGTGGGCGCCAATGAAGGCGATGTTGTGGACGAGCCTGGCGCTGATGGAGATGCCGCCGCCGGCGGCGGGAATGCCGACGGCGCCAGTGATGCCTCCGAGGATGCCCAAGACGCGGTGAGTGATATATCCGACTGACCGCGCATTACTACCGCTTAACCTGCACAAGGAAAGTTCGGGCTTGGCCCCGAAGGATGTAAGAGCATTTCGGGAGGGGAAGCCCCTCATGTAAAGGTTTGCACTTAGTACTCTGGTAAGCGTGATGTTGTGTGTGAACATAGTTGTTGGCCCGTGATGGGTCAGCTGACTTGTGTACCTTCTGACCCCGACAAGTCCCGAGCGGGCCTGCGGGGGCCACTGCTCCTCGGTGTCTTCTGATTAACTTGTGGATCCTGTGATTAGGACCTTCGGAGAGGGTGCGGAGACAGCGGTCCTGGTTGTGAACGTGCCTGGCCTGGCCCGGCTCGCGAGGGGCTCACGAGGGGGCAGCCGATGTTAACCTTAGACGCAAAGCCAAAACCAGAACGCGAGAGATTGCTCGAACGAGACTAAACACCCCCTTCTTCCCAGGTACCGGCCTTGCTTCATATCGCCAGACGAGGGCCCCGCCTTGCGCCTCACTCCGCCGCCATTGACGGCGACCGGAAACCAAGGACGACGCCAATGGGGTAGAGGGGTCGCCAGCGGTTCCCCCGACGACCACGGGTCCTCCATCGGGGGCAGGCCATGGGGCACCTCCCCGGCGGAGGGCCTACGTCTTGAGAACACCTTGACCCGACCGCCGCGAGGGTGAGCCCGGATCTCAGCCCCTTTCCTGCAGCCCCCTGCACCCTCCTCCTGAGGGATAAGGGGCTGCAGTGTTGGGGCAGCCATCCGCTGCGGTGACCTGTACCTCCTGCGACCCATGGTTAGCGTAAGCTTGCTCCTGAGGGATGAATGGTACCCGATAGTTGCTGGTGTTGGCGCGATTGTCGACGCTCTCTTGGGGTTCCTAAAAGGGCTCGGCTTCCGGTGCATCCTCGTCCCAGCCAGGCCCGAGGAACGAGTCGTGACCTTCTTCCAGCTCGCGCCCTTGATCCACAATGCGGGGTACATAGGCCTCCGGGGCGACCACCTCGTGGACCTCGTTGTAGTGCCCCGTATGCCACGCAGTCTGGCTTGGGGCGTCGCCTTGTATGTGATGACGCGGTGGTCCGCCGAGGCCAAAGGCCGCGGCGCGCATCACTTCACCGGCCTGGGGAAGGGCCGGCGTGATCAGCCGCCCGGTGCTGGCGGAGGTGTTGGCGCTGGACTGGCCCTGGGGCCCGCCTAAAATCGTGTGGGCATGCATAATGCCGTCGTGCGATCTGTCCTGGATCTGGGGCGGCAGCTGGGTGCAGAAAGGGGGCGCTCCTGAGGCGGCGACGTCCAGGAGCTCGGCCACTCACTCCAACAACACGTCGCGGCCGCCTTCCAGCAAGCGGCACAGTAGTAGCTCTCGGGCCACCATGAGCGCGGCCCTAGAGTTCGCCTGCTCCCGTTGGGTGTATGGTGTCGTGGCAGCGGCGTGGTTCAAGGCCCTTGCTGCGACCCGCACCTACCGTGGCGTGAGGGCAGGCGGCGTCTGGCCGCGTCGCCCGCGTCCCGCAGTGCTCTACGGAGTGCGAGCTGCCTGAGGCGCAAGGTTGAGGTCGCCCTGAGACGGCGACATGGCGTGGGCTGGCCATGCCGCCCAGCGGTCGGCGTTGGTAGCCGGGTTGCTTGACATCTGGGTGGCGAAGCGGCGGAACGCGACACGGAGGAAGAAGGACTCCGGCGCACCCCTACCTGGCGCGCCAAATGTTGGATTTCGGGTTCCGGCAGACCCTTGAGGTTCGAACACTGGGGTGCGCGTGGAGATCTCTCCCCTACCGATCTACGTCCGATCCTCTCGTGTGAACTAAGATGAAAATGATGAACAACACAAGAGACACGAGGTTTATACTGGTTCGGGCCACCGTTGTGGTGTAATACCCTACTCCAGCATGTGGTGTGGTGGATTGCCTCAGGGGCTGATGATGAATAGTACAAGGGAAGAACAGCCTCGCGAGAGGTGTTCGTGAGCTAGTGCGATGAACTGCTAGGGTGAGTTCCGTCGCCTCTCTCTCTCTCAGCTAGGGTTCTACCAGATTTCTCAATGTCTGTCTGCCCGTCCCCCTTCTCCTTGTGGAGGCTAGCTCTATTTATAGAGGCCCTGGTCCTCTCCCCGAATAATTGAGCGGGAAGGGCGCCAACACTTGGCCATTTTGAAGGGGAACATCTAGTACAAGTTATCCTGACCAAAGGTGGTCTTCGGCTGCCAAAAGCACTGGGGATGACGCCGTCTTGGGCTCCACGGTGACCTCCATCCGGCCGTCCGGCTGGTCTTGGTCTTGTTGCACCGGAATGGCAACATTTGCCTGATACCTTGGCATGTGCTTGCCCCCTTTGCACCAAAGGGGAAACAAGGACCCTGCGCAGGCCGGCGCCCACCTGGCGCCCGCCTGGCCTTGATCGTCATGGCTTGCGTCATGGGATCCTCGTGAGGTACCCTTGCATTGATCTCTCCACCTCCTCGCGAGCCTGCCTGATGAGGCCGCTCTTGAGGAAGCTTCCTGTCATCCACTCCGCGAGGCTTGGCCCCTCGCGAGGGTCTTGAGCTTGGGCTAATGAAGATGGGCCGCGCTGGGCCCCCACCTGAGCCACGTCGCAGGCCGCAAGCAGGCAAGTCTGGGGACCCCCGTTCCCAGAACGCCGACACTCTACCTTTTATTGATCAAATGCTAGAAATATTATCTAAGCACACACATTTTTACTTCCTTGATGGATACTCTGGTTTTTCACAATTTCCTGTTTCTCAACCTGATTAAGAAAAGACCACTTTGATGTGTCCCTTTGGAACTTATACCTATAGACGTATGCCTTTTGGTTTATGCAATGCATCTGCTACCTTTCAAAGATGTATGACTGCTATATTCTTTGACTTTTGTGAAAAGAATGTTGAGGTTTTCATGGACGATTTCTCTGTTTATGCATTGGTACGCGTCGATGCTATACAAACGGTTTTTAACCCCTTTCTGCGACGGCATTTGGAACCGTCGCCTAGTGAGTGACGGTGATAGGGGGTCCTTCGCACACGACCCAGAAACCGTCGGGGATATGCCCTCCTAGCACACACGCTCGGCAAAATGAGGTCGTGTGCCACCAGTGATCGCTCAAATACGGTAATACGTACAGTAGAGCTAAAAATACAATTATACACACGAAATTGTTTCTGGTCGCAATTACATCCCACACAGTCAGTCCCCGCTAAATGTTTCCGTTCGTATGTACATCCCACACAGTCGCTCCAAGGAAAATGTTTCTGTTCACAGGTACATCACACACAATTTTCCCCGTTAAATCGTTTGTGATAGCATTGCCATTGCACACGATATTAACAATTTTATCGTTTGCATTATTGAATGCATCACACACGGTGCGTAGAAGAAACTGTGTGGCAAAGGTTGTCCATCACACATAGTTATTATGTGGTAAATGTTTGCGCAAGGTGGCCTAACGCAAATATTTTCAAGAGAAGGTCATGTGTGATTGTTCATTGATCCAACATGGTTTATTCCTAGAAATTGTGTGTGTTGCCCGAGGTCATCACTGACAGTATTTTTCGAATAACCATTTGCAATAGCAAAACCCGATTAGCAGGCTAATTCGCCATTAGCACGCTAATTTCCCTATTATTAATAATCCATTTATTAATCTAATTGGCATTCATATTAAACACATAATATATTTCATTTCCATATTAAGGAAGCAGGATTTCATAATTGAAATACATCAGAGTACAAGATGATATAGCTTCAACACTCAGCTACCCCATTACACAACTGCACCGCACCAAGTTTCACATGCAACATGTAGAACCTTTCGAAATTAGCATCATAGACGGTATATAGACACATGCATCTCATCTGGAAAACTGCTGATGCGGAAGGCGAATATTGAGCCTTCATTCATGTTGAAGGTCTTTGCAACTTTAGGCCAGTTCCTGTGGATGATTGACCATCCGTCCTTCGTCCTCTTTAGGAACACTTCAATATTGAACCGTGGGTGTTGTATGAAAACCTTCCTCGCCTCCTGACCATAGAGGTGGTGTGAGAGGTAATCATCCATGAACTGCTTTGGAAAGGCCTGAAAACAAGGATGTGCATAAATATCTTCTCTATATTGGAAACCTCTGACAGCAGGACCTACATGTGCAAGACAAAATTGTTAAAAACCTAAAATATTAGAATGGTTCCTGCAATTGCACAATAATGTGCTATTAGACAACGGACCATGCACGTGCTAACCTCGATTGTAAACCTCAGTGCTTCCCATTGTTTCCCTGCAACACATATAAGGTAGTTAGTCATCGGGTTAAGTAAGGGTTCGCATGCTATCAGTAAAATATGTTGACAAAAAATAAGCACATTGCAGATTCATCAGATTAATTCAAGCCACATGGAAAACTCATTTATCCAAACCAAGCATGATTAAGAACTGGGAAATATAGCACTTGTATATGTTTCTCATGTATTAAGTGCAGCCAAATTTGATTTATTCCTCACATGCACAACAATACAAAATTCTACCAACGACAATTGGACATCGCATTCCAAAATTGAACCAAGGAGTTAACTAAATACCACAACAAATGAACCAAACATTAACTGAGCACCACATTGCACAATATAACATACTCCTAATAGAAGATCAGACAGTTAACCAAACCAAGCATGCTTAACAACTTGGAAATATAGCAATTGTATTTGTTTCTCATGTATTTACTACATCCAAATTCAATTTATTCCTTACATGGTATGCAATAACAGAATGCACCCACAACTATTGAGCATCGCATTGCAGAATTGAACCAAATAGTTAACTCAACACCACAACACAAATAAACCAAACGTTAACTGAGCACCACATTGCACAATATATAACCAAACCAAGCATGCTTGACAACTAGGAAATATAGCAATTTTATTCGTTTCTCATGTATTTTTTAAAGATACATTCGATTTATTTCTCACATGGAAGAGAATTCAAAATTGCAGCCTGAAGAATTGAACATCACATTTGCGGAATTGAACCAAACAGTTAACTGAAGACGACAACTAATTAACAAAATAGTTAATAAGTGAGCACCACACTACACGACATATAGAACATATACACTAGAGCAATAGATTTCATGGTAAAATTAGATGGCACAATTCACTAGAATTTGTGAAGGAAAGGCAGGAGCAGCACACGCAACGGGTAAATCGAGCATGCTTAACCGGCGTAGCTAGCAAATGGCAAGGTGCTCCTCCAAGATCTCGGGGTCGGCACAAATGGCAGCCATCGTGACCTCATCCGTGTGTGCGGCTGCGGTTTGCTTCTCCACTGCCAAATGCTCCTTGAGATCCTGGCTATACTACGTGCACCATGGCTTAGGGCGGCACTTATTTGGTGGAGGGGTTGGTGATCTGGGTGGAAGGTGCCGCGCTGGTGGTCGGGGCATGTGGGATGTGGAAGGAGGAGAAGGATGGGGGTCGAGTGTGGATTACCTTCCTGGATAGACGAGGTCGAGCGGTGTGAAGGAAGGTCGGCGGCGAGGAGGCGGCGCTGCAAGTAAGGAGTGAAGGTTTCAACTTGGAAAGGAAGGCGGAAACAGGGGAAATGTGGCTTTCGGTAAGGGGGAGGGGCGGGGAGGTAGATATTACCACGAAAGCCGAATATTTGAAATCGCTTCAGCGAAAAAACTGGCACGCAAAGTGTCATCAGACACGATCCCTTATTCAGAATTGTGTACGATATGTGAACATCACAAACGAGTCAGATAGCTTAACCCGTGTGTGATGAGCTTGAACGTCAAAAAATTTGGTTCGAGTTTCCCTGGTTACAGCGGTCATCCACGTCATTGCATAATTTGGGTACACAAAGGAGACTATAGCACACCCACACTTCTTAATCGAGCAAGTTCGGCAATTAAACAGTGCTAGCTAACCTAAACATTACTCCAACAAATTAAAGACTGGCGCTCTTAATTAAACAAAACAAAGAGTTCTACTACGGCTGGTGCTCGTCGATCTCCGCCACCACCTCCACGCGCCCGGCGGTATCTTGGGGAAGGGGCTCCATGGCATCCATCGCACCATACTCGGCAAGCATCTCGCCATCCACGTCCGCCATCTCTTTGGAAAAGGCAGCCACAAGCTAGGAATGGGCGGCCGCGATTTGGGCTCGGACGGGCTCTATCGTCACAAGGTATGCGGCGGAGGAACGGACGACTGCTCGAACGCTCTCAATGATTGCCAACTCTTCGGCCGCGGGTTGCCGACTGTTATCAGAGAAGCTTCATTCGATTTGTGTGGTGAGCGCCTCAAGCTGGGCGTGGGAGGCCTCTATCAGGGCTAAGGCCGCCACTGCGGATCGGACAACAGTTGTGTTGCTCTCGCCAGTTGCTATCCCTGAGGCGGAATTTGCTGCCGCCACCTGAGAAGCAACAGCGGCCATTTGGGTTGCCTTGGCCGCCCGGTCACAGATTGCGGCCGCGCTCATGCCCATTGTTAGCACGCGCATGGAGGCTGCGGCTGCGCTCTTGCCGGAGTGGGACACCGAAGTTGCCCTCACGACGCAGGTCCACATGCCCATCTTTCACCGGCGATGATTGAACAGTGAAATGATATTTGGGGAGCGAGCTAGTGTGCTTGAGACGACAGCTGTGGACTGTAGCCGGCGCACCTTCTTGCGTAAGCCATAGGTGTATTGTACACCGACGGTGTCTAGGATATTTTGTGCTGCATCTCACATGGTAGGTGATAATAAACTGTGTGGGATCTACTTGATTTTTCATCTTGACTTGAATTACATAATGGGGTCACAGCGGCAATGGACGGTGTTTGAATTGCTAGACCTTTTATCTGCAGTGAACATGCAACTATATGTGTGTCGTAAAAGAATTGGAATTATTCAGGGTTCATTTGAACATTTTAGACATTAAATTGGTTTTCTAGTCATTTCAGGTGCACAATTCCAAATTAAACTACATGCACATGCTCAAGTGCACCAACATGGGTTGTAAAATTATATATGTGTCCATGGGTTTATGCTTATGTCCGATGCAATAAATGGGGATGAAATTCGAGCACCACAGCACCATGGCTCTCCGGCAAACGTCGACGTACTTGCTTTTGTAATTCTTGTAAATCCAAAATTCGTCTAAAATTCATGAAACTTGGCATGCTATCATGGAGCGGCATCAACATGTCGTGGTAAATTTTTTGCCCCATTTGGGGGAGGTTTGGGGATATGCTTCTCACAACAAGCCTGATGGTTTCGGTAGGGAACGTTTCACCTTTCTAGACGAAATGATATGCATTTCCTCTTCTCGATTTCAATTATTTTCCTAGTGTCAACATAGAACAATAGGAGTGTTATGTCAATTTTTGGGATTTTTCAGGGTTCGTTTAGACATTTTTATGCATTAATTGAGTTCTCAATGCATTTATGTGCATGATTCAAATTTGAATTACATGCACATCCTCTAATGCATATAAATTGATTGAAAATTCAAATATGTGTCCTTGGTTGCATGCTTAGGTCCCATGCAAGAAATGGGAATGGATGTCAAACACCCTGCCACCGTCACTCGGCCGCAAACATTGAGATGCCTGGTTTTTAAATTCTAGTAAATCCAAAGCTCGTCTGAAATTCATGAAACTTGGCATGCTGTCGTGGAGCGGCATCAACATGCCGTGGTAAATTTGTTGCCCCATTTGGGGCAGGTTTGGGGATATGCTTCTCACAAACCAGAGCTTCTCACAACAAGCCTGATGGTTTCGGTAGGCAACATTTCACCTTTCCGGACGAAACGATATCCATTGCCTCTTCTCGACTTCAATTTTTTTCCTAGTGTCAACATAGAGCAACAGGAGTGTTGTGTCAATTTTTGGGATTTTTGGGGTTCGTTTGGACATTTTTATGCATTAATTGAGTTTTCAATGCATTTATGTGCATAATTCAAATTTGAACTACATGCACATGCTCTAATGCATATAAATTGGTTGAAAATTCAAATATGTGTCCTTGGTTGCATGCTTTGGTCTCATGCAAGAAACGGGAAAGAATGTCAAACACCCTGCCACCGTCACTCAGCCGCAAACATTGAGATACCTTTTTTCAATTCTAGTAAATCCAAAACCCGTCTGAAATTCATGAAACTTTGCATGCTATCATGGAGGGGCATCAACATGTTGTGGTAAATTTTTTGTCCCATTTGCAGTAGGTTTGGGTATATGCTTCTCACAACAAGCATGATGGTTTCGGTAGGGAACGTCCCACCTTTGGGGACGAAACGATGTCCATTGCCTCTTATTGCTTTCAATTTTTTTCTCATGTCAGCATAGAACAACAGGAGTGTTGAGTCAATTTTTGTGATTTGGGGGGTTCGTTTGGACATTTTTGTACATTAACTGAATTTTCAGTGCATTCATGTGCATAATTCAAATTTGAACTACATGCACATGCTCTAATGCATATAAATTGGTTGAAAATTCAAATTTATGTTCTTGGGTGCATGCTTAGGTCCCACGCAAGAAATGGAAATGAATGTCAAACACCCTGCCACCATCACTCCGCCGCAAACATTGAGATACCTGGTTTTTAAATTTTAGTAAATCCAAAACTCATCTGAAATTCATGAAACTTGGCATGCTATCATGGAGCGGCATCAACATGCCGTGGTAAATTTTTTGTCCCATTTGGGGCAGGTTTGGGTATATGCTTCTCACAAACCAGAGCTTCTCACAACAAGCATGATGGTTTCGGTAGGGAATGTCCCACCTTTGGGGATGTAACGATATCCATTGCCTCTTATTGCTTTCAAAAAATTTCTCGTGTCAACATAGAACAACAGGAGTGTTGTGTCAATTTTTGTGATTTTTCGGGGTTCGTTTGATCATTTTATGCATTATCTGAGTTTTTAGTGCATTTATGTGCATAAATCAAATTTGAACTATATGCACATGCTCCAGTGCATATAAATTGGTTGAAAAAACAAATCCTTGTCCTTGAGTGCATGCTTAGGTCCAATGCAAGAAATGGGAATGAATTTCAAACACCAGGGCACCGTTGATTGCCGGCAAAACATTGAGATACTTTGTTTTTTAATTCTAGTAAATCCAAAACTTGTTTGAAATTCATGAAACTTGGCGTGCTATCATGGAATGGCACCCAACATGATGTGGTATTTTTCGTGTCCATTTTGAGAGAAGGCGCACTCGAATAACAGCCAACAAAGGCATTTTAAAAAATAGCTGCCACTTTAATATCTCAAACGTTTCTATAATTCAAACCGTGTGCGTTCTATTAACCATTCACGTGACGCCATGCGTCTTGCTTTTAATGGCTATAGGAAGTGTCGTGCGAATAGCTGCTTGACCTTGACTGAACGGGAGGCGTGCGAGCGCAGTCCGGTGTGTAGGCTGGCCGAGAGGCGTGCAAGCTGTCCTCCAATGCGCACGCTCACCAGGAAGTGTGCGAGTTGTACGCTGTGCAGGCTCAGTGGGAAGACTTAAAGAATGGCGTCCCAGAGGACGACAACGACGGCGCGGCACGCCGCCTCCGTGCCGCCGGAAATAGTTTTTTTCTTGGGTTTAATACTGTATCTCGATCATATGAATATAAATTTGCAGTATGACTGAATGAAAGATATGGTTTGAGCGAACTTGCGTTTTTGTCTCTTAATGTACAGACTTATCAAACGGTTTTCTTTGCAAAAAACATCAATGGTTTTTAAATATAGAACACTCATCGCAAATGTTTTAGTTAGAACAACCGTATGCAAACCAACAGCTTCCCCAGGAAGCCAAGGCAAAAGTTGCCGAGCAGGATTTGTGCAGCACTTGATCGCAAACATTTTAGATAGAACACCCGTATGCAAAGTGAGAGCAGGATTTGGACATCTCTTCAACACAAACAGTTCTTTTGGATGACCTGTGTGCAACCACTTACAAACAATTTGGTAAGATTTGCATCTGTCGTATTGGGTATGTTGCCATTTGTCAAACTGAAAAAATTGACATTTTTTGATCTAGTAACATTGCCATTTTTCAACCTTGTAACACTGCGATTTGTCAAAATATGAAGCTAAAAATTACCAGCAGTATCTGATTTTTGCAACCAAATTTCAGTAATTAAGCATAGATTTCATTCATAGATTAAGCAGTCGTTCTTAATTTATACAAACAGTTCAACTCGACAGCTGAACCGACCAAACTTTTCCCCAATTGTTGCCAACCACATACTGAAATATCTAGTTCAACTATATATACTAGCTAATTTTAAGTACGTTGTACAGTTCCACCACATCTATAGTCAGATGAACTGAACAAAATAGCCCCTAAATACTACTACTACGGAGGGGCTTTGTACGACTTCCAGATGCCTCTCCTTTGGCGAGCGCTCAGTAAGAGGCAGAGGAGGAGGAGCCTACATGCGAGCTGGGCAACCGCAATACGGTGTATGCCGCTATTGTAGCTTCAGCGATGCTCACCTCGAACGCCCTCTGCCGCTCCAGACGACCCCTCTCGAAGCGGTGGTTCTACTCATAGATCTCCTGATTCCTCGCCTCTGAGGCGGCGTGTGTCGCGGCCACGGCGGCGGTAAGGCTCCTTGTGTGCTCGACGAGGTGCTCCTCCTCCTCTCGCAGGAACTCGGTGTAGCGCGCAAGGTCGCTGACGCACGTGCGGGCATCCACCTCCGCCTCCCGCCTTCGGGCGGCGGTCGCGGAGCGGGTGATGACCCCTGCGGTCGACAGTGGGCTAGCGGCCACGGCAGCCGATGATGGGTTGGCGGCCACGACCACCACCTCCCGCCTTCGGGCCACGGTGGCGGAGCGGGTGATGGCCATCGTGGCCGGTAGTGGGGTGGCGGCCACGGCGGCCACCTCCCGCCTTCGGGCCACGGCAGCAGAGCGGGCGATGGTCCTAGCTTTCAACGGTTGTGTGGCGGCAACGGCGGCCGGCAACAGCTGCCGACGGGCAGCGGCGGCGGAGCGTGTGGTGGGTGTTCCGCACACACCCAACAGGGACGCCACGCGCACTACACTACGCCGGGGACTGCGTCGCTGCCGGTGTAGCCTCCCAGCTAGAGATGTCCTCTGATGACGGCGGAGTGGCTGAGCGACGACGGCGGACTGGTGCCATTGGTGATTGTGGGAGAAGCAGACGACATAAGCTACGGGGAGGGAGGGGAAATGCGACGCAGGACTCGCCGGTCGTGAGGGTTTATATAGCAGGCCGGTAAGCATTGGGATTTTGGGGGAATTCACCGAGTCAGGCGGGAAGCTTGCGCGGGAACCTGCGATGTTGCACGGGAATGGGCTCACCGACGATTCATTGGCGCCACCGTTTGGCTAAAATAACGCCCCCCACGCACTATGCAAGCTTGCACTGTAAGTTGTCTGCGGTAGCGGGGTGACAAGATGTGCGAGAGGAGGACAAAAGGCCACATACATGTATGGTTAATACAAAAACCATTTGCGGTTTAATTACCTACTATACCCCGTCCTGGTTTATAGGTAGGATTTAACTAATAAAATATGAATGCATGTCGCCAAAGATCATATAATTGGATTCATATTTGAACATAGTTTCCAATTATATAATTTTTATAACATGCACTAACATTTTGTTGGTTAAATTTGAGGGCAAAGTATAGCACAGAATATAAAGGGGACTATAGACCAAGATGAAGGTAGTAGCACATGGCTGCTCTCTACGCTGCGATGCAACTGTCGGCCGGCTTGTAGGCGACCATTTCATGCATGTTCAATGGCTCTATGCATGTGGTTGCTTGCGGTTGAGGCGGCCGCGGCGCGCTCTGCTCTCGCGTCCCTCCGGGTGTCCACGCACGCTACAGTGTTTGGGGCTAGCACACGATCACACACATTCGTGTGCATGCGGTTGCGCCGGTTACGGCGCGACGATGCAGTTACCCGCTGCAAAAATTGCCATGCAGACGCGCCAAGAATCTAGGCCGCCCGACCCCCTTTTTTTCCTTTGGACATTCACCTTCATCTCTCGTCTCACACGACACAATAAGTACACCCACGAGGACACATACAGAGAGGACATCCAGTGGTTCCAATGGCGCTCGTCGTGGCTCCAATGACGCTCCCAGCAGCCGATGACGACAACGGCGGGTAGTTCACCACACAACACGTCATGGCCATCCACGTGAGGGGGAAGTCTCTCTCGGTGGTGTACACGAACGATCCAGTCTCGGTGGAGAGCTCCATCCAAACTATGGAGCAGTTCCTTGCCGAGGACAAGTACCAAGTGGTCGGCTTCGACCTCGAGTACACCATGGGTCGTGCCGGGCACGATCAGAAGAATGATGTCGCCTAGTTGTGCTTGCGACATGACGTCCTCGTCTACCACTACCACCTGGCCACAAGGCCTTGCGAGCATTTCTCCAGGTTTATCAACAACTCCGACTAGAGTTTCACTACGGTGGACACCACCAACAATCTAAAAGCGCTCAAGGTTTCGGGCTTGAAATGCCCGAGTCTTGTCAACATCTAGCACCTCTACGAGGTCTGGCTGAGCGAAAACAACAAACTGAACTCCCTGGTTGACCTCGCCTCGGCCATCATCGACCCCTACTACATGAAGATGGAGGAAGAGAGCAAGAAGGACAAGAACGCCTGGCACAGTGTTTGGCATGAGAGACTGGATGAACAACACGTCAAGTACACGGCCAAGGACACGTACACAAGCTACAAAATGCACAGGCGGATCGTTGACATGAGGAACTGTCTTCTTCCTGCCCCAGACGAGGGATCGAGCCACATAGAAGTGGCGGGAGCGTCTCAAGAAGTAGATGACTAGACGATCATTTCTCCTACTTTAGAATGCATGCAATTGTTTATTGAGGTGTGTGCGAATGATCTGTATAGTCACTTTTGTAATTGGATGTTTATTTCAGTTATATATACACACATGTTATTCTTCTGTAGACAGAGCAAATCACATGGCTTACTAGCAGCAATCGTCTGTGTTATTATTGGTCTTCGCACACATTTCTGATTATGAACCTGTTTGCCGCGTATCACACACATCTTGTTCAGTTGAACTATTTCCATTGTGTTGCCTAATCACACACAGTTCATCCTAGTGAACCGTATGATGTATATGGCACACACCTTCATCTGGCTGCCCGTTTCTTTTGTTCCTCCTCATCCCAAACAGTTAATTAAACTGAACCTATGCCCTGCATTGCACACACAACTAAAATCTGAACCATGTTTGATGCATCCGCCATCGCAAATGTTTTGCACCTTTTTTGACGGGTTTTTACACCACCGTTTGCAATTATGGCATCACACACAGTTTCGTCGAAGGGTCTCTGGTTGTAGTGTCGCGTTTGGACCATCCTGCAGTAGTGATGGGAAGTCTTTCGATGCTTGTTTAAGCAATCTTGATTGAGTATTGCAGAGATGCGAGCAAACAAATCTTGTCTTGAATTGGGAGAAGTGCTACTTTATGGTTAATGAAGGTATTGTTTTGGGCCATAAAATTTCTGAAAGAGGTATTGAGGTGGACAAAGCTAAGGTTGATGCAATTGAGAAAATGACATGTCCTAAAGATATCAAAGGTATTCGTAGTTTCTTAGGTCATGCTAGTTCCTATAGGAGATTTATCAAAGACTTTTCTAATATTTCTAGGCCTCTTACAAATCTTTTGCAAAAGGATGTTCCTTTTGTTTTTGATGATGATTGTTTAGAAGCCCTCGAAACACTCAAGAAAGCCTTAATTTCTGCACCTATTATTCAACCAATTGACTGGAACTTGCCTTTTGAAATTATGTGTGATGCTAGTGATTGTGATGTTGGTGTTGTTCTATGACAAAGAGCTGATAAGAAACTAAATGTCATTCATTATGCTAGTAAAACTCTAGACAGTGCACAAAGAAATTATGTAACTACTGAAAAAGAATTTCTAGCAGTGGTGTTTGCCTGTGATAAATTTAGATCTTACATTGTTGATTCAAAAGTAATTTTTCACACCGACCATGCTGCTATTAAATATCTTATGGAAAATAATGATGCTAAACCTAGACTTATTCAATGGGTTCTCTTGCTACAAGAATTTGATTTGCATATCACTGATAGAAAGGGAGCAGAGAACCCCGTCGCTGATAACTTGTCTAGGCTTGAAAATGTGCTTGATGACCATGATGCGATTAAATATCCCGATGAGCAGTTAGCTGCAATAAATGTTTCTCATATTACTCCTTGGTATGCTGACTATGCTAATTACATCATTGCTAAATATTTACCACCTAGCTTTACATACCAACAACAGAAAAAAAATCATCTATGATTTAAGACATTACTTTTGGGATGACCCACATCTTTATAAATAAAGAGTAGATGGTATTATTATACGTTGTGTACCTAAGCATGAACATGGACAAATCCTACGGAAATGTCAATATGAAGCTTATGGAGGGCATCATGCGGGAGACAGAACTGCTCACAAGGTATTGCAATCTGGATTTTATTGTCCTACTCTCTTCAAGGATGCCCATAAGTTTGTCTTATCTTGTGATGAATGTCAAAGAATAGGTAATATCGGTAAGCGTCAAGAAATTCCTATGAATTATTCACTTGATGTTGAACCATTTGATGTTTGGGGATTTGATTACATGGGACCGTTTCCTTCCTCTAATGGGTATACTCATATTTTGGTTGCTGTTGATTATGTTACTAAGTGGGTAGAAGCTATTCCAACTAGTAGTGTTGATCACAACACCTTTATTAAAATGCTTAAGGAAGTTATTTTCCCAAGGTTTGGCGTCCCAAGATATTTAATGACTGATGGTGGTTCACACTTTATTCATTGTGCTTTCCGTATAATGCTTGCCAAGTATGATGTCAGCCATAGAATTGCATCACCCTATCATCCTCAGTCTAGTGGTCAAGTTGAACTTAGCAATAGAGAAATATAATTAATTTTGCAAAAGACTGTCAATAGGTCCCGGAAGAATTGGTCGAAGAAATTAGACGATGCACTTTGGGCTTATAGAACAACATATAAAAATCCTATGGGTATGTCTCCTTATAAAATGATTTATGGAAAAGCTTGCCATTTGCCTCTTGAGTTAGAACATAAAGCATATTGGGCAATTAAAGAACTCAACTATGATTTCAAACTTGCCGGTGAAAATAGGTTATTTGATATTAGCTCATTAGATGAATGGAGAATCCAAGCTTATGAAAATGCCAAGTTATTTAAGGAAAAGGTTAAAAGATGGCATGATAAAAGAATCCAAAAGTGTGAGTTTAAAGTTGGAGAATATGTTCTTTTGTACAAATCTCGTTTCAGATTCTTTGCAGTAAAACTTCTCTCCAAATGGGAAGGACCCTATGTTATTGAGGTTTATCGGTCTGGAGCTATCAAAATAAATAATGCCGAAGGTACTAACCTGAAGGTTGTTAATGGGCAATGAATAAAACATTATATCTCAGTTATCCCCATTAATGTTGAAAGTAATATGACCCAAACTATGACACCGGAAGAACACATAAAAGAGACCTTCCGGAACACTCTTGAATCGTAAAAAAGAGGAGGTACGTGATACGGTAAGTAAACGGACTCCAAAAATCCGCAAAAATATTTTTTGTCAGTTTTGGAATATAACAAAAAATAGGAAAATAAGAAACTACCGGGAAGGTGACCCTGGTGGGCACAAGACACCAGGGCGCGCCTGGCTGCCAGGCGCGCCCAGGTGGGTTGTGCCCACCTCGGGTACCTTCCGGACTCTGTTTTTCTTCTGTTTGCTTGTTTCCCAAGATAAAAAAATCTTTATATACCCCCTGAACCTATTGACCATTGTACCATGGAGAAATCCTCTGTTTTCTTTTCTTGTTGTTTTCCTGATAGATCTGAAAATATGTCATACCAAGACTCTAAAGGCGAGAGCTATGTTGCTGATTTTATTGCAAACCCCAAGTCTTATGGGATGTGGAGCACTATGGCTGGACTTCGGAGGAAGAGGAAGACTATTATCCTATGGAAAAGGAGGAGACGAGCTCCGATGAGGAAGAAGCCCCATTGCCTCAACCAGGGATATGCATGTGGAGTTCGAGAAGTCAAGCCTACCCAACAAAGCAAAGAGGCCTAAGGCTTAGTTTATACCCTTCCACCTTTTGTAGGAAAATAAGCAAGATTTATGCAAAAAGGTACTGGAGCTTGAGTAGGAGATCGGTGAATTGAAGGAGGAAAATTCCATCCTCAAGCGTAAGCTAAGGAAGAAGGACAAAGCATCCACTTCATCACCACCACCTTCTTCATCACCAAAAGAAAATTGAGTATCGGGTATGGGCAATCCCCTTGGCTTCCGCAAAGCTTGGGGGAAGTGCCCCGGTATCGTATCACCCCCACTACCTTTTGTCTTTACTTATCTTAATTCGATCCATAGTTATCTTTTGCTTTGATGAATAAAAGTTTGGTTCGGTCCTTTCTTTTTGAGTGTTTGCTTAGTGATCTATCCTTGTAATCGTGTGCAAGATATATAATAAAGTCTAGTTTGAGTTTTTGCTTTCTTTATTTTCATGTTCCAATAAAAAGAAAGGAAATAAATGAAAAGGATCATATGCTAATCTTATGGTAGGTGATGACACCACATAAGGAAAAGTATAAGTAGGAAATTTTATTAGAGATTGACAAACATAGCAATGGTCAATGATGCAACTCATGAAAGAATTAATAAGGGAAGAGAAGATTCACATATAAATACACTATCCTAGAAATCTTTTGTGATTGTGAGCCCCCATCAAAATATTATATGCCAAAATTGTTGACGTTGGACAAGGAAGACAACGTAATGATTTATGTTTGTTCATATTCACATAGAAGTTATATTGTCATAGATCCTTTAACATGTGGTTCTTGCCCCCCATCTTTGCTAGCCAAAAATACCCCACTAAGTACGGATACTACTTGTGCATCCAAAATCCTTAAACCCAAATCTTATTTTCAAGAGTCCATCATACCTACCTAGGGATTGAGTAAGATCCTTCAAGTAAGTTGTCATCGGTGCAATAAGGAAATAAAAATTGCTTCTAAAAATGTAAGATCATTTAGTGTAAGAGAAAATTGAGCGTTGTACGAACTTGTGATAGCAAAGAATAAAAGCGACGGACTGCATAATAAAGGTTGCTATCATAAGGGGCAATATAACATGACGTTCTTTTGCACTAAGGGGTTGAGCATACAAACAAATAAGCGCATGGCAACCTCTGCTTCCCTCTACGAAGGGCCAATCTTTTACTTTTATGTATTTACTTTTATGCAACAGTAAAAGTTTTTCTCTCTATTCCTTTTTATTTTTCTCCTTTGGCAAGCATCATGTGGTGAGGAAACATCTAGGCACATATGTCTAGTTGAATATGGGTAGCATGAGTTATTATTGTTGACATCACCCTTGAGGTGAATACGTTGGGAGGCGAAACTATAAGCCCCTATCTTTCTATGTGTCCAGTTGAAACGTTTTGCTCATGTGCATGTGGTGAGTGTTAGCAATCATAGAAGACTATATGATGGTTGAGTATGTGGACTTGCCTAAAGGCTCCGATACGTGACCCTTCCTGAAAAGATGATGAATTGTAGTTGCAAAGTTGAGTGAGAACACAGTTTGTTGGTTTGCAATAGAGTTTATTCTTTATACTTCAATAGTATGATGAATTGTTACTTATTCATGAGAAGCCTATGGTAAAAGTTTTATGTTAAAGTTTGTTGTTGTTATAATAATTCACTTGATGCTTCTGTGTCTGTATTTTGTTTTTATCGACACCTCTCTCTCTCTAAGCATGTGGACATGTTTTTCGATCTTGGTTTTCTCTTGAGGACAAGCGAGGTCTAAGCTTGGGGGAGTTGATACGTCTATTTTGCATCATGTTTACTTACTATTATTTATAATGTTTTTATGCATAATAATGCTTTTTGGAGTAATTCTAATGCCTTTTTCTCACATAATATGCAAGGTACACACAAAGAGGGAGAATTCCGGCAGCTAGAAATCTGGACATGAAAAAGCTACGTCAGGCTACCTATTCTGCACAACTCCAAATGAGAAGAAACTTTACAGGGAATTTTTATGGAATATATTAGAAATATTGGAGTCAATAAGTACCAGAGGGGGCCCACCAGGTGGGCACAATCCACCTGGGCGCGCCAAGGAGCCCAGGCGTGCCCTAGTGGGTTGTGCCCTCCTCGGCCCACCTCTAGTGCCCATCTTTTGGTATATAAGTCATTTTGAGCTAGAAAAAATAAGGAGAGGACTTTTGGGACAAAGCGCCGCCGTCTCGAGGTAGAACTTGGGCAGGAGCACTTTTGCCCTCCGGCGGAGCGATTCCGCTGGGGAACTTCCTCCCGGAGGGGGAAATCATCGTCATCATCATCACCAACAAATCTCCCATCTTGGGGAGGGAAATCTCCATCAACATCTTCAAGAGCACCATCTCCTCTCAAACCCTAGTTTATCTCTTGTGTTCAGTCTTTGTACCGGAACTATAGATTGGTGCTTGTGGGTGACTAGTAGTGTTGATTACATCTTCTAGTTGATGACTATATGGTTTATTTGGTGGAAGATTATATGTTCAAAACCATTATGCTATTTAATACCCCTATGACCTTGAGCATGTTTATCACTTGTGAGTAGTTACTTTTGTTCTTGAGGTCACGAGAGAAATCATGTTGCAAGTAATCATGTGAACTTGATATGTGTTCGATATTTTGATACTATGTATGTTGTGATTCCCTTAGTGGTGTCATGTGAACATCGACTACGTGAAACTTCACCATATTTGGGCCTAAGGGAATGCATTGTGGAGTAGTTATTAGATGATGGGTTGCGAGAGTGACAGAAGCTTAAACCCTAGTTTATGCGCTATTCTGTAAGGGACCGATTGGATCCAAAAGTTTAATGCTATGGTTAGAATTTATTCTTAATACTTTCCTTGTAGTTACGGATGCTTGCGAGGGGTTTAATCATAAGTAGGAGGTTGTTCAAGTAAGAACAACACCTAAGAACCAGTCCACCCACTATCAAATTATCAAAGTAGCGAACACAAATCGAATCAACATGATGAAAGTGACTAGATGAAATTTCCGTGTACCCTCAAGAACACTTTGCTAATTATAAGAGACCATTTTGGCATGTCCTTCACCTCAAAAGGATTGGGCTACCTTGATACACTTTTGTTACTATTATCATTACTTGCTCGTTACAAATTATCTTGCTATCAAACTACTCTGTTACGTACAATTTTAGCACTTGTAGACATTACCTTGCGGAAAACCACTTGTCATTTCCTTTTGCTCTTCATTGGGTTCAACACTCTTACTTATCGAAAAGGCACAATTGATCCCATATACTTGTGGGTCATCACTATCACATTCAGATCCGTATGTATTTTTCAAATTTATATGTCTACAATGCTCTGCATGGAGCTACACTAGATAATTGCTCCCACTTTCAATACGTATCCAGATCAAGACTCGGAGTCATCCAGATCGGTGTCAAAGCTTGCATCGACGTAACTCTTTACGATGAAATCTTTATCACCTCCCTAACCGAGAAACATTTCCTTAGTCCTCTTTAGGTACCTAAGGATAATTTTGACCATTGTCTAGTGATCTACTCTTGGATCACTATTGTACCCCCTTGCCAAACTTATGGCAAGGCACATAATAGGTCTGGCACACAACATGGCATACTTTATAGAATCTACGGCTGAGGTATAGGGAATGACTTTCATTCTCTCTTTATCTTATGTCGTGGTTGGGCTTTGAGTCTTACTCAACTTCACACCTTGCAACACAGGCAAGAACCCTTTCTTTGACTGATCCATTTTGAACTTCTTCAAATCTTATCAAGGTATATGTTTTGTGAAAGTTCTATTAAGCGTCTTGATCTATCCCTATAGGTCTTGATGCTTAGTATGTAAGTAGCTTCACCGAGGTCTTTCATTGAAAACTTCTTATTCAAGTATCCTTTTATGCTATCCAGAAATTATATATCATTTCCAATCAATAATATGTCATCCACATATAATATCAAAAATACTACAGAGTGTTTTGTGAAAGTTCTATTAAGCGTCTTGATCTATCTCTATAGGTCTTGATGCTTAGTATGTAAGTAGCTTCACCGAGGTCTTTCATTGAAAACTTCTTATTCAAGTATCCTTTTATGCTATCCAGAAATTATATATCATTTCCAATCAATAATATGTCATCCACATATAATATCAAAAATACTACAGAGCTCCCACTCACTTTCTTGTAAATACAAGCTTCATCCTAAGTCTGTATAAAACCATATGCTTTGATCACCTCATCAAAGTGTATATTCCAACTCCAAGATGCTTGCACCAGTCCATAGATGGATCGCTGGAGTTTGCACACTTTGTTAGCACCTTTAGGATCGACAAAACCTTCTGGTTGCATCATATACAACTCTCCTTAAAGAAATAAGGAATGCAATTTTGACATCCTTTTGCCAGATTTCATAATTATAAAATGTGGCAACTGCTAACATCATTTGGACAGACTTAAGCATCGCTACGAGTGAGAAAATCTAATCATAGTCAACACCTTGAACTTGTCAAAAAACTTTTGCGACAAGTCGAGCTTTGTAGATAGTAACACTACCAACAGTGTCCATCTTCCTCTTGAAGATCCATTTATTCTCAATGGCTTGCCGATCATCGGGCAAGTCGACTAAAGCCCACACTTTGTTCTCATACATGGATCTTATCTCGGATTTCATGGATTCAAGCCATCTGTCGGAATCTGGGCTCATCATATCTTCTTCATAGTTCATAGGTTCGTCATCGTCTAGTAACATGACTTCCAGAAAAGTAGTATCGTACCACTTTGGTGCGGAACGTGCTCTGTTCAACCTACGAGGTCTAGTAGTAACTTGATCTGAAGTTTCATGATCATCACACTATAAAAAATACACTTCCATGATGATACGTGTTTGTCACAGTAGATCATGTTTTTGTCATGCATGTACATCCATGACGATTTTATGACAGAATCAAGATAGGCATACATGTGCTGTCGTTGAAGTGTTCCATGACATTACCAAAATTATCATCACGAAAGTGTCCACTTCCATGCCGATAAATCGTGTGTCATAGAAGTGCTTTCATCAAGGGTGACCGACGCGTGGCATCGACCGTACGGGTTGCTGTTAAGCTATCGGGCCAGTTTTGGATCCCATGACCCGTTAACAGCCCGGACCAATGGGGATTTTCCACGTGTAAAATTCTCATTGGCCAAGGAAACACGTGTTGGCTCACCGTTGGGACAGATGTCATCCACTCATTGGATAGGAGGCGCCTATGATACGTCGACACATGGCATGGCTAGAGGCCCATTCCGGTGAAAAGGTCGGCCCAGCTAAAGGCCCACCATGTTTTTTCAAACACTAGTGGGCTGGCTCGTTAACAGCCTGCTATGTTTTCGGTCAAATTGAGGCCCATACCAGATCAGGCTCGTTCACAGCCTGCCGTGTTTTGGGCCAAATTACGACCCATATCGGATCAGGCCCGTTAACAGGACACTATTCTTTTGTGCCCATTCTAAGATAGGTTCATATTTCAGCCTGTTAAATGCTTGTTTACCAGTTCGGCCCGATAATAGTTTTGGCATGTTAGCGGCCCATCGTGCATCTGCGATGTTGTCGGCCCGGTTTAACTTTAGGCCATTTAACAGCCCATGTAGAAACTAGGCTATTTCTTGTCCAAAGTAACTTTAGGCCTCTTAACGGCCCGTAGTCTTCGTGGATAAATTTCAGCCCAACTCGCCTATCGGCCTGTTAATGGCCCGTGTAATCGTTGGGCCTAATTATAGCCCGCGTTGAACCCGGCCTGCTTACAGCCCATCTGATAATGGCCCATGACACTTTTGGGCCTATGGCCCACATGCATACCGGCCTACTTAAATCCCATAATTTTATTGGGCCAAACATGCCCGAGATATATTTTGGCATGTTAATTGCTTGTCCTATTTGAGCCAAACATGGGCCTTAGGCAATTTCAGCATGTATTGGCCTGTGAATTTTTCGGCTCAACGCTAGCCCAATCTAGGTTTTGGCATGTTAAAAGCCCATGGTATTCTCTGGCCCAGCTGGCCAGAACTTTACTCGGCTTGTTAAAGGCAGGAAACTACTATAGGTTTAGACCTGCTAATGGCCCAAGATGATTATAGGCCCATGTTTTGGCCCATATGAGTAACGGGCCGGCCTGAAGACCGACAAAACTGAGATCCACTGAACCTTCCGGCCTAAATTACAGCATACCAACCAAAGAATAAACCTAGATTATACAATAAAGAAATTACGGCATATTACATCCACTAGGAATCAAAGTTCGCTACCAGTGATAATAAAGCGCAACGTGACCGTGGATTACATACACTGGGCATCAAAGGTCGCCACCAGTACATATAAATGCGCCAACAAAAGAATATACAAAACTGAGAGCACTTCAGAAAGGACTAGGCCTAGCTAGGATGGGCCCCGCAAGCAGCCGAACAAGCTAATGAGACCTCAGTTGTGTCAATGATAGATACTCCATCCCTAGTTGTATGGAACCATAGTGCGCAAGGCAGTCCTCTGACATCTTCATTGCATCTTTGACTTCAAGTCGGAGCTGAGTTGAAGCAAGCCTTTCCGCTTTAAGTTGAGACTGAAGAAGTTGAACTGATTGAGGCAACGACTGCACAGAGGTTGCCTCACACCTGCTGGTGAGTAGCTTCAACTCACTGTCTTCATCAAGACATGACCTTGGGGTCATCTCGTTGTCCTCAAGATGGTTTGGCTCACTATCTTCCCTAAAGTACTGTCTGGCATAAGAGATACGACTCTAAAAGAGAAACAAGGAGACACGTAACAGGTTTCACAATTATATAAGCAAATAAATGGATCTGTTCTGCATAAGGAACATGTTTTCACAACTACAAATTAAAATTGGTAGTTGTTGCAAACATCCAATCAGATGTAAACAACAAAGTAAACAGCAGTGGAGGAAATGATGCCTATCCAAATCTATACTAGAACAAAGTTTGAAGGCTTGAGAAGGATGAACTTACATTACATGTTAACACGGGCTGGACAAGGCCCAAGGATAATTCAATAAATTCCCCAAAGAAAATTCTTTATAAGCGTTGCCATTATTCTACATTTTGCAAAGAGTAAATATAGATCAAATAATATTGGAAGAAACAGAGGATAATGAAGCTCAGGTGCAGACTGATGATACATAATCAAATAGCAATTAATTAAGTACATCGTTACAAGGCAAAAGGTACTGACAAGAGGAATGCAGACATCAACATGTGCAGTGGCACTGGCTTTATTCAACATTTTGGTAAGAGTAAATTTAATGCACAGAATTCAAATTCACACAATTAGTGCATGAAAAAGTACACTAAAACGACTGGAAAATCATGCTCGTGGTATTTGGTAAATTTTCATGCCTTTTACAGGGAATGGGCAAAGATTTCATGGATATGTGTGGCAACAGTCGACCACACACGTGTCATTTATTGGTTATTCAACACTAGAAAAATGAAAAACATGATACCTAGCTTGGCGCCATGGTATGACCTCACCATGCTCTCGTAAATATTTGAGAAGGTTTGCTAATGTCGTTATACACGCTATTCATAAATTGAACCATCACCAAGGAAGTTTCATGGTTTCGAGAGTGAAATCACCAAGATTGAAGGGGAATTCAAATTTCTTTCGTCATTTGTACTTCTGTTTTTTCTACTATCAACATACCCCCCCCCTACCCCCCCCCTTCGCGCTTCCTCATGGCCTTGGTCCAAGCTTTCTCATTTTTGGCCACCTAAGACTGAGCTTCCTCGACAAAACCCTTCGTCAATTTGAGCTGCTCCACCAACGACACGCACTTGGCCTAAAGAACTTCTCCTCGGAGAAGCGAATTCATGGGAGTCGAACCCCTGCTGATACTCCTCACGGGACTAGACCTTCTGCTTCTAGAGGGACTCTGCGAGGACCTTCGCGCTCTCCGCCACTAGCGCTCGATGTTCCTGTGAGTACGGTGGCCTCCTTCTCATGGGCCTCATCCATCGCCCGGTCTAACACCGCCTTCTCCTCCGCCAAGGCTTGGGTGACATATCCCCGTGTTTCTTCGATCTCTTGCCTAGCACGGGCGAAATGGGCGAAGAAAACCCTCCACACGTCAATAGGAGCTTGGCGTCCTTGGGAGAGAGCCCTCCTCTCATCTGCCAGACCAGTCTCGAATCAATCGACCGCCTGACGCGCTGATTGGAGAAGCCTTCGGGGCGACACACCACCTCCAACGACGCTTCCCGGGCAGAGCACAAGCCCTAGGGCCCATCTGGAACTGCTAATGAACGGCATCTCCTGGATGACCTACTCCACCATAGGAGTGACCGTGCCCCCGCTGCCCGGGGGAGCGTCATCGGCTGGACCACCATGCTCCGCCAAGTCACCGCTCGGGATCCTAGAGCCTCCCGTGGTCTCAAGAATGTGGGCCTCCAGGGCCAAGACGCTCTTAGTGGAGCCCACCATCGCGGCCTCCAGAGCGGCCCGGGTGGTGTCCTCACCTTCACCGACAGGGACTTCGGTGGCTTTTGCCGCTTCGACATCTCTTACCGGCACGGAGTTAACCACCGCAAAGGGATCCACCCTGCTCCCATCAACTTGAACGTCCTCTCGTGAGGACTCCGCATCCTTCGACCTAGCCACCATCTCCGAGTCGCCGGCCTTGGTACTCACTGTCGTGTCGGCATGGGACCCAGGGGGAAGGGGCGGCATGCAGAGGTGTGTTCACTGCCGCCGCTTCCGATAGCGACCCTACCACAGCGAGATTGTTCCCTGCCTCCGCAGTAGACGCCAGGAGAGGGCCAACCCTGCCTACTATTCTCTTTGTCCTTGCTTGCCTCGCCCTCTTCACTAACGAGCGATGAGCGGTGATGTGGAGAATCCTATGGACATCACCATGTCAAGAGTCCGTTTGGCAAGTGACATGTGCGACATCTACTTCACATACACAAAGCTGAATCATCTCCTTTACACGTGCTCACTTGACCCCTTTGAGGATGGTATACTACTTGACACTCCACTCGTCTGCATACATAGGTATTGTCAGAACGCTACAGACGACGAGGAGGAGTGCGAGCGCAAGTGTACAACTACACCATCCATGAGGGAAGCGTGGAAGCGAAGATGGAGCTGCGGAGTCTACAACGGCCAGACGACCGACGCGCCACCAGACGTCCGACACTCTACAGTGCCCGGATGACCGACGACCACCGGACGTCCGATAAGTATCAGCCACCATATGACCGGCATCTTCTGGAAATCCGGCGCCACCTAAACCGAGCCGAAATGTCGGAAGTCCGGCCCCCTCCAGAAGACCGGACCCCCACGAGCGACCGGACGTCCGACACTGCCTGTGCGCAGCCGGGCCTTTGGCCTTGTATCGCTCTCCCACTTAACCCTTCATGGCTTAGACTATAAATAGACCACCTACACCTCCTTTCTAGGGTTAGCGTTGTGTTAGCTCATATGTGAGATAGAGCTTCGCTCATCCATCCGGATCTACTCCATTGCGAGGGACCGTCACCTCTTCGGAGAAGATCCACTTGGATTCAAGACCCCTTCATGGGATGACCCCTCAAGACCTCCTCACGGAGATGAACTTTACCTTGTATCTTTCCCTTTGTTGTTCATGTACCTTGTGGATCTTGTGTGTTTGATTGTCTAGTGGATGTGTGATTGGACTTGTTCTTGAGTGTTTCCCCTTGTGATTTCTCTCCATTCTTCCTCGTGTTCTTTGTGTTCTTCGAGGGAATCCACTCCAATCGTGAAATATCGGCCTACACCGGGTTAGTCTCACATCATATGGTATCATGAGCCACATTGATCACGTATTTGGAGTCCCTCCCATCATTTTCTAGCCTTCTTTTGCTTGATTTCGTCCCTAAAATTCGAAAATCCTCAGCAAAAATAGCCCCAAATTTTTTTGTGATTTGTTGGTTTGATGATGTTTTGTTGATTTTGATCCTTGGATTTGCTTGGTTTCGAGTGGATCTAGCATCTCCCCAAGTTTCCCCATCTTCCATCCATGAAATCTCATCATTTGACCCCCAAATCCCCAATTTTCGCCCAAAATGACATCTCGAAACTCGCATCTCGCGTTGACCCATACCCACCGGACGACCGACACTTCATCGGACGTCCGACGCCTAGGTGTCAGGACCCCGATTCCAAGTCACATCGATCTAGTCAGTAACACCTCATATCACTTTGCGGCCTCACGCACGGTATCCCACGGGTGTCGCCTTACCACGGCCCGGGACCGTTTGCGCCTTTTGGCTCACGTATATGATAGTGTCACTAGCATCCATATGACAGAGAACCTGGGCCGACATGGCTAGTCGTGAACCCAAAGCGGCACTAACCTATGAGGACAGGCATACATGATTCACATCGAGCGTGTCGGTCAGCAGCATGTGAATCCGGGCTGTAGCACTGGGCTAACAGGACTCCGGGAACCCGGGCTGTAGCAGGCTAGGCAGGACTCCGGATGTCACTGTGTGACATTTCCCCGAAGGGACAGACACAGGAACGAAGTGAAACACATGCCGGCCAATCAAGTGTCCTGAGCAATAGTGCTGGGCTAACAGGACTCCGGTGAACCGGGCTGTAGCGGACTACTATGGCTCATGGAAGCACTAGACTACATTTCCCCATAAGAGAGACTGCCAAGGATAAACAACTAGATTGTCGGATCCCACACATACCAAGCATTTCAATCATACACACAATATGCTCGATATGTGTAAATACAACATGGCGTCACAACATAACTCTACAACTCAAGTATTTATTCATTAGGCTCCGAGGAGCGAGATATTACAAACATGGGTATCATGACCCAACAATCACAGCATACAATTCAAGCACATGCGGAAGCTTAACATATCTGAGTACAGACATCTATAATGAAAAAGGCTAAGAAGCCTGACTATCTACCAGATCCTGCCGAGGGCACAAGATCGTAGCTGAGGTATCAAGCTAAATGTCGAAGTCCACGCGTAACTACTAGCGAGACTGAAATCTCTCTGCAAAATATAAATTAAGCAAACTTGAGTACAAAGGTACTCAACAAGACTTACATCAGATCTAAACTACATATGCATCGGTATCAACAAGGGGGGGTGGAGTTTAACTGCAGCAAGCCAGCTTTGACTCAGTGGCTAACCTGAACTACGACTGCAAGCAACTCTTTTGAGGTGGCGCACACGAGTCCACATATTCACCATTCAATACACCACTATGGATCTGCTCCCGTCTCCCTACGAGAAGGCCATCCATAGCACTCACACCTATCTTGCGAGTTTTAGAGTATCCACTTTCACTTGTCTATGAATTGTTATAGGCAACCCAGAAGTCCTTTACCGCGGACACGGCTATTCGAATAGATCATTTATAACCCTGCAGGGGTGTACTTCGTCACACATGTTTCCACCACTTAGCGTCTGCACACGACATGTGCTCGGCAGACTTCAAGCGAAAGCCAACGTGGGTGTAGACCACGACCTGACTAACCACACAAGTCTCTAGTCCAGGTTTATCGCCTATTCGGGTTCCATCCGCGAGGAGATCTGGCCGGAGTTTCTCTCACAGCCCCAAACGATGTGTGCAGGGTTCCCGAGACACCAAACGGGCGCCCGGTACACCGTGCCACGGTGTATCTACTGCATCATAGCCCACCCCTAGGGTCAGCGCTATGCACGGCCGCCAACACATATCCTATAAACACCAGAAACTAGTTGCAACTCCTGGACAAAGGACGAGAGGGGTCATTAAGTCGAGCGGGGTCATATTTCAGGGCCCAACGTGTGGTAGTAGTTGTTTCATGGATCACAAACATAGAACTCAGTTCCTGAGGACGGTTACAATGAGACAAACCACCATGTACTCCTACATGGCCTCTCACCGCTACCTTTACCAAATCGTGTTCACACACTTAGCTCACACACAGTAGGACATGTTCACACACCTCCGATTCATCCCCGATGAACCAGACCTGACACGATTCTATGCAATAGCAGGCATCACAAACAAGCATGAATGAGTAGGCACATCAGGGCTCAAACAACTCCTACTCATGCTAGTGGGTTTCATCTATTTACTATGGCAATGACAGGTCATGCAAAGGATAAGGGGTTCAACTACCGCAGCAAGTAACAGATGATTCGTTGTTGTCCTAATGCAGTAAAAGAGAGCAGGAGCGAGAGAGTGGGATTGTATCGGAATGAGCAAGGGGGTTTTGTTTGCCTGGCACTTCTGAAGATAACATTGGGTCTTCATCAGTGTCAACGATCACAGCGTCGGAGCAGCGTCTACTGAGAGGGGACAATTACCGGCAAACAAGGAAGAACACAATCAATGCGATGCAACAATATGATGCATGATCATGACATGGCAATATGCTGTTGATTGAGCTAATGCAACTAGCAACAAGTTAAATGGAGTTGGTTTCAACACTAGGTTCAAATTCAAATTCAAACTATGAGTTCAAATAGTGCATTATCATGTTTTGGAGTAAACAGTGAGGTTAAGTTGTTCAAACATGCATGAAAATGCCATATTCAAATTCCTTGGATTTTTCTGATCATTTTTCATATATAATTTATTTCATTTGGAGTTACGGTTGAATTTCTATGAATTTTAGAAGTTTATACTAATTTCTGGAATTTTCTGAATTATTTTTAATCCAGAAAACGATTAACTGCATCAGCAATGCGTAAGCATGATGTCAGCGGGTCAAAGGGGCTGGTCCAAGTCAAACCTGACAGTGGGGTCCACTGGTCAGTGTCTAACTAAACTAACCTAGTTTAATTAGCACTAACCTAAGTTAAACTAATTAAATTTAAACCTAAACTAGATTAATTAGCCGGGTGGAGCCCGCATGTCATAGACCAATGGGTCAAACAGGGCCCACCCAGGTCAACTCGGTCAGCGGGGGGGGGGGTCAAACCTGTCGGCAACGTGACGCCGGCGAGGCCAGTCGCGGCGGCGAGCCTTGGGTTTGCGTTTCCAGCGACAAAACGGGCGGCCGAGGCCATCTACGGGGAGCTGGAGCTCACCCGCATCTAGTGTTGCATGTGGCGGCAGCGGGGACGGCCGGAGCTCGCCGGAAACGAGCTCGGGGCGGCGCCAAAGTTCGGGTGATTGCGGGGTTGGTGCTACGGTGCACGTCGGAGCGAGTGCGTGTGTGCGCTAGGCTCCTAGGGGCTTCCTGAACATGGTGACGCGCTCTGTTGTGAGCTTGCGCGACTGTGTCCACGGCTACGCCATGGCCGGCGGCGAGATGTTGTCGGCCGCGGTGGGAAATGGAGCTAGGGGACGAGCGCGAGCACAAGAGAAGAGGGGAAAGGAAGAGGGGATCACGGCGAGTCCAGTAGAGGCAACGGCGAGGCCGAGGACGAGCTGAAGCTCGCGAATCCCCGAAGAGTTTGCCGGCGGCCAGAGGTTGAAGACGATGTCGGGGACGGCGCTGCAGGGCTTCCAGCGGGGCGCGGCGCGGTGGAGAGGAAGAGGGGGTCGAGGCGGAGCGTCTGAGCACATCGGCGAGGCGAGGCAGTGGACGTGGCCACGACAACAGCGAGCGGCGGCGACGATGGCTCTCGGGTGCGTGCGGGAGGAGAGCCAGAGGAGGGAGAGGAGCACGGGGAGAGACTGAGAGGGCCTAGGGGGGCGTGGCGTCTCCAGGGCGACGTCGGGGAGGCGGCAGCAAGCAGGAGGTGGCCAGGCGCGTCGGCGGCGCTCGCCACCGAGCTGCTTCGTGCGCTGGCAAGGGGAAGAAGACAAGCGTGCCCCTGGTGGGCTGGGCCAGTTGGCTGGGCTGCAGGTGAGGTTACTCTCTCTCTCTCTCTCTCTTAATTTAGTTTCTGTTTTCTATTTTTTCTATTCTGTTTTGAATTAGTAAAAATACTAATTCATTTCGTAAAATCCTGAAAATAATTGTAGGCACTTTTGAAACTATTTCCAATAGCCCTCAAATGCTTTCAAGATTATTTGGACATTTAAAATATTTTATAGAATTTAAATGTCCAAATTCAAATACTTATGATTTAATTCAAAAATCCAGAATAGCCTCCAAAAATATGAAACCATTTTTGGCAGAAGGTTTAGCCAGGACCAAAGATGGTGAACATTTATGAAGGCATTTTGGGTTCATTGAAAAATTTTAAGTTTGAACCTAGTTAATTCCTTTAATGCTAGGGTTTAGGCAATCCCCATTTCAAATTTTAATGGGATTTAATCATGATGCAAGATGATGATGCAAAGACAAGCAAGGGCTGATCTGGGGCTGTGACACTAGGAACCATCGGACGACCGACCATCACCGGACGTCCGACACCCCCGATCCCGAGCCAAAACATCGGAATTCCGGCCATTTCCGGACGTCCGTCCCGCGCTCCAGCTGTTAGACTGTATATGTATACGTAGACTTGTGTATACATAGACTTGTGCATATACCTTGTACTTGTACCCTTTGGTACATATATATAATGAGATAGCCGCACCCCCCTAGGGTGTCGAGCAGTTGCCCCAATACTTTTCATCTAACATGGTATCAGACTAGGGTTTTGTGTCTTCCGCTGCAACTCCTACTGCCGTTGTCGCCGTCGCAATGGCCTCCTCCAACGCCGCCGCCGCAACGCCGGCTTCCTCCAGCGTCGTCGCCTCGCTCGCCCCCTCGTCGCCTTTCCTTGCCTCGCCCCCGCTCGCTTCCGCCTGGCGACATCCTCAGCTGCCCGCGGGTCCTCTGGACGGGCAGGGCGGGGCGGGCGATCCGTCGCCGATCGCGTCTCATGGCGCTGCTTCCTCGACCGTCGTCTTGGCGCCGCCGCCCTTTCGCGACCATGTGCCGCCTGCGTATGGGGGAGCTCCCCCATCGCCCTACAGTGCCCCTCAGCCCTACGGCGCACCTCAGCCCTACGACGCCTCTCAGCACTACGGCGGCGTGTGGTACGGCGCCCCTGCACCAACCTATGGCGCCGCACCGCTGCTACCCCTGGCTGGCCGGCGTCCTCCTACGGCGCGGCGCCTCCGCCGTCCCAGGTGGCCCCGTCACACCCGCAGCCCTATGGGGCGATCCATGGCGCGGTGTTCGCCATGCCCTCGGGACCCATCTCGGCTCGCCGATTGCCCCAGCTGCCACTGGCTATGAGCTTGCTCCTCACGTTGATCCTGATCCGATGGCGGGGTGTCATGTGCCCCCGACACATGCTCCTGCGGGCTACGCTCCGGCTCCTTCATTGTTTTACTTCTCGCATCTCCTTCCGGTGAAGCTTACGCCGGATAACTACTTGTCGTGGCGGGCTCAGGTGCTACCTCTCCTCCGGAGTCGCTGTTTGGAGGGCTATGTTGATGGCTCCATCTCGTGCCTTCCGCCGTATCATCCGGCTCATCACGCCTGGGTGGCCCAGGACCAGGCGATTCTCTCGGCCATCTAGTCGTCGCTCACCCCGAGCGTGTCGTCGGTCGTCATCATCGCTGCGACGTCTCGGGAGGCCTGGTCTGCGCTTCACAATAGCTTTGCTTCCCATTCTCAGGCGCGTGCTCACTCCATACGCACCGAGTTGGGGGAGACAAAGCTCGACGGCATGACCATTACGGAGTACTTCGATAAGATGTCCAGTCTCGCTGACACCTTGGCCTCGATCGGTCAGCCACTTGGAGATGAGGACTTCACCACCCACGTGCTCAATGGCCTCGATGATGACTATGATAATCTCATCAAGAATGTTCATGGTCATGAGGCGCCTCTTCCGCCACGGGAACTTTATTCGCGCCTTCTTGGTCGTGAGCAGCGCATCAAGGCGCGTCGTGCCTCCCCGAGTTTTGCCTCCGCTAATGCCGCGACCAGGAGCGGAAAATCACAGAAGTCATCGCTTCCCCCCCCCCCAAGCCGACAGCTTCATCTCAGCCGACTTCACGGAGCTCCACGCCATCCATCACTGGCGGGTCTCAGTCGGTGGCTTGTTGCCCTTGCAGCGGTGCCCAGCAGGCTTGCCAACTGTGTGGGATTGAGCGCCACATAGCCTCCCGCTGTCATCGTTGCTACAAGCAAGATTTCCTTGGTCTAGGCAATAACGGCAAAGGGAATGAAAAGCAGGCGGCTGCTGCAGTGACGAGTCATGAGCACGGACGCACTCCATCTTACTCCATTGACCCTACATGGTACATGGACATGGGAGTTACGAACCACCTCACCAGCGAGATGGGCAAGCTCTCCACTCAGGAGCCATATCGCGGTCATGATCAGGTTCACACCGCCAATGGAGCAGGTATGCACATCTCCCATGTTGATCAGGCCTCACTTCTTGCACACAATTTTCGCAAACTGCATCTTTCTAATGTGCTTCGAGTTCCCACTGCTACACGTAGTTTGTTGTCGGTTCCTCCACTTACTCGTGATAATAATGTCCTTGCTGAGTTTCACGCTTTTCGTTTCTTTGTCAAGGATCGGGACACGAGGGCCGTTCTGCTTAGTGATCATCTTCGCCATGGTTTATATGCACTTGATGCGCCGCCCACATCCTCTATGCACTCCTCTCCTCAGGCGTTCAGCGGTGTTCGTGTGTCACCTACACATTGGCATGCGTGCCTTGGTCACCTGGCTGCTCCTATAGTTCGTCATGTGCTACATCGTCATGAACTACCAGTTGTGTCCAATAAAACTGCTGAAACAATTTGTGATGCCTGTCAGCAGGGCAAGAGTCATCAACTTCCATTTTCAGAGTCTAGTCGTGTTGTGAAACATCCTCTTGAGCTTGTGTTTTCTGATGTATGGGGCTATGCCCAAACATCCATTAGTGGCCATAATTATTATGTCAGTTTCATTGATGCTTATAGTCGGTTTACTTGGCTTTATCTTATTAAGCGAAAATCTGATGTGTTTGATGTCTTTATTCAGTTTCAAACACATGTTGAGCGTCTCCTTAAGCAGAAAATTATTCATGTTCAATCCGACTGGGGGGTGAATATCACAACCTCAACACGTTTTTTAACAAGCTTGGGATTTCGCATCGTGTGTCTTGTCCTCATACACATCAGCAGAATGGAACTGCTGAACGTAAGCATCGTCATCTCATAGAAACTGGCCTTACCTTGCTAGCTCATGCCTCCGTGCCGTTTCGGTTTTAGAGTGATGCTTTCTCCACAGCGTGTTTCTTGATAAACAGGCTACCCTCACGACTTCTGCATATGGAAACTCCTCTTGAACTCTTGCTCAACGAAGTCACAGATTACACTTTTCTAAAGGTGTTTGGGTGTGCATGTTGGCCCCATTTGTGTCCATACAACAAACGTAAGCTAGAATTTCGGTCTAAAAAGTGTGTTTTTCTTGGGTATAGTTCTCTTCACAAAGGGTACAAATGCCTCCATGTTCCCACCAATCGGGTCTGCATCTCTCGTGACGTTGTTTTTGATGAGAATGTGTTTCCTTCTCATGCACTTTCGACTGACTCTACCACTCCTATGCCACCAGTTCACTCCACCGTACCTTTGCCTGACCAATTTGTTGATGTTGCAAATGCTCCTGTGTTGCTTCCTAATCATGCTGCAGGTATTGGACGTGGTGCTCGCCTCAAGCTACTTGATGAACAGGTGTCGGATGCTACTCCGGTTCGCGACGTGCCCCTGGAGCGCGATGACGCCCCGCTGCATGGGGCATGCATAACGGGCGCCCCCGCCTCGCCGGACCCGCTGCATGGGGCATGCATAATGGGCGCCCCCACCTCGCGGGACCCGCCCTCGCCTGGCTCTGAGGCAGCCACCCCGCGGGCGACGCACTCACCCGCCTCGGTGGAATCTGCCCCGCGGGGGACGCCCCCACCTGCCCCGTGGGCGTCGCTCTCTCCCGGGCTGGTGGCTGGGCCCTTGGTGCCCTCGCCTGGCCTGGCAGCCGCTTTGCCCGGCCCGGCAGCCACTTCGACCATGCCAGATGGGTCGGCCTGGTTTGCCTCGACGCCACCGCTCTCCTCGCGGGCTGGTTCGCCGGCTGCCTCGTCTCTGGTGTTGTCGCATGTGCTGAGTTCGGTCTCGCCATCACAGCCGGCCGTTGATGCTCTTCGACCTCACACCCGCAGCCAGAACGGGGTTTTCCAGCCAAAGCGGCGCACTGACGGGACTATCGCATGGCTTGCGGCCTGCATGGCACACATTACTGTTGATCCCACTGCTGAGCCTCATCGTTTTCAGGCTGCACTGGCTATTCCTCATTGGCTTGCAGCAATGGCACAGGAGTTTCATGCTCTGCTTCAGAATAACACTTGGCGTCTTGTTCCCCCACAGTCTGATGTTAACATTATTGATTCCAAGTGGGTTTTTAAGGTCAAGAGGCATGCTGATAGTTCTATTGAGCGCTACAAGGCGCGGCTTGATGCCAAGGGTTTCAAACAGAGGTATGGTATTGATTATGAAGACACATTCAGTCCAGTTATCAAGCCCACTACTATTCGCTTGTTGTTGTCCTTGGCTGTTACTCGAGGATGGTTCCTTCGTCAGCTTGATGTGCAGAATGCTTTCCTGCATGGAGTCTTGGAGGAGGAGGTTTACATGCGTCAGCCGCCAGGGTTTGTGGATCCGGACCGTGCTCACCATCTGTGTCGTCTGGTTAAGGCGCTCTATGGGCTCAAGCAGGCTCCCCGTGCATGGCATGCACGCCTCTGGGTTTATTCCTTCCACTGCTGACATGTCCCTGTTTCTTCTTCGGCGTCCTGAGGTTACGATGTATTTGCTGGTTTATGTTGATGATATCATCCTCATCAGTTCCTCAGATGCTTCTGCAGATCGCCTTGTGACTGCATTGAGTGGTGATTTTGCTGTCAAGGATCTAGGTGCTCTCCACTTTTTCCTTGGACTGGAGGTTTCACGCTCTTCTGCTGGGCTTACTCTGACTTAGAAGAAGTACTCCCTGGACTTGTTGTGTCGTGCTGGAATGCTGAAGTGTAAATCTGTCAACACTCTGATGTCGACCACTGATCAGTTGTCTGCTTTTGATGGAGATCCTCTCTCATCTGATGATGCTACTAAGTACCGCAGTCTTGTTGGTGGTCTCCAGTATCTTACTATCACCAGACCAAACGTCGCTTATGCATTCAACCATGTCTGTCAGTTTCTCCATGCACCCAGGACATCTCATTGATCAGCTGTGAAGCGGATTCTTCGTTATGTCTGCCTCACCTCCTCTCATGGCTTACTCCTGCAGCCTGTGCCATCATGCCAGATCTCAGCTTTTTCTGATGCAGACTGGGCCGGTAGTCCTGATGACCGGCGATCCACGGGGGGATATGCAGTGTTTCTTGGGTCTAACCTGATCGCCTGGAATGCTCGCAAGCAGGCTACAGTATCTCGTAGTAGTACGGAAGCCGAGTACAAAGCAGTTGCTGATGCAACGGTGGAGATCATTTGGGTTCAGTCTTTGTTCAGAGAGTTGAGAGTCTCTTTAGCTCATCCTCCCGTACTTTGGTGTGATAACATTGGTGCTACATATCTATCGTCAAATCCGGTGTTTCATGCTCGAATGAAACATATTGAGGTTGACTATCACTTTGTTCAAGAGCGTGTTGCACAGAAGCTACTTAGCATCAAGTTCATCTCTTCAAAGGATCAACTTGCTAACATCTTCACGAAGCCTCTTCCACAACCACAGTTTGTAGGCTGCAGGCGCAATCTTAACTTAGTTTGTACTTCAGGCCACGGTTAAGATTGAGGGAGGGTGTTAGACTGTATATGTATACGTAGACTTGTGCATATACCTTGTACTTGTACCCTTTGGTACTTATATATAATGAGATAGCCGCACCCCCCTAGGATATCGAACAGTTGCCCCAATACTTTTTATCTAACACCAGCCACCGGTCGTCCGACCCTTATCGGACGTCCGATACGTGAGAAAACTGACTTCGCTGAAATTTGTTTTGACCATAACTAATTCATTCGAACACCGATTTTGACGTTCTTTAGCTCATTTTGAAACTATTGACTCCCTCCATCCTACAAATATACCACCAATATTATTTGACACCATCAAATTTTTGGAACTTTGGCATCTTTGTCTAGGGCTTCCTCCACATCATCTGCATAACCACCACCAACTTCCGCAACCTAACCCATGTTGATCCCCATAACATTTGTGGTTGCTTGAGTTGTGATTCGAGTCCCCTAAGGTGTTTCAGCTACTTAGGGACGGTTGCTTCTTCATCAACCACCACCACCACTTCTGCATAACCTTGCCCACCATACACTTCCACCACCCCAACATAACCAAATTTTGTTTGAGCTTGTTTGAGTTGTGTGTTGTGTCTCCTAAGGTGTTTCCGCTACTTAGGGACGGTGACCTCAACTTCGACATCGTGTATAGTACACCACCATAACCTCCACTTATGCATTGCCTACTCGCATAACCCATCATTCCACCACAGCATCCCGCTACCACCATTTGACATTTGACATTTGAGATTTTGTGTTCATGGTTTTTCTGTTTCCTAAGGTGTTTCGGCTAATTAGGAACGGTTCGATATCGAGAACATCGCCACTCATCAACACCACGAGGTCGTCATCGTACATCATGGACGGTAACCTCGATGACATCATTGTATATACCCCTTAATTGCATTGATAACCCCTGGCCCATTTTGCGTTACTTGCCTATCGAGACTAGCCATTTGAGTATTACCGGCAACGCTACTTGTGCACATTAGTGATCATCGATCTACACCTTCCATTCCATGCATACCATATCATATTGGTATCATCTTGGTATCATATCATCTCGTGTGCCTCAAGATTGTTCCCTCATATACACAATTGCTATCTTGGTTTGTGCATTTCACATTGTGGCCATATCAAAAAAAAGAATAAGCTTTTAAGCAAAGAGAAAGAGCAAAGAAGCTTGTAAGCAAGAGCCATAGCATCGTATCATAGTGCATTACAATTCAACGATTAGAAGTGGCTCAGGATTTTCCAGGACCTCACCCCTAGAAATGATCTACGGGCTCGTCCTTGGTGCACCACTTCCTCTTGAGCATCCCCTGGTCAAAGGAAATGCGTGGCCCCGATCCTCCGACAGGCCGTCAGCAAGCAAGTCAGCACAGGCCCCGTGGGGACTGAGGAGTCTCCTTTGGAACATCTGTGTGTTCCCGAGACGCTCGGGTCCAATCCGCCTAGGGGGATGCTTGGGCCACCACGACCTCGTCTGAAGGTGCGCCGGTGGCTGAGGGAGGAATCACCTCCATCCTAACGTCATCCATGGTCGCCAAACTAAGAAATAAAGCCGACCGTAAACAAACTGCTCCTATGGCAAAGGGTAATTTCAATGACAAACCAAAAACTTACTTGGTGACAACCGTGTGGTGTCGCCGCTGAGCCCCGGTGGCAGGACTAGAGATCGGTGGAAGGGAGAAGCGCGCTTCCGGCCCTACGACGGAGGTGCCTCCCTCATGACGGGGATGCTGGAGGAACCCTCAAAGTCGTCCTTACCCTCATCTTCATCTTCCTCCCCGGCCTCTCCAGAATTGGGGCCAGGCAAGCTCGCCCGTCATGGGAAGGGGTTCGGCCGGTCTGTGCCAGCCTTACCGGCGGGGACGATGCCCCACTTATCGCTTTCGGCAATCCCCCTCAGTAAGGTCCCACATTCCACATTGGAGTGGAGCATCCCGACACAGGGCGGCAGAGCTGGAACCACATCGGAATGGAACAGAGTCTCCATGATCCACGATAGGCTCTCATTGTCGATGGCGGTCCGGTGAAGACGCTTGGGGTCGTTAGCGCTCTCGAGCAGCCAAGTTAGCTCCTTCCGGACTTGGATGGGGGTGATGTGAAGCTGCTCGCCACCATACGGCCGTCCAAACCCCACTCTGCAAACAACCGGATGCACCAAATAACTGGTTCGAAACCCTTCCTGGCGGCTCGCCTTTTCCAGTAGTTGCGCTTCATCATGCGAGGAGGAGCTCTTGGTTCATGTAGCAGAGTGGGGCCTCGCAAGGCCTTGACGAGCAGTTTGGCTCCGGCGCCATTCCTTCACGTGAGAGTACAACTCCATCAAAATAAAGCTCTTATCCTCCTTCCCGGCAAAGCGGAAGGTCATGCAGCCAGAAGTCTCGTTGTCCTTGGAGTTTAAATGAGGAGAGTAGAAATGCCAGAAAGTTCCAGCAAAAGTTGCACTTCGACGAATTCCTCGCAGAGATGGGCAAAGATGGCCAGGGCCAGCACCGTGTTCGGGTGCAGATGCAGCATATGGAGTTGGAAGTGCTCTAGCACCACGAGGAAGAAATCATAAAAAGGAGGTACCAAGCCTGCAGCGAGGAAATTGACGAAGCTGGGCACAACATCATCTCCGACCTCCCGGTTGCCCACCGAAAACAACACCGTGGGCCCCCACTCATTGTTCATGCTGCCAACCAAGAAACAGAGCTACTGCACGCTCTCCTCATCCGCGATTTCAGATCCATAGAGGTCTAGCTCTGGCTCTTGCATCGCATCCTCCTCCCTGCTTCCCTCCCCTTTGTATGTGACGGGCTTGGATCTGCGATCCATGGGTGGGGATAGCCCTAACTTGAGGTGGGAGGTGGAAGATCGGGAAAGCGCTGCCGCAGAGGTGTGAGAGGGCTAGAGGATGAAGACGGGGGAACTAAGGATTGCATTTCGGCATCCCCACTTTATAAACCCAGGTGGCAGAGCAAGGAAGACTGACCATCCCATGGGGTAGTCTGCCCACGTTCTCCGCTTCCCAAGGATGAGCTACAAGCTTGCGGCAGGAATCAAGGTGCCCCCGCTATCTCCGTCTGACAAAACCGTCCACCAAGATATTACTAAACGAAATGGAAGAAAAGTCATTGACACTCAGACCCACCATGCGGGGCCAACCACCACGCGTCAAGACCCAGGGAAGGTTAGGCCACGTCTCCCTTATTGGGCCTGACAACGGCAGAGGCGGGTGACAGGCCCAGGGGCTACTATCAACGTAAGCAAAACCAGGGTATTGCTAATACGGTGTGCTAGGTCTCAACTATGGGCCCATGGGTATTCTTCGACAAGGGCATAGCTCCAAAAGACTTCAGTCAACCTGGTGAACTCTGACGCAGGATGCCATGAAATGGTTCTGAGTACGAGGTCTAACTTTTCCCGGGAATCGCTTTACAAAGGCTTCCCGGGATATGGTGCTTGCACGCTATTGATCTGCCCGGAGAGAGAGGATCATGATTTCAGGCTAGTCCATAAACGCCCCATACCCTGATCACTACTGCCCATGTCAGTGGAGGGATGGGGGTTGAATGACTAGTCCACGTGCACAAGCTCGGGTAAGATCTTTGTATGGGTGAAGTCAACTACAATGGCTACAGGGTGGTTCGCCTGCTTCGCACGCCGCTACAGTGGCGGTACCTCATCACAGATCCCCCTTGTACGAAGAAGGGGACGTCCGAACATCCACGGTGTAATGCAATGCTCTGAGAATCATCATCGAAAGCACATACACACGTGGCGCGCACGGGCATACTCCATCGGTACAAGCTAGAGCCAGCCTCCCCAATGTAATATTTAGCCAATGAGAGCCTCCGCGAGAGGTCCCGACATGCCCTATAAATAGGGGAAGGCTACAGACTCACGAAGCGAGGGATAGGCAACTCAAGTCACACATTGTATCCAGACACGGTATGAAATAAAGAGAAAATGCAGTAGGGTATTACACCATCAAGGTGGCCTGAACCTGGGTACTTGTGTGTTCCACCTTCTGTTCTTCCTCCCTCTGACCGATCATGACCTAGGAAGCTAGGCGCGTTCAGTCCCTCGCCGAACTCTCAAAGTGTCGTAGCTAACAGCACAATGTCTGGATCCTAAACCCCGACAATTGTGATATTCAACTCGTAAAGTCCGCGACATAAGACAGTGCGTGTATGATATGAAGTCATATGTTTCTACGGTACTATATGCGCTTCTATTCTAGAAATTGATTGAAAGTATATTTAGAATAGTACCGCATATGGGGTCTTCTAGGGCCATCGCCACGTTCCTATATACCTAAGATATTCATCCCCACTATCCTATTTATCTTAACATGCAGCCCATCCACATCATCACACATACCCACACATGCCACCTAGCATATACAACCTGCCACATCATCATTTTTATTTTTTGTCTAACCACTAATTAAATCCCTAAATTTTAAGTTAACTACTACTACTCCAGAAGGCACACGCATGTACACTTCAGCAAAAATTAGTAGCTTTGTTCTCCATTAATAGTTATGTTTCCCACTGGAAGAGCTGAATGGCATCTCCCTCTTAGGTGGCGTTTGGTTAGGTGGCTATCCTATGCTGGGATAGGGATAGCTGCTTTCAGGGGATAGCAGTTGTTTGGGTGAGAGGATGGAGTGGTTGTGGGCAACCATAATTTCGGAATATTCCCTCGAAAATCTGGTTGACGCTGTCCGCGAAAATCTGGCGGATGGTGGCAGCCACTCGCGCTTGCAGCGCTTCGGTAACCTCCTGCAGCCCCCGAGATGTTTTTTCGTCTCCCTCACCCGAGCGACAGAAGAACGGCGGTGTGTGGCAGATTTTGGATCGGGATCTGGCACAGCCGTGGGGAATCGGAGGATCCTGCAGCGTGGAATGTGTAGTTGTGACGGCTACACTCAGCGGGCGCCAGGGGCGGGTAAGGGGCAGCGGCGGCGGCGACGAATCGGGGGATCTGAGAGCGTTGGACAGGAAGCAGTGTTTCATTGGGCTCGGTGAACGCCGACAGCGTGGAATCGCGAAGCCTCTCTCCTCTCCTCTGTTCTTTTCTATGCTCTGATCTGATCTCTCTCCTCGTTTCTCCACATCAACGATGGAGAAGCAGAGCACTCTTCTCTTTTGTGCTATGACCTGATTTGTACCTCTCTCGTTTCTCTGCAGCTAGCTTGTTTGTGTATGAAGAATGTCCGTTGTTTTTCCAAACAGAGGCACTAGCACTAGCACATCACTGGAAGCTGATGCTCTTTTAAGGTTGTATTACGTGATGCAAATCTGAGAATCGGGCGATGTTAGCTTGCATCACTTGATTGTGCTATCAAATGTAGTTCATAGGTGACAATTTTTCAGTTGAAAAAACAAGGTGATGATTTCGAATGTAAACAAAAGGAGCACTAGCAAAAGAATATGGTTTAATGATATTTGAAAATAATTGAACTAAAAATGCATGTATATGGGTAATCTCACCTTCTTACAGCAAAGAGGTCATCACAACAACCTATCCAATTCTCATCATTCCAACCAAACAACAAAATGTGGTTATCCAACCCAGCCAACTTCATTCAACCAAATAACAAAAGGTGGCTATCCTTAACCAGGTGGTTAAGGACATCCTCAGCCAACCCATACTTGCCTTTGAACCAAACACCACCTTAATGCTTCCGTTTCTAATCGTAAGAGCCAGCCGAACAGCTTCTCACCTAAAACGAAATTACTTCATGTAAGCAACGCTCCATAAAAGAAGGTAGGCTTTTCCCCTACCTGCACACAACTCACGGTTGTCCATTGTCAGCTTTCTCTCTCACTCAAAACAAAAGAAACCAGTTTCTCCATAGCTGCAGCAGAGTCCGGCGACTGGTAGGTGATCTCCGCGTGAAGTGCACTCCTTGGATCTATTGCCGGCCACTGAGATCGGCAAGGAAGGCACAGCTGAATCGGCGTGTACACGCAGTTCCTCTGCTCCTGAGCTCCTCCGACACACCTGACAGTTTATCTCACCTGCATCTCTCTATGGGAGTTGGGACACGGACCGGGTCGCCTTTCCATTCCTAGCCACCCGGACTCCCGGATTGTTGTTGAACGGATTAGTGATGCCTCTTTTTTTTGGCACAGGGTGGGATTTATTTTGGTGTCAGACTAAATTTTGTTCATCCCTAATTAAACCTTTCACTTAACTATGTCTATTGCAGGTTATATTGTGTTATTATACTCACTGAGGTGCAGCCCTTTTCCTCTGATTTTGTAACTATACTGTTGGCGACATCTATTAGCATAAAAGTTGCAGTTTGCTCCATCCAACATGTTACTGTCAAGCTGCTTTTCCAAATGGGTCATTATATAACAAAGCATCGATTTATATGTATTTGCAGAGTCTATGATAGATATAGAAGCATCAAATTTCAATATATGTCCATCTTGAATATATTGAAATTTTGCCTATTGTTTTTCTTTTCCTATTAACTCATTCATCAAATGATTCACTGAGGTGGCCAAATACATTACTTTTGTACAATACATATACATGCTTCTTTTTTCTCAGTTAATAGTTTTGTACTACTTGATCCTGATTTTTCATTTGTTGACACATTTTTTCTTGTCTGCTACATCTTTCCCATTTAGAGAAGGCATGGTAAATTATTATTGCACCCTCACATAACCGAGGTGAGACTTCTGGAGAAGGCATGGTAAATTATTATTGCACCCTTACATAACCGAGGTGAGACTTCTTTTTCATTTATTGGAGAAACCCGATGCTTTAGGATACACCGTGCTTCACAATAGAAACATGCTTAAGTTATTTTGCTGTACAATATTGTTCTTATTTTTTTAGGAATCGTTTCACTCGGTTTGCTATGGTATTTCCATATAATATATAGGAATACTATTATTAAGTCCATTCCACATATTTCTTTCAGGATATGTAATTGCGAACATAAAGATGCTCATTTTATGGTTAATACGCTTCCATGCAATTGTAGTTGTTAGTTGTATCGATTCTAAGTTTCTAAATGAACTTTTCGTTCTTTTGTAGTTAACAAAAAACTTCCACATTGATGAGATTGATTCTTAATGTGAAGTGCTAGGGATCAGCAGAAAATGTAACAGTGAGCCACATCCTATAAGTATTCAAACCACTTTTTCATCGGCATGGTTGGTGTCAGAGACTTATTGCCCATAAGATTTTTTGTGTGCCCGTGGCAATCCATTAGGCATGTTGAAAATAGTTTTCAGTACATTTTTTCATGAGATGATTATGTGCATAAATTTTTGCATGTAATACTACAAATATGTGTCTACGCATTCCCGCAGCAACGCGCGGGGTATTATCTAGTGTGTCCAACAGCCGACCCCACCCAAAAAAACCTCTCTACGCGAAGCAATCGCCATGCAATCATGTCGAGCAACCCACTGTAGAGTGTACATGACTCCACACGGCATTGATGTCGGTCAGAATGACGAGACCGGACAAGTGGGCGACGCCGCTTCAGTACCGATGCGGCGACCGAGAAGCCTACTTCGGCTGGTGCGCCGCATAGAACCCAGTTGCCCATTTGTTCGCCTGGCCACGCCTACTTATGCATGGTTCAAGTGTCGTCCGCACCACACTCCACATCCTCTTCTCTTCGCTTACCAGCTCGACGAAGCGGTTGCCAAGATCTAGGAGGATTGGTCACTCCGCGACACCTCCACTATTGTGCCGATGGCACGGGCAAGGACAGGGCTCCCGATCAGCGTTGGCCAAGGCAGCCCTCCGCAGGCCTAGGAGGAAGCGGAGCAGCTTCTCAGCGAGCGTCGGGCAGGGCTGCCGCGTCCTTGGGCCTTTCCGCCACTAGAAGGACCAGTCCGACGAGGAGGTGCCGCCGGCCAAGCATACGAGGTCCCCGTCCGCTACAAGTTAGTTTAGGGTTTTTTACGTTTTAGTTGAAGTTGAACGAGCAAATATCGTCTAGTTTATGACAAATATATTTTACTTATATGACTAGTTTATGTAAAATAGATTGAACTTATATGTCTATTTGCATGAATTCCAGCCATATTGCATGAATTATGTTTGTATTGTTCAAGTTTGTTTCCATGGTGGGTGAAGATTTAGGAGTGTTGGATGGCCAACTCCCGAATCACGCATCCACGGATAAATACTATGTCCGTTTTGAGGACCAGCGTTCACGCATCCATAAATAAATACTCCTTCCGGTCCTTTTTAGTTCGCATATAAGATTTGACTGAAGTCAAGCCTCGTAAAGTTTGACTAACTTTGTAGAAAAAAGTGCCAACATTCATAATTTGAAATCAATACCACTAGATATGTCATGACTTAAAGTTTCATATTATATAACTTCAGCATGGCAGATATTGATATTTTTTCATATAAATACAGTCAAACTTTGTGAAGTTTGACTTTAGAGAATTCTAATATGCAGAGTAAAAAGGACCGGAGGGAGTACTATGTCCGTTTTGAGGACCGGCGTTCGAATGCATAACACCCTATGTAAGTTTTTTCCGTTTTGGACCTCTGTTATTCCCTCTTAATTAGTACTAAATTAATACTACCTCTGTAAACTAATACTACCTTTGTACTAAAATATAAGACGTTTTTGAACTGCAAAAACATCATATATTTCGATAGGAAAGGGGGTGAAGACATTTTAGATCAGAGGGAGTAGACGAGACAAATTATTCCTTTCTTAGTTAGTACTACCTCAGTAAATTGTTAAGAAATAGTAAACCAACTCGACAAAGTCTATCAATATTATTCACGCTGCAAAAGCAAGGCAATTGCGCCGGCAAGAAACGATGGTTGAATAAAGCATTTGACGGAAGTATACAGGATTCTGGGCCATCTTCTCCACGTTATATATGACATACAATGAAATACGGAGCAACAAATGTGTACAGTCATTTAGCTCCGTGCCCCACTACGGGGAAACACCATGGGAATACAGAAATCCAGGTTAGGCCACCAAGGCCTATTCTCAGCACTGTGAAGATATCAGGGTTTAGTGAGGTCATAATGCTTGATGTTAGCATTGCAACGTTCAGATCTTTGTGAGGAGCTACCGGTAGGGTGCAGCCACTATAAGCAATTTCTCTCTTACGTTTTCATAACTAACAAAAGCATTTCACCATTCCAAATTCCCATATATTTAATCCTTGGGAAGTGTGAGATCATCTGCAGAAGCTGCCCTTTTCCCATTATAACGCTGACAAATAAACCAAACATCAACAATATAACATATATTACGATTATGTGAGCAAGTTGTAGAACTAACTGAAATGATTTATCTAAGGTACCTGTTTCCCAAAGGTGAATGGAACATATCTGTACTTCACCATATGAAGGATCTGACGCTTCATTGTGACAGTAAACAACACCACCCAATAGAAAAGAAGGATAGGCCAAAACACTGGCACATCGAACACACTGAAGAATGTCATGCCAAAAGCAATGCAGAATGCTTTAACTATAGAATACCTGCAAAGGAGAAAACAGAGTGAAGGTCTTAGCAAGGAACACAAACGATCAGTCATTCAATGATAATATTTCTTTTACCCACTCACAGAAAAATTAACCCCGTAAAAAATGAAGAGAAGTTAACTATATCCTTCAAGGAAATCAACTGCATAGGAAAACCTTGACGAAATGGTATTTTTCATAGATTAACGTCCTTTTGGGTGCAATAAACACCATAATCATAGCAAATAACAAGATGCTAATCAACGTTCAATATCTTCCAACGTAGATGGTACTCAATTTTCCAGCTGACATGATTTTATGACAACGGCACAGATATAAAGCACAAAAACAACAAACCTACGTTAGATGCAAAGTCAACAGTAACATTTTTGGAAAATATCAATACAGCCAAAAAAACATTGAGGAATTATCATGGAAAAATAGCAGGGTACGTCACATATTACCAACCAGGGAACCAGAAGAACTGCTTAAAAGTAGAAAACCATTGGCAGCAGATTGTCAAACCCATTGACTGTGTGCTGTAATGACTGAATAGTGCGGTTGGCTCAAACCAGCAAACACTGGGTATGGTAAAGTTATCCATTGTAAAATCTTCTATTACAAGAAAAGAAATGGTGGTGATTACAGCATGATACTGGATTGATTAGAGGGAATGCAATCATATGTAGGCTTTGAAGGGTGCCTGCTTGAATACTGAATAACTTGCAAAAAAAAATCAGCAGTTAAACAGAGAACAAGATTATACCATGGAATGATCCATAAGTAATGATATTTTTTGTAATGATGCTAATAGGCCACCCAATAGAGTTTAACTAAAGAAGAATACGTGTACCATACCAACTAGAATTTGTATGAATTTTTCAAGAAAAAACTAGAATTTGTATGACATATGCCCTTTGAGTTAACCCATATCAACAATAGTTTAACAAAAGAAACCATAAAGAGAACATAACCCATATGGCAAGCCAACCAAGAGGTGCGCCCTGAAACGAAGCGGTGCCAAGCTTCTGGCGTGTTCTGTGTGACAAGAGAGTGCCACAAAAGCTAAAAGGCAGGTTCTATAGGACAGCGATTCAACCCGCTATGTCATATGGCGTTGAATGTTGGCCCAACTAAACAACATGTCCAACAGTTAGGTGTAGTAGAGATGCACATGTTTGGGATGGATACATGTCCAACACAAGGATCGGCTCTGGAATGAGGATATACGTGGCCTCCAGAAACGCGAGTGCATAGAGGACAGTTAAGGCATGCAGACAATGTCAAGAAAGGTCAGGGTAGACCAAATTTGGCATGGGAGGAGTCCGTTAAGCGAGATTTGAAAGGACTGGAATATCACCAAAAGTAGCCATGGACAGGGGTGTACTGAAGCTAGCTATCTATGTGCCAGAACCATGAGTTAGTTTCAAGGTCTTCTAGGTTTCACCTCTAGCCTGCCCAACTTGTTTGGGACTAAAAGGTTTGGTTGTTGTTGCTGTCTTATTAAATTATGAGAGCAGATATTAGCAATTTAGCATTGCCTTGGGTTAGACCTTTAACCAAAGGGCCTCTTAGAGCTATAAGTATTTAGCCGTGTACCATTTGTATTTTCCCCGTTCTATAAAGGGCTTTCTGCATATTGTACCATACCTATACGTGTACATATACTGGCCTATGGCCACCTGCATATACGAGTTGCATATTTCCATACATGGTATTAGAGTTCTAGGGTTTTTTTTCCGCACACGCAACTCATGCTCCGATTCAATCTCAAACTCATGCTACCACCATCCCCCTCTTAGCTGGCCATCGCTGCCTCCTCCCTTTTCCATCCAAATTTCTCTCTCTATCCAACTTGCATCTCCCACCTCAGGTCTCTGCGTTGCCAACCTCAGCATGTCTCAGGTCAAGCCATGCCGCCACCCTCCAGGTTATCCCCCACTGCCGCCCACTACCTCCCCCCGCTGGGCCGCAGGTCCCTAATCGCCCACCCCCTACTACCGTACTCCACGTCCGAGGTCGACGAGTGCTCCAGCCATCCGTGATTGTCGGTGGATCCAGCCGTCCCGCTATTGTTGCACCTGCAGCTTCCCGCCAACAACTTGTCGGATGTTGCTTCTGCTACCCGCTGGTCCCGGCAGCTACGACCTCTTGTATGCATGCACCGTCTCTGTGCGTTGTGCGTGACTGCATTCAACTGGCCTTCAAAGTAAAAAACAGGAATGAAGTTTTTGTAGGTACACACCTCCCTCGCTGTCGTTGGTTCTTGACAGTGTTCCTTACATTGATCCCATCTCGCACACGCGCCTTTCCTCGGTGCTTGGTGCTCATCCACATGTGAGGTCATTCCCTCTGACGCCTTCCACAGGCCGTGGTGGTCATTCTTCAGACTCCTCTTGCGACCTCCGCGCATGGTGATTGTCATTGTACACCGACTCCTCGGGACTTTCACCGACAGTGTTGGTGCATATCGCTTCATTGTCTACGCCTCACACATGCGCCTTCCCTTGGCACTTGGTGCTTGTCTGCATGCGACCTCGTCTGGCTTCTGCAAGTGATACTGGTCATGCTATTCCACCTACTCTAGCGGCTTCCACAAGTGATGGTGGCCGCTCCTCTCTCGAAGCTTCTATGTCAACTACTTCAGCTGTGTCCTTCAATAAGCACGAGGTTGCATGTGTTCACGGCCTGTTTGTTGCCTCTCGTTCTCCATTGTCAGGTGGATCTACGTCGATCTCTTTAGTTGAGCCCTTGTCTGAGCAGGAAATTACGCAACTACGACGCGTACTATCTGTGTATCCCGTTTCTCCATTGACAGGTTTTGTTGGTTCTACTACCAACTCTTTTGGCATTGTGAGACCACCTTCTACATAGGTAGGTACATCATCATTGATTCTTGGTACTGAAGCATCTTTTTATATGACTCATGATTCATCAACTTTGTCCTCTATTTGGCCACTAGATTCTCATTTCATGTTCTTACTATTGATGGTACATCCCTCTTGGTCAATGGCCAAGGCAATCTAGCACTTTGCCTTTCATGTTTCTGATCTTGTTCATGTTCCTCAGCTTACCATGCAACTCATTTCTGGTGGTCAGATTGTTGACTCCGCTTGTAGGGTCATTCTTGACTTTGAATCATGCTCTATTCAAGATCATCACACCGGCACTCTACTTGGTGCTGGCCCTCGCTATCATCATTGCCAAGGTCTCTGGGAGCTGATTGGCTTCACATTCCCTCCGATGCCACCGCCGCCAGTCTGTCCGCCTCGGACACCTTGTTTATGGGCTCTTCTCAACATGGGCATCATCCTCTTGGAAACTTATGCGGCTCTCGTCTCTCATCCTTAGTTTGACGTGGTGTTATTGGATCCGTCTTCGATGGTGTGTCTTAGCGAGACCGCATAAGCGTACTTTCAATCTTGTTCACTCAAGTGTGGGGTCCAACTCCCTTTGCCTGGTCTTGTTTACGAGTTGTTCTCAAGATGGCATCATCGTCTTGGTCACTTATGCGGGTCTCGCCTCTCATCCTTAGTCTGACATGGTGTTCTTAGATCCGTCTCCGGTGGTGTGTCTTAGCGAGACTGTCAAGTGCGGAGTCCAACTCCCTTTGCCTGGAAAGGAGGCCATCGCTACTATGTTATCTTTATAAATGATTCCTCTTGACACACATGGATATATTTTATCTTCTCGTAGTGAGGTCTTGTCTATCTATAGTAAGTTTGCCGCCATGGTTCATTCCAAGTTTACACGTTGGATCTCGGGATCCGGCTCGCAAGCCTCGCCCACCCAACGGCGGAAGGCATCGACGGGGTAGAGCCAGCTAAAGGACGGCATCGCTTCACAGGAGACTCCATCTGCGATGTCACCGGACGCTCTGTCCTACCACAGGTAGCATCAGAGAGCATCCCCATGGGTTATTTGTCCGCCACTAACAAAGGAGCTTCACTAGCGGTCGAAAAAAAGATGGGAAAGGCGCAGATCTAGGGTCGAAGAAGCGGTGGAAGAATGGGCTAGTGGTGGCCGTCACCGGATGGAAAAGATCAGACAAGCGACAGCTACTAGCTTGGGAGGGTGATGCGCGGGGAGAACGGCCAGGCCACAAAGGGAAGGGTTTGCAACAACGATGGACTTGCGGGTGAAAGGCATTGCCTTCCCCTTGCCCCTTGATTTATACAAGGGGGTGAGGGAGGAAACACGGGCGTCGTGTTCCGTCAAGCCCCACGCCCCGACACCAACCTTCCCGCCCTGGCACGCATGCGCCCACCAAGGTGGACACACGTCGCCGAGAAGAAGGCGCATTCATGGCCCCGCCTCGAAGATTGAGGCAAGCCCAAGCTACACACGCCTTCGTTCCCCCGCATATTCAATCCAACCACGGGGCGGTGAGAACCTCCAGCCCTTTTGACATGGGCTGCTGAAACGCAGATGTGGCATGCGCCATCACGCAGGACTTCGCAAAGACTGCAGAAGATGAGAGGCGAGCCTCCAATAGGACTTTGCAAGACCTGAGAGGCGAGTCTCCCATAGGCCCTAGTCAAAGACTAGCTATTTAGGACTCAGGCGTCGTCAATCATGGGTATCGATGGTTGACCCCCGCGGTCTAGGCTACCCAGATACACTACGAAGTAGGGCGGTGACGATGCACCCTCCATGGGTCACGAGCTCGACCCCTAACAAAGGGCATCCGGCACCGTGATTAGAGATTCGGCTCCATAAAGAGATGTGAGGGTGTTCCCCGGGGACACTACCTCTATACTGGCCCGACCAGACTAACAGGTGCCACTCAAGACTCTGACCTACTACTGACAATAGCCAGCTATGTTTTTAAAGCGTCCCTAAGGCGACGCCTAGGCGTCGAAGCGCTCCCGCTCCGCTTTGGAAAATCGACCGCTTTGGGCGCCTAGGCGTCCAAAGCACCCGCCTAGGCGTCGCCTAGGCGCCAAAGCGCCCCCCCTCCCTAAGGCGGTAAGGCGTCGCCTTAAAAACATAGATAGCCAGACTCCACCCGCTTGAAGTAATTGGATACCACCGAGTCTTACCCGCTCGTAACTCAACCGCCACGGCGCCCTTGCCCGACGGGGAGGTCATCGATAGGCTTTTGTTTCCTTCTCTCTTCATCCTTTTTTGCAGAAATTCAACAAGTCCTAGGCAGGCGACTTCCCGCCAGGTAGGTCACGCGGTAATCAGGGGCTACTGACAAGGATATGACACTCGGACATGCCAGACAAGCATAGGGTCAGCTACAACATCGACCAAGGTGATGAGTCAAACCATCTTGGGAGACAAGGAAGCAGGCGGCTACCCACACACAGCATGGTCCGATTCGACCAAGGGACCAAGGGGCGCGAGCCCACAATTAGTCCAACCCGAGCAATGTAACCCTAGCTCGACCAAGTATAAGGCAAGCTAGGGGGCCTCTTGTGGGACAAAGACAACATTCAAGAGCCGACTAGCTAGGGTCTTACCTACGCCTCTTCTTTTTCCTCGGCCGCCGCCACCACCGAAAGCTTATAACCCAAGAAACACGTCTCTTAAAGCACTCAAGCAATACAACCACCATAGGCTAAGGTGTTGCCTCTCCAGGGAGGGCCCGAACCTAGGTAAATTGCTTGCTTGTGCTACCATCTCGATTTGTCGCTAGCATCCTCTCCGAACAAATTTGTTGTCTCTCGACAGTATTGTCGGTCTCAAAACAACGACAACACGGCTCTGTCAATTTTGGCCCGAGAAGAAGTACGGACAATCTGGCATGTGTACTCCTTAATTTCTACTCCCTCCGTACCATAATATAAGAACGTTTTTGACACTAGTGTAGTATCAAAAACGCTCTTATATTATGGGACGAAGGGAATATTTATTAGTGTTTTGTCTTTTTTAGACCACTAAGCTGGTTTGTTGGATGGCCTAAGAAGATAGAGAACAGTGGACATTAGTTGCTACGGCAGTTGCTTTGAGCCACGTCCGAGGAGCCGACTACAACCCCACATGGACCTGGACCTAGCCTCGGCCCATAACTAACCAGTCTAATCCAACATATCCCATTATTTATAACCTTTAGTACTATTAACAAACAAAAATTACATATGAAAGTAATAGGTGTTTATCCCATCAATTAAACTTGTTCCGTGTTTAATGATAAAATCAGCCTTCATGGTGGATTAACACAAACACCTAAATTTCGGCTCTCTAGCATATTGGGTGATGTGTCGAGGATGCATACCCAAATTTTTTGGCAAGAAATGAGTAGCAAAATGAGAACAATCAATAGGTCAACTGGCTTGCATCTAGCAGAAGTTCACTGCCACACCATTTTTTATTCTTACTTCGATTTTTGTTTGTTGTATTCTGTCCTTATTCCTTTGAAAATCCTCCTCAAAATAAATGTCAGCAGTGAGTCGATTGCCTATTTCTGGATTGTCTGCTTGTACCCACACTAAAAAGAAGATTATTTATTGTGTTACGCAGATTTAATATTTCTAATATGTTTAAATAAAATCATCTAAAAGTAGGATAAAAACAAACATGGTATCGTTATAGTATATTTTGGGTCAATCTATGTCGAGTCGGACCTTTAGCATGGTCCAATTTCTTAAATAGTGTATTAAACTACCTTATGAGTAAGCGACATATTAGCTCATTTGAGTGACCCTCCAAACTCCTCAGGTCAAACCTTTAGCATGGTCCAATTTCTTAAAGCGTGTATTCAACTACCTTATGAGCACCCCGCAAAAAAAACTACCTTATGAGCAAGCGACATATTAGGTCATTCGACCGACCCTCCAAACTCTATTCCTACTCTCATCTTATGTCTAATGCAATACCAGTTAGATCTAAATGTGAATGTGAAGGATCATCACACAATAAAAAGTGTACTTGATTATTTCGTAGCTTCTCTTTGTCATTTAAGATGTTTTCACGAGCACAAATCCATACTTGACTTTTGATATGTACATTTTTATGTTCGAAAAAATTATGTGGCGACCATTAGGCCAAACAATCTGTTCACCATCCGATCTAGAATCTAAGGGCGATGCGTCACTCCCCTCTTTAATTGCCTCTTACTTTTCTCCCGCAATCACACTCCACGACTCTATCATCAGCCATGCACCCATATTTTCTCTTTCCAGGTTCTGAAGCCGCATGTGCGCCCAGCATTGCCCCTCTCCGGCATTCTCATCACACTATTCCACTCCGAGATTTTCTACCAAGATGTCCTGTCCAGCACCAACAGAGGCTCCTAGTCTTGCCTGGGGGCGAGTTGGATAGGGACATGACCCCATGGGGCGTGGCATAAATGCCATGGCAAGTGGATTTGCTGCCATGGCAGGTTGAGGGAGCCAGGCTAGGTACCGGAGGTCACGTGTTCGCCATGGTGGGTTCCTCTAGTCTTGGATGACGTGAGCTTCCACTCCATCGAGTTGGCAACATGGTCCTACCCATGTCATACTCCTGATGTGGCGCATCTCAAGTCGTTTGTACCAAGCTGGAGATCCGAATGTAGTCTCACTTATGACAACTCGCCCGCTCCAGCATGCATCCCTCCCCACTGCGTCACATGTGCAGCTTCAATGTTATGCCATGCCTCGCCCACCACATGCTCGACATAATGCCATACACCCAATACTCTCTACAATGCCTTCACCAACTCTTTTCCTCACGCGCCTACGACTGCCTTGTCGCCAAACTCCGCTTCAAGCGCAGCCTGATTGATGAGGTGCCCAGAATGACTAATCTCTAGCAGCCAATCCTGTAGGTTTTGTAGACTGTCTACACAGGAGTGATTTGTCTACAACCTTGGTTAGGAGGGGAAGGTGGTGCAAAGGAACACAACATGGAGGGGAAGCTGCTTTGGCAAAGCAACACATGTGAGTCGGTGCCTCCATGAAATTGATGGAGTTACCAACAATCTAGGTGGCAGTTATTACTGTTAAACAATGTAATTACCCAGTATTAGTATTGTAATAGTTACTGAGGTATTTTGGTTACAGATACTTGTAATCAAAGCACTACCATATCTGCCCAACTTTCATGGCACTTTTAGTTACCCAGTTGTCCGGGTTACAGTTACCATCAAAGTACCATGTAGTTACTCGGTAGTTCAAGCTTAATTTGTCACTCAGACTTCATAACGCTAATATAGTTGCCCAGTTTCTCACTGATGCTCAAGTTACAATATCACGGCCGATATATTTACCCAGTTATCCATAGTAAAATTACCATCATAACACTACTACTGTAAGTCGCAATTATCAACATGACAATTATGCAGCTACCCAGTTGGTCATGCTGGTCATGCTACAGTTACAAAGCAATTATGTAGCTACCCAGCTCTTATGCTACAGTTACTAACATAGCAATTATGTAGTTACACGGCTCCTTAAGCTAAGTTACATCATGAAACAATTGTAGTTAACTAGTATAACAGGTCATAGTCACCACCACCATTGTAGTGATGTATTTACATGGTGGTTCAGTGAGATATAGGACAACTTGTGAGTACTTCGGTAACTTTAGTGACCTGATAACCACTCAGTATAGTTACCCAACATCCAAATTATACTTACCAACATGGCAATTATGTAGGTCCCAAGTTTCTCATGCTACAACAGTTATCACCATGAGAGTTAACCAGCATACTATGTCACAGTCACCACCATACTAGTGATGAAGTAATGGTGGTTCTGGTGAGATCTATTTTCGAGGCAATCGCTACCTAGCTCACACATTACTGTTTGGACTGTGAGCAATCCAGTAGCTCAAATAATGTTGGCTACCAGCGAGATTTAGTTTTAAAGTTGATAAGTATATCTTGAACTATCTGGCATTGTTCCAAATATCGGCCAGTTAATCGGCATCTCGGTCAGTTAATCGCTAATCTGTGCGTCACCGAATAGCCGATTAACTGATTCATTGGCCGATTAATTGGAAAATTCTCCTATTTATCCATACTCAGCACCCGACTAATATGGTACCAATTTACCGATATCCTAAACATTGCTATCTGGTAACTGACACATTTACTTGGCTTGGTAATCTCTAAGCTCCCAAAAATTTGATTAGACATCCAACCGAGATAATTTTTCAAGACAATAACAATGACTTATATAGTAACAATGATAACTTCTGAGCTCTCAAAAGTCGCTGAAACATTCCAAGAGTTCTAGTTTTCATGTTGAATAACTACTTGCGAGTAGCTTGTAAGTAACATGTTGCAGCTTCCTAATTTTTAACCCGAAAAAGAGATGTCAGGGCATACCCATATGAGATCTAGTTTCAAAGATCTCGTCATGACGAACTTAATGATGAAAACGGATCGTAAATTGGATAATACTATTTGGGAGTTAAATCATTCTGATTTTTCAAAATAAAATAATATTTGCTAACATCATCTTTTTTTGTTTATACTTGCATGCATGCACCAAAGCTTCAGTTTTGCTAGCTGTAAGAGAAGGAGTGTGCGCCAAGATGGGGATAGGGAAGTGTTCGGCAATTCAGAAAAAAAGATGGAAATAGGAAAATGTTCAGTAGATCGTACCAAGGGCTCATTCTTTTCAGCTCCAGATTCTCCAGAATTTTATTCTGAGAAACTGCCCACAGAAACAGTTGCGTACAGATTCAGTTGTCCAGTTCTTTTCAGCTATTGCAGTCCGAGATTGTTGTATGAGTTGTGTGCTGAAATGTTTATAATGCCCACTGTGTGCTAAGCATCAAAATTCACATAGCACCACATCACATAGCATGTCCTCTATCTACTAAACATAATAGTCCAAATAAGAAATAACCACACTCAAATAGCATGCCCACTGCCAACTTAGCATCAAAATTGGTCACAACATTCACATAACAAACATTCTGTTCCTGCGTACCCGTACCACTCAAAATATAATCAAAACTGGAGCCTGGACGCCCAATCCTACGGAACTGAAGATTGAATATGATAAGCAAAATGGTGACAGCGACCAGAAGCTTCACAGCAACAAGCTCATGGCCACAACGCTCCTGCAGCCGACCATGGGTGCTAGCTCGTGCCCACCACCAGCACCCGCCTCCGACTCCCATGCGTCCACCGGAAGAAGAGGAGGTGGATCAGCGTCAGGGACGAGCAGTTGCACCGGTCGATGCGACGAGGTAAGGTGGGAGCAGGACGAGCAGCAGTGGCCATGTTGGGGATTCAGTGGGGCGAGGTGGCAGCGCTAGGTAGAAAACGATGAAAAGGGGGGCAAAGCCAAAAAAACATTTGTTCAAGTTACATAAGTTCGAGAATCAGCTGGAAATTGGGAGTGGCGCCAATTCTCCATCCAACAATTTTTGTGAGGGAAACGGAGGCCATGAGCTGGCAGCTAGGAGGCTTTTTCTAGTTCTTTTCAGCTCAAGATTCCGCAACCCAGAAGTTGTCTCAGAAGATGAAAAGAACTTGCCCTAAATACATAACATTCGGAAAATAGCAAAAGTTATTTTGTGTTTTACACTGGATTTTATTTCCCCACTACTTTGAACAGCTATGCTAAACAAAATTGGATCCCATGCCAAATTGCAGCTCCCAAGCAAGCCAACAGAATTCACAGAACCAAAGACCAGTGCGACTGTGTTCACGCATTAAAATCACAAACAAGCTCCCACCTTCACAATAGATAACCTACATGGAACATAACCATAAAATGAGCAAATAAATAACAAGCAATCATGCATGGCTGCACAAGAGTTTTGCAGGAACCAGCTAAGTCCCACTCCCGCATCAATCTCCGAAAATTCCGCAATTCAACCAAGACAGAAATTGGCTGCTCACCTATCGACCCAAGAAGTTCTACCCTCAAAAAAGAAAAACTCTACCATCAAATAACCCCATCACCTCTCACATATTATCAAGATCTCAAGCTCCCGAGTAATACAAAACTTACGGGATAAATCCTACGAGATTAGTTTAGGGGAGAAAAGGGAGGGAGGGGGGGGGGGGGGGGGGTAGTTAGGATTACGGGGAGGTTAGTTGAAATTCACAGGGAGGATTATTCTGTACATCTCATCCCTAGCAATTTGTCCGTAGGTTAGTTGCCAGCACTGATAGAAAAAGACAGCACATTCAAAGTAACATCAAATCTCAACGGAGCTGATCCTCGCGGACGATCATAGCACAGACAGAGAAGACCCTAACACATCAAGCAAGCAAGAAAAACGCATCTACCCAGTTACTCTATTAAACATACAGTTTTGCTAAAGCACATCTAGATGTGCTCTAAGTATTGCACATCTAAGTCCTATGTCATTGATTTTATGCTAAGATCCATGCAAGCATTTTCTTTTATCTTTTTTCTGTCTTTCTAGTTTGACTGAGTCACTTAGATGTGCAATAACTATGACACATCACAGGATCCGGTTTACGCAGGCAAGAGCAAAGGATCGCACCAGAACTTGAACTCGGGCAGGCGGCGGACGAACGGACGGAACTCGTCCGAGGAGCGCGTGGGGAGCGCGGGCCCCTCGCCGAGCACCTCGGCGAGCTCGGGGTCGACCTGAGGCGACAGGAAGGCGATGAGGAGGTTGAGGAGGTAGATGCCGAGGGCATACGTCACGATGTAGTAGCCGCCGACGAACCACGCGCGCAGCGCGTACACCAACACTACCCCAGCGAGGCCCAGCCAACGGCGGCCCACGTGCGGAGTTGACCGGTCCAGCAGGTGCTGAAACCGCCGGGATGCCGTGGCGACCGCTGCCGACAGGGCAGCGGCGGGCCCCCCGCTATCGCTGCTGTGGGTGGAGGCAGCCGGAGCAGGGGCGGAGGCGGAGGCGGTGGAGGAAGAGGAAGGGTCCATCATGGCGTTGAGCGGACTGGGGTTGGGGATCTCGTGCAGCAAGGCCTCCGCCCTTATGGCATCCCATCCCATCCCATTCACGTCTTGCCTCCTCGAGCTTAGAGCTTCTCGGCCGTTCGATTGGAATCTTCTCGCGAACACAGACCGTGGGATGTCAGTCGTTGGATATTTGCCAGATCAACTTCAGCCGTCCCATAAATTTCAATTGCATCAAAATGTGATATCCTTGCCCCCACCGAGGCATTTTTGTCATTTCATATATGGATATAAAATGGCAGCAGCACTGTGTTGAGTAAAAAACTAGTTGTGTCCTTCTGCACTTACGGTTACGTGGTTGGGTCAACCTCGCGGCCTAGCTCCCATCCCTAACACTAGCTCATCCTCTACGCCGCCATCGTCCGTCCTCCTCTTCCTGCATCCCATCCCGTCGTCAGGCGCGTGCTGCCGCCAATTTTCCTCCTCCCCTCATGATGACCCACAAGTATAGGGCATCTATCGTAGTTCATTCGATAAGTAAGAGTATCGAAACCAACAAGGAGCAGAAGGAAATGACAAGTGGTTTCAATAAGGTATTCTCTGTAAGCACTGAAATTATCGGTAACAGATAGTTTTGTGATAAGATAAATCATAACGGATAACAAGTAAATAAAGTAACTAAGGTGCGGTAAGGTGGTTCAATCCTTTTTTAGCAAAAGGACAAGCCTGAACAAACTCTTATATGAAACAAAGCGCTTCCGAGGATTCGCGTTTGTTACTTTGATAATTTAATATGTGGGTGGATCGGTGCTTGGGTGTTGCCCTTCCTTGGACAAGCCTCTCACTTATGATTAATCCCTTTCGTAAGCATCCGCAACTACGAAAGAAGAATTAAGGTAAACATAATTATATCATGAAACATATGAATCCAAATCAGCCCCTTACGAAGCAACGCATAAATTAGGGTTTAAGCTTCTGTCACTCTAGCAACCCATCATCTACTTATTACTTCCCAATGTCTTTCCCTAGGCCCAAATAATGGTGAAGTGTCATGTAGTCGACGTTCACATAACACCACTAGAGGAGAGACAACATACATCTCATCGAAATATCAAACGAATACCAAATTCACATGATTATTTATAACAAGAGTTCTCCCATGTCCTCAGAAACAAACGTAACTACTCACAAAACATATTTATGATCAAGATTAGAGGAGTATTAATTATCATTAAGGGTCTGAAAATATAATCTTTCACCGGATAAACCAACTAGCATCAACTACAAGGAGTAATCAACACTACTAGCAACCCACAGGTACCAATCTGAGGTTTTGGGACCAAGATCGAATACAAGAGATGAACTAGGCTTTGAGAGGAGATGGTGCTGGTGAAGATGTTGATGGAGATTGACCCCCTCTAGACGAGAGGATCGATGGTGATGACTACGGCGACGATTTCCCCCTCCCGGCGGGATGTTTCCCCGGTAGAACAGCTCCGTCGGAGCCCTAGATTGGTTCTGCCCAGGTTCTGCCTCTAGACGGCGGCGCTTCGCCCTGAAAGCTTCCTTCTAATTTTTTCCAAGTCAAAACGCACCAATATAGCCAACGATGGGCACCGGAGGCCTGCCAGGGGGCCCACAAGGTCAGGGGGCATGTTCTAGGGGGATAGGGCGCGCCCTCCACCCTTGTGGCTGGCTGGTGGCCCCCCTCTGGTACTTTCTTCACCTAATATCTTTTATATATTCCAAAAACATGCTCCGTGAAGTTTCGGGACTTTTGGGGTTGTGCAGAATAGGTCTCTAATATTTGCTCCTTTCCAGTCCAGAATTCCAGGTGCCGGCATTCTCCCTCTTCATTAAAGCTTATAAAATAAGAGAGAATAGGCATAAGTATTGTGATATAATGTGTAATAACAGCCCATAATGCAATAAATATCAATATAAAAGCATGATGCAAAATGGACGTATCAACTCCCCCAAGCTTAGACCTCGTTTGTCCTCAAGCGAAAGCCAATATCGATAAATATGTCCACATGTTTAGAGATATAAGTGTCGATAAAATAAAAATACGGACATGAGGGCATCATGATCATCTTTAGAACAGCAACATATATTGTCATATAGTTTCTCATGCTAAAGTAACAATTCGTTCACAAAGCAAAGTATGAATCAGAAACTTCATTGAAAACTAACAAACTATGATCTCAGTCATTAGAGCAATTGCAATTTATCATAACATCGGAAAGAGTCAATATAAGAGCTTTTCAGCAAGTCCACATACTCAACTATCATATAATCTTTCACAATTGCTAACACTCACGCGATACTTATGGGTTCAAAGCTTCAATCGGACACAGAGAAAGATAGGGGCTTATAGTTTCACCTCCCAACCTTTTACCTCAAGGGTAATGTCAATAATAATACTTTATAAAAACCTACATCCGAGTGGATATATATGTATCCGGATCTCTCCAACACATAGTGCTTGCCAAAGGAAAAAGTATAAAAAGGGAAAGGTGATGAGCACTATGACTCTTGTATAAGGGTGTCGGTGTCAAAACCGGCAGATCTCGGGTAGGGGGTCCCGAACTGTGCGTCAAGGCCGGATGGTAACAGGAGACAAGGGACACGATGTTTTTACCCAGGTTCGGGCCCTCTCGATGGAGGTAATACCCTACTCCTGCTTGATTAATATTGATGATATGGGTAGTACAAGAGTAGATCTACCACGAGATCAAGGAGGCTAAACCCTAGAAGCTAGCATATGGTATGATTGTTGTATATGGAGTTGATGTCCTACGGACTACAACCCTCCGGTTTATATAGACACCGGATAGGGTTAGGGTTACACAGAGTCGGTTACAATGGTAGGAGATCTTGAATACCCGCATCGCCAAGCTTGCCTTCCACGCCAAGGAAAGTCCCATCCGGACATGGGACGAAGTCTTCAATCTTGTATCTTCATAGTCCTGGAGTCCGGCTGAAGGTATAGTCCGGCTACCCGAACACCCCGTAATCCAGGACTCCCTCAGTAGCCCCTGAACCAGGCTTCAATGACGATGAGTCCGGCGCGCAGATTGTCTTCGGCATTGCAAGGCGGGTTCCTCCTCCAAGTCCTCCATAGAAGATTGTAAACACCAAGAGTAGTGTTCGGCTCTGCAAAATAAGTTTCCACATATTGCCATAGAGAGAATAATATTAACACAAATCAAATCTGCTGACGTATTCCGCAGTGCGTCATCACACTACAGCCAAGTCCTTTACTCGGATCGTTTTTACTTTTCCACCTCAGCACGTTTTGCGAGGCGGTTTCCTTGGCACGTCTTGTCAAAGCAGAGATCGTGTACCCCTTTTTACGGGATTCTCATCAATATGGACGTGGGTAACCCAACCGCGCCATTTATCACGGCGCTTGGGAGGCAAGCGAGTTTCACTAGGCTGGTGGGGACGCACAACCGCATCCGCCCATATAAGGGGATAAGGATCCACCTTTTTACCTACGCCTTCTTCCTCCTTTGCCTATCCATCTCCTGCGCACTCGAGCTCCAGCGCCCAAGCCCGCACTTCCCACCTCAACCTTCTCCAGCAATGTCCGGAGCGGGAGGCAAGTGGATGGTCTCCTCCGCCACGGAGGGCCAAGTCAAGAAGCTAAGGAAGGCCGGATACCTGTCTAAGGACATCGCGCACCGGCTTCCCGAAAAGGGGCAGCTTCTCCCCACCCCAAGGCCCCATGAGAGGGTAGTATTTCTTCCCCACTTCCTCCGCGGACTGGGTTTTCCACTCCACCCATTTGTCCGGGGGCTCATGTTCTACTACGGCCTGGATTTCCACGATCTGGCCCCGAACTTCATCCTCAACATCTCGGCGTTTATCATCGTGTGCGAGGCTTTCCTCCGCGTCCGCCCTCATTTCGGCCTCTGGCCCAAGACCTTCAACGTCAAGCCCAAGGTGGTGCGCGGCAGCCAGGCGGAGTGCGGAGGCGCCATGGCGGGCAAGATGGCCAACGTCCTATGGTTCGAGGGCTCTTTTGTGGAGACCCTAACGGGGTGGCAATCCGGGTGGTTTTACATCACCGAGCCACGCGATCCGAAATGGATCGCAGCCCCCGAGTTCCAATTCGGACCCCCCACGCGGCTTATGTCCTGGAAAGAGACGGGCCTGTCATGGGGTGACGAAAAAGAGGTGACCGGACTGCAAACATGCATCCAGTCCCTGGTGAATAAGCTAATCCGGCTTGTTAATGTAATCCAGGTTATGCTCGTCCGCCGGATCCTCCCGTGCCAACAACGGGATTTTAATCTGTGGGAGTTCGACCCGGCGTAGCACCAAACCCTTAGCAGGCTCTTCGACACGATGTACGAAGATGCCTGGAAGGTGATATTCAAGGGCGCCGAGGCTCCCGCATCCGCTTTCGAGGACCGCGGATACAGCTCACAGCGTCATGCTAGCGAGGTAAGCTATCTTCACCTTTTACAGGATGTTAAGCTTTTTCATAGTTTGACTCTATGCGGGATCTAAACTCCCTTACCTTTGACAGGCTTGGCGGGCGATATCCGGACCGATTAACTGTCCGGCTCTGCTGCCCGAAGACCCAGCCCCAGCTCTACTAGAGAAGCTGCTGGTTCCGGCGCCTTATGTGGTGCCGGAGAAGAAGGCCAAGAAGAAGAAGACCACGGGGACTCGAAAGAGTGCCCGTAACGTGGTGGTGTCGGACTCGTCATCCGACGAGTCCGAGACGCCCTCTGAAGGAAATATGCCCTAGAGGCAATAATAAAGTTATTATTTATTTCCTTATATCATGATAAATGTTTATTATTCATGCTAGAATTGTATTAACCGGAAACATAATACATGTGTGAATACATAGACAAACAGAGTGTCACTAGTATGCCTCTACTTGACTAGCTCGTTAATCGAAGATGGTTATGTTTCCTAACCATGAACAAAAGAGTTGTTATTTGATTAACAGGATCACATCATTAGAAGAATGATGTGATTGACATGACCCATTCCATTAGCTTAGCACCCGATCGTTTAGTATGTTGCTATTGCTTTCTTCATGACTTATACATGTTCCTATGACTATGAGATTATGCAACTCCCGTTTACCGGAGGAACACTTTGTGTGCTACCAAACGTCACAACGTAACTGGATGATTATAAAGGAGCTCTACAGGTGTCTCCAAAGGTACATGTTGGGTTGGCGTATTTCGAGATTAGGATTTGTCACTCCGATTGTCGGAGAGGTATCTCTGGGCCCTCTCGGTAATGCACATCACATAAGCCTTGCAAGCATTGCAACTAATGAGTTAGTTGCGACATGATGTATTATGAAACGAGTAAAGAGACTTGCCGGTAACGAGATTGAACTAGGTATTGAGATACCGACGATCGAATCTCGGGCAAGTAACATACCGATGACAAAGGGAACAACGTATGTTGTTATGCGGTCTGACCGATAAAGATCTTCGTAGAATATGTAGGAGCCAATATGAGCATCCAGGTTCCGCTATTGGTTATTGACCGAAGACGTGTCTCGGTCATGTCTACATTGTTCTCGAACCCGTAGGGTCTGCGCGCTTAAGGTTTCGATGACAGTTATATTATGAGTTTATGCATTTTGATGTACCGAAGTTTGTTCGGAGTCCCGGATGTGATCACGGACATGACGAGGAGTCTCGAAATGGTCTAGACATAAAGATTGATATATTGGAAGCCTATATTTGGATATCGGAAGTGTTCCGGGTGAAATCGGGATTTTACTGGAGTACCGGGAGGTTACTGGAACCCCCCGGGAGGTATATGGGCCTTAGTGGGCTTTAGTGGAAGAGAGGAGAGGTGGCCAGGGCTGGGCCGCGCGCCCCTCCCCCTAGTCCAAATAGGACAAGGAGAGGGGGGCGGCGCCCCCCTTCCTTCTCTCTCTCCTCTTTCCCCCTCCCGAATCCTATTCCAACTAGGAAAGGGGGGGAATCCTACTCCCGGTGGGAGTAGGACTCCTCCTGGCGCGCCCTCCTCCTGGCCGGCCGCACCCCCCCTTGATCCTTTATATACGGGGGCAGGGGGCACCCCTAGACACACAAGTTGATCCACGTGATCATATTCTTAGCCGTGTGCGGTGCCCCCTTCCACCATAATCCTCGATAATATTGTAGCGGTGCTTAGGCGAAGCCCTGCGACGGTAGTACATCAAGATCATCACCACGCCGTCGTGCTGACGGAACTCTTCCCCGACACTTTGCTGGATCGGAGTCCGGGGATCGTCATCGAGCTGAACGTGTGCTAGAACTCGGAGGTGCCGTAGTTTCGGTGCTTGATCGGTCGGGCCGTGAAGACGTACGACTACATCAACCGCGTTGTCATAACGCTTCCGCTGTCGGTCTACAAGGGTACGTAGATCATACTCTCCCCTCGTTGCTATGCATCACCATGATCTTGCGTGTGCGTAGGAATTTTTTTGAAATTACTACGTTCCCCAACAGTGGCATCAGAGCCTAGGTTTTATGTGTTGATGTTATATGCACGAGTAGAACACAAGTGAGTTGTGGGCGATATAAGTCATACTACTTACCAACATGTCATACTTTGGTTCGGCGGTATTGTTGGACGAAGCGGCCCGGACCGACATTACGCGTACGCTTACGCGAGACCGGTTCTCCCGACGTGCTTTGCACAAAGGTGGCTAGCGGGTGACAGTTCCTCCAACTTTAGTTGAACTGAGTGTGGCTACGCCCGGTCCTTGCGAAGGTTAAAACAACACCAACTTGACAAACTATCGTTGTGGTTTTGATGCGTAGGTAAGATTGGTTCTTGCTTAAGCCCGTAGCAGCCACGTAAAACTTGCAACAACAAAGTAGAGGACGTCTAACTTGTTTTTGCAGGGCATGTTGTGATGTGATATGGTCAAGACATGATGCTAAATTTTATTGTATGAGATGATCATGTTTTGTAACCGAGTTATCGGCAACTGGCAGGAGCCATATGGTTGTCGCTTTATTGTATGCAATGCAATCGCGCTGTAATGCTTTACTTTATCACTAAGCGGTAGCGATAGTCGTGGAAGCATAAGATTGGCGAGACGACAACGATGCTACGATGGAGATCAAGGTGTCGCGCCGGTGACGATGGTGCTCACGATGGTGCTTCGAAGATGGAGATCACAAGCACAAGATGATGATGGCCATATCATATCACTTATATTGATTGCATGTGATGTTTATCTATTATGCATCTTATCTTGCTTTGATTGACGGTAGCATTATAAGATGATCTCTCACTAATTATCAAGAAGTGTTCTCCCTGAGTATGCACCGTTGCGAAAGTTCTTCGTGCTGAGACACCACGTGATGATCGGGTGTGATAGGCTCTACGTTCAAATACAACGGGTGCAAAACAGTTGCACACGCGGAATAGTCAGGTTATACTTGACGAGCCAAGCATATACATATATGGCCTCGGAACACGGAGACCGAAAGGTCGAGCATGAATCATATAGTAGATATGATCAACATAGTGATGTTCACCAATGAAACTGCTCCATCTCACGTGATGATCGGACATGGTTTAGTTGATTTGGATCACGTGATCACTTAGAGGATTAGAGGGATGTCTATCTAAGTGGGAGTTCTTAAGTAATATGATTAATTGAACTTAAATTTATCATGAACTTAGTCCTGGTAGTATTTTGCAAATTATGTTGTAGATCAATAGCTCGCGTTGTTGCTTCCCTGTGTTTATTTTGATACCTTCCTAGAGAAAATTGTGTTGAAAGATGTTAGTAGCAATGATGCGGATTGGATCCGTGATCTGAGGTTTATCCTCATTGCTGCACAGAAGAATTATGTCCTTGATGCACCGCTAGGTGACAGACCTATTACAGGAGCAGATGCAGACGTTATGAACGTTTGGCTAGCTCAATATGATGACTACTTGATAGTTTAGTGCACCATGCTTAGTGGCTTAGAATCGGGACTTCAAAGACGTTTTGAACGTCATGGACCATATGAGATGTTCCAGGAGTTGAAGTTAATATTTCAAGCAAATACCCGAGTTGAGAGATATGAAGTCTCCAACAAGTTCTATGGCTAAAAGATGGAGGATAATCGCTCAACTAGTGAGCATGTGCTCAGATTGTCTGGGTACTACAATCACTTGAATCAAGTGGGAGTTAATCTTCCAGATAAGATAGTGATTGACAGAATTCTCTAGTCACCATCACCAAGTTAGTAGAACTTCGTGATGAACTATAATATGCAAGGGATAACGGAAACAACTCCCAAGCTCTTCGTGATGCTGAAATCAACGAAGGTAGAAATCAAGAAAAACATCAAGTGTTGATGGTTGACAAGACCACTAGTTTTAAGAAAAGGGCAAAGGGAAGAAGGGGAACTTCAAGAAGAACGGCAAGCAAGTTGCTGCTCAAGTGAAGAAGCCCAAGTCTGATCCTAAGCCTGAGACTAAGTGCTTCTACTGCAAAGGGACTGGTCACTAGAAGTGGAACTGCCCCAAGTATTTGGCGGATAAGAAGGATGGCAAGGTAAACAAAGGTATATTGGATATACGTGTTATTGATGTGTACTTTACTAGTGTTTATAGCAACCCCTCGGCATTTGATACTGGTTTAGTTGCTAAGAGTAGTAACTCAAAAACGGGAGTTGCAGAATAAACAGAAACTAGTAAAGGGAGAGGTGACGATGTGTGTTGGAAGTAGTTCCAAGATTGATATGATCATCATCGCACACTCCCTATACTTTCGGGATTAGTGTTGAAACTAAATAAGTGTTATTTGGTGTTTGCATTGATATGATTTGATCATGTTTATTGCAATACGGTTATTCATTAAAGTCAGAGAATAATTGTTGTTCTGTTTACATGAATAAAACTTTCGATGGTCATACACCCAATGAAAATAGTTCATTGGATCTCGATCATAGTGTTACACATATTCATAATATTGAAGCCAAAAGATGCAAAGTTAATAATGATAGTGCAACTTATTTGTGGCACTGCCGTTTAGGTCATATCGGTGTAAAGCGCATGAAGAAACTCCATACTGATGGACTTTTGGAACCACTTGATTATGAATCACTTGGTACTTGCAAACCATGCCTCATGGGCAAGATGACTAAGACTCCGTTCTCCGGAACAATGGAGCGAGCAACTGACTTATTGAAAATAATACATACTGATGTATGTGATCCGATGAGTGTTGAGGCTCGCGGCGGGTATCGTTATTTTCTGACCTTCACAGATGATTTGAGCAGATATGGGTATATCTACCTGATGAAACACAAGTCTGAAACATTTGAATAGGTCAAAGAATTTCAGAGTGAAGTGGAAAATCATCGTAACAAGAAAATAAAGTTTCTACGATCTGATCGTAGAGAAGAGTATTTGAGTTACGAGTTTGGCCTTCAGTTAAAAACAATGTGAAATAGTTTCACTACTCACGCCACCTAGAACACCACAATGTAATGGTGTGTCCGAACGTCATAATCGTACTTTACTTGATATGGTGCGATCTATGATGTCTCTTACAGATTTACCGCTATCATTTTGGGGTTATGCATTAGAGACAGCTACATTCACGTTAAATAGGGCACCATCTAAATCCGTTGAGACGACGCCTTATGGACTATGGTTTGGCAAGAAACCAAAGTTGTCATTTCTGAAAGTTTGGGTCTGCGATGTTTATGTGAAAAGACTTCAACCTGATAAGCTCGAACCCAAATCGGAGAAATGTGTCTTCATAGGATATCCAAAGGAAACTATTGGATACACCTTCTATCACAGATCCGAAGGCAAGACTTTTGTTGCTAAATTCGGAAACTTTCTAGAGAAGGAGTTTCTCTCGAAAGAAGTGAGTGGGAGGAAAGTAGAACTTGACGAGGTAACTGTACCTGCTCCCTTATTGGAAAGTAGTACATCACAGAAACCTGTTTCTGTGACACCTACACCAATTAGTGAGGAAGCTAATGATAATGATCATGAAACTTCAGAACAAGATACTACTAAACCTCGTAGATCAACCAGAGTAAGATCCACGCTAGAGTGGTACGGCAATCCTGTTCTGGAAGTCATGCTACTAGATCATGATGAACCTACGAACTATGAAGAAGCGATGGTGAGCCCAGATTCCGCAAAATGACTTGAAGCCATGAAATCTGAGATGGGATCCATGTATGAGAACAAAGTATGGACTTTGGTTGACTTGCCCAATGATCGGCAAGCAATTGAGAATAAATGGATCTTCAAGAAGAAGACTGACGCCGACGGTAATGTTACTGTCTACAAAGCTAGACTTATCGAAAAAGGTTTTTGACAAAGTTCAAGGTGTTGACTACGATGAGATTTTCTCACTCGTATCGATGCTTAAAGTCTGTCCGAATCATGTTAGCAATTGCCGCATTTTATGAAATCTGGCAAATGGATAACAAAACTGCAATCCTTAATGGATTTCTTAAAGAAGAGTTGTATATGATGCAACCAGAAGGTTTTGTCAATCCTAAAGGTGTTAACAAAATGTGCAAACTCCAGCGATCCATCTATGGACTGGTGCAAGCATCTCGGAGTTGGAATATGCGCTTTGATTTGATGATCAAAGCATATAGTTTTATACAGACTTGCGGTGAAGCCTGTATTTACAAGAAAGTGAGTGGGAGCACTACAACATTTCTGATAAGTATATGTGAATGACATATTGTTGATCGGAAATAATGTAGAATTATTCTGCAAAGCATAAAGGAGTGTTTTGAAAGAAAGACCTCGGTGAAGCTGCTTACATATTAAGCATCAAGATCTATAGAGATAGATCAAGACGCTTGATAAGTTTTTTTTTCAATGAGTACATACCTTGACAATATTTTGAAGTAGTTCAAAAATTGGAATGGTCAAAGAAAGAGTTCTTGGCTGTGTTACAAGGTGTGAAATTGTGTAAGACTCAAAGCCCGACCACGGCAGAAGATAGAAAGAGAATGAAAGTCATTCCCTATGCCTCAGCCATAGATTCTATAAAGTATGCCATGCTGTGTACCAGACCTATTGTATACCCTACACTAATTTTGGCAATGGAGTACAATAGTGATCTAGGAGTAGATCACTGGACAGCGGTCAAAATTATCCTTAGTGGAATAAGGATATGTTTCTCGATTATTGAGGTGACAAAAGGTTCGTCGTAAAAAGTTGCGTCGATGCAAGTTTTGACATAGATCTGGATGACTCTAAGTCTCGATCTAGATACATATTGAAAGTGGGAGCAATTAGCTAGAGTAGCTCCGTGCAGAGAATTGTAGACATAGAATTCGCAAAATACTTACGGATCTGTATGTGATAGACCCGTTGACTAAAATTATCTCACAAGCAAAACATGATCACACCTTAGTACTCTGTGGGTGTTAATCACATAAACGATGTGAACTAGATTACTGACTCTAGTAAACCCTTTGGGTATAGGTCACATGACGATGTGAACTATGGGTGTTAATCACATGGTTATGTGAACTATTAGTGTTGAATCACATGGCGATGTGAACTAGATTATTGACTCTAGTGCAAGTGGGAGAATGAAGGAAATATGCCCTAGAGGCAATAATAAAGTTATTATTTATTTCCTTATATCATGATAAATGTTTATTATTCATGCTAGAATTGTATTAACCGGAAACATAATACATGTGTGAATACATAGACAAACAGAGTGTCACTAGTATGCCTCTACTTGACCAGCTCGTTAATCGAAGATGGTTATGTTTCCTAACCATGAACAAAAGAGTTGTTATTTGATTAACGGGATCACATCATTAGAAGAATGATGTGATTGACATGACCCATTCCATTAGCTTAGCACCCGATCGTTTAGTATGTTGCTATTGCTTTCTTCATGACTTATACATGTTCCTATGACTATGAGATTATGCAACTCCCGTTTACCGGAGGAACACTTTGTGTGCTACCAAACGTCACAATGTAACTGGGTGATTGTAAAGGAGCTCTACAGGTGTCTCCAAAGGTACATGTTGGGTTGGCGTATTTCGAGATTAGGATTTGTCACTCCGATTGTCGGAGAGGTATCTCTGGGCCCTCTCGGTAATGCACGTCACAGAAGCCTTGCAAGCATTGCAACTAATGAGTTAGTTGCGAGATGATGTATTACGAAACGAGTAAAGAGACTTGCCGGTAACGAGATTGAACTAGGTATTGAGATACCGACGATCGAATCTCGGGCAAGTAACATACCGATGACAAAGGGAACAACGTATGTTGTTATGCGGTCTGACCGATAAAGATCTTCGTAGAATATGTAGGAGCCAATATGAGCATCCAGGTTCCGCTATTGGTTATTGACCGAAGATGTGTCTCGGTCATGTCTACATTGTTCTCGAACCCGTAGGGTCCGCACGCTTAAGGTTTCGATGACAGTTATATTATGAGTTTATGCATTTTGATGTACCAAAGTTTGTTCGGAGTCTCGGATGTGATCACGGACATGACGAGGAGTCTCGAAATGGTCTAGACATAAAGATTGATATATTGGAAGCCTATATTTGGATATCGGAAGTGTTCCGGGTGAAATCGGGATTTTACCGGAGTACCGGGAGGTTACTGGAACCCCCCGGGAGGTATATGGGCCTTAGTGGGCTTTAGTGGAAGAGAGGAGAGGTGGCCAGGGCTGGGCCGCGCGCCCCTCCCCCTAGTCCAAATAGGACAAGGAGAGGGGGGCGGCGCCCCCCTTCCTTCTCTCTCTCCTCTTTCCCCCTCCCGAATCCTATTCCAACTAGGAAAGGGGGGGGGGGAATCCTACTCCCGGTGGGAGTAGGACTCCTCCTGGCGCGCCCTCCTCCTGGCCGGCCGCCCCCCCCCCCCCTTGATCCTTTATATACGGGGGCAGGGGGCACCCCTAGACACACAAGTTGATCCACGTGATCATATTCTTAGCCGTGTGCGGTGCCCCCTTCCACCATAATCCTCGATAATATTGTAGCGGTGCTTAGGCGAAGCCCTGCGACGGTAGTACATCAAGATCGTCACCACGCCGTCATGCCGACGGAACTCTTCCCCGACACTTTGCTGGACTGGAGTCCGTGGATCGTCATCGAGCTGAACGTGTGCTAGAACTCGGAGGTGCCGTAGTTTTGGTGCTTGATCGGTCGGGCCGTGAAGACGTACGACTACATCAACCGCGTTGTCATAACGCTTTCGTTGTCGGTCTACAAGGGTACGTAGATCATACTCTCCGCTCGTTGCTATGCATCACCATGATCTAGCGTGTGCGTAGGAAATTTTTTGAAATTACTACGTTCCTCAACACCCTCTTCCCGTGAAAACGAGGAGGAAGAAGAAAACTCTCCCCCCCAGCGGAGGGAGGAGAGAAGAGGAAGGCCGCCCCGACGGGGGAGGCCGAGGGGTCTAGGAAAAGGAAGACCCCTCCGCCGGACTACTCCCCCGACGCCGAAGAGGGCAAAGAGGAGTGGCCAAACAGGGCCAAGCGTCCGGCGAAATCGTAAGTTCGGATATCAGAGTAACTCATGATGTTCCTTTGTTGCACAACTTTCCCTAATGTCGAACATAATTATGCAGCCCGCCCCGGGCCGAATTCAACGAATCATCGGGCGGCTCCCTGGACTCATCAGACGTGAACTCAGTTCCGCCCACTGTCTCCCCCGCACAGCAGATGACGCCGAAGTGGCGTCGCAACAAGCTCCGGGGCAGGAGGAGGTGGTCCAGGAGGAGCCGCAAGGCAACCTCCCGGACTCCAGGAGTGAAGGGGATAAGGCCCCCCAGGGCTCCAAGTCCGGCTTTGTGCCGGACACCGCACCGGAATCTTCCACAGTTCTGGACCGCGGTAGGCGAACTCCTTCCAAGAGGAGCAAGCCTTCTGAGCCGGCGGCCTTCGTCCAACCGGAGGTGCCGGACAATCTGCTGGAGGTGCTTGACGGCGCCTCCATCAACGAGCGGCACCGTACTATTATGAGTACGGTGATCCAGAAGGTTCGGTCCGCCAAGAGCGGACTGACTGAAGCTTGCGCTAGCCTTCTAACAGGCTTCGAGGTAAGTAAAAATATGTAAAAATATTACCGCATAGACAGTAGCCCCTGATGCTCTGTTTGGCGTTCGGAAAGAAAAGCTGAATAGAGGATCTATTAAATTTCGCAGGAGTCTAACAAAAAAGAGTCAATATGCGTATGCAGGCTTCGCTGCTATCCACCACCGCACTGACTGCGGAGGTGGGTGTCCTGAAGCAGGACCTCGAGCGGACCGAGCAAGAGCTCGGCCTCGCCAAGCGGCGGCTCAAGGAGAAAGAAGGTAAGAAATACCTTACAGAAAAAGTGCCTATAAAAAGGTGTGATTGCGAAAAAAATAACAGGATTGTACTGCTTATTGTAGGGCCACGACTGAGGTGGCGACCCTTAAGCAGGCGCTGTCTGAGGCCGAAAAGAAAACGGCCGCGGAGCGCACCGAGCGAGACAGACTTGGGGCTCAGGTCGGCGAGGTGCAGCAAGAGCTTCAGGCTCTCATGAAAAAACATGAGAGTTTGGAGCTTGAGTCAAAGGCGCAAGCATCCGAGCTCACGACGGCCCTTGAGACTGCCAAGTCTGCCAAGGCCGAAGCCCAAAAGGCCCTCCAAGAGTTGGAGGAGATGAGGAAGATAGCAGCGGGTAAGGCATTCTTTATGCAAAGAAGAAATATAAAAGTAAACTACTTGTTACTTACCCGAATCCGGAGCTCTCCAGTTTTGCAGATCTTCCCCACAGTGTATCTGACGCCGCCGCATTCTACCGAGCTGAAGAGGGCAGCTCGACGGAGAAGGTGTTCTGGTCTCAGTATTCTGAGGCCAGACACCCTGTGCCCTTGAGCGACCAGCTGAAACAGCTGGTCGAGGTCCACAAGGCGGTCGAACAGGCCATGAAGGGCTTCATAGTTCGGCTGTGGCCCGGAGAGGCCCTGCCTAGGAGCTATTTCGGGCTGGTGCAGCGGCTGGTGGAGGCCTGTCCGAGGCTCGAGGTCATCAAGCGCTCCGTCTGCATCGAAGGTGCCCGTCGGGCCCTTGCCCGTGCAAAGGTGCACTGGGGTAAGCTGGACGGTGAGAAGCTTGTGAAGGACGGGCCGCCGCCGGGGAAGGAGCATCGCAAGCCCGAGAACTACTACAAGGATGTTCTTGCAGGTGCCCGCCTTGTGGCGGATGAATGTACCAAGGATGTGATTTTTGAATGAACTCGCTCGTGTTTATCCCGTGTGCTGGAAACTTGTTCATATGCGCTAAGCAATGCTTATCGAATTTAAAGTATTACTTTCTGTGCGGCCGTTTATCAAAAAATTGAGAGATGGCCAGTCGTCGGCTTCTGCCCCCATGCCACTAGTGCTGGGGTGTTCGGGATAAACCTGAGCGCTCTTTTTCCCATAGTTGGGTCCTTCGAGGGAGGCGCTCAGCACAACGAACCAGGCAATCGGACTATAATGCTTGAACACTCTCACTTAGCCATAGAACTCTATAATTTTAAATTTCGGCGAAGCCCCTAGTTCGGAAGACCGAGTTCGGGGCGCTATCCACGCCTTGGCCGGACAAAGCCAGCTCCTCGCTCGAAGCGGCATAAGTCTTTAGGGACTCGAAAAACCTCTCGAACAGCGACCGGTCTCTCGCCTCATCATGACAGTCAGTTTTAGCTTTCTCCACTGAGGTGCTTAACCCAGCTGAACCGGGGCACAATCGCAGTGGTTCTCCTAGTGCTACCTTAGCCGATATAGCGGAACATAAGGCACTAAAACATAGGAGCCGGGCAAACCCAACTATTGACCCAAATCATGATTCGGAGCCGATGCATATAGTGCTATAAGTTCGGGGTGCCGCACTTGTGAAAGTGTACGGACTTCTCACACCATAATGAGGGGTACTGAAGCCCCTGGCGTGTTTGTCATACCATGGTGTACGGGTGCAATCATGTCATTTAATAAACATATATGTGAAAAGAGGATAATGCAAAAAATAGACAAAAAGCTATGCATTGCTTATAGAGAGGCTATTTATCAAAGCCGAACGATACAAATAGTGCGAAAAGCAAAAAGATATTGGACTATTGAACATGTCCTGACCAGGGGCAGGCCGCGGAATTGTATTAAAAATAGGTATACTGCTCGTAACAGAGACCACCTGGGAGTTCCATAATGCGGCATGGCTTGTCTGCCTCCCTGGATCTTGCATCGTTTGTGCGGCAGTCGAATTACCGAACAGGTCGTCCGAAATATGGAGTCCTGAAAGTAAGAAAAAATTAAAAAAAGAATCCGGCAGCCCCTAGTACGTTTTAAGCCGTATTTTGGGCGTGCCGTTATTGTGCCCCTTCCCATGTGCCCATGGTATTTCAAGGGCGTAGTTATGTACGCGAGGCACTGCTTTCGCTATGTCGCGAGAGCTGGGGTTGGGCCCGCATTGCTACGCTTGCTCAGAGCATGCTAGGCGGTCCTGCTGTGGGTTACTCCGAGCGCGCTTGGCAGTGTCTGGCTTTTTAACAGCCGGACTGGAGAATTGCCTAAGAGGGCTACTTTGTACTTCCGCTGCGAGAGCCGCCGTGTGCTCCTCCGTATGGAGGGAGCGTTCAGTGTTTCCGTTGACCATGATTACTCCTCGAGGGCCTAGCATATTGAGCTTGAGATATGCGTAGTGCGTCACCGCATTGAACTTTGCGAATGCGGTTCGTCCGAGCAGGGCGTGATAGCCACTGCGAAATGGGACTATATCGAAGATTAACTCTTTGCTTCGGAAATTGTCCGGGGATCCGAAGACCACGTCAAGTGTTACTGAGCCTGTACAGTTGGCTTCTACACATGGTATAACGCCTTTAAAGGTCGTTTTTGTGGGCTTAATCCTTGAGGGATCTATGCCCATTTTCCGCACTGTATCCTGGTAAAGCAGGTTCAGGCTACTGCCGCCGTCCATGAGGACTCTTGTGAGATGAAATCCGTCGATGATTGGGTCGAGAACCAATGCGGCGAAGCCGCAATGACGGATGCTAGTGGGATGGTCCCTTCGATCAAAAGTGATCGGGCAGGAGGACCATGGGTTGAACTTTGGGGCGACTGGCTCCATCGCGTATACGTCCCGTAGCGCACGCTTCCGCTCCCTCTTGGGAATGTGGGTTGCGTATATCATGTTCACCGTCCACACTTGTGGGGGAAAGCCCTTCTGTCCATTGTTGTTCGGCGGCTTGGGCTCCTCCTCGTCGTTGCTGTGCAGCCCCTTGTCTTTGTATTCAGCTCTTAACTTGCCTTCCTGCTTGAACACCCAACAATCCCTGTTAGTGTGATTGGCTGGCCTTTAGGGGGTGCCATGTATCTGGCACAAGCGGTCGAGTATTCGGTCCAAACTGGACGGGCCCTGAGTATTCTTTTTGAATGCCTTTTTCCGCTGACCGGATTTATAGCCTCTGAATCCGGCATTGACCGCCGTGTCTTCATTACTGTCACTGCTGACGCGGCGTTTTTGCTTATTCCGACGTGTCCTGCCACTTTTGTCCTTGGTATCCGAATTACCAGGGTTCTTTGATAAGTTGTTACTGCGGGCTAGCCAGCTGTCTTCTCCCGCACAAAAGCGGGTCATGAGTGTCATGAGGACTGCCATAGATTTCGGCTTTTCCTGTCCCAGGTGCCGGGCAAGCCACTCATCGCGGATGTTATGCTTGAAGGCTGCTAGGGCCTCTGCGTCCGGACAGTCGACTATCTGGTTTTTCTTTGTTAGGAACCGTGTCCAGAATTGCCTGGCCGATTCCTCTGGCTGCTGAATTATGTGGCTTAAGTCGTCGGCATCCGGTGGTCGCACGTAAGTGCCCTGGAAGTTGTTGAGGAATGCGGCTTCCAGGTCCTCCCAAGAACAGATTGAGTCTGCTGGCAAGCTGTTAAGCCAATGCCGGGACGATCCTTTAAGTTTGAGCGGGAGGTATTTGATGGCGTGTAGATCATCGCCGCGTGCCATGTGGATGTGAAGGAGATAATCCTCGATCCATACCGCCGGATCTGTTGTGCCATCGTATGATTCCGTGTTTACGGGTTTGAAACCCTCTGGGATTTTATGATCCATTACTTCATCCGTGAAGCATAGCGGGTGTGCGGCGCCTCTTTACTGGGCTATATCACGACGCAGCTCGGAAGAGCTTATGTCTGTTGTGTTCGGTCCGGCCGGATTTGTTGTATCCGGAGTGAAGATCATCGTCACGTGCCGTAGGGCGCCTGCGCGATCCGTAGATCGATCTTGTTTGTCTTGCCTTATCCTCCAGCACATCTCGCAGGTCTGGCGCATTTTCCCGTGCCTTAGTTGAGCGGCGTCGGGACATGGCTTGGGTGGAGGGCCGAGAGGCCCCTCTATCGCGGCCGCGAGGTGGCCGGTCTGTCATGTTGTGCGCTGGTGATGTAGGTGCTTCCTCCTCTGATCGGGGTAGCGGCCTGCGCTTTGGGTAACTCTTGGAGGGGCGTTCGAGTTCATACTCTTCGGCCGCAAGGACTTCAGTCCATATGTTAGCTAGCAAATCTTGGTCAGCTCTAAGCTGTTGCTACTTTTTCTTGAGGCTGCTTGCCGTGGCTAAAAGCCTGCGTTTGAAACGCTCTTGTTCGGCGGGGTCTGATGGTACGACGAATTCGTCGTCATCAAGGCTTGCCTCGTCTTCGGAGGGAGGCATATAGTTATCATCCTCGACCTCTCGGTCTGCCGCTCTCTCATGAGGGCTGGCTTCTCCATCTTCATGTGCCGAATCTTGCTGGGGTGGGTGTTCTTCGGCGCTATCCGAGGTAGTATTATCTCCCGTGCCGGAATCACCGTTTTTGCTTTGGCAGGATTTAGAGCGGCGCCGCTGATGCCGGTGCTTTGGCTGTTTCTTGGAGGTGTCATCCCCCGCTGTTCCATCGCCATCTCCATCTTTTGGAGTATCCACCATATATATGTCATATGACGAGGTGGCCTTCCAGCGCCCTACATGTGCTGGTTCCTGTTCGTCTCCTACATCGTCGTCCATACCGTCGATGTCTTCGGAGCCGAAGTCAAGCATGTCGGTTAAATCATCGACAGTGGCTACAAAGTGGGTGGTGGGTGGGCTTTGAACTTCTTCATCGTCCGTATCCCATCCTCGCTGACCGTAATCCGGCCAGGGCTCTCCTGATAAAGAGAGAGACTTGAGAGAATTCAGGATATCGCCAAAAGGCGAGTGCTGAAAGATGTCCGCGGCGATGAACTCCATTATCGGCACCCAGTCGGATTCGATTGGCAGGGACGCGGGGGGTTCGGAGTCCGGGGAGGAGTCCGGATCCTCGGAGTCACGGGTCATGCAGAGTGCGGGGCTGGCATTCGGCTCGATCGCCTTTGAGATTGCAGCCCCCGAGGTGACGTCCAACCGCTCATCCTCGATTGGCGCAATAGGCTCCGAGTTAGGGGTCGGAACCGGTGCGTGTGCGGCCTCCAGGACACTGTCCGGAGGCAGAGCTAGATCATGCCCCTCGAGATAGTGCGGCGCGCTTGGCCGTGGCTCGAACCCGTCGAAGATCAAGTCTCCGTGGATGTCAGCCGTGTAGTTTAAGCTTCCAAACCTGACTTGATGGCCAGGGGCGTAGCTTTTGATCTGCTCCAGGTGGCCAAGTGAATTGGCCCGCAGTGCGAAGCCGCCGAAGACAAAGATCTGTCCGGGGAGAAAAGTCTCACCCTGGACCTCATCGTTGTTGATGATCAAGGGAGCCATCGGGCCTAAAGGCGACGACACAGAGGAACTCTCAATGAAAGCACCAATGTCGGTGTCAAAACCGGCGGATCTCAGGTAGGGGGTCCCAAACTGCGCGTCAAGGCCGGATGGTAACAGGAGACAAGGGACACGATGTTTTTACCCAGGTTCGGGCCCTCTCGATGGAGGTAATACCCTACTCCTGCTTGATTAATATTGATGATATGGGTAGTACAAGAGTAGATCTACCACGAGATCAAGGAGGCTAAACCCTAGAAGCTAGCCTATGGTATGATTGTTGTATATGGAGTTGATGTCCTACGGACTACAACCCTCCAGTTTATATAGACACCGGATAGGGTTAGGGTTACACAGAGTCAGTTACAATGGTAGGATATCTTGAATACCCGCATCGCCAAGCTTGCCTTCCACGCCAAGGAAAGTCCCATCCGAACACGGGACGAAGTCTTCAATCTTGTATCTTCATAGTCCCGGAGTCCGGCTGAAGGTATTGTCCGGCTACCCAAACACCCCCTAATCCAGGACTCCCTCAAAGGGTAGGAGATAAAAGTAAAAAATAGCCCTTCGCAGAGGGAAGTAGAGGTTGTCATGCGCTTTTATGGTTGGATGCACAAAATCTTAATGCAAAAGAACGTCACTTTATATTGCCACTTGTGATAAAGACCTTTATTATGCAGTCTGTCACTTTTATTTCTTCCATATCACAAGTTCGTATAAAGCTTATTTTCTTCACACTAATAGATCATGGATATTTAGAGAGCAATTTTTATTGCTTGCACCGATGACAACTTACTTGAAGGATCTTACTCAATCCATAGGTAGGTATGGTGGACTCTCATGGCAAAACTGGGTTTAGGGATGTTTGGAAGCACAAGTAGTATCTCTACTTGGTGCAAAAGAATTTGTCTAGAATGAGAGGGAAAGGCAAGCTCAACATGTTGGGTGATCCATGACAATATAACTTCTATTCGGATATAAGAAAACATAACCTATTATGTTGTCTTCCTTGTCCAACATCAACTTTTTAGCATGTCATATATTAATGAGTGCTCACAATTGCAAAAGATATCCAAGATAGTATATTTATATGTGAAGCCTCTCTTTCTTTATTACTTCCTATTAATTGCAACAATGACCAAAACTATGTTTGTCAACTATCAACAACTTTTATTCATCATAATCTTTATATGTGAAGTCATTACTCTCCATAAGATCAATATATGAACCTTTTTATTTCTTTTTATTCTTTCTTTCATTTAACTCCCTCAAGATCATAGCAAGAAAGCAAAGTCCTCAACTCAAAACTACTCTTTATTATATATATAACTCAAGGACTCGATTACATAGAGGGAACATAAAACAAAACCCAAAGCTATATCATACTAAAACTTTATTCTACTGGATCAAGATATAACCAAAAGGATCGGACTAATAAAAACAATAAAGATAGAGGTGTGATGGTGATAAGATACCGGGGCACTCCCCCAAGCTTGGCAGTTGCCAAGGGGAGTGCCCATACCCATGTATTTAGATCTCTTTCTTTGGAGGTGATGAAGGAGTTGTTGATGAAGTAGGTTTGTCGTCCATCTTCCAAGGCACAGGCTCACCATCATAGAAGGATGATCGAGTCTCCGGGATCCTCGAATCTGCAGCCAAACTCATCCTCTTGAATCTATATTCATACTCACAGTTTTGGTTTTGCAGGTCATAGATCTGGACTTGGAGATGCTTTATTTTCTCATGAAGCCTGAAGATGGCCTCCTCAATGCTCTTGGGACCTAGCTTGTGCTTGTTGGTGAACTCCGCGATCATCATGTGATTTGCGTTGATTCCACGTTCCACCATCCCTTGGCACTTGAAAACTTGTTGCTCCATTGCTTCGAGCCTCGTCTGCATGCTTCCGGTCTTCTTTGGCCCCTCAACATCTCGGATGTGCAGCACCCCCTCACGTAACTCAATGACTTGAGGGTGTCGCAACACCTTCGCAAGGTAGGGGTTGATGACCTTCTCGAAAAATTTGTCCTTGGGGGCGCTTGGAGATGTCATGATGATCTAAATCTGTCAGAAAAACAGCTCAAAACAAAAACAGGGGATATTGTCGTGGTACGGTGGTCAAAACCTTCGGGATATTATATAATGAATTTTTACCGACCATAAGAAGTATCGTGCAAGAAAACGGAGTCCAGAGGGCACACGAGGTGGCCACAAGGACGGGGGGCGCGCCCAGGGGGGTAGGACGCGCCCTCTACCCTTGTGGTGGCCTCGTGTCTCTTTCGGACTACTTTTAATTTTCCTATTTTTTAATATTCCAAAACGGAGAAAAATTATCATTGGAAACATTTTGGAGTCGATTTACTTACCGTACCACATACCTATTCCTTTTCGGAGTCTGAAACGTTCTGGAAAGTATCCCTTATGTACTCCTCTGGTGTTACAGTATTAATTATATTGGTCTCAACATTTATGGGAGTACCTGAGATACAATGTTTGATCCTTTGACCGTTTACCACCTTCGGATGTGTGCCTTCGGCGTTGTTGATCTTTATGGCACCGGAACGATAAACCTCCTCGATAATGTAGGGGCCTTCCCATTTAGAGAGAAGCTTTCCTGCAAAAAATATTAAACGAGAGTTGTATAGCAAAACACCATCACCTACATTAAACTCACGCTTTTGTATCCTTTTATCATGCAATCTTTTAAGTTTTTCTTTAAACAATTTGGCATTCTCATAGGCTTGGGTTCTCCATTCATCAAGTGAGCTAATGTCAAATAACATCTTCTCACCGGCAAGTTTGAAATCATAACTGAGCTCTTTAATATATGCCTTATGTTCTAGTTCAAGAGGTAAATGACATGCTTTTCCATAAACCATTTTATACGGAGACATACCCACTACTAGGGAAAACGTTATACATAGAACTTTAGCAGTAGATCTTATTAAAAACACCCGCTACTGCTAGATAGCAGTAGCGAGTGCGAAATAAGCGCGCTACAGATGCATATATATCAGTGGCGCGTGTCGGTGAAAACTCGCTACTACTAAAATTCTAACCACTAAGTCGATGGGCTACATATAGTAGTAACGATCTTTGGAGAACAACGCTACCGCTAATATTCTTATAGCGTTTATGTGTAAAGCGCTACTGCTAACTAAAAGAAAATAAAATGAAAAACAAATAGAAAAGTAAATGAAAGAAATAGAAAAAGGAGAGAGGAAAAATATAAAATGTAAAGAAAAATAAACGAAAAAGGGAAAAAAGGATGAAGGAATAGCAGTAGCGCATTTGCTAAAACGCGCTATAGCTAACTTAGCTATAGCACGTTTTCCCTAACGCGCTACCGTTATTTTTGACTTAACGCAAAAACGGTTTCCCCCCGACCACCACTTCTCCCGCAAATCCATCGCAACGCCACTTCGCCGTTGCCCCCACTTCGCCGCCGTCTCTTGCCGGCGTCGACGCGGCGCTCATCCTCACCGCCGCTGCCCGAGGCCGCCCAGCCTCACCACCGCCGCCGCCTCTCGGGCTGCCCTTGACCTCACCGTCGCCGCCGCCTCTCGGGCCGCCCTTGACCTCACCGTCGCCGCCCTCGACCTCACCGCCCCCGAGCCCACCCAGGACCGCCGCCTCCCGATCCCGAGCCCGCCCTCGCCGCCCCTACCTCCGCTGCTGAGCACCTCCCCGCCACTGTCTCTCCCCTCCATGTAAGCCCCCCACCCTTCCCCACCCCCTCTAATCTCTCTGCTTTTTCTTCCTCTGCCATGTTAATTAGCAGTAGTAGTAGATGTTAATTAGTACTATGGTTCATACATAATGATTTTTAGTAGTAGTAGTAGTAGATGTTAATTAGTAGTAGTGATGGTACTAGTTAACTAGGGCAGTATGGTTAATAGTAGATGTTTTTTAGTTAGGGTATTAATAGATGTTAAGTAGTAGATAATGTAGATGTTAATTAGTTTAGTAGGGTTTAGTTTTTGAATTGAGTTTGTTTAACTAGATGTTAATTAGGGCAGTAGGGTTTAGTTTAGAGTAAAGTTTAGTTCAGTAGTTAAGTAAATATAATCTATATTTGGTTTTTGAATTAAGTTTGAGAGAGCATGAGATTTGTGTAGATTTTCTTGAAGTGTCAAACGCTAGGACATGCAAATTTGAAGTGGTCAGGATATATGCAAATTCCTCAATTGTGTTTGCCCATGTTTCGATTGTGCCCAAGTGGCCTTTTGTTGTTTCCAGGGAATGAAGCTGAGTGGCCTATGTTTTGCCGGAATGTTGATTCATTTCTGCTCCTGCAAATTTCAGGTTCTCAATTTGTCCACTTTTTAGCAAAGGTCATGCCGAAATTTTTCATGAATTTTGACATGACTTGTGCTACAAACTAGGACATATCGAGTGCCCGGGATTTGCCACACCAGGAAGGAGTCAACGTTCCTGCAAAACATAGGTCTTTTTATGTCATTATTCATTTTATTAGGTCTAGAATTAATTTAGTAGATTTAATCATAGGAAACATGGCTAGCTGGCGGCAGACGAATTTTTGAGCCTTGCCAACGATCAACCGATGTTGTTTCCGGGCCCACCGGTCGCATCGGGGACCGAGACCGACATGCAGATCGGACAGGGTTCTGGTTATTGCGACGACGTCTACCTGGCGGCAGACGAATTTTTGAGCCTTGCCGATGATCAACCAATGTTGTTTCCGGGCCCACCGGTCGCATCGGGGACTGAGACCGACATGTAGACCGGCGCTGAGACTGAGACCGGCGCTGAGACTCAGACCGACATCGAGACCGGTGCTGCCTCGGGGAGCGGAGCCGGTATAGAACCTAAAGCAAAGAGGCAACGGCTTCCTAACAAGCTTAGGACTACGAGACTAGTGGTCACGGAGGTGGACGACGGCAATTTTGAGCCAAACACGCCCGAGGAAGCGCGCGCGTGCTACGACAATCAAATTGGCTGCATCATACGGACAACCGCCACCATCAACGATGAGAAACTAAACAAGTTAGATAATATGAGGCCCGCCCTCCTAAATAAGCTGCACCAGATATTCTTGTTCCCGAGCCGGAATGAAAAGGATTATAAAGATCCAGATAAGGACCCGACAATGAAGAAGATAAACAAACACACCATGAGCAAGTTTAGCGACGCGTTGGCCACCTGGAAAGCAAGGGTGAAATGTCAGATCTTCAACGAAAAGGAACCCTACTCTGAGATTGTAAAGGATAATCCGACAATCACGGCAGAGCACTTTGAAATATTCAAGGCGGCTTGCGAGGCCGAAGATGCCAAAAAAGTCAGAGTACATGAAGGGGCTTCAACAGAAGAACATTGGGTGCCACCACCTCGGAAGCCGTGGTTACGGCGGGAAGAGGTCCATATGGGCCAAGGAGGACGCGGAAGCCGCGAGTCTGGGCATCCCAGATCCCTTGGCGGAGTTCACCGTCCCGCAGGAGCGTGACGTCCTTAGGGCCCGGCACTGTTGGGACCCAGTGAAGAAGGTTTTCGAGAAGAACGCGGTCATGACGGAGTTCATTAGACTGCTGGTAATTTTAGTTTCTGATCAATTCGACTGCATGTTAGTCATATTTGTAAACGATCCTTGTGCCTTTTGCAGAGAGAGCGGCACAAGATTGCGAACGAAAGTGACTCGCCGTCTGAGGCGTTGGCAAGGCCCAAGTGGGACACTCCATGCAACCGGGCGTTGAACATATTGAAAGGATTCCCGGTGGAGACTCGACCGTCGTATGGACGCATGCACGGTGTCGGAGACGGCGCCACGTGGAAGAAGTACTACCGTGAGACCACGGAGGAGAGAAAGGAAAGACGGAGGTTAACTGAAGAAAACATCGACAAGAAGGTTGAGATTGCGGTTGAAAAGAAATCATCTGAGACAGTCGCAACAATGGTAGCTGCCGCAAAACAGGTGCTTGTAGATATGTCTACTACCTTGGTTCCGACCGTTTTCAATTGGAGTAGGCAAAATCCAGAAGAAAAAATGCAGCGGACTTTCCCCTTGCTGACTTCCTTAGGAGTAGCTCGACTAGTGTTGCACCAGCACCTGCACCTGCTCCCGCACCGGCTCCTGCACCTGCTCCCGCACTGGCTCCTGCACCTGCTCCTGCACCTGATCCCGCACTAGCTGCTGCACCTGCTCCCGCACCGGCTTCCGCACCTGCTCCGGCACTAGCTCCGGCACCGGACGTGCTCGGCGGTGCTTCATCTTTGGCTGAGCTCGACGGCCCTCACGGTATCTATCACACCGGCCCCCTTCAATAAATGTAGAATCTCCCGTTTCATTGCCTTTCAGATGTCTCCCGTCGCAGACTTTTCTTTGCAGGCGTACGAAACCCCGTGCACCATATTGTACACCATCGGCGACCAGAAGATGGACGCGGGGAAGGCGATGATAATGGAGCCGAAGGAACCATTGTTCCACAGCCGACCGATTCCCCCGGAAGTCTTCAAGGTTTCCGTGGCCAGTGTCAAACCGGGCCACGAGAATTTGGCTCCTCCGGTACTAGTGGGGGATGAGGACGAGACCCCGCGGCGGCTTGGTGGTTGTTGCAATGGGTGAGTCCTGTTGTGGCCAAAGAGTCTGCTTCGTCTGGAGGCGTGCGGGAGCACACCCACGCGCACGCAGTTAGGTATGAACATCAACACCTCGCCTACTCCATTAGTCGCTGGTGACGTCGCCATAGATGTGGATGAGGATGAGGATGACACTCAACAGTATGTCAATACTGGCGCCTACTTAGGGTTTGAGCCTCATGAGTCGGTGCCTGAATTGCCACATCCGGAGTCTGAACGTATTATGGACAACCTTCCGGTAGTAAAGAAGTCTAGGAAGAGACTGAGGAAAGGAAAAAAAGCTTCTTATGTGATCCAGCCGCCCCAGTAGCCTCGGGTTCAAGACCGTATAGATATCCCCGGTGCGGCAAAATGGCATGTCCCCGGTCAACCAATCCTACCTGAAGTAGCGCTGCGGGCCAGATTCGGCGATTTAAGGAGACTTCATGACGATGTGCTGCGGATAGAGAAAGGCCTCATCGCCTCAAAAAATCCAGGATACCCACTCTACGTGGTTAACGTGCCGCGGGGATTGTCGTACGTTGACACATTCCCCGCGGAGAAGTTCTTCCTTCGATTCAATTACATCTTCGACATGTTTCACTTGAAGAAGCTGGATTTTGTGTTTGTCCGCCTTTATGCTTTGCACATGAACTACCTCATCGGGGTTGAGCAGATACCTTATATACGTGTCGCTGACCCGTACTTCATGCACGAGGCCTTCTTGGGAGTCTGCGCAAAGCACTGTGAATACGTGAGGGAATACATCATCAATTTCATGCTCGCCAATAAGGACAAGGAGGCGATTCTCGTGCCTTATCATCCCATGCAAGCCATTCGCGCGGATATCCTTCCTTTGATTTCAATCATTCATTTGCACGGTGGAGGCTAATTAATCTGAGGTGTACTTATTTTGCGCAGCGGCGGGCGCGCCGTCCTCATCATCCTCTACCCTCGATACTCCCACGCTCTTTACTTGGACTTGTCGAAGAACATAACAAAAAGGATTACATCCACATCAAGTCTGTTCTCGACAGTGCTATGTTTTACTACGGCGCACGGGGTGGAGAGGTCAAGGACAAGAAGAAAAAGGACGATAGGCCCGCCTTCGGCCATAAGACCGACTTTTGCTGCATCCAGCAACTGAGTGATTCTCTTAATGATGGATTCTATGTCCTACACCAGATGCTGGAGTACATACAGGATCACCAGAACCTTCGCATGTCACCTACATCCAGCGATGCCCATATTCTGCAATGGGCAAAGAACTTTGGAGATATCGAGGATCATCGACTTCGAGCTGAGTTCTATCACATCCAACGCGAACTTGCCCAAATCATCATGAAGGAGGTCATCGAAAAAACAGGGATGTTCTATGAAGAAGGACAAATGTCGCAGGAAGACGTCCGAACATGCCTCCAAGCTCAGCGTCTCAACCTGAAGCCTTTCACTAAGCTCGGGGACTATCTCCCTGACTTGGATGGATGGCACGACATGGAGTGATTGTCGATATATGACAGTGTGTCCGTTTAGTCTATACTATCTGTATGACAAAACTTTGAATTATGCATGACGAAACTTTATTTGTGATGTAATTAAACCGTCCTCCTCGACTAGCGAAGATCACTCTAGTTAGGGCATTTTGGGTTTGATGAACTTTGTTATTTATGCTTATGATATGTTGCTTCTATTTTTGCCAAGTCTGTCTCTTTCTGTTGCTCAACTATATATGTTGCATATCATCAACTGATGTGATGATGCAGGTGTATAGATCATCGATGGCGAAGAAGTGCCATGCTAGGAGTATACGAAGAGTGGTCGGAATGTCAGGCCCAGGTGTACCGGTTTCCGGTTTCCGAGCGACAACCAGTAGTTAGTTTAGGTTCACACAAAGTGATAGCTCTTCTCGCGTATATCATTGTTTAGATGGATGACGATGTAGTTGCAAGTAATCGAGATTTGTATCGCTATTTTCGAGATAATGACGAGAGACCACTTTGTGTTGGATGATGATTATGATGATGACATGATTTGATGAGACTATTTGTATGTATATGTTATGATTACATTTGTATGTGTATCATATGCTAAAAATTATTTTATAAAGCCTATTCAAATACAAAACAAATATGCAGAAAAAAACTACTAAAATTAGCAGTAGCGAGTGGAGAAAAGTTAGTAGCAGCGCCACAGTAGCAGTAGCACGTCCAGGCAAAGCGCGCTAGAGCTATTAGCAGTAGCGAGCTTCCACGAAGCGCGCTGCTGCTACACTTGTATAGCAATAGCGCGGGTGTGCACGCGCTACTGCTACGGGTTAGCTGTAGCGCCTTATTAGTAGCGCCGGTCCCTGCGCTACTGATATACCTAGAACCCGCGTTGTTGCTAGCCTTTTCCCTAGTAGTACCCATAGGGTTATTATAAGCAGTTCTATAAGCCCATAATGCATCATCAAGTTTCTTGGACCAATTCTTTCTAGATCTATTAATAGTCTTTTGCAAAACTAATTTAAGCTCTCTATTACTCAATTCTACTTGACCACTAGACTGAGGATGATATGGGTGATGCAATTTTATGGTTGACATCATATTTAGAAAGCATTTTACGGAAATCACCATGAATAAAATGTGAACCACCATCAGTCATTAAATATCTAGGGACTCCAAACCTCGGAAAAATAACTTCTTTAAGCATCTTAATATAAGTGTTATGATAAGCACTACTAGATGGAATAGCTTCTACCCATTTAGTAACATAATCAACAGCAACTAAAATATGTGTATACCCATTAGAGGAAGGAAAAGGTCCCATATAATCAAAGCCCCAAACATCAAATGGTTCAATAACAAGTGAATAATTTGTAGGAATTTCCTAATGTCTACTAATATTACCAATTCTCCGGCATTCATCACAATATAAGACAAACTTACGGGCATCCTTAAAGAGAGTGGGCCAATAGAAACCGGATTGCAATACCTTATGTGTAGTTCCGTCTCCAGCGTGGTGTCCTCCGTAAGACTCAGAGTGGCACTTGCGTAGGATATGTTCCTATTCATGCTCAGGTACACAATGTCTAATAACACCATCTACTCCTTCCTTATAAAGGTGTGGGTCATCCCAAAAGTAATGTCTCAAATCATAGAAAAACCTTTTCTTTTGCTGGTATGTGAAACTAGGTGGTATAAATTTAGCAACAATATAATTAGTTTAATCAGCATACCATTGAGTATTATGAGAAGCATTTATGACATTTAATTGTTCATCAGGAAAGCTATCATTAATAGGTAATGGGTCATCAAGAACATTTTCTAACCTAGACAAGTTGTCTGCAACAGGGTTCTCAGCTCCCTTTCTATCAATAATATGCAAATCAAATTCTTGTAGCAAGAGAACCCATCTAATAAGTCTAGGTTTAGCATCTTCCTTTTCCATAAGATATTTAATAGCAGCATGATTAGTGTGAACAGTTACTTTGGAACCAACAATATAAGGTCTGAACTTATCAAATGCAAATACAACTGCTAAAAATTCTTTTCCAGTGGTAGCATAATTTCTCTAGGCACTATCTAGAGTCTTACTAGCATACTAAGAACATTTAATTTCTTATTTACTATTTGTCCTAGAACAGCACCAATAGCATAATCACTAGCATCACATATAATTTCAAATGGTAAATTCCAATCAGGTGGCTGAACAATAGGTGCAGAAATCAAGGCTTTCTTAAGTACTTCAAACGCTTCTACACAATCATCATCAAAAACAAAAGGAACATCTTTTTGCAAGAGATTAGTGAGATGCCTAGAAATTTTAGAGAAGTCTTTAATAAACCTCCTATAGAAACCAGCATGACCAAGGAAAGTTCTTATACCTTTGATATCTTTAGGACACGACATTTTTTCCAGTAGCATCTACTTTAGCTTTATCAACTTCAATACCTCTTTCTAAAACTTTATGCCCCAAGACAATACCTTCATTAACCATAAAGTGGCACTTCGCCCAATTCAAGACAAGATTAGTTTCTTCACATCTCTGCAAAACTTGGTCAAGGTTGCTTAAGCAATCATGAAAAGAAGTTCCATAAACGGAGAAATCATCCATGAAAACCTCAACAATCTTTTCACAAACGTCAGAGAATATAGCAGTCATACATCTTTGAAAGGTAGCAGGTGCATTGCATAAACCAAAAGGCATACGTCTATAAGAAAAGGTACCGAAAGGGCAACTAAACGTAGTTTTCTCTTGATCCTCTTTTGACACATGTATTTGAGAGAAACCAGAATAACCATCTAGAAAGAAAAAATGAGTATGTTTGGATAGTCTTTATAGCATTTGATCAATAAAAGGTAGAGGGTAATGATCTTTTCTACTACTTTACTTAATTTGTGGAAATCAATTATCATTCTATAACATGTAACAATTCTTTGTGGAATCAATTCATTCTTATCATTAGGAACAACAGTAATACCTCCCTTCTTAGGGACACAATGAATAGGACTTACCCATTGACTATCAGCAATAGGATAAATTATACCTGCCTCCAGAAGCTTTAGTATTTCGTTTCTTACCACTTATTTCATCTTAGGGTTTAACCGTCATTGATGATCAACAACTGGTTTAGCATCTTTCTCCAATTTAATTTTGTGCTGACATAGAGTGGGACTAATGCCCTTAAGATCATCGAGAGTATATGTTGGGAAACGCAGTAATTTGAAAAAATTTCCTATGCACACGCAGGATCATGGTGATGCATAGCAGCGAGAGGGGAGAGTGTTGTCTACATACCCTCGTAGACCATAAGCGGAAGCGTTATGACAATGCGGTTGATGTAGTCGTACGTCTTCACGATCGACCGATCCTAGTAGCGAAAGTACGGGACCTCCGCGATCTGCACACGTTCAGCTCGGTGACATCCCATGAACTCACGATCCAGCAGAGTGTCGAGGGAGAGCTTCGTCAGCACAACAGTGTGATGACGGTGATGATGATGCTACCGGAACAGGGCTTTGCCTAAGCACCGCTACGATATGACTGAGGTGGATTATGGTGGAGGGGGCACCGCACATGGCTGTAAACAATCAACTTGTGTGTTCTAGGGTGCCCCTGCCCCCGTATATAAAGGAGAAAGGGGGAGGCCGGCTGGCCTAGGGGCGCGCCAAGGAGAGGACTCCCCCTTTCCTAGTCCAACTAGGAAGAAGGAGGGGAAAGGAAAGAGAGGGGGAGAGGGAGGGAAAGAGAGGGCACCACCCCCCCTCCTTGTCCAATCCGGACTCCTAAGGGGGGGGGGGCGGCCAGCCCTATGGCCCCTCCTCTCTCTCACACAAGGCCCATGTTGGCCCATTAGTTCCCCTAGGGGTTCCGATAACCCCCCGGCACTCCGATAATTATCCGATGTCCGAATATAGTCATCCAATATATCAATCTTTATGTATCAACCATTTCGAGACTCCTCGTCATGTCCGTGATCACATCCGGGACTCCAAACTACCTTCGGTACATCAAAACACATAAACTCATAATACCGACCGTAACCGAACGTTAAGCGTGCAGACCCTATGGGTTCGAGAACTATGTAGACATGAGTGAGACACGTCTTCGGTCAATAACCAATAGCAAAACCTGGATGTTCATATTGGCTCCCACATATTCTACGAAGATCTTCATCGGTCAAACCGCACAACGGTATATGTTGTTCCCTTTGTCATCGGTATGTTACTTGCCCGAGATTCGATCGTCGGTATCTCAATACCTAGTTCAATCTCGTTACCGGCAAGTCTCTTTACTAGTTCCGTAATGCATCATCCCGCAACTAACTCATTAGTCACATTGCTTGCAAGGCTTATATTGATGTGCATTACCAAGAGGGCCCAGAGATACCTCTCCGACAATCGGAGTGAAAAATCCTAATCTCGATCTATGCAAACTCAACAAACACCATCGGAGACACCTTCAGAGCACCTTTATAATCACCCAGTTACGTTGCGATGTTTGGTAGCACACAAAGTGTTCCTCCGGTATTCGGGAGTCGCATGATCTCATAGTCATAGGAACATGTATAAGTTATGGAGAAAGCAATAGCAACAAACTAAACGATCATCGTGCTAAGCTAACGGATGGGTCAAGTCAACCACATCATTCTCTAATGATGTGATCCCATTCATCAAATGACAACTATTGTCCATGGCTAGGAAACTTAACCATCTTTGATTAACGAGCTAGTCAAGTAGAGGCATACTAGTCACACTCTGTTTGTCTATGTATTCACACATGTACTAAGTTTCCAGTTAATATAATTCTAGCATGAATAATAAACATTTATCATGATATAAGGAAATATAAATAACAACTTTATTATTGCCTCCAGGGCATATTTCCTTCAGTCTCCCACTTGCACTAGAGTCAACAATCTAGTTCACGTCATCATGTGATTTCACACCAATAGTTCACATCTTCATGTGACTAATACCCAAAGGGTTTACTAGAGTCAATAATATAGTTCACATCGCTATGTGATTAACACCCAAAGAGTGATCATGTTTTGCTTGTGAGAGAAGTTTAGTCTACGGGTCTGCAACATTCAGATTCGTATGTATTTTGCAAATTTCTATGTCTACAATACTCTACACGAAGCTACTCTAGCTAATTGCTCCCACTTTCAATATGTATCTAGATCGAGACTTAGAGTCATCCAGATCAGTGTCAAAGCTTGCATCGACGTAACTCTTTGTCACCTCCATAATCGAGAAACATTTCCTTATTCCACTAAGGATATTTTTTGACCGTTGTCCAGTGATCCACTCCTGGATCACTATTGTACCCTCTTGCCAAACTTATGGTGAGGTACACAATAGGTCTGGTACACAACATAGCATACTTTGTAGAACCTTGACTAAGGCATAGGGAATGACTTTTCATTCTGTTTATATTTAATGTCGTGGTCAAGTTTTGAGTATTTACTCAACTTCACACCTTGCAACACAGACAAGAACTCCTTCTTTGACTGTTCCATTTTGAACTACTTCAAAATCTTGTCAAGGTATATACTCATTGAAAATATATCAAGCGTCTTGATATATCTTTATAGATCTTGATGCTTAATATGTAAGTAGCTTCACCGAGGTCTTTCTTTGAAAAACTCCTTTCAAACATTCCTTTATGCTTTCCAGAAAATTCTACAATATGTTCGATCAACAATATGTCGTTCACATATACTTATCAGAAATGCTGTAGTGCTCCCACTCACTTTCTTGTAAATACGGGCTTCACCGCAAGTCTGTATAAAACCATATGCTTTGATCACTTTATCAAAGCATATATTCCAACTCCGAGTTGCTTGCACCAGTCCATAGATGGATCGCTGGAGCTTTCTCACTTTGTTAGCACCTTTAGGATTGACAAAACCTTCTGGTTGCATCATATACAACTCTTCTTTAAGAAATCCATTAAGGAATGCAGTTTTGACATCCATTTGCTAGATTTCATAAAATGCGGCAACTGCTAACATGATTCAGACAAACTTTTAAGCATCGATACGAGTGAGAAAATCTCATCGTAGTCAACACCTTGAACTTGTCGAAAACATTTTTGCGACAATTCTAGCTTTGTAGATAGTAACACTACTATCAGCGTCCGTCTTCCTCTTGAAGATCCATTTATTCTCAATGACTCACCGATCATCGGGCAAGTCAATCAAAGTCCATACTTTGTTCATACATGGATCCCATCTCAGATTTCATGGCCTCAAGCCATTTTGCGGAATCTGGGCTCATCATCGCTTCCTCATAGTTTGTAGGTTCGTCATGGTCAAGTAACATGACTTCCAGAACAGGATTACTGTACCACTCTGGTGCGGACTGTACTCTGGTTGACCTATGAGGTCCGGTAGTAACTTGATCTGAAGTTTCATGATCATCATCATTAGCGTCCTCACTTACTGGTGTAGGAATCACTGGAACTGATTTATGTGATAAACTACTTTCCAATAAGGGAGCAGGTACAGTTACCTCATCAAGTTCTACTTTCCTCCCACTCACTTTTTTCGAGAGAAACTCCTTCTCTAGAAAGGATCCATTCTTAGCAATGAATATCTTGCCTTCGGATCTGTGCTAGAAGGTGTACCCAACAGTCTCTTTTGGGTATCCTATGAAGACACATTTCTCCGATTTGGGTTTGAGCTTTATCAGGTTGAAGTTTTTTCACATAAGCATCGCAACCCCAAATTTTAAGAAACGACAACTTGGGTTTCTCGCCAAACCACAGTTCATAAGGTGTTGTCTCAACGGATTTCGATGGTGCCCTATTTAATGTGAATGCAGCTGTCTCTAATGCATAACCCTAAAAAATAGTGGTAATTCGGTAAGAGACATCATAGATTGCACCATATCTAATAAAGTACAATTATGACGTTCACACACACCATTACGCCGTGGTGTTCCTGGTGGCATGAGTTGCGAAACTATTCTGCATTGTTTCAAATGAAGACCAAACTTGTAACTCAAATATTCTCCTCCACGATCAGATCGCAGAAACTTTATTTTCTTGTTACGATGATTTTCCACTTCACTCTGAAATTCTTTGAACTTTTCAAATGTTTCAGACTTGTGTTTCATCAAGTAGATATACCCATATCTACTCAAATCATCTGTGGAGGTCAGAAAATAACAATACCCGCCGCGAGTCTCAACACTCATCGGATTGCATACATCAGTATGTATTATTTCCAATAAGTCAGTTGCTTGCTCCATTGTTCCGGAGAACGGAGTTTTAGTCATCTTGCCCACGAGGCATGGTTCGCAAGCATCAAATGATTCATAATCAAATGATTCCAAAAGCCCATCAGCATGGAGTTTCTTCATGTGCTTTACACCAATATGAGCTAAACGGTAGTGCCACATATAAGTTGCACTATCATTATTAATTTTGCATCTTTTGGCTTCAATATTATGAATATGTGTATCACTACGATCGAGATTCAATAAACCATTCACCTTGGGTGTATGACCTCAGAAGGTTTTATTCATGTAAACAGAATAACAATTATTCTTTGACTTAAATGAATAACTGTATTGCAATAAACATGATCCAATCATATTATGCTCAACGCAAACACCAAATAACATTTATTTTAGATTCAACACTAATCCCGAAGGTAAAGGGAGTGTGCGATGGTGATATTATCAACCTTGGGATCACTTCCAACACTCATCATCACCTCGCCCTTAACTAGTCTCTGTTTATTTTGCAACTCCCGTTTCGAGTTACCACTCTTAGCAACTGAGGGGTTGCTAAACACTAGTAAAGTACACATCAATAACATGTATATCAAATATACTTTTGTTCACTTTTCCATCCTTATTATCCGCCAAGTATCTAGGGTAGTTCCACTTCCAGTGACCATTTCCTTTGTAGTAGAAGCACTCAGTTTCAGGCTTCGATCCAACTTTGGGCTTCTTCATGGGAGTGGCAACTTGCTTGCCATTCTTTTTGAAGTTCCCTTTCTTTCCCTTGCCCTTTTACTTGAAACTAGTGGTCTTATCAACCATCAACACTTGATGCTTTTCTTGATTTCTACCTTCGCCGATTTCAGCATCGTGAAGAGCTCGGGAATTGTTTTATGCCATCCCTTGCATATTATAGTTCATCAGTATGTTCTAGTAACTTGGTGATAGTGACTAGAGAATTCTGTCAATCACTATCTTATCTGGAAGATTAACTCCCACTTGATTCAAGCAATTGTAGTACCCAGAAAATCTGAGCACATGCTCACTGGTTGAGCTATTCTCCTCCATCTTGTAGGCAAAGTACTGTCAGAGGTCTCATACCTCTCGACACGGGTATGAGTCTGAAATACTAATTTCAACTCTTGGAACATCTTATATGCTCCATGGCGTTCAAAATATTTTTGAAGTCCCGGTTCTAAGGCGTAAAGCATGGCACACTAAACTATCAAGTATTCATCATACCAAGCTTGCCAAACGTTCATAACGTCTGCCTCTGCTCCTGCAATAGGTCCGTTGCTACCTCTTGAGCACTACGTTGGTTTTCCCTTGAAGAGGAAAGGGTGATGCAGCAAAGTAGCGTAAGTATTTCCCTAAGTTTTTGAGAACCAAGGTATCAATCCAGTAGGAGACTACACGCAAGTCCCTCGTACCTACACAAACAAATAAGAACCTCACAACCAACGCGATAAAGGGGTTGTCAATTGTAACACCCCGGATGTAACTTGCCATATCTGTAACTCCGACTCTTGCCATTTTCGGCTTTAAGTTATGAGATTCCCTTCGTGGTTGGGTTTTGTCTTTCGTTTTGCATTTTGTTCATGTCATGCATTTTCATATCATGTCATCATGTGCATCGCATTTGCATACGTGTTCGTCTCATGCATCCGAGCATTTTCCCCGTTATCCGTTTCGCAATCCGACACTCCCACATGCACCCGGCGCACCCCTCTTGTCTCTTTCCGTGAGCGGGAATTAAACGTTCTCGGAATGGGCCAAGATTTGTCAAGTGGCCTTGGTATACCACCGGTAGACCGCCTGTCAAATTTCATTCCATTTGGAGGCCGTTTGATGCTCCAACAGTTAACCGGGTAACCGCATAAGCCTCTTGTGTGTTGCAGCCCAACAACCCTCCAAAACAGCCCAATAACCCATCTCCATGTCCTCCGTCGTCAGATCATGATCGTGTGGCGCACCTCATTTGGACACTCCAAACTCCACCTACCTATATATATGCACCCCCTTCCAAATTTCGCAGCACAAACCCTAGATCCAACCCCTCCGCGCCGCCGGACACGTCCGCCGACGCCCTCCTCCAATCGTCAGCCGCCACGTGGCTCTGCTGCCGCCCCTGGCCCGCTAGGCCCGTGCGGGGCCCTCCCGGCCCGCGCGCCACCGCCGCCGCCCGTCCTGCACCGCGCCACCGGTCCCCGCCGCCAGCGCCGCCCGTCCCTCGCCGGCGCTGCCCGCCGCCTCCTCCGCCCCGCTCGCTTTGCCGCGCCGCCGCCACCACCGCACCGCGGCGCCCCGCCTCGGTCGCCGCCGCTCGCCGCCGGCTGCACAGCACCTCGCGCGCCACCACCGCGCCAGCGTCCCGCCGTCGTCCCTGCCGGCTCCGGCCACCGCGCCGCTCGCCGGAGTCGGATCCACCGGAGGGTGGACAAGATCCACCCACCCGGCGAACCAAACGCCCTGTCCACGCCCGGATCCCTCCGCCCCGGGATCTCTTCGTCCGCCCGTTGACTTTTCTGAGAGGTTGAATTTCACCAAGTCCCGTTACTCCCTAATGTTTTATGCCCTTATTCAACGCATCATATCTCCAAGACCGTGGATCCAAATCATGCATACGATATGTCAAAACATTCGTCTCGTTGAGCTCTACATATGATGCCATTATGATACTGTCCTTTATGATGCCATTTTAATTGATGCAAGAGTGCTATAAAATGTTAGCTGCTGGTACTTATCAGAACATGGTGATTTGTCATTTTTGTTGCATTTGATGTGTGGATCATATGAGCATGAGGCCTACATGTGTTTTGAACTACATCATGCCATATCTACGGAGGTGCAAGCCTTGTATTTTTTTATCTATGTGGTGACTAGCACAAGCATGCAAACTAGGCTCCACAATGTTGCTGTTTTCAGGGACTTAGGATTTTGCTAAGTCCTTTTTCTGCTGTTATTTTGATGCCATGTAAACTTGATGCTACATAGTGATCCATGCTTATTTTGGGATACTTCAGTGAGGATGTTTTGAACATGTGGTTATGATCTATCCATTCACGCCTCTGGTTGCAATTATGGAGTGCTCTAGCATGTCATTTTATCTCTCTACTTCTGCTATAAAATGTTCCTGGCAGTGTTAACATGTTAATCAATATTGCCATGGTTGTTGCTAGTGATCCATGCATCCTATGAAATTGCTCTTGCCATGTTTAGCTTAATGAACATGTATTCTTGCTATTGGTATGCTTATGTTGTCATTTGATGCTTTGTGGGGAGTGGCATGAGCTCGCAAATTGCTATCATAAATCTATTTATGCCATGCTTTGTTTTTCTTCTAAGTCTGAAATTGTTAATAAAACTTGCTATGTTTACATGTGTGCAATCATATCTTCTATGCCTTTTTGACTCATGTTCAGTAAGGGACTTTTGTTCTATGCTTCTAGTAGAATCATTCAATGCCTTTTTTGCTACGACATGTTCCTGCAGCATGTTGTTTGCTTGCTCTAAACCGTGCTTCCTGATGTTGTTTTTTACATGTTAGTATTTTCACTAAGTCTGTGAAGCTGATATCTTTTCCACTTTTGCCATGCTTGTTTGAACCTGTTCTAGTGTGATTTAGCCATAGCTCAGTTTTCATATTTTGTCAAGAATCTGTTGTACATCACTTCCATATGCTTTGTTGCTATGTTGGAGTGCAGTAGCTTAGTTTTTTGTTGCATTATAAGTGCCATCGTGCTGTTAATCGTAGTTTTGCGTCATTCTTGTTTTGCTTGTCATTTGCAACCCGTGCATCCGTTTCCGGTGATCTTTATATCGATTTCGACCGAAATCATCTCATCTTTACAGTGGCATACTTGGTTTGCCTAGTTGATGCCTTGATCTTTCTTGTCCTTTTGGAGCACGCATATGCATTGCATAGCATATCTTGCATATCATGTCATGTATTGCATCATGTTGCTTGTGCATTGCACCGTGATTGATTGTTGTTCCATTGCTTGTGTTCTTGCTTCGGGTAGAGCCGGGAGACGAGTACGTGAACGAGGAACCTGCTGAGTACGCTAACGAGGATCAAGCTTTCGACAACTCTAAGAACTTTGCAGGCAAGATGACCATACCCTCAAAATCACTTCTATCTTTGCTTGCTAGTTGTTCGCTCTATCGTTATGTCGCGCTACCTACCACTTGCTATATCATGCCTCCCATATTGCCATGTCAAGCCTCTAACCCTCCTTCCTACCAAACCGTTGTTTGGCTATGTTACCACTTTTTCTCAGCCCCTCTTACAGCGTTGCTAGTTGTAGGTGAAGTTGAAGTTTGTTCCATGTTGGAACATGGATATTGTTGGGATATCATATTATCTCTTATTTAATTTAATGCATCTATATACTTGGTAAAGGGTGGAAGGCTCGGCCTTTTGCCTGGTGTTTTGTTCCACTCTTGCCGCCCTAGTTTCCGTCATACTGGTGCTATGTTCCTTGATTTTGTGTTCCTTATGTGGTTGGGTGTTATGGGAACCCCTTGACATTTCGCTTTGAATAAAACTCCTCCAGTAAGGCTCAACCTTGGTTTTAACATTTTCCACCTAAGCCTTTTTCCCTTGGGTTCCGCGAACTCAAGGGTCATCTTTATTTTAAACCCTCGGGCCAGTGCTCCTCTGAGTGTTGGTCCAAACTGGGCGATGTCCGGCGCCCCCTGGGCAACCAGGGTCTATGCCAACCCGATGTCTGGCCCATCTGGTGTGTCCTGAGAACAAGATATGTGCGACTCCTATCGGGATTTGTTGGCACATCGGGCGTCTTTGCTGGTCTTCTTTTACCATTGTCGAAATGTCTTGTAACCAGAATTCCGAGACTGATTGGGTCTTCCCGGGAGAAGGAATATCCTTCGTTGACCGTGAGAGCTTGTGATGGGCTAAGTTGGGACACCCCTACAGGGTATAAACTTTCGAGAGCCGTGCCCGCGGTTATGTGGCAGATGGGAATTGTTTAATATTCGATTGTAGAGAACTTGACACTTAACTTAATTAAAATGAATCAACTGCGTGTGTAGCCGTGATGATCTCTTTTCGGCGGAGTCCGGGAAGTGAACACGGTCTTGTGTTATGCTTGAATGTAAGTAGTTTCAGGATCACTTCTTGATCACTTCTAGCTTCTCGACCGTTGCATTGCTTCTCTTCTCGCTCTTATTTGCGTATGTTAGCCACCATATATGCTTAGTGCTTGCTGCAGCTCCACCTCACTACCTTCCACTACCCATAAGCTTAAATAGTCTTGATCTTGCAGGTGTGAGATTGTTGAGTCCTCGTGACTCACGGATACTTCCAAACAGTTGCAGGTGCCGAGGATACCAGTGCAGGTGATGCTACCGAACACAAATGGGAGTTCGACGAGGATCTGGGTCGTTACTACGTTTCGTTTCCTGATGATTAGTAGTGGAGCCCAGTTGGGATGATCGGGGATCTAGCATTTGGGGTTGTCTTCCTTTATTTTATTCCGTAGTCGGACCTTTGAGTGTATTTGGATGATGTATGAATTATTTATGTATTGTATGAAGTGGCGATTGTAAGCCAACTCTCTATCCCCTTCTATACAGTACATGGGATTGCGTGAAGATTTCCCCTCTTGCGACAAAACTACCATGCGACTATGCCTCTAAGTCATGCCCCGACACTTGGTAGATATAGCCGCATTGTGGGTGTGACATCAATCCCTTCACGGTCACTACGAGAGTGAGATCTAATGGAGATAATAATAATAAGATAAATATTTTTGGTATTTTTATGATATAGATTGAAAGTAAAGATTGGAAAATAAAATATATTGGAAACTTATATGATAAAAGATAGACCCGGGGCCCATAGGTTTCACTAGTGGCTTCTCTCAAGATAGCATAAGTATTACGGTGGGTGAACAAATTACTGTCGAGCAATTAATAGAAGAGTGCATAATTACGAGAATATCTAGGCATGATCATGTATATAGGCATCACGTCCGCGACAAGTAGACCGAAACGATTCTGCATCTACTACTATTACTCCACACATCGACCGCTATCCATCATGCATCTAGAGTATTAAGTTCATAAGAACAGAGTAACGCATTAGGCTAGATGACATGATGTAGAGGGATAGACTCAAGCAATATGATATAAACCCCATCTTTTTATCCTCGGTGGCAACAATACAATACGTGCCTTGCTGCCCCTGCTGTCACTGGGAAAGGACACCGCAAGATTGAACCCAAAGCTAAGCACTTCTCCCATTTCAAGAAAGATCAATCTAGTAGGCCAAACCAAACTGGTAATTCGAAGAGACTTGCAAAGATAACCAATCATACATAAAAGATTTCAGAGAAGAATCAAATATTGTTCATAGATAAACTTGATCATAAACCCACAATTCATCGGATCTCGACAAACACACCGCAAAAAGAGTTACATCAAATAGATCTCCAAGAAGATCGAGGAGAACATTGTATTGAGATCCAAAGAGAGAGAAGAAGCCATCTAGCTAATAACTATGGACCCGAAGGTCTGTGGTAAACTACTCACACATCATCGGAGAGGCTATGGTGTTGATGTAGAAGCCCTCCGTGATCAATTCCCCCTCCGGTGGAGCTCCGGAAAAGGCCCCAAGATGGGATCTGATAGAGGCGAAGGTGTCCCGATGTTTCGATGAGATGGTGGCTATCGTTTCTGTGGGAGTTGACCTTGATGATCCGACTACGAACGTGCGAGACGTTGCGCCTTAGCAATCGCTAAACCAACTCCGAGGGGTTATTGACCACACCGGAGCATGATCAACCTGACCACGAGGGTCTTTTTCCTGCGAGCAAACGAAGAACAAGCAAGAAACTGAGATTGCAATCTGGATATTGCGAATATAAGATGAAAGCTTTATTGATCAAGGTGGGGTTCTGTGACGCCTTGATCTGGTCGTTAAACACAAATGAAGTATGCGAAGCTGCAGCTATGCCGAACTTGGCTATTTTGTTACTCCACAGGGAATTGAAGTTGATAAAGCCAAGATTGAAGCTATTGAGAGTTGGCCGCAGCCCAGAACAGTCACACAAGTGAGGAGTTTCCTTGGCCTCGCTGGTTTCTATAGGCGTTTTGTGAGAGATTTCAGCACCATTGCTGTACCTCTCAACGAGCTTACAAAGAAGGATGTGCCTTTTGTTTGGGGTACCGCACAGGAAGAAGCCTTCATAGTATTGAAAGATAAGTTGACACATGCTCCTTTACTCCAACTTCCTGATTTTAATAAGACTGTTGAGCTTGAATGTGATGCTAGTGGAATTGGATTAGGAGGTGTGTTATTACAAGATGGAAAACCTGTTGCATACTTTTCTAAAAATTGAGTGGGCCTAGTCTGAACTATTCTACTTATGATAAAGAATTATATGCTCTTGTTCGGACCTTAGAAACATGGCAACATTATTTATGGCCCAAGGAATTTGTTATACATTCCGATCATGAATCATTGAAACACATTAAATGTCAAGCAAAACTGAACCATAGACATGCTAAATGGGTTGAATTCATTAAGACTTTCCCTTATGTCATTAAACACAAGAAGGGTAAAGAAAATGTTATTGCTGATGCATTGTCTCGTTGTTATACTATGCTTTCACAACTTGACTTTAAAATATTTGGTTTTGAGACCATCAAAGATCAGTATGTGCATGATGCTGAATTTAAAGATGTATTGCGGAATTGTAAGGAAGGGAGAACTCTTGATAGAGGCAAAGGTGTCCCGTCTTTCAATGAGATGGTGGCTATCGTTTTAGAGGAAGTCGACTTTGACGATCCGACTACGAACGTGCGAGGACGTCGCGCCTTAGCAATCGCTAAACCAACTCCGAGGGGTTATTGACCACGCCGGAGCACGATCAACCTGACCACGAGGGCCTGTTTCCTGCGAGCAAACGAAGAACAAGCAAGAAACTAAGATTGCAATCTGGATATTGCGAATATAAGATGAAAGCTTTATTTATCAAGGTGGGGTACTGTGACGCCTTGGTCTGGTCGTTAAACACAAACGAAGTATGCGAAGCTTCAGCTATGTCGAACTTTTAATCTAAACAAAACCCAAGGAAAAAGCTACTAGATGGATCTACTTATATAGGAGCAAGGGGTGGCGGCCAAGGAGGTGGAAGGACGTCCCAAGGCAGCCTAAAACTAACCCTAGGTCGTACAAGGCTCATGGGCCCAAGTGGAGGTGATGCAACACATTTGGACTTGTTGTTTGACTTGGATTCTGCTGCAACGTCAGATTGTTTCATCGATATTTCAATGCTCTGGATGAATTTGAAGGTGAATCCAATTGGGTTGGAAAGAGCACAAAATCTAGTTTCCAACAAAAAAAAGAATCACCCAATTCGGAGTCCGTATGAAAAAGTTGTTGGTGTTTTGAGTCAGGTATGTCTGTGTAGTCCGAATCTGAATCCAGAACGTGAGAGACTTGGACTCTATCTTCTCTTGGGCCAAAAGTGACGTGAGAGAACTTTTTGAACAGCAAGTAAACATCTCTTTCAACCTTATCTTCATATGTGGATTGTACAAATGTCCCATACACCTGCAATTAGACAAAATACAAAAGTGTGTGAAGTATTTCTGTTCTGGATAATATAAATAGATTATTGAATAGTTTGCACTAGAAATCACCTGACAAATATGCATGTATGCAATATTTTTGGTCGTATCGAAGGTAGTCATGTCCTCATCATCCTCCCCTTCTTGAAAACAAAGCCGTCCTCGGCTTTGCTTAATCTGAAATGTGGCTAACAAAAGAGACAAGGTGTACATGTTGTATATGTATATGTCATCCATTTTGACTTCCCTTCATTTTTGCACATATGACACATGTACACATGAGTAACTTTCATAGTTCATAAAATGTAAAGCCAAAATATTATCACAATTATTATAAGGCATGCAAATATTGCAACTCAATTTGCACATATAAGTGATGCTCTTATTCGTATCAAAAGATTGACAATGTTCATCATTAAACCATCCCAACATTGGGGAATAAACCTTATTTGCATCGAACTTACATGCTACCACATGCTTAAATAAGCAAACATGCAATAAGTCATTTGACACAGAATCATCACCAAGATTAGAGGTCATATCAAAATGATTAAACATGGGTTCTTTTGCATCAACAGTTAATTCACTGCGTGCACTCGACATTACTGATATTGCATTTGTTTGATCACATGCCAAAGTCAAATCATCAACATAGTCCTCTAAAATAGGTGGTGTGATCAAAGTAGTGGGTAGGTCATCACATGGTGAACTGAAATTGACAAGGTATTCATCATACTCATGTGGAGGTGGAAGATCAGTACCTTTGTCATTACCTTTTATGATCAACTCAAATGATTTAGGCACTCTCGGTGGTGATGTGTCACATGGTGGAGGAGATGTAGTCCGCACGACAACGGATGTGGTTGTCATAGTATGCCTAGTAGTTGAAGGAACAATCATATCAACTATTGGAATGTGCACCGTGCGCTTGTTCTCCTCGTGGGCAACACGTTGTTTTATTTTCTGTTCAGCTTTGCAAGCAAGACGAAACAAGTGGTCCACATGATAACACTCTTCATGAATTAGTATCTTTTGAATATCACGGTTTAATCCTCCCCAAAATCTATCCATAAAATCATCTTCACTTTCTTCTTAAGAGGAATGCAACAAGGTAGTTTGTAAATCATCATAATATTTCGTTACAGTGTCACTACCTTGTGTTAAATGTTGCAACTTTTTAATCATGTCACGAGTATAATAAGTGGGAACGAATGTATGTCGCATGGCAAGTTTCAAATCATCCCAAGTAGTAGGTATATAATCAGGGTGTAACCGACAATATTCACTCCACCAAACCAAAGTATAACAAGTGAAAGAACCAACTGCAACCTTAACTTTTTTATGCTCATCAAAATTATGGGAAGAAAATATATTTTTATGTCGAACTCCCATTCAATATATAAAGCAGGTCTAAAACGGCCATTAAATTGTGGTATAGATACATTAACCTGATCATGTGCATTTGGATGTTTGTGCACCTCTCGTGATGGTTGTGGTATTTGCAAAGGTGGTGGCACGTCTCCCATGATCGACAAAGCCCAAGAATTAACTCTGGATCCTGTCATGATTAGTAGAAACAAGAAAAAGAATCCAAAAAATGTTCCTATGAACTACTTAGAAGTGGTGGTAAAACGCTCACAGTATAGCAAATCTCAATATCTTACAAATTCTTACCATGCAGCAGGTGGTGATCGGCAACCAGCGGTGTCAAATAACTCTGAAGATTGAGTAAAGCGATTGCCAGGGGAAAGTGCATAAACACGGTGTAGAAATATGTGGATCTTGGAAGGCTTAAGTATATGGTAGCAAAAGATTAGCATTAATCAATTTAGAGATGCAATGTTGAAGAAACGCTCAACGACGGTACTGTGCTGGTCCTAGGCTAGACCGGGCTAGAGACGCGAGCCTAGAACACTAATAAGGTCATGGCCTAGCACAACTAGCATCAATAAAGGATATGAAGTAGCTCTGGACTGCAAGATATAAGTGAAGATCACAATAGCAGTAAAGATAATGATGTGAAATAACAGCCAAGCAGGATATATCAACAACTTTCTCTGCAACTTTTCTCTGGAAAAATTTGTGCCAATTTTTTCAAGAATGACACCGACTCAAGCTTTCAAATGCAAAAAGAATCACTCAATTCCGAGTTGATATGAGGAGTCAAAAAATTCTAAAACCGGCTTGAAAAACTGGAATAAGCTGTGTTCGTAAACTTCGGAGGACAAAAAGACCTATTTAGTAGCCGATTTTGAGGTGCCTAATATTGAACTAGCTTCTACAACTATTTAGATGCGGCTCGTCCCTAGCTTTTATTTGAGTACTCGCGGAGCCAAAACGGACTTCGTATGAGGAAGTTATGCCTATTTTACTGAACAGTGCATAAAATAGATTCCAACCGAAATTAGCTACGAGATTGAGTCTAGATAGATCCGATTTTTTTTTCTTCTCTCTTTTTTTCCTCACGCTTTTTTTATTTTTATTTCTTTTTTTCTGACTTTTTTTCTTTTTTTCTTTGTCTTTTTTTCTCTCTCCCTCTTTCCAAAATAAACTAGATAAGATGTAGATTGGATCAAGTGGAGATGGGAACGATCTCAACTATGATTATGACAATGAACGGTGGGTAGCACGTGGAAGAAATTGATGGATGGGTGGTGGACAGCGGAAGGGATAACGATGCAGCGATGGCGTGACTAATGTGAACAGAACTCAAAACTCTAAACGAACTAGACACTAAGACCAACAACTCGACACGACGATGCAACCTATAATTCAACTATGCAAGCAGTGAAGAGAAAATTGCAAAGGCTCAGATTGGCTTGGACAAAGGATGAATAGATCTAACTTTTCTGTGGCTTTTTTTTGGACAATAGGTAAGAAAATAAATCTAATATAGGAAAAACTGGAAATTCTCATCGAGCAACCTGAAAACTGATACCACTTGATAGAGGCGTGGGTGTCTCGATCTTTCGACGAGATAATAAATATCGATTTGGTGGAGACGACTTTGACAATCCGACTACAAACGTGCACAACGTTGCGCCTTAGCAATCGCTAAACGAATCTTCTGAGGTTACTGACGATGGCGGAAGCATGGTTAGCCTGACCACGAAGGTCTATTCCTGCAAGCAATCAAAGAATGAGAAAGAATATGATAAAGCAATCTGAATATTGCAAATATATATGAAGTATTGATAATGGTAGGGATCCGTAAGCGGTCTTGGTTTGGTCGTTGGACACAAACGAAGTACGCAAAGTTGCAGGGGCTAACTTTTAATCTAAACAAATCCCAAGGAAAAAGCTACTTGATGGATCTACTTATATAGGAGCAAGGGGTGGCGGCCAAGGAGTTGGAAGGATGTCCCAAGGCAGCCTAAAACTAACCCTAGGTCGTACAAGGCTCATGGGCCCAAGTGGAGGTGATACAACACCTTTGGACTTGTTGTTTGACTCGGATTCTGCTGCAATGTTAGATTGTTTCATTGATATCTCAATGCTCCGGATGAATTTGAAGGTGAATCCAATTGGGTTGGAAAGAGCACGAAATCTAGTTTCCAACAAAAAAAGAATCACCCAATTCGGAGTCCGTATGAAAAAGTTGTTGGCGTTTCGAGTCAGGTATGTCTGTGTAGTCCGAATCTGAATCCACAACGTGAGAGACTTGGACTCTATCTTCTCTTGGGCCAAAAGTGACGCGAGAGAACTTTTTGAATAGCAAGTCAACATCTCTTTCTCCCTTATCTTCATATGTGGATTGTACAAATGTCCCATACACCTGCAATTAGACAAAATACAAAAGTGTGTGAAATATTTTTGTTCTGGATAACATAAATAGATTATTGAATATTTTGCACTAGAAATCACCTGACAAATATACATGTTTGCAATATTTTTGGTCGTATCCAAGGTAGTCATGTCCTCATCATCTCAACGACGGTGTTAGAGAAAATTTGGTGGAGACCACATCCTCCGCTTGGATGATGACGATGAGGACATCAATACCATTGTTACACCCACAACCCCTGCTGCTATACATACTGGACCAATTACTAGAGCTTGCGCACGCCAATTGAATTATCAGGTACTTTCATTTCTTGGTAACGATTCTAATGTTCATGAGAATATGATGCTGCCTAAATTGGATACATTTGTTTTGCTTACAAATGAAGGGCCTAGCTTGGACAAGAAAGATGAACCTTGGAACAAGTTCAAGCATGGAGATGATGGCATGCGCAAGGGGATCAAGAACGGAGTTACAAGTGATGATTTCAGGACTTTGAAGCCACCATAAGGAGTGCATGAAGCCTTGGACGAAATATACGAGATGCCACTTCATAAATTTCGTTCAGAGGCTATTTTAGGTGCTACATCACTTTATTATTGGGCCAGGCCCATGTATTTTCGAAATACTTAAGTATAGGCTGTTTTTAGAGTCCGTATGTGTGGGGAAACAAGAGTTACGGTTGGTTTCGGACCCCTCTTCCAAGGGCCACGAAATCCCCCCTCTTCCTCCATATATACAGCCCTTAGGGCGTCGTTTAGACTTTGGGTTTTGTTTAGATTAAAAGTTCACCATAGCTGCAACTTCGCGTACTTCGTTTGTGTCCAACGACCAGACCAAGACGTCACAGAACCCCACCTTGATCAATAAAGCTTTCATATTATATTCGCAATATCCAGATTGCAATCTCAGTTTCTTGCTTGTTCTTCATTTGCTCGCAGGAAAGAGACCCTCGTGGTCAGGTTGATCGTGCTCCGGCGTGGCCAATAACCCCTTGGAAGTTGGTTTAGCGATTGCTAAGGCGCGACGTCTCGCACGTTCGTAGTCGGATCGTCAAGGTCGACTCCCACAGAAACGATAGCCACCATCTCATCGAAGCATCGGGACACCTTCGCCTTTATCAAGTGGTATCAGATTTCTAAGTTGCTCGGTGATATTTTACAGTTTTTCATAGTTTAGATCGAGTCTGTTCTTCATACCTACAGTCTAGGAAAAAAAGCCAATTTTTTGGGTTAGTTCATCATATCCGAACCAATCCGAGCCTTTGCATAGTCTTTTCAGTATTTTGCTTTGTTGAATTTGCGGTTGCATCGTCGTGTCTAGTTGCTGGTCTTAGAGTCTAGTCTTTTAGAGTTTCAAGTTCTGGTCATAAGTTGTCACGCCGCCGCAGCACCATCATCATCGCCCCTGCTATATACCACCACCAATCCGTCTCCATATACCATCACCAATCCGTATCCATATACCACCTCCAATCCGTATCCATATACCACCACCAATCCATATCCATATACCACCACCGCTGCCATATCCTACCATCATATATCCACCACCAATCCAAGTTCCTTTCATATTAGGTTTGTTTTTGAGGTCCGTCTAATTTCCGATTCGTGTTTCCTTGCTTGAGTAGGTTTCGGAAAAAAATAAATAAAAATAAAAAAGAGTCTGGAGACCCCCGGGCAGTTTTTAGGCCAAAATTTTCGCAGGCAAAAATATTTTTTCTCTATCCTATTTTTAGGCTTTTCTGAGTCTTTTGAGCCACGTGCCATCATAGTGATTTTTTGTCGCACTTTTTCGTCGTCGCTGCCCTGATTTTCGAAAAAAACAGTCAAAATTTTTTTGTGCCCATCCTATCAGTTTGACGAGGGAAGAGTTTTGAGACACTCGCCATTATAGTGTTTTTTCGCAAAAAAAGAGGAGCGCCAAAATAAAGAGGAGCGCAAAAAAAAAAACAGAGTGAAAAAAATTTCCAGAGTGTGCTTTTCCCTTGTTTACGTGCAGCGCTGTGATTTTGTTAGTGTCTAGGCTCGCGTCTCTAGCACGGTCTAGCCTAGGACCAGCACAGTACCGTGGTTGAGCGTTTATTCAACATTGCATCTCTGAATTGATTATTGCTGACCCTTTTTGCTACCATATTATAAGCCTTCCCAGCTCCACATACATCTACGTCGTGCGTTTGACTCTCCCTGGTAATCGCTCTATCCAAGCTTTGAGAGTTTTGACTACAACGGTTGCTGATCACCGCGTGCTGCTGGGTAAGAACTAGTAAGAATTTGAGATTTGCTTGACGGATTTGTGACATCCACCACCACCTCTTGTTAGTAGTTTGTAGGATCATATTCTTGTGTGTTTCTATTGCTGCTAACCATGGTAGGATCACAAGCCGACGAGACTGACTGGGAGAACATGACGAATAAGGAGTTGCATGATAAATTTCAGCAAATGATGAGTGGACAGGTGCAACATGTGCTAAACAGATTTGAAGAGGCCATGGAGAAGATAAATGGCATGGAGAAGACGTTCGAAGCAAAGCTTGATAACAAGTTTAATGAATTGCTCGCGCGTCTTCCACCACCACCACCGGCTGCCCCTAACGCACCTCTCCAACAACAACAACAACAACAATAACAAAAACAACAACAACAACAACGTCGCTTTCCAAATCAAGTGGGACGAGCACATCTCGTTCCCATTGACCCTGGGCAAAATTTTGGTGCCGCTGTTGTTGCTTCTGCCGCTCCTGCTGCTACTGCAGAGGTGGAGGACCATGATGAGGATGAGGTTGACCAAAATCAGAACTACGTGCAACCACCAGCACCACCACCACCAGGTCGTCCTCATGCATATCATCGCAACGGTAGGGCTGCACCACCACCTGAGGTACATGACCATCTTCCTAAACTAAAATTGAATATTTCACCATTTGAGGGTAGATATGTTCCTGATATATATATATATATATAGTGTTACTATTCATCACCCGGGGTGCAGAATATGTTATTCTTCACCCGAGGTAATCTTACAATCATTTCATAATTAAATTACATTTAGAATTCAAATAGTTACATTCGTATTGATTCACTACGTAAAATTTGGCATAAGAAAATAAAAATATAGGTCATAAGACAAGAAAATTTGCAGTTTATGTGTATTTTACACTATATTTTTATGTTTGTAATTTTATGTAACATAAATATTTTTTACAGCGATTATATATTTTATTACGGTGTCTTTTTACGTCGGAAATAAGACAAAACTTACGGAATGTAAAATTACAGTGCATTGATGGTAAAATAGAGGGGGTGAAGAATAACTATTCCTCACCCAGGGTGACGAATAGTCAATCCCTATATATATATATATATATATATATATATATATATATATATATATATATATATATATATATATATATATATATATATCTTACTTGGGAGTTAGAAACTGAACAACGATTTACATGTTTACAATATCCTGAGGAGAGACGTGTTCCTCCTGCTGTTTGTGCTTTCACTAGCTTTGCATGTGTTTGGTGGTCTGAACATTGTAGATTATATCCTATTCCAGCTACTTGGGCTGCTTTGTAAACTGCTATGCGTACTCGTTGGGTTCCACCATATTATCAACGTGAATTACTTCAAAAATTGCAGCATTTAAGACAAGGAAAAAAATTCTATAGAAGAATATTATCAGGAATTACAAACTGGCATGATTAGATGTGGTATTGTTGAGGAGAATGAAGCTATGCTTGCACATTTTATGGGTGGATTAAATAGATAGATTCAGACCATTCTAGAGTATAAGGAGTATACTAATATCACTTGTTTATTCCATCTTGCTTGTAAAGCTGAACGTGAAGTGCAGGATCGACAGGCATTGGTGTGAACTAACTTTTCTGCAGGTCGATCTTCATCATGGACACCACATGCATCCTCTACTTCCACTCCACCAGCACCTCCATCAGGAGCCACCTCCAGCCGTGATACAAGAAAGCAGGCACAACCACCACTATCTGCCTAGAGCACACCTGCCGGACCGGCGCAGAGCTCTTCTTCTTCCATGGCATCAACAGGGCACACAAGTGATATTTTTGTCATCGTTGTAAGGGAAGAGGACATTTTGCGAGAGAATGCCAATCTCAGCGTGTGATGATTGCTACTGAGGATGGTGGGTATGAGTCCGCTAGTGATTATGATGAGGAGACTTTGGCTCTTATTACACATGAAGAACACGGTGGAGAGGATTTTGATCATGAGATGCAATACATGGCTGCTGAAGATACTGACGGGTATGAATGTTTAGTTGCTCAACGTGTTTTGAGTGTGCAGGTTACACAAGCTGAGCAAAATCAGAGGCATAATTTGTTCCATACAAAGGGAGTTGTGAAGGAACGTTTTGTTCGCGTCATCATAGATGGAGGGAGCTGCAATAACTTGGCTAGCATGGAGATGGTGGAGAAGCTATCTCTCACCATAAGACCACATCCACATCCTTACTACATCCAATGGTTGAACAACAGCGGCAAGGTTAAGGTAACACGTACTGTTCATGTGCATTTTAGTATCTCTACATATGCTGATTATGTTGATTGTGATATGGTACCTATGCAAGCATGTTCTTTATTACTTGGTAGACCATGGCAATTTGATAAAAATTCTGTACACCATGGTAGAAACAATCAGTATACTCTTGTTCATAAGGAGAAAAACATTACTTTACTTCCTATGACTCCTGATTCCATTTTGAAAGATGATATTAATAGAACTAATAACGCAAAACAGGAGAAAAATAAAAGTGAAAATCAGATTGTGTCAAAAGAATTTGAGTAACAAATGCAGCCTAATAATAAACCATCTAGTGTTGCTTCTGAAATTAAATTGAAAAGTGCATGTTTACTTGCCACCAAATCTGATATTGATGATTTAGATTTTAGCAAATCTGTTTGCTATGCTTTTGTGTGCAAAGAGGCATTATTTTCATTCGAGGACGTGCCTTCCTCTTTGCCTCATGCTGTCACTAACATTTTGCAGGAATTCACTAACGTCTTTCCACAAGACGTGCCACCGGGATTACCACCTATTCAAGGGATTGAGCATCAAATTGACTTAATTCCCGGTGCATCATTACCCAACCGTGCACCATACCGTACCAATCCAGAGGAGACGAAGGAGATTATGCGTCAAGTACAAGAACTTCTCGACAAAGGTTATATACGCGAATCCCTTAGTCCTTGTGTTGTTCCTATCATTTTAGTGCCGAAAAAGGATGGTACATCGCGTATGTGCGTTGATTGTAGAGGCATTAATAATATTACTATTCGTTATCATCATCCTATTCCTAGGCTAGATGATATGCTTGATGAATTGAGTGGCTTTACAATATTCTCCAAAGTTGATTTGCGTAGTGGATACCATCAAATTCATATGAAATTGGGAGATGAATGGAAAACAACATTTAAAACTAAGTTTGGATTATATGAGTGGTTAGTCATGCCTTTTGGGTTAACTAATGCACCTAGTACTTTCATGAGGTTAATGAACGAAGTTTTACGTGCTTTCATTGGACGATTTGTGGTAGTTTACTTTGATTACATATTGATTTATAGCAAATCTTTGGAGGAACATTTGGAACATTTACGTGCTGTTTTTATTGCTCTACGTGATGCACGTTTGTTTGGTAACCTTGGAAAGTGCACCTTTTGCACCGACCGAGTATCTTTTCTTGGCTATGTTGTTACTCCACAGGGAATTGAAGTTGATAAAGCCAAGATTGAAGCTATTGAGAGTTGGCCGCAACCCAAAATGGTCACACAAGTGAGGAGTTTCCTTGGCCTCGCTGGTTTCTATAGGCGTTTTGTGAGAGATTTCAGCACCATTGCTGCACCTCTTCACGAGCTTACAAAGAAGGATGTGCCTTTTGTTTGGGGTACCGCACAGGAAGAAGCCTTCACAGTATTGAAAGATATGTTGACACATGCTCCTTTACTCCAACTTCCTCATTTTAATAAGACTTTTGAGCTTGAATGTGATGCTAGTGGAATTGGATTAGGAGGCGTGTTATTACAAGATGGCAAACCTGTTGCATACTTTTCTGAAAAATTGAGTGGGCCTAGTCCGAACTATTCTACTTATCATAAAGAATTATATGCTCTTGTTCGGACCTTAGAAACATGGCAACATTATTTATGGCCCAAGGAATTTGTTATACATTCTGATCATAAATCATTGGAACACATTAAAAGTCAAGTAAAACTGAACCGTATACATGCTAAATGGGTTGAATTCATTGAAACTTTCCCTTATGTCATTAAACACGAGAAGGGTAAAGAAAATGTTATTGCTGATGCATTGTATCGTCGTTATACTATGCTTTCACAACTTGACTTTAAAAAATTTGGTTTGGAGACCATCAAAGATCAATATGTGCATGATGCTGAATTTAAAGATGTATTGCAGAATTGTAAGGGAGAACTTGGAACAATTCGTTCTTAACGATGGATTTGTGTTTCGTGCTAATAAACTATGCATTCCAGCTAGCTCCGTTCGTCTTTTGTTGTTGCAGGAGGCGCATGGAGGAGGATTAATGGGACAGTTTGGCGTCAATAAGACGGAGGATATACTTGCTACACATTTCTTTTGGCCAAAGATGAGACAGGATGTCGAGCGTTTTGTTGCCCACTGCACTACATGTCAAAAAGCTAAGTCACGACTCAATCCTCATGGTTTATATATGCCTTTGCGTGTACCTAGTGTTCCTTGGGAGGATATATCTATGGACTTTGTTTTAGGTTTACCTCGAACAAAGAAGGGGAGGGATAGCATATTTGTTGTCGTGGATAGGTTCTCAAAAATGGCACACTTTATACCATGTCATAAAAGCGATGATGCTGTTAATGTTGCTTATTTGTTCTTTCGTGAAATTATTCGCTTGCATGGTGTGCCAAATACTATTGTTTCAGATCGTGATACTAAATTTCTTAGCCACTTTTGGAGATGTTTATGGGCTAAGTTGGGTGTCGGGTGGTAGGATCGACATATGCCAACGGGTGGCTTATCATTGCGGGGGCCAAAAGAACGTCGCCGGTGCCTGGAAACGGGATGAGGCGTAGGCATGCACGCCGGCGAATCTTACCCAGCTTCAGGGCTCTCCGGGGAGATAACACCCCTACTGCTGCTCTGCGGGGTCTCCGCATGGTTACTAAGTTCACAGGTGGCTACAATGCTCCTTGAGCTGTTTGGGGAGGAAGGAGGAAGAAGGGTTTAGCACAGCCCGTCTCCTCTCCTTGTATGTGTCTATGTCTAGAAGAAGAGTTCCACCCTTTGCATGGGCGCACCGGGGGGTTTATATAGGCCTACCCCCGGGGGTACAATGGTAATCCGACTGGGCGCGAGGCCCAGCTGTCGGTGACTATGTTCGCCGGCTTCTCCGCCGGCTTCTGGGGCCCGCCGGCTAGTGGGTCCCGCCGACTGCCGGCTCCTGGGACGACAGGCCGGCCCCACCGGCCAGGGCCTTGTCGGCGGCCGGTTACTGTTGCTCCGTGTTTGTTGGCGTAGGTTTGGTCGGGGTAAGCGTGGCTACAGTAACGCCGCCTTGGCGGGCGATTACTGTAGCCCCGCCGCACCTTGTCTACGTGATGGGCGTCTCCATCGAGGAAGGCGGCAGGCCGGCTACGCCAAGCCGGCCCTCGGTCTTGCCGGCTAGAGGGGGGGTGCGGCTGCCTTCGGCATCTCTCTGCCCGAAGGGGCCCACCGCCTCGGGGGCCACGCTGGTGGCCCGTCATGGACGGCGTCAGAGCCGCCGTGGCTACAGTGCCGCGCCGGACGGGCCGCGGCTACCCGCACGACGCGCTGTACCAGGCGAGCTCCGGGTTTTGGGGGTGGCAGGCTCCACTGTAGCCACGCCCCGCTTCATCATCACAGAGTGGACGCGTACATCGCGGGTACGGCGTTGACTGCTTTATCGGAGCCGGCCCGGCGGTAGCCGGCCGTGCCATAGCCGGCCTTGCCATAGTCGGCCCTGCCGTAGCCGGCCCTCCATAGTTTTCTTTGCGGGGGTAAAAGGAGCAGGCCGCCCCCCAAGCCGGCCAGGAAGTTAGCCGGCTAGGGGGGAGCCGGCCCAAGTCTTGAGTCTTCTTATGAGCCGGACGGGCTCACAATTTTTTTTGAGGGGCCAGGGGAAGCCGGCTGGGCTACCCGTGGCTATTTACCCCGATAGTAGTACCCGAAGGCGGGCAAGCTTCGCGGCAGATGAACGGACGGGAAGCTAGGCCGGCTTCATACCGTGCGGGGCCGACTGCGTTGTCGCCGCTGGCCTCGGAACGCTTTTCTTTATTAGGGCGACCGTGGTTGACCCACGGGCCGGCCGCGGGCCCCACGACGAGCCACGTGGCGGGGAAGTCCTGCCGTCACACGCGCGCGACGGGACGCCGCTGCAGGTCCGGGCCCGCCACTCCCCGGCCTCGGCCCGGGCGCGGATCTTCTGTGGCCCGAGGGGGCTGCTCGCCTCCCCGCGGCCGTTACCCTGCGCCATCAAGGCGCGTAAATAACGCGAGCGTGGGGGAGATGGGCACGATTGATCCCCACGATCCCCCACGCCGCGCCTCCTCGTCTCCGGCGCATGCGCCTACAAGTAGGAGGGGAGGGGGAGAGGCACGGGCCCGCTCGCTCCCCCGCTCCCCATCCCCCTTGCTCTTCTTCTTCCTGCTCTTCTTCTTGCTCGACGCAGCTTCGCGCCGTAGCCCTCCCACGTCGCCATGTCGCTGGCCTTGTCGAGCTCGTGGGACGGGTCCAACGTCCACGACGAGCACATCGAGTTCCTCCGCCAGACCCGGCGTCTGCCCTCCGCCGACCTCGTGCAGGTGCGCCTAGCGCCCGCGAAGGAGGTTTCGCCGGTGCCGGAGGAAGGCGAGCGCGTCGTCTTCCGCACGCACTTCCTCCGGGGCTTCGGCTTTCCGGCGAGCAGTTTCATGCGATCGTTTCTCGAGTTCTACAATCTTCAACCGCACCACGTCACGCCCAACGCGGTGCTCCAACTCTCGGCCTTCGTCACGCTCTGCGAAGGGTACTTGGGGGTGCTGCCGACGCTGGAGCTCTGGGCCGAACTGTTCCAGAACAAGCTCGGCACCGTCTCCGCCGGCGTGCCGGCTCCCTGCGGCGCCTTCATCGCGATGAAGAGGGCCTGCGACGACAACCCCTTCCCCCACATTCCTCTGATCCAGTCGGTCAAGCTGTGGCAAAAGTCTTACTTCTACGTCAAGAACGTCGCCCGGCACGGCGACTACGTCAACCTGCCGGCTTACGTAGCCGGCCCGCCGACTGGGAAGCGGCGGACCTGGGGCTACCGGTCGAAGTCCCTTTCTCCAGCGGGGAACGCTTCCATCTCCCGGCTTTGGGTGATGATCCAATCGGAGGGTCTGCTTGCGTCCGACTTGGTAACCGCCTTCGTCGAGCGCCGGATCTTGCCTCTCCAAAGCCGGCCGCACATGATGTGCCAGATGAGCGGCCGGTTCGATCCCTGCCGGCTGAGTACCTGGGAGATGCCGCACGCCGAGGTGGCTCTGATGGCGAACTACGTCGCCAACTTGAAGCTCACCGACGAGTGGCAATTCAGCAAGGCGCCGTACTCCCGCGCCCAGCCTCCGCCTGTGGTAAGCCTTTCCTCTCGTCGTCTGCCGGCTTGGGATAGCCGGCTTCTGACCAGGCGACCCCTTTTCTCTTTTCCTTTATCAGAATCCTCTCCTCCCGCTGCCAGCCGGGGCAGCCGGAGTCGACCGTGAGTACGCCCCGGATCGCACGGAGGATGACCCTGACGACCCGGATCTCTCCGCCGTCGCCATGGAGGACGCCGCCATGGGGGGTGCCGTCGAGCTCGGCGGCACCGGGCTCTCGGCCAGCTTCGACGACTGGCCGGACGACTTCGAAGCCGGAGAACTCCCTCGCCGCCAGTCGGCAACCGACTGCCGCGGCGCGAGCTCGTCCGCCGCGCCGACTGCCGGCGGCGGGAAGGGAAAACGCCGGGCCGCGCTCCCGCTCTTCGGGAGCCGGCCGAAGAAACCGAAGGCCTCCGCCACGGCCACGAAGCGCGAGGAGGCGGCGGCGAAGGCGGTCCGCTTTCGGAAGGCGGTGAAGAAGCCCCCGTCAGTTTCCGCGTAAGTCTAGTAGCCGCCTGCGTGCTTGTTATTCTGAAGTTTTCTTTCCTTGAATGTTTTCTGATTTCCTGAGCAGGGCGCCGCTCTCCCTCGAAAGAGGCCCAGCCGGCTCCGTGGTCGGGCGTGGTGCCGGCTCTTCAGGGTCCCGCCGAGTGGACCCCCGCGCCGAACTTGACGCAGCCACGCAGCGCAACGCACGGGAGGCGCGCCGAGAGAGGGAGGTGGCCGAGCGGGCGACGGCGGAGCGAGAGGCCGCCCAAACGGCGCCAGGGCGAGCGAGCGCGGCGGCCGAGGCTCCATCGGAGCGGGCGGCCGTGGAGGCGGAGGTGGAAAGCGCGCGCAGCCAGACTCCGCTGCTCGCCATCCCCCTCCAGACCTTGGATCCGGACGTCCCTCTGCCCACGGCGGAGGAGATTATCCCCGAGCAGCCGCCGGTGCAGAGGGGCGAGGCCGTCGAGGGATCCGCCGAGAGGACGTCGCCGGCAGCGCTAGCTGGAGCAGGCGAAGGCGGCCGATCGTCGGCGGTGCCGGAGGAGCCGGCCCGGGCTACACCCGAGGCCGGAGCCGGCCTTGAGATTGAGCCGGCGGCGGACCGGCCCGCCGGAGGGGGCACGGCCCCGCCGGACAGGCGCCAAGCCGCGGGAGCCGAGCGGACGGCAGATGCCCTGGAGGCGGCCAGCTCCGCCACGTCCGGGTGGACTCCCAGCGGAGGGAGCGGTGAGCTGAACATCGCGGCCCAAGAGGTTCGGAGCCGGTTGCAGGCGCAGGCCGGCCTCCTGAGGCAATTCACTCAGGAGTTTCTGTCGACGCGGTCTGCAATCCGGGTAAGTCTTCACTCCTTGACCGCTCTGGTCCTTTGAATTTTTTCCATGGGGGCGCGCTAGCGCACCCACTGGGTGTAGTCCCCGAGATCCGGGCCGACTGCAGCTCAGTCGGGTTGGATCTTACTAGACGACTATGCTGACTGTTTTTTCTGATCTTCAGGATTATCACAACTCTCGCGCGGCCGCCTTCAACTCCCAGGCTCGGGAGCTAAGCCGGAGGACCGAGGACCTCGCCAGCAGCCGGCGTAAGTGTCTTGTCATGGTTAACTTCTCGTGGGGGCGCGACAGCGCACCCACTGGGTGTAGTCCCCGAGATCCGGGCCGACTGCAGTGCAGTCGGGTCGGATCTTTCTTGACGACTTTCCCTTTGCTGATTTTTCTCTTTATTTCTTGCTCGTGCAGAGGCCAACGCCGACTTGCGGAGGGAACTCGGCGTGGTGCAGGCCGCTCTTCATGCCAAGGACGCCGAGTACGCTGATCTGGCTCAAGAGCGCGACCGCCTGGCAACGAAACTGGCCGACCAAGAGAGGAGCCACAAGGCGGCCCTGCAAAAAGCGCAGGACGACGAGGCTACCCTGAGGGCGGAGTTCGGGGCCAGGGAGGCGAGCTGGGCCGAGACGCGCCGGGCACTGGAAGAAGGCTTCGGCCGGGTCGAGGATCTTATTGACGGTAGGCTGTCTTCCTTGCTCTTCTTCCAATCGCCGGCCGCCTATGGTTTTGACTTGTGTTCGCTGTCTTGCGCAGAGTACTTCCCCGGCCAGTCTGTCCTAGCCGCCCAAGCCATCGAAGCCTACCGCGAGGAGCGCTGTCAAGCCGGGGTCGTGATTCCGCCGGATGCGAACCGGACATTGTCGGAGCAGCTTATCGCCGTCCAGGCGCGGCTGCAGCCGGCCCACCGGTTGCTCCGCCGACTCCAGCGCGCCGGGGCGACGATGCTGGCCGCGCTCTGGCCCGGCCAGGCAATTCCCCGGACCCCAAGCCGGACGGCCGACTGGCTCGAGGTCGCAGTCGGCCGCTTCGAGGCCTGGAAGGCGTCCGCGGCCCGTCTTGGAGCCGGGCGCGCGCTGGAGTTCGTCCGCGCATGGTACCCAGGGCTAAGCCTGGACCAGCTGCGGACGTGGCGGTCGGAAGCCGACGCCGAACTGGAGGAGGTGCGGCCGGCGATCGCGCAGCACGCCTCGACGATCGCCGAGTGCACCGACACCAGCGTCTTCGCGCCGGAGCTTAACGACAATGGCGCCGCCCAGCCGGAGGAATGGTTCGGGCTGAACCCGGCGGACGGCGAAGACTCGGCGGAAGAGATCGCCTCTAGCGACGAGGGCGAAGACGACGAGGAGGAAGACAGCGAAGACGCCGAGCCGACTGGTGGGGCGGCCGACCGTCCCCCAGCCGACCGTGCCTCTAGCAACGAGCCGCGCAGGAGCGCGCCCTCTGCCGGAGGCGACGATCAAGCCGAGGTTCGTCAGTCGGCCGCTCCTTCAGCCGGCGCGACTACCTCCGCCGCCTAATCTAGCTCGTCTGCGGCCCCGCCGGCTTGAGCTGCCTTTCGTTTCGTCCCTGTCTTTCTTTTTGGACAAGTTTAAGTTTCTGCAATTCCACCCACTGGGTGTATATCGAACAATGCTGAATGTCGACCTCTCTGGAGGTTTTTTGTGTAATATATTAATATGTGCATGTGCTGGCGTTCATCCGAGTGTACTTTTTGTCCTTAGGCTCTTTCCTTTGCCGCCTTCCCTCTTTGGGAAGGCAAGTACTTGAGTTTTCTTGGATTTGAAGTAGACTGAATGTAAGCCGGCCGGCCGGCTACTCTGGTAGTCGGTCGGCGGGAGGCAGCAAGCCGGCTTTTGTTATATATGCGAGCCTGTTTGGTCCCTAGCCGTTTTTCATGTGCGCACCCTTTCCGGCTGGTGGCTCTTGCCAGTCGGGCAGTCGGTTCTTCGAGCTGCGATTTCGGCAAGAGCCAAGCCTGGGTGTCGACACATTACTTGTCTGACTGTGGGTGAGGTTCTTGATATAACTCTAGTCGGCCAGTCCCCGGGCCGACTCGTCGGACCCGGTACCGGACAAAATAAATGAGAAGATAATATCATATGCATGATAACTTTCATTCATAAAACAACGGGTGGCAGTCCCCGAGTCTTTCTCGGGGAGCCTACTGTATCATACTAAATACAAAAGTGGGCATGACACATACTGCGCTTTAACTGTAAAACTTTCGAAGGAGATTTGCGTTCCACGGTCACTCCGACTCCTTGCCGGAGTCGTCTCTCTTGCGTGCCTTTGGCTTCTGCGCGTCGATGAGGTAGTAGGCGTCGTTGCCCAAGGCTCTGCTGATGATGAAGGGGCCTTCCCAGGGGGCTGCGAGCTTGTGTTGACCGGCTGTCCGCTAGATCAGCCAGAGCACAAGGTCGCCCTCCTGGAAGGATCTTGGGCGGACCCTCCGGCTATGGTAGCGGCACAGACCCTGCTGGTAGATAGCGGACCGGCTGAGGGCTAACAGCCGGGCCTCTTCCAGCAGGTCGACGCCGTCTTCTTGTGCTTCTTTGGCGTCCGCTTCCGTGTACATGGTTACCTGAGGCGAGTCGAACTCGATGTCTGTTGGGATGACCGCCTCGGCACCATATACAAGGAAGAAAGGAGTGAAGCCGGTTGATCTGTTGGGAGTAGTGCGCAGACTCCATAGGACAGCCGGCAGCTCATCGAGCCAGCAGCTGGCTGAACGCTCCAGGGGTACGACCAGTCGAGGCTTGATGCCGGACAGAATGAGGCCATTTGCCCGCTCCACCTGGCCGTTTGACTGTGGGTGGGCGACTGACGCAAGGTCCAGCCGGATACCTTGCGCAGCGCAGAACCGTGCCAGGGCACCTTTGGCAAAATTCGTGCCGTTGTCGGTGATGATGCTGTGCGGTACGCCGTACCGGGTTGTTATATCTGCAATGAACGTCACTGCAGTCGGCCCATTCAGCTTCTTGATCGGCTTCGCCTCGATCCACTTGGTGAATTTGTCAACGGCGACGAGCAAATGAGTCATGCCGCCGCGCGCCGTCTTAAATGGGCCCACCATATCCAACCCCCAGACGGCAAAGGGCCAGGTGATGGGAATGGTCTTGAGTGCCGAAGCCGGCATGTGTTGCTGCGAGCTGAAAAGCTGGCAGCCTTTGCAGTGTTTGACTAGCTCTTTGGCGTCGTCCAAAGCAGTCGGCCAGAAGAAACCGTGGCGGAAAGCTTTGGCGACCAGTGACCTTGATGCGGCATGATGGCCGCATTCTCCTTGGTGTATATCCCTGAGGATCGCGATGCCCTTCTCCTGCTCGACGCATCGCTGCAAGACTCCGGTGGCACTGCGCTTGACAAGCTCTGTGTTGACGATGGTGTATGCTCCAGCCCGGCGCTGGACTTGTCTTGCTTCGTTTTTGTCAGCCGGCAGGTCATGGTTCACCAGAAAGTTGCGGATGGCTTGGGCCCATGATGGGGCGACGACCTCCTCAGCCACCAATGTGGCCAGAGCCACCAGGGTGGGTGGGTTGGGTAGTGCAGCGCTGGAGTCGGCCGCCACTTCCTGTGCTGAAGAAGTCCCCGGGCTGGCCACTGCAGCCCCTGGGCCGGCTGCTGCAGTCCCCGGGCCGGCTGCTGCAGTCCCCGGGCCGGGTGCGGCAGTTCCTGAGCCGAATATTGAAGTCCCCGGGCCGGCTGCTTGATTGTTCAAGCCGGACCCGGCCCCCTCGGGGTTAGGCGGCACGAAAATGGAATCGGACTCCGGAGACGGCCTGATTGAAGGCTTGAGGAGGCACTGCAGGGCGACGCCGGCTGGTATTGCTTGCCGCGTGGATCCTATTCGAGCCAGGGTGTCCGCCGGCTCGTTGTCGGCCCGCGGCACGTGAAGGAACTCACATCCGTCGAAGTATCCGCTGATTTGCTGTACCAGGAAACGGTAGCTCGCCATGTTTGCGTCCTTGGCGTCCCAATCGCCAGAAGACTGCTGCACCACCAAATCTGAGTCGCCATAGCACAAGATCCGGCGAATACCAAGCTCCTTGGCCAGCCGGAGCCCGTGTATGGGTGCCTCGTACTCGGCGACGTTGTTGGAGGCGGCGAAGTGGATCTGCAGCGTGTATTTGAGCTTGTCGCCCTTTGGAGAAGTTAGGACGACGCCGGCTCCCAAGCCGGTGCGCATCTTTGATCCGTCAAAGTGCATGCGCCAATGGGCGGAGTCGGGCGCCGGCGGTAAGTACTGGGTCTCGGCCCAGTCGACGAGGAAGTCGGCCAACGCTTGCGTCTTGATGGCGGTGCGGGGTTGGTAGAAGATGGTGTAGGGGGCCAGCTCGATGGCCCATTTGGCCACCCGGCCGGATGCATCCCGGCTGCCTATGATGTCGGCAAGCGGGGCAGTGCATACGACCGTGATGGGATGCTCTTGAAAGTACGGCTTCAGCTTCTTGGCGGCGAAGTACACGCCGTAGCACATCTTCTGATAGTGCGGGTAATTTTGTTTCGAGGTGGACAGCACCTCGCTCAGGTAATAGACTGGTCTCTGCACCGGCTGGGCGCGGCCTTCTTCGGGGCGTTCGACCACAATGACGGTGCTGACCACCCGGCTGGTGGCGGCAATATATAGGAGCATGGGCTCCTTCTCAGTCGGTGCCGCCAAGACAGGCGGCGTGGACAGCATTTTCTTCAGCTCGTGGAAAGCTTGGTCGGCCTGGTCGTTCCACTCGAAGTGAGTGCTCTTCTTCATGAGGCGGTAGAGGGGGAGAGCCTTTTCTCCGAGCCGGCTGATGAAGCGGTTAAGGGAGGCCAAGCACCCGGTGAACTTCTGGATCTCTCTGAGCTTGGTTGGGACCGCCATCCTCTCGATGGCTTTGATCTTCACAGGGTTGCACTCTATGCCGCGTTCAGAGACCAGGAAGCCAAGGAGCTGGCCGGCTGGCACTCCGAACACGCATTTCTCTGGGTTGAGCTTGATTTGGAACCGGCGCAGGTTCTCGAATGTTTCCTTCAAGTCTTCCAGCAGGGTGCCACGCTTCTCCGTCTTCACCACAACATCATCCACGTAAACGTGGGCATTCTTGCCGAGCTGCGTGAGGAGGCACTTCTGCATGCAACACTGAAACGTGGCGCCGGCATTCCTCAGGCCGAACGTCATGGTCAGGTAGCAGAAGGCCCCAAACGGCGTGATGAAGGCGGTTTTCAGCTGGTCATCCGGGTTCAGCTTGATCTGGTGGTATCCCGAGTAGGCATCCAAAAAGCTCAACAGCTCGCATCCGGCTGTGGAGTCTATTACTTGATCGATCCTAGGCAGAGCGAAGGGATCCTTTGGGCAGGCTTTGTTGAGGCTCGTGTAATCTATACACATGCGCCACTTGTTATTCTTCTTCAGCACGAGAACTGGGTTCGCGAGCCATTCGGGGAAGAAAACTTCCATGATGAAGCCGGCTGCAAGGAGCCGGGCTATCTCCTCCCCTACGATCCTTCTCTTCTCTTCTGACAGTCGGCGGAGGGGCTGCTTGACTGGTTTGGCATCCTCCCGCACGTGCAATTTGTGCTCGGCGAAATCCTTCGGAACACCCGGCATGTCTTTGGGGGACCATGCAAAGATATCCCGATTCTCACGGAGGAAATTGGCGAGCTCGCCTTCCTATTTGCTATCTAAGCTCGCCCCAATGACGGCGAACCTCTCGGGGTGCTCGGGGTCGAGCTGTATCTTCTTGGTCTCCTTGGCCGGCTGGAAAGATCCTTGGGCATCATACTCCTTGGAGTCGGCGGGTTGGTTTAACTGCTTGCTGGCCAGGGCCACGACCCGGTCCAGCGTCTTCCTCTCGGCCGCGATCACAAGGGATTCGGCCAGCCGGCTGCTGGCCGCAGCGCAGTCGGCGGACTTCTTGTAGTCGCCGGCGATGGTGATGACGCCCTTAGAGCTCGGTATCTTCATCTTGAGGTAAGCATAGTGGGGGACCGCCATGAACTTGGCCAAGGCGGGTCGGCCAAGCAAGGCATGATAAGGGCTATCCAGGTCCACCACCTCGAACCAGATTGCTTCTCGGCGGAAATGATCCTTGCCCCCAAAGAGTACATCGATCTTGAGCTTGCCGATGGGGGCGCAGGACAGTCCGGGTACGATGCCGTGGAACACCGTTCGAGTCGGCGCAAGTTGCTTGGCCTTGACGCCCAGCTTCTCCATGGTGTCGCGGTACAGGATGTTGATGCTGCTTCCGCCGTCGATCAGCACGCGGGAGAAGCGTGCGGCGCGCGTATCAGTAGCGAGGGTGGCCTCCAGGACCAATGCGTAGGAGCCGGGGGAGGGCATCACCTCTGGGTGGTCGGCCCGGCTCCAGCTGATGGGTTTCTCCGACCAGTGCATGTGGCCGGCTGGGTTGGTAGTGGCCATGTTGACCTCCTGTTGCTCTCGGCGCCTGCTGCGCCGGTCTTCGGGCTGGCTCGTGAAGATGACATAAGACGCTTGCTCGTCGGGGAACTCGTCCTGCACGGCGTCGACCGCGGGCCGGGCGGCTTTGGGCGGCGGAGCCGGCGGCGGCGGGCCGGCAGGCGGAGTCGGCGTGAGCCCTTCGCCCTTCGAGATTCGGGCGAGCCAGTTGCATTTGCGGGTCGTGTGGTTGGACGGCTTCGCGCCGCTATGGAATTTGCACGGGGCATCAAGGGTTTGCTCGTAGGAGAAGGCCGGCTGCCAAGCCGGCCGGCCACCCTTTGGCTTCTTGGGCGCAGGCCGCCCTTCAGGCGACGCATCTTCGACCGTGGCCACCTGCCGACTGGCGGGAGGCGGCGTAGGGCCCTTGCGTTTTTGATCGTTCTGGTGTTGGCGTCGGCCGCCGTCTCCAGCCGGCGCTTTGGGCGCCGGATTGAGTACCTTTCCGGATGCGTCCACCCGGAGCTCGCTCTTCATCGAGGAGTCGGCGGTGGCGTACTTGTCGGCGATGTTTAGGAGCTCGTCGAGGGTAGTCGGCTCATCGCAGAGAAGCTTGTGCTTGAGGAGGGTGCCCTCTCGGCACCCGGCGATGAAGTATTCGATGGCTTGCACCTCGTGCACCCCCTCACAGGAGTTGCGGAGCTCGGCCCAACGCGTCAGGTAGTCGCGAGTGGACTCGGCTGGGCCCTGTACACACAGGGAGAGCTGTCTGGGCTTGGGGGCCCGCTTGTAGGTGCTGGTGAAGTTGCGAACGAAGGCTTCAGTGAAGTCCACCCAGCTGTTGATGCTGAGCGGCTTAAGGCTGTTAAGCCACGTCCGCGCCGTGCCCTGCAGCATGAGGGGCACGTATTTTACGGCAACGCGCCGGTTGCCATTGGCGATGCTGACGGCCGTGGAGTAGTCGGTCAGCCAGTCTTCCGGCTTCACCGAGCCGTTGTACTTAGGCGTGTCTCTTGGGAGCGAGAACCCTTTGGGGAAGGGCTCGTCGCGGATGCGGGGGCCGAAGCAAGGCGGGCCGACATCGTCTTCTTCTTCCAGCGCCAGAGATCGGGCCAGACGGTCGATCCGGTGGCGGGCGTCGTTTTCGCCGATTCCCTCCCGGCGACCAAGCCGGCCGCTGAGAGTCGGGTGAGCCACGGGAGGCGGGGTAGGATATCTTTCTCCGCGGGTTCGAGGCGGAGGCGGGGTGCCCCGCCATTCCATGGCTCGGGGGCGGCCGTCCGCGTCTCGCTCGATGGAGACTTGGGTCCGGCTTCGGCTGGGAGCCGGCTCTTTCTCGCGCCGCGCGCGGGTGTAGCTGGTAGTCGGCAACCGGGAGGTCGCGCCGTGCTCGCAGCGCGGGGGCGGGCTTCCCGCGCAGGCGTCGGCCTCGTGCCGTCGTGCGGCCGCATCGATTAGCTGCTGGATGCGCCGCGTCATATGGGGGAGATCTTCGGCTTCCAAGCCGTCTAGCTCGTCGACGGCCGCCTGGGCGGCGCGCAGGTTCTCGAGCGGGGTGGCGTAGACCGGGCGATCCACGCCGAGCGTGTCGGCGATGACGGCGCCGCGTTGCCTGACGGCGCCGGCCCGGCTAGGTCCAGCCGGAGCCGGCGTGCCGAAGGCGGCGCGTTCAGCTTCGCGCTGGTAGGCCTCGGTGAGGCGTCTTACGGAGGCCAGCCGCCGGCCCTCCGCGAGGAGAGCGAGGCGGCGTGCCTCCAGAACTTCGTCGCTGGCGTCAGCCGGAAGGGGGACGGACAAGTCTTGGGCTGCCGCGCGCGGGGAGTCGCGGGCGCCCTCGTCGGTCGGGTCGTCGAGGCCGATAACCATCACCTCGGGGGCGTCAGAATCGCGATCGCCAGCCGGAGGGAGCGGGTCGTTGTAGACCGTGACGTTGGTGGGGAAGGTGTCGTAGGATGCCGCGTCGGAATCGACGGGCATCGGGTCGGTGGAGCCAACCGACTCCAAGTCCGCAGCGGGCTCGCCGGAGACGTGGAGCTGGCTGAGGAGGTTGGCGAGGTGATATGCGCCCGCATCGGAGGCGAGCTCGTCGGAGAGGCGGGCATTGTCGAAGAGGCTGGCGAGGCCGCTAGTCGCGCAGACGTTGGCGACGCCATGTAGCGCGTCGCGGCATACGCCATCGGGCGAGCCAGGCTGGCTGCGCCCGCGAGGGAGGAAAAGGGTTCCCGTCCAGAACAAGTCTCTGGACGACGGTGCACCTGGCCCCACGGTGGGCGCCAAATGTCGGGTGGTAGGATCGACATATGCCAACGGGTGGCTTATCATTGCGGGGGCCAAAAGAACGTCGCCGGTGCCTGGAAACGGGATGAGGCGTAGGCATGCACGCCGGCGAATCTTACCCAGCTTCAGGGCTCTCCGGGGAGATAACACCCCTACTGCTGCTCTGCGGGGTCTCCGCATGGTTACTAAGTTCACAGGTGGCTACAATGCTCCTTGAGCTGTTTGGGGAGGAAGGAGGAAGAAGGGTTTAGCACAGCCCGTCTCCTCTCCTTGTATGTGTCTATGTCTAGAAGAAGAGTTCCACCCTTTGCATGGGCGCACCGGGGGGTTTATATAGGCCTACCCCCCAGGGGTACAATGGTAATCCGACTGGGCGCGAGGCCCAGCTGTCGGTGACTATGTTCGCCGGCTTCTCCGCCGGCTTCTGGGGCCCGCCGGCTGGTGGGTCCCGCCGACTGCCGGCTCCTGGGACGACAGGCCGGCCCCACCGGCCAGGGCCTTGTCGGCGGCCGGTTACTGTTGCTCCGTGTTTGTTGGCGCAGGTTTGGTCGGGGTAAGCGTGGCTACAGTAACGCCGCCTTGGCGGGCGATTACTGTAGCCCCGCCGCACCTTGTCTACGTGATGGGCGTCTCCATCGAGGAAGGCGGCAGGCCGGCTACGCCAAGCCGGCCCTCGGTCTTGCCGGCTAGAGGGGGGGTGCGGCTGCCTTCGGCATCTCTCTGCCCGAAGGGGCCCACCGCCTCGGGGGCCACGCTGGTGGCCCGTCATGGACGGCGTCAGAGCCGCCGTGGCTACAGTGCCGCGCCGGACGGGCCGCGGCTACCCGCACGACGCGCTGTACCAGGCGAGCTCCGGGTTTTGGGGGTGGCAGGCTCCACTGTAGCCACGCCCCGCTTCATCATCACAGAGTGGACGCGTACATCGCGGGTACGGCGTTGACTGCTTTATCGGAGCCGGCCCGGCGGTAGCCGGCCGTGCCATAGCCGGCCTTGCCATAGTCGGCCCTGCCGTAGCCGGCCCTCCATAGTTTTCTTTGCGGGGGTAAAAGGAGCGGGCCGCCCCCCAAGCCGGCCAGGAAGTTAGCCGGCTAGGGGGGAGCCGGCCCAAGTCTTGAGTCTTCTTATGAGCCGGACGGGCTCACAATTTTTTCTGAGGGGCCAGGGGAAGCCGGCTGGGCTACCCGTGGCTATTTACCCCGACATTGGGGACTAAACTGCTTTTTAGTACTACTTGTCACCCCCAAACTGATGGACAAACTAAAGTAGTCAATAGAACATTGTCTACTATGCTTAGGGCTGTTTTGAAGAATAACAAGAAAATGTGGGAAGAATGCTTGCCTCATATTGAATTTGCTTATAATCGTTCATTGCATTCTACTACTAAGATGTGCCCTTTTGAAATTGTGTATGGTTTCCTACCTCGTGCACCTATTGATTTGTTGCCTCATCCATCTTGGGAGAAGGTTAATTTTGATGCTAAAGAACGTGCTGAATTGATTTTAAAAATGCATGAGTTAACTAAGGAAAACATTGAGCGTATGAATGCTAAATATAAACTTGCTGGAGATAAGGGTAGAAAACATGTTGTGTTTGCACCTGGAGTTATCCAAGGTAGTCATGTCCTCATCATCCTCCCCTTCTTGAAAACAAAGCCGTCCTCGGCGTTGCTTAATCTGAAATGTGGCTAACAAAAGAGACAAGGTGTACATGTTGTATATGTATATGTCATCCATTTTTTACTTCCCTTGATTTTTGCACATATGACACATGTATACATGAGTAACTTTCATAGATCATAAAATATAAAGCCAAAATATTATCATAAGTAGAAGGCATGAAAATATTGCAACTTAGTTTGCACATATAAGTGAAGCTCTTATTCATATCAAAAGATTGACAATATTCATCATTAAACCAGCCCAACATTGGTGAATAAATCTTGCTGGCATCAAATTTACATGCGACAACATGCTTAAATAAGTAAACATGCAATAAGTCATTGGACACAGAATGATCACCAAGATTAGAGGTCATATCAAAATGATTAAACATTGATTCTTTTACATCAATAGTTAATTCAATGGGTGCACTCAAAATTGTTGGTATTTCAGTTGTTTGATCACATGGCAAAGTCAAATTATCAACATAGTCCTCTAAAATAGGTGGTACGATCAAAGTAGTGGTTAGCTCATCAGATGGTGCATTCAAATTGACAAGGCATTCATCATTCTCATGTAGAGATGGAAGATCAGTACCTTTGTCATTACCTCTTATGATCAACTCAGATGATGTAGTGACTATCAGGGGCGATGTGTCACATGGTGGAGGTGATGTAGTCCTCACAACAACGGATGTGGTTGTCATGGTATGCCTAGTAGTTGAAGGAACAATCATATCAACTATTGGAATGTGCACCGTGCGCTTGTTCTCCTCATGGGCAACACGTCGTTTTATTTCCTGTTCAGCTTTGCAAGCAAGACGAAACAAATGGTCCATGGGATAACACTTTTCATGAATTAATATCTCTTCGTGAATATCACGGTTTAATCCTCCCCAAAATCTATCCATAAAATCATCTTCACTTTCTTCTAAAGAGGAATGCAACAAGGTAGTTTGTAAATCATCATAATATTTTGATACACTGTCGTTACCTTGTTTTAAATGTTGCAACTTCTTAATCATGTCGCGAGTATAATAAGCGGGAACGAAAGTATGTCGCATGGCAAGTTTCAAATCATCCCAAGTAGTAGTTATATAATCAGGGTGTAATCGACAATATTCACTCCACCAAACCAAAGCATAACCAGTGAAAGAACCAACCACAACCTTAACCTTTTTATGTTCATCAAAATTATGGGAAGCAAATATATTTTTTATGTTGAACTCCCATTCAATATATAAAGTAGGTCTAAAACAACCATTAAATGGTGGTATAGATACATTAACCTGGTCATGTGCATTTGGATGTTTGTGCACCTCTTGTGACGGTTGTGGTATTTGCAAAGGTGGTGGCACGTCTCCCACGATCGACAAAGCCCATGAATTGACTCTGGATCCTGCCATGATTAGTAGAAACAACAAACAGAATCCAAAAAAAATGGTCCTATGAACTACTTGGAAGTGGTGGTAAAACACTCACAGTATAGCAAATCTCAATATCTTACAAGTTCTTACCATGCAGGAGGTGGTGATCGGCAACCAGCGGTGTCAAATAACTCTAAAGATTGAGTAAAGCGATTGCCAGGGGAACGTACGTATACACGGTGTAGAAATATGTGGAGCTGGGTTGGCTATATATGGTAGCAAAAGATTAACAATAATCAATTCAAATATGCAATGTTGAATAAACGTTCAACGACGGTACTGTGCTAGTCTTAGGCTAGACCGGACTAGAGACGCGAGCCTAGAACACTAATGAGGTCACGGCGTAGCACAACTAGTATCAATAAAGGATATGAAGTAGCTCTCGACAGCAAGATATAAGTGAAGATCACAATAGCAGTAAAGATAATGATATGAAACAACAACCAAGAAGGATATATCAACAACTTTCTCTCCAACTTTCCTCTGGAAAATTTTGTGCCAATTTTTTTGATAAATTTTTTCAAGAATGATACTGTCTCAAGCTTTCAAACGCAAAAAGAATCACTCAATTCCGAGTTGATATGAGGAATCAAAAAATTTGAAAACTGACGTGAAAACTGGAATAAGCTGTGTTCGTGAACTTCGGACAGCAAAAAGACCTATTTAGAAGCCGATTTTGAGGTGCTAAATAGTGAATAACTTCTACAACTATTTAGATGCGGCTCGTTGCTAGCTTTCATTTGAGTTGCGGAGCCAAAACAGACTTTGTACGAGGAAGTTATGCCTATTTTACTGAACAGTGCACAAAACAGATTCCAATCCGAATTCAACTACGAGATTGAGTATAGATAGCTCCGAATTTTGTTTTTTTTCTTCTCTTTTTTTCCTCACATTTTTTTCTTTTTCTTTTTTTTCTCTGACTTTTTTTCTCTTTTTTTTCTCTCCCTCTTTCCAAAACAAGTTAGATAAGATGCATATTGGATCAAGCGAAGATGTGAACGATCTCAACTAAGATTATGACAATGAACGGTGGGTAGAACATGGTGGAAATTGATGGATGGGTGGTGGACAGCAGAAGGGATAACGATGCAGTGGCGGCGTGACTAATGTGAACAGAACTCGAAACTCTAAATGAACTAGACACTAAGACCAGCAACTCGACACGACGATGCAACCAATAATTCAACTATGCAAGCAATGAAAAGAAAATTGCAAAGGCTCAGACTGGCTTGGACAAAGGATGAATATATCTAATTTTTTGTGGCTTCTTCTTGGACAATAGGTAATAAAATAAATCTACTCTAGGAAAAAAGGAAATTCTCACCGAGCAACCTGAAAACTGATACCACTTGATAGAGGCGAAGGTGTCCCGATGTTTCAATGAGATGGTGGCTATCGTTTCTGTGGGAGTGGACCTTGACGATCCGTCTACGAACGTGCGAGACGTCGCGCCTTAGCAATTGCTAAACCAACTTCTGAGGGGTTATTGACCACGCCAGAGCACGATCAACCTAACCACGAGGGTCTATTTCGTGCGAGCAAACGAAGAACAAGCAAGAAACTGAGATTGCAATCTGGATATTGCGAATATAAGATGAAAGCTTTATTGATCAAGGTGGGGTTCTGTGACGTCTTGCTCTGGTCGTTGGACACAAACGAAGTACGCGAAGTTGCAGCTATGGCGAACTTTTAATCTAAACAAAACCCAAAGTCTAAACGATGTCCTAAGGGCTGTATATATGGAGGAAGAGGGGGGGGGGATTTCGTGGCCCTTGGAAGAGGGGTCCGAAACCAACCCTAACTCTTGTTTCCCCACACATACGGACTCTAAAACAACCTATACTTAAGTATTTCGAAAATACATGGGCCTGGCCCAATAATAAGGTGACGTAGCACCTAAAATAGCCTCTAAACGAAATTTATGAAGTGGAATCTTGTATATTTCGTCCAAGGCTTCATGCACTCCTTATGGTGGCTTCAAAGTCCTGAAATCATCACTTGTAACTCCGTTCTTGATCCCCTTGCGCATGCCATCATCTCCATGCTTGAACTTGTTCCAGGGTTCATCTTTCTTGTCCAAGCTAGGCCCTTCATTTGTAAGCAAAACAAATGTATCCAATTTAGGCAGCATCATATTCTCGTGAACATTAGAATCGTTACCAATAAACGAAAGTACCTGATAATTCAATTGGCGTGCGCGAGCTCTAGTAATTGGTCCAGTATGTATAACACCATGGGCTGTGGGTGTAACAATGGTATTGATGTCCTCATCAGGATCTCTTGGGTATAGAAGGTTGCGGCGGTGGAAATAGGGTTTCGTGGTGCTCTTGGATGTTTTCAGGGTATATGGATATATATATATAGGAGGAAGAAGTAGGTCGGTGGAGCTGCGAGGGGCCCATGAGGATGGGGGGTGCGCCCAGGGGGGCAGGCGCGCCTCCCTGCCTCGTGGCCACCTCGTTTCTTTCTTGACGTCTACTCGAAGTCCTTTGGATCACGTTTGTTCCAAAAATAACTCTCCCGAAGGTTTCATTCCGTTTGGATTCCGTTTGATATTCCTTTTCTGCGAAACACTGAAATAGGCAAAAAAACAACAATTTGCACTAGGCCTTGGGTTAGTAGGTTAGTCCCAAAAATAATATAAAAGTGTATAAATAAGCCCATTAACATCCAAAACAAATAATATAATAGCATGGAACAATAAAAAATTATTGATATGTTGGAGACGTATCAAGCATCCCCAAGCTTAATTCCCGCTCGTCCTCGAGTAGGTAAATGATCAAAACATAATTTTTGGTTTGGAATGCTACCTAGCATAATTCTCAGTGTAATTTTCTTTATTGTGGCATGAATGTTCAGGTCCTAAGGATTCAAGACAAAAGTTTAATTGCCGGATCATAACACATAGTAGGTTACTATAGACTTGCAAGATAAGATCAAAAACTCACATATATTCATGAAAACATAATAGGTTCAGATCTGAAATCATGGCACTCGGGCCCTAGTGACAAGCATTAAGCATAGCAAAGTCATAGCAACATCAATCTTAGAACATAGTGGATACTAGGGATCAAACCCTAACAAAACTAACTCGATTACATGATAAATCTCATCCAACCCATCACCGTTCAGCAAGCCTATGATGAAATTACTCATGCACGGCGGTGAGCATCATGGAATTGGTGATGGAGGAAGGTTGATGATGATGATGATGACGATGGATTCCCCTCTCCGGAGCCTCGAACAGACTCTAGATCAACCCTCCCGAGAGAGATTAGGGCTTGGTGGCGGCTCCGTATCGTAAAATGCAATGAATCCTTCTCTCTGATTTTTTTCTCCCCGAACACGAATATATAGATTGGAGTTGAGGTCGGTGGAGCACCAGGGGGCCCACGAGGCAGGGGCGCGCCCAAGGGGGTAGGCGCGCCCCCACCCTCGAGGACAGGGTGTGGCCCCCTGGCCTTGATTCTTTTGCCAGTATTTTTTATTAATTCCAAAAATAATCTCCGTTGATTTTCAGGTCATTCCGAGAACTTTTATTTCTGCACAAAAATAACACCATGGCAATTCTGCTGAAAACAATGTTAGTCCGGGTTAGTTACATTCAAATCATGCAAGTTAGAGTCCAAAACAAGGGCAAAAGTGTTTGGAAAAGTAGATACGATGGAGACGTATCAACTCCCCCGAGCTTAAACCTTTGCTTGTTGTCGGTGTCAAAACCGGCGGATCTCGGGTAGGGGGTCCCGAACTATGCGTCTAGGCCGGATGGTAATAGGAGGCAGGGGACACGATGTTTTACCCAGGTTCGGGCCCTCTTGATGGAGGTAAAACCCTACGTCCTGCTTGATTAATATTGATGATATGGGTAGTACAAGAGTAGATCTACCACGAGATCAGAGAGGCTAAACCCTAGAAGCTAGCCTATGGTATGATTGTTGTTCATCCTACGGACTAAAACTCTCCGGTTTATATAGACACCGGAGAGGGCTAGGGTTACACAGAGTCGGTTACAATGGTAGGAGATCTACATATCCGTATCGCCAAGCTTGCCTTCCACGCCAAGGAAAGTCCCTTCCGGACACGGGACGAAGTCTTCAATCTTGTATCTTCATAGTCCAGGAGTCCGGCCGAAGGTATAGTCCGGCCATCCGGACACCCCCTAATCCAGGACTCCCTTAGTAGCCCCTGAACCAGGCTTCAATGACGACGAGTCCGGCGCGCAGATTGTCTTCAACATTGCAAGGTGGGTTCCTCCTCCAAGTACTTCATAGAAGATTTTGAACACAAAGGCAGTGTCCGGCTCTGCAAAATAAGTTTCCATATATTGCCATAGAGAGAATAATATTTACACAAATCTAATCTGCTGACGTATTCCGTAGCGTGACATCACACCATGGCCAAGTCTTTATTCGAATCGTTTTATTGTCCCACCTTAGCGCGTTTAGCGAGGCGGTTTCCTTGGCACGTCTTGTTAAAGCAGAGATCGTGTCCCCTTATTCCGGGATTCTCATCAATACGGGCGTGGGTAACCCAACCGTACCCATTGGTATATTTTCTCGATCAAAGGCGAGTCCCAAACGGTCACGGGGAAGGCCCTTAGTATTCAACCTTTTATAAAGAGACCAAGGCCTTACTCCTTTCTTTCAATCTCAAACGAGTTCGCCCTTCGCCTCGAGTTCCAACACCCAAGGCTCCAGATTTCAGGCGCTTCGAACCTTCGACAATGTCCGGTTCCGACCTTCGAGGCCGATGGATGCCCTCCTCCGTTACGGAGTAGGACGTGCTGAAGTTGAGAGAGGCCAGGTTCTTGACCGGTGAAATCTCGCATAGGCTGCCTGCTCAAGGGCAGGTCATTCCCACTCCCAAGCCCGGTGAGAGTGTGGTGTTCATGTTTCATTTCCTTCGAGGGCTAGGCTTCCCGACGGATCCCTTCGTGAGGGGGCTCATGTATTATTATGGGCTGGAATTTCACGACTTAGCCCCGGAGTCCATCCTCCATTTTCCCTCATTCATCGTCGTGTGTGAAGCCTTCCTCCATATCACTCCTCACTTCGGACTATGGCTCAAGACCTTTAAAGTAGAGCCGAAGATGATCGAGGGATAGCACGCAGAGTGCGGAGGTGCTTTTATAAGCAAGAATGCTGGTACTCCATGGCCCGAGGGCTCTTTTCAGGAGGAGTCCAGCTTATGGCAACGAGAGTGGTTTTATATTACCGCTCCCAGGGCCCCTAAGTGGGTGGCGCCACCTGCCTTTCGCTCGGGTCCCCCGCCATGACTGGCGTCATGGGTCAATATGGGGCTGGACTGGGGGCCGGCAAGGGACGTGCCCCTGTTGCAGGGCCACATCCGAGATCTCCTAGAAAGAGACATCAGTCTGGTCGTGGTGACGCAGGTTATGTTAATTCACCGAGTTCTGCCCTGCAAACGTCACACCCTCCGCCTGTGGGAGTTCAACCCGGAGGGACCACGAGTTCTCCAACATTTTCTTGGCATGACGCCCGTGGAGACGTACAAATTGTTCTTCGGACCACAAGTAGTGTGTCCGGATTCTACGGAGGACGCAGGTCTGAGCTGCAATCGTCCAGATACTCAAGTAAGTAGCCTTGTGCCCGGACTCGCTATCCGTATATTTATCATAAAATTGCCCCTAAAAGATCTGTCCTTTAAACAGGAGTGGATAGCGAAAGCAAAGCTAATCAGGTGTCTGGCCCCCCTCCCCGAGACCACGCCGGATCCCGTGCTAGTCAGGATGTTGGAGGTTGTGCCTTCAAAGGGAAGTGAGGGAGGGGACAAGGAAGCTACAGCCTCCTCAAAGGAGGTTGTCCGGAAGGGAGGAATCGAAAATTCCTCTCCTCAGGGGAAGAAAAGGACCGCCTCTGAAGACCCGGAGACCATGGCCTTAAAGCGGGGGAAGAAATCTTCGCCAGAGGGACCTGTGCTGGGGGATATTTCGGCCGAATTATGCCCTCAAGGGGATCAGCCCTCCACCAAGCCGTAAGTAGAGAGGAGTTTTCTTTTTAAGAAACGAGAGAAATCCCTGCTTTATATCTGAGAAAAGTAATCGAAAATTTACCTTGTAGCTCGGACCTTAGCCCTTCTCAGCAGAGCTCGTCTTCGGGGGATCTTCTTCCGGAGATGATGGAGAGCGGAACGCCTCCCCCTGCCGTATCGCCTTGCGAGGCGGGCGACCCTGAGGTATCGTCGCGGAGGATTTCTCCGAATCCGGGGGGCCGGAAGGTAGTCATATGGCCCCCCAAAGCCCTCTGCGTCCGGCCTTCGAAATGGGCCATCGGACGAGTCCGACGCCGTCTGGTGCACGGTCGGAGGAGCTGAAGGATCTGCTAGGGCGAGCATCTATCTCAGAGGAGCACCATGCATTGATGGGTACAGTGATTGAGAGGATTTCATCCGCGGAGAGCGGATTGCACGAGGCCGTCAGGAGTTTACTGACAGGTTTTGAGGTACGCGAAATAATGTACCCTTTTTGGACAGTTGCACATAAATAAGATGCGCCCTGTGTAGATAGTAGCCCCTGAGACTCTGTGTGTTGTCAAAAGTGACGGTGCACAGAGGATCATAATCCCAGGTCTAATATGCCGCCTTTATACGTAGGTGGTGAACTGTCCGGTGGCCAGCCGGACTGATGGATTTGCCGAGCTAAAGTGGCAACTTGACGTGGCAGATGCCGACATCGCGCTGGTCAACAAGCGGCTTGACGAGGCACAAGGTATGTAATTCCTTCGGCGGCGCCAGGTAAGAGGAGCTTTATGCCAGTATCTTACAATGTGTGCGCTTGATGCAGATGGTGCTGCTGCCATGGAGAATCTTCAGGCGGAACTTGCCCGAGCCAAGGAGGAAGCCAGGAAAAGTGATGCGGCTGCCGGAAAGGCAATTGAAGAGCTAAAAGCTGAACATGCTGCTCACTGCCGAAGTAAGAAGGAAATGGCCGAGATGGCTGTGAGGCTGAAGAACGCTGCTGACGGTTGCAAGCTTCTTGAAAAAGAAGATCGGGCGGAACAGACGGACCTGAAGAAGGCCGTTGCTGATGCCAAGGATGCTCGCTCTGTGATGAGAGCTATGAAGGAAGAGCTGTGTCAGGCCGGAGAGATCGCGGCTGGAAAGCCCTTTATGCTGCGAAGGATGTTCTGTGATCCTAAACATGCTCCGTTAGACCAGATGTGGAGTACGGCGGACACCTATCTGGATTTAGCAGCGAGTGTCGCAGATGCGGCCGAACACTTCCGAGATCAAGAAGATCGCGAAGTGGAAAAGCTCTTCTGGTCACAGTTCCACAATCCAGAGTGTCCACTGTCATTAGCCGATCGTTTGGCCGAATGGGCCGAGCTAAATAGGTTGTCCGGACTCGCCATGAAGTATGTCATGAGTCATCTGTGGCCAGAGAGGCCAGAGCCGAAAAGTTATTTCAACTTGGTGCAGCAGTTCCTTGGTGCGGCGCCGCATATCAATGCGATGAAGAGGTCACCGTGCATAGAGGGTGCGCGGATGGCTCTTGCCTGTGTCAAGACATACTGGGCGGAAATGGAAGCCACCACTATTGCATCCCCAGACTCGGATGGAAGCCGATTACCTGCCGAGCGCTATTTTCAGGAAGTTCTGCAAGGCGCTCGTTTAATAGAGACGCAGTGCTCGAAGGATACTATATTTGAATAGCATGCATTATTGTAAAACAATATTTTGATAAATTGTAGAAGCTTTTTATACTTGTGCCTGCAAGTATTGGAATACCTCCTATGCGGCCGTTTAACATATACGTATATATATAATCTGAAAGATGGCAGTCGTCGGCTTCAGCCCCCACGCACATAATGCGGGGGTGTTCGCAGAAGGCGCATTTTCACACTTGATCCAATGTCTTGGTCCTACAAAGGAGGTGATAGCGCAGCGAACTAGGCAATCGGACTATGATGCTTTATCACTTTCACTTAGCCATAGGAGTTTGACAATGAGGCTACTTATATAGCCCCTGGTGGCGCCTGCGCTCGCCCGAACTCGGGGCGCGTATGTGCCTGGCTGGGAAACGGCCCTTCGTTAATGCGGAGGAATCCTAAAGATTTCGGTATGTCATCGAGTGGTTGACCAGTCTTACGCTCTATCATGACAGTCAATTTTCGGCTTTCTCTACTGAGGTGCTCGCCTGGCCGAACCGGGGCACAATCGCAGTAGTTCTCCTGGTGCCGCCTTAGCCGATAGAGCGGAACGTAAGGCAGCAAAGCACAGGAGCCGGGTAAACCCAACATTTGACCAAAGACTTGATTCGGAGCTGATGCATATAAGGCCAAACTCGCGACGCCGAACACTCATGCACGGGTTTACGCAGGGTCTTAATCTGAAAAGAATCCTTGGAACGGGTTCCTGCTGCACGTCTGCGCCTGTGTCTCCGTTGTGCCGTATCCTGGACGGGCGTAGCACGGTGTTCATCTGTAAAAGAGAGGAACTTAGTTAAAGAAAGATCGTGCGGAACATGAGTTATACTAAATAAACAAAGTATAAATCGAAATGGGTAAAATTGAGCTTTATTGTCTCTTGTTTTATATGCGCGGAGCCCCTAGTACAGGGGTATACGACTATTAAGCCTTTATCAATTGTATGTTTATGCCGGACTCGTCTAGCCGTGTCCGTGGTCTTGACGACCTATTTAGATGCTTTGGCTGTTGAAGCCGCTTTATTGTAGGGCTGTCAAGGTAGCCACACTGTTTTCCACGCGGGAGGAACACTCAATGTTTTCCCTTTAATGAGATGATGCCTCGTGGACCGGGCATCTTAAGCGTAAGAGATGCATAATGCGGTATTGCGTTAAAGCGGGCGAAAGCTTCGCGTCCCAGCAGTGCTTGATAGCTACTTGAGAATGGGGCGATGTGGAAAGTTAGCTGTTCGCAACGGAAGTTATCGGGGGAGCCGAACATAACTTCTAGCCGGAGAGAACCCATGCAACGGGCATCCAGGCCTAGCGTTACCCCTTGAAAGGAGGTTTTGCTATGGCGAATTTTTGTTGGGTCTATCCCCATGTTGCGGATTGTGTCCTGGTATAACAGGTTTAGACCACTGCCGCCGTCCATCAGGACATTTGTAAAATGGAGTCCGCCGATTATTGGATCTAATACCAAGGCAGTCCAGCCTACGTTCCGGATACTTCTAGAGTAATCCTAATGGTCGAAGGTGATCGGTTTTAACAACCATTGGCGAGACTCCTTTGGGATAGGCCGTATGGCGCGTATCTCTGGTGGCGCCGTTCTGTTCGTCACGTGAAGTAAGTGTACTGTTTTGACTTCTTCTGGGAAATCCTTTTGTTTTCTGGTGCTCTGCTTGTGGGGTTCATCGTCGTCCTCACTTGGTGTGTCGAGCCCCTTTTGTTCGGCGTTGAGTTTGCCGGCTTGCTTGAAAACCCAACAATCTCTGTGGGTATGGTTCGCAGGCTTCCCGGGAGTACTATGTATTTGACATATCTTGTCCAAGATTTTGTTTAAGTTGGATAGCTCGTCCCTGTTATCCTTGAGGGGCAGCTTTCTCTGATTCTGCCGCGAGCTTTTGAATCCGGCGTTGACCGCCGTGCTCTTTAGGATGTTTCCCTTATTCCGGCACTGGTCCTTGCTGCGTCGGGGTTTTCCGTTTCCATCCCTAACTTCGGATGTACTTGGGTCGCTGGTGCTACATCTTGCCAACCAGCTGTCCTCTCCCGCGCAAAAGCGGGTCATGAGGCTTGTTAATGTGGCCATTGTTCTTGGCTTTTCTTGGCTGAGGTGTCTGGCGAGCCATTCGTCTCGAACGTTGTGCTTAAAAGCTGCTAGGGCTTCGGCGTCTGGACAGTCGACTATCTGATTCTTTTTAGTAAGAAATCTCTTCCAGAATTTCCAGGCTGACTCTCCGGGCTGTTGAGTTATATGACTGAGATCGTGTGCGTCCGGAGGGCGGACATAGGTCCCTTGAAAATTTGCCCGAAAAGCATCCTCAAGCTCTTCCCAACTTCCAATGGTGTTTTCAGGAAGGCTTTTGAGCCAATGCCGGGCTGGCCCTTTAAGCTTGAGGGGTAAGTATTTTATGGCGTGGAGGTCATCTCCTCTGGCCATGTGTATGTGGAGGATATAATCCTCGATCCAGATCCTAGGGTCTGTTGTTCTGTCATATGCCTCTATGTTTACAGGCTTGAATCCCGCTGGAAATTCATGATCCAGCACCTCATCGGTGAAACATAGGGGGTGTGCGGCACCCCTGTATTTGGGTGTGCCGTGATGTTCAGATATTTGTTGTGTTGCATTGCTTACTAGAGCTTGCTTTCTTGGCCCGTATATAGTTGCATTGCTTACTAGAGCTTGCTTTCTTGGCCCGTATATAGATCTGGCTGGGCCGTCTTTTTGATGCGGATCCTTTGGTAGATCGCATGCCAGCTTGTGTGCGGCGCCGCTTGCCGCTCCATGCTGGCCATGCAGTCGTCCATCCGATCGGATGGCTTTCCTATTTTTTGACTGCGGGGGCTCTAAGGCCTCCTCGTCAAATTCAGGCAGTAGCTTTCGCTTTGGATAGCTTTTTGTGCAGCGACTGCCGGCATATTTGTCTGCGGTGTTGCGTACTTTGCTCCATCTGATTCTGAGTGCATCTTCCGCAGTTTTGAGTGTCCGCTTCTGCTTTTTCAGGCTATGCGTAGTGGCGACGAGCCTTTTGTGGAGGTTCTTCTGTTCCATGAGTTTATCCGGCGTAAGGTCATCCGGACTGTTGTTTTCACCGGGGACGGGGTGTTCGGTTTTTTTATCCAAGTTTCCCTATTCGGACGCTTGCTCGAAGGCATGTTCGTCGTCCGCCAGCTCATCCTGCTCTATGGCTTGGTCTGTATGGCTGCTGTCTCTGTCGAGGTGGGGCTTGGAGCGGCGCTTACGTCGCCGCTTTGATTGCTTTTCGAGTGAACGACCCCTCGTTGCATCCCTGTGTTCCTCGTCGTCGCTTCCTTTGGGTGTGTCCACCATGTATACATCATGAGATGAGGTGGCTGTCCAATGCCTTATAGGCGTTGGTTCGTGTTCATCTCCTACATCGTCGTCCATACCGTCGATGTCTTCAGAGTCGAAGTCAAGCACGTCGTTTAAATTATCGACAGTGGCTACGGAGTGGGTGGTGGGTGGGCTTTGAATTTCTTCATCATCCGCATCCCAACCTTGTTGACCATAGTCCGACTAGGGCTCTCCTGATAAAGAGAGAGACTTTAGTGAATTCAGAATATCGCCGAAGGGCGAGTGCTGAAAGATGTCCGCGGCGGTGAACTCCATGATCGGCGCCCAATCGGGTTCGATCGGTCGGGGCGCGGAGGGCTCAGAGTCTGGAGAGGAGTCCGGCTCCTTGGAGTCACGGGCTTCACAGAGAATAGGGCTGGTGTTCGGCTCAATCGCCGTAGAGATTGCAGCCCCCGAGGCGGTGTCTATCCACCCATCCTCGATTGGTGTGATCGGCTCCGGGCTAGGGGTCGGAGCGGACACAGGTGCGGCCTCCAGGGCACTGTTTGGCGGTAGAGCTAAATCATGCCCATCGTGACAGTGCGGCGCGCTCGGCTATGGCTGGAATCCGTCGAAGGTCAAGTCTCCATGGATGTCGGCCGTGTAGTTCAAACTTCCAAATCTGACCTAATGGCCAGGGGCGTAGCTTTCGATCTGCTCCAGATGACCAAGCGAATTGGCCCGCAGTGCAAAGCCGCCGAATACGAAGATCTGTCCGGGGAGAAAAGTCTCACCCTGGATCGCATCGCTGTTGATGATCGGAGAAGCCATCGGGCCTAAAAGTGACGACACAGAGGAACTCTCAATGAAAGCACCAATGTCGGTGTCAAAACCGGCGGATCTCGGGTAGGGGGTCCCGAACTGTGCGTCTATGCCGGATGGTAACAGGAGGCAGGGGACACGATGTTTTACCCAGGTTCGGGCCCTCTTGATGGAGGTAAAACCCTACGTCCTGCTTGATTAATATTGATGATATGGGTAGTACAAGAGTAGATCTACCACGAGATCAGAGAGGCTAAACCCTAGAAGCTAGCCTATGGTATGATTGTTGTTCGTCCTACGAACTAAAACTCTCCGGTTTATATAGACACCGGAGAGGGCTAGGGTTACACAGAGTCGGTTACAATGGTAGGAGATCTACATATCCGTATCGCCAAGCTTGCCTTCCACACCAAGGAAAGTCCCTTCCGGACACGGGACGGAGTCTTCAATCTTGTATCTTCATAGTCCAGGAGTCCGGCCGAAGGTATAGTCCGGCCATCCGGACACCCCCTAATCCAGGACTCCCTCACTTGTCCTCAAGCAATTCAGTTGATAAACTGAAAGTGATAAAGCAAAACTTTTACAAACTCTGTTTGCTCTTGTTGTTGTAAATATGTAAAGCCAGCATTCAAGTTTTCAGCAAAGATTATGAACTAACCACATTCGCAATAACATTTAGGTCCCATGTTTACTCATATCAATGGCATAATCAACTAGCGAGCAATAATAATAAATCTCGGATGACAACACTTTCTCAAAACAATCATAATATGATATAACAAGATGGTATCTTGCTAGCCCTTTCTGAGACCGCAAAACATAAATGCAGAGCACCTTTAAAGATCAAGGACTAACTAGACATTGTAATTCATGGTAAAAGAGATCCAGTCAAGTCATACTCAATGTAAACTAACAGTAATGGATGCAAATGACAGCGGTGCTCTCCAACTGGTGCTTTTTAATAAGAGGATGATGACTCAACATAAAAGTAAATAGATAGGCCCTTCGCAGAGGGAAGCAGGGATTTGTAGAGGTGCCAGAGCTCGGTTTTGAAATAGATATGAATAATATTTTGAGCTGTATACTTTCATTGTCAACATAACAACCGAGAGATCTCAATATCTTCCATGCTACACATATTATAGACGGTTCCCAAGCAGAATGGTAAATTTTATACTCCCCCACCAGCAACAAGCATCAATCCATGGCTTGCCCAAAACAACGGGTGCCTCCAACTAACAACAATCCTGGGGGAGTTTTGTTTGCAATTATTTTGATTTGATTTGCTTAAGGCATGGGACTGGGCATCCCGGTGACCAACCATTTTCTCGTGAGTGAGGAGCGGAGTCCACTCCTCTTGAGAATAACCCGCCTAGCATGGAGGATACAGACAACCCTAGTTGATACATGAGATATTCGAGCATACAAAACATAATGTTTATTTGAAGGTTTAGAGTTTGGCACATACAAATTTACTTGGAACGGTAGGTAGATACCATATATAGGCAGGTATGGTGGACTCATATGGAACAACTTTGGGGTTTATGGAGTTGGATGCACAAGCAGTATTCCCGCTTTGTACAAGTGAAGGCTAGAAAAAGACTGGGAAGCGACTAGCTAGAGAGCGACAATAGCCATGAACATGCATTAAAATTAATCAACACCGAATGCAAGCATGAGTAGGATATAATTCACCATGAACATAAATATCATAGAGGCTATGTTGATTTTGTTTCAACTACATGCGTGAACATGTGCCAAGTCAAGCCACTCGAATCATTCAAAGGAGGATACCACCCTATCATACCACATCACAACCATTTTAATAGCATGTTGGCATGCAAGGTAAACCATTATAAGCTCCTAGCTAATTAAGCATGGCATAAGCAACTACAATCTCTAATTGTCATTGAAAATATGTTTCTTTCATAATAGGCTGAATCAGGAATGTTGAACTAATCATATTTACAAAAACAAGAGAGGTCGAGTTCATACCAGTTTTTCTCATCTCAATAAGTTCATCATATAATCATCATTATTGCCTTTCACTTGCACGACCGAATAGTGTGGATAATAATAATAGTGCACGTGCATTGGACTAAGCAGGAATCTGCAAGCATTCAATTCAAGAGAGAAGACAAGGTAATATGGGCTCTTTGTTAGATCAACAATAATGCATATGAGAGCCACTCAACATTTTCATTATGGTCTTCTCCTCTCGACCCCCAAAGAAAAGAAACAAAACTATTTACACGGGAAAGCTCCCAACAAGCAAAAGAAGAATGAGAAATCTTTTTGGGTTTTCTTTTTAATTACTACTACTACAGGCATAGAAATTAAACTAACTAAAAGCTACAACTAATTTTTTTGGTTTTTATTAAGGTTTATTAAGGCACACAAGAAGAAAGCTAAAAGGGAAATAAACTATCATGGATGATACAGTGAAAAAGTATGAGCACCAACAACTAGCATGCGTGTGTGAACATGAATGTACTATCGATGAGAAATACATACTCCCCCAAGCTTAGGCTTTTGGCCTAAGTTGGTCTATGCCCATGGATCAAAGTAGCCCTCTCCGGTGTAAGGGGGAGTGTCCTCTGGGTGCCACTAGTTGGCAATCTCCTCCGGTTTCCACAGGTACCGCGACCAATTAAGCATCTACTAGCAAATATTGCAAAGTAACGTAGAACAGGAAAATGTATGCTAGTGATTCTTGCGTCGGAAACTTTCCCCGTTTCCCCTACAGCAATCATATCAATAAATCCATCCACATCATCACGAAGTGGTTCCTCTACGCTGCCCTCAAAAGGTATTAAACAAACCCGACAAAAATTACGAAGTGACATCTCCTTATGCTCATCATATAAATAAAATTCCACCGAAGGTGGTGAGCTCCTAGCATGGGAATGAAAGTTTTGCACAAATATATTGGTGAGTAAGAGATACTGTCCGCGTTGGTCGTGGAGGAAGGCGGTGAGGCCTGCAGTCTCAGCCAAATAATAAAAATCTTCATGAATCCCGGCTTCTCTCAAGAAATCATCACAAGTCCATTCACACGGCCGAACGTCCGCAGTACGAGGGAGATTATACTTGGGCTTCTTGTTCTCTTCACTTTGTTTATCCTTCGAGCTTCGACTCGATGAGCCCCTCAAAAATCTCTTCATCTTTTTCTGAAAATTTCTGAAATTTTTAGGAACTCAAAATAAAAGTGAACCAAAATCAACAAAATTGATAGAAACTACTCCCACAAGTGCCTAGAGACTATATCATGCATTAGAACTACTTGGGACCATATAAATTTGACATGCAAGCTCAAGAACAGGGTCACCTAGGCAGCAAATTTTTTCAATGAATAAAGAACTAGAACAAAAATTAATTGGACCATTGGAGGAGTCACATACCAAAGAACAATCCTCCAAAGCAGTTTTGTGAATGGAGCTTTGAGCTAGGAGATCGAAAATGGCAGCAAGATGAGCTAGAACTCGTGCTTGAGCTGGTTGGTGATTTTTTTGGGAGGAAGAAGGAGTGTGTGGTGGCTGGAATAAGTGGAGGGGGGCCACCAGGGGCCCACGAGGCAGGGGGCGCACCCAGGGGGTGGGCGCGCCCTGGACCCTCGTGTCCAGGTGCTTGCTCCACCTGGTGTGTTCTTAGTGCCAGATATTCTCAAATATTCCAGAAAAAAATCATATTAAATTTTCAGGGCATTTGGAGAACTTTTATTTTCGAGGTATTTTTTATTGCACGGATAATTCAGAAAGCTGACAGAAATTACTATTTTTGCTTTATTTAATATAAATAATAGAAAGTAAAGAGAGGGTACAGAGAGTTGTGTTTTCTAAATTCACCCATCTCATGTTCTTCAAAAGGAATCCACTAACAAGGTTGATCAAGTCTTGTGAACAAACTCATTCCGAATAACATGGAACCGGAGAAATTTCGAATAACACTATGTTACCTCAACGGGGACATGCATGTCCCCAACAATAAGAATATCATATTTCTTCTTGACAGTAGGAAGAGGAAATTCAAAACCTCCAATAGTAATCGATGGAATTTTTCCAATAGAATTGATACTATGGACTTGAGGTTGTTTCCTCGGAAAGTGTACCATATGGTCATTACCATTAACATGAAAAGTGACATTGCCTTTGGTGCAATCAATAACAGCCCCTGCAGTATTCAAAAAGGGTCTTTCAAGAATAATAGACATACTATCGTTCTCGGGAATATCAAGAATAACAAAGTCCATTAAAATAGTAACGTTTGCAACCACAACAGGCGCATCCTCACAAATACGGACATGTATAGCAGTTGATTTATCAGCCATTTGCAAAGATATTTCAGTAGGTGTCAACTTATTCAAATCAAGTCTATGGTATAAAGAGAGAGGCATAACACTGACACCAGCTCCAAGATCACATAAAGCAGTTTTAACATAGTTTCTTTTAATGGAGCATGGTATAGTTGGTACTCCTGGACCTCCAAGTTTCTTTGCTATTCCACCCTTAAAAGTATAATTAGCAAGCATGGTGGAAATTTCATCTTCCGGTATCTTTCTCTTATTAGTAACTATATCTTTCATATATTTAGCATAAGGATTCATTTTAAGCATATTGGTCAAACACATACGCAAAAAGATAGGTCTAATCATTTCAGCAAAGCGCTCAAAATCCTCATCATCCTTTTTCTTGGATGGTTTAGGAGGAAAAGGCATGGGTTTCTGAACCCATGGTTCTCTTTCTTTACCGTGCTTCCTAGCAAAAAAGTCTCTCTTATCATAATGTTGATTCTTTGATTGTGGGTTATCATGATCAATAGCATGTTCAATCTCTACATCATTATCATTGCTAGGTTGAGCATCATCATGAACATCATCATTAACATTATCACTAGGTTCATGTTCATTACTAGATTGTGTTTCAGCATCAGAGATAGAAATATCATTAGGATTCTTAGGTGTGTCTACAACAGGTTCACTAGAAGCATGCAAAGTCTTATCATTTTTCTTTTTCTTCCTTTTAGAAGGACTAGGTGCATCAATATTAATTCTTTGATAATCTTGCTCAATTCTCTTAGGATGGCCCTCAGGATACAAAGGTTCTCGAGTCATTTTACCACCTCTAGTCATAACTCTAACATCATTATCATTTTTCTTATTATTTAATTCACTGAGCAAATCATTCTGAGCTTTAAGCACTTGTTCTACTTGAGTGGTAACCATAGAAGCATGTTTACTAATAAGTTTAAGTTCACCTTTAACACTAGCCATATAATCACTCAAGTGTTCAATCATATAAGCATTATGTTTCAATTGTCTACCAACATAAGCATTGAAGTTTTCTTGTTTAACCATAAAGTTATCAAATTCATCCAAACATTGGCTAGCAAACTTAGCAGGAGGGATTTTAGCTTTATCATATGTGACGCCCCGAGACCGATGCGCCAGGTGTCTCCCAATTATTCACCGTCGTCGCCATGTCATTCGCTTGCGTGTTGCATCTTGTCATGTCATCATGTGCATTGCATCATCATGTTTTCAAAACTTGCATCCGTCCGGGTTCCCCCAGTTCCGCCCGTTGTCCGTTCTGAGCCTAGACACACTTGCACGCGCTCGCGGCATGTCCGAAATAGTATTTTATAAGTGGCTGAAAAATGTTCTCGGAATGGGTTTAAAATTGGCGTGCGGTGTTGTTTTGTTGTCAGTAGACCGCCTGCCAAGTTTCATCACATTCGGAGTTCGTTTGATGCCGCAACGGATAACTATAGCGGCATTATAGTCGGTCTATCGTCAGACGTTTTCGGTCTCCGGAAACAGTCATCGGGCCTCTCTCACTTCTCTTCTCTCAGCCCGAGGCCTTCTGCACAGTCCACTACCTACCGCCAGGCCCAAGCTAACCTCTCTCGTTAGCCCGCGGCCCTCCTCGCGCGCGCGTCCGAAAGCTGTCCCGGACCCGACCCCGCGCAGTCGTCACCGTTGGATTCGGATCATCCCCAAACATCTACAAAACATCGCCGTTTTCTTTTTTCCGGCTCCCTACCTATTTATTCTGGGCCATCCGATTGCGATTGGAGGGATTCAAACGACCCTACCCAAATCCACTCGGTATATATATATCCGGATCAAACCCTAGTCCAATCCATCCATCCCCTCTCCGCCGCCAGCCGACCAACTCCCTCCTTCCTCGGGATCCTCCCAGATCCATCGAACCAGCCACCTCCTCCTCGATCCAAATCCTCGCCTATCCAGACGCCGCTGCCACCCTCTCCATTTCTCTCCGGATCACCAACAAGCCAATCGCTAGAGCTCACCTCCAGATCTACAAACCCATCCATCCATCAGCCATGAGGGCCTCCCCTGCCTTCTCGCTCGGTCTGGATCGTAGCCCGAGCGAGAAGAGCTCGCTCCTGAACCAGCGCACTCCTCGGCGCCTCCGAGCACCTTGCCACCAACCCTCGCCGGCCATCGGAGCCCTCGCCGTGCGCGACCGTGCCGCAGGACCAGACCGCCCCTTGCTCCTCTTCCTTCTTCCTTTTCCTCTAGCTCCTTTTCCTTCTCTTTCTCTATGTCTCACATCTCTCCCGCTCACAGGATGCCATGACCGAGACGAGCTTGAGCTCAAGCTCGGGTTGATCCGCCCGTCTCTGTCCGGCTTCTTCCGCTAGGAGCACCACTGCGTCGACCGTCGTCTTCCTCGCCTACGCTCGCTTCCACAAGGACCCGGAGAGCTTATTCCTCGACGTCCACCTCCCCTGCACGCGACGTCGCCGCTGCTTGAGCCCCAAGTCCAGACACTGTAGGTGTTGCCCCACGTCCTGCTCATCTGCGCTTGGAGATGAACGCATCGAGCGCGCCTTCTCGCGTTGACCGTGCCCTGCCAGTGCCAGGTCGCCCCGTCCACGACGCCCCTCCTCCGGCTCGACCCCGTTTGCCGAGCTCGAGTCGCATTGACTCCCCTGCATCGCCATGTTGCCGCGTTAGTAGCCGCTGCTGCCGTGGTCTTCTCCATCGCCAAGTCCCAGCACCTGCAGCCCTCCGCCTCGCCTATATCCGAATGGGTCCGTGCCCTCCCACATCGCCGGCAGCCGTTCCCGCTGCCAAGTCTGTCGCCGTGAACCTGTTGATGCTCTGAACCTCGTGCCCCCTCCGCTGTCTGCTTCGTTCAGTCAAGCAGAGCGCTCGCCCGGGCTGTTGACGCGTCGCCCTTCCGTGTGCGCTGCCGCACTACCTGCAGGCCTTCCGGCGCTCAAGGCCATCCGAGATCCAACAAGGCCCAAAGTGAGTAGCCCCTCTCCACCCCCTCTCCTGTACACTACCAGGCCAACCAGTTTCGGCCCAGGGTGTTTTTTTCCTTGTCTGCGATTTTAGCAATTTTTCTAGGGTTTTGCAGTTTTGCAGAAAAGACCCTCATGTTCATACATTTAATATCTCACAAACTATGCATCACATGTAAAAACTTTATATATGAAAAATGCTTAAAATTGTGTCTAGTTTCATAATATCCAACTTTCAACCATGTTTAAAATGTTTAAACTGCTGTTTGCATTTATTTGCTTAATTGCCATGTTAAAATGCTTTAATTCATAACTAATCAACCGTAGCTCAGATTTAAATAAACTTTATATGTAAATGGGGTAGAAAAATGTCTAGTTTAACATGGTTCACTTTCTTTGCATGTTTAACAACTCTAAAAATTATGTATAGGGAAGAACAGTACCAAATCCATATTTTGCACATGAGGATTTACCGGACTTGTTGCTTGTTGTTCCGGCCTCATTTAAATTTGTCTAGATAGGTAGTTTTCATATGCTTTACCTCTTGCCATGTTAACCAACATTTAATATTGTTGGGTACATAAACGAGATCAAACTAAATAAGTCATGTGGTGTTTCCTCAATATGCAACTCGTTGCATATTGAGCTCCACTTAACTTGTAGTTTTGTTTGTGCATTTTGCCATGCCATGCCTCATTAAACCGGACATGCATCATACTTGGTTGTGCATCATGCCATGTTTACTACATTGTTTGCTTCTTTCCGGTGTTGCTTCTTCGGGTTAGTTCCGATAACGTCGCGTTTGTGAGGATTCATTCGACTATGTCCGTTTGTCTTCTTCATGGACCCTTTCTTCTTCCTTGCGGGATCTCAGGCAAGATGACCATACCCTCGAAATCACTTCTATCTTTGCTTGCTAGTTGCTCGATCTATTGCTATTCCGCGATACCTACCACTTGCTATATCATGCCTCCCATATTGCTATGTCAAGCCTCTAACCCTCCTTTCCAAGCAAACCGTTGTTTGGCTATGTTACCGCTTTGCTCAACCCCTCTTATAGCGTTGCTAGTTGTAGGTGAAGATGAAGTTTGTTCCACGTTGGAACATGGATATGCTGGGATATCACAATCTGTCTTATTTAATTAATGCATCTATATACTTGGTAAAGGGTGGAAGGCTTGGCCTTATGCCTGGTGTTTTGTTCCACTCTTGCCGCCCTAGTTTCCGTTATACCGGTGTTATGTTCCTTGATTTTGCGTTCCTTACACAGTTGGGTGTTATGGGGACCCCTTGATAGTTCACTTTGAATAAAACTCCTCCAGCAAGGCCCAACCTTGGTGAAAGAACATGCGGTGTCCCCATGTTTGGTTTTGGTAATTGATGACAATCTCTATGGACTAATGGTTGCCTTGAGTTATATTTGAAGGTTTTGTCCATCGGCTTTTCTTGGAGTACATGTGTTGATTTCAAGGAGAGTTTGAGTCAACCAAGGTGCTATTCAAGGAACTACCTAAAGATTGGTCTTGTGAGAGGTTGATCAAGACTAAGTTAAAGACTGAATCAAGATGATCAACCCACAAAGCGTAGAAGATGTACCGAGAGGGATCAAGTGATCCCATGGTATGGTAAGCATTGCCAATTACGCTTTGTGTACTAACCCATGGTCTTCGTGAGGGTTCTTTGTGGGGTTAGGTTGCGGTGTGCAGGTTCAAGTGGAGCATCACAAAGAGATCAAATGCTTGAAGCTTGCCGTCCTTTGTGGTGACAATGGACTTGTGAAGATGTGCGGAAGAGTGGCTCACCCATAGTGGAGTATGGGGGAGCAATCAACTAGTCTTCATCAAGTCAACACAATCAAGAAAGGTTGCGCTGTGCAAGTTTAAGTGGAGCATCACGAAGAGATCAAATGCTTGAATCTTGCCATCCATTGTGGTGACAATGGACTTGTGAAGATGTGCGGAAGAAAGGCTCACCCATAGTGGAGTATGGGGGAGCAATCAACTAGTCTTCATCGAGCCAAGACAATCAAGAAAGGTGGTCCAACTTGAGGAAGTCAAGATCGTCATCATCTAGCTCAAGTGGACTATGTGCAAGGAAAAGGTTTGCCCTTGATAGGTTTTCTATTTTACCGGTCTCATAGTGGTAGTTGGGAGACCGGGTTGTAGGATCGATTGCCGTACTATCAAGGGGGGCTCTCTAGGGAGTAGCTTGATCATATCATTCGTCGAGAGCTCAAACCATTGCATCCTTGCATCATATTTCTTGGTTCTTGTTTGGTTCTCTTTGAGAGTCTTAGAGCTTATGGTCATCTTGATGACAAGCTCGAGTTCATCGAAAACGGAGTTCACATGCTTCTTCTATGATGTTTTCGATGTTGGAGGTTTTGCCGGTTCTTCTCGGTTGGAGCTTTCTCTCCTCTTTTTGTTGGCATACCTCCCCTGCCTCTTCTTACTATAACCAGTCGCTGTTTTGATGCTACTCGTCGTCTTGTTTCCAACAAGCTTGAGTTTGCTCAATTCGGAGCTCATATGCAGAAGTTATGGCAGTTCTTGTTTTCTTGGAAGTGGTTTTTGTCTGGTCCCAGCGGTAGTACCGCGAGCCCCAGCGGTAGTACCGCTTGGAGCTCTCAGCCGTTGTACTGTTGCTTCCGGGCAGTGGTACCGCCAACTTGCTCAGCAAAGACTTGGGCGGTTGTTCCGGCCAGGCACCGCCCAAGTACCGGTCAGGCCTCTGTTTTGATGCGGTTCTCGGGCGGTGGTGGCCCGGTTGGTCCGGTCGTACCGGTACCACCGGTGTCCGGAGCGGTTCTACCGCTCAGGACTTAGCCGCCCGAGCGCTCAAGGCCATGCGGTTGCACCGGCCCGGTACTTCTCGACTACCGCACTCAGGGGTGACTCCCTTCTGTTCCTATGTGGTGGTTGAGCGGTGGCTGGGCGGTTGGTCCGGTTGTTCTTCTCAACCGGTGCTACCGCCTGGTCGCCCGGTTGTACCTCCTGGTAGGGTTCTCCACGTATACTGTGAGTCCCGGTTGTACCGGGACCAGGAGCGGTAGTACCGCTTGTGTGCGGGCTGAGCACATAACGGTTGGATTTTCCCCCTCTTATAAAAGGGGGTCTTCTTCCCCATTGAACCTTATCCTTTGAGCTCGTGTTCTCCCCCCATTGTTGACCTTCTTTGAGCTTGCTAACTCTCAATCCCTCCATGGATTCTTGCTAGTTTTTGAGGGAAAAGAGAGAGGAGATCTAGATCCACATTTCCACCAATCACTTTCTCCTCTATGTGAGGGGAACCCCTTGGATCTAGATCTTGGAGTTCTTGGTGTTCTCCTTCTTGTTCTTCCTCTCATTTTCCTCCGTAGCATTAGTTGCTCTGGTGGGATTTGAGAGAGAAGGACTTGGGCACTCCGTGTGCCCTTGCCATTGCATTTGGTGCATCGGTTTGAGTTCTCCACGGTGATACGTGGAAGTGAAGTTTGAGAAGCTTATTACTCTTGGGTGTTTGGGCACCCTAGAGCTTGTTCCTCTTGGGTGCCTTGGCGCCCTAGACGGTTGGTGTTGTTCGGAGCTCAATCATTGTGGTGTAAAGCTCCGGGCAAGCGTCGGGGTCTCCAATTAGGTTTTGGAGATCGCCCCGAGCAATTTGACGGGTAGCGGTGACCGCCCCCAAGGGTTGCCAAAGTGTACGGGTTCAGTGACCGCCCCAAGGGTTGCCATTTGTACGGGTTCAGTGACCGCCCTCAAGGGTCCCTTAGTGGAATCACGGCATCTTGCATTGTGCGAGAGCGTGAGGAGATTACGGTGGCCCTAGTGGCTTCTTGGGGAGCATTGTGCCTCCACACCGCTCCAAACGGAGATTAGCATCCGCAAGGGTGTGAACTTCGGGATACATCATCGTCTCCTCGTGCCTCGGTTATCTCTTACCCGAGCCATTTACTTATGCACTTTACTTTGTGATAGCCATATTGTTTCTTGTCATATATCTTGCTATCACATAGTTGCTTATCTTTCTTAGCATAAGTTGTTGGTGCACATAGGTGAGCCTAGTTGTTTTAGGTTTTGTGCTTGGCTAATTAACCGCTAGGTTTATTCCGTATTTGTTCAAGCCTAAACCGTAATTAATTTTTAAACGCCTATTCACCCCCCCTCTAGGCGACATCCACGATCTTTCAATTGGTATCAGAGCCTCGTCTCTCTTTATAGGGCTTAACCGCCTAGAGAGTGAGGATGTCGACTAGGGGATTAGGATTCTCTGACACTCTTAGTTTCGATGGCACAAATTTTGATGGTTGGGTAATTCGCATGCTTAATCTCTTTAGGTTCATGGACCCAAATTTAGAGCGAATTGTAGATACGGGTTTTTCTCCTCCAAAGGATCCTCAAAGATTATCTTTAGAGGATGAGAAAAACTCTTATCTCAATGCTCAAGCTTCTAATGTGCTTTTCGATGCTTTGAGCAATGTAGTTATATTTCAACTCATGCCGTTCCGGGATGCTCATGAGTTGTGGACAAAGCTTCAAGATAAATATGGCGTGTCCAAGTTTTGTGGGGATGATTGTTACCCCTCCACATCCGGCCATATAGTCTTCTCAACTTCTTCTACTTCACCTACATGTGGATTGCCGCAAGGTAATGTTATGGTGACTAGTGTTGGTCATTGCAATGATGATAGTGTGCTTATCGTTGATGACTCTTCATCACTATCTTGTTGCAATGCTCCATCTTTGTACTTTAGCACTTCGAGCACTCCAAATGTCTCACATGCTTGTGTTGATAGTTCTTGCATATCATGTAGAAATTGCTTGACTAAATCTCATGATGATATGCTTGCTATGCCTTGTTGCCATGATAAAAATGTATCTATTTCCTCGAGTTGTTGTGATAACAATGTAGAGGAAACCCAACACTCCATGGAACAAGATGTGGTTTTAAATGGTGCTTCAAGGGATCCTACATCATCATCTATTGCTTTTTTCCTTATGGCTAAGGCTTCAAAGGTATCTCCTACTTTGAAACCCAATATGTCTCTTGATGATGATGTTGATGCTAATGATGATGAGGATAATGATGAAGAGAATGATAATGTTGCCTCCTTAAAAATTAAGGGGGAAATAGTTTTTAAAGCTCTTCATAAAAATAAAATTGCTCATTCCAACTTCATGGAAATCATGTCCATTGCCATTGAGGGCAAGAATTATATTGATGAGTTGTAATCTCGTCTTGAGGAGCATGAGGTCACCATTGATAAAATGGAAGGTTATGAGCGTGATTACGCAAATGAAATTGCGGACCACTCTCAAGCCCTTGAACTTGAACAAACCACCAAGGAATCTCTTGAGGAGACTTTTGCTCTAGAATTATCTAGAGTGAGGGAATCTCGTGATAGAGCTCTTGAGGTGGCCAATGATTTTGAAACTAAAAATGAGGAGCTTGAAGTTGCGCATGCTAAACTCCTTGAGGACTTTGAGCACCTCGAAAATGGCTCAAGGGTCATTAAGAGTGAGCTCATCAAACTCACCGAGTCTCAAGCTCAACTTAAAGCTTCATATTCTAAAGAGCTTGCCAAGTTGTCTTCTCCTCTTGTTGCTAATGATGATGCTTGTGCTACTAACTCTATCTCTTGTGAAGCATCCATATTGAAGGAGAATGTTGAGCTACGGGCTCAACTTGAGTTGCTATCTAGCAATTATGGAATGTTGGAAGAAAATCATGTAAAGTTCACAAGCTCTCATGATGATCTTCTAGTATCCCATAATGTGCTAAAATTAGCTCATGAGGCCATGCTTGCTAAGGTAACATCTAGTGAGCCTCATGTGGATACTAGCACTACTTCTAGTCAAAATGTTATATTGCCATGTGCTAGTCCTTGTAATTCATCTACTCACAATGTTGGTACATTTTGTGATGAATTGCTTTTCTTGCCTTGTTGCTCTAACGATGAAGCTTATACTTCCTCTAGTACTTGTGTTGAGACTAACCATGTAGAGGAAATCAAAGAGCTCAAGGCCCAAGTCACTTCTTTGAAGAAAGACTTGGAAAAGAGTCATGAAGGGAAATCCACACTCAACAATATCTTGAGTGTGCAAAAATCCCCCAATGACAAAGGTGGACTTGGATTCAACTCCAATAAGAAGAAGAAGTCCAAGATGATTAAGAAGAAGGGCCAAGAACAAGTCAAGAATTCGGCCAAGATTATTTGCTTCAAGTGCAAAGTAGAAGGGCATCATTTTAGATCTTGCCCATTGAAGAAGAAGCCCATTAGTGACAAGCAACAAGGGAAGCGGCCACAAGTTCACTCTCATTCACAACCTCAAGTTGAAGAAATGCCTCTTCCCAAGAAGACTCAAGCTAATGCTTCTCAAGTTGAGAAATCAAGTGAGAAGAAAGTGAAGAGTAGACATTGCTACCTATGTCGTGAGAAAGGTCACCTCGCTTGTTCATGCACCAGTGGTAACTTATCCAACCCAATTATTATTGATGATGTCTATTCTCTTGGGAAGGATAAGGTTGGCAATGTGTTCGCCAAATTTGTTGGTGCTCAAAGTGGTGTCAAGAAAAGAACCATTTGGGTAGCCAAGCCTATTGTGACTAACCTCTTAGGACCCAACTTGGTTGGGGACCAACAAGCTCAAACTTGATCCATAGGTGATGTTGGAGGTCATTGGAGACTTGGCTATATTATGAAGAATTAAGGGTACTTCATCATTCTTATTGTCTCAAGCCAAGTCAATTGAATCATTAAGATTATATCTTATATCCAATGTGCCTCCTTGCGGTAACTTGTACCTCAATTGCTTACATTGAAAGTTACTTGCCCCCTTGCATGTTTTGGTCTTGTTCCTTGCATGTGTTTGTATATGTTGTGCTTCCAACTTTATTATCTTGATCAATCAAGTATGTGTGTGTTGGTTTGCACATCATGTACGTGTGTGTCATGCGTTGAGCCTTTTGCATCTTGTTTATTTCTTAGTTGGCTCTTGTGAGAGATTAATGGAATATCCCATTATGGGGGAGTGATGTGCTTTGTGCACTTCACAATCCTATAAAGGTGGGTACATGGGGAATACCACATAGTATTGATATTACAAGCTTATCTAGTCGCTATGTGGTATGTCTTCTCATGAGAAATTCAAATTCTAAATAGTCCATTAATTATCTCTTGTTGGATCCTTTAATTGCCTCTTGTCTGTCTTTCATTGGTATCACATTATGGGGAGTAATATGCTATGTGTATATTACTAGCCTAGAAAATGTGTACATTTGAGATATTGTCATCTAGAGTTGATATGGTAAGTTATCTTGTTCCTAGGTGGCATGTTAGCTCTACAAGTTGCAATTTGCTTTTTGTTTGGTGTGAAGATGATGTCGGATATCCTTGTTATCTACCGCCGGGAATTATTTCCAAATACTTCTTGTCTTTTGACAATTAGTACTCACTTATGTGTGGTAGAAATTATTGATCATCTTTACATTGGCCTTTGCTATTTATTTTCCCTTTCTCTTGCCAAGGTTTGTATCAACTCCCTTTGTCTTCCATACCACTTGTGGATCTTGTTTATTTCTTGACCTTGTCTAAGTGTTTTCTAGATATAGTGAAAGTGATGATCCCACCTCGTGCATTTTGTATTCAAACGCTAATTCTCTTTAATGCACTAGTCTTGGGGGAGCTATCCTATTCTCTATAAAACACTCATCTTGTGATCCTTATCAAGTGTGTGTTTGTGGAAGTCAAGCCGTTTCTTTTTGGTGCTTTGTGCCATCATGAAACTTTGTAGAGAGCTTGGTTTGTTTGGAACCATCCTCTCTTTTGGGAGTTTGATGTCTCTTCTTTGTGTATATCAATGGATATCTCATTCCTTGTTGTATCCATTATGGATACCCTCCAAGTGATGATTTATTCATTTGGTATCTTTTTTTCCTTGGTTTTTCTTTGTCTTTTGGTATCGGTTCTTGAAAGTCTTGAGCATGCATATTAACTTCGTGTAGTATCTTTGGCATGCTTTCTTTCTTTGACCCAATATATAGGGGGAATTTCACCAAGTCTCAAATTGGATGAGATGTTCATGAAATTCATTTTCATATCTATATGCACTTATTTATGTGGAGTTTGTCCTATGTGTTGTTGGTTCTCTAACTCTTTGGTCCCAATGAGTTTGGGTACCATTTTGTTTGTGTTATTGTTCTAGGAACAAGTGGAGATGCATTGGATGCTCGACTCACTCACAAGGAAGGTGTTGTCACCATGTGCTTATTGGAGTCAAGCTAGGATGATTAATGAACTACTATCTACCTTCAATTGGTATCTACTACATCCTTCCAATGTTAACTCGGTAACAAGTATCTTCATATTCTTCATGCACACATTTCTTGCATCAACCTTGTGAAGGTTGTATCATGGCATGTTATTCATTCATTCTTGTGATACTTGTTCCTTTCTCAAAGCATCCCAACAATGATGTCTTGTTGCTAGTTGTGATGTCTTTGATAGTTGTGTAGTAGGAATTCATTTGTATACAATAAGACTATCTAGCCATGTGCTATGCTTTCAAGCAAATATCTTATTGGTATATTTATGATTTCCTTGTGGATATCTTGTTCCTCGTGTTGCAACTATTTCGGGTGTACATCCTTCTTTGTAGATATATATCATCATGATTTCGTCTACCTAGAATCTTATACACTTGAGAAAAGTTGCATATCTAGTTGATATCCTTTCTTTCACGACCACCTTGTCTTTCGTATGTCATTTCTTTGGTGGCTCCGTGAAAGCTTTTGCCTTGAGTGCGTGTCTTATCTCGTTGCATCTTGATGCACTCTTGTGTGGTGAAGATTATTTTCGTCATGCTTATCTTTACGAGGCTTTTGCCATCTTAATTGGTATCCCTCGTCTTGATGAGGCTTTCATCTTCTATCTTCACCATGGGTTGTCACAAGCATAGGTTCTTTATATGCTTATTAGTAAGCTTGTGAACCCATTTACTTGTTGTGTGTGGGTATGATAGGCCTTGCACCGTGTTGCCTCATTCTTTCAAGACTTTATTGATGCTTAATGCTCATTCATACTTTAGTCTTCTCAAGTGCATTGCCTTGACTCACACACATCATTTTGGTTGAGCCCATTCTTAAGTTGCCTCTTTTACTTGTTGCTCAACCATGTGTTACTTGCAAGTACTAGGCTTAGTTTCCTATATGCTCACTTGCACTTGTTGTAAGTTTCTATTGATTTTGGGGGAGCTATGATCCTACTTTGTGCACTTTGTATCCAAATACAAATCTTCTCTTGCATGCACAAATCATGGGGAGCTTCTCTAGTTTCTCTAGAACACTCTTTTATTCTTATGGCTCTTAGGATATTTAGTCTAGTTGGTTCAATTGATATCCGTTGATTGCTTGCTTCAATCGGTATCTTTTGATTGCTTGATTGCTTGTGTCTCTCTTTGTTATGTCCTTGTGGCATATCATTCCTTTAGCAATCTTTGGGCCTCAATATAGTTTGTCTTCCTCCAAGTGTTTACCGTTGGATATGTGTATTGCATTCCTCTCTCTTGTTGAGAAATACACAACTTATGGAGGAAGTCAATCTATATTGGCCTTCTAAGCTTTTCGCCCATTTTGGCAATCGATGCCAATGGGGGAGAAGTTTTAGAGAGTTTTGTGGAGGTTTCAGAGAGTTTTGTGGAGAAGTCTTTAGAGTTTTCTCCTTGCTTTGGTTTTGTTCCTAAGCATTTGCATCTCATACGCATGCATTATTGGTTGTTGCATTACATGGTGATGCATAATTCCTTGTATTAAACTCTCTTGAAAGTGATTGTCATCAATTACCAAAATGGGGGATATTGAAAGAACATGCGGTTTCCCCATGTTTGGTTTTGGTAATTGATGACAATCTCTATGGACTAATGGTTGCCTTGAGTTATATTTGAAGGTTTTGTCCATAGGCTTTTCTTGGAGTACATGTGTTGATTTCAAGGAGAGTTTGAGTCGACCAAGGTGCTATTCAAGGAACTACCTAAAGATTGGTCTTGTGAGAGGTTGATCAAGACTAAGTTAAAGAGTGAATCAAGATGATCAACCCACAAAGCGCAGAAGATGTACCGAGAGGGATCAAGTGATCCCATGGTATGGTAAGCATTGCCAATTACGCTTTGTGTACTAACCCATGGTCTTCGTGAGGGTTCTTTGTGGGGTTAGGTTGCGCTGTGCAAGTTCAAGTGGAGCATCACAAAGAGATCAAATGCTTGAAGCTTGCCGTCCTTTGTGGTGACAATGGACTTGTGAAGATGTGCGGAAGAGTGGCTCACCCATAGTGGAGTATGGGGGAGCAATCAACTAGTCTTCATCGAGCCAAGACAATCAAGAAAGGTGGTCCAACTTGAGGAAGTCAAGATCGTCATCATCTAGCTCAAGTGGACTATGTGCAAGGAAAAGGTTTGCCCTTGATAGGTTTTCTATTTTACCGGTCTCATAGTGGTAGTTGGGAGACCGGGTTGTAGGATCGATTGCCGTACTATCAAGGGGGGCTCTCTAGGGAGTAGCTTGATCATATCATTCGTCGAGAGCTCAAACCATTGCATCCTTGCATCATATTTCTTGGTTCTTGTTTGGTTCTCTTTGAGAGTCTTAGAGCTTATGGTCATCTTGATGACAAGCTCGAGTTCATCGAAAACGGAGTTCACATGCTTCTTCTATGATGTTTTCGATGTTGGAGGTTTTGCCGGTTCTTCTCGGTTGGAGCTTTCTCTCCTCTTTTTGTTGGCATACCTCCCCTGCCTCTTCTTACTATAACCAGTCGCTGTTTTGATGCTACTCGTTGTCTTGTTTCCAACAAGCTTGAGTTTGCTCAATTCGGAGCTCATATGCAGAAGTTATGGCAGTTCTTGTTTTCTTGGAAGTGGTTTTTGTCTGGTCCCAGCGGTAGTACCGCGAGCCCCAGCGGTAGTACCGCTTGGAGCTCTCAGCCGTTTTACCGCTGCTTCCGGGCGGTGGTACCGCCAACTTGCTCAGCAAAGACTTGGGCGGTTGTTCCGGCCAGGCACCGCCCAAGTACCGGTCAGGCCTCTGTTTTGATGCGGTTCTCGGGCGGTGGTGGCCCAGTTGGTCCGGTCGTACCAGTACCACCGGTGTCCGGAGCGGTTCTACTGCTCAGGACTTAGCCGCCCGAGCGCTCAAGGCCATGCGGTTGAATCGGCCCGGTACCACTCGACTACCGCACTCAGGGGTGACTCCCTTCTGTTCCTATGTGGTGGTTGAGCGGTTGGTCCGGTTGTTCTTCTCAACCGGTGCTACCGCCTGGTCGCCCAGTTGTACCGCCTGGTAGGGTTCTCCACGTATACTGTGAGTCCCGGTTGTACCGGGACTAGGAGCGGTAGTACCGCTTGTGTGCGGGCTGAGCACATAATGGTTGGATTTTCCCCCTCTTATAAAAGGGGCTCTTCTTCCCCATTGAACCTTATCCTTTGAGCTCGTGTTTTCCCCCCATTGTTGACCTTCTTTGAGCTTGCTAACTCTCAATCCCTCCATGGATTCTTGCTAGTTTTTGAGGGAAAAGAGAGAGGAGATCTAGATCCACATTTCCACCAATCACTTTCTCCTCTATGTGAGGGGAACCCCTTGGATCTAGATCTTGGAGTTCTTGGTGTTCTCCTTCTTGTTCTTCCTCTCATTTTCCTCCCTAGCATTAGTTGCTCCGGTGGGATTTGAGAGAGAAGGACTTGGGCACTCCGTGTGCCCTTGCCATTGCATTTGGTGCATCGGTTTGAGTTCTCCACGGTGATACATGGAAGTGAAGTTTGAGAAGCTTATTACTGTTGGGTGTTTGGGCACCCTAGAGCTTGTTCCTCTTGGGTCCCTTGGCGCCCTAGACGGTTGGTGTTGTTCGGAGCTCAATCATTGTGGTGTAAAGCTCCGGGCAAGCGTCGGGGTCTCCAATTAGGTTTTGGAGATCGCCCCGAGCAATTTGACGGGTAGCGGTGACCGCCCCCAAGGGTTGCCAAAGTGTACGGGTTCAGTGACCGCCCCGAAGGGTTGCCATTTGTACGGGTTCGGTGACCGCCCTCAAGGGTCCCTTAGTGGAATCACGGCATCTTGCATTGTGCGAGAGCGTGAGGAGATTACGGTGGCCCTAGTGGCTTCTTGGGGAGCATTGTGCCTCCACACCGCTCCAAACGGAGATTAGCATCCGCAAGGGTGTGAACTTCGGGATACATCGTCATCTCCTCGTGCCTCGGTTATCTCTTACCCGAGCCATTTACTTATGCACTTTACTTTGTGATAGCCATATTGTTTCTTGTCATATATCTTGCTATCACATAGTTGCTTATCTTTCTTAGCATAAGTTGTTGGTGCACATAGGTGAGCCTAGTTGTTTTAGGTTTTGTGCTTGGCTAATTAACCGCTAGGTTTATTCCGCATTTGTTCAAGCCTAAACCGTAATTAATTTTAAAATGCCTATTCACCCCCCTCTAGGCGACATCCACGATCTTTCACTTGGTTTTACCATTTGCCTCACCACCACCTACTTTTCCCTTGGGAGTCGCGCTCCCGAGGGTCATCTTTATTTTAACCCCCCCGGGCTAGTGCTTCTCTAAGTGTTGGTCCGAACCAGAGCCACTTGCGGCGCCACCTCGGGGAAACTTGAGGGCTGGTTTTAGCTGTACGTAGTGTTCATCCAGTGTTGCCTTGAGAATAAGATATGTGCAGCACCTATCGGGATGTTGACGCATCGGGCGGTCTTGCTGGTCTTGTATTACCATTGTCGAAATGTCTTGTAACCGGGATTCCAAGTCTGATCGGGTCTTCCTGGGAGAAGGAATATCCTTCGTTGACCGTGAGAGCTTGTGATGGGCTAAGTTGGGACACCCCTGCAGGGTTTTGAACTTTCGAAAGCCGTGCCTGCGGTTATGGGCAGATGGGAATTTGTTAATGTCCGATTGTAGAGAACTTGAAACTTAACTTAATTAAAATGCATCAACCACGTGTGTAGCCATGATGGTCTCTTTTCGGCGGGGTCCGGGAAGTGAACACGGTTCTTGTGTTATGCTTGAACATAAGTAGTTTCAGGATCACTTCTTGATCACTTCTAGTTCACGACCGTTGCTTTGCTTCTCTTCTCGCTCTTCTTTGCGTATTTTAGCCACCATATATGCTAGTGTTTGCTGCAGCTCCACCTCACTACCCTTTTCCTACCCATAAGCTTAAATAGTCTAGATCTCGCGGGTCTGAGATTGCTGAGTCCTCGTGACTCACAGATACTTCCAAACAGTTGCAGCTGTTGATGATACTAGTGCAGGTGATGCAACCGAGCTCAAGCAGGAGCTCGATGAAGACCTTGGTCGTTGCTTTGTTTTGTTCCCTTTTGATCAGTAGCGGAGCCCAATTGGGACGATCGGGGATCTAGCAATTGGGGTTATCTTCTTTTATTTTGGTTCCGTAGTCGGACCTTGATTGTACTCTGGATGATGTATGTTTAACTTATATTTGTGTGAATTGGCGATTGTAAGCCAACTCTTTATCCCTTCCTTATTCAGTACATGGGATGTGTAAAGATTACCCCTCTTGCAACATGCCTACCATGCGGTTATGCCTCTAAGTCATGCCCCGACACGTGGGAGATATAGCCGCATCATGGGTGTTACAAGTTGGTAATCAGAGCCATCCCCGACTTAGGAGCCCCCTGCTTGATCGAATCGCTGACGATGTTGAGTCTAGAAGAAAATGTTTTTGAGTCTTAGGATTATATATATCGGAGAGTAGGAATCTTTTTACTCCTCAGTCCCTTCGTCGCTCTGGTGAGGCTTCCTGACGTAGAGTTTTGACTCTTCTCTTCTCAAATTTCACGAAATTTTTTTAGGATCACGCAGGTATCTTGGAATCGTTTCGATGGTTTTGTGACGAGAACATTGTTCTTGGTGTCTCCTGACATTTAGGGGTTGTGGCAGTGTCCCGGGGAGTTGAGCTCCGAGGTGTTGTCGTCACAATTTTATCGTTGCAGTTCTGGAATACCTGAGTTCGCCGACATAGAAAATCTCTTTTATGTAGTTGTTAGTGAGATAACCTCGACGCCACCCAGTACTGGGGCGGGAGTTTGGGAGTATTGCCATAACTCGTATAACAGATGCTTTTCGAAGGTTGAGGTAAATGATTTCCGAAGGTTTCTTGGTTATGTGTTGAAGGATGGATACAGCTGGATGTAGGATTTGTTAGTTTGGGTGAGATATTATGCTTCCCCTGTATCCCCAACTCCTGATTGCATAACCAGAAAATTTAGGGAGTTTATAAGTGGGAATTCAAGTAGCTCATAGAATATCTTTCCAACAGACACATGATACGATATGGGATCTGTCATATGTTTGTTTCCGGCTTATTTCCTAAGTCAATCCTTTGTTTTTGTTTTGGTTTGTGGTATTCGAGTTGCTTCGAAGTCAAATGTTGATTCCATGCCTCTTTCTAAGCGGTGTTATCATATTCCTATGTGAATACAAATCCTTCTTGATCATCGAGATTGTCATGTCAATTCTTTCCAACCGATGCGATTCTCTTCAAGATGATCCTACATTTTTTCCTATTCGCAAGATCCAATATCAGTTTTCGTCAACGGTGTTTGTTTCATCCGTCTCCAAGTTGCCTTTGTTTTCCTGCCCTCCCACCCTTGTTTCTTCAAGGACTCAGATTACTTAATCAAGTATCCATTTTATTCATGTGAAGTCTCTTCATTCTTTTAGATCAATGTTCTTATCCGGTGATTCTGAGGAAGATACTAACGGAGCTTCAAGTTCACCATTCTTCGTTCTATTTCTTTTCCGGTGGATTCAATTCAAGCTTTGTCGATCATATCCTGTCCTCGTTTCAAATGTTTTCTCATGCCGATGCACCTCTTAATCATTCACCTCTCGCTATTCAATTGTTCCGGAGTGCTGAAGATATCTCAGAAGATTCATGTTTCCATTCTCGATCCATTCAAATTATTTTGAGTTTGTTATCTCATCCAAGCCATTTAAATCAACGGGTGCAATTTCTCTTTTAAACATTCAACGGTGTTTCTCTTGAGTGGGCCCTAACCCACAGGTCTTTTCCTAGGATCTTACCCGACTCTTCTAATTTTTTTCGGAGTTATTCTCAAATTCATTTCAAAGTTGACGTAATAATGAATTATCATCAGTCATATGTATTTCTCCAAGATCTTTCAAATTCTTTCATCGTTGGTTCAACCTTTCTAATTTTTCATTCCGGAGTACCTCAAAATTCATGGTGGTGTTTCTCATCGTCATTCTCTGCATTTGAAGACCAAAGAAGAGTTTCTCTCAAATCTTGGTCCGTTCTCTCGAAGATGCGTAGTTCAAGCTTGATGACATCTTCTCATAATTATTTCCGCTTGTGAGAATTCTTTTCACCCATCTAGAGCAATTCAGGAGTCTTTTCAGTTTGATTCTCTGAAGTCCATCATCTCAGAATTATTCATTCCAGCTTTCAGCTCTCGTTCTCCAAATCTTACTGGTGCATCATTCAAGTATCCTCTAACCAGCTCGAGATATCTATTCGTTCTCATGCTTCTAAATTCCTCCAAGTATCTTCATTCGTTTTCCAATTCTTCCCGATGAATTCTGCCTTTGCTTCGTTCTTTTTCAAATTCTTACGGTGTTTGTTTAAGATTCCTCTTCCTATGTTCTCATATCAATTCATTTTGTTCTTTCCAATTCTACCGGTGGATCGTTGAAGACCTTTCTCAAGTTTGCGCTATATCTCTCTTAATCCTTTCTACGAGAATAAGTAGTATGCCAAGTCTGTTGCTTGTCATCAATTTAAATTGGTGAAGGATAAGAATAATGTAATTCTTATTCTTGTTTCATCGAGTATATTCAACTCCTTATTCCGGAGGCTAATCAAATTCTCGTTTTCAATTGTTTCATCTTTTCTTTCCCAGAGTTCCAAGACCTCTCAATTATATCACCATGAAGCCCCATCTAAATCGTTGCAAGGCTCCTACCGGAGTTCCTTTCAATGTATCTACCATTTGATCATTCTTACATTACCGGAGTTCTTCATGGAGGTTCTACATGATGGTTTAGCAAGGATTTAATTCCTTCTCGAAGTGCTCATAAATATTCTTTTCAGAGGAGCTCAAGTATTCTTCATCTTGCATTCCGAAGTGCAATTCCTTCTACCTTATCTTTTCAGGTGGTGTTATGTCATTCTTGATAATTTCCCTTCGTGTTTCATGATTCACAAGTTTTCCAAGAGTGACATATCTAAATCCATCATTTTCTCTTTGCTCAAGACATCTTTTCAACCCATCAATCTCTTCTTGGGAGTTATCTTGGGTTATATTTCACCTTAAGCCTTCCCTAAGGATTGTTGCTATTATGGTGCTTATAAATGCCGAAGTTCTTCATTTATCCTCCTGGTGAAATAAGTTCTCGTCTCCTTGTTGATATCAATCCAATCTATTGTTTTTCTTTAGTGGCAGAATTTCACCTCAAGATTTTGAGATGTTTTCCATAAGGCCACAACAAGCTTATCCTTTCGTTGTTGATAGTCCAACAACTCCGTTCTAGCATCTCGTGTAAGCGTGCTCTTTTAAGATCTTGTTTTCCTCCATTCAGTAAATTCATTTCTTTCATTTCTTCCGGAGGCATTGTGATGTTGCACTCTTTGAACCATCATCCCATTTGTTGTCAAAGATCATGTTATTTCCTTTTGCTTATCCATTCAACCGGAGTGTCGTGTTTTCATTCGAGCTCTCTCACCTTATCAAGTTTTACCTCCATTCTCAACCGGAGTGCTGTCTGAAATCTTTCTTACCCCTTGTGCCATTCTATCAATAGTTCCAGAGGCAGTGTGTTGTTGATTTCATCAAGTATCCTCTCATCTTGTCAAGTTCAGGTTCAATTCCTTCCATTCAGTCGGAGTGCTGTCCAATTTATATCATTCTTATTCCTTCTCCATCTTGTTTTAACCGGAGTGTTGTGTCTATCATTCCTCTTGTAACCGGAGTCTCATCCAAGTGCTTTCGTTTTGCCAAGTTTATATTCTTTACCTTCCATTTCCAATCGGAGTGTTGTCGTAATTGATCTTTATCATTCCTTGTACATCCCATTTCAACCGAGGTGCTCGCATCTACTTCTTGTCCATTGTAACCTTTTCTTATGTCTTTCAACCTACAAGGCTCTAGTAATGTTCCTTGTTCCTCTTGTCTAACGGAGTGTTTGCAACTTTTTTATTCTTCATTACATTCTTTCTTTCAATTTTTTCAACCTCGCAAGGTTCTTTAGTTTCACTCGTTTGTCAAAGAAGCAACTTAGTTTCACCCCTCCTCTTCCTCTTCCATTTCTCACCGGTGCCATCCTAGATCTCGAGACGAGATCCTCTCGTAGTGGTGGAGTGTTGTGACGCCCCGAGACCGATGCGCCAGGTGTCTCCTAGTTATTCGCCGTTGTTGCCATGTCATTCGCTTGCGTGTTGCATCTTGTCATGTCATCATGTGCATTACATCACCATGTTTTCAAAACTTGCATCCGTCCGGGTTCCCCAGTTCCGTCCGTTGTCCGTTATGAGCCTAGACACACTTGCACGCACCCGCGGCATGTCCGAAATAGTATTTTATAAGTGACCGAAAAATGTTCTCAGAATGGGTTGAAAGTTGGCGTGCAGTGTTGTTTTGTTCTCAGTAGACTGCCTGCCAAGTTTCATCACATTCGGAGTTCCTTTGATGCCCCAACGGATAACTATAGCGGCATTATAGTCGGTCTATCGTCGGACGTTTTCGGTCTCCGGAAACAGTCGCCGAGCCTCTCTCTCTTCTCTTCTCTCAGTCAGAGGCCTTCTGCATAGTCCACTACCTACCGCCAGGCCCAACCTAACCTCTCTCGTCAGTCCGCGGCCCTCCTTGCGCGCGCGTCCGTAAGCTGTCCTGGACCCGACCTCACGCAGTCGTCACCATTGGATTCGGATAATCCCCAAACATCTACAAAACATCTTCGTTTTCTTTTTTAGGCTCCCTACCTATTTATTCCAGGCCGTCCGATTAAGATCAGAGGGATTCAAACGACCCTACACAAATCCACTCGGTATATATATCCGGATCAAACCCTAGTCCAATCCATCCATCCCCTCTCCGCCGCCAGCCGACCAACTCCCTCCTTCCTCGGGATCCTCCCAGATCCATCGAACCAACCACCTCCTCCTCGATCCAAATCCTCCCTTGTCCAGACACCGCTGCCACCCTCTCCATTTCTCTTGGGATCACCAACAAGCCAATCTCTAGAGCTCACCTCCAGATCGACAAACCCATCCATCCATCAGCCATGAGGGCCTCCCCTGCCTTCCCGCTCGGTCTGGATTGTAGCCTGAGCGAGAAGAGCTCACTCCCGAACCAGCGCACTCCTCAGCGCCTCCGAGCACCTTGCGACCAACCCTTGCTGGCCATCGGAGCCCTCGCCGTTCGCGACCGTGCCGCAGGACCAGACCGCCCCTTACTCCTCTTCCTTCTTCCTTTTCCTGTAGCTCCTTTTCCTTTCTTTCTCTTTGTCTCACATCTCTCCCGCTCACAGGATGGCATGACCGAGCCGAGCTTGAGCTCGAGCTCGGGTTGATCCGCCCGTCTCCGTCCAGCTTCTTCCGCTAGGAGCACCACTGCATCGACCGCCGTCTTCCTCCCCTACGCTCGCTTCCACAAGGACCCGGAGAGCTTCTTCCTCGACGTCCACCTCCCCTGCATGCGATGTCGCCACTGCTTGAGCCCCAAGTCCAGACACTGCAGGTGTTGCCCCGCGTCTCGCTCATCTGCGCTTGGAGATGAACGCATCAAGCGCGCCTTCTCGCGTTGACCGTGCCCTGCCAGCGCCAGGTCGCCCCGTCCACGGCGCCCCTCCTCCGGCTCGACCCCGTTCGCCGAGCTCCCGCCGCGTCGACTCCCCTGCATCGCCTTGTTGCCGCTTCAGTAGCCGCCGCTGCGGTGGTCTTCTCCATCGCCAAGTCCCAGCACCTGCGACCCTCCGCCTCGCCTATATCCGGATGGGTCCGTGCCCTCCCACGTCACCGGCAGCCATTCCCGCCGCCAAGTCTGTTGCCGTGAACCTGCTGCTGCTCTGAACCTCGTGCCCCCACTGCTGTCTGCTTCATTCAGTTGAGCAGAGCTCTCGCCCAGGCATTTGATGCGTCGCCCTTCCGCGTGGGTTGCCGCACCGCCTGCAGGCCTTCCGGCGCTCAAGGCCATCCGAGATCCAGCAAGGCCCAAAGTGAGTTGCCCCTCTCCACTCCCTCTCCTGTATACTACCGGGCCACCCAGTTTCGTCCCAGGGTGTTTTTTTCCTTGTCTGCGATTTTAGCAATTTTCCAGGGTTTTGCAGTTTTGCAGAAAAGACCCTCATGTTCATACATTTAATATCTCACAAACTATGCATCACATGTAAAAACTTTATATATGAAAAGTGCTTAAAATTGTGTCTAGTTTCATAATATCCAACTTTCAACCATGTTTAAAATGTTTAAACTGCTGTTTGCATTTATTTGCTTAATTGCCATGTTAAAATGCTTTAATTCATAACTAATCAACCGTAGCTCGGATTTAAGTAAACTTTATATGTAAATGGGGTAAAAAAATGCCTAGTTTAACATGGTTCACTTTCTTTGCATGTTGAACAACCCTAAAATTTGGGTATAGGGCAGAACAGTACCAAATCCATATTTTGCACATGAGGATTTTTCCGGACTTGTTGCTTGTTGTTCCGGCCTCATTTAAACTTGTTTACATAGGTAGTTTTCATATGCTTTACCTCTTGCCATGTTAATCAACATTTAATATTGTTGGGTACATAAACGAGATCGAACTAAATAAGTCATGTGGTGTTTCGTCAATATGCAACTCGTTGCATATTGAGCTCCACTTAACTTGTAGTTTTGTTTGTGCATTTTGCCATGCCATGCCTCATTAACCGGACATGCATCATACTTGGTTGTGCATCATGGCATGTTTATGTGGTGGTTGTTTACTATGTTGTTTGCTTCTTTCTGGTGTTGCTTCTTCGGGTTAGTTCCGATAATGTCGCATTTGTGAGGATTCGTTCGACTACGTCCGTTTGTCTTCTTCATGGACCCGTTCTTCTTCCTTGTGGGATCTCAGGAAAGATGACCATACCCTCGAAATCACTTCTATATTTGCTTGCTAGTTTCTCGATCTATTGCTATGCCGCGATACCTACCACTTGCTATATCATGCCTCCCATATTGCCATGTCAAGCCTCTAACCCACCTTTCCTAGCAAACCGTTGTTTGGCTATGTTATTGCTTTACTCAGCCCCTCTTATAGCGTTGCTAGTTGCAGGTGAACATGGAGTTTGTTCCATGTTGGAACATGGATATGCTGGGATATCACAATATCTCTTATTTAATTAATGCATCTATATACTTGGTAAAGGGTGGAAGGCTTGGCCTTATGCCTGGTGTTTTGTTCCACTCTTGCCGCCCTAGTTTCTGTCATACCAAGGTTATGTTCCTTGATTTTGCATTCCTTACATGGTTGGGTGTTATGGGGACCCCTTGACTGTTCGCTTTGAATAAAACTCCTCCAGCAAGGCCCAACCTTGGTTTTACCATTTGCCTCACCACCACCTACTTTTCCCTTGGGAGTCGCGCTCCCGAGGGTCATCTTTATTTTAACCCCCTGGGCCAGTGATTCTCTAAGTGTTGGTCCGAACCAGAGCCACTTGCGGCACCACCTCGGGGAAACTTGAGGGCTGGTTTTAGCTGTATGTAGTGTTCATCTAGTGTTGCCCTGAGAACGAGATATGTGCAGCTCCTATCGAGATGTCGGCGCATCGGGCGGTCTTGCTGGTCTTGTTTTACCATTGTCGAAATGTCTTGTAACCGGGATTCCGAGTCTGATCGGGTCTTCCTGGGAGAAGGAATATCCTTCTTTGACCGTGAGAGCTTGTGATGGGCTAAGTTGGGACACCCCTGCAGGGTTTGAAATTTCTAAAGTCGTGCCTGCGGTTATGGGCAGATGGGAATTTGTTAATGTCCGGTTGTAGAGAACTTGAAACTTAACTTAACTAAAATGCATCAACCGCGTGTGTAGCCGTGATGGTCTCTTTTCGGCTGAGTCTGGGAAGTGAACACGGTTCTTGTGTTATGCTTGAACGTAAGTAGTTTCAGGATCACTTCTTGATCACTTCTAGTTCACGACCATTGCTTTTCTTCTCTTCTCACTCTTATTTGCGTATGTTAGCCACCATATATGCTAGTGTTTGTTGCAGCTCCACCTCACTACCCTTTTCCTACCCATAAGCTTAAATAGTCTTGATCTCGCGGGTGTGAGATTGTTTTGTCCTCGTGACTCACATATACTTCCAAACAGTTGCAGGTGTCGATGATACCAGTGCAGGTGACGCAACCGAGCTCAAGGAGGAGCTCGATGAAGACCTTGGTCGTTGCTTTGTTTTGTTCCCTTTTGATCAGTAGCGGAGCCCAGTTGGGACGATCAGGGATCTAGCAATTGGGGTTGTCTTCTTTTATTTTGGTTCCGTAGTCGGACCTTGTCGGATCACGGGTTCCGGCAGACCCTTAAGGTTCGAACACTGGGGTGCGCGCGGAGATCACGCCTTCTACCTCCCCGCCTCGCAAAGATCTAAACTACTGAAAGAACCGCACAAGAGACACAAGGTTTATACTGGTTCGGGCTACCGTTGTGGTGTAATACCCTACTCCAGTGTGTGGTTGGTGGATTGCCTTCTGGGGCTAGTGATGATGAACAATACAAGGAAGAACAGCCTCGCGAGGGTCTGTTCTTGGCTGGGGCGATGAACTGCTAGGAGGAGTTCAGTCACCCCCCCTCTCTCTCTGTCCTTTTCTTCGTTGTTGCTACCCTGGGGGTGGCTAGTCCTATTTATAGGCAAAGGCCCTAGGCCTCTTCCCAAATATTGAGCGGGAAGGGCGCAAACAGTTGGCCAATTCGAAGGGGAACATCTAGCACACTTATCCTGACTAAAGTTGGTCTTCGCCTGTCAAAGGCCCTGTGGTGACGCCGTGCTGGGCTCCATGGTGACCTCCGTCTCGTAGTCTGCCTGGTCTTGGTCTCGTTGCACCGAAATGGCAACCTTTGCCTGATGCCTCGGTACTCCGCGGCTGCGCTCGCCCCCTTTGCACCAAAGAGGAAAGAAGGACGCTGCGCGCGCTGGCGCCCGCCTGGCACCCTCGATCGTCATGGCTTGCGTCATGGGCACCTCGCGAGGTACCCTGCCTTGATCTCTCCGCCTCCTCGTGAGCTAGCCTGAGGAGGCTGCGCCTGAGGATGCACCGTGTCGTCCACCCCGCGAGGCTTGGCTCCTCGCGAGGGTCTTGAGTCTTGTGTTGAGGAAGATGGGCCGCACTGGGCCTCCCTTGAGCCACGCCGCAGGCCGCAGGCAGGCAAGTCTGCGGACCCCTGTTCCCAGAACACCGACAGTAGCCCCCGGGCCCAAGGCGCGCATGGACTTGGCCGTGCCGAGAGGCGAAGGGGCAAGGGCGAAGCGCCGCAGGCCCTAACAGCCTGCGGCCTTGGGCGCCGCGTGGAGGTTGATGGGACGTGGGCGTCTCCACTTCCCCAAGATGCCTCAGTGATCGCGCGAGTTGGACAAGTCCCTGCATGCAGATCGTGTCATGATTACCTGTGATCGTGGAGGCCGGCGGTTGGTCTTCGTCGGCTATAAGTACGGCACCGCGTGTGCCCTTCCAGTCCATTCCTCCTGGCTTCTCCTTCTTCCCGATCCTTGCTCCATCTTGCTGCGATGGCTCCGATCCGCCGGTTCTCTGCAGCGGAGAAGGGAAAGGCTCCTCGAGAGGGGCCAGACCCGCTCCCGCCGAAGAAACGGCTCGCCCCTTGCAGCCGGGGCAAGGAAGACCGTCAGGTCGTGCCGAGGCCCTGGTGCGAGCGGGCTCCACCGGGGTTCCCACTCCCCTTGTATGCCCACGTCGAGGGCCCCGAAGGTGTCGATGCCGATCTCCGCGGTCGGCGCCGTCGTAGGCACCGTCGGGTCACGAAGGCGTGGGTTGTTCCTCCTGGAGTCCATGCCGAGGGCTCCTCTCAAGAGTTCATGCTCCACATCGCCATTCCTCTCCAGTCCTGGATCCGTCTGCCTCCCTTCTTCGCCTCCTTCATCCCTCTAGGAGGGCCCCTGGAGCTCTGGCTGCAGCACGCCGGCTGCAGCGCCCTCGCGACCAAGGCAGAGGTCGTGGTTGCTGCCCCGGGCGAGGTCTACATGTCCCGCGGCTGGAGAGAGATCGCCCGGGTTTGCAGGGAAAGGGGCATCTTCGCGGTCCACCTGGAGTACGATGGCGCTGCGGTGATGTTCTTCAAGGTCTTCGACACGAACGGGCGCCGGCTGGAGCGTTGCTCAGGGAGAGGTGGCCAGGACCTTGCCCTGGTGAGGGCCAGGCCCATCGACCGCTCCCTTGGCGGAGGCGCCGGAGGGTCCAGTGACTCCGGCGAAATCTTCGCGACTCCGGAGACGAGCGACGACAGCTACGAGCCCCCGAGTCGGCGCCGCTCCCGGAGCAGGGCGGGCTCGTCTGGCCGTCGCCGCCCCTAATCTGGATGGGGTTGGCGCCGGCGCCTGACGGCCCACTGTTGATGATGGCATCTTTTGCGGGAGCTCGTGTAGTTAGTATCCCTTAGGATCCGTTCCCTGCGAGGAACCAAAATGTGCCCCACGGGGGCTTGTAAGGTGCCTGTAGTCCCATTTGTTAATACATAACCTTTGCTGCAGAGCTGTGTGAGTTGCTGATTCCGTCGTAGTTCAGTCCTCCCTTTCGCACCTCGCGAGGGCTTGGTGCTCTGCGTCGATAGGTCCCAGTCCCAAGGCGGCGCCAGCCATCGCTGGTATGCTAGGTCGCGATGCCGTGGTCAAGGCCAGGAGGTGAGCGACCCGGGGTCCGGTAAGAGCCCCTGAGTCGCGATTCTCAGGAGGTCCCCTTTGGCGCCCAAGCAGCCGTCGCTTGGTGAGAAAGGGAAGCAGCGTCGCTAGTACGGAATTGCTTTAGGTGCGGGGGTAGTGCCACGGTAGCCAGTGCTTTGGGTGGTGACTTATCTTGAGAATCGGGGATCGCCCCCAGCGCATCGTCGGGTCCATGGGGTAGTTGGGACGGAGTTGCTCGGCGAGGTCCTCACGCGCCCCTTCTCCCTCGCCTCTGCTCCCCTTTCTGCTCTACGTCCTTGGGTCCCGGCCCTCGAGCTGGTCTCAGCCGTCGCTGGTATGCCAGGTCGCGATGCCGTGGACAAGGCCAGAGGGTGAGAGCTGGAGAGCCAGTAAGAGCCCTGAGTCGCGTTGCTTAGGCGCCCCCCCTTTAACGTGCAAGCGGTTCGCGCGGGCGAGGGTGAAGGGACCTCTGTGAGGGCCTCGGCTAGCGCAGTCCCCTCTAGGGATCCTGTAGGTTCATCACAGAAAGAAGATGGGGTTGCCATGGCAATCATCAGTCGATCGTTAGTCGCTCAAGAGCTCGCTGGTTGGAGCAGGTGAGGTGTATCAGGGCACCCGTGAGCCAGCACGGTACTCACGAGGCCCTACCTCTTGGCGGGTTGCCCCTGGCACTCGGCCGTATCTTGAGATGTGTCCCTGCAAAATTTGGTTAGATGCCGGTACTCTACGTCCTTGGGTCCCGGTCCTCAAGCTTGTCTTAGCCGTCGCTGGTATGCCAGGTCGCGATGCCGTGGACAAGGCCAGAGGGTGAGGGCTGGAGAGCCAGTAAGAGCCCTGAGTCGCGATGCTCAGGCACCCCCCTTTAACGTGCAAGTGGCCGACATGGAGAAGAAGGGATGCCGTGGACAGGCATCAAGCAATCAAGCGTGATAGGCGAATGCATAGTTGTAAATAAACGCGAGGGAGATACACGTCGCTGGGCCTAGCCCGAGCGGCTTGGGGATGATGCAGCCCGAGGGGCGCCCCCAACAAGGCAAACTAACGACTGAAAAATAAAAGGGGATACATGCCGCAGGGACGGACCCACGCGGCCTGGGAGTGATGCAACCCTGGGAGGGCGCTCCCAGCTGGGAATGAAGCTTGAAAGATGTCACCTGGGGATGTCGTCGGCGAAGTGGCGTTGGTGCAGCAGACTCGGTGGGCTGCAGAAGCGGATCCTCATGAGCCCCCAGGCCCCGGGGCCTCGGGAGGCTCCGGAGGCACTGGTGGCTCCTCGCGAGCTGTCTTCACCTCCGCCAGGGCCGCGGAACGCCTGTCTTCCTGAGCCTCCATGATGCCCCTCATGAGGCGCTGGTACGCCGCAGCCATGCTCGGCAGGCCGTAAGGCATGCGAACATAGCTGTGGGGTGGACCCCCGCAGCGCCCCACTTGCGAGGGCCAGAGACGCTCCGTCGTGGCGATCTGATTGAGCCCTGGTATGTCGACGCAAACGCGCAGCCCACCATCCTCGCCTGGATGTGGGGCCACAGCTGGTAGACGGCGGCAACCTCTCATGATCCTTGACTCCTGTAGTTCTTGAACGGCCCTATCAATGAACTCCGGTTGGTCTGACCTTCCTTGCCTGGCTCCTTCTCGAGGGAAACGCGCTTCGAAGCACGCCTCCACATGGTGCCCAAGCGCCTCCCTCGTGACCCTGGCTAGGTCGGTGGCCCTCCAGGTGAGAGCCCCCGAGCCCTGCCTGAGGAGGGCGCCGAGCGCGCTTTCCTATGCGATGGAAGGGAGGTCCCCCTGGGCAGACACGGGCCCTGAAGGGCCTGCCTCCTGAGGGGCCGAGCCTGGCGACGTCTTCTTCTTCTTGGGGGTGGTCTCAGGAAGCCTCCTGCTTCCGCGATCTGGGTCTTCTAGCGACGCGGCCTGATAGGCTCGCTCCAGGGAACACACTGCATCCTTCTCTTCATAGGGCACCGTGATGACGCCGCCACTTCCTGGCATCTTGAGGACGTTGTAGCCGTGGTGAGTCACGACCATGAACTTGGCCAGCGCTGGGTACCCGAGGATGGCGTTGTACGGCAGGCGGATGTGGGCGACGTCGAAGTCGATGAGCTCGGTGCGGTAGTTGCTGCGGGCCCCGAAGGTGACAGGGAGGCGGACCTGCCCGATCGGGACTGTGGAACCGTCGGTGACTATGGAGAAAGGCTTGGTTGGCTGAAGCTGGTCATAGGGCACCTGGAGGTTGTTGAATGTTTCCACGGACAGGACGCTGAGCCCTGCCCCTCCGTCGATGAGGGTCCTGGTGACCAGCACGTTGCTGATGACTGGGGAGCAAAGCATCGGGAGGACTCCGGCCATGGCCGCGCACTTGAGCTGGTCTGCTGAGCTGAACATGATGGTGCACGCCGACCACCTGAGGGGGCGCGTTGCTTCGAGCTTGGGGAGAACTGCATTCACTTCGTGGGCAAACTGCTTGAAGATACATTGAGAGGCTGGGGCTTGAGCTCCGCCCAGGATGCAGGCGATTGCGCGCGGCTCTTGGAAACCCCAGCCCCCTCGTCTTGATGGCGGTCTTTGTTCCTCCTTGGCTGAGGCGGTAGTGGAGGTAGTCCTGCGCTGCCATGAGGGCGATCCTCACGAGGCTGATCCCTCTAGTCCCCCTCGCGAGGCAGGTCCCGCCAGCGGTCCTCGCGAGGTTGGTCGCGCCACCCCTGGCGCGGGCCGCGATCTTCCCAGCGTCCTGGGTTTCTTCCTCCTCCTCGGCCGTAACCCCGGTCAGCACGGTCAGGGCGACGGGCGATCCTTCCTTATCGCACGGTGCGGAGTTCTTGACATTCGTTGGTGTTGTGGGTGTGGAGGTCGTGGTACACACAGTACCGGCTGCCCCTGGAGGGTTCGGGCAGATCCTTGCCCCGCTTGGTATCTGGTTCTGCTGCGAGTACGACAGCCCCCTTGCGCTTCACATCCTTGGCCTTGGGCTTCTTCTCTTCTGGGTCCATGGCAGGCAGCTCGAGGAGGAAGAGACGTCCCTCCTCAGCCCTGGCGCACTTGGTCGCCAAGTAGAACAGCTCCAGGGAGGTGCAGAGGTCTTCGTGCATTGCTAGCTCCTCCTTCATCTTGACGTCGCGCACGCCATCGGAGAAGGCCGAGATGATGGCTTCCTCGGACACCTTGGGGATCTTGAGGCGCGCGCTGTTGAAGCGCTGGATGTACTTTTGCAGGGACTCCCCAAGTTGCTGCTTGATGCGGCGCATGTCGCTCACGGCGGGCGGCCGGTTGCGAGTACCTTGGAAGTTGGCGATCAAGCGGGTGCACATCTGGTCCCAGGAGGAGATCGTGCCTGGGGCCAGATTCAGGAGCTAGGTGCGAGCTCCTTCCTTCAGCGCCATGGGGAACCAGTTCGCCATGACCTTTTCATCCCCGCTGGCAGCCTCGATGCCCAGCTCATAGAGCTGGAGGAACTCTGCGGGATCAGTTGTGCCGTCGTAGCGAGGAGGTAGGTCTGGCTTGAACTTGCCGGGCCACGCGACACCGCGCAGCTCGGTGGTGTAGGCACGGCAGCCTGCGGTGGCCACGAAAGGCTTCGGCTGGTGGAGAGCTTGGTCTTGAGGGTCCCCACGCGCTGCAGCTAGGAGCAGAGCGGGGTCTTGGCGTGCCGGAGCTGGAGCAGGGTCGCGGCGTGCCGGAGCAGGGAGCGCCCTGGCAGCTCCTTGCGGGCGAGGGACTTCTTGGCAGCTCCGTTCTTGCTGTGCTGGCACCTGGCGGAGCAGGTTCCGCTCAGGGGCCACGCGCCTTGGAGCCATGGCATCTTCTTGGAGAGGAGGCGGTTGGTACGCCCCCGGAGCTTCATTGCCCGCGCGGGGCGGGGTGCGGCGCAGCGGAGCGGATGGCGCAGGAGAGCCCCCTGCGGCGCGGACGAGCTCAGCGACGCGGCTGAGCCACTCCTCGTAGACGTCGTCGACGGGGCGGTAGCGTAGGAGTTCGTTTGCCGCGATGAGTGCAGCTCGAGCCTCCAAGGGTGCGCGGAGCGCGCGGGACGAAGAGCCGGCTGGGGTGAGCGATGGAGTAGCGGTGCGGCCGTCTTGCCGCACGGATGGATGCTGAGACGACGCTTGCTGCTCGCCCCCCGCCGGGCCGGTGGCGGCGTTGACGGCGGGCGATGGGGAACGACGAGGACGCCCACCGACGGGGGCTGTCTGGGCGACGCGAGAAGCGATGGTGGCCCGGCGCTCGGCGCGGGCCCGACAAGCGTCAGACATGGATGCGACGGTCGGAGGAGAGCGGAGTGGTGGAAGACAGATTCCGGCGCACCCCTACCTGGCGCGCCAAATGTCGGATCACGGGTTCCGGCAGACCCTTAAGGTTCAAACACTGGGGTGCCTGCGGAGATCACGCCTTCTACCTCCCCGTCTCGCAAAGATCTAAACTACTGAAAGAACCGCACAAGAGACACAAGGTTTATACTGGTTCGGGCCACCGTTGTGGTGTAATACCCTACTCCAATGTGTGGTTGGTGGATTGCCTTCTGGGGCTAGTGATGACGGACAATACAAGGAAGAACAGCCTCGCGAGGGTCTATTCTTGGCTGGGGCGATGAACTGCTAGGAGGAGTTCAGGTACCCCCCCCTCTCTCTCTCTGTCCTTTTCTTTGTTGTTGCTACCCTGGGGGTGGCTAGTCCTATTTATGGGCAAAGGCCCTGGGCCTCTTCCCAAATATTGAGCGGGAAGGGCACCAACAATTGGCCAATTCGAAGGGGAACATCTAGTACACTTATCCTGACTAAAGTTGGTCTTCGCCTGCCAAAGGCCCTGTGGTGACGCCGTGCTGGGCTCCATGGTGACCTCCGTTTCGTAGTCCGCATGGTCTTGGTCTCGTTGCACCGAAATGGCAACCTTTGCCTGATGCCTTGGTACTCCGCGGCTGCGCTCGCCCCCTTTGCACCAAAGAGGAAAGAAGGATGCTGCGTGCGCTGGCGCCCGCCTGGCACCCTCGATCGTCATGGCTTGCGTCATGGGCACCTCGCGAGGTACCCTGCCTTGATCTCTCCGCCTCCTCGCGAGCCATCCTGAGGAGGCTGCGCCCGAGGATGCGCCGTGTCATCCGCCCCGCGAGGCTTGGCTCCTCGCGAGGGTCTTGAGTCTTGTGTTGAGGAAGATGGGCCGCACTGGGCCTCCCTTGAGCCACGCCGCAGGCCGCAGGCAGGTAAGTCTGGGGACCCCTGTTCCCAGAACACCGACAGACCTTGATTGTACTCTTGTATTTGTGTGAAGTGGCGATTGTAAGCCAACTCTTTATCCCTTCCTTATTCAGTACGAGATGTGTAAAGATTACCCCTCTTGGGACATGCCTACCATGCGGTTATGCCTCTAAGTCATGCCCCGACACGTGGGAGATATAGCCGCATCGTGGGTGTTACATCATATCTATAGAGAGAGTTTACCTTTACTACCTGTGTCGGGTTATCAAGATCGTGTGTTTCTTCAATAGGTGATGAATTAAGACCATGTATTTCTTTGATAGGAGGTAAATTCTTAACATCTTTAGCTTTTATACCTTTTTCTTTCATAGATTTCTTTGCCTCTTGCATATCTTCAGGACTGAGAAATAGAATACCCCTTTTCTTCGGAGTTGGCTTAGGAGTTGGTTCAGGAAGTGTCCAATTATTTTCATTGGTCAACATATTATTCAATAGAATTTCAGCTTGATCAACTGTTCTTTCCCTCAAAACACAACCAGCACAACTATCCAGGTGGTCTCTGGAAGCATCGGTTAGTCTATTATAAAAGATACCAAGTATTTCATTTTTCTTGAGAGGATGATCATGCAAAGCATTAAGTAATTGGAGAAGCCTCCCCAAGCTTGTGGGAGACTCTCTTCTTCAATTTGCACAAAATTATATATTTCCCTTAAAGCAACTTGTTTCTTATGAGCGGGGAAATATTTAGCAGAGAAGTAGTAAATCATATCTTGGGGACTACACACACAACCACGATCAAGAGAATTAAACCATATCTTAGCATCACCCTTTAATGAGAACGGAAATAATTTAAGGATATAATAGTAGCGAGTTTTCTCATCATTAGTGAACAGGGTAGCTATATGATTTAATTTAGCAAGATGTGCCACAACAGTTTCAGATTCATAGCCATAGAAAGGATCAGATTCAACCAAAGTAATTATATCAGGATCAACTGAGAAACCATAATCTTTATCAGTAATAAAGATAGGTGAAGTAGGATCATATTTCATTCTAGAATTTAGAGATTTTTCTTTCAGCTTAGATAATAGTTTCTTAAGATAACTTCTATCATGGCAGGAAAGAAAGTCTCTAGCAGTTCCTTCATCCATATCATAACCCTCAGGCACAACAGGCAATTCATATCTAGGGGAGAATCTTCATCATCACTTTCATCAATATTATCAGTTTCAATAATTTCATTCTCTCTAGCCCCAGCAAGTTGTTCATCAAGAAATTAACCTAGTGGCACAGTAGTATCAATCATAGAAGTAGTTTCATCATAAGTATCATGCAAAGCAGAAGTGGCATCATCAATAACATGCGACCTATCGGAATCAATAGCATGTGTAGGTGTCGCAAGTTTACTCAAAACAGAAGGTGAATCAAGTGCAGAGCTAGATGGCAGTTCCTTACCTCCCCTTGTAGTTGAGGGATAAATTTTGGTTATTTGATCTTTCAAGTTCTTCATAGTGACCAGCAGATATCAATCCCAAGTGACTCAAAGAATAGAGCTATGCTGCCCGGCAATGGCGCCAGAAAATGGTCTTGATAACCCACAAGTATAGGGGATCGCAACCATTTTCGAGGGTAGAGTATTCAACCCAAATTTATTGATTCGACACAAGGGGATCCAAAGAATATTCTCAAGTATTTGCAGCTGAGTTGTCAATTCAACCACACTTGGAAACTTAGTATCTGCAGCAAAGTATTTAGTAGCAAAGTATTATGGAAGTAACGGTGATAGTTTTGTAGTGATTGTAAAAGTGGCAACGGTAAAGTAAATAAGCGAAGAACAATATATGAAAAGCTCGTAGGCAATGGATCGGTGATGGAGAATTATGTCTGATGCGATTATTCATGCAACGGTTATAACATAGAGTGACACAGAACTAGCTCCAATTCATCAATGTAATGTAGGCATGTATTCCGAATATAGTCATACATGCTTATGGAAAAGAACTTGCAAGACATCTTTTGTCCTACCCTCCCGTGGCAGCGGGGTCCTATTGGAAACTAAGGGATATTAAGGCCTCCTTTTAATAGAGTACCGGACCAAAGCACGAACACATAGTGAATACATGAACTCCTCAAACTACGATCATCACCGGGAGTGGTCCTGATTATTGTCACTTTGGGGTTGTCGGATCATAACATATAGTAGGTGACTATGGAATTGCAAGATAGGATCAAGAACTCACATATATTCATGAAAACATAATAGGTTCAGATCTGAAATCATGGCACTCGGGCCCTAGTGACAAGCATTAAGCATAGCAAAGTCATAGCAACATCAATGTTAGAACATAGTGGATACTAGGGATCAAACCCTAACAAACTAACTTGATTACATGATAAATCTCATCCAACCCATCACCGTCCAGCAAGCCTATGATGGAATTACTCACCCACGATGGTGAGCATCATGGAATTGGTGATGGAGGAAGGTTGATGATGACGATGGCGACGGATTCCCCTCTCCGGAGCCCCGAACGGACTCCAGATCAGCCATCCCGAGAGATATTAGGGCTTGGCGGCGGCTCCGTATCGTAAAACGTGATGAATCCTTCTCTCTGATTTTTTTCTCCCCGAACACGAATACATAGAGTTGGAGTTGAGGTTGGTGGAGCACCAGGGGGCCCACGAGGCAGGGGGCGTGCCCAGGGGGGTAGGCGCGCCCCCACCCTCATGGACAGGGTGTGGGCCCCCTGGCCTTGATTCTTTCGCAAGTATTTTTTATTAATTCCAAAAATAATCTCCGTTGATTTCCAGGTCATTCCGAGAACTTTTATTTCTGCACAAAAATAACACCATGCAAATTCTGCTGAAAACAACGTTAGTCCGGGTTAGTTCCATTCAAATCATGCAAGTTAGAGTCCAAAACAAGGGCAAAATTGTTTGGAAAAGTAGATACGACGGAGACGTATCAATGATGTGCCAAATACTATTGTTTCGGATCGTGATACTAAATTTCTTAGCCACTTTTGGAGATGTTTATGGGCTAAGTTGGGGACTAAACTGCTTTTTAGTACTACCTGTCACCCCCAAACCGATGGACAAACTGAAGTAGTCAATAGAACATTGTCTACTATGCTTAGGGCTGTTTTGAAGAATAATAAGAAAATGCGGGAATAATTCTTGCCTCATATTGAATTTGCTTATAATCGTTCATTGCATTCTACTACTAAGATGTGCCCTTTTGAAATTGTGTACGGTTTCCTACCTCGTGCACCCATTGATTTGTTGCCTCTTCCATCTTCGGAGAAGGTTAATTTTGATGCTAAACAATGTGTTGAATTGATCTTAAAAATGCATGAGTTAACTTAGGAAAATATTGAGCGTATGAATGCTAAATATAAACTTGCTGGAGATAAGGGTAGAAAACATGTTGTGTTTGCACCTGGAGATCTTGTTTGGTTACATTTTCGTAAGGATAGATTTCCTGATTTGCGTAAATCAAAGCTAATGCCACATGCTGATGGTCCTTTTAAGGTGTTAGAGAAAAATAAATGATAATGCATATAAACTTGAGTTGCCTGCAGATTTTGGGGTTAGTCCCACTTTTAACATTGCAGATTTGAAGCCTTATTTGGGTGAGGAAGATGAGCTTCCGTCGAGGAGGACTTCATTTCAAGAAGGGGAGGATGATGAGGACATCAATACCATTGTTACACCCACAGCCCCTGCTGCTATACATATTGGACCAATTACTAGAGCTCGCGCACGCCAATTAAATTATCAGGTACTTTCATTTCTTGGTAATGATTCTAACATTCATGAGAATATGATGCTGCCTAAATTGGATACATTTGTTTTGCTTACAAATGAAGGGCCTGGCATGGATAAGAGGGATGAACACTGGAGCATGAAGCCTTGGACTTTGAAGCCACAATAAGGAGTGCATGAAGCCTTGGACGAAATATACAATATGCCACTTCATAAATTTCATCCAGAGGCTATTCTAGGTGTTGCGTCACCTTATTATTGGGTCAGGCCCATGTTATTTCAAAATACTTAAGTATAGGTTGTTTTTAGAGTCCGTATGTGTGGGGAAACAAGAGTTAGGGTTGGTTTCGGACCCCTCCTCTAGGGGCCACGAAATTCCCCCCTCTTCGTCCATATATACAGCCCGTAGGGCATCGTTTAGACTTTGGGTTTTGTTTAGATTAAAAGTTTGCCATAGCTTCAACTTCGCATACTTCATTTGTGTTCAATGACCAGACAAAGACGTCACAGAACCCCACCTTCATCAATACAGCTTTCATCTTATATTCGCAATATCCAGATTGCAATCTTAGTTTCTTGCCTGTTCTTTGTTTGCTTGCAGGAAATAGACCTTCGTGGTCAGGTTGATCGTGCATCGGCATGGTCAATAACCTCTCGGAGTTGGTTTAGCGATTGCTAAGGCGCGACATCTTCGCACGTTCGTAGTCGAATCATCAAAGTCTACTCCTCTGAAACGATAATCTCCATCTCATCGAAAGACGGGTCACCTTTGCCTCTATCAATTGAAAACAACAAAATAGTTGTATGGGACACGGGACATGGGACATGCCAGCACCATGTGCGTCCACACGTATAAATGGGTGATGCAGAGTATGTTGCCAAGCAACATATCTGCGTTGGTCCCATATTTGTTCTCTTTAAACCTTTTTCCTATGTGAGGGAAGCAAATCTAGTCCTGCACAAACTAACCGACCCCCGCTAGTTTCTTTCCTTTTTCAACAAAGAGATCGATTCCTTACAGATGTGTGTACCGGGTTACCCCCTTTTTCCCTTTTCAACCAACAAAGCGGCTGGATAGCCAGTCTATACTACTTTACCTCCCTCCTTTCCTCATTGAACCACATCCTAGATTCATGCTCCACCCCACCCTACCCTTCTTTCCTGTTTGAACCAAGACCTAGATTCGACTACAGAATCGAAAAAGATTCGCATGCAGCTAGAGCAATGACGGTTTCAAAGAAAGTTATACCTTAGGGTCGTCGGGATGTGGCTAGGCATTTGGCGGGAGGCCGGATCTGCCCACACTACGTACGACAGCGAGGAAGAAGGGGTCGGTGGCCCTCCCGCACAAGCACCGGGTGAAAGAGAACAACGTAGCCGGTAGTGGATTGCCTCCCTCGCTGAAGGAGATAGATTGAATGCTGCACCTCCTCCCCTTCCCGGTGCGACGGGGTCCGGATGGCTCCTTCACCAACTATGAGGGGGAGAGAGAGACAGAGGCCAACACAGTCTTGTTTAGATCTGGTGAAGAGGGTGAGAGACTGTAAATATAGCAAACCCTATCAAAGGAACATTGAGCCTCCAGCGTGTATATATATGTAGTGCAGCGAGGGTGTGGAGAGTGCAAACCCTAGCGAACAAGCGCTAAGGCTCCGTCTTATATAGTACTTGTATATACTACTAATATATAGTGGAGTGGTTTTATTTTGGTCTTCATAACAATTGTCTTAAATTGTGTAAGTACGAAACAAAACTCTTTATTTAACGTACAGGTGAAGAAAACTACTTACGCTCAACTAACAATCCATGCGTCCTGGTTGCACTTCCTGTCCTTCATGTGCGGTAGACTACCCTCCGTTAAGTGAGCAACCACACACGCGCCAAATTATCGGAAATGTGTGAGAGTATGTACAAATAAAGAATTTTAATTTCAATTATTGGAATGTTTGGAGAGTATGTACAGTTTGCCCTCTCCCAATAATTATAGTTTGTTGTGTTCGGCCTAAACTTGGTCCAACTTTACAAAGTTTGACTTCAGTCAAATCTAATATGCAGAGTAAATAAAAATGAAGGACTACTACGTCCATCCGGGTTTTTAGTCCACACTATTTTTTAATCAAAGTATGACCACATATTTAGTTAATAGCTGGACAAATAAAATTACAGGGGAGTTGAAGACAAAGTTGTGAGAAGGCTTAGAAATTAATACAAAACTTATGCTCTTAGTACCAACGTCGATCCTTCTTCGAGAAAACATTTGGTTCATAGCCAATTGTGTGATAAAATTGCAGCAACATGAAAAACGACTGCGTCTCCAATATAACCAAGGTGAACTAATGAAGGATATCATCTTTGTGGGTACAAGGAAAGAGCACTGATGGAAGATAGCTTGCTTTTTGTTCAAAATCGATTAGCCTCACTAGCCGATGCAACCATGAGACGCAACCATGAGCATCGATAGGTCATCATGGTGATGCATCATCCATTTGGCATCAAGTTTGGGTGAGGCACCAATGAAGTTCGAAAAATCCTCACCGTGGTCTGTTTCTTCTCAGTAATCAAGCTCGAGGAAGGAAGAACCACGTGGCAGAGGACAGTGAGGCGGAACAACAATGGCCATCCAAATTTGTGCAGTTCCACTAAAATTGAGGAAGACATGCCCGGGTATGGAGATACGCATCGCTGTTTGCAAAAATATAAAAAAAGGGATATAGTGTTGTTACTTTGTTTTGGCAGTGGTACAAGATTAACATCGACATCTCAATTGTCAATAAGAATTAATGAAAAGTACACTAACAAATAGAAGCATCATGACTATCTTGATGTGAACTAAACCAGGATACCCGAGAAAAAAAGCAGGACAGAAGCATTTATCGATGCCTCATGATTGACATCAGCATTACTTAAAAGGGACATCACTTTACCATGGGCATTGCTTCATTTAATCAGTGATAGTATTATATTAGCAGCAGCAATAGGAGCATATGGACAATGACCGCACAACCACCATGTACTTTTTGTCAAAAAACATGTATGCGTCCACCGAGGCATAAACCAAGACAACTTTTCGAGTGGCCTTTCCTCTATAATAGTAAAAACTAGGTGATGTTGGACCAGCCGACAAACCCTAGCTACTGTACTTGGGGAGCTAGGGAGTAGTGGCATAGAAGAAAACCCACATGCAGCGACCTGGGGAGCTAGACCAGTACAATGAAGCATGAAATCCAAAAGAAGTTATACCTTAGGTGGGCGAGATGTCACGTAGGCAGGCGGGCGGGATTTGCCCACACGATGGCAGTGAAGAAGGGCGCGGAGGACCTTTGTCTGCGCTAACGTCGGCTCAGAGAGAATGGTGCGCATCAGCTTCCTCCATTGCAATGTCAATGCTGCACCTCCTCACCTCCCACATCGGACGGGATTCGGCCGGATCTGTTACCACCGGTGAGAAGAGAGATAGAGTGGATACTGTCATCTTGTTTAGATATGGAGAGGGTGAGAGAGCGAGACGCGAGAAACCCTGTCAAACAAGAGGCTATATACAATCGAGTAAAAAAATCTCTCCATAGCAGTGGTTTTAAATAGAATACACGTGTTCCCGAAAAAACGAAACAAAAACTAGCAAACAATTTTTTTAATGTACCAAGAAAGAAAACTCGATCAAAAACACGCCCCTGCTTCCAGGTCGCAATTTGTATCGCTCGTGTGTGGTCTCTGACCCTCCATTATTAAGTGAACCAATCAAAGGGTCAAATTATTACGTACGTAAGCTGCCTCTTCGTGTACAAATGCACTCCATCGTGTACTCGCCGGTATCTCGGAGGCAGCGTGAGTGCATGTACATTTCTTCTTGTATGTCATACTCCATTTATCTCACTTCATATTGTTTCCCACTCCTATGATATTCCTATCCTAGGAAAAAAATGAGGCGGTACTAAGTTTGTGTATGTAGGGAGAACAAGACAGCGATGGTGTGTACGAGTAGTCGCGAGAGTGACCGCGCACACACACATAGACATGCATATCCGTGTTTACGTAAAATTCCATCTGCATCTCCATCTCCATATCCATCTCGAATCATATTTGTCCAACTGGCACATTATTTACGTTATTAATTATATATGCAGCAATATTTACGTACATCATCTCTTGTTTGCGGGCGTCCGGACCGCTGCCACACCCGCTCCTGACCAACCCGAACCCTCTTCATCACCCACACGTGCTTCCCGGCCGAAACGGTCAGAGCCGCATTCATGCCCAGCCAGAGCGGACGCGCCTCTGATGTAGGGTGGAACCCTATACAGTCGATCTTTCACCAAAGGAGCAGATCCCGTGAAGAACATGAAGAACACGAGGGGAAACACGAGAGAATCACTCAAACCAACAAGAATGATCACACACATGCTAGATCCGAGTACACATAGAGATCACACGGTCCAAATCCAACAAGGGACGATACATAGGGTAACTGGTTCTTCTCCGTGAGGAGGTCTTGAGATCTTCCCGTTAGGGGTCTTGAATCCAAGTGGATCTTCCCCGAAGAGGTGTCGGTCCCTCGCGGTGGAGTAGATCTGGATGGATGAGCGAGGCTCTATCTCAGAAATGTGCTATCACAAAGCTAACCTAGAAAGAGGGAGGAGGAGGAGTATATATTGTCTAGGTGGGCGAAGGGGTACACGGGCCTCGGGCCCTTGCACTGTGCGCAGACAAGGGAGGCCGGATGTCCAGGTGTCGAGCCGGATGTCTGGGCTGGAGGGGTTGGCCTTGACGCATTTGGGACTGGGGGCGCCGGATTTCCGGGCTGGGGCCGGATGTTCGGGCTAGGGCCGGATGTCCGGGCCTGTAGGTGCTTGGCGGCTGGGCGGCAGTTGTGGGCGATGCTCCAGGGGCCGGATGTCTAGGGTCATGGCCGGATGTCCGGGCCTGGAAGCTATTCTTGACTCCATCCGTTGGTTCTCTTCATCCATGAACTTGGGGAATAGTCTGCTTTCACGTGCATGTTCGGGAGGGTCCTCTTGGTACCTGATCATGCACAACATTCCGGACTTAGGTAGTAGCCATGTCTCGAGAGGATCATATGTGATATCACTAAGGAAGGAAGTCACCTCGATCTCGAGAGCTCTAGCCCTAGCTCGTGTCATAGGTTCTCTTGGTACTTCATGAGACGATGGTAGGTCCATGGGGATGACCGTATGATGCTCCGCATCATCTCCCCTCCCTTGGGAAAGATCCGATCTCGGATCGAAATCCTCATCATCATGGCAGGGCGAGAGATATTTGATGTTGAAGATGTCGCTCACAGAGTACTTGTCTCGTGGAATGTCAATCATTTAGGCATTGTTGTTGCAGCGTTCAAGCACCTTGAAGGGTCCATCCGCTCGTGGTAGAAGTTTGGACTTGCGTTCATGGGGGAAGCAGTCCTTGCGAAGGTGTAGCCACACAAGGTCTCCAATGTTGAATACCATGGGGTGCTTGTTGAGGTTGAGCTTGGTCGCGAGTCATTGTACTTGGCGCTCAATGGTGTGCCTTGTATCTTCATGCATCTTCTTGAGATAGTTGACTCGGGCACTCGCGTCCATGTTTGTGTGCTCTTGTAGTGGTAGGGGAAGAATGTCCGATGGGGACAACGGGTTGAAACCGTAGACGATCTTGAAGGGGGACTTGCCGGTAGTCGAATGTCGTGCTCGGTTGTAGGCATACTCGGCGATGGGTAGACACTCCTCCCACTCCTTGATGTTCTTCTTGATTAACATGCGAAGTAGAGCGGAGAGTGTGTGGTTAGTCACCTCCGTTTGGCCGTCGGTTTGTGGATGGTATGCCGTGGAGAAAAATAGCTTGATTCCGAGCTTGGCACATAAGGTTTTCCAAAAGTAGGTTAGGAACTTGACGTCGCGGTCCAAGACTATCGTCTTTGGTACTCCATGTAGGCGCAATATTTCCCTACAAAAAAGATTGGCAACATGTGAAGCATCGTCTATCTTGTTGCAAGGAATGAAATGATCCATCTTAGAGAATCGGTCCACAACAACAAATACAGAATCCTTTCCATTTCTAGTTCTAGGCAACCGAAGTAGAAAATCCATGCTAATATCTTCCCATGGTTGATACAGAATTGGAAGAGGCATATAGAGACCATGGGATTGAACTTTAGACTTAGCTTTGCGACATGTAGAGCATCGGTTGGTGAAGCAGTTGATGTCGCGGAACATCTTGGGCCAAAAATAGTTCTTGGAGAGTGTAGAAAATGTCTTGTCACGTCCAAAGTGTCCCATTAGTCCACCTCCATGAGATTCTTGCAAAAGTAACAAACGAAGAGAAGACTCGGGGATGCAAAGTTTGTTAGCTCTAATAAGATAATCATCTTTGATGTAGTAGCATTCTCAAGATGTATGCGTCAAACATTTGGCATAAGGAATGGCAAAAGTAGGATCATGCGCATACAAGTCTTTATGTGCTCAAAACCAATGACATTCAATTTAAGTTTGGTGACAAGCATGCATATGCGGGAAAGAGCGTCCGCCACAACATTTTCCTTACCTTTAATGTACTTGATGACATAAGGAAAAGACTCAATGAATTCACTCCATTTAGCATGACACTTGTTCAACTTAGTTTGACCCTTAAGGTATTTAAGTGTTTCATGGTCGGTATGGATGATAAATTCATGAGGGCGAAGATAATGTTCCCATTCATGCAAAGCTCGCACTAAAGCATATATCTCTTTGTCATAGATGGGGTAATTGAGTTGCGCTCCCGAAAGTTTCTCACTAAAGTAAGCCATGGGGTGCTTCTCTTGTGTTAACAGACCTCCTATGCCATTACCACTAGCATCGCAATGAATCTCAAAGGGTTTGTCAAAGTTTGGCAAAGCAAGCACGGGAGCATGAGTAAGCAAATTCTTAAGCTCATTAAATGTGCTATCTTGAGATGGTCCCCAAAGAAAGGGTGCATTCTTCTTACTCAAAGCATGCAAAGGTGAATCAATGGTGTTAAAATCCTTCACAAATCTACGATAGAAACCGGCTAAACCAAAGAAGCTACGCACTTGTTGCAAGTTGGTTGGTTGGGGCCAAGTTTCAATAGCATTGATCTTAGATTCATCTACATGAACACCCTTAGAAGATACAACGAAACCCAAGAAAACAAGCTTATCAACACCAAAAAGGCATCTGTCCATATTAGCATAAAGGTGCTCTTGTCTAAGAGTTTGTAGCATGGTTCGAAGGTGGGTGACATGGTCTTTTAGAGATTTGCTAAAGATAAGAATATAGTCAAAGTAGACCACAACAAATACACCAATGTAAGGTCGAAAAACAAAATGGATGAGTCGCATGAAAGTACCGGGTGCTTCAGATAAACCCATTGGCATAACAAGCCATTCATATAAGCCAAATTTGGTCTTAAATGCGGTTTTCCATTCATCACCTTCTTGGATGCGTATTTGATAGTAGCCACTCTTAAGATCAATCTTAGAGAAAATGGTGGCTCCGCTAAGCTCATCAAGCATATCATCTAGGCGTGGTAGAGGGTAACGATAACACACGATAATAGCACTGATAGGATGGTAATCGGAACACATGCGATATGTACCATCTTTCTTGGGAACAAGGATCACCGGGATGGCACAAGGGCTCAAACTTTCTTGTACATGGCCGTTGTTGATGAGTTGTTGTACTTGTCATTGGATCTCCTTAGTTTCCTCGGGGTTGACGCGGGGATGAGGTCGATCCGGTGCTCGATGCCTCATAGAGGAGGTAGACCCGGAGGTAGCTCTTCAGGGAAAACATCTTGGAATTCCTGCAATAGAGAAGATAACACTAAATGAAGATTGTGAGAGGTGTTAGCTTTTGGTGCCTCGTCCTTGCACAAAAGGACATAGTGTATGACACTTGATGGGTTCTCACACACTTCTCTCATCTCACGTTTGGTGGCAAATAGAACTAAGTTCTTCTTGTTGCTCATCGTGGAGGCATTCATTTGGGCTTGTGGCGCTCACTCTCTTTTTGGTGGTTTACTCTCTCACTATTCTCTCCATGATGGGTGGTTTCCTTGTCGACGATCACTTGGCTTGGAGAAATAGGTCGAAGTACGTACTCCTTTCCTTTCATCTTGAATATATAGTGATTCGTTCGGCCGTTGAGGATGACACCTCTATAAAATTGCCATGGTCGCCCAAGAAGAAGGTGGCAAACGGACATTGGAACGACATCACGCTCCAAAGAGTCTTCGTAAGCTCTGATCTTGAAAGAAACTTATACTCTATGCTCAACTTGGATAGTGCCGGAGTCGCTAAGCCATTGAACTTTGTAGGGATGTGGGTGCTTCTCATCTTGACCAATTGGAGCTTGGAGCATAGTTCTTCACTTGCCAAGTTATGACAACTCCCTCTGTCGGTGTCAAAACCGGCGGATCTCGGGTAGGGGGTCTCGGACTGTGCGTCTAAGGCGGATGGTAACATGAGGCAAGGGACACGATGTTTTACCCAGGTTCGGGCCCTCTTGATGGAGGTAAAACCCTACGTCCTGCTTGATTTATTCTTGATGATATAAGTATTACAAGAGTTTATCTACCACGAGATCGGAGAGGCTAAACCCTAGAAGCTAGCCTATGGTATGATTGTATGTTGTCCTACGGACTAAAACCCTCCGGTTTATATAGACACCGGAGGGGGCTAGGGTTACACAAGGTCGGTTACAAAGGAGGAGATATCCATATCCGTACTGCCTAGCTTGCCTTCCACGCCAAGTAGAGTCCTATCCGGCCACGGGACGAAGCCTTCAATCTTGTATCTCCATAGTCCAACAGTCCTGCCAAAGGATATAGTCCGGCTGTCCAGAGACCCCCTAATCCAGGATTCCCTCAGTAGCCCCTGAACCAGGCTTCAATGACGATGAGTCCGACGAGCAGTGTTGTCTTTGGCATTGCAAGGCGGGTTCCTCCTCCGGATACACCACAGAAGAGTTTGAATAAAAGGATAGTGTTCGACCCTGCAAAATACGTTCCACATACCACCGTAGAGAGAATAATATTTCCACAAATCTAATCTGCTGACACGTTTTGGCAACATGACATCATGCCATGGCTTGGTGATTATTCGAACCATTTCTTTAACTAGCCCCGCACATAACGCGAGGCAGTTTCTTGACACGTCTTGTCAAAGCATAGATCGTGTCCCCCTTATTACGGGATTCTCATCAATACGGTCGTGGGTAACCCAACCGCGCCTAGGACTCCTAGATTTTAGGCAAGTCCCAAACGGCCACGAGGAGGACGCTTGATATTCACCCTCTTTATAAAGGGACAAGGATTTTACTCTTTTCCTCCCGTGCTCAATCGAATCCTTCCCCCGCCTCGAGTTCTAACGCCCAAAGCGCAGGTCAGGTGCTTCGGACCTTCAATCATGTTCAGATCCAGCCTCTAGGGCCAGTCGATGCCCTCCTCCATCACGGAAGAGGATATCAAGAAGTTGAGGGAGGCAAGATACCTGACCGCTGAAGTTTCGCATCGGCTGCCTGCCCGAGGGCAGGTCGTCCTTACTCCTGAGCCCAATGAAGACGTCGTGTTCATCTCCCACTTCCTCCGAGGACTAGGCCTCACTCTGGATCCCTTTGTTAGGGGTTTGATGTTCTATTACGGGCTTGATTTCCACGAGCTAGCCCCGGATTCCTTTCTCCAAATCTCGGCATTTATTGTCGTATGTGAGGCCTTCCTCCGCATTACCCCTCATTTCGGCCTATGGCTCAAGACCTTTGATGTGAAGCCGAAGACGGTCGAGGGGCAGTATGCAGCGTGCGGGGGTGCATTAATAAGCAAGATTGCTGGAGCTCCGTGGCCAAAGGGTTCCTTTCCAGAGGTGTCCGGATTATGGCAACGGGAGTGGTTCTACATCACCGCTCCCAGAAGTGCCAAGTGGGTAGCTTCCCCCGCCTTTCGCTCGGGCCCTCCACCACAACTGATGTCATGGATCAGTAGGGGGCTGAGCTGGGGTCCAGCCAAGGATGTGCCCATACTGCAGAGCCGCATCCGAGATCTCTTCAAGGGAGATTTTAGTTTGGTTATGGTAGTGCAAGTCATGCTGGTTCGTCAAGTCCAGCCTTGCAAACGCCCCCCCCCCCCGCTTGTGGGAATTCAACCCAGAAGGACCACACGCTATTCAGAATTTCCTCGGCCTGACGCACGAGGAGATGTACAAGTCGTTCTTCGGACCCCAAATAGAGTGTCCGGACACCTTTGAGGACGTGGGCCTGAGCAGCAACTGCACCGCGGCCCAAGTAAGTAATCCTCTAGTCGAACACACTGTCTTTCATTTATCACGACATCATTCTGAAGAATTGCTCTTTGACCAGGACTGGATAACAAAGGCGAAGATGATCTGATGTTCGCCCCCCCTTCCCGAAGGCTTGGAAAATAAAGATGCTCAAGCCAGCACCTTGCCCGGTGCCCTCAAAGGAAGATAAAGGGGGAACAAAGAGGGCGAAAGCGGGCCTCCACCGCTACCTATTCCAACCGAGGGAACGAGCGCCTCCGTGAGGGAAGATAACCAAGGGAGGGAATCTGACATTCCCTCGCCCCGGGGGAGGAAGAGGACTACCTCTGATGATCTGGAAACCAAGGTTTCCAAACGGGAGAAGAAAACTCCACCAATGGGTCCTGCCTCGGAGGGTGCTCCTGCCGCACAAAGTCCGTGTGGGGATCAGCCCTCTAACGAGCTATAAGTAATCAAAAAGTACTTAATAGCAAAGATATACTACCTTACTTCTGAGGGAGATAACCGAAGCATTTATCTTGCAGTTCGGATCTGAGCCCTTCTCACCAGAGCTCGTCTTTGGGGGATCTTCTTCCGGAGATGATGGAGAGTGAAACGCCTCCTCCGGACTCCCCAGCTCAAGAAGCGGGCGACCTTGAAGTGTCATCACGGAGAGTTTCTCCGGATCTGGCAAGGCCAGAAGGTAATCCCATGGTCACCCGAAGCCCTAAGTATCCGGCTCTTGAAGAGAGCAATCAAAAGAGTCCAGCACCATCTGTTATGCAGTCGGACGTACTGAAGGGTCTATTAGAGCGAGCGACTATCTCAGAAGAGCACCGTACATTAATGTGTATGGTGATTGAAAGGATTTCGTCCGTCGAAAACGGGTTGCATGAAGCCTTTATGAGTCTACTGACGGGCTTTGAGGTACGTGAAATGATATGCATTTGTGATGGTACCGCACATTTTTAGGTGTGCCCTGTGTAGACAGTAGCCCCTGAGACTCTGGTTGTCGTCAAGAACAGTGGTGACCAGAGGATCGTAGTCCCCGGTAATAACCAGACCGCCTTTATGTGCAGGTGTCTGAAGCTCCGGTGGCTAGTCGGACTGATGGGGTTGCCGAACTAAAGCGGCGACTGGATGCGGCGGATGCCGACATCAAGCTTGTTAACAAGCGGCTTGGCGAGGCACAGGGTAGGTGATGTTTATAATGAATGTCACATAGTAAGAGCAGCATGATGCCAGTATCTTTAATATATTGTGACTGCAGATGGAGCTGCCACCATGGAGGCCCTGCGGGCGGAGCTTGCCTAAGCCAAGGAGCAAGCAAGGAGTAGTAATGCGGCTGCTTTGAAGGCGGCCGAAGAGTTGAGAGCCGAGAAGGCCGTGCATAGCGAGAGGAAAGAGAAAATGGTGACAATGACTGTGAAGTTAAAAGACACTGCCGACCGCTGCCAGTTTCTTGAAGAAGAAAACCGGGCGAAGGCTACAGACCTCGAAAAGGCCACAATGGCGACCAAAGACACCCACTCTGCAATGAGAGCGAAGAAGGAGGAACTGTGTGAAGCCGGGGACATTGTGGCTGGGAAGCCCTTTATGCTGCAGAGGAAGTTCGGCGATCCGCGGTATGCCCCTCTGGATCGGCTGTGGAGTTCGACCGATGCATATCTGGACTTAGCGGCGAGAGCTGTCGATGCGGCTGAATACTTCCGAGATCAAACAGATCGTGAAGTGGACAAGCTGTTATGGTCGCAATTTAATGTTCCAGAGCGTCCGCTTCCATTGACTGATCAGCTTGCCGAATGGGCCGAACTCAATAGATTGTCCGGACTTGCCATGAGGTCTGTCGTGGATCATCTGCGGTCGGAAAGGCCAAAGCCGAACAGCTATTTTAGCTTGATGGAGCAGTTCCTTGGTGCGGTGCCACGCATTAATGTGATGAAGAGGTCGGCATGCATAGAAGGGTCGCGGATGGCCCTTGCCCGTGTCAAAACATACTGGCCGGAGATGGATGCCACCACTGTCGCGGCGCAGGGCTCGGCCGTAGGCCGAGTGGCTGCCGAGCACTATTTTGAAGAAGTTCTTGAGGGCGCTCGTTCGATATAGGCCCAGTGCTTGAAGAATGTTATGTTTGAGTGACATGTATTCCCATTGTAAAAACAACGTTTTATTGAATTTATCAAGGCTGTATTTACACTTTTGCCTGAAAGTATTGTGATGCCTCCTGTGCGGCCATTTATGTATACATGTATATAACCTGAAAGATTGCAGTCGTCGGCTTCAGCCCCCACGCATATAATGCGGGGGTGTTCGCAGAAGACGCGTATTCACACTTAATCCAACGTCTTGGTCCTATTAAGGAGGTGATAGCGCAGCGAACTAGGCAACCGGACTATAATGCTTTAACACTTTCACTTAGTCAGAGGAGTTTGACAGTGGGGCTACTATATAGCCCCTGGTGGCTCCGCACTCATCCGGATTCGGGGTGCGTTCATGCCTGGCCGGTAAACGGCCCTTCATTAATGTGGAGGAATCCCGAAGATTCCAATAGGTCATCGAGTGGTTGACCAGTCTCATGCTATATCATGACAGTCAGTTTTCGGCTTTCTCTACTGAGGTGCTCGTCCGGATGAACCAGGGCACAATCGCAGTAGTTCTCCTGGTGCCACCTTAGCCGATAGAGCGGAACATAAGGCAGCAAAACACAGGAGCCGGGCAAACCCAACATTTGACCAAAGACATGATTCAGAGCTGATGCATATAAGGCCAAACTCGCAACGCCGAACACTCCCTAAGGTATTCGGTCGTTATGATGTAAACCAGGCCTAAACAGTACCCTTTGTAAGAAGCCCCTGGTGTCCAGGTACGTGCATTATTCTGGCGTGGCCACATGCCAAGACGTCAGCATCCTTCTCAATTATACTGAGAATCCAAGGGATGTAAATCAACAAGAGACAGTGAAAAAGGTTTACGCAGGGTCTTAATCTACAAAGAATCCTTGGAACGGGTCCCTGCTGCACGTCTGCGCCTGTGTCTCCGTTGTGCCGTATCCTGGATGGGTGTAGCACGATGGTCATCTGAAAAAGAGAGGAACTTAATTGAAAAGTTTCTGTGCAAAGGTTAAGTGTAGTAAATAAACAATATATAGTTCAAAATGAGTAAAGGTGAGCCTTATTGCCACTTTTGCGCGCGCGTTGAGCCCCTTGTATTATAATAGGGGTATAGCCATCAAACCTGTATTAATTACGTGTAGCTGCGTCGGACTCGTCTAACCGCGTCCGTGGTCTTAACGACCTGCTTGAGTTGGTGAGGCCGTTTAGTGTGCGGCGGCCAGGGTGGCCGCACCGTCTTCGGCACGCAAGGAGCGCTCAATATTTCCATTTACTGTAATGATGCCGCGTGGACCGGGCATCTTGAGCTTGGGGGAAGCGTAATGTGGTATTGCGTTCAAGCGAGCGAAAGCTTCGCGTCTGAGTAGTGCTTGATAGCCACTTTGGAATGGAGCGACGTGGAAAGTTAAATTTTTGCTGCGGAAGTTATCGCGGAAGTCGAATATAACCTCTAGTAGCAGGGAGCCCCTACAATGAGCCTCCGGGCCTGGCGTTATTCCTTTAAAGGTGGCATTGCTGTGGCAAATTTTTGTTGGGTCTATCCCCATTTTGCGGACTATGTCCTGATATATCAGATTTAAACTGCTGCCGCCGTCCATCAGGACTCATATGAAGTGGTATCCGTCAATTATTGGATCTAAAACCAAGGCAGCCCATCCTGCACGCCGAATACTTGCCGAGTAATCCCGATGGTCGAAGGTGATCGGTTGGGACGACCAGTGGCAGAGCTCCGCGGTGACAGGCCCCGGGGCAAGTTTCTCTAAAGGTGCCGCTTTGTTTCTCCCTTTTATTACGTGTAACACGTTGACTGTTTTGACTTCTGGTGGGAATTTCTTCTGTTCCCCTGTGCTTTGCTTGCGAGGCTCGTCCTCGTCTTCACTTGGTGTATCCTGCCCCTTGTGTTCGGCGTTGAGCTTGCCGGACTGTTTGAAGACCCAACATTCTCTGTGGGTATGATTTGCAGGTTTATCAGGGGTGCTATGGATCTGACATATTTGGTCCAGAATTTTGTTTAGGCTAGACAGTTCATCTCTGCTGCCTTTGGAGGGCGACTTCTGCTGACCTGGCCGAGAGCTTCTAAATCCGGCGTTTACCGCCGTGCTCTTCGGGCTGTCTTCTTTATTCCGGCGCTTATTCTTGCTACGTCGTGATTTCCCGTTTCCATCCCTGACTTCGGATGTACTTGGGTCGCTGGTGATGCATCAGGCTAACCAGCTGTCCTCGCCCGCGCAAAAACGGGTCATGAGGCTTGTTAATGCTGCCATTGTTCTCGGCTTTTCTTGACCGAGGTGTCTGGCAAGCCATTCGTCTTGAACGCTATGCTTGAAAGCTGCTAAGGCTTCGGTGTCCGGACAGTCGACTATTTGGTTCTTTTTAGTGAGGAACCTGTTCCAAAGTTTTCGGGCTGACTCTCCGGGCTGTTGAGTGATATGACTTAAATCGTCTGCATCCGGTGGTCGGACGTATGTCCCTTGAAAATTTGCCCCAAAGGCGTCTTCGAGCTCTTCCCACCTTCCGATGGAGTTTTCGGGGAGGCTTTTAAGCCAATGCCGAGCTGGCCCTTTGAGATTGAGGGGTAAGTACTTGATGGCGTGGAGATCATCTCCTCGAGCCATATGGATATGGAGGATGTAGTCCTCAATCCAGACCCCAGGGTCTGTTGTTCCGTCGTACGCCTCTATGCTTACGGGTTTGAATCCCTCTGGAAATTCATGGTCTAGCACCTCATCGGTGAAACATAGGGGGTGTGCGGCACCCCTGTATTTGGGTGTACCATGGTGTTCGGATGTTTGTTGTGTTGCATTGTATGTCGGGGCATGCTTGCGTGGTCCATAGATGGATCTGGTTGCGCCGTCCTTTTGATGCGATCCCTTACGCGGATCGCGTACTGGTTTATGTGCGGCGTCGTTTGCCGCTTTATGTTGGCTATGAGGTCGTCTATCCGACCGGAGGGCCATTTTATTTTTTAATTGTGGAGGATCTAAGGCCTCCTCATCAAATTCAAGTAGCAACTTTCGCTTTGGATAGCTCTTGGTGTGGCGATTACTGCCACACTTCGCTGTAGTGTTGAGTACTTCACTCCATTTGATTTTGAGTGTCTCTTGTGCACCCTTAAGCCTTTGCTTCTATTTTTTCACACTCCTCGCCGTGGCAACATGTCACAGCCCTAGATTTGCTTGTAGCTATTTAGCTGAGTGAGCAACATGCATCATGTCTAAATTTTTGAAAGTTGAATTGGGGAAAGCTGAAAGCCCCAGAAATCAATTAAAAAAATGATCAAGATAAAATTTCTTCAAATAAGTCCAAGAAAATGTTCCTGTTTTCTCAAAAAAATATTGGCAAGAGGTAAAATTCAAACCAATATTTTTGGATTCACAGAAATATTTATTCTGGGCATTTGAATTAAATCAATAGCTATTTGAATTGGATTTATATTTACTATTAAATAAATATAGGTCCAATAATTCTGAAATATTTTTGTGGAGCTTTGGTTTAATTCCTTTAGCTTCTAAAATTATTTCCAGAAGCAACAAAATTGATTTGGTTTCAAAACCAAATTCAAAACAAACCTGCAAAATAGAAAAAGAACAGAGTTAGAAAAAAAACTGAGAGAGAGAAAACCTACCTAACTACCTGGCCCACTTACCTGTAGCCGGCCCAGCTGGCCAGCCCAGCCCACCAGGGGCATCCTTGTCTTCAACCTCTGCCTACTGGCAGAGGCAAGGCCGAGCACGGCGCCCGCGCACACCGGCACGCAGCTGCCTGCCTGGCCTCCCCTGGCCAGCGCGATGCCGCCAACGACGCCACGCTACCCCCCTGGACCCCCTTGACGCTCTCGCACTCTCCCTCGCCCCCGTCCCCTTCTCCGTCTCTCTCTCACGCGTGCAACCGAATGCAGCCGTCGCCGCCGACGAGCTCCCCCACGGCCACAGCCACCACCTCGCCTCCCCGACGCACCAAGGAGCTCCTCCGTCGACCGCTACATCGTTTCCGCCAAGCCGCACGAGCGGACGTACCTCACTTCACCGTCCCCGACCCCTTCTTCCTCCTCGGTCACCGAAGATCCATCTCGCTGCCCCGACCGCTCCTGGCCTCCTCCGAGCTTGCTGTCCGCACCGCTGCCACCGCCGTAAGCCTCTTCCTCGAACCCCCCTCTCCGTTGTTCCATTTTCACGCCGTAGCGCCATTCCCCACGAGCACCGGAGCCGCCGTCCGCCATTGCTGCTGCACGCGTAGCCTCCGTGCTCCCTGGCCTCACCGTGCTGCTCTTAGTGCTCCCCATGTCTAGCCGATGCTGTCCAGCCTCTCCATTTGCTCCCTGACACACCGTAGCGACGAGTCCGTCGAGCCCGTGCTCCGGCCGCCGCCGTTTCGGTCGCCGTCGCTGACTCCGTCCATCCCCGCTCGAACCACGGCCACCAACAGCTGCGTCTCTCTCCCCTCTTTCAAACGCGCCCTTCCGCGCGTTGAACCATTGCCCGTAGAGCAAACCCGAAGCGGGCACCGCCGCGGCCAGTGGTCATCGGCGACGAGCCATCGCCTGAGCCGCTAATAGGTGGCCCCCGCCGCTCAGGAGATTAGTTAGCGACTAATCACCCCCCTAACCAACCCCCTGTGTCAATGACAGACGGGCCCCACTGCCTAACTAACCAGCTAACAAAAGTAGTTAAGTTTAATCTAAACACAGTGGCCCCACAAGCCAGAGTTGACCACGCTGACGTGGCAGTTGACTGGCCCCACCTGTCTATGAGACAAACCGGCACTGGGTCACTGACCAGTGGGTCCCACTGGTCAGGTTTGACCTGGACCCTGCCCCGTTGACCTGCTGACGTCATGACGATGTCATGCTGATGCAGTAAACCTTTTCTAGGATTTAAATAAATCTTAAATGATTTATTTATTTCAGAAAATATCCAAAACTTTGAAAAATCATAGGAATTCAACCGTAAATCCAAATGAGATAAATTATATATGTAAAATTATCAGAAAAATTGAAGGAATCCATCTGTACCATTTTCATGCATGTTTGAACAATGTTTGTCCTCTGTTTTGGACAAAACAAATAAAGGGCATTTAAATAATCACATATGGGGTTGGAATTGAATCTTGCACTCAAACCAACTTCATTTAAATCATAGCTAGTTGCATTAGCTCAAACCACAGCATATTGACATGTCATGATCATGCATCATATTGTGCATTGCATTGATTGTGTTTCTTTCTCCTGTTGCCGGTATTTGTCCCCTCTCGATAGACGTTGTACCGATGATGTGATCGTTGACACTGATGAAGACCCAATGATATCTTCAGAAGTGCCAGGCAAGCAAAACCCCCTTGTTCATTCCGATACCATCCCCCTCTCTCGCTCCTGCTCTCTTTTACTACATTAGGACAACAACGATTCATCTGTTACTTGTTGCGGTAGTTGAACCCCTTATCCTCTGCATGACCTGTCATTTCCACAGTAAATAGATGAAACCCACTAGCATGAGTAGGAGTTGTTTGAGCCCTGATGTGCCTACTCATTCATGTTTGTTGTCATGCCTGCTACTGCTTAGAGTTGAGTCAGGTCCAATTCATCGGGGATGAATCGGAGGTGTGTAAACATGTCCTACTGTTGAGAGCTAAGTGTGTGAACACGATTTGGTAAAGGTAGCGGTGAGAGTCCATGTAGGAGTACATGGTGGGTTGTCTCATTGAAACCGTCCTCAGGAACTGAGTTCTGTGTTTGTGATCCATGAAATAGCTACTACCACACGTTGGGCCCTGAAATATGACCCCGCTCGACTTACTGACCCCTCTCGTCCTCTGTCCAGGAGTTGCAATTAGTTTCTGGTGTTTATAGGATATGTGTTGGCGGCCGTGCGTAGCGCTGACCCTAGGGGTGGGCTATGATGCGGTAGATACACTGTGGCACGGTGTACCGGGCGCCCGTTTGGTGTCTCGGGAACCCTGCACACATCGTTTGGGGCTGTGAGCGAAACTCCGGCCGGATCTCCTCGCGGATGGAACCCGAATAGGCGATAAACCTGGACTAGAGACTTGTGTGGTTAGTCAGGTCGTGGTCTACACCCACGTCGGCTTTCGCTTGAAGTCTGCCGAGCACATGTCGTGTGCAGACGCTAAGTGGTGGAAACATGTGTGACGAAGTACACCCCTGCAGGGTTATAAATGATCTATTCGAATAGCCGTGTCCGTGGTAAAGGACTTCTGGGTTGCCTATAACAGTTCATAGACAAGTGAAAGTGGATACTCTAAAACTCGCAAGATAAGTGTGAGTACTATGGATGGCCTTCTTGTAGGGAGACGAGAGCGGATCCATAGTGGTGTATTGATTGGTGAATATGTGGACTCGTGTGCGCCACCTCAAAAGAGTTGCTTGCAATTGTAGTTCAGAATAGCCACCGAGTCAAAGCTGGCTTGCTGCAGTTAAACTCCACCACCCCCCCTTGTTGATACCGATGCATATGTAGTTTAGTTCTGATGTAAGTCTTGCTGAGTACCTTTGTACTCACGTTTGCTTAATTTATGTTTTGCAGAGAGACTTCAGTCTCGCTAGTAGTTCCGCGTGGACTTCGACGTTTAGCTTGATACCTCAGCTACGATCTTGTGCCCTCGACAGGATCTGGTAGATAGTCAGGCTTCTTAGCCTTTTTCATTTATAGATGTCTGTACTCAGACATGTTAAGCTTCCGCATGTGCTTGTTGCTTGTATGCTCTGTATGTTGGGTCATGAGACCCATGTTTGTCATATCTCGCTCTTCGGAGCCTAATGAATTAATACTTGACTTGTAGAGTTATGCTGTGATGCCATGTTGTATTCACACATATCGAGCATATTGTGTGTATGATTGAAATGCTTGGTATGTGTGGGATCCGACTATCTAGTTGTTTATCCTTGGTAGCCTATCATATGGGGAAATGTAGTCTAGTGTTCCTCGAGCCATAGTAGTCCGCTACAGCCCGGTTCACCGGAGTCCTGCTAGCCCAGCACTACTGGTCAGGACACTTGACTGGCCGGCATGTGTTTCACTGCGTTCCTATGTCTGTCCCTTCGGGGAAATGTCACGCGGTGACATCCGGAGTCCTGCCTAGCCTGCTACAGCCCGGGTTACCGGAGTCCTGTTAGCCCAGTGCTACAGCCCGGATTCACACGCTGTTGACCGACATGCTCGAGGTTGATTCATGTATGCCTGTCCCCATGGGTTAGTGCCGCTTTGGGTTCACGACTAGCCATGTCGGCCTGGGTTCTTTGTCATATGGATGCTAGCAACACTATCATATACGTGAGCCAAAAGGCGCAAACGGTCCCGGGCCAGGTAAGGTGGCACCCGTGGAAATACCGTGCGTGAGGCCACAAAGTGATATGAGGTGTTACCGGCTAGATCGATGTGACCTAGGATCGGGGTCCTGACAGCGTTGGTATCAGAGCCTGACTGCCTGTAGGATTACCAAGCCAAACTGGTCGAAGTTGAGTCTAGAAATGCTTTAGTTATGTAAGGGAATTGATTGTGGAAGGGAACGTAAGGCTCTTTTTACTCCTTATACCTCATGCCCATCTGATCTGAGTCAACCTCTTCTTTTCTACGGGGATTAAGAATTAGGCCTTCTCATCTATGTATCAGGATGACGCGTTACTAAACCGTAGTTGCCTAAGATTGTTGGATTTAAGCCCAGTTCAGTTTCTACTACTTCTGTGTGTTCATAGTTGGTCTCGAACCTTGATATTGTGCTTCTGAGTGGTTATGCCACCATTTTGCAGGATGTCTCAAATCATTTTGAGCATTTATAGCCGTTATGCTGTCCGAGTCATCCCAGGTTTCTAAATAGTCTGATGCATTTGCAAATCCTTTCCCCTGTTCTGATATCCTTTTGGGTCAGATTAACCACACAAATGGTGAGTTGAGGTACTCCGTTACCTCAACATATATGTTGGAGCTATTACTATGACTCTAGGTGTTTTAGGGAGTCACCTAGTGATCTAGCCATGTTTTGTATTCCCAGTGTGATGATCCTGGCCATCATTCTTGAAAGCATCCCGTGATGCCATTTAGTTGGTAGGCATTTTATTCCTGGGTTTTGAACCCGAGATTCACCCTACTTACTTCATGTTGATAGTGTTTGCTCGTTCCTTTAGGATATTAGTAACCTTTGCAATAGTCCTCGAGGTTCGTGGTACATCCTTCTTCCAATTATCATGAACCATTCTTGGGAGGAGTTCTTTTGAACCAAAAGGTCACGACAGAGTGCTCTTGATGAGTTCTCCATTCTATATTGTGGCTCTGCCAGTTCTACCTTTCTGCATGGGTTATCTGGAAGAAATATGTTGAGCTTTGCTCGACATACTAATCTATGCCTCCACAGCTCAGAAAATTATATGTTCCTTGAGTTGTTCCTCTTCAGTTGTATTCCGACCTTCGTCTATCACTTGATAGCCAGAAGTAGTCGTGCATTCATGTTCATCAGTGCCTTTTACTTCTGTGGTCCGTCGAGCCGTTCTATTTTAGAATGACTAGGAGAAACAAACTCCAGTACCTCATCCATTTCTGGGATCGGGTCAAAGTGGTCGTATTCCGCAGATCAAAATGCAACCCAGCTTTTGGTTCTGTTCTACCCTAAAGTATTACCCACTTTATGTCAAGAGCGTCGTGAGAATTGCACATCTCTCATGAATTCTTGATGCAGTGTTACTTCTTACCATCATTCTTCATTCCTCGGTCCTGTGTTGTCGCAACCGGAATGCCGACAAGTGAACCGTGATGTGTGAAATCAATACTCCTAGCAACTCCGTTGCTTGGTAGTTAATGGACAATATTCTCATCCTTAGTGTGCTTATTATTGAATCATCACCCTAAGGTTGAACGTGCTACCTAGTCCATATTTCTGGTGCACACTTCGATCAATGGGTTAGGGTTGTGCCAATCCCTCACTCTTTGATCATATCATCTTGCCCTGAAAAGCAAGGTTGTTCTCGAGCTTAGTAACATACCGGTGGTTCGTGATTTTCCGAATATCTTCTTGGAAGTGTTACCAGGTTGTCACATGACCGTTATGTTGAGTTCGTGATCAAGTTGGTTTTTCAATAAACCATTTTCCTCCAAGAATCTGTGTTGGATACCCCTGAGCTAGTTCGTTAAGCTTAACAACAACTTGGAGAGTTGGAAAATGAGAACTTGTCTGACTTAGCTCCTCCCTAAGGGATATCCTTGTGTGTGTGTGTGTGTGTGTGTGTTGAAGAAAGATGATATCTTCACCAATTGGTCCCCGTGATCAGTTGTTGTATCTATTATCTTGTCCAAACCTTGATTTGAGTGTGGGTTATCGTCAAATCAAATCAGAACCAACGATGTTCGTAATGTTGTCTTACTTGCGGTTGTCCCTCGAGCATACACCATTATATCCTTGGTCTGACCAATACTATCACATTGTTCACATAGTGGTGGAAGTCCAGTGATATGGAAATTTCGATGAGTTGCTGTTGAGCCCATCAGGGCATCTTGTCTCCTCCATGATTGTGTTGCACATCCAGCTAGTGTTGGAAACTTTATAAGCATTGCCCTCATGTCCCGATCATGAAGCATATGTCCGGTTGAAAGATGTGACTTCCTCTAATTCATGTGCATCTGATGTAAGTTGCCGCCGTGAATTCGAGAAAGTTTGTTTTTGCTTCCTCTGGAATCATCCCAAGTCAGTCATGCATGTGCGAAGTATTCTATGGTCTGATAGACTGATCATCTACATTCTATACGTATCCCTAGCACACCAAGCCACTGATTGATTTGTTCAAGGAGAAGAAGTTTCTTCTTAAGGGTTAGACCTACGCAAGGACTTCGATATCCTCATTGATGGTTCCCCCTGAACTCGGTAGTGTTTCATTTTAAGACTACCAGGTGACCATGCTTGTCTAGGACAACGTGTTCACATGCTCGTAGCAGAACCGGCTCATGTTTTTGAGCCTACTACCGTAGTTCATTCCCCGAGAATCTCGCAACATCGTCTCGTCAATTGTGTTGCAAACCTTCATTTTCCTTTCTAGACTCGATGAGTCTGGAATATCCTGTCACCAACCAGATCTGAATCTCAGGCAGATATGATGGTTGGAGCATTTTCCAAGAACTATAATACTGGTCTCTCGATAAACGGTAAAGTGGATGTCATGGCCAACACATCCAGCCGGAAGACCTATTATTGTAGTATCTCGATTGAAGAAAGTTGGCCACCTTCCCATGAGGATTTCGTAGGATTTACTCCAGAAGTTGTTCCTTATGGATCCATTGTATTCCGAAGTCCGACCACTACTTGGTGGCTTTGCCGATGCTTAAAGCATGACCGTGGTAACCAGTACATCAAGGAGAACATTAGGAGCGGAGTGCTAAATGTCTCTCGGTCGATCATCCAGATTTTGTTTCCTTGGCCTCGCTAAGGTGAAATCTGAGAAAGTGTTATCTTCCTTTGCATCTGCATTATCCATCACCATTCATCATGGTGGTATGTTGAGTTGCCAGGATCCTTGACATGGATGTTGGTAAGACCTTGATGAGTATGGAAATGCTCAAGTTCTTGAGAGCACGCTCAGGCACTAGGTTCTGTTGTTGTCATTAACTGGGATGTGCCTCCGTTCTCTCAGTTGTTCGATAGCCATCTGATTGGTGGAATCACCTTTGCCGGTGAACCTTCTCCCAGTTACTAGAATCATTCCCAACAATTGCATTTTGTTCCCAGCTTGCACCTCAGTAGTTGTTGTTCATGATCATCTTCAAAAGTGGACTTACCATAGGTCCCATCCATTTCCGATGATAAGAAAAAATCATCCATTGCGTTGTCTTCAACAAGGTAGTCCACATCATCCATCCTAGTCCGAGTATGTCATTCTTTCGAACTCCTTCCACTGATCGTTCGTGATTGCCTTAGGCTGGTATAAAGAGTTTCTATGATCTCCGAATCAAAAGTAATTCTTTTTGCCACTTAAGGGAATAATTCTGCGAGTCACCTTCCTTAAGATGTCTCGTTATGGTATCATGGCAATTATCTCCTCGCTACTTTGAAACCATGCATCATCCTACTCCAACGTGGGTTTGTTGCGTACCAAATTGAACCTTGTCATCTGCTTCTTCTCGTTGATTCTGATATGTGCTTCGTGTCTCAGCTCAAGAGATGTTTTATATCTCACTCCATGAGTTGATCTTGAGTGCTCGATCTCCGAGGAGATCGATTTCTGTAGAATTTCTTTCTGCCATCATCATGCCGGATGAAGATCCCGAAAGCAAAGACGTCAAGATCAAGATGACGAAGTGAATCAACATCTTCGAGAAGGGCAATCGGATCGTGAAGATTCTTTATTGGCGTTCCCTCTGTCTTCTTACCTCATGTCTTGAATCTCGGGCCGAGATTCTTGTTTAATGGGGGTGAGTTGTCACAGCCCTAGATTTGCTTGTAGCTATTTACCTGAGTGAGCAACATGCATCATGTCTAAATTTTTGAAAGTTGAATTGGGGAAAGCTGAAAGCCCCAGAAATCAATTAAAAAAATGATCAAGATAAAATTTCTTCAAATAAGTCCAAGAAAATGTTCCTGTTTTCTCAAAAAAATATTGGCAAGAGGTAAAATTCAAACCAATATTTTTGGATTCACAGAAATATTTATTCTGGGCATTTGAATTAAATCAATAGCTATTTGAATTGGATTTATATTTACTATTAAATAAATATAGGTCCAATAATTCTGAAATATTTTTGTGGAGCTTTGGTTTAATTCCTTTAGCTTCTAAAATTATTTCCAGAAGCAACAAAATTGATTTGGTTTCAAAACCAAATTCAAAACAAACCTGCAAAATAGAAAAAGAACAGAGTTAGAAAAAAAACTGAGAGAGAAAACCTACCTAACTACCTGGCCCACTTACCTGTAGCCGGCCCAGCTGGCCAGCCCAGCCCACCAGGGGCATCCTTGTCTTCAACCTCTGCCTACTGGCAGAGGCAAGGCCGAGCACGGCGCCCGCGCACACCGGCACGCAGCTGCCTGCCTGGCCTCCCCTGGCCAGCGCGATGCCGCCAACGACGCCACGCTACCCCCCTGGACCCCCTTGACGCTCTCGCACTCTCCCTCGCCCCCGTCCCCTTCTCCGTCTCTCTCTCACGCGCGCAACCGAATGCAGCCGTCGCCGCCGACGAGCTCCCCCACGGCCACAGCCACCGCCTCGCCTCCCCGACGCACCAAGGAGCTCCTCCGTCGACCGCTACATCGTTTCCGCCAAGCCGCACGAGCGGACGTACCTCACTTCACCGTCCCCGACCCCTTCTTCCTCCTCGGTCACCGAAGATCCATCTCGCCGCCCCGACCGCTCCTGGCCTCCTCCGAGCTTGCTGTCCGCACCGCTGCAACCGCCGTAAGCCTCTTCCTCGAACCCCCCTCTCCGTTGTTCCATTTTCACGCCGTAGCGCCATTCCCCACGAGCACCGGAGCCGCCGTCCGCCATTGCTGCTGCACGCGTAGCCTCCGTGCTCCCCTGGCCTCACCGTGCTGCTCTTAGTGCTCCCCATGTCTAGCCGATGTTGTCCAGCCTCTCCATTTGCTCCCTGACACACCGTAGCGACGAGTCCGTCGAGCCCGTGCTCCGGCCGCCGCCGTTTCGGTCGCCATCGCTGACTCCGTCCATCCCCGCTCGAACCACGGCCACCAACAGCCGCGTCTCTCTCCCCTCTTTCAAATGCGCCCTTCTGCGCGTTGAACCGTTGCCCGTAGAGCAAACCCGAAGCGGGCACCGCCGCGGCCAGTGGTCACCGGCGACGAGCCGTCGCCTGAGCCGCTAATAGGTGGCCCCCGCCGCTCAGGAGATTAGTTAGCGACTAATCACCCCCCTAACCAACCCCCTGTGTCAATGACAGACGGGCCCCACTGCCTAACTAACCAGCTAACAAAAATAGTTAAGTTTAATCTAAACACAGTGGCCCCACAAGCCAGAGTTGACCACGCTGACGTGGCAGTTGACTGGCCCCACCTGTCTGTGAGACAAACCGGCACTGGGTCACTGACCAGTGGGTCCCACTGGTCAGGTTTGACCTGGACCCTGCCCCGTTGACCTGCTGACGTCATGATGATGTCATGCTGATGCAGTAAACCTTTTCTGGGATTTAAATAAATCTTAAATGATTTATTTATTTCAGAAAATATCCAAAACTTTGAAAAATCATAGGAATTCAACCGTAACTCCAAATGAGATAAATTATATATGTAAAATTATCAGAAAAATTCAAGGAATCCATCTGTACCATTTTCATGCATGTTTGAACAATGTTTGTCCTCTGTTTTGGACAAAACAAATAAAGGGCATTTAAATAATCACATATGGGGTTGGAATTGAATCTTGCACTCAAACCAACTTCATTTAAATCATAGCTAGTTGCATTAGCTCAAACCACAGCATATTGACATGTCATGATCATGCATCATATTGTGCATTGCATTGATTGTGTTTCTTTCTCCTGTTGCCGGTATTTGTCCCCTCTCGATAGACGTTGTACCGATGATGTGATCGTTGACACTGATGAAGACCCAATGATATCTTCAGAAGTGCCAGGCAAGCAAAACCCCCTTGTTCATTCCGATACCATCCCCCTCTCTCGCTCCTGCTCTCTTTTACTACATTAGGACAATAACGATTCATCTGTTACTTGTTGCGGTAGTTGAACCCCTTATCCTCTGCATGACCTGTCATTTCCACAGTAAATAGATGAAACCCACTAGCATGAGTAGGAGTTGTTTGAGCCCTGATGTGCCTACTCATTCATGTTTGTTGTCATGCCTGCTACTGCTTAGAGTTGAGTCAGGTCCGATTCATCGGGGATGAATCGGAGGTGTGTAAACATGTCCTACTGTTGAGAGCTAAGTGTGTGAACACGATTTGGTAAAGGTAGCGGTGAGAGGCCATGTAGGAGTACATGGTGGGTTGTCTCATTGAAATCGTCCTCAGGAACTGAGTTCTGTGTTTGTGATCCATGAAACAGCTACTACCACACGTTGGGCCCTGAAATATGACCCCGCTCGACTTACTGACCCCTCTCGTCCTCTGTCCAGGAGTTGCAATTAGTTTCTGGTGTTTATAGGATATGTGTTGGCGGCCGTGCATAGCGCTGACCCTAGGGGTGGGCTATGATGCGGTAGATACACTGTGGCACGGTGTACCGGGCGCCCGTTTGGTGTCTCGGGAACCCTGCACACATCGTTTGGGGCTGTGAGCGAAACTCCGGCCGGATCTCCTCGCGGATGGAACCCGAATAGGCGATAAACCTGGACTAGAGACTTGTGTGGTTAGTCAGGTCGTGGTCTACACCCACGTCGGCTTTCGCTTGAAGTCTGCCGAGCACATGTCGTGTGCAGACGCTAAGTGGTGGAAACATGTGTGACGAAGTACACCCCTGCAGGGTTATAAATGATCTATTCGAATAGCCGTGTCCGCGGTAAAGGACTTCTGGGTTGCCTATAACAGTTCATAGACAAGTGAAAGTGGATACTCTAAAACTCGCAAGATAAGTGTGAGTACTATGGATGGCCTTCTCGTAGGGAGACGAGAGCGGATCCATAGTGGTGTATTGATTGGTGAATATGTGGACTCGTGTGCGCCACCTCAAAAGAGTTGCTTGCAATCGTAGTTCAGAATAGCCACCGAGTCAAAGCTGGCTTGCTGCAGTTAAACTCCACCACCCCCCTTGTTGATACCGATGCATATGTAGTTTAGTTCTGATGTAAGTCTTGCTGAGTACCTTTGTACTCACGTTTGCTTAATTTATGTTTTGCAGAGAGATTTCAGTCTCGCTAGTAGTTCCGCGTGGACTTCGACGTTTAGCTTGATACCTCAGCTACGATCTTGTGCCCTCGACAGGATCTGGTAGATAGTCAGGCTTCTTAGCCTTTTTCATTTATAGATGTCTGTACTCAGACATGTTAAGCTTCCGCATGTGCTTGTTGCTTGTATGCTCTGTATGTTGGGTCATGAGACCCATGTTTGTCATATCTCGCTCTTCGGAGCCTAATGAATTAATACTTGACTTGTAGAGTTATGCTGTGATGCCATGTTGTATTCACACATATCGAGCATATTGTGTGTATGATTGAAATGCTTGGTATGTGTGGGATCCGACTATCTAGTTGTTTATCCTTGGTAGCCTATCATATGGGGAAATGTAGTCTAGTGTTCCTCGAGCCATAGTAGTCCGCTACAGCCCGGTTCACCGGAGTCCTGCTAGCCCAGCACTACTGGTCAGGACACTTGACTGGCCGGCATGTGTTTCACTGCGTTCCTATGTCTGTCCCTTCGGGGAAATGTCACGCGGTGACATCCGGAGTCCTGCCTAGCCTGCTACAGCCCGGGTTACCGGAGTCCTGTTAGCCCAGTGCTACAGCCCGGATTCACACGCTGTTGACCGACATGCTCGAGGTTGATTCATGTATGCCTGTCCCCATGGGTTAGTGCCGCTTTGGGTTCACGACTAGCCATGTCGGCCCGGGTTCTTTGTCATATGGATGCTAGCGACACTATCATATACGTGAGCCAAAAGGCGCAAACGGTCCCGGGCCAGGTAAGGTGGCACCCGTGGAAATACCGTGCGTGAGGCCACAAAGTGATATGAGGTGTTACCGGCTAGATCGATGTGACCTAGGATCGGGGTCCTGACACAACAAGCCTTTGGTGGGCATTATGTTGCTCCTGGCGCCTGTCCGGTGTGGTGTCGTCCGGATTGTTATCTTCGACAGAGTCGGGTTGTTTGGTTTGATTCCCCGTGTCGCCCTGGTTGGGCGATGGTGCACCCTGCTCTATCGCTGGGTCTATATGATCGTTATTTCTGTCGTGGTGGGATTTGGAGCGGCGTTTATGCCGCCGCTTTGACTGCTTCTCGAGGGAACAACCCTTCGCTGCGTTCTTCCGTTCCTCGTCGTTGTTTTCTTTGGGTGTGTCCACCATGTATACGTCATATGATGAGGTGGCTGTCCAGTGCCCTATGTGCATTGGTTCCTCTTCGCCTCCCGCATCGTCGTCCATACCGTCGATGTCTTCGGAGTCGAAGTCGAGCATGTCGGTTAAGTCATCGAAAGTGGCTACTAAGTGGGTGGTGGGTGGGCGGCGAATTTCTTTGTCATCCGCATCCTAATCCTGCCGGACGTAGTTCGGCCAGGACTCTCCTGACAAAGAGAGAGACCTTAATGAGTTCAGTATGTCGCCAAAGGGCGAGTGCTGAAAAATATCCGCGGAGGTAAACTCCATGATCGGCGCCCAATCAGATTCGACAGGAACGGGCGCAGGCGGTTCGGAGTCCGTGGCCGGAGAAGGATCCGACAGTTTGGCAACACGGCTCTCGTGAAGGGTAAGGTTGATATTTGGCTCGATCGTCGCAGAGGATACGGCCTCCGTGGCGGGATCTATCCACCCGTCCATGGATGGCGCAACTGGATCCGAATTGAGGGTCGGAGCGGCTGCCGGTGCGATTTCTTGAACACTGTCCGATGGTAGAGCTAAATCATACTCATCGTGACCGTGTGGCGCACAAGGCAGGGCTTGAATCCGTCGAAGATCAAGTCTCCGCGGATATCGGCCATGTAGTTTAAGCTTCCAAACCTGACCTGGTGGCCAGGGGCGTAACTTTCAATCTGCTCCAGATGGCCAAGCGAGTCGGCCCGCAGTGCGAAGCCACCGAACACAAAGATCTGTCTGGGGAGAAAAGTCTCCACCTGGACTGCATCGCTATCGATGATCGCAGGAGCCATCAAGCCTAACGGCGACGACACAGAGGAACTCTCAATGAAAGCACCAATGTCGGTGTCAAAACTGGCGGATCTCGGGTAGGGGGTCCTGGACTGTGCGTCTAAGGCGGATGGTAACATGAGGCAATGGACACGATGTTTTACCCAGGTTCGGGCCCTCTTGATGGAGGTAAAACCCTATGTCCTGCTTGATTTATTCTTGATGATATAAGTATTACAAGAGTTGATCTACCACAAGATCGGAGAGGCTAAACCCTAGAAGCTAGCCTATGGTATGATTATATGTTATCCTATGGACTAAAACCCTCCGGTTTATATAGACACCGGAGGGGGCTAGGGTTACACAAGGTCGGTTACAAAGGAGGATATATCCATATCCGTACTACCTAGCTTGCCTTCGACGCCAAGTAGAGTCCTTTCCGGACACGGGACAAAGTCTTCAATCTTGTATCTTCATAGTCCAATAGTCCAGCCAAAGGATATAGCCTGGCTGTCCGGAGACCCCCTAATTCAAGACTCCCTCACCTTCCATCGATGATGACCTTGACAGATCTTCCATTGATGTCGGCCTTGGTATGAAAGATATGGCATCTTTGGCCTTCTTCTTGTTGATGTTGAAGAGTCAAGACCTTGGAGACAACGAGAGCGGGGCTTGAATCTTCGTCACAAAAGACTTGATCCTCTTCATCTTCGTTCACTTGTCGGTGCATGGCCACTTGCTCTAGTGCTTCCATTTCTCCTTCACTCATGGAGTTCTATGTACCATTGTCGTTGAAGATCATGGTGCGCTCTTTGGTATCCTCAAAGGACTTGTGGCCTCGGCCTCCGCATATGAAGCATTTGAAGGAACTTGTATTGATGGTCTCATCTGTTTGGGGTAGAGGATGATGAAGCTCTTGGCTTGAAGTTGCTTGTTGTAGGAGGATGGCTTGAGGTTGTCGAAGTTTTCTTTTAATTTGACTTGTCGGCGTTGCTTGTAGATGGCTTGGTTGATGTAGAAGGTGTTGGAGTCGTTGAAGCTTGGGTGTTGGAGAAGCCATAGGACTTGGATGAGAACTTGGCATACTTGAAGTCATCTTGCACTTGACGTTCCGCTTTGGTAGCTTGATGCACTAGCTCTATGAGGTTCGAGTATGGTTGGAAGTCGGCGATCTTCTTGATAGGATGACTGGCTCCATTCAAGAAATGTGCCATAGTTTGCTCATCATCTTCCGTGACATTAGCTCTTATCATGGCAATCTCCATTTCCTTGTTGTATTCTTCAACGCTCTTAGTTCCTTGGTTGAGGAGTTGCAGTTTCTTGAAGAGGTCGCGGTTGTAGTAGGTCGGCACAAAGCGTGCTCTCATGACATCCTTCATTTGCGCCCAAGTAGTGATGGGTGGTTCACCTCTTGCCGCTCAGAGCTCAATGACTTGTACCCACCAAATGAGGACGCAGTCTTGGAACTCAAGTGATGCCATAGCGATCTTCTTCTCTTCCTCATAGTTGCGCAAGCGGAAGATTTTGTCAACCTTCAATGACCATGAAAGGTACTCGTCAGGATCATTGCTTCCGTTGAACTTTGGCATGGTGAACTTTAGCTTGCCGTAGCGTTGCTCTTCATTGTGTTGGGGTTAGGGGTGATGACGTCCTTGACGAGGACGATTGTCTCCCTCAACTTGCTCTTGTCTTGGAGGATTTCCATTGTCTTCTTGCCCTTGGTGGACTTGAGGTGCCTGTCGAGCTTGTGGAGGAGCTTGAGGAACTTGACGATGCAGTCTTGATTGAGAAATCCTCTCTTGAACCTCTTCGCAAAGCACTTCTTGTTGCTCACGAGCTTGCCGGTTGCGCGTGGCTACGGCTCGACTTGAATCTAGAAGGGCACGTTTTGCCTCGAGTGCTAGAGCTTCTCGCAATTGTTGTTCTTAACATTGTGCCTCGGCATCTTGTGCATCTTGGTGTAGTCGCTCTCTTTCTTCCTCTTCGTGTTGGCATTGGCGTTGCCGTTCTCATGCTTGCGCAAAAGTAGCTTGGTTTTGATGGTGTCGTTGCTCTTGAGAGTTGTTGTCGTGTAGAGGGTTGCGATTTGCTTGACGATCTTGGCGCGCGGCATGTCGAAGAGTATTTTATGTCGGTGTACTTGAGCCGGAGATGGTGTGGTCGGAGTGTTGAGTTGAGCGGCTCCGTCTTGAGGAGGACGAAGTGGAAGAAGAGCGGTTGAGCAACAAAGCACGAATATTGTCCGTTCTTTCATCATTCTCTTGTTTATGGTTGTCGAGCTTGTTGTCGAGATGGTATCTTGTACATTGCTCAAAGAGTCGCAAGTCGGTGGCGAGGTTGTCGATGCGTTCACTCATTGCTTGTTGCTCTTGATGCAAAGCACGTTGTGGACCAAAGAGGTGGCGCTTTGTGACGTAGGAGGACATGTCGTCATCTTGCTTGATGAAGAGTGGGTTGGTATAAGTACTTGGCCTATCCATCATTCCGAGAAAAATATGTGAGTGGGAGAAAGAGAAGAACTTATACCAAATGTACCTTGACAGATGTTGAAGACGGATCACTGATCACTCAAATGTGGAATAAGGAAATAGCACAATTGGTAACAATTCTTGTCGGTTTCTCGCACCTACACAAGTAAAAGCTTATGATGGAGCTTGGTTAGGATGGTGGCACAAAATTTGATGCAATTGTTAGCGAGCTTCTATAATGTTGGAAAAGATTCACAAATTTGCAATGCGACAAGTAGACCAATAGCAAAATATGGTACACGGAAACACACATGCAAAGAGATAAATGGGGTCGTGCAACCAAGGAATGAGCCAAAATGTTGAATCCACAAAAATGCTCTTGTTGCACAACACTAGAGAGATGCTAGCACGATTGCACAATTGGTGGATACGAAGACTTTTGCACAACCTACTAAGCAAAAATGCAACGGCTTCTATCCCAAATATGCTCTATGTATGGTACTCCAATTATATGATCGAAGATGATCTAGTATTACAATCTTAATGTAGTATGATGCTATGGTTCTTTCTTAAAAGATCTTTGCTTATCATTCCCTTTTGCTTAAAAGCTTGTTTGGCTCTTTCTGTTTTGAGCTCTTTTCTCATGCAATTCTTCACGAACCAAGATAGCAATTGTATATGCGATGATAACTTTGTGACACAAAAGATGATACTAAGATATGGACCAATGATATGATATGTATGCAATGGGAAGTATGATCACTAATGTGCACAAGTGACGTTGCTGGCAATACTCAAAGGCTAGTCTTGATGGGTATGGTACGCAAAATTGGGCTATGTGGTTATCAATGCAATGGCAAGAATGATATATCACGATAACAAGATGAGGTTACCGATTCTTGCTTATGGTATGGTGTCAAAATGGTGGAGTGGTCGTTGTTGATGACGAGTCCATGGCGAAGATGAGCGGCGTTGATGTTGATGTCAAACCGTACCTAAATAGCTGAAACACAATAGGACACGGAACCGCAACTCAAATTCTCAAAGCAAAACGTGATCAAATTGTCGGAGTTGATTGCGGTTAAGCGATGGTGGTGTGTGTGGGAAATGGTGGTGTTATGCGGATGTGATGGTGGTATGTGGAAGTCAATGTGGGTGATACGTCCATTTTGCATCATGCTTTTATATTGATATTTATTGCATTATGGGCTGTTATTACACATTATGTCACAATACTTACGCCTATTCTCTCTTATTTTGCAAGGTTTACATGAAGATGGAGAATGCCGGCAGCTGGAATTCTGGGCTGCAAAAGGAGAAAATATTAGAGACCTATTCTGCACAATTGCAAAAGTCCTGAAACTTCACAGGGGTACGTCTTGGAATATATACAAAATACTGGCGAAAGAATTTACGATAGGGGGCCCACACCCTGGCCATGAGGGTGGGGGGCGCGCCATACCCCCCTGGGCACGCCCCCTATCTCGTGGGCCGCCTGGCAGGCCCCCGGTGCCCATCTTCTGCTATATGTAGTCTTTCGTCTGAGAAAAAAATCATAAGCAAGCTTACGGGACAAAATTCCGCCGCCACGAGGCGGAGCCTTGGCGGAACCAATCTAGGGCTCCGGTGGAGCTGTTCTGCCGGGGAAACATCCCTCTGGGAGGGGGAAATCATCACCATCGATCCTCTCATTGGGAGGGTGTCAATCTCCATCAACATCTTCACCAGCACCATCTCATCTCAAACCCTAGTTCATCTCTTTTATCCGATCTTTGTCTCAAAACCTCAGATTGGTACCTATGGGTTGCTAGTAGTGTTGATTACTCCTTGTAGTTGATGCTAGTTGGTTTACTTGGTGGAAGATCATCTGTTCAGATCCTTTATGCATATTAATACCCTTTGATTATGAACGTGAATATGATTTATGAGTACTTACGTTTTTTCCTGAGGACATGGGAGAAGTCTTGCTATAAGTAGTCATGTGAATTTGGTATTTGTTCGATATTTTGATGAGATGTATGCTGTCTTTCCTCTCGTGGTGTCATGTGAACTTCGACTACATGAAACTTCACCATTGTTTGGGCCTAGGGGAAGGCATTGGGAAGTAATGAGTAGATGATAGGTTGCTAGAATGATAGACCCTTAAACCCTAGTTTATGAGTTGCTTCGTAAGGGGCTGATTTGGATCCATATGTTTCATGCTATGGTTAGGTTTACCTTAATACTTGTTTTGTAGTTGCAGATGCTTGCAATAGGGGTTAATCATAAGTGGGATGCTTGTCCAAGGAAGGGCAGTACCCAAGCACCGGTCCACCCACATATCAAATTATCAAAGTACCGAACGCGAATCATATGAACGTGATGAAAACTAGCTTGACGATAATTCCCATGTGTCCTCGGGAGCGCTTTCCTTTATATAAGAGTTTATCCAGGCTTGTCCTTTGCTACAAAAAGGATTGGGCCACCTTGATGCACCTTATTTACTTTTATTACTTGCTACCCGTTACAAATTACCTTATCACAAAACTATCTGTTACCGATAATTTCAGTGCTTGCAGAGAATACCTTACTGAAACTGCTTATCATTTCCTTCTGCTCCTCGTTGGGTTCAACAATCTTACTTATCGAAAGGACTATGATAGATCCCTTATACTTGTGGGTCATCAAGACTCTTTTCTGGCGCCGTTATCGGGGAGTGAAGCGCCTTTGGTAGGTGGAATTTTGTAACGCCCTTGATGCGGCTATAACTCCCACATGTCGAAGCACGACTTAGAGGCATAACCGCATTGAAAGCAATGTCGCAAGTGAGGCAATCTTCACACAACCCATGTAATACATAAAGGGAAAAGATACATAGTTGGCTTACAATCGCCACTTCACACAATTACATCAATAAAGCATTACATCATCCAGATACAATCAAGGTCCGACTACGGAACCAAAATAAAAGAAGAATCCCAAATGCGATACGGTCCCCGATCGACCCCAACTAGGCTCCACTACTGATCAATTAGAACGAAACAACACAAAGGGCAAGATCTTCATCGAGCTCCTCCTGAGCTTGGTTGCGTCACCTGCACGGACTCATTGGCACCTGCAAACTGGTTTTGGAAGTATCTGTGAGCCACGGGGACTCAGCAATCTCGCACCCTCGCGATCAAGACTATTTAAGCTTATGGGTAAGGTACAAGGTATGAGGTGGAGCTGTAGCAAGCGACTAGCTTATATGGTGGCTAAACATACGCAAATGATAGCGAGAAGAGAAGGCAAAGCACGATCGATAAAAGTATGATCAAGAAGTGATCCAAGAACAACCTACGTCAAGCATAACTCCAACACCGTGTTGACTTCCCGGACTCCGCCGAAAAGAGACCATCACGGTTACACACGCGGTTGATGTATGTTAATTAAGGTCAACTTCAGGTTTTCTACAACCGGACATTAACAAATTCCCATCTGCCCATAACCGCGGGCACGGCTTTCGAAAGTTCAAATCCCTGCAGGGGTGTCCCAACTTAGCCCATCACAAGCTCTCATGGTCAACGAATGAATAGACCTCCTAGCGGGAAGACCCGATCAGACTCGGAATCCCGGTTACAAGACATTTCGACAAGGTAAAACTAAACCAGCAACACCGCCCAAATGTGCCGACAAATCCCGATAGGAGCTGCACATATCTCTTTCTCAGGGCACACTCAGATTGTCCTAGGTACGGGAAAGCCAGCCCAGAGTTGCCCCTGGTGGCCACCGGCAGCTGACAGGTTGGACCAACACTCAGAGGAGCACTGGCCCGGGGGTTAAAATAATGATGACCCTTGAGTCCGCGGAACCCAAGGGAAAAAGAGGCTAGGTGGCGAATGGTAAAACCAAAGTTGGGCATTGCTGGAAGAGTTTTATTCAAGGCGAACTGTCAAGGGGTTCCCATAATAGCCCAACCGCGCGAGGAACGCAAAATCCGGGAACATAACACCGATATGACGGAAACTAGGGCGGCAAGAGTGGAACAAAACACCAGGCATAAGGCCGAGCCTTCCACCCTTTACCAAGTATATAGATGCATTAATTAAATAAGAGATATTGTGATATCCCAACAAGTAAACAATGTTCCAACAAGGAACGATCTCCATGTTCCAACAAGGAACAAACTTCAATCTTCACCTGCAACTAACAACACTATAAGAGGAGCTGAGCAAAGCGGTAACATAGCCAAACAACGGTTTGCTAGGACAAGGTGCGTTAGAGGCTTGGTTCAACAATATGGGTGGCATGATAAGCAAGTGGTAGGTATCGCAGCATAGGCATAGCAAAAGAGCGAGCAACTAAGCAAGCAAAGATATAAGTGATTTCGAGGGTATGGTCATCTTGCCTGAAATCCCGCGAGGAAGAAGAACGAGTCCATGAAGAAGACAAACAGACGAAGTCGAACGGATCCTCACAAACGCGACGTTATCGGAACTAACCCAAAGAAGCAACACCGGAAAGAAGCAAACAACATAGTAAACAACCAACACATCAACATGGCATGATGCACAAACACGTATGATGCATGTCCGGTTTAATATGCATGGCATGGCAAAGTGCACAAGCAATCCTACAAATTAAATGGAGCTCAATATGCAATGGAGTTGCATATTGAAGAAAACACCACATGACTTATTTAGTTCTCTCTCGTTTAGGTACTCAACATATTAAATGTTGTTAAACATGACAAGAGGAGAAGCATAATAAAACTACCTAATTAGGCAAGTTTAAATGAGGCCGGAATAACAAACAACAATTCCGGTAGATCCCCATATGCATTTATCAATCTGGTGCAACAACAATTTTAAACATTTTAATTGTTGTTATCATGATGCGGATGACATGAACAAATTTATGCAAGGTTTTATGACAAGGTTATCAAGAGCATATTATGAAGCATTTGTCGCCATGGCGGAAGGAAAAGGGGTGCCACGGCGGCGAAACGGAAATGTTACCACGGCAACATATCGGTTCTGGTAGCTCATGGAGATACCAGTGCAGAAGGAAATGTGATGTGAGGGTGTCATGCAAGATGGTGGGGTGATCCCGGTAACCGGGTTCCCACGGGTTAGCGGCAAACGAGGAGGACCAAGCAAGTGACAACTCGGACACGGTGCGGACAAAGGGTGCATCTCATCCAACATGCATTCAGTTGTTCACGGGCGTCGTCTCGGGTTTATACCTTCGAGGCGAGACTTTTCGAAATGGATCAAGTTCATAGCGGAAGTAGACGTTCTCGCCATGGTCATAGTGGTCGTAGTTGTACTCATGCCGTAGTGGAAGTAGTGGTACATGTTTATCGTTGCATGGGTTTCCGTAGATGTTCGGGGTCACGGCGAGGAACTTGATGCATCGTTGAACTTTGCATCCGAGGAATCCCGCGTAGCCGTACACGAGTCGTAGTCGAACTTGACGTTTTCGTTACACTGTTCTTTGTAGACGATAATGGTGTACGGGTCTTTTGGCCCTGATAGTCGTACACAGATCCGAAGAGGAAACTCGGCGTTCCGAAGAGGTGTAGCGGTACATGCCGATGGTCATCATGGTACTTGGCGTTTCGTTTAGCACTCATTCGAGCATCCGTGTGATCTTGTCGGTGGTGTACTTGGCGATTTCCAAGGCGGCATTGACGCATCCGAAAGGGTACTTGGTGTCGAGGTACTTGGTGTGCATCCAACTGTTGACCAACAACGTGTGCAAGAGACGAAGAGGTCTCTTGTGGTCTTCCAGTCAACGTGAATAGGAGATCAAGACACGGCACAAAGCCTGCCATGACGGCTTTTGGGTGGATGACGTCGCAGCGCTCCCGCGGTGCCGGTAATGAGCGCGGGAGGTGTGGATCCGGAGATGGAAGGAAAGCTCCGGTTGGATACAGGGCGAGGACGGCGGAGATGGCCAGCGGAGCAGGAGGCACAGTGACAGAGGAGATGACCGGCGGAGCAGGAGGGGCAGTGACGGAGGGGATGCAGACGAGGGAGACGGGGCGAGGGGGAGGCCGTTGGTGAAGGTCGGGGCCGGAGCTCCTGCTGGCAGCGAGGTCGAGGCGGGTTGGTGCTCTGTGAGGAGAAGCAAGAGGAGAGGCAGCGCGGGAGGCAAGCACTCCGGCATGGACGAGCGCTGGTCGGAGAGAGAGAGGGCGCTGGGAGGACGGTGCTGTTGGGGAGGAAAGCGAGGCGACGGAACGGGCGAGCGGTGCAGCGTGAGGAAGGAGAGGTGAGGAGCGGGCGCCATGGCCCGAGAGAGAAGCAGCAGGGGAGAGGAGAGCAGCGCGCGTGGGGAGGAGATGGGATCGGGATCCCTGGTGCGATGCATGTTTGTGGCGGCACAGGGAGAACGAGGGAGAAGGAGATGGGATCAGGCGATGCTCTCTGGCGGCGCGAGCAGGGAGACGAGAGGAGAGAGAGGTCGGGCTCCTTGGTGCTAGGTTAAAGAGGAGGTGGGCCGGTCTAGTGGGCTGCAGATGGGCCAGCCAGCTGGGCTCTTTCTCTCTCCCTCGTATATCTTCTCTTGTCTCCCCAAATCAGGAAAAAAATAAAATAAAAGGAGAATAAAGGAAGTGCTAGGGATAGAATTTGCGCGGGAGGTTAATTTCCCCGGACTCATAAAAATTGAGCTTGTTCCGAGAAAATAGGAAAGAGCACACGTGTGAAGTTTGAATTTAATTCAAATGAGTATGAGAAGGAAGTCGGTATTCGATAGGTCCAAAAATGTTGGGAATTTTGGAGGAGCCCCAGTAAAAGGGAAAAGAATTATTTGGCAAGGTTTGGGGATCAACTCGAAGCACAAAAGGCATGGGGTTATTTTGCAAGTGTGTTCCGGTGAATTCCAACAAATGGAATATTTAATATAGCTCCCTACTATCGGGAGGCTATGTTATAAAGAGAAGTCACCAGGTGAATTCCCTCGGTTTAAATGGATCAAAGGTACATGCCATTTATTTAGTTGAGTTAAGAAAAGAAATGACATGATGGCATGATGACATGGTGCAATGCACATGATGCAATGATGAATGCAAAGAACCAAACAAATCACACGACGAAACCCGGAAATCCTGGAAGGCATCTGAAGCTCCAGTCTTGGGGCGTCACAACGCTCCACCACTACGAAAGGATCTCGTCCCGAGATCTAGAATGGCACCGGAGAGAAAAATGGAAGAGAAAGAGAAGAGGTAAAACTAAGTTGCTTCTTTGACAAACGAGTGAAATCAAAGAACCTTGAAAAGGTTAAGCCATTTCGAGAAAAGAATACAAAGAAGATGAACAAGGTGAGACACTCCGTTGGAAAGAGGAACGAAGAAGAACAAATTCGGGCAGCGCTCCGGTTAGAACAAGGTAGAGAAGAAATAAAGATGATATAATCTGGGCAGCACTCCGACTGAAAGAAAAGGAATTGAATAAGAACTTGACAAGATGAGAGTATGCTTGATGAAATCAACAAGACACTGCCTCCGAAACTATTGAAAGAATGGCACAAGGGTAGAACGATTTCAAACAGCACTCCGGTTGAGAAGGGATGGAAAACTTGATAAGATGGGAGGACTTGAATAGAAGGCACGACACTCCAGTCAAAAGGATAAGCATGAAAGAACACGATCCTCACAATTCGAGATGTTGAGAGAAAAGAGAAACATCACAATGCCTCCTGATGAAGGAATAGAAGGTAGATCATTGGAATTAAATTATGGAGAAGAAAATGATAACTCTTCTCACAGATGAATTTGAAGGAAAACATCCATACGAATAAGGCTTGAACAGAGTTGTTGAAAATCAATAACAAAAACAATAAGCTTCTCGTGGGCTTAAGAAAACATCTGAAAACTTGAGGTGAAATTCTGCCATAAATCGAAACAAGAGATTGGATTGATATGAACAAGGAGACGAGAAACTTATCTCACCGGGGGGATAAATGAAAGAACTTGGGTCATTTATGAGCACCATAGATAGCAACAATCCTTAGGGAAGGCTTTAGGTGAAGTATAACCCAATATTACTCCAAGGAAGAAGGTGATGGGTTTAAAATATGTCATTCTGGACAACTTGTGAATCATGAAACACGAAGGGAAATTATCAACAATGACATAACACCATCCCAAAATATAAGGTAGAAAGAATTGCACTTTGGAATGCAGGAAGAAGAATGCTTGAGCTCCACTAAAAGGAATGTTGATGAACACTTCGAGAAGGAATTAAATCCTTGATGAACCACCATGTAGAACCTCCATGAAGAACTCTGTTAAACAAAAGAATGATCAAACGGAAAGAAAGGGTAGTTGAAAACACAAGGTGGAACCTTGTAAAGATTTAGATAGATCTCCATGATTACATAATTGCGAGAGCTTGGAACTCCAGAAAAGAACAATGAGCACTTGAAGCCCAGAATATGTATGATGAACCACTCGGGAAAGCAGGGAAAGAATAAACTCGATGAGACAAGAATAAGAATTACATTATGCTTATCCTTCATCAATTAAATTGATGACAAACAATGGATTTGGCATACTATTTACTCTCTTAGAAAAGGATTAAGATAGATTTTTTGCAAACTTGAGAATGTCTTCAACGAAACACCGGAAGGATTGAAACAACGAATGATGAGAACTCTTGAACGAACCACCGTAAGAATAGAAAAGGAACGAATAATACATGAAGAAACACCGGGAAGGATTATGAAATGAACGAAGGTTCTTGAGGGAATTTAGATACAGGTGAACCGAATAGAACACGAACCGATTAGAGAATATTTGAATGATGCACTCGTAAGATATGGAGGACAATAGTTGAAAGCCGAGAATGAATAAATCTGAGAAGATGGCCTCCGGAGAATCAAACTGAAAAGACTCCTGAATTGCTCCGGATGGGTGAAAAGAATTCTCACAACCGAAAATAATTATGAGAGGATGGCAACAAACTAGAGCCACGAATCTTGAACAGAATGGAGCAAGATTGAGAGAAAAATCTTCTTCGGTCTTCAAAATCTGAGAATTACGACGAGAAACACCACCATGAATTATTTAGAAACTCCGGAAGAATCAAAACGAAGAGGTTGAGCCAACGATGAAAAGAATTCGAGAGATCTTGGAGAAAGGCACTTGACTAATGAAAATCATTCTTACGTCAAACTTCGAAAAGAATTTGAGAATACCTCCGGGAAAATAAGAAGAGTCAGGTAAGATCCTGGGAAAAGAACTGTGGGTTAGGGCCCACTCAAAAGAAAACACCGTTGAATGATTTGAAAGAGAGAATGCACCGGTAAGATTAAATGGCTAGAATGAGATAACAACCTTGATAGAGCTTGAACGAAAGCAGAGTGTAAGCACAAATCTTCGAGATATCTTGAGCACTCCAAAACAATTGAATAGCGAGAAAATGACTGAATATAAAGTGCACCGGCATGAGAAGGCATTTCAAATAAGGAAAAAGAATATGATCAAACACCGAAAGCTTGAATTGAATCCACCGGATAAGATAAAAGAACAAGGAATGATAAACTTGAGGCTCCGTTAGAATGTTCATGAGAATCACCGAATAAGAATATTGAAAGAAAAGAATGAAGAGACTTCACATGAATAAAAGGATGCTTGATTAAGAAATCCGAGTCCTTGAAGGAAAAGGGTGGGTGGGCGGGAAAAAACAAAGGCAACATGGAGATGGATGAAACAAACACCGTTGAGAAGAACTGATCAATGATCTTGCGGAAATTGAAATGATCGGATCCACTTGAAGAGAAACACGCCGGTTGAAAAGGATTGACAGCACAATCTCGATGACCGAGAAGGATTAGTACTCACATCGGAGTATGAGAACACCATTTGGGGAAGGTATGGAATCAACACTTGACATTGAAGCAACTCGAATACCACAACTCAAAAACAAAAACGAAGGATTGTCTTGCAGAATAAGCCGGAACAAACATATGATAGAGATTTCGTCCGAAGTTTTCGTGGTGGGGCCTACACGGGCTCGATCGTACAACACCATCATGTACAAGGCAGTGCACATGACATACGAAGCGTCCCCGAGTCGGCATAGCCAAGGACTCTTTAAGACACAACGAGACCACTGTAAAACCAACCGTGAATAGGCGGACCACTAGACATCGAACCCCAATTTCATATCATACATCTGCCGGAAAAGATATCCTAAGAGCTACTTGAATTCCCACTTATAAACTCCCGAAACTTTCCGGTTATGCAATGAGGTGTTGGGAATACAGGGGAAGCATAATATCTCACCCAAATCTAGCAAATCCTACATCCAGCTGTATCCATCCTTCAACACATAACTGAGAAAAACTTCGGAAACCATCTACCTCAACCTTCGAAAAGCATCCGTTATACAAGTTATGGCGATACTCCCGAACTCCCGCCCCAGTACTGGGTGGCGTCAAGGTCATCTCACCAACGAACTGCATAAAAGAGATTTTCGATGTCGGCGTACTAAACTCAGGTATTCCAGAACTGCAATGATAAAATTATGACGACAACACCTCGGAGCTCAACTCCCCGGGACACCTCCACAAAACCCCTGACAGGAGGCACCAAGACAATGTTCTCATCACAAAACCATCAGAACGATTCCAAGATACCCGCGTGATCCTAAATCTTTTTAGTGAAATTTGAGAAGAGAAGAGTCAAAACTCTACGTCAGGATGCCTTACCAGAGCGATGAGGAGACTGGGAAGTAAAAAGAATTCCTAAACTCTCCGATATATAATTCCTAAATGACTCAAAACATTTTTCTAGACACAACTCGGCTGCTAAAAACGATCAATCAGTGGGGGCTCCTAAGGTCGGGGAAGGCTCTGATTACCAACTTGTAACGCCCTCGATGCGGCTATAACTCCCACGTGTCGAAGCATGACTTAGAGGCATAACCGCATTGAAAGCAATGTCGCAAGTGAGGTAATCTTCACACAACCCATGTAATACATAAAGGGAAAAGATACATAGTTGGATTACAATCGCCACTTCACACAATTACATCAATAAAGCATTACATCATCCAGATACAATCAAGGTCCGACTACGGAACCAAACTAAAAGAAGAACCCCAAATGCGACACGGTCCCCGATCGACCCCAACTGGGCTCCACTACTGATCAATTAGAACGAAACAACACAAAGGGAAAGATTTTCATCGAGCTCCTCCTGAGCTTGGTTGCGTCATCTGCATGGACTCATTGGCACCTGCAAACTGGTTTTGGAAGTATCTGTGAGCCACGGGGACTCAACAATCTCGCACTCTCGCGATCAAGACTATTTAAGCTTATGGGTAAGGTAAAAGGTATGAGGTGGAGCTACAGCAAGTGACTGGCTTATATGGTGGCTAAACATACGCAAATGAGAGCGAGAAGAGAAGGCAAAGCACGGTCGATAAAAGTATGATCAAGAAGTGATCCTAGAACAACCAACGTCAAGCATAACTCCAACACCGTGTTCACTTCCCGGACTCTGCCGGAAAGAGACCATCACGGTTACACACGCGGTTGATGTATGTTAATTAAGGTCAACTTCAGGTTTTCTACAACCGGACATTAACAAATTCCCATCTGCCCATAACCGCGGGCACGGCTTTCAAAAGTTCAAATCCCTGCAGGGGTGTCCCAACTTAGCCCATCACAAGCTCTCACGGTCAACGAAGGAATAGACCTCCTAGCGGGAAGACCCGATCAGACTCGGAATCCCGGTTACAAGACATTTTGACAAGGTAAAACTAAACCAGCAACACCGCCCGAATGTGCCGACAAATCCTGATAGGAGCTGCACATATCTCTTTCTCAGGGCACACTCAGATTGTCCTAGGTACGGGTAAGCCAGCCCAGAGTTGCCCCTGGTGGCCACCGGCAGCTGACAGGTTGGACCAACACTCAGAGGAGCACTGGCCCGGGGGTTAAAATAATGATGACCCTTGAGTCCGTGGAACCCAAGGGAAAACGAGGCTAGGTGGCGAATGGTAAAACCAAAGTTGGGCATTGCTGGAAGAGTTTTATTCAAGGCGAACTGTCAAGGGGTTCCCATAATAGCCCAACCGCGTGAGGAACACAAAATCCGGGAACATAACACCGATATGACGGAAACTAGGGCGGCAAGAGTGGAACAAAACACCAGGCATAAGGCCGAGCCTTCCACCCTTTACCAAGTATATAGATGCATTAATTAAACAAGAGATATTGTGATATCCCAACAAGTAAACAATGTTCCAACAAGGAACAAACTTCAATCTTCACCTGCAACTAACAACGCTATAAGAGGGGCTGAGCAAAGCGGTAACATAGCCAAACAACGGTTTGCTAGGACAAGGTGGGTTAGAGGCTTGGTTCAACAATATGGGAGGCATGATAAGCAAGTGGTAGGTATCGCAGCATAGGCATAGCAAAAGAGCGAGCAACTAAGCAAGCAAAGATATAAGTGATTTCAAGGGTATGGTCATCTTGCCTGAAATCCCCCAAGGAAGAAGAACGAGTCCATGAAGAAGAGAAATGGACGAAGTCGAACGGATCCTCACAAATGCGACGTTATCGGAACTAACCCAAAGAAGCAACACCGGAAAGAAGCAAACAACATAGTAAACAACCAACACATCAACATGGCATGATGCACAAACACGTATGATGCATGTCCGGTTTAATATGCATGGCATGGCAAAGTGCACAAGCAATCCTACAAATTAAATGGAGCTCAATATGCAATGGAGTTGCATATTGAAGAAAACACCACATGACTTATTTAGTTCTCTCTCGTTTAGGTACTCAACAATATTAAATGTTGTTAAACATGACAAGAGGAGAAGCATAATAAAACTACCTAATTAGGCAAGTTTAAATGAGGCCGGAATAACAAACAACAATTCCGGTAGATCCCCGTATGCATTTATCAATCTGGTGCAACAACAATTTTAAACATTTTAATTGTTGTTATCATGATGTGGATGACATGAACAAATTTATGCAAGGTTTTATGACAAGGTTATCAAGAGCATATTATGAAGCATTTGTCGCCATGGCGGAAGGAAAAGGGGTGCCATGGCGGCGAAACGGAAATGTTACCACGACAACATATCGGTTCGGGTAGCTCATGGAGATACCGGTGCAGAAGGAAATGTGACGTGAGCGTGTCATGCAAGATGGTGGGGTGATCCCGGTAACCGGGTTCCCACGGGTTAGCGGCAAACGAGGAGGACCAAGAAAGTGACAACTCGGACACGGTGCAGACAAAGGGTGCATCTCATCCAACATGCATTCATTTGTTCACGGGCGTCGTCTCGGGGTTATACCTTCGAGGCGAGACTTTTCGAAACGGATCAAGTTCATAGCGGAAGTAGACGTTCTCGCCACGGTCATAGTGGTCGTAGTTGTACTCATGCCGTAGTGGAAGTAGTGGTACATGTTTATCGTTGCACGGGTTTCCATAGATGTTCAGGGTCACGGCGAGGAACTTGATGCATCGCTGAACTTGGCGTCCGAGGAATCCCGCGTAGGCGTACATGAGTCGTAGTCGAACTTGACGGTTCCGTTACACTGTTCTTTGTAGAAGATAATGGTGTACGGGTCTTTTGGCCCTGATAGTCGTACACAGATCTGAAGAGGAAACTCGGTGTTTCGATGCGGTGTAGCGGTACATGCCGATGGTCGTCGTGGTACTTGGCGTTTCGTTTATTACTCATTCGAGCATCCGTGTGATCTTGTCGGTGGTGTACTTGGCGATTTCCAAGGCGGCCTTGACGCATCCGAAAGGGTACTTGGTGTCGAGGTACTTGGTGTGCATCCAACTGTTGACCAACAACGTGTGCAAGAGACGAAGAGGTCTCTTGTGGTCTTCCAGTCAACGTGAACATGAGATCAAGACACGGCACAAAGCCTGCCATGACGGCTTTTGGGTGGATGACATCGCAGCGCTCCCGTGGTGCCGGTAATGAGTGCGGGAGGTGCGGATCCGGAGCTGGAAGGCAAGCTCCGGTTGGATACAGGGCGAGGACGGCGGAGATGGCTAGTGGAGCAGGAGGCACAGTGATAGAGGAGATGACCGGTGGAGCAGGAGGGGCAGTGATGGAGGGGATGTAGACGAGGGAGACGGGGCGAGGGAGAGGCCGCTGGTGAAGGTCGGGGCCGGAGCTCCTGCTGCCAGCGAGGTTGAGGCGGGTTGGTGCTCTGTGAGGAGAATCAAGAGGAGAGGCAGCGCGGGAGGCAGGCACTCCGGCGTGAACGAGCGCTAGTCGGAGAGAGAGAGGGCGCTGGGAGGACGGTGCTGTTGGGAAGGAAAGCGAGGCGACGGAACGGGCGAGCGGTGCAGCGCGAGGAAGGAGAGGTGAGGAGCGGGCGCCATGGCCCGAGAGAGAGGCAGCAGGGGAGAGGAGAGCAGCGCGCGTGGGGAGGAGATGGGATCGGGATCCCTGGTGCGATGCATGTTTGTGGCGGCACAGGGAGAACGAGGGAGAAGGAGATGGGATCGGGCGTTGCTCTCTGGCGGCGCGAGCAGGGAGACGAGAGGAGAGAGAGGTCGGGCTCCTTGGTGCTAGGTTAAAGAGGAGGTGGGCCGGTTTAGTGGGCTGCAGATGGGCCAGCCAGCTGGGCTCTTTCTCTCTCCCTCATATATCTTCTCTTGTCTCCCCAAACCAGGAAAAAAATCAAAGAAAAGGAGAATAAAGGAAGTGCTAGGGATAGAATTTGCGCGGGAGGTTAATTTCCCCGTACTCATAAAAATTGAGCTTGTTCCGAGAAAATAGGAAAGAGCACACGTGTGAAGTTTGAATTCAAACTCATTTGAATTTAATTCAAATGAGTATGAGAAGGATGTAACGCCCTCGATGCGGCTATATCTCCCACGTGTCGAAGCGCAACTTAGAGGCATAACCGCATTGAAAGCAATGTCGCAAGTGAGGTAATCTTCACACAACCCATGTAATACATAAGGGAAAGAGATACATAGTTGGCTTACAATCGCCACTTCACACAAATACATGAATAAAGCATTACATCATCCAAATACAATCAAGGTCCGACTACGGAACCAAAATAAAAGAAGAACCCCAAATGTGACACGGTCCTCGATCGACCCCAACTGGGCTCCACTACTGATCAACTAGAACGAAACAGCACAAAGGACAAGATCTTCATTGAGCTCCTCCTAAGCTTGGTTGCGTCATCTGCACGGTCTCATCGACACCTCCAAGCTAGTTTTGGAAGTATCTGTGAGCCACGGGGACTCAGCAATCTCGCACCCTCGCGATCAAGACTATTTAAGCTTATGGGTAATGTAAAGGTATGAGGTGGAACTGCAGCAAGCGACTAGCATATATGGTGGCTAACATACGCAAATGAGAGCGAGAAGAGAAGGCAAAGCACGGTCGATAAAGTATGATCAAGAAGTGATCCTAAAACACCCTACCTCAAGCATAACTCCAACACCGTGTTCACTTCCCGGACCCCGCCGGAAAGAGACCATCACGGTTACACACGCAGTTGATGCATTTTCATTAAGGTCAACTTCAGGTTTTCTACAACCAGATGTTAACAAATTCCCATCTGCCCATAACCACGGGAACGACTTTCGAAAGTTCAAATCCCTGCAGGGTGTCCCAACTTAGCCCATGACAAGCTCTCACGGTCAACGACGGAATAGACCTTCTAGCGGGAAGACCCGATCAGACTCGGAATCCCGGTTACAAGACATTTTGACAATGGTAAAACAAGACCAGCAAAGCCACCCAGATGTGCTGACAAATCCCGATAGGAGCTGCACATATCTTGTTCTCACGGCACACCGGATGAGCCAGACGTCGGGTGGGCCAGCCCAGAGTTGCCCCTGGTAGCTCCGGACATCGCTCAGTTTGGACCAACACTCAGAGGAGCACTGGCGCGGGGATTTAAAATAAAGATGACCCTTGAGTCTGCAGAACCCAAGGGAAAGAAAAGGCTAGGTGGCGAATGGTAAAACCAATGTTGGGCCATGCTGGAGGAGTTTTATTCAAGGCGAACTGTCAAGGGGTTCCCATTATAACCCAACTGCGTAAGGAACGCAAAATCTGGGAACATAACACCGATATGACGGAAACTAGGGCGGCAAGAGTGGAACAAAACACCAGGCATAAGGCCGAGCCTTCCACCCTTTACCAAGTATATAGATGCATTAATTAAATAAGAGATATTGTGATATCCCAACAAGTAAACAATGTTCCAACAAGGAACGATCTCCATGTTCCAACAAGGAACAAACTTCAATCTTCACCTGCAACTAACAATGCTATAAGAGGGGCTGAGCAAAGCGGTAACATAGCCAAACAACGGTTTGCTAGGACAAGGTGGGTTAGAGGCTTGGTTCAACAATATGGGAGGCATGATAAGCAAGTGGTAGGTATCACAGCATAGGCATAGCAAAAGAGCGAGCAACTAGCAAGCAAAGATAGAAGTGATTTCAAGGGTATGATCATCTTGCCTGAGATCCCGCAAGGAAGAAGAACGAGTCCATGAAGAAGATAAACAGATGTAGTCGAGTGGATCCTCACACACACGACGTTATCAGAACCAACCCGAAGAAGCAACACCGGAAAGAAGCAAACAACAAAGTAAACAACCAACACATCAACATGGCATGATGCACAATCGAGTATGATGCATGTCCGGTTTAATGAAACATGGCATGGCAAAATGCACAAAACAATCCTACAAATTAAGTGGAGCTCAATATGCAACGAGTTGCATATTGACGAAACACCACATGCAAGTTATTTAGTTTCGATCTTGTTTATGTACCCAACAATATTAAATGTTGTTAAACATGGCAAGAGATGAAGCATAATGAAACTATCTATCTAGGCAAGTTTAAATGAGGCCGGAAGCAACGAACAACAATTCCGGTAAATCCCCATATGCATATATTAGGTTTGGTACTGTTCTTCCCTAAACACAATTTTAGAGTTGTTTACCATGCAAAGTAAGCTCACCACGTTAAACTAGGCATTTTTCTACCCCAAATACATGTAAAGTTTGTTTAAAACCGAGCTACGATTATTAAGTTATGAATTGAATCATTTTAACATGGCATAGGAGTAAATTTAACCAAACATCATTTTAAGCATTTCAAACATAGATGAAAGTGACAAATTATCAAACTGGAAGAAATTCTAAGCATGTTTCATATTAAGTTTGTTTTAATTCGATGCATGGTTCAACAGTTATTAAATGCATGATGCTTGGGGGGTTTTCTGCAAACCTGTTTTTAACAGGAAAAATAAATAAATCACTCCTCAGGAAAAAAACAGGAGTCGGGCCGAAACTGGCCCGAACTAGGCTGCACAGGAGCAAAACAGGAGGTGGGCTTCCTCACGTTGGGCTTTAGGGAACCGGGCCTTGGCGTCTTGGTGTTGGGCCGGCCTTGGCGCTGGACGGACGTGGGCCGACTGGGTCAACGGGCACCAGCGAGCGCCTCCCAGCCCGAAGCTGGGGATGAGGCATAGCTATACCCGGCCGCCGGCGATGTTGGGCAAGGAGGCGCAAGGCTTGACGTCAGGGACGAGCAGAGAAGGCCCTTGAGGTGCGGATCCGGACGGGATCCGTCCGTTTCCGGCCGCGGCGGTGAAGATCCGGCGACAGCGAGCTCGGCTCACGTTCATTCATGGCGGTGGTGGTTCATGTAGAATGGGAGAGAGGGAGACGTGAGAGGAGGGAGGAGAAGGAGATAGACAGGGAAGTAAGAGTGGGGCGGCGGGGTCCGGCCTGGTACTCGTCGGCAGGAGCAAGTCCGGCGAGGTCCGCGGGGTGACGGGGCAGAGCGGCGGAGGAGCTCGGAACAGGATCTCCCTCTCCCGATCTGGAGCTCGGGGAGCAGGGGTGGCGCGGTGGGGGCCTGAGACCCCAGATCGGGGCCCGGGCAGGCCTGGCGGCGCGGGGCGATAGGAGCGGGGCAAGGAGGCCACGTGGCACGCCCTGGATGGCCAGATGCGGTGGTTGCAGCGGCGCTGGCCAATGGGGGCTCGCCAATTGGTGCTGGTGAGGTGGCTGGCACCGGATTTGGAGGGGGAAGGTGGCTGGTGGCATGGAATTTGAGGAGGGAGGCGGCAGGGAGGTAGGGGAAGGGCTAGGCTGCCCAAATTTGGAAGGGGGGTTGTCCATATATAGGCAGGGATGGCTAGGGTTTGGGTTTAGGGGGGTTTTAGGAGCGTTTCGGAGCCTCCGATCGCGATCTGATGATCTGGAACGGAGGGGGGGGGGTTAGGAGGGTTGCAGGTGGGTTGTGGAAAGAGGTTGGGCTGAGATGAGAGGAGAGGAGTGCAGCCCGGCAACTGTTTCCGGAGACCGAAAACGTCCGACGTTAGACCGACTATACTGCCGCTATAGTTATCCGTTGGGGCATCAAACGATCTCTGAATCCGATGAAACTTGACAGGCGGTCTATCTACACTATAATAAGACCACACGTCAACTCTCATCCCATTCCGAGAACATTTTCTGGCCACTTATAAAATAATATTTCGGACGTGCCGCGGGCGCGTGCAAGTGTTTCTGGGCTCCGAACGGACAACGGAAGGAACGAGGAGACCGGGATGGATGCAAGTTTCGAAAACATGATGATGCAATGCACATGATGACATGATATGAAATTCATGACACACAAGCAAAGACAAGGCAAGAATAGCGAATAACTGGAGGACACCTGGCACATCGGTCTCGGGGCGTTACAACACTCCACCACTATGAGAGGATCTCGTCCCGAGATCTAGAATGGCACCGGAGGGGCAACGGAAGAGGAAGAGAAGAGGTAAAACTAAGTTGCTTCTTTGACAAACGAGTGAAACCAAAGAACCTTGAAAAGGTTAAGCCATTTCGAGAGAAAAATACAACGGAGATGAACAAAGTTGAAAATACTCTGTTATAAAAGAGGGACAAGGAAGAACAACTTCAAGCAGCGCTCTGGTTGAGAAGTTATGCAAGACTTGATAAGGCAAAACGAGCTTGAGGAGAAAGGACACAACACTCCGGTTAAATGGATAACCAAGACAAGAACACGATCCTGACAAAACGAAAAGATGGGTTGAAGAGAGCAACATCACAATGCCTCCGGAACGAAAGAATAGAAGATAGGTAATTGAGAGAAAAGAATGGAGAAGAAAATGCCAAGTTCTGTCACAAAAGAGCTTGACAAGGCATCTTTTAGGAGAAGGGTCGAACGGAATTGTTGGAAAAACCAACAACAAAAAGAGTAAGCTTGATATGGTCTTGTGGAAGACATCTCAAATTATGAGGTGACTACCTGCCACTCACGGAAAAAAAGAATTGGATTGGAATGAACAAGGAGACGAGAGACTTATCACCGGAAGGATATATGAAGAACTTGGATCCTATATGAGCACCATTATAGCATCAATCCTTAGGGAAGGCTTTAGGTGAAATATACCCCAAGATAACTCCAATGACGAGATTGATGGATTTAAAATATCTCATTCATGGCAACATGTGAATCATGAAAACATGAACTCAAATGATCAAGAATGACATAATACGACCTCCAATGACACGGTAGAAAGAATTGCACTCCGGATTGCAAAATGAAGAATGATTGAGCTCCTTAGGAAAAAATGTTGATGAACGCTTCGAGAAGGAAATAAAACCTCGATGAACCACCATGTAGGACATCCATGAGGAACTCCGGTAAACAAAAATGATGATCAAAGCAAGAGAAGTTGAAAACACAAGGTGAAACCTTGTAATGATTTAGAAGGAGCTTCACGACGAGATAATGCAGAAAAGGTAGGAACTCCGGAAAAAAGAGCAAACAAACCCGATAATTTGATGAGCCTCCGGAATATGGAATTAATCACTTGGATGGAACAACAATAAGAATTACATTAAGCGTATCCTTCAACAATTAAATTGATGACAATCAACGGATTTGGCACACTACTTATTCTCGTAGCAAGGATAAGAGAGATATAGCGCCAACTTGGGAAGGTCTTCTTTGAACCACCGGTAGGATTGACAATGAATAAATTGATAAGGAAGAGAAACCTGGAAGAACCACCATAAGAAATGAAAATGAACGAAGATACTTGAGAGAATTTAGATACAACTGAAACGAAGAGATCATGCGCTGATTAAAGAATAATGAATGATGCACCGGTGAGATTTGGGGAACGAGAGCTGAAAGCTGAGAATGAACAAGTCTTCTGAAATGATGGGCTCCGGATAATCCAACTAAGAAGACTCTTGAATTACTTCGGATGGGTGAAAAGAATTCTCACAATCAAAACAATTATGAGAGGATGGTATCAAGCTTGAACCATGAATCTTGAGGAGAGTGGAGCAAGATTGAGAGAAAAATCTTCTTCGGTCTTCAAAATCTGAGAATTACGACGAGAAACACCACCATGAATTGTTGAGGCACAGCGGAAGAATCAAAAGCGAAGAGATTTAGCCAACGATGAAAAGAATTGTGAAAGATCTAGGAGAAGACATTTGACTAATGATAAATCATTCTTACGTCAAACTTTGAAAAGAAATATGAGGATAGCTCCGGGAAGATTGCAAGAGTCAGGTAAGATCCTGGGAAAAGACCTGTGGGTTAGGGCCCACTCAAAATAAACACCGTTGGGATGATTACTTGAAAGATATTACACTGGTTGAATTAAATGACTTGAAAGAGATAGCAACCTCGAAATAGATTGAACTGATCTTGAATGAAAAAAACGAGCCTTCTGAGATATCTTGAGCACTCCGGAACAATAGAATAGCGAGCGGTGAAAGATCAAGAGGTGCACCGGTATGAGAAGGCGTTAGAAACTAGGAAAGAAACAACACCAGTTGAAAAGGATTGACACGACAAATTCGATGATCGAGAAGGATTAGTATTCACATAGGAATATGAGAACACCATTTGGGGAAGGTATGGAATCAACATTTGACTTCGAAGCAACTCGAATACCACATCTCAAAACAAAACAAGGATTGGCTTGCAAAATAAGCCGGAACAAACATTTGATAGAGATTTCGCCCGAAGTTTTTGTGGTGGGGCCTACACGGGCTCGATCGTACAACACCATCATGTACAAGGCAGTGCACATGACATACGAAGTGTCCCCGAGTCAGCATAGCCAAGGACTCTTTAAGACACAACGAGACCACTGTAAAATCGACAGTGAATAGGTGGACCACTAGACGTCGTACCCCAATTTCAAATCATACATCTGTCGGAAAGATATCCTAAGATCTACTTGAATTCCCACTTATAAACTCCCGAAATTTTCCGGTTATGCAATCAGGTGTGGGGATACAGGGGAAGCATAATATCTCACCCAAAACTAGCAAATCCTACATCCAGTTGTATCCATCCTTCAACACATAACCAAGGAACATTCAGAAATCATCTACCTCAACCTTCGAAAAGCATCCGTTATACAAGTTATGGCAATACTCCCGAACTCCCGCCCCAGTAATAGGTGGCGTCGAGGTTATCTCACCAACGAACTGCATAAAAGAGATTTTCGATGTCGGCGTACTAAACTCAGGTATTCCAGAACTGCAACGATAAAATTGTGACGACAACACCTCAGAGCTCAACTCCCCGGGACACTGCCACAAAACCCATGACAGGAGGCACCAAGACAATGTTCTCGTCACAAAACCATCGGAACGATTCCAAGATACCCGCATGATCCTAAAAAAAATTAGTGAAATTTGAGAAGAGAAGAGTCAAAACTCTACGTCAGGATGCCTTACCAGAGCAATGAAGGGACTGGGGAGTAAAAAGAATTGCTAAACTCTCTGATATATAATTTCTAAATGACTCAAAACATTTTTCTAGACTCAACTCGTCCGCTAATTCGATCAAGCAGTGGGGGGTCCTTAGGTCGGGGAAGGCTCTGATACCAACTTGTAATGCCCTCGATGCGGCTATATCTCCCACGTGTCGAAGCACGACTTAGAGGCACAACCGCATTGAAAGTAATGTCGTAAGTGAGGTAATCTTCACACAACCCATGTAATACATAAGGGAAAGAGATACATAGTTGGCTTACAATCGCCACTTCACACAAATACATGAATAAAGCATTACATCATCCAAATACAGTCAAGGTCCGACTACGGAACCAAAATAAAAGAAGAACCCAAATGCGACATGGTCCCCGATCGACCCCAACTGGGCTCCACTACTGATCAACTAGAACGAAATAGCACAAAGGACAAGATCTTCATCGAGCTCCTCCTGAGCTTGGTTGCGTCATCTGCACGGTCTCATCGACACCTGCAAGCTGGTTTTGGAAGTATCCATGAGCCACGGGGACCCAGCAATCTCGCACCCTCGTGATCGAGACTATTTAAGCTTATGGGTAAGGTAAAGGTATGAGGTGGAACTGCAGCAAGCGACGTGGCTAACATACGCAAATGAGAGCGAGAAGAGAAGGAAAAGCACGGTCGATAAAGTATGATCAAGAAATGATCCTAAAACACCCTACGTCAAGCATAACTCCAACACCGTGTTCACTTTCGGGACCCCGCCGGAAAGAGACCATCACGGTTACACACGCGGTTGATGCATTTTAATTATGGTCAACTTCAGGTTTTCTACAACCGGACGTTAACAAATTCCCATCTGCCCATAACCGCGGGCACGACTTTCGAAAGTTCAAATCCCTGCAGTGGTGTCCCAACTTAGCCCATGACAAGCTCTCACGGTCAACGAAGGAATAGATCTTCCAGCGGGAAGACCCGATCAGACTCGGAATCCCGGTTACAAGACATTTCGACAATGGTAAAACAAGACCAGCAAAGCCACCCAGATGTGCCGACAAATCCCGATAGGAGCTGCACATATCTCGTTCTCAGGACACACCGGATGAGCCAGACGTCGGGTGGGCCAGCCCAGAGTTGCCCCTGGTAGCTCCGGACATCGCTTAGTTTGGACCAACACTCACAGGAGCACTGGCCCGGGGGTTTAAAATAAAGATGACCCTTGAATCTGCAGAACCCAAGGAAAAGAAAAGGCTAGGTGGCGAATGGTAAAACCAATGTTGGGCCATGCTGGAGGAGTTTTATTCAAGGCGAACTGTCAAGGGGTTCCCATTATAACCCAACCACGTAAGGAACGCAAAATCCGGGAACATAACACCGATATGACGGAAACTAGGGTGGCAAGAGTGGAACAAAACACCAGGCATAAGGCCGAGCCTTCCACCCCTTACCAAGTATATAGATGCATTAATTAAATAAGAGATATTGTGATATCCCAACAAGTAAACAATGTTCCAACAAGGAACGATCTCCATGTTCCAACAAGGAACAAACTTCAATCTTCACCTGCAACTAACAACGCTATAAGAGGGGCTGAGCAAAGCGGTAACATAGCCAAACAACGGTTTGCTAGGACAAGGTGGGTTAGAGGCTTGGTTCAACAATATGGGAGGCATGATAAGCAAGTGGTAGGTATCGCAGCATAGGCATAGCAAAAGAGCGAGCAACTAGCAAGCAAAGATAGAAGTGATTTCGAGGGTATGATCATCTTGCTTGAGATCCCGCAAGGAAGAAGAATGAGTCCATGAAGAAGATAAACGGACGTAGTCGAGCAGATCCTCACACACACGACGTTATCGGAACCAACCCGAAGAAGCAACACCAGAAAGAAGCAAACAACAAAGTAAACAACCAACACATCAACATGGCATGATGCACACTCGAGTATGATGCATGTCCGGTTTAATGAAACATGGCATGGAAAAATGCACAAAACAATCCTACAAATTAAGTGGAGCTCAATATGCAACGAGTTGCATATTAACGAAACACCACATGAAAGTTATTTAGTTTCGATCTTGTTTATGTACCCAACAATATTAAATGTTGTTAAACATGGCAAGAGATGAAGCATAATGAAACTATCTATCTAGGCAAGTTTAAATGAGGCCGGAAGCAACGAACAACAATTTCGGTAAATCCCCATATGCATATATTAGGTTTGGTACTTTTCTGCCCTAAACACAATTTTAGAATTTTTTAACATGCAAAGTAAGGTCACCACGTTAAACTAGGCATTTTTCTACCCCAAATACATATAAAGTTTGTTTAAAACTGAGCTACGGTTATTAAGTTATGAATTAAATCATTTTAACATGGCATAGGAGTAAATTTAACCAAACATCATTTTAAGCATTTCAAACATAGATGAAAGTGACAAATTATCAAACTGGAAGAAATTCTAAGCAAGTTTCATATTAAGTTTGTTTTAATCCGATGCACGGTTCAACAGTTATTAAATGCATGATGCTTGGGGGGTTTTCTGCAAAACTATTTTTAACAGGAAAAATAGATAAATCACTCCTCAGGAAAAAAATAGGAGTCGGGCCAAAACTGGCCCGAACTAGGCTGCATAGGAGCAAAACAAGAGGTGGGCTTCCTCATGTTGGGTTTTAGGGAACCGGGCCTTGGCGTCTTGGTGTTGGGCCGGCCTTGGTGCTGGACGGACGTGGGCCGACTGGGTCAACGGGCACCAGCAAGCGCCTCCCAGCCTGAAGCTAGGGACGAAGCGCAGCTATACCCAGCCGCCGGCGATGTTGGGCAAGGAGGCACAAGGCTTGACGTCGGGGACGAGTAGAGGAGGCCCTTGAGGTGCGGATCCGGACGGGATCCGTTCGTTTCCGGCCGCGGTGGTGAAGATCCGGCGACGGCGAGCTCGGCTCGCGTTCATTCATGGCGGCGGTGGTTCCTGTAGAATGGGAGAGAGGGAGACGTGAGAGGAGGGAGGAGATAGACAGGGAAGTAAGAGCGGGGCGGTGGGGTCCGGCCTGGTACTCGTCGGCAGGAGCAAGTCCGGCGAGGTCCGTGGGGTGACGGGGCAGAGCGGTGGAGGAGATCGGAACAGGATCTCCCTCTCTCGATCTGGAGCTCAGGGAGCAGGGGCGGCGCGATGTGGGCCTCAGAGCCCAGATCGGGGCCCGGGCAGGCCTGGAGCGGGCCTGGCGGCGCGGGGCGATAGGAGCGGGGCAGGGAGGCCACGTGGCATGCCCTGGATGGCCAGATGCGGTGGTTGCAGTGGCGCAGGCCAATGGGGGCTCGCCAAGTGGCGCTGGTGAGGTGGCTGGCGCCGAATTTGGAGGGGGAAGGCGGCTGGTGGCACGGAATTTGAGGAGGGAGGCGGCAGGGAGGTAGGGGAAGGGCTAGGCTGCCCAAATTTGGAAGGGGGGTTGTCCATATATAGGCAGGGATGGCTAGGGTTTGGGTTTAGGGGGGTTTTAGGAGCGTTTCGGAGCCTCCGATCATGATCTAACGGTCCGGAACGGAGGGGGGGGGGTTTAGGAGGGTTGCAGGTGGGTTGTGGAAAGAGGTTGGGTTGAGATGAGAGGAGAGGAGTGCAGCCCGGCAATTATTTTCGGAGACCGAAAACGTCTGACGTTAGACCGGCTATACTACCGCTATAGTTATCCGTTTGGGGCATCAAACGTTCTCCGAATCCGATGGAACTTGACAAGAGGTCTATCTACACTATAATAAGACCACACATCAACTCTCATCCCATTCCGAGAACATTTTCCGGCCACTTATAAAATAATATTTCGGACGTGCCGTGGGCGCGTGCTAGTGTGTCTGGGCTTCGAACGGACAACGGAAGGAACGAGGAGACCGGGATGGATGCAAGTTTCGAAAACATGATGCAATGCACATGATGACATGATATGAAATGCATGACACACAAGCAAAGACAAGGCAACAACAGCGAATAACTGGAGGACACCTGGCACATCGGTCTCGGGGCGTTACAAAGGAAGTCGGTATTCGATAGGTCCAAAATTGTTGGGAATTTTGGAGGAGCCACGGTAAAAGGAAAAAGAATAATTGGGCAAGGTTTGGGGATCAACTCGAAGCACAAAAGGCATGGGGTTATTTTGCAAGTGTGTTCCGGTGAATTCCAACAAATGGAATATTTAATATAGCTCCCTACTATCGGGAGGGTATGTTATAAAGAGAAGTCACCAGGTGAATTCCCTCGGTTTAAATGGATAAAAGGTCCATGCCATTTATTTAGTTGAGTTAAGAAAACAAATGACATGATGGCATGATGACATGGTGCAATGCACATGATGCAATGATGAATGCAAAGAACCAAACAAATCACACGATGAAACACGGAAATCCTGGAAGGCATCTGAAGCTCCGGTCTTGGGGCGTCACAAATTTGGCAAGGAAAAATTTATATAGTGTGCTGAAATTTACTGTCACTTGTTACTATGGAAACTAATCCTTTGAGGGGCTTGTTCAGGGTATCTTCACCCCAACCAGTAGAGAAAAGAGTTGATCCTCAACCTACTGAACCTATTGAAAATGTTTACTTTGAAATTCCTTCGGGTATGATAGAGAAACTGCTAGCTAATCCTTTTACAGGAGATGGAACATCGCATCCCGACTTGCACTTAATCTATGTGGATGAAGTTTGTGGATTATTTAATCTTGTAGGTATGCCCGAGGATGTTATCAAGAAGAAGGTCTTCCTTTATCTTTGAAAGGAAAGGCATTGACATGGTTTAGGCTATGTGATGATATGGGATCATGGAACTACAACTGATTGAAATTGGAATTTCATCAGAAGTTTTATCCTATGCATCTGGTTCATCGTGATCGTAATTATATATATAATTTTTGGCCTCGCGAAGGAGAAAGCATCGCTCAAGCTTGGGGGAGGCTTAAGTCCATGTTATATTCATGCCCCAATCATGATCTCTCAAGAAAAATCATTATTCAAAAATTTTATGCTCGGCTTTCTCTTAATAATCGCTCCATGCTCGATACTTCTTGTACTAGTTCTTTTATGATGAAGACTATTGAATTCAAATGGGATTTATTGGAAAGAATTAAACGTAACTCTGATGATTGGGATCTCAATGAAGGTAAGGAGTCAGGTATAACACCCAAGTTTGATTGTGTTAAATCTTTTATGGATACCGACGTTTTCCGTGAATTTAACACTAAATATGGACTTGACTCTGAGATAGTAGCCTCCTTCTGTGAATCCTTTGCTACTCATGTTGATCTCCCTAAGGAGAAGTGGTTTAAATATAATCCTCCCATTGAAGTAAAAATAGTTGCACCTATTAAAGTAGAAGAAAAGACTATCACTTATAATGTTGATCCTGTTGTTCCTACTGCTTATATTGAGAAACCACCTTTCCCTGTTAGAATAAAGGATCATGCTATCAACCATGGTTCGTAAGAGTAATACTAGAAGACCTACAATCCCTGAGCAAATTAAAGTTGAACCTAGTATTGCTATGGTTAAAGATCTCTTGGCTGATAATATCGACGGGCATGTTATTTACTTCTGTGATGAAGCTGGTAGAATTGCTAGACCTGATACTAAAAATAAACATAGGCCTGTTGTAGGCATGCCTATTATTTCTGTTAGAATAGGAGATCATTGCTATCATGGCTTATGTGATATGGGTGCTAGTGCAATTGCAATACCTCATTCTTTATACAAAGAAATTATGCATGATATTGCACCTATTGAGATAGAGGAAATTGATATTACAATTAAGCTTGCCAATAGAGATACTATTTCACTAGTTGGGATTGTTAGAGATGTCGAAGTCTTGTGTGGGAAAGTTAAATATCCTGGTAATTTTCTTGTTCTTGGTTCCCCACAAGATGACTTTTGTCCCATTATATTTGGTAGACCCTTCTTGAATACTGTTAATGCTAAGATAGACTGCAAAAAGGATGTTGTTACTATTGGTTTGGGGGATATGTCTCATGAGTTTAATTTTGCTAAATTCCATAGACAACCCCATGATAAAGAATTGCTTAGTAAAGATGAAATTATTGGTCTTGCTTCTATTGCCGTACCTCCTAATGATCCTTTAGAACAATATTTGCTCGACCATGGAAATGATATGTTTATGAATGAAAGAAGGGAAATAGATGAAGTATTCTTTAAACAGGGACCTATTTTGAAACACAACTTGCCTGTTGAAATCCTAGGGGATCCTCTTGCACCCAAGGGTGATCCCGTGTTTGAGCTTAAACCATTACCTAATACTCTTAAATATGCTTATCTTGATGAGAACAAGATATATCCTGTTATTATTAGTGCTAACCTTTCAGAGCGTGGAGAAAAGAAATTATTGAAAACTCTAAAGAAGCACCGTGCTGCTATTGGATATACTCTTGATGATCCTAAGGGCATTAGTCCCACTCTATGCCAGCACAAAATAAAATTGGAGAAAGATGCGAAACCGGTTCTTGATCACCAACGACGGTTAAATCCTAAGATGAAAGAAGTTGTAAGAAAAGAAATACTAAAGCTTCTGGAGGCAGGTATAATTTATCCCGTTGCTGATAGTTAGTGGGTAAGTCCTGTCCATTGTGTCCCTAAGAAGGGAGGTATTACTGTTGTTCCTAATGATAAAGATGAATTGATCCCACAAAGAATTGTTACAAGTTATAGAATGGTAACTGATTTCCGCAAATTAAACAAACCTACTAAAAAGGATCATTACACTTTACCTTTTATTGATCAAATGCTAGAAAGATTATCCAAATATACACATTTTTGCTTTCTAGATGGTTATTCTGGTTTCTCTCAAATTCCTGTGTCAAAAGAAGATCAAGAAAAGACAACTTTTACTTGCCCTTTCGGTACCTTTGCTTATAGACGTATGCTTTTGGTTTATGCAATGCACCTGCTACCTTTCAAAGATGTATGACTGCTATATTCTCTGAATTTTGTGAAAAGATTGTTGAGGTTTTCATGGATGATTTCTCTATATATAGAACTTCTTTTGATTTTTGCTTAAGCAACCTTGATCGAATTTTGCAGAGATGTGAAGAAACTAATCTTGTCTTGAATTGGGAGAAGTGTCACTTTATGGTTAATGAAGGTATTGTCTTGGGGCATAAAATTTCTTAAAGAGGTATTGAAGTTGATAAAGCTAAAGTTGACGCTATTGAAAAGATGACGTGTCCTAAGGACATTAAAGGTATAAGAAGTTTCCTTGGTCATGCTGGTTTTTATAGGAGGGTCATTAAAGACTTCACAAAAATTTCCAGGCCTTTGACTAATCTCTTACAAAAAGATGTTCCTTTTGTCTTTGATGATGATTGTGTAGAAGCATTTGAAATACTTAAGAAAGCCTTGATTTCTGCACCCATTGTTCAGCCTCCTGATTGGAATTTACCCTTTGAGATTATGTGTGATGCTAGTGATTATGCTGTAGGGCATCTTCTAGGACAAAGAGTTGATAAGAATTTAAATGTTATCCAATATGCTAGTAAAACTCTAGACAATGCCCAAAGAAATTATGCTACTACTGAAAAAGAATTTTTAGCAGTTGTATTTGCTTGTGATAAGTTTAGACCTTATATTGTTGATTCTAAAGTAACTGTTCACACTGATCATGCTGCTATTAAATATCTTATGGAAAAGAAAGATGCTAAACCTAGACTTATTAGATGGGTTTTCTTATTACAAGAATTTGATTTGCATATTATTGATATAAAGGGAGCTGAGAACCCCGTTGCAGACAACTTGTCTAGGTTAGAGAATGTTCTTGATGACCCACTGCCTATTGTTGATAGCTTTCCTGATGAACAATTAGCTGTCATAAATGCTTCTCATATTGCTCCATGGTATGCTGATTATGCTAATTATATTGTTGCTAAATTTATACCACCTAGTTTCACATACCAGCAAAGAAAAAGTTTTTTTTATGATTTAAGACATTACTTCTGGGATGACCCACATCTTTATAAAGAAGGAGTAGATAGTGCTATTAGACATTGTGTACCTGAGCATGAACAGGAACAGATCCTACGCAAGTGTCACTCCGAGGCTTATGGAGGACACCATGCTGGAGACAGAATTGCGCATAAGGCATTGCAATCCGGTTTTTATTGGCCTACTTTCTTCAAAGATGCCTGTAAGTTTGTCCTGTATTGTGATGAATGTCAAAGAATTGGTAATATTAGTAGACATCAAGAAATGCCTATGAATTATTCACTTGTTATTAAACCATTTGATGTTGGGGCTTTGATTATATGGGACCGTTTCCTTCCTCTAATGGGTATACACATATTTTAGTTGCTGTTGATTACGTTACTAAGTGGGTAGAAGTTATTCCAACTAGTAGTGCTGATCATAACACCTCTATCAAGATGCTTAAAGAAGTTATTTTTCCGAGGTTTGGAGTCCCTAGATATTTAATGACTGATGGTGGTTCACATTTATTCATGGTGCTTTTTGTAAAATGCTTGCTAAGTATGATGTTAATCATAGAATTGCATCTCCGTATCATCCACAGTCTAGTGGTCAAGTAGAATTAAGTAATAGAGAGCTTAAATTAATTTTGCAAAAGACTATTAATAGATCTAGAAAGAGTTGGTCCAAGAAACTTGATGATGCATTATGGGCTTATAGAACTGCATATAAAAATCCTATGGGTATGTCTCTGTATAAAATGGTTTATGGAAAAGCATGTCACTTACCTCTCAAACTAGAACATAAGGCATATTGGGCTATTAAAGAGCTCAACTATGACTTCAAACTTGCTGGTGAGAAGAGACTATTTGACATTAGGTCACTCGATGAATGGAGAACCCAGGCCTATGAGAATGCCAAACTGTCGGGGATATGACTATTAGATATGACCGGCCCAGGAGGGGCTGGGTCAACCACAATGGCGGTTCATCTAAATGAAGCCAAGAGTATACAAGATGGCGGTTCACAGTTAGGCTTATAAGAGGCTCAGGCTCGGAGGTGGCTTAAGGACCGTAAGTATAAAACTGCCATGTATGTGTAGACCTGTAATGTAAGGCATGTAAGATACGTCACCGAGCCGGACACATTGTATGAGCCGGCCGGGACTCTATAGGACGCAGGGCATCAACCCATGTATATAAGGTGAAGACCCGATGGCGGTTTAGGGCAAGAAACATCAAACCGAAAGCCATGGAAAGCGTATTTGCTCCCTAGTAATCGAAACCCTAGCAATACCACCTCAAACTGGAGTAGGCCTTTACCTTCACCTCAAGGGGACGAACCAGTATAAGCTCTCTGTGTCCCTTGTCCCGTTTAACCCCTTTAAGATAACCTTGTCGCAATGGCTCCACAACTAAGTCCTTCCATGAGGACATCTGCCGTGACACTTCCACGACACAAACTGTTTAAAGAAAAAGTTAAAAGATGGCATCACAAAAGGATACAAAACCGTGAGTTTAATGTAGGTGATTATGTATTGTTATACAACTCTCGTTTAAGATTTTTTGCAGGAAAACTCCTCTCTAAATGGGAAGGTCCTTACGTCATTGAGGAGGTCTATCGTTCCGGTGCCATAAAAATCAACAACTTCGAAGGCACAAATCCGAGGGTGGTGAATGGTCAAAGAATCAAACATTATATCTCAGGTAATCCCATAAATGTTGAAACTAATGTTATTGAAACCGTAATTCTGGAGGAATACATAAGGGACACTTTCCAGAACTTTTTAGACTCCGAAAAGGAAGAGGTATGAGGTACGGTAAGTAAACTGACTCCAAAACAGTTCTAATAGCAAATTTTCTCCGTTTTGGAATATTTAAGAAAATAGGAAAATAAGAAGTAGTCCGGGAAGGACACGAGGCTTCCACGAGGGTGGAGGGCGCGCCCTACCCCCATGGGCGCGCCCTACCCCCATGGGCGCTCCCCCTTCCTCGTGGGCACCTCGTGTGCTCTCCGGACTCTGTTTTCTTGCACGATACTTCTTTTGGTCGGTAAAAATTCATTATATAATCTCCCGAAGGTTTTGACCACCGTACCATGCAAATATCCTCTGTTTTTGTTTCGAGCTGTTTTTCTGATAGATCTAGATCACCATGACGTCTCCAAGTTCCCCCAAGGACAAGTTCTTCGAGAAGGTCATCAATCCCTACCTTGCGGAACTGCTGCAACATCCTCAAACCATTGAGATGCGTGAGGGGTTGCTGCACATCTGCAGTGTTGAGGGACCAAGGAGGACCGCAAGCATGGAGACGAGGCTCGAGGCAATGGAGCAACAAGTTTTCAAGTGCCAGGAGATGGTGGAACGTGGACTCGACGCCAATCATATAATGATCACGGAGCTCGCCAACCACCACAAGCTGGATGCCAAGAACATTGGGGAGGCCATCTTCAAGCTTCACGAGAAAATTGAGCGCCTCCAAGCCCAGATCTATGATCTACAAAACCAAAACTGTGAGTATGAATATAGATTCAAGAGGATGAGTTTGGCTGCAGATTTGAGGATCCCGGAGACTCGATCATCCTTTTACTGTAACATCCCAAAATTCTAAATTCTGGAATGTTATAATAAATAGATAGATTTGATTGTTGCTTGATTGTGATGAGTGAATTTGAGTGGAATTCGAAACTTTTTGAAAGTTAAATGAGAGAGAATCAAAGGACTTTTCCAAACTTTCACTATTTTGGTTTTATGATCTCCGTGAATTCAAATTATTTTCATACAAAACCCTAGAGAGAAGATGACATGACTTCTTCCATTTATTTAAATGAAAAGGGCTGTTGAAAATATTTGAATTTCATTTGAAAATATTCCCAATTCAGAAACTTCAAGCAACTCAATGATTTTCATGAGAGAAGATAAAATGACTTCTTCAAATTATTTGAAATATGAGTTGGGAGTTTAAAAGGATCAAATTCAAAGTCCTTTTGGAAATTATTTTCAATTTGGAGTTATTTGGATTTTATTCAAATTATTTTTCTCCAAAAATAAAATATATGGAAAATAGGGTAACATGATTCCCTACAATACAAAATTGGAGAAAAATTAATTTGAAATCATTTTGGTGTTTTTAAAATGATTTTATTGAGTTTTTATTGCACCAGTAGCACTGTTTGATTTATTCAATTTTTTGTGGATTTTATTTGACGTTAGAAAAATGTTCATGTCGTAGAAAATCTTTTTCTGAAAATTTATATATATAATATGCCTATATAAAATTTTTATTTTATTTTCGTTATTCAGTTTCCCTTTCTGTTTCTATTTTTTAAACAACTGTACGTGCGGCCATAATTATTTGTCGCCCATGTGGGCTGCATAGTGGCATCGGGCGCCCCATCATTTTAGTGTTTCTTCCCTCCTACATGGGCCAGGCCCAGCCAGCCTTTTCATTTTAGGTCGAATTTTGTTAAAAATGCGCGGCCGGCCGAAGGCCTTTAGGCCCATGCGAGCCGCCTCTTTTCTTCTCTGTTTCATATATTTTCGTCTACGTTTAGTCCCACATTGCCTAGCCTTTGACCCCTACACCTTTTTTCCACCTATAAATATAGACCCATAGAGCCTCCAAAAATCATCCGATTCGGGTTAAATCAATATTTTGGTTTGACTAGATTCATTTAAGAAAAATATTTTTCTCCTCTCCGGCGCGACTTCTGGAAGTTGTCTCCTCTCTCCAAAGTTGTCTTTTCTCTGCCTTATAAAGTTATCTTTTTTTGTTTTTTCTTCTTATACTTTCATAGTTTATTATTTTTAAACTAATACGATAGAATAATTAGATTATCAATTAGTCGACGTATTTATATGTTAGACCTTAACCGTAGCTATTTTTCTTTCGTAAAACAGCTTGGCCCTGATTTTTCAAATGGCCATAACTTTTCACTCATTTATCCAAATTAGATGAAACCAGCGCCTATAGCTTCGTCTTGTTTTCACCTATCCAGTGAACCTGTCACATCAACTGTTTGAAATTTTCAAATTTCGAAATTTGTTTAGATTCATATTCAAACTTCTTTTGAACATAACTTGAGTTTCGTAACTCCGATTTAGTTGATTCTTTTTGCAAATCGAAGCTCTTGACCTAAACTTTCTGATAAGGCCAAATTCACATAATTTTGGTACTGTTAGAAATTGTTTTATGTTGCAAGAATTATTTGCTTGGTTTTGATGTTTTCCGAACTGTCTTCTTCGTTCTTCCCGATCTTCTGAGTGATTGCTTATGTGTTGTTACTACTGCTTCCTCACGATAGATTGAACGGAGTGTGACGAGAAGAACTACAAGAGTTTTGAGTGCGAATCATCTTCATCAACAGTATAGGCAAGTTCACACTCCGTTCCAATCCTCAAACATTGCATGGTTAGGATGTCATTAACATGTGGGTTGGGAAGTAGCTGATGAGGTGGAACCTATTGCCCTGTTACATTCAAACCCTTGGGAGTTACTTATACGAATTGCTTATACTGCTATGCTATGCTCGTAGACGTGGTTTGGGTGAGTGAAATCCATGACAGATGTGAGATTGTTAATTAATGGTTCAACTTAAGGTGGCAACTTAAATACACATCTGGGTGGATTGAGGCACTTGGAGTACCCAGTGTTGCCTGTATTTTTGGAAATCCTGGAGTACCCGTGTGATCTTCCTATGGACCGCCACCCAGGCTCAAAGGGATCATAAGACTATTCATGCTAGAAACTTCCGTGTGCAGCGACAAGCTATTATGGGCTCTAGCCTAGTTGGTAAGTTACGTGAAGCTCTTGAAGAGGTGGATCAGCAGGTAGTGGGTTGTAGGTTTGGTATGGTCTGCCCGAAGTAGAGAGTTAATGTTTCTGAAAGACTATGTCTCGGTCATCCGCTTCTCAAACAACATGTAGTGCGAGAAAATTCAACAGAGGCGATCGAGTCTTGTGGGGAAAAGTGTGCAAACCTCTGCAGAGTGTACAAACTAATCATGGTTAGCCGTGTCCCCGGTTATGGACATCTTGAGTCTCTGGTACTTGGATTATCCTATTGATCTCATCACGTTACTTCAATAATTTGTTGGGTTATTGATGTTAATTTGGGATCGAGTTGGAGGAACCTTCTCAATATTTTCAACCAACTTTGTAGTTAAATAAAATATATTCCTTTGCAGTAGGAAAAATTGGCTTTTCGGAAAAACATTATAACCATAGAGCTTTTCCACCAGCCAAATATGCATGTAGTGATAGCCATTATTCATCATTATCCTTTGGTGTGAATTTGCCAATACATTCAATGTACGGACCCTTTGTGGCTGCAACGTCTCATGTTGCAGGAATCTTACGACGAGTAAGTGATACGTTAGGGTTACGTTTTCTACACTCAACTTTGCCGTTGGTGTTGATGGGAATCCACAACCTTGTTGTTACTTCCGCTATTTGGATTGAGGTAATATTATTTACGTTACTTTATACATGTGATTTACCTCTGTTATAAATCCTCGAGTATTGTGTGTGTCAGCATACCGATCCAGGGATGCACTTAAGCACAGAGACTTGACCGTCTGAGGTCGAGTCGCTATATTTACGATGGTGAGCCTATGCCTTGGAAGATGGATGACAAGCCTTCATCATCAACAACTCCACCATCACTACCCCCGAGGAAACAGATATAAACACATGTGTATGGGCACTCCCCTTGGCAACTGCCAAGCTTGGGGGAGTGCCCCGGTATTGTATCACCATCACACTTTTATCTTTACCATTTTTCTTAGTTCGATCCTTTTGATAATATCTTGATCTAGTAGAGTAAAGTTTTAGTACGATTTAGTTTTGAGTTTTGCTTTATGATCCTTCTATGTAATCGAGTCCGTGAGCTATATATAATAAAGATTAGCTATGAGTCAAGGGCCTGATTATTTTGCCATGATCTGGAGGGAATAAAAATAAAAGAGAAGAGAAAGAATAAAAAAGGAAGTAAAGAGATCATATGGATCTTATGGAGAGTAATGACTTCACATATAAAGAGTATGGTGAATAAAAGTTGTTGAGAGTTAACAAACATAGTTTTGGTCATCGTTGCAATTAATAGGAAGTAATAAAGAAAGAGAGGTTTTCACATATAAATATACTATCTTGGACATCTTTTATGATCGTGAGCACTCATTAAAATATGACATTCTAAAGAGTTGATGTTGGACAAGAAAGACAATGTAATGGGTTATTCTTTCTTAGATCCGAAATAAATTATATTGTCATGGATCATCCAACATGTTGAGCTTTCCTTTCCCCCTCATGCTAGCCAAATTCTTTGCACCAAGTAGAGATACTACTTGTGCTTCCAAATATCCTTAAACCTAGTTTTGCCATGAGAGTCCACCATATCTACCTAGGGATTGAGTAAGATCCTTCAAGTAAGCTGTCATTGTTGCAAGCAATAAAAAAATGCTCTCTAAATATGTATGATTTATTAGTGTGGAGAAAATAAGTTTTATACGATCTTGTGATGTGGAAGAAATAAAAGCAATGGACTGCATAATAAGGGTCCATATCACAAGTGGCAATATAAAGTGACATTCTTTTGCATTAAGATTTTGTGCATCCAACCATAAAAGCACATGACAACCTCTACTTCCCTCTGCGAAGGGCCTATCTTTTATTCTTGTCTTATACTTCATACAAGAGCCATGGTGATCTTTGTTGGAAATATGCCCTAGAGGCAATAATAAATTGATTATTATTATATTTCCATGTTCATGATAATCGTTTACTATCCATGCTATAATTGTATTGATAGGAAACTCAGATACATGTGTGGATACATAGACAACACCATGTCCCTAGTAAGCCTCTAGTTGACTAGCTCGTTGATCAATAGATGGTTATGGTTTCCTAACCATGGACATTGGATGTCGTTGATAACGGGATCACATCATTAGGAGAATGATGTGATGGACAAGACCCAATCCTAAGCATAGCACTAGATCGTGTAGTTCGTATGCTAAAGCTTTTCTAATGTCAAGTATCATTTCCTTAGACCATGAGATTGTGCAACTCCCGGATACCGTAGGAATGCTTTGGGTGTGCCAAACGTCACAACGTAACTGGGTGGCTATAAAGGTGCACTACGGGTATCTCCGAAAGTGTCTGTTGGGTTGGCACGAATCGAGACTGGGATTTGTCACTCCGTGTGACGGAGAGGTATCTCTGGGCCCACTCGGTAGGACATCATCATAATGTGCACAATGTGATCAAGGAGTTGATCACGGGATGATGTGTTACGGAACGAGTAAAGAGACTTGCCGGTAACGAGATTGAACAAGGTATCGGGATACCGACGATCGAATCTCGGGCAAGTACAATACCGCTAGACAAAGGGAATTGTATACGGGATTGATTGAATCCTCGACATCGTGGTTCATCCGATGAGATCATCATGGAACATGTGAGAGCCAACATGGGTATCCAGATCCCGCTATTGGTTATTGACCGAAGAACGTCTCGATCATGTCTGCATGTCTCCCGAACCCGTAGGGTCTACACACTTAAGGTTCGATGACGCTAGGGTTATAGAGATATTAGTATGCGGTAACCTGAAAGTTGTTCGGGGTCCCGGATGAGATCCCGGACGTCACGAGAAGTTCCGGAATGGTCCGAATGTAAAGAATTATATATAGGAAGTGCTATTTCGGCCATCGGGACAAGTTTCGGGGTCACCGGTATTGTACCGGGACCACCGGAAGGGTCCCGGGGGTCCACCGGGTGGGGCCACCTGCCCCGGGGGGCCACATGGGCTGTAGGGGTGTGCGCCTTGGCCTATATGGGCCAAGGGCACCAGCCCCAAGAGGCCCATGCGCCAAGAGATAAGGAAAGGAAGAGTCCTAAAGGGGGAAGGCACCTCCTAGGTGCCTTGGGAAGGAGGGACTCCTCCCTAGCCGGACCCTTCCTTGGAGGAAGGGCCTGTTGGGGAACGCAGTAATTTCAAAAATTTTCCTACGCACACGCAAGATCATGGTGATGCATAGCAACGAGAGGGGAGAGTGTTATCTACGTACCAACGCAGACCGACTGCGGAAGCGATCACACAACGTAGAGGAAGTAGTCGTACGTCTTCTTCCCGATCCGACCGATCCAAGCACAGTTACTCCGGCACCTCCGAGTTCTTAGCACACGTTCAGCTCGATGACGATCCCCGGGCTCCGATCCAGCAAAGCTTCGAGGAAGAGTTCCGTCAGCACGACGGCGTGATGACGATCTTGATGTACTACCGACGCAGGGCTTCGCCTAAGCACTACTACGGTACGATCGAGGTGGAATTTGGTGGCAGGGGGCACCGCACACGGCTAAGGAACGATCTCAAGGATCAAGTTGTGTGTCTTGGGGTGCCCCCCGCCCCCGTATATAAAGGTTGGAGGAGGGGGAGCCGGCCGGCCAGGGAGAGGAGGCGCAGGGGAGTCCTACTCCCACCGGGAGTAGGACTCCTCCCCCCCAATCCTAATCCAATTAGGACTCCCGGGGGGGAAAGAGAGAGAAGGGGGCCCGGCCCCTTATCCTATTCCTAATAGGACTTGGGGAAGGGGGGGCGCCGGCTAGCTTGGGCCTTTTCCCTTTTTCTCCTTTTTCCACTAAGGCCCAATAGGCCCATTAGTCTCCCGGGGGGTTCCGGTAACCCTCCCGGTATTCCGGTAAAATCCCGATTTCACCCGGAACACTTCCGATGTCCAAACATAGGCTTCCAATATATCAATCTTTACGTCTCAACCATTTCGAGACTCCTCGTCATGTCCGTGATCTCATCCGGGACTCCGAACAACCTTCGGTACATCAAAATGCATAAACTCATAATAACTGTCATCGTAACGTTAAGTGTGCGGACCCTACGGTTCGAGAACAATGTAGACATGACCGAGACACGTCTCCGGTCAATAACCAATAGCGGGACCTGGATGCCCATATTGGCTCCTACATATTCTACAAATATCTTTATCGGTCAGACCGCATAACAACATACGTTGTTCCCTTTGTCATCGGTTTGTTACTTGCCCGAGATTCGATCGTCGGTATCCAATACCTAGTTCAATCTCGTTACCGGCAAGTCTCTTTACTCGTTCCGTAATACATCATCTCACAACTAACATATTAGTTGCAGTGCTTGCAAGGCTTATGTGATGTGCATTACCGAGAGGGCCCAGAGATACCTCTCCGACAATCGGAGTGACAAACCCTAATCTCGAAATACGCCAACCCAACATCTACCATTGGAGACACCTGTTGTACTCCTTTATAATCACCCAGTTACGTTGTGACGTTTGGTAGTACCCAAAGTGTTCCTCCGGTAAACGGGAGTTGCATAATCTCATAGTTATAGGAACATGTATAAGTCATGAAGAAAACAATAGCAACATACTAAAACGATCGGGTGCTATGCTTATGGAATGGGTCATGTCAATCAGATCATTCTACTAATGATGTGACCTCGTTAATCAAATAACAACTCCTTGTTCATGGTTAGGAAACATAACCATCTTTGATTAACGAGCTAGTCAAGTAGAGGCATACTAGTGACACTCTGTTGGTCTATGTATTCACACATGTATTATGTTTCCGGTTAATACAATTCTAGCATGAATAATAAACATTTATCATGATATAAGGAAATAAATAATAACTTTATTATTGCCTCTAGGGCATATTTCCTTCTGTCTCCCACTTGCACTAGAGTCAATAATCTAGTTCACATCGCCATGTGATTTAGCAGCAATGGTTCACATCACCATGTGATTAACACCCATAGTTCACATCGTCATGTGACCAACACTCAAAGGGTTTACTAGAGTCAGTAATCTAGTTCACATATCTATGTGATTAACACCCAAAGAGTACTAAGGTGTGATCATGTTTTGCTTGTGAGATAATTTTAGTCAACGGGTCTGTCACTTTCAGATCCGTAAGTATTTTGCAAGTTCTATGTCTACAATGCTCTACACGGAGCTACTCTAGCTAATTGCTCCCACTTTCAATATGTATCCAGATTTAGAATCATCTGGATCAGTGTCAAAAACTTGCATCGACGTAACCCTTTACGACGAACCTTTTTGTCACGTCCATAATCGAGAAACATTTCCTTATTTCACTAAGGATAATTCTGACCGCTGTCCAGTGATCTACTCCTAGATCACTATTGTACTCCCTTGCCAAATCAGTGCAGGGTATACAATAGATCTGGTACACAGCATGGCATACTTTATAGAACCTATGAATGAGGCATAGGGAATGACTCTCATTATCTTTCTATCTTCTGCCGTGGTCGGTCTTTGAGTCTTTACTCAACTTCACACCTTGTAACACAGGCAAGAAACTTTTTCTTTGACTGTTCCATTTTGAACTACTTCAAAATCTTGTCAAGGTATGTACTTATTGAAAAACTTATCAAGCGTCTTGATCTATCTCTATAGATCTTGAAGCTCAATATGTAAGAAGCTTTGTTGAAGTCTTTCTTTGAAAAACTCCTTTCAAACACTCCTTTATGCTTTACAGAATAATTCTACATTATTTCCGATCAACAATATGTCATTCACATATACTTATCAGAAATGCTGTAGTGCTCCCACTCACTTTCTCGTAAATACAGGCTTCACCGCAAGTCTGTATAAAACTATATGCTTTGATCAACTTATCAAAGCGTATATTCCAACTCCGAGATGCTTGCACCAGTCCACAGATGGATCGCTGGAGCTTGCACATTTTGTTAGCACCTTTCGGATTGACAAAACCTTCTAGTTGCATCGTATACAACTCTTCTTTAGCAAATCCATTAAGGAATGCAGTTTTGTTTATCCATTTGCTAGATTTCATAAAATGCGGCAATTGCTAACATGATTCGGACAGACTCAAGCATAGATACGAGTGAGAAGCTCTCATCGTAGTCAACACCTTTGAACTTTGTCGAAAACCTTTTTGCGACAATTCTAGCTTTGTGGATAGTAACACTACTATCAGCGTCCGTCTTCCTCTTGAAGATCCATTTATTTTCTATGGCTTGCCGATCATCGGGCAAGTCAACCAAAGTCCATACTTTGTTTTCATACATGAATCCCATCTCAGATTTCATGGCCTCAAGCCATTTTGCGGAATCTGGGCTCATCATCGCTTCCTCATAGTTCGCAAGTTTATCATGGTCTAGTAACATGACTTCCAGAACAGGATTACCGTACCACTCTGGTGCGGATCTCACTCTGGTTTACCTACGAGATTCGGTAGTAACTTGATCTGAAGTTACATGATCATCATCATTAGCTTCCTCACTAATTGGTATAGGTGTCACAGAAACAGTTTTCTGTGATGTACTACTTTCCAATAAGGGAGAAGGTACAATTACCTTATCAAGTTTTCTACTTTCCTCCCACTCACTTCTTTTGAGAGAAACTCCTTCTCCAGAAAGTTTCTGAATTTTAGCAACAAAAGTCTTGCCTTCGGATCTGTGATAGAAGGTGTATCCAATAGTTTCCTTTGGATATCCTATGAAGATGCACTTCTCCGATTTGAGTTTTGAGCTTATCAGGATGAAACTTTTTCATATAAGCATCGCAACCCCAAACTTTAAGAAACGACAACTTTGGTTTCTTGCCAAACCATAGTTCATAAGGCGTCATCTCGACGGATATAGATGGTGCCCCTTTTTAACGTGAATGCAGCTGTCTCTAATGCATGACCCCAAAAATGATAGTGGTAAATCGGTAAGAAACATCATAGATTGCACTATATCCAATAAAGTACGGTTATGACATTCGGACACACCATTATGCTGTGGTGTTCCAGGTGGCGTGAGTAGTGAAACTATTTCACATTGTTTTAACTGAAGACCAAACTCATAACTCAAATACTCTTTTCCACGATCAGATCGTAGAAACTTTATTTTCTTGTTACGATGATTTTCCACTTCACTCTGAAATTCTTTGAACTGTTCAAGTGTTTCAAACTTATGTTTCATCAAGTAGATATCCCCATATCTGCTCAAATCATCTTGTGAAGGTCAGAAAATAATGATACCTGCTGTAAGCCTTAATATTCATCGGACCACATACATCAGTATGTATGATTTCCAACAAATCTGTTGCTTGCTTCATTGTTCCGAAGAACAGAGTTTTAGTCATCTTGCCCATGAGGCATGGTTCGCAAGCATCAACTGATTCATAATCAAGTGATTCAAAAAGCCCATCAGCATGGAGTTTCTTCATGCGCTTTACACCAATATGACCTAAACGGCAGTGCCACATATAAGTTGCGCTATCATTATTAACTTTGCATCTTTTGGTTTCAATATCATGAATATGTGTATCACTACGATCGAGATCCAGTGAACTTGTTTCATTGGGTGTATGACCATCGAAGGTTTTATTCATGTAAACAGAACAACAATTATTCTTTGATTTTAATGAATAACCGTATTGCAATAAACATGATCAAATCATATTCATGCTCAACGCAAAAACCAAATAACACTTATTTAGGTTCAACACTAATCCCGAAATTATAGGGAGTGTGCGATGATGATCATATTAATCTTGGAACTACTTCCAACACACATCGTCACTTCACCCTTAACTAGTCTCTGTTTATTCTGCAACTCCCGTTTCGAGTTACTACTCTTAGCAACTGAACTAGCATCAAATACTGAGGGGTTGCTATAAACACTAGTATAGTACACATCAATAACATGTATATCAAATATACTTATGTTCACTTTGCCATCCTACTTATCCGCCAATCACTTGGGGCAGTTCCGCTTCCAGTGTCCAGTCTGCTTGTAGTAGAAGCACTCAGTTTCAGGCTTAGGTCCAGACTTGGGTTTCTTCTCCTGAGCAGCAACTTGCTTGCTGTTCTTTTTGAAGTTTCCCTTCTTCTTCCCTTTGCCCTTTTTCTTGAAACTAGTGGTTTTGCTAACCATCAACACTTGATGCTCCTTCTTGATTTCTACCTCCGCAGCTTTCAGCATTGCGAAGAGCTCGGGAATAGTCTTGTTCATCCCTTGCATATTATAGTTCATCACAAAGCTCTTGTAGCTTGGTGGCAGTGATTGGAGAATTCTGTCAATGACGCAGTCATCTGGAAGATTAACTCCCATCTGAATCAAGTGATTATTATACCCAGACATTTTGAGTATATGCTCACTGACAGAACTGTTCTCCTCCATCTTGCAGCTATAGAACTTATTGGAGACTTCATATCTCTCAATTCGGGCATTTGCTTGAAATATTAACTTCAACTCCTGGAACATCTCATATGCTCCATGACGTTCAAAACGTCGTTGAAGTCCCGATTCTAAGCCGTAAAGCATGGCACACTGAACTATTGAGTAGTCATCAGCTTTGCTCTGCCAGACGTTCATAACATCTGGTGTTGCTCCAGCAGCAGGCCTGTCACCCAGCGGTGCTTCCAGGACGTAATTCTTCTGTGCAGCAATGAGGATAATCCTCAGGTTACGTACCCAGTCCGTGTAATTGCTACCATCATCTTTCAACTTTGCTTTCTCAAGGAACGCATTAAAATTCAACGGAACAATAGCACGAGCCATCTATCTACAAGCAACATAGACAAGCAAGATACTATCAGGTACTAAATTCATGATAAGTTTAAGTTCAGTTAATCAAATTACTTAGGAACTCCCACTTAGATAGACATCCCTCTAATCCTCTAAGTGATCACGTGATCCAAATCAACTAAACCATAACCGATCATCACGTGAGATGGAGTAGTTTTCAATGGTGAACATCGTCATGTTGATCATATCTACTATATGATTCACGCTCGACCTTTCGGTCTCTGTGTTCCGAGGCCATATCTGCATATGCTAGGCTCGTCAAGTATAACCTGAGTATTCTGCGTGTGCAAAACTGGCTTGCACCCGTTGTAGATGGACGTAGAGCTTATCACACCCGATCATCATGTGGTGTCTGGGCACGACGAACTTTGGCAACGGTGCATACTCAGGGAGAACACTTCTTGATAATTTAGTGAGAGATCATCTTATAATGCTACCGTCAATCAAAGCAAGATAAGATGCATAAAAGGATAAACATCACATGCAATCAATATAAGTGATATGATATGGCCATCATCATCTTGTGCTTGTGATCTCCATCTCCGAAGCACCGTCATGATCACCATCGTCACCGGCGCGTCACCTTGATCTCCATTGTAGCAACGTTGTCGTCTCGCCAATCTTATGCTTCCACGACTATCACTACCGCTTAGTAATAAAGTAAAGCATTACATCGCGATTGCATTGCATACAATAAAGCGACAATCATATGGCTCCTGCCAGTTGCCGATAACTCGGTTACAAAACATGATCATCTCATACAATAAAATCAGCATCATGTCTTGACCATATCACATCACAACATACCCTGCAAAAACAAGTTAGACGTCCTCTACTTTGTTGTTGCAAGTTTTACGTGGCTGCTACGGGCTTAAGTAAGAACACATCTCACCTACGCATCAAAACCACAACGATAGTTCGTCAAATAGACTCCGTTTTAACCTTCTCAAGGACCGGGCGTAGTCACACTTGGTTCAACTAAAGTTGGAGAGACAGTCTTCCGCAAGCCATCTATGTGCAAAGCACGTCGAGGGAACCGGTCTCGCGTAAGAGTACGCGTAAGGTTGGTCCGGATCGTCTCAACCAACAATACCGCCGAACCAAAGTATGACATGCTGGTAGGCAGTATGACTTGTATCGCCCACAACTCACTTGTGTTCTACTCGTGCATATAACATCAAACCATAAAACCTAGGCTCGGATGCCACTGTTGGGGAACGCAGTAATTTCAAAAATTTTCCTACGCACATGCAAGATCATGGTGATGCATAGCAACGAGAGGGGAGAGTGTTGTCTACGTACCAACGCAGACCGACTGCGGAAGCGATCACACAACATAGAGGAAGTAGTCGTACGTCTTCTTCCCGATCCGACCGATCCAAGCACCGTTACTCCGGCACCTCCGAGTTCTTAGCACACGTTCAGCTCGATGACGATCCCCGGGCTCCGATCCAGCAAAGCTTCAAGGAAGAGTTCCGTCAGCACGACGGCGTGATGACGATCTTGATGTACTACCGACGCAGGGCTTCGCCTAAGCACTACTACGGTACGATCGAGGTGGAATTTGGTGGCAGGGGGCACCGCACACGGCTAAGGAACGATCTCAAGGATCAAGTTGTGTGTCTTGGGGTGCCCCCCGCCCCCATATATAAAGGTTGGAGGAGGGGGAGCCGGCCGGCCAGGGAGAGGAGGCGCAGGGGAGTCCTACTCCCACCGGGAGTAGGACTCCTCCCCCCAATCCTAATCCAATTAGGACTCCCGGGGGGGAAAGAGAGAGAAGGGGGGCCGACCCCTTATCCTATTCCTAATAGGACTTGGGGAAGGGGGGGGGGGGGCGCCGGCCAGCTTGGGCCTTTTCCCTTTTTCTCCTTTTTCCACTAAGGCCCAATAGGCCCATTAGTCTCCCGGGGGGTTCCGGTAACCCTCCCGGTATTCCGGTAAAATCCCGATTTCACCCGGAACACTTCCGATGTCCAAACATAGGCTTCCAATATATCAATCTTTACGTCTCGACCATTTCGAGACTCCTCGTCATGTCCGTGATCTCATCCGGGACTCCGAACAACCTTCGGTACATCAAAATGCATAAACTCATAATAACTGTCATCGTAACGTTAAGCGTGCGGACCCTACGGTTCGAGAACAATGTAGACATGACCGAGACACGTCTCCGGTCAATAACCAATAGCGGGACCTAGATGCCCATATTGGCTCCTACATATTCTACGAAGATCTTTATCGGTCAGACCGCATAACAACATACGTTGTTCCCTTTGTCATCGGTTTGTTACTTGCCCGAGATTCGATCGTCGGTATCCAATACCTAGTTCAATCTCGTTACCGGCAAGTCTCTTTACTCGTTCCGTAATACATCATCTCACAACTAACATATTAGTTGCAGTGCTTGCAAGGCTTATGTGATGTGCATTACCGAGAGGGCCCAGAGATACCTCTCCGACAATCGGAGTGACAAACCCTAATCTCGAAATACGCCAACCCAACATCTACCATTGGAGACACCTGTAGTACTCCTTTATAATCACCCAGTTACGTTGTGACGTTTGGTAGTACCCAAAGTGTTCCTCCGGTAAACGGGAGTTGCATAATCTCATATTTATAGGAACATGTATAAGTCATGAAGAAAACAATAGCAACATACTAAAACGATCGGGTGCTATGCTTATGGAATGGGTCATGTCAATCAGATCATTCTACTAATGATGTGACCTCGTTAATCAAATAACAACTCCTTGTTCATGGTTAGGAAACATAACCATCTTTGATTAACGAGCTAGTCAAGTAGAGGCATACTAGTGACACACTGTTGGTCTATGTATTCACACATGTATTATGTTTCCGGTTAATACAATTCTAGCATGAATAATAAACATTTATCATGATATAAGGAAATAAATAATAACTTTATTATTGCCTCTAGGGCATATTTCCTTCAGGGCCAAGGCTGCGCCCCCCTCTCCCTTGGCCCCATATATAGTGGGGGGAAGGGAGGTCAGCCGAACCTGAGCCCTGGCGCCTCCCTCTCCCTCCCGTGACACATCTCTCTCCTCCCGCAGCGCTTGGCCAAGCCCTGTTGGAATCCCGCTACTTCCACCACCACGCCGTCGTGCTGTTGGATCTCCATTAACCTCTCCTTCCCCCTTTCTGGATCAAGAAGGAGGAGACGTCGCTGCTCCGTATGTGTGTTGAATGCGGAGGTGCCATCCGTTCAGCGCTAGGATCATCGGTGATTTGGATCACGACGAGTACGACTCCTTCAACCGCGTTCTCTTGAACGCTTCCGCTTAGCGATCTACAAGGGTATGTAGATGCACTCTCCTTCCCCTCGTTGCTGGTTTCTCCATAGATAGATCTTGGTGACACGTAGGAAAATTTTGAATTTCTGCTACGTTCCCAACAGTGGCATCATGAGCTAGGTCTATTGCGTAGATTCTATGCACAAGTAGAACACAAAGTAGTTGTGGGCATTGATATTGTTCAATATGCTTACCGTTACTAGTCCAATCTTGTTTCGACGGCATCGTGGGATGAAGCGGCCCGGACCAACCTTACACATACGCTTACGTGAGACCGGTTCCACCGACTAACATGCACTAGTTGCATAAGGTGGCTGGCGGGTGTCTGTCTCTCCCACTTTAGTCGAAACGGATTCGATAAAAAGGGTCCTTATGAAGGGTAAATAGCAATTGGCATATCACGTTGTGGTTTTGCGTAGGTAAGAAACATTCTTGCTAGAAACCCATAGCAGCCACGTAAAACATGCAAACAACAATTAGAGGACGTCTAACTTGTTTTTGCAGGGTATGCCATGTGATGTGATATGGCCAAAGGATGTGATGAATGACATATGTGATGTATGAGATGATCATGTTCTTGTAATAGGAATCACGACTTGCATGTCGATGAGTATGACAACCGGCAGGAGCCATAGGAGTTGTCTTTATTTATTATATGACCTGTGTGTCATTAAACAACGCCATGTAATTACTTTACTTTATTGCTAACCGTTAGCTGTAGTAGTAGAAGTAATAGTTGGCGAGCAACTTCATGGAGACACGATGATGGAGATCATGGTGTCATGCCGGTGATGATGATGATCATGGAGCCCCGAAGATGGAGATCAAAAGGAGCAATATGATATTGGCCATATCATGTCACCATTTGATTACATGTGATGTTTATCATGTTTATACATCTTATTTGCTTAGAACGACGGTAGTAAATAAGATGATCCCTCATTAAAATTTCAAGAAAGTGTTCCCCCTAACTGTGCACCGTTGCGACAGTTCATTTTTCTCTAAGCACCACGTGATGATCGGGTGTGATAGATTCCAACGTTCACATACAACGGGTGTAAGACAGATTTACGCATGCAAACACTTAGGTTGACTTGACAAGCCTAGCATGTACAGACATGGCCTCGGAACACAGAAGACCGAAAGGTCGAGCATGAGTCATATAGAAGATACGATCAACATGAAGATGTTCACCGATGTTGACTAGTCCGTCTCACGTGATGATCGGACACGGCCTTGTTGACTCGGATCATGTAATCACTTAGATGACTAGAGGGATGTCTATCTGAGTGGGAGTTCATAAGATGAACTTAATTATCCTGAACATAGTCAAAAGGTCTTCGCAAATTATGTCGTAGCTCGCGCTTCAGTTCTACTATTTAGTTATGTTCCTAGAGAAAATTTAGTTGAAAGTTGATAGTAGCAATTATGCGGACTAGGACCGTAAACTGAGGATTGTCCTCATTGCTTCATAGAAGGCTTATGTCCTTAATGCACCGCTCAGTGTGCTGAACCTCGAACGTCGTCTGTGGATGTTACGAACATCTGACATACACATTTTGATAACTACGTGATAGTTCAGTTAAACAGTTTAGAATTGAGGCACCGAAGATGTTTTGAAACGTCGCGAAACATATGAGATGTTTCGAGGGCTGAAATTGGTATTTCAGGCTCGTGCCGACGTCAAGAGGTATAAGACCTCCGACGATTTTCTTAACCTGCAAACTATGAGAGAAAAGCTCAATTGTTGAGCTTGTGCTCAGATTGTCTGAGTACAACAATCATTTCAATCAAGTGGGAGTTGATCTTCCAGATGAGATAGTGATGTTTCTCCGAAGTCATTACCACTAAGCTACTAGAGCTTCGTGATGAACTATAATATATCAGGGACATATATGATGATACTTGAGATATTCGCGATGTTTGACACTGCAAAAGTAGAAATCAAGAAGGAGCATCAATTTTGATGGTTGGTGAAACCACTAGTTTCAAGAAGGGTAAGGGCAAGAAGGGATACTTCATGAAATGGCAAATCAGCTGCTGCTCTATTGAAGAAACCCAAGGTTGAACCCAAACCCGAGACTAAGTGCTTCTGTAATAAGGGGAACAACCACTGGAGTAGAATTACCCTAGATACTTGGTAGATGAGAAGGCTGGCAAGGTCGATAGAAGTATATTGGATATACATTGTGTTAATGTGTACTTTACTAGTACTCCTAGTAGCACCATGGTATTAGATACCGGTTCAGTTGCTAAGTGTTAGTAACTCGAAATAAAAGGCTGCAGAGTAAACGGAGACTAGCTAAAGGTGAGCTGGCGATATGTGTTGGAAGTTTTTCCCAAGCTTGATGTGATCAAGCATCGCACGCTCCCTCTACCATCGAGATTGGTGTTTGCGTTGAGCATAGACATGATTGGTTATGTCTATCGTGATACAGTTATTCATTTAAGGAGAATAATGGTTACTCTATTTGAATAATACCATCAATGGTCTTGCACCTAAAATGAATGGTTTATTGAATCTCGATCGTAGTGATACACATGTTCATGCCAAAAGATATAAGATAGTAATGATAGTACCACCTACTTGTGGCACTGCCACGTAAGTCATATCGGTATTAAATGCATGAAGAAGCTCCATGTTGATGGATCTTTGGAGTCACTCGTTTTGAAAAGTTTGAGGCATGCGAACCATGTCTATTGGTGTATATGCATGAAGAAACTCCATGCAAATGGACCGTTTGGACTCACTTGATTTTGAATCACTTGAGACATGCAAATCATACCACATGGGTAAGATGACTGAAAGCCTCGGTTTCAGTAAAATGGAACTAGAAAGCAACTTGTTGGAAGTAATACATTTTGATGTGTGCAGTCCAATGAGTGCTGAGGCATGTAGTGGATATCGTTATGTTCTTACTTCACAGATGATTTGAGTAGATGTTGAGTATATTTACTTGATGAATCACGAGTCTGAATTATTGAAAGGATCAAGTAATTTCAAGGTGAAGTTGAAAGATCGTCGTGACAAGAGGATAAAATATCTATGATATGATCATAGAGATGAATATCTGAATTACGAGTTTGGCACAGAATTAAGACATTGTGGAAATTGTTTCACAACTAATACAGCCTGGAACACCATAGTGTGATGGTGTGTCCGAACATCATAACTGCACCCTATTGGATATGATGCATACCATGATGTCTCTTATCGAATTACCATGATAGTTGGGGTCAACGGGCACCAGCGAGTGCCTCCCAGCCCGAAGCTGGGGACGAGGCACAGCTATACCCGGCCGCCGGCGACGTTGGGCAAGGAGGCGCAAGGCTTGACGTCAGGGACGAGCAGAGAAGGGCCTTGAGGTGCGGATCCGGACGGGATCCGTCCGTTTCCGGCCGCGGCGGTGAAGATCCGGCGACAGCGAGCTCGGCTCACGTTCATTCATGGCGGTGGTGGTTCATGTAGAATGGGAGAGAGGGAGACGTGAGAGGAGGGAGGAGAAGGAGATAGATAGGGAAGTAAGAGTGGGGCGGCGGGGTCCGGCCTGGTACTCGTCGGCAGGAGCAAGTCCGGCGAGGTCCGCGGGGTGACGGGGCAGAGCGGCGGAGGAGCTCGGAACAGGATCTCCCTCTCCCGATCTGGAGCTCGGGGAGCAGGGGCGGCGCGGTGGGGGCCTCAGAGCCCAGAACGGGGCCCGGGAAGGCCTGGCGGCGCGGGGCGATAGGAGCGGGGCAAGGAGGCCACGTGGCACGCCCTGGATGGCCAGATGCGGTGGTTGCAGCGGCGCAGGCCAATGGGGGCTCGCCAATTGGTGCTGGTGAGGTGGCTGGCACCGGATTTGGAGGGGGAAGGTGGCTGGTGGCATGGAATTTGAGGAGGGAGGCGGCAGGGAGGTAGGGGAAGGGCTAGGCTGCCCAAATTTGGAAGGGGGGTTGTCCATATATAGGCAGGGATGGCTAGGGTTTGGGTTTAGGGGGGTTTTAGGAGCGTTTCGGAGCCTCCGATCGTGATCTGACGATCTGGAACGGAGGGGGGGGGGGTTAGGAGGGTTGCAGGTGGGTTGTGGAAAGAGGTTGGGCTGAGATGAGAGGAGAGGAGTGCAGCCCGGCAACTGTTTCCGGAGACCGAAAACGTCCGACGTTAGACCGACTATACTGCCGCTATAGTTATCCGTTGGGGCATCAAACGATCTCTGAATCCGATGAAACTTGACAGGCGGTCTATCTACACTATAATAAGACCACACGTCAACTCTCATCCCATTCCGAGAACATTTTCTGGCCACTTATAAAATAATATTTCGGACGTGCCGCGGGCGCGTGCAAGTGTGTCTGGGCTCCGAACGGACAATGGAAGGAACGAGGAGATCGGGATGGATGCAAGTTTCGAAAACATGATGATGCAATGCACATGATGACATGATATGAAATTCATGACACACAAGCAAAGACAAGGCAAGAATAGAGAATAACTGGAGGACACCTGGCACATCGGTCTCAGGGCGTTACAACACTCCACCACTATGAGAGGATCTCGTCCCGAGATCTAGAATGGCACCGGAGGGGCAACGGAAGAGGAAGAGAAGAGGTAAAACTAAGTTGCTTCTTTGACAAACGAGTGAAACCAAAGAACCTTGAAAAGGTTAAGCCATTTCGAGAGAAAAATACAACGGAGATGAACAAAGTTGAAAATACTCTGTTATAAAAGAGGGACAAGGAAGAACAACTTCGAGCAGCGCTCTGGTTGAGAAGTTATGCAAGACTTGATAAGGCGAAACGAGCTTGAGGAGAAAGGACACAACACTCCGGTTAAATGGATAACCAAGACAAGAACACGATCCTGACAAAACGAAAAGATGGGTTGAAGAGAGCAACATCACAATGCCTCCGGAACGAAAGAATAGAAGATAGGTAATTGAGAGAAAAGAATGGAGAAGAAAATGCCAAGTTCTGTCACAAAAGAGCTTGACAAGGCATCTTTTAGGAGAAGGGTCGAACGGAATTGTTGGAAAAACCAACAACAAAAAGAGTAAGCTTGATATGGTCTTGTGGAACACATCTCAAATTATGAGGTGACTACCTGCCACTCACAGAAAAAAAGAATTGGATTGGAATGAACAAGGAGACGAGAGACTTATCACCGGAAGGATATATGAAGAACTTGGATCCTATATGAGCACCATTATAGCATCAATCCTTAGGGAAGGCTTTAGGTGAAATATACCCCAAGATAACTCCAATGACGAGATTGATGGATTTAAAATATCTCATTCATGGCAACATGTGAATCATGAAAACATGAACTCAAATGATCAAGAATGACATAATACGACCTCCAATGACACGGTAGAAAGAATTGCACTCCGGATTGCAAAATGAAGAATGATTGAGCTCCTTAGGAAAAAATGTTGATGAACGCTTCGAGAAGGAAATAAAACCTTGATGAACCACCATGTAGGACATCCATGAGGAACTCCGGTAAACAAAAATGATGATCAAAGCAAGAGAAGTTGAAAACACAAGGTGAAACCTTGTAATGATTTAGAAGGAGCTTCACGACGAGATAATGCAGAAAAGGTAGGAACTCCGGAAAAAGAGCAAACAAACCCGATAATTTGATGAGCCTCCGGAATATGGAATTAATCACTTGGATGGAACAACAATAAGAATTACATTAAGCGTATCCTTCAACAATTAAATTGATGACAATCAACGGATTTGGCACACTACTTATTCTCGTAGCAAGGATAAGAGAGATATAGCGCCAACTTGGGAAGGTCTTCTTTGAACCACCGGTAGGATTGACAATGAATAAATTGATAAGGAAGAGAAACCTGGAAGAACCACCATAAGAAATGAAAATGAACGAAGATACTTGAGAGAATTTAGATACAACTGAAACGAAGAGATCATGCGCTGATTAAAGAATAATGAATGATGCACCGGTGAGATTTGGGGAACGAGAGCTGAAAGCTGAGAATGAACAAGTCTTCTGAAATGATGGGCTCCGGATAATCCAACTAAGAAGACTCTTGAATTACTTCGGATGGGTGAAAAGAATTCTCACAATCAAAACAATTATGAGAGGATGGTATCAAGCTTGAACCACGAATCTTGAGGAGAGTGGAGCAAGATTGAGAGATAAATCTTCTTCGGTCTTCAAAATCTGAGAATTACGACGAGAAACACCACCATGAATTGTTGAGGCACAGCGGAAGAATCAAAAGCGAAGAGATTTAGCCAACGATGAAAAGAATTGTGAAAGATCTAGGAGAAGACATTTGACTAATGATAAATCATTCTTACGTCAAACTTTGAAAAGAAATATGAGGATAGCTCCGGGAAGATTGGAAGAGTCAGGTAAGATCCTGGGAAAAGACCTGTGGGGTTAGGGCCCACTCAAAATAAGCACCGTTGGGATGATTACTTGAAAGATATTACACTGGTTGAATTAAATGACTTGAAAGAGATAGCAACCTCGAAATAGATTGAACTGATCTTGAATGAAAAAAACGAGCCTTCTGAGATATCTTGAGCACTCCGGAACAATAGAATAGCGAGCGGTGAAAGATCAAGAGGTGCACCGGTATGAGAAGGCGTTAGAAACTAGGAAAGAATATGATCAACACCAAAAACTTGAATTGGATCCACCAGAAAAGGAAAGAATGGAGAATGATGAACTTGAAGCTCCGTTAGAATCTTCAGGAGAATCACCGGATAAGAATATTGATGGAAAAGGAATGGAGAACCTTCCCATCAATAAAAAGGATACTTGAATAAGAAATCTGAGTCCTCGAAGAAGAAGGGTGGGTGGGTCGGAAAAACAAAGACAACTTGGACCGGATGAAACAAACACCGTTGAGAAGACTTGAGTTGACCTTGCGAATGTTGAAATGATCGGATCCAATTGAAAAGAAACAACACCAGTTGAAAAGGATTGACACAACAAATTCTATGATCGAGAAGGATTAGTATTCACATAGGAATATGAGAACACCATTTGGGGAAGGTATGGAATCAACATTTGACTTCGAAGCAACTCGAATACCACATCTCAAAACAAAACAAGGATTGGCTTGCAAAATAAGCCGGAACAAACATATGATAGAGATTTCGCCCGAAGTTTTTGTGGTGGGGCCTACACGGGCTCGATCGTACAACACCATCATGTACAAGGCAGTGCACATGACATACGAAGTGTCCCCGAGTCAGCATAGCCAAGGACTCTTTAAGACACAATGAGACCACTGTAAAATCGACAGTGAATAGGTGGACCACTAGACGTCGAACCCCAATTTCAAATCATACATCTGTCGGAAAGATATCCTAAGATCTACTTGAATTCCCACTTATAAACTCCCGAAATTTTCCGGTTATGCAATCAGGTGTTGGGGATACAGGGGAAGCATAATATCTCACCCAAAACTAGCAAATCCTACATCCAGTTGTATCCATCCTTCAACACATAACCAAGGAACCTTCGGAAATCATCTACCTCAACCTTCGAAAAGCATCCGTTATACAAGTTATGGCAATACTCCCGAACTCCCGCCCCAGTAATAGGTGGCGTCGAGGTTATCTCACCAACGAACTGCATAAAAGAGATTTTCGATGTCGGCGTACTAAACTCAGGTATTCCAGAAATGCAACGATAAAATTGTGACGACAACACCTCAGAGCTCAACTCCCCGGGACACTGCCACAAAACCCATGACAGGAGGCACCAAGACAATGTTCTCGTCACAAAACCATCGGAACGATTCCAAGATACCCGCGTGATCCTAAAAAAAATTAGTGAAATTTGAGAAGAGAAGAGTCAAAACTCTACGTCAGGATGCCTTACCAGAGCGATGAAGGGACTGGGGAGTAAAAAGAATTGCTAAACTCTCTGATATATAATTTCTAAATGACTCAAAACATTTTTCTAGACTCAACTTGTCCGCTAATTCGATCAAGCAGTGGGGGGTCCTTAGGTCGGGGAAGGCTCTGATACCAACTTGTAATGCCCTCGATGCGGCTATATCTCCCACGTGTCGAAGCACGACTTAGAGGCACAACCGCATTGAAAGTAATGTCGTAAGTGAGGTAATCTTCACACAACCCATGTAATACATAAGGGAAAGAGATACATAGTTGGCTTACAATCGCCACTTCACACAAATACATGAATAAAGCATTACATCATCCAAATACAGTCAAGGTCCGACTACGGAACCAAAATAAAAGAAGAACCCCAAATGCGACATGGTCCCCGATCGACCCCAACTGGGCTCCACTACTGATCAACTAGAACGAAACAGCACAAAGGACAAGATCTTCATCGAGCTCCTCCTGAGCTTGGTTGCGTCATCTGCACGGTCTCATCGACACCTACAAGCTGGTTTTGGAAGTATCCATGAGCCACGGGGACCCAGCAATCTCGCACCCTCGCGATCAAGACTATTTAAGCTTATGGGTAAGGTAAAGGTATGAGGTGGAACTGCAGCAAGCGACGTGGCTAACATACGCAAATGAGAGCGAGAAGAGAAGGAAAAGCACGGTCGATAAAGTATGATCAAGAAATGATCCTAAAACACCCTATGTCAAGCATAACTCCAACACCGTGTTCACTTTCGGGACCCCGCCGGAAAGAGACCATCACGGTTACACACGCGGTTGATGCATTTTAATTATGGTCAACTTCAGGTTTTCTACAACCGGACGTTAACAAATTCCCATCTGCCCATAACCGCGGGCACGACTTTCGAAAGTTCAAATCCCTGCAGTGGTGTCCCAACTTAGCCCATGACAAGCTCTCACGGTCAACGAAGGAATAGATCTTCCAGCGGGAAGACCCGATCAGACTCGGAATCCCGGTTACAAGACATTTCGACAATGGTAAAACAAGACCAGCAAAGCCACCCAGATGTGCCGACAAATCCCGATAGGAGCTGCACATATCTCGTTCTCAGGGCACACCGGATGAGCCAGACGTCGGGTGGGCCAGCCCAGAGTTGCCCCTGGTAGCTCCGGACATCGCTTAGTTTGGACCAACACTCACAGGAGCACTGGCCCGGGGGTTTAAAATAAAGATGACCCTTGAATCTGCAGAACCCAAGGGAAAGAAAAGGCTAGGTGGCGAATGGTAAAACCAATGTTGGGCCATGCTGGAGGAGTTTTATTCAAGGCGAACTGTCAAGGGGTTCCCATTATAACCCAACCACGTAAGGAACGCAAAATCCGGGAACATAACACCGATATGACGGAAACTAGGGTGGCAAGAGTGGAACAAAACACCAGGCATAAGGCCGAGCCTTCCACCCCTTACCAAGTATATAGATGCATTAATTAAATAAGAGATATTGTGATATCCCAACAAGTAAACAATGTTCCAACAAGGAACGATCTCCATGTTCCAACAAGGAACAAACTTCAATCTTCACCTGCAACTAACAACGCTATAAGAGGGGCTGAGCAAAGCGGTAACATAGCCAAACAACGGTTTGCTAGGACAAGGTGGGTTAGAGGCTTGGTTCAACAATATGGGAGGCATGATAAGCAAGTGGTAGGTATCGCAGCATAGGCATAGCAAAAGAGCGAGCAACTAGCAAGCAAAGATAGAAGTGATTTCAAGAGTATGATCATCTTGCCTGAGATCCCGCAAGGAAGAAGAATGAGTCCATGAAGAAGATAAACGGACGTAGTCGAGCGGATCCTCACACACACGACGTTATCGGAACCAACCCGAAGAAGCAACACCGGAAAGAAGCAAACAACAAAGTAAACAACCAACACATCAACATGGCATGATGCACACTCGAGTATGATGCATGTACGGTTTAATGAAACATGGCATGGAAAAATGCACAAAACAATCCTACAAATTAAGTGGAGCTCAATATGCAACGAGTTGCATATTAACGAAACACCACATGCAAGTTATTTAGTTTCGATCTTGTTTATGTACCCAACAATATTAAATGTTGTTAAACATGGCAAGAGATGAAGCATAATGAAACTATCTATCTAGGCAAGTTTAAATGAGGCCGGAAGCAACGAACAACAATTTCGGTAAATCCCCATATGCATATATTAGGTTTGGTACTGTTCTGCCCTAAACACAATTTTAGAATTTTTTAACATGCAAAGTAAGGTCACCATGTTAAACTAGGCATTTTTCTACCCCAAATACATATAAAGTTTGTTTAAAACCGAGCTACGGTTATTAAGTTATGAATTAAATCATTTTAACATGGCATAGGAGTAAATTTAACCAAACATCATTTTAAGCATTTCAAACATAGATGAAAGTGACAAATTATCAAACTGGAAGAAATTCTAAGCAAGTTTCATATTAAGTTTGTTTTAATCCGATGCACGGTTCAACAGTTATTAAATGCATGATGCTTGGGGGGTTTTCTACAAAACTATTTTTAACAGGAAAAATAGATAAATCACTCCTCAGGAAAAAATAGGAGTCGGGCCAAAACTGGCCCGAACTAGGCTGCATAGGAGCAAAACAAGAGGTGGGCTTCCTCACGTTGGGTTTTAGGGAACCGGGCCTTGGCATCTTGGTGTTGGGCCGGCCTTGGTGCTGGACGGACGTGGGCCGACTGGGTCAACGGGCACCAGCAAGCGCCTCCCAGCCTGAAGCTAGGGACGAAGCGCAGCTATACCCAGCCGCCGGCGATGTTGGGCAAGGAGGCACAAGGCTTGACGTCGGGGACGAGCAGAGGAGGCCCTTGAGGTGCGGATCCGGACGGGATCCGTCCGTTTCCGGCCGCGGTGGTGAAGATCCGGCGACGGCGAGCTCGGCTCGCGTTCATTCATGGCGGCGGTGGTTCCTGTAGAATGGGAGAGAGGGAGACGTGAGAGGAGGGAGGAGATAGACAGGGAAGTAAGAGTGGGGCGGTGGGGTCCGACCTGGTACTCGTCGGCAGGAGCAAGTCCGGCGAGGTCCGTGGGGTGACGGGGCAGAGCGGTGGAGGAGCTCGGAACATGATCTCCCTCTCTCGATCTGGAGCTCAGGGAGCAGGGGCGGCGCGATGCGGGCCTCAGAGCCCAGATCGGGGCCCAGGCAGGCCTGGAGCGGGCCTGGCGGCGCGGGGCAATAGGAGCGGGGCAGGGAGGCCACGTGGCATGCCCTGGATGGCCAGATGCGGTGGTTGCAGTGGCGCAGGCCAATGGGGGCTCGCCAAGTGGCGCTGGTGAGGTGGCTGGCGCTGGATTTGGAGGGGGAAGGCGGCTGGTGGCACGGAATTTGAGGAGGGAGGCGGCAGGGAGGTAGGGGAAGGGCTAGGCTGCCCAAATTTGGAAGGGGGGTTGTCCATATGTAGGCAGGGATGGCTAGGGTTTGGGTTTAGGGGGGTTTTAGGAGCGTTTCGGAGCCTCCGATCGTGATCTAACGGTCCGGAATGGAGGGGGGGGGGGTTTAGGAGGGTTGCAGGTGGGTTGTGGAAAGAGGTTGGGCTGAGATGAGAGGAGAGGAGTGCAGCCCGGCAATTATTTTCGGAGACCGAAAACGTCTGACGTTAGACCGGCTATACTGCCGCTATAGTTATCCGTTTGGGGCATCAAACGATCTCCGAATCCGATGGAACTTGACAAGAGGTCTATCTACACTATAATAAGACCACACATCAACTCTCATCCCATTCCGAGAACATTTTCCGGCCACTTATAAAATAATATTTCGGACGTGCCGTGGGCGCGTGCTAGTGTGTCTGGGCTTCGAACGGACAACGGAAGGAACGAGGAGACCGGGATGGATGCAAGTTTCGAAAACATGATGCAATGCACATGATGACATGATATGAAATGCATGACACACAAGCAAAGACAAGGCAACAATAGCGAATACCTGGAGGACACCTGGCACATCGGTCTCGGGGCGTTACAAAGGAAGTCGGTATTCGATAGGTCCAAAATTGTTGGGAATTTTGGAGGAGCCACGGTAAAAGGAAAAAGAATAATTGGGCAAGGTTTGGGGATCAACTCGAAGCACAAAAGGCATGGGGTTATTTTGCAAGTGTGTTCCGGTGAATTCCAACAAATGGAATATTTAATATAGCTCCCTACTATCGGGAGGGTATGTTATAAAGAGAAGTCACCAGGTGAATTCCCTCGGTTTAAATGGATCAAAGGTCCATGCCATTTATTTAGTTGAGTTAAGAAAACAAATGACATGATGGCATGATGACATGGTGCAATGCACATGATGCAATGATGAATGCAAAGAACCAAACAAATCACGCGACGAAACACGGAAATCCTGGAAGGCATCTGAAGCTCCGGTCTTGGGGCGTCACAAATTTGGCAAGGAAAAATTTATATAGTGTGCTGAAATTTACTGTCACTTGTTACTATGGAAACTAATCCTTTGAGGGGCTTGTTCAGGGTATCTTCACCCCAACCAGTAGAGAAAAGAGTTGATCCTCAACCTACTGAACCTATTGAAAATGTTTACTTTGAAATTCCTTCGGGTATGATAGAGAAACTGCTAGCTAATCCTTTTACAGGAGATGGAACATCGCATCCCGACTTGCACTTAATCTATGTGGATGAAGTTTGTGGATTATTTAATCTTGTAGGTATGCCCGAGGATGTTATCAAGAAGAAGGTCTTCCTTTATCTTTGAAAGGAAAGGCATTTACATGGTTTAGGCTATGTGATGATATGGGATCATGGAACTACAACTGATTGAAATTGGAATTTCATCAGAAGTTTTATCCTATGCATCTGGTTCATCGTGATCGTAATTATATATATAATTTTTGGCCTCGCGAAGGAGAAAGCATCGCTCAAGCTTGGGGGAGGCTTAAGTCCATGTTATATTCATGCCCCAATCATGATCTCTCAAGAAAAATTATTATTCAAAAATTTTATGCTCGGCTTTCTCTTAATAATCGCTCCATGCTCGATACTTCTTGTACTAGTTCTTTTATGATAAAGACTATTGAATTCAAATGGGATTTATTGGAAAGAATTAAACGTAACTCTGATGATTGGGATCTCAATGAAGGTAAGGAGTCAGGTATAACACCCAAGTTTGATTGTGTTAAATCTTTTATGGATACCGACGTTTTCCGTGAATTTAACACTAAATATGGACTTGACTCTGAGATAGTAGCCTCCTTCTGTGAATCCTTTGCTACTCATGTTGATCTCCCTAAGGAGAAGTGGTTTAAATATAATCCTCCCATTGAAGTAAAAGTAGTTGCACCTATTAAAGTAGAAGAAAAGACTATCACTTATAATGTTGATCCTGTTGTTCCTACTACTTATATTGAGAAACCACCTTTCCCTGTTAGAATAAAGGATCATGCTATCAACCATGGTTCGTAAGAGTAATACTAGAAGACCTACACTCCCTGAGCAAATTAAAGTTGAACCTAGTATTGCTATGGTTAAAGATCTCTTGGCTGATAATATCGACGGGCATGTTATTTACTTCTGTGATGAAGCTGGTAGAATTGCTAGACCTGATACTAAAAATAAACATAGGCCTGTTGTAGGCATGCCTATTATTTCTGTTAGAACAGGAGATCATTGCTATCATGGCTTATGTGATATGGGTGCTAGTGCAATTGCAATACCTCATTCTTTATACAAAGAAATTATGCATGATATTGCACCTATTGAGATAGAGGAAATTGATATTACAATTAAGCTTGCCAATAGAGATACTATTTCACTAGTTGGGATTGTTAGAGATGTCGAAGTCTTGTGTGGGAAAGTTAAATATCCTGGTAATTTTCTTGTTCTTGGTTCCCCACAAGATGACTTTTGTCCCATTATATTTGGTAGACCCTTCTTGAATACTATTAATGCTAAGATAGACTGCAAAAAGGATGTTGTTACTATTGGTTTGGGGGATATGTCTCATGAGTTTAATTTTACTAAATTCCATAGACAACCCCATGATAAAGAATTGCTTAGTAAAGATGAAATTATTGGTCTTGCTTCTATTGCCGTACCTCCTAATGATCCTTTAGAACAATATTTGCTCGACCATGGAAATGATATGTTTATGAATGAAAGAAGGGAAATAGATGAAGTATTCTTTAAACAGGGACCTATTTTGAAACACAACTTGCCTGTTGAAATCCTAGGGGATCCTCTTGCACCCAAGGGTGATCCCGTGTTTGAGCTTAAACCATTACCTAATACTCTTAAATATGCTTATCTTGATGAGAACAAGATATATCCTGTTATTATTAGTGCTAACCTTTCAGAGCATGGAGAAAAGAAATTATTGAAAACTCTAAAGAAGCACCGTGCTGCTATTGGATATACTCTTGATGATCCTAAGGGCATTAGTCCCACTCTATGCTAGCACAAAATAAAATTGGAGAAAGATGCGAAACCGGTTCTTGATCACCAACGACGGTTAAATCCTAAGATGAAAGAAGTTGTAAGAAAAGAAATACTAAAGCTTCTGGAGGCAGGTATAATTTATCCCGTTGCTGATAGTTAGTGGGTAAGTCCTGTCCATTGTGTCCCTAAGAAGGGAGGTATTACTGTTGTTCCTAATGATAAAGATGAATTGATCCCACAAAGAATTGTTACAAGTTATAGAATGGTAATTGATTTCCGCAAATTAAACAAACCTACTAAAAAGGATCATTACCCTTTACCTTTTATTGATCAAATGCTAGAAAGATTATCCAAACATACACATTTTTGCTTTCTAGATGGTTATTCTGGTTTCTCTCAAATTCCTGTGTCAAAAGAAGATCAAGAAAAGACAACTTTTACTTGCCCTTTCGGTACCTTTGCTTATAGACGTATGCTTTTGGTTTATGCAATGCACCTGCTACCTTTCAAAGATGTATGACTGCTATATTCTCTGAATTTTGTGAAAAGATTGTTGAGGTTTTCATGGATGATTTCTCTATATATAGAACTTCTTTTGATTTTTGCTTAAGCAACCTTGATCGAATTTTGCAGAGATGTGAAGAAACTAATCTTGTCTTGAATTGGGAGCAGTGCCACTTTATGGTTAATGAAGGTATTGTCTTGGGGCATAAAATTTCTTAAAGAGGTATTGAAGTTGATAAAGCTAAAGTTGACGCTATTGAAAAGATGACGTGTCCTAAGGACATTAAAGGTATAAGAAGTTTCCTTGGTCATGCTGGTTTTTATAGGAGGTTCATTAAAGACTTCACAAAAATTTCCAGGCCTTTGACTAATCTCTTACAAAAAGATGTTCCTTTTGTCTTTGATGATGATTGTGTAGAAGCATTTGAAATACTTAAGAAAGCCTTGATTTCTGCACCCATTGTTCAGCCTCCTGATTGGAATTTACCCTTTGAGATTATGTGTGATGCTAGTGATTATGCTGTAGGGCATCTTCTAGGACAAATAGTTGATAAGAATTTAAATGTTATCCAATATGCTAGTAAAACTCTAGACAATGCCCAAAGAAATTATGCTACTACTGAAAAAGAATTTTTAGCAGTTGTATTTGCTTGTGATAAGTTTAGACCTTATATTGTTGATTCTAAAGTAACTGTTCACACTGATCATGCTGCTATTAAATATCTTATGGAAAAGAAAGATGCTAAACCTAGACTTATTAGATGGGTTTTCTTATTACAAGAATTTGATTTGCATATTATTGATATAAAGGGAGCTGAGAACCCCGTTGCAGACAACTTGTCTAGGTTAGAGAATGTTCTTGATGACCCACTGCCTATTGTTGATAGCTTTCCTGATGAACAATTAGCTGTCATAAATGCTTCTCATATTGCTCCATGGTATGCTGATTATGCTAATTATATTGTTGCTAAATTTATACCACCTAGTTTCACATACCAGCAAAGAAAAAGTTTTTTTTATGATTTAAGACATTACTTCTGGGATGACCCACATCTTTATAAAGAAGGAGTAGATAGTGCTATTAGACATTGTGTACCTGAGCATGAACAGGAACAGATCCTACGCAAGTGTCACTCCGAGGCTTATGGAGGACACCATGCTGGAGACAGAATTGCGCATAAGGCATTGCAATCCGGTTTTTATTGGCCTACTTTCTTCAAAGATGCCTGTAAGTTTGTCCTGTATTGTGATGAATGTCAAAGAATTGGTAATATTAGTAGACATCAAGAAATGCCTATGAATTATTCACTTGTTATTAAACCATTTGATGTTGGGGCTTTGATTATATGGGACCGTTTCCTTCCTCTAATGGGTATACACATATTTTAGTTGCTGTTGATTACGTTACTAAGTGGGTAGAAGTTATTCCAACTAGTAGTGCTGATCATAACACCTCTATCAAGATGCTTAAAGAAGTTATTTTTCCGAGGTTTGGAGTCCCTAGATATTTAATGACTGATGGTGGTTCACATTTATTCATGGTGCTTTTTGTAAAATGCTTGCTAAGTATGATGTTAATCATAGAATTGCATCTCCGTATCATCCACAGTCTAGTGGTCAAGTAGAATTAAGTAATAGAGAGCTTAAATTAATTTTGCAAAAGACTATTAATAGATCTAGAAAGAGTTGGTCCAAGAAACTTGATGATGCATTATGGGCTTATAGAACTGCATATAAAAATCCTATGGGTATGTCTCTGTATAAAATGGTTTATGGAAAAGCATGTCACTTACCTCTCAAACTAGAACATAAGGCATATTGGGCTATTAAAGAGCTCAACTATGACTTCAAACTTGCTGGTGAGAAGAGACTATTTGACATTAGGTCACTCGATGAATGGAGAACCCAGGCCTATGAGAATGCCAAACTGTCGGGGATATGACTATTAGATATGACCGGCCCAGGAGGGGCTGGGTCAACCACAATGGCGGTTCATCTAAATGAAGCCAAGAGTATACAAGATGGCGGTTCACAGTTAGGCTTATAAGAGGCTCAGGCTCGGAGGTGGCTTAAGGACCGTAAGTATAAAACTGCCATGTATGTGTAGACCTGTAATGTAAGGCATGTAAGATACGTCACCGAGCCGGACACATTGTATGAGCCGTCCGGGACTCTATAGGACGCAGGGCATCAACCCATGTATATAAGGTGAAGACCCGATGGCGGTTTAGGGAAAGAAACATCAAACCGAAAGCCATGGAAAGCGTATTTGCTCCCTAGTAATCGAAACCCTAGCAATACCACCTCAAACTGGAGTAGTCCTTTACCTTCACCTCAAGGGGACGAACCAGTATAAACTCTCTGTGTCCCTTGTCCCGTTTAACCCCTTTAAGATAACCTTGTCGCAATGGCTCCACAACTAAGTCCTTCCATGAGGACATCTGCCGTGACACTTCCACGACACAAACTGTTTAAAGAAAAAGTTAAAAGATGGCATCACAAAAGGATACAAAACCGTGAGTTTAATGTAAGTGATTATGTATTGTTATACAACTCTCGTTTAAGATTTTTTGCAGGAAAACTCCTCTCTAAATGGGAAGGTCCTTACGTCATTGAGGAGGTCTATCGTTCCGGTGCCATAAAAATCAACAACTTCGAAGGCACAAATCCGAGGGTGGTGAATGGTCAAAGAATCAAACATTATATCTCAGGTAATCCCATAAATGTTGAAACTAATGTTATTGAAACCGTAATCCTGGAGGAATACATAAGGGACACTTTCCAGAACTTTTTAGACTCCGAAAAGGAAGAGGTATGAGGTACGGTAAGTAAACTGACTCCAAAACAGTTCTAATAGCAAATTTTCTCCGTTTTGGAATATTTAAGAAAAAAGGAAAATAAGAAGTAGTCCGGGAAGGACACGAGGCTTCCACGAGGGTGGAGGGCGCGCCCTACCCCCATGGGCGCGCCCCCTTCCTCGTGGGCACCTCGTGTGCTCTCCGGACTCTGTTTTCTTGCACGATACTTCTTTTGGTCGGTAAAAATTCATTATATAATCTCCCGAAGGTTTTGACCACCGTACCATGCAAATATCCTCTGTTTTTGTTTCGAGCTGTTTTTCTGATAGATCTAGATCACCATGACGTCTCCAAGTTCCCCCAAGGACAAGTTCTTCGAGAAGGTCATCAATCCCTACCTTGCGGAACTGCTGCAACATCCTCAAACCATTGAGATGCGTGAGGGGTTGCTGCACATCTGCAGTGTTGAGGGACCAAGGAGGACCGCAAGCATGGAGACGAGGCTCGAGGCAATGGAGCAACAAGTTTTCAAGTGCCAGGAGATGGTGGAACGTGGACTCGACGCCAATCATATAATGATTACGGAGCTCGCCAACCACCACAAGCTGGATGCCAAGAACATTGGGGAGGCCATCTTCAAGCTTCACGAGAAAATTGAGCGCCTCCAAGCCCAGATCTATGATCTACAAAACCAAAACTGTGAGTATGAATATAGATTCAGGAGGATGAGTTTGGCTGCAGATTTGAGGATCCCGGAGACTCGATCATCCTTTTACTGTAACATCCCAAAATTCTAAATTCTGGAATGTTATAATAAATAGATAGATTTGATTGTTGCTTGATTGTGATGAGTGAATTTGAGTGGAATTCGAAACTTTTTGAAAGTTAAATGAGAGAGAATCAAAGGACTTTTCCAAACTTTCACTATTTTGGTTTTATGATCTCCGTGAATTCAAATTATTTTCATACAAAACCCTAGAGAGAAGATGACATGACTTCTTCCATTTATTTAAATGAAAAGGGCTGTTGAAAATATTTGAATTTCATTTGAAAATATTCCCAATTCAGAAACTTCAAGCAACTCAATGATTTTCATGAGAGAAGATAAAATGACTTCTTCAAATTATTTGAAATATGAGTTGGGAGTTTAAAAGGATCAAATTCAAAGTCCTTTTGGAAATTATTTTCAATTTGGAGTTATTTGGGTTTTATTCAAATTATTTTTCTCCAAAAATAAAATATATGGAAAATAGGGTAACATGATTCCCTACAATACAAAATAGGAGAAAAATTAATTTGAAATCATTTTGGTGTTTTTAAAATGATTTTATTGAGTTTTTATTGCACCAGTAGCACTGTTTGATTTATTCAATTTTTTGTGGATTTTATTTGACGTTAGAAAAATGTTCATGTCGTAGAAAATCTTTTTCTGAAAATTTATATATATAATATGCCTATATAAATTTTTTATTTTATTTTCGTTATTTAGTTTCCCTTTCTGTTTCTATTTTTTAAAAAACTGTACGTGCGGCCATAATTGTTTGTCGCCCACGTGGGCTGCATAGTGGCATCGGGCGCCCCATCATTTTAGTGTTTCTTCCCTCCTACATGGGCCAGGCCCAGCCAGCCTTTTCATTTTAGGTCGAATTTTGTTAAAAATGCGCGGCCGGCTGAAGGCCTTTAGGCCCATGCGAGCCGCCTCTTTTCTTCTCTGTTTCATATATTTTCGTCTACGTTTAGTCCCACATTGCCTAGCCTTTGACCCCTACACCTTTTTTCCACCTATAAATATAGACCCATAGAGCCACCAAAAATCATCCGATTCGGGTTAAATCAATATTTTGGTTTGACTAGATTCATTTAAGAAAAATATTTTTCTCCTCTCCGGCGCGACTTCTCGAAGTTGTCTCCTCTCTCCAAAGTTGTCTTTTCTCTGCCTTATAAAGTTATCTTTTTTTGTTTTTTTCTTCTTATACTTTCATAGTTTATTATTTTTAAACTAATACGATAGAATAATTAGATTATCAATTAGTCTACGTATTTATACGTTAGACCTTAACCGTAGCTATTTTTCTTTCGTAAAACAGCTTGGCCCTGATTTTTCAAATGGCCATAACTTTTCACTCATTTATCCAAATTAGATGAAACCAGCGCCTATAGCTTCGTCTTGTTTTCACCTATCCAGTGAACCTGTCACATCAACTGTTTGAAATTTTCAAATTTCGAAATTTGTTTAGATTCATATTCAAACTTCTTTTGAACATAACTTGAGTTTCGTAACTCCGATTTAGTTGATTCTTTTTGCAAATCGAAGCTCTTGACCTAAACTTTCTGATAAGGCCAAATTCACATAATTTTGGTACTGTTAGAAATTGTTTTATGTTGCAAGAATTATTTGCTTAGTTTTGATGTTTTCCGAACTGTCTTCTTCGTTCTTCCCGATCTTCTGAGTGATTGCTTATGTGTTGTTACTACTGCTTCCTCACGATAGATTGAACGGAGTGTGACGAGAAGAACTACAAGAGTTTTGAGTGCGAATCATCTTCACCAACAGTATAGGCAAGTTCACACTTTGATCATACCCCTTTATCACCCAGTTTTTATGCATTAGTTCCAATCCTCAAACATTGCATGGTTAGGATGTCATTAACATGTGGGTTGGGAAGTAGCTGATGAGGTGGAACCTATTGCCCTGTTACATTCAAACCCTTGGGAGTTACTTATACAAATTGCTTATACTGCTATGCTATGCTCGTAGACGTGGTTTGGGTGAGTGAAATCCATGACAGATGTGAGATTGTTAATTAATGGTTCAACTTAAGGTGGCAACTTAAATACACATCTGGGTGGATTGAGGCACTTGGAGTACCCAGTGTTGCCTGTATTTTTGGAAATCCTGGAGTACCCGTGTGATCTTCCTATGGACCGCCACCCAGGCTCAAAGGGATCATAAGACTATTCATGCTAGAAACTTCCGTGTGCAGCGACAAGCTATTATGGGCTCTAGCCTAGTTGGTAAGTTACGTGAAGCTCTTGAAGAGGTGGATCAGCAGGTAGTGGGTTGTAGGTTTGGTATGGTCTGCCCGAAGTAGAGAGTTAATGTTTCTGAAAGACTATGTCTCGGTCATCCGTTTCTCAAACAACATGTAGTGCGAGAAAATTCAACAGAGGCGATCGAGTCTTGTGGGGAAAAGTGTGCAAACCTCTGCAGAGTGTACAAACTAATCATGGTTAGCCGTGTCCCCGGTTATGGACATCTTGAGTCTCTGGTACTTGGATTATCCTATTGATCTCATCACGTTACTTCAATAATTTGTTGGGTTATTGATGTTAATTTGGGATCGAGTTGGAGGAACCTTCTCAATATTTTCAACCAACTTTGTAGTTAAATAAAATATATTCCTTTGCAGTAGGAAAAATTGGCTTTTCGCAAAAACATTATAACCATAGAGCTTTTCCACCAGCCAAATATGCATGTAGTGATAGCCATTATTCATCATTATCCTCTGGTGTGAATTTGCCAATACATTCAATGTACGGACCCTTTGTGGCTGCAACGTCTCATGTTGCAGGAATCTTACGACGAGTAAGTGATACGTTAGGGTTACGTTTTCTACACTCAACTTTGCCGTTGGTGTTGATGGGAATCCACAACCTTGTTGTTACTTCCGCTATTTGGATTGAGGTAATATTATTTACGTTACTTTATACATGTGATTTACCTCTGTTATAAATCCTCGAGTATTGTGTGTGTCAGCATACCGATCCAGGGATGCACTTAAGCACAGAGACTTGACCGTCTGAGGTCGAGTCGCTATATTTACGATGGTGAGCCTATGCCTTGGAAGATGGATGACAAGCCTTCATCATCAACAACTCCACCATCACTACCCCCGAGGAAACAGATATAAACACATGTGTATGGGTACTCCCCTTGGCAACTGCCAAGCTTGGGGGAGTGCCCCGGTATTGTATCACCATCACACTTTTATCTTTACCATTTTTCTTAGTTCGATCCTTTTGATAATATCTTGATCTAGTAGAGTAAAGTTTTAGTACGATTTAGTTTTGAGTTTTGCTTTATGATCCTTCTATGTAATCGAGTCCGTGAGCTATATATAATAAAGATTAGCTATGAGTCAAGGGCCTGATTATTTTGCCATGATCTGGAGGGAATAAAAATAAAAGAGAAGAGAAAGAATAAAAAAGGAAGTAAAGAGATCATATGGATCTTATGGAGAGTAATGACTTCACATATAAAGAGTATGGTGAATAAAAGTTGTTGAGAGTTAACAAACATAGTTTTGGTCATCGTTGCAATTAATAGGAAGTAATAAAGAAAGAGAGGTTTTCACATATAAATATACTATCTTGGACATCTTTTATGATCGTGAGCACTCATTAAAATATGACATTCTAAAGAGTTGATGTTGGACAAGAAAGACAATGTAATGGGTTATTCTTTCTTAGATCCGAAATAAATTATATTGTCATGGATCATCCAACATGTTGAGCTTTCCTTTCCCCCTCATGCTAGCCAAATTCTTTGCACCAAGTAGAGATACTACTTGTGCTTCCAAATATCCTTAAACCTAGTTTTGCCATGAGAGTCCACCATATCTACCTAGGGATTGAGTAAGATCCTTCAAGTAAGCTGTCATTGTTGCAAGCAATAAAGAAATGCTCTCTAAATATGTATGATTTATTAGTGTGGAGAAAATAAGTTTTATACGATCTTGTGATGTGGAAGAAATAAAAGCAATGGACTGCATAATAAGGGTCCATATCACAAGTGGCAATATAAAGTGACATTCTTTTGCATTAAGATTTTGTGCATCCAACCATAAAAGCACATGACAACCTCTATTTCCCTCTGCGAAGGGCCTATCTTTTATTCTTGTCTTATACTTCATACAAGAGTCATGGTGATCTTTGTTGGAAATATGCCCTAGAGGCAATAATAAATTGATTATTATTATATTTCCATGTTCATGATAATCGTTTACTATCCATGCTATAATTGTATTGATAGGAAACTCAGATACATGTGTGGATACATAGACAACACCATGTCCCTAGTAAGCCTCTAGTTGACTAGCTCGTTGATCAATAGATGGTTATGGTTTCCTAACCATGGACATTGGATGTCGTTGATAACGGGATCACATCATTAGGAGAATGATGTGATGGACAAGACCCAATCCTAAGCATAGCACTAGATCGTGTAGTTCGTATGCTAAAGCTTTTCTAATGTCAAGTATCATTTCCTTAGACCATGAGATTGTGCAATTCCCGGATACCGTAGGAATGCTTTGGGTGTGCCAAACGTCACAACGTAACATGGTGGCTATAAAGGTGCACTACGGGTATCTTCGAAAGTGTATGTTGGGTTGGCACGAATCGAGACTGGGATTTGTCACTCCGTGTGACGGAGAGGTATCTCTGGGCCCACTCGGTAGGACATCATCATAATGTGCACAATGTGATCAAGGAGTTGATCACGGGATGATGTGTTACGGAACGAGTAAAGAGACTTGCCGGTAACGAGATTGAACAAGGTATCGAGATACCGACGATCGAATCTCGGGCAAGTACAATACCGCTAGACAAAGGGAATTGTATACGGGATTGATTGAATCCTCGACATCGTGGTTCATCCGATGAGATCATCGTGGAACATGTGAGAGCCAACATGGGTATCCAGATCCCGCTATTGGTTATTGACCGAAGAACGTCTCGGTCATGTCTGCATGTCTCCCGAACCCGTAGGGTCTACACACTTAAGGTTCGATGACGCTAGGGTTATAGAGATATTAGTATGCGGTAACCCGAAAGTTGTTCGGAGTCCCGGATGAGATCCCGGACGTCACGAGAAGTTCCGGAATGGTCCGAATGTAAAGAATTATATATAGGAAGTGCTATTTCGGCCATCGGGACAAGTTTCGGGGTCACCGGTATTGTACCAGGACCACCGGAAGGGTCCCGGGGGTCCACCGGGTGGGGCCACCTGCCCCGGGGGGGCACATGGGCTGTAGGGGTGTGCGCCTTGGCCTATATGGGCCAAGGGAACCAGCCCCAAGAGGCCCATGCGCCAAGAGATAAGGAAAGGAAGAGTCCTAAAGGGGGAAGGCACCTCCTAGGTGCCTTGGGAAGGAGGGACTCCTCCCTAGCCGGACCCTTCCTTGGAGGAAGGGCCTGTTGGGGAACGCAGTAATTTCAAAAATTTTCCTACGCACACGCAAGATCATGGTGATGCATAGAAACGAGAGGGGAGAGTGTTGTCTACGTACCAACGCAGACCGATTGCGGAAGCGATCACACAACGTAGAGGAAGTAGTCGTACGTCTTCTTCCCGATCCGACCGATCCAAGCACCGTTACTCCGGCACCTCCGAGTTCTTAGCACACGTTCAGCTCGATGACGATCCCCGGGCTCCGATCCAGCAAAGCTTCGAGGAAGAGTTCCGTCAGCACGACGGCGTGATGACGATCTTGATGTACTACCGACGCAGGGCTTCGCCTAAGCACTACTACGGTACGATCGAGGTGGAATTTGGTGGCAGGGGGCACCGCACACGGCTAAGGAACGATCTCAAGGATCAAGTTGTGTGTCTTGGGGTGCCCCCCGCCCCCGTATATAAAGGTTGGAGGAGGGGGAGCCGGCCGGCCAGGGAGAGGAGGCGCAGGGGAGTCCTACTCCCACCGGGAGTAGGACTCCTCCCCCCCAATCCTAATCCAATTAGGACTCCCAGGGGGGAAAGAGAGAGAAGGGGGGCCAGCCCCTTATCCTATTCCTAATAGGACTTGGGGAAGGGGGGGCGCCGGCCAGCTTGGGCCTTTTCCCTTTTTCTCCTTTTTCCACTAAGGCCCAATAGGCCCATTAGTCTCCCGGGGGGTTCCGGTAACCCTCCCGGTATTCCGGTAAAATCCCGATTTCACCCGGAACACTTCCGATGTCCAAACATAGGCTTCCAATATATCAATCTTTACGTCTCGACCATTTCGAGACTCCTCGTCATGTCCGTGATCTCATCCGGGACTCCGAACAACCTTCGGTACATCAAAATGCATAAACTCATAATAACTGTCATCGTAACGTTAAGCGTGCGGACCCTACGGTTCGAGAACAATGTAGACATGACCGAGACACGTCTCCGGTCAATAACCAATAGCAGGACCTGGATGCCCATATTGGCTCCTACATATTCTACGAAGATCTTTATCGGTCAGACCGCATAACAACATACGTTGTTCCCTTTGTCATCGGTTTGTTACTTGCCCGAGATTCGATCGTCGGTATCCAATACCTAGTTCAATCTCGTTACCGGCAAGTCTCTTTACTCGTTCCGTAATACATCATCTCACAACTAACATATTAGTTGCAGTGCTTGCAAGGCTTATGTGATGTGCATTACCGAGAGGGCCCAGAGATACCTCTCCGACAATCAGAGTGACAAACCCTAATCTCGAAATACGCCAACCCAACATCTACCATTGGAGACACCTGTAGTACTCCTTTATAATCACCCAGTTACGTTGTGACGTTTGGTAGTACCCAAAGTGTTCCTCCGGTAAACGGGAGTTGCATAATCTCATAGTTATAGGAACATGTATAAGTCATGAAGAAAACAATAGCAACATACTAAAACGATCGGGTGCTATGCTTATGGAATGGGTCATGTCAATCAGATCATTCTACTAATGATGTGACCTCGTTAATCAAATAACAACTCCTTGTTCATGGTTAGGAAACATAACCATCTTTGATTAACGAGCTAGTCAAGTAGAGGCATACTAGTGACACTCTGTTGGTCTATGTATTCACACATGTATTATGTTTCCGGTTAATACAATTCTAGCATGAATAATAAACATTTATCATGATATAAGGAAATAAATAATAACTTTATTATTGCCTCTAGGGCATATTTCCTTCTGTCTCCCACTTGCACTAGAGTCAATAATCTAGTTCACATCGCCATGTGATTTAGCAGCAATGGTTCACATCACCATGTGATTAACACCCATAGTTCACATCGTCATGTGACCAACACTCAAAGGGTTTACTAGAGTCAGTAATCTAGTTCACATATCTATGTGATTAACACCCAAAGAGTACTAAGGTGTGATCATGTTTTGCTTGTGAGATAATTTTAGTCAACGGGTCTGTCACTTTCAGATCCGTAAGTATTTTGCAAGTTCTATGTCTACAATGCTCTACACGGAGCTACTCTAGCTAATTGCTCCCACTTTCAATATGTATCCAGATTTAGAATCATCTGGATCAGTGTCAAAAACTTGCATCGACGTAACCCTTTACGATGAACCTTTTTGTCACGTCCATAATCGAGAAACATTTCCTTATTTCACTAAGGATAATTCTGACCGCTGTCCAGTGATCTACTCCTAGATCACTATTGTACTCCCTTGCCAAATCAGTGCAGGGTATACAATAGATCTGGTACACAGCATGGCATACTTTATAGAACCTATGAATGAGGCATAGGGAATGACTCTCATTCTCTTTCTATCTTCTGCCGTGGTCGGGCTTTGAGTCTTTACTCAACTTCACACCTTGTAACACAGGCAAGAAACTTTTTCTTTGACTGTTCCATTTTGAACTACTTCAAAATCTTGTCAAGGTATGTACTTATTGAAAAACTTATCAAGCGTCTTGATCTATCTCTATAGATCTTGAAGCTCAATATGTAAGCAGCTTTGTCGAAGTCTTTCTTTGAAAAACTCCTTTCAAACATTCCTTTATGCTTTACAGAATAATTCTACATTATTTCCGATCAACAATATGTCATTCACATATACTTATCAGAAATGCTGTAGTGCTCCCACTCACTTTCTCGTAAATACAGGCTTCACCGCAAGTCTGTATAAAACTATATGCTTTGATCAACTTATCAAAGCGTATATTCCAACTCCGAGATGCTTGCACCAGTCCACAGATGGATCGCTGGAGCTTGCACATTTTGTTAGCACCTTTCGGATTGACAAAACCTTCTAGTTGCATCGTATACAACTCTTCTTTAGCAAATCCATTAAGGAATGCAGTTTTGTTTATCCATTTGCCAGATTTCATAAAATGCGGCAATTGCTAACATGATTCGGACAGACTCAAGCATAGATACGAGTGAGAAGCTCTCATCGTAGTCAACACCTTTGAACTTTGTCGAAAACCTTTTTGCGACAATTTTAGCTTTGTGGATAGTAACACTACTATCAGCGTCCGTCTTCCTCTTGAAGATCCATTTATTTTCTATGGCTTGCCGATCATCGGGCAAGTCAACCAAAGTCCATACTTTGTTTTCATACATGAATCCCATCTCAGATTTCATGGCCTCAAGCCATTTTGTGGAATCTGGGCTCATCATCGCTTCCTCATAGTTCGCAAGTTTATCATGGTCTAGTAACATGACTTCCAGAACAGGATTACCGTACCACTCTGGTGCGGATCTCACTCTGGTTTACCTACGAGATTCGGTAGTAACTTGATCTGAAGTTACATGATCATCATCATTAGCTTCCTCACTAATTGGTATAGGTGTCACAGAAACAGTTTTCTGTGATGTACTACTTTCCAATAAGGGAGAAGGTACAATTACCTTATCAAGTTTTCTACTTTCCTCCCACTCACTTCTTTTGAGAGAAACTCCTTCTCCAGAAAGTTTCCGAATTTTAGCAACAAAAGTCTTGCCTTCGGATCTGTGATAGAAGGTGTATCCAATAGTTTCCTTTGGATATCCTATGAAGATGCACTTCTCCGATTTGAGTTTTGAGCTTATCAGGATGAAACTTTTTCATATAAGCATCGCAACCCCAAACTTTAAGAAACGACAACTTTGGTTTCTTGCCAAACCATAGTTCATAAGGCGTCGTCTCGACGGATATAGATGGTGCCCCTTTTTAACGTGAATGCAGATGTCTCTAATGCATGACCCCAAAAACGATAGTGGTAAATCGGTAAGAAACATCATAGATTGCACTATATCCAATAAAGTACGGTTATGACGTTCGGACACACCATTATGCTGTGGTGTTCCAGGTGGCGTGAGTAGTGAAACTATTTCACATTGTTTTAACTGAAGACCAAACTCATAACTCAAATACTCTTTTCCACGATCAGATCGTAGAAACTTTATTTTCTTGTTACGATGATTTTCCACTTCACTCTGAAATTCTTTGAACTGTTCAAGTGTTTCAGACTTATGTTTCATCAAGTAGATATCCCCATATCTGCTCAAATCATCTTGTGAAGGTCAGAAAATAATGATACCTGCTGTAAGCCTTAATATTCATCGGACCACATACATCAGTATGTATGATTTCCAACAAATCTGTTGCTTGCTTCATTGTTCCAAAGAATAGAGTTTTAGTCATCTTGCCCATGAGGCATGGTTCGCAAGCATCAACTGATTCATAATCAAGTGATTCAAAAAGCCCATCAGCATGGAGTTTCTTCATGCGCTTTACACCAATATGACCTAAACGGCAGTGCCACAAATAAGTTGCGCTATCATTATTAACTTTGCATCTTTTGGTTTCAATATCATGAATATGTGTATCACTACGATCGAGATCCAGTGAACTTGTTTCATTGGGTGTATGACCATCGAAGGTTTTATTCATGTAAAGAGAACAACAATTATTCTCTGATTTTAATGAATAACCGTATTACAATAAACATGATCAAATCATATTCATGCTCAACGCAAAAACCAAATAACACTTATTTAGGTTCAACACTAATCCCGAAATTATAGGGAGTGTGCGATGATGATCATATTAATCTTGGAACTACTTCCAACACACATCGTCACTTCACCCTTAACTAGTCTCTGTTTATTCTGCAACTCCCGTTTCGAGTTACTACTCTTAGCAACTGAACTAGCATCAAATACTGAGGGGTTGCTATAAACACTAGTATAGTACACATCAATAACATGTATATCAAATATACTTATGTTCACTTTGCCATCCTACTTATCCGCCAATCACTTGGGGCAGTTCCGCTTCCAGTGTCCAGTCTGCTTGCAGTAGAAGCACTCAGTTTCAGGCTTAGGTCCAGACTTGGGTTTCTTCTCCTGAGCAGCAACTTGCTTGCTGTTCTTTTTGAAGTTTCCCTTCTTCTTCCCTTTGCCCTTTTTCTTGAAACTAGTGGTTTTGCTAACCATCAACACTTGATGCTCCTTCTTGATTTCTACCTCCGCAGCTTTCAGCATTGCGAAGAGCTCGGGAATAGTCTTGTTCATCCCTTGCATATTATAGTTCATCACAAAGCTCTTGTAGCTTGGTGGCAGTGATTGGAGAATTCTGTCAATGACGCAGTCGTCTGGAAGATTAACTCCCATCTGAATCAAGTGATTATTATACCCAGACATTTTGAGTGTATGCTCACTGACAGAACTGTTCTCCTCCATCTTGCAGCTATAGAACTTATTGGAGACTTCATATCTCTCAATTCGGGCATTTGCTTGAAATATTAACTTCAACTCCTGGAACATCTCATATGCTCCATGACGTTCAAAACGTCGTTGAAGTCCCGATTCTAAGCCGTAAAGCATGGCACACTGAACTATTGAGTAGTCATCAGCTTTGCTCTGCCAGACGTTCATAACATCTGGTGTTGCTCCAGCAGCAGGCCTGTCACCCAGCGGTGCTTCTAGGACGTAATTCTTCTGTGCAGCAATGAGGATAATCCTCAGGTTACGGACCCAGTCCGTGTAATTGCTACCATCATCTTTCAACTTTGCTTTCTCAAGGAACGCATTAAAATTCAACGGAACAATAGCACGAGCCATCTATCTACAAGCAACATAGACAAGCAAGATACTATCAGGTACTAAGTTCATGATAAGTTTAAGTTCAGTTAATCAAATTACTTAGGAACTCCCACTTAGATAGACATCCCTCTAATCCTCTAAGTGATCACGTGATCCAAATCAACTAAACCATAACCGATCATCACGTGAGATGGAGTAGTTTTCAATGGTGAACATCGTCATGTTGATCATATCTACTATATGATTCACGCTCGACCTTTCGGTCTCTGTGTTCCGAGGCCATATCTGCATATGCTAGGCTCGTCAAGTATAACCTGAGTATTCTGCGTGTGCAAAACTGGCTTGCACCCGTTGTAGATGGACGTAGAGCTTATCACACCCGATCATCATGTGGTGTCTGGGCACGACGAACTTTGGCAACGGTGCATACTCAGGGAGAACACTTCTTGATAATTTAGTGAGAGATCATCTTATAATGCTACCGTCAATCAAAGCAAGATAAGATGCATAAAAGGATAAACATCACATGCAATCAATATAAGTGATATGATATGGCCATCATCATCTTGTGCTTGTGATCTCCATCTCCGAAGCACCGTCATGATCACCATCGTCACCGGCGCGTCACCTTGATCTCCATTGTAGCAACGTTGTCGTCTCGCCAATCTTATGCTTCCACGACTATCACTACCGCTTAGTAATAAAGTAAAGCATTACATCGCGATTGCATTGCATACAATAAAGCGACAACCATATGGCTCCTGCCAGTTGCCGATAACTCGGTTAAAAACATGATCATCTCATACAATAAAATCAGCATCATGTCTTGACCATATCACATCACAACATACCCTGCAAAAACAAGTTAGACGTCCTCTACTTTGTTGTTGCAAGTTTTACGTGGCTGCTACGGGCTTAAGTAAGAACACATCTCACCTACGCATCAAAACCACAACGATAGTTCGTCAAATAGACTCCGTTTTAACCTTCTCAAGGACCGGGCATAGTCACACTTGGTTCAACTAAAGTTGGAGAGACAGTCTTCCGCAAGCCATCTATGTGCAAAGCACGTCGAGGGAACCGGTCTCGCGTAAGAGTACGCGTAAGGTTGGTCCGGATCGTCTCAACCAACAATACCGCCGAACCAAAGTATGACATGCTGGTAGGCAGTATGACTTGTATCGCCCACAACTCACTTGTGTTCTACTCGTGCATATAACATCAAACCATAAAACCTAGGCTCGGATGCCACTGTTGGGGAACGCAGTAATTTCAAAAAATTTCCTACGCACACGCAAGATCATGGTGATGCATAGCAACGAGAGGGGAGAGTGTTGTCTACATACCAACGCAGACCGACTGCGGAAGTGATCACACAACGTAGAGGAAGTAGTCGTACGTCTTCTTCCCAATCCGACCGATCCAAGCACCGTTACTCCGGCACCTCCGAGTTCTTAGCACACGTTCAGCTCGATGACGATCCCCGGGCTCCGATCTAGCAAAGCTTCGAGGAAGAGTTCCGTCAGCACGACGGCGTGATGACGATCTTGATGTACTACCGACGCAGGGCTTCGCCTAAGCACTACTACGGTACGATCGAGGTGGAATTTGGTGGCAGGGGGCACCGCACACGGCTAAGGAACGATCTCAAGGATCAAGTTGTGTGTCTTGGGGTGCCCCCTGCCCCCGTATATAAAGGTTGGAGGAGGGGGAGCCGGCCGGCCAGGGAGAGGAGGCGCAGGGGAGTCCTACTCCCACCGGGAGTAGGACTCCCCCCCCAATCCTAATCCAATTAGGACTCCCGGGGGGGAAAGAGAGAGAAGGGGGGCCGGCCCCTTATCCTATTCCTAATAGGACTTGGGGAAGGGGGGGGGGCGCCGGCCAGCTTGGGCCTTTTCCCTTTTTCTCCTTTTTCCACTAAGGCCCAATAGGCCCATTAGTCTCCCGGGGGGTTCCGGTTACCCTCCCGGTATTTCGGTAAAATCCCGATTTCACCCGGAACACTTCCGATGTCCAAACATAGGCTTCCAGTATATCAATCTTTACGTCTCGACCATTTCGAGACTCCTCGTCATGTCCGTGATCTCATCCGGGACTCCGAACAACCTTCGGTACATCAAAATGCATAAACTCATATTAACTGTCATCGTAACGTTAAGCGTGCGGACCCTACGGTTCGAGAACAATGTAGACATGACCGAGACACGTCTCCGGTCAATAACCAATAGCGGGACCTAGATGCCCATATTGGCTCCTACATATTCTACGAAGATCTTTATCGGTCAGACCGCATAACAACATACGTTGTTCCCTTTGTCATCGGTTTGTTACTTGCCCGAGATTCGATCGTCGGTATCCAATACCTAGTTCAATCTCGTTACCGGCAAGTCTCTTTACTCGTTCCGTAATACATCATCTCACAACTAACATATTAGTTGCAGTGCTTGCAAGGCTTATGTGATGTGCATTACCGAGAGGGCCCAGAGATACCTCTCCGACAATCAGAGTGACAAACCCTAATCTCGAAATACGCCAACCCAACATCTACCATTGGAGACACCTGTAGTACTCCTTTATAATCACCCAGTTACGTTGTGACGTTTGGTAGTACCCAAAGTGTTCCTCCGGTAAACGGGAGTTGCATAATCTCATAGTTATAGGAACATGTATAAGTCATGAAGAAAACAATAGCAACATACTAAAACGATCGGGTGCTATGCTTATGGAATGGGTCATGTCAATCAGATCATTCTACTAATGATGTGACCTCGTTAATCAAATAACAACTCCTTGTTCATGGTTAGGAAACATAACCATCTTTGATTAACGAGCTAGTCAAGTAGAGGCATACTAGTGACACTCTGTTGGTCTATGTATTCACACATGTATTATGTTCTGGTTAATACAATTCTAGCATGAATAATAAACATTTATCATGATATAAGGAAATAAATAATAACTTTATTATTGCCTCTAGGGCATATTTCCTTCAGGGCCAAGGCTGCGCCCCCCTCTCCCTTGGCCCCATATATAGTGGGGGGAAGGGAGGTCAGCCGAACCTGAGCCCTGGCGCCTCCCTCTCCCTCCCGTGACACATCTCCCTCCTCCCGCAGCACTTGGCCAAGCCCTGTTGGAATCCCGCTACTTCCACCACCACGCCGTCGTGCTGTTGGATCTCCATTAACCTCTCCTTCCCCCTTTCTGGATCAAGGAGGAGACGTCGCTGCTCCGTATGTGTGTTGAACGCGGAGGTGCCATCCGTTCGGCGCTAGGATCATCGGTGATTTGGATCACGACGAGTACGACTCCTTCAACCGCGTTCTCTTGAACGCTTCCGCTTAGCGATCTACAAGGGTATGTAGATGCACTCTCCTTCCCCTCGTTGCTGGTTTCTCCATAGATAGATCTTGGTGACACGTAGGAAAATTTTGAATTTCTGCTACGTTCCCAACAGTGGCATCATGAGCTAGGTCTATTGCGTAGATTCTATGCACAAGTAGAACACAAAGTAGTTGTGGGCATTGATATTGTTCAATATGCTTACCGTTACTAGTCCAATCTTGTTTCGACGGCATCGTGGGATGAAGCGGCCCGGACCAACCTTACACATACGCTTACGTGAGACCGGTTCCACCGACTAACATGCACTAGTTGCATAAGGTGGCTGGCGGGTGTCTGTCTCTCCCACTTTAGTCGAAACGGATTCGATGAAAAGGGTCCTTATGAAGGGTAAATAGCAATTGGCATATCACGTTGTGGTTTTGCGTAGGTAAGAAACGTTCTTGCTAGAAACCCATAGCAGCCACGTAAAACATGCAAACAACAATTAGAGGACGTCTAACTTGTTTTTGCAGGGTATGCCATGTGATGTGATATGGCCAAAGGATGTGATGAATGACATATGTGATGTATGAGATGATCATGTTCTTGTAATAGGAATCACGACTTGCATGTCGATGAGTATGACAACCGGCAGGAGCCATAGGAGTTGTCTTTATTTATTATATGACCTGTGTGTCATTAAACAACGCCATGTAATTACTTTACTTTATTGCTAACCATTAGCTGTAGTAGTAGAAGTAATAGTTGGCGAGCAACTTCATGGAGACACGATGATGGAGGTCATGGTGTCATGCCAGTGATGATGATGATCATGGAGCCCCGAAGATGGAGATCAAAAGGAGCAATATGATATTGGCCATATCATGTCACCATTTGATTACATGTGATGTTTATCATGTTTATACATCTTATTTGCTTAGAACGACGGTAGTAAATAAGATGATCCCTCATTAAAATTTCAAGAAAGTGTTCCCCCTAACTGTGCACCGTTGCGACAGTTCGTTTGTCTCTAAGCACCACGTGATGATTGGGTGTGATAGATTCCAACGTTCACATACAACGGGTGTAAGACAGATTTACGCATGCAAACACTTAGGTTGACTTGACAAGCCTAGCATGTACAGACATGGCCTCGGAACACAGAAGACTGAAAGGTCGAGCATGAGTCATATAGAAGATACGATCAACATGAAGATGTTCACCGATGTTGACTAGTCCGTCTCACGTGATGATCGGACACGGCCTAGTTGACTCGGATCATGTAATCACTTAGATGACTAGAGGGATGTCTATCTGAGTGGGAGTTCATAAGATGAACTTAATTATCCTGAACATAGTCAAAAGGTCTTCGCAAATTATGTCGTAGCTCGCGCTTCAGTTCTACTATTTAGTTATGTTCCTAGAGAAAATTTAGTTGAAAGTTGATAGTAGCAATTATGCGGACTAGGACCGTAAACTGAGGATTGTCCTCATTGCTTCATAGAAGGCTTATGTCCTTAATGCACCGCTCAGTGTGCTGAACCTCAAACGTCGTCTGTGGATGTTACGAACATCTGACATACACATTTTGATAACTACGTGATAGTTCAGTTAAACAGTTTAGAATTGAGGCACCGAAGATGTTTTGAAACGTCGCGAAACATATGAGATGTTTCGAGGGCTGAAATTGGTATTTCAGGCTCGTGCCGACGTCAAGAGGTATAAGACCTCCGACGATTTTCTTAACCTGCAAACTATGGGAGTAAAGCTCAATTGTTGAGCTTGTGCTCAGATTGTCTGAGTACAACAATCATTTCAATCAAGTGGGAGTTGATCTTCCAGATGAGATAGTGATGTTTCTCCGAAGTCATTACCACTAAGCTACTAGAGCTTCGTGATGAACTATAATATATCAGGGACATATATGATGATACTTGAGATATTCGCGATGTTTGACACCGCAAAAGTAGAAATCAAGAAGGAGCATCAATTTTGATGGTTGGTGAAACCACTAGTTTCAAGAAGGGCAAGGGCAAGAAGGGATACTTCATGAAATGGCAAATCAGCTGCTACTCTATTGAAGAAACCCAAGGTTGAACCCAAACCCGAGACTAAGTGCTTCTGTAATAAGGGGAACAACCACTGGAGTAGAATTACCCTAGATACTTGGTAGATGAGAAGGCTGGCAAGGTCGATAGAAGTATATTGGATATACATTGTGTTAATGTGTACTTTACTAGTACTCCTAGTAGCACCATGGTATTAGATACCGGTTCAGTTGCTAAGTGTTAGTAACTCGAAATAAAAGGCTGCAGAGTAAACGGAGACTAGCTAAAGGTGAGCTGGCGATATGTGTTGGAAGTTTTTCCCAAGCTTGATGTGATCAAGCATCGCACGCTCCCTCTACCATCGAGATTGGTGTTTGCGTTGAGCATAGACATGATTGGATTATGTCTATCGCGATACAGTTATTCATTTAAGGAGAATAATGGTTACTCTATTTGAATAATACCATCAATGGTCTTGCACCTAAAATGAATGGTTTATTGAATCTCGATCGTAGTGATACACATGTTCATGCCAAAAGATATAAGATAGTAATGATAGTACCACCTACTTGTGGCACTGCCACGTAAGTCATATCGGTATTAAACGCATGAAGAAGCTCCATGTTGATGGATCTTTGGAGTCACACATTTTGAAAAGTTTGAGGCATGCGAACCATGTCTATTGGTGTATATGCATGAAGAAACTCCATGCAAATGGACCGTTTGGACTCACTTGATTTTGAATCACTTGAGACATGCAAATCATACCACATGGGTAAGATGACTGAAAGCCTCGGTTTCAGTAAAATGGAACTAGAAAGCAACTTGTTGGAAGTAATACATTTTGATGTGTGCAGTCCAATGAGTGCTGAGGCATGTAGTGGATATCGTTATGTTCTTACTTCACAGATGATTTGAGTAGATGTTGAGTATATTTACTTGATGAATCACGAGTCTGAATTATTGAAAGGATCAAGTAATTTCAAGGTGAAGTTGAAAGATCATCGTGACAAGAGGATAAAATATCTATGATATGATCATAGAGATGAATATCTGAATTACGAGTTTGGCACAGAATTAAGACATTGTGGAAATTGTTTCACAACTAATACAGCCTGGAACACCATAGTGTGATGGTGTGTCCGAACATCATAACTGCACCCTATTGGATATGATGCATACCGTGATGTCTCTTATCGAATTACCATGATAGTTTATGGGTTAGGAAACCACATTCACTTTAAAAGGGGCACCACGTAATCCCGATGAGATGACACCGTATGAACTATGGTTTAGAGAAACCTAAGCTGTCATTTCTTAAAAGTTTGGGGCTGCGACGCTTATGTGAAAAAGTTTTAGGCTGATAAGCTCGAACCCAAAGAGGATAAATGCATCTTCATAGGACACCCAAAACAATTGGGTATACCTCCTGTCTCAGATTCGAAAGCAATAAGGGATTGTTTCTAGAATCGGGTCCTTTCTCGAGGAAAAGTTTCTCTCGAAAGAATTGAGTGGGAGGATGGTGGAGACTTGATGAGGTTATTGAACCGTCTCTTCAACTAGTGTGTGGCAGGGCACAGGAAGTTGTTCATGTGGCACCTACACCAATTGAAGTGGAAGCTTATGATAGTGATCATGAAACTTCAGATCAAGTCACTACCAAACCTCGTGGGATGACAAGGATGCGTACTACTTCAGAGTGGTACGTAATCCTGTCTTGGAAGTCATGTTGCTAGACAACAATGAACCTACGAGCTATGGAGAAGCGGTGGTGGGCCTGGATTCCGATAAATGGCTCGAGGCCATATAATCCGAGAGAGGATCCATATATGAAAACAAAGTGTAGACTTTGGAAGAACTACTTGATGGTCGTAAGGCTGTTAGGTACATATGTATTTTAAAAGGAAGATAGACAATGATGGTAAGTATCACCATTAAGAAAGCTCGACTTGTCGTTAAGGTGTTTTCCGACAAGTTCAAGGAGTTGACTACGATGAGACTTTCTCACTCGTAGCGATGCTAAGAGTCTGTTGGAATTATATTAGCGATTACTGCATTATTTATGAAATCTTGCAGATAGGATGTCAAAACATTGTTTCCTCGACGTTTTTCTTGAGGAAAGGTTGTATGTGATACAACCGGAAGGTTTTGTCAATCCTGAAAGATGCTAATAAGTATGCAAAGCTCCAGCAATCCTTCTAAGGACTGGAGTAAGCATCTCGGAGTTGGAATGTATGCTTTGATGAGATGATCAAAGATTTTGGTGTATACAAAGTTTATGAGAAACTTGTATTTCCAAAGAAGTGAGTGGGAGCACTATAGAATTTCTGATGAGTATATGTTGTTGACATATTGTTGATCGGAAATGACGTATAATTTCTGGAAAGCATATAGGGTTATTTGGAAAGTGTTTTTCAATGGAAAGCCTGGATTAAGCTACTTGAGCATTGAGCATCAAGATCTATAAGGATAGATCAAAACACTTAATGGTACTTTCAAATGAGCACATACCTTGACATGATCTTGAAGGTGTTCAAGATGGATCAGTCAAAGAAGGAGTTCTTGCCTGAGTTGTAAGGTATGAAGTTAAGACTTAAAGCTCGACCACGGCAGAAGAAAGAGGAAGGACGAAGGCCGTCCCCTATGCTTTTGTCATAGGCTCTCCATAGTATGCTATGCTGTGTACCGCACCTGATGTGTGCCTTGCCACATGTCTGGCTAGAGGGTACAAAGGTGATCTAGGAGTAGATCACCAGATAGCGGTCAAAATTATCCTTAGAGGAATAAGGATATGTTTCTCAGTTAAGGAGGTGATAAAGAGTTCGATGTAAAGAGTTACGTCGATGCAAGCTTAACACCTATCCGGATAGCTCTGAGTAGAGATACCGGATACGTATAATGGAGCAACAATTTGGAATAGCTCCAAGTAGAACAGTTATTTGGAATAGCTCCAAATAGAACGTGGTAGCTGCATCTAGGAGATGACATAGAGATTTGTAAAGCACAAACGGATCTGAAAGGTTCAGACCCGTTGACTAAAACCTCTCTCACAAGCAACATGATCAACCCAGAACTCATTGAGTACTAATCACATAGTGATGTCAACTAGATTATTGAATCTAGTAAACTCTTTGGGTGTTGGTTACATGGCGATGTGATCTATGAGTGTTAATCACATGGCGATGTGAACTAGATTATTGACTCTAGTGCAAGTGGGAGACTGTTGGAAATATGCCCTAGAGGCAATAATAAATTGATTATTATTATATTTCCATGTTCATGATAATCGTTTATTATCCATGCTATAATTGTATTGATAGGAAACTCAGATACATGTGTGGATACATAGACAACACCATGTCCCTAGTAAGCCTCTAGTTGACTAGCTCGTTGATCAATAGATGGTTATGGTTTCCTGACCATGGACATTGGATGTCGTTGATAACGGGATCACATCACTAGGAGAATGATGTGATGGACAAGACCCAATCCTAAGCATAGCACTAGATCGTGTAGTTCGTATGCTAAAGCTTTTCTAATGTCAAGTATCATTTCCTTAGACCATGATATTGTGCAACTCCCGGATACCGTAGGAATGCTTTGGGTGTGCCAAACGTCACAACGTAACTGGGTGGCTATAAAGGTGCACTACGGGTATCTCCGAAAGTGTCTGTTGGGTTGGCACAAATCGAGACTGGGATTTGTCACTCCGTGTGACGGAGAGGTATCTCTGGGCCCACTCGGTAGGACATCATCATAATGTGCACAATGTGATCAAGGAGTTGATCACGGGATGATGTGTTACGGAACGAGTAAAGAGACTTGCCGGTAACGAGATTGAACAAGGTATCGGGATACCGACGATCGAATCTCGGGCAAGTACAATACCGCTAGACAAAGGGAATTGTATACGGGATTGATTGAATCCTCGACATCGTGGTTCATCCGATGAGATCATCGTGGAACATGTGGGAGCCAACATGGGTATCCAGATCCCGCTATTGGTTATTGACCGGAGAACGTCTCGGTCATGTCTGCATGTCTCCCGAACCCGTAGGGTCTACACACTTAAGGTTCGATGACGCTAGGGTTATAGAGATATTAGTATGTGGTAACCCGAAAGTTGTTCGGAGTCCTAGATGAGATCCCGGTCGTCATGAGGAGTTCCGGAATGGTCCGGAGGTAAAGAATTATATATGGGAAGTGCTATTTCGGCCATCGGGACAAGTTTCGGGGTCACCGGTATTGTACCGGGACCACCGGAAGGGTCCCGGGGGTCCACCGGGTGGGGCCACCTCCCCCGGGGGGCCACATGGGCTGTAGGGGTGTGCACCTTGGCCTATATGGGCCAAGGGCACCAGCCCCAAGAGGCCCATGCGCCAAGAGATAAGGAAAGGAAGAGTCCTAAAGGGGGAAGGCACCTCCTAGGTGCCTTGGGGAGGAGGGACTCCTCCCTAGCCGCACCCTTCCTTGGAGGAAGGGCCAAGGCTGCGCCCCCCTCTCCCTTGGCCCTATATATAGTGGGGGGAAGGGAGGGCAGCCGAACCTGAGCCCTGGCGCCTCCCTCTCCCTCCCGTGACACATCTCCCTCCTCCCCCAGCGCTTGGCGAAGCCCTGTTGGAATCCCGCTACTTCCACCACCACGCCGTCGTGCTGCTGGATCTCCATTAACCTCTCCTTCCCCCTTGCTGGATCAAGAAGGAGGAGACATCACTGCTCCGTATGTGTGTTGAACGCGGAGGTGCCGTCCGTTCGGCGCTAGGATCATCGGTGATTTGGATCACGACGAGTACGACTCCTTCAACCCCGTTCTCTTGAACGCTTCCGCTTAGCGATCTACAAGGGTATGTAGATGCACTCTCCTTCCCCTCGTTGCTGGTTTCTCCATAGATAGATCTTGGTGACACGTAGGTAAATTTTGAATTTCTGCTACGTTCCCAACAATCTTCACCTTTCCTTTTTACATTTTATCCTTTGGCAAGCACCATGTGTTGGAAAGATCCTGATATATAGCTAATTGGATGTGGGTTTTCATGAACTATTATTGTTGACATTACCCTTGAGGTAAAAGGTTGGAAGGCAAAACTATAAGCCCCTATCTTTCTCTGCGTCCGATTGAAACTTCATACCCATAAATATTGCGTGAGTGTAAGCAATTGTGAAAGACTAAATGATAGTTGAGTGTGTCGACTTGCTGAAAAGCTCTTATATTGACTCTTTCCGATGTTATGATAAATTGCAATTGCTTCAATGACTGAGATTATAGTTTGTTAGTTTAATGAAGTTTATGATTCATAGTTGAAATTGTTAATGAATTGTTACTTTAGCATAAGAAATCATATGACAATATGTATATATGTTGCTATTATAAGAATGATCATGATTCCCTCATGTCTGTATTCCATTTTATCGACAGCTCTATCTCTAAACATGTGGACATATTTCTCGTTATCGGCTTTCGCTTGAGGACGAGCGAGGTCTAAGCTTGGGGGAGTTGATACGTCCATTTTGCATCCTGCTTTTATATTGATATTTATTGCATTATGGGCTGTTATTACACATTATGTCACAATACTTATGCCCATTCTCTCTTATTTTAGAAGGTTTACAAGAAGAGGGAGAATGCCGGCAGCTGGAATTCTGGGCTGGAAAAGGAGCAAATATTAGAGACCCATTCTGCACAACTCCAAAAGTCCTGAAACTTCATGGGAGCATGTTTTGGAATATATATAAAATACTGGTGAAAGAATTTACCAGAGGGGCCCACACCCTGGCCACGCGGGTGGGAGGCGTGCCCTACCCCCTTGGGCGCGCCCCTATCTCGTGGGCCCCCTGGCAGGCCCCCGGTGCCCATCTTCTGCTATGTGAAGTCTTCCGTCCGAGAAAAAATCATAAGCAAGCTTACGGGACAAAACTCCGCCGCCATGAGGCGGAACCTTGGCAGAACCAATCTAGAGCTCTTGCGAAGCTGTTCTGCCGGGGAAACATCCCTCCGGGAGGGGGAAATCATCACCATCGTCATCACCATCAATCCTCTCTTCAGGAGGGGGTCAATCTCCATCAACATCTTCACCAGCACCATCTCATATCAAATCCTAGTTCATCTCTTGTATCCGATCTTTGTATCGAAACCTCAGATTGGTACCTGTGGGTTGCTAGTAGTGTTGATTACTCCTTATAGTTGATGCTAGTTGGTTTACTTGGTGGAAGATCATATGTTCAGATCCTTTATGCATATTAATACCCCTCTGATTATGAACATGAATATGATTTGTGAGTAGTTATGTTTGTTCCTGAGGACATGGGAGAAGTCTTGCTATAAGTAGTTGTGTGAATTTGGTATTCGTTTGATATTTTGATGAGATGTATGTTGTCTTTCCTCTAGTGGTGTCCTATGAACGTCGACTACATGACACTTCACCATTGTTTGGGCCTAGGGGAAGGCATTGGGAAGTAATAAGTAGATGATGGGTTGCTAGAGTGACAGAAGCTTAAACCCTAGTTTATGAGTTGCTTCATAAGTGCCTGATTTGGATCCATATGTTTCATGCTATGGTTAGGTTTACCTTAATACTTGTTTTGTAGTTGCAGATGCTTGCAATAGGGGTTAATCATAAGTGGGATGCTTGTCCATGGAAGGGCAGTACCCAAGCACTGGTCCACCCACATATCAAATTATCAAAGTACCGAATGCAAATCATATGAACATGATGAAAACTAGCTTGACGATAATTCCCATGTGTCCTCGGGAGTGCTTTCCTTTATATAAGAGTTTGTCCAGGCTTGTCCTTTGCTACAAAAAAGATTGGGCCACCTTGCTTCACCTTATTTACTTTTATTACTTGCTACCTATTACAAATTACCTTATCACAAAACTATCTGTTACCGATAATTTCAGTGCTTGGAGAGAATACCTTACTGAAAACTGCGTATCATTTCCTTCTGCTCCTCGTTGGGTTCGACACTCTTACTTATCGAAAGGACTACGATAGATCCCTTATACTTGTGGGTCATCAGTGGGCACCAGAACAAAATTTGGCAAAATTTGGACGGAAAACGGGGCGGTGGATGGAGATGTTGCTGACAGGGGCCGGATGTTTGGGCTTGAGGGCCAGATGTCCGGGGTGGCCGGATGTCCAGGGGTTTCGGGCCGGATGCCCGAGCTTTGGATCCGTGGACAAACTCGAGGAACTCCGCATGGAAGAGGCAAATTCGGGGCAAAATTCGGGATATTTTGTTGATGGTAATTGGAGAAAAGATAGGGGAAAGCTAGATCTACCTGCAACACATAAAATCCACGGATCAAATCCAACAAAACTTCATCACACAAACAAATCACAAAAAAATTGGGGGGCTATTTTGTGGGGAATTTTCGAATTAGGGACGAAATCAACAAAATTAGGCTCGAAACACAACGGGGAGGCTCCGAAATCGTGATAAACGTGGCTCTAGATACCAAGATGATGTAGGGTGGAACCCTATAGGGCCGATCTTTCACAAAATGAGTGGATCTCGCGAAGAACACGGGGGGAAACAAGAGAGAATCACTCAAACCAACAAGAACGATCACACCTATGCTAGATCTGATTACCAAGAGATCACACGGTCCAAGTCCAACAAGGGATGATACATAGGGTAACCGGTTCTTCCCTGTGAGGAGGTCTTGTGGTCTTCTCGTTAGGGGTCTTCAATCCAAGTGGATCTTCTCTGAAGAGGTGTCGGTCCCTTGAGGTGGAGTAGATCCGGATGGATTAGCGAGGCTCTATCTCACAAATGATCTATCACAATGCTAACCCTAGAAAGAGGGAGGAGGAGGAGTATATATAGTCTAGGTGGGCGAAGGGGTACCCGGGCCTCGGACCCTTACACTATGCGCATACAGGGGAGGCCGGATGTCCGGGCTTTCACGAGGGGCTGGATGTCCAAGCTGGGGTGGCCGAATGTCTGGGCTGTAGGGGTTGGCCTTGACGCATTCATGACTAGGGGTGCCAGATTTCCGGGCTGGGGCCGGATGTCCAGGTCCTGTAGGTGAAAGGATCAAGAAGAGGTGTCTAGAGGGGGGGGGGGGTGATTAGACACTAAGTAGCAAAAGTTGCAGTTTTTAATTTCTTTAAGTTGAAGTGAGTTTTGGCACAAGTTTAACAAGCACAATACATATCAAGAAAGCATGCAAAGAGTATATGAGCAGCGGAAACTAAAGCATACAACTTGCAAGAATGTAAGGGGAAGGGTTTGGAGAATTCAAACGCAATTGGAGACACAGATGTTTTTGTCGTGGTTCCGATAGGTGGTGCTATCCTACATCCATGTTGATGGAGACTTCAACCCACGAAGGGTAACAGTTGCGCGAGTCCACGGAGGGCTCCACCCATGAAGGGTCCATGAAGAAGCAACCTTGTCTATCCCATCATGGGCATCGCCCACGAAGGACTTGCCTCACTAGCGGTTGGTCTTCACGAAGTAGGCGATCTCCTTGCCCTTACAAACTCCTTGGTTCAACTCCACAATCTCTGTCGGAGGCCCCCAAGTGACACCTAGCCAATCTAGGAGACACCACTCTCCAAGAAGTAACAAATGGTGTGTTGATGATGAACTCCTTGCTCTTGTGCTTCAAATGATAGTCTCCCCAACACTCAACTCCCTCTGACAGGATATGGATTTGGTGGAAAGAAGATTTGAGTGGAAAGCAACTTGGGGAAGGCTAGAGATCAAGATTCATACGGTAGGAATGGAATATCTTGGCCTCAACACATGAGTAGGTAGTTCTCTCTCAAAAAATGTGCATTGAAAGTGTAGGTATGTTCTGATGGCTTTCTCCATGAATGAAGAGTGGGTGGAGGGGTATATATAGCCTCCACACAAAATCTAACCGTTACACACAATTTACCAATCTCAGTGGGACCGAATTGAGAAACTCGGTCTGACCGATTTAGCAAACCTAGTGACCGTTAGGGTTTTCGGTGGGACCGACTGGATCAACTCGGTGGGACCGATGTGCTAGGGTTAGGGTAAATCCAAAACTCGGTTGGACCGATTACTCAAACTCGGTGGGACCAATTTGGGTAATAAGAGAAACAGAGAGTTGGCCAAGCAAACTCGATGGGACCGAAAATATTGCAACAGGTAACAGAGAGTTTGCAAGCCCATCTCGGTGAGACCGAACTAATTAGGGTTTCTGGCAGTGGCTATGTCAACTGAACTCAGTGGCTCCGGATAGAAAGAATCGGTGGGGCCGAGTTTGACTTTTGGTTTAGGACATATTTGGAAGTGAGAAAGTGGTTGAGGGCTTTGGAGCATATCACTAAGCACTTTGAGCAAACAAGCCATTAAGCAACACCTTATCCCTTCTTAATAGTATTGGCTTTCCTATAGACTCAATGTGATCTTGGATCACTAAAATAGAAAATGTGGAGTCTTGAGCTTGGAGCTTGAGCCAATCCTTTGTCCTTAGCATTTTGAAGGGGTTCCACATCCTCTAGTCCATGCCACTTCATTGTTGAACTTATCTGAAACATACTAGGTAAAAGTGTTAGTCCAACAAGAGATATGTTGTCATTAATTATCAAAATCACCCAGGGAGCACTTGTGCTTTCAATCTCCCTCTTTTTGGTAATTGATGGCAACATACATCAAAGCTTTAGATAAAGATATAGAGAATAGCAAGTAAAGCTTTGGAAAGACATGTAACAAGCATAGGCTCGCCCTACATGTATGCAAACATGTGAATATGGTATATAGAAGCATGTGAGAGCATAACCATGACAGAGTAGCAATGTGTTACATGTATCTTGGCTATATGCATCAGAGCAAGTGATGAAAATATGAGAAATGTACATTCATGCCCATGAGTCCTCTCGGCCCACATCGCCGCACCCCCGCACCCGCCTCCTCGCGCCCGAAGCGCTGCATGGCCCCGCTCGGCCGGAGCGCGCCGCCACCTTCGAGACCCGCTCCGGCCGCCATGAAGATCGCCGCCCCGCCGCGCCGCACCATCGACGCCCGCCGCGCGCCGGCCGGCCGCGCCTTGCCCCGTCGCCTCTCCACCGGATCCGCCATCTCCGGCGCCCCAAGCGCCTCCGGCCGCCGTCCCCGCCATTTCCGGCAAGTCCCCGGCGAACCTCGGCTTCCGTGCCCCGGCGGTGAACAGTACCCGCGAGATCCCGATCTGGATCTGGAAATTGGAGGGTTGACTTTTCGCTCCCGAACCCTAATTTTTTATGCAATCTTTGACCGATGATATATCCGCATCCGTAGCTCCGTTTTGGACATATAGTATATCAAAATCTTTGTCTCGACATGTACATCATTTCATTCCATTGCATCATTTTCATTTGAGTTCATCTTGATGCCCGAAATGCTGGTAGAAGGAGGCTTCATGAGATAATTGTCAGTTCCGTTAGTTCATCATAGACTTTAGTCATTTTTGCCATGATTATTGTGTGCATGATATGCCTGTGAGTCTTTGGGATGAATTGTTAAACATTTTGTCTTATTTACAGAGGTGCACCCATGCATTTTTAGGATGTGTGTGGTGACTTGTGCAAGCTTGCCAAGTGAGGCACTTGGTAGATCTGTTTTCAGGGCCTTAGTGGATTTCACTAAGTCTGGGATATTTTAGTTCATGATGCCATATGTTCAGCTTGTTTCCTAGTGATCCGTGCCTCTTTTGAGGATGGTCAGTAAGGGAGTTTTTTTAATCATGTTAGGCTCTATCCATCCATGTCTTTGTTTGCACATGTGGAGTACTCTAGCTTGAGTCAATCGAGCTCTACTTTTGCTTCGTGGTAAATCTGGGCAGATCGTCAACTTGTTTGCGATTTTGCCGAGGCTATTGTTATTGATCCGTGCATGCTATGCCATTGTTCTTGCCATGTCTAGCTAGCATTTTGTGCCTTCTTTATGGATATATGCTTGCCTTGCCATGACTTGCACTGTAGTGAGTGCATCGAGCTTGTTTACATGCCTTCGTGAGTTAAATTCCAGCATGTCTCAGTTTTTCACTAAGTCTGAAAACTGATTGTGCGTGAGCTATGTTCGTGTGCTTGTTAGTATATTTTGTGCTCCCTTTTGGCCCCAGGTCACTTTCGGACTTTTGATAAGCTTGTTGAGTAGCTCCACGACATGTTCTTACTTGTCATAATCAGGTCATGCATCATGTTGTTTTGCTGCTCCGAAGAGAGCTTCGTGATCTGAAATTTCAGACTAGTGTTAATTTCACTAAGTCTGAAATCTGTTTTGTGTTTGCGTTTTTGCCATGCTTGTTTGAACCTCATAATGGATGAATTTGGCCGTGGCTCAGTGCTAGTGTTTTGATAAGCAAAGAAAAGAAACTAAAAGATCTAGATGAAGTTTTTTTGAAAGGGGAAACAAATATGCATGAGACAAATGCAAGAGCACCAAAAAGAACACAAGGAAACTTCATCTACAGATGGTCAGCGACAAAGTCACCTATGTTAGAGTACATTGACTTAGGAGTCAAGTGAGATCACTTGATCATAGGTCGTACTCATCGTTTAAGCTCAGAATGGGGTTACCATTTTTCGGTTAAGTATCTCGATGTATTCAGATCTTGTCGAGTTGCTTTGACTCATTACTTGGAGTAAAGCTACTCTAAGATGGAATAACATACCTTGGGTGGCGGTGTTGATCTTGATCATGTAGTTGAACTTGTGTGGGTTGCTCAAGGTTGATGTAGCCCATCAAGAGTTGGGAGCACCCTTTGGATTTTGAGTTCATCTACCTACATGGGTTAGTTTTCGCAAGAAAGAGCACTTGTGTATCCAACATGACAATCATGGGACTCAACATAAAATTTGTCAAAGGATATGTTTGAGAGGTTTCGTGCTTCCTTGTCATCAACCACCATTGTGTAGAGACTTGGTGATGTAGAGATTGCTCAAGATGTGAGTGAGTTGTAATCTCATAGAATTAGATTCATCCGTGTACCTACAAGGGTTAGATAACATGCAAGATGCAAATTTTCAAGACATAAGATAATCAGCATGGGATAAATATCAAGTGATTAGTCGTAAGCTCAAGTCTTGCATGTATCCAATGGAGTTCCTACTCCAAGTTTGAAGCATCAATGATCTTCAATTCACCTCTCAACCTGCAAAACACTTTCTCATCAAGTGGTTTAGTGAATATATCCGCTAATTGCTTATCGGTGCGAACATGCTTAAGGTTTACGTCACCCTTAGCAACGTGATCTCGAATGAAACGATGTCGAACTTCAATATGCTTAGTTCGAGAGTGTTGCACGAGATTGTGAGCAATCTTGATAGCACTTTCATTGTCACAAAGTAATGGAACATGTTTCACATATATCCCACAATCTTTAAGAGTTTTAGTCATCCAAAGTAATTGAGCACAACATGAACCAACGGCAATGTATTCCGCTTCGGCGGTGGATAAGGATACCGAGTTTTGTTTCTTGGTAGACCAAGACACGAGAGATCTACCAAGGAATTGGCAAGTACCCGAAGTGGACTTTCTATCAACCTGGTCACCGTCATAGTCCGAGTCGGAGTAGCCAACAAGATCAAAGGAAGCCCTCTTGGGATACCAAATGCCAAAATTTGGTGTATGTATTAAGTATCTCACTGTCCTCTTCACGGCCTTAAGATGACATTCCTTAGGAGCAGCTTGATATCATGCACACATGCACACACTTAGCATGATATCGGGACGTGAAGCACATAGATATAACAATGAACCAATCATAGAGCGGTAAACTTTTTGATCAACCGGTTCACCATCTTTGGTCAAATCAAGATGTCCACTAGTAGGCATGGGTGTAGTCATACCTTTGCATTCTTGCATATTGAACTTCTTGAATAAGTCCTTGGTGTACTTTGTTTGAGAGACAAAGGTGCCTTCCTTAGTTTTCTTGGTTTGCAAACCAAGAAAGAATTTGAGTTCACTCATCATAGACATCTCAAACTTCTCCGACATTAGCTTCCCAAACTTTTCACTAAAATGAGGGTTAGTTGATCCAAATATAATATCATCAACATAAATTTGGCATACAAATAGTTCTCCACTAACCCTTTTAATAAGGAGAGTAGAATCTATTTTTCCAATTTCAAAGCCTTTTTCAATAAGGAACTTGGTCAAGCATTTATACCATGCTCTAGGAGCTTGTTTAAGACCATAAAGGGCTTTGTGAAGTTTGTATACATGATTAGGTTTCTTAGGATTGACAAAGCCGGGAGGTTGCTTAAAATAAACTTCCTCCTCAATTTCACCATTTATAAAAGCACTTTTAATGTCCATTTGGTACAAGGTGATATCATGGTGATTAGCATAGGCAAGTAAGATGCGAATGGACTCAAGTCTAGCAACGGGAGCATATGTTTCACTATAATGCCCCAGATATAACTTTCCCAATTTGTACTCCAACTCTTGCCGTTTCCGGCGTTAAGTTATATTTATTTCTTGGGTTTGGGTCTTTGTCTCCGTGTGTTGTTTTCTTTTTCATGCATCTCATATCATGTCATCATGTGCATTGCATTTGCATACGTGTTCATCTCATGCATTCGAGCATTTTCCCCGTTGTCCGTTTTGCATTCCGGCGCTTCGTTCTCCTCCGGTGGTCAATTCTAGCTTTCTTTCGTGTGTGGGGATTAAACATTTCCGGATTGGACCGAGACTTTCCATGCGGCCTTGGTTTACTACCGGTAGACCGCCTGTCAAGTTCCGTACCATTTGGACTTCGTTTAATACTCCAACGGTTAACCGAGGGACCGAAAAGGCCTCGTGTGTGTTGCAGCCCAACACCCCTCCAATTTGGCCCAAAACCCACCAAACTCTACTCCATGTCCTAGAGCGTTCGATCACGATCGCGTGGCCGAAAACCGCACCTCATTTGGACTCTCCTAGCTCTACTTATGCCTATAAATAGCTCCTTCCCGAAAAATTTGGATCCCTCCCCCGAAACCCTAGCCCTCTTCCTCCTCCGCGCGCCGGAGAACGTCCGCCGGCGCCGGACGTGCACACTGCATCCGCCACCGCCACGTGGCGCTTTCCCATTCGTCGCCGCCACCGCGCCCACTTCGCCGCCCCGCCGGTCCGCCGAGACCCGCCGCGGGCCCTCTCGGCCCACATCGCCGCACCCCCGCACCCGCCTCCTCGCGCCCGAAGCGCCGCCCGGCCCCGCTCGGCCGAAGCGCGCCGCCACCTTCGAGCCCCGCGCCGGCTGCCGTGAAGATCGCCGCCCCGCCGCGCCGCACCATCGACGCCCGCCGCGCGCCGGCCGGCCTCGCCTTGCCCCGCCGCCTCTCCACCGGATCCGCCATCTCCGGCGCCCCCATGCTCCTCCGGCCGCCGTCCCCACCATTTCCGGCAAGTCCCCAGCGAACCTCGGCTTCCGTGCCCCGGCGGTGAATAGTACCCGCGAGATCCCGATCTGGATCTGGAAATTGGAGGATTGACTTTTCGCTCCCGAACCCTAATTTTTTATGCAATCTTTGACCGATGATATATCCGCATCCGTAGCTCCATTTTGGACATATAGTATATCAAAATCTTCGTCTCGACATGTACATCATTTCATTCCATTGCATCATTTTCATTTGAGTTCATCTTGATGCCCGAAATGCTGCTAGAAGGAGGCTTCATGAGATAATTGTCAGATCCGTTAGTTCATCATAGACTTTTGTCATTTTTGCCATGATTATTGTGTGCATGATATGCCTGTGAGTCTTTGGGATGAATTGTTAAGCATTTTGTCTTATTTACAGAGGTGCAACCCATGCATTTTTAGGATGTGTGTGGTGACTTGTGCAAGCTTGCCAAGTGAGGCACTTGGTAGATCTGTTTTCAGGGACTTTGTGGATTTCACTAAGTTTGGGATATTTTAGTTCATGATGCCATATGTTCAGCTTGGTTCCTAGTGATCCGTGCCTCTATTGAGGATGATCAGTAAGGGAGTTTGGTTAATCATGTTAGGCTCTATCCATCCATGTCTTTGTTTGCACATGTGGAGTACTCTAGCTTGAATCAATCGAGCTCTACTTTTGCTTCGTGGTAAATCTGGGCAGATCGTCAACTTGTTTGTGCTTTTCCCGAGGCTATTGTTATTGATCCGTGCATGCTATGCCATTGTTCTTGCCATGTCTAGCTAGCATTTTGTGCCTTCTTTATGGATATATGCTTGCCTTGCCATGACTTTCACCGTAGTGAGTGCATCGGGCTCGTTTACATGCCTTCGTGAGTTAAATTCCAGCATGTCTCAGTTTTTCACTAAGTCTGAAAACTGATTGTGCGTGAGCTATGTTCGTGTGCTTGTTAGTATATTTTGTGATCCCTTTTGGCCCCAGGTCACTTTGGGACTTTTGATAAGCTTGTTGAGTAGCTCCATGCCATGTTCTTACTTGTCATAATCAGGTCATGCATCATGTTGTTTTGCTGCTCCGAAGAGAGCTTCGTGATCTGAAATTTCAGACTAGTGTTAATTTCACTAAGTCTGAAATCTGTTTTGTGTTTGTGTTTTTGCCATGCTTGTTTGAACCTCATAATGGATGAATTTGGCCGTGGCTCAGTGCTAGTGTTTTGATAAGCAAAGAAAAGAAACTCAAAGATCTAGATGAAGTTTTTTTGAAAGGGGAAACAAATATGCATGAGACAAATGCAAGAGCACTGAAAAGAACACAAGGAAACTTCGTCTACAGATGGTCGGCGACAAAGTCACCTATGTTAGAGTACATTGACTTAGGAGTCAAGTGAGATCACTTGATCATAGGTCGTACTCATCGTTTAAGCTCAAAATGGGGTTACCATTTTTCGGTTAAGTATCTTGATGTATTCAGATCTTGTCGAGTTGCTTTGACTCATTACTTGGAGTAAAGCTACTCTAAGATGGAATAACATACCTTGGGTGGCGGTGTTGATCTTGATCATGTAGTTGAACTTGTGTGGGTTGCTCAAGGTTGACGTAGCCCATCAAGAGTTGGGAGCACCCTTTGGATTTTGAGTTCATCTACCTACATGGGTTAGTTTTCGCAAGGAAGAGCACTTGTGTATCCAACATGACAATCATGGGACTCAACATAAAATTTGTCAAAGGATATGTTTGAGAGGTTTCGTGCTTCCTTGTCATCAACCACCATTGTGTAGAGACTTGGTGATGTAGAGATTGCTCAAGATGTGAGTGAGTTGCAATCTCATAGAATTAGATTCATCCGTGTACCTACAAGGGTTAGATAACATGCAAGATGCAAATTTTCAAGACATAAGATAATCATCATGGGATAAATATCAAGTGATTAGTCGTAAGCTCAAGTCTTGCATGCATCCAATGGAGTTCCTACTCCAAGTTTGAAGCATCAATGATCTTCAATTCACCTCTTAACCTGCAAAACACTTTCTCATCAAGTGGTTTAGTGAATATATCCGCTAATTGCTTATCGGTGCGAACATGCTTAAGGTTTACGTCACCCTTAGCAACGTGATCTCGAATGAAACGATGACGAACTTCAATATGCTTAGTTCGAGAGTGTTGCACGAGATTGTGAGCAATCTTGATAGCACTTTCATTGTCACAAAGTAATGGAACATGTTTCACATATATCCCACAATCTTTAAGAGTTTTGGTCATCCAAAGTAATTGAGCACAACATGAACCAGCGGCAATGTATTCCGCTTCGGCGGTGGATAAGGATACCGAGGTTTGTTTCTTGGTAGACCAAGACACAAGAGATCTACCAAGGAATTGGCAAGTACGCGAAGTGGACTTTCTATCAACCTGGTCACCGTCATAGTCCGAGTCGGAGTAGCCAACAAGATCAACGGAAGCCCTCTTTGGATACCAAATGCCAAAATTTGGTGTATGTATTAAGTATCTCACTATCCTCTTCACGGCCTTAAGAGGACATTCCTTAGGAGCAGCTTGATATCATGCACACATGCACACACTTAGCATGATATCGGGACGTGAAGCACATAGATATAACAATGAAGCAATCATAGAGCGGTAAACATTTTGATCAACCGGTTCACCATCTTTGGTCAAATCAAGATGTCCACTAGTAGGCATGGGTGTAGTCATACCTTTGCATTCTTGCATATTGAACTTCTTGAATCAGTCCTTGGTGTACTTTGTTTGAGAGACAAAGGTGCCTTCCTTAGTTTGCTTGGTTTGCAAACCAAGAAAGAATTTGAGTTCACTCATCATAGACATCTCAAACTTCTCCGACATAAGCTTCCCAAACTTTTCACTAAAATGAGGGTTAGTTGATCCAAATATAATATCATCAACATAAATTTGGCATACAAATAGTTCTCCATTAACCCTTTTAATAAGGAGAGTAGAATCTATTTTTCCAATTTCAAAGCCTTTTTCAGTAAGGAACTTGGTCAAGCATTTATACCATGCTCTAGGAGCTTGTTTAAGACCATAAAGGGCTTTGTGAAGTTTGTAGACATGATTAGGTTTCTTAGGATTGACAAAGCCGGGAGGTTGCTTAAAATAAACTTCCTCCTCAATTTCACCATTTATAAAAGCACTTTTAATGTCCATTTGGTACAAGGTGATATCATGGTGATTAGCATAAGCAAGTAAGATGCGAATGGACTCAAGTCTAGCAACGGGAGCATATGTCTCACTGTAATGCCCCAGATATAACTTTCCCAATTTGTACTCCAACTCTTGCCGTTTCCGGCGTTAAGTTATATTTATTTCTTGGGTTTGGGTCTTTGTCTCCGTGTGTTGTTTTCTTTTTCATGCATCTCATATCATGTCATCATGTGCATTGCATTTGCATACGTGTTCATCTCATGCATTCGAGCATTTTCCCCGTTGTCCGTTTTGCATTCCGGCGCTTCGTTCTCCTCCGGTGGTCAATTTTAGCTTTCTTTCGTGTCTGGGGATTAAACATTTCCGGATTGGACCGAGACTTGCCATGCGGCCTTGGTTTACTACCGGTAGACCGCCTGTCAAGTTTCGTACCATTTGGACTTCGTTTGATACTCCAACGGTTAACCGAGGGACCGAAAAGGCCTCCTGTGTGTTGCAGCCCAACACCCCACCAATTTGGCCCAAAACCCACCAAACTCTGCTCCATGTCCTAGAGCGTTCGATCACGATCGCGTGGCCGAAAACCGCACCTCATTTGGACTCTCCTAGCTCTACTTATGCCTATAAATAGCTCCTTCCCGAAAAATTCGGATCCCTCCCCCGAAACCCTAGCCCTCTTCCTCCTCCGCGCGCCGGACAACGTCCGCCGGCGCCGGACGTGCACACTGCGTCCACCACCGCCATGTGGCGCTTTCCCATTCGTCCCCGCCACCGCGCCCACTTCGCCGCCCCGCCGGTCCGCCGAGACCCGCCGCGGGCCCTCTCGGCCCACATCGCCGCACCCCCGCACCCGCCTCCTCGCGCCCGAAGCGCCGCCCGGCCCCGCTTGGCCGAAGCGCGCCGCCACCTTCGAGCCCCGCGCCGGCTGCCGTGAAGATCGCCGCCCCGCCGCGCCGCACCATTGACGCTCGCCACGCGCCGGCCGGCCACGCCTTGCCCCGCCGCCTCTCCACCGGATCCGCCATCTCCGGCGCCCCCATGCTCCTCCGGCCGCCGTCCCCGCCATTTCCGGCAAGTCCCCAGCGAACCTCGGCTTCCGTGCCCCGGCGGTGAACAGTACCCGCGAGATCCCGATCTGGATCTGGAGATTGGAGGATTGACTTTTCGCTCCCGAACCCTAATTTTTTATGCAATCTTTGCCGATGATATATCCGCATCCGTAGCTCCATTTTGGACATATAGTATATCAAAATCTTCGTCTCGACATGTACATCATTTCATTCCATTGCATCATTTTCATTTGAGTTCATCTTGATGCCCGAAATGCTGCTAGAAGGAGGCCTCATCAGATAATTGTCAGATCCGTTAGTTCATCATAGACTTTTGTCATTTTTGCCATGATTATTGTGTGCATGATATGCCTGTGAGTCTTTGGGATGAATTGTTAAGCATTTTGTCTTATTTACAGAGGTGCAACCCATGCATTTTTAGGATGTGTGTGGTGACTTGTGCAAGCTTGCCAAGTGAGGCACTTGGTAGATCTGTTTTCAGGGACTTTGTGGATTTCACTAAGTTTGGGATATTTTAGTTCATGATGCCATATGTTCAGCTTGGTTCCTAGTGATCCGTGCCTCTATTGAGGATGATCAGTAAGGGAGTTTGGTTAATCATGTTAGGCTCTATCCATCCATGTCTTTGTTTGCACATGTGGAGTACTCTAGCTTGAGTCAATCGAGCTCTACTTTTGCTTCGTGGTAAATCTGGGCAGATCGTCAACTTGTTTGTGCTTTTCCCGAGGCTATTGTTATTGATCCGTGCATGCTATGCCATTGTTCTTGCCATGTCTAGCTAGCATTTTGTGCCTTCTTTATGGATATATGCTTGCCTTGCCATGACTTTCACCGTAGTGAGTGCATCGGGCTCGTTTACATGCCTTCGTGAGTTAAATTCCAGCATGTCTCAGTTTTTCACTAAGTCTGAAAACTGATTGTGCGTGAGCTATGTTCGTGTGCTTGTTAGTATATTTTGTGATCCCTTTTGGCCCCAGGTCACTTTGGGACTTTTGATAAGCTTGTTGAGTAGCTCCATGCCATGTTCTTACTTGTCATAATCAGGTCATGCATCATGTTGTTTTGCTGCTCCGAAGAGAGCTTCGTGATCTGAAATTTCAGACTAGTGTTAATTTCACTAAGTCTGAAATCTGTTTTGTGTTTGTGTTTTTGCCATGCTTGTTTGAACCTCATAATGGATGAATTTGGCCGTGGCTCAGTGCTAGTGTTTTGATAAGCAAAGAAAAGAAACTCAAAGATCTTGATGAAGTTTTTTTGAAAGGGGAAACAAATATGCATGAGACAAATGCAAGAGCACTGAAAAGAACACAAGGAAACTTCATCTACAGATGGTCGGCGACAAAGTCACCTATGTTAGAGTACATTGACTTAGGAGTCAAGTGAGATCACTTGATCATAGGTCGTACTCATCGTTTAAGCTCAAAATGGGGTTACCATTTTTCGGTTAAGTATCTTGATGTATTCAGATCTTGTCGAGTTGCTTTGACTCATTACTTGGAGTAAAGCTACTCTAAGATGGAATAACATACCTTGGGTGGCGGTGTTGATCTTGATCATGTAGTTGAACTTGTGTGGGTTGCTCAAGGTTGATGTAGCCCATCAAGAGTTGGGAGCACCCTTTGGATTTTGAGTTCATCTACCTACATGGGTTAGTTTTCGCAAGGAAGAGCACTTGTGTATCCAACATGACAATCATGGGACTCAACATAAAATTTGTCAAAGGATATGTTTGAGAGGTTTCGTGCTTCCTTGTCATCAACCACCATTGTGTAGAGACTTGGTGATGTAGAGATTGCTCAAGATGTGAGTGAGTTGCAATCTCATAGAATTAGATTCATCCGTGTACCTTCAAGGGTTAGATAACATGCAAGATGCAAATTTTCAAGACATAAGATAATCATCATGGGATAAATATCAAGTGATTAGTCGTAAGCTCAAGTCTTGCATGTATCCAATGGAGTTCCTACTCCAAGTTTGAAGCATCAATGATCTTCAATTCACCTCTTAACCTGCAAAACACTTTCTCATCAAGTGGTTTAGTGAATATATCCGATAATTGCTTATCGGTGCGAACATGCTTAAGGTTTACGTCACCCTTAGCAACGTGATCTCGAATGAAACGATGACGAACTTCAATATGCTTAGTTCGAGAGTGTTGCACGAGATTGTGAGCAATCTTGATAGCACTTTCATTGTCACAAAGTAATGGAACATGTTTCACATATATCCCACAATCTTTAAGAGTTTTGGTCATCCAAAGTAATTGAGCACAACATGAACCAGCGGCAATGTATTCCGCTTCGGCGGTGGATAAGGATACCGAGGTTTGTTTCTTGGTAGACCAAGACACAAGAGATCCACCAAGGAATTGGCAAGTATGCGAAGTGGACTTTCTATCAACCTGGTCACCGTCATAGTCCGAGTCGGAGTAGCCAACAAGATCAGAGGAAGCCCTCTTTGGATACCAAATGCCAAAATTTGGTGTATGTATTAAGTATCTCACTATCCTCTTCACGGCCTTAAGATGACATTCCTTAGGAGCAGCTTGATATCATGCACACATGCACACACTTAGCATGATATCGGGACGTGAAGCACATAGATATAACAATGAACCAATCATAGAGCGGTAAACTTTTTGATCAACCGGTTCACCATCTTTGGTCAAATCAAGATGTCCACTAGTAGGCATGGGTGTAGTCATACCTTTGCATTCTTGCATATTGAACTTCTTGAATCAGTCCTTGGTGTACTTTGTTTGAGAGACAAAGGTGCCTTCCTTAGTTTGCTTGGTTTGCAAACCAAGAAAGAATTTGAGTTCACTCATCATAGACATCTCAAACTTCTCCGACATTAGCTTCCCTAACTTTTCACTAAAATGAGGGTTAGTTGATCCAAATATAATATCATCAACATAAATTTGGCATACAAATAGTTCTCCATTAACCCTTTTAATAAGGAGAGTAGAATCTATTTTTCCAATTTCAAAGCCTTTTTCAATAAGGAACTTGGTCAAGCATTTATACCATGCTCTAGGAGCTTGTTTAAGACCATAAAGGGCTTTGTGAAGTTTGTAGACATGATTAGGTTTCTTAGGATTGACAAAGCCGGGAGGTTGCTTAAAATAAACTTCCTCCTCAATTTCACCATTTATAAAAGCACTTTTAATGTCCATTTGGTACAAGGTGATATCATGGTGATTAGCATAAGCAAGTAAGATGCGAATGGACTCAAGTCTAGCAACGGGAGCATATGTCTCACTGTAACGCCCCAGATATAACTTTCCCAATTTGTACTCCAACTCTTGCCGTTTCCGGCGTTAGGTTATATTTATTTCTCGGGTTTGGGTCTTTGTCTCCGTGTGTTGTTTTCTTTTTCATGCATCTCATATCATGTCATCATGTGCATTGCATTTGCATACGTGTTCATCTCATGCATTCGAGCATTTTCCCCGTTGTCCGTTTTGCATTCCGGCGCTTCGTTCTCCTCCGGTGGTCAATTCTAGCTTTCTTTCGTGTGTGGGGATTAAACATTTCCGGATTGGACCGAGACTTGCCATTCGGCCTTGGTTTACTACCGGTAGACTGCCTGTCAAGTTTCGTACCATTTGGACTTCGTTTGATACTCCAACGGTTAACCGAGGGACCGAAAAGGCCTCGTGTGTCTTGCAGCCCAACACCCCTCCAATTTGGCCCAAAACCCACCAAACTCTGCTCCATGTCCTAGAGCGTTCGATCACGATCGCGTGGCCGAAAACCGCACCTCATTTGGACTCTCCTAGCTCTACTTATGCCTATAAATAGCTCCTTCCCGAAAAATTCGGATCCCTCCCCCGAAACCCTAGCCCTCTTCCTCCTCCGCGCGCCGGACAACGTCCGCCGGCACCGGACGTGCACACTGCGTCCGCCACCGCCACGTGGCGCTTTCCCATTCGCCGCCGCCACCGCGCCCACTTCGCCGCCCCGCCGTCCCGCCGAGACCCGCCGCGGGCCCTCTCGGCCCACATCGCCGCACCCCCGCACCCGCCTCCTCGCGCCCGAAGCGCCGCCCGGCCCCGCTCGGCCGGAGCGCGCAGCCACCTTCGAGCCCCGCGCCGGCCGCCATGAAGATCGCTGCCCCGCCGCGCCGCACCATCGACGCCCGCCGCGCGCCGGCCGGCTGCGCCTTGCCCCGCCGCCTCTCCACCGGATCCGCCATCTCCGGCGCCCCCAAGCTCCTCCGGCCGCCCTCCCCGCCATTTCTGGCAAGTCCCCAGCGAACCTCGGCTTCCGTGCCCCGGCGGTGAATAGTACCCGCGAGATCCCGATCTGGATCTGGAAATTGGAGGGTTGACTTTTCGCTCCCGAACCCTAATTTTTTATGCAATCTTTTACCGATGATATATCCTCATCCGTAGCTCCGTTTTGGACATATAGTATATCAAAATCTTCGTCTCGACATGTACATCATTTCATTCCATTGCATCATTTTCATTTGAGTTCATCTCGATGCCCGAAATGCTGCTAGAAGGAGGCTTCATGAGATAATTGTCAGATTCGTTAGTTCATCATAGACTTTTGTCATTTTTGCCATGATTATTGTGTGCATGATATGCCTGTGAGTCTTTGGGATGAATTGTTAAGCATTTTGTCTTATTTACAGAGGTGCAACCCATGCATTTTTAGGATGTGTGTGTTGACTCTTGAAAGCTTGCCAAGTGAGGCACTTGGTAGATCTGTTTTCAGGGACTTAGTGGATTTCACTAAGTCTGGGATATTTTAGTTCATTATGCCATATATTCATCTTGTTTCCTAGTGATCCGTGCCTCTTTTGAGGATGATCAGTAAGGGAGTTTTGTTAATCATGTTAGGCTCTATCCATCCATGTCTTTGTTTGCACATGTGGAGTACTCTAGCTTGAATCAATCGAGCTCTACTTTTGCTTCGTGGTAAATCTGGGCAGATCGTCAACTTGTTTGCGATTTTGCCAAGGCTATTGTTATTGATCCGTGCATGCTATGTCATTGTTCTTGCCATGTATACCTAGCATTTTGTGCCTTCTTTATGGATATATGCTTGCCTTGCCATGACTTTCACCGTAGTGAGTGCATCGAGCTTGTTTACATGCCTTCGTGAGTTAAATTCCAGCATGTCTCAGTTTTTCACTAAGTCTGAAAACTGATTGTGCGTGAGCTATGTTCGTGTGCTTGTTAGTATATTTTGTGGTCCCTTTTGGCCCCAGGTCACTTTGGGACTTTTGATAAGCTTGTTGAGTAGCTCCATGTCATGTTCTTACTTGTCATAATCAGGTCATGCATCATGTTGTTTTGCTGCTCCGAAGAGAGCTTCGTGATCTGAAATTTCAGACTAGTGTTAATTTCACTAAGTCTGAAATCTGTTTTGTGTTTGCGTTTTTGCCATGCTTGTTTGAACCCCATAATGGATGAATTTGGCCGTGGCTCAGTGCTAGTGTTTTGATAAGCAAAGAAAAGAAACTAAAAGATCTAGATGAAGTTTCTTTGAAAGGGGAAACAAATATGCATGAGACAAATGCAAGAGCACTGAAAAGAACACAAGGAAACTTCATCTACAAATGGTCGGCGACAAAGTCACCTATGTTAGAGTACATTGACTTAGGAGTCAAGTGAGATCACTTGATCATAGGTCGTACTCATCGTTTAAGCTCAAAATGGGGTTACCATTTTTCGGTTAAGTATCTTGATGTATTCAGATCTTGTCGAGTTGCTTTGAATCATTACTTGGAGTAAAGCTACTCTAAGATGGAATAACATACCTTGGGTGGCGGTGTTGATCTTGATCATGTAGTTGAAATTGTGTGGGTTGCTCAAGGTTGATGTAGCCCATCAAGAGTTGGGAGCACCCTTTGGATTTTGAGTTCATCTACCTACATGGGTTAGTTTTCGCAAGGAAGAGCACTTATGTATCCAACATGACAATCATGGGACTCAACATAAAATTTGACAAAGGATATGTTTGAGAGGTTTCGTGCTTCCTTGTCATCAACCACCATTGTGTAGAGACTTGGTGATGTAGAGATTGCTCAAGATGTGAGTGAGTTGCAATCTCATAGAATTAGATTCATCCGTGTACCTACAATGGTTAGATAACATGCAAGATGCAAATTTTCAAGACATAAGATAATCATCATGGGATAAATATCAAGTGATTAGTCGTAAGCTCAAGTCTTGCATGTATCCAATGGAGTTCCTACTCCAAGTTTGAAGCATCAATGATCTTCGATTCACCTCTTAACCTGCAAAACACTTTCTCATCAAGTGGTTTAGTGAATATATCCGCTAATTGCTTATCGGTGCGAACATGCTTAAGGTTTACGTCACCCTTAGCAACGTGATCTCGAATGAAACGATGACGAACTTCAATATGCTTAGTTCGAGAGTGTTGCACGAGATTGTGAGCAATCTTGATAGCACTTTCATTGTCACAAAGTAATGGAACATGTTTCACATATATCCCACAATCTTTAAGAGTTTTGGTCATCCAAAGTAATTGAGCACAACATGAACCAGCGGCAATGTATTCCGCTTCGGCGGTGGATAAGGATACCGAGTTTCGTTTCTTGGTAGACCAAGACACAAGAGATCTACCAAGGAATTGGCAAGTACCCGAAGTGGACTTTCTATCAACCTGGTCACCGTCATAGTCCGAGTCGGAGTAGCCAACAAGATCAAAGGAAGCCCTCTTTGGGTACCAAATGCCAAAATTTGGTGTATGTATTAAGTATCTCACTATCCTCTTCACGGCCTTAAGATGACATTCCTTAGGAGCAGCCTGATATCATGCACACATGCACACACTTAGCATGATATCGGGACGTGAAGCACATAGATATAAAAATGAACCAATCATAGAGCGGTAAACTTTTTGATCAACCGGTTCACCATCTTTGGTCAAATCAAGATGTCCACTAGTAGGCATGGGTGTAGTCGTACCTTTGCATTCTTGCATATTGAACTTCTTGAATAAGTCCTTGGTGTACTTTGTTTGAGAGACAAAGGTGCCTTCCTTAGTTTGCTTGATTTGCAAACCAAGAAAGAATTTGAGTTCACTCATCATAGACATCTCAAACTTCTCCGACATTAGCTTCCCAAACTTTTCACTAAAATGAGGGTTAGTTGATCTAAATATAATATCATCAACATAAATTTGGCATACAAATAGTTCTCCATTAACCCTTTTAGTAAAAAGAGTAAAATCTATTTTTCCAATTTCAAAGCCTTTTTCAATAAGGAACTTGGTCAAGCATTTATACCATGCTCTAGGAGCTTGTTTAAGACCATAAAGGGCTTTGTGAAGTTTGTAGACATGATTAGGTTTCTTAGGATTGACAAAGCCGGGAGGTTGCTTAACATAAACTTCCTCCTCAATTTCACCATTTATAAAAGCACTTTTAATGTCCATTTGGTACAAGGTGATATCATGGTGATTAGCATAAGCAAGTAAGATGCGAATGGACTCAAGTCTAGCAACGGGAGCATATGTGTCACTGTAACGCCCCAGATATAACTTTCCCAATTTGTACTCCAACTCTTGCCGTTTCCGGCGTTAAGTTATATTTATTTCTCGGGTTTGGGTCTTTGTCTCCGTGTGTTGTTTTCTTTTTCATGCATCTCATATCGTGTCATCATGTGCATTGCATTTGCATACGTGTTCATCTCATGCATTCGAGCATTTTCCCCGTTGTCCGTTTTGCATTCCGGCGCTTCGTTCTCCACCGGTGGTCAATTCTAGCTTTCTTTCGTGTGTGGGGATTAAACATTTCCGGATTGGACCGAGACTTGCCATGCGGCCTTGGTTTACTACCGGTAGACCACCTGTCAAGTTTCGTACCAGTTGGACTTCGTTTGATACTCCAACGGTTAACCGAGGGACCAAAAAGGCCTCGTGTGTGTTGCAGCCCAACACTCCTCCAATTTGGCCCAAAACCCACCAAACTCTGCTCCATGTCCTAGAGCGTTCGATCACGATCGCGTGGCCGAAAACCGCACCTCATTTGGACTCTCCTAGCTCTACTTATGCCTATAAATAGCTCCTTCCCGAAAAATTCGGATCCCTCCCCCGAAACCCTAGCCCTCTTCCTCCTCCGCGCGCCGGACAACGTCCGCCGGCGCCGGACGTGCCCACTGCGTCCGCCACCGCCACGTGGCGCTTTCCCATTCGCCGCCGCCACCGCGCCCAATTCGCCGCCCCGCCGCGGGCCCTCTCGGCCCACATCGCCGCACCCCCGCACCCGCCTCCTCGCGCCCGAAGCGCCGCCCGGCCCCGCTCGGCCGGAGCGCGCCGCCACCTTCGAGCCCCGCGCCGGCCGCCGTGAAGATCGCCGCCCCGCCGCGCCGCACCATCGACGCCCGCCGCGCGCCGGCCGGCCGCGCCTTGCCCCGCCGCCTCTCCACCGGATCCGCCATCTCCGGCGCCCCCAAGCTCCACCGGCCGCCGTCCCCGCCATTTCCGGCAAGTCCCCAGCGAACCTCGGCTTCCGTGCCCCGGCGGTGAACAGTACCCGTGAGATCCCGATCTGGATCTGGAAATTGGAGGGTTCACTTTTCGCTCCCGAACCCTAATTTTTTATGCAATCTTTGACCGATGATATATCCACATACGTAGCTCAGTTTTGGACATATAGTATATAAAAATCTTCGTCTCGACATGTACATCATTTCATTCCATTGCATCATTTTCATTTGAGTTCATCTTGATGCCCGAAATGCTGCTAGAAGGAGGCTTCATGAGATAATTGTCAGATTCGTTAGTTCATCATAGACTTTTGTCATTTTTGCCATGATTATTGTGTGCATGATATGCCTGTGAGTCTTTGGGATGAATTGTTAAGCATTTTGTCTTATTTACAGAGGTGCAACCCATGCATTTTTAGGATGTGTGTGTTGACTTGTGCAAGCTTGCCAAGTGAGGCACTTGGTAGATCTGTTTTCAGGGACTTAGTGGATTTCACTAAGTCTGGGATATTTTAGTTCATGATGCCATATATTCATCTTGTTTCCTAGTGATCCGTGCCTCTTTTGAGGATGATCAGTAAGGGAGTTTTGTTAATCATGTTAGGCTCTATCCATCCATGTCTTTGTTTGCACATGTGGAGTACTCTAGCTTGAATCAATCGAGCTCTACTTTTGCTTCGTGGTAAATCTGGGCAGATCGTCAACTTGTTTGCGATTTTGCCGAGGCTATTGTTATTGATCCGTGCATGCTATGTCATTGTTCTTGCCATGTATACCTAGCATTTTGTGCCTTCTTTATGGATATATGCTTGCCTTGCCATGACTTTCACCGTAGTGAGTGCATCGAGCTCGTTTACATGCCTTCGTGAGTTAAATTCCAGCATGTCTCAGTTTTTCACTAAGTCTGAAAACTGATTGTGCGTGAGCTATGTTCGTGTGCTTGTTAGTATATTTTGTGGTCCCTTTTGGCCCCAGGTCACTTTGGGACTTTTGATAAGCTTTTTGAGTAGCTCCATGTCATGTTCTTACTTGTCATAATCAGGTCATGCATCATGTTGTTTTGCTGCTCCGAAGAGAGCTTCGTGATCTGAAATTTCAGACTAGTGTTAATTTCACTAAGTCTGAAATCTGTTTTGTGTTTGCGTTTTTGCCATGCTTGTTTGAACCCCATAATGGATGAATTTGGCCGTGGCTCAGTGCTAGTGTTTTGATAAGCAAAGAAAAGAAACTAAAAGATCTAGATGAAGTTTCTTTGAAAGGGGAAACAAATATGCATGAGACAAATGCAAGAGCACTGAAAAGAACACAAGGAAACTTCATCTACAAATGGTCGGCGAAAAAGTCACCTATGTTAGAGTACATTGACTTAGGAGTCAAGTGAGATCACTTGATCATAGGTCGTACTCATCGTTTAAGCTCAAAATGGGGTTACCATTTTTTGGTTAAGTATCTTGATGTATTCAGATCTTGTCGAGTTGCTTTGACTCATTACTTGGAGTAAAGCTACTCTAAGATGGAATAACATACCTTGGGTGGCGGTGTTGATCTTGATCATGTAGTTGAACTTGTGTGGGTTGCTCAAGGTTGATGTAGCCCATCAAGAGTTGGGAGCACCCTTTGGATTTTGAGTTCATCTACCTACATGGGTTAGTTTTCGCAAGGAAGAGCACTTATGTATCCAACATGACAATCATGGGACTCAACATAAAATTTGTCAAAGGATATGTTTGAGAGGTTTCGTGCTTCCTTGTCATCAACCACCATTGTGTAGAGACTTGGTGATGTAGAGATTGCTCAAGATGTGAGTGAGTTGCAATCTCATAGAATTAGATTCATCCGTGTACCTACAATGGTTAGATAACATGCAAGATGCAAATTTTCAAGACATAAGATAATCATCATGGGATAAATATCAAGTGATTAGTCGTAAGCTCAAGTCTTGCATGTATCCAATGGAGTTCCTACTCCAAGTTTGAAGCATCAATGATCTTCGATTCACCTCTTAACCTGCAAAACACTTTCTCATCAAGTGGTTTAGTGAATATATCCGCTAATTGCTTATCGGTGCGAACATGCTTAAGGTTTACGTCACCCTTAGCAACGTGATCTCGAATGAAACGATGACGAACTTCAATATGCTTAGTTCGAGAGTGTTGCACGAGATTGTGAGCAATCTTGATAGCACTTTCATTGTCACAAAGTAATGGAACATGTTTCACATATATCCCACAATCTTTAAGAGTTTTGGTCATCCAAAGTAATTGAGCACAACATGAACCAGCGGCAATGTATTCCGCTTCGGCGGTGGATAAGGATACCGAGTTTCGTTTCTTGGTAGACCAAGACACAAGAGATCTACCAAGGAATTGGCAAGTACCCGAAGTGGACTTTCTATCAACCTGGTCACCATCATAGTCCGAGTCGGAGTAGCCAACAAGATCAAAGGAAGCCCTCTTTGGGTACCAAATGCCAAAATTTGGTGTATCTATTAAGTATCTCACTATCCTCTTCACGGCCTTAAGATGACATTCCTTAGGAGCAGCCTGATATCATGCACACATGCACACACTTAGCATGATATCGGGACGTGAAGCACATAGATATAAAAATGAACCAATCATAGAGCGGTAAACTTTTTGATCAACCGGTTCACCATCTTTGGTCAAATCAAGATGTCCACTAGTAGGCATGGGTGTAGTCGTACCTTTGCATTCTTGCATATTGAACTTCTTGAATAAGTCCTTGGTGTACTTTGTTTGAGAGACAAAGGTGCCTTCCTTAGTTTGCTTGATTTGCAAACCAAGAAAGAATTTGAGTTCACTCATCATATACATCTCAAACTTCTCCGACATTAGCTTCCCAAACTTTTCACTAAAATGAGGGTTAGTTGATCTAAATATAATATCATCAACATAAATTTGGCATACAAATAGTTCTCCATTAACCCTTTTAGTAAAAAGAGTAAAATATATTTTTCCAATTTCAAAGCCTTTTTCAAGAAGGAACTTGGTCAAGCATTTATACCATGCTCTAGGAGCTTGTTTAAGACCATAAAGGGCTTTGTGAAGTTTGTAGACATGATTAGGTTTCTTAGGATTGACAAAGCCGGGAGGTTGCTTAACATAAACTTCCTCCTCAATTTCACCATTTATAAAAGCACTTTTAATGTCCATTTGGTACAAGGTGATATCATGGTGATTAGCATAAGCAAGTAAGATGCGAATGGACTCAAGTCTAGCAACGGGAGCATATGTGTCACTGTAACGCCCCAGATATAACTTTCCCAATTTGTACTCCAACTCTTGCCGTTTCCGGCGTTAAGTTATATTTATTTCTCGGGTTTGGGTCTTTGTCTCCGTGTGTTGTTTTCTTTTTCATGCATCTCATATCGTGTCATCATGTGCATTGCATTTGCATACGTGTTCATCTCATGCATTCGAGCATTTTCCCCGTTGTCCGTTTTGCATTCCGGCGCTTCGTTCTCCACCAGTGGTCAATTCTAGCTTTCTTTCGTGTGTGGGGATTAAACATTTCCGGATTGGACCGAGACTTGCCATGCGGCCTTGGTTTACTACCGGTAGACCACCTGTCAAGTTTCGTACCAGTTGGACTTCGTTTGATACTCCAACGGTTAACTGAGGGACCGAAAAGGCCTCGTGTGTGTTGCAGCCCAACACTCCTCCAATTTGGCCCAAAACCCACCAAACTCTGCTCCATGTCCTAGAGCGTTCGATCACGATCGCGTGGCCAAAAACCGCACCTCATTTGGACTCTCCTAGCTCTACTTATGCCTATAAATAGCTCCTTCCCGAAAAATTCGGATCCCTCCCCCGAAACCCTAGCCCTCTTCCTCCTCCGCGCGCCGGACAACGTCCGCCGGCGCCGGACGTGCCCACTGCGTCCGCCACCGCCACGTGGCGCTTTCCCATTCGCCGCCGCCACCGCGCCCAATTCGCCGCCCCGCCGCGGGCCCTCTCGGCCCACATCGCCGCACCCCCGCACCCGCCTCCTCGCGCCCGAAGCGCCGCCCGGCCCCGCTCGGCCGGAGCACGCCGCCACCTTCGAGCCCCACGCCGGCCGCCGTGAAGATCGCCGCCCCGCCGCGCCGCACCATCGACGCCCGCCGCGCGCCGGCCGGCCGCGCCTTGCCCCGCCGCCTCTCCACCGGATCCGCCATCTCCGGCGCCCCCAAGCTCCACCGGCCGCCGTCCCCGCCATTTCCGGCAAGTCCCCAGCGAACCTCGGCTTCCGTGCCCCGGCGGTGAACAGTACCCGCGAGATCCCGATCTGGATCTGGAAATTGGAGGGTTGACTTTTCGCTCCCGAACCCTAATTTTTTATGCAATCTTTGACCGATGATATATCCACATACGTAGCTCAGTTTTGGACATATAGTATATAAAAATCTTCGTCTCGACATGTACATCATTTCATTCCATTGCGTCATTTTCATTTGAGTTCATCTTGATGCCCGAAATGCTGCTAGAAGGAGGCTTCATGAGATAATTGTCAGATTCGTTAGTTCATCATAGACTTTTGTCATTTTTGCCATGATTATTGTGTGCATGATATGCCTGTGAGTCTTTGGGATGAATTGTTAAGCATTTTGTCTTATTTACAGAGGTGCAACCCATGCATTTTTAGGATGTGTGTGTTGAATTGTGCAAGCTTGCCAAGTGAGGCACTTGGTAGATCTGTTTTCAGGGACTTAGTGGATTTCACTAAGTCTGGGATATTTTAGTTCATGATGCCATATATTCATCTTGTTTCCTAGTGATCCGTGCCTCTTTTGAGGATGATCAGTAAGGGAGTTTTGTTAATCATGTTAGGCTCTATCCATCCATGTCTTTGTTTGCACATGTGGAGTACTCTAGCTTGAATCAATCGAGCTCTACTTTTGCTTCGTGGTAAATCTGGGCAGATCGTCAACTTGTTTGCGATTTTGCCGAGGCTATTGTTATTGATCCGTGCATGCTATGTCATTGTTCTTGCCATGTATACCTAGCATTTTGTGCCTTCTTTATGGATATATGCTTGCCTTGCCATGACTTTCACCGTAGTGAGTGCATCGAGCTCGTTTACATGCCTTCGTGAGTTAAATTCCAGCATGTCTCAGTTTTTCACTAAGTCTGAAAACTGATTGTGCGTGAGCTATGTTCGTGTGCTTGTTAGTATATTTTGTGGTCCCTTTTGGCCCCAGGTCACTTTGGGACTTTTGATAAGCTTGTTGAGTAGCTCCATGTCATGTTCTTACTTGTCATAATCAGGTCATGCATCATGTTGTTTTGCTGCTCCGAAGAGAGCTTCGTGATCTGAAATTTCAGACTAGTGTTAATTTCACTAAGTCTGAAATCTGTTTTGTGTTTGCGTTTTTGCCATGCTTGTTTGAACCCCATAATGGATGAATTTGGCCGTGGCTCAGTGCTAGTGTTTTGATAAGCAAAGAAAAGAAACTAAAAGATCTAGATGAAGTTTCTTTGAAAGGGGAAACAAATATGCATGAGACAAATGCAAGAGCACTGAAAAGAACACAAGGAAACTTCATCTACAAATGGTCGGCGACAAAGTCACCTATGTTAGAGTACATTGACTTAGGAGTCAAGTGAGATCACTTGATCATAGGTCGTACGCATCGTTTAAGCTCAAAATGGGGTTACCATTTTTCGGTTAAGTATCTTGATGTATTCAGATCTTGTCGAGTTGCTTTGACTCATTACTTGGAGTAAAGCTACTCTAAGATGGAATAACATACCTTGGGTGGCGGTGTTGATCTTGATCATGTAGTTGAACTTGTGTGGGTTGCTCAAGGTTGATGTAGCCCATCAAGAGTTGGGAGCACCCTTTGGATTTTGAGTTCATCTACCTACATGGGTTAGTTTTCGCAAGGAAGAGCACTTATGTATCCAACATGACAATCATGGGACTCAACATAAAATTTGTCAAAGGATATGTTTGAGAGGTTTCGTGCTTCCTTGTCATCAACCACCATTGTGTAGAGACTTGGTGATGTAGAGATTGCTCAAGATGTGAGTGAGTTGCAATCTCATAGAATTAGATTCATCCGTGTACCTACAATGGTTAGATAACATGCAAGATGCAAATTTTCAAGACATAAGATAATCATCATGGGATAAATATCAAGTGATTAGTCGTAAGCTCAAGTCTTGCATGTATCCAATGGAGTTCCTACTCCAAGTTTGAAGCATCAATGATCTTCGATTCACCTCTTAACCTGCAAAACACTTTCTCATCAAGTGGTTTAGTGAATATATCCGCTAATTGCTTATCGGTGCAAACATGCTTAAGGTTTACGTCACCCTTAGCAACGTGATCTCGAATGAAACGATGACGAACTTCAATATGCTTAGTTCGAGAGTGTTGCACGAGATTGTGAGCAATCTTGATAGCACTTTCATTGTCACAAAGTAATGGAACATGTTTCACATATATCCCACAATCTTTAAGAGTTTTGGTCATCCAAAGTAATTGAGCACAACATGAACCAGCGGCAATGTATTCCGCTTCGGCGGTGGATAAGGATACCGAGTTTTGTTTCTTGGTAGACCAAGACACAAGAGATCTACCAAGGAATTGGCAAGTACCCGAAGTGGACTTTCTATCAACCTGGTCACCGTCATCGTCCGAGTCGGAGTAGCCAACAAGATCAAAGGAAGCCCTCTTTGGGTACCAAATGCCAAAATTTGGTGTATGTATTAAGTATCTCACTATCCTCTTCACGGCCGTAAGATGACATTCCTTAGGAGCAGCTTGATATCATGCACACATGCACACACTTAGCATGATATCGGGACGTGAAGCACATAGATATAACAATGAACCAATCATAGAGCAGTAAACTTTTTGATCAACCGGTTCACCATCTTTGGTCAAATCAAGATGTCCACTAGTAGGCATGGGTGTAGTCGTACCTTTGCATTCTTGCATATTGAACTTCTTGAATAAGTCCTTGGTGTACTTTGTTTGAGAGACAAAGGTGCCTTCCTTAGTTTGCTTGATTTGCAAACCAAGAAAGAATTTGAGTTCACTCATCATAGAAATCACAAACTTCTCTGACATTAGCTTCCCAAACTTTTCACTAAATAGAGGGTTAGTTGATCCAAATATAATATCATCAACATAAATTTGGCATACAAATAGTTCTCCATTAACCCTTTTAGTAAAAAGAGTAGAATCTATTTTTCCAATTTCAAAGCCTTTTTCAATAAGGAACTTGGTCAAGCATTTATACCATGCTCTAGGAGCTTGTTTAAGACCATAAAGGGCTTTGTGAAGTTTGTAGACATGACTAGGTTTCTTAGGATTGACAAAGCCGGGAGGTTGCTTAACATAAACTTCCTCCTCAATTTCACCATTTATGAAAGCACTTTTAATGTCCATTTGGTACAAGCTGATATCATGGTGATTAGCATAAGCAAGTAAGATGCGCATGGACTCAAGTCTAGCAACGGGAGCATATGTCTCACTGTAACGCCCCAGATATAACTTTCCCAATTTGTATTCCAACTCTTGCCGTTTCCGGCGTTAAGTTATATTTATTTCTCGGGTTTGGGTCTTTGTCTCCGTGTGTTGTTTTCTTTTTCATGCATCTCATATCGTGTCATCATGTGCATTGCATTTGCATACGTGTTCATCTCATGCATTCGAGCATTTTCCCCGTTGTCCGTTTTGCATTCCGGCGCTTCGTTCTCCACCGGTGGTCAATTCTAGCTTTCTTTCGTGTGTGGGGATTAAACATTTCCGGATTGGACCGAGACTTGCCATGCGGCCTTGGTTTACTACCGGTAGACCGCCTGTCAAGTTTCGTACCATTTGGACTTCGTTTGATACTCCAACGGTTAACCGAGGGACCGAAAAGGCCTCGTGTGTGTTGCAGCCCAACAACCCTCCAATTTGGCCCAAAACCCACCAAACTCTGCTCCATGTCCTAGAGCGTTCGATCACGATCGCGTGGCCGAAAACCGCACCTCATTTGGACTCTCCTAGCTCTCCTTATGCCTATAAATAGCTCCTTCCCGAAAAATTCGGATCCCTCCCCCGAAACCCTAGCCCTCTTCCTCCTCCGCGCGCCGGACAACGTCCGCCGGCGCCGGACGTGCCCACTGCGTCCGCCACCGCCACGTGGCGCTTTCCCATTCGCCGCCGCCACCGCGCCCACTTCGCCGCCCCGCCGGCCCGCCGAGACCCGCCGCGGGCCCTCTCGGCCCACATCGCCGCACCCCCGCACCCGCCTCCTCGCGCCCGAAGCGCCGCCCGGCCCCGCTTGGACGAAGCGCGCCGCCACCTTCGAGCCCCGCGCCGGCTGCCGTGAAGATCGCCGCCCCGCCGCGCCGCACCATCGACGCTCGCTGCGCGCCGGCCGGCCGCGCCTTGCCCCGCCGCCTCTCCACCGGATCCGCCATCTACGGCGCCCCCAAGCTCCTCCGGCCGCCGTCCCCGCCATTTCCAGCAAGTCCCCAGCGAACCTCGGCTTCGGTGCCCCGGCGGTGAACAGTACCCGCGAGATCCCGATCTGGATCTGGAAATTGGAGGGTTGACTTTTCGCTCCCAAACCCTAATTTTTTATGCAATCTTTGACCGATGATATATCCGCATCCGTAGCTCCGTTTTGGACATATAGTATATAAAAATCTTCGTCTCGACATGTACATCATTTTATTCCATTGCATCATTTTCATTTGAGTTCATCTTGATGCCCGAAATGCTTCTAGAAGGAGGCTTCATGAGATAATTGTCAGATCCGTTAGTTCATCATAGACTTTTGTCATTTTTGCCATGATTATTGTGTGCATGATATGCCTGTGATTCTTTGGGATGAATTGTTAAGCATTTTATCTTCTTTCCAGAGGTGCAACCCATGCATTTTTAGGATGTGTGTGGTGACTTGTGCAAGCTTGCCAAGTGAGGCACTTGGTAGATCTGTTTTTAGGGACTTAGTGGATTTCACTAAGTCTGGGATATTTTAGTTCATGATGCCGTATGTTCAGCTTGTTTCCTAGTGATCCGTGCCACTTTTGAGGATGATCAGTAAGGGAGTTTTGTTAATCATGTTAGGCTCTATCCATCCTTGTCTTTGTTTGCACATGTGGAGTACTCTAGCTTGAGGCAATCGAGCTCTACTTTTGCTTCGTGGTAAATCTGGGCAGATCGTCAACTTGTTTGCGATTTTGCCGAGGCTATTGTTATTGATTCGTGAATGCTATGCCATTGTTCTTGCCATGTCTAGCTAGAATTTTGTGCCTTCTTTATGGATATATGCTTGCCTTGCCATGACTTTCACCGTAGTGAGTGCATCGAGCTCGTTTACATGCCTTTGTGAGTTAAATTCCAGCATGTCTCAGTTTTTCACTAAGTCTGAAAACGGATTGTGCGTGAGCTATGTTCGTGTGCTTGGTAGTATATTTTGTGATCCCTTTTGGCCCCAGGTCACTTTGGGACTTTTGATAAGCTTGTTGAGTATCTCCATGCCATGTTCTTACTTGTCATAATCAGGTCATGCATCATGTTGTTTTGCTGCTCCGAAGAGAGCTTCGTGATCTGAAATTTCAGACTAGTGTTAATTTCACTAAGTCTGAAATCTGTTTTGTGTTTGCGTTTTTGCCATGCTTGTTTGAACCTCATAATGGATGAATTTGGCCGTGGCTCAGTGCTAGTGTTTTGATAAGCATCTCGTGGGCATCCCTGCCATGTATTTTTTTTGTCATGTTTGGTGGCTGTAGCATGTTCATTTCGTTGCATTTAGATGCCTACTTGCTGTAAATCACAGACCGGTTCATTTCGTAAAACGCTTGCCGTTTCCAAACCGTAACTCCGATTCCAATGATCTTTATATCGTTTTCAAGCGATTTCATCCCCTCTATCCATTGGCACACTTGGTTTTCCAAGTTGAGGCCAGGTTCATGCATTTCCTGTCACGTCTTGCATTTTGCATCCCGCATAGCATATCATCTTTGCATCTTATTGCTTGAGTTTGCACCTGGTTGATTGTATCCTTGTTGCTTGTTTGTGTTGTTGGGTAGAGCCGGGAGACGAGTTCGCTAATGAGGAGCCCCTTGAGTTTGCTTTTGAGGATCCAGTCAACTCTGACAACTGTGTAGGCAAGATGATCATACCCTCGAAATCACTACTATCTTTGCTATGCTAGTTTGGTCGCTCTTTTGCTATGCCATTGCTACGATGCCTACCACTTGCTTCTCAGCCTCCTAATTGCCATGTTGAACCTCTAACCCACCATTGTCCTAGCAAACTGTTGATTGGCTATGTTACCGCTTTGCTCAGCCCCTCTTATAGCGTTGTTAGTTGTAGGTGAAGATTGGAGCCGTTCCTTGTTGGGACATTTACTTACTTGTTGGGATATCATTATATTGCCATGTTATCTTAATGCATCTATATACTTGGTAAAGGGTGGAAGGCTCGGCCTCTCGCCTAGTGTTTTGTTCCACTCTTGCCGCCCTAGTTTCCGTCATATCGGTGTTATGTTCCCGGATTGTTGCGTCCCTTACGCGGTTGGGCTATAATGGGAACCCCTTGATAGTTCGCCTTGATTAAAGCTTTTCCAGCAATGCCCAACATTGGTTTTACCATTTGCCACCTAGCCTCTTTTTCCCTTGGGTTTCCGGAGCTCGAGGGTCATCTTATTTTAACCCCCCCCCCCGGGCCAGTGCTCCTCTGAGTGTTGGTCCGAAATGAGCTGCCTGCGGGGCCACCTCGGGGAAACTTGAGGGTTGGTTTTACTCATAGCTAGTCTCATCTGAGTGTGCCCTGAGAACGTGATATGTGCAGCTCCTATCGGGATTTGTCGGCACATTCGGGCGGTGTTGCTGGACTGGTTTTAACCTGTCGAATCGTCTTGTTGTACCGAGATACCGAGTCTGATCGGTGTGTCTTGGGTGGAGGTCTATTCCTTCGTTGACCGTGAGAGTTTGTTATGGGCTAAGTTGGGACCCCCCTGCAGGGATTGATCTTTCGAAAGCCGTGCCCGCAGTTATGGGCAGATGGGAATTTGTTAATGTCCGGTTGTAGATAACTTGAACCTTAATTAATTAAAATGAATCAACTGAGTGTGTTGCTGTGATGGCCTCTTCTCGGCGGAGTACGGGAAGCGGACACGGTGTTGGAGTTATGTTTGCGCAGGTTGCTCCCTTGTTTCTCGCTCGTGCTTTGCCTCCTCTTCTCGCTCTCTTTTGCGAATAAATTAGCCACCATATATGCTAGTCGCTTTCTGCAGCTCCACTTACATTTACCCCCTTCCTACCTATTAAGCTTAAATAGTCTTGATCGCGCGGGTGCGAGATTGCTGAGTCCCTATGGCTCACAGATTACTATTACACCAGATGCAGGGACAGATGATACAGCTCCAGATGGCGTGCTTGAGCTCAAGTGGGAGTACGACGAGGATTCTCAGCATTACTATGTGTCTTTTCCTGATGATCAGTAGTGGTGCCCAGTTGGGGTGATCGGGACCTATGTCGCTTGTTGGGTTGTCTTTTATTTTGGCGCCGTAGTCGGGCCATGACTGTTTGGATGATGTATGTTATTTATGCACTTTGATGTGACGTGGCGAGTGTAAGCCAACTATTGTATCTCCCCTTTTATTATATTTATATTACACGGGATGTTGTGAAGATTGCCTAACTTGCGACATTGCTTTCATTGCGGTTATGCCTCTAAGTCGTGCCTCGACACGTTGGAGATATAGCCGCATCGAGGGCGTTACAAGTTGGTATCAGAGCCTTCCCCGAACTTAGGAGCCCCCATTGCTCGATCGTTTTTAGCAACCGAGTTGTGTCGAGAAAAAAAATGTTTTGAGTCATCTAGGAATTATATATCGGAGAGCTTAGGAATTCTTTTTACTTCCCAGTCTCCTCATCGCTCTGGTAAGGCATCCTGACGTAGAGTTTTGACTCTTCTCTTCTCAAATTTCACTAAATTTTTTTTAGGATCACGCGAGTATCTTGGATTTGTTCCGATGGCTTATGATGAGAATACTGTCTTGGTGCCTCCTGTCAGGGGTTTAGTGGAAGTGTCCCGGGGAGTTGAGCTCTGAGGTGTTGTCATCATAATTTTATCGTTGCAATTCTGGTATACTTGAGATATGTTCGCCGACATCGAAAATCTCCTTTATGCAGTTCGTTGGTGAGATAACCTCGACGCCACCCAGTACTGGGGCGGGAGTTCGGGAGTATCGCCATAACTTGTATAACGGATTCTTTTTGAAGGTTGAGGTAGATGGTTTCCGAAGGTTTCTTGGTTATGTGTTGAAGGATGGATACAGCTGGATGTAGGATTTGCTAGTTTGGGTGAGATATTATGCTTCCCATGTATCCCCAACACCTCATTGCATAACCGGAAAGTTTTGGGAGTTTCATAGGTGGGAATTCAAGTAGCTCTTAGGATATCTTTTCCGACAGATGTATGATATGAAATTGGGGTTCGACGTCTAGTGGTTCGCCTATTCACGGTCAATTTTACAGTGGTCTCATTGTGTATTAAAGAGTCATTGGCTATGCTGACTCGGGGACGCTTCGTATGTCATGTGCACTGCCTTGTACATGATGGTGCTGTACGATCGAGCCCGTGTAGGTCCCACCACGAAAACTTCGGACGAAATCTCTATCATATGTTTGTTCCGGCTTATTTCGCAAGCCAATCCTTGGTTTTATTTTGAGTTGTGGTATTCGAATTGCTTCAAAGTCATATGTTGATTCCATCCCTTGTTGATTTACCTCTTCTACCTAATTCTACGTGCCTTCGCAATTTAGGAATATGTGACCACTTCAAGAGAAGTGCATTCGTTCATTTTGTTCGGATGTGAAGACTTTATGTTGCAATTTTCATTCCGTTGGATTCAGCTTCAATATTTTTTCTATCTATGTGCTAATGGTGGTCAACCTCTTCAGGATGGCTCCTCCAACGCGCACGACTCTGAATCCTAATCCGCCACGACCTCCACCTCCTCCGGAGGCTTGGCAAGCTGTGATGGCCGCAACCAATGCAAATACACAGTTGATCATGCAAATCCTCCAAGAGCGCAATCAAGGTAGTCAAGGGAATCAAGGCAACAATCAGAACCATTTTGCTACTCTGAACCAGTTCCTTGCAAATGGTCCAAAGACGTTCATCAATTGTGTTGAGGCTACCGATGCTGACGATTGGCTAGTCGATCTGGGCAAGCATTTTGAATGCAGCAACGTCAGGCCTGAAGATTTCGTCAAGTTCGCTTCTTTCCAGCCCAAAGATCAGGCTGCAGAGTGGTTCCAGCAGTACAAGGATTCCAGAGGTGGACATTTGATCACTTGGGATGATTTTCGTCGAGATTTCCGAGCTCATCACATCCCTCAGAGTGTGACAGAAAGCAAACGTGAGGAATTCCGCAATCTTAAGCAAGGCTCTTTGTCTGTCTATGACTACAACAAGTTGTTCCAGAAGCTCGCCCGTTTTGCCAAGCAGGATGTTCCTGATGAGAAGAGCATGATCTATCAGTTCAGGGGTGGTCTCAGAGAAGAAATTCAGCTCACTCTTGTCCTCTTTGAGCCATTGAGGTACGATGAGTTCTACAACATGGCACTGAAGCAAGAGGCTGCTCAGTTGAGGTGTGATGCTTCCAGGAAGCGACTCAGAGACACTACACCTTCTTCCTCTACTCAAGTGGCCAAGCAGCAGAAGTATTGGCTTCCTCCTCCTCCGTTCCGTCAGCCGTATCAGCAGAAGAGCAAAGGTGGTAGTGGTTCTTCCCACCCAACGAACCCAGGCTTTCAGAACAAGACTTCGTCTCAAGCTCCAAGATCAAGTGCCCCGTACCACCGTCCGCTTTCAGAGGTCACGTGCAACAAGTGCCAATAGAAGGGTCACTACGCCAACAAGTGTTTCAACCAGAGGCGTCTTCCTCCTCCTCCTGTCAGATCGGCAAGTACAGCTATGGTCAAGCATAACCCCAGGTCCGCCAAGGCCAACTTGATGAACGCAGCTCAGGCAGAGGATTCGTCAGATGTCATCATGGGTAACCTTCCTGTTAACGATATTCCTGCAAAAGTTCTTTTTGACTCTGGTGCATCGCATTCCTTCATGTCATTCCCATTTGCATCGGAGAACAATTTTAGCACTAAGGCATTACCTAAATCTATGCATGTCGTCTCTCCGGCTAAGCGTCTGAGTTCTAGTATGATGATTCCGGATATTTCTATCATGATGGGTGATTTCAAGTTTCTGGCTTCTCCAATGGTTCTTGGTAATTCGGATATCGATCTTATTCTCGGGATGGACTGGCTCTCTAAGCATAAAGCTCAGCTTGATTGTGCAGCCAGGCAGATTCAACTGACTCATTCGTCCGAGGATGTAATTGTCTTTGCTGCTCGGGATAATACCATCTGGTTGTTTTATCTCAATGAGAAGGGTGAATTGGATGCTATCTCGCAGATTCCGGTTGTTTGTGAGTATCAAGACGTCTTCCCAGAAGAGCTCCCAGGAATGCCTCCACACCGGCCCGTTGAATTTGTTATTGAACTTGAGCCCGGTACGGAACCTGTGTGTAAACGTCCCTACAAGCTTGGCCCTGAAGAGTTGAAGGAGCTGAAGAAACAACTCGATGTTCAAGAAAGAATGGGTCTCATTCGGCCTAGTTCTTCTCCGTGGGGTTGTGGTGTTCTTTTTGTGAAGAAGAAGGATGGAACGGACCGACTTTGTGTTGATTATCGTCCATTGAACAAGAAGACCATCAAGAACAAATACCCACTTCCCAACATCAATGAGCTGTTCGAACAACTCAAGGGTGCCCAAGTATTCTCCAAGCTTGATCTCCGTATGGGTTATCATCAGATTCGAATCCGTGAGCAAGATATTCCCAAGACGGCTTTCAGGACAAGCTATGGGTCATATGAATACATTGTCATGTCTTTTGGCCTCGCCAACGCTCCTTCGACGTTCTCTGGCATGATGAACTTCATCTTCAACCCCTACACCAATGACTTCATTTTGGTCTATCTCGAAGACATTCTGGTTTTCTCCAAGAACAAGGAAGATCATGCCAAGCACTTGCGTTTGATTCTTGACAAGCTCAGGGAACATCAGTTCTATGCCAAGTTCTCCAAGTGTGAATTTTAGCTTGATGAGGTGCTTTATCTTGGTCATATCATCTCTGCGAAGGGCATTGCCGTGAATCCTGAGAAGGTGTCTGCAATTGTCAATTGGGAACCTCCTCAGAACATGAAGCAACTCCGTAGCTTCCTCGGTCTCGCAAGCTACTGCCGAAGATTCGTTGAAAAGTTTTCTAAGATCGCGAAGCCTCTCTCAAATCTTCTCCAGAAGCACGTCAAGTACGTTTGGTCTCCGGAGTGTGATATTGCTTTCAACACTTTGAAAGAGAAATTGATCACTACTCCAGTTCTGACTCCGCCTGATGAAACCAAGCCGTACGAGGTCTTTTGTGATGCCTCTCTCCAAGGTCTCAGTGCTGTACTGATGCAAGAGAAGAAAGTTGCTTCTTATACCTCTCGCCAGTTGAAGCCTAATGAGAAGAACTACCCCACTCATGATCTCGAGTTGGCGGCAGTTGTGCATGCTTTGTTGACTTGGAGACATCTTCTATTGGGAAGAAAAGTGGATATTTTCACTGATCACAAGAGTCTCAAGTACATCTTCACCCAGCCTAATCTCAACCTCAGGCAAACTCGATGGGTCGAAATGATTCAAGAGTACAATCCGAGTATCGAGTATACTCCAGGCAAGTCCAATGTGATTTCTGACGCTTTAAGCAGGAAAGCATATTGCAACAGTCTGATTCTGAAGCCTTATCAACCCGAGCTTTGTGAAGCTTTCTACAAACTTAATCTGAAAATTGGTCCTCAAGGTTTCCTCGCCAACCTTCAAGTCTCTCCTACCTTGGAAGACCAGATTTGCCAAGCCCAGCTTCTTGATGCTATGGTGAAAAAGGTGAAGATTGGTATCGCAAAGAGTCAGTCCAAGTACAAGTGCTACCGCCTTGATGACAAGGACACTCTCTTCTTCGAGGATCGAATTGTGGTACCCAAAGGTGACCTCCGTAAAGTGATCATGAACGAGGCTCACAATTCTCTCCTCTCCATCCACCCTGGGAGCACGAAGATGTATCAGGATCTGAAGCAAACTTATTGGTGGACTCGAATGAAGCGCGAGATCGCTCAATTCGTGAATGAATGTGATGTCTGCAGAAGAGTGAAGGCAGAACACCAAAGGCCAGCAGGTCTCCTCCAACCTCTTGCCATTCCAGAATGGAAGTTTGACCACATTGAAATGGACTTCGTGACTGGGTTTCCAAAGTCCAAGCGTGGCAATGATGCTATATTCGTTGTCATCGACAAGCTCACCAAAGTGGCTCACTTTCTGCCTATCAAAGAGTCAATCACTGCAGCTCAATTGGCGGAACTCTACACCTCTCGAATTGTCTCTCTGCATGGTATTCCTCAAGTGATATCTTCAGACTGTGGCAGCATCTTTACCTCCAAGTTTTGGGATTCTTTTCAGAAGGCCATGGGCACCAACATCCGCTTTAGCACTGCTTTCCATCCTCAAACAAGCGGTCAAGTCGAGCGTGTCAACCAGATTCTTGAAGATATGCTCAGGGCTTGTGTTATCTCCTTCGGCATGAAGTGGGAGGATTGTCTTCCTTATGCTGAATTCTCATACAACAACAGTTTTCAAGCAAGTTTGGGCAAGGCCCCATTTGAAATTCTGTATGGTAGGAAGTGCCGTACACCTCTCAACTGGTCTGAAACCGGTGAATGTCAGCTGCTGGGTAATGATTTAATCACAGAGGTAGAAGAAATGTGCAAGGTCATTCGTGATAACCTCAAAGCAGCCCAATCCCGCCAGAAGAGCTACTATGATAGTAAGCACCGTGATTTGGCTTTCGAGATCGGAGATCATGTTTACCTCCGCGTCTCTCCTATGAAAGGGACTCGTCACTTCGGTATCAAAGGGAAGCTTGCCCCTAGATATGTCGGACCTTTCAAGATTGTCAGCAAGAGAGGCGACCTCGCCTATCAACTCGAGCTTCGGTCAAACTTTGCAAATGTTCATGATGTGTTCCATGTCTCCCAACTCCGAAAGTGCTTCAAGACGCCTGAATGTACCATCAACTTCGAGGACATTGAGCTCCAAGAAGATCTCTCCTATCGTGAGCACCCAGTTGCAATCCTTGAAGAGACTGAATGCAAGACTCGCAAGAAGTCAATCAAATTTCTCAAAGTCAAGTGGTCACACCATTCCGACCGTGAAGCTACCTGGGAACGCGAGGATCACCTCCGTTCTGAGTACCCAGAGTTCTTTCAGTCCTAGATGTCGGGACGAGATCTTTTCGTAGTGGTGGAGTGTTGTAACGCCCGAGATATAACTTTCCCAATTTGTACTCCAACTCTTGCCGTTTCCGGCGTTAAGTTATATTTATTTCTCGGGTTCGGGTCTTTGTCTCCGTGTGTTGTTTTCTTTTTCATGCATCTCATATCATGTCATCATGTGCATTGCATTTGCATCCGTGTTCATCTCATGCATTCGAGCATTTTCCCCGTTGTCCGTTTTGCATTCCGGCGCTTTGTTCTCCTCCGGTGGTCAATTCTAGCTCTCTTTCGTGTGTGGGGATTAAACATTTCCGGATTGGACTGAGACTTGCCATGCGGCCTTGGTTTACTACCGGTAGACCGCCTGTCAAGTTTCGTACCATTTGGACTTCGTTTGATACTCCAATGGTTAACCGAGGGACCGAAAAGGCCTCATGTGTGTTGCAGCCCAACACCCCTCCAATTTGGCCCAAAACCCACCAAACTCTGCTCCATGTCCTAGAGCGTTCGATCACGTTCGCGTGGCCGAAAACCACACCTCATTTGGACTCTCCTAGCTCTACTTATGCCTATAAATAGCTCCTTCCCGAAAAATTCCGATCTCTCCCCCGAAACCCTAGCCGTCTTCCTCCTCCGTGCGCCGGACAACGTCCGCCGGCGCCGGACGTACCCACTGCGTCAGCCACCGCCACGTGGCGCTTTCCCATTCGCCGCCGCCACCGCGCCCACTTCGCCGCCCCGTCGGACCGCCGAGAGCCGCCGCGGGCCCTCTCGGCCCACATCGCCGCACCCCCGCACCCGCCTCCTTGCGCCCGAAGCGCCGCCCAACCCCGCTCAGCCAGAGCGCGCCGCCACCTCCGAGCCCCGCGCCGGCCGCCGTGAAGATCGCCGCCCCGCCGCGCCGCACCATCGACGCCCGCCGCGCGCCGGTCGGCCGCGCCTTGCCCCGCCGCCTCTCCACCGGATCCGCCATCTCCGGCGCCCCCAAGCTCCTCCGGCCGCCGTCCCCGCCATTTCTGGCAAGTCCCCGGCGAACCTCGGCTTCCGTGCCCCGGTGGTGAACAGTACCCGCGAGATCCCGATCTGGATCTCGAAATTGGAGGGTTGACTTTTCGCTCCCGAACCCTAATTTTTTATGCAATCTTTGACCGATGATATATCCGCATCCGTAGCTCCATTTTGGACATATAGTATATCAAAATCTTCGCCTCAACATGTACATCATTTCATTCCATTGCATCATTTTCATTTGAGTTCATCTTGATGCCCGAAATGCTGCTAGAAGGAGGCTTCGTGAGATAATTGTCAGATCCGTTAGTTCATCATACACTTTTGTCATTTTTGCCATGATTATTGTGTGCATGATATGCCTGTGAGTCTTTGGGATGAATTGTTAAGCATTTTGTCATCTTTCCAGAGGTGCAACCCATGCATTTTTAGGCTGTGTGTGGTGACTTGTGCAAGCTTGCCAAGTGAGGCACTTGGTAGATCTGTTTTCAGGGACTTAGTGGATTTTACAAAGTCTAGGATATTTTAGTTCATCATGCCATATGATCAGCTTGTTTCCTAGTGATCCGTGCCTCTTTTGACAATGATCAGTAAGGGAGTTTTGTTAATCATGTTAGGCTCTATCCATCCATGTCTTTGTTTGCACATGTGGAGTACTCTAGCTTGAGTCAATCGAGCTCTACTTTTGCTTCGTGGTAAATCTGGGCAGATCATCAACTTATTTGCGATTTTGCCGAGGCTATTGTTATTGATCCGTGCATGCTATGCCATTGTTCTTGCCATGTATAGCTAGCATTTTGTGCCTTCTTTATGGATATATGCTTGCCTTGCCATGACTTTCAATGTAGTGAGTGCATCGAGCTCGTTTACATGCCTTCGTGAGTTAAATTCCATCATGTCTCAGTTTTTCACTAAGTCTGAAAACTGATTGTGCGTGAGCTATGTTCGTGTGCTTGTTAGTATATTTTGTGATCCCTTTTGGCCCTAGGTCACTTTGGGACTTTTGATAAGCTTGTTGAGTATCTCCATGCCATGTTCTTACTTGTCATAATCAGGTCATGTATCATGTTGTTTTGCTGCTCCGAAGAGAGCTTCGTGATCTGAAATTTCAGACTAGTGTTAATTTCACTAAGTCTGAAATCTGTTTTGTGTTTGCGTTTTTGCCATGCTTGTTTGAACCTCATAATGGATGAATTTGGCCATGGCTCAATGCTAGTGTTTTGATAAGCATCTTGTGGGCATCCCTTCCATGTATTTTGTTGTCATGTTTGGTGGCTGTAGCATGTTCATTTCGTTGCATTTAGATGCCTACTTGCTGTAAATCACAGACCGGTTCATTTCGTAAAACGCTTGCCATTTCCAAACCATAACTCCGATTCCAATGATCTTTATATTGTTTTCAAGCGATTTCATCCCCTCTATCCAGTGGCACACTTGGTTTTCCAAGTTGAGCCCAGGTTCATGCATTTACTGTCACGTCTTGCATTTTGCATCCCGCATAGCATATCATCTTTGCATCTTATTGCTTGAGTTTGCACGTGGTTGATTGTATCCTTGTTGCTTGTTTGTGTGTTGGGTAGAGCCGGGAGACGAGTTCGCTGACGAGGAGCCCGTTGAGTTTGCTTTTGAGGATCCAGTCAACTCTGACAACTATGCAGGCAAGATGATCATACCCTCGAAATAACTACTATCTTTGCTATGCTAGTTTGCTCGCTCTTTTGCTATGCCATTGCTACGATGCCTACCACTTGCTTGTCAGCCTCCCAATTGCCATGTTGAACCTCTAATCCACCATTGTCCTAGCAAACCGTTGATTGGCTATGTTACCGCTTTGCTCAGCCCCTCTTATAGCGTTGTTAGTTGCAGGTGAAGATTGGAGCCGTTCCTTGTTGGGACATTTATTTACTTGTTGGGATATCATTATATTGCCATGTTATCTTAATGCATCTATATACTTGGTAAAGGGTGGAAGGCTCGGCCTCTCGCCTAGTGTTTTGTTCCACTCTTGCCGCCCTAGTTTCCGTCATATCGGTGTTATGTTCCCGGATTGTTGTGTCCCTTACGCGGTTGGGCTATAATGGGAACCCCTTGATAGTTCGCCTTGATTAAAGCTTTTCCAGCAATGCCCAACATTGGTTTTACCATTTTCCACCTAGCCACTTTTTCCCTTGGGTTTCCGGAGCCCGAGGGTCATCTTATTTTAACCCCCCCGGGCCAGTGCTCCTCTGAGTGTTGGTCCGAAATGAGCTGCCTGCGGGGCCACCTCGGGGAAACTTGAGGGTTGGTTTTACTCGTAGCTAGTCTCATCTGAGTGTGCCCTGAGAACGAGATATGTGCAGCTCCTATCGGGATTTGTCGGCACATTCGGGCAGTGTTGTTGGACTTGTTTTAACCTGTCGAATCGTCTTGTTGTACCGAGATACCGAGTCTGATCGGTGTGTCTTGGGTGGAGGTCTATTCCTTCGTTGATCGTGAGAGCTTGTTATGGGCTAAGTTGGGACCCCCTGCAGGATTGATCTTTCGAAAGCCGTGCCTGCGGTTATGGGCAGATGGGAATTTGTTAATGTCCGGTTGTAGATAACTTGAACCTTAATTAATTAAAATGAATCAACTGAGTGTGTTGCCATGATGGCCTCTTCTCGGCGGAGTCCGGGAAGCGGACACGGTGTTGGAGTTATGTTTGCGCAGGTTGCTCCCTAGTTTCTCGCTCGTGCTTTGCCTCCTCTTCTCGCTCTCTTTTGCGAATAAGTTAGCCACCATATATGCTAGTCGCTTGCTGCAGTTCCACTTACATTTACCCCCCTTCCTACCTATTAAGCTTAAATAGTCTTGATCGCGCAGGTGCGAGATTGCTGAGTCCCTGTGGCTCACAGATTACTATTACACCAGATGCAGGGACAGATGATACAGCTCCAGATGGCGCGCTTGAGCTCAAGTGGGAGTACGACGAGGATTCTCAGCGTTACTATGTGTCTTTTCCTGATGATCAGTAGTGGTGCCCAGTTGGGGTGATCGGGACCTATGTCGCTTGTTGGGTTGTCTTTTATTTTGGCGCCGTAGTCGGGCCATGAGTGTTTGGATGATGTATGTTATTTATGCACTTTGATGTGACGTGGCGAGTGTAAGCCAACTATTGTATCTCCCCTTTTATTATATTTATATTACATGGGATGTTGTGAAGATTGCCTAACTTGCGACATTGCTTTCAATGCGGTTATGCCTCTAAGTTGTGCCTCGACACGTGGGTGATATAGCCGCATCGAGGGAGTTACACTCACCATAGTCCATACCTTCTACTTGTGTGTAGCCTTGAGCGACGAGACATGCTTTGTTGAGAACCACTTGTCCATCTTCATCTTGCTTGTTGCGAAACACCCATTTGGTACCAATGATGTTGTGGTTGTTGTCGGGCTTTTCAACCAATGTCCACACTTGATTCCTCTCAAAGTTGTATATCTCTTCATGCATAGCGTTTATCCAATCCGGATCTTCCAATGCTTCTTCAACCTTCATAGGTTCAATGCGAGAGATGAATGAATAGTGTTCACAAAAGTTAGCTAAACGAGTTTTTGAGCGAGTGATTCTCCCGATTGGGATATCATCGTAGATTTGCTCTACGGGATGATATTTAGCTATTCTTGCTCGAACTCGTGAAAGCTTTTGCTTGGGTATTGATTGAACATCTTCTTCATCTTGTTCTTATTGTTGGCCTTCTTCATTGTTAGCGTTGTCGTTCTCTTGTCATGGTGGAGAAGGAGGTTTTTGACGTTCTTGGTGCACTTCCTCGTTTTCTTCATCTTGGTGTGTCCCACTCGTGGATGCTTCCGTATCAACTCTTGCTTCACCTTGTCGTGAGGTAGAAGCTTCCACTTGGATGGACGAGGTACTCTCCTTTATCTCCATTGGACGAATCTTGCCAATAAACAAGTCTTGGATTGCTTCCGGGGGATCTTTGTGTAACGCCCTCGATGCGGCTATGTCTCCCACGTGTCGAGGCATGACTTAGAGACATAGGCGCATTGAAAGCAATGTCGCAAGTCGGGAATCATAACACAACCCATGTACATATATAATATAAAGGGGAATAATATCATAGTTGGCTTACACTCGCCACGTCACATCAAAGTACATAAATAACATCCACCATACAATCACTCATGGCCCGACTACGGCGCCAAAATAGAAAAGACCCCCAACAAGCGACTAGGCCCTGAATCTAACCCCGAATAGGCACCACTACTGATCATCAGGAAAAGACACATAGTATCGCCGAGAGTCCTCGTCGTACTCCCACTTCAGCTCGAGCGCGCCATCCGGAGAAGTATCATCGGTCCCTGCATATGGTGTAATAGTAATCTTTGAGCCACAAGGGACTCAGCAATCTCGCACCCTCGTGATCAAGACTATCTAAGCTTAATAGGTAGGAAAGGGGTAATATAAGTGGAGCTGCAGCAAGCGACTAGCATATATGGTGGCTAACTTATTCGCAAGGTAGAGCGAGAAGAGGAGGCAAAGCACGAGCGGAAACTGAATAGAGGAGACTATGCAAACATAACTCCAACGCCGTGTCCACTTCCCGGACTCCGCCGAGAAGAGGCCATCACGGCAACACACTCAGTTGATTCATTTTAATTATTTAAGGTTCAAGTTATCTACAAACGAACATTAACAAATTCCCATCTGCCCATAACCGCGGGCACGGCTTTCGAAAGATCAATCCCTGCAGGGGGGTCCCAACTTAGCCCGTAACAAGCTCTCACGGTCAACGAAGGAATAGACCTCCACCCAGGACCCACCAATCAGACTCGGTATCCCGGTACAACAAGATGATTCGACAGGTCAAAACTAGTCCAGCAACACCGCCCGAATGTGCCGACAAATCCCGATAGGATCTGCACATATCTCTTTCTCAGGGCATGCTCGGATAGGTCAAGCTACGAGTAAAACCAACCCTCGAGTTTCCCCGAGGTGGCCCCGCAGGCTGCCTGGTTCGGACCAACACTCAGAGGAGCACTGGCCCGTGGGGGGCTAAAATAAAGATGACCTCGGGCTCCGGAAACCCAAGGGAAAAAGAGGCTAGGTGGAAAATGGTAAAACCAATGTTGGGCATTGCTGGAAAAGCTTTAATCAAGGCGAACTATCAAGGGGTTCCCATTATAGCCCAACCACGTAAGGGACGCAACAATCCAGGAACATAACACCGATATGACGGAAACTAGGGCGGCAAGAGTGGAAAAAAACACTAGGCGAGAAGCCAAGCCTTCCACCCTTTACTAAGTATATAGGTGAGTAAAGATAACATAGCAATATAATGATATCCCAACAAGTAAATAAGTGTTCCAACAAGGAACGGCTCCAATCTTCACCTGCAACTAGCAACGCTATAAGAAGGGGCTTGAGCAAAGCGGTAACATAGCCAATCAATGGTTTGCTAGGACAAAGGTGGGTTAGAGGCTCAATCATGGCAATTGGGAGGCTGACAAGCAAGTGGTAGGCATCGTAGCATTGGCAAAGCAAAAGAGCGAGCAAACTAGCATAGCAAAGATAGTAGTGATTTCGAGGGTATGATCATCTTGCCTGCACAGTTGTCAGAGTTGACTGGATCCTCAAAAGCAAACTCAACGGGCTCCTCTTTAGCGAACTCGTCTCCCGGCTCTACCCAACAACACAAACAAGAAACAAGGATACAATCAACCACGTGCAAAGGCAACCAATAAGATGCAAAGATGATATGCTATGCGGGATGCGATGCGGGATGCAAAATGCAAGATGTGACAGGAAATGCATGAACCTGGCCTCAACTTGGAAAACCCCTGGATAGAGGGGAAGAAATCCCCTGAAAACGATATAAAGATCATGGCAATCGGAGCTACGGTTTAGAAATGGCAAGTGATTTACTAAACGAACCGATCTGCGATTTACAGCAAGTAGGCTCCTAAATGCCACAAAATGAACATGCTACAGCCACCCAACATGAAAACAAATTGCATGGCAGTGATGTACTCCAGAAGCTTAACAAATCACTAGGACTGAGGCATAGGCAAATTCATCCATTAAGGGCTTGAAACATGCATGGAAAAACTGAATAAGCAAAACAGATTTCAGACTTAGTGAAATTAACGCTAGACTGGAATTTCAGACCATGATGCTCTCTTCGGAGCATCAAAACAACATGAAGAATAACCTGAACATGGAAAGTAAGAGCATGGAATGGAGCTACTCAACAAGCTTATCAAAACACCCAAAATGACCCGGGGCCAAAAGGGTTCACAAAATACTCTACCGAGCACACGAACATCGATGAAACACAATCAGTTTTCAGACGGTGAAAACTGGGACATGCTGAAATAATAACTCACGGAGGCATGTAAACGAGCTCGATGCACTCACTACGGTGCAAGTCATGGCAAGGCAAGAATATATCCATTAAGAAGGCACAAAATGCTAGCTATACATGGCAAGAACAATGGCATAGCATGCATGGATCACTAGCAATAACTCCGGCAAAATCGCAAAAGAGTTCACGATCTGCCCAAAACAACAACAATCTAAAAGTTGAGCTCAATTGAGTCAACCTAGGTTGCCCCAACATAGCAAATAAGACATGGATGGATTAAGAACAACAAGCATACCAAATCACTCTTACTGATCATCCTCAAAAGAGGCAAAGATCACTAAGAAACAAGCCGGGCATATAGCATCGTGAACTAAAACATCCCAGACTTAGTGATTTTCACTAAGTCCCTGAAATCGGTAAACTCAGGCAGCCCCCTTCGCAAGCTTGCACAAGACAACACACACATCCTAAAAAAGCATGGGAGGCACCTCTGGAAAGAAGACAACATGCTTAACAATTCATCCCAAAGGGGCACAGGCATATCATGCATGGATTAAACATGGCAAAAATGACAAAAGTGCATGATGAACTAACGGATCTGCAATTTAACTCATGATGCCTCCTTCCAACAGAATTTTCGGCACCAAGATGACCTCAAATGCAAATGATGGAATGGAATGAAATGATGTACTCGTCGAGACGAAGATTTTGACGTATCATATGCCCAAATCGGAGCTACGGATGCAAAGATATGGCAGGTCAAAGTAACAAGAAAAATCTAGGGTTTCTGGACAAAAGTCAACCGAGGGGGATTTTTGGATCTGAGATCTGGATCGCACGGGAACCGAGGTTGGCCGGGGAAGCTCGCCGGAGTAGCTTGGGGCGTCGTGGAAGGCAGGTCCGGGCCGGATCCGGCGCCGTAGTGGCCGGAGCTCCTGCGGGGGAGGCGGCAGAGGCGGCTTCGGGCGCCGGGCGGCGAGGAGCGCGGCGGCCGGTCGGGGCGGAACGCGGCGGCCGGTCGGAGCGGTGCACCGGAGTGGCGGCGGCGGCGGCCACCCGCGTCAGGGAAGATGGCGGCAGAGGCGCGGCTCGGCTCCGGGCCTGCGGGCCGGCGGCGCGGTCGGCGATGTGGGGCGCGGGGCGCGGCGAACCGGCGACTGCCACGTGGCGGCCGTGGCGGATCCGGACGCGTCCGGCTCCGTCCGAATGTGTCCGGCGGCGGCGGAGGAAGGAGATCTATTTTTTTTCCGAGGAGGACGGGGAGGAATCTGAGATCCGAATGGGGGGTGTTTAAATAGGCATAGAAGGAGCTAGGAGAGTCCAAATGAGGTGCGGTTTTCGCCCACACGATCGTAATCGAACGACCGAGACGTTGGAGCAGAGTTTGGTGGGTTTTGGGCCAACATGGAGGGGTGTTGGGCTGCACACACACGAGGCCTTTTCGGTCCCTCGGTTAACCGTTGGAGTATCAAACGAAGTCCAAATGACCCGAACTTGACAGGTGGTCTAACGGTAGTAAACCAAGGCCGCATGGAAAGTCTCGGCCCAATCCGGAAATGTTTAATCCCCACACATGAAAGAAAGCTAGAATTGGCCACCGGAGGAGAACGAAGTGCCGGAATGCAAAACGGACAACGGGAAAAATGCTCGAATGCATGAGATGAACACGTATGCAAATGGAATGCACGTGATGACATGATATGAGATGCACGAAAACAAAAACAACACACGGAGACAAAGACCCGAACCCGAGAATTAAATATAACTTAATGCCGGAAACGGCAAGAGTTCGAGTACAATTCGGGAAGGTTACATATGGGGCATTACAACACTCCACCACTGCGAAAAGATCTCGTCCCGAGATCTAGGACTGAAAGAACTCCGGGTACTCAGAACGGAGGTGATCCTCGCGTTCCCAGGTAGCTTCACGGTCAGAATGGTGTGACCACTTAACTTTGAGAAACTTGATTGACTTGTTGCGATTTTTGCGTTCAGTCTCTTCAAGGATTGCAACTGGGTGCTCACGGTAAGAGAGATCTTCTTGGAGCTCAATGTCCTCGAAGTTGACGGTGCGCTCAGGTGTCTTGAAGCACTTTCGGAGTTGCGAGACGTGGAACACATCATGAACATTGGCGAAGTTTGCAGGAAGCTCGAGTTGATAGGCGAGGTCGCCTCTCTTGCTGACAATCTTGAAAGGCCCGACGTATCTGGGGGCAAGCTTCCCTTTGATACCGAAGCGACGAGTCCCTTTCATAGGAGAGACGCGGAGGTAGACATGATCTCCGATCTCGAAAGCCAAATCACGGTGCTTGCTGTCATAGTAGCTCTTCTGACGAGATTGGGCTGCTTTGAGGTTATCACGAATGACCTTGCACATTTCTTCTGCCTCTGTGATCAGGTCATTACCCAGCAGCTGACGTTCACCGGTTTCAGACCAGTTGAGAGGTGTACGGCACTTCCTGCCATACAGAATTTCAAACGGGGCCTTGCTGGAACTTTCTTGGAAACTGTTGTTGTACGAGAATTCGGCATAAGGAAGACAATCCTCCCACTTCATGCCGAAGGAGATCACACAAGCCCTGAGCATATCTTCAAGAATCTGGTTGACACGCTCGACTTGACCGCTTGTTTGAGGATGGAAAGCAGTGCTGAAGCGAATGCTGGTGCCCATGGCCTTCTGAAAAGAATCCCAGAACTTGGAGGTAAAGATGCTGTCACGGTCTGAAGATATCACTTGAGGAATACCGTGCAGAGAGACAATTCGAGAGGTGTAGAGCTCCGCCAATTGAGATGCAGTGATTGACTCTTTGATAGGCAGGAAATGAGCCACTTTGGTGAGCTTGTCGATGACAACGAATATAGCATCATTGCCACGCTTGGACTTTGGAAACCCCGTCACGAAGTCCATTTCAATGTGGTCAAACTTCCATTCTGGAATGGCGAGAGGTTGGAGGAGACCTGCTGGCCTCTGGTGTTCTGCTTTCACTCTTCTGCAGACATCACATTCATTCACGAATTGAGCGATCTCGCGCTTCATTCGAGTCCACCAATAAGTTTGCTTCAGATCTTGATACATCTTCGAGCTCCCAGGGTGGATGGAGAGGAGAGAGTTGTGAGCCTCATTCATGATCACTTTACGAAGTTCACCTTTGGGCACAACAATTTGATCCTCGAAGAAGAGAGTGTCCTTGTCATCAAGTCGGTAGCACTTGTACTTGGACTGACTCTTTGCAATACCAATCTTCACCTTTTTCACCATAGCATCAAGAAGCTGGGCTTGGCGAATCTGGTCTTCCAAGGTAGGAGAAACTTGAAGGTTGGCGAGGAAACCTTGAGGAACAACTTGCAGATTAAGTTTGCGGAAGGCTTCACAAAGCTCGGGTTGATAAGGCTTGAGAATCAGACTGTTGCAATATGCTTTTCTGCTCAAAGAGTCAGCAATCACATTAGCCTTGCCTGGAGTATACTTGATACTCCGATTGTACTCTTGAATCATCTCGACCCATCGAGTCTGCCTAAGGTTGAGATTAGGCTGAGTGAAGATGTACTTGAGACTCTTGTGATCTGTGAAAATGTCCACTTTCCTTCCCAAGAGAAGATGTCTCCAAGTCAACAATGCGTGCACAACTGCCGCCAACTCGAGATCATGAGTGGGGTAGTTCTTCTCATTAGGCTTCAACTGGCGAGAGGTATAAGCAACTACTTTCTTCTCTTGCATCAGTACAGCACCTAGACCTTGGAGAGAGGCATCACAAAAGACCTCGTACGGCTTGGTTTCATCAGGCGGAGTTAGAACTGGAGCAGTGATCAATTTCTCTTTCAAAGCATTGAAAGCAACATCACACTCCGGAGACCAAACGTACTTGAGGGCTTCTGAAGAAGATTTGAGAGAGGCTTCGCGATCTTGGAGAAGTTTTCAACGAATCTTCGGCAATAACTTGCAAGACCGAGGAAGCTACGGAGTTGCTTCACATTCTGAGGAGGTTCCCAATTGACGATTGCAGACACCTTCTTAGGATCCACGGAAATGCCCTTGGCAGAGATAATATGGCCAAGATAAAGAACCTCATCGAGCCAAAACTCACACTTGGAGAACTTGGCGTAGAATTGATGTTCCCTGAGCTTGTCAAGAACCAAACGCAAGTGTTTGGCATGATCTTCCTTGTTCTTCGAGAAAACCAGGATATCATCGAGATAGACCAAAACAAAGTCGTTGGTGTAGGGGTTGAAGATGAAGTTCATCATGCGAGAGAATGTCGGAGGAGCATTGGCGAGGCCAAAAGACATAACAGTGTATTCATATGACCCATAGCTTGTTCTGAACGCCATCTTTGGAATATCTTGTTCACGAATGCGAATTTGATGATAACCCATACGGAGATCAAGCTTGGAGAATACTTGGGCACCCTTGAGTTGTTCGAACAGCTCATTAATGTTGGGAAGTGGGTATTTGTTCTTGATGGTCTTCTTGTTCAATGGACGATAATCAACACAAAGTCGGTCCGATCCATCCTTCTTCTTCACAAAAAGAACACCACAACCCCACGGAGAAGTACTAGGCCGAATGAGACCCATTCTTTCTTGCACATCGAGTTGTTTCTTCAACTCCTTCAACTCTTCGGGGCCGAGCTTGTAAGGCCGTTTGCACACAGGTTCCGTACCGGGCTCAAGTTCAATAACAAATTCAACCGGCCGGTTTGGAGGCATGCCTGGGAGTTCTTCAGGGAAGACATCTTGATACTCACAAACAACCGGAATCTGCGAAATAGCATCCAATTCACCCTTCTCATTGAGAGAGAACAACCGGATGGTATTATCCCGAGCAGCAAAGACAATTACTTCCTCAGATGAATGAGTCAGTTGAATCTGCTTGGCTGCACAATCCAGCTGAGCTTTATGTTTAGAGAGCCAGTCCATCCCAAGAATAAGATCGATATCAGAATTGCCAAGAACCATTGGAGAAGCCAAGAACTTGAAATCGCCCAACGTGATAGAGACATCTGGCACCTCCAGACTTGCACTCAATCGTTTGCCAGGAGAAACAATATCCATTTGTTTACCCAAATGCGAAGAAACGAACTCATGCTTGGTAAAAAATGGCTTTGACATGAAACAATGCGATGCACCTGTGTCAAAAAGAACTTTTGCAGGAATATCATTAACAGGAAGGTTACCCATCATCACATCTGACGAATCCTCTGCCTGAGCTGCATTCACCATATTGACCTTGGCGTGCTTGGGATTATGCTTGACCACAGCTGTACTTGCCGATCTGACAGGAGGAGGAGGAGGAAGACGCCTTTGGTTGAAACACTTGTTGGCATAGTGACCCTTCTGTTGGCACTTGTTGCACGTGACCTCTGAGACCGGACGGTGGTACGGAGCACTCGATCTTGAAGCTTGAGACGAAGTCTTGTTCCGAAAGCCTGGGTTGGGTGGGTGGGATGAACGACCACCACCTTTGCTCTTCTGCTGATACGGCTGACGGAACGGAGGAGGAGGAAGCCAATACTTCTGCTGCTTGGCCACTTGACTAGAGGAAGAAGACGTAGTGTCCCTGACTCGCTTCCTGGAAGCATCACACCTTAGCTGAGCATCCTCTTGCTTCAGTGCCATGTTGTAGAACTCATCGTATCTCAGCGGCTCGAAGAGGACAAGAGCGAGCTGAATTTCTTCACGAAGACCACCCCTGAACTGATAGATCATGCTCTTCTCATCAGGAACGTCCTGCTTGGCAAAACGGGCGAGCTTCTGGAACAACTTGTTGTAGTCATAGACCGACAAAGAGCCTTGCTTCAGATTGCGGAATTCTTCACGTTTGCTTTCAGTCACACTTTGAGGAATTTGATGAGCGCGGAAATCACGACGGAAATCATCCCAAGTGATCAAACGTCCACCTCTAGAATCCCGGTACTGCTGAAACCACTCTGCGGCCTGATCCTTCAGCTGGAAAGACGTGAACTTGACGAAATCTTCAGGTCTGATGTTGCTACATTCAAAATGCTTGCCCATATCGACTAACCAATCATCAGCATCGGTAGCCTCAATGCAGTTGCTGAACGTCTTTGGACCATTTGCGAGGAACTGATTTAGAGTTGCAAATTGGTTCTGGTTGTTGCCTTGATTTCCTTGACTGCTTTGATTCCGCTCTTGGATGATTTGCATGATCAGCTGAGTATTTGCATTAGTAGCAGCCATCACAGCCTGCCATGCTTCCGGAGGAGGCGGAGGTGGCAGAGGATCTTGATTCTGGTTCTGACTGGTGCTCTTAGCGGGAGCCATCCTGAAGAGGTTGACCACCGTTAGCACACAAATAGAGAAATATTGAAGGTGAAACCAACGGAATGAAAATTGCAACATAAAGTCTTCACATCCGAACAAAATGAACGAATGCACTTCTCTTGAAGTGGTCACATATTCCTAAATTGCGAAGCCACGAAGAATTAGGTAGAAGAGGTACATCAACGAGGGATGGAATCAACATATGACGTCGAAGAAGAACGAATACCACAACTCGAAATAAAACCAAGGGTTGGCTTGCGGAATAAGCCGGAACAAACACATGATAGAAATTTCGTCCGAAGTGTTCGTGGTAGGACCTACACGGGCTCGACCGTACAACACCATCATGTACAAGGCAGTGCACATGACATACGAAGCGTCCCCGAGTCAGCATAGCTAAGGACTCTTTAAGACACAACGAGGCCACTGTAAAATCGACCGTGAATAGGCGAACCACTAGTCGTCGAACCCCAATTTCATATCATACATCTGTTGGAAAGATATCCTAAGGCTACTTGAATTCCCACCTATGAAATTCCCGAAACTTTCCGGTTATGCAATCAGGTGTTGGGGACACAGGGGAAGCATAATATCTCACCCAAGCTAGCAAATCCTACATCCAGCTGCATCCATCCTTCAACACATAACCAAGAAACCTTCGGAAACCATCTATCTCAACCTTCGAAAAGCATCGGTTATACAAGTTATGGCGATACTCCCGAACTCCCGCCCCAGTACTGGGTGGCGTCGAGGTTATCTCACCAACGAACTGCATAAAGGAGATTTTCGATGTCGTGCACATATCTCAAGTATGCCAGAATTGCAACGATAGAATTATGATGACAACACCTCAGAGCTCAACTCCCCGGGACACTTCCACTAAACCCCTGACAGGAGGCACCAAGACAGTATTCTCATCATAAGCCATCGGAACAAAACTAAGATACTCGCGTGATCCTAAATTTTTTTTAGTGAAATTTGAGAAGAGAAGAGTCAAAACTCTACGTCAGGATGCCTTACCAGAGCGATGAGGAGACTGGGAAGTAAAAAGAATTCCTAAGCTCTCCGATATATAATTCCTAAGGCTCAAAACATTTTTCTAGACACAACTCGGCTGCTAAAAACGATCAAGCAATGGGGCTCCTAAGGTCGGGGAAGGCTCTGATTACCAACTTGTAACGCCCTCGATGCGGCTATGTCTCCCACGTGTCGAGGCACGACTTAGAGACATAGGCGCATTGAAAGCAATGTTGCAAGTCGGGAATCATAACACAACCCATGTACATATATAATATAAAGGGGAATAATATCATAGTTGGCTTACACTCGCCACGTCACATCAAAGTACATAAATAACATCCATCATACAATCACTCATGGCCCGACTACGACGCCAAAATAGAAAAGACCCCCAACAAGCGACTAGGCCCTGAATCTAACCCTGAATAGGCACCACTACTGATCATCAGGAAAAGACACATAGTATCGCCGAGAGTCCTCGTCGTACTCCCACTTCAGCTCGAGCGCGCCATCCGGAGAAGTATCATCGGTCCCTGCATCTGGTGTAATAGTAATCTGTGAGCCACAAGGGACTCAGCAATCTCGCACCCTCGCGATCAAGACTATCTAAGCTTAATAGGTAGGAAAGGGGTAATATAAGTGGAGCTGCAGCAAGCGACTAGCATATATGGTGGCTAACTTATTCGCAAGGTAGAGCGAGAAGAGGAGGCAAAGCACGAGCGGAAACTGAATAGAGCAGACTATGCAAACATAACTCCAACGCCGTGTCCACTTCCCGGACTCCACTGAGAAGAGGCCATCACGGCAACACACTCAGTTGATTCATTTTAATTATTTAAGGTTCAAGTTATCTACAACCGGACATTAACAAATTCCCATATGCCCATAACCGCGGGCACGGCTTTCGAAAGATCAATCCCTGCAGGGGGGTCCCAACTTAGCCCATAACAAGCTCTCACGGTCAACGAAGGAATAGACCTCCACCCAGGACCCACCGATCAGACTCGGTATCCCGGTACAACAAGATGATTCGACATGTCAAAACTAGTCCAGCAACACCGCCCGAATGTGCCGACAAATCCCGATAGGAGCTGCACATATCTCTTTCTAAGGGCACGCTCGGATAGGTCAAGCTACGAGTAAAACCAACCCTCGAGTTTCCCCGAGGTGGCCCCGCAGGCTGCCTGGTTCGGACCAACACTCAGAGGAGCACTGGCCCGTGGGGCGCTAAAATAAAGATGACCCTCGGGCTTCGGAAACCCAAGGGAAAAAGAGGCTAGGTGGAAAATGGTAAAACCAATGTTGGGCATTGCTGGAAAAGCTTTAATCAAGGCGAACTATCAAGGGGTTCCCATTATAGCCCAACCGCGTAAGGGACGCAACAATCCGGGAACATAACACCGATATGACGGAAACTAGGGCGGCAAGAGTGGAACAAAACACTAGGCGAGAGGCCGAGCCTTCCACCCTTTACCAAGTATATAGGTGAGTAAAGATAACATAGCAATATAATGATATCCCAACAAGTAAATAAGTGTTCCAACAAGGAACGGCTCCAATCTTCACCTACAACTAGCAACGCTATAAGAAGGGGCTTGAGCAAAGCGGTAACATAGCCAATCAATGGTTTGCTAGGACAAAGGTGGGTTAGAGGCTCAATCATGGCAATTGGGAGGCTGACAAGCAAGTGGTAGGCATCGTAGCATTGGCAAAGCAAAAGAGCGAGCAAACTAGCATAGCAAAGATAGTAGTGATTTCGAGGGTATGATCATCTTGCCTGCACAGTTGTCAGAGTTGACTGGATCCTCAAAAGCAAACTCAATGGGCTCCTCGTTAGCGAACTCGTCTCCCGGCTCTACCCAACAACACAACCAAGCAACAAGGATACAATCAACCACGTGCAAAGGCAACCAATAAGATGCAAAGATGATATGCTATGCGGGATGCGATGCGAGATGCAAAATGCAAGATGTGACAGGAAATGCAAGAACCTGGCCTCAACTTGGAAAACCAAGTGTGCCACTGGATAGAGGGGAAGAAATCCCCTGAAAACGATATAAAGATCATGGCAATCGGAGCTACGGTTTAGAAATGGCAAGCGATTTACTAAACGAACCGATCTGCGATTTACAGCAAGTAGGCTCCTAAATGCAACAAAATGAACATGCTACAGCCACCCAACATGAAAACAAATTGCATGGCAGTGATTTACTCAAGAAGCTTAACAAATCACCAGTACTGAGGCATAGGCAAATTCATCCATTAAGGGCTTCAAACAAGCATGGCAAAACTGAATAAGCAAAACAGATTTCAGACTTAGCGAAATTAACGCTAGTCTGGAATTTCAGACCACGATGCTCTCTTCGGAGCAGAAAAACAACATGAATATAACCTGAACATTGCAAGTAAGAGCACAACATGGAGATACTCAACAAGCTTAACAAAACACCCAAAATGACCTGGGGCCAAAAGGGTTCACAAAATACTCTACCGAGCACACGAACATCGATGAAACACAATCAGTTTTCAGACTTAGTGAAAACTGGGACATGCTGAAATAATAACTCACGGAGGCATGTAAACGAGCTTGATGAACTCACTACGGTGCAAGTCATGGCAAGGAAAGCATATATCCATTAAGAAGGCACAAAATTCTAGCTAGACATGGCAAGAACAATGGCATATCATGCATGGATCACTAGCAATAACTCCCGCAAAATCGCAAAAGAGTTCACGATCTGCCCAAAACAACAACTATCTAAAAGTTGAGGTCGATTGAGTCAACCTAGGGTGCCCCAACATAGCAAGTAAAGACATGGATGGATTAAGCACAACAAGCATAACAAATCACTCTTACTGATCATCCTCAAAAGAGGCACGGATCACTAGGAAACAAGCCGGGCATATAGCATCGTGAACTAAAACATCCCAGACTTAGTGATTTTCACTAAGTCCCTGAAATCGGTAAACTCAGGCAGCCCCCTTCGCAAGCTTGCACAAGACAACACACACATCCTAAAAATACATGGGAGGCACCTCTGGAAACAAGACAACATGCTTAACAATTCATCCCAAAGGGGCACAGGCATATCATGCATGGATTAAACATGGCAAAAATGACAAAAGTGCATGATGAACTAACGGATCTGCAGTTTAACTCATGATGCCTCCTTCCAACAGCATTTTGGGCACCAAGATGACCTCAAATGCAAATGATGCAATGGAATGAAATGATGTACTCGTCGAGGCGAAGATTTTGACATATCATATGCCCAAATCGGAGCTACGGATGCAAAGATATGGCAGGTCAAAGTAGCAAGAAAAATCTAGGGTTTCTGGACAAAAGTCAACCGAGGGGGATTTTTGGATCTGAGATCTGGATCGCACGGGAACCGAGGTTGGCCGGGGAAGCTCGCCGGAGTAGCTTGGGGCTTCGTGGAAGGCAGGTCCGCGCTGGATCCGGCGCCGGAGTGGCCGGAGCTCCTGCGGGGGAGGCGGCAGAGGCGGCTTCGGGCGCCGGGCGGCGAGGAGCGCGGTGGCCGGTCGGGGCGGAACGCGGCGGCCGGTCGGGGCGGAACGCGGCGGCCGGTCGGGGCGGCGCGCCAGAGTGGCGGCGGTGGCCACCCGCGTCGGGGAAGATGGCGGCAGAGGCGTGGCTCGGCTCCGGGCCTGGAGGGCCCCGCACGGGCCTGCGGGCCGGCGGCGCGGTCGGCGATGTGGGGCGCGGGGCGCCCCGAACCGGCGACTGCCACGTGGCGGCGGTGGCGGATCCGGACGCGTCCGGCTCCGTCCGGACGTGTCCGGCGGCGGCGGAGGAAGGAGATCTGTTTTTTTTTCCGAGGAGGACGGGGAGGAATCTGAGATCCGAATGGGGGGTGTTTAAATAGGCATAGAGGGAGCTAGGAGAGTCCAAATGAGGTGCGGTTTTCGCCCACACAATCGTGATCGAACGACCGAGACGTTGGAGCAGAGTTTGTGGGTTTTGGGCCAACATGGAGGGGTGTTGGGCTGCACACACACGAGGCCTTTTCGGTCCCTCGGTTAACTGTTGGAGTATCAAACGAAGTCCAAATGACCCGAAACTTGACAGGCGGTCTAACAGTAGTAAACCAAGGCCGCTTGGCAAGTCTCGGCCCAATCCGGAAATGTTTAATCCCGTCACACGAAAGAAAGCTAGAATTGGCCACCGGAGGAGAATGAAGCGCCGGAATGCAAAACGGACAACGGGAAAAATGCTCGAATGCATGAGATGAACACGTATGCAAATGCAATGCACGTGATGACATGATATGAGATGCACGAAAACAAAAACAACACACGGAGACAAAGACCCGAACCCGAGAATTAAATATAACTTAATGCCGGAAACGGCAAGAGTTGGAGTACAATTCGGGAAGGTTACATATGGGGCGTTACACTTTGTCTCCTACATCAATTAGCAATTGCTCTACTTGCGAGCCGTTAGATTCATCAAACTTCACACCTACCGTTTCTTCAACCTTTCGAGTGAAATTGTTGTAGACACGGTATGTGTGAGAGTTTGAGACATAACCAAGTAGGAAACCCTCATGAGACTTATGAGAAAATTTAGAACGATGATGCTTATCAAGAATGTAGCACTTTGAGCCGAATACTCGAAAGTATCCAACTTGGGGTTTGTTACCGGTGAGGAGCTCATATGCCGTCTTGCCGAGTAGCTTGTGAAGATACAAGCGATTTGTTGCATGACAAGCTGTCTCAACCGCTTCCGCCCAAAAGTGTTTGGGCGTCTTGTACTCATCAAGCATCGTTCTTGCCATCTCGATAAGTGTCCGGTTCTTCCTCTCAACGACCCCATTTTGTTGAGGTGTGTGCGTAGCCGAGAACTCATGTGTAATCCCTTCTTTGTCAAGAAAGGTGTCCACATTTGCGTTCTTGAAGTCTGTTCCGTTGTCGCTCCGAACCTTCTTGATCTTCACGTCAAATTGATTTTGGGCCTTCCTAGCAAAGTTTTTGAAGATCTTTTGGACCTGCGATTTGTCATCAAGAAAGAACACCCACGTAAATCTTGAAAAATCATCAACTATGACTAGACCAAATGAGTTAGCACCGAGACTCTTGCAGGCATTTGGACCAAAGAGATCCATGTGAAGTAGCTCGAGTGCTCTTCTCGTGGTCATGATGTTCTTAGCGCGATGACTTCCTCCAACTTGTTTCCCTGCTTGACAAGCACTGCAAAGTCTATCCTTGTCAAATATGACATCGTTAACGCCAAGGATATGATTTCCTTTAATGAGTATGTCAAGGTTTCGCATGCCCACATGGCCTAGCATTCTATGCCACAACCAGCCTTTAGAAGATTTAGCAATTAAGCAAGTTTTAGGTTGAGCCTTTTTAGTGAAAACAATGTAAAGATCTCCTCTACGTATACCGGTAAAAACCATTTTATGATTATCTCTACGAAACACTTGGCAGTCTACTTCAGTAAATAGGACATTGAAACCGAAATCAGCAAGTCTAGATACTGAAAGTAAGTTGTAGCCAAGAGATTCAACGAGCATGACATTTTGTATGGAGCTATCATGTGAGATGGCCACCTTACCAAGGCCAACCACCTTACCCTTTAAGTTATCACCAAAAGTGGCATACTTTCGAGGGCCGTCGTTTCCAGCAAGCTCACGGAACATGTCTTTATCTCCGGTCATATGATCAGTACATCCACTATCAAGGACCCATTCCTTTCCTCCAGCCATGTAGCCGCGAAGATTTGCCATAAGACCAAAGTGTCTCATCGCATCATCGAGATCATAGTCACTATCATCATCCTCATCATAGTATCCATTTTTAACATCATTTTGTGATTGATCAATTCCTAGAGAGGGTAATTCATTAGATAAATGATCATTTCTATAGTTATCTTTATGAATTCTAACAGCTCTGGAAATGATATTGCTAATGATTCCAACACCTCCTTTGACACTTGTAAGATTAGTAAGCTCAAATAAACAGTCACAAAATTTGGGATCATTGGAACTCATCTTAATCAAGGCAATAGACTTATGGTGGATTTCATCTAGATCTTTCAAGGAATAATTTGGAAAGAGTTCCTCAAGAAATTTCCATATGGTGTAGGCACACTTAAGAGTAGGCAAACAACCAATCAAGTTTCTAGGAAAGCCTCTAGTGATAAGATTTACAGTTCTAAGATTGCGAATCATGTCAATAGACTCATCAAGGGTAGGATGCAAAGGATCAACATGAGGTGCACAAGGGCTAGCAATATACTTGCTCAAATGATATTCATTAAAAATCTCAAGCATTTCATTTTTCCACTCATGAAAATATTCTCCATCAAGAGTAGGCACTCTATGTCTAAGACTCCCCAAAGTAGACACATCCATCTTCCTCCAAAGGTGTTTAAACAAAGGCAATGGAGACCAAATCTCTGATACCAATTGAAAGGATCGAGAAGAGGTGTCTAGAGGGGGGGGGTGATTAGACACTAAGTACCAAAAGTTGCAGTTTTTAATTTCTTTAAGTTGAAGTGGAGTTTTGGCACAAGTTTAACAAGCACAATACATATCAAGCACGCATGCAAAGAGTATATGAGCAGCGGAAAGTAAAGCATGCAACTTGCAAGAATATAAGGGGAAGAGTTTGAAGAATTCAAACACAATTGGAGACACGGATGTTTTTGTCGTGGTTCCGATAGGTGGTGCTATCGTACATCCACGTTGATGGAGACTTCAACCCACGAAGGGTAACGGTTGCGTGAGTCCACGGAGGGCTCCACCCACGAAGAAGCAACCTTGTCTATCCCATCATGGTCATCGCCCATGAAGGATTTGCCTAACTAGCGGTAGATCTTCATGAAGTAGGCGATCTCCTTGCCCTTAAAAACTCCTTGGTTCAACTCCACAATATTTGTCGGAGGCTCCCAAGTGACACCTAGCCAATCTAGGAGACACCACTCTCCAAGAAGTAACAAATGGTGTGTCGATGATGAACTCCTTGCTCTTTTGCTTCAAATGATAGTCTCCCCAACACTCAACTCTCTCTCACAGGATATGGATTTCGTGGAAAGAAGATTTGAGTGGAAAGCAACTTGGGGAAGGCTAGAGATCAAGATTCATATGGTAGGAATGGAATATCTTGGCCTCAACACATGTGTAGGTGGTTCTCTCTCAGAAAATGTGTATTGGAAGTGTAGGTATGTTCTGATGGCTTTCTCCACGAATGAAGAGTGGGTGGAGGGGTATATATGGCCTCCACACAAAATCTAACCGTTACACACAATTTACCAATCTCGGTGGGACCGGATTGAGAAACTCGGTCGGACTGATTTGGCAAACCTAGTGATCGTTAGGGTTTTCGGTGGGACTGACTGGATCAACTCGGTGGGACCGATGTGCTAGGGTTAGGGTAAATCCAAAACTCGGTTTGACCGATTACTCAAACTCGGTGGGACCGATTTGGGTAATAAGCGAAACAGAGAGTTGGCCAAGCAAACTCGATGGGGCCGATTGCATATCTCGGTGGGACCGAAAATATTGCAACAGGTAACAGAGAGTTTGCAAGCCCATCTCGGTGAGACCGAGATCCCATCGGTGAGACCGAACTGATTAGGGTTTCTGGCAGTGGCTATGTCAACTGAACTCGGTGGCTCCGGATAGAAAGAATCGGTGTGGCCGAGTTTGACTTTTGGTTTAGGACATATTTGGAAGTGAGAAAGTGGTTGAGGGCTTTGGAGCATATCACTAAGCACTTTGAGCAAGCAAGCCATTAAGCAACACCTCATCCCTTCTTAATAGTATTGGCTTTCCTATAGACTCAATGTGATCTTGGATCACTAAAATAGAAAATGTGGAGTCTTGAGCTTGGAGCTTGAGCCAATCCTTTGTCCTTAGCATTTTGAAGGGGTTCCACATCCACTAGTCTATGCCACTTCATTGTTGACCTTATCTGAAACATACTAGGTAAAAGTGTTAGTCCAACAAGAGATATGTTGTCATTATTTATCAAAATCACCCAGGGAGCACTTGTGCTTTCAGTAGGTGCCTGGCATCTGGGCGGCTGCTGTGGGCGATGCTCCACAGGCCGGATGTCCGGGGACATGGCCGGATGTTCGGGGCCTGGAAGCTGTTCTTGACTCCTTCCGTTAGTTCTCTTCATCCTTGTACTTGGGGACTTGTTCGTTGATAACCCACAAGTATAGGGGATCAATTGTAGCCTATTTCGATAAGTAAGAGTGTCGAACCCAACGAGGAGCTAAAGGTAGAACAAATATTCCCTCAAGTTCTATCGACCACCGATACAACTCTACGCACGCTTGACGTTCACTTTACCTAGAACAAGTATGAAACTAGAAGTACTTTGTAGGTGTTGTGGGATAGGTTTGCAAGGATATAAAGAGCACGTAAATAAAAGCTAGGGGCTGTTTAGATAAAGACACAACTAAATTAGTTTTAGTAAAGAATGTTTTGTTACGAGAAAGTTATTTGTCCCTAGGCAATCGATAACTAGACCGGTAATCATTATTGCAATTTTATTTTAGGGAGAGGCATAAGCTAACATACTTTCTCTACTTGGATCATATGCACTTATGGTTGGAACTCTAGCAAGCATCCGCAACTACTAAAGATCATTAAGGTAAAACCCAACCATAGCATTAAAGCATCAAGTCCTCTTTATCCCATACGCAACAACCCCCTTACTCGGGTTTGTGTTTCAGTCACTCACGCAACCCACTATAAGAGAATCATGAATGTATTGCAACACCCTACAGAGGGGATCCCTCACGCTTGCATGACACGGAGAGCACCATAGGACAGCACCAATAATAAAACATGCAACTCAAACCAATCTTGATCATCAAATAACCCATAGGACAAAACGGATCTACTCAAACATCATAGGATAGCCATACATCATTGGGAAATAATATATAGCGTTGAGCACCATGTTTAAGTAGAGATTGCAGCGGGTATTAGAGAGGTTACACCGCTGCATAGAGGGGGGAAGAGTTGGTGATGATGGCGGTGAAGTTGTAGGTGAAGATTGCGGTGATGATGATGGCCCCCGGTGGCACTCCGGCGCCACTGGAAGCGAGGGAGAGAGAGCCCTCCTCCTTCTTATTCTTCCTTGACCTCCTCCCTAGATGGGAGAAGGGTTTCCCCTCTGGTCCTTGGTCTCCATGGCATGGGAGGGGTGAGAGCCCCTCCGAGATTGGATCTGTCTCTCTCTGTTTCTGCGTTTTGTTCTGCTGCCCTTTCACCGTTTCGTATATATATGGAGATCCATAACTCCAATTGGACTGAAATATTCTCCATGAATATTTCCCAAAAAATAGCTTTCTTGCGGCCGAAGAAGGGCATCAACCGCCTTACGGGGGGCCCACGAGGGTTAGGGGCGCGCCCCCCTACCTCGTGCCTCCCTCGGGCACCGTCTGACATGGATTTTCCTTCCCATATTCTCTGAATATTCCAAAAATAATCTCTATCTGGTTTTATCCCGTTTCGACTCCATTTGATATGGATATTCTGTGAAACAAAAACATGCAACAAAGAGGAACTAGCACTGGGCACTGGATCAATATGTTAGTCCCCAGAAATAGTATAAAAAGTTGCCAAAAATATATGAAAGTTGTAGAATATTGGCATGGAACAATAAAAAATTATAGATACGATGGAGACGTATCAGCATCCCCAAGCTTAATTCCTGCTCGTCCTCGAGTAGGTAAATGATAAAAAAGATAATTTTTGATGTGGAATGCTACCTAGAATAATCTTGATCATGTATATAATCATGGCATGAATATTAAGACACGAGTGATTCAAAGCAATAGTCTATCATTTGACATAAAAACAATAATACTTCAAGCCTACTAATAAAGCACTCATGTCTTTTCAAAATAACAAGGCCAAAGAAAGTTATCCCTACAGAATCATATAGTTTGGCTATGCTCCATGTTCACCACACAAAATATTCACATCATGCACAACCCCGATGACAAGCCGAGCAATTGGTTCATATTTTTTAACGCGCTTCAGCTTTTTCAACCCTCATGCAATACATGAGCGTGAGCCATGGACATAGCACTATAGGTGGAATAGAATATGATGATGGGGGTTAGTGGAGAAGACAAAAAAGGAGAAAGTCTCACATCGACGCGGCTAATCAATGGGCTATGGAAATGCCCATTAATTGATGTCAATGTGAGGAGTAGGGATTGCCATGCAACAGATGCACTAGAGCTATAAGTGTATGAAAGATCAAACTGAAACTAAGTGGGTGTGCATCCAACTTGCTTGCTCATGAAGACCTCGGGCATTTGAGGAAGCCCATCATCGGAATATACAAGCCAAGTTCTATAATGAAAATTCCCACTAGTATACGAAAGTAACAAAATAAGAGACTCTCTATCATGAAGAACATGGTGCTACTTTGAAGCACAAGTGTGGTAAAAGGATAGTAACATTGCCCCTTTTTCTATTTTTTGCGGGCTACTTTGGCCTCTTTTTTATTTAGGCTTCTTTGGCCTCTCCTTTTTTTGAATGGGGCAATACTCTAGTAATGATGATCATCACACTTTTATTTACTTACAACTCAATATTATAACTCGATACCAGAACAAAGATATGACTTTATATGAATGCCTCCGGCGGTGTACCGGGATGTGCAATGATCTAGCATAGCAATGACATCAAAAAATGGACAAGCCATGAAAACATCATGCTAGCTATCTTACGATCATGCAAAGCAATATGACGATAAATGCTCAAGTCATGTATATGATGATGATGGAAGTTGCATGGCAATATATCTCGGAATGGCTATGGAAATGCCATAATAGGTAGGTATGGTGGCTGTTTTGAGGAAGATATAATGAGGCTTATGTGTGACAGAGTGTATCATATCATGGGGTTTGGATGTACCGGCGAAGTTTGCCCCAACTCTTTAGGTGAGAAAGGGCAATGCACGGTACCGAAGAGGCTAGCAATGATGGAAGGGTGAGAGTGCGTATAATCCATGGACTCACATTAGTCGTAAAGAACTCATATACTTATTGCAAAAGTTTATTAGCCCTCAAAGCAAAGTACTACTACACATGCCCCTAGGGCGATAGATTGGTAGGAAAAGACCATCGCTCGTCCCCGATCGCCACTCATAAGGAAAACAATCAATAAATACCTCATGCTCCGACTTCGTTAAATAACGGTTCACCATACATGCATGCTACGGGAATCACACACCTCAACACAAGTATTTCTACTAATCCACAACTACCCACTAGCATGACTCTAATATCACCATCTTTATATCGCAAAACTATTGCAAGGAATCAAACACATCATATTCAGTGATCGACAAGTTTTATGTAGGATTTTATGACTAACCATGTGAATGACCAGTTCCTGTCATCTCTCTAAATAGATATAAGTGAAGCAAGAGAGCTTAATTCTTTCTACAAAAGATATGCCCACGCTCTAACAAGTATAAGTGAAGCAAAAGAGCATTCTACAAATGGCGGTTTTCTATGTAAAGAGAAACAGGCAATCCAAACTTCAAATGATATAAGTGAAGTGCATGAAGCATTCTATAAAGCCATACTCAAAAGATATAAGTGAAGTGCAAAGAGCATTCTATAAATCAACCAAGGACTATCTCATACCAGCATGGTGCATAAAACAAAAATTAAAACTAAAGCAAAAGACGCTCCAAGATTTGCACATATCGCATGAACGAAACGAATCCGAAAACATACCGATACTTGTTGAAGAAAGAGGGGATGCCTTCCGGGGCATCCCCAAGCTTAGATGCTTGAGTCTCCTTGAATATTTACTTGGGGTGCCTCGGGCATCCCCAAGCTTGAGCTCTTGCCTCTCCTTCTTCTCCTCACATCGAGACATCCTCGATCATCGAACACTTCATCCACACAAAACATCAACAGAAAACTCGGTAAGATCTGTTAGTATAATAAAGCAAATCACTACTCTAAGTACTGTTGCAAACCAATTCATGTTTTGTTTTGGCATTGTAGCTACTGTAATATAACTTTTTCATGGCTTAATTCACTGATATAAATCGATAGTTTCATCAAAACAAGCAAACTATGCATGAAAAACAGAATCTGTCTAAAACAGAACAGAGTGTAATAATCTGAACATTGACCATATTTCTGATACTTGAATAATTCTGAAAAAATTAGACAAAATAAAAAATTTGTTTATAAAGACAATGCAAGAAGAATCAGAACCATTTGATGTTCCAGTAAAAAAAATGTAAAATCAAGCACTACAGCCCAAGTTTCTGCCCTGCACCGTACAGACCAACGAGCATTGTAAACATCCTAAAGGCAAACCTTGGCACATTATTTTTATAATACAATGGAATTGTAGAAGGGGATAATTATTTTTGTTGAAAATTTTCTGTAATCAAGATTCACAAAGTTTCCGTGAACATGAACAAAGTTCAAGGCTAGCTCCCACTTCAACAATGCTCGTCTTTCTCACTTTCGCTTTTCTTTTTGAAAAGTTTCGGGTTCCTCTCTTTATTTTTGTTTTGTTTTATAACTATATAAAAGCACTCAACAGAAATAAATGACTCTCTAAAACTTCTGGGTTGTCTCCCTGGCAGCGCTTTCTTTAAAGCCATTAAGCTAGGCATATAGTGCTAAAGTAGTGAATCCACCCGGATCCCAAGGTATATCAAAGCCAATTTTAATTAACAATGATTTGTGATTTAGTAGTGAGAACAAAGTAACATATATCAAGCAATGTCGAAGTCTAACTCTCTTCCTATGCATCGGCATGTCATAAAAGAACAATTCATGCACACAAAGTAAACGCCAATGCATAGTATAAACAGTTTCTTGCAATTTTATCATGTTGGAAACATAGAGAAGTGGAGATATAGTTCCCCTCTCATAATAATTGCAAGTAGGAGCAGCAAGCACCTGCATATTATATTCATCAAAATCATCATGTGCAACGGTATAAGGCAACCCATCAATATAATCCTTAATAAGGATAAACTTCTCCGATATAGTGTAGTTGGGAGAATTAAAATAGATAATAGGACTATCATGCGTGGGTGCAATAGCAACAATTTCATGTTTAACATAAGGAACTATAGCAAGTTCATCTCCATAAGCATAATTCATATTGGCATCTTGGCCACAAGCATAACAAGCATCATCAAAAAGGGATAGTTCAAGAGAATCAACGGGATCATAATAGTCATCATAGCAATCATCCTTCGGTAAGCACGAAGGGAAATTAAACAATGTATGAGTTGAAGAGTTACTCTCAATAGAAGGTGGGCACGGGTAGCTAATCCGCTCTTCCTCCTTTTGTTCTTCGCTATCCTCATCATCTTTTTCATCCAATGAGCTCATAGTTTCATCAATTTCTTCTTCCATAGACTCCTGCGAAATATTAGTCTCTTCTTGGACAGCGGAGTAATCCTCAATATATGGTTCAACATAGGCATTAGAAGCATAATTATCATAGCAATATTGAAGTATGGCAAATTTTTCAGATTTGTAAAGAGTAGCATCATACTTTTCAATCAAAGAAGCAATTTCATAAGCACCCTTAAAAGCAACAAATTCTTCAATTTTTTGAACATCATAGTAACTATAAACACCTTTAGCATACGAAGATACGATTCCATTATCACTAAACTCACATCGATAGGGAAGGTGTTTCTTAGGGTTTTTAGAACAACAAGTAAAATCATATATTTCACATAATTTCCAAGCATAGCATTGCAAACGATGAATTTGATCCAGTAAACGTTTCCCTTTTTCAGATATACGGTGTCGCACATAAAAAGCATGCTCATGTAAAGATTTTCCCTCAACTAAGCTAGTTGGGGTTTCAGCACGAGCACAAAGGGATCGAAGATGATCCAAGTAATAAGCTTCAGGAGTGTGATAGATTTTGAGTGGTTCTTCACCATTGGTTCAGTAGGTACAACTAAGTTTTTGGTATTTTGCGTCTCCTACCCATAACTAAAGATATAAAACAACTAAGAACATCAAATAAAAATTACTTAGTGATAAAGCAAACAAGCACACAAGAGAATATTCACCCCACGCTATTGCTCCCCTGCAACGGCGCCAGAAAAAGGTATTGATAACCCACAAGTATAGGGGATCAATTGTAGCCTCTTTTGATAAGTAAGAGTGTCGAACCCAACGAGGATATAAAGTTAGAACAAATATTCCCTCAAGTTCTATCGACCACCGATATAACTCTACGCACGCTTGACGTTCGCTTTACCTAGAACAAGTATGAAACTAGAAGTACTTTGTAGGTGTTGTGGGATAGGTTTGCAAGAATATAAAGAGCGCATAAATAAAAGCTAGGGGCTGTTTAGATAAAGACACAACTAAATTAGTTTTAGTAAAGATTGTTTTGTTACGAGAAAGTTATTTGTCCCTAGGCAATCGACAACTAGATCGGTAATCGTTATTGCAATTTTATTTGAAGGAGAGGCATAAGCTAACATACTTTCTCTACTTGGATCATATGCACTTATGATTGGAACTCTAGCAAGCATCCGCAACTACTAAAGATCATTAAGGTAGAACCCAACCATAGCATTAAAGCATCAAGTCCTCTTTATCCCATAGGCAACAACCCCCTTACTCGGGTTTGTGTTTCAGTCACTCACGCAACCCACTATAAGCGAATCATGAACGTATTGCAAGACCCTACAGCGGGGATCCCTCACGCTTGCATGACACGAAGAGCACCATAGGATAGCACCAAAAATAAAACATGCAACTCAAACCAATCTTGATCATCAAATAACCCATAGGACAAAACAGATCTACTCAAACATCATAGGATAGCCATACATCATTGGAAAATAATATATAGCGTTGAGCACCATGTTTAAGTAGAGATTACAGCATGTAAGAGAGAGTTTACACCGCTGCATAGAGGGGGGGGGGGAGTTTGTGATGATGGCAGTGAAGTTGTAGGTGAAGATTGCGGTGATGATTATGGCCCCCGGTGGCACTCCGGCGCCACCAGAATCGAGGGAGAGAGAGCTCCCCTCCTTCTTCTTCTTCCTTAACCTCCTCCGTAGATGGGAGAAGGGTTTCCCCTCTAGTCCTTGGTCTCCATGGCATGGGAGGGGCGAGAGCCCCTCCGAGATTGGATCTGTCTCTCTGTCTCTCTCTGTTTCTGCGTTCTGTTCTGCTTCCCTTTCACCGTTTCATATATATATGGAGATCCGTAACTCTTATTGGACTGAAATCTTTGCCGTGAATTTTTCCCAAACATTAGCTTTCTTGCGGACGAAGAAGGGCATCAACCGCCTTACAGGGGGCCCACGAGGGTCAGGGGCACGCCCCCTGCCTCGTGCCTCCCTCGGGCACCGTCTCACGTGGATTTTCCTTCCCATATTCTCCGAATATTCCAAAAATAATCTCTGTCCGTGTTTATCCCGTTTGGACTCCGTTTGATATGGATATTCTGCGAAACAAAAACATGCAACAAACAAGAACTAGCATTGGGTACTGGATCAATATGTTAGTCCCCAAAAATAGTATAAAAAGTTGCCAAAAATATATGAAAGTTGTAGAATATTGGCATGGAACAATCAAAAATTATAGATACGATGGAGACATATCATCCGCTTTCACGTGGATCTTTGGGAGGGTCCTCTTGGTACCTGATCATGCACAACATTTCGGAATAAGGTAGTAGCCATGTATCGAGAGGATCATCTGTGATATCACTAAGGAAGGAAGTCACCTCGGCCTCGAGAGCTCTAGCTCTAGATCGCGTCATAGGTCCTCTTGGCACTTCATGAGACGATGGTAGGTCCATGGGGATGTGATGCGGAGCATCCTACGATCATCCCCATGTACACTACGACGAGACCTCGACCTCGAGCGTACGCCATTGTACACAAGGTGAACTCGTTCCTAAGTCCTTTCCCTTTCCATTCTTCCAAGACATGGTTGCTACCTAATGCCAAGACACTACATGTGCTCAGGAACCAAGGACCAAAGGAAGAGGAAAAACCAGCGTCAAGACTTGTGCAGAATCTCTGCCAAGCCCGGAACCTTGCCTGGACCTTCCGGTCTCCGGAACTTCCGGCCGACCTGGACCTTCCGGCCCCCGAACTCCAGGACATCCCGCGTCGCGCCAACTCTCGGCTTACACCGGAACCTGCCCGGAACTTCCGGCCTGCCTGCGTGCAGAGTCTCTGGGCTAAGGCCCATGTACCCATGTACCTATTTTGCCCCTCACTTACCCCTTCATGGCCCTAGACTATATATATATATATATACTCCTCCATCTCCACCATTTTAGGGTTAGCGTTGTGTTAGCCCATATGTGAGATAGAGCTTCGCTCATCCATCCGGATCTACTCCATCATGAGGGACTGTCACCTCTTCGGAGAAGATTCACTTGGATTCAAGACCCCTAATGGGAAGACCTCAAGACCTCCTCATGGAGAAGAACCGGTTACCTATGTATCATCCTTTGTTGGATTTGGATCATGTATCTCTTTATATTTCGATGATCTAGCATATGTGTGCCCGTATCTTGTTGGTTTGAGTGATTTCCTGTCGTGCTTCCCCTCGTGTTTCCCCTCGTGTTCTTCATGTTCTTCGCGGGATCCGCTCTTTTCGTGAAAGATCAGGCGTATAGGGTTCTACCCTACATCATCTTAGTATCTTGAGCCACGTTGATCATGATTTCGGAGCCTCCCTCTTTGTTTTTCTGGCCTTGTTTTGCTTGATTTCGTCCTAAATTCGAAAATCCCCACCAAAAAATAACCCCAATTTTTTTTGTGATTTGTTGGTTTGGATGATGTTTTGTTGATTTTGATCCATGGATTCGTTGTGTCTCAAGTGGATCTAGCCTTCCCCATCTTTTCCCCCATTTCTATCCATGAAATCTCCCCAATTTTGACCTTGGAAATCGAGTTTTTCCGCCCCCATTCTCAGATATGGAATTTAGGGTTCGTCCCGGAAGAAATTCCATGTCCAGCGGAACTTTCCGGACTCCCACGGAACCTCCGTCCCCCGGAACATCTGTCCTTACCCCAGAACTTCTGGGGTAAATAGAAAGTTTACCCCAAAAATCGCCAGACTCCCCACAGTTTTTCCACGACCCCCGGGACTTCAGGCCACCCCTCGGAACTTACGGCCCTAGGCCCGGAACTTCCGGCCTAACCCGAGATATTGCACAGAATTTCAGCATGGCCCTCCTTCACCGTTTTCATCACACCTTTTTGCTCTGAACTCCGATTTGAGTGTTCTTTGGCTCGTTTTGAAGCTATCGACGTGCCCGAGGTCCTCACCTTGGTTTCACCACCTTTTCACACCATCAAAATTTTGGAACTTTGGTATCTTTGTCTAGGGTTTCCACCATATCATCCGCATAACCACCAACGACTTTCGCATCCTAACCAATTTTGATCCCCATTGCATTTGAGGTTGTTTGAGTAGTGATTTGAGTGTCCTAAGGTGTTTCGGCTACTTAGGGACGCTTTCTTGTTCATCAACCACTACCATAACTCCCGCATAGGCTTGACCACCATACATATCCACCACCCCAACTTAACCCAATTTTGTTTATGTTGTAGTTGTGTTTCCTAAGTTGTTTAGGCTACTTAGGGACCGTGCTTTCAACTCCGACACCATGTATAGTCCAACACCATAACCTCCACTTCCCCATTGCGTACTCCAATACCCATCATTGCATCTCCGCAATACCATTGAGCTTCTGCAACACCACCACCGCTTTCCACCACCACCATTTAACATTTGAGATTTTGAGTTCGCAGTTTTTCCGTTTCCTAAGATGTTTCGGCTAATTAGGGACCGATCTACATCATCTTGGTATCTACATCAGGAACACCTCCACTCGTCATCGCCACAGACAGTAACCTCCATATTACCTTGGTATCGTGGTATCCCTCCATTGTATATTCCCCTTGCCATTGCATTGTTAACCCCTAGCCATTTTGCGTCACTTTCCCATCGAGACTAGCCATTTGAGTATTGTCGGCAACGTTACTTGTGCACATTAGTGATCATTGATCTACACCTTCCATTGCATATATACCATACCATATCGGTATCATCTTGGTATCATATCATCTCGTGTGCCTCAAGTTTGTTCCCGCATATACACAATTGCTATCTTGGTTTGTGCATTGTGCAAAAGTGGCCATACACAAAAAAGGAATAAGCTTTTAAGTAAAAGAGAAAGAACAAAGAGCTTGTAAGCAAGTGCCATAGAATCATACCACATTGCACATAAGATTGTCATATCCGATCATCTTGGATCATCTTGAGAGAAACACTAGGAACCATACATACATATTATACTTGGGATAGAAAGTTCATACATTTTGCATCTTATAGGTTGTGCACAAGTGTCGTATCCGCCTATTGAGAAATCGTGCTAGCATCTCTCTTGAGTTGTGCAACATGAGCATTTTCCGTGGATCCCACATTTTGTGCTCATTCCTTGGTTTCACGATCCCATTTATCTATCCATGTGTGTGTTTCTGTGTGCCATTCATTGGTATTGGTCTACTTGTTTCAATTGCGAATTTGTGAATCTCTTTCAACATTATTTACTCTTGCTAACATTTTGCATCAAATTTTTATGCCATTATCCTCACCGAGGTCCACCATAAGCCTTATTTGTGTAGGTGTGAGAAATTGACAAGATCGGTACCAATTGTGATATTTACTTGTTACATTATTGAGTGATCATTGATCCATCTTCAACATCGGTCAAGGTACATTTGCTATAGTTCTTCTCTTTCTCCCACTCATATTTGCTCGAGTCTTGTGATGGATAGGCAAGGCATTTCATCTCCGGTCTTCCACAACAACAATGGCGTGAACAACTCCAACACCAACACTCCTCACTTCGGACTACAACGATCAATGCAAGTCATTGACAACATCATTACCGACTTACGACATTCCGAAGCTAGGAGAAGGGACTATTTCAACAACAAGTTTTCCGCACAAAAGGAGGAGCAAGATGTAAGGATGGAGGAGATTCGAACCTTGTTGATCAACCGTTTTTCACCTTCATCATCCTCAAGGTGACGACATTCAAGTCACAAGTCTTCAGAACGCAAAAATGACGCAAGCACAATTCTTCCACGTCCACATCTACATGGCGACGATCATCATGTTCGTGATCCACATCGCCATGAAGGGCAAGTCACCTCCAAGCATCATGTGCACGACAATGATGAATGACATCTACTACAAGCTCCAGTACGACAATGACACCATCAACATGATGATGCTCGAGATGCACCTACCTACAAGTCTCAACAAGCTCTACATCAAGTTACGACCAAACATCATGGGCACAAGAGAAGACCGTGAGACAAGAACCACCAAGAGGACGCTACGGCTAGTACCACCACCACTTCGGCATCTTCGCCAAGTGTTATCAAGGCATCTTCGCCTTTGGATGTACGAAATTTTCACCTACTTCCCACGAGTTTGCCTACATCGACATCATCAAGTACAAGGCGAACACCTACGAGCAAGGGCGACACTTCCATCTTCGGAAGCCCCTCAAGGAAGAAGGCCGAGCATGGGAATTTCCCTTCGGTCATGGAGATGAGCTACGAGGTGCCACATCATATGGGCCTCCTACAACAAGACGATGACAAGAAGGTCAAGCAAGGGCCATCCCCTTTGACCACGGCGACGAGCCCGAACCTCTTCAACAACATGAAGACGGCGCCCATATTGGACTCATACTCTGAGTCAAGCTATGAGACCACACATGAGACATTATCTTTGGCCTCGGAGGAGAGTGATGATGTGCCATCTCCGGCTTTCATCCATGGCTACGACTATGACATGATTGAGCATGGAGACATTTGCACCTACATCTCTCCAACACCCACATATGACGAGATGCCCCAATTGCCATGCGAGGAGAACCACCACCCCATGAGTGAGATGAGTTACTCCACCATACATGACACTGAGAGCATTTCCTATGAGAGGATGAGTGTGACCACCACTAGCCCCACACATGAAAGCATGCCACACAACCTCTGTGAGGTTGAGATCCATTTGAGTGACTCCACCAACCATACGAGTGAGAGCATCCAAGAGGGAGTGAGTGAGCCACAACACTTAGTGAGTGAGGTAGTTGATACAGCATGTGAGGCCACTATGATTTCTAACGAGTTACCCGCTACTCCGAGTGTGTTTTTCCTTTTGGTGCTAGGTCTCGTACATGACAACATACCTATCCTCGACAAGTCCATACCTCCAATGGATACGACGGTGGCCATGGCGGACGATGATGTACCCCCCACATGGTTCCATCAAGATAAAGATGAACACGACTTGGTCTTCGATACCTCACCTACAACACATGAGCAATGCTCCAAAGGTAACATAGGTGATGGTGCTTCTCTTGTCCCACTAGTGGACTATCTTACCAATGATTGCTTGCATGATGATGATGATCACCTTATGGATTCACCACATACTATGTCTTCTACATGCTTAGATATGACACCTATTTATGATGAATATGATGATGAGCATGTTGATTTTCCTAGTTGTGATGCTATGCTCCATAGGATTTCTTATGAAAATTCTATTGGTCACATCATGTTTGACAATCCATTGAACTTGTCATATGCTATGAGTCAGATCTCCCATATTGCATCATTTCAATCTCAACATAGTAACTATGCATGCCCCATTAAAATAAATCCCATTTGCACTTATGGCATAGATGACGACATGATGGTCATTGGCTTTTGTTTTTCTTGTGATGATATTGCCATGCTTCCTTTACATGATTTGCACAATTCATCTACTATGCCATGCCATGATCACATTGTTCCACATATGCTTTGTTTTGAATGTTGTCAATATTCTCCATGTGATGTTTCCATTAATGCTCATGAGGAGACCCCCATAGTTTCCTCATACATATTAGGAGATTTTGATGCATTCCATACTTTGCATGATTCTCATAATGGCTTGCACCATATGCATTCCACGCATAACAATGCTCTATATATTTCTTGTGATGCATTACTGTAGGATGTGGGGTTTCGGCTAACCCTTAAGGTTCGAACACTGGGGTGCGTGCGAAGTCTTTCCCTCCTACCAATCTACGCTCTAACTCGCTAAGATCTTGCGGACGAACTCAACGAACTCACAACACAGAAAGACACGGGGTTTATACTGGTTCGGGCCACCGTTGTGGTGTAATACCCTACTCCAGTGTGGTGGTGGTGGATTGCCTCTTAGGCTGATGATGAACAATAGAAGGGAAGAACTGCCTCCTGAGGTTGAGGTGTTCTTGTGCGTCTGAACTCTCGATCGGGTTGGATCAACCTAAGATGAGATGAGATCCAATCCCCAACTATGGTGGTGGCTAGTCCTATTTATAGAGGCCCTGGTCCTCTTCCCAAATATCGAGCGGGAAGGGAGCCAACAACAGCGGGCAAATTTCAAGGGGGACAGCTAGTACGAGCCATCCTGACAAAAGTAGTCTTCGCCTGCACAAAGCTCTGGTGGTGACGCCGTCTTGGGCTCCACAATGACCTTCGCCTTGCCGTCCTCCTAGTCTTGGTCTCGTTGCACCAATATGGCAACCTTTGCCTGATGCCTCGGTACTCTGCGGCTGCGCCTGTTTCCTTAGCACCAAAGAGGAAACAAGGATGCTGCACGCGCTGGCGCCCGCCTGGTGCCCGCCTGGTGTCGATCGTCATGGCTCACGTCATGAGAGCCTCGTGAGGTTCGCCCCGCCTTGATATCTTCGCTCGTCGTGAGTCTGCCTGACCAGGCCGCTCCAGAGGAGGTCTTGCTTCGTCCGCCTCACGAGGCTTGGCCCCGCGCGAGGGTCTTGGATGCCTTATTGATGAAGACGGGCCGTACAGCCTGCTGGCTCAGCCACGCCATCGGCCGCAGGTAGGCAGGTCTGGGGACCCCCGTTCCCAGAATGCCGACAGTAGCCCCCGGACCAAAGGTGCGCTCGGGCTTGGCTTCGCGGCGAAGCCAAGGGTCAAGTTCGGAGCACCGCGGGCCCCCAAAAGCCCGCGGCCTCGGTCGACGCATGGTGGTTGATTGGACGTGGGCGTCTCCACTTCCCCACGCTGCCCTTGAATCTGCCTAGCTATGCGGCCCCTATGGCCTACACAATTATTTTTCCTTCACCACGCCTGGTTCTTCCAATCTACCTGCTTCCTCGACGCCCTGCTCCGCCTTCCCAATCCGACCAGCTCTCCGCCCGCTTCACCGCCATGGTGCCGAAGCAAGCCCAAAAGGGGAAGAAACCTCTGTCCTCGCCAACAGCGCCTCCATCCTTCGAGCCGGCGCTCGGTCGGCCTTGGGTGCTCAACAACGAGGCCATGGGCAAGGTGCACCCCATGCTCGCCTCCAGCTTCAACGAGTGGGGAGAGACGCCGGCCTGGCATGCGTCTCGCTCCAGCATGGCTCGGGCAGTCACCGAGGTTCCGATCTTCATTGATGCCCTCTGGGCTAGCCTGCTTCCTCCCTTCTCCGCCTTCTTCAATGCGGTGCTCGAGCACTATCAGATCCACATGCTCCATCTCTACCCTCAATCCGTGACCCTTCTTGCCGTCTTTGCTTTCGTGTGTGAGGCCATGGTGGGCATCACCCCCTCCGTGGCACTCCTCCACCACTTCTTCTTGCTGCATCTCACCGGTGCCCGGCAGAGCTTAGGGTGTGTAGGCTTCCAGGCCGTGGCTGCGACAACAGGCATGGGGATAGACTTTGAGCTCCCTTCATCCACAAGCGAGTTCCGCACGCGATGGGTGTTTGTTGATGCCGGCGTGCTCAACCCTCTGCTCCAAGATCCGGTGGGGCCTACTATTCCAAACTCCGGCTGGGGCCATCAGAAGCTCACGAGCCCCTGCCATGCCCCTATCTGGGCTAAGCTGAGGTGGTTGAAGGACCTTGGCGTGACTGTGCCCATGGTGGTGAGGGAGATTGTCAGGCGTCGAGTTGCTCCGCTTCAGCGCCATTCTCGCCCGATGTCGGACTTGCTCAGCAGACAAGACAACATGAGGGTTTAGGAGGAGGGGCTTCCTCTTGCTGCGCGGCAAACGGTGCTCATGGTCCTATCTGGTGTCCCTCTACTGGACGAGATGCCCAGGAAAAGCTGCATGTTGTACCGCTGCGAGAAAAAGGTCACCTTTGCCACGAACATGCCTTCCTTTGATGAGTGGGGGTTGCGCCCAATTGGCTTGGTGGGGCCCCGCGAGAATCCCGTCATCATGGTCCCATTCTTTGCCGCCGGTGCCGTGCTCGCCCCAGGTGACGGTGCGGGGGAGCGAGCGGCGATGGTGGCCGGCTGCTCAGATGTTGAGGAGCACATGTCGAGCGGTGATCCAGGGGCGTCGTCCTCGGGAGCTTGCGACACCCCTCCTGAGGCATCGGTCGCTGATGGAATGCGGCATGCGGCTCCCGAGGCCGAGGCTCCAGGAGCCTCGGGAGGTCGCAGCGAGAAAGAGCTAGGCTGTTCGCCACAGCCGGGCTCCCCTGTGGCTATCCCTCTTGGTTCTTCTTCGGCTCCGCCGCGCGCCGGTCATCACATCCGGCGCTTTGGTCGCCTTTGTGTGGACTTCGAGGACTCCACAAGAGGAAGGGACCCCCCAGCGGCAGCAACATCTTCAGGCCATTGAAGCGACGGAAGTACATCGCTATCGACGAGTAATTACCTTATCTTGGTGATCTTCTATGTGCCTCCTTCCTTTCCTGACGATTGTCCCCCCAGGTCCCCTTCTGCTAAGGCCGCGAAATCTCCAGAGAAGCAGCTCCCTCTCATCCCATCGTGCCCTCCAAGCTCCGGCACTACAGGCTCGGAAGCTACCCACGGCGTGGGGTCAGCTAGGGCAGTTGGTTCGTCATCAAGGCACCTTGAGCTTGCGCCTTCGCCGTCATTTCTTCGCGGCCTTGCTCGGAGTGCAGCAGGCGTGCCAATGGCTCCTCCCTTGGTCACGGTTGGTGGCTGGCTAGCCTCGATCCTGGAGTCTTCTTCAAGCAGCGGACCTTGTTCGGTTCGGGCCCCTCACGAGGGTCAGCTGGCGCCTGGGGCCGTGCCAACCCCCAGCCCCCAACTGGGTGGTGGTGCGCCACTTGATGCTCCACCCGCAGCCCCCGAGGTGGAGGACAAGGTGGGCCAAGCGTTCGAGCTCGAGCGCGAGCATAGCATGGTCCGTCACGAGCTCTTCCAGGAGGCGATGGGCGCGATGAACCGCCTTGGTGAAGAGCCTGCTGGTGTCAACTCGCGTCTTGAGGCTGAAGGTCTTCGGTTGGAGGAGGAGCGGCGCAAGCTGCGAGTGGGCATCAACCTTGGTCATTATCATCGCGACCTCGAGAATGCGAAGGCTGAGGCGTCCCTCAAGATTGCCAATGAGGCCCGCTCGCGAGCTTTGGAAGAAGCTCACGAGGCTGATCGCCGCCGCGAGGCTGCGGAGGAGCACGTGTGGGAGCTCCAGGCCTAGAGCGCGTCCCTTGAGTAGCAGGTCGAGGCACGCGGGGCTGCCCTTACGTCGATGAGGGGGACGCCTGCGAAGGAAGAGGAGGTACAGTAGCGCGAGGAGACGCTGGCCCTGGAAGCCGTGGAGCGCAGCCTCGAGCTCGAGCGATTGGAGATGAGGGAGCGTCAAGTCGCTCAAGCTAAAGATGCTGTAGGGGCCCGCGAGGCCATAGTCGAGGAGGAGATCAACCGCCGGGTGGCCATGGTTCGCGTATATCTAACGTGCAGGTACGACTTGAAGCTGAAGCTTGCCGGTCAGGAGGGTGCGGGCAGGGCCGCCGCCCTCAGGCCCAGGTTGGACGAGGCCGAGAGGCGTGCGGAGGCCACAGCCGCCGCCCTGGTTACGGCGCAGGCGGACTTGTCCTATGCCCGCGTCGAGCTGCTTTCCCTCCGGAGACGAATTGACGACGCCGAGGCCGTCACTTGGCAAAACAGGGAGGAAGTGCTTCAACACCAAACGCTGGAGCGTGAGCATGCTCCTATGCTTCAAGACCTTCAGAACAAGGCCAACACCGCCCTGGTTTATATCACGACGAGAACGCCCTGACCCCTCATTCAAGTGAGTACGCCAGCCACCTGACCTTCTTCACCGAGGTGGTGACGCGCCTGGAGGCTCAATCTGCCAGAGCTCGGCAGCTTGTGGAGGAGAGGGGTCGTGGCCTGCTTCAGCGCGCCTTCTCCCATGTCTTCAGCCACCTTCTGAATGCCGACCCCAACTTCGACTTCGATGCCGCCATTGCCCCTGTACCCATGGCCGTCCGGGGTGACCTGGCGCGTTGGGTAGAGTACCATGTCGACATGTTGGTCAGGGCCTTCACCTCGGAGAACGATGGGGTGGTGGTCATCGCATACGAAGGTGACGTGGTCAACGACGGTGATGGGGGCATCGCCGATGGCGGCGACGATTCCGACGAAGATGTTGACGATGCGAGTGACGCGTCCATGGACGATGCAGCGAGCGATATCTCTGGCTGATCCCATATTCTCCTGTTGTTTTATTCTGCATGCAAAACTCGGGCGTGGCCCTTGGCAAACTTGTAAGAGCATTTTGAGAGGGGGAGCCCCTCGTGTAAGCAAATCGCAGTTTTTACTTTCCTATGCGATGTGGGTATGTGTCCTCATGAGCTCATGAAGCTGGGGGTGAGTTTCCTGATGTGGTTTACCTTAGTTAGCGCCAACTTAGGGCTGGGTCGTGAGGCGAGGAGTTCCTAAGAATCATGCGGAGCTTATCGCCCCGTTTGAGGGGGCCCCGCAAGGGGTGAGCACCAGGCGTAGTGCCAGCATGTGCTTTGCACGGTCCGACTCGCGAGGAGCTTTGCGAGGGAAAGGCGATGGACGTGAGTCCCAAACCAAACAAGATCCAGAAGGCGAGGAACGGCTCGAACGAGAAAAGGCACCCCCCACGCGCATTGATAAAAATTCAGCTTCAACTTAAGTCCAGAATCAGAAAGCAAAGCCACACGAAGAGAGGTCCAAAGCAAAAGGCCACATCCTGCACCTAGTCTAGTCTTTGGGTCTTCAAGTCTTCTCACCAGCGCGGAGCTAAGTGCTGTCCACTAGGCATGGGAGGGAGCCCCAGGGCGTGAGGCCGGCGCTCCTGAGACTTCGGGGTGTGTATAGCCCCAACTCATTATTACGTGAGAGTGTCATGGGCGGTGAGCTTCACAGGCACCGGGCCTTCTTCACAGGTACTGACCTTGCTTCATATCGCCAGACGAGGGCCCCGCCTTGCGCCACCCTTGACCTCCTTTGAGCCGACCAGAGACCAAGATGACATAAAGGAGGGAAAGAGGACGCCAGTGGTTCCCTCGGCGACCACGGGTCCTCTGCCGGGGGAAGGGTTGTTGAAGCCACCCCGGCAGAGGGCCTACCTCCGGGTGTCCCCTGGTTTCGCGTGCCTTGGGGAGGGGCCTTGCTCCTAGCTCCCTCCCGGCGGCCCCCAGCGTGTCTCCCTTGTTGAAATGGGTGCCGCCGTGCCAGGCTCGCCGATCGATGCTGCAACCTGATTCATCTGCAGCCCATGGTTAGCATAAGCCTGTTCCTGAGAGGTTAGCGGTACCCTATAGTTGCCGTCGCCGGTGCGATCGTTGTGGTTCTCCTATGGCTCTTGGAAGGCTTTGAATCCTAGTGCCCCTTCTCCCCAATCTTCTCCAACGAATGAGCCAATGTCGTCCTGTGGTGCGTTACCCTTAGTCCATTATGCGGGGCACATAGGCTTCCGGGGCCGTCACCCGGAACACCTCGCCGTGGTGCCCCATGCTCCATGTTGCTCCGCCCATGATGGCGTCCTGGGGATGATAATATGGCATCCGGCCGGGATCATGGGGGGTGATGCTTGCGCTCGTGCTTGTCGAGGGCGGCATGGGGGGGGGAGGGGGTTGGATCCCCCTACGACGTCGTCTGTGCTGATGTTGACGAAGCCCCCGGGCATAGTCAATGGCGCACATATGTGGTGAGGCTCACGGCGTGACCTTGTAGTCGCCTGGGGGGGAGTCGATAGCAGAAGGGTGGCGCCCACGACGCCGCTGCGTCCAGTAGCTTGGCAACACGCTCGAGTAGCGTGTCCCAGCCGCTCTCCATCAGCCTACATCGCAGCAGCTCCCTTGCCACTGTGAGTGCCGCCCGCATGTTCGCTTGCTCCCGCCGTGAGTGCGGCGCTGTTCCTGCGGCGTGACTCGCTACTCTCGCCGTGGCTCGTACTTGCTGCAGGGTGAGGGTGGATGATGCCTGGCCGCGCTGTCCATGCCTGGCGGAGCTTGTTGGCACCCGCACCGCTTGGGGTGCAGGGTCCAGACCTTCATGGGAAGGCGGCGCCGTCCGGGCCGGCCAAGCTTCCCAGCGGTCGGATCCGGCCCTTAGGTCGCCAGACATCATAGCCGGTGAACGTCGGAGAGCTGATTGGCGGAGAAGAAGCTCCGGTGCACCCCTACCTGGCACGCAAAATGTCGGATGTGGGGTTCCGGCTAACCCTTAAGGTTCGAACACTAGGGTGCGCGCAAAGTCTTTCCCTCCTACCGATCTACGCTCTAGCTCGCTAAGATCTTGCGGACGAACTCGAGGAACTCACAACATAGAAAGACACGGGGTTTATACTGGTTCGGGCCACCATTGTGGTGTAATACCGTACTCCAGTGTGGTGGTGGTGGATTGCCTCTTGGGCTGATGATGAACAGTACAAGGGAAGAACTGCCTCCTGAGGTTGAGGTGTTCTTGTGCGTATGAACTCTTGATCGGGTTGGATCAAGCTAAGATGAGATGAGATCCGGTCCCCTACTATGGTGGTGGCTAGTCCTATTTATAGAGGCCCTGGTCCTCTTCCCAAATATCGAGCGGAAGGGAGCCAACAACGGCGGGCAAATTTGAAGGGGGACAGCTAGTACGAGCCATCCTGACAAAAGCAGTCTTCGCCTGCACAAAGCTCTAGTGGTGACGCCGCCTTGGGCTCCACAATGACCTCCGCCTTGCCGTCCTCTTGGTCTTGGTCTCGTTGCAACAATATGGCAACCTTTGCATGATGCATCGGTACTCCGCGGCTGCGCCTGTTTCCTTAGCACCAAAGAGGAAACAAGGACGCTGCGCGCGCTGGCGCCCGCCTGGCGCCCTCCTGGTGTCGATCGTCATGGCTGACGTCATGAGAGCCTCGTGAGGTTCTCCCCGCCTTGATATCTCCGCTCCTCGCAAGCTTGCCTGACCAGGCCGCTCCAGAGGAGGTCTTGCGTCATCCGCCTCACGAGGCTTGGCCCCTCGCGAGGGTCTTGGATGCCTTGTTGATGAAGACGGGCCATACGGCCTGCTGGCTCAGCCACGCCATGGGCCACAGGCAGGCAGGTCTGGGGACCCCCATTCCCAGAACTCCAACAATTACAGAACTTGAGTCTCCATTATGCCATACATAACAACAAACCTCTCATGATGGACGACATGTTTCTATATCACGCATCACATTTATTTGAGCATTGGATATTTGGTGCTAACCAACACAAGAACGTGCGCATCATAATGGATGATGTGTACATATACCATGTACACACAATTTTCCCTTGGTCTTTGTTCTATGTAGGTACTCACGTATACTCGTCAACCTCTCAGTCCCAAGAGTTGACGAAACAAGCTCTTGAGAGCAACAATGACTTGGGATCCCGTGGACTATTCTTACCACCGTTCTCTTTGCACAACGACTTCGCGCATTCCTTTTACTTGGCTCTCACACGGCTATGGGCTATTTACCATTTGACCTTATGCCCATTATATCGTGTTCACTTTGCATGTTATGCCTATTTCTATGTCTTTGCCATGCAATTGTGACCCTTGTTTGCATTTACCCATGAGCCACCATTCTACTACTATGTGTATTTGCATGCTTGGTGTAGATACTTGTTGTTATTGCCATGTTTACCATGTGCCACATGATATTATGGATTCTTGTGTTGGGAGAGTCATGATGTTCCATTGCTATTTACCTAGGACTTCTTGCCAATACAATGATGAGACATTACTCATATCTTGTTTTCATGCTTGTCCTATGTCATGTGCATTATTCATGCCCACTATTTGCACACATGCCATTATTACCTCTAGTATGTTGCATCTTCGCACTACTAGCTTGTTTGACTTGATCACTAAGATTGCTTTCTATGTTGCATCACCCATGTTCCATTCTCATTTGCTTTCTTGGGTTGATGACATACATGTTCATGCCTCTCACATGATATATCTTGTTCATTGTCACTTGCCTCCAATAGTTGATCTTGAAGACTTGGACACTTTACTTGTGATGCATGCTTGTTTGATTGATCCTATTATATTTGGTTGTTCTAGCATCTTACGCCTACATACCATGAACTACACCCTTGTACTTTCTTACAATATGAATGATGAAAACACTTGGGTATTTTACCACACGAATGATAGGTGTTGCATTTGCACTAACCTCGTTTGTTTTTCCGAGTGTTTGTCATGTTCTTTTATTTTGAAGGATTCACAAGGCGTTACCATCATGAGATATATTGGTTATGTCAAGGCATATATGATGCGCAACTCCAACATCCTTGAGAAACTCCTAAAGGTGAACTCCTTCCATTTGAGCAATCCTCAAATATGCATCTTGGATGGGTCATTCTTTAATTGTTGTCTCCTCCTTGTCTACATGATACATCTATTGGATGGAGGACCGACATTGGAGATTAGCTCTATGGACCTTCACATTGAGGAGCGCTCAGACTTATTGGATGCACCTCCGGAACTCCACTCATGCCATGACATCGAGCATTGGTACAACAACACTCCTTTGACAAATTACACCAACACCTACATATTTGTTGATTGTGTGTTCAAATGTCATGCTCGATGGACATCTCATATTCATAACAAATTTGCATCTTATGCATGGATTGACTCACATTATGATTGCCTTGTTGCACCTTGTATCCCCATGTAATCCATGATATATGAGCTTGTGCACTTTCTTAGCAAATTTGTTGTGATCTTCCTTGATGGCATGTTCATACCTAATGATCACATTGCCAACCATCAATTGCATGATCACATACACATATTGAGCATCCATTTCCATGTTCATGCATTTGATACACCGTACCATTATGACATCATTTTGCACAATGGTTGCATTGATCATATTCACAACATATTTGTGTGCATAATGAATGTTTTTGCTCGCATGAATGCTTTACATCTCATTCCATATCATCTCACTAAGCTTCATGCATTATATCATGAGCAATCTTGCCGAACGGACTCATGCTTACTTGATGGACACTTTGTGTGCACTAACCATGGTATTTCCAAGTGTACTTTGTGTTTGCTCATTTTGCATGTACCACATACTGGAGACACCTTGGAGTACTTGGATTGCGCAATGCCTTCAACTCCTTCCAACTATAGGTTCGTCCACAACAATCGTTTCCATGGTGATGAGGATCACGATCCGAGGTCGGATCTTTCCCAAGGGGGGGAGATGATGCGCAGCATCCTACGATCATCCCCATGTACACTACGACGAGACCTCGACCTCGGGTATACACCATTGGACACAAGGTGAACTCATTCCTATGTCCTTTCCCTTTCCATTCTTCTAAGACATGGTTGCTACCTAATGCCAAGACACTACATGTGCTCAGGAACCAAGGACCGAAGGAAGAGGAACGACCAGCGTCAAGACTTGTGCAGAATCTCTGCCAAGCCCGGAACCTTGCCCGGACCTTCCGGTCTCCAGAACTTCCGGCCGACCCGGACCTTCCGGCCCCCGGACTCCAGCACAGCCCACACCGCGCCAACTCTCGGCTTACATCAGAACCCGCTCGGAACTTCCGGAGCCCGGAACTTCCGGCCTGCCTGCATGCAGAGTCTCTGGGCCGAGGCCCATGTACCTGTTTCGCCCCTCACTTATTTCGTGGCCCTAGACTATATATACTCCTCCACCTCCACCATTTTAGGGTTAGCGTTGTGTTAGCTCATATGTGAGATAGAGCTTCGCTCATCCATCTAGATCTACTCCATCGCGAGGGACCGTCACCTCTTCGGAGAAGATCCACTTGGATTCAAGACCCCTAACAGGAAGACCTCAAGACCCCTAACAGGAAGACCTCAAGACCTCCTCACGGAGAAGAACCAGTTACCTATGTATCGTCCTTTTTCTGGTTCGGATCGTGTATCTCTTTATGTTTCGAGGATCTAGCATATGTGTGACCCTATCTTTTTGGTTTGAGTGATTTGCTCTCGTGCTTCCCCTTGTGTTTCCCCTCATTTTCTCCTCGTGTTCTTCATGTTCTTCGTGGGATCCGCTCCTTTCATGAAAGATCGGGCGTATAGGGTTCTACCCCACATCAGGATGACCGTAGGATAGTCCACATCAACCTCTCACTCGCATCAGCATTGAAGCGGCGCACCGGCCAAGAGAGCGCCACCCGCGCCGCTTCCCGGGGCACGCGACTTCTCCAGGTTGAAAGGTCGCGATAGCCAGCCATGGCATGCATGTTAAAAGTTCTTGGGAGTCTGTGCTACAACTATCTATCCCCCCTCCTCATCAATATCTTCCAGTAGTGCTAGTACTCCATGGTGCGATCCATCGATAAGCAGACAGGAAAGTTATGGTATACTCGGTTTGCGGTGAGTGTCATGCCGAGTGACCGTGTGGGGTGGAGCCATGGAGGAGGGTGAGACACGAATGCGATAGACATGATTTAAACATTGGTTTTGCACAATGGCCCGATCCAATGAAACAAAATGTTTGTTTCTCTTCGTTTCCATTTTTTCTCCGGAAAATGGAAACTTTCCACTCCATTTTCATTCCTACTCCAAGGTTGCCCCGTTACAACATTCCATCAAATACAAAGGAAAACTAACACGCATGCTGATGCATCTCAATGATTCACATATCATAGCCAATATTTACTTCACAACTAAAGGCAAAACTTGTGAGAGTGTACAAAAAAACTACTTATGGGGTCACTACGAAGTAAACCCTAAACCCTAAACATGATTTAATTTCCTGGCTAGGTAGAACTTGTCGAAGGAAAGACAACTGGCACCCTCGGATTACATAATGCTTTTGTGCAGTTCCACTAAAATCTAGCTGAGCATCCCTGTTGGCAAAGATATTGAAGAAGTGTAATTAGAATAATAGTACTGGCACTAGTTCATGAGACATAAAGTCATCACAAATAGAAGCCGGTCGAAGTAGAGAAAGATCCACATGGAGATGGAGCTACGTGGGGAGCTGCGGCAGTGGAGCAAGCCGGCTCCAAAAGGAAGTACGTCGGGCTGTAGCTAGAAGGGCGGTTGGGAGGCGGCATCAGCCCATACTGTGGGGACCCCCGATCAGGACGCACCAACAATGGGTTTTCTCCCTCGCAGCTATCAACCACATCTACGTAAAACATTGTCCCTTTCCCCCAGCGGCGGGATCAGGCCGGATTTGTGACCAGCGGTGTGGCCACTGTCGTTCTATGCTTGTGAAGAGAGCAACCCAAGCAAGCAGGCTTGTAGCTTAGGCTCCTGCTAGTGTATATATAGTGGAGCGGTTTTCTTTTTCTCTCAATATCAACCATTTTATATTGCGTACGTGTCATTGAAGAGTGAAAATGATGGTTGCTTCTTCTGACTAACATAATGTGTGATTTGACTGCTCCTGAGTGGCCCCTACACGTACTCCCCCTACGTGTATGACCGTTCCTGAGTCTCACTTGTACTTATCTCTATTTTCTTCCATGACATGTAGACAAGATGCGCATAGAGGAATTTTGTTACTACTAGTACCTACTCCCTCCTTCTGGTTCACTACTAGTACTCCCTCCGTCCTAGCTTATTGGTCCCCTTTGTACTCAATTCGTGGGCTCATTTTCCTCAAGATATTGTCTTTACCAGTGTATTAATATCAGGGATGCATTCGTGAACAACGAATGATTAAACCTTGCATGCAACATTTTGACAAAGCATTATGAACATGTGAATGTGAGGGACTACAACCTCGTGCATGCATGCAGCAGTCACATGTACACATGGACGCAAAAACGCGAGCGATGCCCTAATGCATGCATGTTCTAGCACACGACGGAACACACGTGGTCATGCCCAAGTGCTCAACCTACACGTGCATGCACACACATACTCAGCCAGGGTGAGCTAGTGACTGTATAAACACCAGAAAATGTATATATTGAGCGCAATGAGCATATTATGAAGTCCACTGATCGTATTTTTACAAATATACAGTGACTGACAGTGTATTTATGTCGTTTCAAATTAAGCCATATTAACCAGAAAGGAGGAAGTAAGGACTAGCATTACTTTGATGTGTCCCGTCAAATTGCCGAACGAGGAGAAGCTTGCAGGACGGGAGAAGCTTGCGCGCGGTGGCTCGCGGGACAAGGAGAAACTTTTGACTAATGCAAGCTCTCCCTCGCTCAAGCGGTGGACGTGCAACATTTAACTCGATGTTAAATTGCCAGAAGCATACACTGTACTAGTACCATTATTGTTCGACTTCTCGAAGAGGCGAACAGCCAAGCGCAAAGTTTACTACTAGTACTACTATACAAGTATGTACTACTAGGAACCGAATGGTGGAGCATCTGCACTCTTATTTTATTTTAATCTGTGATAAAGCAATCTTCAAAACATCTGGTTCTCTTCGAGGGTTCTCGCATGTGATAATGTAAGTTGATTACATGGAACACTCGCCACAATTCTCGTTTAATTCTGGCTCCTATCCTGTTAGAAATAGGAGCACTTGGTAATATTTTCTCTTTTTTTGTTATTCAGCATGTAAATAGGTCAGCAGACCTTGCGGCGCATCTTTGTGCGAACCGTGCTTGCTGCACTTTGAATGTGATCGAGAGCTGGCTTGATGAAACACCTCGCTTCCTTCTTCTTTTTTTGCAGGGTACCTCACTTCCTAGTGACCAGTCTCTTGGCTGATCGTCCTAAGAATGCTTATATATATATATGAATAAAGCTCTCTCATTTACCCGCAAAAAAGATTAAGCCATATTAACCGGAAATGAGGGAGTATGGACTAGCAGTACTTTTTGGTGTGTCCTGCGAGCCAAGGCATACACTGTAGTACCTACCCTCTCCCAGGCGGTGGACATGTAGCAGTTCATTCGGTGTCAGATTTCCAGAGACATACACTGTAGCACCATCATTGTACATGCACGGGTACACTGATGGTACACGACCTCCATAGGTAAAGAACCGCTACACGCGCTCAAATTAGTATGTGGGCTGCCATTTCATACAGAAATGAGCTCCACCGTGTACCCGCGCGGGTGTGGCTGGGCACGAAGCGTGAGTACGTGCAACTATTCTCTTCGTGTACGTACACCACCTACGTGGGGTTGTGTGAGAGAGATACAAATGTAGAGAGGTATAGTGTGTGGGTTCATGCGTGTTTTGGGGGGGGTGTGATAGATAGACATGGAATATGTGTCGATGATATTTCAATCAAAAAATGTAACATATGCAATGTGTGTGAAACAGAGGCCTATATATATCATATATATAGAGGGGGCGATCCACAAGAAAAGGAGTGGAGGTATCATCAGGGTGAGGTATCCATACAATCGAAGAGAGGGATGATGTGTGTGTGCGCGCGCATGATCGATAAAGAGTGCCATCGAATTTGTGTGTGCCCATGTCAAAGATATAAGGTGGCTGGCCTACTAGAATGTGAGAGAGGACAGGTGCAGTTTATCTCTATGGCATGGATACCTACCTACAGCGCTCGACTATTGGTGTGTGTGTGGGGGGTGGGGGTGAGAGACCTAACTATAGAGGTACACTGGCTGGTATATGTGTGGAGGAGGAGAGAGACCTACCTTATGTATTGAGGGAGATCGATCGGCATCCATGCATATGTGTAGGAGAGGAATAAGGTTGGGAGAGAGATAGAGCTAGAGTGTCAGAGGGGTTGTGGTGGAGTTGCTTCTCACAAATGGTGGGAGAGGCTTGCTAGACAAACGGAGGGCACGCCTACAATACCAATAAGAGAGGGGATGCCTACCTATCTGTGCACGTGCGTGTGAGAGACGGGTCAGGAGGCATGCACAAATGATGAGGGGGGGGGGGTGATATGGCTATGGTAAGCGTACGTAACTACATAGGAAGATCAATCGTCCTTTGTCGGAGAAAGGAGAGACATAACTTGTGAGGTACATCGACAGATGCATGGGGAAATAGTTAAATCAACCTAGGTATGTGTAGGGAGATCGATTGGTATACATGCATGTATGTGTTAGAAGCAAATAAGGCCCAGAGAGAAGGATAGAGAGAGAGATGCATCTAGGAGGTGGTGCGAGAGGCATACTATATCAAGGGGGAGGAGTGTGGGAGTATGAGATTGACGAAAAGAGGGGTGGGAGTGAGGCATGGTCGGTGAGAAGATATGAGGGAAAGCTTGTGTTTGTGGTAGGCAGACCTAGCTAGAGAGGCATATCGATCGGTGTGTGCTGTAAAGAAGGAGCTGGGGGCCTACACACACCGTGGGTGAATGACCTAAAGTGAAAAGACGAATTTGCGTGATGAAGCTAGAGAATGCTGAGGGAGGGTGAGAGGGAGGCGGGCGTGTGCATGCACGAGAGAAAGTTAGCGCTAGCTACAAAGATAAGATGATTGTGTGGGTGTAAAAGACGAATAGAGATCATAATTCATTATAAAAACTGAATTCAGATATTTGAATAATTTATCATAGTGTTTTAAACCAACGCATGCGTGAATATATATCACTATAGGAATCAGCATATTTGTCGTTTGCCACGGTGGACCGCAAAGCACTTTGTCATCTGCCACTGACGGCAAAGCTGTTTGGCAAAGAGGGCTATGGTAAAGAGGTTCTTTGCCGACTGCTTCATCAAAGCGGAAGGCAAAGAATCTTTGCCGTCAGTGGCGGACGGCAAAGAAAACAGATGGCAACTAGTAGGCGTTAACCACTTTAGGTGGCTAATGGCAGCCTTTGCCGTCTGCCAGCGGACGACAAACATTCCTTCCCCTTTGTCGTCTGCTGGCATACGACAAAGTAACCAAATGGTCAGCTCCCAGGTTGCACATGTTGCTGCCATGTGTCTTCTTTGCCGTCCGTGGTAAACGACAAAGAACCCTTTGCTATTGGTGGCTGACGGCAAAGAGGCTGCATTATCTCTTTTTTTCTTCTGTTTTTTCTTATATCCAAGCATTTTCAAAGCAAATAGATGATATATATATATATATATATCACAGGGCAATTACAGAGCAAACATATAAGATATCCAACACATAACTTCATCATACATGCATAGTTCCATCCAAACATACCAAGTTCCATGCATAGTTCCATCATACATAGCAAGTTCAACATAAAGGCATCCAACCATATATATTACAATAGTTTCATCCAACGATACATGCATAGTTCAATGATACAAAAGAAACAAAGATAGAGATAAGAAGCACTCCATCAATGCAAGCTTTTGTCAAGTGAATGAAATCTGTAAAATGGGAAATAAGAAAGTTAGTAGAAGAAGATTAGAAGAAGAATAAGTAAGCATATTTAGGTAAAATGGAGGTAACCTAGCTAATTATGCCATTGTTTAGTGAACTAAGCATATTATGCCATTTTTTATATAAAGCAGCTTTGTATAGGTCATTATTGAGCTAACCTAGGTAACTAAGCATATTAGAGCTAACTTAGGTCATTTTGAAGAAGAAGAAGAAGAAGACTAGAAGACTATAAGAAGAAGAAGTCTAGAAGAAGAAGGAGGAGGAGCTTTTTACCCTTTTCCTTCTCATTCTTCTTCTTTTATTCTTTCTTTTTCTTCTCTTTCTTCTTCTATTCTTTCTTTTTCTCCTCTTCCTTGTTTTTCTTCTTCTTATTCCTTATTTGTGTCATTTTAGAACTTACATAGGTAATTATGCGATTTTTGAGCTAACTAAGCTTATTATGTCAATTTGGAGAAAAAAAGGTAGGTATAGGTCATTTTTGTGCTAACAGAAGTAATTATGCCATTTTGAGCTAACATAGGTAAAATGGATCATTTTGGAGCTAACCTAGCTAAAATGGATCATATTGGAGCTAACCTAGGTAAACTTGGTCATTTTGGAGCTAACCTAGGTAAAACGGATCATATTGGAGCTAACTTAGGTAAAATAGGTCATTTTGGAGCTAACCTAGCTAATTATGCCATTTTTGAGTTAACTAAGCATATTATGCCATTTTTGTCATAAGGAAGCTAAGTATAGGTCTTTATTGAGCTGACCTAGGTAACTAATTTAGCATTTTAGAGCTAACTTAGGTAAAATTGAACATTTTGGAGCTACTTAGGCTTATTATGTCATTTTCGAGGAAAATAAGCTAACTATATGACATATATGAGGTTACAAAGATTGTTATGCCATTTTAAACTTAAGTAAGCTAATCATGCCATCTTTTACATAAGTAAGCTCAGTGTATGTCAATATTGAGCAAACCTAGGTAACTAAGCATATTAGAGACAACTCAGCATATTAGAGCTAACTCAGGTCATTTCGGAGGAAACAAAGCTAAGTATAGATCATTTTGGAGCTAAGTAAGCTAATTATGTCATTTTGGAGGAAGATAACCTAACTCTAGGTCTTTATGCATTTCGTAAGCAAAACACTAGAGAAAACTTACTATCATCACGGAGGTGAAGCACCGCCATGGCTCGTGCCGGTACCACCACCTGGAGAAGGATCGTGTAATGCTTGTCTGTGATAAGGACATCAATACCATTGTTACACCCACAACCCCTGCTGCTATACATACTTGACTGATTACTAGAGCTCGCGCTTGAATTACCAGGTACTTTCGTTTCTTGGTAATGATTCTAATGTTTGTGAGAATAAGATGCTACCTAAATTGGATACATCTGTTTTGCTTACAAATGAAGGGCCTAGCTTGGACAAGAAAGATGAACCTTGGAGCAAGTTCAAGCATGGAGATGATGGCATGCCCAAGGGGAACAAGAACGGAGTTACAAGTGATGATTCCAGGACTTTGAAGCCACCATAATGATCGCATGAAGCCTTGGACAAAATATACAAGATGCCACTTCATAAATTTCGTCCAGAGGCTATTCTAGGTGCCGCATCACCTTCTTTTTGGGCCAGGCCCATGTAATTTCGAAATACTTGATTATAGGTTGTTTTTACAGTCCGTATGTGTGGGGAAACAAGAGTTAGGGTTGATTTCGGATCCATCCTCCAAGGTCCACGAAATTCCCCCCTCTTTCCTCCATATATATAGTCCTTAGGGTATCATTGAGATTCTGGGTTTTGTTTAGATTAAAAGTTCGCCATAGCTGCAGCTTCGCGTACTTCGTCTGTGTTGAACGACCAGACCAAGACATCACAGAACCCCACCTCGATCAATTAAGCTTTCATCTTATGTTCGCAATATCCAGATTGCAATATCAGTTTCTTGCTTATTCTTCATTTGCTTGCAAGAAATAGACCCTCATGGTCAGGTTGATCGTGCTCCGGCGTGGTCAATAGCATCTCGGAGTTGGTTTAGTGATTGCTAAGGAGCGACGTCCTTGCACGTTCGTAGTCGCATCGTCAAAGTCTACTCCAGCAAAACGATAATCACCTTCTCATCAAAAGACGATACAACTTTGCCTCTATCAAGTGGTATCAGATTTCCAGGTTGCTCGGTGAGATTTTACTGTTTTTCATAGTTTAGATCGAGTCTGTTCTTCATACCTACAGTCCATGAAAAAGCCAAAAATAGGGTTAGTTCATCATATCCAAACCAATCTGAGCCTCTGCATAGTCTTTTCAATATTTTGCTTTGTTGAATTTGCGGTTGCATCGTTGTGTCAAGTTGCTGGCCTTAGCGTCTAGTTTCCTTAGAGTTTCGAGTTCTGTTCACAAGTTGTCACACCGCCGCCGCACCATTGTCATTGCTCCTGCCATATACTACCACCACCAACATATTCCTAACCGATGCCATATACATCCTCCTGTCAACCACCAATACGAGTCCACATATACCACCAATCCGAGTCCACATATACATCCGCCTATCCACCACCAATCTGAGTCCACATATACATCCACCTGTCCACCACCAATCGGAGTTCACATATACATCCACCTGTCCACCACCAATCCGACTTCTTTTCATATTAGGTTTGTTTTTGAGATCCATCTATTTTCTGATTCGTATTTCCTTGCCTGAGTAGGTTTCCCACCAATGCTGCCATATACCACCACCACTGCCATATCATACCACCGCTACGATATACCACCACCGCTGCCATATCCCACCAACGCTATCATATCCTTCCACCATATATGCACGACCACTCCGAGTTCTTTCGTATTAGGTTTGTTTTCAAGATCCATCTATTTTGCGATTCATGTTTCCTTGCCTGAGTAGGTTTCGAAAAAAAGTCTGGAGACCCCCAGGCAGTTTTTAGACCAAAATTTTGGCAGGCGAAAAGATTGTTTTCCTATCCTGTTTTAGGCTTTTCTGAGTCTTTTGAGACACTCGCCATCATAGTGATTTTTTGTTGCACTTTTTCATCGTCGCTGCCCTGATTTCTAAAAAAATAGTCAAAAAAAGTTTGTGCCTATCCTGTCAATTTGACTTGGGAAGAGTTTTGAGACACTCGCCACTATATTGATTTTCCGCAAAAAAAAGAGGAGCGCAAAAAAAGTGCGCAAAAAAAAAGAGAGCGAAAAAATTCCGAGAGTGTGGTTTTCCCTTGTTTACGTGCCGCGCCGTGATTTTGTTAGTGTTCTAGGCTCGCGTCTCTAGTACGGTCTAACCTAGGACTAGCATAGTACCGTCGTTGAGCATTTATTCAATTTTGCATCTCTAAATTGATTATTGCTGACCCTTTTTCTACCATATTATAAGCCTTCCCAGCTCCACATACATCTACGTCGTGCGTTTGACTCTCCCTGGTAATCGCTCTATCCTTGCTTTGAGAGTTTTGACTACAACGGTTGCCGATCACCACGTGCTGCTAGGTAAGAACTGGTAAGAATTTGAGATTTGCTTGATGGATTTGTGACACATTGTCACTTTCTAATAGTCTGTAGGATCATATTCTTGTGTGTTTCTATTGCTGTGAACCATGGCAGGACAACAAGCCAATGAGATTGACTGGGAGAACATGTCGAAGAAGAAGCTTCATGATAAATTTAAGCAAATGTTGAGTCAACAGGTGCAAGACGTCATGGCCACCTTCGGAAAGGCACTAGAGGGGATTTCTGATGTTGAGAAGACAATTGACACCAAGGTGGACGCCAAGTTCAATGAAGTACTCACGCGTCTTCCACAACCACCACCCGCTGCACCTATCGCACCTCTATAACAACAACAACAGCAACATCGCTTCCAAATCAAGTGGGACGAGCATTGCGCATTCCCCTTGAGCCTGGTCAAAATTCTACTGCCACTGTATGTACTATTGATGCTTCTGTAGCTGCTGCTGCTACTGCAGAGGTGGAGGACCATTATGAGGATGAGGTTGATCAAAATTAGAACTACGTGAAACCACCACCATCACCACCACCACCAGGTTGTCCTCATGCATATCATCGCAACGGTAGGGCTGCACCACCACCTGAGGTACGAGATCACGACCATCTTGCTAAACAAAAATTGAATATTCAACCATTTGAGGGTAGATATGTTCCTGATATATATCTTACTTGGGAGTTAGAAACTGAACAACATTTTACATGTTTACAATATCCCGAGGAGAGATGTGGCCCTGCTACTATTTGTGCTTTCACTAGTTTTGCATGTGTTTGCTGGTCTAAACATTGTAGATTATATCCTATTCCAACTACTTAGGCTGCTATGAAAACCGCTATGCATACTCGTTCGGATCCACCATATTTTTAACGTGAATTACTTCAAAAATTGTAGCGTTTAAGACAAGAGAAAAATTATGTAGAAGAGTATTATCAGGAATTGCAAACTATGGCATCAACATGGCAAACACATAATATTATTTGTCATCATTGCAAGGGTGGAGGTCATTATGCGAGAGAATGCCCATCTAAGAGTGTGATGATTGTTACTGAGGATGGTGGGTGAGGGAGTCCTGGATTAGGGGGTCTCCGGACAGCCAGACTATATCCTTTGGCCGGACTGCTGGACTATGAAGATACGAGAATGAAGACTTCGTCCCGTGTCCGGATGGGACTCTACTTGGCGTGGAAGGCAAGCTAGGCAATATGGATATGCATATCTCCTCCTTTGTAACCGACCTTGTGTAACCCTAGCCTCCTCCGGTGTCTATATAAACCGGAGGGTTTTAGTCCGTAGGGCAACATACAATCATACCATATGCTAGCTTCTAGGGTTTAGCCTCTCTGATCTCGTGGTAGATCAACTCTTGTACTACTCATATTATCAAGAATAATCAAGCAGGACGTAGGGTTTTACCTCCATCGAGAGGGCCCGAACGTGGGTAAAACATCGTGTCCCCTGCCTCCTGTTACCATCCACCTCAGACGCACAGTTCGGGACCCCCTACCCAAGATCCGCCGGTTTTGACACCGACATTGGTGATTTCATTGAGAGTTCCTCTGTGTCGTCATCATTAGGCTTGATGGCTCCTTCAATCATCGATAGCGATGCAGTCCAGGGTGAGACTTTTCTCCCCGGACAGATCTCTGTATTCGGCGGCTCCGCACTGTGGGCCAACTCGCTTGGCCATCTGGAGCAGATCGGGAGCTACACCCCTGGCTATCAGGTCAGATTTGGAAACTTAAACTACACAGCCGACATCCACGGAGACTTGATCTTCAACGGATTCGAGCCCTTGCCGAGTGAGCCGCACGGTCACGATGAGCACGATTTAGCTCTACCATTGGACAGTGTTCGGGAGATCGCACCGACGACCGCTCCGACCCTCAATTCGGAGCCAATTGCACCATCCAGTGACGAGGGGATAGACCCCACCATGGAGGCCACACTCTCATCGGCGATCGAGCCGAGTATCGACCTTACCCTTCACGAGAGCCGTGACACCAAACTGCCGGATTCTTCCCCGGCCACGGACTCTGAACCGCCTGCGCCCTTGCCTATCGAATCCGACTGGGCGCCGATCATGGAGTTCACCTCCGCGGATATCTTTCAGCACTCGCTCTTCGGTGACATACTGAAATCATTAAGGTCCCTCTCCCTGTCAAGAGAGTCCTGGCCGAACTATGTTTGACAGGATTGGGATGCGGATGACGAAGAAATTCACCGCCCACCCACCACCCACTTAGTAGCCACTGTCGACGATTTGACCGACATGCTTGACTTCGACTCCGAAGACATCGACGGTACGGACGACGATGCAGGAGACGAACAGGAACCACTACTCACAGGGCACTGGACGCCCACTTCATCATATGATGTATACATGGTGGACACACCCAAAGAAAACGACGACGAGGAACGGAAGTGTCACAGCCCCAGATCAACCCTTGCTTGTCTTTGCATCATCATCTTGCATCATGATTAAATCCCATTAAAATTTGAAATGGGGATTTCCTAAACCCTAGCACTAAAGGAATTAACTAGGTTCAAACTTAAAAATTTTCAATGAACCCAAAATGCCTTCATAAATGTTCGCCATCTTTGGTCCTGGCTAAACCTTCTGCCAAAAATGGTTTCATATTTTTGGAGGCTATTCTGGATTTTTGAATTAAATCATAAGTATTTGAATTTGGACATTTAAATTCTATAAAATATTTTAAATGTCCAAATAATCTTGAAAGCATTTGAGGGCTATTGGAAATAGTTTCAAAAGTGCCTACAATTATTTTCAGGATTTTATGAAATGAATTAGTATTTTTACTAATTCAAAACAGAATAGAAAAAAAAATAGAAAAAAGAAACTAAATTAAGAGAGAAAGAGAGTAACCTCACCTGCAGCCCAGCCCACCAGGGGCACGCTTGTCTTCTTCCCCTTGCCAGCGCACGAAGCAGCTCGGTGGCGAGCGCCGCAGACGCGCCTGGCCACCTCCTGCTTGCTGCCGCCTCCCCGACATCGCCCTGGAGATACCACGCCCCCCAGGCCCTCTCAGTCTCTCCCCGTGCTCCTCTCCCTCCTCTGGCTCTCCTCCTGCACGCACCCGAGAGCCATCGTCGCCGCCGCTCGCTGTTGTCGTGGCCACGGTCACTGTCTCGCCTCGCCGATGTGCTCAGACGCTCCGCCTTGACCCCCTCTTCCTCTCCACCGCGCCGCGCCCCGCCAAAAGCCCTGCAGCGCCGTCCCCGACATCTTCTTCAACCTCTGGCCGCCGGCGAACTCTTCGGGGATTCACGAGCTTCAGCTCGTCCTCGGCCTCGCCGTTGCCTCTACTGGACTCGCCGTGAGCCCCTCTTCCTTTCCCCTCTTCTCTCGTGCTCGCACTCGTCCCCTAGCTCCATTTCCCACTGCGGCCGAGAGCATCTCACCGCCGGCCATGGCGTAGCCGTGGCCACAGCCGCGCAAGCTCACAACGGAGCGCGTCACCATGTTCAGGAAGCCCCCAGGAGCCTAACGCACACACGCACTCGCTCCGACGTGCACTGTAGCACCAACCCCACAATCACTCGAACTCCGGCGCCACCCCGAGCTCGTTTCTGGCGAGCTCCGACCGTCCCCGCTGCCGCCACATGCAACACTGGATGCGGGTGAGCTCCAGCTCCCCGTAGATGGCCTCGGCCGCCCGTTTTGTCGCCGGCAGGTTTGACCCCCCCCCCCCCCCCCCGCTGACCGGGATGACCAGGGTGGGCCCTGTTTGACCCACTGGTCTATGACATGCGGGCTCCACGCGGCTAATTAATCTAGTTTAGGTTTAAATTTAATTAGTTTAACTTAGGTTAGTGCTAATTAAACTAGGTTAGTTTAGTTAGACACTGGCCAGTGGACCCCACTGTCAGGATTGACTTGGACCAGCCCCTTTGACCCGCTGACGTCATGCTTACACATTGCTGACGCAGTTAATCGTTTTCTGGATTAAAAATAATTCAGAAAATTCCAGAAATTAGTATAAACTTCTAAAATTCATAGAAATTCAACCGTAACTCCAAATGAAATAAATTATATATGAAAAATGATCAGAAAAATCCAAGGAATTTGAATATGGCATTTTCATGCATGTTTGAACAACTTAACCTCAATGTTTGGTCCAAAACATGGTAATGCACTATTTGAACTCATAGTTTGAATTTGAATTTGAACCTAGTGTTGAAACCGACTCCATTTAACTTGTTGCTAGTTGCATTAGCTCAATCAACAACATATTGCCATGTCATGATCATGCATCATATTGTTGCATCGCATTGATTGTGTTCTTCCTCGTTTGCCGGTAATTGTCCCCTCTTAGTAGACGCTGCTCCGATGCTGTGATCGTTGACACTAATCAAGACCCAATGTTATCTTCAGAAGTGTCAGGCAAGCAAAACCCCCTTGATCATTCCGATACAATCCCACTCTCTCGCTCCTGCTCTCTTTTACTGCATTAGGACAACAACGAATCATCTGTTACTTGCTGCGGTAGTTGAACCCCTTATCCTCTGCATGACCTGTCATTGCCACAATAAATAGATGAAACCCACTAGCATGAGTAGGAGTTGTTTGATCCCTGATGTGCCTACTCATTCATGCTTGTTTGTCATGCCTGCTATTGCATAGAATCGTGTCAGGTCTGGTTCATCGGGGATGAATCGGAGGTGTGTGAACATGTCTTACTGTGTGTGAGCTAAGTGTGTGAACACGATTTGGTAAAGGTAGCGGTGAGAGGCCATGTAGGAGTACATGGTGGGTTGTCTCATTGAAACCGTCCTCAGGAACTGAGTTCTGTGTTTGTGATCCATGAAACAGCTACTACCACACATTGGGCCCTGAAATATGACCCCGGTCAACTTACTGACCCCTCTCGTCCTCTGTCCAGGAGTTGCAACTAGTTTCTAGTGTTTATAAGATATGTGTTGGAGGCCGTGTGTAGTGCTGACCCTAGGGGTGGGCTATGATGCGGTAGATACACCGTGGCACGGTGTACCAGGCGCCCGTTTGGTGTCGGGAACCCTGCACACATCGTTTGGGGCTGTGAGCGAAACTCCAGCCGGATCTCCTCGCGGATGGAACCCGAATAGGTGATAAACCTGGACTAGAGACTTGTGTGGTTAGTCAGGTCATGGTCTACACCCACGTCGGCTTTCGCTTGAAGTCTACCGAGCACATGTCGTGTGCAAACGCTAAGTGGTGGAAACATGTGTGACGAAGTACACCCCTGCAGGGTTATAAATGATCTATTCGAATAGCCGTGTCCGTGGTAAAGGACGTCTGGGTTGCCTATAACAGTTCATTGACAAGTGAAAGTGGATACTCTAAAACTTGCAAGATAAGTGTGAGTGCTGTGGATGGCCTTCTCGTAGGGAGACGGGAGCGGATCCATAGTGGTGTATTGAATGGTGAATATGTGGACTCGTGTGCGCCACCTCAAAAGAGTTGCTTGCAGTCGTAGTTCAGGTTAGCCATTGAGTCAAAGCTGGCTTGCTGCAGTTAAACTCCACCCCCCCCCCTTGTTGATAGTGATGCATATGTAGTTTAGATCTGATGTAAGTCTTGCTGAGTACCTTTGTACTCACGTTTGCTTAATTTATGTTTTGCAGAGAGATTTCAGTCTCGCTAGTAGTTCCGCGTGGACTTCGACGTTTAGCTTGATACCTCAGCTACGATCTTGTGCCCTCGGCAGGATCTGGTAGATAGTCAGGCTTCTTAGCCTTTTTCATTGTAGATGTCTGTACTCAGATATGTTAAGCTTCCGCACGTGCTTGAATTGTAAGCTGTGATTGTTGGGTCATGAGACCCATGTTTGTAATATCTCGCTCCTCGGAGCCTAATGAATAAATACTTGAGTTGTAGAGTTATGTTGTGACGCCATGTTGTATTTACACATATCGAGCATATTGTGTGTATGATTGAAATGCTTGGTATGTGTGGGATCCGACAATCTAGTTGTTTATCCTTGGCAGTCTCTCTTATGGGGAAATGTAGTCTAGTGCTTCCATGAGCCATAGTAGTCCGCTACAGCCCGGCTCACCGGAGTCCTGTTAGCCCAGCACTACTGCTCAGGACACTTGACTGGCCGGCATGTGTTTCACTTCGTTCCTGTGTCTGTCCCTTCGGGGAAATGTCACATGGTGACATCCAGAGTCCTGCCTAGCCTGCTATAGCCCGGGTTCCCGGAGTCCTGTTAGCCCAGTGCTACATCCCGGATTCACACGCTGCTGACCGACACGCTGGATGTGAATCATGTATGCCTGTCCCCATGGGTTAGTGCCGCCTTGGGTTCACGACTAGCCATGTCGGCCTGGGTTCTCTGTCATATGGATGCTAGCGACAATATCATATACGTGAGCCAAAAGGCGCAAACGGTCCCGGGGCATGGTAAGGCGACACCCGTGGGAATACCGTGTGTGAGGCCGCAAAGTGATATGAGGTGTTACCAGCTAGATCGATGTGACTTGGAATCGGGGTCCTGACAGGAAGGACGCAGTGAAGGGTTGTTCCCTCGAGAAGCAGTCAAACCGGCGGCGTAAGCGCCGCTCCAAATCCCGCCTCGGCAGAAATAGCGATCATATAGACCCAGGGATAGAGCAGGGTGAACCATCGCCCGACCACGGCAACACAAAGAGTCAAACCGAACAGCCCGACTCCGTCGGAGATAATAATCCGGACGACATCACACCGTGCAGGCACCCGGAGCAACAGAATTCCCATCAAAGGTTGTTGCCACTGCGAGAAGTCTGAAAAAGCAGAAGCAAAGGCTCAGGGCTGCACAAGACACACTCAGAATCAGATGGAGTGAAGGACTCAACACTACAGCGAAGTACGGCGGTAATCGCCACACCAAGAGCTACCCGAAGCGAAAGTTGCTACCTGAATTCGATGAGGAGGCCTTAGATCCCCCGCAACCAAAAAACAAAACGGCCACCCGGTGGGATAGACGACCTTGTGGCCAACATAGAGCGGCAAACGACACCGCACATAAGCCAGTACGCGATCCACGTGAGGGCTCGCATCAAAGGGACGGCGCAACCAGATCCATCTACGGGCCATGCAAGCGCGCTTCATCATGCAATGCAACACAACAAACATCCCAACACCACGGTACACCCAAATACAGGGGTGTCGCACACCCCCTATGTTTCACCGATGAGGTGCTGGACCATGAATTTCCAGAGGGATTCAAACCCATAAACATAGAGGCGTATGATGGAACGACAGACCCTGGGGTATGGATTGAGGACTACATCCTCCATATCCATATGGCTTGAGGAGACGATCTCCATGCCATCAAGTACTTACCCCTCAAGCTCAAAGGGCCAGCTCGGCACCGGCTTAAAAGCCTCCTCGAAAACTCCATTGGAAGCTGGGAAGAGCTCGAAGACGCCTTTCGGGCAAATTTTCAAGGGACCTATGTCCGACCACCGGATGCAGACGATTTAAGTCATATAACTCAACAGCCCGGAGAGTCAGCCCGAAAGCTTTGGAACAGGTTCCTCACTAAAAAGAACCAAATAGTCGACTGTCCGGACGTCGAAGCCTTAGCAACTTTCAAGCACAGTGTTCGAGACGAATGGCTTGCCAAACACCTCGGCCAAGAAAAGCCGAGAACAATGGCAACATTAACAAGCCTCATGACCCGCTTTTGCGCGGGTGAGGACAGCTGGTTAGCCCGATGCAGCACCAGCGACCCAATTACATCCGAAGTCGACGACGGAAATGGGAAATCACGACGCAGCAAAAACAAGCGCCAGAATAAAGAAGACTGCCCGAAGAGCACGGCGGTAAACGCTGGATTCAGGACCTCTCGGCCAGGTCAGCAAAAGCTGCCCTCCAAAGGAAACAGAGACGAACTGTCCAGCCTAAACAAGATTCTAGACCAGGTATGTCAGATCCATAGCACCCCCGATAAACCTGCAAAGCATACCCATAGAGAATGTTGGGTATTCAAGCAGTCCGGCAAGCTCAACGCTGAACATAAGGGGCAAGATACATCAAGCGAAGACGAGGACGAGCCTCGCAAGCAAAGCACTGGGGAAGAGAAGAAATTCCCACCAAAAGTCAAAACAGTAAACGTATTACACGTGAAAAAGGGGAGAAACAAAGCGGCACTCCTAGAGACACATGCCCCAGGGCCTATCACCGCGGAGTTCTGCCACTGGTCGTCCCAACCGTTCACCTTCGACCATCGGGATTACTCGGCAAGTATCCGGCGTGCAGGATGGGCTGCCTTGGTATTAGACCCAATAATTGACGGATACCACTTCACACGAGTCCTGATGGACGGCGGCAGCAGTCTAAACCTGATATATTAGGACACAATCCGCAAAATGGGGATAGACCCAACAAAAATTAGCCACGGCAATACTACCTTTAAAGGAGTAACGCCAGGCCCAGAGGCCCATTGCACGGGCTCCCTGCTACTAGAGGTTATATTCGGCTTTCCCGATAACTTCCACAGCAAAATTAACGTTCTACATCGCTCTGTTCCAAAGTGGTTATCAAGCACTACTCGGACGCGAAGCTTTCGCTCGCTTTAACGCAATACCGCATTACTCTTCTCTCATGCTTAAGATGCCCGGTCCACGCGGCATCATTATAGTAAATGGAAATATTGAGCGCTCCTTGCGAGCGGAGGACCGCGAGGCTGCCTTGGCAGCCGCACACTAAACGGCCTCACCAACTAAAGCTTCTGACAGGTCGTTAAGACCACATACGCGGTTAGACGAGTCCGGCACAGCTATATGTAATTGATACAGGTTTGATGGCTATACCCCTATTACAATACAAGGGGCTCAACGCGCGCAAACAAGTGGCAATTAGGCTTAACTTTACTCATCTTGAATTGTACATGGTTTCTTTCGTATAACCTACATTTTTGCACGACAACTTGTCAACTAAGTTCCTCTCTTTTACAGATGACCATCGTGCTACACCCGTCCAGGATACGGCACAACGGAGACACAGGCGCAGACGTGTAGCAGGGACCCGTTCCAAGGATTCTTTTTAGATTAAGACCCTGCGTAAACCTTTTTTACTGCCTCTTGTTGATACACATCCCCCGGATTCTCAGTACAATTGAGAAGGATGTTGACGTATTGGCATGTGGCCACGTCAGAATATTGCACATACCTGGACACCAGGGGCTTATTACAAAGGGCACTGCTTAAGCCCGATTTACACCATAAAGACCGAATACCTTAGGGAGTGTTCGGTGTCGCGAGTTTGGCCTTATATGCATCAGCTCTGAATCATGTCTTTGGTAAAATGTTGGGTTTGCCCGGCTCCTATGTTTTGTTGCCTTACATTCCGCTCTATCAGCTAAGGCGGCACTAGGAGAACTACTGCGATTGTGCCATGGTTCATCCAGACGAGCACCTCAGTAGAGAAAGCCGAAAACTGACTATCATGATATAGCATGAGACTGGTCAACCACTCGATGACCTAGAGGAATCTTCGGGATTCCTCCTCCTTAATGAAGGGTCCTTTCCCGGCCAGGCATGTACGAGCCCCGAATCCGGATGAGCGCGGAGCCACCAGGGCCTATATAGTAGCCCCACTGTCAAACTCCTCTGGCTAAGTTAAAGTGTTAAAGCATTATAGTCCGGTTGCCTAGTTCGCTGCGCTATCACCTCCTTAATGGACCAAGATGTTGGATCAAGTGTGAACATGCGTCTTCTGCGAACACCCCCGCATTATATGCATGGGGGCTGAAGCCGACGACTGCCATCTTTCAGGTTATAAACATATATACATACACGGCCGCAGAGGAGGCATCATAGTACTTTCGGGCAAAAGTATAAACATAGCCTTGATAAACTCAATGGACATTGTTTTTACAATGGGAATACATGTCATTCAAACATAATATTCTTCGAGCACTAAGCCTCTATCGAATGAGCGCCTTCAAGGACTTCTCCAAAGTAGTGCTCGGCAGCCACTCGGCCTATGGCCGAACCCTGTGCAGCAACAGTGGTGGCCTCCATCTCTGCCCAGTCTGTTTTGACACGGGCAAGGGCCATTCGCACACCTTCTATGCACGCTGATCTCTTTACAGCATCGATGCGTGGCACAGCTTCAAGGAATTGTTGCACTAAGCTAAAGTAGCTACTCGGCCTTGGCCCTCCTGGCCATAGGTGATCCACAATGGACCTCATGGCAAGTCCAGACAACCTATGGAGCTCGGCCCAACTGGTCAATCGCTCATTCAGCAGCAGCGGACGGACTAGAGCGTGAAACTGTGACCAGAATAGCTTTTCCACTTCGGGACCTTTCTGATCCTTGAAGTACTCGGCTGCATCAGCGGCACTTGCAGCCAAATCCATGTACGCTTCCGCAGAACGCCATAGCCGGTCCAAAGGAGCATACTTCGGATCTCCGAACTTAGTCCGCAACAAGAAGGGCTTCCCAGACACGATATCTGCAGCTTGATTCAGCTCCTCCTTCGTCTCTCTAATTTTGGAGCGGGCTTCCTTGGCAGCCACCTGGGCCTTCTCCAGGTCCGTCGCCTTCGCCCGGTTTTCCTCTTCAAGAAGCCGGTAACGGTCGCAGCATCTTTTAACTTTACGACCATCTTGGCAATCTTTTCTTTGCTCTCACAATGTGCGGCTTGTTCGGCCCTTAACTCTTCGGCCGCCTATAAAGCGGCCGCATTGCTACTCCTCGCTTGCTCCTTGGCTCGGGCAAGCTCCGCCCGAAGGGTCTCCATGGTGGCCGCTCCATCTGCAGTCACAATATATTAAAGATACTGGCATCATGCTGCTCTTATTATGTGATGATCACTAGAAAAATCACTCACCCTGTGCCTCGTCAAGCCGCTTGTTGACAAGCACGATGTCGGCATCTGCCGCATCCAGTTGCCGCTTTAGTTCGGCAAACCCATCAGTATGGCTAGCCACCGGAGCTTCAACCACCTGCACATAAAGGCGGTCTGGTTATTACCTGGGACTATGATCCTCTATTTGCCGCAGTTCTCGACGACAACCAGAGTCTCAGGGGCTACTATCTGCATGGGCATACCTAACTTATGCGATACTATTAAACGGCATACATTATTTTACGTACCTCGAAGCCTTTTAGCAGACTCATAAAAGCTTCGTGCAAACTGCTTTCGGCGGATGAAATCCTTTTAATTACCGTGCCCATTAGCGTACGATGCGCTTCCAAGACGACAACTTTCCCCAGAAGATCCTTCAGCGCGTTCGACCGCACACAGTACGGACCCTTGTTGTCGCTCTCCTCAGGAGCCGGATACTAGGGATGCCGGGCAGCCAAAGGGTTATCCTCTAGCGATATTGGATCCGGAGATACCCTTCGCGACGACACTTCAAGGTCGCCCGCTTCTTGAGCTGGGGAGTTCGGGGGAGGCGTTTCGCTCTCCATCATCTCCGGAAGAAGATCCCCCGAAGATGAACTCTATCGAGAAGGGCTGCGATCCAGACTACAATTTACAAGCATCGGTTATTGCATTCGGAAGTAAGGTAGGATATCTTCACTATTAAGTACTTTTTGATTACTTACAACTCGGTAGAGAGCTGATCCCCGTGCGAACGTTGTGCGGCAAGAATACCCTCCGAGGCAGGACCATCTGGCAGAGATTTCTTCTCCCGTTTGGAAACCTTAGTTTCTGGATCTTCAGAGGTAGTCCTCTTCCTTCCCCGGGGAGAGAGAATGTCATATTCTTCCCCTTGGTTATCCTCCCTCGCGGAGGCACTCACTCCCTCGATTGGAATAGGTAGCAATGGAGGCCCGCTTTCGCCCTCTTTATTCCCCCCTTCATCTTCCTTTGAGGGCACTAGACAAGGTGCTGGCTCGAGCATCTTTTCCAGCACCGGATTGTCCAAGCCTTCAGGAAGGGGGGCCGAACACCGGATCATCTTTGCCTTTGTTATCCAGTCCTGGTCAAAGAGCGATTCTTTAGAATGATGTCATGATAAATAAAAGGACGGTGTGTTCAGCCACGGGATTGCTTACTTGGGCAGCATGGCGGTTGCAGCTCAGGCCCATGTCCTCGCTAGTGTCCGGACACTCTATTTGGGGTCCGAAGAACGATTTGTACATCTCCTCGTGCGTTATGCCGAAGAAATTCTGAATAGTGCACGGTCCTTCCGGGTTGAATTCCCACATGCGGAGGGGCCGACGTTTGCAAGGCTGGACTCGACGAACTAGCATAACTTGCATTACCATAACCAGACTGAAATCTCCCTCGAAGAGATATCGGATATGGCTCTGCAGTATTGGCATGTCCTTGGCTGGACCCCAGCTCAGCCCCCTGCTGATCCATGACATCAGTTGTGGTGGAGGGCCTGAGCGAAAGGTTGGGGCAGCTACCCACTTGGCACTTCAGGGAGCTGTGATGTAAAACCACTCTCGTTGCCACAATCCGGACACCTCTGGAAAGGAACCCTTTGGCCATGGAGCGTCAGCAATTTTGCTTATTAGAGCACATCCGCATGTTGCGTACTGCCCCTCGACCATCTTCAGCTTCACATCGAATGTCTTGAGCCACAAGCCGAAGTGAGGGGTAATGCGGAGGAAGGCCTCACAAACGATAATAAATGACGAGATGTGAAGAAGGGAATCCGGGGCCATATCGTGAAAATCCAGCCCGTAATAGAATATAAGACCCCTAACAAAGGGATCCAGAGCGAGGCCTAGTCCTCAGAGGAAGTGGGAGACGAATACAACGCTCTCGTTGGGTTCGGGAGTAGGGACTACCTGCCCTCGGGCAGGCAGCCTATGCAAAATTTCGGCGGTCAGATATGTGGCCTCCCTCAACTTCTTGATGTCCTCCTCCATGATGGAGGAAGGCATCCACCAGCCTTGAAGGCTGGATCCAGACATGATTGAAGGTCCGAAGCGCCTGACCTGGGCTTTGGGTGTTAGAACTCGAGGCGAGGGAAGGATTCGATTGAGCGCGGGAGGGAAAAAAGAAAAAGCCCAGTCCCTTTATAAAGGGGATGAATATCAGGCGTCCTCCTCGTGGCCGTTCGAGACTTACCTAAGATCTAGGAGTCATACCAACAGGCATGGTTGGGTTACCCACGTTTTTATTGATGAGAATCTCGTGATAAGGGGAACACAATCTCTGCTTTGACAAGACGTGTCAAGAAACCGCCTCCCATTATGTGCGGGGCTGGTTAAAGAAAAACGGTTCAAATAATTACCGGGCCGTGGCGTAATGTCATGCTGCCAAAACGTGTCGGCAGATTAGATTTGGGGAAATATTATTCTCTCTACGGTGGTACGTGGAACTTATTTTGCAGGGTCGGACACTATCCTTGTATTCAAACTCTTCCGTGGTGTATTCGGAGGAGGAACCCGCCTTGCAATGGCGAAGACAACACTGCGCGCCGGACTCATCGTCATTGAAGCCTCGTTCAGGGGCTACTGAGGGAGTCCTAGATTAGGTGGTCTCCGGACAGCTAGACTATATCCTTTGGCCGGACTGCTAGACTATGAAGATACGAGATTGAAGACTTCGTCTTGTGTCCGGATGGGACTCTACTTGGCGTGGAAGGCAAACTAGGCAATACAGATATGCATATCTCCTCCTTTGTAACCGACCTTGTGGAACCCTAGCCTCCTTTGGTGTTTATATAAACCGAAGGGTTTTAGTCCGTAGGGCAAGATACAATCATACCATAGGCTAGCTTCTAGGGTTTAGCCTCTCTAATCTCGTGGTAGATCAACTATTGTACTACTCATATTATCAAGAATAATCAAGCAAGACGTAGGGTTTTACCTCCATCAAGAGGGCCCGAACCTAGGTAAAACATCGTGTCCCCTGCCTCCTGTTACCATCCGCCTTAGACGCACAGTTCGGGACCCCCTACCCGAGATCCGCCGGTTTTGACACCGACAGTGGGTATGAGTCCACTAGTGATTATGATGAGGAGACTTTGGCTCTTATTACAAGTGAAGAACATTGTGGAGATGATTCTGATCATGAGACGCAATACATGGCTCCTGACGACGCTGACAGGTATGAATGTTTAGTTGCTCAACGTGTTTTGAGTGTGTAGGTCACACAAGCTGAGCAAAATCAGAGGCATAATTTGTTCCACACAAAGGGAGTTGTGAAGGAATGTTCTGTTCGCGTCATCATAGATGGAGGGAGCTGCAACAACTTGGCTAGAATGGAGATGGTGGAGAAGCTATCCCTCACCACAAGACCACATCCACATCCTTACTACATCCAATGGTTCAACAACAGTGGCAAGATTAAGGTAACACATACTGTTTGTGTGCTGATTATGTTGATTGTGATGTGGTACCTATGCAAGCATGTTCCTTGTTACTTGGTAGACCATGGCAATTTGATAAAAATCCTGTACACCATGGTAGAAACAATCAGTATACTCTTGTTCATCAGGGTAAAAAAATTAATTTGCTTCCTATGACTCCTAATTCCATTTTGAAAGATGATATTAATAGAGCTAATAAAGAAAAACAGGAGAAAAATAAGAGCGAAAATCAGATTGTGGCAAACGAATTTGAGCTACAAATGAAGCCTAATAATAGACCATCTAGTGTTGCTTCTAAAATTAAATTGAAAAGTGCATGTTTACTTGCCACCAAGTCTGATATTGATGATCTAGATTTCAGCAAATCTGTTTGCAATGCTTTTGTGTGCAAAGAGGCATTATTTTCTTTCGAGGATGTATCGTCCTCTTTGCCTCCTGCTATCACTAACATTTTGTAGGAGTTCGCTGACGTCTTTCCACAAGAAGTGCCACCAGGATTACCACCTATTCGTGGGATTGAGCATCAGATTGACTTAATTCCCGGTGCCTCGCTGCCAAACCGTGCGCCATACCATACCAATCCAGAGGAGACGAAGGAGATTATGCGTCAAGTATAGGAGCTGCTCGACAAGGTTATATACGTGAATCTCTTAGTCCTTGTGTTGTTCCTATTATACTAGTGCCAAAAAAGGATGGTCCGTCGCGTATGTGTGTTGATTGTAGAGGCATTAATAATATCTATTCATTATTGTCATCCTACTCCTAGGCTAGATGACATGCTTGATGAATTAAGTGGCTCTACAATATTATCCAAAGTTGATTTGCATAGTGGATACCATCAAATTCGTATGAAATTGGGAGATCAATGGAAAATAACATTTAAAACTAAGTTTGGATTATATGAGTGGTTAGTCATGCCTTTTGGGTTAACTAATGCACCTAGTACTTTCATGAGATTAATGAATGAAGTTTTATGTGCTTTCATTGGACGATTTGTGGTAGTCTATTTTGATGATATACTGATTTATAGCAGATCTTTGTTGGAACATTTGGAACAGTTACATGCTGTTTGTATTGCTCTACGTGATGCATGTTTGTTTGGTAACCTTGGGAAGTGCACCTTTTGCACCGGCCCAGTATCTTTTCTTGGCTATGTTGTTAATCCATAGGGAATTGAAGTTGATAAAACCAAGATTGAAGCTATTGAGAGTTGGCCGCAGCCCAAAACGGTCACACAAGTGAGGAGCTTTCTTGGCCTCACTGGATTCTATAGGCGTTTTGTGAGAGATTTCGGCACCATTGCTGCACCTCTCAATGAGCTTACAAAGAAGGGTGTGCCTTTTGTTTGGGGTACTGCACAGGAAGAAGCCTTCACGGTATTGAAAGATAAGTTGACACATGCTCCTTTAGTCCAACTTCCTCATTTTAATAAGACTTTTGAGCTTGAATGTGATGCTAGAGGAATCGGATTAGGAGGTGTGTTATTACAAGATGGCAAACTTGTTGCATACTTTTCTGAAATATTGAGTGGGCCTAGTCTGAATTATTCTACTTATGATAAAGAATTATATGCTCTTGTTCGGACTTTAGAAACATGGCAACATTATTTATGGCCCAAAGAATTTGTTATACATTCTGATCGTGAATCCTTGAAACATACTAAAAGTCAAGTTAAACTGAATCGTAGACATGCTAAATGGGTTGAATTCATTGAGACTTTTCCTTATGTCATTAAACACAAGAAGGGTAAATAAAATGTTATTTTTGATGCACTGTCTCGTCGCTATACTATGCTTTCACGACTTGACTTCAAAATATTTGGTTTGAAGACCATCAAATATCAATATGTGCATGATGCTGATTTTAAAGATGTAATGCTGAATTATAAAGATGGAAGAACGTGGAACAAGTTCGTTGTTAATGATGGATTTCTGTGCCGTGCTAACAAGCTATGCATTCCAGCTAGCTCTGCCTTTTGTTGTTGCAGGAGACGCATGGAGGAGGATTAATGGGACACTTTGGCGTGAAGAAGATGGAGGACGTACTTGCTACACATTTCTTTTGGCCAAAGATGAGACAGGATGTTCAACGTTTTGTTGCTTGCTGCACTACATGTCAAAAAGCTAAGTCACGACTCAATCCTCATGATTTATATAAGCCTTTGCATGTCCCTAGTGTTCCTTGGGAGCATATCTCTATGGACTTTGTTTTAGGTTTACCTCGAACAAAGAAGGGGAGGGATAGCATATTTGTTATCATGGATAGATTCTCGAAAATGGCACACTTTATACCATGTCATAAAAGCGATGATGTTGTTAATGTTGCTCATTTGTTCTTTCGTGAAATTATTCGCTTGCATGGTGTGCCAAATAATATTGTTTCAGATAGTGATACTAAATTTCTTAGCCACTTTTGGAGATGTTTATGGGTAAGTTGGGGACTAAACTGCTTTTTAGTACTACTTGTCACCCCCAAATGATGGACAAACTGAAGTAGTCAATAGAACATTGTCTACTATGCTTAGGGTTGTTTTGAAGAATAATAAGAAAATGCGGGAAGAATGCTTGCCTCATATTGAATTTGATTATAATCGTTCGTTGCATTCTACTACTAAGAGGTGCCCTTTTGAAATTGTGTATGGTTTCCTACCTCGTGCAACTATTGATTTGTTGCCTCTTCCATCTTCGGAGAATGTTAATTTTGATGGTAAACAATGTGCTGAATTGATTTTAAAAATGCATGAGTTAACTAAGGAAAACATTGAGCGTACGAATGCTAAATATAAACTTGCTAGAGATAAGGGTAGAAAACATGTTGTGTTTGCACCTAGAGATCTTGTTTGGTTACATTTGCATAAGGATAGATTTCCTAATTTGCGCAAATCAAAGCTCATGCCACGTGTTGATGGTCCTTTCAAGGTGTTAAAGAAAATAAATGATAATGCATATAAACTTGAGCTGCATGCAAATTTTGGGGTTAGTCACACTTTTAGCATTGCAGATTTGAAGCCTTATTTGGGTGAGGAAGATGAGCTTCCGTTGAGGAAGACTTCATTTCAAGAAGGGGAGGATGATGAGGACATCAATAACATTGTTACACCCACAGCCCCTGCTGCTATACATACTAGACTAATTACTAGAGCTCGCGTACGGCAATTGAATTACCAGGTACTTTCGTTTCTTGGTAATGATTCTAATGTTCATGAGAATATGATGCTGCCTAAATTGGATACATCTGTTTTGCTTACAAATGAAGGGCCTAGCTTGGACAAGAAAGATGAACCTTGGAGCAAGTTCAAGCATGGAGATGATGGCATGCGCAAGGGGAACAAGAGCGGAGTTACAAGTGATGATTCCAGGACTTTGAAGCCACCATAATGATTGCATGAAGCCTTGGACGAAATATACAAGATGCCACTTCACAAATTTTGTCCAGAGGCTACTCTAGGTGCCGCATCACCTTCTTTTTGGGCCAGGCCCATGTAATCTCGAAATACTTGATTATAGGGTGTTTTACAATCCGTATGTGTGGGGAAACAAGAGTTAGGGTTGGTTTCGGATCCATCCTCCAAGGTCCACGAAATTCCCCCCTCTTTCCTCCATATATACAGTCCTTAGGGTATCATTCAAACTCTGGGTTTTGTTTAGATTAAAAGTTCGCCATAGCTGCAGCTTCGCGTACTTCGTCTGTGTTGAACAATCAGACCAAGACATCACAGAACCCCACCTTGATCAATTAAGCTTTCATCTTATATTCGCAATATCCAGATTGCAATCTTAGTTTCTTGCTTGTTCTTTGTTTGCTTGCAGGAAATAGACCCTCGTGGTCAGGTTGATCGTGCTCCGGCATGGTCAATAACCTCTCAAAGTTGGTTTAGCGATTGCTAAGGCACGATGTCCTCGCACGTTTGTAGTCGGATCGTTAAAGTCTACTCCACCAAAACAATAATCACCTTCTCATTGAAAGAAGGGACAACATTGCCTCTATCAATCTGGAGGCACGCTGCACTAGAGATCATTTGCAACGTCTCGTTAGCATGATGACACAAAAATGTGAATACTAGTAACTAATGACCATTCAAATTAAACTCACCGTGGTCCCCAGAGCAATCTCTGGCATCGGCGAAGGGGTCTGACCGGCCTTCTGGCACACTGAATGCACATTTGGTTTTCGCGGGCCAGTCATACTAGTTAGTAATGCAACGAACATTACGTGCATGATTTGGCTAATATGCAGAAGAAACTTACCACGAGGAGCTCGTACATGGCCCGGTTCTGCATGTCATTCTATGCCATCTCCTCCTCCATCAACCATGCCGTCTTCTCCTCCAACTCCAGCTCCCTCTCTGATAGAAGCGCATGGGTTCTATCTCTCTATGTCTGAAGAGCAGCCTGCAACACCACTCCTCGTTAGCATTGTAATCATCGATGGCTGCACACACAATGTAATGCTTAAAGAAATCTGAGTCCGTATAATATAACTAACCTGGAAGGCGAGCTTGATTGGTCGTGGACGAGGCCTTATCTCAGGATCTGAGCTTGTTTGGCGCACCTTGATCTCCGGGAGAGTGCGAGGACAATGGATAAGTCCATCTCCAACGGCTATCGAGCCATGGGACCTCCCGCCACCAGATATCATCACCAGCTCTGGATCAAACAACCCACTCGGGTTAAAGTCCTCGCCTTCCCCTCATCTCTGTACTTCACGGGCTTGTTGTGGGAGGAGATGTTGGTGAAGTTCTCTGGATGATCAAGGTCAAACGCAGAGAATGCCTTCGCCTACTTGAACGGGGTAGTATGGGTCATGTCATAGAGCTCAAACACCTCTGGCACCAGTGCCATATTGTATCCCGCCTAAAAGAGAGGAACATAGTATTAGTAATTCAAGGGCTGAAGCTAGCATGACATAATGAATTGCATGAATCATGAAGTAAACCAGATAACCAGTTCCACCCGTATTGATATAAGTTGGCACCGCCTTGGTGGTGTGGAACACCTCTCATTTGGGCACGCTTGTCCTTGGCACCTTTGTGGATGGCCCGCCATGCGTCTGAGCAGCACTCATCCACCAATGCCTCCCAACAATCCACATTATCAACACACCATCTCTGGGGCACCTAAGTGAGTAAAGAGAAACTTGAGCACTACGCCTACGAATCAAATCAACGAAACTAAGAACAAGGCCTTAAGAATATAGGTAATTATCTTCATGTACTCCTCCATCTGCATAAACTTTCCGCGACACTTCTTCTTGGGCTTTCGAACACCACGCGAGGCGAAGTAGTCTCGAACAGCCTGCACCCGAGCCTCGTGGTGTATGTTTTGTAGTAGGCGCCTGCACTCGGCATTGATAACCCATGCACAGGCCTCCTCGTATCCCTCCTCACACGTGTAGAGGGTCTGCAATCAAATGAGACAACATTGATTAGTATAATAACTAAGCTTATTCGAATAATTTTAATTGTGTAAATGAGAAATTACCCAAAACGTTCTGATCACCATGTTCTCCCTCGTGTGGCACAAGACACCATCGATGATCTCCTCCGGTGGGGCTGGGGCAGCCAACTAGTGCTCCCAGGTCAATCTTAGCTTTGGAACCTGACCCTCATTGGGCAACGTGACCCACCCCGGGAAGTTTTGCCAGCAAATCACACCTAGGACTTGGTTGGGCATGCGGACATCCTGATTGTGGTCCCAACCCATGCAGTATGACAAGGCCAACGCATTAGATATTTTGAAAAAACATGATGGCAAAAGGTACAAAAAGAGTAAATGCACTTACCTCGTCTCATCAGGCGAAATCAACCACCTCTGCTCACGGGTCGCCGGCACGGTCGGGAGCCGTGTACTAGCACGCTGGTAGAGAGTGGCCCCCTCAATCACCTCGTCCTCGCTGCTATCATTAGCATGGCCACTCGACCACTCAGGCAGATCCTGCTAGGTACCCCATCCAGATGTCTCCTGGGACGTAGCCTGGGGCGGAGTCATGTGGGCCCAAGCGTCCTGGCCTGAAGTGGGGCGAAGGCCCGTCAACCCGAGGCTTGTGGACCAGAGTCTGCGTAGCCTCCTCCTCAGACGTGCCCCTCTAGCATTCATGTGCTCGGGTGAATCAGCTGGGGGTGGTTACAAGGAAGGCGTAGGAGCCTACCTACCTCTCCCGCGGCCACGTCCTCCCTAACCTCCTCTCCCGGTGGGCAACGACGCCGATGAAGAAGCACCCACCGGTGAAGCCATACCCTCATACAATGCTCTCCGGAGAGGTACGGGTGGAATGGAAGTACCACTCCCACCACGCTGAGGACTAGCGCCCACCATCTTTCAACACCTGTCATGACAGAAGAGTGAACATAATTAGTACAACATAAAAAAATTGAATACTGACATGAATAATAAAATGTATATTAACACATGAGTCAATTTGGGTGTTTCAAGTTTCAACCCCTTGGCGACCCTCAACCCCTTGGCGACTGTCTATCCTTGACCCCTCGGCGACCCTTGACCCTTTACTCCTCAGCAATCCTCGACCCTCTACCCTCGACCCCTCGGCGGTCTTGTCGAACACCTTCATTGCAAGCATGGTGCGGCTGTTGTCGTAGCTTAAGATGCAGTCGTGCCCGAGCTGAAGGTCCTCAGCGCGGGTGAACTACTTCCATCCGTTCTTTGCGCCCTGATGGAAGCAGTTCACCCACTCTCATGACCTTCAGCTCGGGGACGTCCTCATCTTAAGCTACGACACCAGTCGGTCAGCACTCGGACCGGAAGATCCTCGACCATCGACCCCTAGACCCTCGACCCCTCGCCCCCTCTATGGTCCTGTCGAACACCTTCATTGTGAGCATGGTGTGGCTGCTGTCATATCTTAATATGTGGACATGCCTGAGCTAAAGGTCATCAGCGCTGGCGAACTGCTTCCATCCGTTATTCGTGCACGGATGGAAGCAGTTCACCCATGCTCATGGCCTTCAGCTCGGGGACGTCCTCATCTTAAGCTACGTATGTAACATGGTTTAGATTATGAATATCTAGTTAGTACATCAAATGTACTATTATTTGGAATCAACATCAAGTGTATTCAAAAAATTGAATTCGAGTTCATATAGTACACATAGTTCATATCTATCTCTATAGTAATCATGTGGTGTGTTGTTAAGGTAATACACGAATGATGGTTTAAGTTGGCAACAATCATGATTTTAGATTCTTATTCAAATAGAGAAACTATCGGCGTTCTGGGAACGGGGGTCCCCAGACTTGCCTGCCTGCGGCCTGCGGCGTGGCTCAAATGGGGGCCCAGCGCGGCCCATCTTCATCAACACGAGGCTCAAGACCCTCGCGAGGGGCCAAGCCTCGCGAGGCAGACGACACGGCGCATCCTCAGGCACAACCTCGTCAGGCTGGCTCGCGAGGAGGCGGAGAGTTCAAGGCAGGGTACCTCGCGAGGTGCCCATGACGCAAGCAATGACGACACGGGGCACCAGGCGGGTGCCAGCGCGCGCAGCGTCCCTCTTTCCTCTTTGGTGCAAAGGGGGCAAGCGTATCTGCGGAGTACCGAGGCATCAGGCAAAGGTTGCCACTTCGGTGCAACGAGACCAAGACCAGGAGGACTACGAGACGGAGGTCACCATGGAGCCCAGCGCGGCGTCATCACCAGAGCCTTTGGCAGGCGAAGACTGCTTTTGTCAGGATAGATGTACTCGCTGTCCCCCTTCAAATTAGCCCGCCATTGTTGGATCCCTTCCCTCTCAATATTTGGGGAGAGGACCAGGGCCTCTATAAATAGGACTAGCCACCCACATAGCAAGGGGTTCGGTTCATCGATTTGATTCCTGGTCGTTCGGTCCGGGATCTGAAAGAGAAAGAGAGAGAAAGGTGACTGAACTCTTCATAGCAGTTCATCACCACAGCCAAGAACAGACCCTCGCGAGGCTGTTCTTCCTTGTATTGTTCATCCACACCTACCCCAGGAGGCAATCCATCCACCACATACTGGAGTAGGGTATTGCACCACATTGGTGGCCCGAACCAGTATAAATCTTGTGTCTCTTGTGTGATTCCTTTAGTAGTTTAGATCCCATCGAGACGGAGAGGTTGAAGGCGAGATTTCCGCGCGCACCCCAGTGTTCGAACCTTAAGGGTCTGTCGGAACCCGAAATCCGACATTTGGCACGCCAGTTAGGGGTGCGCCGGAATTCGTCTTCCACCGCTCCGCTCTCCTCCGATCGTCGCATCCATGTCTGACGCTCGTCGGGCCCGCGCCGAGCGCCGGGCCGCCATCGCCTCTCGCGTCGCTCAGACGGCCCCCGTCGGTGGGCATCCTTGTCGTTCCCCGTCGCCCACCATCAACGCCGCCACCGGCCTAGCGGGGGGCGAGCAGCAGGCATCGTCTCAGCACCCGTCCGTGCGGCAAGACGGCCGCACCGCCACTCCATCACTCGCTCCAGCCGGTTCTTCGTCCCGCGCGCTCCGCGCACCCTTGGAGGCTCGGGCTGCGCTCCTCGCGGCAAACGAGCTCCTGCGCTACTGTCCCGTCGACGACGTCTACGAAGAATGGCTCGACCGCGTCGCCGAGCTTGTCCGCGCCGCAGGGGGCTCTTCCGCGCCGTCCGTCCCTCTGCGCCTAGAGGCGCACCAGCCGCCTCCCCTCCAAGAAGATGCCATGGCTCCAAGGCGCTTGGTCCCTGGGCGGAACCCGCTCCGTCAGGCACCAGCGCAGCAAGAGCGAAGCTGCCAAGAAGTTCCTCACCCGCAAGGGGCTGCCAGGGCGCTCCCTGCTCCGGCACGCCGCGACCCTGCTCCAGCTCCGGCACGCCAAGACCCCGCCCTGCTCCTAGCTGCAGCGCGTGGGGACCCTCAAGACCAAGCTCTCCACCAACCGAGGCCTTTCGTGGCCACCGTGGGCTGCCACGCCTACACCACTGAGCTGCGCAACGTCGCGTGGCCCGGCAAGTTCAAGCCCGACCTTCCTCCTCGCTACGACGGCACAACCGATCCCGCAGAGTTCCTCCAGCTCTATGAGCTGGGCATCGAGGCTACCGGCGGGGATGAGAAGGTCATGGCTAACTGGTTCCCCATGGCGCTGAAGGAAGGGGAGCAAACCTGGCTCCTGAATCTGGCTCCAGGCACGATCTCCTCCTGGGACCAGATGCGCGCCCGCTTCATCGCCAACTTCCAAGGTACTCGCGACCGGCCGCCCGCCGTGAGCGACATGCGCCGCATTAAGCAACAACCCGGAGAGACCCTGCAAAAGTACATCCAGCGCTTCAACAGCGCGCGCCTCAAGATCCCCAAGGTGTCCGAGGAGACCATCATCTCCGCCTTCTCTGACGGCGTGCGTGACGTCAAGATGAAGGAGGAGCAGGCAATGCACGAAGACCTCTGCACCTCCCTGGAGCTGTTCAACTTGGCGAACAAGTGCGCCAGGGCTGAGGAGGGACATCTCTCCCTCCTCGAGCTGCCTGCCGCGGACCCAGAAGAGAAGAAGCCCAAAGCCAAGGACGCGAAGCGCAAGGGGGCTGCCGTACTCGCGGCAGAACCAGACACCAAGCGGGGCAACCTGCCTCGTGAGGGGGACTGGAGAGACCAACCTCGCGAGCATCGCCCTCATGGCAACGCAGGCCTGCCTCCGCTGCCGCCTCCACCAAGGAGGAACGAAGACCGCCATCAAGACGAGGGGGCTGGGGGCTTCTAGGAGCCGCGTGCGATCGCCTGCATCCTGGGCGGAGCTCAAGCCCCAGCCTCCCAACGTATCTTCAAGCAGTTTGCCCGCGAAGTGAATGCAGTTCTCCCCAAGCTCGAAGCAATGCGCCCCATCAGGTGGTCGGCGTGCCCCATCATGTTCAGCTCGGCAGACCAGCTCAAGTGCGCAGCCACTGTAGGAGTCCTCCCGATGCTCTGCTCCCCGGTCATCAGCAGCGTGCTGGTCACCAAGACCCTCATCGATGGCGGGGTAGGGCTCAACGTCCTATCCGTGGAAACATTCAACAATCTCCAAGTGCCCTACGACCAGCTTCAGCCAACCAGGCCTTTCTCCGGGATCACCGACGGTTCCACAGTCCTGACCGGGCAGGTCCGCCCCCCTGTCACCTTCGGGGCCCGCAGCAACTACCGCACCGAGCTCATCGACTTCGACGTCGCCCACATCCGCCTGCCGTACAACGCCATCCTTGGGTACCCAGCACTGGCCAAGTTTATGGCTGCGACTCACCACGGCTACAACGTCCTCAAGATGCCAGGAAGTGGCGGCGTCATCACGGTGCCCTGTGAAGAGAAGGATGCAGTGTGTTCCCTGGAGAGAGCCTATCAGGCCGCATCGCTTGAGGACCCAGATCGCGGAAGCAGGAGGCTTCCTGAGACCACCCCCAAGAAGAAGAAGACGCCGTCAGGCTCGGCCCCTCAGGAGGCAGGCCCCTCAGGGCCCATGTCTGCCCAGGGGGACCCTCCTTCCATCGCATAGGAAAGCGCGCCCGGTGCCCTCCTCAGGCAGGGCTCGGGGGCTCTCACCTGGAGGGCCACCGACCTAGTCAGGGTGACGAGGGAGGCGCTTGGGCACCATGTGGAGGCGTGCTTTGCAGCATGTTTCCCTCGAGAGGGAGCCACGCGAGGAAGATCAGACCAGCAAGAGTTCGTTGACGAGGCCATTCAAGAGCTACAGGAGACAAGGATCATGAGAGGTTGCCGCCGCTTGCCAGCCGTGGCCCCACATCCAGGCGAGGATGGTGGGCTGCGCGTCTGCGTCGACGTACTAGGGCTCAATCAGATCGCCACAACGGAGCGCCTCTGGCCCTCGCAAGTGGGGCGCTGCGGAGGTCCACCCCACAGCTATGTTCGCATGCCTTACGACCTGCCGAGCATGGCTGCGGCATACCAGCACCTCACGAGGGGCATTATGGAGGCCCAGGAAGACAGGAGGTCCGCGGCTCTGGTGGAGGTGGAGATAGCTCGCGAGGAGTCACCAGTGCCTCCGGAGCCTCCCGAGGCCCCGGGGCCTGGGGGCTCGTGAGGATCGGCTTTCGCAGCTCGCCAAGCCTGCTGCACCAACACCACCTCGCCAACGACATCCTCAGGTGACACCTTCCAAGCCTTATCCCCAGCTGGGAGCGCCCCCCAGGGTGCGTCACTCCCAGGCCAAGTGGGTCCGTCCCTGCAGCATGTACCTGCATTTTACTTTTCGGTAGTAAGCTTGCCTTGATTGGGGGCGCCCCTCGGGGTGCATCATCCCCAAGCCGCTGGGGCCAGGCCCAGCGGCATGTATCCCCCTAGCGTTTATTTCCAACTATGCATTGCCTATCATGCTTAGCTGCATGGTGCCCGTCCGCGGCATCTTCTCTTCCCATGTCGGCCACTTGCACGTTAAAGGGGGGGTGCCTGAGCATCGCGACTCAGGGCTCTTACTGGCTCTCCAGCCCTCACCCTCTGGCCTTGTCCATGGCATCGCGACCTGGCATACCAGCAACGGCTGAGACAAGCTCGAGGGCCGGGACCCGAAGACGTAGAGTACCGGCATCTAACCAAATTTTGCAGGGACACATCTCAAGATACGGCCCAGTGCCGAGCGCAACCCGCCCGGAGGTAGGGCCTCGGGAGTCCCGCGCTGGCTCACGGGTGCCTAGATACGCCTCGCCTACCTCAACCAGCAAGCTCTTGAGTGACTAACGATCGACTAATGGCCGCCGTGGCAACACCATCTTCATTATGTGATGACCCTACAGGATCCCTGGAGGGAACCGCGCACGCGGAGGCCCTCACGAGGTTTCCTTCGCCCTCGCCCGCGCGAACCGCTTGCACGTTAAAGGGGGGGTGCCTTGTCCACGGCATCGCGACCTGGCATACCAGCGATGGCTGAGACAAGCTCGAGGGCCGGGACCCGAGGACGTAGAGCAGAAAGGGGAGCAGAGGCGGGGAAGAAGGGGCCTCGCGAGGACCTTGCCGAGCGTTTCTGCTCCTATCCACGCACGGACCCAACGGCACACCTGGAACGACCCCTGATCCTCAAGATAAGTTACCACCCACGGCACTGGCTGTTGCAGCACTACCCCCGCACCTAAAGCAACTCCGTACTAGCAACGTTGCTTCCCTTTCTCACTAAGTGATGGCTGCTTGGGCGCCAAAGGGGACATCCTGAGCATCGCGACTCAGTGGCTCTTACCGGACCTCGGGTCGCTCACCTCCTGGCCTTGACCACGGCATCGCGATCTGGCATACCAGCGACGGCTGACGCCGCCTTGGGACTGGGACCTGTCGGCGTAGAGCACCAAGCCCTCGTGAGGTGCGAAAGGGAAGGCTGAACTATAACGGAGTTAGCAGCTCGCTCGGATCCACGTCAAAAGGTCATACATATTAACAAACAGGACTACAGACACCTTACAAGCCCCCATGGGGCGCATTCTGATTCCTCGCAGGGAGTGGATCGTAAGGGACGCTAACTACATGAGCTACTGCAGGAGACGCCATCATCAACAGTGGGCCGTCAGGCACCAGCGCCAACCCATCCAGATAAGGGTTGGCGACGGCCTGACATGTCCGCCCTGCTCCTGGAGCGGCAACGACTCGGGGGCTCGTAGCTGTCGTCGCTCGTCTCCGGAGTCGCGAAGCCTTCGCTGGAGCCGCTGGACCCTCGGGCGTCGCTGCCAAGGGGGCGGTCGATGGGCCTAGCCCTCACCAGGGCGAGGTCCTGGCTGCCTCTCTCGCGGCAGCACTGCAGCCGGCGCCCGATCGCGTCGAAGACCTTGAAGAACATCACCGCCGCGCCGTCATACTCCAGGTGGACCGTGAAGACGCCTCTTTCCCTGAAGACCCGGGCGATCTCCCTCCAGCCGCAGGACATGTAAACCGCGCCCGGGGCAGCGACGACGACCTCGGCCTCGGTCGCGGGGGCGTCGCAGTCGGCGTGCTGCAGCTGGAGCTCCAGAGGTCCCCCTGGAAGAACCATGGAGGCAAAGAAGGGAGGAAGGCGGATCCAGGACTGAAGAGGAGTGACAACATGGAGCCCTCGGCATGGACTCCAGGAGGAACCACCCACGCCTTCATAACCCGACGGCGCCGACCGCGGGGATCAGCATCAACACCTCCGGGGCCCTCGACATGGGCGTACAAGGGCAGCGGGAACCCCGGCGGAGCCCGCTCGCCCCAGGGCCTCGCCACCACCGGATGGTCCTCATCGTCCCGGCTGCAATGGGCGAGTCGCTTCTTCGGCGGGAGAGGGTCTGGCCCTTCTCGAGGAGCCTTTCCCTTCTCCGCTGCAGAGAATCGGCAAATCGGAGCCATCACACCAAGATGGAGCAAGAACTGAGGCGAAGGAGAGAGCAGGAGGAGATGGACTGGACGGGCACGAGCGGTGCCGTACTTATAGCCGACGAAGGCCAACCGCCGGTCTCCATGATCACAGGTAATCATAACACATTCTGCATGTAGGGACTTGTCCAACTCGCATGATCACCAAGGCGTCATGGGGAAGCGGAGGCGCCACGTCCAATCAACCGCCATGCGGCGTCCAAGGCCGCAGGCTGTTGGGGCCCGCGGCGCTTCGCCCTTGCCCTTTCGCCTCTCGGCACGGCCAAGTCCATGCGCACCTTGGGCCCGGGGGCTACTGTCGGCGTTCTGGGAACGGGGGTCCCCAGACTTGCCTGCCTGCGGCCTGCGGCATGGCTCAAATGGGGGCCCAGTGCGGCCCATCTTCATCAACACGAGGCTCAAGACCCTCGCGAGGGGCCAAGCCTCGCGAGGCAGACGACACGGCGCATCCTCAGGCACAGCCTTGTCAGGCTGGCTCGCGAGGAGGCGGAGAGTTCAAGGCGGGGTACCTCGCGAGGTGCCCATGACGCAAGCCATGACGACACGGGGCACCAGGCGGGTGCCAGCGCGCGCAGCGTCCCTCTTTCCTCTTTGGTGCAAAGGGGGCAAGCGTATCCACGGAGTACCGAGGCATCAGGCAAAGGTTGCCACTTCGGTGCAACGAGACCAAGACCAGGAGGACTATGAGACGGAGGTCACCATGGAGCCCAGCGCGGCGTCATCACCAGAGCCTTTGGCAGGCGAAGACTGCTTTTGTCAGGATAGATGTACTCGCTGTCCCCCTTCAAATTAGCCCGCCATTGTTGGATCCCTTCCCGCTCAATATTTGGGGAGAGGACCAGGGCCTCTATAAATAGGACTAGCCACCCACATAGCAAGGGGTTCGGTTCATCGGTTCGATTCCTGGTCGTTCAGTCCAGGATCTGAAAGAGAAAGAGAGAGAAAGGTGACTGAACTCTTCATAGCAGTTCATCACCACAGCCAAGAACAGACCCACACGAGGCTGTTCTTCCTTGTATTGTTGATCCACACCAGCCCCAGGAGGCAATCCATCCACCACACACTGGAGTAGGGTATTACACCACATCGGTGGCCCGAACCAGTATAAATCTTGTGTCTCTTGTGTGATTCCTTTAGTAGTTTAGATCCCATCAAGACGGAGAGGTTGAAGGCGAGATTTCCGCGCGTACCCCAGTGTTCGAACCTTAAGGGTCTGCCAGAACCCAAAATCCAACAGAAACGAATTCAAATTAAGTTGGAATTGCAGCGGTAGTATAGACATTTTGAATGCACTAAAATGTTGGTATGAGTAGGTTACATGCATTATATAGCCAGCGAAAAAAAATTAATTGGACATAACATGGATTCATAGTTTTGAATAGCATTTGTATAGTAAAACGGGACAAGACTCTCTCTTTGCGTGGTGTGAATAGTTTTATTTTTTTTCATTTTTTCGTTGAGCGAAGTGTGAATTGATTTGGTACATACAATATTAAATGTTAGGCTTGTCCCTAAAATTCAACCCGCTCCTTGTTATATCCTGAAAATTCAGATATCGTGCTCCCAAAACTCGTGCCATCACATCCCACGCCTTGCTATCCCGAAATTACAACTCACGCGAAAACTCCCTCCAGCTGCCAAATCCTGACACGCGAAATCCCCCTTCTAACCCTGAGTCAAAAGGGCTGCTAGTTCAAATCGGCGGGGGTACTTTTGTAACACACCCTACATTTTGGACAAGCGTGTCCCGAAGTCATGGTTGCCCCCTTCCATCGCCTCCTGTTCACCATTCGAAATCCCTGGCCGCCATAACCTCTTTCCTCCAGCTGCGAAACCCCACCCTCCTCCGCCCGCCACCTCACCGTTGCCTAGTAGGAGCCTCTTTCTTGACGACGTCGTCCACCACAACAGCTCGACGTCCCTCATCCACCTCCCCAGATGAGGATCCATGTCACGACCGGTTTTCCAATAAAAATAGTTATTGAGAAACAAATCTTTGAGTCCAGTATGAGAGAAAATCCTCCCCACTGGTAGACAAATACTTGATACAATAAGCCAGTAGCATAGAATATATTACAGGGTTGAGCTAGGGCTGCTCAACAAATTATTACAAGCGCGCCAATAATTATGCAAAATGGCGAATATAACACAATGATATGGTGGCATACTACTGACTCGAGGATATAGTGGTGGTGGAATAACACAATGGGAAGTGTGGTAACACGACTCTCAAACTGGCATCTCATCGAACGTCGAGGTGAGGCTCGATAAATTTATTCGGGTTGCGGAAGCGGGTATAAAACTGTGACCGAGACCAGGGTCACACGAGACTGACTGGGATTCCTCTAGGTGTCGGACTTGCTATCGAACTCTTCATCCATGAGATCGCCTTCGTCAGCATCTGGCCAAATCAACAAGCCAGTGAGTACTTTGAAAGTACTCGCAAGACTGTTCAGACATAAGATATAACAAATGCATGCATGAATGTGTCATGAATAATCTTCCCAGTGCACAATTAAAAATTTGCATAACGAAGTAAGTACGAGGGAAACGGTGGTAGTCCGCCTGAAATCCCAACAAAAATATAAATGTGAACCGATCGGGTGTCTGAAGCGATGCCTCGAAAGGTGAACAAATAATAACAGAAAATCATGCCAAAGTCAGACGTCTGAGCGACATCACAGAAAGGGCTTTAGAAGAAATGCCACAGTCGGACGTCTGAGCGACATCACAGAAAGGGCTTTAAAAGAAATGCCACAGTCGGATGTCTGAGCGACATCACAGAAAGGGCTTTAAAAGAAATGCCACAGTCGGACGTCTGAGCAACATCACAGAAAGGGCTTTAAAAGAAATGCCACAGTCGGACGTCTGAGCGACATCACACAAAGGGCTTTAAAAGAAATGCCACAGTCGGACGTCTGAGCGACATCACAGAAAGGGCTTTAATCCACAAGTAAATAATACTCATAATAAATATTCAGTTCATGATAATAAACGGGTTAGTCCATCCATAGGAATAAACTTTTAACCGGGCTTAGTGCTCACGAGATTCACTGGAGTATCTGTCACCAAAAACTGGCACTTGTCAGGATAAGTCAGCGCAAAAAATTTGGATATGGATAGGATGATTTGGAGATTTATGACTCTGCAGAGTTTGTACAAAAATTTCCCACAGCTAACGGATTTCCGTAGTCCCAAAGGACTAGTTCCGTTTACGGTATTTCGGAAGTAAACACAGCTAACCAGTACACACCCATCCTATCTCTCGATGCCAGGACTCACCCTAGACATCGTCCAAGAAAAACTTTGAGACGGGGAGATCACAATCTCGAATAGCATGGGATCAAATTTATATACGCGCGCTCTAAGGGGTGCCCCCCTCTCGGTCCCAACCGGAAACACCCATGCCCCCTGACCGGATGACTGGCTTTAATCCAGGGCCATGGAACCATCATCCCGGCCTCTCCTTTTGATGTGTACCAGGAAAGCGGTTTGCAACTTACTAAGCCATATTCCTTGCGGAAAACATGTGGTAGTACAAGGAAGTAAAAGGGAGGAACTGGACCAATACGATTTGACACAGTAGTCAAATAGTCTGGCATAAGACTGGCATGCTACAACACTGCCATCTTACCCATCCTCATGCCAACCCATGGCCATTTGTACTCACATCCATCCACTTATGGATCATCGAGCTCACTTACCTTGATCATGCATGAAAATAACGTTCATGGGTATGCTCATCAACATGCCATGAAACTAACTAAATGCAAAACATGCCAAGACACTCATCATATCAAAAGTTCAAACATGCTTGCCTAGTTCAGAGTAGTCGGAACCTAGCTCGGTGAAGTTCGCGGCTCCGTCACCTCCTTCGGTATCTATGGTATACAGAAAATATAGGTGCTATCGTAAATACCAAGAAGTGCACAAAAAGTATTCCAAATTTTTTTCAAATAAATCTGATAAAAAACTAGACGAAATTCAAAGAGAACAGAAAAAGAATCAATCAAAAATACTTTTCTGTTTAAAAGTTATAAGGGTTTTAGTCCAGGGACTCATCTGTAATGAAGCAGAATATTTCCAGGGGCTGGCTCATAAAAACTGAAAACGCTTCGGCAGAGAATACGCCAGCCCAGGAGGAAGACGCATTTGGCAGAATACACTTTCAGAAACGGTTCGTTTAGAAAGAGACAGAGAGGCTGACGGGTAGGTCCCACCCGTCAGGTTTGAAATTTCAAAACGGGCGGCTGAGCTCGACGGAGCCCGAGAGCCGCGGTGGTCGCCGGCGGCGATCCACGGCGACGCAAGGGGATCGGAGGGTACCTCCTTGCTCAGGACGTCCTTCCGCGTCGGTTGGTGGCGGTGGTGGTCGCCGGCGAGTACCACGTCGACGGCGAGCCCTGCTCCGGCGGACGACGGCTCGGGTGGAGATGGACTTCGCCGGGGAGAGCTGCGAAGGTCAAATTGGTGCGTGGGTTAGCTCACTGGGTGCTCGAGGAAGCTATTGACGAAGTTTGGGCACCGGGGACGGCCTCACCTGAGCGGATCAAGGTGGAGGCCGAGGCGGATCGAGGCGGTCGGAGTCGAGGAAGAAGGGCCCCTCGAGGCTCTTCTAGTTGCTGGTCGGGGTCCGGAGAGGTAGTGGAGGTGTGCGGGGGCGAGAGGGAACCTGGGGGTGCTATATATAGCCGATCCGAGGCGGTTGCCGCGTATGGGATAAGTCCGGTGAGCGATTACGGCGGCGCCGGGGTTGGGCAGTGGGATTAGGGGTTTAGGCATCGTCTAGGTGGAGTAGAGGTTCCATTCCGGGGTCCAGCTCAGCACGGGAGGGGAGTTTTACGGCCGGCTCCAACGGAACGGCCGTGCGGCACGTCGGCGGCAGGGAGCGCGTTCCGTGCTTGCTGGGCCACGGTGACTGTGCAGCGGGCTGCGCTGGCATGCATGTGCCACGCGGAGAGCCAGGGAGAGTTGGGCGGCGCCGAACGGCGTTGCGCCGCCGTTTTGCTTCCGGTCGGCCGTTACGGTGGATTGGCCGCCGCGAGACACGCCGGCGCAGGTGGGCCATGGCGCCACCGACGCCCGGAAGGCGCCAAGCGCGCGTGCGGCACTCCAGACAAGAGGGAGAGGCGGCGAGGATCGTGCCAAGGGCACTGTCCACGCGTGACTGAAACTGGCGAGGAGAAAACGACACTGAACTCTGAACTTACTGAATTACTGAAAGTGCAAAAATTCAGTGTATGCAAGGTGTTCGACAGAATGATTCAGGTCTCTAGGGATTTTTCCTAGAGCTGATTTTTGGTGGAGTGGCTACTCATTGTTCCAGTAAGCTACCTGAATTTTTGTAGAATTTTTGGGGGAGCGTAGATATGAATTTTACCAAATTTGGCAAATCTGGTCCAAACTTGCAGAGGCTGAAATTTGAAAAATTTGAAAAGAAGGAGAGTGGATCAAGATGGTTCTGAGTTGTGGATGCTAAGGACAATCCAGAGGAGTTGGTTTGAGATCAAAACTCAAAGGAAATAAGGTACTTGCTTTGTAAATGGCTCAGACTCCACATAATTGACGAAAATGATTTGAGATGAAAAATGTTTGAAATAAAATACAAAACCTGTTTGGATTAGTTGGGACAGAGAACTTAGGTTGCTCCAAGAGGGAGGGGAGGTTTTGGAGTGGTTTTACCACGTGTGACATGGTGAAATCAAGGGTGATTTCAAAAAGAAAGAAGTCCCAAAACTCCTAGGGTTTCTTTTTAAATGAAAATAAATTAGTTTGAGAGGGGAACAACCAGAAGAAAAGCTTCCAAAAATTCAACACCAAAATTGAAAAGGAAAGGAAATCCTTGCCAAAGGTGAAAGGAAGTTTTTGAAGAGGAAGGGTTTTCTAAAAAAGAAATTTTTTAAAGGCCCTCCTTTAGAATCCAATAAAGTTTTTGATTAAAACCAAATCAAAAAATTTCGAGTGTCACAACACCAACCCCCTTAGGAAAAATCTCGTCCCCAAGATTTCAGCTAATCCTTAAATAAGTGTGGATGCTCTGTCCGAAGAAAATCCTCTCTTTCCCAAGTAGCTTCACTGTCGGTGTGATTGCTCCACTGGACTCTGAAGAATTTTATGGTCTTCTGTCGGGTTCTCCTTTCAGACTCCTCTAATATTCTTACTGGACGTTCCCGATAAGTGAGGTCTGGGTGCACGTCAATGCTCTCATGGGATACTTGTTTCTCTGGGTTGCTCACGCACTTCCTCAATTGCGAGACGTGGAACACGTCATGGACATCGGATAATTCCTTGGGTAAGTCTAGCTGGTAGGCTACCGTGCCTCTTCATGCCATTATACAGAATGGTCCAATGAATCTTGGTGCTAGCTTCCCTTTTATCTTGAATCGTTGCAATCGTCTCATAGGAGATACTTTCAGGTATACGAACTCACCGGGCTCGAAGCTGACCCTACGATGTTTCTGATCATAATAACTCTTCTATCGACTTTGAGCGGTCTTAAGTCGGTCTCTGATTAGCTTGACTTTTTCCTCGGCTTCTCTGAGCATATCTGGTCCGAAGATGCGGCTGTCTCCGGTCTCTGACCAATTCAACGGGGTACGACATCTCCGTCCGTATAAAGCCTCAAATGGTGCCATTTGTAGGCTGGCCTGGTAGTTATTGTTGTACGCGAATTCGGCGTATGGCAGGCTTTCTTCCCAACTGGTTCCATATGTGAGGACACATGCTCTCAGCATGTCTTCTAAAATCTGGTTTACGCATTCCGTTTGTCCATCGGTCAGTGATGACCCAGATGGCATCATTCCCATGCTGTGACCGAGGTAGTCCGACAATGAAATCCATCCCTATCTCATCCCATTTCCACTCAGGTATTTTGTTTGGTTGCAGTAGTCCGGCCGGTCTCTGATGCTCAGCTTTTATGCGTTGACACGAGTCGCAACGTGTAATGAAGGTGGCTATGTCCCTCTTCATACCGTGCCACCAAAATCTTTCCTAGATATCTTTATACATCTTGGTCCCGCCAGGGTGGATCGAGTACGGGGCGGTGTGGGCTTCAGCAAGGATTTGCTGTTTAAGGTCTTCAATGTTTGGTACGCAGAGTCTTTCTCCATACCACAATATTCCTTCATCGTCTATGACGAATTCTGAGGCCTTGCCCATACTCACCTTTCTTTTGATGCCTTCGATGCTGGGGTGACCGGGCTGAGCTCCTTTAATTTCCTCCACAAGGTCGGGTTGTATTTCCAAGTTTGATATGGTGCCTTCTGCGACCATTAACAAATTGAGCTTGGCAAATTCTTGTTGGAATTCGGGCCTCAAGCTTTGCAGATTGCTTTTGTCGGAGTTGGGGTTCCGACTAAGAGCATCGGCCACTACATTTGCTTTTCCTGGATGGTAATGGATACCAACATCATAATCCTTTACCAATTCCAACCAGCGTCTCTGTCGTAAATTTAGTTCTGGCTGCGTGAAAATATATTTGAGACTTTTGTGATCCGTATATATTTCACATCGGTTCCCAAGTAAGAAATGCCTCCATTCTTTGAGTGCATGAATGACCGCTGCCATTTCTAAGTCATGAGTGGCATAATTTTCCTCATGCTTGTGAAGTTGCCTTGAAGCATAGGCGACAACCTTGCCTTCCTGCATCAACACGCATCCGACACCCTTTCTGGACGCGTCACAAAATACTTCAAAATTCTTGTGTATGTCTGGCACAATTAATACTGGTGTTGTTGTTAATTTTCGCTTTAGCTCTTGGAAACTCTTTTCACAGGCTTCGGTCCATTCAAACTTCTTGTCTTTCTTGAGTAACTGCGTCATAGGCTTGGCTATGGTGGAAAATCCTTCAATAAATCTGCGGTAATATCCTGCCATTCCCAAGAAACTACGTATATATGTTACGCTTGCTGGCGACTTCCAGCCAAGTATGGCCTTGACTTTCTCTGGGTCCACGGTGATACCGTCTTGGGTTAGCACGTGGCCTAGAAAGCCTACTTGTCTTAGCCAAAATTCGCACTTGCTGAACTTGGCATACAATTGGTGTTTCTTGAGTTCTCCTAGCACAATCCTGAGATGTTCTGCGTGCTCTTCCGGTGTTTTGGAGTATACCAGAATATCATCGATGAATACCACGATGAACTTGTCCATATATTTCATAAATACTTTGTTCATGAGGTGAACAAAATATGCAGGGGCATTTGTTAATCCAAATGGCATTACTGTGAACTCATACAGTCCATATCTGGAAGTGAAGGCTATTTTGGGGATATCTTCCGTTCGCACCTTTAATTGATGGTATCCAGATCTTAAGTCAATTTTTGAAAATACCTTGGCCTGAGCAAGTTAATCAAACAAATCGTTTATCCTTGGCATCGGATATTTGTTCTTAATTGTGACCATGTTAAGTGCTCGATAGTCAATACACAATCTCAGCGTTCCATCCTTCTTTTTGGAAAATAAAATTGGTGATCCCCAAGGTGAGGAGCTGGCTCGAATATATCCTTTGTCCAGCAATTCTTTTATTTGTTTCTTCAATTCAACCAACTCGGATGGTGCCATTCTATATGGTTTCTTGTATATGGGGGTGGTTCCTGGGGCGAGCTCAATGCAGAACTGTATCTCTCGGTCCGGTGGCATGCCTGGTAGTTCTTCAGGGAATACATCCGGAAATTCACATACCACTGGAACCTTGTTTAGCTCAGAAACGTCTACCTTATTCAATCTCGGTTGCCGGGATAGTTTTCCTTCCATGGCTGACACTCTTATCGTCTTCCCGTGGTGGTGTGTGAGGATTACGGTCCGATTGAAACAGTCAATAAAACCTTTGTTGGCGGTCAGCCAGTCCATCCCTAAGATGACATCCAGTCCTTTGTTTTCCAACACAATAAGATTTGCGTGAAACTCCAATCCTCCGAACTCAATAACCACATTCTGACAGAAATTCTGAGTAACTTGCTGAATCCCAGGGGATTTGATCATCATGGATTTCTCCAAAGGAAGCATCGAAAAATTATTTTGCAAAGCAAAACTTTTCGAAATGAAAGAGTGAGAAGCTCCAGAATCAAACAAAACCGTTGCGGGTATGGTGTTGACAGGAAACGTACCGAGTACGATATCCAGAGAATTTTGTGCCTCCTCTTTGGTTACGTGGTTCAGATGACCCTTCCTGTGGTTGTTGCTGGGATTGAAATTGTTTCGCTTGGGCGCTGAATTATTGCCGCCGTTGTTTGGCTTTGGGGTTGAGTTTCTAGGCTTGGGACACTGCTTGGCATAGTGCCTTTCCTCTCCACAGGCGTAACAAGTAACGCCGGGGCGATATATGAACTCCTTGTCCCTTGCATGAAAATTCTTGATTTGGCGTGAGACATTGGATGGGAATTTGTGTGTCCCACCCTTTTGAAACTCTGTCTTGCTTCGGGGATTGCGAGCATGGTTGGTCTGGTCCCTTTTTCGCTTGCGGATATCTTCCAGACTGCGTCTCTCATTTTCCAGAGTAATGGCATTGTCCACCAATGTCTTAAAATCAGGAAAAGTGTGCACGACCAATTGGCATTTAAGTTCGGGCGCTAGACCGTCAAGGAATTTCTCCATCTTCTTGCTTTCAGTCATACGCTCTTTATTGGCGTAGTGAGACAATAGTGTAAATTGACTGTTGTAATCTTCCACTGTCAAGTTCCTTTGTTTGAGGTCATCGAACTCTCTCTTTTTGATTTTCATAATACTCTTAGGAATGTGTGCACCGCGGAAACCTTCCTTGAAATCATCCCAGGTTATGTCACCTTCGTTTGGATGCATGTGCAGAAAGTTCTCCCACCAAGATGCGGCTGCTCCTGTGAGATAGTGCGGAGCATATAACACCTTCTTGGGATCTGAACATTTTGCAATAATTAATTTCCTCTCCATATCCTGAAGCCAGTCCTCGGCTTCAAGAGGCTTGTCAGTATGAGAAAATGTTTGGGGACGCGTCTTCTGTAGCTCGGATAACTTGGAATGCTGCGGATACTGTCCATGGTAATTTCCCATGTTGATGACTTGGTTCATCATTTCACGATGTTGTTGCTGACTCTGTTCATAAAGGCGGCACATTTGAGAAAGTGCCGTTTCACTGCCCTGTTGACTCGACTGCCCTTGCGTGAAATTGTTGCCTGGTTGAGTGTCAAAATTTTCCTCTAGCGGAGTAGGCATGGAGCGAGTCCAAGGACGAGACATTTTTCACTCTGGGGATATATTTTGTAAAACTCATAAGAAAAAATGAAGATGGTCGTCAAAAACAACTCCAAAAATAAATATGCACAAGGATGGCAATTAATTTAAAAGTCCAAGATCACTTAAGAAAACAAATTGATTTGCGCACGGAGAAGGACTGCTCATTACATACCTTACACGCGGGCGATAATTATACAGTACATCACTCAGGATATGCGTACATAATCCTGACATGTTATATATGCTAGTCCACTCCTCTAGTTCTACATGATGCACAAACCAGCTACTCCTCACAACATATCTTACAATGCAGTACATCGCATGACGGGCAAACGCACTCAGCCGGAAATGTCGATGATCTCCTTGGCCCTGCCAAGGGTGAGGCGCAGTGAGGCTGGGGACTCGACCTCCTCCTCACTAATAGGCTCCAGACGTGAAGATCCGCGTCGGGTAGATGGAACGGTTGCCAGGGGCGGAGCAACACGAATAGGAGTGGGCACAGCGGGTGGTGCAGTGCGCGCTGGAGTGGGCGCAAACGCCTGGTTGAACCCTCCGGTGGTAGGCAGGTGACGAGTAGGTGCATGAGATGCTGAGGACAAGACAAAAGTCAGTGGCGGTGCGGTGAGCAGGAGCTCCCTCCTGTTGGCGGCACAGCCATGAACTGAGTCCATGCGGGCAGCCACGAAGTCGTCCACCAGGTTGTCGAAGGCTGCCTCCAGAGCCCGGAGATACTAAATAAGCATCTCAAAAGCCTCGTCTCGTTCTCCTCTGGGGCAGGAGAATGCGTAGTGGCAGGTGTAGGGCAGATGGCATGGGAGATAACGGTAGCGACGAGTCTTCATCGCGGGAAGGACATCCCTGAGGCGGGCTATCGCCTCACGGGCTGCCATCTGCATAGCATGCTTATCCGTAGGCATGGCTCTTCCCACAAACAGGTAGCGGCGTAGCTCACCACGCCCTCCCTTGAACTGCACCGTGGCCTGGTGCATGGTCAGACCGTCGTTGACTCTGTGTCGGCGGAGTGTGAAGACTGGGCGCACGGATGGCCCCATCGCGACCTGAACGATGAAGGAGAGAAGCTTAACGAACCCATCGGGTACGTTGGCGAAGGTCTGAGACTCGCAGTTGTTGTCAGCCATCTACAAAAGTAGGCAAAAATCCTGAATGGTCAGATCATAAATTTATGCTGACTGTCAGAAAATGACTACAATTGCAACAAAAATTAAATCGGCTCTATCATGCTAATAACCGATTAGCGATCGCACCTAGTGGCTTCCTACAGTCAGCCTGGCTCTGGTACCAAGCTTGTCACGACCGGTTTTCCAATAAAAATATTTATTGAGAAACCAATATTTGAGTCCAGTATGAGAGAAAATCCTCCTCACTCGTAGACAAATACTTGATACAATAAGCCAGTAACATAGAATATATTACAGGGTTGAGCTAGGGCTGCTCAACAAATTATTGCGAGCGCGCCAATAATTATACATAATGGCGAATATAACACAATGATATGGTGGCATACTACTGACTCGAGGATATAGTGGTGGTGGAATAACACAATGGGAAGTGTGGTAACACGACTCTCAAACTGGCATCTCATCGAGCGTCGAGGTGAGGCTCGATAAATTTATTCGGGTTGCGGAAGCGGGTATAAAACTTTGACCGAGACCAGGGTCGCACGAGACTGACTGGGATTCCTCTAGGCGTCGGACTCGTTATCGAACTCTTCATCCATGAGATCGCCTTCGTCAGCATCTGGCCAAATCAACAAGCCAGTGAGTACTTTGAAAGTACTTGCAAGACTGTTCGGACGTAAGATATAACAAATGCATGCATGAATGTGTCATGAATAATCTTCCCAATGCACAATTAAAAATTTGCATAACGAAGTAAGTACGAGGGAAACGGCGGTAGTCCGCCTGAAATCCCAACAAAAATATAAATGTGAACCGATCGGGTGTCTGAAGCGACGCCTCGAAAGGTGAACAAATAATAACAGAAAATCATGCCACAGTCGGACATCTGAGCGACATCACAGAAAGGGATTTAAAAGAAATGCCACAGTCGGACGTCTGAGCGACATCACAGAAAGGGCTTTAAAAGAAATGCCACAGTCGGACTTCTGAGCGACATCACAGAAAGGGCTTTAAAAGAAATGCCACAGTCGGACATCTGAGCGACATCACAGAAAGGGCTTAAAAAGAAATGCCACAGTCGGACGTCTGAGCGACATCACAGAAAGGGCTTTAATCCACATGTAAATAATAGTCATAATAAATATTCAGTTCATGATAATAAACGGGTTAGTCCATCCACAGGAATAACCTTTTAACCGGGCTTAGTGCTCACGAGATTCACCGGAGTATCTGTCACAAAAAACTGGCAATTGTCAGGATAAGTCAGCGCAAAAAATTTGGATATGGATAGGATGATTTGGAGATTTATGACTCTGCAGAGTTTGTACAAAAATTTCCCACAGCTAATGGATTTCCGTAGTCCCGAAGGACTAGTTCCGTTTACGGTATTTCGGAAGTAAACACAGCTAACCAGTACACACCCATCCTATCTCTCGATGCCAGGACTCACCCTAGACATCGTCCAAGAAAAACTTTGAGACGGGGAGATCACAATCTCGAATAGCATGGGATCAAATTTATATGCGCGTGCTCTAAGGGGTGCCCCCCTCTCCGTCCCAACCGGAAACACCCATGCCCCCTGACCGGATGACTGGCTTTAATCCAGGGCCATGGAACCATCATCCCGGCCTCTCCTTTTGGTGTGTACCAGGAAAGCGGTTTGCACCTTACTAAGCCATATTCCTTGCGGAAAACATGGGGTAGTACAAGGAAGCAAAAGGGAGGAACTGGACCGATACGATTTGACACAGTATTCAAATAGTCTGGCATAAGACTGGCATGCTACAACACTGCCATCTTACCCATCCTCATGCCAACCCATGGCCATTCATACTCACATCCATCCACTTATGGATCATCGAGCTCACTTACCTTGATCATGCATGAAAATAACGTTCATGGGTATGCTCATCAACATGCCATGAAACTAACTAAATGCAAAACATGCCAAGAAACTCATCATATCAAAAGTTCAAACATGCTTGCCTTGTTCAGAGTAGTCGGAACCTAGCTCGGTGAAGTTCGCGGCTCCGTCACCTCCTTCGGTATCTATGGTATACAGAAAATATAGGTGCTATCGTAAATACCAAGAAGGGCACAAAAAGTATTCCAAATTTTTTTCAAATAAATCTGATAAAAAACTAGACAAAAATTCAAAGAGAACAGAAAAAGAATCAATCAAAAATAGTTTTCTGTTTAAAAGTTATAAGGGTTTTAGTCCAGGGACTCATCTGTAATGAAACAGAATATTTCCAGGGGCTGGCTCATAAAAACTGAAAACGCTTCGGCAGAGAATACGCCAGCCCAGGAGGAAAACGCATTTGGCAGAATACGCTTTCAGAAACGGTTCGTTTAGAAAGAGACAGAGAGGCTGACGGGTAGGTCCCACCCGTCAGGTTTGAAATTTCAAAACGGGCGGCTGAGCTCGACGGAGCCCGAGAGCCGCGGTGGTCGCCGGCGGCGATCCACGGCGAGGCAAGGGGATCGGAGGGTACCTCCTTGCTCAGGACGTCCTTCCGCGTCGGTTGGTGGTGGTGGTGGTCGCCGGCGAGTACCACGTCGACGGCGAGCCCTGCTCCGGCGGACGACGGCTCGGGTGGAGATGGACTTCGCTGGGGAGAGCTGCGAAGGTCAAATTGGTGCGTCGGTTAGCTCACTGGGTGCTCGAGGAAGCTATTGACGAAGTTTGGGCGCCGGGGACGGCCTCACCGGAGCGAATCGAGGTGGAGGCCGAGGCGGATCGAGGCGGCCGGAGTCGAGGAAGAAGGGCCCCTCGAGGCTCTTCTAGTTGCTGGTCGGGGTCCAGAGAGGTAGTGGAGGTGTGCGGGGGCGAGAGGGAACCTGGGGGTGCTATATATAGCCGGCCCGAGGCGGTTGCCGCGTACGGGATAAGTCCGGCGAGCGATTACGGCGGCGCCGGGGTTGGGCAGTGGGATTAGGGGTTTAGGCATCGTCTAGGTGGAGTAGAGGTTCCATTCCGGGGTCCAGCTCAGCACGGGAGGGGAGTTTTACGGCCGGCTCCAACGGAATGGCCGTGCGGCACGTCGGCGGCAGGGAGCGCGTTCCATGCTTGCCGGGCCACGGTGACTGTGCAGCGGGCTGCGCTGGCATGCATGTGCCACGCGGAGAGCCAGGGAGAGTTGGGCGGCGCCGAACGGCGTTGCGCCGCCGTTTTGCTTCCGGTCGGCCGTTACGGTGGATTGGCCGCCGCGAGACACGCCGGCGTAGGCGGGCCATGGCGCCACCGACGCCCGGAAGGCGCCAAGCGCGCGTGCGGCACTCCAGAAAAGAGGGAGAGGCGGCGAGGATCGTGCCAAGGGCACTGTCCACGCGTGACTGAAACTGGCAAGGAGAAAACGACAATGAACTCTGAACTTACTGAATAAATGAAAGTGCAAAAATTCAGTGTATGCAAGCTGTTCGACAGAATGATTCAGGTCTCTAGGGATTTTTCCTAGAGCTGATTTTTGGTGGAGTGGCTACTCATTGTTCCAGTAAGCTGCCTGAATTTTTGTAGAAATTTTGGGGGAGTGTAGATATGAATTTTACCAAATTTGGCAAATCTGGTCCAAACTTGCAGAGGCTGAAATTTGAAAAATTTGAAAAGAAGGAGAGTGGATCAAGATGGTTCTGAGTTGTGGATGCTAAGGACAATCTAGAGGAGTTGGTTTGAGATCAAAACTCAAAGGAAATAAGGTACTTGCTTTGTAAATGGCTCAGACTCCACATAATTGACAAAGTTGATTTGAGATGAAAAATGTTTGAAATAAAATACAAAACCTGTTTGGATTAGTTGGGACAGAGAACTTAGGTTGCTCCAAGAGGGAGGGGAGGTTTTGGAGTGGTTTTACCACCTGTGACATGGTGAAATCAAGGGTGATTTCAAAAAGAAAGAAGTCCCAAAACTCCTAGGGTTTCTTTTTAAATGAAAATAAATTAGTTTGAGAGGGGAACAACCAGAAGAAAAGCTTCCAAAAATTCAACACCAAAATTGAAAAGGAAAGGAAATCCTTGCCAAAGGTGAAAGGAAGTTTTTGAAGAGGAAGGGTTTTCTGAAAAAGAAATTTTTTAAAGGCCCTCCTTTAGAATCCAATAATGTTTTTGATTAAAACCAAATCAAAAAATTTGGAGTGTCACAACACCTACCCCCTTAGGAAAAATCTCGTCCCCAAGATTTCAGCTGATCCTTAAATAAGTGTGGATGCTCTGTCCGAAGAAAATCCTCTCTTTCCCAAGTAGCTTCACTGTCGGTGTGATTGCTCCACTGGACTCTGAAGACTTTTATGGTCTTCTATCGGGTTCTCCTTTCAGACTCCTCTAATATTCTTACTGGACGTTCCCGATAAGTGAGGTCTGGCTGCACGTCAATGCTCTCATGGGATACTTGTTTCTCTGGGTTGCTCACACACTTCCTCAATTGCGAGACGTGGAACACGTCGTGGACATCGGATAATTCCTTGGGTAAGTCTAGCTGGTAGGCTACCGTGCCTCTTCGTGCCATTATACAGAATGGTCCAATGAATCTTGGTGCCAGCTTCCCTTTTATCTTGAATCGTTGCAATCCTCTCATAGGAGATACTTTCAGGTATTCGAACTCACCGGGCTCGAAGCTGACCCTATGATGTTTTTGATCATAATAACTCTTCTATCGACTTTGAGCGGTCTTAAGTCGGTCTCTGATTAGCTTGACTTTTTCCTCGGCTTCTCTGAGCATGTCTGGTCCGAAGATGCGGCTGTCTCCGGTCTCTGACCAATTCAACGGGGTACGACATCTCCGTCCGTATAAAGCCTCAAATGGTGCCATTTGCAGGCTGGCCTGGTAGTTATTGTTGTACGCGAATTCAGCGTATGGCAGGCTTTCTTCCCAACTGGTTCCATATGTGAGGACACATGCTCTCAGCATGTCTTCTAAAATCTGGTTTACGCGTTCCGTTTGTCCATCAGTCTGTGGGTGGTATGCGGTACTGAAGGCTAGTTGAGTTCCCAGAGCCTGTTGTAAATGCTCCCAAAATCTAGAGGCGAACTGAGTGCCTCTGTCGGATATTATAGTCTTCGGGACTCCATGCAGACAAACTATGCGGGTGAGATAAATCCTGGCAAGCCGCTGAGTGTTGTAGGTTGTCTTTACTGGAATGAAATGTGCCACCTTGGTTAACCTGTCAGTGATGACCCAGATGGCATCATTCCGATGCTGTGACCGAGGTAGTCCGACAATGAAATCCATCCCTATCTCATCCCATTTCCACTCAGGTATTTTGTTTGGTTGCAGTAGTCCGGCCGGTCTCTGATGCTCAGCTTTTATGCGTTGACACGAGTCGCAACGTGTAATGAAGGTGGCTATGTCCTCTTCATACCGTGCCACCAAAATCTTTCCTGAATATCTTTATATATCTTGGTCCCGCCAGGGTGGATCGAGTACGGGGCGGTGTGGGCTTCAGCTAGGATTTGCTGTTTAAGGTCTTCAATGTTTGGTACGCAGAGTCTTTCTCCGTACCACAATATTCCTTCATCGTCTGTGACGAATTCTGAGGCCTTGCGCATACTCACCTTTCTTTTGATGCCTTCGATGCTGGGGTGACCGGGCTGAGCTCCTTTAATTTCCTCCACAAGGTCGGGTTGTATTTCCAAGTTTGATATGATGCCTTCTGCGACCATTAAAAAATTGAGCTTGGCAAATTCTTGTTGGAATTCGGGCCTCAAGCTTTGCAGATTGCTTTCGTCGGAGTTGGGGTTCCGACTAAGAGCATCGGCCACTACATTTGCTTTTCCTGGATGGTAATGGATACCAACATCATAATCCTTTACCAATTCCAACCAGCGTCTCTGTCGTAAATTTACTTCTGGCAGCGTGAAAATATATTTGAGACTTTTGTGATCCGTATATATTTCACATCGGTTCCCAAGTAAGAAATGCCTCCATTCTTTGAGTGCATGAATGACCGCTGCCATTACTAAGTCATGAGTGGGATAATTTTCCTCATGCTTGTGAAGTTGCCTTGAAGCATAGGCGACAACCTTGCCTTCCTGCATCAACAAGCATCCGAGACCCTTTCTGGACGCGTCACAAAATACTTCAAAATTCTTGTGTATGTGTGGCACAATTAATACTGGTGCTGTTTATAATTTTCGCTTTAGCTCTTGGAAACTCTTTTCGCAGGCTTCTGTCCATTCAAACTTCTTGTCTTTCTTGAGTAACTGTGTCATAGGCTTGGCTATGGTGGAAAATCCTTCAATAAATCTGCGGTAATATCCTGCCATTCCCAAGAAACTACGTATATCTGTTACGCTTGCTGGCGACTTCCAGCCAAGTATGGCCTTGACTTTCTCTGGGTCCACGGCGATACCGTCTTGGGTTAGCACATGGCCTAGAAAGCCTACTTGTCTTAGCCAAAATTCGCACTTGCTGAACTTGGCATACAATTGGTGTTTCCTGAGTTCTCCTAGCACAATCCTGAGATGTTCTGCGTGCTCTTCCGGTGTTTTGGAGTATACCAGAATATCGTCGATGAATACCACGACGAACTTGTCCATATATTTCATAAATACTTTGTTCATGAGGTGAACAAAATATGCAGGGGCATTTGTTAATCCAAATGGCATTACTGTGAACTCATACAGTCCATATCTGGAAGTGAAGGCTGTTTTGGGGATATCTTCCGTTCGCACCTTTAATTGATGGTATCCAGATCTTAAGTCAATTTTTGAAAATACCTTGGCCTGAGCAAGTTAATCAAACAAATCGTTTATCCTTGGCATCGGATATTTGTTCTTAATTGTGACCATGTTAAGTGCTCGATAGTCAATACACAATCTCAGCGTTCCATCCTTCTTTTTGGCAAATAAAATTGGTGATCCCCAAGGTGAGGAGCTGGCTCGAATATATCCTTTGTCCAGCAATTCTTTTATTTGTTTCTTCAATTCAACCAACTCGGATGGTGCCATTCTGTATGGTTTCTTGTATATGGGGGTGGTTCCTGGGGCGAGCTCAATGCAGAACTCTATCTCTCGGTCCGGTGGCATGCCTGGTAGTTCTTCAGGGAATACATCCGGAAATTCACATACCACTGGAACCTTGTTTAGCTCAGAAATGTCTACCTTATTCAATCTCGGTTGCCGGGATATTTTTCCTTCCTTGGCTGACACTCATATTGTCTTCCCGTGGTGGTGTGTGAGGATTACGGTCCGATTGAAACAGTCAATAAAACCTTTGTTGGCGGTCAGTCAGTCCATCCCTAAGATGACATCCAGTCCTTTGTTTTCCAACACAATAAGATTTGCGTGAAACTCCAATCCTCCGAACTCAATAACCACATTCTGACAGAAATTCTGAGTAACTTGCTGAATCCCAGGGGATTTGATCATCATGGATTTCTCCAAAGGAAGCATCGAAAAATTATTTTGCAAAGCAAAACTTTTCGAAATGAAAGAGTGAGAAGCTCCAGAATCAAAAAAAACTATTGCGGGTATGGTGTTGACAGGAAACGTACCGAGTACGATATCCGGAGCATTTTGTGCCTCCTCTTTGGTTACGTGGTTCAGATGACCCTTCCTGTGGTTGTTGCTGGGATTGAAATTGTTTCGCTTGGGCGCTGAATTATTGCCGTCGTTGTTTGGCTTTGGGGTTGAGTTTCTAGGCTTGGGACACTGCTTGGCATAGTGCCCTTCCTCTCCACAGGCGTAACAAGTAACGCCGGGGCGATATATGAACTCCTTGTCCCTTGCATGAAAATTCTTGATTTGGCATGAGACATTGGATGGGAATTTGTGTGTCCCACCCTTTTGAAACTCTGTCTTGCTTCAGGGATTGCGAGCATGGTTGGTCTGGTCCCTTTTTCGCTTGCAGATATCTTCCAGACTGCGTCTCTCATTTTCCAGAGTAATGGCTTTGTCCACCAGTGTCTTAAAATCAGGAAAAGTGTGCACGACCAATTGGCATTTCAGTGCGGGCGCTAGACCATCAAGGAATTTCTCCATCTTCTTGCTTTCAGTCATACGCTCTTTATTGGCGTAGCGAGACAATAGTGTAAATTGACTGTTGTAATCTGCCAGTGTCAAGTTCCTTTGTTTGAGGTCATCGAACTCTCTCTTTTTGATTTTCATAATACTCTTAGGAATGTGTGCACCGCGGAAACCTTCCTTGAAATCATCCCAGGTTATGTCACCTTCGTTTGGATGCATGTGCAGAAAGTTCTCCCACCAAGATGCGGCTGCCCCTGTGAGATAGTGCGGAGCATATAACACCTTCTCGGGATCTGAACATTTTGCAATAATTAATTTCCTCTTCATATCCCGAAGCCAGTCCTCAGCTTCAAGAGGCTTGTCAGTATGAGAAAATGTTTGGGGACGCGTCTTCTGTAGCTCGGATAACTTGGAATGCTGCGGATACTGTCCATGGTAATTTCCCATGTTGATGACTTGGTTCATCATTTCATGATGTTGTTGCTGACTCTGTTCATAAAGGCGGCACATTTGAGAAAGTGCCGTTTCATTGCCCTGTTGACTCGACTGCCCTTGCGTGAAATTGTTGCCTGGTTGAGTGTCAAAATTTTCGTCTGGCGGAGTAGGCATGGAGCGAGTCCAAGGACGAGACATTTTTCACTCTGGGGATATATTTTGTAAAACTCATAAGAAAAAATGAAGATGGTTGTCAAAAAAAACTCCAAAAATAAATATGCACAAGGATGGCAATTAATTTAAAAGTCCAAGATCACTTAAGAAAACAAATTGATTTGCGCACGGAGAAGGACTGCTCATTACATATCTTACACGCGGGCGATAATTATATAGTACATCACTCAGGATATGCGTACATAATCCTGACATGTTATATAGGCTAGTCCACTCCTCCAGTTCTACATGATGCGCAAACAAGCTACTCCTCACAACATATCTTACAAAGCGGTACATCGCATGACGGGCAAACGCACTCAGCCGGAAATGTCGATGATCTCCTTGGCCCTGCCAAGGGTGAGGCGCAGTGAGGCTGGGGACTCGACCTCCTCCTCACTAATAGGCTCCAGACATGAAGAGCCACGTCGGGTAGATGGAACGGTTGCTAGGGGCGGAGCAACACGAATAGGAGTGGGCACAGCGGGTGGTGCAGTGCGCGCTGGAGTGGGCGCAAATGCCTGGTTGAACCCTCCGGTGGTAGGCAGGTGACGAGTAGGTGCATGAGATGCTGAGGACGAGACAAAAGTCAGTGGAGGTGCGGTGAGCAGGAGCTCCCTCCTGTTGGCGGCACAGCCATGAACTGAGTCCATGCGGGCAGCCACGAAGTCGTCCACCAGGTTGTCGAAGGCTGCCTCCAGAGCCAGGAGATACTCAATAAGCATCTCAAAAGCCTCGTCTCGTTCTCCTCTGAGGCAGGAGAATGCGTAGTGGCAGGTGTAGGGCACATGGCATGGGAGATAACGGTAGCGACGAGTCTTCATCGCGGGAAGGACATCCCTGAGGCGGGCTATCGCCTCACGGGCTGCCATCTGCATAGCATGCCTCTCCGTAGGCATGGCTCTTCCCACGAACAAGTAGCGGCGTACCTCACCACGCCCTCCCTTGAACTGCACCGTGGCCTGGTGCATGGTCAGACCGTCGTTGACTCTGTGCTGGCAGAGTGTGAAGACTGGGCGCACGGATGGCCCCATCGCGACCTGAACGATGAACGGGAGAAGCTTAACGAACCCATCGGGTACGTTGGCGAAGGTCTGAGACTCGCAGTTGTTGTCGGCCATCTACAAAAGTAGGCAAAAATCCTGAATGGTCAGATCATAAATTTATGCTGACTGTCAGAAAATGACTACAATTGCAACAAAAATTAAATCGGCTCTATCATGCTAATAACCGATTAGCGATCGCACCTAGTGGCTTCCTACAGTCAGCCTGGCTCTGGTACCAAGCTTGTCACGACCGGTTTTCCAATAAAAATATTTATTGAGAAACCAATCTTTGAGTCCAGTATGAGAGAAAATCCTCCTCACTGGTAGACAAATACTTGATACAATAAGCCAGTAGCATAGAATATATTACAGGGTTGAGCTAGGGCTGCTCAACAAATTATTACAAGCGTGCCAATAATTATACATAATGGCGAATATAACACAATGATATGGTGGCATACTACTGACTCGAGGATATAGTGGTGGTGGAATAACACAATGGGAAGTGTGGTAACACGACTCTCAAACTGGCATCTCATCGAGCGTCGAGGTGAGGCTCTATAAATTTATTCGGGTTGCGGAAGCGGGTATAAAACTGTGACCGAGACCAGGGTCGCACGAGACTGACTGGGATTCCTCTAGGCGTCGGACTCGCTATCGAACTCTTCATCCATGAGATCGCCTTCGTCAGCATCTGGCCAAATTAACAAGCCAGTGAGTACTTTGAAAGTACTCGCAAGACTGTTCGGACGTAAGATATAACAAATGCATGCATGAATGTGTCATGAATAATCTTCCCAATGAACAATTAAAAATTTGCATAACAAAGTAAGTACGAGGGAAACGGCGGCAGTCCGCCTGAAATCCCAACAAAAATATAAATGGGAACCGATCGGGTGTCTGAAGCGACGCCTCAAAAGGTGAACAAATAATAACAGAAAATCATGCCACAGTCGGACGTCTGAGCGACATCACAGAAAGGGCTTTAAAAGAAATGCCATAGTCGGACGTCTGAGCGACATCACATAAAGGGCTTTAAAAGAAATGCCACAGTCGGACGTCTGAGCGACATCACATAAAGGGCTTTAAAAGAAATGCCACAGTCGGACGTCAGAGCGACATCACAGAAAGGGCTTTAAAAGAAATGCCACAGTCGGACGTCTGAGCGACATCACAGAAAGGGCTTTAAAAGAAATGCCACAGTCGGACGTCTGAGCGACATCACAGAAAGGGCTTTAATCCACAAGTAAATAATACTCATAATAAATATTCAGTTCATGATAATAAACGGGTTAGTCCATCCACAGGAATAAACTTTTAACCGGGCTTGGTGCTTACGAGATTCATCGGAGTATCTGTCACCAAAAACTGGCACTTGTCAGGATAAGTCAGCGCAAAAAATTTGGATATGGATAGGATGATTTGGAGATTTATGACTCTGCAGAGTTTGTACAAAAATTTCCCACAGCTAACGGATTTCCGTAGTCCCGAAGGACTAGTTTCGTTTACGGTATTTCGGAAGTAAACACAGCTAACCAGTACACACCCATCCTATCTCTCGATGCCAAGACTCACCCTAGACATCGTCCAAGAAAAACTTTGAGATGGGGAGATCACAATCTCGAATAGCATGGGATCAAATTTATATACGCGTGCTCTAAGGGGTGCCCCCCTCTCCGTCCCAACCGGAAACACCCATGCCCCCTGACCGGATGACTGGCTTTAATCCAGGGCCATGGAACCATCATCCCGGCCTCTCCTTTTGGTGTGTACCAGGAATGCGGTTTGCAATTTAGTAAGCCATATTCCTTGCGGAAAACATGTGGTAGTACAAGGAAGGAAAAGGGAGGAACTGGACCGATACGATTTGACACAAAATAGTCTGGCATAAGACTGGCATGCTACAACACTGCCATCTTACCCATCCTCATGCCAACCCATGGCCATTCATACTCACATCCATCCACTTATGGATCATCGAGCTCACTTACCTTGATCATGCATGAAAATAACGTTCATGGGTATGCTCATCAACATGCCATGAAACTAACTAAATGCAAAACAAGCCAAGACACTCATCATATCAAAAGTTCAAACATGCTTGCCTGGTTCAGAGTAGTCGGAACCTAGCTCGGTGAAGTTCGTGGCTCCGTCACCTCCTTCGGTATCTACGGTATACAGAAAATATAGGTGCTATCGTAAATACCAAGAAGTGCACAAAAAGTATTCCAATTTTTTTTCAAATAAATCTGATAAAAAACTAGACAAAAATTCTAAGAGAACAGAAAAAGAATCAATCAAAAATACTTTTCTGTTTAAAAGTTATAAGGGTTTTAGTCCAGGGACTCATCTGTAATGAAACAGAATATTTCCAGGGGCTGGCTCATAAAAACTAAAAACGCTTCGGCAGAGAATACGCCAGCCCAGGAGGAAAACGCATTTGGCAGAATACGCTTTCAGAAACGGTTCGTTTAGAAAGAGACAGAGAGGCTGACGGGCAGGTCCCACCCGTCAGGTTTGAAATTTCAAAACGGGCGGCTGAGCTCGACGGAGCCCGAGAGCCGCGGTGGTCGCCGGCGGCGATCCACGGCGAGGCAAGGGGATCGGAGGGTACCACCTTGCTCAGGATGTCCTTCCGCGTCGGTTGGTGGTGGTGGTGGTCGCCGGCGAGTACCACGTCGACGGCGAGCCCTGCTCCGGCGGACGACGGCTCGGGTGGAGATGGACTTCGCCGGGGAGAGCTGCGAAGGTCAAATTGGTGCGTCGGTTAGCTCACTGGGTGCTCGAGGAAGCTATTGACGAAGTTTGGGCGCCGGGGACGGCCTCACCGGAGCGAATCGAGGTGGAGGCCGAGGCGGATCGAGGCGGCCGGAGTCGAGGAAGAAGGGCCCCTCGAGGCTCTTCTAGTTGCTGGTCGGGGTCCAGAGAGGTAGTGGAGGTGTGCGGGGGCGAGAGGGAACCTGGGGGTGCTATATATAGCCGGCCCGAGGCGGTTGCCGCGTACGGGATAAGTCCGGCGAGCGATTACGGCGACGCCGGGGTTGGGCAGTGGGATTAGGGGTTTAGGCATCGTCTAGGTGGAGTAGAGGTTCCATTCCGGGGACCAGCTCAGCACGGGAGGGGAGTTTTAAGGCCGGCTTCAACGGAACGGCCGTGCGGCACGTTGGCGGCAGGGAGCGCGTTCCGTGCTTGCCGGGCCACGGTGACTGTGCAGCGGGCTGCGCTGGCATGCATGTGCCACGCGGAGAGCCAGGGAGAGTTGGGCGGCGCCGAACGGCGTTGCGCCGCCGTTTTGCTTCCAGTCGGCCGTTATGGTGGATTGGCCGCTGCGAGACACGCCGGCGCAGGCGGGCCAGGGCGCCACCGACGCCCGGAAGGCGCCAAGCGCGCGTGCGGCACTCCAGACAAGAGGGAGAGGCGGCGAGGATCGTGCCAAGGGCACTGTCCACGCGTGACTGAAACTGGCGAGGAGAAAATGACACTGAACTCTGAACTTACTGAATTACTGAAAGTGCAAAAAGTCAGTGTATGCAAGGTGTTCGACAGAATGATTCAGGTCTCTAGGGACTTTTCCTAGAGCTGATTTTTGGTGGAGTGACTACTCATTGTTCTAGTAAGCTGCCTGAATTTTTGTAGAAATTTTGGGGGAGTGTAGACATGAATTTTACCAAATTTGGCAAATCTGGTCCAAACTTGCAGAGGCTGAAATTTGAAAAATTTGAAAAGAAGGAGAGTGGATCAAGATGGTTCTGAGTTGTGGATGCTAAGGACAATCCAGAGGAGTTGGTTTGAGATCAAAACTCAATGGAAATAAGGTACTTGCTTTGTAAATGGCTCAGACTCCACATAATTGACAAAAATGATTTGAGATGAAAAATGTTTGAAATAAAATACAAAACCTGTTTGGATTAGTTGGGACAGAGAAGTTAGGTTGCTCCAAGAGGGAGGGGAGGTTTTGGAGTGGTTTTACCACCTGTGACATGGTGAAATCAAGGGTGATTTCAAAAAGAAAGAAGTCCCAAAACTCCTAGGGTTTCTTTTTAAATGAAAATAAATAAGTTTGAGAGGGGAACAACCAGAAGAAAAGCTTCCAAAAATTCAACACCAAAATTGAAAAGGAAAGGAAATCCTTGCCAAAGGTGAAAGGAAGTTTTTGAAGAGGAAGGGTTTTCTGAAAAAGAAATTTTTTAAAGGCCCTCCTTTAGAATCCAATAAAGTTTTTGATTAAAACCAAATCAAAAATTTTGGAGTGTCACAATCCATCGTCCTTCTCATTGTCCCGCCGGTTCAGCCGCCCGGTCCTCCACCTCTAAGGAGCTGCTCCGATGATCGCCTCGTCTATCGCGGTTCCTCCATCGCCACAGTGCTGCCTTAACCTGCTCCACTGGAACCACATCATCCTCACCGACTCCTCGGATGAAGCCGAGGCCTACTTTGCGCCACTAAAGAGGTTGTACACCCATCGCATCGCAACTTCTCCTTGACACGATCTCCCGGCAACGACGGTGCTCCATCCCGCACCCCCATGGCGCGACTACGTCGAAGCCGGCGCCGTGGGCGACATCTCCATGGCGTCTCTCCCCTAGTGCGAGACCCCTTCGACGGCGGCGTCCATACCAGCTGGATCTGCTGCTGCTGCTCCGGCTCTCGCTCGCTCGCGCTGTTGCTACTGCTCTGGCTCTCGCTCGCTCGCACAGCTGCTGCTCTAGCTCTCACTCACGTTGCTGCTGCTCTGGCTCTTGCTTGCTCGCGCTACTGCTCTGCTCCCCCCTTGCAAGTGCTGCTGCTCTGCTCCCCCTTGCTCGTGTTGCTGCTCTGCTCTTGCTCACACTCGTGCTGCTGATGCTAGTACACGGGCTGTTGTAGCTACATGAGTTGCTGCTCCTCCAGGCGCTGCTACACCGGCTACTATCTCCTACTGTGTTCCCCGTTGATCGCCTGCTGATTTAGACCACTGTTTCTCTACAACTAGTGCCCAAGTGGCCCAAACTACATATGAAGTGCCTCTCTGCTACTAGTGCGTTCTATTTCGACAGTAACATTCAGATTCCACGGTAAATTTCATTTTCGACAGTTAAGTTCAGAGTCAATAGTTTTTACCTCATCTGTTGTAGTGAGGTGTTTTTTGGTGATGTAAATTTTACATCTATCACATTTTGTTAATGTATTTTACATCATCTATTGGAGATGGTATTAGAATCCCACTTGAAATTAATGATGTATGTCTTGTACTACTTCAGCCTCGACGTCTTACGGCTCGCCGGAGCTGCTCCAATGACGGAACCATACATCACAACACAGCAGTACCCTTGACATTGTCTACAGATTCCTCAGATCTTCGTCCACACCTCCGATAGCCACCTCCGCCTCAACTTCCTCAGCGATCAACCCAATGATGTTGAGGTCGACACGACTATGGCAAAGGTTGTGCACTTGTCGCATCACTTATTACTCTACATTCATGTCGATCCATTAGGGCTATTTTGGTTCAAAGGAAAAACTGAAGGAGAAACATAGGAATAGGAAACTTTCCTATGGCACTCTAACAGTCAATTATTCATGCATTTTGTTGGTAGTAATGGAGGAAAACATCCACCTAGACCTACTTTTCAAAATCCTATGCATGAAAACAAGACCAAGTGCATTGGTGGCAGAATAACATTCTAACTGCACACCCTTTCATATGGTTTCACTTTAATTTGGCCATATTTCTTTGCATTCCTCTATTGTTCCAATTCCTGTGAACCAAACACCCAAGTTGACAGAAATCCTGTGTTTACAAATGCTATGTTTCCTCCATGCATTCCTATCCTATTCTGGTGTTTTTCCTATCCCCATGTTTTTAGAATCCTGCAAGCCAAAGGATCCCTTACAGAATTACTTCAGTTACAGGTAGGTGTCGAAGAAAACTCTATGTGGTTTGTCCTGCTCCTGCCGCGACGTCGTCCACCTCACCTGAGCTGCTCCATCGACAGAAGCATGCACCAAACCAGACATCACGACACCTGACCATCTTTCGCCGCCTCAGATCTCCTTCCCCGCTATCGGCACCCACTGCAATGGCATCACGATCATAGACTCAGCAGATGAACCTCAGGAGTACACGGGTCCACAAGACAGGTCGCACTCTTTTGTTTCTGCTTATGTTATGCATTGCTTAATATTACCTACTAGTTTATCGTCCTGTTCACCTCTTAGACTCCAAGTCAGGTCCAAATTAATGTTCAAAATTGAGTTTTCAAATTAGTTGTGGGGCACATATCAAGGCAACAATGAATAGTATCTCTGCCTATTATCTGGTTCACCTAGGGTATGCCTATGTTGTTCATCTTGGGTGGGAAACAAATAGTAAAACAATCATCATCTGTCTTTTTATTTAATTAAAGCTATCATTAGCCTGCTATCATTATTTTTGGGTCCATCCATTGGTTGTTACCATCACTCTAGATTTCTACATGCTCTCCTTACATAATCTCACTATTTGTTTTTCGTATGCATGTTAGATATTGTACACAGTGATGCTCAACATGTAGAGAAAAAGAGAAGTGTTTTGCGCGGCAATACAATGTCATGCAGACATCGCTCCATGGTGGGTTCAATGGCGAACCCCCTCCACCCTCTCCAGATTGTAATCTAGATGAAGATATCTGTTCTGAGGTGGATCAGACGTAGCTGACCACTCCTATTTACACCCAAGGTGTTTGTTCTAACTTGGCATGATGATGTTAATCATATCATGCATATGTTGCCTTGCAGTGCCTACTTTCAACATCATATATGTCATCTGCTTAGTTTAGACATGTTCTGTAATGCCACCTGTTTAGTTTCTATATCATATATGCGAATTATGCAGTACCATCTCTTTTAGCTAGCCATAATATATGTGAAATATGCAATGCCATCATGTTTAACCAGGCATCATATATTTGAATGATATCTTGGCCATCCTTTTCTTCATTACATTTCCATTTGTCGACAATGTTTGTACATTAAACTACTCTTCTTGTGAATCAGCCATTTGAGTGGGTGATGGAAAAATCTGGAGTGAAAACAAGGTCTTCGGAGCCGACAGTGCTACCTCTCGAAGCAGATCTCTTGGTGGGTCCCGATAGCTCCTCGGAGATGGATTCAGAGACAGATGACCAGTCCTATTCCCCCACTGAGGTGTATGCTCTAACTTGACATGGTTATACTGCTCATATCATGCATATAGTGTCTTGCATTGCATAGTTTAGACATCATATACATAATATTCAACACCATGTTCTTAGTTCAGACATCATATATGCGAATGCCCTCTGCTTAGCATATAAATCACATATGTGAATTAAATCATGCGATCCTGATTACTTAGATAACATGTATGTGAATTAGGTCATGCGAACCTGTTTACTAAAGACATCATATAATTATCTCATGCCATCCTGTTTAGTTAGTCATCATATCTTTGAAATATGTCATGCTATGCTATCTAGTTTAGATAGACATCATATATGTGAAATTATGTCATGCTATCCTTTTTAGTTAAACAATATGCATGTCAACTATTTCATGCCCTAGTTTTCCACACTATCTATTGCATTTGTCTCTCATACAATGTATAAACATTCAGCTATATTTCCTGTTTATCAGCCATTTGAATTAGAGCGGGTGATGGCAGTATCTATCAGAGTAAAAACACGGTCTTCAAATAAAACAATGCTACCTCTTGGTGGACATAGCACCCTGGTTGTAGATGCACGAGAACCAGCCCTACCACACATAACCCGGACTCTCGCAGATTGTACCACTACTGCGATGGAGAGAGAACCTGCTTCACCCAATCTAACCCCAACCCCAGCAGATAGTAACCCAGTTCCTGTTGACACAGCACCATCTCCACCCTAGAGCTCGCAAACAAGAGCAGTTAGTAAGGCAGCTCCAGTGCCGAAAGCACCAGTACTACCATGGCGAACCCCAACTCCACCAGTTAGTACACATATTCCTGTGGAGGAATTACAACCATCCATTCATAGTTTAGCATCTATCGCATTTGATGTTGTTAAATCCTATGTGTGTATCTTCCCATCATGTAAATATTATACTAAAGATGAAGGAAAATGCCAGCTACAGGTGTTTGTCCAGGAGTTATGTGTAAGTAATGTTATCAATGGCAATTACTTTGCTTTGTCCCATACATTCTACCTCCATGATGGTTATAATACAGCAAATTTTCCCATTTTTCTCTATAGAGAAGGACCGATTTGGCAACTCAGGATGAGGTAACCTGTGCTAATACCTCTGCTATCTTCAAGAATGCTTGGTGGCAGTATCGGAATTAACTGAAGAAAACGTACTTCACTGGCAAAGAAACTCATCAAATTCCCTTACGTTCTCCTGAGACACATTTATTGGACGATGACTGGGAACGCCTTGTTCTGTACTGGTCCCGAACCAAGAATGTGGTAAGGTCCATGAGCTCATTTTTTATTTTTGAGTACTATATGCTTGCATATTATTGTACTCTATTCATGTAGAACAAGTGTTTAAACCGGAAGAAAAATTGTTCTCATTTTTAAGATTCCATTGCTATCGTGCATACTGCTTTGCTCTTGTATCACTGTATTTACTCATACAAACTTATTTTTAAATTGAAGGATCCAATCGAAACTCCAATGGCACAACAGGTATGTTTACGCATGGTTCTTTAACAGGTTTGCTCTTATAAATAGCTCTGTTGATTTCAATTTCAATTGTGTATACAGTTGACTTTCTCATATCATGCACATTACTAGCATCACAACAGAGCCAATAGTGTTGTTGTACATGTAGACCCGTGATACCCATCTAAAATATTGTTGTGCTATGTAGTTTCCCACGCTTTGTATTCTTTCAGTGCTGCTTTGTCTTGAACTGATGTGATTTGAACCGTGTCTCTATTTTGATTTGGCAAGACAATGCAGTGACCATAGGACATAGATATATGTTTGTTTGATGCTTTTATAATGTACTACTTGGCAATAGAAGACTTGGTAGTTTAATCTTATCCACCTTACTAATGAACTGGTTCACTGAAATGATCTTCATATACTAGTACATGCTAAACCTGTTATGCGTCTGCTTGTTTCTTCTTTTAGAATGCTGACATAATATTGGGGAAGAGTACCTTATTAAGCAACGGTAAAGGAAGTAATGCAGATACGGTTCAGGATAGTGAGACATCCTTGTTGGTCTTCAACAAAGCTGATAAAACAGGTAAGGAAAACTATCTTGAAGACTGTGAGACAACCCCAAAGTCCTGTCTTGGTTTAGTGTTCGAGTTACTGGCCACTACCGCTGGCACAAGCTATTCAAACTCACTGTCTGAATCAGTTCGTTTTTTTGAGACTCAACTACAAGCTGAAAGACATCGATCCGCTGTGTTGCGACAAGAAGCGGAAAGACTGTGGAAGTCCCTGGAGCATTAAGATGCATACTTTCTAGTGCAACAGCAAGCGTTGGAGGATTTTAGCGCCAAACGGGACGAAGCTCATAAGCTTCCTAAGCTTATTGCCAGCATGGTGGATACCCAGGATAACGTTTCTTGAGCTCTTCTGAAGTTGTTTTAGTTATGGACTTGTTTTGCTGCCGCATTTATTTGCACTGGTGGCAAATTTAGACGGCCAGTGTATGTGATATGCTGCTTTGTTCCCTATATATGCACTGGTGGCGAACTTTGATGCCTAGTGGATGTAATATGTGTAATAGTCATAATAGCCTATCAATAGTTGCTTGCTTATTTCTTTCCTTATTGTCTTGTTTAGTTGTTTGTTTGTAGTCACTGCTGTTATTTTTCCGCGTTTTTCTAGTGGCCACAATAACCTATTTTTTATAACTAGGCCACAATAACCATGGCAACACACGGACTGTTGTAACCATGGTCCTGCTACCTGCTGTAGTGACCATGGGCCTCCTACTGGCCGTAGGATCCAGGGGCCTTCTACGGGGTCTAGGGTCCATGGGCCTTCTATGGGCCATATGATCCATGGGCCTTCTACGGGCCGTAAGATCCATCGGCCTTCTATGGGCCATCTAATCAATGGGCCTTCTACGGGTCGTATAATCATTTGGCCAAACATGGGCCGTACTATTCGTGAACCAATAATGGTCCGCAAAATGGATCGTAAATGTGCTAGAGTGGAAATCGTCTGTTTATGACCCGACCATAACGGGCCGTTAATAGGCCGTATTTGATGACGCTATGAAAATGGCCCAACGGGTTAATGGGCCACAAACGGGCCGACTGTAACCACAGGCTGAATTTGGCCCACAAATGGAACATACCAGTAACGGACCATAACTATGCGAATTCTAGAAATAAACCCAAGAATAAATGGGCCCTTAGAAGGTCAAAAGTTAACATGGGCTAGAAACGGCCGACAAAATTATGGGTCGTTAATGGGTATAAAGCGATACACTGTTCATTATGGGTCAGTTTCATCTCGGGCCTTTAATGGTCCCATAGTTAAAAAGGTCCTCCTATGGGCCGGAAGTTACAACAGGCCGGAATCATATTGGATGGCCCAGATGACGCTACAGGGCCAAATTCCGGTAGACCGTGGCGGGCCGTGAGTTAGCCGGCTATAAATGGGCAATATGCGAACAGGCCGTTAACAGGCTTTCCGTGGACAGGCCCGCTACCTTTTGACCAAGTCAAACAGGCTAGTCTTTTCACTAGAATGGGCCTCTGTTGGGCCGTGCCACGTGTCGACGTATCATAGGCGCCTTCGGTCCAATGAGTGGATGACATATGTCAGAAAGGTGAGCCAACACGTGGTTCCTCTGGCCATTGAGAATTTTACACGTGGAAAATCCCCATTGGTTGGGGCTGTTAACGAGGTATCAGATCCAAACCGGAACCCGATAGCTTAACGGCAACCCGTTATGGTGGATGCCGCGTGTCGGTCACCCTTGACGAAGGGACTTCTATGACGTGCAATTTATCGTCATGGAAGTGGACACTTCCGTGATGATAATTTTGGTAATGTCATGGAACACTTCTACGACAGCACAGGTATGACTATCTTGATTATGTCATAAAATCGTCATGGATGTACATGCATGACAGAAAACGTGACCTACTGTGACAAACACGTATCATCACGGAAGTGTATTTTTTGTAGTGTCCTGTGCCGTTGTGACCCAATTATGTATTTCAAATCAAGATAGAAAATCAAGTACATCACACATAGTTTATTATCACCAACCATGTGATATGTTGTACGAAATATCTTGGAGCACCATCATAGTATATGGCTTACGTGAGAAGGTTCATCGGCTATAGTCCACAGTCGGCACGTCAAGCATCCTAGCTCCCAAAATACCAGTTCATTGTTCAATTGTCTCCGGCCAAAGATGGGGACGCTGACCCGTGACATGAGGGCAATTTCGACGGCCCACTCCAGGACAATGTGGCCGCAACCGCCATGAGCGTGCTAACAACCTGCATGAGCGAAGCCGCCATTTGTGACCAGGCAGCCGCGGCAGCACAAACGGCCGTTGTTCAAGCTCACATGGCGGCAGCAATATCTTTGATGGGGATAGCAAATGGCGAGAGCGACACTATAGCTGTGTGTTCCGTAGTGGCCGCCTTAGCCCTGACGCAGGCCACCCACGCCCATATCGAGGTTGCCCAAGCCCAACTCATGGCGGTCACCGCACAAATCGCACGAAGCTTCTCCGACAACAGTCGCCATCCCATGGCTGAAGAGTTGTCAATCACCGAGAGAGTTCAAGCAGTCGTCCGTTAATTCGCGGCATGCCTTGCCATGATGGAGCCCATCCAAGCCAAGACCATGGCCGCCCATGACTAGCTTGTGGTGGCCTTTTCCAAAGTGATGGTAGACGCGGATGGCAAGATGCTTGCCGAGTATGGTGTGATGGATGCCATGGAGCCCCTTCCGAAGAAGAACGTCTGGTGCAAGTTGTACATGGAGGAGGCGGCGGAGATCGACGAGCGCCAGCAGGAGTAGTAATCATTGTTTAGAGCACCGATCTTTGTACAGAGTAATGTTTAGGTCAGCTAGCTCTGTTTAATTGCTAAATTTGCTTGATTAAGAAGTGTGGGTGTGCCATAGGCTATTTTGTGTACCAAAATTATGCAATGATGTGGATGACCACTATAACTAGGGAAATTCGGACCAAAAATTGCACGTTCAAACTCATCACACACAGGGTAAGCTATATGAATCGTTTGTGATGTTCACATATCGTACACAGTGCAGAATAAGGGACCGTGTATGATGACACTTCACGTGCCAGTTTTTTGTTGAACCGGGCCAAAAAATTTGCTTCCGCAATATCTACCACTCCCCTCTTACTGACCAAAAGACACATTTTCCCTGTTTCTGCCTTCCTTTCCAAGTTCAAAAATTCACTTCTTGCTTGCAGCATTGCCTCCTCGCCGGCTACGCTCCTTCGCGTTGCCCGGCCTCGTCGATCTAGGCAGGTAATCCACACCTGACCCCCACCCTCGTCCTCCTTCTACATCGCACATGCCCCAACCACCAGCGCACACCTTCCACCCAATCACCGACCCATCTTCCAAATAAGTGCCACCCTAAGCAATGGTGCATGCAGTATAGCTACGAGCTCAAGGAGAAGCAGATCACGGCCGCACGCGCGGATGAGGTCCCTATGGCTGCCATTTGTGCCGACCCCCCAAATCTTGGAGGAGCACCTTGTCATCGACGCCACTGTCAATGCCTCACACGTTGATGCTGCCACGTGGTTGGCTACTTTAAATGATAGTTCATGGCATTTTCTCGGGGCCACCGCCGGTGCCATCGACGAAGACTACAAGGTGTTTTATCCGCGTGTCTGTGCTTACCTCAACTCAAGAACCAACAGGTTGGTGCCCGGAGCGGCTCATGCAAATCATCGCTACGAGGAGGGCACCCATGATGTGGAGGCCTCGCGCTCTTCCAAGTCCAATGAGCCAAGCATCATCTATATCTCCGACGATGAGGAGTGGCTTGTCTTTTTAGCTCACTATAATGACCTATGTTGAGCTAGCTAGCTATGCCAGTCAAGCATGTTTGGTTTACCTGTTGCATGTGCTGCTCCTGCCTTTCCTTAACAAATTCTAGTGAATTGTCCTATGTACTTTTACCAAGCAATCTGATCCTCTAGTATATATGTTCTATATATCAAGCAATGTGGTGCTCACTTATTAACTATTTGGATCATTTGTTGTCATGTTTAGTTAACTGTTTGGTTTAATTCTGTAATGCAATGTTCAATTTTTGTGGGTGCAATTTTGTATTGTCTTTCATGTGAGAAATAAATTTAATTTGGTTGTACTAAATACATGAGAAATAGATACACCTGCTATATTTGCAAGTTGTTAAGCATGCTTGGTTTGGTAAATTGTCTGATCTTCTAGTATGTTATATACTATGCAACGCGGTGCTCAGTTAATGTTTGCACTACTGCGGGATGCTGCTAACGTGACACTACAATCAGAGACCCTTTGACGAAAATGTGTGTGATGCATTAATCGCAAACGGTGATGTAAAAACCCGCCAAAAGATGCAAAACGTTTGCGATGGTGGATACATCAAACACGACCTACATTTTAGTTGTGTGTGCAATGCTGGGCATATGATTGATCCATATGAATTGTTTGCGATTAGACAGAACAACAGAAACGGGTAGCCGTATCAATGTTTGTGCAATATACGACATACAGTTCACTTCGATGAACTGTTTGCTATTAGGAAAAGCAACAGAAATGGTCAGCCAGATCAAGGTGTGTGTGATATACGGCATACGGTTCACTCGAATGAACTGTTTTCGATTAGGGAGACAACATAATTGGTTCAACTTAACAAGATGTGTGTGATACGTGGCACACATGTCTATAATCAGAAATGTGTGGGAACATCGATAATGACACAGACGATTCCTGTTAACAAGCCGTGTGTCTTGTGAGCAAACAATTGTTGGTATATAATTGTTAGTGATTGATGAAATCATCCCCGATGGGTTCCATCATTTAGTCCGCGTGCGATGTGATTTTATCTATCCACACAACATCTACGCTCCGTGTATAGAGTATCAACATATATACTTAAAAAGACAACATTGCAAAACCAAATTAAGCATACAATTACACAAGTGACTACACACATAACATTTCCACACACCAAAGTAAGCAATTACATGCATAATAAACTAGGAGAAACGAGCATCTAATCATCTACTTCTTGTTGCAATGACGCTTGCCATTGCTCTGCTTCCTGCTGGATCCCTAGTCGTTTTGGGAAGGAGGCACTTCCTCATGTCAATGATCCACCTGTACATCTCGTAGCTTGTGTACACCTCCTTGGCCGCATACACGACATGAGCTTTGCCGATTTTCTCCATCTAGGCCGAGTTCTAGGTAGGCTTGTCCTTGTTGTAGGAATCCTTCATGTCTCTATAGTAGGGATCGATGATGGCCTCGGCGAGGTGAACCAGTGAGTCCTTCTCATGCTCGTTGCTGCCCCAGATCTTGTATTGGCCCTAGATGTTGACATGATTCTAGCAGGTGATGCCCGAATTCTTGAGCACCTTTACATCATTGGTGATGTTCACCATAGCGAACATGTAGTGGGGGCTGTCGACAAACCTGGTAAAATGCTCGCAAGGCATTGTGGCCAGGCAGTAGTGGTAGATGAGGACGTGATTACACACGCACATCTGGGCGACGACGACCTTGGGACAAGACCCGGCACGAGCGCGGGTGTACTCGAGGTCGAACCCGACCACCTTGTACTTCTCCTCAGCAAGCAACAACACCATGATGTGGATGGAGTTCTCCACCCAAACCGGGTTGTTGGTGTACACTACCGAGAGCTCCGTGGACCTTCTGTCGGTGTCCACCACGGCATGCATGGTGAACTACTGCTCGTCATCGGCAGCCACTCAGAGCGCCATTGGAGCCGCGCAGGATACCCTCTAAGAATTTGTCGTGGTTGGTGTGTTTCTTGCAATGGTGGGGCATGGTCGAAAGGTTGAAGAGACACAAGGGTTAAATGGCTGCCGTAATAAATGGGGGTCGTCCCGCTTGTAATCGTCATGTCTTGTGTCGGTGTACTAGAGTAGGGGTACCCTAGTATCCCGAACTTGTGCACGGGCAGTCGCAGCGTCCCGCGGCAAGGCTTGCCGGGTGACCGCCAAGGTCCTCTATGGTTCCTTTGGAGCCATTCAAGGACAAAGTATCCAAGCCAAGGATACAAGACCCCGGCAAGAGGAGCTTGCCGGGAAGGCCGACCAAGGCATCTCAAGGAACTTGCCGCGACGCGCCACGCATCCCGGCAAGGCCCGGTGAGCGACGAGCTCCCGGACGCGACAAGACAACGACCGCGGCAAGGCGCTTGCCGCGGCAAGCCACCACTCTGTACCCGCGCTCCAGCACATCCACCAATGTGTCGCTCTAGGACCCTTCCAGGCATACGTGGCGGGAGGCTGTGCAGCCAGCGGTGCGCGGTGGCAAGCGGCGCTGACAAGGTTACCATCATGGCGAGCGGTGGCGTCCCTGACGGTCCCTTTTGTACTATTTGGGCGACGCAGACGGGCATTTAATGCCCTTGTCCCCTACCGTCAGGGTTAGGTATGATACACTGTAGCAGGTAGCTGTACCAACCGCAACACCTTTCCATTTTTACCCTTGTCTACATTGCCACCTGTCGGTGACCCCTTGAGCATATAAAAGGAGGCCCACGCGCAACATAGGAGGAGAGGTTGGAAGGAGAGAACACTCACGCTCGGTCTCGTTAGCTGCTGGTGTGTACTGTAGCACTCAGCGCTCCCGAGCAAGAACTCAATACAAACCACAAAGCAGGAGTAGGGTTTTACGCATCCGTGCGGCCCGAACCTGGGTAAACTGCTCGTGTGTTTCACCTCGATCTGCTCTTCGTGCGATCTCCGCCCCCCCCAGCCCCCCCGGCGAACCGAAAGGGGCTCGGTCCGCCGGTCCCATAGGTGCTCGTGGATTAGTTCCTCGACATCTTTTACTAATCCACGAGCACCTATGGGACCGGCGAACCGAGCCCCTTTCGGTTCGGCAGGGGGGGGGGGCGGAGATCGCACGAAGAGCAGATCGAGGCAAAACACATGAGCAGTTTACCCAGGTTCGGGCTGCACGAATGCGTAAAACCCTACTCCTGCTTTGTGGTTTCTATTGAGTTCTTGCTCGGGAGCGCTGAGTGCTATAGTACACACCAGCAGCTAACGAGACCGAGCGTGAGTGTTCTCTCCTTCCATCCTCTCCTCCTACGTTGCGCGTGGGCCTCCTTTTATATGCTCAAGGGGTCACCGACAGGTGGCAACGTAGACAAGGGTAAAAATGGAAAGGTGTTGCGGTTGGTACAGCTACCTGCTACAGTGAATCATACCTAACCCTGATGACAGGGGACAAGGGCATTAAATGCCCGTCTGCGTTGCCCAAATAGTACAAAAAGGACCGTCAGGGACGCCACCGCTCGCCATGATGGCAATCTTGTCAGCGCCGCTTGCCACCGCGCATCGCTGGCTGCACAGCCTCCCGCCACGTATGCCTGGAAGGGTCCCAGAGCGACACGTTGGTGGATGTGCTGGAGCGTGGGTACAGAGTGGTGGCTTGCCACGGCAAGCGCCTTGCCGCAGTCGTTGTCTTGTCGCGTCCGGGAGCTCGTCACTCACCGGGCCTTGCCGGGACGCGTGGCGCGTCGCGGCAAGTTCCTTGAGATGCCTTGGTCGGCCTTCCCGGCAAGCTCCTCTTTCCGGGGTCTTGTCTCCTTGGCTTGGATACTTTGTCCTTGAATGGCTCCAAGGGAACCACGGAGGACCATGGCGGTCACCCGGCAAGCCTTGCCGCGGGACGCTGCGACTGCCCGTGCACAAGTTCGGGATACTAGGGTACCCCTACTCTAGTACACCGACAGGAGCCCCCGGGCCTGGGCCATACACGGTGCTGAGCGCTGTTGGGCTAGGCCCAAAACAGGGCACGGGCATGCGCGGCCTGGGTTACGCCGTATCTCTCCCCGTATCCACCGCGCTCTCCCCGAACGGCACGTGTTGAATGCGGCGTCGTGGGAGAGATCGTGGGTGGTTCCTTTATTTGGAAAGGCGAAACGTCCGCCCCCTCCTTCTTTATAAGCAGGGCAAACAGGGGTAGCTCTCCCAGTCGCCGGTTGCTACTCCAATCTCGGAAACTTCCGCCGCTCCTCCATCTTCCCAAAGCTGAAAGAGAGCAGCGCCCTGCCCCCCATCGCCACCAGCACCACCAACGCCGTCGACCTCCTCCACCACTTCCGCCATGGCTCCGAAAGCCGACAAGGGGAAGGTTGTGAAGTCGATCGTGGCGCAGCGGCTTGCGGCGCTGCGAAAGGAGCGGGCAATCTTCCCCCCCAAGCTCGCCGCGAGGGAGCTGAGGGAGTATTACTACCTCTTCTGGTCGACGGAGACGCGAGCGCATCCGTGCACGAAGGTACTTCCAGCCGCCACTTGGAAAATGGCTCCAAATGGATATCCTTTCTTCGCCATGTTCTTCTACTGCGGGCTCTGCCTGCCTTTCTCTGAGTTTTTCTGCGATATTATGAACACCTACGGGTTCTGCCTCCTTGACTTCACCCCCAATGCTGTTCTAACCATGGCAGTTTTCGCACATCTCTGCGAAAACTTTGTCGGAGTCTATCCAAATGTAGCCCTTTTTCGCCACTTCTTTATGCCCCGAGTAGAGAAAGGAGAGCCTTTATCCGGCGGAATCGCCTGGATCTCGAGGGCCGGCAAGAAGGACGCTTATCTGGAGGGAGAGTTCAGCGGCAAGTGGGAGGAATGGAGAGCAGACTGGTGCTGGATTGTCGAGGAGAACCCGCAGCCATTTACCGCTCGGCGCCAAGCCCCAGTAGCACGCGGCAGCGATTGGAGCAACGTGGCCTCGGAAGACGATAGGCTGAAGATTGCCGTCACCCGGATCCAATGCCTGAGGCTTGCCGGGCTCATTGTAGGCGCTGTTGGCGCAGATTTTCTTCGCTGCCGCATCGCCCCCCTGCAGGAACGGAGGAGACCCGCCTGGGAATTCAAGAATGCGGCGGATATCATGAGGCTGCGTCTGGGCCTCAACTTCAACTTCACTGTTCTGGAGCTTAACGCGATGCTCCAGGAGCTGTTCAAGTACGACCCTCAACATCCCGAAGTGTTCAGGTTGCCGAAGGGTGTCGTTCCGCTGTGCAACAACTCTGCGCTCGACTGCATCCGTGCAAAGATGTCGCTGTGCGATTCACATGGAATTGTCCCAACTTGGCAAGAGCCTGCAGACGACGTCGTGCAGGAGTTCTTTGACGGCTTGGTAGAAGTGCCGGTCCGCTCCGACGAAAAGAAAGGCCTCACTCGCGACACCACCGATGTGGAGATGAAACGCATCGCCACCAGGCTGGAAGAGGCGGCGACAGCCGCAGCTGCGGGCGAGTTTGGATTCACCGTGGAGGAGGCAGAGGGAGCAGAGGCGGCAAGCCGTACCGAGCGAGAGGAGCTTGCCGGCGAGGAAGAGCTTGCCGGGCATGACGTCGAGTCGAGCGAGCCCGCCGAGGATACGAGTGGCTCGTTGGAGATCAACTCCTCTTCCTCCTCATCCTCAGACAGCTCGCCGCAAGCAAAGCCCCTAGCTCCACCAAGAAGGCGTCTCCGCAAGGCCGGGGACGCAGCAGGGCGGCGGGTGAGTCGACAGTCGCCGCGCCGCGTGACACGCTCCACCGCGGCAAGCACTGTTGCCGCGGGAGCACCTTACGCTGCTGCGGCAACTGGAGCGGGGTCCACCCGGACCACCGCTTCTGCTCCTGCCGCTTCTCACGCCGTGGCGGCAGCCGGAGCGGGGTCGTCTCAGACCACCGCCACTGTTCCCGCCAAGCGGCCAAGGGAACCTACTCCTCCGCCTCCTCGCGCCGGACGTGAGCCGGACTTCGACATCTCCGCGTTCAGCTCCGACGAGGAAGAAGAAGAGTAAGATTCTCTTGTTGTACTTGTAGTTCTTCAATTCTTGCTGTTTTGTCTTGTATCTCATTTGCTTTACTCTGAACTCATTCCTTTTTAGGACTCTGGCCCAGAGAGCAGCGAAGAGAGCCAAGGTCCCGGTGATTATCATCAAGGACGAACCCACCGCGACAGCAGGGGGTGTGTTCGAGACAACCTTGCCGGACCCGGCAACTGTTCTCCAGAGCAGCCCCCAGCGTAAGTATATGGTTTGCTTCCCGCTGTTAGGCGCGCATGGATACTCTTTCTTTGCTGACATCTGACTGTTGGTTTGTGTAGGAGCAGAGCAGCCCCAACAGGAGCGCCCGGAGGCCGCCCCCGAAATGCCAAGGGAGAGTCCTCCGGCAAGGGAGAGTTCTCCGGCAAGGGAGAGTTCTCCGGCAAGGGATAGCACCAGCGGCCCCCCGGCGGCGGAGACCACGGCTGCAGAACCCGGTATAGGTAATCCTCTCGCTTCAAAACTTCCCTTGGATTCTTCTTCTTTTGATCTTCTTTTTTGGATATTTGCTTGACTCTTCTCCCTTTTCTGGCCGTCAGACCCATCTGCTGCGGAGCCAATGGAGACCAAGGTTTCCGCCGCCGACGCCGCTGCCACCGAAGAAGCAGCCGGCGCTGATGATCCCGCCGGTGCAGAGGCCGCCAAAGCTGCCACCGCAGAAGCAGGCGGGGGGTCTGGCGATCGCACTGACGGCCCTGAGGCCGCAGGAGCGCCAGGCGCTACGCCAACCGCCGATCCCTTCGCCGCTGCCGCATAGTCAGGCTCCGAAGAGCCCCAGCCAGGCGTCTACTTGAAGGCCGGCGATGGCGTCTTCATCAACCTCCCCAGGGCGTCAAGCTCCAGGGCACCAGTCGAAGGAGAGAGCTTCGATGGAGAGGTGCTCGCCTCCGCTGGGCTGGCGCTGGTTGACGCGCCGAGCAGCAGCAGCAGCGAGCCTGAGGAGGAGCGGCTGCTGCGGAAGCTGGTGTCGCTCTACCGTGCTCGACAAGCCAAGCTCAAATCCCGCGAGGCGCTTGTTGCGAAGGCGGGAGTGGACATCGAAAGGCGCACGGAGGAGCTCCAGGGTGTCAACCAGGAAGCTCTCCGGTCCCTGGCAGAGGAGCGGGCGCAACTCGCCGAGGAGCAGATGGCCTTCCTCCTCGAGAGGGCTGAAGTCGAAGAGCAACATCGGCTTGCTGCTGAAAAGCTGTCTGCGCAGGAGGGCGAGCTGGTGCAGTAGAAGGTCAACCTTGACTGCCACGAGGAGGAGCTTGCCGCGCGCGAGCGAACATTCGGCGGAGCCCTCAAGCAAGCAGAGGATGCTGTCGTAGCTGCCGAGGCCGCCAAGAAGGAGCTGGAGACGAAGGTGGCGCAGCTGGAGGCCGATCTCAAGGCGAGCGGTGAAGAGCTTGCCGTGCTCAAGCGTGAGCGGGAGAAGGACGCCTACAGCCACTCAGAGCTGCAGGCTCGTCTCGCCGAGAAGGGCAAGGATCTTAGCGCCGCCAAGGACTGCAACGCAGATCTTGAGTTGAAGCTGACTACTTTGAACAAGACGGTGGACGGCGCCAGGGAGCAGGAGGCGGCCTTGAAGGAGAAGATCAAGCCGACAAGGCACTGCTGGCGAGTGCTGCTGCCGCCCAGAACACTTTTAGGGAGAATGTGGAGCACTGGACGGAGGGTCTCGTGAATGTTGCCACAGACATCGACAGGGAGCTGGCGCAGCTGGGGATGGAGGATCTCGGGTATCCCTCTGACGAGAACCTCCAACCCAGCGCCAAGCTCACCTCATTCTTCAAAGGCGTGGCGACGGCCCTCCAGCGACTCCGGGAGAGGATCCCAAAGAAGCTGACCGACGAGTCGCGCAAGATCTGCGTGGGAGCTCTTCAAAAGGTGTTGGTGAAGGTGGCCTTCCGCAACCCGGGCCTCAACCTCACCAACGTCCTCAAGACCCTGCCGCCGGATGCTGATTTGGAGGCGCTCAAGACCCTTGTCGCACCCATTGTGGACAAGGTGAGCGGGATCAAGAGGGTTGAGGGCGATCGTGTAGACTAGGCCGCCCGTTTTCTTCTTTTCTTGTCGCTACTGGTCATGTTACGAGAACAATCTGTTAGAGCCGCGACAAGCTACCTTGTAATATAACTCTATTCCGGGTAATGATTGCAATGTTATTTCCTTTACTTGATTCCTTCCTTTGTATGTTTTTGCCCTACGCTTTTAGGGAACTTGCCGGCGCAGGCACCTTAGCCGTGAGCGCTGAGTGCGGGACGTCAGCAGCCTGCTGGCGGTGCCGCTACCGACAAGAAACCTTGTCGCAACTAGTCGCAGCACACTTAAGTTGTTGAGCGGACTCGAAACAAAGTAAGGGCGCAACTAGCTATGAGTTGGTTCCTCCGCGCACAGGTTTTCCATACAAAGCACGGTCGTTCAAGGAAGATAACTTAAAAAATTTAAAAATCTGATTGCTCAAACTTTGGCAACTTAGCTTTTCTATTGTTTGCTTCCCGGTAAGGCGGAACTCTCTTGAACGACGCCTGGTCCATACCATTATCTTCTCCTTTCCCCCCGGCAAACTTGTGGGCGACAGAACCTTCCTTTCCTTGAGAAAAAAGAAAGAGGAGAAAATATAGATATGGAGCCTTATGGCTCGTTGTTGCTTACTGGGGGTAGGTGTTGCACAAAGTGTCAGATAACACATGCAAAAAATAGAAAGCATGAAATTGACAAGATGTGCGGAGCACATGAGCTTTATGCACGGGGTCTGCGCCTGGCTTTGTACAAAGGATTACATGCAACAGCGGCAAGACTTGTACAAAAGGTGGTTGCCGGAACGAGTCCGACAACCGCGCCTTACGGGTAAAACTTACGAAGATGCTCAATGTTCCAGGAGTTGCTCACTGGAATGCCATCTTCGGTCTCAAGGCGGACAGCGCTAGGCCTAGTGACTCGTTTCACCCGGTAAGGGCCTTCCCACTTCGGCGTCAACTTGTTGGAATTCTTGGCGGACTGAACACGCCGAAGAACAAGGTCGCCTTCCTCGAGACTTCTGACGTTAACTTTGCGGCTATGGTAGCGGTGCAAAGCTTGCTGGTAGCAAGCAGCTCGCACAGCAGCCTGAAGACGGTCTTCCTCAAGGAGCAGCGTGTCATCTTGTCGCAGCTGCTCTTGCTCAAGCTCATCATAAGCGAGCACTCGAGGTGACCCGTATACGAGTTCCGTGGGGAGAACTGCCTATGATCCATAGACTAGAGCGAAAGGTGTCTGGCCAGTAGCTCGATTTGGCGTCGTCCTGATCGACCAAAGAACCACCGGCAGCTCCTCAATCCAGTTTCTTCCGCACTAGTGCAGCCTGTCGAAAGTCCTGGTCTTGAGCCCACGCAGCACTTCAGCATTTGCCCTCTCCGCTTGGCCGTTGCTTCTCGGGTGAGCAACAGAAGCGAAGCAGACCTTGGCGCCAAGATCTTGGACGTACTGCATGAAGGTGCGGCTCGTGAATTGCGTACCGTTGTCGGTGATTATCCTGTTAGGGATCCCGAAGCAGCAAACAATCGACCTGAAGAACTTGACTGCTGACTGTGCTGTCACCTTCCTCACTGCTTCCACTTCCGGCCACTCTGTGAACTTGTTGATTGCAACGTACAAGTACTCAAAGCCCCCGACTGCTCGGGGAAAGGGGCCGAGGATGTCGAGCCCCCAGACCGAAAATGGCCAGGATAAAGGGATCGTCTGGAGAGCTTGAGCTGGCTGGTGTATCTGCTTGGAATGGAACTGGCACGCTTCACACTTGGTTACTTGTGCAGTTGCATCCTGGAGGGTTGTCGGCCAAAAGAAACCTTGACTGAATGCTTTGCCGGCAAGTGCTCTCGCGCCAATGTGGTGACCACATATGCCTCCATGTATCTCTGCCAACAGCTTTTTTCCATCTTCCCGGTGAATACACTTCAATTTCACACCGCCGAGTCTTCTTCTGTAGAGTGTGTTGTCGACAAACTGGTACATACTTGACTGCCGGGCTACTCTTTCCGCTTCTTCTTGCTCTTCGGGAAGTTCTCCTGTCTGAAGGAAACGGACAATCTGCTGTGCCCATGCTAGAGCTTGTGGCTCGACAACAAGGACTAAAGGCACATCTGCTGCTGCGGGAACATCCGCTTCTACGGCAAGATCCTGCGGCTCAGCCGGAGCTTGACGTTCCCCGGCAAGCTTGCCGGAGCAAAACTTGTCGGGAGCCTCTGCTTCAACGGAACAAACCCTAGGGCTTGCCGGAGCAGACTGCTCCTCAACACTCTTGGTGTTGATCTTGGGGACCTTCTTGGCGGCGGCTTCGGGAAGCTCTGCCGGAAAATAGTCACCAGAAATCAACTTCCTCTTCTTGCTCTGTCCAGTTGATGGCGTTACGGACGGTTGAGTCATCTTGAGCACAAAGATCCCTGGTTCCACAGGTAACTTAAGTGCGGTGCACTTTGATAGGCCATCGGCAATGTCATTCTGAGCTCTTGGAACATGCTCCATCTGTAGGCCGTCAAAGTGCTCTTCTAGCTTTCTCACTTCGTCAACGTAGGCTACCTGTGCAAATGTTGAACTAGCATTTTTTAAACCGAAAGGCATCCGTATGAAACAGTACGTGCCACATGGAGTGATGAATGCGGTCTTCTCCTCATCTTCTTCCGCCATGAAGATTTGATGGTATCCTGAGTATGCGTCAAGAAATGAAAGCAAGTCACATCCGGCCGTGGAGTCAACAATCTGGTCAATGCGCGGCAAGGGAAATGGGTCTTTGGGACAAGCTTTATTAACATCGGTAAAGTCGATGCAAAGCCTCCATTTCCCGTTTGCCTTGCGCACGACTACAGGATTTTCCAACCACGTAGGATGGAGCACTCCTCTGACAAGGCCTGCTGCTTCCAATTTCTTGATCTCTTCTGCGATGAATTCTTGGCGCTCCACTGCTTGCTTCCTGACCTTCTGCTTGACAGGCCACGCATGAGGAAAAACGGCAAGATGGTGCTCAATTACTTTCCTGGGAACACCGGGGATGTCAGACGGTTGCCACGCAAACACATCGACGTTCGCCCGCAGGAAAGCAATGAGCGCGCTTTCCTATTTAGGGTCAAGAGTGGCACTAATGGTGAAGGTACCACCATTGCCGTCCTCCTTGGCGGACACCTTCTTGGTCTCTGGCAGAGCTTCCATTGTCTTCTTACACTTGCCGGTGGAGCTCGATGGTGCGTCCTCTACGGTAGTGCAGCACTCCGAAGAGGTGCGCTTGCCGGAGTGGGCATCAGAACTCTTGCCAGACTTGGGCTTCTTCTTCCCCCCAGGAGCTTCAACGGCAGGTGACTTGCGATCTGTTGCGGCTGCCGCTTCCCGGTAGATCTTGTCGGCGCAGATAAGAGCATCCTTCTTGTTGCCAGGGACAGAGATGACGCTTATCGGGCCTGGCATCTTTAGCATGTTGTATGTGTAGTGAGAGGCTGCCATGAACTTGGCGAGTGCTGGACGGCCGAGTATCCCATTGTAAGGCAATGGAAAATTGGCAACGTCAAAAGTGACCCTCTCAGTCCTAAAGTTCAACTCGCTGCCAAATATTACTGGCAACGTGACCTTCCCCTTCGGCTTGCTCCTTCCCGGGTTGATTCCTTGGAATGTGCCGGTCTCTTCAAGCTCGCTGTCAGGGATCTGGAGTTTCTGGAGTACAGCGGAGGAGATCAGGTTCAAGCCGGCCCCGCCGTCAACTAGCATCTTAGTGACCTTGAGGTTGCGGATAGTTGGTGAAACCAACATCGGCAAGCACCCGACCGCAGTTGTGTGATCAGGGTGGTCCTCAATATCAAAGATAATAGGCGTGCTGGACCATTTCAGAAGCTTGCGTGACTCGACAGGTGGTTCCACCGCATTGACTTCCCGCACCCACTGCTTGAGTTGGCTGTGTGAGGTCTGCAGAGAAGCACCGCCGTCAACGCACAAGACCTCTGTGGCTTTCTGGAACTCCTGCTCACTGATCTCGACATCATCCATGTCTTCGTCGTCGTCGTCATATTCATCCTTGTCACGGCCGCGGGGAGGTCTGTCTCCTTGCCGCTGCTTAGCCTTGCCGCGGCGTCCTCCCCGGCCGGCGCGCTTCTTGCCGCATTCTCTAGCGCCTCCTTGGGCCCTCTCCTTGTCGCGTCACTCGTATTCAGCCTTTTGCTGCTGGACAACCTACTCGACCTTCTTGCAACTCTGGAGGTCATGGCCCTTGGTGCGGTGGATCTTGCAGTACTGCTTGTCGGTGCCGTCCTGCTTGTCGGCGACCGCCACAGGCTGGCAGTTGGTGCATGCAGCAATCTCCTTGCCGGAGCTACCAGCTTTGGCTTTCTTGGCGCTACCTTCGTTGCCGGACTGCTCAATGACTAGCACATCTTTGCCTTTCTTCTTCCTGTTGTTCTGCCGCCGGTTTTTCTTTGCCGGGGCAGCATCCTCCCTGTCAGATCCTCCTGCTCCTGTATTCTCTCCGGGGAGTTTCCTCCCTTCCTCAGCACGCGCACACTTGTCGGCCAGGGCATACAGCTCACTGACGTCCCTGATCTTGCACATCGCCATCTCCTCCCGCATCCTGCGGTTACGCACGTTCTGATGGAACGCGCTGATGACCGCGGCAGGGTGGACATCTGGGATGTTGTGCTGTACACGGCTGAATCTCTGAATGTACTTGCGCATGGGGCTCTCCTTCCTTCTGCGCGAGGAGGTGAAGGTCACTCTCTTGGCCATGAGGTTTGTGGCCGCCTGTAAAGGTGCCGACAAATTGATGGCATAGGTCTACCCAGGAGGATATGGAGTTGTCCGGCAAATGCATGAGCCAGGACCTGATGTTGGGCTTGAGCACCAGCGGGAAGTAGTTGGCAAGGATCTTGTCGTCCCGCCCCCGGCAGCTTGCACCGCGATGGTGTAGATGCTGAGGAACTCCGACGGATGCGACTTGCCGTCGTACTTCTCTGGTACGTCTGGCTTGAAATTCTTCTTGCTGGGCCACTGGACTTGCTGCAGCTCACGAGTAAACGCAGGGCAACCTACCGCGTACGGCAAGTCACCTGGTTCCCCTGGCGCATGCATGTCGACAAAGGGCCCAGCGCGCTGGTCTGATTGACGCCGCGCTTCTCTTCGGCGCTCGATGCGAGTACGAGCGTCTTCTTGCTGTCGTTCGTGAAGAACTTGGCGCTGATCGCGACGAGCTCGTGGATCTGATGACGCGGTGGAGTCGCTGTCGTTGTGGATCCGGCGAGTCGGCGATCTTGGCCTTCGGGGCGGAGAGTGCACGGTGGTTGCACCCCCACCGGTCTTGTCGCCACCTTCTCGTGCCTGGCTGACTTGCCGCGGCTGCGATGTACTCGGCTGCCGTGGAGTGTCGCCGTTGGCGAAGCCGATGAGACTCTGAATGGTGGCCCTCCAGTCGTCGATCTTGTCTGCCACTGGAGGGTAGTCTAGGAGCAGTTGAGCTCGCGCCAAAGCTTCTGCTGAACTGGCGGGTGGCGGCGGCGGACGGTGTGAGGAGCGGGATATGCTCGGACTTCTAACTATGTTAGAAGGAGCAGTATCCCGTCCAAGCGACCATGCCCCGCTCATGCCAGCATGTTGCTGTGCATGCTGGTCTTGAGCACTCCGAGATCCACCAGCTCGATCTTGGTCCAGCAAACGTATGGTACCGTGAGTACCATGATGTTGCCGGTCCCGCGCCTCCTGGGATGGGCGCGGTGCATGTACGGACGCCGAGGTCTTGGAGTGCGCCCGGTCGTTGTGGGAGCCGACTGCGCCGCCGATGGGCAGCGCAGCCTTGTCCTTGGACCTGGCAGCACCGTGAGCTCCCTCTTCGATGCCCGTTCTTCCGCCGGCATCTACCCCACCAGCCGTTTGATCCGGCGGTGGTGGGTTCGGCGCGGACGGAGCAGCCGCCTCCGAAGCCTTCTTCTTCGGTGGCATGTCGATGAAGACGATGAAAATTTAGCTCGTGTGAATGCCGGATCAGGTTCACACAACCTCGACGCACCCCCTACCTGGCGCGCCAAAGATGTCGGGGAACTAATCCACGAGCACCTATGGGACCGGCGGACCGAGCCCCTTTCGGTTCGTCTAGGGGGGGGGGGCGAAGATCGCATGAAGAGCAGATCGAGGCGAAACACACGAGCAGTTTACCCAGGTTCGGGCCGCACGGATGCGTAAAACCCTACTCCTGCTTTGTGGTTTCTATTGAGTTCTTGCTCGGGAGCGCTGAGTGCTACAGTACACACCAGCAGCTAACGAGACCGAGCGTGAGTGTTCTCTCCTTCCAACCTCTCCTCCTACGTTGCACGTGGGCCTCCTTTTATATGCTCAAGGGGTCACCGACAGGTGGCAACATAGACAAGGGTAAAAATGGAAAGGTGTTGCGGTTGGTATAGCTACCTGCTATAGTGTATCATACCTAACCCTGACGGCAGGGGACAAGGGCATTAAATGCCCGTCTGCGTCGCCCAAATAGTACAAAAGGGACCGTCAGGGACGCCACCGCTCGCCATGATGGCAATCTTGTCAGCGCCGCTTGCCATCGTGCACCGTTGGCTGCACAGCCTCCCGCCACGTATGCCTGGAAGGGTCCCAGAGCGACACGTTGGTGGATGTGCTGGAGCGCGGGTACAGAGTGGTGGCTTGCCGCGGCATGCGCCTTGCCGCGGTCGTTGTCTTGTCGCGTCCGGGAGCTCGTCGCTCACCGGGCCTTGCCGGGACGTGTGGCGCGTCGTGGCAAGTTCCTTGAGATGCCTTGGTCGGCCTTCCCGGCAAGCTCCTCTTGCTGGGGTCTTGTCTCCTTGGCTTGGATACTTTGTCCTTGAATGGCTCCGAAGGAACCATGGAGGACCTTGGCGGTCACCCAGCAAGCCTTGCCGCGGGATGCTGCGACTGCCCGTGCACAAGTTCGGGATACTAGGGTACCCCTACTCTAGTACACCGACATCTTGTCACCGTGTTCATAGCACAGGATTCCAGTGCATGCTTGACAACACCGCATGGGTTTGAAGAGGCGTCGAATGTATCGTCGGTGAGCCTGTTCCCACGCTACTACGCAAGCTTCCCTCCTGGCTCGTTTGGCCACGCGTCGGCTAGAAGAGGGACAAATCATAGGCATTTATTGGCAAAAAGCTTTGTAAAAATGAAGTGTGTGGAGGATGAGGTCAAAGTTACACAGAAGGGTGATGATGGCACTCGAGTGTGATAATTAATTATATGCTCTACAAGGCACACGGTTGAAGAAACCAACTGTGTGCATAATGTCGAAGATTGTAGTCAAGTTAGCTATACAGATCGTGTGCTATGAGATCGACAAGGTAAACATATTCGAGAATGGTTAATAAAATCTAAGTCCATTGCATATTAAGGTCAAATAGTGCTACCGATATACGAGTCTCATACGATGCCATTTCAACGATTGTACCACAAAAGCTCGAAATATTACAAGGTTCAAATTCCAGAGTTACATGGCTTGAATTCAAAGATTACAAGGTTCGAACTGATATTAGAAATGAAATTCATCTCATCAGTTGCAAACGGTCGCGCTGGTCCGCTGAACATGGATAAAAGAGAGGTTCAAACAAATATTACCACTTGTAAGGCTAGTTTCAAAACCTCATAATTTTTGCAAGGGGTCGGCCACTGAGAAGTCATGTATGGGTGTGGGGACCCCGACTCATAAGTCGTGATCACAGAATGCACATGTACAGTGATCCCAGAGATCAATGCTCACTGAACACACAGAAGCTGAATAACAAGAGTCTTACATCCATACATACCGTCTTACACAAATTACGACCATTATGGTCAAGTCTTACATAGATAAAGCCCTAAGGGCTGAACATCAAATGAAACACAAGCAGCGGAAATCTTCGTCGATAAGTAGAACCCATGCCATCTGCCTTAACCCTACAGGCATTCTGACTAGGAAACGTCCTAGTTCGCATGTTCGTCTTCAAAGAATTCTTCTTCGAACTCCTGCTCTTCCATGCCTGGCCAATTAAATAACCAGTGGCAAGCCAATGAGTACTTTGAATGTACTCGCAAGCAACCCATGTTTTGGTTCAAGGTACAACAATGCATGATATAGGTAAATTTTTGTGGAAAGCTAGTTTTTGAGTGCAATGACATGTTCATCAGCTTGTAAGACATGCATCAGGAGAATTTAAGTAACCATAAGAACAGGTTACAGATATCAGCATAGATAGAGTGGGCACCAACCCAACTCAATCATGTCAAGTCCTTTGACTTGACCCAAGTAGTGGTATCATCATAAAAGGAGTGGGCACCAACCAAACTCTATCATGTCAAGTCCTCTGACTTGACCCGAGTAGTTCTTCCCACTCACACACACTGGTTGAAACAAGTGTACGTAGCCCAAGAGCGGTTACCCAACTGTCCTTGACCGTGGACACGGCTATTCGAATAGTTTTACACTCTACAGAGGTTGCACACTTTACCCACTAGATCCGGGGAACTTCCATGTCATCCACGACCCGCGGTACCTCAAGTACCCGGGGTAAGCACCCGATCACTATCTTTGCCTAGACGTCACTAACAAGGAGTCCACTCGATTGGTAGTAACCCCCGTGCCCAACATTTCACAACTTAAAATTGTGGAGCCTCGCTCCTATATTCATCACATTTCACTGGCACGGGGTACCAACGGTGTGTCTGGTGCCCCATAAAAATGTTCTTGGCCGCCCTACCTGGCACGACCCCGTCCCGAGAGAGAGCACCAACTCTCCCCCATCACTAGTAATGCGGGCTCCAAGCTAGTATTGGCCTAAGTAATCAATAATGCCCTTTCCCATATAAGGGTAGAGTGGTTGCGCATGTAAGGTTGGAATAACAGTCGCAACTTAAACTAATCCGTTTTCAAAGACAACACACACTTGCCTCGGTACACCACTTCGTCATCAAGTGTTTACCCATTTCATTATCTCCCTCGGGCATAAGTGGCACCCGACGGGGTTTTCGAAAAGTCCTTTTAAAACACTTTGCCTCATCACTATGCAGATTCCCGCCAATTTTTGCGTAGCAACTACTTAGCATCCTATCTACTCCACCGACATAACCCTCATAAGAAGGTAGGGTCATGCACAATGCAGGTATCAACGGGGAAGTAACAAGGGCAATCCACCCAAGTGGTTACCCTCTCATCATGATTTCCGAAGCAATACTAATAAGGTGCTATATGACATGCATAAAAAGGGGTTTCATAGAAATGGTCAAAGGGCTGCTTGCCTGGTTCAACAAGGTCTTCTGGGACTTCAAAGTCTTCTGGTCCAACTCCTTCGTCAGCAACGCCATCTATCGTCGCAAAATAATAACGAGAAAATAAGGCAATAATAAAACAGAAAAACCAAAGTGCTCAGAAAAATGTCAACTTATTTTTGTAAAATACTAGGTGGAAAACTAAGAAGGGGAAAATTCCTAGTTTTGGTTTTGGAGTTATACAAGAGGGGATATGGATTTTTAAACAGAGATTAAACTGCTGAAATTTGAATTTAAATTTGAACAGTACATAAAAGTTGGTTGGATTTGAATGAAAGTGGCACCATTAAATAGGTGGGATTTTTAGAAAAATATGGGAGTTGGAATTATTGCATTTGGATAATTATACTGTCCTGTGGAATTTTTGGAAAAACCACAGAAAAAGAAAAAGAAAAAGGCCCTGTGCCAGCTGGGCCAGAACAGCCGCAGGGCAGCAGGCCCAGCCAGCGAGGCGGCCCAGCGTGCTGGTGCACGCGCGCGCCAGGTTCAAACCTGACGGGCGGGGCCCAGGCGTCAGGGCGAGAGGCTGACGGACGGGCCCCATGGCCGTCGTCGTCAACCCTAGGCCAGAGGGGACGGCGAGCTCACCGGCGACGTTTCCGGGCACGGCGAGGTCGGGTGAGGGCACAGCTGGACTCCTCGTCGTGTCGCCATTCGGGTGGTGCCGGAGTTGGTCGCCGGGGTGCAAGGGTTCGCCGGCGACGACGTCTCGCGCCAGAGCAGCTTCGGCCGTCGACTGGTCCGGCCGTTTCAGGCTACAAACGAGGCGGGGAAGAGAGGGGAAATAGTCAGTGGGATGCAGGGGTTCCAGATCAAGGCAAGGGAGGAGCGGGGGAGGCCTGTACCGTGGGATCGACGGCGACCTGAGGCGGCGGAGGTCGAGCTCGATCTCGAGCTCGGGTGCTCCTGGAGGGGAACTGGGGGTACAGGGGGAGGCTTAGGTGGTGCAGAGGGCGATTGGTGAGGAGAGGAGGGCTCGGGGAGACCTTTTTATAGGCGAACGGCGAGGTCCCGTAGACCCGTGCGACGGCGAGCTCGTGCTCGTCGCTGTGGGGCTCGGGAGGAGCTGGCACCGTGTCTGGGGCATTTGTAGGGGTGGTCTACGCCCAAAGGGAGGGAGAGAGGGAGCGGGGAAGCGACAGGGCAGCGCGCGTGTGAGCATGCTCATTGGAGCTCTCGGGCGGCCATGGCGCGCGTGCGAGCAGGGGCAGGAGAGAGAGAGGGAGGAGGGGGCCGACCAGCTGCCGTGTCCCGGATGTCGAGGCGGCCTCGGGGGACACGAGGGGGAGAGCCGAGGTGGCCGGATGTGCCTGGCTGGGGGCGGCTACAGTGCGGGGGCGCACTGTAGCGCGCTCCAGAGCGCCCATATGGCCGGCATGCCATTTTTTTATGCAAGGTGAGCGCGCCCATTGGTGTCTAGCAGGTCTAGGGGGGAGTAAAGAAAGGGGAGGGGGCATTGGATGCCATGGATGGCCACTAGGGTGAGGAGGGAGGTGAGGAAGAGTGGTACAGGGGCTGTCCAGCGAGAGAAAAAGAGGTTTTCATCCTCCCCATCAATTGAGTTTAGGCTAGGAAAGCTTGCTGGAGTTAGATTATGACTAGAAGGGGCTGTGGTAAAAATTTGAGCTCTCCAAGAATAGTGGAAGGGGTCAAAACAGAAGTTTTTGCAAAATGTCAGAAGGTGTTTGATAAAGTTTTGGGCAAGTAAATGAACTCCAATTGCCATGATACTTAACAGGATGGAAAGACACTTAGAAACAGGGTGTGCCACCAAATTTGAGCTCATTTGGACAAAGTTGCCAATGTAACTTTGGCAAACCCTAGAAATTAGCAGGAATGGACTTGTGAAGATCTAGTTGAGCAAATCACTTCTCCATGATGCACCACTTGGTGTAGTGGGCTCATTTGGTGATTTACACATGCTCACAAAAGATGGGGTCAAGGAGAGAAAGTTGGTAGTACAAACTTGTTCAAATTTGGTTCTAGCCAGAGAGGGTTTTGGGTCATTTTGGTGAGCCAAAATGACTTTAATTGACAGGAGGCTTTGCAAGGTCATCAAAATATGCATTTGTGACTTGCTGGATTTTTCTTGGATTTTTATGAAATTAATTCCTGTAGAAATATTTCAAATCCTTGAAATGGGCAGAAATGGTTTTGGGAGGTTTTGTCCAATATTTTGAACATGACCATGTGTTGAAACTCTTATATATGGAAAATATATGTCCACTGAGTTTCCCTAAATTTTCTCAAATATTTTTGAAACATTAAAATATTTTAACCTATTAAAGACCATTTCTGGCCTTAAGAAAAAGCCTTTAAATAAAATAGGAAAATAACTTTTAAAATTATGTTTTTGAGGTTCATGGGAGTCCTATATCTAATAGGTTTCAAATATACTTTTTGAAATATTTTTCATACCCCAAATCAGGTACTTGTAGTGCAAACCTCTATTCAGGGGTTTTTGGAAAACTAATTTTTGAAAATACCATTTGGCCAAATTATTTTTGTAAGAAAATACTATATTGCTCTACACACATGGCATGATCATTGGGCAGAAGTTTGGGGCAAGGAGATGAAGTATAGAAGGTGGAGTTGGGTTGACTTAAAAGAGCACTTGAAAAGCACAGAGAGAAAACCAACTCCAAATAAAAGCCAAATAATGCAAAAGTTTTTGTTGGTCCAAATTTTCATGCTTTAATAATGCAAATGAAGAGTTACAAAATGCAGGGTGTGACAGACCTACCCCCTTACAAGAATCTCGTCCCCGAGATTCCTAAACTAGGCTTTAAAGAGGTACGGAAACTCGGCTCTAAGGTAGTCTTCACGTTCTCAGGTTGCTTCTGCTTCAGTGTGGTTGCTTCACTGGACCTTGAAGTACTTGATCATGCAGCTTCGAGTGCGTCGCTCAGCCTCATCCAAAATGCAGATGGCCCTCTCGCGGTAAGTTAAATCAGGCTGAAGGTCAATTGCTTGGTGATTGACGTCCTTGTAGAGATCAGTCTTGCCTCGAACTTGGAGGGGCCGATGAATTTTGGGGCGAGCTTTCCTTTGACATGGAAGCGCTGGGTCCCCTTGAGAGGTGTGACCCGGAGATAAACATGGTCTCCAGCTCGGAAGGTCATGTCCCTCCGACGAGAGTCAGCGTAGCTCTTCTGTCTGGACTTAGCGGTCTTCAGTTGTTCTCTGACTAGCTGAACTTGCTCTTTTGCTTCACGAAGGATCTCAGGCCCAAATATTAGTCCTTCTCCGGTTTCTGACCAATTGAGGGGTGTGCGGCACTTGCGCCCGTACAACACCTCAAATGGTGCCATCTGAAGGCTCGACTGATAACTGTTGTTGTAGGAGAACTCGGCCAAAGGGAGGCAATCTTCCCACTTAGCCCCATATGCTAAGACACAGGCTCGGAGCATGTCTTCGAGTATCTGATTTACTCGTTCTGTCTGGCCTCCGGTCTGCGGGTGGAACGCAGTGCTGAAGGACAACTTGGTTCCCATGGCCTCTTGGAACTTCTTCCAGAATCTTGAGGTAAACTGGGTTCCTCGGTCTGACACAATCTCCTTGGGAACGGCATGAAGTCTTACGATTTTGTTGATGTAGAGGCTGGCTAATTGATTTCCCTTGTAAGTCGTTTTGACAGGAATGAAATGGGCTACTTTGGTCAAATGGTCGACTATGACCCAGATGGAGTCATGTCCCTTATTTGACCTAGGTAAACCGGTGATAAAGTCCATTCCGATCTTATCCCATTTCCATTCAAGCACACTGAGAGGCTGTAACAATCTAGCGGGTCGCTGATGTTCAGCTTTGACCCTTTGGCATATGTCACATTTAGCGACAAAAGTGGCTATCTCTCTCTTCATGCCATGCCACCAGAATCTTTCCTTCAGGTATTGGCACATCTTGGTTCCTCCGGGGTGGATGGAATACGGGGTGTCATGAGCTTCTAGCAAGATCAAATTCTTGAGCTCAATCTTGTTGGGTACGCAAATGCGATTCCCAAACCACAGAATTCCTTGCTCATCTCTGAGAATCCTGGGGCCTTGCCTGCCTTGATCTTCCTCCTGATGCCTTCAATACTTTCGTGTCCCTTCTGAGCCTCCTTAATATCATCCATCAGGGTAGGCTTGACTTCAAGGTTGGCTAAGAATCCTGGTGCAACCAGTCCCAACCCGAAGCTTTCAAATTCTTCATACAAGGCGGGTAGCCTTTTCTTAAGCATAGCATTCAAGGAACTAGCCTTCCTGCTTAATGTGTCTGCTACCACATTGGCCTTCCCAGGGTGGTATTGAACACTAAGGTCATAATCCTTGATCAACTCTAGCCATATTCTTTGCCTCATGTTCGATTCCTTTTGAGTGAAAATATACTTCAGACTTTTGTGATCCGTGTATATCTCACACCGCTTCCCTAGGAGGTAATGCCGCCCATGTTTTTAGGGCATGAACTACAACTGCCAACTCAAGGTCATGAGTAGCATAGTTCTCTTCATGAGGCCGTAGCTGCCTTGAAAGGTAAGCTACGACTCTGCCTTCTTGCATCAGAACACCTCCCAGTCCGGTTCTTGACGCATCACAATATATCACAAACTCCTTGTGTATATCTGGTGTGGCCAGAACTGGGGCGGTGGTCAATCTCTTCTTCAGCTCCTGGAAGCTTTCTTCACACTTCGGCGTCCATTCAAACTTCTTATCCTTCTTCAAGAGCTGAGTCAAGGGTCGGGCAATGCTTGAGAATCCATCAACGAACTTGCGGTAATACCCCACGAGTCCGAGGAAGCTTCTGACTTCCTTCACATTGCTTGGGGATTGCCATTCAGTCACGGCTTCAATCTCAGTGGGGTCGACCGACAATCCTTCTTTGGTTAAAACATGACCCAAGAATCCAACTTCGCGCAGCCAAAATTCGCACTTGCTGAATTTGCATACAGTTGGTGCTCTCGAAGCTTGTCTAGGACCATCCTCAAGTGTTGCTCGTGCTCTTTTCCGTCTTCGAGAAGACAAGAATGTCATCAATGAAGACAACGACAAACTTGTCCAAATATTCCATGAAGACCTTATTCATGAGATACATGAAGTTAGCCGGGGCATTGGTCAATCCAAAGGACATGACCGTGCACTCATACAGGCCATATCTGGTTACAAATGCCGTCTTCGGAATATCTAGGGGTCTGATTTTCAGCTGGTAGTACCCAGATCTGAGATCTATCTTGGAGAACACCCTGGCTCCATTGAGTTGATCAAACAGATCTTCAATCTTGGGGAGTGGATACTTGTTTTTGATTGTAACTTCATCGAGGGAGCGGTAGTCAATGCATAAGCGGGTGGTACCGTCCTTCTTCGTCACAAACAGAACAGGTGATCCCCAAGGGGAGGCACTAGGGCGAATAAATCCCTTCCTCAACTGCTCTTCCAGTTGCTTCTTCAATTCTTCTAACTCTTCCGATCCCATTCTATAAGGCTTCTTATAGATGGGTCCTGCTCCGGGTATGAGCTCGATGATGAACTCAATGTCTCGGTCAGGAGGCATTCCCGGTAGCTCATCAGGAAAGACATCAGGGTACTCGCATACTACCGGCACTTGCTCCAATCCAACTTCTGACAGAGAGTTGACTTGGGTGGCCTGAGCAGAGGAGGGGTTGGAGGCATATCTAACTTCGACTCCTTGGTCATTGGTCATAGTGACAGTACGGTTGGCACAATCTAGCAAGCCTTGGTGCTTGATGAGCCAATTCATTCCTAAGATCACATCCAAGCCTTGTGATCTTAAGATGATAAGGTCTGCTTGGAAGTCTACCCCATTAATGACAATCCCGACTCCTTTACAGCCTATCTTGGCTCTCATCTCTGCTCCGGGGGTTTGTACCACCATGGGGTTATTCAGGGGTGTAGGGGTCATGCCACTTTTTAATGCAAACTTTTGGGTGACAAATGAATGCGTGGCTCCAGAATCAAACAAGACAGTTGCAGGTGTTGAATTGACAAGGAACGTGCCCAGCACGACGTCTGGGTCTTCCTGGGCTTCTTCTGCAGTGACATGATTCACACGACCCTTGCCGTTGTTGGGCAGGTTGCGGGGAGCTTGGTTCCTTGGTGGCATTCCACGGCCTTGTCCTGGGTTCTGCGCATTGGGGCGCGGTGCATCGGGCTTCTTGTTGGGACAATTCTTGGAGTAGTGTCCTGCCTGTCCACATCGGAAGCAAGTGACTTGATTGGGGTTGCTGCTCTTGCCGGTATTGTTATTGGGGTTGTTGTAAGCTGGCCTGGGGTTGGCATACTGCTGAGGTGGATAGCTGGTGCGGGGTGCAGGAGCTCTTGGCTGCTGATAGGTTGGCCTGACCGGGGCCGGCTGCCACGGGCGAGGCTTCTGGTTGCTGGAGCTACCCTTGCTGTTCATCTTGCGCTTACGGGTGTCATCTAAAGCGCGTCGCTTGTCTTCAAGCATGAGTGCCTTGTTCACCAGATCAGGAAAGGTCGGGCAGTCACACACAACAAGCGAGTACTACAGTGTCTGGTTAAGGCCTTCCATGAAGCGCTCCCTTTTGGCAGCATCAGTGCTGACGTCTTCAGGGGCATACCTTGAGAGAACACTGAACTTCTGCATGTACTCCTTGACAGTGTTGCTTCCTTGCTTCAGGGCTCGGAACTCATGCTTTTTGATGGCCGTGATTCCGGAAGGAATGTGGGCCTTGCGGAATTTTGCCTTGAAGTTTCTCCAAGTGATGTTTTGCTCAACATGCATGGCCTTGAATCCATCCCACCAAGCTCTAGCAGTTCCCCCGAGACAGTAAGCAGCATAAGCCACCTTCTCATGGTCCTCAGTGCATCCGACTAGTTCCAGCAGATCCTCAATGGTGCGGACCCAGTCGTCTGCATCCAGGGGTTCAGCAATCTCGATGAAGGTGGGTGGTGCATGTTTCTTGAACTCCACCAATGTGGAACGTGCATTGCCGTTTCCCGCCGGCTGGCGGTTGACAGCTTGAGCGATCATCTGGAGGGCTGCAGTGTTGGTTTGGCGTTCCTCTCGGAAGGCTTGGAGAAGCTGAGCCATGTCCATGCTTGGAGCTGGTGGCGGGGGTGGAGCTTGTCCTTGGGTTTGGTCCTGACTGGCTCCTTCTTCGGCTTCTGGCTGCTGGGTAGAGGTACCAGTACGAGTTACAACAGGCATCCTGTCGGAGCGGTCAAGGTCTCATGATTGGGAAAGATGGGGAAGTAATATAGATGGGATGCCTAGTAAGGGGGTTGGTATGACACTAACCGTTTTCATGCAAGGGCCAAAAGGCCAAACACATTCATTAAAATCCAAATGGGTGATGTAGTCGCTTACAAGTTCCCGAAGGAAAGTACGACGTCCATCAAACACATCAAAAGCAAACACAATGCTACATGGTTTCATATGAACCATTACGAGGACTCGACTTCGCATAGGAGTACACGACCTATCCTACCATAGGGGTTACTAACGGGCATATCCGGGCTGCGAATGATGCCTAAGTGGTGGAATGCTCGGTCGTGTAGTCTGGCTCTTCTGGGTCTTCCTCCTCGTCATCGGCGGCCTGACTTTCTTCTTCACTTGAAGTGGTGGGGGAGTGGAGGAGCTCAACACGGCATTGCTTTGTCGGAGGTGCGAAGAGCTTGCGGTATTCCTTTGCGCTCATGCGGTCTTGCTGTGGTGGTTCTCCGTCTTTTGGGGGTCTTCTGCCTCTGTATGCGATTGCAGGTTGTCCAGGGGGAGCACCATCCTTCTTGATCCTATCCTTCTTCCCTTGTGCTTGAAGAAGAAGTGCCTTGGTCTCATGAAGTTCCTTTTGGAGTTCCACCGATTCAGAGGCCAAGCGTTGTGCCAAACTATCGGCACAAAGGCTGAAGTAGGTCTGGAATCGGAGTGGAAGCCCTTCTTCTAACGGTGGAGCTGGTGCGTTGCTCTCATCCTCGCCTTCCTTCCGATAAGGCAAGAAACGGGTTGCCAACTTGTCTGCCATCTCTGGAAGAAGGTCTCGGAGGCGGGTGAGTGCCTTGAGGGTTGCCGTCTCGACGGCAAGGACTAGTGTTGCCATCTGGGGTCCCTCAAAGAACCAGCTTGTTGGGGAGTTATTGGCCTTCACGATTACTTCCACTTGATACTCCGTCTTGGTGTCATTGATCCAATGCTCGTGGTAGGTGTAAATGGGGGCTCGGTGGTACTGGCACTTCCCGAGGCTATCCTCGAGAAGCACAGGGAACCCTGTGGTCAGGAAGTCTTCAGGTACGGCAGCCATCTACAAGGGTTGAACGGGAGAGGTTAATAAGGGGATTATATCTTGTGTTGGGTGAGCTTAGAAAAGAAGAGGAGTTTAGATGGTCTCTAGCTAACTAACGTCCATGCTAACTAAGGCTTCCTACAGTCAAGATGGCTCTGGTACCAGCTCTATGGGGACCCCGACTCATAAGTCGTGATCACCGAATGCACGTGTACAGTGATCCCAGAGATCAATGCTCACTAAACACACAGAAGCTGAATAACAAGAGTCTTACATCCCTACATACCGTCTTACACAAATTACGACCATTATGGTCAAGTCTTACATAGATAAAGCCCTAAGGGCTGAACATCAAATGAAACACAAGCAGCGGAAATCTTCGTCGATAAGTAGAACCCATGCCATCTGCCTTAACCCTACAGGCATTCTGACTGGGAAACGTCCTAGTTCGCATGTTTGTCTTCAAAGAATTCTTCTTCGAACTCCTGCTCTTCCATGCCTGGCCAATTAAATAACCAGTGGCAAGCCAATGAGTACTTTGAATGTACTCGCAAGCAACCCATGTTTTTGTTCAAGGTACAACAATGCATGATATAGGTAAATTTTTGCGGAAAGCTAGTTTTTGAGTGCAATGACATGTTCATCAGCTTGTAAGACATGCATCAGGAGAATTTAAGTAACCATAAAAACAGGTTGCAGATATCAACATAGATAGAGTGGGCACCAACCCAACTCAATCATGTCAAGTCCTTTGACTTGACCCAAGTAGTGGTATCATCATAAAAGAAGTGGGCACCAACCCAACTCTATCATGTCAAGTCCTCTGACTTGACCCGAGTAGTTCTTCCCACGCACACACACTGGTTGAAACAAGTGGACGTAGCCCAAGAGCGGTTACCCAACTGTCCTTGACCGTGGACACGGCTATTCGAATAGTTTTACACTCTACAGAGTTTGCACACTTTACCCACTAGATCCGGGGAACTTCCGTGTCATCCACGACCCGCGGTACCTCAAGTACCCGGGGTAAGCACCCGATCACTATCTTTGCCTAGACGACACTAACAAGGAGTCCACTCGATTGGTAGTAACCCCCGTGCCCAACATTTCACAACTTAAAATTGTGGAGCCTCGCTCCTATATTCATCACATACCACTGGCACGGGGTACCAACGGTGTGTCCGGTGCCCCATAAAAATGTTCTTGGCCGCCCTACCTGGCACGACCCCGTCCTGAGAGAGAGCACCAACTCTCCCCCGTCACTAGTAATGCGGGCTCCAAGCTAGTATCGGCCTAAGTAATGAATAATGCCCTTTCCCATATAAGGGTAGAGTGGTTGCGCATGTAAGGTTGGAATAACAGTCGCAACTTAAACCAATCCGTTTTCGAAGACAACACACACTTGCCTCTGTACACCACTTCATCATCAAGTGGTTACCCATTTCATTATCTCCCTCGGGCATAAGTGCCACCCGACGGGGTTTTCGAAAAGTCCTTTGAAAACACTTTGCCTCATCACTATGCAGATTCCCGCCCATTTTTGCGTAGCAACAACTTAGCATCCTATCTACTCCACCATCATAACCCTCATAAGAAGGTAGGGTCATGCACAATACAGGTATCAACGGGGAAGTAACAAGGGCAATCCACCCAAGTGGTTACCCTCTCATCATGATTTCCGAAGCAATACTAATAAGGTGCTATATGACATGCATAAAAGGAGTTTCATAGAAATGGTCAAAGGGCTGCTTGCCTGGTTCAACAAGGTCTTCTGGGACATCAAAGTCTTCTGGTCCAACTCCTTCGTCAGCAACGCAATCTATCGTCGCAAAATAATAACGAGAAAATAAGGCAATAATAAAACAGAAAAACCAAAGTGCTCAGAAAAATGTCAACTTATTTTTGTAAAATACTAGGTGGAAAACTAAGAAGGGGAAAATTCCTAGTTTTGGTTTTGGAGTTATACAAGAGGGGATATGGATTTTTAAACAGAGATTAAACTGCTCAAATTTGAATTTAAATTTGAACAGTACATAAAAGTTGGTTGGATTTGAATGAAAGTGGCACCATTAAATAGGTGGGATTTTTAGAAAAATATGGGAGTTGGAATTATTGCATTTGGATAATTATATTGTCCTGTGGAATTTTGGAAAAACCACAGAAAAAGAAAAAGAAAAAGGCCCTGTGCCAGCTGGGCCAGAACAGCCGCAGGGCAGCAGGCCCAGCCAGCGAGGCGGCCCAGCGCGCTGGTGCACGTGCGCGCCAGGTTCAAACCTGACGGGCGGGGCCCAGGCGTCAGGGCGAGAGGCTGACAGACGGGCCCCCTGGCCGTCGTCGTCAACCCTAGGCCAGAGGGGACGGCGAGCTCACCGGCAACGTTTCCGGGCACGGCGAGGTCGGGTGAGGGCATGGCTGGACTCCTCGTCGTGTCGCCGTTCGGGTGGTGCCGGAGTTGGTCGCCGAGGTGCAAGGGTTCGCCGGCGACGAGGTCTCGCGGCGGAGCAGCTTCGGCCGTCGACTGGTCCGGCCGTTTCAGGCTGCAAACGAGGCGGTGAAGAGAGGGGAAATAGACAGTGGGATGAAGGGGTTCCAGATCGAGGCAAGGGAGGAGCGGGGGAGGCCTATACTGTGGGATTGACGGCGACCCGAGGCGGCGGAGCTCGATCTCGATCTCGAGCTCGGTTGCTCCTGGAGGGGAACTGGGGGTACAGGGGGAGGCTTAGGTGGTGTAGAGGGTGATTGGTGAGGAGAGGAGGGCTCGGGGAGACCTTTTTATAGGCGAACGGCGAGGTCCCGTAGACCTGTGCGCTGGCGAGCTCGTGCTCGTCGCTGTGGGGCTCGGGAGGAGCTGGCGCCGTGTCTGGGGCGTTTGTAGGGGTGGTCTACGCCCAGAGGGAGGGAGAGAGGGAGCGGGGAAGCGCCAGGGCAGCGCGCGTGTGAGCGTGCTCATTGGAGCTCTCGGGCGGCCATGGCGCGCGAGCGAGCAGGGGCAGGAGAGAGAGAGGAAGGAGGGGGCCAACCAGCTGCCGTGTCCCGGACGTCGAGGCGGCCTCGGGGGACACGAGGGGGAGAGTCGAGGTAGCCGGATGTGCCTGGCTGGGGGCGGCTACAGTGCGGGGGCGCACTGTAGCGCGCTCCAGAGCGCCCATATGGCCAGCATGCCATTTTTTATGCAAGGTGAGCGCGCCCATTGGTGTCTAGCAGGTCTAGGGGGGAGTAAAGAAAGGGGAGGGGGCATTGGATGCCATGGATGGCCACTGGGGTGAGGAGGGAGGTGAGGAAGAGTGGTACAGGGGCTGTCCAGAGAGAGAAAAGGAGGTTTTCATCCTCCCCATCAATTGAGTTTAGGCTAGGAAAGCTTGCTGGAGTTAGATTATGACTAGAAGGGGCTGTGGTAAAAATTTGAGCTCTCCAAGAATAGTGGAAGGGGTCAAAACAGAAGTTTTTGCAAAATGTCAGAAGGTGTTTGATAAAGTTTTGGGCAAGTAAATGAACTCCAATTGCCATGATACTTAACAGGATGGAAAGACACTTAGAAACAGGGTGTGCCACCAAATTTGAGCTCATTTGGGCAAAGTTGCCAATGTAACTTTGGCAAACCGTAGAAATTAGCAGAAATGGACTTGTGAAGATCTAGTTGAGCAAATCGCTTCTCCATGATTCACCACTTGGTGGAGTGGCCTCATTTGGTGATTTGCACATGCTCACAAAAGATGGGGTCAAGGAGAGAAAGTTGGTAGTACAAACTTGTTCAAATTTGGTTCTGGCCAGAGAGGGTTTTGGGGCATTTTGGTGAGCCAAAATGACTTTAATTGACAGGAGGCTTTGCAAGGTCATCAAAATATGCATTTGTGACTTGCTGGATTTTTCTTGGATTTTTATGAAAGTATTTCCTGTAGAAATATTTCAAATCCTTGAAATGGGCAGAAATGGTTTTGGGAGGTTTTGTCCAATATTTTGAACATGACCATGTGTTGAAACTCTTATATATGGAAAATATATGTCCACTGAGTTTCCCTAAATTTTCTCAAATATTTTTGAAACATTAAAATATTTTAACCTATTAAAGACCATTTATGGCCTTAAGAAAAAGCCTTTAAATAAAATAGGAAAATAACTTTTAAAATTATGTTTTTGAGGTTCATGGGAGTCCTATATCTGTTAGGTTTCAAATATACTTTTTGAAATATTTTTCATACCCCAAATCAGGTACTTGCAGTGCAAACCTCTATTCAGGGGTTTTTGGAAAACTAATTTTTGAAAATACCATTTGGCCAAATTATTTTTGTAAGAAAATACTATATTGCTCTACACACATGGCATGATCATTGGGCAGAAGTTTGGGGCAAGGAGATGAAGTATAGAAGGTGGAGTTTTGTTGACTTTAAAGAGCACTTGAAAAGCACAGAGAGAAAACCAACTCCAAATAAAAGCCAAATAATGCAAAAGTTTTTGTTGGTCCAAATTTTCATGCTTTAATAATGCAAATGAAGAGTTACAAAATGCAGGGTGTGACAATGGGGTTGACATGATGACTTTAGATTACTCTGTCATCTGAAGTTCCAAAATGAAATTCAGCATTTTCGGAGCCTATTCCATTCTGCCGCAGCCGCTGGCGCTGATCAACAAACCATTCATTTTTGTGAAATAAATGTAGGGCAAACCTCATTACCTTCAGCACCCTTTTCCTCTAACAACAAAGAACCTGGCGAATATAATCTCCGGTAAGGTCCCTCGGTAGGAGTTCAAAGTAATTTCTGAGAGATGCAGATCTAGGCATTTGATGTGATTGTTGTATTGTATCACATTATCCACCCCTGGGCCTAATCTTATCTGCAAAAGAAGAAAATGTGTTAGTGCCTACATGTAGTTTTGAACACTACTACAGGCCTATTTGGTTTCAGGATTTGTAAAAGTGCACTAACATGCCATCTTCGATCCGACATGATTAACATGGGCATTTGATTACAATCTAGAAAAATGTAGCCTTCTTCACAAGAGGTTGGAGTGGATGAAAAGTTTCCTAAGAAAACTAGTATAGATGAATCCAAAGGAGAAATGCTTATGGAGTGTAACCATATGGACCAAGCAACCAATATGAGGGGGAAACATGTATGTACTCAAATCCTCCAAAAAAGACCGGCAAGGACGGGGTTACCCCTGAAACAAGACCTCCAAAATGCCCCGGCAGGGCCTGCCGGGCTCACTGAGACACAACCACCTCGCTAAACCACTTCACCACGACGCACGTCGTCGATCAATGCGGTGTCAAGCCGCAAGGTGACTAAGTGGCATCCATCTGCCACATGGCGGGCTCTTTCTACGGGGAATACCCACAGATGACACCCGTCCTACGACCTATCAAGCGAGTAGGCGCGAATCTGGCAAAACTGCACGGCAAGGCTTGCTGGGAAAGCGAGGATGTGACATTGAGCGGTGCATTTAATGCGCTCTGTCAGATTGCAGAGTTAGGTATGATAGCACTGTTTGCAATCTTATCAGTGCATAATGATTGATTGCCACTATGGTGACCCCTTAACCTATACAAGGAGGCCCGAAACAATGTTAGAAAGGGTTGGACACTGGATTAGCAAATCCACCTCCTTGATATTTCATATGTACGTGGGCGTTTAGCCCTGAGGTGACCCTGCCGGGCAGGCGAGCTCCGTCACCACCATTCTTCCACCATCAATCCACCAAAGCAGGAGTAGGGTTTTACGCCTCACGATGGCCTGAACCTGGGTAAAAACTGCATGTGTGGTCCCTGCCATGCTGCCTCACGCTCCTTCTGCTCTTTGTGCAACGTGCCATCCCCCTGCCGAAACAGCAAGGGAACTTTGGTCCCATAGTTGGTTGTGGTTTCCTGCAACATCTTTGGCACGCCAGGTAGGGGCATCACTTGCGTGAACCTGAAAGCATGAGCAGCACATCATATTCATCGCCATTTTCATCTTCGGCGGCGCCAACGACCATGGCACCCAAGAAGAAATCCGGTGCTTCAGCTCACCCATCAACCTCGAAGGCTCCGCCGCCCGCCGCCACTAGTGCTACGGGGGATGAGGAGGCACATGAGGACGTGAACACTGCTGGGGATGTGGTCGGAGTAGGCGGCGCCTTAACCACTATCGGATCACGGGTTCCGGCAGACCCTTAAGGTTCGAACACTGGGGTGCGCGCCGAGATCACGCCCTCTACCTCCCCGTCTCACAAAGATCTAAACTACCAAAAGAACTGCACAAGAGACACAAGGTTTATACTGGTTCGGGCCACCGTTGTGGTGTAATACCCTACTCCAATGTGTGGTGGTGGATTGCCTCCTGGGGCTGGTGATGGTGAACAATACAAGGAAGAACAGCCTCGCGAGGGTCTGTTCTTGGCTGGGGGGATGAACTGCTAGGAGGAGTTCAGTCACCCTTCTCTCTCTCTCACCCACTCTCTCTGCTTGCTAGCCGGACCAACCCACCCCTTTGCCATGTGGGTGGCTGGTCCAATTTATAGGCAAAGGCCCTGGGCCTCTCCCCAGATATTGAGCGGGAAGGGCGCCAACAATGGCGGGCTAATTTGAAGGGGAACATCTAGTACACTTATCCTGACTAAAGTTGGTCTTCGCCTGCGAAAGGCTCTGCGGTGACGCCGTGCTGGGCTCCATGGTGACCTCCATCTCATAGTACGCCTGGTCTTGGTCTCGTTGCACCGAAATGGCAACCTTTGCCAGATGCCTCGGTACTCCGCGGCTGCGCTTGTCCCCCTAGCACCAAAGTGAAGGAAGGACGCTGCGCGCGCTGGCGCCCGCCTGGCACCCTTGATCGTCATGGCTTGCATCATGGGCACCTCGCGAGGTACCCTGCCTTGATCTCTCCGCCTCCTCGCGAGCCAGCCTGAGGAGGCTGCGCCTGAGGATGCGCCGTGTCGTCCGCCTCGCGAGGCTTGGCCCCTCGCGAGGGTCTTGAGTCTTGTGTTGATGAAGATGGGCCGCACTTGGCCTCCTTTGAGCCCCGCCGCAGGCCGCAGGCAGGCAAGTCTGGGGACCCCCGTTCCTAGAACTCCGACAGTAGCCCCCGGGCCCAAGGCACGCATGGACTTGGCCATGCCGAGAGGCGAAAGGGCAAGGGCGAAGCGCTGCGGGCCCTAACAGCCTGCGGCCTTGGGCGCCGCGTGGCAGTTGATGGGACATGGGCGGCACTGTTCCCCCCACGCTCCCCATATTCTACGCCCTGTCAAGCGGACTTGTGGTTGCACACAGCCGCTCCCCTTCTTGTTGCTCGAGTGTCTCCTGTTCTTCCTTCCTTCGAATGCCTGCTCCCGCCTCCAATCCAATCTCGAATCTTCCCCCCCTTCCCATCGCCATGACTCCGACGAGGAAGGAGAGAGGGGAGAAATCCACTCCTCCGTCCTGTGCGCCGCCATCGGTGGCCCCTGCCGTCGGCCAGCCGACCGTACTCAATCAAGAGTGCCTGGGTAGGGACAGCTTGGCTCTGGCCACCGTCTTCAATGAGTGCGGGAGGACGACGGCCTGGCCCGCGTCCCACTTCCCCATCAACAGGATAGCAACCGAGGTCCCATGTTTTACCGACGCCTTGTGGGCGGGTCTGGTTCCCCCCTTCTCTGATTTCTTCAATGCCGTGCTCTCCCATTATCAGATCCACATGATGCATCTAAGCCCTGAGTCCATCACCCTCCTTTTGGTCTTCGCCTTCGTTTGCGAAGCCATGGTGGGCATCCCTCCTTCGGTTGCCTTGCTGCGCCACTTCTTCTCGCTGCGCCTTGTCGACCCTTCCCAATGCTGGGCATGGGCAAGCTTTGCTGCCGAGCCTGAGACCGAAGCCTCTGGGATTGACTTCCAACTCCCCCTGCCCGCGGTTGGGTTCCGCGAGCGGTGGTTGTACGTGGACACAGGGGTGCCCAGCCCCCTGCTATCGGAGCCGACCTCGCCTGCTATCCCCAATTCGGGTTGGGGCCAGGAGACGCTCAAGAGCCCCCGGCTCGTCTTTGTCTGGACCCGCTTCACGCTCCTGAGGAAGCTCGGCGTGACAGCGCCCAAAGTGGTGAAGGAGTTTCTGTTGTGCCGTGTCGCTCCCCTGCAACGCCACTCTCGCTGGATGTGGGCCTTCCGTGGGCGCGAGGATAACATGAGGCTCCAGGAAGAGGACCTGGCTCCTGCGGCGCTGAAGTCGATGCTCTTGACCTTGGCCGGGGACCCCAACCCTGGCAACGTCCAGCAGGGAGGGGCCTTGCTGTATCTCTGCCAGAGCAGGGCCGACTTCGTGAAGCAGATGCCCGTCTTTGATGAGTGGGGGCTGCGCCCCGCCGACCTCCAGGGACCTCGCGAGAATCCAATGGCGGTGACTGCCCTTCCAATCGGCCAAGGCGACTCCTCCTCAAGTGGCGGAGCAGGAAGGCAGGAGGCGCCGAAGGCCGAGGGGGCTCCTGATGAGGTGGCAGTGCCGGGTGACGCTCGTGAGGGGACAGCTCCTGAGACCCGTGCCGCTGCGGCTGAAGGTGGCAAGCATCCGCCCCCAGCGCCCGGGGCTGAGGCCTTGGAGGCCCCAGCCACATCTTCTGGCGAGGTGATGGACGGCGCGCGCCAGGCAGGCGCCCCTGACGCGGACCGCTCTGATGCTCCGTTCTCGCGGCAGGTTGATCCTTGCGCTCTTCTCTTGGGTCGCTTCCGCGTGGACTTTGAGGCCCTCCAGAGGAAGAGGGAGGCCCTGGGTGATGACTTCCCTTGTCGCGTGCTGAAGCGCAGGAAGTACTTCGCCACTGACGAGTAAGTCTTGTTCCTCTCTGGCTCATGATTCTCTTGTTGCTTTCACTGATCCTTGCTCCGCAGGCCCCTTCCGGCCGAGCTCGCAGAAGTAGCAGAGCTGCCGCCTCCCTTGGCTTCGCCACCTCTATCGTCCTCAAATGCTCCGAGCAGCTCTGCCCTTGTGGTGAGGGCGTCCGAAGGGGTGGACCATCCCGAGGTGCACCGCGACCCTTCATTCCCCGCGATTTTCCTTCTTGGGCCCTCTCGGGGAATAGCCAGTCTACCGTGGGTCCCCGTCTGGTTGGGGACTACGACCGATTGAGGCGCCTCCTGCGCCCTTCATCTGAAGATGGGTTGGCTCCAGGCCGGGCTTCTGGTGCGGCACGCCCGGCCGCCGCGAGGGCGCCAGCCACCTGCCCGGGGGAACGATGATTCGCGGCCCCCGGCTCTTGCTTGGGGCGGATGACGGTGTGGAAGACATGCTTGAGCGCGCTCAGGAGCGCCGCGCTCGCCGCCAAGGGTTCCTTCGAAGAGCGACTGACGCGGTGAACTTGCTTGGGGAGGAGCTTGCCAATGAAGACGCGCGCCTGGAGGCTGAGGGCCTGCGCCTGGCTGCAGGGAGGCGTGAGCTGGAGGCCGCCATCGCCCTCGCGCGCCGTCAGCGGGATCTTGATGATGAAGAGGCGAAGGCGTCGCTGGAGGCCTCCCGAGTGGCCCGATCCCAAGCCACCGAGGAGGCCTGGAGAGCTGACCGATGGCGAGAGGCGGCGGAGGAGCGGGCTCGCGAGCTCCTGGCCCGGTGCTACTCACTGGAGGAGCAAGTGGAGCTGCGTGAGCTAGCCCTTGCGTCAATGCGGGTGGCCTCCGGCGACCCAGCCGAGCTCCAGAGGTGCGAAGAAGCGTTGACGCTGGAAGCCGCTGAACGCGCTCGCGAGTACGAGCGGCTGGAGACGAGGGAGCGCTTGGTGACGCAGGCGGAGGACGATGTCGCCGCGCGGGAGGCTTGTGTCCTGGAAGAGGTCGGTCGTCGGGTGGCGATGGCGCGCCAAGACCTCGAGCGCGAGTTCGAGAAGAGACTGGAGATGATCCGGGTCGAAGCCGAGGGCAGAACCGCAGCCCTGAGGGCCCAACGGGATGAGGCGACGCGGCGGGTCGACGCCTCCCGGGCCGCCCTTGAGGCAGCGCAAAAGGAGTTGGCCGCCTCCCAGGCTGAGGTGCTCCGTCTTCGCCAGCGGATGGAAGAGGCTGAGGGCGTCGCGCGCTAGAAAGTGGACGAGATATGTCAGCGGCAGGTCCTGGAGCACATGCACGGTCCCATGCTTGCCACGCTCCGGGAGAGAGCTAGCGCGGCCTTGGGAAACATCTGTGAGGCGGCTGTAGGCGAGCCGCACACAGCCAACTATGCTGGCAACCTTTAGTTCTTCACTGCCGTGGTGACGCAGCTGGAGGCGCGTTCGACAAGGGCCGATAGGTTGGTGGAAGAGAGGAGCCGCGCGCTACTCGGGCGCGCCTTCTCCCGTGTTTTCAGCCATCTCCTGATCATGGATCCCCGCTTTGATTTTGACGCTGTCATCGCCCCAGTCCCCCAGGCCATCCGAGGCGACCTAGCGCACTGGGTGGAAGACAACGTGGACGCCCTTGTCAAGGCCTTCGCTTCAGACGACGACGTGATCGTGGGTGCTGACGAGGGTGGCGCGGCGAGCGGCCCTGACGCCGCTGGCGGCGATGCAGACGACGATGGCGAATTCGGCGACCCCAGCGAAGGCTCGGGAGGTGCTTCCGGAGACGCATTAGGGGATTGGTCCGACTGAGTGTGTATCGCTCCTGTCTTTTTCACCCTGGAGACGGAGCTCACCATGGAGCCCAGCACGGCGTCACCGCAGAGCCTTTCGCAGACGAAGACCAACTTTAGTCAGGATAAGAGTAATTGCTGTCCCCCTTCAAATTAGCCCGCCATTGTTGGCGCCCTTCCCGCTCAATATTTGGGTAGAGGCCCAGGGTCTTTGCCTATAGATAGGACCAGCCACTCACATAGAAAGGGGGTCGGTTGGTTCGGTTGGTTCATTCGGCTTGCAAGCAGAGAGAGTGAGTGAGAAAGAGAGAGGGGGTGACTGAACTCCTCCCAGCAGTTCACCGCCCTAGCCAAGAACAGACCCTCGCGAGGCTGTTCTACCTTGTATCATTCATCATCATCAGCCCCAAGAGGCAATCCATCCACCACACACTGGAGTAGGGTATTACACCACAACGGTGGCCCGCACCAGTATAAACCTTGTGTCTCTTGTGCGGTTCTTTTAGTAGTTTAGATCCTTGCGAAATGGGGAGGTAGAGGGCGTGATCTCTGCGCGCACCCCACTGTTCGAACCTTAAGGGTCTGCCGGAACCCGTGAATCCGACATTTTGGCGCGCCTGAGCATCGCGACTCAGGGCTCTTACTCGCTCTCCAGCCCTCACCCTCTGGCCTTGTCCACGGCATCGCGACCTGGCATACCAGCGACGACTGAGACAAGCTCGAGGGCCGGGACCAGAGGACGTAGAGTGCCGGCATCTAACCAAATTTTGCAGGGACACATCTCAAGATACGGCCCAGTGCCAGGCGCAACCCGCCTAGAGGTAGGGCCTCATGAGTCCCACGCTGGCTCACGGGTGCCCAGATACACCTCACCTACTCCAACCAGCGAGCTCTTGAGCAACTAACGATCGACTAATGACTGCCATGGCAACCCCATTTTCTCTCTGTGATTAACCTGCAAGATCCTTGGAGGGAACTGCGCTAGCCAAGGCCCTCACGGAGTTCCCTTCACCCTCGCTCGCGCGAACCGCCTGCACATTAAAGGGGGGCGCCTGAGCATCGCGACTCAGGGCTCTTACTGGCTCTCCAGCCCTCACCCTCTGGCCTTGTCCACAGCATCGCGACCTGGCATACCAGCGACGGCTGAGACCAGCTCGAGGGCCGGGACCCAAGGACGTAGAGCAGAAAGGGGAGCAGAGGCGAGGGAGAAGGGGCGTGTGAGGACCTCGCCGAGCAACTCCGTCCCAACTACCCCACGGACCCGACGATGCACTGGGGGTGATCCCCGATCCTCAAGATAAGTCACCATCCAAAGGACTGGCTACCGTGGCACTACCCCTGCACCTAAAGCAATTCCGTACTAGCAACGTTGCTTCCCTTTCTCACCAAGCGACGGCTGCTTGGGCGCCAAAGGGGACCTCCTGAGCATCGTGACTCAGGGGCTCTTACCGGACCCCGGGTCGCTCACCTCCTGGCCTTGACCACGGTATCGCGACCTGGCATACCAGCGACGGCTGACGCCGCCTTGGGACTGGGACCTATCGATGCAGAGCACCAAGCCCTCGCGAGGTTCGAAAGGGAGAACTAAGCTAAGACGAAATCAGCAACTCACACAAATCCATTGCAAAGGTTATGTATTAACAAATGGGACTACAGGCACCTTACAAGCCCCCATGGGGCGCATTTTGATTCCTCGCAGGGAACGGATCCTAAGGGGTGCTAACTACACGAGCTCCTGCAAGAGATGCCATCATCAACAGTGGGCCGTCAGGCGCCGGCGCCAACCCCATCCAGATTAGGGTCGGCGACGACCTGACGAGCCCGCCCTACTCCGGGAGCGGCACCGACTCGGGGGCTCGTAGTTGTCGTCGCTCGTCTTCGGAGTCGCGAAGATTTCGCTGGAGTCGCTGGACCCTCCGGCGCCTCCGCCAAGGGAGCGGTCGACGGGCCTAGCCCTCACCAGGGCAAGGTCCCGGCCACCGCCCCCGGGGCAGCATTCCAGCCGGCGCCCGTTCGCGTCGAAGATCTTGAAGAACATCACCGCAACGCCATCGTAATCCAGGTGGACCGCGAAGACGCCCCTCTCCTTGCAAACCCGGCCGATCTCTCTCCAGCCGCGGGACATGTAGACCTCGCCCGGGGCTGCGACCATGACCTCTGCCTCAGTCGCGAGGGCGCTGCAGCCGGCGTGCTGCAGCCAGAGCTCTAGGGGCCCTCCTGGAGGGATGATGGAGGCGAAGAAGGGAGGCAGACGGATCCAGGACTGGAGAGGAATGACGACGTGGAGCATGAACTCTTGGGAGGAGCCCTCGGCATGGACTCCAGGAGGAACAACCCACACCTTCACGACCCGACGGCGCCTACGACGGCGCCGACCGCGGAGATCAGCATCGACACCTTCGGGGCCCTCGACGTGGGCATACAAGGGAAGTGGGAACCCCGGCGAAGCCCGCTCGCACCAGGGCCTCGGCACCACCTGACGGTCTTCCTCGCCCCGGCAGCAAAGGGCGAGCCATTTCTTTGGCGGGAGCGGGTCTGGCCCCTCTCGGGGAGCCTTTCCCTTCTCCGCTGTAGAGAACCGGCGGATCGGAGCCATCGCAGCAAGACGGAGCAAGGATTGGGAAGAAAGAGAAGCTAGGAGGAATGGACTGGAAGGGCACGCACAGCTTCATACTTATAGCCAGCGAAGACCAACCGCCGGCCTCCACGATCACAGGTAATCATAACACGATCTGCATGCAGGGACTTGTCCACCTCATGCGATCACCGAGGCGTCGTGGGGAAATGGAGACGCCCACGTCCCATCAACCGCCACGTGGCGCCCAAGGCCGCAGGCTGTTAGGGCCCATGGCGCTTCACCCTTGCCCTTTCGCCTCTTGGCACGGCCAAGTCCATGCGCGCCTTGGGCCCGGGGGCTACTGTCAGCGTTCTGGGAACGGGGGTCCCCAGACTTGCCTGCCTGCGGCCCGCGGCGTGGCTCAAGGGAGGCCCAGCATGGCCCATCTTCATCAACACAAGACTCAAGACCCTCGCGAGGGGCCAAGCCTCGCGGGGCGGACGACGCGGCGCATCCTCAGGCGCAACCTCATCAGGCTGGCTCGTGAGGAGGCAGAGATATCAAGGCGGGGTACCTCGCGAGGTGCCCATGACGCAAGCCATGACGACTCAGGGCGCCAGGCGGGCGCCAGTGCATGCAGCATCCTTCTTTCCTCTTTGGTGCAAAGGGGGCAAGCGCAGCCGCTGGGTACCAAGGCATCAGGCAAAGGTTGCCATTTCGGTGCAACGAGACCAGGACTAAGCGGACTACGAGACGGAGGTCACCATGGAGCCCAGCACGGCGTCACCGCAGAGCCTTTCGCTAAGTATCAAGAAGTGTTCTCCCTGAGTATGCACCGTTGTGAAAGTTCTTCGTGCTAAGACACCAAATGATGATCGGGTGTGATAGGCTCTACGTTCAAATACAACGGGTGCAAAACAGTTGCACATGCGGAATACTCAGGTTATACCTGACGAGCCAAGCATATACAGATATGGCCTCAGAACACGGAGACTTAAAGGTCGAGCGTGAATCGTATAGTAGATATGATCAACATAGTGATGTTCACCAATGAAACTACTCCATCTCACGTGATGATCGGACATGGTTTAGTTGATTTGGATCATGTGATCACTTAGAGGATTAGAGGGATGTCTATCTAAGTGGGAGTTCTTTAGTAATATGATTAATTGAACTTAAATTTATCATGAACTTAGTACCTGATAGTATCTTGCTTGTTTATGTTTGATTGTGGTTAGATGGCCCGTGCCATTGTTCCATTGAATTTTAATGCATTCCTTGAGAAAGCAAAGTTGAAAGATGATGGTAGCAATTACACGGACTGGGTTCGTAACTTGAGGATCATCCTCATTGCTGCACAGAAGAATTGCGTCCTGGAAGCACCGCTGGGTGCCAGGCCTGCTGCTGGTGCAACACCAGATGTTATGAACGTGTGGCAGAGCAAAGCTGATGACTACTCGATAGTTCAATGTGCCATGCTTTACGGCTTAGAATCGGGACTTCAACGACGTTTTGAACGTCATGGAGCATATGAGATGTTCCAGGAGTTGAAGTTAATATTTCAAGCAAATGCCCGGATTGAGAGATACGAAGTCTCCAATAAGTTCTATAGCTGCAAGATGGAGGAGAATAGTTCTGTCAGTGAGCATATACTCAAAATGTCTGGGTATAATAATCACTTGATTCAATTGGGAGTTAATCTTCCAGATGATTGCGTCATTGACAGAATTCTCCAATCACTTCCACCTAGCTACAAGAGCTTCGTGATGAACTATAATATGCAAGGGATGAATAAGACAATTCCTGAGCTCTTCGCAATGCTGAAAGCTACGGAGGTAGAAATCAAAAAGGAGCATCAAGTGTTGATGGTCAACAAGACTACTAGTTTCAAGAAAAAGGGCAAAGGGAAGAAGAAAGGGAACTTCAAAAAGAACAGCAAGCAAGTTGCTGCTCAGGAGAAGAAACCCGAATCTGGACCTAAGCCTGAAACTGAGTGCTTCTACTGCAAGCAAACTGGTCACTGGAAGCGGAACTGCCCCAAGTATTTGGCGGATAAGAAGGATGGCAAGGTGAACAAAGGTATATGTGATATACATGTTATTGATGTGTACCTTACTAATGCTCGCAGTAGCACCTGGGTATTTGATACTGGTTCTGTTGCTAATATTTGCAACTCGAAACAGGGACTATGGATTAAGCGAGGATTGGCTAAGGACGAGGTGACGATGCACGTGGGAAATGGTTCCAAAGTTGATATGATCGTGGTCGGCACGCTACCTCTACATCTACCTTCGGGATTAGTATTAGACCTAAATAATTGTTATTTGGTGCCAGCGTTGAGCATGAACATTATATCTAGATCTTGTTTGATGCGAGACGGTTATTCATTTAAATCAGAGAATAATGGTTGTTCTATTTATATGAGTAATATCTTTTATGGTCATGCACCCTTGAAGAGTGGTCTATTCTTATTAAATCTCGATAGTAGTGACACACATATTCATAATGTTGAAACCAAAAGATGCAGAGTTGATAATGATAGTGCAACTTATTTGTGGCACTGCCGTTTAGGTCATATCGGTATAAAGTGCAAGAAGAAACTCCATACTGATGGACTTTTGGAACCACTTGATTATGAATCACTTGGTACTTGTGAACCGTGCCTTATGGGCAACATGACCAAAACACCATTCTCCGGTACTATGGAGAGAGCAACAGATTTGTTGGAAATCATACATACAGATGTATGTGGTCCGATGAATGTTGAGGCTCGTGGCAGATATCGTTATTTTCTCACCTTCACAGATGACTTAAGCAGATATGGGTATATCAACTTAATGAAACATAAATCTGAAACATTTGAAAAGTTCAAAGAATTTCAGAGTGAAGTTGAAAATCATCGTAACAAGAAAATAAAATTCCTATGATCTGATCGTGGAGGAGAATATTTGAGTTACGAGTTTGGTGTACATTTGAAACAATGCGGAATAGTTTCGCAACTCACGCCACCCGGAACACCACAGCGTAATGGTGTGTCCGAACATCGTAATCGTACTTTACTAGATATGGTGCGATCTATGAAGGAAATATGCCCTAGAGGCAATAATAAAGGTATTATTTTATTTCCTTATATCATGATAAATGTTTATTATTCATTCTAGAATTGTATTATCCGGAAACATAATACTTGTGTGAATACATAGACAAACTAAACGTCACTAGTGTGCCTCTACTTGACTAGCGAGTTAATCAAAGATGGTTATGTTTCCTAACCATAGACATGTGTTGTCATTTGATTAACGGGATCACATCATTAGGAGAATGATGTGATTGACATGACCCATTCCATTAGCTTAGCACCCGATCGTTTAGTATGTTGCTGTTGCTTTCTTCATGACTTATACATGTTCCTATGACTATGAGATTATGCAACTCCCGTTTGCCGGAGGAACACTTTGTGTGCTACCAAACATCACAACGTAACTGGGTGATTATAAAGGAGCTCTACAGGTGTCTCCAAAGGTACATGTTGGGTTGGCGTATTTCGAGATTAGGATTTGTCACTCCGATTGTCGGAGAGGTATCTCTGGGCCCTCTCGGTAATGCAAATCACATAAGCCTTGCAAGCATTGCAACTAATGAGTTAGTTGCGAGATGATGTATTACAAAACGAGTAAAGAGACTTGCCAGTAACGAGATTGAACTAGGTATTGAGATACCGACGATCGAATCTCGGGCAAGTAACATACCGATGACAAAGGGAACAAAGTATGTTGTTATGCGGTCTGACCGATAAAAGATCTTCATAGAATATGTGGGAGCCAATATGAGCATCCAGGTTGCGCTATTGGTTATTGACCGGAGACATGTCTCGGTCATGTCTACATTGTTCTCGAACCCGTAGGGTCCGCACGCTTAACGTTACGATGACAGTTTCATTATGAGTTTATATATTTTGATGTACCGAAGTTTGTTCAGAGTCCCGGATGTGATCACGGAGATGACGAGGAGTCTCGGAATGGTCGAGACATAAAGATTGATATATTGGAAGCCTATGTTTGGACATCGGAAGTGTTCCGGGTGAAATCGGCATTTTACCGGAGTACCGGGAGGCTACCGGAACCCCCCGGTAACCTAATGGGCCTTAATGGGCCTAGTGGAGGAAGAGGAGAGGAGGCCTAGGGGCTGTCGCGCGCCCCTCCCCCCCCCCCCAAGTCCGAATTGGACAAGGAGGGGGGGCAGCACCCCCCCTTCCTTTCTTCCCTCTCCTCCTTCCCCCCAAGTCCTAATCCAACTAGGGAAAGGGGGGAGTCCTACTCCCGGTAGGAGTAGGACTCCTCTAGCGCGCCTCCTCCTAGGGCCAGCCGCACCCCCCTTGCTCCTTTATATACGGGGGCAAGGGGGCACCTCTAGACACACAAGTTGATCCTCATGATCATTTTCTTAGCCGTGTGCGATGCCCCCTTCCACCATACTCCTCGATAATATTGTAGCGGTGCTTAGGCGAAGCCCTGCGACGATAGAACATCAAGATCGTCACCACGCCGTCGTGCTGACGGAACTCTTCCCCGAAAGTTTGCTGGATCGGAGTCCGGGGATCGTCATCGAGCTGAATGTGTGCTAAAAATCGGAGGTGCCGTAGTTTTGGTGCTTGATCGGTCGGGCCGTGAAGACGTACGACTATATCAACCGCGTTATTGTAACGCTTCCGCTATTGGTCTACAAGGGTACGTAGACAACACTCTCCCCTCTCGTTGCTATGCATCACCATGATCTTGCGTGTGCGTAGGAATTTTTTTGAAATTACTATGTTCCCCAACAGGGACGTGGGCGATCCACATGCCACGATCGATGCTTTCAACAACGTTACCCACGACGCGCGGGAAAACTTAAAACTGCGCAGGATTCAAGGTTAATGAAGAAGCAAAGGAGAACTCAAGAGGTCAGCCTCTTCCACACCTCTGCCTATGCACTTATTAGGACCAATCCCGAGGATGCTCAGCAGCGTGTTCGGGGCAGGCCTGGGGGCTTCTGTCGGTGCAACAAACCATGGGTTTGTTGTCTAGACTGTGCACAAGCACGGGAGCAAGTTTATAATAGCAAGGGCAGGCCAAAGTACAAGAACACAAGATTCTCAGAAGGCCAAACACGCATATCAAGAGGACCAATACCAAGCCAGAGAGGTAAGAAACCACCAGGAGAAAAAGCCTCCCTTGCCGGGCAGGCGAGCCCTACAAGGACGGGGTTACCCTCGAAATAAGACCTCCAAGACGCCCTGGCAGGGCCTGCCGGGCTCACAAAGACACAGCCACCTTGCTAAACCACTTCACCATGACGCACATCATTGATCAGTGTGGTGTCAAGCCGCAAGGTGACTAAGTGACAGTCATCTACCACATAGCGGCCTCTTTCTAAAGGGAATACCCACAGATGACACCCGTCCTACGACGTGTCAAGCGAGCAGGCGCGAAGCTGGCAAAACTGCTCAGCAAGGCTTGCGGGCAAGCGACGATGTGACATCGAGTGGTGCATTTAATGCCCTCTGTCAGCCTGGAGAGTTAGGTATGATAGCACTGTTTTCTATCTTATCAGTGCATAATGATTGATTTGCCACTGTGGTGACCCCTTAACCTATAAAAGGAGGCCCGAGGCAACCTTAGAAAGGGTTGGACACTGGATTAGCAAATCCACCCCCTAATATTTCATACGCACATAGCCGTTTAGCCCTGTGGTGACCCTGTCGGGCAGAAGAGATCCGTCCACCACCATTCTTCCACCATCAAACCACCAAAGCAGGAGTAGGGTTTTACACCTCACGGCGGCCCAAACCTGTGTAAAAACTACCTGTGTGATCCCTGCCGTGCTGCCTAACGCTCCTTCTGCTCTTTGTGCAAGGTGCCATCCCCACGACGAACCAGCAAGGGACCTTTGGTCCCATAGGTGGTCGTGGTTTCCCGCGACAAGGGGAATGGCAGTTCCTGAACTTGGCAACACGCAGCATGGGCGTGCGGTAGGGCGCGGACGTTGGAAGCGAGCACATATGCCCATCATCAAAGGTGAGCTCCTCGAGCTGATCTATGGCAGGGGATTGGAACCAGTCGTCAAGCTTGGCTTGCTCCTTGCCGTTGGAACGGAACTTGCCCATGCTAAGGCCTCTGGTTGGGCCAGGGTGACTGCCAAGGATCTTGGAGAATGCATCCAAGCTTTTGCGATAGCCATGGTAGAGCTTGTCGGTGTCGACGAGGTCGAGAGGGGTAGAGTTCCATAGGGGGTGCCACCGCCAGGAAAGGACGGTTGTCCGTGCCCCATATTTGATTGGGAGGTCGAAGATGATGACTGTCAACATATCATCGAGGAGGCTGCTAATGAAGTCTAGGCTTACTGGAGTCGCTTGCGTTTCTTACTCGACCCACTTTCTCTTGTTGGCAGCCCCGTTCTCCACCTCCGGAGTCTCCTCATCAGTGGTGCTTTCTGATAGAAGTGGGAGTACAGGGAATATTTAGTTAAAACAGGGAAACATAAAAGTTTATTGGTAACTAGAAGTTAGTAGGTAGGAATAGGGTAAGAAAATGGAATAACAATTGTTTGCTTAAATACTACACAATTCATTTGATATTTCTGGGTAAGTCCACATGCAGATACTTTACAAGAACACTTACTTAGAACAAAGTCTGGACGGATGATATCATCGGGGAAGTTAGCATATATCTCATGACCAGGGTCTTTTATGTGTAGTGCAATTTTAGTGCCAGCTATCAGTACGTAAAACTTAGAAATTCCTATCCAAAGGCCCTTGGCAAAATAGGAGTGACCACAATCATCAAGTCTTATAGAAGCAATGATTGTAAATCAATGGTTTGTGTTCAGTCTGACATCCCTTTAGTCTTGATTTATGTAAAGGGAAAGAGTGTGATAGAGGCAAAGGTGTCCCACCTTTCGATGAGATGGTGATTATCGCTTCGGAGTAGTAGACTTTCACGATCCGACTACGAACGCGCGAGGACATCGCGCCTTAGCAATCACTAAACCAACTCCGAGAGGTTATTGACCACGCCGGAGCACGATCAACCTGACCACGAAGGTCTATTTCCTGCAAGCAAATGAAGAACAACGAAGAAACTAATATTGCACTCTGGAAATTGCGAATATCAGATGAAAGCTTTATTGATCAAGGTGGGGTTCTGTGACGCCTTGGTCTGGTCATTGAACACAAATGAAGTACATGAAGTTGCAGCTATGGCGAACTTTTAATCTAAACAAAACCCAAAGTCTAAACGACACCCTAAGGGCTGTATATATGTAGGAAGAGGGGGGAATTTCGTGGCCCTTGGGGGAGTGGTCCGAAACCAATCCTATCTCTTGTTTCCTGTAACAGCCCCAAAATTGGGTTATCAATTTTTGTGTTGTTATTCCTTCCTGGCACTCATTTTTCAAAAATTTCTCCTGAGTTTGCTGGATGACTCTGACAATTCTTATCATTTTCAACCTTTCAAAAACCTTGCTCATTTATTTGTCAGTGGGCAAGCCCTCATCTGCATCATCCCAACCCTCACAAACCCTAATTCCAAATTTTTGGAATTTGGATATGTCCTTTGTGCTTACAAAGGAGCCATCATTTTTCTTGATCTGTCGATCCTCCCAATTGTTCCCAGAGATCCTCATATCTTTCTGATCCTTGGATGTGCAAAAATATTGCTAAGTCCCATGCAATATTTTTGAATTGTGATTTATTCCTTTTCTTGCCTTTCCGAGAAATAAAATCCGAAGGCATAACTAGCCATCTCCTAAATTCATGAGATTTGGTGGAGTTGATGCTTATGCCTAGTCCAAGCTCTGGCAAATATATTGGTCATAATTAAATAAGGAAAAATGCATTTTCTTATTTAATGCCAATATTGCATTTATGCCACTTTCTAAAGGAACCACCATTTTTATAGCAAATAAAATTACCACATAAATTGTGGAGATTGTCCTTGCTATATAATCACTATTTCCATCCTTATCTCATGTTCCACAGATGAAAAATGGAGCACATGATCCAATGCAAGTTTCTGCCTTCTCTAAAATTTTGCAAAGGAAGTGCTTTATTCCTAATTCCAATTGAGCTGCAATTTGGCAGGGTGATTAACATGGATAAATAACCCATGGATGCCAAATATGAGCTCAATCCATTCATCGTAGCTCCCTGTGCAATTTCTTTGAAGTTCTTGGCCAGAACACAACTTTGTGAAGGAAGTACCTGCATAGAGTTTCCAAATGGGATGAAAATTTTCCATCATCCCAAGTATCTCCAATCATTAGCCTCTACTCAAATTCAGTTCCTTTCATTGAACTATGTGAGCACATGAGCAATTCTTGGTTTTTGTCAAAACTTTCAGTTTGTGAAGCAAGTATATTTTATCTTGCTCCATTTTGGCTGAAACGTTTTCCAGGCGTTCTCCTATCCTTATGATCCATCTACACAAAGTTTTGGCGCATTTCAATTAGCCATTTGCCTTGAGGAATTTTCTCAAGTTTCAGGACAAAGGAGATGTTTGTGAAACAAGTACCATGTTGGCAAGTCCATTTGGTATGAAAGTTTTACAGAATCTTACTATGTCCATATCCCTACGCCTTGCCAAATCTGAGCTCAATTTGATGCTCTATGTGAGTGCATCATCCAAATCTTGATTCTGGACTAAATATGCAGTTGTAAAGCAACTATGGTGTATCTTGGTCCAAATCATCTCCAAATTAACAGGATTATATTTCTTCCTAAGATAAACCCCCAGACAAACTCTCTGGCTCCTATCACTTCCCTGTTGATCAGCAGTACATGACTAAGTTTACTGCAGTAAATTTCAGAGGTTGCTTACCTTTTAACCAGAGCCCTTTTAACAAAACTATCACCGTAGTTGCAACCTCCCTGGATGAACTACGTACTAGACAACATGCTCAAGCCCCTCTCCCCCGCTACATGCTAGTGCATGTGGTGACCGCGTAGCTGGCATGCACATTTACACGCTCTGTGCGCTGTGGCGTGTCCAGAGCACCGTTGGTGCTTTGGCACCGCTCCCTCTCGTCGTCTTAGAGCTTGTGAGCATGTCCAGTGGCTGCATCACGTCGTCGCCGCTCCCCTAGAGCCATCTCTCCCTCCAGAAACCTCCTGGTCGACGCTCGCCGACGCACGCCCACAAATTGCTCAATGAAAGGTCTATGGTAGGCATATGAATCATTCACAACACCAAAGAAGATGAGATGTCTAAAAACATGGGTCAAGTGCAAGACAATCCAAGCATAACGTGCATAGGGTGTAGTGAAGATAGTATGGAACTCAACACACTAGAAAGAGCAATTGTTCATTATGTGTGAGGCAATCAAGTAAATCATGTGACAAGCAATTAGACATGGCATATGTGAAGAAATGATATTGGTGCAACCAAGCATATGATAGGAGCAAATAATCCAAGAATTGGATGCAACACACAAGTCATAGATATCATGATGCATGGAATGGTGAGAATGGCAAGTCGAAGCAAGATCTCAAACATGTGTGCAAGCAAGTGGTCCAAGACGGCCAATAAGTCTCATGGTGCAAGCAACACAAGTAGTATGATCCACAATATCCATGCTCAAGAAATATGTCACCTTGAAGGCGTGTCCTTGTGCATCCTTCACAATGCCGAAGTGCAAGCAAATGTGGTGTAGAAGTGAGTCGTGATAGAATGTATGAGGCTTGCTCTAAAGAGCTTGAATGGTCAAATCACGTGAAGTGGAAGTCGACACAAAGTCCAAGTATCCTACACATGCACACAACAAAAGAAAGAACGGTAGACAAACACATCATCCATCATGATGGTTCTCTTCTCTTGCACATAACCATTAGAAGCACAAGTGCATGAATAATATGATGCAACAATGGCTATATTCATGGCACTAGGTATATGGTGCAAAGAGGTAAGACAAGCATGCTTCACAAGAAGTATGTCAAAATCTCCAAATATATGTGAGAATGCTATGGGTGCAATCTCATGAGCAAGAGTAGAATCATTGTTTCACTCAATACATGGCAAATCATCTAACATGAGAGAGGCAACACATGGAGATATATGACAAGAAGCAATAACAATCATGTGCAAAGCATGTAGATGGTTGTCATCGACCACATGAAATAAGCAAGTATGAATCATTGGTGATGCAACATAAGTAAGCATATCAATCATGTCGTGCAAACTAGTGGAGAGAAGATGCAACACACTAGAGGAAATCATGACAATCATGTCATGTGAGAAAATAGTAGGCATAGACAATGCACATGACATATCGCAAGTACGTACACAAAGAAAGATCATAGTATCATCATAGGAATGGGTCATAAGTGGAACATGGCAATAGCAAGTGATATCTCCACCAGGCTTGCAAATACACATACAAATGCTAGAATCAATCATCATGTGTAATGCAAAGCATGGGTCAGCAAAGCATGTAATCCAAATGGGAATGAGCATATCATGCAGAGTGAACATGGCAAGATGGGAAAATGATATATAATGGACAATAACCCATAACCGTGTGAGGGCCATGTAGAAGAAATGCGCGAAGTCTTTGCGCGATGGGAACGGTGTGAAAGACAATCCATAGGATCCCAAGTCATCATTGCTCTCTAGAGGTCATTTTGTCAACTCGCGGGATTGGGAGGTTGACAAGTATTCATGGGTACCTACACAAAAGAGACACAAACTAAAGAAATTGTGTGTGTGGTAAATGTACACATCATACATCATGATGTGTATGTGCATGTGTAATTTAGCTCAAGATAAGAAATGCTCAAAGAAATCTGATGCATGGTACAAAAACAAGTCATCCATCATGAAAGAATAGTTATTGTATATAACATGATGGGGATGCAAATTGAGCATACGAATATATGGCACATCAATATGATGTTCATTCATGGGGAGCATATTGTGCACATAAGTATTGGGATCATATAATGGATGGGATGAATCAAAATCTCCTACATGTATGAGGAAAGTATGGGGGTCTCCTCATGAGCAATATCATAAATATCATATGGAGGAAATGTACAACATCCAAAACAATGCATATCCAAAGCTAAATGATGCATAGGCATATGAAATAAATGATGCAAAGGGAGCATATCAATATCATCACAAGAAAAACAAATGCCAATAACCATGGGCTTGTCATCTATGCCATATGTGCAAATTGGGTTTATTTTGATGGCATATGCATAGTTACTACGAAGAGATTGCAAATATGACATATGATTGATCTCATGCATAGAATATGAAAAGTCAAGCGGGTTGTCAAACATGATGTGACCTAAAGAATTTTCACAAGAAATCCTATGTAACATGGCATCATAACTAATAGACTCCACATGAGAATCATCATACTCATCGTAAATGGGAAACAAATCATCACATGACAAAGTCGCACTAGCATGAAGCATGGAAATAGGTTGATCAACATCATGCAAGCAATCAATCTCAAGAATGTCCACTAGTGGGACTAGAGCATTACCTTCACCTATGTCACCTTTTTCATTCCACGGAAGTGGTGTAGGTGATGTGGTAAAGACCAAATGGTGGTCATCTTCATATTGATGGAACCATGTGGGGGTGCATAATATTCGACCATGGCCATCGTCTTGTCAAAAGGAAGGATGTAGTCGTCGCGAATCGGCGCGTCATCATATAGGGGACCTAGCACCAAATGAGAAGACACAATAGAGGTAGAGGTCAAGTCGTTAGAAATCGAAATGGCCTCACATGCCCTATCAACTATTACACTCTCTCTATGTGGTGGCTCACACACTCCCTCAAGGTAGGTGCACTCAAACTCAAGTACGGTGGAGTCACTCATCTCACTCAAGTGGTGGGGGTTGTGGCTCACCTCACATGGGAATTGGGGCAACACATCATATATGGGGCTAGTGATGAAGTCACTCTCACTCTCAATATGGTGGCACAAGTCACTCAAATCATCACAAAACGTCGCCATGGTCGAAGGTAAAATCCCATGCTCAACCATGTCGTCACCGTCGCCATGGATGAAGGTCGAAGATTGCACATCATCAATCTCACCTCCAAAGATGGAATCATCCTCCTTGCTCGCCACCGTGTCGCTTGCCTCCAAAGCATGTTCCTTTATTGGCTCTAAATTTGTGGTAGACTCAGCATCGTCAATGCCACAAAGAGGGATGGCAGTGAAGTCGAACTTGGGGGATCATCTTGGAGCTCGTCGGACTTGGACATTGTCGTGGTACTAGCCTTATGCTTGTCGTCTTGGAGTTTGGTCTTCGAGAAGTGTGCTTGGGGTGGAGAGGCTTTAGCATTCATGTGTTCTTGTTCCGCCTTGAGAGCACCAATGTAGTTGTCATCGAGGGACTTGTAGTTCTCGGGGAAGATAGTCTTGGAGATGTCATTGTTCAATCCCATCATGAAGTAGAACTTCATCAAAATGGGGTCGTCCATGCCGGCTCGTCGCAAGGCATTCTTCATCTCCTTGAAGTACACGTCGATGGACTTGAATCCTTGGATTTTGTTTTCCAATTGGCGTAGAAGTTGTTCCGGGTAGGTTGGATGCATGAACTCTCGCCGCATAGGTCTCTTCGTCTACATACGGTGCAAAATGAGTGAATCTACACTCTAAAATATGTCTACATACACATTCGTATGCGGTACTCCATTTGAAATCTGAAAAAGACAAATATTTAGGAACGAATGGAGTATAAGAGTAGACATGGAGATATATCTCCAGCATGGTCTACAACAAAAATGTGTTGGACTGGTTAGCGTCCGATGCTCACAACACGATGACCTGAGTTCAAATTCAGTCTTTAACTTTAGATTTTTAGATTTTATATTACTTATTTAATATATACTTCTTTCTCTACTGTACTGATAGTGGAACCCACAGAGTACGTAGAATACAAGATTAAGGATGGACTTGTTTCTTTTTAACTTTTTGTACGAAGCTGTAGCCACCCTGCAAGTCACGTGTACACTGTACACGCAATTAAATTTTTATAGAGGGAGAATCATACACGCAATTAACTCAAATGGATTGGATGTGACTCTATTATTTCCAGCATAAGAGCATCTCCAACGGCAGCCAGCAAATTTCCTCCCGCTTCCTTCCGTGGAGGACGACATCAAACGCCAGCGGCATATATTTTCACAACTCTAACCAACCAGATGAAATTCGTGCAAACACGGATTGTTTTCATATAAGCATGCATGATTTCCTATAGAAAAGCCGGATTTTCATATAAACATGATGGATTTCATTACATTTACATGAACTAAGCAGTGCTAATCCGGCTCTCTTGGTATAATTAATACTCCCTCCATCCAAAAATACTTGTCCTAGAAATGGATGTATCTAGACTTATTTTAGTTATAGACACATCCAATTTATCCATTCTTAGGACAAATATTTCCTGCCAGCAGAAGAGGGAGTACCTAATCTAAATGGCCGCCCGTGGATCCCATTGTCTTCCTCATGTCCGGCAGACTCTTGCGGGGTCGACTAAGGTCCTCGGAAGAGTCGAAGTAGCAAAGAAACCACCTGAATGCGCATTCGTCGCCTCGGCGGTGGCCTTCATGGGACCCAAGTGGCGGCGGCCTCCCGTGTTCTACTTCTCCTCGATGATGGCGGCGGACATGGAGAAGCTGGCCACCAACTCGTCACTCTCCACACACCCGGCTTCTGTCTCTTCTGGCATGGCATTGCCGCAGGCACAAGAGGCGTGGCCGCAGGCACGGGAGGCGCGCCCATAGACACGGGAGGCGCGGCCACTGCAGACACCGGTGGCGTGATACGACGTGGTAGCGACGACGCCCGTACCGGCATGGAGCAACTTGCCACTCCTCATCGAGCTGAACTGGAGCGGCGAGTTACTGAACCACCCACTGGATTGGGGCAGTAACTGGCTCCGTCGGGCCAAGTGAGGTTGATGAAGCACCGAGCCGCCTCGCCTGTGTCCGGATGGCTTGGCGGGCCACCCAGCCGGGTAGTATGCCGGAGAATAGCTCCTGGGTAGCCATCAGAAGAGTGGAGAAAATGGTGGAGGAGGAGATGGGGGAGCGGCGGAGGGGTGCGATTCGTTCCAGCTATCTGTCTGGCGTCGTTTAAATAGAGGGCGGACGGTAGGATCTTGGCCGGCGTCTGGCCTAGTTTAAACTGAGGGCGGACGGGAGGAGCTCGACCGGTGTTGCGTTTAATTCTGGCCCGCTCATGAACGAACGTGTGGCCGGAGTAGGTTTCTCGGTTTGCATGCGGGTTTAACGCACGGGTTTGATGAAGGCGAGGAGGCGTGTTCAGTCGGGCGTGCAGCGGGCGGCATAGTACTATTCGACTTGACAGCGGGCTGCGCAGTTCCCGATACGGCTTTAATGCAGACGAGGGATGGGTAGCGGTTCCCAAAATGTTGAACGACCAATGATGCATCCTCCTTCAATTAGCATCGTGCATGCATGAGGGAAGTAATGGGAGGAGGACCGGGAAAAGAGGCTGCACGATATGAATGCAACGCAGTTTGCGCTCATATAAAGGCGCCCCTCCATTCCAATGCATCTACCACATTGTACGCACCTAAGCATTTGCCTAAGCACCTACACTAAGCGCAAAAGTGCTCACTCCAGACCCATGGCGGTGATGCGCGCGAGCGGCAAGCGGCTGTGCCAGATGGTCCATGACGCTGGCCGGTGGCATGGCACCAAGGATCGTCTCCAGACGTTGTTCGCGAGCAGCTAGTGGATGGCCGCCGTCGACGCCAACTACGACTCTTAGTTGGACCAGATGATCGTTGCCACCACCAACAAGTTCACCATCCTCAAGAAGCTCAGGGACGACATCGCCGTACTCCTCCAGCTCGCGCGCCCGGGCTCCTCAATGCCTGCCACCCTAATCGGCCTCCATGGGCAGAAGCTCTTTCAAGCACTGGTGGCCCTGCGACTGCCCGCCGACTCCACGAAGAATGTCCACCTGGAGGTCGCGCTCTCCGCGAGGCGCCTTGCCCTGCAAGAATTCATCGACCTACACATCCACATGTACGAGCAAATCATGTACATAGGTATCTACAAGGCCATTGAGGACGCTACGACGTTGGCCTTCCTCAATGGCTGGAAGCCTTGGATGCCTTTATTGAGAAGCACCTTGACCTCGCCACAAAAGCGGCCGCTCCTTAGCCGCCGGTCGGTGGCCCGGCGCACTAAGTTGAGGAGGAGGAGGTCGTACGTTGATGAATGCATCTTTCTTCTTGCCTCTTATAACCACCACTGCGATTGCATCACCGTGGCCTTAATTCTTATTGTGCTACTGCATTCTCGTTCCAGTCAATACCGACATGTTGGATCCCTTAGCTTAATTATATGCATCACTATAACTAGTACTCCATACGTCAATTTATAATTTGTGCATACCTTTTCCATCAACTTCATGCAACGCACGGGCATCTTGCTAGAAACACTAGAACATGTCGCACCGCATGTAACCAAACCGACGATGCGCCAACCTAGCTACTACGTACCCTGCTTATCTGGCGAAAATAGCCCCGCCCTAGCATTTCCAATCGTTATTTCTCTCGATCGATCGTGCCAAGGAGCAGAACAAAATGTTACAATTTATACATTTTTCTCTACTCCTAATCCTATAAAAGACCCAGTTGGTGATGGTGGTGTGTCTACCATCCGTCGTTTCAGACCATTAGATCTACATCTGACGGCTGTGAGGTAAGTTGTGGCATTTTTGCAACAATAGCCCACTTCTATGCTCCAATTTGCAGAGAACCCCTTATTATCTTGAAAGCAACCACATCCCACGTTCACCTCATCAAAACAGCATGAGAAATACATTTTGAATGAAAAGTAATATATTAGGAGTATATCAAAACAAGAGTGATTTCTTTCAAGTTTGTGAACAAGTACTACTATTCTACTACTTTGGATTCATTGCAACGCACGAGCACGTTGCCAGTAAAAGGAAAAGGCCTGTCGCATTCGCATCGCACCCCCACACGCCCGGGAATGAATTATACTCCACGGCCTGTCCAACACGCCACATAGCTAGGGAAGGCGTGTTGCCTAGCATTTTTACTTTCATGTGGGACCGCCGTTGAGCAAACCGACCATTGGCAAACCGCACCCTGCCCACTGCCAGGTTGAAAAATAGAAAGAAGGGGAAGATCTAGTTGTAGCACGGAAGCCAAGAAATTTGGTGTCTGATGGGGCTCGTCGATAGAGTATTATTTATTCATAACTAGCAAGATGCCTATGCATTGCACGGAAAATCAAGATGCATTTGTATGAGTAGTTTATGTTGTGGGAGAAAAGGATGAACAAGAGAAGGCCTTCTTTGCAAATGTGGAGAGGGGTGTGGACATCTTTTTGCAAATTTTGCCATAGTTTCCTTCCTATTCGTCAGATATAAATTGGATGGCCTATATTGCAGGATGGCAGGCACACCATCATCACCAACTCTGTTTTTATAAGAGTATAGATATAGATATAGATATAGGTATAGATATAGATATAGATATAGATATAGATATAGAGAGTAGAGATTTGGTTACCAAATCTCATGCGTGCAATGCACGTGTAGCTTACCAGTTGGTTACCAAATCTCATCCGGGTTTGGCACGAGCTCGTACTACGGGAGCACCACAACGCCTGCCGTAGGAGTTACCATTTCCCTCTCGGTGCCCACGAGACCGAGCTTCAATGGATTAGTGCACCATCCTATGAGTCAATGACATGCAGACCTTAAATGTAACTGGCCCTCATGTCATTCTCATGGTGGTGGCGTAGTTCGTGACTCGTTCGAGATGAACCGGCCGGTGGTGGCGTAGCCGTGGCGAGGGTGCCACAGCTGGGCGTCGAGGCGTTATGAGGCGTAGATGGCCACACCAGCGGGTACTACCTGTAGTATAGAAGTACTCCAGCTGAGGTTGATGCCCGGGACAAAATGTGTCACAGCCGCTGGATGAAAATTCGATGGTGCGGGAGTATGGATCGGAGCAGGCAAACCGCGTCCAATCGGGTGTGGTTGTGGAAGAAAGTTGATGGTTGCCGCAGTTCAGCTAGCCCGCATGTCATGCACACAAAGGCAGAGGAGAGGTGGGGCTGAGAGGGATGAGGCGCACATCGGGGGACGTCGTGCCGTGGGTTGGAGTAGCGTCGTGGGAATCGCGTGTGGGTGTGGCAGTGGTAGAAACAAGAAATGTGATGGTCGTTGTGGTTCAACTTCCATGGACAAGCTGTCATGTCTGCTAACACATGCATTGCATACCGCTCACTACAAGGAGTAGTAGTAGAGAAAACTTGTTACAAAGATACCATTTTTCCGATAAAATTCTCGAGATACCATTAGTTTTTACACATGGGATTACACCTCCAAGGGTCAATCACAACAAGTGTTTTGTAAAAAAAAATGCATCTTGATGTTCCCTGCAATGCACGGGCATCTTGCTAGCTATAGAAGAAGGCCACACGGGCATCTTGCCGCCGGTTGTGCCACTGACCCAAACTCAATTTTCTTTTCAGACGATTAGGTGCACCGAATGCCGTGGCATGCTACAAAATGTAAAAAAAACAGCTCCAATTTTTTTAAAACTTGTTACCTTCAAACCATCAAAACAGCCCGAGGAATATGTTTTGAGTGAAGCATGATTTACTTTTACTGATATATGTATATCAAAACTAGAGTGTTTATATTTCAAGCCCGTGAACAAGTATTATTATACTACTTTGGATCCATTGCAACGCACAGGCCATCACATTGGTAGTAGTAGTCTATCTCTATCTCCACTCTTATAAAAACAGAGTTGTTGATGATGGTGTGCCTGCCATCCTGCAGTATGGGCCGTCCGATTTATATCTGACGGATAGGAAGGAAACTATGGCAATTTTGCAAAAAAAACCACAGCCCTCTTATACTAGCAAGATGCTCGTGTGTTGCATGGAAAATCAAGATCTTCTGGGAGAAAAGGATGAATGAAGGAAGGCCTTATCTGCAAATGTGGAGAGGAGTGCATGTAAATTGTCATAGTTTCCTTCCTATCCATTAGATATAGACCGGACGACCCATATTGCAGGATGGCAGGCACACCATCATCACCAACTCTACTTTCTTATAGGCCATCCGTTTTATATCTGACGGATAGGAAGGAAATTGTGGCAATTTTGCAAAAAGAAACCTACACCCCTCTCCACATTTGCAAATAAGGCCTTCCCTCGTTCATCCTTTTCTCTCACAAGATAAACTACTCATACAAATGCATCTTGATGTTCTATGCAATGCACGAGGATGTTTCCTTGGGGGTCTCTCTAGTGCGGCATGGCCATAGTTGCTAGTTGAAGCCCCTTGAGATGCCGACGTTGAGGGGCACTCGTATTTTGTTCGATGAGCAGGTAAGATGAGTTTGATCACGTAGTAAATGCCTTCTAAAGACTACTTCCATGTCCATTTCCTAATTCTCCCCCTAACCACTGTTTCACAGGTTAGGCTCGGTGCGAGTGGAGATTGGCTTGCATATGTACGGGAGGGTACCAACATCAATTTGCACAACATTTAGAGCGGTGACACTGTTCCCGTAGAACCTTTGTCCAACATTGGGGTCAGCCATGCAACGGGCCACCACCTAAATTGGGACGATGGAACCATGGTGAGATTGAAGAAGATAGCACGAACCTTGCACATGGCGGTCAAAGGTGGACGATTGTAACGCCCCGAGTCCGATGTGCCAGGTGTCGTGCAGTTATTCGATGTTGTTGCGTTGTCATGTGCTTGTGTGTTGCATCATGTCACGTCATCATGTGCATTGCATCATGTCATCATGCCATCATATCATTGATTGTTGCAACTCAACTAAATAATTTGTGTGGGTCTTCGATCCATTTAAACCGAGGGAATTCACATGGTGGTTCTCTTTACAACATATTCTCTCGATATTTAGAGAGCTATATTAAATATTCCAGTAATTTGGATTCACCCATAAACACACTTGCAAAATAATTCTGTGTCTTTTCTGCTTCAAGTTTGGTCTTCAAACTTTGCCCTAAATTATTTCTTCACTTTCCGGAGCTTCACCAAAAACCCGAACATTTTTGGGCACTTCAAAATTCCCCCTTCTTCAAAACATTTGAATTAAATTCAAATGCTTTTAATTTGAAACTTTGCAATCTTGCTCACTCCAATTCTAGTTGTGGTGCTTTGATATATGTCCTAGTAGCTGCATGCCAAATTCTAGCTTGATTCGAATTTATTTGACCCTTCAAATAAATTTGTAACCTTTCTTTTTTTCCCCTTCTTGTGTTGGAATTAAAAAAAAGGGAGAACCTTTCTTTTCTGTCAGGCCCTACTCTTTTCTCTCTCCCTCCTCTTCTATGCGTGGTAGCTAGCCCAGCCTAGGCCGGCCTGCTAGGCCCAGCCGGCCCATCTAACTCCTCCTAACCCTAGGCCCGGTCACTCCCTCTCGCTCTCCCCTTTGTCTCTTCCCTTGCGCCGCCAGAAACCCCGTCGCCCGAACCCCATCTCCATCGCTTCTTCCTCCTTCGTCCCGATCCCATCTCCCCTCTCTTTCCCTCTGTAGCGCCACCCAACCGCACCAGGACGGAGTCCTGCTCAGCCCTTGTCCTCCTCCCGCAGGAGCCCTCACACCATCGCGCCGGCCTCCCCGCCTCTAGCAACGGCCGTCGCCCGTTCGTCGCCTCCGCCGCAGGAGGCTCGTGCCCGCCATGGATGCCGCAGTCGCTGTCGTCCTGCTGCCATCCTGCATCGCCCATCTCCATCAACTCCCCCGTGGCCGCCGCGTCCTCCCTCTCCTCCGTGGCCGCGCGCCGCCCGGTACTTCTCCTCTCCTGCTCCATCCCCGACGCCGGCAAGCCCCGCCGCTCCGCCGGTGCACCTCGGCGCCTAAGCCCCGCCACCATCTCGACCTCGCCATGGCCTCCGCAAGCCATCCTCGGCCATCCCCGACGTGCCCCTGCTCCTTCCATGGCATTGTTGCCATCCATGGCAGCTCTGTTGCCGTCGCCCCGCTGCCTTCTCTTGTCGCGACCAGGACCCCCTCCTCGCACCTCTGGTCACCTCGCCACCCCATCACCCGTTCTATCTCCGGCGCCGCGCTAGGCCTCCCCGACGCCCTTGCTGTTGCTCCTCCTCGTAGGTCTTCATGGTGCCCTCGTCTCTGCTCGCGGGAGGATGAGTGCGATCGCGGCTTCAATCTGCGATGCCCGAGGCCACTCGGCCTTGTTTCGATCTGGAAGTGTCTGAAACCATCGTTGCAATGTCGCGACCTCTGCCCCGGAGTACCTCAAGTTCGTCTACATGAACCTGCCAAGTACCTCTACGCACGGATACCGTCAAGTACCTACACCGGCAAGGCTACACGAACGTTCGTTCCACTATAGCACCGAAACGTCAAGTTCGACTATGAGTTGTTGCCCCATCCGGAGTCGTCAAGTACCCGAAGACCATATTGCACCAAGTACATCTACCGTCATCTTCGGGATTGTCAAGAACGCCAAGCACCACGGCACCCAGATCCCTCGGATATGTCAAGTTCAACTAACGTCGCAAGAACGAGACCGGCGGGTCCGAAGACCCCGAGTACCACGACGACCCTCGAAGAGCTCGGAACCGTCAAGTTCGAATACCGTCGCGTGAACAAACTACTTCCTCTACCATCGTCGAGTACCACTACTTCCCTCGACGACCCGTGTACAACTACCGTCGCCGTGTACGACTACTTCCACGACGAACGTCTCGAGAACGTCTACTTCCTCTACTTGGCACCGAACGAGAACCGTCCCATTGGCACGCGTCGAAGGTATAACCTGAGACGACGTCCGTGAAACGAATGCTTGCTATGTATGAGATGCTCGTGCTTGCACCGTGCTCAATTTGTCAGCGCACGTTGCCCTCTTTTACCTTGTCACACGTTATGTGGGAACCCGGTACCCGGGAGCACCCCACCTTCTATCGCATGTCACGCTCCCATCGCACTTTCTTTTGCACAGGGATCTCAATTGAGTTTCCGGAACCAGAACGTTGCCGTGGCATCCTTTCTTTCCGCCACGATGACATATGCTTCCTATTGCACTTGTCAACTTTTAATAAAAATGCATAAACTTGTTCATGTCACCCGCATCATGATAACAACAATTAAAATGTTTAAATTGTTGTTGCAATAAATTACTAATGCATATGGGGATTTACCGGATTTGTTGTTTGTTATATCCGGCCCCATTTAAATTGCTTAGTTAGATAGTTTCTTTTATGCTTCACCTCTTGCCATGCTTAATAACATTTAATATTGTTGAGTACATAACCGGGAGAGAACTAAATAACTTGAATGTGGTGTTTCACGTCAATATGCAACTCGTTGCATATTGAGCTCCACTTAATTTGTAGGATTGTTTTGTGCATTTTTCCATGCCATGCCTCTTTAAACTGGACATGCATCATTCTTGTTTGCGCATCATGCCATGTCCATGTGTTGGTTGTTTACTATGTTGTGTGCTTCTTTTCCGGTGATTGCTTCTTCGGGTTGGTTCCGGTAACGTCGAGTTTGTGAGGACCCGTTCATCTACGTCCGTTTGTCTTCTTCATGGACTCGTTCTTCTTCCTTGCGGGATTTCAGGCAAGATGATCATACCCTCGAAATCACTACTATCTTTGCTATGCTAGTTTGCTCGCTCTTTTGCTATGCCATTGCTACGATGCCTACCACTTGCTTGTCAGCCTCCCAAATTGCCATGTTCAGCCTCTAACCCACCATTGTCCTAGCAAACCGTTGATTGGCTATGTTACCGCTTTGCTCAACCCCTCTTATAGCATTGTTAGTTTCAGGTGAAGATTGAAGTTTGTTCCTTGTTGGAACATGGAGATGTTGTTCCTTGTTGGAACCTGTTTACTTGTTGGGATATCACTATATATCTTATTTAATTAATGCATCTATATACTTGGTAAAGGGTCGAAGGCTCGGCCTTATGCCTGGTGTTTTGATCCACTCTTGCCGCCCTAGTTTCCGTCATATCGGTGTTATGTTCCCGGATTTTGCGTCCCTTATGCGGTTGGGCTATAATGGGAACCCCTTGACAGTTCGCCTTAAGTAAAGCTTCTCCAGCAATGCCCAACATTGGTTTTACCATTTGCCACCTAGCCTTTTTCTTCCCTTGAGTCGGCCGACTCAAGGGTCATCATTATTTTACCCCCCCGGGCCAGTGCTCCTCTGAGTGTTGGTCCGAAACGGGCAGCCTGCGGGGCCACCTCACGGAAACTCGAGGGCTTGTTTTACTCGTAGCTTGACCTATCTGAGTGTGCCCTGAGAAAGAGATATGTGTAGCTCCAATCAGGATTTGTCGGCACATTCGGGCGGTGTTGCTGGTTTAGTTTTACCCTGTCGAAATGTCTTGTTGTACTGAGATACCGAGTCTGATCGGAATGTCTCGGGTGGAGGTCTATTCCTTCGTTGACCGTGAGAGCTTGTCATGGGCTAAGTTGGGACACCCTGCATGGATTTGAACTTCCGAAAGCCGTGCCCGCGGTTATGGGCAGATGGGAATTTGTTAACGTCCGGTTGTAGAAAACCTGAAGTTGACCTTAATTAAAATGAATCAACCGCGTGTGTAACCGTGATGGTCTCTTTCCGGCGGAGTCCGGGAAGTGAACACGGTTGTTGGAGTTATGCTTGACGTAGGTAGTCCAGGATCACTTCTTGATCATACTTTTATCGACCGTGCTTTGCCTTCTCTTCTCGCTCTCATTTGCGTAAGTTAGCCACCATATGTGCTAGTCGCTTGCTGCAGCTCCACCTCATACCTTTTACCTTACCCATAAGCTTAAATAGTCTTGATCGCGAGGGTGCGAGATTGCTAAGTCCCTGTGGCTCACAGATACTTCCAAAACCAGCTTGCAGGTGCCGATGAGACCGTGCAGATGACGCTACCAAACTCAGGAGGAGCTCGATGAAGATCTTGTCCTTTGTGTTGCTTTGTTCTAGTTGATCAGTAGTGGAGCCCAGTTGGGGTCGACCGGGGACCTTTGTCGCATTTGGGGCTCTTCTTTTATTTTGGTTCCGTAGTCGGACCATGAGTGTATTTGGTTGATGTAATGTTTTATTTATGTAATTGTTTGAAGGGGCGATTGTAAGACAACTATGTAATTTTTTCCCCTATTGCATTACATGGGTTGTGTGAAGATTACCTCACTTGCGACATTGCCTTCAATGCGATTATGCCTCTAAGTCGTGCCTCGACACGTGGGAGATATAGTCGCATCGAGGGTGTTACAAGTTGGTATCAGAGCCTTCCCCAACCTTAGGAGCCCCCATTGCTTGATCATTTTTAGCAGCCGAGTTGTGTCTAGAAAAATGTTTTGAGTCACTTAGGAATTATATATCGGAGAGTTTAGGAATTCTTTTTACTTCCTAGTCTCCTCATCGCTCTGGTAAGGCATCCTGACGTAGAGTTTTGACTCTTCTCTTCTCAAATTTCACTAAAAAAAATTTAGGATCACGCGAGTATCTTGGTTTTGTTCCGATGGCTTATGATGAGAACACTGTCTTGGTGCCTCCTGTCAGGGGTTTAGTGGAAGTGTCCCGGGGAGTTGAGCTCTGAGGTGTTGTCATCATAATTTTATCGTTGCAATTCTGGTATACTTGAGATATGTTCGCGACATCGAAAATCTCCTTTATGCAGTTCGTTGGTGAGATAACCTCGATGCCACCCAGTACTGGGGCGGGAGTTCGGGAGTATCGCCATAACTCGTATAACGGATGCTTTTCGAAGGTTGAGATAGATGGTTTCCAAAGGTTTCTTGGCTATGTGTTGAAGGATGGATGCAGCTAGATGTAGAAATTGCTAGCTTGGGTGAGATATTATGCTTCCCCTGTATCCCCAACACCTGATTGCATAACCAGAAAGTTTCGGGAGTTTCATAGGTGGGAATTCAAGTAGCTCTTAGGATATCTTTTCCGATAGATGTATGATATGAAATTGGGGTTCGACGTCTAGTGGTTCGCCTATTCACGATCGATTTTACAGTGGTCTCATTGTGTCTTAAAGAGTCCTTGGCTATGCTGACTCGGGGACGCTTCGTATGTCATGTGCACTGCCTTGTACATGATGGTGTTGTACGGTCGAGCCCGTGTAGGTCCTACCACGAAAACTTCGGACGAAATCTCTATCATATGTTTGTTCTGGTTTATTCCACAAGCCAATCCTTTGTTTTTGTTTTGAGTTGTGGTATTCGAGTTGCTTCGATGTCAAATGTTGATTCCATACCTTTCCCCAAATGATGTTCTCATACTCCGATGTGAATACTAATTCCTCTTGATCATCGAGATTGTTTTTGTCAATCTCTTTTTAACCGGCGTGCTTCTCTTCAAGTGGATCTGATCATTTCAACATCCGCAAGATCAAGTATCAGTTTCTTCTGAACGGTGTTTGTTTCATCCGTCTCCAAGTTGCCTTTGTTTTTCCCGCCCTCCCTCCCTTGTTTTTCTTCAAGGACTCGGATTTCTTAATCTAGTATCATCTTATTGATGAGAAGCCTCTCCATTATTTTTTCCTTCATGTTCTTACCCGGTGATTCTCATGAAGATGCTAACGGAGTTTCAAGTTCGTCACTCATTTTCTTCTCCGGTGGTTTCAAGTCAAGCTTGTTGATCATATCCTTTCGTCGTTTCAATGTTTTCTCATGCCGGTGCAATTCTTAATCATTAATTTCTCGCTATTCATTTGTTCCGGAGTGCTCAAGATATCTCGAAGACTCGTGTATCCACTCTGCATTCATTCAAGCTATTTCAAGGATGTTATATCATTCAAGCCATTTAATTTCAACCGGTGCTTTCTCTCTTTTAAATCATTTCAACGGTGTTTCTTTTGAGTGGGCCCTAATCCATAGGTCTTTTCCCAGGATCTTACCTGACTCTTCTTATTTTCCCGGAGCTATCCTCAAAATTCTTTTCTAAAGTTGACGTAAGAATGAATTGTCATCAATCAAATGTCCTTCTCCAAGATTTTTTCAAATTCTATTCATCGTTGGCTCAACTTTTCCATTCTTCATTCTGGTGTGCCTCAATAATTCATGGTGGTGTTTCTCGTCGTCATTCTCAGTTTGGAAGACCGGAGAAGATTCTTCTTTCAACCTTGCTCCATTTACTTCAAGTTTTGTCATTCGGGATTGTTGCCATCCTCTCATAATTGTTTGATTGTGAGAATTCTTTTCATCCATCCGGAGCAATTCAGGAGCCTTTTCAGTTTGCTATCCGGAGTCCGTCAATTCAGGTTTATTCATTCTCAGCTGTCAGTTATCAGTCTCCTATTTTACCGTTGCGCCATTCAAGCATTCTCTAATCAGTTCGTGATCTCCTTGTTCTCTTGTATGTAAATCCTCTCAAGCACCTTCGTTCATTTTATAATTCTTCCCGGTGTTCCTTTATCTTTTCTTCGTTCATTTTAATTCTTACGGTGGTTCGTTCAAGATTTCTCTTCCTTTCTCGTCATATCAATTTTATTCGTTGTTTCAAGCCTTCCGGTGGTTCGTTCAATACCTTCCCAAGTCTGATGTTATATCTCTCTTAATCTTTTCTACGAGGATAAGTAATATGCCAAATCCGTTGATTGTCATCAATTTAAATTGGTGAAGCATAAGCATAATGTAATTCTTACTCTTGTTCCATCCAAGTGATTTAATTCCTTATTCCAGAGGTGCATCATATCACATTCTTGGTTCAAGATGCTTTATCTTTTCTTTCCCAAGAGTTCCAAGCTTTCACAATTACATCTCCACGGAGATCCATCTAAATCATTGCAAGGATTCACCTTGTGTTTTCAACTTCTTTTTCCTTCCGTTTGTTCATCCCTTTGTTTACCGGAGTTTGTTCTCGATGATTAAATTCTTGGGCTCAAGGGCTCATCTTTCTTTCCTGGAGTTCCAACCTCTTTCAATTATATTATCACGGAGATCTCTATCTAAATCATTGTGAGGCTTCAATCTTATTCTTTTCATCATTCAATTATTTTGGATCATTCTTTTATTACCGGAGTTCTTCATGGAGGCTCTACATGATGGTTCGTAAGGGATTTAATTCCTTCTCGAAGTGTTCATCGAGATTCTTTTCTAAGAAACTCAAGCTTTCTTCATATTGTAATCCGGAGTGCATTTCTCTATATCGTATCTTTAGAGGTGGTTTTACATCATTCTTGATAATTTGAGTTCATGATTCACATGTTATTAAGAATGAGGAATATTGGATCCATCAATCTCTTCTTTGGAGTTATCTTGGGTTTATTTCACCTAAAACTTTCCCTAAGGTTTGTTGCTATTAATGGTGATAATATATGATCCAAGTTCTTCATCTATCCTCCCGGTGAGATAAGTTTCTCGTCTTCTTGTTCATATCAATCCAATCTTGTTTTCCGTGAGTGGCAGGTTATCACCTCATAATTTGAGATGCATTCCATAAGACCATATCAAGCTTATTCTTTTCATTGTTGGTTTTCCAACAACTCTGTTCGACCCTTCTTCTAAAGATGCTTTGTCAAGCTCTTTTGTGGCAGATGTTGGTTTTTTCTTCTCCATTCTCCTATTGTAATGATCTGACTTCTATTCTTTTCTTCCGGAGGCATTGTGATGGTGCTCTATTCCATCCTTCTTCTTGTGCTTGTCAGAACCTTGTTTTTTCCATGATTATCCATTTGACCGGAGTGTTGTGCCTTTTGCTCAAGTACCTTCTCTTCTTATCAAGTTCTTATTCAATTCCTTTTCTTCTCAACCGGAGTGCCGTTAGGAGATGTTCTTCCTTGTCTCTCTTTTCTAATGGAGTGTATTCAACTTCGTTCATCTCCGTTGCTTTCTTTCTGTCATTTGTTCAACATCTCAAGGTTCTGTGGTTTCACTCGTTTGTCAAAGGAGCAACTTAGTTTTACCTCTTCTCTTTCTCTTCCGTTTTCCCTCCGGTGCCATTCTAGATCTCGGGATGAGATCCTCTCATAGTGGTGGAGTGTTGTAATGCCCCGAGTCCGATGTGCCAGGTGTCGTGCAGTTATTCGATGTTGTTGCGTTGTCATGTGCTTGTGTGTTGCATCATGTCACGTCATCATGTGCATTGCATCATGTCATCATGCCATCATATCATTGATTGTTGCAACTCAACTAAATAATTTGTGTGGGTCTTCGATCCATTTAAACCGAGGGAATTCACATGGTGGTTCTCTTTACAACATATTCTCTCGATATTTAGAGAGCTATATTAAATATTCCAGTAATTTGGATTCACCCATAAACACACTTGCAAAATAATTCCGTGTCTTTTCTGCTTCAAGTTTGGTCTTCAAACTTTGCCCTAAATTATTTCTTCACTTTCCGGAGCTTCACCAAAAACCCGAACATTTTTGGGCACTTCAAAATTCCCCCTTCTTCAAAACATTTGAATTAAATTCAAATGCTTTTAATTTGAAACTTTGCAATCTTGCTCACTCCAATTCTAGTTGTGGTGCTTTGATATATGTCCTAGAAGTCGCATGCCAAATTCTAGCTTGATTCGAATTTATTTGACCCTTCAAATAAATTTGTAACCTTCCTTTTTCCCCTTCTTGTGTTGGAATTAAAAAAAAGGGAGAACCTTTCTTTTCTGTCAGGCCCTACTCTTTTCTCTCTCCCTCCTCTTCTATGCGTGGTAGCTAGCCCAGCCTAGGCCGGCCTGCTAGGTCCAGCCAGCCCATCTAACTCCTCCTAACCCTAGGCCCGGTCACTCCCTCTCGCTCTCCCCTTTGTCTCTTCCCTTGCGCCGCCAGAAACCCCGTCGCCCGAACCCCATCTCCATCGCTTCTTCCTCCTTCGTCCCGATCCCATCTCCCCTCTCTTTCCCTATGTAGCGCCACCCAACCGCACCAGGACGGAGTCCTGCTCAGCCCTTGTCCTCCTCCCGCAGGAGCCCTCACACCAGCGCGCCGGCCTCCCCTCCTCTAGCAACGGCCGTCGCCCGTTCGTCGCCTCCGCCGCAGGAGGCTCGTGCCCGCCATGGATGCCGCAGTCGCTGCCGTCCTGCTGCCATCCTGCATCGCCCATCTCCATCAACTCCCCCGTGGCCGCCGCGTCCTCCCTCTCCTCCGTGGCCGCGCGTCGCCCGGTACCTCTCCTCTCCTGCTCCATCCCCGACGCCGGCAAGCTCTGCCGCTCCGCCGGTGCACCTCGCCACCTAAGCCCCGCCACCATCTCGACATCGCCATGGCCTCCGCAAGCCGTCCTCGGCCATCCCCGATGCGCCCCTGCTCCTTCCATGGCGTTGTTGCCATCCATGGCAGCTCTGTTGCCGTCGCCCCGCTGCCTTCTCTTATCGCAACCAGGACCCCCTCCTCGCACCTCTGGTCACCTCGCCACCCCATCACCCGTTCCGTCTCCGGCACCGCGCTAGGCCTCCCCGACGCCCTTGATGTTGCTCCTCCTCGTAGGTCTTCATGGTGCCCTCGTCTCTGCTCGCGGGAGGATGAGTGCGACCGCGGCTTCGATCTGCGATGCCCGAGGCCACTCGGCCTTGTTTCGATCTGGAAGCGCCTGAGACCATCGTTGCAACGTCGCGACCTCTGCCCCGGAGTACCTCAAGTTCGTCTACATGAACCTGCCAAGTACCTCTACGCACGGATACCGTCAAGTACCTACACCGGCAAGGCTACACGGACTTTCGTTCCACTACAGCACCGAAACGTCAAGTTCGACTATGAGTTGTTGCCCCGTCCGGAGTCGTCAAGTACCCGAAGACCATATTGCACCAAGTACATTTACCGCCATCTTCGGGATTGTCAAGAACGCCAAGCACCACGGCACCCAGATCCCTCGGATATGTCAAGTTCAACTAACGTCGCAAGAACGAGACCGGCGGGTCCGAAGACCCCGAGTACCACGACGACCCTCGAAGAGCTCGGAACCGTCAAGTTCAAATACCGTCGCATGAACAAACTACTTCCTCTACCATCGCCGAGTACCACTACTTCCCTTGACAACCCGTGTACAACTACCGTCGCCGTGTACGACTACTTCCACGACGAACGTCTCGAGAACGTCTACTTCCTCTACTTGGCTCCGAACGAGAACCGTCCCATTGGCACGCTTCGAAGGTATAACCTGAGACGACGTCCGTGAAACGAATGCTTGCTATGTATGAGATGCTCGTGCTTGCACCGTGCTCGATTTGTCGGCGCACGTTGCCCTCTTTTACCTTGTCACACGTTATGTGGGAACCCGGTAACCGAGAGCACCCCACCTTCTATCGCATGTCACGCTCCCGTCGCACTTTCTTTTGCACTGGGATCTCAATCGAGTTTCCGGAACCGGAACCTTGCCGTGGCATCCTTTCTTTCCGCCACGATGACATATGCTTCCTAATGCACTTGTCAACTTTTAATAAAAATGCATAAACTTGTTCATGTCACCCGCATCATGATAACAACAATTAAAATGTTTAAATTGTTGTTGCAATAAATTACTAATGCATATGGGGATTTACCGGATTTGTTGTTTGTTATATCCGGCCCCATTTAAATTGCTTAGTTAGATAGTTTCTTTTATGCTTCACCTCTTGCCATGCTTAATAACATTTAATATTGTTGAGTACATAACCGGGAGAGAACTAAATAACTTGAATGTGGTGTTCCGCGTCAATATGCAACTCGTTGCATATTGTGCTCCACTTAATTTGTAGGATTGTTTTGTGCATTTTTCCATGCCATGCCTCTTTAAATGGACATGCATCATTCTTGTTTGCGCATCATGCCATGTCCATGTGTTGGTTGTTTACTATGTTGTGTGCTTCTTTTCCGGTGATTGCTTCTTCGGGTTGGTTCCGGTAACGTCGAGTTTGTGAGGACCCGTTCATCTACGTCCGTTTGTCTTCTTCATGGACTCGTTCTTCTTCCTTGCGGGATTTCAGGCAAGATGATCATACCCTCGAAATCACTACTATCTTTGCTATGCTAGTTTGCTCGCTCTTTTGCTATGCCATTGCTACGATGCCTACCACTTGCTTGTCAGCCTCCCAAATTGCCATGTTCAGCCTCTAACCCACCATTGTCCTAGCAAACCGTTGATTGGCTATGTTACCGCTTTGCTCAGCCCCTCTTATAGCGTTGTTAGTTGCAGGTGAAGATTGAAGTTTGTTCCTTGTTGGAATATGGAGATGTTGTTCCTTGTTGGAACCTGTTTACTTGTTGGGATATCACTATATATCTTATTTAATTAATGCATCTATATACTTGGTAAAGGGTGGAAGGCTCGGCCTTATGCCTGGTGTTTTGTTCCACTCTTGCCGCCCTAGTTTCCGTCATATCGGTGTTATGTTCCCGGATTTTGCGTCCCTTACGCGGTTGGGCTATAATGGGAACCCCTTGACAGTTCGCCTTAAGTAAAGCTTCTCCAGCAATGCCCAACATTGGTTTTACCATTTGCCACCTAGCCTTTTTCTTCCCTTGAGTTGGCCGGCTCAAGGGTCATCAATATTTACCCCCCCCCCCGGGCCAGTGCTCCTCTGAGTGTTGGTCCGAAGCGGGCAGCCTGTGGGGCCACCTCGCGGAAACTCGAGGGCTGGTTTTACTCGTAGCTTGACCTATCTGAGTGTGCCCTGAGAAAGAGATATGTGCAGCTCCTATCGGGATTTGTCGGCACATTCGGGCGGTGTTGCTGGTTTAGTTTTACCCTGTCGAAATGTCTTGTTGTACTGAGATACCGAGTCTGATCGGAATGTCTTGGGTGGAGGTCTATTCCTTCGTTGACCGTGAGAGCTTGTCATGGGCTAAGTTGGGACACCCTGCAGAGATTTGAACTTTCGAAAGCCGTGCCCGTGGTTATGGCAGATGGGAATTTGTTAACGTTCGGTTGTAGAAAACCTGAAGTTGACCTTAATTAAAATGAATCAACCGCGTGTGTAACCGTGATGGTCTCTTTCCGGCGGAGTCCGGGAAGTGAACACGGTTGTTGGAGTTATGCTTGACGTAGGTAGTCCAGGATAACTTCTTGATCATACTTTTATCGACCGTGATTTGCCTTCTCTTCTCGCTCTCATTTGCGTAAGTTAGCCACCATATATGCTAGTCGCTTGCTGCAGCTCCACCTCATACCTTTTACCTTACCCATAAGCTTAAATAGTCTTAATCGCGAGGGTGCGAGATTGCTGAGTCCCTGTGGCTCACAGATACTTCCAAAACCAGCTTGCAGGTGCCGATGAGACCGTGCAGATGACGCTACCAAACTCAGGAGGAGCTCGATGAAGATCTTGTCCTTTGTGTTGCTTTGTTCTAGTTGATCAGTAGTGGAGCCCAGTTGGGGTCCACCGGGGACCTTTGTCGCATTTGGGGCTCTTCTTTTATTTTGGTTCCGTAGTCGGACCATGAGTGTATTTGGTTGATGTAATGTTTTATTTATGTAATTGTTTGAAGTGGCGATTGTAAGCCAACTATGTAATTTTTTCCCCTATTGCATTACATGGGTTGTGCGAAGATTACCTCACTTGCGACATTGCCTTCAATGCGATTATGCCTCTAAGTCGTGCCTCAACACGTGGGAGATATAGTCGCATCGAGGGTGTTACAACGATGTTGTCTGCGGCCGATTTGTTTCCATATGAGTACGAAGACGATGTGCTCCTTTCTAACCGCATCTTCACGGTGACAAACCAGGGGACTTGTTTCATATGGGACACATCCAACGGTATACTCCCTCTCTCCCAGTTTATTTGTTTTGATTTTTTTTTGTTTTATAAGTTCCAAATTTAAATTTAGAGCTCCCCATCACATGTTGAGATTACAATGTCCATTAAATCGTTGTGTGCATGTATAGTAAAGAAACAAATCTCGATTTTGCCATGAGTTCATGCAGCGGTAGCACCACAAGGCCTGGCGGAGGAGTTACATTTACCTCTCAGGGCCCTCGGGTCTGAGCTTCAGCGCCTTACAACACCTGCCTTTGAGTCCATAACATGTGGACCCGATAGGTGGCTGGTCCACATGTAATGCTCCCAAAGTCATAGGGGCACTGGGGCCGAGAGGGGTGAGCCGCAGGTCAGGGGACGTGTGGTGTCATGGGTTCGAGCGGCATTGTGGGTATCGCGTGTGGCTGTGGTAGAAACTTGATGCTCGCCGCATTTCAGTTGGCCCACATGTCATGCACACAAAGGCAGAGGGGCGGTGCGGCCGAGAGGGGTGAGGCGCACGTCGGGGGACGTGGTGCCATGGGTTGGAGCGGCGTCGTGGGAATCGCAAGTGGCAGTGGATGAAACGTGATGGTCGTCATAGTTGAACTTCCATGGACAAGCTGTCATGTCTATGGACACATGCATTGCGTACCGATCATTGGTAGGAGTAGTAGAGAAAGCTAGGCGGATAAATAGTTCCTTATAGTCAAGCGGACCCATGCTACTACTTGTTCCAAATACATGCACACCATCGAAATAGTCCATCTATATCAATATACATAGGGAGGGAATTTTTTTTACAAGAGAGGAAATAGTTCATCGATCAATAATGCCCTGCTGATGGTGCAACATATTCTTCTTCTTCTTCTTCTTCTTCTTCTTCTCATTTTCTATGGGAGACGACTTCGCAACAAGCTCCCTGGACCTTGCAGCTATCTCGAAACTCACATGGGCATCGAGGGCAGCATATTTTGTCCGCTCGTACATCAAGGGATAATTCTCTCATCCAGATGACCTTAATGCCAGCATCTCGTCACCCTTCTGAAGATTTGTTCCGAGCACAAAATTTGCTACGTCGAATAGGGATGGTGTCGGTTTATCACAATCTTCTATAGGAATTTTTATTTTGGTTTGTAGGTCAGCGATGCTTTTCAAATCAACGTTGTACAACTCCAACTTCTATTTGTCCCCTGTGATGGCTGCCACACAGAAGTATATGTCCTCCTGAGACAAGAAATCATGAAGCCCACCTGGTATGGAGGGCGCGTGTATGATGTGGTACACCAAAACATCATCTTCGAGGCACAGCTGAAGGACGGCGGCGCGTTGGATCTTCCCAGTGGCATGCTCCGTGTGCTGTGCGTCGAGACCGATGGCATTCATCTCCACCTTTTGGAGGGAGTTGGATACATTTTTGATCCACTTCCGAACAACCCTTGGGTGGTCGGTGACTGTGGCAACTATGCTCAACAAGCCTTCGACGAGGACATGTTGGACACTCAAAACCTGCATCTCGATCTCTTTCGCCATTTGGAACTGCTGGACCGGAGGGCTATGGTTTGGAGAATTAGGATTAGATGGCTAGTCTAACTGAAGAAGATGCTTATTTATAGGGGCTTTGGAATTACTCCAAGAGGATGTGAAGAGGTTAAAACAATGTGAATGCAGTGTGGGTTGGATGCAAATGAAGATCAAGGAGTAGTGAAGAAGCCGAGGAAAATCGGTTCCCGATGGAGAAGTAAATGGGAGAAGTGGCCTGCAGGCAGTTGATTAGACGACTAGGTAGACTAAATGAAAAGGCTATGCAGTTAGACTGGGGTGTGGGGCCTGTCCCTGTGCGTGCCCATCCTTCTAGCGGTACATGTGCCACTTGCTAGTTGAGGTCACTCTTTCGAATCACCGTGGCGAGACATTTTATGATTCCTTTTTATTTCTACACCCCTCCTGACAGGTGGGACCTATGCAAACGGATTAAAAAATGTGTCGTAGCTCGTTCGGATGGATATTGGCGTGTGCATGGGAGACACAACATTCTCTAGTTAAGGAATATGCGGTTATCCTCAAAAAAGAAAGTCCTTCTTCACGCTTCCGCATGCACGAGAATTTGGTTCTACTCGCAATATGGATGATACCTGGAGAATGAAGTGAACCCAGAGGCATGCTAGCACGGGAGTACTACTCATATGTTCCTACTACTCCTACTACTAGTAGTAGTAGTACAACTGTGGTACACTTGATGGTCAAAATACTATTATTCATCTGGTCCTCACAGTGAAGTGACAAGACCCTGCGCCCAAGGTGACACCAGTCCAGGCGGCATGTCCGGGTTACCAAAGTCAGCCTCACCTTGTGCACTGTGCAGTCACTATCACCGCCACTATATAGCATGCCTCGCCTCATCTCCCTCTCCCCTACCACCACTCCATCTCCATCTCCGTCTCGCCGAAGATCTTGAGGTCACTCTTCATCATCTCACTGTGCCCCCGCATACCCTCGCCTCGCTCGCCTCCCCCAGTACCACTATTCCCTCGCTAGACGCTCCAGCACCAAAAGCCTTCTCCCCTGTAAATCAAGCCCCCCAAAACCCCACCTTCCAAACTCCACCATGGTTGAACACGAACCGCACAGCATCCATATGAGCCACGATTGGAGAAATCTCCCCAGTGACGTCCTCGAGCTCTGTTGTTCACGTATGGATATGTTGAGTGCCCTACAGCTGGCTGCATGCTCGAGGGGCATGCACACGGCCATCGTCGAAGCGGGTCCTAAACTTTTCAAGACACCCTGCTTGCTGCTATCTGGTCTTGCGAGATTTTCTCACCATGATACGGAGGCGTACATGATGCCCCTCGACTTCAATCCGACCTCCATTAGCTGAAACTTCTTTGCAGGTATGTAGTGGGTCGCCGTACATCATTTCCCTCAACTTCGATCCGATCACCATTGCCCAAAACTTCTTGCAGGTATGTACTGGGTCGGCATGAACTCCCACTGGATGGCTGCCGTCAGAGAAGATGGGGAAAAGTTGGTGCTCGTGAACTTCTAGGCCTCCCATGAGATTACCCTTCGTCCGTTGGATGATATAGAGTTTTACCTTCGCGGTCCAAGTCATCTAGATTACGTCGTCAGTTGGATGCACCTTGTTTTGCAGAAGATTGTAATCTGCCAAGTGCCCACACAACATGCGGATTACACAGACTTCAAGATAATTGCGTTGTTCGACAAGGGACTCACCTATCTTTCCGTCGATTCCTTCTTCAGCTGGAGACAGCTCAGGTCGTAGTGGATCGTCGTCAAAGCTGATACACACTTATGTGATGCTATTGAACACAATGGCATCATCTACGTGATCGACAAAGCAGATGGCACCATGTATTGCTGGGATGGTGCGTGTAAGTTGTTTCCATCTGATGTTAATGATGACGCCATGACATTGTTTGAACTTTTTGTCATCATTGACATATCCCTGTTTGAGCAGAATTTGAGTAGAACTATGGCAATGTATTAGAGACGACGTAAATCAGCTATATTTGGAATGAGTTAATTCATGCGATTGTGACCATGCATTACAGCCAATTTTTACCCCTGGATAATCAAACTGTTAGGAAGATATTGATATTCTCCTTATTTTATAGTAATCTATATACTACTAAATATGAGTTTGTATCAATGGCCATGTTAGTTTCCTCATTTTCATGATGTAGAAACATGCATCACACTGTTGATTTCATCTAACCATACATTAGGGAAGTAAATGTGCATATGGATAACTCTATATTTTGAAATAGTGAAATCCTATAATGCTTACCATGTGTACGTACCTATGTTCGCCCTTCAACAATCAATATCTAGAATAATATGCCCACAAAAATTTTGCCCACAGAACATGAGTATATAACAATGCATGGTCTATTAGTTTCCTTGAAGAATTTGTTTGTGAGGACAGAACATGATTACATAACATGCATGACATGGTAGTTTCATGTGAAGAATCGATTTTGAGATAACATGAGTATAACCATGCATGGCACTTCTATACTTTCGAACCCAATATACATTTCCCTGTATTTTCCTCCCAGTTCCAACAGGGACATATCAATGTTGTTTCTTGCATTATCCTACTCATACTCTGAACAATGCTGATCTTACATTAACAATGCATGTCCTTTTTTATATGATGCATTGTCCCTACAGTTACTGCCCTTTGTAATCACACCACCTTTGCCAAAAATAAGGAACCACCACTAGTTCCTCGCTCGATCAGAGGACAACAAAAGACTAATGATCATTCAGACACATGATCCGGAAAATTTATATTGCAAAAACCCCACTGTATGCAAGCACCGTGAAATACGTGAGTATCCGTACAGTGGTTGTTATGTCTATGATCAGGATACTGATAACCCACAAGTATAGGGGATCGCAACAGTTTTCGAGGGTAGAGTATTCAACCCAAATTTATTGATTCGACACAAGAGGAGACAAAGAGTATCCTAAAGTATTAACAGTTGAGTTGTCAATTCAACCGCACCTGAAATACTTAATATCTGTAGCAAAGTATTTAGTAGCAAAGTAATATGGAAGCAACAGTAACGGTCGCAAAAGTAATAGTATTGGTTTCGTAGTGATTGTGACAGTGGCAACGGAAAGGTAAAATAAGCAAAGATCAATATGTGAAAAGCTCGTAGGCAATGGATCGGTGATGGATAATTATATCGGATGCGATTCCTCATGCAACAGTTATAACATAGGGTGACATAGAACTAGCTCCAGTTCATCAGTGTAATGTAGGCATGTATTCCGAATATAGTCATACGTGCTTATGGAAAAGAACTTGCATGAAATTTTTTGTCCTACCCTCATGTGGCAGTGGGGTCCTATCAGAAACTAAGGGATATTAAGGCCTCCTTTTAATAGAGTATCAGAAGAAAGCATTAACACTTAGTGAATACATGAACTCCTCAAACTATAGTCATCACCGGTAATTGTCCCGATTATTGTCACATCAGGGTTAACGGATCATAACACATAATAGGTGACTATTGACTTGCAAAATAGGATCAAGAACTCACATATATTCATGGAAACATAATAGGTTTAGATCTGAAATCATGGCACTCGAGCCCTAGTGACAAGCATTAATCATAGGAAAGTCATAGCAACATCAATCACAGAACATAATGGATACTAGGGATCAAACCCTAACAAAACTAACTCGATTACATGATAAATCTCATCAACCCATCACCGTCCAGCAAGCTTACGATGGAATTACTCACGCACGGCGGTGAGCATCATGAAATTGGTGATGGAGGAAGGTTGATGATGACGATGGCGACGGATTCCCTTGTCCGGAGCCCCGAACGGACTCCAGATCAGCCCTCCCGAGAGAGATTAGGGCTTGGCAGCGGCTCTCTGATTTGGGGGGCCCACGAGACAGGGGCACACCCCAAGGGGGTGGGCGCGCCCCCACCCTCGTGGACAGGATGTGGGCCCCCTGACATTGATTCTTTTGCCAGTATATTTAATATATTCCAAAAATATTCTCCGTGAAGTTTCAGGCCGTTCCGAGAACTTTTATTTCTGCACAAAAATAATACCATGGCAATTCTACTGAAAACAACGTCAGTCCGGGTTAGTTCCATTCAAATCATGCAAGTTAGAGTCCAAAACAAGGTCAAAAGTGTTTGTAAAAGTAGATACGATGGAGACATATCAACTCCCCCAAGCTTAAACCTTTGCTTGTCCTTAAGCATTCAAGTTTTCAGCAAAGATTATGAACTAACCATATTCACAATAACACTTAGGTCTCATGTTTACTCATATCAATGGCATAATCAACTAGCGAGCAATAAAAGCAAATCTCGGATGACAACACTTTCTCAAAACAATCATAATGTGATATAACAAGATGGTATCTCACTAGCCCTTTCTGAGACCGCATAACATAAATGTAGAGCACCTCTGAAGACAAAGGACTGACTAGACATTGTAATTCATGGTAAAAGAGATCCAGTCACAGACATACTCAATGTAAACTAATAGTAATGCATGCAAATGATAACAGTGCTCTCCAACTGGTGCTTTTAATAAGAGGATGATGACTCAACATAAAAGTAAATAGATAGGCCCTTCTTAGAGGGAAGTACGGATTTGTAGAGGTGCCAGAGCTCGATTTTTTGAAATAGAGATAAATATTATTTTGAATGGCATACTTTCATTGTCAACATAACAACCGAGAGATCTCGATATCTTCCATGCTACACACATTATAGGCGGTTCCCAAACAGAATGGTAAATTTTATACTCCCCCTACCACCAACAAACATCAATCCATGGCTTGTCCGAAACAACGGGTGCCTCCAACTAACAACAATCCTGGGGGAGTTTTGTTTGCAATTATTTTAATTTAAGCATGGGAATGGGCATCCCGGTTAGCAGCCATTTTCTCATGAATGAGGAGCGGAGTCCACTCCTCTTGAGAATAACCCACATAGCATGGAAGATATAGATAGCCCTAGTTGATACATGATCTATTCGAGCATACAAAATAGAATTTCATTTGAAGGTTTAGAGTTTGGCACATACAAATTTACTTGGAATGGCAGGTAGATACCGCATATAGGAAGGTATGGTGGACTCATATGGAATAACTTTTGGGGTTTATGGAAGTGGATGCACAAGCAGTATTCCCGCTTAGTACAAGTGAAGGCTAGAAAGAGACTGGGAAGCGACCAGCTAGAGAGCAACAACAGTCATGAACATGCATTACAATTAATTAACACTGAGTGCAAGCATGAGTAGGATATAATTCACCATGAACATAAATATCGTGGAGGCTATGTTGATTTTGTTTCAACTACATGCGTGAACATGTGCCAAGTCAAGCCACTCGAATTGTTCAAAGGAGGATACCACCCTATCATACCACATCACAACCATTTAATAGCATGTTGGCACGCAAGGTAAACAATTTTAAACTCCTAGCTAATTAAGCATGGCATGAGCAACTATAATCTCTAATTGTCATTGCAAACATGTTTCATTCATAATAGGCTAAATCAGGAATGATGAACTAATCATATTTACAAAAACAAGATAGGTCGACTTCATACCAGCTTTTCTAATCTCAATTAGTTCATCATATATCGTCATTATTGCCTTTCACTTGCACGACCGAACGGTGTGGATAATAATAATAGTGCACATGCATTGGACTAAGCTGGAATCTGCAAGAACTCAATACAAGGGAGAAGACAAGGTAATATGGGCACTTTGTTAGATCAATAATAATGCATATGATAGCCACTTAACATTTTCATCACAGTCTTCTCCTCTCGACCCCAAAAGAAAAGAAAAGAAACAAAATTATTTACACGGGAAAGCTCCCAACAAGCAAAAGAAGAACGGGAAATCTTTTTGGGTTTTGTTTTTAATTACTACTAATACAAGCATGGAAAGTAAACTAGCTAAAAGCTACAACTAAATTTTTTGTTTTTCTTAAGGTTTTTCAAAAACACAAGAAGAAGGCTTAAAAAGAAAATAAGCTAGCATGGATGATACAATGAAAAAGTATGAGCACCGACAACTGCATTAGTGTGTGAACATAAATGTAATGTCGGTGAGAAATACGTACTGCCCCAAGCTTAGGCTTTTAGCCTAAGTTGGTCTAGGGCCATGGCTGGCCTGGTGGATATCCAAAGTTGTAACTGGGGTCGTACTGAGATGCAGCAGCTACTGCCTAACGAGCTGCAGCTTGGAGGCGAATTGCCTCTGTCCTCCTCTCGTACTCGTTCGCCTCCTCCCTGGTTGTAACATATCTCCTTTTTGCCTGAAAGTCAAAGAAAGTAGGAGAAGGGAGAGCAACATGGACGGTGCGCCGTTTGTCAAAGATTAGTCTGTACTGGAGGAATTGTTCATTCCTCTCAACAAACTGATGGCGAACCATGGCATTATAATCTAGGTAAGCAGGAGTTAACTCAATATCATTTCCATGTATGGGTATATCAAAATAGTTAGCTACACGAGTTGCATAAATTACACCAAACAAATCTCCATTTATACTGTTGTGATGCAACCTACGTGCAAAAATAGCCCCCAAGTTATATTGTTTATCACCTAATACCGCACTCTTGAGGACACTAAGATATGGAACGCACATGTGACAGGCCTCATCTTTACCATTAATGCATCTACCAATGAAGAGAGAAAAATAATGTATGGAAGGGAAATGAATGCTCCCTATGGTAGCTTGTGCGATTTCTCTAGATTCCCCCATAGTAATACTAGCCAGAAAGTCTTTATATTCAGATTTGCGAGGTTCACTAACATTGCCCTAGTGCGGGAGTTTACAAGCAGTGTTAAAATCTTCTAGGTCCATGGTATATGATTTATCATAAAGATCAAATAAAACAGTGTGAGAATTGCACGAGGATGTAAATGTAAACCTTCTCACAAATGAACCACTTAGATAGAGGTATTGCCGGCACTTACCTGGCATGAAGCTCTCAAGATCAGCGTTACGCACATACGCGTCAAATTCATCCTTGATGCCTGCTTGGACCATGAACTCCTCTGACGACTATTCACAAGGCCGCACTTGAGCTTCCCTTGGTAGTTCATTGTCCAGCTCACGTATCGCGAGCCATGGGCCTTGCTTCCTTGACGAACCACCTTGGTACATTTTCCTAAACATATTTCTTCCTCCGAAAAATTTCTGAAATTTTTAGTGACTCAAAATAAAAGTGAATCAAACTCAACAAGAATGATAGCAACTACTCCTACAAGTGCCTAGAGGCCATATCATGCATTAAAACTACTTTTGACCACATAAATTTGACATGCAAGATCAAGAATAGGGTCACCTAAGTAGAAAAAATTTGCAATAAATAAAGCACTAGAACAAAAACTAATTGGACCATTGGAGGAGTCACATACTGAAGAACAATCCCCCAAAGCAGTTTTGTGAATGGGGCTTTGAGCAACCAGATCGAAAATGGTAGGAAGATGAGCCAGAATTCGGGTTTGAGTTGGTGGATGATTTTTTCCGGAGGAAGACGAAGTGTGTGGGTGCAAGAATAAGTGGAGGAAGCCCACGTGGGGTCCACGAGGCAGGGGACGCGCCCCAGGGGGCTGGGCGTGCCCTGGACCCTCGTGCCCTGGTGGTGGGTCCCCCTGGTGTGTTCTCAGCGCCAATAATTCTTAAATATTCTAGAAAAAATCATATAGAATTTTTAGGATAATTGGAGAACTTCTATTTTCAGGGTATTTTTTATTGCAAGGATAATTCAGAAAAAGACAGAAAATACTATTTTTTCTTTATTTAATCTAAATAACATAAAGTAAAAGGAGGGTATAGAGAGTTGTGCTTTCTAACTTCATCCATCTCATGCTCATCAAAAGGAAGCCACTAACAAGGTTGATCAACTCTTGTTAACAAACTCTTTTCGAATAACATGAAACCGAAGAATTTTCGAATAGCACTAAGTTACCTCAACGGGGATATGCCTTTCCCCAACAATAAGAATATCGTATTTCTTCTTGACAGTAGGAAGAGGAAATTCAAAACCTCCAATAGTAATCGTTGGAATTTTTCTAATAGAATTGATACTGTGAACTTGAAGTTGTTTCCTAGAAAGTGTACCGTATGCTCATTACCATTAACATGAAAAGTGACATTCCCTTTGTTGCAATCAATAACAGCCCCTGCAGTATTCAGAAAGGGTCTACCGAGAATAATAGACATACTATCGTCCTCAGGAATATCAAGAATAACAATGTCCGTTAAAATAGTAACGTTTGCAACCACAATAGGCACATCCTCACAAATACCAAAAGGTATAGCAGTTGATTTATCAGTCATTTGCAAAGATATTTCAGTAGGTTTCAACTTATTCAAATCAAGTCTACAATATAAAGAAAGAGGCATAACACTAACACCGTCTCCAAGATCGCATAAAGCAGTTTTAACATAGTTTCTTTTAATGGAGCATGGTATAGTTGGTACTCCTGGATCTCCAAGGTTCTTTGGTATTCCACCCTTAAAAGTAAAATTAGCAAGCATGGTGGAAATTTCAGCTTCCGGTATCATTATTTTATTTGTAACAAGATCTTTCATGTACTTAGCATAAGGACTCATTTTAAGCATATCAGTCAAACGCATACGCAAAAATATAGGTCTAATCATTTCAGCAAAGCGCTTAAAATCCTCATCATCCTTTTTCTTGGATGGTTTAGGAGGAAAAGGCATGGGTTTCTGAACCCATGGTTCTCTTTCTTTACCGTGCTTCCTAGAAACGAAGTCTCTCTTATCATAATGTTGATCCTTTGATTGTGGGTTATCAAGATCAACATTAGGTTCAATCTCTACATCATGGTTATTGCTAGGTTGAGCATCAACATGAACATCATCATTAATATTATCACTAGATTCATGTTCATTACCAGATTGTGTTTCAGCATCAGAAATAGAAATATCATTAGTATTCTCAGGTGTGTCAGCAACATGTTCACTAGAAGCATGCAAAGTCCTATCATTTTTCTTTTTCTTCTTCTTAGAAGAACTAGGTGCATCAACATTAGTTCTCTGAGAATCTTGCTCAATTCTCTTAGGGTCGCCCTCAAGATACAATGGTTCTTGAGTCATTTTACCCCCTCTAGTCACAACTCTAACAGCATTTTCATTTTTATTATTATCTAATTCATTGAGAAAATCACTGTGAGTTTTAAGTACTTGTTCTACTTGAGTGGTAACCATAGAAGCATGTTTAGTAATAAGTTTAAGTTCACCTTTAACTCTAGACATATAATCACTCAAGTGTTCAATCATATAAGCATTACATTTCAATTGTCTACCAACATAAGCATTGAAGTTTTCTTGTTTAACAATAAAATTATCAAACTCATCCAAGCATTAGCTAGCAGACTTATTACGAGGAATATCACCTTCATCAAATCTATAGAGAGAATTTACCATTACTACCTATGTTGGGTTATCAAGACCATGTATTTCTTCAATAGGTGGTAAATTCTGAACATCTTCAGCTTTAATACTCGTTTCTTTCATAGATTTCTCTGCCTCTTGCATAACTTCAGGACTAAGAAATAGAATACCCCTTTTCTTCAGAGTTGGCTTAGGAATTGGTTCAGGAATTGTACAATCATTTTCATTACTCAACATATTATTTAATAGCAATTCAGCTTGATCAACAGTTCTTTCCCTGAAAACACAACTAGCACAACTATCCAAGTGGTCTCTGGAAGCATCGGTTAGTCCATTATAAAAGATATCAAGTATTTCATTTTTTTGAGAGGATGATCAGGCAAAGCATTAAGTAATCGGAGAAGCCTCCCCCAAGCTTGTGGGAGACTCTCTTCTTCAATTTGCACAAAGTTATATATTTTCATTAAAGCGACTTGTTTCTTATGAGCAGGGAAATATTTAGCAAAGAAGTAATAAATCATATCCTGGGGACTATGCACACAACCAGGATCAGGAGAACTAAACCATGTTTTAGCATCACCCTTTAATGAGAACAGAAATAACTTAAGGATATAGTAGTAACGAATATTTTCCTCATTAGTGAGCAGGGTGGCTATATCATTTAATTTAGTACGATGTGCCACAAAAGTTTCAGATTCATAGCCATAAAAAGGATGAGATTCAACCAAAGTAATTAACTCAGGATCGACAGAGAAATCGTAATCCTTATCTAAAATACAAATAGGTGAAGTAGCAAAAGTAGGGTCATATTTCATTCTAGCATTCACGGATTTTTCGTTCAGCTTAGCTAACAATTTCTTAAGATCAAATCTATCATTGCAAGCTAAAAGATCTCTAGCAGTTTCTTCATCCATAACATAACCCTCAGGCACAACAGGTAATTCATATCTAGGGGGAGAATCTTCATCATCACTTTCATCAATGTTATCAGTTTCAATAATTTCATTCTCTCTAACCTTAGCAAGTTGTTCATCAGAAATTTACCTAATGGCACAGTATTATCAAGCATAGAAGTAGTTTCATCATAACCATCATGCATAGCAGAAGTGGCATCATCAATAACATGCGACATATGATAACCCACAAGTATAGGGGGTCAATTGTAGCCTCTTTCGATAAGTAAGAGTGTCGAACCCAACGAGGAGCTAAAGGCAGAACAAATATTCCCTCAAGTTCTATCGACCACCGATACAACTCTACGCACGCTTGATATTCGCTTTACCTAGAATAAGTATGAAACTAGAAGTACTTTGTAGGTGTTGTTGGATAGGTATGCAAGATAATAAAGAGCAAATAAATAAAAATTAGGGGCTGTTTAGATAAAGACACAACTAAGTTAGGTTTAGTAGAGAGTTTGTTGTTACGAGGAAGTTATTTATCCCTAGGAAATCGATAACTAGACCGGTAATCATTATTACAATTTTATTTGAGGGAGAGGCATAAGCTAACATACTTTCTCTACTTGGATCATATGCACTTATGATTGGAACTCTAGCAAGCATCCGCAACTACTAAAGATTCATTAAGGTAAAACCCAACCATAGCATTAAAGCATCAAGTCCCCTTTATCCCATACGCAAACAACCTACTTACTCGGGTCTGTGCTTCTGTCACTCACGCCACCCACCATAAGCAAATCATGAACATATTGCAAACCCTACAACGGGGATCCCTCACGCTTGCGCGACACGGAGAGCACCATAGGACAGCACCAATAATAAAACATGCAACTCAAACGAATCACAATCATCAATTAACCCATAGGACAAAATAGATCTACTCAAATATCATAGGATAGCCATACATCATAGGGAAATAATATATAGCGTTGAGCACCATGTTTAAGTATAGATTACAGCAGGTAAGAGAGAGGTTACACCGCTGCATAGAGGGTGGAAGAGTTGGTGGTGAAGGCGGTGAAGTTGTTGGTGAAGATGATGGTGATGACGATGGCCCCAGTGGCACTCCGGCGTGGCCGGAAGCAAGGGGGAGAGGGCCCCCCTTCTTCTTCTTCTTCCTTGACCTCCTCCCTAGATGGGAGAAGGGTTTCCCCTCTGTTCCTTGGCCTCCATGGCGTGGGAGGGGCGAGAGCCCCTCCGAGATTGGATCTGTCTCTCTGTCTTTCTCTGTTTCTGTGTTTTGTTCTGCTGCCCTTTCACCATTTATTTTATATCCGGAGATCCGTAACTCCGATTGGAACGAAACCTTCGCCGTGATTTTTTTCCGAAATTAGCGTTCTTGTGGCCGAAGAAGGGCATCAACCGCCTTATAGGTGGGTCACGAGGGTTAGGGACGCGCCCTAGGGGGGGGCGCCCCCTACCTCGTCCCCACCTTGGACACTGGTTCGTGTTGATTTTCTTCCAAATTTTCCAAATTTTCCGAAAAGTATCTCCGTCCGTTTTTATCCCATTTGGACTCCATTTGATATGGATATTTTGCGAAACCAAAACATGCAACAGACAGGAACTGGCACTGGGCACTGGATCAATATGTTTGTTCCAAAAATAGTATAAAAAGTTGCCAAAAAGTATATGGAAGTTGTAGAATATTGGCATGGAACCATCAAAAATTATAGATACGACGGAGACGTATCAGCATCCCCAAGCTTAATTCCTGCTCGTCCTCGAGTAGGTAAATGATAAAAAAGGATAATTTTTGATGTGGAATGCTACCTAGCATAATCTTGATCATATGTCTAATCATGGCATGAATATTAAAACACGAGTGATTCAAAGCAATAGTATATCATTTGACATAAAAACAATAATACTTCAAGCCTACTAATAAAGCAATCATGTCTTTTCAAAATAACAAGGCCAAAGAAAGTTATCCCTACAAAATCATATAGTCTGGCTATGCTCCATCTTCTTCACACAAAATACTCACATCATGCACAACCCCGATGACAAGCCAAGCAATTGTTTCATACTTTTGACATTCTCAAACCTTTTCAACTTTCACGCAATACATGAGCGTGAGCCATGGACATAGCAGTATAGGTGGAATAGAATGGTGGTTGTGGCGAAGACAAAAAGGAGAAGATAGTCCCACATCAACTAGGCGTATCAACGGGCTATGGAGGTGCCCATCAATAGATATCAATGTGAGTGAGTAGGGATTGCCATGCAACGGATGCACTAGAGTTATAAGTATATGAAAGATCTAACTGAAACTAAGTGGGTGTGCATCCAAATTGCTTGCTCATGAAGACCTAGGGCATTTGAGGAAGCCCATCGTTGGAATATACAAGCCAAGTTCTATAATGAAAATTCCCACTAGTATATGAAAGTGATAAGACTCTCTATATGAAGAACATGGTGCTACTCTGAAGCACAAGTGTGGTAAAAGGATAGTAACATTGCCACTTCTCTCTTTTTCTCTCATTTTTTTATTTGTTTCCCTTTTTTCTTTTTTTGTAGGCTTCTTTGGTCTCTCTCTCTCTCTTTGGGCTTCTTTGGCCACTTTTATTTTGATAACCTTACATGGGACAATGTTCTAATAATGATGATCATCACACTTTTATTTACTTACAGCTCAATATTACAACTCGATATCTAGAACAAGGATATGACTCTATATGAATGCCTCTGGCGGTGTACCGGGATGTGCAATGGTCTAGCGTAGCAATGACATCAAAAAACGGACAAGCCATGAAAACATCATGCTAGCTATCTTACGATCAGGCAAAGCAATATGACAATGAATGCTCAAGTCATGTATATGATGACGATGAAAGTTGCATGGCAATATATCTCGGAATGGCTATGGAAATGCCATGATAGGTAGGTATGGTGGCTGTTTTGAGGAAGGTATATGGTGGGTTTATGGTACCGGCGAAAGTTGGCAGTACTAGAGAGGCTAGCAAAGGTGGAAGGGTGAGAGTGCGTATAATTCATGGACTCAACATTAGTCATAAAGAACTCACATACTTATTGCAAAAATCTATTAGTCATCGAAACAAAGTACTACGCGCATGCTCCTAGGGGGATAGATTGGTAGGAAAAAACCATCGCTCGTCCCCGACCGCCACTCATAAGGAAGACAATCAATAAATACCTCATGCTCCAACTTCGTTACATAACGGTTCACCATACGTGCATGCTACGGGAATCACAAACCTCAACACAAGTATTTCTACAATCCACAACTACCCACTAGCATAAGTCTAATATCGCCATCTTTATATTGCAAAACTATTGCAAGGAATCAAACATATCATATTCAGTGATCTACAAGTTTTATGTAGGATTTTATGACTAACCATGTGAATGACCTGTTTCTGCCATCTCTCTAAATAGATATAAGTGAAGCAAGAGAGTTTAATTCTTTCTACAAAAGAAATGCCCACGCTCTAACAAATGTAAGTGAAGCAAAAGAGAATTCTACAAATGACGGTTGTCTATGTAAAGAGAAACATGCAATCCAAACTTCAAATGATAGAAGTGAAGCACATGAAGTATTCTATAAAGCCATACTCAAAAGATATAAGTGAAGTGCAATGAGCATTCTATAAATCAACCAAGGACTATCTCATACAAGCATGGAGCAAAAAGAAAATTGAAAACTAAATGCAAAAGACGCTCCAAGATTGCGCATATCACATGAACGAAACGAATCCGAAAACATACCGATACTTGTTGAAGAAAGAGGGGATGCCTTCCCAGCATCCCCAAGCATAGATGCTTGGTCTCCTTGAATATTTACTTGGGGTGCCTCGGGCATCCCCAAGCTTGAGCTCTTGCCTCTCTTCCTTCTTCTCACATCGAAACCTTCTCAATCATCAAACACTTCATCCACACAAAACTTCAATAGAAAACTCGGTAAGATCCGTTAGTATAATAAAGCAAATCACTACTCTAAGTACTATTGCAAACCAATTCATATTTTGTTTTTGCATTGTGTCTACTTTAATATAACTTTTTCGTGGCTTAATCCACTAATATAAATTGATAGTTTCATCAAAACAAGCAAACTATGCATCAAGGACAGAATCTGTCTAAAACAGAACAGTCTGTAATAATCTGAACATTCACCATACTTGTGATACTTCAACAATTCTGCAAAAATTAGGAAAAACAAACAATTTGCATAGGAAGACATTGCAAAAATTATCAGAACCATTTGACGTTCCAGCTAAAAATGTAAAATCGCACACTACAGCCAAAGTTTCTGTCCTGCACCGTACAAACCATCAAGCAAATGTAAACATCCTAAAGGCAAACCTTGGCACATTATTTTTATTTCTAAAATTTATAAAAGCACACAACAGAAATAAATGACTATCTAAAACTTCCGGGTTATCTCCCTGACAGCGCTTTCTTTAAAGCCATTAAGCTAGGCATATAGTGCTCAAGTAATGAATCCACCCAGATCCCAAGGTATATCAAAGCCAATTTTAATTAACAATGATTTAGCATTTATTAGTGAGCACAAAGGAACATATATCATGTAACAACGAAGTCTAACTCTCTTCCTATGCATCGGCATGTCATAAAAGAACAATTCATGCACACATAGTAAAGGCCAATGCATAGTATAAATAGTTTCTTGCAATTTTATCGTATTAGAAACATAGAGAGGTGGAGATATGGTTCCTCTCTCATAATAATTGCAATTAGGAGCAGCAAGCACATGCATATTATGTCTATCAAAATCATCATGTGTAGTAGTAAAAGGAAACCCATCAATATAATCCTTAATAAGGGCAAACTTCTCTGATATAGTGTAGTTTGGAGAATTCAAAAAGATAATAGGACTATCATGCGTGGGTGCAATAGCAACAATTTCATATTTAACATAAGGAACTATAGAAAGTTCATCTCCATAAGGATAATTCATATTGGCATCTTGGCCACAAGCATCATCAAAAAGGGATATTTGAAAAGAATCCAAGGGATCATAACAGTCATCATAGCAATCATCCTTCGGTAAGCACGAAGGGGAATTAAACAATGTATTAGTTGGAGAGTTACTCTCATTAGAAGGTGGGCACGGGTGATCGATCCGCTCTTCCTCCTTTTGTTCTTCGCTCTCTTCCTCATCTTTTTCATCCAATGAGCTCACAGTTTCATCAATTTCTTCTTCCATAGATTCCTGCAAAATATTAGTCTCTTCTTGGACAGCGGAGACTTTCTCAATAAGTGCATCAATTTCGGAATTGTATTCATAATTTTCATAGCAATATTTGAGGATAGTTAAATTTTCAGATCTATAAACAGCATCATCAAAATCTTCAAACTCTTTACACATAGATTCAATTTCATAAGCACCCATAAAAGCAACAATTTCTTCTATTTGTTCCACATCATAGTAATCATATATACCATTAGCATAAGAATCTAAGATTTTATTATCATTGAATTTGCATGAAAAGGGAAGGTGTGGAGCCTTCATCCTAGAGCAACAAGTATAATCTTAACTCACGCATAATTGCCAAGCATACCACTTCAATATATGAATTTGATCCCATAATAGTTTCCCTTTTTGTGTCAAGCGATAATCCCTAAAGTATTCACGTTGATCCAACATTACTCCCATTACATAATTAAATGCGGTTTTCTCAGGATTATTAAAGTAGTACATAATATCTTTCACAGAACCAGCATCGAGGGTTTTAGGAGGTTCCCCATCTCCATGAGCAGAAAGTACACCTATTTTTTTGGTATTTCGTGTTCCATATCCATAACTAAGGTAGAGAACAACTAAGAACAACAAATAAAAATTACTTAGTGATAAAGCAAACAAGCAGCCACGAGAATATTCACCCCACGCTATTGCTCCCCGACAACGGCGCCAGAAAAAGTCTTGATAACCCACAAGTATAGGGGATCAATTGTAGCCTCTTTTGATAAGTAAGAGTGTCAAACCCAACAGGAGCTAAAGGCAGAACAAATATTCCCTCAAGTTCTATCGACCACCGATACAACTCTACGCACGCTTGATGTTCGCTTTACCTAGAACAAGTATGAAACTAGAAGTACTTTGTAGGTGTTGTTGGATAGGTATGCAAGATAATAAAGAGCAAGTAAATAAAAAGTAGGGGCTGTTTAGATAAAGACACAACTAAGTTAGGTTTAGTAGAGAGTTTGTTGTTACGCGAAAGTTATTTGTCCCTAGACAATCGATAACTAGACCGGTAATCATTATTACAATTTTATTTGAGGGAGAGGCATAAGCTAACATACTTTCTCTACTTGGATCATATGCACTTATGATTGGAACTCTAGCAAGCATCCGCAACTACTAAAGATTCATTAAGGGAAAACCCAACCATAGCATTAAAGCATCAAGTCCCCTTTATCCCATACGCAAACAACCTACTCACTCGGGTTTGTTATTCTATCACTCACGCCACCCACCATAAGCAAATCATGAACATATTGCAAACCCTATAGCAGGGATCCCTCATGCTTGAGTGACACAGAGAGCACCATAGGACAGCACCAATAATAAAACATGCAACTCAAACCAATCACGATCATCAATTAACCCATAGGACAAAACGGATCTACTAAAACATCATAGGATAGCCATACATCATAGGGAAATAATATATAGCGTTGAGCACCATGTTTAAGTGGAGGTTACAGCGGGTAAGAGAGAGGTTACACCGCTGCATAGAGGGGGGGGGGAAGAGTTGGTGGTGAAGGCAGTGAAGTTGTTGGTGAAGATGAAGGTGATGATGATGGCCCCCGGTGGCACTCCAGCGTGGCTGGAAGCAAGGGGGAGAGGGCCCCCCTTCTTCTTCTTCTTCTTCCTTGACCTCCTCCCTAGATGGGAGAAGGGTTTCCCCTCTGGTCCTTGTCCTCCATGGTGTGGGAGGGGCGAGAGCACTTCCGAGATTGGATCTCTCTCTCTCTCTCTCTCTCTCTCTGTTTCTGCGTACTGTTCTGCTGCCCTTTCACCATTTCTTTTATATCCGGATATCCGTAACTCCGATTGGAACGAAACCTTCGCCGTGATTTTTTCTCTCCGAAAATTAGCTTTCTTGCGGCCGAAGAAGGGCGTCAACCGCCTTACAGGTGGGTCACGAGGGTCAGGGGCGCGCCCTAGGGGGGGGCCTACCTCGTGCCCACCTCGGACACTGGTTCGCGTTGATTTTTCTTCTAGATTTTCCAAATATTACGAAAAGTATCTCTGTCCGTTTTTATCCCGTTTGGACTCCGTTTGATATGGATATTCTGCGAAACCAAAAACATGCAACAGACAGGAACTGGCACCGGGCACTGGATCAATATGTTAGTCCCAAAAATAGTATAAAAAGTTGCCAAAAAGTATATGGAAGTTGTAGAATATTGGCATGGAACAATCAAAAATTATAGATACGACGGAGACGTATCAACATATCAGAATGAATAGAAGGAGTAGGTGTTGCAAATTTACTCATAACAGAAGGTGAATCAAGTGCAGAGCTAGATGGAAGTTCCTTGCCTCCCCTCGTAGTTGAGGGAAAAATCTTGGTTCTTTCATCTTTCAAGTTCTTCATAGTGATCAACAGATATAAATTCCAAGTGACTCAAAGAATAGAGCTATGCTCCCCGGCAACGGCGCCGGAAAATAGTCTTGATAACCCACAAGTATACAGGATCGCAATAGTTTTCGAGGGTAGAGTATTGAACGCAAATTTATTGATTCGATACAAGGGGAGCCAAAGAATATTCTCAAGTATTTACAGTTGAGTTGTCAATTCAACCACTCCTGAAAGACTTAATATCTGCAACAAAGTATTTAGTAGCAAAGTAATATGGAAGTAACGGTAACGGTGGCAAAAGTAATAGTATTGGTTTTGTAGTGATTGTGACAGTGGCAACGGAAAAGTAAATAAGCAAAGATCAATATGTGAAAAGCTCATAGGCAATGGATCAGTGATGGATAATTATGTCAGATGCGATTCCTCATGCAACAGTTATAACATAGGGTGACACAGAACTAGCTCCAGTTCATCAATGTAATGTAGGCATGTATTCCGAATATAGTCATACGGGCTTATGGAAAAGAACTTGCATGACATGTTTTGTCCTACCCTCCCATGGCAGCGTGGTCCTATCGGAAACTAAGTGATATTAAGGCCTTCTTTTAATAGAGTACCGGAACAAAGCATTAACACTTAATGAATACATGAACTCCTCAAACTATAGTCATCACCGGTAATTGTACCGATTATTATCACTTTGGGGTTAACGGATCATAACACATAGTAGGTGACTATTGACTTGCAAAATAGGAATAGGATCAAGAACTCACATATATTGATGGAAACATAATAGGTTCAGATCTGAAATCATGGCACTTGGGCCCTACTGACAAGCATTAAGCATAGCAAAGTCATGGCAACATCAATCTCAGAACATAATGGATACCAGGGATCAAACCCTAACAAAACTAACTCGATTACATGATAAATCTCATCCAACCCATCAATCTCAGAACATAATGGATACCAGGGATACCATGGATATTAGGGAGAAAGCCTATGATGGAATTACTCACGCACGGCGGTGAGCATCATGAAATTGGTGATGGAGGAAGGTTGATGATGACGATGGCGACGGATTCCCCTCTTCGGAGCCTCGAACGGACTCCAAATCAGCCCTCCCAAGAGAGATTAGGGCTTGGCGGTGGCTCCGTATCGTAAAACGCGATGAATCCTTCTCTCTGATTTTTTTCTCCCCGAACGTGAATATATAGAGTTGGAGTTGAGGTCGGTGGAGCATGAGGGGGCCCACGAGACAGGGGGCACGCCCCAGTGGGGTGGGCGCGCCCCCACCCTCGTGGACATGGTGTGGGCCCCCTAACGTTGATTCTTTCGCCAGTATTTTTAATATATTGAAAAAAATATTCTCCGTGAAGTTTCAGGTCATTCCGAGAACTTTTATTTCTGCACAAAAATAAAACCATGGCAATTCTGCTGAAAACAACGTCAGTCTGGGTTAGTTCCATTCAAATCATGCAAGTTAGAGTCCAAAACAAGGTCAAAAGTGTTTGGAAAAGTCGATACGATGGTGACGTATTAGATACCAGCTTGTTGGGGCCTGCAGGATTTTTGAGTTGGAGGCGGGTAAACAACCTTGGTTCACACTCTTTGTTTCTCGGACTCAATTATCCGATTAACCAGGAGATCACTATTGGCAAGGACCTTGATGGTAGAGAGGCTCTATTTGCTACGGAAAACTATGTCTACATGGAGAGCCCTAGGAGTTCGGGAGCAAACTCCCTTGATTGTGAACAATACAACCTGCAGCCAAAAGAAGGTGAGAATGACAAAGGCATCTGGATTAACTTTGATCCTTGGATGTGTCGAGTCCGACAGGCAGTGATGTGGTTCAAGCCTTCAGGTTGATATGTAATTGGGTTGTTGCATTGAAAGGGTGGAGTACTGGTGTCTCCGGATCAATGGTGGCTCAACCGGGGCTGCAAATTATGATGGTGTTGGGTCATCCCTCTTCGAATGACTCTTGTCTTTGCTGCTTGTCCTGGATGGGTAGTTCTCTCTTTTGTTATGCATATTCCTTGTCATTTGGTCATCCTCGTCTATGTCACTCTTAATATTTAATAGTTGCCTCTATTTAGAATGTCACTCTCATCTGGATCACGAGAGTCTGAGCACTGCAGAAGGGTGTGTTTTGGTGGTGTAACAAGACTTCTTATGAACTATCATGTCTTGCTGTTTATGTCAGTAGTAGTCACTAGTCAGTGTTTGAATGTTGTATATATCGTTGTTTCGAACTGTTTATTGTCTCGAACTGCTGGTGGGCTAAATGAGGGCATCACCATTCTCCAGTGTTCAGAGTATATCTCCTTTTTTCAAGTTATAATTTTAGCACGGTGTCTTTTCGATGATGTACACTTGTTTGGGCCAGTGAGGTGTCGTTGAATATTGGCCGAGTAGTAACAATGCCAAATAAGTCAATTATGACTCTTAGGCCGGGCTCTCAAAAGATCCTCAAAAAAGGCCAGGCTCTCAAAAAAAGAAAGAATAGGGACTCTTAGGCCGACATGTGGGCGCCACCGGTGTTTCGTGTGCTTGCGCACTGAGAGCATATTGGCGCGTGTTCGAAATTCATGCTACCTTTTCATCCCCAATCAACCGCCCCTCCCCCACCTCTGAAATCTCGATTCCTACTCCAGTCCCCCCAAATCCCCCTCCTGTACTCCCTATACTCAAGCACACTATCATGTCACCGGTCAACGCGGATCTCCGAGCCGGAGATCCTGAGGTCCGTCCTGCCTTCGGGCGCCGCGTGCTGTCGCTCAACAGTGGCATGGCAGCGCTTGATGACCAGCTTGCCGGCGAAGTGCTGATGGTAACCATCAACCGCGACTGGCCTCCCATCTCACCGGACGACCATGTCAAAGCTCTTGGCATTGTGCACGACATCCAAATAAGTGACTTGCTCGTCGAAATCTGTCCGCCACCGGCTGATTTCTTCGTCAGGTTCTGAACAACTTTCGACTGTAGTCATGTGTTCGAATCTTCCCGGCGTTTGTTCTGCGATGGCGCACTGGTGAGCTTTGATTAGTGCCACCCAGGATGGGGCTCGGTGCCCTCTGATCTTGAGTTTTTAACAAAGCTTACCTTCCATGGCATGCGTCGACGTGATTGGAACAGCGAGTCCATGAATGAGCTTATCAACGACCTTGGAGGTGAGCTCGTAAGTATGTTTGTTCCTTCAGACAGCTTGGCTCTGACGGTTATGGCATGGATGAAGAAGTCGTTCACCATACCGAAGGTGATTGGTGTTGAGATACCGGTGCAGGAACTAGGGTTGTATTATTCGTCGCCACCAAGGCCGCCGCGGACCACGTTAGGGATGTACCTGTATCCAGTGTTTGTGCATGTCGAAGAAGTGGTCAATCCATCAATCGAAGTCCTGCCGCCGCCACTGGTGCCCAGGTCCGTCGACGAGGTCCATTACAGGAGTCAACGTCAGACTTTCCCCATGTTGCTCGGAACAATGGATGGCACAGGGCCTACTCCATCACGCGTCGGAGGCCACTGCTTCTTTGGGAGAAGAGGCAGGGTTGGCTGCCTGGATGTTCTCTAATTTGAGGTAACAACTGTATCTTGTCAGATGACCTGTTCTATTTTTATACCTGAACTTGTTTTAGAAAGTGTTGTACGTCAACTTAGTGTTCTAGCAGAACTTATATATTGTGTTGTATGTCTGTTTTCTTTGCACAGCATTCAAGATATTTCCCCGTCATTGATAAAGACGATGAACCATTATGTACGTGTTCGTTGGTTTCCACATAGCTCTACCCGTAGCGACCCACTGCTTCCACCCTGATTGTGCCTCATGCGTGAAATTTTTGTATGCAAATTCAGTGTGCTATGATGTTCTATATGATTGTGTCAACTATATAAGTTTTTACTGAGCATCATCAATGCATATGGATGAAAGATGTATTTACGAGCATCGACCGATGGGTGTCTCTCTCTCTCTCACACACACACACGCACAAGTGGGACCCATGGAATTATTTTGTTTGCTCGTGACAGCTTTTAATTAGGTTCCACTGTACTCTAAGTTTTTTCTTAAGTTATTAATTGAGCTCAGTGACTTCAAAAAGTTATACAGAAGCATTGTTTGGGCCTTTCCGGCATCGCTGAATGTGGGCTGAGTAGCCATGTAAGGTTGTACTGTACTACACATGCCTTTTTTTCAACATCAGCAATGCAACTGGGCCGACAGTTGTACACAATCCGGGTCAACTTGTTATTCTCCGCCACGCTGGGCTGCAAATCTTTCCTAGGAGGGATGCATTAGGCTTAACAAGAAAATGGGCTTTAAGAAATAATAAATGGATGTAATTATAAAAACCGGGCAGTAACTAAAAAAAATGCACCAAACACATAATTAGTTTATAAAATGTTACTTTTGGATTTTGAAAATTTTAATTTCATTAATTGTTGCACGTGCAATGTTTCGTTGGATCTTTACGTAATACAAATTTATATTGAAATTGTATTTAATCTGACTAGAAATTTCAGGACAAAAATATTCCAGATCCTATCAAAATGTGGGAAATTTTACTGAATTCTGTTTTGAATGGTTGGTTGAAATTATTAATCGTTGTCCTAGCTACAAAATGGGATGTAATTTTAACAAACTATAAATGGGCTGTAGTAAATTCCATTAGAATTCAAAAATGGGTTGTGCGTTCTTACAAATCGCAAATGGGCTATAAATTCTCTGCCACACACTTGTGGGCCTACTAAGTTGATGTGTATGCAAGGCTTTGTCAACTTATAGTCAACACGCGGTTCTAGCAGCAGTATACGTTGGATGTCCATCCAAGGGATGTCGTGCTTCTTATTCAATCTCGGATATTCTAGCTTCAGCCGCCACAAAAATGATTCCTCCCCCTGACATCTGGTGCGCACCATTTCGGAGGCTGGCCTATGGGCCTACTAAGTTGACGCGTACCAAGGGCTTTGTCAACTTAGTCAATATAAACGATTCTAGCTGCAATGACTGTACGATCTCCATCCAATGGCCGTTGTGATTCTTCAACCTATGGTCTTCATGCTCCAGCCGCCCAAAGCAGCACCGGTCGTGCCGCCTGCTCCTGCCTCCCGTGGCCGACTGTGCTGCCGCGGAGGCCTCACCTCCCCTACCACTCCCACCGCTGGCCAGGACCTGTGGCGACGGCATCCTCACACTGTAGTCGAACCGGTGAACCCTCATACTCCTCTTCGTGTGGGCATCCACCACCGCGTCTTTCCCGGCTCCGCATCGTCCCCTTCCTAAGCCTCGCCATCATCCATCGCCTTGGTGTTCTCGGCGCAGCGTGGTCAATGTGGTCAACGACCGACTTCCATCGGAAGAGTACTATACGTGGAGAGGCTGATAGCTGGATCCGCGGCCGCAGCAAGGAAGTGCCTCCTTATTACGCGGAAAATAATTATTCCTTCACCCAACAGCAGGGACCCACCGGACGGGCCACCGTATTTCGCGAAAAAACGTTTCCCCCTAGCTACTGGGACCCACCAGCTACATCTTCTGTAGCGACCAGACCTCAAATAGTCCGATCTCTGTGCATAAGTGTCATCCCTGCATCGGTAACGCTGACACGCACAGTACTTGAGGATTTATAATAGAGTAGAAATCACACACTTATTACAATGAATGTCTCAAAAGAGAACATAAAACAATAAATGTGGCTTAAGGCCATCTAAATCGATAACAGTGGAAGGCTTGGAAGGTAATGTGAGTCCATCAACTCCACCGGCATCACTGAGTGAAAGACAACGACCTATGGCTCCTTACTCGTGGTCTGAAAAGTCTGCAACATGATACGTTGCAGCACATGGAATATGCTGGCAATATAACACAAGAGAAAAATGAACAAAATAATGGCTATCACTACATGCATATATGGCTGGTAGAGGCTGTATGGTTAACATGTTTTGCAAAAAGCCAATTTTTCCCTACAACAAAGGAATAAATTTTATTTAACTACCATGGTAGTTGTTAAACATTGAGAAGGTTCCTCCAACTAAATCCCATTTAAACATCATCATTAACCCAATCAATTTAAATTAAGAGTGATGAGATCCACATGATAATCCAAGAACTAGGTACTCAAGATGTCCATAACCGGGGACACGGCTAACCTTGATTAGTTTATACACTCTGTAGAGGTTTGCGCACTTTTCCCCACAAGACTCGAGTACATCCATGGTCGGAGATTCGAGACACAGTCTTTCTGAAGCATTAACTCTCTACTCTGGGTAGACTATACCACCTACAACCCACTACATCTGCTACTCTACCTCTTCAAGAGCTTCACGCAACTTACTCAACTATGCTAGAGCCCATAATAGCTTGTGGCTGCACATAGAAGTTTCTAGCATAAATAATCTTATGATCCCTTTGAGCCTGGGTGGCGGGCGGTAGGATGATCACACGGGTCCTCTGGGATATCCTAGGACAACACTGGTTTCTCTAGGTGCCCACAAGCAATCCATCCAGATGTGTATTTAAGTTGCCACCTTAAGTTGAACTATTAATTAACAAACTCACCACTGTCATGGATACTCTCAAACCCAATCCACGTCTACGAGCATAGCATAGCAAATATAAGCAACGTAGAAGTAACTCCCAAGGTTTGAAAATAAACAGGTGCATAGGTACTACCTCAACTACTTACCAGAACCCACAATTTAATCGGATCCTAGTCATGCAAGTGTTTGAGGATTGATCTAATGCAATAAAACTGGGTAGTAAATAGGTATGATCGAAGTGTTACTTTCCTTGCTGATGATCCTCAAAACCTAGAGACTCGTAGTAGCACGTTTCGCACTCCGGGTACTCTATCGCAAACAAACAAGCATACAATAAGCACTCAACTAGAAGCACGGATAAAACTCAAATAAGAAGATCTAACCAGAAAGTTCAACTTAAGAACTCTGGTTCGCAAAAAGAATCAAATCGAACGAAGCAACAAAACTCAAGGTACGAAAGAAACAAGATCCGATTACTAATCTGAACTAAAGTAAAATTTTACTATTTCAAAATCTTGTTCAAGTTGGTTAAACCGAAAGAGGGCTTCAAGACGAAGATCTGGGCGCTTAAATCGCCTGATTCCGACTAACAAGTGAAAAGATAAACTAAAACGAAAATCGGATCAGAAATCGTGATCGAAAATAATCGTGAAAAAACCCGAGAAAAAGAAAAACTGACGAACAGACTAACGAACGAACGAAAACCATTCGTTAAAACGAACGTACGGATGAACGTCCGCAATTTAACCGAACCGAAAAAAAGATCTAAACTGATTAAAATAAAAAAAACCGAAGCTAGGGTTTATAAAAAAACCAATCGGTTTCTAACGAAAAACCAGCGGCGGCTACCTCGGGTCCGACGGGGTCCGGCGACTTCAGCGGCGGCGCGGCTTGTGGTGGGGCGGCGAGGCGAGGCGGGGCGGCGGCGGCGCAAGGCGGCGCGGTGGTAGCGGCGAGCAACGACGAGCGGCGGCGGCAACGGCGAGTGGCGGCGGCGGCTATGAGGCGGCCGCGGCACGGCTCTGCTAGGGTTTCGGCGGGGCGGCGCTGGTGGTCTGCGGGGCTCAGGCGCGCGGGCTTTAAAGCCCCAGGCCGGGCGAGTCCTAGTCTGGTACGACCTGGCTAGGTCGGTTAACCTTTTATTTAAATTCTGACTGGCAGAAAAACAAAGAAAACGAATACTAAACATACACCAAAAATCCCGAAATAAATTTTCCCCGTCCTCTAAAAATCTACCGGACAAGGTGAACATTTATTTGGGCCTCTAATGAAATTTTGAAAACGCACATTTTTCCTAATTCAAATAAAATAGCAATAAAACTCCGAATAAAATCTTATTTTATTTTAATATTAAATCTCCAATATTTCTTTATTTTGGGGAAGTCATTTTATCCCCTCCCTTTTATTTTTCATAAAACAAATATTCAAAGAGAAAATAATTAAAAATCAAACGATCCTCTTTTCAAGATTTGAGAAGACTCAAATATGAATATAACGAAATCCCCAACTCTCTCCGTGGGTCCTTGAGTTGCGTAGAATTTCTAGGATCAAACCAAAATGCAATAAAATATGATATGCAATGATGATCTAATGCACAACATTCCAAATTGGAAATATGGGATGTTACAAACCTACCCCCCTTAAGATGAATCCCGCCCTCGAGATTCGGGTTGGCTAGAAAATAGGTTAGGGTGATCCTTCCATAGGTCTTCCTCTCGTTCCCAGGTGGCGTCATCCTCGGTATGGTGGCTCCACTGACCTTATAGAACTTGATAACCTTGTTGCGTGTGACTCGGCTGGAAAAATCAAGAATCTTGACTGGTTTCTCCTGGTAGGTCAAGTCGCTATCCAACTGAATCGCTTCCAGTGGCATTGTATCTCTCAGAGGAATATCAGCCATCTCTGCATGGCACTTCTTCAACTAAGAAACGTGGAACACATCGTGAACTCCTGAAAATCCTTTGGGCAATTCCAACTTGTAAGCAACTTCTCCCATATGTTCCAAAACATGGTATGGTCTCACAAAACGTGATGCTAACTTTCCCTTAACTCCAAAGCGCTTCACTCCTTGGAGTGCTGATACACGAAGATACACTCTGTCTCCAACTTCGTGAACTGTCTCCTTGCGTTTAGAATCTGCATAACTCTTCTGCCTGGACTAGGCCACCTTGAGTCTATCCGAATCAGCTTAACCTTCTCTTCAGACTCTTTAACCAAATCTGGTCCAAATAACTAACGGTCTCCAACTTCATCCCACAACAATGGTGTCCTGCACCTCCTTCCGTACAATGCTTTGAAAGGGGCCATCTTCAGATTGGTTTGATAGCTGTTGTTGTAAGAGAACTCTACAGCTATGGTCTAGCGCACAAGCTCTCAACATGTCCTCCAAAATCTAATTGACTCTCTCAGTATGTCCATCTATCCACGGGTGAAAATCTGTACTGAACTCTAGCCTGGTTCCCAGAGTCTCATGCAACTAATTCCAAATCTTTGAGGTAAACTGGGTTCCTCTATCTGATACAATGGTCCTTGGAACTCCATGCAGACATACGATCCTGGTCATGTATATTTTTGCCAACTTAGCACTAGTGTAAGTGGTCTTCACTGGGACGAAATGAGCTACCTTCGTCAAACGATCGACTACAACCCATATCGAGTCATATCCTGAACGAGTCCTAGGTAATCCCGTGATAAAGTCCATGCCTAGTTTATCCCACTTCCATTCGGGTATCGGCAATGGCTATAGCAATCCAGTTGGCTTCTGATGTTCTGCCTTCACTCTCTGACACACATCACAAACTGCTACATACTCTGCAATATCCTTCTTCATTCCGGTCCACCAGAATCTATCCTTCAAATCCAGATACATCTTGGTATTTCCTGGGTGAATCGAATACGGCGAATCATGGGCCTCTTGTAGAATCAACTTCCTCATCTTTGGATCATTAGGCACATAAACGCGGTCCTCAAACCATAGGGTATCGTGCTCATCATCACGAAATCTCTTAGCTTTTCCTTTGCTCATTCTTTCCTTTATCTTAGCAATCTCCTTGTCCGTCTTCTGGGCTTCCCTGATCTTATCCATGAAGGTAGACTTAATCTCCAATGCTGCTACATAACCTCTCGGAACTATTTCCAAACATAGCTCACGAAGATCAACCGTTAACTCCTTGGGTAACTCTCCGGTCATGAGTGTATTGACATGGCTCTTGCTGCTCAACGCATCGGCTACTACATTAGCCTTTCCGGGATGATAATTCAACTTCATATCATAATCCTTAATGATCTCCAACCGTCTCCTCTGTCTGAGATTCAACTACTTCTGCGTGAAGATATACTTCAAACTCTTGTGATCCGTGTACACCTCACAATGGTTTCCGATGAGAAAATGTCTCCATGTCTTCAACGCATGCACTACGGCTGCTAACTCCAAATCATGGGTAGCATAATTCAACTCATGGGGTTTGAGCTGTCGTGAGGCATATGAAACAACTCTTCCTTCCTGCATAAGCACTGCTCCAAGTCCTCGACGAGAAGCATCACAATACACCTGGTAGTCCTTGCGTTGATCTAGAAGAATCAACACTGGAGCTGTAACCAAGCGTTTCTTAAACTCCTGGAATCTAGCCTCACATTCCTCAGTCCATTTGAACTTGGTGTCCTTCTTCAACAACTCCATCATGGGCTTTGCAATCTTCGAGAAATTCTCGATGAACATCCGGTAGTATCCTGCGAGTCCAAGAAAACTCCAGATCTCTCCAACTGACGTGGGTGCTTCCCAATTTGTCACAGTGATGACCTTGGTAGGGTCTACGGCTATTCCTTCTCCGGATATAACATGTCCGAGGAATCCAACTTCCTTCAACCAAAACTCACACTTGCTGAACTTTGGCATATAGCTGATGTTCTCTGAGTTTACCAAGTACCAAACCGCAAATGCTCCTTATGCTCCTCTCCATTCTTCGAGTAGACCAGAATATCATCAATGAACACCATGACAAACTTATCCAAAAACTCCATAAACACCTTGTCCATCATGTTCATGAAATAGGCAGGTGTGTTAGTCAGACCAAATGACATAACGGTATACTCATATAGCCCGTACCTTGTGGTAAAAGCTGTCTTGGGTATATCCTGCTCTTGAATCTTCAGCTGGTGGTACCCTGATCACAGATCGATCTTGGAAAACACCTTAGCTCCTTGAAGTTGGTCAAACAAATCATTGATCATCGGAAGTGGGTACTTCTTCTCGATCGTCACCTCATTCAATCCACGATAGTCAACAACCATCCTCAGTGATCCATCCTTCTTCGCCACTTGAAGCACTGGTGATCCCCAAGGTGATGAGCTTGGGCGAATATATCCTTTATCCAGTAACTCCTTAATCTGCTTCATAATTTCCTCTAAATCCTTTGCGGGCATCCTGTAAGGTCTCTTAGATATTGGCCTTGTGCCCGACAAAAGTTTGATCAAAAACTCAATGTCCCTATCCGGTGGCATGCTTGGCAACTCTTCTGGAAATACATTCGGGAAATCCTTCACCATTGGTACTTCCTCCTGTACAACTCCTGATAAGGAATTCACTTGAGTCCTATTCGGCACATGCCGGGATACATACTTGATCCTTCTTCCTTCTGGGGTGGTAAGCAAAATCGACTTACTGGCACAGTCAATGTTCCCTTCATACTTTGATAACCAATCCATGCCTAATATCACATCCAGTCCTTGTGACTCCAATACTACTAGGTCTGAGGGAAAGAGGTAGTTACCAATCCTTAAAGGTAATGGATCACACCAAAGGCTAGCCATATAGTCTACTCCTGGCGAGGTTACTAACATGGGTGTCCTAAGGGTTTGGGTTGGCAGTTTAAACTTATCCACAAATCCCCTTGATATGTATGAATGCGATGCACCGGTATCAAAAAGAATGATTGCAGTAAATGACTTAACAAAAAACTTACCTATTACTGCATCGGGTTGCGCTTCAATCTCCTCCACGCTAACGTGGTTCACTTGTCCCCTGTTGAAAGGGTTGGGCTTCTTCCCAGAGCTTCCATTGCCATTTCCATTGTTTGCTTCATAACATTCTGTGGCATAATGTCCATTCTTCCCACACTTGAAACAAGTAATGTGACTTAGATCCTTCTTGGCGGGAGTTGCGGGGTTGGTACGGTTCTAGCCGTTGCTTCCTCCATTACCATTTGCATTCCTGGGGCCACTATGGTTGTGCGCAATCCCTCCATTGTGGTTGTGACCTCCATGGTTATGTTGAAGGGGTCCTCCCGAGTTTGGGGTAAAACTGGGTCTCTGCTGGGCTCTAGAATTATACTTCCCGTGTCCATACTACCTCTTACGGTTGTCAATCTGCTGCTGCTTCCCTTCAATCATGAGAGCTCTATCTACCAACTGTTGCTAGTTATTAAAAGTTGCTACCATCAACTGCATGCTCATCTCATCATTCAGTCCTTCCAGAAACTTCTCCTGTTTAGCTACATCCATAGCAACATCATCTGGGGCATAACATGCTAGCCTGCTAAAGTCATCCACATACAGGCCAACGATGCGTCCTCCTTGGCGTAAGTTGCGAAACTCACGCTTCTTCATGGCCATAGCTCATGCTGATACATGGGCTGTGCGGAAGGCCTGATGAAACTGGTCCCACGTAACAGTGTCGATGGGATAGGTGACAGTGTAATTCTCCCACCATGATGCAGCTGGTCCATCAAGCTGATGTGAGGCAAAACGCACTCTTTCTGCATCTGTGCATCCTGTAGTGGTCAACTCCCTTCCAATCTTGCGGAGCAAATCATCTGCAACTATCGGCTCGGTGCTACTAGAGAACACCGGCGGATTCAGCCTTAGAAATCGGGCTAAGTGATCAACAGGTGGTGGTGGTGGATTGTTGTTATTGTTGTTGTTCCCCTAATTCTGATTCTGGACTAGTATCTGCATCAAAGCATTCTGCTGCTGGATCAACTGGATGAGCTCCGGTGGGAAAGCAAATCCATTGTCGCGTCTTGGAGGCATCTGATGGGTTTAGAAAAGATGAGAAAACAGAGTAGAATGGGGTCTAGGGGAAAAACACTACCCATATGCACATGTGACAAACACAATCATATCACATCAATCAATTCAAACAAGGGCATACAGTCGGTCTAACTATCGTTACAAAAGTGTTCAGACTATACTATATACATGGGGGAATACTACTACTGTTATGGTGGTCGACTAGAAAAATTGATTGGTAGAAGTCTCCATAACATCTGCTCGAGCTTCATCAACGAAGTCACCATCGCTATCGTCGGGGCCCGAGTCGGTGTCGTCGATGATGATGTATTTCTCCGGGCAGGTGGAATCGTCATCTTCTCCTCCTGGCGCAGGGTCTCCCATGAATACTCCTAGCTTTCTTGTCAGCTCGTCATTCTTCTCCACTAGTATGACGATTTCCTCCTCATAATCTTCACGAGTAGCCTTGAGTTCTTCCTCCAGCTCCGTGATCCTTGTCATTGCCTTCTTCAGATCTATCATGCGTGCACACATCTGATTCTCCTGGTGACGAATGTGTTGGTTTAACTCCTGGATGAAAGCGGCAATAGATCTATCCTTCCTGGTGCTGATCATCTCCCATTGTTCATCTAGGTGCCCACAAATGTGGTAAATAGTATCCTTGAGATCCTTATGGCGAACTTCTCCAATGCGTCCCATGGTGATGTGGGCGGCCATGCTCTTGCCTAGACTCCAGGTGGGTGCGTCGAAGGAAAATTCTATGGGCTCGGTGACTAGCGTGAACGTCCTTCCTAGAACTTGAACTTGGATCATCTAGCGCTCCTCTTCTGGTAAAGTGGTGTTGTAGGTCCCGGTGAAGCTTGGTATTCCGATGTTCAGGTACCTAGTGACTTCCTTCAAGTGTCGTCCAAAGGGTGTGTCTTCATCCGGTTGTGCAAACTTGTTCCTCGCATCCGCCATCCTAAAGAGTAGAAAATGGAGAGGGGTCAGAAATGGGAAGAGAGTAGTGATCTAGGGTTTTAGCTTAGTGGTTGTGTCCTACAGTCGGCGTGTGCTCTAATACCATCTTGTAGCGACCAGACCTCAAACAGTCTGATCTTTGTGCATCAGTGTCATCCCTGGATCGGTAATGCTGACACACAGTACTTGAGGATTTATAACAGAGTAGCAATCACACACTTATTACAACGAATATCTCAAAAGAGAACATAAAACAATAAATATGGCTTAAGGCCATCTAAATCGATAACAGCGGAAGGCTTGGAAGATAACGTGAGTCCATCAACTCCAACGGCATCACTGAGTGAAAGACAACGACCTATGGCTCCTTACTCATCGTCTGAAAAGTCTGCAACATGATACGTTGCAGCCCGAAATGGGTCAGCACATGGAATATGCTGGCAATGTAACACAAGAGAAAAATGAACAAAATAATGGCTATCACTAGATCCATATATGGCTGGTGGAGGCTGTATGGTTAACATGTTTTGCGAAAAGCCAATTTTTCTCTACAACAAAGGAATAAATTTTATTTAACTATCATGGTAGTTGTTAAACATTGAGAAGGTTCCTCCAACTCAATCCCATTTAAACATCATCATTAACCCAATGAATTTCAATTAAGAGTGATGAGATCCACATGATAATCCAAGAAATAGGTACTCAAGATGTCCATAACCGGGGACACGGCTAACCATGATTAGTTTATACACTCTGTAGAGGTTTACGCACTTTTCCCCACAAGACTCGAATGCATCCATGGTCGGAGATCCGAGACACAGTGTTTCTGAAGCATTAACTCTCTACTCTGGGTAGACTATACCACCTACAACCCACTACATCTGCTAGTCTACGTCTTCAAGAGCTTCACGCAACTTACTCAACTATGCTAGAGCCCATAATAGCTTGTGGATGCACACAGAAGTTTCCAGCAAGAATAATCTTATGATCCCTTTGAGCATGGGTGGCAGGCCGTAGGATGATCACACAGGTCCTCCGGGATATCCTAGGACAACACTGGGTTCTCCAGGTGCCCACAAGCAATCCACCTAGATGTGTATTTAAGTTGCCACCTTAAGTTGAACCATTAATAAACAAACTCACCACTGTCATGGATACTCTCAAACGCAATCCATGTCTACGTTCATAGCATTGCAAATCTAACTAACGTAGAAATAACTCCCAAGGTTTGAAAATAAATAGGTGCATGGGTACTACCTCAACTACTTCCCAAAACCCACAATTTAATCAGACCCTAATCATGCAAGTGTTTGAGGACTGATCTAATGCAATAAAACTAGGTAGTAAAGAGGTATGATCAAAGTGTTACTTGCCTTGGTGATGATCCGCAAAACCTAGAGACTCGTAGTATCCTGCTTCGCACTCCGGGTACTCTATCGCAAACAAACAAGCATACAATAAACACTCAACTAGAAGCACGGGTAAAACTCAAATAAGATCTAACCAGAAAGTTCAACTTAAGAGTTCCGGTTTGCAAAAAGAATCAAATCGAACGAAGCAACAAAACTCAAGCTGCGAAAGAAACAAGATCCGATTACTAATCTGAACTAAAGTCAAATTTTACTGTTTCAACATCTTTTTCAAGTTGGTTAAATAAAAAGAGGGCTTCGAGATGAAGATCTAGGCGCTTGAATCGCCTGATTCCGACTAACAAGCGAAAAGATAAACTAAAACGAAAATCAGATCAGAAATCTCGATCGAAAATAATCGCGACAAAACCCGAGAAAAAGAAAAACTGACGAACAGGCTAACGAACGAACGTTCGCTGTCTGTGACTAACAGGCAAAAACCGTTCGTTAACACGAATGTACGGACGAACGTCCGCTATCTAACCTAACCGAAAAAACCGATCTAAATCGATTAAAATAAAAAAACCCGAAACTAGGCTTTATAAAAAACTGATCAGTTTCTAAAGAAAAACCGGTGGCGGCTACCTCGCGTCCGGCGGGGTCCGGCGACTCCGGCGGCGGCGCGGCTTGCGGCGTGGCCTCGAGGCGAAGCGAGGCGGCGCAAGGCGCAAGGCGGCAGCGGCAGCAATGACGAGCGGCGGCGACAGCGTGGCTCAGGCGCGCGGGCTTTAAAGCCCCAGGCCGGGCAAGTCCTAGTCTGGTACGGCACGGCTAGGTCGGTTAACCTTTTAAAAAAAATTGTGATGCAGAGAAAAACGAAGAAAAAGAATACTAAAGGGACACCAAAAATCCCGAAATAAATTTTGCCCGTCCTCTAAAAATCTACCAGACAAGGTGAACATTTATTTGGGCCTCTAATGAAAATTCGAAAACGCACATTTTTCCTAATTCAAATAAAATAGCAATAGAAACTCCGAATAAAATCTTATTTGATTTTAATATTTAATTTCCAATATTTCCTTATTTGGGGGAAGTCATTTTATCCCCTCTCTTTTATTTTTCATAAAAGAAATATTCAAAGAGAAAATAATTAAAAATCAAACGTTCCTCTTTTTAAGATTTTCGAAAACTCAAATATGAAAATAAGGAAATCCCCAACTCTCTCCGTGGGTCCTTGAGTTGCGTAGAATTTCTAGGATCAAACCAAAATGCAATAAAATATGATATGCAATGATGATCTAATGCATAACATTCCAAATGGGAAATTTGGGATGTTACATCTTCGCACGCAAGGAAGTGCGTCCATATTACAGGCAAAAAGACTGATTCGCCCCCCTGACTGCTCGGACCCACCAGCTACATCTTCGCACGCAAGGAAGTGCGTCCATATTACGGGCAAAAAGACTGATTCACCCCCCTGACTGCTCGGACCCACCAGCTACATCTTCGCACGCAAGGAAGTGCCTGACAGTCGGGACCCACCTGGTCGAAGCGTACGTAGCTTTGTCATTCTGGTCGCGAACGTGTGCATACATACTGGTCAATGTAGAGGCGTGCACATGTCGTAGTAGAGACGCGCGCGTGTCATAGTACAGGCGTGCACGTAGCATGTACACGTGCGTACAGTGGCCAGGGTGCAAGAAAGAAAATACGGCCACATACATAGATACTGGCGGGGTCTCGAACGCCTACTCGCGCATACGTAGGGCCAGGGCTCATGTACATGGCTCGGTCGGAACGAAGAAGCTACGCCGTCGTCATGTTCATGGGGAGGCAACGGAATGCATCTTGTTCATCGTCGTGCTGTTCATCAGGAGCCAACGGTCTTGGACAGAACAGCCGATGGAAACGATGCCTGACGTACCACAGAATAGAGGAAACGGCCTTGTGTTCGACTGGTCACGGTCGAAATGGGATCCTGTTCATCGGGAGGGGTCTGGCGTACCGCAAAATGAAGGAAACGGACTTCTGTTGGACCTCCTACGGTCAAAATAGGGTCCTGTTGACTGGGATGGGTGTGGCGTACCGCACAACCGAGGAAACGGACTTGTGTAGGAGCGCTACAGTCAAAACGGGGGTCCTGTTCATCGGGAGGGGTGTGGCGTACCGCAAAACAGGATTCCACGAGATACTGTTCATCTCCACCATCGACCTCCTCCAGCCTCCATGGGGTACTGTTCATCCACCGTCGACCTCCTCCAGCCTCCACCTGCGACTGTTCATCCACGGGCTCCTGTTCATCCAGCCTCCACCGCGCGCTCCTCCACCAGCTCCTGTTCAACCAGCCCTCTCCACGGGGGTCCTGTTCAACCACCCCTCCACGGGCTACTGTTCATCCAGCCCTCCACCGACTGCTGTTCAACCAGCCCTCCACGGGGTCCTGTTCAACCAGCCCTCCACGGGGTCCTGTTCATCCAGCCCTCCATGGGGTCCTGTTCATCCACCGGCTCGATCAATCGGGGTACTGTTCATCCAGCGACAACGCCCTCTACTACCACGGGTTCCTGTTCATCCAACCCCCACCGGGAACTGTTCATCCAAACCCCCCAACAACACTCACTGTTCATCCAGAGGCAGCATCAATTGTCTTCAGTTAGCAGCAGTAGCGAAGGAATCGCTCGATCGGGTTCAGTTAACAGCCATCGATCAATCGCTCATGTTCAGTAACGCATAGCCTCCAGTGCAATCGCTCGGGTTCAGTTAGATCCCAACACCTCGCTCGGGTTCAATTAGAGCGCAACGCATCGCACACACGCGCGTACGTATGAGAGAAACGTGCATCGCTCAGCCCCCGACCAGCCACCGTAACCGGGAACTCCCCGATATTTTCCTCGCCCTCGCTTCTACCACCGTTTTTTCCGTCATGGACGGCCCAAAGAATGTCATGCAGCTGTGTCTCCGCTCCCCCCCCAGGACGAAAAGCCCATTTCATTCATGAATTTTTGTCATAGAAGTAGGACCCCACCACATCTATGATGATACCGGGTTTTGTCACAATTATTGTCATAGAAGTGTCATAAGTATGAAAGAAAAAAATTTCGTTCGGCCCAAAATGTCACAGATGTGAATTTTTTTGTAGTGAGATATATGACAAGAAGCAATAACAATCATGTGCAAAGCATGTAGATGGTTGTCATCAACCACATGAAATGAGCAACTATGAATCATCGGCGATGTAACATAAGCAAGCATAGTAATCAAGTCATGCAAACTAGTGGAGCGAAGATGCAACTCACTAGAGGAGATCATGTTAATCATGTCATGTGAGCAAATAATAGGCATATGCAATGCACGTGACATATCGCAAGCACGAACACAAAGCAAGATCGTAGTATCATCATAGGAATGTGTCACAAAAGGAACATGGCAATAACAAGAGATATCTCCACCAAGCTTGCAAATACACATACAACTAGTAGAATCAATCGTCATGTGTAATGCAAACAATGGGTCACAAATGCATGGCAAAGGCATAGTAATGAGCATATCATGCAAAGTGAACATGGCAATATGGGAAAATGATATATAACGGACAGTAACCCATAACCAAGTGAGGGACATGTAGAAGTAATACGCGAAGTCTTTGCGCGAAGAGAGCGGTGGGAAGACAATCTATGGGATCCCAAATTATCGTTGCTCTCTAGAGCTCGTTTTGTCAACTCATGGGATCGTGAGGTTGATAAGTATTCATGGGTACCTACACAAAAGAGACACAAACCAAAGAAATTGTGTGCGTGGTAAATGTACACATCATCCATCATGATGTGTATGTGCATGTGTGAGTTAGCACAAGATAAGCATCGCTCAAAGAAATTTGATGCATGGTATAAGAACATGGCATCCATCATGAAAGAATAGTTACTGTGTATAACACTATGGGGATGCAAATTGAGCATACAGGTATAAGGCACAACAATGGCACTTTTATTCATGGGGAGCATATGGTGCACACAAGTATTGGAATTATGCAATGGATTGGAGTGATCAAAATCTCCTAAAATGTATGAGGAAACTATGGGGGTCTCCTCATGAGAAATATTGGAAACATCATATGGATAAAATGGACAACATCCAAAACAATGCATATCCGGAGCTAGGTGGTCATGGCATGGCATATGAGATAAATGATGCAAAGGGAGAATATTAATATCATCACAAGAAAAACAAATGCCAATAACCATGGGCTTGTCATCTATGTCATAAGTGCAAATTGGGTTTATTTTAATGGCATATGCATAGTCACTATGAAGAGATTGCAAATATGACATATGATTGATCTCATGCATAGCATATGACAAGTCAAGCGGGTTGTGAAACATGATGTGACCTAAAGAATTATCACAAGAAATCAAATGTAACATAGCATCACAACTAATAGACTCCACATGGAAATCTTCATACTCATCATAAATGGGTAAATTATCACATGGGGAAATCGCACTAGCATGAAGCATTGTTATAGGGGGAATCAACATCATGCAAGCAGTCAATGTCAAGAATGACCACTAGTGGGACTAGGGCAACACCGTCACCTATGTTACCTTTTTCATTCCACTCACATGGTGTAGGTGAGGTGGTAAAGACCAAATGGTGGTCATCTTCATCGTGATGGAACCATGTGGGGGGTGCATCATATTCCACCATGGCCATTGTCTTGTCCAAAGGGAGGACGAAGTCGTCGAGGATCAGCGCGTCATCGTATATGGGACCTAGCACCAAATGATAAGACACAATAGAGGTAGAGGTTAAGTCAGTAGAAATCATAGTGGCCTCACATGCCCTATCAACTATCACACCCTCTCTATGTAGTGGTTCACTCACTCCCTCAAAGTATGTGCACTCAAACTCACATATGGTGGAGTCAGTCATCTCACTCAAGTGTGGGGGTTGTGGCTCTCCTCACATGGGAATTGGGGCAACTCGTCATGCATGGGGCTAGTGGTGAACTCACTCTCACTCTTAATATGGTGGCACAAGGTACTCAAGTCATCATGCATCACCGTGGTCGAAGGGAAAATCCCATGCTCAACCATCTTGTCATAGTCGTGGATGAAGGCCGAAGATGGCACATCATCACTCTCACCTCCAAAGATGGAAGCATCATCCTTGCTCGTCACCATGCTGCTCTCCTCCAAAGCTTGGTCCTTGAGGGTCTCCGTAGTCGTACTCGTCGCCGCACCATCTTGAAAAAGAGTCAAAGTAGACTCGGCATCGTCAATGCCACAAAGAGTGATGGCGGTGAAGTCGAACTTGGGAGCATTGTCTTGGGGCTCGTCGGGCTTGGACATCTTGGTGGTACTATCATCATGCTCGTTCTCATGGAGCTTGGTCATTGCGAAGTGAGCTTAGGGTGGAGAAGCCTTGGCCTTCATGAGTTCTTGTTCTGCCTTGAGAGCACCAATGTTGTAGTGATCGAGGGACTTGTAGTTCTCGAGGAAGATCGTCTTGGAGATGTCTTTGTGCAATCCCATCATGAAGTGGAACTTCATTGAAATGGGGTCTTCCACGCTCTATCGTCGCAAGGAAATCTTCATCTCCTTGAAGTATGTGCCAATGGATTTGGATCCTTGGGTGGCGTTCTCCAATTGGCGTAGAAGTTGTTCTGTGTAGGTCGGAGGCACAAACTCTCACCGCATAGCTCTCTTCGTCTTGGGCCAACTCATGGTGTAGCTCTCCAAAGGTGTGTGAAGACACCATGTGTACGCGTAGTCGTGGAAGTTTCTTGTGGCGCACTTCACTTGCTCTTCGTATGGGACTTAATGTAGCTTGAGGTAGTCTTCCATCAAGCGCTCCCACTTGAGACACTCCTCGGGTTCTAGAGTCCCATAGATAGGAATCTCGTGGTCGATGTCGAGGTCGTAGTAGCTCGTGGAAGTCTCGGACTTGGGGAGCTTCTCTTGAGCATAGTCTTGGGGTGCTTGTTTGTGAAGATGTCGTATGTCCGTAAGCGAAGATGGCTTGAAGTCGCTTGGCAAAGATGCCAAGGGAGATGGTGAAGCCACAGAGCGGTGGTTTGTGTTGAGCTCTTGACCTTCATGTTCTTCTTGGTGATGGTGTCGATGCCGATGTGATCTTGCCGTAGATGGTAGCTCGGAAGCATGTGTTCTTGAGCATCTTCTCGAAGATCAGGAAGATCTCTTATAGGACTTGAAGAGGGCTTTGATCTCCTCCATTTGAGCATGCATCTTGGCGTTGGTGGAGCTTTTCATGCCATCGAACTCGTCGTTGTTGTTGTAGACCGAAGGTGAAATGCCTTGCCTATCCATCACAAGACTCGAGTAGAGGTGAGTAGGAAATGAGATAAAGAACACCAAGTTACCTTTTCCCAAAGTTGAGGATGTATCCCGTTTCACTCAATGTGAAATGAAAGAATAGTGGAATTGGTACCAGACTTGTTCACTCACACCTTTCAAGTAAAGCTTATGGAGGAGCTCGGTGAGGATAGTGGCACAAAAAGTTTGATGCAAAATTTTAGCAAGAGTCAATAATGTTGAAAGAGATTCACAAATTCGAAGTGAAACAAATAGACCTATAGCAAGATGTGGCACACGGAAACGCACACACGGATAGATAAGTGGGGTCGTGCAACCAAGGAATGAGCACAAAATGTGGAATCCACGGAAAACACTTGTGTTGCACAACTCAAGAGAGACGCTAGCACAATTGCTCTGTAGGAGGATACGGCACTTGTGCACAACCTATGATATGCTAAATGTATAACTTCTATCCCAAGTACGCTATGTATGTATGGTGTTCCGGTGGTATGATCCAAGATGATCGGATATGACAATCTTATGCAATGTGGTAGGATGCTATGGCTATTGCTTACAAGCTTCTTTGTTTTTCTCTTTTTCTTTGCTTAAATGCTTTTTTATATGGCCACAATGCGAAATGCACAAACCAAGATAGCAATTGTGTATATGCGGGAACAATCTTGTGACAGAAGAGATGATATGATACCAAGATGATATGGTATGTATGCAATGGAAGGTTTAGGTCAATGATCACCAATGTGCACAAGTAACGTTTCCGGCAATACTCAAATGGCTAGTCTTGATAGGCAAGTAACGCAAAATGGGCTAGGGGTTATCAATGCAATTGCAAGGGGAATATACAATGATGTCGTCGAGTTTACCGTCCGTGATGTACGATGACAACCTCATGGCGCTGATGAGTGGCAGTGTTCTCGATGCCGAACCGTTCCTAATTAGCCAAAACACCTTAGGAAACGAAAAAACCGCGAACTCAAAATCTCAAATTTCAAATGTCAAATGGTAGTAACGGGATGCGGTGGTGGAATGATGGGTTATGAGAGTAGGCAATGCAGAAGTGGAGGTTATGGTGGTGTACTGTACATGATGTCAAAGTTCAGGTCACCGTCCCTAAGTAGCTGAAACACCTTAGGAGACACAACACACAACTCAAACAAGCTCAAACAAAATTTGGTTATGTTGGGGTGGTGGAAGTGTATGGTGGGCAAGGTTATGCGGAATTGGTAGTGGTGGTTAATGAAGAAGCAACTATCCCTAAGTAGGCGAAACACCTTAGGAGACTCGAATCAGAACTCAAGCAAACACAAATGCTATGGGGATAAACATGGGTTAGGTTGCGGAAGTCAGTGGTGGTTATGCGGATGATGTGGTGGAAGCCCTAGGCAAAGATGGCAAAGTTCCAACATTTTGATGGTGTCAAATGATGTTTGTGGTATTTTTGTGGGATGGAGGGCGTCAATAGCTTCAAAATGAACTAAAGAACGTCAAAGTCGAAGTTCGGATAAATTAGTTATGGCCAAAACAAAATTTTAGCGAAATCAGTTTTCTCAGGTATCGGACGTCCGGTAATGGACGGATGTCCGGTCGTCGGACGTCCGGTCGGTCTCGGAAATCCACACTTTCAGCTCGGATTAGGGGTTCTGGTCGTCCGGTAAAGGTCGGACGTCCGGTGGGTTGGGGTCAACGCGGGTTTTGAGCTCGGGGACACGGTTTTGGGCGGAAATTAAGGATTTTGGGGTCAAAATTGAGGAGATTTCATTGATGGAATGTGGGGAAACTTGGGGAAATGCGAGATCCACTCGAAACCAAGCAAATCCATGGATCAAAATCAATAAACAACATCAAACCAATAAATCACAAAAAAATTGGGGCTATTTTTGGTGGGGATTTTTGAAATTTAGGACAAAATCAAGCAAAAGAAAGGCTAGAAAACGATGGGAGAAATTCCAAATATGTGATCAATGTGACTCATGATACCATATGATGCGGGGCAAACCAGGTGTAGGCCGATCCTTCATGATTGGAGTGGACTCCCTCGGAGAACACGAAGAACACGGGGAAGAACAGAGAGAAATCACAAGGGAAAACACTCAAGAACAAGTCCAATCACACATCCACTAGACAATCAAACACACAAGATCCACAAAGTACATGAACAACAAAAGGAAAGATACAAGGTAAAGTTCATCTCCAAGAGGAGGTCTTGAGGGGTCATCCCATGAAGGGGGTCTTGAATCCAAGTGGATCTTCTCTAAAGAGGTGACGATCCCTCATAATGGAGTAGATCCGGATGGATGAGCGAAGCTCTATCTCACATATGAGCTAACACAATGCTAACCCTAGAAAGGAGGTGGATGTGGTCTATTTATAGTCTAAGCCACGAAGGGGTAAGTGGGAGAGGGATACAAGGCGAAAGGCCCGGCTGCGCACAGGCAGTGTCGAACGTCCGGTCGGGGTCGGACGTCCAGTCACTCGCGGAGGTCCGGCCGTCCAGAGGAGGCCGGAATTCCGACGTTTCGGCTCGGTTGAGGTGGCACCAGATTTCCGGACAATGTCGATCTTCCGGTGGTCGTCGGTCGTCCAGGCACCGTAGAGTATCGGACTTCCGGTAGCGCGTCGGTCGTCCGGCCGTTGTAGACTCTGCAGCTCCGTCTTCTTCCGTCTTCACTTCCACGCTTCCCTCGCGGATGGTGTAGTTGTACGCTTGCGCTCGCACTCCTCCTCGTTGTACGTAGCATTCCCACAATACCTATGTATGCACAAGAGTGGAGTGTCAAGTAGTATACCATCCTCAAAGGGGTCAAGAGAACATGTGTAAAGGAAATGATTCACCTTTGTGTATGTGAAGTAGATGTCGCACGTGCCACTTGCCAAACAGACTCTTAACATGGTCATGTCAATAGGATGCTCCGCATCAAAAACCCTACTCCTGCTTTGGTTGATGATGGTGGATAATGGTGGAGAACGCGGCGCTCTTGCCCGGCAGGGTTGTCTCGGGGCGAGAGTGACTATGCGCGTACAAATTTCTAAGGGTCTGAATCCTTTCTATGGTCGCCATCGGCCTCATTTTATAGGTAAAGGGGTCACCACAGTGGAAAATCAGTCTTTACATACTGATTAGATAGCAAACAGTGCTATCTTACCTAACTCTGCAAGCGTACAGAGTGCATTAAATGTGTCGCTTACTGTGACATCATAGAGCGCCCGACAAGCCTTGCCAGGCTGTTTTGCCAACTTCACGCCTGCTCGCTTGACACGTCTCAGGACGGGTGTCATTTGGAGGTGTTTTACGTAGGAAGTGGCTGCCATGTGGTAGGAAACAGCCACTTAGTCACTTAGGGGCTTGACACCGCACTGATCGATGACTTGTGTCCTTGTGAGGTGGTGTAGTGGAGAAGTTTTCCTTTGTAAGCCCCGGCAGGCCTACCGGGACAATCTGGAGGCTTGCTTCTGGGGCAACCCCAACCTTGCCAGGATCGCCAGTCCGGCAAGGGAGATTCTTCCCTTAGTGATATCTTGCTTCTTTGGCTCATCTTGGTCTCCTTGATCTGCACTTTGATCCTTCGTGCTTGGTTTGATCTCGGTGCTGCAATCTTGTCCTTAGGCATGTGCACGGTCTGGGCAATGGACTCAGGGTGTGTTGCACCGACAAGAGCCCCCGGGCCTGGCTCAAACGCGCTGCTGAGCCTCGGTGGGGTAGGCTCTAACCAGTGCACAGGCAAGAGCGTAGAGGTGGCTTCGCCCTTTGAGATTTTCTTTGCTTCTTTGTTAACTTGGGCTCAGGTTAGTTTCTGGTTTTCCCGCAGGTTGTGTAACACCAATTGTAGTGGGGCCACTCTTGTAATGGCCCGTGAATTTCTTTAATGCATGGGCAAGTAACTGCCAATTCACTCTTCCCACCACTCCCTTATTCTTAGCCACGTATGTTGCATGCATTAAGTGGGGTAGGTAAATGGAGGTGCATGGTGCGGGAGAGAACCAAGGCAGGGGCCCGGTCTTCTTGGATTGGTGGAGGAGGGCGGCCGTTGCTCGTCGAGGAATCCCGAACCACCTATAAAAGGTGGGGCGGGGAGGAGCGGAGGCATTCATCCTCACATCCTTCCCCTCCCATCTTCTGCTTCCTGCTGGGTATGCTGAAAGGAAGAGCCCGAGGCCATGCCCCGAGCCCTAGCTTGGGGTTGGCAATGCCAAATGCTTGTGCTAATGCTTGGGGAGTGAGAGAAGGGGATGGTCATGCCTTCGCCGGGGTAGGATCCCATTCTCACCTTCACGCAAGTCTTAGGGGGGGCGCTCAGGCAGCGCGGCGGTAGCACCGGAGGTGGCGACTCTAGTGTGTTCATCTTTGGGCCGCCCGTGTCCGCAATTTTAGTGAGGGGCAACAAAGATTCCACCACGCCGAGGTCCGTAATGGGCACGGGGTGTGGTAGATGATCGTGGCCTAATCCCCATCTTCCTGTGGCGGTGGAGGTAGGTTGCAAAGGTGGTTCTCCATTGGTGAAGGTGGACCCTACCTCCTAGTGCACCGCCCGTCTGGCGCACAGGGGAGCCCTTAGTCCTCATGCATGCTTCCTTAATGAGCGGTGGCTCCATATCTCTGGGGCCATCGGGGACGACCATGCTCTCTATGGAGTTACCCGGAGTGCATGGAGTTTGCCGGTGATACGTCTCCAACATATCTATAATCTTTTATTGTTCCATGCTATTATATTATTTGTTTTGGATGTTTAATGGGCTTTAATATTCTCTTTTATATTATTTATGGGACTAACCTATTAACTAGAGGCCCAGTGCCAGTTTCTATTTTTTTGCCTATTTTAGAGTTGAAGTCTGTAATACCAAACAGAATCCACACGGAATGAAACCTTCGCGATGATCTTTCTTGGACCAAAAGCAAACTAGAAGACTTGGAGTTGAAGTCTGGAATGCCACGAGGCAGCCACGAGCCAGTAGGGCGCACCCAGGGGGCTAGGCACGCCCCCCCACCCTTGTGGGCCCCTCGTAGCTCCATCGACGTACTTCTTCCGCCTATATATACTCTTATACCCTAGAAACATCATAGAGAGCCATGAAACCACTTTTCCACCGCTCCAACCTTCTGTACCCAAGAGATCCCATCTTAGGGCCTCTTTCGGCGATCTACCGGAGGGGGAACCAATCACGGAGGACTTCTACATCAACACCATAGCCTCTCCGATGAAGCGTGAGTAGTTAACCACAGACCTTTGTGTGACGCCCCCGATTCAATCATACACTAATCATACATGCAAACGTGTACGATCAAGATCAGGGACTCACGGGAAGATATCACAACACAACTCTACAAATAAAATAAGTCATACAAGCATCATATTACAAGCCAGGGGCCTCGAGGGCTCGGATACAAGAGCTCGATCATAGACGAGTCAGCGGAAGCAACAATATCTGAGTACAGACATAAGTTAAACAAGTTTGCCTTAAGAAGGCTAGCACAAACTGGCATACAGATTGGAAGAGGCGCAGGCCTCCTGCCTGGTATCCTCCTAAACTTCTCCTGGTCGTCGTCAGCGGGCTGCACGTAGTAGTAGGCACCTCCCGAGTAGTAGTAGTCGTCGTCGACGGTGGTTTCTGGCTCCTGGGCTCCAACGTCTGGTCGCAGCAATCGGGTAGAGAAAAGGGGGGAAAAAGGGGGAGCAAAGCAACCGTGAGTACTCATCCAAAGTACTCGCAAGCAAGGAGCTACACTACATACGTATGCATTGGTATCAATTGGAAAAGAGGGTATCATATGTGGACTGAACTGCAGAATGCCGGAATAAGAGGGGGATAGCTACTCCTATCGAAGACTACACTTCTGGTAACCTCCATCTTGCAGCAGGAGAAGAGAGTAGATGGTAAGTTCACCAAGTAGCATCGCATAGCATAAACCTAACCGATGATCCTCCCCTCGTCGCCCTGTGAGAGAGCGACCACCGGTTGTATCTGGCACTTAGAAGGGTGTGTTTTATTAAGTATCCGGTTCTAGTTGTCATAAGGTCAAGGTACAACTCCAAGTCGTCCTGTTACCGAAGATCACGGCTATTCGAATAGATTAACTTCCCTGCAGGGGTGCACCACATAACCCAACATGCTCGATCCCATTTGGCCGGACACACTTTCCTGGGTCGTGCCCGGCCTCGGAAGATCAACACGTCGCAGCCCTACCTAGGCACAACAGAGAGGTCAGCACGCCGGTCTAAATCCTATGGCGCAAGGGTCTGGGCCCATCGCCCTTTGCACACCTGCACGTTGCGAACGTGGCCGGAAGCAGAACTAGCCCCCTTAATACAAGAGCAGGCTTACGGTCCAATCCGGCGCGCGCCACTCAGTCGCTGACATCACGAAGGCTTCGACTGATACCACGACGTCGAGTGCCCATAACTGTCCCCGCATAGATGGTTAGTGCGTATAGGCCAGTAGCCAGACTCAGATCAAATACCAAGATCTCGTTAAACGTGTTAAGTATCTGCGAACGCCGACCAGGGCCAGGCCCACCTCTCTCCTAGGTGCTCTCAACCTGCCCTGTCACTCCGCCACAAGTAACAGTCGGGGGCCGTTGGGAACCTAGGCCCACCTCTACCAGGATGGAGCCACCTGCCCCTTCAGCCCCCATCTCTGAACAGTATCATAAGTAATGTAACTGTGTAAAGTATATAGTATATGCCCGTGATCACCTCCCGAAGTGATCACGGCCCAGTAGTATAGCATGGCAGACGGGCAAGAGTGTTGGGCCACTGATGGAACACTAGCATCCTATACTAAGCACTAGGATAGCAGGTAATGGTAACAACAGTAGTAGCAAGGACAGGCTATGCATCAGGATAGGAATAACGGAAAGCAGTAACATGCTACACTACTCTAATGCAAGCAGTATAGATAAGAGTAGGAGATATCTGGTGATCAAGGGGGGGGGGGGCTTGCCTGGTTGCTCTGGCAAGAGAGAGGGGTCGTCAACACCGTAGTCGTACTGGGTAGTAGCGGCGTCGGTCTCGGTGTCTAGTGAGAGGAGGGGGAAGATACAATAAATATAATGCAAACAAATGCATGAAGATGCATGACATGACAAAGCGTGATGCTAGGTGTACCCTAACGCGGTACGAGGTGGTACCGGTGAAGGGGTGAAACATCCGGGAAAGTATCCCCCGTGTTTCGCGTTTTCGGACAGATGAACCGGAGAGGGAAAGTTGCGTGTTCGCTATGCTAGGGACGTGTGACGTACGAACGGATTGCATATCCGAATTCGTCTCGTCGTTCTGAGCAACTTTCATGTATAAAGTATTTTCATCCGAGATACGGATTATTTAATATTAATTTTTAAATATTTAATTCATTTTCTGAATTTAATTTAATTCGAAATAAATGTGAATTGCTAGGTGCACCCAGCTCTGGTACACATATGTGTACCAGAGGGGCTGACATGTGGGTCCAAGGGGTCGCAGTTGACCAGTCAAACTTTGACTGGTCAATAGGGGGTGGGTCCCCCTTGTCATATACTATCTTACTAACCTAACAAAGTAAATACACTAATTACGTTATCAGTTTAACTACCAAAGGTTAATTAAGTTAACTAACTCTTTAATTAATTAATAATAATAATAATAATAATAATATTTAATCTTTTTTTCATAAATGTTTCAGGGCGTGGGGCCCCTTTGTCATAGGCCCCTCGGGGCTTAACGGGGCAGGTTAACGGGCGCGGGCGAGGCTGCCCGTTTGGGCGCCCGCCTAGACTAGTGGAGGCGCCGGGGCTTCGTAGCCGGCGGCGAGGTGTGTCGGGTAGCAGGGGCGAGCGTCGGCTGTGGTGCGACGCGCGCGCAGGGGAGCGGCCAAGGCAGTAGGCAGGTGAGCAGCGACACGGTGCGGCAACGACAGAGGCGCGCCTCGGGCGGACGTGCGCGCGTGAGGGCACGACCAGGTCATGCGCGGAGCGGGGCACCGGGCGCGGCAACGGGAGGGCGCGGACGGCGGTTATGACAACGAGATTGAGGGAGGAGGTGGGGGTCGTCGGAGAGGCTCACAGCGGAGCTCGTGGAGGGCTCGGTGAGGCCAGGGGAGGTCGAGGCCGTCCGGCGAGGTGGGGATGAGGACGACGGTTCAAGGCGGCGGTGGTTGGCATCGGTGTGACGAGCATGACGTCCTACGGAGCTCGGGGAGGAGGACGAGGACGCGAGGTCCGGCAAGGTGGCGGTCGATTCGAGCGGCAACGGCGGGGCCTTCGGCGGTGGTGGTGGCGCACGGCGATGACGAGCGGGTGCGGTCCGGTGGGTGGCTCCGGCGATGGCGGTCCGTCGAGGCGCGGCGTCGGGCGAGCAGCAAGGGGCGTCGTTGCCCCCCGATCTAGATCGGGGGAGAGGGAGGAGCGGGGTCGTGGGATCGGGCGACGTTGGGGGCGTGCGCCAGGGGCGATGGGGACGAGGCAAAGTTGCCTCGATCCCGATCTAGACGGGTGAGAGAAGGGGATCATGGGGAGGAGTGGAGAGTGGGATCGGGCTAGGGTTTCATCGGGGTTGGTTATAGGCTAGGGGGAGTTGGGTCGGCTAGCTGGCAGAGGCCGCTGGGCCACGGCCCAGCTGGGGAGGGGGCGTAAAGTTGTTTTCCTTTTATTTTATTTTTGTAATTTTGCTTTACTGTTTTATATTTGTTTCCTATTATTTTAGTTTTTGTAAAATACATACTTAGCATCAAATTTAGTATTTCAGTTTAGTCCACTGTCACAAAAAGTCTAGTCTCCAGATAATTTAGTTTGAAAATTTATTAAGTAGTAAAGGCATTTAAATAATTAGGTTGGCTACTATTTAAGTCATTTTAGTGTAGGTAAGCATTTCAAAAAAGTTTGGTTTCACCACCATAATCACCTATGTATTATCTGGCACGATCCGAACATTTTAGTTTTAATATTTGAAATCTTTTATTGTTTGCTTAATTTTGAATTTGAATTCAAACCGTTTTCGAACTAACGCGAGAGTAGCAACAGTAATCGAAGTGACGTGGCATTATTAGCACAGGTTCACTATAGCATAATTATCCAGACGTCACACTTTGGGTACATAGTTATTAGCCAGATGGCTTCTTCTGTCTCTTTGATTCTCAATACATAGTTCTCCTCGATGTTCTTGGAGATCTATTCGATGTAATACTCTTTTGCGGTGTGTTTGCCGAGATCCGATGAATTGTGGGTTTATGAAAAAGATTATCTATGAATATTATTTGGTTCTTCTCTGAATTCTTATATGCATGATTTGGCATCTTTGCAAGTCTCTTCAAATTGTCGGTTTAGTTTGGCCTACTAGATTGATCTTTCTTGCAATGGGAGAAGTGCTTAGCTTTGGGTTCAATCTTGCGGTGTCCTTTCCTAGTGACAGTAGGGGCAGCAAGGCACGTATTGTATTGTTGCCATCGAGGATAAAAAGATGGGGTTTATATCATATTTCTTGAGTTTATCCCTCTACATCATGTCATCTTGCTTAATGCGTTACTCTGTTCTTATGAACTTAATACTCTAGATGCATGCTGGATAGCAGTCCATGTGTGGAGTAATAGTAGTAGATGCAGAATCATTTCGATCTACTTGACACGGACGTGATGCCTATATTCATGATCACTGCCTTAGATATCTTCATAATTATGCGATTTTCTATCAATTACTCGGCAGTAATTTGTTCACCCACCGTAATACATGTTATCTTGAGAGAAGCCACTAGTGAGACCTATGGCCCCCGGGTATCTTTCTTATTATATTGCATCTCTTTTATTTACATCGCATCTCGTTTACTATTTTGCAGTCCTTACTTTCCAATCTATACAACAAAAATACCAAAAATATTTATCTTACTATCTTTATTAGATCTCACTTTTGCGAGTAATCGTGAAGGGATTGACAACCTATTTATCATGTTGGTTGCATGGTTCTTGATTGTTTGTGCAGGTACTAGGTGACTTGTGCGTTGTCTCCTACTGGATTGATACCTTGGTTCTCAAATCCGAGGGAAATACTTATGCTACTTTGCTGCATCACCGTTTCCTCTTCAAGAGAAAACAAACACGTGCTCAAGAGGTAGCAAGAAGGATTTCTGGCACCGTTGCCGGGGAGATCTACGCCAAGTCAAGACATACCAAGTACCCACCATAAACTCTTCTCCCTCGCATTACATTATTTGCCATTCGCCTCTCATTTTCCTCTCCCCCACTTCACAAAGATTTGCCCTTTTCTTTCGCCCTTCTTCTGTTCGATCCTGTGTTACCATGTGCCTTCTTTTTTGCTTGCATCTTCGCTTGCTAAGAGTTTATGGAGCCCCATCCACTTGCTAACCTTTTTAAAGGATCCAATTATGATGAACCTATTGCTACTGAGTTGAGTGCACTAGATTATCTTTACGGAGTTTTTCTTGAAATCCGTGAATTTGAAAATTGTGATGAAGTGCTTTATAAAGTGATTCATGATAGATCCTTGAATAAAAAGCGTGATTGCAGTGATGTTACTATAAATTCTATTAATGCAATTGTGCTAATAATATGCAAAACCTAAGCTTGGGGATGCTAATTTTGCAATGTCTACTACTTGTTGCAATAATCATGATTGGGGTGATTCTTCTTATGATCTTGAAAATTTATTTAAGCCCCATGATGAATATGAGATTGATAATAATGCTTGCAATAATACTGAAAGTGGGTTTGGAAGAGTGTTAACTTTAGATCCCACATATTTGGATAATGTTCAATCTTATGAAGTTTTTGATAAAATTGGGTTCAGAGAGGTCATGACTTTATTTTATGATAATGCCACTATTTCGGAAGAGTGTCAACTTTGCATGCATGTGGATCATGAAGAGAAAATTTTATGTGATAGTTATATTGTTGAAATTGATTTTGATCCTACATGTAATTATTATGAGAGAGGAAAATATGGTTGTAGAAATTTTCATGTTACAAAATGACCTCTCATTAGGTTGAGATTGCTATTGTTTCTTTCTTCTTCCTTGCATATGGTGGTTTTTGCTTGTCTTCATAATCTGTTTGCTTATGAAATCCCTATGCATAGGAAGCATTTTCGAAATAAACTTTTTTATCATATGTTTTATGATGCTCTCTTTGTGCTTCAATTATTTTTCTTTCATGTGAGCATAATTGAAATCTCAATGCTTAGCTAGGGGCGTTAAACGATAGAGCTTGTTGGGAGGAAACCCAAATTTATTTTTGCTCTTTGCTTTTTGCTCCTGTTTAGTAATAAATAATTCATCTAGCCTCTGTTATGATTGTGTTATTTATGTTTTAATTAGTTTTTGTGCCAAGTACACCCTTAAGGATATTCTTGGGTGATTGTTGTTTGATCTTGCTGATAAAAATAGAAAGTATGCGCTCACTGTGACACCCCAAAATTTTGACCTTGTTTTAATGAATTAAAATTTTGCCAGGAATTAAAACTTTGAATTTCTGAGCTCCCTTTTGATTTTGTTTAATCATTTTCTACCCTGTTGTGATGAGTTTTTCCCAAAGTGAAAATCTTTCAAATATGTTGTTGGACTTATTTAATCTCTCAAGAGAAACTTTTCCTTATTTAATATAACTAATTAAATAATTAAGTTGCTTGATCTTCACTTTCTTGAAAATCATTTTTCAAGGTTAAGTGGCCATATTTGAACTACAATCATTTGATAAATTCACTTAAAATTTCCACAAAAATTTGGAGATGTCATGTCATGTCTACAAATAACTTTTGTGCAAAAACATCCTTATTTCATGAAATATTTTGAGCTCTACAACCAATTTTGTTCTCTGGTCCAGTGGACAATTTTGCACTACAACTCTTTTAAATAATTCCTTCTAGCCTCCACCAAAATTATGGGATATTGGTGGTAGCATATGATTCAACATTTTGCAAAAACCTAATGCTGTTCTTTGAAAAATTTGAGTGAATCAACCTCATTTTTATTCTGGTCCAACTTGAGGATTTGTACAGCAACTACATCTTGAGTTGCTCCTTTACCCATGATTCTTTCTCCTACTTGTAGTCCTCCATGTTAAACCCTTAAGTCCAGGAGCATGCACCCATTGGTTCATTTTTGGTTCATGAAATAATGCCATTTATCTTCTGTCCAGAATTGAAGTTTTGCAAAACTTGCACTAACAAGTTTCTGCTTTTGGCCAACTAACCTCACCACCTTCTCATTCATCTAAGGAGACCCTGATCTGGAGAGTTTGGCAACTCCAAGAAAAGCCTAGGTGCCTGTGGCATTTTATCAAACACCCTGTGTGCATGGCCAGATTTGGCATGGATTCAAGTTTGCATTGTAAACATGGCCACCTGACCTAACCACCATGCCCATTTCCCCTCTATCTAACCCTAACCTAGCCATGTTTCTTCCCAGCCTCAAGCGCGACCTCTAGCGTGCTCTGGCATTGTGTCGAGCACATCCCGTGCGTGCCCAGAGCGCGAGCAGAGCGTGCGTTTGGCACGCGTTTTGCACATGCCGCGCCCGAGCCAACACGCTGGCCCCCTGGCTTTGGCCCACTCGGCAGCACCTCGCCACGCACGTCCCTCCTCACCGCTACGCGCCAAGCCGCCCCTCGCCACGCCCGACAGGCCAGGAGCTAGCCGCCACGGCCGCCGACAGCCCCTGCTTCGTTCAGCGCCGCCAAGCCCCTCCCGCTCGCCACCTGGCCCCTGGAACAGCGCGAGCTTATCCGCAGCCATGTACGCTAGCGCTCGTCGCCGCCACGATGCCCTGCAGCTACAGAAAGACGGTCGCCAGCGAGCTCATCCACGGCCGCCGCTGAACCGCCTCGACTCGCCTATTTAAGGAGCAATGAGCTCATCTCTGCACGCAGGCAGTCCCAAGCCACCTCCCGAGGACCCCCATTGGCAGCCAGTCGACCCGGGGAGGCCTTCTTCCTCATCTCCGGCAACCGCAGCCGCCGCCACCGCCCCGGCCATTCCGGCACCACCAGGGCCTCCCCTCTCCATTCTCTTCGCCAGAAACTTCCTCATCCTCCCGTGAACCCATCCCCCTACTCAATCTTGATCGGGAACCACCGTAGCCCCAAATCCACCTTGCTCCCGAAGCTTCCCTCCGTCGCGGAGCTCGCCGCCGGCGATTTCCTCCACTTCCAGCGACCCTACGACTATCGGAGTGACCACCTCGGCCCCCTGAGTCCGCTGGTGGCCTCAGCTTTCCGAACGGAGCCACCGTTCGCCGGCGATGATCGCCGGAGCCCCGCTCCACTCGGGCAGAGGAGGGAGACGACGCGGGCGACTGGTCAGACCTGACCAGTGGGCCAGGCGGGCCCACCGTCAGTGACCCAGTGCCGGTCCACGTGGGCTAAGTGAAAGCGCAAAACCTCCAGTACGTTTTCCCCGCTTCGAAAGCGTATTACCCTCTGAAACGTTTTCTTTTCTGTTTTATTTTAAATAACAGGTTTTGACCAAATCTTTGACTGGCTATAACTTTTTAAATATAACTCCAAATGAGTTGATTCTTTTTCCTACCTTCCTCAAATTTGGTCTAGTTTATTTTAAGATTTTGTTTGAAAAATTTTCCAAACAACTTTTTGTACTGTTTTTGAAACGTGTGTTGATTCAAATATTTTTTAAAATAGGATTTTGGAGAGAGAGAAGAAACTTTCAAAAGTTTTGGAGAGCACCTCACCCCTCCACAACTTAAAGGCAAGCATTCTGAACCCTGGTATAATGTTTTTGGTGTGCTATTTGACATGTTTATAACACCACCTTATTTCGGAGGACTTGTTATTTTATGTGATATGATCATATGCATGGAAGCATGTCAGTGATTTCCTTGCTGTTGGAAATGAATATTTTTGTGATGATAATCATCCTCATATGCCTTGCATGCATGCCGGAAAGGAATCCGGGAAAGCCTCGGCCTTGGGTAGGCATGAGCTTGTCACCGGTCCCCGTCGGGACGGTTATGTCCGGTATGGCATGGTAAGGTATATTGAGTGGTGATTTCGTCGGTTGTAATATATTTGATATACATGTCATGCAGGAAACTTATAAACCTCCTGAGTCGACTGCAGATCGAGTCTTGTTCCAGTAACCCCCATACTTGCCTCGTACTACCACTCGTCCCTGCCGCAGGTAGGGTATGGTTCAGTAAGTCGTCAACCCCTTTCCAGCACACACCATACAGAGAGGCCATGGTGGAAGATATCGGTTGTAGCCGGTAGGTAGGCCACCGGGTCCGGGGGCATGGGTGTTTCCGGTTGGGACCGAGAGGGGAGGCCACCCCTTAGAGCGCGCGATATAAATTTGATCCCATGCTACGCGAGGTTGTAGCCTCCCCACTTAGAGTTTTGCTTAACAAGTGTCGTGGGTGATTCCAGACACCGATGAGTTAAGCTGGTGTGTGCAAGTTAGGCGTGTTTTCTACTAAAAGGTCGTAGACGGAATTAGTCCCGATGGACTAAAGGAATCCGTTACTCGTGGGTAAAGATTGCACCCTCTACAGAGATTAAAACCGATTCAAATAGCCGTGTCCATGATTAAGGATTACAGTCTGGGATGGGTCAAGTGTTGGTCTTAGTGTCGGTCTTCAGAGGTGAAATTGTTAAACCAAACTTGGATACTGACCGGTGACTTGTGAGGACAATGATTATTATTTTGTGATGGACTAACCTGTTGTATTATTTGTATTATCAAGTATCCCTGGGATGGTTCTACCCCCGGGATATTCATGGTGATTATTTATTTCTAAGCCCGGTTAAATGTTTATTCTTGTGAATGGACTAACCCGTTTATTATCATGAACTGAATATTTATTATGAGTATTATTTACTTGTGAATAAAGCTCTTTCCGTGATGTCGCTCAGACGTCCGACTGTGGCATTTCTTTTAAAGCCCTTTCTGTGATGTCGCTCAGACGTCCAACTGTGGCATTTCTTTTAAAGCCCTTTCTGTGATGTCGCTCAGACGTCCGATTGTGGTATTTATTTTAAAAGCCCTTTCTGTGATGTCGCTCAGACGTCCGACTGTGGCATTTCTTTTAAAGCCCTTTCTGTGATGTCGCTCAGACGTCCGACTGTGGCATTTCTTTTAAAGCCCTTTCTGTGATGTCGCTCAGACGTCCGACTGTGGCATTTCTATTAAAGCCCTTTATGTGATGTCGCTTAGACGTCCGACTGTGGCATTTCTTTTAAGGCCCTTTTTGTGGTGTCGCTAACACAGGCATTTTTTTCACTCCATTATTGCTTATTTATGTTGCATATTAATAACCCGCTTGCATGCATAAAAGATATTTTATTTGTGATGATAATCATCCTCATATGCCTTGCATGCATGCCGGAAAGGAATCCGGGAAAGCCTCGGCCTTGGGTAGGCATGAGCTTGTCACCGGTCCCCGTCGGGACGGTTATGTCCGGTATGGCATGGTAAGGTATATTGAGTGGTGATTTTGTCGGTTGCAATATATTTGATATACATGTCATGCAGGAAACTTATAAACCTCCTGAGTCGACCGCAGATCGAGTCTTGTTCCAGTAAGCCCCATACTTGCCTCGTACTACCACTCGTCCCTGCCGCAGGTAGGGTACGGTTCCGTAAGTCGTCAACCCCTTTCCAGCACACACCATACAGAGAGGCCATGGTGGAAGATATTGGTTGTAGCCGGTAGGCAGGCCACCTGGTCCGGGGGCATGGGTGTTTCCGGTTGGGACCGAGAGGGGAGGCCACCCCTTAGAGCGCGCGATATAAATTTGATCCCATGCTACGCCGTGTTTTCTACTAAAAGGCCATAGACAGAATTAGTCCCGATGGACTAAAGGAATCCGTTACTCGTAGGTAAAGAGTACACCCTCTGCAGAGATTAAAACCTATTCGAATAGCCGTGTCCATGATTAAGGATTACAGTCTGGGATGGGTCAAGTGTTGGTCTTAGTGTCGGTCTTCGGAGGTGAAATTGTTAAACAAACTTGGATACTGACCGGTGACTTGTGAGGACCATGATTATTATTTTGTGATGGACTAACCTGTTGTATTATTTGTGTTATCAAGTATCCCTGGGATGGTTCTACCCCCGGGATATTCATGGTGATTATCTATTTCTAAGCCCGGTTAAATGTTTATTCTTGTGAATGGACTAACCTGTTTATTATCATGAACTGAATATTTATTATGAGTATTATTTACTTGTGAATAAAGCTCTTTCCGTGATGTCTCTCAGACGTCCAACAGTGGCATTTCTTTTAAAGCCCTTTCTGTGATGTCGCTCAGACGTCCGACTGTGGCATTTCTTTTAAAGCCCTTTCTGTGATGTCGCTCAGACGTCCGATTGTGGTATTTCTTTTAAAAGCCCTTTCTGTGATGTCGCTCAGACGTCCGACTATGGCATTTCTTTTAAAGCCCTTTCTGTGATGTCGCTCAGACGTCCGACTGTGGCATTTCTTTTAAAGCCCTTTCTGTGATGTCGCTCGGACGTCCGACTGTGGCATTTCTATTAAAGACCTTTATGTGATGTCGCTCAGACGTCCGACTATGGCATTTATTTTAAGGCCCTTTTTGTGGTGTCGCTAACACAGGCATTTTTTTTTCACTCCATTATTGCTTATTTATGTTGCATATTAATAACCCACTTGCATGCATAAAAGATATTTTATTTGTGACTAACGATGTGATCATAGAATATTTCAGTGCATAGATATCAATTATATTATCCCAGTGCTCATTATGTTTGCGAGTACATTCAAAGTACTCACTGGCTTGTCCCTGGCTATTGTCTTGGCCAGATTTCTGCATGGAGAGGAGCGTTGTGATGATAGCCCCGGAAATTAAGCAACGGTGATAGCAGCCACGCGAAGATAGGAGTTAACCTGGTCAGCTGTTCCCGTGGGAAATGGAGTCCCATAGACACTGTTGACTCACAAACCGCTTCTGCCATCAACCACTAGAAAACCATTTGATGTACTCACAGGACACAATGGTCTTGTACTACACATTTTGTACTTTTGCTTGGAATTTCTGTAACAAGTTGGTGCCTCATCAGCTAACAGTAATCCTGGGGCTGGTGAGCACAACGGCCATTTTCTGGAAATTTATGTCCGGAAAACCGGTCGTGACACTCACGACAATAATTTTCATTTTTTACCAGAGAGCAATAAAATACCAATTCCAACTGCAGTAGATCAATATACAAATTATCCTGGTCTTCCTAATTTTACCCAATTTTTGGAGTTACAGAAGTACTCGAAACCTCCAGATTTCTACAGACTGTTCTATTTTGACAGATTCTGTTTTTCGTGTGTTGTTTGCTTATTTTGATGAATCTATGGCTAGTATCGGGGGGTATGAACCATAGAGAAGTCGGAATAGAGTAGATTTAACACCAATATAAATAATGAATGAGTTAATTACAGTACATTAAAGTGGTGGTTTTCTTTCTTATACTAACGGAGCTCATGAGATTTTCTGTTGATGTTTTGTGTTGTGAAGTTTTCAAGTTTTTGGGCAAAGATTTGATGGATTTTGGAATAAGGATGGGAAAGATCCTGAGATTGGGGATGTCCAAGGCACCCCCAAGGTCAAATTCAAGGACAACCAAAAGCCTAAGTTGGGGATGCCCCGAAAGGCATCCCCTCTTTCGTCTTCGTCTATCGGTAACTTCACTTGAGGCTATATTTTTATTCACCACATGATATATGTTTTGCTTGGAGCGTCTTGTATTGAGTCTTATATTTTTAGTTTACCACAATCATCCTTGCTGTACACACCTTTTGGAAGAGACATGCATGAATCGTAATTTATTAGAATACTCTATGTGCTTCAGTTATATCTTTTGAGCTAGATAATTTTGCTCTAGTGCTTCACTTATATCTTTTTAGAGCACGGTGGTGGTTCTATTTTATAGAAATTATTGATCTCTCATTCTTCACTTATATTATTTTGAGAATATTTTAGAACAGCATGGTAATTTTTTTGGCTATAAAATTGGTCCTAATATGATGGGCATCCAAGATGGGTATAATAAAAACTTTCATATAAAGTGTGTTGAATACTATGAGAAGTTTGATTCTTTATGATTGTTTTGAGATATGAAGATGCTGATACTAGAGTCATGCTACTTGAGTAGTTGTGAATTTGAGAGATACTTGTGTTGAAGTTTGTGATTCCCGTAGCATGCACGTATGGTGAACCATTGTGTGATGAAGTCAGAGCATGACTTAGTTTTTGATTGTCTTCCTTATGAGTGGCGGTCGGGGACGAGCGATGGTCTTTTCCTACCAATCTATCCCCCTAGGAGCATGCACATAGTACTTCATTTCGATAACTAATAGATTTTTGCAATAAGTATGTGAGTTCTTTATGATGAATGTTGAGTCCATGGATTATGCGCACTCTCACCCTTCCACATTTGCTAGCCTCTCTAGTACCGCGCAACTTTCGCCGGTACCATCAACCCACCATTTTTTTTCCTCAAAACGGCCACCATACCTACCTATTATGGCATTTCCATAGCCATTCCGAGATATATTGCCAAGCAAGTTTCCATTGTTCTGTTTATTATGACACGCTCCATCATTGTCATATTGCTTTGCATGATCATGTAGTTGACATCGTATTTGTAGCAAAGCCACCATTCATAATTTTTCATACATGTCACTCTTGATTCATTGCACATCCCGGTACACCGCCGGAGGCATTCACATACAATCATATTTTGTTCTAATTATCGAGTTGTAAGTAAATAAAAGTGTGATGATCTTCATTATTAGAGCATTGTCCCAATGAGGAAAGGATGATGGATACTATGATTCCCCCATAAGTCGGGATGAGACTCCGGACGAAAAATAAAAAAGAAGAGAAAAAGATGCCATAAAAAAGAGAAGAGGCCCAAATAAAAAAATGAGAGAAAAAGAGAGAAGGGACAATGCTACTATCCTTTGTCCACACTTGTGCTTCAAAGTAGCACCATGATCTTCATGATAGAGAGTCTCCTATATTGTCACTTTCATATACTAGTGGGAATCTTTCAGTATAGAACTTGGCTTGTGTATTCCAATGATGGGCTTCCTCAAAATGCCCTAGGTCTTCGTGAGCAAGCGAGTTGGATGCACACCGACTTAGTTTCTTTTTGAACTTTCATACACTTATAGCTCTAATGCATCCGTTGCAAGGCAATCCCTACTCACTCACTCACCAAATGGAATCCAGTCAGAATGAAACCTTCATGATGATCTTTCTTGGACCAAAAGCAAACGAAAAGACTTGGAGTTGATGTCTGGAGTGCCACGAGGCGGCCACGGGGCAGGAGGGCGTGCCCACGGGGGTAGGCACGCCCCCACCCTCGTGAGCCCCTCATAGCTCCACCGACGTACTTATTGCGCCTATATATATACTCTTATACCCTAGAAACATCATAGAGAGCCACGAAACCACCTTTCCACCGCTACAACCTTCTGTATGCGTGAGATCCCATCTTGGGGCGTCATCCAGCGATCTGCCGGAGGGGGAACCGATCACGGAGGGCTTCTACATCAACACCATAGCCTCTCCGATGAAGTGTGAGTATTTTACCACATACCTTTGGGTCCATAGTTATTAGCTAGATGGCTTCTTCTCTCTCTTTGATTCTCAATACAAAGTTCTCCTCGATGTTCTTGGAGATCTATTCGATGTAATAATCTTTTGCGGTGTGTTTGCCGAGATCCGATCAATTGTGGGTTTATGAACAAGATTATGTATGAATATTATTTGGTTCTTCTCTGAATTCTTATATGCATGATTTGGTATCTTGGCAAGTCTCTTTGAATTATCAGTTTAGTTTGTCCTACTAGACAGATCTTTCCTGCAATGGGAGAAGTGCTTAGCTTTGGGTTCAATCTTGTGGTGTCCTTTCCCAGTGACAGCAGGGGCAGCAAGGCACGTATTGTATTGTTGCCATCAAGGAAAAAAAAGATGGGGTTTATATCATATTGCTTGAGTCTATCCCTCTACATCATGTCATCTTGCTTAATGCGTTACTCTATTCTTATGAACTTAATACTCTAGATGCATGCTGGATAGCGGTCAATGTGTGGAGTAGTAGTAGTAGATGCAGAATCGTTTCGATATACTTGACATGGATGTGATTCCTATATTCATGATCATTGCCTTAGATATCTTTATAATTATGCGATTTTCTATCAATTGCTCGGCAGTAATTTGTTCACCCACCGTAATACATGTTATCTTGAGAGAAGCCACTAGTGAAACCTATGCCCCCGGGTCTCTTTCTTATTATATTGCATCTCTTTTATTTACATCACATCTCATTTAGTATTTTGCAATCTTTACTTTCCAATCTATAAAAAAATACCAAAAATATTTATCTTACTATCTTTATTAGATCTCACTTTTGCGAGTGACCGTGAAGGGATTAACAACCCCTTTATCATGTTGGTTGCAAGGTTCTTGATTGTTTGTGCAGGTACTAGGTGACTTTTGCATTGTATCCTATTGGATTGATACCTTGGTTCTCAAAACTGAGGGAAATACTTACACTACTTTGTTGTGTCAGCCTTTCCTCTTCAAGGGAAAACCAATGCATGCTCAAGAGGTAGCAGCTAGCGACACCATTGTCTTCGTTTGGGCTTCCGGCAGCACCACCATTCGCACCAGCCCTCCGATTTCTTCCTCCTAGCCTGGGAACAGTGCCATCCTCATCCTGGGGAGGCGCCGAATCCCAGCCAGGCCTTCCCTCCACCTTCTTCGTCTTCGAAGAAGGAGAGGAAAAAATGAAGGCATCACAGGCATTTTATCTTTTTTTAATCAAAAATCTATAGGCACTTGCCAAATTTTAGTTCAAATTATGTAATCTCTTGAACCCATGTTTGTATACTGTAAGGTATGTACTTGTTTGTTTGTCATATTAATGAAAAAGATAAACCTTGCCAGGGACTCGTGCATGTAATGTGTCCATGCAGAGGTGGGATGCGTCTATACTTTTAAGTAAACAAGTTTCCCCTGGCAGGCTATCTGGCCGGTACCCTCAGTTTTGTTGCCGCTGAGCTAGGCTTACCGGGTACAAATCATAAAGAGAGACCAGCCCCCCGCCAGACCTTTTTCATCACAGGCCACTGCGACCATCCTGACTGAAGCAATGTTCGAGTCAAAGGATGGGAGCACCTAAGTTTCAAAAGGCAGCGAGGTCTTCTTATGCACAAGTCCTTACTTACAGAACACGTATGGGTAAGAGAAAGAACTTATCTGTTTGGATTGCCGGGGATCATAGTCTAGACTCATCTTCTCATCTCCCCTTGGGGCCCAAGTCCATGGCAGGAACCTGTAGTTTATGCAGACGAAAATGATGCCAGATGCGATCTCATCTACATCAAACACGCGATGCTCATGATATGCTTACACATGCATGCAACTTTTTGGGGGGCCTCGGCGCTTCATTTATTTCTCTGTTGCTCAGGGTCTGCGCCTGGCTTTGTACAAGGGGTTACATGCAACTGAGGCAAAGCCTGTACAAAAGGGTGGCGGCCAGGCAAGGCCCGACAGCCGCGCCTTACAGGTAGAACTTGCGGAGATCCTCAATATTCCATGAGTTTTCCAATTGAATGCCATCTCCGATTTACAGACGGACTGCGTCAGGTCTGGTGACTCGTACTACCCAGTAAGGTCCTTCCCACTTCGGCATCAACTTGTTTGTACCCTTGGCGGAGACTGGACCCGACAGCGGTGACAACTTGATTGAACGCGCCTAAGGACAAGGTCGCCTTCCTCAAAACACCGGGCACGAACCCTGCGGCTATGACGGTGATGTAGGGCTTGCTAGTAGCATGCAGCACGCGTAGCAGCCCGGAGACAGTTCTCCTCGAGAAGCACAGCGCCGTCATGCCGATGCTGTTCCCGCGCTCCTTCATCGTAGGCAAGCACTCAAGGTGACCCATAAATGAGTTTCATGGGGATATCTACTTCTGCCCCATAGACTAGGGAGAAGGGAGTCTTCCCCGTAGCTCGATTTAGTGTCGTTCTGAGGGACCAAAGAACCACCGGCAGCTCGTTGATCCATCGCCTGCCGCACTTCTACAAATTATCAATTGTTCTCGCCTGGAGCCCTCGCAACACTTCAGCATTCGCCTTCTCAGCTTGTCCATTGCTTTTGGGATGTGCAATGGAGGCAAATGAGATCTTGCTTCCGAGGGCATGAACATTTTGCATGAAGGCACGACTTGTGAACTGAGTGTCGTTGTCGGTGATGATCCAGGCAGGGACCCCGAAGTGGCACACCAATCCTTTCAAGGACTTGATAGCTGACTGGGTAGTCACCTTTCTCACAGCTTCTACTTCCGGCCACTTTGTAAACTTATCGATTGCAACGAACAAGAATTGAGAGCCCCCGGCAGCTCGGGGGAAAGGGCAAGGATATCGAGCCCCCAGACCGAAAACGGCCATGACAAAGGGGTTGTCTAAAGAGCTTGGGCAGGCAGATAGATAATCTTGGAATGGAACTAGCAGGCTTCACACTTGGTGACTAGCTCGACCACATCTTGGAAGGTTGTGGGCCAATAGAATCCTTGCCGGAATGCTTTCCCAACTAAAGCCCTTGATCCAATGTGGGAGCCGCACATGCCTCTGTATATTTTTGGCAGGAGTTCCTTTCCTTCTTCCCGTCAAATGCACTTCAATTTCACACCGTTCGGCCTTCTTTTGTATAGTGTGTCATCGACAAACTGATACATACTGGCCCTCCGGGCTACTCTTTCCGCTTCTTCTTGCTCTTCGAGAATTTCTTCGATTTGGAGGAAATGAACTATGTGCCTTGCCCAAGTTCGAGGCTGGGGCTTGGCAACGAGGACTAGTGGCACCTCCTCCTTCGCGGGAGCGCACCCTTCGGCCACGAGGACCGATGGTCTGGTGGGAGGGGTAGCTCAGCAGCTAAAGGGCAGTTGTTCCCGTCAAGCTCTCTGTCGGGAGCCATAGAAGGCTCTACCAGGAGAGGCTTGCTGGAGTCTAGTTTCCTCCTTTTCCGGGCGATTGTTGCCGGGGATACGGAGGGCTGAGTAAGATGGAGAACAAAAGTTCCTAGTACGACAGGAAACTTCTGCGCAGCGCACTTCAATAGATGATCTGTAATGTTGTTTTGTGCACGGGGCACGAGCTCTGTTTGCAATCCGTCGAAGCACTCCTCTAGTCTTCTCACTTCCTTGACGTATGCCTCCATCAATGGACTTTGGTAATCCTTGTTGACTTGTCTCACCACAATTTGTGAATCTCCTCGAATGATCAGCTTCTTAATCCCCAATTCGGTGTCAATCCTGAGACCGGCAAGGAGCCCTTCATACTTTGTTGTATTGTTGGTCGCCTCCTCCCGGGGAAATGCATCTGGACGGCGTACTTCAGGTGCTTCCATGTGGGAGCAACGAGAAGCACGCCAGCCCCTACACCATGTAGGGAGAAGGCACCATCAGAATACATGATCCATTATTGGGGTGCTTCCTTGCCGGGGATATCTATCTCAAGTACTTCTTCATCAGCGGTTGGCATCCATTCTGCAATAAACTCTGCCAACACCCTTCTCTGAATTGTTGATGTGCTCTCAAACTTCAGGCCAAAGCTGGATAACTCCAATGCCCACTCCACTATTCTGCCGGTAGCCTCGGGGTTTCGGGGTATCCTTTGCAAAGGAAAAATGGGTGACAACCGTTTTCTCGTGGGCTTGGAAGTAGTGGCGCAACTTCCTTGAGGCCATGACTAGGCCAAAATCAATTTTTGCATGCTAGAATACCAGGATCTAGCCCCCTGCAATAGGGAGCTGACAAAGTATACTGGGTGCTGCACCACTTTCTTCCTTGTCGCATCCTTGGGGTTGCCTCCGCTCCCGTGATCTTCTTTGTCCTGATCCACATCTGGCCTTGCCGGGCTGTTCTCACTCTCCCCCCCGGAAGGGACACAAGCTGAGGCTGCTGCCTCTTCCACTTCCCGCTGCACCACTAGTGCTGCACTAACCACTTGATTAGTTGCCGCCAGGTATAGCAGAAACGGCTCTTGTGGTTTGGGAGCAACCAAAGTGGGCACAGAGGAGAATTAGGTCTTCTAATCTTGCTGCAGCGTCTGCTTCTGGAGTCCACTTCTGGGTCCTACTTTCTTCAGGATCTTGAAGAACGGCAAGGCGAGCTCGACAGACTTGTAGATGAACCTGCTAAGCGCGCAATGCACCCTGTCAAACGCCTCACATCCTTAACTGTCTTAGGTTCCTGAATCTGCTCGATAGCCTTGATCTTATCGGGGTTGGCCTCTATCCCGCAGTGGGACACGAAGAAACCAAGTAGCTTGCTGGAGTGAATGCCAAACACACACTTCTCCAGGTTCAGCTTCAAGTTGATCTTGCACATATTAGCAAACGTCTCTTCTAAATCCTGGATGAGGGTTGATCTATCCTTGGTCTTGACCACATTGTCATCCATATAAGATTCAATGTTCTTGTGCAACTGTGATTCGAAACCAATCTGGACTGCTCTTGCAAAAGTGAACCCAGCACTCTTCAACCCGAAAGGCATGCGCACGAAGCAGTATGTGCCACATGAGGTGATGAAATGAGGTCTTCTCTTCATCTTCCTTGGACATGAAAATTTGATGATATCCAGAGTATGCATCCAGAAAGGAGAGAAAATCACATCCTGAAGTGGAATCCACAACCTGGTCGATGCGCGACAAGGGAAATGGGTCCTTCGGGCAGGCCTTGTTAAGATCCGTGAAATTATGCAAAGCCTCCATTTTCCGTTAGCTTTGCGTACGACCACTGGGTTTGCTAACCATGTTGGATGTAGTACTCCTTTGACCAAACCAGCTGCCTAAAGTTTCTTGATCTCCTCGGCAATGAACTGCTACCCCTCCAAGGCCTGCTTTCGAACCTTCTGCTTAACGAACCGGGCATGTGGGCAGACGGTAAGGTGGTGCTTGATTACCTCTCTGGGAACACCGGGGATATCAGATGGTTGCCAGGCAAACACATCGACATTCGCCCCCAGGAAGGCAATGAGCGCGCTTTCCTATTTGTCATCAAAGGTGGCACTGATAGTGAAAGTACTATCAGCGCCAGCCAGCCCTGCCGGGACCTTTTTCACATGGGGTGCAACAGCCTTGGATCACTTGCTATAGGAACTCTCTGGAAAGTCACCAACAGGCGCACCATACTCCAAAGAGGTACGCTTCCCGGATTCCTTGTTGGCGTTCCTGCTAGCCTTCTTCTTTCATTTGCTTTCCTTGGTGGGAACTGCAGCGTCAGCGGCCTCTGCCACGACTACTTCCCGGTACATCTTATACACACAAATAATTGCATCCTTGTCATCTGACGGAACGAAAATGACGCCCATCGGCCCTGGCATCTTCAAGGTGTTGTAGGCATAGTGGGACACCGCCATGAATTTGGCCAGGGCTGGGTGCCCAAGGATTCCATTGTACGGCAGGGGGAGATCGATCACGTCAAACACAACCTTCTCAGTCCGATAGTTCAACTCTCCTCCGAACATCACTGGTAACATGATCTTTCCCTTAGGTGACTCCTACCAGGGTTGATTCCCTAAAATGTGCCCGTGACCTTGAGCTCTTCCTCTGCTATCTGGAGTCTGCTGATGACCTTTGGGGAAATCAGATTCAACCCGGCCCCGCCATCAACCAACACCTTTGTGACTTTGAGGTTGCGGATTGTTGGTGAGACCAACAACGGCAAACACCCTACAACGGTGATGCGGTCAGGGTGGTCCTCTTCGTCAAAGATGAGGGGCGTGCATGACCACTTGAGCGGCTTCCGAGAGTCTGTCATTGGCTCCACGACATTAACTACACGTGCCCACTATTTAAGCTGGTGGTGAGAGGAGTGCAAGGATGCACCCACATCAATGCACAGGACGTCAGTGGCCCTCTAGAATTCCTGCTCGCTGGTTTCCTCTTCATCCCATCCATCACTTTCATCATTGCAATCCTCCTTCTCCCGGCCGCCGGTAGGTTTTCCTTGATTTCGAGGAGCCTTGCCAGGGCGACTTGCTTCGCCAGCTCGGCCCTTCCCGCCAGCACCATTCTGACTTTTCTCCTTGTCACACTTCTCATACTCAGCCGTCTACTTCTTGATGAGCTATTCAACTTGATGCACTCCTAGAGATCATGGCCCTTGGTCCGATGAATCTTATAGTACAGCCCATCACCTTTCCCAGCCTTCTCGGTAGCCGCACCCTCCCGGCAATTAGTGCACATGGCAACTTCCTAGGTGAGGGCTTCGGCCTTAGCCTTCTTGCCGGTACTAGGTGTGCGCGATCCCTCAATGGTCATTACTACCTTATCCTTGCGCCTCTTATTGCACTTCTTGTTCTTCTTCTTTTGACTGGTGCCCTCATTGTCATCCTCTGAGTCGATGTCGACGCCATCTTCCTCTCCAGGGAGTTTCCTCCCCTCCTCCACCCGAGCAAACTTGTCCACCAAGGTGTAAAGCTCCTTCATAGTCTAGGGGCAACCAAACGTTCATCTTGGAATGTATCCGACGGTTGCACATGTTGGACTGGAACACAGCTATCAGAGCTGCTAGGTGGATATCTGGAATATTTCTGTGGACTCGGCTAAACCTCTGCATGTACTTCCATAGAGTCTGTCCTTCCTTCTGCGGGATAAACTACAAATCACTAGGCCCTCCTGGTTCTTCGTGGCCACCCGTGAAGGCACCAACGAACTCATGGCACAGGTCAGCCTTGGTCGAGTTGGAGTTCTTCGGCGGGTGCATTAGCCAAGACCTCACGTTTGGCTTGAGCGCCAAAGGGAAGTAGTTGGCAAAACCCTTCTCCTCTCTTCCCCCGGCAGCTTGAACAACGATGGTGTAGATGCTCAAGAACTCTGTCGGGTTCGGTATCCCATCAGACTTCTCTAGTATCTCTGGCTTGAACATGCGAGCGGATGGCAAACGCACTTGCCGCAACTCACAGGTGAAGGCAGGGCACCCATCCTCAAAGGGCAGGTACCCGCCTCCGCCGTGTGTGGGCTCATCGATGTCGGGGCCATCGCACCCATTGGACTGGCGGTGGTTGTCGCGGCGCTGCTCGATGGTGAAGCGCGTGCCTTCCGGGACTCGCCGTCAGCCTTGATGTGCTCGAGGATCAGATGAAGCCACCAAGACGTCATCAAGCTCTTGGTAGCGCAGCCCTCGTGCTGGTTGCCACGGTGGGGATTGTACCGTGGGGGTGGCCCCTTCCGCACGGCTAGCAGCGTTGGCTACCGTCGTCGTCTAGGAAGGCCGCGGCGGGCCATCTCACTATGAGCCTCCAGCCTTGCCAAAGCCAACCAGACTCTGAATGGTGGCTCTCCACTCATCCATCTGATCAGTTGCCGTTGGAAACCTCAGCAGCAGCTGGGCCCGTGCTATGGCCTCTAAAGCGGTACTTGGCATAGGTGAGGATGATGTAGAATGCATCATCGCCCGGCTCCTGATGGTGTCGGCCGTAGCTGCGCCGCGCTCCCATCATCGGGAGCCAGCCACTAGGATGGCGTGGTGACGAGGCAGTGGCGCGTGTGGACCAATGAACCCGTTCGAAGCATTGGCTGGGCCAGTTTGCCACTGGGGCGATGCATGTCCTGCGACCGCTCCCGCGACGGGGGCGGCTGGAGGATTGCGATTTGCCTTAGGGCGAATGTCACCACCGTGGCTATGTCCCTCGGCTAGGTAGGGAGGGACAGAAGGAATAATCTCTCTACCCGTACCTCGTGGAGCATGGTCGTCAGGATGTTGTTGGTGTTGTCCTTCTCCGGTGCCTCCCATTCCTCCTTCGGGCGCGGGGGAGGTGGCGATAATGGCGCCTGTGCCGACCACATCCCCTGCAGCGTCCACATCCTCACGTGTCCCCACATCCCCCGCGACATTGACGGTCGCGAGCGGCGGGGCCTTTGAGGTGGACGGGTGATTTGTGGCACCGGGCTTCTTCTTGGGCGTGATAGTTGATGGAGCCATCGATGGTAAAAATGGCGATGAAGATGACGCGCTGATTACGCCCTCGGGTTCATGCAAGTGATCCCCCTACCTGGCGCGCCAAAGATGTCGTGGGGAACCACGGCCACCTATCGGACCATGAGCCCCTTTTTGTTCGGCGGGGGGATGGGCACGTTGCACAAAGAGCGGAGAAGCGCAACATAGCATGACAGAGATCACACGGGTAGTTTTACCCAGGTTCGGGCCACCGTGAGGCGTAAAACCCTACTCCTACTTTTGTGGATTGATGGTGGATAATGGTGGAGAATGTGGCGCTCTTGCCCGGCAAGGTTGCCTCGGGGCGAGAGTGAATACGTGTGTACAAATGTTCGAGGGTCTGAATCCTTTCTACGGTCGCCATGGGCCTCCTTTTATAGGTAAAGGAGTCACCACAGTGGCATATCAGTCTTTACATACTGATTAGATAGCAAACAGTGCTATCATACCTAACTCTGCAGGCGTACATAGTGCATTAAACGCACCACTTACTCAGAGAGCGCCGGCAAGCCTTGCCGGGTTGTTTTGCCAGCTTCACGGCCGCTCACCTGACACGTCTCAGGGCGGGTGTCATTTGGAGGTGTTTTACATAGGAAGTGGCTGCCATGTGGCATGAAACAACCACTTAGTCACTTAGGGTCTTGACACCGCACTGATCGATGACTTGCGTCACTGTGAGGTGGTGCATTGGAGCAGTTTGCCTTTGTAAGCCTCGGCAGGCCTGCCGAGACGATCTGGAGGCTTGCTTTTGGGGCAACCCCAACCATGCCAGGCTCACCTGCCCGGCAAGGGAGGTTCTTCCCTTAGTGATATCTTGCTTCTCTGGCTCGTCTTGGTCTCCTGGATATGCACTTTGATCCTTCAAAGAACCGATCCTTCGTGCTTGGTCTGATCTCGGTGCTTGGCCTGTGAACAGTCTGGGCAACGGACCCAGGGTTTGTTGCACCGACACCCCCACTCCAGAGCATCGCAGCCTAAGCCTGGCTACACTTCCCATGGAGCTCGAGGAGCGACTGAGCCAAAAGAGGTGTATCGTGGTCTCATCGCCCGACGTCGCCAAGGTGGCCGCCGAGAAAGCTGACGACCATTACTGGCCACATGCACTCAATCGGCGGGCTAGAGTATGCGGGTATGTCGCGGACGCCGGCTACGACATTGAGGTCGTCGACAGCGACGGCCTAATGCGGGCTATGTCACAGGTTAAGTGGCCCACCTCCAATCCCTCGGGTTCAAGCGCCTTTGATCTTATCCATGGCCCCACCGCTGATTTCCTCTTGGTCGCTGCCAAGAATTTTCCATCCTACATCGCCATCGAGCCCCTTTTGTCATTTCTGAAGGACATGTTCTGCAATGTTGGCTTGGGATCCATAGCTTCCAAGTCAGACCTCATCGACAACGACCACGAGGAGGGCACCCTCTCCAGATGTTCGAAGGGGAAAGAGCCCATCTGCTCTTCCAAGGGGAAAGAGCACATATACAACATCGGGGACGGCACCCTATAGTCGTGCTCTTCTAAGGGGAAGGAGCCCATCTGTGACAACATGGAGCGCATCTAGGGTCCATGCTCTTCCCACGGGAACGAGCCCATCTGTGACAAGTGAGGAAACCCATGATTTGTTTTGTCGTGCCTCTTCACAGGGGGGAATCCATGATTTGTTTTGTCGAGTCCCTTTTGTAGTATAGTGAGAATATGTCCAGTTTTAATTGCTATATTTGGTTGTTTTCAGTATGCCTTGTTTATTTTAGTTGTTCAAAATATGATGCTCTATATGTGTAACTATTTATTGTGTAGTACATTTCATCAATCCAGTTTTAAACATACCGATAGAAATGCATATATTTGCTTGTTGTTAAGCCTATTATAGCTAGCATATGCCTCTTTTAAAGTTTTTTGATTGTTCGGTTGTTTGTAGTTAGCATATGTCCAGTTTCAAATGTTGTCTTTGGTTGTTCATAGTATGCCTTGTTTATTCTAGTTACTCACAATGTGATGTTCTATATGTGCAACTATAAACCATGTAGTTCAATTTCATCAATACCAGTTTCAACAATACCACTATGAATGACTACATTTGGTTGCTGCATCTTGTAGTTAACATGCTTTTCCATTTTTATTTAACAATAACTAGTGTACTTAGACCGGCACAATACCAGTTTGAATGACTATGTTTGCTTGTTGTTAAATGTTAGGCATGTTGCAGTTAACACACCCTTCCACTTGTTTCGCTTTACTAGCATGCTTAAACCGGCACACTAAAGCTATCTTTTGGAGATTATTTTGTCTCCCATGGATATATTTGATTGATGTTTAGCCTGTTGTGCTTAACATGCCTCTCGATGTACTTACACAGGACAATTTTGGGAATGACTGTTGTTTTCTATCGAGGTTAGTTTTGTCCCATGGCTTATATATACTCACTTTCAGGATATCGGTAGCTGGTACCATATAGGCCGGGGGCTGCTAAGGGACTAATCGGTGAATTGGAATTTTAACTAAATATATCTGTAACCCATTTATCGTTAGGTTAACTAGGGTCATATGTAATATATATGAGGCTACATAGCAACATGCACTATACTTAATGTCTAAATATGCAATCCTAGACTACATAGCAACAAGGAAGAGTGTTACCTTAATGTTCTAATGATGTCTAGATATACGTAGAAGAGCAGCACCAACAACAACAACAACACAACCCTGTTTGAATACTCAACTTAGCAAGAGGTTAGAGTTAGTTTCTGGCTCATGACTAACACTGAACTAATTCCATCCAAAGAGGTGTTTGGATGACAGGGTTAGATTGACAATAAATGCACTAGGAGAACTAGCTCCAATTAGCACCTCTTGGGTGGGATATTTTTTGGTGCGTTAGATGCAACTAGCTCAAGCTAGCCCTCGTGTTTGGATATACTTTAGGGCTATTTGAGCCCAAACTAGCTCAAACTAACTCTAACCCATGGATACTACAACAGTAAATCAACCAATAATATGTAAAATGCAATAAACTCCTTCCAGCCCATAATATAAGATGTTAATGCATCTAATATGTGAGTATATTGGATGTTATAAGATATTATAAAAGAGTGTTATACTACATAATTATGCAATTGTTGTTTACCTTCTAATATTAACTTGGTGCTTTTAGGTACATATGTCATTGCTAAAGATCCGTGCTTCGACCCTTTTTGTGTTTGGGGCAATGAGATATCGATGTACCAGCATCAAGTGAGGAAGCTGATAAATATTTTTCTAAAATGGGTCAAAATATGGACATTAAACTATTTGTTTACACTTTATCCAAGACAACAACGAACTGCAGGATGGTAAGTAAGGACTCTGCAACCCTCTTTTTACTGCCCATAATGAGTTGTGTTAGATGACAATGTCTAAAACTTTTTCCTTTGCAGTGGTTCCCAAAGTAGTTTACTCCAGATTAAATCTCAAATTACATAATTGGTGGGCATGAAAAGGTTAAAGTATTTCTACTAGAACACGATGATTATCTAGATGTTTTTCCCTTGAGCTTGCGTTGGTTTTTCCCTTGCTAAGGGTGATGCAGCAAAGTAGAGTAAGTATTAAACTTAGTTTGAGAACCAAGGTATCAATCTAGTAGGAGAAAATAAACAAGTCACCGAATACATGCACAACCAATCAACAACTTGCACCCAACGCGATAAAGGGGTTGTCAATCCCTTCATGCTTACTTGCAAAAGTGAGATCTGATAGACATAGATAAATGGTAAAGTAAATATTTTTGATATTTTTGGTTTATAGATCGGAAAGTAAAAGATTGCAAAGGAAGTAAATTGGAAACTAAAATTTTAGACTGGAAACTTAAATGATGGAAAATAGACCCAGGGGCCATAGGTTTCACTAGAGGCTTCTCTCAAGATAGAAAATTTTATGGTGGGTGAACAAATTACTGCCGAGCAATTGATAAAAAAGCGCAAAGTTATGACGATATCTAAGGAAATGATCATGAATATAGGCATCATGTCCGTGTCAAGTAGACCGACTCCTGCCTGCATCTTCTACTATTACTCCACACATCGACCGACTCATGCCTGCATCTAGAGTATTAAGTTCATGAAGAACAGAGTAACACATTAAGTAAGATGACATGATGTAGAGGAATAAACTCAAGCAATATGATGAAAACCCCATCTTTTTATCCTTGATGGCAACAATACAATATGTGCCTTGCTGCCCCTACTATCACTGGGAAAGGACACCGCAAGATTGAACCCAAATCTAAGCACTTCGCCCATTGCAAGAAAAACAAATCTAGTTGGGCAAACCAAATCGATAGTTCGAAGAGACTTGCAAAGATATCAAATCATGCATATAAGAATCAAGAGAAGATTCAAATAATATTCATAGATAAGTTGATCATAAATCCACAATTCATCGAATATCGGCAAACACACCTCAAAAAAGTATTACAACGAATAGATCTCCAAGAACATCGAGGACAACATGGTATTGAGAATCAAAGAGAGAGAAGAAGCCATCTAGCTACAAGCTATGGACCCGTAGGTCGATGGTAAACTACTCACACTTCATTGGAAGGGAAATGGCATTGATGTAGAAGCCCTCCATGATCTAATCCACCTCCGGCAAGACGCCAGAAAAGGCCCATAGATGGGATCTCACGGGTACAGAAGGTTGCGGCGGTGGAAAAGTGTTTTCGTGGCTCTCTCTGTTGGTTCTGGGATATATTAGAATATATAGGCGAAGAAACTAGGTCGGTGGAGTCACGAGGGGCCCACAATGGTGGGGGCGCGCCCTACCCCCCTAGACACGCCCTCCGTCCTTTTGGCCGCCTATTGGCTTCTCTGACTTGCACACCAAGTCCTCTGGATGTCTTTTGGTCCAAGAAAAATCATCACGAAAGTTTTATTCTATTTGGACTCCATTTGGTATTCCTTTTCTTCAAAACTATAAAAGAAGGAAAAAACACAAACTGGCACTGGGCTCTAGGTTAATAGGTTAGTCCCAAAAATAATATTAAATAGCATATTAATGCATATAAAACATCCAAAATAGATAATATAATAGCATGGAACAATAAAAAATTATAGATACATTGGAGACGTATCAAGCATCCCCGAGCTTAATTCATGCTCGACCTCGAGTAGGTAAATAATAAAAATAGAATTTTTGATGTGGAATGCTATCTAACATATTTATCCATGTTACTTATTTTATTGTGGCATGAATGTTCAGATCCGTATGATTCAAAACAAAAGTTTAATATTGACATAAAAACAATAATACTTCAAGCATACTAACAAGGCAATTATGTCTTCTCAAAATAACATGGCCAAAGAAAGCTTATCCCTACAAAATCATATAGTCTGTCTATACTCCATCTACATCACATAAAATATTTAAATCATGCACAACCCCAATGACAAGCCAAGCAATTGTTTCATACTTTTGATGTTCTCAAACTTTTTCAACTTTCACGCAATATATGAACATGAGCCATGGACATAGCACTATAGGTGGAATATATGGTGGTTGTGGAGAAGACAAAAAGAAGGAGATAGTCTCACATCAACTAGGCGTATCAAAGGGCTATGGAGATGCCCATTAATAGATATCAATGTAAGTGAGTAGGGATTTACATACAACGGATGCACTAGAGTTATAATTTTATGAAAGCTCGTACAGAAACTAAGTGGGTGTGCATCCAACTTGCTTGCTCACAAAAACCTAGGGCAATTTGAGGAAGCCCATCATTGGTATATAGAAGCCAAGTTCAATAATGAAAAATGCCCACTAGTATATGAAAGTGACAATATAGGAGACTCTCTATCTTTAAAATCTTGGTGCTACTTGGAAGCACAAGTGTGGTAAAAGGATAGTAGCATTGCCCCTTCTCTCTTTTCTCTCACTTATTTTTTTGGGGCCTTCTCTCATTTTTTTGTCCTCTGTTTTTATTCTACGTCCGGAGTCTCATCCCGACTTGTGGGGGAATCATAATCTCCATCATCCTTTCCTCACATGGGGCAATGCTCTAATAATGATGATCATCACAATTTTTTTACTTACAAGTCAAGAATTACAACTCGATACTTAGAACAAAATATGACTCTATATGAATGCCTCCGGCGGTGTACCGGGATGTGCAATGAATCAAGAGTGACATGTATGAAAGAATTTTGAATGGTGGCTTTTCCACAAATACGATTTCAATTACATGATCATGCAAAGCAATATGACAATGACAGAGCGTGTCATAATAAACGGAACGGTGGAAAGTTGCATGGAAATATATCTCGGAATGGCTATGGAAATTCCATAATAGGTAGGTATGGTGGCTGTTTTGAGGAATGTATATGGTGGGTTTATGGTACCGGTGAAAGTTGCGCGGTACTGGAGAGGCTGGCAAAAGTGGGAGGGTGAGAGTGCGTATGATCCATGGAATGAACATTAGTCATAAAGAACTCATATACTTATTGCAAAAATCTATTATTTATCGAAACGAAGTACTACGTGCATGCTCCTAGGGGGATAGATTGGTAGGAAAAGACCATCGCTCGTCCCCGACCGCCACTCATAAGGAAGACAATCAATAAATAAATCATGCTCCGACTTCATGACATAACAGTTCACCATAAATGCATGCTACGGGAATCATAAACTTTAACACAAGTATTTCTCAAAATCATAATTACTTACTAGCATGACTCTAATATTACCATCTTCATATCTCAAAACAATCATAAGGAATTAAACTTCCCATAGTATTCAATGCACTTTATATGAAAGTTTTTATTATATCCCTCTTGGATGCCTATCATATTAGGACTAAATATATAACCAAAGCAAATTAGCATGTTGTTTAGAGACTCCCAAAATAATATAAGTGAAGCATGGGAGTTCATCTATTTCTATAAAATAAAACCGCCGTCGTTCTCTAAAAAGATATAAGTGAAGCACTAGAGAAATATTGCCTAGCTCAAAGATATAAGTGAAGCACATAGAGTATTCTAATAAATCATGATTCATGTGTCTCTCTCTCAAAAGGTGTGTACATCAAGGATAATTGTGGAAAACTAAAAAGCAAAGACTCAAATCATACAAGACGCTCCAAGCAAAACACATATCATGTGGTGAATAAAAACATAGTCTCAAGTAAAGTTACCGATAGATGAAGACAAAAGAGGGGATGCCTTCGGGGCGTCCCCAAGCTTAGGCTCTTGGTTATCCTGGAATATTACCTTGGGGTGCCTTAGGCATCCCAAAGCTTAGGCTCTTGCCACTCCTTATTCCATAGTCCATCAAATCCTTACCCAAAACTTGAAAACTTCACAACACAAAACTCAACAGAAAATCTCATAAGCTCCGTTAGTATAAGAAAATAAATCACGACTTTTGGTACTGTTGTGAACTCATTCTTTATTTATATAGGTGTAATATCTACCATATTCCAAAGGACTTACTTGTCACAAACACTAATTAAAACACAAAACCACATCTAACTAGAGGCTATATGAATTATTTATTACAAAACAGAACCTAAAAATAAAAAATAAAAAATAAAATTGGGTTGCCTCCCAACAAGCGCTATTGTTTAACACCCTTAGCTAGGCATAAAACACGAATAGATCTACATATTATCATCTTTGGCATGCAATCCATAAGTGGCACTCATAGTAGATTCATAAGGCAATTTAATTTTCTTTCTTGGAAAGTGTTCCAAGTCCTTCCTTAACGGAAATTTAAATCTAATGTTTCCTTCTTTCATATCAATAATTGCACCAATCGTTCTAAGGAAAGGTCTACCAAGAATAATAGGACATGTAGGATTGTAATCTATATCAAGAACAATGAAATCTACGGGCACATAATTCCTATTTGCAACAAGAAGAACATCATTAATCCTTCCCATAGGTTTCTTAATGGTGGAATCCGCAAGATGCAAATTTAAAGCACAATCATAAAATTCACAGAAACCTAGCACATCACATAAAGTTTTTGAAATTGTGGAAACACTAACACGCAAATCACACAAAGCATGGCACTTGTAATCTTTAATCTTAATCTTAATAGTAGGTTCCCACTCATCATAATGTTTTCTAGGGATAGAAACTTCCAATTCAAGCTTTTCTTCAAAAGATTGCATCACAGCATCAACGATATGTTTAGTAAAAGCTTTGTTTTGATTACAAGCATGAGGAGAATTCAACATGGATTGCAACAAGGAAATACAATCTATTAAAGAACAATTATCATAATTAAATTCCTTGAAATCCAAAAGAGTGAGTTCATTACTACTTAAAGTTTTGACCTCTCCATTCCCACTTTTATCAATTTTTGCATCTAGATCATTGATGCCTTTTAACTAAAGTTGACTCATCTCTAGTCCCATATTTATCAAGATTTATATTGTAAAACAAAGATTTGATAGGAGTCACGTCAATCACTTTAAGATCTTCATCATTATTTTCACGAAAACTAGAAGAACACGCTTTTATAAACCAATCTTTTTTAGCACGCATCTTAGCGGTTCTTTCTTTGCACTCATCAATGGAAATTATCATAGCTTTGAGAGAATTATTTATATCATGCTTGGGTGGAATAGATCTAAGTTCCAAAGAATCAACATCAAGAGAAATTATATCCATGTTCCTAGCCAAATCATCAATCTTAAGCAATTTTTCTTTAATCAAAGCATTGTAATTCTTTTGCGAACTCATAAATTCTTTAACACTATTCTCAAAATCAGAGGGCATCTTATTATAATTTCCATAATAATTGTTGTAGGAATTACCATAATTATTATAGGAATTACTAGGAAACGGCCTAGGATCAAAATTACCTCTATACGCGTTATTACCAAAATTGTTCCTACCAACAAAATTCACGTCCATAGATTAATTATTATTCTCAATCAAAGTAGACAAAGGCATATCACTAGGATCAATAGGAGCACTCTTCCTAGCAAATAATTTCATAAGCTCATCCATCTCTTCACTCAAAACATTAATCTCTTCAATCGCATGCACTTTTTTACTAGTGGAAGATCTTTCCGTATGCCATTGAGAATAATTAACCATAATATTATCTAGGAGTTTTGTAGCTTCTCCTAAAGTAATTTCCATAAAACTACCTCCCGCGGCCGAATCTAAAAGATTTCTAGAAGCAAAATTCAATTCGGCATAAAACTTTTGTATAATCATCCACAAATTCAAACCATGAGTAGGGCAATATCGTATCATCAATTTCACCCTCTCCCAAGATTGTGCAACATGTTCATGATCAAGTTGCTTAAAATTCATAATATCGTTCCTAAGGGAGATGATCTTAGCGGGAGGAAAATACTTGGAAATAAAAGCATCTTTACACTTATTCCATGAATCAATACTATTCTTAGGCAAAGATGAAAACCTAGTTTTAGCACGACCTCTAAGAGAGAACGGAAATAGCTTCAATTTAACAATATCATTATCCACATCTTTTTTATTTTGCATATCACCCAAATCAACAAAATTATTAAGATGGCATACAACATCTTCATTGGGAAGGCCGAAAAATTGATCTTTCATAGCAAGATTCAGCAAAGCGGCATTAATTTCACAAGATTTTGCATTAGTAGCGGGAGCAATCACAGTACTAATAAAATCATTGTTATTGGTGTTGGAAAAGACACACAATTTGGTATTCTCTTGAGTCATCGTGACAAAGCAAGCAATCCAACACACGAGTACACAAAAAGCAGGTGAAGAAGACGAACAGAAGAGGGGCGAAGAAAAGGCAAATCTTCTAAAAAATCGTTTAAGAAGTCGGGGAGAGGAAAATGAGAGGCAAATCGCGAATAATGTAATGCAAGATATGAGAGTTTATGATGGGTACTTGGTATGTATTAACTTGGCGTAGATCTCCCCGGCAACGACGGCAGAAATTCTTCCTGCTACCTCTTGAGGTTGCATTGGTTTTTCCCTTGAAGAGGAAAGGGTGATGCAGCAAAGTAGAGTAAGTATTTCCCTCAGTTTGAAAACCAAGCTATCAATCCAGTATTAGAGAACGAACAAGTCAACGAATACCTGCACAAACAATCAACAACTTGCACCAACCCAATGATCGTGAATATAGGCATCAAGTCTGTGTTAAGTACACCGACTCCTGCCTGCATCTACTACTATTACTCCACACATTGTCTGACTCCTGCCAGCATCTAGAGTATTAAGTTCATGAAGAACAGAGTAATGCATTAAGTAAGATGACATGATGTAGAGGAATAAAATCGAGCAATATGATGAAAACCCCATCTTTTTATCCTTCATGGCAACAGTACAATACGTTCCTTGCTCCTCCTTCTGTCACTGGGAAAGGACACCACACGATTGAACCCAGAGCTAAGCACTTCTCCCGTCGCAAGAAAAACCAATCTAGTTGGCCAAACCAAATCGATAGTTTCAAGAGACTTGCAAATATATCAAATCATGCATATAAGAATTGAGAGAAGATTCAAATAATATTCATAGATAAGCTAACCATAAATCCACAATTCATCGGATCTCGGCAAACACACCACAAAAAAGTATTACATCGAATAGATCTCCAAGACCATCGAGGAGAACATGGTATTGAGAATCAAAGAGAGAGAGAAGAAGCCATGTAGCTACTAGCTATGGACCCATAGGTCGGTGGTAAACTACTCATGCTTCATCGGAAGGGCAATGGTGTTGACGTAGAAGCCCTCCGTGATCGAATCCCCCTATGGCAGGACACCGGAAAAGCCCCTAGATGGGATCTGATGGGTACAGAAGGTTGCGGCAGTGGAAAAGTGTATTTGTGGCTCTCTTTGTTGGTTTTGGGATATATGGGAATATATAGGCGAAGAAACTAGGTCGATGGCGTCATGAGGGTCCCACAAGGGTGGGGGCGCGCCCTACCCCCCTGGGCATGCCCTCCATCCTATTGGCCGCCTTGTGGGTTCTCTGACTTTCACCCCAAGTCCTCTGGTCGTCTTCTGGTCCAGGAGAAATCATCGCGAAAGTTTTATTCCGTTTGGTATTCCTTTTCTGTGAAACTCTAAAATAAAGAAAAAATAGAAACTGGCACTGGTACTGGGCTCAATGTTAATACGTTAGTCCCTAAATAATATAAAATAGCATATTAATGCATATAAAACATCCAAAACAGATAATACAATAGCATGGAACAATCAAAAATTATAGATACGTTGGAGACGTATTAGTGGGTAAACAAATCACCGTTGAGAAATTGATAGAAAAGTGCATAGTTATGATGATATCCAAGGAAATGATCATGTAGATAGCCATCACGTCCGAGAAAAGTAGACTAACTCTGCGTACATTTGATACTATTACTCCACACATCAAGGTCGAATTGCCGAACAGGTCGTCTGAAGTATGGAGTCCTGAAAGTAAGAGAAAATTAAAAAAAGAAACTGGCAGCCCCTACTATGTTTTAAGCCGTATTTTGGGTGTGCCGTTATTGTGCCCCTTCCCCTGTGCCCATGGTATTTCAAGGGCGTAGTTATGTACGCGAGGTATTGGCTTTGCTATGTCGCGAGGGTTGGGGTTGGGGCCGCATTGCTACGCTTGCTCATAGTGTGCCAGGCGGTTCTGCTGTGGGTTACTCCGGGCGCGCTTTGCAGTGTCTGGCTTCTTAACGGCCGGACTGGAGAATTGCCTAAGAAGGCTACTTTGTACTTCCGCTACGAGAGCCGCTGTGTGCTCCTGCGTACGGAGGGAGCGTTCGCTGTTTCTGTTGACCGTGATTACTCCTCGAGGGCCTGGCATCTTGAGCTTGAGATATGCGTAGTGCGGCACCGCATTGAACTTTGGAAATGTGGTTCGTCCGAGCAGGGCGTGATAGCCACTGTGAAACGAGACTATATCGAAGATTAACTCTTCGCTTCGGAAATTGTCCGGGGATCCGAGGACCACGTCAAGTGTTACTGAGCCTGTACAGTTGGCTTCTACACCTGGTATAACGCCTTTAAAGGTCGTTTTTGTGGGCTTAATCCTTCAGGGATCTATGCCCATTTTCCACACTGTATCCTGATAAAGCAGGTTCAGGCTACTGCCGCCGTCCATGAGGACTCTTGTGAGATGAAATCCGTCGATGATTGTGTCAAGAACCAATGCGGCGAAGCCGTCATGACGGATGCTAGTGGGATGGTCCCTTCGATCAAAAGTGATTGGGTAGGAGGACCATGGGTTGAACTTCGGGGCGACTGGCTCCATCACGTATACGTCCCGTAGCGCACGCTTCCACTCCCTCTTGGGAATGTGGGTTGCGTATATCATGTTCACCGTCCGCACTTGTGGGGGAAATCCCTTCTATCCCTTCTTGTTCGGCGGCTTGGGCTCCTCGTCGTCGTCGCTGTGCAGCCCCTTGTCATTGTTTTCGGCTCTTAACTTGCCTGCCTACTTGAACACCCAACAATCCCTGTTAGTGTGATTGGCTGGCCTTTCGGGGGTGCCATGTATTTGGCACAAGCGATTGAGTATTCGGTCCAAACTGGACGGGCCCTGAGTATTCTTTTTGAGTGGATTTTTCCGCTGACCGGATTTATAGCCTTTGAATCCGGCATTGACTGTCGTGTCTTCATTGCTATCACTGCTAATGCGGCGTTTTTGCTTATTCCGACGTGTCCTGCCACTTTTGTCCTTAGTATCCGAATTACCAGGGTTCTTTGATAAGTTGTTACTGCGAGCTAGCCAGCTGTCTTCTCCCGCACAAAAGCGGGTCATGAGTGTCGTGAGGGCTGCCATAGATTTCGGCTTTTCCTGTCCCAGGTGCCGGGCAAGCCATTCGTCACGGATGTTATGCTTGAAGGCTGCTAGGGCCTCTGCATCCGGACAGTCGACTATCTAGTTTTTCTTTGTTAGGAACCGTGTCCAGAATTGTCTGGCCGATTTCTCTGGCTGCTGAATTTTGTGGCTTAAGTCGTCGGCATCCGGTGGTCGCACATAAGTGCCCTGGAAGTTGTCGAGGAATGCGGCTTCTAGGTCCTCCCAAGAACCGATTGAGTCTGCTGGCAAGCTGTTAAGCCAATGCCGGGCCGGTCCTTTAAGTTTGAGCGGGAGGTATTTGATGGTGTGTAGATCATCACCGCGTGCCATGTGGATGTGAAGGAGATAATCCTCGATCCATACCGCCGGATCTGTTGTGCCATCGTACGATTCGATGTTTATGGGTTTGAAACCCTCTGGGATTTTATGATCCATTACTTCATTCGTGAAGCATAGCGGGTGTGCGGTGCCTCTATACTGGGCTATATCATGACGCAGCTCAGAAGAGCTATATCTGTTGTGTTCGGCCCGGCCGGATTTGTTGTATCCAGAGTGAAGATCATCGTCACGTGCCGTCGGGCGCCTGCGCGATCCGTAGATCGATCTTGTTTGTCTTGCCTTGTCCTCTAGCACGTCTCGTAGGTCTTGCGCATTTTCCCGTGCCTTAGTTGAGCGGCATCGGGGCATGGCTTGGGTGGAGGGCCGAGAGACCTCTTTGTCGCGGCCGCGAGGTGGCCGGTCTGCCATGTCATGCGCTGGCGATGTAGGTGCTTCCTCCTCTGATTAGGGTAGCGGCCTGCGCTTTGGGTAACTCTTGGAGGCGCGTTCGAGTTCATACTCTTTGGCCGCAAGGACTTCAGTCCATCTGTTAGCTAGCAAATCTTGGGCAGCTCTAAGCTGTTGCTGCTTTTTCTTGAGGCTTCTTGCCGTGGCTAAAAGCTTGCGTCTAAAACGCTCTTGTTCGACGGGGTCTGATGGTATGACGAATTCGTCGTCATCGAGGCTTTCCTCGTCTTCGGAGGGAGGCATATAATTATCATCCTCAACCTCTTGGTCTGCCGCTCTCTCATGAGGGTTGGCTTCTCCATCTTCCTGTGCTGAATCTTGCTGAGGTGGGTGTTCTTCGGCGCTATCCGGGGTAGTATTATCTCCCGTGCCGGAATCACCGTTTTTGCTTTGGCAAGATTTAGAGCGGCGCCGCTGACGCCGGCGCTTTGGCTGTTTCTTGGGGGTGTCATCCCCCACTTTTCCATCGCCATCTCCATCTTTTGGAGTGTCCACCATATATATGTCATATGACGAGGTGGCCTTCCAGCGCCCTACAGGTGCTGGTTCCTATTCGCTCCTACATCGTCGTCCATACCGTCGATGTCTTCAGAGCCGAAGTCAAGCATGTCGGTTAAATCATTGACAGTGGCTACAAAGTGAGTGGTGGGTGGGCTTTGAATTTCTTCATCGTCCGCATCCCATCCTCGCTGACCGTAATCCATCCAGGGCTCTCCTGATAAAGAGAGAGACTTAAGATAATTCAGGATGATGCCAAAAGGCGAGTGCTGAAAGATGTCTGCGGCGGTGAACTCCATTATCGGCGCCCAATCGGATTCGATCGGCAGAGGCGTGGGGGGTTCAGAGTCCGGATCCTCGGAGTCACGGATCATGCAGAGTGTGGGGCTAGCGTTCGGCTCTATCGCCTTTGAGATCACAACCCCTGAGGTGGCGTCCGACCGCTCGTCCTCGATTGGCGCAATAGGCTCCGAGTTAGAGGTCGGGACCAATGCATGAGCGGCCTCCAGGACACTGTCCGGAGGCAGAGCTAGATCATGCCCCTCGAGATAGTGCAGCGTGCTTGGCCGTGGCTCGAACCCGTCGAAGATCAAGTCTCCGCGGATGTCAACCGTGTAGTTTAAGCTTCCAAACCTGACTTGATGGCCAGGGGCGTAGCTTTCGATCTGCTCCAAGTGGCCAAGAGAATTGGCCCACAGAGCGAAGCCACCGAAGACAAATATCTGTCCGGGGAGAAAAGTCTCACCCTGGACCGCATCGTTGTTGATGATCAAAGGAGCCATCGGACCTAACGGTGACGACACAGAGGAACTCTCAATGAAAGCACCAATGTCGGTGTCAAAACCGGCGGATCTCAGGTAGGGGGTCCCGAACTGTGCATCTAGGCCGGATGGTAACAGGAGGTAGGGAACACGATGTTTTACCCAGGTTCGGGCCCTCTTGATGGAGGTAAAACCCTACGTCCTGCTTGATTAATATTGATGATATGGGTAGTACAAGAGTGGATCTACCACGAGATCAAGGAGGCTAAACCCTAGAAGCTAGCCTATGGTATGATTGTTGTCTATGGAGTTGATGAAGTTGTCCTACGGGCTAAAACCCTCCGGTTTATATAGACACCGGATAGGGTTAGGGTTACATAGAGTCGGTTACAATGGTAGGAGATCTTGAATATCCGCATCGCCAAGCTTGCCTTCCACGCCAAGGAAAGTCCCATCCGGACACGGGACGTAGTCTTCAATCTTGTATCTTCATAGTCCAGGAGTCCGGCTGAAGGTATAGTCCGGCTATCCGAACACCCCCTAATCCAGGACTCCCTCAATACCTGTTTGTCATAGTAGGTCACGTTTTCTGTCATGCATGTACATCCATGATGATTTTATGACAGAATCAAGATAGTCATACTTGTGCTGTCGTAGAAGTGTTCCATGACATTACCAAAATTATCATCTTGGAAGTGTCCACTTCCATGACGATAAATCGCGCATCACAGAAGTGCTTTCGTCAAGGGTGACTGACACGTGGCATCCACCGTAACAGGTCGCCGTTAAGCTATAAGGTCCGGTTTTGGATCTGATAACCCGTTAACAGCCTAGACCAATGGGAAATTTCCACATGTAAAATTCTGATTGGCCTGAGGAAACACGTGTTAGCTCGTTAGTGGGTCAGATAGGCACCTATGATATGTTGACACATGCGACGGCCCAGCACTGGCCCATTTAGCTTACAAAAGTCGTCCCGTTTTACTTGGTCAAAAGTTAGCGGGCTGGCCCATGAAAAGCCTGTTAACGGCCTCTTTGCAAATAGCCCATTTTACGGCCCGATAACTCACGGCCCATTAGGGCCTACCCAAAATCGTCCCAACAACGTCATGTGGGCCATCAAATATAACACCAACATGTTTCACTTTTGGCCCATGTATGGCCCATGATGTCTTTCGGCCTATATGAGGCCATCGTATCTTTAGGCCCTTTAGAGGCCCACAGTGACTCTAGCCCATAATGAACAGTAAAATTCTTTGTACCCGTTAACGGCCCATAATTCACATGGGCCGTTTCCAGCCCGTGTTAGCTTTCGGCCTACTAAGGCCCATACGTTCTTGGGCTCCTTTCCGGCCCTCGATTACTTCCGGCCCATTACTGGCATGTTCCCTTAATGGTCCAAATTCGGCCCGTGGCAAGAGTCGGCCCGTCACTGGCCTGTCAACCCGTTGCGCCATTTCCATCCCATCCTATATTCTGGCCCATTAATGACCCATTATGCATGTGGCAGAATTAAGCCTTTACTGTCCTCCGGCCTGTTAACGGCCCGTTACCATGCTGGGCCGATACCAATTACGCTTGTTTACGGCCCATGTTCACCCATTTATCCAATGGCCCCATGCCACCGATTCTACGTCCCTGTTGGAGGCCCATTTATAGATGGCCCGTAGGAGGCCCATGGATCCTACGGCCCGTAGGAGGCCCATGGATCCTTAACAACCAACCAAGTATTACACAGGAACGTGCTTTTGGCACTGTTAGTGGACAGGTATTGACCCACTGCATCAAGAGCTGACATTGCGGTTATAGCTGCCTCGCCACCTTTAGAAGGTGGCGTTTCCACCATTTTTTCCATAGCTTGCTGAAAAGTTGAGTTTTTACATTAGTAGTACCAGAACTGAAGATATTAAGGAGGCAGCAAAACCAAACAAAATAGCTTTGGTCTATATACAAAACTTATTTTGGTGAACCCATGTAAAATATTAGTTGTATTTTACTACAAAGTACATAATAAAACCGGGTTCCAAACATATGACCATGTACCATGGCTAATGTATTTTCTATTTCTTCACATTGTATTGACAGCTAAGGATAAAGAGACAAAGTTTATAATACGGTAAGCATAGTATGACATCATTCATATCACAAAACAACTGAGAACAGACAAACAGGCAATTGTAACGTTGTGTGGGCAAGTCCAGCGCGGAACTAGATTACATGTCAAGATCAAAGGAACATCACTCCTCTCTTTTAAACCTTGTAAGGTGCAATGATACGCTAAGACAATTTTGTATAAAATTGAAAAGAGTAATAGACATTGGATGCAAACCATGCAGTTCAAGGAACGAGTCAGAGTAAGTACTAGTTAAAAGGCATGAGGATTAAGGACTTACAACAACGGCTTTGACTGGTGTAGTCATGGCCTTCGTCTTGCTGGTGTGACAGACCTTGAAGATTTCCATAGCATTTGGTTCAGCTACTTTTTGGTCCTTGCGGGCTTTCCTCTGCATTTGGAACAAGTCAATATATACCTGATAATATGGTACAACGAAAAGAGTGAAACAACAGCTAATTACAAGAGCCTCGCAGTGTGCAATATAGCTACGAGATCCTGTCGCCCGTTGGAATTTCACTTTCGTACGGTTGGCCTTGTTCTTTGAACAGTTCACCTCCAAGAAGATAGATTTGTGTGGCACATGTGTAAATAGGACTTCAACATGTGATATGATCACATATATATAGAGTACCTGATACTTCGGATCAGACCAGTGTCTAACGAGGCCTCTCCAATCTTCATCCGATATATTTTCCACTGGAGATGTTTGGGCAAGTTCATTGTTAGCCTTGCCTTCAAAGTGAGTTTTCCTCAAGTTATATCGATACTGTCGTAGAGCAGACTTGAAAACATGGGTGCAAGCTTGTCTGGTTGCATCATCTTAGCTATCCAGCTTGAACTTCATCTATTGAAAATTATGGGAGTCTCATTATCAGCAACCTAGAAAGTATGGGACAGAGCAAGACGATATTACTAGTTTCCATACATAATCGTACTTACAGATAAATGGTCGAGGAAGGTGTTGAACTGAGTTTCGTCTTTGTCATTCATGTACTGAATCCATGCTGGGAGGATACGTACATGACACCTAACGGCAACCGCTGCCTCTGATACTAACTTGGCTGACTCTATAGCATCACGTGGCCTTTTTAAACCTGCCTCAAAACAGATCTCCATTCTTCCTCCTCTAGATTTAGTTAACCTATCAAGCACTAGCCCTGATGTTTGTTTCCTCTTGCGCCTAGGTGCTAGTCCAACAACGAACATAGGAAGTGTTAGTGTACATCCAACTGTGAGACTACATATAAAGAAACATGCAACTTTAACTTGACTCTAGCAACTACCTTCTTCCTGTTGAAGCTCACAAAGTTCATCTGATCTTGCCAACTCATCTTGTGTCAAGAGTACTTTGGAAGTAGTGTCAGGTAGCAAGGGAGCTTGGGAACATGCTGATAGCTGAGTTGACCAACGAGTAAATCATGCAGTTGGTGGTACGGTGGAAGATGTTGCAACAACTAGGGCTGTCTCTGCTTGTTTGGTGGCAGCTATTTGTTTCAGTTTGGCTTGTTTTGCAGCTCGTGTAGCATGGGATACCCTGTTTGTACAATTTTCCACTGGAATTTGACCTTCTATTGCACCATCAGTACCAGCAGAATCTGCAGGATTCTTCCGCTTCCCTTTCCTTGTCAATCTGTGTTGCTTCCTCTTTCTCCGTGCCATGTTAAGTCAAACCGACAAGAAAAACGAATAACAATTTAGTTCTCCAGAATAAATTGATGCGTGATACAGACGAACTGAACTTTGATGTTAGACAACCACATGATAGGAGGATGTAATATGTACGAAAAACAGGATGGCGTGAGATAACCAGAACTATGATGTGTAAACTAAGCAGAAGACATTTCACTAAATTAGAAGCAATGCAATGGAAGGTAGACACCATATGAAAGATGCTACAAATATTGCTCTGCCAAGTTAACAGTGTCTCATCATAAATGGCATTTAAACAAATGTAAAGGAGTACCAAAAATAAATCATATGCAAGATGCAAACAACATCACACTACCAAGCTAAAGGTCTCTCATCATCAGTTCCATTGCATATTCACAACATTGCATATTCACAGCTTATGATATGTAAACTAAGCAGAAGGCATTTCAACAAATTAGAAGCAATGAAAGCTAGACACCATATGAAAGATGCAACAAATATCACTTTACCAAGTTAAAACTGTCTCGTTATAAGTGCCATTTCAATAAATTAGATGTAGTACAAGCTAGAAAAGAATGCGAGATGTAACCTATATCACACTCCCATGTCAAACGTGTATTATGATAAGCGATTGTTGCAGGTTACACAACAGTAGTAATTTGATGTAAGAACATGGTGTGATAGACAGATATTGTATGTTCTAGAAACAGGAACACGTGTCTTAGTCATAAGTATAATGTGTAAAGTAAGAAGATAAATTCAACAAAATTAGAAGCAATACAAGCTAGACATCATACATAACATGCAACCACATATAACAGTGCCAAGTTAGAGGGAGCACCTGTGATGGTGCACTAGGGGAGACGTGCTCATCACCAACACAACTACGTTGAGTGTCTATGCATGTGTTGTCTTGGAAATCATCTTGGGGGGCTGGAGGAGTAGAATCTGTAGAGGCCCTCCATTTGGAAGGAGCACCTTCATCCACTGCCTTGCTAACTTCCTTCCGCTTTATTGATTTTGAATTGTCAAGTAAAACCGACAAGAAAAAGCAATAAAATTCACTCTTCAGAACTTATTCGTGCATGATACCGACAATCACTACTTTGATGTAAGGCAAACACATGATTCCAGGATGGAATAATACGAAAAACAAGACGGCATGGCATATTCACAACTATTTGTGTAAACTAAGCAGAAACCATTTCAACAAATAAGAAGCAATGCAAGCTAGACACCACATGAAAGATGCAACCAATATGACTCTGCCAAGTTAAAAGCGTCCCATCATCAATGGCATTGCAACAAATTAGAAGCAGCGCATGCTATAAATCATATGAAAGATGCAACTAATATCACACTGCATATACTAAAGGTGTCTCATCATATTGATTGATGTGGGATACAAAAAAAAGTTTTATGTAAGGACATGCTTAATAGACAGATGTACTATGTACTAAAAACAGGAAGGCATGTTACATTAACAGGTATAATGTATAAACTAAGCAGAATAGCACATGCAATTTAACAAGATTGGAAGAATTACAATCTAGACACCATATGCAACATGCAACCACATATCATGCTGCCAAGTTAGAGCAAGCACCTACGATGCCAGTGTAGGGGAAATGCTGTAATCAACTATAGAGATACATTCACTATCTTCATCTAGCCTTGTTGTTTCTTGGGAATCATGTGGGGAGGCTGACGTTGCAATCTTTAAATAAGGATCTTTTCTCATAGTAGTCCACTGGCCTGACTGCCTCATCATAAGTGATTGATAAGGGATACACAAGAACATTAGTTTGATGTAAGAACATGGTTAATACACAGATGTACTAGTATTTATGAAAAACAAGAAGGTGTTTCATATTCAAAGGTACAGTGTGTAAGCTAAGCAGATGCAATTTAACCAAATTGGAAGCAATACAAGCTAGACATCCGGCTGGAGTGGTGAGCATGATCATTGAGGACCTGAGAGCCTTGTGGGAGGCGGGCTGCTTCGCCACCATCGTTGCTTTTTAGTTGGCTTCCAGGTGATGCCTGTCCGTGCTGGGCTTGTCACTGGCTCGGCCAATGCCCTGACTAGCTATTTGACTTCTGGTGCTCTCGAGATGGTGGTTCATGTAAAAAAATATCTTTCCTTATCTTAATAAAGACCGAATTTGGCCTTTCGAATACAAGCTAAAAACCATACGCAACATGCAACCACATATGACACCGCGAAGTTAAGGCAGGCACCTGGGATGGTGGTTCATTGGAAGAGAGATTGTCAACTCCAGAGCTACGTTTACCATCTCCATCTGCTGACACTACACCCTTTAAAGTGCTAAAACGTGTCTGGCCTACCCGCGTACAAAGCTGGAGTGACTTTTGTCTTTTCTTTTCTGCTTCTGTGAAGGCAGAGTCTGAAGTACCCTTGCATAAAAACACAATAGTGAGAGTATGGGTGAAGTGTGTGCAGAACTAGTGCACTGTAAAAGTAGCAGATAGCAGGTGGCTGAAAAATAAATGACAGGAGACATGATAGCTCGACAACATTGCATGGGAAACAAAAATAGATTCTACTCCGTATGATTTTGTAATATATGAGCATAGGAAATGCAGGTACTCCTCCAGCACACCACCACATGTGGTCCTATCAAGATAACAGTCGACTGAAAATAATTAGTTCAGTTGATTTTTTATGAACCATTCGATCTATAAGGAACGTGCGGATGGCCTTCGTCTACCTCCCGCCAGTCACTGTTGACGATCTTTCTCGAACCACCAGCGACCACCGGCCTAGACCCCTGCCTCCGCCGCCCCGCCCTCCCCTCGACCTCACACCACCGAAGTGCTTGGCAGTGCCCCCAGGCCATCCCTTTAATCCGGCCTGACCTCCAGATCGGGCGCCAGCAGCTCAAGGCCCCACACGCCCCTAAGATAAACACCGAGGTGCTGCTTCCCTGGCGTAATAGGCGGAGTAGCGCATGCTACGCCGGGGAATGCTTCCTTTAATTGGGAATCAACTGACCAGGAATTGAAATCCAGGGGGCAACGGACCTCTATCTAAGGTGAAATAGTATATGTGGAGAAACCTTGTGCATGACGAGTTACTAGGTACATCTAGTATCAAGAAGAAGCGGTCAACTAGTGTCTTCTGTGGGATGAATACCGTGCAAGCATACATTGCACAAATAAGGGAAGAGTATCATTTCCGGTTGCCAGTTTGGTCGCCTCCATATGTCGCGCCGATCTTCTTCTTTTTGCCGGGGAAACAGATGTTTTGGAGGAGGGTGCAGGCTTAGACGAACCCATGGCCAAATTGTTGACTGTGTTGCCGTGGCCATATGTCAGTGGAGGGGAAGCAGATCCGAGGCGGTGAAGGATGGCATAGCAGGAATAGCTTCGGTGCGGTGGACGGTGGTGAAGTTGGAGCGGCAATGGTGAGGTGCAGGACGGCGTGGTTGAACCGGATCGGGTATGGACGGCTCGGCCTCGGCTTCAACTACTAGCCTTGGAGGGCGTTGTGGTTGAGGTTGCGGTGGACGACGACGTCGGGGTATCGGCTCGGGCGTGATGGAGAAGGGCGGTGGTTGATGGGTGGGATGGGGTGGCGGACGGAGGACGCATGGGATTCGTGGCTGGTGGAGAGGTAGTTTTGACGCCCAGGGAGTACGACTGGGGAATCGTACGGGGGGGGAGCTAAGGGAGAACCATGTTTCGGTCTGGGATGCGCTTGTTTTTGGATTTTTTGAACAGATGGGACGCGCTTGTTTGAAATTTGGGGAAAGTACATACTTTGCCCCCCTCTTAAATATCAGATCTACTGTGGGTCGGGGATAGAATGGTAATCCTAGGTGTCCCAAATAGTGGCCGGGAGTGATTTCGGCCGCGCGCATGTGTGCTTAGGCGGCCATTGTGTATGAATGTTTTTCGAAGGCGGTTGCATGGCGTCTAGATGAAGCTACAAACCTACCCCACTTTAGACCTTTGGACGTCAGGCCGGTAGGTTTCAAAGGTCGGAGTTAGAAAGTAATTTCCTTCTACTACCAAACATTGGTCTCATGCGGTTTCGTGCGAGTAGAGGCTCTCTTGGCACTTCGTTCAAAACTTTGAAGTAGTAGCATTCACGTTTAGAGTACTCTTGAACTTTGAGGACTGACCTAAATAGACAACGTTAAATTTGACCTTGTATGTTTGAAAACCACATTAAATTTTCTGCTTCTTTTTGAAATTTTGACACTTGAAAATCCTATAACTATGATTATTTTGGAATGGAGGAGCTAAATTTGAATCTATTTTGTACACGACTATATATACTATTACGTACAAAATTAGAGCAAAGATTGGTGCCCCCATAAATTAGGTATGATTTACAGATGCCATGATATCGAATTCAAATAATTGAATGGACTTCATGTTGAATTCAATTTTTTTAAACCACCTTAAGTTGAATTCAAATGTATGCTAGTTCATAGCTAGCTATTTATAATGTTCATTGTGTAACTTTCATATGTATAATGTGTTTACACACACAACATGAACTATCCTCACGTTTATATTCGATTGCTAAAGCGATGCATTGTCTGGAGTTCAAAATACTAACTATGTGGATCAATTATGTCGAATAATAACATAGACATGCTCAAATTTGATAGAATCTAGATGTCTGATGGATCAATGACCGTTCCTTACGCGAATTGCAAATATCATGATCCCATCCTAATATTTGGATACAATTTATATCTTTAATCAATGTGTACATCAGTGTTTTACGTGTACTTTCACTCTCCATCGGTGGTCTCTCACACATGCTCACACACTCTCTCTCCCGAGGTGTCTTTCTCGTAGACATGCTCTCTATATAACCCTCCCTCCCTGTCGTAACCATTTACGACTATTTTTACTAACCTTTATCATAAGGATTCTTCCTCTCATAAGCATACACATGCACAATCCCCATCGACCCTTCCTATATACATAGACCTGCCTACGTGTCTCCTGTACGCACATTATCTTTAGGTATGTCTCTCACGCATTGTCTCACACCTCTCTTCCTAATCGACGAGTATGATTCTGTAGGATGCCCCTTAAAGTTAGGTTGGATGAATAGTAATATCAGAGATAAGTGGTTACATTAGTCCGAGAACCTAGGGTTACAAATCCTAGCCGGCTTTGTCAGTGGACACAGAGTCCTTCACAATTCTGCTATCTTTGTCTGGTATGACTAGTCATCCATGGGTCTCCCTAAATGCGTCACGGGCCGACCAATGTGGAGTTGGACGGAACCGAACCAGGGGCCTCACCTCGACCCACCGGAGCTCACGCGGTGACACACACTCTGCCCTAAGTCTCGTAATCTTCTCACACCCACACATACCAACACAGACACCACAAAAAAATTCTCCTTGTGCCTCTATCGCCTCCCCCCTTGCATATACACACTCAAGGGAATCTCTCGCCATGACATCATATTCGTCTCTCTCTCTCTAGACCTCTCTCATTTCTCGTGCTATCTCTCCCATGCCCCCTCCCCCCGTCGGCCCCTCTATCCATGCCTCTCTCGAATACATAATACACACATACCTCTCTAGGCCATGCCAAATACATCAACTACACATTCACACATGTTACATCACGTACCCCATTGATCTAAAAAGCCCTCTCTTCACGTTTATTTCACATACAACATTCCTTTTGAATAAAGTGTGGCCAAATGTTTTTTAGATTTTCTAAATATATACAACATTACAAATTTATATGGAGGAGTATGAACGTTAATTTGCATTGCATGGTGCCCAAATTGATATTTATTCCGCACTGTGAATTTTTATATTTTTATACTATATATAAAGTTAGTCATAATAAAGAGAAATGAAGAGCATTTCTCTCTCCATCGCATACACCCCCTCTACGCCCCTTTCACGTACGCACACAAACTATCTCCAGGTCCTCTAAAAGTAAGCCCCCAGCACATTCACGCATGTTTCATATTTCTCTCGTGATATACAGTGACGATCATTGTATTTGAAGCAAAAGCACGATACGTACATTGGACTTCAGAATCAACTCATTACGATCAACATTTATGTTTTGTGGTTATAATACATTCATGGGCTCATTGTACAGCTCTGTATTTTCTCAAGACACGACTAGTTGACCAGTTAAACGCTCCACGTGGCACCTCTAGTGTTGCATCACATTATCTCACTACCATTGGGCCCACCTATCGGCTTGTACCTACTCTACATCTACATCTACACTCTTATAAAAACAGAGTTGGTGATGATGGTGTGCCTGCCATCCTGCAATATAGGCCATCCGATTTATATCTGACGGATAGGAAGGAAACTATGGTAATTTTGCCAAAAGGTACCCACACACCTCTCCACATTTGCAAATAAGGCCTTCCCTCATTCATCCTTTTCTCTCACAAGATAAACTAGTCATACAAATGCATCTTGATGTTACATGCAACACACAGGCATCTTCCTAGTAAGAATGAAAACAAACGACAAAAAAATATTGGATGATGGTTCGAAGTCATGACTGCGAGCACAGCGGACAAGGTGGCCTTGTATTGGTATGTTGAGCCATCTGTTTTAACACACAGCAGCTGGTGTGGTGATTATACACACATGCACACAAACTGCATGCACACAACACTCACACGAACACATGTAGCCACGCACGCATGCAACACTCACACGTACACGCGCAGCCACGCATGCACGCAACACTCACACGCACACACGCACGCATGAATGCACACACCACACGACCAACACACACTCTCACGCTCAAGTGCTCAACCTACACGTGCTTGCACACACATCAAGCCCTGATAGATACATACACACCCAGGCTATTCCCGCGCACGTGTTGGAGTCTTGTCGCGCCTGCGTAAACTTGTGTTTATTTGAACTTTTTCCTTTGCAAACTGACAAGTGGGACCCACAAGGAACGTGGTCAACTTAACTAGTCAACATGGTGCCACGCAGACTATTTGGCCAGTGAACAGAGTGCAAACCAATGCTGAACGGTGAGCAAGTGACCATATAATCACCGCAAAATGTATATAGTGACCGTAATGAGCGTATTCTGAAGTTCGGTGACCGTATTATGCTTTCTCTCTATAGGCCCTCCAAAACTACATATCTACACATTCTCGCATGTTACATCTACCAACTATGCAATACATCACTACTACTACACTCTAACACAATAAATCATATGTGTTTTTAGTTTTACTAGATATCGTATTGTTACTTAATTATTCAGTTTGCATACATTAAAATTGCCTTTGAAATTTATGGCCAGTATCATCAACCACACGGGAAAAATCCCGCCCTTTCCTGTTTAATCGGGTTTGTATCGATGGATCGTGCAAAACAACACAACTATAGTACTATACAGTACAAGTGACAGTTCACTAGGCCGCCGTGTCGTGTACTCCTCTGTCGTAAGAGTGGAGCGCTCGCTTTCATAAATGCTCTAGTCCCTTTCGCCGACATGTGAGACATCAAGCTACCGGGTCCACGTGCCATACCGAAATACAGTGCAGAGTAGCAGGGGTGAAGCACCCCATTCATGGCACCGGCGTAGTAATGAGCAATGAGGCGTCAAATCACAAAGTTGCACCTTTCCCACAGTTAAGTTAGAGGGATGAAGTAATAATAATGCTAGTAAAAAAAGAATTTGGAGGGATGAAGCAACCATCATTTCACTCGTTGCTGAATCCGCTTCTCCCTTATCTTCTTCAAGTTAACCATGTGTTGCTTCTACCGTTGTTCTGCCTCATGTGGGACGCGGATCAGCTTGGTAAAGCACTGACATGTGGGACCGCATGTTAGCAAACTGCCAGGCCAACATCCTCTAAAAATAAGAAACCTCCCTCGCCATCCGCGCGGCAAAATCACCTCCTTTTTACTAATCTTGATTCTATAATTTTTTAAATCAATATAACTGAGATTTGTATAGATAGCACATAGGAGCAAAACCAAGTGGTACCGTTAAGGGCATCCACAATGTGTAGCCAAATGTGAAAATAGCTTTTGTCATCAATGGGAACCATTGTGGACGGTGTTGCCAAAGCCAAAAAGATGGAACCGAAGCTCCCTGATTGATTGACTGAAGGAATAGAAAAATGCAGTGTCTCTCCTCTTTCTCCCGTGCTTGGACGCATGTACAGTATAGAGCACAGAGTCTACTCCCATGTCCCTTCTATCACAAATCACAAAGCACGGACGAAGCAACCATCATTTCACTCTTCGCTGACTCCGCTTCTCCATCTTCTTCTTCGATAAACCACCTCACCGCACTAATCTGGACGAACGACGCTATTGTGTACCAGTAGTACTAGTACATTTACGCGTCCTTTGGTTCAATGGACTCCCCAGATGCAAATAAGGTGCATGTCTCGGCTTGCAGGCGACACTTGTGAATGACTTACCATGGTCTCCCTCAATGGTGTTCTCCGTTGAACGCAGTTCACCAAACCACAACGTTCGAGATATCGTCGACGTCACCGCAATGGGGAAGGAAGTCAAATAGTTACTACCTCCATTTTTTTGTACACAAGCTAGTATATCAAAATTACAATTTGCAAAAGACCACTAACACTAATCGAGGCAAAATTGATGGGGTTTGCCTCGTGCTAGCAACCAAGGACATTAATATACCCTTGCATGCATGCGGAAGTGAGAAGGTTTGTTTGCATGGCGCTGCATTAATCAAGCGATGAGGAGTGAGATGGTTAGCTCTTTGGGCTTTGGAGAAAAAAATACGCATTAATTGGCGCGTCAAACGAGGATTTGTATCGATTAATCCCACGAAGGAAAACCCAGCCTTTCTTTTTTAACACTAGTACTACTAGTACATACGTACTTATCCTATTTGGGTCTAGGCCTTGCATTGCCAAACTTCGTCACACATTTTTGCCATGCTTGCCTAAAGTTTTCAAAATGAAAAGGAGGTACACCTGTGCACGGCTGTCGCGGTCGCACCGCACCCTCACATGGTCGCTCCTGCACGCCGTGGTCGCACCGCACCCTCACATAGTCGCTCCTGCACGCCGCAAACCCAACCAAGGGAATGCACCCTCACTGACACGTGCAACCGCTGACATATAATTTTTGTTCATACATTATGTTTATCCAACCACATGTTGGGGTGGACCCGTATGGCCCGTGCGGTGGTCTGTTGGGGAAGAAGAAGAGGTGAGGAAGAAGGGCTAGGAGACGTAGGATATTCATCCAACCGCCTGAAATGGTAGACTGACCCAAATGATGAAAGTCAGGCGACTTGCATAACAATATATGTTTTTACATAGCAAAAGATCCCTAAAAATAACAACATAAAGAAAAACTATCATTGCTCGCGGAACAAGACGGCCTCATCATCTTTGGCTGCTGGCGCAAACCAGCCGTAGCTGCCGATGTGTGTCTCCACACCGTGGTTGTCCGCGGCCTCCAGCTACTCATTCACGCGGAGCGTGCGAGTGCTCTGCAAGGACGAGAGCACCGCCCGGTTCAAGTTGAGGACGTCTGGTTCCGCCTACAGGAGGGCCTCGATGGCAGGGGTATCCGCGCGCTCCGCATCGAGTTGAGCCTCCGCCGCCCGGTTCAAGTCTAGGACGTCCGGTTCCGCCTGCAGGAGGGCCTCGATGGCAGCGGCATCCGCGCGCTCTACGTCGATTTGAGCCTCTGCCGCCCATTTCAAGTCCAGGACGTCCGGTTCCTCCTACAGGAGGGCCTCGATGGCAGCAGCATCCGCAAGCTCCGCGTCGAGTTGAGCCTCCGCCGCCCGGTTCACATCCACGACATCCGGTTCCACCTGCAGGAGAGCCCCGATGGCAGCAGCATGCACGTGCTCCTCATCGAGTTGAGCCTCTGCCTACCGGTCCTCCTTTAGTATCCCCAGGTTGAACCGCTGGTCTGCGTGCACCATGGGGGACTCGGACGCTGGCCCGAAGTCGACGTCCATTGTTGCATACCCATCGGGGGCCTTCTGCGCTGCGACCTCCTCCATGAACATTGGATCGGCTTCCTCGTCCTCGTAGCTTGGCTCCAGCAAACTCGGGGATTCGCCCACCGCAAAGCAAGCTTGCGAACGAAGGTCTATGGCGCCGACCGCCGCCGTGATTTTTGTGCGGCGCTCCGGCGTCAGCATCTTGTAGTACGTGATCTTGCGGCGCACCATGGCTTTCAGGCGAACTAGGGGACGCTTGATGCCGGCTAGGGGATCGAAATGTGGGGGAATGGGCTGGAGAGGAGGTGTGGTTTTGGGGCAGTGGCTGGCGTAGACCGAGCAGCGAAGGTTATGGTGTGAATAGTGGTTCCGGTGATGACCAGTCAACCGGTTTTGACTGTACATCGCTCTTATAGCATTCACGTTGCAGCCCGGCATGCTGGACCCTCCACGTCGTTCACCAAATAGAACGCGCTTCGTCTTGCATTTTTGCTCACTTGTGGGACCGTAGTTGAGAGCAAACCGATGTCCCTCCCCCGCCCGCGTCATTTATACTACCACTCCCTCTATTTTATGCGGAGTAAATAAAAACAGAGGGAGTATACTAGGATGAGGATCCCCTGACGTGGCCGAACCCATTGAGCAACTGACATGCGGGGCCTAGCAAGCATGGGGTCCGCTAGTAAGTGACCGAAAGGGAGGGTAAGGCAGGGATACCTACGTCGGAGGATCTACTTCCACCACTACTCTCTCCTTCCATATACAGGGCCTAATGCATTTTTCGAGGCTAACTTTAACCAAATGTTAGAGTAACAATATATGACATGCAACTTACACAAAGCATACGGTCAAATTTGTATGTGAAAGGAGCTTCCAATGATATAATTTTCACATTATACATCTCATGTACTATTAATCTTGTCAATAGTCAAAGGCGGTTTTGAAAAACGCATTAGAGCATGGTTAATAATTTAGCCAGCCGATTTCTATAAGGAACTGCCATGTCATCTATAGCCATCATCTATATGCACTCATACAATAGTGTGGGCTATATGGTTGGCTATTTCCTGCAAAAAATAATAATATATAAGGTTGGCTATTATATTAGTACTTTTTCCCATCTCCTCTCTATCTCTTTCTTCATATTTATTGCATTTACCTAGGAATGCGTATATTTCTAGGCTCTTGCATGGGACCTCACTCCCCTTACTTTTTCATATCTCTCTCCTTCACATAGGCAAAAGTGCCATGTAAGTTGGCTCTTAGAATGGCTATTAGGTTGGCTCTAAGCATTTAATATTTGCATGAGCAAGGTATATGATTGGAAGAGAGTTGCATGCATAATATTTTTTCTTGATCTATGTATTAAAGCCGGGCTGTAGAATATAAGAGCCCGCTTCACTCTCTCTCCTCTCTTCCCACTCCTCCAAGTAGGATTTTAATGACATGGCAATTCTTATAGCCAGCTGACTAGGCCTTATTAGACTTGCTCTTAGGTCCTATATAAATGGAAGGAGGGAGTACTATGAGCACTGCATACTCTACTACAGATGTTTTCAGTACTCCACTAGTACTATTGGAAAGGGAGCTTAAAAAGTTACTATTGTACTATCTATACGTGGCGAAATCCTAGTAGGAAGAGCTTGCGTGAGAACAAGCACATTCACGTGGTTGAAAACAAATTGGAAACCATCTCTGTTTGAATACAAATCTAAGAGTACGTACGAATCTAACAATATTGATTGGGCATTGTTGAATGTTGATACTTTTTCTGTTAGTTTGATCAAAGTAGAGATACTTCGACTACACATAAAACTTATATGTAAACTAGGAAGGATCGGAGGGAGTATATTGTACGTTCAAAAGCGAAACGAACATTCAATACCCTTTAGATATGATTTGTGGATGCTATGATCACCGGTTCAAAATTTTGAATCCGCCTTAGGTATCACACATGCACCCACTCATTTGCTCTCGATTTCATCTCGGGTCCGGAGATCGATTGAAAGAGGACTAGGGTGGGTACAATACGTTCGTTTCACTTATGAACGTACAATATACTCCCTCTGATCCCCACAGCCCCCCCCCCCCCCCCCGCGCGGGTCATTTCTATCATAGAAATGGACTAAACCGTTATCTCCTTGCACGACACGCAATTGATCTCTCAGCATCAATCGATCTCGTCAAGATGTGTCGGGGCATGAACCGAATGGGATGTCAAAACTAAGATGGGAAGCGACATGTAGTGGACACAAAGTGAAACTCTAAACGAACCATTTGTATGTATGCATGTGAGACAAATTACAACATTGGAAATATAAGCATGGTCTAGGCCCACATCTGAATGATACCCAACTGAATGTTCAAATGACACATGCAGGAGGATGGACTCAACCGGAGGGTGGCATGATCGATGGAGAAGAGGGTTGGAGAGGAATGAGAAATGAGCAACGCCGCATGATTATACTTGAATGGCTCAAATAAACAATTAGTTGTCTCGTTTTCCCTTTCGTATTGGTCACGGAGTAAGATACTCCCTCTAGTTTTATTTACTCTGCATATTAGGATTGACTGAAGTCAAACTTCATAAAATTTGACCAAGTTAATAGAAAACTAGCAAGATGTGCGTGCCTTTCACGGAACATCAAGATCTTGTGGGAGAAAAGGATGAACGGGGGAAGGCCTTATCTGCATATGTGGAGAGGAGTGCGGGTAAATTGTCATAGTTTCCTTCCTATCCATTAGATATAGATTGGACGGCCTATATTGCAGGATGGCAGGCACACCATCATCACCAACCCTTCATTTTGTGTACACTAGCAAGATGCCCGTGCATTGCACAGAACCTCAAGATGCATTTGTATGAGTAGTTTATCTCGCGGGAGAAAATGATGAATGAGGGAAGGCCTTATTTGCAAATGTGGAGAGGGGTGTGGGTATCTTTTTGCAAAATTTCCATAGTTTCATTCCTATCCGTCAGATATAAATCGGACGGACTCTTATAAAAAACAGAGTTGGTGATGATGGTGTGCCTGCCATCCTGCAATATAGGCCGTCCGATTTATATCTGACGGATACGAAGGAAACTATGGCAATTTTGCAAAAAGGTACCCACACACCTCTCCACAATTGCAAATAAGGCCTTCCCTCGTTTATCCTTTTCTCTCACAAGATAAACCAGTCATACAAATGTATCTTGATGTTACGTGCAATGCACGGGCATCTTGCTAGTAAGAGTAGAAATATGCACATTTACAATAGCAAATATATATGATGTGAAAGTATATTCTATAATGAATCTAATGGTATTGATTTGTTGTTGTATATGTTATTATTTCTGTCTATGCACTTTGTCAAAGTTTACAAACTTTGACTTTGAGCAAAGCTAAAATGTGGAGTAAATAAAAACAGAGGGAGTACGCAGGGACTAGGATACTCTAGTTACTGCTGCCAGAACATGGTAAGTTGGACCCCTAAATGCGGCCATGGACCGGGCACACCTCAATTATTCATTCAAACGGCCGGACACCTACATTTAGCACACCATCCGGCTACTTAATCAAGTGTTATGCCTCACTACATGAAAAGGAAAAGGGTGGTAACGTACCCAAAACCACCACACTTGGGGATAGGGTAACATCTTGGTACTGTACCACATTTGAACCAGGGCACAAAAACCACCTGTTCTGCGCCTAATGCACAATGCGAAGCACTGACGCTCGAATATGGCCAGGAAAACATGGAAACCGACATGTGGGGCACACATGTCAGGACGACGTGGTGCAGACTAGTCCAATGGAGGAGCTAGCCCACGACCTCCTCGCCACTTGCAACCGTTCATGTAGGTCGTGGGGGCCAGCAACCTGGCGCAGGTCCAGCACCGCCTCTAGACAGGGAGACCGCGGTGAGCAACACGCTCATCGTTGCTAGACATGGTCGGTTTCAGTATGTCGAGGTGGCGTTAGGCTGTGGCACGACCAGCAGATCAACAACCGGCTCGTCGAGGATGCACGGGGCGCTGAAGTGTGCGTGTGGCGCGACGCGTCCATGGAGTGGTGTAGCGCGGCCAACTGCATCCCCACGACCTGAGACCATGCCGGGTCGTCTTGCTTTTTCAATGACATGTGGGGTCGCATGTGAGCAAAGGGCATCTCCAATGTTGCCACGACCGCAGTTGACTACCCTGGCACACCAAAAACCCTCATCCCTCGCACCATCGCGCGGTGTGTTCCTAGCCGGCGCGAGCTGCCCGCATTCATGCCATCCGTCAGTATGCCGCCGTTAAGAGGCTCGGTGCCTGAGGAACAAACTCCGGCGACTTAATGACGCGCTCGGACGCTTTGTCCTCATCGGAATGCGCCACTTAAAGCAGCAATGCCCAGCTAACCTCCACACCATAGCGCATCGTCCTGTTACCTGGCATCACATCCTCCATGACCGCGAGGGTGAACGCTCTGTGGGAGATCTTTGTCTTCGGGGATGAAGCTTGAGGTCGCCGCCCTCGCTCAAGTCGCCGCTCGCGACGCAATAGTGGCATAGCCGGACGGGGACGCGACCGCACAAGCGGTGGCCACGATGGCGGCTGACGACGGGAGCGCCGTCAGCCACGGGTCCTACTTACTGCCGTCCAACGTCCGACACCGCCGATGTCAGGGACTCCTCCGAGGATGAGTAGGGCATGGGAGGCGGAAGGGCATGGTGTGCCGACTGGCCGGTCTGTCTCCCGTGTTCTACTCTTCCTCGCCGGAGAACGCACCTTCGTCTTGAACCCCGCCCCCATACATTGAGATCGCAGATGGAGGACGTCGTTCGCCGCTATAGAATAGGTTTAGGGTCGGGTTTCTTTTATTTTTCTGTCCTATAGAAGTTCGAAATGTAATGAAAATCTACTGTGTTTGCATTAATCTCGGCCGGTGTATATGAACTTTCACAATAATATAGTATATTGTAGGAGTACTAGCAAGATGCCCGTGCATTGCACGGACATCAAGATCTTGTGGGAGAAAAGGATGAACCAGGGAAAGCCTTATCTGCAAATGTGGAGAGGAGTGCAAGTAAATTGTCATAGTTTCCTTCCTATCTGTTAGATATAGATCGGACGGCCTATATTGCAGGATGGAAGGCACACTAGCATCACCAACTCTGCTTTTTATTGTACCGAGACAAAGCTAACATGCAAAGTAAATAAACACATAGGGTCTACATACACAATTTATCTTAGGCACTCCAATAGTACGTCCACTACACATTCACGCATTTCACATCTTTCTACATCTACGGGAACCTACAAAAGGGTTAACGTAAATTGCCTCTCTCTCTCCTCCCTGATTTTCATGCTGGTGGGCCCCTCCCTCCCCCAATCTACAATCAACAGCTCACATGTTTCACATTATGTTAATTACATAACTAGGATTACATAGGTGTAGCATTACTCGTCCAAAAAAATCCAACTAAGCCAACCTCCCAGCATATCGCGCGGGAAAAGGCCTGGCCACGCTGTTTTAGTCGGGATTACTGAATTACTAGTAATAGTATCGATGGATCGCGTGAAGCACCAAGTTTTTTTTGAGGGGGCGAAGCACCTAGTTTAAATGAAAAAGGTGGTACACTCACAACACTCCTGTCGCGGTCGCATTGCAGCCCACACACGTTCAGTCCTGGACACGGCTCACGCAAAAATGGAACGCGCTTTGGCTTGTCTCTTCACTGACACGTGGGACTGCACTTGGACAAACCGACCATGCGCCAAACTCCCCCCACCCACCGCGTGAAAATCCCCCTCCCCCAAATCCCAAATTCAACCAACCTTCGGCTAACTAGCCAATAATATTACCACCCCCCCACCCCCTCCACTCCATTCGCTCCGCCAAAGCCGCCCTCCCCATCGCGCCGATACATCGGCACCACAGTTCATCGAGGGGACGCACGGTGATCTTCTCACTCCCACAGTACGCTCTCGTAGACTAACGTCCTCATAGATTGCCGTCCTCGAGCCGCGCCGCCACCGCTGGCGATGTTCTTGTGGAAGCGCACGGCGGTCAGCGCCGCCACCGCTGGCGATGTTCGTGTGGAGACACATGACGATCAGCTTCTCCCACGGTATGTGCATTCTAGACTGAGGCCCCGCGCATGTTGATGTAGCGCTGAATGTTAGTTCATAGACGCTGTTAATCTCACTATTTGCCAAAGTAGTTTACAGTCAATATGCTCTGACTAAGAAGCTTCCTTGCCCTGTTTTGCACTCAATCTGCTTAGCTGAGATGGCATGCCAAGCCCGATTAGTTGCTAAAATATCCTGACATATATTTATGGTGACATAGTTTGCCACGATCTAGTAGCCAATTTGTTAGGTGAAATAGCTCTACACCGTTTTATACTCGATCTTTGTTGCTGCGATGGCCTTCGATAGTTCGATGGTTGTGTGCTTGGCCTCATTGACTGCTGAAACAACCTGCCATAATTTAGCACTCAAATATGTTTGCTGAATGAGCTTTAAATATATTTTGTTACTTAGATCTCCTCGTCCAAATATCTTGCGATAGCTTTAGACATCGACCTAGGTATTTTTTTGGACATCATAAAAAAGCATATTTTTTTCCTGTAATACTTAGTATAAGAACTAATTTGTATGTCTAACAGATGGACATGACTTGGATAACTTCTGCTCAAAGATTCTCCACTGCATATGTCGAGGGGGTTGAAAACTTCTTGAACTTTATCATAGCTGAGTACGGTGGTCCGAAATCAGATGTGCTCTGCCCGTGTAGCAGTTGTATGAACTCAGTTACAAGACCCCAGTTAACTATGCAAAATCATCTACACTTGTATGGGATGTCGGTCACATATACTAGGTGGGTTCATCATGGTGAAGTTGTGAACGTCAATGTTACTGACTACGTGGAAGAAGCAGATCACCATCTTGATCTACCTAATGTTCAGATGGAAGAGGAGGAGGAGGTGGTGGTGGCAGAGCCAGTGAGTTTGACCAACATTGAAACAATGCTACGAAATGCTCGTGCATTTCGTGAACTTTCACATGCAGAAGAAAAACGGTGGGCCCGCATGTTGGAACAATGCAACGTGGTTATCACTCGAGGAATTAAGCTGTTAGTATTCTCAGGTATGGTCACCTTTATTCAGGTGAAGACATCTGAGCGGATGACCAACAAATCATTCGATGCGATGTTAGCTGGTTTCCACAAAGCTTTCCTAGATGTGTCTGAGCTGCCACACACCTATAGTAAAATGAAGAATTTCCATCATGCAATTGGAATTAGATATGATATGATCCATGTTTGTAAGCATAATTGTGTTTTGTTCCGGAAGGGTTATGCCAACTTAAGTGAATGCCCAAAATGCAAATCATCAAGATGGAAAGATGGCGATGCTGTGAAGAGGATTCCTCATAATGTTCTGAGACATGTTCCAATTACAACAAGATTGCAGAGGTTGTTTCATGAAGCTGAAACAAGAGAGGATGTACTTTGGCATTCTAGGAACTAGGAGTATAGTCATCAGAATGTAATGAGCCATCCATCACAAGGTAGTGAGTGGAAAAGCTTCAATCAGAAACACAAATAGTTTGCTCCTGACCCGAGAAGCATTAGACTTGGCTTAGCTTCAGATGGATTTAACCCATTTGGCCACCAGAGCGCCACATATAGCATGTGGCTAGTGCTTGTTATCCCTTACAACATGTCTCCAAATGTCTGCACCAAAGAATCAAACTACATGATGGCCTTGCTCATCCCAGGTCCAAAAAGTCCTGGAAAGGATTTTGATTTATTCATAGAGCCTCTTGTGGAGGAACTTCAACAGCTATGGGGGGCGTTCTCATTCGAGACCTATATAGTAGCCCACCAGCTGATTTCTTTCTGCATGCTGTTATAATTTGGTGCATCCATGATTATCCGGCTTTGGGCACTATGTCAGGGAGAATGACACATGGTTACAATGCATGTGTTCGCTGTGACAGGAATCCGCTGTCATACGCAATACTTAGCAAGATCTGTTACATTGCACACTGTCGTTTCCTTGCCAATGACAAGTCGCGTCCTACAAAATACCGAAGACATGTGTTCAATACAAAGCATGAAAACCGCGATGCACCAAAGAGGCTCACCGTCGATGAGTTGCAAGTGGAATTAGAGAAGGTCAGGCACATTGCACCAGGAAACCATCCTGGTAATGGTAGCGGGAAAAGGAAGCGTGGCAGGGCAGAAGAGAGATTATTGTTTACCCGCAGGTCCACTTTGTGGGACTTGGAGTATTGGAAAGATTTGGATCTGCGGCATAATCTTAATGTGATGCACATCAAGAAAAATATATGTGACAACATTATCGACACACTTCTTAATATTGAAGGCAAGACGAAAGATACCTTAAAATCTAGGATTGATTTGACACACCTGGGTATCAGAAAGGATTTGCACGTGGAAGATGAAGGTAAACCACGGGATATGGCACCAGCTGTGTACGTCTTGGACAAGGTAAAAAGAAAAGAATTCTACGAGGTCCTGTCACGTGTGATATTCCCATGTGGATTTTCTTCCAACCCTTAAAGGAGAGTCAGTGCAGATGGAAACAAGGTACAAGGGTTGAAAACTCATGACTGCCACGTCCTACTTCAAAGGGTTTTACCTGTTATCCTTAGAGTATTGGGCCACCCTGACTTATACAGTGCCGTTGCAGAGTTGGGATAATTTTTCAGGGAACTCTACAGTAGAAATATCAGGGTAGATGCTTTTGAGCATCTTAGAGACAAGATACCAACTATCCTATGTGACCTTGAGAAGATATATCCTCCAGCCTTCTTTGATGTGATGGTGCATTTGGCTGTTCATCTACCTAATGAGGCACTACTTAGAGGTCCAGTACAGTATGGCTAGATGTACCCTATTGAAAGGCGGCTCGACACTTTCGAGGGCTATGTTTGGAATAGAGCTAGACCCGAGGATTCGATTGCAGAGGCCTACAATGCTACAGAATCATTGACATTCTGCTCAAAATACATTGAAATAGCTGACCAGCTTAGCAAAGAGGTGGGTGAAGACAATCCCGGGCTCAATGTTTTCGTTTGTTCTGTTCGAGTAATAAGGAAGAGTCGACAAGAGGACAAACCTAAAGATTTGTACAACTGTCCTGAGATACTACCTTATATCAAGTAAGTGCTATGTACTACAGCTTATACATCATAATCTCCTAAACTTGCAGCACATTCTTATATATTTAGATGTTTGACGCAATCACTATGTTGTGCAGCATCTACAAAAAGGAGTTACTGCCGCAAAATCCAAGAAATATTGACAAACTGGTTATGGCAGGATTTGCGAAATGGTTCAAGAGCCATGTAAGCTTTTGAATTGCACTGTCAGTTTTTTTAATATATTGAGTACATAAGATGATCAGCTTGTCTATTTTCCAACCATAGGTTAAGAAGATGTGGGAGGATGGGCAGGTAGTTGATTATGCCCTTTACGCACTAGCAATGGGTCTTGATACTCGGGGTAAGACGTTATGAATCTTGCATTGTTGGAGATGAGCGCTACAACACCCTTGCATGCGACAAAGGCAGGAAGACACAAAACAGTGCCATCATGACCACGAATACGTACGACAGAGAGACAACTGAAATTTATGGTAACATCACAGACATTGTTCAGTTGCTGTATATCTCACGTTTCGAGGATCATCGGTGTGTGGTTCTGTTGTGCTGTCGTTGGTATAACCTATTTCCAGGATCACAAAACCCAGAGCTGATGATTATTTCCAATCCATCAATGTCAAGGCCGCACCACCCAACCCTACTCCATTGCTGGCCAGGCCATTCCTCTACTCACCCACACCTCCTATTATTTTTCCGGCGATGCCAGCCGGACCAGTAAACCCTCGTACTCCCCACCGCGTGGACAACCACTTCCGAGTCTTCCCCGGCTCCGTGTCGTTCCCTTCCTAGGCCTCGCCGTCGTCCACTGCCCTGGTGCTCTCAGTGCACAGTGGTCAACATGGTCAACGAACGACATCCATCGGACGTGGACTGTACCTGGAGAGGCTGACAGCTGGGTCCATTGCCGCACAGAAAGAAATGCCTCCTTATTATGCGCAAAATAAGGATTCCTCCACCTGACATCTGGCCCACTTGAAGGGCCTCTGTATTTCATGAAAAAAACGTTCCCCCCGCTGACAGGTCAAACCCACCAGCTATATCTTCGCACGCATGGAAATGCCTCCTTATTACGCACAAAAAAATGAATACTCCCCCTACTAGCCGGGACCCAGCATAGTGGGAGGCTAACATGTGGGCCTACTAAGTTGATGGGGACAGAGGGCTTTGTCAACTTAGTCAATATGAACGATTCTAGCTCCAGTGACCGTACGATGTCCATCCAACGGCCGTAGTGCTTCTTCAACCTCTGGTCTTCTTGCTCCAGCCGCCCAAAGTAGCGTCAGTCATGCCGCCTGCTCCTGCCACTCGTGGATGGCAGTGCTGCCACGGAGGCCGCACTGCCCCCTACTACTCCCACCGCTGGCCAGGCCCTACAGCGACGGCAGTCTCACACCGCAGCCGAACCAGTGAACCCTCGTACTCCTCTCTGTGTGGGCATCCACTGCCGCGTCTTCCCCGGCTTCGCGTCATCCCCTTCCTAGGCCTCGCTGTTGTCCACCGCCTTGGTGCTCTCGGCGCGGCGTGGTCAATGTGGTCAACGAACGACTTCCATCAGAAGAGTACTGTACGTGGAGAGGCTGACAGCTGGGTCCATGGCCGCAGCAAGGAAGTGCCTCCTTATTACGTGCAAAATAATTATTCCTCCACCTGACAGTAGGGACCCACCGGACGGGCCACCATATTTTGTAAAAAAGAAACGTTTCCCCCTGATTGTTGGGACCCCCAGCTACATCTTCGCATGCAAGGAAGTGCGTCCATATTACGGGCAAAAAATGATTCGCCCCACTGACTGCTGGGACCCACCAGCTACATCTTCACACACAAGGAAGTGCCTAACAATCGGGATCCACCTAGTCGAAGCGTACGTAGCGTTGTCATTCTGGTCGTGAACGTGTACGTACATACTGGTTTGATGTAGAGGCACGCATGTGTCGTAGTAGAGGCGTGCACGTGTCATAGTAGAGGCGTGCACGTAGCATGTACACATACGTACAACGGCCAGGGTGCAAGAAAGTAAAAAGCGGCCACATACGTTCATACGGGCGGGGTCTCGAATGTCTACTCGCGCATATATATACGGACGGCCAGGGCTTGTGTACATGGAGAAGCAACGGACGGCAGAAACAACGTCCTGTTCATCGAGCAGCGAACCGGCTGGGTCCGAACAGAGAAACAACATCCTGTTCATCGGAAGGCAACCGACTGGGTCGGAATACATCGTGTTCATTGGGAGCCAACTGGCTTGGATGGAACAGCCGATGGAAATGAGGCCTGGCGTACTGTAGAACGGAGGAAACGGCCTTGTGTTCGACCGGCCATGGTCGAAACGGGATCCTGTTCATTAGGATGGGTCTGGCGTACTGCAAAACGGAGGAAATGGACCTCCTATGGTGGAAACGGGGTCCTGTTGATCAGGAGGGGTGTGGCATACCGCAAAACGGAGGAAACGGACTTGTGTTGAAGTGCTACGGTCGAAACGGTGGTCCTGTTCATCGGGGGCTGGCGTACCACAAAACAGGACTCCACGGGATACTATTCATCTCCACCATCAACTGCCTCCACGGGCTACTGTTCATCCACCGTCGACCTCCTCCAGCCTCCACCTGTGGCTGTTCATCCACGGGCTCCTGTTCATCCAGCCTCCACCGCGCGCTCCTCCATCGGCTACTATTGTCCCAGCCCTCTCCACGGGGTCCTGTTCAGCCACCCCTCCACGGGCTACTGTTCAACCAGCCCTCCACGGGGTCATCCTGTTCATCCAGCCCTCCATGGGGTCCTATTCATCCACCCCTCCACGGGGTCCTGTTCATCCATCGGCTCGATTGATCGGGGTACTGTTCATCCAGTGGCAACGACCTCTACTACCACGAGGTCATGTTCATCCAACCCCCACCCATAACAATTCATTCAAACCCCCCCAACAACGCTCACTATTCATCCAGAGGCACCATCGATCAGCTTCAGTTAGCAGCAGTAGCGAAGGAATCACTCGGGTTCAGTAACGGGTAGCCTGCAGTGCAATCGCTCAGGTTCAGTTAGGCAAACGCCTCGCTCGGGTTCAGTTAGAGCCCAACTGTAACGCCCCGCGACCGATGTGCCAGGTGTCATCCAGTTATTCGCTGTTGTTGCCTTGTCATTGCTTGCGTGTCATGCATTGCATATCATGTCATCATGTGCATTTCATTTGCATACGTGTTCGTCTCATGCATCCGAGCATTTTCCCCGTTGTCCGTTTTGCATTCCGGCGCTCCTACCACCTCCGGTGGTCATTTCTACCTTCTTTTCATGTGTGGGGGCTAAACATTTCCGGATTGGACCGAGACTTGCCAAGCGGCCTTGGTTTACTACCGGTAGACCGCCTGTCAAGTTTCGTACTATTTGGACTTCGTTTGATGCTCCAACGGTTAACCGAGAGACCGAGAAGGCCTTATGTGTGTTGCAGCCCAACACCCTTCCAATTTGGCCCAAAACCCACCTAACCCCTTCTATCATCTCGGTCGTTCGATTACGATCGCGTGGCCGAAAACCGCACCTCATTTGGACTCTCCTAGCTCCTTCTACCTATAAAAGAGCACCCCTCCCCGAAATTTGGGATCATTTCGTGGATGAACCCTAGATCCACTCCTCCCCGCGCCGCCGGACATGTCCGCCCGGCGGCCGGACACGTCCAACCGCCCGCCGCAGCGAATCCCATCGCGCCACCTATCCTCCGCTGCTGTCCTCGCACCGCCGGCCCGCGGAGCCCAACGCGGCCCCGCGCGGGCCCAGATCCGCCGGCCGCCGCCACCCGCGCCCCTCACGCCTCGCCGCGGCAGCGCCCGTCGCCGCCTCCAAGCTCCCCGGCGAGCTCCGCTAGTCGCCGCGCCGCCTCACTTTTCTCCGCCGTCGTCCGCGCTCGGCCGCCGCCCTTCTCCTCGCGCGCCGGCTCCGACCTTCACCGCAGCGCCACTCCGGCGATTGCCTCGTCTCCCTCCGGCCCCGTCGCCTCGCCCCACGTCGCCGGAGTTCACTCGCCAGACTTCTCACACCTCGCCGGAGCACCACGTTCGCCGGATCTGGGAGAGGTGGACCCGATCCACCGGTTCGCGAACAAAACGCCTCCCCTCGTCCCGATCCGTTTCGTCCTGGATATCCCCGTCCGCCGTTGACTTTTGCGGAGGTATAAATTTCACTAAGTCCCCGAAATTCCCAGATTCATATGCTCATGTTCTTCGCATCGTAACTTTGCATCCATAGCTCCGTTTTTGCGTATAGCATATCAAAATGTTCATCTCAAAGAGTACATCATTTCATCTCATTGCATCATTTTCATTTGAGTTCATCTTGCTGCCCGAAATGCTGTTGGAAGAGTGCTATTTGAGTTAATTGTCAGATCTGCTGCTCCAATTAGATATTTGTCATTTTTGCCATGATTATTGTGTGCATGATATGCCCCTGAGCTCTACATGTATTTTGTTATATGCTTTGCCATCTCTCCAGAGGTGCCATCCATGTATTTTTGTTATGTGTGTGGTGACTAGCACAAGCTTGCAAAGTCGTGCATTCGTTAATGCTGATTTCAGGTACTTAGGATTTCTCTAAGTCCTTAATCTGTTTATCTCAATATGCCATATGTTCATGTTGTTTCCTAGTGATCCGTGCCTCTTTTGAGGTTGATCAGTAAGGATGATTTGTTAATCTTGTAGTGCTCTACCCATCCATGTCTTTTTTTGCAATTATGGAGCACCCTAGCTTGAGTCAATCGAGCTCTACTTTTGCTATTTCGTGAATCTGCGCAGATTGCCTACTTGTTAGCGATTTTGCCGAGGATGTTGTAGTTGATCCGTACATGCTATGTTATTGTTCTTGCCATGTATAGCTTGTATTTTGTGTATTCTTGATGGGTGTATGCTTAGATTGTCATGCCTTGCTCTGTAGTGAGTGCATCGAGCTCGTAAACATGCCTACTTGATATCTGATTTGCATGCTCCAGTTTTTCACTAAGTCTGTGATCTGTTATTTTTTTGCCATGGCCACATGCTTGCAATTGTATTTTCTAATCCCTTTTAGCTCAAGGTCACTAAGGGACTTTTGTTAAGCTCTTTGAGTAGCTTCATGCCATGCCTTGCTTTGCCATGTTAAGTTCCTGTAGCATATAGTTTTCATGCTCCAAAGAGTGCTATCTGATCTGAAATTCCAGGCTTGTGTTAATTTCACAAAGTCTGAAATCTGTTTACGAATTGCACTTTTGCCATGCTTGTTTGAACCTGTTAATGGATGAATTGGCCGTAGCTCAGTGTTCATCTTTTGTTAAGCATCATGAATGGATCCCTGCCATGTTTGCATGTTGTAGCATGTTCATCTTGTTGCATTTAGATGGCTACTTGCTGTATATCACAGACCAGTGTCATATTTGAATTGCTTTCCATTTCCAAACTGTGACTCCGATTCCGGTGATCTTTATATCGTTCTCAAGCGATTTCATCTCACCTTTCCAGTGGCACACTTGGATTTCCATGTTGAGGCCAGGTTCATTCATTCTGTTGCATATCATGCATATGCATCACATACCGCATCCCGCATATCATACCATGTTCATGTGTTGGGTGTTTACTATGTTGTGTGCTTCTTTCCGGTGTTTGCTTCTTCGGGTTGGTTCCGGTAACGTCGCGTTTGTGAGGATCCGTTCGACTACGTCCATTTGTCTTCTTCATGGACTCATTCTTCTTCCTTGCGGGATTTCAGGCAAGATGACCATACCCTCGAAATCACTTCTATCTTTGCTTGCTAGTTGCTCGCTCTTTTGCTATGCCTATGCTGCGATACCTACCACTTGCTTATCATGCCTCCACTATTGTTGAACCAAGCCTCTAACCGACCTTGTCCTAGCGAACCGTTGTTTGGCTATGTTACCGCTTTGCTCAGCCCCTCTTATAGCGTTGTTAGTTTCATGTGAAGATTGAAGTTTGTTCCTTGTTGGAACATGCAGATGTTGTTCCTTGTTGGAACATGTTTACTTGTTGGGATATCACAATATCTCTTATTTAATTAATACATCTATATACTTGGTAAAGGGTGGAAGGCTCGACCTTATGCCTGGTGTTTTGTTCCACTCTTGCCGCCCTAGTTTCCGTCATATCGGTGTTATGTTCCCGGATTTTGCATTCCTTACGCGGTTGGGTATAATGGGAACCCCTTGACTGTTCGCTTTGAATAAAACTCCTCCAGCAAGGCCCAACCTTGGTTTTACCATTCGCCACATAGCCTCTTTTTTTCCCTTAGGTTAGGCCAGCCCAAGGGTCATCTTTATTTTAACCCCCCCGGGCCAGTGCTTGTCTAAGTGTTGGTCCGAAATGGGCAGCCTGTGGGGCCACCTCGGGGAAACTTGAGGGCTGGTTTTACTCATAGCTTGACCTATCCGGTGTTGCCCTGAGAACGAGATATGTGCAGCTCCCATCAGGATGTCGGCACAACGGGCGGCTTTACCATTGTCGAGGATGTCTTGTAGAACCGGGATACCGAGTCTGATCGAAATGTGTCGGGAGAAGGTCTATTCCTTCGTTGACCGTGAGAGCTTGTCATGGGCTAAGATGGGACACCCCTACAAGGATTTGAACTTTCGAAAGCCGTGCCCGCGGTTATGGGCAGATGGGAATTTGTTAACGTCCAGTTGTAGAAAACCTGAAGTTGACCTTAATTAAAATGCATCAACCGCGTGTGTAACCGTGATGGTCTCTTTCTGGTGGGGTCCGGGAAGTGAACACGGTGTTGGAGTTATGCTTGACGTAGGTTGTTCTAGGATCACTTCTTGATCATAGTTTCTCGACCGTGCTTTTGCCTTCTCTTCTCGCTCTCATTTGCGTATGTTAGCCACCATATATGCTAGTCGCTTGCTGCAGCTCCATCTCATACCTTTACCTTACCCATAAGCTTAAATAGTCTTGATCGCGAGGGTGCAAGATTGCTGAGTCCCCGTGACTCATAGATACTTCCAAAACCAGTTTGCAGGTGCCGATGAGTTCGTCCAGGTGACGCAACCAAGCTCTGGAGGAGCTCAGTGAAGATCTTGTCCTTTGTGTTGTTTCGTTCTAGTTGATCAGTAGTGGAGCCCAGTTGGGGTCGATCGAGGACTATGTCGCATTTGGGGTTCTTCTTTTATTTTGGTTCCGTAGTCGGACCTTGATTGTATTCGGATGATGTAATGCTTTATTCATGTAATTGTGTGAAGTGGCGATTGTAAGCCAACTAAGTATATTTTCCCCTACTGTATTACTTGGGTTGTGTGAAGATTACCTTGCTTGCGACATTGCTTTCAATGCGGTTATGCCTCTAAGTCGTGCTTCGACATGTGGGAGATATAGCCGCATAGAGGGCGAATAACTGGACGACACCTGGCACATTGGTCTCGGGGCGTTACAACACTCCACCACTACGAGAGGATCTCGTCCCGAGATCTAGAATTGCACAGGAGGGACAAACGGAAGAGACAGAGAAGAGGTAAGCCTAAGTTGCTTCTTTGACAAACGAGTGAGACCAAAGAACCTTGAGAGGTTAAACCAATCGAAGAAAAGAAAGCAATGGAGATGAACGAAATTGAAAACACACCGCTAGAAAAGAGGAACAAGGGAGAACAGCTTCGGGCAGCACTCCGATTGAAAAGAAAAGGAATTGAATAAGAACTTGATAAGATGAGGGAACTTGAGTAGAGGGCACAACACTCCGGTTAAAAGGATAAGCACGTAAAGAAAAACATGATCTTCACAATTCGAGATGATGATTGAAAAGAGCAACATCACAAGGCCTCCAGAAGAAAGAATAGATGATAGATAATTGAAATAAAAGAATGGAGAAGAAAATGCCAAGTTCTGTCACAAAAGAGCTTGACAAGGCATCTTTAGGAGAAGGGTCAAACGGAGTTGTTGGAAAAAAACTAGCACCGAAAAGGATAATCTTGATATGATCTTATGGGAAACGTCTCAAATTATGAGGTGACACCTGCCACTCGCGGAAAAGAAAAAAATTTGATTGGATTAATATGAACAAGGAGACGAGAAAAACTCATTTCACCGGGAGGATAAATTAAGAACTTGGTTCATATATTATCACCATTAATAGCAACAATCCTTAGAGAAAGCTTTAGGTGAAATATAACCCAAGATAACTCCAAACAAGAGACTGATGGATTTAAAATACCTCATTCTTAATAACATGTGAAACATGAACTCAAATAATCAAGAATGAATTTATGCCACCTCCAATGATACTGAAGAAAGAATTGCACTCCCACTGATACATAACCCATGTAATACATAAGGGGAAAAGATACATAGTTGGCTTACAATCGCTACTTCACACAATACATGAATAAAGCATTACAACGTCCAAATACAATCAAGGTCCGACTACGGAACCAAAATAAAAGAAGAACCCCAAATGCGACAAGGTCCCCGATCGACCCCAACTGGGCTCCACTACTGATCAACTAGAACGGAACAACACAAAGGGCAAGATCTTCATCGAGCTCCTCCTGAGCTTGGTTGCGTCACCTGCTCGGTTCAACGGCACCTGCAAACTGGTTTGGAAGTAATCTGTGAGCCACAGGGACTCAGCAATCTCACACCCTCGCGATCAAGACTATTTAAGCTTATGGGTAAGGTAAAAGGTATGAGGTGGAGCTGCAGCAAGCGACTAGCTTATATGGTGGCTAACATACGCAAATGAGAGCGAGAAGAGAAGGCAAAGCACGGTCGATAAAAGTATGATCAAGAAGTGACCCTAGAACAACCTACGTCAAGCATAACTCCAACACCGTGTTCACTTCCCGGACTCTGCCGGAAAGAGACCATCACGGTTACACACGCGGTTGATGCATTTTAATTAAGGTCAACTTCAGGTTTTCTACAACTGGACATTAACAAATTACCATCTGCCCATAACCGCGGGCACGGCTTTCGAAAGTTCAAATCCCTGCAGGGGTGTCCCAACTTAGCCCATCACAAGCTCTCACGGTCAACGAAGGATATTCCTTCTAGCGGGAAGACCCGATCAGACTCGGAATCCCGGTTACAAGACATTTCAACAATGGTAAAACAAGACCAGCAAAGCCACCCGAATGTGCCGACAAATCCCGATAGGAGCTGCACATATCTCGTTCTCAAGGCACACCGGATCGTCCAAACTTTCGGTAGCCCAGCCCAGAGTTGCCCCTGGTGGCCACCGGCGGCTGACAAGTTGGACCAACACGCAGAGGAGCACTGGCCCGGGGGAATTGTTCGGGCATTTTTAGAAATTTAATAAGTCATTTAATATGCTATTGGACCACTATATAATTTGGTGAGGGCATTTTTAATAATTCAAATGAGGTTGGTTAACTCATCACAATTTAATACTGAATAAATGCGACACCACGAACATTTTTGTTTTACAGTTTGAAGAAATAATATTTTGACATGGAATTTAAATTTGAATTCGAACGTTGTTTGAATTAACGCGAGTTTACCAACAGTAATCGTGGTGATGTGGCAACATTAGTGGAGGGTTACAGTAGCTTAAATATCCAGGCGTCACATGAATTTAGGATAGCTCCGGTAAAAAATAGAAGAGTCGGGTAAGATCCTGGAAAAAGACCCGTGGGTTAGGGCCCACCCAAAAGAAACACCGTTGAACGATTCAAAAGAGAGAAAGCACCGGTTGAATTAAATGACTTCAATGAGGGGACATCCTCGAAAGAGCTTGAATGAGGGGATATCGAAGGCAAAGCACGGTCGATAAAAGTATGATCAAGAAGTGATCCTATAGCAACCTACGTCAAGCATAACTCCAACACCGTGTTCACTTCCCGGACTCCGCCGGAAAGAGACCATCACGGTTACACACGCGGTTGATGCATTTTAATTAAGGTCAACTTCAGGTTTTCTACAACCGGACATTAACAAATTCCCATCTGCCCATAACCGCGGGCACGGCTTTCGAAAGTTCAAATCCCTGCAGGGGTGTCCCAACTTAGCCCATCACAAGCTCTCATAGTCAACGAAGGAATAGACCTCCTCCCGAGACATTTCGATCAGACTCGGTATCCCGGTTCTACAAGACATTTCGACAGGGTAAAACTAAACCAGCAACACTGCCCGAATGTGCCGACAAATCCCGATAGGAGCTGCACATATCTCGTTCTCAAGGCACACTCAGATGAGCGCTCCATACAACTAAAACCAAACCTCGAGTTTCCCCGAGGGGGCGCTGCACAGGACTCTAGTTTGGACCAACGCTCAGAGGAGCACTGGCCGGGGGGGGGGGGGGGGGGTAAAATAATGATGACCCTCAGGAGCGCGACTCCCAAGGGAAAAGAAAAGGCTAGGTGGCGAATGGTAAAACCAATGTTTGGCATTGCTGGAGGAGTTTTACTCAAGGCGAACTGTCAAGGGGTTCCCATAATAGCCCAACCGCGTAAGGAACGCAAAATCCGGGAACATAACACCGATGTGACGGAAACTAGGGCGGCAAGAGTGGAACAAAACACCAGGCATAAGGCCGAGCCTTCCACCCTTTACCAAGTATATATATGCATTAATTAAATAAGATATATTATGATATCCCAAGAAGTAAACATGTTTCAACAAGGAACAACATCTCCATGTTCCAACAAGGAACAAAACTTCAATCTCCACCTGCAACTAACAACGCTATAAGAGGGGCTGAGCAAAGCGGTAACATAGCCAATCAACGGTTTGTTAGGACAAGGTGGGTTAGAGGCTTGGTTCAACAATATACGAGGCATGGTAAGCAAGTGGTAGGTATCGCAACATAGGCATAGCAAAAGAGCGAGCAACTAAGCAAGCCAAGATAGAAGTGATTTCGAGGGTATGGTCATCTTGCTTGAGATCCCGCAAGGAAGAAGAACGAGTCCATGAAAAAGACAAACGGACCTAGACAAATGGGTCCTCACAAACACGACGTTACCGGATCCAACCCTAAGAAGCAAACACCAGAAAGAAGCACACAACATAGTAAACAACCAACACATGAACATGGTATGATATGCGGGATGCGGTATGCGATGCATATGCATGATTTGCAAAGGAAAGTTGGAACCTGGCCTCAACTTGGAAAACCAAGAGTGCCACTGGAAAGTTGAGGTGATTTCGGTTGAAATCGATATAAAGATCACCGGAATCGGATGCATGGTTTGGAAATGGCAAGCAATTCGAATATGGCACCGGCCTGTGATTTACAGCAAGTAGCCATCTAAATGCAACAAGATGAACATGCTACAACACTCAAACATGGCATCAAAATACATGGCAGGGATCCATTCATAATTCTTAACAAAAGATGAACACTGAGCTACGGCCAATTCATCCATTAATAGGTTCAAATAAGCATGGCAAAAGTGCAATTGGTAAACAGGTTTCAGACTTAGTGAAATTAACACAAGCCTGGAATTACAGATCAGGTAGCACACTTTGGAGCATGAAAACTCTATGCTACAGGAACTTAACATGGCAAAGTAAAGCACGGCATGGAGCTACTCAAAGAGCTTAACAAAAGCCCCTTAGTGACCTTGAGTCAAAAGGGATCAGAAAATACATTTGCAAGCACGTGAACATGGCAAAAACATAATCAGATCACAGACTTAGTGAAAAGCTGGAGCATGCAAAATCAGATATCAAGTAGGCATGTTTACGAGCTCGATGCACTCACTACAGAGCAAGGCATGACAGTCCAAGCATACAGCCATCAAGAATACACATTATACAAGCTAGACATGGCAAGAACAACAACATAGCATGAACGGATCAACTACAACATCCTCGGCAAAATCGTAACAAGTAGACAATCTGCCCAGATTCACGAAATAGCAAAAGTAGAGCTCGATTGACTCAAGATAGGGTGCACCATAATTACAAACAAAGACATGGGTAGATATAGCACTACAAGATTAACAAATCATCCTTACTGATCATCCTCAAAAGAGGCACGGATCACTAGGAAACAACATGAACATATGGCATAAAGAGATAAACAGTCCAAGGACTTAGTGGAAATGCTAAGTCCCTGAAATCAGCATTAACGAATGCACCACTTTGCAAGCTTGTGCAAGTCACCACACACATCACAAAAATACATGGGTTGCACCTCTGGATAGATGGCAAAACATATAACAAAACTCATGTAGAGCGCATGGGCATATCATGCACACAATAAATCATGGCAAAAATGACAAATAGACATTTGGAGCAGCAGATCTGACAATTATCTCAAATAGCATTCTTCTAACAGCATTTCGGGCATCAAGATGAACTCAAATGAAAATGATTCAACGAGATTAAATGATGTAGTCTCTGAGATGAACATTTTGATATGCTATATGCCCAAAACGGATCTACAAATGCAAAGTTACGATGCGATCAACATGTGCATTTGAAACGTGGGAAACTCAGGGATCTCGCACGAACCGAGGCGTTGGCGGATCTCGCCGGATCCTCGCCGGAGAAGGCAGGGGCGGCGGTGGCCGGCCCGAGATCGAGGAGGAGGAGGCCGAGGTCGTCGGCCGGAGCTAGTGGCGGCGCTGGCGGCGACCGCGACGAGGTTGGGCGGTGGGAGATGGACGGAGGCGGACTCGGCACGTCGACGGCGACGAGGTGCGTCGACGGCGGCGCGGTGAAGCGACCGGCCGGCGCGCGGCAGCTCCTCGGGCGGCGCGGTGAGGAAGACGAGTTGGTGGCGCGGGCGCGGGGACGCGGCCCGGGAGGCGGCGACGAGGGCCCGCCCCGGGCTTCGGCGGGTCGGCGGCGGGGGTTGCGGCCGGGCCAACGGGGGCGTGACACGTGGCGGCGGCGGCCAGCCGGACATGTCCGACTCGGCGCGGACGTTGTCCGGCGGCCCGAGGAGGAGCGGATCTAGGGTTCATCCACGAATTTCGGGAGGGGAGCACATATTTATAGGTAGAGGGAGCTAGGAGAGTCCAAATGAGGTGCGGTTTTCGGCCACGCGATCGTGATCGAACGACCGAGAGGATGGTAGGGGTTTAGGTGGGTTTTGGGCCAACTTGGAGGGATGTTGGGCTGCAACACACACGAGGCCTTTTCGGTCCCTCGGTTAACCGTTGGAGTATCAAACGAGGTCCAAATGTCACGAAACTTGACAGGCGGTCTACCGGTAGTAAACCAAGGCCGCTTGGCAAGTCTCGGTCCAATCCGGAAATGTTTAATCCCCAAACGAAAGAAAGGTAGAAATGACCACCGGAGGAGAACGGAGCGCCGGAATGCAAAACGGACAACGGAGAAAATGCTCGGATGCATGAGACGTACATGTATGCAAATGAAATGCACATGATGACATGATATGCAATGCATGACACACAAGCAATGACAATGCAAAAACAGCGAATAACTGGATGACACCTGGCACATCGGTCTCCCGGCGTTACAACACTCCACCACTACGAGAGGATCTCATCCCGAGGTCTAGGATGGCACCGGAGGGAAAAACGGAAGAGAAAGAGAAGAGGTAAAACTAAGTTGATTCTTTGACAAATGAGTGAAACCAAAGAATCTTGAAAAGTTTGACAAAATTGAAAGAAAGAATACAACGGGGATGAACGAAGTTGAAAACACTCCGTTAGAAAAGAGGAACAAGGAAGAATAAATTCGTATAGCACTCCGGTTGAAAAGTGATATGAAACTTGATAAGATGAAAAGAACTTGAGCAGAGGGCACAACACTCCGGTTAAATGGATAAGCAAGAAAAGATTATGATCTTCACAATTCGAGATGATGACTGAAAAGAGCAACATCACAAAGCCTCCGGAAAAAATTGAAACAATGGAATGGAATGGACGGAGGGGAACAAGATCTTGAGAGAGCATGCTTACAACAAATGCTAGAACGGAGTTGTTGGATATCAACAACGAAAACAACTGATAGATTATGAAAACATCTCAAAACTTAAGGTGAAATTTTGCCACTAATGAAAACGATAGATTGGATTGATATCAAAAGGAGACGTGAACTTTTATAAGCACCGGGAGGATAAATTAAGAACTTGGGTCATTTATAAGCACCATAAATAGCAACAATCCTTAGGGAAAGCTTTAGGTGAAATATAACCCAAGATAATTCCAATGAATAGGTTGATGGATTTAAAATACCTCATTCTTAATAACGTGTGAATCATGAAACATGAACTCAAATTATCGAGAATGACATAATACCACCTCCAAAGATACGGTAGAAAGAAATTGCACTCCGGATTGCAAGATGAAGAATGCTTGAGCTCCTTAGAAAAGAATCTCGATGAAAACTTCGAGAAGGAATTAAATCCTTTCTGAACCATCATGTAGAACCTTCAAGAAGAACTCCGGTAAACAAAAGATAACAAAAAGAAAGAGAAGTTGAAAACACAAGGTGAAACCTTGTAATGATTTAGATGGATCTCCGTGATAATTAGAGCTTGGAACTCCGGGAAGAAAAGATAAGATGAACAATTGAGATCAAGAATTTTGATGAACCTCCGGAATAGGGAATTAATCATTTGGATGAAACAAGAATAAGAATTACATTATGCTTAAACTTCACCAATTAAATTGATGACAAAAAACAGATATGTCATACTACTTATTCTCGTGGAAAGGATTAAGATAGATATAACGTCAACTTGAGAAGGTCTTCAACGAACCACCGTAAAATTGAAAATGAACGAATAAAAGATGAATAATCACCGGGAAGAATTAGAGAACGAAAGAAGATACTTGAGATAATTTAGATACATGAGAACGAAGAGATCACGAGCCGATTGAAGATCACTAGAATGAAGGACCGGTAAAATAGGAGAATGATAACTGATAGCTGAGAATGAATAAACCTGAAATGATGGACTCCGGATAACAAACTGAGAAGACTCTTGAATTGCTCCGGATAGGTGAAAAGAATACTCACGATCAAAACAATTACGAGAGGATGGCAACAAGCTCGAACCATGAGTCTTTGAGAGAACGGATATATATGGAGGAAAAACTCTTCTTCGGTCTTCAAATGTTGAGAATGACGACGAGAAACACCACCAAGAATTATTTAGACACTCCGGAAGAATCAAAACGAAGAGGTTGAGCCAACGATGAAAAGAATTCGACAGATCTTGGAGAAAAGCATTTGACTGATGATAAATCATTCTTACGTCAAACTTCAAAAAGAAATTTGAGGATACCTCCGGAAAATAAGAAGAGTCAGGTAGGATCCTGGGGAAAGACCTGTGGGTTAGGGCCCACTCAAAAGAAAACACCGTTGAATGATTTGAATGAGAGGTTGCACCGGTTGAATTAAATGACTTGAATGAGATAACAACCTCGAAGGATGTTCAGCACTCCGGAACAAAAGAATAGCGAAGAGTGGAAGATTGTGAGGTGCACCAGTATGATAAAACTTCTGAAACGAGGAAAAGGATATGATCAACACCAAAAGCTTGATTTGAATCCACCGGAGAAGAAAAGGAGTGAAGAGTGACGAACTTGAGGCTCCATTAGAATCTTCATGAGAAACACCGGGTAAGAACATTGAAAGGAAAGAAAGAAGAGACTTCTCATGAATAAAATTGAATAAAATTGATACTTGATTAAGAAATCTGAGTCCGTGAGGAAAAAGGGTGGGTGGGCGGGAAAAACAAAGGCAACTTGGAGATGAATGAAACCAACACCATTGAGAAGAAGTGATAATTGATCTTGTGGAAGTTGAAATGATCGGATCCACTTGAAGAGAAACACACCGGTTGAACAGGATTTACATGACAATCTCGATTATCAAGAAGGATTAGTATTCACATAGGAATATGAGAACACCGCTTGGGGAAGGTATGGAATCAACACTTGACATTTAAGCAACTCGAAAACCACAACTCAAAACAAAACAATGATTGGCTTGCGGAATAAGCCGGAACAAACATATGATAGAGATTTCGTCCAAAGTTTTCTTGGTGGGGGCTATACGGGCTCGATAGTACAGCACCATCATGTACAAAGCAGTGCACATGACATACGAAGCGTCCCCGAGTCGGCATAGCCAAGGACTCTTTAAGACACAACGAGACCACTGTAAAACCAACCGTGGATAGGCGGACCACTAGATGTCGAACCCCAATTTCATATCATACATCTGTTGGAAAGATATCCTAAGAGCTACTTGAATTCCCACTTATAAACTCCCGAAATTTTCCGGTTATGCAATCAGGTGTTGGGGATACAGGGGAAGCATAATATCTCACCCAAAACTAGAAAATCCCACATCTAGCTGTATCCATCCTTCAACACATAACCAAGAAACCTTCGGAAATCGTCTACCTCAACCTTCGAAAAGCATCCGTTATACAAGTTATGGCAATACTCCCGAACTCCCGCCCCAGTACTGGGTGGCGTCGAGGTTATCTCACCAACAACTGCATAAAAGAGATTTTCAATGTCGGCGAACCTAAACTCAGGTATTCCAGAACTGCAACGATAAAATTGTGATGACAACACCTCGGAGCTCAACTCCCCGGGACACTGCCACAACCCCTAAATGACAGGAGGCACCAAGAACAATGTTCTCATCACAAAACCATCGGAACGATTCCAAGATACCCGCGTGATCCTAAAATTTTTTTAGTGAAATTTGAGAAGAGAAGAGTCAAAACTCTACGTCAGGATGCCTTACCAGAGCGATGAAGGGACTGAGGAGTAAAAAGAATTCCTAAACTCTCTGATATATAATTCCTAAATGACTCAAAAACATTTTTCTAGACTCAACAACGCCAGCTATTCGATCAAGCAGTGGGGGCTCCTAAGGTCGGGGAAGGCTCTGATTACCAACTTGTAACGCCCTCGATGCGGCTATATCCCCCACGTGTCGAAGCACGACTTAGAGGCATAACCGCATTGAAAGCAATGTCGCAAGCGAGGTAATCTTCACACAACCCAAGTAATACAATAGGGGAAAAAGGTACTTAGTTGGCTTACAATCGCCACTTCACACAATTACATGAATAAAGCATTACATCATCCAAATACAATCAAGGTCCGACTACGGAACCAAAATAAAAGAAAAACCCCAAATGCGACACAGTCCCCGATCGACCCCAACTGGGCTCCACTACTGATCAACTAGAACGAAACAACACAAAGGACAAGATCTTCACTGAGCTCCTCCTGAGCTTGGTTGCGTCATCTGCACGGACTCATCGGCACCTACAAACTGGTTTTGGAAGTATCTGTGAGTCATGGGGACTCAACAATCTCGCACCGTCGCGATCAAGACTATTTAAGCTTATGGGTAAGGTAAAGGTATGAGATGGAGCTGCAGCAAGCGACTAGCATATATGGTGGCTAACATACGCAAATGAGAGCGAGAAGAGAAGGCAAAAGCATGGTCGAGAAACTATGATCAAGAAGTGATCCAAGAACAACCTACGTCAAGCATAACTCCAACACCGTGTTCACTTCCCGGACCCCGCCGGAAAGAGACCATCATGGTTACACATGCGGTTGATGCATTTTAATTAAGGTCAACTTCAGGTTTTCTACAACCGAACGTTAACAAATTCCCATCTACCCATAACCGCGGGCACGGCTTTCAAAAGTTCAAATCCCTGCAGGGGTGTCCCAACTTAGCCCATGACAAGCTCTCACGGTCAACGAAGGAATAGACCTCCTCCTGGGACATTCCGATCAGACTCGGTATCCCGGTTCTACAAGACATCCTCGATAATGGTAAAACAAGTCCAGCAAAGCCACCCGATGTGCCGACATCCTGATGGGAGCTGCACATATCTCGTTCTAAGGGCAACACCAGATAAGTCAAGCTACGAGTAAAACCAGCCCTCAAGTTTCCTCGAGCTGGCCCCGCAGGCTGCCCATTTTGGACCAACACTTAGACAAGCACTGGCCGGGGGGTTTAAAATAAAGATGACCCTTGGGCTGGCCTAACCCAAGGGAGAAAAGAGGCTAGGTGGCGAATGGTAAAACCAAGGTTGGGCCTTGCTGGAGGAGTTTTATTCAAAGCGAACTGTCAAGGGGTTCCCATTATACCCAACCGCGTAAGGAACGCAAAATCCGGGAACATAACACTGATATGACGGAAACTAGGGCGGCAAGAGTGGAACAAAACACCAGGCATAAGGCCGAGCCTTCCACCCTTTACCAAGTATATAGATGCATTAATTAAATAAGAGATATTGTGATATCCCAACAAGTGAACATGTTCCAACAAGGAACAAACTTCAATCTTCACCTACAACTAACAACGCTATAAGAGGGGCTGAGCAAAGCGGTAACATAGACAAACAACGGTTTGCTAGGACAAGGTGGGTTAGAGGCTTGGTTCAACAATAGTGGAGGCATGATAAGCAAGTGGTAGGTATCGCAGCATAGGCATAGCAAAAGAGCGAGCAACTAGCAAGCAAAGATAGAAGTGATTTCGAGGGTATGGTCATCTTGCCTGAAATCCTGCGAGGAAGAAGAACAAGTCCATGAAGAAGACAAACGGACGAAGTCGAACGGGTCCTCACAAATGCGATGTTACCGGAACCAACCCGAAGAAGCAAACACCGTAAAGAAGCACACAACATAGTAAACACCCAACACATGAACATGGTATGACATGCGGGATGCGGTATGCGATGCATATGCATGATATGCAATGGAATGAATGAACCTGGCCTCAACTTGGAAATCCGACTGTGCCACTGGAAAGGTGAGATGAAATTGCTTGAAAACGATATAAAGATCACCGGAATCGGAGTCACGGTTTGGAAATGGCAAGCAATTCAAATATGACACCAGTTTGCGATATACAACAAGTAGCCATCTAAATGCAACAAGATGAACATGCTACAGCACTCAAACTTGGCAACAAAATATATGGAAGGGATCCATTCATGATGGTTAACAAAACATCCATTAACAGGTTACATGTGGGAAAAAGAGAAGATGAAACAAATGAAACCGAGAGTATGAAGGGCCTCCGGAATAAGAATTAATCATTAGGATGAAACAAGAATATGAATTACATTATGCGTATCCTTCACCAATTAAATTGATGCCAAGCAACGGATTTGGCATACTAATTATCCTCGTAGAAAGGATTAAGATAGATATAGCACAAACTTGGGAAGGTCTTCAACGAATCACCGGTCGGGATTGGAAAGAACGAATGAATTGATATGATGACGAAGGAAGAGACATCTTGAACGAACCACCGTAAGAATTGAAAACCATTGAAGAAAAGATAAAGAAAACACCGAGAAGAATTTGAGAACGAATGACGATACTTGAGAGTATTTAGATACAAGTGAACGAAAAGATCCCGAATTGATTAGAGGATATTTGCACGAAACACCGGTAAGATTTAGAGAAAAAGAGCTGAAAGCTGATAATGAATAAACCTGAATTGATGGACTCCGGATAACAAACTGAGAAGACTCTTGAATTTCTCTAGATAGGTGAAAAGAATTCTCCCTATCAAAACCAGTTATGAGAGGATGACATCAAGCTAGAGCCATGAATCTCTGAGAGAACAAATATGATATGAAGGAAAAACTCTTCTTTGGTCTTCAATACAGAGAATGACGACGAGAAACAACACCAAGAATTGTAGAGGCACTCCAGAATAAAGAATAGAATGGTTGATCCAACGATGAAAAGAATTGGAAAGATCTTGGAGAAAAAACATATGAGAGATGATGAATCATTCTTACGTCAAATTTGAAATGAATTGTGACGCCCCCGATTTAATCGTACACTAATCATACACGCAAACGTGTACGATCAAGATCAAGGACTCACGAGAAGATATCACAACACAACTATATAAATAAAATAAGTCATACAAGCATCATATTACAAGACAGGGGCCTCGAGGGCTCGAATACAAGAGCTCGATCATAGACGAGTCAGCGGAAGCATCAATATCTGAGTACAGACATAAGTTAAACAAGTTTGCCTTAAGAAGGCTAGCACAAACTGGGATACAGATTGAAAGAGGCGCAGGCCTCCTGCCTGGGATCCTCCTAAACTACTCCTGGTCGCCGTCAGCGGGCTGCACGTAGTAGTAGGCACCTCCCGAGTAGTAGTAGTCGTCGTCGACGGTGGCGTCTGCCTCCTGGGCTCCAACATCTGATTGCGACAACCAGGTAGAAGGGATAGGGGGAAAAGAAGGAGAAAGCAACCATGAGTACTCATCCAAAGTACTCGCAAGCAAGGAGCTACACTACATATGCATGGGTATATGTGTAAAGGCCATATCGATGGACTGAACTGCAGAATGCCGGAATAAGAGGGGGATAGCTAGTCCTATCGAAGACTACACTTCTGGCAGCCTCCGTCTTGCAGCATGTAGAAGAGAGTAGACTGAAGTCCTCCAAGTATCATCACATAGCATAATCCTAACCGATGATCCTCCCCTCGTCGCCCCGTGAGAGAGCGATCACCGGTTGTATCTGGCACTTGGAAGGGTGTGTTTTATTCGGTATCCGGTTCTAGTTGTCATAAGGTCAAGGTACAACTCCAAGTCGTCCTGTTACCGAAGATCACGGCTATTCGAATAGATTAACTTCCCTAGAGGGGTGCACCACATATCCCAACACGCTCGATCCCATTTGGCCGGACACACTTTCCTGGGTCATGCCCGGCCTCGGAAGATCAACACGTCGCAGCCCTACCTAGGCACAACAGAGAGGTTAGCACGCCGGTCTAAATCCTATGGCGCAGGGGTGTGTGCCCATCGCCCATTGCACACCTGCACGTTGCGTACGCGGCCGGAAGCAGAACTAGCCCCCTTAATACAAGAGCAGGCTCACGGTCCAATCCGGCGCGCGCCACTCAGTCGCTGACGTCACGAAGGCTTCGGCTGATACCACGACGTCGAGTGCCCATAACTATCCCCGCGTAGATGGTTAGTGCCAATAGGCTAGTAGCCAGACTCAGATCAAATACCAAGATCTCGTTAAACGTGTTAAGTATCCGCAAACACCGACCAGGGCCAGGCCCACCTCTCTCCTAGGTGGTCTCAACCTGCCCTGTCGCTCTGCCACAAAGTAACAGTCGGGGGCCGTCGGGAACCCAGGCCCACCTCTACCAGGATGGAGCCACCTGCCCCTTCAGCCCCCAACTCCGAACAGTACCACAGGTAATGTAACTGTGTAAAGTATATAGTATATGCCCGTGATCACCTCCCGAAGTGATCACGGCCCAGTAGTATAGCATGGCAGACGGACAAGAGTGTAGGGCCACTAATGGAAAACTAGCATCCTATACTAAGCAGTAGGATAGCAGGTAATGGTAACAACAGTAGTAGCGAGGACATGCTATGCATCAGGATAGGACGGAAAGTAGTAACATGCTACACTACTCTAATGCAAGCAGTATAGAGAAGAGTAGGCGATATCTGGTGATCAAAGGGGGGGCTTGCCTGGTTGCTCTGGCAAGAGAGAGGGGTCATCAACACCGTACTCGTACTGGGGGTCTCCGGCAATCTTGAGGTCTACCGGAAAGAAGTAATGGAGGGGGAACACAATAAATAACAGAGCAATCAATGTAACAAAAAGCAAGATGCGGCATTACGTTGTGCTAGGTGTGACCTAACGCCGTATGAGCTGATACCGGTGAAGGGGGGAAACATCCGAGAAAATATCCTCGGTGTTTCGTGTTTTTGAACAAATGAATCGGAGTGGGAAAGTTGCATGTTTGCTATGCTAGGGGCGTGTGACGGACGAACGGGCTGCGTATCCGTATTCGTCTCGTCGGTCTGAGCAACTTTCATGTACAAAGTTTTCCCATCGGAGTAACGGATTATTTTCTATGATTTTTCAAAGTTTTAACAATATTTCAAAATTATTATTAATTCGAAATAAAAGGGGAAATTGCTATGTGCACCCAGCAAAGTGCACACAGCAGGGCAACCGGAGGCTGACAGTGGGGTCAACAGTGCAGTCAACAGTCAACTGTTGACTGGTCAAAACTGTAGATGGGGCCCAGGTGTCATTCACACATATCTTGCATTTTCTTTTTAAGTGGATATTTAGAAAGGGGTCCACCTGTCATTTGCACTATACCTAACCACTGATTAGACTAACTAGTAGGAGTACTAGTTAGCTAACGAGAGCTGGCCGGCCACCACACACGGAACACACACGCACACACAATGCCAGGCTGAAGAAAAGATAGCATTTTGTGATTTTTGTAGGATTTAAACCATGCATCAAATGAATTTGGTCCAGTGGAGTATTATGAAGTTTGTCAAGTGTACATTCTACTTATATTTATTTTTGGCCTGTTAGTAGTTGTTTAACCGGAGTTTAGGGGCTGCCGAGGGGGTTACTCGATGTAATATTTGTAAAGCTAACCATAGTAGCAGCTACAATAGTTAGTAGTAATAGTAGGTTCAGTAGAGCAGCAAACAACCGCAGTAGCAAGTAGCAGAGGCAAGGGCAGCAGCTAGCAGCATCAATAGCAGTCAGCGAGCAGTGGCAGCGAGCGGCGCGAGGCCAGGGCGCGCGGGCGCACACGCGGAGGCGCGGGCGCACATGCGGAGGCGCGCGCGGCGCATGCAGGGAGGGCGAGCAGGGTGTGGCCCCGATGCAGGCAGCGCGCGGTAAGGGACATGGGAGCACAGGCTCCGGCCATGGCAGCCACGAACGAGCACAGGGACTGCCGCCAACAAATGGATCAAAGTGAAAAACGGGGGAATAGGGGGAGGGCCTCACAGCGGGGTGCTTGGTGTGCTCGTCGTAGTCGGAGAGGGCCGAAGGCGAGCGGATCGACAACGACATTGCAACGGCCGAAGGTAGAAGAAGATGAGGATGGCGAGCTTCCGGTGCGGGCGTCGTTGGAGGCTCCGCTCCACGCTGAAGGAGAGAGAGGGCGAGGCGGCAGGAGCCTCTCGACACAGAGAGGCGGCGAGGGGTGGCCGACGGCCACGCCGGCCGTGATGACGGGGCGACGACGATAGCGATCGGGAGCGGGGCGGCTCTCGGCGAGAGAGACGGCAACGAGGAAGAGAGGGGGCCAGTGGACGATTAGGGTTCGCCGGGGAAGGGGGCGCCAGCCTTATAGGCGGGGGGAGTCGGCGGATGGCCTCCACGGCGATGGCGGCGGCCGTGGCACGCATCGGCTCTGTCCATGATCCCCCGTGAACAGAGCGGAGGGGGCAGCGGGAGCAGGTGGGCCGGCCCGCTAGGTATATGGGCCACGTGGCCCAATGGAGGGGAGGCTTTGTTTTAACTTTTTATTCTTTGATTATTTTCTTTTATTTATTTCTCCATTTTTATTTTAAATGCTATAGTAAAAGAACTTAGTTAAACTTGAAATCTGGCTCATAATTCAAGAACAACATTGTGGTGTTGCATAAAAAGTTTTTGAGCCAAAGGAATTGTTCGGGCATTTTTAGAAATTTAATAAGTCATTTAATATGCTATTGGACCACTATATAATTTGGTGAGGGCATTTTTAATAATTCAAATGAGGTTGGTTAACTCATCACAATTGAATACTGAATAAATGCGACACCACGAACATTTTTGTTTTACAGTTTGAAGAAATAATATTTTGACATGGAATTTAAATTTGAATTCGAACGCTGTTCGAATTAACGCGAGTTTAGCAACAGTAATCGTGGTGATGTGGCAACATTAGTGGAGGGTTACAGTAGCTTAAATATCCGGGCGTCACAATTCTCCTCCACTACAAGAAATCTCGTCTCGAGATTTAAGAGGTAGTGAAAGGGGGGAGGTTTGGTTACGAATCTAGCGGGTCTTCTCATCCCGGCTTGCTCTTCTCGAAGAGGCCGGTCCAATACATTGATGCCTTCATTTCTCTGCTTCAGGTCATCATGACGAAGTCGGCGTCCTTTCTTCATAAACTCCATTGTACTTACGAAAGAATAAAGGGGGTAGTCCGGGAGAACGGACCTCTACAAGGTGGACTATCTGGTCGATAACATCGAGGAAGGTGGCGGAACTCTTGAACTGAAACTTAAGAAAATACCGAGAGCCAAGTAAGAAGGTACATCATAGAAGTTTCAAGCGCATAGGCAATCGTTCGATGCCTGATACGAAATGTGAAAGGGGTTCAGAGCAATGGGAATAAGTATTGCGTCTGATACCAGAATAGATTACTAGGCAGGTGGCCCGTGATTTACATACGAAGTCAAGCTCAAGGAATATCTTTGACAACAAGGGGTACAGGAGAGTCAGGTTTCGATCGTAGGACCTGTGGGTTATGGGCCCACCATGTGGGTTAAAAGTAGGAAGGGGGATGACGTCTTGCATGATCATGTAAGCAAGGCATGTCAGAGGATAGACTATCGATTATGTCGGCAACAACCATTGGTACCAAGGGTGAGGGACGAAGAGAACCATTTTCCTGCTCGTTGAACGAGGCGGCCAATAGGCAAGGTTCTCGTCCATCGGTGGTTACTGGAATGTCATCAACAAAAGTAACAGGGTCTTTCTGATAGAATTGTACATCGAGAAGTTTACATAAGCAGGAGAATATTACTGTTTAGATCATATAGAACACCAGAAAGGTCAAACAAACCAATGGAAAGGAAAATGTGATCATCAGGTTAAACAGAACAATGGAAAGGAAAAATGTGTTTAAACACATATTTCAGGGGTATATCCTTCCCAAGGGCAAGCAGATCATGATATCCATGATAGGATATAATGTAGAAAACCCTTTAGGAAAGGGGAGAGAAATATCATGACATTACCCATACAACGGTGTTTGGGGTAATTGAGCAAGAAACATTCAGCATTGGGCTTCAAGTGTTCTTGTTGAAAATCGGAGTACCACAGACATGCTTCGAGATAGCATTGACATGGTATTCAAGCAAAGGTCAGACTTTGGATACACAAAGGATCCATCAGGATAAACTTATTAAACAAGGCATTCAATTTCCTCATGAAAAAATGGTCAACCTTGTTAAAAAGAAAACTATAACACTTGGTCCTCCGGTCAGGTGTGCATGACATCGCCTTACCGGGTCATATGAGGATCAATGTTATAACTCTTGAAAATATGTCCAACCATCATATCTGACCGAGATTCAGATCTGATTGGTATCAAAATAACATCAGACACGGGATTCCTGAAAAGAAAAGGTGCAACACAAATTGACGAGATGACATTGTAAGATTCTCGGGAAATGGACTATGGAAGCAAGTTCCGAAACAAGAGCCCATCATTAAAACCGAGAAGAGGATGAGGAGGTGTTTGATGGACTTGGTGACAATTCATTGAGATTCCCAAAACATGGGTGCCCTCAATTATGTGAACAAGGAGATAACATTTGTCTGATCAAATGATATAATGATGTATGCTCGAGGAAAACATACACAATATAAACATTGGTTGAACGGTGCACCCGAATTATGGGCTTAGGTAGCAAGATCAATGATAGAAGGGTGATTCGATATCCAATACACAAAGAATGTATCTATCGCTCATTAACTTACAAGCAATAGGGTTGCTAGAAGTTTGGAATTTTTCACATCACAATCCATTTGTCGGTATTCCGGTTGGAGCACAGGGGCCATGAAAAGAATGGTGATGGTGAGAAGCATCACTTGCATCAATAATTCATAAGAGGTGGTGAAATTATCACAACATACTTGACATAAAAGATGGTAATATTCCAAGGTAAAGAAGAACAATTGCTGGATAGCAAGGATCTCAAGGTATAACACAAAACATGATCAAGTTTGTGTTGAACGGAAGGCAATTGAGTGGTCGCTGATAACACAAATCATCGAGGGCAAGGATAGTATTTCTCTTCATGAATTCAATTGATATCTTGGAAGGGGTCAAAATGTTGATGATGATCACGACAAATTTTGTCGAGAGGCTCCATGAAGAAACAATTGAACAACGGGTACATCAAACAACAGGACTAATGCAACGAAAGATTATTGGAACCACATATACAACACCAACTCAGAATCAAGCTTGCTGATCGAGGTGAAACGATAAGACAAGGAAGATCGATGTAAGCTTAGCTCATCGCCGAAAGTGGTGCTGTGGGAGTAAGGACCAGGTAGCACGGTTAAAATCAGCACGATACTAATATAGCCGATCAGGCTAGAAATGACGTGATTGAGTACAAACTCGTAAGTAAAGAAGATTACTAATAGTTGTTTAATCGTAATGCGGACTCGATTCAGTTATCGGTGTCCTTGAGTGTTTAATGACTCGGAACTCGGGGAAAAATTGAAATCGGTGAGAAATTATACTTGAAGAAGAACTCATAAGAAGTAATATGGTTCTGTCATTTTATCGAGATACCATGGGGTAATACTCGAAGGTAGAACATAATAGAGGTTACAGAGGTGCATTGATCTGCAGAAGACAAGTGCTTTAACTAGTCTGAGAAATGGAATCAAGGAGAAAATATGATCGGAACCACGATTGCAAATCATCAATTCACAGATACCAAATGATATTATATCAAGGGAATAGTTATTATTACAAGAAGCTTCCACGATAGGATATACATCGTGTCCATGGGCATGAACACAAAGTTCAAGGTCGACTCCCACTTCTTCAATGTATAACCTTCCATTCACCTCTCGCTTTTCAAAAATGACATTAGTTGTCGAAAGTTTTACCTGGTGCAATACTAGATAATTATGACTCGTGAAATCTTTCGGGTTCACACGGTTTAGGGAAGGCATAGTTTCAACCCATCAGGGCATCTTAGGAACATATACCACAAACTTCGGAGTAAATAACACAAGCTCGATAGTAGACCATGCTTGAGAAAGCAAAGGATACAATTTTATTGAATATGAAGCTCGATAGTCGTACTGGGGGTCTCTGGCAATCTCGAGGTCTACCGGAAAGAAGTAACGGAGGGGGAACACAATAAATAACAGAGCAATCAATGTAACAAAAAGCAAGATGCGGCATTACGTTGTGCTAGGGGTGACCTAACGCCGTATGAGGTGATACCGGTGAAGGGGGGAAACATCCGAGAAAATATCTTCGGTGTTTCGTGTTTTTGAACAAATGAATCGGAGTGGGAAAGTTGCATGTTCGCTATGCTAGGGGCGTGTGACGGACGAACGGGCTGCGTATCCGTATTCGTCTCGTCGTTCTGAGCAACTTTCGTGTACAAAGTTTTCCCATCGGAGTAACGGATTATTTTCTATGATTTTTCAAAGTTTTAACAATATTTCAAAATTATTATTAATTCGAAATAAAAGGGGAAATTGCTATGTGCACCCAGCAAAGTGCACACAGCAGGGCCACGGAGGCTGACAGTGGGGTCAACAGTGCAGTCAACAGTCAACTGTTGACTGGTCAAAACTATAGATGGGGCCCAGGTGTCATTCACACATATCTTGCATTTTCTTTTTAAGTGGATATTTAGAAAGGGGTCCGCCTGTCATTTGCACTATACCTAACCACTGATTAGACTAACTAGTAGGAGTACTAGTTAGCTAACGAGAGCTGGCCGGCCACCACACATGGAACACACACGCACACACAATGCCAGGGTGAAGAAAAGATAGCATTTTGTGTTTTTTGTAGGATTTAAACCATGCATCATATGAATTTGGTCCAGTGGAGTATTATGAAGTTTGTCAAGTGTACATTCTACTTATATTTATTTTTGGCCTATTACTAGTTGTTTAACCGGAGTTTAGGGGCTGCGGAGGGGGTTACTTGATGTAATATTTGTAAAGCTAACCATAGTAGTAGCTACAGTAGTTAGTAGTAATAGTAGGTTCAGTAGAGCAGCAAACAACCGCAGTAGCAAGTAGCAGAGGCAAGGGTAGCAGCTAGCAGCATCAACAGCAGTCAGAGAGCAGTGGCAGCGAGCGGCGCGAGGCCAGGGCGTGCGGGCGCCCATGTGGAGGCGCGCGCGGCGCACGTAGGGAGGGCGAGCAGGGTGTGGCCCCGATGCAGGCAGCGTGCGGTAAGGGACATGGGAACACAGGCTCCAGCCATGGAAGCCACGAACGAGCACGGGGACGGCCGCCAACAAATGGATCAAAGTGAAAAACGGGGGAATCGGGGGAGGGCCTCACAGCGGGGTGCTTGGCGTGCTCGTTGTAGTCGGAGAGGACCAGAGGCGAGCGGATCGACGATGGCATTGCAACGGCCGAAGGTAGAAGAAGATGAGGATGGCGAGCTTCCGGTACGGGCATCGTTGGAGGCTCCGCTCTGCACCGAAGGAGAGAGAGGGCGAAGCGGCGGGAGCCTCTTGACACAGAGAGGCGGCGAGGGGTGGCCGACGGCCACGCCGGCCGTGATGACGGGGCGACGACGGTAGCGATCGGGTGCGGGGCGGCTCTGGGCAAGAGAGAGGGCGACGAGGGAGAGAGGGGGCCAGTGGATGATTAGGGTTCGCCGGGGAAGGGGGCGCCAACCTTATAGGCGGGGGGAGTCGGCAGATGGCCTCCACGGTGATGGCCGCGGCCGTGGCACGCATCGGCTCTGTCCACGATCCCCCGTGAACAGAGCGGAGGGGGCAGTGGGAGCAGGTGGGCCGGCCCGCTAGGTAGATGGGCCGGGTGGCCCAATGGAGGGGAGGCTTTGTTTTATCTTTTTATTCTTTGATTCTTTTCTTTTATTTATTTCTCCCTTTTTATTTTAAATGCTATAGTAAAAGAACTTATTTAAACTTGAAATCTGGCTCATAATTCAAGAACAACATTGTGGTGTTGCATAAAAAGTTTTTGAGCCAAAAGAATTGTTCAGGCATTTTTACAAATTTAATAAGTCATTTAATATGCTACTGGACCACTATATAATTTGGTGAGGGCATTTTTAATAATTCAAATGAGGTTGGTTAACTCATCACAATTTAATACTGAATAAATGTGACACCACGAACATTTTTGTTTTACAGTTTGAAGAAATAATATTTTGACATGGAATTTAAATTTTAATTCGAACGCTGTTTGAATTAACGTGAGTTTAGCAACAGTAAACGTGGTGATGTGGCAACATTAGTGCAGGGTTACAGTAGCTTAAATATCCGGGCGTCCCATGAATTTAGGATAGCTCCGGTAAAAAATAGAAGAGTCAGGTAAGATCCTGGAAAAAGACCTGTAGGTTAGGGCCCACTCAAAAGAAACACCGTTGAATGATTCAAAAGAGAGAAAGCACCGGTTGAATTAAATGACTTCAATGAGGGGACATCCTCGAAAGAGCTTGAATGAGGGGATATCGAAGGCAAAGCACGGTCGATAAAACTATGATCAAGAAGTGATCCTATAGCAACCTACGTCAAGCATAACTCCAACACCGTGTTCACTTCCCGAACTCCGCCGGAAAGAGACCATCACGGTTACACACGCGGTTGATGCATCTTAATTAAGGTCAACTTCAGGTTTTCTACAACCGGACATTAACAAATTCCCATCTGCCCATAACCGCGGGCACGGCTTTCGAAAGTTCAAATCCCTGCAGGGGTGTCCCAACTTAGCCCATCACAAGCTCTCACGGTCAACGAAGGATATTCCTTCTAGCGGGAAGACCCGATCAGACTCGGAATCCCGGTTACAAGACATATCAACAATGGTAAAACAAGACCAGCAAAGCCACCCGAATGTGCCATCAAATCTCGATAGGAGCTGCACATATCTCGTTCTCAAGGCACATCAGATCGTCCAAACTTTCGGTAGGCCAGCCCAGAGTTGCCCCTGGTGGCCACCGGCGGCTGACAAGTTGGACCAACACTCAGAGGAGCACTGGCCCGGGGGTTTAAATAAAGATGACCCTTGAGTCTGCAGAACCCAAGGGAAAGAAAAGGCTAGGTGGCGAATGGTAAAACCAATGTTGGGCCATGCTGGAGGAGTTTTATTCAAGGCGAACTGTCAAGGGGTTCCCATTATAACCCAACCGTGTAAGGAACGTAAAATCCGGGAACATAACACCGATATGACGGAAACTAGGGCGGAAAGAGTGGAATAAAACACCAGGCATAAGGCCGAGCCTTCCACCCTTTACCAAGTATATAGATGCATTAATTAAATAAGATATATTGTGATATCCCAACAAGTAAACATGTTCCAACAAGGAACAACATCTCCATGTTCCAACAAGGAACAAACTTCAATCTTCACCTACAACTAACAACGCTATAAGAGGGGCCGAGCAAAGTGGTAACATAGCCAATCAACGGTTTGCTAGGACAAGGTGGGTTAGAGGCTTGGTTCAACAATATGGGAGGCATGATAAGCAAGTGGTAGGTATCGCAGCATAGGCATAGCAAAAGAGCACGCAACTAGCAAGCAAAGATAGAAGTGATTTCGAGGGTATGATCATCTTGCCTGAAATCCCGCAAGGAAGAAGAATGAGTCCATGAAGAAGACAAACGGACGTAGTCGAATGGGTCCTCACAAATGCGACGTTACCAGAACCAACCCGAAGAAGCAAACACCGGAAAGAAACACGCAACATAGTAAACAAACCACACATGAACATGGTATGATATGCGGGATGGGGGATGCGATGCATATGCATGATTTGCAAAGGAATGATTGAACCTGGCATTAACTTGGAAATCCAAGAGTGCCACTGGAAAGGAGTGGTGATTTCGGTCAAAATCGATATAAAGATCGCCGGAATCGGATGCACGGTTTGGAAATGGCAAGCAATTCAAATATGGCACCGGTCTGCGATATACAGCAAGTAGCCATCTAAATGCATCAAGATAATTAAGCTATAGATCTCAAACATGGCAAAAAAATACATGGCAGGGATTCACTCATGAAGCTTAACAAAAGATGAGCACTGAGCTACGGCCAATTCATCCATTAACAGGTTCAAACAAGCATGGAAAAAATGCATTTGGCAAACAGATTTCAGACTTAGTGAAATTAACACTTGTCTGGAATTTCAGATCAGGTAGCACACTTTGGAGAATGAAAACTATATGCTACAGGAGCTTAACATGACAAAGCAAAGCATGGCATGGAGCTACTCAAAGAGCTTAACAAAAGTCCCTTAGTGACCTTGAGCCAAAAGTGATCAGAAAATACAATTGCAAGCATGTGAACATGGCAAAAACATAATCAGGTTACAGACTTAGTGAAAAACTGGAGCATGCAAATCAGATATCAAGTAGGCATGTTAACGAGCTCGATGCACTCAGTACAGAGCAAGGCATGACAATATAAGCATACATCCATCAAGAATACACATTATACAAGCTAGACATGGCAAGAACAATAACATAGTATGCACGGATCAACTACAACATCCTTGGCAAAATCGCTAACAAGTAGACAATCTACCCAGATTCGCGAAATAGCAAAAGTAGAGCTCGATTGACTCAAGCTAGGGTGCTCCATAATTGCAAACAAAGATATGGGTGGATAGAGCACTACAAGATTAACAAAATATCCTTACTGATCATCCTCAAAAGAGGCACGGATCACTAGGAAATAACATGAACATATGGCATATTGAGATAAATAGATCAAGGACTTGTTGGAAATGCTAAGTCCCTGAAATCAGCATTAACGAATGCACCACTTTGCAAGCTTGTGCTAGTCACCACACACATCACAAAAATACATGGGTTGCACCTCTGGATAGATGGCAAAACATATAACAAAACACATGTAGAGCTCAGGGGCATATCAAGCACACATTAATCATGGCAAAAATGACAAATATCTAATTGGAGCAGCAGATCTGACAATTATCTCAAATAGCATTCTTCCAACAGCATTTCGGGCATCAATATGAACTCAAATGAAAATGATGCAATGAGATGAAATGATGTGCTCTGTGAGACGAACATTTTGATATGCTATATGCTCAAATCAAAGCTACAGATGCAAAGTTATGACATGATGAACATGGGAATATGAATCTGAAAATTTCGGGGACTTCGTGAAAAAAACAGGACTGAAAAGTGAGCGTTGGGTAACTATCCATTGCATGGGCGGGGAATAGGAGAGGCTCACCCTGGGCTTCGGCCGAGACGCAGAGAGAGGCAGGCTGGGCCTGACGGGCCGGATGCGGGGCCCATGAGCGGGGACGCGGTCAACGGCAGAAGGATCGGGGCTCCTCCCGATCTTCTCCGGCGACGGGGACGGCAGGAACCAAGGCGGCGGCACCGGATCTTGCGGCGGACGGCACCTGGGCTCCTCCCTAGGGTCGAATCGAGGCAGCTGCGCCCCGGGACGGCAGCGGGGACGCGAAGGACAACGGGGGCGGCATCCGGCGAGCTCGACGGTGGCCGGAGTCAGGCGGCGCGGCACTGCGGTGCCGTTCCGGCGGAGGCGGGCGGCGGGCAGGCGCGGGCTTCCTCCGCGGGTAGGGCGCGAGGCGATGATGCGATACGGGGTCCTGGCGTGGCAGCGCGAGGAAATCCGGCAGAGGTCCGGCGAATGGCCGGCGCGGTGGTGGATCGGCGGTGGGAACACATGGCGCAAAACAATAGGCCGAGGGCGGTGGCGGAGTCGACGTGGCGTGACGCCATTGGCTGGAGCAAGGTGGCAGCGGGCGGCGGATATGTTCGGCTCGGCGCGGACGTGTCCGGCTGCGCGAGGATGAAGAAGACTAGGGTTTCGTTCGTGAATTTGGAAGGGTTGCACATATATATAGGTGGAGGGAGCTAGGAGAGTCCAAATGAGGTGCGGTTTTTGGCCACGCGATCGTGATCGAACGACCGAGATGATAGAAGAGGTTTAGGTGGGTTTTGGGCCACTTTGGAAGGGTGTGGGGCTGCAACACACACGAGGCCTTCTCGGTCCCTCGGTTAACCGTTGGAGCATCAAATGAAGTCCAAATGGTACGAAACTTGATAGGCGGTCTACCGGTAGTAAACCAAGGCCGCTTGGAAAGTATCGGGCCAATCTAGAAATGTTTAATCCCCACACATGAAAGAAAGGTAGAAATGACCACCAGAAGAGAATGGAGCGCCGGAATGCAAAACAGACAATGGGGAAAATGCTCGGATGCATGAGATGAACACGTATGCAAATGAAATGCGCATGATGACATGATATGCAATGCATGACACGCAAGCAATGACATGGCAACAACAGCGAATAACTGGAGGAGACCTGGCACATCGGTCTCGGGGCATTACAGTCTTCGAGGGACGACGGTGGTGGTACTTGGCAAAATGCACGTCGACGGCAGTTGTTCTCGTATCGTCGTGTTACTTGGCAATTTCGGAGACGGCGGAAGGCGAACTTGTCGGTCCTCGTTGACCTAGTACTTGGCGTTGTTTCCGGTTTGGTGATCGTTTTAGGCGTAGGGTGTCGTGGAGGAACTTGACGTTCTTAGCGATTCCGAAGACGAAGGTAGTGGTACTTAGCTCTCCGGTTCTTCTGGGGTAGTCAGACTCGACGAATCTGAAGGGGTACTCAGCAAAACCGCGTAGTTGTACACCTGTTGAAGTAGTGGTACTCCAATGTCGATGATTGTTGAACTTGGAGGGCCATCGATAGTCTCCTGACTTGGGTCTCCGTGTGCACGTCTTGACAGGCCCGGGGGTTCTCGGTGCTGGCCATAGTCTTCCTGATGGCGCTGTGTTGGTCTAGCAGCCGCAACAACAAGGGCGTCAAGGCCCATGGGCGCAGACGAGATGGAGGGGAGGCCGGTTCAGCGGTGAGGAGGATGCAGGGGAGGCCCGGGCAGCGCATGGGGCTGCTGTTGCTGCTCCGGCAAGCAGGCAGCGGGTCGAGGCGCTCGGGATCCCGCGTCCAGATCGAGCAGGGCGAGGGAGTTGCAGGACGGCATGGAGGTCGAGGAAGATGAGCTCGAGGCGGCGCTAGAGCATGGTGGCGGATGGCGAGCTTGCTCCAGCATGGAAGGGGAGGCAGACGGGTGATGCAGGAGGCCGACGCCGAAGGAGACCCTGGGCGGCGCAGCGGACATGGAGAAGAGGGAGGTATAGCGCGAGGCAGGGGAGATGGGATCGGGCCCCTGGTGCGATGCGTGCGTGAGAGTGGCGGCGAGGGAGAAAAACAAGCGGAGGGAGATGGGGCGCTGGGGTGTAGCGCGAGGGAGAGAGGTGGATCGGGGAAAGGGACGAAGGGAGAGGCGGCGGTGGATGAGGACGAGAGGGAAGGAGGAGATCGATGGAGAAGGGGGTTGCGTGCGTGGAAGGAGATGGGTTCGGGCGAGAGGACTCTGGCGGCGCGAGGGAAGATGCGAGGGAGGAGGGGATCGGGCCAAGGATGCTAGGGTGCGGCTTAGGGTTTGGAGGAGTTAGGGAGATGGGCCTTGGCCCAAGGTAGGTAGGCCTGGCTGCGGCTGGGCCTAGGAGGTCGCCCAGCGTGGGGAGAGAAGTGGCCAGAGGCCTGCTGGGCTGCTCTCTCCTTCCCTCTTCTCTTTCACCTTTACCTTTTTAAAAGAAAACAGAAAAGAGAAAGAAAAGAAAGAGAAGGTAGGGGTGGAATCTGGGCACAGGGATTATTTTCACGGACTCGTAAAAGTGTGCACGATCCACGAAAAATAGGAGAGGCAAGATTGGAAGATGTCATTCAAACTCATTTGAATTTAATTCAAATGGGTTTGAACTAGGGCTTGGTTATAGAAGTGTCCAAAAATGTTGAGGTTTTTGATGGAACTCCGAAAAGTGAAGAAAGAATTTAGGGCAAAGTTTAGAGACGAGGAAAATAGTAAGAAAAGCATGGGATATTTTGCAAGTGTGTTGCGGTAATTTCCAAGGCATGGAATATTTATTATAGCCCCCTAATATTGGGAGGATATGTCATAAAGAGAATCACCATGTGAATTCCCTCGGTTTAAATGGACCGAAGATCCATGCAATTTATTTAGTGACTTTTTAAAACGGGTTGCATGATGACATGATGCAATGCACATGATGCAATGAAGAATGCAACGAACCAAACAAAACACACGACGAAAACCCGGAAACCCTGGAAGGCATCTGAAGATCCGGTCTTGGGGCATCACAACACTCCACCACTACGAGAGGATCTCGTCCCGAGATCTAGGATGGCACCGGAGGGAAAAACGGGAGAGAAAGAGAAGAGGTAAAACTAAGTTGCTTCTTTGAGAAACGAGTGAAACCACGAACCTTGAGAGGTTGAACAAATAGAAAGAAAGAAAGCAACGAAGAAGGACAAAATTGAAAGCACTCCGGTAGGGAAGAGTAACAAGGTTCAGTTAGGCAAACGGCTCGCTCGGGTTCAGTTAGAGCCCAACACCTCGCACCCACGCGCGTACGTGTACGAGAGAAATGCGCATCGCTCGGCCCCCGACCATCCACCGTAATAGGGAACTCCCCGATATTTTCCTCGCTCTCGCTTCTACCATGGTTTTTTCGGTCATGGACGGGCCAAAGAATGTCATGCAGCTGCGTCTCCGGCCCGTCAAGGACGAAAAGCCCATTTTCTATCATGATTTTTTGTCATAGAAGAAGTAGGAGCCCACCACATCTATGATGATACCTGGTTTTGTCACAATTATCGTCATAGAAGTGTCATAAGCATGACAAAAAAATTCGTTCAGCCCAAAATGTCACAGATGTGTCTTTTTTGTAGTGTTTACACTCTGGAGAGGTTGCACGGAACCTCTGTGTCAATCCATGTCTCGCGGCACATTAAGTTCCCGAGGTAGGCAGTCGGACATTATCTTTCCCTTGACAATACCAACAAAGAGTCCACTTGTTGACCCATGTCCTCATGATGTACATCAGACGAGACTCGCTAAAGATCATACCATCCAAGAGGGGACACAACGTTGTGCCCGGTGTCTGCAAAACCAGCCATAGTCACCCTACCAAGCACGACCCCGTATCGACAGAGTAACTCATACTCTCCCACCACTAGTAATGCAGGCTCTCCGCTAGCATTGACCAAGGTAATCAACAAAGCCCAATCCCATAAGGGTTATTGTGGTCGTACATGTAAGGTTGGAGTTTGATACGTCTCCAATGTATCTATAATTTTTGATTGCTCCATGCTATATTATCTACTGTTTTGGACATTATTGGGCTTTATTATCCACTTTTATATTATTTTTGGGACTAACCTATTAACCGGAGGCCCAGCCCAGAATTGCTGTTTTTTGCCTGTTTCAGGGTTTCGAAGAAAAGGAATATCAAACAGACTCCAAACGGAATGAAACCTTTGGGAACGTGATTTTCTCAACGAACAAGACCTGGGAGACTTGGACCCTACGTCAAGACACAAAAGAGGAGGCCACGAGGTAGGGGGCGCGCCTACCTACCCCAGGCGCGCCCTCCACCCTCGTGGGGCCCCTGTTGCTGCACTAATGTACTCCTTCCTCCTATATATACCTACGTACCCCCAAACGATCAGATACGGAGCCGAAAACCTAATTCCACCGCCGCAACTTTCTGTACCCATGAGATCCCATCTTGGGGGCTGCTTCGGAGTTCCACTGAAGGGGGCATCGATCATGGAGGGCTTCTACATCAACACCATAGCCCCTCTGATGAAGTGTGAGTAGTTTACCTCACACCTACGGGTCCATAGTTATTAGCTAGATGGCTTCTTCTCTCTTTTTGGATCTCAATACAATGTTCTTCCCCTCTCTTGTGGAGAACTATTCGATGTAATCTTCTTTTTGCGGCATGTTTGTTGAGACCGATGAATTGTGGGTTTATGATCAAGTCTATCTATGAATAATATTTGAATCTTCTCTGAATTCTTTTATGTATGATTGGTTATCTTTGCAAGTCTATTCGAATTATCAGTTTGGTTTGGCCTACTAGATTGATCTTTCTTGCAATGGGAGAAGTGCTTAGCTTTGGGTTCAATCTTGCGGTGTCCTTTCCCAGTGACAGCAGGGGCAGCAAGGCACGTATTGTATTGTTGCCATCAAGGATAACAAGATGGGGTTTTCATCATATTGCATGAGTCTATCCCTCTACATCATGTCATCTTGCTTAAGGCGTTACTATGTTTTTAACTTAATACTCTAGATGCATGCTGGATAGCGGTCGATGAGTGGAGTAATAGTAGTAGATGCAGGCAGGAGTCGGTCTACTTTTCTCGGACATGATGCCTTTTTCTCGGACATGATGCCTATATACATGATCATACCTAGATATTCTCATAACTATGCTCAATTCTGTCAATTGCTCAGCAGTAATTTGTTCACCCACCGTAGAATATTTATGCTCTCGAGAGAAGCCACTAGTGAAACCTATGGCCCCGGGGTCTATCTTTATCACATTAATCTCCTACTACTTAGTTATTTCCTTTGCTCTTTACTTTGCCTTTATTTTACTTTGCATCTTTATCACAAAAATACCAAAATACTATCTTTATCATATCTATCAGATCTCACTCTCTCAAGTGGCCGTGTATGATTGACAACCCCTATTCACTTTGGTTGCGAGGATTTATTTGTTTTGTGCAGGTACGAGGGACTCACGCATAGCCTCCTACTGGATTGATACCTTGGTTCTCAAAAACTGAGGGAAATACTTACGCTACTTTGCTGCATCATCCCTTCCTCTTTGGGGAAAACCAACACAGTGCTCAAGAGGTAGCAGAGTTGTCGGCATTCTAGGAACGGGGGTACCCAAACTTGCCTGCCTGCGGCCCATGGCGTGGCTCCATCGGTGGCCTGGTACGGCCTAGCTTCAACATCAACAACTCAAGACCCTCGCGAGGGGCCAAGCCTCGTGAGGCAGACGACACCAAGACCTCCACGTGGGGCGGCCTCCCCAAGCTGGTTTACGAGGAGTGGAGATATCTATGGTTCACCTCGCGAGGTTTAGATGATGTGAGCCATGACGACCGAGGCCAGGCGAGCGCTAGCGGGCGTAGTGTACCAGTTTCCTCTATGGTGCTAAGGAGGCAAGCACATGCGCAGAGTCCCGAGGAATCAATCAAAGGTTTCCATTCTGGTGCAACAAGACCAAGACCGCCTGGATAGCAGGACGGAGGTCATCACCGATCCCACCGCAGCGTCACCATGAGAGGATTTTTGTAGGCGAAGACTACTTTTGTCAGGATAGCATGTACTAGTTGTCTCCCTTCAAAATTGGTCATTGTGCGATCCCTTCCCTCCTTCATTTGGGAAGAGGACCAAGGCCACTGTCGGCGTTCTGGGAACGGGGGTCCCCAGACTTGCCTGCCTGCAGCCTGCGGCGTGGCTCAAAGGAGGCCCAGCATGGCCCATCTTCATAAACACAAGACTCAAGACCCTCGCGAGGGACCAAGCCTCACAGGGTGGACGACACGGCGCATCCTCAGGCACAGCCTCCTCGAGCTGGCTCGCGAGGAGGCGGAGAAAGCAAGGCGGGGTACCTTGCGAGGTGCCCATGACGCAAGCCATGACGATCGAGGGTGCCAGGCTGGTGCCAGCGCGCGCAGCGTCCTTCTTTCCTCTTTGGTGCAAAGGGGGCAAGCGCAGCTGCGGAGTACCGAGGCATCAGGCAAAGGTTGCCATTTCGGTGCAACGAGACCAAGACCAGGCGGACTACGAGATGGAGGTCACCATGGAGCCCAGCACGGCGTCACCGCAGAGCCTTTGGCAGGCGAAGACCGACTTTAGTCAGGATAAGTGTACTAGATGTTCCCCTTCGAATTGGCCAATTGTTGGCGCCCTTCCCGCTCAATATTTGGGAAGAGGCCCAGGGCCATTGCCTATAAATAGGACCAACCACCCATGTAGCAAAGGGTTCGGTTCGTTCGGTTGGCCCGGCTAGCAAGCAGAGAGAGTGAGTGAGAGAAAGAGAGAAGGGTGACTGAACTCCTCCTAGCAGTTCATCGCCCCAGCCAAGAACAGTCCCTCGCGAGGCTGTTCTTCCCTGTATTGTTCATCATCATCAGCCCCAGAAGGCAATCTACCCACCACACACTAGAGTAGGGTATTACACCACAATGGTGGCCCGAACCAGTATAAACCTTGTGTCTCCTGTGCAATTATTTTAGTAGTTTAGATCCTTGAGAGACGGGGAGGTAAAGGGCGTGATCTCCGCGCGCACCCCAGTGTTCGAACCTTAAGGGTCTGCTGGAACCCGTAATCCGACAGCCACTATAAATAGGACCTAGCCACCACCATAGAAAAGGAAGGATCATTCAGATCATCCTCACATCCACCAGCTCATCGAGCACAAGAACACCTCTCCTCCTAAGGTCGGTCTCCACTTTACTAGTTCATCCTCAGCCCCTCGAGGCCAATCCACCACAAAGCAGGAGTAGGGTTTTACACCGCAAGGTGGCCCGAACCTATGTAAATTGTTGTGTCTCTTGTCCATTCGGTTCGTCGAGCTAGGCCGTCGGATTAGAGAGCATGCAGACTGGGGAGGATGAGTTCTTCGCACGCAAATTAGAGTTCGAACCTCTCAAGGGTCCGCGGAACCAGAAATCCGACATTTGGCGCGCCAGGTAGGGGTGCGTCGGAGATCCGCCACCTTGTCCGTGGCGCTCTGCTGTTCGGCTCTCATAGTGGACGCTTCTCCATCGACTGTATCGACGCATGCTCTCGGAGGAGCCGAGGGCCTCCGAGCCTCGATCCCCGCCCTGCGGTGAGTGCAGTGGCCGCCCAAGTTCAGGTCGGACATGCCGCACCGATACAACGGTGCGGCGGGCCCGACAGGATTTCTCCAAGCGTACAAGGAGGCTGTTTGGGTGGCCGGTGGCGACGACAGGGTCATGGCAAACTGGCTTCCCATGGCCCTGGAGGGCGCGCCGTGTGCCTGGCTTCTCAACTTGCTAGGGTCTTCTCTGGCATCCTGGGTTTGTGCTGTGAAGTTTTGTGTTGTGAAGTTTTCTGTTGAGTTTTGTGTTGTGAAGTTTTCTGTTGAGTTTTGTGTTCTGAAGTTTTCAAGTTTTTGGGTAAAGATTTGATGGATTTCAGAACAAGGAGTGGAAGAGCCTAAGCTTGGGGATGCCCATGGCACCCCAAGGTAAAATCCAAGGACAACCAAAAGCCTAAGCATGGGGATGCCCCGGAAGGCATCCCCTCTTTCGACTTCATCTATCGGTAACTTTACTTGAGGCTATATTTTTATTCACCACATGATATGTGTTTTGCTTGGAGCGTCTTGTATGATTTGAGTCTTTTCTTTTTAGTTTACCACAATCATCCTTTCTGTACACACCTTTTGGGAGAGAGACACATGAATCGGAATTTATTAGAATACTATATGTGCTTCACTTATATCTTTTGAGCTAGATAATTTTGCTGAAGTGCTTCACTTCTATCTTTTTAGAGCACGATGGTGGTTTTATTTTATAGAAATTATTGATCTCTCATACTTCACTTATATTATTTTGAGAGTCTTTTAGAACAACATGGTAATTTTCTTTGGTTATGAAATTAGTCCTAATATGATAGGCATCCAAGATGGGTATAATAAAAACTTTCATATAGAGTGCATTAAATGTTATGAGAAGTTTGACCCTTGATAGTTGTTTTGAGATATAAAGGTGGTAATATTAGAGTTGTGCTAGTTGAGTAATTATGGAATTGAGAAATACTTGTGTTAAAGTTGGCAAGTCCTGTAGCATGCACATATGGTAAACGTTGTGTGACAAATTTGAAGCATGGGGTGTTCTTTGATTGCTTTCCTTATGAGTGGCGGTCGGGGACGGGCGATGGTATTTTCCTACCAATCTATCCCCCTAGGAGCATGTGCGTAGTGCTTGGTTTTGATGACTTGTAGATTTTTGCAATAAGTATGTGAGTTCTTTATGACTAATGTTGAGTCCATGGATTATACGCACTCTCACCCTTCCATTATTGCTAGCCTCTTCGGTACCGTGCATTGCCCTTTCTCACCTCAAGAGTTGGTGCAAACTTCGCCGGTGTATCCAAACCCCGTGATATGATACGCTCTATCACACATAAACCTCCCTATATCTTCCTCAAAACAGCCACTATACCTACCTATTATGGCATTTCCATAGCCATTCCGAGATATATTGCCATGGAACTTTCCACCGTTCCTTTTATTATGACACGCTCCATCATTGTCATATTGCCTCGCATGATCATGTAGTTGACACCGTATTTGTGGCAAAGCCACCTTCATAATTCTTTCATACATGTCACTCCTGATTCATCGCATATCTCGGTACACTGCCGGAGGCATTCACATAGAGTCATATTTTGTTCTAAGTATCAAGTTGTAAGTAATTAAAAGTGTGATGATTTTAATTATTAGAGCACGGTACCATGTGAGGAAAGTTCTTTGAAAAAAAAGAGGAAGGCCATAAAAAAAGAGAGGCCCAAAAAATGAGAGCAAAAGAGAGAAGGGGCAATGTTACTATCCTTTTTCCACACATGTGCTTCAAAGTAGCACCATGATCTTCATGATAGAGAGTATTTTATGTTGTCACTTTCATATACTAGTGGGAATTTTTCATTATAGAACTTGGCTTGTATATTCCAACAATGGGCTTCCTCAAAATGCCCTAGGTCTTCGTGAGCAAGCAAGTTGGATGCACACCCACTTAGTTTCTTTTCTTGAGATTTCATATATTTATAGCTCTAGTGCATCCGTTGTGTGGCAATCCCTACTCCTTGCACTGACATCAATTGATGGGCATCTCCATAGCCCATTGATTAGCCGCGTCCATGTGAGACTTTCTCCATTTTTGTCTTCTCACACAACCTCCATCATCGTATTCTATTCAACCCACAATGTTATATCCATGGCTTGCGCTCATATATTGCGCGAAAGTTGAAAAAGTTTGAAAAGACTAAAGTATGAAACAATTGCTTGGCTTGCCATCGGGGTTATGCATGATGGGATCATTTTGTATGACGAAAATGAAGCATGGCCAAACTATATGATTTTGTACGGATGAGCTTTCTTTGCCTATGTTATTTTGAGAAGACATGATTAGTTTTCTTAGTATGCTTGAAGTATTATTGTTTTTATGTCAACATTAAACTTTTGTATTGAATCTTTTGGATCTGAACATTCATGCCACAATATAGAAAATTACATTGATAAATGTGTTAGGTAGCATTCCACATCAAAAATTCTATTTTATCATTTACCTACTCGAGGACGAGCAGGAATTAAGCTTGGGGATGCTTGATACGTCTCCAACATATCTATAATTCTTGAATGTTCCATGCTATTATATTATCCATCTAGGATGTTCTATATGCATTTATATGCTATTTTATATGATTTTGGAACTAACCTATTAACCTAGAGCCCAGTGCCAGTTCTGCTTTTTCCTTGTTTTTGAGTTTTACACAAAAGGAATACCAAATGGAGTCCAATTGACATGCCAATTTTTGATGATTTTTATGGACCAAAAGAAGCCCCCGAAGTAAAATAGTTGGGCTAGAAGAGTCCCGGGCCGTCCACGAGGGTGGGGGCACGCCCTACCCCCCCGCGGGAGCGTCCCCCTATCTCGTGGACGACTCGGAGACCCCCTTGGCGTGAGACCGACACCAAAAATTCCTATAAATACCCAAACTTCCAGAAAATAACCTAGATCGGGAGTTATACCGCCGCAAGCCTCTATAGCCACCGAAAACCAATCTAGACCCATTACGGCACCCTGACGGAGGGGGGAATCCCTCTTCGATGGCCATCTTCATCATCCCGGCGCTCTCCATGACGAGGAGGGAGTAGGTCACCCTCGGGTCTGAGGGTATGTACCAGTAGCTATGTGCTTGATCTCTCTCTCCCCCCTCTCTCTCGTGTTCTTGATTCAACATGATCTTGATGTATCGCGAGCTTTGCTATTATAGTTGGGTCTTATGATGTTTCTCCCCCTCTACTCTCTTGTAATGGATTGAGTTTTCCCTTTGAAGTTATCTTATCGGATTGAGTCTTTAAATATTTGAGAACACTTGATGTATGGCTTGCATGTGCTTATCTGCGGTGACAATGGGATATTCACGTGATCTATTTGATGTATGTTTTCATGATCAACTTGCGGGTTCTGTGACCTCGTGAACTTATGCATAGGGGTTGGCACACGTTTTCGTCTTGACTCTCCGGTAGAAACTTTAGGGCACTCTTTGAAGTTCTTTGTGTTGTTTGAATAGATGAATCTAAGATTGTGTGATCCATATCATATAATCATACCCACGGATACTTGATGTGACATTGGAGTATCTAGGTGACATTAGGGTTTTGGTTGATTTGTTTCTTAAGGTGTTATTATAATACGAACTCTAGCATAGATCGAATGGAAAGAATAGCCTCGTGTCATTTTACTACGGACTCCTGAATAGATCGATCAGAAAGGATAACTTTGAGGTGGTTTCGTACCCTACAATAATCTCTTCATTTGTTCTCCGCTATTAGTGACTTTGGAGTGACTCTTTGTTGCATGTTGAGGGATTGTTATATGATCCAATTATGTTGTTATTGTTGAGAGAACTTGCACTAGTGAAAGTATGAACCCTAGGCCTTGTTTCCTAGCATTGCAATACCGTTTGTGCTCACTTTTATCATTAGTTACCTTGCTATTTTTATATTTCCAGATTACAAAAACCTATATCTACCATCCATATTGCACTTGTATCACCATCTCTTCGCCGAACTAGTGCACCTATACAATTTACCATTGTATTGGGTGTGTTGGGGACACAAGAGACTCTTTGCTATTTGGTTGTAGGGTTGTTTGAGAGAGACCATCTTCATCCTACGCCTCCCACGGATTGATAAACCGTAGGTCATCCACTTGAGGGAAATTTGCTACTATCCTACAAACCTCTGCACTTGGAGGCTCAACAACATCTACAAGAAGAAGGTTGCGTAGTAGATATCACTACTGCACCGAGCTCATCGACTTCGACATCGCCCGCATTGGCCTCCCTTACAACACCATCCTCGGGTACCCGGCCTTGGCCCAGTTCATGGCAGCGACCCACCCCGCCTACAATCTCATGAAGATGTCGGGGAGCAGCGGCATGCTTACTGTGGCTGGGGACACCAAGGAAGCCTTGTCGGCCCTCGAGCACGCCTTCAGGGCCGCGGCTGTTGCGCGGCCAGGTGAGGAAGGAGTCCTAGAGGCTCCGGGGGTTGCACCAGCAAAGAAGTAGTTGTTCTCCCAAGATCGCGCCGAGACGAAGCAAGTATCAGTTGATGAGGACAGGGCGTCGGGCGCCACCTTCACCATAGGTGCCGGCCTCCCTTCAAATCAAGAGGAGACGTTGGTAAGCTTCTTGCGCAAGAACAAGGATGTGTTCACATGGGATCCTAAGGATCTAGTCGGGATCCCGAGGGGGATAATCGAGAACCGCCTAAGGATGTGCCTTAACATGCGCCCAGTAAAGCAAAAAGCGTGGCAGCAGTCCATAGAAAAGTAGTCGTTCATCGTCCAGGAGACTCGCAAACTCCAAGAAGCCAGTGCCATTTGGGAGGTACGGTACCCGGAATGGCTCACGAATCCGGCCCCAAGAAGGGCGGGAAGGAGCGCATGTGCGTCGACTTCTCCAACCTCGACAAGGCTTGCCCCCAAGACCCCTTCCTGCTTTCCTCCATCGATCAGATCGTCGACTCCACCGCCGAGTGCGACCTGCTGTGTTTTCTGGATGCCTTCTCAAGCTATCACCAAATCAAGAAGGCAGTACAAGATGTTGAGAAGACGGCTTTCCTGACCCCATGTGGGGTGTACTGCTACACCTGCATGCCGTTCGGGCTGCGTAACATCGGAGTAACTTTCCAGCGGCTGATGCACATCGCTTTGGGCCGGCAGCTTGGGAGGAACGCTGAGGCCTATGTTGATGATAAAGTGGTGAAATCTCAGGAGGCAAGGACACTCATTGAAGACCTGGAGGAAACATTTGCCAGCCTGCACAAGGTGGATCAACGGCTCAATCCGGAGAAATGTGTATTTGGCGTCCCCTCCGGCAAGCTGCTGGGCTTTCTGGTGTCGCATAGAGGAATCGAAGCCAACCCCGAGAAGGTCAAGGCCATAGAAGGGATGAGCCCGCCACAGACCCTCAAGGAGATGCAGAAGCTGGCGGGCTGTGTGACCTCGCTAGGGCGCTTCATCTCCAAGCTGGGGGAGCGCGCCCTCCCATTCTTCAAGCTAATGAAAAAGAAGGGACCATTCGAGTGGACTCCGGCAGCCGACGCGGTGTGCCAAGACCTCAAGAAGTACCTCACCATGCCGCCGGTGATGGTAGCGCCATGCCCCTCGAGCCGCTGGTGCTCTACCTAGCCGCCACCCCTCACTCGGCCAGCGCGGTGTTGGTTGTGGTCTGGGAGGAACACCCGGCCAAGGACACTCAACGCAGCACCCCACAGCTGGATGGAACGCATCGGTTCCAGGGTGGAGCTCCAAAGGCCTCGGCTACCCAGCAGAAGACCAAGCCCCTGAGAATGGAGCTCCTGAGGCCCCGACTGGCTCGACTGGCGACCAGCCTCCTGAGGCCGCTGGGCCGCAGGAGGCGCAAGGCGTCACCCACACTTCCGCCCACGTCGAGCACCCAATGTACTTCGTCAGCACGGTGCTGCGTGATGCACGAGCACGCTACCCCATGTCGCCTCACGCAAGTTGCGCCACTACTTTCAATTACACCCCATCAAGGTCGTCTCAGCATACCCGCTGGAGATGGTGCTCAGGAGCTCCAATGTGGTAGGAAGGGTCGCAGAATGGACCATCGAATTGCAGGCATTCCAGTTGGAGTTCAGCACCACCAGAGTCATCAAGGGCGCCGCACTCGCTGACTTCGTGGCGGAATGGACCGACGCCCCCAGCCTCAAAGCAGGAGAGGACCGATCCCTCTCACCAGGGAGCGAGGCACCAGATGACTGGGTCATGTACTTCGACAGCGCCTTCCCGCATCAGGGCACGGGGGCTGGAGCCGTGCTCATCTTGCCCACCTAGGACAAGCTCTACTATGTCGTGTAGCTCTGCTTCCAGCAGGGTGAGGAGGTCTCCCACAACATCGTGGAGTATGAAGGCCTGATCGCCGGTCTCAAGGCTGCAGCAGCCTTGGGGGTGAAGCACCTCACCATCAAGGGCGACTCCCAGCTCCTTGTCAACTTCTCCAACAAAGTATATGAGCCAAAGGACGAGCACATGAAGGAATACCTTGCGGAGGCACGAAAAATTGAGAAACAATTCTTGGGCCTGGAACTGCAACATGTGCCACGCGACACGAACAAGGAAGTTGATGACATCGCCAAGAGGGCGTCTTGGCCCTTGCCCCGGGAGCCTGGCGTCTTTGAGGAGCGGCTCTTCAAACCTTCAGCAGCCCCTCCTGCTGCGAAACCAACATCGTCTCAGGAGGAGCTGCCACCAGCACTCCTCTCGGGAGCCCCCGCTTGTGGCCCAACATCAGGAGCATGTCTACTTCTCGTGCAAGAGCCTCAGGAGGGGTGCTAGACCAAAGAGTTTAGGGCGTACCTTCTTCAGGGGACCCTGCCAGAGAAGGACAAGGACGCGGAGCGTGTGGCTCGACAGGCCACTGACTACTGCATCCAGGATGGTGAGCTCTATAGGAAACGGCCAAATGATGTTTCTCTGCGATGCATCTCCAGGGAGTAGGGACATGAGCTATTGGCTGACATACACGGCAGGGACTATGGGCATCACTCGTCATCGCGCACCCTCGTGGGCAAGGCATTCCGCAGCGGGTTCTTCTGGCCCACGGCACTCAATGATGCCACCAAGTAGGTGAGACCTTGTGAAGCATGCCGATTCCATGCAAAGCAGATCCACAAGCCCACTTAGGGCCTCCAGACCATCCCGCTCTCGTGGACATTTGCGGTCTAGGGGCTGGACATCTTGGGGCCGTTCCCTCGGGCGCCCGGGGGCTACGCCTACCTCTACGTCTCCATCGACAAATCCACCAAGTGGGCGGAGGTGGAGGCTATCCGCGCTATCCCAACCGTCTCAGCAGTCAAGTTCCTCAAGGGCCTCGTGATCCGGTTCGGGGTCCCCAATGGCATCATCACCGACAACGGCTCACAGTTCACTATCAACCTTTTCAAAACATATTTGTGCTAACCTTGGAACGCAGATATGCTACGCCTCAGTGGCACACCATAGGAGCAACGGCCAGGCCGAACACGCCAATGCGCTGGTCCTAAGAGGACTCAAGGCAAGAACCTTCAAGAAGAAGCTCGACGCCTGCAGCAGGGGCTGGCTGGACGAGCTCTAGTCTGTGCTATGGTCCATCCACACCACCGTGACCAAGCCAACGGGCGAGACTCCAGTCTTCCTCGTCTACGGAGCCGAAGCGGTTCTCCCTCACGAGTTCAGGCATCGCTCCGCGTGGGTCTTGGCGTTTGACGAGGCATTCCAGGATGCCTCGCGGGGATGGACCTTGTGTTGGGGGACGAACGCCACCATCAAGCCGTGCTTCGAGCAGCAAGGTACCAGAAGGGGCTGCGGCGGTACCACTTCCGTAATGTTCGCTCTAGGACGCTCGAGGTGGGTGATCTCGTCCTGAGGCGGGTGCTCTCCCAGGAGGGGCTGCATAAGCTTTCACCCATGTGGGAGGGCCCGTTCAGGATCACCCGTGTCTCCAGGTCTGGCGCCGCGTGCCTGGAGACGCAGGACGGGATCCCCATCTAGAATGCCTGGAACATCTAGCACCTTCGAAAGTTCTACCCATGAAGCAAGGCCCATGCGTGTGAAGGTTTCCACTCGTGACACTGTCACGTAATAATGAGTGGGGCTGTACACGCCCCGGAGTCTCCAGAGTGCTGCCCTCGGGCCTTGGGGGCTCCCTCCCACGTCCTAGTGGCAGCACTTAGCTCCGCGTTGGTGAGAAGACTAGACTAGGTGTCGGACGCAGCTGTTCGTTTGCTTGCTTTCTATAGCTGGTTTGCAACTTCTTAATGGAATTTGGAGTTCTCACGTTTATTTCGATTGACAAGTTGTATTCTCCCCTTTTTTTTCTCACGCCATTTAGTCTTGGCTCAGGAGAGCGGCAGTTGCTCGTTAATCCTCCTCGCGCATCTCGCGCGTGCTGGGCAGGAGTGCGCGCGCGTTGGGTTCACCCGCGCCGCAAACACACTTCGCCAAAGCCCTGTCGCCCCAGAGCCTCGGCTTCCAGAGCTACCTTGATCCTCGCGAGGTGCTCTCGAATGAGCTCGTGGGCGTGAGCACACTTTAAGTCCATGCCACTCGGGCAGCGCGACGCGGTCCACTAAGCCACGGCTAACTCACGACTAGGGGCTCGTGCAGGGAAGAACAAGGCACCCCGCCAGATTTTCTAACATCTCTGCAGCTCTACAATGTGTCCTGAGGCCGATGGCTCCTGAGTCGTCGGGAAGGGAGCTTCACCAGATGCCAAAGGGTGCGCCCTTGCCTGATGGGAAACTAAACTACCGCGAGCATGCCAAGCTAAGTTAACCAAACCGTGTCTATTCGGAACATAGATAGCACAACATAACATCAAGATAACAAGCATAGCATAGTGGCATAAGTGCCACAGTTCATTACACACCCCAGTGGGGCCATCTACTTTTTCAAAATGCAGGAAAAAGGAAAGGTTAAACAAAAGTGGCCTGCATGGCTGCAGCAGCTCCCGAGCAAGGCTCCCGTCGCCGTGTGCTCAGCCGGAGTCCTCCTCCCGCTTCACCGGAGCACGATGGCGGGACGGCCCGTCGCCTTCCCCGATCTGAGCCCAGTGGCGGGGCGGCTGATCATAGCCGCCGCTGCTGGTGCTCTCGCTGGAGGAGGAGCCGCCGCAACTGGGGGAGGCCTGGCCATCACCAAGGACGAGCTCGCCCTCGTCGTTGTCGCGGCCGTCATCAAGGCCAAGCTCATCATCGCTGTTGCCATCCTCAGGGCAGCACCCCGCATGACGGCCGTCCACCCGGAACACCCTCACATAAAGGGTCGCGACGCCGTCGTACCTGAAGTGGAGGGTGCACCTCCCGCTCAGGCCGCGCATGAGAGCAAACGCCTGCCAGCCGCGGGCCAAGGATACGTTACTGGCGGCGGTAACTTCGACCCCAACCCATGAAGCCTTGTTGCGGCAGCCGTCGGCTTGCAGCCAGAGGCTGTTAAGCCCTGCGGCCGGCATCTCACCCTCAAAGAAGCAGGGGAGCGGGAGCCAGGTGTCGGACGGCCTCTCCGACCACACAACGAACTCTGGGAGCACCTCCATAGAGTGGAAGTGAGACCGAGGAGGCCCGGCAACCATGGCACGCCTCCCCTCGCCACAAGGGCTACCTCGCCATTAGCGGCTTCCACCGCGAGAAGAAACACCGCCACGGCCGCCCATGGCGACGCCGGCCCCCAAAGGAGTGCGCCCACGACTCCAAGGGGCCACCGCAGGGGTCGCAACGTACTTGCGGGGGTGGCCTCACCCTGTCTTAGGAAGCGGCGAGCCGGGTCCCTCCTTGGGGGCCTTCCCCTTCTTGGCAGCGGAGAACTTCCTCGTCGGCACCATGGGAGCTATAGCAAGACGGCAAGGCAGAGGGGAGGAAGAAGGAGTGGGTGGCGAGAAGATGGAGATGAGCAACGGGGGCTCCGCCCCTCTCCTCATTTATAGCAGGAGGGAGGCTAACCGCCAGCCTCCATGATCGCACGTAATGATGATTTTCTCTGCATGCAGTAGGGTCTCGTCAAGTCGAACGGCTGCTGAGGTGGCGTGGGGAAGCAGAAACGCCCACGCCCCATCAATCACCACGCGTTGACCAAGGCCGCAGGCAATTAGGGCCCGCGGTGCTCCGCGCTTGCCCTTCGGCTTCGCCTCGAAGACAAGTTCGAGCGCGCCTTGGGCCCGGGGGCTACTGTCGACGTTCTAGGAACAGGGGTACCCAGACTTGCCTACCTGCGGCCCACAGCGTGGCTCCATCGGCGTCCTGGTATGGCCCAGCTTCAACATCAACAACCCAAGGCCCTCGCGAGAGGCCAAGCCTCGCGAGTCGGACGACACCAAGACCTCCAGGTGGGGTGGCCTCCCCAGGCTGGCTCACGAGGAGCAGAGATATAAATGCATGGTTCACCTCGCGAGGTTCAGATGACGTGAGCCATGACGACCAAGGCCAGTCGGGCGCCAGCGGGCACAGTGGACCAGTTTCCTCTTTGGTGCTAAGGAGGCAAGCGTAGGCGTGGAGTCCCGAGGAATCAAGCAAAGGTTTCCATTCCGGTGCAATAAGACCAAGACCGCCACGACAGCAGGACGGAGGTTATCACCGAGCCCACCGCAGCATCACTACCAGAGGTATTTTGTAGGCAAATACTACTTTTGTCAGGATAGCATGTACTATTTGTCTCCCTCCAAAATTGGCCGTTGTGGGATCCCTTCCCGCCTTCATTTGGGAAGAGGACCAAGGCCACTATAAATAGGACCTAGCCACCACCATTGAAAAGGGACGGATCATTCAGATCATCCTCACATTCATCAGCTCATCGAGCACAAGAACACCTCTCCTCCTGAGGTTGTTCTCCACTGTACTAGTTCATCCTCAGCCCCTCGAGGCCAATCTACCACGAAGAAGGAGTAGGGTTTTACACCGCAAGGTGGCCCGGACCTGGGTAAACTGTTGTGTCTCTTGTCCATTCGGTTCATCGATCTAGGTCGTGGGATTAGAGAGCATGAAGACTGGGGACGAAGAGTTCTTCGCATGCACCCCAGAGTTCGAACCTCTCAAGGGTCTGCGGAACCCGAAGTCCGATAAGAGTAACGGTTGCAACTTAAACCAGTCCATTTTAGAAAACAGCACACTCACTAGCCTCGGTACACCACTTCTTTATCAAGTGGTTACCTATCTCAACATCACCCTTGGGCATTAGTGGCACCCGACGGGGTTTTCGAAAAGTCTATGAAAATACTCTTGTTTCTATCACCATGCATATACCCGTCCTATTTGTGTAGCAACTACTTTAGCATCCTATATACTCCCACTCACATAACCCTCATAGGAAGGTACGGTCATGCACAATGCATGTATCAACAAGGAAGTAATGGAGGCAACCGACCAAAGTGGTTACCATGTCATCATGATCCTGATGCAACAATAATAAAGTGCTATATGACGTGCATAAAAAGGGTTTCATAGACATGGTCAAGGGGTTGCTTGCCTAGCTCAGCAAAGTCTTCAATCCTCCTGGTCCATCTCCAATCACTTAATTTATTCCATCAACTAACATTGAAAGCAATCACAATAAGCAACACAACGAGGCACAAAATAAAAGTGCTCTAAAAATAGAAATTTCACTTTTCTAGGAAATCTATGGTTACATGAAAAATAACCAAAGTGGTTCTACTGGATATGGATCAATGAGGATTTTGAACATTTTAATTTGGTGGAAACAAGGGCAAAATGGATATGCAAGAAGTTTATAGAAACACATTTTTGTTGAATGAGCAAAGGCATGATTTAAGAAGCATCCAAGAGTTGGTTTCACTGTATTTGGAGTTCAAATGATTTTTATATGAATTTGCAAAGTTGGCCATGCATGAAGGAATGGACCTATATTTGATGTGGAAGAGGAAGCATAAGGAAACATGTTCATAAACTAAGTTATGAACTTAGATGTATCTACAAATTTGAATCATGGCATTTGGATCAAAGATGGGCTCTCTGTGATCTTCTAAAGATTGGCTCAGAAATGGAAATATAGGGTTTATTTAAATATGTGTGAAGGAAACTTTTCTAGAAAAATATGCATGCTGCTCCATGAGTTAGATCAGGAATTTAGAATCCACTAGGAATTTGAATAACCAAATTTGGAGTTCATTTGAATTCTTCTTGGATTTTTCAAGTTTTATATAAAAATAAAGGAAAAACAAATTACCAAGTCGGGTTGGATCTAGGGTGGCAGCAGCGCGCACTAGGCGAGGCTTAGCGGCTTGGCGTCACTGGGCCGGCCCAGTAGCTCGGCCACATAGGAAAAGGGGGTGACAGTGAAGGCGGCTTCACCAAAGTGTGCCTTGATGACCCACAAGTGTAGGGGATCTATCATAGCCTTTTCGATAAGTAAGAGTGTTGAACCCAATGAGGAGTAGAAGGAAATGATAAGCACTTTTCAGTAAGCACTGAAATTATCAGCAAGCACTGAAATTATCGGTAACAGATAGTTTTGTGATAAGGTAATTTGTAACGAGTAGCAAGTAATAAAACTAAATAAGGTGCAGCAAGATGGCCCAATCCTTTTTGTAGAAAAGGACAAGCCTATACAAACTCTTATATGAAGGAAAGTGCTCCCGAGGACACATGGGAATTATCGTCAAGCTAGTTTTCATCACGTTCATCTGATTCATGTTCGGTACTTTGATAATTTGATATGTGGGTGGACCGGTGCTTGGGTACTGTCCTTACTTGGACAAGCATCCCACTTATGATTAACCCCTATTGCAAGCATCCACAACTTAGTGTTTTTGGCATTAACATAAATTTTGGACTAGTAATGTAATTAGTCCAAGGTAAACCTAACCATAGCATGAAACATATGGTTCCAAATCATCCCCTTACGAAGCAACACATAAACTAGGGTTTAAGCTTCAGTCACTCTAGCAACCCATCATCTACTTATTACTTACCAATGCCTCCCTCTAGGCCCAAACAATGGTGAAGTGTCATGTAGTCGACGTTCACATGACACCACTAGAGGGATGACAACATACATCACATCAAAATATCGAACAAATACCAAATTCACATGACAGCTTATAGCAAGACTTCTCCCATGTCCTCAGGAACAAACGTAACTACTCACAAAGCATATTCATGTTCATAATCAGAGGGGTATTAATATTCATAATGGACCTGAACATATGATCTTCTACCAAGCAAACCAACTAGCATCAACTACAAGGAGTAATCAACACTACTAGCAACCCACAGGTTCCAATCAGAGGTTTGGATACAAAGATTGGATACAAGAGATGAACTAGGGTTTGAGATGAGATGGTGCTGGTGAAGATGTTGATGGAGATTGACCCCCTCCCAATGAGAGGATCGTTGGTGATGACGATGGTGATGATTTCCCCCTCCTGGAGGGAAGTTTCCCCGGCAGAACAGCTCCACCGGAGCCCTAGATTGGTTCCACCAAGGTTCCGCCTCGTGGCGGCGGAGTTTCGTCCCGTGATCTAGCTTATGATTTTTTCCTCGATGAAAGACTCCATATAGCCAAAGATGGGCAACGGAGGGCCACCAGGGGGCCCACGAGGCAGGGGGCGCGCCCAGGGGGTAGGGCGCGCCCCCACACTCGTGGACGGTGGGTGGCCCCCCTCTGGCGCTTCTTTCGCCCAATATTTTATATATATTCTGAAACGTGCTCCCGTGAAGTTTTAGGACTTTTTGAGATGTGCAGAATAGGTCTATAATATTTGCTCCTTTTTCAGCCCAGAATTCCAGTTGCCGGCATTCCCCCTCTTCATGTAAACCTTGTAAAATAAGAGAGAATAGACATAAGTATTGTGACATAATGTGTCATAACAGCCCGTAATGCAATAAATATTGATATAAAAGCATGATGCAAAATGGACGTATCAACTCCCCCAAGCTTAGACCTCGCTTGTCCTCAAGCGAAAGCCGAAATCGAAAAATATGTCAACATGTTTAGAGATAGAGGTGTCGATAAAATAAAATACAGACATGAGAGCATCATGATTATTCTTATAATAGAAACATATATATATATATACATATATATATATATATTGTCATATGATCTCCCATGCTAAAGTAACAATTCATTCACATACTCAAGTATGAATCAGAAACTTCATTGAAAACTAACAACTATAATCTCAGTCATTGAAGCAATTGCAATTTATCATAACATAGGAAAAAGTCAATATAAGAGCTTCTCAGCAAGTCCACATACTCAACCATCTTTTAGTCTTTCACAATTGCTAACCCTCACACGATATTTATGGTTATGAAGTTTTAATCGGACACAGAGAAAGACATGGGCTTATAGTTTTGCCTCCCAACTTTTTACCTCAAGGGTAATGTCCACAATAATAGTTCATGCAAACCCACAACCAATTAGCCATATATATCAGGATCTTTCCAACACATTGTGCTTGCCAAAGGATAAAATGTAAAAAGGAAAGGTGAAGATCACCGTGACTCTTATATGAAGTAATAGACAAGAATAAAAGATAGGCCCTTTGTAGTGGGAAGCAAAGGTTGTCATGTGCTTTTATGGTTGGATGCACGAAATCTTAATGCAAAAGAGCGTCACTTTATATTGCCACTTGTGATATGGACCTTTATTATGCAGTCTGTCACTTTTATTTCTTCCACATCACAAGATCATATGAAGCTTATTTTCTCCACACTAATAAGTCATACATATTTAGAGAACAATTCTTATTGCTTTCAATGATGACAACTTACTTGATGGATCTTACTCAATCCATAGGTAGATATGGTGCTCAACATGTTCGATGACCCATGACAATATAATTTATCTCAGATGTAAGAAAACATAACCCATTACGTTGTCTTCCTTGTCCAACATCAACTCTTTAGCATATCATACTTTAATGAGTGCTCACAATTATAAAAGATGTCCAAGATAGTATATTTATATGTGAAAACCTCTCTTTCTTTATTACTTCCTAGTAATTGCAACAATGACCAAAATTATGTTTGTCAACTCTCAGCAACTTTTATTCATCATACTCTTTATATGTGAGCTCATTACTCTCCGTAAGATCCATATGATATCTTTATTTATTTTTATTTCTTCTCTTTTATTTTATTCCCTCAAGATCATAGCAATAATAATCAAGCCCTTGACTCAACACTAATATTTATTATATATAGCTCACGGACTCAATTATATAGGTAGATCATAAAGCAAAACTCACAACTAGATCATACTAAAACTTTATTCTACCAGATCAAGATATTACCAAAAGGATCGAACTAAGAAAAACAGTAAAGATAAAAGTGATGGTGCACTACAAAAAAATACACTTCCGTGATGATACGTGTTTGTCACAGTAGGTCGCGTTTTTTGTCATGCATGTACATCCATGACGATTTTATGACAGAATGAAGATAATCATACATGTGCTGTCGTAGAAGTGTTCCATGACATTACCAAAATTATCATCACAGAAGTGTCCACTTCCATGACGATAAATCGCGCGTCACAGAAGTGCTTTCGTCAAGGGTGACCAACACGTGTCATCCACCGTAACGGAACGCCGTTAACCTATCGGGTCGGGTTTTGGATCCGATAACCCATTAACAGCCCCGACCAATGGGGATTTTCCACGTGTAAAATCATCATTGGCTGGAGGAAACACATGTCGGCTCAACGTTGGGACATATGTCATCCACTCATTGGACGGAAGGCGCCTATGATATGTCGACACGTGGCACGGCCCAACAGAGGCCCATTCCTGTGAAAAGGCCGGCCCGTTTGGCTTGGTCAAAAGGTGGCGGGCCGGCCCATGGAAAGCCTGTTAACGACATGTTCGCATATAACCCATTTACAACCCGCTAACCCAAGGCCCGTTACACCCTATCTAAATTAGGCCCAGTAGCGTCATTTTGGGCCATCCAATATGATTCTAGCCCGTTTTCACTTCTGTCGCATGTATGGCCCATGATGTCTTTCGGCCCATATGAGGCCGATGTAACCCTTGGCCTATTAACGGCCCGTGGTGAAACTGGCCCGTAATGAACAGTGTATCACTTTACACCCATTAACGGCCCGTGGTGAAACTGGCCCGTAATGAACAGTGTATCACTTTATACCCGTTAACGACCCATTATTCCGTTGGGCCGTTTCCAGCCCATGTTATCTTTCGGCCTTCTTAGAGCCCATTTATTCTTGGGCTCATTTCCAGCATTCGTTTACTTACGGCCCTTTACTGTCATTTTCTGCTTGTTGGCCAAATTCAGCCCGTGGTTACAGTCGGCCGGTTTGTGGTCCTTAATACGTTGGGCCGTTTTCATAGCGTCATCAAATACGGCCTATTAACGATGGCCCGTTATGGTCGGCCCATGAATGGAAGATTCCAACTCTAGCCCGTTTACGGCCATAATGCGGTCTGTTTGGCCCATGTTTGGTCAATCGATCATACGGCCCGTATAAGGCCCATTGATGATACGTCCCGTAGAAGGCCCATTTTTTCTACAGCCCGTAGAAGGCCCATTGTTTCTACGGCCCGTAGAAGGCCCACTGTTTCTATGGCCAGTAGGAGGCCCAGTGTCACTACAGTAAATATTAGCCCATGGTTATTGTGGCCTAGTTTTAAAAAATAGGTTATTGTAGCCACTAGCTAACCGCGAAAAAAGAACTGCAATGACTACAAGCAAACAAATGAACAAGACAACAAGGAATTAAATAAGCAAGCAACTATTGCTAGGCTATCACGGCTATTACACATATTACATCCACTAGGCATCAAAGTTTGCCACTAGTGCAAATATAGGGAACAAAGCAGCATATCACATACACTGGTTGTCAAAGTTGGCGACCAGCGCAAATAAATACCGCAGCAAAACAAATCCAGAACTAAAACCACTTCAGAAGATCTCAAGAAACAATATCCTGGGTATCCATAATGCTGGCAAGATGCTTAGCAAGCTTATTAACTTTCTCTTGTTTGGCGCTTAAATCCTCCAGCGCTTGCTGTTGCACCAGAAAATATGCATCTGAATTCTGCAGGGACTTCCTCAGTCCTTCAGCTGCCTGTCGCCGCACATCTGATCGATGTCTTTCAACTTGAAGTTGAGACTCAAGAAGATGAACTGATTCAGGCAGCGAGTTCGAAGAGCTTGTGCCAGCAATAGTGGCCAGTAACTCCAACACTACATCAAGACAGGACTTTTGGGTTCCCTCACTGTCGTCAAGATAGTTTTTATCAGCTTTCTTCGAGACCAACAGGGATGTCTCACTATCTTGAACCTTATCTGCATTACTTCCTTTACCATTGGATAACGCGGTACTGTTCTCCAATATTTTGTCCGCATTCTAAAAGAGAAACAAGCAGACACATCACATGTTTACCATGTTGTATATGAAACTCATTTTGGTAAATGAGTTCAGTAGTAAAGTGGAAAGGATAACAGTGTGAAACAAACATATATCTATGTACCATGGTCACTTTATGGTCTATATCATTCTAGTTTTGTTGCCAAATCAAGATAGAGACACAGTTCAAATAATATTTGTTCAAGACAAAGCAGAATAGACAGAATATAAGTGTGGGTAACTATAGAGCAATAACAACACTTGTAATGTGCATGATATGAGAACATAACTGTTTATTCAATTGAAACTGAAATCAACATAGAGCAGGTTACAACAGCAAACCAGTTAAAGAAACAGGTTTAAAACATACCTGTTGCGCCATTGGAGTTTCAATTCCATCCATCAAATTTGAAAATAGTTGGTATGAGTAAATACAGTAATGCAAGAGCAAAGGAGTATGAACCATAGCTACAGAACCTGACCTGAGAACAAATCTTCTTCTCCTTTAAGCGTTGAGTTGGGATTCGGAGTGATGGTCCTCGTGCTTTGGGCACTACAGTTCCCTTACTAACTGCTCGTGTTTGGGTGCTTTGTGGTGGAGACGGTGCTGTGTCAACTGGAGCTGGGTTACTATCTGTTGGGGTTGGGGTTAGAAGGGGTGTAGCTGGTTCTCTGTCCAACTGGGTAGGGGTACAATCTGCGAGAGTCTAGGTTATGTGTGGTGGATCTAGTCCTTGGGCAAGTACAACCGTGGTTCTATCTGCATCAACTGTTAGCACTATCTTTTCTGAAGACTGTGTTGTTATTCCCTTAGATACTGCCATCACGCTCTCCAATTCAAATGGCTGATAAACAAGAAAAGTAATTGAAAGTATAGACATTGTATGATAGACATGTGCAATGGATAGTGGGGAATAAAAGAGTGCATGAAATAATTCATATTTATGTTGTCTAACCAAACAGGATAGCATGACACAATTTCACATATATGATGGCTAACTAAACAGGATAGCATGACACAATTTCACATTATGATGGCTAACTAAAAAAGATGGAAAGACATAGTTCAAAATATGAGACTATGTAAACAGGATGACATGACATAACTATATAATGTGTTTATTAAATAGGTTGGCATGCCATAATTCACATACATTCACGGATAGAATGCCATAATTCAAAATATCATGACTATAAACACTAAACAGGATGACATGATATAACTATATGATGTATTTATTAAATGGGTTGCCATGCCATAATTTAGATAGATGATGTGTATGTACTATGTAAACATGATGGCATGATATAATTCAAATATATGATTTATATAGTAAGCAAGTAAGCAGATGGCCATCCATATATGATGTAAAAACTAAGCAATGCAAGACAACATGCATGACATCGGTAATATAACCCTGCCAAGTTTGAGCATAGACCTCAGGGGGGAAATAGGACTAGTCATCAGTCTCTGAATCCTCCTCTGAGGAGCTCTCTGTAACTAGCAAGATGTCTTCTTCAGCAGGTAGCATTGTCTGCTCTGAATACCTTGTTTTCACTCCAGATACTTCCATCACCGCTTCAAATGGCTGATGCACAGGAAGAGTAGTTGAATATACAAACGTTGTCGACAAATGGAAAATGTAATAAAAAAATGATAGCATGATATAATTCACATACATGATGATTGGCTAAACAACATGGCATTGCATAATTCACATATATAACGCCTTTGCAACAAGATAGCATTGGATAATTCACATATATAATGTCTTGCAACAAGATGGCAATGCATAATTCACATATATGGTAATTAGACACTGAACAGGTGGCATTCACACAAAGCATGTCTAAACTAATCAAATGACATAGCAATGCGAGACACCATACGCACGATATGAGCAACATAACCCTGCCAAGTTAGAGCATACACCTCGGGGGGGGGGGATAGGACTGGTCATCTGTCTCTGAATCCTCCTCTAACGAGCTATCTATAACCAGCGAGATATGCGCTTCGTCAGATAGCATAGTCTTCTCTGAAGACCTTGTTTTCACTCCAGAATTTGCCATCATCGTGTCAAATTGCTGATGCACACGAAGAGCAGTTGAATGTACTAACATTGTTGACAAATGTAATATGTAACGAAAAAAAGGATGGCTTGATATAATTTACATATAAGATGACTAGCTAACCAGGATGGCATTGCAAAATTCACATATATGATGCCTGGCTAAACAAGATGGCGTTGCATAATTCACATAAACGATGAATAAACTAAACAGATGGCATTCGCACAAAGGATGTCTAAACTAAGGAGATGACATATTTGATGTATAAAGTAAGAAATGCAAGACACCATATGCATGATATAACCAACATCAGCATGCCAAGTTAGAGCGAAGACCTCAGGGGGTAAATAGGAGTTGTCTTCTCCTTCTGAATCCCCCTCAGAACAGATATCTTCCTCTCGATTACAATCCGAAATGCGTGGAGGGGGGCTGCCTTTGCGCCTACCATGGAGCGACGTCTGCATGAAATTTTATTGCCACGCAAGGCTCGTCTCTTTTGCTCTACATGTCCAGTTCCATTGTTTACAATAACTGTCATGCATAGGAATAAAACATAGTGAGATTATGTAAGGAGTGCATGCAGAAATCCAGAGTGATGGTAGCAACCTGTGGATAGACCCAAAACCAATAATAGCAGGAAGATAATGGCTTCAGTTAAAAATACAGATAATGGCTTCTTTATTGTTTGTTTCCCACCCAACATGAAACTCATAGTAGACACCGGAGATTAACCAGATAGTAGATAGATACTATTGATAGCGGCCTCGATATGTACCCCACAACCATTTAAAAACTCAAGTTTGACCATTAGTTTGGAGCTGACTCGGACGATAACAGGATGAAAGAGTGCGACCTCTCTTGCGGACCCGTGTAGTCCTCGAGGTCACCAAGCGCCGACAGCACCGTGAGATCGAATCAAGAAGAAAATACGGCGATTAGTGTACAACCTCCTTGGTGGCGCCAATTAGGCCACAACTTCATCTGAGGAAATGGTGATGATGATGCTCTTCCGGTGGTGCAGGTGAAGACGGCGGTCTGGGAATGGAGGTGGCACGAAAGACGAGGGGAACATCGGGGCAGCTCCTTGGAGGTGGAGGACGGGGTGGCTGAACCGGCGGGACGATGAGATCGACGACGGATCCTCATCCGGTACGGTGGATGAGGGACATCAAGGTGTTGATGTGGACGACATCGTCGGGGAAGAGGCTCCTGCTGGGTGTCGGACGGAGCAGGGTGTGGGGTTTCATCGCGGGTTTTCGCGGCCTCGGTGTACGAATGGGTGGGCGGATGGGATGGCAGTGGGGAACCATGGCTTAGATACGCGCTTGTTCGAAATGTGGGATAAGTTATGAAAGTACCCCCGCCGATTTGAGGCGGTTCTTTCGGTTCAGGGGTACCACGGGCATTTCGCGTGTCAGGATTTCACAGGAGGTGGGAGTTTTCGCGCGTGTTGTAATTTAGGAATAGCAACGCGCGGGTTGAGATGGAGGGAGATGTCGGAGCACAACGAGACAAAGATATATCTTAAATATTTTGGGCTAACAAGGCGCGGATTGAAATTTTCGGACAAGCCTAACGTGTACTGTACCAAATCAATGCGCACTACAAATGTCATTCAAAACATTGAATTCATGTTATGTTCAATTAAATTATTTCGCTACGTGTATAATGCATGCAACCTACTACTCAAATGAACATTTTAGTGCATTCCAAACGTATATACTACCGCTTCAATATGAACTAAATTTGAATTCGTTTCTCTATTTGAATAAGATCTACAGTAATGATTGTTGTGAAGTCAAAGAATTTGAATTCGTTTCTCTGTTTTAATAAGATCAACAATCATCATTATTGTCAAGTTAAACCATCGTTTGTGTATTATCTTCACATCACACCACATGATTAGTCTTGAGGTACACATGAACTATGTGTACTATATGAACTCGAACTAGATTTTTTGAATCCACTTTATTTTGATTTCAAATCACATTACATTTCTAGCTCTAGCTAGATCTTCATAATCTAAACCATGTCTTATATGTATAATGTGTTTATCACATTATGTATGGTGCCCCACCCCCTATGCCTACAAGTATTTAGATGTGAGTTGCAAACACCACACATTACCACAAATTCAAATAAAATGTGAGAATGTTCGATATACAGTATTGTTTAGATTGTTTGATATTTCGTTGTAAGCTGCAAACGCCACACATTATCACAAATTCAAATAAAATGTGAGATTGTTTGATGTATAGTATGGTTTAGATTGTCCGACATTTAGCTGTGAGTTGCAAACGCCATGCATTATCACATTATGGTATAACATGTGCACAACATGTGTATCACCGCTATATTCAAGCATGCAATGTTTAAAACACTATGATCTCCTATTCAAATATATGAATCCGCTTTCATATCAAATTATGATCTTTGTTAGTCTCTTACACCCACACAATCCTCTAACCTTTGTATCTACCACTAACTTTCTCTCATGCATGCACACGCCCTCCTCGCCCTCCCCCTCCCTCGGCATTCTATCCACCGGGCACATTCATTTTTTCTTTAGGCCATTCTCCCAGAGTCTCCACAACTCCTTCCCGACACACACTGATCGATAAACCTCTCCAGCGATGCCTGCCTACAACATACACACACACCTTCAATCTCCTCCTTTATGTGTCCTTGCCTCGTGTCTCTCATAAGGTCAGACACACGTGTAAACTCTCGCCCCTCTTTTCATCGATCTCACAACCGCACACTCCTCCCCCTATCTAGCTAGTAGTTGGGCCTCTCGCACCACCTCCTAGTTCCATTCTCTCTATCTATCCGTCTCGCTGGGCCTTATTTGCCTCTAACAAATGGACGTACACCGACCGATCTCTCTCTATACATATATCTAGCTAGGTCCTTATAACTCGTTTTTACCCACACGTTAATCGATCTACCTCATTAGTTGTGTCTCTCCCTTCCTCCGACAAACAACAATTGATCTACCTATCTAGTTAGGTTTGCTTACCAAACACATGGTTCCCCTTCATCATCCATGGATGCGCCCCGACAGATCTATCACGCACAGGCACACACAGAAACACATCCCCACTCTTATTGATAACATTGTAGTTGCACCCACAGTTTGTCTAGTAGGCCTCTCCCACCATCTTCGAGAAGCAACTCCATCACCCCCCCACTCTACCCCTCTCCCTCCCTCTCCCTCCCTCTCTCTCTCCTCTCTCTCTTTGTCCCATCATATTTCTCGTCCTTCAGTTATGTATGGATTTCGACCGATCTCCCTCAAGACATAGCTGGGTCTCTCCTTCTCAACACATATACGAGTCGTTCTACCTCTATAGTTAGGCCTCTGCCTACCCCTCCCCCCACCCCCTCCCCCCACACACACCGATACATCGAGCGCTCTAGTCATGTCTCCCTGCCACACACAAACTTGACATATGCCCTCTAATGTCCCGGTAGGCCAGTCGCCCTATATCTTTGACTTGCACACACACACAATTTCGATGGCTCTCTTCATCGATCTCGCACCCACCCACTTGATCCTCTCTTAGACTCTATCGATAGCTATGACCCCTCCCTCTCTTCTCCTAGATTGCCTGACCCTCTATGTATGATATGGATAGGCCTCCATTTCACACACATTGCATGCAAAATTTTGTTTGAGATGTCATCGACACATATTCCCACAAATAATTCACGAAATCAACCCTCACCCCAAAACAAAAAACACTCACGAACGCGGTTTGTATCTCTCACACACACCCACGTAGGTGGGGGACGTGCACGAAGAGAAGAGGTGCATGCACGGCGCACATACTCCCGTCTCTTTCCCAACCACACCAGCGCGGGTACACGGTGGAGATCATTTTTGTATGAAAAAGGCAGCCCACGTGGTAATTTGGCACGTGTACTGGTTGTCCACTTGGTGGAGGGAGGATCGTCTACCACGGGTGAACAAACAAATTGCGATTTGACGTGTTATGTTAAAAAAAATGAGGCAAACCATGTGGGGCCTACCTTAGAGGCAAGGCTCTGTACATTGGAGTACTTTTGATGTGTCCCGTCAACTCACAGAACGAGGAGAAGCTTGCTTAGTACACCGTCTCCCCTGTTCCTAAATATAAGTATTTGTAGAGATTTCACCATGAACCACATGCGTATGTATATAGATGCATCTTAAGTGTAGATTCATTCATTTTGTTCTGTATGTAGTGGAATCTCTACAAAGGCTTATCTACTAGTAATAGCTAGCCCCCACTACTAGGAATTCTCTATCCTCCCCTTGAGCCACATCATCAAAAATGATGTAGCCGTTAAATGAAGTAAATCAGTCCATAATAGCCGTCTGATCTAGAAATTGAGAGGCCCCGCACTAAGCCACATGCAAGCATGCAGAAATACCGTGGCACATGCATGTGAGTGGGTTTTAAATCACATCAACATGTCTGCATGCAAGCATGCACCGGTAGCATGCATGTAAGTGAGCTTTTAAGTCCCATTAACATGTCAAACAGAAAAATATAATCCCATTATGCAGTAGGAGTTGGCTGATCTTTTTTCCTTATGTGGGATGATCTAAATGATGATGGGAGTTTATTTAGTTTGGCTACCACATTTGTCATGCGGTTATAGAGTTTTTTTAGTTCTATGAAATCAATAGTTTTGCGCAGAGAGATATACCGCTGTTACGCGGCAACGCGCGGGGACTCATCTAGTAATATTTAGGAATGGAGGGAGTACTATGTAAAGAGTTAGGTGTCGCACGGTGATAGTGTGAGGTGGGCCATGTAATCACTGAGCCTGCATGTTTTCACTGCCCTTGCACGCCTCCGTTGTAAGAATGGAGAAAATTGTAATCTAGTAGTAGTACCTCCTTTCGCCGAAAGCGTGGGACATCCAGCAGTCCTACCACCTCAGTAATAAAGACCAATGAGCCGTCAAATCACATAGACCCAACAGTAAGTTGGAAGCACGAAGCAACCATCACTCTTGCGCAAGTGAGAGGTCGCGTCCGCTCTTCCCGGGCATGAATGCGGCACCGATTCTTTGGAGCGGCGCTGACCTTTTCGAGCGGGAAGCGCGCGTGGGCGATGGAGGGGCTTTGGGTGGGCCAGCCTGGTCAGGAGCGACCGTGGCAGCTGTCCGCATGTCCCTACCGGACACGCCCGGAAACGAGAGGATGCACCGACTCTCGCGGCTACAATCATACACTACACAACATATCTCTATAGGAGTAGGTTGATCTGTCGCTCTCTCTAACACACACATGATGTTAAACACACACACACACACACATGCACACACACACACACTCGCACGCACGCACCTTGGTCCCGTTGCACCTTCTAACATGACTTTTTACACCTAGACGGAGGGAGTAGTAAGTGTATGAGATACGGTGGCACACTGACTTAAGTCGAATACAAGTGCCCAAAATTTGTGTGCATGTTATAATAAGGATTCACTTAAAATAGTACATGAGCGAATAGAGGGATCAATTGGATAGTGTTCCCGAGCAGTAGCAAGATGTGTGAGGTAAGGAACACTGCTGGCGCTTTTAATTTTTCTTATTAATTTGTTTGTTTCACCCTCTGACTGGTGGGACCCAACGTACTCTGTGGAGAGAGGTAAGGTGACTAAGGCTGCATTATTTCTGCACCATTGTGGATAGTCTTACCACCAAAGCCACATGACACAATTATGGTTGAAATCCCAATGACTCCCACACACACAAAAAAACACGGCATGCTTGTCATGAATGCAGGAATGTATAGAAGGTTATTTCCCTCTCGTTGAACATAACGGGATGGTTGTGTAGCTGGTTAGCCTGTTCGCTCATCAAACTTGAGGTCTCGGGTTCGATAACTACACTTGAGCATAATTTGTGCCAGGAGGATTCTTTGACTGGTCAAAATGTTTTCTAGGGTTTGCACGCTTCACACTCTCTCCCCAGTATATATACACACCCTGGAGCCTCAGCGCTTGTAGTTGCTCTCTTCACACTCTCTTGCCCTCTCCCGCTGGAGCCTCAACGCTTGTAGTTGCTCTCTTCACACTCTCTTGCCCTCTCCAAATCTAAACAAGACTTCGTTGGACTCTCTCTCCCCTCACTGCTGCTCAAAGAGCCGGCAGGATCCATCCGCCGGGAAGGGAAGGAGGCTTAACACTGTCGCCATCGGCAAGGGACTACCGGCGCAACTGTTCACTTTCCACCCAGCGGCGGTGCGGGAGGGCCTCCGACCCCTTCTTCTTCGCCGCCGTCCCGTTGCCCACCGAACCACGCCCCAAGAACCTTAAGGGATAATTTACTTACTCCACATGCATTGCTCTAGCTGCATGTATACAATGAATCTAGGACGTGGTTCAAAGAGGAAAGGAGTGGGGGAAAGTAGTGGGAAAAGTTGTATATAGCATGAATCTAGGACGTGGTTCAAAGAGGAAATGAAGGGGGAAAGTTGTATAGCACGAATCTAGGACGTGGTTCAAAGAGGAAAGGAATGTGGGAACGTAGTGGGGAAAGTTGTATCGCATAAATCTAGGACGTGGTTCAAAGAGGAAAGGAAGGGGCGAAAGTACTAGTTCAAAAAGGAAAGGAAGGGACAAGGCTGTAGAGTTTGAGCAGGACTAGATTTGCTGCACTCACATAGGGAAAGGTGTCTAAAGATAACAAAACTGGGACCAACACAAATATGCTCCTTGGTTGTTTCTTCTTTTTTGCAACAGACTATGCATGACCACAATACATCGGTAGATGCACATGGTGCTGGTGCATCCACTGTCCCGTGCAACTCATTAGTTGTTGTTAATCTAAGGCCCTGTTTGGTTAAAAACTCCCTAGTCCCTACCTGCTTGGTTCCAGGGACTAAACATGGACTAGAGGTTATTAAATGACATGCTAAAATACCATGTTACCCCTAGTAATGAACTAATAGAGACAAGGTGCGATGCGTGGCAGGGGCAACTGTTGGAAAAAGTCCCAAAAAGACTCCCTCGGGGTCTTCTTTCTTTAGTCCCAAATGCCCACTTTTAGTCCCTAAAAGTCCATCCTGTTTGGTTTAGATGGGACTGACACAGAGTTTTTTTAGTCCCTACACCAAAATGTCCCTGTAAACAAACACCCTCTAATAATGCCGCTGGAAAATTGATGCAATGCCACAGTTAAAAGCAAATTACATGTTTAACGAATTTTATTGTTAATATAATCTCTATGTTAATTTTAATCAATGAGACCATTTGAGAAATGCTACTGTCTTGCTTTCTTTCCCATTTAGATAAGGTAGATGCTTCTTTTTGTTAGCTTCTGTGTCATCCACCGTTATTGACCACTAATTGTTTCCTTTGCACCTCTGTGTAAACAGGGTTATCTACTTCACCTCGTTGCCATTGTGACCTTTTGTTGCACTGCACAAAACACTTTTGTTTTAAGAGTGTTTTGTGTAGTTAAACCAAAATGTCACACCGATAACGTTGATTGATTGCTTGTTCTTAGTGGAACTGCACAAGAGGAGATCTTACTTCCTATCCGTTAAGGCGAATTTGGTTTAGATCTTCTTCTTGTGAGTTGTTTGAATTCCGCATCATGAGAGGTTAGTACTAGCCTTCTTTCACATGATTCTGCAGTGTGCTTTCATATGTTGTGCTACTTGTACGATAATGTTGCTTGATTTTAGTGAACTTCACAAATGGAGACAAGACTTCCAATCTGTATGTGCACCATAATATCCCATTGAGGTAAGATAAGGATATTTCACAACTGCTGGCCTGTATTTTGCCACTTTCATCAGAAAATTAAGTTTAGTACTATAATTGTGCTCCCTAATTGACATGCCAAATCTTACATTGAAGGCGAAGCTTGTCTGTTATTGAACCAAGTGATGAAGGGGAAGAACAAGCGGAAGAAAAACAAAAATCAACTCCCGGTGCTGTGATGAAGCACTTGAACTATGATGACACAAGTAATGATATAGTTTTGCATCTTAATTTATTGCTATGGCTCGAACGAGCAATTGTTTTGCCACTGATTTGATGCCACTCTTAATGTAATATGTAATTATCTCTACTTGTGCAAACAGGGATCTTATTTGAAGATCCCATATATTTTACGGGAACTGCACAAGAAGATGTTGGAAACATTAAACTAATCGAGGAGTATATAGTAAGCATGGCCACCACCGTAGATAGCAACAGATGCTTCCGGAGAAGTGCTTCATCTCTATGCTCTACACAATAAGCCTCCTGACAAAGGTTGGTACTCGCCCACTGATTTCATCCACATGATTGAGCTTTTTCATCTCTATTGGTGTTGTGCTACTGTTTAGATACTGTCATGAAAAAGTGGTATTGTCCTTGAGAAGTTCTTCATCTGTGCTGTTTTAAATATTTCCTTTCCTTTTTTCCGAGCAAACAGGGATGCTAGCATTTAGTATGTAACACCCCGGATGTAATTTACCTTATATGTATCCCAACTCTTGCCGTTTTCCGGCGCTAAGTTGTTTTATTTCCTCAGGTTCGGTTTTTTTTGTCTCCGTGTGTTGTTGCCTTTGTCATGCATCTTATATCATGTCATCATGTGCATTGCATTTGCGTACGTGTTCGTCTCATGCATCCGAGCATTTTCCCCGTTGTCCGTTTTGCATTCCGGCGCTCCTATCTCCTCCGGTGGTCCTTTCTACCTCTTTTCATGTGTGGGGGTGAAACATTTCCGGATTGGACCGAGACTTGCCAAGCGGCCTTGGTTTACTACCGGTAGACCGCCTCTCAAGTTTCGTACCATTTGGACTTCGTTTGATACTCCAACGGTTAACTGATGGACCGAGAAGGCCTCGTTTGTGTTGCAGCACAACACCCCTTCAATTTTCCCCAAAACCCACCTAAACCCTCTCCATCGTCTCGTTCGTTCGATCACGGTCGCGTGGCCAAAAACCGTGCTCAATTTTGAGCCTCCTAGCTCCTCCTACCTATAAAACTAGGTCCTGCCCGAAATTCGTGGATCATTCCACCCCTAACCCTAGTCCTTTATCCATCCGCGCGCTGGACGTGTCCGGTCCGCGCCGGACACAACTCCGCCGCCGCCCGCAGCCAACCGGGGGCCGCCACATGGCGCGCCGCCACCCGTAGCCACGCCGGCCCGCTCGGCCCGCTGCGAGCCCCCGCAGCCCGTCGGATCTCCCCGCCGCCCGTCCGCCTCCCGACGACGCCCGCCGCCAGTCCGCCTCCCGACGAAGCCCGCCGCACCGGGCCGGCCGCCGCCCCACGCCGGCGACTGCCGCCGCACCCAGCCGGTGCTGCCCCGCTACCAACTGAAGTCGGCGCCGCCCCGCCGCCAACAGAAGCTCGCCGCCGTCCGCCGCTTCCCTCTCTGGCCGTGAGCAACTCCGGCGAGTACCCCGGCCACCTCTCCCTTCGAACCCCGGCAATGCTAGCCCGCTCCGGCGAACAGGGATCCGGCGAGCTCAAGGTCAACCTCGGGATCCGCGCCGCCGATTTGGATCTCTGATCCAAAAAAACCTAGCGGTCAACTTCTTTTCCCTCTCCCGGATATTTTTGTGCAAACTTTGGCAGGTCGTAACTCTACATCCGTAGCTCCGATTTGCGCGTGTAGCATATGTAAATGTTCGTCTCAGAGAGTACATCATTTCATCTCATTGCATCATTTTCATTTGAGCTCATCTTGATGCCCGAAATGCTGTTGGAAGAGGGCTATGTGATAAAATTGTCAGATGTGTTTCATCAAATAGACATTTGTCATTTTTGCCACGTTTAATGTGTGCATGATATGCTCCTGAGCTCTGCATGAGTTTTGTTATATGCCATGCCATCTTAACAGAGGTGCTTACCACGTATTTTTGTGATATGTGTGGTGACTAGCACAAGCTTGGAAGTAGTGCAATCGGTAATGCTGATTTCAGGGACTTCGAATTTCTCTAAGTCCTTGTCCTGATTTTGTCATTATGCCATATGTTCATGTTGTTTCCTACTGATCCGTGCCTCTTTTGAGGATGATCAGTAAGGATGATTTGTTAACATTGTGGTTCTCTATCCATCCGTGTCTTTGTTTGCATTTATGGAGCACCCTAGCTTGAGTCAATCGAGCTCTACTTTTGCTATTTCGTGAATCCTGGCAGATTGTTGTCTTGTTAGCGATTTTGCTGAGGATGTTGCTACTGATCCGTGCATGCTATGTTGTTGTTATTGCCATGTATAGCTTCTACGCCATGTATTTTGATGGGTGGATGTTTAGTTTGTCATGCCATGCTCTGTAGTGAGTGCATCAAGCTCATAAACATGCCTACTCGTTAACTGTTTTGCATGCTCCAGTTTTTCACTAAGTCTGAGATCTGTTTATGTTTTTGCCATGTTCACATGCTTGAAATTGTATTTTCTGATCCCTTTTGGCTCAAGGTCACTAACGGACTTTTGTTAAGTGCTTTGAGTAGCTTCATTTCATGCCTTGCTTTGCCATGTAAGTCTGAAACCTGTTATCATTTGCACTTTTGTCATGCTTGTTTGAACCTGTTAATGGATGAATTGGCCGTAGCTTAGTGTTCATCTTTTGTCAAGCATCATGAGTGGATCCCTGCCATGTATTTTGTTGTCATGTTTGAGTGCTGTAGCATATTTATCTTGATGCATTTAAATGGCTACTTGCTGTTTATCGCAGACCGGTGCCATATTTGTTTTGCTTGCCATTTCCAAACCATGCATCCGATTCCGGTGATCTTTATATCGATTTCAACTGAAATCACCTCACCTTTCCAGTGGCACTCTTGGAATTCCAAGTTGAGGCCAGGTTCAATCATTCCTTGTCAAATCTTGCATATGCATCACATATCGCATCCCGCATAGCATACCATGTTTGCATCATGTTGTTCGAGCATTGCACGTGGTTGATTGTATTCCTTTTGCTTGTTTGTCTTGTTTGGGTAGAGTCGGGAGACGAGTTCGCGAACGAGGAGCCCGTTGAGTTTGCTTACGAGGATCAAGTCAACTGTGAAAACTTTGCACGCAAGATGATCATACCCTCGAAATCACTTCTATCTTTGCTTGCTAGATGCTCGCTTTTTTGCTATGCCTATGCTATGATGCCTACCACTTACTTATCATGCCTCCAAAATTGCCATGTCAAACCTCTAACCCACCATTCCTAGCAAACCGTTGATTGGCTATGTTACCACTTTGATCAACCCCTCTTATAGCATTGCTAGTTGCAGGTGAAGATTGCAGATCGTTCCTTTTTGGAACATTGTTTATTTTTGGGATATCACTATATTATATTGTTATCTTAATGCACCTATATACTTGGTAAAGGATGGAAGGCTCGGCCTTTTGCCTAGTGTTTTGTTCCACTCTTGCCGCCCTAGTTTCCGTCATATCGGTGTTATGTTCCCAAATTTTGCGTTCCTTACGCGGTTGGGTTATAATGGGAACCCCTTGACAGTTCGCCTTGGATAAAACTCCTCCAACAATGCCCAACCTTGTTTTTACCATTTGCCACCTAGCCTTTTTTCTCTTGGGTTTCTGGAGCCCGAGGGTCATCTTATTTAAACCCCCCCGGGCCAATGCTCCTCTGAGTGTTGGTCCAAACTAGAGCCCTGTGCAGCGCCCCCTCGGGGAAACTCGAGGTTTGGTTTTAGTTGTATGGAGCGCTCATCTGAGTGTGCCCTAAGACGAGATATGTGCAGCTCCTATCGGGATTTGTCGGCACATTCGGGCGGTGTTGCTGGACTTGTTTTACCATTATCGAGGATGTCTTGTAAAACCGGGATGTCGAGTCTGATCGGAATGTCTCGGGAGAAGGAATATCGTTCGTTGACCGTGAGAGTTTGTGATGGGCTAAGTTGGGACTCCCCTGGAGGGATTTGAACTTTCGAAAGCCGTGCCCGCAGTTATGGGCAGATGGGAATTTGTTAATGTCCGGTTGTAGATAACATGAAACTTAACTTAATTAAAATGAATCAACCGCATGTGTAACCGTGATGGTCTCTTCTCGGTGGAGTCCGGGAAGTGAACACGGTGTTGGAGTAATGCTTGACGTAGGTTGTTCTAGGATCGCTTCTTGACCATAGTTGTTCGACCGTGCTTTTGCCTTCTCTTCTCGCTCTCTTTTGCGAACAGGTTAGCCACCATATATGCTGGTCGCTTGCTGCAGCTCCACATTTTACCTTGCCTTACCTATAAGCTTAAATAGACTTTATTGTGAGGGTGCGAGATTGCTGAGTCCCCGTGACTCACAGATTACTTCCAAACCTGATGCAGGGAACGATGATACCGTTCCAGATGATGCACTTCAGCTCAAGTGGGAGTTTGACGAAGACTCTTGCCGTTACTATGTGTCTTTCCTAGATGATCAGTAGTGGTGCCCAATTGGGGCGATCGTGGACCGTGTCACTTCTTGGGGTGATCTTTTATTTTGGTACCATAGTCGGACCATGACTGTATTGGATGATTGTAATGTTATTCATGTATTTGTGTGACGTGGCGAGTGTAAGCCAACTATGTATCCTTTCCCCTTTTTATATATATTTACATGGGTTGTTGTGAAGATTACCTTACTTGCGACATTGCTTTCAATGCGGTTATGCCTCTAAGTCGTGGTTCGACACGTAGGAGATATAGCCGCATCGAGGACGTTACAAGTTGGTATCAGAGCCTTCCCCGACCTTAGGAGCCCCCCTGCTTGATCGAATAGCTGGCGTTGTTGAGTCTAGAAAAATGTTTTGAGTCATTTAGGATTAGATATATCAGAGAGTTTAGGAATTCTTTTTACTCCCCAGTCCCTTCATCGCTCTGGTAAGGCATCCTGACGTAGTGTTTTGACTCTTCTCTTCTCAAATTTCACTAATTTTTTTTAGGATCACGCGGGTGTCTTGGAATCGTTCCGATTGATTTGTGACGAGAACATTGTTCTTGGTGCCTCCTGTCATTTAGGGGTTGTGGCAGTGTCCCGAGGAGTTGAGCTCCGAGGTGTTGTCGTCACAATTTTATCGTTGCAGTTCTGGAATACCCGAGTTTAGTTTCGCCGACATTGAAAATCTCTTTATATGCAGTTGTTGGTGAGATAACCTCGACACCACCCAGTACTGGGGCAGGAGTTCGGGAGTATTGTCATAACTTGTATAACAGATGCTTTTCGAAGGTTGAGGTAGACGATTTCCGAAGTTTTTCTCGATTATGTGTTGAAGGATGGATACAGCTGGATGTAGGATTTGCTACATTTGGGTGAGATATTATGCTTCCCCTGTATCGCCAACACCTGATTGCATAACCGGAAAGGTTCAGGAGTTTCATAGGTGGAAATTCTTGTAGCTCTCGTTCTTCTTCCACGGATATTTGGTTTGAGATTGGGTGATCCTTACCAAGTATTCGTTCTTGTTCCGTACCTTGTTGGTTTTATTCTTCTACCTCAATTCTAAGTGGCTTCTCAATTTATGGATATGTGACCATTTCTATTGGAATGCATTCGTTCATTTTGTTCGGATGTGAAGACTATATGTTGCAATTTCAACCCGTTTGATTCAGCTTCAATATTTGTCTCTCAATGTGCTAATGGATGTCAACCTCTTCAGGATGGCTCCTCCAGCGCGCACGACTCCGAATCCTGATTCACCACCACCACCTCCACCTCCGGAGGCATGGCAAGCTGTGATGGCCGCTAGCAATGCAAACACGCAGCTGATCATGCAACTTCTTCAAGAGCGCAATCAAGGGAACCAGGGCCACGACAACAATCAGAATCACTTTGCTACACTCAACCAGTTCCTTGATAACCAGCCAAAGACCTTCAGCAATTGTGTTGAGGCAACAGACGCTGATGATTGGCTCGTGGACATATGCAAGCATTTCGAGTGCAGTAACATCAGGCCTGAGGACTTTGTCAAGTTTGCTTCCTTCCAACTCAAAGACCAAGTTGCAGAATGGTTTCAGCAGTACAAAGATTCCAGAGGAGGCCGTGTGATTTCCTAGGATGAATTCTATCAAGACTTCAAAGCTCATCATATTCCTCAGAGCGTGGTTGAAAGCAAGCGTGAGGAATTCCGCAACCTGAAGCAAGGCTCTATGTCTATCTACGAGTACAACAAGATGTTTCAGAAGCTCGCCCGTTTTGCTAAGAAGGACGTCCCTGACGAGAAGAGCATGATAGACCAGTTCAAGGGTGGTCTCAGAGAAGAAATCCAGCTAGCTCTTGTTCTCTTCGAGCCCAAGAGGTACGATGAGTTTTACAACATGGAAATGAAGCAAGAGACTGCTCAACTGAAGTGCGATGCTTCCAAGAAGCGATTCAGAGATGCTACTCCTTCTTCCTCAACTCAAGTGGCTAAGCAGCAAAAGTATTGGCTTCCTCCTCCTCCGTTCCGCCAGCCTTATCAGCAGAAGAGCAAAGGTGGCAGTGGATCTTCCCACCCACCCAACCCTGGCTTTCAGAACAAGACTTCATCTCAAGCTCCAAGATCGAGTGCTCCGTATCACCGTCCGCTCTCGGAGGTCACGTGCAACAAGTGCCAACAGAAGGGTCACTATGCCAACAAATGCTTCAATCAGAGGCGTCGCCCTCCTCCTCCTATGAGATCGGCAAGTACAGCTGTGGTCAAGCATAACCCCAAGTACGCCAAGGTCAACATGGTGAATGTAGCTCAGGCAGAGGACTCGTCAGATGTCATCAGGGGTAATCTTCCTGTTAACGATGTTCCTGCAAAAGTTCTTTTTGACACTGGTGCATGCATTGCTTCATTTCAAAACCATTTGGATCAAAGTATGAGTGTGATTATCAGTATTTGCAAAGATCTTTGCAAATCGTGTCACTGGGCAAGCAAATGACAGCTATATCTACGTCCCGGATGTTACTATCACATTGGGTGACTACAAATTTCTAGCTTCTCCTATTGTTCTGGGCGACTCGGATATCGATCTTATTCTTGGAATGGATTGGCTTTCTAAGAACAATGCTCATCTTGATTGTGCTGCCAGGCAAATTTAATTGACTCATTCGTCTAAGGATGTAATTGTCTTTGCTGCTCATGATGATACCATTAGTCTGTTTTCTCTCAACGAGAAGGGTGAACTGGATGCCATCTCTCAAATTCCAGTCGTTTGCGAATATCAAGACGTCTTTCCAGAAGAACTTCCAGGAATGCCTCCGCACCGGCCAGTTGAATTCATCATCGATCTTGAGCCTGGCACGGAACCTGTTTGCAAACGTCCTTACAAGCTTGGACCTAAAGAGATGAAGGAGCTGAAGAAACAACTCGATATTCAAGAGCGAATGGGTCTCATCCGACCTAGTTCTTCTCCGTGGGGTTGTGGAGTTTTTTTTGTGAAGAAGAAGGATGGAACAGACCGACTTTGTGTTGACTACCGTCCATTGAACAAGAAGACTATAAAGAACAAGTACCCACTTCCCAACATCAACGAGCTGTTTGAACAACTCAAAGGGGCTCAAGTATTCTCCAAGCTTGATCTCCGTATGGGCTATCACCAGATTCGAATTCGTGAGCAAGATATTCCCAAGACAGCGTTCAGAACAAGCTGTGGTTCATATGAATACACTGTCATGTCTTTTGGTCTCGTCAACGCTCCTCCGACTTTCTCTCGCATGATGAACTTTATCTTCAACGCCTACACAAATGACTTTGTCTTGGTCTACCTCGATGACATTCTGGTCTTTTCGAAGAACAAGGAAGATCATGCCAAGCACTTGCGTTTGGTGCTCGATAAGCTCAGAGAACATCAGTTCTACACCAAGTTCTCAAAGTGCGAGTTTTGGCTCGATGAGGTTCTCTATCTTGGGCATATCATCTCTGCCAAGGGCATAGCGGTGAATCCTGAGAAGGTGTCTGTAATTGTGAATTGGGAACCACCTCAGAACGTGAAGCAACTCCGCAGCTTCCTTGGTCTCGCAAGCTACTGTCGAAGGTTCATTGAGAACTTTTCAAAGATCACGAAGCCGCTTTCCATCCTTCTCCAGAAACACGTCAAGTAAGTTTGGTCTCCTGAATGTGACATCGCTTTCAACACCCTGAAAGAGAAATTAGTCACTGCTCCAGTTCTGAGTCCTCCTGATGAATCCAAACCGTTCGAGGTCTTCTGCGATGCCTCTCTTCAAGGTCTTGGTGCAGTGTTGATGCAACAGAAGAAAGTTGTGGCCTATACTTCTCGCCAGTTGAAGCCCAACGAGAAGAACTACCCCACTCATGACCTCGAGTTGGCGGCATTTGTGCATGCTCTTTTGACTTGGAGACATCTCTTATTGGGAAGAAAAGTGGACATCTTCACTGACCACAAGAGTCTCAAGTACATCTTCACTCAGCCTAATCTCAACCTCAGGCAGACTCGTTGGGTCGAAATGATTCAAGAGTATAATCCGAGTATCGAATATACTCCAGGCAAGGCCAATGTGATTGCTGACGCATTGAGCAGGAAGGCGTACTGCAACAGTCTGATTCTCAAGCCTTACCAACCCGAGCTTTGTGAAGCTTTCCGCAAACTCAATCTGCAAGTTGTTCCTCAAGGTTTCCTCGCCAACCTTCAAGTCTCTCCTACTTTGGAAGATCAAATTCGCGAGGCTCAACTTCTTGATGCTATGGTGAAGAAGGTGAAGATTGGGATTGCAAAGAGTCAACCCAAGTACAAGTGCTATCGCCTTGATGACAAGGATACTCTCTTCTTTGAGGATCGCATTGTTGTGCCTAAGGGTGACCTTCATAAAGTCATTATGAACGAGGCTCACAATTCACTCCTCTCCATCCACCTTGGGAGTACGAAGATGTACCAGGACCTCAAGCAGGCGTATTGGTGGACTCGAATGAAGCGCGAGATTGCTTAGTTCGTGAATGAATGTGATGTCTGCAGAAGAGTGAAGGCAGAACACCAACGACCAGCTGGTCTCCTCCAACCTCTTGCCATTCCAGAATGGAAGTTTGACCACATTGAGATGGACTTCGTGACTGGGTTTCCAAAGTCCAAGCGTGGCAATGATGTTATATTCATTGTCATCGACAAACTCACTAAAGTGGCTCATTTCCTGCCTATCAAAGAGTCTATCACTACAGCTCAATTGGTGGAGCTTTATACCTCTCGGATTGTCTCTCTGCACGGCATTCCACAGTTGATCTCTTTAGAGCATGGCATCATCTTTACCTCCAAGTTTTGGGATTCTTTTTAGAAGGCCATGGGCACCAACATCCGTTTCAGCACAGCTTTTCATCCTCAAACTAGCAGTCAAGTCGAGCGTATCAATCAGATTCTTGAAGATATGCTCCGGGCTTGCGTTATCTCTTTCGGTATGAAGTGGGAAGATTGTCTTCCATATGCCGAGTTCTCCTACAACAACAACTTTCAAGCAAGTTCAGGCAAGGCCCCATTTGAAATTCTCTATGGCAGGAAGAGTTGTACTCCTCTTAACTGGTCAGAGACCAGTGAACGTCAACTTTCTGGAAATGATTTGATCACAGAGGCAGAGGAGATGTGCAAATTCATTCGTGATAACCTCAAAGCAGCGCAATCGCGCCAGAAGAGCTACTATGATAGTAAGAATCCTGATTTGGCTTTCGAGATCGGAAACCATGTGTACCTCCGTGTCTCTCCAATGAAAGGTACTCGTCGCTTCGGTATCAAAGGGAAGCTTGCCCCTAGATACATGGGTCCTTTCAAGATCGTCAGCAAGAGAGGTGATCTCGCCTATCAACTCGAGCTTCCATCCAACTTTGCAAATGTGCACGACGTGTTCCATGTCTCTCAGCTCCGCAAGTGCTTCAAGACCCCTAACCGCACCGTCAACTTCGAAGACATTGATCTCCAAGAAGACCTCTCTTATCATGAGCACCCCGTGGCTATTCTTGAAGAGACTGAACGCAAGACTCGCAATAAGTTAAGCAAATTCCTCAAAGTCAAGTGGTCACACCATTCAGACCGTGAAGCCACCTGGGAACGCGAGGATCACCTACGTTCTGAGTACCCGGCGTTTTTCCAGTCCTAGATCTCGGGACGAGATCCTTTCGGAGTGGTGGAGTGTTGTAACACCCCGGATGTAATTTACCTTATATGTATCCCAACTCTTGCTGTTTTCCGGTGCTAAGTTATTTTATTTCCTTGGGTTCGGGTTTTTTGTCTCCGTGTGTTGTTGCCTTTGTCATGCATCTTATATCATGTCATCATGTGCATTGCATTTGCATACGTGTTCGTCTCATGCATCCGAGCATTTTCCTCGTTGTCCATTTTGCATTCCGGCGCTCCTATCTCCTCTGGTGGTCCTTTCTACCTCTTTTCATGTGTGGGGGTTAAACATTTCCAGATTGGACCAAGACTTTCCAAGCGGCCTTGGTTTACTACTGGTAGACCGCCTGTCAAGTTTCGTACCATTTGGACTTCGTTTGATACTCCAACGGTTAACCGAGGGACCGAGAAGGCCTCGTTTGTGTTGCAGCCCAACACCCCTTCAATTTTGCCAAAAAAAACCCACCTAAACCCTCTCCATCGTCTCGGTTGTTCAATCACGATCGTGTGGCCGAAAACCGTGCTCAATTTGGAGCCTCCTAGCTCCTCCTACCTATAAAACTAGGTCCTCCCCGAAATTCGCGGATCATTCCACCCCTAACCCTAGTCCTTCATCCATCCACGCGCCGGACGTGTCCGGTCCGCGCCGGACACAACTCCACCGCCGCCCGCAGCCAACCGGGGGCCGCCACGTGGCGTGCCGCCACCCGCAGCCACGACGGCCCGCTCGGCCCGCTGCGAGCCCCCGCAGCCCGTCGGATCTCCCCGCTGCCCGTCCGCCTCCCGACGACGCCCGCCGCCCGTACACCTCCCGACGAAGCCCGCCGCACGAGGCCGGCTGCCGCGCCACGCCGGTGACCGCCGCCGCACCCAGCCGGCGCTGCCCCGCCGCCAACTGAAGTCGGTGCCGCCCCGCCGCCAACCGAAGCTCGCCGCCGTCCGCCGCTTCCCTCTCCGACCGTGATCAACTCCGGTGAGTACCCCGGCCACCTCTCCATCCGAAATCCGGCGACACCAGCCCGCTCCGGCGAACAGGGATCCGGCGAGCTCAAGGTCAACCTCAGGATCCGTGCCGCCGATCTGGATCTCAGATCTAGAAAAACCTAGCGGTTGACTTCTTCTCCCTCTCTTGGATATTTTTTTGCAAACTTTGGCAGGTCGTAACTCTGCATCCGTAGCCCCGATTTGCGTGTGTAGCATATCAAAATGTTTGTCTCAGAGAGTACATCCTTTCATCTCATTGCGTCATTTTCATTTGAGGTCATCTTGATGCCCGAAATGCTGTTGGAAGAGGGCTATGTGATAAAATTGTCAGATCTGTTTCATCAAATAGACATTTGTCATTTTTGCCATGTTTAATGTGTGCATGATATCCTCCTGAGCTCTACATGAGTTTTTTTAGATGCCATGCCATCTTTACAGAGGTGCTTACCATGTTTTTTTATGATATGTGTGGTGACTAGCAAAAGCTTGCAAGTAGTGCAATCGGTAATGCTGATTTCAGGGACTTAGAATTTCTCTAAGTCCTTGTCCTGATTTTGTCATTATGCCATATGTTCATGTTGTTTCCTAGTGATCCGTGCCTCTTTTGAGGATGATAAGTAAGGATGATTTGTTAACATTGTGGTGCTCTATCCATCCATGTCTTGTTTTGCATTTATGGAGCACCCTATCTTAAGTCAATCGAGCTCTACTTTTGCTATTTCGTGAATCCTGGCAGATTGTTGTCTTGTTAGCGATTTTGCCGAGGATGTTGCTATTGATCCGCGCATGCTATGTTATTGTTCTTGCCATGTCTAGCTTCTATGCATGTATTCTTGATGGGTGTATGCTTAGTTTGTCATGCCATGCTCTGTAGTAAGTGCATCGAGCTCGTAAACATGCCTACTCGTTAACTATTTTGCATGCTCAAGTTTTTCACCAAGTCTGAGATCTGTTTATGTTTTTGCCCTGTTCACATGCTTGCAATTGTATTTTCTGATCCATTTTGGCTCAAGGTCACTAAGGGACTTTTGTTAAGTGCTTTGAGTAGCTTCATTTAATGCCTTGCTTTGCCATGTTAAGTTCCTGTAGCATGTAGTTTTCATGCTCTAAATTGTGCTACCTGATGTTAAATTCCAGACTTTTGTTAATTTCACTAAGTCTGAAACCTGTTATCATTTGCACTTTTGCCATGCTTGTTTGAACCTGTTAATGGATGAATTGGCCGTAGCTCAGTGTTCATCTTTTGTCAAGCATCATGAGTGGATCCCTGCCATGTATGTTGTTGTCATGTTTGATTGTTGTAGCATATTTATCTCGATGCATTTATATGGCTACTTGCTGTTTATCGCAGACCGGTGCCATATTTGTTTTGCTTGCCATTTCCAAACCATGCATCCGATTCCTGTGATCTTTATATCGATTTCAACCGAAATCACATCACCTTTCCAATGGCACTCTTGGATTTCTAGGTTGAGGCCAGGTTCAATCATTCCTTGTCAAATCTTGCATATGCATCACATATCGCATCCCGCATAGCATACCATGTTTGCATCATGTTGTTCGAGCATTGCACGTGGTTGATTGTGTTCCTTTTGCTTGTTTGTATCGTTTGGGTAGAGCCGGGAGACGAGTTCGCGAACGAGGAGCCCGTTGACTTTGCTTATGAGGATCAAGTCAACTCTGACAACTTTGCAGGCAAGATGATCATACCCTCAAAATCACTTCTATCTGTGCTTGCTAGATGCTCGCTCTTTTGCTATGCCTATGCTATGATGCCTACCACTTGCTTATCATGCCTCCGAAATTGCCATGTCAAACCTCTAACCCACCATGTCCTAGCAAACCGTTGATTGACTATGTTACCGCTTTGCTAAGCCCCTCTTATAGCGTTGCTAGTTGCAGGTGAAGATTGGAGATCGTTCCTTGTTGGAACATTGTTTATTTTTGGGATATCACTATAATATCTTGTTATCTTAATGCACCTATATACTTTGTAAAGGGTGGAAGGCTCGGCCTTTTGCCTAGTGTTTTTTTCCACTCTTGCCGCCCTAGTTTCCGTCATATCGGTGTTATGTTCCCGGATTTTTGCGTTCCTTACGCAGTTGGGTTATAATGGGAACCCCTTGACAGTTCGCCTTGGATAAAACTCCTCCAGCAATGCCCAACCTTGGTTTTACCATTTGCCACCTAGCCTTTTTTCCCTTGGGTTTCCGGAGCCTGAGGGTCATCTTATTTAAACCCCCCCGGGCCAGTGCTCCTCTGAGTGTTGGTCCAAACTAGAGCCCTGTGCAGCGCCCCCTCGGGGAAACTCGAGGTTTGGTTTTAGTTGTATGGAGTGCTAATCTGAGTGTGCCCTGAGAACGAGATATGTGCAGCTCCTATCGGGATTTGTCGGCACATTTGGGCGGTGTTGCTGGACTTGTTTTACCATTGTCGAGGATGTCTTGTAAAACCGGGATGTCGAGTCTGATCGGAATGTCTCGGAAGAAGGAATATCCTTCGTTGACCGTGAGAGCTTGCGATGGGCTAAGTTGGGACTCCTCTGCAGGGATTTGAACTTTCGAAATCCGTTCCCGCGGTTATGGGCAGACGGGAATTTGTTAATGTCTGGTTGTAGATAACATGAAACTTAACTTAATTAAAATGAATCAACCGCGTGTGTAACCGTGATGGTCTCTTCTCAGCGGAGTCCGAGAAGTGAACACGGTGCTGGAGTAATGCTTGACATAGGTTGTTCTAGGATCGCTTCTTGATCATAGTTGTTCGACCGTGCTTTTGCCTTCTCTTCTCGCTCTCTTTTGCAAACAGGTTAGCCACCATATATGCTAGTCGCTTGTTGCAGCTCCACATTTTAACTTGCCTTACCTATAAGCTTCAATAGTCTTGATCGCGAGGGTGCGAGATTGCTGAGTCCCCGTGACTCATAGATTACTTCCAAACCAGATGCAGGGACCGATGATACGATTCCAGATGATGCGCTTGAGCTCAAGTGGGAGTTCGACGAAGACTCTCACCGTTACTATGTGTCTTTCCCAGATGATCAGTAGTGGTGCCCAGTTGGGGCGATCTGGGACCGTGTCGCTTGTTGGGGTGATCTTTTATTTTTGTACCGTAGTCAGACCATGAGTGTATTGGATGATTGTAATGTTATTCATGTATTTGTGTGACGTGGCGAGTGTAATTCAACTATGTATCCTTTCCCCTTTTTATATATATTTACATGGGTTGTTGTGAAGATTACCTTACTTGCGACATTGCTTTCAATGCGGTTATGCCTCTAAGTCGTGCTTCGACACGTAGGAGATATAGCCGCATCGAGGGCGTTACATAGTAGTCCTCTTGTCTTTGCACAACAGGATCATCTTTCTCTGAAGAAGAATATGGAGTACGTGAAGTGACTAGTTCCGATTATGCCAGGATGAAGAAGCCCTGTCTATCTTCTCATCAGAAGGAGCAGTTGAAGGACGGTTACATTACTCCCCACAAGACCAAACTAAGTTCAGCTCAGAAGGACTGAAAAATCTCCATTTTTTTTGCTGTGATGCACGAGTACAATGTTGTTCTAGGATTCTTTCTGGTGAGTTCCATTTTTCTAAAAGTGTGCTCTACATGGACCATGTATGTGCCTGTTGAAACTGTCAATTCATAGTACAGGGGTGATCAGCTTGATTTCAATGGGACTGCACAAAATGTTCATGACTACATCGAATCATTCATTTCCACCACAAGAAAGGAGGTGCCGATAAGTTCAAGGCGTTGCAACATATAAGGGCGAAATCATACAAGCTACGTGCGAATTTGGTTGATTTTGGTGGAACTAGACAAAAAGAACAACTCGTTTATTTAGCACGAGGTGCCATGTCAATGTCCGAACTGATGGCAAACCCTGCCCATTCCACAATCGTAGGCATTTGATATTTTGGAATGGGACAACCTTGTCAAATTTGGCTCATTGATTTTAGCAAGACATGCATTTGATATTTTCAAATGGGACACCCTTTGCTGTCAGCAGCGTCGACCAATTTTTTCTTTATTCTTTAGTTCTGAAGTAAATATTGCCTCTGACATGTGAGTCGCTGAGATGCGTAATCATCGATTGTTTTGAATGTTCTCTATGAATTGCCAGGCCTGTGTGTTTGATTGCAATGTACATAAACGCTAAAAAGCTACTCAAACTTTTTGTACTCCTTCTGTTCCTTTTTACTTCGCACATTGTAAAAGTGCATAATTTTTGTATAAGATTGGTCAAAGTAGAGATACTTTGACTGTAGACAAAACTTGTATGCAGAGTAGAAAGGACCAGAGGGAGTACATGTGAAACTGCTGCAAATGAGGTGATCACCGTAGAACTAATGCTAGTACGTATTGTTTTGCATGTACATCCAATGCCAGTGATACAGGAATTCGAACTAATCGAAATAAATTCATTCATACACGGTCGGATTTCATATAAACATGTCGGATTTCATTACATTTCATACTTTCTTAAACTAAAAAGGGGTGCACTGGAGCTATAATTAATTAACCGAACGGCGGAGCCTCGGCGGAGCAGGGCCTCGTCGATGCCAGTGGAGCGGGGACTCGTTGGAGCAGGCATTGTCCTCTGCCTCGTCCTCGGTCTTGCCAAACAGCGCCTCGCCCGCTTCATCGCCCTCTTTGCTAGCCTCTTTGTAGGCGACCGCAGCCTCCGCCTCCTACATGCGGTACCGCCAGCGCTCGAGGCGGCCCTTGCGGGCGGAGCGGTACGAGTCGAGCAGGGCCTCCTGCTCCGCCCGCTCCACGACGATCTACTCCTCCACCTGCAGGTGCTCCTGAAGGAGATGGTGGTTGTAGGCGGTGTAGGCCTGCGCCTCCCGGAACTACTCCTCACACATCTGCCTCACCCTGGCCATATATTGGGCATGGGCCTCGCCGATGGTCATGGTGCAATGAACCGGTGAGGATGGCGTGGAGGAGGGGGTTGGCGCCTGTGACGCCCCCGATTCGACCGTACACTAATCATACACGCAAACGTGTACAATCCAGATCAGGGACTCACGGGAAGATATCAGAACACAACTCTACAAATAAAATAAGTCATACAAGCATCATATTACAAGCCAGGGGCCTCGAGGGCTCGAATACAAGAGGTCGATCATAGACGAGTCAGCGGAAGCAACAATATCTGAGTACAGACATAAGTTAAACAAGTTTGCCTTAAGAAAGCTAGCACAAACAGGGATACAGATCGAATGAGGCGCAGGCCTCCTGCCTGGGATCCTCCTAACTACTCCTGGTCATAGTCAGCGGGCAGCACGTAGTAGTAGGCACCTCCGGTGTAGTAGGAGTCGTCGTCGATGGTGGCATTTGGATCCTGGGCTCCAACATCTGGTTGCGAGAACCAGGTAGAAGGGATAGAGGGAAAAGAGGGAGAAGCAACCGTGAGTACTCGTCCAAAGTACCCGCAAGCAAGGAGCTACACTACATATGCATGGGTATATGTGTAAAGGCCATATCGGTGGACTAAACTGCAGAATGACGGAATAAGAGGGGGATAGCTAGTCCTTTCGTAGACTACGCTTCTGGTAACCTCCATCTTGCAGCAGGAGAAGAGAGTAGACGGTAAGTTCACCAAGTAGCATCGCATAGCATAAACCTAACCGATGATCCTCCCCTCGTCGCCCTGTGAGAGAGCGATCACCGGTTGTATCTGGCACTTGGAAGGGCGTGTTTTATTAAGTATCCGGTTCTAGTTGTCATAAGGTCAAGGTACAACTCCAAGTCATCCTATTATCGAAGATCACGGCTATTCGAATAGATTAACTTCCCTGCAGGGGTGCACCACATAACCCAACACGCTCGATCCCATTTGGCCGGACACACTTTTCTGGGTCATGCCCGGCCTCGGAAGATCAACACGTCACAACCCTACCTAGGCACAACAGAGAGGTCAGCACGCCGGTCTAAATCCTATGGCGCAGGGGTCTGGGCCCATCGCCCTTTGCACACCTGCACGTTGCGAACGCGGCCGGAAGCAGAACTAGCCCCCTTAATACAAGAGCAGGCGTATGGTCCAGTCCGGCGCGCGCCACTCAATCGCTGACGTCATGAAGGCTTCGGCTGATACCACGACATCGAGTGCCCATAACTGTCCCCACGTAGATGGTTAGTGCGTATAGGCCAGTAGCCAGACTCAGATCAAATGCCAAGATCTCGTTAAACGTGTTATCTTGAAATAACTGCGAACGCCGACCAGGGCCAGGCCCACCTCTCTCCTAGGTGGTCTCAACCTGCCCTGTCGCTTCGCAACAAAGATCCACTCGCGGGTACTCCTACGAGCCGACCCGTCTTTTAGTCATCACATGTATCATGTATAAAGTATATAGTATATACCTGTGATCACCTCCCGAGTGATCACGGCCTGATAGTATACCATGGCAGACGGACAAGAATGTAGGGCCACTGATGATAAACTAGCATCCTATACTAAGCATTAGGATTGCACGTAAAGGTAACAACAGTAGTAGCAAGGACAGACTATGCATCAGGATAGGATTAACGGAAAGCAGTAACATGCTATACTACCCTAATGCAAGCAGTATAGAGAGTAGAGTAGGCGATATCTGGTGATCAAGGGGGGCGGGGGGGCTTGCCTGGTTGCTCTGGCAAGGAGGAGTCATCAACACCGTAGTCGTACTGGGTAGCAGCGGCGTCGGTCTCGGTCTCTAGCGAGAGAAGAGGGGGAAGAAACAAATGCATGATGATGCATGACATGACAAAGCGTGATGCTAGGTGTGCCCTAACGCGGTACGAGGCGGTACCGGTGAAGGGGAGGAACATCCGGGAAATTATCCCCGGTGTTTCGCGTTTTCGGGCAGAGGAGCCGGAGGAGAAAAGTTGCGTGTTCGCTATGCTAGGGATGCGTGGCGGACGAACGGGTTGCGTATCCGGATTCATCTCGTCATTCTGAGCAACTTTCATGTTGAAAATAATTTAATCCGAGTTACGGATTAAAAGATATGATTTTTTAAAGATTTTATTAATTTCTGGAATTTAATTAATTATTTAATTTAATTTGAAATTTGGATTTATGACATTAGCATGATGTCATGCTGACGTCAGCAGTCAACGGGGGTTGACTGGTCAACCTGACCAGTGGGTCCCACTTGTCAGAGACACATGTTAATTATCCAAATTTAATTAATCTAATTAGAATTAATTATGGGTGGGCCCCACTTTCATTGACTGATTAATTAATTAATTATTAGTCTAATTAGTTTAATTAGTTGATTAGTTTAGTTAAACATGATTAATTTAGTTAATTAATTAATTACTTAATTAATTAATTAATTAACATTTTTATTTATTTATTTTTAATTTTGTTTTTTAATTAATTTAATTTTTTTAAACGTTCAGGGGCATGGGCCCCGTTTGTCATAGGCACAGGGGCCTAGCGGGTCGGGCGCTGGCGAAACGGGGCAAGCCCCGGGATGGTAGTGACCGGTGCGGGCGCGGTGATGCAAGCCGCGACGAGCGGCCGGCGTGGGGAGGCGGAGCGCGGCGGCGGTGTGCGCAGAGCGGACGACAGGGGGGCTCGCGGGCGAGCGGCGCCAGAGGAGCAGCCGCAAGGGGTGTGGCCGCGGGCGCGCGGCTATGCGCGCGGGCGAGAGCGTGCGCGCCGAGCGGGGGAAGCCGGGGTTGCGGGAGCGCGCGGCGGACTGCGGGCGAGTAGCAAGCAGCAACAGGGCAAGGTGCGGGCGCGTGCGCTTGGCACAGCTAGGAGCAGGGGGTGGCGCAGGATGGTGGGGCGGGCCTACGGTGGCGGGCGGCCCGGGCACGGACCGTGGGCGCGCAGGAGCGCAACCACGCACGCGCTGGGCGCGGCGGGGGGAACAGCCCCGGTGACAGAGAGGGGAAGGGAGGATGCTCACGGCGGGGAGTAGGGACGGGGCAGTGAGGCGCGGGGAGCGACGTGGGGAGGAGGACGGCGTGGCGACGTTCCGGCGTGGCGAGGTGCAGCGGCGATGAGCGACGGGGCGCGTCTGGGACGGCGGGCGCAGCGCCTCGATCCAAATACTGCGAGGGGGGATCGTGGGGAACGAGAGAGAGAGAGAGAGCGACGTGGTGAGTGGGCTAGGGTTTGGTTCGGTGGGGGGATATGGGGAGTGGGAGGCGGTTGGTCCGGTTGGGCCGGTGGCCTGCTGGGCCTGCAGGGCCGAAGCCCAATGAGGGAGGCGGGTTCCTCTTTATTTGGTTTTGCTTCTCTCTTTCTTTTTATTTATTTTTCTTTCTGTTTTATTGAACTTTAGTATTTATACAATACAAAAGTTGTATAAAAATAGTACTAATAAATATGCCACTACCATGAATAATTTACGATTAATTTTGCACCTAAAACAAATTAGTTTTATATTGTTTATTATTTTAGAAGCATTTAAATAATTGTTCTTGCTAAGTTTTATTCATTTTCGAGTATTTAAACATTTTATAAAAGTGGGGATTCTCCATCATAATTACCTATGCAATATTTGGTTCACTCCGAACACTTTAGTTCTAATATTTGAAAACTTTTATTGTTTGCTTGATTTTGAATTTGAATTTGAATCGGTTTCAAACTAACGCGAGATTAGCAACAGTAATCGAAGTGATGTGGCATCGTTAGTAGAGAATTACTGTAGCTTAATTATCCGGGCGTCACAGCGCCGGATCGTCGACTACCATGTTCTCCATTGGGACGTCGTCGTCCTCCGGCTGCCTGCCGGCCAGCCGTTCGGCAGCAATGGCTGCCATCTCCTTGTGGTCCATCGTTCGCCCATCCCGAAGAGTGCTGGAGCGCGAGGAAGCCATGGTGGGCAGTAGTGGTGTGGACAGGAGAAAGGGAACGGATGCAGATGACTGCGGCTATGGCCGGCGCAACAGTTTATATAGCAATGGTGGGCGGGCTGAGGGACGGACGTGTGTCGCCGGAGTAGCCGCCTCGGCAACCGCGTATCATTAATGTGAGTGGCAGATGGACGGACGGACGACACTTGTGTCGTTTGAAGGAGGAGCAATCGCCTGCACCGGGAAGCGGGGCGGGCGGCGTTGACTGTTTCGGGCGGAAAGCGCGCACGGGCGAGGAGATGAATTTACTTGGATAGGATGACAATGGGGACCCACCAGGTCCATCGCCTCACGTACGCTAGTGCCTCCTTATTCTATATATATATATATGTATATATATAACTATACTTCTTTTGCTTCCTCCTGGTTTCCTGACATCACGGTCCCACACCATTGTCAACCTATGTAGTAGTCAATAAACGAGAGAATTGCACAAGAAGCGGCCGACAGCAGTATTTGTGTTTTTGAGGTGTGAGCACTGCAGAGTTTTTCGATGTTTAGCCTAGATATTAATTTTTCTCCTCTAAACAACAACAAAAACATCGCTGCAGGTATTAACTGGGCGGGCTGTGGCCCGTCTAGCCCAGGCCAGATATCCACCCCAGATATTAATTTTTTTCAAGCTAAAAATGGCTAGCCCAGCTATACTTTTTTTAGGAATACCTAGGCATTGTCAAGTTGTTATTCTCCGCCCAGCTAGGCTGCAAATCTTTCCTAGGAGGGATACATTAGGCTTAACAAGAAAATGGGCTTTAAGAAATAATAAATAGGATGTAATTGTAAAAACTGGGCAATAACTATAAAAAAATGCACCAAACACGTGATTACTTTATAAAATATTATTTTTGGATATTGAAAATTTTAATTTCATTAATTGTTGCGAGCGCAATGTTTCGTTGGGTTTTTACGTAATATAAATTTATATTGAAATTGTATTGAATTTTGTCGGAAATTTTGGGATAAAAATATTTCGGATCCCATCAAAATGTGGGAAATTTTATTGAATTCTGTTTTGAACGGTTGGTTGAAATGGGCTGTACTTTTAACAAACTGTAAATGGGCTGTAGTAAATTCCATTAGAATTCAAAAATGGGCTACACATTCTTACAAATCTCAAATGGGCTATAAGTTCTCTGCCACACACTTCTGGCCTTACTAAGTTGACTCGTCCCCTAAAAAATAGAGTTGACGCTTATGCAAGGCTTTGTCAACTTATAGTCAACACACGGTTCTAGCAGCAGTGGCCGTTGGATGTCCATCCAACGGATGCTATGCTTCTTCTTCAATCTCAGATATTCTAGCTTCACCAACCCAAAAAATGATTCCTCCCCCTGACATCTGGGGCGCACCGTTTTGGAAGCTGACATGTGGGCCTACTAAGTTGATGTACCAAGGGCTTTGTCAACTTAGTCAATATAAACGATTCTAGCTGCAGTGACCGTATGATGTCCATCCAACGGCCGTCGTGCTTCTTCAACCGCTGGTCTTCTTGCTCCAGCCGTCCAAAGCAGCGCCGGGCATGCCGCCTGCTCCTGCCTCCCATGGCCGGCTGTGCTGCCGTAGAGGCCTCACCGCCCCTACTACTCCCAACGTTGGCCAGGCCATCCCTCCACTCACCCACACCCCATGTTATTATGCGGCGACGGCAGCGTAGCCAAACCAGTGAACCCTCATACTCCTCTCCGCATGTGCATCCACTGCCGCGTCTTCCCTGGCACCGCGTCGTCACCTTCCTAGGCCTCGCCGTCGTCCACCGCCCTGGTGCTCTTGGCGTGGCGTGGTCAACGTGGTCAAGGAACGACTTCCATCGGACGTGGACTGTACATGGAGAGACTGACAGTTGGGTCCACGGCAGCCGCAAGGAAGTGCCTCCGTATTAGGCGCAAAATAATTATTCCTCCACCTGACAGCAGGGACCCACCGGACGCGCCACCGTATTTCACGAAAAAATGATTTGCCCCCTGACTGCTGAGACCCACGAGATACATCGCACGCAAGGAAGTGCGTCCGGGAAAAAACGATTCGCCCCCCTGACTGCTAGGACCCACCAGCTACATCTTCGCACGCAAGGAAGTGCGTCCGAAAAAAATGATTCGCCCCCCGACTGCTGGGACCCACCACCTACACCTTTGCACGCAAGGAAGTGCGTCCGGGCAGAAAAAAACGATTCGCCCCCTTGACTGCTGGGACCCAGCAGCTACACCTTCGCACGCAAGGAAGTGCGTCCGAGCAAAAAAACAAAACGATTCACCCCCCGACTGCTGGGACCCACCAGCTACATCTTCGCAGGCAAGGAAGTGCCTGACAGTCGGGACCCACCTGGTTGAAGCGTACGTAGGGTTGTCATTCTAGTCGCGAACGTGTACGTACATACTGCTCGATGTAGAGGCGCGCACGTGTCGTAGTAGTGGCATGCACGTATCATAGTAGAGGCACGCACGTAGCATGTACACGTACGTACAACGGCCAGGGTGCAAGAAAGAAAATACGGCCACATATGTGTACATACGGGCAGGGTCTCGAACGCCTACTCGCGCATACGTTTGGCCAGGGCTCGTGTACATGGCTGGGTCGGAATGGAGAAACATCATCGTCGTCGTGTTCATGGGGAGGCAACGGAATGCGTCGTGTTCATGGGGAGGCAACGGAATGCGTCGTGTTCATCGGGAGGCAAGGGAATGCATCGTGTTCATCGGGAGGCAAGGGAATGCGTCGTGTTCATCGGGAGGCAACGGAACGCGTGGGAGCCAACCGACTGGGTCGGAATGGAATGTGTGGTCGTGTTCATCGGGAGGGCTTGGACGGAACAGGCGATGGAAACGAGGCCTGGCGTACCACAGAACGGAGGAAACGGACCTCCTACGGTCAAAACGGGGGTCCTGTTGATCGGGAGGGGTGTGGCGTACCGCAAAATGGAGGAAACGGACCTCCTATGGTCCAAACGGGGGTCCTGTTGATCGGGAGGGGTGTGGCATACCGCAAAACAGACGAAACAGACCTCCTATGGTCGAAACGGGGGTCCTGTTCATCGGGAGGGGTGTGGCGTACCGCAAAATGGGACTCCACGGGATATTGTTCATCTCCACCGTCGACCTCTTCCAGCCTCCACGGGCTACCATCGACCTCCTCCAGCCTCCACGGGCTCCTGTTCATCCAGCCTCCACCGCACGCTACTCCACCGGCTACTGTTGAACCACCCCTCCACCGTCTACTGTTCATCCGGCCCTCCACACCACGGGGTCCTGTTCAACCACCCCTCCACTGGGTCCTATTCAACCACCCCTCCACGGGCACCCCTCCACCGTCTACTGTTCATCCAGCCCTCCACACCACGGGTCCTGTTCATCCAGAGGCAACGCCACCGCTCACTGTTCATCCAAACCCCCCATCCCCTCAACGCTCACTGTTCATCCAATCGATCGGCTTCAGTTAGCACCAGTAGCGAAGGAATCGCTCGATCAGGTTCAGTTAACAGCCATCGATCGATCACTCGGGTTCAGTAATGCGTAGCCTGCAGTGCAATCGCTCGGGTTCAGTTAGAGCCCAGCGCCTCGCTCGGGTTCAGTTAGAGCCAATGCCTCGCACACACGCGCATACGTGTACGAGAGAAACGCGCATCGCTCGGCCCCCGACCTCCCACCGTAATCGGGAACTCCCCGAAATTTTCCTCACCCTCGCTTCTTGTAATGTCCCATATGTAACCTCCCATATTTGTATTCCAACTCTTGCCATTTCCGACACTAAGTTATGATATTTCCTCATTGTTGGGTTTTGTCTCCGTGTTGCTTTTGTCTTTTTCATGCATCTCATATCATATGTGCATCACATTTGCATACGTGTTCGTCTCATGCATCCGAGCATTTTCCCCGTTGTCCGTTTTGCATTCCGTTGCTCCTATGTCCTCCGGTGTCCCATTTTACCTCTTTTCGTGTGCGGGTGCTAAACGTTCTCGGATTGGACCGAGACTTGCCAAGCGGCCTTGGTTTACTACCGGTAGACCGCCTGTCAAGTTTCATGCCATTTGGACTTTGTTTGATACTCTAACGGTTAACCGAGGGACCGTAAAGGCCTCGTGTGTGTTGCAGCCCAACACCTCTCCAAAGTGGTCCAAAACCCACCTAAACCCCCTCCATCATCTCGCTCGTTCGATCACGATCGCGTGGCTGAATACCGTGCTCAATGTGGAGCCTCCAAGCTCCTTCTATGTATAAATAGGTCCTCCCTGTTCCAAATTCCGGATGAAACACTAACCTCTCCGTCTCCTCGCGCCGCCAGACGAAAATCAGCCAGCCGAACGTGTCCAACCCGTGCCGCCGCCACCACGCGGCACCTCCCCATTCGCCGCCGCCGAGCCCGCGTCGTGCCCTCCCTAGGCCGCGCGCCCGCCACCGCCTTCGCTCACCCGCGCCTCGACCCCGCCGCCTTCGCTCGCCGCGCTGCCGCCTGCCACCCTCGCCGGCGAGCACTGCCTCATCGGTTGCCGCCTCACTGCCCCGCCATCGCTAGTCGCAGCCACCGCGGGGCACCGCCGCTGCCCGGGCCATCTCCACCGACTCCGGCCTCAAACCGCCTCCTCCTCGTCACCGGCGTGCAGCTCCCACCGACTCCGGCCACCGCGTTCATCTTCTCCGGCGAGGATCCGGTCAACCTCGTTTTGCATGCCGCCGGATCCAGATTTGGACGAACCCTAGGGTTGACTTTTGCCCTAGTTTCTAATATTTTTAGCATATTTCATCATGCCATAACTTTGCATCTGTGGCTCTGTTTTGGGCGTGTAGCATATCAAATTGTTCGTCTCGATGTGTACTTCATTTCATTCCATTACACCATGTTCATTTGAGTTCATCTTGATGCCATAAATGCTCTAGCAAGAGTGCTATCTAATGTTAGTTTCAGATTCTTATCAGGATTTGGTCATTTGTCATCTTTGCCATGATTTATGTGTGCCTCCTATGAACTTGATCCCTACATGTGTTTTGAAGTATGCCATGCCATATTTACAGGGGTGTATGCCATGTATTTTTGTGATCTTTGGGGTGACTAGCACAAGCATGCAAAGTAGCTCTCGTAATATTGCTGATTTCAGGGACTTAGAATTCTTCTAAGTCATTTCCTTGTTAATATTTTTATGCCATGTATTCTTGTTGCTACAGAGTGATCCATGCCTCCTTTGAGTATGTTCAGTAAGGATGTTTTGGAGATATTGTTATGCTCTATCCATCCATGTCTTTGTTTGCAATTATGGAGCACCCTAGCATGACTCAATCTTGCTCTACTTTTGCTATAAAATGTTCCTGGCAGATTGTTTACGTGTTAAGCAATTTTGCCGAGGTTGTTGTAGTTGATCCAAGCATGCTATGAGGTGTTCTTACCATGGTTAGCTTATTCATCATGCCTACTTGCCGGATGTATGCTTAGTTTGTCATGAAATGCCTTGTGGTGAGTGCATCAAGCTCATAAACATGCCTACGTCAATTTGTTTTGCCGTGTTCCAATTTTCTACTAAGTCTGAATCGGTTAACGAGACTTGCTATGTTCACATGGTTGCCATTGTATTTTCTGATCCCTTTTGGCTTATGGTCAGTAAGGGACTTTTGTTGTATGCTTTGAGTAGTTTCATGCCATGCATTGCTTTGCCATCATATGTTCCTATAGCATATTGTTATCTTGCTCTAAACATTGCTTCCTGATGTTAAATCCTGACATGTTATTTTCACTAAGTCTGTGAACCTGTTATCTATTGCACTTTAGCCATGCTTCTTTTGAACCTGCTATTAAAATATGTAGCCATAGCTCAGTGTTCATCTTTTGTCAAGCATCTTGAGTGGATCACTGCCATGTGATTTTTTGATATGTTAGAATGTAGTAGCTTGTTGTTCTTGATGCATTTAGATGGCCTCGTGCTGATAATCACAGATCGGTTCCATATTTGTTTTGCTTGTCATTTGCAAACCGTGCATCCGATTCCGGTGATCTTTATATCGATTTCGGCCGAAATCAACTCATATTTCCAGCGACACTCTTGGTTTTCCATGTTGAGGCCAGGTTTAATCTTTCCTTTCCGAAGCATGCATATGCATTGCATATCATATCCCGCATATCATGCCATGTTTTGCATCATGTTGTTTGCGCATTGCACCGTGGTTGATTATGTCTCCCTTTGCTTGTGTTCTTGCTTTGGGCAGAGCCGGGAGACGAGTACGTGATCGAGGAACCCATTGAGTACGCTTACAAGGATCAAGCTAACGTCAACTCGGAGAACTTTGCAGGCAAGATGACCATTTTGATAGCCTGGCTTATTAGGGATGATAGACTACTCATATCAATAAGGAATTCCTTCTTTTCTGGGAGCCCATTCGGACAGAACTCCAAAGTTAAGCGTGCTCAGCTTGGAGTAGTGTCAGGATGGGTGACCGACCGGGAAGTTGCTCCCGGGTGCGCACGAGTGAGGACAAAGTGCGTAGAAAAGACTAGTATTGATCTGTGGGGCCAGTCAAGATCCCGCCAGGAGTAACGACCACCGGCGGGTGTGTCCAGGACGTTACAACCATACCCTCGAAATCACTTCTATCTTTGCTTGCTAGATGCTCACTCTATTGCTATGCCTATGCTACGATACCTACCACTTGCTTATCATGCGTCCCAAATTGCCATGTCAAGCCTCTAACCCACCTTGTCCTAGCAAACCATTGTTTGGCTATGTAACCGCTTTTCTCAGCCCCTCTTATAGCGTTGCTAGTTGCAGGTGAAGATTGGAGTTTGTTCCTTGTTGGAACATGGTTATTGTTGGGATACCACTATTATATCTTGTCTACTTTAATGCATCTATACACTTGGTAAAGGGTGGAAGGCTCGGCCTTATGCCTGGTGTTTTGTTCCACTCTTGCCACCCTAGTTTCCATCATACCAGTGCTATGTTCCTTGATTTTGCGTTCCATACACGGTTGGGTTATAATGGGAACCCCTTGATAGTTCGCCTTGAATAAAACTCCTCCAGCAAGGCCCAACATTGGTTTTACCATTTTCCACCTAGCAAATTTCCCTTCGGTTTCGTGGACTCAAGGGTCATCTTTATTTTAAATCCCCAGGCCAGTGCTCCTCCGAGTGTTGGTCCAACCTAGAGCACCGTGCGGGCCATCCCTTGGCAACTTGGGTTACGTTGGCTCCCGTATGCTTAGCTTATCCGGTGTGCCCTGAGTATGAGATATGTGCAGCTCCTATCAGGATTTGTCGGCACAGTGGGTGGTTTTGCTGGTTTAGTTTTACCATTGTCGAGATGTCTTGTAACCGGGATTCCGAGTCTGATCAGGTTGTCTTGGGAGAAGGAATATCCTTTGTTGACCGTGAGAGCTTGTGATGGGCTAAGTTGGGACACCCCTACAGGGATTTTGAACTTTCAAAAGCCGTGCCCGCGGTTATGGGCAGATGGGAATTTGTTAATGTCCGGTTGTAGAAAACTTGAAACTAAATCTTAATTAAAATGAATCAACAGCGTGTGTGCCCGTGATGGTCTCTTTTCGACGGAGTCTGGGGAGAGAACACGGTCTTGAGTTATGCTTGAACGTAGGTTATTCTAGGATCACTTCTTGATCATAGTTTCTCGATCGTGCGTTGCCTTCTCTTCTCGCTCTCATTTGCGTATGTTAGCCACCATATATGCTAGTGCTTGCTGCAGCTCCACCTCATACCTTTTCCCTACCTATAAGCTTAAATAGTCTTGATCGCGGGGGTGTGAGATTGTTGAGTCCCCGTGACTCACATATTACTTCCAAAACCAGATGTCGGGACCATTGATACCATTCCAGGAGATACGACTGAGCTCAAGTGGGAGTTCGATGAGGACTCAGGACAATATTATGTTACCTTTCCAGACGATCAGTAGTGGAGCCAAGTTGGGTCGATCGGGGACATTACGCATTTGGGGTTGTCTTTATTTTGGTTCCGTAGTCAGACCTTGATTGTATCTGGATGATTGTAATGCTATATTTATGTATTGTGTGACATGGCGATTGTAAGCCAACTATGTACCTCCTTTCCTTATTCAGTACATGGGATGTGTAAAGATTACCCCTCTTGCAACATTGCTTACAATGCGGTTATGCCTCTAAGTCATGCTCCGACATGTGGGAGATATAACCGCATCGTGGGCATTACAAGTTGGTAATCAGAGCCTTCTCCAACTTAGGAGCCCCCTGCTTGATCGAATCGCTGGCGTTGTTGAGTCCAGAAAATTGTTTTTGAGTCTTTTAGAATTATATATATCGGAGAGTAGGATTCTTTTTACTCCTCAGTCCCTTCGTCGCTCTGGTGAGGTATCCTAACGTAGAGTTTTGACTCTTCTCTTATCTTCTCAAATTTCACTAAAAAATTTAGGATCATGCGGGTATCTTGGAATCGTTTCGATGGTTTTGTGACGAGAACATTGTTCTTGGTGCCTCCTGACATTTAGGGGTTGTGGCAGTGTCCCGGGGAGTTGAGCTCCGAGGTGTTGTCATCACAATTTTATCGTTGCAGTTCTGGAATACCTGAGTTTTGCCGACATCGAAAATCTCTTTTATGCAGTTGTTGGTGAGATAACCTCGACGCCACCCAGTACTGGGGCGGGAGTTCGGGAGTATTGCCATAACTCGTATAACGGATGCTTTTCGAAGGTTGAGGTAAATGATTTCCGAAGGTTTCTTGGTTATGTGTTGAAGGATGGATACAGCTGGATGTAGGATTTGCTAGCTTTAGATATATTATGCTTCCCCTGTATCCCCAACACCTGATTGCATAACCGGGAAAATTTCGGGAGTTTCATAGGTGGGAATTCATGTAGCTCTAGTATTTCTTCCGCGGATATTTGGTTTGTGATTGGGTAATCCTCACCAAGTATTTGTTCTTGTCCGTACCTTGTTGTTTTATTCTTCTACCTCTATCTAAGTGGCTTCTCAATTTATGGAAGTGTGACCATTTAATTCGGAATTCATTCGTTCATTTTGTTTGAAAGTTAAGGCTATATGTTGCAATTTCGATCCATTTGATTCAGCTTGAATATATGTCTGTCAAGATGCTAATGGATGTCACCCTCTTCAGGATGGCTCCTCCAATGCGTCAGAATCCTGAACCGCCACCACCACCTCCAGCTCCGGATGCATGGCAAGCTGTGATGGCCGCTACCAACGCCAACACGCAGATGCTTATGCAACTCTTGCAAGAGCGCAACCAAGGAAATCAAGGCCATGGCAACAACCAGAATCAGTTTGCTACACTCAACCAGTTCCTCACAAACCAGCCAAAGACCTTTAGTAACTGTGTCGAGGCAATAGACGCTGATGATTGGCTCGTGGATATCTACAAGCATTTCGAGTGCAGCAACGTCAGGCCTGAGGACTTTGTCAAGTTTGCCTTGTTCCAACTCAAAGACCAAGCTGCAGAGTGGTATCAGCAATACAAAGATTCCAGAGGAGGTCGTGTGATTACCTGGGATGAATTCCGCCAAGACTTCAAAGCTCACCACATTCCTCAGAGTGTTGTTGAGAGCAAGCGTGAGGAGTTCTGCAATCTGAAGCAAGGCAGCTTGTCTGTTTACCAGTACAACATCATGTTCCAGAAGCTTGCTCGTTTAGCTAAGCAAGACGTCCCTGACGAGAAGAGCATGATTTATCAGTTCAGAGGTGGCCTCAGAGAAGATCTCCAACTAGCTCTCGTGCTTTTTGAGCCGAAGAAGTAAGATGAGTTCTACAACATGGCACTGAAACAAGAGACTGCTCAGCGCAAGTGCGATGCTTCCAAGAAATGAGTCAGGGATGCAACTCCTTCCTCAACTCAAGTGACAACTAAGCAGCAAAATTATTGGTTGCCTCCTTCTCCTCCGTTCCGTCAGCCTTATCAGCAGAAGAGCAAAGGTGTCCGTGGATCTTCCCACCCACCCAACCCAGGCTTTCAGAACAAGACTTCGTCTCATGCTCCAAGATCAAGTGCTCAAGTGTTCCGTATCACCGTCCGCTCTCGGAGGTCACGTGCAACAAGTGTCAGCAGAAGGGTCACTATGCCAACAAATGCTTCAACCAGAGGCGTCTTCCTCCTCCTCCTCCTCCTGTGAGATCTGCCAGCACCGCGGTAGTCAAGCATAATCCCTAGTTTGCAAAGGTCAACATGGTGAACGCAGATCAGGCAGAGGACTCTTCAGAAGTGATCATGGGTAACTTTCTAGTTAACTCTACTCCTGCAAAAGTCCTTTTTGATGTTGGTGCATCGCATTGTTTCATGTCAAGATCATTTGTTTCAAAGCATGACTTCATTTTGGAAATGTTCGGTAAACCTATGGGAGTGGTTTCTCCGGCCAAGTCTATGAGGGCTACCACGATGGTCCCGGATGTTACTATCACGATGGGCGACTATAAGTTTCTGTCTTCTCCAATGGTCCTTGGTGACTCGGATATTGATCTTATTCTTGGAATGGACTGGCTTTCTAAGCACAAGGCTCAGCTTGATTGTGCTTCCAGGAAGATTCAATTGACACATTCGTCTGAGGATGTAATCGTCTTTGCCGCTCGTGATGATACCATTCCACTATTTTCTCTCAATGAGAAGGGCGAGCTGGATGGCTTCTCTCAGATTCCAGTCGTTTGTGAATATCAAGACGTCTTTCCAGAAGAGCTTCCAGGAATGCCTCCTCACCGGCCAATTGAATTCGTCATCAATCTTGAGCCTGACACAGAACCTGTTTGCAAACGTCCTTACAAGCTTGGACCTGAAGAGTTGAAGGAGCTGAAGAAACAACTCGATATTCAAGAGCGTATGGGTCTCATCCGACCAAGTTCTTCTCCATGGGGTTGTGGTGTTCTTTTTGTCAAGAAGAAGGATGGAACGGACCAACTTTGTGTCGACTACCGTCCATTGAACAAGAAGACCATAAAGAACAAGTACCCACTTCCCAACATCAATGAGCTTTTCGAACAACTCAAAGGTGCTCAAGTATTCTCCAAGCTTGATCTCCTTATGGGCAATCATCAGATTCGCATTCGTGAAGAAGATATCCCCAAGACAGCATTCAGAACAAGCTATGCTTCATCTGTATACACTGTCATGTCTTTCGGCCTTGTCAACGCTCCTCCAACATTCTGTCGCATGATGAACTTCATCTTCAATGCCTACACAAATGACTTCGTCTTGGTCTATCTCGATGACATTTTGGTCTTTTCCAAGAACAACGAGGATCATGCCAAGCACTTGAGATTGGTGCTGGACAAACTGAGAGAACATCAGTTCTATGCGAAGTTTTCAAAGTGCGAGTTTTGGCTCGATGAGATTCTCTACCTTGGGCATATCACCTCCGCCAAGGGCATAGCTATTAATCCTGAGAAGGTGTCTGCAATTGTGAATTGGGAACCGCCTCAGAATGTGAAGCAACTCTGCAGCTTCCTTGGGATTGCAAGCTATTATCGAAGGTTCGTTGACAACTTCCCAAAGATCGTGAAGCCTCTTTCCAACCTCCTCCAGAAGCATGTGAAGTATGTTTGGTCGCCTAAATGTGACATCGCTTTGAACACCCTCAAAGAGAAGTTAGTCACAGCTCCAGTTCTGACTCCTCCTGATGAATACAAACCGTTCGAGATCTTCTGTGATGCTTCCCTTCAAGGTCTGAGTGCAGCGTTGATGCAAGAGAAGAAAGTTGTGGCCTATACCTCTCGCCAGTTGAAGCCCAACGAAAAGAACTACCCCACTCATGACCTCGAGTTGGCGATAGTTGTCCATGCTCTTTTAACATGGAGACATCTCTTGTTGGGAAGAAAAGTGGACATCTTCACTGATCATAAGAGTCTCAAGTACATCTTCACTCAGCCAAACCTCAACCTCAGGCAGACTTGTTGGGTCGAAGTGATTCAAGAGTATAATCCGAGTATTGAATATACTCCAGGCAAGGCCAATGTAATTGCTGATGCATTGAGCAGGAAGGCTTACTGCAACAGTTTGATTCTCAAGCCCTATCAACCAGAGCTTTGTGAAGCTTTCCCTAAACTTAATCTCCAAGTTGTTCCTCAAGGATTCCTTGCCAACCTCCAAGTCTCTCCTACTTTGGAAGATCAGATTCGTGAGGCTCAACTTCTTGATGCTATGGTGAAGAAGGTGAAGATTGGGATTGCCAAGAGTCAACCCAAGTACAAGTGTTATCGTCTTGATGACAATAATACTCTATCCTTCGAGGATCGCATTGTTGTTCCTAAGGGTGGCCTTCGTAAAGTCATTATGAACGAGGCTCACAATTCACTCCTCTCTATTCACCCTGGAAGTACAAAGATGTACCATGACCTCAAGCAGTCGTATTGGTGGACTCGAATGAAGCGCGAGATTGCTCAGTTCGTGAATGAATGTGATGTCTGCAGAAGAGTGAAAGCAGAACACCAATGGCCAGCTAGTCTCCTCCAACCTCTTGCCATTCCAAAATGAAAGTTTGACCACATTGAGATGGACTTCGTGACTAGGTTTCGCAAGTACAAGCGTGGCAATGATGCTATCTTTGTTGTCATCGACAAGCTTACCAAAGTGGCTCATTTTCTTCCTATCAAAGAATCTATCATAGCAGCTTAGTTGGCAGAGGTATATACCTCCAGGATTGTCTCTCTGCACGGCATTCCGCAGTTGATATCTTCAGATCGTGGAAGCATCTTCACCTCTAAGTTCTGGGATTATTTTCAGAAGGACATGGGCACCAACATTCGCTTCAGCACAGCCTTTCATCCTCAAACCAGTGGCCAAGTCGAGCAAGTCAATCAAATTCTTGAAGATATGCTCAGGGCATGTGTCATCCCTTTCGGCATGAAGTGGGAAGATTGTCTTCCATATGCCGAGTTCTCCTACAACAACACCTTCCAAGCGAGTTCGGGCAAGTCCCCATTCGAGATTCTCAATGGCAGAAAGTGTCATACTCCTCTTAACTGGTCAGGGACTGGTGAACGCCAACTTCTCGGAAATGACTTGATCACAGAGGCTAAAGAAATGTGCAAAGTCATTTGTGAAAATCTCAAAGCCGCGCAATCGCGCCAGAAGAGTTAATATGATAACAAGCATCGTGACTTGGCTTTCGAGATCGGAGACCATGTCTACCTCCGCGTCTCTCCAATGAAAGGTACTCGTCGCTTCGGTATCAAAGGGAAGCTTGCCCCTAGATACGTGGGTCCTTTCAAGATCATCGGCAAAAGAGGCGATCTCGCCTATCAACTTGAGCTTCCGTCCAACTTTGCAAACATGCACGACGTGTTTCGTATGTCTCAGCTTCGCAAGTGTTTCAAGACTCCTGGCCACAACATCAACTTTGAAGAAATTGATCTCCAAGAAGACTTGTCTTATCATGAGCACCCCGTTGCTATTCTTGAAGAAACTGAGCGCAAGACTCACAACAAGTCTATCAAATTCCTGAAAGTGAAGTGGTCACATCATTCCGACCGTGAAGCCACCTGGGAACATGAGGACCACCTCCGTTCCGAATAACCGGAGTTTTTTCCAGTCCTAGATCTCGGGACGAGATCCTTTTGTAGTGGTGGAGTGTTGTAACGCCCCATATGTAACCTGCCATATTTGTATTCCAACTCTTGCCATTTTCGGCACTAAGTTATGATATTTCCTCGTTGTTGGGTTTTGTCTCCGTGTTGCTTTTGTCTTTGTCATGCATCTCATATCATGTCATCATGTGCATCACATTTTCATACGTGTTCGTCTCATGCATCCGAGCATTTTCCCTGTTGTCCGTTTTGCATTCCGGCACTCCTATGTCCTCCGGTGTCCCCTTTTACCTCTTTTCGTGTGCGGGTGCTAAATGTTCTCGTATTGGACCGAGAATTGCCAAGTGGCCTTGGTTAACTACCGGTAGACCGCCTGTCAAGTTTCGTGCCATTTGGACTTCGTTTGATACTCCAACGGTTAACCGAGGGACCGTAAAGGCCTCATGTGTGTTGCAGCCCAACACCTCTCCAAAGTGGCCCAAAACCCACCTAAACCTCCTCCATCATCTCGGTCGTTCGATCACGATCGCTTCGCCAAAAACCGTGCTCACTTTGGAGCCTCCTAGCTCCTTCTATGTATAAATAGGTCCTCCCAATTCCAAATTCCGGATGAAACCCTAACCTCTCCCTCTCCTCGCGCCGCCGGACGAAAATAAGCTGGCCGGACATGTCCGACCCGCGCCACCGCCGCCACGTGGCACCTTCCCATTCGCCGCCTCTCGCGCCCCACATCGCCGGCCCGCCGAGCCTGCGTCGGGCCCTCCCTGGCCCGCGCGCCCGTCGCCGCCTTCGCTCGCCCGCGCCTCGACCCTACCGCCTACGCTCGCCGCGCCGCTGCCTGCCACCCTCGCCAGCGAGCGCCGCCTCCTCGGCCGCTGCCTCGCCGCCCTGCCATCGCCAGTCGCCGCCACCGCAGGGCACCGCCATCGCCGCCGCCCGGGCCATCTCCACCGACTCCGGCCTCCCACCGCCTCCTCCTCGTCGCCGGCGTGTAGCTCCCACCGACTCCGGCCACCGCGTTCATCTTCTCCCGCGAGGATCCGATCAACCTTGTTTTGCGTGCCGCTGGATCCAGATCTGGACGAACCCTAGGGTTGACTTTTGCCCAAGTTTCTAAATTTTTTAGCATATTTCATCATGCCATAACTTTGCATCCGTGGCTCCGTTTTGGGCGTGTAGCATATCAAATTGTTCGTCCTGATGTGTAGTTCATTTCATTCCACTGCACCATGTTCATTTGAGTTCATCTTGATGCCCTAAATGCTGTTGCAAGAGTGCTGTGTAATGTTAGTTTCAGATCCTTATCAGGATTTGGTCATTTGTCATTTTTGCCATGATTTATGTGTGCCTCCTATGAACTTGAGCCCTACATGTATTTTGAAGTATGCCATGCCATATTTACAGGGGTGTATGCCATGTATTTTTGTGATCTTTGGGGTGACTAGCACAAGCATGCAAAGTAGCTCTCGTAATGTTGCTGATTTTAGGGACTTAGCATTCTTCTAAGTCATTTCCTTGTTAATATTTTTATGCCATGTATTCTTGTTGCTACAGAGTGATCCATGCCTCTTTTGAGCATGTTCAGTAAGGATGTTTTGAAGATATTGTTATGCTCTATCCATCCATGTCTTTGTTTGCAATTATGGAGCACCCTAGCATGACTCAATCTTGCTCTACTTTTGCTATAAAATGTTCCTGGCAGATTGTTTACGTGTTAAGCAATTTTGCCGAGGTTGTTGTAGTTGATCCATGCATGCTATGAGAGTGTTCTTGCCATGGTTAGCTTATTCATCATGCCTACTTGCTGGATGTTTGCTTAGTTTGTCATGAAATGCCTTGTGGTGAGTGCATCGAGCTCGTAAACATGCCTACGTCAATCTGTTTTGCCATGTTCCAGTTTTCTACTAAGTCTAAATCGGTTAACGAAACTTGCTATGTTCACATGGTTGCCATTGTATTTTCTGATCCCTTTTGGCTTATGGTCAGTAAGGGACTTTTGTTGTATGCTTTGAGTAGTTTCATGCCATGCCTTGCTTTGCCATCATATGTTCCTATAGAATGTTGTTATCTTGCTCTAAACATTGCTTCCTGATGTTAAATCCTGACATGTTATTTTCACCAAGTCTGTGAACCTGTTATCTTTTGCACTTTAGCCATGCTTGTTTGAACCTGCTATTGAGTGATTTAGCCGTAGCTCAGTGCTCATCTTTTGTCAAGCATCTTGAGTGGATCACTGCCATGTGATTTGTTGATATGTTAGATTGCAGTAGCTTGTTGTTCTTGATGCATTTAGATGGCCTCGTGCTGATAATCGCAGATCGGTGCCATATTTGTTTTGCTTGTCATTTGCGAACCGTGCATCCGATTCCGGTGATCTTTATATCGATTTCAACCGAAATCAACTCATATTTCCAGTGGCACTCTTGGTTTTCCAAGTTGAGGCCAGGTTTCGTCTTTCCTTTCCGAAGCATGCATATGCATTGCATATCACATCCCGCATATCATGCCATGTTTTGCATCATGTTGCTTGCGCATTGCATCGTGGTTGATTGTGTCTCCATTTGCTTGTGTTCTTGCTTTGGGTAGAGCCGGGAGAGGAGTACGTGATCGGGGAACCCATTGAGTATGCTTACGAGGATCAAGCTAACGTCAACTCAGAGAACTTTGCAGGCAAGATGGCCATACCCTCGAAATCACTTCATTCTTTGCTTGCTAGATGCTCGCTCTATTGCTATGCCTATTCTACGATACCTACCACTTGCTTATCATGCCTCCCAAATTGCCATGTCAAGCCTCTAACCCACCTTGTCCTAGCAAACCATTGTTTGGCTATGTTACCTCTTTCCTCAACCCCTCTTATAGCGTTGCTAGTTGCAGGTGAAGATTGGAGTTTGTTCCTTGTTGGAACATGGTTATTGTTGGGATATCACTATTATATCTTGTCTACTTTAATGCATCTATACACTTGGTAAAGGGTGGAAGGCTCGGCCTTATGCCAGGTGTTTTGTTCCACTCTTGCCGCCCTAGTTTCCGTCATACCGGTGTTATGTTCCTTGATTTTGCATTCCTTACACGGTTGGGTTATAATGGGAACCCCTTGACAGTTCGCCTAGAATAAAACTCCTCCAGCAAGGCCCAACATTGGTTTTACCATTTTCCACCTAGCCTTTTTCCGTTGGGTTTCATGGACTCAAGGGTCATCTTTATTTTAAATCCCCGGGCCAGTGCTCCTCTGAGTGTTGGTCCAACCTAGAGCAGCATGCGGGCCGTCCCTTGGCAACTTGGGTTACGTTGGCTCCCGTACGCTTAGCTTATCCGGTGTGCCCTGAGAATGAGATATGTGCAGCTCCTATCGGGATTTGTCGACACAGCGGGTGGTTTTGCTGGTTTAGTTTTACCATTGTCGAGATGTCTTGTAACCTGGAGTCCAAGTCTGGTCGGGTTGTCTTGGGAGAAGGAATATCCTTCGTTGACTGTGAGAGCTTGTGATGGGCTAAGTTGGGACACCCCTGCAGGGATTTTGAACTTTCGAAAGCCGTGCCCGCGGTTATGGGCAGATGGGAATTTGTTAATGTCCGGTTGTAGAAAACTTGAAACTAAATCTTAATTAAAATAAATCAACAGCGTGTGTGCTCGTGATGGTCTCTTTTCGGCGGAGTCCGGGAAGAGAACACGGTCTTGAGTTATGCTTGAACATAGGTTGTTCTAGGATCACTTCTTGATCATAGTTTCTTGATCATGCGTTGCCTTCTCTTCTCGCTCTCATTTGCGTATGTTAGCCACCATATATGCTTGTGCTTGCTGCAGCTCCACCTCATACCTTTTCCCTACCTATAAGCTTAAATAGTCTTGATCGCGAGGGTGTGAGATTGTTGAGTCCCTGTGACTCACAGATTACTTCCAAAACCAGATGCAGGGACCGATGATACCGTTCGAGGAGATACGATTGAGCTCATGTGGGAGTTCGATGAGGACTCAGGACGATATTACGTTTCCTTTCCAGACGATCAGTAGTGGAGCCCAGTTGGGTCGATCGGGGACATTATGCATTTGGGGTTGTCTTTATTTTGGTTCTGTAGTTGGACCTTGATTGTATTTGGATGATTGTAATGCTATGTTTATGTATTGTGTGACATGGCGATTGTAAGCCAACTATGTACCTCCTTTCCTTATTCAATACATGGGATGTGTAAAGATTACCCCTCTTGCGACATTGCTTACAATGCGGTTATGCCACTAAGTCGTGCTCCGACATGTGGGAGATATAACCGCATCATGGGCGTTACACTTCTACCACAATTTTTTTCCATCATGGACGGCCCAAAGAATGTCATGCAACTGCGTCTCCGGCCCGCCCAGGACGAAAAGCCCATTTTCTGTCATGATTTTTTTCATAGAAGTAGGAGCCCACCACATCTATGATGATACCTGGTTTTGTCACCATTATCGTCATAGAAGTGTCATATGTATGACAGAAAAAAAATTCATTTGGCCCAAAATGTCACGGATGTGTCTTTTTTTGTAGTGGTGATACGATACCGGGGCACTCCCCCAAGCTTGGCAGTTGCCAAGGGGAGTGCCCATACCCTATGCTCAGTTCTTCTTTGTTGGTGAAGGAGGTGTTGGTGATGATGGATAGTCGCACATCGAGCGTAGGAGATCCTCCAATTTGCGGATAATGCCTTTGAGTGCGATGATATGCTCCTTCAACAAAGTATTTTCACTTGTGAGATACTTGTTTTCAATGCGAGATAACTCAATCATCTTGAAAGCTTCAATCTCTGTTGGGGTAAAGAGATTGTGGTGGGGTTGAAGGACGTCTTCTCCTGCTACTGCAGGAACATGATCCATCGTGGCCTTCTTGATCCCATCATCCTTGTTGATCTCTCTGAGCTCTTCCCTCTTCAGCTCTATCTTCATTAGCCAAGTATCATTGCCCTTATTGTTGGAGGAGGAGGGAGACGCCATGATGCCTGGCCTTGACAATCCTGGCAGAAAACAGCTCGAAACAAAGACAGAGGATATTTGCGTGATATGGTGGTCAAAACCTTCTGGAAATTATATAATGAATTTTTACCGACCAAAAGAAGTATTGTGCAAGAAAACGGAGTCCGGAGAGCACACGAGGTGCCCACGAGGCACGGGGCGCGGCCAAGGGGTAGGGCGCGCCCTCCACCCTCGTGGAAGCCTCATATCCTTTCCGGTCTGCTTCTTATTTTCCTATTTTCTTAAATATTCCAAAACGGAGAATAATTATCATTATAACTGTTTTGGAGTCGGTTTACTTACCGTACCACGTACTTATTTCTTTTCGGAGTCTGAAACATTCTGGAAAGTGTCCCTTATGTATTCCTATGGGGTTACGGTTTCAATAACATTAGTTTCAACATTTATAGGATTACCTGAGATATAATGCTTGATTCTTTGACCGTTCACCACCCTCGGGTTTGTGCCTTCGAAGTTGTTGATTTTTATGGCACCGGAACAGTAGACCTCCTCGATGATGTAAGGACCTTCCCATTTAGAGAGGAGTTTGCCTGCAAAAAATCTTAAATGAGAGTTGTATAACAATACATAATCACCTCCATTAAACTCACGTTTTTGTATCCTTTTGTGATGCCATCTTTTAACTTTTTCTTTAAACAATTTGGCATTCTCATAAGCCTGGGTTCTCCATTCATCAAGTGATCTAATGTCAAAAAGCCTCTTCTCGCCGGCCAGTTTGAAGTCATAGTTGAGCTCTTTAATAGCCCAATATGCCTTATGTTCTAGTTCAAGAGGTAAGTGACATGCTTTACCATAAACCATTTTATTCGGAGACATACCCATGCATCATCAAGTTTCTTGGACCAATTCTTTCTAGATCTATTAACAGTCTTTTGCAAAATCAATTTAAGCTCTCTATTGCTAAGTTCTACTTGACCGCTAGACTGTGGATGATATGGAGATGCAATTCTATGATTAACATCATACTTAGCAAGCATTTTACGAAAAGCACCATGAACGAAATGTGAACCACCATCAGTTATTAAATATCTAGGGACTCCAAACCTCGAAAAAATAACTTCTTTAAGCATCTTAATAGAGGTGTTATGATCAAAACTACTAGTTGGAATAGCTTCTACCCACTTAGTAACGTAATCAACAGCAACTAAAATATGTGTATACCCATTATAGGAAGGAAACGGTCCCATATAATCAAAACACCAAATATCAAATGGTTCAATAACAAGTGAATAATTGTAACGCCCTCGATGCGGCTATATCTCCCACGTGTCGAGGCACGACTTAGAGGCATAGCCGCATTGAAAGCAATGTCGCAAGTCGGGAAATCATCACACATCCCATGTACATAAAAATATAAAGGGGAATAACATAGTTGGCTTACACTCGCCATGTCACATCAAAGTACATAAATAACATCCATCATACAAATCACTCATGGCCCGACTACGGCGCCAAAATAGAAAAGACCCCCAACATGCGACAAGGCCCTGAATCTAACCACGAATAGGCACCACCACTGATCATCAGGAAAAGACACATAGTAACGCTGAGAGTCCTCGTCGTACTCCCACTTGAGCTCGAGCGCGCCATCTGGAGCTGTATCATCTGTCCCTGCATCTGGTGTAATAGTAATCTGTGAGCCACAGGGACTCAGCAATCTCGCACCCTCGCGATGAAGACTATTTAAGCTTAATAGGTAGGAAAGGGGTAATGTATAAGTGGAGCTGCAGCAAGCGACTAGCATATATGGTGGCTAACTTATTCGCAAAAGAGAGCGAGAAGAGGAGGCAAAGCACGAGCGAGAAACTAGGGAGCAACCTGCGCAAACATAACTCCTACACCGTGTCCACTTCCCGGACTCCGCCGAGAAGAGGCCATCATGGCAACACACTCAGTTGATTCATTTTAATTAATTAAGGTTCAAGTTATCTACAACCAGACATTAACAAATTCCCATCTGCCCATAATCGCGGGCACGGCTTTTGAAAGATCAATCCCTGCAGGGGGTCCCAACTTAGCCCATAACAAGCTCTCATGGTCAACGAAGGAATAGACCTCCACCCAAGACACACCGATCAGACTCGGTATCTCGGTACAACAAGATGATTCGACAGGTCAAAACAAGTCCAGCAACACCGCCCGAATGTGCCGACAAATCCCGATAGGAGCTGCACATATCTCTTTCTCAAGGCACACTCAGATTGTCTAAACTTCTGGTAGGCCAGCCCAGAGTGGCCCCTGGTAGCCACCGCCGGCTGACGGTTTGGACCAACACTCAGAGGAGCACTGGCCCGGGGGGGTTTAAAATAAGATGACCCTCGGGCTTCGAAAACCCAAGGGAAAAAGAGGCTAGGTGGCAAATGGTAAAACCAATGTTGGGCATTGCTGGAAAAGCTTTAATCAAGGCGAACTATCAAGGGGTTCCCATTATAGCCCAACCGCGTAAGGGATGCAACAATCCGGGAACATAACACCGATATGACGGAAACTAGGGCGGCAAGAGTGGAACAAAACACTAGGTGAGAGGCCGAGCCTTCCACCCTTTACCAAGTATATAGATGCATTAAGATAACATAGCAATATATTGATATCCCAACAAGTAAATAAATGTTCCAACAAGGAACGGCTCCAATCTTCACCTACAACTAGCAACGCTATAAGAAGGGGCTGAGCAAAGCGGTAACATAGCCAATCAATGGTTTGCTAGGACAAAGGTGGGTTAGAGGCTCAATCATGGCAATTGGGAGGCTGACAAGCAAGTGGTAGGCATTGTAGCATGGGCAAAGCGAAAGAGCGAGCAAACTAGCATAGCAAAGATAGTAGTGATTTCGAGGGTGTGATCATCTTGCCTGCACAGTTGTCAGAGTTGACTGGATCCTCAAAAGCAAACTCAACGGGCTCCTCGTTAGCAAAATCGTCTCCCGGCTCTACCCAACAACACAAACAAGCAACTAGGATACAATCAACCACGTGCAAGGGCAACCAATAACATGCAAAGATGGTATGCTATGCGGAATGCGATGCGGGATGCAAAATGCAAGACGTGACAGGAAATGCATGAACCTGGCCTCAACTTGGAAAACCAAGTGTTCCACTGGATAGAGGGGAAGAAATCCCCTGAAAACGATATAAAGATCATAGGGATCGGAGCTACGGTTTGGAAATGGCAAGCGTTTTACGAAACGAACCGATCTGCGATTTACAGCAAGTAGGCTCCTAAATGCAACGAAATGAACATGCGACAGCGACCAAACATGAAACAAATTGCATGGCAGGGATGTACACAAGATGCTTAACAAATCACTAGGACTGAGACATAGGCAAATTCATCCATTAAGGGGTTCAAACAAGCATGGCAAAACTGAATAAGCAAAACAGATTTCAGACTTAGCGAAATTAACGCTAGTCTGGAATTTCAGACCACGATGCTCTCTTCGGAGCAGCAAAACAACATGATACAAAACCTGAACATGGCAAGTAAGAACATGGCATGGAGCTACTCAACAATCTTAACAAAACACCCAAAGTGAGCCGGGGCCGAAAGGGTTCACAAAATACTCTAGCGAGTGCACGAACATAGATGAAACACAATCAGTTTTCAGACTTAGTGAAAACTGAGACATGCTGAAATTATAACTCACGGAGGCATGTAAACGAGCTCGGTGCTCTCACTACGGTGCAAGTCATGGCAAGGAAAGCATATATCCATAAAGAAGGCACAAAATTCTAGCTAGGCATGGCAAGAACGATGGCATAGCATGCATGGATCACTAGCAATAACTCCGGCAAAATCGCAAAAGAGTTCACGATCTGCCCAAATACACAACTATGCAAAAGTTGAGCTCGATTGAGTCAACCTAGGGTGCTCCAACATAACAAGTAAAGACATGGATGGATAAAGCACAACAATATTAACAAATGTCCCTTACGGATCATCCTCAAAAGAGGCAAGGATCACTAGGAAACAAGCTGGACATGTGGCATCATGAACCAAAACATCCCAGACTTTGTGAAAAATCACTAAGTCCCTGAAATCAGCAATCTCAGGTACCCCTCTTTGCAAGCTTGCACAAGACACCACACACATCCTAAAAATGCATGGGTGGAACCTCTGGAAAGAAGACAAAATGCTTAACAATTCATCCCAAAGGGGCACAGGCATATCATGCACACAATAATCATGGCAAAAATGACAAAAGTCAATGTTGAGCTAACGGATCTGCAATTTAACTCACGATGCCTCCTTCTAACAGCATTTTGGGCATCAAGATGAACTCAAATGCAAATGATGCAATGGAATGAAATGATGTACTCGTCGAGGCGAAGATTTTGATATATCATATGTCCAAAACGGAGCTACGGATGCGGAGATATGAGCAGTCAAATATAACATGAAAAATTAGGGTTAGGGACGAAAGTCAACCGAGTTCAAAATATCTCAGATCCAGATCTGAGAGCACTGTTCATGGCACGGACTTCGAGGTTCACCGGGATCGTCGGAGTTCGTCGGAGATGAAGCCGGAGATGGGGAGGTCGCCGGATCCGGCCGGTCGGAGAGGAAGGAGTGGAGGCCGGTCGCCGGTGGTGCGGGGCCGGCTCGGGTGGCGTGGCCGCCGGGCGAGGCGCCGGGCGGCGAGGGGCTTCGCGGCGGTGGCGACCACTGGGCGGCGGTGGCGACTGACTCCGGCCACCGGCGTCATGCGGCGCGTGGCGGCTCCGGCCGCCGGAGCGGAAGGAGGCGGCGGCGGGCGACGAGGCCTCGGGCGCGGGGAGGCAACCACCTGGCGGCGAGGCGCGCGGGCCAGGAGGGCCCGATCCGGGCTCTCCGGGCCGGAGGAGAGAGAGAAGCCTGCGGGGACACTTGGCGGGCGCTGGTTGGCTGGGGCGCGGCGGCGGACGTTGTCCGGCCGGGGGCGGACACGTCCGTCGGCGCAGATTTTTTTTTGGAGTAGGGTTTGGACGGGGGAGAAGAAGAGATCCGAATGGAGGGTGTATATATAGGCATAGAGGGAGCTAGGAGAGTCCAAATGAGGTGCGGTTATCGGCCACGCGATCGTGATCGAACGACCGAGGCGATGGAGCAGAGTTTGGTGGGTTTTGGGCCAAATTGGAGGGGTGTTGGGCTGCAACACACACGAGGCCTTTTCGGTCCCTTAGTTAACCATTGGAGTATCAAACGAAGTCCAAATGACCAGAAACTTGGCAGGTGGTCTACCGGTAGTAAACCAAGGCCGCATGGCATGTCTCGGTCCAATCCGGAAATGTTTAATCCCCACACACGAAAGAAAGCTAGAAATGGCCACTGGAGGAGAACGAAGCGCCGGAATGCAAAACGGACAACGGGGAAAATGCTCGAATGCATGAGATGAACATGTATGCAAATGCAATGCACGTGATGACATGATATGAGATGCATGAAAACGAAAACAACACACGGAGACAAAGACCCGAACCCGAGAGATAAATATAACTTAATGCCGGAAACGGCAAGAGTTGGAGTACAAATTGGGAAAGTCGTATCTGGGGCGTTACAACACTCCACCACTACGAAAAGATCTCGTCCCGAGATCTAGGACTGAAAAAACTCCGGGTACTCAGAACGGAGGTGATCCTCGCGTTCCCAGGTAGCTTCATGGTCGGAATGGTGTGACCACTTGACTTTGAGAAATTTGATTGACTTGTTGCGAGTTCTACGTTCGGTCTCTTCAAGGATTGCAACTGGGTGCTCACGGTAGGAGAGATCTTCTTGGAGCTCAATGTCCTCGAAGTTGACGGTGCGTTCAGGCGTCTTGAAGCACTTTCGGAGTTGGGAGACATGGAACACATCATGAACATTAGCACAGTTTGAAGGAAGCTCTAGTTGATAGGCGAGGTTGCCTCTCTTGCTGACAATCTTGAAAGGCCCGACGTATTTGGGGGCAAGCTTCCCTTTGATACCGAAGCAACGAGTCCCTTTCATAGGAGAGACGCAGAGGTAGACATGATCTCCGATCTCGAAAGCCAAATCATGGTGCTTACTATCATAGTAGCTCTTCTGGCGGGATTGGGCTGCTTTGAGGTTATCACGAATGACCTTGCACATTTCTTCTGCCTCTGTGATCAGGTCATTTCCCAGCAGCTGACGTTCACCGGTTTCAGACCAGTTGAGAGGTGTACGGCACTTCCTACCATACAGAATTTCAAATGGGGCCTTGCCCGAACTTGCTTGAAAACTGTTGTTGTATGAGAATTCAGCATAAGGAAGACAATCCTCCCACTTCATGCCGAAGGAGATAACACAAGCCCTGAGCATATCTTCAAGAATCTGGTTGACACGCTTGACTTGACCACTTGTTTGAGGATGGAAAGCAGTGCTGAAGCGAATGTTGGTGCCCATGGCCTTCTGAAAAGAATCCCAAAACTTGGAGGTAAGGATGCTACCATGGTCTGAAGATATCACTTGAGGAATACCGTGTAGAGAGACAATTCGAGAGGTGTAGAGTTCCGCCAATTGAGCTGCAGTGATAGACTCTTTGATAGGCAGAAAATGAGCCACTTTGGTGAGCTTGTCGATGACAACGAATATAGCATCATTGCCACGCTTGGACTTTGGAAACCCAGTCATGAAGTCCATTTCAATGTGGTCAAACTTCCATTCTGGAATGGCAAGAGGTTGGAGGAGACCTGCTGGCCTTTGGTGTTCTGCCTTCACTCTTCTGCAGGCATCACATTCATTCACGAATTGAGCGATCTCGCACTTCATTCGAGTCCACCAATAAGTTTGCTTGAGATCCTGATACATCTTCGTGCTCCCAGGGTGGATGGAGAGGAGAGAGTTGTGAGCCTCATTCATGATCACTTTACGAAGATCACCTTTGGGTACCATAATTCGATCCTCGAAGAAGAGAGTGTCCTTGTCATCAAGTCGGTAGCACTTGTACTTGGACTGACTCTTTGCAATACCAATCTTCACCTTTTTCACCATAGCATCAAGAAGCTGGGCTTGGCGAATCTGGTCTTCCAGGGTAGGAGAGACTTCAAGGTTGGCGAGGAATCCTTGAGGAACAATTTGCAGATTAAGTTTGCGGAAAGCTTCACAAAGCTCGGGTTGATATGGCTTGAGAATCAGACTGTTGCAATATGCTTTTCTGCTCAAAGCGTCAGCAATCACATTGGCCTTGCCTGGAGTATACTCGATACTCGAATTGTACTCTTGAATCATTTCGACCCATCGAGTCTGCCTGAGGTTGAGATTAGGCTGGGTGAAGATGTACTTGAGACTCTTGTGATCAGTGAAAATGTCCACTTCTCTTCCCAATAGAAGATGTCTCCACGTCAACAATGCATGCACAACTGCCGCCAACTCGAGATCATGAGTGGGGTAGTTCTTCTCATTAGGCTTCAACTGGCGAGAGGTATAAGCAACAACTTTCTTCTCTTGCATCAGTACAGCACCGAGACCTTGGAGAGAGGCATCACAAAAGACCTCGTACGGCTTGGTTTCATCAGGCGGAGTCAGAACTGGAGCAGTGATCAACTTCTCTTTCAAAGCATTGAAAGCAATATCACACTCCGGAGACCAAACGTACTTGACGTGCTTCTGAAGAAGATTTGAGAGAGGCTTCGCAATGTTGGAAAAGTTTTCAACGAATCTTTGACAATAGCTTGCGAGACCGAGGAAGCTACGGAGTTGCTTCACGTTCTGAGGAGGTTCCCAATTAACAATTGCAGACACCTTCTCAGGATCCACGGAAATGCCCTTGGCAGAGATGATATGGCCAAGATAAAGAACCTCATCGAGCCAAAATTCACAGTTGGAGAACTTGGCGTAGAACTGATGTTCCCTGAGCTTGTCAAGAACCAAACGCAAGTGCTTGGCATGATCTTCCTTGTTCTTCGAGAAAACCAGAATGTCGTCGAGATAGTCCAAAACAAAGTCATTGGTGTAGGGGTTGAAGATGAAGTTCATCATGCGAGAGAACGTCGGAGGAGCGTTGGCGAGGCCAAAAGACATGACAGTGTATTCATATGACCCATAGCTTGTTCTAAACGCCGTCTTGGGAATATCTTGCTCACGAATGCGAATTTGATGATAACCTATACGGAGGTCAAGCTTGGAGAATACTTGGGCACCCTTGAGTTGTTCGAATAGCTCATTGATGTTGGGAAGTGGGTATTTGTTCTTGATGGTCTTCTTGCTCAATGGACGATAATCAACACAAAGTCGGTCCATTCCATCCTTCTTCTTCACAAAAAGAACACCACAACCCCACGGAGAAGTACTAGGCCAAATGAGACCCATTCTTTCTTGAACATCGAGTTGTTTCTTCAACTCCTTCAACTCTTCGGGGCCGAGCTTGTAGGGACGTTTGCACACAGGTTCCGTACCGGGCTCAAGTTCAATAACAAATTCAACCGGCCGGTGCGGAGGCATTCCTGGGAGTTCTTCTGGGAAGACGTCTTGATACTCACAAACGACTGGGATCTGCGAAATAGCATCCAATTCACCCTTCTCATTGAGAGAAAACAACCAGATTGTATTATCCCGAGCAGCAAAGACAATGACATCCTCAGACGAATGAGTCAGTTGAATCTGCTTGGCTGCACAATCGAGCTGAGCCTTGTGTTTAGAGAGCCAGTCCATCCCAAGAATAAGATCAATATCAGAATTACCAAGAATCATCGGGGAAGCCAGAAACATGAAGTCACCTAGCGAGATAGAAATATCCGGAACTTCATAGTTAGCAAGCAACATTTACTCGGAGAGACGACTGCTAATGGCTTATGCATAACTTGAGAAAACCAGCCGTGCTTGGATGCGAAAGGTCTCGAGATAAAACAATGTGATGCACCAGTATCAAAAAGTACTTTTACAAGAACATCATTAACAGGAAGGTTACCCATGATGACATCTGACGAATCCTCTGCCTGAGCTGCATTCACCATATTGACCTTGGCGTGCTTGGGATTATGCTTGACCACAGCTGTACTTGCCGATATGATAGGAGGAGGAGGAGGAAGACGCCTCTGGTTGAAACACTTGTTGGCGTAGTGACCCTTCTGTTGGCACTTGTTGCACGTGACCTCAGAAAGCGGACGGTGGTACAGAGCACTCGATCTTGGAGCTTGAGACGAATTCTTGTTCTGAGAGCCTGGGTTGGGTGGGTGGGAAGAACCACTGCCACCTTTGCTCTTCTGCTAATACGGCTGACGGAACGGAGGAGGAGGAAGCCAATACTTCTGCTGCTTGGCCAATTGAGTAGAGGAAGAAGGCGTAGTGTCTCTGACTCGCTTCCTGGAAGCATCACACCTTAACTGAGCAGCCTCTTGCTTCAGTGCCATGTTGTAGAACTCATCGTATCTCAGCGGCTCAAAGAGGACAAGAGCGAGCTGAATTTCTTCACGGAGACCACCCCTGAACTGATAGATCATGCTCTTCTCATCAGGAACATCCTGCTTGGCAAAACGGGCGAGCTTCTGGAACAACTTGTTGTAGTCATAGACAGACAAAGAGCCTTGCTTCAGATTGCGAAATTCCTCACGTTTGCTTTCAGTCACACTTTGAGGGATGTGATGAGCTCGGAAATCACGACGGAAATCATCCCAAGTGATCAAACGTCCACCTCTGGAATCCTTGTACTGCTGGAACCACTCTACAGCCTGATCTTTGAGCTGGAAAGAAGCGAACTTGACGAAATCTTCAGGCCTGACGTTGCTGCATTCTAAATGCTTGCCCAGATCCACTGGCCAATCGTCAGCATCGGTAGCCTCAACACAATTGCTGAACGTCTTTGGACCATTTGCGAGGAACTGGTTCAGAGTAGCATAATGGTTCTGATTGTTGCCTTGATTCCCTTGACTGCCTTGATTCCGCTCTTGGAGGATTTGCATGATCAACTGTGTATTTGCATTAGTAGCGGCCATCACAGCTTTCCATGCTTCCGGAGGAGGCGGAGGTGGTGGCGGATCTTGATTCTGGTTCTGACTGGTGCTCTTAGCGGGAGCCATCCTGAAGAGGTTGACCACCGTTAGCACATAGGCAGATAAATGAAGTTGAAACCAACGGAATGAAAATTGCAACATAAAGTCTTGACATCCGAACAAAATGAATGAATGCACTTCTCTTGAAGTGGTCACCTCTTCCTAAATTGCGAAGCCACGAAGAATCGGGTAGAAGAGGTACATCAACGAGGGATGGAATCAACATATGACGTCGAAGGAACTCGAATACCACAACTGAAAATAAAACCAAGGGTTGGCTTGCGGAATAAGCCGGAACAAACATATGATAGAAATTTCGTCCGAAGTTTTTGTGGTGGGACCTACACGGGCTCGATCGTACAGCACCATCATGTACAAGGCAGTGCACATGACATACGAAGCGTCCCCGAGTCAGCATAGCCAAGGACTCTTTAAGACACAACGAGACCACTGTAAAATCGATCGTGAATAGGCGAACCACTAGACGTCGAACCCCAATTTCATATCATACATCTGTTGGAAAGATATCCTAAGAGCTACTTGAATTCCCACCTATGAAACTCCCGAAACTTTCCGGTATTGCAATCAGGTGTTGGGGATACTGGGGAAGCATAATGTCTCACCCAAGCTAGCAAATCCTACATCCAGCTGTATCCATCCTTCAACACATAACCAAGAAACCTTCGGAAACCATCTACCTCAACCTTCGAAAAGCATCTGTTATACAAGTTATGGCGATACTCCCGAACTCCCGCCCCAGTACTGGGTGGCGTCGAGGTTATCTCGCCAACGAACTGCATAAAGGAGATTTTTGATGTCGCGCACATATCTCAAGTATACCAGAATTGCAACGATAAAATTATGATGACAACACCTCAGAGCTCAACTCCCCGGGACACTTCCACTAAACCCCTGACAGGAGGCACCAAGACAGTATTCTCATCATAAGCCATCGGAACAAAACCAAGAATCTTGCGTGATCCTAAAAAGAATTTTAGTGAAATTTGAGAAGAGAAGAGACAAAACTCTACGTCAGGATGCCTTACCAGAGCGATGAGGAGACTGAGAAGTAAAAAGAATTCCTAAGCTCTCCGATATATAATTCCTAAGGACTCAAAACATTTTTCAAGACACAACTCGGCTGTTAAAAACAATCAAGCAATAGGGGCTCCTAAGGTCGGGGAAGGCTCTGATTACCAACTTGTAACGCCCTCGATGCGGCTATATCTCCCACGTGTCGAGGCACGACTTAGAGGCATAGCCGTATTGAAAGCAATGTCGCAAGTCGGGAAATCATCACACATCCCATGTACATAAAAATATGAAGGGGAATAACATAGTTGGCTTACACTCGCCACGTCACATCAAAGTACATAAATAACATCCATCATACAAATCACTCATGGCCCGACTACGGCGCCAAAATAGAAAAGACCCCCAACATGCGACAAGGCCCTGAATCTAACCCCGAATAGGCACCACTACTGATCATCAGGAAAAGACACATAGTAACGCTGAGAGTCCTCGTCGTACTCCCACTTGAGCTCGAGCGCACCATCTGGAGCTGTATCATCTGTCCCTGCATCTGGTGTAATAGTAATCTGTGAGCCACAGGGACTCAGCAATCTCGTACTCTCGCGATCAAGACTATTTAAGCTTAATAGGTAGGAAAGGGGTAATGTATAAGTGGAGCTGCAGCAAGCGACTAGCATATATAGTGGCTAACTTATTCGCAAAAGAGAGCGAGAAGAGGAGGTAAAGCACGAGCGAGAAACTAGGGAGCAACCTGCGCAAACATAACTCCAACACCGTGTCCACTTCCCGGACTCCGCCGAGAAGAGGCCATCACGGCAACACACTTAGTTGATTCATTTTAATTAATTAAGGTTCAAGTTATCTACAATCGGACATTAACAAATTCCCATCTGCCCATAACTACGGGCACGGCTTTCGAAAGATCAATCCCTGCAGGGGGTCCCAACTTAGCCCATAACAAGCTCTCACGGTCAACGAAGGAATCGACCTCCACCCAAGACACACCGATCAGACTCGGTATCTCGGTACAACAAGATGATTCGACAGGTCAAAACAAGTCCAGCAACACCGCCCGAATGTGCCGACAAATCCCGATAGGAGCTTCACATATCTCTTTCTCAGGGCACACTCAGATTGTCTAAACTTCTAGTAGGCCAGCCCAGAGTTGCCCCTGGTAGCCACCGGCGGCTGACGGTTTGGACCAACACTCAGAGGAGCACTGGCCCGGGGGGGGGGGGGTTTAAAATAAGATGACCATCGGGCTCCGGAAACCCAAGGGAAAAAGAGGCTAGGTGGCAAATGGTAAAACCAATGTTGGGCATTGCTGGAAAAGCATTAATCAAGGCGAACTATCAAGGGGTTCCCATTATAGCCCAACCGCGTAAGGGACGCAACAATCCGGGAACATAACACCGATATGACGGAAACTAGGGCGGCAAGAGTGGAACAAAACACTAGGTGAGAGGCCGAGCCTTCCACCCTTTACCAAGTATATAGATGCATTAAGATAACATAGCTATATAATGATATCCCAACAAGTAAATAAATGTTCCAACAAGGAATGGCTCCAATCTTCACCTGCAACTAGCAACGCTATAAGAAGGGCCTGAGCAAAGCGGTAACATAGCCAATCAACGGTTTGCTAGGACAAAGGTGGGTTAGAGGCTCAATCATGGCAATTGGGAGGCTGACAAGCAAGTGGTAGGCATCGTAGCATGGGCAAAGCGAAAGAGCGAGCAAACTAGCATAGCAAAGATAGTAGTGATTTCGAGGGTGTGATCATCTTGCCTGCACAGTTGCCAGAGTTGACTAGATCCTCAAAAGCAAACTCAACGGGCTCCTCGTTAGCGAACTCGTCTCCCGGCTCTACCCAACAACACAAACAAGCAACAAGGATACAATCAACCACGTGCAAGGGCAACCAATAACATGCAAAGATGTTATGCTATGCGGAATGCGATGCGGGATGCAAAATGCAAGACGTGACAGGAAATGCATGAACCTGGCCTCAACTTGGAAAACCAAGTGTGCCACTGGATAGAGGGGAAGAAATCCCCTGAAAACGACATAAAGATCATAGGGATCGGAGCTACGGTTTGGAAATGGCAAGCGTTTTACGAAACGAACTGATCTGCGATTTACAGCAAATAGGCTCCTAAATGCAACGAAATGAACATGCTACAGCCACCAAACATGAAAACAAATTGCATGGCAGGGATGTACACAAGATGCTTAACAAATCACTAGGACTGAGCCATAGGCAAATTCATCCATTAAGGGGTTCAAACAAGCATGGCAAAACTAAATAAGCAAAACAGATTTCAGACTTAGCGAAATTAACGCTAGTCTGGAATTTCAGACCACGATGCTCTCTTCGGAGCAGCAAACAAACATGATACAAAACGTGAACATGGCAAGTAAGAACATGGAATGGAGCTACACAACAAGCTTAACAAAACACCCAAAGTGACCTGGGGCCAAAAGGGTTCACAAAATACTCTAGCGAGCGCACGAACATAGATGAAACACAATCAGTTTTCAGACTGAAAAATGAGACTTGCTGAAATTATAACTCACGGAGGCATGTAAACAAGCTCGATGCTCTCAGTATGGTGCAAGTCATGGCAAGGCAAGCATATATCCATAACGAAGGAACAAAATGCTAGCTAGGCATGGCAAGAACAATGGCATAGCATGCATGGATCACTAGCAATAACTCCGGCAAAATCGCAAAAGAGTTCACGATCTTCCCAAATACACAACTATGCAAAAGTTGAGCTCGATTGAGTCAACCTAGGGTGCTCCAACATAACAAGTAAAGACATGGATGGATAAAGCACAATAAGATTAACAAATGTCCCTTACTGATCATCCTCAAAAGAGGCACGGATCACTAGGAAACAAGCTGGACATGTGGCATCATGAACCAAAACATCCCAGACTTTGTGAAAAATCACTAAGTCCCTGAAATCAGCAATCTCAGGTACCCCTCTTTGCAAGCTTGCACAAGACACCACACACATCCTAAAAATGCATGGGTGGCACCTCTGGAAAGAAGACAAAATGCTTAACAATTCATCCCAAAGGGGCACAGGCATATCATGCACACAATAATCATGGCAAAAATGACAAAAGTCAATGTTGAGCTAACGGATTTGCAATTTAACTCACGATGCCTCCTTTAACAGCATTTTGGGAATCAATATGAACTCAAATGCAAATGATGCAATGGAATGAAATGATGTACTCGTCGAGACGAACATTTTGGTATATCATATGTCCAAAACGGAGCTACGGATGCGGAGATATGAGCAGTCAAACATAACATGAAAAAATTAGGGTTAGGGACGAAAGTCAACCGAGTTCAAAATATCTCAGATCCAAATCTGAGAGCACTGTTCATGACGCGGACTTCGAGGTTCGCCGGGATCGTCGGAGTTCATCAGAGATGAAGCCAGAGATGGGGAGGTCGCCGGATCCGGCCGGTCGGAGAGGAAGGAGTGGAGGCCGGTCGCCGGTGGTGCGGGGCCGGCTCGGGTGGCGTGGCCGCCGGGCGAGGCGCCGGGTGGCGAGGGGCTTCGGGGCGGCGGCGACCACCGGGCGGCGGTGGCGACTGACTCCGGCCACCGGCGTCAAGCGGCACGTGGCGGCTCCGGCCGCCGGAGCGGAAGGAGGCGGCGGCGGGCGACGAGGCCTCGGGCGCGGGGAGGCAACCGCCTGGCGGCGAGGCGCGCGGGCCGGGAGGGCCCGATCCGGGCTCTCCGGGCCGGAGGAGAGAGAGAAGCCGGCAGGGACACTTGGCGGGCCCTGGTTGGCTGGGGCGCGGCGGCGGACGTTGTCCGGCCGGAGGCGGACACGTCCGTCGGCGCAGATTTTTTTTGGAGTAGGGTTTGGACGGGGGAGAAGCTACATCCGAATGGAGGGTGTATATATAGGCATAGAGGGAGCTAGGAGAGTCCAAATGAGGTGCGGTTTTCGGCCACGCGATCGTGATCCAACGACCGAGACGATGGAGCAGAGTTTGGTGGGTTTTGGGCCAAATTGGAGGGGTGTTGGGCTGCAACACACACGAGGCCTTTTTGGTCCCTCGGTTAACCGTTGGAGTATCAAACGAAGGCCAAATGACCCGAAACTTGGCAGGCGATCTACCGGTTGTAAACCAAGGCTGCATGGCAAGTCTCGGTCCAATCCGGAAATGTTTAATCCCCACACACGAAAGAAAGCTAGAAATGGCCACCGGAGGAGAACGAAGCGCCGGAATGCAAAACGGACAACGGGGAAAATGCTCGAATGCATGAGATGAACATGTATGCAAATGCAATGCACGTGATGACATGATATGAGATGCATGAAAACGAAAACAACACACGGAGACAAAGACCCGAACCTGAGAGATAAATATAACTTAATGCCGGAAACGGCAAGAGTTGGAGTACAAATTGGGAAAGTCGTATCTAGGGCGTTACAATAATTCATAGGCATTTCTTGACGTCTACTAATATTACCAATTCTTTGACATTCATCACAAGACAGAACAAACTTACGGGCATCCTTGAAGAGAGTAGGCCAATAAAAACCGGATTGCAATTCTTTATGTGCAGTTCTATCCCCAGCATGGTGTCCTCCATAAGCCTCGGAGTGGCACTTGCGTAGGATCTAATTCATGCTCAGGTACACAACGTCTAATAACACCATCTACTCCTTCTTTATAAAGATGTGGGTCATCCCAGAAGTAATGTCTTAAATCATAGAAGAACTTTTTCTTTTGCTGGTATGTGAAATTAGCTGGTATAAATTTAGCAACGATATAATTAGCATAATCAGCATACCATGGAGCAGTATGAGAAGCATTTATGACAGCTAGTTTTTCACCAGGAAAGCTATCATCAATAGGTAGTGGGTCAGCAAGAACATTCTCTAACCTAGACAAGTTGTCTGCAACGGGGTTCTCAGCTCCCTTTCTATCAATAATATGCAAATCAAATTCTTGTAGCAAGAGAACCCATCTAATAAGTCTAGGTTTAGCATCTTTATTTTTTGTAAGATATTTAATAGCAGCATGATCAGTGTGAACAGTTACTTTAGAATCAACAATATAAGGTCTGAACTTATCACAAGCAAATATCACTGTTGAAAATTCTTTTTTTTAGTAGTAGCATAATTTCTTTGGGCATTGTCTAGAGTTTTACTAGCCTATTGAATAAAATTTAATTTCTTATCAACTCTTTGTCCTAAAACAGCCCCTATAGCATAATCACTAGCATCACACATAATTAAAATGGTAAATTCCAATCAGGAGGTTGAACAATAGGTGCAGAAACCAAAGCTTTCTTAAGTATTTCAAATGTTTCTACACAGTCATCATCAAAGACAAAAGGGGCATCTTTTTGTAAGAGATTAGTCAGAGGCCGAGAGATTTTAGAGAAGTCTTTAATGAACCTCCAATAAAAACTGACATGACCAAGGAAACTTCTTATACTTTTAATGTCCTTAGGACACGACATCTTTTCAATAGCATCAACTTTAGCTTTATCAACTTCAATACCTCTTTCAGAAATTTTATGCCCCAAGACAATACCTTCATTAACCATAAAGTGGCATTTCTCCCAATTCAAGACAAGATTAGTTTCTTCATATCTCTGCAAAACTCGATCAAGGTTGCTTAAGCAATCATCAAAAGAAGTCCCATAAACAGAGAAATCATCCATGAATACCTCAACAACCGTTTCACAAAAGTCAGAGAATATAGCAGTCATACATCTTTGAAAGGTAGCAGGTGCATTACCTAAACCAAAAGGCATACGTCTATAAGCAAAGGTACCGAAAGGGCAAGTAAAAGTTTCCTTTTCTTGATCCTCTTTTGACACGGGTATTTGAGAGAAACCAGAATAACCATCTAGAAAGCAAAAATGTGTATGTTTGGATAATCGTTCTAGCATTTGATCAATAAAAGGTAAACGGTAATGATCCTTTTTAGTAGCTTTATTTAATTTGCGGAAATCAATTACCATTCTATAACCTGTAACAATTCTTTGTGGGATCAATTGATCTTCATCATTAGGAACAACATTAATACCTCCCTTCTTAGGGACACAATGGGTAGGACTTACCCACTAACTATCAGCAACGGCATCAATTATACCTACCTTAAGAAGCTTTAGTATTTCTTTTCTTACCACTTCTTTCATCTTAGGATTTAACCGTCATTGGTGATCAACAACTGGTTTAGCATCCTTCTCCATTTTTTTGTGCTGGCAGAGAGTGGGACTAATGCTCTTAAGATCATCAAGAGTATATCCAATAGCAGCACGATGCTTCTTCAGAGTTTTCAATAATTTCTTTTATTCATGCTCTGAAAGGTTAGCACTAATAATAACAGGATATATCTCTTTATCATCAAGATAAGCATATTTAAGAGTATCAGGTAAAGGTTCAAGCTCAAACGCGGGATCACCCTTAGGTGGGGGGGGGCCCAAGTATTTCAACAGGCAAGTTGTGTTTCAAAATAGGTCCCTATTTAAAGAATACTTCATCTATTTCCCTTCTTTCATTCATAGACATATCGTTTTCATGGTCTAGAAAATATTGTTCTAAAGGATCAGTAGGAGGCACGATAATAGAAGCAAGACCAATAATTTCATCTTTACTAGGAAATTCTTTATCATGGGGTTGTCTACGAAATTTAGCAAAATTAAACTCATGAGACATATCCCCTAAACCAACAGAAACAATATCCTTATTGTAGTCTATCTTAGCATTAACAATATTCAAGGAGGGTCTACCAAATATAATGGGACAAAAGTCATCTTGTGGGGAACCAAGAACAAGAAAATTTGCAGGATATTTAACTTTCCCACACAAGACTTCAACATCTCTAACAATCCCAACTGGTGTAATAGTATCTCTATTAGCAAGCTTAATTGTAACATCTATCTCTTCTATCTCAGCGGGTGCAATATCATGCATAATTTCTTTGTATAAGGAATGAGGTATTGCACTTGCACTAGCACCCATATCACATAAGCCATTATAGCAATGATCTCCTATTTTAACAGAAATAACAGGCATGCCTACAACAGGTCTATGTTTATTTTTAGTATCTGGTCTAGCAATTCTAACAGATTCATTGCAGAAGTAAATAACATGCCCATCAATATTATCGGCCAAGAGATCTTTAACCATAGTAACACTAGGTTCAACTTTAATTTGCTCAGGGGGTTTAGGTGTCTTGATATTACTTTTGTTAACCACATTTGAAGCTTTAGCATGATCCTTAATTCTAATAGGGAAAGGTGGTTTCTCAATATAAGCAGTAGGAACAACAGGATCATTATAAGTGATAGTCTTTTCTTCAACTTTAATAGGTTCAACTACTTTTACTTCAATGGGAGGATTATATTTAAACCACTTCTCCTTAGGGAGATCAACATGAGTAGCAAAGGATTCACAGAAAGAAGCTACTATCTCAGAGTCAAGTCCATATTCAATGCTAAATTCACAGAAAGCATCGGTATCCATAAAAGATTTAACACAATCAAACTTAGGTGTTATACCTGACTCCTTACCTTCGTCGAGGTCCCAATCTTCAGAGTTGCGTTTAAGTCTTTCCAATAAATCCCATTTTTATATATTCTGAAACGTGCTCCCATGAAGTTTCAGGACTTTTGGAGATGTGCAGAATAGGTCTCTAATATTTTCTCCTTTTCCAGCCCAGAATGCCATCTGCCGGCATTCCCCCTCTTCATGTAAACCTTGTAAAATAAGAGAGAATAGGCATAAGTATTGTGACATAATGTGTAATAACAGTCCATAATGCAATAAATATCGAAGTTGTTTCCACTTAAACAGACGGGCCTGCTTGCTGGGTCGCTGACGCGTGGGGCCCAGCGGCAGGCCGTCTTCAACCTCCCGTGTGTGCGCGACATGAGACAGACGAGGTGCTTGATAGCGACTTCTGGCCCTACAGGGCATCTCCGGCGATGCTTCGTCCACCGGCATGCTCAGGAGAGAGAGAGAGAGGCACATCCAACCACTACTAGGAAAAGGGCTATAGATGGAATTGACACTAATGGCGCACCAGACATGTGGTGCGCCATTACTATATACTAATGGTACACCATGTGTTGGTGCGCCATTAGTGTGCAAATACTAATGGCGCACCACATCCACGGTGCGCCATTAGTAATTTTTTTTAATTTTTTCAAAACTACTAATGGCGCACCATGGGAGTGGTGCGCCATTACTAGTTGAACTAGTAATGGCGCACCACATCCACGATGCGCCATTGCTAGTTGAACTAGTAATGGTGCACCACATCCACGATGCGCCATTAGTAATTTTTTTAATTTTTTCAAAACTACTAATGGCGCACCGTGGGAGTGGTGCGCCATTAGTAACTTGGCCCAAACATTCGCCCGAATGCACCCCCCCTGTGGACCGCCTTTTCAGTTTCAAAAAAATAAAAGAAAATGATAGAAATGTCAAAAAAATAAAAGAAAATAAGATTCCCATGTGATATGTGGTCTAGTTGTTAGCAAAATTTACAAACATGAATTTTTGACTTTTTTGCAAAATCTCTCGAGAATTTGTAAAAATGGGCATAACTTTTGCGTACGAACTCGGATGAAAAAGTTTTTTATATGAAAAATCATCTACTCGAAAAGTTACATCCGAATTTAACTGGGGGTACCCCGTTAAACATTTTCAAAATCCTCAAAAACCTAACAGAAAAAAAGATACGGGGCTTTTAAGATTTGGAGAGGCAAAAAAATTCAAAAAAAAATCAAACTTACTAATGGCGCACCTGCCCATGGTGCGCCATTAGTATCTTCCCGCCTTCAAAATTCAAAATAAATCAAAAAAATAAAAAAAAAAGTTAGTAATGGCGCACCTGCCCACGGTGCGCCATTACTATGCCGTATATATGGCTGGGCGTGGTCCTCTCCTCCTTACCTCTTCATTCTTCTCCTCCACTCCACCTCTCCTCCACTCCATCTCCTCCTCTCCTCCACTCCATCTTCCCTTCTCTCCTACACCATACTACCCTCCTCTTCTCCGGCGACCTCCTCCTCCTCCTCCTCTCCGGCGACATCCTCCTCCTCTCTGGCGACCTCCTCCTCCTCTCCTTTCCTCCCCTCCCCTCACGGTTTCTCCTCCCTCCTCTCCGGTGAGCTCCTCCTCCCTCCTCTCCGGTGAGCTCCTCCTCCCTCCTCTCCTCCCATTCTCTCATGGTTTCTCCTTCCTCCTCTCCAATGCTTTGGTGAACTCCTCTCCGGTGACCTCCTCCTCCTCTCCGGCGATGTAGGCGAGCGCCTCTCCGGTGACCTCCTCCTCCTCCTCTCCGGCGAACTCGTCTCCGGCAAAAGAACACGGCAAAAGAACATACAAGATCCAAAAATAGGAACAAAATTTGAAATAATATCGTGCCAAAAAAGGAGCAAAAAATGAGCAAAAATGGGCAAAAAATCACGATCCAGATCCAAATTCGAAATTCAAAAATAGCAATGGCACACGGTGGGGGTTAGACGGTGCGCCACTACTATTTTCCCGCCTTCAAAATTCAAAAATACTAATGGCGCACCGTGGCCTATACTAATGGCGCGCCAGTGACCTATACTAATGGCGCACCATGGCCTATACTAATGGCGCACCAGTGGTGCGCCATTAGTAAAAAATACTAGTGGCGTGATACTAATGGTGCACCAGTGATGCGCCATTAGTAGGCAGAACTGGTGCGCCATTAGTAGCCCTTTTCCTAGTAGTGAATGGGGTACTCCATGGGTGCTGGGGCGGTCGTACATGAGCAGCGCATCGCTCGTGGCGGACAGATACGACAGTGAGAATGGGGTGTGGCACCGCAACCATAGAGGGGGAGAAAAGGAGCGGGGAGAGCTTCATGATGGCGGTGGCGATGTGCTGTGTACACAAGGTAGAAAGGAGGAGGTCAGGGTGGGACGAATTTGGGCAGAGGCCGGCGGCGGCACTTCGGCCATGGAGGAGGATGGAGAGCACGGGAAGAGGGTTGGCTAGGCCGAGGGGGGATCTAGGAGGGACATGGGGTAAATGGAGTGGAGAGGAGGGCTTGTAACAACCTTATATGGGTGCGACCAGGTGAATCGTAGGCGGAGCTCATGGCCATGGCCCGGGGGGTCGCCAGAGGCCAAACGGGTGCTCTGGGGTGTGCTTGGGGTGCTCATGAGCATGGTCTAGGTCGAGGAGAATGTGAGGGGGAGTAGGGAGCGCTCCTGGCGGGCCCCGAGCTCGCATGCCCACTGGCTGAGCTAAGCGACGTCGGGCATGGGCAGCAGGTGGTGAGAGAGGGAGCGATAAGGGGGCCTACATGGCCGATGGGCTGCCGACATCAAGGGACTCGACTGGGCACGGGAGAGCCCCGAGGTGGTCGGGGGACGCAGCGTCAACGGTCGCCTGCTCTGCCATGCGCTCCAGAGCGCGCCTTTGGCCGACATCTGCAGCTTTCTCACTCCCTCGTGTGTCCACTTGCGTCTTGAGGCTGTAGGGGGAGTGGGCAAAATCCGTGGAGAGCCTTGGATGCTCTGAAAGGCTGAGGGGAGACAGGGAGGCTAAGAGAGAGAGGGAAAAAGCTACTGTCCAAAGAAGAAAAATGGGGTTCTACCCACCTTCATCATGGCTCCTTGCTGCAGGAGGTAAAGGAGGACTAGGTGAGGTTGTGGTAAAAATCTTAGCTCAAGGAGATTAGTGGAAATGGCCCAAACTTAGAATTTGAGATTTGGTCAGAAGGTGTTTTTCTTGGTTTGGGCTAGTTTCCCTCATATACTGCTTGCTCCACTTGACAGGGTTGATGGCCATGATCATGTTACACTATGGTACAAATTTGATCTCATTCGGAGAAACTTGCCCATGTAACCTTTTGAGACCAAAGAAATGTGTATAAACTATTTTGGCTAGATCTAATCATGTTAACTTGTTCTCCTTGACGCACCACTTGGCTTAGATGTAATATTAGACCATTTGAGCAGGTGTACCAAGTTTGAGCACAATTGGACATGTTTGGTAGTGCAAAGTTGTTCAAACTTGGAAAAGGACAGAAATCGTTTTGAGAGGGTTTGATGGGGTTATACTATCCTCCATGACATGAGACTTGGCAAGATCATAAAATAGGGCAATTGTGACAAGTTAAATTTTTATTTGTTTTAATGGAGAATATTTCCTTTGTAAATATTTCAAAAGCTTGAAATATCCAAAAAGGGTTTTTGAGGGATTTGACCAACATTTTGGTCATGAACATGTGTTGAAACTCATATATATGGACAATATGTGTCCACCGAGTCTCCCTAAATTTCCTCGAATATTTTTGAAACATTAAAATAATTTTAACCTATTAAATACCATTTCTGGCCTTAAGAAAAAGGCATTAAATAAAATATAAAAATAACTTTTAAAATAATTTTTTTGTGGTTTTAGGGTGTCATATGGCTAATAGAATTCAAATATAATTTTTGAAATATTTTTCACAACCCAAATTAAGTACTTGTAGTTCAAGCCTTAACTGAGGAGTTTTGGGAAAACCTAATTTAGAAAATATTTTTTGGCCAAATTATTTTTGCAAGAAAATACTTTTAGGTCTTATACACATGGCATGATCATTGGGCAAAGTTTCAGAAGAAGGGGAAATAGTACAAGAGTTGGCAGATTTATTTGATTTTTAGAGCATTTCCGAACAATAAACAAAATCCAAATCAAAGCAGAGGCCAAATCAACATAAAAGTTTTTGTTGGATCAAATTTTTATGCCTAAATAATCCTAAATGTTGTGGCATGAAAATCAGGGTGTGACAGACCTACCCCCTTACAAGAATCTCATCCCCGAGATTCCTAAACAAGGTTTTAAAGAGATAGGGGAATTCGAATCTGATGTAGTCTTCACGTTCCCATGTTGCTTCTGCTTCTATGTGGTTTCTCCACTGAACCTTGAAGTACTTGATTGTGCGGCTTCGCATGCATGGTTCCGCCTCATCCAAGATGAAAATGGGTCTCTTGCGGTAGGTTAGATCAGGCTGGAGGTCGATGGCCTAGTAATCGATGTCCTTGTAGAGATCGGGCTTGTCAGGAACCATGAGACACTTCTGGAGTTGTGACACCTGGAGAACGTTGTGCATATCAGATAGTTCTAGTGGTACCTCCAGTTGGTAACTGACTTCTCCTCGTCTTGCGGTGATCTTGAAGGGGGCTAATAAATCTTGGTGCGAGCTTTCTTTTGTCGTGGAAATGCTTCGTTCCCTTTGAGAGGAGTGACCCACAAGTACACATGGTCTCCGACAGTGAAGTTTACTTCCCTACGACGGGTGTCAGCGTATCTCTTCTGCCTCGACTTGGTAGCCTTCAGTCGTTCTCGGATTAGCTAAAGTTGCTCTTCGGCTTCACAGGGAACGTAAAGTGCAAAGACTAAATCTTCTCTGGTCTCCGATCAATTGAGGGATGTGAGACACTTGTGTCCATGCAACACGTCAAATGGTGCCATTTGATAACTATGTATAGGAGAACTCGACAAAAAAGGGAGGAAATCTTCCCATTTAGGTCCATATGCTGAGACTCAAGCTCGGAGCATGTCTTCGAGTATCTGATTTACTCACTCTGTCTGCCCTCCGGTAAGCGGGTGGGAAGTCATACTGAAGGACAACTTGGTCCCCACGGCTTCTTTGAATTTCTTCCAGAACCTCGAGGTAAACTGGGTACCTTCATCTCATACAATCTCCTTAGGGATTCTGTGTAGGCTCACAATTCGGTTGAAGTAAAAGGGTGGACATCTGGTTGCCGTTGGTCGGGCAATACTAGAGAATCCTTCCACGAACTTGTGGTAGTGTCCCGCAATGTTGGGGAACGTAGTAATTTCGAAAAATTTCCTACGCACACGCAAGATCATGGTGATGCACAGCAACGAGAGGGGAGAGTGTTGTCTACGTACCAACGCAGACCGACTGCGGAAGCGATCACACAACGTAGAGGAAGTAGTCGTACGTCTTCTTCCCGATCCGACCGATCCAAGCACCGTTACTCCGGCACCTCCGAGTTCTTAGCACACGTTCAGCTCGATGACGATCCTCGGGCTCCGATCCAGCAAAGCGTCGTCGAAGAGTTCTGTCAGCACGACGGCATGGTGACGATCTTGATGTACTACCGACGCAGGGCTTCGCCTAAGCACTACAACGGTATGATCGAGGTGGAATTTGGTGGCAGGGGGCACCGCACACGGCTAAGGAACGATCTCAAGGATCAACTTGTGTGTCTTGGGGTGTCCCCTGCCCCCGCATATAAAGTTTGGAGGAGGGGGGCTGGCCGGCCAGAGAGAGGGAGGCGCAGGGGGAGTCCTACTCCTACCGGGAGTAGGACTCCCCCCTCCAATCCTATTCTAACTAGGACTCTCAAGGGGGAAAGGAGAGAGAGGGGGGGCCGGCCCCTTCTCCTAGTCCTACTAGGACTTGGGGAAGGGGGGGGGGGGCGCCGGCCAGCTGTGGGCTGCCCCTTTTCTCTTTTCCACTAAGGCCCAATAGGCCCATTAGTCTCCCGGGGGGTTCCGGTAACCCTCCCGGTATTCCGGTAAAATCCCGATTTCACCCGGAACACTTCCTATGTCCAAACATAGGCTTCCAATATATCAATCTTTACGTCTCGACCATTTCGAGACTCCTCGTCATGTCCGTGATCTCATCCGGGACTCCGAACAACCTTCGGTACATCAAAATGCATAAACTCATAATAACTGTCATCGTAACGTTAAGCGTGCAGACCCTACGGTTCGAGAACAATGTAGACATGACCGAGACACGTCTTCGGTCAATAACCAATAGCAGGACCTGGATGCCCATATTGGCTCCCACATATTCTATGAAGATCTTTATCGGTCAGACCGCATAACAACATACGTTGTTCCCTTTGTCATCGGTATGTTACTTGCCCGAGATTCGATCGTCGGTATCAAATACCTAGTTCAATCTCGTTACCGGCAAGTCTCTTTACTCATTCCGTAATACATCATCTCACAACTAACATATTAGTTGCAGTGCTTGCAAGGCTTATGTGATGTGCATTACCGAGAGGGCCCAGAGATACCTCTCCGACAATCGGAGTGACAAACCCTAATCTCGAAATACGCCAACCCAACATCTACCATTGGAGACACCTGTAGTACTCCTTTATAATCACCCAGTTACGTTGTGACGTTTGGTAGTACCCAAAGTGTTCCTCCGGTAAACGGGAGTTGCATAATCTCATAGTTATAGGAACATGTATAAGTCATGAAGAAAGCAATACAACATACTAAACGATCGGGTGCTAAGCTAATGGAATGGGTCATGTCAATCAGATCATTCAACTAATGATGTGACCTTGTTAATCAAATAACAACTCTTTGTTCATGGTTAGGAAACATAACCATCTTTGATTAACGAGCTAGTCAAGTAGAGGCATACTAGTGACACTCTGTTGGTCTATGTATTCACACATGTATTATGTTTCCGATTAATACAATTCTAGCATGAATAATAAACATTTATCATGATATAAGGAAATAAATAATAACTTTATTATTGCCTCTAGGGCATATTTCCTTCACGCAAGTCCCAGGAAATTCCTAACCTCTGTGATGGTGGTTGGGGGTTGTCACTGGGTCACATCTTCAATCTTCGCAGGGTCTACCGATAATCCTTCTTCAGTCAGGACATGACCCAAGAATCCAACCTTGTGTAGCCAAAACTCACACTTTCTAAATTTGGCGTACAGTTGATGCTCTTGAAGCTTGTCCAAGACCAGTCTCAAATGTTGCGCATGCTCTTCTTCCGTGTTCGAGTAGACAAGTATGTCATCAATAAGGATTACAACAAACTTGTACAAATACTCCGTGAAGACTTTGTTCATTAGGTACATGAAGTAATCTAGGGCATTGGTTAACCCAAATGACTGTGTACTCGTACAGGCCATTCCAGTTACAAATGTCATCTTCGGAATGTCTTGAGGTCCGATCTTCGGCTGATAGTACCTAGGTCGGAGATCAATCTTGGAGAACACTTTGGCTCCATTCAGCTGATCAAACATGTCTTCAACCTTGGAAAGTGGATACTTTTTCTTGATTATGACTTCTAAGGGAGCGATAGTCAACACACGGTCGGATGGCACCGTCCCTCTTTTTCACAAACAGAAAGGTGATCCCCAAGGTGACACACTAGTGCAGATAAATCCTTTCCTCAACTGCTCGGCCAGTTGCTTCTTCAATTTTGCCAACTCCTTCGATCCCATCCTATAAGGCTTGTTATAGATGGGTCATGCTCCATGCATGAGCTTAATAATGAACTCGATGTCATGGTCAGGAGGCATTCCCGATATTTCATTAGGAAAGGCATCGGGGTACTCACATACTACTTGGCACTTGCTCCAATCCAACTTCTGACAGATAGTTGACTTGGGTGACTTGACCAGAGGAGGGGTTGGATGTAAACTTAACTTCGACCCCTTGGGCATTGGTGCGGGTGACAGTCTGGCTGGCACAGTCTAACATGCCATGATGCTTGATGAGCCAATCCATTCCTAAGATCACATCTAGTCCTCAAGAAGATAGGGTCTGCTAGGAGCTCAACTCCGTTAATGATGATGCCAACTCTTCTACACCCTATATTGGTCATCACCTTCATTCCTGGAGTTAGTAGTCTCAATGAAGGTTGGAGGTGCATGCTTCTAGAATCTGGCCAGGGTGGAATTTCTGTTGCCATTTCTTGACTGTTGTGGTTTGCTGGGAACAGCTTGTGCGATCATCTGGGACGACTACAGTGTTAGCTTGGCATTACTCTCGGAAGACTTGGGAAGTTGGGCCATGTTTAGGTTCTTTAGGTAAAGGTGGTGGTGGAGCTTGTCCGTAGCCCAGATCCTGGTTCGCTTCTACTTGGGCGGTGCCTCCGGTTTCTAGTTGTCTAGCGGTGCTAGTGCAAGTTTCAACCAGCATCTGGTTCGAGCGGCCAAGAAGTCTCATGAATGCGATAGATGAGAGATAAATCAATATAGATTGGGTTCCTAGTAAGGGGGTTGGTACGACGTGAGTTGTTTACGCAAAGGCCGGAAGGGCCAAATAAATCATTTAAAAACAAAGGGGTGATGTAGTTGTTCACAAGTTCCTAGAGGGAAAGTGTGACTTCCATCAAAACGCAAAAACAAACACAGCCAAAGCATGGTTTCGTCTAAACCATTTCAGGGACTCAACTTCTCAAAGGGGATACACGACCTATCCTACCTTAGGGGTTACAGACTAGCATATCCTAGTCTCGAATGGTGCCTATGTGGTGGAATGTTTGGTCGCGTAGTCTGGCTCTTCTGGGCCTTCCTCCTCCTCGCCATTTGTCTAAGCTTCTTAGTCTCTCAAGGGAGTAGGGGGTTGGAGGAACTCAACATGGCGTTTCTTTACCCGTGGTGTGGAGAAGAGCTTACGGTAAGCCTTTACCATCAATCAGTGTTGCTGCCTTGACGGCGAGAACCATTGTTGTCTTCCAAGGTCACTTAAAAACTAGCTTGTCGGGGAGTGATTTTCCTTCATGACTAATTCCATATGGCACTCCGTCTTGGTGTCGTCAACCCAGTGCTCATGGTAGGTCACAGTGGGGCTCGATGAAACTGGCACTTCTAGAGGCTACCCTAGAGAAGTGGGGGAAATCCAGTGGTCAGGAGGTCTTCGGGTTTAGCGGGAATTTTTGAAAGTTTTCAAGGGGAGAGGTTAATAAGGAGAAAACAATCTTAGGTATAGTGGGTTTGGAAAATCTCAGAAAATTAAAGAAGTATGTATAGTTTTGAAAAATAGTGATAGTTTTGAAAATAGTTTAATCCTAACTAACGACCATGCTAACTAAGGCTTCCTATAGTCAGGATGGCTCTGATACTAGCTCTGCAGGGACCCCGGCCTACACAGTCGAAGCCACGGATTGCACATGCATAGTGGTCCCAAGGATCAGTGCTCACTCTACACAGCATATTGAATATCAAGAGTTTACATCCATTTCATAATGTCTTACACAAATAGGACTATTATGGTCAAGTCTTACATAGATAAAGCCTCAAGGGCTAAACTTCTAATAAAACAAAGCAGCGAAAATCTTCTACGATGTCTTGGACCCATGCCATCTGCCTTATGATAGAACAAGTGTTAGCTAATCCTTATGTAGGAGATGGAACCGAACATCCTGATATGCACTTGATATATGTGGAACAAATTTGTGGATTGTTTAAGCTTGCGGGTTTACCCAGAGATGAAGTAAAGAAGAAGGTTTTCCTTTTATCTTTGAAGGTAAAAGCATTGGAATGGTATAGGCTATGCGATCATATTGGATCTTGGAATTGGAATCGATTGAAATTGGAGTTCCACCAAAAAAATTATCCTATGCATCTAGTTCATCGTGATCGGAATTACATATATAATTTTTGGCCTCATGAACGAGAAAGTATCGCTCTAGCTTGGGGGAGCTTAAGTCAATGTTATATTCATGCCTCAATCATGAGCTCTCAAGAGAAATTATTATTTAGAATTTTTATGCTCGGCTTCCTCATGATGATCAATCCATACTAGACACTTCTTGTACTGGTTCTTTTATGAAGAATACTATTGAATTCCGGTGGGATCTTTTGGAAAGAATTAAACGCAACTCTGAAGGATGGGAACTCGACAAAGGCAAAGAGTCAGGTATTAAGCTTAAGTATGATTGTGTTAAATCTTTTATGAATACCGATGCTTTTCAAAAGTTTAGCACTAAATATGGACTTGACTCTGAGATAGTAGCCTCCTTTCATGAATCATTTTCTACTCATGTTGATCTCCCTAAAGAGAAGTGGTTTAAATATCAACCACCTATTAAAGAAGAAATTAAAGAACTTGTACTAGCTAAAGAAGAAACTATACTTTATAATGTTGATTTAGTTGTTCCTACTGCTTATATCGAGAAACCACCTTTCCCTATTAGGATAAAGGAACATGCTAAAGTATCAACTGTGGTCAACAAAAGTTATAATAGAACACCTAAACCTGGTGAACAAATTAAAGTAGAACCTAGTGTTGCTGTGGTTAAAGACCTCTTGGAAGAAAATATAGATGGTCATGTTATTTACTTCTATAACGAAGCTAATACAATTGTCAACCCAGATAGAACGGATAATGGACATGTTGTTGGCATGCTCGTTGTCTCAGTTAAAATAGGAGATCACTATTATCATGGTTTATGTGACATAGGTTCTAGCGTGAGTGATATTCCTTATTCCTTATATCAAGAAATTATGAATGACATAGCACCTGTGGAGATAGAAGACATAGATGTTACTATTAAACTTGCTAATAGAGACGCTATATCAACAATTGGGATTGTTAGAGATGTTGAAGTCATGTGTGGGAAAATAAAATACCCTACTGATTTTCTTGTTCTTGGTTCCCCACAAGATGACTTTTGTCCCATTATCTTTGGTAGAACTTTCATGAACATCGTTAATGCTAAGATAGACTGCGAGAAACAAACTGTTGGTGTTAGTTTTGGTGATGAATCTCATGAGTTTAATTTTTACAAGTTTAGTAGAAAGCTTCATGAAAAGGAATTGCCTAGTAAGGTTGAAATAATTGGTCTTGCTTCTATTGTTGTGCCTCCTACTGATCCTTTAGAGAAATATTTGCTAGACCATGAAAATGATCTACATATGCATGAAATAAATGAAATAGATAAGATTTTCTTTGAACAACGTCCTCTGCTTAAACACAATTTGCCTATTGAAACTCTAGGAGGTCCTCCTCCACCTAAAGGTGATCCTGTGTTTGAATTAAAACAATTTCCAGACACTTTGGAATATGCTTATCTTTATGAAAAGAAGATATATCCTGTTATTATTAGTGCTAACCTTTCAGAACATGAAGAAGAAAGATTGTCGAAAGTTCTAAGGAAGCACCGAGATGCTATTGGATATACTCTTGATGGTTTAAAGGGCATTAGTCGCACTCTATGTCAGCACAAGATTAATATGGAACCTGATGCTAAACCCATTGTTGATCATCAACGTCGATTAAATCCGAAGATGAAAGAAGTGGTAAGAACGGAAATATTAAAACTTCTGGAAGTAGGTATAATCTATTCTATAGCTGATAGTAGATGGGTAAGTCATGTTCATTGTGTTCCTAAGAAAGGAGGTATTACTGTTGTTCCTAATGATAAGAATGAACTCATTCCACAAAGAATTGTTACAGACTATAGAATGGTAATTGATTTAAGAAAATTAAATAAATCAACTAGAAAAGGCCATTACCCTTGGCCTTTTATTGATCAAATGCTAGAAAGATTATCTAAGCACACACATTTTTGCTTCCTTGATGGATATTCTGGTTTTTCACAAATACCTGTTTCTCAACCTGATCACGAAAAGACCACTTTTACTTGTCCCTTTGGAACTTATGCTTATAGACGTATGCCTTTTGGTTTATGCAATGCACCTACTACCTTTCAAAGATGTATGACTGTGTTGGTGGGAAACGACACCTATGGGGTCACTGGGATCCCTTCTACGGTTGGCAGGCGCGGGGTTGTGTGAAGAGCGGGTCTGGCGGTCAGCACAAAAATCGTTTACCCAGGTTTTGGGCCATGGGGACGCGTAGAACCCTAGTCCTGCTTGTCTATGTAGTGAGGTTTTCTTGTGTTCTTGAACTAGCTGTAGTGGCTCTCTAGTCCAAAAGATCTGAATCCCCCTCCTGAACACCTCGGGACTCCTTTTATATACAAAAGGGGTTGCCACAGTGGCACACAAGAGGTGGAAAGGTGTACAGGGGCTGAGTCTATCCCCTGGCATCGCCGGACAAATGCAATAAATGCGTTGCCGACGTGCCCCTCTCGCTTTATTGGGGACGGCAAAGAAGCGCGTCCCAGCTGTCGTTGCCTCGCCTGGCTCTGACGCGCGTCCAAGCTGACAAGGCGTCGTTGCACCATGTTGGCTAGCTGCTGGGCTGGCGTGGTGGTGGAGCCTTCACGAAGATCTGCATGCCACCACGCAGGTGCTTGCTGAGTTGGTGTAGAGGCCGCGCGCTGCCACACAGGCGTCTGCTCAGCTGGTCGAGCTGGCAGCTGTATGGGAGCGATGGTGGAGGTTTTGGCAAACGCGGGTCTGGCTGCGGCCCCGTAGGTGTCCTCGGCAAGGGTCTTGCCGAGGGCCCGGCAAGGGTCTCGTCGCGGCACCGCGGTCGTCCCCGGCAAGGACCTTGTCGGGGGTCTCGTGGATTTCCATGGCAAGGATCTCGCCAAGGATCATCGTCTTTTTCTTTCCATCTGATCTTGTGTGTCTATGATCTCTACAAAGATCTGCATGACACCATGAAGGTGCCTCCCGAGCCTTGGTTCCAATATGGCGTAGGAACCCCTTAGGCTGGAGGGTGGCATGCTCTGCTGGCGTCAGGCAAGTTGCCTCAGCAGGGATCTTGCCGAGGCTGCGGAAGCCACCCCAGCAAGAGTCTTCTGGGGGTGTCCATCTCGCCCTCTTGCTCTCTTTGCGTCTCTGGTCTTGGCGTTGCTCTGGCATCCCTGCCCTGCTTAGTGTGACCGTGGGCGCGGCTTTGACTGCCCGTGCACAAGTTAAGGGGTGCAAAAGGAGAGGCCCTACTTTTGTACACCGACAGACTGCTATATTCTCTGACTTCTGTGAAAAGATTGTTGAGGTTTTCATGGGAGATTTCTCTGTTTATGGGAAGTCTTTTGATGATTGTTTAAGTAATCTTTATCGAGTTTTGCTGAGATGTGAACAAACAAATCTTGTCTTGAATTGGGAGAAGTGCCACTTTATGGTTAATGAAGGTATTGTCTTGGGTCATCAAATTTCTAAAAGAAGTATTGAAGTGGACAAAGCTAAGGTTGATGCAATTGAGAAAATGCCATGTCCTAAAGATATCAAAGGTATTCATAGTTTCCTATGTCAGGTTGGTTTCTATAGGAGATTTATCAAAGACTTTTCTAAAATTTCTAGGGCTCTTACAAACCTTTTGCAAAAGGATGTTCCTTTTGTTTTTGATGATGATTGTTTAGAAACCTTCAAAACACACAAGAAAGCCTTAATTTCTGCACCTATTGTTCAACCACCTGATTCGAACTTGCCTTTTGAAATTATGTGTGATGCTAGTGGTTATGTTGTTGGTGTTGTTCTAGGACAAAGAGTTGATAAGAAACTGAATGCTATTCATTATGCTAGTAAAACTCTAGATAGTGCTCAATGAAATTATGCCACTACTGAAAAAGAATTCCTAGCAGTGGTGTTTGCTTGTGATAAATTTAGATCTTACATTCTTGATTTAAAAGTTATTGTTCACACCGATCATGTTGCTATAAAATTTATTATGGAAAGAAAGATGCTAAACCTAGACTTATTCGATGGGTTCTCTTGCTACAAGAATTTGATTTACATATCACTGATAGAAAATGTCAGGACCCCGATTCCAAGCCACATCGATCTAGCCGGTAACACCTCATATCACTTTGCGGCCTCACGCACGGTATCCCACGGGTGTCGCCTTACCATGGCCCGGGACCGTTTGCGCCTTTTGGCTCACGTATATGATAGTGTCGCTAGCATCCATATGACAGAGAACCCGGGCCGACATGGCTAGTTGTGAACCCAAAGTGGCACAGACCTATGGAGACAGGCATACATGAATCACATTCGAGCATGCCGGTCATCAGCGAGTGATTCCGGGCTGTAGCACTGGGCTAACAGGACTCCGGGGAACCCGGGCTGTAGCAGGCTAGGCAGGACTCCGGAAGTTACCGCGTGACATTTCCCCAAAGGGACAGACATAGGAACGAAGTGAATCACATGCCGGCAAGTCAAGTGTCCTGAGCAGTAGTGCTGGGCTAGCAGGACTCCGGGGAACCGGGCTGTAGCGGACTACTATGGCTCGAGGAGCACTAGACTACATTTCCCCATAAGAAAGGCTGCCAAGGATAAACAACTAGATTGTCGGATCCCACTCATACCAAGCATTTCAATCATACACACAATATGCCCGATATGAGTACATACAACATGGCATCACAACAAAACTCTACAACTCAAGTACTTTATTTAAAGGCTCCAGGGAGCCATACATAACATGTTCATACAGATAGGGGTCACATGACCCGTCACTCAAGTCATACAATCATACAAGCACATGCGGAAGCAACTAGTCTGAGTACAGACTCTAGAAAGAAAGAAGGCTTCTCGAAGCCTATCTATCTACATAGGGCCCTCCATGGCCGGGATCACCACCTGGGTGGCTAGTCACACGTCGACGTCAAGGTCTACATAGAACCCATCGGAGGGGGCGGTGTTGTCGTCTGAAAACAGTAATTAAACAAACATGAGTACAAAGTTACTCAGCAAGTCTTACAACAGGACCTACTGTACATGCTCATTCTCAAGAAGATGGTGGGATTAATGCAGCAAGCCAGCTTTGACTCTTGGCTAAACTATCCTATGGAACTTCACTAGTAAAATAGTTTTCGCACACGAGTCCACTACTCACCAACACAATACTCCACCGTGGATCCTCCCTCGTCATCCTACGAGAGGGCCATCCTCGGTACTCACACTTATCTTGAGTCTTTTAGTAGTATCCATTTACTTGTCTATGAACTGTTATAGGTAACCAAGTAGTCCTTTACCGCGGACGCAGCTATTCGAATAGTTTTATACCCTGCAGGGGTGTACTTCGTCATACATGCTTTCACCACTTACCGCCGTCTACACGACATGTACTCGGCAACCTTCAAGCGGAAGCCAAGCGAGGGTATCGGCCACGGCCTACCTAAACACCTAAGTCTCTAGTCTAGGTTTATCGCCTATCCAGGTTCCATCCGCAAGGAGTCCGGCCGAGGTTTCCACATACGGCCCCGAACGATGTGAACAGGGTTCCCGAGACACCAAACGGGTGACTCGGTACACCGTGCCACGATGTATCTACCGCAACATAGCCCACCCCTAGGTTCAGCGCTACACACGGCCGCCAACACATAACCTAGAAGCACCAGAAACTATTTGCAACTCCTGGACAGAGTACTAGGGTGATTAAGAAGCCGAGAGGGTCCATTGGTTTCGTGCCCAATGTACGGTAGTAACTGCATCTTAGACCACACATATAGATCTCAGTTCTTATGGACGGTCTCAATGAAACAACCCACCATGTACTCCTACATGGCCTCTCATCGATACCTTTACCAAAACATGTTCAACACATCCCTCACATTACCGGCATAAGCATTTCACCCTAGCCCATCACCCAGATGAACCAGACCTGACACAACTCTAAGCATAGCAGGCATAGCAAGGTAGAAATCACATACATGGCTCAATCAACTCCTACACATGCTAGTGGGTTTCATCTAGTTACTTTGGCAATGACAGGTCATGCAGAGGATAAGGGTTCAACTACCGTAGCACACAACAGTTTGAATCGCGTTGTCTTAATGCAGTAAACAAGAGCAGAAGCGAGAACATGGGTTTGTATCGGAATGATCAATGGATGCTTGCCTGATGGAGTGGTAGCGGGATACCGCCCTTCAGTTGGATACTCGTGAATATCCTCGATGGAAGAACCTACCATGGAGAACACATCGGAACACAATCAACACATGACGATATGCAACAATATGATGCATGCTATGACATGGCAATATGATTGTGTCTTGGCCTAATGCAAGCTAAAATAGGAAGGGATGAACTCATTTGAATCAAAGATTCAAATATTAGCTCATTAAACATGGCATTTATAGTGCATTACCTTATTCTGCTTAAACAGCAAGGTAAACTTGTTTTGTCATGCATGAAACCATTACAGATGGATAGATTGAATTTTTCTGATAATTTTTCATATATAAATTATTTCATTTGGAGTTACGGTTGAATTTCTATGAATTTTTGAAGTTTGAACTATTTTCTGGAACTTCCTGAATAAAAATAATTCCAGAAATTCAATTACTGCATCAGCATTGCGTCATGCTGACCTCAGTAGGTCAAAGGCGCCAGCCCAGGTCAAACCTGACTGGTGGGCCCCTTCTGTCAGCCTCTCAGTTAATTAGCAGAATTAGATTAACACCAATTAGCTGTCAGTGGGGCCTGGGCCCACATGTCAATGACTAATTTAATTAAAATTAATTAAAACTAAACCTAAATTAGTTAACAGGCCGGCCCCACCTCTCATAGACTCAGGGGGGGTCTACCCGGGCCCACCCAGGGGTCCAACTGGGTCAACTCGCCGGCGGCTCGACGTCGGCGAGGCCCGAGACGGCGGAGGGCTTCGAAAAACGCCCTCAGGCGACCAAAACGACGGCGGAGATGTGCTACGCGATGCGGGGAGCGAGCCGCATCGTTTGGTGGTGGTAGTTGGGCTTGGGGTGACCGGAAACGACACCGGCGACGACCTTGGCGGTCGCCGGAGTTCGGGCGAGGTTGGTTTCGAGGCTACGGTGCACGGGAGGAAGAGCTGGTGGTGGCTATGGGTTCCTGGTGCTGCGCTGAGCATGGTGGTGTGCCCGGCTTCAAGCCACAGTGGCTCTGGCCATGACGGCGACGAGGCACGGCGCCGGCGAGCTTCGGCCGTGGTGGAAATCGGAGCTAGGGGACGGAAACGGAGGGGGCGAGCACGGGGAAAGAAGCAGGAGCTCACAGGGAGTGCAGCGGTGGTCTCAGCGGGCTCGGGGACGGGCTGGAGAAGAGGTGCGGTCTCCGGCGATCTCGGATGCCCGAGGTTGAAGACGAGGTTGAAGGCCGTGCTGCAGGGCTTCCGGCGAAGTGTGGCTCGGTGGGGCGGACGAGGGAGTCGAGGCGGAGCTGATGGGCTTGTCGGAGGGGCTAGGGGAGGTCTCTAGCGGCGACTACGGCGATCGGCGGCGAGGGGCGCGCTCGGCCATCGCGGGAGAGGATGAGGGAGACGAGGGGGAGAGTGAGAGAGGACGAGAGGGGGGCGAGGGGGTCTCGTGGCGTCTCTGGGCGCCTCCCAGCGTCGGCAGAAGCAGGAGGTGGCCGGCGCGTGGCCGGCGCACGGCGAGCACGTGCCCCTGCCTCCTGGCACGAGGTAGGGGGTGACTAGCCGAGCCAGTAGGCTGGGCCGAGCCAGGTAAGGCCCAGGTGGGCTTCTTTCTCTTTTTTTTTGATTTTGTTTTCCTTTTCAATTTTTCTGTAGCTTTAGGGCTTTATTTAAAATACTTAGGCACTTACTAAAATCCTGAAAATAATTGTGGGCTCTGTTGGAATTATTCCTAACAGCAAACATTTATTTCCAGAATTATTTGACCATTTGAATTATTTTATAGCATTTAAATGCCCAAATTCAAATATTTATGATTTAAATCAATGACCTTCTGTTGACCTAGAAAATTGTGCACCAATTTTGCCAGAGGTTCTAACCCAAGGCAAAGAGGGTGAACATTTTAGAAGGGCATTTCAGGTTCATTGAAATTATTTTTAGTAAACCCTAGTTGATTTCAAAAGGGGTGCTGGGGGTTCTGCCTTCCCCATTTCAAGTTTCTGATGAAAGTAAACATGATGCACACTCTAATGCATGGGCTAGCTAGGGTGTGACAACTCACCCCCACTCGAAAGAATCTCGTCCCGAGATTTAGGATCCTCTGGAAAGAAGGTAGGGTTCTCAAGTCGAAGACGATCCTCCCTTTCCCAAGTGGCTTCTTTCTCGGAATGGTGTGACCATTGAACCTTGAGAAACTTGATATTATGACGACGAGTGGTACGCTCAGCTTGATCAAGGATACGAACGGGATATTCCCGATAAGCGAGGCTATCTTGTAGATCAAGCGTTTCGTGGTCCACTTCACGGATAGGATCCGCGAAGCAACGCCTGAGCTGTGAAATGTGGAAGACATCATGAACTCTGGAAAGATGCGGAGGTAGTTCCAATTGGTAGGCAACTTCTCCTCGTTTGGCAAGAATGCGGAAGGGTCCAATGTAATGAGGTGCCAATTTGCCTTTGATACCGAAACGATGGGTTCCCTTTAACGGGGTAACCCGAAGGTAAGCCTTCTCATTGACTTCATAAGTCATAGGCTTATGTTTGCGATCATATTGACTCTTTTGACAAGATTGGGCTGTTTTCAAATTCTCACGAATAATGCGAACCTGCTCTTCCGCTTCCTGAATCATATCCGGGCCAAAGAGTTGTCTTTTCCCCAGTTTCTGACCAGTTAAGAGGCGTTCGACATTTTCATCCATAGAGAACTTCGAAAGGAGCTTTGCCCAAGCTAGCTTGATAACTATTGTTATAAGCAAACTCCGCGAATGGGAGGCATTTCTCCCAACTCATTCCGAATGAGATGACAGAAGCTCGGAGCATATCTTCCAGAATTTGATTGACTCGCTCTACTTTACCGCTTGATTGAGGATGGAAGGCGGTGCTAAAGGAGAGACGAGTTCCCATAGCATTTTGGAAACTTCCCCAAAATCGAGAGGTGAAGAGACTCCCACAATCTGAGTTAATTTCCAATGGGACACCATGGAGAGACACTATTTGGGAGATGTATAAATTGGCTAGCTGGCTAGCAGTGATACTCTCACGAACAGGTAGGAAATGGGCTACTTTGGAAAGACGGTCGATCACGACGAAGATGGCATTATTCCCTCTCTCGGTCCTGGGAAACCCAGTGATGAAATCCATACTGATTTTATCCCATTTCCATTCAGGAATAGCCAAAGGTTGGAGGGTGCTAGCAGGCCGTTGATGCTCTGCTTTAACGGGACGACAAACGTCGCAATTAGCAATGTATTGAGCGATTTCTCTCTTCATCCTAGTCCACCAAAACCTCTGGCGTAGGTCTTGATACATTTTAGTACTACCGGGATGAATGGTGGGAGGGGATTCATGAGCTTCCTTAAGGATCAGCCGCCTCAGGTTTCGTGCCTTTGGAACCACTAGGCGATTCCCAAAGTATACGACACCTTGATCATCAATGGAGAAACAATTCGCGACTCCTTTCTTAATGTTTCGCTTAATACGGGAGATTCCCGGGTCTGCCTTCTATGCCTTAATGATCTGATCTGTAAGGGTAGGTTTCGTCACCAGGGTGGATAGGAATCCTCGAGGAACAATATGAAGATTAAGCTTACGAAATTCCTCATGGAGAAGTGGTTGACTTTGTTGTAACATCAGGTTGTTACAATAGGACTTACGGCTTAGCGCATCAGCCATGACATTGGCTTTGCCCGGGGTGTAGGTTATTCCTAAGTCGTAATCCGAGATCAACTCGACCCAACGTCTTTGCCTGAGATTCAAATCTGGTTGGGTGAAGATATATTTCAATCTTTGGTGATCGGTGAAGATCTCCCAACGATTACCGAGGAGGTAATGTCGCCAAGTTTTAAGTGCATGGACTACAGCTGCAAGCTCTAGATCATGTGTGGGATAATTTTCCTCATGTGGGTGTAATTGTCGTGAAGCGTAGGCAATTACCTGACGATCTTGCCTGAGTATGCAACCTAGTCCTTGTCGCGAGGCGTCACAATAGATAATAAAGTCCTTGGAGAAGTCTGGTGGTACCAGTATGGGGGCAGATGTCAGGCGTCTTTTCAGTTCCTGAAAGCTAAACTCGCACTGCAGAGTCCACTCAAACTTTTTATCTTTCTTGAGGAGTTCAGTTAAAGGTTTAGCAACCTTGGAGAAATTCTCGACGAAGCGGCGGCAATAGCTCACTAAGCCAAGGAAGCTCCGAACTTTCTTGACCGTCTCAGGTGGAGTCCAATCAAGGACAGCTTGAACTCGCTCGGGACTGACAGCAATACCCTTACCAGAGATTACATGACCTAGATAGGTCACTTCTGGCATCCAAAATTCACACTTGGAGAATTTGGCATAAAGGCGATGCTCTCGAAGTTTCATCAATACCAGCCTTAGATGTTCGGCATGTTCCTCTTCATTCTTGGAGTAGATGAGTATGTCATCGAGGTATACTACGACGAATTTGTCCAAGTACTCCATGAAAACCGAGTTCATTAACCGGGAGAAGGTGGCTAGGGCATTGGTTAAACCGAAGGACATAACGGTGTACTCATATTGGCCATAACGAGTAACAAAGGCCGTTTTGGGGATGTCCCCGTTTCTGATTTTGATTTGATGGTAACCCAACCTCAAATCCATCTTGGAAAAGATTGAGGATCCAGCGAGTTGATCATACAGATCGTTGATCCTGGGAAGCGGGTATTTGTTCTTGATGGTGACCAAGTTGACGGGTCGGTACTCCACAACCATTCGATCTGTTCCATCCTTCTTCTTGACGAAGAGGACGGGGCAAGCCCAAGGAGAGGAACTAGGACGGATGAAACCCTTGTTCAAGGACTCATCGAGTTGGTTCTTAAGCTCGCCTAGTTCTAAGGGTGCCATCTTATAGGGTCTTCTAGAAATTGGAACGGTTCCTGGAACAAGGTCTATCACAAAATCGACATCCCTGTCAGGTGGAACACCTGGCAGTTCTTCTGGAAAGACATCCGGAAAGTCTCGGACTACCGAAACGTCCTCAAGGTCTGGAAGGGGGTTGGCATTTAGGGAGTAAAGTTGGCGCTTGGCCACTCGAGTTACGACATTAACTGTCTTGCCCGATGGGTGAGTAAGTTGAACGGTTCTAGTGGCACAGTCAATCTTAGCATAATGAGCTGACATCCAGTCCATACCTAAGATGATGTTTATGTCCGAGGACTTGAGAGCTATTAAGGATGCAAGGTAGACAAGTCTATCGACAAGAATTTCGTTCCCATGGCTTAATCTAGAAGTTTTCCATTTGGAGCCCGGAGTTTGAATTACCATGGAAGTGGGCATGTCACAGAATGTCGTGTTATGCAATCGGGCATAGTTCTCAAATATGAAAGAATGAGATGCTCCAGTATCGAAAAGAACAGATGCCGGATGGCAGTTAACAAGGAGCGTACCAAGGACGACGTTAGGATCCTCATGAGCCTCCTCGGCTGAAACATAATTGACATGGCCACGTGCAGTGGTGGCCGGCTTGGCATAGAAAGTCTTTCCCGCGGGCTTACCACGGCCAACGGACTTTCCAGTTTGGTTGGGGTTGTTGTTCTGGGGACACTCTCGGCTATAGTGACCCGGCTCTCCGCACTTGAAGCATGTTACCACATTGGGGCGTGGAGCAGCATTAGCAGCGGGGCTACCATAGGGCTTGGGCGGTGCAAATTGCTGGTTGGGACGAGGCGCCTCAAAGGATGGCCTCGGAATGAACCTGGGTGGCAGTGCCGTGCTTGGGATCCACACCCGGCGCTTCTGAGCTCCAGAGCCGGATGAAGAGCCAAAATCACGGGAGTGCTTGCGTGAAGCGTCATAATCAGTCTGGCCTATCTCAGCACTGATGGCTTTGTTGACCAACTTCTGAAAGGATGTGCACTCGTGCAGACGAAGATCGCGGCGAAGCTCAGGGCTAAGTCCCTTGCAGAACCTTGCCTGCTTCTTAGGGTCAGTCGATACCTCTTCAGGGGCATAACGTGCCAGGTTCCCAAATTCACGACTGTAAGCATCCACGGTCAGTCTCCCTTGGGTGAAGTTGCAGAACTCCTCCCTCTTGCGATCCATGAGACCTTCCGGAATGTGATGCTCACGGAAAGCCTCACTGAATTTAGCCCAAGTAGTGATTTGACCGACCGGGCGCATAGCTTCGAAGTTTTCCCACCAATGGCTAGCAGGGCCTTCGAGGTGATAGGCAACATAGGTAACCTTGTCGGCTTCGGCTACATTGGCAGAACGTAGCTTGTGGGTGATGCTGTGAAGCCAGTCATCCGCGTCGAGGGGCTCGACGGAATGGTTAAACTTTGGTGGGCACATCTTGATAAAGTCATTGATTGACACCAAGTCATTTCGCGGGTGGCATGCAATGTTCTGCTCAATCCGCTCCACCAGGCGGTTGGTCTCACGCTTGTTTCTTTCCGCCTCCAGCATTACTTCGGCCAGAGAAGGCGGGTGAGGCAGATTTTCACCTCTAGCAGCACTGGCTTCCCCCTGCTCCGGGGCAGCAGGGTTGCTGCGCGTGTTGACCATCCTAGGAGAAAACAAGACAATGGTTTAAACAAGGATGGCTCAAACTTAGCAAGGAAGTGCAGAATGTAATGGATAACACGGAAGGCAGAGATGTTGATCCGTATGTCATGGTAATATAAAACAGCCATATATATACCAACGGTCATACACATCATACATAGTTTAGTACAAGCCCAGGCTACAGTACAACTATGATGAAAGATGTTACATCTCATCGGAGGCATTCCAAGCTCCTATACATTATTTGTCTACACCTCCGGAATCGATTACACGCAAAGTCATATTCCACAAGTCACGCATGACAGTGGAGATACAACTACTACAATACTAGTGGTACTACTACTAACTCAGACAGCTCCGTAGTAGTCCTCATAGAAGTCAGCTCCATAGCCTGGAAGTTCAACGTGACCATCCGGGAACAGACGGTCCTAAGGAGCCTGTGGACCATAGGGGCTAGGATGGGGTCTTGGACCAACAAACGGTGGCCTGCGGGGACCACGGGGTGGGGTGATGCCTCCCACATCACGCCAATCCACCACGTCTGGCAAAGCAGACTTCACAGGATACAAATCCCTTGTATCCATACATCCAGCTTGCACCGCAGGTGCAAACCGAGTCAATGTGGCCCAATGATCAGCAGAGTATTAAAAAGCTCCAGCCTCAAGGCCCGATTCTCTCGGTCCTTATCTTCGAGCATCTCAGCAGTGGTATGAGTTAATGAATCCTCCTGAGTGGAATCAGCATAGATAGCCTGAAGATACCCTTGCGCTCCCGGAAGTGAAGCTGGCATGTAGCAGAAATCAGTGTTCCGAAGCAGGCCAGTCTGGACTCGCATGATGGTCATCATGGAATAGGCAGCATCCTGCATAGCCATCTCAACGGTAACCCCGAGTCCATAGGAACAGTGAAGGGGCTCGGTAGATACAGGATAAGAAGGAAATATCCTGACGGTGCAGAAATACTGGCTTTGATTAAAGTCGCGGAACTGCTCTTCGACGGTGTATTCGGGATACCAACGCTAACCCGTCTCGATCATGACCCGGACTAACATAGCAGTATGACCGGGCACGTCGAGGCACATGGTCAGGCGAACCACTTGGTTATGAACATGGTTGGCCATCTGAAAGCACAACCACAATGCAAAGACATTAGAATTTCCAGGGAAAATTGGACAGCATAACGGCTGTAAATGCTCAGAAAAAGATTTGAGACATCCACAACAGTTCACAATACCACTCAACAACATCATATCAAGGTTCTGATTCAAATAGCAACATACTAAAAATAGTAGAAACTGAACTGGGACTTGTAACAATAATCCTATAAGCTACTAAGGATTAGTAACACGTGAACCTGATAGAAGAAGAGAGCCTAGTCCTTAACCCACGTTGAATGAGGAGAGAATGACTCAGATCAAAGGCATAGGTAAAGGAGTAAAAGAACCTTACGTTCCCTCCCAGAATCAATTCCCCTACATATAACTAAAGCATTTCTAGACTCGGCATCGACCAGTTTGGCTTAACGAACCTACAGGCAGTCCGGCTTTGATGCCAACTCTGTCAAGACCCCGATTCCAAGCCACATCGATCTAGCCGGTAACACCTCATATCACTTTGCGGCCTCACGCACGGTATCCCACGGGTGTCGCCTTACCATGGCCCGGGACCGTTTGCGCCTTTTGGCTCACGTATATGATAGTGTCGCTAGCATCCATATGACAGAGAACCCGGGCCGACATGGCTAGTCGTGAACCCAAAGTGGCACAGACCTATGGAGACAGGCATACATGAATCACATTCGAGCATGTCGGTCATCAGTGAGTGATTCCGGGCTGTAGCACTGGGCTAACAGGACTCCGGGGAACCCGAGCTGTAGCAGGCTAGGCAGGACTCCGGAAGTCACCGTGTGACATTTCCCCGAAGGGACAGACATAGGAACGAAGTGAATCACATGACGGCCAGTCAAGTGTCATGAGCAGTAGTGTTGGGCTAGCAGGACTCCGGGGAACCGGGCTGTAGCATACTACTATGGCTCGAGGAGCACTAGACTACATTTCCCCATAAGAAAGGCTGCCAAGGATAAACAACTAGATTGTCGGATCCCACTCATACCAAGCATTTCTATCATACACACAATATGCCCGATATAAGTACATACAACATGGCATCACAACAAAACTCTACAACTCAAGTACTTTATTTAAAGGCTCCAGGGAGCCATACATAACATGTTCATACAGATAGGGGTCACATGACCCGTCACTCAAGTCATACAATCGTACAAGCACATGCGGAAGCAACTAGTTTTAGTACAGACTCTAGAAAGAAAGAAGGCATCTCGAAGCCTGTCTATCTACATAGGGCCCTCCATGGCCGGGATTACCACCTGGGTGGGTAGTCACTCGTCAACGTCAAGGTCTACATAGAACCCATCGGAGGGGGCAGTGTTGTCGTCTGAAAACAGTAATTAAACAAACATGAGTACAAAGGTACTCAACAAGTCTTACAACAGGACCTACTATACATGCTCATTCTGAAGAAGATGGTGGGGTTAATGCAGCAAGCCAGCTTTCACTCTTGGCTAAACTATCCTACGGAACTTCACTAGTTAAATAGTTTTCGCACACGAGTCCACTACTCACCAACACAATACTCCACCGGGGATCCTCCCTCGTCATCCTACGAGAGGGCCATCCTCGGTACTCACACTTATCTTGAGTCTTTTAGTAGTATCCATTTACTTGTCTATGAACTGTTATAGGCAACCAAGTAGTCCTTTACCGTGGACGTGGCTATTCTAATAGTTTTATACCCTGCAGGGGTGTACTTCGTCATACACGCTTTCACCACTTACCGCCGTCTACACGACATGTACTCGGCAACCTTCAAGGGGAAGCCCAGCGAGGTGTCGGCCACGGCCTACCTAAACACCTAAGTATCTAGTCCAGGTTTATCGCCTATCCAGGTTCCATCCGTAGGGAGTCCGGCCGAGGTTTCCACATACGGCCTCGAACGATGTGAACAGGGTTCCCGAGACACCAAACGGGTGACTCGGTACACCGTGCCACGGTGTATCTACCGCAACATAGCCCACCCCTAGGGTCAGCGCTACGCACGGCCGCCAACACATAACCTACAAGCACCAGAAACTATTTGCAACTCCTGGCCAGAGTACTAGGGTGATTAAGAAGCTGAGAGGGTCCATTGGTTTCGGGCCCAATGTACGGTAGTAACTGCATCTTAGATCACACATACAAATCACAGTTCTTATGGACGGTCTCAATGAAACAACCCACCATGTACTCCTACATGGCCTCTCAACGATACCTTTACCAAAACATGTTCAACACATCCCTCACATTACCGGCATAAGCATTTCACCCTAGCCCATCACCTAGATGAACCAGACCTGACACAACTCTAAGCATAGCAGGCATAGCAAGGTAGGAATCACACACATGGCTCAATCAACTCCTACACATGGTAGTGGGTTTCATCTAGTTACTGTGGCAATGACAGGTCATGTAGAGGATAAGGGTTCAACTACCGTAGCACACAGCAGTTTGAATCGCGTTGTCTTAATGCAGTAAACAAGAGCAGAAGCGAGAACATGGGTTTGTATTAGAATGATCAATGGATGCTTGCCTGATGGAGTGGTAGCGGGATACTGCCCTTCAGTTGGATACTCATGAATATCCTCGGAGGCAGAACCTACCACCGAGAACACATCGGAACACAATCAACACATGACGATATGCAACAATATAATGCATGCTATGACATGGCAATATAATTGTGTCTTGGCCTAATGCAAGCTAAAATAGGAAGGGATGAACTCATTTGAATCAAAGATTCAAATATTAGCTCATTAAACATGGCATTTATAGTGCATTACCTTATTCTGCTTAAACATCAAGGTAAACTTGTTTTGTCATGCATGAAACCATTACAGATAGATAGATTGAATTTTTTTGATAATTTTTCATATATAAATTATTTCATTTGGAGTTACGGTTGAATTTCTATGAATTTTTGAAGTTTGAACTATTTTCTGGAATTTCCTGATTAAAAATAATTCCAGAAATTCAATTACTGCGTCAGCATTGCGTCATGCTAACCTCAGCAGGTCAAAGGCGCCAGCCCAGGTCAAACCTGACTGGTGGGCCCCTTCTGTCAGCCTCTCAGTTAATTAGCAGAATTAGATTAACACTAATTAGCTGTCAGTGGGGCCTGGGCCCACATGGCAGTGACTAATTTAATTAAAATTAATTAAAACTAAACCTAAATTAGTTAACAGGCCGGCCCCACCTGTCATAGACTCAGGGGGGGTCTACCCGGGCCCACCCAGGGGTCAAACTGGGTCAACTCGCCGGCGGCTCGACGCCGGCGAGGCCCGAGATGGCGGAGGGCTTCGGAAAACACCCTCAGCGACCAAAACGACGGCGGAGATGTGCTACGCGATGCGGGGAGCGAGCCGCATCGTTTGGTGGTGGTAGTTGGGCTCGGGGTGGCCGGAAACGATGCCGGCGACGACCTTGGCGGTCGCCGGAGTTCGGGCGAGGTTGGTTTCGAGGCTACGGTGCACGGGAGGAAGAGCTGGTGGTGGCTACGGGTTCCTGGTGCTGCGCTGAGCACGGTGGTGTGCCCAGCTTCAAGCCACTGTGGCTTTGGCCATGACGGCGATGAGGCACGGCGCCGGCGAGCTTCGGCCGTGGTGGAAATTGAAGCTAGGGGACAGAAACGGAGGGGGCGAGCATGGGGAAAGAAGCAGGAGCTCACAGGGAGTGCAGCGGTGGTCTCAGCGGGCTCGGGGACGGGCTGGAGAAGAGGTGCGGTTGCCGGCGATCTCGGATGCCCGAGGTTGAAGACGAGGGTGAAGGCGGCGCTGCAGGGCTTCCGGTGAAGCGTGGCTCGGTGGGGAGGACGAGGGAGTCGAGGCGGAGCTGATGGGCTCGTCGGAGGGGCGAGGGGAGGTCTCTAGCAGCGACTACGGCGATCGGCGGCGAGGGGCGCGCTCGGCCATCGCGGGAGAGGATGAGGGAGACGAGGGGGAGAGGGAGAGAGGACGAGAGGGGGACAAGGGTGTCTCGTGGCGTCTCTGGGCGCCTCCCAGCGTCGGCAGAAGCAGGAGGTGGCCGGCGCGTGGCCGGCGCACGGCGAGCACGCGCCCCTGCCTCCTGGCACGAGGTAGGGGGTGATTGGCCGAGCCAGTAGGCTGGGCCGAGCTAGGTAAGGCCCAGGTGGGCTTCTTTCTCTTTTTTTGATTTTTTTTTCCTTTTCTATTTTTCTGTAGCTTTAGGGCTTTATTTAAAATACTTAGGCACTTACTAAAATCCTGAAAATAATTGTGGGCTCTGTTGGAATTATTCCTAACAGCAAACATTTATTTCCAGAATTATTTGAGCATTTGAATTATTTTATAGCATTTAAATGCCCAAATTCAAATATGTATGATTTAAATCAATGACCTTCTGTTGACCTAGAAAATTGTGCACCAATTTTGCCAGAGGTTCTAACCCAAGGCAAAGAGGGTGAACATTTTAGAAGGGCATTTCAGGTTCATTGAAATTATTTTTAGTAAACCCTAGTTGATTTCAAAAGGGGTGGTGGGGGTTCTGCCTTCCCCATTTCAAGTTTCTGATGAAAGTAAACATGATGCACACTCTAATGCATGGGCTAGCTAGGGCGTGACAGAAAAGGAGCTGAGAACCCCGTAGCTGATAAGTTGTCTAGGCTTGAAAATGTGCTTGATGACCCACTACCTATTGATCATAGTTTTCCTGATGAGCAGTTGGATGCAATAAATGTTTCCCATAACACTCATTGGTATGTTGACTATGCTAATTACATCGTTGCTAAATATTTACCACCTGGCTTTACATACCAACAAAAGAAAAATTCTTCTATGATTTGAGACATTACTTTTGGGATGACCCACATCTTTATAAAGAAGGAGTAGATGTTATTATTAGATGTTGTGTACCTGAGCATGAATAGGGACAAATCCTATGGAAACGTCACTCCGAAGTATATGGAGGGCATCATGCTGGAGATAGAACTACTCGCAAGGTATTGTAATCTGGATTTTATTGGCCTACTCTCTTCAAGGATGCCCATAAGTTTTTCTTATCTTGTGATGAATGCCAAAGAATAGGTAATATCGGTAAGCGTCAAGAAATGCCTATGAATTATTAACTTGTTGTTAAACCATTTGATGTTTGGGGATTTGATTACATGGGACCTTTTCCTTCCTCTAATGGGCATACACATATTTTGGTTGATGTTGATTATGTTACTAAGTGGGTAGAAGCTATTCCAACCAGTAGTGTTGATCACAATACCTCTATTAACTTAAGGAAGTTATTTTCCCAAGTTTGGAGTCCCTAGATATTTAATGACTGATGGTGGTTCACACTTTATTCATGGTGCTTTCCGTAAAATGCTTGCCAAGTATGATGTTAACCATAGAATTGCATCACCTTATCATCCTCGGTCTAGTGGTCAAGGTGAACTTAGAAATAGAGAAATAAAATTAATTTTGCCAAAGACTATCAATAGGTCCCGAAAGAATTGGTCTAAGAAAATAAATGATGCACTTTGGCCTTATAGAACAGCATATAAAAATCCTATGGGTATGTCTCCTTATAAAATAGTTTATGGAAAAGCATGTCATTTGCCTCTTGAGTTAGAACATAAAGCATATTGGGCAATGAAAGAACTCAGCTATGATTTCAAAATTGCCAGTGAAAAGAGGTTCTTTGATATTAGCTCTTTAGATGAATGGAGAACCCAAGCTTATGAAAATGCCAAGTTATTTAAAGAAAATTTAAAGATGGCATGATAAAAGAATCTAGAAGCGTGAGTTTAAAGTTGGAGAATATGTTCTTTTGTACAACTCTCGTTTTAGATTCTTTGCAGGAAAACTCCTCTCCAAATGGGAAGGACCCTATGTTATCGAGGAGGTTTATCGGTCTGGAGCTATCAAAATAAATAATGTCGAAGGTACTAACCCGAAGGTGTTAATGGGTAATGAATAAAACATTACATCTCAGGTACACCCATTAATGTTGAAAGTAACATTATTCAAACCATGACACGGGAAGAACAAATAAAAGAGTCCTTACGAAGCACTCCAGAATCGTGAAAATAAGGTGGTACATGATACGATAAGTAAACGGACTCTGAAAAATCCACAAAAATACTTTTTGTTAGTTTCGCAATAGTTAGAAAATTGGGAAAATAAGAAACTTCCACGAAGCGTACCCTGGTGGGCACAAGACATCAGGGCGCGCCTGGCTAGGCGCGCCCAGGTGGGTTGTGTCCACCTCCGGTACCTTCCGGACTCTGTTTTTCTACAGTTTGCTTGTCCCCCAAGATAAAAAAAATCTTTATATACCCCCTGAACCTATTGACCACCGTACCGCAGAAAAATCTTTTCTTGCTGTTTTCAGTCAGATCTGTTAAGCCAGGAATCATGTCTTCTTCCTCCCCCAACAACGTAGAAGAGGATGCTTGGTTGATGAAGATCGAGCTGAAGAGATAAGAGCCCGTAGAATTCATCAAGGGAGACAAGAGGAAGGAGGCTACTGCAAATCAGCCTCCGATGGTCGAGCAAGCACTGCGAGTCGAGGAGGAAGAAGAAGATATCCTTAAACCTTACTATGCTCATCTTACTCCTACTGAGATTGAAGCCTTTCGCATCATTGAAACGGTTCGTGTGCAAAATAAGTATCTCACCCATGAAAATATTCTGCATCAAGAGCACATCATCTTACTTCGGAGCATCATCCATCAATTAGAGAATCTCTTGATCCTGAAGGAAAGGATCGCCTGTACAGCACCACCTTCTTCTTCATCACCAAAAGAAAATTGAGTATCGGGTATGGGAACTCCCCTTGGCTTCCGCCAAGCTTGGGGGAGGTGCCCCGGTATCTTATCATCCACACTATCTTTTGCCTTTACTTATTTTAGTTCGATCCATAGTTATCTTTTGCTTTAGATGAATAAAAGTTTAGTTCGACCCTTTCTTTTCGAGAGTTTGCTTAGTGATCTATCCTTGTAATCGTGTGTGAGATATATAATAAAGTTTAGTTTGAGTTTTGCTTTCTTTACTTTCATGTTTCAATAAAAATAAAGGAAATAAATAAATAAAAGGAAAGGAAATAAATTAAGAAGATCATACGCTAATCTTATGGTAGGTGATAACACCACATAAGGAAAAGTATAAGTAGAAAATTTTATTAGAGATTGGCAAACATAGCATTAGTCAATGATGCAACTCATGAAAGAATTAATAAGGGAAGAGAAGATTCACATATAAATATACTATCCTAGAAATCTTTTGTGATTGTGAGCACCCATCAAAATATTATATGACAAAACTATTGACATTGGACAAGGAAGACAACTTACTGATTTATGTTTGTTCATATTCACACAAAAGTCATATTGTCATAGATACTTTAACATGTGGTGCTTGCTCCCTATCTTTGCTAGCCAAAAATTCCACACTAAGTAGAGATACTACTTGTGCATCCAAAAACCCTTAAATCCAAATCTTATTTTCAAGAGTCCACCATACCTACCTAAGGATTGAGCAAGATCCCTCAAGTAAGTTTTCATCGGTGCACTAAGGTAATAAAAATTGCTTCTAAAAGTGTGAGATCATTTAGTGCAAGAGAAAATTGAGTGTTGTACGAACTTGTGATGGTGAAGAATAAAAGTGACAAACTACATAATAAAGGTTGCCATCATAAGGGGCAACACAACGTGACGTTCTTTTACACTAAGGGGTTGAGCATACAAACAAATAAGCGCATGGAAACCTCTACTTCCCTCTGCGAAGGGCCTATCTTTTACCTTTATGTATTTACATTTATGCAAAGAGTCAAACTTTTCTCTCTATTCCTTTTTATTTTCTCCTTCGGCAAGCATCATGTGGTGAGGAAAGATCTAGACACTTATGTCCAGCTGGATATGGGTAGCATGAGTTATTATTGTTGACATCGCCCTTGAGGTGAATATGCTGGGAGGCGAAACTATAAGCCCCTATCTGTCTATCTGTCCGGTTGAAACATTTTGCTCATGTGTATGCCGTGAGTGTTAGCAATCATAGAAGACTATATGATGGTTGAGTATGTGAACTTGCCTACATGCTCCGATATGTTACCCTTCCTGAAAAGATGATGAATTGTAGTTGCAAAGTTGACTGAGAACATAGTTTGTTAGTCTCTAATAGAATTTATGCTTTATACTTTGATAGTGTGATGAATTGTCACTTATTCATGAGAAGTCTATGATAAAAGTTCTACGATAAAAGCCTTATGTTTAAGTTTCTTGTTGTTACAATAATCTACATGATGCTTCTATGTCCGTATTTTGTTTTTATCGACACCTCTCTCTCTAAGCATGTGGACATGTTTTTCGATTTCGGTTTTCGCTTGAGGACAAGCGAGGTCTAAGCTTGGGGGAGTTGATACGTCCATTTTGCATCATGTTTTCCTACTGTTATTTATGATGTATTTATGCATAATAATGCTTTTTGGAGTAATTCTAATGCCTTTTCTCTCATAATTTGCAAGGTACACATAAAGAGGGAGAATTCCGGCAGCTGGAAATCTGGACCTGGAAAAGCTACGTCAGGCTACCTATTCTGCACAACTGCAAATAAGCTGAAACTTCACAGAGAATTTTTATGGAATATATGAAGAATATTGCAGCAAATAAGTACCAGAGGGGTCCCACAAGGTGGGCACAACCCACCTGGGCGCGCCAGGGAGCCCAGGCGCGCCCTGGTGGGTTGTGCTCACCCAGGCCCACCTCCGGTGCCCATCTTATGGTATATAAGTCATTTTTACCTAGAAAAAATAAGGAGAGGACTTTCGGGACGGTGCACCGCTGTCTCGAGGCGGAACTTGGGTAGGAGCACTTTTGCCCTCCAGCAGAGCAATTCCGCCAGGGGAACTTCCCTCCCGGAGGGGGAAATCATCGTCATCATCATCACCAACAACTCTCCCATCTTGGGGAGGGCAATCTCCATCAACATTTTCAACAACACCATCTCATCTCAAACCCTAGTTCATCTCTTGTGTTCAATCTTGTTACTGGAACAATAGATTGGTGCTTGTGCATGGCTAGTAGTGTTGATTACATCTTGTAGTTGATTACTATATGGTTTATTTGGTGGAAGATTATATGTTCAGACCCATTATGATATTTAATACCTCTCTGATCTTGAGCATGATTAGCATTTGTGAGTAGTTACTTTTGTTCTTGAGGTCACGGGAAAAATCATGTTGCAAGTAATCATGTGAACTTGATATGTGTTTGATATTTTGATAGTATGTATGTTGTGGTTCCCTTAGTGGTGTCATGTGAACGTCGACTACATGACACTTCGCCATATTTGGGCCTAAGGTAATGCATTGTGGAGTAGTTATTACATGATGGGTTGCAAGAGTGACAGAAGCTTAAACCCTAGTTTATGCGCTATTCCGTAAGGGACTGATTGGATCCAAAAGTTTAATTCTATGGTTAGGATTTATCCTTAGTACTTTTCTCATAGTTGCGGATGCTTGTGAGGGGGTTAATCATAAGTAGGAGGTTTGTTCAAGTAAGAACAACACATAAGCACCGGTCCACCCACATATCAAATTATCAAAGTAGTGAACACAAATCGAATCAACATGATGAAAGTGACTAGATGAAATTCCCGTGTACCCTCAAGAACGTTGTGCCTATTATAAGATATCGTTTTGGCCTATCCTTTGCCTCAAAAGGATTGGGCTACCTTGCTGCACTTTTGCTATTATTATCGTTACTTGCTCATTACAAATTATCTTGCTATCAAACTACTCTGTTACTTACAATTTCAGCACTTGCAGACATTACCTTACTAAAAACCACTTGTCATTTCCTTCTGCTCCTCGTTGGGTTCGACACTCTTACTTATCGAAAAGAGCTACAATTGATCCCCCATACTAGTGGGTCATCATGGCCAAGCCACAAATACTATGGCAACTATATGATCATGCAAAGAAATATGACGATGATGATATGTGCATAATAAAATGGAACAGTGGAAGTTGCATGGCAATATATCTCGGAATGGCTATGGAAATGCCATAATAGGTTGGTATGGTGGTTGTTTCGAGGAAGATATAAGGTGGCTTATGTGTGAAAGAGTGTATCATATCACGGGGTTTGGATGCACCAGCGAAGTTTGCACCAACTCTCAGGGTGAGAAAGGGCAAATGCATGGTACCGAAGAGGCTAGCAAAATGCGGAAAGGTGAGAGTGTGTATAATCCATGGACTCACATTAGTCATAAAGAACTCACGTACTTATTGCAAAAGTCTATTAGCCCTCAAAGCAAAGTACTACTATGCATGCTCCTAGGGGGATGGATTGGTAGGAAAAGACCATCACTCATCCCCGACCGCCACTCATAAGGAAGACAATCAATAATGAATCAAGCTCCAATATCATCGCATAACGAGAGACCATACGTCCATGCTTCGGGAATCACAAACCTTAACACAAATATTCTCACAAAACACAATTACTCCTTAGCATATCTCTAATATCACCATCTTTATATCTCAAAACAAATGCAAGGAATGAAACTTCTCATATATTCAATGATCTTCATGTAAGTTTTTATTATATCCCTCTTGAATACCCATCATATTAGGACTAAATTCATAACCCAAGGAAATTGCCATACTATTTATAAGAATCTCAAAATAATATAAGTGAAGCATGAGAGTTCATCAATTTCTTTAAAATATAACCACCGCCGTGCTCTAAAAAGATATAAGTGAAGAACTAGAGCAACTACCTAGCTCAAAAAATATGTGTGAAGCACATAAAGTATTCTAACAAATCCACGATTAACGAGTGTCCCTCTCAAAAGGAGTGTCCAGCAAGGATGATTGTGGCAAACTAAAAAGAAAATAAAGCAAAGACTCATATAATACAAGATGCTCCAAGCAAAACACATATCATGTGGTGAATAAAAATATAGCCTCAAGTAATTTACTGATGGATTGTAGACAAAAGAGGGGATGCCTTCCGGAGCATCCCCAAGCTTGGATGCATGTTTGTCCTTGAATATTACCTTGAGGTGCCATGGGAATCCCCAAGCTTAGGATCTTGCCACTCCTTATTCCGTAGTCCATCTAAACTTCACCTAAAACATGAAAACTTCACAACACAAAACTCAACAGAAAACTCGTGAGATTCGTTAGTGAAACAAAGCAAATAACCACTTTTAGGTCCTATTGTAAACTCATTCCAATTTTATATTTGTATTATATCTATTGTATTATAACTTCACCGTGGTTCATAGCCCTCAATACAACCCATATATTCATGAAAATAAATAAAGAACACAATGAAAATAGAATCTATCAAAAATATAATAGTCTGTAGTAATCTGGATGTTACCCAAACTTATGTAAGTCTGAAATTCTGAAAAATTGGGACAACGTGGGAAATTTGTATATCAATAAAGTATAAAAAATTCAAAAAATTTAGTCGCTCCAGTAATTTTTAACAATTCTGCTACTGGACTTAAAAGTTTCTGTTTTTCACATAATCAAAACAACAATCTTCCAAACCATCCCAAAGGTCTTACTTAGCACAAACACTAATTAAAACACTAAAACACAATCATAACATAAGTATAACGGTATAAACACATAAAAATATAAAGTAAAAATATTGGGCTATCTCCCAACAAGCGCTTTTCTTTAAAGCCTTTTAGCTAGGCATCGATAATTTTAATGATGCTCACATGGAAGACAAGAATTGAAGCACAAAGAGAGCATCATATAGCATGTGAAAAATCACATTTATGTCTAACATACATCCTATGCATAGGAATTTTATAAGCAAACAAATTATCAAGACAAGCAATATCTAGTATATGCAAGGAAGAAAAAAGAAACAATAGCAATCTCAACATGAAGAGAGGTAATTTAGTAACTTGAAGATTTTTACAACCATATTTCCTCTCTCATAATAATTTCATGTGGATCATATTCAAATTCAACAATATAGCTATCACATAACATATTCTATACTTGTTCTACATGCATGCAAAGTTGACACTCTTTGGAAATAGTGGGATTAACATAGAATAAAATCATTACTTCTCCAAGCCCACTTTTATAAAAAAATTCATAAGATTGATCAATCTCCAAAGTGGTGGGATCATTATTACCTAAATTTGACACTCTTTCAAACCCACTTTCAATATTATTACAAACATTATTATCAATATCATACTCATTATGAGACTTAAACACATTTTCAAGATCATAAGATGCATCACCCCAAATCATGATCATTACAATAAGTAGTGGAAATAGCAAAATTAGCATCCCCAGGCTAGGGGTTTTAGCAATAAGTAGAATTGCTAAAATCTTTCAAGAACTAAAATAGGGAAAAGTTTCATCTTTAATTTGGCAAGTAGTCTAGTCACCCCCCTATAGACATACTTTCGATCCTACATCCACACAAGTGGCGCTTGGATTTGGCGGCGACAATGGATCAAGGCGTGTGTCTATGGTGGAGCCGAAGACAACTAGCATCAGGTGGAGGTAGCGCCCCTGTGGTGGAGCCTCATTTCCGTGACACCATACCTGAGTCTGAGGTTGATGCTGCCAGATGGCTCGCCACAAATGCGTCGTGGAGCAGTGTGCCCGCCATGTGAGGAAGAAGGCGCGACACGCTGCAGAGGCCGAGTCGCGCGCCACGTCGGACAAGACCGAGGATGCCCTCCGTTCCCGCATCCTCGTGAAGCGGCAAACCCAGATGGCACACACTCCCACAAAGGGGTAAACCCTGGCCGCTCATGCACTCATCGAAGTGCCCCCTCCCCCCAACGAAGAGGAGGAGGAGGAGGAGGCCTGTGATGGATCTAACAACTCCGACAATGAGCAGATCCAGCTCAATCCATATTGCATATTCGACCTCTACTTCCGTGAGGAACTAGGTGTGTTGTTTTAACATTGCATCAGATTGTATGAATTTGAGAAGTTGCAAATGAGAAAGATGATTGTGGGTGTGGACATTCGAGGGGTGACCGGTTATCATCAGCGGACTCATGTGCAGAATTATAGAGACATTTGAGGTTGTAGATGCTCTAAGAGCAACTATAGCAGATGTCATATATTCCTTTTGAAAGCACAAGTGGTCCCTGGGTGATTTTGGTAATTAATGTTAACATATTTCTTGTTGGACTAATAGTTGTATCTAGTGTATCTCAGACAAGTTCAACAATGGCGTGGCAAGGACAAGAGGATGTGAAACCCTTCAAAATGCTAAGGACAAAGATTGGTAAAAGCTCAAGACTCTTCATTTCTATTTTAGTGACCAAGATCACATTGAGTCCATGGGAAAGCCAATACTATTAAAAGGGTATGAGGTGTTGCTTAATGGTTTACTTGCTCAAGTGCTTAGTGATATTGCTCCAAAAACCCTCAGCCACATTCTCCATCCAAATATGTCAAAACCCTAGTCTCCAAGTCAGCCCCACCGATTCTTTCTATCCAGAGGCACCGAGTTCATATGACATAGCCACAACCAGAAACCCTAACAGTTTGGTCTCACCGATACGGATCTCAGTCTCACTGCGATGGTCTTGCCAACTCCCTGATATCAGTTGCAATTATTTCGGTCTCACCGAAATAACAATCGGTCTCACCAAGATGGCTTGACCAACTCGTTGTTGCCTTATTACCTCACTTCAGTCTCACCGAGTTGATGCAATCGGTGCCACCGAGACGTGGTTTGCCCTCAACCCTAGCACATCAGCCCACCGAGTTGTTCCAGTCGGTCCCACCGAGATTCCTAACATTCACAGTTTTGAACTGATAGGTGCCACCGAGTTTAACCATTCGGTCCCACAAAGATGAGTCAAACGTGTGTAATGGTTGGGTTTTGTGTGGAGGCTATATATACCCCTCCACCCCCTTCTCCATTTGTGAGAGAGCCATCAGAACGTGCCTACACTTCCACCACTCATTTTATGAGAGAGAACCACCTACCCATGTGTTGAGATCAAGATATTCCATTCCTACCATTTGAACCCTGATTTCTAGCCTTTCCCAAGTTGCTTTCCACTCAAATATTTCTTCGACCATAGCCAAATGTGTGTGTGTGTGTGTGAGCGAGAGAGTTGAGTGTTGGGGAGACTATCATTTGAAGCACAAGAGCAAGGAGTTCATCATCAACACACCGTCCATTACCTTTTGGAGAGTGGTATATCCTAGATTGGTTAGGTGTCACTTGGGAGCCTCCGCCATGATGTGGAGTTGAACCAAGAAGTTTGTAAGGGCAAGGAGATCGCCTACTTCATGAAGATCTACCCGAGTGAGGCAAGTCCTTCGTGGGCGATGGCCATGGTGGGATAGACAAGGTTGCTTCTTCGTGGACCCTTCATGGGTGGAGCCCTCCGTGGACTCGTGCAACCATTACCCTTCATGGGTTGAAGTCTCCATCAACGTGGACGTACGATAGCTCCACCTATCGGAACCACCACTTGTGCGCGTCGGTGCTATACAAACGGTTTTTAACCCCTTTCCGTGACGGCATTTGGAACCAGCGCCAAGTGAGTGTGGGCGGTAGGGGGGGTCCTTCCCACACGACCCAAAAACCGTCGGGGATAGGGGGGCTTGGTGCATACAGTTGTCCCTATATAACCGTGTCCGATATCTCGAATATCCCAAACTCTTCATCCTTGTTACCCTTTTGTGCTCGCATTGCCATCGCAGTCGGAGTTTGGTGGTTTTAGCTAAAACCAGGCAGATTCTAGGCACGGGAGTTTTCCAGGCACGTACCAAACTGGCTCTATTTTTACGATGCCTGGCACATCACAAACAGTTCATGATTATAAACAGTGTATGATAGGTAGACAATCACACACAGTTAGTTTTCCTGCACCGTCTGTGATAGTGTCTGACATCACACACGCTTTGCAAACGACAACTATGTGCATTGTTACACACGTTTACTCTCCGTGAACCGTGTCGCATTATGATGTATATCGCACACGCTGTGATTTATTAACCGTGTGCGCCGTAATGGCCTGCACACTATAATTTCGCCCTAATTTAATTGCTGCTATTTAAAATTGTACCTAATTTAAACTTGAAATTAGGCTATAGCTTTATTCATATCCATCAGGTTCAAACAACAAATGCATTATTCGATTCATAGGTACATATGTTTAAGAATTACATAAGCACCAAATAAAGAATGATGAACCAGGGTTCTACACTTGTACTATTAAAGATGGTAAAGAAAGAGGCGACAGACATTCTGGTTGTTCAACAAGGTGAAGCGGAATGGCCCTATTGTGCTCTCCTAGATGCAGAAGGCACGCACGATTCTAGTCCAACCCCTTGTGATGGCCGACCTCCAATCATGTAGTCTAAGAGGTAATCTTGAGTAAACTGCTTCAAGATCCACTACAAAAGAAAAAAATTCAGACATTGTCATCTAACACAACTCATTACAGGCAGTAAATAGAAGGCTACAGGGTTCTTACTTACCATCATGCAGTTCACTGTTGTCTTGCATAAAGTGTAAACAAATAGTTCGATTGACATCTTTTGACCCATTTTTAAAAAAATCTTTATTAGTTTCCTCACTTGATGCTGGTTCATGAATATCCCATTGCCCCATACGCAGAAAGGGTCGAAGTGTGGATCTTTGGCAATGACATGTGTACCTAAAAGCACCAAGTAAATATTAGAAGCTAAACAACAACTGCAAAATGATGTAGTACAACACTCCCTCCATCCCATTATATAAGATATGTATATCTAGACATTATCAGAACATTAAGGTAACACTCTTCCTTGTTGCTATGTAGCATGGGATTGCATATTTAGTCATTCAGTACAATGCATGTTGCTATGTAGCCTCAGATATATTAAATATGGCCCTAGTTAACCTACTGATAAATGGGTTACAGATATATTCAGTGAAATGTCCGATTCGATGATTAATCCCTTATCATCCCCCAGGCTATATGGTACCAGCTACCGAGATCCTAAACAGTGAGTACATATAAGCAATGCGATGAAACTAACCTCGATGCAAAACAACACTGTTCTCAATATTGTCCTGTATGAGTACATATAAAGACATATTAAGCACAACAGGGTAAACATCAACCAAATATATCCATGGTAGAGAACATAATCTACAAATGATAGCTTTAGTGTGCGGGCTTAAGCACGCTAGTTAAGCAAAACAAGAAGTGGAAAGGTGTGTTAACTGCATCAGGCATAACATTTAAAAACAAGCAAATAGTCATTCAAACTAGTATTGAGCACGTCTAAAGTACACTAGTTATTGTTAAAAAATGAAAAGGTATGTTAACTACAATATACTTAACAACAACCAAATATCGTAATTCATCGTGGTATTCTTGAAATTGTTATTGATGAAATTGAACTGCATGACAAATAGTTGCACATATAGAGCATCACATTGTGAAGAACTGAAATAAATAAGGCATGAGGACATCTGTAGCCGATCCTTTAAAAGTTAAAGGACTAAAACCCTTAGTGGATATTATATATATATATATACTCCAGAAATTTTTGGCCGTTTCTAGTCGATCCCCTAAAGTTAATGTTCTAAACTTCAATTTGATCAAGTTCAAAGCAGGTTCAAGCGAAAGTAGCATGCATTCAAACATAAACATAGATAGTTTAGCATAACCGAACATAAAATATAAATTTAAACTAAGCTTAACTACTTTTGGTCAAACTAGAGGTCGAGCCTATCCTTCCTCGTCAGGTACGGTGTGCCGTGAGCAGGGTCTGGGCAGGTGCCGTCATCGGGGTCCTTGGGGAAGACACTCCTCCGCACCGCCGTCCCCGCCGCCTTCAACCTCATCATCGGAGCAAAGCGTGATAACCTCGCCGCCCTTCGCACCGGCAAAGATCGCCCGCTCTGCCTGCACGATTCCGGGTGCTGCCGGCGGAGCTCTTGCATGTAGGCCTTGTCGACGGCCTTGGCCTCGAGGCGCTCCCTGATACGTCTCCGTCGTATCTACTTTTCCAAACTCTTTTGCCCTTGTTTTGGACTCCAACTTGCATGATTTGAATGGAACTAACCCGGACTGACGTTGTTTTCAGCAGAATTGCCATGGTATTATTTTTGTGCGGAGTAAAAAGTTCTCAGAATGACCTAAAACTTCACGGAGATAAGTTTTGGAATTAATAAAAAATATTGGCGAAAGAATCAAGTGAAGGGGGCCCACACCCTAGCCACAAGGGTGGGGGTGCGCCACCCGACCTTGTGGGCCCCTTGACCTCCACCAACCTCTACTCCAACTCCATATATTCTCTTTCGGGGAGAAAAAATCAAAGAGAAGGATTCATCGCGTTTTATAATACGGAGCCACCGCCAAGCCCTGTTCTTCCTTGGGAGGGCAGATCTAGAATCCATTTTGGACTCCGGAGAGGGAAATCGTCGCCATCATCATCAACAACCATCCTCCATCACCAATTTCATGATGCTCACCGCCGTGTGTGATTAATTCCATCGTAGGCTTGCTGGACCGTGATGGGTTGGATGAGATTTACCATGTAATCGAGTTAGTTTTGTTACGGTTTGATCCCTACTATCCACTATGTTCTAAGATTGATGTTGTTATGACTTTGCTATGCCTAATGCTTGTCACTAGGGACCGAGTGCCATGATTTCAGATCTGAACTTATTATGTTTTCATGAATATATTTGTGTTCTTGATCTGATATTGCAAGTTATACTCACCTACTACGCATTATAATTCGGCAACCCCGGAGTGACAATAGTTGGGACCACTCCCGGTGATGACCGTAGTTTGAGGAGTTCATGTATTCACTAAGTGCTAATGTGTTGGTCCGGTACTCTATTAAAAGGAGCCTTAATGTCCCTTAGTTTCCAATAGGACACCATTGCCACGGGATGGTAGGAGAAAAGATGTCATGCAAGTTCTTTTCCATAAGCATGTATGACTATATTCAGAATACATGCCTACATTATATTGATGAATTGGAGCTAGTTCTGTGTCACCCTATGTTATAACTGTTGCATGATGAATGCCATTCGACATAATTATCCATCATTGATGCATTGCCTACGAGCTTGTTTCATATTGATCTTTGCTCCGTTACTTTTCCGTCGCCACTATTATGATTGCTACAAAACTGCTACTATTATTTTTTTCACTGTTACCGTTACTCCCATACTACTTTGCTACAGATAATAAGTCTTTCAGGTGTAGTTGAATTCACAACTCAGCTGCTAATACTCGAGAATATTCTTTTGGCTCCCCTTGTGTCGAATCAATAAATTTGGGTTGAATACTCCACCCTCGAATATTGTTGCGACCCCCTATACTTGTGGGTTATCAAGACCTTTTTCTGGCGCCGTTGCCGGGGAGCATAGCTCTATTCTCTGAGTCACTTGGGTTTTATATCTGTTGATCACTATGAGGAATTTGAAAGACAACAAAACCAAGATCTATCCCTCAACTATGAGGGGAGGTAAGGAACCGCCATCTAGCTCTGCACTTGATTCTCCTATTTTAAGTAAACTTGCGACACCTGCTCCTGCTATTGATTCCTTTATGTCGCATGTTATAGATGATGCCACTTCTGCTATGCATGATGCTTATGATGAAACCACTTCTCTGCTTGATAATACTGAGCCACTAGGTAAATTTCTTGATGAACAACTTGCTAGGGTTAGAGAGAATGAAAATACTAAAACTGATGATATTATGATAGAGGCGAAGGTGTCCCGATGTTTCGATGAGATGGTGGCTATCGTTTTCTATGGGAGTCGACCTTGACGATTCGACTACGAACGTGCGATACGTCGCGCCTTAGCAATTGCTAAACCAACTTCAGAGGGGTTATTCACCACGCCGAAGCACGATCAACCTGACCATGAGGGTCTGTTTCCTACGAGCAAACAAAGAACAAGCAAGAAACTGAGATTGCAATCTGGATATTGCGAATATAAGAGGAAAGCTTTATTAATGAAGGTGGGGTTCTGTGACGCCTTTGTCTGGTCGTTGAACACAAAAGAAGTACGCGAAGTTTCAGCTATGGCGAACTTTCAATCTAAAGAAAACCCAAAGTATAAACGATGCCCTAAGGGCTGTATATATGAAGGAGAGAGGGGGGATCTTGGAGGAGGTGTCTGAAACCAACCCTAACTATTGTTTCCCCACATATACAGACTCTAAAAACAGCCTATAATTAAGTATTTCGAAATTACATGGGCTTGGCCCAAAAATAAGGTGACGCAGCACCTAGAATAGCCTCTAGACGAAATTTATGAAGTAGCATCTTGTATATTTCGTCCAAGGATTCATGCACTCATTATGGTGGCTTCAAAGTCCTAGAATTATCACTTGTAACTCCATTTTTGTTCCCCTTGCGCATGCCATCATCTCCATGCATGAACTTGCTCCAAGGTTCATCTTTCTTGTCCAAGCTAGGCCCTTCATTTGTAAGCAAAACAAATGTATCCAATTTAGGCAGCATCATATTCTCATGAACATTAGAATCGTTACCAAGAAATGAAAGTACATGGTAATTCAATTGGCGTGCGTGAGCACTAGTAATTGGTCCAGTATGTATAGCAGCAGGGGCTATGGGTGTAATAATGGTATTGATGTCCTCATCATATTATTGAAACTGGTGATTATGATTCCCCCCTATATATGAATTTCCTATTGTACCTGAGGGTTATGTTATGGATGAAGAATGTAACACCCACGATGCGGCTATATCTCCCACGTGTCGGAGCATGACTTAGAGGCATAACCGCATGGTAGGCATGTCGCAAGAGGGGTAATCTTTACACATCCCATGTACTGAATAAGAAAGGGATAAAGAGTTGGCTTATAATCGCCACTTCACACAATACATAAATAGCATACATCATCCAGAATACAATCAAGGTCCGACTACGAAACCAAAATAAATAAAGACAACCCAAAATGCTAGATCCCCGATCGCCCCAACTGAGCTCCTCCACTGATTGTTCAGAAAGGACACATAGTAACGGCCCGAATCCTCGTCGAACTCCCACTTGAGTTCGGTAGCGTCCCCTACACTGGCATCATCGGCACCTGCATTTGTTTTGGAAATATCTGTGAGTCACGGGCACTCAGCAATCTCACACCCTCGCGATCAAGACTATTTAAGCTTAAAGGTAGGAAAGGGTAGTGAGGTAGAGCTGCAGCAAGCACTAGCATATATGGTGGCTATCTTACGCAAAAGAGAGCGAGAAGAGAAGCAAAGCACGATCGAGAAGCTAATAATGATCAAGAAGTGATCCTAAAGCTACTTACGTTCAAGCATAACACGAGACCGTGTTCTCTTCCCAGACTCCGCCGAAAAGAGACCATCATGGCTACACACGCGGTTGATTCATTTTCATTAGATTAAATGTCAAGTTCTCTACAACCGTACATTAAAAAATTCCCATCTGCCCATAACCACGGGCACATCTTTTGAAAGTTGGAAACCCTGCAGGGGTGTCCCTACCTAGCCCATCGCAAGCTCTCAAGGTCAACGAAGGATATTCCTTCTCCTAGGAAGACCCGATCAGACTCGGAATCCCGGTTACAAGACATTTCGACAATGGTAAAACAAGACCAGCAAAGCCACCCGAATGTGCCGCCAAATCCCGATAGGAGCTGCACATATCTCGTTCTCAGGGCACACCAGATTGTCCAAACTTCCAGTAGGCCAGCCCAGAGTTGCCCCTGGTGGCCACCGGCGGCTGACAAGTTGGACCAACACTCGGAGGAGCACTGGCCCGGGGGTTTAAAATAAAGATGACCTTTGAGTCCATGGAACCCAAGGGAAAAAGGCTTAGGTGGCAAATGGTAAAACCAAGGTTGGGCCTTGCTGGAGGAGTTTTATTCAAGGCGAACTGTCAAGGGGTTCCCATAACACCCAACCACGTAAGGAACGCAAAATCAAGGAACATAACACTGGTATGACGGAAACTAGGGCGGCAAGAGTGGAACAAAACACCAGGCATAAGGTCGAGCCTTCCACCCTTTACCAAGTATATAGATGCATTAAAGTAAACAAGATATAATAATGATATCCCAACAATAACCATTTTCCAACAAGGAACAAACTCCATATTCAGCTGCAACTAGCAACGCTATAAGAGGGGCTGAGCAAAGCGGTAACATGGCCAAACAACAGTTTTCTAGGAAAGGTGGGTTAGAGGCTTGACATGGCAATATGGGAGGCATGATATAGCAAGTGGTAGGCATCGCGGCATAGCAATAGAGCGAACAACTAGCAAGCGAAGATAGAAGTGATTTCGAGGGTATGGTCATCTTGCCTGCAAAATTCTCCGAGTTGACGAAAGCTTGACCCTCGTAAGCGTACTCAACGGGTTCCTCGATCACGTACTCGTCTCCCGGCTCTACCCAAAGCAAGACCACAAGAAAAGGAACCAACAATCAACCACGGTGCAATGCGCAAGCAACATGATGCAAAACATGGCATGATATGCGGGATGAGATATGCAATGCATATGTGTGCTTCGGAAAGGAAAGATTGAACCAGGCATCAACTTGGCAAACCAAGTGTTCCCTTGGAAAGATGAGATGATTTCGGTCAAAATCGATATAAAGATCACCGGAATCGGATGCACGGTTTGCAAATGGCAAGCAAAACAAGAATGGCACAATTCTGCGATTAACAGCACAATGCCACCTAGAATGCAACAAGACACTAAGCTACTGCACTCCAACATAAGAAAAAATCACAAGGAAGTAATCTACTCAAGATGCTTGACAAAAGATGTAAACTTAGCTACGGCTAAATCACACACGAGCAGGTTCAAACAAGCATGGAAAAAATGCAAAAGATATCACATTCACAGACTTAGTGAAAATACTAACATGCCAGGAATTAACATCAGGAAGCAATGTTTAGAGCAAGCAAACAACATGCTGTAGGAACATATCATAGCAATACAAGGCATGGTATGAATCTAATCGAAGCATAGAACAAAAGTCTCTTACTGACCATAAGCTAAAAAGGAACATAAGATATGATGGCACCCATCTAAACATAGCAAGTTTCGTTAAAAGATTTAGACTTAGCAGAAAACTGGGCATGACATAAACAGAAATATGAAGGCATCTTTGCGAGCTCGATTCACTCATCACAAGGCATTGCATGACAAGATAAGCATACTTCTAGCAATAAGATATGATCATAAGTCTAACCATGACAAGAACAAGTTTATAGCATGCATGGATCAATTACAACAACCCTGGAAAAATTGATTAACATGTAAACAATCTGCCAGGAACATTTTATAGAAAAAGTAGAGCAATATTTAGACATGCTAGGGCACTCCATAATTGGAAACAGGGGCATGGATGGATATACCATAACCATATGTCAAAATCATACTTACTGAAGATACTCAAAACAAGCATGGATCACTCTGTAGCATCATGGATACATGGCATAAAAATAATAGCAGAGCAATGACTTAGTAAAATTCCAAGTCCTTGAAATCAGCAATATCATGAGAGCTACTTTGCATGCTTGTGCTAGTCACCACATTGATCACAAAAATACATGGCATACACCCCTGTAAATATGGCATGGCATATATCAAAACACATGTAGATCTCATGCACATATCCAGCACACAACAAATGTAGCAAAAATGACAAATGCTCATACTCTGCTAAGAATCAGCACCTAACATTTTATAACACTCTTGCATCAACGATTTGGGCATCAAGATGGACTGAAATAACCATGTCACAATGGAACAAAATGAAGATCACATAATGATGAACATTTTGATATATTGCACGCACAAAACGGAGCAACACACATGAAGTTATGGCATGATGAACAGGGCTCCAGAATGCTAAAAATTAAGGACAGGAAAATTTTGGGGTCAACCTTCGTTTTGGATCTGGATCTAGGGTTGCACGTGGACCGAGGTTCACTGGAGTTCTGGCCGGATCTGAAGGTCGCGGTGGCGAGCGGCCTTGCTAGAGTGGAGGAGGAAGGACGGTGCCGGCCGGAGCTCGTGGGAGGGAGGTGGAGGCGAGGGTGGCAAGCTAGAGCTCTCCGGGCGGCGGTGGAGGGCGGACGAGGCGGCGGGGTGGTCGCCGCGCTAGCGAGGGAGGCGGGTGGCGCTCGGGATCCGGGCGGCGGCGACTGGCAGGCGCGGGCGACGCGGAGGAACGGGCCCGCGGGGGCCAGATCTGGGCCAGCTGGGCGACACTTGGCGGGACGGGATTTGTCGGGCGGCGCGGTGGACGTGTCTGCCCGAATTTTGAGGGGGGTGCACATATTTATACCTAGAAGGAGGTGGGAGTGTCCAAATGAGGTGTAGTTTTTGGCCACGCGACCGTGATCCGACGACGAAGGACAAGGGATAGGTTTGGATGGGTTATTGGGCCACTTTGGAGGGGTGTTGGGCTGCAACACACATGAGGCCTTTACGGTTCCCCGGTTAACCGTTGGAGTATCAAACGGACTCCAAATGGAACGAAACTTGACAGGAGGTCTACCGGTGGTGTACCATGTCCGCTTGGCAAATCTCAGTCCATTTCGAGAAAGTTTAACAACCGCTCACGAAAAGAGGCAAAAGGGGGCGCCGGAATGGTGTGAGCACTTGACTTTCAGGAATTTGATAGACTTGTTGCGAGTCTTGCGCTCAGTTTCTTCAAGAATAGCAATGGGATGCTCATGATAAGACAAGTCTTCTTGGAGATCAATCTCTTCGAAGTTGGAGGTGCGGTCAGGAGTCTTGAAGCACTTGCGAAGCTGTGACACGTGAAACACGTCGTGCACATTTGCGAAGTTGGGCGGAACCTCAAGTTGATAGGCGAGGTCGCCTCTTTTGCCAATGATCTTGAAAGGACCCATTTATCTTGGGGCAAGCTTCCCTTTGATACCGAAGCGACGAGTACCTTTCATTGGAGAGACGCGGAGGTAGACATGGTCTCTGCTACCTCTTTTAGCACTGCGTTGGTTTTCCCCAAAGAGGAAGGCATGATGCAGCAAAGTAACGTAAGTATTTCCCTCAGTTTTTGAGAACCAAGGGATCAATCCAGTAGGAGGCTACACGCAAGTCCCTCGTACCTGCACAAAACAAATAAATCCTCGCAACCAATGCAAATAGGGGTTGTCAGTCCCTATAGGGCCACTTACGAGAGTGAGATCTGATAGATATGATAAGATAATATTTTTGGTATTTTTATGATAAAGATGCAAAGTAAAATAAAGGCAAAATAAATAGCAAAGTAAATAACTAAGTAGTAGGAGATTGATATGATAAAGATAGACCCGGGGGCCATATGTTTCACTAGTGGCTTCTCTCGAGAGCATAAGTATTATAAGGTGGGTGAACAAACTACTGTTGAGCAATGGACAGAATTGAGCATAGTTATGAGAATATATAGGTATGATCATGTATATAGGCATCACGTCCGAGACAAGTGGACCGACTCCTGCCTGCATCTACTACTATTACTCCACTCATCGACCACTATCCAGCATGCATCTAGAGTATTAAGTTAAAACAGAGTAATGCCTTAAGCAAGATGACATGATGTAGAGGGATAGACTCATGCAATATGAAGAAAACCCCATCTAGTTATCCTCAATGGCAACAATACAATACGTGCCTTGCTGCCCTTACTGTCACCGGGAAAGGACACCGCAAGATTGAACCCAAAGCTAAACACTTCTCCCATTGCAAGAAAGATCAATCTAGTAGGCCAAACCAAACTGATAATTCGAAGAGACTTGCAAAGAAAACCAATCATACATAAAAGAATTCAGAGAAGATTCAAATATTATTCATAGATAGACTTGATCATAAACCCACAATTCATCGGTCTCAACAAACACGCCGCAAAAACAAGATTACATCGAATAGATCTCCATAAGAGAGGGGCAGAACATTGTATTGAGATCCAAAAAAGAGAGAAGAAGCCATCTAGCTACTAACTATGGACCCGTAGGTCTGAATTAAACTACTCACACTTCATCGAAGAGGCTATGGTGTTGATGTAGAAGCCCTCCGTGATCAATGCCCCCTCCGGCGGAGCTCCGGAACAGGCCCCAAGATGGGATATCATGGATACAGAAAGTTACGGTGGTGGAATTAGGGTTTTGGCTGCGTATCTGATCGTTTGGGGGTACGTGGGTATATATAGGAGGAAGAAGTACGTCGGTGGAGCAACAGGGCACCCACAAGAGCGGAGGGCGCGCCTGGGGTGGCAGGCACGCCCCCCTACCTTGTCGCCTCCTGTTGATTGGCTTGACATAGGTTCCAAGTCTCCCGAGTTGTATTCGGTGAGAAAATCACATTCCCGAAGGTTTCATTCCGTTTGGACTCCGTTTGATATTCCTTTTCTTCGAAACCCTAAAACAGGCAAAAAATAGCAATTCTGGGCTGGGCCTCCGGTTAATAGGTTAGTCCAAAAATAATATAAAAGTGGATAATAAAGCCCAATAATGTCCAAAATAGTAGATAATATAGCATGGAGCAATCAAAAATTATAGATACGTTGGAGACGTATCAAGCATCCCCAAGCTTAATTCCTGCTCGTCCTCGAGTAGGTAAATGATAAAAACAGAATTTTTGATGCGGAGTGCTACTTGGCATAATTTTAATGTAATTCTTCTTAATTGTGGTATGAATATTCAGATCTGAAAGATTCAAGACAAAAGTTCATATTGACATAGAAAATAATAATACTTCAAGCATACTAACAAAGCAATTATGTCTTCTCAAAATAACATGGCTAAAGAAAGTTATGCCGACAAAATCATATAGTCTGGCTATGCTCTATCTTCACCACACAAAATATTTAAATCATGCACAACCCCGATGACAGGCCAAGCAATTGTCAAAACTTCTTCAATCTTCACGCAATATATGAGCGTGAGCCATGGATATAGCACTATAGGTGGAATAGAGTGGTGGTTGTGGAGAAGACAAAAAGGGGAAGATAGTTTCACATCGACTAGGCGTATCAACGGGCTATGGAGATGCCCATCAATAGATATCAATGTGAGTGAGTAGGGATTGCCATGCAACGGATGCACTAGAGCTATAAGTATATGAAAGCTCAAAAAGAACTAAGTGGGTGTGCATCCAACTTGCTTGCTCATGAATACCTAGGGCAATTTTGAGGAAGCCCATCATTGGAATATACAAGCCAAGTTCTATAATGAAAAATTCCCACTAGTTTATGAAAGTGATAACATGAGAGACTCTCTACTATGAAGATCATGGTGCTACTTTGAAGAACAAGTGTGGTAAAAGGATAGTAACATTGTCCCTTCTCTCTTTTTCTCTCATTTTTTTCTTTTCTCTTTTTTTATTTTTTTATTTGGGCTTTTTCTCTTTTTTATGGCCTCTTTTCTTTCTTTCTTTTTATTATTTTTCGTCCAGAGTCTCATCCCGACTTGTGGGGGAATCATAGTCTCCATCATCCTTTCCTCACCTGGGACAATGCTCTAATAATGATGATCATCACACTTTTATTTTTCTTACAACTCAATAATTACAACTCGATACTTAGAACAAGATATGACTCTATGTGAATGCCTCCGGCGGTGTACCGTGATATGCAATGATGCATGAGTGACAAGTATGAAAGAATTATGAACGGTGGCTTTGCCACAAATACTATGTCAACTACATGATCATGCTAAGCAATATGACAATGATGGAGTGTGTCATAAACGGAACGGTGGAAACTTGCATGGCAATATATCTCGGAATGGCTATGGAAATGCCATAATAGGTAGGTATGGTGGCTGTTTTGAGGAAGGTATATGGTGGGTGTATGATACCGGTGAACGGTGCGTGGTATTAGAGAGGCTAGCAAAGGTGGAGGGGTGAGAGTGCGTATAATCCATGGACTCAACATTAGTCATAAAGAACTCATATACTCATTGAAAAAATCTACAAGTTATCAAAGCAAAGTATTACACGCATGCTCCTAGGGGGATAGATTGGTAGGAAAAGACCATGGCTCGTCCCTGACCGCCACTCATAAGGAAGACAATCAATAAATAAATCATGCTCCGACTTCATCACATAACGGTTCACCATACGTGCATGCTACGGGAATCACAAGCTTCAACACAAGTATTTCTCAAATTCACAACTACTCAACTAGCATGACTTTAATATCGCCATCTCCATGTCTCAAAACAATTATCAAGTATCAAACTTATCATAGTATTCAACACACTTATAAGAGAATTTTTATTATTAATCTTGCATACCAAGCATATTAGGATTTTAAGGAAATTACTATGCTATTTAAGACTCTCAAAATAATCTAAGTGAAGCATGAGAGATCAATAGTTTCTATAAAACAAATCCACCACCGTGCTCTAAAAGATATAAGTGAAGCACTAGAGCAAAATTATATAACTCAAAAGATATAAGCGAAGCACATAGAGTATTCTAACAGATTCAAAATCATGTATGGCTATCTCAAAAGGTGTGTACAACAAGGATGATTGTGGTAAACTAATAAAAAAAGACTCAAATAATACAAGACGCTCCAAGCAAAACACATATCATGTGGTAAATAAAAATATAGCTCCAAGTAAAGTTACCGATAGAAGTAGACGAAAGAGGAGATGCCTTCCGGGGCATCCCCAAGTTTTGGCTTTTAGGTGTCCTTTGATTATCTTGGGGGTGCCATGGGCATCCCCAAGCTTAGGCCTTTGCCACTCCTTGTTCCATAATCCATCAAATATTTACCCAAAACTAGAAAACTTTACAACACAAAACTTAAAGTAGAAAATCTCGTGAGCTCCGTTAGCGAAACAAAACAAAAGACCACTTCAAGGTACTGTAATGAAATCATTCTTTATTTATATGGGTGTTATACCTACTGTATTCCAGCTTCTCTATGGTTTATAAACTATTTTACTAGCCATAGATTCATCAAAATAAGCAAACAACACACGCAAAACAGAATCTGTCAAAAACATAATAGTCTGTAGTAATCTGCAGCTAGCGCAAGATTTGGAACCCCGAAAAATTCTAAAATAAATTGCGGGACGTGATTAATTTATATATTAATCATCTTAAAAAATAATTAACTAAATAGCACTTTCCAAATAAAAATGAAAAGCAGTTCTCGTGAGCGCTAAACTTTCTGTTTTTTACAGCAAGTTCAACAAGACTTTCCCCAAGTCTTCCCAACGGTTCTACTTGGCACAAACACTAATTAAACACAAAAAACACAAACAAAACATAGGCTAAATAATTTATTTATTACTAATCAGGAGCAAAAATCAAGGAATAAAAATAAAATTGGATTGCCTCCCAACAAGCGCTATCGTTTATCGCCCCTAGCTAGGCATAACAAGCAAGAATAGATCTAGGTATTGCCATCTTTGGTAGGCAATCCATAAGTGGCTCCCATAAGAAATTCATAAGGTAATTTAATTTTATTTCTAGGAAAGTGTTCCATGCCTTTCGTTAACGGAAATTGGAATCTAATATTTCCTTCCTTCATATCAATAATTGCACCAATCATTCTAAGGAAAGGTCTACCAAGAATAATTGGACATGAAGGATTGCAATCTATGTCAAGAACAATAAAATCTACAGGCACATAATTCCTATTTGCAACAATAAGAACATCATTAATTCTTCTCATAGGTTTCTTAATAGTGGAATCCGCAAGGTGCAAGTTTAGAGAGCAATCATCAAAATCACGGAAACCTAACAAATCACACAAAGTCTTTGGAATCGTGGAAACACTAGCACCCAAATCACATAAAGCATAGCATTCATGATCTTTAATTTTAATTTTAATAGCTGGTTCCCACTCATCATAAAGTTTTCTAGGGATAGAAACTTCCAATTCAAGTTTTTCTTCATAAGATAGCATCAAGGCATCAACGATATGTTTAGTAAATACTTTATTTTGACTATAAGCATGAGGAGAATTTAGCATGGATTGCAACAAGGAAATACAATCAATCAAAGAGCAATTTTAATAGTTAAATTCCTTGAAATCCATAATAGTGGGTTTAGCAACATCTAGGGTTTTAATTTCTTCAATCCCACTTTTATCAAATTTGGCATCAAGATCAAAAGATTCAGAATTCTTGGAACGCCTTCTAGGTAAAGGTGGGTCATATTCAGTCCCATCATTATCAAGATTCATATTGCAAAACAAAGATGTAGTAGGGGACACATCAGTAACTTTTAGATCTTCATCTTTATTTTCATAGGAATTAGAAGAACACGCTTTTATAAGGGCATCTTTCTTAGCACGCATCCTAGCGGTTCTTTCTTTGCACTCATCAATGAAAATTCGCATGGCTTTGAGAGACTCATTGATATCATGCTTAGGGGGAATAGATCTAAGTTTCAAAGAATCACCATCAAGAGCAATTCTTTCAACGTTCCTAGCGAAATCATCAATCTTAAGCAATTTTTCTTCAATCACAGCATTAAAATTCTTTTGTGAGGTAATAAATTCTTTAATATTAGAATCAAAATTAGAGGGCATCTTATTATAATTTCCATAAGAATTGTTGTAGGAATTGCCATAATTATTAGAGGAATTACTAGGATAAGACCTAGGATTGAAATTTCCTCTATACACGTTGTTACCAAAATTATTCCTACCAACAAAATTCACATCCATAGATTCATTATTATTCTCAATCAAAGTAGACAAGGGCATATCATTAGGATCAGAAGAAACACTCTTATTAGCAAATAATTTCATAATTTCATCCATCTTTCCACTCAAAACATTAATTTCTTCTATCTCATGAACCTTTTTATTAGTAGATCTTTCAGTATGCCATTGAGAATAATTAACCATAATATTATCTAGGAGTTTAGTAGCTATCCTAAAGTGATTTCCATAAAAGTGCCTCCCGCGGCCGGATCTAAAAGATTTCTCGAAGCAAAATTCAATCTGGCATAAAAACTTTGTATAATCATCCATAAATTTAAACCATGAGTAGGGCAATCACGTATCATTAATTTCATTCTCTCCCAAGCTTGTGCAACATGTTCATGATCAAGTTGCTTAAAATTCATAATATCGTTTCTAAGAGAGATAATCTTAGCGGGAGGAAAATACTTAGAGATAAACGCATCTTTGCACTTATTCCATGAATCAATACTATTTTTAGGCAAAGACGAAAACCAAGCTTTAGCACGATCTCTAAGCGAAAAAGGAAATAGCTTCAACTTAACATTATCATTATCCACATCTTTCTTCTTTTGCATGTCACATAAATCAACAAAGCTATTTAGATGGGTAGCGGCATCTTCCCTAGAAGGCCGGAGAACGGATCTTTCATGACAAGATTCAGCAAAGCAGTATTAATTTCACAAGATTCAGCATCGGCAAGAGGAGCAATCGGAGTGATAATAAAATCATTGCTGTTGGTATTGCGAAGTCACACAATTTAGTATTATCTTGAGCCATCGCGACAAACAAGCAAACTAACACACAAGCAAACAAAAAGCAAGCGGACAAAAGGGCAAATAGAGAAAGAGAGGGAGGATAGAGAGGGAGGGCGAATAAAACGGCAAGGGTGAATTGGGGGGAGAGGAAAACGAGAGGAAAATGGCAAATAATGTAATGCGGGAGATAAGGGTGTGTGATGGGTACTTGGTATGTTGACTTTTGCGTAGAACTCCTCGGCAACGGCGCAAGAAATCCTTCTTGCTACCTCTTTTAGCATTGTGTTGGTTTTCCCTGAAGAGGAAGGGATGATGCAGCAAAGTAGCATAAGTATTTCCCTCAGTTTTTGAGAACCAAGGTATCAATCCAGTAGGAGGCTACACGCAAGTCCCTCGTACCTGCACAAAACAAATAAATCCTCGCAACCAACGCAAATAGGGGTTGTCAATCCCTATAGGGCCACTTACGACAGTGAGATCTGGTACATATGATAAGATAATATTTTTGGTATTTTTATGATAAAGATGCAAAGTAAAATAAAGGCAAAATAAATAGCAAAGTAAATAACTAAGTAGTAGGAGATTGATATGATAAAGATAGACCCGGGGGCCACATGTTTCACTAGTGGCTTCTCTCGAGAGCATAAGTATTCTACGGTGGGTGAACAAATTATTGTTGAGCAATTGACAGAATTGAGCATAGTTATGAGAGTATCTGATCATGTATATAGGCATCACGTCCGAGACAAGTAGACCGACTCCTGCCTGCATCTACTACTATTACTCCACTCATCGACCGCTATCCATCATGCATCTAGAGTATTAAGTTAAAACAGAGTAACGCCTTGAGCAAGATGACATGATGTAGAGGGATAGACTCATGCAGTATGAAGAAAACCCCATCTTGTTATCCTCGATGGCAACAATACAATACGTGCCTTGCTGCCCTTACTGTCACTGGGAAAGGACACCGCAAGAATGAACGCAAAGCTAAACACTTCTCCTATTACAAGAAAGATCAATCTAGTAGGCCAAACCAAACTGATAATTCGAAGAGACTTGCAAAGATAACCAATCATACATAAAAGAATTCAGAGAAGATTCAAATATTATTCATAGATAGACTTGATCATAAACCCACAATTCATCGGTCTCAACAAACACACCGCAAGAAGAAGATTACATCGAATAGATCTCCACAAGAGAGGGGGAGAACATTGTATTGAGATCCAAAAAGAGAGAAGAAGCCATCTAGCTACTAACTATGGACCCGTAGGTCTGAAGTAAACTACTCACACTTCATCGGAGAGGCTATGTTGTTGATGTAGAAGCCCTCTGTGATCGATGCCCCCTCCGACGGAGCTCCGGAACAGGCCCCAAGATGGGATCTCGTGGATACAGAAAGTTACGGCGGTGGAATTAGGGTTTTGGCTGCGTATCTGATCGTTTGGGGGTACGTGGGTATATATAGGAGGAAGAAGTACGTCGGTGGAGCAACAGGGGGCCCACGAGGGTGGAGGGCGTGCCTGGGGGGGCAGGCGCGCCCCCTACCTCATGGCCTCCTGTTGATTGGCTTGACGTAGGGTCCAAGTCTCCTGAGTTGTATTCGGTGAGAAAATCACGTTCCCGAAGGTTTCATTCCGTTTGGACTCCGTTTGATATTCCTTTTCTTCGAAACCCTAAAACCAGCAAAAAACAACAATTCTGGGCTGGGCCTCCGGTTAATAGGTTAGTCCCAAGAATAATATAACAATGGATAATAAGGCCCAATAATGTCCAAAACAGTAGATAATATAGCATGGAGCAATCAAAAATTATAGATACGTTGGAGACGTATCAGTCTCCTATCACGAAAGCCAAGTCACGATGCTTGCTATCATAATAACTCTTCTGACGTGATTGCGCGGCTTTGAGATTTTCACAGATGACTTTGCACATTTCTTCAGCTTCTGTGATTAAGTCATTGCCAAGAAGTTGGCGTTCACCAGTCTCTGACCAATTAAGAGGGGTACAACACTTTCTACCATAGATAATCTCGAATGGGGCCTTGCCCGAACTCTCTTGGAAGCTGTTTTTGTAGGAGAACTCGGCATATGGAAGACAATCTTCCCACTTCATACTGAAGGAAATGACACAAGCCCTGAGCATATCTTCAAGGATTTGATTTACTCGCTCGACTTGGCCACTAGTTTGAGGATGGAAGGCTGTGCTGAAGCGAATGTTGGTGCCCATGGCCTTCTGGAAGGAGTCCCAGAACTTAGATGTAAAGATGCTTCCATGATCTAAAGATATCAACTATGGAATGCCATGCAAGGAGACAATCCTGGAGGTATAGAGCTCTACCAACTGAGCTGTTGTGATAGATCCTTTGATAGGAAGAAAATGAGCCACTTTAGTAAGCTTGTCGATGACAACAAAGATAGCATCATTTCCATGCTTGGACTTGGGAAATCCAGTCACGAAGTCCATCTTAATATGGTCAAACTTCCATTCTGGAATAGTAAGAGGTTGGAGGAGACCAGCTGGTCGTTGGTGTTCTGCTTTCACCCTTCTGCAGACATCACATTCATTGATGAACTGAGCAATTTCTCACTTCATTCGCGTCCACCAATACGACTACTTGAGGTCATGGTACATCTTTGTACTTCTAGGATGAATGGATAGAAGGGACCTGTGCGCCTCGTTCATAATGACTTTACGTAGATCACCCTTAGGAACCACAATTCGATCCCTGAAGAATAGATTGTCTTTGTCATCAAGGCGATAGCACTTGTACTTGGGTTGGCTCTTGGCAATCCCATTTTTTACCTTCTTCACCATGGCATCAAGAAGTTGCGCCTCATGAATTTGATCTTCCAAAGTAGGAGAGACTTGGAGGATGGAAAGAAATCCTCGAGCAACAACTTGGAGATTAAGTTTGTGGAAAGCTTCACAAAGGTCCGGTTGGAAGGGCTTGAGAATTAAGCTGTTGCAGTAAGCCTTCCTGCTCAAAGCATCTGCGATAACATTGGCCTTGCCTGTAGTATATTCAATACTTGGATTGTAGTCTTGAATCATCTCGACCCAACGAGTCTTCCTGAGGTTGAGGTTGGGCTGAGTGAAGATGTACTTGAGGCTCTTATGATCAGTGAAGATGTCCACTTTCCTTCCCAACAAGAGATGTCTCCAACTTAAAAGTGCATGTACAACTACCGCCAACTCGAAGTCATGAGTGGGGTAGTTCTTTTCATTGGGCTTCAACTGGCGAGAGGTATAGGCCACAACTTTCTTCTCTTGCATTAACACAGACCGAGACCTTGCAGGGAAGCATCACAGAAAACTTCGAATGGTTTGGATTCATCAGGAGGAGTCAGAACTCGAGCTGCGACTAACTTCTCTTTGAGGGTGTTGAAAGCAATGTCACACTCAGGCGTCCAGACATACTTAACATGCTTCTTGAGGAGGTTGGAAAGAGGCTTTGCAATCTTAGAGAAATTCTCAATGAATCTTCGACAATAGCTTGCAAGCCCAAGGAAACTGCGGAGCTGCTTGACATTCTGAGGCGGTTCCCAATTCACAATTGCAGACACCTTCTCAGGATTAACAGTAATGCCCTTGGCAGAGATGATATGGCCAAGGTAGAGAACCTCATCGAGCCAAAACTCACACTTTGAAAACTTCGAATAGAAGTGTTGTTCTCCGAGTTTGTCGAGTACCAATTTGAAATGCTTGGCATGACCCTCCTTGTTCTTGGAAAAGACCAATATATCATCGAGATATACCAAGACGAAATCATTCGTGTAAGGGTTGAAGATGAAGTTCATCATGCGAGAGAACGTTGGAGGAGCATTGACAAGGCCGAAAGACATGACAGTGTATTCATAAGAACCATAGCTGTTTCTGCATGATGTCTTGGGGATATCTTGTTCACGAATGCGAATCTGATGATAGCCCATACGGAGGTCAAGCTTGGAGAATACTTGAGTACCCTTGAGTTGCTCGAAAAGCTCATTGATGTTGGGAAGTGGGTACTTGTTTTCTTATTCAATGGACGGTAGTCGACACAAAGTCGGTCTATGCCATCCTTCTTCTTGACAAAAAGAACACCACAACCCCATGGAGAAGAACTTGGCCGGATCAGACCAATATGCTCTTGTACATCAAGTTGTTTCTTCAGCTCCTTCAAATCTTCTGGTCCAAGCTTGTAAGGACATTTGCAAATAGGTTCCGTGCCAGGCTCAAGATCGATGACGAATTCAACTGGCTGGTGAGGACGAATTCCTGGAAGCTCTTCTGGAAAGACATCTTGATATTCACAAACGACTGGAATCTGAGAGATGGCATTCAATTCGCCCTTCTCATTGAGAGAAAATAGTCGAATGGTATCATCACAAGTGGCATAGATGATCACATCCTCAGACGAGTGTGTCAATTGAATCTGCCTGGCAGCACAATCAAGCTAAGCCTTGTGCTTAGAAAGACAGTCCATGCCGAGAATTAGATCAATATCCGAGTTACCCAGAACAATTGGAGAAGGCAGAAACTTACAGTCACCCATCTTGATAGACACATCCGGAACCATGTAGCTTGCGTACAAGCATTTACCCGGTGAGACAACTGCTAACGGACTAGGCAAATCTTGGAAAACCAACTCATGCTTAGATACAAATGGTCTTGAGATGAAACTAAGCGATGCACCAGTGTCAAAAAGAACTTTTGCAGGAATATCATTAACAGGAAGATTACCCATGATTACTTCTGAAGAGTCCTCTGCATGAGCTGCATTCATCATGTTGACCTTTGCAAACTTGGGATTATGCTTGACCACTGCATTGCTGGCAGATCTCACAGGAGGAGGAGGCGGAAGGCGCCTTTGGTTGAAGCATTTGTTTTCATAGTGCCCTTTTTGCTGACACTTGTTGCAAGTAACCTCTGAGAGCGGACGGTGATAAGGAGCACTTGACCTTGGAGCATGAGACGGAGCTTTGTTCTGATAGCCTAGGTTGGGTGGGTGGGAAGATCCATTGCCACCTTTACTCTTCTGCTGATAAGGTTGATGGAATGGAGGAGGAGGAGGCAACCAGAACTTCTGTTGCTTAGCTGCCACTTGAGTTGAAGAAGATGATTGAGTTGCATCCCTAACTCTCTTCTTAGAATCATCGCACTTGAGCTGAGCGGCCTCTTGCTTTAGTGCCATGTTGTAGAATTCATCATACTTGGTTGGCTCAAAAAGCACGAGAGCTAATTGCAGATCTTCTCTGAGGCCACCTCTGAATTGATAAATCATGCTCTTCTCGTCAGGGACGTCTTGTTTAGCAAAGCGATCGAGCCTCTGAAACAGGATGTTGTATTGGTAAACAGACATGCTGCCTTGGTTGCGGAACTCCTCACGCTTACTCTCAGCAACACTTTGTGGAATGTGGTGAGCTTTGAAGTCTCGGCGGAAATCATCCCAGGTAATCACACGACCTCCTCTGGAATCTTTGTATTGTTGATACCACTCAGCAGCTTGGTCTTTGAGTTGGAACGAAGCAAACTTGACAAAGTCCTCAGGCCTGACATTGCTACACTCAAAATGTTTGCAGATATCCACGAGCCAATCGTCGGCGTCTGTGGCCTCGACACAGTTACTGAAGGACTTCGGCTGGTTTGCGAGGAACTGATTGAGGGTAGCAAACTGAGCTTGATTGTTGCCTTCGCCTTGATTTCCTTGGTTTCGCTCTTGCAAGAGTTGCAAAAGCATCTGAGTGTTTGCGTTGGTGGCGGCCATGACAGCTTGCCATGCCTCCGGAGGTGGAGGTCGTGGCGGAGGTTCTGGATTCTGACGCGTTGGAGCAGCTATCCTGAAGAGGGTGACATCCGTTAGCATCTTGACACACATATTTCAAGCTGAATCAGCAGATTGAAATTGCAACATATAGGCTTAACATTCGAACAAGAATGAACGAAAGAATTCCAAAGTAAATGATCACACTTCCATAAGTTGAGAAGCCACTTAGATAAAGGTAGATGGATAAAACAACAAGGTACGGATATGAACAAATAATTAGTAAGGATTACCCAATCATAAACCAAATATCTGCGGGAAGAAATACTAGAGCTACAAGAATTCCCACCTATGAAACTCCCGAAACTTTCTGGTTATGCAATCAGGTGTTGGGGATACAGGGGAAGCATAATATCTCACCCAAAACTAGCAAATCCTACATCCAGCTGTATCCATCCTTCAACACATAACCAAGAAACCTTCAGAAATCATTTACCTCAACCTTCGAAAAGCATCCGTTATACGAGTTATGGCAATACTCCTGAACTCCCGCCCCAGTACTGGGTGGTGTCGAGGTTATCTCACCAACAACTGCATAAAGGAAATTTTCGATGTCGGCGAACTTAGGTATTCCAGAACTGCAACGATAAAATTGTGACGACAACACCTCGGAGCTCAACTCCCCGGGACACTGCCACAACCCCTAAATGTCAGGAGGCACCAAGAACAATGTTCTCGTCACAAAACCATCCAAATAATTCCAAGATACCCGCGTGATCCAAAAAAAATTCGTGAAATTTGAGGAGAGAATAGTCAAAACTCTATGTCAGGATGCCTCACTAGAGCGACGAAGGGACTGAGGAGTAAAAAGAATCCTACTCTCCGATATATAATCGTATAAGACTCAAAACATTTTGTTCTAGACTCAACAACGTTAGTGATTCGATCAAGCAGGGGGCTCCTAAGTCGGCGAAGGCTCTGATACCAACTTGTAACACCCATGATGCGGCTATATCTCCCACGTGTCGGAGCACGACTTAGAGACATAACCGCATGGTAGGCATGTCGCAAGAGGGGTAATCTTTACACATCCCATGTACTGAATAAGAAAGGGATAAAGATTTGGCTTACAATCGCCACTTCACACAATACATAAATAGCATACATCATCTAGAATACAATCAAGGTCCGACTACAGAACCAAAATAAATAAAGACAACCCCAAGTGCTAGATCCTCGATCTCCCCAACTGGGCTCCTCTATTGATCGTCCGGAAAGGACACATAGTAACGGCCCGAATCCTCGTCGAACTCCCACTTGAGTTCGGTAGCGTCCCCTACACTGGCATCATCGGCACCTGCATCTGTTTTGGAAATATCTGTGAGTCACGGGGACTCAGCAATCTCACACCATCGCGATCAAGACTATTTAAGCTTAAAGGTAGGAAAGGCTAGTGAGTTGGAGCTGCAGCAATCACTAGCATATATGGTGGCTAACTTACGCAAAAGAGAGCGAGAAGAGAAGCAAAGCATGGTCGAGAAGCTAATAATGATCAAGAAGTGATCCTGAAGCTACTTACGTTGAAGCATAACACGAGACCGTGTTCTCTTCCCGGACTCCGCCGAAAAGAGACCATCACGCCTACACACGCGGTTGATTCATTTTAATTAGATTAAGTGTCAAGTTCTCTACAACCGGACATTAACAAATTCCCATCTCCCATAACCGCAGGCACGACTTTCGAAAGTTCAAAACCCAGCAGGGGTGTCCCAACTTATCCCATCACAAGCTCTCATGGTTAACGAAGGATATTCCTTCTCCCAGGAAGACCCGATCAGACTCGGAATCCCAGTTACAAGACATTTCGACAATTGTAAAACAAGACCAGCAAAGCCGCCCAAATGTGCCGACAAATCCCGATAGGAGCTACACATACTGGTTCTCAGGGCACACCAGATTGTCCAAATTTCCGGTAGGCCAGCCCAGAGTTTCCGCTGTTGGCCACCGGCGGCTGACAAGTTGGACCAACACTCAGAGGAGCACTGGCCCGGGGGTTAAAAATAAAGATGACCCTTGAGTTCATGGAACCCAAGGGAATAAGTCTTAGGTGGCAAATGGTAAAACCAAGGTTGGGCCTTGCTGGAGGAGTTTTATTCAAGGCGAACTGTCAAGGGGTTCCCATAACACTCAACCGCGTAAGGAACGCAAAATCAAGGAACATAACAACGGTATGACGGAAACTAGAGCGGCAAGAGTGGAACAAAACACCAGGCATAAGGCCGAGCCTTCCACCCTTTACCAAGTATATAGATGCATTAAAGTAAACAAGATATAATGATGATATCCCAACAATAACCATGTTCCAACAAGGAACAAACTCCATCTTCACCTGCAACTAGCAACGCTATAAGAGGGGCTGAGCAAAGCGATAACATAGCCAAACAGCGGTTTGCTAGGAAAGGTGGGTTAGAGGCTTGACATGGCAATATGGGAGGCATGATATAGCAAGTGGTAGGCATCGCGGCATAGCAATAGAGAGAACAACTAGCAAGCAAAGATAGAAGTGATTTCGAGGGTATGGTCATCTTGCCTGCAAAATTCTCTGAGTTGATGAAAGCTTGATCCTCGTAAGCGTACCCAACAGGTTCCTCGATCACGTACTCGTCTCCTGGCTCTACCCAAAGCAAGAACACAAGCAAAGAAACCAACAATCAACCACGGTGTAATGCGCAAGCAACATGATGCAAAAAATGGCATGATATGCGGGATGAGATATGCAATGCATATGCGTGCTTCGGAAAGGAAAGATTGAACCAGGCATCAACTTATCAAACCAAGTGTGCCGCTGGAAAGATGAGATGATTTCGGTCGAAATCGATATAAAGATCACCGGAATCGGATGCACGGTTTGCAAATGGCAAGGAAAACAAGAATGGCACAATTCCGCGATTAACAACACATTGCCACCTAGAATGCAACAAGACACTAAGCTACTGCACTCCAACATAACAACAAAGCACATGGCAGTTATCTACTCAATATGCTTGACAAAAGATGAACACTGAGCTACGGCTAAATCACAAAAGAGCAGGTTCAAACAAGCATGGCAAAAATGCAAAAGATATCAGCTTCACGGACTTTGTGAAAATACTAACATGCCAGGAATTAACATCAGGAAGCAATGTTTAGAGCAAGCAAACAACATGCTACAGGAACATACAATAGCAATACAAGGCATGGTGTGAATCTATTCAAATAATAGAACAAAAGTCCCTTACTGACCATAAGCCAAAAAGGATCATAAGATATGATGGCACCCATGTAAACATAGCAAGTTCCGTTAACAGATTCGGACTTAGCAGAAAACTGAGCATGGCATAAACAGAAATATGAAGGCATCTTTGTGAGCTCAATTTACTCATCACAAGGCATTGCATGACAAGATAAGCATACTTCTAGTAAGAAGACACGATCATAAGTCTAACCATGGCAAGAACAAATTTATAGCATGCATGGATCAATTGCAACAACCTTGGCAAAATTGATTAACATGTAAACAATCTGCCAGGAACATTTTATAGCAAAAGTAGAGCAAGATTTAGACATGCTAGGGCACTCCATAATTGCAAATAGGGGCATGGATGGATAGCAAATAACCATATTACAAAATCATCCTTACTCATGGATCACTCTGTAGCATCATGGATACATGGCATAAAAATAACCGTAGAGCAATGACTTGGTAAAATTCTAAGTCCCTGAAATCAGCAATATCATGAGAGCTACTTTGCATGCTTGTGCTAGTCACCACAGTGATCACAAAAATACATGGTATACACCCCTATAAATATGGCATAGCATATATCAAAACACATGTAGAGCTCATGCCCATATGCAGCACACAACAAATGTAGCAAAAATGAAAAATTCTCATACTCTGCTAAGAATCAGCACCTAACATTTTATAGCACTCTTGCATCATCGATTTGGGCATCAAGATGGATTCAAATAAGCATTTCATAATGGAATTAAATGAAGATCACATCATGATGAACATTTTGATATATAGCACACACAAAACGGAGCAGCACACATGAAGTTATGGCATGATGAACAGGGCTCCAAAATGCTAAAAATTAAGGACTTTAGCAAAAATTGGGGTCAACCTTCATTTTGGATCTGGATCTAGGGTTGCACGTGGACCGAGGTTCACCGGAGTTCTGGCCGGATCTGAAGGTCGTGGTGGCGGGCGGCCTTGCCAGAGTGGAGGAAGAAGGACAGGGCCGGCCGGAGCTCGCTGGAGGGAGGTGGAGACGAGGGCGGCGAGCTGGAGCTCTCCGGGCGACGGCGGCGGAGGGCGGACGAGGCGGTGGGGTGGTCGCTGCGCCAGTGAGGGAGGCGGGCGGCACGCGGGATCCGGGCGGCGGCGACTGGCGGGCACGGGCGGTGCGAAGGAACGGGCCCACGGGGGCCGTATCTGGGCTCGCGGGCCGGCGGCACAGGGGAGCGGCGGCGCGACACTTGGCGGCACGGGATTCCCTAGGCGGCGTGGTGGACGTGTCCGGCGCGCGGAGGAAGAGGAAGACTAGGGTTTCGCCCGAATTTTGAGGGGGTGCACATATTTATACCTAGAAGGAGCTGGGAGTGTCCAAATGAAGTGTAGTTTTCGGCCATGCTATCGAGATTCGACGACGGAGGACAAGGGATAGGTTTGGATGGGTTATTGGGCAACTTTGGAGGGGTGTTGGGCTGCAACACACACGAGGCCTTTACGGTTTGCCGGTTAACCGTTGGAGTATCAAACGGACTCCAAATGGCACGAAACTTGACAGGCGGTCTACCGGTGGTGTACCAAGGCCGCTTGGAAAATCTCGGTCCATTCTGAGAAAGTTTAACACCCACTCACGAAAAGAGGCAAAAGGGGGCGTCGAAGGACGTAGGGTGTCGGATTGCAAAACGGACAACGGGGAAAATGCTCGGATGCATGAGACGAACATGTATGCAAATGAGATGCACATGATGACATGATATTAAATGCATGACATGAACAAAATGCAAAATGAAGACAAAACCCAACCATGAGGGAATCTCATAACTTAGAGCCGAAAATGGCAAGAGTCGGAGTACAAATATGGTAAGTTACATCCGGGGTGTGACAAAGAAACTGGTAGAGACTTCTTTGCTTGCAATGATAGAGAGGATCTTAAGAAATTGTTAGCTAAGCTGAAAGAAAAATCCTTGAATGCTAGAATGAAATATGATCTTGCTTTTGCTACTTCACCTGACTTTGTTACTGATAAGGATTATGAATTCTCTGTCGATCCCGAGTTAATTACTTTGGTTGAATTTGATCCTTTTCATGGTTATGAATCTGAAACTTTGTGGCACATCTTACTAAATTGAATGATATAGCCACCCTATTTGCTCATGAGGAAAAAATTCGCTATTACTATATTCTCAAATTGTTTCCTTTCTCATTAAAGGGTGATGCTAAGTTATGGTTTAATTCTCTTGCTCCTGGTTGTGTGCGTAGTCCCTAGGATATGATTTATTACTTCTCTCAAAAATACTTCCTTGCTCATAAGAAACAAGCTGCTTTAAAGGAAATATTTAATTTTGTGCAAATTGAAGAAGAGAGTCTCCCACAAGCTTGGGGGAGGCTTCTCCGATTACTTGATGCTTCGCGTGATCATCCTCTTAAGAAAAATGAAATACTTGATATCTTTTATAATGGACTAACCAATGCTTCGAGAGACCACCTGGATAGTTGTGTTGGTTGTGTTTTCAAGGAAAGAACTATTGAGCAAGCTGAGTTGCTATTGAATAATATATTGAGTAATGATAATGATTGGACACTTCCCGAACCAACTTCGAAGCCAACTCTAAAGAAAAGGGGTATTCTATTTCTCAGTCCTGAAGATATGCAAGAGGCAAAGAAATTTATGAATGAAAAAGGTATTAAAGCTGAAGATGTTAAGAATTTACCGCATATTGAAGAAATACATGGTCTTGATAACCCGACACAGGTAGTAGAGGTTAACTCTCTCCGTAGATTTGATGAAGGTGATACCCCTCATAATAAGTCTGCTAGATAATGCTTGGATGAGTTTGATAATTTTATTGTTAAACAAGAAAGTTTCAATGCTTATGTTAGTAGACAATTGAAACGTAATGCTTACATGCTTGACCACTTGGGTGATTATATGAGTAGAACTATTAATGATCTTAAGCTTATTAGTAAACATGCTTCCATGGTTACAACTCAAGTGGAAGAAGTACTTAAGGCACAAGATGATTTGCTTAATGAGTTAAATAGTAAGAAAAATGATAATGTTGTTAGGGTTATGACTAGAGGTGGTAAGATGACTCAGGAACCTTTGTATCCTAAGGGCCATCCTAAGAGAATTGAGAAGGATTCTCATAGAACTAGTACTAATGCACCTAGTCCTCGTACTAAAAAGAAAAAGAAAACTAATAGGACTTTGCATGCTAGTGAACCTGCTATAGACACACCTAAGAATGCCAATGATATTTCTATTTTTGATGCTGAGACACAACCTAGTAATGAACATGAACCAAGTGACAATGTTATTAATGATGATGTTCATGTTGATGCTCAACCTAGTAATGATAACGATGTAGAGATTGAACCTGTTGTTGATCTTGATAACCCACAATCAAAGAATCAACGTTATGATAAAAGAGACTTTGTTGCTAGGAAACATGGTAAAGAAAGAGAACCATGGGTTCAAAAACCCATGCCCTTTCCTCCTAAGCCATCCAAGAAAAAGGATGATGAGGATTTTGAGCACTTTGCTGAAATGATTAGACCTATCTTTTTGCGTATGTGTTTGACTGATATGCTTAAAATGCCTCCTTATCCCAAGTATATGAAAGATATTGTTACTAATAAAAGAAAGATACTATAAGCTGGGATTTCCACCATGCTTGCTAATTACACTTTTAAGGGTGGAATACCAAAGAAACTAGGAGATCCAGGAGTACCAACTATACCATGCTCCATTAAAAGAAACTATGTTAAAACTGCTTTATTTGATCTTGGAGCTGGTGTTAGTGTCATGCCTTTCGCTTTGTATCGTAGACTTGAATTGAATAAGTTGACACCAACTGAAATATCTTTGCAAATGGCTGATAAATCAACTGCTATACCCATTGGTATTTGTGAGGATGTGCCTGTTGTGGTTGCAAACAGTACTATCTTAACGGACTTTGTTATTCTTGATATTCCCGAGGACGACAATATGTCGATCATCCTTGGTAGACCATTTTTGAATACCGCAGGGGATGTTATTGATTGCAAGAAAGGCAATGTCACTTTTCATGTTAATGGTAATGAGCATACGGTACACTCCCCGAAGAAACAACCTCAAGTTCATACTATCAATTCTAATGGAAAATTTTCAACTATCACTATCGGAGGTTTTGAATTCCCTCTTCCTAGTGCCAAAAAGAAATATGATATTCTTATTGTTTTGGAAATGCATATCCCCGTTGAGGTAACCTAGTGTTATTCGAAAATTCTCTGGTTTCATGTCATTCGGAAGAAGTTTGTTAATAAGACCTGATCAACCTTGTAATGTATTCCTTTTGATGGTCGTGAGATGGATGAATTTAGAAGGCACAACTTCCTGTACCCATCTTTTACTTTTTGTTAATTAGATTAAATAAAGCAAAAATAGTATTTTCTGTCTGTTTACTTAATTATCCATGCAATAAAAATGTCCCGAAAATAAAAGTTCTACAAATGCCCTAAAAATTTAGTATGATTTTTTTGAATATTTTAGAATTTATAGTGCAAAGAACACCCAGGGGGCCTCACTAGTTGGCCACAAGGGTGGAGGGCATGCCCCCCGACCTTGTGGGCCCCATGTGGCCCCCCTCCACTTATTTCAGCACCCATCCACTCCTTCCTCCAGAAAAATTACTCCATAGCTCAAACTCGTGTTCTTGCTCATTTTGTTGCCATTTTCGATCTCCTTTCTCAAAGCTCCACTCACAAAACTGCTTTGGGGATTGTTCTTCGGTATGTAACTCCTCCAATGGTCCAATTAGTTTTTGTTCTAGTGCTTTATTTATTGCAATTTTGTGCTGTTGTGGTGACCATGTTCTTGAGCTTGCATGTCAAATTTATATGGCCCAAAGTAGTTTTAATGCATGATATAGCCTCTAGGCACTTGTAGGAGTAGTTGCTATCAATATTGTTGAGTTTGGTTCACTTTTATTTTGAGTCACTAAAAATTTCAGAAATTTTTAGAGAAAGAAAAATGTCTAGGAGAATGTACCAAGGTGGTTATTCAAGGAAGCAAGCACTGAGGCGTGCGATATGAGAACTGGACCTTGAACCACCACAGGAAGCTCAAGTGAGGCCATGTGAATGGCCGTCAGATGAATTTATGGATCGTGTAGGTTTCAAGGATGAATTCTATGCGTATGTACAAAATGTCGGCCTTGAGGATTTCTTATCAGACAAGTGCTTACAATATTATTATCTCACCGATTCCTTCCTGCGTAGGTTTGAGTTTTCATCTAAGTGTAATACTCATACTGTCCTATTTGATCTTTATGATGAATCTTATACCATGGACCTAGAAGATTATTGCGATGCATGAAAAATCCCAGAATGGGGTAGTCTTAGTGAGCCTCATAAATATGAACATAATGATTTCCTTGCTAGCATCACTGTTGGAGAAACTAGAAATATCACACAGGCAACCATAGGTTGCATTCACTTTCCTGTCATATATTATTTTGCTCTCTTCATAGGAAGATGCATTAATGGTAAACATGATCATAGCCACCTTTGTGCATCAGAGCTTAGTGTCCTCAAGTGTGCGGTGTTAGGTGATAAATGATATAATCTGGGGGGCTATTATTGCTAGGAGGTTACACCATAATGCTAAATATGGAGATTTATTTGGCGGGATTTATGCAACTCATTTAGCTAAATATTTGGGTGTACCCATAAGGGGGTATGATATTGAGTTGCCACTTGCTTTCTAGATTATGAGGCTATTTTACGCTACCAGTTTCTTAAGGGGGACGAATAGTTCCTCCAGTAGCGACTAATCTTTGATAGATGGCACGCCATCCATATTACTCTTCCTGCTCCTGCTTTCTTTAACTTTTAGGCGTACTTTATAACTAGAGAGGAGGCAAACGAGTATGAGAGAACAGCAGAGGCTGCTCGCCTCCATGTTGCAGCCCTTCAGGCAGTAGCTGATGCATCTCAGTACAACCCCAACTACAACTTTGGATATCCACCAGGCAAGTGGCGGTAGACCAACTTAGGCCGAAAGCCTAAGCTTGGGGGAGTACGCATTTCTCACCGACATTACATTCATGTTCACACACTCATTTCAGTTGTCGGTGTTCATACTTTTTCATTGTATTATCAATGTTAGTTTATTTCCTTTTTTCGCTTTCTTCTTGTGTGTTTGAAAAACCTTAAGAAAAAAAGAAAATTAGTTGTAGTTAGTTTACTTCCTATGCATGCCTAGTAGTAGTACTAAAAGAAAACCCAAAAAGATTTCTCGTTCTTCTTTTGCTTGTTGGGAGCTTTCCCGTGTAAATAGTTTGTGTCGTTCCTGTTTTACTTCCTTCAGAAAAACAAAAACTCCAAAAATATTTCAGTGTGTTTCTTTGATATTCTTTTCTTTTCTTTGGGGGTCGAAAGGAGTAGACCATGATGAAAATGTTGGAGTGGCTCTCGTATGCATTATTGTTGATCTAACACAGAGCCCATATTACCTTGTCTTCTCCTTCAAATAAATGTTTGTAGATTCCAGCTTAGTCCAATGCACGTGCACTATTATTATTATTCACACCGTTCGGTCGTGAAAGTGAAAGGAAATAATGACGATATATCATGAAATGATTGAGATGAGGAAAAGCTGGTATGAACTCAACCTATCTTGTTTTTCTAAATATGATTAGTTCATCGTTCCTATTTAAGCCTATTATGAATGAAACATGTTTGCAATGACAATTAGAGATTATAGTTACTCATGGCATGCTTAATTAGTTAGGAATTTATAATGGTTTACCTTGTGTGCCAACATGCTATTAAAATGGTTATTATGTAGTATGATAGGATGGTATCCTACTCTGAATGATTCTAGTGGCTTGACTTGGCACATGTTCACGCATGTAGTTCAAATGAAATCAACATAGCATCTACGATATTTATGTTCATGGTGATTTATATCCTACTCATGCTTGCACTCAATGTTGGTTAATCTCAATGCATGTTTATGACTATTGTCGCTCTCTAGTTGGTCGTTTCCTAGACTCTTTCTAGCCTTGACTTGTACTAAGCGGAAATACTGCTTGTGCATCCACTTCCATAAACCCCAAAGTTGTTCCATATGAGTCCACCATACCTTCCTAAATGCGGTATTTACCTGTCGTTCCAAGTAAATTTGCATGTTCCAAACTCTAAACATTCAAATGACAATTTGTTTTGTATGCTCGAATCGCTCATGTATCAACTAGGGCTGTCAATATCTTCCATGCTAGGTGGGTTATTCTCACAATGAGTGGACTCTGCTCATCATTCACGAGAAAATGGCCGGTAACCGGGATGCCCAGTCCCTTGCTCAAAGCAAATCAAATCAAAATAATTGCACACAAACCTATTGTTTTGGACTAGCCGTGGAGTGTGCTTGTTGGTGGTGGGGGAGTATAAACATTACCATTCTGTTTGGGAACCACCTATAGTGTATGCAGCATGGAAGATACCGACATATCTTAGTTGTTATGTTGACAATGAAAGCATACTGCTCAAAATATTATTTATCTCTATTTCAAAACTCGAGCTCTAGCACCTCTGCAAATCCCTGCTTCCCTCTGCGAAGGGCCTATATATTTATTTTTATTGTTGAGTCATCATCCTCTTATAAAAAGCACCAGTTAGAGAGCACCACTGTCCTTTGTATGCATTGTTATTAATTTATATTGAGTATGACTGTGATTGGATCTCTTTTACCATGAATTACAATGTCTAGACAGTCCTTGGTCTTCATAGGTCCTCCGCATTTATGTTTTGCGGTCTCAAAAAGGGCTAGCAAGATACCATCTTGTTATATCATATCATGATTGTTTTGAGAAAGTGTTGTCATCCGAGATTTATTATTATTGCTCGCTAGTCGATTATGCCATTGATATGAGTAAATGTGAGACCTAAATGTTATTGTGAATATGGTTAGTTCATGATCTTTGCTGAAAACTTGAATGTTGGCTTTACATATTTGCAACAACAAGATCAAATAGAGTTTGTAAAAGTTTTTCTTTATCACTTTCAGTGGGTCAACTGAATTGCTTGCGGACTCATTTGCCCTTGTTTTGGACTCTAGCTTGCATGATTTGAATGGAACTAACCCAGATTGACACTATTTTCAGCAAAATTGCCATGGTGTTATTTTTGCGCAGAATAAAAAGTTCTCAGAATGGCCTAAAACTTCATGGAGATAAGTTTTGGAATTAATAAAAAAATATTGGCAAAAGAATCAAGTGAAGGGGGCCCACACCCTAGCCATAAGGGTGGGGGCGCGCCCACCCGACCTTGTGGGGCCCCTGGACCTCCACCAACCTCAACTCCAACTCCATATATTCTCTTTCGAGGGGAAAATCAAAGAGAAGGATTCATTGCGTTTTACGATGTGGAGCCACCGCCAAGCCCTGATCTTCCTTGGGTGGGCAGATCCGGAGTCTATTTTGGGCTCCACAGAGGGAAATCATCGCAATCGTCTTCATCAACCATCCTCCATCACAAATTTCTTGATGCTCACTGCCGTGTGTGAATAATTCCATCGTAGGCTTGCTGGACCATGATGGATTGGATGAGATTTACCATGTAATCGAGTTAGTTTTGTTAGGGTTTGATCCCTAGTATCCACTAAGTTCTAAGATTGATGTTGCTATGACTTTGCTATGCCCGATGCTTGTCACTAGGGCCCCAGTGCCATGATTTCAGATCTGAACCTATTATGTTTTCATGAATATATTGGTGACATTGATCCGATATTGCAAGTTATAGTCACCTACTACGTGTTATGATCCAACAACCCCGGAGTGACAATAGTCGGGACCACTTCGAGTGATGGCCATAGTTTGAGGAGTTCATGTATTCACTAAGTGATAATGCTTTGGTCCGGTACTCTATTAAAAGGAGGCCTTAATATCCCTAAGTTTCCAATAGGACCCCGCTGCCACGGGAGGGTAGGACAAAAGATGTCATGCAAGTTCTTTTCCATAAGCACGTATGACTATATTCGAAATACATGAATTGGAGCTAGTTCTATGCCACCCTATGTTATAACAGTTGCATGATGAATGCCATCCGACATAATTATCCATCATTGATCCATTGCCTACGAGCTCGGTTCATATTGATCTTTGCTCCATTACTGTTCCGTTGCCACTGTTACGATTGCTACAAAACTGCTACTATTACTTTTGCCACTGTTACCGTTATCCCCATACTACTTTGCTACTAAATACTTTGTTGCAGATATTAAGTCTTTCAGATGTGGTTCAATTGGCAACTCAGCTGCTAATACTCGAGAATATTCTTTGGCTCCCCTTGTGTCGAATCAATAAATTTGGGTTGAATACTCTACCCTCGAAAATTGTTGCAATCCCCTATACTTGTGGGTTATCACTCCCACGCCTCGCTGTCCTCCCGCGCCATAGCCGAGCTAACCACCCTGGCTCCGGTAGAACAAGGTCGATTGGACGTCTGCCGAAGGGGAAATTTAACCTAGCCGTCACGCCGTGGTAGCGGACCTGCCAGCGGTCGTACTCCATGGCCGCGAGCTCGGCTGTGTGGAAGCTACCTTGCCACCGGCGGGTGTTGGTCTCCCAATCTGTAATCTCGGCGACCCACGTCCCCCACCGCTGCTGCTGGACCCCGAGGTAGGACCTCATTGGCTGCCGGGTAGGAGGGAGGATGGGGATGTCCTTGAAACGGCCTAGGAGCATGGCGGCGGGCGGATTGGGGGACCGGCGACGGTAGATCAATAAAGAGCACGCGGAGGACAAAAGGGATACCTTGGCGGCCACCTCACCAGCGTCAGGCGAAGAGGTCGTGATAAACCTCTTTTTGGCCATTGGATACTCGAGCTCCTCGGCACACAAGCAGAGGTTGAGGATGGAGGCGGTGGCGATGGCGGCGACCTACCAATTGTTTCGGGGGTGGGTGCATGTTTGTGTGAGTAGAGGTTTGGGGAGTGTGTGGTGTGTGTGGAGGGGGTCAAGGCGGTGTTTGAGGAAATAACGCGACAACAGAAAAAATTGAAGGAAATATGCCCTAGAGGCAATAATAAAGTAGTTATTTATACTTACTTATATCATGAGAAATGTTTATTATTCATGCTAGAATTGCATTAACCGGAAACTTAGTACATCTGTGAATACATAGACAAATAGAGTGTCCCTAGTATGCCTTTACTTCACAAGCTCGTTAATCAAAGATGGTTATGATTCCTAGCCATGGACATGTGTTGTCATTTGATGAACGGGATCACATCATTAGAGAATGATGTGATGGACTAGACCCATCCGTTAGCTTAGCACTATGATCGTTTAGTTTATTGCTATTGCTTTCTTCATGACTTATACATGTTCCTATGACTATGGGATTATGCAACTCCCGAATACCGGAGGAACACTTAGTGTGCTATCAAATGTCACAACATAACTGGGTGGTTATAAATATGTTCTACAGGTGTCTCCGATAGTGTTTGTTGAGTTTGCATAGATCGAGATTAGGATTTGTCACTCCGATTGTCGGAGAGGTATCTCTGGGCCCTCTCACTAATGCACATCACTATAAGCCTTGCAAGCAATGTGACTAATGAGTTGGTTGCGGGATGATGCATGCTACCTCTTGAGCACTGCGTTGGTTTTCCCTGAAGAGGAAGGGATGATGCAGCAAAGTAGCGTAAGTATTTCCCTCGTTTTTTGAGAAGAAAGGTATCAATCCAGTAGGAGGCTACGCGCGAGTCCCTCGCACCTGCACAAAACAAATAAATCCTCGCAACCAATGCGATAAGGGGTTGTCAATCCTACACGGCCACTTACGAGAGTGAGATATGATAGATATCATAAGATAATATTTTTGGTATTTTTGTGATAAAGATGCAAAGTAAAATAAAAGCAAAGTAAAAAAGCAAAGGAAATAACTAAGTATTGGGAGATTAATATGATGAAGATAGACCCGACGGCCATAGGTTTCACTAGTGGCTTCTCTCGAGAACATAAGTATTCTACGGTGGGTGAACAAATTATTGTTGAGCAATTGACCGAATTGAGCATAGTTATGAGAATATCTAGGTATGATCATGTATATAGGCATCACGTCCGAGACAAGTAGACCGACTCCTGCCTGCATCTACTACTATTACTCCACTCATCGACCGCTATCCAGTATGCATCTAGAGTATTAAGTTAATGGAAAAGAGTAACGCCTTAAGCAAGATGACATGATGTAGAGGGATAAACTCATGCAATATGATGAAAACCCCATCTTGTTATCATCGATGGCAACAATAGAATACAATACGTGCCTTGCTGCCCCTACTGTCACTGGGAAAGGACACCGCAAGATTGAACCCAAAGCTAAGCACTTCTCCCATTGCAAGAAAGATCAATCTAGTAGGCCAAACCAAACTGATAATTCGAAGAGACTTGCAAAGATAACCAATCATACATAAAAGAATTCAGAGAAGATCCAAATATTGTTCATAGATAGACTTGATCATAAACCCACAATTCATCGGTCTCAACAAACACACCGCAAAAAGAAGATTACATCGAATAGATCTCCACAAGAGAGGGGGAGAACATTGTATTGAGATCCAAAAAGAGAGAAGAAGCCATCTAGCTACTAACTATGGACCCGTAGGCCTGAGGTGAACTACTCACACTTCATCGGAGGGGCTATGGTGTTGATGTAGAAGCCCTCCGTGAACGATGCCCCCTCCGGCGGAGCTCCGGAACACGCCCAAGATAGGATCTCGTGGATACAGATAGTTGCGGCTGTGGACTTAGGGTTTTGGCTCCGTATATGGTCGTTTGGGGGTATGTAGGTATATATAGGAGGAAGGAGTACGTCGGTGGACCAACAGGGGGCCCACGAGGGTGGAGGGCGCGCCTGGGGGGGCAGGCGCGCCCCCTACCTCGTGGCCTCCTCTTTTGTGTCTTGACGTAGGGTCCAAGTCTCCTGGGTCTTGTTCGTTGAGAAAATCACGTTCCCTAAGGTTTCATTCCGTTTGGACTCCGTTTGATATTCCTTTTCTTCGAAACCCTAAAATAGGCAAAAAACAGCAATTCTGGGTTGGGCCTCCGGTTAATAGGTTAGTTCTAAAAATAATATAAAAGTGGATAACAAAGCCCAATAATGTCCAAAACAGTAGATAATATAGCATGGAGCAATCAAAAATTATAGATACATTGGAGACATATCAAGCATCCCCAAGCTTAATTCCTGCTCGTCCTCGAGTAGGTAAATGATAAAAACAGAATTTTTGATGCGGAGTGCTACTTGGCATAATTTTAATGTAATTCTTCTTAATTGTGGTATGAATATTCATATCCGAAAGATTCAAGACAAAAGTTCATATTGACATAAAAATAATAATACTTCAAGCATACTAACAAAGCAATTATGTCTTCCAAAATAACATGGCCAAAGAAAGTTATCCCTACAAGATCATATAGTCTGGCTATGCTCTATGTTCACCACACAAAGTATTTAAATCATGCACAACCCCAATGACAAGCCAAGCAATTGTTTCATACTTTTGACATTCTCAAAACTTTTTCAATCTTCACACAATACATGAGTGTGAGCCATGGATATAGCACTATAGGTTGTGGAGAAGACCAAAAGGGAGAAGATAGTCTCACATCAACTAGGCGTATCAACAGGCTATGGAGATGCCCATCAATAGATATCAATGTGAGTGAGTAGGGATTGTCATGCAACGGATGCACTAGAGCTATAAGTATATGAAAGCTCAAAAAGAATCTAAGTGGGTGTGCATCCAACTTGCTTGCTCATGAAGACCTAGGGCATTTTGAGGAAGCCCATCATTGGAATACACAAGCCAAGTTCTATAATGAAAAATTCCCACTAGTATATGAAAGTGACGAAATGAGAGACTCTCTACTATGAATATCATGGTGCTACTATGAAGCAAAAGTGTGGTAAAAGGATAGTAGCATTGCCCCTTCTCTCTTTTTCCCTCATTTTTTTATTTGGGCCTTTTCTCTTTTTTTATGGCCTCTTTTTTTAGATTCCATCCGGTGTCTCATATCAACTTGTGGGGGAATCATAGTCTCCATCATCCTTTCCTTACTGGGACAATGCTCTAATAATGATGATCATCACACTTCTATTGTCTTACAACTCAACAATTACAACTCGATACTTAGAACAAAATATGACTCTATATGAATGCCTCCGGCGGTGTACTAGCATATGCAATGACTCATGAGTGACATGTATGAAAGAATTATGAATGGTGGCTTTGCCACAAATACGATGTCAACTACATGATCATGCTAAGCAATATGACAATGATGGAGTGTGTCATATTAAACGGAACAGTGGAAAGTTGCATGGCAATATATCTCGGAATGGCTATGGAAATGCCATAATAGGTAGGTATGGTGGCTGTTTTGAGGAAGGTATATGGTGGGTGTATGATACCGGCGAAAGGTGCGCGGTATTAGAGAGGCTAGCAAAAGTGGAAGGGTGAGAGTGCGTATAATCCATGGACTCAACATTAGTCATAAAGAACTCATATACTTATTGCAAAAATCTACAAGTTATCGAGGCAAAGTATTATGGGCATGCTCCTAGGGGGATAGATTGGTAGGAAAAGACCATCGCTCGTCCCCGACCGCCACTCATAAGGAAGACAATCAATAAATAAATCATGCTCCGACTTCATCACATAACGGTTCACCATACGTGCATGCTACGGGAATCACAAGCTTCAACACAAGTATTTCTCAAATTCACAACTACTCAACTAGCATGACTTTAATATCACCATCTCCATGTCTCAAAACATTTATCAAGTATCAAACTTATCATAGTATTCAACACACTCATAAGAGAATTTTTATTATTAATATTGCATACAAAGCATATTAGGATTTTAAGCAAATTACCATGATATTTAAGACTCTCAAAATAATCTAAGTGAAGCATGAGAGATCAATAGTTTCTATAAAACAAATCCACCACCGTGCTCTAAAAGATATAAGTGAAGCACTAGAGCAAAATTATATAACTCAAAAGATATAAGCGAAGCACATAGAGTATTCTAACAAAAATCAAAATCATGTATGGCTCTCTAAAAAGGTGTGTACAGCAAGGATGATTGTGGTAAACTAATAAGCAAAGACTCAAATAATACAAGACGCTCCAAGCAAAACACATATCATGTGGTAAATAAAAATATAGCTCCATGTAATGTTACCAATAGAAGTAGACGAAAGAGGGGATGCCTTCCGGGGCATCCCCAAGCTTTGGCTTTTAGGTGTCCTTAGATTATATTGTGGGTGCCATGGAAATCCCCAAGATTAGTCTCTTGCCACTCCTTGTTCCATAATCCATCAAATCTTTACCCAAAACTTGAAAACTTCACACCACAAAACTCAAAGTAGAAAATCTCGTGAGCTCCGTTAGGGAAAGAAAACAAAAGACCACTTCAAGGTACTGTAATGAAATCATTATTTATTTATATTGGTGTTAAACCTACTGTATTCCAACTTCTCTATGGTTTATAAACTATTTTACTAGCCATAGATTCATCAAAATAAGAAAACAACACACGAAAAACAGAATCTATCAAAAACAGAACAGTCTGTAGTAATCTGTAGCTAGCGCAATATATGGTACCCCGAAAATTCTAAAATAAATTGCGGGACGTGAGGAATTTATCTATTAATCATCTGCAAAAAGAATTAACTAAATATCACTTCCCAAATAAAAATGGCAGCAATTCTCGTGAGCGCTAAAGTTTCTGTTTTTTTACAGCAAGTGTAACAAGACTTTCCCCAAGTCTTCCCAACGGTTCTACTTGGCACAAACACTAATTAAACACAAAAAAACAACGTGAAAAGAGGCTAGATAAATTATTTATTACTAAACAGGAGAAAAAAACAAGGAATAAAAATAAAATTGGGTTGCCTCCCAACAAGCGCTATCGTTTAACGCCCCTAGCTAGGCATAACAAGCAATGATAGATCTAGGTATTGCCATCTTTGGTAGGCAATCCATAAGTGGCTCTCATAATAGATTCATAAGGTAATTTAATTTTCTTTCTAGGAAAGTGTTCCATGCATTTCCTTAATGGAAATTGGAATCTAATATTTCCTTCCTTCATATCAATAATTGCACCAATCGTTCTAAGGAAAGGTCTACCAAGAATAATAGGACATGAAGGATTGCAATCTATGTCAAGAACAATAAAATCTACGGGAACATAATTCCTATTTGCAACAATAAGAACATCATTAATTCTTCCCATAGGTTTCTTAATAGTGGAATCCGCAAGGTGCAAGTTTATAGAGCAATCATCAAAATCACGGAAACCTAACAAATCACACAAAGTCTTTGGAATCGTGGAAACACTAGCACCCAAATCACATAAATCATAGCATTCATGATCTTTAATTTTAATAGTTGGTTCCCACTCATCATAGAGTTTTCTAGGGATAAAAACTTCCAATTCAAGTTTTTCTTCATAAGATTGCATCAAGGCATCAACGATATGTTTAGTTAACGCTTTATTTTGACTATAAGCGTGAGGAGAATTTAGCACGGATTGCAACAAGGAAACACAATCAATAAAAGAGCAATTTTCATAGTTAAATTCCTTGAAATCCATAATAGTGGGTTTAGCAACATCTAGGGTTTTAATTTCTTCAATCCCACTTTTATCAATTTTAGCATCAAGATCAAAAAAATTCCAAATTCTTGGAACGCCTTCTAGGTAAAGGTGGATCCTATTCAGTCCCATCATTATCAAGATTCATATTGCAAAACAAAGATTTAATATGGGACACATCAATAACTTTTAGATCTTCATCTTTATTTTCATAGGAACTAGAAGAACATGCTCTTATAAAGGCATCTTTCTTAGCATGCATCCTAGCGGTTCTTTCTTTGCACTCATCAATGGAAATTCTCATGGCTTTGAGAGACTCATTGATATCATGCTTAGGTGGAATAGATCTAAGTTTCAAAGAATCAACATCAACAGAAATCGTATCAACGTTCCTAGCCAACTCATCAATCTTAAGTAATTTTTCTTCAATCATATCATTGAAACTCTTTTGCGGAGTAATTAATTCTTTAATATTAGATTCAAAATCAGAGGGCATATTATTATAATTTCCATAAGAATTGTTGTAGGAATTACCATAATTATTAGAGGGATTACTAGGATAAGGCCTAGGATTGAAATTTCCTCTATATGTGTTGTTACCAAAATTGTTCCTACCAACAAAATTCACATCCATAGATTCATTATTATTCTCAATCAAAGTAGACAGGCGCATATCATTAGGATAAGAAGAAACACTCTTACTAGCAAATAATTTCATAAGTTCATCCATCTTTCCACTCAAAACATTAATTTCTTCTATCGCATGCACCTTTTTATAAGTAGATCTTGTAGTATGCCATTGAGAATAATTAACCATAATATTATCTACGAGTTTAGTAGCTTCTCGTAAAGTGATTTCCATAAAAGTGCCTCCCACGGCTGAATCTAAAAGATTTCTAGAAGCAAAATTCTATCCGGCATAAAAATTTTGTATAATCATCCACAAATTTAAACCATGAGTAGGGCAATTACGTATCATTAGTTTCATTCTCTCCCAAGCTTGTGCAACATGTTCATGATAAAGTTCCTTAAAATTCATAATATCGTTTCTAAGAGAGATGATCTTAGCGGGAGGAAAATACTTAGAGATAAAAGCATATTTGCACTTGTTCCATGAATCAATACTATTTTTAGGCAAAGACGAAAACCAAGCTTTAGCACGATCTCTAAGCGGAAAAGGAAATAGCTTCAATTTAACAACATCATTATCCACATCTTTTTTCTTTTGCGTATCACACAAATCAACGAAGCTATTTAGATGGGTAGCGGCATCTTCCCTAGGAAGGCCGGAAAACGGATCTTTCATGACAAGATTCAGCAAAGCAGTATTAATTTCACACGATTCAGCATCGGTAAGAGGAGCAATCGGAGTGCTAATAAAATCATTATTATTGGTATTGGTGAAGTCACACAATTTAGTGTTATCTTGAGCCATAATGACAAGCAAGCAAACTAACACACAAGAAAACAAAAAGCAAGCGGGCAAAAAGAGGCAAATAGAGAAAGAGAGGGAGGATAGAGAGAGAGGGCGAATAAAACGGCAAGGGTGAAGTGGGGGAGAGGAAAACGAGAGGCAAATGGCAAATAATGTAATGCGGGAGATAAGGGTATGTGATGGGTACTTGGTATATTGACTTTTGCGTAGACCTCCGCGGCAACGGAGCCAGAAATCCTTCTTGCTACCTCTTGAGCACTGCGTTGGTTTTCCCTGAAGAGGAAGGGATGATGCAGCAAAGTAGCATAAGTATTTCCTTCAGTTTTTGAGAACCAATGTATCAATCAAGTAGGAGGCTACGCGCGAGTCCCTCGCACCTGCAAAAAACAAATAAATCCTCGCAACCAACGCGATAAGGGGTTGTCAATCCCTACACGGCCACTTACGAGAGTGAGATCTGATAGATATGATAAGATAATATTTTTGGTATTTTTGTGATAAAGATGCAAAGTAAAATAAAAGCAAAGTAAAAAAGAAAAGGAAATAACTAAGTATTGGGAGATTAATATGATGAAGATAGACCTGGGGGCCATAGGTTTCACTAGTGGCTTCTCTCGACAGCATAAGTATTCTACGGTCGGTGAACAATTTACTGTTGAGCAATTGGCAGAATTGAGCATAGTTATGAGAATATCTAGGTATGATCATGTATATAGGCATTACGTCCGAGACAAGTAGACCGACTCCTGCCTGCATCTACTACTATTACTCCACTCATCGACCGCTATCCAGCATGCATCTAGAGTATTAAGTTAATGAAAACAGAGTAAAGCCTTAAGCAAGATGGCACGATGTATAGGGATAAACTCATGCAATATGATGAAAACCCCATCTTGTTATCCTCGATGGCAACAATACAATACGTGCCTTGCTGCCCCTACTGTCACTGGGAAAGTACACCGCAAGATTGAACCCAAAGCTAAGCACCTCTCCCATTGCAAGAAAGATCAATCTAGTAGGACAAGCCAAATTGATAATTGGAAGAGACTTGCAAAGATAACCAATAATACATTAAAGAATTCAGAGAAGATTCAAATATTGTTCCTAGATAGACTTGATCATAAACCCACAATTCATCGGTCTCAACAAACACACCGCAAAAAGAAGATTACATCGAATAGATCTCCACAAGAGAGGGGGAGAACATTGTATTGAGATCCAAAAAGAGAGAAGAAGGCATCTAGCTACTAAATATGGACCCGTAGATCTGAGGTGAACTACTCACACTTCATCGGAGGGGCTATGGTGTTGATGTAGAAGCCCTCCGTGATCGATGCCCCCTCCGTAGGAGCTCCAGAACAGGCCCCAAGATGGGATCTCGTGGATACAGAAAGTTGCAGCGATGGAATTAGGGTTTTGGCTCCGGATCTGATCATTTGGGGGTACGTAAGTATATATTGGCGGAAGGAGTACGTCGGTGGAGCAACAGGGGGCCCACGAGGGTGGAGGGCGCGCCAGGGGGGTTGGTGCGCCCCTACCTCATGGCCTCCTCTTTTGTGTCTTGACGTAGGGTCCAAGTCTCATGGGTCTTGTTCGTTGAGAAAATCACGTTCCTCAAGGTTTCATTCCATTTGGAATCCGTTTGATATTCCTTTTCTTCGAAACCCTAAAATAGGCAAAAAAACAACAATTCTGGGCTGGGCCTCCGGTTCATAGTTAGTCCCAAAAATAATATAAAATTGGATAATAAAGCCCAATGATGTCCAAAACAGTAGATAATATAGCATGGAGCAATCAAAAATTATAGATATGTTGGAGACGTATCAATGCATTACGAAACGAGTAAAGAGACTTGCTGGTAACGAGATTGAACTTGGTATGAGGATACCGACGATCGAATCTCGGGCAACTAACATAACAATGACAAAGGGAACAACGTATGTTGTTATGCGGTTTGACTGATAAAGATCTTTGTAGAATATGTAGGAACCAATATGAGCATCCAGGTACCGCTATTGGTTATTGACCGGAAGTGAATCTCGGTCATGTCTACATAGTTCTCTAACCTGTAGGGTCCGCATGCTTAACGTTCGGTGATGATCGGTATTATGAGTTTATGTGTTTTGATGTACCGAAGGTAGTTCGGACTCCCGGATATGATCACAGATATGACAAGGAGTCTCGAAATGGTCGAGACATAAAGACTGATATATTGGAAGGCTATGGTTGGACATCAGAATAGTTCCGGATGAGCTGGGGCATTTACCGGAGTATCGAGGGGTTAGCCGAACCCCCCGCGGAGTATATGGTCCTTAATGAGCCTTAGTGGGAGAGAGGCGGAGGAGGCCAAGGTGGGGGGTTGGTCCCCCTTTCCTTCTCCCTCTCCCGCTTCCTTCTCTCCTACTCCAACAACGGAAAGGGGGAATCCTACTCCCACCGGGAGTAGGACTCCCCCCTTGAGGTGCGCTATAGAGGGCCGGCCCTCCCCCTCCTCCACTCCTTTATATATGGGGGAGGGGGCACCCTTAGACACACAACTTGATTGTTTAGCCGTGTGCGGTGCCCCCTCCACCGAATTCCACCTTGGTCATACCGTTGTAGTACTTAGGCGAAGCCCTGCGTCGGTAACTTCATCATCACCGTCATCACGCCGTCGTGCTGATGAAATTCTCCCTCGACCTCAGCTGGTTCTAGAGTTCATAGAACGTCACCGAGCTGAACATGTGCAGATCGCGGAGGTGTCATACTTTTGGTGCTAGGATCGGTCGGATCGTGAAGACGTACGACTACATCAACCGCGTTGTCATAACGCTTCCACTTACGATCTACGAGGGTATGTAGAAAACACTCTATCCCCTCTCGTTGCTATGCATCACCTAGATGGATCTTGTGTGTGCGTAGGATTTTTTTTGAAATTACTGTATGAGATGTTATATGCACGAGTAGAACAAAAAGGAGTTGTTGGTGTGGGTATATACATATCGCTTGCTGTCACTAGTTGTTTCTTGATTAAGCGTTTTGTTGGATGAAGCGGCCCGGACCGACATTACATGAACACGTTCATGAGACTGGTTCTACCGACATGCTTTGCACACAGAGGTGGCTGGCGGGTGTCAGTTTCTCCAACTTTAGTTGAATCGGATTCAATGAACAGGTTCTTTCTAAAGATCAAAAAGCCACCACTATACCGCATTGTGGTTTTTCATGCATAGGTAAGACCGGTTCTTGCTAAGCCCGTAGCAGCCACGTAAAACTTGCAACAACAAAGTAGAGGACGTCTAACTTATTTTTGCAGGGCATGTTGTGATGTGATATGGTCAAGTCATGATGCTGAATTTTACTGTATGAGATGATCATGTTTTGTAACAGAGTTATCGTCAAGTGGTAGGAGCCATATGGTTGTCGCTTTATTGTATGAAATGCAATCGCCATGTAATTGCTTTACTTTATCACTAAGCGGTAGCGATAGTCATAGAAGCAATAGTTGGCAAGACGACAGCGATGCTTCGATGGAGATCAAGGTGTCAAGCCGGTGACGATGGTGATCATGGCGGTGCTTTGGAGATGGAGATCAAAGGCTCAAGATGGTGATGGCCATATCATATCACTTATTCCATGTGATGTTTATCTTTTATGCATCTTATTTTGCTTAGTACGGCAGTATCACTATAAGATGATCTCTCACTAAATTTCAAGGTATAAGTGTTCTCCCTGAGTATGCACCGTTGCTACAGTTCGTCGTGCCGAGACACCACATGATGATCAGGTGTGATAAGCTCTACGTTCACATACAACGGGTGCAAGCCAGTTTTGCACACGCAGAATACTCGGGTTAAACTTGACGAGTCTAGCATATGTAGATATGGCCTCGGAACACTGAGACCGAAAGGTCAAGCGTGAATCATATAGTAGATATGATCAACATAGTGATGTTCACCATTGAAAACTACTCCATCTCACGTGATGATCGGACTTGGTTTAGTTGATATGGATCACACTATCACTTAGATGATTAGAGGGATGTCTATCTAAGTGGGGGTTCTTAAGTAATATGATTAATTGAAGTTAAATTTATCATGAACTTAGTCATGATAGTATTTTCATATCTTTGTTGTAGATCAATTGCTCGCGTATAGCTTCCCCGTTTTATTTATGATATGTTCCTAGAGAAAACTATGTTGAAAGATGTTAGTAGCAATGATGCGGACTAGCTCCGTGATATGAGGATTATCCTCATTGCTGCACAGAAGAATTATGTCCTTGATGCACCGCTAGGTGACTGACCTATTACAGGAGCAGAGGGAGACATTATGAATGTTTGGCAATCTCGGTATGATCACTACTTGATAGTTTAGTGCGCCATGCTTTACGGCTTAGAACCAGGACTTCAAAAACGTTTTGAACGCCATGGAGCATATAAGATGTTCCAAAAGCTGAAATTGGTATTTCAGACTCATGCCCGAGTCGAGAGGTATGAGACCTCTGACAAGTACTTTGCCTACAAGATGGAGGAGAATAGCTCAACCAGTGAGCATGTGCTCAGATTGTCTGAGTACTATAATCGCTTGTATCAAGTGGGAGTTAATCTTCCAGATAAAATAGTGTGATGCCCCGATTTGACCGTACACTAATCAGACACGCAAACGTGTACGATCAAGATCAGGGACTCACGGGAAGATATCACAACACAACTCTATAAATAAAATAAGTCATACAAGCATCATATTACAAGCGAGGGGCCTCGAGGGCTCGAATACAAGAGCTCGATCATAGACGAGTCAGCGGAAGCAAACAATATTTGAGTATAGACATAAGTTAAACAAGTTTGCCTTAAGAAGAATAGCACAAACTGGGATACAAATCGAAAGAGGCGCATGCCTCCTGCCTGGGATCCTCCTAAACTACTCCTGGCCGTCGTCAGCGGCCTGCACGTAGTAGTAGGCACCTCCTGAGTAGTAGTAGTCATCATCGACAGTGGCGTCTAGCTCCTGGGCTCCATCGTCTGGTCGCAGCAATCGGGTATAGAAAGGGGGAAAAGAGGAAGCAAAGCAACCGTGAGTACTCATCCAAAGTACTCGCAAGCAAGGAGCTACACTACATATTTATGCATTGGTATCAAATGGAATAAGGGTATCATATGTGGACTGAACTGCAGAATGCCAGAATAAGAGGGGGGTAGCTAGTCCTATCGAAGACTACGCTTCCGGCCACCTCCATCTTGCAGCATGTAGAAGAGAGTAGATGGTAAGTTCACCAAGTATCATCGCATAGCATATTCCTACTCGGTGATCCTCTCCTCGTCGCCCTGTTAGAGAGCGATCACCGGGTTGTATCTGACTTGGAAGGATGTGTTTTATTAAGTATCCGGTTCTAGTTGTCATAAGGTCAAGGTACAACTCCAGGTCATCCTGTTACAGAAGATCACGACTATTCGAATAGATTAACTTCCCTGCAGGGGTGCACCACATTTCCCAACACGCTCGATCCCCTTTGTCCGGACACATATTCCTGGGTCATACCCGGCCTCAAAAGATCAACACGTCGCAGCCCTACCTAGGCACAACAGAGAGGTCAGCACGCCGGTCTAAATCCTATGGCGCAGGGGTCTGGGCCCATCGCTCATTGCACACCTACACATTGCGTACGCGGCCGGTGAGTAGACCTAGCCTCCCTTATACAAGAGCAGGCGTTCCAGTCCAACCCGGCGCGCGCCGCGCAGTCGCTGACGTCACGAAGGCTTCGGTTGATACCACGACGTCGAGTGCCCATAACTATCCCCGCGTAGATGGTTAGTGCGTATAGGCCAGGGGCCAGACTCAGATCAAATACCAAGATCTTGTTAAATGTGTTATCTTGAAATAACCGCGAACGCCGACTAGGGCCAGGCCCACCTCTCTCATAGGTGGTCTCAACTTGCCCTGTCGCTCCGCCACAAAGTAATAGTTGGGGGCCGTCAGGAACCCAGGCCCACCTCTACCAGGATGGAGCCACCTATCCTTCTAGCCCCCTCATCAGAATCACTTGCGGGTACTCAACGAGTTGACCCGACTTTAGTCACCACCTGTGTCATGTATATAAAGTATATAGTATATACCCGTGATCACCTCCCGAAGTGATCACGGCCCAGTAGTATAGCATGGCAGACGGACAAGAGTGTAGGGCCACTAATGGAAAACTAGCATCCTATACTAACCATTTGGATAGCAGGTAAAGGTATCAACAACTGTAGCAACAATGACAGGCTATGCATCAGGATAGGATTAACAAAAGCAGTAACATGCTACACTACTCTAATGCAAGAAGTATATAGAAGAATAGGTGATATCTGGTGATCAAGGGGGGGCTTGCCTGGTTGCTCTGGCAAGAAAGAGGGGTCGTCAACACCGTAGTCGTACTGGGTAGCAGCGACGTTAGTCTCGGTGTCTAGCGAGAGAAGAGGGGGAAGAAATAATAAATATTAAGCAAACAGATGCATGACGATGCATGACATGACAAAGCGTGATGCTAGGTGTGCCCTAACGTGGTATGAGGTGGTACCGGTGAAGGGGGAAACATCCGGGAAAATGTCCCCGGTGTTTCGCGTTTTCGGACAGACGAACCGGAGGGGGAAATTTGCGTGTTCGCTATGCTAGGGATGTGTGGCGGACGAACGGGCAGCGAATCCGGGTTTGTCTTGTCGTTCTGAGCAACTTTCATGTACAAAGTTTTTCCATCTGAGCTACGGTTTATTTTATATTGATTTTAAAAGATTTAAATCAATTTTAGCATTTATTTAATTAATTTAATTTAACATTATCCAGAACAGTGCATGGTGACGTCAGCATGACGTCAACAGTCAACAGGGTTGACTGGTCAACCTGACCAGTGGGTCCCACTTGTCAGTGACACATTTTAACTATCCAATTTTAATTGACCTAATCAGAATTAATTAGGGGTGGGCCCCACTGTCATTGACTAATTAATTAATTAACTAACAATTTAGTTAATTGGTCAGTTTAATTAATCAAAATTGATTAAGTTAATTAATTATTTGATATTTTAATATTTTAATTATGAGTTTTTAGTTTTTTTATAATTAATTCTTTTCTTGTTCCGGGGCGTGGGGCCCCATGTCAGTGGCCCAGAGGGGCCTTACCGGGCGCGGGTGACGGGTAACGGGCATGACCCGAACCGGCGCACGCCCAGGGGCATGCGGGCGTGGGCGCTGGCGGCCAGGGGCCAGCGCACGCACGCGAGGGGTGGTCGGGCGGTGCACGGGCGCCGACGGTGAGCGAGACGGCCGGGCCGTTGGCCACGAGGAGCTAGTCAGGGAGCGGGGCGACATGCGCGGGGGTCCCCGAGCGGCGCAGCGGGGCGTTGGCCGGAACGGGGGCTGGAAGGGTGCCGCGGATAGGGGGTGGAGGGCATGACGGGCTCGCCTTGCGCGGTGAGCGGCAGCCGCAGCCGCTGTAAGGGGCGGTGGTGTTGGTAGACGAGCGTGGCACGGTCACGCCGGCAACAGCAGCGGGTGCGCCGCGTGTACCGGACGCGGGCGCGCGTGCGAATGCGCGGCCATGGATTCATCGGGGTCATGGTGAGCGCGGCCAGATGCGGTTTCGGGCGCGTGGCGTGCGGCTTCGCAGGGGAGGACAGAGACGCGGCGGGGCGGCGACCGGTGATGGAGCCCGGCGGGGAGGTGCGAAGGCGACCGCAATGCCATGGCACGTGGCAGCGGCGATCATGGGACAAAGAGGGAAGAGGGGAGGCGCGGTCCTCGCGGCGATTTGTAGGGTTCGGGGCAACAGGCGTCGAGGAGGAGGATGGGGACGACGTGCGGCGTGGCGACGAGGTCCGGAGGCGTCGGAGACGGCGAGGTGGCGCAGAGCGAAGAGGTGGCGAGGTCGCAGCCGGTTCGGCGATGAAGTGGACTTCGGGTGGCGGCGGACGGCGGCGGGCGTCGGGGTCGACGCGGTTGTCGGGGGAGAGCGTGGCTGGGAGAGAGACGAGAGAGAGTGGGGGAGGGGGTTCGTGCATGTGGCTCTCCCCTGGCGATGCTGGAGGGAGAGGGTAGGGATCGAGCAACATGGGGGGAGTGGGGCGCGTTGGGTTTAGGGTTCGGGGTAGTGGGGGTATGGTGAGTGGGGTGGGCCGGCCGGCTCGCCAGGTGGGCCGGCCTGGCAACTTCGGCCAGTTGGGCCAAGTGGCCCGGGGGTGGTCTAGCGTCCCCCTGATTCCTTTTGCCTTTCTTTCCTTTCGATTTCTTTTAATGTTCCAGTTTTATTTCATTTTAATTTAGTTTTATAAAATATGAATACAACTCATAAATTAATGTTATAACTTATTCCACTGCCACAAAAATTTTGACACCTAAATAAAATGGCTTGCATTATTGTAATTTTTAAAATGCATATAATTAATTGTTAAAGTTGTTGTTTTAATTATTGAAGAACCTTTAATGACTTTATAGAGATGTGGATTCTCCACCGTAATTACCTATGACTTATTTGACACATTTTGAACATTTTAGTTTTAATGTTTGAAAACTTTTGTTGTTTGCCTAAAATTCTAATTTGATTTCGAAATGTTTTGATCTAAGGCGAGGTTAGCAACTCGAACACAGGTGACATGGCATCATTAGCATAGGTTTACTGTAGCATAATTATCCAGGCGTCACAATTCTCCTCTACTACAAGAAATCTCGTCCTGAGATTTAAGAGATGGAGTAAGGGGGAAGTTCTAGTTACGAAATTCTAACAGATCTTCTCGGTCTTAGTTGCTCTTCTCAACAAGGTCGGTCCACCATGTTGATGTCTCCATTCCTCTATTTCGAGCCATTATGATGAAGTCGTCATCCTGTGTTCGGAAACTCCATCGTACTTACGAAAGAATAAAGGGGGAGCATTCCGGGAGAACGGAACTCTACAAGGTGGCTATCTTGGTTTATAACTCAGGGAATGTGGTAGAAACTAACTCTCGAACGGAAACTTAGGACAATATCGAGAGCAAAGTATGTAGGTACCATGAGAAGTTTCGAGCGGGTAGGCAATCGTTCGATGCCTGAAACAAAGTGTGAAAGGGGTCTAGAGCAACAAGAATAAATATTGCGTCTGATACCATAATAGATCACTTGGCAGATGGCCCGTGAATTACATAAGAAGTCAAGGGCGAGAATAACTTTGACATCAGGGTGTACAGGAGAGTTAGGTTTCGATCCTGGGACCTATGGGTTATGGGCCCACCATGTGGGTTAAAAGCAGGAAGGACAGTGACGTCTTGCATGATCATGTAAGCAAGGCATGTCAGGGGATAGCCTGTTAGCTATGTCGGCATCAACATCGGTACCAAGGGTGAGGGACGAAGAGAACCACTTTCCTGCTTGTTGAACGACACAGACCAATAGGCAAAGTTCTCATCCACCGGTGGCTATCGGAATGTCATCAACAATAGTAACAGGGTCTTGCTGACAAAATGGTACAACGAGGTGTTTACATAAGCAGGAGAATATTACTACTTAGATCATATAGATCACAAGGAAGGTTAAACCAAACAATGGAAAGGAATAGATGATTATCAGATTAAACAGAACAATGGAAAGGAAAGATTCAGATCTGATTAGTGTCAGGATACCTCAGACTCAGGATGCTTGAGAAGAGGTCCAACGAAAATCGATGAGATGTCATTATAAGATTCTTGGGAAATGAACTATAGAAGCAAGTTCGAAGCAAGAGTTCATCAGTAATCCATGGAGAGGATGAGGAGGTGGCGGATGGACACAGCGGCAATTCATCCAGGTTTCCAAAAATATGGATTTCCACAATTAAATATTGAATGAAAATGCACCTAGAAATATGGACCAAGTAGGACGATCAAACTTAGAATGGTGATTTGATAACGAAACTACCGGCCATTCACTTGGAAACAATAGGGTTGCAAGAAGTTTTGAAGTCGCACATCATAGATCAATCGTCAGTTTTCCGGTTAGAAACAACACAGGGAACAAGGAGTGAACGGATATGGCAAGGAGTATCACCTATATCAAGAATTCTTAAGAGGTGGTGAAATTCTCACGAGCTTCTTGACATAAAAGATGGTAATACTCCAAGGTAAAGAACAAATGCTGGATAGTAAGGATCTCAAGGTATATCACAAAACACGAACAAGTTTGTGTTGAACGAAAGGCAATAAAGTGGTCGATGATAACACAAATCATCGAGGGCAAGGATGGTATTTCTCATCAAGAATTCGATAGATATCTTGGAAGAGCTCAGAATGTTTATGATGATCATGACACATTTGTCGAGGGGTTTCATGAAGATGTAATTGATCAATGATGACATCAAGTCAAAGGAATGATGAAGCGAAAGGTAATTGGAACCACGGGTATGACACAAGCTCGAAACCAAGCTTGTGGTTTAAGGAGAAATGATATGATGAGGAAAATCGACGTAAGCTTAGCTCATCATCGAAAATTGTGCTCCGAGAAGAAGGTCCACGTAGCACAGTTAAGAGCAGAACAATAATGATATAGCCGATCAAGCTAGGAATGACATGAAGGATTATTTAAACAGTTAAGAGCAGTTAACAGGGTTGACTGATCAACCTGACCAGTGGGTCCCACTTGTCAGTGACACATTTTAATTATCCAATTTTAATTAACCTAATCAGAACTAATTAGGGGTGGGCCCCACTATCATTGACTGATTAATTAATTAACTAATAATTTAATTAGTTTAGTTAATTGATTAGTTTAACTAATCAAAATTAATTAAGTTAATTAATTCTTTAATTAATTATTTAACTATTTAATATTTTAATTATTAATTAGTAGTTTTTAGTTTTTTTATAATTAATTCTTTTTTTTTGTTCCGGGCGTGGGGCCCCATGTCAGTGGCCGAAAGGGGCCATACCGGGCACGGGCGACGGGTAACGGGCATGACCCGAACCAGCACACGCACAGGGGCATGCGGGTGTGGGCGCTGGCGGCCAGGGGCCAGCGCGAGCATGCGAGGGGTGGTCGGGCGGTGCACGGGCGCCGGCGATGAGCGAGATGGCCGGGCCGTTCGCCACAAGGAGCTAGTCAGGGAGCGAGGCGACATGCGTGGGGGTCCCCGAGCGGCGCAGCGGTGCATTGGCCGGAGTGGGAGCTGGAATGGCACCGCGGACAGGGGGTGGAGGGCGTGACGGGCTTGTCTTGCGCGGTGAGCGGCAGCCGCAGCCGCAGCAAGTGGCGGTGGTGTTGGCAGACGAGCCTGGCACGGTCAGGCCGGCAACAGAAGCGGGTGCACCGCGTGTACCGGACGCGGGCGCACGTGCGAATGCGCGACCATGGATTCGTCGGGGCGCGCGGCCAGATGCGGTTTCGGGCGCCCGGCGTGCGGCTTCGCGGGGGAGGACGAAGGCGCGGCGTGGCGGCGACCAGCGGGGCGGCGACCGGTGACGGAGCCCAGCGGGGAGGCGCGAAGACGACCGCGATGCCATGGCACGGGGCGGCGGCGAGCAAGGGACGGAGGGGGAAGAGGGGAGGCGCGGTCCTCACAGCGATTTGTAGGGTTCGGGGCAACGGGTGTCGAGGAGGAGGATGGGGACGACGTGCGGCGTGGCGACGAGGCCCGGCGGCGTCGGAGACGGCGAGGTAGCGCACAGCTAAAAGGTGGCGATGTCGGGACCTGTTCGGTGACGAAGAGGACTTCGGGCGGCGGCGGACGGCTGTGGGCGTCGGGGTCGACGCGGTTGTCGGGGGCGAGCGTGGCTGGGAGAGAGACGAGAGAGAGTTGGGGGTTTCGTGCATGGGGCTCTCCCCTGGCGGCGCTGGAGGGAGAGGGTGGGGATCGAGCGATGTGGGGGGGGGAGTGGGGCGCACTTGGTTTAGGGTTCGGGGTAGTGGGGGGTATGGCGAGTGGGGTGGGCCGGCCGACAGGCCAGGTGGGCCGGCCTAGCAGCTTCGGCCAGTTGGGCCAAGTGGCCCGGGTGTGGTCTAGCCTCCCCCCGATTCCTTTTGCCTTTCTTTCCTTTTGATTTCTTTTAATGTTCCATTTTTATTCCATTTTAATTTAGTTTTATAAAATATAAATACAACTCATAAATTAATGTTATAACTTATTCCGCTGCCACAAAAAGTTTGACACCTAAATAAAATGGCTTGCATTATTATAATTTTTTAAAGGGATATAATTAATTGTTACACTTGTTGTTTTAATTATTTAAGAACCTTTAATTACTTTATAGAGATGTGGATTCTCCACCGTAATTACCTATGACTTATTTGACACATTTTGAACATTTTAGTTTTAATGTTTGAAAACTTTTGTCGTTTGCCTAAAATTCTAATTTGATTTCGAAATGTTTTGATCTACGGCGAGGTTAGCAACTCGAACATAGGTGACGTCGCATCATTAGCGTAGGTTTACTGTAGCATAATTGTCCGGGCGTCACAAATAGTGATTGACAGATTTCTCTAGTCACTATCACGAAGCTACTGGAACTTCATGATGAACTATAATATGCAAGGGATGACGAAAACAATTCCTGAGCTCTTCGTGAGGCTGGAATCAAGGAAGGCAGAAATCAAGAAAAGCATCAAATGTTGATGGTTGACAAGACCACTAGTTTCAAGTAAAAGGGCAAGGAAAAGAAAGGGAACTTCTAAAAGAATGACAAGCAAGTTTCCACTCCCATGAAGAAGCCCAAAGCTAAACCCAAGCCTGAAACTGAGTGCTTCTACTTTGAAGGAAATGGTCACTAGAAGCAGAACTGCCCAAATACTTGGCGGATAAGAAGGATGGCAAAGTGAACAAAAGTATAGATGATATACATGTTATTGATGTGTACTTTACTAGTGTTCATAGTAGCCCCTGGGTATTTGATACTGCTTCAGCTGCTATTATTAGTAACTCGAAATAGGAGTTACAAAATGAACAAAGACTAGTTGAGGGCAAGGTGATGATGTGTGTTGGAAGTGATTCCAAGGTTGATAAGATCACCATCGCACACTCCCTTTACCTTCGGGATTAGTGTTGAACCTAAAATAAATGTTATTTGGTGTTTGCGTTGAGCATAATATGATTGGATCATATTTATTGCAATATGGTTATTCATTTAAGTTAAAGAATAATTGTTATTCTGTTTACATTAATAATACCTTCTGAGGTCATACACCCAAGGTGAATGGTTTATTGAATCTCGATTGTGGTGATACACATATTCATAACAATGAAGCCAAAACATGCAAGGTTAATAATGATAGTGCAACTTATGTGTGGCACTGCCGTTTAGGTCATATTGGTGTAAAGTGCATGCACAAACTCCATGCTGATGGACTTTTGGAATCACTTGATTATGAATCACTTGATGCTTGCGAACCATGCCTCATGGGCAAGATGGCCAAGACTCCGTTCTCCGGAACAATAGAGCGAGCAACTGGCTTATTGGAAATAATACATACTGATGTATGCGGTCCGATGAGTGTTGAGGCTCATGGCGGGTATCGTTATTTTCCGACCTTCACAGATGATTTGAGCAGATATGGGTATATCTACTTAATGAAACACAAGTCTGAAACTCATGCCACCTGGAACACCATAACATAATGGTGTGTCCGAACATCGTAACCGTACTATATTAGATATGGTGCGATTTATGATGTCTCTTACCAAATTACTACTATCATTTTGGGGTTATGCATTAGAGACAGCTGCATTCACGTTAAATAGGGCACCATCTAAAAATCCGTTGAGATGACACCGTATGAACTATGGTTTAGCAAGAAACCTAAGATGTCGTTTCTTAAAGTTTGGGGTTGCGATGCTTACGTGAAAATTTTCCAGCCTAATAAGCTTAAACCCAAGTCGGAGAAGTGCGTCTTCATAGGATACCCAAAAGAAACTATTGGGTACACCTTCTACCACAGATCCGAAGGCAAGATCTTTGTTGCTAAGAGTGGATCCTTTCTAGAGAAGGAGTTTCTCTCGAAAGAAGTGAGTGGGAGGACGTCCGGGGCGTCGGTCGTCCGTGGGGCATCGTAAGTCCGTAGTTTTGGCTCGGGTGTGGAAGTGTTGGTCGTCCGGAGAGGGCCGGACGTCCGGAGCCTGGAGGTTGTCGGACGTCCGGTGTTCGTCGGTCATCCGGAGCCTGGGGACTTCGAGCAGTTCTTGGTCTTGTCCCATGAACTTGGCATCCTCATCGTCTTGTCCGTTGAATGTAGTTGGTCCGTGGCCTTCCTCCAAGCACCTGATCACACATAGGGTTTCCACTTTAGGTAGTAGCCAATTCTCATGCATGGAAAGTGGTAGTTCGGATAGGAGTGAGTTCACCTTATCTTCGATAGCCTTCGCTCGGGCTCTTGTCATTGGTCCAAGTGGTGTCGTAGGGGACGTAGGTAGGTCCATGGGGATGACCTTGGGATGCTCCACATCATGATGTCATAGGACAAAACCACCGCGTGCATGCGCCCGTGTGTTATGTGATGTTTTAATACCCAATGCACAACTTTGATGTGGCACATGCTTCGCAAACCGGAAACACACTACACCACGATGCGTGTAGCCCCCTCACTTCAAGCCGGCGAGAGTGTGTACGCACGTGCTCGAACTTTGATATGGAATCCCACCATGATCCACACCACACACATGCCAAGATGAATCCACATTTTGGTCAAATTAATGCCTCACGTTGTCGGTGGAAACTAAAAACCTTTGCAGGCTAATGAATGGGCACGTCGCTGATAACTGCACAAGGTTGAGTGTCCGAGAGGACCACCAAATGGATGCATGTGGCCCGAACATTATGTATGAAAGGGTTGTGTAATGCTTTAAATAACCAATTCACGACTTTGATGTGGCATATATGACTCACAAAATGATCAATAATCCCACACAGAGGTTCACGACTTGTAGTGTACTGCCGGACCCCTCCCCCCACCCGCACACAGACAGGCACACACATCCCGCACCACCACAGCCACTCTGAGGCATGTCAAACGTTTTCTGTAGTGAACATGTGACGAAAGGCGGAGTGTCGTGTTCATTTTTTTTAAAACAGACATCACTCGACCGTTTTTATACATTGATTGATTTCCTAGGGATTTAATGCAAAAAATCAAATTTGAGATACATGTGCACCAAAAAGGGTTACAAAATCATATGTGTCCCTCGATGCATGTTTCCCTATGCAAGATATTTCAAAATATGGAGAATATATATTTTTAAAACTCAGTAATCGAAAACTTAGTTGAAATTCATGAAACTTATCGTGGTGTCATATATGGACACTAGTAGACTGTGATACTGTATTTTTTTCGTCAATGAGACCCGTTTTGATATAATCTTCTTACAAACGGGAGATTATTAAAAACTAGCAACCAATATCTCATACGGATTATTTATTCGGACCGTGTGCGTTAGAATGTGCCATGCTTCAGTTAAGTAGTAATGCGGCAGAAAATAAACCAAAAATATACGTGCTGCCACACACCCCGTGTGCCATGTGAGCAAGCGTGAGTTGACGGGACGCATCCGAGCAGTCCTCCGTGCAGGCATACCGGGAGGCGTGCATGCAGGTGTGCGTATTGATGGGAGGCGTGCGAGTAGCTGTGTGAAATGATGGTAGGAATGGCAGATGTCCGCCACACAGGCTCACCGGGAGGTGAGACAAATTTTGACCACAGCCTGCCTCACTTCCACTGGTCTGTATTAATTGCACGCCCGAGCCACCGGCCATAATAGGCGGCCGCATCCCCGGTCCATAGTGGTCACCAACGTATGAACTCTAGAGTGTGTGAGGATGCCGCCGAAGCGCACCATCGGAGGGAGTGCCGATGCCGGGGCTGGTGAACCACCCACACAACGCGTGAAGCTAGGCACAGAGGTTGCCATTGCCGCTGACGAGGTCTCACATGGGTAGCAGCACGACCTTGACTTTGTCAGTGCCTTCGTGGCCCCCACCTGAAGCCGGAGGTCAACAGCAACTCCGGCAACGACTGCGACTCCAGCGGAAAACCAGTTAGTCATCTATATACCCACTTGTGCGGCAAACATATCATGTGTTTTCTCTGGTTAATCCCCCTGCCCCTCTATATTTTTTCTGGAATACAAATCCGATGGTTATGTTCTCTCTGTCCATGAAATTAGAGTAATTAAGATCTGTTAGATGCACGTAATGTATTGATTGTTTGAATCTTATCCATATAGAGTTAGTGATTAATTGTTTGTTATGTACAAATGATTTTTTCTAATAATCCGACTAGGGTTAGCTTGCGTGCTAATAATTCGTGGCCAGATCTTGAGAATTGATTTTCAATGTCCTACATATATGTTTGTGCATTTTTCTTGATCTTGAGAATTGATTTTGAATGTCCTACATGTTATGCCATTTTTTTCTTTTAGATTGGTATGTACACATATGAGGCTCCGACTAGCGCCGCTGCCGGATGTAGATCTTGGACCCGTCTGTGCGGCCAGAAGCGCCCCCCTGTACCTATCGAACCAGTAGAATCTCCGGTGGACCGCATCAGCAATTTCCCGAACGGCAACCTTGGGGAGATCATCTCCCTTCTCCCCACCAAGGATGGCTGCCGCACACAAGACCTTGCATCTCGATGGTGCACTCTGTGGCGCACCGCACCTCTTAATCTTGACTGTCTTTAGCTATCTGTCGATGATGATTCTGAACTCCCTGGAGCCATCATCTCCTCTCACGAGGGCTCCGTTCAATGCATCCGCATCCTGGCATGCTATCTGCTGAACATACCCTGCATGGTGGCCGCCTGGCCAACATCCCGTCAATTCGATAAACTCCAGCAGCTTGAGTTCTACCATGACTATGTATGTAACATACCACGAACCGATGTATATGTGCCCTCACCACCGATGTTCATCTCGTGGTATTCCTCCTCTCTCCACACTACCACCTTCGCCCGATGCCATCTAGCAAACAATCTCGTACAAATGCTTCAACTCCCACTACTAAAAAACTTGCGCTTGTGGTGACTGATCTGTCGGAGGCTGCACCGCACAACATCATCCACTCCAGCCGCCCTACCCTGGAGCGCTTGTTGCTTGTTTTTGGAATGGAAATTCGTATCCGTTGTCTCAAAATAAAGTCGCCCCACCTTGTAAGCATCGGAATTTGTTTTTTGGGCATGATCTCGTCATCGAAGATGCCCCTACACTTCAAAGGTTGCTCCTTGATTCTGTTATAGTACCTTCGCAAATAACAGTAGTCTCTGCACCTAAACTGGAGACCTTGGGTGCAATTCGTGATCCTTTTAGATGGTTCAAGACAGTGTTTGGCTCCACACCTATTGAGGTACTGATATTATTCACATAAACTTTTGTAATCTCCTTTTTCATTTGTGCGCATAAGTTAAGTATCAGCTTGGAGTACACTTTTGGTACTAATATTATGTTCTATGCTCAATGAAGAACTTGTCCATCATATCAGTGGTGGTTGATTCTGTCAAGATCTTACATATCAGTATGTGGTGTTTTGATCTGAACATGATTATTGGCTTGCTGCAATGCTTTCCATGTTTGGAGAATTTGTATATAAAGGTGATGATTTCACGCACATTGAAAGCCCATATATGAAGTACTATAATTAATCATTCAGCTATCACTCTTTCAACATAATATTTTTTAGACATTAATTGTTTTCAATCTCCATCTCTATTTAGTCATTAACACATTGATGAGAAGGTATAACCAATCGATGGTTCAAGAAGCACCGGGATTTTCTCAGATCTCATGACATTCGTTTGAAGATAGTAACGCTGGAAGGATATGCATCCAACAATGCAAACGCTAGCTTTGTCACATTCTCCATGTTGAATGCAAGGGCACTATTATCCGCAAGGATTATGTTTTTCGGCAACAAAATTCTTACGGCTGCAAGTGTTGAGTGGCATAAAAAGAAGTTTCAGGTGGACCTAAGGGCTTCTTATTGTGCACAGCTTCTATTTACAACAGCTTGCCATCATGGACTAGTAGAATTTCTGGGCTGGGATCTTGATTTTATGGATAAGACCGATCCATTTGATTGTGACTGCCAAAAACTTTGGTTGAGTTAGATGTCATTGTCATGTTCAATCTGGATTTTGTCTAAACCTGATGAGTAATTAATCCTCGTGCTTTTGTTCTATTTGTTAGCTAGAGTTATATATTGTTGCCCTTTTCAACTCGGCTTTGACCCATATTTTATTTCATACTATGCCAATGGCTTGCCATTTCTTTAATTAAGACATAAATATTATAAGCATTCACAACTAGGGAAAGAACATCACTCCCGCGAGATCCTTGAGGTCTTTGTTCATTACAGAACCGCAAGTTCTTAGCGCCCACCAACACCCACAAACTTATTTTCAGCTTGCACACCAAATGGGATGTAATTCTTAATAAGAGAAGTTGCATGGTAGTGACAGATTTGGATTTATCATTTGGGACCCACGAGGAAAAAGTTCCCTATCCATGGCGGTGCCGACTCGATAGTAAACATTGAGAAACCTAGTTTTAAAATTATTGTAAATCCAAAACTCGCCTCAAATTCATGAAACTTAGCATGGTGGTATGTCATAGCACCAACATGTTGTGGTAAAAAATAGTCCAATTTGGGACAAGTTTTGGTACAAACTGGAGCTTCTCTCAAAAAGGCTCATGGTTCTGAGAGGGACCTTGTCACCTATGTGTGCGAAACGACATACGCTGTCTCTTCCCGCCTTGATTTATTTTACAGAGGCAACATGCAACTATAGTAGCATCGTCCTAAAAATATGAAATTATTCACGGTTCGTTTTGCCTTTTTATACATTATTTGAGTTTCCTAGGAATTTTGGAATGTACTTTAGTGTGTGCAAAGGTCATGTATGTACTAGCCACATATGTAATTGGATGTTCAATCTGTTTATGGAATCAAGTCCTTATAAGTTATATGTACATATATTGTTGTTCTGTGTGCAATGGCATCGCACATGGACCATACTAGGAACCCGTCGGTGATGATATCATCAATCACTTACAATTGTATACCACCAAGCGTTTGCCACAACACACACGGCTTATTAGCAGCAATCATCTGTGTTATTATCAGTCTTCGCACACATTTCTGATTAGAGACCTATTTGTCGCGTATCACACACATCTCGTTATATTGAACCATTTCTGTTCTCTTGGCTCAAAGCAAACAGTTCATCCGAGTGAACCGCATGCCGTATATCGCACACACCTTCATCTGGCTGGCCATTTCTTTTATGTTCCTAATCACACATAGTTCATCCGAGTGAATTGTATGTTGTATATCGCACAGACCTGCATCTGGCTGCCTGTTTCTTTTGTTCCTCCCCATCGCAAACAGTTAATTGAATTGAACTGTATGCCTTGCATTGCACACGCAACTAAAATCTGAACCGTGTTTGATGCATCCGCCATGGCAAACGTTTTGCACCTTTTTGACAGGTTTTTACACCACCTTTTGCGATTATTGCATCACACACACAGTTTCGTCAAAGGGTCTCTTATCGTAGTGCCGTGTTAGTAGCAGTCTGCAGTAGTGCACGCCAAAAATTCTCCGTGTCTACATTGTGTTTGCCTTCTCCAAACGCCTCCCTTTACCTTCATATGCAATGCTTTACTTTCCACTTCTATACTCTTAGAATTCCATGTGTAGGTTGATTGCTTGACTTTTGCTAATTGCTAAAATCTTCCCACAATTACAAATGGGAAAAGGATAGATTTGTATTTGGTCAAGTAGTCTAATCACCCCCCCCCTCCAGACCCCTATTCACGATCCTTCCAATTGGTATCAGAGGTTTGGTCTCCATTGCTTTGGTTTAATCACCATTGGAGAAAAATGGATGAGTCTACGTTTGAGAGTATTAGACGTAGAGTGCCTATCCATAATGGGGAGTTTTCTGGTTCATGGAAAAATGAGATGCTTGAGATTTCCAATGAATATAATTTGAACAAGTATATTCGTAGCCCTTATGTGCCTCCTATTGATCCTTTGCATCCTACCCTCGACGAGTATCTTGACATGGTTCGCAATCTTAGGAATATTGATCTTATCATTAGAGGATTGCCTAGAAATTTGCTTATATGCTTCCCAACCTTTGAATGCGCATATACTATATGGAATTACCTTGAGGAACGCTTTCCAAATTATTCCTTGAAAATCTAGATGAGATTCTTCAAAAGTCTATTGCTTTTCGTAAAATGAAGCTAGTGATCCCAAGTTTGATGAATGTATGTTTGAGCTCTACGATCTTATGCGTGCTAAAGGAAATGTTGGAGTCATTACTAGCATCATTTCACAAACAATTAGGATTCCTAAAATTGCACATTTTCATAGTCATAAATCTAATGAATCACTTGCTCTAGGTGATGATCACATACATGATGATGACATTGAGCATGGCTATTATGATAAAGACGAAGGAAGTGATATTGACTTTGAGGAGACTATGAGAAATCTTAGTCTCATGTCCAACTTTCATGACTACATGACCGGAGGAAAAGAGTGGATTCTCGATAGTGGATGTACTGATTATATGACCGGAGATAAACATATGTTACGTGAGCTAGCTAAAAACAACGGCCCACACAAGTATGTAACTTTTGGAGATAACTCCAAGTGTAAGGTACTTGGCCTTGGTAAGGTGGCCATATCCAACGATAGCTCCATTCAAAATGTTATGCTCGTTGAATCTCTTGGTTAGAATCTCCTTTCCGTATCTAGACTAGCCGACTTTGGTTTCAATGTTCTACTTACCGAAGTAGATTGCCAAGTGTTTCGTAGAGATAATTATAATATGGTCTTTACTGGTATTCATAGAGGTGAATGATACATTGTTTATTTCACTAATAGTGCCCAACCTCGTACTTGCTTAATTGCTAAATCTTCTAAAGATGGTTATGGCATAGAAGTTTAGCTCATGTGGGCATGCGAAATCTTGATAAGCATATTAAAGGTGATCATATCCTTGGTGTTAAAGATGTTATATTTGAGAAGGATAGACTTTGCAATGCTTGTCAAGCAGGGAAACAGGTTGGGGGAATTCATCCCATGAAAAACATCATGACCACAAGAAGACCACTGGAGCTACTTCACATCGATCTGACCATGCTTATAAGAGCCTTGGTGGTAACTCTTTCGGTTTGGACATTGTTGACGACTTTTCAAGATTTAGGTGGTTGTTCTTTCTGGATGACAAATCGAAAGTCTAAAAGATCTTCAAGGACTTCATCAAGAAGGCCCAAAACCAATTTGAAGTGAAGATCAAGAAGGTTTGAAGTGATGACGAAACGGAGTTCAAGAACGCCAATGTGGATACCGTTCTTGACGAAGAAGGGATTTCACATGAGTTCTCTGCTACGTACATGCCTCAGCAAAATGGAGTTGTTGAGAGGAAGAACCGAACACTTATCGAGATGGCAAGAACGATGCTTGATGAATACAAGACGCCAAGACACTTTTGGGCGGAAGCGGTTGAGACAACTTGTCATGCTACGATTCGACTGTATCTTCACAAGCTTCTCGACAAAACGGCATACGAGCTACTCACCGGTAACAAACCCAAGTTGGATACTTTCAAGTATTTGGCTCAAAGTGCTACGTTCTTGATAAGCATCATCGCTCGTAATTTGCTCCTAAATCTCATGAAGGTTTCCTATTCGGTTACGACTCAAACTCTCATACTTACCGTGTCTACAACAATTTCACCCGAAAGGTTGAAGAGACAGTAGATGTGAAGTTTGATGAATCTAATGGCTCGCAAGTAGAGCGATTGTCAGTTGATGTAGGAGATAAAGATCCATCAGAAGCAATCCAAGATTTTTCCATTGGTAAAATTCGCCCAACCGAGGTGAAGGAGAGTACTTTGTCCATTTAAGTGGAAGCCTCAACTTCACATCAAGGTGAACCACAGGTTGACTTCGAGGCATCCTCAAGAGGAACACGTCAAGACGAAGGAAATGAGGAAGTACAACAAGATGAACCACCTCCACAAGTGAACGACAACGCCACCAACAATGAAGAATAAGATGACGAGGAGGACGTTCCACCCAACCCAAGCAAAATCTCTCACGAGTTAGACCAAGAGTCTCAAGAGATCATCCTGTCGAACAAATCTTCGATGACATTCAAACCGGGAGAATCACTCGCTCTAAAACTCGTTTGGCTAACTTTTACGAACACTACTCATTCATTTCTAGTGTTGAACCTATGAAGGTAGAAGAAGCCCTTGAGGTCCGGATTGGATAAATGCTATGCACGAAGAGCCACACAACTTCGAGAGGAGTCAAGTGTGGACATTGATTGAAAATCCCATCGAAGATCACAACGTCATTGGAACCAAATGAGTGTTTTGGAATAAGCAAGATGAAGATGGACAAGTTGTATGCAACGAGGACCATCTCATCGCTCAAGGCTACACTCAGTTCGAAGGTATGGACTATGGTGAGACATATGCCCACGCTGCTGGACTTGAGTCCATTCACATTTTACTTGCTTGTGTAAATCACCATGATATCTGTCGGGTGGTAGGTGCGATATATGTCAACGGGTGGCTTATCATTGTGGGAGCCAATAAGACGTCGCCGGTGCCTGGAAGAGCGATGAGGCGAAGATATGCACGCCGGCGAATCTTACCCAGCTTCAGGGCTCTCCGTGGAGATAACACCCCTACTGCTGCTCTGCGGGGTCTCCGCATGATCACTAGATGAACGAGTGGCTACAAGATGCTCCTTGATCTGTTTGGCGAGAAGAAGAAGAAGGGCACGGCTAGCTCTCCTATCCTCTCTATGTGGTGTCTAAAACTAGCTCAGATCAACCCTTTGCATGGGTGCCCCGGGGGGTTTATATAGGCCCACCCCCCGGGGGTACAATGGTAATCCGGCTGGGCGTGGGCCCTAGCCATCTGTGTCTACGCTCGCCGGCTTCTGCGCCAGCTGCTGGGGCCCGCCGTCTGGCGGGTCCCGCCGGCTGCCGGCTCCTTGGTCGACAGGCAGGCCCCACTGTCAAGGGCCTTGTTGGTGGCTGGTTACTGTTGCCTCAAACCTGGTGACAAGGGCTTCGCCGAGGTGGGCGTGGCTACAGTGCCGTCGCCCGGCGGGCGATCGCTGTAGCCTCACCGCGTCTTGTCTCCTTAATGGGGCGTCTCCTTCGAGGGAGGAAGCAAGCCGGCTGTGGGGAGCCGGCCCTGTCTTGGGCCGACTGGGGGAGGCCGGGCCGCCTTCGGGTGTCTCTCTGCCGGAAGGGGCCCACTAACCGTGGGCCGCGCTGACAGCCCGTCATGGGTGGCATCAGGGTCAACATGGCAATATTGCCGCGCCGGACGGGTCATGGCCACCCCGTACGGCGCACTGTGCCAGGCGTGCTCCGAGATTCGGGGGTGGCAGGCTTTACTGTAGCCACGCCCCGCCACATCGCCGTTATGTGGATGCAGACTTCGAGGGTACGATCTTGACCGCTTTGTGGGAGTTGGCTTCTTGGAGTCGGCCTTCTCGCGGCCGGCTTCTTGGAGCCGGCCCTCCCGCGGCTTTCTTCATGAGGGCTAAAGCCGGGCCGCCTTCCGATAGTTGGCCTGGGAGACAGCCGGCAAGGGGAAGGCGGCCCCACGTCTTGGACTCTTGAGGGCCGGATCGGCTTGTAATTTTTGCAGAAGGACCAGGGGGAGCCGGCTAGGCTACCCGTGGTCGTTTACTCCGACAGTAGTCCCCGAAGCTGATCGAGCTTCGAGGCTGACAAAGGGAGGAGAATCTTGGTCAGCTTCCTATCCTGAGGAGCCGGCTTTGGTTATGCGCGCCGTCTTCGGAAAGCTCCGTATCTTGTTGGCGGGAACGTGGATCGGCCTGTGAGCTGACCGCGCGCCACCCCGTGGGCCACATGGCAAGGAAAGCCTGCCAACGCACGCGCGTGATGGGATGCCGCCGCAGGCTCGGGCCCGCCACTTCTAGGCCTCGGCCCAAGCGCGGATCTTCGGCGGCCCACAATGGACCGCTCGCCTTCCCACGGCGGTTTCATTATGTCATCAGGGCACAATAATCGCGGGACGTGGCAGAGTGGGCGCAGTTGATCCCACGTTCCCCCACACCACGCCTCCTCGGCTCCGCCGTGCGGGTCTATAAGTAGGGGGAGGACAGGGAGCGGCAGAGGCGCGCACGCTCTCCCTCGCTCCACGCTTTCTCACCTTCCTTCCGCCGCCGTAGCGACCCATTGCCCCGCCGCCCCGCCGTCGGACCTCTCAGTTCCTTCGGTCCCGCCGTAGCGGGGTCATGCGCGTCTCCGCCGTCGCATCGCCTTGTTCCTCGCCGCGTCGCTCCCATGGCGTTGTCGAGCTCGTGGGACGGCTCCAACGTCCACGAGGACCATGTTGAGTTCCTTCGCCGGACGCGGCGTCTTCTGGGCAAGAACTACGTGCGGGTTCGTCGTGCGCCGGCGACGGAGATTTCGCTGGCACCGGAGGAGGGCGAGCGGGTAATCTTCCGCTCGCACTGCCTGCGCGGCTTCGGCCTCCCAGCGAGCGGATTCCTTCACGCTTTTCTTGAGTTTTACCACCTCCAGCCGCATCACCTCACACCCAACACGGTGATGCTGCTGTCGGCTTTCGTCACCCTGTGCAAGGGCTTTCTTGAGGTTCTCCCCACTCTCGAGCTCTGGGGAGAATTCTTCCAGTGCAAGCTCGGCACTGTTGTCGCGGGCGTGCCCGCCCCCTGCGGAGCTTTCATCGCCATGAGGCGGACGGGCGAGAACAATCCGTTCCCGCCCATCCCGCTGATCCAGTCGGTGAAGCTCTAGAAGAAGTCCTATTTTTACGTGAAGAACGTCGCCCAGCAAGGTGACTTCGTCAACCTTCCGGCTTACGTAGCCGGCCCGCCGGCTGGGACGCAACCCTCGTGGAGCTACCGGGCCAGGTCGTTGTCTCAGGCCGGGAACGCAGCCTTTGCTTGGCTCCGAGTGATGATCCAGTCGGAGGGCCTGACCGGAGCCGACCTGGTGGCTGCCATCGTGGAGCGCCGAATACTTCCACTCCAAGGCCGGCCTCACATGATTTGCCAGATGAGCGGCCGCTTCGACCCGTGCCGGCTGAGCACCAGGGAGATGCCTCATGTCGAGGTGTCTTACATGGCCAACTACATCTCCAACTGCAAGCTCGCCGAGGATTGGCGATACGGCAAGGAGCCGTATTCTCGCACCAACCCTCCGCCTATTGTAAGTTTTTCTTCTTTTCTTCCTTTGGTAGCCGGCCTCATGATGCCCGACTTCTGATCAATTAGATTGCCCTCAGCAGAACCCTCTCCTTCCGCCGATGGCCGGGGCTGCCGGGGTAGAGCGCCAGCTCCTCCCCGACCGCACGGTGGACGACGTCGATGATCCGGACCAGGGAGCGGCCGCCATGGAAGATGCCGTCATGGGGGAAGGCGACGAGGCAGGCGGCGCGGGGCTCAGGGCCAGCCTTGAGGACTGGGAGGACGATGACGAGGTCGAAGCCGTTCCGCACCGCCAGCCGGCGCTTGATCATGAAGGCGCGGGCCCATCTGCCGCACCGGCTGCCCGTGGCGGCGTGCAGAAACGCCGGGCCGCGTTGACCTACTTCGGCAGCCGGCCGAAGAAATCCAAGGGTTCCACGGCGGCGACCAAGCGGGATGAGGCGGCCGCGAAGGCGGCCCGCTTCTCCAAGGCGGTGAAACAGCCGCATGCGATCTCGGCGTAAGCGTCAAACGTCTTGTATTTTTTGTTGTCCTCTTCGATTGAGGCTCTTCTAAACTTTTCTTTGCTCGCCGGGCAGGGCACCGCTTTCCCTCGAGAGACGTCCTGGCGGCTCCGTAGTCGGGCCGACTGGAGGGTCCTCAGGCTCTCGCCGCGTGGATCCCCGCGCTGACCTGATGGAGGCCACGGAGCGGAACACACGGGAGGCGCGGGAGGAGCGGGAGGCGAAGGAGCGAAGGACCCCCAGGCGGCGAAGGAGCAGGCCAAGGCCGCGACGGCCAAGGCCCGGGCGGAGGCGGCAGCCGCGGAGAGGGAGGCGGAGGCCTCGCGCAACCAGCCTCCACAGCTCGTCGTTCGCCTCCGCGCCGTGGCCCCCGACATCCCCTTGCCCCCGTCGGAGGAGGTCGACCGAGACCCACCGGTGATGGAGAGGAGGGAGGACCACGTGGTCTTCGTGGAGGAGGCGCCGCAGACGGCGCCGACTGGAGCGGGCCAAAGCGGCCGACCAGCCGCGGCGCCAGAGCAGCCGGCCGGGGGCAAGCCGGAGGCAGGGGCCGGCCTCGAGGTGCAGCCAGCATTTCACCGGCATGCAGGGGGAGCTACCTCCGCGCCGGAGCTGCACAGAGCTGCGGGCGCCGGCCGAACGACGGAGGCCCTGGAGGCTGCCAGCGCCAGCACGTCCGAGTGGACGCCCAACGGGGGGACGACCGAGCTAAACACGGCGGCCCAGGAGGTCCGGAACCGGCTTCAAGCCTAGGCCGCTTCGCTGCAGCGATATACCCAAGAGTTCCTCACGACGCGGGCCGTCATCCGGGTGAGACTTCTGGCCTTGGTTGTTTTGCTTTTTTGATTTCTTCCGTGGGGGTGCGTCAGCGCACCCACTCGGTGTAGTCCCCGAGTTCTGAGTCGGCTGCTGAGCAGGCGGCTTGGAACTTAGTAGGTCATGACAGCTATCTTATTCTTGCATCCTGTCTGATCTTCCAGGAATACCATAACCTCCGCATTGCTGCCTTCAACTCCCAGGCTCAGGAGCTGGGCCAGAAAACCGAGGACCTGACCAACAGCCGGAGTGCGGGCTTTGTCTCGTTCATCTCCTGTGGGGGCTCGTCAGCGCACCCACTGGGTGTAGTCCCCAAGATTCGGGCCGACTGCTAAGCAGTCGGGTCGGATCTTCCCTGACGACTTCTTCCTTATTGATTTTTCCTTTGTCATCATGCTTGCAGGAGCCAATGCCGACTTGAGGGAGCAGCTCGGCGGGGCCCGGATCGCCCTTCGCGCCAAGGAAGCCGAGTGCAACGCCTTAGTCCTGGAGCGTCACCGCCTGGCCAAGAAGTTGGCCGACCAGGAGGAGAGCCACAAGGCGGCCCTGAAGAAGGCGCAGGACAGCGAGGACGCCCTCAAAGCTGAGTTCGAGACCGAAGCGGCGGGCTGGGCTGAGGCAAAACAGGCGCTGAGCGAGGGCTCCGTCCGGGTTGAGGATCTGATCGATGGTAAGCCGCCTTCCTCACTCCTTGCTTGCCCCTTGCCCGCTGATTTGTGTTCTGACTTGTGCTGCCTTTTGTACTTTGTGCAGACTACTTCCCCGGCTACTCCGTCATTGCCACCCAGACCATCGAGGCCCACCGCGAGGCGCGCCGGCAGACGGGGGCTGAAATCGCGCCGGACGCGAGCCGGACGCTTGAGGAGCAACTCTTGGCGGTACAAGCCCGGCTGCAGTCGGCTCACGGCATGCTCCGCCGCCTCCAGCGCTTCGGGGCGCATGTGTTGGCCGCCCTCTGGCCAGGCGAAGCGATTCCCCGCACCCCGAGTCAGACTGCCGACTGGCTGGAGGTTGCGGTTGGCCGCTTCGAGGCCTGGAAGGCATCGACAGCCTGGCTTGGAGCTGTGCGGGCGCTGGAGTTCGTCCGAGCCTGGTATCCCGGCCTGAACCTAGACCAGCTACGCACCTGGCGGCTGGAAGCCGACAAGGAGATGGAGGAGGTGCGGCCGGCTATCGCTCAGCGTGCCTCGACGATCGCCGAGTGCACTGACATCAGTGCCTTTGCTCCTGAGATAAATGACGACGGCGTTGCCCAGCCGGAGGAATGGTTCGGGCTGAACCCGGCAGAGGGTGAGGACTCGGCGGAGGAGATCGCTTCCAGCGATGAAGGTGAAGACGATGAAGGAGAGGAAGGCGAAGACGTCAAGCCGGCCGATGAAGCGGCAGCCAGCCTCAGCCTGACCGTGCCTCCAGCAAGGAGGCGCGTGCTAGCGCACCCTCTGCGGGAGGTGGTGATCATGCCGAGGTTCGCCAGCCGGCCACTCCTCCAGCCAGCACTGTCGTCTATACCGTCCTACCCGACTCGCCAGTCGTTCCCTTGGCTTAATCTGCCGTCCTTGCTTTTCCTGCTTATTACTCTTGGAACAATTTTTATTAAACTTGCGTAGTTCCACCCACTGGGGATGTATTCAAACTATGTTGAATGCTGGCCTTTCGAAGGTCTTTTGTGTAAATATGATCGTGTGTGTGTTTGGCTTCCATTCGCGTGTGCTTTTTATCCTTAGGCTGTTTCCTTTGCCGCCTTCCCCAGGCTGCTGCCTTCCCAACCGGCAGGTGCTCTGCAGCCTGTGGCTAGGGAAGAGCTTGGCTATATTTTTTTTGGGAAGGCAAGTACTCGAGCTTTCTTAGATTGAAGCGAGGTGAATGGAAGCCGGCCGGCCGGCTACTCTAGTAGTCGGTCGGTGGTGGGAGAGAAACCGGCTTTTGTTATATTAGTCTGTTAGTCCCTAGCCGTTTTTCATGTGGGCGTCCTTTCCTGCCTTTAACTCTTGCCAGCCGGACAGCCGGTTCTTCGAACTGCGACTTTTGGCAAGAGAAGGCTTGGGTGCCGGCACACTACTTGTCTGAACGCAGGTAGGACTTCTAATATAACTCAAGGCGGCCAGTCCCAGGGCCGATTAGCCGAACCCAGTGCCGGATGAAAAAACTGAATGTAATGACATGATCATAAGCATGATACTCTTCATTCATAGATAAAAGATGGCAGTCCTCGAGCTCTCCTCGGGGGGCCTATTGTCTCGTACTTAGTACAAAAGTTAGCATGATACATACTGCATTGCAACCGAATTCGGCCTTCTGCGTCTCGCTCGATGGAGATCCGGGTTCGGCTTCGGCTTGCAGCCGGCTCTTTCTCGTGTCGCGCGCGGGTTTTACCCGTAGTCGGCGTCTGGGACATTGCGTCGTGCTCTTGGCGCGGGGGAGGGCTTTCCGTGCGGGCGTCGGCTTCGTGCCGCTGTGCTGCTGAATCGATTAGTTGCTGGATGTGTCTGGTCATGTGGGGGAGTTCTTCAGCCCCCACTCCATCTAGCTCGTCTACGGCCGCTTGGGCGGCGCGCAGGTTCTCGAGTGGAGTGGCGTAGACTGGGCGGTCGACTCCTGGCGTGTCCGCGAGGGCAGCGCCGCGCTATCTGACAACGCCGGCTTAGCTTGGCCCGCCTGGGGGCGGCGTGCCAAAGGCGGCGCGGTCGGCTTCGCGCTGGTGGGCCTCAGTGAGGCGTCTCATGGAAGCCAACTTCCGGCCCTCCGCGAGGAGGGCGAGGCAGCGAGCCTCCAGTGCTTCGGCGTTGGCGTCGGCCGGGAGGGGGATGGATAAGTCGTGGACCGCCGCATGCGGGGCATTGAGGGCATTCTCGCCAGAAGCACCGCCATGGCCGATGACCATCACCTCGGTGGTGGCAGCGTCGCAGCCATCGGCCCGGGGAAGCGGGTCGTTGTAGATCGCGACGTCGGTGGGGAAACCGTCGAGCGAGGCCGTGTCGGAGTCGACAGGCATCGGATCGGTAGAGCCAACAGACTCTAAGTCCATAGCAGGCTCGCCGGAGACGTGGAGCTGGCCGAGGAGGTTGACGAGGTGGTCGGTGCCCGTGTCAGAGGCGAGCCCGTCGGAGATGAGGGTCTCGTCAAGGAGATCGGCGAGGCCGCTCGCTGCGCAGATGTTGGTGACGCCTTGCAGCACGTTGTGGCAAGCACCATCGGGCGTGCCGGGCTGGCTACGCTCGCTGGGGAGGAAGATGGTTCCCGTCCAGAACAGGTCTCCGGACGACGGTGCACCTGGCCCCACGGTGGGCGCCAAATGTCGGGTGGTACGTGCGACATATGCCAGTGCCTGGAAGCTGGATGAGGCGAAGACATGCACGCTGGCGAATCTTACCCAGCTTCAGGGCTCTCCGTGGAGATAACAATCCTACTGCTGCTCTGCGGGGTCTCTGCATGATCACTAGATGCACGAGTGGCTACAAGATGCTCCTTGAGCTGTTTGGCAAGAAGAAGAAGAAGGGCACGTCTAGCTCTCCTATCCTCTCTATGTGGTATCTAAAACTAGCTCATATCAACCCTTTGCATGGGTGCCCCGGGGGGTTTATATAGGCCCACCCCCCGGGGGTACGATGGTAATCCGGCTGGGCGTGGGCCCTAGCCATCTGTGTCTACGCTCGCCGGCTTTTGCGCCGGCTGCTGGGGCCCGCCGGCTGGTGGGTCCCCCCGGCTGCCGACTCCTTGGTCGACAGGCAGGCCCCACTGTCAAGGGCCGTGTCGGTGGCTGGTTACTGTTGCCTCAAACCTGGTGATGAGGGCTTCACTGAGGTGTGCGTGGCTACAGTGCCGCCACCCAGCGGGCGATCGCTGTAGCATCACCGCGTCTTGTCTCCTTAATGGGGCGTCTCCTTCGAGGGAGGAAGTAAGCCGGCTGTGGGGAGCCGGCCCTGTCTTGGGCCGACTGGGGGAGGCAGGGCCGCCTTCGGGTGTCTCTCTGCCCGAAGGGGCCCACCACCTGTGGGCCGCGCTGATAGCCCGTCGTGGGTGGCATCAGGGTCAACATGGCAACAGTGCCGCGCCGGACGGGTCATGGCCACCCTGTACGGCGCACTGTGCCAGGCATGCTTCGGGATTTGGGGGTGGCAGGCATTACTGTTGCCACGCCCCGCCACATCGCCGTTATGTGGATGCAGTCTTCGAGGGTACGATCTTGACCGCTTTGTGGGAGTCGGCTTCTTAGAGACGGCCTTCTCCCGGCCGGCTTCTTGGAGCCGGCCCTCCCGTGGCTTTCTTCATGAGGGCTAAAGCCGGGCCGCCTTCCGATAGTCGGCCTAGGAGACAGCCGGCAAGCGGAAGGCGGCCCCACGTCTTGGACTCTTGAGGGCCGGATCGGCTCGTAATTTTTGCAGAAGGGCCAGGGGGAGCCGGCTAGGCTACCCGTGGTCGTTTACTCCGACAATATCACTTTATACCAAATGGTCATTAAAAGTGCTTTTCTAAATGGTGAATTTGAGGAGGAAGTTTATGTTACAACCTCCTGGCTTTGTTAATCCCAAGAAACCTAATCATGTCTACAAACTTCACAAAGCTCTTTATGGTCTTAAACAAGCTCCTAGAGCTTAGTATAAATGCTTGACTAAGTTTCTTATTGAAAAAGGCTTTGAAATTGGGAATATTGATTCTACACTTTTTTACTAAAATGGTTAATGGTGAATTATTTGTGTGCCAATTTTATGTGGATGATATCATATTTGGTTCTACTAACCCCCATTTTAGTGAAAAGTTTGGAAGGTAATGTCGGAGAATTTTGAGATGTCTATGATGAGTGAACTCAAACTTTTCCTTGGTTTGCAAATTAAGAAAACTAAGGAACGTACCTTTGTCTCACAAACAAAGTGTACCAAGGATCTTTTCAAGAAGTTCAACATGCAAGAATGCAAAGGTTTGAAAACACCCATGGCTACTAGTGGACATCTTGACTTGACTAAGGATGGCAATCCGGTTAACCAAAAGGTTTACCGTTCAATGATTGGTTTGTTATTATATCTATGTGCCTCCCATCCCGATATTATGCTAAGTGTGCGCATGTGTGCATGTTATCTAGCGTCTCCTAAAGAATGTCATCTTAAGGCCATAAAAATAATAGTGAGATATTTAATTCATACATCAAACTTTGGCATTTAGTATCCTAAGAGGTCATCTTTTGATGTTCTTGGCTATTCTGACTCAGACTATGCTAGTGACAAGGTTGATAGGAAGTCCACTTTGGGTACTTGTCAATTTCTTGGTAGGTCCCTGATAACCCACAAGTATAGGGGATCGCAACATTTTTTGAGGGTAGAGTATTCAACCCAAATTTATTGATTCGACACAAGGGGAGCCAAAGAATATTCTCAAGTATTAGCAGCTGAATTGTCAATTCAACCACACCTGAATGACTTAATATCTGCAGCAAAATATTTAGTAGCAAAGTAGTATGGAAGTAACGGTAACGGTGGCAAAAGTAACAGTAGTAGTTTTTGTAGCAACCATAACAGTGGCAAACGAAAAGTAACTAAGCAAAGATCAATATGTGAAAAGCTCGTAGGCAATGGATCAATGATGGGTAATTATGTCGGATGCAATTCCTCATGCAACAGTTATACCATAGGGTGACACAGAACTAGCTCCAGTTCATCAATGTAATGTAGGCATGTATTCTGAATATAGTCATACGTGCTTACGGAATAGAACTTGCATGACATCTTTTGTCCTACCCTCCCGTGGCAGCGGGGTCCTATTGGAAACTATGGGATATTAAGGCCTCCTTTTAATAGAGTACCGGACCAAAGCATCAACACTTAGTGAATACATGAACTCCTCAAAATACGGTCATCACCAGGAGTGGTCCCGGTTATTGTCACTTCGAGGTTGCTGGATCATAACACATAGTAGGTGACTATTGACTTGCAAGATAGGATCAAGAACTCACATATATTCATGAAAACATAATAGGTTCAGATCTGAAATCATGGCACTCGGGCCCTAGTGACAAGCATTAGGCATAGCAAAGTCATAGCAACATCAATCTTAGAACATAATGGATACTAGGAATCAAACCCTAACAAAACTAACTCGATTACATGGTAAATCTCATCGAACCCATCACCGTCCAGCAAGCCTATGATGAGATTAATCACGCATGGCGAAGAGCATCATGAAATTGGTAATGGAGGAAGGTTGATGATGACGATGGCGACGGATTCCCCTCTCCGGAGCCCCGAACGGACTCTAGATCAGCCCTCCCGAGGAAGATTAGGGCTTGGCAGCGGCTCCATATCGTAAAATGCGATGAATCCTTGTCTCTGATTTTTTTTCTAACCGAACTTGAATATATAGAGTTGGAGTTGGGGTCGGTGGAGTCTCAAGGGGCCCACCAGACAGGGGGCGCACCCTGCACCCTCGTGGACAGGGTGTGGGCCCCCTGATGTTGATTCCTTCGCCAGTATTATTTTATTAATTCCAAAATGTCTCTTCGTGGATTTGCAGGTCATTCCGAGAACTTTTATTTCTGCACAAAAATAACACCATGGCAATTCTGTTGAGAACAGCGTCATTCCGGGTTAGTTCCATTCAAATCATGCAAGTTAGAGTCCAAAACAAGGGCAAAAGTGTTTGCAAAAGTAGATACGTTGGGGACGTATCGACTCCCCCAAGCTTAAACCTTTGCTTATCGTCAAGCAGTTCAGTTGACAAACTAAAAGTGATAAAGAAAAAACTTTCACAAACTCTGTTTGATCTTGTTGTCGAAAATATGTAAAGCCAGCATTCAAGTTTTCAGCAAAGATTATGAACTAACCATATTCACAATAACATTTAGGTCTCATGTTTACTCCTATCAATGGCATAATCAACTAGCGGGTGATAATATTAAATCTCGGATGACAACACTTTCTCAAAACAATCATAATATGATATAACAAGATGGTATCTCGCTAGCCCTTTCTGTGACCGCAAAACATAAATGCATAGCACCCCTGAAGATCAAGGAATGAATTGACATTGTAATTCATGGTAACGGAGATCCAGTCACAGTCATACTGAATGTAAATTAATAGCAATGCATGTGAATGACAGCGGTGCTCTCCAACTTGTGCTTTTTAATAAGAGGATGGTGACTCAACATAAAAGTAAATAGATAGGCCGTTCGCAGAGGGAAGCAGGGATTTGTAGAGGTGCCAGAGCTCGAGTTTTGAAACAGAGATAAATAATATATTGAGTGGCATACTTTCATTGTCAACATAACAACGAAGAGATATCGATATCTTCCATGGTACACACATTATAGGCGGTTCCCAATCGGAATGGTAAAGTTTATACACCCCCCACCACCTACAAACATCAATCCATGGCTTGTCCGAAACAACGGGTGCCTCCAACTAACAACAATCCTGGGGGAGTTTTGTTTGCAATTATTTTGATTTGAGAATGGGTCCAGGCATCCCGGTTACCGGTCATTTTTCTCGTGAGTGATGAGTGGAGTCCACTCATCGTGAGAATAACCCACCTAGCATGGAAGATATAGACAACCCTAGTTGACACATGAGCTGAGCTATTCGAGCATACAAAACAGAATTTCATTTGAAGGTTTAGAGATTGGCACATACAAATTTACTTGGAACGGCAGGTAAATACCGCATATAGGAAGGTATGGTGGACTCATATGGAATAACTTTGGGGTTTTTGGAAGTGGATGCACAAGCAGTATTCCCGCTTAGTACAAGTGAATGCTAGAATGAGACTGGGAAGCGATGTAACATCCCAAAATTCTAAATTTTGGAATGTTATATTAAATAAATAGTTTTGATTGTTTGTTTGATTGTGATGTGTGAAATTGAGAAAAATTTGAAACTTTTTTGAAAGTTAAATGAGAGGGAATAAAAGGACTTTCCCAAACTTTCACCCTGCATTTCTGATCTCCATGAATGCAAATTCTTTTCAAATACAAAACCCTAGAGTAAAGATAATATGACTTCTTCCATTTAATAAATGAAAAGGGTTTTTGCAAATATTTGAATTTCATTTGGAAATATTTAAAATTCAGAAACTTTATGCAACTCAATGATTTTCATGAGATAAGATAAAATGACTTCTTCAAATTATATGAAATATGAGTTGCAAGTTTAAAAGAAACAAACTTAAAGTCATTTTGAAATTATTTTTCAATTTGGAGTTATTTGGGTTTTATTCAAATTATTTTTATCCAAAAATAAAATATATGGAAAATAGGGTAAATTGATTCCCTATAGTAGAAAATTGGAGAGAAATAAATTTGAAATCATTTGGTATTTTTAAAATGATTTTATCTGGTTTTAAATAAATCACTAGCACTCTTTGCGTTATTTCAATTTTTGTGGATTTTATTTGACGCCAGAAAAATGTTCATGTTGTAGAAAATCTTTTTCTGCAAATTTTGATATATAATATGCCCATATATCATTTTTTATTTGTCATTTTATTTTATTTTAATTTTCTGTTTAAAAAAATATTTCCGGCCGACTGAACTGGGCCGGCCCGGCCCACCTGGCCAGGCCAGCCATAGCCAAGCCAGCTGCACTGCGCCGAACCGCCTCTACCTCGCTCGCCTGCTCGCTCCCTCATGCGGACGCCGCTTCGCCAGCCGCCAACAGGTGGACCCCCACCTGTCAGCTTCTTCTTCCTCAAGCCGAGCCGGACTCCTCCGTGCGTATGCTTCGCCGGCCGACGCCGTGCCCGTCACGGGCACCTCCCCTCGCGTCGCCCCCACCTCCAACCAAACCCCCTATATATATATACCCCACGCCCTCGATCGATTCTGCCCCAAAGCCCTCTCCGAGAACCCCACACCTCGCCGCAATCGCTCGCCGGAGCCGAACACTGCCGCCGCCCACCTCCCCCAGCCACTCCCGTGCCTCATCATCACCGTTATCATCCTCGCCATCGTCTTCTACACCTTCCGGAAATCTTCCCCGAGTTCACCGACGCCCGGAGTTGTCGCTCGCGTCACCATCGGCGACCACCGCCGCTGTCAGGCTTGCCCCGCTTGAGTCCGTCGTCCCCGAGCTCACTGCCAACCACCATCGTGAACCCCGTCATCTTCCGCATCGCTTGGGAGTCTTCCCCTCGACGAGGACCACTGGAGGCCTCGCCCACGTCGAATCCGAGCCGCCCGATGCAGTCTTGTTCGTCGCCGACGACCGCTGCCGCCGCGGTAACTCCCCGCCTTTCCCCTTGTCTGTTAGATCTAGGATCAACGGTTAGGATTAGATCATGTTTTTTTCTGAACCGGTACGCGTTGATTAGTTAATGTTCATTGTTTTAGCCTCCGTAGCGAACGTTTTCATCTAACAGGTTTCTGTAGCAGACGTTCGTCTGATAGTTTCAGTCTCGTAGTAAGGGACCCGTATGCAAATAGTTTTTCTTACAATTTAGCCCTTGGTTTTCAAACTATCACAACTTTTTGCTCGCTTATCCAAATCCAACGAAACCAACGCCCGCTTCTTCTTTATGATCTCCTCTACCCATATAATCAACTTGAACATGTTTTTGAAAATTTAAAATTTGATTTCAAACAGAATTGAATTTGAACTTCTTTTGTTCATAACTTGAGTTTTATAACTCCGATTTAATTGATTCTTTTTGCAATACGAGGCTCTTGACCTAAACTTTCTGATAAGACCAAATCCACCCAATTTTTGTACTGTTAGAAATTGTTTTCTGTTGCAAGAGTTAATTACTTGTTTTCGAAGTTTTTCGACATCTTTTCTTTGATTCTTTTGCATGAGTGCTTATGTATTCTATTGCTTGCTCCCGATAGATTGACCGGAGTGTTACGAGTAGAATTATCAGGAGTTATGAGTGCGAGTCATCTACATCAACAGTCCAAGGCAAGTTCACACTTTGATCATATCCCTTTATTACCCAGTTTTTATGCATTAGTTTTATCCACCAAACATTGCATGAGTAGGATTGATAACATGTGGGTATTGGAAAGTAGTTGATGAGGTAGGAACCAATTATCTTGCATTCAAACCCAGGGTGCTATTGCGTTATGCTTGCACTACTTTGCTATGCTCGTAGATGTGGTTTGGTTTGAGAGAATTCATGAAAGATGCGAGAGGTTATTGTTAACTAAGGTTTAACTTAAGGTGGCTACTTTAATACACATCTGGGTGGATTGGTTTGTGGGCACCTGGGGAATCCAGTGTTGTCCAAGGAGAATCCCGGGGGTATCCGTGTGATTTTTCCTATGGTTTGCCACCTAGGCTTAAAGGGATCATTATGTTATTCATGCTGGAAACTTTTGTGTGCAGCCACAAGCCATTATGGGCTCTGGCATAGTTGAGTATGTTGTGTGACCTCTTACAGTGGTAGACTAGCAGGTGTAGGGGATGTAGGTGGTACTGTCTACCCGACGTAATGAGCTAACGCTTCTGAAAGATTGTGTCTTGATCATCCGTTTCTCAAACATCATGTAGTGCGAGAAATCCAATGGAGGAGATCGAGTCTTGTGGGGAAAACTGTGCAAACCTATGCAGAGTGTACAAACTAATCATGATTAGCCGTGTCCCCGATTATGGACATCTTGAGTATCTGGTGCTTGAATTATTATGTTGATCTCATCGCTCTACTTAATTAATTTGTTGGGTTTTTAACTTTTAATTGGGATTGAGTTGGGGTTACCTTCTCAATGTTTTCAACAAACTTTGTAGTTAAATAAAATATATTCCTTTGTTGTAGGGAAAAATTAGCTTTATGCAAACTTTAAACTTAGAGCCTCCACCAGCCAAATATGCATTTAGTGATAGCCATTATTCAGCATTGCTCTACAGTGTGAAATTGCCAGTACATTCAATGTACTGACCTATATGGTTGCAATGTCTCATGTTGCGGGAATCTTATGACGAGTAAGTGATACTTTAGGGTTACGATTTCTACACTCAACTTTGCCGTTGGTGTTGATGGGAATCCACAACCTTGTTGTTACTTCCGCTATTTGGATTAGGGTAATAGTATTTACATTACTTTATACATGTGATTTACCTCTATTATAAATCCTCGAGTATTGTGTGTGTCAGCATACCGATCCAGGGATGACACTTAAGCACAGAGACTTGATCCATTTGGGTCGGGTTGCTACAAGCGACCAACTAGAGAGCGACAACAGTCATGAACATGCATTAATATTAATCAATAATGAGTGCAAACATGAGTAGGATATAAATCACCATGAACATAGATATCGTGGAGGCTATGTTCATTTTGTATCAACTACATGCGTGAACATGTGCCAAGTCAAGCCACTCGAATCATTCCGAGGAGGATACCACCCTATCATACCACATCAAAACCATTTTAATAACATGTTGGCAGACAAGGTAAACCATTATAAACTCTTAGCTAATTAAGCATGGTATGAGAAACTATAATCTCTAATTGTCATTGCAATGATGTTTCATTCATAATAGGCTGAATCAAGAACGATGAACTAATCATATTTACAAAACCAAGATAGATTGAGTTCATACCAGCTTCTCTCATCTCAATCAGTCCATCATATATCGTGATTATTGCCTTTCACTCGCACAACCGAACGGTGTGGATAATAATAATAGTGCACGTGCATTGGACAAAGCTGGAATCTACAAGCATTTAATAAAAGGGAGAAGACAAGGTAATATGGGCTCTTGGTTAAATCAATAATAATGCATATGAGAGCCACTCAACATTTTCATCGTGGTCTTCTCCTCTCGACCCCCAAAGAATAAGAAAAGAAATAAAACTATTTACACGGGAAAGCTCCCAACAAGCAAAGGAAGAACGAGAAATCTTTTTTGGTTTTCTTTTAATTACTACTACTATATGCATGGAAAGTAAACTAGCTAAAAGCTACACCTAATTTTTTTTCTTATGATTTTTCAAACTCACAAGAAGAATGCTTAGAAAAGAAAATAAAATAGCATGGATAGTACAATGAAAAAGTATGAGCACCAACAGTTGGCATGAGTGTGTGAACATGAATGTAATGTCGGTGAGAAATACGTAGTCCCCCAAGCTTCGGCTTTTGGCCTAAGTTGGTCTATGCCCACAGATCGAAACTACTCTCTCCGGTGCACTGAGGAGGGTCCTCAGGATGCCACTGGTTGGCGATCTCTTCCGGATCCCACTGATAAACAGACTATCGATAAGGGTCGAGTAGTGGCTCAGGCTCTGGGACTGGTATCAGCCTCCAGTATGCATAATTGGCCTCGAGTAAGATGAGGTACATGCCTGAAAGTATGTTAAACAAAGAGGGTGCAGGCAAGGTAATAATCTCACAGTGAGTTTTATCAAATATTAAATTATACTTAAGCATCTTCTTCTTATTTTTAACAATAAAATCATGTGCTACCATAGTTTTATAATCTAGAAAAAATACGGGGCATCAACTATTCCTCTTTCTCATAGTGCCTAATAGGTATCTCAAAGTGTTCAGCAAGGCATGAAGCAAAGATGCCTCTGAAGATGGGGCCCTTTGTACGATTCAGATTTAGTCATTTAGCAACAATAGCGCCTAAGCTGAAAGTTGTAACACGAAACAAAGCATGGCGCAAAATGACAATATGAAGATCACTAAGATTTCCACTGTTCCCGCGACCAATTAAGCATCTACTAGCAAATATCACAAAATAACATAGAACAGGAAAATATATACTAGTAATTCTTCCATCTGAAACTTTCCTCGTTTCCCCTACAACAATTCTATCAATAAATCCATCCGCATCACTACGATGCGGTTCCTTGATGCTGCCCACAAAGGGTATCTTGCAGACCCGATAAAAATCATGCAGTGACATCTCCTCAACCTCATCATATAAGTGAAACTCCACCGAAGGTGGCGATTTCTGTAGCGACCCGACCTCAGACGGTCAAGTCTCTGTGCTTCAGTGTCATCCCTGGATCGGTAATGCTGACACACACAGTACTCGAAGGATTTATAACAGAGTAGCAATCAACACTTATTACATCGAAAGTCTCAAAAGAGAACTTATTACAATAAATATGGCTTAAGGCCATCTAAATAAGATAACAGCGGAAGGCTTGGAAGATAATGTAGCGATCAGACCTCAAACGGTCCAATCTCTGTGCCCCGGTGTCATCCCTGGATCAGTAATGCTGACACCACACAATACTTGAAGGATTTATAACAGAGTAGCAATCACACACTTATTACATCGAGTGTCTCAAAAGAGAACTTATTACAATAAATATGGCTTAAGGCCTTCTAATAACAATAATAGCGGAAGGCATGGAAGATATGTGAGTCCATCAACTCCAACGGGATCACTAAGTATAGAACCATGACCTAAAAGCACCTTACTCGTCGTCTGAAAAGTCTGCAACATGAACGTTGCAGCCCGAAACGGGTCAGCACATGGAATATGCTGGCAATGTAACACATAGAGAGCAATGAAAGAATAAGAATATACTACATGCATATTTGGCTAGTGGAAAGCTCTATGGTTACAGTTTTGCGTAAAGCCAATTTTTCCCTACTGCAAAGGAATAAATTTTATTTAACTATCATGGTAGTTGTTAAACATTGAGAGTGTAGACACCCTCTCAATCCCAATTAAGCATCATCATTAAAACCCAACAAAATTATTTAGAGTAACATGATGAGATTTACATTATAGTCCAAGTACTACATACTCAAGATGTCCATAACCGGGGACACGGCTAACCATGATTAGTTTATACACTCTGCAGAGGTTTGCGCACTTTTCCCCACAAGACTCGATCTCCTCCGTTGGGATTCACGCACTACAGGGTGTTTGAGAAACGGATGACCAAGACATAGTCTTTCAGAAGCGCTCACACCTTACGATCATGTAGACCGTTACACCTACTTTCCCCTACATCTGCTAGTCTACCACTGTAAGAGCTCGCACAACATAGTCAACTATGCTAGAGCCCATAGTAGCTTGTGGCTGCACACAGAAGTTTTTAGCATGAATAATCTCATGATCCCTTTGAGCCTGGGTGGCGATCCAAAAGAAAAACAGGCAATCGCTGGAATACCCAGGTGCCTCAATCCACCCAGATGTGTATTTAAGTTGCCACCTTAGATAAACCATTAATTTAACAAACTCACATCTGTCATGGATTTCACTCACCCAATCCATGTCTACTAGCATAGCATGGCATAAGCAAACGTAGAAGTAACTCCCAAAGGTTTGATAATAAACAGGTAATAGGTACTACCTCAACTACTTCCCAAACCCACAACTTAATTAGATGCTAAACATGCAATGTGTGAGGATTGATCTAATGCAATAAAAACCGGGTAGTAGGAGGTATTATCAAAGTGTTACTTGCCTTGCTGATGATCCGCAAAACCTAGCGATTCGAAGTAGCAAGCGGCGCACTCCGGATACTCTATCGCAAACAAACAAGCATACAATAAGTACTCAACTAATACACAGGTAAAACTCAAATAAGAGATCTAACCAGAAAATTCAACTCAAGAACTCCGGTTGGCAAAAAGAACCAAATCGAACGAAGCAACGAAAGACAAACGTCAAAAGAAACAGACTTCGTTTACTATTCTGGATCTAGGGCAAATTTTACAGAGGCAAAAACTAGTTTGAGTTGGTTAAACAGAAAGAGGGTTTCGAGACGAAACTACAGGCGCTTGAATCGCCTGATTCCGACAAACAATTGAAAATTTATACTAGAACGAAAATCGGATCACGAATCGCGATCAGAAAAATCACGGATTTAATCCCAGAAAAGAAAAACGACGAACAAATTAACGAACGAACGTTTGTTATCTGGATCTAAATGATGAACGGATTTGTTAAAACGAACGAACGAGCGAATGCTCGCTAAATAAATAAACCGGAAAACTGATCTATGTGAAAAAACGAATCTAAAAAAACCGAAAAAAACCGGACGAAAAATCGAACGGTTTTCTCGAGGAAAACCGCCGGCGGCGGGGCAGCGGTCAACCTCCGGCAGGGCGGCGGCGCGGCTCCGGCGGTGGGGCGGCGGTGTGGTGGCGCCGCGCACGAGGCGAGGCGGCGGCGATGCGGTGGCGCGGCGGCGTCAGGGGCGGCGGGGTCGTGCGCTAGGGTTTGGGGCGGCTCGGGCTGGGCTCCCCGGCTTATAAAGGCCGGCCGGGCCAGGTGTCCGGGTCGGACACGACCCGGTAGGTCGGTTCGACTTTTTTTAAAATAATTATCCTTAGAAAAGAAAAACAAAAGAAATACTAAACGGACTCCAAATATCCCAAAATAAATTTTCCCCGGCTTCTAAAATCAAGCCGCACAGGATGAACATTTATTTGGGGCATAAACGCAATTTTGAAAAATGTGCATTTTTCCTAAATTCAAATAAAATAGCAAATAAAACCAAAATAAAATCTTATTTGATTTTTTATTAAATCATCAATATTTCTATAGTTTGGGAAAGTCATTTTATTCCCTCTCTCATATTTTTGTAATAGAAATAATTGAAGATAAAATAAATAAAATCAAATGCTACTATTTTCAAAATTAGAGAAAACTCAAATATGAAAATAACGAAATCCCCAACTCTCTCTGAGGGTCCTTGAGTTGCGTGAAATTTCTAGGATCAACCAAAATGCAATAAAATATGATATGCAACGATGATCTATTGTATAACATTCCAAATTGAAAATTTGGGATGTTACAAACCTACCCCCTTAAGATGAATCTCGCCCTCGAGATTCGGGTTGGCTAGAAAATAGGTGAGGGTGGTCCTTCAACAGATCTTCCTCTCGTTCCTAGGTGGCTTCATCCACCGTGTTGTGGCTCCACTGAACTTTGCAAAACTTAATAACCTTGCTGCGGGTGACTCGGCTGGCATACTCAAGAATCTTGACTGGTTTCTCCTCATAGGTCAAATCACTGTCCAACTGAATCTCTTCCAGCGGCACTGTGTCTCTCAGCGGTATATCAGCCATCTCTGCGTGGCACTTCTTCAACTGGGAAACGTGGAACACGTCGTGAACTCCTGACAATCCTTCGGGCAATTCCAACTTGTAGGCTACTTGTAACGCCCTCGATGCGGCTATATCTCCCACGTGTCGAAGCATGACTTAGAGGCATAACCGCATTGAAAGCAATGTCGCAAGTGAGGTAATCTTCACACAACCCATGTAATACATAAGGGAAAAAGATACATAGTTTGCTTACAATCGCCACTTCACACAATTACATGAATAAAGCAATACATCAACCAGATACAATCAAGGTCCAACTACGGAACAAAAATAAAAGAAGACTACCCCAAAAGCTACACAGATCCCCGATCGTCCCGACTAGGCTCCACTACTGATCAGCTAGAAACGGAACAACATAAAGGATAAGATCTTCATCGAGTTCCACCTTGAGCTTGGTCGCGTCACCTGCTCGGTAACATCGGCACCTGGAAACTGGTTTTGGAAGTATCTGTGAGTCACAGGGACTCAGCAATCTCACACCGTATGAGGTGGAGCTGCAGCAAGCGACTAGCATATATGGTGGCTAACATATGCAAATGAGAGCAAGAAGAGAAGGAAAAGCACATTTGAGAAAGTATGATCAAGAAGTGATCCTAAACAACCTACGTCAAGCATAACTCCAGCACCGTGTTCACTTCCCGGACCCCGCCGAGAAGAGACCATCACGGTAACACACGCGGTTGATGTGTTTTAATTAAAGTCAACTTGAGGTTTTCTACAAACGGACATTAACAAATTCCCATCTGCCCATAACCGCGGGCATGGCTTTCGAAAGTTCAAATCCCTGCAGGGGTGTCCCAACTTAGCCCATCACAAGCTCTCACGGTCAACGAAGGATATTCCTTCTAGCGGGAAGACCCGATCAGGCTCGGAATCCCGGTTACAAGACATTTCGACAATGGTAAAACAAGACCAGCAAAGCCACCCGAATGTGCCGACAAATCCCGATAGCAGCTCGACATATCTCTTTCTCAGGGCACACCGGATTGTCCAAGGTTCCGGTAGGCCAGGCCAGAGTTGCCCCTGGTGGCCACCGGTAGCTGACAGGTTGGACCAACACTCAGAGGAGCACTGGCCCGGGGGTTTAAATAACGATGACCCTTGAGTCTGCAGAACCCAAGGGAAAGAAAAAGCTAGGTGGCGAATGGTAAAACCAATGTTGGGCCTTGCTGGAGGAGTTTTATTCAAGGCGAACTGTCAAGGGTTCCCATTATAACCCAACCGCATAAGGAACGCAAAATCCGGGAACATAGCACCGATATGACGGAAACTAGGGTGGCAAGAGTGGAACAAAACACCAGGCATAAGGCCGAGCCTTCCACCCTTTACGAAGTATATAGATGCATTAATTAGATAAGAGATATTGTGATATCCCAACAAGTAAACATGTTCCAACAAGGAACAAACTTCAATCTTCACCAGCAACTAACAACGCTATAAGAGGGGCTGAGCAAAGCGGTAACATAGCCAAACAACGGTTTGCTAGGATTAGGTGGTTTAGAGGCTTGGTTCAACAATATGGGAGGCATGACAAGCAAGTGGCAGGTATCGCAGCATATGCATAGCAAAAGAGCGAGCATCTAGCAAGCAAAGATAGAAGTGATTTTGAGGGTATGGTCATCTTTCCTGAGACCCCGCAAGGAAGAAGAACGAGTCCATGAAGAAGACAAACGGACGTAGTCGAACGGGTCCTCACAAACGCGACGTTATTGGAACCAACCCGAAGAAGGAACACCGGAAAGAAGCACACAACATAGTAAACAAACAACACATGGACATGGCTTGATGCACAACCAAGTATTATGCATGTTCGGTTTAGTGATACATGGCATGGCATGGCAAAGTGCAACAAACAACACTACCAACTTAAGTGGAGCTCAATATGCAACGGAGCTGCATATTGAAGAAAACACCACAACAAGTTATTTAGTTTGATCTCGTTTATGTACCCAACAATATTAAATGCTGTTAAACATGGCAAGAGGGTGAAGCAAAGTAAATCTACCTATCTAGTCAAGGTTAAATGAGGCCGGAAGCAACAAACAACAATTCCGATAAATCCCCATATGCATATATTAGGTTTGGTACTGTTCTGCCCTAAACACAATTTTAGAGTTGTTAAACATGCAAAGTGATGCCACCATGTCAAACTAGGCATTTTTCTACCCCATTTACATATAAAGTTTGTTAGGTTTGGAGCTACAGTTATTTAGTTACGAATTAAAGCATTTTAACATGGCATAGGAGCAAATTTAACCAAACAGCATTTTAAACATTTCAAACAAGCATGAAAGTTGCATATTATGAAACTAGATGAAAAACTAAGCATTTTTCATATAAAGTTTGTTTTAATCCGATGCACGGTTAAATAGTTAGGATATGCATGAAGCTTAGGGAGTTTTCTGCAAAACTGCAGTCTCCGGAATAAAAACTAAATTCGTAGACAGGAAAAAAACATGCGATGGGTTGGATCTGGGATGAACTGGGCTGCACAGGAGCATGCGCAAGAGAGAAATATCTCGTTCAGGGCGATGGATAGCATGAGAGCGCTCACTCTGGGCTTCACGGGCCTGCTGAAGACGGGCAGGGGGTTCGGGGCCGGTTGGGACGGATCGGGCCAGACCGGTTCGAGCGAGCCGGTAGGACCGAGCGGTTTCAGCTGGTTCAACCGTGCGATAGTGTTCAGGGCAGAGGGGGCCTGGTCAACGAAGGATAACTGCAGCTCCCGCTCGCTACAGCCAAGATACAGCGCGGCGAGGGACTTGGCGCGGAGGCGACCACCGGCGACAAGTGGGTGGCGGGGACGACGGGATCCGGCGGTGCAAGGGAGCTCCGAGGCGGGGAAGAACTGCTCGGCCGGCGGTAGGCACGGGCACCCGAGGAGGCGAGCGGCCGACGGCGGCCGGACATGGAGTCGAGGCGGCGGCATGATCTTGGCGGCTCGGTCGACGGACGTGCCGCGACTCCGGTGAAAGGACAAAGCAGGGAGGCCGTGGATGGCATGGATCCGACCGTGGGGATGGCGCGAAGATGATCCGCGGCGGCAGGTGAGGCAGTGGCTAAGGATCTGGAGCTCGGCGTCGGGCGCAAACTCAGCCATGGAGGTTGCGGCTGTGTGGGTCGCTAGGCAGAGGACGACAGAGCACAGCGAGGAGGCCGGGCACAAGTTGGATGGTTGCGGGGGAGGTCCTGGACGCCGGAACTCGTGGCGATGGAGCAGTTCTTGGTGGTGTCTTGAGCATTAGGCGGGCATGGTCATGAGCTTCTGCTCCGACGAAGATCCGACGAGTCTGCTATTCCACGAGAGCAAGAGATGTCAGGGAGGGAGAGAGAGAAAGGTGGTGAAGCAAGGAGGCAGCGGACGGTCGGCGGGGCTCACCTGTTCTGCTCATGGACGAGCTCCTACTCGGGCCCGAGCACGAGGCTGCGGGTTATAGGTGGCTCGGGGTGTGGAGTCGCCGGATCGGATGGATGGATGGCTGTGGCGATTGGGTGGATCTAAAAACGATGAAGGATGGTGGTCGGCTGCGATGGAGAGTATCTGGAGGGATCCCGAGGGGAAAGAGGGGTGGTTGATTGGCGGCGGCGGCGATTGGACAGGGGAGGATCCCTACAAAATAGGGTTTGGTCTAGAAATGCACCGACTATATATAGTAGGTGGGTTAAGGTAGGGCATTTGGGTCCCTCCGATCACAATCGGACGGTCGGGAAAAATAGGCTAGGGAGCCCAAATAAGAAAACGGTGATGTTTTGTAGACGTTTGGGGATGATCCGGATCCAACGGTGACGACTGTCCGGGTCGGGTCCAGGACAAATTTCGGATGCGTGCGGGAGGACGTCCGCGGGCTGACGAGAGAGGTTAGGTCGGGCCTGGTGGTGGGAGGTAGTGCAGAAGGCAAAGGGCTGAGAAGAGAGAAGAGGAGAGGCCCGGCGAATGTTTCCGGAGACCGAAAACGTCCGATGTTAGACCGACTATATTGCCGCTATAGTTATCCGTTGGGCTATCAAAAAGACTCTGAATGCGATGAAACTTGGCAGGCGGCCTACCTACACTATAATAAGACTGCATGCCAACTTTCAACCCATTCCGAGAATATTTTCCGGCCACTTAAAAAATAATATTTCGGACGTGCCGCTGGCGCGCTCAAGTGTGTCTGGGCTCAGAACGGACAACGGATGGCACTGGGGGAACCCGGATGGATGCAGGTTTTGAAAACATGATGATGCAATGCACATGATGACGTGATGAAATGCTACACACAAGCAAATGACATGGCAACGCTGGCGAATAACTGGAAGACACCTAGCGCAACGGTCTCGGGGCGTCACAACACTCCACCACTACGAGAGGATCTCGTCCCGAGATCTAGAATGGCACCAGAGGGAAAACAAAAGAGAAAAGAGAAGAGGTAAAACTAAGTTGCTCCTTTGATAAATGAGTGAAACCAAAGAACCTTGAAAAGGTTAAGCCATTTCGAGAACAGAATACAATGGAGATGAGCAAAGTTGAAAAACCTCCGTTAGAAAAGGGAAACAAAGAAGAACAACTTCGGGCACCACTCCGGTTGAAAGGAGATGCAAGACTTGATAAGATGAAAAGAACTTGAGTAGAGGGCACAACACTCCAGTTAAACGGATAAGCATGTAAAGAACACGATCCTCACAATTCGTGATGATGATTGAAAAGAGAAACATCACAATGCCTCCGAAAGAAAAGAGAGAATGGATTAGAATGAACGGAGGAGAAAAACAAGGTCTTGTGAGAGCACGCTTACAACAAATGCTAGAACGGAGTTGTTGGAAAACCAACAACGAAAATAATAATCTTGATATGGTCTTATGGAGTACATCTCAAATTATGAGGTGACAACCTGTCACTCCCGGGAAGAAGAATTGGAAGTGATAAGAACAAGGAGACGAGAAACTTATTTCACCGGGAGGATAAAAGAAGAACTTGGGTCATTTATGAGCACCATAAACAAGACACAAGATAACTCCAACAAAGAGGTTGATGGATTTAATATATCTCATTCTTAACAACATGTGAATCATGAAACATGACTCAAAATATCAAGAATGACATAATACCACCTCCAATTATACGGAAGGAAGAATTGCACTTCGGATAACAATATGAAAAAAACTTGAGCTTCTTAGAAAGGAATCTCGATGAAAAACTTGGAGAATGAATTAAATCCTTGATGAACCGTCTTGTAGAGCCTTCATGAGAACTCAGGTAATAAAAGAAATGATCAATCGAAATGGAGGATGAAAAGAATAAGGTTGAAGCCTTGCAATGATTTAAATGAATCTCCGTGGTGATGTAATTGCGAGAGCTAGGAACTCCGGGAAAAGAAAAGATAAAGCATCTCGAACCAAGAATGTGATATGATGCACCTCCGGAATAAGGAATTGAATAAACTCGATGAAACAAGAATAAGAATTACATTATGCTTATCCTTCACCAATTCAAATTGATGACAAGCAATGGAATTGGCATACTACCTATTCTCATAGAAAGGATTAAGCGATATATAGCGCAAACTTGGAAAGGTCTTCGATGAATCCACCGGTAGGATTGAAAACAGCAAATGAATTGATATGATAACAAGGTAAGAAGAATCTTGAACGAACCACCGTAAGAATTGAAAATGAACGAAGAGAAGATAAAGAAACACCGGGAAGAATTGTAAAATGAACGAAGATGCTTGAGAGGATTTCGATACATGAGAACGAAGAGATCACGAGCCGAATAGAGATCACTTGAACGAAGCACCGGTAAGATTGGAGAATGATAACTGAAGGCTGAGAATGAATAAACCTGAATTTATGGACTCCGGATAATCCAACTGAGAAGGCTCTTGAATTGCTCCAGATAGGTGTAAAGGATTTTGACAATCGAAAACAAATATAAGAGGATGGGCTCGAACTGGAATCACGAATCTCTAAGAGAACGGATAAGATATGGAGGTAAACTCTTCTTCGGTCTTCAAAATCTAAGAATGACGACGAGAAACACCACCATGAGTTGTTGAGATACTCCGGAATGAAAATTAGAAAGATTGAAACCAAAGATGAAAAGAATTTGAAAGATTTTGAAGAAATACACTTGACTGATGAAAATTCATTCTTACGTCAAAACTTCGAAAAAAAATTGAGGATAGCTCCGGACAAATAAGAAGAGTTAGGTAAGATCCCGGGAAAAGACCTGTGGGTTAGGGCCCACTCAAAGAAACACCATTGGAATGATTTAAAAGAGAGGCTGCACCGGTTGAATTAAAAGACTTGAATGGGATAACATCCTCGAAAGAGCTTGAATGAAAGTAGAGTGGAGACACGAATCTTCGAGATATTTTGAGCACTCTGGAACAAATGGATGGCGAGAAGTGAATGATTATGAGGTGCACCGATATGAGAAGGCATTTGAAACGAGGAAATGGATATGATCCACAAAGCTTGACTTGGTACCACCGGAGAAGAAAAAGAATGAAGAATGATGAACTAGTAGAGCATCTTCAAGAGAACCACCGGGTAAGAACATTGATTGAAAAGAACGAAGAGACTTCACATGAATAAAATGGATATTTGAATAAGAAATCTGAGTCCTTGAAGAAAAAGGGGTGGGTGGGTGGGAGAAACAAAGTCAACTTGGAACGGAAGAAAACAACACCGTAGAGAAGAACTAGTAATAGATCTTGCTGATGTTGCCATGATCGGATCCACTTGAAGAGAAGCACACCGGTTGAAAGGATTGACATGACAGTCTCGATTATCATGAAGGTTTGGTGTTCACATAGGAGTATGAGAACACTGTTTAGGAAAGGTATGGAATCACCATTTGACTTCGAAGCAACTCGAATACCACAAATCAAAACAAAACAAAGGATTGGCTTGCAGAATAAGCCAGAACAAATATTTTTTTAGAGATTTCATCCGAAGTTTTCGTGGTGGGGCCTACACGGGCTCGATCGTACAACACCATCATGTACAAGGCAGTGCACATGACAAACGAAGCGTCCCTGAGTCGGCATAGCCAAGGACTCTTTAAGACGCAATGAGACCACTCTAAAACCAACCGTGAATAGGCGGACCACTAGACGTCGAACCCCAATTTCATATCATACATCTGTCGGAAAGATATCCTAAGATCTACTTTAATTCCCACTTATAAACTCCCGAAATTTTCCGGTTATGCAATCAGGTGTTGGGGATACAGGGGAAGCATAATATCTCACCCAAAACTAACAAATCCTACATCCAGCTGTAACCATCCTTCAACACATAACCAAGAAACCTTCGGAAATCATTTACCTCAACCTTCGAAAAGCATTCGTTATACGAGTTATGGCAATACTCCCGAACTCCCGCCCCAGTACTGGGTGGCATCAAGGTTATCTCACCAACAACTGCATAAAAGAGATTTTTTATGTCGGCGAAACTAATCTCAGGTATTCCAGAACTACAGCGATAAAACTGTGACGACAACACCTCGGAGCTCAACTCCCCGGGACACTCCCACAACCCCTAAATGACAGGAGGCACCAAGAACAATGTTCTCATCACAAAACCATCGGAAAGATTCCAAGATACCCGCGTGATCCTAAATTTTTTTAGTGAAATTTGAGAAGAGAAGAGTCAAAACTCTACGTCAGGATGCCTCACCAGAGAATTCCTAACTCTCTGACATATATAATTCCTAAATGACTCAAAACATTTTTCTAGACTCAAATGTGCCAGCGATTTGATCAAGCAGGGGGCTCCTAAGGTCGGGGAAAGCTCTGATTACCAACTTGTAACGCCCTCGATGCGGTTATATCTCCCACGTGTCGAAGCACGACTTAGAGGCATAACCGCATTGAAAGCAATGTCGCAAGTGAGGTAATCTTCACACAACCCATGTAATACATAAGGGAAAAAGATACATAGTTGGCTTACAATCGCCACTTCACACAATTACATGAATAAAGCATTACATCAACCAGATACAATCAAGGTCCGACTACGGAACCAAAATAAAAGAAGACTACCCCAAAAGCTACACAGATCCCCGATCGTCCCGACTGGGCTCCACTACTGATCAACTGGAAACGGAACAACATAAAGGACAAGATCTTCATCGAGCTCCTCCTTGAGCTTGGTTGCGTCACCTGCTCGGTAACATCGGCACCTGCAAACTGGTTTTGGAAGTATCTGTGAGTCATGGGGACTCAGCAATCTCACACCCTCGCGATCAAGACTATTTAAGCTTATAGGTAAGGTGAAGGTATGAGGTGGAGTTGCAGCAAGCGACTAGCATATATGGTGGCTAACATACACAAATGAGAGCGAGAAGAGAAGGCAAAGCATGTTCGAGAAAGTATGATCACGAAGTGATCCTGAACAACCTACGTCAAGCATAACTCCAACACCATGTTCACTTCCCCGACCCCGCCGAGAAGAGACCATCACGGTAACACACGCGGTTGATGTGTTTTAATTAAAGTCAACTTCAGGTTTTCTACAACCGGACATTAACAAATTCTCATCTTCCCATAACCGCGAGTACGGCTTTCGGAAGTTCAAATCCCTGTAGGGGTGTCCCAACTTAGCACATCACAAGCTCTCACGGTCAACGAAGGATATTCCTTCTAGCGGGAAGACCCGATCAGGCTCGGAATCCCGGTTACAAGACATTTCGACAATGGTAAAACAAGACCAGCAAAGCCACCCGAATGTGCCGACAAATCCCCATAGGAGCTGCACATATCTCTTTCTCAGGGCACATCGGATTGTCCAAGGTTCCAGTAGGCCAGGCCAGAGTTTCCCCTTGTGGCCACCGGCAGTTGACAGGTTGGACCAACACTTAGAGGAGCACTGGCCCGGGGGTTTAAATAACGATGACCCTTGAATCTACAGAACCCAAGGGAAAGAAAAGGCTAGGTGGCGAATGGTAAAACCAATGTTGGGCCTTGCCGGAGGAGTTTTATTCAAGGCAAACTGTCAAGGGGTTCCCATTATAACCCAACCGCGTAAGGAACGCAAAATCCGGGAACATAGCACCGATATGACAGAAACTAGGGCGGCAAGAGTGGAACAAAACACTAGGCATAAGGCCGAGCCTTCCACCCTTTACCAAGTATATAGATGCATTAATTAGATAAGAGATATTGTGGTATCCCAACAAGTAAACATGTTCCAACAAGGAACAACATCTCCATGTTCCAACAAGGAACAAACTTCAATCTTCACCTGCAACTAACAACGCTATAAGAGGGGCTGAGCAAAGCGGTAATATAGCCAAACAACGGTTTGCTAGGATAAGGTGGGTTAGAGGCTTGGTTCAACAATATGGGAGGCATGACAAGCAAGTGGTAGGTATCCCAGCATAGGCATAGCAAAAAGCGAGCATCTAGCAAGCAAAGATAGAAGTGATTTCGAGGGTATGGTCATCTTGCCTGAGATCCCGCAAGGAAGAAGAACGAGTCCATGGAGAAGACAAACGGACGTAGTCGAACGGGTCCTCACAAACGTGACGTTATCGGAACCAACCTGAAGAAGCAACACCGGAAAGAAGCACACAACATAGTAAACAAACAACACATGGACATGGCATGATGCACAACCAAGTATGATGCATGTCCAGTTTAATGATACATGGCATGGCATGACAAAGTGCAACAAACAACACTACAACTTACACTACTAGGAAAAGGGCTATAGATAGGATTGACACTAATGGCGCACCAGGGAAGTAGTGCACCACTACTATATACTAATGGCGCACCAGTTAGTGATGGGCCATTAGTGTGGAAGACACTAATGGTGCACCAGAAAATAGGTGCGCCACTAGTGATAATTGTTTTTCATTTTTACATACATACTAATGGCGCATCCTACCGAAGTGCGCCATTACTAGTTCTAACTAGTAATGGCGCACCAGACAGGGAGTGCGCCAGTACTGAATTTTTTTTATTCTTTTTTTTTTTGCAAAACTACTAATGGCGCACCGCCTCACAGTGCGCCATTACTAGTTTAAACTACTAATGGCGCACCCTGTAAAAGTGCGCAATTAGTATATATATATATATATATATATATATATATATATATATATATTTTACTTTTCTGCAAAACTACTAATGGCGCACCACCTGCAGGTGCGCCATTAGTAACCAGGGTTACTAATGGCGCATTTGCAGGTGGTGCGCCATTAGTAACCTGGGACCCCAACAAGATATTTTGGACAGCCACACCTACCCACTCACTTTCCCCACTTCATTCCCTCCACCTCCTTCTCCAAGCTTTCGGCTGCCTCCTCCTCCTCACCTCATTTCCACCATAGATTCATCAAAATTAAGTGATGAAATTACCTTTTTTTGATAGGTAAGTAAGGGGAAAGCTATCTTCATGATGTAGATCTACTTTTTTTCTCCCTAGCTCGCTCCAACAACGTGCACATGCACTTTTTGTGGCCTAGCTAGATCTATGTGTGTTTGTGGTGTTGCATGTGTTTGTCGTGTTGCATATATGTCTGTGTTTGCAGGTACCGGTATTTGAAATGCGATAGTTGCCAATATTTTGCCGAAATGTTGATTCATTTCCGTTTCGGCGAGAATTTTGGCACTATGCATTCTTTTTGGTCCTATTTTTAGGGTAGGTCATGCCAAATTTTTTCTTTGTTCTAAAATATCATTTTCCTCTACCCCGCAGGCTACCATCGTCCGCACGATGACCAAAGGCATCGTGAATAGGTCTTTGAGCTCCGTGAAGGCCGAGATGCTTCAAAAGAACGAGACGGAGATAAGATGTCCATGTCGAAGATGGAAGCTGAAGAGCCTTATTGCGGACCCGGATTCCGGGCAGGTGCGGGACCACCTGCTCTTGCGTGGTTTCATGGATGGCTACCAATGACAAGGTGATGAAGATGACTATGAAGTCATCCATGGGGGCCGGGCAAGAAATGAGGAAGGGCAACAAGACAAGTACCACCGCGGCGAGGGCGGGCGAGAAGACGAAGAATCTCCAGGACATGATCATGAGGGTGATGTTGTACATAGTCATCATGTAGAAGATGTCGTACATGATGATGAGGAAGATCAAGACGAAGGGCATGATCATGAAGATGAAGATGCCGGAGCAGACGACGATGGAGGCTGGGTGCAGGACCCTCATATTCAAGAGTTGCTTCTCAAGCAGACGGATAACGCAAGAGCTGTCGCCCGAGAGAAAGCCAAGCTAGATCAACTGGAGATAGACGTGGTCAAGGTTGTTAGAATCGCGATTCCGTTATACGATTCTACGACTTTACGATCCAAACTTACCCATCTGATTCTACGATTTTAGTTCATAAAATCTACGTTTCTACGATCCTAGTAGTGAAGATTCTACGATTTACGATTCTACCATCAGAGCTCCGATCCGATTCAAAATCGCGATTCTGACAACCTTGGACGTGGTTACTCCATTGTATGAAGGATGCAGGCCCGAGGATACTCGCCTGAAAGTAACGCTCATGGCTCTGGAGATGAAGGTAAAACACAAAATGACCGATGCATGCTTCGAGGAGAACATGTCATTCTAGCACGAACATCCTCCCAAGGGGAACAAGTGCCCGGCCAGTTTCGAGGAGGCAAAGAAAATCGTGTGTCCTCTGGATTTACCGCACATGAAATAACATGTGTGCATGAACAATTGCATCATTTATCGGGACGAGCAGGCGGAGTCTACCATATGTCCGGTGTGCGATGTCACCCGATAGAAGAAGAGGAAGAAAGCTCCTCGAAAATCGGTGTGGTACTTTCCGATCACTCCTCGTCTACAGCGGTATTTCACGGACCCTAAGGTAGCAAAGCTCCTGCGTTGGCATGCGGATAGGGAGGAGAAGAAGTAGAAAGATGACGGAAATGATCCGGAGATAAATAAAAAAGACAAGATGATGAGTCACCCTAAGGATGCGAGCTAGTGGCAAGCGTTGATCTTCGAATACCCAGAATTTGGGAAGGGTCCAAGGAACATCGTGCTGGGTGCGAGCACCGATGGAGTCAATCTGTTTGGCAGCCAGAGAAGCACACATAGCACCGGGCCTGTGTTTGTGTGGATGTACAACCTTCCCCCCTGGTTGTGCATGAAGAGGAAGTACATTCACATGAGTATGCTAATTGAAGGGCTGAAACAACCAGGGAACGACATCAATCTGTATCTGGGGCTGCTGAAAGACGAGCTACACACGCTGTGGAAAACGCCAGCCAATACATGGGACGCCGCAGAGAAAGAATATTTCCCTATGAGAGCCGCACTGCTCACGACGGTGCACGACTATCTCGGTTACGGATATCTCGCGGGGTAGGTAGTCCACGGATTTTCTGGATACGTAAGGTGCATGGATGACACAACGTATCGCCAGCTAGATAGAGATCCCGGGTCTTTGAAAACCGTGTTCATGGGACATCGAAGGTGGCTTCACGATGATGACCCGTGGAGGAAACGCAAGGATCTGTTCGATGGTGAAACCGAACCCCGAAAACGCCCGCGTACGAGGAGCGGCGAGGAAATAGACGAGCTGTTGAAAAATTGGAAAGATTGCCCACTGCCGGGAAAGAAGCAAAAGGCGCTAGAGCTGGGAAAGAAGCGAAAGGCGCCAGAGCTGCTGCTGAAGGTATGGAAAACGAGGACTGTTTTCTAGGACTTGCCGTACTAGAAGATCCACCGTGTGCCTCACAGCCTTGATGCCATGCATATCACGAAGAACGTGTGCGAGAGTCTGCTTGGTACACTGCTCAACATGCCAGAGAGGACCAAAGATGGGCCAAAAGCAAGGGCAAACTTGAAATCAATGGGCATCATGCAGGAGCTTCACGCTAATGGTGATGATGAGGCGAAGCAGGACACAGAAACTCGTCGCAAAGGCAAAAAGGCCAAGAAGACCAGAAGTGACTACCCTCCCGCGTGCTTCACTCTAAGTCAGGAGGAGGTCGAGCAGTTTTTCACCTGCCTCATAGGAGTAAAACTTCCTTACGGTTACGCGGGGAAGATAAGCAGATACCTAGACCCAGCGAAGTAGAAGTTCAGTGGGATGAACTCTCACGACTGTCACGTGCTGATGACGCAGATACTTCCAGTTGCAATCTATGGGATCATGGACGCGCATGTCCGTGAAACGCTATTTGGCCTATGCAACTTTTTTGACGTCATCTCTCGGAAGTCGATTGGCGTGAGGAAACTCAGAAGGCTACAGGAAGAGATCGTGGTGATACTATGCGAGCTTGAGATGTACTTCCCGCCCGCATTCTTCGATGTTATGGTGCATCTGCTGGTCCATATCGTGGAGGATATCATCCAACTCGGGCCGACGTTCCTGCACAGCATGATGCCATTCGAAAGGATGAATGGTGTCATCAAAGGATACGTTCGCAACATGTCACGTCCAGAGGGAAGTATAGCCAGGGGCTTTCTGACCGAAGAGTGCATCTCCTACTGCACGAATTATCTAGGCATCGAGAACCCCGTTGGTCTGCCCGTCAATAGGCACCTCGGCAGGCTCGCTGGATGGGGTCACCGTGAGGGTTACCGCGAAATGCATGTCGACTTAGAGGGTCGACTCGCCGACTTCGAAAGAGCAAACCTAGACACGCTACAACACATAGACGTGGTAGATCCTTGGGTGGTAGAGCACAAAAGCTTTATTGAGAAGACGTACAATGATCGAGGCCAACAGAGGACGGATGGAGATATAATCAAAGAGCACAACTCATGTTTCACGCGTTGGTTCAACTAGAAGCTTCTGTCGTACCCTTTACATGAGGATTCTTTCGCGGAAGAACAACTCATATTCGCCTTGTCACAGGGCGCCGAGCACAACCTGATGACCTATGAGGCGTACGATATCAATGGCTACACATTTTACACCGAGAACATGGACATGAAGAGCGATGGTTATCAGAATTCCGGGGTAATGATGGAATCCTACACCGGTAACGACAAGGACAGATACTACGGAAGGATCGAAGAGATCTGGGAGCTGAGCTACGCTGGAGAGAAGGTCCCAATGTTCCATGTCAGATGGGCCAAGAGCGTCCTAAAAGAAGACCGGTATTTCACCACCATGGTTATACCCGAAGCCAAATCCAAGACCGCGGGCGCAAACGTCACCGCAAAAAATGAGCCATGGGTACTGCCATCCCAAGTGGACCGATGCTTCTTCATTACCGACCCGTCAAAGCCCATTCGTGGTGTCGTGAGGAGAGGCAAAAGGAAGATCATCGGAATGGATGGAGTAGCCAATGAGCAAGACTTCGACAAGTACGGCGACCTGAAGATCGAACATGACGACGACGATGAAGTAGCAGCACACACCACAAGAAGAAGCAGGACCACCCTACCTAAAGGACGTCCGTTCCACAGAAGAATTCCATTTGCGAAAAAGAAGGGCAAGAAGATTGTGAACAGATAGCTAGCTAAGATCGATTGTATTTAAATTGTAGTCTTCATTTCTCGATGTATTTCATGGGCACTTTTTGATATCATGAATATTTTTAAATTTCACGGGCACTTTTTGAATTCATGAGGACACTCGATCTCGATCCCCCTCCACCGCCGCCGACGAGCACCCGGCCCCCCGCACCCTCCCCCGCTCCACCGCTGCCAACGGGCACCCCCCGCACCCTCCCCCGCTCCACCGCCGCCGCCGATGATATTTTCAAGTAACAAATTTGAACACATTTTAAAAAAATTATTACTGTTTTTATAAAAAATATTACTGTTATGATTTAAACAAGTTTGAACATATTTAAACACAAATAAATATCACACATCATTTAAAATGCAAACAAAATAATATTGCGGAGCCTGGGAATCGAACCCAGGACCTCCTGGTGTGTGTGCTGCATGCTGACCAGTCGGGCTAGTGGGCGGGTTCTGATGTGGATTGGGTTAGGTGCAATATAACCTGTGCTCGAACTGTAATAAAAACATTCTAATGGCGCACCGCTGCGGGGTGCGCCATTGCTATCTAAAAAAAGATTTCTAATGGCGCACCGCTGCGGGGTGCGCCATTGCTATCTAAAAAAAGATTTCTAATGGCGCACCAAGGTGTGGTGCGCCATTAGTAAGCTTCCCCCTAGCTATCCTCCCTCTCCCTTGCCAGATCCCCTTCGACCCTCTCTCCCTCGCCACCAGATCCACCCGCGCACTGCCCCGACCCCCGACGCCGCCGCCCCGACCCTCACCGGACTCCACGCCCGCCGCCCTCGCGCCCCCACCCCCGCCGTCCCAACCCTTGCCGGACTCCACACCCCCGCCGCCTGCAGAGAGACCACCCCTCGCCCGATTCCCCCTCTTTCCCCATCGAGCTGCCTCCTCCTCGGCTCGTACTCGAGCACGAGAGCTCGTGCGGTGACCGCGCTCGCTCTCGTCATTGTCGCGGCCACCGTTGTCCCCACGCCAAGATAGTGTGTCCCCCGGCTTCCCCGTCGTCTTCCACGTTGTCTACAAGTCCAGATCGAGCCAGGGCACCGCCGAACGACGGGATCGAGATCTTCTTCTTCCTTTTGCCGTCGTCAATTTCGCCTCGATCCGCGCCGCCTCGACCGCCCCCGACCTCGCCGAGTTCGCCTACGCCCCCCCTGTGAGCCCATTTGTCGATCCCCTTCTTCCTTCGCGTGGATCCATCACCGTAGACGCTGCTTCCCGCCTGACCCGAGCTTGCTCCGCCCCCGCGCCCTCTGGCCGCTTTGCCCGCGTCATCCTGCAGTCACCTGCGCCCGTCACCACTGCTGCTCTATTGCCGCCGCTTGTTGCTAGCGGCACTGCGACCGCTGCTTGCTAATGTTGCTAGCGCTACAGTTACTGGCGGTCATGGCCATGGCCATGGCCGTTTGCTTTGTGTGCGTGTGTGTATAAAGCCGTATGGACTTTGTGTGCGTGTGTGTACAAAGCCTGTATTGATGATGCAAAACAGAGATAGGAATAGTAGTGGTGGCCATCTAGTTTGACTACTACTGCTAGGACTTGCTCCAGATTTTAGGATTTCTTTTCTTTTAGGATTTATTTTCTTCTAGGACTAGGTTTTTATTATTTTTCTGTTGTGATTGTTTTTTGAGCTCTTTCTTTTTCATTTCCTACTATCCTTATCCAAATTATCTTAAACTGTTATGATGTGTGTAACAGGATTAGATCTTGGATTTGCTAGTGGACTTTGGGAGTTTCTTAGCCAGCTTGGTGACTCCATATTTTTCACTATTCAGCAAGTCTTTTTTAAGCATTAAACTTTCAGCACTACATTTCTATCTTATGTGTACATCTGTTTGCTTCCAATTGCTATATATGTATTGTTGTTACTAAAAATGATGAAGCTCCTGTCAATTGCTATACATATATATGTGTATGATGATCCTCCTTTCTTGCAGTAGTATAACTAGGATATAAAGCACATTGAACTAACAATCTTGTATGGTGCCTAAACTACAATGATTCACGAACATTAGATGACATAGAATGTGGATATTGACATAGGATGAGTAGATTAATAAGTGAGCCAAAAGTGATGGACAAACCTCATGCTAGGAATTCTCGGGGGTTGCAGTACATGGAATGCATTTGCAAATGCAGCCAAAACCTGATATATACCAGAAAAATTGTATAGAAATATGCTGAATTTTCTGCTCTGATTGTTGCTCAAAGAAATTTAGCAAAAAATGGGGTCCTGAGAGATGCCGCTGCTGCTTGAGGCCCTTGAAAGGCCCTTCGTGTCGTGATGATTTTGCAGGTACCCCGAGAGGCCCTTGAGTTTGCCGGAATGTCGATTAACTCCCGTTCTGGCAAATTCGGGTACTCCATATGTCCTATTTTCAGCAAAGGTCATGCTGAAATTTTCCGTGAATTTTAGCATGACTTTGCTAAAAATCGGACATATGAGGTACTTGCTACTAATGCATGGGCCGGGGTATCTTAGTACTTAATTAAGTAGGATCAACTGCCCCTTTATTCTTGCTGCATTCAACCATAGGTGGCAATAGTGCCAAGTGATTAGGCCCAACTTAGAAATTCTCCTCGGCATCGATAAACCCTAGATGATAAACCCAACATAGGTGGCAATAGAGCCAACTGATTAGTGCCAAGTGATTAGGCCCAACCTAGGGTGACTCGGCATCGATAAACCCTAAATGATGAAAACTTAGCATTTAGGGTGCCTCGGCGTCGACAAACCCTAAATGATGAAACCTTGGCTTTTAGGGTGCCTCGATGTCGATGAGAACCTAAATGATGTACGCTTAGGCTTTTAGGGTGCCTTGGCGTCAACAAACCCTAAATGATAAAAGCTTAGCTTTTAGGATGCCTCGGTGTCGACAAACCCTAAATGATGAGACCATGATCTTGTTCCTTGACAATAACCAACTTTTTGACCAACTTTTGTCCTATTTAGAGCGAAACATGGCCCACAACGATGAGTATGGTGGTTCGGGTGGCAAGCAATTCATGGAGCTGTCCCAGGAGTTGGAGGAAGAACCTCACCGCTATGAGGACATCGCGGAAGACATCGATCCTGACTACACAACCCCTAGTGGCGTCGGGGATGACACCACTCATGATGGCGCCGCGGATGCCACCACTGATGATGGCGGCGCATGCACAGATGGCAGCCAACCGAAGAGGCAACGGAAGGACCGGCGCTCGAATGTTCTCGACACCGTCAGGGAGGAATTTACTGAAGTGAACTCCGACGGGCATCCGATGGCGCCCAAACACGTAGTCAAGGGGCTCGATTCAGCTCGGGTGCATTCTCCGGAGCACCGCCTCGATCAACACCGAGAACCTAAGGCATAAGGACCGAGGGAATTTGCGCAGCCTCCTCTTCACGAAGCTGCACGAACGATACAAGTTCCCCGCTGAGTTCGCAAACACACGCCTCTCGGGTAATAAAGTGAACGGTGCTGCCCTCACGACGATGAGCACGGCTCTATCTACTTGGAAAAGCACGGTGAAGGCAATGATTGACAAAGGTGATAGTTATGAGAAGATCAAGGCGAAATATCCTTTGATGAGTGAAGATGACTACAAGGAGTTCAAGATCAAGTGCGAGAGCCCCGCAACCTCCGAATCAAGTAAGTGGGGGAAAGAAATGCGGCAGTTGAACATAGGGGTCCACCAACTCGGTCCCGGCGGTTACAGAGTGGCGGAGCCTGTATGGGACAAGGAGGACGCGAAGCTTGCCGAGCAAGGCCTACCGCCCCGCTTCGAGAAATACAGTGACAAGCAGACCAGGAAATTTCTCAGGGCCCGGTACAAGGAGGACCCAGTAACAAAAGAGCTTACCACGGATCCGAAGACCAAAGAGCTTGAGCTTTTTTTGGTAAGGAATACACCCACGCGTAATTAGCTCCATATGGTTGCATTCTAATTAATCCCCAATATTTCTAAATGGTTCACGTTCCTTCCGCAGGACAAAGAAAGCAGTAGTGCGGGGTCGTCTCAGAGCTCCCCTTTCGACACCCCTTTGAATAGGGCATTGAACGTAATGAAAAACAGGGATAAGCTCAATAAGCCGATGTCAGTTGGTCGTGTGGCCGGCAAAGGCTTGTCCACAACATGGTCGTCATACTATCGCGTTGGTGGGCGAAAGGAGAAAAAGACCAGCTCAGAAAGCCAGTCGCGCGAGGTTGAAGCACTCAAAGCGCAAGTGGCGCGGATTCCGGAGATGGTCCAAGAGCAAGTGCAACAACAACAGGGATCGACGCTTACCGGCATTATGCCTACCTTGAATCATTGGATAATGACGTGGATTGCGGGTGGCCAACAGGGGCCGCCCCCGATTCCCAGCTTCACGGCCAGCAACTCACACAACGCGCAAGCGGCGCCATTGGTGTCTTCGACGGCGGCGGTATTGGTGTCTACGGCGGCGGCGCCATTGGTGTCTCCGGCGACGGTGGTATTGGTGTCTCCGACGCCGGCATTGGAGCTTAATGCACCCGGGTGTACACCGGCCGGCACCTCGCCAGCAAGCGGCCCCTCCATCAGTTGCACGCCCGCCGTTGGCAGTTCCTCGACATTAGCCGAGCTTGACGGCATCACGGTAACTAAGCCTCTCGGCCGAGGACTTCATCTCCTTGCCTTTGACTGGGCATCCCTGACGCCCTACATGTTTTCGCAGGGCGCCGCCGACGTTCCTTGCACTCTCCTGCACTTCGTGGGCGGAGAGTTGGTCGATGTCGCCAAGGGCAGAATCATTCAACCGGGCAACCCCATGTTCCACGGTAATCCGATGCCACCCACAATGTATAGGGTTGAGCTGGTTCGGGTGCTGCCAGGCTGTGACGAGCTGTTACCTCCGATTCGACCCGCTGGGGCCGACGAAGAAGATGAGATGACTCTCAGTGCCTGTGTAAGCTGGCCCCTGCTTTGGCCGAAGAGCCAGATTCGTTTGGGGCGGGGGACACCACCCCACAGACAAGACCGCCAGTCGTGCCGGTGCCAAGCCATGGAAAGAATGCCGCAACGCTACCAGACATGCCGGACATCCCTATGGCACAGGATCCGGACGATGACGACAACGACGATGGTACATTTACCAACATCGATAAGTACTTTGTCGAACATGGGTATGGTGACGAGTTATGCGGGCCTCCTTCTCAAGAACCCAAACAAGACGACCGCGATCTAGCTGGTACGGCGGAGAAACCCAATTGCAATAGGCGTCGTCTGGCGTTCAGTTCTCAGGAGACGCCTCCAGCTGCCGCCTTCACCGAGCCTCAAATAGCGGAGGTGCCAAATATTATCAGCCCCAACACGCTCAAGAAGGCGATCTGTGAGCAGAACTTGGTCCCATTACAGCAGATCAAGAAGAAGGGCCGGAAATGGCCGACTAAAAAGGCCGCCGGTGCGAGCCAGCCGGCATCGAGTACGATCCGTGCTCAGGATGGGCCACCTTGACCTAAGGATATCTCGAGGAGGGTGCATGTGGCGGGTAGGGTGATGCTACCGACAAATATGCTCAATGCTGCAACCGGTGCTATGCGGAGTCTGCACGATAGTGTTCTTTCTTTGGAGAAGCAGCGTCTTAGAGAGAATGATGTGGCATACCTGGTTTTCGTGGCCAAGGTGCTAGAGGGCAAGGGCTTTGTGGATGGCGACATCGGGGGTACGATCGTCCTGCGGTTTGATGACATCTTTGCTATGTTTAACCTTCTTCTGCTGCACTACACCTTCGTTCGGCTGTTTTTGCTGAGTATGGAGATGCGGCTCATTAGGGACAAGACCCCGGACATCATGATTGTCGACCCCTTCTACATGCGTGCCAAGCTCTTGGGCAGCGCTGGGGACCGCAAAGTCGCGAGTTCACACCTCGAAGACGTCATTCTAGCAAACCCAGATAAGGATAACTTCCTTGTGGCTTGCTTTCCTGAGTAACTCATCCCTTAACCGCCCCGTAACATATGATTTCTTAGATTTCGATCGTTCTTTTTTTTCTAACATTCCGTGTTCTGTGCAGTGACACACATTGCACACTCATCCTCTTAAGCCCGAAATATTCCATGGCCATGTATTTCGACCCGAACCATAACTCCAAGATAGACTACACAAATATCAAGAAAGTTCTTGATGATGTTCTCCCCGGCTACGCCAAATCTAGAGGCACCTTCACCAGGGCAGTTCGTAAGTACGGCAAGCACGTGTTCACCCACAATACGACGTTCTGCTGCGTCAAGCAGCCGCCTGGCGATCAGAAGGATGCCTACTACGCCCTCCATCACATGCGGGCGATCGTAAGGGACCATCATCCCCTTCTGCTACCAAATAATCTCAAAGATTGGGCCGTGGGCTTTTCGGCAATCCAGGATGCGGACATCAGACAAGAATTCTTTCGCATCCAGTCAGAGTTTGCGGACATCATCCATCAAGATGTCCTTCATACCTCGGGGCAGTTCTTCCTCAGATATCAATCGTCCAACATTGAGTTAGACGGAATGCTACAAATGCAGGCTAACAACGCCCGCGATTTCATGACCATCACGACAGACGGCGGCTTCATCCACGCTCCTGTCCATGAGTCGAGTCGAAAGTAGTGATGTGTAGTTATGAAACATTGATTGGCTCATGTTGTAATTAAACTTTAATGAATTGTATGTCTCTTTGGTTTGGATAGTTACTCAACTTAGATGTAATCGATGCTATTTATTAGTAGGACCATGAATCGTGCTATTAATGTCTTGCTTTTCCCTTCCGATCCTTTTGTTGCATACTTATATATTGCTTATGTATGTATTGTCTGTTGCTTGGCTTGTGCATGGAGATGCCGTCGTATGTCGTGTACAAGGGTATGGTTCCCGGTGTCTACGACGATTGGGAGTGTCAGAGACAGGTTCATCGTTTCAGTGGTAATAGTTACAAAGGGTACACCACTAAGGCGGAGGCGGAATCTAGATATGCCCGCTATCTAGCGGGAGAGAGGAGGGAGCATTGGAGGAACCGGATGAAGACCAGTTTCATCGCGACGATGCTCATCGTGATGACCGCAGCTCTCTTCTATGTGATGGTAGTTTAGATGATCGATATCGACTTGTAATGTGAAGACAAACTCGATACTCGCGGTCTCGAGACTTGTAATGTTTTATCTTTGTTCGGTCTTTTGAATTCGGAGACTAATATGATGAATTGTATTCGGAGACTAATCTTCTATAGTATTCGATGAATCTGCTATTGCTGTGTGCTACTGTCTATATTTTGTCAAATAATATATTTTGTAACCTATGCAAAAATCAGAAAAGTAAAAAAAAACCTAATATTCATACTAATGGCGCATCACTACAGAGTGCGCCATTAGTATGCCAAAGTATAGTAATGGCGCATCACCAAACAGTGCGCCATTAGTATGCCAAGTATACTAATGGCGCATCCATCCACAGTGCGCCATTAGTGAGCCAAAGCACATGGTTAAATATGGCCCCTAGGAGGCATACTAATGGCGCATGGTGTTATATACTAATGGCGCACTGCGTGGTGCGCCATTAGTAATAAATACTAGTGGCGTGATACTAATGGCGCACCAGTGATGCGCCATTAGTAGGCAAAACTGGTGCGCCATTAGTAGGCCTTTTCCTAGTAGTGTTAAGTGGAGCTCAATATACAACGGAGTTGCATATTGAAGAAAACACCACTACAAGTTATTTAGTTCGATCTCGTTTATGTACCCAACAATATTAAATGTTGTTAAACATGGCAAGAGGGTGAAGCAAAGTGAAACTACCTATCTAGTCAAGGTTAAATGAGGCCGAAAGCAACGAACAACAATTCTGGTAAATCCCCATATGCATATATTAGGTTTGGTACTGTTCTGCCCTAAACACAATTTTAGAGTTGTTAAACATGCAAAATGATGCCACCATGTCCAACTAGTCATTTTTCTACCCCATTTACATATAACTTTTGTTAGGTTTGGAGCTATGGTTATTTAGTTACGAATTAAAGCATTTTAACATGGCATAGGAGCAAATTTAACCAAACAGCATTTTGAACATTTCAAACATGCATGAAAGTTGCATGTTATGAAACTAGATGAAAAACTAATCATTTTTCACATAAAGTTTGTTTTAATCCGATGCATGGTTAAATAGTTAGGATATGCATGAAGCTTAGGGAGTTTTCTGCAAAACTGCAGTCTCTAGAATAAAAACTAAATTCGTAGACAGGAAAAAAACATGCGATGGGATGGATCTGGGATGAACTGGGCTGCACAGGAGCATGCGCAAGAGAGAAATATCTCGTCCAGGGCGATGGATAGCATGAGAGCGCTCACTCTGGGCTTCACGGGCCTGCTGAAGACGGGCAGGGGGTTCAGGGCCGGTTGGGACGGATCGGGCCAGACCGGTTCGAGCGAGCCGGTAGGACCGAGCGGTTTCAGCTGGTTCAACCGTGCGATAGTGTTCAGGGCAGAGGGGGCCTGGTCAACGAAGGATAACTGCAGCTCCCGCTCGCTGCAGGCAAGATGCAGCGCAGCGAGGGACTTGGCACGGAGGCGACCACCGGCGACAAGTGGGTGGCGGGGACGACGGGATCCGGCGGCACAAGGGAGCTTCGAGGCGGCGAAGAACTGGCCGGCCGGCGGTAGGCGCGGGCGCCCCAGGAGGCGAGCGGCCGACGGTGGCTGGACCTGGAGTCGAGGTGGCGGCATGATCTTGGCGGCTTGGTTGACAGACTTGCCGCGACTCCGGCAAAAGGATGAAGCGGGGAGGCCGTGTATGGCATGGATCCGACCGTGGGGATGGCGCGAATATGATCTGTGGCGACAGGTGAGGCAGTGTCTTAGGATCTGGAGCTCGGCGCCGGGCGCGAACTCGGCCATGGAGGTTGCGGCTGTGTGGGTTGCCAGGCAGAGGACGACGGAGCACAGCGAGGAGGCCGGGCACAAGTTGGATGGTTGCGGGGGAGGTCCTGGACGCCGGAACTCGTGGCGATGGAGCAGTTCTTGGTGGTGGCTTGAGCATCAGGCGGGCATGGTCATGGAGCTTCTGCTCCGGCGAAGATCCGACGAGTCTGTTGTTCCCCGAGAGCAAGAGAGGTCAGGGAGGGAGAGAGAGAAAGTTGTGAAGCAAGGAGGCAGCGGACGGTCAGCGGGGCTCACCTGTTCTGCTCATGGACGAGCTCCTGCTCGGGCCCGAGCACGAAGCTGTGGGTTAGAGGTGGCTCGGGGTGAGGAGTCGCTGGATCGGATGTATGGATGGCTGTGGCGATTGGGTGGATCTGAAAACGATGAAGGACGGTGGTCGGCTGCGATGGAGTGTATCGGCAGGGATCCCGAGGGGAAAGAGGGGTGGTTGACTGGCGGCGGCGGCGATTGGATAGGGGAGGATCCCTACAAAATAGGGTTTGGTCTAGAAATGCACCGACTATATATAGTAGGTGGGTTAAGGTAGGGCATTTGGGTCCCTCCGATCACAATCGGACGGTCGGGAAAAATAGGCTAGGGAGCCCAAATAAGAAAACGGTGACGTTTTGTAGATGTTCAGGGATGATCCGGATCCAACGGTGACGACTGTCCGGGTCAGGTCTGGAACAGATTTCGGATGCGTGCGGGAGGACGTCCGCGGGCTGACGAGAGAGGTTAGGTCGGCCCTGGCGGTGAGAGGTAGTGTAGAAGGCAAAGGGCTGAGACGAGAGAAGAGTAGAGGCCCGGCGATTGTTTCCGGAGACCGAAAACGTCCGACGTTAGACCGACTATATTGCCGCTATAGTTATCCGTTGGGCTATCAAACGGACTCCGAATGCGATGAAACTTGGGAGGCCGCCTACCTACACTATAATAAGACTGCATGCCAACTTTCAACCCATTCTGAGAATATTTTAGGGCCACTTATAAAATAATATTTCGGACGTGCCGCAGGCGCGTGCAAGTATGTCTGGGCTCAGAACGGACAACGGATGGCACTGGGGGAACCCGGACGGATGCAGGTTTTAAAAACATGATGATGCAATGCACATGATGAAATGCAACATGCAAGCAAATGACATAGCAACGCCGGCGAATAACTGGAAGACACCTGGCGCAACGGTCTCGGGGCGTCACACTACTTCTCCCATACGCTCCAAAACCTTGTATGGTCCTACAAAACATGGCGCTAACTTTCCCTTAATTCCAAACCGCTTAACTCCTCGAAGTGGAGATACTCGAATATAAATTCTCGTCCCAACTAGATCCATAATCTAGCGCACAATCTCTCAGCATATCCTCCAAAATCTGATTGACTCTCTCGGTCTGTCCATCTGTCTGCGGATGGAAAGCTGTACAAAACTCTAGCCTGGTACCCAAAGTTTCATGCAACTGATTCCAGAACTTTGAGGAAAACTGGGTTGCTCTATCTGATACAATGCTCCTTGGAACTCCATGCAGACATACGATCCTGATCATGTATATATTTGCCAACTTGGCACTAGTATAGGTAGTCTTCACTTGAATGAAATGAGCTACCTTTGTCAAACAATCGACTACAACCCATATTGAGTCATAGCCTGAACGTGTTCTGGGCAATCCTGTAATAAAATCCATGCCTAACTTGTCCCACTTCCATTCAGGTATCGGCAATGGCTGTAGCAATCCTGCTGGCTTCTGATGCTCCGCCTTTACTCTCTGACATATATCACAAACTGCTACATACTCCGCAATATCCTTCTTCATTCCCGTCCACCAGAAAATATCCTTCAAATCCAAATACATCTTGGTATTTCCTGGGTGAATCGAATATGGTGAATCATGGGCCTCTTGCAGAATTAACTTCCTGATCTCCGGGTCATTAGGCACACAAACACGGTCTTCAAACCATAAGGTATCGTGCTCATCCTCACGAAATCCTTTAGCTTTTCCTTTGCTTATTTTCTCCTTAATAGAAGCAATCTCCTTGTCGGTCTTCTGGGCTTCTTTGATCTTATCCATCAAAGTAGACTGAATCTCCAATCCTGCTACATAGCCTCTCGGGACTATCTCCAAACATAGCTCACGAAGATTTTCGGCTAACTCCCTTGGTAAATCTCCCGTCATAAGGGTGTTGCCATGGCTTCTACGGCTCAATGCGTCAGCTACTACGTTAGCCTTTCCGGGGTGATAATGCAATCTCATATCATAATCCTTGATGAGCTCCAACCATCTCCTTTGCCTGAGATTCAACTCCTTTTGCGTGAAATTATACTTCAAACTCTTGTGATCCGTGTACACCTCACAATGATTTCCAATGAGAAAGTGTCTCTAGGTTTTCAATGCATGCACTATGGCTGCTAACTCCAAATCATGCGTAGCATAATTCAACTCATGAGGCTTGAGCTGTCATGAGGCATAAGAAACAACTCTTCCTTCCCGCATAAGCACTGCTCCAAGTCCTCGACGTGAAGCATCGCAATACACCTCATAATCCTTGGTATGATCTGGCAAAATAAACACTGGTGATGTAACCAAACGTTTCTTCAACTCCTGGAAACAGGCCTCACATTCCTCAGTCCATACGAACTTGGTATCCTTCTTCAACAATTCTGTCATAGGCTTCACAATCTTCAAGAAATTTTCAATAAATCTAAGGTAGTATCCTGCGAGTCCAAGAAAACTCCGGATCTCTCCCACTGTTTTGTCACAATGTCACAATGTCACAATGTCAACAATTTTTGGCGCTTCCCAATTTGTCACAATGTCAACCTTGGTGGGATCTACTGCTATACCTTCTTCAGATATAACGTGTCCGAGAAATCCAACTTCCTTCAACCAAAACTCACATTTGCTAAACTTGGCATATAACTGATGTTCTCTGAGCTTACCAAGTACCAAATGCAAATGCTCCTTATGCTCCTCTTCATTCTTCGAGTAGACTAAAATGTCATCAATGAACACCACGACGAACTTATCCAAAAACTCCATAATTACTTAGTTTATCACGTTCATAAAATATGCAGGTGCGTTAGTCAGACCAAATGACATAACGATATACTCGTACAGCCCATACCTAGTGGTAAAAGCTGTCTTAGGTATATCCTGTTCTCGAATCATCAACTGATGGTATCCTGATTGCAGATCGATCTTGGAAAATACCTTAGCTCCTTGCAATCAATCAAGCAGATCATTGATCTGTTGGAAATATGCCCTAGAGGCAATAATAAAATCATTATTATTATATTTCCTTGTTCACGATAATTGTCTTTTATTCATGCTATAATTGTGTTATCCGGAAATCGTAATACATGTGTGAATAAATAGACACCGACATGTCCCCAGTAAGCCTCTAGTTGACTAGCTCGTTGATCAATAGATAGTCATGGTTTCCTGACTATGGACATTGGATGTCATTGATAACGAGATCACATCATTAGGAGAATGATGTGATGGACAAGACCCAATCCTAAACATAGCACAAGATCGTATAGTTCGTTTGCTAGAGTTTTTCCAATGTCAAGTATCTTTTCCTTAGACCATGAGATCGTGTAACTCCCGGATACCGTAGGAGTGATTTGGGTGTACCAAACGTCACAACGTAACTCGGTGAATAAAAAGGTATACTACGGGTATCTCCGAAAGTGTCTGTTGGGTTGACCCGGATCAAGACTGGGATTTGTCACTCCGTATGACGGAGAGGTATCTCTGGGCCCACTCGGTAATGCATCATCATAATGAGCTCAAAGTGACCAAGTGTCTGGTCACGGGATCATGCATTATGGTACGAGTAAAGTGACTTGCCGGTAACGAGATTGAACGAGGTATTGGGATACCGACGATCGAATCTCGGGCAAATAAAGTACCAATTGACAAAGGGAATTGTATACGGGGTTGCTTGAATCCTCGACATCGTGGTTCATCCGATGAGATCATCGAGGAGCATGTGGGAGCCAACATGGGTATCCAGATTGCGCTGTTGGTTATTGACCGGAGAGCCATCTCGGTCATGTCTACATGTCTCCCGAACTCGTAGGGTCTACACACTTAAGGTTCGGTGACGCTAGGGTTATAGGGATATGAATATGCAGTAACCCGAAAGTAGTTCGGAGTCCCGGATGAGATTCCAGACGTCACGAGGAGTTCTGGAATGGTCCGGAGGTAAAGAATTATATATAGGAAGTGCTATTTCGGCCATCGGGACAAGTTTCGGGGTCACCGGTATTGTACCGGGACCACCGGAAGGGTCCCGGGGGTCCACCGGGTAGGGCCACCTATCCCGGAGGGCCCCATGGGCTGAAGTGGGAGGGGAACCAGCCCCTAGTGGGCTGGTGCGCCCCCCTTGGGCCTTCCCCTTGCGCCTAGGGTTGGGAACCCTAGGGTGGGGGGCGCCCCACTTGCCTTGGGGGGCACTCCACCCCCGTTGGCCGCCGCCCCTTGGGAGATTGGATCTCCAGGGCCGGCGCCCCCCCTTGGGGACCCTATATATATAGAGCGGGGAGGGAGCGCAGCCGCACCCATGCCCCTGGCGCCTCGCTCTCCCCTCCAACACCTCCTCCTCCTCCATAGAGCTCGGCGAAGCCCTGTCGGAGTACTGCTTCTCCACCACCACCACGCCGTCGTTCTGCTACTGCAGCCATCTTCCTCAACCTCTCCTTCCCCCTTGCTGGAGCAAGAAGGAGGAGACGTCATGCTGACCGTACGTGTGTTGAACGCGGAGGTGCCGTCCGTTCGGCGCTAGGATCTCCGGTGATTTGGATCACGTCGAGTACGACTCCCTCATCCCCGTTCTTTGAACGCTTCCGCTCGTGATCTACAAGGTATGTAGATGCATCCGATCACTCGTTTCTAGATGAACTCATAGATGGATCTTGGTGAAACCGTAGGAAAATTTTTGTTTTCTGCAACGTTCCCCAACAATGGTATCAGAGCCAGGTTTATGCGTAGTTCTCTTTGCACGAGTAGAACATAATTTGTTGTGGGCGTAGATGTTGTCAACTTTCTTGCCGCTACTAGTCTTATTTTTCTTCAGCGGTATTTTGGGATGAAGCGGCCCGGACCAACCTTACACGTATGCTTACGTGAGACCGGTTCCACCGACTAACATGCACTAGTTGCATAAGGTGGTTGGCGGGTGTCTGTCTCTCAAACTTTAGTTGGAGCGGATTCGATGAAAAGGGCCTTATGAAGGGTAAATAGAAGTTGACAAATCACGTTGTGGCTTTCACGTAGGTAAGAAAACGTTCTTGCTAGAACCCTGTTGCAGCCACGTAAAACTTGCAACAACAATTAGAGGACGTCTAACTTGTTTCTACAGCAAGTGTTTTGTGATGTGATATGACCAAAGTTGTGATGAATGATGAATGATATATATGTGATGTATGAGATGTTCATGCCATTGTAATAGGAATCACGACTTGCATGTCGATGAGTATGACAACCGGCAGGAGCCATAGGAGTTGTCTTTATTTTTTGTATGACCTGCATGTCATTGAGAAACGCCATGTAAATTACTTTACTTTATTGCTAAACATGTTAGCCATAGTAGTAGAAGTAATAGTTGGCGAGCAACTTCATGGAGACACGATGATGGAGATCATGCTGATGGAGATCATGGTGTCATGCCGGTGACAAGATGATCATGGAGCCCCAAGATGGAGATCAAAGGAGCTATGTGATATTGGCCATATCATGTCACTATTATTATTTGATTGCATGTGATGTTTATCATGTTTTTGCATCTTGTTTACTTAGAACGACGGTAGTAAATAAGATGATCCCTCATAATAATTTCAAGAAAGTGTTCCCCCTAACTGTGCACCGTTGCGACAGTTTGTTGTTTCGAAGCACCACGTGATGATCGGGTGTGATAGATTCCAACGTTCATATACAGCGGGTGTAAGACAGATTTACACATGCAAACACTTAGGTTGACTTGACGAGCCTAGCATGTACAGACATGGCCTCGGAACATAGAAGACCGAAAGGTCGAGCATGAGTCATAGAGAAGATACGATCAACATGAAGATGTTCACCGATGTTGACTAGTCCGTCTCACGTGATGATCGGACACGGCCTAGTTAACTCGGATCATGTTATACCTAGATGACTGGAGGGATGTCTATCTGAGTAGGAGTTCATTGAATAATTTGATTAGATGAACTTAATTATCATGAACTTAGTCTAAAATATTTACAATATGTCTTGTAGATCAAATGGCCAACGTTGTCCTCAACTTCAATGCGTTCCTAGAGAAAACCAAGCTGAAGGACGATGGTAGCAACTATACGGACTGGGTCCGGAACCTGAGGATCATCCTCATAGCTGCCAAGAAAGATTATGTCCTACAAGCACCGCTAGGTGAAGCACCTGTTCTCCCTGCAGAACAAGACGTTATGAACGCTTGGCAGACACATTCCGATGATTACTCCCTCGTTCAGTGCGGCATGCTTTATAGCTTAGAACCGGGGCTCCAAAAGCATTTTGAGAGACACGGAGCATATGAGATATTCGAAGAGCTGAAAATGGTTTTTCAAGCTCATGCCCGGGTCGAGAGATATGAAGTCTCCGACAAGTTCTTCAGCTGTAAGATGGAGGAAAATAGTTCTGTCAGTGAGCACATACTCACTATGTCTGGGTTACATAACAGCTTGACTCAGCTGGGAGTTAATCTCCCAGATGACGCGGTCATTGATAGAATCCTTCAGTTGCTTCCACCGAGCTACAAGAGCTTTGTGATGAACTTCAATATGCGGGGGATGGAAAAGACCATTCCTGAAGTATTTGCTATGCTGAAATCAGCAGAGGTAGTAGTCAAAAAGGAACATCAAGTGTTGATGGTGAATAAAACCACTAAGTTCAAGAAAGGCAAGGGTAAGAAGAACTTCAAGAAGGACGGCAAGGGAGTTGCCGCGCCCGGTAAGCAGGCTGCCGGGAAGAAGCCAAAGAATGGACCCAAGCCCGAGACTGAGTGTTTTTATTGCAAGGGAAGTGGTCACTGGAAGTGGAACTGCCCGGAATACTTAGCGGACAAGAAGGCCGGCATCACGAAAGGTATATGTGATATACATGTAATTGATGTGTACCTTACCAGTACTCGTAGTAGCTCCTAGGTATTTGATACTGGTGCAGTTGCTCACATTTGTAACTCAAAGTAGGAGCTGCGGAATAAGCGGAGACTGGCGAAGGACGACGTGACGATGTGCGTCGGGAATGGTTCCAAGGTCGATGTGATCGCCGTCGGCACGCTACCTCTACATTTACCTACGGGATTAGTTTTAAACCTCAATAATTGTTATTTAGTGCCAAGTTTGAGCATGAACATTGTATCAGGATCTCGTTTAATACGAGATGGCTACTCATTTAAATTTGAGAATAATGGTTGTTCTATTTATATGAGAGATATGGTTTATGGTCATGCTCCGATGGTGAATGGTTTATTCTTAATGAATCTCGAGCGTAATGCTACACATATTCATAGTGTGAATACCAAAAGATGTAAGGTTGATAATGATAGTCCCACGTACTTGTGGCACTGCCGCCTTAGTCACATAGGTGTCAAACGGATGAAGAATCTCCATGCAGATGGACTTTTAGAGTCTCTTGATTATGAATCATTTCACACGTGCGAACCATGATCATGGGTAAAATGACCAAGACTCCGTTCTCAGGAACAATGGAGCGAGCAACCAACTTATTGGAAATCATACATACTGATGTGTGCGGTCCAATGAGTGTTGAGGCTCGCGGTGGCTATCATTATGTTCTCACCCTCACTAATGACTTGAGTAGATATGGGTATATCTATTTAATGAAACACAAGTCTGAGACCTTTGAAAAGTTCAAGGAATTTCAGAGTGAGGTTGAGAATCAACATGATAGGAAAATCAAGTTCTTGCGATCAGATCGTGGGGGAGAATACTTGAGTCACGAATTTGGCACACACTTAAGAAAATGTGGAATAGTTTCACAACTCACGCCGCCTGGAACACCTCAGCGTAATGGTGTGTCCGAACGTCGTAATCGCACTCTATTAGATATGGTGCGATTTATGATGTCTCTTACCGATTTACCGCTATCATTTTGGGGCTATGCTTTAGAGACTGCCGCATTCACTTTAAATAGGGCTCCGTCGAAATCCGTTGAGACGACACCGTACGAATTATGGTTTGGGAAGAAACCTAAGCTGTCGTTTCTAAAAGTTTGGGGATGCGATGCTTATGTCAAGAAACTTCAACCTGAAAAGCTCCAACCCAAGTCGGAAAAATGCGTCTTCATAGGATACCCTAAAGAAACTATTGGGTATACCTTCTACCTCAGATCCGAAGGCAAGATCTTTGTTGCCAAGAATGGATCCTTTCTGGAGAAGGAGTTTCTCTCGAAAGAAGTAAGTGGGAGGAAAGTAGAACTTGATGAAGTATTACCTCTTGAACCAGAAAATGGCGCAACTCAAGAAAATGTTCCCGAGGTGCCTGCACTGACTAGAGAGGAAGTTAATGATGATGATGATCATGAAACTTCAGATCAAGTTGCTGTTGAACTTCATAGGTCCACAAGGACACGTTCCGCACCAGAATGGTACGGCAACCCTGTCTTGGAAATCATGTTGTTAGACAACGGTGAACCTTCGAACTATGAAGAAGCGATCGCGGGCATGGATTCTGACAAATGGCTAGAAGCCATGAAATCTGAGATAGGATCCATGTATGAAAACGAAGTATGGACTTTGACTGACTTTCCCGTTGAGCGGCGAGCCATAGAAAATAAATGGATCTTTAAGAAGAAGACAGACGCGGATGGTAATGTGACCATCTATAAAGCTCGGCTTGTCGCTGAGGGTTGTCAACAAGTTCAAGGGGTTGACTACGATGAGACTTTCTCGCCGATAGCGAAGCTAAAGTCCGTCCGAATCATGTTAGCAATTGCCGCATTCTATGATTATGAGATATGGCAAATGGACGTCAAAACGGCATTCCTTAATGGTTTCCTTAAGGAAGAATTATATATGATGCAGCCGGAAGGTTTTGTCAATCCTAAGAATGCTGACAAGGTGTGCAAGCTCCAACGCTCGATTTATGGGCTGGTGCAAGCATCTCGGAGTTGGAACATTCGCTTTGATGAGATGATCAAAGCGTTTGGGTTTACGCAGACTTATGGAAAAGCTTGCGTTTACAAGAAAGTGAGTGGGAGCTCTGTAGCATTTCTCATATTTTATGTAGATGACATACTTTTGATGGGAAATGATATAGAACTCTTGGACAGCATTAAGGCCTACTTGAATAAGAGTTTTTCAATGAAGGACCTTGGAGAAGCTGCATATATATTAGGCATCAAGATCTATAGAGATAGATCAAGATGCCTCATAGGTCTTTCACAAAGCACATACATTGGTAAGATATTGAAGAAGTTCAATATGGATCAGTCTAAGAAGGGGTTCTTGCCTGTGTTGCAAGGTGTGAAATTGAGCTCAGCTCAATGTCCGACCATGGCAGAAGATATAGAAGAGATGAGTGTCATCCCCTATGCCTCAGCCATAGGTTCTATTATGTATGCCATGCTATGTACCAGACCTGATGTAAACCTTGCCGTAAGTTTGGTAGGTAGGTACCAAAGTAATCCCGGCAAGGAACACTAGACAGCGGTCAAGAATATCCTGAAATACCTGAAAAGGACTAAGGAAATGTTTCTCGTTTATGGAGGTGACGAAGAGCTCGTCGTAAAGGGTTACGTCGACGCTAGCTTCGACACAGATCTGGATGACTCTAAGTCAAAAACCGGATACGTGTATATTTTGAATGGTGGGGCAGTAAGCTGGTGCAGTTGCAAGCAAAGCGTCGTGGCGGGATCTACATGTGAAGCGGAGTACATGGCAGCCTCGGAGGCAGCACATGAAGCAATTTGGGTGAAGGAGTTCATCACCGACCTAGGAGTCATACCCAATGCGTCGGGGCCAATCAAACTCTTCTGTGACAACACTGGAGCTATTGCACTTGCCAAGGAGCCAAGGTTTCACAAGAAGACCAGGCACATCAAGCGTCGCTTCAACTCCATTCGTGAAAATGTTCAAGATGGAGACATAGATATTTGTAAAGTACATACGGACCTGAATGTAGCAGATCCGTTGACTAAACCTCTCCCTAGAGCAAAACATGATCAACACCAGAATTCCATGGGTGTTCGATTCATCACAATGTAACTAGATTATTGACTCTAGTGCAAGTGGGAGACTGTTGGAAATATGCCCTAGAGGCAATAATAAAAGCATTATTATTATATTTCCTTGTTCATGATAATTGTCTTTTATTCATGCTATAATTGTGTTATCCGGAAATCGTAATACATGTGTGAATAAATAGACACCGACATGTCCCTAGTAAGCCTGTAGTTGACTAGCTCGTTGATCAACAGATAGTCATGGTTTCCTGACTATGGACATTGGATGTCATTGATAACGAGATCACATCATTAGGAGAATGATGTGATGGCCAAGACCCAATCCTAAACATAGCACAAGATCGTATAGTTCGTTTGCTAGAGTTTTTCCAATGTCAAGTATCTTTTCCTTAGACCATGAGATCATGTAACTCCCGGATACCGTAGGAGTGCTTTGGGTGTACCAAACGTCACAACGTAACTGGGTGACTATAAAGGTATACTACGGGTATCTCCGAAAGTGTCTGTTGGGTTGAAACAAATCAAGACTGGGATTTGTCACTCCGTATGACGGAGAGGTATCTCTGGGCCCACTCGGTAATGCATCATCATAATGAGCTCAAAGTGACCAAGTGTCTGGTCACGGGATCATGCATTACGGTACAAGTAAAGTGACTTGCCGGTAACAAGATTGAACGAGGTATTGGGATACCGACGATCGAATCTCGGGCAAGTAACGTACCGATTGACAAAGGGAATTGTATACGGGGTTGCTTGAATCCTCGACATCGTGGTTCATCCGATGAGATCATTGAGGAGCATGTGGGAGCCAACATGGGTATCCAGATCCCTCTGTTGGTTATTGACCGGAGAGCCATCTCGGTCATGTCTACATGTCTCCCGAACCCATAGGGTCTACACACTTAAGGTTCGGTGACGCTAGGGTTGTAGGGATATGAATATACAGTAACCCAAAAGTTGTTCGGAGTCCCGGATGAGATTCCGGATGTCACGAGGAGTTCCGGAATGGTCCGGAGGTAAAGAATTATATATAGGAAGTGCTATTTCGGCCATCGGGACAAGTTTCGGGGTCACCGGTATTGTACCGGGACAACCGGAAGGGTCCCGTGGGTCTACCGGGTGGGGCCACCTATCCCGGAGGGCCCCATGGGCTGAAGTGGGAGGGGAACCAGCCCCTAGTGGGCTGGTGCACCCCCCTTGGGCCTTCCCCCTGCGCCTAGGGTTGGGAACCCTAGGGTGGGGGGGCGCCCCACTTGCCTTGGGGGGCACTCCACCCCCCTTGGCCGCCGCCCCTTGGGAGATTGGATCTCCAGGGCCAGCGCCCCCCCCCCTTGGGGACCTATATATAGAGGGGGGAGGGAGGGCAGCCGCACCCATGCCCCTGGCGCCTCCCTCTCCCCTCCAACACCTCCTCCTCCTCTGTAGAGCTCGGTGAAGCCCTGTCGGAGTACTGCTTCTCCACCACCACCACGCCGTCGTGCTGCTGCTGGAGCCATCTTCCTCAACCTCTCCTACCCCCTTGCTGGATCAAGGTATGTAGATGTATCCGATCACTCGTTGCTAGATGAACTCATAGATGGATCTTGGTGAAACCGTAGGAAAATTTTTGTTTTCTGCAACGTTCCCCAACATGATCATCGGTAGTGGGTACTTGTTCTTGATGGTTACTTCATTCAATCCTCGATAATCAACAACCATCCTTAACGATCCATCCTTCTTCTCCACTAGAAGTACTGGCGATCCCCAAGGCGAAGAACTTGGGCGAATATAACCTTTATCTAGTAACTCGTTAATCTGCTTCTTAATCTCTTCCAAATCCTTTGCGGGCATCCTATATGGTCTCTTAGATATTTGCCCTGTGCCTGGCAAAATTTCAATTAAAAACTCAATATCTCTATCTGGTGGCATGCCTGGCGACTCCTCTGGAAATACATCAGGGAAATCCTTCACCACTGGTACTTCCTCCTACACAACTCATGTTAACAAATTCACTTGAGTCCTCATCGGCACATGCCGGGATACATACTTGATCCTTCTTCCTTCTGGGGTGGTAAGCAAAATTGACTTACTGGCGCAATCGATGTTTCCTCCATACATCGACAGCCAATCCATACCCAGAATTACATCCAAACCTTGTGATTCCAAAATGATCAAATCCGAGGGAACTACATGCCTACCTATACTCAATGGCACTTGAAAACATCCCTTGCTAGCCATATACTCCGCCCCTGGTGAGCTTACTAACATAGGTGTTCTAAAACCTTTGGTGGGCAGGGTATACTTATCCACAAATCCCCTTGATATGTATGAATGTGATGCACCAGTATCAAAAAGAACGAGTGCAGTAAATGACTTAACCAAAAACTTACCGATTACTGCATCTGGCTGCTCTTCAACCTCCTCCACGTTAACGTGGTTCACCTGTCCCCTATTGAAAGGGTTCGGCTTCTTCCCAGAGCTTCCATTGCCATTTCCATTCTGGGATTCAGGACATTCATTGGCATAATGTCCGGTCTTCTGGCACTTAAAGCAAGTGACTTGGCTCAGGTCTCTCTTGGCTGGGGTTGATGGGTTAGTGCGGTTCTGGCCGTTGCTTCCTCCATTTCCATTACTATTCTTGGTGCCATTGTGATTGTGCGAGCTACCTCCTCCATGGGTATGCTGAAAATGTCCTCCCGGTCTAGGGGTAAAACGTGGCTTCTGCTGAGCTCCAGAATTGTACTTCCCTTGTCCATACTTCCTTTTGCGTTTGTCAATCTGCTGCTGCTTCCCTTCAATCATAAGAGCATGATCTACCAACTCCTGGTAGTTGTTGAAGGTTGCTACCATCAACTTCATGCTCAACTCATCATTCAGTCCTTCCAGAAACTTCTCCTGCTTAGCTGCATCCGTAGCAATGTCACCTGGGGCATAACGTGCTAGTTTACTAAAGTCCTCCACATACTGGCCAATTGTCCGTCCTCCTTGGCGCAAGTTGCGAAACTCTCGCTTCTTCATGGCCATAGCTCCTGCGGAAACATGGGCAGTACAGAAAGCCTGCTGAAACTGGTCCCATGTGACAGTGTCGATTGGGAAAGTGGCGGTGAAATTCTCCCACCATGATGTTGCGGGTCCTTCAAGCTGATGTGCGGCAAACTTCACCTTTTCCGCATCTATGCATCCCGCCGTGGTCAACTCCCTTGCTATCTTGCGGAGCCAATCATCTGCTACTATCGGCTCGGTGCTGCTGGAAAACATTGGCGGATTCAGCCTAAGAAAACGGGCTAAGTGATCAACAGGTGGTGGTGGTGGTGGGTTGTTGTTGTTGTTCCCCTGATTCTGATTCTGGACTAGCAACTGCATCAATGTGTTCTGCTCCTGGATCAACTGGGTGAGCTCCGGTGGGAAGGTAAATCCGGGGTCACATCTTGGAGGCATCTGAGGGTTTAGAAAAGATGAGATTTAAGAATAGAGAGGGGTCTAGAGAGAAAACACTACCCATATGCACATGAGGCAAAAGCAAACAATTCACTTCATTCAATCAAATAAGGGCATACATCAATCTATCGCAAAAGTGCTCGGACTACTATATTTACATGGTGGACTACTACTACTGATGGGGTGGTCTACTAGAAATATTCTTTGGTTGCAGACTCCATGATATCTGCTCCAGCTTCATCAACATAGTCATCATCGCTATCATCTGGATCCAAGTCGGTGTCGTCGATGATGATGTAGTCTTCCGGGCGAATCTCCTTGGGTTCTTCGTCTTCTTCTACTGGTGTAGGGCCTCCCATAAATATTCCAATCTTCTTGATCAGATCGTCATTCTTCTCCACTAATACTTCGATTTCCTCTTCATAATCTTCACCTGTAGCCTTGAGTTCTTCCTCCAGTTCCTTGATTCTTGTCCTCGCCTTCTTTAGATCAATCATGTCGGCGCACATCTGGTTCTCCTGACGTCGAATGTGCGGATTTAACTCATGGATAAAAGCTGCAATTGATCTATCCTTCCTGGTGCTGATCATCTCCCAGTGCTCATCTCGGCACCCACAAATCTGGTAGATAGTGTCCTTGAGATCATTGCGGTAAACTTCTCCAATGCGTCCCATGGCGATGTGAGCTGCCATGCTCTTTCCTAGACTCCATGTTGGTGCATCAAAGGAGAACTCTATGGGCTCAGTGACTGGCATGAACGTCCTTCCTGGAACTTGAAGTTGAATCATCCAGCGCTCTTCTTCAGGTAAACTGGCGTTGTAAGTCCCGGTGAAGATTGGTACTCCTATGTTCAGATATCTAGTGACTTCCTTCAAGTGACGTCCAAAGGGTGTATCTTCATCTGGTTGTGTGAACTTGTTCCTTGCATCCGCCATCCTAAAAGAGTTGAAAAGATGAGAGGTCAGAATGAGAAGAGAGTAGTGATCTAGGGCTTTAGCTTAGTGGTCGTGTCCTATAGTCAGTGTGTTCTCTGATACCATCTTGTAGCGATCAAACCTCAAACGGTCCAATCTCTGTGCCTCCGGTGTCATCCCTGGATCAGTAATGCTGACACCACACAGTACTTGAAGGATTTAAAATAGAGTAGAAATCACACACTTATTACAATAAATATGGCTTAAGGCCATCTAATAACGATAACAGCAGAAGGCTTGGAAGATAAGTGAGCCCATCAACTCCAACGGCATCACTGAGTATAGAACCACGACCTAAAAGCACCTTACTCGTCGTCTGAAAAGTCTGCAACACGAACGTTGCAGCCCGAAACGGGTCAGCACATGGAATATGCTGGCAATGTAACACATAGAAAGCAATGAAAGAATAAGACTATACTACATGCATATTTGGATGGTGGAAAGCTCTATGGTTACAATTTTGCGTAAAGCCAATTTTTCCCTACTGCAAAGGAATAAATTTTATTTAACTATCATGGTAGTTGTTAAACTTTGAGAGTGTAGACACCCTCTCAATCCCAATTAAGCATCATCATTAAAACCCAACAAAATTATCTAGAGTAACATGATGAGATTCACATGATAATCCAAGTACTAGATACTCAAGATGTCCATAACCGGGGACATGGCTAACCATGATTAGTTTATACACTCTGCAGAGGTTTGCGCACTTTTCCCCACAAGACTCGATCTCCTCCGTTGGGATTCTCGCACTACAGGGTGTTTGAGAAACGGATGATCGAGATATAGTCTTTCAGAAGCGCTCACACCTTACGATCGGGTAAACCGTTACACCTACTTTCCCCTACATCTGGTAGTCTACCACTATAAGAGTTCGCACAACTTAGTCAACTATGATAGAGCCCATAGTAGCTTGTGGATGCACACAGAAGTTTCTAGCATGAATAATCTCATGATCCCTTTGAGCCTGGGTGGCGGTCCAAAAGAAAAACAGGCAATCGCCGAAATACCCAGGTGCCTCAATCCACCCAGATGTGTATTTAAGTTGCCACCTTAGATAAACCATTAATTTAACAAACTCACATCTGTCATGGATTTCACTCACCCAATCCACGTCTACTAGCATAGCATGGCATAAGCAAACATAGAAGTAACTCCCAAAGGTTTGATAATAAACAGGTAATAGGTACTACCTCAACTACTTCCCAAACCCACAACTTAATTAGATCCTAAACATGCAATGTGTGAGGATTGATCTAATGCAATAAAAACTAGGTAGTAGGAGGTATGATCAAAGTGTTACTTGCCTTGCCGATGATCTGCAAAACCTAGCGATTCGAAGTAGCAAGCGGCGCAGTCCAGATACTCTATCGCAAACAAACAAGCATACAATAAGTACTCAACTAATGCACAGGTAAAACTCAAATAAGAGATCTAACCATAAAATTCAACTTTTGTAACACCCCAAAATTCTAAATTTTGGAATGTTATAATAAATAGACAGATTGATTGTTTGATTGTTGTGTGATTGATTGAGTGAAATTCGAAACTTTTTGACAGTTAAATGAGAGAGAATAAAAGGACTTTCCCAAACTTTCATATTTGCTTTCTGATCTCCATGAATTCAAATTCTTTTCAAATACAAAACCCTTGAGCGAAGATAATACGACTTCTTCCATTTAAATTAAATGAAAGGGTATATGAAAATAATTGAATTTCATTTGGAAATATTTCAATTCATAAACTTCATGCAGCTCAATGATTTTCATGAGAGAAGATAAAATGACTTCTTCAAATTATATGAAATATGAGTTGGGAGTTTCAAAGAATTAAATTCAAAGTTCTTTTGAATTTATTTTCAATTTGGAGTTATTTGAGTTTTATTCAAATTATTTTTCTCCAAAAATAAAATATATGGAAATTAGGGTAACATGATTCCTTACAACAGAAAATTGGAGAGAAATAAATTTGAAATCATTTTGATATTTTTAAAATGATTTTTATTGGATTTTATTAGACCAGTAGCACTCTTTGAATTATCTGATTTTGTGTGTATTTTATTTAATGGTAGAAAAATGTTCATGTCATAGAAAATCTTTTTCTGAAAATTTTGATATATTATATGCCTATATAATATTTTTATTTATTTTGCTTTTATTATTTTATTTGTCTGGAAATGTTTTTTTAAAAAAAAACTCCCTCTTCGCCGACTGGGCCGGCCCAGCTCCCTGCCAAGCCGTGGCCCAGCCCGCTCGTCTCCCGCTCGTCCCCGAGCTCGGGGTGGAGTCCGCCGCCCGCACGGCATCGCCGCCGCCTCCGTGTCGTCGCCGGCCTCCTCTGCCCCCTCCTGCACGCCACCTCCCCCCTATAAAATCCGAGGCCCTGGGCCCCATTCCTCTTTTTCTGCATCTCGCCACCAGCAGCGCCGCAAACCGCCGCCGCCGCCTTCTGTCGCCGCCGCCGCTGCTTCTCCTCCGTCCGCGCCGCCCGCTTGGTGCCGCCGCCGCCGCAGACCACCGCGCCGCGCAGCGCCGCCGCTGCGTAGCGCCACCGCCGATGCCGACGATGCCCCTGCTCGCCGGAGCGGTCCGCCGCCGTTCGCCGGACTCACCGGACCTGCCCTAGCCGCCGGATCTCGCCGGTTTTTGCCGACCCGACGGTTTCGTCGAACCGCCCGAACCGGTAATAAAACCGACCGGTTTCGTTTCGTTTTTTTGTAAAACCTGTTATTTTTATTTACTAGCTATTTAGCGAATGTTCATTAGGTTAGGTTCAGCAGTAAACAGATTCGTCAGTTAGCGTTCGGCAGCGAATGTTTGTTCTATAGATTTTTCCTTTTAATTTCTGGTCAGGGACCTATTCGTGATAATTTTCTTCACAAATTAGTCCCTGTATTTCAAACGACCACATCTTTTCGCTCGTGTTTCCAAATCCAACGAAACCAACGCTCACGTCTTTGTTATGATCTCCTCTATCCAGATAAACAACTTAAACATGTTTTTGAAAACTTGAATTAGATCAGATTTGAATTCAAACTTCGTTTGATCGTAACTTGAGTTTCGTAGCTCCATTTTAGTTGATTCTTTTTGCAAATCGAAGCTCTTGACCTAAACTTTCTGATAAGGCCAAATTCACATAATTTTGGTACTATTAGAAATTGTTTTATGTTGCAAGAGTTATTTGCTTGGTTTGATGTTTTCTGAATTGTCTTCTTCGATCTTTCTAATTTTTTGAGTGATTTCTTATGTGTGGTTACTATTGCTTGATTACGATAGATTGACCAGAGTGTGACGAGTAGAGCTATCAAGATTTTTTAGTGCAAATCATCTTCATCAACATTGCAGGCAAGTTCACACTTTGATCATATTCCTTCATACCCAGTTTTATGCATTAGTTTCACACTCAAACATTGCATGAGTAGGATTGATAACCTGTGGGTATTGGGAAGTAGTTGATGAGGTAGGAACCTATTGCCCTGCATTCAAACCTTGGGAGTTACTATTACGTTATGCTTATAGTGCCATGTTATGCTCGTAGACGTGGATTGGGTTTTGAGAGTATCCATGACAGTTGTGAGATTGTTAATTAATGGTTTACTTAAGGTGGCAACTTGAACACACATATGGGTGGATTGAGGCACCTGGGTATTCCCGGATTGCCTGTCTAGGCACCGGGGTAGACCAGGATTGCCTATTTTTTTTATGGACCGCCACCCAGGCTCAAAGGGATCATGAGATTATTCATACTAGAAACTTCCGTGTGCAGCCACAAGCTATTATGGGCTCTAGCATAGTTGATTAAGTTGTGCGAACTCTTACAGGGTCGACTAGCAGATGTAGGGGAAAGTAGGTGTAACGGTCTATCCATCGTAAGGTGCTAGCACTTCTGAAAGACTATGTCTCGGTCATCCGTCTTCTCAAACACCATGTAGTGCGAGAAACCAAACGGAGGCGATCGAGTCTTGTGGGGAAAAGTGCGCAAACCTCTGCAGAGTGTATAAACTAATCATGGTTAGCCGTGTCCCCGATTATGGACATCTTGAGTATCTAGTACTTGGATTATCATGTGAATCTCATCACGTTACTTTAAATGAATATTGGGTTTTAATGATGTTACTTAATTGAGATTGAGAATGCTGTCAACCATTCTCAATGTTTAACAACCACCATGATAGTTAAATAAATATTGTTCGGTTTTAATGAATATTGTTGGGTTTTAATGATGTTATTCTTTTGCAGTAGGGAAAAATTGGCTTTTCGCAAAAACCTTATAACCATAGAGCTTTTCCACCAGCCAAATATGCATGTAGTGATAGCCATTGTTCATCATTCTCTATGGTGTGAATTTGCCAGTACATTAAATGTACTAACCCTTTATGGCTGCAACGTCTCATGTTGCAGGATTATCTTACGACGAGTAAGTGATACGTTAGGGTTACGATTTCTACACTCAACTTTGCCGTTGGTGTTGATGGGAATCCACAACCTTGTCACTTCCGCTATTTTGGATTGAGGTAATAGTATTTACGTTACTTTATACATGTGATTTACCTCTGTTATAAATCCTCGAGTACTGTGTGTCAGCATACCGATCCAGGGATGACACTTAAGCACAGAGACTTGATCCATTCGGGTCGGGTCGCTACAAGATGGTATCAGAGCACATGTTGACTGTAGAACGTGACCCTAGAAACTGGCAAGCCCATAGGAAAAGATTTTCTCTAAAACTTTCCCTTTAGTGAGACTATACCCCTTTTCCCTTTGGATCACTCAAAGATTCGACGGATGAGACGACTCCAAGAAGTACAAGATATCGGACAACTGAGACCATTCGGAATGATGAGGATTTTAACATACATTATAATAATGGAAACTACAACGGTTGAAGACCGAAGACAAGTAGAATTTGAAGGCTCTGAAGAATTCCCATATTTGTATGACCTAGGAAGGCTACCCTTATGGAACTTGGCAGACTATGGAAGTTGTCAATACCGGAGATCAAGGTGTATCGGAGAAAGACTGAAACAAGGAGCATTAGAACTCGAAGTTTTGTCAAGGAAAACCCTAAGGCAGGAGATATCAACTATGGAGAGATAGCTCATGGAAATGACAAGAGCAGAAACACGGTTATCCATGATGTCATCGCCCGCTGATGCTATTGTCGCCATGCTGAGTTAAGGATGCATTTTTTCAGAATGGATTTGATGGAAGAAGGCTGATGGAGCACCTATTAGTAAGATGAAGTTTTAACCTTAGCCGGTGTATCACCAGGATCTGGAGTAGTACATCAAGAAGTTTAAGGTAGAGCTCCATGAAGCCGTATTAGATAAGGAAGCATTTCGTGAAGAACTCAGGAACCAAAAGCTGAAAGTAGCCAAGATGGAGGAGCTACAACCTCGAGATACCGGAGATTTGTCAGGAACTGAAGGATAGTATGACCATGGTTCATGTGAAGGATGTTGACACCAGAAGTTTGGAACGCAACTCCAAAATATTAAAGGACATCACGAGAGACTTCGCGTCAACAGAGATGATCTGGCAAAAGAACTTGAGAAGGACAAGCATGATCAGAAGAAGCCCATCGGAGATATGAACAAAACTGGAAGAGTTAGATGACTTTGAAGATTTATTGACCTTTAGAAGACCAAACCCCTGTTATATACCTACGTTAGATGCGATGTTTGTGAGCTGTCATTTGTTTGATGTTTTTCCCGACAGCCACAAATAAAATCTGTATTTTCAAAACTTTTGTTTGTATTGTGTGTATCCCTCTCTATCTCTCTTATCTCACCCCAAACCCATGGACCCAATAGAGGATGAATGAAGATGAACTTATATTTTCTGGACCGATGAGTCAATTGGAGACGGACCAATGGATTCAGAACATGGAGGATCACATGAAGAATAACCCTATAGTCGGAAAGGATATGACCCAGCATGCTCTTCAGTGCTTTGAAAGAGGTGCTGCTACTTGGTGGAGGATGTACCAAACCATCAATGGATGGCAAGGAGTAACCACTTGGAAAGAATTTAAGTTGACTCTGCCAAAGTCTCGGCTTGTGTCCCAGAAGTTGAAGCCTTATGGAAAGGATATGAAAAAACCTTGTGCATGCACGATTTGTGGAGAAATAGGACACACCCATAAAGAACACAAGGATGACTTCCCTAATTGTGAAGGAAGTCACCCAGTTGAAGAATGCCCAACTAGGCAGATTACTTGTTTCTTGTGTGAAGGGACCACCCACTATCCTGCTTAGTGTCACATTTACCCCATGGTACAACGAACCATCCAGCAGAAGAAAGAAGTAAAGAAAGGAGCCCTTATGGAAATTTTAGAAGAAATTGTGATGAAGGAAGAGGTGGAGGACACACCTAAAGAAGACCCGAGTAAACCCTGCACTAAGTCTTGCTATTCATGTGGAGAAGAAGGACACATCTCCCAAAATTGGTTGAATGGGGATCTAGTAGAATTCCCGACAAAGGAAGTAGAATATGACCCACAGGAAATAGAAGCCATGATTGGCATGGAAAGGTCCAGGAAGAGAAGCGGATTGGATTCCAGGAAGGACCTGAGTCGTATCACCTGTTATAGGTGCAAGGAGTCAGGGCACTACCTCAACAGTTGCCCAAAAAGGAAACCTCGATACTTGTCAGAAGTAATATGTTTTAGTTGTAATGGAGCAGGGCACTTTGCTAGAGAATGCCCCAAGGAGAAGGAAACTTGTGCTAGATAGTTGAGTTTGCAACAAAAGAAATGGAGTAGTAGAAGTGAGAACATTTTCTTTTATATTGAGGTGTTGAGTTGAGACATGTAATGGAAAAGCAAGAGATTGTAATCATTGGAGAATCAATAAAGTTAGCATCGTTGGTAAAGATTTGGGTTTTATGAGTTGTTACTCTATGAAGAAGGATTTTGACCATTTTTGAGGATATGAGAAATATGGTCTATGGAAGATTTGTGCATTTTAAGGGTGGTAGTACCCTATAAGAACCCTTGACCCCTGGAAAAGATAAGGATACTCCAGTGAGTGGATTTCAGACAAAATAAATACGAGTTTTGTCTCGATATGTGTGATACCCCAAGAGTATGTGGGATGAAGTTGGAGACCATCAGTTATTTGGACCAAACGTGATCAAGGAGTCAGAAGAGAATGTTAAGTTGATTCAAGATAGACTGAAGGTAGCTCAGTCCAGGCAGAAGAGTTATGTAGACTCAAGGAGGTAGTCTATGAAATTGGAGACAGAGCATGTCTTCGTGTGTCCCCTCTACAAGGAGTTAAACGATTTGGAGTTAAGCGAAAGTTAGCCCCGAGATTTGTAGGGCCATACCGAGTTTTGGAGCGTATGGGAGAAGTGGCCAACAAGTTGGAGTCACCCGAAGGACTGTCAGGAATTCATGATGTGTTTCACGTTTTCCCAGTTGAAGAAGTGCCATATAGAGGTGTCCAATATTCCCCTGTAAGGACGCTTGACCCTAGAAAGGATAATGATATTCCACGAAGTGGAATATGGAATGCATAAGTATAAGTTTTTATCTCGGTATGAGGGATATCCCACGAGGATGAAGAGATAAATTACTATTGGATATAAAGGAGGTATGATGTTGGAAATATGGATTAATGGAAACTCCATGATGAGTCTGAGTAATCATGTCCTAGTTTGGTGCCAATAGAAGGAAGGAAGATAGTACAATAGGATGGATTTAAGAATACTAGGAAGTTGGAAGTTGGAATAATGATCAGTTGCCCGATGATAAGTTCAAGGACTACAAGTGATAAGATGGGCCATAACCCACAGGCCCCAGGACCTGCCAAGAAGCAAGCACATTCTTGCTGAAGGAAAAACCCTGGAGGAAGATACGACGTTTATCGAAAAACAATCTTATAGGAGTTTACGCAAGACCTGGGAGTTGTGAAGGAACGATAGATGTTTGTTTGGCTTGCAGAATCTATGGATTTATCCAAACTTGGTTCGTCGACAAGAGAAATTCTGAAATGCGTGTGAGGATGACCGAGTGTTAGAATGCGAGATTTGCTAAATAGTATACAAGGTAATGATTTGGGTGCGTGATGAATTGATCACCATACCGACTTACTCTTATTATTCGCCTTGCTATATGGGATGGTAAATCTGAGTGACTTGCCTATAGTAGAGAGACGACGATATTAAACCTTGTTAAACCTTAGAATGGTATAAGAATTTTTCCCTTGTACACGGCAGCTTTTTGCCAACCGTAGGATATGTGGTGAGGATCAACCCAGACCCATTTCCTGCAGGAGAAACCATAAATGGTTGACCACCATGAGATATCGATAGTTGTTTAGTACTGGCGCCAGACCCATCAGCTAAGAAGACCCAGTCTCGGAATAACCTTACCAAGATGAAAGGACAGAATAATTGTGGTAAAGGTTATGCCACTACCGGAAGAGCCCAGAGAAGGAATTATCCTTATGATCTGAGAAGACCGGCCCTGTCAAGAATAAGGATGGATTATATGAGTTTTGATGGAACTGTAACCATGCTTCTAAGGGTGGTAGCACCCTAGACCCCGGTGATGATTCATGGATTTTGAGGAGACCCCCAAACACTAACCTTTTTCTTGCTAGCCTCTCCGAATCTCGAGGACGAGATTCATTTTAAGGGTGGTAGGTTTGTAACATCCCAAAATTCTAAATTTTGGAATGTTATAATAAATAGATAGATTGATTGTTTGATTGTTGTGTGATTGATTGAGTGAAATTCAAAACTTTTTGAAAGTTAAATGAGAGGGAATAAAAGGACTTTCCCAAACTTTCATATTTGCTTTCTGATCTCCATGAATTCAAATTCTTTTCAAAGACAAAACCCTTGAGCGAAAACGACATGAATTCTTCCATTTAAATTAAATGAAAGGTTATTTGAAAATAATTGAATTTCATTTGGAAATATTTCAATTCATAAACTTCATGCAGCTCAATGATTTTCATGAGAGAAGATAAAATGACTTCTTCAAATTATATGAAATATGAGTTGGGAGTTTCAAAGAATTAAATTCAAAGTTCTTTTGAATTTATTTTCAATTTGGAGTTATTTGAGTTTTATTCAAATTATTTTTCTCCAAAAATAAAATATATGGAAATTAGGGTAACATGATTCCCTACAATAGAAAATTGGAGAGAAATAAATTTGAAATCATTTTGATATTTTTAAAATGATTTTTATTGCATTTTATTAGACCAGTAGCAGTCTTTGAATTATCTGGTTTTGTGTGTATTTTATTTAATGCTAGAAAAATGTTCATGTCGTAGAAAATCTTTTTCTGAAAATTTTGATATATTATATGCCAATATAATATTTTTATATATTTTTCTTTTATTATTTTATTTTTCTAGAAATGTTTTTTTTAAACTCCCTCTTCGCCGACTGGGCCGGCCCAGCTCCCTGCCAAGCCGCGGCCCATCCCGCTCGTCTCCCGCTCGTCCCCGAGCTCGGGGCGGAGTCCGCCGCCCGCACGGCATTGCCGCCGCCTCCGTGTCGCCACCGGCCTCCTGTGCCCCCTCCTCCACGCCACCTCCCCCCTATAAAACCCGAGGCCCCGGGCCCCGTTCCTCTTTTTCCGCATCTCGCCGCCACTAGCGCCGCAAACCGCCGCCGCCGCCTTCTGTCGCTGCTGCTTCTCCTCCGCCCGCGCCGCCCGCTTGCTGCCGCCGCCGCCGCAGACCACCGCGCCGCGCAGCGGCGCCGCCGCGTGGCGCCACTGCCGACGCCCCCGCTCGCCGGAGCCGTCTGCCGCCGTTCGCTGGACTCGCCGGACCTGCCCTAGCCGCCGGATATCGCCGGTTTTTGCCGACCGACGGTTTCGTCGAACCGCCCGAACCGATAATAAAACCGACCTGTTTTCGTTTCATTTTTTATAAAACCTGTTATTTTTATTTACTAGCTATTTAGCGAACGTTCATTAGGTTAGGTTCAGCAGTAAACAGATTCGTCAGTTAGCGTTCGGCAGCGAATGTTTGTTCTGTAGATTTTTCCTTTTTCTTTTAGTTTCCGATTAGGGACCTATTCGTGATAATTTTCTTCACAGATTAGTCCCTGTATTTCAAACGACCACATCTTTTCGCTCGTATTTCCAAATCCAACGAAACCAATGCTCACGTCTTTGTTATGATCTCCTCTATCCAGATAAAGAACTTAAACATGTTTTTGAAAAGTTTAAAATTTGAATTAGATCAGATTTGAATTCAAACTTCGTTTGATCGTAACTTGAGTTTCGTAGCTCCGTTTTAGTTGATTCTTTTTGCAAATCGAAGCTCTTGACCTAAACTTTCTGATAAGGCTAAATTCACATAATTTTGGTAATGGTAGAAATTGTTTTATGTTGCAAGAGTTATTTGCTTGGTTTGATGTTTTCCGAATTGTCTTCTTCGATCTTTCTGATCTTTTGAGTGATTGCTTATGTGTGGTTACTATTGCTTGATTACGATAGATTGACCGGAGTGTGATGAGTAGAGATATCAAGATTTTTGAGTGCGAATCATCTTCATCAACGTTGCAGGCAAGTTCACACTTTGATCATATTCCTTCATACCCAGTTTTATGCATTAGTTTCACACTCAAACATTGCATGAGTAGGATTGATAACCTGTGGGTATTGGGAAGTAGTTGATGAGGTAGGAACCTATTGCCTTGCATTCAAACCTTGGGAGTTACTATTACGTTATGCTTATAGTGCCATGCTATGCTCGTAGACGTGGATTGGGTATTGAGAGTATCCATGACAGTTGTGAGATTGTTAATTAATGGTTTACTTAAGATGGCAACTTAAACACACATCTGGGTGGATTGAGGCACCTGGGTATTCTCGGATTGCCTGTCTAGGCACCGGGGTAGACCAGGATTGCCTGTTTTTTTATGGACCGCCACCCAGGCTCAAAGGGATCATGAGATTATTCATACTAGAAACTTCCGTGTGTAGCCACAAGCTATTATGGGCTCTAGCATAGTTGATTAAGTTGTGTGAACTCTTACAGGGTCGACTAGCAGATGTCGGGGAAAGTAGGTGTAACGGTCTATCCATCGTAAGGTGCTAGCGCTTCTGAAAGACTATGTCTCAGTCATCTGTCTTCTCAAACACCATGTAGTGCGAGAAACCAAACGGAGGCGATCGAGTCTTGTGGGGAAAAGTGCGCAAACCTCTGCAGAGTGTATAAACTAATCATGGTTAGTCGTGTCCCCGGTTATGGACATCTTGAGTATCTAATACTTGGATTATCATGTGAATCTTATCACGTTACTTTAAATTAATATTGTTGGGTTTTAATGATGTTACTTAATTGGGATTGAGAATGCTGTCAACCATTCTCAATATTTAACAACCACCATGATAGTTAAATAAAAGTTATTCTTTTGCAGTAGGGAAAAATTGGCTTTTCGCAAAAACCTTATAACCATAGAGCTTTTCCACCAGCCAAATATGCATGTAGTGATAACCATTGTTCATCATTCTCTATTGTGTGAATTTGCCAGTACATTCAATGTACTGACCCTTTGTGGCTGCAATGTCTCATGTTGCAGGATTATCTTACGATGAGTAAGTGATACGTTAGGGTTACGATTTCTACACTCAACTTTGCCGTTGGTGTTGATGGGAATCCACAACCTTGTTACTTCCGCTATTTTGGATTGAGGTAGTAGTATTTACATTACTTTATACATGTGATTTACCTCTGTTATAAATCCTCGAGTACTGTGTGTGTCAACATACCGATCCAGGGATGAAACTTAAGCATAGAGACTTGATCCATTCGGGTCGGGTCACTACGACTTAAGAACTCCGGTTGGCAAAAAGAACCAAATCAAATGAAGCAATGAAAGACAAACGGCAAAAGAAACAAGCTTCATTTACTATTCTGGATCTAGGGCAAATTTTACAGAGGCAAAAACTTGTTTGAGTTGGTTAAACGGAAAGAGGGTTTCGAGACGAAACTCCAGGGGCTTGAATCGGCTGATTCCGATAAATGAGTGAAAAGTTATACTAGAACGAAAATCAGATTAGGGATCGCGATCCGAAAAATCGCGGATTTAATCCGAGAAAAGAAAAACGACGAACAGATTAACGAATGAACGTTCGTTATCTGGATCTAAATGATGAACGAGTTCGTTAAACGAACGAACGAGCGAATGCTCGCTAAATAAATAAACCGGAAAAACCGATCTATCTAAAAAACGAATCTAAAAAAACTGAAAAAAACGGACGGAAAACCGAACGGTTTTCTCGAGGAAAACCGCCGGTGGCGGGGCAGCAGTCAACCTCCGGCGGGGCAGCGGCTTTGGGCGGCAGCGGCGTAGGGCGATGGCGCGGCTCCGGCGGCGGGGCAGTGCGGCGGCAGGGCGGTGGCGAGGCGCACGAGGCGAGGCGGTGGCTGCGGCGATGCGGCGATGTGGCGGCGTCGGGGGCTCGGGTTTGGGGCGGCTCGGGCTGGGCTCCCCAACTTATAAAGGCCGGCCGGGCCAGGTTTCCGGGTCGGACACGGCTTGGTACGTCGGTTCGACTTTAAAAAACATTACGCTCAGAAAAAAACAAAAGAAATACTAAACGAACACCAAAAATCCCAAAACAAATTTCCCCGGCTTCTGAAATCAAGCCGCACAGGATGAACATTTATTTGGGGCCTAAATGCAATTTTGAAAAACACGCATTTTTCTTAAATTCAAATAAAATAGCAAATAAAACCAAAATAAAATCTTATTTGATTTTTTATTAAATCCTCAATATTTCTTTATTTTGGGAAAGTCATTTTATTCCCTCTCTCATATTTTTGTAATAGAAATAATTGAAGATAAAATAAATAAAATCAAATGATCCTATTTTCAAAATTTGAGAAAACTCAAATATGAAAATAACGAAATCCCCAACTCTCTCCGAGGGTCCTTGAGTTGCGTGAAATTTCTAGGATCAACCAAAATGCAATAAAATATGATATGCAATGATGATCTATTGTATAACATTCCAAATTGAAAATTTGGGATGTTACAGATAAAGTGAGTCCATCAACTCCAACAGCATAGCTAAGTGCACGACAAACGACCTATGGCACCTTACTCATCGTCTGAAAAGTCTGCAACATGATACGTTGTAGCCCGAAATGGGTCAGCACATGGAATATGCTAGCATAGTAACACAGTGGAGCAACGAATAGAATGAATGCTATCACTACATGCAATTATGGCTGGTGGAGGCTCTATGGTTATAATGTTTTGCGAAAAGCCAATTTTTCCCTACAACAAAGGAATATATTTTATTTAACTATCATGGTGGTTGAAACATTGAGAAGGTGCCTCCAACTCAATCCCAATTAAAATAATCATTAACATCCCAACAAATTAATTTAGAGTGATGAGATCAAATCAATAATTCAAGTACCAGATACTCAGGATGTCCATAACCGGGGACACGGCTAACCATGATTAGATTATACACTCTGCTGAGATTTGCGCATTTTCCCCCAAAAGAATCGATCTCCTCCGTTGGATTTTTCGCACTACATGGTGTTTGAGAAACGGATGACCGAGACACAATCTTTCATAAGCATTAACTCTAACCGTGGGTAGACAGTACCATCCTACATCCCCTACATCTGCTAGCCTACCACTGGAAGAGGTCATGCAACATACTCAACTATGCTAGAGCCCATAATAGCTTGTGGCTGCACATGAAAGTTTCTAGCTTGAATAATCTTATGATCCCTTTGAGCCTGGGTGGCGGACCGTAGGATGATCACTCGGGTACTCCGGGATATCCTAGGACAACACTCGATTCTCCAGGTGCCCACAAGCAATCCACCCAGATGTGTATTAAAGTTGCCACCTTAAGTTTAACCATTAATTAACAAACTCACATCTGTCATAGATACTCTCAAACCCAATCCACATCTATGAGCATATCATGGCAATATAAGCATAACGTAGAAGTAACTCCCAAGGGTTTGATCATAAAATAGGTAATAGATTCTACCTCATCAACTACTTCCCAGACCCACATGTTAAGAGATCCTACTCATGCAATGTTTTGGGTTGTAACTAATGCATAAAAACTGGGTAAAAGGGATAAGTTACTTGCCTTGCCGACGGTCCGCAAAACCTAGTGACTCGTAGTAGCACGCATCGCACTCCGGGAATTCTATCGCAAACAAACAATAACATACATAAGAAATCAAACAAGGATGAACGGGTAAAACTCAAATAAGAAGATCTAATGAGAAAGTTCAACTGAAGAGCTCCAGTTTGCAAAAAGAATCAAATCAAACGTAGCAACGAAACTCAAACTACGAAAGAAACAGGGCTTCGAGACAAATTTTACAGTACCAAAATCCTGTTCAAGTTGGTTAAACAGAAACAGGGCTTCGAGACAAAGATCTAGGCGTTTGTTTCACCTGATTTGGATAAACGAGCGAAAAGATAAGCTAAAACGAAGATCAGGGCAGAAATCACGATCGAAAATAATCATGGAAAAACCCCTGGAAAGAAAAACAAGACAAACAGGCTAACGAACGAACGTTTGCTGTCTGCGGCTAACTGACGAACAGCGTTCGTTAAAACGAATGAACGGACGAGCGTCTGCTAAATAACTAAACAGAGAAAAACCGAACCGAAATAAAATAAAACGTATCTAGGTTTTTTTTAAAGCGGGGTTTTTACCTAAAACCGAAAAAAACGACGTCTCAGTTCGGGTCAGGTCGGCGACGGCTCCGACGACGTGTGGCGCGGCTCCGGCAAGGCGAGGCAGCGGCGGCGGCGAGCAGCGTGGATGAGCGGCAGCACGGAAGCGGCGGCGGCATAGCACGACAGTGGTGGCGAGCGGGCGCGGCGGGTGGCGTGGCACAGAGCGGCGGCAGGCGGCGTGGGGCTGGCATGGGCAGGCGGCGGCGGCGGCAGCTCGGGGCTCCTGGGGGGCCCCGGATGGGCTTTTAAAGGGGGGTCGAGGTGGTGGCGGTGACTTGGGGAGGGGGTCGGCGCGGCGGGCGCGGCTCGGACTCCTCCAAGTCCGGCGGCGACACGGGATGTGGAGGGCAGCATGGCAGCTGGGCCAGCTGGGCCTCGGCTCGGTTCGGTCCGGCGGGGAGTTATTTTTTCAAACAGGTTTCACCGGAAAAATCCTAGAAATAAAAATAAAAAACTAAAAATGCCATAACAAATTTTTGCTGTCTAAATAAAATATTTCGAAAAGGATGAACATTTTCTTGGCCTAAAAATGCAATTTTTAAAATATGCAAATTTTCCTAATTCAAATAAAATTGCAGAAAAATCCAAATAAAATTACTTATTTAATTTTAATATTTTTCCTCTAAAATTTCATTTATTTTGGAGAAGTCATATTATCTCCTCTCATATATTTTTATTAGAAATATTTTTGAAGAGAAAAATAATTAAAACCAAAATTATCCTCGTTTTGATATTTGAGAAAAATTCAAATGTGAAAATGATGAAATCCCTAACTCTCTCCGTGGGTCCTTGAGTTGCTTAGAATTTCGAGGATCGCGAAACGAAATGCAATAAAATATGATATGCATGAATGATCTAAGCATAACATTCCAAATTGGAAATTTGGGATGTTACAAACCTACCCCCTTAAGATGAATCTCACCCTCGAGTTTCGGGTTGGCTAGAAAATAGGTGTGGGTGGTCTTTGCGTAGATCATCCTCTCATTCCCAAGTGGCTTCATCCTCGGTATGGTGGCTCCACTGAACCTTGCAAAACTTTATAACCTTGTTGCGAGTAACTCGGGTGGCAAAGTCGAGAATCTTGACTGGTTTCTCCTCATAGGTCAGATCACTGTCCAACTAAATTGCTTCCTGCGGAACTGTATCTCTCAAAGGGATATCGGCCATCTCTGCATGGCACTTCTTCAACTGGGAAACATGAAACACATCATGAACTCATGACAGTCCTTCGGGTAACTCCAACTTGTAGGGTACCTCTCCCATACGTTCCAAAACTCGGTATGGTCCTAGAAATCTCGGGGCTAACTTTCCCTTGACTCCAAATCACTTGACTCCTCAGAGCGGTGACACACAAAGATATGCTCTGTCTCCTACTTCATAGACTACCTCCTTGCATTTTGAGTCTGCATAGCTCTTCTCTCTGGACTGTGCTACCTTCAGTCTATCTCGAATCAGCTTAAGCTTCCCTTCTGACTCTTTGATCAAATCTGGTCCAAACAACTGACAGTCTCCAACTTCATCCCACATTAACGGTGTCTTGCACCTTCGTCCATACAGGGCTTCGAACGGCGCCATCTTCAAACTGGCCTGGTAACTATTGTTGTATGAGAACTCCGCGTAGGGCAAGTTGTCATCCCAACTAGATCCATAATCTAGCACACAAGCTCTCAACATGTCCTCCAGAATCTGATTGACTCTCTCGGTTTGTCCATCTGTCTACGGATGAAAGGATGTACTGAACTCTAGCCTAGTACCCAAAGTCTAGTGCAGCTGGTGCCAAAACTTTGAAGTAAACTGTGTTCCTCTATCTGATACGTTGGTCCTCGGAACTCCGTGCAGACATACGATCCTGGTCATATATATCTTGGCCAACTTCACATTGGTATAGGTGGTTTTCACTCGGATAAAGTGAGCTACTTTGGTCAAGCAGTCCACTACTACCCAGATAGAATCATATCCTGATTGGGTCCTGGGTAATCCGGTGATAAAATCCTTGCCAAGCTTGTCCCACTTCCATTCGGGTATAGGCATAGGCTGCAGCAATCCTGCTGGCTTCTGATGTTCTGCCTTCACTCTCTAACATACATCATATATGGCTACATACTCGGAAATATCCTTCTTCACACCAGTCCACCAGAAATGCTCCTTCAAATCAAAGTACATCTTGGTGTTTCCGGGGTGTATCGAGTATGGCGAGTCATGTGCTTCCTGTAGTATCAACTTCCTGATCCCTGCATTATCGGGCACATAAATATGGTCCTCAAACCACAAGGTGTCGTGCTCATCCTCACGAAAACCTTTCGCTTTTCCTTTGCTCATTCGCTCCTTTATTTTAGCAATTTCCTTGGCATCCTTCTGAGCTTCATGAATCTTTCTCAACAGGGTTGACTAAACTTCCATTGCTGCAACAAAACCTCTAGGAACAATCTCCAAACGAAGCTCCTTGAGATCTTCGGCTAACTCCTTTGGCAATCCTCCTGTTAAGAGAGTATTGACGTAACTCTTCCGGCTCAAAGCGTCTGCTATGACATTGGCCTTTCCTGGATGATAGTGCCGCTTCATGTCATAATCCTTTGTAAGCTCCAACCATCTCCTCTGCCTGAGATTCAGCTCCTTCTGTGTGAAAATGTTCTTCAAACTCTTATGATCCATGTACACATCACAACGGTTTCTAATAAGAAAATGTCTCCAGGTTTTGAGTCCATGCACTACATCTAATAACTCCAAATCATGTGTGGCTTAATTCAACTCATGCGGTCGAAGTTGACGTGAGGCATATGAAACAACTCTTCCGTCCTGCATAAGTACTCCTCCAAGTCCTAAGCGTGATGCGTTGCAATACACTTGGAAATCTTTGCGTATATCTGGCAGAATCAGCACCAGGGCTATAGTCAGACGTTTCTTCAACTCCTGGAAACTTGCTTCACATTCTTTAGTCTAATGGAACTTGGTGTCCTTCTTCAACAGCTCTGTCATGGGCTTTGCAATCTTACAGAAATTCTCAATGAATCTCTCATAATATCTCGCAAGTCCTAGAAAACTGCGGATCTCTCCAACTGAGGTGGGTGCCAACCACTAAGTGACTGGCTGAACCTTAGTAGGGTCTATTGCTATACCTTCACCTGATATAACATGTCCAAGAAATCCAACTTCCTTCAACCAAAACTCACATTTGCTGAACTTGGCATACAACTAATGTTCCCTGAGCTTCTCAAGAACTAATCACAAATGCTCATTGTGCTCCTCTTCATTCTTCGAGTATACCAAGATATCATCAATGAACCCCACTACAAACTTATCCAAGAACTCCATAAACACCTTATTCATCATGCTCATGAAATAGGCAGGGGCATTAGTCAATCCAAATGACATAACCGTGTACTCATCAAGCCCATACCTTGTGGTGAAAGCTGTCTTAGGTATATCTTTTTCTCGAATCTTCAACTGGTGGTATCCTGATCGCAGGGTCGATCTTCGAAAATACTTTAGCTCCTTGCAACTGATCAAACAAATCATTGATCATCGGCAGTGGGTACTTGTTCTTGATTGTCACTTCATTCAACGCATGATAATCAGCAACCATCCTCAATGATCCATCCTTTTTCTCAACCAGCAGCACTAGGGCTCCCCATGGTGATGAACTTCGTCGAATGTAACCTTTCTCCAATAACTCCTTGATCTGCTTCTTAATCTCCTCCAGATCATTCGCGGGCATCCGGTATGGTCTCTTCGATATCGGTCCGGTGCCTGGCAATAGCATTATCAAAAACTCAATATCACGATCTGGCGTCATGCCTGGTAATTCCTTTGGAAATACATCAAGGTAATCCTTCACTACAGGCATTTCTTCCTGAACAACTCCCGTGAGGGAATTTACGTGAGTACTCTTAGGAGTATGCCTGGATACATACTTAATCCTTTTTTCCCTCCGGGGTGGTGAGTAGAATTGACCTACTGGCGCAATCAATGTTTCCTCCATACTTTGATAACCAATCCATCCCCAGTATCACATCCAATCCTTGGGATTCCAAAATTATTAGGTCCGAGGGGAAAACATGGATGCCAATGGTTAAGGGTAACCGGTCGCACCATCCGCTGGCCATATACTCTACACCGGGTGAGCTCACTAGTAAAGGTGTCCTAAGGGATAAGGTGGGTAACTTAAACTTGTCCACAAATCCCCTTGAAATGTATGAATGTGATGCACCAGTATTAAAAAGAACGAGAGCGGTAAATGACTTAACCAAAAACTTACGAATGACTGCATCTGGCTGCTCTTCAACTTCCTCCACATTCACGTGGTCCACTTGTCCCTTGTTGAAAGGGTTGGGCTTCTTCCCAGAGCTTCCATTGCCATTTCCATTCTTTGCTTCAGAACACTCAGTGGCATAGTGTCCGGTCTTCCCGCACTTGAAACAAGTGATGTGGCTTAACTCCTTCTTGGTAGGCGTGCTTGGGTTAGAGCGGTTCTAGTTGCTGCCTGCTCCACTCCCATTTCCATTCCTAGGGACATGGTGGTTATGCGGAATTCCTCCATTGTGGTTATGGCCTCCATGGTTATGAGAAAATCCTCTCGGGTTCGGGGTAAAACGAGGCTTCTACGATGCTCCTAAATTGTACTTTCCTTGCCCATACTTCCTCTTGCGGCTCTCAATCTGCTGCTGCTTCCCTTCAATCATAAGAGCCTTATCTACCAACTCCTGGTAGTTGTTGAATGTTGCCACCATCAACTACATACTCATCTCATCATTCAGCCTTTCCATAAACTTCTCATGTTTCGCGGCATCTATGGCCACGTCATCTGGGGCATAACGAGCTAGCTTGCTAAACTCCTCCACGTACTGCCCTACAGTACAGTTTCCCTGGCGTAAGTTGTGAAACTCACGCTTCTTCATACTCATAGCTCCAGTTGAGACATGAGTAGTGCAGAATGCTTTCTGAAACTGCTCCCAAGTAACATTGGCTATGGGGAAAGTGGTGTAATTCTCCCACCATGCGGCTACGGGTCCATCCAATTGGTGTGCGGCAAAACGCACCTTCTCAGCATCTGTGCAACCGGCAGTGGTTAACTCCCTTCCAATCCTGCATAGCCAGTCATCCGCAACTATGGGCTCAGTGCTACTGGAAAATACCGGTGGTTGTAACCTCAGAAAATGGGCTAAGTTGTCAACTGGAGGTGGTGGCGGTGGGTTGCTGTTATTGTTGTTGTTGCCCTGATTCTGAACTAGCAACTACATCAATGTATTCTGCTGCTGGATCAAATGAGTGAGCTCCAGTGGGAAGACAAATTCAGGGTCACGTCTCAGAGGCATCTGATGTGTTTAGAGGGGCGAGATTAGAATAGAAAGAGGTCTAAGGAGAAAAATCACTACCCATATGCACATGAGACAAACACAATCAAATCACATCACTCAATCAATCAAGCAAGGGCATACAAATGGGTCTAGAACTATTGTTACAGTGCTCGTACTACTAATATATACATGGGGGAATACTACTAATCATATGGTGGTCTACCAGAAATTTTGATCGGTGGAAGATTCCATGATATTTGCTCCAGCTTCGTCTACATAATCATCATCACTGGGGTCGGAGTCGGTGTCGTCGATGATGATGTAGTCTTCAGAATGAATTTCCTTACGTTCGTCGTCTCCTCCTCCTGGCGCGGGGTCTCCCATGAACCCATGAAAACTCCTAGCTTCCTGGTCAGGTCGTCATTCATGTCCAGTAGTATCATCATTTCCTCCTCATATCCATCGCGTGTAGACTTGAGTTCCTCTTCTAGCTCTATGATCATGGTCATAGCCTTCTTCAAATCTATCATGCTTGTGCACATCTAGTTCTCCTGGCGACAAATGTGATGATTTAACTCCTAGATGAAGGCTGCAATGGACCTGTCATTCCTGGTGTTGATCATCTCCCATTGCCCATCTCGGCACCCACATATCTGGTAGATAGTGTCCTTAAGCTCGTTGTGATAAACTTCGCCGATGCATCCCATGGCGATGTGGGCTGCCATGCTCCTTCCTAGACTCCAGGTTGGTCCATCAAAGGAAAACTCTATGGGCTCAGTGACTGGCGTGAATGTCCTTCCTGGAACTTGAACCCGAATCCTTCAACGCTCCTCTTCTGGTAAAGTGGTGGTGTAGGTCCTGGTGAAGCTTGGTATTCCGATGTTCAGGTACCTAGTGACTTCCTTCAAGTGTCGTCCAAAGGGTGTGTCTTCATCCGGCTGTGTAAACTTGTTCCTTGAGTCCGCCATCCTAAGGAGTAGAAAATGGAGAGGAGTCAGAAATGAGTAGAGAAGAGTGCCCTATGGCTCATCTTAGTTGTCGTGTCCTGCATTCAGTGTGTGCTCTGATACCATCTTGTAGCGACCCGACCTTAGACGGTCAAGTCTCTGTGCTTCGGTGTCATCCCTGGATCGGTAATGCTGACACACACAGTACTCGAAGGATTTATAACAGAATAGCAATCACACACTTATTACATCGAAAGTCTCAAAAGAGAACTTATTACAATAAATATGACTTAAGGCCATCTAAATAAGATAACAGCGGAAGGCTTAGAAGATAAAGTGAGTCCATCAACTCCAACGACATAGCTAAGTGCACGACAAATGACCTATGGCACCTTACTCGTCGTGTGAAAAGTCTGCAACATGATACGTTGCAGCCCGAAACAGGTCAGCACATGGAATATGCTGGCATAGTAACACAGTAGAGCAATGAACAGAAAAAATGCTATCACTAGATGCAATTATGGCTAGTGGAGGCTCTATGGTTATAATGTTTTGCGAAAAGCCAATTTTTTCCTACAACAAAGGAATATATTTTATTTAACTATCATGGTGGTTGAAACATTGAGAAGGTTCCTCCAACTCAATCCCAATTAAAATAATCCTTAACATCCCAACAAATTAATTTAGAGTGATGAGATCAAATCAATAATTCAAGTACCAGATACTCAGGATGTCCATAACCGGGGACACGGCTAACCATGATTAGATTATACACTCTGCAGAGGTTTGCACACTTTTCTCCACAAGACTCGATCTCCTCCGTTGGATTTCTCGCACTACATGGTGTTTGAGAAACGGATGACCGAGACACAGTCTTTCAGAAGCATTAACTCTAACCCTGGGTAGATAGTACCAACCTACATCCCCTACATCTTCTAGCCTACCACTGGAAGAGGTCATGCAACATACTCAACTATGCTAGAGCCCATAATAGCTTGTGGTTGCACATGGAAGTTTCTAGCATGAATTATCTTATGATCCCTTTGAGCCTGGGTGGCGGTCCGTAGGATGATCACTCGGGTACTCTGAGATATCCTAGGACATCACTCGATTCTCCAGGTGCCCACAAGCAATCCACCCAGATGTGTATTAAAGTTGCCACCTTAAGTTGAAACATTAATTAACAAACTCACATCTGTCATGGATACTCTCAAACCCAATCCACATCTACGAGCATAGCATGGCAATATAAGCATAACCTAGAAGTAACTCCAAGGGTTTGATCATAAAATAGGTAATAGGTTCTACCTCATCAACTACTTCCTAGACCCACATGTAAGAGATCCTACTCATGCAATGTTTGGGTTGTAACTAATGCATAAAAACTGGGTAAAAGGGATATGATCAAAGTGTTACTTGCCTTGATGACGATCCGTAAAACCTAGTGACTCGTAGTTGCACGCTTCGCACTCCGGCAATTCTATCGCAAACAAACAATAGCATACATAAGCAATCAAGCAAGGATGCATGGGTAAAACTCAAATAAGAAGATCTAACTAGAAAGTTCAACTGAAGAACTCCGGTTTGCAAAAAAAATCAAATCAAACGGAGCAACGAAATCAAACTATGAAAGAAACATGATCTATTTACTAATCTGGACTAAAGTCAAATTTTATAGTACCAAAATCTTGTTCAAGTTGGTTAAACAGAAAGAGGGCTTCGCCACGAAGATCTAGGCGTTTGTTTAACCTGATTTGGATAAACGAGCGAAAAGATAAACTAAAACGAAGATCAGGGCAGAAATCGCGATGGAAAATAATCTCGGAAAAAACCCTGGAAAGAAAAACGAGACGAACAGGCTAACGAACGAACGTTCGCTGACTGCGGCTAACTGACGAACAACGTTCGTTAAAACGAACGAGCGGATGAGCGTCCGCTAAATAACTCAACCGGGAAAAAGCGAACCAAAATAAAATAAAAACGCATCTAGGGTTTTTTTTAAATCGGGGTTTTTACCTAAAACCAAAAAAGGCAGCTCAGATCGGATCGGGTCGGCGGCGCCTCCGGCGAGGCGAGGCAGTAGCGGTGGCGAGCGGGCGGTGGGTGGCTTGACGCACACCGGCGGCAGGCGGCGGGTGGCTTGACGCACACCGGCGGCAGGCGGTGCGGGGCTGGCGTGGGCAGGCGGCGGCGTCGGTGACTCGGGGCTCTTGGGGCGCCCGGGATGGGCTTTTAAACGGGGGGGCGAGGTGGCGGCTGCGACTGGGGGAGGGGGTCGGCGCGGCGGGCGCGGCTCGGACTCCTACGAGTCTGGCGGCGACACAGGACGGGGAGGGCAGCGCGGCAGCTGGGCCAGCTGGCCTCGGCCCAGTTCAGTCCGGCGGGGATTTTTTTTTTAAACAGGTTTCCCCGGAAAAATCATAGAAATTAAAATAAAATCTAAAAATGCCAAAACAAATTTTCACCGTCTAAATAAAATATTTAGAATAGGATGAACATTTTCTTTTCCTAAAAATGCAATTTTTAAAATATGCAAATTTTTCCTAATTCAAATAAAATTGCAGAAAAATCCAAATAAAATTACTTATTTGATTTTAATATTTTTCCTCTAATATTTCATTTATTTTGGAGAAGTCATATTATCTCCTCTCATATATTTTTATTAGAAATATTTTCGGAGAGAAAAATAATTAAAACCAAAATGATCCTTGTTTTGATATTTGAGAAAAATTCAAATATGAAAACGATGAAATCCCCAACTCTCTTCGTGGGTCCTTGAGTTGCTTAGAATTTCGAGGATCGCGTAATGAAATGCAATGAAATATGATATGCATGAATGATCTAAGTATAACATTCCAAATTGGAAATTTGGTATGTTACAATTTCTTAGCATGGAAATGAAAAATTTGCACGAAAATATTAGTGAGTAGGAGATACTGTTCGCGCTGGTCATGGAGGAAGTCGGTGAGGCCTGCATTCTCGGCAAAGTAATAAAAGTCATCATATATTTCGGTAGCTCTCAAGAACACATCACAAGGCCATTCGCACGGCCGAACCTCCGTAGTGCGAGGAAGATTGTATTTCGGCTTTTTATTCTCCTCATTCTGCTTATCCTTCGAGCTTCGGCTCGAAGAGCCTCTCAACAATCTCTTCAACATTTTCTTCCTCTGAAAATTTCTGAAATTTTTAGTGACTCACGATGAAAGTGAACCAGACTCAACAAGATTGATATCAACTACTCCCACAGGTGCCTACAGGCTATATCATGCATTAAAACTACTTTGGACCATATAAATTTGTCATGCAAGCTCAAGAACATGGTCACCTTAGCAGCAAAAATTTGCAATAAATAAAGCACTAGAACCAAAACTAATTGGACCATTGGGGGAGTCACATACCGAAGAACAATCCCCAAAACAGTTTTGTGAATGGAGCTTTGAGCAGGGAGATCGAAAATGGCAGCAAGATGAGCTAGAACACGGGTTTGAGCTATGGGATGATTTTTTATGGAGGAAGACGAAGTGTGTGGGTGCTGAAGTAAGTGGAGGGGGCCACGTGGGGCCCACGAGGCAGGGGCGCTCCAAAGGGGGGTGGGTGTGCCCTGCACCCTTGTGGCCAAGTGGTGGGTCCCCCTGGTGTGTTCTCAGTGCCAGAAAATCTTAAATATTCTACAAAAAATCATATTTCATTTTCAGGACATTTGGATAACTTTTATTTTTGGGGTATTTTTATTGCAAGGATAATTCAGAAAACAGACAGAAAATACTATTTTTGCTTTATTTAATCTAAATAGCAGAAAGTAAAAAGGTAGGTACAAAAAGTAGTGCTTTCTAACTTCATCCATCTCCTGCTCATCAAAAGGAATCCACTAACAAGGTTGATCAAGTTTTGTTAACAAACTCTTTCCGAATCGCATGAAACTGGAGATTTTTTGAATAACACTAGGTTACCTCAGCAGGGATATGCATGTCCCCAGCAATAAGAATATCATATTTCTTATTGACACTAGGAAGAGGGAATTCAAAACCTCCAATAGTAATCGTTGAAATTTTTCCAATAGAATTGATACAGTGGACTTGAGGTTGTTTCCTCGAAAAGTGTACCGTATGGTCATTACCATTAATATGAGAAGTGACATTGCCTTTGTTGCAATCAGTAACAGCCCCTACAGTATTTAAAAAGGGTCTACCAAGGATAATAGACATACTATCATCCTCGGGAATATCAAGAATAACAAAGTCTGTTAAAATAGTAACGTTTACAACCACAACAGGGACATCCTCACAAATACTGACAGGTATAGCAGTGGATTTATCGGCCATTTGCAAAGATATTTCAGTAGGTGTCAACTTATTCAAATCAAGTCTACGATATAAAGAGAGAGAGGCATAACACTAACACCGGCTCCAAGATCACATAAAGCAGTTTTAACATAGTTCCTTTTAAATGAGCATGGTATAGTTGGCACTCCCGTATCTCCTAGTTTCCTTGGTATTCCACCTTTAAAAGTATAATTGGCAAGATTGGTGGAAATGTCATCTTCTGGTATCTTTCTTTTATTTGTAACAATATATTTCATATACTTAGCATAAGGATTCATTTTAAGCATATCAGTCAAACGCATACGCAAAAAGATAGGACTAATCATTTCAGCAAAGCGCTCAAAATCCCCATCATCCTTTTTCTTGATTGGTTTAGGAGGAAAAGGCATGGGTTTCTGAACCATGCTTCCTAGCAACGAAGTCTCTCTTATCATAACGTTGGTTCTTTGATTGTGGGTTATTAAGATCAACAGCAGGTTCAATCTCTACATCATTGGTATTACTAGGTTGAGCATCAACATGAACATCATCATTATCACTATGTTCATGTTCATTACCAGATCGTGTTTCAACATCAGAAATAGAAATATCATTGGGATTCACAGGTGTGTCAACAACAGGTTCACTAGAAGCATGCAAAGTCCTATCATTTTTCTTTTTCTTCTTCTTAGAAGGACTAGGTCCATCAACATTAGTTCTTTGAGAATCTTGCTCAACTCTCTTAGGGTGGCCCTCGGGATACAAAGGTTCCTGAGTCATTTTACCCCCTCTAGTCACAACTCTAACAGCATTATCATTTTTCTTATTATTTAATTCATTGAGCAAATCATCTTGTGCCTTAAGCACTTGTTCTACTTGAGTGGTAACCATAGAAGCATGTTTACTAATAAGTTTAAGGTCACCTTTAACTCTAGACATATAATCACTAAAGTGTTCAACCATATAAGCATTATGTTTCAATTGTCTACCAACATAAGCATTGAAGTTTTCTTGTTTAATAATAAAATTATCAAACTCATCCAAGCATTGGCTAGTAGACTCATTACGAGGAATATCACCTTCATCAAATCTATAGAGAGAATTTACCTTTACTACATGCGTCGGGTTATCAAGACCATGTATTTCTTCAATAGGTGGTAAATTCTTAACATCTTCAGCTTTAATACCCTTTTCTTTCATAGATTTCCTCGCCTCTTACGATTCAGAACTGAGAAATAGAATACCCCTTTACTTCTGAGTTGGCTTAGGAGTTGGTTCAGGAAGTGTCCAATCATTATCATTAGTCAATATATTATTCAATAGCAATTCAGCTTTCTCAACAGTTCTTTCCCTGAAAACACAACCAACACAACTATCCAGGTGGTCTTTGGAAGTATCGGTTAGTCCATTATAAAAGATATCAAGTATTTCATTTTTCTTGAGAGGATGATCAGGCAAAGCATTAAGTAATCGGAGAAGCCTCCCCCATGCTTGTGGGAGACTCTCTTCTTCAATTTGCACAAAATTACATATTTCCCTTAAGGCAGCTTGTTTCTTATGAGTGGGGAAATATTTAGCAGAGAAGTAATAAATCATATCCTGGGGACTACGCACACAACCAGGAGCAAGAGAATTAAACCATGTTTTAGTGTCACCCTTTAGTGAGAACGGAAATAACTTAAGGATATAGTAGTAACGAATTTTTCCTCATGAGTGAATAGGGTGGCTATATCATTCAATTTAGTAAGATGTGCCACAACATTTTCAGATTCATAGCCATAAAAAGGATCAGATTCAACCAAAGTAAGTAACTCAAGATCGATAGAGAAATCATAATCCTTATCAGAAATACAGATAGGTGAAGTAGCAAAAGCAGGGTCATATTTCATTCTAGCATTCAAAGACTTTTCTTCTAGCTTAGCTAACACTTTCTTAAGATCATATCTACCTTTGCAAGCAAAAAGGTCTCTAGCAGTTTCTTCATCCATAACATAACCCTCAGACACATCACACAATTCATATCTAGGGGGGAATCTTCATCATCACTTTCATCAATATTATTTGTTTCAATAATTTCATTTTCTCTAACCCTAGCAAGTTGTTCATCAAGAAATTCACCTAATGGCACAGTATTATCAAGCATAGAAGTAGTTTCATCATAAGCATCATGCATAGCAGATGTGGCATCATCAATAACATGCGACATATTAGAGTCAATAACAGGTGCAGGTGTCGCAAATTTACTCATAACAGAAGGTGAGTCAAGTGTAGAGCTAGATGGCAGTTCCTTACCTCCCCTCGTAGTTGAGGGGAAAATCTTGGTTCTTTCATCTTTCAAGTTCCTCATAGTGATCAAAAGATATAAATCCCAAGTGACTCAAAGAATAGAGCAATGCTCTCCGGCAACGGCGCCGGAAAATAGTCTTGATAACCCACGAGTATAGGGGATCGCAACAGTTTTCGAGGGTAGAGTATTCAACCCAAATTTATTGATTCCACACAAGGGGAGCCAAAGAATATTCTCAAGTATTAGCAGTTGAGTTGTCAATTCAACCACACCTGAAAGACTTAATATCTGCAGGAAAATATTTAGTAGCAAAGGAGTATGGAAGTAACGGTAACGGTGACAAAAGTAACAGTAGTAGTTTTTGTAGCAATCGTAATAGTGTCAATGGAAAAGTAAATAAGCAAACATCAATATGTGAAAAGCTCGTAGGATGCGATTCCTCATGCAACTGTATAACATAGGGTGACACAGAACTAGCTCTAGTTCATCAATGTAATGTAGGCATGCATTCTGAATATAGTCATACGTGCTTATGGAAAAGAACTCGCATGACATCTTTTGTCCTACCGTCCCGTGGCAGCGGGGTCCTATTGGAAACTAAGGGATATTAAGGCCTCCTTTTAATAGAGTACCGAACCAAAGCATTAACACTTCGTGAATACATGAACTCCTCAAACTAGGGTCATCACTGGGAGTGGTGCTGATTATTGTCACTTTGGGGTTGCTGGATCATAACACATAGTAGGTGATTATTAACTTGCAAGATAGGACCAGGAACACACATATATTCATGAAAACATAATAGGTTCAGATCTGAAATCATGGCACTCGGGCCCTAGTGATAAGCATTAAGCATAGCAAAGCCATAGCAACATCAATCTTAGAACATAATGGATACTAGGGATCAAACCCTAACAAAACTAACTCAATTACATGGTAAACCTCATCCGACCCATCACCGTCCAGCAAGCCTATGACGAGACTACTCACGCACGGTGGAGAGCATCATGAAATTGGTGATGGAGGAAGGTTGATGATGATGATGGCGACGGATTCCCCTCTCCGGAGCCCCGAAGGGACTCCAGATCAGCCCTCCCGAGGAAGATTAGGGCTTGCCGGCGGCTCCGTATCATAAAACGCAATGAATCCTTCTCTCTAAATTTTCTCTCCCCGAACGTGAATATATAGAGTTGGAGTTGAGGTCGGTGGAGTCTCAGGGGGCCCATGAGGCAGGGGGCGCGCCCCAGGGGGGGCGCCCTGCACCCTCGTGGATAGGGTGTGGGCCCTCTGATGCTGATTCCTTCGCCCTGAACCCAATTAAATCATGCAAGGTAGAGTCCAAAACAAAGGGGAAAAGTGTTTGGAAAAGTAGATACGTTGGAGATGTATCAATACCTTATCTCTAGGTCCTGCAAGAAACAAAACTCGGCATCCTTATCCACCGCTGAAGCAAAATACAGTGCTGCCGGATCATGTTGTGCTCAATTACTTTGGATGACCCAAACTCTTAAAGATTATGGGATACATGTGAAACATGTTCCAGTGCTTTGTGACAATGAGAGTTCTATTAAGATTGCTCACAATCCCATGCAACATTCTCGAACTAAGCATATTGAAGTTCGTCATCATTTCATTCGTGATCATGTTGCTAAAGGAGACATCAATCTTAAGCATGTTCGTACTGACAAGAAATTGGCGGATATATTCACTAAACCGCTTGATGAAAAGGTATGTTTTTTGTTTGATAGGTGAATTAAACATCATCGATGCCTCAAACTTGGAATAGAGATTACACTTGGATGCATGCAAGGCATGAGCCTTTTGTGAATAATCCTTGATATTTCTCTTATGATGATGATCATTTATCTTGGATACATATATTTGCACCCTTGCATGTTATCTAACCCATGTAGGTACTTGGATGAACCTCAATCTATGAGATTGCAAACCAAGTATCCATGATTTGGTTGTTGAAATCAAGGAAGCACGAACTCACTCGACGCATGCATTGACTATTTCAGTATGTCAAATTTCATGATTGTCAATTTGGATACACAAGTGTTATTCCTTGCAAGACTAACCCATGTAGGAAGATGAACTTCAACTTCAAAGGATGCTTCCAAATCATGATGTATTACATCAACCTTGAGCATCCAACACATGTTCATCTACATGATCAAGATCAACATCACAACCCAAGGTATGTCATTCCATCGTAGAGAAGCTTTACTCCAATTCATGAGCTAAAGCAACTGAAAGAAGATGTGAATACATCAAAATTCTTAAATGAAAAATGGCAACCCCATTTTGAGCTTAACGATGAGTATGACCTATGATCAAGTGATCTCACTTGACTCCTAAGTCAATATACTCTAACATAGGTGACTTTGTCGCCGACCATCTCTAGATGAAATTCTCTAGTGCTCTTTTTTATATTGTATTTTCATTTGCATGTTTTCTTTCTATTGTGTTTCCCTTAAAAACTTCATCTAGATCTCTTTTGCCTTCTCTTTCATATGTCTCTTTATCTAAGTTTAATTCATTGCAAATCTTTATGAAAATTCCTTGCAAATCTTTATGCGATTCCATTTGCAAAGTGAGCTGAGTTGACAAAAATTTCTTCTGCGTTGAACTCGGTCTCACCGATCCAAGCCCATTGGCTAGACCGAAACACATGGTTTCCTTGTACACAGTTCATCGGTACAATCGACACGGACTAACTCGGTCTCACGGGTGAGCATCTTCTGTGGCTCTGATATCTTAGAGTCACCTATTGAAACCGCCCGGCGCCACTGATTTCATTGCCAAGAAAACATTTTTCCATCTTATATTGCCTATTTCTTTAGCTCCACTCAATGATTCTTTCCCTCTACCAGCATCTTACACTACACACTGCTTTGTCGTGACTCTCAAGGACCACACCTACTTGACTCGTGCTCCTGAAGTTGCTCTTCTTGGAAATTGATGTCAAAGGGGGAGAGAGAGAGAGAGCACATCAAATCTTATCAAATCAATGCTTATCAGGAGAGAGAGAGAGACAGAGCATATCTAAGCTCTCCTAAAGATGCATGTTATTAAGAGGAGAGAAGTCACATGTCTTTAAGAGGGGAAATACATGTTGGTATAATTGATTCATTTTTTCTCTAGTTTTAATTGATTTATCTTTGCTCTGATTTTATCTCACCCTACCTTCTCCCATTATCCAATATTAGATTCAGCGGGAGAAAGAGTCCATGTTTTAAGGGGAGAAAAATCCTTAGTGCCCATTGCAAATCTTTAAATCTTTGGCGACATGTCTATATCTGAACAAGGTACTCACTCTGTAGTACTGACCTATTACATGTCATCCCTGGTGAGCACATGGGTACATCATACATGACATTTCAGAAAAGTGCACAATTTCGTTGGAAAGAATTACTAAGCCGAATCAAGCAAACACATGGCCAGCTGAACGCTAACTTAAGTTCATACTATAATCTTGAATACATGGCTGAACTTTCATCTCCATTGTTGTTGGTTGAATTTAGGTATCACATGGAATAAATCCAACAACTTATGAGCTCTTGAAGCAACCAGTTTGGAGGAACAAGTTTGGAGAGAACAAGTTTCAAGTGAAGCTGGTGTTGTAAGTTTTTACCTATGATGTTTTGGTGTGCCACACCCATGTGGTGGAGAGATGGGGCTATAGGGGTACATCACCAGAAGCTACATCAAATTATCTTTCCAATTCAAAAAACCTCACATCATTTGGAGTTGTGAGTCAAAAGTTGTAGTCATTCTCGTGGAAGGTGTCCAGGTTGTCAAGGCTTCGCGAATTTTCCGAGGAGCTCTCCAACAACTCCCAAAGTTGGCTCCTTATTCCCCCAAGAAAGCCATGCAAACATGTTTACTTTTGAAACCATTTTCACACCTAGCCAAGGGGGGTTGTCCATGCTATAAAACCCCACCTCCCCCATCCTCTAGAAAAACCTTTTGTCAAACCATTCAGCTACAAGCTTATGCAGCAAGACTGCTAGAGAGACCCGAGAGATCTTGCTACCTTTGCCCTTGTGAGTTCATTCGGATTCGCGAGAAGGAGCATCTGGTTCCCCCTAGTTCGTGCTCTACGGTTCCGGCCGTTTTGTGTGGATTAGTCTCGATTTATGGTTCTGCATTGTTCGGACAGTGGGTTGGAGTTCTTGTAGCTACGACCAGCCTTCCCCAATGTGCGGGTTGCATCCAACCTTGGCAGGTATAAAGCTAGTTATCTCGGCTGCTTGCAGTTAGTGATCCCTCCTGATTCGATCCTACGACGTGAAGATCGGGCCACCCTTGGGTGTGAACTCGTTCATCGGGTTCCCACCTATCATCTGGCATTAGAGCCTTCGTTGACACGGTAGGATCTGATTTCCAAGTTTATCTTGCTATCGTCTCTTTAGATCGAGTGTTTTTCATGCTATATTTTCTGTCCTAGAAGTCCAAAGCCCCACCAAAAATAAACACAAGCCTTGTTGGTGCTGAGATCTTGTTGTTGCATACCTTGCATGTTCTTCATCTTTTAGATCTGCACCAAGTTCATCTTCGTAATTGCTTTCAGATTTGGTTGTTGTGCTTTCGAAAAAGAAAGAGAAAAAAAGAGTGGGAAAAAAAGAATCAATGAGAGAAAAAAAGAGTGGCAAAAAAGTCAAGAGAGAAAAAAAAGTGTTGTGTAAGATCCAAAAGTTTCAGCTTGGTAGAAAATTTCATAAGCTTGTGTGTTGTGTGTTTTTCAATCTTGGTGCAAAGGTGCAGTGCTACCTCTTGAGCACTGCGTTGGCTTTCCCTTGAAGAGGAAAGGGTGATTGATGCGGAGCATCCTACGGACATCACCATGTCAAGAGTCCATTCGGCGGGTGACATGTGCGACATCTACTTCACATACACAAAGGTGAATCATCTCCTATACACGTGCTCACTTGACCCCTTCGAGGATGGTATACTACTTGACACTCCACTCATGTGCATGCATAGGTATTGTCGGAACACTACGGACGACGAGGAGGAGTGAAAGCGCCAAGGAACAACTACACCATCCGTGAGGGAAGCCTGGAAGCGACAACGGAAGAAGACGGAGCTGCTAAAGCTATAGTGGCTGGACATCCGGGCTAGCGGTTGGAGATCCGGGCCAGAGGCCAGACCTCCGCTGCCTGTGCAGCCGCCCAATTGCTGCACCAACAGTCGGCCGAACAAGCCTCAGCGGCCGGACATCCGGCACCTCCCGACAGCCCGAACATTCGGCATGTCCCCCGGAAATCTGGCACCGACGTATCCAGAGAGCAATTGAACCTCCACTTCAGCCCAGACATCCGGCCGCGACCCCGGACATCCGGCTCGTCCCGAAGCCCCGGACATCCGGCCCCCAGCCCGGACGTCCGGCACCTGCACGTGCCTAACTGGGCCAAAGGCCCATGTATCCCCTCCTCACTTACCCCTTCATGGCTCTAGACTATATATACTCCTCCACCTCCTTCTAGTTAGGGTTAGCATTGGTTTAGCTCATATTTAGAGATAGAGCATTGCCCATCCACATCGGATCTACTCCACGAGAGAGACTACGGCCCCTCTTCGGAGAAGATCCACCTTGGATTCAAGACCCCCTCTTGGGCAGCCCCATCAAGACCTCCTCATGGAGAAGAACCGGTTACCCTATGTATCGTCCTTTGTTGGATTCGGATCTTGTATCTCTTTGTGTTTCGAGCATCTAGCACATGTGTGATCATTCTTGTTGGTTTTAGTGTTTCTCTCGTGTTTCCCCTCGTGATTCCCCTTGTTTTCCCCCCTCGTGTTCTTCGCGGGATCCATGCCTTTCATGAAAGATTGGTCGTATAGGGTTCCACCCTACATCATCTTGGTATCATGAGCCACGTTGATCATGATTTCGGAGCCACCCCCCCCCCTTGTTTTCTAGCCTAATTTTGCTGTTTTCTTCCCCAATTTCAAAAAACTCCACCAAAAATAGCCCCAAATTTTTTTGTGATTTGTTGGTGTGATGATGTTTCGTTGATTTTGATCCATGGATTCGTTGTGTCTTGAGCAGATATAGCTTCTCCCCAGTTTTCTCCACCTTCCGTCCACAAAATCCATCAAATTTTGCCCCCGAAATCAGCAATTTCTGCCCCAAATCGAGTTTCAAAGTCCAACTCCCGATCTGGAATCGTCGGGCCGGACATTCGGGCCTCCGGCCGGACATCCGGGCCACCTAGCCGGACATCCAGCTCCTGGAGCGCAATTCACACGCGGTTCTGGACATCAGGTCCCAGATTTCCGGCCCCGAGCCCGGATGTCTGGCCCCTAACATCTCGGCCATCCCCGTTTCACCGTTTTGGCCATAACTAATTCATCCAGAGTCTGATTTTCATGTTCTTTAGCTCGTTGAGAAGCTCTTGACACCCCCCTTCCCACAAAAAATACCACCAACATATTTTGAATCAATCAAATTTTGTGAATTTTTGCATCTTTGCCTAGGGCTTCTACCACATCATCCGCTACACCACCACCAACTTCCGCAACCTAACCAATTTTGTTCGCCATCACATTAGTGGTTGATTGAGGAGTGATTTGAGTCTCCTAAGGTGTATAGGCTACTTAGGGACGGTTGCTTCTTCATCAACCACCACCACCACTTCCTCATAGGCTTACCAACCATACACTCACGCCACCCCGACCTAACCCAATTTTGTTTGTGTTCCGAGTTGTGTCTCCTAAGGTGTTTAGGCTACTTAGGGACCGTGCTTCCAACTCCGACACCATGTATAGTCAACCACCTTACCCTCCACTTCCGCATTGCCTACTCGCAAAACCCATCATTGCATTACCGCAATCCCATTGATCTTCCACAACCACCACCGCATCTCGATACCACCATTTGACATTTGAGATTTTGAGTTCGCGGTTTTTCTGTTCCTAAGGTATTTCGGCTACTTAGGGACGAGTCTCCATCATCTTAGTATCTCCATCAAGATCACCGCCACTCATTATCACCGCGGAAGGTAACCTCCATATCATCTTGGTATCGTGGTATCCCTCCATTGTATATTCCCTTGCCATTGCATTGATAATCACTAGCCCATTTTGCTTCACTTGCCTATCAAGACTAGCCATTTGAGTATTGGCGGCAATGTTACTTGTGCACATTAGTGATCTACACCGTCCATTGCATACATACCATATCATTTTGGTATCGTATCATCTCGTGTGCCTCAAGTTTGTTCTTGCATATACACAATTGCTATCTTGGTTTGTGCATTGTGCAAAAGTGGCCATACACATACAAAAAAGAGGAAAAAAAGAATAATAAGCTTTTAAGCAGAAGAGAAAGAGCAAAGAGGCTTGTAAGCAAGTGCCATAGAATCGTACCCCATTGCATATAACATTGTCATATCCAATCAACTTGGATCATACCACCGGAACATCATATACATAACATACTTGGGATAGAAGTCATTGCATTCTTGTCTCGTATGGGTTGTGCACATGTGTCGTTGTCAGGACCCCGATTCCAAGTCACATCGATCTAGCCGGTAACACCTCATATCAAATTGCGGCCTCACGCACGGTATCCCCACGGGTGTCACCTTACCATGGCCCAGGACTGTCTACGCCTTTTGGCTCACGTATATGATAGTGTCGCTAGCATCCATATGACAGAGAACCCGGGCCGACATGGCTAGTTGTGAACCCAAAGCGGCACATACCTATGGAGACAGGCATACATCAATCACATCGAGCATGTCGGTCATCAGCGTGTGAATCCGGGCTGTAGCACTGGGCTAACAGGACTCCGGGAACCCGGGCTGTAGCAGGCTAGACAGGACTCCGGAAGTCACCGTGTGACATTTCCCCGAAGGGACAGACATAGGAACAAAGTGATACACATGCCGGCCAGTCAAGTGTCCTGAGCAGTAGTGTTGGGCTAGCAGGACTCTGGTGAACCGGGCTGTAGCGGACTACTATGGCCCAAGGAGCACTAGACTACATTTCCCCATAAGAGAGGCTGCCAAGAATAAACAACTAGATTGTCGGATCCCACACATACCAAGCATTTCAATCATACACACAATATGCTCGATATGTGCAAATACAACATGGCATCACAACAAAACTCTACAACTCAGGTACTTTATTTAAAGGCTCCAGAGAGCCATACATAACATGTTCATACAGGTAGGGGTCACATGACCCGACACTCAAGTCATACAAGCATACAAGCACATGCGGAAGCAAATAGTCTGAGTACAGACACTAGAAAGCAAGAAGGCTTCTCAAAGCCTATCTATCTACATAGGGCCCTCCATGGCCAGGATCACCACCTAGGTGGCAAGTCACTCATCGACATCGAGATCTACATAAAACCCATCGGAGGGGGTGGTGTTGTCGTCTGAAATCAGTAATTAACCAAACATGAGTACAAAGGTACTCAGCAACTCTTACATCAGAACCTACTATACCTGATCATTCTCAAGAAGGTGGTGGAGTTATTGCAGCAAGCTAGCTTTGACTCTTGACTAAGCTATCCTATGGGACACCACTAGTAAAATATTTTCCGCACACGAGTCCACTAATCACCAACACAATACTCCACCGAGGATCCTCCCTCGTCATCCTACGAGAGAGCCATCCTCGGTACTCACACTTATCTTGAGTCTTTTAGTAGTAACCATTAACTTGTCTATGAATTGTATAGGCAACCAAGTAGTCCTTTACCGCGGACGCGGCTATTAGAATAGATGATGTTAACCCTGTAGGGGTGTACTCCTTCATACATGCTCTCACCACTTACCATCGTTTACGCGACATGTACTCGGCAACCGTCAAGCGGAAGCCCAATGAGGGTGTCGGCCATGGCCTACCTAAACACTCAAGTCTCTAGTCCAGGTTTATCGCCTATCCAGGTTCCATCCGCAGGGAGTCCGGCCGAGGTTTCCACATACGGCCCCGAACGATGTGAACAGGGTGCCCGAGACACCAAGCGGGTGACTCGGTACAGCATGCCACGGTGTATCTACCGCATCATAGCCCACCCCTAGGGTCAGCGCTACGCACGGCCGCCAACACATAACCTACAAACACCAGAAACTATTTGCAACTCCTGGACAGAGTACTAGGGTGATTAAGAAGCTGAGAGGATCAATTAAGGATCCCAATGCATGGTAGTAGCTGATTCTTAAAATCACACATATAGATCTAAGTTCTTAGGGATGGCCTCAATGAAACAACCCACCATGTACTTCTACATGGCCTCTCATCGATACCTTTACCAAATCATGTTCAACACATCACTCACATTACCGACATGATCATTTCACTCTAGCCCATCACCCAGATGAACCAGACCTGACACAACTCTAAGCATAGAAGGCATAGCAGGGTAGAAAACACAAGCATGGCTCAATCAACTCCTACACATGCTAGTGGGTTTCATCTAGTTACTGTGGCAATGACAGGTCATGCAGAGGATAAGGGTTCAACTACCGCAGCACACAACAGTTTGAAACGTTGTTGCCTTAATGCAGTAAATGAGAGCAGAGGCGAGAACATGTGATTGTATCGATATGATCAATGGGGTTGCTTGCCTGATGGAGTGGTAGTAGGATACTGCCCTTCAGTTGGATACTCGGAGATATCCTCGGAGGCAGAAGCTACCACGAAGGACACACAGCACGTAATCAACACAGGACAATATGCAACAATATGATGCATGCTATGACAAGCAAAATGATGTGTCCTGCCTAATGCAATGTGGAACAAGTTGAAATGGGTCCATTTGAATCAAAGATTCAAATGAAGGTTAAAGTTCTTATGCATAATAAGTGTATTAGCTTGTTTCACCTAAACAGCAAGGTTAAAGTGGTTTGTCATGCATGAAACCATAGCATATGGATAGATTGAATTTTTTTCTGACCATTTTTCATATATAATTTGTTTGATTTGGAGCTATGGTTGATTTTCTATGATTTTTAGAAGTTTTGGCTATTTTCTGGAATTTCCTATATAAAAATAAATCCAGAAAAGAATAATTGCGTCAGCACTGCATCACTATGACGTCAGCGAGTCAAAGGCGCCAGGGCCAGTCAAACCTGACTGGTTGGCCCTGTCTGTCAGTGTCTCAGCTAACTAACAGGATTAAGTTAATACTAACTAACTATCAGTGGGGCCTGGGCCCACATGTCAGTGACCTAAACTAACTATAATTAGTTAGCACTAATCCTAAACTAATTAACAGGCCGGCCCCACCTGTCATAGGATCAGGGGGAAGTCAACCTGGGCCCACGCAGGTCAAAACATGGTCAACTCGCCGGCGACAGACGCGGCGGAGGGGCTCGGGTTTTGCCCACAGTCGACCAAATCGACTGCGGTTTGGTCATACGCGTAGCTGGGAGCAAGCCGCAGTGTTTGGTGGTGGAAGTAGAGCTCGGGGAGGCCGGGAAAGACGCCGGCGACGACCTTGGCGGTCACCGGAGTTTGGGCGAGGATAAACCCGAAGCTACGGGGCACGGCGAGGCGCGGGGAGTGGTGCGTTAGGCTCCTGGGAACGTGGTGAGTGTGGTGACGCGCTCGGAATCGAGCTTATACGCCTGTGGCCACGGCGGCGACATGGCCGGCGAAGCCAAGCTCTCGGCTCAATGGAACCCGCGGTTAGAGGGAGAAAACGGCAAAGGAAAGAAAGGGGAACGGAGAAGGAGCTCACGGGGAGTGTAGCGGTGGCCTCAGCGAGCTCGGGAAGGAATCAGGGGCGGCGTACGGTCGTCGGCGATCTCGGCAGACCGAGGTGGAAGAAGATGGCGCTAGTGGTGTTGCAGTGCATCCAAGGCTTCGTGGCTCGCCCGTGAGGAAGAGGAAGACGTCGGTGGTGCTCGGGGACACGTCGAAGAGACGAGAGGGGGTCGATGGCCGCGGTGAACGGTGACGGTGGCGACGAGCTCCTCTCAGGGAGGGGATGGGGAGAGAGCCAGAGGGGGCAGAGGGGCTCGGGGAGAGTGGGGAAAGTGAGAGGGGTACGAGGGAGAGTGTGTGGCAGTCGTAGACGACGTCCTGGGTGTCGGCAGAAGCAGGAGGATGCCGGCGTGTGGCTGCGGGCGCCGGGCACGCGCCTCTCGTCCTCCTGGCGAGAGGAGGGGGATGACTGGCGGTAGCCAGTGGGCTGGGCCGAGCTGGGCCAGGCCAGGGCGACAGGTAAGCTCTAACTCTATCTCTCTATCTCTTCTGTTTTGTTCTTTTTCCAAGTTTCTTTAACTTTAAGGCTTTATTAAAAATACTTAGGCACTTACTAAAATCCTGAAAATAATTGTGGGCTCTCTTGGGATTATTCCTAACAGCCCTCACTTAAATCCAGATTATTTGGGCATTTAAAATATTTTATAGCATTTAAATTCCCAAATTCAAATACTTATGATTTAATTCAAAGAATCCAGAATGTCCTAGAAAAGAGTGCACCATTTTTGCCAGGGGTTTTAGCCCAAACCAGAAATGATGAACATTTTGTGAAGGGCATTTTCGGTTCATTGAAAATAATTTTAGTAAACCCTAGTTGTTTCCAGGGGGTGCTGGGGGTTCTGTCATCCCCATTTCAAGTTTCTATCAAAGTAGACATGATGCAACATTCTAATGCATGAACCAGCTAGGGTGTGACAACTCACCCCCACTCAAAAGAATCTCGTCCCGAGATTTAGAATCCTCCGGGAAGAAGGTGGGGTACTCGAGTCGAAGACGATCCTCCCTTTCCCAAGTGGCTTCTTTCTTGGAATGGTGTGACCATTGAACCTTGAGAAACTTGATATTAGGGCGTCGAGTGGTATGCTCGGCTTGATCAAGGATACGAACGGGATATTCCCAATATGAGAGGTTATCCTGTAGATCAAGCGTTTCGTGGTCCACTCCACGGATAGGATCCGCGAAGCAATGCGTGAGTTGAGAAACGTGGAAGGCATCGTGAACTCTGGAAAGATGCGAAGGTAGTTCCAATTGGTAGGCAACTTCTCCTCGTTTGGCAAGAATGCGAAAGGGTCCAATATAACGAGGAGCTAATTTGCCTTTGATACCGAAACGATGGGTTCCCTTTAACGGAGTAACCCGAAGGTAAGCCTTCTCACTGACTTCATAAGTCATGAGCTTATGTTTATGATCATATTGGCTCTTTTGACGAGATTGGGCTGTTTTCAATTTCTCACGAATAACACGAACCTGCCCCTCTGCTTCCTGAATCATATCCGGGCCAAAGAGTTGCCTTTCTCCGGTTTCTGACCAGTTAAGAGGCGTTCGACATTTTCGTCCATAGAGAACTTCGAAAGGAGCTTTGCCCAAACTAGCTTGATAACTATTGTTATAAGCAAACTCCGCGAATGGAAGGCATTTCTCCCAACCCATTCCGAATGAGATGACAGAAGCTCAGAGCATATCTTCCAAAATTTGATTGACTCGCTCTACTTGACCACTTGATTGAGGATGGAAGGCGGTGCTAAAAGAGAGACGAGTTCCCATAGCATTTTGGAAACTTTCCCAAAATGGAGAGGTGAAGAGACTCCCACGATCTGAGTTAATTTCCAATGGGACACCATGAAGAGACACTATTCGGGAGATGTACAAATCAGCTAGCTGGCTAGCGGTGATACTCTCACGAACAGGTAGGAAATGGGCTACTTTGGAGAGACAGTCGATCACGACGAAGATGGCATTATTCCCTCTCTTGGTCCTGGGAAACCCAGTAATGAAATCCATACTGATTTTATCCCATTTCCACTCAGGAATAGCCAAAGGTTGAAGGGTGCCAGCAGTCTGTTGGTGCTCTGCTTTAACACGACGACAGACGTCGCAACTAGCAATGTATTGAGCAATTTCTCTCTTCATCCTAGTCCACCAAAACCTCTGGCGTAGGTCTTGATACATTTTAGTACTACCGGGATGAATGGTGAGAGGGGATTCATGAGCTTCCTTAAGAATCAACTAGCGTAAATTTGTTTCTTGGGAACAACCAAGCGGTTCTCGAAGAAGACAACACCTCGCTCATCCATGGAAAAACATTTAGCAACTCCGCTAGCGATGTTTCCCTTAATCCGGGATATGCCCTTATCACGCTTCTGGGCAGCTATGATTTGATCCGTAAGGTTAGGCTTCGCCACCAGGGTGGATACAAATCCTCGAGGAACAATGTGAAGATTAAGCTTACGAAATTCCTCATGGAGAAGTGGTTGACTTTGTTGTAACATCAGGTTGTTACAATAAGATTTACGACTTAGCGCATCAGCCATGACATTGGCCTTGCCCGGGGTGTAAGTTATTCCTAAGTCGTAATCCGAGATCAACTCAACCCAACGTCTTTGCCTGAGATTCAAATCCGGTTGGGTGAAGATATATTTCAAACTATGGTGATCGGTGAAGATCTCACAACGATTACCGAGGAGGTAATGTCGCCAAGTTTTAAGTGCATGGACTACAGCTGCAAGCTCTAGATCATGTGTGGGATAATTTTCCTCATGTGGGTGTAATTGCCGTGAAGCATAGGCAATTACCTGACGATCTTGCATGTGTATGCAACCTAGTCCTTGTCGCGAGGCGTCGCAATAGATAATAAAGTCCTTGGAGAAATCTGGTGGTACCAGTACGGGAGCAGATGTCAGGCGTCTTTTCAGTTCCTGAAAGCTGAACTCGCACTGTGGGGTCCACTCGAACTTTTTATCTTTCTTGAGGAGTTCAGTTAGAGGTTTAGCAACCTTGGAGAAATTCTCGACGAAGCGGCGGCAGTAGCTCGCTAAGCCAAGGAAGCTCCGAACTTGCTTGACCGTCTCAGGTGGAGTCCAATCAAGGACAGCATGAACTCGCTCGGGATTGACAACAATACCCTTACCAGAGATTACATGGCCTAGATAGGTCAGTTCCGGCAACCAGAATTCACACTTGGAGAATTTGGCATAAAGGCGATGCTCTCGAAGTTTCGTCAATACCAGCCTTAGATGTTCGGCATGTTCCTCTTCATTCTTGGAGTAGATGAGTATGTCATCGAGGTATACTATGACGAATTTATCCAAATACTCCATGAAGACCAAGTTCATTAACCAAGCGAAGGTGGCTGGGCATTGGTTAAACCGAAGGACATAATGGTGTACTCGTATTGGCCATAACGAGTAACAAAGGCCGTTTTGGGAATGTCCCCGTTTCTGATTTTGATTTGATGGTAGCCCAACCTCAAATCCATCTTGGAAAAGACCGAGGATCCAGCGAGCTGGTCATACAGATTGTTGATCCTGGGAAGCGGATACTTGTTCTTGATAGTGACCAAGTTGACAGGTCGGTAATCTATAACCATCCGATCTGTTCCATCCTTCTTCTTGACGAAGACGACGGGGCAAGCCCAAGGGGAGCAATTAGGATGGATGAAACCCTTTTTCAAGGACTCATCGAGTTGGTTCTTAAGCTCGGCTAGTTCTAAGGGTGCCATCTTATAGGGTCTTCTAGAAATTGGAAAGGTTCCTCGAACAAGGTCTATCACAAACTCGACATCCCTGTCAGGTGGAACACCTGGCAGTTCTTCTGGAAAGACATCCGGAGAGTCCCAGACTACCGAAATATCTTCAAGGTCTGGAAGGGGGTTGGCATTTAGGGAGTAAAGCTGGCGCTTGGCCACTCGAGTTAAGACATTGACTGTCTTGCCCGATGGGTGAGTAAGTTGAACAGTTCTAGTGGCACAATCAATCTTAGCATAATGAGCTAACATCCAGTCCATACCCAAGATGATTTTTATGTCCGAGGACTTGAGAGCTATTAAAGATGCAAGGAAGACAAGTATATCGGCAAGAATTTCGTTCCCATGGCTTACTCTAGAAGTTTGCCATTTGGAACCCGGAGTTTGAATTACCATGGAAATGGGCATGTCACAGAATGTTGTATTATGCAATCGAGCATAGCTCTCAGATATGAATGAATGCGATGCTCCAGTATCGAAAAGAAGAGATGCCAGATGGCAATTAACAAGGAGCGTACCAAGGACGACGTTAGGATCCTCATGAGCCTCCTCGGCTGAGACATAGTTGACATGGCCATGTGCAGTGGTGACCGGCTTAGCGTAGATTGTCTTTCGCGCTGGCTTACCACGACCAACGGGCTTTCCAGACTGATTGGGGTTGTTGTTCTGGGGACACTCTCGACTATAGTGACCCGGCTCTCCACACTTGAAACATGTCACAACATTGGGGCGTGGAGCAGCATTAGAAGTGGGGCCACCGTAGGGCTTAGACGGTGCAAACTGCTGGTTGGGGCGAGGCGCCTCAAAGGATGGCCTCGGAATGAACCTGGGTGGCAGTGCCGTGCTTGGAATCCACACCCGGCGCTTCTAAGATCCCGAGCCGGATGAAGAGCCAAAATCACGAGAGTGCTTGCGTGAAGCGTCATAGTCAGACTGGCCTGTCTCAGCACTGATGGCTTTATTGACCAACTTCTGAAAGGAGGTGCACTCGTGCAGACGAAGATCGCGACAAAGCTCAGGGTTAAGTCCCTTGCGGAACCATGCCTGCTTCTTATCATCGGTCGATACCTCTTCAGGAGCATATCGTGCCAGATTCCCAAATTCACGACTATATGCATCCACAATCAGTGTTTTGCTCAATCCGCTCCAGCAAGCGGTTAGTCTCACGCTTGTTTCTTTCCGCCTCCACCATCACTTCGGCCAGAGAAGGCGGGTGAGGCAGATTTTCACCCCTAACTGCACTGGCTTCCCCCTGCTCCGGGGCAGTAGGGTTGCTGCGGGTGTTGACCATCCTAGGAGAAAACAAAACAACGGTTTACATAAGGGTGGCACAAACTTAGCAAGGAAGTGCAGAATCTAATGGATAAAATGGAATGCTAAGATGTTCGTTGCACGACATGGTAATATAGAAACTGCCATATATATACCATTGGTCATACACACCGTACATACTTTAGTACAAGCCCAGGCTAGAGTACAACTACGGTGAGAGACATTACATCTCATCGAAGGCATTCCAAGCTCCTATACATTATTTTTTCTACACCTCCGGAACGTGATACACACCAAGTTGTATCCCACGGTCACGCAGGACTGTGGAGAATACAACTACTACAATACTAGAGAAACTACTAGTAGCTCAGACGGCTCCGTAGTAATCCTCATAGTAGTCGCCACCAAAACCTGGAAGTGGAACATGATCATCTGGGAACAGACGGTCCTGCGGAGCCTGCGGACCATAGGGACTCGGATGTGGCCTTGGTCCCACAGGTGGTGGCATACGGGGACCACGAGGAGGGGTGATGCCTCCTACATCGCGCCACTCCATACACTCTGGCAATCCAGACCGTACAGGGTACAGATCCCTCAGATCCATGTATCCTGCCTGTACCGCAGGTGCAAACCGAGTCAAAGTGGCCCAGTGATCAGCACGAGAGTTGAAAAGCTCCATACGCAAGGCCCGATTTTCACGGTCCTTATCCTCGAGCATCTCGGCAGTGGTGCGGAGTAGTGACTCCTCATGTGTAGAGTCATAGTACAAGGCCTGATAGTACCCCTGTGCTCCAGGAAGTGAGGCTGGCATGAAACGGAAGTCGGTGTTCTGTAGCAAGGCAGTCCTGGCTCGAATGATAGTCATCATTGCATAGGCTGCATCCTGCACAGACATCTTAATAGTGACCCCAAGTCCATAGGAACATTGAAGGGGCTCAGCGGCTCCAGGATAAGATGGATATATCCTGACGGTACAGAGGTACTGGCTCTGGTTGAAGTCTCTAAACTGCTCCTCGACGGTATATTCCGGATACCACCGATAGCCTGACTCAACCATCACTCGAACCAACATGGCCGTGTGGCTGGGCACATCAAGGCACCGGGTCATACGAACCACTTGGTTCTGCGAACGGGTGGCCATCTGAAAGCACAGAATAATGCAAAGGCATTAGAATTTTCTAGGGGAAAATGGACAGCATAACGGCAGTAAATGCTCAGAAAAAGATTTGAGACATCCACAACAGTCTGCAATACCACTCAACAACATCATACCAAGGTTCTGATTCGGCTGGCAACATACTAAAAGTAGTAGAAATTGTACTGAGGCTTGTAACAACAATCCTATAAGCTACTACGGATTAGTAACATGTGAACCTGATAGAAGAAGAGAGCCTAGTCCTTAACCCATGTTGAATGAGAAGAGAATGACTCTGATCAGAGGGCATAAGGTAAAGGAGTAAAAGAGCCTTACGTTCCTTCCCACAATCAATTCCCCTACATATAATTAAAGCATTTCTAGACTCGACAACGACCAGTTTGGCTCAATGAACCTACAGGCAGTCTGGCTCTGATGCCAATGCTGTCAGGACCCCAATTCCAAGTCACATGGATCTAGCCGGTAACACCTCATATCACATTGCGGCCTCACGCACGGTATCCCCACGGGTGTCGCCTTACCATGGCCCGGGACCGTTTGCGCCTTTTGTCTCACATATATGATAGTGTCGCTAGCATTCATATGACAGAGAACCCGGGCCAACATGGCTAGTCGTGAACCCAAAGAGGCACAGACCTATGGAGACAGGCATACATGAATCACATCGAGCTTGTCGGTCATCAGCGTGTGAATCCGGGCTGTAGCATTGGGCTAACAGGACTCCGGGAACCTGGGCTATAGCAGGCTAGACAGGACTCCGGAAGTTACCGCGTGACATTTCCCCGAAGGGACAGACATAGGAACGAAGTGATACACATGCCGGCCAGTCAACTGTCCTGAGCAGTAGTGCTGGGCTAGCAGGACTCTGGTGAACTAGGCTGTAGCAGACTACTATGGCTCAAGGAGCACTAGACTACATTTCCCCATAAGAGAGGCTGCCAAGGATAAACAACTAGATTGTCGGATCCCACACATACCAAGCATTTCAATCATACACACAATATGCTCGATATGTGCAAATACAACATGGCATCACAACAAAACTCTACAACTCAGGTACTTTATTTAAAGGCTCCAGAGAGCCATACATAACATGTTCATACAGGTAGGGGTCACATGACCGAACACTCAAGTCATACAAGCATACAAGCACATGTGGAAGCAAATAGTCTAAGTACAGACACTAGAAAGCAAGAAGGCTTCTCGAAGCCTGTCTATCTACATAGGGCCCTCCATGGCCAGGATCACCACCTAGGTGGCAAGTCACTCATCGACATCGAGATCTACATAAAACCCATCGGAGGGGGTGGTGTTATCGTCTGAAATCAGTAATTAAGCAAACATGAGTACAAAGGTACTCAACAAGTCTTACATCAGAACCTACTATACATGCTCATTCTCAAGAAGGTGGTGGAGTTATTGCAGAAGGCCAGCTTTGACTCTTGGCTAAGCTATCCTACGGGACACCACTAGTAAAATAGTTTTCGCAAACGAGTCAACTAATCACCAACACAATACTCCACCGGGGATCCTCCCTCGTCATCCTACGAGAGAGCCTTCCTCAGTACTCACACTTATCTTGAGTCTTTTAGTAGTAACCATTAACTTGTCTCTGAACTATATAGGCAACCAAGTAGTCCTTTACTGCTGACGCGGCTATTCCAATAGATGATGTTAACGTTGCAGGGGTGTACTCGTTCATACACGCTCTCACCACTTACCGTCGTTTACACGACATGTACTCGGCAACCTTCAAGAGGAAGCCCAACGAGGGTGTCGGCCATGACCTACCTAAACACTCAAGTCTCTAGTCCAGGTTTATCGCCTATCCAGGTTCCATCCGCAGGGAGTCCGGCCGAGGTTTCCGCATACGGCCCCGAACGATGTGAACAGGGTTCCCGAGACACCAAACGGGTGACTCGGTACACCGTGCCATGGTGTATCTACCGCATCATAGCCCACCCCTAGGATCAGTGCTACGCACGGCCGCCAACACATAACCTACAAACACCAGAAACTATTTGCAACTCCTGGACAGAGTACTAGGTTGATTAAGAAGCCGAGAGGGTCAATTAAGGATTCCAATGCATGGTAGTAGCTGATTCTTAAAATCACACATACAGATCTCAGTTCTTAGGGACGGCCGCAATGAAACAACCCACCATGTACTCCTACATGGCCTCTCATCGATACCTTTACCAAATCATGTTTAACACATCACTCACATTACTGACATGATCATTTCACTCTAGCCCATCACCCAGATGAACCAGACCTGACACAACTCTAAGCATAGCAGGCATAGTAGGGTAGGAAATACAAGCATGGCTCAATCAACTCCTACACATGCTAGTTGGTTTCATCTAGTTACCGCGGCAATGACAGGTCATGCAGAGGATAAGGGTTCAACTACCGCAGCACACAGCAGTTTGAAACGTTGTTGTCTTAATGCAGTAAATGAGAGCATAGGCGAGAACATGGGATTGTATCGATATGATCAATGGGGTTGCTTGACTGATGTAGTGGTAGTAGGGTACTGCCCTTCAGTTGGATACTCGGAGATATCCTCGGAGGCAGAACCTACCACGAAGGACACACATCACCTAATCAACACATGACAATATGCAACAATATTATGCATGCTATGACATGGCAAAATGATGTGCCCCGCCTAATGCAATGTGGAACAAGTTGAAATGGGTCCATTTGAATCAAAGACTCAAATGAAGGTTAAATTTCTTATGCATAATAAGTGTATTATCTTGTTTCACCGAAACAGCAAGGTTAAAGTGGTTTGTCATGCATGAAACCATTACAGATGGATAGATTGAATTTTTATGATCATTTTTCATATATAATTTGTTTGATTTGGAGCTATGGTTGATTTTCTATGATTTTTAGAGGTTTTGGCTATTTTCTGGAATTGCCTATATAAAAATAAATCCAGAAAAGAATAATTGTGTCAGCACTGCGTCACTGTGACGTCAGCGAGTCAAAGGCGCCAGGGCCAGTCAAACCTGACTGGTGGGTCCTATCTGTCAGTGTCTCAGCTAACTAACAGGATTAAGTTAATACTAACTAACTGTCAGTGCGGCCTGGGCCCACATGTCAGTGACCTAAACTAACTATAATTAGTTAGCACTAATCCTAAACTAATTAACAGGCCGGCCCCACCTGCCATAGGCTCAGGGGGGAAGTCAACCTAGGCCCATGCAGGTCAAAACGTGGTCAACTCGCCGGCGGCTTGACGCCGGCGATGACAGACGCGGCGGAGGGGCTCGGGTTTTGCCCATAGTCGACCAAATCGACTGCGGTTTGGTCCTACGCGTAGCTGGGAGCAAGCCGTGGCGTATGGTGGTGGAAGTGGAGCTCAAGAAGGCCGGGAACGATGCCGGCGACGACCTTGGCAGTCGCCGGAGTTCGGGCGAGGATAAACCCGAAGCTACGAAGCACGGCGAGGCGCGAGGAGTGGTGCGTTAGGCTCCTGGGAACGTGGTGAGTGTGGTGACGCGCTCAGAATCGAGCTTACGCGCCTATGGCCACGGCGGCGACATGGCCGGTGGAGACGAGCTCTCGGCTCAATGGAACCCGCGGTTAGAGGGAGAAAACGGCAAAGGAAAGAGAGGGGAATGGAGAAGGAGCTCATGGGGAGTGTAGCGGTGGCGTCAGCGAGCTCAGGGAGGCATCAGGGGCGGCGTACAGTCGCCGGCGATGTCGACGGACCGAGGTGAAAGAATATGGTGCTAGCGGCGTTGTAGTGCATCCGAGGCGTCGTGGCTCGCCCGTGAGGAAGAGGAAGACGTCGGTGGTGCTCGGGGACACGTCGAAGAGACAAGAGGGGGTCGATGGCCGCGGTGAACGGCGACGGTGATGACGAGCTCCTCTCGGGAGGGGATGGGGTGAGAGCCAGAGGGGGGGCACGGGGAGAGGGGGGAAAGTGAGAGGGGGACGAGGGAGAGTGCGTGGCACTCATAGACGGCATCTTGGGTGTCGGCAGAAGCAGGAGGTGGCCGGCGTGTGGCTGCGGGTGCCAGGCACGCGCCTCTGGTCCTCCTGGCGAGAGGAGGGGATGACTGGCGGTAGCCAGTGGGCTGGGCCGAGCTGGGCCAGGCCAGGGCGACAGGTAAGCTCTAACTCTCTCTCTCTCTCTCTCTTCTGTTTTGTTCTTTTTTGTAATTTTCAGTAACTTTAAGGCTTTATTAAAAATACTTAGGCACTTACTAAAATCCTGAAAATAATTGTGGGCTCTGTTGGGATTATTCCTAACAGCCCTCACTTAAATCCAGAATTATTTGGGCATTTAAAATATTTTATAGCATTTAAATGCCCAAATTCAAATACTTATAATTTAATTCAAAGAATCCAGAATGTCCTAGAAAAGAGTGCACCATTTTTGCCAGGGGTTTTAGCCCAAACCAGAAATGATGAACATTTTGTGAAGGGCATTTTGGGTTCATTGAAAATAGTTTTAGTAAACCCTAGTTGTTTCCAGGGGGTGCTGGGGGTTCTGTCATCCCCATTTCAAGTTTCGGTAAAAGTAGACATGATGCAACATTCTAATGCATGAACAAGCTAGGGTGTGACAGTCGTATCCGCCTATTGAGAAATCGTGCTAGCGTCTCTCTAGAGTTGTGCAACAAGAGCATTTTCCGTGGATTCCACATTTTGAGCTCATTCCTTGTTTGCATGACAGCAGTGTTTGTGTTTCCGTGTGCCATTCATTGCTATTGGTCTACTTGTTTCACTTGTGAATTTGTGAATCTCTTTCAACATTATTCACTCTTGCTAACATTTTGCATTAAAGTTTTGTGCCACTATCCTCACAGAGCTCCACCATAAGCCTTACTTGTGTAGGTGTGAGAAATGGACAAGAATTGGTACCAATTGTGCTGCTTCCTTGTTACATCATTGAGTGATCATTGATACATCTTAAACATTGGTCAAGGTACATTTGGTATAGTTCTTCTCCTTTCTCCACTCATATTTGCTCGAGTCTTGTGATGGATAGGAAAGGCATTTTATCTTCGGTCTACAACAACAACGACGAGTTCGATGCCATGAACAACTCCAACGATGCCAAGATGTAAGCTCAAATGGAGGAGATCAAAGCCCTCATCAAGTCCTACAAGCGGTCTTCCTCATCTTCGAGAAGATGCTCAAGAGCACAAGCCTCCGAGCTACCATCTCCGGCAAGGTCACATCGGCATCCACACCATCACCACCACGAACATGAAGATCAAGAGCTCAACACCAACAACCGCTCAATGACTTCACCATCTCCATTGGCATCTTTGCCAAGAGACTTCAAGGCATCTTCGCCTATAGAGATACGGCATCCTCACTCAGAAGCACTTCAAGAGAAGCTCCCCAAGCTCAAGTCCGCGACTTCCATGAGCTACTACCACCTCAACATCGACCACGTGATTCCTTTCTGTGGGAGTCAAGAACTCGAGGAGTATCTCGAGTGGGAGCATGTGATGGACGAATACCTCAAGCTACATCAAGTTTCTCCCGAAGATCAAGTGAAGTGCGCCACAAGGAACTTCCACGGCTACGCATACACATGGTGGCTTCACACACCTTCGGAGAGCTACGACATGAGTTGGCCCAAGACGAAGAGAGATTTAAGGCGAGATTTTTATCCTCCAACCTACGCGGAACAACTTCAACGCCAATTGGAGAACACCATCAAAGGATCCAAGTCCATCGATGAGTACTTCAAGGAGATGAAGATTGCCTTGCGAAGCCGGCGTGGATGACCCCATTTCGATGAAGTTCCACTTCATGATGGGATTGCACAATGACATTTCCAAGACGATCTTCCTCGAGAAATACAAGTCCCTCGACGACAACTACATTGGTGCTCTAAAGGCGGAACAAGAACTCGTGAAGGCCAAACCTTCTCCACCCCAAGCTCACTTCGCGACTACCAAGCTCCATGAGAACGAGCATGAGTCTAGTACCACCATGATGTCCAAGCCCGACAAACTCCAAGACGATGCTCCCAAGTATGACTTCACCACCATCCCTCATTGTGGCATTGATGATGCCGGGTCTACTTCGACTCTTTTTCAAAATGGTGCGGCGACGACTATGGAGATCATCAGGGACCAAGCTTTGGAGACGAGCGACATGGTGACGAGCAAGGATGAGTCTTCCATCTTAGGAGGCGAGAGTGATGTTGTGCCACCATCGGTCTTCATCCACGGCGACGGTGATGAGATGGTTGAGCATGGGATTTTCCCTTCGACCACAGCGACATATGATGACTTGAGTAACTTTAGCCACCATATTGAGAGTGAGAGTGACTTCACCACTAGCCCGATATATGATGTGTTGCCACAATTCCCATGTGAGGAGAGCCACAAGCCCCACCACTTGAGTGAGATGGGTGACTCCACCGTATGTGACATTGAGTGCACCTACCATGAGGGAGTGAGTGAACCAACACATAGAGAGAGTGAGATAGTTGATAGGTCATGTGAGGCCAGTTTCAACACTAACGACTTGACCTCTACCTCTATTGTGTCTTCTCATTTGGTGCTAGGTCCCATATATGATGACGCGCTGATTCGCAACGACTATGTCCTACCTTTGGACAAGACGATGGCCATGGTGGAATATGATGCACCCCTCGCATGGTTCCATCACAATGATAATCTTGACCACCATTTGGTCTTACCCACCTCACCTACACCACTAGAGTGGAATGAACACGGTAACATAGGTGAAGGTGATGCTCTAGTCTCACTAGTGGACATTCCTGACATTGATTGCTTGCATGATGTTGATCCACCTATTTCCATGATTCATGCTAGTGCGACTTCCTCATGTGATGATTTCTTGCCCATTTATGATGATTATGATGATTCTCATGTGGAGTCTATTAGTTGTGATGCCATGTTGCATAGGATTTCTTGTGACAATTCCTTAGGTCACATCATGTTTGCCAATCCGCTTGACTTGTCATATGCTATGCATGAGATCAATCATATGTCATATTTGCAATCTCTTCATAGTGACTATACATATGCTATTAAAATAAACCCAATTTGCACATATGGCATAGATGACAAGCCCATGGTTATTGGCATTTGTTTCTCTTGTGGTGATATTGATATGCTCCCTTTGCATCATTTATCTCATATGCCATGCCATGACCACCTAGCATCGGATATGCATTGTTTTGAATGTTGTCCATTTTCTCCATATGATGTTTCCAATATTTCTCATGAGGAGACACACATAGTTTCCTCATATATGTTAGGAGATTTTGATTCGTCCCATTCATTGCATGATACGAATACTTGTGTGCACAATATGCTCCCCATGAATAAAAATGCTATTGTTGTGCCACACACTTGCTATACTTGTATGCTCAATTTGCGTCCCCATCGTGTTATACATAAAAACTATTCTTTCATGATGGATGACATGTTCTTATACCATGCATCAAATTTCTTTGAGCAATGCTTACCTTGTGATAACTCACACGTGCACATACACATCATGATGGATGATGTGTACATTTACCACACACACAATTTCTTTGGTCTGTGTTTCTTTTGTGTAGGTACCCATGAATACTTGTCAACCTCGCAATCCCACGAGTTGACAAAACAAGCTCTAGAGAGAAATGATGACTTGGGATTCCATGGATTGTCTTTCCCACCGCTCTCTTCGCGCAAAGACTTCGCGCATTTCTTCTACATGACCCTCACTTGGCTATGGGTTATTGTCCATTACATATTATATGCCCATCTTGCCATGTTCAATTTGCATGATATGTTCATTCCTATACCTTTGACATGCATTTCTGACCCATGCTTTGCATTACACATGATGATTGATTCTAATACTTGTATCTGTATTTGCAAGCATGGTGGAGATATTGCTTGCTATTGCCATGTTTGCTTTGTGCCCCATGCCTATGATGATACTATGATATTGCTTTGTGTTTGTGCTTGCAATATGTCATGTGCATTGCATATGCCTATTATTTGCTCACATGACATGAGTTCCATGATTTCCTCTAGTATGTTGCATCTTCGCACTACTAGCTTGCACGACTTGATTCCTAGATTGCTTATGTTGAATCACCGATGATTCATACTTGCTCATTTCATGCGGTTGATGACAACCATCTACATGCTTTGCACATGATTATTATTGCTTGCCGTCATATATCTCCATATGTTGCCTCTCTCATGCTAGATGATTTGCCATGTATTGAGCGCAACCATGATTTTCGTCTTGCTAATGAGATTGCCCCCATAGCATTCTCACATATGTTTGGAGATTTTGACATATTCCTTGTGAAGCATGCTTGTCTTGCCTCTTTGCACCATAACCTAGTGCCATGAATATTGCCATTATTGCATCATCTTATTCATGCACTTGTGCTACTAATGTTTATGTGCAAGAGCGGAGAACCATCATGATGGATGATGTGTTTATCTACCATGCGCATACATTCTTTGCTTTGTTTTGTGCATGTGTAGGAAACTTGGACTTCGTGTCAACTTCCACGTCACGTGAGATGATAATCCGAGCTCTTGAGAGCGAACCACCTTCTACCATGGAGCTTCTACATCATACTTGCTTGTGCTTCGGCATTGTGAAGGACGCACAAGGACATGCTTTCAAGGTGATATCCTTCTCTTTTGAGAACCCCCAAACCATGAGCATGCATATTGGGGATCATACTACTTGTGTTGCTTTCCGCATGAGACTTATTTGTCATCTTGGACCCTTTGCTTGCACACATGTTAGTAATATTGCCTCCATTCATGATTTTCACATTCCCATGCATCATTATATATATGCCTTGTGTGTTGCATCCAATTCTTGGATTATTTGCTCCTCTCATATGTTTGGTTGCAACAATGTCATCACTTCATATATGCCATGTCCCGTTGATTGCTACATGCTTGCCTTGATTACCTCACGCGTGATGAACAATTGCTCTTTCCATTGTGTTGAGTGCCACACGATATTCACTACACCCCATGCACATTATGCTTGGATTGTCTTGCACTTGACCCATGTGTTTAGACACTTCATTTTATTTGGTGTTGTGAATGATTCTTATGCCTACCATAGACCTTTCATTGAGCGCTTTGCCCATGCTTGCTATGACTTTGAGGTAGATGCTTATTCTTTTGTTAAACATATTTGCATCACTATCTCACATTTACATGCTTGTCCCCATGATATCTTTGCTTGTGCTCGATTGATATGCTTACATGCCATGTCAGAATCCCTTGTCACACCATATGCTTTGCATGATGATGACACTTATTTGGTCACTCACCTCTTGAATGCTTGGTTTTGCACTAACGCTAACCACATTTGTTTTTCCAAGTGTTTGTTGTCCTTACTCCTTTTGAAGGAACCACAAGATGGTGCGACATTGGAGAGTGCCCATTTCGAGCTTCAAGATGACAAGTACTTGGTGAACGTCCACTTCTACACGGCGAAGCCATCTCTTTCCCATGGTGATTTGGTTTTCGATCCGAGGTCGGATCTTTCCCAAGGGAGGGGAGATGATGTGGAGCATCCTATGGACATCACCATGTCAAGAGTCCTTTCTGCGGGTGACGCGTGTGACGTCTACTTCACATACACAAAGGTGAATCATCTCCTATACATGTGCTCACTTGACCCCTTCGAGGATGGTACACTACTTGACAGTCCACTCGTGTGGATGCATAGGTATTGTCGCAACACTATGGACAAGGAGGAGGAGTGCAAGCGCCAAGGAACAACTACACCATCCGCGAGGGAAGTCTGGAAGCGACGATGGAAGAAGATGGAACTGTTGAAGCTACAGCGGCCAAACATCCGGGCGAGAGGCCGGACATCCGGCGCCTGTGCAGCCGCCCAATTGCTGCACCAACAGTCGGCCGAACAAGCCTCAGCGGGCGGACATCCGACGCCTCCCGACAACCCGGACATCACGCATCTCCCCCGGAAATCCAACGGTGATGTATCCAGATAGCAGCTGAACCTCCACTTCAGCCCGGACATCCGCCGCGACCTTGGACATCCGGCCCCCGGCCCGGACGTCTGGCACCTGCGCGTGCCTAACCGGGCCAAAGGCCCATGTATCCCCTCCTCACTTACCCCTTCGTGGCTCTAGACTATATATACTCATCCACATCGGATCTACTCCATGAGATAGACCGCGACCCCTCTTCGGAGAGGATCCACCTTGGATTCAAGACCCCCTCTTGGGCGGCCCCATCAAGACCTCCACACGGAGAAGAACCGGTTACCCTATGTATCGTCCTTTGTTGGATTTGGATCTTGTATCTCTTTGAGTTTCGAGGATCTAGCACATGTGTGATCATTCTTGTTGGTTTTAGTGTTTCTCTCGTGTGTTCCCCTCGTGATTCCCCTCATTTTCACCCCTCGTGTTCTTCGTGTTCTTCGCGGGATCCGCTCCTTTCGTGAAAGATCTGCCGTATAGGGTTCCACCCTAGATCATCTTGGTATCATGAGCCACGTTGATCACGATTTCGGAGCCTCCCCCTTGTTTTCTAGCCTAATTTTGTTGTGTTCTTCCCCAATTTCGAAAATCTCCACCAAAAATAGCCCCCAATTTTTTTTGTGATTTGTTGGTGTGATGATGTTTTGTTGATTTTGATCCATGGATTCGTTGTGTCTTGAGTAGATCTAGCTTCTCCCACTTTTCTCCACCTTCCATCCACAAAATACGTCAAATTTTGCCCCCAAAATCATCAATTTCCGCCCCAATCGAGTTTTGAAGTCCAAATCCCGATCTGGAATCATCGGGCTGGACATCCAGGCCCCAAGCCGGACATTCGGATCCTGGAGCGCAATTCGCGTGCGGTTCTAGACATCAGGTCCCGGATTTCCGGCCCCGAGCCCGGATGTCCGACCCCTGACATCTCGGCCATTCCCGTTTCACCGTTTTGTCCATAACTAATTCATCCAGAGTCCGATTTACGCGTTCTTTAGCTCGTTGAGAAGCTCTTGACATCCCCCTTCCCACAAAAATACCACCAACATCTTTTGACTCCATCAAATTGTGCGAATTTTGGCATCTTTGCCTACGGCTTCCACCACATCATCCGCTACACCACCACCGACTTCCGCAACCTAACCAATTTTGTTCCCCATTGCATTAGTGGTTGCTTAAGGAGTGATTTGAGTCTCCTAAGGCGTCTAGACTACTTAGGGACGGTTGCTTCTTCATCAACCACCACCACCACTTCCGCATAGGCTTACGAACCATACACTCCCGCCACCCCGACCTAATCCAATTTTGTTTGTGTTGTGAGTTGTGTCTCCTAAGATGTTTAGGCTACTTAGGGACCGTGCTTCAAACTCCAGCACTGTGTATAGTCCACCACATTACCCTCCACTTCCGCATTGCCTACTCGCAAAACCCATCATTGCATTCCCACAATCCCATTGATCTTCCGCAACCACCACCGCATCCCGATACCACCATTTGACATTTGATATTTTGAGTTCGCGGTTTTTCCGTTTCCTAAGGTGTTTCAGCTACTTAGGGACGAGTCTCCATCATCTTGGTATCTCCATCAAGATCACCGGCACTCATCATCACTGCGGACGGTAACCTCCATATCATCTTGGTATCGTGGTATCCCTCCATTGTATATTCCCTTGCCATTGCATTGATAACCCCTAGCCCATTTTGCGTTACTTGCCTACCGAGACTAGCCATTTGAGTGTTGCCGGCAACGTTACTTGTGCACATTAGTGATCTACACCGTCCATTGCATACATACCATATCATTTTGGTATCATATCATCTCGTGTGCCTCAAGTTTGTTCTCGCATATACACAATTGTTATCTTGGTTTGTGCATTGTGCAAAAGTGGCCATACATATAAAAAAAGAGGAAAATATAATAATACGTTTTTAAGTAGAAGAGAAAGAGCAAAGAAGCTTGTAAGCAAGTGCCATAGCATCATACCCCATTGCATATAAGATTGTCATATCCGATCATCTTGGATCATACCACTAGAACATCATATACATAGCATACTTGGGATAGAAATCATTGCATTTTTGTCTCCTATAGGTTGTGCACAAGTGTCATATCCGACTATCGAGCAATCGTGCTAGCGTCTCTCTAGAGTTGCGCAACAAGAGCATTTTCCGTGGATTCCACATTTTGAGATCATTCCTTGGTTGCACGACCCCATTTATCTATCCGTGTGTGCGTTTCCGTGTGCCATTCATTGCTATTGGTGTGACGCCCGGATAATCAAGCTACAGTAACCTCTGCTAATGACACCACGTCACCTCCGTTACTGTCGCTAATCTCGCGTTAGTTCGAAACCGATTCAAATTCAAATATGAAATTAAGGCAAACAATAAAAGTTTTCCAAAAATAAAACCGAAATGTTCTAAATGTGTCAGATAAATCATAGGTAATTGTCGTGGAGAAACCAAACTGTGATAAAGAGTATAAATGCTCTAAAGTAATTAAATAGTAGTTAAATCAATTAAATAAATGTATATTGAATTTTATAAAATATTAAATTATTTTGGGTTAAGGATTAATGTGGTAGTAGTATACTTACAAATACTAAGTTAGGTGCTAGTGATAAGTTTTACAGAACTAAAATAAAAAGAAACTAGAAATGAAACACGAACGAATAACTAAAAAGAAAACGTCAAAAACAAGAAACCTCCCTCCCTCCCACTAGGCTTCGGCCTAACTGGCCTCTAGGCCACCAGGCCGGCCAACCCCACTCCCCATATCCTCCCATGTCGGCCGAAACCCTAGGGCAACCACCCCCACTCGCCCCGCACACACTCCCGCACAACCCCCACCCACTCTCTCGTCCATCTCGCCCCCGATCTAGATCGGGGCTCAACCCCGACCGCGCCCTGCCGACATCGCCGTTGCCCCCCGTGGATCCTGTGGCCTGCCGCCGAGCTTCATCTCCGGATCCGCCGCCTCGACCACGCCTCCTCGCCGGTCTGCCTCCTCCGATGCCGTCGTCCCCATCGACCACCTCGACCCCCGCTGCCCGTACCCCCTACGCTTCCTCGGTGAGGCCTCGCCCTCCCCCTTCCCTTCCTCTGCTAGGTGCCGGCCGCATGCACGCGCACCACCGCGTCTGCCACACTGTCGCACCTGCAGCTCTCGACCGCGCACCGCGTCCACCCGCTCCCGCCCGCACTATGCCTAGCTGCTGCCGCACACGCGCGCCCATGCATGTTAACACGCGTGCCCGAACCCCGCCTCGCTACGTCTCACCCTTGTCGCTGCCGAGCGAGGCCGCCATGGCCTTGGTAAAGTTTATTGCGGGAGTTAACCACTTTGATAATATGGTTAACTCTGCTATTCCATTACCAATTCCTCCATTATCAAAAGAGATTCCTATGAATCCAATGAACAAAGTGAAAAGTAGTAATATAAGAACAGGAAATAACATAGTATTTCCCATTTCATGCGGATAGGCAAAAGTGTTTTTAGCCCCTGCTCGCCATACCCGGCCTCCTTCCTTGGCGTCCACGGCGCCACTCCGGCCTCCCACGCGGATGCCCCCGCTCCGGCGTCGTGCTCGCGCTCGCCGCGGCCTCCTTCCCCACGCGCACCGCCGCTGCTCCGCCGGGCGCCCACCCTTGCATCGCCTCGCCTTCGCCCCATCACCGACGTCGACCTCGCCTCGCTCCTGCACCCCCCCTACGCCGGTGAAGATGCCACGCCCGTGGCCACCTCTGGCGCTCCGGCGCGCTGCTCCTGCCCCTTGCCTCGCCCAGCCGCGGTGGCCTCACCGCACCGTGCCCCGGCGCCCGTAACCGCCACCGGTGCCCGTTAAGGCCCCAGGCCCAATGACAGCCGAGGCCCCGCCCCAGAACGTTAAAAAAAGACAATAAAAAGGAACTAAAATAAAAATGAATTAATAAAATTAATACTTAATTAATTCATTGATTAATTAAGTTAATTAATCATGTTCAATTAATCTAATTAACTAGTTAGTTTAAATAAACAGTAATTAGATTAGCTAAATCCTAATTAAACTAAACAGTGTATGACAGGTGGGTCCCACACGTCAGTTTGACCGAGTCAACCCCATGTTGACTACTTAAGTCATGCTGACGTCATGATGATGTCAGCATACACTATTCTGGATAATGTTGATTTAAAATAATTAAATAAATTCTAAAAATGTTTAAATGTTTTAAAATTAATATAAAATAAACCGTACCTCGGATGGAAAAACTTTGTACATGAAAGTTGCTCAGAACGACGAGACGAATCCGGATACGCAGCCCGTTCGTCCGCCATGCATCCCTAGCATAGCGAACATGCAACTTTCCCCCTCTGATTCATCTGTCCGAAAACGCGAAACATCGGGGATATTTTCCCGGATGTTTCCCTCCTTCACCGGTATCACCTCATAGCGCGTTAGGTCACACCTAGCACCGTTACCTGTCATGTCATGCATCGATATGCATCTATTTGCATTGTATTCATTGTTTCTTCCCCCTCTTCTCTCTGGTAGACTATGAGACCGACACCGCTGCTGGTGCCCCGATCGACTACGCTGTTGATGACCCTTCCTTCTTGCCAGAGCAACCAGGCAAGCCCCCCCCCCCTTGATCACCAGATATCTCTTGTTCCTCTCTCTATTGCTTCCATTAGAGTAGTGTATCATGTTACTGCTTTATGTTAATCCTATTCTGATGCATAGCCTGTCATTGTTGGTACAGTTGTCGATACCTTACCTGCAATCCGAAATGCTTAGTATAGGATGCTAGTTTATCATTAGTGGCCCTACATTCTTGTCAGTCTGCCATGCTATACTATCGGGCCATGATCACATCGGGTGTTGATCACGGGTTTATACTATACATATTACACATGATACATGTTGTGACTAAAGTCGGGTCGGCTCATAGATTTCCCGCGAGTGATTCACAGATTGGGGGCTGAAAGGACCTTTGTCCCGACGACCCTCTGGGTGGATCTTTGTGGCGGAGCGACAGCGCAGGTTGAGACCACCCGAGAGAGAGGTGGGCCTGTCCCTGGTCGGCGTTTGCGGTTACTTCAAAATAACACGCTTAACGAGATCTTGGTATTTGATCTGAGTCTGGCCACCGGCCTATACGCACTAACCAACTATCCAGGAACAGTTATGGGCACTCGACGTCGTGGTATCAGCCGCAGCCTTCGTGACATCAGCGACTGAGCGGCGCGCGCCGGGTTGGACCGCGTAACGCAACGTCCTTTGTAATGGAGGTTGCTAGGTCTGCTCACCGGCCGTGTACGCAACATGCATGTGTGCAATGGGCGATGGGCCCAGACCCCTGCGCCATAGGATTTAGACCGGCGTGCTGACCTCTCTGTTGTGCCTAGGTAGGGTTGCAACATGTTGATCTTCCGAGGCCAGGCATGACCCAGAAAAGTGTGTCCGTACAAAGGGGATCGAGCGTGTTGGGAAATATGGTGCACCCCTGCAGGGAAGTTGATCTATTCGAATAGTCGTGTCCTCGGTAAAAGGACAACCCGGAGTTGTACCTTGACCTTATGACAACTAGAACCGGATACTTGATAAAACACACCCTTCCAAGTGCCAGATACAACCCTCTCACAGGGCGATGAGGGGAGGATCACCGGGTAGGTTTATGCTATGCGTTGATACTTGGTGAACTTAGCATCTACTCTCTTTTAGATGATGTAAGATGGAGGTTGCCAGAAGCATAGTCTTCGGTAGGACTAGCTATCCCCCTCTTATTCTGGCATTCTGCAGTTCAGTCCACATATGCTATCCCTTTTTCCATTTGATACCAATGCATGCATATGTAGTGTAGCTCCTTGCTTGCGAGTACTTTGGATGAGTACTCACGGTTGCTTTGCTCCCCCTTTTCCCCCTTTCTATACCCGATTGCTGCGACCAGACGTTAGAGTCCAGGAGCAAGACGCCACAGTTGACGACGACTCCTACTACACTGGAGGTGCCTACTACTACGTGCAGGCCGCTGACGATGACCAGGAGTAGTTTAGGAGGATCCCAGGCAGGAGGTCTGCGCCTCTTTCAATTTGTATCCCAGTTTTTGCTAGCCTTCTTAAGGCAAACTTGTTTAACTTATGTCTATACTCAAATATTGTTGCTTCCGCTGACTCGTCTATGATCGAGCTCTTGTATTCGAGCCCTCAAGGCCCCTGGCTTGTAATATGATGCTTGTATGACTTTTTTTATTTGTAGAGTTGTGTTGTGATATCTTCCCGTGAGTCCCTGATCTTCATCATACACGTTTGCGTGTATGATTAGTGTACGATTGAATCGGGGGCGTCACAAATTGGTATCAGAGCCAACTGCATGTAGGAATCCCCCTTCCACACTCCTTGGCCGAAGTTGAGTCTAGTCGATGAAAACTGTTTTACTAACATGGCAGTGCAGCCCATGGGCCCACGTCGCCATTGGGTGGTATTAGGATCTTTTACTCCTCGATCCTTACTCTGGGACTCTGATCTCTTTTCTATTCGGGTTAAATGATTTTACTAAATCTGGCTCTAGGTTCTTGTAACTACTTCCCCTAGAGAGCCCTTATCACAAATGATCGCCTACTGCATCAGAAGATTTTGAAGATACTCTTCGATCAGTCCCGAGACCCTTCTGCCCTCTGCCTTTTCATTTCCCTATTACCGATATATCCATATGGATAACGACATACACTTGTTGTTCATACAATTACTCTGAGTTTCTCTTGTTATTACAAGATGCATAGAATTGCTCTCCGACTCTTAAGAATCCCTTGTACCACTTCCTTGTAGTTCCTTGCCGTAGAAATACCCATACGAATAATTCCTTGCACTTATCAAGTATCCACTCATTCCTAGTTTTTCTTGTGTTCCGCAAAAGACTTTGAAATACTATTTGATCTTTGCAAAATCCTCAACAGCCTATTGTTCTGGGAATTCTTGCATACTCGCATTCCGGTTAATTCTTTTGGTCTAGCAATTTACTTTAAAAACATTTGTGATTGTCATTCTGATCCTTTTGATTCAACTTGTGTGTGAATGCACACAATCATCAGTTGTTCCCTGGAATTTATCCTTCCAATTCAGACGTCATTCCAGACATGAGATGGATCTCGACCAATCAAATTGCCATCGATTGTACCCATAAGGCTATTCAACTTATCCATCCCTAATCAGAGCATTGCTTCTGATCCCTTGTCTTGGAATTCATAATTCCTTTGCATTTAAGCTTTGAGTTAGTCAGTTGTTTCTATAATCCGATGCACTTGCATTCCTTCTTCCTTTGATAGAGTACCGGTACTCCCATCAGCTCCATTGTAGACCACCAGACCTCTTGTTGGATTATTATCCGACAGTGTCCTTCATATTCAAATAACCTTGTGAGCCTTTCCACGGATATATAAAGCCTTGGGTAAATTGTATCCTCTGTTTTCTCAACCATGCTCTGTTTTCGAGCTGGTGGTATTTACTATTGAAGCTTGGGGTATATGTTTCCACGATACCCTGATGGGTTGAACCTATGCCTTACTTAATATGTGTGAATTTGAAAGTTTTCAGGAGTCATACTCTTCTGGTGTTTTGCTAGATAAAACTTCAACACTACAACTTCTTCGAAAGTGAGAGGTGAATGGAAGGTTATACATTGAAGAAGTGGGAGTCGACCTTGAACTTTGTGTTCATGCACATGGACATGATGTAGATGCTTCTTGTAATAATAACTATTTCGTTTATATAATATCATCTGGTATCTGTGAACTGATCCTATGCAATCGTGGTTCTGACCATATTCTCTCTTTGGTCCCATTTCTCGGACAAGTTAAATCACTTGTCTTATGCAGATCAATGTGCCTTCCCAACCTCGATTCTACTCAACCTTCGAGTATTCCCCTATGGTATCTCGAGAATATCACGGAACTACATAACATCTTATGAGTTCTCCATCAAGTACTACATTCTCCCTGATTTCAATTTTTTTCACGGGCTCTGGGTCATTAAACACTCAAGGACACCGATAACTGAATCGAGTCTGCATTGTGATTAAACAACTATTAGTAATCTTCTTTACTTACGAGTTTGTACTCGATCACGTCATTTCTAGCCTGATCGGCTATATCGGTATCATGCTGATTTTAACTGTGCTACCTGGTCCTTATTTCCAGAGCACCACTTTTGGCGATGAGCTAAGCTTACATCGATCTTCCTTGTATTATCGTTTCACCTCGAACATCAAGCTCGATTTCAAGCTGGAGACGTATCCGTGGTTCCAAAAATCTTTTGCTACAACACTCCTTTTGCTTGATGCAGTCGTTGTTGGATTGCTTCTTCGTGGAGCCTCTCGACAAAATTTGTCGTGATCGTCACATTTTGACTCCTTCCAGTATATCAATCAAATTCATGATGGCAAGTACCATCCTTGCCCCTCGATGAGTTGTGTTATCATCGACAACATTATTGATTTCCCTCCAACACAAACTTGTTCATGTTTTGTGTTGTACCTTAAGATCCTTGCTATCCAACTTATGTTATGTTCTACCTTGGAGTATTACCATATTTTATGTCAAGAAGGTTGTGAGAATTTCACCACGTCTTAAGAATTCTTGATATAGTAATACTTCTCGCCATCTCCGTTCATATCTTCGTCAGCGTGTTGATTCTAACCAGGATACCAGCCAGTGAACTATGATGTGTGAATTCAAAACTACTATCAACCTTATTGCTTGTAAGATAATGAACGATGGTTTCATTCCTTGTGCATTGGTTATCGAATCACCATTCTAACATCGGTCATGCTACATAAGCCCATATTTCGGCTACACCTTTCAACTGATGTTTAATTGGGTATGTTTTCCTCGAGCATATCTCACTATTTCATTGGATCTAACAAATGCTATCTCCTTGTTCACATAATTGTGGAAATCCATCCTTTGAAATTCTCGATGAATTTTTGCTCAGTCCATCAGCCACCTCCTCATCCTCTCCTTGGTTTACTAATGAACTCTTGTTTCGGAACTCGCTTCCATAGTTCATTCCCGAGAATCTTATAATGCCTTCTCGTCAATTTGTCGCACATATTCTTCTCAAGCGTCCCGAGTCTGAGGTATCCTGACACCAATCAGATCTGAATCTCGGTAAGATATGATGGTTGGAACATACTTTCAAGAGTTATAACATTGGTCCTCTTATGACTCGGTAAGGTGATGTCATGCGTAGCACACCTGGCTGGAGGACCTAGTGTTATAGTTTCTTTTTTTAACCAGGTTAACCATTCTTCCATGAGGAAATTGAATAACTTGTTTAATAATTTTTTCCTGATGGATCCTTTGTGTATCCAAAGTTGGACCTATGCTTGAAGACCATGTCAATGCTATCTCGAAGCATGTCTGTGGTACTCCGATTTTCAACAAGAACATTTGAAGCCCAATGCTAAATGTTTCTTTCTCACTTATCTAAACACCGTTGTATGGGTAATGTCATGAAATTTCTCTCCCCTTACCTAAAAGGGTTTTCTACTTTATATATCGTGTCATGGATATCATGCTCTGTTTGTCCTTGGGAAGGATATACCCTTGAAATATGTGTTAAAACACATTATCCTTTCCATTGTTCTGTTTAATTTGATAATCATATTATCCTTTGCTCTCGATATTTTCTTAAGTGTCAATTCGAGAGTTACTTTCCGTCACCTTCCCCGATGTTATCGACCAGATAGTCGACCTTGTAGAGGTTCGTTCTCCCGAAATACCCCCCTTATTGTTTCGTAAGTATGATGGAAACCCCGAAGAAAGGATGCCAACTTCATCTTGATGACCTGAAGCATAAAAATAAAGACATCAATATAATGTATCAACCACTTCGAGAAGAGCAACCAAGACAGAGAAGATTCGTTAGAATTTCGTAACCAGACCTTTCCCCCTTATTCCCCCTCTTAAATCTCGGGACGAGATTTCTTGTAGTGGAGGAGAATTGTGACGCCCGGATAATCAAGCTACAGTAACCTCTGCTAATGACACCACGTCACCTCCATTATTGTCGCTAATCTCGCGTTAGTTCGAAACCGATTCAAATTCAAATTTGAAATTAAGGCAAACAACAAAAGTTTTCCAAAAATAAAACTGAAATGTTCGAAATGTGTCGGATAAATCATAGGTAATTGTCGTGGAGAAACCAAACTGTGATAAAGAGTATAAAGGCTCTAAAGTAATTAAACAGTAGTTAAAACAATTAAATAAATGCCTATTGAATTTTATAAAATATTAAATTATTTTGGGTTAAGGATTAATGTGGCAGTAGTATATTTACAAATACTAAGTTAGGTGCTAGTGATAAGTTTTACAAAACTAAAATAAAAAGAAACTAGAAATGAAACACGAAAGAATAACTAAAAAGAAAAAGTCAGAGACAAGAAGCCTCCCTCCCCCCACTTGGCTTCGGCCTAACTGGCCTCTGGGCCACCAGGCCAGCCCACCCCACTCCCCATATCCTCCCCTGTTGGCCGAAACCCTAGGGCAACCACCCCCACTCGCCCCGCACACACTCCCGCACAACCCCCACCCACTCTCCCGTCCCTCTCGCCCCCGATCTAGATCGGGTATCAACCCCGACCACGCCCTGCCGATGTTGCCGTTGCCGCCCGTGGATCCCACGGCCTGCCGCCGAGGTTCGTCGTCGGATCTGCCACCTCCTCGTCTCCGCCTCATGCCGCCTCGACCATGCCTCCTCGCCGGTCTGCCTCCTCCAACGTCGTTGTCCCCATCGACCACCTCGACCCCCGCTGCCCGTACCCCCTATGCTTCCTCGGTGAGGCCTCGCCCTCCCCCTTCCCTGCCTCTACTCGGTGCCGGCCACGCGCACGCGCACCACCACGCCGGCCACGCTGTCGCCCTACAGCTCTCGACCGAGCACTGCGTCCACCCGCTCCCGCCAGTGCTACCCCTAGCTGTGGCCGCACGCGCATGCCCACGCACGTTAACACGCGTGCCCGAGTCCTGCCTCACTGCGCCTCACCCTTAGAGTTGCCGAGCGAGGCCGTCGTGGCCTGGGTAAAGTTTATTGAGGGAGTTAACCACTTTGATAATATGGTTAACTCTGCTATTCCATTACCAATTCCTCCGTTATCAAAAGAGATTCCTATGAATCCAATGAACAAAGTGAAAAGTAGTAATATAAGAAGAGGAAATAACATAGTATTTCCCGTTTCATGCGGATAGGAAAAAGTGTTTTAGCCCCTGCTCGCCATGCCCGGCCTCCTTCCTCGGCATCCACAGCGCCGCTCCAGCCTCCCGCGTGGCTGCCCCCGCTCCGGTGTAGTCCTCGCGCTCGCCACGGCCTCCTTCCCCACGCGCACCGCAGTGCTCCGCCGCGCGCCCGCCCCTGCATCGCCTCGCCTTCGCCCCACCGTCGGCGTCGACCTCGCCTCGCTCCTGCACCCCCCTGCACCGACGATGACGCCACGCCCGCGGCCATCTCCGGTGCTCCGGCGCGCTGCTCCTGCCACTTGCCTCACCCAGCCGCGGTGGCCTCACCGCACCGTGCCCCGGTGCCCGTAACCGCCACCCGCGCCTGTTAAGGCCCCAGGCCCAATGATAGCCGGGGCCCCGCCCCAGAACGTCAAAAAAAGAAAAGGAAAAGGAAATAAAATAAAAAATAATTAATAAAATTAATAGTTAATTAATTAATAAATTAAGTTAATTAATGTTGTTTAATTAATGTAATTAACTAGTTAGTTTAATTAAACAGAAATTAGATTAGCTATATCCTAATTAAACTAAACAGTGTATGACAGGTGGGTCCCACACGTCAATTTGACCCAGTCAACCCCCTGTTGACTACTGATGTCATGCTGATGCATGATGATGTCAGCATACACTATTATGGATAATGTTGATTTAAAATAATTAAATAAATTCTAAAAATGTTTAAATCTTTTAAAATTAATATAAAATAAACCGTACCTCGGATGGAAAAACTTTGTACATGAAAGTTGCTCAGAACGACGAGACGAATCCAGATACCGCAGCCCGTTCGTCCGCCACGCATACCTAGCATAGAGAACACACTACTTTCCCCCTCCGATTCATCTGTCCGGAAATGCGAAACACCAGGGATATTTTCCCGGATGTTTCCCCCCTTCACCAGTATCACCCCATACCGCGTTAGGGCACACCTAGCACCGTTACCTGTCATGTCATGCATCGATATGAATATGTTTGCATTGTATTCATTGTTTATTCCCCCTCTTCTCTCCGGTAGACTACGAGACTGACGCCGATGCTGGTCCCCCGATCGACTACGCTGTTGATGACCCTTCCTTCTTGCCAGAGCAACCAGGCAAGCCCCCCCTTGATCACCAGATATCGCCTATTCCTCTCTCTACTGCTTACATTACAGTAGTGCATCATGTTACTGCTTTACGTTAATCCTATTCTGATGCATAGCCTGTCATTGTTGCTATAGTTGTTGATACCTTACCTGCAATCCTAAATGCTTAGTATAGGATGCTAGTTCATCATCAGTGGCCCTACATTCTTGTCAGTCTGCCATGCTATACTATCGGGCCATGATCACGTCGGGTGTTGATCATGGGTTTATACTATACATATTACACATGATACATGTTGTGACTAAAGTCGGGTCGGCTCATAGAGTACCTGCGAGTGATTCACAGATTAGGGGCTGAAAGGACCTTTGTCCCGACGGCCCTCTGGGTGGATCTTTGTGGCGGAGCGACAGGGCAGGTTGAGACCACCCGGGAGAGAGGTGGGCCTGGCCGTGGTCGGTGTTCACGGTTACTTAAAAATAGCACGCTTAACAAGATCTTGGTATTTGATCTGAGTCTGGCCACTGGCCTATGCGCACTAACCAACTACGCGGGAACAGTTATGGGCACCCGACGTCGTGGAAGTAGCCGCAGCCTTCGTGACGTCAGCGACTGAGCGGCGCGCGCCGGGTTGGACCGCGTAACACAACTTCCTTTGTAATGGAGGTTGCTAGGTCTGCTCACCGGCCGTGTACGCAATGTGCAAGTGTGCAATGGGCGATGGGCCCAGACCCCTGTGCCATAGGATTTAGACCGGTGTTTTGACCTCTCTGTTGTGCCTAGGTAGGGCTGCGATGTGTTGATCTTCCGAGGCCGGGCATGACCCAAAAAAGTGTGTCCACACAAAGGGGATCGAGCGTGTTGGGAAATGTGGTGCACCCCTGCAGGGAAGTTGGTCTATTCGAATAGCCGTGTCCCTCGGTAAAAGGACGACCCAGAGTTGTACCTTGACCTTATGACAACTAGAACCGGATACTTAATAAAACACACCCTTCCAAGTGCCAGATACAACCGGTGATCGCTCTCTCACAGGGCGATGGGGGAGGATCACCGGGTAGGTTTATGCTATGCGTTGATACTTGGTGAACTTACCATCTACTCTCTTCTATATGCTGCAAGATGGAGGTTGCCAGAAGCGTAGTCTTCGATTGGACTAGCTATCCCCCTCTTATTCCAGCATTCTGCAGTTCAGTCCACATATGCTACCCTTTTTCCATTTGATACCAATACATGCATATGTAGTGTAGCTCCTTGCTTGCGAGTACTTTGGATGAGTAGTCACGGTTGCTTTGCTCCCCCTTTTCCCCCTTTCTATACCTGATTGTTGCGACCAGACGTTGGAGTCCAGGAGCAAGACGCCACAGTTGACGACGACTCCTACTACACTGGAGCTGCCTACTACTACTTGCAGGCCGCTGACGATGACCAGGAGTAGTTTAGGAGGATCCCAGGCAGGAGGCCTACGCCTCTTTCGATTTGTATCCCAGTTTGTGCTAGCCTTCTTAAGGCAAACTTGTTTAACTTATGTCTGTACTCAAATATTGTTGCTTCCGCTGACTCGTCTATGATCGAGCTCTTGTATTCGAGCCCTCGAGGCCCCTGGCTTGTAATATGATGCTTGTGTGACTTATTTTATTTGTAGAGTTGTGTTGTGATATCTTCCCGTGAGTCCCTAATCTTGATTGTACATGTTTGTGTGACTTATTTTATTTCAACATTATTGACTCTTGCTAACATTTTGCATTAAATTTTTGTGCCACTATCCTCACCGAGCTCCACCATAAGCCTTACTTGTGTAGGTGTGAGAAACGGACAAGAATTGGTACCAATTGTGCTACTTCCTTGCTACATCATTGAGTGATCATTGATCCATCTTCAACATCGGTCCAGGTAAATTTGGTATAGTTCTTATCCTTTCTCCACTCATATTTGTTCGAGTCTTGTGATGGATAGGCAAGGCATTTCATCTTCGGTCTACAAGAACAACGACGAGTTTGATGCCATGAACAACTCCAACGATGCCAAGATGCAAGCTCAAATGGGGGAGACCAAATCCCTCATCAAGTCCTACAAGCGGTCTTCCTCGTCTTCCAGAAAACGCTCAAGAGCACAAGCCTCCGAGCTACCATCTCCGGCAAGGTCACATCGCCATCGACACCATCACCACCAAGAACGTGAAGGTCAAGAGCTCAACACCAACAACCGCTCAACGACTTCACCATCTCCATTGGCATCTTCGCCAAGCGACTTCAAGGCATCTTCGCCTATGGACATACGGCATCTTCGCCCAGAATCACTTCAAGAGAAGCTCCCCAAGCTCAAGTCCGCGACTTCCATGAGCTACTACGACCTCGACATCGACCACGTGATTCCTTTCTATGGGACTCAAGAACCCGAGGAGTATCTCGAGTGGGAGCATTTGATGGACGACTACCTCAAGCTACATCAAGTTCCTCCCGAAGATCAAGTGAAGTGCGCCACAAGGAACTTCCACGGCTACGCGTACACATGGTGGCTTCACACACCTTCGGATAGCTATGACATGAGTTGGACCAAGACGAAGAGAGCTTTGCGGCGAGAGTTTGTGCCTCCAACCTATGCGGGACAACTTCAACGCCAATTGGAGAACACCATCCAAGGATCCAAGTCCATCGACGAGTACTTCAAGGAGATGAAGATTGCCTTGCGACGAGCTGGCGTGGACGACCCCATTTTGATGAAGTTCCACTTCATGGTGGGATTGCACAACGACATTTCCAAGACGATATTCCGCGAGAACTACAATCCCTCGACAACAACTACATTAGTGCTCTCAAGGTGGAACAAGAACTCATGAAGGCCAAAGCTTCTCCACCCCAAGCTCACTTCGCGACGACCAAGCTCCATGAGAATGAGCATGAGGCTAGTACCACCATGATGTCCAAGCCCGACAAACTCCAAGACGATGCTCCCAAGTTCGACTTCACCGCCATCCCTCTTTGTGCCACTGATGATGCCGGGTCTACTTCGACTCTTTTTCAAAATGGTTCGGCGACGACTAAGACTACGGAGATCATTAAGGACCAAGCTTTGGAGACGAGCGACATGGTGACGAACAAGGATGAGTCTTCCATCTTAGGAGGCGACAGTAATGTTGTTCCATCTTCGGCCTTCATCCATGGCGACGGCGATGAGATGGTTGAGCATGGGATTTTCCCTTCGACCACAGCAACATATGATGACTTGAGTGACTTTAGCCACCATATTGAGAGTGATAGTGACTTCACCACTAGCCCGATATATGATGTGTTGCCACAATTCCCGTGTGAGGAGACCCACAACCCCCACCACTTGAGTGAGATGAGTGACTCCACCATATGTGACATTGAGTGCACCTACCATGAGTGTAACATCCCAAATTTTCAATTTGGAATGTTATACATTAGATCATCATGCATATCATATTTTCTTGCATTTTGGTTGATCCTAGAAATTTCACGCAACTCAGGGACCCTCGGAGAGAGTTGGAGATTTCGTCATTTTCATATTTGAGATTTCTCAAATTTCAAAAAGAGGATCATTGGTTTTGTCGGAGTTTCATTTGCCTTTTATTTGGATAGGGAAAAATGCGTGTTTTCAAAAATTGCATTCTAGGTCCCGAGAAAAGTTCATTTTGTTCGACTCATTTTTAGGAGTCGGGGAAAATTTACTTTGGGAAGTTTGGAGTTTGTTTAGATTTTCTTTTCTTTTGTTTTTTGCGCGCATAACTGATTTAAAAAAAAATTCGTCGCGCGCCTGGGCCAAGGCCCAGCCGCAGCCGCACCCAGGCCGGCCAGGCTCCCCGCGCGCGCGCCAGCGCAGGCCGCCGCCGCCGCCGAAGTGGAGTCCTAGTAGGACTCCGTTTTCTTTTTTTAGGACTCCCTCTACTCCTCTTCTTCTTGCCCCCTCCCCCAAGTCTCCTCTCCTCCCACCTATATAAATACTCACCCCCCCCTCTAAACCCACACCAAACCAAGCCCCAAGCCGCGCCCCACCCCAAGCCGCCCGCGCCGCTCCTTGCTAGCGCCGCCGCCGCCCTACGTCGCCGCCGCCGCCCAACCCCGCCAGAGCCCCTCGCCGGAACCTCGCCGGAGGTAGCCCCGCACTGCGTCTATTTTCTCCCCTCGGTTCGGTTTTTCTTATAAACCGTTCCGGTTCTTTTCTTCTCGTCCGATTCGTTTTCTTCCGATTCTTTTTCTTTTCGGTTTTCTTTTCCGAAACCCTAGATCGGTTTGGTTTTCTTTTCCGGTTTAGTTGCCTAGAGACCGTTCGCCGGACCGTTCGTCTTAACGAACGTGATCACCGGATTATTCCCGGCTAACGAACGTCCGTTCGTTTAACCGTTCTTCTTTTTCTTTTCGTCGGATTTATTCCGCGATCGCGATCTCAGATACGATCTTCGTTCTAGTTTATCTTCTCGCTCGTTTATCGGAATCAGGTGATTCAAGCGCCTGGAGTTTCGTTTCAAAACCGCCGTTCCGACTAATCAACTTAAACAAGTTTTTCTACGGTAAAATTTGACCTAGTTTCAACTTGCTAGAACCGAGTTGTTTTCTTCCGCCGTTTGTTTTCCGTTGCTTAGTTCGGTTCTTTCTTTCTTTGCAACCGGAGTTCCTAAGTTGAACTTTCTGGTTCGATCTCTTGTTCGAGTTTTAAATGCATTAGATGAGTACTTATTGTATGCTTGTTGTTTGTTTGTGATAGATTACCCGGATTGCGCCGCCTGTTACTTCGAATCTCTAGGACTCGCGGATCATCAGCAAGGCAAGTAACACTTTGATCATACCTTTTCTACAACCCAGTTTTATTGCATTAGATCAATACTCACACATTGCATGATTAGGATCTAATTAAATTGTGGGATGGGAAGTAGATGAGGTAGTACCTATTACCTGTTTATTATGAAACCTTTGGGAGTTACTTCTACGTTTGCTTATTATGCCATGCTATGCTAGGAGACGTGGATTGGGTGAGTGATATCCATGACAGATGTGAGATTGATAATTTTAAGGGTTTATCTAAGGTGGCAACTTAAACACACATCTGGGTGGACTGAGGCACCTGATGTCTATCAGGACTTACCTGTTTTATTTTGGACCACCACCCAGGCTCAAAGGGATCCTAAGATCTTTGATACTAGAAACTTACGTGTGCAGCCACAAGCCAATATGGGCTCTGGCATAGTTGACTAAGTCGTGCGAACTCTTACAGGGTAGACTAGCAGATGTAGGGGAAAGTAGGTGTACCGGTCTATCCATCGTAAGGTGCTAGCGCTTCTGAAAGACTGTGTCTCGGTCATCCGTTTCTCAAACACCAGTAGTGCGAGAAATCCAATGGAGGCGATCGAGTCTTGTGGGGAAAAGTGCGCAAACCTCTGCAGAGTGTAATAAACTAATCATGATTAGCCGTGTCCCTGGTTATGGACAATCTTGAGTATCCAGTACTTGAATATCATGTGAACCTGATCATGTTACTTCTAATTAATATTGCTGGGTTATTGATGATTACTTTTAATTGGGATTGAGAATGCTGTCAACCATTCTCAATGTTTAACAACCACCTTGATAGTTAAATAAATTTATTCCTTTGAAGTAGGGAAAAACTGGCTTTACGCAAAACTGTAACCATAGAGCTTTCCACCAGCCAAATATGCATATAGTATAGCTGTTTCATTCCATTACTCTCTATGTGTTACCTTGCCAGCATATTCCATGAGCTGACCCGTTTCGGGCTGCAACGTTAATGTTGCAGACTTTTCAGACGGCGATTAAGGTGCTTTTAGGTTGTGGTTCTATACTTAGTGATGCCGTTGGAGTTGATGGACCCATTTATCTTCCAAGTCTTCCGCTGTTATCGATAATAGATGGCCTTAAGCCATATTTATTGTAATAAGTTCTCTTTTGAGACATCATTGTAATAAGTGTGTGATTGCCACTCTGCTATAAATCCTTGGAAGTACTGTGTGGTGTCAGCATTAATGATCCAGGGTTGACACCGGAGCACAGTAGACTTGATCCATTCGGGTCAGGTCGCTACAGAGATGGTATCAGAGCACACGCTGACTGTAGGACACGACCACTAAGTTAAAGCCATAGATCACTATTCTCTCCTCATTTTCTAACTCCTCATATTTTCTACTCTTTAGGATGAAGGACGCGAAGATTAAGTACGCTCAACCGGATGAAGGCATACCTTTTGGATTTCACTTGAAGGAAGTCACCAAGTACCTAAACATTGGATTACCAAGTTTCATGGGAACATTCAACGCCACTTTACCTGAAGAGGAGCGCTGGAAGATTCAAGCTCACGTTCCGGGAAGGACATTCGCGCCAATCACAAAGCCCATAGATAGTGTTTTCAATGCACCAACTTGGAGTCTAGGAAAGAGCATGGCAGCCCATATCACCATAGGACGCATTGGAGAAGTTTATCAAGAAGACCTCAAGGACACTATCTACCAGATTTGCGGACGCCGAGATGAACAATGGGAGTTAGTCACCACCAAGAAGGATAGATCCAGTGCAGCATTCATCCAGGAGTTAAACCAGCACATTCGACGCCACGAGAACCAGATGTGCAACGTTATGATAGAGTTGAAGAATGCGAAGGCTAGGATCATCGAGCTAGAAGGAGAACTGAAGGCTACACACAAGGACTACATGGACGAGATCGTAGCTCTAGCAAGACACAACTGCGATCTTAAGCAAGAGATTGAAGAACTCAAGATGGAGTTAGCATCCAGGAAGGAAGACATGTACGTCGCATGTCCGGACAACTACATCATCATCGACGACACCGATTCGGATCCAAGTGAACCCGACTTTGAAGACGAAGCTGGAGCGGACATCATGGAGTCTTCCACCGGTTCAAATTTCTAGATGACCACCAAATATTATTAGTATTTCCCCCATGTAAACACTATAGTTCGAGCACTTTTGCGATAGTTAGATCGATTGTAAGCCCTTGTTTGAATTGAATGAAGTGATTTTGTGTGAATTTGCTCATGTGCATTGGGGTAGTGTTTTCTCTTTAGACCTCATTCTCTTCTTATATCTCTTCTTTTCTAAACCCTCAGATGCCTCCGAGACGTGACAATGGATTTCCACCGGAGCTCACTCAGTTGATCCAGCAGCAGAATCAATTGATGCAGATGTTAGTTCAGAATCAGCAGAACAACAACAACAACCCACCTCCACCACCGCCACCTGTTGACCACTTAGCCTGTTTCCTTAGGCTGAATCCGCCGGTGTTTTCTAGTAGCATCGAGCCGATAGTAGCAGACGATTGGCTCCGCAAGATAGGAAGGGAGTTGACCACTGCAGGATGCATAGATGGCGAGAAAGTGAAGTTTGCCGCACATCAGTTAGAAGGACCCGCGGCAGCAAGGTGGGAGAATTTCACAGCCACCTTCCCAGTCGACACTGTCACATGGGATCAGTTCCAGCAAGCTTTCCGCACTGCACATGTTTCAGCCGGAGCCATGGCCATGAAGAAGCGTGAGTTTTGCAACTTACGCCAAGGAGGAAGGACAGTTGGCCAGTACATTGACGACTTCAGCAAGTTAGCACGTTCTGCCCCAGATGATGTTGCTACGGATGCAGCTAAGCAGGAGAAGTTTCTGGAAGGATTGAATGATGAGCTAAGCATGCAGTTGATGGTAGCAAGTTTCAACAACTACCAGGAGTTGGTAGATCGTGCCATCATGATTGAAGGGAAGCAACAGCAGATTGAGAACCGCAAGAGGAAGTATGGACAGGGGAAGTACAACTCTGGAGCCCAGCAGAAGCCCCGTTTTACCCCTAAATCGGGATTTCAGTTTCAGCATACCCATGGAGGAGGTAGTTCGCACAACCATAACAGCCACAAGAATGGTAATGGGAATGGAGGAAGCAACGGCCAGAATCGGACCACCCCATCAACCCCATCCAAGAGAGACCTGAGTCAAGTCACCTATTTCAAGTGTTCCAAGACCAGACATTATGCCAATGAATGTCCTGAAGGCCAGAATGGAAATGGCAACGGAAGCTCAGGGAAGAAGCCGAACCCTTTCAATAGGGGACAGGTGAACCACGTTAACGTGGAGGAAGTTGAAGATCAGCCTGATGCAGTAATCGGTAAGTTTTTGGTTAAGTCATTTACCGCACTCGTTCTTTTCGATACTGGTGCATCACATCCATACATATCAAGGGGATTTGTGGAAAAATATAGCCTGCCCACTAGGATTCTTAAAACACCTATGCTAGTAAGTTCGCCAGGAGCAGAATACATGGCCAGTCAAGGATGTTTTCAAGTGCCATTAAGCATAGGAAGGCGTGTTTTCCCAACAGATTTGATCATTCTGGAATCCCAAGGTCTGGATGTAATTCTCAGTATGGATTGGCTGTTGATGTATGGAGGAAACATCGATTGTGCTAGTAAGTCGATTTTGCTCACAATGCCAGAAGGAAGAAGGATCAAGTATGTATCCCGGCATGTGCCAAATAGGACACAAGTAAATTGCTTAACAGGAGTTGTGCGGGAGGAAGTACCAGTGGTAAAGGATTTTCCTGATGTCTTTCCTGAAGAGTTGCCAGGCATGCCACCGGATAGAGACATTGAGTTTTTGATTGAGTTATTGCCAGGTACAGGCCCAATATCAAAGAGACCATACCGGATGCCAGCAAAGGATTAGGTAGAAATCAAGAATCAGATTAAGGAGTTACTGGAGAAAGGTTACATTCGCCCAAGTTCTTCGCCTTGGGGATCACCCGTACTTCTAGTGGAGAAGAAGGATGGATCATTACGGATGGTTGTTGATTACCGTGGATTAAATGAGGTAACCATCAAGAACAAGTACCCACTACCAATGATAAATGATCTGTTTGATCGTTTGCAAGGAGCTAAAGTGTTTTCCAAGATCGATTTGCGATCAGGGTACCACCAGTTGAAGATCCGAGAGCAGGACATACCGAAGACAGCATTCACCACAAGATATGGACTGTATGAGTATACCGTTATGTCATTTGGATTGACTAACGCGCATGCCTATTTTATGAACCTGATGAACAAAGTGTTTATGGAGTTTTTGGATAAGTTCGTCGTAGTGTTCATTGATGATATCCTGGTTTATTCAAAGAATGAAGAAGAGCATAAGGAACATTTGCGTTTGGTTTTGGAGAAACTAAGGGAACATTAGTTATATGCCAAATTCAGCAAATGTGAGTTTTGGTTGAAGGAAGTAGGATTTCTTGGACACGTTATATCCGGAGAAGGGATAGCAGTTGACCCCAAAAAGGTTGAGACCGTAACCGAATGGGAAGCACCAATGACAGTTGGAGAGATCCGGAGTTTTCTTGGACTCGCAGGATACTACCGGAGATTCATTGAGAACTTTTCAAAGATTGCAAAGCCTATGACGGAGTTGTTGAAGAAGGATACTAAGTTCAAATGGACTGAGGAGTGTGAGGCTAGTTTCCAGGAGTTGAAGAAACAATTGGTTACCTCACCATTATTGATTTTGCCAGATCAGACCAAGGATTATGAGGTATATTGCGACGCTTCAGGTCGAGGACTTGGAGCAGTGCTTATGCAGGAAGGGAGAGTTGTTTCGTATGCTTCACGACAACTGAAGCCTCATGAATTGAATTATCCTACGCATGATTTGGAGTTAGCAGCCGTAGTGCATGCATTGAAGACATGGAGACATTTCCTCATTGGAAATCATTGCGAGGTGTACACGGATCACAAGAGTTTGAAGTACATTTTCACGCAGAAGGAGTTGAATCTCAGACAAAGGAGATGGTTGGAGCTCATCAAGGATTATGATATGAGATTGCATTACCATCCCGGTAAAGCTAATGTAGTAGCCGACACATTGAGCCGTAAGAGCCATGTCAATACGTTGATGACGGGAGAAATACCCCAGGAATTATTAGAAAACCTTCGTGAACTAAGTTTAGAGATAGTTCCGAAAGGCTATGTGGTAGCATTGGAGATTCAGTCAACATTGATGGATAAAATTAGAGAGGCTCAGAAATCTGATAAGGAGATTGCTTCTATAAAGGAGAAACTAAGCAAAGGAAAAGCAAAGGGATTTCGTGAGGATGAGCACGATACCCTATGGTTTGAGGACCGTGTTTATGTGCCCAATGACCCAGAGATCAGGAAGTTGATTATACAAGAGGCTCATGATTCACCATATTCGATTCACCCAGGAAATACCAAGATGTATTTGGATTTGAAGGAAACATTCTGGTGGACCGGAATGAAGAAGGATATTGCAGCATATGTAGCAGTTTGTGACGTATGTCATAGAGTGAAGGCAGAGCATCAGAAGCCAGCTGGATTGTTGCAACCATTGTCGATACCCGAGTGGAAGTGGGATAAGATAGGCATGGATTTTATCACAGGACTACCTCGGACGAAGGCAGGATATGACTCGATATGGGTAGTAGTTGATCGCTTGACGAAGGTAGCACATTTCATTCCAGTTAAGACCACTTACACCAGTGCTAAGTTGGCAAAGATATATATGACTAGGATCATTTGTTTGCATGGAGTTCCAAGGAGAATCATATCAGACAGAGGAACCCAAGTTACCTCAAAGTTTTGGAATCAGATGCATGAAACTTTGGGAACCAGGCTAGAGTTCAGCACCGCTTTTCATCCGCAGACAGATGGACAGACCGAGAGAGTCAATCAGATTTTGGAAGATATGCTGAGAGCTTGTGCACTAGATTATGGATCTAGTTGGGACGATAATTTGCCGTATGTGGAGTTTTCTTATAACAACAGTTACCAAACCAGTTTGAAGATGGCACCTTTCGAAGCTTTATACGGAAGAAGGTGTAGGACACCGTTGTCATGGGACGAAGTTGGAGACCGTCAGTTGTTTGGACCCGATTTGATTAAAGAGTCTGAACAGAAGGTGAAGTTGATTCGCGATAGGCTCAAGGTAGCCCAATCCAGGCACAAGAGCTACGCAAATTCTAAACGCAAGGAGACAGTTTACGAAACCGGAGACAGAGTGTATCTCCGAGTATCCCCACTTCGAGGAGTTAAGCGCTTTGGAGTTAAGGGAAAGTTAGCACCGCGTTTCGTTGGACCATATAAGATCTTGCAACGTATGGGAGAAGTCGCTTATAAGTTGGAATTACCAGAAGAAATGTCACGCCGAGATGGCGGAGGTACCGTTAAGAGATACAGTGCCGCTTGAAGCGATTCAGTTGAAGGACGACATAACGTATGAAGAGAAACCCGTCAAGATTCTCGATTATGCCAGCAGAGTTACCCGCAGCAAGGTTATCAAGTTTTGCAAAGTTCAGTGGAACCACCACTCCGAGGATGAAGCCACCTGGGAGAGAGAAGAAGATTTGCTCAAGGACCACCCTCACCTATTTTCTAGCCAACCCGAATCTCGAGGGCGAGATTCATCTTAAGGGGGTTAGGTTTGTAACATCCCAATTTTTCAATTTGGAATGTTATACATTAGATCATCATGCATATCATATTTTCTTGCATTTTGGTTGATCCTAGAAATTTCACGCAACTCAAGGACCCTCGGAGAGAGTTGGAGATTTCGTCATTTTCATATTTGAGCTTTCTCAAATTTCGAAAAGAGGATCATTGGTTTTGTCGGAGTTTCATTTTCCTTTTATTTGGATAGGGAAAAATGCATGTTTTCAAAAATTGCATTCTAGGTCCCGAGAAAAGTTCATTTTGTTCGACTCATTTTTAGGAGTTGGGGAAAATTTACTTTGGGAAGTTTGGAGTTCGTTTAGATTTTCTTTTCTTTTGTTTTTCTGTGCGCGTAACCGATTTAAAAAAAATAAAAATTTCGTCGCGCGCCTGGGCCAAGGCCCAGCCGCAGCCGCAGCCAGGCTGGCCAGGCTCCCCGCGCGCGCGCCAGCGCAGGCCGCCGCCGCCGCCGAAGTGGAGTCCTAGTAGGACTCCGTTTTCATTTTTTTAGGACTCCCTCTCCTCCTCTTTTTCTTTCCCCCTCCCCCAAGTCTCCTCTCCCCTCACCTATATAAATACTCACCCCCCCTCTAAACCCACACCAAACCAAGCCCCAAGCCGCGCCCCACCCCAAGCCGCCCGCGCCGCCCCTTGCTAGCGCCGCCGCCGCCCTACGTCGCCGCCGCCGCCGCCCAACCCCGCCGCCCGCCGGAGCCCCTCGCCGGAGGTAGCCCCGCGCCGCGTCTCTTTTCTCCCCTTGGTTCGGTTTTTTCTTATAAACCGTTCTGGTTCTTTTCTTCCCGTCCGATTCGTTTTCTTCTGATTCTTTTTCGTTTCGGTTTTCTTTTCCGAAACCCTAGATTGGTTTCGTTTTCTTTTCCGGTTTAGTTGCCTAGAGACTGTTCGCCGGACCATTTGTCTTAACGAACGTGATCACCTGATTATTCCCGGCTAACGAACGTCCGTTCGTTTAACCGTTCTTCTTTATCTTTTCATCGGATTTATTCCGCGATCGCGATCTCAGATCCGATCATCGTTCTAGTTTATCTTCTCGCTCATTTATCGGAATCAGGTGATTCAAGCGCCTGGAGTTTCGTTTCGAAACCGCCGTTCGAACTAATCAACTTAAACAAGTTTTTCTACGGTAAAATTTGACCTAGTTTCAACTTGCTAGAACCAAGTTGTTTTCTTCCGCCGTTTGTTTTCCGTTGCTTTGTTCGGTTCTTTCTTTCTTTGCAACCGAAGTTCCTAAGTTGAACTTTCTGGTTCGATCTCTTGTTCGAGTTTTACCTGTGCATTAGATGAGTACTTATTGTATGCTTGTTGTTTGTCTGCGATAGATTACCCGGATTGCGCCGCCTGTTACTTCAAATCTCTAGGACTCGCGGATCATCAGCAAGGCAAGTAACACTTTGATCATACCTTTTCTACAACCCAGTTTTATTGCATTAGATCAATCCTCACACATTGCATGATTAGGATCTAATTAAATTGTGGGATGGGAAGTAGATGAGGTAGTACCTATTACCTGTTTATTATGAACCCTTTGGGAGTTACTTCTACGTTTTCTTATTATGCCATGCTATGCTAGTAGACGTGGATTGGGTGAGTGATATCCATGACAGATGTGAGATTGATAATTTTAAGGGTTTATCTAAGGTGGCAACTTAAACACACATCTGGGTGGATTGAGGCACCTGATGTCTATCTGGACTTGCCTGTTTTATTTTGGACCGCCACCCAGGCTCAAAGGGATCATAAGATCTTTCATACGAGAAACTTACGTGTGCAGCCACAAGCCAATATGGGCTCTGGCATAGTTGACTAAGTCGTGCGAACTCTTATAGGGTAGACTAGCAGATGTAGGGGAAAGTAGGTGTACCGGTCTATCCATCGTAAGGTGCTAGCGCTTCTAAAAGACTGTGTCTCGGTCATCCGTTTCTCAAACACCAGTAGTGCGAGAAATCCAACGGAGGCGATCGAGTCTTGTGGGGAAAAGTGCGCAAACCTCTGCAGAGTGTAATAAACTAATCATGATTAGCCGTGTCCCCGGTTATGGACAATCTTGAGTATCTAGTACTTGAATATCATGTGAATCTGATCATGTTACTTCTAATTAATATTGCTGGGTTATTGATGATTACTTTTAATTGGGATTGAGAATGCTGTCAACCATTCTCAATGTTTAACAACCACCTTGATAGTTAAATAAATTTATTCCTTTGAAGTAGGGAAAAACTGGCTTTACGCAAAACTATAACCATAGAGCTTTCCACCAGCCAAATATGCATATAGTATAGCTGTTTCATTCCATTACTCTCTATGTGTTACCTTGCCAGCATATTCCATGTGCTGACCCATTTCGGGCTGCAACGTTAATGTTGCAGACTTTTCAGATGACGATTAAGGTGCTTTTAGGTCGTGGTTTTATACTCAGTGATGCCGTTGGAGTTGATGGACCCATTTATCTTCCAAGTCTTCCGCTGTTATCGATAATAGATGGCCTTAAGCCATATTTATTGTAATAAGTTCTCTTTTGAGACATCGTTGTAATAAGTGTGTGATTGCCACTCTGCTATAAATCCTTCGAAGTACTATGTGGTGTCAGCATTACTGATCCAGGGATGACACCGGAGCACAGTAGACTTGATCCATCCGGGCCATGTCGCTACAATGAGGGAGTGAGTGAACCACCACATAGAGAGAGTGAGATAGTTGATAGGTCATGTGAGGCCACTTTCAACACTAACAACTTGACCTCTACCTCTATTGTGTCATCTCATTTGGTGCCAGGTCCCATATATGATGATGCGCCGATTCGCGACGACTACGTCCTACCTTTGGACAAGACGATGGCCATGGTGGAATATGATGCACCCCCCACATGGTTCCATCACGATGATGATCTTGACCACCATTTGGTCTTACCCACCTCACCTACACCACTAGAGTGGAATGAACATGATAACATAGGTGAAGGTGATGCTCTAGTCCCACTAGTGGACATTCTTGACAATGATTGCTTGCATGATGTTGATCCACCTATTTCAATGATTCATGTTAGTGCGACTCCCTCATGTGATGATTTCTTGCCCATTTACGATGAGTATGATGATTCTCATGTGGAGTCTATTAGTTGTGATGCCATGTTGCATAGGATTTCTTGTGACAATTCCATAGGTCGGATCATGTTTGCCAATCCGCTGGACTTGTCATATGCTATGCATGAGATCAATCATATGTCATATTTGCAATCTCTTCATAGTGACTATACATATGCTATTAAAATAAACCAATTTGCACATATGGCATAGATGACAAGCCCATGGTTATTGGCATTTGTTTCTCTTGTGTTGATATAGATATGCTCCCTTTTCATCATTTATCTCATATGCCATGCCATGACCACCTAGCATCGGATATGCATTGTTTTGAATGTTCTCCATTTTCTCCATATGATGTTTCCAATATTGCTCACGAGGAGACCCCCATAGTTTCCTCATACATGTTAGGAGATTTTGATTCGTCGCATTCATTGCATGATCCCAATACTCGTGTGCACAATATGCTCCCCATGAATAAAAATGCTATTGTTGTGCCACACACTTGCTATACTTGTATGCTCAATTTGTGTCCCCATCGTGTTATACATAACATCTATTCTTTCATGATAGATGACATGTTCTTATACCATGCATCAAATTTCTTTGAGCAATGCTTACCTTGTGCTAACTCACATGTGCACATACACATCATGATGGATGATGTGTACATTTACCACACACACAATTTATTTGGTTTGTGTTTCTTTTGTGTAGGTACCCATGAATACTTGTCAACCTCGAAATCCCACGAGTTGACAAAACGAGCTCTAGAGAGAAACTGTGACTTGGAATCCCATGGATTGTCTTTCCCACCGCTCTCTTCGCGCAAAGACTTCGCGCATTTCTTCTACATGACCCTTACTTGGCCATGGGTTATTGTCCATTACATATTATATGCCCATCTTGCCATGTTCACTTTGCATGATATGTTCATTCCTATACCATTGACATGCATTTCTGACCCATGCTTTGCATTACACATGACGATTGATTCTAATACTTGTATGTGTATTTGCAAGCTTGGTGGAGATATTGCTTGATATTGCCATGTTTGCTTTGTGCCCCATGCCTATGATGATACTATGATATTGCTTTGTGTTTGTGCTTGCGATATGTCATGTGCATTGCCTATGCCTATTATTTGCTCACATGACATGATTGCCATGATTTCCGCTAGTATGTTGCATCTTCGCACTACTAGCATGCATGACTTGATTCCTACAATTGCTTATGTTGCATCTCCGATGATTCATACTTGCTCATTTCATGCGGTTGATTACAACCATCTACATGCTTTGCACATGATTATTATTGATTGCCGTCATATATCTCCATATGTTGCCTCTCTCATGCTAGATGATTTGCCAGGAATTGAGTGCAACCATGATTTTCGTCTTGCTAATGAGATTGCCCCCATAGCATTCTCACATATGTTTGGAGATTTTGACATATTCCTTGTGAAGCATGCTTGTCTTGCCTCTTTGCACCATATTGATAACCCACAAGTATAGGGGATCGCAACAGTTTTCGAGGGTAAAGTATTCAACCCAAATTTATTGATTCGACGCAAGGGGAGCCAAAGAATACTCTCAAGTATTAGCAGCTGAGTTGTCAATTCAACCACACCTGGAAACTTAGTATCTGGAGCAAAGTGTTTAGTAGCAAAGTAATATGATAGTAGTGGTAACGATAGCAAAAGGTAACAGTAGCAAAAGTAATGTTTTTGGTATTTTGTAGTGATGATTGCAATAGCAACGGAAAAGTAAATAAGCGAAGAACAATATACGGAAAGCTCATAGGCAATGGATCAATGATGGAGAATTATGTCGGATGCGATTCATCATGTAACAGTCATAACCTAGGGTGACACAGAACTAGCTCCAATTCATTGATATAATGTAGGCATATATTCTGAATATAGTCATACGTGCTTATGGCAAAAAACTTGCATGACATCTTTTGTCCTACCCTCCCATGGCAGCGGGGTCCTTACGGAAACTAAGGGATATTAAGGCCTCCTTTTAATAGAGTACTAGAACAAAGCATTAACATATAGTGAATACATGAACTCCTCAAACTACGGTCATCACCGGTAAGTATCCCGATTATTGTCACTTCGGGGTTAATGGATCATAACACATAATAGCTGACTATAGACTTGCAAGATAGGATCAAGAACTCTCATATATTGATGAAAACATAATATGCTCAGATCTGAAATCATGGCACTCGGGCTCTAGTGACAAGCATTAAGCATAGCAAAGTCATAGCAACATCAATCTCAGAACATAGTGGTTACTAGGGATCAAACCCTAACAAAACTAACTCGATTACATGATATATCCCATCCTACCCATCACAGTCCAGCAAGCCTACGATGGAATTACTCACGCACGATGGTGAGCATCATGAAATTGGTGATGGAGGATGGTTGATGATGACGATGGCGACGGATTCCCCTCTCCGGAGCCCCAAACGGACTCTAGATCAGCCCTCCCGAGAGGTTTTAGGGCTTGGCGGCGGCTTCGTATCGTAAAACATGGTGAATTCTTCTCTCTGATTTTTCTCTCCCCGAAACACAATATATAGAGTTGGAGTTGGAGTCGGAGGAGCTCCAGGGGGCCACGAGGTAGGGGGCGCGCCCCCACCCTCGTGGATAGGTGGTGGGCCCCCTGGCCTTCATCTTTTGCAGGTATTTTTTATATTTTCCAAAAAGTTGCTCCGTGAAGTTTCAGGTCATTCCGAGAACTTTTGTTTCTGCACATAAATAACATCATGGTAATTCTGCTGAAAACAGCGTTAGTCCGGGTTAGTTCCATTCAAATCATGCAAGTTAGAGTTCAAAACAAGGGCACAAGTGTTTGGAAAAGTAGATACAACGGAGACATATCAACTCCCCCAAGCTTAAACCTTTGCTTGTCCTCAAGCAATTCAGCTGATAAACTGAAAGTGATAAAGAAAAACTTTTACAAACTCTGTTTGCTCTTGTTGTTGTAAATATGTAAAGCCAGCATTCAAGTTTTCAGCAAATATTATAACTAACCACATTCGCAATAACGCTTAGGTCTCAAGTTTACTCATATCAATGGCATAATCAACTAGCGAGCAATAATAGTAAATCTCGGATGACAACACTTTCTCAAAACAATCATCATATGATATAACAAGATGGTATCTCGCTAGCCCTTTCTGAGACCGCAAAACATAAATGCAGAGCACCTTTAAAGATCAATGACTAACTAGACATTGTGATTCATGGTAAAAGATATCCAGTCAAGTCATACCCAATGTAAACTAACAATAATTAATGCAAATGACAAGGGTGCTCTCCTACTGGTGCTTTTTAATGAGAAGATGATGACTCAGCATAAAAGTAAATAGATAGACCCTTTGTAGAGGGAAGCAGGGATTTGTAGAGGTGCCAGAGCTCGGTTTTGAAACAGGGATGAATAATATTTTGAGCGGTATAATTTCATTGTCAACATAACAACCAAGAGATGGCGATATCTTCCATGCTACACACATTATAGGCGGTTCCCAAACAGAATGGTAAAGTTTATACTCCCCCTTCCACCAAGAAGCATCAATCCATGGCTTGCTCGAAACAACGAGTGCCTCCAACTAACAAGAGTCCCAGTGGGAGTTTTGTTTGCAATTATTCTGATTTAGTTTGCATAAAGCATGGGACTGGGCATCCCGGTGACCAGCCATTTTCTCATGAGTTAGGAGCGGAGTCCACTCCTCTTGAGAATAACCCGCCTATCATGGAAGATACGTACAGCCCTAGTTGATACATGAGCTATTCGAGCATACAAAACAGGATAGTTATTTGAAGGTTTAGAGTTTAGCACATACAAATTTACTTGGAACGGCAGGTGGATACCGTATATACGTAGGTATGGTGGACTCATATGGAATAACTTTGGGGTTTATGGGATTGGATGCACAAGCATTATTCCCGCTTAGTACAAGTGAAGGCTAGCAAAAGACTGGGAAGCGACCAGCTAGAGAGCGACAACAATCATGAATATGCATTAAAATTAATCAACACCGAATGCAAGCATGAGTAGGATATAATCCACCATGAACATAAATATCGTGAAGGCTATGTTCATTTTGTTTCAACTACATGCGTGAACATGCGCCAAGTCAAGTCACTTAAATCATTCAGAGGAGGATACCATCCTATCATACCGCATCATAACCATTTCAATAGCATGTTGGCACGCAAGGTAAACCATTATAACTCATAGCTAATCAAGCATGGCATAAGAACTATGATCTCTAGTTGTCATTGCAAACATGTTTATTCATAATAGGCCGAATCAGGAACGATGAACTAATCATATTTACAAAAACAAAGGAGGTCGAGTTCATACCAGCTTTTCTCATCTCAATAGGTTCATCATATATCGTCATTATTGCCCTTCACTTGCACGACCGAATGATGTAAATAATAATAATAGTGCGCGTGCATTGGACTAAGTTGGAATCTGCAAGCATTCAATAAACAGGAGAAGACAAGGCAATATGGGCTCTTTTGTCATATCAACAATAATGCATATAAGAGCCACTTCAACAATTTAATCATGGTCTTCTCCTATCGACCCCCCAAGAAAAGAAAAGAAATAAAACTATTTACACGGGAAAGCTCCCAACAAGCAAAAGAAGAATAGGTAATATTTTTGGGTTTTCTTTTTAATTACTACTACAAGCATGGAAATCAAACTAATTAAAAACTACAACTAATTTTTTTGGTTTTTCTTAAGGTTTATTAAACACACAAGAAGAAAGCATAAAAAGGAAATAAACTAGCATGGATGATACAATGAAAAAGTATGAGCACCGACATCTAGCAATGAGTGTGTGAACATAAATGTAATGTCGGTGGGAAATACATACTCCCCCAAGCTTTGGCTTTTGGCCTAAGTTGGTCTATGGCCATGGTTGGCCTGGCGGATATCCATAATAGTAGTTGGGGTCGTACTGCGATGCAGCGGCTATCGCCTCCTGAGTTGCAGCGTGGCGACGAGCGGCCTCAGCTCTCCTCTCGTACTCATCTGCTTCCTCTCTGGTAATAATATATCTTCCTTTTGTCTGATGATCAAAGATGGCAGGAGCAGGGAGAGTAATACGGACAGCACGTCGTCTGTCAAAGATTAGTCGATACTAGAGAGGGGATTCATTCCTCTCAACAACTGGTGGTGAACCATAGCATTAAAGTCTAGGTAAGAAGGAGGTAATTCAATATCATCTTTTCATATGGCTACACCAAGAAAATTAGCTATGCGGGTTGCATAAATTCCACCAAAGAAATCTCCATTAAATCTATTAAGATGCAACCTACGTGCAATAATGGCTCCCAAATTATAAGATTTGTCTCCTAAGACAGCACTCCTAAGAATATTGAGGTCAGGAACACACATATGACATGCTTCATATTTACCATTAATGCATCTACCTATGAAAAGAGCAAAATAATGTATAGCAGGAAAGTGAATGCTCCCTATGGTAGCTTGTGCTATATCTCTAGATTCCCCCGCAGTTATACTAGCAAGAAAATCTCTAAATTCAGATTTGCGAGGATCCTTGATACTACCCCATTGTGGAAGTTTGCAAGCAGTGGTAAAATCCTCTAAGTCCATAGTGTAAGAATTTTCATAAAGATCAAACAGGACAGTTGGAGAATTACGTGAAGATGGAAATTCAAACCTCCTCACAAAGGAACTAGTGAGATTGTGATACTGGCTGCACTTCTCTTCCTCGAAGCTCACAAGATCAGCGTTACGCAAATATGCATTAAATTTTCCTTATTTCCCGCTCGATCCATAAATTTCTCAGAAGGCCATTCACAAGGACGCACTGGAGCGTCTCTTGGTGGCTCTTCATCAGCATCACGCATTGCAAGCCTGGGTCCTTGCTTTCTTGAAGAACCACCCTGGAAAATTTTCCTAAGCATATTTCTTCCTCTGAAAAATTCTGAGAATTTTTAGTAACTTCAAAATAAAAGTAAACCAAACTCAATAATATTGATAGCAACTACTCCTACAAGTGCCTAGAGCCTATATCATGCATCAAAACTACTTGGAACCATATAAATTCGACATGCAAGCTCAAGAACATGGTCACCTAGGCAGCACAAATTTGCAATGAATAAAGCACTAGAACAAAAACTAATTGGACCAATGGAGGAGTCACATACCAAGGAACAATCTCCCCAAGCAGTTTTGTGAGAGGTGCTTTGAGCAAGGGGATCGAAAATGGCAGAAAAACGAGCTTGGACTCGGGTTCGAGCTGGTTGTTCGTGTTTGTGGGAGGAAGAATGAGTGGGTGGGTGAAAGCATAAGTGGAGGAGGGCAACCGTGGGCACACGAGGCAGGGGGCGCGCCCAGGGGGTAGGGCGCGCCCTCCACCCTCGTGTCCAGGTGGATGACCCCCCTGCTGTGTTCTCAGTGCTAAATATTCTCAAATATTCTAGAAAAATCATATTTAAATTTCAGGGCATTTGGAGAACTTTTATTTTCGGGGTATTTTTTATATTGCACGGATAATCAGATAACACATAGAAAAATATTTATTTTTATTTTATTCAATATAAATAATAGAAAGTAAAAGTGGGGTACAGAAGGTTGTGCCTTCTAGTTTCATCCATCTCATGCTCATTAAAAGGAATCCACTAACAAGGTTGATCAAGTCTTGTTAACGAACTCATTCTGAATAACATGGAACTGGAGAAATTTTGAATAACACTATGTTACCTCAACGGGGATATGCACATCCCCAATAATAAGAATATCATATTTCTTCTTGACAATAGGAAGAGGAAATTCAAAACCTCCAAATATAATCGATGGAATTTTTCCAATAGAATTGATACTATGAACTTGAGATTGTTTCCTCGGAAAGTGTACCATATGCTCATTACCATTAACATGAAAATTGACATTGCCTTTAGTGAAATCAATAACAGCCCCTGCAGTATTCAAAAAGGGTCTGACAAGAATAATAGACATACTATCGTCCTCGGGAATATCAAGAATAACAAAGTCCGTTAAAATAGTAACGTTTGCAACAACAACAGACACATCCTCACAAATACGACAGGTATAGCATTTGATTTATTGGCCGTTTGCAAAGATATTTCAGTAGGTGTCAACTTATTCAAATCAAGTCTACGATATAAAGAGAGAGGCATAACAGTAACACGGGCTCTAAGATCACATAAAGCAGTTTTAACATAGTTTCTTTTAATAGAGCATGGTATAGTGGGTACTCCTGGGTCTCCAAGTTTCTTTGGTATTCCACCCTCAAAAGTATAATTAGCAAGCATGGTGGAAATTTCAGCTTCCGATATCTTTCTTTTATTAGTAACAATATCTTTCATATACTTAGCATAAGGATTCATTTTAAGCATATCATTTAATCGCATACGCAAAACGATAGGTCTAATCATTTTAGCAAAGCGCTCAAAATCCTCATCATCCTTTTTCTTGGATGGTTTGGGAGGAAAAGGCATGGGTTTCTGAACACATGGTCCTCTTTCTTTACCATGTTTCCTAGCAACAAAGTCTTTCTTATCATAATATTGATTCTTTGATTGTGGGTTATCAAGATCAACAGCAGGTTCAGTTTCTATATCGTTATCATTACTAGGTTGAGCATCATCATGAACATTATCATTAACATTATCACTAGTTTCAGGTTCATTACCAGATTGTGTTTCAGCATCAAAAATAGAAATATCATTTGGGTTCTCAGGCGTTTCAGTAGTAGGTTCACTAGAAGCATGCAAAGTCCTATCGTTTTTATTTTTCTTCCTCTTAGAAGGACTAGGTGCATCTACATTATTTCTCTGAGAATCTTGCTCAATTCTCTTAGGGTGGCCTTTAGGATACAAAGGTTCCTGAGTCATTCTACCAGTTCTAGTAGCCACTCTAATAGCGTTATCATTATTCTTACTATTCAATTCATTGAGCAAATCATTTTGAGCTTTAAGTACTTGTTCTACTTGAGTGGTAACCATAGAAGCATGTTTACTAATAAGTTTAAGTTCACCTTTAACATTAGCCATATAATCTCCCAAGTGTTCAAGCATATTTGAATTGTATTTCAATTGTCTACCAAAATAAGCATTAAAATCTTCTTGCTTAGCCATAAATTTATCAAACTCATCTAAGCATGAGCTAGCAAACTTAGTAAACGGGATTTCAGCTTTATCATATCTATAGAGAGAATTTACCTTTACTACCTATGTCGGGTTATCAAGACCATGTATTTCTTCAACAGACGGTAAATTAAGACCATGTATTTCTTCAATAGGAGGTAAATTCTTAACATCTTAAGCTTTAGTACATTTTTCTTTCATAGATTTCTTTGCCTCTTGCATATCTTGAGGACTGAGAAATAGAATACCTCTCTTCTTCGGAGTTGGTTTAGGAACAGGCTCCGGAACTGGCTCAGGAGGTGTCCAATTATTTTCATTTGTGAACATATTATTCAATAGAATTTCAGCTTCATCTGGTGTTCTTTCCCTGAAAATAGAACCAGCACAACTATCCAGGTAATCTCTGGAAGCAATAGTTAGTCCATTATAAAAGATATCAAGTATTTCATTTTTCTTAAGAGGATGATCAGGCAAAGCATTAAGTAATTGGAGAAGCCTCCCCCAAGCTTGTGGGAGACTCTCTTCTTCAATTTGCACAAAATTATATATATCCCTTAAAGCATCTTGTTTCTTATGAGCAGGGAAATATTTAGCAGAGAAGTAATAAATCATATCCTGGGGACTACGCACACAACCAGGATCAAGAGAATTAAACCATATCTCAACATCACCCTTTAATGAGAACGGAAATATTTTAAGGATATAAAAGTAGTGAGTTCTCTCATCTTTAGTAAACAGGGTAGCTATATCATTTAATTTAGTAAGATGTGCCACAACAGTTTCAGATTCATAGCCATGAAAAGGATCAGATTCAACCAAAGTAATTATATCGGTAACACAGATAGGTGAAGTAGCAAAAGTCGGGTCAGGTTTCATTCTAGCATTTAGAGATTGCTAATTCCATTTAGCTAATAACCTCTTAAGTTCATATCTATCTTTGCAATCTAAAATAGCTAAAGAAGCTTCTTTATCAAAAACATAACCCTCGGGAATAACAGGCAAGTCTTCATCATCAATTTCATCAGTATTATCAGATTCAATATGTTCATTCTCTCTAGCTCTAGCAACTTATTCATCAAGAAATTCACCAAGTGGCACAGTATAATCAAGCATAGAAGTAGTTTCATCATAAGTATCATGCATAGCAGAAGTGGCATCATCAATAACATGTGACATATCAGAACGAATAGCAGAAGCAGGTTTAGGTGTCGCAAGCTTACTCATAACAGAAGGTGAAGCAAGTGCAAAGGTAGATGGCAGTTCCTTACCTCCCCTCGTAGTTGAGGGATAAATCTTGGTTTTTGGATCTCTAAAGTTCTTCATAATGATAAGCAGATATAAATCCTAAGTGAATCAAAGAATAGAGCTATGCTCCCCGGCAACGGCGCTAGAAAATAGTCTTGATAACCCACAAGTATAGGGGATCGCAACAGTTTTCGAGGGTAAAGTATTCAACCCAAATTTATTGATTCGACACAAGGGGAGCCAAAGAATACTCTCAAGTATTAGAAGCTGAGTTGTTAATTCAACCACACCTGGAAACTTAGTATCTGCAGCAAAGTGTTTAGTAGCGAAGTAATATGATAGTAGTGGTAACGTTAGCAAAAGGTAACAGTAGCAAAAGTAATGTTTTTTGTATTTTGTAGTGATGATAGCAATAGCAACGGAAAAGTAAATAAGCGAAGAACAATATATGGAAAGCTGGTAGGCAATGGATCAGTGATGGAGAATTATGCCGGATGCGATTCATCATGTAACAGTCATAACCTAGGGTGACACAGAACTAGCTCCAGTTCATTGATATAATGTAGGCATGTATTCCGAATATAGTCATACGTGCTTATGGAAAAGAACTTGCATGAAATCTTTTGTCCTACCCTCCCGTGGCAGTGGGGTCCTTACGGAAACTAAGGGATATTAAGGCCTCCTTTTAATAGAGTACCGGAACAAAGCATTAACACATAGTGAATACATGAACTCCTCAAACTACGGTCATCACCGGTAAGTATCCCGATTATTGTCACTTCGGGGTTAACGGATCATAACACATAATAGGTGACTATAGACTTGCAAGATGGGATCAAGAACTCTCATATATTGATGAAAACATAATAGGTTCAGATCTGAAATCATGGCACTCGGGCCCTAGTGACAAGCATTAAGCAAAGCAAAGACATAGCAACATCAATCTCAGAACATAGTGGATACTAGGGATCAAACCCTAACATAACTAACTCGATTACATGATAGATCCCATCCAACCCATCACCATCCAGCAAGACTATGATGGAATTACTCACGCACGGCGGTGAGCATCATGAAATTGGTGATGGAGGATGGTTGATGATGACGATGGCGACGGATTCCCCTCCCCGGAGCCCTAAACGCACTCCAGATCAGCCCTCCCGAGAGGTTTTGGGCTTGGCAGTGGCTCCGTATCGTAAAACGCAATGAATTCTTCTCTCTGATTTTTGTCTCCCCGAAACACAATATATAGAGTTGGAGTTGGAGTCGGAGGAGCTCTAGGGGGCCCACGAGGTAGGGGGCGCGCCCCCCACCCTCGTGGACAGGTGGTGGGGCCCCTAGCCTTCATCTTTTGCAGGTATTTTTATATTTTCCAAAAAGTTGCTCCGTGAAGTTTCAGGTCATTCCGAGAACTGTTGTTTTGCACATAAATAACATCATGGTAATTCTGCTAAAAACAGCATCAGCCCGGGTTAGTTCCATTCAAATCATGCAAGTTAGAGGCCAAAACAAGGGCAAAAGTGTTTGGAAAAGTAGATACGATGGAGATGTATCACATATACCTAGTGCCATGAATATAGCCATTATTGCATGATCTTATTCATGCACTTGTGCTACTAATGTTTATGTGCAAGAGCGGAGAACCATCATGATGGATGATGTGTTTATCTACCATGCGCATACATTCTTTTCTTTGTTTTGTGCATGTGTAGGAAACTTGGACTTCGTGTCAACTTCCACGTCACGTGAGTTGACAATTCGAGCTCTTGAGAGCGAACCACCTTCTACCATGGATCTTATACATCATACTTGCTTGTGCTTCATCATTGTGAAGGACGCACAAGGACATGCTTTCAAGGTGATATCCTTCTCTTTTGAGAACCCCCAAACCATGAGCATGCATATAGTGGATCCTACTACTTGTGTTGCTTGCCACATGAGACTTATTTGTCATCTTGGACCCTTTGCTTGCACACATGTTAGTGATATTGCCTCCATTCATGATTTTTCACATTCCCATGTATCATGGTATATATGCCTTGTGTGTTGCATCCAATTCTTGGATTACTTGCTCCTCCCATATGTTTGGTTGCAACAATGTCATCACTTCATATATGCTATGTCCCGTTGATTGCTACATGCTTGCCTTGATTGCCTCACACATGATGAACAATTGCTCTTTCCATTGTGTTGAGTGCCACACGATATTCACTACACCCCATGCACATTATGCTTGGATTGTCTTGCAGTTGATCCATGTGTTTAGACACTTCATTTTATTTGGCGTTGTGAATGATTCTTATGCCTACCATAGACCTTTCATTGAGCGCTTTGCACATGCTTGCTATGACTTTGAGGTAGATGCTTATTATTTTGTTACACATATTTGCATCACTACCTCACATTTACATGCTTGTCCCCATGATATATTTGCTTGTGCTTGATTGATATGCTTACATGCCATGTCACAATCCCTTGTCACACCATATGCTTTGCATGATGACGACACATGTTTGGTCAGTCACCTCTTGAATGCTTGGTTTTGCACTAACGCTAACCACATTTGTTTTTCCAAGTGTTTGTTGTCCTTACTCCTTTTGAAGGAACCACAAGATGGTGCGACATTGGAGAGTGCCCATTTCGAGCTTCAAGATGACAAGTACTTGGTGAACGTCCACTTCTACACGGCGAAGCCATCTCTTTCCCATGGTGATTTGGTTTTCGATCTCAGGTTGGATCTTTCCCAAGGGAGGGGAGATGATGCGGAGCGTCCTATGGACATCACCATGTCAAGAGTCCGTTCGGCGGGTGACACGTGCGACATCTACTTCACATACACAAAGGTGAATCATCTCCTATACACGTGCTCACTTGACCCCTTCGAGGATGGTACACTACTTGACACTCCACTCGTGTGCATGCATAGGTATTGTCGCAACACTACGGACGAGGAGGAGGAGTGCAAGCGCCAAGGAACAACTACACCATTCGCGAGGGTAGCCTGGAAGCAACGACGAAAGAAGACGGAGCTGCTGAAGCTACAGTGGCCAGACATCCGGGCCAGAGGCCGGACATCCGGCGCCTGTGCAACCGCCCAATTGCTACACCAACAGTTGGCCGAACAAGCCTCAGCGACCGCACATCCAGCTCCTCCCGACAAACCGGACATCAGGCATCTCCCCTAGAAATCTGGCATCGACGTATCCAGAGAGCAGCTGAACCTCCACCTGAGCCCGGACATCCGGCCATGACGCCGAACATCCGGCTCATCCCGAAGCCCCAGACGTCCGGCACCTGCACGTGCCTAACCGGGCCAAAGGCCCATGTATCCCCTCCTCACTTGCCCCTTCATGGCTCTAGACTATATATACTCCTCCACCTATTTCTAGTTAGGGTTAGCATTGGTTTAGCTCATATTTAGAGATAGAGCATTGCTCATCCACATCAGATCCACTCCACGAGAGAGACCATGACCCCTCTTCGGAGAAGATCCACCTTGGATTCAAGACCCCCTCTTGGGCGGCCCCATCAAGACCTCCTCACGGACAAGAACCGGTTACCCTATGTATCATCCTTTGTTGGATTCGGATCTTGTATCTCTTTGTGTTTCGAGGATCTAGCACATGTGTGATCATTCTTGTTGGTTTTAGTGTTTCTCTCATGTTTCCCCTCGTGTTCTTTGTGTTCTTCACAAGATTCGCTCCTTTCCGGAAAGATCGGCCATATAGGGTTCCACCCTACATCAGTGATGCAGCAAAGTATCGTAAGTATTTCCCTCAGTTTTTGAGAACCAAGGTATCAATCCAGTAGGAGACTGCATGCAAGTCCCTCGTACCTACACAAACAAATAAGAACCTCGCAACCAACGCGATAAAGGGGTTGTCGATCCCTTCATGGTCTCTTACGAGAATGAGATCTGATAGAGATAATAATGATAAGATAAATATTATTGGTATTTTATTGATATAGATTGAAAGTAAAGACTGCAAAATAAATGGCGCCAGAAATAACTTGTTGACGGGAGATTAATTTAACGGAGAATAGACCCGGGAGCCATAGGTTTCACTAGTGGCTTCTCTCAAGATAGCATAAGTATTACGGTGGGTGAACAAATTACTACCGAGCAATTGATAGAAAAGCGAATAATTATGAGAATATCTAGGCATGATCATCTATATAGGCATCACGTCCGTGACAAGTAGACCGACTCCTGCCTGCATCTACTACTATTACTCCACACATCGACCGCTATATAGCATGCATCTATAGTATTAAGTTCATAAGAACAAAGTAATGCATTAGGTAAGATGACATGATGTAGAGGGATAAACTCAAGCAATATGATATAAACCCCATCTTTTTATCCTCGATGGCAACAATACAATACGTGTCGTTTCCCTTTCTTTCACTGGGATCGAGCACCGCAAGATTGAACCCAAAGCTAAGCACTTCTCCCATTGCAAGAAAGATCGATCTAGTAGGCCAAACCAAATTGATAATTCGAAGAGACTTGCAAAGATAACCAATCATACATAAAAGATTTCAGAGAATAATCAAGTATTGTTCATAGATAGACTTGATCATAAACCCACAATTCATCAGATCTCAACAAACACACCGCAAAAAGAGTTACATCAAATAGATCTCCAAGATGATCGAGAAGAACTTTGTATTGAGATTCACAGAGAGAGAAGAAGCCATCTAGATAATAGCTATGGACCCGAAGGTCTGAAGTAAACTACTCACACATCATCGGAGGGGCCATGGGGTTGATGTAGAGGCCCTCCATGATCAATGCCCCCTCCGGCTGAGCTCCGGAAAAGGCCCCAAGATGGGATCTCTTGGGTATAGAAGGTTGCGGCGATGGAAATAGGGTTTCGTGGTGCTCCTGGATGTTTTCGGGGTATATGAATATATATATATATATATATATAGGAGGAAGAAGTAGGTCGGTGGAGCCACGAGGGGCCCCACGAGGGGGAGGGCGCACAGGGGGGTAGGCGCGCCCCCTGCCTCGTGGCCACCTCGTTGGTTTCTTGACGTCTACTCCAACTCCTCTGGATCACGTTTGTTCCAAAAATAACTCTCCCTAATGTTTCATTCTGTTTGGATTCCGTTTGATATTCCTTTTCTGCAAAACACTAAAATAGGCAAAAAAACAACAATTTGCACTGGGCCTCGGGTTAGTAGGTTAGTCCCAGAAAAAATATAAAACTGTAAAATAAAGCCCATTAACATCCAAAATAGATAATATAATAGCATGGAACGATCAAAAATTATAGATACATTGGAGACGTATCAAGCATCCCCAAGCTTAATTCCTGCTCGTCCTCAAGTAGGTAAATGATAAAAATAGAATTTTTGATGTGGAATGCTACCTAGCATAATTCTCAATGTAATTCTCTTTATTGTGGCATGAATATTCAGATCCGAAAGATTCAAGACAAAAGTCTAATATTGACATAAAAATAATAATACTTCAAGCATACTAACTAAGTAATTATGTCTTCTCAAAATAACATGGCAAAAGAATATTCATCCCTACAAAATCATATAGTTTGGTCATGCTCCATTATCGTCACACAAGAATGCTCCCATCATGCACAACCCCGATGACAAGCCAAGAAATTGTTTCACACTTTAGTAATCTCAAACTTTTTTCAACTTTCATGCAATACATGAGCGTGAGCCATGGATATAGCACTATGGGTGGAATAGAATATGATGATGGGGGTTATGTGAAGAAGACAAAAAAGGAGAAAGTCTCACATCGATGAGGCTAATCAACGGGCTAGGGAGATGCCCATCAATTGATGTCAATGCAAGGAGTAGGGATTGCCATGCAACGGATGCACTAGAGCTATAAATGTATGAAAGCTCAACAAAAGAAACTAAGTGGGTGTGCATCCAACTTGCTTGCTCATAAAGACCTAGGGCATTTGAGGAAGCCCATTGTTGGAATATACAAGCCAAGTTCTATAATGAAAAATTCCCACTAGTATATGAAAGTGACAAAACAAGAGACTCTCTATCATAAAGATCATGGTGCTACTTTGAAGCACAAGTGTGGAAAAAAGGATAGTAGCATTGCCCCTTTTTTTCTTTTTTTCTTTTTTTGGGCCTTCTTTTTTTGGCCTTTCTTTTGGGGGGGCAATGATCTATTAATGATGATCATCACACTTCTATTTATTTACAACTTAATGATTACAACTCGATACTAGAACAAAGTATGACTCTATATGAATGCCTCCGGCGGTGTACTGGGGAGGGCAATGAATCAAGAGTGACATGTATGAAAACAATTATGAATGGTGGCTTTGCCACAAATATGATGTCAACTACATGATCATGCAAGGCAATATGACAATGATGATGTGTGTCAAGATAAACGGAACGGTGGAAAGTTGCATGGCAATATATCTCAGAATGGCTATGGAAATGCCATAATAGGTAGTTATGGTGGCTGTTTTGAGGAAGATATAAGGAGGTTTATGTGTGATAGAGCGTATCATATCATGGGGTTTGGATGCACCGGCGAAGTTTGCACCAACTCTCAAGGTGAGAAAGGGCAATGCATGGTACCGAAGAGGATAGCAATGATGGAAGGGTGAGAGTGTGTATAATCCATGGACTCAACATTAGTGATAACCCACAAGTATAGGGGATCACAATAGTTTTCGAGGGTAGGACAAAAGATGTCATGCAAGTTCTTTTCCATAAGAACATATGACTATATTCGGAATACATGCCTACATTACATTGATGAACTGGAGCTAGTTCTGTGTCACCCTAGGTTATGACTGTTCCATGATCGATCACATCCGGCATAATTCTCCATCACTGATCCATTGCCTACGAGCTTTTCCATACATTGTTCTTCGCTTAATTACTTTTCCGTTGCTATTGTTACAATCACTACAAAACCCAAAAACATTGCTTTTGCTATCGTTGTCAGTGTCAAAACCGGCGGATCTCGGGTAGGGGGTCCCGAACTGTGTGTCTCGGATCGATGGTAACAGGAGACAGGGGACACAATGTTTACCCATGTTCAGGTCCTATCTATGGAGGTAAAACCCTACGTCCTGCTTGATTGATATTGATGAATATGAGTGTTACAAGAGTGGATCTACCACGAGATCGTAATGGCTAAACCCTAGAAATCTAGCCTATGTGGGTATGGTAATGAGTATATGTGATGTCCTTTCCGGACTATCCCCTTCGGTTTATATAGGCACCGAGGGGAACTAGGGTTTACATGGAGTCGGTTACACGAGAAGGAATTTTCGGTTGCCAAGCTTGCCTTCCACGCCAAGTAGAGTCCAATCCGAACACGGTGCAGTCTTCGGCCTTCATGTCTTCACAACCCATCAGTCCGGCCCATAGATAACAAGTTGGATGCCCGAGGACCCCTTAGTCCAGGACTCCCTCAGTAGCCCCTGAACCTGGCTTCAATGACAAGGAGTCCGGCGCGTAGATTCGTCTTCGGCATTGCAAGGCGGGTTCCCTCCTTCCAAACTCCAGAATAGTCTTCGGACGAAGTAACTATATTCGTACCTGTGTATAGAATGGCAGAGAATATAATACCCCACGAGCCCAACTTGTTGATAACTGTTCATGACATCATATCATGCCTGCCCGGTTGCTATTTCCAACTGTCGGCTAGCGAGCTGCCCCACGTCTCGGGATGCGATTTTACTGGCACGTCTTGTCAAGGCAGAGATCATATCCCTTTATTTAAGGGATTTTCATTAACGCAGGTGTGGGTAACCCAACCGTCCCCTGGGTACAACTCCTTGGTAATAGGTAAGCTTAGAGACCCTGGGGGAGACACCCAATACTTGGAGCCTTTATATAGAGACCCAGCCTCATTTTCATCCCTTGCGCTTGCTTCTTCCTCAACCCCAGCCACCCCAAGTTCCAACCCTCGGGTTCCAATCGCCTCCAGCCCTAGTCATGTCCGGATACAATCATCAGGGCCGGTGGGTGGCTTCTTCTGTCACAGAGGAGGATATTGTGAAGCTCCGTGCAGCGAGGTATCTAACCTCGGAAATCTTTCATCGGCTCCCGGCACAAGGACAAGTTATACTGACCCCCAGATCTAGCGAGAGGGTAGTATTCGTATCCCACTTCCTTCATGGGCTAGGGTTCACGCTTAACCCCTTCGTCCGGGGGCTCATGTTCTACTATGGACTAGATTTTCATGATCTGGCCCCGGACTCTATTCTCCTCATCTCGACATTTATTGTCACGTGTGAGGCCTTACTCCGGACTCCTCCGCACTTTGGCTTGTGGCTCAAGACCTTTGGTGTGAGGCCGCAGGTGATAGAGGAGGAGCAGGCAGAGTGCAGCAGCGTCATAATAGGCAGGCTAGCCGGCACGGATTGGCCCGAAGGATCTTTCGCCAAATCTCCCTACCTATGGTAGGGGTTGTTTTATATCAATGAGTCACGGAGCTCCAAGTGGGTGGCTACACCTGTGTTCCGACCCGGTCCTCCGATTCAGCTTGCTTCATGGGTGAATAAGGGATTGGAATGGGGATCCATCAATGAAGTGCAGACTCTGCAAAGCTGCATCCGATGCCTTACCAAGAAGGGCATCGATCTCGTGAGCGTCGTTCAAATAATGCTAGTCCGCCGGATCATGTCGTGTCAGCGATGGCCTCTTCGTATGTGGGAGTTTATCCCAGAAGGGCGGCGGACTTTACAGCACTTCTTCGGCACTATGCACGAAGGAATGTGAAAATTATATTTTGGGGAACGAGAGCAATGGCCGGACACCACCGAAGACGTTGGCCTTGACTGCAATCATCCGGACACTTCGGTAAGTACTCGATATCCGAGCACCTTCTCTTCAGGCATCCCTTAACAAGATACTGAACAATCCGTCCTTGTATAGGACTGGATAAAGAGAGCGGTGTTAATCTGGTGTCCAGCGCCTCTTCTCGAAGGCCCTGCGACTGACCTGCTGACGAGAATGCTGATTCCAACACCGTACCAGGTGGCTGCGTCTGGGGAAACCGAAATCCTTTTTCCCAAGGGAAAGAGCGCAGAGGGAGCTCTCCAGGGCAAGAAGAGGGTCGCCTCCGAAGATCAGGAGGGGAAGCCTTCCAAGAGAGGAAAAACCTCATCGTCGAGCAGCTTGGGAAAGGCGAGCGGGGCTGCCGTAGAGTTTGATGACGAGGATGAACCTCGAGGTAGACCATAAGCGAGACTGGTGTACTTTAAACGCACCTCATTCTTTTCTTATGTAGTGAAGTAATCATCGATATGTGTGCGTCCATGCAGGTTAACGCCTGGCGCTTCTCAATCGTCCTCCTCCTCGGGAGATCTTCTTCCAGAGATGATGGAGAGTGACACGCCTCCTCTGATCCCATCGCCCAATAGGGGGGATGATACTGAGGTATCGTCCCGAAGGGCTCCTCCCGAACAGCAAGTAGTACAGGAAACGACAAAGGCGTTATCTGATGGCGGTGCCTCTGTCACTCGGGGTTCCGGGATGAAGACTGGTGTCCCCAAACCGTCCGGTTTACAGCGGGAGACGATTCTGGAGGCAAGTAAGCGGGTTCCTTCCCAGGAATGCCATACTACGGTGGCGGTTTCCTCAGACCCAAGAGCGCCGGAAATGCTGACGGGCTTGCTGCAACGAGCCTCCATTTTAGAAGAGCACCATACCTTGATGGCTATGGTGGTCAAAAGGGTTCTATCCGCGAAGAGCGGATTGGACGAGGCCTTCATGAGCCTTCTAAGAGGTTTTGAGGTTTGTAATGTAGCTTTGTCAATTTTATTGACAGAATGCACCTGTTGTATACGTAGTAGCCCCTGAGACTCAGATTATCTTCCGAAGGAAGTGATCGGAGGATCAAATAGATATGCTCAGATATTAACCTTGGGTTAATTTGAAATACAGGCTACTTCCCCTCATGTGGCTGTCCGGAATACGGAAGTGGTTCAACTGCTGTGAAAGCTGGATATTGCGGAGGATGACATTGCTTTGATCAACAGGCGTCTTGACGACTCGCAAGGTATGTATTTCGAGCATTCTTTACACCCGTGTGCTTGACGCGGGAAAAAGCTTTATGTGAGATGTGCATGAAATGTAGACGTGCTGCCGCCGTGGAGGCTCTTCGGGCGGAGCTAATCTGGGCCAAGGAACCGACCCGGTTTAGTGATGCTGCTACTAAAGGAGCATCGGTTTAACTGAAGGCCGAACAAGCTGCGGGATGCTAGGGCAAGGAGAAAGTATCCACGATGACACTTGCTTTGGAGAATGCCACTGGCCGCTGTGAAGTTCTTAAGAGGGAGAATAAAACCTTGACGGCAGAACTGGACAAGGCCTGACAGGAGGCCTGACAGGGCGCGATCAGAGTCCAGAGCACTCCGTGAGGAGGTTCGGCAGGCAAAGGAGATAGTGGCTAGAAAGCCCTTTTTGCTACAGACTAAGTTCGGTGACCCGGACTATGCTCAGCTGAACCAAGTGTGGAGTTCTCCAGACGAGTATTTGGACTTGTCGAAGAGTTCTTCCGATGCAGCGCGATATTACCAAACGCGAGCTGGATATGCAACGGAGAAGCTTTTTTTGTCACAATTTGGTGCTTCAAAGCGCCCGCTGCTGCTCAATGAACAGATGTCCCAATGGGCCAAACTTCATAGGGTATCTGGCGCTGCCATGAAGGATGTTATAATCCGGTTGTGGCCAACCGAGCCTGTGCCGAGTAGCTATTTCGGTTTGTTGCAGAAGCTTGTCGATGTGGTGCCGCGAATCGATGTTGCGAAGCAATCGGCGTGCATTGAAGGTGCACGGATGGCCATTGCCCGAGTCAAGACATTCTGGGGAAAAATGAAGGCCATCGACGTCGCCACGAAGGCAGGGGCCGTCCGGAGCCGGAGAGCTATTTTGAAGACGTCCTGGAGGCCGCCTGCTTGATAGAGGGTCAATGCTCAAAAAACATAATGTTCGAGTGAGTTGTATGATGATTGTAAAAGACAACTTTATAGTTAATCTATTTATGTTTTGCTCGAAAAGCTTGAATTCCTCCTGTGCGGTCATTTTAATATAATCTGAGAGTTTTCCAGTCGTCAGCTTCAGCCCCCTCGTAGGAAGTACGGGGATGTTCGGAGAAGCATTTAATCACTCTTTATCCAACGTCTTTGTCCATGAAGGAGGTGATAATGCGGCGAACCAGGCAATCGGACTATAAGGCATTAACACTTTCACTTAACCATAGGAGTTTTATGGTGGGGCTACGACATAGCCCCTAGTGTGTATGCGGCGTGTGGTGCCTTACATATCTGATCTGCAAAAGATCCCTCGTATTACACAGAGAATCGCTAAAGATTCCAATAAGTCGTCAAGTGGTTGACCAGCTCTCGCCGCATCATGACAGACAGTTTTTGGCTTTCTCCACTAAGGTGCTCATCTGGTCTACGCCAGGGCACAATCGCAGTAGTTCTCCTTTTACTACCCTAGCCGATAGAGCGGAACATAGGGTAGCAAACACAGGAGGCGGGCAACCCAACTATTGACCCAAGACAATGACTCGAAGCCGATGCATATCAGGCCAAACTTGCGACGCCGAAGTACGCTATAGAGCTGTTCGAACTTTTATTGGCGACTCATTCGTTCCCATGCCGAGCCACTGGCAGGGTGTGCCGAGGTGCATCCGCAAAGCAGTCATTGAGGCCGTACTTTATTGTTGAAAGGGTATGAGAGTTTGGCCCGGATGAGGCTTACTAAGAACGAAGCGGTGTGCCAATGATAAATTTATTTATATAAAAAAAGAAACCATGGACCCGGCTATTTGATATGCTCGTGGTCGGGATCAGACGAAAAGGGGCACAGTACAGGCTTGGAGTAAAGAGTGCGGTCTACCAAAGGTAATTTTGGACCTCCTGTCGCACGTCTGCGTAGCCCATCCTCGGGGAGTGGGATCCTTAACGGAAATAACCCTTAAGTGAGTGTATGGATACGAACTCCGAGAGAGTCCGTTGTAGATGCTTTCCAGTTTGTCACCTGTTCTTTAAACATGATACAGAAAAAAATGAGAAAACATATAAAAAACGTTATGGGAATGCTTGTAGGGTTGTACGAATTGTGCTTCCGCCAATGCCCATGGTATCTTGAGTGCGTAGTGATGTGCGCGTGTTGCAAATGTCGCCAATACAGTAGGTGGGTGGCGGAAGGTGAACTGCTATTTGCGTTTCGGGAGTGGTCGAACGTCGGAGGGGAACTTTCTCTGGCCCCTGGTGTTCTGCTGGTGAGCCGATTCTTCATCTTTGTCACCCGATGGCCTCCTCCCCTTGTGTTTAGCGTTAAGCTTGCCTGCCTGCTTGAAGACCCAACAGTTACAGTTGGTATGATTAGGTGGCCTGTCAGGGAGACCATGAATCTGACAAGGTCGGTCCAATATCTTGTCAAGGGTGGATGGTCCATCCTGGTTTGCCTTTAGTGGCTTCTTCCATTGACCGGGCTTCGGATTGTGAAATCCGGCATTCACCGCTGTGTCGCATATGTTGTTATGTTCGGTTCGTCGTGGCTTGCCGTTGCCATCACGGATTTCGGAAGTGCCCGGGCCGCTGGCGTTGTTGCTTTTACAAGCAAGCCAGTTGTCTTCTCCCGCGCAGAAGCGGTTCATTAGAGCGGTGAGGGCTGTCATGGATTTGGGCCCTTCCTGGCCGAGGTGACGCGCGAGCCATTCATCCCGGATGCTATGTTTGAAGGCCGTGAGGGCTTCTGCCTCCGGACAGTCGATAATTTGGTTCTTTTTTACTAAGAACCTAGTCCAGAGCTCCCTAGCTGATTCGTCGGGCTCCCGGACAATGTGACTTAAGTCATCGGCGCATAATGGTCAGACATATGTTCCCTGGAAGTTGTCTCGGAAGGCGTCTTCCAAATCTTCCCAGTTGCCAATAGAATTTTCTGGCAAAAACTGTTTAGCCAATACCAAGCTGGCCCTTTAAGCTTGAGGGGTAGGTATTTAATGGCGTGGAGGTTGTCTCCACGGGCCATATGGATATGGAGGAGATAATCCTCGATCCATACCACGGGGTCTGTTGTCCCATCATATGATTCGATGTTAACGGGTTTAAATCCATCTGGAAATTCGTGTTCCATTACATCGTCCGTGAAGCAGAGAGGGTGTGCGGCTCCTCTATGTTGGGCGAGACTGTGAAGTACCTCCAGCGGGCTCCGTTTACGGTGCTTGGAACGGGCGTGCTCTGCTCTGTAGTGTCCGGATAGGCGACCATCCTCATCGGTCGGGGTATATCTTCATGATCTGTACATCGATCTTGTGCGTCCTGCTCTACCCTTCGTGCTGGATGGGTTGGTATGGTGCTCTGCTTGGGCTACTGCTTTGTCTGGACCGGACTATGATTTCCCTGCCGCATTATTCGATGGTGGTATGGGCTCCATCGCCCTGCCATCGTATTGAGGGAGCCACGTACTCTTGGGGTGGCTTTTGTCTGGGCTGCTAAGGCCGTATTCTTCGGCGGCCAAGACCTCGGTCCATCTATCATTGAGAAAGTCTTGGCTTGCTTGAAGCTGTAGCTGCTTCTTTCTTAAGCTCCTTGCAGTGGCTATAAGCCAGCGTTTAAAGCGCACCTGCTCGAGGGGTTCCTTCGGTGTGGTAAAATCCTCGTTGCCGAGGATCTCCTCCTCCTCGGAGAGACGGAAATAGTTGATGTCCTCTGAGTCCCCACATGTGGTCCGTCCGTCAGGGCTGTCTTGCTCGTCTTCCTGTTCCTTCTGCTCGGATTCTACTTCAATAGGGTCTTCGTTGTCCGGAGTATCGTCTTCTCTGGTGCTGGCAGTGTCTTCTCTTGGGCGATGAGGCCCAGGGCGCCGATGTCCGGGCTGTGTACCAGGTGGTTTATCCTCGACCAGATTCTCCTTCTCATAGTCGAGAGTGTTGTAAGGTGTGTCTATCATACATACGTCATACCAGGAAGTGCATGTCCCGTGTCTAGCGGGTAGTAAGTTCTGGACTAGCCCCTCATCGTCGTCCATACCGTCAATGTCCTCGGCGCAGGAATCGGATGTGTTGGTTATATCTTTAACAGTGGCTATGAAGTGGGTGGCGGGTGGGAAGCAAAATTCTTCGTTGTCCGTCGCAAGTTCGAATCGAACATAGTTCGAAGACGGGTCACCTGCCAGGGATAGGTTTTTTAGCGAATTTAGTATGTCGCCCATGGGCGAGTGTTGGAAGACATCTGCGGCGCTGAACTTGAAGGTTGATAATCGATCGAGTTCGGCGTACGCAGGCTCGCAGGGTTCGGAGCTCGACATCAGAGGCGAGTCTGGGGTTCCGTTGATGCATATACTGTACAAAGTGGAATCCGCGTGTGGCTCCAGCGCCGCGGAATCGGTGGTCCCCATGATGGGGTTGAGCTTCCCATCTTCGGATGACTTGAACTGCTCTGAATTTGAGGCCGTAGTTGCTACAGGAGCTATCTCCTGGATGCGGCCCGATGACATGTTTAAGCCATGTTCATCGGGGCGATGGGGAGTGGTTGTCACGGTCTCGAATCCGTCGAAGATCAAGTCTCCACGGATGTCCGCAACGTAATTCAAGCTCCCAAATCTGACCTGATGGCCAGGGGCGTAGCTGTCGATCTGCTCCAGATGGCCAAGCGATTTGGCCCGCAGTACGAAGCCGCCGAATACAAAGATCTGTCCGGGGAGGAAGGTTTCTCCCTGGACAACGCCATTACTGACGATCGAAGGGTCCATCGAGCCCTTTGCTGATGGCATAGTGGAACTCTCAATGAAAGCACCAATGTCGGTGTCAAAACCGGTGGATCTCGGGTAGGGGGTCCCGAACTGTGCGTCTAGGATCGATGGTAACAGGAGACGGGGGACACAATGTTTACCTAGGTTCAGGCCCTCCCTATGGAGGTAAAACCCTACGTCCTGCTTGATTGATATTGATGAATATGAGTGTTACAAGAGTGGATCTACCACGAGATCGTAATGGTTAAACCCTAGAAATCTAGCCTATGTGGGTATGGTAATGAGTATATGTGATGTCCTTTCCGGACTATGCCCTTCGGTTTATATAGGCACCGAGGGGATCTAGGGTTTACATGGAGTCAGTTACACGAGAACGAATTTTCGGTTGCCAAGCTTGTCTTCCACGCCAAGTAGAGTCCAATGTGGACACGGTGCAGTCTTCGGCCTTCATGTCTTCACAACCCATCATTTTGGCCCGTAGATAACAGGTCGGACGCCCGGGGACCCCTTAGTCTAGGACTCCCTCAATCGTTACCACTACTATCATATTACTTTGCTACTAAATACCTTGCTGCAGATATTAAGTTTCCAGGTGTGGTTGAATTGACAACTCAGCTGCTAATACTTGAGAATATTCTTTGGCTCCCCTTGTGTCGAATCAATAAATTTGGGTTGAATACTCTACCCTCGAAAACTGTTGCGATCCCCTATACTTGTGGGTTATCAAGAACATTTTATGGCGCCATTGCCGGGTTAGTTCCATTCAAATCATGCAAGTTATAGTCCACAACAAGGGCAAAAGTGTTTGGAAAAGTAGATACGATGGGGACGTATCAACTCCCCCAAGCTTAAACCTTTGCTTGTCCTCAAGCAATTCAGTTGATAAACTGAAAGTGATAAAGAAAAACTATTACAAACTCTGTTTGCTCTTGTTGTTGTAAATATGTAAAGCCAGCATTCAGGTTTTCAGCAAAGATTATGAACTAACCATATTCACAATAACACTTAGGTCTCATGTTTACTCATATCAATGACATAATCAACTAGCGAGCAATAATAATAAATCTAGGATGACAACACTTTCTCAAAACAATCATGATATGATATGACAAGATGGTATCTCGCTAGCCCTTTCTGAGACCGCAAAACATAAATGCAGAGCACCTTTAAAGATCAAGGACTGACTAGACATTGTAATTCATGGTAAAAGAGATCCAGTCAAGTCATTCTCAATGTAAACTAACAGTAATGGATGCAAATGACAGCGGTGCTCTCCAATTGGTGCTTTTTAATAAGAGGATGATGACTCAAAATAAAAGTAAATAGATAGGCCCTTCGCAGAGGGAAGCAGGGATTTGTAGAGGTGCCAGAGCTTGGTTTTGAAATAGATATGAATAATATTTTGAGGAGTATACTTTCATTGTCAACATAACAACCGAGAGATCTCGATATCTTCCATGCTAAACACATTATAGGCGGTTCCCAAACAGAATGGTAAAGTTTATACTTCCCCTCCACCAACAAGCATCAATCCATGGCTTGCTCGAAATAACGAGTGCCTCCAACTAACAAGAGTCCCGGGGGAGTTTTGTTTGCAGTTATTTTGATTTGATTTGCATAAAGCATGGGACTGGGCATCCCGGTGACCAGGCCTTTTCTCGTGAGTGAGGAGCGGAGTCCACTCCTCTTGAGAATAACCCGCCTAGCATGGAAGATATAGACAATCCTAGTTGATACATGAGCTATTCGAGCATACAAAACAGAATGTTTATTTGAAGGTTTAGAGTTTGGCACATACAAATTTACTTGGAACGGCAGGTAGATACCGTATATAGGTAGGTATGGTGGACTCATATGGAACAACTTTGGGGTTTATGGAATTGGATGCACAAGCAGTATTCCCGCTTAGTACAAGTGAAGGATAGCAAAAGATTGGGAAGCGACCAGCTAGAGAGCGACAACAATCATGAACATGCATTAAAATTAATCAACACCGAATGCAAGCATGGGTAGGATATAATGCACCATGAACATAAATATCGTAGAGGCTATGTTGATTTTGTTTCAACTACATGCGTGAACATGTGCCAAGTCAAGCCACTCGAATCATTCAAAAGAGGATATCACCCTATCATACCACATCACAACCATTTTAATAGCATGTTGGCACGCAAGGTAAACCATTATAAACTCCTAGCTAATTAAGCATGGCATAAGCAAATATAATCTCTAATTGTCATTGCAAACATGTTTCTTTCATAATAGGATGAATCAGGAACGGTTAACTAATCATATTTACAAAAACAAGAGAGGTCGAGTTCATACCAGCTTTTCTCATCTCAATAAGTTCATCATATAATCATCATTATTGTCTTTCACTTGCACGACCGAATAGTGTGGATAATAATAATAGTGCACGTGCATTGGACTAAGCTGGAATCTGCAAGCATTCAATTCAAGAGAGAAGACAAGGTAATATGGGCTCTTTGTTAGATCAACAATAATGCATATAAGATCCACTCAACATTTTCATTATGATCTTCTCCTCTTGACCCCAAAGAAAAGAAATAAAACTATTTACACGGGAAAACTCCCAACAAGCAAAAGAAGAACGAGAATCTTTTTAGGTTTTCTTTTTAATTACTACCACTACAGACATGGAAAGTAAACTAGGTAAAAAGCTACAACTAATTTTTTGTTTTTTCTTAAGGTTTATCAAACACACAAGAAGAAAGCATAAAAAGGAAAATAAACTAGCATGGATATTACAGTGAAAAAATATGAGCACCGACAACTAGCATGAGTGTGTGAACATAAATGTAATGTCGGTGAGAAATATGTACTCCCCTAAGCTTAGGCTTTTAGCCTAAGTTGGTCTATGGCCACGGCTGGCCTGGCAGATATCCAAAGTAATAGTCGGGGTCGTACTGAGAGGAATCCCCCTGGTGCCACTAGTTGGCGATCTCTTCCGGATTCCACTGATAAACAGACTGCCGGTGAGGATCAAATTGTGGTTCCGGCTCTGGCTCTGTAGCTGCTGTGGGGTTTCGGTAGGTGTGAATGGCCTCCGGCGGAACAAGGTACTTGCCTGCAGATAAGTCAAACAAGGAAGGAGCAGGCAAAGTAATAGTCTCAGGATGATTTTTATCAAATATCAGCTTGTACTTAAGCATCTTCTCCTTATTCTTAACGATAAAATCATGTGCTACCATACTCTTATAGTCTAGAAAAACAGGAGGCAGTAACTTTTCTTCTTTCTCATCATGCCTAATAGGTATGTTAAAGTGTGCAGCGAGGCGCGAGGCGAAGATGCCTCCAAGGACGAGGCCCTTAGTACGGTTAAGATTTAACCGCTTTGCAACAATAGCGCCCATACTAAATGTGTCATCACAGAACAAGGCATGGCACAAAATAACAATATTGGGGGCACTAAGGTTGCCATAGTTTCCGCGACCAATTAAGCATCTACTAGCAAATATTGCAAAGTAACGTAAAACAGGAAAATGTATGCTAGTAATTCTTGCATCGGAAACTTTCCTCGTTTCCCCTACAACAATTGTATCAATAAGCCCTTCCACATCGTCATGATGTGGTTCCTATACGCTGCCCTCAAAAGGTATCAAACAAACCCGACAAAAATCACGAAGTGACATCTCGTTATGCTCATCATATAAATAAAATTCCACTGTAGGTGGTGAGCTCCTAGCATGGAAATGAAAGTTTTGCACAAAGATATTGGTGACTAAGAGATACTGTTCGCGTTGGTCATGGAGGAAGGCGGTGAGGCCTGCATTCTCAGCCAATTCATAGAAATCATCATAAATCCTGGCTGCTCTCAAGAAATCATCACAAGGCCATTCACACGGCCGGACCTCCGTGGTGCGAGGGAGATTATACTTGGGCTTCTTGTTCTCTTCACTTTGTTTATCCTTCGAGCTTCGGCTCGATGAGCCCCTCAAAAATCTCTTCATCATTTTTTGAGTTTTTAGCAACATCAAAATAAAAGTTAACCAAACTCAACAAAATTGATAGCAACTACTCCTACAAGTGCCTAGAGGCAATATCATGCATCAAAACTACTTTTGACCACATAAATTTGACATGCTAGCTCAAGAACAGGGTCACCTAAGCAGAAAAAATTTGCAATGAATAAAGCACTAGAACAAAAACTAATTGGACCATTGGAGGAGTCACATACTAAAGAACAATCCCCCAAAGTAGTTTTGTGAATGGAGCTTTGAGCAAGGAGATCGAAAATGGCAGCAAGATGAGCTTGGACTCGAGTTTGAGTTGGTTAGTGATTTTTTGGGAGGAAGAAGGAGTGTGTGGTAGCTAGAATAAGTGGAGGCGAGCCACCATGGGCCCACGAGGCAGGGGGCTTGCCCTCCACCCTCGTGGCCAGGTGCCTGCTCCCCCTGCTGTGTTCTCAGTGCCGGATATTCTCAAATATTCTAGAAAAAATCATATTTCATTTTTGGGGCATTCGGAGAACTTTTATTTTCGGGGTGTTTTTTATTGCATTGATAATTCAGAAAACAGACAGAAAATGTTGTTTTTGCTTTATTTAATATAAATAACAGAAACTAAAAAGAGGGTACAGAGAGTTGTGTTTTCTAAATTCATCCATCTCATGCTCATCAAAAGGAATCCACTAACAAGGTTGATCAGGTCTTAATAACAAACTCATTTCGAATAACATGAAACCGGAGAATTTTCGAATAACACTAGGTTACCTCAACGGGGATATGCATGTCCCCAATAATAAGAATATCATATTTCTTCTTGACAGTAGGAAGAGGAAATTCAAAACCTCCAATAGTGATTGTTGAAATTTTTCCAATAGAATTGATATTATGGACTTGAGGTTGTTTCCTCGGAAAGTGTAACGTATACCCATTACCATTAACATGAAAAGTGGCATTGCCTTTGGTGCAATCAATAACAGCCCTTGCAGTATTCAAAAAGGGTCTTCCAAGAATAACAGACATATTATCATCCTCGGGAATATCAAGAATAACAAAGTCCATTAAAATAGTAACGTTTGCAACCACAACAGGCACATCCTCACAAATACCGACAGGTATAGCAGTTGATTTATCGGCCATTTGCAAAGATATTTCAGTAGGTGTCAACTTATTAAAATCAAGTCTATGATATAAAGAGAGAGGCATAACACTAACACCGGTTCCAAGATCACATAAAGTAGTTTTAACATAGTTTCTTTTAATGGAGCATGGTATAGTTGGTACACCTAGATCTCCAAGTTTCTTCGGTATTCCACCCTTAAAAGTATAATTAGCAAGCATGGTGGAAATTTCAGCTTCCGGTATCTTTCTTTTATTAATAACAATTTCCTTCATTTATTTAGCATAAGGATTCATTTTAAGCATATCAGTCAAACGCATACGCAAAAAGATAGGTCTAATCATTTCAGCAAAGCGCTCAAAATCCTCATCATCCTTTTCCTTGGATGGTTTAGGAGGAAAAGGCATGGGTTTCTGAACCCATGGTTCTCTTTCCTTACCGTTCTTCCTAGCAACAAAGTCTCTCTTATCATAAGTTGATTCTTTGATTGTGGGTTATCAAGATCAACAGCAGGTTCAATATCTACATCATTGTCATTACTAGGTTGAGCATCAATATGAACATCATCATTAACATTATCACTAGGTTCATGTTCATTACCAGCTTGTGTTTCAGCATCAGAAATAGAAATATCATTCAGATTCTCAGGAGTGTCTACAACAGGTTCACTAGAAGCATGCAAAGTCCTATCATTTTTCTTTTTCTTCCTTTTAGAAGGACTAGGTGCATCAACATTAGTTCTTTGAGAATCTTGCTCAATTCTCTTAGGATGACCTCGGGATACAAAGGTTCCTGAGTCACTTTACCTCCTCTAGTCATAACTCTAACAACATTGTCATTATTTTTACTATTCAATTAATTGAGCAAATCATTCTAAGCTTTAAGTACTTGTTCTACTTGAGTGGTAACCATAGAAGCATGTTTACTAATGAGTTTAAGTTCACCTTTAACTCTGGACATATAATCACCCAAGTGTTCAATCATATAAGCATTATGTTTCAATTTTCTACCACATAAGCATTGAAGTTTTCTTGTTTAACAATAAAATTATCAAACTCATCTAAGCATTGGCTAGCAGACTTATTACGAGGAATATCACCTTCATCAAATCTATAGAGAGAATTTACCTTTACTACCTGTGTCGGGTTATCAAGACCATGTATTTCTTCAACAGGCGGCAAATTAAGACCATGTATTTCTTCAATAGGAGGTAAATTATTAACATCTTCAGCTTTTATACCTTTTTCTTTCATAGATTTCTTTGCGTCTTGCATATCTTCAGGACTGAGAAATAGAATACCCCTTTTCTTCGGAGTTGGCTCAGGAGTTGGTTCAAGAAGTGTCCAATTATTTTCATTAGTCAACGTATTATTCAATAGAATTTTAGCTTGATCAACAGTTCTTTCCCTCAAAACACAACTAGCACAACTATCCAGGTAACCTCTGGAAGCATTGGTTAGTCCATTATAAAAGATATCAAGTATTTCATTCTTCTTGAGAGGATGATCAGGCAAAGCATTAAGTAATTGGAGAAGCCTCCCCCAAGCTTGTGGGAGACTCTCTTCTTCAATTTGCACAAAATTATATATTTCCCTTAAAGCAGCTTGTTTCTTATGAGCGGGGAAATATTTAGCAGAGAAATAGTAAATCATATCCTGGGGACTACGCACACAACCAGGATCAAGAGAATTAAACCATATCTTAGCATCACCCTTTAATGAGAACGGAAATAATTTAAGGATATAATAGTAGCAAGTTTTCTCATCATTAGTGAACAAGATAGCTATATCATTTAATTTAGTAAGATATGCCACAACAGTTTCAGATTCATAGCCATAGAAAGGATCAGATTCAACCAAAGTAATTAACTCAGGATCAACAGAGAAATCATAATCCTTATCAGTAATAAAAATAGGTGAAGTAGCATAAGAAGGATCATATTTCATTCTAGCATTCAGAGATTTTTGTTTCACCTTAGCTAATGGTTACTTAAGATCACTCCTATCATTGCAGGCAAGAAAGTCTCTAGCAGTTTCTTCATCCATAACATAACCCTCAGGAACAACAGGCAATTCATATCTAGGGGGAGAATCTTCATCATCACTTTCATCAATATTATCAGTTTCAATAATTTCATTCTTACTAGCCCTAGCAAGTTGTTCATCAAGAAATTCACCAAGAGGCATGGTAGTATCAAGCATAGAAGTAGTTTCATCGTAAGTATCATGCATAGTAGAAGTGGCATCATCAATAACATGCGACATATCAGAATTAATAGCAGAAGCAGGTTTAGGTGTCGCAAGCTTACTCAAAACAAAAGGTGAATCAAGTACAGCGCTAGATGGCAGTTCCTTACCTCCCCTTGTAGTTGAGAGAAAATCTTAGTTCTTTGATCTTTCAAGTTCTTCATAATGACCAGCAGATATAAATCCCAAGTGACTCAAAGAATAGAGCTATGCTCCCTGGCAACAGCGCTAGAAAATGTTCTTGATAACCCACAAGTATAGGGGATCGCAACAGTTTTTGAGGGTAGGACAAAAGATGTCATGCAAGTTCTTTTCCATAAGCACATATGACTATATTCGGAATACATGCCTACATTACATTGATGGACTAGAGCTAGTTCTATGTCACCCTAGGTTATGACTATTACATGATCGATCGCATCCGGCATAATTCTCCATCACCGATCCATTTCCTACGAGCTTTTCCATATATTGTTCTTCGCTTATTTACTTTTCCGTTGCTACTGTTATAATCACTTCAAAACCCAAAAACATTGCTTTTGCTATCGTTAGCACTACTATCATATTACTTTGCTACTAAATACCTTGTTGTAGATATTAAGTTTCCAGGTGTGGTTGAATTGACAACTTAGCTGCTAATACTTGAGAATATTCTTTGGCTCCCCTTGTGTCGAATCAATAAATTTGGGTTGAATACTCTGCCCTCGAAAACTGTTGCGATCCCCTATACTTGTGGTTAGCAATAACATTTTCTGGCGCCGTTGTCGGGTTAGTCCCATTCAAATCATGCAAGTTCGAGTCCAAAACAAGGGCAAAAGTGTTTGGAAAAGTAGATACGATGGAGACGTATCAATTAGTCATAAAGAACTCACATACTTGTTGCAAAAATCTACAAGTCATCAAAAACCAAGCATTACACGCATGCTCCTAGGGGGATAGATTGGTAGGAAAAGACCATCGCTCATCCCCGACCGCCACTCATAAGGAAGACAATCAAATGACACCTCATGTTTCAAATTTTTTACACAACGGTCATTTTGGGGATATTACTACTGGAGGTAAACCGGCCTTATGTAGCCGGGTTGACTCCTTGAAGATTAGAAGCCCATAAAGATGCAAGGATGATGGCGCTTCATGGATGCCCAAGGCCCAAAGGTGGGTTAAAGCCTGTAAATGTAAACCGGCTTAGTCATGTAACTTGTATTGTAAGATAGGAAGGATAGAGACCGAACTGGATACATTCATGATCCGGCTTCGGGACTCTGTAAACCGGTGGGCGTCAACCTATGTATATAAAGGGACGACCCGGCAGCGGTTTAGGGACAGACTACAACTCGAGAGCCAGAAAAAGCGGATTCTCTCCCTGGCCTTCGAAACCCTAGCAATACCAATCACAACTAGACGTAGACTTTTACCTTCCTTGAAGGGGCCGAACTAGTATAAAATTCCCCGTGTCCCCTTGTCTGGTTTAACCCCCTTAAGCTAACCCGTAGCGATGGCTCCACGACTATGTCCTTTCACAAGGTTGGCGCCCACGACAGTTGGCGCCCACCGTGGGGCTATCGCACGATGGTTTTGAGTTCTTGAAGGGCAGCTTCGATGGACTTAAGGGATACGCTGTGGGCCGGATGACGAAGAGTCGTCGTGGCAAGCTCTACATCGACAATGCAGGATGGGGTCCCAAGGCCGATTCAATCGAATACGGGTACCGGGTCCCCTTTGGTGGGATTCACGTCTTCATCGGCAAGATCGGTGGACCGGCCCCTGAGCCGGACATCTGCACCGACATCATTGAGACGGCTCGGCGTGCAAATTCTTCGCCGGTTCAGCCCGAGGCAAGGCATGTTTTCGTGGGTGTCGTCCATGGACCGAGGTACGAGGACGGGCCGGTGTCCGATGGAGAGACCGTGGTCTGTTCTGATGACGAGTCTTCTGGAGAGACCGAATCACTTTACCAGCTGCAGGACGGCCGGATTGATGGAGGATCCGAGGGCAACAGTATTCCGGGTTCCCCTAATTTGCCAAACCGGGCCGCCATCTTCATGGCCGGCACACAATCGGCGCCTCATTCATCTACCGCCGCAGCGATGCTCTCCGGTTCAATAACGGCCACACCAGCAGGGGCAGGAAGCTTAGCGCCGCCTCTAGCCCAAGTCCTGTCTAATTTGTTTGACGCTTTGGCAATGTTGATTGCCGCAGAGGTGGATGCAGCAGCCAGGGATCAGCACAACGCGGAGATTGCAAAGGTGAAAGATCAGATAGCCTAGGCTAAAGCAGACCTGGCGACAGAGAATGCTAGGATGGCTACAAAGCAGGCTGAATTGGAAGCACAGGCCTACCGGATTAGGCTGGATCAGAATGCCTCAGAGGAAGTCATGAGAAGAAGGTATAGATCACGTCTCCTGTCAGTTTATGAACCGCAGAATCTCTTCAACACACCAGGAGCAGGAGCTAGTAGCCAACCCATACTAAACCGGGCGGAAGCGTCGGGAACAGGAGCGCCGGTTCAACCGCGCACGATGGACCCGCCTCGCCAGAACAATGTTGTGCCACAGTATGTACCAACGCCGCCCGGGCATTATTCCAACCCGTTGGACAACATTATGGCCGCCGCTTCACGCCTGGCGGCCCTCCCAACCGACGGCGAGTCACCAGTTGCAGTGGAAGCACGTCGGGCCAGGGATCTCCTTCAAACAGCACTAAATCAACAGCAGGCGTATTCACACAGTTGTGAGAGGATTCATTCCACTCCCCGTCCAAGCCGGAGCTATAGCAGACACGTGGAGGACGAACCGGACGTGTCCAGTAGTGCACATCGCCGAAATTCACCACGAGGAAACAACCCGGCCAGGGGAGGCGCTAATGCGCAGGATGTTGTGGACCATGGCCGCGCACGTCGGGAGGCCGAGTTGGCAGCTCGACATAGAGCGCGACAACATACTCCGGTTCACCCCACAGCCTCCATAGAGCCAAGTGTGGTGTTCAGTTCCTTAGGGGTGCCGTGTCTAACCCCCGCTTTGTGTAATGTGAGACTACCCAAGGATTTCAAGGGACCTCGTAAGGTACCAAATTACACCACCGATTTGCAACCAGAGGCGTGGGTGGAGAGCTATGAGATGACAATGGAGATGTTAAATGTGGATGAGGCAGTGTGTGCTAAATATTTCACCATGATGTTGGAAGGAACAGTTCACACTTGGTTGAAGAGCTTGCCGACAAACTCTGTTGGATCATGGGCTGAATTAAAGCACCGGTTTATCTAGAACTTCAAGGATACGTGTAAGAAGCCGATGTCAATCATGGATCTGGACGCTTGTGCCCAAGAGGAAGGGGAGTCCATGACCCATTGTGTCAAATGGGTCTCAGCAATTTTGCATTCATCAGATCGTATCAATGCAGACACTACAGTGTTAACATTAGAGGGCAACTGTCGTTTCTTACCACTAAAACAGAAGTTGAGAAGGCTCAAACGTCACTGCAATGATATGTCAAAACTCATGGCCACTTTTGTTAAATACGCCGATTCAGATAATACCAAGGATCTGGATTCAGAGGAGGATAAACCGGGGAAAGGTAAGAAGAACGGCAATGCCAAGGGTCAACAGCATAATCCGGCAGATCATGGAAATGGTGGTAAGCGCAAGGCCGACAGTAACTTGGACTTTGTTGCAAATACCAATGCACAGGAGAATGGACAGCGCCGTAAGGGCAAGAAGCCCCAGAGGGGTGGAGGTACAGGCCCCAATTTGGAGCGTTTGTTAAATCAGCCCTGTCCAAAGCATGGATCGAAAGAGAAGCCGGCATCACATCTTTGGAAGGACTGTTATATCATGCGGGATTTCAAGAATTCCAATATGTTCCAATATGACAACGGCCCGCCCGGCGGTTCAGGAGGAGGTTTCCACGGGCCGGGTTACGGAGGTGGTGGTTCCGGTTTAGGGTTTCAAGGCAACCAAACCAGACACGTCAATCAAGGGCACCAAGGCAACCAGGGAGGTTACAACCATCAGGGAAATCAGCAGCAGCAGCAGTCGGGTTATCAGAGCAATCCCAAATAGCTGAACAGCGGGCAATATCATGTCTTCACTACTAGTTTGTGCAAACGTGATTAGAAGCTTCACAAAAGGGCAGTAAATTCTGTTGAGCCGGCAGTACCTCAGTATTTGTGCTGGTATGAGCAACATATTTTGTGGAGTAGAGATGATCACCCACCCTGGGTTGATAATCCAGGTCACTTGGCCCTGGTGGTAGCCCCTCAAATTGGGGGATACAAGTTCACTAAATGGGTGGAGGCAGAGCCAATCAGCAAGTGTGGTGCAGCCACGGCGGTTCAATTCATCAAGAAGGTGATATTCCGGTTTGGCTTTCTGCATAGCATTATAACAGATAATGGTACTAACTTGTCAAAAGGGGAGATGGAAGAATTTTGTCAACGTGAGCACATCCGGCTCGACCTAGCATCGGTGGCTCACCCCCAGTCTAATGGTCAAGCAGAGAGGGCAAATCAAGAAATTCTATGTGGTATCAAACCCAGGCTTATGGTTCCCTTAAAGCGGACACCGGGTTATTGGGTTGAGGAGCTGCCTTCTGTGTTGTGGAGCATCAACACCACACCCAATAGGTCTAAGGGTTACACACCTTTCTTTATGGTTTATGGAGCGGAGGCAGTTCTTCCTAGTGACGTCCGTCACGACTCGCCCCGTGTGACAGCTTATGTTGAAGCTGATAATGAGAAGGCGCATCAAGATTCTCTGGACCTGTTGGATGAAGAGCGTGATCTGGCCGCGGCACGATCGGTGATTTATCAACAAGATCTCCGACGTTATCACAGCCGCCAGGTTAAAACTAGAACCTTTCAAGAAGGTGATTTGGTGCTCTGGCTCATCCAGGATCAGACTGATATGCACAAGTTATCCCCACCTTGGGAAGGACCCTTTGTGCTCAGCAAAAATCTGCACAACGGATCTTACTACCTCGTTGATGTTCGAGAGCATGAAGACTCACGTCAATTGGAGGAGGAGACCAAGCAGCCATGGAACATAGCTCTCCTTCGGCCTTACTATACTTGAAGCCATAGGCTCTTCATCTGTACATATTTTTGACAGTGTGTATATCATATAATAAACCGGAGCCTCCGTTATAAGCGGGGTATCTGCTCTTTTTATATCCTGTGTGTGCTTTTCCAAGATAACTGACAAAGCGGAGTTTTTGTTAATCCGGCTTTAGCAGCTGCATAGATATATAGAAAATCACTAGGGGGCTTGGTCATATTTCAACTACAGCTACACCTCTTGATCGGTTTTGAAACCACGAAGGGATATCACTAGGGGGCTTGGTTGTCCTCACACCATAGCTACACCTCTTGATAGGCATTTAAGCCACAAAGGGAAAATTTTGTGGAGCCAAAGAGAGTGTTGGACAAAGTACAGACTCAAACATGGGCACATGCTGAGCATCGCTCACAAAGCTACTTGGGGGCTCTTTTCGCAAAGAAACAAAGAGTTTGAAAGGACCCTTGTAATTGGCTATCATGCCACGGCTTGGAAGCCTGGTGTATTCACCTAAAAACCCGGGTTAACCTGCCTTCATCAAGTAAGCCACTCCTACCCAGGTAATCCTGGTATGACCCATCGAACGTTTGACATGACAATCTTTTATAGACCCTGAACTTGTCAAAGTTAAAACGATGATTGGTTAATTAGAGGCCCATCTTAAAAGGCTTTGTTAAATGGTTTAACTCAGAGGCCTGGCAGCCAATGAAAAGCCTCGATTTGGAGCCTGGCAGCTCGTAAAAAGCCTTGCATATTTTCCTTTTTAAGTTTTATTTGTTGAAATTCATAAGTATTTTTTAACAGACCGCCGTCCTTGACCCGGCGTGCTTTTCAACTACAAGTTGTTGGCACATAATCAATTATAAACCGGTGTTCGTTGACCCGGTCTGGTTTGACTAAATCGCCAGTGTTATAAAGAAAATCCGATGGTTATCCCGGTCCGGTTTAATATATAGACCGGCATTATGAAAATGGAGTTATCAATGTTCTGGATTGGTATTAACACCTTTGCCGTATACACGTTTGGTCAACCAATGAGGTATGTTATGTACATTACTTTTTGTACAAACACTTGATTATTCATCTAGGTACTATATACTTCTTGGACATCATGACACGTCTAGCGGTAAACTACTGGATACTTTTAAGTTGTTGTACCCAGGAGCAAAATTCATCATGGGTTATGCATCAATATATCCCACAAAGTGGCACAAGATTGTTACACAGTATTACGAAACATGCTCGATGGCATGGCAGATAACAAAGTTTTGGCTATCCTATTACAAGAAGCTTTCAAAGCGGCCCCAATGGCATAATTGTTTTTCATAAAATCGGCACACGGTGGACAGTAAACCGGCGACCGGTTCAGGACGCCTTGTCGGGACGGTTTGATGGTTGAGGGTCCGTTGGTGTAGGCACTTCTTCATCCCTCCCCAGTCGCTAGAAATCAACTGTTGACCAATCGATTCTAGTTAAAGCTTGAAACACTGCTTCTTCATGGATAAGATTGGAGGGGTTAATATCATGAGCATAAGTGTGCTTACGAATCGGAGGCACAAGTTCTTCAACTTCATGGATGTCGGCCGGCTACCTTTTCCCTTCCGCATTGTAAAACGGTTGAAAATGGGACAAATCGGTATCATCGGCCAACTTGCTAGCTGCTGGCCGCATCTGTTTAGTCAGCCGCTGGAGATCATCATTGTCAAAGTTGGAACCATCTTCTTTAACACCTGGGTATCCTTTGATGATGTCTTCTGCTTCAGGATCCGGAATCCAGGCTTTTGCTCGAATAAGTGCAGTTAAAGCTCCAGCTCTGGCAGCTGCTTTCTTCAACTCGGCAATGCAGGCTGGTAACATGGCTAACTTCTCAAGAGATTCCTTAATCAAAGAGGAAGCCAGTTTGTTATAAGCTGTCGTGCAAATAGCCTGCTGTGACCCAGAGTACAACTGTTCAATCAATGTGTATGCCGCTTTGAGCTTCATCCGCATATACGAACCAAGATGAGTGATCCGGGTGCCTGCCAAAGATTTTATCAACATTTTGGTCAGCTGTAAAGTTCATTGACTTGCGCAACACACATAAGCAGGCACTTACCAAAGATAGCAGTGGTCATAGCATTGATTTGACGTTTCAAACCGGCTAGTTCATCAGCCACTGGCTTCAGGGCTGCCTCGGCGTCTACAGCTCTTTGGGTTAAACCGGATTTCTTGGTTTCCCAGTCAGCATGATCTTTATAGAAAGATTCTTTCAATTTTTCCATCACGGCCAGGGCCTGGGTCAGCTCCTCTTTGGCTTTTCAGCCTCGGCTTGTTGTGATTTCACATTCTCTTGCAAGTCAGAATTTCGGGCATCTTTGCTTTTCAGTTCAGCCTGCCACATTGAAGGTATATTAAACAGACAACATGTATATGTGCTAAGTACAAAGCGTATAACAAAGTTATGCACTTCATACTTGGGGGCTAATGCCTATTTGCTCTCAAGTACTACACTTTATACAAGTCTCCAGAACAACGCAAGCAATATCCTTGACACTTGGGGGCTAATGTACGTCTGTTCTAAAAACAGATGCGTTGATCAAAAAACCGGATTAACTTGCCAAGTTAAACCAGCCTTTGGGGGCTATGCTGCAGAAGGTTATCTAATTATTTCAAGATGAGTCTTATCTATTATTAGAGATCTGCTATTGCAATGATCAATGATGAGATGCTTAAAGTGTTACAAAGACCCGGTTTATGATTAACAATCATAAAACGGCCCTTGGGGGCTACTTGAGATAGTATTTCAGCTATAAATCAATAAACAAAGGGAGAGGAATTTACCTCATATCGCTCTTTCATCAAGTTCACCAAACCAGCTTCATAATCCCGGTTTGAGTGCAGACGGTTCAAGAAGCCAGAATGGAGCTCATCAGCGTTAAGATGAGCATAGCTTGATAAATCGCTGCTCCATTTACCTTTCTCCCTGGCAGCTTGCTCTTCTTTAGCACTATGTTGAGCCAAAATGACGGGATGGCCGGGAGAGCTGTGGCCCATTCCAGTAATAATAACGTCATCACCTTGGCCTTCAGGGTTTTTGGTGGATGATATTGGAATTTCAGCGTCTTTCACCGGACTAGCCTGGTTTGGTTCAGCCGGTTCAGAATCGGGCACAGCAGGCTCAGCGTCTATGGGCCCATCAGTATTTTGGCCTTCAAGGGGCGGGTCATCAGAAGCAGCTTCAGGATGCGGACCTTCCGGTTCACATGTTTGTACCGGTTCACCTCTGGGTTCTTCTTCTTCGGCGACCGGGTCTTCGGATGGATTGGTGACCCGAGCTTTCTTGCTAGGTCTAGCTTGGGCTCTGCAAATAAAGATAAAGGATTAACATCTTATTCAAATTCTGCAATGCGTTAAAGTAAAAGGTTTTACAACTTACCCGGCCACAGTTTTCAGCGGAGGGAGTTGAGTTGTAGTTGACTCGCCAGATGATGAGGGAGGTGTCACCTAATAATTTGAATCAGACGGATTAAGAGGTTGTCTGAAATAACCTGCCTTGGGGTAAGAATGGTCAGAAGTAGGAGAGACCTCAGACCGGCGCTTCCGAACCAGAATATCAGGTAAACCGGCTGAAGTGACCTATTGGCCACTGTGCCGGGTTGTCCGGCGAGCTTCATGCTGCTGAGTCTTCAAAATAAATGTTGGATCCAAGTGAGCAAGAGGATGAGAAAAGCTTACTTTCTGGACTGCTTGGCGAGTTTTTGGTGTTGGCATAGAGTCTGAACCGGAGGAAAGGGTAATTACTTCTACATCATCAGCTTGGCTAGCTTCTGCGTCCTCCCGAGGAAGATCATTGTTAATGAGATGCATGAAAAGAGAGCCAAGTGAGTCAAGTTCTACCTCAACTTCTGGATCATCAGTGTCATCATCAAGCTCCATGTTAATCCGGTCAGCCGTTTTCCATTTTGACGTCCGCTTTACGGCTTTGGTCTTTGGGCGGGATGGCTTGACCACTTTATCTCCAGTCGGCTTTGCCGCTTTCTCTATGGTTTTCCGTTTCCAGAAGGGGTCATCTCCCTATATACAAAGAAGAAGGATTACAGGTTGCATAAGATAAAAACATTAGAAATGAGGGGGAAATATAATGCTTACAGCAGGCGGTTTGTTCTTGGCATAGAAGGGACTCAGGCCGGTTTGACTACAGATCAGTTCCGACTCATTCAGAATCTTCTTTACGCCTTCAGTGACTTCTTCCTCAGATAATTGGATGTTGCAATGGATTTGAGGGTCATCAACCTCACCGGTATATTCACACATTAAACCGGGACGCCGGCTTAGCGGCAAGATACTCCAGGATATCCAACAGCGCACAAAGTCCATGTCTGTTAAACCGTTTGCCATAAAGGCCTGGAGTTTGGCGAGTTGAGGAGCGTATTTCGCCCTTTCTGAAGAGCTCAGGCGTGTGGCATTGGGTGAGTATTGGATAGTCTGTTATCATGAAAGCTGGGGAGGGGATTTTCATATTCAGGCGAAGTGTCTCTGCAATAAAACCAAGTTTGATTCCATTCCTTTGGGTGGATATGATGTTTGGCATGAGGGAATTCAACTTCTTTCTGCTTTTGAATCGAGACACCACCAAGTTCTGTGTTCGGACCATTTACAAACTCTGTGCGCCAGTTTAAGTGAAAGAAATCCCGGAACAGTTCTGCAGTTGGTTCTTCTTGTAAATATACTTCACAAAAGACCTGGAAGTTGCATAACTTGGAAACTGAGTTGGGACCAATATCTTGCGGATGAAGTTGGAAGCTGGCAAGCACATCTCGATAAAACTTTGACCCTGGCGGTTTGAAGCCATGGCCTATATGGTCAACAAAGACCACCACCTCGCCTTGCCTTGGGGTTGGAGGATTTTCTGTTCCTGGAACTCGCCATTTGATTTCAGTTTTATTAGGCAGGGAGCCGATGGTAACCATCTCATTCAACTGAGTTTCAGTAACCCGAGAACGAGCCCAGTTGTAGGCAGGGAATTGTTTGGCCATTGTGAAACAAATAAAGCTGAAAATGAAAGGCTAGGTTATAAATTACGCCTGGTTATATGCAATATACAAGGGAGTAAGAAACATACTGATATGTGAAATGGTGTAAACCGGAGACTAATGCAATAAGGTAGAAAGGTAATAGTAGCACAGGATTACTCAGACACTGTTAAACCGGAGCATAATTATGAAGGTAAAATGCTCCTCCGTTTTATCAGAGGGCTAATGGCATAGACTGCTTATACAAGGTTAAACCGCCTATGTTGGCGTCAGGAGAAACAGATCTCACAGGGACATAGAAACAGATCTCACAGTGACATATGAAATTTTCGGATCTAAGATAAGACAGAAAAGTAAAAATAATTGAATCTAGAAGGGGTGCAGAACCGAAGCAACTTATGAAGGACTAGATCAGTTCTTTGCGCATAAGGGTTTGTGGTGACAATGGAAGGTTAGCTACGGCAAGGAGTATGTCAGATACGAAGTATTCACCTAAAGGCCATGAAAGAGCAACACTGAAAGCACTAATGAACCTCAAGAACAGCAAAGAACAAGGAAACCCTAATGGATCTAAGAAAGCAAGGGGAAAAGACTTACTGCAACGGCGGAAGCAGCGGAACGGCGCCGTGGAACTCTGGTGTGAACAGGTTGATGCAACGGCCAACGGCAAAGCAGAGGCGGAGTTCGAAGATGACGGCAGCGCTCGGGTGTGGGGTCGTCGAGAGGAAGAAAAAGAGATGAATGGGTAGCGGAAAGAAAAGAAAAGGGGTCCGCTGTCCCTATTTATAAGGCGAAGAGATGAAATGGCAAGTGCGGGAATCGAGGAGCCTAAAAATGGATACGTTAATAAGGGTGTCGCCTTGATGGCTGAAGGCATATTAAATGAAGGTAATCTTCGACATCAACGGACGGATGACGTTAGGATGGTTTATCATAATCTTGAAGTGTGACGTCACGGGGGTTTACAAAGATCAAGGTGAAGATATGAGGGAAGAATTTTTCTAACTATAGAAGATTGACATGAACGAGTTCAAACCAATCTGGGGCCTAATGTTGGGGATATTACTACTGGAGGTAAACCAGCCTTATGTAGCCGGGTTGACTCCTTGAAGATTAGAAGCCCATAAATATGCAAGGATGATGGCGCTTCATGGAGGCCCAAGGCCCAAAGGCGGGTTAAAGCCTGGAAATGTAAACCGGCTTAGTCATGTAACTTGTATTGTAAGATAGGAAGGATAGAGACCGAACTGGATACGTTTATGATCCGGCTTTGGGACTCTGTAAACCAGCGGGCGTCAACCTATGTATATAAAGGGACGACCCGGCAGCGGTTTAGGGACAGACAACAACTCGAGAGCCAGACAAAGCGTATTCGCTCACTGGCCTTCGAAACCCTAGTAATACCAATCACAACTAGACGTAGGCTTTTACCTTCCTTGAAGGGGCCGAACTAGTATAAAATTCCCCGTGTCCCCTTGTCCGGTTTAACCCCCTTAAGCTAACCCGTAGCGATGGCTCCACGACTAAGTCCTTTCACAAGGACATCTGCCGTGACAAACCCACGACAGGTCACCATACGTGCATGCTACGGGACTTGCAAACTTCAACACAAGTATTTCTAAAATTCACAACTACTCAACTAGCAACTCTAATATTACCTACTTTATATCTCAAAACAATTATCAAGTATCAAACTTCTCCTAGTACTCAATGCACTTTTTATGAAAGTTTTTATTATACCGATCTTGGATGCCTATCGTATTAGGAATAAATTCATAACCAAAGAAAATTACCATGCTGTTATAAAGGACTCTAAAAATAATATAAGTGAAGCATGAGAGATCAATAATTTCTATAAAATAGAACCACCACCGTGCTCTAAAAGATATAAGCGAAGCACTAGAGCAAAATTATCTAGCTCAAAAGATATAAGTGAAGCACATAGAGTATTCTAATAAATTTCGATTCATGTGTGTCTCTCCCAAAAGGTGTGTACAGCAAGGATGATTGTGGTAAACTAAAAAGCAAAGACTCAAATCATAAAATACGCTACAAGCAAAACACATATCATGTGGTGAATAAAAATATAGCCTCAAGTAAAGTTACCGATAGAAGAAGACGAAAGAGGGGATGCCTTCCGGGGCATCCCCAAGCTTAGGCTTTTGGTTGTCCTTTAATTTTACCTTGGGTTGCCTTGGGCATCCCAAATCTTATGCTCTTGCCACTCCTTCTTCCATAATCCATCAAATCTTTACCCAAAACTTGAAAACTTCACAACACAAAATTTAAACAGAAAATCTCATGAGCTCCGCTAGTAAAAGAAAACGAACCACCACTTAAGGTACTGTAATGAACTCATTCTTTATTTATATTGGTGTTAAAACTACTGTATTCCAACTTTTGTATGGTTCATACACTCAAATACTAGCCATAGATTCATCAAAATAAGCAAACAACACACGAAAAACAGAATCTGTCAAAAACAGAATAGTCTGTAGTAATCTGTAGGTTTCGAATATTTATGGAACCCCAAAAAAATCTAAAATAAATTGCTGGACATGAGTAATTTATCTATTAATCATCTTCAAAAATAAATAACTAAATATCACTCTCCAGTAAAAAATGGCAGCAAATCTCGTGAGCGCTAAAGTTTCTATTTTTTATAGCAAGATCGCAAAGACTTTCCCCAAGTCTTCCCAAAGGTTCTACTTGGCACAAACACTAATTAAAAACATAAAACCACATATAAACATAGGCTAGATGAATTATTTATTACTAAACAGAATCAAAAAGCAAGGAACAAAAATAAAATTGAGTTGCCTCCCAACAAGCGCTGTCGTTTAACGCCCCTAGCTAGGCATAAAAGTAAAGATTGATCTAGGTATTATCATCTTTGGTATGCAATCCATAAGTGGCTCTGATAATATATTCATAAAGTAATTTAATTTTCTTTCTAGTAAAGTGTTCCTTGCCCTTCCTTAACGGAAATTGGAATTTAATATTTCCTTCCTTCATATCAATAATTGCACCAATCATTCTAAGGAAAGGTCTACCAAGAATAATAGGACATGTAGGATTGCAATCAATATCAAAAACAATGACATCCACGGGCACATAATTCCTATTTGCAACAATAATATCATTAATTCTTAACATAGGTTTCTTAATGGTGGAATCCGCAAGATGCAAGTTTAAAGAACAATCATCAAATTCACGGAAACCTAGCAAATCACACAAGTTTTTGGAATCGTGGAAACGCTAGAACCCAAATCACATAAAGCATAGCATTCATGATCTTTGATTTTAATTTTAATAGTAGGTTCCCACTCATCATAAAGTTTTCTAGGGATAGAAACTTCCAATTCAAGCTTTTCTTCATAAGATTGCATTAAAGCATCAACGATATGTTTAGTAAAAGCTTTATTTTGATTATAAGCATGCGGAGAATTTAGCACGGATTGCAACAAGGAAATACAATCTATTAAATAACAATTATCATAATTAAATTCCTTGAAATCCAAGATAGTGGGTTCATTGCTATGTAAAGTTTTGACCTCTCCCATCCCACTTTTATGAATTTTTGCATCAAGATCTAAAAACTCTGAATCATTGGGACGCCTTCTAACTAAAGTTTACTAATCTCCAGTCCCATCATTATCAAGATTCATATTGAAAAACAAAGATTTAATAGGAGACACATCAATAACTTTCAGACCTTCATCATTATTATCATGGAAACTAGAAGAACATACTTTCACAAAGCAATCTTTTTTAGCACGCATCCTAGCGGTTTTTTCTTTGCACTCATCAATGGAAATTCTCATAGCTTTGAGAGACTCATTGATATCATGCTTAGGTGGAATAGATCTAAGTTTCAAAGAGTCAACATCAAGAGAAATTCTATCCACGTTCCTAGCCAACTCATCAATCTTAGACAATTTTTCTTCAATCAAAGCATTGAAACTCTTTTGTGAACTAATAAATTCTTTAATATTAGATTCAAAATCAGAGGGCATCTTATTATAATTTCCATAAGAATTGTTGTAGGAATTACCATAATTATTAGAGGAATTAATAGGAAACGGCCTCGGATTAAAATTACCTCTATATGCGTTATTACCAAAATTGTTACTACCAACAAAATTCACATCCATAGATTCATTATTATTCTCAATCAAAGTAGACAAAGGCATATCATTAGGATCAGAAAAAACACTCTTATTAGTACACAATTTCATAAGTTCATCCATCTTGCCACTCAAAACATTAATTTCTTCTATTGCATGAACCTTTTTACTAGTAGATCTTTCGGTGTGCCATTGAGAATAATTAACCATAATATTATCTAGGAGTTTGGTAGCTTCTCCTAAAGTGATTTCCATAAAAGTGCCTCCCGCGGCTGAATCTAAAAGATTTCTAGAAGAAAAATTCAATCCAGCATAAAAAAATTGTATGATCATCCATAAATTCAAACCATGAGTAGGGCAATTGTGAATCATTAATTTTCATCCTCTCCCATGATTGTGCAACATGCTCATGATCTAGTTGCTTAAAGTTCATAATATCGTTTCTAAGAGAGATGATCTTAGTGGGAGGAAAATACTTAGAGATAAAAGCATCTTTCCACTTGTTCCAAGAATCAATACCATTTTTAGGCATAGACTAAAACCAAGTTTTAGCACGATCTCTAAGCGAAAATGGGAATAGCTTCAATTTAGCAATATCATTATCCACATATTTCTTCTTTTGCAAATCACACAATCAACAAAATTGTTTAGATGGGTAGCGGCATCTTCACTAGAAAGGCCGGAAAACAGATCTTTGATGACAAGATTCAGCAAAGCAGTATTAATTGCACAAGATTCAACATCGATAAGAGGAGCAATCGGAGTGCTAATAAAATCAATGTTGTTGGTATTAGAAAAGTCACACGATTTAGTATTATCTTGAGCCATGGTGACAAACAATCCAACACACAAGCACACAAGAGGCAAGCGAAAAGAGACGAACTGGAAAAGAGAAGGGGAACAGAAAAAAGGGTGAATAAAACAGCAAGGGTGAAGTGGGGGAGAGGAAAACGAGAGGCAAATGGCAAATAATGTAATGCGAGGGATAAGAGTTTCTGATGGGTACTTGGTATGTCTTGACTTGTGCGTAGATCAGCAACGGCGCCAGAAATCCTTCTTGCTAGCTCTTGAGCATTGCGTTGGTTTTCCTTGAAGAGAAAGGGTGATGCAGCAAAGTAGCATAAGTATTTCGCTCAGTTTTTGAGAACCAAGGTATCAATCCAGTAGGAGACTACACGCAAGTCCCTCGTACCTACACAAACAAATAAGAACCTCGCAACCAACGCGATAAAGGGGTTGTCAATCCCTTCACGGTCACTTATGAGAGTGAGATCTAATAGCGATAATAATGATAAGATAAATATTTTTGGTATTTTTATGATATAGATTGAAAGTAAAGATTGAAAAATAAACGGTGCCAGAAATAACTTGTTGATGGGAGATTAATATAATGGAGAATAGACCCGGGGGCCATAGGTTTCACTAGTGGCTTCTCTCAAGATAGCATAAGTATTACGGTGGGTGAAAAAACTACTGCCGAGCAATTGATAGAAAAGCGAATAATTATGAGAATATCTAGGCATGATCATGTATATAGGCATCTGCTACCTCTTGAGCACTGCGTTAGTTTTTCCCCGAAGAGGAAGGGATGATGCAGCAGAGTAGCGTAAGTATTTCCCTCAGTTTTTGAGAACCAAGGTATCAATCCAGTAGGAGGCTACGCGCGAGTCCCTCGTACCTACACAAAACAAATAAATCCTCGCAGCCAACGCGATAAGGGGTTATCAATCCCTACATGGCCACTTACAAGAGTGAGATCTGATAGATATGATAAGATAATATTTTTGGTATTTTTATGATAAAGATGCAAAGTAAAATAAAAGCAAAATAAATAACTAAGTATTGGAAGATTAATATGATGAAGATAGACCCGGGGGCCATAGGTTTCACTAGTAGCTTCTCTCAAGAGCATAAGTATTCTACGATGGGTGAACGAATTACTGTTGAGCAATTGACAGAATTGAGCATAGTTATAAGAATATCTAGGCATGATTATGTATATAGGCATCACGTCCGAGACAAGTAGACTGACTACTTCCTGCATCTACTACTATTACTCTACTCATCGACTGCTATCCGGCATGCATCGAGAGTATTAAGTTAATGAAAACAGAGTAACGCCTTAAGAAAGATGACATGATGTAGAGGGATAAACTCATGCAATATGAAGAAAACCCCATCTTGTTATCCTCGATGGCAACAATACAATACGTGCCTTGCTGCCCCTACTGTCACTAGGAAAGGACACCGCAAGATTGAACCCAAAGCTAAGCACTTCTACCATTGCAAGAAAGATCAGTCTAGTAGGCCACACCAAACTGATAATTCGAAGAGACTTGCAAAGATAACCAATCATACATAAAAGAATTCAGAGGAGATTCAAATATTGTTCATAGATAGACCTGATCATAAACCCACAATTCATCAGTCTCAACAAGCACACCGCAAAAAGAAGATTACATCGAATAGATCTCCACAAGAGAGGGGGAGAACATTGTATTGAGATCCAAAAATAGAGAAGAAGCCATCTAGGTAATTACTATGGACCCGTAGGTCTGAGGTGAACTACTCACACTTCATCGGAGGGGCTATGGTGATGATGCAGAAGCCCTCGTGATGGATACCCCCTCCAGCGGAGCTCCGGAACAGGCCCTAAGATGGGATCTTGTGGATACAGAAAGTTGCGGCGGTGGAATTAGGGTTTTGGCTCTGTATCTGATCGTTTGGGGTACGTAGGTATATATAGGAGGAAGGAGTACGTTGGTGGAGCAACAGGGGGGCCATGAGGGTGGAGGCGCGCCTAGGGGAGTAGGCGCCCCCCCCCCTACCTCGTGGCCTCCTCCCTTGTTTCTTGACATAGGGTCCAAGTCCCCTGGATCATGTTCGGTGAGAAAATCACGTTCCGTAAGGTTTCATTCCGTTTGGACTCCGTTTGATATTCCTTTTCTTCGCAACCCTGAAATAGGCAAAAACAGCAATTCTGGGCTAGGCCTCCGGTTAATAGGTTAGTCCCTAAAATAATATAAAAGTTGATCATAAAGCCCTATAATGTCCAAAACAGTAGATAATATAGCATGGAGCAATCAAAAATTATAGATACGTTGGAGACGTATCAAGCATCCCCAAGCTTAATTCCTGCTCGTCCTCGAGTAGGTAAATGATAAAAACAGAATTTTTGATGCGGAGTGCTACTTGGCATAATTTTAATGTAATTCTTCTTAATTGTGGTATGAATATTCAGATCCAAAAGATTCAAGATAAAAGTTCATATTGACATAAAAACAATAATACTTCAAGCATACTAACTAAGCAATTATGTCCTCTCAAAATAACATGGCCAAAGAAAGTTCATCCCTACAAAATCATATAGTTTAGTCATGCTCCATTTTCGTCACAAAAGAATGCTCTCATCATGCACAACCCCGATGACAAGCCAAGCAATTGTTTCATACTTTAGTAATCTCAAACCTATAAACTTTCACGCAATATATGAGCGCGAGCCATGGATATAGCACTATGGGTGGAATAGAATATAATGATGGGGGTTATGTGGAGAAGACAAAAAAGGAGAAAGTCTCACATCAACGAAGATAATCAATGGGCTATGGAGATGCCCATCGATTGATGTTAATGCAAGGAGTAGGGATTGCCATGCAACGGATGCACTAGAGCTATAAATGTATGAAAGCTCAACAAAAGAAACTAAGTGGGTGTGCATCCAACTTGCTTGCTCACGAAGACCTTGGGCACTTGAGGAGGCCCATTGTTGGAATATACAAGCCAAGTTCTATAATGAAAAATTCCCACTAATATATGAAAGTGAATAAACAAAAGACTCTCTATCATGAAGATTATGGTGCTACTTTGAAGCACAAGTGTGGAAAAAGGATAGTAGCATTGTCCCTTCTTTATATATTTTCTTTTCTTTTCTTTTTTTATTTATCCTTTCTTTTTTTGGCCTTTCTCTTTTTTTATTTGGGACAATGCTCTATTAATTATGATCATCACACTTCTATTTATTTACAACTCAAGAATTACAACTCGATACTTAGAACAAGATATGATTCTATATGGATGCCTCCGGCGGTGTACCGGGATATGCAATGAACCAAGAGTGACATGTATGAAAGAATTATGAACGGTGGATTTTCCAGAAATACTATGTCAACTACATGATCATGCTAAGCAATATGACAATGATGAATGTGTCATGATAAACGGAATGGTGGAAAGTTGCATGGCAATATATCTCGGAATGGCTATGGAAATGCCATAATAGGTAGGTCTGGTGGCTGTTTTGAGGAAGATATAAGTAGGTTTATGTGTGAAAGAGCGTATCATATCACGGGGTTTGGATGCACCGGTGAAGTTTGCACCAACTCTCAATGTGAGAAAGGGAAATGCACGGTACCGAAGAGGCTAGCAATGATGGAAGGGTGAGAATGCGTATAATCCATGGAATCAACATTAGTCATAAAGAACTCACATACTTGTTGCAAAAATCTACAAGTCATCAAAAACCAAAGCACTATGCGCATGCTCCTTGGGGGATAGATTGGTAGGAAAAGACCATCACTCGTCCCCGACCGCCACTCATAAGGAAGAAAATCAAATAACACCTCATGTTTCAAATTTGCTACACAATGTTTACCATATGTGCATGCTACGGGACTTGCAAACTTCAACACAAGCATTTCTCAAATTCACAACTACTCAACTAGCACGACTTTGATATTATTACCTCCATATCTCAAAACAATCATGAAGCATCAAACTTCTCTTAGTATTCAAAACACTCATAAGAAAATTTTATTCATCTTGAACACCTAGCCTATTAGGATTATTTAAGCAAATTACCATGCTATTTAAGACTCCCAAAATAATCTAAGTGAAGCATGAGAGATCAATAGTTTCTATAAAACAAATCCACCACCATGCTCTAAAAGATATAAGTGAAGTACTAGAGCAAAACTATATAACTCAAATGATATAAGCGAAGCACATAGATTATTCTAACAAATTCCAAATCATGTATGGCTCTCTCAAAAGGTGTTGTAACACCCACGATGCGGCTATATCTCCCACGTGTCGGAGCACGACTTAGAGGCATAGCCGCATAGTAGGCATGTCGCAAGAGGGGTAATCTTTACACATCCCATGTACTGAATAAGAAAGGGATAAAGAGTTGGCTTAAAATCGCCACTTCACACAATACATTAAAATAGCATTACATCATCCAGATACAATCAAGGTCCAACTACGGAACCAAATAAAGAAAGACAACCCCTAATGCTAGATCCCCGATCGCCCCAACTGGGCTCCACTACTGATCAACTGGAAACGAAACAACACAACGAACACGATCTTCATCGAGCTCCTCCTTGAGCTCAGTTGCGTCACCTGCACAGTTATCAACGGCACCTGCAACTGTTTGAAGTAATCTGTGAGTCACGGGGACTCAGCAATCTCACACCCTCGCGATCAAGACTATTTAAGCTTATGGGTAGGAAAAGGTAGTGAGGTGGAGCTGCAACAAGAACTAGCATATATGGTGGCTAACTTACGCAAATGAGAGCGAGAAGAGAAAGCAAAGCACGGTCGTGAACTAGAAGTGATCAAGAAGTGATCCTGAAACTACTTACGTTCAAACATAACTCCAAAACTGTGTTCACTTCCCGGACCCCGCCGAGAAGAGACCATCACAGCTACACACGTGGTTGATGCATCTTAATTAAATTAAGTGTCAAGTTCTCTACAACCGGATATTAACAAATTCCCATTTGCCCATAACCGCAGGCACGGCTTTCGAAAGTTCAAAACCCTGCATGGGTGTCCCAACTTATCCCATCACAAGCTCTCACGGTCAACGAAGGATATTCCTTCTCCCAGGACGACCCGACCAGACTCGGAATCCCAGTTACAAGACATTTCGACAATGGTAAAACAAGACCAGCAAGACCACCCGCTGTGCTGACAAATCCCGATAGGAGCTGCACATATCTCGTTCTCAGGGCACACCGGATAAGCTAAGCATACAGGAGCCAACGTAACCCAAGTTGCCAAGGGATGGCCCTGCACAGTGCTCTAGTTTGGACCAACACTCAGAGGAGCACTGGCCCGGGGGTTTAAAATAAAGATGACCCTCGGGCTTCGGAAACCCGAGGGAAAAAGTCTTAGGTGGCAAATGGTAAAACCAAGGTTGGGCCTTGCTGAAGGAGTCTTATTCAAGGCGAACTATCAAGGGGTTCCCATTATAACCCAGCCGTGTAAGGAACGCAAAATCAAGGAACATAACAATGGTATGACGGAAACTAGGGCGGCAAGAGTGGAACAAAACACCAGGCATAAGGCCGAGCCTTCCACCCTTTACCAAGTATATAGGTTCATTAAAGTAAACAAGATATAATAATGATATCCCAACAATAATCATGTTCCAACAAGGAACAAACTCCATCTTCACCTGCAACTAGCAACCCTATAAGAGGGGCTGAGCAAAGCGGTAACATAGCCAAACAACGGTTTGCTAAGAAAGGTGGGTTAGAGGCTTGACACGGCAATATGGGAGGCATGATAAAGCAAGTGGTAGGTATCGCGGCATAGCAAAAGAGCGAGCAACTAGCAAGCAAAGATAGAAGTGATTTCGAGGGTATAGTCATCTTGCCTGAGATCCCGCAAGGAAGAAGAACGAGTCCATGAAGAAGGAAAACAAACGTAGTCGAACGAATCCTCACAACTCCGGAACAAAACCGAAGCTAACGAGAGAAGCAACCCAGAAAGAAGCAAGCAACATAGTAAACAACCACCACATAAACCTGGCATGATGCACAACCAAGTATGATGCATGTCCGGTTTAAAGAGGCATCGCATGGCAAAGTGCACAAGCAAAACTACAAGTTAAGTGGATCTTAATATGCAACAAGTTGCATATTGATGAAACACCACACCAAGTTATTTAGTTCGATCTTGTTTATGTGCCCAACAATATTAAATGTTGACTAACATGGCAAGAGGTGAAGCATAATAAAACTACCTAACTAGGAAAGTTTAAATGAGGCCGGAAACAACAAACAACCATTCCAGAAAATCCTCATGAGCATATATTAGATTTCGTACTGTTCTGCCCTAAACCCAATTTTAGAGTTATTAAACATGCAAAGTAAAGCCACCATGTTAAACTAGGCATTTTTCTACCCCATTTACATATAAAGTTTATTTAAAATGGACTACGGGTATAAAGTTATGGATTAAGGCATTTTAACATGGCATATGGACAAAATTACACAAACAACATTTTAAACATTTTAAACATAGATGAAAGTGGCATATTATGAACCTACACAAAATTCTAAGCATTTAACATATAGATATCATATTAAACCAGTGCACGGTTGATGAGTTATTAAATGCATGAAGTCTAGGGGGCTTTCTGCAAAACTGTTTTACTGGAATAATTAGGAAATTTGCTGGACTGAAAAAAACACAGTTGGGCTGAAACTGGACAGGAAGCCCAACAGAGGAAAAAAAGGAGGGACACTGGGGTGGCCTCACCATGGGCATCGGCCCATCTACTGAGGTGGTGGTAGAGGCAGGCGCGTCTAGCGGAGCGCTGGCTGGGCCGACTTGAGCTCGATGGCCCAGATGTGCGAGGTGGGGATGCTACAGGCGTCGCTCTCTGTTCAACAGAAACACAGAGCAGCCGCGGCGCTGGAGCTCGCGACGCTGGTTCGCGAGGGACTCCGGCGAAGCGGAGAGGCAGGGGACGGACACGGGAAAGCGAGGGAGGCTCGGATCCTCCAGATCCGGTGGCGCTCGGCTTGTGGAGGCCGGCGGCGAGCTACACAACCATGGAAGCTGCTGTTGTCTGAAGAAAAAAAACAAAGAAGGTCATAGGGGAAACAAGGGAAGAAGAGGAACCGCAGGGACATGGCAAGGGCGCGATGGCCTGAGGAGAACCTACGGTTCGGCAGCGAAGAGGCCGGGAAGAGAGCGGGTCTGTGCACGTGCGGTCGAGGAGCGCGGTCAACGCAGGCAAGGGATCGGGCGGTTCTTGGCGCTGGCCTCGTCCTATCGCTCGAAGCAGAGGATGCCAGCAGGTGCGGGACTTGGCAGTCAAGCCAAACAGGAGGGACGGCGAGGACGACCTGTTGGTGCTGTTCACCGGCGGGACGACGGCGAGGGAGGAGCAAGGCGGCGGTGTGGGCGACGAGATGGAGGTCGGGGACGGCTCGGTGCAGGGGCATGCTCCTGTGAACAAACGCAGAGAGCGACAGAGTTTAGAGAGGAGAGACAGCGAGAATAAGTGGAAAGAAAAGGCAAGGGACCGGGGACGGCCTGATGGTTCGGTCGCCGCCGACGGCGGGTGCTGGTCTGCTCCGGCGGCGCGGGGTCCTAGAGGTGAGGCTCGGGCAAGCTTAGCGTGAGGCAGTGGATGGGTCAACGTGTGACGGCGCGTCTTGTCACTCGGTGCAGGGAGAAGTAGAGGGCTCGAGGAGTAGCGACGGGCGCGTAGAGGAGGAGCGGTGCCGGGGCTTGCGAACTACTGCTGTTACCACGGCGATGAGGCAGCAAGGCGAGGGAGGTGAGACGACGAATACCTTGGCACGCCATGGCTGGAAGAAGGCCTCACGGTGAAGAACCCCGGGAAACAGTGAACGGGGCGACGACGGGCTCCCTCGGGAGGCGCGAGCATGGTGCCCATCCAGATAGAGTGCCGGCAGGCGGGGGCTTGCTGTGGAGATCGAGCAGAGGAGGCATGGCCTCGGGCTCGAGGAGGGAGCAAGCTATGGTTTGCTGTGGTTGCTGATGAAGAAGACAGGAAGGAGGCGAGCATGGATCGAGAGGAGTTGAGTGCTTCAGGAGGAAAGGAAGGTGGATCTGGTTGGTGGATTGACTAGATGGATGGATCGAGGGGATGGCTGGCTACGAGATGGATCTGGGAAGATCCCGAGGTGGAAGAGGAGTGGGTAGTTGGCTGGCGGCGGCGACGGGAGGGATGGGACAGCTCTCCTCGAATTTAGGGTTGGTGATTATTTATAGCAGATGGATTTAGGTTAGGGCTACCTCGTCCCTCCGATCGTAATCGGACGGTCAAGGAATAAATAGGTAGGGAGTCCAAAAAGAAAAACGGAGATATTTTGTAGAAGTTTGGGAATGATCCGACTCCAACGGTGATGACTGTCCGGGTTGGGTCCGGGACAGTTTTTGGACATGCGAGAGGGGTCTATGCACTGCGCAAAGAGGGGTAAGCTGGGCCTAGGTGGACTATGTAGAAGGCCATGGGCTGAGAGGAGAGAAGAAAAGTGCAGCCCGGCAAGGTTTTCGGAGACCGAAAACGTCCGGCGTGTGACCGGCTATACTGCCGTTATAGATACTTGTTGGGGCATCAAACAGACTCCAAATGCGATGAAACTTGACAGGCGGTCCATCTACACTATAGTAAGACCACACGCCAACTTTCATCCCATTCTGAGAACATTTTCCGGCCACCTATAAAATAATATTTCGGACATGCCGCGGGCGCATGCGAGAGTGTGGTTGGACTTAGAATGTACAACGGACGGAACTGGGGAAACCCGGACGAATGCAAGTTTTCAAAAACATGATGATGCAATGCACATGATGACATGATGAAAAGCAACACGCAAGCAAATGACATGGCAACGCCGGCGAATAACTGGAAGACACCTGGCACATCGGACTCGGGGCATCACAACACTCCACCACTACAAGAGGATCTCGTCCTGAGATCTAGGATGGCACCGGAGGGAAACGGAAGAAGACGATAAGAGGTAAAGCTAAGTTGCTTCTTTGACAACCGAGTGAAACCAAATAACCTTGCGAGGTTGAACAAATTGAAAGAAAGTATACAACGAAGATTAACCAAAGTTGAAAACACTTCGTTAGAAAAGAGGAACAAGGAACATTACTAGAACCCCGTGGTTGAAAGACATGAGGAAAAGGGTTGCAATGGGCAATAAGTACATGCAAGAACTCCGGATGAAATGAGAAACAAGGAACGATAAGGATCAATTACAACAACGTTGCGGTTAGAAATGGAAGGCAACAATATGAACTTGGCAAAATTAAAGCACTTGGACGAGACTCTAGTTAGAAGAGGAATGATAGACACAACACTCCGGTTAAAACAAGATAGAGAATGAATAAGAATGATATAATTTGGACAGCACTCCGACTGCAAATGGAAGGAATTAACAAGAACTTGACAATATCAGTATGCTTGAAAAGAGGACACGACACTCCAGTTAAATGGATAAGCACGAAAAGAACACGATCCTCACCATTCGAGATGATGAGAGAAAGGAGCAACATCACAATGCCTTTGGAACGAAAGAATAGAAGTTGAATCGTTGGAAAGGAAAGAATTCAGAAGAAAATGACAACTTCTGCCACAAATGAGCTTGGAAAACACCCTTCCAAGAAGGTTATAATGGAATTGTTGGAAAAAAACCAACAACGAAAAGAGTAAGCTTGTCGTGGGCTTATGGAAAACATCTCAAAACTGAGGTGAAATTTTGCCAGTAACGAAAATGATAGATTGGATTGATATGAACAAGGTGACGAGAAACTTATTTCACCGGGAGGATAAATGAAGGACTTGGATCATTTATAAGCACCATAAATAGCAACAATCCTTAGGGAAGGCTTTAGGTGAAACATGACACAAGATAACTCCAACGAAGAGATTGATGGGTTGCAAAGGATCTCATGAACGAATTGAAAATGATGGGTTTAAAATATCTCATTCTTAACAACTTCTGAATCATGAAACATGAAGGGAAATTGTCAAGAGTGACATAACACCACCTCAAAAGATAAGATAGAAAGAATTGCACTTCGGAAGGCAAGCTGAAGAATGCTTGAACTCCTCAAACAAAACATGTGTTGGGCACCATGTTTATTTTTAGAGTAAGCTTGGCAAAACTTAAGTCCGAGAGAAATCTAGAAGAACAATTGAAGAATGAAAAGGAATCCTTGATGAACCATCATGTAGAGCCTCCATGAAGGACTCCGATAATAAAAGGATGATATAAACAAGAGAAGTTGAAAACAAGGTGAATCCTTGCAATGATTTAGATGAATCTTCGTGGTGATATACTTGGGAGAGCTTGGAACTCCGGGAAAAGAAAATATGAAAGAATTGAAACCGAGAACTTTTTTTATGAACCTCCGGAATAAGGAATGAATTAAATTTACTCGATGAAACGAGAATAAGAATTACCTTATGCTTATCCCTCACCAATTTAGATTGATGACAAGCAACGGATTTGGCATACTACTTATTTTCGTAGAAAGGATTAAGAGAGGTATAGCGCAAACTTGGGAAAATCTTCAACGAACCGCCGGTAGGATTGAAACAACGAATGAATCTGTATGATAATGAAGGAGAAGAACTCTTGAACGAACCACCGTAACAATAGAAAATGAAAGTAACCAAAGCACAAATCACCGGGAAGAATTAGCAAAAGAATGAGGATGCTAGAGAGAATTTAGATACAAGTGAACGCAGAGATCATGAACTGATTAGAGGATGTTTGAGCGATGCACCGGTAAGATTTGGGGAAAGAGGGCTGAAAGATGAGAATGAATAATTCTGAGATGATGGCCTCCGGATAATCAAACTGAGAAAAATATTCCTGAATTGCTCCAAATGGGTGAAAAGAATATCTCACAATAGAAAATAATTATGAGAGGATGGCATCAATCATGAATCATGAATCTTTGAAAGAACGGGTAAGGATTTAAGAGGAACTCTTCTTCGGTCTTCAAAATCCGAGAATGACGACGAGAAACACCACCATGATAATTGATGAGACACCCAGGTAGAATGAAAAGCGAAGAGGTTGAGCCAACAATGAAAATAGTTTGAAAGATCTTGGAGAAAGACATTTGACTGATGATGATTCATTCTTACGTCAAACTTCAAAAGGAATTTAGGATAGCTCCGGGAAAATTAGGAGAGTTAGGTATGATCCTGGGAAAATACCTGTGGTTTAGGGCCCACTCAAAATATACACCATCGAACGATTACTTGAAAGGGAGATTGCACCGGTTGATTAAATGGCTTGAATGAGATAACAACCTTGAAATAGGTTGAACGGATCTTGAATGAAAAGACGAGTCTTCTGAGATATCTTCAGCACTCCATATAACATGAATAGCAAGAGGTGAAAGATTAATGGGTGCAACGGCATGGGAAAGCATTGAAACAAGGAAAGGATATGATCAACAAAGCTTGACTTGAATCCACCGGAGAAGAAAAAGAGCGAATAATGATGAACTTGAGGCTTCCTTAGTATCTTCATGAGAATCACCGGATAAGAACATTAATGGAACTGAATGGAGAGGCTTCCCATCAATAAGATGGATAGTTTATTAAGAAATTCGAGTCCTTAAAGAAAAAGGGGGAGGGCGGGAAAAACAAGGACAACTTGGGATGGGTGAAACGACCAACGTTGAGAAGAACTGAAAGGTGGTCTTGTGAATGTTGAGATGATCGGATCCACTTGAAGAGAAACATGCTGGATGAAAAAGGATTGACATGACAATCTCGATTATCACGAAGGATTAGTATTCACATAGAAATATGAGAACACCTCTTAGGAAAGGTATGGAATCCACATTTGACTTTGAAGCAACTCGAATACCACAACTGAAAACAAAAACAAAGGATTGGCTTGTAAAATAAGCTGAAACAAACATATGATAGAGATTTCATCTGAAGTTTTTGTGGTGGGGCCCACACGGGCTCGATCGTACAGCACCATCATGTACAAGGCAGTGCACATGACATACGAAGCGTCCCCAAGTCAGCATAGCCAAGGACTCTTTAAGACACAACGAGACCACTTTAAAACCAACCGTGGATAGGAGGACCACCAGACGTCGAACCCCAATCTCATATCATGCATCTCGGAAAGATATCCTAGGAGCTACTTGAATTCCCACTTATCAACTCCTGAAACTTTCTGGTTATGCAATCAGGTGTTGGGGATACAGGGGAAGCATAATATCTCACCCAAACTAACAATTGCTACATCCAGTTGTATCCATCCTTCAACACATAACCAAGAAACCTTCGGAAATCATTTACCTCAACCTTCGAAAAGCATCTTTTATACAAGTTATGGCAATACTCCTGAACTCCCGCCCCAGTACTGGGTGGCGTCGAGGTTATCTCACCAACAACTGCATAAAGGAGATTTTCGATGTCGGCGAACTCAGGTATTCCAGAACTGCAATGATAAAATTGTGATGACAACACCTCGGAGCTCAACTCCCCGGGACACTTCCACAACCCCTAAATGTCAGGAGGCACCAAGAACAATGTTCTCGTCACAAAACCATCGGAACGATTCCAAGATACCCGCGTGATCCTAAAAAAAATTCGTGAAATTTGAGAAGAGAAGAGTCAAAACTCTACATCAGGAGGCCTCACCAGAGCGACAAAGGGACTTAGGAGTAAAAATAATCCTACTTTCCAATATATATAATCCTATAAGACTCAAAACAATTTTCTAGACTCAACAATGCCAGTGATTCGATCAATCAGGGGGCTCCTAAGTCGAGGAAGGCTCTGATACCAACTTGTAACGCCCATGATGCGGCTATATCTCCCACGTGTCGGAGCACGACTTACAGGCATAGCCGCACAGTACGCATGTTGCAAGAGGGGTAATCTTTACACATCCCTTGTACTGAATAAGAAAGGGATAAAGAGTTGGCTTACAATCGCCACTTCACACAATACATTAAAATAGCATTACATCATCCAGATACAATCAAGGTCCGACTACGGAACCAAATAAAGAAAGACAACCCCTAATGCTAGATCCCCGATCGCCCCAACTAGGCTCCACTACTGATCAACTGGAAACGAAACATAACAACGAACACGATCTTCATCGAGCTCCTCCTTGAGCTCGGTTCCGTCACCTGCATAGTTATTATCGGCACCTGCAACTGTTTGAAGTAATCTGTGAGTCACGGGGACTTAGCAATCTCACACCCTCGCGATCAAGACTATTCAAGCTTATGGGTAGGAAAAGGTAGTGAGGTGGAGCTGCAGCAAGCACTAGCATATATGGTGGCTAACTTACGCAAATGAGAGCGAGAAGAGAAAGCAAAGCACGGTCATGAACTAGAAGTGATCAAGAAGTGATCCTGAAACTACTTACGTTCAAACATAACTCCAAAACCGTGTTCACTTCCTGGACCCCGCCGAGAAGAGACCATCACGGCTACACACGCGGTTGATGCATTTTCATTAAGTTAAGTGTCATGTTCTCTACAACCGGATATTAACAAATTCCCATCTGCCCATAACCGCGGGCACGGCTTTCGAAAGTTCAAAACCCTGTAGGGGTGTCCCAACTTAGCCCATCACAAGCTCTCACGATCAATGAATGTCGGGTGGTAGGTGCGACATATGCCAACGGGTGGCTTATCATTGTGGGAGCCAGTAAGACATCGCCGGTGCCTGGAAACGGGATGAGGCGAAGACATGCACGCCGGCGGATCTTACCCAGCTTCAGGGCTCTCCGTGGAGATAACACCCCTACTGCTGCTCTGCTGGGTCTCCGCATGATCACTAGAAGGACAAGTAGCTACACAATGCTCCTTGAGTTGTTCGGTGGGAGGAGGAAGAAGGGTCGGCTGGCCTGCTTCTTCTCCTCGTAAGGTGTCTAAAACTAGCTGGGGGTCGAACCCTTTGCATGGGCGCCCCGGGGGGGTTTATATAGGCCTACCCCCCGGGGGTACAATGGTAATCCGACTGGGTGCGGGCCCAGCCATTTGTGACTGCGCTCGCCGGCTTCTGCGCCGGCCGTTGGGGCCCGCCGACTAGTGGTTCCCGCCGGCTGCCGGCCCCTTGGTCGACAAGCAGGCCCCACCATCGTGGATCTGGTCGGCGGCTGGGCACTGTTGCCTTATCTTTGTGACGTGGGCTTCGTCGTGGTAGGCATGGCTACAGCACCGCCGCCCGGTGGGCGGTTACTGTAGCCTAACCGCGTCTTGTCTCCTTAACGGGGCGTCTCCTTCGAGGAAGGCGGCAAGCCGGCTGTGGGGAGTCGGCCCCGCCTTGGGCCGACTAGGGGAGGCATGACCGCCTTCGGGTGTCTCTCTGCCCGAAGGGGCCCACCGCCCGCGGGCCGTATTGGCAATCCATCGTGGATGACATCAGGGTCAACATGGCAACAGTGCTGTGCCGGACGGGTCATGGCTACCCGTATGGCGCACTGTGCCGGTCGTGCTCCGGGATTTGGGGGTGGCAGGCTTTACTGTAGCCACGCCCCGTCACGCCGCCGTTAGGTGGATGCAAACTTGGAGGGAATGGTCTCGACCGCTTTGTGGGAGCCGGCTTCTTGAAGCCGGCCCTCCCGTGGCCTCATTTGTGAGGGCTAAAGTCGGGCCGCCTTCCGAAAGCCGGCCTGGGTGACAGCCAGCAAGGGGAAGGCGGCCCCACGTCTTGGATTCTTGAGAGCCAGACGGGCTCGTAATTTTTCAGAAGGGCCAGGGGAAGCCGGCTTGGCTACCCATGGCTATTTACTCTGACAGTAGTCCCCGAAGCTGAGCGAGCTTCGAGGCGGGCAGAGGGAAGAGAAGCTTGGTCAGCTTCCTACCCTGAGGAGCCAGCTTTGCCGGTGTTTGCCGACTTCGGAGAGCTCTGTGTCTTGTAGGTGGGAAGGTGGTTGACCCGCGTGCTGACCGCCCCCCCCCCCCTCGCGGGCCACGTGGCGGAGAAGCCCTGCAAGTGCACGCGCGCGACGGGACGCCGCCGCAGGCTCGGGCCCGCCACTCCTAGGCCTCGGCCCGAGCGCTGATCTTCTACGGCCCAGGTAGACCGCTCGCCTTCCCATGGCGATTTTATTTCGCCGCTAAGGCGCAATAAACGCGGGACATGGGGGAGTGGGCACGGTCGATCCCCACGTTTCCCCACGCCACGCCTCCTCGGCTCCGCCACGCGAGCCTATAAGTAGGGGGAGGGGGAGAGACAGAGGTTCGCACGCTCTCTCTCACTCCGCCCCTCCTCGTCTTCCTTTCTTCCTCTCGCTGCCGCTGCAGCTTCTCGTCTCAGCGCTGCCGCGCCGCCACATCGTCTCGCACCCATGGCGCTGTCGAGCTCGTGGGACGGCTCCAACATCCATGAGGACCACGTTGAGTTCCTTCGCCTAACTCGGCGCCTGCCCGACGCCAACCTCGTACGGGTCCGCCTGGCGCCGGAGGGGGAGATCTCGCCGGCACCGGAGGAGGGCGAGCGGGTCGTCTTCCGCTCGCACTTCCTGCGCGGCTTCGGCCTTCTAGCAAGCGGGTTCCTGCGCTCCTTCCTCGAGTTCTACAATCTTCAGCCGCATCACCTCATGCCCAACGCGGTGATGATGTTGTCAGCCTTCGTCTTGCTCTGCGAAGGTTTCTTGGGAGTGCTCCCCATGCTGGAGCTCTAGGGGGAATTCTTCCAGAGCAAACTCGGCACCGTCGTCGCAGGCGTGCCTGCTCCCTGTGGGGCCTACATCGCCATGAGGAGGTCGGGCGAGAACAATCCATTCCCGTCCATCCCCCTGATCCAGTCGGTGAAGCACTGGCAGAAGTCGTACTTCTACGTGAAGAACGTCGCCCGGCAAGGAGACCACGTCAACTTGCCGGCTTACGTAGCCGTCCCGCCGGCTGGGAGGCAACCCTCCTGGAGTTTCCATTCCAGGTCACTGTCTCAAGCCGGGAACGCAGCCGTCTCCCGACTTCGGGTGATGATCCAGTCAGAAGGCCTGACTGGTGCCGACTTGGTGGCCGCCTTCGTGGAATGCCGGCTACTTCCTCTCCAAAGCCGGCCCCACATGATGTGTCAGATGAGCGGCCGCTTCGACCCAAGCCGGCTGTGATGGCCTGGCTTATTAGGGAGGATAGACTACTCATATCAATAAGGAATTCCTTCTTTTCCGGGAGCCCATTCGGGCAGAACTCCAAAGTTAAGCGTGCTCAGCTTGGAGTAGTGTCAGGATGGGTGACCGACCGGGAAGTTGCTCCCGGGTGTGCATGAGTGAGGACAAAGTGCACAGAAAAGACTAGTATTGATCTGTGGGGCCAGTCTAGATCCCGCCACGAGTAACGACCACCGGTAGGTGTGTCCGGGGCGTTACAAGTTGGTATCAGAGCCGACCCTCGCGGTTACACGGATGGTTGCGGACAGGTGCGTGGTCATGTTGTTCATGACGTTTGTGACCCGTCGTGGCACACGGCATGGCACATGTACTAGACTGGAAGCACAGACGTATGTGCCAAGAGGGAACGTTCCTGTGGCCCGACGAGGACGTCGGTTTCTCTGAATGGGGTGTATGTGATGGCCTGGCTTATTAGGCATGATAGACTACTCATATCAATAAGGAATTCCTTCTTTTCCGGGAGCCCATTCGGGCAGAACTCCAAAGTTAAGCGTGCTCAGCTTGGAGTAGTGTCAAGATGGGTGACCGACCGGGAAGTTGCTCCCGGGTGTGCATGAGTGAGGACAAAGTGCACAGAAAAGACTAGTATTGATCTATGGGGCCAGTCTAGATCCCGCCGCGAGTAACGACCACCGGTAGGTGTGTCCGGGGCGTTACACCGGCTGAGCACCAGGGAGATGCCTCATGCGGAGGTGTCGTACATGGTGAATCATATATCCAATTGCAAGCTCGCCGAGGACTGGCGATACGGCAAGGCGCCGTATTCTCGCGCCAACCCTACGCCCGTGGTAAGCTTTCCTCTCTTTCTTCTTTTTGTTGGTAGCCGGCCTCATGATGGCTGGCTCCTGATCAGTCGGTTCTCTTTAGCAGAACCCCCTCCTTCCGCCATCGACCGGGGCAGCAGGGGCAGATCACCAGTACGTCCCCGACCGCACGGTGGATGATGTCGATGACCCGGATTTGGGAGCAGCCGCCATGGAAGACGCCGTCGTGGGGGAAAATGACGAGCCCGTGGGCACAGGGCTTACTGCCGGTTTTGAGGACTGGCCGGATGATGCCGAAGCCGAAGTCGCCCCGCGAAGCCAGCCGGCGCCCGACCACTAAGGCGTGGGCTTGTCTACCGCGCCGGCGGTCAGCAGCGGCGCACAGAAGCGCCGGGCCGCGTCAGTCCTCTTCGGCAGCCGGCCGAAGAAGTCCAAGGCCTCCGTCGCGGCGACCAAACGAGATGAGGCGGCCGCGAAGGCGGCCCGCTTCCGCAAGGCGGTGAAGCAGCCTCAGGCGGTCTCAGCGTAAGTCATCGATTGCTTGGACGCATGCTTCTCATTATTCTCTTCTCTTGATCATTCTTCCTAACCCTTCCCCGCTCGCTGGTCAGGGCGCCGCTTTCCCTTAAGCGAGGTCCGGGCGGCTCCATAGTTGGGCCGACCGGAGGGTCCTCTGGTTCCCGCCGCGTGGACCCCCGTGCCGACCTTAGGGAGGCCACAGAGCGGAACGCCCGTGAGGCGCGGGAGGCGGCAGAACGAGCGGCCGCCCAGGCGGCGAAGGAGCAGGCCGACGCGGCAGCCAAGGCCCAGGTGGGGGCCGCGGCCACGGAGACGGAGGCAGAGGGTTCGCGTAGCCAGCCTCTGCTGCTCGCCATTCCCCTCCGAGCCATGGCCCCTGACACCCCATTGCCCCTGGCGGAAGAAATCGGCCAGGACCCGTCGTCGATGGAGAGGAGGGAGGACCCCACGGTCTTCGCGGAGAGAGTGCTGCCGGCAGCGCCAACCGGAGCGGGCCAAGGCGGCCAATCGTCAGCGGCGCCTGAGGAGCCGACTGGGGGTGAGCCGGAGGCCGGAGCCGGCCTTGAGGTGCAGCCGGTAACGCGCCGGCGCGCAGGGGGAGGCGCCACTGCGCCGGAGTCGCACCGAGCTGCGGGTGCCGGCCAGTCGGCGGAGGCCCTGGAGGCGGCTATCACCGCCACATCCGAGTGGACTCCCAGCGGGGGGACTGGCGAGCTGAACGTGGTGGCCCAAGAGGTCCAGAGCCGGCTCCAAGCTCAGGCCGCCCTGCTACAGCAGTACACCCAGCAGTTCCTTTCAACGCAGGCCGCCATCCGAGTGAGTCTTTTATCCTTGGTCGCTTTGTTCTCTTGATTTCTTCCATGGGGGCGCGTCAGCGCACCCACTGGGTGTAGTCCCCAAGATTCGGGCCGACTGCTGAGCAGTCGGGTCGGATCTTCCTTGACGACTACCTTATTCTCGCCTCCTGTCTGATCTTCCTGGAGTATCATAATTCCCGGGCTGCCGCCTTCAACTCCCAGGCTTAGGAGTTGGGTCGGAAGACCGAAGACCTGGTCAACAGCCAAAGTAAGTGATTGATCTTGTTTGCCTCCTGTGGGGGCACGTCAGCGCACCCGCTGGGTGTAGTCCCCGAGATTCGGGTCGACTGCTGAGCAGTCGGGTCGGATCTTCCTTAACGAATTTTTTCTCATTGGTCTTTTCTTTTGTCTTTCGTGCCTTCAGGGGCCAACACCGACTTGAGGAGGGAACTCGGTGAAGCGCAGACCGCCCTTCGCACCAAGGATGCCGAGTACGCTACCTTGGTCCAGGAGCGTGACCGTCTGGCCAAGAAGCTGGCTGACCAGGAGGAGAGCCACAAGGCAGCCCTGAAGAAAGCGCAGGATAGCGAAGCCGCCCTGAAGGCAGAGTTTGAGACCGAGGCGGCGGGCTGGGCTGAGACCCGGCAAGCGCTGACCGAAGGCTTTGGCCGTGTTGAGGACTTGATCGACGGTAAGCTGTCTTCCTTGCGCCTCTCCTGCCCCCGGCCGCCTGGATCTTGCTCTGGCTTGAGCTGCTTTCTGTTCTCTGTGCAGACTACTTTCCCGGCTACTACGCCCTCGCCGCCCAAACCATCGAAGCCCATTGCGAGGCGCGCCGTCAAGCGGGGGTCAGCATTGCGTCGGACGCGAACCGGACGCTTGAGGAGCAGCTCCTGGCAGTCCAAGCGCGGCTGCAGCCGGCTCACCGGATGCTTCGCCGCCTCCAACGTGCCGGAGCACAAGTGTTGGCCGCCCTTTTGCCCGGTGAGATGATCCCCCGCACCCCGAGCCGGACCGCCGACTGGCTGGAGGTTGCAGTCAGTCGATTTGAAGCTTGGAAGGTGTCGGCGGCCCGGCTTGGACCCGGGCGGGCGTTGGAGTTCGTCCGAGCCTGGTACCCAGGGCTGAACCTGGACCAGCTGCGGACTTGGCGGCTGGAGGCCGACGCGGAGCTGGAGGAGGTGCGGCCGGCAATCGCTCAGCGTGCCTCGACGATTGCCGAGTGCACCGACACCAGCGTTTTTGCGCCTGAAATCAATGATGACGGTGTTGCCAAGCCGGAGGAGTGGTTTGGGCTGAACCCGGCGGTGGGCGAGGACTCAGCAGAGGAGATCGCCTCCAGCGACGAAGGCGAAGATGACGAAGAAGAGGACGGTGAAGACATCGAGCCGGCCAGTGAAACAACCGGCTGGCCTCAGGCTGACCGTGCCTCCAGCAACGAGGCGCGCGGAAGCGCGCCCTCTGCGGGAGGTGGTTATCAAGCCGAGGTCCGCCAGCCGGCCGCTCCTTCAGCCGGCACAACCGTCTCCACCGATCAGCCCGGCTCGTCAGTCGCCCCGCCGGCTTAACCTGCCGTCCTTGTTTTTCCTGCTTGTTGCCTTTTGAACAATCTTTATTAATCTTTCGCAGTTCCACCCACTGGGGGTGTATTCAAACTATGTTGAATGCTGGCCTCTTGGAGATCTTTTATGTAAATATTATTGTGTGCATGTTTGGTTTCCATTCGCGTATACTTTTTATCCTTAGGCTTTTTCCTTTGCCGCCTTCCCGCTTTGGGGAGGCAAGTACTCGAGCTTTCTTGGATTGAAGTGAAGTGAATGGAAACCGGCCGGCCGGCTACTCTGGTAGTCGGTCGGCGGTAGGAAGCAAACCGACTTTTGTTATATTTAGTCCGTTGGTCCCTAGCCATTTTTTGTGTGGGCATCCTTTCCTGCTTTTGACTCTTGCCAGCCGGACAGCCGGTTCTTCGAACTGCGACTTTGGCAAGAGCTAAGCTTGGGTGTCGGCACACTACTTGTCTGACCGCGGGTAGGACTTCTAATATAACTCCAGTCGGCCAGTCCCCGGGCCGACTAGTCGAACCCGGTGCCGGGTGAAACAAGTAAATGAAATGACAAGGTCATAAGCATGATACTCTTCATTCATAGATAAAAAGATGGCAGTCCCTGAGCCCTCCTCGGGTGGCCTATTGTCTAGTACATAGTACAAAAGTTAGCGTGATACATACTACTTTTCAGCTGTAAAATCTTCGAAGGAGGTTGGTGTTCCATGGTCGTTCCGACTCCTTGTCGGAGTCGTCTCTCTTGCGTGCCTTGGGCTTCTGTGCGTCGATTAGGTAGTAGGAGTCGTTGCCTAAAGCTCTGCTGATGACGAAGGGGCCCTCCCAAGGGGCCGAGAGCTTGTGCTGGCCGGCTGTTCGCTGGATCAGCCGGAGCACAAGGTCGCCTTCTTGGAAGGATCTTGGTCTGACCTTCCGACTGTGGTAGCAGCGCAAACCTGCTGGTAGATGGCAGACCGGCTGAGGGCTAACAGCCGGCCTTCTTCCAGCAGGTCGACGCCGTCTTCTCGTGCTTCCTTGGCCTCCGCCTTCGTGTATATGGTTACCCAGGGCGAGTCGAACTCGATGTCGGTTGGGATGATCGCCTCGGCACCGTACACGAGGAAGAAAGGAGTGAAGCCGGTTGACTTGTTTGGGGTAGTGCGCAGACTCCAGAGGACAGCCGGCAGCTCATCGAGCCAACAGCCGGCTGAACGCTCCAGTGGTATGACCAGTCGGGGCTTGATGCCGGAGAGGATGAGGCCGTTGGCTCGCTCAACCTGGCCGTTTGACTGCGGGTAGGCGATGGACGCTAAGTCCAGCCGGATACCTTGCGTTGCGCAGAAACGTGACAAGGCTCCTTTGGCAAAATTCGTGCCATTGTCGTTGATGATGCTGTGTGGCACGCCGTACCGAGTTGTTATATCTGCGATGAATGTCACGGCAGTCGGCCCATTCAGCTTCTTGACCGGCTTTGCCTCAATCCACTTGGTGAATTTGTCCACAGCGTCGAGCAAATGCGTCATGCCGCCGCGCGCCGTCTTGAATGGGCCCACCATGTCCAGTCCCCAAACGGCGAAGGGCCAGGTGAGGGGAATGGTCTTGAGTGCCGAAGCCGGCATGTGTTGCTTGGAGCTGAAGAGTTGGCACCCTTTGCAATGTTTAACCAATTCTTTGGCGGCGTCCAAAGCAGTCGGCCAAAAGAAACCATGACAGAAAGCTTTGGCGACGAGTGATCTTGAGGCCGCATGGTGGCCGCACTCTCCTTGGTGGATGTCTCTGAGGATTGCAATGCCCCTCTCCTGCTCGACGCACCGTTGGAGGACTCCAGTGACACTGCGCTTGACGAGCTCTCTGTTGATGATTGTGTATGCTCCGGCTCGGCGTTGGACTTGTCTTGCCTCTGTTTCGTCAGCCGGCAGATCTCTGTTTACTAGGAAGTTGAGGATGGACTGAGCCCATGATGGAGCCGTGACTTCTTCTATTGCCAATGTGGCTACTGCCACCAGGGTGGGCAGGCTGGATGGCGAAATGCTGGAGTCGGCCGCCGGCTGTGGTGTTGGTGCAATCCCCGGGCCGACTACTGCAGTCCCCGAGCTGGGTATGGCGGTCCTCGGATCGGGCGTAACTGCGGGAGTCCCCGAGCCGGCGACCGAAGTCCCCGAGCCGACCACCGAAGTCCCCGGGCTGCCTGCTTGGTTCTTCGAGCCGGACCCGGCCGCGTCGGGGTCAGGCGGCACGAAGATAGAATCAGACTCCGGAGACAGCTTGATGGACGGCTTGAGGAGGCGTTGTAGAGCGACACCGTTTGGTATTGCTTGCCGAGTGGAGCCTATTCGAGCTAGGGCATCGGCTGGCTCGTTTTTGGCTCGCGGTACATGGAGGAACTCGCATCCTTCAAAGTATCCACTGAGTTGCTGAACCAGGAAGCGGTAGCTCGCCATATTTGCGTCCTTGGCGTCCCAGTCGCCGGATGATTGCTGAACCACCAAGTCTGAGTCACCATAACATAGAATCCGGCGGATGCCGAGTTCCTTGGCAAGCCGGAGCCCATGTATGAGCGCCTCGTACTCGGCTACATTGTTGGAGGCGGCGAAGTGAATTTGCAGCGTGTATCTGAGTCTGTCGCCCTTGGGAGAGGTGAGGACGATGCCGGCTCCCAAGCCGGTGCACATCTTGGACCCGTCGAAGTGCATGCGCCAATGGGTGGAGTCGGGAGCCGGCGGCAGGTACTGGGTTTCGGCCCAGTCGACAAGGAAGTCGGCCAGTGCTTGGGACTTGATGGCGGTGCGGGGTTGGTAGAAGATCGTGTGAGGGGCCAGCTCGATGGCCCATTTTGCCACCCAGCCGGATGCATCCCGGCTGCCTATGATCTCGGCCAGCGGGGCGGTGCATACGACCGTGACGGGATGCTCTTGAAAGTAGGGCTTCAGCTTCTTGGCGGTGAAGTACACGCTGTAACACATCTTCTGGTAGTGCGGGTAGTTCTTCTTTGAGGCGGACAGCACCTTGCTCAAATAGTACACCGGCCTCTGGACCGGCTGGGCTCGGCCCTCTTCTAGGCGTTGGACTACGATGACGGTGCTGACCACCCGGCTGGTTGCGGCAATGTAAAGGAGCATGGGCTCTTTCTCAGTCGGCGGCGCCAGGACAGGCGGCGTGGCCAGCATCTTCCTTAGCTCGTGAAAAGCTTGGTCGGCCTGGTCGTTCCACTCGAAGTGAGTGCTCTTCTTCATGAGGCGGTAGAGGGGGAGAGCTTTCTCTCCGAGCCGGCTGATGAAGCGGTTTGAGGAGGCCAAGCATCCGGTGAACTTCTGGATGTCTCGAAGCTTGGTGGGGATCGCCATCCTTTCGATGGCCTTGATCTTTACCGGGTTGCATTCGATGCCGCGTTCAGACACCAGGAAGCCTAGGAGCTGGCCGGCTGGCACTCCGAACACGCATTTCTTGGGGTTGAGCTTGATTTGGAATCGGCATAAGTTCTCAAATGTTTCTTTGAGGTCTTCCAGCAAAGTGGCGCGCTTCTCTGTCTTCACCACAGTCGTCTACGTAGCTTCCTCGTCGGCATCGGCCGGGAGGGGGATGGACAAGTAGTGAGCCGCCGCGTGCGGGGCGTCGTGGGCGCTCTCGTCAGCCGTGCTGCCGTGGCCGATGACCATCACCTCAGTGGTGACAGTGTCGCAGCCATCGGTCCGGGGAAGCGGGTCGTCGCAGATCGCGAAGTCAGTGGGGAAGGTGTCGAGTGAAGCCGTGTCAGAGTCGACAGGCATCGGGTCGGTGGAGCCAACCGACTCCAAATCCACAGCAGGCTCGCTGGAGACATGGAGCTGGCCGAGGAGGTTGGCGAGGTGGTCGGTGCCTGCATCGGAGGCGAGCTCGTCGGAGATGAGGGTTTCGTCGAGGAGATCGGCGAGGCTGCTCGCCGCGCAGATGCTGGTGACGCCTTGCAGCGCGTCGTGGCTAGCGCCATCGGGCGTGCCGGGCTAGCTATGCTCGCTGGGGAGGAAGAGGGTTCCCGTCCAGAACAGGTATCCGGACGACGGTCCACCTGGCCCCATGGTGGGCGCCAAATGTCGGGTGGTAGGTGCAACATATGCCAACGGGTGGCTTATCATTGTGGGAGCCAGTAAGACATCGCCGGTGCCTATAAACGGGATGAGGCGAAGACATGCACGCCGGCGGATCTTACCCAGCTTTAGGGCTCTTCGTGGAGATAACACCCCTACTGCTGCTCTGTGGGGTCTCCGCATGATCACTAGAAGGACAAGTAGCTACACAATGCTCCTTGAGTTGTTCGGTGGGAGGAGGAAGAAGGGTCGGCTGGCCTGCTTCTTCTCCTCGTAAGGTGTCTAAAACTAGCTGGGGGTCGAACCCTTTGCATGGGTGCCCCGGGGGTTTATATAGGCCTACCCCCCGGGGGTACAATGGTAATCCGACTGGGCGCGGGGCCCAGCCGTCTGTGACTGCGCTCGCCGGCTTCTGCGCCGGCCGTTGGGGCCCGCCGACTAGTGGGTCCCGCCGGCTGCCGGCCCCTTGGTCGACAGGCAGGCCCCACCGTCCTGGATCTGGTCGGCGGCTGGGCACTGTTGGCCTATCTTTGTGACGTGGGCTTCGTCGTGGTAGGCGTGGCTACAGCACCGCCGCCCGGTGGGCGATTACTGTAGCCTCACCGCGTCTTGTCTCCTTAACGGGGCGTCTCCTTCGAGGAAGGCGGGAAGCCGGCTGTGGGGAGTCGGCCCCGCCTTGGGCCGACTAGGGGAGGCATGGCCGCCTTCGGGTGTCTCTCTACCCAAAGGGGCCCACCGCCAGCGGGCCGTACTGGCAATCCATCGTGGATGACATCAGGGTCAACATGGCAATAGTGTTGCACCGGACGGGTCATGGCTACCCGTACGGCGCACTGTGCCGGTCGTGCTCCGGGATTTGGGGGTGGCAGGCTTTACTATAGCCACGCCCCGTCACGCCGCCGTTAGGTGGATGCAAACTTGGAGGGAATGGTCTCGACCGCTTTGTGGGAGCCGGCTTCTTGGAGTCGGCCTTCTCGAGGCCGGCTTCTTGAAACCGGCCCTCCCGTGGCCTCATTTGTGAGGGCTAAAGTCGGGCCGCCTTCCGAAAGCCGGCCTGGGTGACAGCCAGCAAGGGGAAGGCGGCCCCACATCTTGGATTCTTGAGAGCCGGACAGGCTCGTAATTTTTCAGAAGGGCCAGGGGAAGCCAGCTTGGCTACCCATGGCTATTTACTCCGACAACGAAGGATATTCCTTCTCCTAGGACGACCCGATCAGATTCGGAATCCCGATTACAAGACATTTCGACAATGGTAAAACAAGACCAGCAAGACCACCCGATGTGCCGACAAATCCTGATAGGAGCTACACATATCACGTTCTCAGGGCACACCGGATATGCTAAGCATACAGGAGCCAACGTAACCCAAGTTACCAAGGGACGGCCCTGCACGGTGCTCTAGTTTGGACCAACACTGAGAGGAGCACTGGCCCGGGGGTTTAAACTAAAGATGACCCTCGGGTTCCGAAAACCCGAGGGAAAAAGGCTTAGGTGGCAAATGATAAAACCAAGGTTGGGCCTTGCTGTTGGAGTTTTATTCAAGGAGAACTGTCACGGGGTTCCCATTATAACCCAACCGCGTAAGGAACGCAAAATAAAGGAACATAACACCAGTATGACGGAAACTAGGGCGGCAAGAGTGGAACAAAACACGAGGCATAAGGCCGAGCCTTCCACCCTTTACCAAGTATATAGGTTCATTAAAGTAAACAAGATATAATAATGATATCCCAACAATAATCATGTTCCAACAAGGAACAAACTCCATCTTCACCTGCAACTAGCAACGCTATAAGAGGGGCTGAGCAACGCGGTAACATAGCCAAACAATGGTTTGCTAGGAAAGGTGGGTTAGAGGATTGACACGGCAATATGGGAGGCATGATAAAGCAAGTGGTAGGTATCACGCCATAGAAAAATAGCAAGCAACTAGCAAGCAAAGATAGAAGTGATTTTGGGGGTATGGTCATCTTGCCTGAGATCCCGCAAGGAAGAAGAACGAGTCCATGAAGAAGACGAACCAACGTAGTCGAACGAATCCTCACAACTCCGGAACGAAACCGAAGCTAACGAGAGAAGCAACCCGGAAAGAAGCAAGCAACATAGTAAACAACCACCACATAAACATGCCATGACGCACAACCAACTATGATGCATGTCCGGTTTAAAGAGGCATGGCATGGCAAAGTGCACAAGCAAAACTACATGCTAAGTGGAGCCCAATATGCAACGAGTTGCATATTGACGAAACACCACACCAAGTTATTTAGTTCGATCTCGTTTATGTACCCAACAATATTAAATGTTGATTAACATGGAAAGAGGTGAAGCATAATAAAACTACCTAACTAGGCAAGTTTAAATGAGGCCGAAAACAACAAACAACCATTCCTGAAAATCCTCATGAGCATATATTAGATTTGGTACTGTTCTGCCCTAAACCCAATTTTAGAGTTTTTAAGCATGCAAAGTAAAGCCACCATGTTAAACTAGGCATTTTTCTACCCCGTTTACATATAAAGTTTATTTAAAATGGAGCTATGGTTATTAAGTTATGGATTAAGGCATTTTAACATGGCATATGGACAAAATTATACAAACAACATTTTAAACATAGATGAAAGTGGCATATTATGAACCTACACAAAATTCTAAGCATTTAACATATAGATATCATATTAAACCGGTGCATGGTTGATGAGTTATTAAATGCATGAAGTCTAGGGGCCTTTCTGCAAAACTGTTTTACTCAAATAATTAGGAAATTCGCTGGACTGAAAAAAACACAGTCAGGCTGAAACTGGACAGGAAGCCCAACAGAGGGAAAAATGAGGGACGCTGGGGTGGCCTCACCATGGGCCTCGGCCCATCTACTGAGGTGGTGGTAGAGGCAGGCGCGTCTAGCGGAGCGCTGGCTGGGCCGACTTGGTGCTGGCTAGCCCAGATGCGTGAGGCGGGGAGGCTACGGGCGTCGCTCTCTGTTCGACAGACACACAGAGGAGCCGCGGCGCTGGAGCTCGCGACGCTGGTTCGCGAGGGACTCCGGCGAAGCAGAGAGGCAGGGGACGAACACGGGAAAGCGAGGGAGGCCCGGATCCTCCAGATCCGATGGCGCTCAGCTTGTGGAGGCCGGCGGCGAGCTACACAACCATGGAAGCTGCTGTTGTCTGAAGAAAAAATAGAGAAGGTCAGAGGGGAAACAAGGGAAGAAGAGGGACCGGAGGGACATGGCGGGGGCGCGATGGCCTGAGAAGAACCTATGGTTTGGCAGCGAAGAGGCCAGGAAGAGAGCAAGTCCGTGCGCGTGCGGTCGAGGGGCGCGGTCAACACAGGCAAGGGATCGGGTGGTTCTTGGTGCTGGCCTCGTCCTGTCGCTCGAAGCAGAGGAAGCCAGCAAGCGCGGGACTTGGCAGTCAAGGCGAACAGGAGGGGCGGTGAGGACGACCTGTTGGTGTTGTTCGCCGGCGGGACGACGGCGAGGGAGGAGCAAGGCGGCAGTGTGGGCGACGAGATGGAGGTCGGGGACGGCTCGGTGCAGGGGCATGCTCCTGTGAACAAACGTAGAGAGCGACAGAGTTTAGAGAGGAGAGATAGCGAGAAGAGACGGAAAGAAAAGGCAAGGGCCAGGGGACGGCCTGATGGTTCGGTCGTCGGTGACGGTGGGCGTTGGTCTGCTCCGGCGGCGAGGGGTCCTGGAGGTGAGGCTCGGGCAAGCTTAGCACGAGGCAGAGGATGGGTCAACGCGCGACGGCGCGTCTTGTCACTCGGTGCAGGGTGAAGCAGAGGGCTCGAGGAGTAGCAACGGGCGCGTAGAGGAGGAGCGGTGCCGGGGCTTGCGAACTGCTGTTGTTACCGCGGCGATGAGGCAGCGAGGCGAGGGAGGCGAGATGACGAAGACCTTGGCGCGCCATGGCTCGAAGAAGGCCTCGCAGTGAAGAACCCCGGGAAATAGTGAACGGGGCGACGACGGGCTCCCTCGGGAGGCGCAAGCATGGCGCCAGTCCAGATAGAGTGTCGGCAGGCGGGGGCTTGCGGTGAAGATTGAGCAAAGGAGGCATGGCCTCGGCTCGAGGAGGGAGCAAGCTGCGGTTTGCTGTGGTTGCTGATGAAGAAGATAGGAAGGAGGCGAGCATGGATCGAGAGGGGTTTAGTGCTTCAGGAGGAAAGGAAGGTGGATCTGGTTGGTGGATTTACTAGATGGATGGATCGAGGGGATGGTTGGCTACGAGATGGATCTAGGAAGATCCCGAGGTGGAAGAGGAGTGGGTAGTTGGCTGGCGGCAGCGACGGGAGGGATGGGACAGCTCTCCTCGAATTTAGGGTTTGGTCATTATTTATAGCAGATGGATTTAGGTTAGGGCTACCTCGTCCCTCCGATCGTAATCGGACGGTCGAGGAATAAATAGGTAGGGAGTCCAAAAGGAAAAATGGAGATATTTTATAGACGTTTGGGGATGATCTGACTCCAACGGTGACGACTGTCCGGGTTGGGTCCGGGATAGTTTTTGGACGCGCGAGAGGGGTCTATGCACTGCGCAAAGAGGGGTAAGCTGGGCCTAGGTGGACTGTGTAGAAGGCCATGGGCTGAGAGGAGAGAAGAAAAGTGCAGCCCGGCAAGGTTTTTGGAGACCGAAAACGTCCGACGTGTGACCGGCTATACTGTCGTTATAGATATCCATTGGGGCATCAAATAGACTCCAAATGCGATGAAACTTGACAGACGGTCTATCTACACTATAATAAGACCACACACCAACTTTCATCCCATTCCGAGAACATTTTCGGCCACCTATAAAATAATATTTCGGACATGTCGCGGGCGCGTGCGAGTGTGGTTGGACTCAGAACGGACAACGGACAGAACTGGGGAAACCCGGACGGATGCAAGTTTTCAAAAACATGATGGTGCAATGCACATGATGACATGATGATAAGCAACACGCAAGCAAATGACATGGCAACACCGACGAATAACTGGAAGACACCTGGCACATCGGACTCGGGGCGTCACAGGTGTGTACTGTAAGGATGATTGTGGTAAACTAAAAAGCAAAGAATCAAATCATACAAGATGCTCAAGCAAAACACATATCATGTGGTGAATAAAAATATAGCTCCAAGTAAAGTTACCGATAGAAGTAGATGAAAAGAGGGGATGCCTTCCGGGGCATCCCCAAGCTTTGGCTTTTAGGTGTCCTTATATTATATTGGGGGTGCCATGGGCATCCCCAAGCTTAGGCTCTTGCCACTCCTTGTTCTATAATCCATCAAATCTTTACCCAAAACTTGAAAACTTCACAACACAAAACTTAAAGTAGAAAATCTCGTGAGCTCCGTTAGCGAAAGAAAACAAAAGACCACTTCAAGGTACTGTAATGAACTCATTCTTTATTTATATTGGTGTTAAACCTACTGTATTGCAACTTCTCTATGGTTTATAAACTATTTTACTAGCCATAGATTCATCAAAATAAGCAAACAAGACACGAAAAACAGAATCTGTCGAAAACAGAACAGTCTGTAGTAATCTGTAGCTAGCGCAAGATATGGAACCCCAAATATTATAAAATAAATTTCTGGACGTGAGTAATTTATCTGTTAATCACCTGCAAAAAAAATTAACTAAATATCACCTTACAAAGAAAAATGGCAGCAGTTCTCGTGAGCGCTAAAGTTTATATTTTTTACAGCAAGATATCAAGACTTTCCCCAAGTCTTCCCAACGGTTCTACTTGGCACAAACACTAATTAAACACAAAAAAGCCTAAACAGAGGCTAGATAAATTATTTATTACTAAACAGGAGCAAAAGGCAAGGAATAAAAATAAAATTAGGTTGCCTCCCAACAAGCGCTATCGTTTAACGCCCCTAGCTAGGCATAAAAAGCAAGGATAGATCTAGGTATTGCCATCTTTGGTAGGCAATCCATAAGTGGCTCTCATAATAGATTCATAGAGTAATTTAATTTTCTTTCTAGGAAAGTGTTCCTTTCCTTTCCTTAACGGAAATTGGAATCTAATATTTCCTTCCTTCATATCAATAATTGCACCAATCGTTCTGAGGAAAGGTCTACCAAGAATAATAGGACATGAAGGATTGCAATCTATGTCAAGAACAATAAAATCTATGGGTACATAATTCCTATTTGCAACAATAAGAACATCATTAATTCTTCCCATAGGTTTCTTAATAGTGGAATCCGCAAGGTGCAAGTTTAGAGAGCAATCATCAAAATCACAGAAACCTAACAAATCACACAAAGTCTTTGGAATCGTGGAAATACTAGCACCCAAATCACATAAAGCATAAAACTCATGATATTTAATTTTAATTTTAATAGTTGGTTCCCACTCATCATAAAGTTTTCTAGGGATAGAAACTTCCAATTCAAGTTTTTCTTCATAAGATTGCATCAAGGCATCAACAATATGTTTAGTGAACGCTTTATTTTGACTATAAGCGTGAGGAGAATTTAGCACAGATTGCAACAAGGAAATACAATCAATCAAATAGCAATTTTCATAATTAAATTCCTTGAAATCCAAAATAGTGGGTTTAGCAATATCTAGGGTTTTAATTTCTTCGATCCCACTTTCATCAATTTTAGCATCAAGATCTAAAAACTCCGAATTCTTGGAATGCCTTCTAGGTAAAGGTGGATCATATTCAGTCCCATCATTATTAAGATTCATATTGCAAAACAAAGATTTGATAGGGGACACATCAATAACTTTTATATCTTCATCATTATTTCCATAGGAACTAGAAGAACACGCTCTTATAAAGGCATCTTTCTTAGCACGCATCCTAGCGGTTCTTTCTTTGCACTCATCAATGCAAATTCTCATGGCTTTGCGAGACTCATTGATATCATGCTTAGGTGGAATAGATCTAAGTTTCAAAGAATCAACATCAACAGAAATTATATCAACGTTCCTAGCCAACTCATCAATCTTAAGCAATTTTTCTTCAATCAAAGCATTGAAATTCTTTTGCGAAGTAATAAATACTTTAATATTAGATTCAAAATCAGAGGGAATCTTATTATAATTTCCATAAGAATTATTGTAGGAATTACCATAATTATTAGAGGGATTACTAGGATAAGGCCTAGGATTAAAATTTCCTCTAGACGCGTTGTTACCAAAATTGTTCCTACCGACAAAATTCACATCCATAGATTCATTATTATTCTCAATCAAAGTAGACAAGGTCATATCATTAGGATCAGAAGAAACACTTTTACTAGCAAATAATTTCATAAGTTCATCCATCTTTCCACTCAAAACATTAATTTCTTCTATCGCATGCACCTTTTTATTAGTAGATCTTTAAGTATGCCATTGAGAATAATTAACCATAATATTATCTAGGAGTTTAGTAGCTTCTCCTAAAGTGATTCCCATAAAAGTGCCTCCCGCGGCCAAATCTAAAAGATTTCTAGAAGCAAAATTCAATCCGGCATAAAAAATTTGTATAATCATCCAGAAATTCAAACCATGAGTAGGGCAATTACGTATCATTAATTTCATCCTCTCCCAAGCTTGTGCAACATGTTCATGATCAAGTTGCTTAAAATTCATAATATCATTTCCAAGGGAGATGATCTTAGCGGGAGGAAAATACTTAGAGATAAAAGCATATTTGCACTTATTCCATGAATCAATACTATTTTTAGGCAAAGACGAGAACCAAGATTTAGCACGATCTCTAAGCGAAAAAGGAAATAGCTTCAATTTAACAATATCATTATCCACATATTTCTTCTTTTGCATATCACACAAATCAACAAAGCTATTTAGATGGGTAGTGGCATCTTCACTAGGAAGGCCGGAAAACGGATCTTTCATGACAAGATTTAGCAAGGCAGCATTAATTTCACAAGATTCAGCATAGGTAAGAGGAGCAATCGGAGTGCTAATAAAATCATTGTTGTTGGTATTGGTAAAGTCACACAATTTAGTGTTATCTTGGGCCATCATGACAAGCAAGCAATCCAACACACAAGCAAACAAAAAGCAAGCAGGCAAAAAGAGGCAAACGGGAAAAGAGAGGGAGGATAGAGAGAGAGAGGGCAAATAAAACGGCAAGGGTGAAGTGGGGGAGAGGAAAACGAGAGGCAAATGGCAAATAATGTAATGCGGGAGATAGGGATTGTGATGGGTACTTGGTATATTGACTTTTGCGTAGACTCCCCGGCAACGACGCCAGAAATCCTTCTTGCTACCTCTTGAGCACTGCGTTGTTTTTCCCCGAAGAGGAAGGGATGATGCAGCAAAGTAGCGTAAGTATTTCCCTCAGTTTTTGAGAACCAAGGTATCAATCCAGTAGGAGGCTACGCGTGAGTCCCTCGTACCTGCACAAAACAAATAAATCCCCGCAACCAACGCGGTAAGGAGTTGTCAATCCCTACACGGCCACTTACGAGAGTGAGATATGATAGATATGATAAGATAATATTTTGATATTTTTATGATAAAGATGCAAAGTAAAATAAAAGCAAAATAAATAACTAAGTATTGGAAGATTAATATGATGAAGATAGACCCGGGGACCATAGGTTTCACTAGTGGCTTCTCTCAAGAGCATAAGTATTCTACGGTGGGTGAACAAATTACTGTTGAGCAATTGATAGAGTTGAGCATAGTTATGAGAATATCTAGGCATGATTATGTATATAGGCATCACGTCCGAGACAAGTAGGCCGACTCCTGCCTGCATCTACTACTATTACTCCACTCATCGACCGCTATCCAGCATGCATCTAGAGTATTAAGTTAATGAAAACAGAGTAATGCCTTAAGCAAGATGACATGATGTAGAGGGATAAACTCATGCAATATGAAGAAAATCCCATCTTGTTATCCTCGATGGCAACAATACAATACGTGCCTTCCTGCCCCTACTGTCACTGGGAAAGGACACCGCAAGATTGAACCCAAAGCTAAGCACTTCTCCCAATGCAAGAAAGATCAATCTAGTAGGCCAAACCAAGCTGATAATTCGAAGAGACTTGCAAAGATAACCAATCATACATAAAAGAATTCAGAGAAGATTCAAATATTGTTCATAGATAGACTTGATCATAAACCCACAATTCATCGGTATCAACAAACGCACCACAAAAATAAGATTACATCGAATAGATCTCCACAAGAGAGGGGGAGAACATTGTATTGAGATCCAAAAAGGGAGAAGAAGCCATCTAGCTAATAACTATGGACCCATAGGTCTGAGGTGAACTACTCGCACTTCATCGGAGGGGCTATGGTGATGATGTAGGAGTCCTCCGTGATGGATACCCCCTCCGGCGGAGCACCGGAATAGGCCCCAAGATTGGATCTCGTGGATACAGAAAGTTACGGCGGTGGAATTAGGGTTTTGGCTCTATATCTGATCATTTGGGGGTACGTAGGTATATATAGGAGGAAGGAGTACGTCGGTGGAGCAACAGGGGGCCCACGAGGGTGGAGGGCGCGCTTGGGGGGGTAGGCGCGCCCCCTACCTCGTGGCCTCCTCCCTTGTTTCTTGACATAGGTTCCAGGTCCCCTGGATCATGTTCGGTGAGAAAATCACGTTCCCGAAGGTTTCATTCCGTTTGGACTCTGTTTGATGTCACTACAAAAAAAATACACTTCCATGATGATACGTGTTTGTCACAGTAGGTCGCGTTTTTTGTCATGCATGTACATCCATGACAAATTTATGACAGAATCAAGATAGTCATACCTGTGCTGTCATAGAAGTGTTCCATGACATTACCAAAATTATCATCATGGAAGCGTCCACTTCCATGACGATAAATCGCGCGTCACAGAAGTGCTTTCATCAAGGGTGACTGACACATGGCATCCACCGTAATGGAACGCCGTTAAGCTATCAGGTCGGGTTTTGGATCCGATAACCCGCTAACAGCCCAGACCAATGGGAAATTTCCACGTGTAAAATTCTTATTGGTCGGACGAAACACGTGTCAGCTCGTCAGTGGGTCAGATAGGCGCCTATGATATGTCGACACATGGCACGGCCCAACAGTGGCCCATTTAGCTTACAAAGTCGGCCCGTTTGACTTGGTCAAAAGTTATCAGGCTGGCCCATGAAAAGCCTGTTAACGGTCTCTTCGCAAATAGCCCATTTTACGGCCCGTTGGGCCCTAAAGGAAATCGGCCCAACAACGTCATGTGGGCCGTCGAATATAATACCAACACATTTCACGTTCGGCCCATGTATGGCCCACGATGTCTTTCGACCCATATGAGGCCTTCGTATCTTTCGGCCCATTACAGGCCCATGGTTACTCTAGCCCATAATGAACAGTAATTTTCTTTATACTCGTTAATGGCCCGTGATTTACATGGGCCGTTTCCAGCCCGTGTTAGCTTTCGGCCTATTGATAGCCCATACGTTCTTGGGCTCCTTTTCAGCCCTTGATTACTTCCGACCCGTTACTGGCCTGTTCCCCTAATGGGCCAAATTCGGCCCATGGCAAGAGTCGGCCCGTTACTGGCCTGTTCCACTAATGGGCCAAATTCGGCCAATGGCAGGAGTCGGCCCGTTACTGGCCTGTTACCCTAATGGGCCAAATTCGGCCCATGGCAAGAGTCGGCCCGTTTCTGGCCTGTTAACCCGTTGCGCCGTTTCCAGCCCGTCCTATATTTTGGCCCATTAACGACCCGTTATGCCTGTGATAGAATTAAGCCTTTGCTGTCCTACGGCCTGTTAACGGCCTGTTACCGTGCTGGGCCGATACCAATTACGCCCGATTATGGCCCATGTAGACCAGTTTATCCGACGGCCCGAGGCCCACCGATTACAAGCCCATTTATCGACGGCCCGTAGGAGACCCATGGATCCTACAGCCCGTATATGGCCCATGGTAGTTGCGGCCACTAGCAAACCAGGGAAAAAGAAGACTAGGAAATAAATAAGGCCGAAACTAACGCTAGGCTATTAAGGCGATTGCACAGATTACGTCCACTCGGCATCAAAGATTGCCACTAGTGCAAATATAGGGAACACCCTACACTATACAAAAATGGCTTGCTGTTTTCTTCAAGCGGTGGCTGCATCTTAAGAATAAATTTTGTATCGTACCAAAACAAATTACAACTATATAACAAAAGGAAGGTTGGCATAAAACTTAACAGTCTAGCAGATAAATGCACCACCAGAAGTTCAGAAGCTCAGTTCATTTGACCTGACTGTTACATTTTCATGTTGTATTGTCCGATGGAGCACCATAACCCTCGCCTTCATTTCCCCTAGGCTCCTGAACAACATAGAAAATGTCTGATAGTCTGGTTTCAAAACCATGCAAATCTTGACGACATTGAGCAATGTTTCTCCTTGTTTCACAAAGGGTCTCTATTAGGGAATGGACTTGTGTCTGGAGCGCAGATACAACATTGCTTTCAGCTTGCATATCTTGATCATGAGGCATTTTGGACGGTATTGCCTTAACAACCAACCCAGTATTACGCAGGAACGTGCTTTTGGCACTGTTAGTGGACAGGTACTGACCCACTGCAGCAAGAGCTGACATTGCGGTTATAGTTGCCTCGCCACCTTCAGAAGGTGGCGGTTCCACCATTTTTTCCATAGCTCGCTGAAAAGTTGAGGTTTTACATTAGTAGTACCAGAACAAAAGATATTAAGGAGGCAGCAAAACCAAACAAAATAGCTTTGGTCTATATACAGAACTTATTCTGGTGAACCCATGTAAAATACTAGTTGTATTTTATTGCAAAGTACATAATAAAACCAGGTTACAAACATATGACCATGTACCATCGCTAATGTATTGTCTATTTCTTCACATTGTATTGAGGGCTAAGGATAAAGAGACGAAGTTTATAATACGGGAAGCATAGTATGACGTCATTCATATCACAAAACAACTGAGAACAGACAAACAGGCAATTGTAACGTTGTGTGGGCAAGTCCAGCACGGAACTAGATTACGGGTCAAGATCAAAGGAACATCACTCCTCTCTTTGAAACCTTGTAAGGTGCAATGATACGCTAAGACAATTGTGTATAAAATTGAAAATAGTAATAGACATTGGCTGCAAACCATGCAGTTCAATGCACAAGTCAGAGTAAGTAGTAGTTAAAAGGCATGAGGATTAAGGACTTACAACAGTGGCTTTGACTCGTGTAGTCATGCCCTTCTTCTTGCTGGTGTGATAGTCCTTGAAGATTTCCACAGCATTTGGTTCAGGTACTTTTTGGTCCTTGCGGGCTTTCCTCTGCATTTGGAACAAGTCAATATAGATCTGATAATATGGTACAATGAAAAGAGTGAAACTGCAGCTAATTACAAGAGCCTCGCAGTGTGCAATATAGCTACGAGATCCTGTCGTCTATTGGAATTTCACTTTTGTACGGTTGGCCTTGTTCTTTGAACAGTTCACCTACAAGAAGATAGATTAGTGTGGCACATGCGTAAATAGGACTTCAACATGTGATCTGATGACATATATATAATGTACATAATACTTCGGATCGGACCAGTGTTTAACGAGGCCTCTCCAGTCTTCATCAGATATATTTTCCACTGGAGATGTTTGGGCAAGTTCACTGTTAGCCTTGCCTTCAAAGTGAGTTTTCCTCAAGTTATACCGATACTGTCACAGAGCATACTTGAAAACATGGGTGCAAGCTTGTCTGGTTGCATCATCTTGGTTATCCAACTTGAACCTCATCTGTTGAATATTATGGGAGTCTCATTATCAGGAACCTAGAAAGTATTGGACAGAGCAAGATGATATTACTAGTTTCCATACATAACCATACTTATAGATAAATGGTCGAGGAAGATGTTGAACTGGGTTTCGTCTTTGTCATTCATGTACTAAATCCATGTTGGGAGGATACGTACATGACACCTAATAGCAACCGCTGCCTCTGATACTAACTTGGTTGACTCTGTAGCATCACGTGGCCTTTTTAAACCTGCCTCAAAACGTATCTCCATTCTTCCTCCTCTAGATTTAGTTAACCTATCGAGCATTATCCCTGATGTTTGTTTCCTCTTGCGCCTAGGTGCTAGTCCAACAACAAACATAGGAAGTGTTAGTGTACATCAAACTGTGAGACTACATATAAAGAAGCATGCAACTGTAACTTGACTCCAGCAACTACCTTCTTGCTGTTGAAGCTCACAAGGTTCATCTGATATTGCCAACTCGTCTTGTGTCAAGAGTGCTTGGGAAGTAGTGACAGGTGGCGAGGGAGCTTGGGAACGTGCTGCTAGCTCAGTTGACGCACGAGTACGTCGTGAAGCTGGTAGTATTGTGGTAGGTGTTGCAAGAACTAGGGCTGTCTCTGCTTGTTTGGTGGCAGCTATTTGTTTCTGTTTGTCTTTTTTTGCAACTCGTGTAGCATGGGATGCCGAGTTTGTAGAATTTTCTGTTGGACTTTGACCTTCTATTGCACCATCAGTACCAACAGAATCTGCAGGATTCATCCGCTTCTCATTCCCTACCATTCTGTGTTTCTTCCTCTTTCTCTGTGCCATGTTAAGTCAAGCCGACAAGAAAAACGAATAACAATTTAGTTCTTCAGAACAAATTGATGTGTGATGCAGACGAACTGAACTTTGATGTTAGACAACCACATGATAGAAGGATGTAATATGTATGAAAAACAGGACGGAAGAGATAACCAGAACTATGATGTGTAAACTAAGAAGAAGACGTTTCACCAAATTAGAAGCAATGCAATGGAAGGTAGACACCATATGAAAGATGCTACAAATATTGCTCTGCCAAGTTAACAATGTCTCATCATAAATGGCGTTTAAACAAATGTGAAGTAGTACAAGAAATAAATCATATGCAAGATGCAAACAACATCACACTACCATGTTAGAGGTCTCTCGTCATTAGTGCCATTGCATATTCACAGCATTGCATATTCACAGCTTATGATGTGTAAACTAAGGAGAAGGCATTTCAACAAATTAGAAGCATTGAAAGCTAGACACCATATGAAAGATGCAACAAATATCACTCTACCAAGTTAAAATTGTCTCATCATAAGTGCCATTTCAACAAATTAGTAATACAAGCTAGAAAAGAATGTGAGATGTAACCTATATCACACTCCGAAGTCAAACGTGCCTTATGATAAGTGATTGTTGCAGGTTACACAACAGTAGTAATTTGATGTAAGAACATGGTGTGATAGACAAATATTGTATGTTCTAGAAACAGGAACACGTGTCTTATTCAAGTATAATGTGTAAAGTAAGCAGATGGAATTCAACAAAATTAGAAGCAACACAAGCTAGACATCACACATAACATGCAACCACATATAACAGTGCCAAGTTAGAGGGAGCACCGGTGATGTTGCACTAGGGTAGACGTGCTCATCATAAACACAGCTTTGTTGAGTGTCTATGCATGTGTTGTCTTGGAAATCATCTTGGGGTGTGGAGGAGTAGAAACTGTAGAGGCCTCCATTCGGAAGGAGCACCTTTATCCGCTGCCTTGCTAACTTCCTTCTGCTTTATTGATTTTGAATTGTCAAGTAAAACCGACAAGAAAAATCAATAAAATTCTCTCTTCAGAACTCATTCATGCATGATACTGACAATCACTACTTTGATGTAAGGCAAACACATGATACCAGGATGGAATATGTACGAAAAACAGGAAGGCATGGCATGTTCACAACTGTTTGTGTAAACTAAGCAGAAACCATTCCAGCAAATAAGAAGCAATGCAAGCTAGACACCACATGAAAGATGCAACCAATATGACTCTGCCAAGTTAAAAGCGTCCCATCATAAATGGAATTTCAACAAATTAGAAGCAGCGCATGCTATAAATCATATGAAAGATGCAACTAATATCGCATTGTATATACTAAAGGTGTCTCGTCATGTTGATTGATGCGGGATACAAAAAACAATAGTTTTATGTAAGGACATGCTTAATAGACAGATGTACTATGTACTAAATACAGGAAGGCATGTCACATTAACAGGTATAATGTATAAGCTAAGCAGACTAGCACATGCAATTTAACCAGACTGGAAGAATTACAATCTAGACACCATATGCAACATGCAACCACATATCACGCTGCCAAGTTAGAGCAAGCACCTACGATGCTAGTGTAGGGGAAATGCTGTAATCAACTACAGAGCTACATTCACTATCTTCATCTAGCATTTCTGTTTCTTGAGAATCATGTCGGGAGGCTGACGCTGCATTCTTTAAATGAGGAGTACTCGCCTTGCCTGCCGGCCTGCCTCGTCATAAGTGATTGATGAGGGATACACAAGAACATTAGTTTGATGTAAGAACATGGTTAATACACAGATGTACTAGTATGTACCAAAAACAGAAAGGCATGTCATATTCAAAGGTATAATGTGTAAGCTAAGTAGATGCAATTTAACCAAATTGGAAGCAATACAAGCTAGACTTCCGGCTGGAGTGGTGAGCATGATCATCTAGGACCTGAGAGCCTGGTGGGCGGCAAGCTGCTTCGCCACCATCACAGATTTTTAGTTGGCTTCCAGGTGATGCCTATCTTTGTTGGGCTTGTCACTGGCTCGGCCAGTGCCCTGACAAGCTATTTGTCTTCTGGTGCTCATGGGATGGTGGCTCATGTAAAAAAAATATCTTTCCTTATCTTACCGACTTCGGCCTTCCGAATACAAGTTAGACACCATATGGAACATGCAACCACATATGACACCGCGAAGTTAAAGCAAGCACCTGGGATGGTGGTTCATTGCGAGTGAGGTCATCAACTCCAGAGCTATGTTCCCCGTCTCCATCTGCTGACACTACACCCTTCAAAGCGTTGAAACGTCTCTTGCCTAGCCGCACACCAAACTGGAGCGACTTCTCTCTTTTCTTTTTGGCTTCTCTCATGACAGCAGAGTCTGAAATACCCTTGCATAAAAACACAACAGTGAGAGTAAGGGTGAAGTGTGTGCAGAACTAGTGCACTGTAAAAGTAGCAGATAGCAGGTGGCTAAAAAATATATGACAGGAGACATATGATAGCTCTACAACATTGCATGGAAAACAAAATTAGATTCTACTCTGTATGATTTTGTAATATATGAGCACAGGAAATGCACGTACTTCTCCAGCACACCACCACATGTGGTCATATCTAAGATAACAGTCGACTGAAAATAAATAGGTAAGATGATTTTTTTAATGAACCATCCGATCTATAAGGAACGGGCAGATGGCCTTCGTCTACCTCCCACTACTCACTGTTGACGATCTTTCTCGAACCGCCAGCGACCATCGGCCCAGACCCCTGCCTCCGTCGCCCCGCCCTCCCATCGACCTCACACCACCGCCGTGCTTGGCAGCGCCCCCAGGCCATCCATTTAATCCCGGCCGGCCTCCAGATCGGGCGCCAGTAGCTCTAGGCCGCACACGCCCCTAAGATAAATACCAAGGCGCTGCTTCCCCGGCGTAAGAGGCGTACTAGCGCCTGTTACGCCGGGGAATGCTTCCGTTAATTGGGAATCAAGTGGCCAGAAATTGAAATTAAGGGGGGCGACGGACCTCTAGCTAAGGTGAAATAGTATATGAGGAGAAACCTTGTGCATCGCGAGTTACTAGGAACATCTAGTATCAAGAAGAACCGGTCAACTATTGTCTTCTGTTGGATGAATACCATGCAAGAAGAGACGTAAGATTTGCACGAATAAGGGAAGAGGGGTACCTTTTTCGGTTGCCGGTGTGGTCACCTCCACAAGTTGTGCCGATTTTCTTCTTTTTACTAGGGAAACCGATGTTCTGGAGGGTGCAGGCTTGGACGAACCCATGGCCAAATTGTTGACTGTGTTGTCGTGGCCATATGTCGACGGAGGGGAAGCAGATCTGAGGCGGCGAAGGATGGTGTAGCAGCAACAGCTCCGGTGCGGTGGAGGGTGGTGCAGTTGGAGTGGCAGCGGTGAGGCGCATGATGGCGTGGTTGAAATGGCTTGGGTATGGATGGCTCGGCCTCGGCTTCAACTACTAGCCGTGGAGGGCGTTGTGGTTGAGGTTTCGGTGGACGACGACGTCGGGGTATCGGCTCCGACGTGATGGAGGAGGGCGGCGGTTGATGGGTGGGATGGGGTGGCGGACGGAGGACGCCGGGGTTTCGCGGCTGGTGGAGAGGTAGTTTTGGCGCCCACGGAGTACGAATGGGGAATCGGACGGGTGGGGGGACCATGTTTCGGTCTGGGACACGCTTGTTTTTGGCTTTTTTGAACAGAAGATGGGACGCGCTTGTTTGAAATTTGGGGAAAGTACAAACTTTGCCCCCCTCTTAAATTTCGGACCTACTGCGGGTCTGGGGTAGGATGGTAATCCCAGGTGTCCCAAATAGTGGGTGGGAGCGATTTCGGCCGCGCGCATGTGTGCTTAGGCGGCCATTGTGTATGAATGTTTTTCGGATGCGGTTGCGTGGCGTCTAGATGAAGCTACAAACCTACCCCGGTTTAGACCTTTGGACGTCGGGCCGGTAGGTTTCATGGGTCGGAGTTATTAGAAAAGTAATTTCCTTGTACTACCAAACATTGGTCTCACGCAGTTTCGGGCGAGTAGAGGCTCTTTTGGCGCTTCGTTCGAAATTTTGGAACACAAGCATTCACGTTTAGAGTACTCTTGAACTATGAGGATTGACCTAAATATACAACGTTATATTTGACCTTATATGTTTGAAAACCTCATTAAATTATTCGCTTCTTTTTGAAATTTTGACACTTGAAAATCCTATAACTACGATTATTTTGGAATGGATGAGCTAAATTTGAATCTATTTTGTACACGACTACATATGCTATTATGTACAAAATCGGAGCAAAGATTGGTGCCCCCATAATTTAGGTATGGTTTACAAATGCCATGATATCAAATTCAAATAATTGAATGGACTTCATGTTGAATTCGATTTTTTTAAACCACCTTAAGTTGAATTCAAATGTATGCTAGTTCATAGGTAGTAGCTATTTATAATGTCCATTGTGTAACTTTTGTATGTATGATGTGCTTTACGCACACAACATGAACTATACTCACGTTTATATTCGATTGCTAAACCGATGCATTGTCTGGAGTTCAAAATACTAACTGTGTGGATCAATTGTGTCGAATAATAACATAGACATGCTCAAATTCGATAGAATCTAGATGTCTGATGGATCAATGACCGCTCCTTACGCGAATTGCAAATATCATGATCCCATCCTAATATTTGGATACAATTTATATCTTTAATCAATGTGTAGAGCAGTCTTTTACGTGTAGTTTCACTCTCCATCGGTGGTCTCTCACACATGCTCACACACTCTCTCCCGAGGTGTCTTTCTCGCACACATGCTCTAGATATAACCCTCCCTCCCTCTCGTAACCATTTACAACTATTTCACTAACCTTTATAACAAGCACTCTTCCTCTCGCAAACATACACACGCACAATCCTCATCGACCCTTTCTATATACATGGACCTGCCTACGTGTCTCATGTACGCACATTATCTTTATGCCTGTCTCTCATGCATTGTCTCACACCTCTCTTCCTAATCGACGAGTATGATTCTAGCAGAGCATTCTGTAGGATGCCCCTTAAAGTTAGGTTGGATGAATAGTAATATCAGAGATAAAGGGGTTACCTTAGTCCGAGAACCTAGGGTTACAAATCCTAGCGGGCTTTGTAAGTGGACACAGAGTCCTTCACAATTCTGCTATCTTTGTCTTGTACGACTAGTCATCCATGGGTCTTCCTAAATGCGTCACGGGCCGACCAATGTGGCGCAGGACGGAACAGAACGAAGGGCCTCACCTCGAACCATCAAACCTCACGCGGTGACACACCCTCTGCCCCCACGTCTCATTATCTTCTCACACCCACACATACCAACACAAACACCACACACACAGAAAATTTCTCCTGGTGCCTCTATTCCCTCCCCCCTTGCATATACACACTCAAGGGAATGGAATCTCTTGTCGTGACGTCATATTCGTCTCTCTCTCTAGACCACTCTCATTTCTCATGCTATCTCTCCCACGCCCCCCCCCCCCCCCCCGTCGGCCCCTCTATCCATGCCTCTCTCGAATACGTAACACACACACATACCTCTCTAGGCCCCGCCAAATGCAACAACTACACATTCACACATGTTACATCACGTACCCCATTGATCTAAAAAGCCCTCTCCTCATGTTTATTTTGCATACAACATTCCTTTTGAATAAAGTGTGGCCAAAAAATTATTTTAGAGTTTCTACATATATACAACATTACAAAGTTATATGGAGGAGTACGAACGCTAATTTGCATTGCATGGTGCCCACAATGATATTTATTCCGCACTATGAATTTGTATATTTTTATACTATATACAAAGTTAGTCATAATAAAGAGAAATGAAGAGCATCTCTCTCTCCATCGCATACCCCCCTGTACGCCCCTTTCACGTATGCACACAAACTGCATCCACGCAACACTCACACAAACACATGCACCCATGCACGCACGCAACACTCACACATACACACGCAGCCACGCACGCACACAACATTCACACGCACGCACGCAACACTCACACGCACACATGCACGCATGCATGCACACACCAGTACACCACACGACCAACACACACTCTCACGCTCAAGTGCTCAACCTACACGTGCATGTGCACACATCAGGCCCTGACAGACACAGACACAACCAGGTGATTCCCGCGCACGTGTTGGAGCCTTGTTGCGCCTGCATAAATTTGTGTTTATCTGACCATTTGCCTATGCGAACTGACAGGTAGGACCCACAATGAATGTGGTCAATTTAACTAGTCGACATGGCGCCACGCAGACTATTTGGCCGGTCAACAGAATGCAATCCGATGCTGAGCTGTGAGAAAGTGACCGTATAATCACCGCAAAACATATATAGTGACCACAATCAGCTTATTCTGAAGTTCGGTGACTGTATTACGCTTTTCTCTCTGTAGGCCCTCCAAAACTACATCTCTACAAGTTCTCGCATGTTACATCTAACAACTATGCAATACAGGACTACTACTACACTCTAACACAATAAATCATATGTGTTTTTAGTTTTACTAGATATCATATTGTTACTTATAATTATTCAGTTTGCATACATTAAAATTGCCTTTGAAATGTATGGCCAGTATCATCTACCACGTGGGAAAAATCCCGCCCTTTCCTGTTTAATCGGGTTTGTATCGATGGATCGTGCGAAACAGCAAAACTATAGTACTATACGGTACAAGTGACAGTTCACTGGGCCGTCGTGTCGTCTACTCCTCCATCGTAAGAGTGGAGTGCTCGCTTTCATAAATCTTCTAGTCCCTTTCGCCGACATGTGGGACATCAAGTTATCGGGTCCACGTGCCATATCGGAATACAGTGCAGAGCAGCCGGGGTGAAGCACCCCAGTCATGGCGCCGCCGTAGTAATGAGCAATGAGGCGTCAAATCACAAAGCTGCACCTTTCCTGCAGTTAAGTTGGAGGGACGAAGCAACCATCATTTCACTCGTTGCTGAATCCGCTTCTCCCTCATCTTCTTCAACTTAACCATGTGTTGCTTCTGTCGTTGTTCTGCCTCATGTGGGACGCGGATCGGCTTGGTAAAGCACTGACATGTGGGACCGCATGTTAGCAAACCGCCAGGACAACGTCCTCCGAAAATAAGAAGCCTAATCCTAGACTTACAAAGGGTTACGTAGCTGCTACGTATACTTTCCATCTAATCTATATATGCCCCCCTGATTTTCAGGTGGGGTGGGCCTAATATTGTCCTTTAATCCAATCAAATAGTCCCACGTTACATCAGTTCGTAACTTTACATAAACCATTACGTGGATGTAGCATTGCTCAAATAAGAAACCTCCCCTCCATCCGCACGGCAAAATTACCTCCTTTTTACTAATCTCGATTCTATAATTGTTTAGATCAATATAATTGAGATTTGTATAGATAGCACACAGGAGCAAAACCAAGTGGTACGGCTAAGGGCATCCACAATGTGTAGCCAAATGTGAAAATAGCTTTTGGCATCGTGGGAACCATTGTGGACGGTGTTGCCAAAGCCAAAAAGATGGAACCGAAGCTCCCTGATTGATTGATTGAAGGAATAGAAAAATGCAACGTCTCTCCTCTTTCTCCCATGCTTGGACGCATGTAGTACAGTATAGAGCACAGAGTCTACTCACTGTCCCTTCTATCACAAATCACAAAGCAGCGAGGCGTCAAATCACAAAAGCATGGACGAAGTAACCATCATTTCACTCTTCGCTGACTCCGCTTCTCCATCGTCTTCTTCGAGAAGCCATCTCACCGCATTAGTTACTCCTAGTAGTACTAGTAAAGGACTTCCTGGATGCAAATAAGGTGGTTGTCTCGGCTTGCAAGCGGCACTTGCGAACGACTTACCGTGGTCTCCCTCAATGGTGTTCTCCGTCGAACGCACTTCGCCAAACCACCCAAAAAAAATATCGTCGACGTCACCGCAATGGGGAAGGAAGTCAAATATAGTTACTACCTCCATTTTTTTGGTACACAAGGCCAGTATATCAAAATTACAATTTGCAAAGGGGCACTAACACTAATCGAGACAAAATTGATGGGGTTAGCAACCAAGGACATTAATATCCCCTGCATGCATGTGGAAGTGAGAAGGTTGGTTTGCATGGCGCTGCATTAAACAAGTTATGAGGAGTGAGATGGTTAGCTTTTTGATCTTTGGAGGAAAAATACCCATTAATTGACACGTGAAACGAGGATTTGTATCGATTAAATCCCGCGAAGGAAAACCCAGCCTTTCTTTTTTAACACTAGTACTCCTAGTACGTATGTACTTATCCTGTTTGGGTCTAGGCCTTGCATTGCCAAACTTCGCCACACATTTTTGCCAAGCTTGCCTAAAGTTTTCAAAATGAGAAGGAGGTACACTTGCGCACGGCTATCCCCGTCGCACCACACCCTCACACGGTCGCTCCTGCACGCCGCGGTCGCACCGCACCCTCACACAGTCGCTCCTGCACGCCGCAAACCCAACCAAGGGAACGCACCCTCACTGACACGTGTTGTCGCATGTGAACACACCAAACTCATCCATCCTATCGCTAACACATAATTTTCGTTCATAGAGTATGTTTATCCAACCGCATGTTGGGGAGTATCCGTACGGCCCGTGCGGTGGTCTGTTGGGGAAGAAGAAGAGGTGAGGAAGAAGGAAAGAAGGGTTAGGAGACGTAGGATATTCATCCAACCGCCTGAAATGGTAGACTGACCCAAGTCAGGCGACTTCATAACAAATATATGTTTTTACACAGCAAAAGATCATTAAAAACAACAACATAAAGAAAAACTATCACTGCTCGCGGAAAGAGACGACCTCATCGTCTTTGGCTGCCGGCACGAACCAGCCGTCGCTGCCGACGTGTGCCTCCGCACCGTGGTTGTCCTCGGCCTCCAGCTACTCGTTCAAGCGGAGCATGCGGGCGCTCTGCACGGCCGAGATCACAGCTCGGTTCAAGTCGAGGACGTCTGGTTCCGCCTGCAGGAGGGCCTCGATGGCAGTGGCATCCACGCGCTCTGCGTCGAGTCGAGCCTCCGCCGCCCGGTTCAAGTCCAGGACGTCCGGTTCCGCCTGCAGGAGGGTGTCAATGAGAGCGGCATACGCGCGCTCTGCGTCGAGTCGAGCCTCTGTCGCCCGGTTCTAGTCCAGGACGTCCGGTTCTGCCTGTAGGAGGGCCTCAATGGCAGCAGCATCCACGCGCTCCGCCTCAAGTTGAGCCTCCATCGCCCGGTTCACATCCACGAGATCCGGTTCCGCCTGCAGGAGAGCCTCGACGGCAGCGGCATGCGCGCGCTCCGCGTTGAGTTGAGCCTCTGCTTCCCGGTCCTCCTTTAGTATCGCCATGTTGAACCGCTGGTCCGCCTGCACCATGGGGGACTCGGATGCCGGCACGAAGTCGGTGTCCATCGTCTCATACCCATCGGGGGCCTTCTGCCCCGCGACCTCCGCCATGAACATTGGATCGGCTTCCTCCTCCTCATAGCTTGGCTCCAGAGAACTCGGGGATTGGCCCGCCGCAAAGCGAGCTTGGGGACGGAGGTCTGTGGCGCCGACCGCCACCGTGATTTCTGCGCGGCGCTTCGGCGTCAGCATCTTGTAGTAAGTGACCTTGCGGTGCACCATGGCTTTCCGGTGAAGTAGGGGATGCTTGATGCGGGCTAGGGGATCGAAAGGTGGGGGAATGGGCTGGAGAATTGGTGTGGTTTTAGGGCAGTGGCTGGCATAGGCCGAGCAACGAAGGTTCTGGTGTGAATAGTGGTTCAGGTGACGAACGGTCAATCGGTTTTGACTGTACATCGCTCTTGTCGCGTTCGCGTTGCAGCCCGGCACACTGGACCCTCCACGTCGCTCACCGAATGGAATGCGCTTCGTCTTGCGTTTTCGCTCGCTTGTGGGACCGCAGTTGAGAGCAAACCGACGTCCCTCCCCCTCCCCCGCCCGCGTCATTTATTATACCACCACTCCCTCCGTTTTATGCAGAGTAAATAAAAACAGAGGGAGTATACTACGGATGAGGATCCCCTGATGTGGCCGAACCCATTGAGTAACTGACATGCGGGGCCTAGCAAGCATCGGGTCCGCCAGTAAGTGACTGAAAGGGAGGGTAAGGCAGGGATACCTACGTCAGAGGATCCACTTCCACTATACTACTTTGACCAAATGTTAGAGTAATAATATATGACATGCAACTTACACAAAGCATACACGGTCTAATGCGTTTTTCGAGGCTAACTTTGACCAAATGTTAGAGTAATAATATATGACATGCAACTTACACAAAGCATACGGTCAAATTCGTATGTGAAAGGAGTTTCCAATGATATAATTTTCACATTATACATCTCATGTACTATTAATCTTGTCAATAGTCAAATTGGAAACCATCTCGAGTACAAATCTAGGAGTATGTATGAATCTAACAATATTGATTGGGCGTTGTTGAATGTTGATACCTTTTTGATCAAAGTAGATATATTTTGACTACACATAAAACTTATATGTAAACTAGAAAGGATAGGAGGGAGTATATTGTACGTTCAAAAACGAAATGAACATTGAATACCCTTTATATATGATTTGCGGATGCTATGATCACTGGTTCAAAACTTTCAATCCGCCTTAGGTATCACGTGCCCCCACTCGTTCCCTCTCGATTTCATCTCGGGGTCCGGAGATCTATTGAAAGAGGACTAGGGTGGGTACGTGCGAATGATACTCGATGGAATGTTCAAATGAGGCATGCGGGAGGATGGACTCGACTGGAGGGCGACATGATCGATGGAGAAGAGGGTTGGAGAGGAATGAGAAATAAGCAAATGCCACATGATTATACTTGAACGGCTCAAATAAACAATAAGTTGTCTCGCTTGGCCTACATAGTGAAAGGCCTAATGCGCAACGTGGAGCACTAACGCTCGAATATGACCGGGAAAAGTGGGAAAAAGACATGTGGGGCACACCCGTCGGGACAACGTAGCGCAGACTAGTCCAATGGAGGAGCTGGCCCACGACCTCCTCGCCACCGACAACCGTTCATGTGGGTCATTGGGGCCAACAACGGGGCGCAGCTCCAGCACTGCCTCTGGACATGGCGACCACGGTGAGCGACACACTCATATCGTCGCTAGACACGGTCGGTTTCAGTTTGCCGAGGGTGGCGTTAGTGCTGTGGCACGACCAATGGTATGTTTGGTTTGTGCCCAAGGTTGCCCCATCAAAGCATTGGGTAGCCAAAATTTTGGTTGAGGTATTGGTTGCCCATGATTTAGCCGACATTAGCAAGAAAAATGAACTTGAGTTGGCTAGAGTTCATTGGCATGCCAAAGAAATGGCAACCAGCTAAACAAAGACCAATCTTTGGGTCATGACCAAAATTTTGGTTGAGGTATTGGTTGCCCATGATTTGGCCGACATTGGCAAGAAAAATGAACTAGAGTTGGCTAGAGTTCATTGGCATGCCAAAAAAATGGCAACCATCCAAACAAAGACCAATCTTTTGGTCATGACCAAAATTTTGGCAAGGTGCACTTTGGCCACAATCCAAACACACCCCAACACCCGGCTCGTCGAGGATGCACGGGGCGCCGCGACGTGTCCGCGGAGTGGTGTAGCGCGGCCAACTGCATCCTCTGGACCTGAGACCATGCCGGGTCGTCTTGCTTTTTCAATGACATGCGGGGATCGCATGTGAGCAAAGGGCATCTCCAACGTTGCCACGACCGCAGCTGACTACCCTGGCACACCAAAACCCTCATCCCTCATGCCATCGCGTGGTGCATTCCCAGCCAGCGCCAGCTGCCCACATTCATGCCGTCCGTTCATATGTCGTCATTAAGAGGCTCGGTGCCCGTGGAACCAACTCCGGCGACTTAATGACGCACCCGGACGCTTGGCCTCACCGGAATGCGCTACTTAAAGCGGCAACGCCCAGCTAACCTCCACACCATAGCGCATCGTCCTCCTACCTGGAACCACATCCGCCATGACCGCAAGCGCGAACGCTCTGTGGGAGAGCTTGTCTTCGGGGATGGAGCTCGAGGTCGCTGCCCTTGCTCAAGTCGCCGCACAAGCGGTGGCCACGCTGGCGGCCGACGACGGGAGCACCGTCAGCCACGCGTCCTACTTGCTGCCGTCCAACGTCCGGCACCGCCGAGGTCGGGGACTCCTCCGAGGATGAGTAGGGCATGGGAGGCGGCAGGGCATGGTGTGCCAACTGGCCGGTCCGTCTCCCGTGTTCTATTTTTCCTTGCCGGAGACCACACCTTCACTTCACGGGTCTTGAACCCCGCCCCCATACATGGAGATCATAGATGGAGGACGTTGGTCGCCGCCGTAGAATAGGTTTAGGGTCGGGTTTCTTTTATTTTTTTGTCCTATAAAAGTTCGAAATGTAACGAAAATCTGCCGTGTTTGCATTAATCTCGGCCAGTGTATATGAACTTTCACAATAATATACATATTGTAGGAGTACTAACAAGATGACCGTGCGTTGCACGGAAGATCAAGATCTTGTGGGAGAAAAGGATGAACGGGAGAAAAGCCTTATCTGCAAATGTGGAGAGGAGTGCAGGTAAATTGTCATAGTTTCCTTCCTATCCATTAGATATAGATCGGATGGCCTATATTGCAGAATCAGACACATCTTTCTACATCTACGAGAACCTACGAAAGGGTTAACGTAAATTGCCTCTCTCTCTCCTACCCTGATTTTCATGGTGGTGGGCCCCTCCCTCCCCCCAATCTACAATCAACAGCTCACATGTTTCACATTACGTTAATTACATAACTGGGATTACATAGGTGTAGCACTACTCGTCCTAAAAACCCAACTAAGCCAACCTCCCAGCATATCGCGCGGGAAAAGACCCGGTCGCGCCGTTTTAGTCGGGATTACCGGATTACTAGTAGTAGTATCGATGGATCGCGCGAAGCAACAGATTTTTTTTGAAGGGGCGAAGCACCTAGTTTAAAAGGAAAAAATGCGGTACACTCACAACACTCCTGTCGCGGTCACATTGCACCCCACACATGTTCGGTCCTGCACACGGCTCACGCAAATGGAACGCTCTTCGGCTTCCCTCTTCACTGACACGTGGGACTGCACTTGGAGAAACCGACCATGCGCCAAACTCCCCGCGCCCACCGCGCGAAAATCCTCCCCCCCCCCCCACACACCCAAAAATCCCCCCAAAACCGTTTCAACCGCCCTTCGGCCAACTAGCCAATAATATTCCCCAAACCCCCGTCCCCTCCTATCCCCCTCCACTCCATTCACTCCACCAAAGCCGCCCTCCCCGCCGCGCCAATACGTTGGCGCCGCTGTTCGATGATCCTCTCGCTCCCACAGTACGCTCTCGTAGATTGCCGTCCTCTAGCTGCGCCGCCACCTCTGGCTACGTTCTTGTGGAGGCACAAGGCGGTCAGCGCCGCCACCGCTGGCGACGTTCGTGTGGAGACACACGGCGGTCAGCTTCTCCCACGGTACGCGCATTCTAGACTGAGGCCTCGTTCATGCCGGTGTAGCGCTAAATGTTAGCTGATAGACGTTGTTAATCTCACTGTTTGCCGAAGTAGTTTACTGTCAATATGCTCTGCTTAAGAAGCTTCCCGTGTAGCAGTTGTATGAATTCAGTTACAAGACCCCAGTCAACTGTGCAAAATCATCTACACTTGTATGCGATGTCGGTCACATATACTAGGTGGGTTCATCATGGCGAAGCTGTGAACGTCAATGTTATTGACTACGTGGAAGCAGCAGATCACCATCTTGATCTGCCTGATGCTCAGGTGGAAGAGGAGGAGGTGGTGGTGGTGGTGGAGCCAGTGAGTTTGACCAACATTGAAACAATGCTACGAAATGCTCGTGCATTCCGTGAACTATCACCTGCAGAAGAAAAACGGTGGGCCCGCATGTTGGAACAATGCAACGTTGTTGTCACCCCGGGAAATAAGCTATCAGTATTCTTAGCTATGGTCACCTTTCTTCGGGTGAAGACATCTGAGCAGATGACCAACAAATCATTTGATGCGATGTTGGCTGCTTTCCGCGAATCTTTCCCAGATGCGTCTGAGCTGCCACACACCTACAGTAAAATGAAGAATTTCCTTCGTGCAGTTGGAATTGGATATGATATGTTCCATGTTTGTAAGAATAATTGTGTTCTATTCCGGAAGGATTATGCCAACTTAAGTGAATGCCCAAAATGCAAATCATCAATATGGAAAGATGGCGATGCTGTGAAGAGGATTCCTCATAATGTTCTGAGACATTTTCCAATTACACCAAGATTGCAGAGGTTGTTTCATGATGCTGAAACAAGAGAGGATGTACTGTGGCATTCTAGGAACCAGGAGTACAGAGATCAGAATGCAATGAGCCATCCATCTCATGGTAGTGAGTGGAAAAGCTTCCATTAGAAGCACGAAAAATTTGCTGCTGACCCGAGAAACATTAGACTTGGCTTAGCTTCAGATGGATTTAACCCATTTGGCCACCAGAGCACCACATATAGCATGTGGCCAGTGCTTGTTATCCCTTACAACAGGCCTCCAAATGTCTGCACCAAAGAATCAAACTACATGATGGCCTTTCTCATCCCAGGTCCAAAAAGTCCTGGAAAGGATTTTGATTTGTTCATGGAGCCTCTTGTGGAGGAACTTCAACAGCTATGGAAGGGTGTTCTCACTCGAGACCTATATAGCAGCCCACCAGCTAATTTCTTTCTGCGTGCTGTTATAATTGGTGCATCCATGATTATCCGGCTTTGGGCACTATGTCAGGGCGAATGACACATGGTTACAATGCATGTGTTCGCTGTGACAGGAATCCGCTGTCATACGCAATACTTAGCAAGATCTGTTACATTGGACACCGTCGTTTCCTTCCCAAGAACAAGCCGCATCCTAGAAAATACCGAAGACATGTGTTCAATGCAAAGCATGAAAACCGTGATGCGCCAAAGAGGCTCACCGCCGATGAGTTGCAAGTGGAATTAGAGAAGGTCAGGCATATTACACCAGGAAACCATCCTAGTAATGGTAGCGGGAAAAGGAAGCATGGCAGGGTAGAAGAGAGATTATTGTTTACCCGCAGGTCCACTTTGTGGGACTTGGAGTATTGGAAAGATTTGGATCTGTGGCATAATCTTGATGTGATGCACATCGAGAAAAATATATGTGACAGCATTATCGGCACACTTCTTAATATTGAAGACAAGACGAAAGATACCTTAAAATCTAGGATTGATTTGACACACCTGGGTATCAGAAAGGATTTGCAGGTGCAAGATGAAGGTAAACCACGGGATATGGCACTAGTTGTGTACGTCTTGGACAAGGTAAAAAGAAAAGAATTCTGCGAGGTCCTGTCACGTGTGAGATTCCCACATGGATTTGCTTACAACCCTGAAAGGAGAGTCAGTGCAGATGGAAACAAGGTACTAGGGTTGAAAACTCATGACTGCCACGTCCTACTTCAAAGGGTTTTACCTGTTATCCTTAGAGGATTGGGCCGCCCTGACTTATATAGAGCAGTTGCAGAGTTGGGACAATTCTTCAGGGAACTCTGCATAGGAATATCAGGATAGATTCTTTGGAGCATCTTAGAGACAAGATACCAACTATCCTATGCGACCTTGAGAAGATATATCCTCCAGCCTTCTTTGATGTGATGGTGCATTTGGCTGTTCATCTACCTGATGAGGCACTACTTAGAGGTCCAGTACAGTATGGCTGGATGTACCCTATTGAAAGGCGGCTAGGCACTTTCAAGGGCTATGTTAGGAACAGAGCTAGACCCGAGGGTTCCATTGCAAAGGCCTACATTGCTACAGAAGCGTTGACATTCTGCTCAAAATACATTGAAACAGCTGATCAGCTTAGCAAAGAGGTGGGTGAAGACAATCCCGGGCTCAATGTTTTCGGTTATTCTGTTCGAGTTACAGGGAAGAGTCGACAAGAGGACAACCCTAAAGATTTGGAAAAAATGGTTTGGTATGTGTTGAATAACTGTCCTGAGATACTACCTTATATCAAGTAAGTGTAGTACTGCAGCTTATACATCATAATCTACTAAACTTGCAGCACATTCTTATATATTTAGAAGTTTGACGCGATCACTATGTTGTGCAGCATCTACAAAGAGGAGTTACTGCCGCAAAATCCAAGAAACATTGACAAACTGGTTATGGCAGGATTTGTGAAATGGTTCAAGAACCATGTAAGCTTTTGAAGTGCACTGTCAGTTTTTTTAATATATTGAGTACATAAGATGATCAGCTTGTCTATTTTCTAACCATAGGTTAAGAAGATGCGGGAGGATGGGCAGGCAGTTGATGATGCCCTTTACTCACTAGCAATGGGCCCTGATACTCGGGTAAGACATTATGAATCTTGCGTTGTTGGAGATGTGCGCTACAACACCCTTGCACAAGACGAAGGCAGGAAGACACAAAACAGTGCCATCATGAGCACGGATACGTATGACAAAGAGACAACTGAAATGTATGCTAACATAACAGACATTATTCAGTTGAAGTATATCTCTAGTTTCGAGGATCATCGGTGTGTGGTTCTGTTGTGATGTCGTTGGTATAACCTATTTTCCAGGATCGCAAAACCCAGAGCTGATGATTATTTCAAATCCATCAATGTCAAGGCAGCGTACCAGACCAACGAGCCTTTTATTTTGGCAAATCAAGCAACACAGATATTTTTCTTGGAAGACACATTTGCACGTAGCAATGACTGGAGACTATTGCAAAGGTTTGAGCTGAGGAATTCGTTTAATGAAGTTGCACAACAAGATGATGCTTACACTGCTCCTGATGTACAAGATAACACAGATGTTCCTAATATCTTTGAGAACCATCACGTCAATGACGCCGGCGAAAAGATTGTCTGTCGTGCTATGGACATACAAGAGTTGATCAAGAAGAAGCCAACGTTCGAGGACGTTGAGGACGAAGAAGAAGATGACATCGTGGGGAATTACGATTCAGACTGATACACATGGCGAAGATGTTGACGCTACTGCTGCGGATGATGATTACATTGCTTTTGTCGTATTTGCCTGTCAGAAGACGTTTTTTATCTACTATGTGAAATTGTGTTTGCTATGACAACTGAAACCTGATGAATATGTTGTTTCGTATTTTGCTGTGAGAACATCACTTGTTATGTATGCTGATTTGTGTTTGGTGATTGTATGACAACTAAAACATGATGACATTGTTGTTTAGTTGTGCTCATATTTGGCTGTGAAACTTGAATTTGATGACATAGTTTTTTGTTTGACTGCAATTTGCTCGATGTCTTTGAGTGAGAACAAAGCTGACCCGACAGGGCCTCTGCTATTTATTTATTTATATGAGCAAAAGGGGATACCCCCTGATTTCCGTTAATAGAAATCATTAGATGTTCACAACACTACGCCCAGCATGCTACACATGTTTCATTCATTACTAGTTTCAGCAAAGTGCTCATGTCGTAGCCACTGAATACATCATGAGTGCTACATACACTGTAAATAAAGAGACAATCATCCTATAGAGCACATCGATTTTGCCCATTATCTTCACAAGCTCTTTCATCTCCTCATTGTTGTCAAGGCCGTTCAGCAGATGTTGCTTGGCCATGATCAGAGGAACTGCATCTTTAACCTTCTGCTTTGCATCTTCCTCTTCTGTCATTCCCTCAGTTACTTGTCCAACACCCCAACCTGCTGGTATTGGGATTCCTCGGCTAACCAAATAATCAGCGTAGTTGCATTCCCCCACATCAGCAACTTCCCAGAAATACAAATCACACGAATCTTCCCTTTTCTGCATGAATCAAATTGGTAGATCATCAACCAAACTATTAAAAAAAATCAGCAACTGAAAGCAGCAGAACAACACTTAAACATATTATTACCCCATGATTCGGGCATTTGTAGAAGACTCGGCCAGGGTTGCGGATTATGGTTGAGACGCGACGGATGACTCTGCGTGATTTGCAGCAGTGGCACCACACCAACGGCAGCGGGTTGCGATGAGCAATCGGCTGCGGTGCGCGTGCCGGCGAGGGTGTGATGAGACCCACAGGCTATGGTACGGGTTGTGACTTGGCGCATATCTGGTTGTTGTCTGCTGAAGAGCAGGTGGACGAGCAGCCAGCGGACACGGTTGCTGCGGCCAGAGCTTCTGATGCTAGGCAGAGTAAGTAGAGAAGAGGAGAAGCGAATGTTGGATATGTCAGTTTCATTACTTGCAGAGTAGCATAGCACCATATATAGTCATAGTCTAGGTTTGGATTGGAACCAGCTACAGGAGCACGTCTTTCTTTTTTCTAAAACTCGGCAACGTCTCATTACTGGTACACTAGCTTGTTCTGTACGCCTTCCCAAGTCTTTGATTTTCGTTGCCTTTTTTGCGAGGAAGGAAGGAGGAAAAAATTGAGAGTTCCTGGGACTCGAACCCAAGACCTCTCGGTTGAAAACCAAGGGTGCTAGTCACTTATGTGGCGAACGTTCCCTGTGGGGAGGACGGCAGACGAACGCATTTTCCTCACAGTTTTCTTCCTATATATAAAAAATTATGCAACTTGGTGTCCGCTTAGTCAACAAACGATTGTGCCAACCTTGACCGTTGGATTGATACTCAACGTCTGTCATGTTTCTTCAGTCTCTTCTTCCTCGAGCCGCCAAAGCCAAACCAGTGCCGGCGGGACCGCCTGCTCCCGCCTCCCACGGCTGGCTGTGATTTGCCCCGGCTCCTGTTCGTTCCCATCCGAGGCCTCACCATCGTCCTCCGCCTTGGTTCGCTCGCTGCGGCGTCGCCCTCCGGTGTTGTCAACATGGTCAACAACCGAGAGGAATAAGGAGATGACTGTACATGGTGAGGATGACAGTAGGGACCCAGCAGCGCGTAGAGTAATTTTGTTTTTCCGGGACAGAGAGGGGTATCAACTGGGTTATGCGGGACCCGTGGCCTGTATAGCCCAGGCTTTTATTTCATATGTTTAGCACATGACCAGCCCAGTTTGTTTTTCCTTTCTGAAAATTGCTAGCCAGCTATTTTGTTTTTTGCAGAATAACCAACGTAGGCCTACTTGCTTTTCTATGCCCTGCTAGGCCGGAAACCTTTCAAGACGAGGAGGGATGCATTTTGCCTAGAAAATGGGCTATAAGTAATAAGAAATGGGCTATAAGTAATAATAAATGGGCTGTAAAATGAAAAAATACAGCAAACAGACAATTAGTTCCAAAATGATGTTTTCTTTCGGATTTTGATATTTTAAATTTCATTCTTTTTGTGCGGGTAAAATTGCATTGAATTTAAATTAAGGTATATTTAGATTTAAAATTAATTTGAATCTGGCTAGAAATTTCAGGATGTATGCTGTTTGGGACAGATTTGGAGGCTGACTTGTGGGTCTACTAGGTTGACGTGTACTTTGGATTTGTCAACTTAGTCCACAAACGATTCTAGCAGCAGTGACCATTGGATGTTAATCCAACGGCCGTGCTGCTTCTTCAATATCTGATCTTCTTGCTCCAGCTACCCAAACCAGCTCTGGTGGGACTGCCTGCTCCTGCCTCCCATGGCCGTTTGTGCTGCCACACAGGCCGCACCGCCCCACCCTACTTCATTGCTGGCCAGGCCATTCCTCTACACACCCACACCTCCTATTATTTTCCGGCGATGGCAGCCGGACCAGTAAACCCTCGTACTCCCCACCGCGTGGGCAACCATTGCCGAGTCTTCCCCGGCTCCGTGTCGTTCCCTTCCTAGGCCTCGTCGTCGTCCACCGCCATGGTGCTCTCGGCGTGGCCTGGTCAACTTGGTCAACGAATGACATCCATCGTCCGTGGACTGTACATGCAAAATAATGATTCCTCCACCTGACAGCTGGCACCCACCGGAAGGGCCTCTGTATTTCGCGAAAAAAATGTTCCCCCCGCTGACATGTCGGACCCACCAGCTATATCTTCGCACGCAAGGAAGTGCCTCCTTATTATGCACAAAAAAATGAATACCCCCTGCTAGCAGGGACCCACCATAGTGGGAGGATGACTTGTGGGCCAACAAAGTTGATGGGGACGGAGGGCTTTGTCAACTTAGTCAATATGAACGATTCTAGCTCAAGTGACCGTACAATGTCCATCCAACGACCGTAATGCTTCTTCAACCTCTGGTCTTCTTGCTCCAGCCGCAAAAAGCAGCGCCAGTCATGCCGCATGCTCCTGCCTCCCGTGGCCGGCTGTGCTACCGCGGAGGCCTCACCGCCCCCTACTATTCCCACCGCTGGCCAGGCCCTGCGGCGATGGCAGCCTCACACCGCAACCGAACCAGTGAACCCTCGTACCCCTCTCCGCGCGGGCTTCCACTACCGCGTCTTCCCCGGCTCTGCGTCGTCCCCTTCCTAGGCCTCGCCGTCGTCCACCGCCATGGTGCTCACCGCGCGGCGTGGTCAACATGGTCAAGGAACGACTTCCATCGGAAGAGTACTGCACGTGGAGAGGCTGACAGCTGGGTCCACGGCCACAGCCCAGTTTTTTGTGATTTGCCAAGTAAGTCGCTTTGTCATGCCTATTGGGCTGCAAACCTTTCAAGACGAGGAGAGCTTTCATTCGGCTGGCCAAGAAAATGGCCCATCAGTAATGAGAAATGGGATGTACATTTTTAAAACACATCAGACCGGCAATTAGTTTCAAATATCTTTTTTTCATTTCAAGATTTTAAATTACATTAATTTTTATGCGTGGAGAATTTGTTGGATTTTATATTGATATAAATTTATTTTTAAAATTAGTTTGAATGTGAGTCGAAATTTCGGGATTAAAAACAGTTCAGACCGCACCGAAATATGCAAAATTTCGTATAATTTTTTAACCGTCGCCACAATTTGGGCTGTAATGCTAACAAAAAGAATATGGGCTCCAAAAAAACCTTAAGAATTAGCAAATGGGCTGAAAATTATTAGAAATAATGGCAAATGGGTTGTATGCTATTTTCCACAAACTTGAGGCTTTCCTAAAAAAAGGTTGACACACAAGCAGTGACTGTTGGATGTCCATCCAACGGCCGTCGTGCTTCTTCAATCTCTGCTCTTCCTGCTCCAGCCGCTCAAACAAGCGCCGGCAGGACTGCCTGCTCCCTCCACCCCGCGGCCGGCTGTGCTGCCGCGCAGGCCTCACCGCCCCACCATACTCCCATCGCTGGCCTAGCCATCCCTCTACTCACCCACACCTGCTGTTATTCTCCGGCGACGGCAGACGAACCAGTAAACCCTCGTACGGTCGTACTCCCCTCCGCGTGGGAAACAACTCCTGAGTCTTCCTTGCCTCCGTGTCGTTCCCTTCCTAGGCCTCCCCGTCGTCCACCGCCCTGGTGCTCTCGGCGCGGCCTGGTCAACATGGTCAACGACCGACATGCATCTGAAGTGGACTGTACGTGGAGAGGCCGACAGTTGGGTCCATAGCCGCACGCAAGGAAATGCCTCCTTATTACGCGCAAAATAATGATTCCTCCACCTGACATCAGGGACCCACCGAAAGGGCCTCTGTATTTCGCAAAAAAAATGTTACCGCCGCTGACAGCTCGGACCCACCAGCTATATCTTCGCACGCAAGGAAGTGCCTCCTTATTACGCACAAAAAAATGAATACTCCCCCTGTTAGCTGGGACCCAGTATAGTGGCAGGCTGACTTGTGGGCCTACTAAGTTGACGGGGACGGAGGGCTTTGTCAACTTAGTCAATATGCATGATTCTAGCTCCAGTGACAGTACGATGTCCATCCAACGGCCGTAGTGCTTCTTCAACCTCTGGTCTTCTTGCTCCAGCCGCCCAAACCAACGCCGGTCGTGCCTCGTGCTCCTACCTCCCGTGGCCGGCTGTGATGCGACGGAGGCCTCACCGCCCCCTACTACTCCCACCGCTGGCCAGGCCATCCCTCTACTCACCCACACCCCCTGTTACTCTGCGGCGACGGCAACCTCACACCGCAGCGAACCAGTGCCCTCGTACTCCTCTATGCGTGGGCATCCACTGCCGCGTCTTACCCGGCTCCGCGTCGTCCCCTTCCTAGGCCTCGCCGTCGTCCACCGCCTTGGTGCTCTCGGCGCGGCGTGGTCAACGTGGTCAAGGAACGGCTTCCATCGGACGTGGACTGTACATGAAGACGCTGACAGCTGGGTCCACGGCCGTAGCAAGGAAGTGCCTCCTTATTACGTGCAAAATAATTATTGCTCCACCTGATAGCGGGGACCCACCGGACGGGCCACCGTATTTCACCTCCCTGACTGCTGGGACCCACCAGCTACATCTTTGCACGCAAGGAAGTGCCTGACAGTTGGGACCCAGCTGGTCGAAGCGTACGTAGCGTTGTCATTCTGGTCGCGAACGTGTACATACATATATACTGGTGGATGTAGAGGCGCGCACGTGTCCTAGTAGAGGCGGCCAGGGTGCAGGAAAGAAAATATGGCCACGTATGTGTACATACGGGCGGGGTCTCGAACGCCTACTTGCGCATACGTATGGCGAGGGCTCGTTGACATGGCTGGGTCAGAACGGAGAAATAGCGTCGTCGTCATGTTCATGGGGAGGCAACAGAATGCATCGTGTTCATGGGGAGGCAACGGAATGCGTCGTGTTCATGGGGAGCCAACGGAATGCGCCGTGTTCATCGGGAGGCAACGGGACGCGTGGGAGCCAACCGGCTGGGTCGGAACGGAATGCGTGTTCGTGTTCATCGGGAGGGCTTGGACGGAACAGGCGGTGGAAACGAGGCCTGGCGTACCGCACAACGGAGGAAACGGACCTCCTACGTTCGGAATGGGGTCCTGTTGATCGGGAGGGGTCTGGCGTACCGCAAAATGGAGGAAACGGACCTCCTACGGTCGAAACGGGGGTCCTGTTCATCGGGAGGGGTGTGGCGTACCGCAAAACAGATGAAACGGACCTCCTACGGTCGAAACGCGGGCCCTGTTCATTGGGAGGGGTGTGGCGTACCGCAACACGGGACTCCATGGGATACTGTTCATCTCCACCGTCGACCTCCTCTAGCCTCCACCTGTGACTGTTCATCCACGGGCTCCTGTTCATCCAGCCTCCACCGCGGGCTACTCCACAGGCTACTGTTCAACCAGCCCTCTCCACGGGCTCCTGTTCAACCACCCCTCCATGGGCTACTGTTCATCCTGCCCTCCACCGTCTACTGTTCATCCAGCCCTCCACGGGGTCCTGTTCATCCAGCCCTCCACGGGGTCCTGTTCATCCAGCCCCAACCGGCTCGATCGATCGGGGTCTTGTTCATCTAGAGGCAACACCACGAGGTCCTATTCATCCACCCCCACCGGGAACTGTTCATCCAACCCCCCCCCCTCCGCAACGCTCACTGTTCATCCAGAGGCAGCATCGATCGGTTTCAGTTAGCAGCAGTAGCGAAGGAATCGCTCGATTGGGTTCAGTTAACAGCCATCGATCGATCACTCGGGTTCAGTAACGCGTAGACTGCAGTGCAATCGCTCGGGTTCAGTTAGAGCCAACGCCTCACACACGCGCGCGTACGTGTACGAGAGAAACGTGCATCGCTCGGCCCCCGACCTCCCACCGTAATCGGGAACTCCCTGAAATTATCCTCGCCCTCGCTTCTACCACGGTTTTTTCCGTCAGGACGGCCCAAAGAATGTCATGCAGCTGCGTCTCCGGCCCGCCCAGGACGAAACGCCCATTTTCTGTCATGATTTTTTTGTCATAGAAGTAGGAGCCCACCACATCTATGATGATACCGGGTTGTCACAATTATCGTCATAGAAGTGTCATATGTATGATAGAAAAAATTTCATTTGGCCCAAAATGTCACGGATGTGTCTTTTTTTGTAGTGTATTCCTTTTCTTCGAAACCCTGAAATAGGCAAAAAAAACAGCAATTCTGGGTTGGGCCTCCGGTTAATAGGTTAGTCCCAAAAATAATATAAAAGTGGATAATAAAGACCAATAATGTCCAAAACAATAGATAATATAGCATGGAGCAATCAAAAATTATAGATACATTGGAGATGTATCAGCATCACGTCTGTGACAAGTAGACCGACTCATGCCCGCATCTACTAATATTACTCCACACATAGACCGCTATCCAGCATGCATCTAGAGTATTAAGTTCATAAGAACAGAGTAACGCATTAGGTAAGATGACATGATGTAGAGGGATAAGCTCGAGCAATATGATATAAACCCCATCTTTTTATCCTCGATGGCAACAATACAATACGCGTCGTTTCCCTTTCTGTCACTGGGATCGAGCACCGCAAGATTGAAACCAAAGCTAAACACTTCTCTCATTGCAAGAAAGATCAATCTAGTAGGCCAAACCAAACTGATAATTCGAAGAGACTTGCAAAGATAACCGATCATACATAAAAGATTTCAGAGAACAATCAAATATTGTTCATAGATAGACTTGATCATAAACCCACAATTCATCGGATATCAACAAACACACCGCAAAAAGAGTTACATCGAATAAATCTCCAAGAAGATCGAGGAGAACTTTGTATTGAGATTCAAAGAGAGAGAGGAAGCCATCTAGCTAATAGCTATGGACCCGAAGGTCTGAAGTAAACTACTCACACATCATCGGAGGGGCCATGGAGTTGATGTAGAGGCCCTCCGTGATCGATGCCCCCTCCGGCGGAGCTCCGGAAAAGGCCCCAAGATGGGATCTCCTGGGTACAGAAGGTTGCGGCGGTGGAAATAGGGTTTTGTGGTGCTCATGGATGTTTTCGAGGTATATGAATATATATTTGGAGGAAGAAGTAGGTCGGTGGAGCCACGAGGGGCCCATGAAGCGGGAGGGCGCACCCCCCTGCCTCGTGGCCACCTTGTTGGTTGCTTGATGTCTACTCCAAGTCCTCTGGATCATGTTTGTTCCAAAAATAACTCTCCCGAAGGTTTCATTCTGTTTGGATTCCATTTGATATTCCTTTTCTGCGAAACACTGAAATAGGCAAAAAAAATAGCAATTTGCACTGAGCCTTGGCTTAGTAGGTTAATCCCGAAAATAATATAAAGTGTAAAATAAAGCCCATTAACATCCAAAACAGATAATATAATAGCATGGAACAATCAAAAATTATAGATATGTTGGAGACGTAGCATGGAGTAGATCAATTCCCATATTTTCTTGGTTTGCTTCAACTTGATTTCAACGCAAGCCCTTTTTGTTTACCCCACCGAGCTCCACCAAAAACCGAAGCTAGTTCTTTGATCCCTATCTTTCAATCACTTTAACACATCTGGGAGAAGCACAATCTGATGTGAACTCATAAGAACTTTGGTGAGTAAGAGGTGAGGTTGTGTGATTCCACAAAATTATCCTATTCTGCTTTTGGCCTTACTAACATGGCAGGATCTAGATCGAGTGTTCATGGAGAAAACCATGGGGAAGAAGATGCCCCGGTCACACGTGCTGATTTTCAGGAATTACGGAACATGGTTTGAGACCTTGGAAGGATGTTTCATGAGCGTCTTTGAGCAGGTGGTGATGGTGTTCAACACCAACAATACCCTGTTTCTCATGAAGTGCAGCAAACAAGACATGCTCAAGGGCATGATGTTGTTCCTCGTGGGCGTGTCACTACTCCTCAAGCAGCGCAACAAGAAGGACATGCTCGAGTGCATGGTGTTTCTTCTCGTGGGCGTGACACTGCTGCTCCTGAAATGCGGCAAGGGTGGCATGCTCCAGGGCAAGCTACTACTGCCCCTAGGCGTGTCGTTGCTGCTCATGAATCGCAGCAAGGATGTCATGGTCTACGGCAAAGTTATGGCACCCGTCGGCACACCGACGACCCACCGCAAAGCATGACCGTGGTTGACGAACTGACTCCAGTGATTCATAGCCCATGTTCACCTAAGAAGCTCACTCATAATGTTGGCATCTCAACCACCACCACTATCCCAACATCCAGGAAACATGTAACACAAATTCCATGTGAGGAAGAGAGTCCACAATCCACAATCCCACAACTTGAGAGTGATAAGAAAAGCAAGCTGAGTGACTCCACCAAAAGTGAGCAAGGGTGTCCACTTTCAAAAATCCCACCACTTGAGAGTGAAAAGTTACATGAGTTGGGTGATTCCACCAAATGTGAGGAAGAGTGTCTAGTTTCCACAATTCCATATATTGAGAGTGATAAGAAAAGTGAGGCGAGTGAGTCCACTAAATGTGAGGTTGAGATTTTTCAACAAGAGAATAGCAAGATGAGTGATCCACCACCATGGGAAATTAGTAGTCCACCAAATTAAAAGAGCGAGGAAAATTCAATAACTAACCTTTCACAAAGTTCTTTTTCTTTGCAATATGTGCAGGTGCAAAAGACGTCCCTATCACCTCTCTTACAACGATGGGAGATTGAGATCCAAGAACAAATATGGAGGACATGGAGTACCACTACACAAGGTCCGTGTGTGAAGATTGATTTTCATAAAGGAATTCAAGTACTCGATGAGGTAAAACAAAAAGGATCTTCCATTTTGATGGACCCCGAGGTATGCACATATGAACTCCTGAAACATTGGCGAAACGAAATACGAGAAAAATTACTGGGAACATCCGTTAGCATGCCATTAATCCATCAATATAATTTTTTGCACCTTGAAGACAAAACAAAGGAGTTGGCAAACTTGAGATCCACGCAAAAATGTTCAAGTTTTTCTTTCCCTAGTTATTTTGTAGTGTCCTCGTGCTACAATTTTGTAGACCGAGTGAAGTCAAGGACGACTTTTCTCCAAGAGAGGGAGGATGATATGGACATGCTCATAATTGGTTATAAATTTGTTCTCCGTGAAAATATTTGCTGGAAGGAACTCCTAAGTCGAACAAAATATCATGTTTGCATCGTCCATGTGATAGCAAAGTTGAAAACTAAAATTCTCTATATCATGAAACCTTTGCATTATGAATTGGTATTGCCATGCTTTCCTTTGTGTGATGACCAGGTAGAGTCGAGGACAACTCCTTTTCAAGAGAGGGGGGATGATGAGGACATCTCGATCATTGAAATAACACAAATCATCCCTGAAGAAACTCTAAGTTGTGACAAACAAGTATATGATCAGACGCAACAAAATTCAAAGGTGAAAACTACAAATGAGGATTGCATCATTTCTTTGCATGGATATTATCTACTTCCCTTCTACTTATATTTTGCAGATCAAAGAGAGTCGAGGACGACTCTTCATCAAGGGAGGGAGGATGATGAGCACATGGGTACATCATCCATGACATTTCAGAAAAGTGCACAATTTAGTTGGAAAGAATTACTAAGCTGAATCAAGCAAACACATGGCCAGGTGAACGCTAACTTAAGTTCATACTATAATCTTGAATACATGGCTGCACTTTCATCTCCATTGTTGTTGGTTGAATTTAGGTATCACATGGAATAAGTTCATCTATCTTGCCACTCAAAACATTAATTTCTTCTATTGCATGAACATTTTTACTAGTACATCTTTCGATGTGCCATTGAGAATAATTAACCATAATATTATCTAGGAGTTTGGTAGCTTCTCCTAAAGTGATTTCCATAAAAGTGCCTCCCGCGGCTGAATCTAAAAGATTTCTAGAAGAAAAATTCAATCCAACATAAAAAATTTGTATGATCATCCATAAATTCAAACCATGAGTAGGGCAATTGTGAATCATTAGTTTTCATCCTCTCCCAAGATTGTGCAACATGCTCATGATCTAGTTGCTTAAATTTCATAATATCGTTTCTAAGAGAGATGATCTTAGTGGGAGGAAAATACTTAGAGATAAAAGCATCTTTCCACTTGTTCCAAGAATCAATACTATTTTTAGGCAAAGACTAAAACCAAGTTTTAGCACGATCTCTAAGCGAAAATGGGAATAGCTTCAATTTAGCAATATCATTATCCACATCTTTCTTCTTTTGCATATCACACAAATCAACAAAGTTGTTTAGATGGGTAGCGGCATCTTCACTAGAAAGGCCGGAAAACAGATCTTCCATGACAAGATTCAGCAAAGCATTATTAATTTCACAAGATTCAACATCGGTAAGAGGAGCAATCAGACTGCTAATAAAATCAATGTTGTTGGTATTAGAAAAGTCACAAGATTTAGTATTATCTTGAGCCATGGTGACAAACAATCCAACACACAAGCACACAAGAGGCAAGCGAAAAGAGACGAACTGGAAAAGAGAAGGGGAACGGAAAAAAGGGTGAATAAAAAGGCAAGGGTGAAGTGGGGGAGAGGAAAACGAGAGGCAAATGGCAAATAATGTAATGCGAGGGATAAGAGTTTGTGATGTGTACTTGGTATGTATTGATTTGTGCGTAGATCGGCAACGGCACCAGAAATCCTTATTGCTACCTCTTGAGCACTGCGTTGGTTTTCCTTGAAGAGAAAGGGTGATGCAGCAAAGTAACATAAGTATTTCCCTCAGTTTTTGAGAACCAAGGTATCAATCCAGTAGGAGACTACACGCAAGTCCCTCGTACCTACACAAACAAATAAGAACCTCGCAACCAACGCGATAAAGGGGTTGTCAATCCCTTCACGGTCACTTATGAGAGTGAGATCTAATAGAGATGATAATGATAAGATAAATATTTTTGGTATTTTTATGATATAGATTGAAAGTAAAGATTGAAACATAAATGGTGCTAGAAATAACTTGTTGACAGGAGATTAATATAATGGAGAATAGACCCGGGGGCCATAGGTTTCACTAGTGGCTTCTCTCAAGATAGCATAACTATTACGGTGGGTGAAAAAATTACTGCCGAGCAATTGATAGAAAAATGAATAATTATGAGAATATCTAGGCATGATCATGTATATAGGCATCTGCTACCTCTTGAGCACTGCATTAGTATTTCCCCGAAGAGGAAGGGATGATGCAGCAGAGTAGCGTAAGTATTTCCCTCAGTTTTTGAGAACCAAGGTATCAATCCAGTAGGAGGCTACATGCGAGTCCTTCGTACCTGCACAAAACAAATAAATCCTCGCAACCAACGCGATAAGGGGTTGTCAATCCCTACATGGCCACTTACAAGAGGGAGATCTCATAGATATGATAAGATAATATTTTTGGTATTTTTATGATAAAGATGGAAAGTAAAATAAAAGCAAAATAAATAACTAAGTATTGGAAGATTAATATGATGAAGATAGACCCGGGGGCCATAGGTTTCACTAGTGGCTTCTCTCAAGAGCATAAGTATTCTACGGTGGGTGAACGAATTACTGTTGAGCAATTGACAGAATTGAGCATAGTTATAACAATATCTAGGCATGATTATGTATATAGGCATCACGTCCGAGACAAGTAGACCGACTCCTTCTTGCATCTACTACTATTACTCCACTCATCGACCGCTATCCAGCATGCATCTAGAGTATTAAGTTCATAAGAACAGAGTAACGCATTAGGTAAGATGACATGATGTAGAGGGATAAACTCATGAAATATGAAGAAAACCCCATCTTCTTATCCTCGATGGCAACAATACAATACGTGCCTTGCTGCACCTACTGTCACTAGGAAAGGACACCGCAAGATTGAACCCAAAGCTAAGCACTTCTACCATTGCAAGAAAGATCAGTCTAGTAGGCCACACCAAACTGATAATTCGAAGAGACTTGCAAAGATAACCAATCATACATAAAAGAATTCAGAGAAGATTCAAATATTGCTCATAGATAGACCTGATCATAAACCCACAATTCATCGATCTCAACAAACACACCGCAAAAAGAAGATTACATCGAATAGATCTCCAAAAGAGAGGGGGAGAACATTGTATTGAGATCCAAAAATAGAGAAGAAGGCATCTAGGTAATAACTATGGACCTGTAGGTCTGAGGTGAACTACTCACACTTCATCGGAGGGGCTATGGTGATGATGCAGAAGCCCTCCGTGATGGATACCCCCTCCGGCGGAGCTCCGGAACAGGCCCCAAGATGGGATCTCGTGGATACAGAAAGTTGCGGCGGTGGAATTAGGGTTTTGGATCTGTATCTGATTGTTTGGGGGTACGTAGGTATATATAGGAGGAAGGAGTACGTCAGTGGAGCAACAGGGGGCCACGAGGGTGGAGGGCGCGCCTAGGGGGGTAGCGCCCCCCCCCCCTACCTCGTGGCCTCCTCCCTTGTTTCTTGACATAGGGTCCAAGTCCCCTGGATCATGTTCGGTGAGAAAATCACGTTCCGTAAGGTTTCATTCCGTTTGGACTCCGTTTGATATTCCTTTTCTTCGAAACCCTGAAATAGGCAAAAACAGCAATTCTGGGCTGGGCCTTCGGTTAATAGGTTAGTCCCAAAAATAATATAAAAGTTGATAATAAAGCCCTATAATGTCCAAAACAGTAGATAATATAGCATGGAGCAATCAAAAATTATAGATACGTTGGAGACGTATCAAGCATCCCCAAGCTTAATTCCTGCTCGTCCTCGAGTAGGTAAATGATAAAAACAGATTTTTTGATGCGGAGTGCTACTTGGCATAATTTTAATGTAATTCTTCTTAATTGTGGTATGAATATTTAGATCCGAAAGATTCAAGATAAAAGTTAATATTGACATAAAAACAATAATACTTCAAGCATACTAACTAAGCAATTATGTCCTCTCAAAATAACATGGCCAAAGAAAGTTCATCCCTACAAAATCATATAGTTTAGTCATGCTCCATTTTCGTCGCACAAGAATGCTCTCATCATGCACAACCCCGATGACAATCCAAGCAATTGTTTCATACTTTAGTAATCTCAAACCTATAAACTTTCACGCAATATATGAGCTCGAGCCATGGATATAGCACTATGGGTGGAATAGAATATAATGATGGGGGTTATGTGGAGAAGACAAAAAAGGAGAAAGTCTCACATCAACGAAGATAATCAATGGGCTATGGAGATGCCCATCGATTGATGTTAATGCAAGGAGTAGGGATTGCCATGCAACGGATGCACTAGAGCTATAAATGTATGAAAGCTCAACAAAAGAAACTATGTGGGTGTGCATCCGACTTGCTTGCTCACGAAGACCTAGGGCACTTGAGGAGGCCCATTGTTGGAATATACAAGCCAAGTTCTATAATGAAAAATTCCCACTAGTATATGAAAGTGAATAAACAAAAGACTCTCTATCATGAAGACTATGGTGCTACTTTGAAGCACAAGTGTGGAAAAAGGATAGTAGCATTGTCCCTTCTTTATATTTTTTCTTTTCTTTTTTTATTTGTCCTTTCTTTTTTTGGCCTTTCTCTTTTTTTATTTGGGACAATGCTCTATTAGTTTTGAGATATGGAGGTAATAATATCATGAAGCATCAAACTTCTCTTAGTATTCAAAACACTCATAAGAAAATTTTATTCATCTTGAACACCTAGCATATTAGGATTATTTAAGCAAATTACCATGCTATTTAAGACTCTAAAAATAATCTAAGTGAAGCATGAGAGATCAATAGTTTCTATAAAACAAATCCACCACCGTGCTCTAAAAGATATAAGTGAAGTACTAGAGCAAAACTATATAACTCAAATGATATAAGCGAAGCACATAGAGTATTCTAACAAATTCCAAATCATGTATAGCTCTCTCAAAAGGTGTTGTAACACCCACGATGCGGCTATATCTCCCACGTGTCGGAGGATGACTTAGAGGCATAGCCGCATAGTAGGCATGTCGCAAGAGGGGTAATCTTTACACATCCCATGTACTGAATAAGAAAGGGATAAAGAGTTGGCTTATAATCGCCACTTCACACAATACATTAAAATAGCATTACGTCATCCATATAAAATCAAGGTCCGACTATGGAACCAAATAAAGAAAGACAACCCCTAATGCTAGATCCCCGATCGCCCCAACTGGGCTCCACTACTGATCAACTGGAAACGAAACAACACAACGAACACGATCTTCATCGAGCTCCTCCTTGAGCTCGGTTGTGTCACCTGCACAGTTATCATCGGCACCTGCAACTATTTGAAGTAATCTGTGAGTCACGGGGACTCAGCAATCTCACACCCTCGCGATCAAGACTATTTAAGCTTATGGGTAGGAAAAGGTAGTGAGGTGGAGCTGCAACAAGCACTAGCATATATGGTGGCTAACTTACGCAAATGAGAGCGAGAAGAGAAAGCAAAGAACGATCGTGAACTAGAAGTGATCAAGAAGTGATCCTGAAACTACTTACGTTCAAACATAACTCCAAAACTGTGTTCACTTCCTGGACCCCGCCGAGAAGAGACCATCACGGCTACACACGTGGTTGATGCATTTTAATTAAGTTAAGTGTCAAGTTCTCTACAACCGGATATTAACAAATTCCCATCTACCCATAACTGCGCGCACGGCTTTCGAAAGTTCAAAACCCTGCATGGGTGTCCCAACTTATCCCATCACAAGCTCTCACGGTCAACGAAGGATATTCCTTCTCCCAGGACAACCCGACCAGACTCGGAATCCCGGTTACAAGACATTTTGACAATGGTAAAAAAAGACCAGCAAGACCACCCGCTATGCTGACAAATCCTGATAGGAGCTGCACATATCTCGTTCTCAGGGCACACCGGATAAGCTAAGCGTACAGGAGCCAACGTAACCCAAGTTGCCAAGGGACGGCCCTGCACAGTGCTCTAGTTTGGACCAACACTCAGAGGAGCACTGGCCCGGGGTTTAAAATAAAGATGACCCTCGGGCTCCGGAAACCCGTGGGAAAAAGTCTTAGGTGGCAAATGGTAAAACCAAGGTTGGGCCTTGCTGGAGGAGTTTTATTCAAGGCGAACTGTCAAGGGGTTCCCATTATAACCCAGCCGTGTAAGGAACGCAAAATCAAGGAACATAACAACGGTATGACGGAAACTAGGGCGGCAAGAGTGGAACAAAACACCAGGCATAAGACCGAGCCTTCCACCCTTTACCAAGTATATAGGTTCATTAAAGTAAACAAGATATAATAATGATATCCCAACAATAATCATGTTACAACAAGGAACAAACTCCATCTTCACCTCCAACTAGCAACGCTATAAGAGGGGCTGAGCAAAGCGGTAACATAGCCAAACAACGGTTTGCTAGGAAAGGTGGGTTAGAGGCTTGACACGGCAATATGGGAGGCATGATAAAGCAAGTGGTAGGTATCACGTCATAGCAAAAGAGCGAGCAACTAGCAAGCAAAGATAGAAGTGATTTCGAGGGTATGGTCATCTTGCCTGAGATCCCGCAAGGAAGAAGAACGAGTCCATGAAGAAGGCGAACCAACGTAGTCGAACGAATCCTCACAACTCCAGAACGAAACCGAAGCTAACGAGAGAAGCAACTCGGAAAGAAGCAAGCAACATAGTAAACAACCACCACATAAACATGGCATGATGCACAACCAAGTATGATGCATGTCCGGTTTAAAGAGGCATCGCATGGCAAAGTGCACAAGCAAAACTACAAGTTAAGTGGATCTTAATATGCAACAAGTTGCATATTGACGAAACACCACACCAAGTTATTTAGTTCGATCTTGTTTATGTGCCCAACAATATTAAATGTTGATTAACATGGCAAGAGGTGAAGCATAATAAAACTACCTAACTAGGCAAGTTTAAATGAGGCCGGAAACAACAAACAACCATTCCGGAAAATCCTCATGAGCATATATTAGATTTCATACTGTTCTGCCCTAAACCCAATTTTAGAGTTTTTAAACATGCAAAGTAAAGCCACCATGTTAAACTAGGCATTTTTCTACCCCATTTACATATAAAGTTTATTTAAAATGGACTACGGTTATTAAGTTATGGATTAAGGCATTTTAACATGGCATCTGGACAAAATTAGACAAACAACATTTTAAACATTTTAAACATAGATGAAAGTGGCATATTATGAACCTACACAAAATTCTAAGCATTTAACATATAGATATCATATTAAACCGGTGCACGGTTGATGAGTTATTAAATGCATGAAGTCTAGGGGGCTTTCTGCAAAACTATTTTACTGGAATAATTAGGAAATTTGCTGGAGTGAAAAAACACAGTCGGGCTGAAACTGGACAAGAAGCCCAACAGAGGAAAAAAAGGAGGGGCGCTGGGGTGGCCTCACCATGGGCATCGACCCATCTACTGAGGTGGTGGTAGAGGCAGGCGCGTCTAGCGGAATGCTGGCTGGGCCGACTTGGCGCTGGATGGCCCAGATGTCCGAGGCGGGGAGGCTACGGGCGTCGCTCTCTGTTTGATAGAAACACAGAGGAGCCGTGGCACTGGAGCTCGCGACGCTGGTTCGCGAGGGACTCCGGCGAAGCGGAGAGGCATGGGACGGACACGGGAAAGCGAGGGAGGCTCGGATCCTCCAGATCCGGTGGCGCTCGGCTTGTGGAGGCCGGCAGCGAGCTAGACAACCATGGAAGCTACTGTTGTCTGAAGAAAAAAACAGAGAAGGTCAGAGGGCAAACAAGGGAAGAAGAGGAACCGCGGGGACATGGCAAGGGCGCGATGGCCTGAGGAGAACCTACGGTTCAGCAGCGAAGAGGCCAGGAAGAGAGCGGGTCTGTGCGCGTGCGGTCGAGGGGCGCGGTCAACGCAGGCAAGGGATCAGGCGGTTCTTGGCGCTGGCCTCGTCCTATCGCTCGAAGCAGAGGAAGCCAGCAGGTGCGGGACTTGGCAGTCAAGGCGAACAGGAGGGGCGGTGAGGACGACCTGTTGGTGCTGTTTGCCGGCGGGACGACGGCGAGGGAGGAGCAAGGTGGCGGTGTGGGCGACGAGATGGAGATCGAGGACGGCTCGGTGCAGGGGCATGCTCCTGTGAACAAACGCAGAGAGCGACAGAGTTTAGAGAGGAGAGACAACGAGAAGAAACGGAAAGAAAAGGCAAGGGCCAGGGGACGGCCTGATGGTTCGGTCACCGCCAACGGCGGGTGCTGGTCTAATCTGGCGGCGCGGGGTCCTGGAGGTGAGGCTTAGGCAAGCTTAGCACGAGGCAGAGGATGGGTCAACGCGCGACGGCGCGTCTTGTCACTTGGTGCAGGGTGAAGTAGAGGGCTCGAGGAGTAGCGACGGGCGCGTAGAGGAGGAGCGGTGCCGAGGCTTGCCAACTGCTACTGTTACCGCAGCGATGAGGCAGCGAGGCGAGGGAGGTGAGACGACGAATACCTTGGCACGCCATGGCTGGAAGAAGGCCTCGCGGTGAAGAACCCCGAGAAACAGTGAACGGGGCGACGACGGGCTCCCTCGGGAGGCGCAGGCATGGCGCCCGTCCAGATAGAGTGCCGGCAGGCGGGGGCTTGCTGTGGAGATCGAGCAGAGGAGGCATGGCCTCGGGCTCGAGGAGGGAGCAAGCTACGGTTTGATATGGTTGCTGATGAAGAAGACAGGAAGGAGGCGAGCATGGATCGAGAGGAGTTGAGTGCTTCAGGAGGAAAGGAAGGTGGATCTGGTTGGTGGATTGACTAGATGGATGGATCGAGGGGATGGCTGGCTACGAGATGGATCTAGGAAGATCCCGAGGTGGAAGAGGAGTGGGTAGTTGGCTGGCGGCGGCGACGGGAGGGATGGGACAGCTCTCCTTGAATTTAGGGTTGGTGATTATTTATAGCAGATGGATTTAGGTTAGGGCTACCTCGTCCCTCCGATCGTAATCGGACGGTCGAGGAATAAATAGGTAGGGAGTTCAAAAAGAAAAACAGAGATATTTTATAGACGTTTGGGAATGATCCGACTCCAACGGTGACGACTGTCCGGGTTGGGTCCGGGACAGTTTTCGGACGTGCGAGAGGGGTCTATGCATTGCGCAAAGAGGGGTAAGCTGGGCCTAGGTGGACTATGTAGAAGGCCATGGGCTGAGAGGAGAGAAGAAAAGTGCAGCCCGACAAGGTGTTCGGAGACCGAAAGCGTCCGACGTGTGACCGGCCATACTGCCGTTATAGATACCTGTTGGGGCATCAAACAGACTCCAAATGCGATGAAACTTGATAGGCGGTCCGTCTACACTATAATAAGACCACACGCCAACTTTCATCCCATTCTGAGAACATTTTCCGGCCACCTATAAAATAATATTTCGGACATGCCACGGGCGCATGCGAGTGTGGTTGGACTCAGAATGGACAACGGACGGAGCTGGGGAAACCCAGACGGATGCAAGTTTTCAAAAACATGATGATGCAATGCACATGATGACATGATGAAAAGCAACATGCAAGCAAATGACATGGCAACGCCGGCGAATAACTGGAAGACACCAGGCGCATCGGGCTCGGGGCGTCACAACACTCCACCACTACAAGAGGATCTCGTCCCGAGATCTAGGATGGCACCGGAGGGAAACGGAAGAAGACGATAAGAGGTAAAGCTAAGTTGCTTCTTTGACAACCGAGTGAAACCAAATAACCTTGCGAGGTTGAACAAATTGAAAGAAAGTATATAGCGGAGATTAACAAAGTTGAAAACACTTCGTTAGAAAAGAGGAACAAGGAACATTACTAGAACCCCGTGGTTGAAAGACATGAGGAAAAGGGTTGCAATGGGCAATAAGTACATGCAAGAACTCCGGATGAAATGAGAAACAAGGAACGATAAGGATCAATTACGACAACACTCCGGTTAGAAATGGAAGGCAACAATATGAACTTGGCAAAATTAAAGCACTTGGACGAGGCTCTGGTTAGAAGAGGAATGATAGACACAACACTCCGGTTAAAACAAGATAGAGAAGGAATAAGAATGATATAATTTGGACAGCACTCCGACTGCAAATGGAAGGAATTAACAAGAACTTGACAATATGAGAGTATGCTTGAAAAGAGGACATGACACTCTGGTCAAATGGATAAGCATGAAAAGAACACGATCCTCACCATTCGAGATGATGAGAGAAAAGAGCAACATCACAATGCCTTCGGAACGAAAGAATAGAAGTTGAATCGTTGGAAAGGAAAGAATTGAGAAGAAAATGACAACTTCTGCCACAAATGAGCTTGGAAAACACCCTTCCAAGAAGGTTATAATGGAATTGTTGGAAAAAAACCAACAACGAAAAGAGTAAGCTTGTCGTGGGCTTATGGAAAACATCTCAAAACGGAGGTGAAATTTTTCCAGTAACAAAAACGATAGATTGGATTGATATGAACAAGGTGACGAGAAACTTATTTCACCGGGAGGATAAATGAAGGACTTGGATCATTTATAAGCACCATAAATAGCAACAATCCTTAGGGAAGGCTTTAGGTGAAACATGACACAATATAACTCCAACGAAGAGATTGATGGGTTGCAAAGGATCTCATGAACGAATTGAAAATGATGGGTTTAAAATATCGCATTCTTATCAACTTCTGAATCATGAAACATGAAGGGAAATTGTCAAGAGTGACATAACACCACCTCAAAAGATAAGATAGAAAGAATTGCACTTCGGAAGGCAAGCTGAAGAATGCTTGAACTCCTCAAACAAAACATGTGTTGGGCACCATGTTTATTTTTAGAGTAAGCTTGGTGAAACTTAAGTCCGAGAGAAATCTAGAAGAACAATTGAAGAATGAAAATTAATCCTCACCATGTAGAGCCTCCATGAAGGACTCTGATAATAAAAGGATGATATAAAGAAGAGAAGTTGAAAACACAAGGTGAATCCTTGCAATGATTTAGATGAATCTTCGTGGTGATATACTTGAGAGAGCTTGGAACTCCGGGAAAAGAAAAGATGAAACAATTGAAACCGAGAATTTTTTTGATGAACCTCCGGAATAAGGAATGAATTGAATTTACTCGATGAAACAAGAATAAGAATTACCTTATGCTTATCCCTCACCAATTTAGATTGATGACAAGCAACGGATTTGGCATACTACTTATTTTCGTAGAAAGGATTAAGAGAGGTATAGCGCAAACTTGGGAAAATCTTCAATGAACCGCCGGTAGGATTGAAACAATGAATGAATCTGTATGATAATGAAGGAGAAGAACTCTTGAACGAACCACCGTAACAATAGAAAATTAAAGTAACCAAAGCACAAATCACTGGGAAGAATTAGCAAAAGAACGAAGATGCTAGAGAGAATTTAGATACAAGTGAACGCAGAGATCATGAACTGATTAGAGGATGTTTGAGCGATGCACCGGTAAGATTTGGGGAAAGAGAGCTGAAAGCTGAGAATGAATAATTCTGAGTTGATGGCCTCCGGATAATCAAACTGAGAAAAATATTCCTGAATTGCTCCAGATGGGTGAAAAGAATATCTCACAATAGAAAATAATTATGAGAGGATGGCATCAATCATGAATCATGAATCTTTGAAAGAACAGGTAAGGATTTAAGAGGAACTCTTCTTCAGTCTTCAAAATCTGAGAATGATGACGAGAAACGCCACCATGATAATTGATGAGACACCCAGGTAGAATGAAAAGCGAAGAGGTTGAGCCAACAATGAAAATAGTTTGAAAGATCTTGGAGAAATACATTTGATTGATGATGATTCATTCTTACGTCAAACTTCGAAAGGAATTTAGGATAGCTCCGGGAAAATTAGGAGAGTTAGGTAAGATCCTGGGAAAAGACCTGTGGGTTAGGGCCCACTCAAAATATACACCATCAAACGATTACTTGAAAGGGAGATTGCACCGGTTGATTAAATGGCTTGAATGAGATAACAACCTTGAAATAGGTTGAACGGATCTTGAATGAAAAGACAAGTCTTCTGAGATATCTTCAGCACTCCATATAACATGAATAGCAAGAGGTGAAAGATTAATAGGTGCAACAGCATGGGAAAGCATTGAAACAAGGAAAGGATATGATCAACAAAGCTTGACTTGAATCCACCGGAGAAGAAAAAGAGCGAATAATGATGAACTTGAGGCTTCCTTAGTATCTTCATGAGAATCACCGGATAAGAACATTAACGGAACTGAATGGAGAGGCTTCCCATCAATAAGATGGATAGTTTATTAAGAAATTCGAGTCCTTAAAGAAAAAGGGGGAGGGCGGGAAAAACAAGGACAACTTGGGATGTGTGAAACGACCAACATTGAGAAGAACTGAAAGGTGGTCTTGCGAATGTTGACACGATCGGATCCACTTGAAGAGAAACATGCTGGATGAAAAAGGATTGACATGACAATCTCGATTATCATGAAGGATTAGTATTCACATAGAAATATGAGAACACCTCTTAGGAAAGGTATGGAATCCACATTTGACTTTGAAGCAACTCGAATACCACAACTGAAAACAAAAACAAAGGATTGGCTTGCAAAATAAGCCGAAACAAACATATGATGGAGATTTCGTCTGAAGTTTTTGTGGTGGGGCCCACACGGGCTTGATCGTACAGCACCATCATGTACAAGGCAGTGCACATGACATACGAAGCGTCCCCGAGTCAGCATAGCCAAGAATCTTTAAGACACAACGAGACCACTTTAAAACCAACCGTGGATAGGCGGACCACTAGACGTCGAACCCCAATCTCATATCATGCATCTCTCAGAAAGATATCCTAGGAGCTACTTGAATTCCCACTTATCAACTCCCGAAACTTTCTGGTTATGCAGTCAGGTGTTGGGAATACAGGGGAAGCATAATATCTCACCCAAACTAACAATTCCTACATCCAGTTGTATCCATCCTTCAACACATAACCAAGAAACCTTCGGAAATCATTTACCTCAACCTTCGAAAAGCATCTGTTATACAAGTTATGGAAATACTCCCGAACTCCCACCCCAGTACTGGGTGGCGTCGAGGTTATCTCAGCAACAACTGCATAAAGGAGATTTTCAATGTCGGCGAACTCAGGTATTCCAGAACTGCAACAATAAAATTGTGATGATAACACCTCGAAGCTCAACTCCCCGGGACACTGCCACAACCCCTAAATGTCAGGAGGCACCAAGAACAATGTTCTCGTCACAAAACCATCGGAACGATTCCAAGATACCCGCGTGATCCTAAAAAAATCGTGAAATTTAAGAAGAGAAGAGTCAAAACTCTACGTCAGGAGGCCTCACCAGAGCGACGAAGGGACTTAGGAGTAAAAATAATCCTACTCTCCGATATATATAATCCTATAAGACTCAAAACAATTTTCTAGACTCAACAATGCCAGTGATTCGATCAAGCAGGGGGCTCCAAAGTCGGGGAAGGCTCTGACACCAACTTGTAACACCCACGATGCGGCTATATCTCCCACGTGTCGGAGCACGACTTAGAGGCATAGCCGCACAGTACACATGTCGCAAGAGGGGTAATCTTTACACATCCCATGTACTGAATAAGAAAGGGATAAAGAGTTGGCTTACAATCGCCACTTCAAACAATACATTAAAATAGCATTACATCATCCAGATACAATCAAGGTCCGACTACGGAACCAAATAAAGAAAGACAACCCCTAATGCTAGATCCCCGATCGCCCCAACTGGGCTCCACTACTGATCAACTGGAAACGAAACATAACAACGAACACGATCTTCATCGAGCTCCTCCTTGAGCTCGGTTCCGTCACCTGCATAGTTATCATCGGCACCTGCAACTGTTTGAAGTAATCTGTGAGTCACGGGGACTCAGCAATCTCACACCCTCGCGATCAAGACTATTCAAGCTTATGGGTAGGAAAAGGTAGTGAGGTGGAGCTGCAGCAAGCACTAGCATATATGGTGGCTAACTTACGCAAATGAGAGCGAGAAGAGGAAGCAAAGCACGGTCGTGAACTAGAAGTGATCAAGAAGTGATCCTGAAACTACTTATGTTCAAACATAACTCCAAAACCGTGTTCACTTCCTGGACCCCGCCGAGAAGAGACCATCACGGCTACACACGCGGTTGATGCATTTTCATTAAGTTAAGTGTCATGTTCTCTACAACCGGATATTAACAAATTCCCATCTGCCCATAACCGTGGGCACGGCTTTCGAAAGTTCAAACCCTGCTGGGGTGTCCCAACTTAGCCCATCACAAGCTCTCACGGTCAACGAAGGATATTCCTTCTCCCAGGACGACCCGATCATATTCAGAATCCCGATTACAAGACATTTCGACAATGGTAAAACAAGACCAGCAAGACCATTCGATGTGCCGACAAATCCCGATAGGAGCTGCACATATCTCGTTCTCAGGGCACACCGGATAAGCTAAGCGTACAGGAGCCAACGTAACCCAAGTTGCCAAGGGACGGCCCTGCACGGTGCTCTAGTTTGGACCAACACTGAGAGGAGCACTGGCCCGGGGGTTTAAACTAAAGATGACCCTCGGGCTCCGGAAACCCGAGGGAAAAAGGCTTAGGTGGCAAATGGTAAAACCAAGGTTGGGCCTTGCTGGAGGAGTTTTATTCTAGGAGAACTGTCAAGGGGTTCCCATTATAACCCAACCGCGTAAGGAACACGAAATCAAGGAACATAACACCAGTATGACGGAAACTAGGGCGGCAAGAGTGGAACAAAGCACTAGGCATAAGGTCGAGCCTTCCACCCTTTACCAACTATATAGGTTCATTAAAGTAAACAAGATATAATAATGATATCCCAACAATAATCATGTTCCAACAAGGAACAAACTCCATCTTCACCTGTAACTAGCAACGCTATAAGAGGGGTTGAGCAACGCGGTAACATAGCCAAACAATGGTTTGCTAGGAAAGGTGGGTTAGAGGCTTGACACGGCAATATTCGAGGCATGATAAAGCAAGTGGTAGGTATCACGGCATAGAAAAATAGCGAGCAACTAGCAAGCAAAGATAGAAGTGATTTTGGGGGTATGGTCATCTTGCCTGAGATCCCGCAAGGAAGAAGAACGAGTCCATGAAGAAGACGAACCAACGTAGTCGAACGAATCCTCACAACTCCGGAACGAAACCGAAGCTAACGAGAGAAGCAACCCGGAAAAAAGCAAGCAACATAGTAAACAACCACCACATAAACATGGCATGATGCACAACCAACTATGATGCATGTCCGGTTTAAAGAGGCATGGCATGGCAAAGTGCACAAGCAAAACTACATGTTAAGTGGAGGTCAATATGCAACGAGTTGCATATTGATGAAACACCACACCAAGTTATTTAGTTCGATCTCGTTTATGTACCCAACAATATTAAATGTTGATTAACATGGCAAGAGGTGAAGCATAATAAAACTACCTAACTAGGCAAGTTTAAATGAGGCCGGAAACAACAAACAACCATTCCGGAAAATCCTCATGAGCATATATTAGATTTGGTATTGTTCTGCCCTAAACCCAATTTAGAGTTTTTAAACATGCAAAGTAAAGCCACCATGTTAAACTCGGCATTTTTCTACCCCATTTACATATAAAGTTTGTTTAAAATGGAGCTATGGTTATTAAGTTATGGATTAAGGCATTTTAACATGGTATATGGACAAAATTACACAAATAGCATTTTAAACAAAGATGAAAGTGGCATATTATGAACCTACACAAAATTCTAAGCATTTAACATATAGATATCATATTAAACCAGTGCACGGTTGATGAGTTATTAAATGCATGAAGTCTAGGGGGATTTCTGCAAAACTGTTTTACTCGAATAATTAGGAAATTCGCTGGACTGAAAAAAAACACAGTCGGGCTAAAACTGGACAGGAAGCCCAACAGAGGGAAAAATGAGGGACGCTGGGGTGGCCTCTCCATGGGCCTCGTGTGGGGGAACGTAATAATTTCAAAAAAATTCCTACGCAGACGCAAGATCATGGTGATGCATAGCAACGAGAGGGGAGAGTGTTGTCTACGTACCCTCGTAGACCGATAGCGGAAGCGTTATGACAACGCGATTGATGTAGTCATACGTCTTCATGGCCCGACCGATCAAGCACCGAAACTACGGCACCTCCGAGTTCTAGCACATGTTCAGCTCGATGACGATCCCCAGACTCCGATCCAGCAAAGTGTTAGGGAAGAGTTCCGTCGGCACGACGGCGTGGTGACGATCTTGATGTACTAATGTCGCAGGGCTTCGCCTAAGCACTGCTACAATATTATCGAGGACTATGGTGGAAGGGGGCACCGCACACGGCTAATAATGTGATCACGTGGATCAACTTGTCTCTGTAGGGGGTGCCCCTGCCTCCGTATATAAAGGCTCAAAGGGGGGGGCAAGAGGAGGCGCGCCAGGAGGAGTCCTACTCCCTGCGGGAGTAGGACTCCCCCCCTTTCCTAGTTGGAATAGGATTCGTGGAGGGGGGAAAGAGGAGAGAGAGGAGGAAGGGGGTCCGGCCCCCTCTCCTTGTCCTATTCGGACCAAGGGGGGGAGAGGCGCGCGGCCCATCTCTGGCCACCTCTCCTTTCTTCCACTATGGCCCACTAAGGCCCATATACCTCCCGGGGGGTTCCGGTAACCTCCCGGTACTCCAATAAAATCCCGATTTCACCCGGAACACTTCCGATATCCAAACATAGGCTTCCAATATATCAGTCTTTATGTCTCAACCATTTCGAGACTCCTCGTCATGTCCGTGATCACATCCGGGACTCCGAACTCCTTCGGTACATCAAAACTCATAAACTCATAATATAACTGTCATCGAAACCTTAAGCGTGCGGACCCTACGGGTTTGAGAACAATGTAGACATGACCGAGACTCGTCTCCGGTCAATAACCAATAGCAGAACCTGGATGCTCATATTGGCTCCTACATATTCTACGAAGATCTTTATCGGTCAGACCGCATAACAACATATGTTGTTCCCTTTGTCATCGGTACGTTACGTGCCCGAGATTCGATCGTCGGTATCCAATACCTAGTTCAATCTCGTTACCGGCAAGTCTCTTTACTCGTTCCGTAATACATCATCCCGCAACTAACTCATTAGTTGCAATGATTGCAAGGCTTAAGTGATGTGCATTTCCGAGAGGGCCCAGAGATACCTCTCCGAAGATCGGAGTGACAAATCCTAATCTCGAAATACGCCAACCCAACATGTACCTTTGGAGACACCTGTAGATCACCTTTATAATCACCCAGTTACGTTGTGACGTTTGGTAGCACACAAAGTGTTCCTCCGGCACACGGGAGTTACATAATCTCATAGTCATAGGAACATGTATAAGTCATGAAGAAAGCAATAGCAACATACTAAACGATCGGGTGCTAAGCTTATGAAATGGGTCATGTCAATCAGATCATTCAACTAATGATGTGATCCCGTTCATCAAATGACAACTCTTTGTCCATGGTTAGGAAACATAACCATCTTTGATTAACGAGCTAGTCAAGTAGAGGCATACTAGTGACACTCTGTTTGTCTATGTATTCACACATGTACTATGTTTCCGGTTAATACAATTCTAGCATGAATAATAAACTTTTATCATGATATAAGGAAATAAATAATAACTTTATTATTACCTCTAAGGCATATTTCCTTCAGTCTCCCACTTGCACTAGAGTCAATAATCTAGATCACATCACCATGTGATTAACATCGATAGTTCACATCATCATGTGATTAACACCCATAGTTCACATCGCCATGTGACCAACACCCAAAGGGTTTACTAGATTCAGTAATCTAGTTCACATCGCTTATGTGATTAACACCCAAAGAGTACTAAGGTGTGATCATGTTTTGCTTGTGAGAGAAGTTTAGTCAACGGGTCTGCCATATTCAGATCCATATGTATTTTGCAAATTTCTATGTCAACAATGCTCTGCACGGAGCTACTCTTAGCTAATGGCTCCCACTTTCAATATGTATCCAGATTGAGACTTAGAGTCATCTAGATCAGTGTCAAAATTTGCATCGACGTAACCCTTTACGACGAACCCTTTTTGTCACGTCCATAATTGAGAAACATATCCTTATTCCACTAAGGATAATTTTGACCGCTGTCCAATGATCTACTCCTAGATCACTATTGTACTCCCTTGCCAAAATCAGTGTAGGGTATACAATAGATCTGGTACACAGCATGGCATACTTTATAGAACCTATGGCCAAGGCATAGGGAATGACTTTCATTCTCTTTCTATCTTTTGTCGTGGTCGTGTTTTGAGTCTTACTCAATTTCACACCTTGTAACACAGGCAAGAACTCTTTCTTTGACTGTTCCATTTTGAACTACTTCAAAATCTTGTCAAGGTATGTACTCATTGAAAAAACATATCAAGCGTTTTGATCTATCTCTATAGATCTTGATGCTCAATATGTAAGTAGCTTCACCGAGGTCTTTCTTTGAAAAACTCCTTTCAAATACTCCTTTATGCTTTGCAGAATAATTCTACATTATTTCCGATCAACAATATGTCATTCACATATACTTATCAGAAATGTTGTAGTGCTCCCACTCACTTTCTTGTAAATACAGGCTTTACCGCAAGTCTGTATAAAACTATATGCTTTGATCAACTTATCAAAGCGTGTATTCCAATTCCGAGATGCTTGCACCAGTCCATAGATGAATTGTTGGAGCTTGCATATTTTGTTAGCACCTTTAGGATTGACAAAACCTTCTGGTTGCGTCATATACAACTCTTCTTTAATAAATCCATTAAGGAATGCAGTTTTGTTTATCCATTTGCCAGATTTCATAAAATGCGGCAATTGCTAACATGATTCGGACAGACTTAAGCATAGATACGAGTGAGAAACTCTCATCGTAGTCAACACCTTTAAACTTGTCAAAAAAAATTTGCGACAATTCTAGCTTTGTAGATAGTAACACTACTATCAGCGTCTGTCTTCCTCTTGAAGATCCATTTATTTTCTATGGCTTGCCGATCATCGGGCAAGTCAACCAAAGTCTACACTTTGTTCTCATACATGGATCCCATCTTAGATTTCATGGCCTCAAGCCATTTTGCGGAATCTGGGCTCATCATCGCTTGCTCATAGTTCGCAAGTTCGTCATGGTCTAGTAACATGACTTCCAGAACAGGATTACCGTACCACTCTGGTGCGGATCTCACTCTGGTTAACCTACGAGATTCGGTAGTAACTTGATCTGAAGTTACATGATCATTATCATTAGCTTCCTCACTAATTGGTGTAGTAGTCACAGGAACAGATTTCTGTGATGAACAACTTTCCAATAAGGGAGAAGGTAAAATTACCTTATGAAGTTCTACTTTCCTCCCACTCACTTCTTTCGAGAGAAACTCCTTCTCTAGAAAGGATTCATTCTCAGCAACGAACATCTTGCCTTCGGATCTATGATAGAAGGTGTACCCAACATTTTTCTTTTGGGTATCCTATGAAGACGCACTTCTCCGATTTGGGTTTGAGCTTATCAGGTTGAAACTTTTTCACATAAGCATTGCAACCTCAAACTTTAAGAAACGACAGCTTAGGTTTCTTGCCAAACCATAGTTCATACGGTGTCGTTTCAACGGATTTAGATGGTGCCCTATTTAACGTGAATGCAGCTGTCTCTAATGCATAATCCCAAAACGATAGTGGTAGATAGGTAAGAGACATCATAGTTCGCACCATATCTAATAAAGTACGGTTATGACATTCGGACACACCATTATGCTGTGGTGTTCCAGGTGGCATGAATTTTGTGAAACTATTCCACATTGTTTTAATTAAAGACCAAACTCGTAACTCAAATATTTGTCTCTGCGATCAGATCGTAGAAACTTTATTTTCTTGTCACGATGATTTTCCACTTCACTCTGAAATTCCTTGAACTTTTCAAATGTTTCAGACTTATGTTTCATCAAGTAGATATGCCCATATCTGCTCAAATCATCTGTGAAGGTCAGAAAATAATGATACCTGCTGCAAGCCTTAATATTCATCGGACCACATACATCAGTATGTATGATTTCCAACAAATCTGTTGCTTGCTTCATTGTTCCAGAGAACGACGTTTTAGTCATCTTGCCCATAAGGCATGGTTCGCAAGCATCAAGTGATTCATAATCAAGTGATTCCAAACTCCCATCAGCATGGAGTTTCTTCATGCACTTTACACCAATATGACCTAAACGGCAGTGCCACAAATAAGTTGCACTATCATTATTAACTTTGCATCTTTTGGTTTCAATATTATGAATATGTGTATCACTACGATCGAGATCCAACGAACTTGTTTCATTGGGTGTATGACCATCGAAGGTTTTATTCATGTAAACAGAACAACAATTATTCTCTGACTTTAATGAATAACCGTATTGCAATAAACATGATCAAATCATATTCATGCTCAACGCAAAAACCAAATAACACTTATTTAGGTTCAACACTAATCCCAAAAGTATAGGGGAGTGTGCGATGATGATCATATCAATCTTGGAACTACTTCCAACACACATCATTACTTCACCCTTAACTAGTCTCTGTTTATTCTGCAACTCCTGTTTCGAGTTACTACACTTAGCAACTGAACCAGTACATCAAATACTGAGGGGTTGCTATAAACACTAGTAAAGTACACATCAATAACATGTATATTAAATATACTTTTGTTCACTTTGCCATCCTTCTTATCCACCAAATACTTGGGGCATTTCCGCTTCCAGTGACCAGTCCCTTTACAGTAGAAGCACTTAGTCTCAGGCTTAGGACCAGACTTGGGCTTCTTCACTTGAATAGCAACTTGCTTGTCGTTCTTCTTGAAGTTCCCCTTCTTCCCTTTTCCCTTTTCTTGAAACTAGTGGTCTTGTCTACCATCAACACTTGATGTTTTTCTTGATTTCTACCTTCGTCGATTTTAGCATCACGAAGAGCTTGGGAATTGTTTCCGTTACCCCTTGCATATTATAGTTCATCACGAGGTTCTACTAACTTGATGATGGTGACTAGAGAATTCTGTCAATCACTATTTTATCTAGAAGATTAACTCCCACTTGATTCAAGCGATTGTAGTACCTAGACAATCTGAGCACATGCTCACTAGTTGAGCGATTCTCCTCCATCTTTTAGCTATAGAACTTGTTGGAGACTTCATATCTCTCAACTTGGGTATTTTCTTGAAATATTAACTTCAACTCCTGGAACATCTCATATGGTCCATGACGTTCAAAACGTCTTTGAAGTCCCGATTCTAAGCCGTTAAGCATGGTGCACTAAACTATCAAGTAGTCATCATATTGAGCTAGCCAAACGTTCATAACGTCTGCATCTGCTCCTGCAATAGGTCTGTCACCTAGCGGTGCATCAATGACATAATTCTTCTGTGCAGCAATGAGGATAAACCTCAGATCACGGATCCAATCCGCATCATTGCTACTAACATCTTTCAACACAATTTTCTCTAGGAACATATCAAAATAAACATATGAAAGCAACAACGCGAGCTATTGATCTACAACATAGATATGCTAATACTACCAGGACTAAGTTCATGATAAATTAAAGTTCAATTAATCATGTTACTTAAGAACTCCCACTTAGATAGACATCCCTCTAATCCTCTAAGTGATTACGTGATCCAAATCAACTAAACCATGTCCGATCATCACGTGAGATGGAGTAGTTTCATTGGTGAACATCACTATGTTGATCATATCTACTATATGATTCACACTCGACCTTTCGGTCTCCATGTTCCGAGGCCATATCTGTATATGCTTGGCTCGTCAAGTATAACCTGAGTATTCCGCGTGTGCAACTGTTTTGCACCCATTATATTTGAACGTAGAGCCTATCACACCCAATCATCATGTGGTGTCTCAGCACGAAGAACTTTCGCAACGGTGCATACCCAGGGAGAACACTTCTTGTTAATTTAGTGAGAGATCATCTTATAATGCTACCGTCAATCAAAGCAAGATAAGATGCATAAAAGATAAACATCACATGCAATCAATATAAGTGATATGATATGGCCATCATCATCTTGTGCTTGTGATCTCCATCTCCGAAGCACCGTCGTGATCACCATCGTCACCAGCGCGACACCTTGATCTCCCTCGTAGCATCGTTGTCGTCTCGCCAATCTTATGCTTCCACGACTATCGCTACCGCTTAATGATAAAGTAAAGCATTACAGAGCGATTGCATTGCATACAATAAAGCAACAACCATATGGCTCCTGCCAGTTGCCGTTAACTCGGTTACAAAACATGATCATCTCATACAATAAAATTTAGCATCATGTCTTGACCATATCACATCACAACATGCCCTGTTAAAACAAGTTAGACGTCCTCTACTTTGTTGTTGCAATTTTACGTGGCTGCTACGGGCTCAAGCAAGAACCAATCTTACCTACGCATCAAAACCACAATGATAGTTTGTCAAGTTGGTGTTGTTTTAACCTTCGCAAGGACCGGGCGTAGCCACACTCGGTTCAACTAAAGTTGGAGAAACTGTCACCTACAAGCCACCTATGTGCAAAGCACGTCGGGAGAACCGGTCTCGCGTAAGCGTACGCGTAATGTCGGTCCGGGCCGCTTCGTCCAACAATACCGCAAAACCAAAGTATGACATGCTGGTAAGCAGTATGACTTATATCGCCCACAACTCACTTGTGTTCTACTCGTGCATATAACATCAACACATAAAACCTAGGCTCGGGTGCCATTGTTGGGGAACGTAGTAATTTCAAAAAAATTCCTACGCACACGCAAGATCATGGTGATGCATAGCAACGAGAGGGGAGAGTGTTGTCTACGTACCCTCGTAGACCGATAGCGGAAGCGTTATGACAACGCGGTTGATGTAGTTGTACGTCTTCACGGCCTGACCGATCAAGCACCGAAACTATGGCACCTCCGAGTTCTAGCACACGTTCAGCTCGATGACGATCCCCGGACTCCGATCCAGCAAAGTGTCGGGGAAGAGTTCCATCAGCACAACGGCGTGGTGACGATCTTGATGTACTAATGTCGTAGGGCTTCGCCTAAGCACTGCTACAATATTATCGACGACTATGGTGGAAGGGGGCACCGCACACGGCTAAGAATGTGATCACGTGGATCAACTTGTCTCTCTAGGGGGTGCCCCTGCCTCCGTATATAAAGGCTCAAAGGGGGGCCGGCCGGCCAAGAGGAGGCGCGCCAGGAGGAGTCCTACTCCCTCCGGGAGTAGGACTCCCCCCCCCCTTTCCTAGTTGGAATAGGATTCGTGGAGGGGGAAAGAGGAGAGAGAGGAGGAAGGGGGGCCGGCCCCCTCTCCTTGTCCTATTTCGACCAAGGGGGGGAGAGGCGCGCGGCCCATCACTGGCCACCTCTCCTCTCTTCCACTAAGGCCCACTAAGGCCCATATACCTCCCGGGGGGTTCCGGTTACCTCCCGGTACTCCGGTAAAATCCTGATTTCACCCGGAACACTTCCGATATCCAAACATAGGCTTCCAATATATCAATCTTTATGTCTCGACCATTTCGAGACTCCTCATCATGTCCGTGATCACATCCGGGACTTCGAACTCCTTCAGTACATCAAAACTCATAAACTCATAATATAACTGTCATCGAAACCTTAAGCGTGCGGACCCTACGGGTTCGAGAACAATGTAGACATGACCGAGACTCGTCTCCGGTCAATAACCAATAGCGAAACCTGGATGCACATATTGGCTCCTACATATTCTACGAAGATCTTTATCGGTCAGACCGCATAACAACATACGTTGTTCCCTTTGTCATCGGTATGTTACTTGCCCGAGATTCGATCATCGGTATCCAATACCTAGTTCAATCTCGTTACCGGCAAGTCTCTTTACTCGTTCCGTAATACATCATCCCGCAACTAACTCATTAGTTGCAATGCTTGCAAGGCTTAAGTGATGTGCATTACTGAGGGGGCCCAGAGATACCTCTCCGAAGATCGGAGTGACAAATCCTAATCTCGAAATACGCCAACCCAACATGTACCTTTGGAGACACTTGTAGAGCACCTTTATAATCAACCAGTTACATTGTGACGTTTGGTAGCACACAAAGTGTTCCTTCGGCACATGGGAGTTACATAATCTCATAGTCATAGGAACATGTATAAGTCATGAAGAAAGCAATAGCAACATACTAAACGATCGGGTGCTAAGCTAATGAAATGGGTCATGTCAATCAGATCATTCAACTAATGATGTGATCCCGTTAATCAAATGACAACTCTTTGTCCATGGTTAGGAAACATAACCATCTTTGATTAACGAGCTAGTCAAGTAGAGACATACTAGTGACACTCTGTTTGTCTATGTATTCACACATGTATTATGTTTCCGGTTAATACAATTCTAGCATGAATAATAAACTTTTATCATGATATGAGGAAATAAATAATAACTTTATTATTGCCTCTAGGGCATATTTCCTTCACCTCGGCCCCTCTACTAAGGTGGTGGTAGAGGCAGGCGCGTCTAGCGGAGCGCTGGCTGGGCCGACTTGGTGCTGGCTAGCCCAGATGCGCGAGGCGGGGTGGCTACGGGCGTCGCTCTCTGTTCGACAGACACACAGAGGAGCCGCGGCGCTGGAGCTCGCGACACTGGTTCGCGAGGGACTCCGGCGAAGCGGAGTGGTAGGGGACGAACACGGGAAAGCAAGGGAGGCCCGGATCCTCCAGATTAGATGGCGCTCGGCTTGTGGAGGACGGCAGCGAGCTACACAACCATGGAAGCTGCTGTTGTCTGAAGAAAAAAATAGAGAAGGTCAGAGGGGAAACAAGGGAAGAAGAGGGACCACAGGGACATGGCAGGGGCACGATGGCCTGAGGAGAACCTACGGTTCGGCAACGAAGAGGCCAGGAAGAGAGCGGGTCCGTGCGCGTGTGGTCGAGGGGCGCGGTCAACACAGGCAATGGATCGAGTGGTTCTTGGCACTGGCCTCGTCCTGTCGCTCGAAGCAGAGGAAGCCAGCAGGCGCGGGACTAGGCAGTCAAGGAGAACAGGAGGGGCGGCGAGGACGACCTGTTGGTGTTGTTCGCCGGCGGGACGACGGCGAGGGAGGAGCAAGGCAGCGGTGTGGGTGACGAGATGGAGGTCGGGGACGGCTCGGTGCTGGGGCATGCTCGCAGAGAGCGATAGAGTTTAGAGAGGAGAGACAGCGAGAAGAAACAGAAAGAAAAGGCAAGGGCCAGGGGACGACCTGCTGGTTCGGTCGCCAGCGATGGCGGGCGTTGGTCTGCTCCGGCGGCGCGGGGTCCTGGAGGTGAGGCTCAGGAAAGCTTAGCACGAGGCAGAGGATAGGTCAACGCGCGACGTCGTGTCTTGTCACTTGGTGCAGGGTGAAGCAGAGGGCTCGAGGAGTAGCAACGGGCGCGTAGAGGAGGAGCGGTGCCGGGGCTTGCGAACTGCTGTTGTTACCGCGGCGTTGAGGCAGCGAGGCGACGGAGGCGAGATGACAAAGACCTTGGCGCGCCATGGCTCAAAGAAGGCCTCGCGGTGAAGAACCCCGGGAAACAGTGAACAGGGCGACGACGGGCTCCCTCGGGAGGCGCAGGCATGGCGCCGGTCCAGATAGAGTGCCGGCAGGCGGGGGCTTGCGGTGGAGATCGAGCAAAGGAGGCATGGCCTCGGGCTCGAGGAGGGAGCAAGCTGCGGTTTGCTGTGGTTGCTGATGAAGAAGACAGGAAGGAGGCGAGCATGGATCGAGAGGAGTTGAGTGCTTCAGGAGGAAAGGAAGGTGGATCTGGTTGGTGGATTGACTAGATGGATGGATCGAGGGGATGGTTGGCTACGAGATGGATCTGGGAAGATCCCGAGGTGGAAGAGGAGTGGGTAGTTGGCTGGCGGCGACGACGGGAGGGATGGGACAGCTCTCCTTGAATTTAGGGTTTGGTCATTATTTATAGCAGATGGATTTAGGTTAGGGCTACCTCGTCCCTCCGATCGTAATCGGACAGTCGAGGAATAAATAGGTAGGGAGTCCAAAAAGAAAAACAGAGATATTTTATAGATGTTTGGGGATGATCCGACTCCAATGGTGACGACTGTCCGGGTTGGGTCCGGGATAGTTTTTGGACGCGCGAGAGGGTTCTATGCACTGCGCAAAGAGGGGTAAGTTGGGCCTAGGTGCACTGTGTAGAAGGCCATGGGCTGAGAGGAGAGAAGAAAAGTGCAGCCCGGCAAGGTTTTCGGAGACCGAAAACGTCCGACGTGTGACCGGCTATACTGCCGTTATAGATATCCGTTGGGGCATCAAACAGACTCCAAATGTGATGAAACTTGACAAGCGGTCTACCTACACTATAATAAGACCACACACCAACTTTCATCCCATTCCGAGAACATTTTCCGGCCACCTATAAAATAATATTTCGGACATGCCGCGGGCGCGTGCGAGTGTGGTTGGACTCAGAACGGACAACGGACAGAACTGGGGAAACCCGGACGGATGCAAGTTTTCAAAAACATGATGATGCAATGCACATGATGACATGATGAAAAGCAACACGCAAGCAAATGACATGGCAACACCGGCGAAAAACTGGAAGACACCTGGCACATCAGACTCGGGGCGTCACAGGTGTGTACAGCAAGGATGATTGTGGTAAACTAAAAGGCAAAGAATCAAATCATACAAGACGCTCCAAGCAAAACACATATCATGTGGTGAATAAAAATATAGCTCCAAGTAAAGTTACCGATAGAAGTAGATGAAAAGAGGGGATGCCTTCCGGGGCGTCCCCAAGCTTTGGCTTTTAGGTGTCCTTATATTATCTTGGGGGTGCCATGGGCATCCCCAAGCTTAGGCTCTTGCCACTCCTTGTTCTGTAATCCATCAAATCTTTACCCAAAACTTGAAAACTTCACAACACAAAACTTAAAGTAGAAAATCTCGTGAGCTCCGTTAGCGAAAGAAAACAAAGGACCACTTCAATGTACTGTAATGAACTCATTCTTTATTTATATTGGTGTTAAACCTACTGTATTCCAACTTCTCTATGGTTTATAAACTATTTTACTAGCCATAGATTCATCAAAATAAGCAAACAACACACGAAAAACAGAATCTGTCAAAAACAGAACAGTCTGTAGTAATCTGTAGCTAGCGCAAGATATGAAACCCCAAATATTATAAAATAAATTTCTGGACGTGAGGAATTTATCTTTTAATCATCTGCAAAAATAATTAACTAAATATCACCTTCCAAAGAAAAATGGCAGCAGTTCTCGTGAGCGCTAAAGTTTCTGTTTTTTACAGCAAGATATCAAGACTTTCCCCAAGTCTTCCCAACGGTTCTACTTGGCACAAACACTAATTAAACACAAAAAAACCTAAACAGAGGCTAGATAAATTATTTATTACTAAACAGGAGCAAAAGTCAAGGAATAAAAATGAAATTGGGTTGCCTCCCAACAAGCGCTATCGTTTAACGCCCCTAGCTAGGCATAAAAAGCAAGGATAGATCTAGGTATTGCCATCTTTGGTAGGCAATCCATAAGTGGCTCTCATAATAGATTCATAGAGTAATTTAATTTTATTTCTAGGAAAGTGTTCCTTGCCTTTCCTTAACGTAAATTAGAATCTAATATTTCCTTCCTTCATATCAATAATTGCACCAATTGTTCTGAGGAAAGGTCTACCAAGAATCATAGGACGTGAAGGATTGCAATCTATGTCAAGAACAATAAAATCTACGGGTACGTAATTCCTATTTGCAACAATAAGAACATCATTAATTCTTCCCATAGGTTTCTTAATAGTGGAATCCGCAAGCTGCAAGTTTAGAGAGCAATCATCAAAATCACGGAAACCTAACAAATCACACAAAGTCTTTGGAATCGTGGAAACACTAGCACCCAAATCACATAAAGCATAAAACTCATGATATTTAATTTTAATTTTAATAGTTGGTTCCCACTCATCATAAAGTTTTCTAGGGATAGAAACTTCCAATTCAAGTTTTTCTTCATAAGATTGCATCAAGGCATCAACGATATGTTTAGTGAACGCTTTATTTTGACTATAAGCGTGAGGAGAATTTAGCACGGATTGCAACAAGGAAATACAATCAATCAAAGAGAAAATTTCATAATTAAATTCCTTGAAATCCAAAATAGTGGGTTTAGCAATATCTAGGGCTTTAATTTCTTTGATCCCACTTTCATCAATTTTAGCATCAAGATCTAAAAACTCCGAATTCTTGGAACGCCTTCTAGGTAAAGGTGGATCATATTCAGTCCCATCATTATTAAGATTCATATTGCAAAACAAAGATTTGATAGGGGACACATCAATAACTTTTAGATCTTCATCTTTATTTTCATAGGAACTAGAAGAACACGCTCTTATAAAGGCATCTTTCTTAGCACGCATCCTAGCGGTTCTTTCTTTGCACTCATCAATGGAAATTCTCATGGCTTTGAGAGACTCATTGATATCATGCTTAGGTGGAATAGATCTAAGTTTCAAAGAATCAACATCAAGAGAAATTATATCAACATTCCTAGCCAACTCATCAATCTTAAGCAATCTTTCTGCAATCAAAGCATTGAAATTCTTTTGCGAAGTAATAAATCCTTTAATATTAGATTCAAAATCAGAGGGAATCTTATTATAATTTCCATAAGAATTATTTTAGGAATTACCATAATTATTAGAGGGATTACTAGGATAAGGCCTAGGATTAAAATTTCCTCTATACGCGTTGTTACCAAAATTGTTCCTACCGACAAAATTCACATCCATAGATTCATTATTATTCTCAATCAAAGTAGACAATGGCATATCATTAGGATCAGAAGAAACACTTTTACTAGCAAATAATTTCATAAGTTCATCCATCTTTCCACTCAAAACATTAATTTCTTCTATCGCATGCACCTTTTTATTAGTAGATCTTTATGTATGCCATTGAGAATAATTAACCATAATATTATCTAGGAGTTTAGTAGCTTCTCCTAAAGTGATTTCCATAAAAGTGCCTCCCGCGGCCAAATCTAAAAGATTTCTAGAAGCAAAATTCAATCCGGCATAAAAAATTTGTATAATCATCCACAAATTCAAACCATGAGTAGGGCAATTATGTATCATTAATTTCATCCTCTCCCAAGCTTGTGCAACATGTTCATGATCAAGTTGCTTAAAATTCATAATATCGTTTCTAAGGGAGATGATCTTAGCGGGAGGAAAATACTTAGAGATAAAAGCATATTTGCACTTATTCCATGAATCAATACTATTTTTAGGCAAAGACGAGAACCAAGATTTAGCACGATCTCTAAGAGAAAAAGGAAATAGCTTCAATTTAACAATATCATTATCCACATATTTCTTCTTTTGCATATCACACAAATCAACGAAGCTATTTAGATGGGTAGTGGCATCTTCACTAGGAAAGCCGGAAAATGGATCTTTCATGACAAGATTTAGCAAGGCAGCATTAATTTCACAAGATTCAGCATCGATAAGAGGAGCAATCGGAGTGCTAATAAAATCATTGTTGTTGGTATCGGTAAAGTCACACAATTTAGTGGTATCTTGAGCCATCATGACAAGCAAGCAATCCAACACACAAGCAAACAAAAAGCAAGCGGGCAAAAAGAGGCAAACGGGAAAAGAGAGGGAGGATAGAGAGAGAGGGCGAATAAAACGGCAAGGGTGAAGTGGGGGAGAGGAAAACGAGAGGCAAATGGCAAATAATGTTATGCGGGAGATAGGGATTGTGATGGGTACTTGGTATATTGACTTTTGCGTAGACTCCCCGGCAACGGCGCCAGAAATCCTTCTTGCTACCTCTTGAGCACTACGTTGTTTTTCCCCGAAGAGGAAGGGATGATGCAGCAGAGTAGCGTAAGTATTTCCCTCAGTTTTTGAGAACCAAGGCATCAATCCAGTAGGAGGCTACGCGCGAGTCCCTCGTACCTGCACAAAACAAATAAATCCCCGCAACCAACGCGGTAAGGGGTTGTCAATCCCTACACGGCCACTTACGCGAGTGAGATATGATAGATATGATAAGATAATATTTTGGTATTTTTATGATAAAGATGCAAAGTAAAATAAAAGCAAAATAAATAAATAAGTATTGGAAGATTAATATGATGAAGATAGACCCGGGGACCATAGGTTTCACTAGTGGCTTCTCTCAAGAGCATAAGTATTCTACGGTGGGTGAACGAATTACTGTTGAGCAATTGACAGAATTGAGCATAGTTATGAGAATATCTAGGCATGATTATGTATATAGGCATCACGTCCGAGACAAGTAGACTGACTCCTGCCTGCATCTACTACTATTACTCCACTCATCGACCGCTATCCAGCATGCATCTAGAGTATTAAGTTAATGAAAACAGAGTAACGCCTTAAGCAAGATGACATGATGTAGAGGGATAAACTCATGCAATATGAAGAAAATCCCATCTTGTTATCCTCGATGGCAACAATACAATACGTGCCTTGCTGCCCCTACTGTCACTGGGAAAGGACACCGCAAGATTCAACCCAAAGCTAAGCACTTCTCCCATTGCAAGAAAGATCAATCTAGTAGGCCAAACCAAGCTGATAATTCGAAGAGACTTGCAAAGATAACCAATCATACATAAAAGAATTCAGAGAAGATTCAAATATTTTTCATAGATAGACTTGATCATAAACCCACAATTCATCGGTCTCAACAAACACACCACAAAAATAAGATTACATCAAATAGATCTCCACAAGAGAGGGGGAGAACATTGTATTGAGATCCAAAAAGAGAGAAGAAGCCATCTAGCTAATAACTATGGACCCATAGGTCTGAGGTGAACTACTCACACTTCATCGGAGGGGCTATGGTGATGATGTAGAAGTCCTCCGTGATGGATACCCCCTCCGGCGGAGCTCCGGAACAGGCCCCAAGATGGGATCTCGTGGATACAGAAAGTTGCGGCGGTGGAATTAGGGTTTTGGCTCCGTATCTGATCATTTGGGGGTACGTAGGTATATATAGGAGGAAGGAGTATGTCGGTGGAGCAACAGGGGGCCCACGAGGGTGGAGGGCGTGCCTGGGGGGTAGGCGCGCCCCCCTACCTCGTGGCCTCCTCCCTTGTTTCTTCACATAGGGTCCAAGTCCCCTGGATCATGTTCGGTGAGAAAATCACGTTCCCGAAGGTTTCGTTCCGTTTGGACTCTGTTTGATATCACTACAAAAATACACTTCTGTGATGATACGTGTTTGTCACAGTAGGTCGCGCTTTTGTCATGCATGTACATCCATGACAAATTTATGACAGAATCAAGATAGTCATACCTGTGCTGTCGTAGAAGTGTTCCATGACATTACCAAAATTATCATCATGGAAGTGTCCACTTCCATGACGATAAATCGCGCGTCACAGAAGTGCTTTCATCAAGGGTGACCGACACATGGCATCCCCAGTAATGGAACGCCGTTAAGCTATCGGGTCGGGTTTTGGATCCGATAACCCGTTAACAGCCCCGACCAATGGGAAATTTCCACGTGTAAAATTCTTATTGGTCGGACGAAACACGTGTCAGCTCGTCAGTGGGTCAGATAGGCGCCTATGATATGTCGACACGTGGCACGGCCCAACAGTGGCCCATTTAGCTTACAAAGTTGGCCCATTTGACTTGGTCAAAAGTTATCGGGCTGGCCCATGAAAAGCCTGTTAATGGTATCTTTGCAAATAGCCCGTTAGGCCCTAAAGGAAATCGACCCAACAACGTCATGTGGGCCATCGAATATAATACCAACCCATTTCACTTTCGGCCCATGTATGGCCCACGACGTCTTTCGGCCCATATGAGGCCTTCGTATCTTTCGGCCCATTACAGGCCCACGGTGACTCTAGCCCATAATGAACAGTAATTTTCTTTATACTCGTTAACGGCCCGTGATTTACATGGGCCGTTTCCAGCCCGTGTTAGCTTTCGGCCTATTGACGGCCATACGTTCTTGGGCTCCTTTTCGGCCCTCGATTACTTCCGGCCCGTTACTGGCCTGTTCCCCTAATGGGCCAAATTCGGCCCATGGCAAGAGTCGGCCTGTTACTGGCCTGTTCCACTAATGGGCCAAATTCGGCCAATGGCAGGAGTCGGCCCGTTACTGGCCTGTTACCCTAATGGGCCAAATTCGGCCCATGGCAAGAGTCGGCCCGTTTCTGGCCTGTTAACCCGTTGCGCCGTTTCTAGCCCGTCCTATATTTTGGCCCATTAATGACCCGTTATGCCTGTGACAGAATTAAGCCTTTGCTGTCCTACGGCCTGTTAACGGCCTGTTACCGTGCTGGGCTGATACCAATTATGCCCGATTATGGCCCATGTAGACCCATTTATCCGACGGCCCGAGGCCCACCGATTACAGACCCATTTATCGACGGCCCATAGGAGACCCATGGATCCTACAGCCCGTATATGGCCCATGGTAGTTGCGGCCACTAGCAAACCAGGGAAAAACAAGACTAGGAAATAAATAAGGCCGAAACTAACGCTAGGCTATTAAGGCGATTGCACAGATTACATCCACTCGGCATCAAAGATCGCCACTAGTGCAAATATAGGGAACACCCTGCACTATACAAAAATGGCTTGCTGTTTTCTTCAGGCGGTGGCTGCATGTTAAGAGTAAATTTTGTATCGCACCAAAACAAATTACAACTATATAACAAAAGGAAGGTTGGCATAAAACTTAACGGTCTAGCAGATAAATGCACCACCAGAAGTTCAGAAGCTCAATTCATTTGACCTGACTGTTATGTTTTCATGTTGTATTGTCCGATGGAGCACCATAACCCTCGCCTTCATTTCCCCTAGGCTCCTGAACAACATAGAAAATGTCTGATAGTCTGGTTTCAAAACCATGCATATCTTGACGACATTGAGCAATGTTTCTCCTTGTTTCACAAAGGGTCTCTGTTAGGGAATGGACTTGTGTCTGGAGCGCAGATACAACATTGCTTTGAGCTTGCATATCTTGATCATGAGACAGTTTGGACGGTATTGCCTTAACAACCAACCCAGTATTACGCAGGAACGTGCTTTTGGCACTGTTAGTGGACAGGTACTGACCCACTGCAGCAAGAGCTGACATTGCGGTTATAGTTGCCTCGCCACCTTCAGAAGGTGGCGGTTCCACCATTTTTTCCATAGATCGCTGAAAAGTTGAGGTTTTACATTAGTAGTACTAGAACAGAAGATATTAAGGAGGCAGCAAAACCAAACAAAATAGCTTTGGTCTATATACAGAACTTATTCTGGTGAACCCATGTAAAATACTAGTTGTATCTTATTGCAAAGTACATAATAAAACCAGGTTCCAAACATATGAACATGTACCATCGCTAATGTATTGTCTATTTCTTCACATTGTATTGAGGGCTAAGGATAAAGAGACGAAGTTTATAATACGGTAAGCATAGTATGACGTCATTCATATCACAAAACAACTGAGAACAGACAAACAGGCAATTGTAACGTTGTGTGGGAAGTCTAGCACGGAACTAGATTACGGGTCAAGATCAAAGGAACATCGCTCCTCTCTTTGAAACCTTGTAAGGTGCAATGATACGCTAAGACAATTGTGTATAAAATTGAAAAGAGTAATAGACATTGGCTGCAAACCATGCAGTGCAAGGCACAAGTCAGAGTAAGTAGTAGTTAAAAGGCATGAGGATTAAGGACTTACAATAGCGGCTTTGACTCGTGTAGTCATGCCCTTCTTCTTGCTGGTGTGACAGTCCTTGAAGATTTCCACAGCATTTGGTTCAGGTACTTTTTGGTCCTTGTGGGCTTTCCTCTGCATTTGGAACAAGTCAATATAGATCTGATAATATGGTACAACAAAAAGAGTGAAACAACAGCTAATTACAAGAGCCTCGCAGTGTGCAATATAGCTACAAGATCCTGTCGTCTGTTGGAATTTCACTTTTGTACGGTTGGCCTTGTTCTTTGAACAGTTCACCTACAAGAAGATAGATTTTTGTGGCACATGCGTAAATAGGACTTCAACATGTGACCTGATGACATATATATAATGTACCTAATACTTTGGATCGGACCAGTGTTTAACGAGGCCTCTCCAGTCTTCATCAGATATATTTTCCACTGGAGATGTTTGGGCAAGTTCACTGTTATCCTTCAAAGTGAGTTTTCCTCAAGTTATACCGATACTGTCGCAGAGCAGACTTGAAAACATGGGTGCAAGCTTGTCTGGTTGCATCATCTTGGCTATCCAACTTGAACCTCATCTGTTGAAAATTATGGGAGTCTCAATATCAGCAACCTAGAAAGTATTGGACAGATCAAGATGATATTACTAGTTTCCATACATAACCATACTTACAGATAAATGGTCGAGGAAGATGTTGAACTGGGTTTCGTCTTTGTCATTCATGTACTGAATCCATGTTGGGAGGATACGTACATGACACCTAACAACAACCGCTACCTCTGATACTAACTTGGCTGACTCTGTAGGATCACGTGGCCTTTTTAAACCTGCCTCAAAATGGATCTCCATTCTTCCTCCTCTAGATTTAGTTAACCTATCGAGCATTATCCCTGATGTTTGTTTCCTCTTGCGCCTAGGTGCTAGTCCAACAACAAACATAGGAAGTGTTAGTGTACATCAAACTGTGAGACTACATATAAAGAAGCATGCAACTGTAACTTGACTCCAGCAACTACCTTCTTGCTGTTGAAGCTCACAAGGTTCATCTGATATTGCCAACTCGTCTTGTGTCAAGAGTGCTTGGGAAGTAGTGACAGGTGGCAAGGGAGCTTGGGAACGTGCTGCTAGCTCAGTTGACGCACGAGTACGTCGTGAAGCTGGTAGTACTGTGGTAGGTGTTGCAAGAACTAGGGTTGTCTCTGCTTGTTTGGTGGCAGCTATTTGTTTATGTTTGTCTTTTTTTTGCAACTCGTGTAGCATGGGATGTCGAGTTTGTAGAATTTTCTGTTGGACTTTGACCTTCTATTGCACCATCAGTACCAGCAGAATCTGCAGGATTCATCCGCTTCTTGTTCCCTGCCATTCTGTGTTTCTTCCTCTTTCTTTGTGCCATGTTAAGTCAAGCCGACAAGAAAAACGAATAACAATTTAGTTCTTCAGAACAAATTGATGTGTGATGCAGACGAACTGAACTTTGATGTTAGACAACCACATGATAGGAGGATGTAATATGTATGAAAAACAGGATAGAAGAGATAACGAGAACTATGATGTGTAAACTAAGAAGAAGACGTTTCACCAAATTAGAAGCAATGCAATGGAAGGTAGACACCATATGAAAGATGCTACAAATATCGCTCTGCCAAGTTAACAATGTCTCATCATAAATGGCGTTTAGACAAATGTGAAGCGGTACAAGAAATAAATCATATGCAAGATGCAAACAACATCACACTACCATGTTAGAGGTCGCTCGTCATTAGTGCCATTGCATATTCACAGCATTGCATATTCACAGCTTATGATGTGTAAACTAAGGAGAAGGCATTTCAACAAATTAGAAGCAATGAAAGCTAGACACCATATGAAAGATGCAACAAATATCACTCTACCAAGTTAAAATTGTCTCGTCATAAGTGCCATTTCAACAAATTAGTAATACAAGCTAGAAAAGAATGTGAGATGTAACCTATATCACACTCCGAAGTCAAATGTGTCTTATGATAAGTGATTGTTGCAGGTTACACAACAGTAGTAGTTTGATGTAAGAACATGGTGTGATAGATAGATATTGTATGTTCTAGAAACAGGAACACGTGTCTTATTCAAGTATAATGTGTAAAGTAAGCAGATGGAATTCAACAAAATTAGAAGCAATACAAGCTAGACATCACACATAACATGCAACCACATATAACAGTGCCAAGTTAGAGGGAGCACCGGTGATGCTGCACTAGGGGAGACGTGCTCATCATAAACACAGCTTTGTTGAGTGTCTATGCATGTGTTGTCTTGGAAATCATCTTGGGGTGTGGAGGAGTAGAAACTGTAGAGGCCCTCCGTTCGGAAGGAGCACCTTTATCCGCTACCTTGCTAACTTCCTTATGCTTTATTGATTTTGAATTGTCAAGTAAAACCGACAAGAAAAATCAATAAAATTCTCTCTTCAGAACTCATTCATGCATGATACTGACAATCACTACTTTGATGTAAGGCAAACACATGACACCAGGATGGAATATGTACGAAAAACAGGACGGCATGGCATGTTCGCAACTGTTTGTGTAAACTAAGCAGAAACCATTCCAGCAAATAAGAAGCAATGCAAGCTAGACACCACATGAAAGATGCAACCAATATGACTCTGCCAAGTTAAAAGCGTGCCATCATAAATGGAATTTCAACAAATTAGAAGCAGCGCATGCTATAAATCATATGAAAGATGCAACTAATATCGCATTGTATATACTAAAGGTGTCTCATCATGTTGATTGATGCGGGATACAAAAAAACAATAGTTTTATGTAAGGACATGCTTAATAGATAGATGTACTATGTACTAAATACAGGAAGGCATGTCACATTAACAGGTATAATGTATAAGCTAAGCAGACTACCACATGCAATTTAACCAGACAGGAAGAATTACAATCTAGACACCATATGCAACATGCAACCACATATCACACTGCCAAGTTAGAGCAAGCACCTGTGATGCTAGTGTAGGGGAAATGCTGTAATCAACTACAGAGCTATGTTCACTATCTTCATCTAGCATTTCTGTTTCTTGAGAATCATGTTGGGAGGCTGACGCTGCATTCTTTAAATGAGGAGTACTCCCCTTGCCTGCCTGCCTCGTCATAAGTGATTGATGAGGGATACACAAGAACATTAGTTTGATGTAAGAACATGGTTAATACACCGATGTACTAGTATGTACCAAAAACAGAAAGGCATGTTATATTCAAAGGTATAATGTGTAAGCTAAGCAGATGCAATTTAACCAAATTAATTGGAAGTAATACAAGCTAGACATCCGGCTGGAGTGGTGAGCATGATCATCTAGGACCTGAGAGCCTGGTGGGAGGCAGGCTGCTTCGCCACCATCACAGCTTTTTAGTTGGCTTCTAGGTGATGCCTATCTTTGCTGGGCTTGTCACTGGCTCGGCCAGTGCCCTGACTAGCTATTTGTCTTCTGGTGCTCACGGGATGGTGGTTCATGTAAAAAAATATCTTTCCTTATCTTACCGACTTCGGCCTTTCGAATACAAGCTAGGCACCATATGGAACATGCAACCACATATGACACCACAAAGTTAAAGCAAGCACCTGGGATGGTGGTTCATTGCGAGCGAGGTCATCAACTCCAGAGCTATGTTCCCCGTCTCCATCTGCTGACACTACACCCTTTAAAGCGTTGAAACGTGTCTTGCCTAGCCGCACACCAAACTGGAGCGACTTCTCTCTTTTCTTTTTGGCTTCTCTCATGGCAGCAGAGTCTGAAATACCCTTGCATAAAAACACAACGGTGAGAGTAAGGGTGAAGTGTGTGCAGAACTAGTGCACTGTAAAAGTAGCATATAGCAGGTGGCTGAAAAATATATGACAGGAGACATATGATAGCTCTACAACATTGCATGGAAAACAAAATTAGATTCTACTCTGTATGATTTTGTAATATATGAGCACAGGAAATGCACGTACTTCTCCAACACACCACCACATGTGGTCATATCTAAGATAACAGTCGACTGAAAATAAATAGGTCAGACGATTTTTTTTAATGAACCATCCGATCTATAAGGAACGGGCAGATGGCCTTCGTCTACCTCCCACTAGTCACTGTTGACGATCTTTCTTGAACCGCCAGCGACCACCGGCCCAGACCCCTGCCTCCGCCGCCCCGCCCTCCCATCGACCTCACACCACCACAGTGCTTGGCAGCGCCCCCAGGCCATCCCTTTAATCCCGGTTAACCTCCAGATCGGGTGCCAGTAGCTCTAGGACGCACACGCCCCTAAGATAAACACCAAGGCACTGCTTCCCCAGCGTAATAGGCGTACTAGCGCCTATTACGCTGGGGAATGCTTCCGTTAATTGGGAATCAAGTGGCCAGAAATTGAAATTCAGGGGGGCGACAGACCTCTAGCTAAGGTGAAATAGTATATGAGGAGAAACCTTGTGCATAGCGAGTTACTAGGAACATCTAGTATCAAGAAGAACCGGTCAACTAGTGTCTTCTGTTGGATGAATACCGTGCAAGCAGAGATGTAAGATTTGCACGAATAAGGGAAGAGGAGTACCTTTTTCGGTTGCCGGTGTGGTCACCTCCACATGTTGCGCCGATTTTCTTCTTTTTACTAGGGAAACCGATGTTCTGGAGGGTGCAGGCTTGGACGAACCCATGGCCAAATAGTTGACTGTGTTGCCGTGGCCGTATGTCGGCGGAGGAGAAGCAGATCTGAGGCAACGAAGGATGGTGTAGCAGCAACAGCTCCGGTGCGGTGGAGGGTGGCGAAGTTGGAGCGGCAGCGGTGAGGCGCATGATGGCGTGGTTGAACTGGCTCGGGTATGGACGGCTCGGCCTCGGCTTCAACTACTAGCCATGGAGGGCGTTGCGGTTGAGGTTTCGGTGGACGATGACGTCGGGGTATCGGCTCCGACGTGATGGAGGAGGGCGGCGGTTGATGGGTGGGATGGGGTGGCAGACGGAGGACGTCGGGGTTTTGCGGCTGGTGGAGAGGTAGTTTTGGCGCCCACAGAGTACGAATGGGGAATCAGACGGGTGGGGGGGCCATGTTTCGGTCTGGGACGCACTTGTTTTTGGCTTTTTTGAACAGAAGATGGGACGCGCTTGTTTGAAATTTGGGGAAAGTACAAACTTTGCCCCCTCTTAAATTTCGGACCTACTGCGGGTCGGGGGTAGGATGGTAATCCCAAGTGTCCCAAATAGTGGGTGGGAGCGATTTCGGCCGCGCGCATGTGTGCTTAGGCGGCCATTGTGTATGAATGTTTTTCGGATGCGGTTGCGTGGCGTCTAGATGAAGCTACAAACCAACCCCGGTTTAGACCTTTGGACGTCGGGCTGGTAGGTTTCACGGGTCGGAGTTATTAGAAAAGTAATTTCCTTGTACTGCCAAACATTGGTCTCACGCGGTTTCGGGCGAGTAGAGGCTCTTTTGGTGCTTCGTTCGAAATTTTGGAACACAAGCATTCACGTTTAGAGTACTCTTGAACTATGAGGATTGACCTAAATATACAACGTTATATTTGACCTTGTATGATTGAAAACCTCATTAAATTATTCGCTTCTTTTTGAAATTTTGACACTTGAAAATCCTATAACTACGATTATTTTGGAATGGATGAGCTAAATTTGAATCTATTTTGTACACGACTACATATGCTATTATGTACAAAATCGGAGCAAAGATTGGTGCCCCCATAATTTAGGTATGGTTTACAAATGCCATGATATCAAATTCAAATAATTGAATGGACTTCATGTTGAATTCGATTTTTTTAAACCACCTTAAGTTGAATTCAAATGTATGCTAGTTCATACGTAGTAGCTATTTATAATGTCCATTGTGTAACTTTCGTATGTATAATGTGCTTTACGCACACAACATGAACTATACTCACGTTTATATTCGATTGTTAAACCGATGCATTGTCTGGAGTTCAAAATACTAACTGTGTGGATCAATTGTGTCGAATAATAACATAGACATGCTCAAATTCAATAGAATCTAGATGTCTGATGGATCAATGACCACTCCTTACGCGAATTGCAAATATCATGATCCCATCCTAATATTTGGATACAATTTATATCTTTAATCAATGTGTAGAGCAGTCTTTTACATGTAGTTTCACTCTCCATCGGTGGTCTCTCACACATGCTCACACACTCTCTCCCGAGGTGTCTTTCTCGCACACATGCTCTAGATATAACCCTCCCTCCCTCTCGTAACCATTTACAACTGTTTTCACTAACCTTTATAACAAGCACTCTTCCTCTTGCAAACATACACACGCACAATCCTCATCGACCCTTTCTATATACATGGACCTTCCTACGTGTCTCATGTACGCACATTATCTTTACGCATGTCTCTCATGCATTATCTCACACCTCTCTTCCTAATGAACGAGTATGATTCTAGCAGAGCATTCTGTAGGATGCCCCTTAAAGTTAGGTTGGATGAATAGTAATATCAGAGATAAAGGGGTTACCTTATGTCAGGACCCCGATTCTAAGCCACATCGATCTAGCCGGTAACACCTCATATCACTTTGCGGCCTCACGCACGGTATCCCACGGGTGTCGCCTTACCATGGCCCGGGACCGTTTGCGCCTTTTGGCTCGCGTATATGACAATGTCGCTAGCATCCATATGACCGAGAACCCGGGCCGACATGGCTAGTCGTGAACCCAAAGCGGCACAGACCTATGGAGACAGGCATACATGAATCACATCGAACATGTCGGTCATCAACGAGTGATTCCGGGCTGTAGCACTGGGCTAACAGGACTCCGGGGATCCCGGGCTGTAGCAGGCTAGACAGGACTCCGGAGATCACCGCGTGACATTTCCCCGAAGGGACAGACATAGGGACGAAGTGAAACACATGCCGGCCAGTCAAGTGTCCTGAACAGTAGTGCTGGGCTAGCAGGACTCCGGTGAACCGGGCTGTAGCAGACTACTATGGCTCGAGGAACACTAGACTACATTTCCCCATAAGAAAGGCTGCGAAGGACAAACAACTAGATTGTCGGATCCCACTCATACCAAGCATTTCAATCATACACACAATATGCCCGATATGAGTACATACAACATGGCATCACAACAAAACTCTACAACTCAAGTACTTTATTTAAAGGCTCCAGGGAGCCATACATAACATATTCATACAGATAGGGGTCACATGACCTGACACTCAAGTCATACAGTCATACAAGCACATGCGGAAGCAACTAGTCTGAGTACAGACTCTAGAAAGAAAGAAGGCTTCTCGAAGCCTGTCTATCTACATAGGCCCTCCATGGCCTGGATCACCACCTGGGTGGCTAGTCACTCGTCGACGTCAAGGTCTATGTAAAACCCATCGGAGGGGGCAGTGTTGTCGTCTGAAAACAATAAATAAGCAAACATGAGTACAAAGGTACTCAGCAAGTCTTACATCAGAACCTACTATACATGCTCATTCTCAAGAAGGTGGTGGGGTTTATGCAGCAAGCCAGCTTTGACTCTTGGCTAAGCTATCCTACGGAACCTTTTAGCAAAATAGTTTTCGCACACGAGTCCACTACTCACCATCACAATACTCCACCGTGGATCCTCCCTCGTATCCTACGAGAGGGCCATCCTCGGTACTCACACTTATCTTGAGTCTTTTAGTAGTATCCATTAACTTGTCTATGAACTGTATAGGCAACCAAGTAGTCCTTTACCGCGGACGCGGCTATTCGAATAGTTTTATACCCTGCAGGGGTGTACTTCCTCATACACGCTTTCACCGCTTACCGCCGTCTACACGACATGTACTCGGCAACCTTCAAGCGGAAGCCTAGCGAGGGTGTCGGCCACGGCCTACCTAAACACCTAAGCCCCTAGTCCAGGTTATCGCCTATCCAGGTTCCATCCGCAGGGAGTCCGGCCGAGGTTTCCACATACGGCCCCGAACGATGTGAACAGGGTTCCCGAGACACCAAACGGGTGACTCGGTACACCGTGCCATGGTGTATCTACCGCAACATAGCCCACCCCTAGGGTCAGCGCTACGCACGGCCGCCAACACATATCCTACAAACACCAGAAACTATTTGCAACTCCTGGACAGAGTACTAGGGTGGCTAAGAAGCCGAGAGGGTCCATTTGTTTCGGGCCCAATGTACGGTAGTAACTGCATCTTAAATCACACATACAGATCTCAGTTCTTATGGACGGCCTCAATGAAACAACCCACCATGTACTCCTACATGGCCTCTCATCGATACCTTTACCAAAACATGTTCAACACATCCCACATATTACTGACACAAGCATTTCACTCTAGCCCATCACCCAGATGAACCAGACCTGACACAACTCTAAGCATAGCAGGCATAGCAAGGTAGGAATCACAAAATATGGCTCAATCAACTCCTACACATGCTAGTGGGTTTTATCTAGTTACTGTGGCAATGACAGGTCATGCAGAGGATAAGGGTTCAACTACCGTAGCACACAGCAGTTTGAATCGTGTTGTCTTAATGCAGTAAACAAGAGCAGGAGCGAGAACATGGGTTTGTATCGGAATGATCAATGGTTGCTTGCCTGATGGAGTGGTAACGGGATACTGCCCTTCAGTTGGATACTCGTGAATATCCTCGGAGGCAGAACCTACCACGAAGAACACATCCGAACACAATCAACACATGACGATATGCAACAATATGATGCATGCTATGACATGGCAATATGGATGTATCTTGGCCTAATGCAAGCTAAAACAGAAGGGTAATTGCTTATTTGAACCAAAGGTTCAAGTGTTAGCTCATTTGTCATGATCATATTAGTGCATCACCTTATATTGCATAAACAGCAGGTTTAACTTGTTCTGACATGCATGAAACTAGTACGAATGGATAGCTTGGATTTTTCTGATAATTTTTCATATATAATTTGTCTCATTTGGAGTTATGGTTGAATTTCTATGAATTTTTGAAGTTTAGGCAATTTTCTGGAATTTTCTATACAAAATTAAATCCAGAAAAGAGTTACTGCGTCAGCCTTGCGTCAGCATGACGTCAGCAAGTCAAAGGCGCCAGCCAGGTCAAACCTGACTGGTGGGGCCCCTTGGTCAGTGTCTCTATGCACTAACCGCGCTTAGTTAGCATAATTAACAGGCGGGGCCCACTAGTCAGTGACTATACTAATTAACTAATCTATTTAGTTAGCACTAACAGGGTAATTAGCCGGGCGGGGCCCGCATGTCAGTGAGAGAGGGGGGAAGTCAACCCACGTCAGCAGGTCAAACCTCCCCGGTCAGTGGGTCAAAGCCTGCCGGCGTTTAGCCGCCGGCGAGGCCAGACGTGGTGGCGCGCTGCGGAAATCGCCCACGGGGCACCATTTGGTGCGCGGAGAGCATCTACGAGCTCCTGGGAACGAGCCGCAGCTCTTGGTGGTGGTGGTTGAGCTCGGGGTGGCCGGAGACGTCGCCGGCGACGACTTTGGCGGTCGCCGTAGTCGGGCGAAAGTGAACCCGTGGCTGTGAGGCACGGCGAGGTGCGTGGAGTAGTGCGTTGAGTTCCTGGTGATGCGGTGAAGTGTTCGAACAGGGTGGCGTGGCCAGAATTTCGCCGGAGCCACGTCGGCGACGAGCTCCGCGGCGGTGTGTGCGGGTGAGCTTCGTGCAGTTGCTACGGTGCACGAGGAAGCAAACGGAGAGGATGGGGAGGTAGCTGAGCTCACGGCGGTCTCGTAGAGCTAGACGGCGCGGTCGGGGACGAGCTGGTGCGGCGGCGACGGCGAAGGGGATCTCCGGCGAGGCTCGGTGAAGACGAGGTCGAAGGAGTCGTTGCAGAGCGTGTGAGCGCTCGGGGCTTGGCTGCTCGAAGGAGTTGACGACGGCGGAGAGGATGGACACGGTGGTGCAGCACGGGGACGTCGGTGGACGGGGTTTTCACGGTGGCGCGAGCTCAGCAGCGTCGGCCATGGCGGAGGGGAGCGAGAGAGAGAGGCAGGGGCGAGTGAGCGTGTCCAGGGGGTCGAGACGGCGACATGGAGCCAGTCCAGGGGGTCGAGGCGGCGAGGGGAGGAAGCAGGACGGCAGCCTGCTGCGTGGCGCGCGCGGGTGCCGCCGTCGAGCACCTGCCTGCCTGCCTGGCGAAGCCAAGCTGCTCGCTGGCGCGGCAGCTGGGCTGGGCCGGCAGGTGGGCCTGGTGGGTGGCGCCAAGTAAGGTTCTTCTCCCCCTTTTTTTATTTTGTTTTCTTTTCTATTATTCTGTAGCTTTAGGGCTTTAATTAAAATACCTAGGCACTTTCTAAAATCCTGAAAATATTTGTGAGCCCTATTGGAATTATTCCTAACAACAAACAATTACTTTCAGAATTATTTGAGCACTTGAAATATTTAATAGCATTTAAATGCCCAAATTCAAATATTTATGAATTAAATCAGTGACCTTCTGTTGACCTAGAAAAATGTGCACCTATTTTCCCAAAGGTTCTAGCCCAAGGCAAAGAGGGTGAACATTTTTGAAGGGCATTTCAGGTTCATTGAATTTATTTTTAGTAAACCCTAGTTGATTTCAGGGGGGTGCTGGGGGTTCTGCTTTCCCCATTTCAATTTTCTGATGAAGGTAAACATGATGCACACTCTAATGCATGATCTAGCTAGGGTGTGACAACTCACCCCCACTCAATAGAATCTCGTCCCGAGATTTAGGATCATCTGGAAAGAAGGTGGGGTACTCGAGTTGAAGACGATCCTCCCTTTCCCAAGTGGCTTCTTCCTCGGAATGGTGTGACCATTGAACCTTGAGAAACTTGATATTATGACGTCGAGTGGTACGCTCGGCTTGATCAAGGATACGAACGGGGTATTCTCGATAAGAAAGGTTATCTTGTAAATCAAGCGTTTCGTGGTCCACTCCACGGATAGGATCCGCGAAGCAACGCCTGAGTTGCGAAACGTGGAAGACATCGTGAACTCTGGAAAGATGCGGAGGTAGTTCCAATTGGTAGGCAACTTCTCCTCGTTTGGCAAGAATGCGAAAGGGTCCAATGTAACAAGGAGCCAATTTGCCTTTGATACCGAAGCGATGGGTTCCCTTTAACGGGGTAACCCGAAGGTAAGCCTTCTCGTCAATTTCAAATGTCATAGGCTTATGTTTACGATCATATTGACTCTTTTGGCGAGATTGGGCTGTTTTCAATTTCTCATGAATAACGCGAACCTGCTCTTCTGCTTCCTGAATCATATCCGGGCCAAAGAGTTGTCTTTCCCCGGTTTCTGACCAGTTAAGAGGCGTTCGACATTTTCATCCATAGAGAACTTCGAAGGGAGCTTTGCCCAAACTAGCTTGATAACTATTGTTATAAGCAAACTCCGCGAATGGAAGGCATTTCTCCCAACTCATTCCGAACGAGATAACAGAAGCTCGGAGCATATCTTCCAGAATTTGATTGACTCGCTCTACTTGACCACTTGATTGAGGATGGAAGGCGATGCTAAAGGATAGATGAGTTCCCATAGCATTTTGGAAACTTTCCCAAAATCGAGAGGTGAAGAGACTTGCACGGTCTGAGTTAATTTCCAATGGGACACCATGAAGAGACACTATTCGGGAGATGTATAAGTCAGCTAGCTGGCTAGCGGTGATACTCTCATGAACAGGTATAAAATGGGCTACTTTGGAAAGTCGGTCGATCACAACGAAGATGGCATTATTTCCTCTCTTGGTCCTGGGAAACCCAGTGATGAAATCCATACTGATTTTGTCCCATTTCCATTCAGGAATAGCCAAAGGTTGAAGGGTGCCAGTAGGCCGTTGATGCTCTGCTTTAACATGACGACAAACATCGCAATTAGCAATGTATTGAGCGATTTCTCTCTTCATCCTAGTCCACCAAAACCTCTGGCGTAGGTCTTGATACATTTTAGTACTACCGGGATGAATGGTGAGAGGGGATTCATGAGCTTCCTTAAGGATCAGTCGCCTCAGGTTTCGCGCCTTTGGAACCACTAGGCGATTCCCAAAGTATACGACACCTTGATCATCAATGGAGAAACAATTCACGACTCCTTTCTTAACGTTTCTCTTGATACGGGAAATTCCCGGATCTACCTTCTGTGCCTTGATGACCTGTTCTGTAAGGGTAGGTTCCGCCACCAGGGTGGATAGGAATCCTTGAGGAACAATGTGAAGATTAAGCTTGCGAAATTCCTCATGGAGAAGTGGTTGACTTTGTTGTAACATCAGGTTGTTACAGTAGGACTTATGACTTAGTGCATCAGCCATGACATTGGCTTTGCCAGGGGTGTAAGTTATTCCTAAGTCGTAATCCGAGATCAACTCGACCCAACGTCTTTGCCTGAGATTCAAATCTGGTTGGGTGAAGATATATTTCAAGCTTTGGTGATCGGTGAAGATCTCGCAACGATTACCGAGAAGGTAATGTCGCCAGGTTTTGAGTGCATGGACTACAGCTGCAAGCTCTAGATCATGTGTGGGATAATTTTCCTCATGTGGGTGTAATTGCCGTGAAGCATAGGCAATTACCTGACAATCTTGCATGAGTATGCAACCTAGTCCTTGTCGCGAGGCGTCGCAATAGATAATAAAGTCCTTGGAGAAATCTGGTGGTACCAGTACGGGAGCAGATGTCAGGCGTCTTTTCAGTTCCTGAAAACTGAACTCGCACTGTGGAGTCCACTCGAAATTTTTATCTTTCTTGAGGAGTTCAGTTAGAGGTTTAGCAACCTTGGAGAAATTCTCGACGAAGCGGCGGCAATAGCTCGCTAGGCCAAGGAAACTCCGAAGTTGCTTGACCATTTTAGGTGGAGTCCAATCAAGGACGGCTTGAACTCGCTCGGGATTAACAGCAATACCCTTACCAGAGATTACATGGCCTAGATAGGTCACTTCTGACAACCAAAATTCACACTTGGAGGATTTGGCATAAAGGCGATGCTCTCGAAGTTTCATCAATACCAGCCTTAGATGTTCGGCATGTTCCTCTTCATTCTTGGAGTAGATGAGTATGTCATCGAGGTATACTACGACGAATTTGTCCAAGTACTCCATGAAAACCGAGTTCATTAACCGGGAGAAGGTGGCCGGGGCATTGGTTAAACCAAAGGACATGACGGTGTACTCGTATTGGCCATAACGAGTAACAAAGGCCGTTTTGGGAATGTCCCCGTTTCTGATTTTGATTTGATGGTAGCCCAACCTCAAATCCATCTTGGAGAAGACTGAGGATCCAGCGAGCTGGTCATACAGGTCGTTGATCCTGGGAAGCGGGTATTTGTTCTTGATGGTGACCAGATTGACAGGTCGGTAATCCACAACCATTCGATCCGTTCCATCCTTCTTCTTGACGAAGAGGACGGGGCAAGCCCAAGGAGAGGAGCTAGGACGGATGAACCCCTTGTTCAAGGACTCATCGAGTTGGTTCTTAAGCTCGGCTAGTTCTAAGGGTGCCATCTTGTAGGGTCTTCTAGCAATTGGAACGGTTCCTGGAACAAGGTCTATCACAAACTCGACATCCCTGTCAGGTGGAACACCTGGCAGTTCTTCCGGAAACACATCCGGGAAGTCTCGGACTACCGGAACGTCCTCAAGGTCTGGAAGAGGGTTGGCATTGAGGGAGTAAAGTTGGCGCTTGGCCACTCGAGTTAAGACATTAACTGTCTTGCCCGAGGGGTGAGTAAGTTGAACGGTTCTAGTGGCACAATCGATCTTGGCATAATGAGACGACATCCAGTCCATACCCAAGATGATGTTTATGTGGGAGGACTTGAGAGCTATTAAAGATGCAAGGAAGACAAGCCTATCGACAAGAATTTCGTTCCCATGGCTTACCCTAGAAGTTTGCCATTTGGAACCCGGAGTTTGAATTACCATGGAAGTGGGCATGTCACAGAATCTCGTGTTATGCAACCGAGCATAATTCTCGGATATGAATGAATGAGATGCTCCAGTATCGAAAAGAACAGATGTCGGATGGCAGTTAACAAGGAGCATACCAAGGGCGACGTTGGGATCCTCATGAGCCTCTTCGGCTGAAACATAATTGACATGGCCACGTGCAGGGGTGGCCGGCTTGGCGTAGAAAGTCTTTCCCGCGGGCTTACCACGGCCAACGGACTTTCCAGCTTCATTGGGGTTGTTCTGGGGACACTCTCGACTATAGTGACCCGGTTCTCCACACTTGAAGCATGTTACCACAGTGGGGCGTGGAGCAACATTAGCAGCGGGGCCACCATAGGGCTTGGGCGGTGCAAATTTCTGGTTGGGACGAGGCGCCTCAAAGGATGGCCTCGGGGTGAATCTGGGTGGCAGTGCGGTGCTTGGAATCCACACCCGGCGCTTCTGAGCTCCAGAGCTGGATGAAGACCCAAAATCACGGGAGTGCTTGCGTGAAGCGTCATAATCAGTCTGGCCTGTCTCAGCACTGATAGCTTTATTGACCAACTTCTGAAAGGATGTGCACTCGTGCAGACGGAGATCGCGGCGAAGCTCAGGGCTAAGTCCCTTGCGGAACCTTGCCTGCTTCTTGGCGTCAGTAGAAACCTCTTCAGGAGCATAGCGTGCCAGGTTCCCAAACTCTCGACTATATGCATCCACAGTCAGCCTTCCTTGGGTGAAGTTGCAGAACTCCTCCCTCTTGCGATCCATGAGACCTTCCGGAATGTGATGCTCACGGAAAGCCTCGCTGAACTCAGCCCAGGTAGTGATTTGACCGACCGGGCGCATAGCTTCGTAGTTTTCCCACCAATGGCTAGCGGGGCCCTCGAGATGATAGGCAGCATAGGTAACCTTGTCGGCTTCGGCTACGTTGGCAGAACGTAGCTTGTGGGTGATGCTGCGAAGCCAATCATCCGCGTCGAGGGGCTCGACGGAATGGTTAAACTTTGGTGGGTACAGCTTGATAAAGTCGTTGATTGACACCAAGTCATTTCGTGGGTGGCGTGCAGTGTTCTTCTCAATCCGCTCCAGCAGGCGGTTGGTCTCACGCTTGTTTCTTTCCGCCTCCAGCATCACTTCGGCCAGAGAAGGCGGGTGAGGCAAATTTTCACCTCTAGCTGCACTGGCTTCCCCCCGCTCCGGGACAGCAGGGTTGCCGCGGGTGTTGACCATCCTAGGAGGAAACAAGACAACGGTTTAGACAAGGATGGCTCAAACTTAACAAGGAAGTGCAGAATGTAAAGGATAACACGGAATGCGGAGATGCTCATTCGTATGCCATGGTAATATAAAACAGCCATATATACACCAACGGTCATACTCGTCATACATAGTTTAGTACAAGCCCATGCTACAGTACAACTATGAAGGTAGAAGTTACATCTCATCGGAGGCATTCCGAGTCCCTATACATTATTTGTCTACACCTCCGGAATCGATTACACACCAAGTCGTATTCCACAAGTCACGCAGGACAGTGGGGATACAACTACTACAATACTAGTGGTACTACTACTAACTCAGATAGCTCCATAGTAGTCCTCATAGAAGTCACCTCCATAGCCTGGAAGTTCAACGTGATCATCCGGAAACAGACGGTCCTGAGGAGCCTGTGGACCATAGGGGCTAGGATGAGGTCTTGGACCAACAAACGGTGGCCTGCGGGGACCACGTGGTGGGGTGATGCCTCCCACATCACGCCAATCCACCATGTCTGGCAGAGCTGATCTCACAAGATACAGATCCCTGGTATCCATACATCCAGCTTGCACCGCAGGTGCAAACCGAGTCAATGTGGCCCAATGATCAGCACGAGTATTAAAAAGCTCCAGCCTCAAGGCCCGATTCTCTCGGTCCTTATCTTCGAGCATCTCAGCGGTGGTACGAGTTAATGAGTCCTCCTGAGTGGAGTCAGCATAGATAGCCTGAAGATACCCTTGCGCTCCCGGAAGTGAGGCTGGCATGTAACGGAAGTCAGCGTTCCGAAGCAGGCCAGTCCGGACTCGCAAGATGGTCATCATGGAGTAGGCAGCATCCTGCACAGCCATCTCAACGGTAACTCCGAGTCCATAGGAACAGTGAAGGGGCTCGGTAGATCCAGGATAGGAAGGAAATATCCTGACGGTGCAGAAATACTGGCTTTGATTAAAGTCGCGGAACTGCTCTTCAACAGTGTATTCGGGATACCAACGGTATCCTGTCTCGATCATGACCCGGACTAACATAGCAGTATGACCGGCACGTCGAGGCACCTGGTCAGGCGAACCACTTGATTTTGAGAACGGTTGGCCATCTGAAAGCACAACCACAAGACAAAGACATCGGAATTCCTAGGGAAAATTGGACAGCATAACGGCTGTAAATGCTCAGAAAAAGATTTGAGACATCCACAACAGTTCACAATACCGCTCAACAGCATCATATCAAGGTTCTGATTCAAATAGCAACGTACTAAAATAGTAGAAACTGGACTGGAACTCGTAGCAATAATCCTATAAACTACTACGGATTAGTAACACGTGAACCTGATAGAAGAAGAGAGCCTAGTCCTTAACCCACGTTGAATGAGAAGAGAATGACTCAGATCAGAAGCATAGGGTAAAGGAGTAAAAGAACCTTACGTTCCCTCCCACAATCAATTCCCTTACATATAACTAAAGCATTTCTAGACTCGACATCGACCAGTTTGGCTCAACGAACCTACAAGCAGTCCGGCTCTGATACCAACGCTGTCAGGACCCCGATTCTAAGCCACATCGATCTAGCCGGTAACACCTCATATCACTTTGCGGCCTCACGCACGGTATCCCACGGGTGTCGCCTTACCATGGCCCGGGACCGTTTGCGCCTTTTGGCTCGCGTATATGACAATGTCGCTAGCATCCATATGACCGAGAACCCGGGCCGACATGGCTAGTCATGAACCCAAAGCGGCACAGACCTATGGAGACAGGCATACATGAATCACATCGAACATGTCGGTCATCAACGAGTGATTCCGGGCTATAGCACTGGGCTAACAGGACTCCGGGGATCCCGGGCTGTAGCAGGCTAGACAGGACTCCGGAGATCACCGCGTGACATTTCCCCGAAGGGACAGACATAGGGACGAAGTGAAACACATGCCGGCCAGTCAAGTGTCCTGAACAGTAGTGCTGGGCTAGCAGGACTCCGGTGAACCGGGCTGTAGCGGACTACTATGGCTCGAGGAACACTAGACTACATTTCCCCATAAGAAAGGCTGCGAAGGACAAACAACTAGATTGTCGGATCCCACTCATACCAAGCATTTCAATCATACACACAATATGCCCGATATGAGTACATACAACATGGCATCACAACAAAACTCTACAACTCAAGTACTTTATTTAAAGGCTCCAGGGAGCCATACATAACATATTCATACAGATAGGGGTCACATGACCCGACACTCAAGTCATACAGTCATACAAGCACATGCGGAAGCAACTAGTCTGAGTACAGACTCTAGAAAGAAAGAAGGCTTCTCGAAGCCTGTCTATCTACATAGGCCCTCCATGGCCTGGATCACCACCTGGGTGGCTAGTCACTCGTCGACGTCAAGGTCTACGTAAAACCCATCGGAGGGGGCAGTGTTGTCGTCTGAAAACAATAAATAAGCAAACATGAGTACAAAGGTACTCAGCAAGTCTTACATCAGAACCTACTATACATGCTCATTCTCAAGAAGGTGGTGGGGTTTATGCAGCAAGCCAGCTTTGAATCTTGGCTAAGCTATCCTACGGAACCTTTTAGCAAAATAGTTTTCGCACACGAGTCCACTACTCACCATCACAATACTCCACCATGGATCCTCCCTCGTATCCTGCGAGAGGGCCATCCTCGGTACTCACACTTATCTTGAGTCTTTTAGTAGTATCCATTAACTTGTCTATGAACTGTATAGCCAACCAAGTAGTCCTTTACCGCGGACGCGGCTATTCGAATAGTTTTATACCCTGCAGGGGTGTACTTCGTCATACACGCTTTCACCGCTTACCGCCGTCTACATGACATGTACTCGGCAACCTTCAAGCGGAAGCCTAGCGAGGGTGTCGGCCACGGCCTACCTAAACACCTAATCCCCTAGTCTAGGTTATCGCCTATCCAGGTTCCATCCGCAGGGAGTCCGGCCGAGGTTTCCACATACGGCCCCGAACGATGTGAACAGGGTTCCCGAGACACCAAACGGGTGACTCGGTACACCGTGCCACGATGTATCTACCGCAACATAGCCCACCCCTAGGGTCAGCGCTACGCACGGCCGCCAACACATATCCTACAAACACCAGAAACTATTTGCAACTCCTGGACAGAGTACTAGGGTGGCTAAGAAGCCGAGAGGGTCCATTTGTTTCGGGCCCAATGTACGGTAGTAACTGCATCTTAAATCACACATACAGATCTCAGTTCTTATGGACGGCCTCAATGAAACAACCCACCATGTACTCCTACATGGCCTCTCATCGATACCTTTACCAAAACATGTTCAACACATCCCACATATTACTGACACAAGCATTTCACTCTAGCCCATCACCCAGATGAACCAGACCTGACACAACTCTAAGCATAGCAGGCATAGCAAGGTAGGAATCACAAAACATGGCTCAATCAACTCCTACACATGCTAGTGGGTTTTATCTAGTTACTGTGGCAATGACAGGTCATGCAGAGGATAAGGGTTCAACTACCGTAGCACACAGCAGTTTGAATCGTGTTGTCTTAATGCAGTAAACAAGAGCAGGAGCGAGAACATGGGTTTGTATCAGAATAATCAATGGTTGCTTGCCTGATGGAGTGGTAACGGGATACTGCCCTTCAGTTGGATACTCATGAATATCCTCGGAGGCAGAACCTACCACGAAGAACACATCGGAACACAATCAACACATGACGATATGCAACAATATGATGCATGCTATGACATGGCAATATGGATGTATCTTGGCCTAATGCAAGCTAAAACAGAAGGGTAATTGCTTATTTGAACCAAAGGTTCAAGTGTTAGCTCATTTGTCATGATCATATTAGTGCATCACCTTATATTGCATAAACAGCAGGTTTAACTTGTTCTGACATGCATGAAACCAGTACCAATGGATAGCTTGGATTTTTCTGATAATTTTTCATATATAATTTGTCTCATTTGGAGTTATGGTTGAATTTCTATGAATTTTTGAAGTTTAGGCAATTTTCTAGAATTTTCTATATAAAATTAAATCCAGAAAAGAGTTACTGCGTCAGCCTTGCGTCAGCATGATGTCAGCAAGTCAAAGGCGCCAGCCAGGTCAAACCTGACTGGTGGGGCCCCCTGGTCAGTGTCTCTGTGCACTAACCGCGCTTAGTTAGCCTAATTAACAGGCGGGGGCCACTAGTGAGTGACTATACTAATTAACTAATCTATTTAGTTAGCACTAATAGGGTAATTAGCCAGGCGGGGCCCGCATGTCAGTGAGAGAGGGGGGGAAGTCAACCCACGTCAGCAGGTCAAACCTCCCCAGTCAGTGGGTCAAAGCCTGCCGGCGTTTAGCCGCCGGCGAGGCCAGATGCGGTGGCGCGCTGCGGAAATCGCCCACGGGGCACCATTTGGTGCGCGGAGAGCATCTACGAGCTCCTGGGAACGAGCCGCAGCTCTTGGTGGTGGTGGTTGAGCTCGGGGTGGCCGGAGACGTCGCTGGCGACGACTTTGGCGGTCGCCGGAGTCGGGCGAAAGTGAACCCGTGGCTGTGAGGCACGGCGAGGTGCGTGGAGTAGTGCGTTGAGTTCCTGGTGATGCGGTGAAGTGTTCGAACAGGGTGGCGTGGCCAGAATTTGGCCGGAGCCACGTCGGCGACGAGCTCCGTGGCGGTGTGTGCGGGTGAGCTTCGTGCAGTTGCTACGGTGCACGAGGAAGCAAACGGAGAGGATGGGGAAGTAGCTGAGCTCACGGCGGTCTCGTAGAGCTAGACGGCGCGGTCGGGGACGAGCTGGTACGGCGGCGACGGCGAAGGGGATCTCCGGCGAGGCTCGGTGAAGACGAGGTCGAAGGAGTCGTTGCAGAGCGTGTGAGCGCTCGGGGCTTGGCTGCTCGAAGGAGTTGACGACGGCGGAGAGGATGGACACGGTGGTGCAGCACGGGGACGTCGGTGGACGGGGTTTTCACGGTGGCGCGAGCTCAGCAGCGTCGGCCATGGCGGAGGGGAGCGAGAGAGAGAGAGGCAGGGGGCGAGTGAGCGTGTCCAGGGGGTCGAGACGACGACGTGGAGCCAGTCCAGGGGGTCGAGGCGGCGAGGGGAGGAAGCAAGACGGCAGCCTGCTGCATGGCGCGCGCGGGTGCCGCTGTCAAGCACCTGCCTGCCTGCCTGGCGAAGCCAAGCTGCTCGCTGGCGCGGCAGCTGGGCTGGGCCGGCAGGTGGGCCTGGTGGGTGGCGCCAGGTAAGGTTCTTCTCCCCCTTTTTTTGATTTTGTTTTCTTTTCTATTATTCTGTAGCTTTAGGGCTTTAATTAAAATACCTAGGCACTTTCTAAAATCCTGAAAATATTTGTGAGCCCTATTGGAATTATTCCTAACAGCAAACAATTACTTTCAGAATTATTTGAGCACTTGAAATATTTAATAGCATTTAAATGCCCAAATTCAAATATTTATGAATTAAATCAGTGACCTTCTGTTGACCTAGAAAAATGTGCACCTATTTTCCCAAAGGTTCTAGCCCAAGGCAAAGAGGGTGAACATTTTTTAAGGGCATTTCAGGTTCATTGAATTTATTTTTAGTAAACCCTAGTTGATTTCAGGGGGGGTGCTGGGGGTTCTGCTTTCCCCATTTCAATTTTCTGATGAAGGTAAACATGATGCACACTCTAATGCATGATCTAGCTAGGGTGTGACACCTTAGTCCGAGAACCTAGGGTTACAAATCCTAGCCGGCTTTGTCAGTGGACACAGAGTCCTTCACAATTCTGCTATCTTTGTCTTGTACGACTAGTCATCCATGGGTCTTCCTAAATGCGTCACGGGCCAACCAATGTGGCGCAGGACGGAACAGAACGAAGGGCCTCATCTCGACCCACCGAACCTCACGCGGTGACACACCCTCTGCCCACACATCTCATTATCTTCTCACACCCACACATACCAACACAAACACCACACACACAGAAAATTTCTTCTGGTGCCTCTATTCCCTCCCCCCTTGCATATACTATTGGAAATATGCCCTAGAGGCAATAATAAATTGATTATTATTATATTTCCTTGTTCATGATAATCGTTTATTATCCATGCTAGAATTGTATTGATAGGAAACTCAGATATATGTGTGGATACATAAACAACACCATGTCCCTGGTAAGCCTCTAGTTGACTAGCTCGTTGATCAATAGATGGTTACGGTTTCCTGGCCATGGACATTGGATGTCGTTGATAACGGGATCACATCATTAGGAGAATGATGTGATGGACAAGACCCAATCCTAAGCCTAGCACAAGATCATGTAGTTCGTATGCTAAAGCTTTTCTAATGTCAAGTATCATTTCCTTAGACCATGAGATTGTGCAACTCCCAGATACCGTAGGAGTGCTTTGGGTGTGCCAAACGTCACAATGTAACTGGGTGGCTATAAAGGTACACTACAGGTATCTCCGAAAGTGTCTGTTGGGTTGGCACGAATCGAGACTGGGATTTGTCACTCCATGTAAAAGAAGAGGTATCTCTGAGCCCACTCAGTAGGACATCATCATAATGTGCACAATGTGATCAAGGAGTTGATCAAGGGATGATGTGTTACGAAACAAGTAAAGAGACTTGCCGGTAACGAGATTGAACAAGGTATCGGGATACCGACGATCGAACCTCGGGCAAGTATCGTACCGATAGACAAAGGGAATTGTATACGGGATCGATTAAGTCCTTGACATCGTGGTTCATCCGATGAGATCATCATGGAGCATGTGGGATCCAACATGGGTATCCAGATCCCATTGTTGGTTATTGACCGAAGAACATCTCGGTCATGTCTGCATGGTTCCCGAACCCGTAGGGTCTACACACTTAAGGTTCGATGACGCTAGGGTTATAAAGGAAGTTTGTATGTGGTTACCGAATGTTGTTCGGAGTCCCGGATGAGATCCCAGACGTCACGAGGAGTTCCGGAATGGTCCGGAGGTAAAGATTTATATATGGGAAGTCATCATACGGTCACCGGAATAATTCGGGGGGATACCGGTATTGTACCGGGACCACCGAAGGGGTTCCGGGGGTCCACCGGGAGGGTCCACCTGCCCCGGAGGGCCCGATGGGCTGTATGTGGAGAGGGACCAGCCCCTTAGTGGGCTGGGCGCATCCCCCCCTAGGGCCCATGCGCCTAGGCTTTTGGGGGAACCCTAAAGGGGGGCGCCCCCCCCCTTGCCTTGGGGGGCAAGGCAACCCCCCTTGGCCGCCGCTCCCTCCTCAGATGGGATCTGAGGGGGCCGGCCCCCCTCTCCCTTGCCCCTATATATATGTGGGGGTGGGAGGGCAGCCGTACCATTATTCTGGCGCAGCCCTCCCCCTCTCCCAAGTCCTTCTCCTCTCCCGTGGTGCTTGGCGAAGCCCTGCAGGATTGCCACGCTCCACCACCACCACGCCGTTGTGCTGCTGCTGGATGGAGTCTTCCCCAACCTCTCCTTCTCCCATTGCTGGATCAAGGCATAAGAGACGTCACCGGGCTGTACGTGTGTTGAACACGGAGGTGCCGTCCGTTCGGCACTAGGATCTTCGGTGATTTGGATCACGACGAGTACGACTCCATCAACCCCGTTCACTTCAATGCTTCCGCTTAGCGATCTACAAGGGTATGTAGACGCACTCTCCTTCCCCTCGTTGCTGGTTTCTCCATAGATAGATCTTGGTGACACGTAGGAAAATTTTGAATTTCTGCTACGTTCCCCAACAGTGGCATCATGAGCTAGGTCTATTGCGTAGATTCTATGCACGAGTAGAACACAAAGTAGTTGTGGGCGTTGATTTTGTTCAATATTGTAGAATCGAAAGTATGTCTAGAAGGGGGGTGATTAGACTACTTGACCAAATAAAAACTCAACCTTTTCCCAATTTTAGTTCTTGGCAGATTTTAGCTATTTTAGGACAAGTCAAGCAATCATCACACAATTCAAGCAAGCATGCAAAGAGTATATTGGCAGCGGAAAGTAAAGCATGCAACTTGCAAGAATGTAAAGGGAAGGGTTTGGAGAATTCAAACGCAATTGGAGACACGGATGTTTTCCCGTGGTTCGGATAGGTGGTGCTATCCTACATCCACGTTGATGGAGACTTCAACCCACGAAGGGTAACGGTTGCGCGAGTCCACGGAGGGCTCCACCCACGAAGGGTCCACGAAGAAGCAACCTTGTCTATCCCACCATGGCCATCGCCCACGAAGGACTTGCCTCATTAGCGGTAGATCTTCATGAAGTAGGCGATCTCCTTGCCCTTACAAACTCCTTGGTTCAACTCCACAATCTTGTCGGAGGCTCCCAAGTGACACCTAGCCAATCTAGGAGACACCACTCTCCAAGAAGTAACAAATGGTGTGTTGATGATGAACTCCTTGCTCTTGTGCTTCAAATGATAGTCTCCCCAACACTCAACTCTCTCTCATAGGATTTGGATTTGGTGGAAAGAAGATTTGAGTGGAAAGCAACTTGGGGAAGGCTAGAGATCAAGATTCATATGGTAGGAATGGAATATCTTGGTCTCAACACATGAGTAGGTGGTTCTTTCTCAAAACATATGAGTTGGACGTGTAGATGTGTTCTGATGGCTCTCTCTTCGAATGAAGAGGAGGTGGAGGGGTATATATAGCCTCCACACAAAATCCAACCGTTACACACAGTTTTCCAATCTCAGTGGGACCGAATCAACAAACTCGGTCGGACCGAAAAGTAAACCTAGTGACCGTTAGAGATTTTCGATGGGACTAACATGCAACTCGGTAGGACCGATTTTGTTAGGGTTAGGGCATAACGTAATCTCACTGATTACACAAACTCGGTGAGACCGATTTTGGTAATTAGCTAACCAGAGAGTTGGTCAGGCAAACTCGGTGGGACCGATTTGCTCTTTCGGTGAGACCGAAAAGTTACAAAAAGGAAACAGAGAGTTTACATTGCAATCTCGGTGGGACTGATCCGCTCTTTCGGTGAGACCGAAAAGTTACGAAAGGGAAACAGAGAGTTTGCAATCCCATCTCGGTGAGACCGAGATCCCTATCGGTAGAACCGAAGTGCTAGGGTTTGGCAGTGGCTTATGACATATGAAACTCGGTGGCGCCGGATAGATAGAATCGGTAGGACCGAGTTTGGCTTAGGGTTTAGGTCATATGTGGATATGGGAAAGTAGTTGAGGGTTTTGGAGCATATCACTAAGCACATGAAGCAAGAGGCTCATTAAGCAACACATCATCCCTCCTTGATAGTATTGGCTTTTCCTAAAGACTCAATGTGATCTTGGATCACTAAAATATAAAATGAAGAGTCTTGAGCTTTTGAGCTTGAGCCAATCCTTTGTCCTTAGCATTTTGAGGGTTCCACTTTCACCATCCATGCCATGCCAATCATTGAGCTTTCCTGAAATAATCATCTTGGAATAGCATTAGCTCAATGAGCTATATGTTGTTATGAATTACCAAAACCACCTAGGGATAGTTGCACTTTCAATCTCCCCCTTTTTGGTAATTGATGACAACATATAGATAAAAGCTTCGACAAATGATAATGAGCATGAAATATATCGTCGCTTTGAGAAGTATGTGATAAGTAAGAGCTCCCCCTAAATTTGTGCATATTTAAGATTTGTTTTGGACTGCAAATGCACAAAGAGTTAGAGTCATGGGTTACTCTTCCATGTCACATACATCTTGGTGGAGCGCTTAAAATGATAAGAATGAAATACATGCACTCATCACCAAGAAAAATGAACGATCACATAAGATAGATAGGATAATAGCATTCATCAAGCATTAAGTGTAGCTTATGATCAAACACATGATCATCAATGTCTCACAGATAATGACATAGTATCTCAAGCACTCAAAAGCAAACAAAGTTCGAAAAACCACCAAATAAAGCAAGAGAGAAAAGCAACACTCTCTCTCGAAGCCTATGATCTATACATTTTCTCCCCCTTTGGCAACAAGTTACCAAAAAGTTCCTAGAAAATGCATAGTGCTAAATCGACACTCAGGCTTCATCTTCAGGTGGTGGTGGAGTCCGGATCACTCCAAGGACGAAGGCTTCCGTAGACGCGGTTGGAGTTGAAGCTGAAGTAGACGCTGGAGCAGGTTGGGCTAGTGCTGCGGCTAGAGCTGAGGCGGTTGCTCTTGTGTCTGGAACTGGCACTGCAGACGACCTCAGAGCTCGTGGCACTCTGGCAAAGGCATCAGTGGTTGTCTTCCCTTTCCTCTCCTGCATGTCATCTTGGAGCTGCTCCACTGCAGTCTGAATCTCTGTCACCTTGATATCCAAGTCATAGAACTTTTGTTCGACGATTCTTTCTAAGCTTGCCTGGTTCTGAGTTAGGGTGGCTAGTCCTTTCTCAATCCGCAGGGTGGATGCAATCAAGTAACAGAGCTGCTCTTGCTTGTTCTTCAAGAAGTACTCAGATGCCTCCTCTTGAGTTGGCATCTTGGCAGCTTTCTCCTTTATAGCCTTCTCCTTCTTGGCTTGTGCTTGTGCAGATGATGGTTCATTCTCAGTCATGACAACTTGATTATCTTCAAACTCTGGACGGATGGGCAAGTTTTCCTTGTCCAATAAGTATATGCCTGTGCCCATCTTCGAGTTAATGAGCTCCTGAATTTGTGGGGCATATCCACAGCTCCTCTTCTGATCAGCTGTTGTCCTCTTAATGGTCTCTACCATGAGGCTCATCACCTTGAACTTCTGTGGCACATCAAATATATGAAGCAAGTTGATCACATGGCCTCTGATCATCTTGTGATCACCTGACTTGGGCAATAAGGTGTGCCTCAAAATCCAATTGATAGTTGGCAGCCCTGACAGAAGATAATGCACTAAGCCAAACTTGAACGTATCAAGTGCTTCATTTGGGATCTCCTTGTACATGTTTGACATTGAGTAATGATCCATCTTCTTCTTGGAATAGACATCCAAGTCATCTTCCTGCTCTTCCAGGGCATTAATGAGCTGTGCCCACTCAGCAACTGTTGACTGATATCTGGTTCCTTCTGGCATCCATACAATCCTCCCATCTAGATAAAAATGTGCTGTGGAGTAGAACTGCATGATAAGCTCCTCATTCCACTTTGTGAGCTTCTGCCCAACAAAGTCCTCTACTCCACATGCCTTGAAGCTGTCCTGCACTCCAGGGTAGTGCTCTTCGTTGTCCTTGATGTATTGCCAATCAACCCATCTCATATCACATACAATGGGCTTCTTGTCCAATAAGACTGTCTCATAGAAGTCCTGTTGTTCCTTAGTGTGGAACATGTAGTCAACAGCGGTCCTTCTCCTTGAAGCATACGGGTCTGCTTCTCTCCACTTCCTGAGCCCTGAATCTCTCCTGAGCTTCATGTCCTCAGCCACAGGATGAGCATCATTGTGGTCTGGGATCTTGGGCTTGAGTTTTCTCAGAACTTGCTCTTCCTCTACTTCTGCAGTGTTAGGCACTGGGGCCTTGTTCTTCTCAGCAGCTGGGATGCTTCTTGTATTCCTCTTTGGTTTTGGAGCTGGCTTGGCCTTGGAAGCAGTTGCCCCTGATCTTATGGCATCACCCATCAGCTTGGGTGCCTTAGGTGCTGGTGCAGCAACCTCTTCTTCCTCTTCCTCTTCTTCCATGATGGAAGCCTTTCCAAGCACTTTGGCTATGGTCTTCTTGACCCTTTCCTTCCTCTTCTTCCCTTCAGCAGCAACTGGCTCTATGGGAGTGGGCTTCTCAGGAATCTTGGTTGAAGCTCTGGCCTTTGGCATGGGTTGCCTGCCTGCTGGCCTCTTGACCTTCAACCCTGGCTTGGTGCTCTGTCTTGGGTCAATTCTCTTGGAAGTTGCTTCCTCTTCTACCACATAGTCCTCCTCCTCAGAATCTGAAGTTCTCTTCTTTCTCTGTCTGGTGGCAGCTTTTGGCAGATTGCTAGGAGTACTTCTGCTGCCATCATCTGAGGAACTTGAGGGACTAGTGCCCTCACTCATCTGCACTTGCTGCTCTGACAGGTTCTGACTATCACTCTGGTCTGACATGATGCAAAAGCTGACTGTTGACCCTATGAATAGTTTATAGATGAGGTAGAGTGGATGAGCATCACAAAATGCAGAGATTTTTGCAAAAGAATGATTCAAACACTTAGTTTTAGTTTCCCACTGAAATCATCTCGGATCTATCGATTTTTAAACTCGGTGATACCGAAGCAGTTTTGGAACCTAAACTAGTGAACTCGGTCAGACCGAGTCACAGTTCGGTGGCACCGAGACTGCTAGGGTTTCACAAAGTTCCAAAATCGATCACACCGATTAGTAATACTCGGTCAGACCGAGTCTCACTTGTGCAATGGCATAAGCCAAATCGGTGGGACCGAGTTTTTCAACTCGGTGGGTCCGAGATGGTTTCGGCGGAAACCTAACCCTAAAATTTTCGAATCAAACCTAATCTACGAGTTCATTGACTGGATAGAAGTTTATCAATCATGGAAAGAATCAATATGATCACAATGTGCTAGGAATCGGATTAGAGAATAGCACAAAGATCGAGTCCATACCCTAGTTCGGCGGAGACTCGCTACGGCGGCAACGGCGGGGTTGATTCCCGTTGACGGCGACGGAGACCAGCGACTAGAGGCGGCTGGCGGCGAGGAGATGATCCGGAGACCACGTTGGCAGAGCAGGCTATCGCGCGGGCGAAGGGGTTCGGAGAAATTTCCAAATTTTTGCCCATGACTATAAGTAGCCCGACCCTGTCGGTGTGACCGAGTGGAACAACTCGGTGGCACCGAGATGCAAAACTATATACAGTTGTTGCAACTCGGTGTGATCGAATGGTTCGAATCGGTTGCACCGAGATCGAAAACATAGATCAACTTAATGATCTCGGTAGGACCGAAAGTAGGATATCGGTCAGACCGAGAGTCACAAAGAGGTTTTGGAAGTTTAAGTCTATGACGAATCAGGGACTCCGAGTGCTCCTCACACAGAGTGGTTTGAATCTGACTTGATCAAATTTTGTGATGTAGCATGAATAGAGTTTGAGACAAGAAAAGCATAGATAGCTAGAGGAGGTTCTTAGGCATTCTTGTCCATCCACTTGGCAATAGGAAATAAAACCAAACAATCAAAACAACAGGTGGATGTCCTCGAATGAGTAAAATATGCAACCAACATGCTCACACAATAAGATGGCAATTGAAATATGTGACAAAGCATGCACAACCAATTCTAGCATCTATCAAGCAATTTGCGATGACTAGGTCATCTATATATGAGTATATTGACTTAGGAGTCAAGTGAGAACACTTGATCATAGGTCATACTCATCGTTTAAGCTCAAGTGGGGTTACCACTTTTACATAAAGCATTGTTGTGTTCACATCTTTAGAGTTGCTTTAGCTCAAGTCTTAGAGTAAAGCTCCCCCTAGATGTGAGATCCCCCCCAAGAGGGATGAACTAACCTTGGGTTTTGTCGATGATGACTTCATGTAGATGTTGAAGATGTGGATGCTCAATGTTAATGTAGATCACTTGGAGCTATCTATTTGAGTGAATTGCACTTTCAATACCTACATGGGTTAGTCCCACAAGGAACAAACAAGGATATCCATAGACATAGAGTGATGCACACACAGGATGATGTCCATGAAAACTTTTAGGTTACCTTGTCCCTTGTCTTACCAACAAGAGGGTTTGTGACTCCTTGAACTAGTGCAAGATGTGGAAGTTGATTGCACTTGTTATTGCCAAAATGATAAGAGTGAAGTATGTTGGCGGAGTCACCCTCAAGAACTCTCTAGTTCTTCTTCTTTTGGATCCACACCATCTTGATGGGAATCCTTGGAGTTGTAGTCGTACTTGATGAAGTGGAACTTGAAGTGGTCTTGGGAATCCACTTGACTAAGGTCTTAGGAGCTTCTTCAAATGCATCAATCTCCTCTTGAAGCTTGTCCTTGCCTTTTTGCTTGTAGTCTTGTGGTGGAAGATCATCTTGAGCTTGTGTCCCCTTGAAGGAAGTATCATACTTCTCTTGTTGAGGAACAAACTTTGTCTTGGGGTATTGATCTTCTTCCCACTCAACTCCATTGGCATTGAACTTTCGTTCAAAACCAACACCTTGATTCTTCCGGTGCATTCCTTGCTTGCGCACAATTTCCTCGAATTGCTTGCTCCCGGCAAGGCTTTTGTACACTCCTTTCTCTATAATTCCCTTCAATAAGCTATTTTATTGCTCAAGTGTAACTTGGCTAAGAGAATCATTAGTGGAATCAAGAGAACTACTAGAAGCAACAATATTGGATTTAGCATGATCATTGTTACTACTAGAGGAAGAATCTTTCTTGTTCTTGTTACTAGACTTGACTTGAGGCATGTAAGTGGATAAGAGTAAATGCTTGGCAATGTAAGAAGAACTTTTCTTGCGGAGATCATCATTTATTGCCTTTAAAAACTCATGCTCTTGCTCAAGATTGAGATTTTCAAAGTGTAACTTCTCATGAGCTCTTAAAAGTTCTCGATGATCTCCGAAGATAGTTTCATGAGCTAACTTAAGAGTGTTTAGTTCTTTAGTTAGAGCCTCAACCTTCTCCTTATCATTGTCATTCGTTTTATCTTGATTAGCATGACTAATTGACGTTTCATCATAGTATTCATCACTAGAGTTGTCAACAAGTAAATCATCATCACCTAACAAGTCATCTTCATCACTATTGAAATCAACATACTCGGGGTGTGTTACCTTAGGACCTTTGGCCATGAAGCATCTTCCAATTCCTTCATTTGGTGAGTCAAATATGTCGTAGGAGTTGGTTGACACAAGTGCTAGACCGGCAACACCTTCATCTTGAGTATATTCGGAATCAGAGTGATAACTTCTCTCGGAGTGGCTGTCAGAGTCGGAGCCGGATACCCATTCACCAACATGAGCTTGATGTCTTCGTTTTGTGTAGCTCCTTGATGATTTTTCCTTCCTTTCCGAATCCTTGCTTCTCCGTGAGTATCTTCGTTCATAACAATCATCTCTACTCCTCTCTCTTGGTGGTGATTCTTCTCTTTTGCTTCTTCTTTTTGGAGAGTCTTCTCTTCTCTTGTAGGGAGCCGTACACTCATTGGAATAGTGTCCGGGTCTTCCACAATTGTAGTAGTTTCGCTCTCGACTAGAAGATCTTTTGTCATTGTAGGACCTTAACTTGAAGCTTCTATCTTTGCTTCTACTCTTGTAGAACTTGTTGAAGTTCTTCACCATTAAGCTCAATTCTTCATTGAAGCTTTGTTTCTCACTTGATGATGTAGGGGCTTCACATGAGGCTTTGTAGGCACCACTAGATTTGTTGTGAAGTTCCTCTTTATCCTTAAGTGACACCTCATGAGCAACAATTCTTCCAATTACCTCCATTGGCTTGAGATCTTTGTAATTGGCATCATTTGGATCAATGTGCACACGGTATCATATTTTCCATCCAAGGCTCTTAGAATCTTCTTGATGATGAATCTATCGGTCATCTCTTCACTTCCTAAGCCGGCAATCTCATTTCTGATGAGAGGAAGCCTAGAGTACATTTCGGCGACGCCTTCACCATCCTTCATTTTGAACTTGTCAAGTTGACTTTGAAGCACATCCAATTTGGATTCCTTGACGGAGTCGGTACCTTCGTGCATATCAATCAGAGTGTCCCAAATTTCCTTTGCATTCTCAAGACGGCTGATTTTGTTGAATTCTTCGGGGCACAATCCGTTGAAGAGAATATCACAAGCTTGAGCATTGTATTGCAACATCTTCAACTCATCCGCGGTAGCTTCACAGTTTGGTTTTCTCCCATCAAAGAAGTCACCTTGCAAACCAACACACACAATAACCCAAATGGCGGGGTTATGTCCAACAATATGCATTTTCATTTTATGCTTCCAACTAGCAAAATTAGTACCATCAAAGTAAGGACCTCTACGGTGATAATTTCCCTCGCTAGACGCCATACTCTCCTAGGTTGTGAAACCAAGGCTATGACCACCAAAAGCTATGGAAATCAAAGCAAATGGGAAACCAAGGCTCTGATACCACTTGACCAAATAAAAACTTAACCTTTTCCTAATTTTAGTTCTTGGCAGATTTTAGCTATTTTAGGACAAGTCAAGCAATCATCACACAATTCAAGCAAGCATGCAAAGAGTATATTGGCAGCGGAAAGTAAAGCATGCAACTTGCAAGAATGTAAAGGGAAGGGTTTGGAGAATTCAAACGCAATTGGAGACACGGATGTTTTCCCGTGGTTCGGATAGGTGGTGCTCTACTACATCCACGTTGATGGAGACTTCAACCCACGAAGGGTAACGGTTGCGCGAGTCCACAGAGGGCTCCACCCACGAAGGGTCCACGAAGAAGCAACCTTGTCTATCCCACCATGGCCATCGCCCATGAAGGACTTGCCTCACTAGCGGTAGATCTTCACGAAGTAGGTGATCTCCTTGCCCTTACAAACTCCTTGGTTCAACTCCACAATCTTGTCGGAGGCTCCCAAGTGACACCTAGCCAATCTAGGAGACACCACTCTCCAAGAAGTAACAAATGGTGTGTTGATGATGAACTCCTTGCTCTTGTGCTTCAAATGATAGTCTCCCCAACACTCAACTCTCTCTCATAGGATTTGGATTTGGTGGAAAGAAGATTTGAGTGGAAAGCAACTTGGGGAAGGCTAGAGATCAAGATTCATATGGTAGGAATGGAATATCTTGGTCTCAACACATGAGTAGGTGGTTCTTTCTCAAAACATATGAGTTGGACGTGTAGATGTGTTCTGATGGCTCTCTCTTCGAATGAAGAGGAGGTGGAGGGGTATATATAGCCTCCACACAAAATCCAACCGTTACACACAGTTTTCCAATCTCAGTGGGACCGAATCAACAAACTCGGTCGGACCGAAAAGTAAACCTAGTGACCGTTAGAGATTTTCGATGGGACTAACATGCAACTCGGTAGGACCGATTTTGTTAGGGTTAGGGCATAATGTAATCTCACTGATTACACAAACTCGGTGAGACCGATTTTGGTAATTAGCTAACCAGAGAGTTGGTCAGGCAAACTCGGTGGGACCGATTTGCTCTTTCAGTGAGACCGAAAAGTTACAAAAAGGAAACAGAGAGTTTACATTGCAATCTCGGTGGGACCGATACGCTCTTTCGGTGAGACCGAAAAGTTACGAAAGGGAAACAGAGAGTTTGCAATCCCATCTCGGTGAGACCGAGATCCCTATCGGTAGAACCGAAGTGCTAGGATTTGGCAGTGGCTTATGACATATGAAACTCGGTGGCGCCGGATAGATAGAATCGGTAGGACCGAGTTTGGCTTAGGGTTTAGGTCATATGTGGATATGGGAAAGTAGTTGAGGGTTTTGGAGCATATCACTAAGCACATGAAGCAAGAGGCTCATTAAGCAACACCTCATCCCTCCTTGATAGTATTGGCTTTTCCTAAAGACTCAATGTGATCTTGGATCACTAAAATATAAAATGAAGAGTCTTGAGCTTTTGAGCTTGAGCCAATCCTTTGTCCTTAGCATTTTGAGGGTTCCACTTTCACCATCCATGCCATGCCAATCATTGAGCTTTCCTAAAATAATCATCTTGGAATAGCATTAGCTCAATGAGCTATATGTTGTTATGAATTACCAAAACCACCTAGGGATAGTTGCACTTTCAAATATGCTTACCATTACTAGTCCAATCTTGATTCGGCAGCATTGTGGGATGAAGCGGCCCGGACCAACCTTACACGTACGCTTACGTGAGACCAGTTCCACCGACTGACATGCACTAGTTGCATAAGGTGGCTGGCGGGTGTCTGTCTCTCCCACTTTAGTCGGATCGGATTCGATGAAAAGGGTCCTTATGAAGGGTAAATAGCAATTGGCATATCACGTTGTGGTTTTTGCGTAGGTAAGAAACCTTCTTGCTAGAAACCCATAGCAGCCACGTAAAACATGCAAACAACAATTAGAGGACGTCTAACTTGTTTTTCCAGGGTATTCTATGTGATGTGATATGGCCAAAGGATGTGATGAATGATATATGTGATGTATGAGATGATCATGTTCTTGTAATAGGAATCACGACTAGTATGTCGATGAGTATAACAACCGGCAGGAGCCATAGGAGTTGTCTTAATTTATTTATGACCTGCATGTCAACATAAACGTCATGTAATTACTTTACTTTATTGCTAATTGTAGCAGTAGAAGTAATAGTTGGCGAGACAACTTCATGAAGACACGATGATGGAGATCATGATGATGGAGATCATGGTGTCATGCCGGTGACGATGATGATCATGGAGCCCCGAAGATGGAGATCAAAAGGAGCAATATGATATTGGCCATATCATGTCACTTTTTGATTGCATGTGATGTTTATCATGTTTTTGCATCTTGTTTACTTAGAACGACGGTAGTAAATAAGATGATCCCTCATTAAAATTTCAAGAAAGTGTTCCCCCTAACTATGCACCGTTGCGATAGTTCATTGTTTCAAAGCACCACGTGATGATCGGGTGATAGATTCCAATGTTCACATACAACGGGTGTAAGACAGATTTACACATGCAAACACTTAGGTTGACTTGACGAGCCTAGCATGTACAGACATGGCCTCAGAACACAGAAGACCGAAAGGTCGAGCATGAGTCGTATGGTAGATACGATCAACATGAAGATGTTCACTGATGTTGACTAGTCCGTCTCACGTGATGATCGGACACGGCCTAGTTGACTCGGATCATGTAATCACTTCGATGACTAGAGGGATGTCTATCTGAGTGGGAGTTCATAAGATGAACTTGTTTATCCTGAACATAGTCAAAAGGATTTTGCAAATTATGTCGTAGCTCGCGCTTTAGTTCTACTGTTTAGATATGTTCCTAGAGAAAAAATTAGTTGAAAGTTGATAGTAGCAATTATGCGGACTAGGTCCGTAAACTGAGGATTGTCCTCATTGCTTCATAGAAGGCTTGTGTCCTTAATGCACCGCTCAGTGTGCTGAACCTCGAACGGTTGTCTGTGGATGTTGCGAACATCTGACATACACATTTTGATAACTACGTGATAGTTCAGTTAAACGGTTTAGATTTGAGGCACTGAAGACGCCTTAAAACGTCGCGAAACAAATGAGATGTTTCGAGGGCTGAAATTGGGATTTCAGGCTCGTGCCCACGTCAAGAGGTATGAGACCTCCGACGATTTTCTTAGCCTGCAAAGTAAGGGAGAAAAGCTCAATTGTTGAGCTTGTGCTCAGATTGTCTGAGTACAACAATCATTTGAAACAAGTGGGAGTTGATCTTCCAGATGAAATAGTGATAGTTCTCCGAAGTCATTACCACCAAGCTGCTATAGCTTCGTGATGAACTATGATATATCAGGGACATATATGATGATCCTTGAGATATTCGCGATGTTTGACACCACAAAAGTAGAAATCAAGAAGGAGCATCAATTGTTGATGGTTGGTGAAACCACTAGTTTCAAGAAGGGCAAGGGCAAGAAGGGATACTTCATGAAACGGCAAGTCAGTTGCTGCTCTAGTGAAGAAACCCAAGGTTGAACCCAAACCCGAGACTAAGTGCTTCTGTAATAAGGGGAACAACCACTGGAGCAGAATTACCCTAGATACTTGGTAGATGAGAAGGCTGGCAAGGTCGAGAGAAGTATATTGGATATGCATTACAATGTGTACTTTACTAGTACTCCAGGTAGCACCAGGGTATTAGATACCGGTTCGGTTGCTAAATGTTAGTAACTCGAAACAAAAGGCTACGGAATAAACGGAGACTAGCTAAAAGGTGAGATGACGATATGTGTTGGAAGTATTTCCAAGGTTGATCAAATATCATACGCTCCCTCTACCATCGAGATTAGTATTAAAACCTAAATAATTGTTATTTGGTGTTTGCGTTGAGCATAGACATGATTGGATTACGTCTATCGCAATACGGTTATTCATTTAAGGAGAATAATGGTTACTCTGTTTATTTGAATAATACCTTCAATGGTCTTACACCTAAAATGAATGGTTTATTGAATCTCGATCGTAGTGATACACATGTTCATGCCAAAAGATATAAGATAGTAATGATAGTACCACCTACTTGTGGCACTGCCACGTAAGTCACATCGGTATAGAACGCATGAAGAAGCTCCATGTTGATGGATCTTTGGGCTCACTCGTTTTAAAAGTTTGAGACATGCGAACCATGTCTATTGGTATATATGCATGAAGAAACTCCATGCAAATGGACCGTTTGGACTCACTTGATTTTGAATCACTTGAGACATGCAAATCATACCACATGGGCAAGATGACTGAAAGCCTCGTTTTTAGTAAAATGGAACTAGAAAGCAACTTGTTGGAAGTAATACATTTTGATGTGTGCAGTCCAATGAGTGCTGAGGCGTGTAGTGGATATCGTTATGTTCTTACTTCACAGATGATTTGAGTAGATGTTGAGTATATTTACTTGATGAATCATGAGTCTGAATTATTGAAAGGTTCAAGTAATTACAGGGTGAAGTTGAAAGATCGTCGTGACAAGAGGATAAAATATCTATGATATGATCATAGAGATGAATATCTGAATTACGAGATTGGCACAGAATTAAGACATTGTGGAAATTGTTTCACAACTAATACAGCCTGGAACACCATAGTGTGATGGTGTGTCCGAACATCATAACTGCACCCTATTGGATATGATGCATACCATGATGTCTCTTATCGAATTACCATGATAGTTTATGGGTTAGGCATTAGAGACAACCACATTCACTTTAAAAAGGGCACCACGTAATTCCGATGAGATGACACCGTATGAACTATGGTTTAGAGAAACCTAAGCTGTCATTTCTTAAAAATTTGGGGCTGCGACGCTTATGTGAAAAAGTTTCAGGCTGATAAGCTCGAACCCAAAGCGGATAAATGCATCTTCATAGGACACCCAAAACAGTTGGGTATACCTCCTGTCTCAGATCCGAAAGCAATAAGGGATTGTTTCTAGAATCGGGTCCTTTTTCGAGGAAAAGTTTCTCTCGAAAGAATTGAGTGGGAGGATGGTGGAGACTTGATGAGGTTATTGAACCATCTCTTCAACTAGTGTGTGGCAGGGCATAGGAAGTTGTTCCTGTGGCACCTACACCAATTGAAGTGGAAGCTTATGATAGTGATCATGAAACTTTAGATCAAGTCACTGCCAAACCTCGTAGGATGACAAGGATGCGTACTACTTCAGAGTGGTACGTAATCCTGTCTTGGAAGTCATGTTGCTAGACAACAATGAACCTACGAGCTATGGAGAAGCGATGGTGGGCCCGGATTCCAAAATGGCTCGAGGCCATATAATCCGAGAGAGGATCCATATATGAAAACAAAGTGTAGACTTTCGAAGAACTACTTGGTGGTCATAAGGCTGTTAGGTACATATGGATTTTAAAAGGAAGACAGACAATGATGGTAAGTGTCACCATTGAAAAGCTCGACTTGTCATTAAGATGTTTCCCGACAAGTTCAAGGAGTTGACTACGATGAGACTTTCTCACACGTAGCGATGCTAAAAGTCTGTTGGAATTATGTTAGCAGTTACTGCATTATTTATGAAATCTTGCAGATAGGATGTCAAAACATTGTTTCCTCGACGATTTTCTTGAGGAAAGGTTGTATGTGATACAACCGGAAGGTTTTGTCAATCCTGAAAGATGCTAATAAGTATGCAAAGCTCCAGCAATCCTTCTAAGGACTGGAGTAAGCATCTCGGAGTTGGAATGTATGCTTTGATGAGATGATCAAAGATTTTGGGTGTATACAAAGTTTATGAGAAACTTGTATTTCCAAAGAAGTGAGTGGGAGCACTATAGAATTTCTGATGAATATATGTTGTTGACATATTGTTGATCAGAAATGACGTAGAATTTCTAGAAAGCATATAGGGTTATTTGGAAAGTGTTTTTCAATGGAAAGCCTGGATTAAGCTACTTGAACATTGAGCATCAAGATCTATAAGGATAGATCAAAATGCTTAATGGTACTTTCAAATGAGCACATACCTTGACATGATCTAGAAGGTGTTCAAGATGGATCAGTCAAAGAAGGAGTTCTTGCCTGAGTTGTAAGGTATGAAGTTAAGACTTAAAGCTCGACCACGGCAGAAGAAAAAGAGGAAGGACGAAGGTCGTCCCCTATGCTTTTGTCATAGGCTCCATACGGTATGCCATGCTGAGTACCACACCTGATGTGTGCCTTGCCACAGATTTGGCAAGAGGGTACAAAGGTGATCTAGGAGTAGATCACCAAATAGCGGTCTAAATTATCCTTAGAGGAATAAGGATATGTTTCTCGGTTATGGAGGTGATAAAGAGTTCGACGTAAAGAGTTATGTCGATGCAAGCTTAACACCTATCCGGATAGCTCTGAGTAGAGATGCCGGATACGTATAATGGAGCAACAATTTAGAATAGCTCCAAGTAGAACAGTTATTTGAAATGGCTCCAAATGTAGCGTAGTAGTTGCATCTACAAGATGACATAGAAATTTGCGAAGTACATACGGATCTGAATGCTGCAGACCCGTTGACTGAAACCTCTCTCACAAGCATAACATGATCAAACCCAGAACTCTTTGGGTGTTAGTCACATGGGGATGTGACCTTGAGTGTTAATCACATATCGATGTGAACTGGATTATTGACTCTAGTGCAACTGGGAGACTGTTGGAAATATGCCCTAGAGGCAATAATAAATTGATTATTATTATATTTCCTTGTTCATGATAATCGTTTATTATCCATGCTAGAATTGTATTGATAGGAAACTCAGATACATGTGTGGATACATAAACAACACCATGTCCCTAGTAAGCCTCTAGTTGACTAGCTCGTTGATCAATAGATGGTTATGGTTTCCTGACCATGGACATTGGATGTCGTTGATAACGGGATCACATCATTAGGAGAATGATGTGATGGACAAGACCCAATCCTAAGCCTAGCACAAGATCATGTAGTTCGTATGCTAAAGCTTTTCTAATGTCAAGTATCATTTCCTTAGACCATGAGATTGTGCAACTCCCAGATACCGTAGGAGTGCTTTGGGTGTGCCAAACGTCACAACATAACTGGGTGGCTATAAAGGTACACTACAGGTATCTCCGAAAGTGTCTGTTGGGTTGGCACGAATCGAGACTGGGATTTGTCACTCCGTGTAAACGGAGAGGTATCTCTGGGCCCACTCGGTAGGACATCATCATAATGTGCACAATGTGATCAAGGAGTTGATCACGGGATGATGTGTTACGAAACAAGTAAAGAGACTTGCCGGTAACGAGATTGAACAAGGTATCGGGATACCGACGATCGAATCTCGGGCAAGTATCGTACCGATAGACAAAGGGAATTGTATACGGGATTGATTAAGTCCTTGACATCATGGTTCATCCGATGAGATCATCGTGGAGCATGTGGGAGCCAACATGGGTATCCAGATCCCGCTGTTGGTTATTGACCGGAGAACGTCTCGGTCATGTCTGCATGGTTCCCGAACCCGTAGGGTCTACACACTTAAGGTTCGATGACGCTAGGGTTATAAAGGAAGTTTGTATGTGGTTACCGAATGTTGTTCGGAGTCCCGGATGAGATCCCGGACGTCACGAGGAGTTTCGAAATGGTCCGGAGGTAAAGATTTATATATGGGAAGTCATCATACGGTCACCGGAATAATTCGGGGGGATACCGGTATTGTACCGGGACCACCGAAGGGGTTCCGGGGGTCCACCGGGAGGGTCCACCTGCCCCGGAGGGCCCTATGGGCTGTATGTGGAGAGGGACCAGCCCCTTAGTGGTCTGGGCACCTCCCCTCCTAGGGCCCATGCGCCTAGGGTTTTGGGGGAACCCTAAAGGGGGGCGCCCCCCTTGCCTTGGGGGGCAAGGCAACCCCCCTTGGCCGCCGCCCCCTCCTTAGATGGGATATGAGGGGGCCGGCCCCCCTCTCCCTTGCCCCTATGTATATGTGGGGGGCGGGAGGGCAGCCGTACCATTATTCTGGCGCAGCCCTCCCCCTCTCCCGTGGTGCTTGGCGAAGCCCTGCAGGATTGCCACGCTCCTCCACCACCACCACGCCGTTGTGCTGCTGCTGGATGGAGTCTTCCCCAGCCTCTCCTTCTCCCCTTGCTATATCAAGGCGTAGGAGACGTCACCGGGCTATACGTGTGTTGAACGCGGAGGTGCCGTCCGTTCGGCACTAGGATCTTCGGTGATTTGGATCATGACGAGTACGACTCCATCAACCCCGTTCACTTGAACGCTTCCGCTTAGCGATCTACAAGGGTATGTAGATGCACTCTCCTTCCCCTCGTTGCTGGTTTCTCCATAGATAGATCTCGGTGACATGTAGGAAAATTTTGAATTTCTGCTACGTTCCCCAACATATACACACTCAAGGGAATGGAATCTCTTGTCGTGACGTCATATTCGTCTCTCTCTCTCTAGACCACTCTCATTTCTCATGCTATCTCTCCCACGCCCCCCCCCCGTCGGCCCCTCTATCCATGCCTCTCTCGAATACGTAATACACACGCATACCTCTCTAGGCCCCGCCAAATGCAACAACTACACATTCACACATGTTACATCACGTACCCCATTGATCTAAAAAGCCCTCTCTTCACGTTTATTTCGCATACAACATTCCTTTTGAATAAAGTGTGGCCAAAAAATTATTTTAGAGTTTCTACATATATACAACATTATAAAGCTATGTGGAGGAGTACGAACGCTAATTTGCATTGCATGGTGCCCACAATGATATTTATTCCGCACTGTGAATTTGTATATTTTTATACTATATACAAAGTTAGTCATAATAAAGACAAACGAAGAGCATCTCTCTCTCCATCGCATACCACCCCCCCCTGTACGCCCCTTTCACGTATGCACACAAACTGCATCCACACAACACATGCACCCACGCACGCATGCAACACTCACACGTACACATGCAGCCACGCACGCACACAACACTCACACGCACGCATGCAACACTCACGCGCACACACGCACGCATGCATGCACACACCAGTACACCACACGACCAACACACACTCTCATGCTCAAGTGCTCAACCTACACGTGCATGTGCACACATCAGGCCCTGACAGACACATACACAACCAGGTGATTCCCGCGCACGTGTTGGAGCCTTGTTGCGCCTGCGTAAATTTTTGTTTATCTGACCTTTTGCCTATGCGAACTGACAGGTGGGACCCACAATGAACGTGGTCAATTTAACTAGTCAACATGGCGCCACGCAGACTATTTCGCCGGTCAATAGAGTGCAATCCGATGCTGAGCTGTGAGCAAGTGACCATATAATCACCGCAAAACATATATAGTGACCGCAATCAGCTTATTCTGAAGTTCGGAGACTGTATTACGCCTTTCTCTCTGTAGGCCCTCCGAAACTACATCTCTACACGTTCTCGCATGTTACATCTAACAACTATGCAATACAGCACTACTACTACACTCTAACACAATAAATCATATGTGTTTTTAGTTTTACTAGATATCATATTGTTACTTATAATTATTCAGTTTGCATACATTAAAATTGCCTTTGAAATGTATGGCCAGTATCATCTACCACGCGGGAAAAATCCCGCCCTTTCCTGTTTAATCGGGTTTGTATCGATGGATCATGCGAAACAGCAAAACTATAGTACTATACGGTACAAGTGACAGTTCACTGGGCCATCGTGTGGTCTACTCCTCCGTCGTAAGAGTGGAGTGCTCGCTTTCATAAATCTTCTAGTCCCTTTCAGCGACATGTGGGACATCAAGTTATCGGGTCCACGTGCCATACCGGCATACAGTGCAGAGCAGCCGGGGTGAAGCACCCCAGTCATGGCGTCGGCGTAGTAATGAGCAATGAGGCGTCAAATCACAAAGTTGTACCTTTCCCACAATTAAGTTGGAGGGACGAAGCAACCATCATTTCACTCATTGCTGAATCCGCTTCTCCCTCATCTTCTTCAACTTAACCACGTGTTGCTTCTGCCGTTGTTCTGCCTCATGTGGGACGCGGATCGGCTTGGTAAAGCACTGACACGTGGGACCGCATTTAGCAAACCGCCAGGACAACGTCCTCCGAAAATAAGAAGCCTAATCCTAGACTTACAAAGGGCTACGTAGCTGCTACGTATACTTTCCATCTAATCTATATATGCCCCCCTTGATTTTCAGGTGGGGTGGGCCTAATCCTCTCCTTTAATCCAATCAAATAGTCCCACGTCACATCAATTCATAACTTTACATAAACCATTACGTGGATGTAGCATTGCTCAAATAAGAAACCTCCCCCGCCATCTGCGCGGCAAAATCACCTCCTTTTTACTAATCTCGATTCTATAATTTTTTAGATCAATATAATTGAGATTTGTATAGATAGCACACAGGAGCAAAACCAAGTGGTACGGTTAAGGGAATCCACAATGTGTAGCCAAATGTGAAAATATCTTTTGGCATCGTGGGAACCATTGTGGATAGTGTTGCCAAAGCCAAAAAGATGGAACCGAAGCTCCCTGATTGATTGATTGATTGAAGGAATAGAAAAATGCAACGTCTCTCCTCTTTCTACCATGCTTGGACGCATGTAGTACAGTATAGAGCACAGAGTCTACTCCCCTGTCCCTTCTATCACAAATCACAAAGCAGTGAGGCGTCAAATCACAAAAGCACGGACGAAGTAACCATCATTTCACTCTTCGCTGACTCCGCTTCTCCATCGTCTTCTTCGAGAAGCCATCTCACTGCATTAGTTACTCCTAGTAGTACTAGTAAAGGACTTCCTGGATGCAAATAAGGTCGTTGTCTCGGCTTGCAGGCGGCACTTGCGAACGACTTACCGTGGTCTCCCTCAATGGTGTTCTCCATCGAATGCACTTCGCCAAACCACCCAAAAAAAATATCGTCGACGTCACCGCAATGGGGAAGGAAGTCAAATATAGTTACTACCTCCATTTTTTGGTACACAAGGCCAGTATATCAGAATTACAATTTGCAAAGGGCCACTAACACTAATCGAGGCAAAATTGATGGGGTTAGCAACCAAGGACATTAATATCCCCTGCATGCATGTGGAAGTGAGAAGGTTGGTTTGCATGGCGCTGCATTAATCAAGCGATGAGGAGTGAGATGGTTAGCTCTTTGGTCTTTGGAGAAAAAATATGCATTAATTGACACGTGAAACGAGGATTTGTATCGATTAAATCCCACGAAGGAAAACCCAGCCTTTCTTTTTTAACACTAGTACTCCTAGTACGTATGTACTTATCTAGTTTGGGTCTAGGCCTTGCATTGCCAAACTTCGCCACACATTTTTGCCAAGCTTGCCTAAAGTTTTCAAAATGAGAAGGAGGTACACTTGCGCACGGCTATCGCGGTCGCACCGCACCCTCACACGGTCGCTCCTTCACGCCGCGGTCGCACCGCACCCTCACGCAGTCGCTCCTGCACGCCGCAAACCCAACCAAGGGAATGCACCCTCACTGACATGTGTTGTTGCATGTGAACACACCAAACTCAGCCATCCTATCGCTGACACATAATTTTCGTTCATAGAGTATGTTTATCCAACCGCATGTTGGGGAGTATCCGTACGGCCCGTGCGGTGGTCTGTTGGGGAAGAAGAAGAGGTGAGGAAGAAGGAAAGAAGGGTTAGGAGACGTAGGATATTCATCAAACCGCCTGAAATGGTAGACTGACCCAAGTTAGGCGACTTGCATAACAAATATATGTTTTTACATAGCAAAAGATCATTAAAAACAACAACATAAAGAAAAATTATCACTCCTCGCGGAAAGAGACGACCTCGTCGTCTTTGGCTGCCGGCGCGAACCAGCCGTCGCTGTCGACGTGTGTCTCCGCACCGTGGTTGTCCTCGGCCTCCAGCTACTCGTTCAAGCGGAGCGTGTGGGCACTCTGCACGGACGAGATCACAGCCCGGTTCAAGTCGAGGTCGTCCGGTTCCGCCTGTAGGAGGGCCTCGATGGCAGCGGCATCCATGCGCTCCGCGTCGAGTGGAGCCTCCGCCGCCCAGTTCAAGTCCGGGACGTCTAGTTCCGCCTGTAGGAGGGCGTTGATGAGAGCGGCATCCGCGCGTCTGCGTCGAGTCGAGCCTCTGCCGCCCGGTTCTAGTCCAGGACGTCCGGTTCTGCCTGTAGGAGGGCCTCAATGGCAGCAGCATCCGCGCGCTCCGCCTCAAGTTGAGCCTCCGCTGCCCGGTTCACATCCATGACATCTGGTTCCACCTGCAGGAGAGCCTCGATGGCAGCGGCATGCATGCGCTCCGCGTCGAGTTGAGCCTCTGCCTCCCGGTCCTCCTTTAGTATCGCCATGTTGAACCGCTGGTCCGCCTGCACCATGGGGGACTCGGATGCCGGCACGAAGTCGATGTCCATCGTCTCATACCCATCGGGGGCCTTCTGCGCCACGACCTCCGCCATGAACATTGGATCGGCTTCCTCCTCCTCATAGCTTGGCTCCAGAGAACTCGGGGATTGGCCCGCCGCAAAGCGAGCTTGGGGACGGAGGTCTGTGGCGCCGACCGCCACCGTGATTTCTACGCGGCGCTCCGGCGTCGGCATCTTGTAGTAAGTGATCTTGCGGTGCACCATGGCTTTCCGGCGAACTAGGGGACGCTTGATGCGGGCTAGGGGATCGAAAGGTGGGGGAATGGGCTGGAGATTTGGTGCGGTTTTAGGGCAGTGGCTGGCGTAGGCCGAGCAGCGAAGGTTCTTGTGTGAATAGTGGTTCCGGTGACGAACGGTCAATCAGTTTTGACTATACATCGCTCTTGTCGCGTTCGCGTTGCAGCCCGGCACGCTGGACCCTCCACGTCGCTCACCGAATGGAACGCGCTTCGTCTTGCGTTTTCGCTCGCTTGTGGGACCGCAGTTGAGAGCAAACTGACGTCCCTCCCCCTCCCCCGCCCGCGTCATTTATTATACCACCACTCCCTCCGTTTTATGCAGAGTAAATAAAAACAGAGGGAGTATACTATGGATGAGGATCCCCTGACGTGGCCGAACCCATTGAGTAACTGACATGCGGGGCCTAGCAAGCATCAGGTCTGCCAGTAAGTGACTGAAAGGGAGCGTAAGGCAGGGATACCTACGTCAGAGGATCCACTTCCACTATACTACTTTGACCAAATGTTAGAGTAATAATATATGACATGCAACTTACACAAAGCATACAGGGTCTAATGCGTTTTTCGAGGCTAACTTTGACCAAATGTTAGAGTAATAATATATGACATGCAACTTACACAAAGCATACGGTCAAATTCGTATGTGAAAGGAGTTTCCAATGATATAATTTTCACATTATACATCTCGTGTACTATTAATCTTGTCAATAGTCAAATTGGAAACCATCTCGAGTACAAATCTAGGAGTACGTACGAATCTAACAATATTGATTGGTCATTGTTCAATGTTGATACCTTTTTGATCAAAGTAGATATACTTTGACTACACATAAAACTTATATGTAAACTAGAAAGGATAGGAGGGAGTATATTGTACGTTCAAAAATGAAACGAACATTAAATACCCTTTATATATGATTTGCGGATGCTATGATCACTGGTTCAAAATTTTGAATCCGCCTTAGGTATCACGTGCCCCCACTCGTTCCCTCTCGATTTCATCTCGGGGTCTGGAGATCAATTGAAAGAGGACTAGGGTGGGTACATGCGAATGATACTCGATGGAATGTTCAAATGAGGCATGCGGGAGGATGGACTCGACTGGAGGGCGACATGATCGATGGAGAAGAGGGTTGAAGAGGAATGAGAAATAAGCAAATGCCACATGATTATACTTGAATGGCTCAAATAAACAATAAGTTGTCTCGCTTGGCCTACATAGTGAAAGGCCTAATGCACAACGCGGAGCACTAACGCTCGAATATGACCGGAAAAACAGGGAAACATACATGTGGGGCACACCCGTCAGGATGACGTAGCGCAGACTAGTCCAATGGAGGAGCTGGCCCACGACCTCCTCGCCACCGACAACCGTTCATGTGGGTCGTTGGGGCCAACAACGGAGCGCGGCTCTAGCACCGCCTCTGGACACGGCGACCAAGGTGAGCGACACACTCATATCGTCACTAGACACGGTCGGTTTCAGTTTGCCGAGGGTGGCGTTAGTGCTGTGGCACGACCAACGGTATGTTTGGTTTGTGCCCAAGGTTGCCCCATCAAAGCATTGGGTAGCCAAAATTTTGGTTGAGGTATTGGTTGCCCATGATTTGGCCGACATTAGCAAGAAAAATGAACTTGAGTTGGCTAGAGTTCATTGGCATGCCAAAGAAATGGCAACCAGCTAAACAAAGACCAATCTTTGGGTCATGACCAAAATTTTGGTTGAGGTATTGGTTGCCCATGATTTGGCCGACATTGGCAAGAAAAATGAACTAGAGTTGGCTAGAGTTCATTGGCATGCCAAAAAAAATGGCAACCATCCAAACAAAGACCAATCTTTTGGTCATGACCAAAATTTTGGCAAGGTGCACTTTGGCCACAATCCAAACACACCCCAACACCCGGCTCGTCGAGGATGCACGGGGCGCCGTGACATGTCCGCGGAGTGGTGTAGCGCGGCCAACTGCATCCTCTGGACCTAAGACCATGCCGGATCGTCTTGCTTTTTCAATGACATGTGGGGATCGCATGTGAGCAAAGGGCATCTCCAACGTTGCCACGACCGCAGCTGACTACCCTAGCACACCAAAACCCTCGTCCCTCACGCCGTCGCGTGGTGCGTTCCCAGCCGGCGCCAGCTGCCCGCATTCATGCCGTCCGTTCATATGTCGTCATTAAGAGGCTCGGTGCCCGCAGAACCAACTTCGGCGACTTAATGACGCACCCGGACGCTTGGCCTCACCGGAATGCGGTACTTAAAGCGGCAACGCCCAGCTAACCTCCACACCATAGCGCATCGTCCTCCTACCTGGAACCACATCCGCCATGACCGCAAGCGCGAACGCTCTGCGGGAGAGCTTGTCTTCGGGGATGGAGCTCGAGGTCGCCGCCCTCGCTCAAGTCGCCGCACAAGCGGTGGCCACGCTGGCGGCCGACGACGGGAGCACCGTCAGCCACGCGTCCTACTTGCTGCCGTCCAACGTCCGGCACCGCCGAGGTCGGGGACTCCTCCGAGGATGAGTAGGGCATGGGAGGCGGCAGGGCATGGTGTGCCAACTGGCCGGTCCGTCTCCCATGTTCTATTTTTCCTTGCCGGAGACCACACCTTCACTTCACGGGTCTTCAACCCCGCCCCCATACATGGAGATCACTAATGGAGGACGTCGATTGCCGCCGTAGAATAGGTCTAGGGTCGGGTTTGTTTTATTTTTTTGTCCTATAAAAGTTCGAAATGTAATGAAAATCTGCCGTGTTTGCATTAATCTCGGCCGGTGTATATGAACTTTCACAATAATATACATATTGTAGGAGTACTAACAAGATGACCATGCGTTGCACGGAAGATCAAGATCTTGTGGGAGAAAAGGATGAACGGGGGAAAGCCTTATCTGCAAATGTGGAGAGGAGTGCGGGTAAATTGTCATAGTTTCCTTCCTATCCGTTAGATATAGATCGGATGGCCTATATTGCAGGATCGGACACATCTTTCTAAATCTACGAGAACTTACGAAAGGGTTAACGTAAATTGCCTCTCTCTCTCCTCCCCTGATTTTCATGGTGGTGGGCCCCTCCCTCCCCCCAATCTACAATCAACAGCTCACACGTTTCACATTACGTTAATTACGTAACTGGGATTACGTAGGTGTAGCATTACTCGTCCTAAAAAACCCAACTAAGCCAACCTCCCAGCATATCGCGCGGGAAAAGACCCGGTCGCGCCGTTTTAGTCGGGATTACCGGATTACTGGTAGTAGTATCGATGGATCGCGTGAAGCAACAGATTTTTTTTGAGGGGGCGAAGCACCTAGTTTAAAAGGAAAAAATGCGGTACACTCACAACACTCCTGTCGCGGTCGCATTGCACCCCACACATGTTCGGTCCTGCACACGGCTCATGCAAACGAAACGCTCTTCGGCTTGCCTCTTCACTGACACGGGGACTGCACTTGGAGAAACCGACCATGCGCCAAACTCCCCGCACCCACCGCGCGAAAATCCTCCCCCCCCCACACCCAAAAATCCCCCCCAAAACTGATTCAACCGCCCTTCGGCCAACTAGCCAATAATATTCCCCAAACCCCCGTCCCCTCCTGTCTCCCTCCACTCCATTCACTCCGCCAAAGCCGCCCTCCCCGCTGCGTCGATACGTTGGCGCCGCAGTTCGACGATCCTCTCGCTCCCACAGTACGCTCTCGTAGATTGCCGTCCTCTAGCCGCGTCGCCACCTCTGGCTACGTTCTTGTGGAGGCACATGGCGGTCAGCGCCGCCATCGCTGGCGACGTTCGTGTGGAGACACACGGCGGTCAGCTTCTCCCGCGGTACGCGCATTCTAGACTGAGGCCTCGTTCATGTCGGTGTAGCACTGAATGTTAGCTGATAGACGCTGTTAATCTTACTATTTGCCGAAGTAGTTTACTGTCAATATGCTCTGCTTAAGAAGCTTCCTTGCCCTGTTCTGAACTCAATCTGCTTAGCTGAGATGGCATGCCACGGCCGATTAGTTGCTAAAATATCCTGCCATATATTTATTGTGACGTAGATTGTCATGATCTAGTAGCCAATCTGTTAGCTGAAATAGCTCCACACCGTTTTATACTCGATCTTTGTTGCTGCGATGGCCTTCGATAGTTCGATGGTTGTGTGCTCGACCTCATTGACTGATGAAACAACCTGCCATAATTTGGCACTCAAATCTGTTTGCTGAATTAGCTTTACATATATTTCGTTACTTAGATCTGCTCGTCCAAATATCTTGCCAGAGCTTTAGACATCGACCTAGGTATTTTTTTCTGGACTTCATAAAAAAGCATATATGTTTTTCCTGTAATATCTAGTAGAAGAACTAATTTGTATGTCTAACAGATGGACAGGACTTGGATAACTTCTGCTCGAAGATTCTCCGCTGCATATGTCGAGGGGGTTGAAAACTTCATGAACTTTATCAAAGCTGAGTACGGTGGTCCGAAATCAGATGTGCTCTGCCCGTGTAGCAGTTGTATGAATTTAGTTACAAGACCCCAGTCAATTGTGCAAAATCATCTACACTTGTATGGGATGTCGGTCACATATACTTGGTGGCTTCATCATGGTGAAGCTGTGAACGTAAATGTTATTGACTACATGGAAGCAGCAGATCACCATCTTGATCTGCCTGATGCTCAGGTGGAAGAGGAGGAGGATGTGGTGGTGGCGGAGCCACTGAGTTTGACCAACATTGAAACAATGCTACGAAATGCTCATGCATTCCGTGAACTTTCACCTGCAGAAAAAAATGGTGGGCCCGCATGTTGAAACAATGCAACGTTGTTGTCACCCCAGGAAATAAGCTATCAGTATTCTTAGCTATGGTCACCTTTCTTCGAGTGAAGACATCTGAGGGGATGACCAACAAATCATTTGATGCGATGTTGGCTGCTTTCCGCGGATCTTTCCCAGATGCGTCTGAGCTGCCACACACCTACAGTAAAATGAAGAATTTCCTTCGTGCTGTTGGAATTGGATATGATATGTTCCATGTTTGTAAGAATAATTGTGTTCTATTCCGGAAGGATTATGCCAACTTAAGTGAATGCCCGAAATGCAAATCATCAAGATGGAAAGATGGCGATGCTGTGAAGAGGATTCCTCATAATGTTCTGAGACATTTTCCAATTACACCAAGATTGCAGAGGCTGTTTCATGATGCTGAAACAAGAGAGGATGTACTGTGGCATTCTAGGAACCAGGAGTATAGAGATCAGAATGTAATGAGCCATCCATCTCATGGTAGTGAGTGGAAAAGCTTCCATCAGAAGCACGAAAAATTTGCTGCTGACCCGAGAAACATTAGACTTGGCTTAGCTTCAGATGGATTTAACCCATTTGGCCACCAGAGCGCCACATATAGCATGTGGCCAGTGCTTGTTATCCCTTACAACATGCCTCCAAATGTCTGCACCAAAGAATCAAACTACATGATGGCCTTTCTCATCCCAGGTCCAAAAAGTCCTGGAAAGGATTTTGATTTGTTCATGGAGCCTCTTGTGGAGGAACTTCAACAGTTATGGAAGGGTGTTCTCACTCGGGACCTATATAGCAGCCCACCAGCAGATTTCTTTCTGCGTGCTGTTATAATTGGTGCATCCATGATTATCCGTCTTTGGGCACTATGTCAGGGTGAACGACACATGGTTACAATGCATGTGTTCGCTGTGACAGGAATCTGCTGTCATAGGCAATACTTAGCAAGATCTGTTACATTGGACACCGTCATTTCCTTCCCAAGGACAAGGCGCATCCTAGAAAATACCGAAGACATGTGTTCAATGCAAAGCATGAAAACCATGATGCGCCAAAGAGGCTCACCGCCGATGAGTTGCAAGTGGAATTAGAGAAGGTCAGACATATTACACCAGGAAAACATCCTGGTAATGGTAGCGGGAAAAGGAAGCATGGCAGGGTAGAAGAGAGATTATTGTTTACCCGCAGGTCCACTTTGTGGGACTTGGAGTATTGGAAAGATTTGGATCTGCGGCATAATCTTGATGTGATGCACATCGAGAAAAATATATGTGACAGCATTATCGGCACACTTCTTAATATTGAAGACAAGATGAAAGATACCTTAAAATCTAGGATTGATTTGACACACCTGGGTATCAGAAAGGATTTGCAGGTGCAAGATGAAGGTAAACCACGGGATATGGCACCGGCTGTGTACGTCTTGGACAAGGTAAAAAGAAAAGAATTCTGCGAGGTCCTGTCACGTGTGAGATTCCCACATGGGTTTGCTTCCAACCCTAAAAGGAGAGTCAGTGCAGATGGAAACAAGGTACAAGGGTTGAAAACTCATGACTGCCATGTCCTACTTCAAAGGGTTTTACCTGTTATCCTTAGAGGATTGGGCCGCCCTGACTTATACAGAGCGGTTGCAGAGTTGGGACAATTCTTCAGGGAACTCTGCATAGGAATATCAGGATAGATTCTTTGGAGCATCTTAGAGACAAGATACCAACTATCCTATGCGACCTTGAGAAGATATATCCTCCAGCCTTCTTTGATGTGATGGTGCATTTGGCTATTCATCTACCTGATGAGGCACTACTTAGAGGTCCAGTACAGTATGGCTGGATGTACCCTATTGAAAGGCGGCTAGGCACTTTCAAGGGCTATGTTAGGAACAGAGCTAGACCCGAGGGTTCCATTGCAAAGGCCTACATTGCTACAGAAGCGTTGACATTCTGCTCAAAATACATTGAAACAGCTGATCAGCTTAGCAAAGAGGTGGGTGAAGACAATCCCAGGCTCAATTTTTTCGATTATTCTGTTCGAGTTACAGGGAAGAGTCGACAAGAGGACAAACCTAAAGATTTGGACAAAATGGTTTGGTATGTGTTGAATAACTATCCTGAGATACTACCTTATATCAAGTAAGTGCAGTCCTGCAGCTTATACATCATAATCTACTAAACTTGCAGCACATTCTTATATATTTAGAAGTTTGACGCGATCACTATGTTGTGCAGCATCTACAAAGAGGAGTTACTGCCGCAAAATCCAAGAAACATTGACAAACTGGTTATGGCGGGATTTGCGAAATGGTTCAAGAACCATGTAAGCTTTTGAAGTGCACTGTCAGTTTTTTTAATATATTGAGTACATAAGATGATCAGCTTGTCTATTTTCTAACCATAGGTTAAGAAGATGCGGGAGGATGGGGAGGCAGTTGATGATGCCCTTTACTCACTAGCAATGGGTCCTGATACTCGGGTAAGACATTATGAATCTTGCGTTGTTGGAGATGTGCGCTACAACACCCTTGCACGAGACGAAGGCAGGAAGACACAAAACAGTGCCATCATGAGCACGGATACGTATGACAAAGAGATAACTGAAATGTATGCTAACATAACAGACATTATTTAGTTGCAGTATATCTCCAGTTTCGAGGATCATCGGTGTGTGGTTCTGTTGTGATGTCGTTGGTATAACCTATTTTCCAGGATCGCAAAACCCAGAGCTGATGATTATTTCAAATCCATCAATGTCAAGGCGGCGTACCAGACCAACGAGCCTTTTATTTTGGCAAATCAAGCAACATAGATATTTTTCTTGGAAGACACATTTGCACGTAGCGATGACTGGAGAGTATTGCAAAGGTTTGAGCAGAGGAATTCATTTAATGAAGTTGCACAACAAGATGATGCTTACACTGCTCCTGATGTACAAGATAACATAGATGTTCCTAATATCTTTGAGAACCATCACGTCAATGACGCCGGCGAAAAGATTGTCTGTCGTGCTATGGACATACAAGAGTTGATCAAGAAGAAGCCAACGTTCGAGGACGTTGAGGACGAAGAAGAAGATGACATCGTGGGGAATTACGATTCAGACTGATACACATGGCGAAGATGTTGACGCTGCTGCTGCGGATGATGATTACATTGCTTTTGTTGTATTTGCCTGTCAGAAGACGTTTTTTATCTACTATGTGAAATTGTGTTTGCTATGACAACTGAAACCTGATGAATATGTTGTTTAGTATTTTGCTGTGAGAACATCACTTGTTATGTATGCTGATTTGTGTTTGGTGATTGTATGACAACTAAAACATGGTGACATTGTTGTTTAGTTGTGCTCATATTTGGCTGTGAAACTTGAATTTGATGACATAGTTTGCTTTTGGACTGCAATTTGCTCAATGTCTTCGAATGAGAACAAAGCTGAACCGACAGGGCCTCTGCTATTTATTTATTTATATGAGCAAAAGGGGATACCCCCTGATTTCTGTTAATAGAAATCATTAGATGTTCACAACACTACGCCCAGCCTGCTACACATGTTTCATTCATTACTAGTTTCAGCAAAGTGCTCATGTCGTAGCCACTGAATACATCACGAGTGCTACATACACTGTAAATAAAGAGACAATCATCCTACAGAGCACATCGATTTTTCTCATTATCTTCACAAGCTCTTTCATCTCCTCATTGCTGTCAAGGCCGTTCAGCAGCTGTTGCTTGGCCATGATCAGAGGAACTGCATCTTTAACCTTCTGCTCTGCATCTTCCTCTTCTGTCGTTCCTTCAGTTACTTGTCCAACACCCAAACCTGCTGGTATTGGGATTCCTCGGCTAACCAAATAATCAGCGTAGTTGCATTCCCCCACATCGGCAACTTCCTAGAAATACAAATCACACAAATCTTCCCTTTTCTGCATGAATCAAATTGGTAGATCATCAACCAAACTATTAAAAAAATCAGCAACTGAAAGCAGCAGAACAACACTTAAACATATTATTACCCCATGATTCGGGCATTTGTAGAAGACTCGGCCAGGGTTGCGGATTGTGGTTGAGACGCGATGGATGACTCTGCGGGATTTGCAGTAGTGGCACCACACAAACGGCAGCGGGTTGCGATGAGCAATCGGCTGCGGTGCGCGTGCCGGCGAGGGTGTGATGAGACCCACAGGCGATGGTACGGGTTGCGACTTGGCGCATATCTGGTTGTTGCCTGCTGAAGAGCAAGTGGACGAGCAGCCAGCGGACACGGTTGCTGCGGCCAGAGTTTCTGAAGCTAGGCAGAGTAAGTAGAGAAGAGGAGAAGCGAACATTGGATATGTCAGTTTCATTACTTGCAGAATAGCATAGCACCATATATAGTCATAGTCTAGGTTTGGATTCAAACCAGCTACAGGAGCACGTCTTTCTTTTTTCTAAAACTCGGCAATGTCTCATTACTGGTACACTAGCTTGTTCTATACGCCTTCCCAAGTCTTTGATTTTCTTTCCCTTTTTTGCGAGGAAGGAAGGAGGAAAAAATTGAGAGTTCCTGGGACTCGAACCCAAGACCTCTCGGTTGAAAACCAAGGGTGCTAGTCACTTATGTGGCGAATGTTCCCTGTGAGGAGGACGGCAGACGAACGCATTTTCCTCGCAGTTTTCTTCCTATATATATAAAAGTATGCAACTTGGTGTCCGCTTAGTCAACAAACGATTGTGCCAACCTTGACCGTTGGATTGACATTCAACGTCTATCGTGTTTCTTCAGTCTCTTCTTCATCGAGCCGCCAAAGACAAACCAGCGCCAGCGGGACCGCCTGCTCCCGCCTCCCACGGCTGGCTGTGATCTGCCCCGGCTCTTGTTCGTTCCCGTCTGAGGCCTCACCATCGTCCTCCGCCTTGGTTCGCTCGCTGCGGCGCCGCCCTCCGGTGTTGTCAACATGTTCAAAAACCGAGAGGAATAAGGAGATGACTGTACATGGTGAGGATGACAGTAGGGACCCAGCGCGTGCATAGTAATTTTGTTTTTCCGGGACAAAGAAGGGTATCAACTGGGTTATGCGGGACCCATGGCCTGTCTAGCCCAGGCTTTTATTTCATATGTTTAGCACATGACCAGCCCAGTTTGTTTTTTCCTTTCTGAAAATTGCTAGCCGGCTATTTTGTTTTTTGCAGAATAACCAACGTAGGCCTACTTGCTTTTCTACGCCCTGCTAGGCCGGAAATCTTTCAAGACAAGGAGGGGTGCATTTTGCCCAGAAAATGGGCTATAAGTAATAATAAATGGGCTATAAGTAATAATAAATGGGCTGTAAAATGAAAAAAATACAGCAAACAAACAATTAGTTCCAAAATACTGTTTTCTTTCGAATTTTGATATTTTAAATTTCATTGTTTTTGTGCGGGTAAAATTTCATTGAATTTAAATTAAGGTATATTTAGATTTAAAATTAATTTGAATCTGGCTAGAAATTTCGGGATGTATGTTGTTTGGGACAGATTTGGAGGCTGACTTGTGGGTCTACTAGGTTGACGTGTACTTTGGATTTGTCAACTCGGTCCACAAACGATTCTAGCAGCAGTGACCGCTGGATGTTAATCCAACGGCCATGCTGCTTCTTCAATATCTGATCTTCTTGCTCCAGCTGCCCAAACCAGCTCCGGTGGGACTACCTGCTCCTGCCTCCCATGGCCGGTTGTGCTGCCGCACAGGCCGCACCGCCCCACCCTACTTCATTGTTGGCCAGGCCATTCCTCTACACACCCACACCTCCTGTTATTTTTTGGTGACGGCAGCCGGACCAGTAAACCCTCGTACTCCCCATGGCGTGGGCAACCATTGCCGAGTCTTCCCCGGCTCCGTGTCGTTCCCTTCCTAGGCCTTGTCGTCGTCCACCGCCGTGGTGCTCTCGGCGCGGCCTGGTCAACTTGGTCAACGAACGACATCCATCGGCCATGGACTGTACGCGCAAAATAATGATTCCTCCACCTGACAGCTGGGACCCACCGGAAGGGCCTCTGTATTTCGCGAAAAAAATGTTCCACCCGCTGACATGTCGGACCCACCAGCTATATCTTCGCACGCAAGGAAGTGCCTCCTTATTACGCACAAAAAAATGAATACCCCCTGCTAGCAGGGACCCACCATAGTGGGAGGATGACTTGTGGGCCAACAAAATTGACGGGGATGGAGGGCTTTGTCAACTTAGTCAATATGAACGATTCTAGCTCCAGTGAGCGTACGATGTCCATCCAACGGCCATAGTGCTTCTTCAACCTCTGGTCTTCTTGCTCCAGCCGCCCAAAGCAGCGCCAGTCATGTCGCATGCTCCTGCCTCCCGTGGCCGGCTGTGCTACCGCGGAGGCCTCACCGCCCCCTACTATTCCCACCGCTGGCCAGGCCCTGCGGCAACGGCAGCCTCACACCGCAGCCGAACCAGTGAACCCTCGTACCCCTCTCCGTGAGGGCTTCCACTGTCGCGTCTTCCCCGGCTCCGCGTCGCCCCTTCCTAGGCCTCGCCGTCATCCACCGTCGTGGTGCTCTCCGCACGGCGTGGTCAATGTGGTCAAGGAATGACTTCCATCAGAAGAGTACTGCACGTGGAGAGGCTGACAGCTGGGTCCACGGCCACATCCCAGTTTTTTGTGATTTGCCAAGTAAGTCGCTTTGTCATGCCTATTGGGCTGCAAACCTCTCAAGACGAGGAGAGCTTTCATTTGACTGGCCAAGAAAATGGCCCATCAGTAATGAGAAATGGGATGTACATTTTTAAAACACATCAAACCGGCAATTAGTTTCAAATATCTTTTTTTTTCATTTCAAGATTTTAAATTACATTAATTTTTATGCGTGGAGAATTTGTTGGATTTTATATTGATATACATTTATTTTTAAAATCAGTTTGAATGTGAGTCGAAATTTCGGGATTAAAAATAGTTCGGACCGCACCGAAATATGCAAAATTTCGTATAATTTTTTAACCGTGGCCACAATTTGGGCTGTAATGCTAACAAAAAGAATATGGGCTCCAAAAAAATCTTAAGAATTAGCAAATGGGCTGAAAATTATTAGAAATAATGGCAGATGGGTTGTATGCTGTTTTCCACAGATTTGAGGCTTTCCTAAAAAAAGGTTGACGCACAAGCAGTGACTATTGGATGTCCATCCAATGGCCGTCGTGCTTCTTCAATCTCTGCTCTTCCTGCTCCAGCCGCTCAAACAAGCACCGGCGGGACTGCCTGCTCCCTCCACCCCGCGGCCGGCTGTGCTGCCACGCAGGCCTCACCGCCCCATCGTACTCCCATCGCTGGCCTAGCCATCCCTCTACTCACCCACACCTGCTGTTATTCTCCGGCGACGGCAGACGAACCAGCAAACCCTTGTACAGTCGTACTCCCCTCCGCGTGGGAAACAACTGCTGAGTCTTCCCTGCCTCCGTGTCGTTCCCTTCCTAGGCCTCCCCGTCGTCCACCGCCCTGGTGCTCTCGGCGCGGCCTGGTCAACGTGGTCAACGACCGACATGCATCTGAAGTGGACTGTACGTGGAGAGGCCGACAGTTGGGTCCACAGCCGCACGCAAGGAAATGCCTCCTTATTACGCGCAAAATAATGATTCCTTCACCTGACATCAGGGACCCACCGAAAGGGCCTCTGTATTTCGCAAAAAAATGTTACCGCCGCTGACAGCTCGGACCCACCAGCTATATCTTCGCACGCAAGGAAGTGCCTCCTTATTACGCCCAAAAAAATGAATACTCCCCCTGTTAGCTGGGACCCAGTATAGTGGCGGGCTGACTTGTGGGCCTACTAAGTTGACGGGGACGGAGGGCTTTGTCAACTTAGTCAATATGCATGATTCTAGCTCCAGTGACCGTACGATGTCCATCCAACGGCCGTAGTGCTTCTTCAACCTCTGGTCTTCTTGCTCCAGCCGCCCAAACCAACGCCGGTCGTGCCTCGTGCTCCTGCCTCCCGTGGCTGGCTGCGATGCGGCGGAGGCCTCACCACCCCCTACTACTCCCACTGCTGGCCAGGCCATCCCTCTACTCACCCACACCCCCTGTTACTCTGCGGTGACGGCAGCCTCACACCGCAGCGAACCAGTGCCCTCGTACTCCTCTATGCGTGGGCATCCACTATCGTGTCTTCCCCGGCTCCACGTCGTCCCCTTCCTAGGCCTCGCCGTTGTCCACCACCTTGGTGCTCTTGGCGCGGCGTGGTCAACGTGGTCAAGGAACGGCTTCCATCGGACATGGACTGTACATGGAGACGCTGACAGCTGGGTCCACGGCCGTAGCAAGGAAGTGCCTCCTTATTACGTGCAAAATAATTATTCCTCCACCTGACAGCGGGGACCCACCGGACGGGCCACCGTATTTCGCCCCCCTGACTGCTGGGACCCACCAGCTACATGTTCGCACGCAAGGAAGTGCCTGACAGTCGGGACCCACCTGGTCGAAGCGTACGTAGCATTGTCATTCTGGTCACGAACGTGTACGTACATATATACTGGTGGATGTAGAGGCGCACATGTGTCCTAGTAGAGGCGGCCAGGGTGCAAGAAAGAAAATATGGCCACGTATGTGTACATACGGGCGGGGTCTCGAACGCCTACTCGCGCATACATACGGTGAGGGCTCGTTGACATGGCTGGGTCAGAACGGAGAAACAGCGTCGTCGTCATGTTCATGGGGAGGCAACAGAATGCATCGTGTTCAGGGGGTGGCAACGGAATGCGTCGTGTTCATGGGGAGGCAACGGAATGCGTCATGTTCATCGGGAGGCAACGGGACGCGTGGGAGCCAACCGGCTGGGTCAGAACGGAATGCGTGGTCGTGTTCATCGGGAGGGCTTGGACGGAAAAGGCGGTGGAAACGAGGCCTGGCGTACCGCACAACGGAGGAAATGGACCTCCTATGTTCGGAATGGGGTCCTGTTGATCGGGAGGGGTCTGGCGTACCGCAAAACGGAGGAAACGGACCTCCTACGGTCGAAACGGGGGTCCTATTCATCGGGAGGGGTGTGGCGTACCGCAAAACGGATGAAACGGACCTCCTACGGTCGAAACGCGGGTCCTGTACATCGGGAGGGGTGTGGCGTACCGCAACACGGGACTCCACAGGATACTGTTCATCTCCACCGTCGACCTCCTCCAGCCCCCACCTGTGACTGTTCATCCATGGGCTCCTATTCATCCAGCCTCCACCGCGCGCTACTCCACCGGCTACTGTTCAACCAGCCCTCTCCACGGGCTCCTGTTCAACCACCCCTCCATGGGCTACTGTTCATCCTGCCCTCCACCATCTACTATTCATCCTACCCTCCATGGGGTGGTCCTGTTCATCCAGCCCTCCACGGGGTCCTGTTCATCCAGCCCCAACCGGATCGATCGATCGGGGTCTTGTTCATCCAGAGGCAACACCACGGGGTCCTGTTCATCCACCCCCACCAGGAACTGTTCATCCAACCCCCCCCCCCCCCCCCGCAACGCTCACTGTTCATCCAGAGGCAGCATCGATCGGCTTCAGTTAGCAGCGGTAGAGAAGGAATCGCTCGATTGGGTTCAGTTAACAGCCATCGATCGATCGCTCGGGTTCAGTAACGCGTAGACTGCAGTGCAATCGCTCGGGTTCACTTAGAGCCCAACGCCTCGCTCGGGTTCAGTTAGAGCCAACGCCTCGCACACACGCGCGTACGTGTACGAGAGAAACGTGCATCGCTCGGCCCCCGACCTCCCACCGTAACCGGGAACTCCCTGAAATTTTTCGCGCCCTCGCTTCTACCACGGTTTTTTCCGTCATGGACGGCCCAAAGAATGTCATGCAGCTGCGTCTCCGGCCCGCCCAGGACGAAAAGCCCATTTTCTGTCATGATTTTTTTGTCATAGAAGTAGGAGCCCACCACATCTATGATGATACCGGGTTTTGTCACAATTATCGTCATAGAAGTGTCATATGTATGATAGAAAAAATTTCATTTGGCCCAAAATGTCACGGATGTGTCTTTTTTTGTAGTGTATTCCTTTTCTTCGAAACCCTGAAATAGGCAAAAAAACAGCAATTCTGGGTTGGGCCTCCGGTTAATAGGTTAGTCCCAAAAATAATATAAAAGTGGATAATAAAGCCCAATAATGTCCAAAACAATAGATAATATAGCATGGAGCAATCAAAAATTATAGATACGTTGGAGACGTATCAGCATCACGTCCGTGACAAGTAGACCGACTCCTGCCCGCATCTACTACTATTACTCCACACATCGACCGCTATCCAGCATGCATCTAGAGTATTAAGTTCATAAGAACAGAGTAACGCATTAGGTAAGATGACATGATGTAGAGGGATAAGCTCGAGCAATATGATATAAACCCCATCTTTTTATCCTCGATGGCAACAATACAATACGCGTTGTTTCCCTTTCTGTCACTGGGATCGAGCACCGCAAGATTGAACCCAAAGCTAAACACTTCTCATTGCAAGAAAGATCAATCTAGTAGGCCAAACCAAACTGATAATTCGAAGAGACTTGCAAAGATAACCGATCATACATAAAAGATTTCGGAGAAGAATCAAATATTGTTCATAGATAGACTTGATCATAAACCCACAATTCATCGGATCTCGACAAACACACCGCAAAAAGAGTTACATTGAATAAATCTCCAAGAAGATCGAGGAGAACTTTGTATTGAGATTCAAAGAGAGAGAGGAAGCCATCTAGCTAATAGCTATGGACCCGAAGGTCTAAAGTAAACTAATCACACATCATCGGAGGGGCCATGGAGTTGATGTAGAGGCCCTCCGTGATTGATGCCCCCTCCGGCGGAGCTCCGGAAAAGGCCCCAAGATGGGATCTCTTGGGTACAGAAGGTTGCGGCGGTGGAAATAGGGTTTCATGGTGCTCATGGATGTTTTCGAGGTATATGAATATATATTTGGAGGAAGAAGTAGGTCGGTGGAGCCACGAGGGGCCCATGAAGGGGGAGGGTGCGCCCCCTGCCTCGTGGCCACCTCGTTGGTTGCTTGACGTCTACTCCAAGTCCTCTGGATCACGTTTGTTCCAAAAATAACTCTCCCGAAGGTTTCATTCTGTTTGGATTCCATTTGATATTCCTTTTCTATGAAACACTGAAACAGGCAAAAAAACAGCAATTTGCACTAAGCCTTGGGTTAGTAGGTTAGTCCCGAAAATAATATAAAGTGTAAAATAAAGCCCATTAACATCCAAAACAGATAATATAATAGCATGGAACAATCAAAAATTATAGATATGTTGGAGACGTATCATGCAGCAGATCAATTCCCATATTTTCTTGGTTTGCTTCAACTTGATTTCAACACAAGCCCTTTTTGTTTACCCCACCGAGCTCCACCAAAAACCGAAGCTAGTTCTTTGATCCCTATCTTTCAATCGCTTTAACACATCCGGGAGAAGCACAATCTGATGTGAACTCATAAGAACTTTGGTGAGTAAGAGGTGAGGTTGTGTGATTCCACAAAATTATCCTATTCTGCTTTTGGCCTTACTAACATGGCAGGATCTAGATCGAGTGTTCATGGAGAAAACCATGGGGAAGAAGATGCCCCGGTCACACGTGCTGATTTTCAGGAATTACGGAACATGGTTCGAGACCTTGGAAGGATGTTTCATGAGCGTCTTTGAGCAGGTGGTGATGGTGTTCGACACCAACAATACCCTGTTTCTCATGAAGTGCAGCAAACAAGACATGCTCAAGGGCATGATGTTGTTCCTCGTGGGCGTGTCACTACTCCTCAAGCAGTGCAACAAGGAGGACATGCTCGAGTGCATGGTGTTTCTTCTCATGGGCGTGACACTGCTGCTCCTGAAATGCGGCAAGGGTGGCATGCTCCAGGGCAAGCTACTACTGCCCCTAGGCGTGTCGTTGCTGCTCATGAATCACAGCAAGGACGTCATAGTCTATGGCAAAGTTATGGCACCCGTCGGCACACCGACGACCCACTGCAAAGCATGACCGTGGTTGATGAACTGACTCCGGTGATTCATAGCCCATGTTCAACTAAGAAGCTCACTCATAATGTTGGCATCTCAACCACCACCACTATCCCAACATCCAGGAAACATGTAACACAAATTCCATGTGAGGAAGAGAGTCCACAATCCACAATCCCACAACTTGAGAGTGATAAGAAAAGCAAGTTGAGTGACTCCACAAAAAGTGAGCAAGGGTGTCCACTTTCAAAAATCCCACCACTTGAGAGTGAAAAGTTACATGAATTGGGTGATTCCACCAAATGTGAGGAAGAGTGTCTAGTTTCCACAATTCCATATATTGAGAGTGATAAGAAAAGTGAGGCGAGTGAGTCCACTAAATGTGAGGTTGAGATTTTTCAACAAGAGAATAGCAAGATGAGTGATCCACCACCATGGGAAATTAGTAGTCCACCAAATTAAAAGGGAGAGGAAAATTCAATAACTAACCTTTCACAAAGTTCTTTTTCTTTGCAATATGTGCAGGTGCAAAAGACATCCCTATCACCTCTCTTACAACGATGGGAGATTGAGATCCAAGAACAAATATGGAGGACATGGAGTACCACTACACAAGGTCCATGTGTGAAGATTGATTTTCATAAAGGCATTCAAGTACTCGATGAGGTAAAACAAAAAGGATCTTCCATTTTGATGGACCCCGAGGTATGCACATATGAACTCCTGAAACATTGGCGAAACGAAATACGAGAAAAATTACTGGGAACATCCGTTAGCATGCCATTAATCCATCAATATAATTTTTTGCACCTTGAAGACAAAACAAAGGAGTTGGCAAACTTGAGATCCACGCAAAAATGTTCAAGTTTTTCTTTCCCTAGTTATTTTGTAGTGTCCTCGTGCTACAATTTTCTAGACCGAGTGAAGTCGAGGATGACTTTTCTCCAAGAGAGGGAGGATGATATGGACATGCTCATAGTTGGTTATAAATTTGTTCTCCATGAAAATATTTGCTGGAAGGAACTCCTAAGTCGAACAAAATATCATGTTTGCATCGTCCATGTGATAGCAAAGTTGAAAACTAAAATTCTCTATATCATGAAACCTTTGCATTATGAATTGGTATTGCCATGCTTTCCTTTGTGTGATGACCAGGTAGAGTCGAGGACAACTCCTTTTCAAGAGAAGGGGATGATGAGGACATCTCGATCATTGAAATAACACAAATCATCCCTGAAGAAACTCTAAGTTGTGACAAACAAGTATATGATCAGACGCAACAAAATTCAAAGGTGAAAACTACAAATGAGGATTGCATCATTTCTTTGCATGGATATTATCTACTTCCCTTCTGCTTATCTTTTGCATATCAAAGAGAGTCGAGGACGACTCTTCATCAAGGGAGGGAGGATGATGAGCACATGGGTACATCATACATGACATTTCAGAAAAGTGCACAATTTAGTTGGAAAGAATTACTAAGCTAAATCAAGCAAACACATGGCCAGGTGAACGCTAACTTAAGTTCATACTATAATCTTGAATACATGGCTGCACTTTCATCTCCATTGTTTTTGGTTGAATTTAGGTATCACATGGAATAAATCCAACAACTTATGAGGTCTTGAAGCAACCGGTTTGGAGGAACAAGTTTGGAGAAAACAAGTTTCAAGTGAAGCTGATGTTGTCAGTTTTTACCTATGATGTTTTGGTGTGCCACACCCATGTGGTGGAGAGATGGGGCTATAGGGGTACATCAACAAAAGATACATCAAATTATCTTTCCAATGCAAAAAACCTCACATCATTTGGAGTTGTGAGTCAAAAGTTGTAGTCATTCTCGTGGAAGATGTCCATGTTGTCAAGGCTTCGCGAATTTTCCGAGGAGCTCTCCAACAACTCCCAAAGTTGACTACTTATTCCCCCAAGAAAGCCATGCAAACCTATTTACTTTTGAAACCATTTTCACACCTAGCCAAGGGGGGTTGTCCCTGCTATAAAACCCCATCTCCCCCATCCTCTAGAAAAACCTTTTGTCAAACCATTCAGCTACAAGCTTATGCAGCAAGACTGCTAGAGAGATCCGAGAGATCTTGCTACCTTTGCTCTTGTGAGTTCATTCGGATTCACGAGAAGGAGCCTCTGGTTCCCCCTAGTTCGTGCTCTATGGTTCCGGCCGTTTTGTGTGGATTAGTCCCGGTTTGTGGTTCTGCGATTGTTTGGACAGCGGGTTGGAGTTCTTGTAGCTTCGGCCAGCCTTACCCAACGTACGGGTTGCATCCAACCTTGGCAGGTATAAAGCTAGTTATCCCGGCTGCATGCAGGTAGTTATCCCTCCCGATTCGATCCTACGACGTGAAGATCGGGCCACCCTCGGGCGTGAACTCGTTCATCGGGTTCCCACCTATCAATCCCAGTCTTGGTATTCTTGTGGATCTTAGAATCTTTCTTATTTGGAGTGTTCTTCTATTATCTAACCATGTTTTCTCAAGTTTACTCCTTCAAAAGTCAGCTCAAGACCACAAGGTAAGTATTTGCATCACTCATGTGCATGACGATCTCTTGCTTTTGCACATATTCTTTGCAAGAGGGAATCATAAACATGAAGGTACATCTTTCAACTATATTGTTTGCTCTTATGCATATAGCCAAGATACATGTAACTCATTGCCTACTCGGCCATGCTATGCATTCACATGCTCTTCTATTCTATCTTCACATGATTTCATACATGCATGTAGGGGGAGCTTATGTATGTTACATGTTCCTCAAAGCTTTGCTTACTACTCTTCATATCATTTACTTAAAGCTTTGATGTATGTTGTCATCAATTACCAAAAAGGGGGAGATTGAAAGCACAAGTGCTCCCTGGGTGATTTTGGTAATTAATGTCAACATATTTCTTGTTGGAATAATAGTTTTATCTAGTGTATCTTAGACAAGTTCAACAATGGCATGGCAAGGACAAGAGGATGTGGAACCCCTTCAAAATGCTAAGGATAAAGATTGGCAAAAGCTCAAGACTCTTAATTTCTATTTTAGTGATCCAAGATCACATTGAGTCCATAGTAGAGCCAATACTATTAAAAGGGGGTGAGTTGTTGCTTAATGGCTTACTTGCTCAAGTGCTTGGGGATATTGCTCCAAAAACCCTTAGCCACTTTCTCCATCCAAGTATGTCAAAACCCTAATCTCCAACTCGGACCCATCGATTCTTTCTATCTAGAGCCACCGAGTTCATATGACATAGCCACAGCCAGAAACCCTAACAGTTCGGTCTCACTGATACAGATCTCGGTCTCACCGTGATGGCCTTGCCAACTCCCTGATGGCAGTTGCAGTTATTTCGGTCTCATCGAAATAGCAATCGGTCTCACCAAGATGGCTTGACCAACTCTCTGTTGCCTTATTGCTTCACTTCGGTCTCACCAAGTTGATGCAATCGGTGCCACCGAGACGCGGTTTGCCCTAAGCCCTAGCACATCGGTCCAACCGAGTTGTTCCAATCGGTCCCATTCCTAACGTTCACATTTTCGAATTGATCGGTGGCACCGAGTTTAACCATTCGGTCCCACCGAGATGAGTCAAATGTGTGTAACGGCTGGATTTTGCATGGAGGCTATATATACCCCTCCACCCCTTCTCCATTTGTGTGAGAGCCATCATAACATGCCTATACTTCCCCCATTCATTTTCTGAGAGAGAGAGAACCACCTACTAATGTATTGAGATCAAGAGATTCCATCCTACCATTTGAACCTTGATTTCTAGCCTTTCCTAAGTTGCTTTCCACTTAAATCTTTCTTCTACCACAACCAAATCTGAGAGAGAGAGAGAGAGTTGAGTGTTGGGGAGACTATCATTTGAAGCACAAGAGCAAGGAGTTCATCATCAACACACCGTATATTACCTTTTGGAGAGTGGTGTCTCCTAGATTGGTTAGGTGTCGCTTGGGAGCCTCCGTCGTGATGTGGAGTTGAACCAAGAAGTTTGTAAGGGCAAGGAGATAGCCTATTTCGTGAAGATCTACCTGAGTGAGGCAAGTCCTTCGTGGCCGATGGCCATGGTGGGATAGGCAAGGTTCCTTCTTTGTGGACACTTCATGGGTGGAGCCCTCCGTGGACTCGTGCAACAGTTATCCTTCGTGGGTTGAAGTCTTCATCAACATGGACGTACGATAGCACCACCTATCGGAACCACGCCAAAAATTCTCCGCATCTCCATTGCATTTGCCTTCTCCAAACCATTCCCTTTACCTTCATATGTAATGTTTTACTTTCCGCTGCTATACTCTTAGAATTGCATGTGTAAGTTGATTGCTTGACTTTTGCTAATTGCTAAAATCTGCCCACAACTAAAATTGGAAAAATGATAGATTTTTGTTTGGTCAAGTAGTCTAATCCCCCCTCTAGACATACTTTCGACCCTACACCCGTTCCGCAAAACCAGTTTACGTCTCCCTCTAGAACAGATTTACAATACCATGCACGATCGGACGGAACAGATGCCGCAAAAAATGTCAGTGGTCAAATGTATAGTAACGTAAAGCCCCCTAGAAAAAAATTGCAATTTGGTCCTGCTAGCGCCCATGGTGGGGTGAACGCAGCCGAGCTCCTCCTCATGGCCGAGGCGGGGTGGACGCGGTCGAGCTCTTGCTTGGGCCCTTAGCGAGGTGGACGCAACCAAGCTCCTACAGAGCGAGCTGCTGTGGCGTGGCGGACGCGGCCGGGCGAGCTCCTGCTCGTGCCCGAGGTGGGGTGGACGTGGCGCAGGTGCCATACACTCCTTTGCCTGGCCACTTCTTCTCTTTTATTTGGTCGGAGTCGAGCTCGAGAGGCAGCGGCGCTAGTGGCGCTGGCTGCAACGGGAGCGGATGGTGCTAAAATTTTCCTCCCGGAAACTACAAAACAATGAGGAAAAACTAAAGATATGACATACACAGTCGAAAAATACAACTCCTCGCAATTTTTTATTGAACTAGCAGATATATATATATATATATATATGTGTGTTTGAGACGTTTTTTAGAAGAATAAAGAGCTGCCTCCCCGGTTCCATTAGCACGAATGAAACCACCTTGAAAGTCTTACTTCAACTCACAAAGGAGCAGTTCAGCAAAAGTAAAAAACACAACACAACTAAACCAATAATTCTGACAATAATATAGAAAACAAAAAGAAGCAACCACCCTACAACATACTCGACCGAAACATAGACACAACAAGCTATCCGCATGTGAGCTCCAAGGTGGCCTTCCTTGTCTTCAACGGGGGAGATGATGTCGCCTGCGGAGACCAGCACGCTGAGAGGGTGGAGATGGGGCTTGACAGCGTGGAAACCTCGGCGACCCTTCTCTTGATAGGTGAGGCGGGGAAGGCATTGGTGTCAGTGATCTTGAGCTTGTTCTAGTGGTCTGGGTGCGAGGTCAGCCACATGAGATCATCAGAGGATGCCGAATGCAGCTTGTGAGATGCCCATTGAAGGCGTCCAGCATATCCCACTTTGTTCTGGGGAGAGAACAGACCAGGTTTTGATCATTCTCAAAACCAGCCTCAGTACCTGTTTGATGGAAATCCAGATATGGTTGTCAAAAATAAAGGACTTCCTGGTTTTCCAGAGCCCCCACAGGACTGCAGCATTAACAGTATTTAGAGCAATTTTTTGTTGTTTGAGACTCAGTATCTAGATACAGATTCAAACGAGGACCCGATATCTACTCTGGAATGATCTTTGACACATGCCCAAACTTGTCTAGCTACCACACAATCAAAGAAGAGGTGGGAGATAGATTCTGAAGTAGTGCAAAAGACACAATCAAGTGGCTTAATGATATGCCTTTTCCTAAGATTATCCCTAGTCATAAGTTTATTGTTATCAAGCAACCAAAGAAAAGCATGGATTTTAGGAGGGACCCTAAGTTTCCAAACACTAGGGATGAACATAGGTTGGATCCCTCTAAAGTTAATAACATGGTACAAGGAGCTAGTTGAGCACTGACCCTTGTTTTCCAACTGCCTGATTAGAAAATCAATCTCATCAGAAAGAGAAATATGCTCCCAGCAATCTCAACGAGTTGGTATCATTGTTCCATGAGCTTACTATCAAAATTTCTTCTAAACGACAATTTGAGCTGGTGGCCATCCCAAACCTCTCTGATGCTTTTAGTTTTCTCATTGCAAATCGAGTAGACATGACAGAACTGGACCGCCCGAGGGGAGGTCCCAAACCAGATGTCCTCTCAGAACCTAATTCTACACCCATTGCCAACTTTCCATCTATAACCAAATTTCAAAGCTTGGAAAGTGGATTTCACCCCTTTCCAAAACCTGGAGGTTTTGGGGGCCAAGCCTGTGGAAAAGATATTAGGTTTGCCAGTCAGGTATTTGTGATCAATGATCATTTTCCAAGGTTTGCCCTCCCCTTCATAGTACCTCTTAACCCAAGAACCTAACATGCACAAATTCATATCTTGCAAGTTAGGAGTGCCTAATCCTCCAAATAGTTTTTTCATGCTAACTAGTCTCCAGTTAGCTAGGTGTAGTTTTCTATTACCTTCAAAATCATTCCATGGGCAGTTGGCCATATGTGAGTTAATCAGCTCAACAACCCATTTGGGAATTTGAAGGAGAGTAAATGTAGAGGAATGTTGGCCAGGCAAGCATGGATAAGGACAAGCCTCCCTTTGTAGGAGAGAAGTTTCCCTCTCCACCCTGCAATTCTTTTCAGATTTTTGTCTATGAGTGGTTGAACATCTTCTCTTCTAATTTTGTCATGATGGAGGGTATTCCCAGATACTTAATGGGGAAACATCCTCCACTACATTCTAACACATCTAGGAATTCTTGAAATCAGAGCCCTCTATATTGATGGGGATGAGTTCACTTTTACTATTGGTGATCCTCATGCTAGAGACTTGCTCAAAGCAAGTAAGGACTTTTTTAAGGTTGTCAGCTTGAGAGTTATCATTGTTAAGAAAAAGGATAGTGTCATCTGCATATTGCAAGCAGATGATCCCACAAGGGCAAACCTCACGACAGAGGCCAGAGATCAAGTCATGACCTTCTGCTTTAGTTAGCATTTTGGTAAGGACATCTACTACTAGATTAAAAAGGAGGGGAGATATAGGGTCTCCTTGCATGAGGCCTTCCCCAACCAAGAAAAAATCACTCTCCACATTATTCATTTTGACTCTAACATAGCCATCATGTGTGAGCTGGTGGATCCAGCATAACCATTTGTCCCCAAATCCTCTTTTTTTGAGGAGGTCAGCTAAAAAAACTAGGTCTACTTTGTCAAAGGCTTTTCATAATCAAGCTTTAGGACAAGCCCTTGTTTTTTTACTAGAGTGTACTGAGTGAAGCACTTCATGAGCAGTAACCACACTCTCTAGGATGTACCTACCCTTCAGGAAGGCAGACTGATTGCTAGCAATCAGCCTTTGTAGAATTTTGGTTAATCTATTTGTGAGGACCTTGGAGAAAATTTTGAAACTACAGTTAATTAGACTAATAGGCCTGAATTTTTTCATGGTGGTAGCATCAGGCTCTTTAGGGATTAAGGTGAGCATAGCAAAGTTCAACCTATAAACATCAAGGGTGCCTTTATGAAACTCTTCAAACATTGCCAAAAGGTCAGATTGATCAACTCCCAGAAATGCCGATAGAAACAAAAAGGAATTCCATCGGGTCCAGGAGCACCATCAAGGTAAGATTCAAACACAACCTTTTTGACCTCCTCTTTAGAAAAAGAGGTTTCTAGGCTATCATTTTCAACTTGAGTAACCATGTCTTCAGTAGTGAAAAAATCCTCACTAATTTTGAAGCCACTACTAGGTTCCTTTTTGAAGAGGTCCTTATAAAAGTCACTGGTTGTGCTTAGCATGCTCTTAATGTCAGTAACAGGACCATTAGGGCTATCTAGGGAGTGGATCAAGGTTTTCCTCCTCCTCTGGTTAGCAACTGCCTAAAAATAAGTAGTGTTCCTATCTCCTTCTTGATCTCTCTGTCTCTAGATCTTTATTTAGCTTTTGTTTCCTCTTGAAGCCAGATTTTCTAAAGTTTAGTTTGAATGAACTTCATTCTGGCTTGCTCAGATTCAGAGAGATCAGAGGTTTCAGCTTTCACATCTAGAGTATCAAAATCAGCTATAAGAATTCTTTTGTATCTCCTAAGGTTTGCCTCCTCATTAGAGTTCCATCCTTTGGTGACTCTTTTAAGCATCCTAATTTTTCCTTGCCAATCATCTAGAGGAGAACCAATTTTGTTGTACTTAGTCCACACCTTATGAACTAGTGCATCAAAATCTGATCTTAAAAGCCACCATTTCTCAAATTTGTAGCTACTTTTGTTTAGGTTGAGAGTCCATGCCAGAATCCAAGAGCAAGGGTGTGTGGTCACTACCACATCTAGGTAGGGCTCTACAGAGGCTAAGGGAAACAGGTTGTCCATGTTAGTGTCACAAAAAAGTCTGTCAATAGTAGACATAATAATGTCCACTTGATTGTTAGCCCAGGTGAATTTCCTACTAGAGAGCTTAATTTCAAAGAGCCCTCAAATCTCAATCCAAGCATTAAAGCTGGTACTTGATACGTCTCCAACGTATCTATAATTTTTGATTGTTCCATGCTATTATATTATCTGTTTTGGATCTTTATGGGCTTTATTATGCACTTTTATATTATTTTTGGGACTAAGCTTGACAAGCCGGATCAACAGAACTCCGCTTTGTAAACAGACGCCTCCATGTAAACACACATGATGTAAAAACAACAGAGACCCCGCTTTAGCTGAGGCTCCGGTTTATTATATTGATCATAATATATACATTGTCATAATTATGTACATAAAAAGAGCCTATGGCTCAAGTATAGCAAGACCGAATATGAGCTATATTCCACGGCCGCTGGGTCTCCTCCTCCGACTATGTGAGTCTTTGTGCTCTCGAACATCGATAAGATAGTATGATCCATTGTGCAAATTTTTGCTGACCACGAAAGGCCCTTCCCAAGGTGGGGATAACTTATGCATATCAGTCTGATCCTGGATGAGCCGGAGCACCAGATCGCCTTCTTAAAAAGTTCTGGTTTTAACCCGGCGGCTGTGATAACATCGCAGATCTTGTTGATAAATTGTCGTACATGCTGCCGCAAGATCACGCTCCTCATCTAACAGGTCCAGTGAATCCTGACGTGCCTTCTCATTATCAGCTTCAACATAAGCCGCCACACGGGGCGAGTCATGACGTATGTCACTAGGGAGAACTGCCTCTGCTCCGTAAACCATGAAGAAAGGCGTGTAACCTGTAGATCTGTTCGGTGTGGTGTTGATACTCCATAACACGGAAGGTAACTCCTCCACCCAACAACCCGGCGTCCGCTTTAAAGGAACCATAAGCCGGGGTTTGATACCCCTCAAAATTTCTTGAGTGGCCCTTTTTGCTTGACCATTAGATTGGGGGTGGGCCACTGATGATACGTCAAGCCGGATGTGTTCACGTTGACAAAATTCTTCCATAGCACCCTTGGACAGATTAGTACCATTATCAGTTATAATTCTGTGTGGAAAACCAAAACGGAATATCACCTTTTTGATGAATTGAACCGCCGTGGCCGCATCACACTTACTGACTGGCTCTGCCTCTACCCACTTGGTAAACTTATCAACCGCCACCAGCAGGTGGGTTTTCTTGTCCTTGGGCCTCTTAAAAGGTCCAACCATATCGAGCCCCCAAGTTGCAAACGGCCAAGTTATTGGAATCATTCTTAATTCTTGAGCCGGAACATGAGCACGACATGCAAACTTCTAACAACCATCACACCTCCTTACCAAATCCTCAGCATTAGCATGAGCCGTCAACCAATAGAAGCTGTGACGAAAAGCCTTAGACACCAAGGATTTTGAACCGGCATGGTGATCACAATCTCCTTCGTGGATCTCACGCAAAATCTCACAACCTTCTTGAGGAGACACACAACGCTGAAACGCTCGTGTGACGCTGCAATGATGTAGCTCCCCATTGACAATGGTCATAGACTTGGATCGCCGAATTATCTGGCGGGCCAAGGTTTCATCGTCTGGTAACTCGCCCCGGTTCATGTATGACAGGTATGGGACCGTCCAATCAGGAATAACATGAAGAGCCGCCACCAACTGAGCATCGGGGTCAGGGACAGCCAAATCCTCCTCCGTAGGCATCTTGACTGGCGGATTATGCAACACATCTAGAAAGGTATTGGGTGGCACTGGTTTACGTTGAGAACCTAAGCACCTTAAAGCGTCTGCAGCTTCATTCTTTCGCCGGTCTATATGGTCAACCTAGTAACCCTTGAAATGACCAGCCACTGCATCCACCTCTCGTCTATATGCCGCCATGAGTGGATCCTTGGAATCCCAAGTGCCAGATACCTGTTGAGCCACCAGGTCCGAGTCACCAAAGCACTTAACCCGGCTTAAATTCATTTCCTTAGCCATCCGAAGACCATGGAGCAAGGCCTCATACTCAGCTGCATTGTTAGTACAAGGGAACATTAAACAGAGAACAAAACAAAACTTATCACCTCGTGGGGAAGTTAAGATGACTCCAGCCCCCGAGCCCTCCAATTGCCTGGACCCATCAAAATGAATAAGTCCAATAAGTGTTGTCCGGCTTTTCCTCCGGTGCTTGCAACTCTGTCCAATCATTGATGAAGTCCACAAGTGCTTGGGATTTGATTGTCGTGCAAGGCGTATATTTTAGCCCGTGAGGTCCAAGCTCAATAGCCCATTTAGCAATCCGGCTAGTTGCTTCTTTGTTTCGGATGATATCTCCCAAGGGGGCTGAACTGACCACTGTGATAGGATGACCTTGAAAATAATGCTTGAGCTTCCGGCTTGCCATAAAAACCCCATACACCAGCTTCTGCCAATGTGGGTATCTCTATTTGGACTCAATAAGCACCTCGCTGATATAATAAACCGGCTGCTGAACCGGATACTCCTTCCCAGCCTCCTTGCGCTCCACAACAATAGCCACACTAACAGCCCAGGCATTAGCAGCCACATATAGTAATAAGGGCTCCTTATCAACCGGAGCCGCAAGGACAGGTGGCTTGGCTAACTGTCTCTTCAAATCCTCAAGCGCTTTATCAACAACATCACTCCAGACGAAGTGATCCATTTTCTTTAGCATCTGATACAATGGGATAGCCTTCTCTCCAAGGCGACTGATAAACCAGCTTAAGGCTGCAATTCGGCCCGCCAAACGTTGGACATCGTTGATACATGCCGGTTTAGCCAGAGACGTGATAGCCGTGATCTTCTCCGGATTAGCTTCAATTCCCCTGTTAAACACCAGAAAACCTAAAAGCTTGCCTGCCGGTACACCAAAGACACATTTGGCCGGATTAAGCATCATTTTATAAACCCGGAGGTTATCAAAAGTTTACTTCATGTCACCTATCAATGTCTCCTCCTTTCTGGATTTCACCACAATATCATCCACATATGCATGAACATTGCGCCCAATCTGTTTATGCAGAAAATTCTGGACGCAGCACTGATAAGTCGCTTGGGCACTCTTGAGCCCGAAAGGCATAGATACATAGCAGAAGGCTCCAAAGGGAGTTACGAAAGTTGTCTTCTCCTGGTCCTTAACTGCCATTTTGATCTGATGATAACCAGAATAAGCATCCAGAAAACACAAACGGTCACAACCTGCTGTAGCATCACTAATTTGATCGATACGAGGGAGAGCAAAGGGGCTAGCTGGACAGGCTTTGTTTAAGTCTGTGTAATCCACACACATACGCCAAGCGTCGTTTTTCTTAAGTACCAGCACCGGATTAGCTAGCCACTCAGGGTGAAAGACCTCCACAATAAACCCTGCTGTCAAAAGCCAGGCTACCTCCTCACCAATAGCTTTACGCCTTTCTTCGTTGAAGCGGCAAAGAAATTGCCTGACCGGTTTAAACTTAGGATCTATATTAAGGGTGTGATCAGCGAGTTCCCTCGATACACCTGGCATGTCAGAAGGCTTCCATGCAAAGATGTCCCGGTTCTCATGGATGAACTCGATGAGCGCGCTTTCCTATTTCGGATCTAGGTTAGCGCTGATGTTGAACTGCTTGGATGAATCGCCAGGAACAAAGTTGATAACCCACAAGTATAGGGGATCGCAACAGCTTTCGAGGGTAGAGTATTCAACCCAAATTTATTGATTCGACACAAGGGGAGCCAAAGAATATTCTCAAGTATTAGCAGTTGAGTTGTTAATTCAACCACACTTGGAAACTTAGTATCTGCAGCAAAATGTTTAGTAGCAAAGTAATATGATAGTGGTGGTAGCGGCAACAAAAGTAAAGACAGCAAAAGTAATGTTTTTGGTATTTTGTAGTGATTGTAACAGTAGCAGCGGGAAAGTAAATAAGCGAGAACCAGTATATGGAAAACTCGTAGGCACCGGATCAATGATGGATAATTATGCCGGATGTGGTTCATCATGTAACAGTCATAACATAGGGTGACACAGAACTAGCTCCAATTCATCAATGTAATGTAGGCATGTATTCCGTATATAGTCATACGTGCTTATGGAAAAGAACTTGTATGACATCTTTTGTCCTACCCTCTCGTGGCAGTGGGGTCCTATTGGAAACTAGGGGATATTAAGGCCTCCTTTTAATAGAGAACCGAAACAAAGCATTAGCACATAGTGAATACATGAACTCCTCAAACTATGGTCATCACCGGGAGTGGTCCCGATTATTGTCACTTCGGGGTTGCCGGATAATAACACATAGTAGGTGACTATAGACTTGCAAGATAGGATCAAGAACTCACATATATTCATGAAAACATAATAGGTTCAGATCTGAAATCATGGCACTCGGGCCCTAGTGACAAGCATTAAGCATAGCAAAGTCATAGCAACATCAATCTCAGAACATAGTGGATAGTAGGGATCAAACCCTAACAAAACTAACTCGATTACATGATAAATCTCATCCAACCCATCACGGTCCAGCAAGCCTATGATGGAATTACTCACGCACGGTGGTGAGCATCACGAAATTGGTGATGGAGGATGGTTGATGATGACGACGCCGATGAATCCCCCTCTCCGGAGCCCCGAACGGACTCCGGATCAGCCCTCCAGAGAGGTTTTAGGGCTTGGCAGCGGCTCCGTATCGTAAAACGCGATGATTTCTTCTCTCTGATTTTTTTCTCTCCGAAAGCAAATATATAGAGTTGGAGTTGGCGTCGGAAGGCATCCAGGGGGCCCACGAGGTAGGGGGCGCGCCCTAGGGGGGCGCCCCCCACCCTCGTGAGAAGGGTGTGGGCCCCCTGGTCTTCATATTTGGCGAGGATTTTTTATTATTTTTTCTAAGATGTTCCGTGGAGTTTTAGGTCATTCCGAGAATATTTGTTTTCTGCACATAAAACAACACCATGACAATTCTGCTGAAAACAGCGTCAGTCCGGGTTAGTTCCATTCACATCATACAAGTTAGAGTCCAAAACAAGGGCAAAAGTGTTTGGAAAAGTAGATACGACGGAGATGTATCAACTCCCCCAAGCTTAAACCCTTGCTTGTCCTCAAGCAATTCAGTTGCCAAACTAAAAGAAAGAAAGAAAGAAAAACTTTTACAAACTCTATTTGCTCTTGTTGTTGTAACTATGTCAAGCCATTATTCAAGTTTTCAGCATAGATCATAACTACCACATTTGCAATAATTATCAGGTCTCATAATTACTCATATCAATAGCATAACCAACTAGCAAGCCATAATAATAAATCTCGGATGACAACACTTTCTTGAAACAATCATAATATGATATAACAAGATGGTATCTCGCTAGCCCTTTCTGAGACCGCAAAACATAAATGCAAAGCACCTTTAAAGATCAAGGACTGACTAGACATTGTAATTCATGGTAAAAGAGATCCAATCATAGTCATACCCAATATAAATTAATAGTGATGAATGTAAATGACAGTTGTGCTCTCCAGCTAGTGCTTTTTAATAAGAGGGTGATGACTCAACATAAAAGTAAATGGATAGGCCCTTCACAGAGGGAAGCAGGGATTTGTAGAGGTGCCAGAGCTCAGTTTTGAAATAGAGATAAATTGTATTTTGAGCATTATACTTTCATTGTCAACGTAACAACTAAGAGATGGCGATATCTTCCATGCTAAACACATTATAGGCGGTTCCCAAACAGAATGATAAAGTTTATACCCCCCCCCCCTCCACCAACAAGCATCAATCCATGGCTTGCTCGAAACAACGAGTGCCTCCAACATACATCAGGTCCCAGGGGGAGTTTTGTTTGCAATTAATTTTGATTTAGTTTGCATAAAGCATGGGACTGGGCATCCCGGTGACCAGCCATTTTCTCGTGAGTGAGGAGCGGAGTCCACCCCTCTTGAGAATAACCCGCGTAACACGGAAGATAAGGACAACCTTGGTTGATACATGAGCTATTCGAGCATACAAAACAGAATGTTTATTTGAAGGTTTAGAGTTTGGCACATACAAATTTACTTGGAACGGCAGGTAGATACCGCATATAGGAAGGTATGGTGGACTCATCTGGAATAACTTTGGGGTTTAAGGGATTGGATGCACAAGAAGTATTCCCGCTTAGTACAGGTGAAGGCTAGCAAAAGACTGGGAAGTGACCAACTAGAGAGCAACAACAGCCATGTACATGCATTAAAATTAATAAACATTGGATGCAAGCATGAGTAGGATATAATCCACCATGAACATAAATATCATGAAGGCTATGTTGATTTGTTTCAACTACATGCGTGAACATGTGCCAAGTCAAGTCACTTAAATCATTCAAAGGAGGATACCACCCCATCATACCACATCATAATCATCTCAATAGCATGTCGGCATACAAGGTAAATCATTATAACTCATAGCTAATCAAGCATGGCACAAGCAACCATGATCTCTAATTGTCATTGCAAACATGTTTATTCATAATAAGCTGAATCAAGAACGAGGGACTCGTCATATTTACAAAAACAAAAGAGGTCGAGTTCATACCAACTTTTCTCATCTCAGTCAGTCCATCATATATCATCATAATTGCCTTTCACTTGCACGACCGAACGGTGTGAATAATAATAAGAGTGCACGTGCATTGGACTAAGCTGGAATTTGCGAGCATTCAATAACCAGGAGAAGAAAAGGCAATATGGGCTCTTGGTTAAATCAACAACAATGCTTATAAGAGCCGCTTCAACAATTTTATTATGGTCTTCTCCTACTGACCCCCAAAGAAAAGAAAAGAAATAAAACTATTTACACGGGAAAGCTCCCAACAAGCAAAAGAAGAACGGGAAATATTTTTGGGTTTTCTTTTTAATTATTACTACTACAGCAGAAAAATAAACTACTACTAATTTTTGGTTTTTCTTAAGGTTTAACAAACACACAAGAAGAAAGCAGGAAAAAGAAAATAAACTAGCATGGATATTACAGTGAAAAGGTATGAGCACCGACATCTAGTAATGAGTGTGTGTGAACATAAATGTAATGTCGGAGAGAAATACGTACTCCCCCAAGCTTAGGCTTTTGGCCTAAGTTGGTCTATGGCCATGGCTGGCCTGGCGGATATCCATAATAATAGTTGTTGGGGTCGTACTGTGATGAGGAAGAAGAAGGCTCCGATTGCCACTGGCTGGCAATCATCTCCGGATCCCACTCATAGTTAGACTGCCGTGCAGGATCAAATTGTGGTTCTGGTTCTGGCTCCTCGGCTGGTGCAGGGTTCCGGTAGGCGTGAATAGTCGTCAACGGAACAAGGTACGTGCCTACAGTCAAATCAAACAAAGAAGGAGCAGGCAGGATAATAGTCTCAAGGTGATGTTTGTTAAAGAACAATTGATATTTAAGCTCTCCTGCCCTATTCTTAACAATAAAATCATGTGCCACCATAATTTTATGATCTAGATAAACACGGGGCAGCACATTTTCTTCCTTCTCGGCATGCCTAATAGGTATGTTAAAATGTGCAGCTAGGCGTGTAGCATAGATGCCTCCAAAGATGGGACCCTTAGTACGGTTCATACTTAACCGTCTAGTAATAATACCGCCCATACTAAAAGTGTTATCACTGTATAAGCCGTGGTGCAGAATAATTATATCAGGGATACTAATGTTTCCACAGTTTCCGCGTCCAATTAAACAACGACTAACAAATAATGCAAAGTAACGTAAAATAGGAAAATGTATGCTAGTGATTCGTGCATCGGAAACCTTCCTAGTTTCTCCTACAGTGATAGTATCAATAAACCCAGCCACATCATCATAATGTGGTTCTTCTGTCTTGCCCTCAAAAGGGACTAAACAAATCCGACAGAAATCATAAAGTGACATCTCCTTATGCTCATCATATAAATGAAACTCCACCATAGGTGGTGAGTTCCTAGAATGAAAATGAAAGTTTTGCACAAAAGTATTTGTGAGTAAGAGATACTGATCACATTGGTCGTGGAGGAAAGCGGTGAGCCCTGCATTGTGAGCCAATTCATGAAAATCTTCATAGATACCGGCTGCTCTCAAGAAATCATCAGAAGGCCATTCACACGCCTGAATCTCCGCGGTGCGCGGCAAATTATACTTAGGCTTCGGTGCCTTTTCCTTCGAGCTTTGGCTCGATGAGCCCCTCAAGAATCTCCTCATTATTTTTCTGAAATAATCTGAAATTTTTAGTAACTTCAAAATAAAAGTAAACCAAACTCAATAATATTGATAGCAACTACTCCTACAAGTGCCTAGAGCCTATATCAAGCATTAGAACTACTTGGAACCATATAAATTTGACATGCAAGCTCACGAACATGGTCACCTATGCAGCACAAATTTGCAAAGAATAAAGCACTAGAACAAAAACTAATTGGACCAATGGAGGAGTCACATACCAAGGAACAATCTCCCCAAGCAGTTTTGCGAGAGGTGCTTTGAGCAAGGAGATCGAAAATCATAGCAAAAGTGGCTGGAACTCGTGCTTGAGTTGGTTTTTCGGGTTTGTGTGAGACAGGGGAAGAAGATGGGTGCTGGGATAAGTGGAGGAGGGCCACCGTGGGCCCATGAGGCAGGGGGCGCGCCCTAGAGGGGGGCGCGCCCACCACCCTCGTGGCCAGGTGGCAGCTCCTCCCGCGGTAATTTTTGCACAGTAAATCCTCAAATATTCCCAAAAAATCATATTAAATTGGCATGTCATTCTGAGGACTTTTATTTTTGGGATATTTTTATATTGCACGGATAAGTCAGGAAACAGACAGAAAAATACTATTTTTACTTTATTTCTACCAATTAACAGAAAGTATAGAGAGGGTACAGAAGTTTGTGCTTCTAGTTTCATCCATCTCATGCTCATCAAAAAGAATCCACTAACAAGGTTGATCAAGTCTTGTTAACAAACTCATTCCAACAATCATGAAACCGGAGAAATTTCGAATAACACTAAGTTACCTCAACGGGGATATGCACATCCCTAATAATAAGTATATCATATTTCTTCTTGACAGTAGGGAGAGGAAATTCAAAACCTCCAAATATAATCGATATAATTTTCCCAATAGAATTGATACTATGAACTTGAGGTTGTTTCCTCGGAAAGTGTACCGTATGTTCATTACCATTAACATGAAAAGTGACATTGCCTTTGTTGCAATCAATAACAGCCCCTACGGTATTAAGAAAAGGTCTTCCAAGAATAATAGACATACTATCATCCTCGGGAATATCAAGTATAACAAAGTCTGTTAAAATAGTAACGTTTGCAACCACAACGGGCACATCCTCACAAATACCGACAGGTATAGCAGTTGATTTATCAGCCATTTGCAAAGATATTTCAGTAGGTGTCAACTTATTCAAGTCAAGTCTACGATATAAAGAGAGAGGCATAACACTAACACCGGCTCCAAGATCACATAAAGCAGTTTTAATATAATTTCTTTTAATGGAGCAAGGTATAGTAGGTACTCCGGGGTCTCCAAGTTTCTTTTGTATTCCACCCTTAAAAGTATAATTAGCAAGCATGGTGGAAATTTCAGCTTCCGGTATCTTTCTTTTATTAGTAATGATATCCTTCATATATTTAGCATAAGGATTTGTTTTGAGCACATTAGTTAAGCTCATACGCAAAAAGATAGGCCTAATCATTTCAGCAAAGCGCTCAAAATCCTCATCATCCTTTTTCTTGGAGGGTTTCAGAGGAAAAGGCATGGGTTTCTGAACCCAAGGTTCCCTTTCTTTACCATGTTTCCTAGCAAAAAAGTCTTTTTTATCATAACATTGATTCTCTGATTGTGGGTTATCAAGATCAACAACAGGTTCAATTTCTACATCATTATCATTACTAGGTTGAGCATCATCATGAACATCATTATTAATGTTTTCATTAGGTTCATGTTCATTACCAGATTGTGTTTTAGCATCAGACATATAAATATCATTTGGATTATCAGGTGGTTCAGCAATAGGTTCACTAGAAGTTTGCACAGTTCTATCATTTTTCTTTTTCTTCTTTTTAGAAGAACTAGGAACATCAATATTATTTCTTTGAGAATCTTGCTCGATTCTCTTAGGGTGGCCTTCAGGATACAAAGGTTCCTAAGTCATTCTACCAGTTCTAGTAGCCACTCTAACAGCATAATCATTTTTCTTACTATTCATTTCATCAAGCACTTCCTTTTGAGCCTTAAGTACTTGTTCTACTTGAGTGGTAACCATAGAAGCATGTTTGCTAACAAGTTTAAGTTGACCTTTAATATTAGCCTATAATCACCCAAGCGTCTAATCATATAAGCATTTTCTTTTAATTGTCTACCAAAATAAGCATTGAAGTCGTCTTGCTTAAACATAAAGTTATCAAACTCATCCAAGCACTGACTAGCAATTTTAGTAGGAGGAACTTTAGCTTTATCGTATCTATAGAGAGAATTTACCTTTACTACCTGTGTCGGGATATCGGAATTAGGGGGTTCTTCAGTAAATAAAGAATTGAGATCATATGTTTCTTCAACAGGCGGTATATTAAGACCATGTATTTCTTCAATAGGAGGTAAATTCTTAACGTCTTCAGCTTTAATACCTTTTTCTTTCATAGATTTCTTTGCCTCTTGCATATCTTCGGGACTGAGGAATGGAACATCTCTCTTCTTCGGAGTTGGTTTAGGAATAGACTCAGTGATTGGACCAGGAGCTGGCTCAGGAGGTGCCCAATTATTTTCATTTGTCAACATATTATTCAATAGAATTTCAGCTTCATCCGGTGTTCTTTCCCTGAAAAGAGAACCAGCACAACTATCCAGGTAATCTCTGGAAGCATCGGTTGGTCCATTATAAAAGATATCAAGTATTTCGGGTTTCTTAAGAGGATGATCAGGCAAAGCATTAAGAAACTTGAGAAGCCTCCCCCAAGCTTGTGGGAGACTCTCTTCTTTAATTTACACGAAGTTGTATATTTCCCTCAAAACAGCTTGTTTCTTATGAGCAGGGAAATATTTAGCAGAGAAGTAATAAACCATATCCTGGCTATGCACACAACCAGGATCAAGAGAATTAAACCATATCTTAGCATCACCCTTTAATGAGAACGAAAATATTTTGAGTATATAAAAGTAACGTGATCTCTCATCATTAGTAAACAAGGCAACTATATCATTTAACTTGGTAAGATGTGCCACAACAGCTTCAGATTTATAGCCATAAAACGGATCAGATTCATCCAAAGTAATTATATCAGGATCAACAGAGAATTCATAATCCTTATCAGGAACACAAATAGGTGAAGTAGCAAAATCGGGGTCAGGTTTCATTTTATCTCTAAGTGATTCTTTGTTACATTTAACTAATAACCTCTTAAGCTCATATCTATCTCTGCAAGCTAAAATAGTGGCAGAAGATTCCATATCAAAAAGATAGCCCTCAGGAATAACAGGCATATTTTCATCATCACTATCATCATCGTATTCAGATTCAATAATTTCTTTTTCTCTAGCCCTAGCAATTTGTTCATCAAGAAATTCACCAAGGGGCACAGTAGTATCAAGCATAGAAGCAGTTTCATCATAAGTATCATGCATAGCAGAAGTGGCATCATCAATAACATGCGACATATCAGAATGAATAGCAGAAGCAGGTGTAGGTGTCACAAACTTACTCATAACAGAAGGTGAATCAAGTGCAGAGCTAGATGGCAGTTCCTTACCTCCCCTCGTAGTTGAGGGATAGATCTTGGTTTTTGGATCTCTCAAGTTTTTCATAGTGCCCAGCAGATATAAATCCCAAGTGACTCAAAGAATAGAGCTATGCTCCCCGGCAACGGTGCCAGAAATTAGTCTTGATAACCCACAAGTATAGGGGATCGCAACAGCTTTCGAGGGTAGAGTATTCAACCCAAATTTATTGATTCGACACAAGGGGAGCCAAAGAATATTCTCAAGTATTAGCAGTTGAGTTGTTAATTCAACCACACTTGGAAACTTAGTATCTGCAGCAAAATGTTTAGTAGCAAAGTAATATGATAGTGGTGGTAGCGGCAACAAAAGTAAAGACAACAAAAGTAATGTTTTTGGTATTTTGTAGTGATTGTAACAGTAGCAGTGGGAAAGTAAATAAGCGAGAACCGGTATATGGAAAACTCGTAGGCACCGGATCAGTGATGGATAATTATGCCGGATGTGGTTCATCATGTAACAGTCATAACATAGGGTGACACAGAACTAGCTCCAATTCATCAATGTAATGTAGGCATGTATTCCGTATATAGTCATACGTGCTTATGGAAAAGAACTTGCATGACATCTTTTGTCCTACCCTCCCGTGGCAGCGGGGTCCTATTGGAAACTAAGGGATATTAAGGCCTCCTTTTAATAGAGAACCGGAACAAAGCATTAGCACATAGTGAATACATGAACTCCTCAAACTATGGTCATCACCGGGAGTGGTCCCAATTATTATCACTTCGGGGTTGCCGGATAATAACACATAGTAGGTGACTATAGACTTGCAAGATAGGATCAAGAACTCACATATATTCATGAAAACATAATAGGTTCAGATCTGAAATCAGGGCACTCGGGCCCTAGTGACAAGCATTAAGCATAGCGAAGTCATAGAAACATCAATCTCAGAACATAGTGGATACTAGGGATCAAACCCTAACAAAACTAACTTGATCACATGATAAATCTCATCCAACCCATCACCATCCAGCAAGCCTATGATGGAATTACTCACGCACGGTGGTGAGCATCATGAAATTGGTGATGGAGGATGGTTGATGATGGCGACGGCGACGAATCCCCCTCTCCGGAGCCCCGAACGGACTCTAGATGAGCCCTCCCGAGAGGTTTTAGGGCTTGGCAGTGGCTCTGTATCGTAAAACGTGATGATTTCTTCTCTCTGATTTTTCTCTCTCCGAAAGCAAATATATAGAGTTGGAGTTGGCGTCGAAGGGCATCCAGGGGGCCCACGAGGTAGGGGCGCGCCCTAGGGGGCGCCCCCCCACCCTTGTGAGAAGGGTGTGGCCCCTCTGGTCTTCATCTTTGGCGAGGATTTTTTATTATTTTTTCTAAGATGTTCCGTGGAGTTTTAGGTCATTCCGAGAATATTTGTTTTCTGCACATAAAACAACACCATGGCAATTCTGCTAAAAACAACGTCAGTCCGGGTTAGTTCCATTCAAATCAGACAAGTTAGAGTCCAAAACCAGGGCAAAAGTGTTGGGAAAAGTAGATACGATGGAGACGTATCAAAAGTCAACCAGCTTAGTGTCCTCAGCCGATTTAAACCTCAGCGCCAGATCATGCTCGGTAGTTGGCTTTTTCAGTGAAGTCATATCTGCCGGATCAACATTGTCCTTATAAAATTTCAGCTCCTCTGTGGCACAAACCGACTCAGCATAACCCGCATCACCTTCTTCACATTCCAAAGAAATCTTCCGGCTCCCATGCACCATGATGGTCCCCTTATGACCCGGCATCTTAAGCTGCAGATAAACATAACAGGGCCTTGCCATGAACTTAGCATAAGCTGGCCGGCCGAACAGGGCATGATATGGACTCTTGATTATCACTACTACAAAAGTCAACATCTCTGATCTTGAATCATGATCGTCTCCGAAAGCAACTTCCAGAGTTATCTTGCCAACTGGGTATGCCGATTTACCAGGCACTACCCCATGAAACACGATGTTCGACGGTTTAAGATTCTTATCTGTCAACCCCATGCGACGAAAGGTTTCATAGTCAAGGATATTGATACTACTTCCTCCATCCATAAGCACCTTGGTAAATTTATACCCCCAACCTAAGGTGCCACCACTAAAGCCAGATGACCCGGATTATCAACCCGGGGTGGTTGATCCTCTCGACTCCACATGATGGGTTGTTCAGACCAGCGTAGATAACGAGGTACCGCCGGTTCAACGGAGTTCACGACTCTTTTATGAAGCTTCTGATCGCGCTTACATAAGCTAGTGGTGAAAACATGATACTACCCACTATTCAACTGCTTTGGATTGCTCTGATAACCCGATTGCTGCTGTTGTTGATTCCCCTGATGGTTGTAACCTCCCTGGTTGCCCTGGTTGCTCTGATTGCCATGTCCGGTTTGGTTACCTTGGAATCCTGAACCGGAACTGCCGCCACCATAACACGGCCCATGGAAACCGCCTCCTGAACCGCCGGGCGGTCCATTGTCATATTGAAATAGATTTGAATTTTTGAATTCCCACATGATGAAGCAATCCTTCCAAAGATGCGTAGCTAGCCTCTCCTTCGATCCGTGCTTTGGGCAAGGCTAGTTTAACAGCCGCTCTAGATTGGGGCCTGACCCTCCACCCCTCTAGGATGATTTACCCTTATGCCGCTAACCGTTATCCTGGGTGTTGGTGTTGGCCACAAAGTCCAAGCTATTATCCGCCTTGCGTTTACCGTTGTTCCCATGACCTGCCGGATTATGCTCCTGCCCCTTGGTGTTGCCGCTCTTCTTTCCCTTCCCTGTCTTGTCGTCATCAGACTCTGGGTCCTTGGTACTATCAGAGTCGGCATACTTTACCAGAGCCGCCATAAGTGTTCCCATGTCATTACAATGGCGTTTGAGCCGTCCCAACTTCAGCTTCAAAGGTGCAAACCGGCAATTGCCTTCCAATGTTAACACAGCTGTGTCAGCGTTGATGCGGTCTGATGAATGCAAAATCTCTGAAACCTGGCGCACCCAGTGGGTTGTTGATTCTCCTTCCTCCTGGACACATGCAGCTAAATCCACGATGGACATGGGCTTCTTGCATGTATCCTTGAAGTTCTGGATAAACCGGTCCCTTAACTCGGCCCACGATCCAATAGAGTTGGCTGGCAGATTTTTCAACCATGTGCGAGTTGTTCCCTCCAACATCATGGTAAATTATTTGGCACACACCGCTTCATCCACATCCAGCATCTCCATTGCCATCTTGTAACACCCTCGATGCGACTATATCTCCCACGTGTCGAGGCACGACTTAGAGGCATAATCGCATTGAAGGCATATGTCGCAAGTGAGGTAATCTTCGCACAACCCATGTAATACATAAGGGAAAGAGATACATAGTTGGCTTACACTCGCCACTTCACACAATTACATGAATAAAACATTTCATCAACCAAGTACAATCAGGGCCCGACTACGGAGCCAAAATAAAAGAAGAACCCCAAATGCGACAAAGGTCCCCGATCGACCCCAACTGGGCTCCACTACTGATCAACTAGAACGAAACAACACAAATAAACAAGGTCTCCAACGAGCTCCTCCTGAGCTTGATTGCGTCATCTGCACGGTCTCATCGGCACCTGCAAGCTGGTTTTGGAAGTATCTGTGAGCCACAGGGACTCAGCAATCTCGCACCCTCGCGATCAAGACTATTTAAGCTTATGGGTAAGGTAAAGGTATGAGGTGGAGCTGCAGCAAGCGACTAGCATATATGGTGGCTAACATACGCAAATGAGAGCGAGAAGAGAAGGCAAAGCACGGGCGATAAAGTATGATCAAGAAGTGATCCTATAGCAACCTACGTCAAGCATAACTCCAACAACCGTGTTCACTTCCCGGACTCCGCCGGAAAGAGACCATCACGGTTACACACGCAGTTGATTCATTTTAATTAAGGTCAACTTCAGGTTTTCTACAACTGGACGTTAACAAATTCCCATCTGCCCATAACCGCGGGCACGGCTTTCGAAAGTTCAAATCCCTACAGGGGTGTCCCAACTTAGCCCATGACAAGCTCTCACGGTCAACGAAGGAATAGACCTCCACCCGAGACATTCCGATCAGACTCGGTATCCCAGTACAACAAGACATTTTGACAGGGTAAAACTAAACCAGCAACACCGCCCGAATGTGCCGACAAATCCCGATAGGAGCTGCACATATCTCTTTCTCAGGGCACACTCAGATGAGCCAGACGTCGGGTAAGCCAGCCCAGAGTTGCACCTGGTAGCCTCGGACATCGCTCAGTTGGACCAACACTCAGAGGAGCACTGGCCCGGGGGGGTAAAATAATGATGACCCTTGAGTCTGCAGAACCCAAGGGAAAGAAAAGGCTAGGTGGCGAATGGTAAAACCAATGTTGGGCATTGCTGGAAGAGCTTTACTTAAGGTGAACTGTCAAGGGGTTCCCATTATAGCCCAACCACGTAAGGGACGCAAAATCTGGGAACATAACACCGATATGACGGAAACTAGGGCAGCAAGAGTGGAACAAAACACCAGGCATAAGGCCGAGCCTTCCACCCTTTACCAAGTATATAGATGCATTAAATAAATAAGATATATTGTGATATCCCAACAAGTAAACATGTTCCAACAAGGAACAACATCTCCATGTTCCAATAAGGAACAAACTTCAATCTTCACCTGCAACTAACAACGCTATAAGAGGGGCTGAGCAAAGCGGTAACATAGCCAATCAACGGTTTGCTAGGACAATGGTGGGTTAGAGGCTGAACATGGCAATTTGGGAGGCTGACAAGCAAGTGGTAGGCATCGTAGCATTGGCATAGCAAAAGAGCGAGCAAACTAGCATAGCAAAAATAGTAGTGATTTCAAGGGTATGATCATCTTGCCTGAGATCCCGCAAGGAAGAAGAACGGGTCCATGAAGAAGACAAACGGAACGTAGACGAACGGGTCCTCACAAACTCGACGTTATGGGAACCAACCGAAGAAGCAATCACCGGAAAAGAGCAAACAACATAGTAAAAAACCAACACATAATCATAGCATGATGCACAATTAAGTATGATGCATGTCTGGTTTAAAGAGGCATGGCATGGCAAAGTGCACAAACAATCCTACAAATTAAGTGGAGCTCAATATGCAACGGGTTGCATATTGACGGAACACCACATCAATTATTTAGTTTTCTCTCGTTTATGTACCCCAACAATATTAAATGTTGATTAACATGGCAAGAGGTGAAGCACAACAAACTACCTATCTAGGCAAGTTTAAATGAGGCCGGAAGCAACGAACAACAATTCCGGTAAATCCCCATAGCATATTTTAGATTTGGGACTGTTCTGCCCTAAACATTATTTTAGAGTTGTTAAACATGCAAGATGAGTGCACCATGTTAAACTAGGCAAAATTCTACCCCATTTACATATAAAGTTTATTAAATTCGGAGCTACGGTTGAATAGTTATGAATTAAATCATTTTAACAAGACATAGGAGCAAATTTAATCAAACAGCATTTTAAACATTTTAAACATAGGTGAAAGTTGGATATTATTAATCTACACAAAATTCTGAGCAAGTTTCATATATAAAACATTTTAATCCGATGCACGGTTCATGAGTTATTAAATGCATGATCTAGGGGGATTAATCTGTAAAACAGCAGCGCACTGGATAATAGACAAAATCGTAACAGAGGAATAAAAATGCATCGGGCCGAATCTGGGGCAAGCCCAACAGGACAGAAAAAACAGGAGACGCTGGGGAGGCCTCACCAAGTGGGCTCGGCCCGGCCGGAGGGAGAGGAAGCAGGCTGAGGCGGGGCGCTGCGCTGGAGATGGGCCTGGGATCTGGGCCGAAAGCGGGGGCTGTCAGGGCCCACGAGGCGCAGGGCGTCCTCCTCCTCGATCCCACCTGGACCGAGGGAGGCAGGGGGCGGCGACGGCTCCGTTCGCCGGCGGGCAACGGCGATGAGGGGCGGAGGAGGCCGGCGAGGGCAGGGGACGCGTGGATCCGGGCATGGGGTCCCCGGATCCGGCGACGGACGAGGTCGGCGAGCCCACGACGACCCTGACGAGGCAGCGGGGTGAAGCTCCGGTGGCGCGCAGAGCGAGGATGGCCGGCGACGAGTGTGGGGAACCGCGTCGGCGAGGCGAAGCGCTCCGGCGGGCGATTCCGGCGACCGGAGATGGTGAAGACAACGGACGTGGGCGGCGGTTGTGCGGGGAAAACGGCGGCCCGGCTCGGGCCCGGGGAGGGCCGGATCTGGGCTCCTCCGGGCCCCGATGAAGTGGGCGCGGGGAGGACATGTGGCGGCGTCTGTGTGGAGGAGAGGGGCGGCGGAGCTGACGTGGCTCGCCCCCATTGGTCGGAGGGACGTGGCAGCGGGCGGCAGACATTGTCCGGGCGCGGGGTGGATGCGTCCGGCGCGCGAGGAGAGGGAGAGATCTAGGGTTAGGGGTAGATGGCACCGCGAATTTCGGAGGGGGGTGTATATATAGGCATAGAGGGAGCTAGGAGAGTCCAAATGAGGTGCGGTTTGCGGCCACGCGATCGTGATCGAACGACCGAGACGATGGAGCAGAGTTAGGTGGGTTTTGGGCCAAATTGGAAGGGTGTTGGGCTGCAACACACACGATGCCTTCTCGGTCCCTCGGTTAACCGTTGGAGTATCAAACGAAGTCCAAATGATACGAAACTTGATAGGCGGTCTACCGGTAGTAAACCAAGGCCGCCTGGCAAGACTCGGTCCAATCCGGAAATGTTTAATCCCCATGCACGAAAGAAAGCTAAAATTGACCACCGGAGGAGAACGAAGCGCCGGAATGCAAAACGGACAACGGGGAAAATGCTCGAATGCATGAGATGAACACGTATGCAAATGCAATGCACATGATGACATGATATGAGATGCATGACACGCAAGCAATGACAATGCAACAACAGCGAATAACAGAACGACACCTGGCACATCGGTCTCGAGGCGTTACAACACTCCACCACTACGAGAGGATCTCGTCCCGAGATCTAGAATGGCACCGGAGAGAAAATGGAAGAGATATGAGAAGAGGTAAGAACTAAGTTGCTTCTTTGACAAATGAGTGAAACCAAAGAACCTTGCGAGGTTGAACAAATCGAGAAAAGAATACAACGAAGGTGAACAAAGTCGAAAATACTCCGTTAGAAAAGAGAGACAACAAGCATTGAGAAACCCTTGAGATTGAAGGACAAGATATTTATTAAAAACACTCCGGTTAAGGAAGGGGTTCAAGGAAAAACCAAAATTCGGGCAGCACTCCGGTTGAAAAGAAAAGGAATTGAATAATAACTTCATAAGATGAGAAGATATTTGATGAAATCACAACACACTGCCACCGGAACTATTGAATGAATGGAACAAGGGGTAAGAAAGATCTCAGACCGCACTCCGGTTGAGAAGGGAGTCAAAATTTGATAAGATGAGAGAGCTCAAATGAAAACACGACACTCTGGTTGAGAAAGGGATGCAAGACTTGATAAGGCGAAAAGAACTTGAACGAAGGGGCACAATACTCCGGTTAAGCAAGATAGGGAAGGAATAAGAGTGATATAATTTGGACAGCACTCCGTCTGTAAATGGAAGGAATTGAACTTGACAAGATGAGAGGATACTTGAAAAGAGGACACAACACTCAGATAAAAGTATAGGCATGGAAAGATCATGATCTTTGACAAAACGAGATGATGGGTTGAAAAGATGAACATCACAATACCTCTGGAACAAAAGAATAGAAGATAGATAATTGAGATAGGAGAATGGAGAAGAAAATGCCAACTTCTGCCACAAAAGAGCTTGAGAAGGCATTCTTAGGAGAAGGGTCGAACGGAATTGTTGGAAATCCAACAACGAAAAGAGTAGCTTGATATGGGCTTAAGGAATACATCTCGAATTATGAGGTGACAACCTGCCACTCACGGGAAGAAGAATTGGATTGATAAGAACAAATTTACGAGAAAATATGTCGCACCGGAAAGGACAAATGAAGAGCTTGGATCATTTATAAGCACAATAATAACAACCATCCTTAGGGAAGGCTTAAGGTGAAATATAACCCAAGATAACTCCAATGACAAGATTGATGGATTTAACATACCTCATTCTTAATAACATGTAAAACATGAACTCAAATTATCAAGAATGATGTAAAACCACCTCCAATGATATGGCAGAAAGATTTGTACTCCAGATAGCAAGATGAAGAATGCTTGAGCTCTTAGAAAAGAATCTCAACGAACTCTTGGAGAAGGTATATAAATCATTGATGGACCACCATGTATAGCCTCCATGAAGAAACTCCGGTAATCAAAAGAATAACGAAAATAGAGAGAAGTTGGAAACACAAGGTGAAACCTTGTAATGATTTAGATGGATCTCCGTGATAATATAATTGAGAAAACTTGGAACTCCAGGAAAGAAAAATGAATCAAGTGAAACCGATAATTGATGAGCCTCCGGAGTAAAGAATAGATCACTTGGATGAAACAAGAATAAGAATTATGTTATGCGTATCCTTCACCAATTTAAATTGATGGCAACCAATGGAATTGGCATACTACTTATTCTCGTAGAAAGGATTAAGATAGATAATGCGCAAACTTGAGAAGGTCTTCAACGAACCACCGGTAGAATCGAAACAACGAATGGATTGATATGATACGAAGGAAGAGAAATCTTGAACGGACCACCGTAAGAATTGAAAAGGAACGAAGAGAAGATAAAGAAACTCCGGAAAGAATTAGCACATGAATGAAGATGCTTGAGAGAATTTAGATACAAGAGAACGAAAAGATCACGAGCCGATTAAAGATCACTTGAACGAAGCACTGGTAAAATTGAAGAACGAGAGCTGAAAGCTGAGAATGAATAAATCTTAGATGATGGACTCCGGATAACAACTGAGAAGACTCTTAAATTTCTCCGGAAGGGTGAAAAGAATTCTCGCGATGAAAACAGTTATGAGAGGATGGCAACAAGTTAGAATCACGAATCTTGAAGAGAATGGATCAAAAAAATGAGAGAAACTCTTCTTCGGTCTTCAAAATATGAGAATGACGATGATAAACACCATCAAGAATTATTGAGGCACACCGGAATGAAGAATGGAAAAGTTGAGCCAACGATGAAAAGAATTTGAAAGATCTTGGAGAAAACATTAGATTTATGATAATTCATTCTTACGTCAAACTTTAGAAAAGAATTTGAGAAGCTCCGGAAAAATAAGAAGAGTCAGGTAAGATCCTGGGAAAAGACCTGTGGGTTAGGGCCCACTCAAAAGAAACACCGTTGAAATGATATAAAAGAGAGAATGCACCGGTTGAATTAAATGGCTTGAACGATATAACATCCTCGAAATAGGTTGAACGAATGTAGAGTGGAAACACGAATCTTCGAGATATCTTGAGCACTCCGGAACAATAAATAGCGAGAAGTAGAATGATAATGAGGTGCACCGGCATGAGAACGCATTGAAATGAGGAAAGGATATGATCAACAAAGCTTGCACTGGTTCCACCGGAGAAGAAAAAGAATGAATAATGGTGAACTAGAAACTCCGTTAAAATCTTCATGAGCATCACCGGGTAAGAACATTGACGGAAAAAGGATGGAGAGACTACTCATCAATAAGATGATACTTGATTAAGAAATCTGAATCCTTGAAGAAAAAGGGTGGGAGGGTGGGAAAATAAAGGAAACTTGGAACGGATGAAGTAAACACCGTTGAGAAGAACTAATAATTGATCTTGCAGATGTTGCAATGATCGGATCCACTTGAAGAGAAACACGCCGGTTCAAAAGGATTGACATGGCAATCTCGATGATCAAGAAGGATTAGTATTCACATAGAAATATGAGAAAACCACTTGAGGAAGGTATGGAATCAACACTTGACATTGAAGCAACTCGAATACCACAACTCAAAACAAAAACAAAGGGTTGGCTTGTGAAATAAGCCGGAACAAACATATGATAGAGATTTCGTCCGAAGTTTTCATGGTGGGACCTACACGGGCTCGATCGTACAGCACCATCATGTACAAGGCAGTGCACATGACATACGAAGCGTCCCCGAGTCAGCATAGCCAAGGACTCTTTAAGACACAACGAGACCACTGTAAAATCGAACGTGAATAGGCGAACCACTAGACGTCGAACCCCAATTTCATATCATACATCTGTCAGAAAAGATATCCTAAGAGCTACTTGAATTCCCACCTATGAAACTCCCGAAACTTTCCGGTTATGCAATCAGGTGTTGGGGATACAGGGGAAGCATAATATCTCACCCAAAACTAGCAAATCCTACATCCAGCTATATCCATCCTTCAACACATAACCAAGAAACCTTCGGAAACCATCTACCTCAACCTTCGAAAAGCATCCGTTATACAAGTTATGGCGATACTCCCGAACTCCCGCCCCAGTACTGGGTGGCGTCGAGGTTATCTCACCAACGAACTGCATAAAGGAGATTTTCGATGTCGCGAACATATCTCAAGTATACCAGAATTGCAACGATAAAATTATGATGACAACACCTCAGAGCTCAACTCCCCGGGACACTTCCACTAAACCCCTGACAGGAGGCACCAAGTCAATGTTCTCATCATAAAACCATCGGAACGATTCCAAGATACCCGCGTGATCCTAAAAAAAATTTCGTGAAATTTGAGAAGAGAAGAGTCAAAACTCTACGTCAGGATGCCTTACCAGAGCGATGAGGAGACTGGGAAGTAAAAAGAATTCCTAACTCTCCGATATATAATTCCTAATTGACTCAAAACATTTTTCTAGACACAACTCGTCCGCTAAAAACGATCAAGCAATGGGGGCTCCTAAGGTCGGGGAAGGCTCTGATACCAACTTGTAACACCCTCGATGCGACTATATCTCCCACGTGTCGAGGCATGACTTAGAGGCATAATCGCATTGAAGGCATATGTCGCAAGTGAGGTAATCTTCGCACAACCCATGTAATACATAAGGGAAAGAGATACATAGTTGGCTTACACTCGCCACTTCACACAATTACATGAATAAAACATTTCATCAACCAAGTACAATCAGGGCCCGACTACGGAGCCAAAATAAAAGAAGAACCCCAAATGCGACAAAGGTCCCCGATCGACCCCAACTGGGCTCCACTACTGATCAACTAGAACGAAACAACACAAATAAACAAGGTCTCCAACGAGCTCCTCCTGAGCTTGGTTGCGTCATCTGCACGGTCTCATCGGCACCTGCAAGCTGGTTTTGGAAGTATCTGTCAGCCATAGGGACTCAGCAATCTCACACCCTCGCGGTCAAGACTATTTAAGCTTATGGGTAAGGTAAAGGTATGAGGTGGAGCTGCAGCAAGCGACTAGCATATATGGTGGCTAACATACGCAAATGAGAGCGAGAAGAGAAGGCAAAGCACGGTCGATAAAGTATGATCAAGAAGTGATCCTATAGCAACCTACGTCAAGCATAACTCCAACAACCGTGTTCACTTCCCGGACTCCACCGGAAAGAGACCATCACGGTTACACACGCAGTTGATTCATTTTAATTAAGGTCAACTTCAGGTTTTCTACAACCGGACGTTAACAAATTCCCATCTGCCCATAACCGCGGGCACGGCTTTCGAAAGTTCAAATCCCTGCAGGGGTGTCCCAACTTAGCCCATGACAAGCTCTCACGGTCAACGAAGGAATAGACCTCCACCCGAGACATTCCGATCAGACTCGGTATCCCAGTACAACAAGACATTTCGACAAGGTAAAACTAAACCAGCAACACCGCCCGAATGTGCCGACAAATCCCGATAGGAGCTGCACATATCTCTTTCTCAGGGCACACTCAGATGAGCCAGACGTCGGGTAAGCCAGCCCAGAGTTGCCCCTGGTAGCCTCGGACATCGCTCAGTTGGACCAACACTCAGAGGAGCACTGGCCCGGGGGGTAAAATAATGATGACCCTTGAGTCTACAGAACCCAAGGGAAAGAAAAGGCTAGGTGGCGAATGGTAAAACCAATGTTGGGCATTGCTGGAAGAGCTTTACTTAAGGCGAACTGTCAAGGGGTTCCCATTATAGCCCAACCGCGTAAGGGACACAAAATCCGGGAACATAACACCGATATGACGGAAACTAGGGCGGCAAGAGTGGAACAAAACACCAGGCATAAGGCCGAGCCTTCCACCCTTTACCAAGTATATAGATGCATTAAATAAATAAGATATATTGTGATATCCCAACAAGTAAACATGTTCCAACAAGGAACAACATCTCCATGTTCCAACAAGGAACAAACTTCAATCTTCACCTGCAACTAACAACGCTATAAGAGGGGCTGAGCAAAGCGGTAACATAGCCAATCAACGGTTTGCTAGGACAATGGTGGGTTAGAGGCTGAACATGGCAATTTGGGAGGCTGACAAGCAAGTGGTAGGCATCGTAGCATTGGCATAGCAAAAGAGCGAGCAAACTAGCATAGCAAACATAGTAGTGATTTCGAGGGTATGATCATCTTGCCTGAGATCCCGCAAGGAAGAAGAACGAGTCCATGAAGAAGACAAACGGAACGTAGACGAACGGGTCCTCACAAACTCGACGTTACCGGAACCAACCGAAGAAGCAATCACCGGAAAAGAGCAAACAACATAGTAAACAACCAACACATAATCATGGCATGATGCACAATCAAGTATGATGCATGTCCGGTTTAAAGAGGCATGGCATGGCAAAGTGCACAAACAATCCTACAAATTAAGTGGAGCTCAATATGCAACGGGTTGCATATTGACGGAACACCACATCAATTATTTAGTTCTCTCTCGTTTATGTACCCCAACAATATTAAATGTTGATTAACATGGCAAGAGGTGAAGCACAACAAACTACCTATCTAGGCAAGTTTAAATGAGGCCGGAAGCAACGAACAAAATTCCGGTAAATCCCCATAGCATATTTTAGATTTGGGACTGTTCTGCCCTAAACATTATTTTAGAGTTGTTAAACATGCAAGATGAGTGCACCATGTTAAACTAGGCAAAATTCTACCCCATTTACATATAAAGTTTATTAAATTCGGAGCTACGGTTGAATAGTTATGAATTAAATCATTTTAACAAGACATAGGAGCAAATTTAATCAAACAGCATTTTAAACATTTTAAACATAGGTGAAAGTTGGATATTATTAATCTACACAAAATTCTAAGCAAGTTTCATATATAAAACATTTTAATCCGATGCACGGTTCATGAGTTATTAAATGCATGATCTAGGGGGACTAATCTGTAAAACAGCAGCGCACTGGATAATAGACAAAATCGTAACAGAGGAATAAAAATGCATCGGGCCGAATCTAGGGCAAGCCCAACAGGAGAGAAAAAACAGGAGACGCTGGGGAGGCCTCACCAAGTGGGCTCGGCCCGGTCGGAGGGAGAGGAAGCAGGCTGAGGCGGGGCGCTGCGCTGGAGATGGGCCTGGGGTCTGGGCCAAAAGCGGGGGCTGTTAGGGCCCACGAGGCGCAGGGCGTCCTCCTCCTCGATCCCGCCTGGACCGAGGGAGGCAGGGGATGGCGGCGGCTCTGTTCGCCGGCGGGCAACGGCGATGAGGGGCGGAGGAGGCCGGCGAGGGCAGGGACGCACGGATCCGGGCATGGGGTCCCCGGATCCGGCGACGGACGAGGTCGGCGAGCCCACGACGACCCTGACGAGGCGGCGGGGTGAAGCTCCGGTGGCGCGCAGAGCGAGGATGGCCGGCGACGAGTGTGGGGAACCGTGCCGGCGAGGCGGAGCGCTCCGGCGGGCGATTCCGGCGCCCGGAGATGGTGAAGACAATGGACGTGGGCGGCGGTTGTGCGGGGAAAACGGCGGCCCGGCTCAGGCCCGGGGAGGGCCGGATCTGGGCTCCTCCGGGCCCCGACGAAGTGGGCGTGGGGAGGACATGTGGCGGCGTCTGTGTGGAGGAGAGGGGCGGCGGAGCTGACGTGGCTCGCCCCCATTGGTCGGAGGGACGTGGCAGCGGGCGGCGGACATTGTCCGTGCGCGGGGTGGACGCGTCCGGCGCGTGAGGAGAGGGAGAGATCTAGGGTTAGGGGTAGATGGCACCGCGAATTTCGGAGGGGGGTGTATATATAGGCATAGAGGGAGCTAGGAGAGTCCAAATGAGGTGCGGTTTGCGGCCACACGATCGTGATCAAACGACCGAGACGATGGAGCAGAGTTAGGTGGGTTTTGGGCCAAATTGGAAGGGTGTTGGGCTGCAACACACACGATGCCTTCTCGGTCCCTCGGTTAACCGTTGGAGTATCAAACGAAGTCCAAATGATACGAAACTTGACAGGCGGTCTACCGGTAGTAAACCAAGGCCGCCTGGCAAGACTCGGTCCAATCCGGAAATGTTTAATCCCCACGCACGAAAGAAAGCTAGAATTGACCACCGGAGGAGAACGAAGCGCCGGAATGCAAAACGGACAACGGGGAAAATGCTCGAATGCATGAGATGAACACGTATGCAAATGCAATGCACATGATGACATGATATGAGATGCATGACACGCAAGCAATGACAATGCAACAACAGCGAATAACAGAACGACACCTGGCACATCGGTCTCGGGGCGTTACACATCTCATAGCTTTCCACCCATGACTCGGGGGATAAATCGGCAGTGTAATCCGGCACCTTGCAAGGGCCCTTGAAATCCTTGGGTAGCCATACATTGCGTAATGCGGGGACAAGACACGGTACTCCCAAAGAACTGGAGGTAACCCCCGGTTCCAGTGACGTTGTTGGACGAACCGGGGTGAGTTGTCGAACCGGAGCTTCGTGCTGTGGCGCTAACTCGGCTTCCCGACGTGCCCTAGCGCGATCCACTATGTCCTGGGCATTGCCACCGCCACCCGTCGGATTATGGCCACGGGGCGGATTACGATTCCGCGGGCTGCTTGATACGGCCGGTTCATCGATATGCGTGCTGTAGCTCCGGCTTGGGCGGGGAGTAGAATGAATCCTTTCGCGGCTATATGAATAAGCCTGTTGCTGAGTCAAGGCCGTCTAAAGGAGCTCCCTAGCCCGTCGTGTTTCAACCGCTACTAGGGACTCGCCATCAATCGGGAGAGCTGCCAATCATGAAGCGGCGGCAACGATGTTGTCCAACGGGTTAGAGTAATGTCCCGGAGGCGTTGAGATGTGCCATGATGGGATATCATTCTGACGAGGCTGAGGTGGCAGATCTATCGCACGAGGTTGAACCGGTGCCCCGGTCCCAGGTGCCTCCACCTGGTTTACCACTGGCTGGTTGCTGGTGCCCGCTCCTGGTGTGTTAAAGAGATTTCTTGCCTCAAAAACCAGCGGGAGGTGCGACCGGTATCTTCTCCTCATGACATCATCAGACGCACTCTGATCCAGCATAAGCCGGTAGGCCTGAGCCTCTAACTCGGCCCGCTCTGTAGCCATCCTGGAGTTCTCTGCCGCCAGGTCCGCTTTAGCTTGAGTTATCTGATCCTTCACTTTGGCAATCTCTGTGTTGTGCTGATCCCAGTTTGCCGGTTCCACCTCCGCTGCCAGCAATGTTGCTAAAGCGTCAAACAAATCGAACAAAACCTGAGCCAAAGGCGGCGTAGAGCCCCCTGCTCCCGCTGGTGTTGATGTTGCTGAACCGGAGATCATTGTCGTGGCGGTAGAAGAGTGCTGCGCTGATTGTGTACCGGCCATGAAGACCGTGACCCGGCTCGGCAGATCAAGGGGGTCCGGAATACTGTTACCATCGGAACTTCCACTAATCCGGCCATCCTGCAGCTGGTACAGTGACTCGGTCTCTCCGGTTGAAGACTCGTCATCAGAGCAGACAACGGTTTCGCCATCAGATGCCGATCTATCCTCATATTCTGCTCCATGGATGACACCTACGAAGGCATGCTTTACGGCGGGCTGAACCTGGGCAGAGCTTGCACACTGAGCCGTCTCGATGATGTCGGTGCAGATGTCCGGCTCAGGGCCCGGTTCGCCGATCTTACCAATGAAGACGTGAATTCCACCAAAGGGGACCCGGTACCCGTACTCAATTGAGCCGGCCTCGGGACCCCATCCTGCATCGTCGATGTAGAGCTTGCCCCGACGACTTTTAGTCATCCAGCCCACAGTGTATCCCTTGAGCCCTTCGAAGCTGCCCTTCAAGAACTCCAAACCACCGTGCGATAGCCCCACGGTGGGCGCCAACTGTCGTGGTTTTGTCATGGCAGATGTCCTTGTGAAAGGACTTAGTCGTGGAGCCATCGATGTGGGTTAGCTTAAAGAGGTTAAAGCGGACAAAGGACGCGGGAGTTTTATACTGGTTCGGCCCCTTACGATGAAGGTAAAAGCCTACTCCAGTTGTGATGGAATTGCTAGGGTTTCAATGACCAGGGAGCGAATCCGCGTTGCCTGGCTCTCGAGTTGCCGTGTGTTGTTCCTAAACCGTCGTCGGGTCGCCCCTTTATATACATAGGTCGACGCCTACCGGTTTACAGAGTCCCGAGGCCGGATCATAAACGCTTCCGGCTCGGTCTCTACTCCCATCTTATCATACAAGCATATATCAATGTCGGTTTATATCTAAAGGCTTTAACCCGCCTTTGGGCCTTGGGCCTTCATGAAGCGCCATCATTCATATCTTCATGGGTTTCAAATAAGGTGATCATCACGAGGATAACTCGGCCTCTCCTGGCCGGTTTATGTCCAGTAGTAATATCCTCAATAGTGATTGTGTTCTAAAGGTTCCGTCCTTGGGTTGGTGTTTCCATTGCTAGTGAGGGAACCAGATTCAGAGCCAGTCCCAGAACCAGACTGAGATCTACCATCAGTTGAGTTATCCCCTTTGTTCCCAGATCCCATGGAGATTTGAGTAGATGTAGCAAGTTCAGAATCAGTATCCCCTTCTGCATTGCTAGGAGTTGGTTCTACTTCAACCAACAATCTGTAGATTTTGCCTATGATGCCAAACGGTCTCTCTTCTGGGATCTTGGAAGGGTCTTTGTAGGAGATCTTAACCCTAATTGTTTCATAGAGTGACTAAAAATTATGTTGCCAATCAACGTCCACTAGCACACCTCGAGTAGAAGTGATTTGGTCCAACATATTCCAATCATATCATTTTGGGTTCATTTTCCTGATTTTGATCCACACTTCATGTAAACCATCTTCAGCATCCACATTGCCTTTCCAGACCTCAACATTGACCACCACATTTTCTTTTTTCAGACCAAAACTAAGGTAGCCAGCCACTTGCTCCACATCAATCTCTGGGGGAAATTTGACTAAGAAAGACCATTCATCCAGAGCATTGATAGGCCATGGCCAGTTGGTCTTGTAAATGTCAACATATTCTTTCGCCAGTTCTTGTTTAGATACCTCTCCATATTCCACTAGCGCAATACCCACATTTTTAGTCCTCCATGATGTTGAGAGTTGACATCTGGAGCATCCACATGGTAGAAGCCAAGCCCTGGGGCAGCACTCCCCACATACCTGGCAGATGTGTGGGTTTTCTTTATGATTGGGCAAGCTTCCACCTTGTGGTTGACCATCTTGCAGATAAAACAACTTCTTGGCTTGACACACTTGTCCACATGATGCCCAGGTTCACCACAGCCATAACAAAACACTTGAGAGTGGGACATCAGGCCTGTAGATGCCGAGGCAGTTGGCAAGACCCGCTTCTTCTTCTTCTTCTTCTTCTTCTTTTGCTTGGACTGATTTTTCAAGTTGCTCTGCCCTCCAGTAGAGTTGTTGTTGTGGTCTGCGGTGGCACCAGGAGCCCCCTGATCTTGCAACACTCCTTGTTGTGGTGGGACAGGCCCAAACCATTGTTGTGGCGGCCCGCCCCCATTGTTGTTGAGGGTACGGCTGAGGGAACTGACCATGGAAGTTCCACGGCGACGCCCCCCCTTGAAAACCATACCTGAAGAACTAAGGGGGCTAGCCCGGCGGCGGCTGCATCAGGTGCTGATCACATGGCCACTTCCCTAGTTGTCACCATGACTCCTTGTTTCTTGTTCCTTCCTCGCCCTCGTCCACCGTCAGCCATCTCTCCTTGCTTGTTGGCAGCGACAAGGTTGGACAGGGAGGGATTCTTGGCTATGATAGGGTTTTCTCCCTCCTACCTTTATAGGCAGCCACAACTGACGGTGGAATTCTTTCGTTGAGTCATCCAGCCCACACGACACGGGACCAGATGAGTTGTCTTCCACCTGCCCCCTTTTCTGCTTTTGAGGTTTCGCACGACTACGTCCCTAAATGAATTTGAAACCTCACACGCGTTGCATCACCAGCAGAGTTGGATTCATGTCGACATAAATGTAACGCCCTCGATGCGGCTATATCTCCCACGTGTCGAAGCACGACTTAGAGGCATAACCGCATTGAAAGCAATGTCGCAAGTGAGGTAATCTTCGCAAACAACCCATGTAATACAATAAGGGAAAAGATACATAGTTGGCTTACGCTCGCCACTTCACACAATTACATGAATAAAGCATTACATCATCCAAATACACTCAAGGTCCGACTACGGAACCAAAATAAAAGAAGACTACCCCAAATGCTACACAGATCCCCGATCGACCCCAACTGGGCTCCACTACTGATCAACTAGAAATAAGCAACACAAAGGACAAGATCTTCATCGAGCTCCTCCTGAGCTGGGTTGCGTCATCTGCACGGACTCATCGGCACCTGCAAGCTGGTTTTGGAAGCATCTGTGAGCCACGGGGACTCAGCAATCTCACACCCTCGCGATCAAGACTATTTAAGCTTATGGGTAAGGTAAAGGTATGAGGTGGAGCTGCAGCAAGCGACTAGCATATATGGTGGCTAACTTGTTCGCAAAAGAGAGCGAGAAGAGAAGGCAAAGCACGAACGAAGGACTATGATCAAGAAGTGATCCTATAGCAACCTACGTCAAGCATAGCTCCAACACCGTGTTCACTTCCCGGACTCCGCCGGAAAGAGACCATCACGGTTACGCACGCGGTTGGTGCATTTTAATTAAGGTCAACTTTAGGTTTTCTACAACCGGACATTAACAAATTCCCATCTGCCCATAACCGCGGGCACGGCTTTCGAAAGTTCGAATCCCTGCAGGGGAGTCCCAACTTAGCCCATCACAAGCTCTCATGGTCAATGAAGGATATTCCTTCTAGCGGGAAGGCCCGATCAGATTCGGAATCCCGGTTACAAGACATCTCGACAATGGTAAAACAAGTCCAGCAAGACCACCCGATGCGCCGACATCCCGATAGGAGCTGCACATATCTCGTTCTCACGGCAACACCGGATAAGCAATCCGTACAACTAAAACCAGCCCTCGAGTTTCCCCGAGGTGGCGCTGCAAGGGGCTCTAGTTTGGACCAACACTTAGACAAGCATTGGCCCGGGGGTTTAAAATAAAGATGACCCTTGGGCTGGCCTAACCCAAGGGAAAAAGGCTAGGTGGCAAATGGTAAAACCAATGTTGGGCCTTGCTAGAGGAGTTTTATTCAAAGCGAACTGTCAAGGGGTTCCCATTATAACACAACCGCGTAAGGAACGCAAAATTCAGGAACATAACACCGATATGACGGAAACTAGGGCGGCAAGAGTGGAACAAAACACCAGGCATAAGGCCGAGCCTTCCACCCTTTACCAAGTATATAGATGCATTAATTAAATAAGAGATATTGTGATATCCCAACAAGTAAACATGTTCCAACAAGGAACAACATCTCCATGTTCCAACAAGGAACAAACTTCAATCTTCACCTGCAACTAACAATGCTATAAGAGGGGTTGAGCAAAGCGGTAACATAGCCAAACAACGGTTTGCTAGGACAAGGTGGGTTAGAGGCTTGGTTCAACAATATAGAAGGCATGATAAGCAAGTGGAAGGTATCGCGGCATAGGCATAGCAAAAGAGCGAGCATCTAGCAAGCAAAGATAGAAGTGATTTCGAGGGTATGGTCATCTTGCCTGAAATCCCGCAAGGAAGAAGAACGAGTCCATGAAGAAGACAAACGGACATAGATGAACGGGTCCTCACAATCACGACGTTACCGGATCCAACCCGAAGAAGCAAAGACCGGAAAGAAGCACACAACATAGTAAACAAACCACACATGAACATGGTATGATATGCGGGATGCGGTATGCGATGCATATGCATGATTTGCAAAGGAATGATTGAACCTGGCCTCAACTTGGAAATCCAAAAGTGCCACTGGAAAGGTGAGGTGATTTTGGTTGAAATCAATATAAAGAACGCCGGAATCGGATGCACGGTTTGGAAATGGCAAGCAAAACAAATACGGCGCCAGTCTGCGATAAACAGCAAGTAACCATCTAAATGCAACAAGTTAAACATGCTAAAGCACTCAAACATGGCAAAAAAATACATGGCAGGGATCCACTCATGATGCTTAACAAAAGATGAACACTGAGCTACGGCCAATTCATCCATTAACAGGTTCAAACAAGCATGGCAAAAATGCAAACGATAACAGGTTTCAAACTTAGTGAAATTAACACAAGCCTGGAATTTCAGATCAGGTAGCACACTTTGAAGCAATAAAACTATATGCTACAGGAACTTAACATGGCAAAGCAAGGCATGGCATGGAGCTACTCAAAGAGCTTAACAAAAGTCCCTTAGTGACCTTGAGCCAAAAGGGATCAAAAAATACAATTGCAAGCATGTGAACATGGCAAAAACATAATCAGATAACAAACTTAGTGAAAAACTGGAGCATGCAAATCAGATATCAAGTAGGCATGTTCACGAGCTCGATGCACTCACTACAGAGCATGTCATGACAATCTAAGAATACACCCATTAAGAATACACATTATACAAGCTAGACATGGCAAGAACAACAACATAGCATGTACGGATAAACTACAACATCCTCGGCGAAATCGCTAACAAGTAGACAATCTGCCCAGATTCACGAAATAGCAAAAGTAGAGCTCGATTGACTCAAGCCAGGGTGCTCCAGAATTGCAAACAAAGACATGGATGGTAGAGCACCACAAGATTATCAAATCATCCTTACTGATCATCCTTAAAAGAGGCACAGATCACTAGGAAACAACATGAACATATGACATATTGATAAAAACAAACCAAGGACTTAGTGGAATTGCTAAGTCCCTGAAATCAGCATTAACGAATGCTCCACTTTGCAAGCTTGTGCTAGTCACCACACACATCACAAGAATACATGGATAGCACCTCTGGAAAGATGGCATGGCATATAACAAAACACATGTAGAGCCCAGGAGCATATCATGCACACATTAATCATGGCAAAAATGACAAATAGCTATTTGATGCAGCAGATCTGACAATTATCTCATATAGCCCTCTTCCAACAGCATTTCGGGCATCAAGATGAACTCAAATGAAAATGATGCAATGAGATGAAATGATGTACTCTCTGAGACGAACATTTTGATATGCTACACGCGCAAATCGGAGTTACGGGTGCAAAGTTACGGCACGATGAACATGGGCATATGAAAATGTTCGCTCGCCCGAGTTACGGGTGCAAAGTTACGGCACGATGAGCGGCGGCGGTGGGAGGCGCGGCCGGATGAGGTGGCGCACGCTGATTGGGTGAAGGCGACGGCGAGGCTGACGTGTCGGGCGCTGATTCGCCGGAGTGAGGTGGCCGGTGGACGCGTCCGGCGCGGACGGACATGTCCGGCGGCGCGGAGGGAGGAGGTTAGGGTTTCAACCGCGAAAATGAAGGGGACGACACCTATATATAGGTAGAGGGAGCTAGGAGTGTCCAAATGAGGTGCGGTTTTCGGCCACGCGATCGTGATCGAACGACCGAGATGATGGAGGAGGTGTAGGTGGGTTTTGGGCCAAATTGGAAGGGTGTTGGGCTGCAACACACACGATGCCTTTTCGGTCCCTCGGTTAACCGTTGGAGTATCAAACGAAGTCCAAATGGCACGAAACTTGATAGGCGGTCTACCGGTAGGAAACCAAGGCCGCTTGGCAAGTCTCGGTCCAATCCGGAAATGTTTAACCTCCACACACGAAAGAAAGGTAGAAATGACCATCGGAGGAGAAAGGAGCGCCGGAATGCAAAACGGACAACGGGGAAAATGCTCGGATGCATGAGACGAACACGTATGCAAATGCAATGCACATGATGACATGATATGCAATGCATGACACGCAAGCAATGACAAGGCAACAACAGCGAATAACTGGAGGACACCTGGCACATCGGTCTTGGGGTGTTACAACACTCCACTACGAGAGGATCTCGTCCCGAGATCTAGAATGCCACCGGAGGGAAAAAACGGAAGAGAAAGAGAAGAGGTAAGCCTAAGTTGATTCTTTGACAAACGAGTGATACCAAAGAACCTTGAAAAGCTTGAGCCAATCGAGAGAAGCATACAACGGAGATGACGAAGCAGAAAACACTCCGTTAGAAAAGAGTAACAAGGGAGAACAACTTTGGGCAGCACTCCGATTGTAAAGAAAAGGAATTGAATAAGAACTTGATAAGATGAGAAGATAGATGAAAAGAGCAACATCACAATGCCTCCGGAAGGGAGAAATAGAAGATAGATCATTGAGATAAAAGAATGTAAAAGAAAATGCCAACTTCTGCTACAAAAGAGCTTGAAAAGGTATCCTTAGCAGAAGGGTCGAACGGAGTTGTTGGAAAACCAACAACGAAAAGAATAATCTTGATATGGTCTTATGGAATACATCTCAAATTATGAGGTGACAACCTGCCACTCACGGGAAAAGAAATGGATTGATATGAACAAGAAGACGAGAAACTATTTCACCGGGAGGATAAAAGAAGAACTTGGGTCATTTATAAGCACCGTAGATAGCAACAATCCTTAGGGAAAGCTTTAGGTGAAACATAACCCAAGGTAACTCCAATGACGAGATTGATGGATTTAAAATACCTCATTTTTAATAATATGTGAATCATGAAACATGAACTCAAATTATCAAGAATGACATAATACCACCTCCGATAATATGGTAGAAAGAATTTGCACTCCGGATTGCAAGAAGAAGAATACTTGAGCTCCTTAGAAAAGAATGTTGATGAGAACTTCGAGAAAGAATTAAATCCTTGATCAACCATCATGTAGAACCTTGATGAAGAACTCCGGTAACAAAAGGATAACGAAAAGAAAGAGAAGTTGAGAATATAAGGTGAAGCCTTGCGATGATTTAGATGGAGCTTCGCGACGATATAATGCAGAAAAACTTGGAACTCCGGAAGAGAAAAGATGAAACAACTGAAATCAAGAATTTTGATGAACCTTCGGAATAAGGAATTAAATCACTTGGATGAAACAATAATAAGAATTATGTTATGCTCCTCCTTCACCAATTAAATTGATGACGAGCAAACGGATTGCATACAACTTATTCTCGAAGAAAGGATTAGGATAGATACGGCGCCAACTTGAGAAGGTCTTCAACTAACCACCGGTGGAATCGAAACGACGAATGAATTGGTATGATAAAGAAGGAAGAGAAATCTTAAAATAACCACCGTAAGGATTGAAAAAGAACGAATAAAAGATAACAAAAATCACCGGGAAGAATTATGAAATGAACGAACATGCTTGAGAGGATTTAGATACATGAGAACGAAGAGATCACGAGCCGATTAAAGATCACTTGAGCGAAACACCGGTAAAATTGGAGAATGATAGCTGAAAGCTGAGAATGAATAATCCCGAAATGATGGCCTTCGGAGAATCAAACTGAAAAGACTCCTGAATTACTCCGGATGGGTGAGAAAGAATTCTAACAATCAAAAACAATTATGAGAGGATGGCAACAATCTCGAATGACGAATCTTGAAGAGAATGGAGCAAGGTTGAAAGAAGAATCTTCTTCGGTCTTCAAAATCTAAGAATGACGATGAGAAACACCAGCAAAATTGTAGAGGCACTCCGGAATGAAGAATGGAAAAGTTGAACCAACGATGAAAAGAATTTGAAAGATCTAGGAGAAGGCATTTGACTGATGATAAATCATTCTTACATCAAACTTCGAAAAGAGATTTGAGGATAGCTCCGGGAAATAAGAAGAGTCATGTAAGATCCTGGGAAAAGACCTGTGGGTTAGGGCCCACTCAAAAGAAACACCGTTGAATGATTCAAAAGAGAGAAAGCATCGGTTGAATTAAATGACTTGAATGAGGGAACATCCTCGAAAGAGCTTGAACGAAAGCAGAGTGTAAGCACGAATCTTCGAGATATCTTGAGCACTCTGGAATAAATGAATAGCGAGAAATGAATAGTTATGAGGTGCACCGGCAATAGAAGGCATTTGAAACGAGGAAAACGGATATGATCAACACCAAAAGCTTGATTTGAAACCATCAGAGAAGACAAGAATGAAGAAAGATGAACTTGAAGCTCCCTTAGCATCTTCGTGAGAATCACCGGATAAAAACATTGACGGAAAAGAATGGAAAGACTTCACATCAATAAGATGGATACTTGATTAAGAAATCTGAATCCTTGAAAGAAAAGGGGGGTGGGTGGGAAAAAAACAAAGACAACATGGGATGGATGAAACGAACACCGTTGAGAAAACTAAGATTGGATCTTGCTGATGTTGAGATGATCGGATCCACTCGAAGAGAAACACACCGGTTGAAAAGGATTGACAGCACAATCTCGATGATCAAGAAGGATTGGTATTCACATCAAGTATGAGAACACCATTTCGGAAAGGTATGGAATCAACACTTGACTTTGAAGCAACTCGAATACCACAACTCAAAACAAAACAAAGGATTGGCTTGCAGAATAAGCCAGAACAAACATATGATAGAGATTTCATCCGAAGTTTTCGTGGTGGGACCTACACGGGCTCGATCGTACAACACCATCATGTACAAGGCAGTGCACATGACATATGAAGCGTCCCCAAGTCGGCATAGCCAAGGACTCTTTAAGACACAACGAGACCACTGTAAAACCAACCGTGAATAGGCGGACCACTAGACGTTGAACCCCAATTTCATATCATACATCTGTTGGAAAGATATCCTAAGAGCTACTTGAATTCCCACTTATAAACTCCCGAAATTTTCCCAGTTATGCAATCAGGTGTTAGGGATACAGGGGAAGCATAATATCTCACCCAAAACTAGCAAATCCTACATCCAGTTGTATCCATCCTTCAACACATAACCAAGAAACCTTCGAAAATCGTCTACCTCAACCTTTGAAAAGCATCCGTTATACAAGTTATGGCAATACTCCTGAACTGCCACCCCAGTACTGGGTGGCGTCGAGGTTATCTCACCAACAACTGCATAAAAGAGATTTTCGATGTCGGCGAACTAAACTCAGGTATTTTAGAACTGCAATGATAAAATTGTGACGACAACACCTCGGAGCTCAACTCCCCGGGACACTGCCACAACCCCTAAAGACATGAGGCACCAAGAACAATGTTCTCGTCACAAAACCATCGGAACGATTCCAAGATACCCGCGTGATCCTAATTTTTTTAGTGAAATTTGAGAAGAGAAGAGTCAAAACTCTACGTCAGGATGCCTTACCAGAGCGATGAAGGGACTAGGGAGTAAAAAGAATTCCTAAACTCTCCGATATATAATTCCTAAATGACTCAAAACATTTTTCTAGACTCAACAACGACAGCTAATTCGATCAAGCAGTGTGGGCTCCTAAGGTCGGGGAAGGCTCTGATACCAACTTGTAACGCCCTCGATGCGGCTATATCTCCCACGTGTCGAAGCACGACTTAGAGGCATAACCGCATTGAAAGCAATGTCGCAAGTGAGGTAATCTTCGCAAACAACCCATGCAATACAATAAGGGAAAAGATACATAGTTGGCTTACGCTCGCCACTTCACACAATTACATGAATAAAGCATTACATCATCCAAATACACTCAAGGTCCGACTATGGAACCAAAATAAAAGAAGACTACCCCAAATGCTACACAGATCCCCGATCGACCCCAACTGGGCTCCACTACTGATCAACTAGAAAGAAGCAACACAAAGGACAAGATCTTCATCGAGCTCCTCCTGAGCTGGGTTGCGTCATCTGCACGGACTCATCGGCACCTGCAAGCTGGTTTTGGAAGCATCTGTGAGCCACGAGGACTCAGCAATCTCACACCCTCGCGATCAAGACTATTTAAGCTTATGGGTAAGGTAAAGGCATGAGGTGGAGCTGCAGCAAGCGACTAGCATATATGGTGGCTAACCTGTTCGCAAAAGAGAGCGAGAAAAGAAGGCAAAGCACGAATGAAGGACTATGATCAAGAAGTGATCCTATAGCAACCTACGTCAAGCATAGCTCCAACACCGTGTTCACTTCCCGGACTCCGCCGGAAAGAGACCATCACGGTTACGCACGCGGTTGGTGCACTTTAATTAAGGTCAACTTTAGGTTTTCTACAACCGGACATTAACAAATTCCCATCTGCCCATAACCGTGGGCACGGCTTTCGAAAGTTCAAATCCTTGCAGGGGAGTCCCAACTTAGCCCATCACAAGCTCTCACGGTCAATGAAGGAATTCCTTCTAGTGGGAAGGCCCGATCAGACTTGGAATCCCGGTTACAAGACATCTCGACAATGGTAAAACAAGTCCAGCAAGACCACCCGATGCGCCGACATCCCGATAGGAGCTGCACATATCTCGTTCTCAGGGCAACACCGGATAAGCAATCCGTACAACTAAAACTAGCCCTCAAGTTTCCCCGAGGTGGCGCTGCAAGGGGCTCTAGTTTGGACCAACACTTAGACAAGCATTGGCCCGGGGGTTTAAAATAAAGATGACCCTTGGGCTGGCCTAACCCAAGGGAAAAAAGGCTAGGTGGCAAATGGTAAAACCAATGTTGGGCCTTGCTGGAGGAGTTTTATTCAAAGCGAACTATCAAGGGGTTCCCATTATAACCCAACCGCGTAAGGAACGCAAAATCCGGGAACATAACACCAATATGACGGAAACTAGGGCGGCAAGAGTGGAACAAAACACCAGGCATAAGGCCGAGCCTTCCACCCTTTACCAAGTATATAGATGCATTAATTAAATAAGAGATATTGTGATATCCCAACAAGTAAACATGTTCCAACAAGGAACAACATCTCCATGTTCCAACAAGGAACAAACTTCAATCTTCACCTGCAACTAACAACGCTATAAGAGGGGCTGAGCAAAGCGGTAACATAGCCAAACAACGGTTTGCTAGGACAAAGTGGGTTAGAGGCTTGGTTCAACAATATAGGAGGCATGATAAGCAAGTGGAAGGTATCGCGGCATAGGCATAGCAAAAGAGCGAGCATCTAGCAAGCAAAGATGGAAGTGATTTCGAGGGTATGGTCATCTTGCCTGAAATCCTGCAAGGAAGAAGAACGAGTCCATGAAGAAGATAAACGGACGTAGACAAACGGGTCCTCACAATCACGACGTTACCGGATCCAACCCGAAGAAGCAAAGACCGGAAAGAAGCACACAACATAGTAAACAAACCACACATGAACATGGTATGATATGCGGGATGCGGTATGCGATGCATATGCATGATTTGCAAAGGAATGATTGAACCTGGCCTCAACTTGGAAATCCAAGAGTGCCACTGGAAAGGTGAGGTGATTTCGGTTGAAATCGATATAAAGAACGCCGGAATCGGATGCACGGTTTGGAAATGGCAAGCAAAACAAATATGGCGCCGGTCTGCGATAAACAACAAGTAACCATCTAAATGCAACAAGTTAAACATGCTAAAGCACTCAAACATGGCAAAAAAATACATGGCAGGGATTCACTCATGATGCTTAACAAAAGATGAACACTGAGCTACGGCCAATTCATCCATTAACAGGTTCAAACAAGCATGGCAAAAATGCAAACGATAACAGGTTTCAAACTTAGTGAAATTAACACAAGCCTGGAATTTCAGATCAGGTAGCACACTTTGAAGCATTAAAACTATATGCTACAGGAACTTAACATGGCAAAGCAAGGCATGGCATGGAGCTACTCAAAGAGCTTAACAAAAGTCCCTTAGTGACCTTGAGCCAAAAGGGATCAGAAAATACAATTGCAAGCATGTGAACATGGCAAAAACATAATCAGATCACAAACTTAGTGAAAAACTGGAGCATGCAAATCAGATATCAAGTAGGCATGTTCACGAGCTCGATGCACTCACTACAAAGCATGTCATGACAATATAAGAATACACCCATTAAGAATACACATTATACAAGCTAGACATGGCAAGAACAACAACATAGCATGTACGGATAAACTACAACATCCTCGGCAAAATCGCTAACAAGTTGACAATCTGACCATATTCACGAAATAGCAAAAGTAGAGCTCGATTGACTCAAGCCAGGGTGCTCCATAATTGCAAACAAAAACATGGATGGATAGAGCACCACAAGATTATCAAATCATCCTTACTGATCATCCTCAAAAGAGGCACGGATCACTAGGAAACAACATGAACATATGACATATTGATAAAAACAAACCAAGGACTTAGTGGAATTGCTAAGTCCCTGAAATCAGCATTAACGAATGCTCCACTTTGCAAGCTTGTGCTAGTCACCACACACATCACAAGAATACATGGATAACACCTCTGGAAAGATGGCATGGCATATAACAAAATACATGTAGAGCCCAGGAGCATATCATGCACACATTAATCATGGCAAAAATGACAAATAGCTATTTGATGCAGCAAATCTGACAATTATCTCATATAGCCCTTTTCCAACAGCATTTCGGGCATCAAGATGAACTCAAATGAAAATGATGCAATGAGATGAAATGATGTACTCCCTGAGACGAACATTTTGATATGCTACACGCGCAAATCGGAGTTACGGGTGCAAAGTTACGGCACGATGAACATGGGCATATGAATCTGGGAATTTCGGGGACTTGGTGAAATTATACCTCCGCGAAAAGTCAACGCGGGACGGGACGGTGCGGGATGAGGAGATCCGAGACGGAGGACGACGTTTGGATGCGGGAATGGGTGGATCTCATCCATCCTCACCCGATCCGGCCGGAGTTGGATCACCGGCGAGCTTCGGCGATTCCGGCGATGGCCGGCGACGTGGAAGACGGCGGCGCGACGAGGAGGAGGCATGGCCGAGCGGGGCGGAGAGGTTCGACCCGACGGCGGAGCTCGGCGAGGGAGCTCGTGGCGGCGCTGTGTGGAAGCCGAGGCCGGACGGCGTGGTTGCCGGCGAACGGGCGACAAAGGCGCGGTGGCCGGCGTAAGATGGCGGCGGCGGCCTCGGGCAGGAGGCGGGGTCGCGCAAGGGCGGCGCCGATGACCGGCGCGAGCGGCAGAGCGACTCGGGCGAGCGGACAAACGAGCTCGGGCGGCGGGCATGGCTGGGAGGACGGCCGGAGCGGTTGCGCAGCTCCGGCGAGGCGGCGCCAGTGGACGTCGGCGGCGAGCAGCAACGCTGCGCGGGGCAACGGACGGCGGGATCCGGGCTCCCACGGGCTCGGGAGGGCCCTAGATGGGCCTGCAGGGCCAGCGGCGGCGGTGGGAGGCGCGGTCGGCTGAGGTGGCGCACGCTGATTGGGTGAAGGCGACGGCGAGGCTGACGTGTCGGGCGCTGATTCGCCGGAGTGAGGTGGCCGGTGGACGCGTCCGGCGCGGACGGACATGTCCGGCGGCGCGGAGGGAGGAGGTTAGGGTTTCAACCGCGAAAATGAAGGGGAAGGCGCCTATATATAGGTAGAGGAAGCTAGGAGTGTCCAAATGAGGTGCGGTTTTCGGCCACGCGATCGTGATCGAACGACCGAGATGATGGAGGAGGTGTAGGTGGGTTTTGGGCCAAATTGGAAGGGTGTTGGGCTACAACACACACGAGGCCTTTTCGGTCCCTCGGTTAACCGTTGGAGTATCAAACGAAGTCCAAATGGCACGAAACTTGACAGGTGGTCTACCGGTAGGAAACCAAGGCCGCTTGGCAAGTCTCGGTCCAATCCGAAAATGTTTAACCTCCACACAAAAAAAAGGTAGAAATGACCACCGGAGGAGAAAGGAGCGCCGGAATACAAAACGGACAACGGGGAAAATGCTTGGATGCATGAGACGAACATGTATGCAAATGCAATGCACATGATGACATGATATGCAATGCATGACACGCAAGCAATGACAAGGCAACAACAACGAATAATTGGAGGACACCTGGCACATCGGTCTCGGGGCGTTACAATAAATCTCTTGACATAGGCTAGGGTTATCAAGCGCATGATCTCTGTTCTTCCCTATGACATCAGGGGATTGATCCAAGACCAGGAGAGCTCCATTACTTTGCTCTCTAGTGTCATGGCCTGGAGCTCCAAAAACAGAGGCATCAGGAGCAACCCAGCCTGACCTCCTCTGATCCATTACATAGCTCACCGTAGTCGAGCAGAGTTGAGGAATTGCTCTCCCTCGCCCACAGTCGTGATGTCTATGATATGCTGAAAGTCGCAGTTCCTCACCACAGTTATCAGACACCTTCCAAATGTTGGCTGACATGAAATTGATATCCTCTTCACTACACCCTGCAAAGTTGCTCACTAGCATGGAACCGCCAAGCAATCTATCGTCTGCCCCGATGGTGTTGGGATTGAGGCCTGAGGCAACTGAATCCATAGAAATTAGTGCCGTTGATCTTCGTGAAATTTGTGTTACCTCTGGGTTTGCAGGCGGCGTGCAAGCTATTCCAACGCTGTTGCAGGAGATAGGAAAAGCAGGTGGTCTATCTGCTCCGACTCCGATGGGCTCCTGGACGGCATCAGCTTCGTGATGCATTCCCATCTCGCAGCCCGGAGTGGATCTTCCGATTCCCCTCGCTCCACGCACAATTGACGAAAGCCTCTGGAGGTTCCGATGGGTGCGGCATACGACGCTTCTCTTCCGTCGTGCCCTCGAAGTAGATCCTCCATGCTACGTTTCACAGCTCTTGATCCGCCCGAGGTTTGTAGATCAGATCATATCGCTGGGGTATCGAGGAAGGATCTGGATCCTGCGTTGCATCCTCCAACTTCCCTCCATTCCCGAGCGCATAGCGACCAGGAGAGGGTGTCGTCGCAGATCCGCGTTGCTTATTCCCTCCATCGCATCTCCCTTGTTTCCCGCAGGACCTCCGGCGAGACCGCGGAGAACGGCCACAACATCTTCGGAAGCGCATGTACACGCTCGGGAGTGGGATCCTGAATCTCCTCCCCTCCCCAAGCCAAATCCCGGTAGATCTGCGGGTGTGGGCCATCGGCGAGGAGGGGGAACGGGCTTTTGGCGTCGCCGGCCTCGATGAGGGCGGCGGCGGCGGCGGCGGGCGGAGCGGGGGAAGTGGTGAGGAGTGGAGCGGGCGTTTCAACCATCCTTCGGGTTTGAGATGTTTTTCCGTTCCGGTACCGTATGTCTGCAGTTATTTCGGGCAAAATTGACAAATTTGACCTATGGACGAAATCAAATCACAGAATGAACTGTCCGACACGAAGACGCCACACTACACTGTGCAACGCCTCACAGATAAGCGCTACACGCCTGGCCAGCGTCGCACCCGTGTGATCCAAAAATTACTAAGTCAGTGTGCAACACATGAGAGTTAGGCGCCACACTATACAGTGTAGCGCCTAGCTTCTAGGCGTTGCACTAGTGGTTGCTTCATTTTGTAGTGCAACCACTAGTGCAGCGCCTGAGAGTTAGGCGCCACACTATACAGTGCAACGCCTAGCTTTTAGACTCTGCACAATGACTTAGCAATTTTTAGGTAGTCTGGGGTGCAACGCTGGTCAGGCATGTAGCGCTTATCTGTGAGACGTTACATGACGCTTTCGTGTGGCGAAGGTCAGCCGCGTGAAATAGTTTCACAAACAGTTCATTTTGTGATTTAATTTGGTTCGCATGTCAAATTTGCCGTTATTTCGCTCGACTTGCAGATTGCGGCGTTTCCCCGAGTTGCTCTAACCCACCCCTCGGGTCATTTCTAGTCAAAAGTTCCCCTTCCCCTTACCCACCTCCTCTCCCTCACGAACCCTCCTACTCTTCCAAACCCTAGCATTTTCCCTTCCCCTTTCGAGCTTCCCATGGCCGACGGCGAGCCGGCGGCAGAGGATAACCATCCATTCCCGGAGGCGTCGTCAGCCGAGATGGAGAAGCACCCGCCGCCGGAAGCCCCCGAGGCGTCTCCGGCCGAGACGAAGCCAGAGAAGAAGGTGGTGACGGAGACGCAGGTGAAGGAGGTGAGCAAGTCGGGGCCGAAGGAGATAGAGAAAGAGGTGAAGGTGAAAGTGGAGAAGGAGAAGGAAAATGTGGAGATCGAGGCGACGCTGCGGCCGACCGGAGCTGGGACGGAGGCTCCCCCCATCCTTGCGGTGCCGATGTTGGCCGTGCCGTGCTTCATAGCTCCTCCAGGGTTTGCGGTGCGTGTGTAGTTTCTGTCTTGGTTGCATATGATGCATTGAATGCGTTTGAAATTTAGAGTTATCATGGTTATGGGTACGGCCTGCTCAGGTTGTGTCTCGACTAAATAAAGGATAAACACGGATGGTGTTCAGTCGCTTGGGAAGATATGGTTAGTGCTAGCGCCGATACTGAAACAGTGGCGTACTTTGAAATTTGTGTTTAGTGCTTTTGGAACCTAGTTTGTTCGGCAGTCAGGACCAACAACTAACTGAAGTATGGTGATCTGTCATGTGATAGTTGGTTTCAGGAATGGTGCTAGACGAGGTGGATACTGGTGGGCATGTTTCATAACTCATGTGCCATTCTTAGGTTCCTTCTGCAGATATCAGGAGTGGGCTTGTTTCTATATTCGTAGTTCATAATTTCCGGGTGCCCGATCTAGAAGAGGTGGAGACTAGTGGCCATGTTTTGGAACTCATGTAGTTGGGCTAGATAGTGTTTGCGTGATTTTTTATTGCAACATATTTAGTCATCACTCTGTCACCGTTTCTGCTTTTTGTTGCTACTGCCATATTTGGTGAGAAGGTTGGGTTGGTATCAATACTGTCAAAGAAGCAGAATTCCTTAGGGTTAAACTATCAAAGCACATAGATTGGTTGTGTTTTCAGTTCTCAGGTTTAGACGATCCTTATGGTATTTTCTGTACTTAGGTTGTTTGTTGAAGAAGTGTTGATATCTATTGTCGGACACAAGTTACAAAACAAAATTTGTGAACTTCAGCTTATCCTGCAATTGCAATTTAATTGTACTAGGAAAGTCTCATGATTTGGCCAATGGAGAAGACATATAGATATGCATATGCAGCTTAAGTTCATAATGTTGAATAAAAAACGTTACAATAAATTTAGCAGAAGTGTGTGCTTGATTCAAGGAGCAATATCAATTCACTAATTGTATAAGTATGGGAGGTATAATTAGTCGTATACTTGCACCTCTTTGTAGTTGTTGCAATATACATTGTTTGTCACCGTACATGCTTATTGTCTTAATACTAGTAGATCACAGAAATGCAGTACTACATAGGTTTTTAAAAGAACCTTTGGGTTTGTATGTGAATGGATCCATATTATATTATCATCTTTTTTCCAGTCATTGTCCTTTATTTTGGTTTGTTCATTGGACTTGTAAAATATTATCTTTTTGAAAACAGGGCCAGTTTGCAATGAGCCATCAAGCAGCTTTGGCAAGTGTTACAGCTCAGGCACATATACAATTGCAATCACCAGCCTCATCTGCATATTCAGAAGGGCTGCCGAGTCCATTTCCACATCCTATAACACCTAAAGCTATTCGGCCACTGCAGCAAGCACCATCAGTAACTCAAGGAAGTGTTGGAAGACCAATTGCAGAGAGGCCATCCTCATCTGAGTCAAAATTGCAACATCATGCAGCTGTAAATATTGTGGGTGATGGCTTCAATTGGAGGAAATATGGTCAGAAGCAAGTGAAAAGTAGTGATAATTCTAGGAGCTACTATAGATGCACAAATTCAAGTTGTTTGGCCAAAAAGAAAGTTGAGCATTGTCCTGATGGCCGTGTTATAGAAATCATATATAGAGGAGCACACAGTCATGAACCACCACAGAAGACCAGATTTGTAAAAGAGAGGTCGCTTCATATTTATGTCCCCCCCATAGGTGATGGAACTCTGCAACTTGTGAACACTGAAATTGTGGAATCCCGTACACCGACATGTAAATTAAACCAGAGTGCTGCCATCGAAAATTCTGAACAGCAGCTCTTTTGCTCAAGTGATTGTGAAGGGGATGTTGGTAACAAGTCAGAAGATGAACATCGTAGTGCAGAGTCGCAGCCAAAGCGAAGGTCATTGTGCTGTTGCACTATCTGTGCCATTCATATACACTCATATTTTCGTTGTTTAGTTGTTCTTACCATTGTTTTCTTTATTATATTGTTCTTTGAACAGGATAGTTGAAGCCACAACATCTAACTTAACTCCAGTTCTCCGAACTGTCAGGGAGAGAACGATTATCGTGCAGGCTGGGAAGATGAGCGATGGGTACAGATGGCGTAAGTATGGGCAGAAAATTGTGAAGGGAAATCCAAACCCCAGGTGTGTGTTGCTATTGCTTACCCATGGTTACTTCAGTGAATATATTAAACATTAAGGCTAGTTCTATTCAGGTGCTTATTAATGACGGTGCACGCTTAACCTCACTATGTAATATTTCTGAGAAAATTAGCTCAGTACCATCGCAAATATGCCTAAACTGACAAAAACATCTGGTGTGAGGATGACCAAACTGACAAAAACATCTGGTGTGAGGATGACCAGGGTTGTAAATACTGTCTTGGCAGCTGCCTAGGTGCTTAGTGGAACACTACTGTCAGTTCTAATTGCGAAGCTAGCAATGAGCAGAGGTGGAAGACAATGTTTTTTCGCTGCTTAACTTCCACTGCTTTTCTGCATTCTCTCCTTTCTATTTATCAGACTTGTAGAAGGAAACTGGGGATGTGACCCCTAACTTTGCGCCGCCGTGATCCACAATGCTCGTGCCATCCCGTGAGCAGATCAACAGGGCAGAAGACTCGCTCAAGGCGGTTAAGCCTTTGAGCTAAACCAGCTAACTCACCAAGCCTAAGCTGACGGAAGAATACACAATAACAAAAGGGATGCCATGGCAGCAGAACCGGCAAGGTTTATTTCTAACATTCGCTCGAGGCGGTTAAGCCTTCGAGCTAAACCAGCTAAGTCGCCAAGCCTAAACTGACGGAAGAATGCACAATAACAAAAGGGATGCCATGGCAGCAGAACCGGCAAGGTTTATCTCTAACATCCCCCCCCCCCCCCCCCCCCCCCCTATAAGCCTTGCAGTTCCTACTTTATTTTGTTGATGCCGATCCTGCTTCTCAGCTCTTGGAACCTGATTCTTCCAAGTGGTTTCGTCAGAATGTGCGCGAGCTTGTTGATCAGTGACGATGCACTCCACCACGACCTCTTCCACGCACTCCCTGATGAAGTGAAAGCATAGGTCGATGTGCTTGCTCCTGTCGTGGTGAATGAGGCTCTTGCTTAATGAGATAGCCGATTTGTTGTCCACCTTCGGAATCGATGGACCCTCCTCCTCCCCAGTTAGATCCTTCAGCAACCGGGCTAACCGGACGACCTGACAAGCCATCGCTGTTGCTGCTATGCATTCAGCTTCGCAGGAACAGAGGGCCACCACACCACCCTCTGCTTCTGTGATTGCCAGCTGACCGGGTTGTTGTTGAGGAAGAAGAGCACACCAGTAGTGCTCTTGCGCATGTCTGGATCACCGGCCATCTCACTGTCACAGTTTGACAGCGAAGAGCTGGAGCTACTGATGTAGTGACAACCGTAGTCGATCGTGCCGGCGATGTAGAGCAGGATGTGCTTGACTGCCGCGAGATGCAAAGTGATCTTGGGACACTATAGGGGCCTTTTTGCAAAATAACACAGGTGCCCCCTTTTAATAAATTACGGAGAAGTCTGGGGTCATCTACGAAAACTGTGCTCAGATCCTTTTGTTCTTTCTCTTTTCCTTATTTTCCTTATTCTCGGCCAACCCCTTCAGTAGGCCTTTCCCTCGGCATGCCCGTTGGCCCAAAGGCCCAAGCTGCTCCACGTCGACGAGGCGAGGCGTGCGGCGGCATGCGTTCTGGGTGATGACATGGAGAGTGGTGGCATGCTGGTGCTGCTAGGCGGTTCGGCATATGGTGTGGCGGCCCGGCGCACAGATGGATGGCTACATGTGCTTGCATTTAGGCGGCGCAACAATGCGGTGCGTGCGATTGAGATGATGAAGTGACACGTTCGTCGTGTGTAGTCGTGATGGGCAGCGTGTGTGGGTGCGACCGTTGGGTGGCGCCAACAAGAGTGGGCAGACGAAAATTTGATCTTTCTTAGATGTGGTTTGATTTATAGACACATGCACATGCACGTTAGTACGCTAGTGAATTTACTTTCGGTGCCAATTCGCTAGTCATATTTGCAGATCGTGTGAATGTGATACGCCACCACGTGCACGTCAGTGCACGTGCGTACCACCACTTCATCCGGATATATTCATCAACCTCTTCATGGTTAGCCATCCTTTTTGCATCTAGAGGGTCGTGTAATGCAACAATCAGATCTGATCTAGACGTGATAATTTTTTTTTGAGAGAAATGATCTTCATGGGGAGGATCATGGGGATGATCAATACCTTTCGATCTCGTGAAGTTTGCTGTAAGTTGGTTTGTAGCCGTGAAGATCGTTGGTGCAGTTTTGCCAATCATCCTGGTGAGAGGGGTTTGTCGTCGATGATCTTGGCGAAGCTCCATGCTGATAACATGTTGAGAGTATTGTGGAACGCAATGGGAAACTAGAGACGAAAAGCAGAAGGGAGACACAAAGTAGACACAAGATGTAGGATATTGGCTCTTATCTTTATAATTCAGATCTCTGGAGTAGAACTACATTTGTTGAGTCATGCCCCTTAATAACAGGTGGTCTGCTAGGCGTATCCAAGTATGAATCCACCAACCTTTGGCTTGGGAAATGGGCATGACCCTAGTGGGGTCGGTTTCCAAAAGTATGGTTAAGGAAAACACAAATAAGCACTTAATAGTTTTTTAGTTGGACAGAAGAAAATACATGATGCACGTATGGCAAGACAATGTGCATTTTACTTTAATATCTTGACGAAGACTTAAATGTATAATTTTGTTTTCATCATTTTCTTAAGGAGTATGTGTTATATACATATCGGTCCATGACAATAAAAATATAGGCTAAATATTGGTCATATCATCCCACATATTGGTCTACACCGTCCTATATGTGTTAAAATGATAGTTCCGATATGATATGCTAAATCGGTAGACTGCTGAAACTGATATTAGAACCTTGCTTGCCCTCAGAGCATGCGCTTGGTACCTAATGTAGCGAGGGATTTTAACAGACCATATAAAAGAATCATAACTCAATCGATGTGTTTTTTAGTTTGCATAAATTGTACCACGCATTTTTTAACTAATTTCTATATAGGTGCCTGGAAAACAGTCATGCCAACAATGCTGGCCACTCCCTTGATCAACATGCCCCCAATGGGTCGGGTTTGGATGGGTAGAGCTGAACCAGATCAATACCCATATCCATAAGTTCGTTTATTGCCCATCCGTGAAAGTATACATGGGCAGACATGGTCCGTACCCATACTCTCTGGATATCCAGCAATCCATGGATATCCATATCCATGCAACAATGAAAACAACGACCATAACAATATCTTACATATCATCAACAATAACTATAAAAGGTCACATAACACGGTAGACAATACACGTTAAGAGTTTTACATACATCAGAATTCAGAACTACAAATGACAAACCACAATATGGTTAATACTTACTCGAAAGGAAATTAGGACAGGTTATATGACATGTGTCACTGCCATGTGGGCCCTGCTTGTCAGATGGGTATCCATGGAGCAAGTTCTAAATCCATGCCCAACCCATGAGTTAGTATCCATCCGTCAAAATCCATGGGTAGAAAAGGTCCTCCAAACCTTTGTCCAACGGGTTGGATGTCCATGGATACCCGGATCCATCGATAATATTGACATCCCTAATATACTATGTGATTGCAGTGCCAATCATTTGTCCCTTTTCCGATGATAGTGTACACCTGAACTGTACCTGTGATCATGCTGTTTCACCTATTGGCCATTGAGTTTGTGGTCAATGCAATAGTATGGGGGTGACATGAGCAGTAACTTAAAGGGATGTGTATAGTACCAACACAATAATACTAATGAGTATGAGCATAGTAGCTATAGGATTAAGTCTAGGGATGGTCTTGCCCCAGTGGCGTTTGGTGTGATGCCGAGTGAGTGCGTGCGCCAGCGCTCTCGAGCCGCGCTTGGTGGCTAGGGGCCGCTGTACTGCTGTTTCTGCTGCTCCATGGGGGGCTGGCAGATACAAGCGGCAGGGCCAGCGTGCTCCTAAATAAGCTCGACGAGGTTCCTGATCCGGCGGAGGGGCCCCGCCTCGTCCTCGACCCCAGCAGTTACCGCGGTGGTGGAAGCAGGGTTGAGGACGAGTGGAGCACCAAATTCCGGCGATTGGGTTGGAGCTCATACACACCGGTGCTTGTGGAGGTATGGCGCCAGCTGAGGCCTCTGGCTGTGGCGTTCAGCCGCCGATTTTAATCTCCCTGCCGGTGTATCTTCTGGCCGAAAGGCGGCTGTGTGGAGCTTTGGCTGCTACAGATCGGCGCCGGCTCCTCTTCTTCCTCCTGGCCTGGTGCCATATCGCGAGGCAGTGCAGTCTAAGCTTGGAGTCCATCACCTCTTCCACCGGTTTCCTTGGGAGCTGGTGGGGTGTGGCGGCGGCATCACCACACCGAGTGGTTTCGTCCCTGGTGGTGGCAACGCTGCATCCGAGCGAAGGACCAATGTTGGACCTGGTTGTAATCTAAAATCTTGCTATGGGGTCCTCCGTGCAAAATGTCAGGGACTTGAGTGTACTTTTCTTTTCTTTGAGTCTTTTTCCGAGCTTTGTAATGTCACCGCCCTAAAATAATGTAGCTCCCTGGATCCTTTGGAATCCATCTCTGTTCAAAAATAAAAAACTAATCAGCATACCATTGGCAATTTGTTTACTAGATGTGCACTAAAAGACGGACATTGGTTTACTAAGATGCACTCTGGACATTGTTTCATTCATTGAAGCTCTTCTGTGAAACCCATCATGCACTGTATTCCTCGAGGCACCCAATCGTTGCATTTAGTTGATTGGTGCTCCATACGTGAGTTGTGCTTCAGAGAAATTTGATATACATTTGCTCAAATTTACGCATTTTTCTTGTGCTATAATCGTGCAGCCTGTGTCCATATATCACTGGTTACCCACGCATTTATATTTTTTAGCTTTCTTATCATACATTTGGAATCTGCTAGAGATCATTTGTCTATGGTTTAATGTGGATATGCATATAAATGAATTGATAGCGATTCTGTCGGTTGCTAAAAAGAATATGAATATTATTTTATTATTCTCTGCCCTGCGTGAAGTATTGTTTTATTGAAATTGCTTTCTTGCTCAACCTCCGCAGGAGCTATTACCGCTGTACACATGATGGGTGCCCTGTCCGTAAGCATGTCGAAAAAGCACCAGATGACATAAACAATATGGTAGTAACCTATGAAGGTAAGCACAATCATGGTCAACCATTTAGAAGCAGCAACGAATCAAGGGATGAATCCGTCTCTGTGATCACTCCAGCAATGACAATCACTGAGCAACCCAGTACAGTGTCTTCAACATCGGGTCAGAAGCTTCCAACCAGCACAGAGAAGGCCGCTGACAGTGAGTCCACCATGGACACAACTTTAGAACTTGGAGGTAAGAAGCCACCAGAGAGCGCACAAACCCCGCGCAGCATGAAAATTAATCCAGACGGCCTGAAGAATCCCCTCCTGAAAGATACTTCTGCAGCAGTTCCTGTCCAAAACAATTGATTTGCGAGGATAGGTTTGATTCAACTAATGCATTAGTTTGTGTTATTTATATTTATTGGTTATGTGAGCTGTTGTTGGGTTAGCTTCTGTATATGAGATGAGGGTCAGCATCGTGCGGAGCATCACCGGATTGCCAGAAGTTGGGACAGAGAATCTAGGTTCAGAAAGCCATGATGAAACTTACAGTTGTCCCTTTGTATAGATTTCCAATCCTTACCATGTATAGGTACTGTAATCGCTTCTGAGGCTAAGCAAAAAGGAGACAAAGAACCTTCTTCATGTGTGGAGTGCTCTTTAGCTGTATTGTTCTAGTTGGATTGATCACAAACTTTAACTGATCTGAGATATGATGTATTCATCTGTCGTTATATTCATGGTGTATGCAAGTTGACAGTCTATGGATACAACGCTACACTGTTTGTTGACTACGTGCATTGACATGTTACATTAAATTCCAGTACGCTTTTGTGATCCTCCCAAGATACTGCTGAAGAACTTGTGTACATCCTAAAACATAGGTTGATGTTAGAGATTAATCGTTGTGGTGTAGCAGGTTTAGAGGTTTTCTCGGAGGTGAAGTTTAAACTTCATAATTTGCATGCCTAAAGAGTCGGAGTACATTCTTCATAACTTGTTAGAGCATCTAGATCCCGGAAAACGACTCGGCCTGGAAAATAACAGCCGTTTTACGGTTCCATGGTGAAAAAAAAGACCCGAGCAGGTCCTGAAAAATGCCAGCCCGGATTTTCTTCTTCTGGGGGAGCAGTACATTCGACCCTGAGTGCCGCATATGTGCAGTTTTTGTGAAGAATCGATTGTAAACGAACAAAAGAGTCAAACAAATGAATCGATAAGATACTTTTCCATTGATGATTGAACACTTATATAAGGGGGAACGGACGCATCCAAAGGATGTGAAGGTTCAGAAGGCGGTTCCTCGAGGCGACGCTCCAGGAATGATATGTCGGTTCCACACCGAGGGGATATCCACGTGCGGTTACAAGTAGAGATTGAATTAACTAAATACATTAATTAATTAAATTCTAACACTCCCCCTAATCTTTACTTGTCCTTGAGCGTGTTCATCATCTTGAAATAGTCTCCTCTAAAAAAACCCTGTGGGAAAAATATTAGGAGTAGTGTAGGATATGTTGGTAAAACTCCTTCAAACCCATTGAGAAAAATAAGGAGAAAAAGTTCCAACATATAATGAGTATTGCCTCTGTTAACTCGATATGAAGTGTATCCATAGAATTTGGAGGACAATAAATATGTCGTATATACTTTCCAAAAAACCCCGTTGGAAAAAACGGAAAATATGACATATAATCTTGTGTTGATATTACCTCATTAAAAACCTTTATGAGAACGTGTATAGTAAACTCATGAGGGGAAAAAGAGTATAATATGATGCATTGAACAGGAACAATCTAGAAAGATACTCCCCCTGATTCTTGCAAAATTAGAAGCCGTCACATACCAATTCCATGAACACATTTTTGCAACATAAAAGTTGGTAGAGACCTGGTGAACAAATCAATCGAATGATTTGACTTGCAAGATATACAATATAATGATATTGCTTATTATGTAACCTGTTTGCATCCGGGCAACACAAGAAACATTATCTTTGAGATAATGGTTGGTGGATGTAGCCATGAGGTATGTTTGGAAGACTCTTCATGAGAGGGATACCACACCTAGTAGGAACACTAAGCTTGTCTATGATCTGACATAGTGGGGATCTGATCGATGTATCCAATGATATCGGTGTTCACATTTCCATGAAACTGAAAAACCAGGACAAAATGTTTGATGCCTTGGAGATATCGAAAGATATTCTTAAGTACCAACCAATTGTGTTTGGTGAATTCAATGGCATTGTGGAACGTTGAGTCCCAATATCTCATTTCCATTGTCTCATGGTCTAAATAGAACTTTCTCTACGTCTAGAGAATGAACTCCCATGAGAGTTATGAATGGATAAAATTTGTCCACAATGAATTTCTCCAATATATTATGGATATAGACAACATAGTATACCATAATGTATGAATGAAGGTGCTCAATTCGTAGTAACGAGCGGTATTTTGGTTTATCCAAATCCTTCATTTTAAACTCCGTCATTTAGATGATTACATGTGTAGTCATTGCAGACACACAAATATGAATAATCATCATTGTAGGAGTAATCCTTGTGAATAAGGAACTCACTACGTCGGTTGTACCAAATGTACCGGCGATAATAATAAGTCATATGGTAGCTTATTGATTTATCACGATGTATGTTGCATTTTGTACTTCAATTCGGAATTAAGGTTCCGTCGGGAACCATCTATATCTGAATCTAGTGATCTACATGGATATGTAATCACTACATCTATCAACTGCATAGATAGATGATTTTGTACTGCCAATGATATAACTTATCGAAAAGAGATTCCACCTCTGGACAATAGTTGGGTATCTGCGTGAATCCTTGTGCTATAATACTTGCTCTTTGTTTCACCACCTCGTTGTTCTCAATTCTGTTTCCAGAAGAAAACTGGTGTAGGTATTGCTTATGAATACCTTCCCATTATTGAGCAAGATCATTTCTACCTAGATTATACCCTTTGCTTGAGTTCAGTCCGAGTGTTGTTCACACTTTGCCATGGCCATGGTCTTTGGATCTGAATCACTTGAGAGGTTTTTTCAATCTAGTTGAGAAATGTATGTCGACAATTGTAGACTTTCGGTTATATGTTTCTCCATAATCTATATATCAATATATAGTTGATGGAAATATCGTTACCCATGGTGACTGCTCGCGATTTCCCAATGCGATGAAGTCGGGTATTCTGATGTCCCGGTCATTGAGTGCACTATGACCTGGGTTGGTGGAGATTTCTCATCCACTGGGCGTATACTACCCATTAGGTGTCTGTCAACGTGAAGTTGACTTGCATTTACTAATTCACAGGCCTTGATATTCTTGCTTGCGAGAAGCTAAATCCTGATGTACTTCTGCCATACATCTCCCCCTGTTCCTTTGAACGGGGAGTGGAGTGGATTTTGTTGGTACCTCCACTCTTTTGGGCATACTTTTGCAAGATTGCAGGATTGTGTGACACCTTTATAGTCAGTAAATGAATCTGACAGGTTGTTTGCAATGTGTTGCAAATCTTCTGAACGCATAGTTCTGATCTTTGAGTACGTGGATATGAGGCAGAAATGTGTTGAACATTCCACTAATTTCCTGGCATTCTTTATGGTACTTGAAATCTCCCCTAATGCCTGGAAATGTTCCTCATTGAATCAGCATACTGGCCTTGAATAACTCCCCATGCAAAGGGCTTGAGGTATTGACGGAAGTATAGTTATTCCTCACATAGATTCCAACTATATGTTGAGGGGCCAATGTTGTATGCTGGGGTGGTGATATCGGTGTGTAACCGAATTACCGCAGATGGGAAATCTTGATAGATTTCCACGTATCAAAGATAGAGGGGAATAATATTATGCAGTTTGGTCATGAGAGTGTAAAACTGCATGACTCCAACGTAAAGTTGGTTAGTTGCAATTCCAAAGTAAAGATAATGCAATGAGCTTAACTCTTTGGATAGGATTCTACCAAACCATTTTGAGTCTAGACATTACAACAAATTGCTAAACTTCAATCCAAAGGCCATCGAGAAGGCCCTCAAGGAGAATTCTGCAATGTTATCCATTCGATTTGCTTGAAATCGATGTCAGGATAATGAGCCAATGGTTTCGTGTGAATAAAGCACACACTTAAGACCAGCATGTAGATATGTCTTTTAGAACCATGGAATACCTGAATAGTCTATTCAATGGATGGGAAGAGCCACTTACCTCAACTTGATGCATTCAAGGAGTCTGAGTGGTTCAACATACACTTTAAGGTGCGTAGACCTTAAAATTAGCTTCCCTGTGTCACTTGTAGTGCACATAAAATCCAAATGTTGTTAGAATTTAGCATCATAATAATTATAAACTATTGAAATTGCTGATAGTTTCGGTTTCAACCCAATGTCTCGATGGCCAAGGCGAGTATGCCAAGTTTGTCATGTACAAGACACTCTGGAAAACTATCCTGTACGCAACATGTGCTACGGGTTGTGTCGTATGTGTAGTACAATCCAGATGATACAAAGAGAATGTGCTTGCCATATCCATTGCATATGGTAAAGAGAAGTTATTTCTCTTTGTTGTCATCATAAGTTTCGCTATGAAAACTATTTTGACGGATACCTCCATAGTTTAGTAGGGTACGAGTTAAACTTGGAAAGCAATGAAGCATCCCAACGTTACTCGAGTACCCACAGGGATAGTAAATATGACTCGAGTTGAGCCAACAAATACCTCATCGCGTCTAGCGATTTTAAAATATCTCCTTTCTCTCAATGAGAGTGGAAACATTGGATATCCTTGAGTATAGAGTTTATGGTGCATATGTCCACAAGGCACAAATCATTTTTCATCGGATTGACTCCCGTAAAAATCTATAGATAGACATGAAGATTCTCAAGAAAATCACTGTCGGGTATATAGAATACATACTAATGAATTTGTATCAAAGTGCTGATACAATTATTGTGATATACAATATATGATGACAACAATAATCATGTTTTTATTAGAACATCATAAATGGACATAAATAAATAGATCACTAAGGAGACAAAGGGACTAAATGTATAGTCTCCAAACATATCGATTGATGCATATTCAACCACCATGCTCTCCATGCTCATAGGGTCTCGTGACAGCTTGATGATGTCACATTGAGGGTTTGAAGTGTGTTTCAAACCATTACCCTTGAGGTCCTTCATGTCCTGGTGGCGTGGCTTGGATTGCACACGCTATCCCATGAGATGCAAGACTGATTTTGATGTCCATGACCCGCTTAAGTAAGTTGTGACCATTGATGGCAAGAGCCTCAAATTGTTAGCCATCGATTACTTATAGAGGCAAGCTAGAGATAATTAATTTACAAGAAGTAAATTAAAGGCCATCATGGTTGATGTTGTATTGACCTTAGCAAAATTAATGGGTATTTTAAGAAGTCATCTTGAAACCATTAATGTGAATCTCAAATTGCTAAGTATGACACCTTGAAGACAATCTTCAAAATGGAGTAGATCTCGCAGCATTAGGGAGTATAATCTAATGAAATCAGTAGATACTCACTCGTAATGCCTTATGTCATGACTTAGAAAAATATGTGGGAGAGCACTTTGTAAAGCAATTATAATGTCAAAATGAAAAAATATAGGCTTTAACAGTAGTGGTGATAATCTGCAAAGCAGTAGATTTACACACTACCTTGTGATCCCAACACATCGATTTGAAAAACAGCACTTAGAATTTTGCATCTTTATTTGCAAAAATTGAAAACCTCAATTGTAAATAGACGTATTAATCTCGACATGTGGTGAACATGGAGATATATACATCATAGAAATATTCCGGAATACATTGTACTTGATGGAGAAACAGTACTGTAGAAGTACTTAATTTATCTTTGCAAGAGATTGGAAATCTCAATTGCAAATATATGTAATTAATCTCGACACGTGTTAAACGTGAAGATATATAACATCAATTTAGGATCGAGAATACATTGATATTCAACAGAAGACAATACTAGATGCACTGATTTTAACAGTTTAAAGCGGGAACTAACCATCGCTTAAAAATACTGTTAAAGCACAAATGAACTTAAAGCTGAAATGTTCTAGACGGCATGTTTTAGCCGCTCATGGGCCATGGCTTAATTATCAATCACATGCGTGTATGCCACGTGGAGGCATGTGTGGCAGCCCACGGTCTGGTCAACCGAAGAGATAAGGAAACAAGTCCCCACTAGAGATGGCTGTTTGGTTCTAGGCCTAGGAGTGCCACATTTTGCCATACATTTTTTGCCACACTTGCCTAAGGTTAGTTCTTTCAAATGAGAGCCACAAGTTGGCAAGCCTAAGGGAATCTTGCCATACTTTTTGAGTGTATGTCATGTGGGGCCTTAGTGTGGCAAAAAGTATATTGCCTAAGGTAAGGCTTGAACCAAACACCCACCTAAGTTGGTCAAAGTTGCCTAACCTTAGTTGTGGCAACATGTGGCAACCATAGTCACAAACCAAACAGCCCCGAAATCTCCAGCGCTGGATCCCTCACTCACGGAGACTACCATAGAAATCCTCTCGCTTTAGGGGCTCCATGTACCCGTGCGTCGGAGCGGCTGCTTGACGGCGAGGTCTTAGGAGAAGGCCGATAAGACGGCGGCGGACGCCGGAGCGTGGCGCAGGCGAAGGAGTGGCGGGCGTCGGGGACGGCAGGCGCGACGGCCGGAAGTGTCCCAACCACATCGCTGGCTTCAACTTCAACAACCGCAGGGGTTGGAGACGGCAGCGCCGCGGTTTCGTCGTCGTCGTCGTCGTCGATTATGACGACACCGTCCGGCCGGCCGGTGCTCAAGTCCCAGCGCGGCGGTCGATGGAGGCCATGGTGCGGCCGTAAAGCCTCTCCGCGAGCCTGCTCCAGCCTGCGTTGGCGTCGGCGTGTTTTGCGAACACCACGGGCACGAAGCCAGGAGGCCGCAGCTGAGCACGGGAGCGCGGCGCGGCCGGGCAGCGGCCATGGGCAGGAGGGCGCGCAGTCGGGCGGCCGGGCGCGGGGGCGCGTTGCAACGCGGAGGCCGTGGTCTGGGGCGCAGCGCGGAGGGCGCAAGTCCGGCGGTGCGGACAGGCGCGTGAGCGCGACCGAGGCGCGAGGCGGCCGACGCGGTCAGACGACGATGGCGCAAGGCGCGGCGTGGCCGGGCGGAGCCGGCCACGGCCTGGCGTGGGCGGCACGCGGAGGCCGGGGAGCGGCGCTGACGCGGCCAGGAACGGCCACGGCCGGCGACGAGGGCGCGAGGCGCGGCCGTGCGGCAAGTTTTGAGGCCTGTGCTCTCAGTTACGAGCGTGCTGATAATATGTGAAGAATCGATTGCAAACGAACAAGAGAGTCGAACAAATGAATCGATAAGATACTTTTCCATTGATGATTGAACACTTATATACAGGGGGAACGGACGCATCCAAAGGATGTGAAGGTTCAGAAGGCGGTTCTTGGAGGCGACGCTTCAGGAACGATATGTCGGTTCCACACCGAGGGGATATCCACGTGCGGTTACAAGTAGAGATTGAATTAACTAAATATATTACTTAATTAAATTCTAACAGTTTTTACAGTCCCATTTCCAGCTTCCCCTATTGTTATGAAGGCGGGGCGGAAGTTTCAGCCGTGCCCTCCATTTTGCCGCCGCATCTCGCCGTCGATTCTTGCTGCCCCGGCCACTCCGCGCCGTTGAGTAGTTCTGCCGCCCTCCGCCGCATCTTTCTTACCACTTTGTGAGCTCGCGGGTGGCCATTCCTTCCCGCGGGTGCGTGGTCGCCGCCACCGTTGCCATGGAGCTTTGCTTGAACCCTTGTTGTGGTCAGAAGAGGTTGCTTCGAGCGCGATTGAGCTACAGATTCATGTTAGCAGCCGCCGCGCCCACCGGGCACCGTGGGTTTGGGGCCGGGCCTCGTGGGGAATTAGGGGCGGCGGGTTTGCTACCGACCGGCGGTGGGGAAGAAGCAACGCCGTCCTTGCAGCCAAAAGTAATTTTTCTAGTGATTTTCATGGGTATTAATTTAGGAGACGAGCGATACGTAGATTAAATCATGGATTTTTTAGATGGATAATGATTGGAGTTCGTCGTCATCGTCGTTGGAGTCGGATGATTTCGACATAGCGGATTTTTTTGGCGATTATGTAGAGTGATACGTCTTCGTCGTATCTATAATTTTTGATTGTTTCATGCCAATATTCTACAACTTTCATATATTTTTGGCAGCATTTCATATTATTTTTGGGACTAACATATTGATCTAGTATCCAGTGTCAGTTCCTGTTTGTTGCATGTTTTTTGTTTCGCAGAATATCCATACCAAACGAAGTCTAAACACGATAAAAATTTACGGAGAATTATTCTAGAATATATGTGATTTTTAGAAATTGAAATCAACGCAAGATGATGCCCGAGGCTAGGGCTGGACTAACAAGCTACTCGACTCGTTAAGCTTGTGATCTTAAGCTTGCGATCGTTAAGTTCGTGATCGTTAAGCTCGTTAACTTTACCGAGCTCAAACTCTTGATTGGCTCGGTTCGTTAAATACTCATTAAGCTCGTGAGCGCTCACGAGCGCTCGTTACAGTTTACAATAGTATAGAAGAATTCCATCATATATTCAATATTTAAACATATAACAAAGTAGTAATGCATCAACCTTTGCCAAATTTATACTTTCCAAATAGTAGCAAATAACGTAGCAACCAATAGCTAGCAGCAACACACAATGACACAATAAAATAACATTTGAACAGCGACACAAAGTGACACAATCATAAGTCAAACCACCATTATGGTTCATACTTCATACACAATCACTAGGTGAACAGCAACAATAAGTAGGGCCATTGACAAAGACAAGTCCAGGACTTCAAAAGATAAAGCCGAACATGGCTTAGACGCTGATGCCGTCGGTGTTGGATCAAGCTCGATGAGCAGACTAGTAGTACATATTATATTAACTACGTCACCACTTCAGCATGACACTTCATCAACATAAGGTCTTACATAAATAACAATGACCGAAATAAAAAATGATAGCTGCTAGATGAGGAAATGCAAAGTAGCGCCTGCTCCTCACATAAGTTGCTCATCAGTTCATCTTCCTACATAGACATAGAGAAATTCACTAGTTATGATGCAAGCAAATATACAATGGTACAACAATACAATCACTCTCAATAAAAATATGGGAAGCCTACTAGTTGCTTTCCGTCGTATCTTCAGGAAATGGAATGAACTCGACATCATCATCATTGGCCTCTTCCTACAAAGGTAAGTGCAAATATGCAATTTCAGTTAACATTTAGCAAGAGTCTAAGGTTACAAGAAGATAATACACAGTATAGAACAAGTAATATTACCACTATAATTGTAGGCTTAAGCTACTTTTCTTTTGATCCCTTGATGTAGCTAGAAGCACACACAAGTGCCTCAACCATGTTTAGGCTGAGAGAGCTATGATAGTCATCGAGAATTCTGCCGCTCGTAGAGAATGTTGACTCTGATGAGACACTAGTTGCTGGTATAGTCAAGAACTTCTTTGCCATCTTTGCCATGATAGGATATCTATGAGCATTCAACCTCCACCAATCAACTATGCTGAACTTTGGATCTAGAATTGGATGGGTTTTGTCTTCAAGGTAACTAGTCAATTCAGATTTAGATGGCTCTGAATTTGTCTCCTCTAGGAAGGACTGAAACCCACTTGACAATGAGGACATGGATGTACTTATTTGCCTACTAGATATTGAACTCTGTTCATTATTGTTGCCAGCCTCATTATTGTGATTTCCCATCTCATAAGTAGCATAGAGATCAAAGAATTTAGATTTCCTCGGCCTCACTACTTCCCTTCTCTTTACCATACATTTTCTTAAAACAGTAATCAACAAGTTTCATCTTAAACCTAGGATCAAGAATGGTGGCATTGACCATGACATTGTTCTTTTCCTTTTTTTTGTTTTTCCCACTGTTTTCATTTCCCTCACCTTCACTATTGCTTTCCCAATATTTATCAAACTTATCAAGCATTGCTTCTCCCATCTTTTTGAAGTTTGCATTCGAACCCATGGTATGCTCTACGTTAGCAATCTTAACATTCATGATATATGGATAAAAAATGTTGGCAATGGGATAGTTAGATCCTGATAATACAGTTGTTACCTCGGCAAACAATTTCAAGATGGGTTGAATCTTTTCATATAATGCCCACTCTTCATCTCCAGGCTACCATTTGTAGGTAGCATCTACCTCTGCATACTCCTTGAAAGCAGCCCTATACACAGTGCAAGCCTCTAGCATTCTGCATGTAGAATTCCATCTAGTAGCAACATCCAGGCATAAACCTCTCCCAACTTCCATATTCAAAGACTTGCAAACCATCAATAATTTGTACATGCTTGTTGGAGATTTTTTCAAATACTTGACAGTATCCCTAAGCTTATTAACCAAAGTTTGCAATAGAGCAATGCTATCATTCACTATCAAATTGACAATGTGCGCAGAACAACGAACATGGAAGTACTCAGGAATAAATTTAGTTGTTTCCTAGCAATGATCTTGTCCATCAATCTCTTAGCAGCATTATCATTTGAGGAAGCATTATCCATAGTGATTGCCATGATCTTATCTTCTATTTTCCATTCTTGGCAACACTCAAAAACTGCTTGAGCTATGACACTACCCGAGTGAGGTGGATCTAGCTCTATGAAGTTCAAAACACGACATTGCATGACCCAATCATCATGTATGTAGTGAGCGACCACAGCTAGGTATGAGAGAGTTTGGTTTGAAGCCCATAGATCACATGTCAAACTAATGCGTTCGACAGACTTTAGTTGCTTTTTAAGGATTTCTTTCTCGGAAAGATACACCTTCATGCATTCAGCTCTGATTTTCTTCCGACCAATGAACTTGTAGTACACATTCATATATCTCATGAGGATATTGAACCAAGCATGCTCTACCATCCTAAAGGGATAATCATGCACAATTATCATCTTTTCTATGATCTTAACAACTTCTGCATGATTGTATTCATGGTTTACTATGAGAGATGCACCTAGCTTTTCAGGATCAAAGTTGATTGTACCTTGCTGTAGTTGTCTTCCCTTCTTGTTTAGATAGACTGAACAAACATCTTTATGCCTATTGAGACTAGTAGTTGACCCCCCCAGGAGTATAAGCAAACAATTTAGCACAATGCAAACATTTTGCCTTCGTAACAACAACCCCTGGCAACCTCTTACTTACAGCCTTGACCTCCTTGAAATGCCGCCAACATTCTGCACGTTGAAGTCTCGCTTTCTTCACCTTCACCTTAGTACCATCCACTGCTGCCTTTTTTCCTTTCCCCTCCTTTCTTTTCCCTCTCTTTGCCATTGGCCTCAACTTCCGTGTCATCTCGATTGTCTCCTGATCCAAGAGAAGGCTCTGACATGTCATCATCCATATCATATGCCTCTGCCTCATCAACCTCCTCATACCCTTCATTGATCTCTACCCATTCATCTTCATCGCCATCATCTTCCTATGGAAAATGAAATAGCATGATTCAGATTTTACAAGCCAAACATTTACAAAATACTATCAATGCAAATTGATTGATTGATTAGGAATACAAATAATGAACAGAAGCACATACAAAATAGTTAGTAAGTATCACTAGTTCAGTACATAATTAATTGCAATGTGCAAAATTGTATCAAGACTTCCAATAGTTTTATACCATATTAGAAGTTGCATTAAATAGTAAGTGGTAGTGATACTGATAACCATCTAAACTAGTAGAAGTCAGGACATTTACTTACTAGACTTGTAACGCCCTCGATGCGGCTATATCTCCTACGTGTCGAAGCACGACTTAGAGGCATAACCGCATTGAAAGCAATGTCGCAAGTAAGGTAATCTTCGCAACAACCCATGTAAATAGATAATAGGGGAAAAAGGTACATAGTTGGCTTACACTCGCCACGTCACACAAATACATGAATAACATTACAATCATCCAATACACTCATGGTCCGACTATGGTACCAAAATAAAAGATCAACCCCAACATGCGACACAGTCCCGATCGCCCCAACTGGGCACCACTACTGATCATCTGGGAAAGACACATAGTAACAGCGAGAGTCTTCGTCGAACTCCCACTTGAGCTCAAGCGCATCATCTGGAATGGAATCATCGGTCCCTGCATCTGGTTTGGAAGTAATCTATGAGTCACGGGGACTCAGCAATCTCGCACCCTCGCGATCAAGACTATTTAAGCTTATAGGTTAGGCAAGGTAATATGTGGAGCTGGAGCAAGCAACTAGCATATATGGTGGCTAACCTGTTCACAAAAGAGAGCGAGAAGAGAAAGGCAAAGCACGAATGAAGAACTATGATCAAGAAGTGATCCTATAACAACCTACGTCAAACATTACTCCAACACCGTGTTCACTTCCCGGACTCCGCCAAGAAGAGACCATCACGGTTACACACACGGTTGATTCATTTTAATTAAGTTAAGTTTCATGTTATCTACAACCGGACATTAACAAATTCCCTTCTGCCCATAACCGCGGGCACGGCTTTTGAAAGTTCAAATCCCTGCAGGGGAGTCCCAACTTAGCCCATCACAAGCTCTCACGGCCAACGAAGGATATTCCTTCTCCCGAGACATTCTGATCAGACTCGGTATCCCGGTTCTACAAGACATCCTCGACAATGGTAAAACAAGTCCAGCAAGACCACTCGCTGTGCCGACAAATCCCGATAGGAGCTGCACATATCTCGTTCTCAGGGCACACCGGATAAGCTAAGCATACGGGAGCCAACGTAACCCAAGTTGCCAAGGGACGGCCCCGCACGGTGCTCTGGGTTGGACCAACACTTAGAGAAGCACTGGCCCGGAGGTTTAAAATAAAGATGACCCTTGAGTCCGCGAAACCCAAGGGAAAAAGGCTAGGTGGCAAATGGTAAAACCAATGTTGGGCATTGCTGGAAGATTTTTATTCAAGGCGAACTGTCAAGGGGTTCCCATTATAACCCAACCGCGTAAGGAACGCAAAATCCGGGAACATAACACTGATATGACGGAAACTAGGGCGGCAAGAGTGGAACAAAACACTAGGCATAAGGCCGAGCCTTCCACCCTTTACCAAGTATATAGATGCATTAAGATAACAAGATAATATAGTGATATCCCAAAATAAACAATGTTCCAATAAGGAACAAACTCCAATCTTCACCTGCAACTAGCAACGCTATAAGAGGGGCTGAGCAAAGCGGTAACATAGCCAATCAATGGTTTTCTAGGACATGGTGGGTTAGAGGTTTGACATGGCAATTTTGGAGGCATGATAAGCAAGTGGTAGGCAACGTAGCATAGGCATCGCAAAAGAGCGAGCATCTAGCAAGCAAAGATAGAAGTGATTTCAAGGGTATGATCATCTTGCCTGCAAAGTTGTCAGAGTTGACTTGATCCTCGTAAGCAAACTCAACGGGCTCCTCGTTAGCGAACTCATCTCCTGGCTCTACCCAAACAAGACAAACAAGCAAAAGGAACACAATCAACCACGTGCAATGCTCGAACAACATGATGCAAACATGGTATGCTATGCGGATGCGGTATGTGATGCATATGCAAGATTTGACAAGGAATGATTAAACCTGGCCTCAACTTGGAAAATCAAGAGTGCCACTGGAAAGGTGAGGTAATTTCAGTTGAAATTGGTATAAAGATCACCGGAATCGGATGCACGGTTTGGAAATGGCAAGCAAAACAAATATGGCACCGGTCTGCGATAAACAGCAAGTAGCCATCTAAATGCATCAAGATAAATATGCTACAGCACTCAAACATGACAACAAAATACATGGCAGGGATCCACTCATGATACTTGACAAAAGATGAACACCGAGCTACGGCCAATTCATCCATTTACAGGTTCAAACAAGCATGGCAAAAATGCAAACGGTAACATGTTTCAGACTTGGTGAAATTAACACAAGTCTGGAATTTAACATCAGGTAGCCCACTTTAGAGCATGAAAACTACATGCTATAGGAACTTAACATGGCAAAGCAAGGCATGACATGAAGCTACTCAAAACACTTAACAAAAGTCCCTTAGTGACCTTGAGCCAAAAGGGATCAGAAAATACAATTGCAAGCATGCGGACATGGCAAAAACATAATCAGATTACAGACTTAGAGAAAAACTGGAGCATGCAAATCTGTTAACGAGTAGGCATGTTCACGAGCTCGATGCACTCGCTACAGAGCATGGCATGACAAACTAAGCATACAAACATCAAGAATACATATCATAGAAGCTATACATGTCAAGAACAACAACATAGCATGCACGGATCAATAAAAACATCCTCGGCAAAATCGCTAACAAGTCAACAATCTGCTAGGATTCATGAAATAGCAAAAGTAGAGCTCGATTGACTCAAGCTAGGTTGCTCCATAATTGCAAACAAAGACATGGATGGATAGAGCACCACAATGTTAACAAATCATCCTTATTGATCATCCTCAAAAGAGGCACGGATCAGTAGGAAACAACATGAACATATGACATAATGACAGAAATCGGAACAAGGACTTAGAGAAATTCTAAGTCCCTGAAATCAGCATTAACGAATGCACTACTTTGCAAGCTTGTGCTAGTCACAACACATATCACAATAATACATGGTAAACACCTCTGTAAAGATGGCATGGCATATAACAAAACTCATGTAGAACTCAGGAGTATATCATGCACACATTAATCATGGCAAAAATGACAAATAACTATTTGATGAAACAGATCTGACAATTTTATCATATAGCCCTCTTCTAACAGCATTTCTGGCATCAAGATGAGCTCAAATGAAAATGATGCAATGAGATGAAATGATGTACTCTCTAAGCGAACATTTTGATATGCTACACACGCAAAACGGAGCTACAGATGCGGAGATACGACATGATGAAAAACACAAAAAACTAGGGTTTCGGGAGGAAAGTCAACTGAAACTTCTCAGATCCAGATCTGGCGCGGTTTACGAGGTTCGCCGGCGTCGGAGTTCACTGTAGCTGGACTTGTCGCAGAGCTCGCCGGAGGAAGAAGCCGAGGGGAGGAGAGGCCGGCGTGGCGCGGGAGCTCCGGGCGGCGAGGTTGGCGTGGCGGGGCGGCGACCAAGGCGGAGGAGCGGGGCGGTGCGGCGGAGTCCGGCGATGGCGCGCGGCGGCGCCGGCCGGCGAAGGGCGGCGCGCGGCGTCAGGCGTGAGGGAGAGGCGTCGATCCGCGGCGGCGGAGGGAGTGGGCCGCGGGGGCCGGCTTCGGGCTCCCCGGGCCGCGCGGTGAGAGAGGAGGCGGGCAACACGTGGCGTGCGCTGATAGGCTGGGCGCGGTGGCGGGATTCGTCCGGCGGCGGCCGGACGTGTCCGGTGGCGACAGGGCAATTTTTAGGGTTTTGGAAGGAGGGGATCCGGGAATTTCGGAGGAGGGGCTAGTTTTATAGGTAGAGGGAGCTAGGAAGCTCCAAATGGAGTGCAGTTTTCGGCCACACGATCGTGATCGAACGCTCTAGGTGATGGAGAGGGTTTAGGTGGGTTTTGGGCCAAATTGGAAGGGTGTTGGGCTGCAACACACACGAGGCCTTCTCGGTCCCTCGGTTAACCGTTGGAGTATCGAACGAAGTCCAAATGGCACGAAACTTGACAGGCGGTCTACCGGTAGTAAACCAAGTCCGCATGGCAAGTCTCGGTCCAATCCGGAAATTTCTTAACCCCACACACGAAAAGAGGTAGAAAGGACCACTCGAGGAGATAGGAGCGCCGGAATGCAAAACGGACAACGGGGAAAATGCTCGGATGCATGAGACGAACACGTATGCAAATGCAATGCACATGATGACATGATATGAGATGCATGACAAAGACAACAACACACGGAGACAAAAACCCAAACCAGAGGAAAAAATAAGTTAGGCTGGAAACGGCAAGAGTTGGAGTACATATAAGGTAAATTACATCCGGGGTGTTACAAGACTGCTTTTGCATTTAAGTAGTAAGTTCCACACGATTTCCACAAAAATTCAGCTAGATACTTCAACATGACTTATCTGTTGCTTGTGTTAGTGTGTTTGCGACAAAGAATTTCACCTAACTACAAGTGTATTTCCACAATCAATTAACAACAGTCTACACTAGTAGTTCAGCAGATTCACTAGGGCATCAAAGATTCAAAGTATATGCTAATATGAACTGGAATGTAATAGAAAATAAAAATAAGAGTGTGAGACAAACAATCTAACCGGTCCTGATCCAACACCGATGGCATCAACGTCGGAGCATGTCGGTGGTGTCGCTACCTCTGTTCTTGGACGCCTTTGCTGTCGAGGATGAGAAGGCTTTGCTGCCGTCGAAGGAGACTCCCGCGATGCTGAATCGAAGGCCGAAGTCCTCTTCCTCACCACCTTCTTTCGGGCCTTAGACTCCATGCTTGGAGTCTCGGTTGCAGCCGATGGTCTCAGCCGTTCCATGGGGGGCGCGGAAGGAGATTAGGAGATGGCGGAGGCGGGCGAATGTCGTCGCTGGCAGCTGCCGGAGTAGAGAAGGAAGTAGAGCCACGCCGCCACGCCGTGGTCAAAGACCTAAACCTAGCCACCGCCCTATTGCTTTTCCCACCTCCCTATAGTCTGCGGTCTCCTCAACTCCTCATCTGGTCTCTTGACTCTTCATATGTAGTGTGTGGGCGTGGCTAGGCCAACTGACAAGATTCCCATGAGGTCGGATGTGAACAGAACATGAGCAGGATTGGAGTCGAGGTGGGCTGTGGCCTGTGGGCCGGGCTGAGCACTAAGCATTTTGCTTCTAGTAATAAAACAAAAATTAGTGATCTAAAACTTAACGAGCCAAATGAGCTACTCGTGATACTCGCAAGCAAGCTCGTTAAGCTCGTTTATATTAACGAGCTAAAATTGTTGTTCAGCTTGGCTCATTAACTAACGAGCACGAGCCTTAACGAGTCGAGCTTCCGAGTGCTCGTTAAACTCATGAGTAACGAGCTTTTCGTTCAGCCCTACCCGAGGCGCCCACAAGCTCAAGGGGCGCGCCCCCTACCCAGGGCGCGCCTGGCAAGCTTGTGGCCTCCCTGCAGGTCGGTTGGAGGTGTCCTTCAGCCGCAAGGAAGCTTATATCCGGATAAAAATCATGTTAAAATTGTAGCCTAATCGGAGTTACGGATACCTGGGAATTTAAGAAACGGTGAAAGGTCAGAAAACAGAACGAGAAACAAAAGAGAACAGAGAGATAAGATCCAATCTCAGAGGGGCCCTCACCCCTCCGCCGCCATGGAGGCCAAGGACCAGAGGGGAAACCCTCATCCCATCTATGGGGGAGGTCAAGGAAGAAGAAGAAGGAGGGGGCTCTCTCCCCCTCTCTCCCGGTGGCACCGGAGTGCTGCCAGGGCCATCACCGTGACGACGATCTACACCAATAACCTCGCTACCGTCAAAACAAAGTTTGTCCCCCTCTATGCAACAATGTAACACCTCTTCTTCCCACTATAATAATCCACTTAAACATGGTGGTCAACGCTATATATTATTTCTCAATGATGTATGGCTATCCTATGATGTTTGAGTAGATCCGTTTTGTCATATGGATTGATTAATGATCGTGATTGGTTTGAGTTTTATGTTTTATTTTGGTGTTGTCCTATGATGCTCTCCGTGTTGCGCAAGCATGAGGGATCCCCGCTGTAGGGTGTTGCAATATGTTCATGATTCTCTTATGGTGGGTGGCGTGAGTGACAGAAGCATAGACCCGAGTAAGTGAGTTGTTGCGTATGGGAGTAAAGAGGACTTGATACTTAATGCTATGGTTGAGTTTTACCTTAATGATCTTTAGTAGTTGCAGATGCTTGCTAGAGTTTCAATCATAAGTGCATATGATCCAAGTAGAGAAAGTATACCATCAAACCATAAAACCTAGGCTCGGATGCCATTGTTGGGAAACGTAGTAATTTCAAAAAATTTCCTACGTACACGCAAGATCATGGTGATGCATAGTAATGAGAGGGGAGAGTGTTGTCTATGTACCCTCGTAAACCGAAGCGGAAGCATTGACGCAACATAGAGGAAGTAGTCGTACGTCTTCCCGATCCGACCGATCCAAGCACCGTTACTCCGGCACCTCCGAGTTCTTGGCACACGTACAGCTCGATGACGCTCCCCGGGCTTCGATTCAGCAAAGCTTCGGGGATGAGTTCCGTCAGCACGACGGCGTGGTGATGATCTTGATGTTCTACCGTCGCAGGGCTTCGCCTAAGCGCTGCTACAATATGACCGAGGTGGAATATGGTGGAGGGGGGCACCGCACACGGCTAAGGAACGATCATGATGATCAACATGTGTGTTCTAGGGTGCCCCCCTGCCTCCGTATATAAAGGAGCAAGGGGGAGGCCGGCCGGCCCTTGGGGCACGCCAAGGAGAGGGGGGGAGTCCTCCTCCTAGTGGGAGTAGGACTCCCCTTTCCTAGTCCAACTAGGAATAGAGAGGGGGAAGGAAAGAGAGGGAGAGGGAGAGGGAAAGGGGGGCCGCGCCCCCTCCTAGTCCAATTCGGACTCCCCATGAGGGGGGCACGCCACCTCCTGGGCTGCTGCCCTCTCTCTCCCCTCAGGCCCACTAAGGCCCATTACTTCCCCGGGGGTTCCGGTAACCCCTCCGGCACTCCGGTTTTATCCGAAATCACCCGGAACAATTCCGATGTCCGAATATAGTCGTCCAATATATCGATCTTTATGTCTCGACCATTTCGAGACTCCTCGTCATGTCCATGATCACATCCGGGACTCCGAACAACCTTCAGTACATCAAAATACATAAACTCATAATGAAACTGTCATCGTAACTTTAAGCGTGCGGACCCTATGGTTCGGGAACAATGTAGACATGACCGAGACACGTCTCCGGTCAATAACCAATAGCGGGACCTGGATGCCCATATTGGCTCCTACATATTCTACGAAGATCTTTATCGGTCAGACCGCATAACAACATACGTCGTTCCCTTTGTCATCGGTATGCTACTTGCCCGAGATTCGATCGTCGGTATCCAATACCTAGTTCAATCTCGTTACCGGCAAGTCTCTTTACTCGTTCCGTAATACATCATCCCGCAACTAACTCATTAGTTGCAATGCTTGCAAGGCTTAAGTGATGTGCATTACCGAGAGGGCCCAGAGATACCTCTCCAATGATCGGAGTGACAAATCCTAATCTCGAAATACGTCAACCCAACATGTACCTTTGGAGACACCTGTAGAGCACCTTTATAATCACCCAGTTACATTGTGACGTTTGGTAGCACACAAAGTGTTCCTTCAGCACACGGGAGTTACATAATCTCATAGTCATAGGAACATGTATAAGTCATGAAGAAAGCAATAGCAACATACTAAATGATCGGGTGCTAAGCTAGTGGAATGGGTCATCTCAATCAGATCATTCAACTAATGATGTGATCCCGTTAATCAAATAACAACTCTTTGTCCATGGTTAGGAAACATAACCATCTTTGATTAACGAGCTAGTCAAGTAGAGGCATACTAGTGACACTCTGTTTGTCTATGTATTCACACATGTATTATGTTTCCGGTTAATACAATTCTAGCATGAATAATAAACATTTATCATGAAATAAGGAAATAAATAATAACTTTATTATTGCCTCTAGGGCATATTTCCTTCACTAGCACCACCACTCTGTTCTGGTTCGATAGTTGGGCTGGGGACATCCCCTTTGTGGCTCGCTTTCCCGACCTGTTCACCATCGCGGTTGATCCGCAGATTTCTGTCGCAATGGCCCTTATTGACTTAGGGAAACTCACGTTCCGGAGACCATTTGGACCGGCGGAGAATGCTGATTGGCAGGACTTGCTTGACTGCATCACTCTGCATGAGCCTGACCTTGATATGGGAGATGACCGCACCAGGTGGCGACTAGAGCCATCTGGGCAATTCTCCATGAAATCTCTCTACCAGGCTATAGCCCCTTCGCCGGGCCCTGAGGCTCTCACCACCATCTGGGAGATCCGGCTCCCCTTGAAGATTAGGATCTTTTTGTGGCAATGGATTCGCGGCCGCCTCCTGTCCGGCATGGAGGTCCTGAAACGCAACGGCCCTGGTGATGGGCGTTGCCCGCTCTGCGGGCCTGAAGAGAATTCAAACCATATCTTCTTCACCTGCGTGTCCGTGCACTTCCTTTGGAGCTGTTTGCGTGAAATAGTGGGTGGAAGCTGGGACCACAACAACTTCCCTGCTCTCTTCGCCGAACTCCAGGCGTTACCACCCTCATCTCACCACATTAGGTGGTTGACTATCAGTGTGCTAGCCTGGACGCTGTGGACTGTTAGGAATAAGCTTGTGATTCAGCGTATCCCTTTTCGTCGCGCTACTGATGCTTTGTTCAAATGGTCTGGTTACTTGCAGCTTTGGCGGCTGCTTAGCCGCCCCAGGGAGAGAGACGCCATCACCTCCATCATCATCCAGCTTCACGCGATGGCTCTCCGGATGGCTCGACCGCCTCCCCCTCCACCACCGGAGCCAGATTAGATCTTCTCTACCTCGCCACCGCCGCTTATGTGTTGTGCATGCTTGCGTCTGTGTTGGGCTTGTTGTGTTGTGCCCACAGCTGAACCCGTGTAGTGTTTGTGTGCTTGTGTGTTGGACCTTGACTACGGTGGCGTTGTGTGTGTGTGTGTGTTGTTCGGTTGGTACCATGTTGACTTTGTGCTCAGTGGTTGTTTTATGTATAAAGTGGGGCCAAAGCCTTTTTTTAGTAAGGGTGAGTGTTATGATGATTGCTATGATCCCATTGATTTGTTTGAAATATCCCTTTTTGATGAAATTGATGCTTGCTATGCTTGTGGCCATGATGCCAATATGAATGATGCTTATGGAGATGAACTTGCTATAGGTCCTTATGTTATGAAAGAAATTGTTTCTATTGCACCCACACATGATAGTCGTATTATCTTTTTGAATTCCCCCAACTACACTATATCAGAGAAGTTTGCTCTTATTAAGGATGATATTGGTGGGTTGCGTTTTACCACTACACATGATGATTTTTTGATGAATATAATATGCATGTGCTTGTTGGTCCTACTTGCAATTATTATCAGAGAGGAACCACATCTCCGCCTCTCTATGTTTCCAATACGATAAAATTGAAGAAACTATTTATGCTATGCATTGGCCTTTACTTGATGTGCATGAATTGTTCTTTTATGACATGATGATGCATATGAAGAGAGTTAGACTTTGTTTTTGCATGATTTAAGTTTCTTTGTGCTCAATAATAAATTACAAATCATTGCTAATTAAAATTGGCTTTGATATACCTTGGGATCCGGGTGGATCCATTGCTTGAGCACTTTATGCCTAACTTAGCGGCTTTAAAGAAAGCATTGCCTGGGAGACAATCCAGAAGTTTTAGAGAGTCATTATATTCTATTGAGTGCTTTTATAAAGTTTAAAAACAAAAAAATATAGAGGGAAATCTAAAACTTTTTCAAAGAGAAAAGTAGAAGTAAAAAAGGCGAGCACTGTTGAAGTGGGGGAGCTCCTTGAACTTTATTCATGCCCATGAAAACTTTGCAAATCTTGAATTACAGAAACTTTTCAACAAAAATAATTACCCCCTTGTACAAATCCATTGTATTATAAAAATAATGTGCCAAGATTTGCCTTTAGGATGATTAGGTTGCTTGTTTGGTATGTGCAGTGCAAAAATAGAAACTCTATCTATGGTGCGTGAATTTACATTTTTTACTGGAATGTCAAAAGTTTCTGAAATTTTTACACAGTAGTGCTATGCAAATTTTTTATTTTGTCCTATTTTTCACAATTTTTGGAGCTACATAAGTATGGCCAATGTTCAGATTTCTATAGATTGTTCTGTTTTTGATGCATCGTTTTACGTGTTTTGATGAATCTATGGATTGTATCAGTGATATAAGCCATGGTGAAGTTAGAGTACAATATTTATAATGCAAAAGTAGATATGGATGGGTTTGCAACAATATTTAAAGTAGCAGTTTGCTTTATTATACTAACGGATCTCACGAGGGTTTTGTTAAGTTTTGTGTGATTGAAGTTTTCAAGTTTTGGGTGAGATCACGATGGATGAAGGAATAAGGAGTGGCAAGATCCTAAGCTTGGGGATGCCCGAGGCACCCCAAGGTAATATTTAAGGACTCCCAAGCAACTAAGCTTGGGGATGCCCCGAAAGGAATCCCCTCTTTCTTCTAATGACTATCGGTAATTTTACTTGGAACTATATTTTTATTTGTCACATGATATGCGCAAATTCTTGGAGTGCCTTTTGTTTTTATATCTCCTTTTATTTTATGCACCATGCTGGTATGAGATGGTCCTTGGTTGAATAGTTACTTTGGAATCAACAATATAAGATTTGAATTTATCACAAGCAAACACAACTGCTAAAAATTCTTTTTCGGTAGTAGCATAATTTCGTTGAGAACTGTCTAGAGTTTTACTAGCATAATGGATAATATTTAACTTCTTATCAACTCTCTGTACTAGAACAATACCAACAACATAATCACTAGTATCACATATAATTTCAAAAAGCAAGTCTTAGGCATGCAAGTCTTAGGTGCTAATTAAGTCATTTTATTATCTTAGCACAACGTCTGTGCCTGACTTTGTACAAAGGGTTACATGCACATCGGCAAGGCTTGTACGAAAGGTGGTCGCCGGGGGCTAAGCCCGGCAGTTGCGCCTTACGGGTAGAATTTATGAAGATGCTCAATATTCCATGAGTTTTGCATTTTGGTGCCATCTTCGGTCTCCCGACAGACTGTGTCAGGTCTGGTGACTTGTACTACCCGGTAAGGGCCTTCCCACTTCGGCGTCAACTTGTTGGAACCCTTGGCGGACTGAACGCGCCTAAGGACAAGGTTGCCTTCCCCAAGGCTCCCGGCATGAATCCTGTGGCTATGATAGCAGCGCAAGGCCTGCTGGTAGCGTGCAGCACACACAACAGCCCAGAGATGATCTTCCTCGAGGAGCACGCCATCGTCCGTAGCTGCTCTTGCTCTACTTCGTTGTAGGAAAGTACTCGAGGTGACCTGTCTATGAGTTCCGTGGGTGATGAGGACATCAATACCATTGTTACACCCACAGCCCCTGCTGTTATACATACTGGACCAATTACTAGAGCTTGCGCACGCCAATTGAGTTATCAGGTACTTTCGTTTCTTGGTAACGATTCTAATGTTCATGAGAATATGATGCTGCCTAAATTGGATACATTTGTTTTGCTTGCAAATGAAGGGCCTAGCTTGGACAAGAAAGATGAACCTTGGAGCAAATTCAAGCATGGAGATGATGGCATGCGCAAGGGGAGCAAGAACGGAGTTACAAGTGATGATTCCAGGACTTTGAAGCCACCATAATGAGTGCATGAAGCCTTGGACAAAATATACACGATGCCACTTCATAAGTTTCATCTAGAGGCTATTCTAGGTGCTGCGTCACCTTATTATTGGGCCAGGCCCATGTATTTTCAAAGTACTTAAGTATAGACTGTTTTAGAGTCCGTATGTGTGGGGAAACAAGAGTTAGGGTTGGTTTTGGACCCCTCCACCAAGGGCCATGAAATTCCCCTTATCTCCTCCATATATATAGCCCTTAGGGCATCGTTTAGACTTTGGGTTTTGTTTAGATTAAAAGTTCACCATAGCTGCAACTTCGCGTACTTCGTTTGTGTCCAACGACCAGACCAAGACGTCACAGAACCCCACCTTGATCAATAAAGCTATCATCTTATATTCGCAATATCCAGATTGTAATCTCAGTTTATTGCTTGTTCTTCGTTTGCTCGCAGGAAACAGGCCCTCGTGGTCAGGTTGATCATGCTCCGGCATGGTCAATAACCCCTCGGAGTTGGTTTAGCGATTGCTAAGGCGCGACGTCCTCGCACGTTCGTAGTCGGATCGTCAAAAGTTGACTTCCTCTAAAACGATAGCCACCATCTCATCGAAAGACGGGACACCTTTGCCTCTATCAAGTGGTATCAGATTTTCAGGTTGCTCGGTGAGATTTTCCAGTTTTTCATAGTTTAGACCGAGTCTGTTCTTCATACCTACAGTCCACGAAAAAAGCCAACAAAAAAAATTAGGGTTAGTTCATCATATCCCAACCAATCTGAGCCTTTGCATAGTCTTTTTAGAGTTTTGCTTTGTTGAATTTGCGGTTGCATCATCGTGTCGAGTTGCTGGTCTTAGCGTCTAGTCCCTTAGAGTTTCGAGTTCTATTCATAGGTTGTCACGCCGCCGCCGCACCATCGTCATCATCATTGCCATATACCACCACCCCACCATATACATCGCCGCTGCCATATACAACCACCAATCCGAGTCCACATATACCATCACCATATAGAACCACCAGTCCGAGTTCCACCAGATTCATCGCCGCCACCAGTCCGAGTTCCGCCAGATTCATCTCCGCTACCAGTCCTAGTCCGACTCTAGTATTTGTTGCTTTGTTTTCGAGTTCCAGATCACGCGATACTTCGAGTCATGACAGAGTAGGACTCCTAAGATTCCGTGCTACCCGCAGAAGAAAAATAGTTCCAAACTAAAAAAAACTAAGTCTGGAAAATTCTGGCTAGGCAGTTTTTAGACCATTTGTAGACTTTTTTGAAAAAATTTGTCGCGGAGCAAAAAAGAGAGGAAAAAGAGCAAAAAAAGAGAAAAAAAGAGAAAAAAATTCAGAGCATGCTCCTCCCTTGTTTACGTGCAGCGCCATGATTTTGTCAGTGTTCTAGGCTCGCGTCTCTAGCACGGTCTAGCCTAGGACCAGCACAGTACCGTCGTTGAGCGTTTATTCAACTTTGCATCTCTGAATTGATTATTGCTGGCCCTTTTTGCTACCATATTATAAGCCTTCCCAGCTCCACATACATCTACGTCGTGCGTTTGACTCTGCCTAGTAATCGCTCTATCCAAGTTTTGAGAGTTTTGACTACGACGGTTGCTGATCACCGCCTGCTGCTGGGTAAGAACTGGTAAGAATTTGAGATTTGCTTGACGGATTTGTGACATCCACCACCACGTCTTGTTAGTGTTGGGGAACGTAGTAATTTCAAAAAAAATTCCTATGCACACACAAGATCATGGTGATGCACAGCAACGAGAGGGGAGAGTGTGATCTACGTACCCTTGTAGATCGACAACGGAAGCGTTTGGTTGATGTAGTCGTACGTCTTCACGGCCCGACCAATCAAGCACCGAAACTACGGCACCTCCGAGTTTTAGCACACGTTCAGCTCGATGACGATCCCCGGACTCCGATCCAGCAAAGTGTTGGGGAAGAGTTCCGTCAGCACGACGGCGTGGTGATGATCATGATGTACTACTGTCGCAGGGCTTCGCCTAAGCACCGCTACAATATTATCGAGGACTATGGTGGCAGGGGGCGCCGCACATGGCTAAGAATAAGATCACGTGGATCAACTTGTGTGTCTCTGGGGTTCCCCTGCCTCTGTATATAAAGGATCAAGGGGGGGGGGGGGTGCGGCCGGCCTAGGAGAGGCGCGCCAGGAGGAGTCCTACTCCCTCTGGGAGTAGGATCCCCCCCCAATCCTAGTTGGAATAGGATTCGCGGTGGGGGGGGGGGAAGAGAGAGGGGGGCCGACCCCCTCTCCTTGTCCTATTCGGACCAAGGGAGGGGAGGGGCGTGCGGCCCATCTTGGGCTGCCCCTTCTCTTTTCCACTAAAGCCCACTAAGGACCATATAGCTCCCCGGGGGTTCCGGTAACCTCCCGGTACTCCGGTAAAATCCCGATTTCACCCGGAACACTTCCGATATCCAAACGTAGGCTTCCAATATATCAATCTTTATGTCTTGACCATTTCGAGACTCCTCGTCATGTCCGTGATCACATTCGGGACTCCGAGCAACCTTCGGTACATCAAAACGTATAAACTCATAATATAACTGTCATCGAAACCTTAAGCGTGCGGACCCTACGGGTTCGAGAACAATGTAGACATGACCGAGACACGTCTCCGGTCAATAACCAATAGCGGGACCTGGATGCCCATATTGGCTCCTACATATTCTACGAAGATCTTTATCGGTCAGACCGCATAACAACATACGTTGTTCCCTTTGTCATCGGTATGTTACTTGCCCGAGATTCGATCGTCGGTATCCAATACCTAGTTCAATCTCGTTACCGGCAAGTCTCTTTACTCGTTCCGTAATACATCATCCCGCAACTAACTCATTAGTTGCAATGCTTGCAAGGCTTAAGTGATGTGCATTACCGAGAGGGCCCAGAGATACCTCTCCGAAGATCGGAGTGACAAATCCTAATGTCGAAATACGCCAACCCAACATGTACCTTTGGAGACACCTGTAGAGCACCTTTATAATCACCCAGTTACGTTGTGACATTTGGTAGCACACAAAGTGTTCCTCCGGCACACGGGAGTTACATAATCTCATAGTCATAGGAACATGTATAAGTCATGAAGAAAGCAATGGCAAAATACTAAACGATCGGGTGCTAAGCTAATGAAATGGGTCATGTCAATCAGATCATTCAACTAATGATGTGATCCCGTTAATCAAATGACAACTCTTTGTCCATGGTTAGGAAACATAACCATCTTTGATTAACGAGCTAGTCAAGTAGAGGCATACTAGTGACACTCTGTTTGTCTATGTATTCACACATGTGTTATGTTTCCGGTTAATACAATTCTAGCATGAATAATAAACATTTATCATGAAATAAGGAAATAAATAATAACTTTATTATGGCCTCTAGGGCATATTTCCTTCAGTCTCCCACTTGCACTAGAGTCAATAATCTAGATCACATCACCATGTGATTAACATCGATAGTTGACATCATCATGTGATTAACACCCATAGTTCACATCGCCATGTGACCAACACCCAAAGGGTTTACTAGATTCAGTAATCTAGTTCACATCGCTTATGTGATTAACACCCAAAGAGTACTAAGGTGTGATCATGTTTTGCTTGTGAGAGAATTTTAGTCAACGGGTCTGCCATATTCAGATCCGTATGTATTTTGCAAATTTCTATGCCGACAATGCTCTGCACGGAGCTACTCTTAGCTAATTGCTCCCACTTTCAATATGTATCCAGATTGAGACTTAGAGTCATCTAGATCAGTGTCAAAATTTGCATCGACGTAACCCTTTATGATGAACCTTTTTTTCACTTCCATAATCGAGAAACATATCCTTATTCCACTAAGGATAGTTTTGACCGCTGTCCAGTGATCTACTCCTAGATCACTATTGTACTCCCTTGCCAAAATCGGTGTAGGGTATACAATAGATCTGGTACACAGCATGGCATACTTTATAAAACCTATGGCCAAGGCATAGGGAATGACTTTCATTCTCTTTCTATCTTCTGCCGTGGTCGGGCTTTGAGTCTTACTCAACTTCACACCTTGTAACACAGGCAAGAAACGTTTTCTTTGACGGTTCCATTTTGAACTACTTCAAAATCTTGTCAAGGTATGTACTCATTGAAAAAACTTATCAAGCGTCTTGATCTATCTCTATAGATCTTGATACTTAATATGTAAGCAGCTTCACCGAGGTATTTCTTTGAAAAACTCCTTTCAAACACTCCTTTATGCTTTGCAGAATAATTCTACATTATTTCTGATCAACAATATGTCATCCACATATACTTATCAGAAATGTTGTAGTGCTCCCACTCACTTTCTTGTAAATACAGGCTTCACCGCAAGTCTGTATAAAACTATATGCTTTGATCAACTTATCAAAGCGTATATTCCAACTCCGAGATGCTTGCACCAGTCCATAAATGGATCGCTGGAGCTTGCATATTTTGTTAGCACCTTTAGGATTGACAAAACCATCTTGTTGCATCACATACAACTCTTCTTTAATAAATCCATTAAGGAATGCAGTTTTGTTTATCCATTTGCCAGATTTCATAAAATGCGGCAATTGCTAACATGATTCGGACAGACTTAAGCATAGATACGAGTGAGAAACTCTCATCGTAGTCAACACCTTGAACTTGTCGAAAAAACCTTTTGCGACAATTCTAGCTTTGTAGATAGTAACACTACTATTAGCGTCCGTCTTCCTCTTGAAGATCCATATAATCTCAATGACTCGCCGATCATTGGGCAAGTCAATCAAAGTCCATACTTTGTTCTCATACATGGATCTTATCTCAGATTTCATGGCCTCAAGCCATTTCGCGGAATCTGGGCTCATCATCGCTTCCTCATAGTTCGCAAGTTCGTCATGGTCTAGTAACATGACTTCCAGAACAGGATTACCGTACCACTCTGGTGCGGATCTCACTCTGGTTTACCTATGAGATTCGGTAGTAACTTGATATGAAGTTACATGATCATCATCATTAGCTTCCTCACTAATTGGTGCAGTAGTCACAAGAACAGATTTCTGTGATGAACTACTTTCCAATAAGGGAGAAGGTACAATTACCTTATCAAGTTTTCTACTTTCCTCCCACTCACTTCTTTCGAGAGAAACTCCTTCTCTAGAAAAACTCCGAATTTAGCAACAAAAAGTCTTGCCTTCGGATTTGTGATAGAAGGTGTACCCAACTCTCTCCTTTGGGTATCCTATGAAGACATATTTATCCGATTTGAGTTTGAGCTTATCGAGATGAAACTTTTTCACATAAGAATCGCAACTCCAAACTTTAAGAAACGACAGCTTAGGTTTCTTGCCAAACCATAGTTCACACGGTGTCGTCTCAACGGATTTAGATGGTGCCCTATTTAATGTGAATGCAGCTATCTCTAATGCATAACCCCAAAACGATAGTGGTAGATAGGTAAGAGACACCATAGATCGCACTATATCTAATAAAGTACGGTTATGACGTTCGGACACACCATTACACTATGGTGTTCTAGGTGGCGTGAGTAGTGAAACTATTTCACATTGTTTTAATTGAAGGCCAAACTCGTAACTCAAATATTTTACCTCTGCGATCATATCATAGAAACTTTTATTTTCTTGTCACGATGATTTTCCACTTCACTCTGAAATTCTTTGAACTGTTCAAATGTTTCAGACTTATGTTTCATCAAGTAGATATCCCCATATCTGCTCAAATCATCTGTGAAGGTCAGAAAATAATGATACCTGCTGCAAGCCTTAATATTCATTGGACCACATACATCAGTATGTATGATTTCCAACAAATCTGTTGCTTGCTTCATTGTTCCGGAGAACGGCGTTTTAGTCATCTTGTCCAAGAGACATGGTTCGCAAGCATCAAGTGATTCATAATCAAGTGATTCCAAAATCCCATCAGCATGGAGTTTCTTCATGCGCTTTACACCAATATGACCTAAACGGCAGTGCCACAAACAAGTTGCACTATCATTATTAACTTTGCATCTTCTGGCTTCAATATCATGAATATGTGTATCACTACGATCGAGATCCAACGAACCATTTTCATTGGGTGTGTAACCATATAAGGTTTTATTCATGTAAACAGAACAGCAATTTATTCTCTTACTTAAATGAATAACCATATTGCAATAAACATGATCAAATCATATTTATGCTCAACGCAAACACCAAATAACACTTATTTAGGTTCAACACTAATCCCGAAAGTATAGGGAGTGTGCGATGATGATCATATCAATCTTGGAACCACTTCCAACACACATCGTCACTTCACCCTTAACTAGTCTCTGTTCATTCTGCAACTCCCATTTCGAGTTACTAATCTTAGCAACTGAACCAGTATCAAATACCGAGGGGTTGCTATGAACACTAGTAAAATACACATCAATAATCTGTATATCAAATATGCCTTTGTTCACTTTGCCATCCTTCTTATCCGCCAATCACTTGGGGTAGTTCCGCTTCCAGTGACCAGTCCCTTTGCAGTAGAAGCACTTAGTCTCAGGCTTAGGACCAAACTTGGGCTTCTTCACTTGAGCAGCAACTTGCTTGCCGTTCTTCTTGAAGTTCTCCTTCTTCCTTTTGCCCTTTTCTTGAAACTAGTGGTCTTGTCTACCATCAACACTTGATGTTTTTCTTGATTTCTACCTTCGTCGATTTTAGCATCACGAAGAGCTTGGGAATCGTTTCCGTTATCCCTTGCATATTATAGTTCATCACGAAGTTCTACTAACTTGGTGATGGTGACTAGAGAATTCTGTCAATCACTATCTTATCTGGAAGATTAACTCCCACTTGATTCAAGCGATTGTAGTACCCAGACAATCTGAGCACATGCTCACTAGTTGAGCGATTCTCCTCCATCCTTTTTAGCTATAGAACTTGTTGGAGACTTCATATCTCACAACTCGGGTATTTGCTTGAAATATTAACTTCAACTCCTGGAACATCTCATATGGTCCATGACATTCAAAACGTCCTTGAAGTCCTGATTCTAAGACGTTAAGCATGGTGCACTAAACTATCAAGTAGTCATCCTATTGAGCTTAGCCAAACGTTCATAACGTCTGCATCTGCTCCTGCAATAGGTCTGTCACCTAGCGGTGCATCAAGGACATAATTCTTCTGTGCAGCAATGAGGATAAACCTCATATCACGGATCCAATCCACATCATTGCTACTAACATCTTTCAACATAGTTTTTCTCTAGGAACATATCAAAACAAAACATAGGGAAGCAACAACGCGAGCTATTGATCTACAACATAGATATGCTAATACTACCAGGACTAAGTTCATGATAAATTTAAGTTCAATTAATCATATTACTTAAGAACTCCCACTTAGACCCACTTAGATAGACATCCCTCTAATCCTCTAAGTGATCACGTGATCCAAATCAACTAAACCATGTCCGATCATCATGTGAGATGGAGTAGTTTCATTGGTGAACATCACTATGTTGATCATATCTACTATATGATTCACGCTCGACCTTTCGGTCTCCGTGTTCCGAGGCCATATCTGTATATGCTTGGCTCGTCAAGTATAACCTGAGTATTCCGCGTGTGCAACTGTTTTTCACCCGTTGTATTTGAACGTAGAGCCTATCACACCCGATCATCACGTGGTGTCTCAGCACGAAGAACTTTCGCAACGGTGCATACTCAGGGAGAACACTTCTTGATAATTAGTGAGAGATCATCTTAAAATGCTACCGTCAAACTAAGCAAAATAAGATGTATAAAAGATAAACATCATATGCAATCAAAATAAGTGATATGATATGGCCATCATCATCTTGTGCCTGTGATCTCCATCTCCGAAGCACCGTCATGATCACCATCGTCACCGGCGCGACACCTTGATCTCCATCGCAGCATCGTTGTCGTCTCGCCAATTTTATGCTTCCACGACTATTGCTACCGCTTAGTGATAAAGTAAAGCATTACAGCGCGATTGCATTGCATACAATAAAGCGACAACTATATGGCTCCAGCCAGTTGCCGATAACTCGGTTACAAAACATGATCATCTCATACAATAAAATTTAGCATCATGTCTTGACCATATCACATCACAACATGCCCTGCAAAAACAAGTTAGACGTCCTCTACTTTGTTTGTTGCAAGTTTTACGTGGCTGCTACGGGCTTAAGCAAGAACCAATCTTACCTACGCATCAAAACCACAACGATAGTTTGTCAAGTTGATGCCGTTTTAACCTTCGCAAGGACCGGGCGTAGCCACACTCGGTTCAACTAAAGTTGGAGAAACAGTCACCCGCAAGCCACGTATGTGCAAAGCACGTCGGGAGAACCGGTCTCGCGTAAGCGTACGCGTAATGTCGGTCTGGGCCGCTTCATCCAACAATACCGCCGAACCAAAGTATGACATGCTGGTAGGCAGTATGACTTATATCGCCCACAACTCACTTGTGTTCTACTCGTGCACATAACATCAAACCATAAAACCTAGGCTCTGATACCACTGTTGGGGAACGTAGTAATTTCAAAAAAATTCGTACGCACACGCAAGATCATGGTGATGCACAACAACGAGAGGGGAGAGTGTGATCTACGTACCCTTGTAGATCGACAACGGAAGCGTTTGGTTGATGTAGTCGTACGTCTTCACGGCCCGACCAATCAAGCACCGAAACTACGACACCTCTGAGTTTTAGCACACGTTCAGCTCGATGACGATCCCCGGACTCCGATCCAGCAAAGTGTTGGGGAAGAGTTCCGTCAGCACGACGGCGTGGTGACGATCTTGATGTACTACTATCGCAGGGCTTCGCCTAAGCACCGCTACAATATTATCGAGGACTATGGTGGCAGGGGGCGCCGCACACGGCTAAGAATAAGATCACGTGGATCAACTTGTGTGTCTCTCGGGTTCCCCTGCCTCCGTATATAAAGGATCAAGGGGGGGGGTGCGGCCGGCCTAGGAGAGGCGCGCCAGGAGGAGTCCTACTCCCTCTGGGAGTAGGATCCCCCCCCCCCAATCCTAGTTGGAATAGGATTCGCGGTGGGGGAAAAGAGAGAGGGGGGCCGGCCCCCTCTCCTTGTCCTATTCGGACCAAGGGAGGGGAGGGGGGCGCGGCCCATCTTGGGCTGCCCCTTCTCTTTTCCACTAAAGCCCACTAAGGCCCATATAGCTCCCGGGGGGTTCCGGTAACCTCCCGGTACTCCGGTAAAATCCCGATTTCACCCGGAACACTTCCGATATCCAAACATAGGCTTCCAATATATCAATCTTTATGTCTTGACCATTTCGAGACTCCTCGTCATGTCCGTGATCACATCCGGGACTCCGAACAACCTTCGGTACATCAAAATGTATAAACTCATAATATAACTGTCATCGAAACCTTAAGCGTGTGGACCCTACAGGTTCGAGAGCAGTGTAGACATGACCGAGACACGTCTCCGGTCAATAACCAATAGCGGGACCTAGATGCCCATATTGGCTCCTACATATTCTACGAAGATCTTTATCGGTCAGTCCACATAACAACATACGTTGTTCCCTTTGTCATCGGTATGTTACTTGCCCGAGATTCGATCGTCGGTATCCAATACCTAGTTCAATCTCGTTACCGGCAAGTCTCTTTACTCGTTCCGTAATACATCATCTCGCAACTAACTCATTAGTTGCATTGCTTGCAAGGCTTAAGTGATGTGCATTACCGAGAGGGCCCAGAGATACCTCTCCGACAATCGGAGTGACAAATCCTAATCTCGAAATACGCCAACCCAACATGTACCTTTGGAGACACCTGTAGAGCACCTTTATAATCACCCAGTTACGTTGTGACGTTTGGTAGCACACAAAGTGTTCCTCCGGCAAACGGGAGTTGCATAATCTCATAGTCATAGGAACATGTATAAGTCATGAAAAGCAATAGCAACATACTAAACGATCAGGTGCTAAGCTAATGGAATGGGTCATGTCAATCAGATCATTCACCTAATGATGTGATCCCGTTAATCAAATAACAACTCTTTGTCCATGGTTAGGAAACATAACCATGTTTGATTAGCGAGCTAGTCAAGTAGAGGCATACTAGTGACACTCTGTTTGTCTATGTGTTCACACATGTATTATGTTTCCGGTTAATACAATTCTAGCATGAATAATAAACATTTATCATGAAATAAGGAAATAAATAATAACTTTATTATTGCCTCTAGGGCATATTTCCTTCAGTTAGTAGTCTATAGGATCATATTCTTGTGTGTTTCATTGCTGCATACCATGGCAGGATCACAAGCCGACGAGACTGACTGGGAGAACATGACGAATAAGGAGTTGCATGATAAATTTCAGCAAATGATGAGTGGACAGGTGCAAGATGTGCTAAACAGATTTGAAGAGGCCATGGAGAAGATAGATGGCATGGAGAATACATTCGAAACAAAGCTCGATAACAAGTTTAATGAATTGCTCGCGCGTCTTCCACCACCACCACCGGCTGCCCCTAACGCACCTCAACAACAACAATGTCGCTTTCCAAATCAAGTGGGACGAGCACAGCGCGTTCCCATTGACCCTGGGCAAAATTCTGGTGTCGCTGTTGATGCTTCTGCCGCTCCTGCTGCTACTACATAGGTGGAGGACCATTACGAGGATGAGGTTGACCAAAATCAAAACTACGTGCAACCACCAGCACCACCACCACCAGGTCGTACTCATGCATATCATCGCAACGGTAGGGTTGCACCACCACCCGAGGTACATGACCATCTTCCTAAACTAAAATTGAATATTCCACCATTTGAGGGTAGATATGTTCCTGATATATATCTTACTTGGGAGTTAGAAACTGAACAACGATTTACATGTTTACAATATCCTGAGGAGAGACGCGTTCCTACTGTTGTCTGTGCTTTCACTAGCTTTGCATGTGTTTGGTGGTCTGAACATTGTAGATTATATCCTATTCCAACTACTTGGGCTGCTTTGAAAACTGCTATGCATACTCGTTGGGTTCCACCATATTATCAACGTGAATTACTTCAAAAATTGCAGCGTTTAAGACAAGGAAAAAATTCTGTAGAAGAATATTATCAGGAATTACAAACTGGCATGATTAGATGTGGTATTGTTGAGGAGAATGACACTATGCTTGCACGTTTTATGGGTGGATTAAATAGAGAGATTCAGACCATTCTAGAGTATAAGGAGTATACTAATATCACTCGTTTATTCCATCTTGCTTGTAAAACTGAACGTGAAGTGCAGGATCGACAGGCATTGGCGCGAACTAACTTTTGTGCAGGTCGATCTTCATCATGGACACCACGTGCATCCTCTACTTCCACTCCACCAGCACTTCCATCAGGTGCCACCTCCAGCCGTGATACAAGAAAGCAGGCAGAACCACCACTATCTTCCAAGAGCACACCTGTCGAGCCTGCGCAGAGCTCTTCTTCTTCCATGGCATCAACAGGGCACACTAGTGATATTATTTGTCATCGCTGTAAGGGAAGAGGACATTTTGCGAGAGAATGTCAATCTCTGCGTGTGATGATTGCTACTGAGGATGGTGGGTATGAGTCCGCTAGTGACTATGATGAGGAGATTTTGGCTCTTATTACACATGAAGAACACGGTGGAGAGGATTCTGATCATGAGAAGCAATACATGGCTGCTGAAGATGCTGACAGGTATGAATGTTTAGTTGCTCAACGTGTTTTGAGTGTGCAGGTTATACAAGCTGAGCAAAATCAGAGGCATAATCTGTTCCATACAAAGGGAGTTGTGAAGGAACGTTCTGTTCGCGTCATCATAGATGGAGGGAGCTGCAATAACTTGGCTAGCATGGAGATGGGGGAGAAGCTATCTCTCACCGCAAGACCACATCCATATCCTTACTACATCCAATGGTTCAATAACAGCGGCAAGGTTAAGGTAACACGTACTGTTCGTGTGCATTTTAGTATCTCTACATATGCTGATTATGTTGATTGTGATGTGGTACCTATGCAAGCATGTTCCTTATTACTTGGTAGACCATGGCAATTTGATAAAAATTCTATACACCATGGTAGAAACAATCAGTATACTCTTGTTCATAAGGATAAAAATATTACTTTTCTTCCTATGACTCCTGATTCCATTTTGAAAGATGATATTAATAGAGCTAATAAAGCAAAAAGGAGAAAAATAAAAGTGAAAATCAGATTGTGGCAAAAGAATTTGAGCAACAAATACAGCCTAATAATAAACCATCTAGTGTTTCTTCTGAAATTAAATTGAAAAGTGCATGTTTACTTTCCACCAAATCTGATATTGATGATTTAGATTTTAGAAAATCTGTTTGCTATGCTTTTGTGTGCAAAGATGCATTATTTTCATTTGAGGACGTGCCTTCCTCTTTGCCTCCTGCTGTCACTAACATTTTGCAGGAGTTCGCTGACGTCTTTCCACAAGACGTGCCACCGGGATTACCACCTATTCGAGGGATTGATCATCAAATTGACTTAATTCCCGGTGCATCATGACCCAACCGTGCACCATACCGTACCAATCCAGAGGAAACGAAGGAGATTATGCGTCAAGTACAAGAACTGCTCGACAAAGGTTATATACGCGAATCCCTTAGTCCTTGTGCTGTTCCTATCATTTTAGTGCCGAAAAAGGATGGTACGTCGCGTATGTGTGTTGATTGTAGAGGCATCAATAATATTACTATTTGTTATCATCATCCTATTCCTAGGCTAGATGATATGCTTGATGAATTGAGTGGCTCTACAATATTCCCCAAAGTTGATTTGCGTAGTGGATACCATCAAATTCATATGAAATTGGGAGATGAATGGAAAACAACATTTAAAACTAAGTTTGGATTATATGAGTGGTTAGTCATGCCTTTTGGGTTAACTAATGCACCTAGTACTTTCATGAGGTTAATGAATGAAGTTTTACGTGCTTTCATTGGACGATTTGTGGTAGTTTACTTTGATGACATATTGATTTATAGCAAATCTTTGGAGGAACATTTGGAACATTTATGTGCTGTTTTTATTGCTCTACATGATGCACGTTTGCTTGGTAACCTTGGAAAGTGCACCTTTTGCACCGACCGAGTATCTTTTCTAGGGAATTGAAGTTGATAAAGCCAAGATTGAAGCTATTGAGAGTTGGCCGCAGCCCAAAATGGTCACACAAGTGAGGAGTTTCCTTGGCCTCGCTGGTTTCTATAGGCGTTTTGTGAGAGATTTCAGCACCATTGCTGCACCTCTCAACGAGCTTACAAAGAAGGGTGTGCCTTTTGTTTGGGGTACCGCACAGGAAGAAGCCTTCATGGTATTGAAATATAAGTTGACACATGCTCCTTTACTCCAACTTCCTGATTTTAATAAGACTTTTGAGCTTGAATGTTATGCTAGTGGAATTGGATTAGGAGGTGTGTTATCACAAGATGGCAAACCTGTTGCATACTTTTCTGAAAAATTGAGTGGGCCTAGTCTGAACTATTCTACTTATGATAAAGTATTATATGCTCTTGTTCGGACTTTAGAAACATGGCAACATTATTTATGGCCAAAGGAATTTGTTATACATTCTGATCATGAATCTTTGAAACACATTAAAAGTCAAGCAAAACTGAACCGTAGACATGCTAAATGGGTTGAATTCATTGAGACTTTCCCTTATTTCATTAAACACAGGAAGGGTAAAGAAAATGTTATTGCTGATGCATTGTCTTGTCGTTATACTATGCTTTCACAACTTGACTTTAAAATATTTGGTTTGGAGACCATCAGAGATCAATATGTGCATGATGCTGAATTTAAAGATGTATTGCAGAATTGTAAGGAAGGGAGAACTTGGAACAAGTTCATTCTTAATGATGGATTTGTGTTTCGTGCTAACAAGCTATGCATTCCAGCTAGCTCCGTTCGTCTTTTGTTGTTGCAGGGGGCGCATGGAGGAGGACTAATGGGACACTTTGGCGTGAAGAAGACAAAGGACGTACTTGCTACACATTTCTTTTGGCCAAAGATGAGACGGGATGTTGAGCGTTTTGTTGCTCGCCGCACTACATGTCAAAAAGCTAAGTCACGACTCAATCCTCATGGTTTATATATGCCTTTGCCTGTACCTAGTGTTCCTTGGGAGGATATATCTATGGACTTTGTTTTAGGTTTACCTCGAACAAAGAAGGGGAGGGATAGCATATTTGTTGTCGTGGATAGGTTCTCGAAAATGGCACACTTTATACCATGTCATAAAAGCGATGATGCTGTTAATGTTGCTGATTTGTTCTTTCGTGAAATTATTTGCTTGCATGGTGTGCCAAATACTATTGTTTCAGATCATGATACTAAATTTCTTAGCCACTTTTGGAGATGTTTATGGGCTAAGTTGGGGACTAAACTGCTTTTTAGTATTACTTGTCACCCCCAAACTGATGGACAAACTGAAGTAGTCAATAGAACATTGTCTACTATGCTTAGGGCTGTTTTGAAGAATAATAAGAAAATGTGGGAATGATTCTTGCCTCATATTGAATTTGCTTATAATTGTTCATTGCATTCTTGTAGCGACCAGACCTCAAATAGTCTGATCTCTGTGCTCAGGTGTCATCCCTGGATCAGTAATGCTGACATCACACAGTACTCGGAGGATTTATAACAGAGTAGCAATCACACACTTATTACATCGAGTGTCTTAATAGAGAACTTATTACAATAAGCATGGCTTAAGGCCATCTAATAACGATAACAGCGGGAGGCTTGGAAGATAAGTGAGTCCATCAACTCCAACGACATCACTGAGTATAGAACCATGACCTAAAAACTCCTTAATTGTCATCTGAAAAGTCTGCAACATTAACGTTGCAGCCCGAAACAGGTCAGCACATGGAATATGCTGGCAAAGTAACACATAGAGAGTAATGGAATGAAACAGCTATACTATATGCATATTTGGCTGGTGGAAAGCTCTATGGTTACAGTTTTGCGTAAAGCCAAATTTTCCCTACTGCAAAGGAATAAATTTATTTAACTATCATTGTAGTTGTCAAACATTGAGAATGGTTGACAGCATTCTCAATCCCAATTAAGCATCATTATTAAACAAAACCCAACAAAATTAATTTAGAGTAACATGTTGAGATTCACATGATAATCTAGGTACTAGATACTCAAGATGTCCATAACCGGGGACACGGCTAACCATGATTAGTTTAATACACTCTGCAGAGGTTTACGCACTTTTCCCCACAAGACTCGATCGCCTCCGTTTGGTTTCTCGCACTACAGAGTGTTTTAGAAGAGGGATGACCGAGACATAGTCTTTCAGAAGCGCTAGCACCTTACGATGGATAGACCGTTACACCTACTTTCCCCTACATCTGCTAGTCTACCCTATAAGAGGTCGCACGACTTAATCAACTATGCTAGAGCCCATAATAGCTTGTGGATGCACACGGAAGTTTCTAGTATGAATAATCTCATGATCCCTTTGAGCCTGGGTGGCGGTCCAAAAAGAAACAGGCAATCCTGGAATACCCAGGTACCTCAATCCACCCAGATGTGTATTTAAGTTGCCACCTTAGATAAACCAATAATTAACAAACTCACATCTGTCATGGATTTCACTCACCCAATCCACATCTACTAGCATAGCATGGCATAATGGCAAACGTAGAAGTAACTCCCAAAGGTTTGATAATAAAACAGGTAATAGGTACTACCTCAACTACTCCCCATCCCACAATTTAATTAGATCCTAATCATGCAATGTGTGAGGATTGATCTAATGCAATAAAACTGGGTAGTAGAAGAGGTATGATCAAAGTGTTACTTGCCTTGCTGATGATCCGCGAAACCTAGAGATCCGAAGTAACAGGCTGTGCACTCCGGGTATTCTATCACAGACAAACAAACAAGCATACAATAAGTACTCATCTAATGCACGGGTAAAACTCGAATAAGAGAACTAACCAAAATGTTCAACTTAAGAACTCCGGTTTGCAAAAAGAATCAAATCGAACGAAGCAACGAAAGTCAAACGGCGAAAGAAAACAACTTCGTTCTACTAATCTGGATCCATGGAAATTTTTACAGTAGCAAAAACTTGTTTAAGTTGGTTAAACGGATAGAGGGTTTCGAGACGAAACTCCAGGCGCTTGAATCGTCTGATTCCGATAAACGAGCGAAAAGTTATACTAAAACGAAAATCGGATCAGAAATCGCGATCAGAAAAATCGCGGGTTTAATCCGAGAAAAAGAAAAAGACGAACGTTTGCTAGAACGAATGAACGCTCGCTATTTAAATAAATCGGAAAAACCGATCTATTTAAAAAAACCTAAACTAAAAAAAACCGACGGAAAAACCGAACGGTTTTTCGAAAAAAAACAATATAAAAAACGGCACGGATTTCGAGGCGACCTCGGGCGGCGGGTCGGCGGCGGGCGACGGCTGCGGTGCTGGGGGCGGCGGGCGCTAGGGTTTCGGGGGCGGCGGCTGGGCCTCGGGGTGGCTCCCCCCGGCTTATAAACCCTTGGCGGGCCGGAGTCCTGGTCGGACACGACCCGTAGGTCGGTTCGTTTTTTTAATAATTACGCGTAGAAGAAAAATAAAAAGGAATACTAAACGGATTCCAAAAATCCCGAAATAAATTTTCCCGGGCTTCTAAAATCAAGCCGCACAAGGTGAACATTTATTTGGGGCCTAAATGCAATTTTGAAAAGCGCACATTTTTCCTAAATTCAAATAAAATAACGAAAAATCCGAAATAAAATCTTATTTGATTTTATTATTAAATCCTCAATATTTCTTTATTTTGGGAAAGTCATTTTATTCCCTCTCTCATAATTTTGTAATAGAAATAATTGATGATAAAATAATAAAAATCAAATGATCCTATTCTCAAAATTTGAGAAAACTCAAATATGAAAATAAAGAATTTCCCAACTCTCTCCATGGGTCCTTGAGTTGCTTAGAAATTTCTAGGATCAAAACCAAATGCAAATAAAATATGATATGCAATGATGATCTAGTGTATAACATTCCAAATTGAAAATTTGGGATGTTACAAACCTACTCCCCTTAAGATGAATCTCGCCCTCGAGATTCGGGTTGGCTAGAAAATAGGTGAGGGTGGTCATTGAGCAAATCTTCCTCTCGTTCCTAGGTGGCTCCATCCTCCGTGTGGTTGCTCCACTGAACTTTGCAAAATTTGATAACCTTGCTGCGAGTGACTCGGCTGGCAAACTCGAGAATCTTAATTGGTTTCTCCTCATAGGTCAAATCGGTATCCAACTGAATTGTTTCCAATGGCACTGTGTCTCTCAAGGGTTTGTCAGCCGTCTCCGTGTGGCACTTCTTCAACTGAGAAACGTGGAACACAACATGAACTCCTGACAATCCTTCGGGCAATTCCAACTTGTAGGCCACTTCTCCCATACGTTCCAATACTCGGTATGGTCCTACAAATCGTGGCGCTAATTTTCCCTTAACACCAAAACGCTTTGTTCCCCGAAGTGGAGATACTCGAAGATAAGCTCTATCTCCAACTTCGTAAACAGTCTCCTTGCGTTTGGAATCTGCATAACTCTTCTGTCTGGACTGAGCTACCTTGAGTCTATCGTGAATCAATTTCACCTTCTGTTCAGACTCTTTAATCAAATTAGGCCCAAACAACTGGCGGTCTCCAACTTCATCCCACAACAACGGTGTCCTGCACCTCCTTCCGTACAAGGCTTCGAAAGGGGCCATCTTTAAACTGGTTTGGTAACTGTTGTTGTAAGAAAACTCTGCATATGGCAAATTGTCGTCCCAACTAGATCCGTAATCTAGCGCACAAGCTCTCAGCATATCCTCCAAAATCTGATTGACTCTCTCGGTCTGTCCATCTGTCTGTGGATGAAAAGCTGTACTGAATTCTAGCCTGGTACCCAAAGTTTCGTGCAACTGCTTCCAGAACTTTGAGGTAAACTAGGTTCCTCTATCTGATACGATACTCCTCGGAACTCCATGCAAACATACGATTCTAGTCATGTATATCTTTGCCAACTTAGCACTGGTGTAAGTGGTCTTTACTGGGATGAAATGGACTACTTTTGTCAATCGATCGACTACAACCCAAATCGAGTCATAGCCTGAACGAGTCCTGGGTAATCCCATGATAAAATCCATGCCTAACTTATCCCACTTCCATTCGGGTATCGGCAATGGTTGTAACAATCCTGCTGGCTTCTGATGCTCTGCCTTTACTCTCTGACATACATCACAAACTGCTACATACTCCGCAATATCTTTCTTCATTCCGGTCCACCAGAAAATATCTTTCAAATCCAAATACATCTTGGTATTTCCTGGGTGAATCGAATATGGTGAGTCGTGTGCCTCTTGCAGCATTAGCTTCCTAATCTCTGGGTCATTGGGCACATAAACACGGTCTTCAAACCATAGGGCGTCGTGCTCATCCTCACGAAATCCTTTAGGCTTTCCTTCGCTTATTTTCTCCTTTATAGAGGCAATCTCCTTGTCAGTCTTCTGAGCTTCTCTGATTCTATCCATCAAAGTTGACTGAATCTCCAATGCTGTTACATAGCCTCTTGGGACTATTTCTAAACATAACTCTCGAAGATTTTCGGATAACTCCCTTGGTATTTCTCCTGTCATTAATGTATTGACATGGCTCTTACGGCTTAATGCGTCAGCTACTACATTAGCCTTTCCGGGATGGTAATGCAATCTCATATCATAATCCTTGATGAGCTCCAACCATCTCCTTTGTCTGAGGTTTAACTCCTTCTGTGTGAAGATGTATTTCAAACTCTTATGATCCGTGTACACCTCACAATGGTTTCCAATGAGGAAATGTCTCCATGTTTTCAATGCATGCACTACGGCTGCTAATTCCAGCTCATGTGTAGCATAATTCAACTCATGAGGCTTAAGCTGTCTTGAGGCATATGAAACAACTCTCCCTTCCTGCATAAGCACTGCTCCAAGTCCTCGACGTGAAGCGTCGCAATACACCTCATAGTCCTTGGTCTGATCTGGCAAAATCAACACTGGTGAAGTAACCAAACGTTTCTTCAATTCCTGGAAACTAGCCTCACATTCCTCCGTCCATATGAACTTGGTATCCTTCTTTAATAACTCCGTCATAGGCTTTGCAATCTTCGAGAAGTTTTCAATGAATCTCCGGTAGTATCCTGCGAGTCCAAGAAAACTCCGGATCTCTCCAACTATTGTTGGTGCCTCCCACTTGGTCACGGTATCAACTTTAGTGGGATCTACTGATATTCCTTCTCCGGATATAACGTGTCCGAGGAATCCTACTTCCTTCAACCAAAACTCACATTTGCTAAACTTGGCATACAACTGATGTTCTCTGAGCTTCTCAAGTACCAAACGCAAATGTTCCTTATGCTCCTCTTCATTCTTCGAGTAAACCAGGATATCATCAATGAACACCATGACGAACTTATCCAAGAACTCCATAAACACTTTGTTCATCATGTTCATAAAATAAGCATGTGCGTTAGTCAGACCAAATGACATAACGGTATACTCGTACAACCCATACCTGGTGATAAAAGCTGTCTTAGGAATATCCTGTTCTCGAATCTTCAACTGGTGGTATCCTAATCGCAGATTGATCTTGGAAAATACCTTAGCTCCTTGCAATCGATCAAACAGATCATTTATCATTGGTAGTGGGTACTTGTTCTTGATGGTTACTTCATTCAATCCTCGATAATCAACAATCATCCTTAACGATTCATCCTTCTTCTCTACTAGAAGTACTGGCGATCCCCAAGGCGAAGAACTTGGGCGAATATATCCCTTATCTAGTAACTCCTTAATCTGCTTCTTAATTTCCACCAAATCCTTTGCAAGCATCCTATATGGTCTCTTACATATTGGCCCTGTGCCTGGCAATAGCTCAATCAAAAACTCAATATCTCTATCCGGTGGCATGCCTGGCAACTCTTCTGGAAATACTTCAGGGAAATCCCTTATCACTGGTACTTCCTCCTGCACAACTCCTGTTAAACAATTTACTTGAGTCCCTTTTGGCACATGTCGGGATACATACTTGATCCTTCTCCCTTCTGGGGTGGTAAGCAAAATTGTCTTACTGGCGCAATCGATGTTTCCTCCGTACGTCGACAGCCAATCCATACCCAGAATTACATCCAATCCTTGTGATTCCAAAATGATTAAATCCGAGGGAAACACATGCCTACCTATACTCAATGGAACTTGAAAACATCCTTGACTGGCCATATACTCCGCTCCCGGTGAGCTTACTAGCATAGATGTTCTAAGAACCTTAGTGGGCAGGTTATACTTATCCACAAATCCCCTTGATATGTATGAATGCGATGCACCAGTATCAAAAAGAATGAGTGTAGTAAATGACTTAACTAAAAACTTACCGATTACGGCATCCGGTTGCTCTTCAACCTCCTCCACATTAACGTGGTTCACCTGTCCCCTGTTGAAAGGGTTCGGCTTCTTCCCAGAACTTCCATTGCCATTCTGGCCATCAAGACATTCATTGGCATAATGTCCGGTCTTCTGACACTTAAAGCAAGTGACTTGGCTCAGGTCCTTCTTGGCTGGGGTTGATGGGTTGGTGCGGTTCTGGCCATTGCTTCCTCCATTCCCATTACCATTCTTGGTGCCATTGTGATTGTGCGAGCTACCTCCTCCATGGGTATGCTGAAAATGTCCTCCCAGTCAAGGGGTAAAACGTGGCTTCTGCTGAGCTCCTGAATTGTACTTCCCTTGTCCATACTTCCTCTTGCGATTCTCAATTTGCTGCTGCTTGCCTTCAATCATAAGAGCACGGTCTACCAACTCCTGGTAGTTGTTGAAGGTTGCTACCATCAACTGCATGCTCAACTCATCGTTCAGTCCTTCCAGAAACTTCTCCTGCTTAGCTGCATCCGTAGCAACGTCATCTGGGGCATAACGTGCTAACTTACTAAAGTCCTCCACATACTGGCCAACTGTCCGTCCTCCCTGGAGCAAGTTGCGAAACTCACGCTTCTTCATGGCCATAGCTCCTGCTGAAACATGGGCAGTACGAAAGGCCTGCTGAAACTGGTCCCATGTGACAGTGTCGACAAGGAAAGTGGCTGTGAAATTCTCCCACCATGATGCTGCGGGTCCTTCAAGCTGATGTGCGGCAAACTTCACCTTCTCCGCATCTGTGCATCCTACTGTGGTCAACTCTCTAGCTGTCTTGCGGAGCCAATCATCTGCTACTATCGGCTCGGTGCTACTAGAAAACACCGGCGTATTCAGCCTAAGAAAACGGGCTACGTGATCAACAGGTGGTGGTGGTGGTGGTGGTGGGTTGTTGTTGTTGTTCCCCTGATTTTGATTCTGGACTAGCAACTGCATCAATGTGTTCTGCTGCTGGATCAACTGGGTGAGCTCCGGTGGAAAGGTAAATCCGGGGTCACGTCTCGGAGGCATCTGAGGGTTTAGAAAAGAGGAGAGTTAAGAATAGAGGGGGTCTAAGGAGAAAACACTACCCATATGCACATGAGGCAAAAGCAAACAATTCACTTCATTCAATCAAACAAGGGCATACAATCGATCTAACTATCGCAAAAGTGCTCGGACTACTGTATTTACATGGTGGACTACTACTACTGATGAGGTGGTCTACTAGAAATATTCTTCGGTTGCAGACTCCATGATATCTGCTCCGACTTCATCAACATAGTCATCATCGCTATCATCTGGGTCCAAGTCGGTGTCGTCGATGATGATGTAGTCTTCCGGGCGAATCTCCTTGGGTTCTTCGTCTTCATCTACTGGTGTAGGGCCTCCCATAAATATTGCTAGCTTCATTGTTAGGTCGGCATTCTTATCCACTAGTACTTAAATTTCCTCTTCAAAATCTTCACGTGTAGCCTTGAGTTCTTCCTCCAGTTCCTTGATTCTTATCTTAGCCTTCTTCAGATCTATCATGTCGGCGCACATCTGGTTCTCCTATCGTCGAATGTGCTGGTTTAATTCCTGGATAAAAGCTGCAATGGATCTATCCCTTCTGGTGCTAATCATCTCCCAGTGTTCATCTCGGCGCCCACAAATCTGGTAGATAGTATCCTTGAGATCATTGCGGTAGACTTCTCCAATGCGTCCCATGGCGATGTGTGCTGCCATGCTCTTTCCTAGACTCCAAGTTGGTGCATCAAAAGAAAACTCTATGGGCTCAGTGACTGGCATGAACGTCCTTCCTGGAACTTGAACTTGAATCATCCAGCGCTCTTCTTCAGGTAAAGTGGTGTTGTAGGTTCCGGTGAAGCTTGGTACTCCTATGTTCAGGTATCTAGTGACTTCCTTCAAGTGACGTCCAAAGGGTGTATCTTCATCCGGTTGTGTGAACTTGTTCCTTGTGTCTGTCATCCTAAAGAGTAGAAAAGATGAGAGGTCAGAAGAGAAGAGGGTGAATAGTCATCTAGGTCTTTAGCTTAGTGGTCGTGTCCTACAGTCAGCGTGTGCTCTGATACCATCTCTGTAGCGACCAGACCTCAAACAGTCTGATCTCTGTGCTCAGGTGTCATCCCTGGATCAGTAATGCTGACACCACACAGTACTCGGAGGATTTATAACAGAGTAGCAATCACACACTTATTACATCGAGTGTCTTAATAGAGAACTTATTACAATAAGCATGGCTTAAGGCCATCTAATAACGATAACAGCAGAAGGCTTGGAAGATAAGTGAGTCCATCAACTCCAACGGCATCACTGAGTATAGAACCATGACCTAAAAACTCCTTAATCGTCGTCTGAAAAGTCTGCAACATTAACATTGCAGCCCGAAACGGGTCAGCACATGGAATATGCTGGCAAAGTAACACATAGAGAGTAATGGAATGAAACAGCTATACTATATGCATATTTGGCTCGTGGAAAGCTCTATGGTTACAGTTTTGCATAAAGCCAAAATTTCCCTACTGCAAAGGAATAAATTTATTTAACTATCATGGTAGTTGTTAAACATTGAGAATGGTTGACAGCATTCTCAATCCCAATTAAGCATCATCATTAAACAAAACCCAACAAAATTAATTTAGAGTAACATGTTGAGATTCACATGATAATCCAGGTACTAGATACTCAAGATGTCCATAATCGGGGACACGGCTAACCATGATTAGTTTAATACACTCTGCAGAGGTTTGCACACTTTTCCCCACAAGACTCGATCGCCTCCGTTTGGTTTCTCGCACTACAGGGTGTTTGAGAAGACGGATGACCGAGACATAGTCTTTCAGAAGCGCTAGCACCTTACGATGGATAGACCGTTACACCTACTTTCCCCTACATCTGCTAGTCTACCCTGTAAGAGGTCGCACGACTTAATCAACTATGCTAGAGCCCATAATAGCTTGTGGCTGCACACGGAAGTTTCTAGTATGAATAATCTCATGATCCCTTTGAGCCTGGGTGGCGGTCCAAAAAGAAGCAGGCAATCCTGGAATACCCAGGTACCTCAATCCACCCAGATGTGTATTTAAGTTGCCACCTTAGATAAACCAATAATTAACAAACTCACATCTGTCATGGATTTCACTCACCCAATCCACGTCTACTAGCATAGCATGGCATAATGGCAAACGTAGAAGTAACTCCCAAAGGTTTGATAATAAAACAGGTAATAGGTACTACCTCAACTACTTACCATCCCACAATTTAATTAGATCCTAATCATGCAATGTGTGAGGATTGATCTAATGCAATAAAACTGGGTAGTAGAAGAGGTATGATCAAAGTGTTACTTGCCTTGCTGATGATCCGCGAAACCTAGAGAATCGAAGTAACAGGTGGTGCACTCCGGGTATTCTATCACAGACAAACAAACAAGCATACAATAAGTACTCATCTAATGCACGGGTAAAACTCGAATAAGAGAACTAACCAGAATGTTCAACTTAAGAACTCCGGTTTGCAAAAAGAATCAAATCGAACGAAGCAACGAAAGTCAAACGGCGAAACAAAACAACTTCGTTCTACTAATCTGTATCTAGGGCAATTTTTACAGTAGCAAAAACTTGTTTAAGTTGGTTAAACGGATAGAGGGTTTCGAGACGAAACTCCAGGCCCTTGAATCGCCTGATTCCGATAAACGAGCGAAAAGTTATACTAAAACGAAAATCAGATCAGAAATCGCGATCAGAAAAATCGCGGGTTTAATCCGAGAAAAAGAAAAACGACGAATGTTCGCTAGAACGAACGAACAGACGAACGCTCGCTATTTAAATAAATCGGAAAACCGATCTATTTAAAAAACCTAAACTAAAAAAAACCGAACAGTTTTTCGAAAAAAAATAAAAAACGACGCGGATTTCGAGGCGACCTCGGGCGGCGTCGGCGGCGTCGACGCTGGGGGCGGTGGGCGCTAGGGTTTCGGGGGCAGCGGCTGGGCCTCGGGCTAGCTCCCCCCCGGCTTATAAAGCCTTGGCGGGCCGGAGTCCTGGTCGGACATGGCCCGTAGGTCATTTCGTTTTTTTAAATAATTACGCACAGAAAAAAATAAAAAGAAATACTAAAAGGACTCCAAAAATCCAGAAATAAATTTTCCCGGGCTTCTAAAATCAAGCCGCACAAGGTGAACATTTATTTGGGGCCTAAATGCAATTTTGAAAAACGCACATTTTCCTAAATTCAAATAAAATAACGAAAAACTCCGAAATAAAATCTTATTTGATTTTATTATTAAATCCTCAATATTTCTTTATTTTGGGAAAGTCATTTTATTCCCTCTCTCATAATTTTGAAATAACAATAATTGATGATAAAATAATAAAAATCAAATGATCATATTCTCAAAATTTAAGAAAACTCAAATATGAAAATAAAGAATTTCCCAACTCTCTCCGTGGGTCCTTGAGTTGCGTAGAAATTTCTAGGATCAAAACCAAATGCAAATAAAATATGATATGCAATGATGATCTAGTGTATAACATTGCAAATTGAAAATTTGGGATGTTACAATTCTACTACTAAGACATGCCCTTTTGAAATTGTGTATGGTTTCCTACCTCATGCACCTATTGATTTGTTGCCTCTTCCATCTTTGGAGAAAGTTAATTTTGATTCTAAAGAACGTGCTGAATTGATTTTAAAAATGCATGAGTTAACTAAGGAAAACATTGAGCGTATGAATGCTAAATATAAACTTGCTGGAGATAAGGGTAGAAAACATGTTGTGTTTGCACCTGGAGATCTTGTTTGGTTACATTTGCGTAAGGATAGATTTCCTAATTTGCAAAAATCAAAGCTAATGCCACATGCTGATGGTCGTTTTAAGGTGTTAGATAAAATAAATGATAATGCATATAAACTTGAGCTGCCTGCAGATTTTGAGGTTAGTCCCACTTTAAACATTGCAGATTTGAAGCCTTATTTGGGTGAGGAAGATGAGCTTTCATCGAGGACGACTTCATTTCAAGAAGGGGAGGATGATGAGGACATCAATACCATTGTTACACCCACATCCCCTGCTGTTATACATACTGGACCAATTAGTAGAGCTCGTGCATGCCAATTGAGTTATCAGGTACTTTCGTTTCTTGGTAATGATTCTAATGTTCATGAGAATATGATGCTGCCTAAATTGGGTACATTTGTTTTGCTTACAAATGAAGGGCCTAGCTTGGACAAGAAAGATGAACCTTGGAGCAAGTTCAAGCATGGAGATGATGGCATGCGCATGGGGAGCAAGAACGGAGTTACAAGTGATGATTCCAGGACTTTGAAGCCACCATAATGAGTGCATGAAGCCTTGGATGAAATATACACGATGCCACTTCATAAGTTTCGTCCAGAGGCTATTCTAGGTGCTACATCACCTTATTATTGGGCCAGGCCCATGTATTTTCGAAGTACTTAAGTATAGGTTGTTTTTAGAGTCCGTATGTGTGGGGAAACAAGAGTTAGGGTTGGTTTCGGACCCCTCAACCAAGGGCCACGAAATTCCCCCTCTCTCCTCCATATATATAGCCCTTAGGGCATCGTTTAGACTTTGGGTTTTGTTTAGATTAAAAGTTCGCCATAGCTGCAACTTCGCGTACTTCGTTTGTGTCCAACGACTAGACCAAGATGTCACAGAACCCCACCTTGATCAATAAAGCTATCATCTTATATTCGCAATATCCAGATTGCAATCTCAGTTTCTTGCTTGTTCTTCGTTTGCTCGCAGGAAACAGGCCCTCGTGGTCAGGTTGATCGTGCTCCGGTGTGGTCAATAACCCCTCGGAGTTGGTTTAGCGATTGCTAAGGCGCGACGTCCTCGCACGTTCGTAGTCGGATTGTCAAAAGTCGACTTCCTCTAAAACGATATCCACCATCTCATCAAAAGACGGGACACCTTTGCCTCTATCAGTGGGGAGCACTGCTTCCGCCCCATGTACTAGGGAGAAGGGAGTCTGGCCGGTAGCTCGATTTGGTGTCGTCCGAAGGGACCAAAGAACCACCGGCAGCTCATCAATCCATCGCCTGCCGCATTTTTGCAACTTATTAAAAGTTCTCGTCTTGAGCCCCCGCAGTACTTCAACATTCATCCTCTCAGCTTGGCCATTGCTCCATGGATGAGCAACAGAGGCGAAGGAGACCTTGCTTCCAAGGCTTTGGATGTACTGCATAAAGGTGCGGCTCGTGAACTGGGTGCTATTATCGATAATCACTCTGTTGGGTACTCCAAAGCAGCACACCAATCCTTTCAAGAACTTGACAGCTGATTGTGCGGTCACCTTCTTCACTAGCTCCACCTCAGGCCACTTTGTAAACCTGTCGATTGCCACGTACAAGAATTCAAAGCCCCCGACAGCACGGGGGAAGGGGCCCAAGATATCGAGGCCCCAGACTAAGAATAGCCAGGACAAAGGGATCGTCTGGAGAGCTTGAGCTGGTTGATGAATGTTTTTGGAATGGAACTGGCAGGCTTCACACTTGGTGACTAGCTCAGTTGCATCCTAGAGGGTCGTGGGCCAATAGAAACCCTGCTGGAAGGCTTTTCCGACTAGGGCTCTAGATCCAATGTGAGAGCTACACATACCCATGTGTATCTCTGCCAACAGCTTCAGCCCATCTTCCCGGCAGATGCACTTCAATTTCACCCTGATTGGCCTCTATCTATACAGTGCGTCATCGACAAAGTGGTACATATTGGACCGTCGAGCTACCTTTTCAGCTTCTTCTTGCCCTTTGGGAAGTTCTCTTGTTTGAAGGAAATGGACTATGTGTTGTGCCCAAGTTGGAGCCTATGGCTTGACAACAAGGACTAAAGGCACCTCCTCATTCGTGGGAGCGCTCTCCTCGACCGCAAGAACTTGTGGTTCTGCAGGAGGGTGCTGCTCACCGACTGAAGCGAGGTTACCCCTGGCAACCTCTTTACTAGCAGCTCCGGGAAGCTCTGCCGGGAAATGCTTGTTGGGGTTCAACTTTCTTATTTTTCTGGTCATCTTTGATGGGGACACTGATGGTTGAGTTAGATGGAGGACAAAAGACCCTGGTTCCACAGGAAGCTTTTGTGCAACACACTTTGACAAGTGATCGGCAATGCCATTTTCCACACGTGGCATGTGCTCTGCTTGTAATCCATCAAAGTGCTCTTCCAGCTTTCTCACCTCCTCCACATATGCCTCCATCAACAGACTCTGATAATCTTTATTGACTTGCCTCACCACGAGTTGATGATCTCCGCGGATAATTAGTTTCTTGATTACCAACTCCATTGCAATTCCGAGTTCGGCAAGGAGCTCCTCATACTCAGAAGTGTTATTGGTGGCCTTCTCTTGGGGGAAGTGCATTTGAATCACATATTTGAGATGCTCTCTAGTGGGCGTGACAAGAAGCACGCCGGCTCCGGCGCCCTACAGCAAGAATGCACCATCAAAATACATGATGCACTCCCGACGCGCCTCTTTGCCGGGGAAAACTGTCTCTGGTACTTCTTCATCGAGAGTGGGCGTCCATTCTGCAATGAACTCCGCTAATGCCCTGCTGTGAATAGTTGAGGTGCTCTCATACTTTAAGCCAAAGCTTGACAGCTCTAGTACCCACTCGACTATTCTGCCTATGGCTTCGGGGTTCCTCAATATGCGCTGTATTGGAAAACAGGTGAAAACTGTGATCTCGTGGACTTGGAAGTAGTGGCGCAGTTTCCTCGAGGCCATGACAAGGCCGAAGATCAGCTTTTGCACTCCAGATTATCTTCACCTAGCCCCCTGTAATAGGGAGCTGACAAAGTACACTTGCTGCTGCGCCACTTTCTTCCTTGACGCGGTTTTGGGATCGCCTTCGTTGGCTTGCCTCATCTCCCCCTAGTTTGTGTTGAGTCCTGCCGCGGGTGCTTCGGCTCCATCTCCGGAGGAAACAGTTGCTGCGGCTGCTTCTTCATCCACTTCTCGTCGTGCCACCAGTGCTGCACTAACCATTTGATTTGTGTAGCTAAGTATAGCAACAATGGCTCTTGCGGTTTAGGCGCGACTAAGGTGGGAGTAGAGGAACAGTAAGTTTTTAGGTCTTGCAGTGCTGCTTCTGCTTCCGGGGTCCACTTCATCGGGCCAACCTTTTTCAAGATTTCGAATAAAGGCAAGGCATGCTCAGCAGACTTGGAGATGAACCTACTCAGTGCGGCAATGCATCCAGCCAAACTCCTTACGTTCTTGACAATCTTGGGTGCTTTTATCTCCTCGATTGCCCTGATCTTCTCGGGGTTGGCCTCTATTCCCCGTTGGGACACAAAGAAACCCAGGAGCTTGCCGGATGGGACACCAAACACATATTTCTCAGGGTTTAGCTTCAAATTGATCTTGCGCAAGTTTGCAAAGGTCTCTTCCAAGTCATGAATGAGTGTTGATCTATCCTTGGTATTGACTACTATATCATCCTTATAAGCTTCTACGTTTCTGTGCGGCTGGGGTTCGAAACCAATCTGTACTGCTCTCGCGAAACTGGATCCGATGCTCTTTAACCCTAAGGGCATACGTAAAAAGCAGTACGTACCACATGGAGTTATGAACACAGCCTTATCTTGATCTTCCTTGGCCATAAATATCTGATGGTACGCAGATTATGCATCCAAGAAGGAAAAAAGATCACATCCGGAAGTGGAATCAACAATTTGGTCAATGCGCGGCAGGGGGAAAGGTTCTTTCGGGCATGATTTATTCAAGTCAGTGAAGTCAATGCAGATCCTCCATTTCCCGTCAGCCTTGCGCACTACCACTGGATTTGCTTACCAAGTTGGATGTAGTACCCCTCTGACCAAACCAGCCGCTTCAAGTTTCTTGATTTCCTCGGTAATAAAGTGTTGCCGCTCTAAAGCTTGCTCTCTGACCTTCTGCTTGACGGGCCGAGCATGAGGGAAAATAGCAAGGTGGTGCTTGATTACCTCCCTGGGAACACCGGGGATGTCAGGTGGTTGCCAAGCAAACACATCGATATTCACCCGTAGGAAGGCAACGAGCGCACTTTCCTATTTGTCATCAAGGGTGGCACTGATGGTGAATGTACCGTCAATGCCATCCTACCCTGTGTGGCACCCCGACTCAGAGAAACCAAAATGCCCCGTATTCCAGCCCAGAGATCGAGGAGAAGTCTTCTGTAATACGACACTGCTGAGCATAGAACAAACCAGCTTTCTATTATTACACGGATAAGAAAACAAGGTCTCTGATATTACAAGGAATAACATCGGCATGGTGACACTATGCCATCCCCAGTTGCTCTATGCAAGCAGCAGAACAACTTGAAGCAGCGGAAAAACTTCTAGCAGCGGAACAACGATGATGGTGATGAACTCCACTCCGCAGGGACTCTGGCAGGAACGCTTATTTAAGACCCACGATGCAGCTATATCTCCCACGTGTCGGAGCACGACTTAGAGGCATAACCACATAGTAGGCATGTCGCAAGAGGGGTAATCTTTACACATCCCATGTACTAAATATGAAAGGGATAAAGAGTTGGCTTACAATTGCCACTTCACACAAAACATAAATATAACATTACATCATCCAGAATACAATCAAGGTCCAACTACGGAACCAGATAAATGAAGACAACCCCAAATGCTAGATCCCCGATCGCCCCAACTGGGCTCCTTTACTGATCATCCGGAAAGGAAACATAGTAATGTCTCGAATCCTCATCGAACTCCCACTTGAGTTTGGTCGCGTCCCCTGCACTAGCATCATCGACACCTGCATCTGGTTTTGGAAGTAATCTGTGAGTCACGGGGACTCAACAATATCACACCCTCGCGATCAAGACTATTTAAGCTTATGGGTAGGAAAAGGTAGTGGGGTGGATCTGCAGCAAGCACTAGCATATATGGTGGCTAACTTACTCAAAAGAGAGCAAGAAGAGAAGCAAAGCACGGTCGAGAAGCTATAAAGATCAAGAAGTGATCCTGAAACTACTTACGTTCAAGCATAACACGAGACCGTGTTCTCTTCCCAGACTCCGCCGAAAAGAGACCATCACGGCTACACACGCGGTTGATTCATTTTAATTAAGTTTAGTTTCAAGTTCTCTACAACCGGACATTAACAAATTCCAATCTGCCCATAACTGCGGGCATGACTTTCGAAAGTTCATAACCCTGCAGGGGTGTCCCAACTTAGCCCATCACAAGCTCTCACGATCAACGAAGGATATTCCTTCTAGCGGGAAGACCCGATCAGTCTCGGAATCCCGGTTACAAGATGTTTCGGCAATGGTAAAACAAGACCAGCAAAGCCGCCCAATGTGCCGACAAATCCCGATAGGAGTCGCACGTATCTCGTTCTCAGGGCACACCGGATAGATCAAGCTACGAGTAAAACCAACCCTCGAGTTGCCCCGAGGTGGCCCCGCAGGCTGCCCGTTTCGGACCAACACTCATAGGAGCTCTAGCCCGGGGGGGGGGGGGGTTTAAAATAAAGGTGACCCTTGAGTCTGCAGAACCCAAGGGAAGGCATATGGTGGTAGGTAGGCAAATGGTAAAACCAAGGTTGGGCCTTGCTGGAGGAGTTTTATTCAAAGCGAACCGTCAAGGGGTTCCCATAACACCCAACCGCGTAAGGAACACAAAATCAAGGAATATAACACCGGTATGATGGAAACTAGGGCGGCAAGAGTGGAACAAAACACCAGGCATAAGGCTGAGCCTTCCACCCTTTACTAAGTATATAGATGCATTAAAGTAAACAAGATATAATAATGATATCCCAACAATATCCATGTTCCAATAAGGAACAAACTCCATCTTCCTGCAACTAGCAACGCTATAACAGGGGCTGAGCAAAGTGGTAACATAGCCAAACAACGGTTTGCGGGGAAAGGTGGGTTAGAGGCTTGACATGGCAATATGGGAGGCATGATATAGCAAGTGATAGGTATCGCGGCATAGCAAAAGAGCGAGCAACTAGCAAGCAAAGATATACATGATTTCGAGGGTATGGTCATCTTGCCTGCAAAGTTCTCCGAGTTGACGAAAGCTTGATCCTCGTAAGCGTACTCAACAGGTTCCTCGATCACGTACTCGTCTCCCGGCTCTACCCAAAGCAAGAACACAAGCAAAGGAAACAGCAATCAACCATGGTGCAATGCGCAAGCAACATGATGCAAAACATGGCATGATATGCAGGATGTGATATGCAATGCATATGCGTGCTCCAGAAGGAAAAGATTGAACCAGGCCTCAACTTGGCAAACCAAGTGTGCCTCTGGAAAGATGAGTTGATTTCGGTCAAAATCGATATAAAGATCATCGGAATCAGATGCACGGTTTGAAATGGCAAGCAAAACAATAACGTCACAAATCTGCGATTAACAGCACAATGCCATCTAGAATGCAACAAGAAACTAAGCTACTGCACTCCAACGTATCTATAACTTTTGATTGCTCCATGCTATATTATCTACTGTTTTGGACTATATTGGGATTTATTTTCCACTTTTATATTATTTTTGGGACTAACCTATTAACCGGAGGCCCAGCCCAGAATTGCTGTTTTTTTGCCTATTTCAGTGTTTCGAAGAAACAGAATATCAAACGGAGTCCAAATAGAAAAATCCTTTTTGGAACGTGATTTTCTTCTCGGATAAGACCCAGGAGACTTGGACCCTACTCCAAGAAGTACCGGAGGTGGTCACGAGGGTAGGGGGCGCCCCCCCTACAGGGCGTGCCCCCTGCCTCATGGGCCCCTCGGTGGTCCACCGACATACTCCTTCCTCCTATATATACCCACGTACCCCCAAACGATCAGAACAGGAGCCAAAAACCTAATTCCACCACCGCAACTTTCTGTATCCATGAGATCCCATCTTGGGCCCTGTTCCGGAGCTTCGCCGGAGAGGGCCGTCATCACGGAGGGCTTCTACATCATCATAGCCCCTCCGATGAAGTGTGAGTAGTTTACCTCAGACCTTCGGGTCCATAGTTAGTAGCTAGATGGCTTCTTCTCTCTTTTTGGATCTCAATACAATGTTCTCCCCCTCTCTTGTGGAGATCTATTCGATGTAATCTTCTTCTTTTGCGGTGTGTTTGTTGAGACCGATGAATTGTGGGTTTATGATCAAGTCTATCTATGAACAATATTTGAATCTTCTCTGAATTCTTTTATGTATGATTGGTTATCTTTGCAAGTCTCTTCGAATTATCCGTTTGGTTTGGCCAACTAGATTGGTAGTTCTTGCCATGGGAGAAGTGCTTAGCTTTGGGTTCGACCATGCGGTGTTCTTTCCCAGTGATAGAAGGGGCAGCATGACACGTATTGTATCGTTGCCATCGAGGATAACAAGATGGGGTTTATTTCATATTGCATGAATTTATCTCTCTACATCATGTCATCTTGCTTAAAGCGTTACTCTGTTTTTAACTTAATACTCTAGATGCATGCTGGATAGCGGTCGATGAGTGGAGTAATAGTAGTAGATGCAGAATCATTTCGATCTACTTGTCACGGACGTGATGCCTATATACATGATCATGCCTAGATATTCTCATAACTATGCTCAATTCTGTCAATTGCTCAACAGTAATTTGTTCGCCCACCGTAGAAAATTTATGCTCTCGAGAGAAGCCACTATTGAAACCTATGGCCCCCGGGTCTATTCTCATCATATCAATCTCCATCACTTTTATATTGTTTTGCTATTTACTTTGCTTTTACTTTTTACTTTGCATCTTTATATCGAAAATACCAAAAATATTCTATCTATCAGATCTCACTCTCGTAAGTGACTGTGAAGGGCTTGACAACCCCTAATCGCGTTGGTTGCGGGTAGCTATCGCTTTGTGCAGGTACGAGGGACTTGAGCGTGGGCTCCTACTGGATTGATACCTTGGTTCTCAAAAACTGAGGGAAATACTTACGCTACTCTGCTGCATCATCCCTTCCTCTTCGGGGAAAACCAACGCAAGCTCAAGACGTAGCAAGAAGGATTTCTGGCGCCGTTGCTGGGGAGTCTACGCAAAAAGTCAACATACCAAGTACCCATCACAATCCCTATCTCTCGCATTACATTATTTTCCATTTGCCTCTCGTTTTCCTCTCCCCCGCTTCACCCTTGCCGTTTTATTCGCCCTCTCTCTCTCTATCCTCCCTCTCTTTCTCTATTTGCCTCTTTTTGCCTGTTTCTTGTTTGCTCGTATGGTTGGAATAGTTGTTTATTTATTACTAAACAGAGAAGCTAAGATCTATGGATCCTCATCCACTTGCCAATCTTTTTAAGAGATCCAATTATGATGAACCAATTCCTAGTGATTTGGATGCACTAGATTATCTTTATAAGGTTTTTCCTGAAATCCGTAAAGTGACTCATGATAGATCTTTGAATAAAAAGCATGATTGCAATGATTCTATTATAAATTCTTTTAATGTCAATTGTGCTAATAAGATGCAAAACCCTAAGCTTGGGGATGCTAGTTTTGCTATGTCTACTACTTGTTGCAGATCATGATTGGGGTGATTCTTCTTATGATCTTGAAAATTTATTTAAGCCCCATGATGAATATGAGATTGATTATAATGTTTGCAATAATATTGAAAGTGGGTTTGTAAGAATGTCAACTTTAGATCCCACATATTTAGGGAATGTTCAATCTTATGAAGTTTTTGATAAAAGTGCGTTTGAGAAGGTCATGACTTTAGTTAATGTTAATCCCATTATTTCGGAAAAGTGCCAACTTTGCATGCATCTGGATCATGTTGAGAATATTTTATGTGATAGCTATATTGTTGAATTTGCTTATGATCCTACATGTAATTAGTATGAGAGAGGAAAATATGGTGGTAGAAATTTTCATGTTACTAAATTACCTCTCGTTATGTTGAGATTACTATTGTTTCTTTCCTCTTCCTTGCATATGCTAGTTTTTGCTTGCCTTGATAATTTGTTTGCCTATAAGATTCCTATGCATAGGAAGTATGTTAGACTTAGATGTGTTTGTCACATGCTTTATGATGCTCCTTTTGTGCTTCAATTCTTGTCTTTCATGTGAGCATCATTAAAATTATCAATGCCTAGCTATAAGGCTTTAAAGAAAAGCGCTTGTTGGGGAGACATCCCAATATTTTTACTTGCTGATATTTAATAAATAAATTATCTAGCCTCTGTTTTGGTTGTGTTTTTTGTGCTTAATTAGTGTTTGTGCCAAGTAGAACCGTTGGGAAGACTTGGGGAAAGTCTTGTTGAACTTGCTGTAAAAAACAGAAACTTTAGCGCTCACAAGAACTGCTTTGATTTTTATTTGAAGAGTGCTATTTAGTTAATTATTTTTGCAGATGATTAATAGATAAATTCCTCACGTACAGCAATTTAGTTTAGAATTTTTGGGGTTCCATATCTTGCGCTAGCTACAGATTACTACAGACTGTTCTGTTTTTGACAGATTCTGTTTTTCGTGTGTTGTTTGCTTATTTTGATGAATCTATGGTTAGTAAAATAGTTTATAATCCATAGAGAAGTTGGAATACAGTAGGTTTAACACCAAAATAAATAAAGAATGAGTTCATTACAGTACCTTGAAGTGGTCTTTTGTTTTCTTTCTCTAACGGAGCTCACGAGATTTCTATTGAGTTTTGTGTTGTGAAGTTTTCAAGTTTTAGGTGAGTTCTTTTGATGGATTATGGAACAAGGAGTGGCAAGAGCCTAAGCTTGGGTATTCCCATGGTACCCCCAAGATAATCCAAGGACACCAAAAAGTCAAAGCTTGGGGATGCCCCGGAAGGCATCCCCTCTTTCGTCCACTTCCATCGGTAATTTACTTGGAGCTATATTTTTATTCACCAACATGATATGTGTTTTGCTTGGAGCGTCTTGTATTATTTGTGTCTTTGTTTGTTAGTATGCTACAATCATCCTTGCTGTACACGCCTTTTGAGAGATCCATACTTGAATTGAAATTTGATAGAATACTCTATGCGCTTCACTTAAATCTTTTGAGCTATGTAGTTTTGCTCTATGCACTTCACTTATATCTTTTGAGCGTTATAATTTTTCTCTATGTGCTTCACTTAGATCTTTTAGAGCACGGTGGTGGTTTGTTTTAAAGAAACTATTGATCTCTCATGCTTCACTTAAGTTACTTTGAGAGTCTTAATAGCATGGTAATTTGCTTAATATAAATATGCTTGGTGTTCAAGATATGTGAAATTTTCTTTTGAGTGCGTTGAATACTAAGAGAAGATTGAAGCATGATAATTGTTTTGAGATATGGAGGTGATAATATTAGAGTTATGATAGTTTAGTAGTTGTGAATTTAAAGAATACTTGTGTTAAAGTTTGTGATTCCCGTAGCATGCACGCATGGTGAACCGTTATGTGATGAAGTCGGAGCATAATTTATTTATTGATTGTCTTCCTTATGAGTGGCGGTCGGGGACGAGCGATGGTCTTTTCCTACCAATCTATCCCCCTAGGAGCATGCGCGTAATACTTTGCTTTGATAACTTCTAGATTTTTGCAATAAGTATATGAGTTCTTTATGACTAATGTTGAGTCCATGGATTATATGCACTTTTTCCCATCCTTCCACCATTGCCACCCTCTCTAATACCGCGCACCTTTTGCCGGTATCATACACCCACCATATACCTTCCTCAAAACAGCCACCATACCTACCTATCATGGCATTTCCATAGCCATTCCGAGATATATTGCCATGCAACTTTCCACCTTTCCGTTTATTATGACACGCTCCATCATTGTCATATTGCTAGCATGATCATGTAGTTGACATCGTATTTGTGGCAAATCCACCATTCCTAATTCTTTCATACATATCACTCTTGATTCATTGCATATCCCGGTACACCGCCGGAGGCATTCATATAGAGTCATATTTGTTCTAAGTATCGAGTTGTAATTGTTGAGTTGTAAGAAAAATAAAAGTGTGATGATCATCATTTTCTAGAGCATTGTCCCAAGTGAGGAAAGGATGACGGAGACTATGATTCCCCCATAAGTAGGGATGAGACTCCAGATGAAAAAAAGAGGCCATAAAAAAAGAGAAAAGGCCCAAATAAAAAAACGAGAGAAAAAGAGAGAAGGGACAATGTTACTATCCTTTTACCACACTTGTGCTTCAAAGTAGCACCATGCTCTTCATGCTAGAGAGTCTCTCGTTATGTCACTTTCATATACTAGTCGGAATTTTTCATTATAGAACTTGGTTTGTATATTCCAATGATGGGCTTCCTCAAATTGCCCTAGGTCTTCGTGAGCAAGCGAGTTGGATGCACACCCACTTAGTTTCTTTTGATGAGCTTTCATATACTTATAGCTCTAGTGCATCCGTTGCATGGCAATCCCTACTCACTCACATTGATATCTATTGATGGGCATCTCCATAGCCCGTTGATACGCCTAGCTGATGTGAGACTAGCTTCCCCTCTTTTTGTCTTCTCCACAACCACCCTTCTATTCCACATAGTGCTATCTCCATGGCTCACGCTCATGTATTGCGTGAAGATTGAAAAAGTTTTGAAAAAGTTAGAGTATGAAACAATTGCTTGGCTTGTCATCGGGGTTGTGCATGATTTAAATACTTTGTGTGGTGAAGATAGAGCATAGCGAGACTATATGATTTTGTAGGGATAACTTTCTTTGGCCATGTTATTTTGAGAAGACATAATTACTTTATTAGTATGCTTGAAGTGTTATTATTCTTTATGTCAATATGAACTTTTGTCTTGAATCTCCATACCACAATTAAGAAATTTTGCATTGAAATTATGCCAAGTAGCACTCAGCATCAAAAATTCTCTTTTTATCATTTACCTACTTGAGGACGAGCAGGAATTAAGCTTGGGGATGCCTGATACGTCTCCAACATATCTATAATTTTTGATTGCTCCATGCTATATTATCTACTGTTTTGGACTATATTGGGCTTTATTTTACACTTTTATATTATTTTTGGGACTAACCTATTAACCGGAGGCCCAACCCAGAATTGCTATTTTTTTGCCTATTTCAGTGTTTCGAAGAAACAAAATATCAAACGGAGTCCAAACAGAAAAATCCTTTTTGGAATGTGATTTTCTTCTCGGATAAGACCCAGGAGACTTGGACCCTACTCCAAGAAGTATCGGAGGCGGTCACGAGGGTAGGGGGCGCCACCCCCTACAGGGCGCGCCCCCTGCCTCATGGGCCCCTCGGTGCTCCACCGACGTACTCCTTCCTCCTATATATACCCACGTACCCCCAAACGATCAGAACAGGAGCCAAAAACCTAATTCCACCGCCGCAACTTTCTGTATCCACGAGATCCCATCTTGGGGCCTGTTCCGGAGCTCCGCCGGAGAGGGTCGTCATCACGGAGGGCTTCTACGTCATCATAGCCCCTCCGATGAAGTGTGAGTAGTTTACCTCAGACCTTCGGGTCCATAGTTAGTAGCTAGATGGCTTCTTCTCTCTTTTTGGATCTCAATACAATGTTCTCCCCCTCTCTTGTGGAGATCTATTCGATGTAATCTTCTTCTTTTGCGGTGTGTTTGTTGAGACCAATGAATTGTGGGTTTATGATCAAGTCTATCTATGAACAATATTTGAATCTTCTCTGAATTCTTTTATGTATGATTGGTTATCTTTGCAAGTCTCTTCGAATTATCCGTTTGGTTTGGCCAACTAGATTGGTAGTTCTTGCCATGGGAGAAGTGCTTAGCTTTGGGTTCGACCATGCGGTGTTCTTTACCAGTGACAGAAGGGGCAGCAAGACACGTATTGTATCGTTGCCATCGAGGATAACAAGATGGGGTTTATTTCACATTGCATGAATTTATCTCTCTACATCATGTCATCTTGCTTAAAGCGTTACTCTGTTTTTAACTTAATACTCTAGATGCATGCTGGATAGCGGTCGATGAGTGGAGTAATAGTAGTAGATGCAGAATCGTTTCGATCTACTTGTCATGGACGTGATGCCTATATACATGATCATGCCTAGATATTCTCATAACTATGCTCAATTCTGTCAATTGCTCAACAGTAATTTGTTCACCCACCGTAGAAAACTTATGCTCTCGAGAGAAGCCACTAGTGAAACCTATGGCCCCCGGGTCTATTCTCATCATATCAATCTCCATCACTTTTATATTGTTTTGCTATTTACTTTGCTTTTACTTTTTTTGCTTTGCATCTTTATATCAAAAATACCAAAAATATTCTATCTATCAGATCTCACTCTCGTAAGTGACTATGAAGGGCTTGACAACCCCTAATCGCGTTGGTTGCGGGTAGCTATCGCTTTGTGCAGGTACGAGGGACTTGAGCATGGGCTCCTACTGGATTGATACCTTGGTTCTCAAAAACTGAGGGAAATACTTACGCTACTCTGCTGCATCATCCCTTCCTCTTCGGGGAAAACCAACGCAAGCTCAAGACATAGCACGTAGCAACAAAGCACATGGCAGTGATCTACTCAAGATGCTTGACAAAAGATGAACACTGAGCTACGGCTAAAAAACACAAGAGCAGGTTCAAACAAGTATGGAAAAAGTGCAAAAGATATCAGCTTCACACACTTAGTGAAAATACTAACATGTCAGGAATTAACATCAGGAAGCAATGTTTAGAGCAAGATAACAACATGCTACAGGAACAGATCATAGTAAACAAAGGCATGGCATGAATCTTCTCAAAGCATAGAACAAAAGTCCCTTACTTACCATAAGCCAAAAAGGATCAGAAGATATGATGGCACCCATGTAAACATAGCAAGATTCGTTAACAGATTCAGACTTAGCAGAAAACAGAGCATGGCATCAACAGAATTATGAAGGCATCTTTGCAAGCTCGATTCACTCACCACAAGCCATTGCATGACAAGATAAGCATATCAATAGCAAGAAGACATGTTCATGAAGCTAACCAAGGCAAGAACAATCTCATAGCATGCATGGATCAACTACAACAACCTTGGCAAAATTGATTAACATGTAAACAATCTGCCAGGAACATTTTATAGCAAAAGTAGAGCAAGATTGAGTCATGCTAGGGCACTCCATAAATGCAAAGAGGGACATGGACAAAATGCAAAACGAAGGCAAACCCAACCACGAAGGAAAATCATAACTTAGAGCCGAAAATGGCAAGAGTTGGAGTACAAATATGGTAAGTTACATCCGGGGCGTTACAACACTCCACCACTACGAAAGGATCTCGTCCCGAGATCTAGGACTGAAAGAACTCTGGATATTCGGAACGGAGGTGATCCTCGCGTTCCCAGGTGGCTTCTCGGTCGGGATGATGTGACCACTTCACTTTCAGGAATTTGATAGACTTGTTGTGAATCTTGCGCTCGGTTTCTTCAAGAATAGCAATGGGATGCTCATGATAAGACTTGTCTTCTTGGAGATCAATCTCTTCGAAGTTGATGGTGCGGTCAGGAGTCTTGAAACACTTGCGAAGCTGAGACACGTGAAACACGTCGTGCACATTTGCAAAGTTGGATGGAAGCTCAAGTTGATAGGCGAGATCGCCTCTTTTGCCAACGATCTTGAAAGGACCCATGTATCTAGGGGAAAGCTTCCCTTTGATACTGAAGCGACGAGTACCTTTCATTGGAGAGACGCGGAGGTAGACATGGTCTCCGATCTCGAAAGCCAAGTCACGATGCTTGCTATCATAGTAACTCTTCTGACGCGATTGCGCAGCTTTGAGATTTTCACGGATGACTTTACACATTTCTTCTGCCTCTATGATTAAGTCATTGCCCAGAAGTTGGCGTTCACCAGTCTCTGACCAATTAAGAGGAGTACCGCACTTTCTGCCATAGAGAATCTCGAATGGGGCCTTGCCCGAACTCGCTTGGAAGCTGTTATTGTAGGAGAACTTGGCATATGGAAGACAATCTTCCCACTTTATACCGAAGGAAATGACACAAGCCCTGAGCATATCTTCAAGAATTTGATTGACTCGCTCGACTTGTCCACTGGTTTGAGGATGGAAGGCTGTGCTGAAGCGAATGTTGGTGCCCATAGCCTTCTGGAAGGAGTCCCGGAACTTAGAAGTAAAGATGCTTCCACGATCTAAAGATATCAACTGCGGAATGCCATGCAAGGAGACAATCCTAGAGGTATATAGCTCTGCCAACTGAGCTGTTGTGGTAGATTCTTTGATAGGAAGAAAATGAGACACTTTAGTAAGCTTGTCGATGACGACAAAGATAGCATCATTTCCACGCTTGGACTTGGGAAATCCAGTCATGAAGTCCATCTCAATATGGTCAAACTTCCATTCTGGAATGACAAGAGGTTGGAGGAGACCAGCTAGCTGTTGGTGTTCTGCTTTCACCCTTCTGCAGACATCACATTCATTCACGAACTGAGCAATTTCTCGCTTCATTCAAGTCCACCAATATGACTGCTTGAGGTCATGGTACATCTTTGTACTTCCAGGATGAATAGATAGGAGTGAATTGTGAGCCTCGTTCATAATGACTTTACGTAGATCACCCTTAGGAACAACAATTCGATCCTCGAAGAATAGAGTATCTTTGTCATCAAGGCGATGGCACTTGTATTTGGGTTGGCTCTTGGCAATCCCATTCTTCACCTTCTTCACCATTGCATCAAGAAGTTGTGCCTCACGAATTTGATCTTCCAAAGTAGGAGAGACTTGGAGGTTGGCAAGAAATCCTTGAGGAACAACTTGGAGATTAAGTTTGCGGAAAGCTTCACAAAGATCCGGTTGGAAGGGCTTGAGAATTAAGCTGTTGCAGTAAGCCTTCCTGCTCAGAGCGTCTGCAATGACATTGGCCTTGCCTGGAGTGTATTCAATACTCGGATTATACTCTTGAATCATTTCGACCCAACGAGTCTGCCTGAGGTTGAGGTTGTGCTGAGTGAAGGTACTTGAGGCTCTTATGATCAGTGAAGATGTCCACTTTCCTTCCCAACAAGAGATGTCTCCATGTTAAAAGAGCATGGACAACTGCCGGCAACTCGAGGTCATGAGTGGGGTAGTTCTTTTCATTGGGCTTCAACTGGCGAGAGGTATAGGCCACAACTTTCTTCTCTTGCATTAACACATCACCGAGACCTTGCAGGGAGGCATCACAGAAAACTTCGAATGGTTTGGATTCATCAGGAGGAGTCAGAACTGGAGTTGTGACTAACTTCTCTTTCAGGGTGTTGAAAGCGATGTCACATTCAGGCATCCAGACATACTTTACATTCTTCTGAAGGAGGTTGGAAAGAGGCTTTGCAATCTTAGAGAAATTCTCAATGAATCTTCGACAATAGCTTGCAAGCCCAAGGAAACTGCGGAGCTGCTTGACATTCTGAGGCGGTTCCCAATTCACAATTGCAGACACCTTCTCAGGATTAACAGCTATGCTCTTGGCGGAGATGATATGCCCAAGGTAGAGAACCTCATCGAGCCAAAACTCACACTTTGAGAACTTCACATAGAACTGATGCTCTCTGAGTTTGTCGAGTACCAATCTCAAATGCTTGGCATGATCCTCCTTGTTCTTGGAAAAGACCAAAATATCATCGAGATACACCAAGACAAAATCATTTGTGTAAGGGTTGAAGATGAAGTTCATCATGCGAGAGAACGTTGGAGGAGCATTGACAAGGCCGAAAGACATGACAGTATATTCATAAGAACCATAGCTTGTTCTGAATGCTGTCTTGGGGATATCTTGTTCACGAATGCGAATCTGATGATAACCCATACGGAGGTCAAGCTTGGAGAATACTTGAGCACCTTTGACTTGTTCGAAAAGCTCATTGATGTTGGGAAGTGGGTACTTGTTCTTTATGGTCTTCTTATTCAATGGACGGTAGTCGACACAGAGTCATTCCGTTCCATCCTTCTTCTGGACAAAAAGAACACCACAACCCCATGGAGATGAACTTGGTCTGATCAAACCCAGACGCTCTTGTTCATCGAGCTGTTTCTTCAATTCCTTTGGTCCAAGCTTGTAAGGACTTTTGCAAACAGGTTCCATGCCAGGCTCAAGATCGATGACGAATTCAACTGGCTGGTGAGGAGGCATTCCTGGAAGCTCTTCTGGAAAGATGTCTTGATATTCACAAATGACTGGAATCTGAGAGATGGTATTCAACTCGCCCTTCTCATTGAGAGAAAACAGTCGAATGGTTTCGTCACGAGCAGCATAGATGATCACTTCCTCAGAAGAGTGTGTCAATTAAATTTCTCTGGCAGCACAATCAAGCATAGCCTTGTGCTTAGAAAGCCAGTCCATGACGAGAATTAGATCAATGTCAGAGTCACCAAGAACAATTGGAGAAGCCAGAAATTTGTAGTCGCCCATTTCAATACCGACATTCGGAACCATCATGGTAGATCTCAAACGCTTAGCCGGAGAAACAACTTGCAATGCTTTAGGTAATGCCTTAGTGTCAAAGTTGTGCTCCGGTGCAAATGGGAATGACATGAAAGAATGCGATGCACCGGTATCAAATAAGACTTTAGCAGGAATGGAGTTAACTGGAAGGTTACCCATGATCACTTCTGAAGAGTCCTCTGCCTGAGCTGCGTTCATCGTGTTGACCTTGGCATGCTTGGGATTATGCTTGACCACTGCGTTGTTGGCAGACCTCACAGGAGGAGGAGGCAAAAGGCGCCTTTGGTTGAAGCATTTGTTTGCATAGTGCCCTTTCTGCTGACACTTGTTGCAAGTAACCTCTGAGAGCAGACGGTGATACAGAGCACTTGACCTTGGAGCATGAGACGGAGCTTTGTTCTGATAGCCTGGGTTGGGTGGGTGCAAAGATCCATTGCCACCTTTACTCTTCTACTGATAAGGTCGACGGAACGGAGGAGGAGGAGGCAACCAGAACTTCTGTTGCTTAGCTGCCACTTGAGTTGAAGAAGACGATGGAGTTGCATCCCTGACTCTCTTCTTAGAAGCATCGCACTTGAGCTGAGCAGCTTCTTGCTTTAGTGCCATGTTGTAGAATTCATCATACTTGGTCGGCTCAAAAAGCACGAGAGCTAGTTGCAGATCTTCTATGAGGCCACTTATGAATTGATAAATCATGCTCTTCTCATCAGGGACGTCTTGTTTAACGAAGCGAGCGAGCCTCTAAAACATGATGTTGTATTGGTAAACAGACATGCTGCCTTGCTTCAGATTGCAGAACTCCTCGCCCTTACCCTCAGCAACACTTTGAGGAATGTGGTGAGCTTTGAAGTCTCGGCGGAAATCATCCCAGGTAATCACACGACCTCCTCTGGAATCTTTGTATTGTTGATATCACTCAGCAGCTTGGTCTTTGAGTTGGAACGAAGCAAACTTGACAAAGTCCTCAGGCCTGACATTACTACACTCAGAATGTTTGCAGATATCCACGAGCCAGTCGTCCGCGTCTGTGGCCTCGACACAGTTACTGAAGGACTTCGGCTGGTTTGCGAGGAACTGATTGAGAGTAGCAAACTGAGCTTGATTGTTGCCTTGGCCTTGATTCCTTGGTTGCGCTCTTGCAAGAGTTGCAAAAGCATCTGCGTGTTGGCATTGGTGGCGGCCATGACAGCTTGCCATGCCTCCGAAGGTGGAGGTGGTGGCGGAGGTTCCGGATTCTGATGCGTTGGAGGAGCCATCCTGAAGAGGTTGACATCCGTTAGCATCTTGAAAGACATATATTCAAGCTGAATCAATGGATTGAAATTGCAACATATAGCCTTAACATTCGAACAAGGATGAACGAATGAATTCCAAAGTAAATGGTCACACTTCATAAATTGAGAAGCCACTTAGATAGAGATAGATGAATAAAACAACAAGGTACGAACATGAACAAATAATTGGTAAGGATTACCCAATCACAAACCAAATATCTGCGGAAAGAAATACTAGAGCTACATGAATTCCCACCTATGAAACTCCCGAAACTTTCTGGTTATGCAATCAGGTGTTGGGGATACAGGGGAAGCATAATATCTCACCCCAAACTAGCAAATCCTACATCCAGCTGTATCCATCCTTCAACACATAACCAAGAAACTGGTACGTCTCCAACGTATCTATAATTGTTGATTGCTCCATGCTATATTATCTACTGTTTTGGATGTTTATGGGCTTTATTATACACTTTTATATCCATTTTGGGACTAACCTATTAACCCAGAGCCCAGTGCCAGTTTCTGTTTTTACCTTGTTTTAGGGTTTCAAAGAAAAGGAAAATCAAACAGAGTCCAATTGACCTGAAACTTCACGGAACTCATTTTTTGGAAGGAAAGAAGCCCAGAAGACTTGAAGTGCACGTAAGGGAAGCTTCGAGGAGGCCATGAGGTAGGGGGGCGCGCCCTCCACCCTCGTGGGCCCCTCGTGGCCCCCCTGACGTACTTCTTCCGCCTATATATATCCATATACCCTAAAAACATCTGAGAGCACAATAGATCGGGAGTTCTGCCGCCAGAAGCCTCCGTAGCCACCAAAAGCCAATCTAGACCCATTCCGGCACCCTGCTGGAGGGGGCAATCCTTCTCCGGTGGCCATCTTCATCATCCCAGTGCTCTCCATGACAAGGAGGGAGTAGTTCTCCCTCGGGGCCGAGGGTATGTACCAGTAGCTATGTGTTTGATCTCTCTCTCTCTCTCTCTCTCTCTCGTGTTCTTGAGATGATATGATCTTGATGTATCGCAAGCTTTGCTATTATATTTGGATCCTATGATGTTTCTTCCCCCCCTCTACTCTCTTGTAATGAATTGAGTTTCCCCTTTGAAGATTTGAGAACACTTGATGTATGTCTTGCCATGTATATCTGTGGTGACAATGGGATATCACGTGATTCACTTGATGTATGTTTTGGTGATCAACTTGCGGGTTCCGCCCATGAACCTATGCATAGGGGTTGGCACACGTTTTCGTCATGATTCTCCGGTAGAACTTTGGGGCACTCTTTGAGGTCCTTTGTGTTGGTTGAATAGATGAATCTGAGATTGTGTGACGCATATCGTATAATCATACCCATGGATACTTGAGGTGACATTGGAGTATCTAGGTGACATTAGGGTTTTGGTTGATTTGTGTATTAAGGTGTTATTCTAGTACGAACTCTAGGGCTGTTTGTGACACTTATAGGAATAGCCCAACGGATTGATTGGAAAGAATAACTTTGAGGTGGTTTCGTCCCCTACCATAATCTCTTCGTTCGTTCTCCGCTATTAGTGACTTTGGAGTGACTCTTTGTTGCATGTTGAGGGATAGTTATGTGATCCAATTATGTTAGTACTGTTGAGGGAACTTGCACTAGCGAAAGCATGAACCCTAGGCCTTATTTCCACACATTGCAATACCGTTTGTGCTCACTTTTACCATTAGTTACCTTGCTGTTTTTATATTTTCAGATTACAAATACCTTTATCTACCATCCATATTGCACTTGTATCACCATCTCTTCGCCGAACTAGTGCACCTATACAATTTACCATTGTATTGGGTGTGTTGGGGACACAAGAGACTCTTTGTTATTTGGTTGCAGGGTTGCTTGAGAGAGACCATCTTCATCCTACGCCTCCCACGGATTGATAAACCTTAGGTCATCTACTTGAGGGAAATTTGCTACTGTCCTACAAACTTCTGCACTTGGAGGCCCAACAACGTCTACAAGAAGAAGGTTGCGTAGTAGACATTAAGCTCTTTTATGGCGCCATTGCCGGGGAGGTTAGCGCTTGAAGGTATATCTTTAGATCTTGCAATCGAGTCTTTTAGTTTCTTGTTTTATCACTAGTTCAGTTTATAAAAGAAAACTATAAACAAATGGAATTGAGTTTGTCTCATACGCTTCACCTTTTTAATATCTTTCGTAAGTATGATGGTAAGGAAAATTGTGCTCAAGTGCTAGAAGAAGAAATCTATAAAATGTTTGGCACAAAATATTTGAATGATGAGCATGATTGCAATGTTGTTAGTATGAATTCCTTGAATATCTATGATGCTAATGATATGCAAAGCCACAAGCTTGGGGAAGCTATGTTTGATGAAGATGATATTTTTTGTCCCCCAAGTTTTGATGAGGAAATTTATTATGATGAAAGCATTCCTCCTATCTATGATGATTATTGTGATGACACATATGCTTTACAAAATAATGATAACCATGAAACTTGTCATATTGATCTGAATTTTCAAGCACATGATAGTTATTTTGTTGAGTTTGCTCCCACTATTATTCATGAGAAGAATTTTGCTTATGTGGAGAGTAGTAAATTTTCTATGCTTGTAGATCATGAAAAGAATGCTTTAGGTGCTGGTTATATTGTTGAATTCATTCATGATGCTGCTTAAAATTATTATGATGGAGGAACATATGCTTGTAGGAATTGCAATAATATCAAGTTTCCTCTCTATGTGCTTAAAACTTTGAAGTTATGCTTGTTTTGCCTTCCTATGCTAGTTGATTATTGTTCCCATAAGTTGTTTTCTCAAAAAATCCCTATGCATAGGAAGTATGTTAGACTTAAATGTGCTAGTCATATTCTTCATGATGCTCTCTTTATGTTTCAATTCCTATCTTTTATGTGAGCATCGTTGAATTCATCATGCCTAGCTAGGGGCGTTAAATGATAGCGCTTGTTGGGAGGCAACCCAACTTTATTTTTGTCCCATGCTTTTTTCTACTGTTTAGTAATAAATAATTAATCTAGCCTCTGTTTATATGTGGTTTTATGCATTTAATTAGTGTTTGTGCCAAGTAGAACCTTTGAGAAGACTTGGGGAAAGTCTTGTTGATCATGCTGTAAAAAACAGAAACTTTAGCGCTCACGAGAATTGCTGCCGTTTTTATTTGGGGAGTGCTATTTAGTTAATTACTTTTGAAGATGATTAATAGATAAATTCCTCAGGTCCAGCAATTTATTTGAGAATTTTATGAGTTCCATAAGTATATGTTTGATCCAGATTACTACAGACTGTTCTGTTTTTGACAGATTCTGTTTTTCATGTGTTGTTTACTTATTTTGACGAATCTATGGCTACTAAAAGAGTTTATAAACCATAGAGAAGTTGGAATACAGTAGGTTTAACAGAAATATAAATAAAGAATGAGTTCATTACAGTACCTTGAAGTGGTGATTTATTTTCTTATACTAACGGAGCTTACGAGTTTTCTGTTAAGTTTTGTGTTATGAAGTTTTCAAGTTTTGGGTAAGGATTCGATGGACTATGGAATAAGGAGTGGCAAGAGCCTAAGCTTGGGGATGCCCAAGGAACCCCAAGGTAATATTCAAGGATAGCCAAGAGCCTAAGCTTGGGGATGCCCCGGAAGGCATCCCCTCTTTCGTCTTCGTTCATCGGTAACTTTACTTGGAGCTATATTTTTATTCACCACATGATATGTGTTTTGCTTGGAGCGTCAATTTATTTTGTTAGGATTTTCTTGCTGTTATTTAGAACAATGTTTTGCATCTTTTATTTCAATAAAAGTGGCATTGATAGCCTTTACTATGCCTATTTTAGAAGTCCACATGTTGCTGTTTGAAAACAGAAAGTTTACCGCTGTTGCAATAATTCCCTAGAAAAGTCAGAATGTGATAAAATGTTGAAACCTTCTGCATATTAAGCTATGATAAATTTACTACAGTGGGAATTTTCTTTCATAATTTTTGGAGCTAGGTAAGTATGGATGTTGCTGCATTCTTTACAGACTGTCCTGTTTAGGCAGATTGCTGTTATGTTTGCATTGTTTGCGTATGTTTGCTTCTTTAATGATTCTATTTGAGGATATGACTATTAAATATGCAGAGGCATTTAGTATGCAATGTTGAATAATAATTTTAGTGATTTGCTACAGTAGAGTATGATAAGGTTTTTGCAATGGTTTATACTAACTTATCTCACGAGTCCTTGTTGAGTTTTGTGTGGATGAAGCTTTTGAGATTTAGGGATACCTTGATATGAGAGGAATTAAGGAGACACAAAATCTCAAGCTTGGGGATGCCCAAGGCACCCCAAGATAATATTTCAAGAAGTCTCAAGCATCTAAGCTTGGGGATGCCCAGGTTGGCATCCCACCTTTCTTCTTCAACAACTATCGGTTAGTTTCGGTTGATCCTAAGTTTTGCTTCTTCACATGATGTTTGCTATTCATAGATGTAATTTTATTTTGCTTTGCTTGATGTTTGAATAAAATACCAAGATATGAAATTATTAAATGTTAGAGAGTCTTCACATAGTTGCATAATTATTCGACTACTCATCGATCTTCACTTAAATCTTTCGGAGTAGTTTGTCATTTTCTCTAGTGCTTCACTTGTATCTTTTAGAGCATGATGGTAGTTTTATTTTGAAGAAATAGATGAACTCACATGCTTCACTTAGATTATTTTTAGAGTCTTAAATAGCATGGTAATTTGCTTAAAATCCTAATATGCTAGGTATTCAAGATTAGTAAAATCTTCTTATGAGTGTTTTGAATACTAAGAGAAGTTTGATGCTTGATGATTGTTTTGAGATATGGAGGTAATAATATCAAAGTCGTGCTAGTTGAGTAGTTGTGAAATTGAGAAATGCTTGTGTTGAAGTTTGCAAGTCCCGTAGCATGCACGTATGGTAAACGTTATGTAACAAATTTGAAACTTGAGGTGTTATTTGATTGTCCTCCTTATGAGTGGCGGTCGGGGACGAGCGGTGGTTTTTTTCTACCAATCTATCCCCCTAGGAGCATGCGTGTAGTGCCGAGGTTTTTGATGACTTGTAGATTTTTGCAATAAGTATGTGAGTTCTTTATGACTAATGTTGAGTCCATGGATTATACGCACTCTCACCCTCCCATCCTTGCTAGCCTCTTCGGTACTGTGCATTGCCCTTTCTCACATTGAGAGTTGGCGCAAACTTCGCCGGTGCATCCAAACCCCGTGATATGATACGCTCTTTAACACATAAAACTCCTTATATCTTCCTCAAAACAACCACCATACCTACCTATTATGGCATTTCCATAGCCATTCCGAGATATATTGCCATGCAACTTTCCACCATTCCGTTTATCATGACACATTCATCATTGTCATATTGCTTAGCATGATCATGTAGTTGACATAATATTTGTGGCAAAGCCACCATTCATAATTATTTCATACATGTCACTCTTGGTTCATTGCATATCCCGGTACACCGCCGGAGGCATTCATATAGAATCATACTTTGTTCTAGTATCGAGTTATAATCATTGAGTTGTAAATAAATAGAAGTGTGATGATCATCATTTTCTAGAGCATTGTCCCAAGTGAGGAATAAAGAATAAAAAAAGAGAAAGGCCATAAAAAAGAGAAGGCCCAAAAAAAGAGAAAGGCCATAAAAAAGAGAAGGCCCAAAAAATAAAAAAAACAATAAAAAAAGAGAGAAGGGACAATGCTACTATCCTTTGCCACACTTGTGCTTCAAAGTAGCACCATAATCTTCATGATAGAGAGTCTCTTGTTTTGTCACTTTCATATACTAGTGGGAAATTTTCATTATAGAACTTGGCTTGTATATTCCAACAATGGGCCTCATCAAGTGCCCTAGGTCTTCGTGAGCAAGCAAGTTGGATGCACACCCACTAGTTTCTTTTGTTGAGCTTTCATACATTTATAGCTCTAGTGCATCCATTGCATGGAAATCCCTACTCCTTGCATTAACATCAATCGGTGGGCATCTCCATAGCCCATTGATTAGCCTCGTTGATGTGAGACTTTCTCCTTTTTGTCCTCTCCACATAACCCCCTCATTATTCTATTCCACCCATGGTGCTATATCCATGGCTCGCGCTCATGTATTGCATGAAAGTTTATGAGTTTGAGATTACTAAAGTATGAAACAATTGCTTGGCTTCTCATCGGGGTTGTTTATGATGAGAGCATTCTTGTGTGACGAAAATGAAACATGACTAAACTATATGATTTTTTAGGGACGAACTTTCTTTGGCCATGTTATTTTTGAAGGAAATATGCCCTAGAGGCAATAATAAAGTTATTATTTATTTTCTTATATCATGATAAATGTTTATTATTCATGCTAGAATTGTATTAACCGGAAACATAATACATGTGTGAATACATAGACAAACTTAGTGTCACTAGTATGCCTCTACTTGACTAGCTCGTTAATCAAAGATGGTTATGTTTCCTAACCATGAACAATGTGTTGTTATTTTATTAACGAGGTCACATCATTAGTTGAATGATCTGATTGACATGACCCATTTCATTAGCTTAGCACCCGATCGTTTAGTATGTTGCTATTGCTTTCTTCATGACTTATACATGTTCCTATGACTATGAGATTATGCAACTCCCGTTTACCGGAGGAACACTTTGTGTGCTACCAAACATCACAACGTAACTGGGTGATTATAAAGGAGCTCTACAGGTGTCTCCAAAGGTAGATGTTGAGTTGGCGTATTTCGAGATTAGGATTTGTCACTCCGATTGTCGGAGAGGTATCTCTGGGCCCTCTCGGTAATGCACATCACATAAGCCTTGCAAGCATTGTGACTAATGAGTTAGTTGCGAGATGATGTATTACAGAACGAGTAAAGAGAGTTGCCGGTAACGATATTGAACTAGGTATTGGATACCGACGATCGAATCTCGGGCAAGTAACATACCGATGACAAAGGGAACAACGTATGTTGTTATGCGGTCTGACCGATAAAGATCTTCGTAGAATATGTAGGAGCCAATATGGGCATCCAGGTCCCGCTATTGGTTATTGACCAGAGATGTGTCTCAGTCATGTCTACATTGTTCTCGAACCGTAGGGTCCGCACGCTTAAAGTTACGATGACATTTATTATGAGTTTATGCATTTTGATGTACCGAAGTTAGTTCAGAGTCCCAGATGTGATCACGGACATGACGAGGAGTCTCGAAATGGTCGAGACATAAAGATTGATATATTGGATGACTATATTCGGACACCGGAAGTGTTCCGGGTGATTTCGGAGAAACCCGGAGAGCCGGAGGGTTACCGGAACCCTACCGGGAGAAGTAATGGGCCATATGGGCTTTAGTGGAGAGAGAGAAGGGCTGCCAGAGGTGGGCCGCACGCCACCTCCTCCCTGGTCCGAATTGGACTAGGGGAGGGGGGCGGCGCCCCCCCTTTCCTTCTCCCACTCCACCTCTTTCCCCCTCCTAGTAGGAGTCCTACTCCTACTAGGAGGAGGACTCCTCCTTGGCGTGCCACACCTGGCCGGCCGGCCTCCTCCCCTTGCTCCTTTATATACGGGGGCAGGGGGCACCCCAAGACACACAAGTTGATCATTGAGATCGTTCCTTAGCCGTGTGCGGTGCCCCCTGCCACCATATTCCACCTCGATCATATCGTTGTAGTGCTTAGGCGAAGCCCTGCGTCAGTAGAACATCAAGATCGTCATCACGCGGTCATGCTGACGGAACTCCTCCCCAAAGCTTTGCTGGATCGGAGCCCGGGGATCGTCATCGAGCTGTACGTGTGCTAAGAACTCGGAGGTGCCGGAGTAACGGTGCTTGGATCGGTCGGATCGGGAAGAAGACGTACGACTACTTCCTCTACGTTGTGTCAACGCTTCCGTTGCGATCTACAAGGGTACGTAGATCAGACTCTCCCTCTCGTTGCTATGCATCACCATGATCTTGCGTGTGCGTAGGAATTTTTTTGAAATTACTACGTTCCCCAACAGTGGCATCCGAGCCTAGGTTTTATGGTTTGATGTTATGTGCACGAGTAGAACACAAGTGAGTTGTGGACGATATAAGTCATACTACCTACCAGCATGTCATACTTTGGTTCGGCGGTATTGTTGGATGAGACGACCCGGACCAACCTTACGCGTACGCTTACGCGAGACCGGTTCCCCCGACGTGCTTTGCACACAGGTGGCTTGCGGGCGACTGTCTCTCCAACTTTAGTTGAACCGAGTGTGGCTACGCCCGGTCCTTGCGAAGGTTAAAACGGAGTCTATTTGACAAACTATTGTTGTGGTTTTGATGCGTAGGTGAGATTGGTTCTTGCTTAAGCCCGTAGCAGCCACGTAAAACTTGCAACAACAAAGTAGAGGGCATCTAACTTGTTTTTGCAGGGCATGTTGTGATGTGATATGGTCAAGACATGATGCTAAATTTTATTGTATGAGATTATCATGTTTTGTAACCGAGTTATTGGCAACTGGCAGGAGCCATATGGTTGTCGCTCTATTGTATGCAATGCAATCGCGATGTAATGCTTTACTTTATCACTAAGCGGTAGCGATAGTCGTGGAAGCATAAGATTGGCGAGACGACAATGATGCTACGATGGAGATCAAGGTGTCGCGCCGGTGACGATGGTGATCATGACGGTGCTTCGAAGATGGATATCACAAGCACAAGATGATGATGGCCATATCATATCACTTATATTGATTGCATGTGATGTTTATCTTTTATGCATCTTATCTTGCTTTGATTGACGGTAGCATTATAAGATGATCTCTCGCTAAATTATCAAGAAGTGTTCTCCCTGAGTATGCACCGTTGCGAAAGTTCTTCGTGCTGAGACACCACGTGATGATCGGGTGTGATAGGCTCTACGTTCAAATACAACGGGTGCAAAACAGTTGCACACGCGGAATACTCAGGCTATACTTGACGAGCCAAGCATATACAGATATGGCCTCGGAACACGGAGACCGAAAGGTCGAGCGTGAATCATATAGTAGATATGATCAACATAATGATGTTCACCGATGAAACTACTCCATCTCACGTGATGATCGGACATGGTTTAGTTGATTTGGATCACGTAATCACTTAGAAGATTAGAGGGATGTCTATCTAAGTGGGAGTTCTTAAGTAATATGATTAATTGAACTTAAATTTATCATGAACTTAGTACCTGATAGTATCTTGCTTGTTTATGTTGATTGTAGACAGATGGCTCGTGCTGTTGTTCCGTTGAATTTTAATGCGTTCCTTGAGAAAGCAAAGTTGAAAGATGATGGTAGCAATTACACGAACTGGGTCCGTAACTTGAGGATTATCCTCATTACTGCATAGAAGAATTACGTCCTGGAAGCACCGCTGGGTGCCAGGCCTGCTGCTGGAGCAACACCAGATGTTATGAACGTCTGGCAGAGCAAAGCTGATGATTACTCGATAGTTCAGTGTGCCATGCTTTACGGCTTAGAATCGGGACTTCAACGACGTTTTGAACGTCATGGAGCATATGATATGTTTCAGGAGTTGAAGTTAATATTTCAAGCAAATGCCCGGATTGAGAGATATGAAGTCTCCAATAAGTTCTATAGCTGCAAGATGGAAGAGAACAGTTCTGTCAGTGAGCATATACTCAAAATGTCTGGGTATAATAATCACTTGATTCAATTGGGAGTTAATCTTCCAGATGATTGCGTCATTGACAGAATTCTCCAATCACTGCCACCAAGCTACAAGAGCTTCGTGATGAACTATAATATGCAAGGGATGAACAAGACTATTCCCGAGCTCTTCGCAATGCTGAAAGCTGCGGAGGTAGAAATCAAAAAGGAGCATCAAGTGTTGATGGTTAACAAAACCACTAGTTTCAAGAAAAAGGGCAAAGGGAAGAAGAAGGGGAACTTCAAGAAGAACGGCAAGCAAGTTGCTGCTCAGGAGAAGAAACCCAAGTCTGGACCTAAGCCTGAAACTGAGTGCTTCTACTGCAAGCAGACTGGTCACTGGAAGCGGAACTACCCCAAGTATTTGGCGGATAAGAAGGATGGCAAGGTGAACAAAGGTATATGTGATATACATGTTATTGATGTATACCTTACTAATGCTCGCAGTAGCACCTGGGTATTTGATACTGGTTCTGTTGCTAATATTTGCCACTCGAAACAGGGACTATGGATTAAGCGAAGATTGGCTAAGGACGAGGTGATGATGCGCGTGGGAAACGGTTCCAAAGTCGATGTGATCGCAGTCGGCACGCTACCTCTACATCTACCTTCGGGATTAGTATTAGACCTAAATAATTGTTATTTGGTGCCAGCGTTGAGCATGAACATTATATCTGGATCTTGTTTAATGCGAGACGGTTATTCATTTAAATCAGAGAATAATGGTTGTTCTATTTATATGAGTAATATCTTTTATGGTCATGCACCCTTAAAGAGTGGTCTATTCTTGTTGAATCTCGATATTAGTGATACACATATTCATAATGTAGAAGCCAAAAGATGCAGAGTTGATAATGATAGTGCAACTTATTTGTGGCACTGCCGTTTAGGTCATATCGGTGTAAAGCGCATGAAGAAACTCCATACTGATGGACTTTTGGAACCACTTGATTATGAATCACTTGGTACTTGCGAACCATGCCTCATGGGAAAGATGACTAAAACACCGTTCTCCGGTACTATGGAGAGAGCAACAGATTTGTTGGAAATCATACATACAAATGTATGCGGTCCGATGAATATTGAGGCTCGTGGCGGATATCGTTATTTTCTCACCTTCATAGATGATTTAAGCAGATATGGGTATATCTACTTAATGAAACATAAGTCTAAAACATTTGAAAAGTTCAAAGAATTTCAGAGTGAAGTGGAAAATCATCGTAACAAGAAAATAAAGTTTCTAAGATCTGATCATGGAGGAGAATATTTGAGTTACGAGTTTGGTGTACATTTGAAAAATTGTGGAATAGTTTCGCAACTCACGCCACCTGGAACACCACAGTGTAATGGTGTGTCCGAACGTCGTAATCGTACTTTACTAGATATGGTGCGATCTATGATGTCTCTTACTGATTTACTGCTATCGTTTTGGGGATACGCTCTAGAGACGGCCGCATTCACATTAAATAGGGCACCATCAAAATCCGTTGAGACGACGCCTTATGAACTATGGTTTGGCAAGAAACCAAAGTTGTCGTTTCTGAAAGTTCGGGGCTGCGATGCTTATGTGAAAAAGCTTCAACCTGATAAGCTCAAACCCAAATCGGAGAAATGTGTCTTCATAGGATATCCAAAGGAAACTATTGGATACACCTTCTATCACAGATCCGAAGGCAAGACTTTTGTTGCTAAATTCAGAAACTTTCTTGAGAAGGAGTTTCTCTCGAAAGAAGTGAGTGGGAGGAAAGTAGAACTTGACGAGGTAACTGTACCTGCACCTGCTCCCTTATTGGAAAGTAGTACATCACAGAAAACTGTTTCTGCGACACCTACACCAATAACTGAGGAAGTTAATGATAATGATCATGAAACTTCAGAACAAGATACTACTGAACCTCGTAGATCAACCAGAGCAAGATCCGCGCCAGAGTGGTACGGTAATCCAGTTCTGGAAGTCATGCTGCTAGATCATGATGAACCTACGAACTATGAAGAAGCGATGGTGAGCCCAGATTCCGCAAAGTGGCTTGAAGCCATGAGAAGCCATGAAATCTGAGATGGGATCCATGTATGAGAACAAAGTATGGACTTTGGTTGACTTGTCCGATGATCGGCAAGCAATTGAGAATAAATGGATCTTCAAGAAAAAGACTGACGCTGACGGTAATGTTACTGTCTATAAAGCTCGACTTGTCGCAAAAGGTTTTCGACAAGTTCAAGGGGTTGACTACGATGAGACCTTCTAACCCGTAGCGATGCTTAAGTCTGTCCGAATCATGTTAGCAATTGCCGCGTTTTATGATTATGAAATTTGGCAGATGGATGTCAAAACTGCATTCCTGAATGGATTTCTGGAAGAAGAGTTGTATATGATGCAACCGGAAGGTTTTGTCGATCCAAAGGGAGCTAACAAAGTGTGCAAGCTCCGGCAATCCATTTATGGACTGGTGCAAGCCTCTCGGAGTTGGAATAAATGTTTTGATAGTGTGATCAAAGCATTTGGTTTTATACAGACTTTCGGTGAAGCCTGTATTTACAAGAAAGTGAGTGGGAGCTCTGTAGCATTTCTGATATTATATGTGGATGACATATTGCTGATTGGAAATGATATAGAATTTCTGGATAGCATAAAGGGATACTTGAATAAGAGTTTTTCAATGAAAGACCTCGGTGAAGCTGCTTATATATTAGGCATAAAGATCTATAGAGATAGATCAAGACGCTTAATTGGACTTTCACAAAGCACATACCTTGACAAAATTTTGAAAAAGTTCAAAATGGATCAAGCAAAGAAAGGGTTCTTGCCTGTGTTACAAGGTGTGAAATTGAGTCAGACTCAATGCCCGACCACTGTAGAAGATAGAGAGAAAATGAAAGATGTTCCCTATGCTTCAGCCATAGGCTCTATCATGTATGCAATGCTGTGTACCAGACCTGATGTGTGCCTTGCAATAAGTTTAGCAGGGAGGTACCAAAGTAATCCAGGAGTGGATCACTGGACAGCGGTCAAGAACATCCTGAAATACCTGAAAAGGACTAAGGATATGTTTCTCATATATGGAGGTGACAAAGAGCTCACTGTAAAAGGTTACGTTGATGCAAGCTTTGACACTGATCTGGACGATTCTAAATCACAAACCGGATACGTGTTTACATTAAACGGCGGAGCTGTCAGTTGATGCAGTTCTAAACAAAGCATCGTAGCGGGATCTACAAGTGAAGCGGAGTACATAGCTGCTTCGGAAGCAGCAAACGAAGGAGTCTGGATGAAGGAGTTCATATCCGATCTAGGTGTCATACCTAGTGCATCGGGTCCAATGAAAATCTTTTGTGACAATACTGGTGCAATTGCCTTGGCAAAGGAATCCAGATTTCACAAGAGGACCAAACACATCAAGAGACGCTTCAATTCCATCCGGGATCTAGTCTAGGTGGGAGACATAGAGATTTGCAAGATACATACGGATCTGAATGTGGCAGACCCGTTGACTAAGCCTCTTCCACGAGCAAAACATGATCAGCACCAAGGCTCCATCGGTGTTAGAATCATTACTGTATAATCTAGATTATTGACTCTAGTGCAAGTGGGAGACTGAAGGAAATATGCCCTAGAGGCAATAATAAAGTTATTATTTATTTCCTTATATCATGATAAATGTTTATTATTCATGCTAGAATTGTATTAACCGGAAACATAATACATGTGTGAATACATAGACAAACTTAGTGTCACTAGTATGCCTCTACTTGACTAGCTCGTTAATCAAAGATGGTTATGTTTCCTAACCATGAACAATGTGTTGTTATTTGATTAACGAGGTCACATCATTAGTTGAATGATCTGATTGACATGACCCATTTCATTAGCTTAGCACCCGATCGTTTAGTATGTTGCTATTGCTTTCTTCATGACTTATACATGTTCCTATGACTATGGGATTATGCAACTCCCGTTTACCGTAGGAACACTTTGTGTGCTACCAAACATCACAACGTAACTGGGTGATTATAACGGAGCTCTACAGGTGTCTCCAAAGGTAGATGTTGAGTTGGCGTATTTCGAGATTAGGATTTGTCACTCCGATTGTCGGAGAGGTGTCTCTGGGCCCTCTCGGTAATGCACATCACATAAGCCTTGCAAGCATTGTGACTAATGAGTTAGTTGCGAGATGATGTATTACGGAACGAGTAAAGAGACTTGCCGGTAACGAGATTGAACTAGGTATTGGATACCGACGATCGAATCTCGGGCAAGTAACATACCGATGACAAAGGGAACAACGTATGTTGTTATGCGGTCTGACCGATAAAGATCTTCATAGAATATGTAGGAGCCAATATGGGCATCCAGGTCCCGCTATTGGTTATTGACCAGAGATGTGTCTCAGTCATTTCTACATTGTTCTCGAACCGTAGGGTCCGCACGCTTAAAGTTACGATGACAGTTATTATGAGTTTATGCATTTTGATGTACCGAAGTTAGTTCGGAGTCTCGGATGTGATCACGGACATGACGAGGAGTCTCGAAATGGTCGAGACATAAAGATTGATATATTGGATGACTATATTCGGACACCGGAAGTGTTCCAGGTGATTTCGGAGAAAACCGGAGAGCCGGAGGGTTACCGGAACCCTACCGGGAGAAGTAATGGGCCATATGGGCTTTAGTGGAGAGAGAGAAGGGCTGCCAGAGGTGGGCCGCACGCCACCTCCTCCCTGGTCCGAATTGGACTAGGGGAGGGGGGCGGCGCCCCCCCTTTCCTTCTCCCACTCCACCTCTTTCCCCCTCCTAGTAGGAGTCCTACTCCTACTAGGAGGAGGACTCCTCCTTGGCGCGCCACACCTGGCCGGCCGGCCTCCTCCCCTTGCTCCTTTATATACGGGGGCAGGGGGGAACCCCAAGACACACAAATTGATCATTGAGATCGTTCCTTAGCCGTGCGCGGTGCCCCCTGCCACCATATTCCACCTCGATCATATCGTTGTAGTGCTTAGGCGAAGCCCTGCGTCGGTAGAACATCAAGATCGTCATCACGCCGTTGTGCTGACAGAACTCCTCCCCGAAGCTTTGCTGGATCGGAGCCCGGGGATCGTCATCGAGCTGTACGTGTGCTAAGAACTCGGAGATGCCGGAGTAACGGTGCTTGGATCAGTCGGATCGGGAAGAAGACGTACGACTACTTCCTCTACGTTGTGTCAACACTTCCGTTGCGATCTACAAGGGTACGTAGATCAGACTCTCCCTCTCGTTGCTATGCATCACCATGATCTTGTGTGTGCGTAGATTTTTTTTTTAAAATTACTACGTTCCCCAACAATTTTGAGAAGACATAATTGCTTAGTTAGTATGCCTGAAGTATTATCATTTTTATGTCAATATGAACTTTTGTCTTGAATCTTTCGGATCTGAATATTCATGCCACAATTAAGAAGAATTACATTGAAATTATGCCAAGTAGCACTCCGCATCAAAAATTCTGTTTTTATCATTTACCTACTCGAGGACGGGCAGGAATTAAGCTTGGGGATGCTGATACGTCTCCAACGTATCTATAATTTTTGATTGCTCCATGCTATATTATCTACTGTTTTGGATGTTTATGGGCTTTATTATACATTTTTATATCATTTTTGGGACTAACCTATTAACCCAGAGCCCAGTGCCAGTTTCTGTTTTTACCTTGTTTTAGGGTTTCGAAGAAAAGGAAAATCAAACGGAGTCCAATTGACCTGAAACTTCATGGAACTCATTTTTGGAAGGAAAGAAGCCCAGAAGACTTGAAGTGCACGTAAGGGAAGCTTCGAGGAGGCCACAGGGTAGGGAGGCGCGCCCACCCACCCTGGGCGCGCCCTCCACCCTCGTGGGCCCCTCGTGGCCTCCCTGACGTACTTCTTCCGCCTATATATCTCCATATACCCTAAAAACATCCGAGAGCACAATAGATCGGGAGTTCTGCCACCAGAAGCCTGCGTAGCCACCAAAAGCCAATCTAGACCCGTTCCGGCACCCTGCCAGAGGGGGCAATCCTTCTCCGGTGGCCATCTTCATCATCCCGGAACTCTCCATGATGAGGAGGGAGTAGTGCTCCCTCAGGGCTGAGGGTATGTACCAATAGCTATGTGTTTGATCTCTCTCTCTCTCTCTCTCTCTCTCTCGTGTTCTTGAGATGATACGATCTTGATGTATCACGAGCTTTGCTATTATATTTGGATCCTATGATGTTTCTTCCCCCTCTACTCTCTTGTAATGAATTGAGTTTCCCCTTTGAAGTTATCTTATCAGACTGAGTCTTTAAAGATTTGAGAACACTTGATGTATGTTTTGCCGTGTATATCTGTGGTGACATTGGGATATCACGTGATTCACTTGATGTATGTTTTGGTAATCAACTTGCGGGTTCCGCCCATGAACCTATGCATAGGGGTTGGCACACGTTTTCGTCGTGATTCTCCGGTAGAACTTTGGGGCACTCTTTGAGGTCATTTGTGTTGGTTGAATAGATGAATCTGAGATTGTGTGACGCATATCGTATAATCATACCCACGAATACTTGAGGTGACATTGGAGTATCTAGGTGACATTAGGGTTTTGGTTGATTTGTGTCTTAAGGTGTTATTCTAGTACGAACTCTAGGGCTGTTTGTGACACTTATAGGAATAGCCCAACGGATTGATTGGAAAGGATAACTTTGAGGTGGTTTTGTACCCTACCATAATCTCTTCGTTCGTTCTCCGCTATTAGTGACTCTTTGTTGCATGTTGAGGGATACTTATGTGATCCAATTATGTTAGTATTGTTGAGGGAACTTGCACTAGCGAAAGTATGAACCCTAGGCCTTATTTCCACACATTGCAATACTGTTTGTGCTCACTTTTACCATTAGTTACCTTGCTGTTTTTATATTTTCAGATTACAAATACCTTTATCTACCATCCATATTGCACTTGTATCACCATCTCTTCGCCGAACTAGTGCACCTATACAATTTACCATTGTATTGGGCGTGTTCTGGACAGAAGAGACTCTTTGTTATTTGGTTGCAGGGTTGCTTGAGAGAGACCATCTTCATCCTACGCCTCCCACGGATTGATAAACCTTAGGTCATCCACTTGAGGGAAATTTGCTACTGTCCTACAAACCTCTTCACTTGGAGGCCCAACAACGTCTACAAGAAGAAGGTTGCGTAGTAGACATCAGAAACCCTCGGAAATCATTTACCTCAATCTTTGAAAAACATCCGTTATACGAGTTATGGCAATACTCCCGAACTCCCGCCCCAGTACTGGGTGGCGTCAAGGTTATCTCACCAACAACTGCATAAAGGAGATTTTCGATGTCGACGAACTCAGGTATTCCAGAATGGCAATGATCAAATTGTGACGACAACACCTCGGAGCTCAACTCCCCGGGACACTGCCTCAACCCCTAAATGTCAGGAGGAACCAAGAACAATGTTCTCGTCACAAAACCATCAGAACGATTCCAAGATACCCGCGTGATCCTAATTTTTTTTAGTGAAATTTGAGTATAGAAGAGTCAAAACTCTACGTTAGGAGGCCTCACCAGAGCGACGAAGGGACTGAGGAGTAAAAAGAATCCTACTCTCCGATATATATAATCCTATAAGACTCAAAACATTTTTTCTAGACTCAACAACGTCAGTGATTCGATCAAGCAGGGGGCTCCTAAGTCGGGGAAGGCTCTGATACCAACTTGTAACACCCACGATGCGGCTATATCTCCCACGTGTCGGAGCACGACTTAGAGGCATAACCGCATAGTAGGCATGTCGCAAGAGGGGTAATCTTTACACATCCCATGTACTGAATATGAAAGGGATAAAGAGTTGGCTTACAATTGCCACTTCACACAAAACATAAATATAGCATTACATCATCCAGAATACAATCAAGGACCGACTACGAAACCAGATAAAGGAAGACAACCCCAAATGCCAGATCCCTGATCGCCCCAACTGGGCTCCTCTACTGATCGTCCGAAAAGGAAACATAGTAACGTCTCGAATCCTCGTTGAACTCCCACTTGAGTTTGGTCGCGTCCCCTGCACTGGCATCATCGGCACCTGCATCTGGTTTTGGAAGTAATCTGTGAGTCACGGGGACTCAGCAATCTCACACCCTCATGATCAAGACTATCTAAGCTTATGGGTAGGAAAAGGTAGTGGGGTGGATCTGCAGCAAGCACTAGCATGTATGGTGGCTAACTTATGCAAAAGAGCACGAGAAGAGAAGCAAAGCACGGTCGAGAATGCCATAAAGATCAAGAAGTGATCCTGAAACTACTTACGTTCAAGCATAACACGAGACCGTGTTCTCTTCCCGGACTCCGCCGAAAAGAGACCATCATGGCTACACACGCAGTTGATTCATTTTAATTAAGTTTAGTTTCAAGTTCTCTATAACCGGACATTAACAAATTCCCATCTGCCCATAACCGCGAGCACGACTTTCGAAAGTTGATAACCCTGTAGGGGTGTCCCAACTTAGCCCATCACAAGCTCTCACGGTCAACAAAGGATATTCCTTCTAGCGGGAAGACCCGATCAGTCTCGGAATCCCGGTTACAAGACGTTTCAGCAATGGTAAAACAAGACCAGCAAAGCCGCCCGATGTGCCGACAAATCCCGATAGGAGTCGCACGTATCTCGTTCTCAGGGCACACCGGATAGGTCAAGCTATGAGTAAAACCAACCCTCGAGTTGCCCCGAGGTGGCCCCGCATGCTGCCCATTTCGATCCAACACTCAGAGGAGCACTCACCCGGGGGGTGGGGTGGGGGGGTTTTAAATAAAGATGACCCTTGAGTCTGCAGAACCCAAGGGGAGGTATATGGCGGTAGGTAGGCAAATGATAAAACCAAGGTTGGGCCTTGCTGGAGGAGTTTTATTCAAAGCGAACTATCAAGGGGTTCCCATAACACCCAACCGCGCAAGGAACGCAAAATCAAGGAACATAACACCGGTATGACGGAAACTAGGGCGATAAGAGTGGAACAAAACACCAGGCATAAGGCCGAGCCTTCCACCCTTTACCAAGTATATAGATTCATTAAAGTAAACAAGATATAATAATGATATCCCAACAATATCCATGTTCCAACAAGGAACAAACTCCATCTTCACCTACAACTAGCAATGCTATAAGAGGGGCTGAGCAAAGCGGTAACATAACCAAACAACGGTTTGCGGGGAAAGGTGGGTTAGAGGCTTGACATGGCAATATGGGAGGCATGATATAGAAAGTGGTAGGTATCGCGGCATAGCAAAAGAGCGAGCAACTAGCAAGCAAAGATAGAAGTGATTTCGAGGGTATGGTCATCTTGCCTGCAAAGTCCTCTGAGTTGACGAAAGCTTGATCCTCGTAAGCATACTCAACAGGTTCCTCGATCACGTACTCGTCTCCCGACTCTACCCAAAGCAAGAACACAAGCAAAGGAAACAACAATCAACCATGGTGTAATGCATAAGCAACATGATGCAAAACATGGCATGATATGCGGGATGTGATATGCAATGCATATGCGTGCTCCGGAAGGAAAAGATTGAACCATGCCTCAACTTGTCAAACCAAGTGTGCCGCTGGAAAGATGAGTTGATTTTGGTCGAAATCGATATAAAGATCACCGGAATCGGATGCACGATTTGCAAATGGCAAGCAAAACAATAACGGCACAAATCTGCGATTAACAGCACAATGCCATCTAGATGCAACAAGAAACTGAGCTACTGCACTCCAACATAGCAACAAAACACATGGCAGTGATCTACTCAAGATGCTTGACAAAAGATGAACACTGAGCTACGGCTAAAACACACAAGAGAAGGTTCAAACAAGCATGGCAAAAGTGCAAAAGATATCAGCTTCACAGACTTAGTGAAAATACTAACATGTCAGGAATTAACATCAGGAAGCAATGTTTAGAGCAGGATAACAATATGCTACAGGAACAGATCACAGTAAACAAAGTCATGGCATGAATGTACTCAACTCATAGAACAAAAGTCCCTTGCTGACCATAAGCCAAAAAGGATCAGAAGATATGATGGCACCCATGTAAACATAGCAAGTTTCGTTAACAGATTCAGACTTAGCAGAAAACAGAGCATGGCATCAACAGAATTATGAAGGCATCTTTGCGAGCTCGATTCACTCACCACAAGGCATTACATGACAATATAAGCATAGCAATAGCAAGAAGACATGTTCATGAAGCTAACCAAGGCAAGAACAATCTCATAGCATGTATGGATCAAGTACACCAACCTTGGGAAAATTGATTAACATGTAAACAATCTGCGAGGAACATTTTATAGCAAAAGTAGAGCAAGATTGAGTCATGCTAGGGCACTCCATAAATGCAAACAGAGACATGGACAAAATGCAAAACGAAGGCAAACCCAACCACGAAGGAAAATCATAACTTAGAGCCGAAAATAGCAAGAGTTGGAGTACAAATATGGTAAGTTACATCCGGAGCATTACAACTTATCCTAGCTCACACGAACGGAAACCACGACAAGCTATCAAGCAATCACGGCATGACCTGCAAACTGGCATGACATGCCAGGTCAGTACATTGAATGTACTTGCAAGCTCACAATAACCAGAAGCTTTCAAGACAAACAACAACATGGCAATTACATATTAAGTAGGAATTTATCATGAGATCATCAGAATAACATGGCATGAACCACATGAACATGATACAGCTGGAACATTATGAGCATGGCATATAAATCTGACGATACTAGCATGCAACATGATGACACTGTATGTACCATTTATTCTGCTCGGGTTACCTCGTAACCATAACAGGCATCACTTACCAACCTCGGACATCACACGATCATCTCAGGATCAAATCAAGATTGGTATAAACAATACCGTAGTAATCATTAAATGACCACAAGGAGCTTGATCTTTACCCACGATTCTCGCACAACATCACGAATATCCAACAACTCGGTATCCTCGATACCACGGTGATCATTCATGGATCACAAACAGAACCACTCTGGGCTCAACGGGTTATCTCATAACCAAACGGTGATCATTCACAGATCACATACGGAACCACTCTGGGCTCAACGGGTTACCTCGTAACCAAACGGTGACCATTCACGGATCACATACGGAACCACTCTGGGCTCAACGGGTTACCTCATAACCAAACGGTGATCATTCACGGATCACATAACCAACTTATCTCATCATCGAACCGTGGTTGGTTGTTATTAAGCACATCATTAATATTATTACTGTTGACTCACAGTGTGACCGATACGACCTGGGCCCTTATCCGCGGGCACGGCTATCGATAGATTTAATACACACTCTGCAGAGGTTAGTACACTGTACCCACACTACGGAACCCATGGCCTCGCACTCCCATTCGGGTGGACCAACGACGTTCCGACAAAACCGTCCTACTACCATGACACTCGCCCGGCTACTCCGACCAACTCCCCTTTGGGCGAAGTCCTGGGATGCCCCGTGCCTACCAAAGACACCAACAGCCACCGTCAAGGCAAAATGGCCACCATCGTGGCAAAACGGTCCCAAACGGGGACAAGGATCCATACAACAACAACAGGCACACAAGGCTTATGTCCGCCTACCTGTTCAGGGTAGCGCGCACCCATAACCTTCCCTCCTTGGAGGCATTGGTGAGAGGCACGACAATAGACCCAGTTAGCACCTTCCCATAAAGGTAAGCATGGTTGCACCGTCAGCTCGATATGGTGGCACCATGACTCAACCAACAGTTGTTCAAGTTCAATTTAATTCGGTTAAACTTGAATGCAATATGCTGAGCCATGATAAAATAACATGATGCAATTACAATGCATGAGCATGATATCAACATAAGCACGGGGTGCAACATAACTATCCACCATATCAACAAAGAATGATACCCAACTGAGCATAACATAATGACGAGCATGAATATTACAAGTACAACACTACTCATTGCATAACATGACCACTAGCATCAACCATAAATACCATGCAAGAACTCATCAATAACATTACCGAGTAAACACTTAACCAACTAACATCAAAGGAACAATGCATATTAACGGTAATCGGTAACCGACGTCAGTCACGCACCGAAGAACATGACCAACCCAACATGTACTGCTATCAAGCATGACCAATATGAAAGTAATACTAGCAGGCAGAACATGATAATAGAGTGCAAGAAAAACATAGCATGACGGTAATCACCGATCCACAAGCATGACCGAAATAACGACAACAGTAGCAAAACAATCATATAGTTATTAAAGATTCAAGTTGAAAACAAATGCTACTGCATGGCTATCATGCTAATGGTGGTTGTGGATTGCCTGGGATGAAGAAGGCACCAGGGAGAAGTGCGATGAAGCCGCGGAAAGATTTGCCGGAAACAGTTCTCTCTCGAAGGGGCTGTTTACATGCAAGGGCAAAAGGTTATTTTCGCAGTGTCAACCCATAGTGAAAATGAAACCAACAGAACGGGCTCGATGAGACGAAGAAGTGGGCTTTGGATTCACCTCAAACGGAGTTGCGAGCAAAAAGTTATAGCCCGCGAAGTTCAGGGATCAATCTATAAAAAGACCCTCTACGAACAGGCCCCTGAGCTGAAAAACATAAAGCGCATTTAGTTGAATATTCCTTCTCAGTAGGGAAAATGTATTTCTAGCCATAGTTAAATCGGAATACGCCTTTTCTTAAAGAAAGCGTATTTCCATCCGAACTAAGACCAAACTACGCTTTCACTAAACAAAAACGTATTTCAGCGAAACGCGTTTCCACTTATCTGACGTGGACGGAGGGGGTCAACGCGTGTGGCCGGCGGGTGGGGTCGGGAGAGACGCGGGGCCCGCTAGCAGGTCCTTCCTCTTCCTTGCGTGCCAGCCCGCGCCTAGCCGAGGGAGGAGGCCGCCCCGACGAGGCTCGCCGTTGACTCCGACCACCGTAGGCGGCGCCTGACCTATCAGAGCGCTCACGGGACGGAGCTGCAACGCCTGGTGGGGTCGTCTCTGCTGGCGAGCTCCGAAACGGGGGCGAACACGGCCGCGACGGAGGAGAGCTTCGGCCGCCGATGATCTAGGCGCTCCAGTCCATCCCAGGAGAAGGGGGAGGTGCAGGGAGGTCTGGATGCTCTGGGCTGTCTACTGGAGGTGGAAAGAAGGGGAGGAAGGCTTGGACTCGAGTGAATTTAGCCAAGCATGGCCGACGGCCATGGCGGCATGAGGCAGCGAGGAGAAGCTCTGGAGGCAAATGGATGTGCTGGGGAGGAGTAGTGGAGTGAGGGGGAGCTATTGGTGAGCTCGGGAGCGACCGAGGACGGCTATATATAGCCGGACGAGGGAGGTGACTGGGAGCAATGGAGTTGTCTGCGAGGTTTAGGTTAAGAAGTATTTTCATTCTAGTAACTTTGAGAAGATTTGGACCAAGATTTAATATAGTTGCTTTGCAACGGCCAAATCTGGTCCAAAAATGAGATTTGGATGATGCACTCACATGGTGATTCCACTTGAGCTCAAATTTGGCAAGGCTTAATGATTTGGCCATACTAAGATGCTGCAAAAATTTCATACCAATTGGACAAGCCAAAGTGGTACTTGCTTCACAAACATCTCCTCTGGACAGAAACATGCAAAACTTCTAGAGAAATATTGGCTTGGTGAAATGGTGCCAAATTTGGTGGAGAGACATTATTTGGGTAGGATAACCATCTAGTAATTTATTAGGAGTTTTGAAGCAATATAAATTATACTTGCTTCACAACCTGAAAATACTAACAGAAGCAAAGATTTGGTCCTGTGCTCACATAGACCAATGGATGGAGCTGAAATTTGGAGGAGTGTCATAATATTATCACATGAAGTAGTTTGCAAAATTTCAACTCATTTGGATAAACCTAGTTAGAACTTCCTTCACAAAGCCTTCCCTCAGACAAGAACTTTGAAAAATCACTGAGGACGTTTGGCTAGGCAAATAAAGTTTAATTTTGGCACATGTCAATTATTTGGATAGGAAAAGATGTGCCAAAAGTTTGGGGTTAAATGGTCAAAGATAAATAGCACTTGCTTCACAATGTGCCATTTAGGACATAATAGGAAATGAATTTATTGAGCATGATGATAAATATGGCCATGAAATATTTTGCCATATTTGAGGAATATATGACCCAAAAATTTATAAGAATTATTTGGGGATTTTTGGATGGGCAGAAATATAGGTTGCTTCACAACCTAGGGCAGATAGGGTTATTCCTTTAATAAATAAGGAATACTCCCGAGGAAAGGAAATTAGGGTTTGGTCAAGGATTTAAGTGACATGATCTTGGCAAGGTTTTGAGAATGATGAGCCACTTGGGAGAGGAAATGAAGATGATTTCCCAGGTGACAAGGCCACAAAACCACTCCAAAAAGAAAAACAGAGCAAAAACCAATTAAATTAAAAGAAAAAGAAAAGGGCCAAAAACCAGGCTGTTACAAACCTTCCCCCCTTAAAGAAATCTCGTCGTCGAGATTTGGTTGCTCAGGTTACAAGTATGACTTTAGGACACCGTTTCCAACTCGGATATCCCTTTTTCTTTATTTATTGTTCCCCAAGAATTTCATATGATTTTCTTCCCTTGCTCTGGGGTGGTTTGCTTCACCTTTCCCCAAATCCTGACAGGTCTTTTCTCATATACCAATTTCTTTTTACTGACGTTGATTCTCCATACCTGTGGTGATATCCAATGGATCTGAGCATAAATTTTCTTTGGTCCTGAAAACCTTTTTACTTCTGTCATGGGGTTGCTTAAAATAAATACAACGAGTCTCAACATGTAAATATTTGAGGTATGACACAACTGTAACTCCATACATTGTTATATTGCTCCTGATAAAAGGCAGTCGAATCATTGGTACCTATCTCATGCTCGAGCCAAAGGGGTAAATAAAAATAAATCAGTACCACCTATGAGCAGCCAGATCCCGTCAGAAGATGGCCATGATTAATTCTCAACATTTATTGAAACCAGAAGGCGACAGGGGCTGACAGATAATTGATTTTTCCTGACAGACTGACCGTCGGTGAGTATACCGGGTCTGAGCTGATTGTTTGGATTTTGATTTTCTCATTTTGTCGGTATACCCATTTATATTTTCCACCCTAACCATTCCAAGTGGCTCAGCGGGACATGAAATCCTTTTAAAACAGAGTAGGCCACTAAGGGTATGCCTTCATGGACCCATATGGAATTACGGCCTCCAACTGATTTGGGGTATCCGGACCTTGATGGTCATGCAAAAATCATCATACCTTTGCTGTCGGTCTCACCCTATGACGGTCATGATTTTCTTTGTGAGGATACCTTACTGGAATAACTTGGCCACACATGTCATTGATTCTTCGTATGACCAGGGACGTGATTAGTGCAATATTTTTGATATTATTCCCTGTGCCTGTTTTCTAAAATGGGTCTACACACATATGACATATACCGGGGTTTGTAGCTGTACGGAGCTCATTGCTGAGGCCAATCATACATGAAGGTGACAAGATTTTAGGACATCTCATTGTCAGTTGCGAGAATAATGACCTTGATGACCATTGTCAAGATTGTTGATTATGTGATGTCATCCCCAGATCTTGTAGATCCTTGTAATTCATGAGATGTATCTCTGCTTATTTTCCTTTGCCTGACTCATGAGGTTGTGGGATCTTTACTTTCCTTAGGTATATCTGCTGGATCCTTGTTGTATCTCGTATGAGTGATTCATATGATTGGGGATGCATGCTCACCATATGTGTAAGAACCATATGCAACCAAACACTTGATCCTTGAGGTAGTCATATGTTTCGACTGATTTGTGCTCCTGACAAAATTATTGCAAATCTGATCCTTGAAATGTACTGCCATCTATTGCCCACTCACCGCATAATTTCTGAGGACGGTGCAATACTGTGGTATTGATGTGGACTGAGTGACTTACGAAAGAAGCCATCCGAGTAGCTTGCTGAGGAAGACTCGTTAGCTTCTGCTTGATGCTTTAGTCTGGGTAGCATGCAGAAGAAGGCTCAATAGCTCACCCGAGAAGCTTGACCTGATTATTGTGCTGGAGAAGCCTGAGTTTCGTACTTGATAAGCTTCTCCTCGGGTTTGCTTGTTGAGAAAAATTCATTTCCGTCTATCAGAAGCTTTTACCGAGGTATCTTGCTGAGAAAGACAGGGTATCTTTGACCGGAAATTGTGCACATAGTAGGCTGAGGAAAATCAAGGAGACTTGCATCATAAATTTCTTCCGATAACGTGTGGAAGAAGACTGAATTTCTTACATCCCGAACTTCATACTAATATTCAGTCTGAAATCTACACACACGCCCATAATATTTTGGGGTTGATTATTTGCATGAGAAAATTTGTTTGACTTTTTTCCTTGAGCATATCACATTTTGACTTTATTTCGGATGATAACATATTTCAAGCATCATGCATGGCTGAGCCAAAGTTTTGTATATGATCCATACATTTGACTGAAAATGTACCGTTGATCTTGTACCTGACTTGTCTTGCTGCTGACTTGATCATTACTGTTGTGAGGATTTTGTACTGATGTAGACTTGAGTTATCAGTAATATTGTGAGGAGTGCACACTAATGCAAAATTGATTATCAGCCTCAACATCAGATATTCCCCATTTCACTACAGTCGGCTGAGAATTCCATTCTGTTTAGCTAAGGTTCCAAATATTTGAAATCCTTATCACTTCTTCGGGTTTGGTGTCAGTTGATGAGCAACTCTTTATAGGGGGGAAATAATGTAACACCGGGTGAAAGAACATGCGGTGCCCCCATGTTTGGTTTTCGTAATTGATGACAATCTCTATGGACTAATGGTTGCCTTGAGTTATATTTGAAGGTTTTGTCCATAGGCTTTTCTTGGAGTACATGTGTTGGTTTCAAGGAGATTTTGTGTCGACCAAGGTGCTATTCAAGGAATTATCCAAAGATTGGTCATTTCAGAGTTGAGCTTATTGCAAGCATGTCTTGAAGAAGAAGATTGTTTGATCATTCATGTTTACCTTCAAGACATCATCCAAATGAAAAGAGTTGGAAAGAATCAAGGTTGATCAAGACTAAGTCAAGAGTGAATCAAGTTGATCAACACACAAAGCATACAAGATGTACAGAGGGATCAAGTGATCCCATGGTATGGTAAGCATTGTCCATTACGCTTTGTGTACTAACCCATGGTCTTCGTGAGAGTTCTTTGTGGGGTTAGGTTGCGGTGTGCAAATTCAAGTGAAGCATCACGAAGAGATCAAATGCTTGAAGCTTGCTGTCCATTGTGGTGACAATGGACTTGTGAAGATGTGCGGAAGAGTCGCTCACCCATAGTGGAGTATGGGGGAGCAATTAACTAGTCTTCATCGAGCCAACACAATCAAGAAAGGTGGTCCAACTTGAGGGAGTCAAGATCATCATCATCTAGCTCAAGTGGATCATGTGCAAGGCAAAGGTTTGCCCTTGATAGGTTTTCTATTTTACCGGTCTCATGATGGTAGTTGGGAGACCGGGTTATAGGATCGATTGTCGTACTATCAAGGGGGGCTCTCAAGTGAGTAGCTTGATTGTATCATTCATCGAGAGCTCAAACCATTGCATCCTTGCATCATGTTTCTTGGTTCTTGTTTGGTTCTCTTTGTGAGTCTTAGAGCTTATGGTCATCCTGATGACAAGCTTGAGTTCATCGAAAACGGAGTTTGCATGCGTCTTCTATGATGTTTTCGGTGTTGGATGTTTTACCGGTCTTTTCCGAGAAAGGGTTCTCACCATTTTATTTTGGGCCTTTTCTCATTTGCTTCTTATTGCTATTTCTTTCAAGATTGTGTTAGCCCTTGTCGCTAGCTTTCCAACAAACTTGGTTTCGTCGAATTCGGAGTCCATTTGCAGAAGTTGTGGTAGTTTTGGTGTTCTGAAAAGGCTGCAGCAGTACTACCGCGGATAGGAGCGGATGTAATTTTTTACTACCGCTCTTGGGATCGGTACTACCGCTTGGAGCAGTACTACCGCGGCTAGTTCCGCTCGGGACCAAAAACTCGTCACAAGTCCAACGGTGGTAGGCACGGATGTAATTTTTTAGTACCGCTCGCAAGCAGTAGTACCGCTACCCTTAGCAGTAGTACCGCTACCCCTAGCGGTAGTACCGTGAGGTCAAGCGGTACTACCGCTCCGACGGTTCTTTTGGCTTTTATGCTTCCTCGTTGTTGTGTTTCAAAGGGCTACTACCGCCCTAGCGGTAGTACCGCTCCTTGGAGTGGTAGTACTACTCGGTGCGGGCTGTGAGCATAACGGTTGGATTTTCCCCACCTTTAAAAGGGGGTCTTCTTCCCCAATGAACTTTATCCTTTGAGCTCGTGTTCTTCCCCCATTGTTGACCTTCTTCGAGCTTGCTAACTCTCAATCCCTCCAATGATTCTTGCTAGTTCTTGAGGGAAAAGAGAGAGGAGATCTAGATCCGCGTTTCCACCAATCACTTTCTCCTCTAAGTGAGGGGAACCCCTTGGATCTAGATCTTGGAGTTCTTCGTGTTCTTCTTTCGTTCTTCCTCTCATTTTCCTCCCTAGCATTAGTTGCTTTGGTGGGATTTGGGAGAGAAGGACTTGGGCACTCTGTGTGCCCTTGCCATTGCATTTGGTGCATCGATTTGAGTTCTCCATGGTGATACGTGGAAGTGAAGTTTGAGAAGCTTATTACTCTTGGGTGTTTGGACACCCTAGAGCTTGTTCCTCTTGGGTGCCTTGGCGCCGTAGACGGTTGGTGTTGTTCGGAGCTCAATCATTGTGGTGTAAAGCTCCGGGCAAGCGTCGGGGTCTCCAATTAGGTTGTGGAGATCGGCCCGGGCAATTTGACGGGTTTTGGTGACCACCCCAAGGGTTGCCAAAGTGTACGGGTTCAGTGACCGCCCCCAAGGGTTGCCATTTGTACGGGTTCGGTGACTACCCACAAGGGTCCCTTAGTGGAATCACGATATCTTGCATTGTGCGAGGGCGTGAGGATTACGGTGACCCTAGTGGCTTCTTGGGGAGCATTGTGCCTCCACACCGCTCCAAACAGAGATTAGCATCCGCAAGGGTGTGAACTTTAGGATACATCGTCGTCTCCACATGCCTCGGTTATCTCTTACCCGAGCTCTTTACTTCTGCACTTTACCTTGTGATAGCCATATTGTTTCTTGTCGTATATCTTGCTATCACCTAGTAGTTTATCTTGCTTAGCCTAAGTTGTTGGTGCACATAGGTGAGCCTTGTTGTTGTAGGTTTTGTGCTTGACAAATTAACCGCTAGGTTTATTCAGCATTTGTTCAAGCCTAAACCGTAATTATTTTAAAGCGCCTATTCACCCCCCTCTATGCGACATCCACAATCTTTCAATTGGTATTAGAGCCTCGTCTCTCTTTATAGGGCTTAACCGCCTAGAGATTAAGGATGTCGACTAGGGGTTTAGGATTCTCTGACACTCTTAGTTTCGATGGCACAAATTTTGATGTTTGGGTAATTCACATGCTTAATCTCTTTAGGGTCATGGACCCTAATTTAGAGCGAATTGCAGATATGGGTTTTTCTCCTCCAAAGAATCTATAAAGATTATCTTTAGAGGATGAGAAAAACTCTTATCTCAATGCTCAAGCTTCTAATGTGCTTTTTGATGCTTTGAGCAATGTAGTTATATTTCAACTCATGCCGTTTCGGGATGCTCATGAGTTGTGGACAAATCTTTAAGGAAAATATGGCGTGTCCGAGATTTGTGGAGATGATTGTCCTCCTTCCACCTCCGGTCGTATAGTTTTCTCAACTTCTTCTACTTCACCTACATGTGGTTTGCCACAAGGTAATGATATGGTGAGTAGTGGTGTTCATTGCAATGATTATAGTGAGCTTATTATTGATGATCCTTCATCACTTTATTATTGCAATGCTTCACCTTTGGACTTTAACACTTCGAGCACTCTAAATGTTTTACATGCTTGTGTTAAAAGTTCTTGCATATCTTGTAGAAATTGCTTGCTCAAATCTCATGATGATATGCTTGCTATGTCTTGTTGCCATGATAAAATGTATCTATTTCCTCGAGTTATTGTGCTAACAATGTAGAGGAAACCCAACACTCCATGGAACAAGATGTGGTCTTGAACGGTGCTTCAAGGGATCCTACATCATCATCGATTGCTTTTTGCCTTATGGCCAAGGCTTCAAAGGTATCTCCCACTTTGAATCCCAATATATCTTGTGATAATATTGATGATGGCAAGAGTGATGATGATGTCGATTATGATGAAGAGAATGATGATGTTGCCTCCTTAAAAGTTAAGGGGGAAATAATTTTTAAAGCTCTTCTTAAGAATAAAATTGCTCGTTCCAACTTCATGGAAATCATGTCTATTGCTATTGAGGGCAAGAAATATATTGATGAGTTGGAATCTCGTCTTGAGGAGCATGAGGTCACCATTGATAAAATGGAAGGTCATGAGCGTGATTATGCTAATGAGATTGCGGACCTCTCTCAAGCTCTTGAACTTGAACAAACCACCAAGGAATCTCTTAAGGAGACTTTTGCTCTAGAGTTATCTAGAGTGAAGGAATCTCATGATAGAGCTCTTGAGGTGGCCAATGTTTTTGAAACAAAAAAATGCTAAGCTTGAAGTTGCTCATGCTGGACTCCTTGAGGATTTTGAGCACCTCGAAAATGGCTCAAGGGTCATCAAGGGTGAGCTCATCAAACTCACCGAGTCTCATGCTCAACTTGAAGCTTCTTATTTAAAAGAGCTTGCCAAGTTGCCTTCTCCTCTTGTTGTTAATGATGATGCTTGTGCTACTAACTCCATTTCTTGTGAAGCATCCATTTTAAAGGAGAATGTTTAGCTAAGGGCTCAACTTGAGTTGCTATCTAGCAATTATGGGAAATTGGAAGAAAGTCATGAAAAGCTTTCTAGCTCTCATGATGATCTTCTTGTATCCCATAATGTGCTAAAAATAGCTCATGAGGCTATGATTGCTAAGGTAACATCTAGTGAACCTCATGTGGACATTAGCACTACTTTTAGTCAAAATGCTATATTGCCTTGTGCTAGTCCTCATAATTCGTCTATGCATAACATTGGTACATCTTGTGATGAATTGCTTTCCTTGCCTTGTTGCTCCAATGATGAAGCTTATACTTGCTCTAGTACTTGTGTTGAGACTAACCATGTAGAGGAAATCAAATAGCTCAAGGCCCAAGCCACTTCTTTGAAGAAATACTTGGAAAAGTGTCATGAAGGGAAGTCCACACTCAACAATATCTTGAGTGTGCAAAAATCCCCCAATGACAAAGGTGGACTTGGATTCAACTCCAACAAGAAGAAGAAGTCCATGATGAACAAGAAGAAGGGCCAAGAACACGTCAAGAATTTGGCCAAGAATATTTGCTTCAAGTGCAAAATTGAAGGGCACCATGTTAGATCTTGCCCATTGAAGAAGAAGGCCATTAGTGACAAGCAACAAGGGAAGCGGCTACAAGTGCATTCTCATGCTCGACCTCAAGTTGAAGAAAGGGCTCTTCCCAAGAAGACTCGAGCTAATGCTTCTCAAGTTGAGAAATCAAGTGAGAAGAAAGTGAAGAGTAGACATTGCTACCTATGTCGTGAAAAAGGTCATGTCGCTTCTTCATGCACGAATGGTACCTTATCCAACCCTATTCTAATTGATGATATCATTCTCTTGGGAAGGATAAGGTTGGCAATGTGTTTGCCAAATTTGTTGGTACTCAAAGTGGTGTCAAGAAAAGAACCATTTGGGTATCCAAGCCTATTGTGACTAACCTCTTAGGACCCAACTTGGTTGGGGACCAACTAGCTCATACTTGATCAATAGGTGTTGATGGAGGTCATTGGAGACTTGGCTACATTATGAAGAATTAAGGGGACTTCATCATTCTTATTTTCTCAAGCCAAGTCAATTGGGTTATCAAGTTTCTATCTTATATCCAATGTGCCTCTTTGCGGTAACTTGTACTTAAATTGTTTACATTGAAAGTTACTTGCCCCTTTGCATGTTTTGGTTTTGTTCCTTGCATGTGTTTGTATGTGTTGTGTCTCCAAATTGCTTATCTTGAGTAATCAAGTTTATGTATGTTGGTTTGCACTTCATGTACATGTGTGTCGTACATTGAGCCTTTGTTCATCTTGTTTGTATCTTAGTTGGCTCTTGTGAGAGATTAATGGAATATCCCATTATGGGGGAGTGATGTGCTTTGTGCACCTCACAATCCTATAAATGTGTGTACATGAGTAATACCATCTAGTATTGATATTTCAAGATTATCTAGTCGCCATGTGGTATGTCTTCTCATGAGAAATTCAAATTCTAAATAGTCCTTTAATTATCTCTTGTTGGATTCTCTTATTGCCTCTTGTTAAGTTTTTATTGGTATAACATTATGGGGGAGTAATATGCTATGTGCATATTACAAGCCTAGAAAATGTGTACATTTGAGATATTGTCACCTAGAGTTGATATTATAAATTATCTTGTTCCTAGGTGGCATGTTAGCTCTACAAGTTACAATTTGCCTTTTGTTTGGTGTGAAGATGATGTCGGATATCCTTGCTATCTACCATCGGGAATTATTTCCATTTACTTCTTGTCTTTTGACAATTGGTACTCACTTTTGTGGTAGAATTTATTGATCATCTTTACATTGGATTTTGCTTTTTATTTGCCTTTTTCTCTTGCCAAGGATTGTATCTACTCCCTTTGTCTTCCATACCACTTGTGGATCTTGTTTATTTCTTGACCTTGTCTAGTGTTTTCTAGATATAGTGAAAGTGGTGATCCCACCTTCTGCATTTTGTATTCAAATGCAAATTCTCTATAATGCACTAGTCTTGGGGGAGCTATCCTATTCTCTATAAAGCACTCATATTGTGATCCTTATCAAGTGTGTGTTTGTGGAAGGCAAGCCGTTTCTTTTGGTACTTTGTGCCATTATGAAACTTTTTAGATGGCTTGGTTTGTTTGGAACAATTCTCTCTTTTGGGAGTTTGACATCTTTATTTTTGTGTGTATCAATGGATATCTCATTCCTTGATGTATCTTTCAATTGATATCTTTCAAGTGATGAGTTATTCATTTGGTATCTTTTCTTTTCTTGGTATTTCTTTGTCATTTGGTATCGGATCTTGAAAGTCTTGAGCATGCATATTAACTTCATGTAGTATCTTTGGCGTGCTTTCTTTCTTTGAGCTAATATATAGGGGAAACTCCACCAAGTCTCAACTTGGATGAGATATGCATGAAATTCATTTTCGTATCTATATGCACATTTTTATGTGGAGTTTTCCTATGTATTGTTGGTTCTCTAACTCTTTGGTCCCAATGAGTTTGGGTACCATTTTGTTTGTGTTGTTGTTCTAGGAACAATTGGAGACACATTGGATGCTCGGCTCACTCACAAGGAAGGTGTTGTCATCATGTGCTTATTGGAGTCGAGCTAGGGTGATCAATGAACTACTATCTACCTTCAATTGGTATCTACCATATCCTTCCAATGTTAACTCGGTAACAAGTATCTTCATATTCTTCATGCACACATTTCTTGCATCAACCTTGTGTAGGTTGTATCATGGCATGTTATTCATTCATTCTTGTGATACTTGTTCCCTTTCTCAAAGCATCCCAACAATGATCTCTTGTTGCTAGTTGTGATGTCTTTGATGGGTGTGTGGTAGGAATTCATTTATATACTATAAGACCATATCTAGACATGTGCTATGCTTCCAAGCAAATATCTTATTGGTATATGTATGACCTCCCTTTGGATATCTTGTTCCTCGTGTTGTAACTATTTCGGTTGTACATCCTTCTTTGTAGATATATATCATCATGATTTTGTCTACCTAGAATCTTATACACTTGAGAGAAGTTGCATATCTAGTTGATATCCTTTCTTTCACGTCCACCTTGTCTTTCTTATGTTATTTATTTGGTGGCTCCGTGAAAGCTTTTGCCTTGAGTGCGTGTCTTTTATCGTTGCATCTTGATGCACTCTTGTGTGGTGAAGATTATTTTCCTCATTCTTATCTTTACGAGGCTTTTGCCATCTTAATTGGTATCCCTCATCTTGATGAGGCCTTCATCCTCTATCTTCACCATGGGTTGTCACAAGCATAGGTTCTTTATATGCTTATTAGTAAGCTTGTGAACCCATTTGCTAGTTGTGTGTGGGAACGATAGGCCTTGCACTGTGTGCCTCATTCTTTCAAGACTTTATTGATGCTTAATGCTCATCCGTACATTAGTCTTCTCAAGTGCATTGCCTTGACTCACACACATCATTTTGGTTGAGCCCATTCTTAAGTTGCCTCTTTTACTTGTTGCTCAACCATGTGTTTGTTGCAAGTACTAGGCTTGGTTTCCTATATGCTCACTTGCACTTGTTGTAAGTTTCTATTGATTTTGGGGGAGCTATGATCCTATTTTGTGCACTTTGTATCCAAATACAAATATTCTTATGTGTGCACAAATCATGGGGAGCCTCTCTAGTTTCTTTAGAACACTCCTATGCTCATATCATAATATCCTTTTTTTTCTTGTGGCTCGTAGGATCTTTGGTCTAGTTGGTTCAATTGATATCCTTTGATTGCTTGCTTCAATTGGTATCTTTTGATCGCTTGATTTCTTGCGTCTCTCTTTGTTATGTCCTTGTGGCATATCTTCCTTTAGAAATCTTGGTGCCTCAATATAGTTGGTCTTCCTCCAAGTATTACCGTTGGATATGTGTATTGCATTCCACTCTCTTGTTGAGAAATACGCAATTTATATTGGCCTTCTAAGCTTTTCGCCCATTTTGGCAATCGATGCCAATGGGGGAGAAGTTTAAAAGAGTTTTGTGGAGAAGTCTTCAGAGTTTTCTCCTTGCTTTGGTTTTGTTCCTAAGCATTTGCATCTCATACGCATGCATTATTGGTTGTTGCATTGCTTGGTGATGCATAATTCCATGTATAAACTCTCTTGAAAGTGATTGTCATCAATTACCAAAATGGGGGAGATTCAAAGAACATGCGGTGCCCCCATGTTTGGTTTTGGTAATTGCTGACAATCTCTATGGACTAATGGTTGCCTTGAGTTATATTTGAAGGTTTTGTACATAGGCTTTTCTTGGAGTACATGTGTTGGTTTCAAGGAGAGTTTGTGTCGACCATGGTGCTATTCAAGGAATTATCCAAAGATTGGTCATTTGAGAGTTGAGCTTATTGCAAGCATGTCTTGAAGAAGAAGATTATTTGATCATTCATGTTTACCTTCAAGACATCATCCAAATGAAGAGAGTTGGAAAGAATCAAGGTTGATCAAGACTAAGTCAAGAGTGAATCAAGTTGATCAACACACAAAGCGTACAAGATGTATAGAGGGATCAAGTGATCCCATGGTATGGTAAGCATTGCCCATTACGCTTTGTGTACTAACCCATGGTCTTCGTGAGAGTTCTTTGTGGGGTTAGGTTGTAGTGTGCAAATTCAAGTGAAGCATCACAAAGAGATCAAATGCTTGAAGCTTGCCGTCCATTGTGGTGACAATGGACTTGTGAATACGTGCGGAAGAGTGGCTCACCCATAGTGGAGTATGGGGGAGCAATCAACTAGTCTTCATCGAGCCAACGCAATCAAGAAAGGTGGTCCAACTTGAGGGAGTCAAGATCGTCATCATCTAGCTCAAGTGGATCATGTGCAAGGCAAAGGTTTGCCCTTGATAGGTTTTCTATTTTACTGGTCTCATGATGGTAATTGGGAGACCGGTTTATAGGATCGATTGTCGTACTATCAAGGGGGGCTCTCAAGTGAGTAGCTTGATCGTATCGTTTGTCGAGAGCTCAAACCATTGCATCCTTGCATCATGTTTCTTGGTTCTTGTTTTGTTCTCTTTGTGAGTCTTAGAGCTTATGGTCATCTTGATGACAAGCTTGAGTTCATCGAAAACGGAGTTTGCATGCGTCTTCTATGATGTTTTCGGTGTTGGAGGTTTTACCGGTCTTTTCCGAGAAAGGGTTCTCACCATTTTCTTTTGGGCCTTTTCTCATTTGCTTCTTATTGGTAATTCTTTCAATATTGTGTTAGCCCTTGTCGCTAGCTTTCCAACAAACTTGGTTTCATCGAATTCGGAGTCCGTTTGCATAAGTTGTGGTAGTTTTGGTGTTTTGAAAAGGCTGCAGCAGTACTACCGCAGATAGGAGCGGATGTAATTTTTTACTACCGCTTGGAGCAGTACTACCGCGGCTACTTCCGCTCGGGACCAAAAACTCGTCACAAGTCCAGTGGTGGTAGGCACGGAAGTAATTTTTTAGTACCGCTCGCAAGCAGTAGTACCGCTACCCTTAGCAATAGTACCGCTACCCCTAGCGGTAGTACCATGAGGTCAAGTGGTACTACCACTCCGACGGCTCTTCTTGCTTTTATGCCTACTCGTTGTTGTGTTTCAAAGGGCTTCTACCGCCCTAGCGGTAGTACCGCTCCTTGGCGCGGCAGTACCGCTAGGTGCGGGCTGTGAGCATAACGGTTGGATTTTTCCCCACCTTTAAAAGGGGGTCTTCTTCCCTAGTGAACTATATCCTTTGAGCTTGTGTTCTTCCCCCATTGTTGACCTTCTTCGAGCTTGCTAACTCTCAATCCCTCCAATGATTCTTGCTAGTTCTTGAGGGAAAAGAGAGAGGAGATCTAGATCCGCGTTTCCACCAATCACTTTCTCCTCTAAGTGAGGGGAACCCCTTGGATCTAGATCTTGGAGTTCTTCGTGTTCTTCTTTCGTTCTTCCTCTCATTTTCCTCCCTGGCATTAGTTGCTTTGGTGGGATTTGGGAGAGAAGGACTTGGGCACTCTGTGTGCCCTTGCCATTGCATTTGGTGCATCGGTTTGAGTTCTCCACGGTGATACGTGGAAGTGAAGTTTGAGAAGTTTATTACTCTTGGGTGCTTGGACACCCTAGAGCTTGTTCCTCTTGGGTGCCTTGGCGCCCTAGACGGTTGGTGTTGTTCGGAGCTCAGTCATTGTGGTGTAAAGCTCCAGGCAAGCGTCGGGGTCTCCAATTAGGTTGTGGAGATCGCCCCGAGCAATTTGACGGGTTTTGGTGACCGCCCCAAGGGTTGCCAAAGTGTACGGGTTCGGTGACCTCCCCCAAGGGTTGCCATTTGTACGGGTTCGATGACCGCCCACAAGGGTTCCTTAGTGGAATCACGGCATCTTGCATTGTGCGAGGGCGTGAGGAGATTACGGTGGCCCTAGTGGCTTCTTGGGGAGCATTGTGCCTCCACACCACTCCAAACGGAGATTAGCATCCGCAGTGGTGTGAACTTCGGGATACATCGTCGTCTCCGCATGCCTCGGTTATCTCTTACCCGAGCTCTTTACTTATGCACTTTACCTTGTGATAGCCATATTGTTTCTTGTCATATATCTTGCTATCACCTAGTAGTTTATCTTGCTTAGACTAAGTTGTTAGTGCACATAGGTGAGCCTAGTTGTTGTAGGTTTTGTGCTTGACAAATTAACTGCTAGGTTTATTCCGCATTTGTTCAAGCCTAAACCGTAATTATTTTAAAGCACCTGTTCACCCCCTCTAGGCGACATCCACGATCTTTCACCGGGGCCCAAAAATAAAGAAGCAAAAGAAAACACAACTAAACAAAAGCACACAACAACAATCAATTCACACACAATCAATGTCACATAGTACTGCTAGTCACACAATATGTAGGCCTACTTAAGCACACAAATCTCGCGGGATCTCTGGTTCTACGATCTAGCATGCTGTGACGAGGTGCACGAGGACGAATAAATGTGTGGAAGAATTGGTGTAAACAGCACTACACCAAGTGTTAGCTTAGCCAGGTAACAACCTGGACGAGCTCAGAGGCGAGGACGCACTCGGTAATCATATAGTGGGACACAAATGTCGCTGCCACATTTTTATCAAGCGGACGGAAAAATATCCGCACTCTGCAAGAAATAAGGATAGCGGGGAAACTGAGTCTGCTGGCATTACCCTTTTCTTGATAACTAAGATCATTAAGGGTTGCCAACGTGACAAAATGAAGAGAGGTTCGGGATAGAAGCATGTCCATCACCGAAATGATAGGCGGGGCTGAAAGGAGGACATCGGCGTGATACCTGAGCACCATTTCTGCAAACAGTGTCGAGATCACTTGGCATCACTCTGCTGGGACAGAAATGACACCAAACACCGAAGAACGAGCAAGAAAAGAAAACTGGAGAAATGCAACGGCTGAGCTGTAGTGGATTCGAACCGATGCCAGCTACACTCACCAGGTAAGCCATTAGCAACAAATACTAAGGCTATATGCATGCTATGCAACAAACAAATGCAGCAACCAAATGCAATAAACAAGCCAGATTTTAAACTACTGATTTCTACCGGTTTCTACCACTCACGTTGACTAGGGCGTCCTACAGCCAGACCTTCTCTGATACCAAGCCTGTGGCACCCTGGCTCAGAGAAACCAAAACGCCCCGTATTCTAGCCCAGAGATCGAGGAGAAGTCTTCTAGAATACGGCACTGCTTAGCATAGAACAAACCAACTTTCTATTATTACATGAATATGAATACAAGGTCTCCGATATTACAAGGAATAATATCGGCACAGTGACACTATGCCATCGGCACAATAACATCGGCAGCAGAACAACTTGAAGCAGCGGAACAGCGACGACGGTGATGAACTCCACTCCGCAGGGACTTTGGCTAGAACGCTTATCCTATCTCGCACGAACAGAAACCACGACAAGCAATCAAGCAATCACGACATGACCTGCAAACTGGCATGACACGCCTGGTTAGTACATTGAATGTACTTACAAGCTCACAATAACCAGAAGCATTCAAGACAAACAACAGCATGGCAGATTAACCAGTAATTTATCATGAGATCATCAAAATAACATGGCACGAACCACATGAACATGATACGGCTGGAACAATATGAGCATGGCATATAAATCTGACGATACTAGCATGCAACATGATGACACTGTATGCACCATTTATTCTGCTCGGGTTACCTCGTAACCATAACGGGCATCACTTACCAACCTCGGACATCACATGATCATCTCAGGATCAAATCAAGCTTGGTATAAACAATACGGTAGTAATCATTAAATGACCACAAGGAGCTTGATCTTTACCCATGATTCTCGCACAACATCATGAATATCCAACAACTCGGTATCCTCGATACCACGGTGATCATTCACGGATCACAAACGGAACCACTCTGGGCTCAACGGGTTACCTCATAACCAAACGGTGATCATTCACGGATCACATACGGAACCACTCTGGGATCAACGGGTTACCTCGTAACCAAACGATGATCATTCATGGATCACATACGGAATCACTCCGGGCTCAATGGGTTACCTCATAACCAAACGGTGATCATCCACGGATCACATAACCAACTTATCTCATCATCGAACCGTGGTTGGTTGTTATTAAGCACATCATTAATATTATTACTGTTCACTCACAGTGTGACCGACACGAACTGGGCCCTTATCTGTGGGCGCGGCTGTCGATGGATTTAATATACACTCTGCAAAGATTAGTACACTGTACCCACACTACGGAACCCATGGCCTCGCACTCCCATTCAGGTGGACCAACGGCGTTCCGACAAAACCGTCCTACTGCCATGACACTCTCCCGGCCACTCCGACCAACTCCCCTTTGGGCTAAGTCCTGGGTGGCCCCGTGCCTACCAAAGACACCAAAGGCCACCGTCGTGGCAAAACGGCCACCATCGTGGCAAAACGGTCCCAAACGGGGACAACGATACATATAACAACAACGGGAACACAAGGCTTATGTCCGCCTATCTGATCAGGGTAGCGCGCGCCCATAACCTTCCCTCGTTGGAGGCACCGGCGAGAGGCACGACAATAGACCCAGTTAGGACCTTCCCATAAAGGTAAGCGTGGTTGCATTGGTCAGCTCGATATGGTGGCACCATGACTCAGCCAACAGTTGTTCAAGTTCAATTTAATACAGTTAAACTTGAATGCAATATGCTGAGCCATGATAAAATAACATGATGCAATTACAATGCATGAGCATGATATCAACATAAGCACGGGGTGCAACATAACTATCCACCATGTCAATAAAGAATCATATCCAACTGAGCATAGCATAATGACGAGCATGAATATTACAAGTACAACACTACTCATAGCATAACATGACCACTAGCATCAACCATAAATACCATGCAAGAACTCATCAATAACATTACTGAGTAAACACTTAACCAACTAACAGCAAAGGAACAATGCATATTAACGGTAATCGGTAACCGACGTCAGTCACGCACCGAAGAATATGACCAACCCAACATGTACTGCTATCAAGCATGACCAATATGAAAGTAATACTAGTAGGTAGAACATGATAACAGAGTGCAAGAAAAACATAGCATGACGGTAATCATCGATCCACAAGCATGACCGAAATAACGACAACAGTAGCAAAACAATCATACAATCATTAAAGATTCAAGTTGAAAACCAATGCTATTGCATGGCTATCATGCAAATGGTGGTTGTGGCTTGCCTAGGGATGAAGAAGGCACCGGGGAGAAGTGCAGTGAAGCCGCGAAAAGATTTGCCGGAAACAGTTCTCTCTCGGAGGGTCTGTTTACGTGCAAGGGCAAAAAGGTCACTTTCACAGTGTCAAACCATAGTGAAAATGAAACAAACAGAATGGGCTCAACGAGACGAACAAGTGGGCTTTGGTTCACCTCAAACGGAGTTGCGAGCAAAAAGTTATAGCCCGACGAAGTTCAGGGACCAATCCATAAAAAGACCCTCTACGAACAGGCCCCTGAGCTGAAAAATAGAAAGCGCATTTAGTTGAATACGCCTTTTCAGCATGGAAAACATATTTCTAGCCGTAGTTAAATCGGAATACGCCTTCTCTTAAAGAAAGTGTATTTCCAACCAAACAAAGACCAAAGTACGCTTTCACTAAAGAAAACGTATTTTAGCGAAACGCGTTTCCACTTATCTGACGTGGACAGAGGGGGTCAACATGTGTGGCTGGCAGGTGGGGTCAGGAGAGACACGGGGCCCGTTGGCAGGTCCTTCCTCTTCCTCGCGTGCCTGCCCGCGCCTGGCCGAGGGAGGAGGCCGCCCCGACAAGGCTCGCTGGCGACTCCGACCACCATAGGCGGCGCCCGACCTACCGGAGCGCTCAGGGGACGGAGCTGCAGGGCCTAGTGGGGGTCGTCTCCGCTGGGGAGCTCTTAAATGGGGGGAACACGGCCGCGGCGGGGGAGAGCTTCGGCCACCGGTGATCTTGGCGCTCCAGTCCATCCGAGGAGAAGGGGAAGGTGTGGGGAGGCTCTGGATGCTCCGGGCTGTCTACTGGAGGTGGAAAGAAGGGGAGGAAGGCTCAGACTCGAGTGAATTTAGCTGAGAAGGCCGGCGGCCATGGCGGCATAAGGCAGTGAGGAGAAGCTTTGGAGGCAAATGGATGGGCTGGGGAGGAGTAGTGGAGTGAGGGGGAGCGGTTGGTGAGCTCGGGAGCGACCGGGGACGGCTATATATAGCCGGACGAGGGACGTGATTGGGAGCAATGGAGTTGTCTGCGAGGTTTAGGTTAAGAAGGATTTTCATCCTGGTAAGTTTGCGAAGATTTGGACCAAGATTTAATATAGTTGCTTTGCAACAGCCAAATCTGGTCTGGAAATGAGATTTGGATGATGCACTCACATGGTGATGCTGAGCTCACATTTAGCAAGGCTTAGTGATTTGGCTATACTAAGATGCTGTAAAAAGTTCATACCAATTGGACAAGCCAAAGTGGTACTTGCTTCACAAACATCTCCTTTGGACAGAAACTTGCAAAAATTCTAGAGAAATATTGGCTAGGTGAAATGGTGCCAAATTTGGTGGAGAGAAGTTATTTGGGTAGGAGAACCATCTGGTAATGTATCAGGAGTTTTGAAGCAATATAAATTATACTTGCTTCACAACCTGAAAATATTAACAGAAGCAAAGATTTGGTCCTGTGCTCACATAGATCAAGGGATGGATGTGAAATTTGGAGGAGTGTCATAATATGAGCACATGAAGTAGTGTGTAAAATTTCAACTCATTTGGGTAACCCTAGCTAGCACTTCCTTCACAAAGGCTTCCCTCAGACAGGAACTTTGAAAAATCACTGAGGACGTTTGGGTAGGCAAATAAAGTTGAATTTTGGCACAGGTCAATTATTGGACAGGAAAATATGTCCAAAAAGTTTGGGGTCAAATTGGCAAAGATAAATAGCACTTGCTTCACAATGTGCCATTTAGGACATAATAGGAAATGAATTTGTTCAGCATGAGGAGAAATATGGCCAATGAAATATTTTGCCATATTTGAGGAAGATATGGCCCAAAACATTTATAAGAATTATTTGGGGATTTTTGGATGGGCAGAAATATAGGTTGCTTCACAACCTAGGGCAGATAGGGTTATTCCTTTAATAGAAAAAGGAATATTCCCGAGGAAAGGAAATTAGGGTTTGGTCAAGGAGTTAAGTGACATGATCTTGGCAAGGTTTTGAGAATGATGAGCCATTTGGGAGAGTAAATGAAGATGATTTCCCAGGTGACAAGGCCACAGAACCACTCCAAAAAGAAAAACAGAGCAAAAACCAATTAAATTAAAAGAAAAAGAAAAGGGCCAAAAACCAGGCTGTTACACCCTGCCGGGACCCTTTTCATAGTAGGTGAAGCAACCTTGGATCTCTTGCTAGTGGAACTCTCTGGCAGGTCGTCAACAGGCGTGGCGCACTCCGGAGAGGCGCGCTTCCCGGAGTCCTTGCCGGCATCCCTGCTAGCTTTCTTCCCCTTCTTTGTTTCCTTGGTGGGAGCTAGGGTTTCTGTGGCCTCAGCTGCTACCATGTCCTGATGCATCTTGTCCACACATATAACTGCATCTTTCTTATCTGACGGAATGGAAATAATCCCCATTGGTCCTGACATCTTCAAGGTGTCATAGGCATAATGAGATGCTGCCATGAATTTTGCCAGAGCTGGACGACCAAGAATCCCATTGTAAGGCAAAGGAAGTTCAACAACATGAAACACGACTCTCTTAGTTTGATAATTCAGTTCCCCGCCAAATGTCGCTGGTAGTGTAACCTTCCCCTTGGGCTGGCTCCTACCAGGGTTGATCCCTTGGAACGTACTCGTAGCCTTGAGTTCCTCATTAGGGATCTGCAGCTTGCCAACCACTTTGGGGGAGATTAAGTTTAACCCAGCCCCGCCTTCAACTAGCGTCTTTGTTACTTTGAGGTTACAGATTGTTGGGGAAACCAACAATGGTAAACACCCAACCACAGTAGTGCGGTCAGGGTGATCCTCCTCGTCAAAGATGATAGGCGCGTGGGACCATTTAAGTGGCCTTTGGGAGTCTTCGGTCGGCTCCACAACATTGACCTCACGCGCCCATTGCTTGAGCCGCCGGTGAGAGGTGTGGAAAGATGCACCCCATCAATACACATGGCTTTGGTTGCCTTTTGGGATTCTTGTTCGCTGGTATCTTCTTTATCCTCTTCATCACTCCCATCATCTCCTTCTTTCTTTTCACGGCCTCTAGCGGGTTTTTTCCTTCTGCTGCGGGGCCTTGCCACGGTGGCCTCCTCTACCCCCATGGCCTTTCCCTCCAACACCCTCTTGGCCTCTATCCCTGTCACGCTTCTCATATTCAACCTTTTGCTTCTTAACAAGCTGCTCAACTTGGTGGCACTCTTGGAGATCATGGCCTTTGTGCGGTGGATCTTGCAGTATCACCCGTTAGATTGTCTGGTTTTCTCTGCTGCCGCTGCCTCCTGACAATCAGCGCATGTGGCAGCTCCCTTGTCGGGGGCCTCGATTTTGGCCTTCTTGCAAGCACTAAGATCACCAGAGCTCTCAACGACCAACACTGCTTTCTCTTTGTGCTTCCTATTACGCCTCTCGTTTCTCCTCCTCGGGTTGGTGGCACCGTCATCATCATCTGAATCAATCTCAACGCCAGCCTCCTCTCCGGAGAGTCACCTTCCTTCTTCGGCCCGAGCACACTTATCCGCCAAGGTGTACAACTCCTTGACAGTCTTGGGCAGCCGGACATTCATTTTGGCTGGCATCCTCCTATTGCGCATGTTCGAATGGAGCGCGACAATCGTGGCTGCTGGGTGTATGTCTGGAATGTTACAGTGTACTCAAGTGAACCTCTGTATATATTTATGCAGGCCCCACTTCCTTCTGCGAAAGGACTTGCAAGTCACTAGGTTGTCCAGGCTCTTGGTGGCCACCTGTGAAGGCGCCAACAAACTCATTGCACAAGTCAACCCATGATGAAATAGAGTTTTCTGGCAGGTGCATGAGCCATGATCTCACATTTGGCTTGAGCGCCAAAGGGAAATAGTTGGCAAGCACCTTCTCATATCTGCCCGGTGGCTTGAACGGCAATCGTGTAGATTCCCAAGAACTCTACCGGGTTTAATTTTCCATCATATTTCTCCAGCAGTTCAGGCTTGAAGGCTCGGGCAGATGGCCAGCGGACCTGCCGCAGCTCACGAGTGAAGGCAGAGCACCCAACCTCGTAAGGCAAGTACCCGCTAACACTGGGCGCGGGTTCGTCAACATTTGGGCCATTGCATCTATTGGTTTGATGGTGTGCCTCCCGGCGTCCCTCTATGGTGATGCGCGCGTCCTCCTTCCGCCGGTCTTCTAGAACCCGCCGCTGGTCCTGGAGGGGTTGCGGGCCAGACGAAGCCATCGACGTCTCATTGAGCTCGTCGACATGTTGAGTTTGCTGAGGCTGCCACTGGGCCTGCTATCGCAGAGGGGATTGCACCGTTAGTGTAGCCCCCTCAACACGGCCAACGTCCCGGGATGCTGTCATCCTTCGTGGGCATCGCGACGGCTCCGCATGCTGTGATTTACCGGCTTCCGCAAAGCCAATCAAGCTCTGGATGGTGGTCCTCCACGCATCCATATTGTCAGCTATTGGAGGAAAATTCAACAACAGTTGGGCCCGTGTCATTGCTTCCGTAGCCGTGCTTGGCATGGCTAACGAGGCATACCGCAACGTCGCTCGACTTCTCGCAGAACCAGCAGGAGCATCGCTGCATTCTTGCCGCCGTGAATTGATCGCCAAGGCGGTATGCTAATGAGTAGGCCGTGCTTGGGGGTTGATGCTACTTCTTGAGCTTGCGTTGGTTTTTCCCTTGAAGAGGAAAGGGTGATTCAGCATAGTAGAGATAAGTATTTCCCTCATTTAAGAACCAAGGTATCAATCCAGTAGGAGAAACGTGCAAGTCCCCAGTAGATGCACCTCCACAAACAATCAAACAGTTGCACCCAACGCGATAAAGGGGTTGTCAATCCCTTCACGGTCACTTGAAAAGGTGAGATCTGATAGAGATAGATAAAACTAAACAAAATATAACTAGATATTTTTGAGTTTTTTGGTTTATAGATCTGAAAATAAAAGATTGCAAAATAGTAGATCGGAAATAAATATGATGGAAAATAGACCCGGGGACCATTGGTTTCACTAGAGGCTTCTCTGTTGAAGGCAAATAGTACAGTCAGTGAACAAAGTACTGTCGAGCAATTGATAGAAAAGCGCAAAGTTATGATGATATCCAAGGCAATGATTATGCATATAGGCATCACGTCCGTGTCAAGTAGACTGACTCCTGCCTGCATCTACTATTACTCCACACATTGACCGCTATCTAGCATGCATCTAGAGTATTAAGTCTGTAAAGAACGAAGTAACACCTTATGCAATATGATGAAAACCCCATGTTTTTATCTTGGATGGCAATAATTCAATACGTGTCTCGCTACCCCTACTTTGTCACAGGGTGAAATCACGCAAGATTGAACCCAACGCTAAGCACCTCTCCCATTGCAAGAAAAACCAATCTAGTTGGCCAAACCAAACCGATAATTCAAAGAGAAATACAAAGATATCAAATCATGCATATAACAATTCAGAGAAGATTCAAATAATATTCATAGATAAGCTGATCATAAATCCACAATTCATGGATCTCGACAAACACACCGCAAAAGAAGATTACATCGGATAGATCTCCAAGAACATCAAGGAGAACATGGTATTGAAAATCAAAGAGAGAGAAGAAGTCACCTAGCTACTAGCTATGGACCCATAGGTCTGAGGTAAACTACTCACGCTTCATCGGAAGGGCAATAGGGTTGATGTAGATGCCCTCCTTGATCGAATTCCCCTCCGGCAGGATGCCGAAAAAGGCCCCAAAATGGGATCTCACGGGAACAGAAGGTTGCGGCGGCGGAAAAGTATTTTTGTGGATCGCCCTGAGGGTTTTGGAATATATGTGAATACATAGGACGAAGAGGTAGGTCAGGGGACTCCCAAGGGGGCACAAGGCAGGGGGGCGCGACCCCACCCTAGGGTGCGCCCTCTACCCTTCCCGCCGCCTTGTGGGTCTTCTGGCTTGGGCTCCAAGTCCTATGGGTGTCTTCTGGTCCAAGAAAAATCAGCGTAAAGTTTTATTCCGTTTCGACTCCGTTTGATATTCCTTTTCTGCGAAACTCAAAAACAAGGAAAAATAGAAACTGGCACTGGGCTCTAGGTTAATAAGTTAGTCCCAAAAATAATATAAAATATCATAATAATGGATATAAATCCAAAACAGATAATATAATAGCATGGAACAATAAAAAATAATAGATACGTTGGAGACGCATCAAGCATCCCCAAGCTTAATTCATGCTCGTCCTCGAGTAGGTAAATGATAAAAACAAAATTTTTGATGTGGAATGCTACCTAACATATTTATCCATATAATTTTATTCATTGTGGCACGAATGTTCAGGTCCATAAGATTCAAAACAAAAGTTTACTATTGATATAAAAACAATAATACTTGAAGCATACTAATAAAGCAACCATGTCTTCTCAAAATAACATGGCCAAAGAAACTTATCCCTACAAAATCATATAGTCTGGTTATGCTCCATGTTCATCACACAAAGTATTAAATCATGCACAACCCTGATGATAAGCCAAGCAATTGTTTCATACTTTTGATGTTCTCGAACTTTTTCAACTTTCACGCAATGCATGAGCGTGATCCATGGATATAGCAGTATAGGTGGGATAGAATAGGGTGGTTGTGTAGAAGACAAAAAGAAGGAGATAGTCTCACATCAAATAGGCGTATCAACGGGCTATGGAGATGCCCATCAATAGATATCAATGTGAGTGAGTAGGGATTGCCATGCAACGGATGCACTAGAGCTATAAGTTTATGAAAGCCCAAAAAGAAACTAAGTGGGTGTGCATCCAACTCGCTTGCTCACGAAGACCTAGGGCAATTTGAGAAAGCCCATCATTGGAATATACAAGCCAAGTTCTATAACAAAAAATTCCCACTAGTATATGAAAGAGACAACATAGGAGACTCTCTGTCATGAAGATCATGGTGCTACTTTGAAGTACAAGTGTGGAAAAAGGATAGTAACATTGCCCCTTCTCTTTTTTCTCTCATTTTTTGGTGGGCTTCTTGGCTTCTATTATTTTTGTATAGTCCGGAGACTCATCCCAACTTGTGAGGGAATCATAGCTTCCGTCATCCTTTCCTCACATGGGACAATGCTCTAATAATGATGATCATCACACCTTTATTTACTTACAACTCAAGAATTACAACTCGATACTTAGAAAATATATGACTCCATTTTATGCCTCTGGTGGTGTACTTGGATGTGCAATGATCTAGCGTAGCAAATGGCATCAAAAAACGAACAAGCCATGTAAACATCATGCTAGCTATCTTACGATCATGCAAAGCAATATGACAATGATGGAGTGTCTCATAATAAAATGGAACGGTGCAAGTTGCATGGCAATATATCTCGGAATGGCCATGGAAATGCCATAATAGTTAGGTGTGGTGTTTTGAGGAAGACATAAGGTGGGTGTAAGGCACCAACAAAAGTTGCGCGGTACTAGAGAGGCTAGCAATGGTGGAAGGGTGAGAGTGCGTATAATCCATGGACTCAATATTAGTCATAAAGAACTCACATACTTATTGTAAAAATCTATTAGTCATTGAAACAAAGTACTATGCGCATGCTCCTAGGGGGATAGATTGGTAGGAAAAGACCATCCCTCATCCCCGACCGCCACTCATAAGGAAGACAATCAATAAATAATATCATGCTCCGACTTCATCACATAACGGTTCACCATACGTGCATGCTACGGGAATCACAAACTTTAACACAAGTATTTCTACCAATCCACAATTACTCACACTACAAAAAATACACTTCTGTGATGATACGTGTTTGTCACAGTAGGTCACGTTTTCTGTCATGCATGTACATCCATGACGATTTTATGACAGAATCAAGATAGTCATACCTGTGCTGTCGTAGAAGTGTTCCATGACATTACCAAAATTATCATAACGGAAGTGTCCACTTCCATGACGATAAATCGCGCGTCATAGAATTGCTTTCGTCAAGGGTAACCGACACGTGGAATCCACCATAACGGGTCGCTGTTAAGCAATCATGTTCCAGTTTGGATCCGATAACTCGTTAATAGCCCGGACTAATGGGGATTTTCCACATGTAAAATTCTGAATGGCCAGAGGAACCATGTGTCAGCTCACCATTGGGACAGATGTCATCCACTCATTGGACCGAAGGCGCCTATGATACATCGACACGTGGCAAGACCCAACAGAGGCCCATTCCGGTGAAAAGGCCGGCCAGTTTGACTTGGTAAAAAGGTAGCGGGCCAGCCCATGAAAAGCCTGTTAACGGCCTATTCGCATATAGCCCATTTACAGCCCGCTAAGTCACGACCCGTTATGGCCTATCTGAATTAGGCCAGTAGCGTCATCTAGGCCGTCCAATATGATTCCAGCCCGTTGTAACTTCCGGCCCATGTATGGCCCATGACGTCTTTCGGTGAAACTGGCCCGTAATGAAAAGTGTATCACTTTATACCCATGAACGACCCATTATTCCGTCGGCCGTTTCCAGCCCGTGTTAACTTTAGGCCTTCTAAGGGCCCATTTATTCTTGGGCTCATTTCCAGAATTCGGTTACTTACAGTCTCTTACTGGCCTATTCCGCTTGTGGGCCAAATTCAGCCCGTGGTTACAGTTGGCCTGTTTGTGGCTCATTAACCCATTGGGCTATTTTCACAGCGTCATCAATATCTATTAGTTATCGAAACAAAGAACTACGCGCATGATCCTAGGGGGATAGATTGGTAGGAAAAGACCATCGCTCGTCCCCGACCGCCACTCATAAGGAAGAAAATCAATAAATAAATCATGCTCCGACTTCATCACATAACGGTTCACCATACGTGCATGCTATGGGAATCACAAACTTTAACACAAGTATCTCTAAAATTCACAACTACTCAACTAGCATGACTCTAATATCACTATCTTCATATCTCAAAACAATCATCAAGTATCAAACTTCTCATAGTATTCAATGCACTCTATATGAAAGTTCTTATTATACCCATCTTGAATGCCCACCGCATTAGGACTAGCTAGTTTCATAACCAAAGCAACTACCATGCTGTTCTAAAGACTCTCAAAATAATATAAGTGAAGCATGAGAGTTCATCTATTTTTTCAAAATAAAACCACCGCCGTGGTCTAAAAAGATATAAGTGAAGCACTAGAGCAAACAATAAACTACTCCGAAGGATGTAAGTGAAAATCAATTAGTAGTCAAATAATTATGTAACTATATGAAGACTCTCTAACATTTAATAATTTCAGATCTTGGTACTTTATTCAAACAGTAAGCAAAAAAAAATTACATCTAAGATTATCAAACATCATGTGAAGAAGCAAAAACTTAGGATCAACCAATACTAACCGATAGCTGTTGAAGAAGAACGGTGGGATGCCAACCGGGGCATCCCCAAGCTTAGACGCTTGAGACTTCTTGAAATATTATCTTGGGATGCCTTGGGCATCCCCAATCTTGAGCTTTTGTGTCTCCTTAATTCCTCTCATATCACGATTTCCCTAAATCTCAAAAGCTTCATCCATTCAAAACTCAACAAGGACTCGTAAGATAAGTTAGTATAAACCAATGCAAAAACCTTATCATACTCTTCTGTAGAAAATCACTAAAAATTTTAATCAACATTTCATACTAAATCCCTCCGCATATTTAATAGTCCTATCCTCAAATAGAATCATTAAACAAGCAAACATATGCAAACAATGCAAACATAACAGCAATCTGCCTAAACAGGACAGTCTGTGAAGAATGCAGCAAGATCCATACTTCCCAACTCCAAAAAATTATGAAATAAAATTAACACTGTAGTAAATTTATCAGAGCTTATTATGCAAAAGGTTTCAACATTTTATCACATTCTGAATTTTCTGGGGAATTTTCGCAACAGTGGTAAACTTTCTGTTTTCTAACAGCAACATGTAGACTTGTAAAATATGCATAGTAAAGGCCATCAATGCCACTTATATTGAAATAAAAGATGCAAAACATTGTTCTAAATAACAGCAAGCAAATCCTAACAAAATAAATTGATGCACCAAGCGAAACACATATCATGTGGTGAATAAAAATATAGCTCCAAGTAAAGTTACCGATGAACAAAGACGAAAGAGGGGATGCCTTCCGGGGCATCCCCAAGCTTAGGCTCTTGGTTGTCCTTGAATATTACCTTGGGGTGCCTCGGGCATCCCCAATCTTAGGATCTTTCCACTCCTTATTCCATAGTCCATCGAATCTTTACCCAAAACTTGAAAAATTCACAACACAAAACTTAACAGAAAACTCGTAAGCTTCGTTAGTATAAGAAAATGAATCACCACTTAGGTACTGTTGTGAACTCATTCTAAATTCATATTAGTGTAATATATACTGTATTACAACATCTCTATGGTTAATACCCTCCGATACTACTCATAGATTCATCAAAATAAGCAAACAACACATAGAAAGCAGAATCTGTCAAAAACAGAACAGTCTGTAGTAATCTATATCAAACGTATACTTCTAGAACCCCAAAAATCCTGAGAAATTAGGAAGTCCTAGAAAATTTGTTTATTAATCTACCGCAAGTAGAATTGGTATTTGTCGCTCTCTGGTAAAAAATGAAAATTATTCTCGTGAGCGCATACTTTCTGTTTTTTACAGCAAGATCAAATAACAATCACCCAAGAAGATCCTAAAGGCTTTACTTGGCACAAACACTAATTAAAACATAAAAAGCACAATCATAACAGATGATAGATGATTTATCTATTACTAAACATGAACAAAAATCAAGGAACAAAAATAAAAATTGGGTTGCCTCCCAACAAGCGTTATCGTTTAACGCCCCTAGCTAGGCATGATGATTTCAATGATGCTTGCATAAAAGATAAGACTTGAAACATAACGGGAGCATCATGAAGCATATGACAAGAACATTTAACTCTAACCCACTTACTATGCATAGGGATTTTGTGAGCAAACAACTTATGGGAACAAGAATCAACTTGCATAGGAAGGTAAAACAAGCAAATCTTCAAGATTTTCAACACATAGAGAGGAAACTTGATATTATTGCAACTCCTACAAGCATATACTCCTCCCTCATAATAATTTTCAGTAGCATCATGAATGAATTCAACAATATAACCATCACATAAAGCATTCTTTGCATGATGTACAAGCATAGAATTTTTATTACTCTCCACATAAGCAAAATTCTTCTCATGAATAGTAGTGGGAGCAAACTCAACAAAATAACTATCATGTGAGGCATAATCCAATTGAAAGTTAAAATCATGATGACAAGTTTCACGGATATCATTATTCCTTATAGCATACAAGTCATCACAATAATCATCATAGATAGGAGGGATGCTTTCATCATAATAAATTTGCTCATCAAAACTTGGGGGCCAAAAAATAGCATCTTCATCAAACATAGCATCCCCAAGCTTGTGGCTTTGCATAACATTAGCATCATGGATATTCAAAGAATTCATACTAATAACATTGCAATCATGCTCATCATCCAAAGATTTAGTGCCAAACATTCTAATGCATTCTTCTTCTAACACTTTGGCACAATTTTCCTTTCCATCATACTCACGAAAGATATTAAAAAGATGAAGCGTATGAGGCAAACTCAATTCCATTTTTTGTAGTTTTCTTTTATAAACTAAACTAGTGATAAAACAAGAAACAAAAAGATTTGATTGCAAGATCTAAAGATATACCTTCAAGCACTAACCTCCCTAGCAACGGCGCCATAAAAGAGCTTGATGTCTACTACACAACCTTCTTCGTGTAGACGTTGTTGGGCCTCCAAGTGCAGAGGTTTGTAGGACAGTAGGAAATTTCCCTCAAGTGGAGGACCTAAGGTTTATCAATCCGTGGGAGGCGTAGGATGAAGATGGTCTCTCTCAAGCAACCCTGCAACTAAATAACAAAGAGTCTCTTGTGTCCCCAACACACCCAATACAATGGTAAATTGTATAGGTGCACTAGTTCGGCGAAGAGATGGTGATACAAGTGCAATATGGATGATACATAATGGTTTTGTAATCTTAAAATATAAAAACAGCAAGGTAACTAATGATAAAAGTGAGCGTAAACGGTATGATAGATATGAGTATTTGTCATCTGAAAATATAAAAACAGCAAGGTAACTAATGATAAAAGTGAGCACAAACGGTATTGCAATGTGTTGAAAGAAGGCCTAGGGTTCATACTTTCACTAGTGCAAGTCCTCTCAACAATAATAACATAATTGGATCATATAACTATCCCTCAACATGCAACAAAGAGTCACTCCAAAGTCACTAATGGCGGAGAACAAACGAAGAGATTATGATAGGGTACGAAACCACCTCAAAGTTATTCTTTCTGATCGATCTATTCAAGTGTCCGTAGTAAAATAACATGAAGCTATTCTTTCCGTTCAATCTATCATAGAGTTCGTACTAGAATAACACCTTAAGACACAAAGCAACCATAACCCTAATGTCACCTAGATACTCCAATGTCACCTCAAGTATCCGTGGGTATGATTATGATATGCATCACACAATCTCAGATTTATCTATTCAACCAACACAAAGAACTCCAAAGAGTGCCCCAAAGTTTCTACCGGAGAGTCAAGACGAAAACATGTGCCAACCCCTATGCATAAGTTCACGAGGTCACGGAACTCGCAAGTTGATCAAAGGGAAAACTCAATCCATCACAAGAGAGTAGAGGGGGAGAAACATCATAAGATCCAACTATAATAGCAAAGCTCGTGATACATCAAGATCGTATCACCTCAAGAACACGAGAGAGAGAGAGAGAGAGAGATCAAACACATAGCTACTGGTATATACCCTCAGCCCTGAGGGTGAGCTACTCCCTCCTCGTCATGGAGAGCGCCGGGGTGATGAAGATGCCCACCGGAGAGGGATTCCCCCCTCCAGCAGGGTGCCAGAACAGGTCTAGATTGGTTTTTCAGTGGCTACGGAGGCTTCTGGCAGCGGAACTACTGATCTATTCTGTCGCTCGATGTTTCTAGGGTATATGGATATATATAGGCGAAAGAAGTCGGTCAGGGGGGCCACGAGGCAGGGGGCGCGCCCAGGGGGGTAGGGCACGCCCCTACCCTCGTGGTAGCCTCGGGACTCTTCTGGCCCACCTCTGGTACTCCGTGGGCTTCTTCTGGTCCAAAAATGATCTCTGTGAAGTTTCAGGTCAATTGGACTCCGTTTGATTTTCCTTTTCTGCGATAGTTAAAAACAAGGAAAAAACAAAAACCGGCACTGGGCTCTAGGTTAATAGGTTAGTCCCAAAAATCATATAAAATAGCATATTAATTCATATAAAACATCCAAGGTTGATAATATAATAGCATGGAACAATCAAAAATTATAGATACGTTGGAGACGTATCATACACCGTCATGCACGGGGCCTCAGTCTAGAATGTGCGTACCGTGGGAGAAGCTGACCGCCGTGTGTCTCCACATGAACGTCGCCAGCGGTGGCGGCGCTGACCGCCGTGCGCCTCCACAAGAACATCGCCAGCGGTGGCGGCGTGGCTAGAGGACGGCAGTCTATGAGAGTGTACTGTGGGAGCGAGAGGATCGCCGTGCGTCCCCTCGACGAACCACGGCGCCGACGTATCGGCGTGGCGGGGAGGGTGGCTTTGGTGGAGCGAATGGAGTGGAGGGGGGCGGGGGGAGGGGGGTTTGGGGAATATTATTGGCTAGTTGGCCGAAGGGCGGTTGAATCTAGGATTTGGGGGAATTTTTGGGTGGGGGGGAGAATTTTCGCGCGGTGGGCGGGGGGAGTTTGGCGCATGGTCGGTTTCTCCAAGTGCAGTCCCACGTGTCAGTGAAGAGGCAAGCCGAAGCGTGTTCCGTTTGCGTGAGCCGTGAGCAGGACCGAACATGTGTGGGGTGCAATGTGACCGCGACAGGGGTGTTGTGAGTGTACCGCCTTTTTTCCTTTTAAACTAGGTGCTTCGCCCCCTCAAAAAAAAACTTGTTGCTTCACGCGATCCATCGATGCTACTACTAGTAATCCGGTAATCCCGACTAAAACGGCGCGGCCGGGTCTTTTCCCGCGCGATATGCTGGGAGGTTGGCTTAGTTGGGTTTTTTAGGACGAGTAATGCTACACCTATGTAGTACCAGTTATGTAATTAACATAATGTGAAACGTGTGAGCTGTTGATTGTAGATTGGGGGAGGGAGGGGCCCACCACCATGAAAATCAGGGGAGGAGAGAGAGAGGCAATTTACGTTAACCCTTTCGTAGGTTCCCGTAGATGTAGAAAGATGTGAAATGCGTGAATGTGCATTTGCAGATAAGGCCTTCCCTCGTTCATACTTTTCTCCCACAAGATCTTGATCTTCCGTGCAATGCACGGGCATCTTGCTAGTACTCCTACAATATACTATATTATTGTGAAAGTTCATATACACCGCCCGAGATTAATGCAAACACGCAGATTTTCATTACATTTCGAACTTTTATAGAATAGAAAAATAAAAGAAACCTGACCCTAAACCTATTCTACGGCAGCGACCGACGTCCTCCATCTGCGATCTCCATGTATGGGGGCGGGGTTCAAGACCCGTGAAGTGAAGGTGCGGTCTCCGGCGAGGAAAAGTAGAACACGGGAGACGAACCGTCCAGTTGGCACACCATGCCCTGCTGGCTCCCATGCCCTACTCATCCTCAGAGGAGTTCCCGACCTCGGTAGTGTCGGACATTGGATGGCGGCAAGTAGGACGCGTGGCTGACGGTGTTCCCGTCGTCGGCCGCCAGCGTGGCCACCGCTTGTGCGATGACTTGAGCGAGGGCGGCGACCTCAAGCTCCATCCCCGAAGACAAGCTCTCCCGCAGAGCGTTCGTGCTTGCGGTCATGGCAGATGTGGTGCCAGGTAGGAGGACGATGCGCTATGGTGTGGAGGTTAGCTGGGCGTTGCCGCTTTAAGTAGCGCATTCCGGTGAGGCCAAGCGTCCTGGTGCGTTATTAGGTCACCGGAGTTAGTTCCTCGGGCACCGAGCCTCTTAATGACGGCATACGGACGGACGTCGTGAATGCGGGCAGCTGGCGCCGGTTGGGAACGCACCGCGTGACGGTGCGAGGGACGAGGGTTTTTGGTGTGCCACGGTAGTCAGCTGCGGTCATGGAAACGTTGGAGATGCCCTTTGCTCACATGCGATCGAGGCATGTCATTCAAAAAGCAGGACGACCCGGCATGGTATCAGGTCCTGAGGATGCAGTTGGCCGCGCTACACCACTCCGCGGACGCGTCCCGGCGCCCCGTGCATCCTCGACGAGTCGGGTGTTGGGGTGTGTTTGGATTGAGGCCAAAGTGCACCTTACCAAAATTTTGGTCATGACCCAAAGATTGGTCTTTGTTTGGATGGTTGCCATTTTTTTGGCATGCCAATGAACTCTAGCCAACTCTAGTTCATTTTTCTTGCCGATGTCGTCCAAATCATGGGCAACCAAAACCTCAACGAAAATTTTGGCTACCCAATGCTTTGATGGGGAAACCTTAGGCACAAACCAAACATACTGTTGGCCGTGCCACAGCACTAACGCCACCCTCGGCACACTGAAACCGACCGTGTCTAGCGACGATGAGCGTGTCGCTCACCGCAGTCGCCGTGTCCAGAGGCGGTGCTGGAGCTGGGCCACGTTGTTGGCCCCCACGACCCACATGAACGGTTGCCGGTGGCGAGGAGGTCGTGGGCCAGATCCTCCATTGGACTAGTTTGCGCTACGTCATCCCGACGGGTGTGCCCCACATGTTGGTTTCCCTGTTTTCCCGGCGATATTCGAGCGTCAGTGCTTCGCATTGCACATTAGGCCTTTCACTATGTAGGCCAAGCGAGACAACTTATTGTTTATTTGAGCCGTTCAAGTATAATCATGTGGCATTTGCTTATTTCTCATTCCTCTCCAACCCTCTTCTCCATCGATCATGTCGCCCTCCGGTCGAGTCCATCCTCCCGCATGCCTCATTTGAACATTTCGCCGAGTATAATTCGCATGTGGGCCTAGACCATGCTTGTATTTCCAATGTTTATTTGTAATTTTTCTGACATGCATACAAACAAACGGTTCATTTGAAGTTTCACTTTGCCTCCACTATGTGTCGCTTCGCGTCTTAGTTTTGACATCCCATTCGGTTCATGCCCCGACACATGTTGACGAGATCGATTGATGTTCAGAGATCAATTGCATGTCGTGCAAGGATATAAAGGTTTGGTCTGTTTCTATGATAGAAATGACCCGCGCAGGGGGGGGGGGTCTGTGGGGATCAGAGGGAGTATATTGTACGTTCATAAGAGAAACGAATGTATTGTACCCACCGTAGTCCTCTTTCAATCGATATCCGGACCCCGAGATGAAATCGAGAGAGAACGAGTGGGGGCATGTGTGATACCTGAGGCGGATTCAAAATTTTGAATCGGTGATCATAGCATCCGCAAATCATATATAAAGGGTATTCAATGTTTGTTTCGTTTTTGAACATGCAATGTACTCCCTCCTATCCTTTCTAGTTTACATATAAGTTTTATGTGTAGTGAAAGTATCTCTACTTTGATAAAAAAAGTATCAACATTCAACAACGCCCAATCAATATTGTTAGATTTGTACGTACTCCTAGATTTGTACTCGAGATGGTTTCCAATTTGTTTTCAACCACATGAATGTGCTTGTTCTCGCGCATGCTCTTCCTACTAGGATTTCGCCATGTATAGCTAGTCCAATAGTAACTTTTTAAGCTCCCTGTCCAATAGTACTAGTGGAGTACTCACAACATCTGTACTAGAGTATGCAGTGCTCATAGTTGTTGTGACGCCCCCGATTTGACCGTACACTAATCATACACGCAAATGTGTACGATCAAGATCAAGGACTCACGGGAAGATATCACAACACAACTCTACACACAAATTAAAATAATACAAGCTTTATATTACAAGCCAGGGGCCTCGAGGGCTCGAATACATAAGCTCGAAAACACAAGAGTCAGCGGAAGCAACAATATCTGAGTACAGACATGAGTTAAACAAGGTTGCCTTAAGAAGGCTAGCACAAAAGCAGCAACGATCGAAAAGGCAAGGCCTCCTGCCTGGGAGCTCCTAACTACTCCTAGTCGTCTGCAGTCTTCACGTAGTAGTAGGCATCCTCCGGGTAGTAGTAGTCATCAGTGGCGTCGTCTGGCTCCTGGGATCTGTCATCTGGTCGCAACAACCGGGTATGGGGGAAAAGAAAGTAGCAAAGCAACCGTGAGTCATCAGGAGTGATGTAAGAGGTTCCACCCTCGGCACTCGATGGTAACTCTGCAGAGTTGTACAACTAGGGGGGTGATGTGCGGTGTCGGGGCCTGGACATTGATCACGTTGATCGAGTCATCGAACATAAAGCGGGGCAACTGGGACAAGGTGGGGGTCACTGATGGATCACTAACCAACCTATACTAAGCAGTTTAGGATAATCAAGTAAGGTATGAAAGCAGGTAACAACAACAGGCTATGCATGAGAGTAGGATCGTATAGAAAGTAGCAGTTCTAATGCAAGCATGAGAGGGAAAGAAATGGGCGATATCGGAATGCTCAAGGGGGGTTTGCTTGCCTGGAAACTCCGCTGAAAGGGAAGAAGGGTCGTCGGTGATGTAGTCGACCACAGGGGCATCAGTAGCGGTCTCGGGGTCTACCGGAGAAAAGAGGGGGGCAAACAGTAAATACAAGCAAACATAAGTAGGACATGACGATACGCGGTGCTAGGGGTGACCTATCGTAGTGCTACACGATACCGGCGAAGGGGGATAACATCCGGGAAAGTTTTCGCGAAGTTTGACTTTTTCAGACAGATGAAAGAGACGAGACAGTTACATGTTTAGCATGCTAGGAGCACATGACAGATGAACGGACCGCATATTTGGATTCATTGGATTTTTCTGAGCAACTTTCATGTAGAAAACATTTTCATCCAAGCTACGGATTATTTTCTATGATTTTACAAAGTTTTAAACAGTTATTTGGAATTTCCGGAAAATTGGCTAAGTCTGAGAATTGCTTAGTTTTAAACATCAGTTAGCTGTTTTCCGAAGGCTATAACTGTGGTTCTGTACATCCTATGGCGTAGTGCCCTTTACCAATTTTTATCACCTTTTCATGATCTACATGACAGTTTCAAATTCATCTACATTATTGCCCATTTGCCTGTCCAAATCTTTGTTTGAAAAGTGCTACTGGATGTCAAATCCAGAATCTGTTTTTCAGTTCTTCTAGTTAACAGAACATAGACTTTTGTCATTTTTATAGGAATTAATCTAGGCGACTTTTGTATTTTGGCCAATGGAAAGAATTGAACCATGTCAAGTGTACTACACGTCCATATAATTTTTATCTATGCTAGAGCTTGTTTTGTTGCTGCTTAAGTGTTGTTTAGAGGGCTACTCAGTGTAAGCAGTAAAGCTAGCCTCTGCTACAGTAATTGAACGTTAGTGTAGCAGAGGAGCAGCAGAGTGCAGCGGTGCCGTGCAGGCGCTAGGCAGCGACGGCGAGGCCACGGGGCATGTATGCGTGCTATAGGGCGTTGCAGGGAGGCTCGCGAGCCGCGGCGGCTGCGAGGAGCACGCAAGCGAGCGCGGGGGCGAGGCCAGCGGCGGGCGCAGCCGCAACAGCGCGTCGGGCGAGCGCGTGGCTATGGCGCGGGGCGGCTACGGCGCGGGCGGCAAAAGCAGCAGTATGGGCAGTCGAGCAAGCGGGTGACGGGCACGCGCGGCCGCCGCAGCACGCCCAGGCGGACGCAGCCAGGGGATGTCTTGGGTGCATGCGCGTGGCAGGGAGGAGCCCAGGTCGCGAGCTAGGCGCGGTGAGCGCGGCCACAGCCCAACGGGCACGCGGAGCTTCGGGCGAACTTAAGGGCGGCGGCTACGGGACAAATTCTAAGGGGGCGAAGGGGAATTGGACGAGGGCCTCACTGCGGGGAGGTCGTGGACGAGCTCAAGGGGGTTGGGGACGGTCGGAGCTCGTGGGATGATGGCGAGATGGCGGCGGTCGAGGTTGGTGGAGTCGGTCGATGCCGTCGTTGTGGTGCTGCTCCCGACGAACAGGGACTCGAAGAAGATGCAGTGGTTGACGGCGGTCCGCCTGGACAACTACTCCAAAGCCGGGGAGTACTCAGGCCGCGGCAACGGCGATGACACACACAGCCACAGCACGATCTCGCGAGCTCGTTTTCGAGTGGAAGGAGAGGGGGCACAATGGGGAAAGAGAGGGGATCGGACGAGCTCGATCTAGGGTTCCCAGGGGACGTTCTTAAAGGGCTGGGGGTACTGTGGTGTGTGTGGCGGCCATCAAGCCGTGGTGGCCATGGATGTGCACCACGCACATGTCCCTGCCTCCTCCCATGTTGAGAGATAGGAGAAGGCCTTAGGTGGGCTGAACTTTAGACTGTAGCATTGGGCCATAAGTGAACAATGCTCTTTAGGGTTAACTTCGGAAAAACGGACATAATAAGGTTGATTATCTGGTAGATAGTTTAGTGAATGTGACAGGAAGTAGCTCTCGAATAGAACTTAAGAAAAACATCTTGAGCAACATAAGAATGCACACACAAAAAAAGTTTCAAGCAGATAGACAATCGTTCAATTCCTGAAACAGAGTGTCAGATGGGTTCAGAGCAACGGAATAGGTATTGCGACTAAAACTAGAATATATCACTATGAAGGTGGCCCGTGATTTACATACGAAGCCAAGAGAAAATGATACTTCCTTAAAAGAATATAGGATATACAAGAGAGTCAGGTTCCGATCCTGTGGAACTATGGGTTATGGGCCCACCATGTGGGTTAAAAGTAGAAAGGGGGCCGATAGCAAGGCATGTCAGATGATAGACTGTCAGGTATGTTGCAACAACATTGGTACCAAGGGCGAGGGACGAAGAGAACCATTATCCTGCTCGTTGAACGAGGCGGGCCATTAGGCAAAGTTCTCGTCCATCGGTGGCTACCGGAATGTCATCAACAATAGTACAGGGTCTTACTGACAGAGTGATACAACGAGGTGTTTACATAAGCAGGGAAATATTAATCCTTATATAATATAGATCACAATAAGGTTCAATCAAACCAATGGAAAGGAAAATGTAATTGTCAGATTAAACAGAACAATGGAAAGGAAAATGTGTTTAAACACATACTTCAGGGGTATATCCTTCCCAAGGACAAGCAAAGCATGGTATCCATGATAGGATAGACGTTTAAAACTATTTAGGTAAGGGGAAAGAAATTTCATGACATTACCCATACAACGGTGTTTGGATAATTGATAATGAAGATTTAGTATCGTGCTTCAAATGTTCTTATTGAAGATCGGATTACCACAGAAAGGCTTCGAGATAGCATTGACATGGTTTTCAAGCAAAGGTTAGACTTTGGATACACAAAGGATCCATCAGAAACAACTTAGAAAATAAGTCATACAATTTCGGCAAGGAAAAGATGAGGGTGTGGCCGACGGGCTCAGATACAATCCATCGACATGTCAAGAAGGATGTATTTCTGAAATTATATGAACAAGTTTGTGTTGGGGAAGGCAAGAATGTTGTGATGATAACATAAATCATCGAGGGGGAGGATTGTATTTCTCACCATGAATTCAATTGATATCCTGGAAAAGCTCAGAATGTTGATGATGATCATGACACATTTGTCGAGAGATTTCATGAAGATGTCACCGAGCAGAAAAGGAAGGAAGAAGTGAAAAGCTATGAGAACCACGGATTCGACACAAGCTCAAAGTCAAGCTTGTTGTTTGAGGTGAAATGATAAGATGAGGAAGATCGGCGTAAGCTTAGCTCATCGTCGGAAGTTGCTCCGGGCATAAGGACCAGGTAGCATAGTTAAAAAGTTGTCATGATAAAATATAGCCGATCAGGCTAGGAATGATGTGATGGGGTATAAAGCTTCCCAGTATCAAGTACTAGGTGTAATGTCAGGAGGTAAATCGGAGTAGAGGTTGGACGGGGGAAATGATTTGCAGAGGATAAGTAATTTTAACTTACCCAGTGAATGAGATCAAGGAGGAAATATGGTCGAGACCATAACTGCAAGGGATCCAATTTACGATACCGGAAGAATTATTCAAATGATTAAATATCCTTGCAAGAAGCTTTCATGATAAGTTCCACACCGTGTCCGTGGGCATGAACACAAAGGTTCAGGGTCGACTCCCACTTCTACAATGCATAATCTTTCATTTTACTTCTAGCTCTTGATGAAGCTGTAGTATTGAAATTTTATCTGACGTAAAGCCAGTAGAGTATAACCCGCATAACTTTTGAGTTCACACAGATTAGGGAAGGCATAGGTTCAACCCATCGGGGCATCTTAGGAACATATAACATAAATTTTGAGAATAAGTAACACAAGCTCGATAGTAGAGCATGCTTGAGAAAGCGGAGGATACAATTTACCAAAAGCATTATGTATCCGAGGAAAGGCTCACAAGCTTATTGAATATGAAGAACATTGTCGGATAAAATCCGAAAAAGGGGGTCTGGTGGTCCACAAGGGACCTGATGTGAGCAGTGGTACTCAATCAAAAGAATAAAGAATGCAAGGAGATCAGGTTATAGAAACAACTGACTAACTCAAAGCTCAAAGACAAAGGAATAATGAATTCCAAGACAAGGGATCAGAAGCAATGCTCTGATTAGGGATGGATAGGTAGAATAGCCTTAGGGGTACAATCCATGGCGATTTGATTGGTCGAGATCCAGCTCATGTTAAAATGACGTCTGAGCCGGAAGGATGAATTCTAGGATCTGATTGAGGATTGCAAGCATTTGCAACATATTGTATCAATGAACTCAAAATGATAACGACAAAGGCTGACAATAAGATTACGAAACTTATGGTATTAACCATAATGCAAGCAAGCAAGAAATTCAAGAATAATAGGCTGTTGAGGATTTTCACAAGAACAAATGGTATTATGGAGACTTTTGTGAGCTACATGAATCAACTGAGGATGAGCGGATACCCGATAGGTGCACAGAGTTAACCGTAGGGGTATTCAGGTAACAAGGAACTGCAAGGCAGTAAGCTCAAAGGATTCTCGGAACAAAGGAGAGCAGTTCAGGGCATCTTGTAATAACAAGAGCAACAAGGAATGATTGTATGAATGACAAGGGTATGTAGTTATCCATAAGGATATATCGGTGGTAGGGAATTTGCAAAGGCGGTGGGTACAAGGGTCTCGGGAGAATATCGTAGAGTAACCTCGGAATCTTCTGGCGAAGCAAGCGATTATTGATAATGTCGGGGCTCTCAGGGAGGAAGTGGTACGAGAGCCTAATGTCAGAGTTAGTAAAATGTTTAACCCGAATAGACGAGAGATCAGAGTCCCAGAGTATAGATGAGGAATAAAAGATCCTAATACCACCCATATGGCGACGTGGACCCGTAAGACACACAACCAATGTTAGTATAAGTTTTTTCAGTGACTAGACTGAACTTCAGCCAAGGAGTTGGAAAGGGGACTACTTACAGGCAATCAACTCTGATACCAACTTGTGACGCCCCCGATTTGACCATACACTAATCATACACGCAAATGTGTACGGTCAAGATCAAGGACTCACGGGAAGATATCACAACACAACTCTAGACACAAATTAAAATAATACAAGCTTTATATTACAAGCCAGGGGCCTCGAGGGCTCGAATACATAAGCTCAAAAACACAAGAGTCAGCGGAAGCAACAATATCTGAGTACAGACATGAGTTAAACAAGGTTGCCTTAAGAAGGCTAGCACAAAAGCAGCAACGATCGAAAAGGCAAGGCCTCCTGCCTGGGAGCCTCCTAACTACTCCTAGTCGTCTGTAGTCTTCACGTAGTAGTAGGCATCCTCCGGGTAGTAGTAGTCATCAGTGGCGTTGTCTGGCTCCTGGGATCCGTCATTTGGTCGCAACAATCGGGAATGGGGGAAAAGGAAGTAGCAAAGCAACCGTGAGTACTCATCCAAAGTACTCGCAAGACTTACATCAGATCTAAACTAAGTATGTATCTGTATCAAAGGAATGGGTTGTATCTATGGACTAAACTGCAGAATGCCAGAAGGGAAGGGGAAAGCCTAGCCTATCGAAGACTAGCATCTTCTGGAAACCACCATCTTGCATCAAACGGGAGGGAGTAGAGTAGCATAAGGTAAAGTAGCAGTAGTGTTATCAACCTCGGCCAGAGATCCTTTCTCGACTCCCTGCGAGAAAGCAATCCCAGAGCCATACTATCCACTTATCATCACAATCCAATTCTCATCACCATCTGTTCATTTCTCATCACAAGTATCCAGTTCTAGTTGTATCGATCGGGATACAACTCCAAGTGTCCGTTACCGTAGGACAGGCTATCGATGGATGTTTTATTCCCTGCAGGGGTCCACCAACTTACTCACCACGCTTGATTAACTCCGGTCGGACACACTTTCCTGGGTCATGCCCGGCCTTGGCCAAACAATACGCCGCAACCCGACCTAGACTTAATAGAGAGGCCAGCACGCCGGACTAAACCTATGCCCCCAGGTGTCATGGGCCATCTCCCCGGGAACTCCTGCACGTTGCGTACGCGGTCGGTGAGCAGACCTAGCTACCTCCTTCAACAAGGCAGGTGCTTACGCAGTCCAACCCGGCGCGCGTCGCTCAGTCGCTGACGTCTATTAAGCTTCGGCTGATGTATACGACGCAAAACGTCCATACTATGCCCACGTGATGGTTAGTGCTATCAGGCCAGAGGCCCCTCATATCAAATATCCAAATCATAGTGGATTGGGAGCACGTGGTAACAAGCAGAGACTCACGAAAGATGTGACCCCATTTCCCCATCTCGAGTACTTGCGGCAAGGGCTAAGAATGCCCAGCCATGCCTCGTAGTTATCTCGCGGACACCTTCCAGGTCAACCCGACTCCACATCACTCGCTATTAAGCTCGCGCGGGTACCTTCCAGGTCAACCCGTCTTTAGTAACATGGTTCAGTGTAAAGTCATAGTAACCATAGTAACTATGTGTCTAACACCCAAGCGGAAAACCCGAGGAATCACCCCCGGTGAATCCCACTCGATGTTATCATCAAGGTGAACGTAAGAGGATCCACCCTCGAGGTTCACACTTGACGGGTTGCACGACAAAGCGGTAACGGAAGTGGTTAAGGAGGAAATCACCCTCGATGACCTCGATCGTATAGCTACACTACAGAGATCTCATCAGGAGTGATGTAAGAGGTTCCACCCTCAGCACTCGATGGTAACTCTGCAGAGTTGTACAACTAGGGGGGTGATGTGCGGTGTCGGGGCCTGGACGTCGATCACGTTGATCGAGTCATCGAACATAAAGCGGGGAAACTGGGACAAGGTGGGGGTCACTGATGGATCACTAACCAACCTATACTAAGCAGTTTAGGATAAGCAGGTAAGGTATGAAAGAAGGTAACAACAACAGGCTATGCATCAGAGTAGGATCATACAGAAAGCAGTAGCAGTTCTAATTGAAGCATGAGAGGGAAAGAAATGGGCGATATCAGAATGCTCAAGGGGGGTTTGCTTGCCTGGAAACTCCGCTGAAAGGGAAGAAAGGTCGTCGGTGATGTAGTCGACCACAGGGGCATCAGTAGTGGTCTCGGGGTCTACTGGAGAAAAGAGGGGGGAGAAACAGTAAATACAAGCAAACATAAGTAGGACATGACGATGCGAGGCGCTAGGGGTGACCTATCATAGTGCTACATGATACCGGCGAAGGGGGATAACATCTGGGAAAGTTTTCGCGAAGTTTGGCTTTTTCGGACAGATGAAAGAGAGAAGACAGTTACATGTTTAACATGCTAGGAGCACATGACAGATGAACGGACCGCGTATTTGGATTCGTTGGATTTTTTTGAGCAACTTTCATGTAGAAAACATTTTCATCCGAGCTACGGATTATTTTCTATGATTTTACAAAGTTTTAAATAGTTATTTGAAATTTCCGGAAAATTGGCTAAGTCTGAGAATTGCTTAGTTTTAAACATGAGTTAGCTGTTTTCCGAAGGCTATAACTGTGGTTCTGTACATCCTATGGCGTAGTGCCCTTTACCAATTTTTATCACCTTTTCATGATCTATATGACAGTTTCAAGTTCATCTATATTAGTGCCCATTTGCCTGTCTAAATATTTGTTTGAAAAGTGCTACTGGATGTCAAATCCAGAATCTGTTTTTTAGTTCTTCTAGTTAACAGAACATAGACTTTTGTCATTTTTATAGGAATTAATCTAGGCGACTTTTGTATTTCGGCCAATGGAAAGAATTGAACCATGTCAAGTGTACTACACGCCCATATAATTTTTATCTATGCTAGAGCTTGTTTTGCTGCTGCTTAAGTGTTGTTTAGAGGGCTACTCAGTGTAAAAGCAGTAAAGCTAGCCTCTGCTACAGTAACTGAACGTTACTCTAGCAGAGGAGGAGCAGCAGAGTGCAGCGGTGCCGTGCAGGCGCTAGGCAGCGACGGCGAGGCCACGGGCATGTGCGCGCGCTATAGGGCGTTGCAGGGAGGCTCGCGAGTCGCGGCGGCTGCGAGGAGCACGCGAGCGAGCGCGGGGGCGAGGCCAACGGCGGGCGCAGCCGCAACAGCGCGTCGGGCGAGCGGGTGGCTATGGCGCGGGGCGGCTACGGCGCGGGCGGCAAAAGCAGCAGTATGGGCAGCCGAGCGAGCGGGTGACGGGCGCGCGCGGCCGCCGCAGCACGCCCAGGCGGACGCGGCCAGGGGATGTATTGGGCGCGTGCGCGCGGCAGGGAGGAGCCCAGGTCGCGGGCTAGGCGCGGTGAGCGCGGCCACAGGCCAACGGGCACGCGGAGCTTCGGGCGAACTTAAGGGCGGCGGCTATGGGACAAATTCTAAGGGGGGGAAGGGGAATTGGACGAGGGCCTCACTACGGGGAGGTCGTGGACGAGCTCGAGGGGGTTGGGGACGGCTGGAGCTCGCGGGACGATGGCGAGATGGCGGCGGTCGAGGTTGGTGGAGTCGGTCGATGCCGTCGTTGTGGTGCTGCTCCCGACGAACGGGGACTCGAAGAAGATGCGGTGGTTGACGGCGGTCCGCCTAGACAACTCCTCCAACATCGGGGAGTACTCAGGCCGCGGCAACAGCGATGACACACACAGCCACAGCGCGATCTTGCGAGCTCGTTTTCGAGTGGAAGGAGAGGGGGCACGATGGGGAAAGAGAGGGGATCGGACGAGCTTGATCTAGGGTTCCTAGGGGACGTTCTTAAAGGGCTGGGGGATACTGTGGTGTGTGTGGCGGCCATCAAGCCGTGGTGGCCATGGATGTGCACCATACACGTGTCCCTGCCTCCTCCCCTGTTGAGAGATAGGAGAAGGCCTTAGGTGGGCTGAACTTTAGACTGTAGCATTGGGCCATAAGTGAACAATGCTCTTTTCTATCCTCTTTTCTTTTCTGCTTTACATTTCTCTCCAGTGTTTCGCATTTAGAATTCATACCAAATAAATTTAGTCGACTAAGAAACTTGTTACATAAATATTAGTCATTATTTTGCAGAGGCCCACAATATTTCAAGTCAAAAGGAAAATACATAAATATTTGTTAATTTGAAAAGGGGTCATTTTGTTGTTTTTGAACCACTTTATATTTTTACTAAGGATTAATTGGCGAGTCAAATGATGTTGGTTCAACATTTTAAAAGATCGGGGGAATTTATACTAAAATTCGAACATTTTAGTTTCATACTTTGGAGAAATAAATATTTGACTTGCAAATTAAATTTGAAATTGACTTTGATTTTTGGACATGTGGCAAGTTGCATAGTAATCACGATGACATGGCCACCATTAGGAGGAGATCACTGTAGCAAGATTCTTGGGGTGTTACAGTTGTACTCCCTCCTTCCATTTATATAAGGCCTATGTGGAGGAGAGAGATGTGAAAAATTAAGGGGAGTTAGCTCTCTTGCAAGAGCCTAGCTATATACGCATTCCTAGTTAAATACGTACAATAAATATGAAGAAAGAGATGGAGAGGAGATGGAAAAAAGTACTAATACAATAGCCAACCTTATAAATTTTTTGCGGGAAATAGCCAACCTTATAGCCCACACTACTGTATGAGTGCATATAATAGATGATGGCTATAGATGACATGGCAGTTCCTTATAGCCATCGACCGACTATATTATTAACCATGCTCTAATGCGTTTTTCAAAACCGCATTTGACTATTGACAAGATTAATAGTACATGAGATGTATAATGTGAAAATTATATCATTGGAAAGCTCCTTTCACATGCGTATCCCTGCCTTACCCTCCCTTTCGGTCACTTACTAGTGGACCCCATGCTTGCTAGGCCCCGCATGTCAGTTAGTCAATGGGTTCGGCCACGCTAGGGGATCCTCATCCGTAGTATACTCCCTCTATTTTTATTTACTACCCATAAAATGATGCGGGCGGGGGAGGGGGAGGGACGTCGGTTTGCTCTCAACTGCGGTCCCACAAGCGAGCGAAAACGCAAGATGAAGCGTGTTCCATTCGGTGAGCGACGTGGAGGGTCCAGCGTGCCGGGCTGCAATGCGAACGCGACAAGTGCGATGTACAGTCAAAACCAATTGACCGGTCGTCATCGGAACCACTATTCACACCAGAACCTTCGTTGCTCGGCCTACGCCAGCCACTGCCCTAAAACCACACATAATCTCCAGCCCCTTCCCCCACCTTTCGAGCCCCTATCCCGCATCAAGCGTCCCCTAGTTCGCCGGAAAGCAATGGTGCGCCGCAAGATCACGTACTACAAGATGCTGACGCCGGAGCGCCGCGCAGAAATCGCGGCAGCGGTCGGTGCCAGAGACCTCTGTTCCCAAGCTCTCTTTGCGGCGGGCCAACCCTCGAGTTCTCTGGAGCCAAGCTACGAGGAGGAGGAAGCCGATCCAATGTTAATGGCAGAGGTTGCGGCGCAGAAGGACCCCGATGGGTATGAGACGTTGGACGTCGACTTCGTGCTGGCGTCCGAGTCCCCCATGGAGCAGGCGGACCAGCGGTTCAACATGGAGATACTAAAGGAGGACCGGGAGGCAGAGGCTCAACTCGATGCGGAGCGCGCGCATGCCACTACCATCGAGGCTCTCCTGCAGGTGGAACCGGATGTCGTGGATGTGAATCGGGCAGGGGAGGCTCAACTTGAGGCGGAGCGCGCGGATGCCGCTGCCATCGAGGCCCTCCTGCAGGCGGAACCGGACGTCCTGGACTTGAACCGGGCGGCAAAGGCTCAACTCGACGCGGAGCGCGCGGACGCCACTCTCATCGAGGCCCTCCTACAGGCGGAACCGGACATCCTGGACTTGAACCGGGCGGCGGAGGCTCGACTCGACGCGGAGCGCGCGGATGCCGTTGCCATCGAGACCCTCCTGCAGGCGAAACCGGAAGTCCTCGACTTGAACCGGGCGATGCTCTCGTTCGTGCAGAGCGCCCGCACGCTCCACTTGAACGAGTAGCTGGAGGCCGAGGACAACCACGGTGCGGAGACACACATCGGCAGCTACGGCTGGTTCGCGTCGGTAGCCAAAGACGACGAGGCCGTCTCGTTCTGCGATCCGTGATAGTTTTTCTTTATGTTGTTGTTTTTATGGATCTTTTGCTGTGTAAGAACATATATTGTTATGCAAGTCGCCTGACTTGGGTCAGTCTACCATTTCAGGCGGTTGGATGAATATCCTACGTCTCCTAATCCTTCTTCCTCACCTCTTCTTCTTCCCCAACAGACCACCACACGGGTCGTACGGATAATCCCCAACATGCGGTTGGATAAACATACTCTATGAACGAAAATTATGTGTGAGCGGTAGGATGGCTGAGTTTGGTTTGTTCACATGCGACATCACGTGTCAGTGAGGGTGCGTTCCCTTGGTTGGGTTTGTGGCGTGCAGGAGCGACTGTGCATGTGAGGGTGCGATGCGACCGCGGCGTGCAGGAGCGGCCGTGTGAGGGTGCGGTGCGACCGCGACAGCCGTGCGCAAGTGTACCTCCTTTTCATTTTGAAAACTTTAGGCAAGCTTGGCAAAAATGTGTGGCGAAGTATGGCAATGCAAGGCCTAGACCCAAACAGGATAAGTACGTAGTACTACGTACAAGGAGTACTAGTGTTAAAAAAGAAAGGCGGGGTTTTCCTTCGCGGGATTAATCGGTACAAATCCTCGTTTCACGTGTCAATTAATGCGTATTTTTTCTCCAAAGCCCAAAGAGCTAACCATCTCACTCCTCATCGCTTGATTAATGCAGCGCCATGCAAACCAACCTTCTCACTTCCGCATGCATGCAGGGGATATTAATGTCCTTGGTTTCTAGTACGAGGCAAACCCCATAAATTTTGCCTCGATTAGTTTTAGTGGACTTTTGCAAATTGTAATTTTGATATACTGGCCTCGTGTACAAAAAAATGGAGGTAGTAACTATATTTGACTTCCTTCCCCATTGCGCTGACGTCGACGATATCTTGAACGTTGTGGTTTGGTGAAGTGTGTTCGACGGAGAACACCATTAAGGGAGACCACGGTAAGTCGTTCGCAAGTGCCGCCTGCAAGCCTTATTTGAATCCAAGAAGTCCGTTGAACCAAAGGACGTGTAAATGTACTAGTACTACTCGTACACAATAGCATAGTCCGTCCAGCTTAGTGCGGTGAGATGGTTTCCTGAAGAAGACGATGGAGAAGCGGAGTCAGCGAAGAGTGAAATGATGGTTGCTTCGTCCGTGCTTTGTGATTTGACGCCTCATTGCTTTGTGATTTGTGATGGAAGGGACAGGGGAGTAGACTCTGTCCTCTATACTGTACATGCGTCCAAGCACGGGAGAAAGAGGAGAGACGTTGCATTTTTCTATTCCTTCAATCAATCAATCTGCGAGCTTCGGTTCCATCCTTTTGGCTTTGGCAACACCGTCCACAACGGTTCCCACAATGACAAAAACTATTTTCACATTTGGCTACACATTGTGGATGCCCTTAACCGTACCACCTGGTTTTGGTCCTGTGTGCTATCTATACAAATCTCAATTATATTGATCTAAAAAATTATAGAATCAAGATTAGTAAAAAGGAGGTGATTTTGCCGCGCGGATGGCGGGGGAGGTTTCTTAGGACGTTGTCTTGGCGGTTTTATAACATGCGGTCCCATGTGTCAGTGCTTTACCAAGCCGATCCGCTTCCCACAACGGCAGAAGGAACACGTGGTTAACTTGAAGAAGATGAGGGAGAAGCGGATTCAGCAATAAGTGAAATGATGGCTGCTTCGTCCCTCCAACTTCTTTTTTTAGCATTATTACTTCGTCCCTCCAACTTAACTGTGGGAAAGGTGCAGCTTTGTGATTTGACGCCTCATTGCTCATTACTACGCCGGCGCCATGACTGCGTGCTTCACCCCGGCTGCTCTGCACTGTATTTCGGTATGGCACGTGGACCCGGTAGCTTGATGCCCCACATGTCGGCAAAAGGGACTAGAAGATTTATGAAAGCGAGCGCTCCACTCTTACGACGGAGGAGTACACGACACGACGGCCCAGTGAACTGTCACTTCTACTGTATATAGTACTATAGTTTTGTTGTTTCGCACGATCCATCGATGCAAACCCGATTAAACAAGAAAGGGCGGGATTTTTCCCGCGCGGTATATGATACTGGCCATACATTTCATAGGCAATTTTAATGTATGCAAACTGAATAATTAAGTAACAATATGATATCTAGTAAAACTAAAAACACATATGATTTATTGTGTTAGAGTGTAGTAGTAGTGTTGTATTGCATAGTTGTTAGATATAACATGCGAGAACATGTAGAGATGTAGTTTTGGAGGGCCTACAGAGAGAAAAGCGTAATACAGTCACCGAACTTCAGAATAAGCTGATTGCGGTCACTATATATATTTTGCGGTGATTATACGGTCACTTGCTCACAGCTCAGCATCGGATTGCACTCTGCTGACCGGCCAAATAGTCTGCGTGGCGCCATGTTGACTAGTTAAATTGACCACGTTCCTTGTGGGTCCCACCTGTCAGTTCACATAGGGAAAAGGTCAGATAAACACAAATTTACGCAAGCACGACAAGACTCCACCCCGTGCGCGGGAATCACCTGGTTGTGTATGTGTCTGTCAGGGCCTGATGTGTGCGCATGCATGTGTAGGTTGAGCACTTGAGCGTGAGAGTGTGTGTTGGTCGTGTGGTGTACTGGTGTGTGCATGCATGCGTGCATGTGTGTGTGTGAGTGTTGCATGTGTGCGTGTGTACGTGTGAGTGTTGCGTGCGTGCGTGCGTGCATGCAGTTCGTCTGCATGCGTGCGTGTGTGTATAATCACCACACCAGCTCATGTGTGTTAAAACAGACAGCTCAACATACCAATACAAGGCCACCTTGTCTGCTTTCCCCGCGGTCATGACTTCGAACCACCGTCCAATATTTTTTTGTCGTTTGTTTTCATTCTTAGTAGCAAGATGTCCGTGCGTTGCACGTAACATCAAGATGACTTTGTATGACTAGTTTATCTTGTGAGAGAAAAGGATGAATGAGGGAAGGCCTTATTTGCAAATGTGGAGAGGTGTGTGGGTACATTTTTGCAAAATTGTCATAGTTTGTTTCCTATCCGTCAGATATAAATCGGACGGCCTATATTGTTGGATGGCAGGCACACCATCATCACCAACTCTATTTTTTATAAGAGTGTATTTTATCCCTACTCTTATAAAAAGCATAGTCAATGATGATCGTGTGCCTGCCATCCTGCAATATAGGCCGTCCGATCTATATTTGACGGATAGGAAGGAAACTATGGCAATTTTGCAAAAATATACCCACACCCCTCTCCACACTTGGAAGGCCTTCCCTTGTTCATCCTTTTCTCCTAGGAGATAAACTACTCATACAAATGCATCTTGATGTTCTATGTAATGCATGGGCATCTTGCTAGTATTTTATAAGAGTGTAGATGTAGAGTAGATACAAGCCGACAGGTGGGCCCGATAGTAGTGAGATAATGTGATGCAACACTAGAGGTGCCACGTGGAGCATTTAACTGGTCAACTAGTTGTGTCTTGAGCAAATACAGAGTTGTACGGTGAGCCCGTGACTGTATAATAACCACAAAACCTAAATGGTGACCGTAATGAGTGGATTCTAAAGTCCAATGTACGTATCGTGCTTTCGCTTCAAATACAATGATCGTCACTGTATATATCGCGAGAGAAAGATGAAACATGCGTGAATGTGCTGGGGGGCTTACTTTTAGAGGACCTGGAGATAGTTTGTGTGCGTACGTGAAAGGGGCGTAGAGTGGGGGTATGCGATGGAGAGAGAGATGCTCTTCGTTTCTATTTATTATGACTAACTTTATATATAGTATAAAAATATACAAATTCACAGTGCGGAATAAATATCATTGTGGGCACCATGCAATGCAAGTGTTCATACTCCTCCATATAACTTTGTAATGTTGTATATATGTAGAACTTCTAAAATATTTTTTTGGCCACACTTTATTCAAAAGGAATGTTGTATGCGAAATAAACGTGAAGAGAGGGCTTTTTAGATCAATGGGGTACGTGATGTAACATGTGTGAATGTGTAGTTGATGCATTTGGCAGGGCCTAGAGAGGTATGTGTGTGTATTACATATTCGAGAGAGGCATGGATAGAGGGGCCGACAGGGGGGTGGTGTGGGAGAGATAGCACGAGAAATGAGAGTGGTCTAGAGAGAGAGACGAATATGATGTCACGGCGAGAGATTCCCTTGAGTGTGTATATGCAAGGGGGAGTGGATAGAGGCACCGGGAGAATATTTTTTTGTGTGTGGTGTCTGTGTTGGTATGTGTGGGTGTAAGAAGATAACGAGATTTGGGGGCAGAGGGTGTGTCACCGTGTGAGGTCCGGTGGGTTGAGGTGAGGCCCTTCGTTCGGTTTCGTCCTACGCCACATTGGTCGGCCCGTGACGCATTTAGGGAGACCCACAGATGACTAGTCGTACAAGAAAAAGATAGCATAATTGTGAAGGACTCTATGTCCACTGACAAAGCTGGCTAGGATTTGTAACTCTAGGTTCTCGGAGTAAGGTAACCCCTTTATCTCTGATATTACTATTCATCCAACCTAACTTTAAGGGGCATCGCACAGAATGCTCTGCTAGAATCATACTCATCGATTAGGAAGGGAGGTGTGAGACAATGCGTGAGAGACAGGCCTAAAGATAATGTGCGTACAGGAGACACGTAGGCATGTCTATGTATATAGAAAGGGTCGATGGGGATTGTGTGTGTGTATGCTTGCGAGAGGAAGAGTGCTTGCGATAAAGGTTAGTGAAAATAGTCATAAATGGTTACGAGAGGGAGGGAGGGTTATATCGAGAGCATGTGTGCGAGAAAGACACCTTGGGAGAGAGTGTGTGAGCATGTGTGAGAGACCACCGATGGAGAGTGAAACTACACGTACAAGACTGCTGTACACATTGATTAAAGATATAAATTGTATCCAAATATTAGGATGGGATCATGATATTTGCAATTCGCGTAAGGAACGGTCATTGATCCATCAGACATCTAGATTCTATCGAATCTGAGCATGCTATGTTATTATTCAACACCATTGATCCACATAGTTAGTATTTTGAACTCCAGGCAATGCATCGCTTTAGCAATCGAATATAAACGTGAGTATAGTTCATGTTGTGTGTGTAAAGCACATTATACATATGAAAGTCACACAATGAACATTATAAATAGCTACCTATGAACTAGCATACATTTGAATTGAACTTAAGGTGGTTTAAAAAAATCGAATTCAACATGAAGTCCATTCAATTATTTGAATTTGATATCATGGCATTTGTAAATCATACCTAAATTATGGGGGCACCAATCTTTGCTCTGATTTTGTACATAATAGCATATGTAGTCGTGTATAAAATAGATTCTAATTTAGCTCCTCCATTCCAAAATAATCGTAGTTATAGGATTTTCAAGTGTCAAAATTTCAAAAAGAAGCGGATAATTTAATGAGGTTTTCAAACATACAAGGTCAAATTTAACGTTGTCTATTTAGGTTAATCCTCAAAGTTCAAGAGCACTCTAAACGTGAATGCTTGTGTTTCAAAATTTTGAACGAAGCGCCAAAAGAGCCTCTACTCGCCCGAAACCGCGTGAGACCAATGTTTGGTAGTACAAGGAAATTACTTTTCTAATAACTCCAACCCGTGAAACCTACCGGCCGGACGTCCAAAGGTCTAAACCGGGGTAGGTTTGTAGCTTCATCTAGACGCCACGCAACCACCTCCGGAAAACATTCATACACAATGGTCGCCTAAGCACACATGCGCGCGGCCGAAATTGCTCCCGCCCACTATTTGGGACACCTGGGATTACCATCCTAACCCCCACCCACAGTATGTCCGAAATTTAAGAGGGGGCAAAGATTGTACTTTCCCCAAATTTCAAACAAGCACGTCCCATCTTCTGTTCAAAAATAGCTAAAAACAAGCGCGTCCTAGACCGAAACATGGTTCTCCCCCTGCCCCCGCCCACCCGTCCGATTCACCATTCGTACTCCGTGGGCGCAAAAACTACCTCTCCACCAACCGCGAAACCCCGGCGTCCTCCGTCCACCACCCCATTCCACCCATCAACCGCCGCCCTCCTCCATCACGCTGGAGCCGATACCCCGACGTCGTCGTCCACCGCAACCTCAACCGCAACACCCTCCACGGCTAGTAGTTGAAGCCAAGGCCGAGCCGTCCGTACCCGAGCAAGTTCAACCACACCATCCTACGCCTCACCGCTGCCGCTCCAACTTCGCCACCCTCCACTGCACTGGAGTTGTTCCTGCTATGCCGTCCTTCACCGCCTCGGATCTGCTTCCCCTCCACCGACATACGGCCACGGCAACACAGTCAACAATTTGTCCATGGGTTCGTCCAAGCCTGCACCCTCCTCCAGAACACCGGTTTCCCCGAGAAAAAGAAGAAGATTGGCGCGACATGTGGAGGCGACCACACCGGCAACCGAAAATGGTACTCCTCTTCCCTTATTCGCGCAAATCTTACTTGTCTGCTTGCACGGTATTCATCCCACAGAAGACACTAGTTGACCGCTTCTTCTTGATACTAGATGTTCCTAGTAACCCGCGATGCACAAGGTTTCTCCTCATATACTATTTCACCTTAGCTAGAGGTCTGTCGCCCCCCTGAATTTCAATTCCTAGTTAGTTGATTCCCAATTAATGGAAGCATCCCCCGGCGTAACAGGCGCTAGTCTACCTATTATGCCGGGGAAGTAGCGCCTCGGTGTTTATCTTAGGGGCATGTGGGGCCTAGAGCTACTGGCGCCCGATCTGGTGGTCGGTCGGGATTAAAGGGATGGCCTGGGGGCGCTGCCAAGCACAGTAGTGGTGTGAGGTCGAGGGGAGGGCGGGGCGGCAAAGACAGGGGTCTGGGCCGATGGTCGCTAGCGGTTCGAGAAAGATCGTCAACAGTGACTGGCGGGAGGTAGACGAAGGCCATCTGCCCGTTCCTTATAGATCGGACGGTTCATTAAAAAAATCGACTGACCTATTTATTTTCAGTCGACTGTTATCTTCATATGACCACATGTGGTGGTGTGCTGGAGGAGTACCTGCATTTCCTGTTCTCATATATTACAAAATCATACCGAGTAGAATCTAATTTTGTTTGCCATGCAATGTTGTAGAGCTATCATATGTCTCGTGTCATTTATTTTTCAGCCACCTGCTATCTGCTACTTTTACAGTACACTAGTTTTGTACACACTTCACCCAGACTCTCACTATTCTGTTTTTATGCAAGGGTATTTCAAACTCTGCTGCTATGAGAGAAGCAAAAAAGAAAAGAGAGAAGTCGCTCCAACGTCATACGTGGATAGGCCAGACACGTTTCAACCTTATAATAGGTGCAGTGTCAGTAGATGGAGATGGTAAACATAGCTCTGGAGTTGATGACCTCGCTCGCAATGAACCACCATCCTAGGTGCTTGCTTTAACTTCGCGGTGTCATATGTGGTTGCATGTTCCATATGGTGTCTAGCTTGTATTCGAAAGGTCGAAGTCGGTCTTTATTTGTCACATCCCTAGTTCTATTAATGCCTAGTGCTAGCATCTGGTGTTGCATCATGTCTAAATTTCTGAAAGTTGAATTGGGGAAAGCTGAAAGCCCCAGAAATCAATTAAAAAAATGATCAACATTAAAAATTGCTTCAAATAACCTAAGAAAATGTTCCTGTTAAGCTATAAAAATATTGGCAAGAGGTAAAATTCAAACCAATATTTTTGGATTCACAGCAATATTTATTTTGGGCATTTGAGTTAATCCAATAATTATTTGCATTGGACTTATATTTGTGATATATTAACTATATGTCCAATAATTCTGATAAATTGTTGAGGGGCTTTGGAACAATCCATTTAGTCCCTGCAAAAATTATCAGAAGTGGAAGAAATAGTTTGGTTCAAAAACCAAATTAAAACCCATTTGCATAAATAGAAAACAGTAACAAAACAGAAAGAAGAGAGAGAGGAAACCTTACCTGTGCGGCCCACCTGTAGCCCACCCACCTGGCCCAGGAGAGAAGCCGGCCCAGCCCACTTACCCCCTCGCTCGTCGTCTTCCTCCTGCCAGTAGGCAGGAGTGAGCACGCGCGCGCACCCGAGGAGCTCTCCACCTCCTGCTTCGCGCTGGAGGCCGCTCCTTCGTCCTAATCCGCGTCTGGAGACGCGCGAGGCCCTCCTCGACGCCACGCGACACCTGCACCTCTCCCTCTCTGTCCCTCGAGCGCCCTCCCTCCTCTGTCTCTCCCGCGCACGTCCGCCCGAACGCGCCCGTCGCCACCGACGCCGTTCGCTGCGGCCACAGCCACCGCCTCGCCTCCCCGACGCCTCCCAAAGCTCCGCCTCGACCTACCCTTCCTCCTCACCGCTCCAAGCGACGCCGGGAGCCCTACAGTGACGCCATTGCCGTCGTCTTCACCGACGGGCACCGAAGATCGCCGGCCCCAATTCTCCGTCTCCAGGTCGTCCCCGAGCCCGCTGAGTCCTCCCTCGAGATCGCTGTGAGCTCCTGCGCCTCCCCCCTTGCTCACCCCCTCCGTTCTCGTCCGTTAGCCGCCACCCCACGAAACCGAGCTCCGCCCATCGCCATGGCCAGTGAGCCCCGCGCTCCCGAGCTCCTCCGCTCGCCCTAGTAGCACCCGCCTGCTAACCGTGCTCTCAGGAGCCGAACGCACACACCTGCTCCTTCCCCCATGCACCGCAGCACCGTCCTCACTGACGCCGAACTCCGGCCGCCGCTAAAGCTCGTCGCCGTCCACTCTGCGGCCACTCCCCGGCCGCGCCACCACCCTGGTTGGATGCGGACGAGCGTCCGCATCCCGTAGTTGTGCTCCGCACGCCAAACGGCGCTCTGTAGGCCATTTCCGCAGCGCACCGCCGCGTCGGGACTCGCCGGCGGCTAAACGCCGGTGACCACTGATCGTTGACCTGCGTGGGTTGACCCCACTGCCCGGTTTGACTTCCCCCCTGACTCACTGACGTGTGGGCCCAGGCGCCCGCTTAATTAGTGTTAGGTTAGTTAGTGTTAATTAACTTAGCTAATTAGATGAGCCACTGACATGCGGGCCCCACCCGGCTAACTAAGTAGTTAGGGCTAATTAACTTGATTAGTTGACCGGGTCACTGACCAGTGGGTCCCACTGGTCAGGTTTGACCTGGTCGACGCCGTTGACCTGCTGACGTCACTGTGACGTCAAGCTGACGCAGTAATCCTTTTTCTGGAATTTAAAATAAATCTTAAATGATTTATTTATTTCAGAAAATTGCCTAAACTTCTAAAAATCATAGAAATTCAACCGTAACTCCAAATAAGATAAATTATATATGTAAAATTATCAGAAAAATTCAAGGAATCCATCTGTACCATTTTCATGCATGTTAGAACAACTTAAGGCCACTGTTTAGGACAAATTCAATAAAGGGCATTTAAATAATCATATATGGAGCTGGAATTTGAATCTTATATTCAAACCAACTTCATTTAATTGTGTTGCTACTTGCATTAGTTCAATCAACAACATATTGCCATGTCATTATCATGCATCATGTTGTGCATTGCATTGATTGTATTCCTTCTCTATTGCCGGTATTTGTCCCCTCTCGATAGACGTGGTACCGACGCTGTGATCGTTGACACTGATGAAGACTCAATGTTATCTTCTGAAGTGCCAGGCAAGCACAACCCCCTTGTTCATTCCGATACAAGCCCACTCTCTCGCTCCTGCTCCCTTTTACTGCATTAGGACAACAACGATTCATCTGTTACTTGTTGTGGTAGTTGAACCCCTTATCCTCTGCATGACCTGTCATTGCCACAGTAAATAGATGAAACCCACTAGCATGAGTAGGAGTTGTTTGAGCCCTGATGTGCCTACTCATTCATGCTTGTTTGTCATGCCTGCTACTGCTTAGAGTTGAGTCAGGTCTGATTCATCGGGGATGGATCGGAGGTGTGTAAACATGTCCTACTGTGTGTGAGCTAAGTGTGTGAACACGTTTTGGTAAAGGTAGCGGTGAGAGGCCATGTAGGAGTACATGGTGGGTTGTCTCATTGAAACCGTCCTCAGGAACTGAGTTCTGTGTTTGTGATCCATGAAACAGCTACTACCACACGTTGGGCCCTGAAATATGACCCCGCTCGACTTACTGACCCCTCTCGTCCTCTGTCCAGGAGTTGCAATTAGTTTCTGGTGTTTATAGGATATGTGTTGGCGGTCGTGCATAGCGCTGACCCTAGGGGTGGGCTATGATGCGGTAGATACACTGTGGCACGGTGTACCGGGCGCCCGTTTGGTGTCTCGGGAACCCTGCACACATCGTTTGGGGCTGTGAGCGAAACTCCGGTAGGATCTCCTCGCGGATGGAACCCGAATAGGCGATAAACCTGGACTAGAGACTTGTGTGGTTAGTCAGGTCGTGGTCTACACCCACGTCGGCTTTTGCTTGAAGTCTGCCGAGCACATGCCGTGTGCAGACGCTAAGTGGTGGAAACATGTGTGACGAAGTACACCCCTGCAGGGTTATAAATGATCCATTCGAATAGCCGTGTCCGCGGTAAAGGACTTCTGGGTTGCCTATAACAGTTCATAGACAAGTGAAAGTGGATACTCTAAAACTCGCAAGATAAGTGTGAGTGCTATGGATGGCCTTCTCGTAGGGAGATGAGAACGGATCCATAGTGGTGTATTGATTGGTGAATATGTGGACTCGTGTGCGCCACCTCAAAAGAGTTGCTTGCAGTCGTAGTTCAGAATAGCCACCGAGTCAAAGCTGGCTTGCTGCAGTTAAACTCCACCCCCCCTTGATGATACCGATGCATATGTAGTTAGATCTGATGTAAGTCTTGCTGAGTACCTTTGTACTCACGTTTGCTTAATTTATGTTTTGCAGAGAGACTTCAGTCTCGCTAGTAGTTCCGCGTGGACTTCGACGTTTAGCTTGATACCTCAGCTACGATCTTGTGCCCTCGACGGGATTTGGTAGATAGTCAGGCTTCTTAGCCTTTTTCATTTATAGATGTCTGTACTCAGACATGTTAAGCTTCCGCATGTGCTTTGACTTGTATGCTATGATTGTTGGGTCATGAGACCCATGTTTGTAATATCTCGCTCCTCGGAGCCTAATGAATTAATACTTGAGTCGTAGAGTCTTGTTGTGATGCCATGTTGTATTTACACATATCGAGCATATTGTGTGTATGATTGAAATGCTTGGTATGTGTAGGATCCGACAACCTAGTTGTTTATCCTTCGCAGCCTTTCATATGGGGAAATGTAGTCTAGTGCTTCTGAGCGATAGTAGTCCGCTACAGCCCGGTTCACCGGAGTCCTGCTAGCCCAGCACTACTGTTCAGGACACTTGACTGGCCGGCATGTGTTTCACTTCGTCCCTATGTCTGTCCCTTCGGGGAAATGTCACGCGGTGATTTCCGGAGTCCTGCCTAGCCTGCTATAGCCCGGGATCCCCGGAGTCTTGTTAGCCTAGTGCTATAGCCCGGAATCACTCGTTGATGACCGACATGTTTGATGTGATTCATGTATGCCTGTCTCCATAGGTCTGTGCCGCTTTGGGTTCACGACTAGCCATGTCGGCCCGGGTTCTTTGTCATATGGATGCTAGCGACACTATCATATACGTGAGCCAAAGGCGCAAACGGTCCCGGGCCAGGTAAGGCGACACCCGTGGGATACCGTGCGTGAGGCCGCAAAGTGATATGAGGTGTTACCGGCTAGATCGGTGTGACCTAGGATCGGGGTCCCGACAGCGTTGGTATCAGAGCCTGACTGCCTGTAGGATTACCAAGCCAAACTGGTCGAAGTTGAGTCTAGAAATGCTTTAGTTATGTAAGGGAATTGATTGGGGAAGGGAACGTAAGGCTCTTTTTACTCCTTTACCCTATGCCCTTCTGATCTGAGTCAACCTCTTCTTTTCTACAGGGATTAAGAATTAGGCCTTCTCATCTATCTATCAGGATGACGTGTTACTAAACCGTAGTTGCCTAGGAATATTGAGTTCAAGCCTCAGTTCAGTTCCTACTACTTCCATATATTCATAACTGGCCCAGAACCTTGGCATGATGTTGTTAAGTGGTTATGCCACCATTTTTGCATATTGTCTCAAATCTTTTGAGCATTTATAGCCGTTATGCTGTCCGAGTCATCCCAGGTTTCTAAATAGTCTGATGCCTTTGCAAATCCCTTCCTTCTGTTCCTGATGTCCATTTGGGCCAGATTAATCACACTAATCGGTGAGTTGAGGTACTTTGTTGCCTCGACATATATGTTGGAGCTATTACTATGACCCTAGGTGTTTTAGGGAGTCATCTAGTGATCTAGCCATGTTTTGCGTTCCCAGTGTGATGATTCCGGCCCTCATTCTCGAAAGCATCCCGTGATGCCATTTAGTTAGTAGGCATTCTATTCCTGGGTTTTGAACCCGAGACTCACCCTACCTGCTTCATGTTGATAGTGTTTGCTAGTTCCTTAGGACATTAGTAAACCTTGTGATAGACCTCAAGGTCCGTGGTATTTCCTTCTTCCAAATACTATGAACCACTTATGGCAGAAGTTCTTGAACCAAAGGATCACAACCAGAGTGCTCTTGATGAGTTCTCCATCCTATATTGTGGCTCTGCCAGTTACCTTTCTGCATGGGTTATCCGGAAGAAATATGTTGAACTTGTTCGACATACTAACCTATGCATCCACCACTCAGAAAGTTATATGTTCCTTGAGTTGTTCCCCCCTTCAGCTATATTCCGACCTTCGTCTATCACTTGATAGTCAGAAGTAGTCGTGCATTCATGTTCATCAGTGCCTTTTACTTCTGTGGTCCGTCAAGCCATTCTATTCGGAATGACTAGGAGAAACAAACTCCAGTACCTCATCCATTTCTGGGATCGGGTCAAAGTGGTTGTATTCCGCAGATTAAAATGCCAATCCAGCTTTTGGTTCTGTTCTACCCCGGAGTATTACCCACTTTATGTCAAGAGCGTCGTGAGAATTGCACCTTCTCCTATGAATTCTTGACGCAGTGATACTCTCTCCATCATTATTCATTTCTCGGTTTCAGTGTTGTTGCAACCGGAATGTCGACAAGTGAATCGTGGTGTGTGAAATCAATACTCCTAGCAACTCCGTTGCTTGGTAGTTAATGGACAATATTCTCATCCTTAGCGTGTTGGTTATTGAATTATCATTCTAAGACTGATCGTGCTACCTAGTCCATATTTCTGGTGCACACTTCGATCAATGGGTTAGGATTGTGCCAATCCCTTGCTCTATCGATCATATCATCTTGCCCTGAAAAGCAAGGTTGTTCTCGAGCTTAGTAACATACCGGTGGTTCGTGATTTTCCGAATATCTTCTCGGAAGTGTTACCAGGTTGTCATCTGACCGTTATGTTGAGTTCGTGTTCAAGTTGGTTTTCCGATAAACCACTTTTCCGCAAGAACCTGTGTTGGATACCCCTGAGCTAGTTGGTTAAGCTTAACAACAACTTGGAGAGTTGGAAGATGAAAACTTGTCCGACTTAGTTCATCCCTAAGGGATATCCTTGTGTGAGTGTGTGTTGAAGAAAGATGATATCTTCATCAATTGGTCCTCGTGATCAGCTGCTGAATCTATTATCTTGTCCAAACCTTGATTTGAGTGTGGACTATCGTCAAATCAAATCAGAACCAACGATGTTCGTAATGTTGTCTTACTTACGGTTGTCCCTCGAGCATACACCATTATATCTTTGGTCTGACCAATACTATCACATCGTTCACATGATGGTGGAAGTCCAGTGATATGGAAATACCGATGAGTTGTTGTTGAGCCCATCAGCAGCATTTTATCTCCCCCATGATTCATGTCGAACGCTACACTAGCATTGGAAACTTTATAAGCATTATCTTCGTGTTTCGTTCATGAAGCATATGTTTGGATGAAAGTAGTGGCTTTCCCTGATTCATGTGCATATGTTGCAAGTTGCCGCCGTGAATTTGGGAAAGTTTGTCTTGCTTTCTCTGGAATCATCCCAAATCGGTCACACATACGTGCGAAGTATACTGTGGTTTGGAGACTTGCAACCTTCATTCTATATGTATCCCTAGCACACCAAGCCACTGATTGATTTGTTCAAGGAGAGGAAGTTTCTTCTTAGGGGCTAGAATTACGCAAGGACTTCGTTATCCGCAATGATGGTTCCCCACTTGAACTCGGTAGTGTTTTATTATAAGACTACTACGTGGTCATGCTTGTCTGGGACAGTGTGTTCACATGTTCGTAGCAGAACCAGCTCATGTTTTGGAGCTTACTATCGTAGTTCATTCCCCGAGAATCTCGCAACGTCGTCTCGTCGATTTGTGTTGCAAACCTTCATTTTCCTTTCTAGACTCGATGAGTCTGGAATATCCTGTCACCAACCAGATCTGAATCTCAGGCAGATATGATGGTTGGAGCATTTTCCAAGAACTATAATATTGGTCTCTCGATAAACGGTAAAGTGGATGTCGTGGCCAACACATCCAGCCGGAAGACCTATTATTGTAGTATCTCGATTGAAGAAAGTTGGCCACCTTTCCATAAGGATTTCGTAGGATTTACTCCAGAAGTTGTTCCTTATGGATCTATTGTATTCCGAAGTCCGGCCACTACTTGGTGGCTATGCCGATGCTTAAAGCATGACCGTGGTAACCAGTACATCAAGGAGAACATTAGAAGCGGAGTGCTAAATGTCTCTCGGTCGATCATCCAGATTTTGTTTCCTTGGCTTCGCTAAGGTGAAATCTGGGAAAGTGTCATCTTTCTTTGCATCTGCATCTTCCACCCTTATTCATCATGGTAGCATGTTGTGTTGCTAGGATCCTTGACACGGATATTGGCAGAACCTTGATGAATACGGAAATGCTCAAGTTCTTGAGAGCACACTCGGGCACTAGGTTCTGACGTTGTCATTAACTGGAATGTGCCTCCGTCCTCGCAGTTGTTGATAGCCATCCAATTGGTGGAATCACCTTTGCCGGTGAACCTTCTCCCCAGTTACCAGAATTATTCCCAACATTTGCATTTTGTTCCCAGCTTGCACCTCAGTAGTTTTGTTCAGGATCATCTTCAAAAGTGGACTTACCATGGATCCCATCCACTTCCGATGATAAGCAAAAATCATCCATTGCGTTGTCTTCAACAAGGTAGTCCACATCATCCATCCTAGTCCAAGTATGCCATCTCTTCAAGCTGTCTCAAACGATCAATTGTAAATTGCCTTAAGCTGGTATGAAGTGTTCCAACGATCTCTGAATCAAAAGTAATTCTTTTTGCCACTTAAGGGAATAGCTCTACGGGTCACTTTCACTAAGGTGTCTTGTTATGGTATTATGGGCAACATAACCTCTCGCTACTTTGAAACCCCCTCACCATCTATTTAGGCGTGGAATTGTTGCCACCAAATCAAACCCCGTTGTTGTTCTTCCATCCCTCTCGATGTGTTTTGTGTCTCAACTTGAGATGTTTCAACATCTCATTCTACGAGTTGATCCTGAGTTGTTCGATCTTCGATAAGATCAATCCTAGTTGAGTTTCTTTCCGTCGTCATCGCGTGGATGAAGATCTCAAAAGCAAGGATGCCAAGATCGACATGATGCAATGAATCAACATCTTTGACAAGGGCAATCGGATCGTGAAGGTTCTTTATTGGCGTTCCCTCTGTCTTCTTACCTCACGTCTTGAATCTCGGGACGAGATTCTTGTTTAGTGGGGGCGAGTTGTCACATCCCTAGTTCTATTAATGCCTAGTGCTAGCATCTGGTGTTGCATCATGTCTAAATTTCTGAAAGTTGAATTGGGGAAAGCTGAAAGCCCCAGAAATCAATTAAAAAAATGATCAACATTAAAAATTGCTTCAAATAACCTAAGAAAATGTTCCTGTTAAGCTATAAAAATATTGGCAAGAGGTAAAATTCAAACCAATATTTTTGGATTCACAGAAATATTTATTTTGGGCATTTGAGTTAATCCAATAATTATTTGCATTGGACTTATATTTGTGATATATTAACTATATGTCCAATAATTCTGATAAATTGTTGAGGGGCTTTGGAACAATCCATTTAGTCCCTGCAAAAATTATCAGAAGTGGAAGAAATAGTTTGGTTCAAAAACCAAATTAAAACCCATTTGCATAAATCGAAAACAGTAACAAAACAGAAATAAGAGAGAGAGGAAACCTTACCTGTGCGGCCCACCTGTAGCCCACCCACCTGGCCCAGGAGAGAAGCCGGCCCAGCCCACTTACCCCCTCGCTCGTCGTCTTCCTCCTGCCAGTAGGCAGGAGCGAGCACGCACGCGCACCCGAGGAGCTCTCCACCTCCTGCTTTGCGCTGGAGGCCGCTCCTTCGTCCTAATCTGCGTCTGGAGACGCGCGAGGCCCTCCTTGACGCCACGCGACACCCGCACCTCTCCCTCTCTCTCCCTCGAGCGCCCTCCCTCCTCTGTCTCTCCCGCGCGCGTCCGCCCGAACGCGCCCGTCGCCACCGACGCCGTTCGCCGCGGCCACAACCATCGCCTCGCCTCCCCGACGCCTCCCAAAGCTCCGCCTCGACCTACCCTTCCTCCTCACCGCTCCAAGCGACGCCGGGAGCCCTGCAGTGACGCCATTGCCGTCGTCTTCACCGACGGGCACCGAAGATCGCCGGCCCCGATTCTCCATCTCCAGGTCGTCCCCGAGCCCGCTGAGTCCTCCCTCGAGATCACTGTGAGCTCCTGCGCCTCCCCCCTTACTCACCCCCTCTGTTCTCGTCCGTTAGCCGCCGCCCCACGAAACCGAGCTCCGCCCATCGCCATGGCCAGTGAGCCCCGCGCTCCCGAGCTCCTCCGCTCGCCCTAGTAGCACCCGCCTGCTAACCGTGCTCTCAGGAGCCGAACGCACACACTTGCTCCTTCCCCCGTGCACCGCAGCACCGTCCTCACTGACGCCGAACTCCGGCCGCCGCTAAAGCTCATCGCCGGCCACTCTCCGGCCACTCCCCGGCCGCGCCACCACCCTGGTTGGATGCGGACGAGCGTCCGCATCCCGTAGTTGTGCTCCGCGTGCCAAACGGCGCTCTGTAGGCCATTTCCGCAGCGCACCGCCGCGTCGGGACTCGCCGGTGGCTAAACGCCGGCGACCACTGAACATTGACCGGCGTGGGTTGACCCCACTGCCCGGTTTGACTTCCCCCTGACTCACTGACGTGTGGGCCCAGGCGCCCGCTTAATTAGTGTTAGGTTAGTTAGTGTTAATTAACTTAGCTAATTAGATGAGCCACTGACATGCGGGCCCCGCCCGGCTAACTAAGTAGTTAGGGCTAATTAACTTGATTAGTTGACTGGGTCACTGACCAGTGGGTCCCACTGGTCAGGTTTGACCTGGTCGACGCCGTTGACCTGCTGACGTCACTGTGACGTTAAGCTGACGCAGTAATCCTTTTTCTGGAATTTAAAATAAATCTTAAATGATTTATTTATTTCAGAAAATTGCCTAAACTTCTAAAAATCATAGAAATTCAACTGTAACTCCAAATAAGATAATTATATATGTAAAATTATCAGAAAAATTCAAGGAATCCATCTGTACCATTTTCATGCATGTTAGAACAACTTAAGGCCACTGTTTAGGACAAATTCAATAAAGGGCATTTAAATAATCATATATGGAGCTGGAATTTGAATCTTATATTCAGACCAACTTCATTTAATTGTGTTGCTAGTTGCATTAGCTCAATCAACAACATATTGCCATGTCATTATCATGCATCATGTTGTGCATTGCATTGATTGTATTCCTTCTCTATTGCCGGTATTTGTCCCCTCTCGATAGACGTGGTACCGACGCTGTGATCGTTGACACTGATGAAGACTCAATGTTATCTTCAGAAGTGCCAGGCAAGCACAACCCCCTTGTTCATTCCGATACAAGCCCACTCTCTCGCTCCTGCTGCCTTTTACTGCATTAGGACAACAACGATTCATCTGTTACTTGTTGCGGTAGTTGAACCCCTTATCCTCTGCATGACCTGTCATTGCCACAGTAAATAGATGAAACCCACTAGCATGAGTAGGAGTTGTTTGAGCCCTGATGTGCCTACTCATTCATGCTTGTTTGTCATGCCTGCTACTGCTTAGAGTTGAGTCAGGTCTGATTCATCGGGGATGGATCGGAGGTGTGTAAACATGTCCTACTGTGTGTGAGCTAAGTGTGTGAACACGTTTTGGTAAAGGTAGCGGTGAGAGGCCATGTAGGAGTACATGGTGGGTTGTCTCATTGAAACCGTCCTCAGGAACTGAGTTCTGTGTTTGTGATCCATGAAACAGCTACTACCACACGTTGGGCCCTGAAATATGACCCCGCTCGACTTACTGACCCCTCTCGTCCTCTGTCCAGGAGTTGCAATTAGTTTCTGGTGTTTATAGGATATGTGTTGGCGGCCGTGCATAGCGCTGACCCTAGGGGTGGGCTATGATGCGGTAGATACACTGTGGCACGGTGTACCGGGCGCCCGTTTGGTGTCTCGGGAACCCTGCACACATCGTTTGGGGCTGTGAGTGAAACTCCGGTAGGATCTCCTCGCGGATGGAACCCGAATAGGCGATAAACCTGGACTAGAGACTTGTGTGGTTAGTCAGGTCGTGGTCTACACCCACGTCGGCTTTTGCTTGAAGTCTGCCGAGCACATGCCGTGTGCAGACGCTAAGTGGTGGAAACATGTGTGACGAAGTACACCCCTGCAGGGTTATAAATGATCCATTCGAATAGTCGTGTCCGCGGTAAAGGACTTCTGGGTTGCCTATAACAGTTCATAGACAAGTGAAAGTGGATACTCTAAAACTCGCAAGATAAGTGTGAGTGCTATGGATGGCCTTCTCGTAGGGAGACGAGAGCGGATCCATAGTGGTGTATTGATTGGTGAATATGTGGACTCGTGTGCGCCACCTCAAAAGAGTTGCTTGCAGTCGTAGTTCAGAATAGCCACCGAGTCAAAGCTGGCTTGCTGCAGTTAAACTCCACCCCCCCTTGATGATACCGATGCATATGTAGTTAGATCTGATGTAAGTCTTGCTGAGTACCTTTGTACTCACGTTTGCTTAATTTATGTTTTGCAGAGAGACTTCAGTCTCGCTAGTAGTTCCGCGTGGACTTCGACGTTTAGCTTGATACCTCAGCTACGATCTTGTGCCCTCGACAGGATTTGGTAGATAGTCAGGCTTCTTAGCCTTTTTCATTTATAGATGTCTGTACTCAGACATGTTAAGCTTCCGCATGTGCTTTGACTTGTATGCTATGATTGTTGGGTCATGAGACCCATGTTTGTAATATCTCGCTCCTCGGAGCCTAAGGAATTAATACTTGAGTCGTAGAGTCTTGTTGTGATGCCATGTTGTATTTACACATATCGAGCATATTGTGTGTATGATTGAAATGCTTGGTATGTGTAGGATCCGACAACCTAGTTGTTTATCCTTCGCAGCCTTTCATATGGGGAAATGTAGTCTAGTGTTTCTGAGCGATAGTAGTCCGCTACAGCCCGGTTCACCGGAGTCCTGCTAGCCCAGCACTACTGTTCAGGACACTTGACTGGCCGGCATGTGTTTCACTTCGTCCCTATGTCTGTCCCTTTGGGGAAATGTCACGCGGTGATTTTCGGAGTCCTTCCTAGCCTGCTACAGCCCGGGATCCCCGGAGTCCTATTTGCCCAGTGCTACAGCCCGGAATCACTCGTTGATGACCGACATGTTCGATGTGATTAATGTATGCCTGTCTCCATAGGTCTGTGCCGCTTTGGGTTCACGACTAGCCATGTCGGCCCGGGTTCTTTGTCATATGGATGCTAGCGACACTATCATATACGTGAGCCAAAAGGCGCAAACGGTCCCGGGCCAGGTAAGGCGACACCCGTGGGATACCGTGCGTGAGGCCGCAAAGTGATATGAGGTGTTACCGGCTAGATCGGTGTGACCTAGGATCGGGGTCCCGACATTATTAAGATAAGGAAAGATATTTTTTACATGAACCACCATCCCGTGAGCACTAGAAGACAAATAGCTAGTCAGGGCACTGGCCGAGCCAATGACAAGCCCAGTAAAGAGAGGCATCACCTGGAAGCCAACTAAAAAGCCGCGATGGTGGCGAAGCAGCCCGCCTCCCACCAGGCTCTCAGGTCCTAGATGATCATGCTCACCACTCCAGCCGGATGTCTAGCTTGTATTGCTTCCAATTTGGTTAAATTGCATCTGCTTAGCTTACACATTATACCTTTGAATATGACATGCCTTTCTGTTTTTGGTACATACTAGTACATCTGTGTATTAACCATGTTATTACATCAACCTAATGTTCTTGTGTATCCCTCATCTATCACTTATGATGAGGCAGTCAGGCAAGTGGATTACTCCTCATTTAAAGAATGCAACATCAGCCTCTCAACATGATTCTCAAGAACCAACAAGGCTAGATGAAGATAGTGAACGTAGCTCTGTAGTTGATTACCGCATTTCCCCTACACTAGCATCGCAGGTGCTTGCTCTAACTTGGCGGCGTGATAAGTGGTTGCATGTTGCATATGGTGTCTAGATTGAAATTCTTCCTTCCGATTTTTCTTGTCGGTTTTACTTGACAATTCAAAATCAATAAAGCGGAAGGAAGTTAGCAAGGCAGCAGATGAATGTGCTCCTTCCAAATGGAGGTCCTCTACAGATTCTACTCCTCCATCCCCCCAAGATGATTTCCAAGACAACACATGCATAGACACTCCATGTAGTTGTGTTGGTGATGAGCACGTATCCCCTAGTGCACCATCACAGGTGCTCCCTCTAACTTGGCACGGTTATATGTAGTTGCATGTTATGTATGATGTCTAGCTTGTATTGCTTCTAATTTTGTTGAATTTCATCTGCTTACTTTACACATTATACTTGTGACTAAGACACATGTTCCTGTTTCTAGAACATACAATATATGTCTATCACACCATGTTCTTACATCAAAGTACATTTGTTCTGAAGAACTAAATTGTTATTCGTTTTTCTTGTCGGCTTGACTTAACATGGCATAAAGAAAGAGGAAGCAAGACAGAATGATAGGGAAAGGGAAGCGGAATAATCCTGCAGATTCTGCTGGTACTGATGGTGTAATAGAAGGTCATAGTCCAGCAGAAAATTGTACCGACAGGTTATCCCGTGCTACACGAACTGCAGAACAAGCCAAACAAAAACAAATAGATGCCACCAAACAACCAAAGACAACCCTAGTTGTTGCAACACCTTCCACAGTACCACCAGCTGCATGATTTACTCGTTGGTCAGCTCAGCTAGCAGCACATTCCCAAGCTCCCTTGCCACCTGGCACTACTTCCGAAGCACTCTTGACACAAGATGAGTTGGCAAGATCAGATGAACTTTGTGAGCTTCAACAGCAAGAAGGTAGTTGCTGGAGTCAAGTTACAGTTGCATGCTTCTTTATATGTAGTCTCACAGTTTGATGTACACTAACACTTCCTATGTTTGTTGTTGGACTAGCACCTAGGCGCAAGAGGAAACAAACATCAGGGATAATGCTCGATAGGTTAACTAAATCTAGAGGAGGAAGAATAGAGATCTATTTTGAGGCAGGTTTAAAAAGGCCACGTGATGCTACAGAGTCAGCCAAGTTAGTATCAGAGGCAGCGGTTGCTGTTAGGTGTCATGTATGTTGGAAATATGCCCTAGAGGCAATAATAAAATGGTTATTATTATATTTCTTTGTTCATGATAATTGTCTATTGTTCATGCTATAATTGTGTTATCCGGAAATCGTAATACATGTGTGAATACATAGACCACAACACGTCCCTAGTGAGCCTCTAGTTGACTAGCTTGTTGATCAAAAGATGGTCATGGTTTCCTGACTATGGACATTGGATGTCATTGATAACGGGATCACATCATTAGGAGAATGATGTGATGGACAAGACCCAATCCTAAGCATAGCTCAAATATCGTGTAGTTCGTTTGCTATAGCTTTTCCGAATGTCAAGTATCATTTCCTTAGACCATGATATTGTGCAACTCCCGGATACCGTAGGAGTGCCTTGGGTGTGGCAAATGTCACAACGTAACTGGGTGACTATAAAGGTACACTACAGGTATCTCCGAAAGTGTCTGTTGGGTTGGCACGAATCGAGACTGGGATTTGTCACTCCGTATGACGGAGAGGTATCTCCGGGCCCACTCAGTAATGCATCATCATAATGAGCTCAATGTGACCAAGTGGTTGATCACGGGATCATGCATTACGGTACGAGTAAAGTGACTTGCCGGTAACGAGATTGAACGAGGTATTGGGATACCGACGATCGAGTCTCGGGCAAGTAATGTACCGATTGACAAAGGGAATTGTATACGGATTGATTGAATCCTCGACATCGTGGTTCATCCGATGAGATCATCGAGGAGCATGTGGGAGCCAACATGGGTATCCAGATCCTGCTGTTGGTTATTGACTGGAGAGTCATCTCAGTCATGTCTGCGTGTCTCCCGAACCCATAGGGTCTACACACTTAAGGTTCGGTGACGCTAGGGTTGTTGAGATATTAGTATACGGTAACCCTAAAGTTGTTCGGAGTCCCGGATGAGATCCCGGACGTCATGAGGAGTTCCGGAATGGTCCGGAGGTGAATAATTATATATAGGAAGTCAAGTTTCGGCCATCGGGAAAGTTTCGAGGGTAATCGGTATTGTACCGGGACCACCGAAAGGGTCCCGGGGGTCCACCGGGTGGGGCCACCTATCCCGGAGGGCCCCATGGGCTGAAGTGGGAGGGGAACCAGCCCCTAGTGGGCTGGTGCGCCCCCTTGGGCCTCCCCTGCGCCTAGGGTTGGAAACCCTAGGGGTGGGGGCGCCCCACTTGCCTTGGGGGGCAAGCCACCCCCTTGGCCGCCGCCCCCCTTGGAGATTGGATCTCCTAGGGCCGGCGCCGCCCCCTATGGACCCTATATATAGTGGGGGGAGGGAGGGCAGCCGCACCCTAGCCCCTGGCCTCTCCCTCTCCCTCCCGTGACACTCCTCCCTCTCCCTGTGCTTGGCGAAGCCCTGTCGAGATCACCGTTGCTTCCACCACCACGCCGTCGTGCTGCTAGATCTTCATCAACCTCTCCTTCCCCCTTGCTGGATCAAGTTGGAGGAGACGTCTTCCCAACCGTACGTGTGTTGAACGCGGAGGTGCTGTCCGTTCGGCGCTAGGTCATCGGTGATTTGGATCACGACGAGTACGACTCCATCAACCCCGTTCTCTTGAACGCTTCTGCGCGCGATCTACAAGGGTATGTAGATGCACTCCTTTCTCCCTCATTGCTAGATGACTCCATAGATTGGTCTTGGTGATGCATAGAAAATTTTAAACTTCTGCTACGTTCCCCAACAGTGGTATCAGAGCTAGGTCTATGCGTAGTTTCTATGCACGAGTAGAACAAAAAGCAGTTGTGGGCGTCAATATTGTCAATTTGCTTCCTGTTACTAGTCTTATCTTGATTCAGCGGCATCGTGGGATGAAGCGGCCCAGACCGACCTTACACGTACGCTTACGTGAGACTGGTTCCGCCGATTGACATGCACTAGTTGCATAAGGTGGCTGGCGGGTGTCTGTCTCTCCCACTTTAGTCGGATCGGATTCGATGTAAAGGGTCCTTATGAAGGGTAAATAGAAATTGGCATATCACGTTGTGGTTTTGGCGTAGGTAATAAACGTTCTTGCTAGAAACCTATAGCAGCCACGTAAAAACTTGCAACAACAATTAGAGGACGTCTAACTTGTTTTTGCAGCATGTGTTGTGTGATGTGATATGGCCAAAAGGATGTGATGATGATATATGTGATGTATGAGATTGATCATGTTCTTGTAATAGGAATCACGACTTGCATGTCGATGAGTATGACAACCGGCAGGAGCCATAGGAGTTGTCTTTATTTATTTATGACCTACGTGTCAACATAAACGTCATGTAATTACTTTACTTTATTGCTAAAGCGTTAGCCATAGTAGTAGAAGTAATAGATGACAAGACAACTTCAAGAAGACACGATGATGGAGATCATGATGATGGAGATCATGGTGTCATGCCGGTGACAACAATGATCATGGAGCCCCGAAGATGGAGATCAAAAGGAGCAAATGATATTGGCCATATCATGTCACAATTTGATTGCATGTGATGTTTATCATGTTTTACATCTTATTTGCTTAGAACGACGGTAGCTTAAATAAGATGATCCCTCGTAATAATTTCAAGAAAGTGTTCCCCCTAACTGTGCACCATTGTCAATGTTCGTTGTTTCGAAGCACCACGTGATGATCAGGTGTGATAGATTCTAACGTTCGAATACAACGGGTGGAAGCCAGATTTACACACGCAATACACTTAGGTTGACTTGACGAGCCTAGCATGTACAGACATGGCCTCAGAACACAGAAGACCGAAAGGTCGAGCATGAGTCGTATAGAATATACGATCAACATGAAGATGTTCACCGATGTTGACTAGTCCGTCTCACGTGATGATCGGACACGGCCTAGTTGACTCGGATCATGTTTCACTTAGATGACCAGAGGGATGTCTATCTGAGTGGGAGTTCATTGAATAATTTGATTAGATGAACTTAATTTTCATGAACTTAGTCTAAAAAATATTTACACTATGTCTTGTAGATCAAATGGCTCACGTTAATGTTTCCCTCAACTTCAACGTGTTCCTAGAGAAAACCAAGCTGAAAGATGATGGCAGCAACATTACGGACTGGGTCCGGAACCTGAGGATCATCCTCATAGCTGCCAAGAAAGATTATGTCCTAGAAGCACCGCTAGGTGATGCACCCATCCCAGAGAACCAAGACGTTATGAATGCTTGGTAGTCACGTGCTGATGATTACTCCCTCGTTCAGTGCGGCATGCTTTACAGCTTAGAACCGGGGCTCCAAAAGCGTTTTGAGAGACATGAAGCATATGAGATGTTCGAAGAGCTGAAAATGGTTTTCCAAGCTCATGCCCAGGTCGAGAGATATGAAGTCTCCGACAAGTTCTTCAGCTGTAAGATGGAGGAAAATAGTTCTGTCAGTGAGCACATACTCAAAATGTCTGGGTTGCATAACCGCTTTACTCAGCTGGGAGTTAATCTCCCGGATGACGCGGTCATTGACAGAATCCTTCAGTCGCTTCCACCGAGCTACAAGAGCTTTGTGATGAACTTCAATATGCAGGGGATGGAAAAGACCATTCCTGAGGTATATTCAATGCTGAAATCAGCAGAGGTGGAAATAAAAAAGGAACATCAAGTGTTGATGGTGAATAAAACCACTAAGTTCAAGAAAGGCAAGGGTAAGAAGAACTTCAAGAAGGACGGCAAGGGAGTTGCCGCGTCCGGTAAGCAAGCTGCCAGGAAGAAGCCAAAGAATGGACCCAAGCCCGAGACTGAGTGTTTTTATTGCAAGGGAAGTGGTCACTGGAAGCGGAACTGCCCCAAATACTTAGCGGACAAGAAGGCCGGCAACACTAAAGGTATATGTGATATACATGTAATTGATGTGTACCTTACCAGTACTCGTAGTAGCTCCTGGGTATTTGATACCGGTGCGGTTGCTCACATTTGTAACTCAAAGCAGGAGTTGCGGAATAAGCGGAGACTGGCGAAGGACGAGGTGACGATGCGCGTCGGGAATGGTGCCAAGGTCGATGTGATCGCCGTCGGCACGCTGCCTCTACATTTACCTACGGGATTAGTTTTAAACCTCAATAATTGTTATTTAGTGCCAGCTTTGAGCATGAACATTGTATCAGGATCTTGTTTAATTTGAGATGGCTACTCATTTAAATCCGAGAATAATGGTTGTTCTATTTATATGAGAGATATGTTTTATGGTCATGCTCCGTTGGTGAATGGTTTATTCTTAATGAATCTCGAGCGTAATGTTACACATATTCATAGTGTGAATACCAAAAGATGTAAGGTTGATAATGATAGTCCCACATACTTGTGGCACTGCCGCCTTGGTCACATAGGTGTCAAACGCATGAAGAAGCTCCATGCAGATGGACTTTTGGAGTCTCTTGATTATGAATCATTTGACACCTGCGAACCATGCCTCATGGGTAAAATGACCAAGACTCCGTTCTCAGGAACAATGGAGCAAGCAACCAAGTTATTGGAAATCATACATACTGATGTGTGCGGTCCAATGAGTGTTGAGGCTCGTGGTGGCTATCGTTATGTTCTCACCCTCACTGATGACTTGAGTAGATATGGGTATGTCTACTTAATGAAACACACGTCTGAGACCTTTGAAAAGTTCAAGGAATTTCAGAGCGAGGTTGAGAATCAATGTGACAGAAAAATCAAGTTCTTGCGATCAGATCGTGGGGGAGAATACTTGAGTCACGAATTTGGCACACACTTAAGGAAATGTGGAATAGTTTCACAACTCACGCCGCCTGGAACACCTCAGCGTAATGGTGTGTCCGAACGTCGTAATCGCACTCTATTGGATATGGTGCGATCTATGATGTCTCTTACCGATTTACCGCTGTCATTTTGGGGCTATGCTTTAGAGACTGCCGCATTCACTTTAAATAGGGCTCCGTCTAAATCCCTTGAGACGACACTGTATGAATTATGGTTTGGGAAGAAACCTAAGCTGTCGTTTCTAAAAGTTTGGGGATGCGATACTTATGTCAAGAAACTTCAACCTGAAAAGCTCGAACCCAAATCAGAAAAATGCGTCTTCATAGGATACCCTAAAGAAACTATTGGGTATACCTTCTACCTCAAATCCGAAGGCAAGATCTTTGTTGCCAAGAATGGATCCTTTCTAGAGAAAGAGTTTCTCTCGAAAGAAATAAGTGGGAGGAAAGTAGAACTTGATGAAGTATTACCTCTTGAACCGGTAAGTGGCGCAGCTCAAGAAAATGTTCGTGAGGTGCCTACACCGACTAGAGAGGAAGTTAATGATGATGATCATGAAACTTCAGATCAAGTTGCTACTGAACTTCGTAGGTCCACAAGGACACGTTCCACACCAGAGTGGTACGGCAACCCTGTCTTGGAAATCATGTTGTTTGACAACAGTGAACCTTCGAACTATGAAGAAGCGATGGCGGGCCCGGATTTCGACAAATGGCTGGAAGCCATGAAATCTGAGATAGGATCCATGTATGAAAACGAAGTATGGACTTTGACTGACTTGCCCGATGATTGGCGAGCCATAGAAAATAAATGGATCTTTAAGAAGAAGACAGACGCGAATGGTAACATAACCATCTATAAAGCTTGACTTGTCGATAAGGGTTATCGACAAGTTCAAGGGGTTGACTACGATGAGACTTTCTCACCCGTAGCGAAGCTAAAGTCCGTCTGAATCATGTTAGCAATTGCCGCATTCTATGATTATGAGATATGGCAAATGGACGTCAAAACGGCATTCCTTAATGGTTTCCTTCAGGAAGAATTGTATATGATGCAGCCGGAAGGTTTTGTCGATCCTAAGAATGGTGACAAGGTGTGCAAGCTCCAATGCTCGATTTATGGGCTGGTGCAAGCATCTCGGAGTTGGAACATTCGTTTTGATGAGATGATCAAAGCGTTTGGGTTTACGCAGACTTATGGATTAGCCTGCATTTACAAGAAAGTGAGTGGGAGCTCTGTAGCATTTCTCATATTGTATGTGGATGACATACTGTTGATGGGAAATGATATAGAATTCTTGGAAAGCATAAAGGCCTACTTGAACAAGTGTTTTTCAATGAAGGATCTTGGAGAAGCTGCTTATATATTAGGCATCAAGATCTATAGAGATAGATCGAGACGCCTCACTGGTCTTTCACAGAGTACGTACCTTGACAAGATATTGAAGAAGTTCAAAATGGATCAGTCAAAGAAGGGGTTCTTGCCTGTATTGCAAGGTACAAGATTGAGCACGGCTCAATGCCCGACCACGGCAGAAGATAGAGAAAAGATGAGTGTCGTCCCCTATGCCTCAGCCATAGGGTCTATCATGTATGCTATGTTGTGAACCAGACCTGATGTAAACCTTGCCGTAAGTTTGGTAGGAAGGTACCAAATGTATATTTCCAACACCAAAGTAATCCCGGCATGGAACACTGGACAGCGGTCAAGAATATCCTGAAGTACCTGAAAAGGACTAAGGATATGTTACTCGTTTATGGAGGTGACGAAGAGCTCGTCGTAAAGGGTTATGTCGATGCTAGCTTCGACACAGATCTGGATGACTCTAAGTCACAAACCGGATACGTGTATATTTTGAATGGTGGGGCAGTAAGCTGGTGCAGTTGCAAGCAAAGCGTTGTGGCGGGATCTACATGTGAAGCGGAGTACATGGCAGCCTTGGAGGCAGCACAAGAGGCAATCTGGGTGAAGGAGTTCATTACCGACCTAGGGGTCATACCCAATGCGTCGGGCCCAATGACTCTCTTCTGTGACAACACTGGAGCTATTGCCCTTGCCAAGGAGCCCAGGTTTCACAGGAAGACCAGGCATATCAAGTGTCGCTTCAACTCCATTCGTGAAAGTGTTCAAAATGGAGACATAGATATTTGTAAAGTACATATGGACCTGAATGTGGCAGATCTGTTGACTAAACCTCTCCCTAGAGCAAAACATGATCAACACCAGAACTGCATGGGTGTTCGATTCATCACAATGTAACTAGAATATTGACTCTAGTGCAAGTGGGAGACTGTTGAAAATATGCCCTAGAGGCAATAATAAAATGGTTATTATTATATTTCTTTGTTCATGATAATTGTCTATTGTTCATGCTATAATTGTGTTATCCGGAAATCGTAATACATGTGTGAATACATAGACCACAACACGTCCCTAGTGAGCCTCTAGTTGACTAGCTCGTTGATCAAAAGATGGTCATGGTTTCCTGACTATGGACATTGGATGTCATTGATAATGGGATCACATCATTAGGAGAATGATGTGATGGACAAGACCCAATCCTAAGCATAGCTCAAAGATCGTGTAGTTCGTTTGCTATAGCTTTTCCGAATGTCAAGTATCATTTCCTTAGACCATGAGATTGTGCAACTCCCGGATACCGTAGGAGTGCCTTGGGTGTGCCAAACGTCACAACGTAACTGGGTGACTATAAAGGTACACTACATGTATCTCCGAAAGTGTCTGTTGGGTTGGCACGAATCGAGACTGGGATTTGTCACTCCGTATGACGGAGAGGTATCTTCGGGCCCACTCGGTAATGCATCATCATAATGAGCTCAATGTGACCAAGTGGTTGATCACGGGATCATGCATTACGGTACGAGTAAAGTGACTTGCCGGTAACGAGATTGAACAAGGTATTGGGATACCGACGATCGAGTCTCGGGCAAGTAATGTACCGATTGACAAAGGGAATTGTATACAGATTGATTGAATCCTTGACATCGTAGTTCATCCGATGAGATCATCAAGGAGCATGTGGGAGCCAACATGGGTATCTAGATCCCGCTGTTGGTTATTGACCGGAGAGTCGTCTCGGTCATGTCTGCGTGTCTCCCGAACCCGTAGGGTCTACACACTTAAGGTTCGGTGACGCTAGGGTTGTTGTGATATTAGTATACGGTAACCTGAAAGTTGTTCGGAGTCCCGGATGAGATCCCGGGCGTCACGAGGAGTTCCGGAATGGTCCGGAGGTGAAGATGTATATATAGGAAGTCAAGTTTCAGCCATCGGGAAAGTTTCTGGGGTAATCGGTATTGTGGGGCGCCCCACTTGCCTTGGGGGGCAAGCCACCCCCTTGGCCACCGCCCCGCCCCCTTGGAGATTGGATCTCCTAGGGCCGGCGCCCCCCCTAGGGACCCTATATATAGTGGGAGAGGGAGGGAAGCCGCACCCTAGCCCCTGGCCTCTCCCTCTCCCTCCCGTGACACTCCTCCCTCTCCCTCTGCTTGTCGAAGCCCTGCTGAGATCACCGTTGCTTCCACCACCACGCCGTCGTGCTGCTGGATCTTCATCAACCTCTCTTTCCCCCTTGCTGGATCAAGTTGGAGGAGACGTCTTCCCAACCGTACGTGTGTTGAACACGGAGGTGATGTCCGTTCGACGCTAGGTCATCGGTGGTTTGGATCACGACGAGTATGACTCCATCAACCCCGTTCTCTTGAACGCTTCCGCGCGCGATCTACAAGGGTATGTAGATGCACTCCTTTCTCCCTCGTTGCTAGATGACTCCATAGATTCATCTTGGTGATGCATAGAAAATTTTAAAATTCTGCTACGTTCCCCAACAATGTACGTATCCTCCCAACATGGATTCAGTACAGGAATGACAAAGATGAAACCCAGTTCAACACCTTCCTCGACCATTTATCTATAAGTATGGTTATGTATGGAAACTAGTAATATCGTCTTGCTCTGTCCAATACTTTCTAGGTTGCTAATAATGAGACTCCCATAATTTTCAACAGATGAGGTTCAAGTTGGATAGCCAAGATGATGCAACCAGACAAGCTTGCACCCATGTTTTCAAGTCTGCTCTGCGACATTATTGGTATAACTTGAGGAAAAATCACTTTGAAGGCAAGGCTAATAGTGAACTTGCCCAAACATCTCCAGTGGAAAATATATCTGATGAAGACTGGAGAGGCCCCGTTAAACACTGGTCCGATCCGAAGTATCAGGTACATTATATATATGTGATCAGATCACATGTTGAAGTCCTATTTACGCATGTGCCACACAAATCTATCTTCTTGTTGGTGAATTGTTCAAAGAACAAGGCCAACCGTACAAAAGTGAAATTCCAACAGACGACAAGATCTCGTGGCTATAATTCACACTGCGAGGCTCTTGTAATTAGCTGCTGTTTCACTCTTTTCACTGTACCATATTATCAGATCTATATTGACTTGTTCCAAATGTAGAGGAAAGCCCGCAGAACAAAAAGTACATGAACCAAATGCTATGGAAATCTTCAAGGATTGTCTCACCAGCAAGAAGAAGGGCATGACTACACCAGTCAAAGCCGCTGTTGTAAGTCCTTAATCCTCATGCCTTTTAACTACTACTTACTCTGACTTGTGCCTTGAACTGCATGGTTTGAAGCCAATGTCTATTACTCTTTTCAATTTTATACACAATTGTCTTAGCGTATCATTGCACCTTACAAGGTTTAAAAGAGAGGAGTGATGTTCCTTTGATCTTGACCTGTAATCTAGTTCCGTGCTGGACTTTCCCACACAACGTTACAATTCCTTGTTTGTCTGTTCTCAGTTGTTTTGTGATATGAACGATGTCATACTATGCTTACCGTATTATAAAGTTCGTATCTTTATCCTTAGCCCTCAATACAATGTGAAGAAATAGACAATACATTAGCGATGGTACATGGTCACATGTTTGGAACCTGGTTTTATTATGTACTTTGCAATAAAATACAACTATGATTTTACATGGGTTCACCAGAATAAGTTCTGTATATAGACCAAAGCTATTTTGTTTGGTTTCGTTGTCTCCTTAATATCTTCTGTTCTGGTAGTACTAATGTAAAACCACAATTTTTCAGCGAGCTATGGAAAAAATGGTGGAACCGCCACCTTCTGAAGGTGGCGAAGCAACTATAACCGCAATGTCAGCTCTTGCTGCAGTGGGTCAGTACCTGTCCCCTAACAGTGCCAAAAGCACATTCCTGCGTAATACTGGCTTGGTTGTTAAGACAATCTCGTCCAAACTGTCTCATGATCAAGATATGCAAGCTCAAAACAATGTTGTATCTGCGCTCCAGACACAAGTCCATTCCCTAACAGAGACCCTTTGTGAAACAAGGAGAGACATTGTTCGATGTTGTCAAGATATGCATGGTTTTGAAACCAGACTATCAGACATTTGCTATGTTGTTCAGGAGCCTAGGAGAACTGAAGGCGAAGGTTATGGTGCTCCATCGGACAATATAGAATGAAAACGTAACAGTCAGGTCAAATGAACTGAGCTTCTGAACTTCTGGTGGTGCATTTATCTGCTAGACTGTTAACTTTTATGCCAACCTACCTTTTGTTTTATAGTTGTAATTTGTTTTGGTGCAATACAAAATTTGTTCTTAACATGCAGCCACCGACTGAAGAAAACAGCAAGCCATTTTTGTATAGTGTAGGGTGTTCCCTATACTTGCACTGGTGGCGAACTTTGATGCCCACTGGCTTTAGTTAAGATGGGCCTCCTACGGGCTGTAGAAAAAATGGGCCTTCTAAGGGTCGTAGAAACAATGGGCCTTCTACGTGGCGTAGAAACAATGGGCCTTATATGGGCCTTAGACACAATGGGCCTTCTATGGGTCGTATCATCAATGGGCCTTCTACGGGTCATATGATCGGTTGGCCAAACATGGGCCAATAACAGACCACATTATGGCCGTAAATGGGCTAGAGTTGAAATCGTCCGTTCATGGGCTGACCATAACAGGCCGTCGTTAATCGGCCGTATTTTGATGATGCTATGAAAACGGCCCAACGTATTAACGGGCCACAAACGGGCCGACTGTAACCATGGGCTGAATTTGGCCCACAAGCAGAAAATGACAGTAACGGTCCGTAAGTAAACGAATGTGGACATGAGCCCAAGAATAAATGGGCCCCAAGAAGGCCGAAAGATAACATGGGCTGGAAACGACCCAACGGAATAATGGTCCGTTAATGGGTATAAAGTGATACACTGTTCATTACGGGCCAGTTTCACCATGTGTCGTTAATGGGTATAAAGTGATACACTGTTCATTACGGTCCCGTTTTACCACGGGCCATTAATGGGCCGAGAGTAATAAGGGCCTCATATGGGCCGAAAGACGTCATGGGCCATACATGGTCCGGAAGTTAAAACGGTCTGGAATTATATTAGACGACCTAGATGACGCTACTAGGCCTAATTCTGATAGGCCGTAAACGGGCCCTGGGTTAGCGGGTTGTAAATGGGCTATATGCGAACATGCCATTAACAGGCTTGCCATGGGCCGGCCCACCACCTTTTGACCAAGTCAAACGGGCCGGCCTTTTCATAGGAATGGGCCTCTGTTGGGCCATGCCACATGTCAACGTATCATAGGCGCTCTGGGTCCAATGAGTGGATGGCATCTGTCCCAATGGTGAGCCGACACGTGTTTCCTCCAGCCAATGATGATTTTACATGTGGAAAATCCCCATTGGTCAGGGCTGTTAACGGGTTATTGATCCAAAACCGGACCCGGAAGCTTAACGGTGTTCCTTACTGTGGATGCCACGTGTCGGTCACCCTTGACGAAAGCACTTCTGTGACGCGCGATTTATCGTCATGGAAGTGGACACTTCCATGATGATAATTTTGGTAATGTCATGGAACACTTCTACGACAACACATGTATGACTATCTTGATTCTATCATAAATTTGTCATGGATGTACATGCATGACAGAAAACGTGACCTATGTAAGTGCATCTAGTGCCCCTTAGTGATTTTGGTGTATTGAAGACTTATAGGTTAAGGGACTAATGCGTTTGTGAGTGTACACAGGTCTATAAGTCTATGAGGAGTTTGATATTTACAGAGAAAGTCGACCCCTAAAAATGAAGTTCTTCGACTAAAGACTTTGGATTTCTGAAGACTTTCTGAAGACTTTGAAAGTGAAGAAATTGGTGTGACCTTGAAGACATGGTATTCATTCGAGGAACATGAAGCGTGAAGACTTTTGTTTTCGTAGTTTCATTTTCTCTTTCTTGAGTCATAGGAAACACCGTACCGTTAAAGGGGGTCGAGGAAATACTAAGGAAAATTTTCCATGTGATGCTCAACTCAAAATCCTACACCTACCAATCCCTTCGAGTGAAGCCATTGGAAATCTCATACAGTCCAGTCATATTCTTCAGTGACAGAGACGAAGTTCTTCTGATCTCTGAGGAATTTGTTCTGACTGAGGAGTTAGGAATTCGCCAGTGCGGATTACCTACACAGTGAGGAACATGATAGCCCTGAGGATTTTGCTACTCAAAATTCCGACCGTTGTTGTGCTGTGAGCCAGTTGTCCCAAAATATCTATCCATGTAACGGTCATATCATTGAAGGGCATTTATGTCTTATCATGTCGGGCTGCTCCCTAGTCTATAAATAGCCGCCCCCTACAACAACTAGCTCGTTGGCTGCTCCGAGAGAAACTGACACTTGTCATTTGAGAGCAACCCATCCTCCGAGGACTTTGAGCGAAAATCATCAAGTGAGGAAAAACCCAAACCCAAACACCTACAAACCCCAAGTGATTGAGCATCACTGAAGAGATTGATCCTGCGTGGATCCGACGCTTGTTACATTTGAAGATTGTGCTTCTTCCAGATGGTTAGGCGTCATGGTCTAGAGCATCCAAGAGGAATTGTGGATCGCCGAGTGACCAAGTTTGTGAAGGTTCGGAAGTCACCTGAAGACTTACCACGAGTGATTGGGCGAGGTCTGTGTGACCTTAGCTCAAGCGGAATATGGTGAGGACTGAGTGTCCTGAGCTACGTGTTTAGGACTGGGTGTCCGGGACTGTGTGTCCTCAGGTTTAAATACCTAGCCACCCTAACCAGACGTACAACTGAGACAACAGTTGGAACTGATCTACCAAAGCATTGTCTTCACCAAGCTTACTGGTTCCATTTCCTCAACTCATTCATTTCCTCATAACTGTGTTGTGTGATTGTTCATATCTGTGCTTGAAGACTTTGACTGAAGATTTTCTCAATTTTCTCAGTTCAATTTCTTCAGTCTGTTTGTCTTCATCCTGTGTTATCCTGTGCCTATGCTTCCTGTACTCTGTGCCTGTCTTCATTTCATCATCATGACTATGCATGTGTTCTGTTATGTTTACTTTTGAGTACTTATTCCACTGCTAGTAGTTCTTCGCTAAGGAATTTCCTCATCTGCAAATTCCTCAGTGAAGAATTCATAAAAATCGCCTATTCACCCCCCTCTAGTCGATATAACGCACTTTCAATTGGTATCAGAGCTAGGTACTCCCTTGTTCTATGTGATTTTGGTTTAACCGCCTGGAGTTTTAGTTATGTCGACCGCATGTATGATCAAGGTCTCTGCTGGGTGTCCTACCTTCGATGGGACGGACTACCCCTACTGGAAGAATAAGATGCGAATGCATCTTGAAGCAATTGATAACGATCTCTGGTATGTTGTGGAAAATGGTGTTCCCTCTGTCACACCTTCTCTGAATGCTACTGATGTGAAGAGATTCAAGCAACTCGATTCTCAAGCGAAGAATATCATATGTGGCCATCTGAGCAAAGGACAGTATGGAAGAGTGAGTGCTTTGGAAACTGCTAAGCTTATCTGGGATAGATTGTCCAAAGTGAATGAAGGAGTCTCAACACAGTGTGACTCTCGAGTTGATGTTCTTCGCAATCTCTTCAACCGCTTCAAAAGACTCGACAATGAAAATGTTCAACAAACCTTCGATCGCCTCACTGACATCTCAAATGAGCTTCAAGCACTTGGTGCCACTGACATCACCGACCATGAGGTGGTGAAGAAATTGCTGAGATCGCTTGATTCCTCATTTGACACTCTCGCATTGATGATACAAGAACATGCTGATTACAAGTCACTTGATCCCGCTGATATTCTCGAGAGGCTAAATACTCATGAGTTCCAACTTGCTGAAAAAAGAGATATCTATGGTTCGAGCTATGGCAGATCACGTGCACTGAAGGCCAAAGCAGTATCTGAGTCCGAAGATGAAGACTCTGGTAGCAGCCTTGGTGATCCTGAAGAACTAAGCCATGAGCTAGCATTGCTCGTGAAGAAGTTCCAAAAGTTCTCAAGACGTGGTCGCTTTGGAAGACCCTCAAGGAGCAATGATTCCTCATCCAGTGACTACAAGAGGAGGCTCTGTCACAAATGCAAGAAACCTGGACATTACATTCAAGATTGTCCTCAGTGGGAAAAGGAATCAAAGAAGAAGAAAGACAAGGATTACAGTTCTGATGATGCGAAGAAAAAGAAGAAATCCACAAAATCTTCATCATCAAAATCCTCAAAGTCTTCATCTCAGAAGAAGAGCAGCTCCAAAAAGGCTCGGGCATTCATTGGCAAGGAAATGGACTATGAGGCTGAATCTGAAGAAAATGAGGAAGAGGAGGGATCCGAGGAATCCGAATTCGGTGTGGCAAGCCTAGCCCGCGCTACTGCATTCGTCAGCAAGTCTATCTTCAACTCTGAAGAAAATGACCTCACCAACAAGGCTGATTGTCGGTGTCAAAACCGGCGGATCTCGGGTAGGGGGTCCCGAACTATGCGTCTAGGCCGGATGGTAACGGGAGGCAGGGAACACGATGTTTTACCCAGGTTCGGGCCCTCTTGATGGAGGTAATGCACCGGAGGCCTAGGATAACAAGAATCCTTGCCGAATACGTCGGTGGGGAGAAGTCCTTGTCTTGATCGCCAAGTCTTGTGGAATCTTCCTTGTATACGGCAGCCGTCCGAACTGGCCCATGAGTATACGGCCACGGGGGTCCTCGGCCCAATCTAATAGATCGGGAGACGACGTGGTGAGTACCCCCTAGTCCAGGACACCGTCAGTAGCCCCCTGAACCGGTCTTCAAGTTAGGGACGCTCCTCGATTCTTCCGAACTATTCTTCATCTTCGGTTGCCAGTCTTGAAAACTGGTTCAACAAATCTTCTTTATCTTCGATCTTGAGGATCGCCGAAATGCATTCGACGAGTTTACACGTCGGGTATCCGAGGAGCCCCTTTAAGTTTCTGGCCTTTTATCAATGCCTTGTTTATTTTTATGCCACACCTCGGGTTTGAAGTTGTTCCCGGGAGGCAGGGTCCTCTTGCGTCCGAGCTCCAACGCCGGACTGCATTCGAGGTATCTTTTGCAGCCGAGCACCAACGCTGGACCGCTTCCCAGCTCTAGCGCCGGAATGTATCCGAGCTCCAACGCCGGACTATGCATCCGAGCTCCAACGCTGGACTGTATATCCGAGCTCCAACACCGAAATATATCCGAGGTGTCATATCACCTTGGTTCAAAAAAGTTGAAGGAGTTTAGCCGAGCTTAATGCCGGAAATGCCCTCTATGGAGCCAGCCACTAGCGCCCAAGCTTTATGCCAGACTGCTTCCGAGGTGGTGCACCACCCCGACTATGGGCCGATTTATTGTCAAAAAATTTTATTGGTGCAGTTTATTCTCTGCCGAGATATATAGCCAGTAGCCCTCAAGGTGTGTATCGGTCTAAAACCCGAGATGCACATGAAGGATGACATAAGACTGCTGATCCCAGTAGCCGGTGAGACTCAGGTTGATTTGCAAAATCGGCCTGAGGATCAAGTCCTAGCTCGGCAGAATACTTCGGGACACAAAAGCGGCGTGCTCAGTCCTCAAGACTTAGGTTGGGTGCGGCCGACCAACCTGAGGATCAAAATCTCCTCGGAAACTATATTGCACATAAAATTTTCTGCATTGGACAAGTAATGCAGTAGCCCCCGAGACACTGGTCGGGTGGCAACACCAGATCAGGGGATCGATGTGCCCCTTTAATATTTGTAAATAATAAGCCCGAAGCCCAGTAGCCCCCGAGCCTTAATGCGGGAACGGGTGGCCGAATTAAGGATCAATATCCATAGTAAAATCACAAATTATGTGTAATGACTCTATGTATCCAAGTACTTTACGTCATTAATGCTTGGATCCGCATTGTACAAAACTTTGTTGACCGACCATCGGCTTCCACCTCCTTGGCCAGTAGCCGAGGAGTGTTTGTCCTACTTTATAAAGCCTTTATGAGGGCAAAGATTTACGACAAACAAGGCAATTTGGCCACACGGTTTTATAAACAAAGGTACGCAGAGAGATATGTTATATTACTGTTTAACGGAAGAAATGTATTCCAAAGAAAATAGTCCCGCTATTGGTTCCTTTCTTTGGGTTGTCATGCTAAGCATGATCATGAAACCTCAGCTCGAATGTAAGAGCAAAATATCGAGGATTTATTTTGGGAGGCCAGTTAATAGCCCCCGGTAGTGTTCAGCGACAGTCGAGGTCAAGCCGTAAACACTTCGGCCAATGTTATGAATGGCCCGTCATAGTCATTGGATCGCTAACCAGTTTACGCTTATTGTGACAGTTAGTTTTCGGCTTTCCCCACTAAGGTGCTTAACCATGTGAGCTGGAAGCACAATCGCAGTGGTTCTCCCTTTGCACGCCTAGCCGAACAAAACGGAACGTAGGAAGCAAGTGCAGGAGCCGGGCAACCCAACTATTGACCGAAGACACAATTCGAAACCGATACATATATAGCAATATCTGAGAATGTTTTTGCCGAATCCCTAAAGGTGTCTGGCGTTGCACTGCGAGACTAATGCTGGAAAAGCACAAATAGTTTAAAAGTGCCAAAAAGCTTGGGAAACCAAGAAACGTCAGTAAAAACATGACGTCCGAACAAGATCAAGTGTTCGGTGCCAATCCAAAACTTGGTCTTAGAAAAAAGAAGTGCTTCTGTTGTCCTTTAACATGACACATCCTATCTTCAAGACTTCGAGCGGGTCAGCCTACGGCTTCAACCTCCTATCCCGAGGGGGGAGTACTTCTCATTAGGCCAGTTTAGCAAACTAAACTCTAGCGGCTTTGAGAGAGAAATTAGGCTCCCCGGCTAGTGACCGCACACTCGCGTCGAAAAAAGGAGTGATAAATAATAATAATAATAATAATAATAATAATAATAATAATAATAATAATAATAATAATAATAATAGAACTTTGCAACGACTGAGAAGAAGAACACTTATTATAAAACGGCTCAAATAAACTTAAGAGCCCCCAAGTGACTTGGGTAGAAGAATGATTGCATGCACCGAAGTACTTATATCATATCTATGTTCAACCGAACTTTAAACGCGTCTTAACCGACCGTCGGCTTCTCCCTCTTCGGTTAAGAACCAAAAAGTGTTATGTACTCCATCGGTCAAGAATATCGACGGTGTTTCCCATAACCAGGCAATCAGGCCATAAGGCTGTAACAGACAAAGCGCGCTCAGGGAACTTATGCTATATTACTGCGAAGAGTAAGAAGCATCTTCGAAGAAAATAGTACCCCCACCGATACCTTTCTTCGGTGCTCATTGTTATTATGAGAGTTGTGCAATAGATTTTTTGTACTCATGAGTTCCGTTGTGTGCCGACCATCATTTAATAACTATAAGAGCGCTAGCTTTCGGCTTCACCTAGTCTGAGGTCCGGCTTGGGTGACCCGATCGTGACAATCGCAGAGGTGCTCCCTTTACTCCCTAGCCGAACAATCGGGAACGTAGGGGTAAACACAGGAGCGAGGCAACCCAGCTTGCAAATCGCTTAAGTCAATATGGTGCATATTGTGGCGTAATACACGAACAAGGAACGAAGCCGTACAAGTATAATCATATGCAACAGGAAAAGCTTCATAAAGGAAGCCCCCAAGTAAACGGGGTATTTGAATTTATGCGTCACAAACAAAGTTTGGACAAGGAAATTTTTTAGAAGCAACTTTTTTTCCAAAAAAGTATAATGCTTGGTCGAACTGAACGCAAGTTAGAAATTAAAGCTTTGAGCATGAAAGCGACTTAGCTGGTTAATGTGTTCGATATTGATGACGCGGTCCGAGCTTGATTCGGGGCAAGGTTCCATCCCTCAAGCCGGTCCCGAGGTGGCGGAGCGGAGAGCTTGACACGCCGAAGTGGTGACATAGCACGATCAATGCAGACCGGCAGAGTGACGCCGAAGTCCCCGGATCATTTTCCTATGCACAAAAAATAGTGCAAACCGGAGATAATAGTAATAATGATAATTAAAAAAAATCGTTGCATAATAAATAATTTATGCAAGGTGAGTAATAAAAGAAATATGGCCTGGCGTCGAAGTCAATGTCGATGCAGGGTGTCGGCGTGATGCGGTAAAGGCCTGGCAAAGCCTGAATTCGGAGGTCGGTCCGAGCTCCGAGTGCGGCGTTCGCCGGACTATGTACGGAAACTGACCGAACCACCATGCGACTGTCGTTAATGCGGCCACCATTTGATAGACCTGTGTACATACGACGGACAAACCAGAGTAATAATTCCTTGGGGAAAATGAACCCAAACAAGCAAAAAATACTGGGATTAATAGCACCTGGTTTATTTGTTGTAGCAATCCGAAGGAAGGCGATTCCTAAAATTGGGACCCACTCCGCACACCCATTGCCTGATGGGCGATAAAACGACGGCATGGCAATGCTGGTAAAGGTTGACTCGCCGAGGCAAAGCCCTCGGCCCAGCTAACGTGACGGAGCTGGTCGGCTAGTGACGCCAAAGTGTCCGGAGTAGGTTGATGAAGAGATGGCGAAGCCCCCGGTCCAGCCGAGATGTCGAAGCCTCGATGTCAGCCGATGAGTCGAAGTAGGTCGGCATGATGGACACCAGCTTGAAGAAGCAATAGTGCGGCCCTGTCGATGTAGGTCGTGACGTGGTCGATGCCAGCTTGATGAAGGGACCGTGCGGCGATGCCGGTATGCCCTCTCCGTGTAATCCGTGGGGCGGCGATGTTGGTGATGATTTATCCTTCGCGATGCTGGGATCTTGTTCGGCTTGCCGAGATGATGATCCGAAGAAGTTGAGCTCGGCTCAACAAAGTGACGCCGTGTCTAGCGCAGGTCGGCAGCCGTGGAGTAATATTGTCGGACTGGTTTGACACCAGCATGATGTTAAAGATCATGTTCAAAAGATCTTACAGTTAGTGGGATGTGTTCGGGAACAAAACACAATACCCCATACAAAACTTCCTTCAAAAGGGATGTCTGAAATCCTGTTCATAAAAAAGATGAACTCAGGTCGGATTCATTTTTGCGTAGAAAATAGATCCGAAAAGTAATGCACTAATCGGAAGGTTCCCGGAGTTTGGACGGTCGGATCGAGCCGAAATTTTGAGAGGTGGTAGATATAGGAATTCCGCAGCCGATCAACGGTTGGATCTTCAAAGGACGTCCGAGCTAGAAGCTGGACACAACGACCTAAACTCATCCAAATTCCCGTCCAGATTTGACAGGGCTCCGGTATATCGTGGATTGCCAGAGATTCCTCCATCGGAACTCGACGAAATTTTCCAGGGTTGTTGTAGACTCAATTCCGCAAAATTCCACCAAAGCGATCGTCAAAGTGATACTCGAGGAGGTGGTGGTGGCAGATACGAGTTCGCTGTCCAGAAAAACAGCACGGTCGCTTGAGGGCAATGTTGACGTTGAGCCCCCGAGCTCCATAGATGATTCCTCCGTGATCTTGATAGAGATCGGAGTTGATGTTTGATGAAGGCCCTCGTCCGGACATGGTGATCCAAACACGGGGCGCAATTCTTGGTCGAACCAAGGTGACCAGTCGAGCTGGTGACGAAGATGCCGAAGTCGCAGTTGATCTGCAGGCGAGCCATCGATCCTTTTGTCGATCACACAGCGGAACTTTCAATGAAAGCACCAATGTCGGTGTCAAAACCGGAGGATCTCGGGTAGGGGGTCCCGAACTGTGCGTCTAGGTCGGATGGTAACAGGAGGCAGGGAACACGATGTTTTACCCAGGTTCGGGCCCTCTTGATGGAGGTAAAACCCTACGTCCTGCTTGATTAATATTGATGATATGGGTAGTACAAGAGTAGATCTACCACGAGATCAAGGAGGCTAAACCCTAGAAGCTAGCCTATGGTATGATTGTTGTATATATTGTATCTCTATCGACTAGCCTGGCCTCGGTTTATATAATGCACCGGGGGCCTAGGATAACAAGAGTCCTAACCGAATACGCCGGTGGGGAGAAGTCCTTGTCTTGATCGCCAAGTCTTGTGGAATCTTCCTTGTATGCGGCAGCCGTCCGAACTGGCCCATGAGTATACGGCCACGGGGGTCCTCGACCCCATCTAATAGATCGGGAGACGACGTGGTGAGTACCCCCTAGTCCAGGACACCGTCACTGATGAAGGCAATGATGACTACGCTCCCACCTATTGCTTCATGGCAAAGGGTGCCAAGGTACTCAAATACACCTCCTCTGAATCAAGTGAGAATGAATCTGATGAAAACCTCAAGCCCAGCTATTCTAAACTTGCTAAGATTGATGTAAAACAACAAAGGGCTTTTGAAAAGGTTCAAAACATGCTAGACAGAAGTGATGATATGTTGGGTGAAGAAATGGATCGCACTAAGGCCTTGACTGAAAATCTTCAGAGACTTCAGACCAGGTTTGACAACCTTCAAGGTCATCATAACACTCGTATCTGATCATGAGAAGATTTCTTATGAATTTCTTTAAAGAAAGCAAGATCTTGAGAAGCTAAGAGTGAGTTATGAAGATCTTCAGAAGGATCGTGATTCATTACTTGCTCAACAAATCAGCGCTTCTTAGGAAGAATTTGTTCCTCCTTGTTTAAAATGCATTGAACGTGAATATGCTAATTCTTCACCTAAATGTTCAAATGCTGCTAATGTTTCACATTCTTCACATGCCTCTGCTATCACTAATTCCTCATCTGAGGACATTTCTAGTATCACTGATGATGCAGGCCTGAAGGAATTGTACACGAAAGGCATGTACAAAAGCCTCAAAGGGTATCAGACTCTTTGTGATGTGCTTAAAAAGCAAATCCTCAACAGGAACCCTAGGAAAGAGGGTATTACCTTTGAGAGGAAACTCAATGCTGATGGTACATATTGGAAGCCTGAGCAGTACCCCAAAACTACATGGGTTGCTGCAAAGGGACCTCCAGTTGATCCATCTAACTTATCTGTATTTGCATGTGAATCTCCTCGTTCTAACGATGAGTCATTTGACTCCAACTATAAACTATTCAAAAGTCAGAATGGTGAAGTATTTGCTAGATATGTTGGCACTAACTGCAGGAACGGTCCCCTTATGAAGAAAATCTGGGTTCCCAAAAGGTGCCTTGAAAGTCTTCAGGTGAATGTCCTCAGGACACCACCTATGAAGAATAGGAACCCTAGATCAAATTCTTCATATGGACCAAATTCCTCAAAAGGATCAAAGTCCTCACATGAGTATCATCGTGCTAACAACTCTGTTTCGCAGGGAAGAGCTAAGGGCTATGAATATGAGCATTATTCTTCTAATCATCATGTTCATAAGTCCTTGAAGAATTTCTCTGCTTATTCATATGCTTATCCTAACTCCTCTTATGTGAAACAAAATGGACTGGCTTCTATGCCACCTTTATCATATGGAGCTCGCAGAGTGATGAACTCTTTGCCACCCCTTCAGATGTCGGTGGTGAAGAAAAAGAACTAATCTCTTTTGCAGGGTCAGGTCTCCAGGCGTACGTAATCGTCTGAAGAATTTGCTGGAGACCTGAGTGTGCCTGAAAGGATGCAGGCTAATCATGAAGAAATGAACTTTCATTTCTCACGTCCTCATACTGCTTTATCTGTTCTTTTGCTTGATGAAATTGATCTGATGAATTGATGTCATATTCTTCACTGATGAAGTATATGAGTTCGTAAGTTGCACTAATTCATCTGCAGGATGATCAACCCAAAGCCACTGAGTGGGTCCTCGATAGTGGATGTACAAATCACATGATTGGTGACAAGAATCTATTGATGGATGCTCTATTATCTCCGTCGCATATGAAGCATATCATCTTTGCCGACAAAGGCAGAAGTCAGGTATTGGGTCTAGGTAAGGTTGCGATCACAAAGGATCGACACATGGACAAAGTCATGCTTGTCGAGTCCTTAGGATACAACCTCATGTCTGTCTCAATGCTTTGCGATCTTGATATGGTTGTTGTCTTTGGCAAGTACCGTTGCGTTGTGGTTATGGAAGCTGACAATTCCAAAGTCTTCGAAGGCTTTAGGAGAGGAGATCTGTATATTGTTGATTTCTCTACAGGACCACAACCAGCCGTGTGTCTACTTGCAAAAGCTTCAGAAAGCTGGCTCTGGAATTGACGACTTGGTCATGCAGGCATGAGGAATCTGCACACGCTTGCAAAGAAGAAGCATGTCATCAACATCGAGAATGTCAAATTCCTCAAGGATCACCTATGCGGAGCCTGTGATGCTGGGAAGATGACAAAGGCTAAGCATCTAGTGAAGACTATCATGACCACCACTCGTCCATTTGAATTGCTTCACATGGATCTCTTTGGTCCTAATCATTATTCTGCCGTTTCAAATGATGCATCTCAATATGGCTTTGTTATTGTTGATGATTACTCTCAATACACATGGGTACACATTGTTACTTACAAACATGAAGTGCAGGAAGTCTTCAAACGATTTGTCTCGAGGGCTTCAACCAACTTTGGTGTGAAGATCAAGCACATCAGAAGTGACAACGGAACTGAGTTCAAGAATTCTGGTCTAGATGACTACCTTGATGAACTTGGTATTACTCATGAGTTATCTGCTCCTTATACTCCTCACCAGAACGGCGTCGTGGAGCGCAAGAACAGGACTCTTGCTGAGATGGCTCGCACTATGCTTGATGAATACAAAACGCCTCATCGTTTCTGGATTGAGGCAATTGATACTGCGTGCCACATCATCAACAGAGTATATCTTCACAAATTCTTCAAGAAGACTGCCTATGAACTCCTCACTGGTAAGAAACCCAATGTAAGTTATTTCAAAGTCTTCGGTGCTAAATGTTGGATTAGAGATCCTCATCACAACTCAAAATTTGCACTGAAAGCACATGAAGGTTTTATGCTTGGTTACAGAAAGGACTCGCACACCTACAGAGTCTTCAACAACGTTCTTCACAAGGTTGTTGAAATAGTAGATGTGCGGTTCGATGAAACTAATGGCTCGCAAAGAGAGTACCTACCTACTGTGATAGATGAACCAGCACCTGAGGAAACTATCAAGTTCAAGGCTACTGAGGATGTCATTCCTACTGAAGAATCTGCTAAAGAATTCATTCCAGAACATGAAGAACATCGAGCTAATGCACCTGAAGAAAATACTGAAGAAAATGGTGCTGAAGAGAATGTTGATCAAATTCCTCAATGACAACCAGCTCATCCTCGCATTGCAAAAGAAGTGCAAGTTGAAAAGATCATCAATGACATCAAAGCGCCAGGTCCTCTCACACGCTCAAAAGCTTCACATTTATCTAACTTTTGTGGGCACTATGCTTTTGTCTCTATCACAGAGCCCACTAAGGTAGATGAAGCATTTCTGGAGCCTGAGTGGATTCAGGCCATGCAAGAAGAACTACATCAGTTCGAGCTCAACAATGTCTGGGAACTGGTCAAACGTCCAGATCCTCGCAAGCACAATATCATTGGCACAAAGTGGATCTACCGCAACAAGCAAGATGAAAATGGCCTTGTGGTGAGGAATAAGGCACGACTCGTAGCTCAAGGCTACACACAGGTTGAAGGAATTGATTTTAATGAAACTTTTGCACTTGTTGCTAGACTTGAGGCTATTCGCATATTACATGCTTATGCTAACCATCATGATATCACTTTATTTCAAATGGATGTGAAAAGTGCATTCCTCAATGGTAAGATTGAGGAAGAAGTATATGTTGCTCAACCCCCAGGTTTTGAAGATCCAAAGAATCCTGACAAAGTCTTCAGACTCGACAAGGCCCTCTATGGCCTCAAGTAGGCCCCACGGGCATGGTATGATACCTTGAAGGAATTCTTCATGAAGAAAGGCTTCAAACCCGGTTCACTCGACCCTACTCTTTTCACTAAATCTGTAGGGGAACGTAGTAATTTCAAAATTTTCCTACGCACACGCAAGATCATGGTGATGTATAGCAACGAGGGAGAGAGTCTGATCTACGTACCCTTGTAGATCGCAACGGAAGCGTTGACACAACGTAGAGGAAGTAGTCGTACGTCTTCTTCCCTATCCGACCGATCCAAGCACCGTTACTCCGGCACCTCCGAGTTCTTAGCACACGTTCAGCTCGATGACGATCCCCGGGCTCCGATCCAGCAAAGCTTCGGGGAGGAGTTCCGTCAGCACGATGGCGTGGTGACGATCTTGATGTACTACCGACGTAGGGCTTCGCCTAAGCACTACAACGGTATGATCGAGGTGGAATTTGGTGGCAGGGGGCACCGCACACGGCTAAGGAACGATCTCAAGGATCAACTTGTGTGTCTAGAGGTGTCCCCTGCCCCTGTATATAAAGGATGAGAGGGGGAGGGCTGGCCGGCCAAGAGAGGAGGCGCAGGAGAGTCCTACTCCCACTGGGAGTAGGATTCCCCCTCCAATCCTAGTCCAACTAGGATTCCCAAGTGGGAAAGGGAGAGAGGGGGGCCGGCCACCTTCTCCTAGTCCTAATAGGACTAGATAGAGGGGGGAGGCGCACAGCCCTATGTGGGCTGCCCTTTCAACTTTCCACTAAGGCCCATGTTGGCCCATCTGGCTCCCGGGGGGTTCCGGTAACCCTCCCGGTAATCCGGTAAAATCCCGATTTTACCCGGAACACTTCCGATGTCCAAACATAGGCTTCCAATATATCAATCTTTACGTCTCGACCATTTCGAGACTCCTCGTCATGTCCGTGATCACATCCGGGACTCCGAACAACCTTCGGTACATCAAAATGCATAAACTCATAATAACTGTCATCGTAACGTTAAGCGTGCGGACCCTACGGTTCGAGAACAATGTAGACATGACCGAGACACATCTCCGATCAATAACCAATAGCGGGACCTGGATGCCCATATTGGCTCCTACATATTCTACGAAGATCTTTATCGGTCAGACCGCATAACAACATACGTTGTTCCCTTTGTCATCGGTATGTTACTTGCCCGAGATTCGATCGTCGGTATCCAATACCTACGTTCAATCTCGTTACCGGCAAGTCTCTTTACTCGTTCCGTAATACATCATCCCGCAACTAACTCATTAGTTGCAATGCTTGCAAGGCTTTAAGTGATGTGCATTACCGAGAGGGCCCAGAGATACCTCTCCGACAATCGGAGTGACAAATCCTAATCTCGAAATACGCCAACCCAACATCTACCTTTGGAGCCACATGTAGTACTCCTTTATAATCATCCAGTTACGTTGTGACGTTTGGTAGTACCCAAAGTGTTCCTCCGGTAAACGGGAGTTGCATAATCTCATAGTCATAGGAACATGTATAAGTCATGAAGAAAGCAATAGCAACATACTAAACGATCGGGTGCTAATGCTAATGAAATGGGTCATGTCAATCAGATCATTCAACTAATGATGTGACCTCGTTAATAAAATAACAACTCTTTGTTCATGGTTAGGAAACATAACCATCTTTGATTAACGAGCTAGTCAAGTAGAGGCATACTAGTGACACTCTGTTTGTCTATGTATTCACACATGTATTATGTTTCCGGTTAATACAATTCTAGCATGAATAATAAACATTTATCATGATATAAGGAAATAAATAATAACTTTATTATTGCCTCTAGGGCATATTTCCTTCAGTCTCCCACTTGCACTAGAGTCAATAATCTAGTTCACATCGCCATGTGATTTAGCAGCAATAGTTCACATCACCATGTGATTAACACCCAAAGTTCACATCATCATGTGACCAACACTCAAAGGGTTTACTAGAGTCAGTAATCTGGTTCACATCTCTATGTGATTAACACCCAAAGAGTACTAAGGTGTGATCATGTTTTGCTTGTGAGATAATTTTAGTCAACGGGTCTGTCACATTCAGATCCGTAAGTATTTTGCAAAATTCTTTGTCTATAATGCTCTGCACGGAGCTACTCTAGCTAATTGCTCCCACTTTCAATATGTATCCAGATTGAGACTTTTAGATTCATCTGGATCAGTGTCAAAAACTTGCATCGACGTAACCCTTTAGGACGAACCTTTTTGTCACGTCCATAATCGAGAAACATATCCTTATTTCACTAAGGATAATTCTGACCGCTGTCCAGTGATCTACTCCTAGATCACTATTGTACTCCCTTGCCAAATCAGTGCAGGGTATACAATAGATCTGGTACATAGCATGGCATACTTTATAGAACCTATGAATGAGGTATAGGGAATGACTTTCATTCTCTTTCTATCTTCTGCCGTGGTCAGGCTTTGAGTCTTTACTTCAACTTCACACCTTGTAACACAGGCAAGAAACTTTTTCTTTGACTGTTCCATTTTGAACTACTTCAAAATCTTGTCAAGGTATGTACTTATTGAAAAACTTATCAAGCGTCTTGATCTATCTCTGTAGATCTTGAAGCTCAATATGTAAGCAGCTTTACCGAAGTCTTTCTTTGAAAAACTCCTTTCAAACACTCCTTTTATGCTTTACAGAATAATTCTACATTATTTCCGATGAACAATATGTCATTCACATATACTTGTCAGAAACGATGTAGTGCTCCCACTCACTTTCTCGTAAATACAGGCTTCACCGCAAGTCTGTATAAAACTATACGCTTTGATCAACTCATCAAAGCGTATATTCCAACTCCGAGATGCTTGCACCAGTCCACAGATAGATCGCTGGAGCTTGCATATTTAGTTAACACCTTTAGGATCGACAAAACCTTCTAGTTGCATCGTATACAACTCTTCTTTAGCAAATCCATTAAGGAATGCAGTTTTGTTTATCCATTTGCCAGATTTCATAAAATGCGGCAATTGCTAACATGATTCGGACAGACTTAAGCATAGATACGAGTGAGAAAATCTCATCGTAGTCAACACCTTGAACTTGTCGAAAACCTTTTGCGACAATTCTAGCTTTGTAGATAGTAACACTACTATCAGCGTCCGTCTTCCTCTTGAAGATCCATTTTTCTATGGCTTGCCGATCATCGGGCAAGTCAACCAAAGTCCATACTTTGTTCTCATACATGGATCATATCTCAGATTTCATGGCTTCAAGCCACTTTGCGGAATCTGGGCTCACCATCGCTTCTTCATAGTTCGTAGGATCATCATGATCTAGTAGCATGACTTCCAGAACAGGATTACCGTACCACTCTGGTGCGGATCTTACTCTGGTTGATCTATGAGGTTCAGTAGTGTCTTGTTCTGAAGTTTCATGATCATCATCATTAGCTTCCTCACTAACTGGTGTAGGTGTCACAGAAACATTTTTCTGTGATGTACTACTTTCCAATAAGGGAGCAGGTACAGTTACCTCGTCAAGTTCTACTTTCCTCCCACTCACTTCTTTCGAGAGAAACTCCTTCTCAAGAAAGTTTCCGAATTTAGCAACAAAAGTCTTGCCTTCGGATCTGTGATAGAAGGTGTATCCAATAGTTTCCTTTGGATATCCTATGAAGATGCACTTCTCCGATTTGAGTTTTGAGCTTATCAGGATGAAGCTTTTTCACATAAGCATCGCAGCCCCAAACTTTAAGAAACGACAACTTTGGTTTCTTGCCAAACCATAGTTCATAAGGCGTCGTCTCGACGGATATAGATGGTGCCCCTTTTTAACGTGAATGCAGCTGTCTCTAATGCATGTCCCAAAAACAATAGTGGTAAATCGGTAAGAGACATCATAGATTGCACTATATCCAATAAAGTACGGTTATGACGTTCGGACACACCATTATGATGTGGTGTTCCAGGTGGCGTGAGTAGTGAAACTATTTCACATTGTTTTAACTGAAGACCAAACTCGTAACTCAAATATTTGTCTCCGCGATTAGATCGTAGAAACTTTATTTTCTTGTCACGATGGTTTTTCACTTCACTCTGAAATTCTTTGAACTTTTCAAATGTTTCAGACTTATGTTTCATCAAGTAGATATACTCATATTTGCTCAAATCATTTGTGAAGATCAGAAAATAATGATACCTGTCGTGAGCCTCAATATTCATCGGACCACATACATCAGTATGTATGATTTCCAACAAATCTTTTCTCGCTCCATTGTTCCGGAGAACGGCGTTTTAGTCATCTTGCCCAAAAGGCATGGTTCGCAAGCATCAAGTGATTCATAATCAAGTGATTCCGAAAGCCCATCAGCATGGAGTTTCTTCATGCGCTTTATACCAATATGACCTAAGCAGCAGTGCCACAAATAAGTTGCACTATCATTATTAACTTTGCATCTTTTGGTTTCAATATTATGAATATGTGTATTATTAAGATCGAGATCCAATGAACTATCTTCATTGGGTGTGTAACCATATAAGGTTTTATTCATGTAAACAGAACAACAATTTATTCTTTTACGTAAATGAATAACCGTATTACAATAAACATGATCAAATCATATTCATGCCCAACACAAACACCAAATAACACTTATTTAGTTTCAACACTAATCCCGAAAGTATAGGGGAATGTGCAATGATGATCATATCAATCATGGAACTACTTCCAACACACATCATCACTTCACCCTTAACTAGTCTCTGTTTATTCTGCAACTCCCGTTTCGAGTTACTAATCTTAGCAACTGAACTAGTATCAAATACTGAGGGTTTGCTATAAACACTAGTAAAGTACACATCAATAACATGTATATCAAATATACTTATGTTCACTTTGCCATCCTTCTTATCCGCCAATCACTTGGGGTAGTTCCGCTTCCAGTGACCAGTCCCTTTGCAGTAGAAGCACTTAGTCTCAGGCTTAGGACCAGACTTGGGCTTTTTCACTTGAGCAACTCGCTTGTCGTTCTTCTTGAAGTTCCCCTTCTTCCATCTGCCCTTTTCTTGAAACTAGTGGTCTTTCTACCATCAACACTTGATGTTTTTCTTGATTTCTACCTTCGTCGATTTCCGCATTACGAAGAGCTTGGGAGTCGTTTCCGTTATCCCTTGCATATCATAGTTCATCACGAAGTTCTACTAACTTGGTGATGGTGACTAGAGAATTCTGTCAATCACTATCTTATCTGGAAGATTAACTCCCACTTGATTCAAGTGATTGTAGTACTCAGACAATCTGGGCACATGCTCACTAGTTGAGCGATTCTCCTCCATCTTTTAGCTATAGAACTTGTTGGAGACTTCATATCTCTCAACTCGGGTATTTGCTTGAAATATTATCTTCAACTCTTGGAACATCTCATATGGTCCATGACGTTCAAAACGTCTTTGAAGTCCCGATTCTAAGCCATTAAGCATGGTGCACTAAACTATCAAGTAGTCATCATATTGAGCTAGCCAAACGTTCATAACGTCTGCATCTGCTCCTGCAATAGGTCTTTCACCTAGCGGTGCATCAAGGACATAATTCTTCTGTGTAGCAATGAGGATAAACCTCTGATCACGGATCCAATCCGCATCTTTGCTACTAACATCTTTCAACACAATTTTCTCTAGGAACATATCAAAATAAACATAGGGAAGCAACAACGCGAGCTATTGATCTACAACATAATTTGCAAAATACTACCAGGACTAAGTTCATGATAAATTTAAGTTCAATTTAATCATATTACTTAAGAACTCCCACTTAGATAGACATCCCTCTAATCCTCTAAGTGATCACGTGATCCAAATCAACTAAACCATGACCGATCATCACGTGAGATGGAGTAGTTTTCAATGGTGAACATCGTTATGTTGATCATATCTACTATATGATTCACGCTCGACCTTTCGGTCTCCGTGTTCCGAGGCCATATCTGTATATGCTTGGCTCGTCAAGTATAACCTGAGTATTCCGCATGTGCAACTGTTTTGCACCCGTTGTATTTGAACGTAGAGCCTATCACACCTGATCATCACGTGGTGTCTCAGCACGAAGAACTTTCGCAACGGTGCATACTCATGGAGAACACTTCTTGATAATTTAGTGAGAGATCATCTTATAATGCTACCGTCAATCAAAGCAAGATAAGATGCATAAAAGGATAAACATCACATGCAATCAATATAAGTGATATGATATGGCCATCATCATCTTGTGCTTGTGATCTCCATCTCCGAAGCACCGTCATGATCACCATCGTCACCGGCGTGACACCTTGATCTCCATCGCAGCATCGTTGTCATCTCGCCAATCTTATGCTTCCACGACTATCACTACCGCTTAGCAATAAAGTAAAGCATTACATCGCGATTGCATTGCATACAATAAAGCGACAACCATATGGCTCCTGCCAGTTGCCGATAACTTGGTTACAAAACATGATCATCTCATACAATAAAATCAGCATCATGCCTTGACCATATCACATCACAACATGCCCTGCAAAAACAAGTTAGACGTCCTCTACTTTGTTGCTGCAAGTTTTACGTGGCTGCTACGGGCTTAAGCAAGAACTCATCTCACCTATGCATCAAAACCACAACAATAGTTTGTCAAATAGACTCCGTTTTAACCTTCTCAAGGACCGGGCGTAGCCACACTCGGTTCAACTAAAGTTGGAGAGACAGTCGCCCGCAAGCCATCTATGTGCAAAGCACGTCGAGGGAACCGGTCTCGCGTAAGCGTACGCGTAAGGTTGGTCCGGGTCGTCTCGTCCAACAATACCGCCGAACCAAAGTATGACATGCTGGCAGGCAGTATGACTTGTATCGCCCACAACTCACTTGTGTTCTACTCGTGCAAATAACATCAAACCATAAAACCTAGGCTCGGATGCCACTATTGGGGAACGTAGTAATTTCAAAATTTTCCTACGCACACGCAAGATCATGGTGATGTATAGCAATGAGGGAGAGAGTCTGATCTACGTACCCTTGTAGATCGCAACGGAAGCGTTGACACAACGTAGAGGAAGTAGTCGTACGTCTTCTTCCCGATCCGACCGATCCAAGCACCGTTACTCCGGCACCTCCGAGTTCTTAGCACACGTTCAGCTCGATGACGATCCCCGGGCTCCGATCCAGCAAAGCTTCGGGGAGGAGTTCCGTCAGCACGACGGCGTGGTGACGATCTTGATGTACTACCGACGTAGGGCTTCGCCTAAGCACTACAACGATATGATCGAGGTGGAATTTGGTGGCAGGGGGCACCGCACACGGCTAAGGAACGATCTCAAGGATCGACCTGTGTGTCTAGAGGTGTCCCCTGCCCCCGTATATAAAGGATGAGAGGGGGAGGGCTGGCCGGCCAGGAGAGGAGGCGCAGGAGAGTCCTACTCCCACTGGGAGTAGGATTCCCCCTCCAATCCTAGTCCAACTAGGATTCCCAAGTGGGAAAGGGAGAGAGGGGGGCCGACCACCTTCTCCTAGTCCTAATAGGACTAGAGAGAGGGGGGAGGCGCACAGCCCTATGTGGGCTGCCCTTTCAACTTTCCACTAAGGCCCATGTTGGCCCATTTGGCTCCCGGGGGGTTCCGGTAACCCTCCCGGTAATCCGGTAAAATCCCGATTTTACCCGGAACACTTCCGATGTCCAAACATAGGCTTCCAATATATCAATCTTTACGTCTCGACCATTTCGAGACTCCTCGTCATGTCCATGATCACATCCTGGACTCCGAACAACCTTCGGTACATCCAAATGCATAAACTCATAATAACTGTCATCGTAACGTTAAGCGTGCGGACCCTACGGTTCGAGAACAATGTAGACATGACCGAGACACGTCTCCGATCAATAACCAATAGCGGGACCTGGATGCCCATATTGGCTCCTACATATTCTACGAAGATCTTTATCGGTCAGACCGCATAACAACATACGTTGTTCCCTTTGTCATCGGTATGTTACTTGCCCGAGATTCGATCGTCGGTATCCAATACCTACGTTCAATCTCGTTACCGGCAAGTCTCTTTACTCGTTCCGTAATACATCATCCCGCAACTAACTCATTAGTTGCAATGCTTGCAAGGCTTTAAGTGATGTGCATTACCGAGAGGGCCCAGAGATACCTCTCCGACAATCGGAGTGACAAATCCTAATCTCGAAATACGCCAACCCAACATCTACCTTTGGAGCCACCTGTAGTACTCCTTTATAATCATCCAGTTACGTTGTGACGTTTGGTAGTACCCAAAGTGTTCCTTCGGTAAACGGGAGTTGCATAATCTCATAGTCATAGGAACATGTATAAGTCATGAAGAAAGCAATAGCAACATACTAAACGATCGGGTGCCAATGCTAATGAAATGGGTCATGTCAATCAGATCATTCAACTAATGATGTGACCTCGTTAATCAAATAACAACTATTTGTTCATGGTTAGGAAACATAACCATCTTTGATTAACGAGCTAGTCAAGTAGAGGCATACTAGTGACACTCTGTTTGTCTATGTATTCACACATGTATTATGTTTCCGGTTAATACAATTCTAGCATGAATAATAAACATTTATCATGATATAAGGAAATAAATAATAACTTTATTATTGCCTCTAGGGCATATTTCCTTCAAAATCTTATGATGGTGAATTGTTTGTGTGCCAAGTATATGTTGATGATATTATCTTTGGTTGTACTGACCAACGTTATAGTGATGAATTTGCCTACATGATGAGTGAAGAATATCAAATGTCTATGATGGGAGAATTAAAATTCTTCTTAGGTCATCAAATTCGTCAACAACGCAATGGCATATTCATATCTCAGGAGAAATACATCAAGGATGTACTGAGGAAATTCGGCATGCAAGATTGCAAAGGCGTCACAATTCCTATGCCCACAAATGGCCATCTATGCACTGATGAAAATGGTATTGACTTCGATCATAAGGTATACCGCTCCATGATTGGTTATTTATTGTACTTATGTGCATCTAGGCCAGATATAATGCTTAGTGTTTGCATGTGTGCCCGATTTCAAGCTACACCCAAGGAATCACACCATAAGGCTGTGAAGCATATTCTTCGATATCTGGCTCACACACCAACACTTGGATTATGGTACCCCAAGGGCTCGGCTTTTGATCTCATTGGATATTCTGACTTTGACTATGCTGGTGATCGTGTGGACCGCAAGTCAACATCTGGTACATGTCATTTCCTCGGACGATCTTTGGTCTATTGGTCCTCGAAGAAACAGAACTGCGTATCACTATCTACTGCTGAAGCTGAGTATATTCCCACTGGTTCTTGTTGTGCTCAATTGCTATGGATGAAGCAAACTCTCAAGGACTACGACGTCAACATGAAGAATGTCCCTCTCTTCTGTGACAATGAGAGTGCCATCAAGATTGCTCACAACCCAGTTCAGCACTCGAAGACTAAGCACATTCAGATTCATCATCATTTTCTTCGTGATCATGTGTTGAAGGGCGACATTTATATTGAGCATGTTAAGACTGAATAATAGCTAGCCGATATCTTCACTAAGCCCTTGGATGAGAAGGGATTTAGCAAGTTGCGGTGTGAGCTAAATATCCTAGAATCTTCGAATGTTCTTTGAAAAGGACACTCATCCTAACACTTATGCAAAATTGATGACTTAGATGTGCAACACATGAAGAAATGTTTTTCTTCAATCAATGAAGAATAACACTCTAAATGTGAAGAAATCAACGAAGAATTTGATTCTTAGAACCCTACGATAATTGTACGCGGTGTCTGAAATCATCATTCTTATACGATGGGTCACGCCACCACCAAAAGTTGAAATTCCTCAGTTGTTCAATTCTTCAACTTTGCATTGTCTTCACTGTTTCCGTCGTTCTTCGTCATTGGCTATATATATATATATATATGTGTGTGTGTGTGTGTGTGTGTGTGTGTGTGTGTGTATGTGTGTGTGTGTGTGTGAGAGTTTATGTCCTCTACAACATTCACTTATGGCTAATTCTTCAAGTTGGTTTTTCTGCTAAGTGAATGTGATCGGACCCTTCCCCTCTATGCTATACTCAACCCAATCTATTCACAAATTCTTCATGTGCGTTCTATTTGAAACTCGTTCAAAATCTTCACTATGTCCTTGTCAGCTAAAGAAATTGCGAACGGAACTTTTAACTTATCATATCCAATTTTCGGCTTTGCTGCTCAAACTGTTCCGCATCCCACGACATACGTATCCACTCACCCACGATCTAACACGATCTCCACTTCTCAGTACGTGGGTTACACATGTCATGCGAATGAGAAGGGTCAGGGGCACGTTCATCCAAATTCTACGGGCAAATGGTTTTCACCATGGCTATAAATACCCCTCTCCCCTTCCTCACTTCTTTTACTCCGCTCGACCTCTCTCCAGCTCGAGCTTCTCAAACCCTAGCGCCGCCGCTACTTCATCGTCGCCGGTGAGGAAGAGCTTCACTGCCTCGACATCATCGCCGCCGTACTCGCGCCGGCCGCGGAAATCTTCACTCCACCGTCGCCGTAGCCGTCTTCCTCCGCCGAGTTAGGGTGTGGAAGATCTGCACAGACGAACTTCACTTCTCCACCCCACAGTTTGTCGTGTTCTCCATCCAGGGTAATTAAAAGTTACTTTTACTGCCCTCTTTGATTCGAATGTTTTCTACAAAATCTTCAAATGTGTTTTTTTCTTCAAATCCTCACACACTAAAACACCTCACATATCATCTGTTCTTGATTCGTTTCTCTAAGCTATGTTTTTCTTCAAGATTCCTCAAATGTGTGGATTTTTTATCTACACATCTCTAGAACCTAAGACAAAGAATGCTTAGTGAAATTCTTGAAGACTCATCTGGTCAAAGTCCTCAAACTTGTTCTTTTTACAAAACCTTCTGAGAACGCATATGACCTCTCCAAATTCCTCGCAACTATACTCTGTTCACAGGTACTCATGTCAGCTGCTGAATCTCTAGGTTCTCATCAACTTAACTCATTTGCAGCGTTCCTCAAAGAAAAGTTGCATACTTCTTCAGAAAATTCAATTGTTCAAATTCCTCAACTGAAGAAAATGGCTGACGGTAAGAAGCCACAGAAAGGAGGAAAGAGGGCTGAGGTCAACACAACGTTTGAGATGCCTGATGATATATATGCTGGGTACTGCACACCTCCTGAGGAAGACAAAAATCAGCGCAAAGTGCGCATTCAGAAGATAAAAAGGAGATGGGCTAGAGAGTGGATGGAGTACAAATATGTCACTCCCAAATACATGAAGAAATTCGCACTCAATCCTCCATGCCCAAGACCTCCATTGGCACCTGGCCAAATAGCTGATCCCACCAGCCTCAAGCGTGGTGAGGATTATCCTGATGAATGGGCCAAGCGTCAAGCCAAGTTGGCTAAACAAGCCAAAGAAGCTGTGAGGAAATTCGACAAAGACTCTACTACTGCTGCTGCCGCTGAGGCCTGTGTCAAGCCTAAGAAGGCCATGTTAAAGAAGTCTGCGCACAAGCCAAGTGCTTCACCTTCAGTGGTTTCAAGGCCAAGTTCCTCAGCAATGCCCTCACGGCCAGAATCTTCAAAGCCATCAAGGCCAACTTCTCATGTTCCTCCCAAATCCTCAACTCCTCACAAGTCCTCATCTGCTCCGACAAAGTCCTCTACACCTGTGAATCTCGCCACGTGTCAAAGGACCATAGGCGTCTCGATTGCCTCAGGAGCTTCAGCTAGTTCCTCAGCTGCACCAAATTCTTCAACGGGACCCTCTCTACTGAAGACAAAGGCCACTGCTGGACGAGGTACTCGCCCTAGTCATCAAAAGAAGCAGGTCGCCTTCCAAGAGCCGTCTGAAGAAGACGAAGCTGATGATGATGAACTTGTTGAAATCATCAGAGATAGGCAAGTCAGGGCCGCTAGAGCCAAGGGAACAAATGTGCCACTGCTTTTGGATCCCAAGTTGATCCTCGAATACATTGATGTTTGGCACAAGGACCCCAACACTCCCATGCCTGACTTCAAGCTGACTCCTAGCCAAAGTCACATGCTGACCCACTTCATTCAAGAGGAAAAATGGAAATTTGAGAAGGCCAGGCAGATCAAGAAAGCGCAGTACAAGAAGGAGCGCTATCTGAAAAAAACGTTGTCTCTATGACAACTGAAGAACTTGTCGCTGATCAAACTGAGATCAAGAAACTCAGTGATGAATTTGGCGCATACCGTGCTGAATTGCTTGGAGCCAAGGTGCGCTTTGTGAAACTTGCGGATACCTTCACTTCCAATGTTGCTGCCCCAACGCAACAGGAAATTTCTCAGGCTGAAGCATCTGCTCAGCCGACTGAAGAACATGCCAACACCGCTGATGAAAATCAGGTTGCTGAAGAAAATGTGAGTTCCAGGGCTGATGACTGCGTTCCAGCCGCTGAAGAAATTGCCAGGGCATCCACTAGTGGTGCGCTTGAAGAAAATGAAGAAGTCAGGGCAGCTGCATCAGTTGTCCCTGAAGAAAATCAACCAGATTCCTCTGCTCCTCCTGCACCTACACCAACTCCGATCCTTCCATCTGCATCAGATGTGAAGAAGACCAAGGCTGCAGAGCGTGCAACAGTGAAGAAAAGGAAAGCATCAGCTGCTTCAGATTCTTCAACTCCGAAGAAGATGAAGCCTATGACAAGTTCATTTGCTAATCCAATCGATGATGTTCCAATCTCAACCATGCCATCAAAGGACCTTGTTCCTTTTGGTGAAGAATATGAGATCCCTAGCGGATCTAATGAAGAAAATCATTTTGCTACTTCGTTAGAGCAGCTTGATGAAGAAATTGAAGTGGATGAGATCCCTTCAACACCTGTCATTTCCTCGCCTCTGCCTCAGTTCACTGCTGAAGAGGTTGGCATTGAAGAAATGGAAGATGAAGATGTGGATGTTGGCTGCTCCACACCAGTGATGAGTGATGAATTCTGGGAAAGTCAGCATCCAAACTCTCCAATGTTCACACCGTTGCAGCAAATACCTCAGTCCCCTGCACAAACTATTCAAATGGGCTCTGAAGAAACTCACCCCACTTCATCTGTACGTGAAGAAATTCTAGCCACTAGTGCTGAAGAAACTGCTGCTGCTGAACCTCTGAAGACGCAGACTGCCACTAAAGAGGAACCAGAAATTCCTCAGCCTGAAGAACCCGTGATTGAGATTCCTGAGGTCGTGATGCAGCTCACTGACACTCCTCTACCCAAGCCAAAGGATCCATTCTCCAGGAAGCAAAAGTTCAAGGCTGATGATTTCTTTGGCGAGCACGTATTCTTCGAAGACTACAACCCATATAACTCTGCTCGCATTAGGAAGAGGCATTTCTGGACAGCCAGCCAAGCCAATTTCTATTCCTCAGTGTTGTTCAACAAAAACAAAATCTTCTACCATGAGCACATTCCTCATGTGGATATGGAATCTCTGTCGTGCTTCATGCCAGTCCTCAGTGTTCTTCACGACGCTGGACTATTAAACTTCTGTTCTCACATCTGCGATTGGAATGAAGAACCGATTCTTCAATTTTATGCGACGCTGCATGTCACAGGAGATTCTAAAGATGTGAATTCATGGTCGCTGGACTGGATGTCTGAGAATACTCACTACACAACACCAGCTACTGAATCGCTTCGTGCCTTACCACTCAGTCCTCCCCTTGAAGAAGCTCGTTGCATTTACAGTGAACCTGAGCTTACAAATCACTACATGCAAATTCTGATGAAACCTTTGAAGTTGGGTCAGGTCCCACGAACCAAATTCCTCGTGAAGGAATTACTTTATGTGCCCAAAACTGTCTATCGCATTCTAACAAGGACAATGAGTCCCATCAAAGGCCACGACTCATCTAATGAGGAAATTGTTGGCATCATGAAGAATCTGGTATTCAATATCGTCCATGGCATTCCTATCAATTATCACAATTTCTTCATGGGGACTCTGGCAAATGTTGCACTTTCTCCATTTGAGCTAAAGCCTTATGCACCTTGGATTATGAGATTCCTCAGGACAAGGTCTTCACTCAACTACAAAGCTGATTTTCAGAATCACCTCAGCTACTTGCCCCTGATTGAACTCCTCAAGCAGACCTATTCATTAGTTGATGAAAAGGGCAAGGCACCAGCTGTTATAGATGAAGGCATTCATCCATTGGATGGACAGTTTTGCAAAGCTGCATCTTATTCCACCAATGATGACCCTGCCACACATGACTCTGCCAATGCACCCAAGTCTACTCCTCAAGCCACTGCTCCTCGTGTGATGACTGATCATGAGCTTCTGCTTAGTCTTCAACATAAGGTGGATCGAAACAATAAATGGGTTAAGCGTCAGTTTGGTTCATTTCTTCACAACATGACTACCACGCACAATGTAGTGAACAAAAACCATTACTACCTCCATGAAGTTTTCGGTCGCACCTGGGCCATTCTGTCACATCTGTATGGTGAAGAAGATCTGAAGAAAATGGATCTCAAGGAAGTTTTTGACTGGTCTACACCTCCACCGAAGAAATTCAAGAAGGTCAAGGTTCCTTCTTTGGTGTCCAGCTCATATTCTTCATCGCGCAACACCAATGACTACGGAGACTTGGACGACACATTGGCAAGCCCTTCCACGACAAACGACCCCAACAACGCTGGTGCTCCTTCATCAACTTGATATTCTTCAGGGGCGTTAGCCCTCATATTCGATCCTTTTGGTCATCTGATGACAAAGGGGGAGAATTTTGAGTTAGTCTTCAAGCGGGTCTTTCTATATGGGCATTTTTTTGTTAAGCTACAACTCTCATTGTTCTGAGACTTTATTGATCGAGTTGTGAACTTAAACCCGATGGTGCTCTGATACTTTTGATATGTGTTTCTGCATGCTTATTCCTCATATATGCTAATGCATGCATGCTGAATTACACCAGTCACCATATTTCATCATGCATTTCAAATTCTTCATTACGATATGTCAAATGCGTGTATGAATTACAAGATATAGGGGGAGATCTCCATGATTCTACTCTTCAAGTGTGCAATGCTTCAAAAGCAAATACCTCACCATGCACATATTCAGGGGGAGTTCTTCTATATCTTGCAATCAAATTCCTCAATATCAGTATTTACACTTCATATGTTTATCCCCGTTGAAAACTTAACCTATATTGTCATCAATCACCAAAAGGGGGAGATTGTAAGTGCATATAGTGCCCCTTAGTGATTTTGGTGTATTGAAGACTTATAGGTTAAGGGACTAATGCGTTTGTTAGTGTACACAGGTCTATAAGTCTATGAGGAGTTTGATATTTATAGAGAAAGTCGACCCCTAAAAATGAAGTTCTTCGACTAAAGACTTTGGATTTATGAAGACTTTCTGAAGACTTTGAAAGTGAAGAAATTGGTGTGACCCTGAAGACTTGGTATTCATTAGAGGAACATGAAGCGTGAAGACTATTGTTTTCATAGTTTCATTTTCTCTTTCTCGAGTCATAGGAAACACCGTACTGTTAAAGGGGGTCGAGGAAATACTAAGGAAAAATTTCCATGTGATGCTCAACTCAAAATCCTACACCTACCAATCCCTTCGAGTGAAGCCATTGGAAATCTCATACAGTCCAGTCATATTCTTCAGTGACAGAGACGAAGTTCTTCTGGTCTCTGAGGAATTTGTTCTGACCGAGGAGTTAGGAATTCGCCAGTGCGGATTACCTACACAGTGAGGAACATGATAGCCCTGAGGATTTTGCTACTCAAAATTCCGACCGTTGTTGTGCTATGAGCCAGCTGTCCCAAAATATCTATCCACCTAACGGTCATATCATTGAAGGGCATTTATGTCTTATCATGTTGGGCTGCTCCCTAGGCTATAAATAGCCGCCCCCTACAACCACTAGTTGGTTGGCTGCTCCGAGAGAAACTAACACTTGTCATTTGAGAGCAACCCATCCTCCGATGACTTTGAGCGAAAATCATCAAGTGAGGAAAAACCTAAACCCAAACACCTACAAACCCCAAGTGATTAAGCATCACTGAAGAGATTGATCCTGCGTGGATCTAACGCTTGTTACCTTTGAAGATTGTGCTTCTTCCAGACGGTTAAGCGTCATGGTCTAGAGCATCCGAGAGGAATTGTGGATCGCTGAGTGACCAAGTTTGTGAAGGTTCGGAAGTCACCTGAAGACTTGCCACGAGTGATTGGGCGAGGTCTGTGTGACCTTAGCTCAAGGGGAATATGGTGAGGACTGAGTGTCCTGAGCTGCGTGTTCAGGACTAGGTGTCCGGGACTGTGTGTCCTCAGGTTTAAATACGTAGCCGCCCTAACGAGACGTACAACTGAGACAGCAATTGGAACTGGTCTACCAAATCATTGTCTTCACCAAGCTTACTGGTTCCATTTCCTCAACTCATTCATTTCCTCATAACTGTGTCGTGTGATTGTTCATATCTATGCTTGAAGACTTTGACTGAATATTTTCTCAATTTCCTCAGTTCAATTTCTTCAGTCTGTTTGTCTTCATCCTATGTTATCCTGTGTCTACGCTTCCTATACTCTGTGCCTGTCTTCATTTCATCATGATGACTATGCCTGTGTTCTGTTATGTTTACTTTTGAGTACTTATTCTGCTGCTAGTAGTGCTTCGCTAAGGAATTTCCTCATCTGCAAATTCCTCAGTGAAGAATTCATAAAAATCGCCTATTCACCCCCCTCTAGTCGATATAACGCACTTTCAACCTACTATGACAAACACGTATCATCATGGAAGTGTATTTTTTTGTAGTGCAATAAGCTTAGCAATCTTATTAGCTTTGTCCTGTTTGGCGCTAAAATCCTCCAACGCTTGCTATTGCACCAGAAAGTATGCATCTGAATGCTCCAGGGACTTCCGTAGTCCTTCGACTTCTTGTCGTAGCACAACTGATCGATGTCTTTCAGTTTGAAGTTGAGACTCAAGAAACCAAACTGATTCAGACAGTGAGTTTGAATAGCTTGTGCCAGCGGTAGTGTCCAGTAACTCAAACACTAAACCAAGACAGGACTTTGGGGTTGTCTCACTGTCTTCAAGATAGTTTTCCTTAGCTGTTTTATCAGCTTTGTTGGAGACCAACAAGGATGTCTCACTATCCTGAACCTTATCTGCATTACTTCCTTTACCATTGCTTAATAAGGCACTCTTCCCCAATATTCTGTCAGCATTCTAAAAGAAGAAACAAGCAGACACATAACAGGTTTAGCATGTACTAGTATATGAAACTCATTTTGGTGAACCAGTTCATTAGTAAGGTGGACAATATTGAACTAACATGTCTTCTATTGCCAAGTAGTACATAAGAAAAGCATCAAACAAACATATATCTATGTCCTATGGTCACTGCATTGTCTTGCCAAATCAAAATAGAGACACGGTTCAAATCATATCAGTTCAAGACAAAGCAGCACTGAAAGAATACAAAGCATGGGAAACTACACAGCACAACAAGATTTCATATGGGTATCACGGGTCTACATGTACAACAACACTATTGGCTCTGTTGTGATGCTAGTAATGTGCATGATATGATAAGTCAACTGTATACACAATTGAAATTGAAATCAGCAGAGCTAATTATAAGAGAACACCTATTAAAGAAACATGCGTAAACATACATGTTGTGCCATTGGAGTTTCGATTGGATCCTTCAATTTAAAATTAAGTTTGGATGAGTAAATGCAGTGATACAAGAGCAAAGCAGTATGCACGACAACAATGGAATCTTAAATGAGAACATTTGCTCTTCAGGTTTAAGCACTTGCTCTACATGAACAACGTACAGTAAGATGCAAGAATATAGTACTTCAAAATAAAAAATGAACTCATAGACCTTACCGCATTCTTGGTTCGGGACCAGTACAGAACAAGGCGTTCCCAATCATCGTCCAGTAAATGTGTCTCAGGAGAACGTAAGGGAATTGGTTGAGTTTATTTGCTAGTGAAGTACGTTTTCTTCAAGTAATTCCGATACTGCCACCAAGCATTCTTGAAGATAGCAGAGGTATTAGCACAGGTTACCTCATCTTGAGTTTCCAAATCGGTCATTCTCTATAGAGAAAAATGGGAAAATTTTCTGTATTATAACCATCATGGAGGTAGAATGTATGGGACAAAGCAAAGTAATTTCCATGAATAACATTACTTACACATAACTCCTAGACAAACACCTGCAACTGGCATTTTCCTTCATCTTCAATATAATATTTCCATGATGGGAAGATAGGCACATAGGATTTAACAACATCAAATGTGATAGATGCTAAACTACGAATGGCTGGTTGTGCTTCCTCCATAGGAATAGGTGTACTAACTGGTGGAGTTGGGGTTCATCGTGGTAGTACTGGCGCTTTGGGCACTGGAGTTGCCTTACTAACTGCTCTTGTTTGGGAGCTCTGTGGTGGAGGTGGTGCTGTGTCAACAGGAACTGGGTTACTATCTGCTGGGGTTGGGGTTAGATTGGGTGAAGCTGGTTCTCTATCCATCGCAGCAGGGGTACAATCTGCGAGAGTCTGGGTATGTGTGGCAGGGCTAGTTCTCGTGCATGTACAACCGGGGTGCTACCTCCACCAAGTGGTAGCACTGTTTTATTTGAAGACCGTGTTTTTACTCCGGTAGATACTGCCATCACCCGCTCCAATTCAAATGGCTGATAAACAGGAAACATAGTTGAATGTACAAACATTGTATGAGAGACAGATGCAATAGATAGTGTGGAAAAAAGAGGGCAGGAAATAGTTGACATGTATATTGTTTAACTAAAAAGGATAGCATGACATAATTTCACATATATGATGTCTATCTAAACTTGATAGCATAGCATGACATAATTCAAAGATATGATGACTAACTAAACAGGATGGCATGAGATAATTATATGATGTCTTTAGTAAACAGGTTCGCATTACATAATTGACATACATGTTATCTAAGTAATCAGGATCACATGATTTAATTCACATATGTGATTTATATGCTAAGCAGAGGGTGTTCACATATATGATGTCTAAACTAAGAACATGGTGTTGAATATTGTGTATATGATGTCTAAACTATGCAATGCAAGACACCATATGCATGATATGAGCAGTATAACCGTGCCAAGTTAGAGCATACACCTCAGTGGGGGAATAGGACTGGTCATCTGTCTCCGAATCCATCTCTGAGGAGCTATCGGGGCCCTGCAAGAGATCTGCTTCGACAGGTAGCACTGTGTGCTCTGAAGACCTTGTTTTCACTCCTGATTTTTCCATTACCCACTCAAATGGTTGATTCACATGAAGAGTAGTTTAATGTACAAACATTGTCGACAAATGGAAATGTATTGAAGAAAAGGATGGGCAAGATATCATTCAAATATATGATTCCTGGTTAAACAGGATGGCATTGCATATTTCACATATATTATGGTTGGCTATAAGAGATGAGACTGCATAATTCCCATATATGATATAGAAACTAAACAGGTGGCATTACACAACATGACTAAACTAAGCAGATGACATATATGATGTCAAAAGTAGCCACTGCAAGGCAACATATCATATGCATGATATGACCAACACCATCATGCCAAGTTAGAGAAAACACCTTGGGGGTAAATAGGAGTGGTCAGCTGCGTCCGAATCCACCTGAGAACAGATATCTTCCTCTGGATTACAATCTGGAGAGGGGGGAGGGTTTGCCATTGAACCCACCATGTAGCGATGTCTGCATGATGACACTGTATTGCCACGCAAAACTCTTCTCTTTTTCTCTACATGTTCAGCATGACTGTGTACAATATCTGACATGCATACGAAAAAATATAGTGAGATTATGTAAGGAGAGCATGCAGAAATCTAGAGTGATGGTAACAACCAGTGGATGGATCCAAAAATAATGATAGCAGGCTGATGATAGCTTTAATTTAATAAAAAGACAGATGATGATTGCTTTACTATTTGTTTCCCACCCAAGATGAACAACATAGGCATACCATAGGTGAACCAGATAATAGACAGAGATACTATTCATAGCTGCCTCGATATGTGCCTCACAAGTAATTTTAAAACTCAAGTTTGAACATTAATTTGGACCTGACTTGGAGTCTAAGAGGCGAACATGACGATAAAGTAGCAGGATTAAGCCATGCAAAACATAAGCAGAAACAAAAGAGTGCAACCTCTCTTGTGGACCCGTATACTCCTCAGGTTCATCTGTTGAGTCGATGATGGTGATGCAGTTGCGGTGGGTGCTGGTGGCAGGGAAGGAGATCTGAGGCGGCAAAAGATGGTCAGGAGTCGTGATGTCTGGTTTGGTGGATGCTTCTGTCGATGGAGCAACTCAGGTGAGGTGGAAGACATAGCAGAAGGAGCAGGACATACCACACAAAGTTTTCTTAGACACCTACATGTAACTGAAGTAATTCTGTAAGGGCTCCTTTGGCTTGCAGGATTCTAAAAATGCAGGGATAGGAAAAATATCGGAATAGGATAGGAATGCACGTGGGAAACAGAGCATTTGTAAACACATGATTTCTGTCAACTTGGGTGTTTGGTTCACAGGAATTGGAAGAGCAGAGGAATGGAAAGAAACATAGCCAAATTAAAGTGAAACCATATGAAAGCATGTACAGTTAGAATGTTATTCTGCCACTAATGCACTTGGTCTTGTTTTCATGCATAGGATTTCGAAAAGTAGGTCCAGGTGGATGTTTTGCTCCATTCCTTTCAACAAAATGCATGAATAATTGAATAGTAGAGTGCCATAGGAAAATTTCCTATTGCTATGTTTTCCTTAAGTTTTTCCTTTGAACCAAAATAGCCCTAATGGATCGAAATGAATGTAGAGTAATAAGTGATGCGACAAGTGTACAACCTCTTTATCGTAGCCGTGTCGACCTCAACATCATTGGGTTGGTCGCTGAAGAAGTTGAGGCAGAGGTGGCTGTCGGAGGTGTGGAGGAAGATATGAGGAATCTATAGACGACATCCAGGGCACTGCTACGTTGTGATGGATGGTTCCATCATTGGAGCAGCTTCGGTGAGGCATAAACGTCGAGGCTGAAGCAGTACAAGATAGACATCGTTTTATCTCAAGTGGGATTCTAATAGCATCTCCAATAGATGATGTAAAATACATTACCAAAAAGTGATAGATGTAAAATTTACATCACCAAAAAAACACCTGACTACAATAGATGAGGTAAAAACCGTTGACTCTAAACTTAACTGTCGAAACTAAAATTTACTATGGAATCTGAATGTTACTGTCGAAACTGAACGCACTGGTAGTAGAGAGGAATTTCACATGTAGTTTAGGCCGCTCGAGCACTAGTAGTAGAGAAACAATTATCTAAATATCGACGGGGAACACAGTAGCAAATAACAGCCAGAGCAACAGCGCCCGAAGGATCAAAAACTAGTGCCAGAGCAGCAACTCATGTAGCTACAACAACCCGTGTACCAACATCAGCACCGCGAGCGAGAGTATGAGCAGAGCAGCAGCACGAGCGAGAGGAAGAGCAGAGCGGCAGTGCAAGTGAGCGAGAGCCAGAGCATCAACAACATGACCGGAGGAGAGCAGAGGAGCAGCGCGAGCGAGCAAGAGATAGAGCAGCAGCAGCACGAGCGAGAGCCGGAGCAGGAGCAGCAGCAGCGCGAGCGAGCAGCAGCAGATCCGGCTGGTATGGCCGTCGCCGCCGAAGGGGCCTCGCACTGGGGGAGATCCGCCGTGGAGATGTCGCCTGTGGCGCCGGCTTCGTGGTAGCCGCGCCATGGGGGTGCAGGATGGAGCACCGGCGGCACCGTGAGGTCGAGTTAAGGAGAAGGTGCGATGTGATGAGTGTACAAACTCTTTGGTGGCGCCGACTAGGACTCGGCTTCGTCCGAGGAGTCGGTGAGGATGACGCGGTTCCGGTGGAGCAGGTTAAGGCGGTGCTATGGGGATGGAGCAGCCGCGATAGACGAGGCGATCGTCGAAGCAGCTCCTTGGAGGTGGAGGACGGGGCGGCTGAACCAGCGGGACGACGAGATGGACGACAGATCCTCGTCTGGGGAGGTGGATGAGGGACGTCGAGCTGTTGCGGTGGACGACGTCGTCGGGGAAGAGGCTCTGGCTGGGCAGCGGTGAGGTAGCAGATGGAGGAGGGTGGGGTTTCTCAGCTGGAGCATAGAGGTTATGGCGGCCTGGGATTTCAAATGGCGACAAGAAGGCGATGGGAGGGGAACCATGACTTAGGGATGCGCTTGTCCAAAATGTAGGGTGATACAGGGCATCCCTCGAGCATCCCCATGGACATCCCATCACCACCACAAGCACGAAGGGAACCAATAACAAGGACACGTGCCGTCAAAACTGAGGTTAACTCTTTCCTCTTCAAGTTTCATTCGAATTCACACGAGAGTCGGATTCTACCTCAAATAGAAACTCTATGCACTCTTAGCTACCAAGAAGAAGACCGCGAAGAGGTGAGGACGGAGAAACAAGCACCTATGGAGGAGGAGAAGGAAGGACACTCGGGACACAAAGCAAAAGAGGTCCTGAACTACCCCGGGTGCCCGGCCACCTCCTACAGCCGGCTGGAAGGGCCCCTGGCCGCCCCGGGTGCCCGGCCCCTGCCTAGGCGCTAGCCTCAGCCGCCCTAGGTGCCCGGCCCTTTGCCTGGGAGCTGCCCCCACCGCCCCGGGTGCCCGGCCTCCTCCTAGGCACTGCCCCAGCCTGCACCGGGTGCCCGGGCCTCACAGCCCCGCCTGCCCGGCCCCCTCCTCTCAGTGACCTCCGGGTGCCCGGATCCCTTTGCACCGGATGCCCGGACACGTCCGGTTTGTGCCTGCGTGCACAAAGGGAAAATGTCCCATGTACCCTTGTTTTACCCCCAATTCGTCCCTAGCCTATGTAAAATCTTCCCCTAGCTCATTAGAGAGGATAGCAAAGTATTTGATAGACAAAGAGAGAGCTTTGCTCGTCCTCCTCCTCATGGAGATCATTTCCTCCTAAGGGAGAAGATCCTCTAGTGGATATCAAGACCCCATCTAGGGAAGGATCCCCATCATAGGATCATCAAGACCTCGCTCCTCATAGAATTGGGATGAACTATTTACCTTGTATCTTTCCTTTGTTGTCCTTCGATCATTGTGATCTATTTTTTGTTCTTGGATCTAGCATATGTACGACTGGATCTAGTCAATTTGAGTGTTTCCCCCCTCTTGTGTTCTTCGTGTTCTTTGTGGGATTTCCCCTCCAATTCGTGAAAGATCCATCTTAGGGTTCCACCCTACAACATCTTGGTATCATGAGCCATGGTTTCTCATGAAATTGGAGCCCCCCTTCTTGTTCTCTAGCCTAATTTTGTTGTGTTCTTCCCCAATTTCGAAAATTCCCCACCAAAAATAGCTCCAATTTTTGTTTGTGATTTGTTGGTTTGATGAGGTTTTGTTGGATTTGATCCATGGATTTGCTTGGTTGCAAGTGGATCTAGCCTTCGCCCCTTACATTTTCACCTTTCCCACCACAAGTCCACCAATTTCTCCATTTTCCCACAAATTTTCGCCCAAATCCATGACCCCCGGGCACCCGGACCTCAAACCCCGCGCACCCGGACCCCCCCCCCCCCCCCGCCCAACCCCGCTGACCCCCCGGGTGCCCGCACCCCTTACCCCCGGGCACCCCGACCCCTAGGACACCTTTTCTGCACATACCCGCTGACCACCCCGGGTGCCCGCAACTCCGACCCCCGGGCACCCGCACCCCCCCCCCCCCGAATCAGCCCACCAACAAAAACCGTTTCGGCCATAACTTTCACTCCCGGAGTCCGATTTTGATGTTCTTTAGCTCGTTGAGTAGCTATTGACATACCCCATCCATCTAGATAGGTTCCAACACCATTTGACTCCATCACAATTTTGACATTTTCGCATCTTTGCCTAGGTCATCCACCATACCATTCACAAAACCACCATAGCTTTCCGCAACCTAACCCATTTTGATCCATATAGCATTTGTGGTTGCTTGAGTGGTGACTTGAGTCTCCTAAGGTGTTTCAGCTACTTAGGGATGGTTTTTTATTCATCAACCACCACCATCACTTCCACATTGCTAACTCCGGAACCACCAACGCATTCCGCTACCACCATTTGACATTTTCAATTTGAGATTTTGAGTTTGCGGTTTTTCGTTTCCTAGGGTGTTTCAGCTAACTAGGAACGGTTCGACATCGACAACACCGCCGCTCAACTTCGTCAAGGATTCTTCATCGCCCACCTTCACCATTTTGACAACCTAACCGTAAGTAAGAACAGTAATCTCTATATCATCCAGGTATCGTGGTATCCCATCATTGTACATTTTTCTTGCCGTTACATTGTTAACCCCTTAGCCCATTTTGCGTCACTTGCCTATCGAGACTAGCCATTGAGTATTGCCGGCAATGTTACTTGTGCACATTAGTGATCATTGATCTACACCTTCCATTGCATACATACGATATCATATTGGTATCATCTTGGTATCATACCATCTCTTGTGTCACAAGATTGTTCCCGCATATACACAATTGCTATCTTGGTTTGTTCACTTCGCGTAAGTAGCCATATCAAAAAAAAAGAATAAGCTTTTAAGCGAAAAGAGAGCAAAGAAGCTTGTAAGCAAGAGCCATAGCATCACCACATTGCATACCATACTACCATATTGATCATCTTGGATCATTGTATGTGAAACGCCGGAACATCATACATATATAGCATACTTGGGATAGAAAGTTGATACATTTTACATCTTATAGGTTGTGCAGAAGTGGCGTATCCGCCTATTGAGCAATCATGCTAGCGTCTCTGTAGAGTTGTGCAACACGAGCATTTTCTGTGGATTCCACATTTTGTGCTCATTCCTTGGTTGCACGACCCCATTTATCTATCCATGTGTGTGTTTCCGAGTGCCGCCCATTGCTATTGGTCTACTTGTTTCACTTGCGAATTTGTGAATCTTTTCTAGCATTATTGACTCTTGCTAACATTTTGCATCAAATTTTGTGCCACTATCCTCACCGAGCTCCACCATAAGCCTTACTTATGTAGGTGTGAGAATTGACAAGATCCGGTACCAATTGTGCTATTTCCTTGATACATTATTGAGTGATCATTGATCCATCTTCAACATTGGAAAGGTACATTTGGTCTAGTTCTTTCCTTTATTCCACTCACATTTGCTCGAGTCTTGTGATGGATAGGCAAGGCATTTCATCTCCGGTCTTCCACGACAATGACGGCACAAACAACTACATCACCAAACGTCCATCTTCGGACTACAACGAGCAATGCAAGGCATTGGGCGACTCGCCATCGACATTTGCCAAAACGAAGCAAGGAAAAGGGACTACATCGACACCAAGTTGGACGAACAAATGGATCAAGTATGAGACATGGTGCCCAAACACAAGTCTTCTTCCCCTTCGTCATCTTCAAGGCGGCGACGCTCTAGTAGCAATTCTTCGGAACATCATCGAGCTCAAGCACTACAACACCATCAAGATGGCGATGCTTGCGATGCATACACCTACAAGTCCCAAACAGCTCTACATCAAGCTACGGCCAAACTTCATGAGCACAAGAGAAGACCGCGAGACAAGCACCAATAAGAACGTGAAGGTCAAGAGCTCAAAACTAACAACCGCTCAACGACTCCACCATCTACCTTGGCATCTTCATCAATGACTTCAAGGCATCTTCGCCTCTTTGGACATTCCGCATCTTCGCCTACAAGCACCTCAAGAGAAGCTCCCCAAGCTCAAGTCCGCGACTTCCACGAGCTACTACGACCTCGACACCGACCACGAGCTTCCTTTCTATGTGACTCAAGACCCCAAGGAGTATCTCAAGTGGGAGCGCAAGATGGACGACTACCTCAAGCTACGCCAAGTCCCTTCTGAAGACCAAGTAAAGTGCGCCTCAAGTAACTTCCATGACTACGCGTCGACATGGTGGCTTCACACACCTTCGAAGAGCTACAACATGAGTTGGCCCAAGACGAAGAAAGCTATGTGGCGAGAGCTTTTTCCTTCCACCTACACAGAACATCTTCAACGCCAATTGGAGAACACCATCCAAGGATCCAAGTCCCTCGACGAGTACTTCCTCGAGATGAAGAAAGCCTTGCAACAAGCCAGTGTGGAGGACCCCATTTGGATGAAGTTCTACTTCATGATGGGATTAAACAACGACATCTCAAAGATTATCTTCCTTGAGAACTACAAGTCCCTCGACGACAACTACATTGGTGCTCTCACGGCGGAACAAGAACTCATGAAGGCCAAGGCTTCTCCACCCCAAGCACACTTCCCAAAGGCCAAGCTCCAATACGGCGAGCATGAGGATAGTACCACGACGATGTCCAAGCCCGACGTGATCCATGACGACCCTCCCTTGTTTGACTTCACCACCATCCCTCTTTGTGGCATTGATGATGCCGAGTCTACTTTGGCTCTTTGTCAAGATGGTACGGCGCCGACGATGACTAAGGAGCCATCCAAGGACAAAGCTTTGGAGGCAAACAACATGGTGGCGAGCAAGGATGATGCTTCCATCTTTGGAGGCTAGAGTGATGAGGTGCCATCTTCGGCCTTCATTCACGGCGACGAGATGGTTGAGCATGGGATTTTCCCTTCGACCACGGCGACGTATGATGACTTGAGTGACATATGGCACCATCTTGAGAATGAGAGTGCCTTCACCACTAGCCTAATATATGACAAGTTGCCCCAATTCCCATGTGAGGAGAGCCACCACCACCACCACTTGAGTGATTTGAGTGACTCCACCATATGTGACATTGAGTGCACCTACCTTGAGGGAGTGAGTGAGCCACCACCACATAGAGAGAGTGAGGTAGTTGATAGGGCATGTGAGGTCATTTCTATTTCTAACACCATAACCTCCACCTCTATTGTGTCTTCTCACTTGGTTCTAGGTCCCATATATGATGACGCACCGATCCTCGACGACTTCGTCCTTCCTTTGGACAAGACGATGGCCATGGTGGACGATGATGCACCCCCACATGGTTCCATCATGATGATGACGTTGACCACAACTTGGTCTTTGATACTTCACCTACACCACATGAGTGGAATGATCAAGGTAACATAGGTGATGGTACTTCACTTGTCCCACTAGTGGACTATCTTGCAAATGATTGCTTACATGATGTTGATCACCTTATGGATTCATCACATACTACAACCTCTACTTGTTTCTATATGCCACCCATTTATGATGAATATGATGTTAAGCATGTCGAATTACCTAGTTGTGATGCTATGCTCCATAGGATATTATGTAAAAATTCTATTGGTCATATTATGTTTGAGAATCCATTAAATTTATCATATGCTATGAGTGAGATCTCCCATATTGCATCATTCCAATCTCATCATAGTGACTATGCATATGCCATTAAAATAAACCCAATTTGCACATATGGCATAGATGACAAGCCCATGGTTATTGGCATTTGTTTTTCTTGTGATGATATTGATTTGCTCCCTTTGCATCATTTATCTCATATGCCATGCCATGACCACCTAGCTTCGGATATGCATTGTTTCAGATGTTGTCCATTTTCTCCATATAATGCTTCCAATATTTCTCATGAGGAGACCCCCATATTTTCCTCATACATGTTAGGAGATTTTGATCAATCTCATCCATTGCATGATCCCAATAATTATGTGCACAATATGCTCCCCATAAATGCTCATGCTATTGTTGTGCCATATACTTGCATTCTCACTTTGTGTCCCCATCGTGTTATACAAAATAATTATTCTTTAATGATGAATGACATGTTTCTATACCATGCATCTCATTTATTTGAGCATTGGATATTTTGTGCTAACCAACACATGCACATGCACATCATAATGGATGATGTGTACATTTACCACGCACACAATTTCTTTGGTTTGTGTCTCTTTTGTGAAGGTAAACATTCTACCTCGTCAACCTCGCAATCCCATGAGTTGACGAAACGAGCTCTAGAGAGCAATGATGATTTGGGATACCGTGGATTGTTCTTACCACCGCTCCCTTTGCACAAAAACTTCACGCATTTCGTCTACATGGCTCTCACATGCCTATGGGTTATATACCACTTCTCAATTTATGCCCATAGTGCCATGTTCACTTTGCATGATATGCTCATCTCTATACCTTTGCCATGCATTTGTGAACCATGCTTTGCATTACGCATGACGATTGATTCTACTACTTGTATGTGTATTTGCAAGATTGGTGGAGATATTGCTTGTTCTTGCCATGTTTCTTTTGTGATCCATTCCTATGATGATACATTGATCTTGATTTGTAATCGTGCTTGTGGTATGCCATGTGCATTGCCTATGCCTACTATTTGCACACATGACATGATTGCCATGATTACCTATAGTATGTTGCATCTTCACACTACTAGCTTGCAAGACTTGATTGCCTCGCACATGTTGCACCATTGCTATCTCATTTGTGTTGAGTGCCACACTATCTTCACCACACCATATGCACATTATGCTTGGATTGTCTTGCACTTGCCCCATGTGTTTAGAAATTTCATTTCATTTGGTGTTGTGAATGACTCTTATGGCTACCATAGACCGTTCATTGAGAGTCTTATGCATGATTGTTATGCCATTGAGGTAGATGCTTATTCTCTTGACACACATATTTACATCGGTACCTCACATTTACATGCTTGTTTCCATGATGTCCTTGATTTTTCTCAATTTATGAGCTTACATGACATGTCACAATCCCTTGTCACACCATATGCTATGCTTGATGATGACACTTGTTTGGTGAATCACCTCTTGAATGCTTGGTTTTGCACTAACGCTAACCACATTTGTTTTTCCAAGTGTCTGTTATACTTGCTCCTTTTGAAGGAATCACAAGACGGTGCGACATTGGAGAGTGCCCATTTCGAGCTTCAACATGCTAAGTGCTTGGTGCTTGTCAACTTCTACACGACGACGCCCTCTCTTTCCCATGGTGATGAAGATCACGATCCATGGACGGATCTCTCCCAAGGGGGGGGGGATGATGCGGAGCATCCCTCGCTCATCCCCATGGACGTCCCATCACCACCACAAGCACGAAGGGAACCAATTACAAGGGCACGTGCACGTGTCGTCAAAACCGAGGTTAACTCTTTCCTCTTCAAGTTTCATTTGGATTCACACGAGAGTCGAATTCTACCTCAAATGAAACTCTATGCACTCTTAGGTAGCAAGAAGAAGACCGTGAAGAGGCGAGGACGGAGACACAAGCACCTATGGAGGAGGAGAACGAAGAAGGACGCTCGGGACACGAAGCAAAGGAGGTCCTGGACTACCCCGGGTGCCCGGCCACTAGCAGCCCGACCACCTCCTATAGCTGGCTGGAAGGGCCCCTGGCCGCCCTGGGTGCCCGGGCCCTGCCTGGGCGCTGGCCTTAGCTGCCCCAGGTGCCTAGCCCTCTGTCTGGGCCCTGCCCCCGCCGCCCTGGGTGCCCGGGCCCTCAAACCCCGGGTGCCCGGCCTCCTCCTGGGCACTACCCCAGCCTGCACCAGGTGCCCGGTCCTCACACCCCCGTGCCCGGCCCCCCTCCTGTTGGTGACCTCCGGGTGCCCGGACCCCTTTGCACCAGGTGCCCGGACACGTCCGGTTTGTGCCTGCGTGCACTAAGGGAAAATGACCCATGTACCCTTGTTTTATCCCCAATTCGTCCCTAGCCTATATATACTCTTCCCCTAGCTCATTAGAGAGGATAGCAAAGTATTTGATAGACAAAGAGAGAGCTTTGCTCATCCTCCTCCTCATGGAGATCATGACCTCCTAAGGGAGAAGATCCTGTTGTGGATATCAGGACCCCATCTAGGGAAGGATCCCCATCATAGGATCATCAAGACCTCTCTCCTCATTGGATTGGGATGAACTAGTTACCTTGTATATTTCCTTTGTTGTCCTTGGATCATTGTGACCTCTTGTGTGTTATTGGATCTAGCATGTGTGTGATTGGATCTAGTCAATTTGAGTGTTCCCCTCTCTAGTGTTCTTCATCGGATTTCCCCTCCAATTCACGAAAGATCCATCTTAGGGTTCCACCCTACAACATAGGGTGTGTTACAAAAGTATCCCCACCGATTTGAACTAGCGGCCCTTTTGGCTCAGGGTTAGAAGGTGGAATTTTCGTGTCGGGATTTGGCAGCTGGAGGGAGTTTTCACACGCGTTGTAATTTTGGGATAGCAAGGCACGGGTTGTGAAGGCGTGAGTTTTGGGAGCACGATATCTAAAATTTTGGGATATAACAAGGCACGAGTTGAATTTAGGGACAAGCCTAACGTGTAATATTGTACGTACGAAATCAATTTGCACTTCCCTGAACGAATAAACAAAATATGGAACTATTCACACCACACAAATAGAGAGTCTTGTCCTGTATTATTATACACATGGTATTCAAAGCTATGAATCCATGTTATGTCCAATTAATTTTTTTCGCTGGCTATATAATGCATGTAACCTACTCATACCAACATTTTAGTGCATTCCAAATGTCTATACTACCGCTGCAATTCAAACTAAATTTGAATTCGTTTCTCTATTTGAATAAGAATCTACAATCATGATTGTTGCCACCTTAAACCATCATTCGTGTATTACCTTAACAACACACCACATGATTACTATAGAGATAGATATGCACTATGTGTACTATATGAACTCGAATTCAAATTTTTGAATACACTTGATGTTGATTCCAAATAATAGTACATTTGATGTACTAACTAGATATTCATAATCTAAACCATGTTCCATACGTACACCATGTTTATCACACAAAAGTATAGTGCCCAACCCCCTACATTATGAGAAGTATTTAGCCCTGAGCTGCAAAAGCCACACATCATCCCAAATTATAATCAATGTTCTACATTATGATGTCTTCTTCAAATATCCGAATCCACTTTTTTATAATGAATTATGATCTCTGTTCGTCTTTTACACCTTCACGATCCTCTTCTCTTTGTAGCTAGCTAGCGCTAACTTTCTACCGTGCATATATGCACACGCCCACCCCCCTCTCACCCTCCCCCAGTGTCCCCTCCATATCTCACATTCGCTATTTCTCTTTGGGTCGTTCACCCATAGTGTGTGTAGGCCCCCCGGCTCCTTCTTTTCGGCACACACCGGTCGATATACCTCTCTAGCCAAGTGTGCCTACCACAAACACACACTTCCCCTCCTCTCTTCTCACCGTCCATGCCCCCCATGTCCAATACAGTTCCACGTAGGTGCACACTCCCGCCCCTCTTTTCACCGATCTCATACTCGCACACTCCTCCCCCCTCGACATAGTAGGCCTCTCGCACCACCTCCTAGCTGCACCCCTCTCCCCCTGTCCGTCCCTCCGGACCTTATTTGCTTCTAACACATGCATGCATGTATACGTACCGATCTCCCTACATATAGCTAGGTCGACTATAATTCTTTTTCCCCATGCACCGATCAACTTACGTCACTAGTTATGTCTCTCCCTTTCTCGGACACACGACGATTGATCTTCCTACGTTGTTACGTCTGCTTACCACAACCATATCGTCCCCCTCATCATCCTTGCATACCTCCTGACCCGTCTCTCACAGGCATGTGCATAGATAGGCAGACATCCCCTCTCTTATTGATATTGTACTCGTACCCTCCGTTTGTTTAATAGGCCACTCCCACCATTTCTGAGAAGCAACTCCACCACCAACCCTCTGACACTCTACCTTTGTCTTTCTGCCAACCTTATTCCTCTACTACACATATGCATGGATGCCGACCGATCTCCCTCAATACATAGCTAGGGCTCTCTCCTTCTCTACACATATACTAGTCGATCTACCTCTCTATAGTTAGGTCTCTGCCCCCTCCCCACCCCCACACACAACGATAGTTGAACATTGTAGGTAGGTATCCATGCCACAGAGAAAAACTGCACCTCTGCCCTCTCACATTCCAGTAGGCCAGCCGCCCTATATCTTTGACGTGGGCAAACACAAATTTGATGGCACTCTTTACCGATCACGCACCCACACACTTCATCCCTGTTTTCGATTATATCAATATCTCACGCCGATGATCCCTCCACTCTCTTCTCGTGGATCACTCCCTCTATATACGATATATCCATGACCTTGTTTCACACACGTTACATATGTTACGTTCTTTTGTTTGAGATATCATTGACACATTGCCTCTGTTTCGCGCAAACCATCTCTCTCACACCCACACACGTATGTACCTGCACCTAAAGAAGAGGTGCACGCACGACGCACGTACTCACGTCTCGTTCCCGGCCACACCCGCGCGGGTACACAGTGGAGTTCATTTTTGTACAGCCCACGTGATAATTTGACGAGTGTAGCGGTTGTTTACTCAAAGGAGGGTCGTCGTAGACGGAACAAAGTTCGACTTGACATGTTAGTATTAAATAAAATTATATACCTCAATGGCATGTACAGAATATAAAACAATTGTCATCGGGAAAAAAAGAAAAATCCGCTCCACTATATACAATGGAGCCTGCCTGCCGGGGTTTGTCTCTCGTGACACTATCTCACACAAGGCGGTGGTGGCCTCTCTCTCTCACCGTTGGTCACTCATCTGGCCGCATCCCGTCCGCCGGCGAAAAGGGAGGATGTGCATTGTTTCTCTGTTCAACGGTGTTGACGCAGCACGTCCCGATCTACGGTACCCGCCGTTCTCTCTAACCAAGCTCCGACATGGTAGGGCCTTCGCCACTTGCTTGTTGCCGCAGTCTGGGAAGATCCCGGCCACCGGCGCCCTCCTAGTTACATCTCGACGACCCTCAGGTACAACTTCCTCCGGCCTTGCTCCACTGCCCATCTTCCTGAAGGAAATATGCCCTAGAGGCAATAATAAAGTTATTATTTATTTCCTTATATCATGATAAATGTTTATTATTTATGCTAGAATTGTATTAACCGCAAACATAATACATGTGTGAATACATAGACAAACAGAGTGTCACTAGTATGCCTCTACTTGACTAGCTCGTTAATCAAAGATGGTTATGTTTCCTAACCATGAACAAAGAGTTGTTATTTGATTAACGAGGTCACATCATTAGTTGAATGATCTGATTGACATGACCCATTCCATTAGCTTAGCACCCAATCGTTTAGTATGTTGCTATTGCTTTCTTCATAACTTATACATGTTCCTATGACTATGAGATTATGCAACTCCCGTTTGCCGGAGGAACACTTTGGGTGCTACCAAACGTCACAACGTAACTGGGTGATTATAAAGGAGTACTACAGGTGTTTCCAATGGTAGATGTTGGGTTGGCGTATTTCGAGAATAGGATTTGTCACTCCGATTGTTGGAGAGGTATCTCTGGGCCCTCTCGGTAATACACATCACATAAGCCTTGCAAGCATTATAACTAAGATGTTAGTTGTGAGATGATGTATTACGGAACGAGTAAAGAGACTTGCCAGTAACGAGATTGAACTAGGTATTGGATACCGACGATCGAATCTCGGGCAAGTAACATACCGATGACAAAGGGAACAACGTATGTTGTTATGCGGTCTGACCGATAAAGATCTTCGGAGAATATGTAGGAGCCAATATGGGCATCCAGGTCCCGCTATTAGTTATTGACCGGAGACGTGTCTCGGTCATGTCTACATTGTTCTCGAATCGTAGGGTCCGCACGCTTAACGTTACGATGACAGTTATTATGAGTTTATGCATTTTGATGTACCGAAGATTGTTCGGAGTCTCGGATGTGATCACGGACATGACGAGGAGTCTCGAAATGGTTGAGACATAAAGATTGATATATTGGAAGCCTATATTTGGATATCGGAAGTGTTCCGGGTGAAATCGGGATTTTACCGAAGTACCGGGAGGTTACCGGAACCCCCCGGGAACCATATGGGCCTTATTGGGCCTTAGTGGAAAGGTGAAAGGGGCAGCCCAAGGTGGGCTGCGCGCCTCCCCCCTCCCCTAGTCCTATTAGGACTAGGAGAGGTGGCCGGCCCCCTTCTCTCTCTCTCTCTCTCTCTCTCTCTCTCTCGGAATCCTATTAGGAATAGGATTGAGGGGGGGAGTCCTACTCCCGGTAGGAGTAGGACTCCTCCTGCGCCCTCCTCCTTGGCCGGCCAGCCCTCCCCCTTGGATCCTTTATATACGGGGGCAGGGGGCACCTCTAGACACATAAGTTGATCCTTGGTGATCGTTCCTTAGCCGTGTGCGGTGCCCCCTGCCACCAAATTCCACCTCGATCATATCGTTGTAGTGCTTAGGCGAAGCCCTGCGTCGGTAGAACATCAAGATCGTCACCATGCCGTCGTGCTGACGGAACTCCTCCCCGAAGCTTTGCTGGATCGGAGCCCGGGGATCGTCATCGAGCTGTACGTGTGCTAAGAACTCGGAGGTGCCGGAGTAACGGTGCTTGGATCGGTTGGATCGGGAAGAAGACGTACGACTACTTCCTCTACGTTGTGTGATCGCTTCCGCAGTCGGTCTGCGTTGGTACGTAGACAACACTCTCGCCTCTCGTTGCTATGCATCACCATGATCTTGCGTGTGCGTAGGAATTTTTTTGAAATTACTACGTTCCCCAACAGTGGCATCCGAGCCTGGTTTTATGGTTTGATGTTATTTGCACGAGTAGAACACAAGTGAGTTGTGGGCGATACAAGTCATACTGCCTACCAGCATGTCATACTTTGGTTCGGCGGTATTGTTGGACGAGACGACCCGGACCAACCTTACGTGTACGCTTACGCGAGACCGGTTCCCCCGACGTGCTTTGCACACAGGTGGCTTGCGGGCGACTGTCTCTCCAACTTTAGTTGAACCGAGTGTGGCTATGCCCGGTCCTTGCGAAGGTTAAAACGGAGTCTATTTGACAAACTATCGTTGTGGTTTTGATGCGTAGGTGAGATGAGTTCTTGCTTAAGCCCGTAGCAGCCACGTAAAACTTGCAACAACAAAGTAGAGGACGTCTAACTTGTTTTTGCAGGGCATGTTGTGATGTGATATGGTCAAGGCATGATGCTAAATTTTATTGTATGAGATGATCATGTTTTGTAACCAAGTTATCGGCAACTGGCAGGAGCCATATGATTGTCGCTTTATTGTATGCAATGCAATCGCGATGTAATGCTTTACTTTATTACTAAGCGGTAGTGATAGTCGTGGAAGCATAAGATTGGCGAGACGACAACGATGCTACGATGGAGATCAAGGTGTCGCGCCGGGGACGATGGTGATCATGACGGTGCTTCGGAGATGGAGATCACAAGCACAAGATGATGATGGCCATATCATATCACTTATATTGATTGCATGTGATGCTTATCCTTTTATGCATCTTATCTTGCTTTGACTGATGGTAGCATTATAAGATGATCTCTCACTAAATTATCAAGAAGTGTTCTCCCTGAGTATGCACCGTTGCCAAAGTTCGTCGTGCCCAGACACCACGTGATGATCGGGTGTGATAAGCTCTACGTCCATCTACAACGGGTGCAAGCCAGTTTTGCACACGCAGAATACTCAGGTTAAACTTGACGAGCCTAGCATATGGAGATATGGCCTCGGAACACAGAGACCGAAAGGTCGAGCGTGAATCATATAGTAGATATGATCAACATAACGATGTTCACCATTGAAAACTACTCCATCTCACGTGATGATCGGTTATGGTTTAGTTGATTTGGATCACGTGATCACTTAGAGGATTAGAGGGATGTCTATCTAAGTGGGAGTTCTTAAGTAATTTGATTAACTGAACTTAAACTTATCATGAACTTAGTACCTGATAGTATCTTGCTTGTTTATGTTGATTGTAGATAGATGGCTTGTGTTGTTGCTCCGTTGAATTTTAATGCTCTCCTTGAGAAAGCAAAGTTGAAAGATGATGGTAGCAATTACACGGACTGGGTCCGTAACTTGAGGATTATCCTCATTGCTTCTCAGAAGAATTACGTCCTGGAAGCACCGCTGGGTGCCAGGCCTGCTGCTGGAGCAACACCAGATGTTATGAACGTCTGGCAGAGCAAAGCTGATGACTACTCGATAGTTCAGTGTGCCATGCTTTACGGCTTAGAATCGGGACTTCAACGACGTTTTGAACGTCATGGAGCATATGAGATGTTCCAGGAGTTGAAGTTAATATTTCAAGCAAATGCCCGAATTGAGAGATATGAAGTCTCCAATAAGTTCTATAGCTGCAAGATGGAGGAGAACAGTTCTGTCAGTGAGCATATACTCAAAATGTCTGGGTATAATAAACACTTGATTCAGATGGGAGTTAATCTTCCAGATGATTGCGTCATTGACAGAATTCTCCAATCACTTCCACCAAGCTACAAGAGCTTCGTGATGAACTATAATATGCAAGGGATGAACAAGACTATTCCCGAGCTCTTCGCAATGCTGAAAGCTGCGGAGGTAGAAATCAAGAAGGAGCATCAAGTGTTGATGGTCAACAAGACCACTAGTTTCAAGAAAAAGGGCAAAGGGAAGAAGAAGGGGAACTTCAAGAAGAACAGCAAGCAAGTTGCTGCTCAGGAGAAGAAGCCCAAGTCTGGACCTAAGCCTGAAACTGAGTGCTTCTACTGCAAGCAGACTGGTCACTGGAAGCGGAACTGCCCCAAGTATTTGGCGGATAAGAAGGATGGCAAGGTGAACAAAGGTATATGTGATATACATGTTATTGATGTGTACCTTACTAGAGCTCGCAGTAGCACCTGGGTATTTGATACTGGTTCTGTTGCTAATATTTGCACCTCGAAACAGGGACTACGGATTAAGCGAACACTGGCAAAGGACGAGGTGATGATGCGCGTGGGGAACGGTTCCAAAGTTGATGTGATCGCGGTCGGCACGCTACCTCTACATCTACCTTCGGGATTAATATTAGACCTAAATAATTGTTATTTGGTGCCAGCGTTAAGCATGAACATTATATCTGGATCTTGTTTGATGCGAGACGGTTATTCATTTCAATCAGAGAATAAAGGTTGTTCTATTTATATGAATAATATCTTTTATGGTCATGCACCTTTGAAGAGTGGTCTATTTTTGATGAATCTCGATAGTAGTGATACACATATTCATAATGTTGAAACCAAAAGATGCAGAGTTGATAACGAAAGTGCAACTTATTTGTGGCACTGCCGTTTAGGTCATATCGGTATAAAGCGCATGAAGAAACTCCATAATGATGGACTTTTGGAACCACTTGATTATGAATCACTTGGTACTTGCGAACCGTGCCTCATGGGCAAGATGACTAAAACACCGTTCTCCGGTACTATGGAGAGAGCAACAGATTTATTGGAAATCATACATACCGATGTATGTGGTCCGATGAATACTGAGGCTCGTGGCGGATATCGTTATTTTCTCACCTTCACAGATGATTTAAGCAGATATGGGTATATCTACTTAATGAAGCACAAGCCTGAAACATTTGAAAAGTTCAAAGAATTTCAGAGTGAAGTTGAAAATCATCGTAACAAGAAGATAAAGTTTCTATGATCTGATCGTGGAGGAGAATATTTGAGTTACGAGTTTGGTGTACATTTGTAAAATTGTGGAATAGTTTCGCAACTCACGCCACCCGGAACACCACAGCGTAATGGTGTGTCCGAACGTCGTAATCGTACTTTACTAGATATGGTGCGATCTATGATGTCTCTTACTAATTTACCGCTATCATTTTGGGGTTATGCTTTAGAGACGGCCGCATTCACGTTAAATAGGGCACCATCAAAATCCGTTGAGACGACGCCTTATGAACTATGGTTTGGCAAGAAACCAAAGTTGTCGTTTCTTAAAGTTTGGGGCTGCGATGCTTATGTGAAAAAGCTTCAACCTGATAAGCTCGAACCCAAAGCGGAAAAATGTGTCTTCGTAGGATACCCAAAGGAGACTGTTGGGTACACCTTCTATCACAGATCCGAAGGCAAGACATTCATTGCTAATAATGGATCATTTCTAGAGAAGGAGTTTCTCTTGAAAGAAGTGAGTGGGAGGAAAGTATAACTTGACGAGGTAATTGTACCTGCTCCCTTATTGGAAAATAGTACATCACAGAAAACTGTTTCTGCAACACCTATACCAATTAGTGAGGAAGCTAATGATGATGATCATGAAACTTCAGGACAAGATACTACTAAACCTCGTAGATCAACCAGAGTGAGATCCACACCAGAGTGGTACGGTAATCCAATTCTGGAAGTCATGCTACTAGATCATGATGAACCTACGAACTATGAAGAAGCGATGGTGAGCCCAGATTCCGCAAAGTGGCTTGAAGCCATGAAATCTGAGATGGGATCCATGTATGAGAACAAAGTATGGACTTTGGTTGACTTGCCCGATGATCGGCAAGCAATTGAGAATAAATGGATCTTCAAGAAAAAGACTGACGCTGATGGTAATATTACTGTCTATAAAGCTCGACTTGTTGCAAAAGGTTTTCGACAAGTTCAAGGGGTTGACTACGATGAGACCTTCTCACCCGTAGCGATGCTTAAGTCTGTCAGAATCATGTTAGCAATTGCCGCATTTTATGATTATGAAATTTGGCAGATGGATGTCAAAACTGCATTCCTGAATGGATTTCTGGAAGAAGAGTTGTATATGATGCAACCAGAAGGTTTTGTCGATCCAAAGGGAGCTAACAAAGTGTGCAAGCTCCAGCGATCCATTTATGGACTGGTGCAAGCCTCTCGGAGTTGGAATAAACGCTTTGATAGTGTGATCAAAGCATTTGGTTTTATACAGACTTTTGGAGAAGCCTGTATTTACAAGAAAGTGAGTGGGAGCTCTGTAGCATTTCTGATATTATATGTGGATGACATATTGCTGATTGGAAATGATATAGAATTTCTGGATAGCATAAAGGGATACTTGAATAAAAGTTTTTCGATGAAAGACCTCGGGGAAGCTGCTTACATATTAGGCATAAAGATCTATAGAGATAGATCAAGACGCTTAATTGGACTTTCACAAAGCATGTACCTTGACAAGATTTTGAAGAAGTTCAAAATGGATCAAGCAAAGAAAGGGTTCTTGCCTGTGTTACAAGGAGTGAAGTTGAGTCAGACTCAATGCCCGACCACTGCAGAGGATAGTGAGAAAATGAAAGATGTTCCCTATGCTTCAGCCATAGGCTCTATCATGTATGCAATGCTGTGTACCAGACCTGATGTGTGCCTTGCTATAAGTTTAGCAGGGAGGTACCAAAGTAATCCAGGAGTGGATCACTGGACAGCGGTCAAGAACATCCTGAAATACCTGAAAAGGACTAAGGATATGTTTCTCGTATATGGAGGTGACAAAGAGCTCACCGTAAGAGGTTACGTTGATGCAAGCTTTGACACTGATCCGGACGATTCTAAGTCGCAAACCGGATACGTGTTTACTTTAAACGGTGGAGCTGTCAGTTGGTGCAGTTCTAAACAAAGCGTCGTAGCGGGATCTACATGTGAAGCGGAGTACATAGCTGCTTCGGAAGCAGCGAACGAAGGAGTCTGGATGAAGGAGTTCATATCCGATCTAGGTGTCATACCTAGTGCATCGGGTCCAATGAAAATCTTTTGTGACAATACTGGTGCAATTGCCTTAGCAAAGGAATCCAGATTTCACAAAAGAACCAAACACATCAAGAGACGCTTCAACTCCATCCGGGATCTAGTCCAGGTGGGAGACATAGAGATTTGCAAGATACAAACGGATCTGAATGTTGCAGACCCGTTGACTAAGCCTCTTCCACGAGCAAAACATGATCAGCACCAAGGCTCCATGGGTGTTAGAATCATTACTGTGTAATCTAGATTATTGACTCTAGTGCAAGTGGGAGACTGAAGGAAATATGCCCTAGAGGCAATAATAAAGTTATTATTTATTTCCTTATATCATGATAAATGTTTATTATTCATGCTAGAATTGTATTAACCGCAAACATAATACATGTGTGAATACATAGACAAACAGAGTGTCACTAGTATGCCTCTACTTGACTAGCTCGTTAATCAAAGATGGTTATGTTTCCTAACCATGAACAAAGAGTTGTTATTTGATTAACGAGGTCACATCATTAGTTGAATGATCTGATTGACATGACCCATTCCATTAGCTTAGCACCCGATCGTTTAGTATGTTGCTATTGCTTTCTTCATAACTTATACATGTTCCTATGACTATGAGATTATGCAACTCCCGTTTGCCGGACAAACACTTTGGGTGCTACCAAACGTCACAACGTAACTGGGTGATTATAAAGGAGTACTACAGGTGTTTCCAATGGTAGATGTTGGGTTGGCGTATTTCGAGAATAGGATTTGTCACTCCGATTGTTGGAGAGGTATCTCTGGGCCCTCTCGGTAATACACATCACATAAGCCTTGCAAGCATTATAACTAAGATGTTAGTTGTGAGATGATGTATTACAGAACGAGTAAAGAGACTTGCCAGTAACGAGATTGAACTAGGTATTGGATACCGACGATCGAATCTCGGGCAAGTAACATACCGATGACAAAGGGAACAACGTATGTTGTTATGCGGTCTGACCGATAAAGATCTTCGGAGAATATGTAGGAGCCAATATGGGCATCCAGGTCCCGCTATTGGTTATTGACAGGAGACGTGTCTCGGTCATGTCTACATTGTTCTCGAACCGTAGGGTCCGCACGCTTAACGTTACGATGACAGTTATTATGAGTTTATGCATTTTGATGTACCGAAGATTGTTCGGAGTCCCGGATATGATCACGGACATGACAAGGAGTCTCGAAATGGTCGAGACATAAAGATTGATATATTGGAAGCCTATATTTGGATATCGGAAGTGTTCCGGGTGAAATCGGGATTTTACCGAAGTACCGGGAGGTTACCGGACCCCCCCGGGAACCATATGGGCCTTTTTGGGCCTTAGTGGAAAGGTGAAAGGGGCAGCCCAAGGTGGGCTGCACGCCTCCCCCCTCCCCTAGTCCTATTAGGACTAGGAGAGGTGGCCGGCCCCCTTCTCTCTCTCTCTCTCTCTCTCTCTCTCGGAATCCTATTAGGAATAGGATTGAGGGGGGGGGGTCCTACTCCCGGTAGGAGTAGGACTCCTCCTGCGCCCTCCTCCTTGGCCGGCCAGCCCTCCCCCTTGGATCCTTTATATACGGGGGCAGGGGGCACCTCTAGACACACAAGTTGATCCTTGGTGATCGTTCCTTAGCCGTGTGCGGTGCCCCCTGCCACCAAATTCCACCTCGATCATATTGTTGTAGTGCTTAGGCGAAGCCCTGCGTCGGTAGAACATCAAGATCGTCACCACGCCGTCGTGCTGACGGAACTCCTCCCCGAAGCTTTGCTAGATCGGAGCCCGGGGATCGTCATCGAGCTGTACGTGTGCTAAGAACTCGGAGGTGCCGGAGTAACGGTGCTTGGATCGGTTGGATCGGGAAGAAGACGTACGACTACTTCCTCTACGTTGTGTGATCGCTTCCGCAGTCGGTCTGCGTTGGTACGTAGACAACACTCTCCCCTCTCGTTGCTATGCATCACCATGATCTTGCGTGTGCGTAGGAAATTTTTTGAAATTACTACGTTCCCCAACACTTCCCATGTTGCTGCATGTGGATCTTCTTTAGTTGTTTGCTTAAAATGTATCTCGGTCGACGTACTTTCCATCTTGCAATCTCGTCCTCAAACCGTTTTTGCTAACCACCATGCTGTTATCTTTCCCTTATAACATGGAATATGCTTCTTTTTTGTAGGTGTATGTGTCTTCCACTCGTGTTATTGGGCAGTAATTGCTTCCTTTCTACCTCCTTTTGCAAATAGGGCTATCCATTTCACCTTGGTGCTATTGCGACCTTTTGGTGAACTGCACAAATCACTTTTTTCTTAAGAATGTTTTGTGCAGTTCCGCCAAAATGTCACATGGGTAACGTTTTTACATTTCTGTGGGACTGCAGAAAGGGAGATTGGTTTTGCTATCCTCCTCATCCAACTTCGTGCCTAATCTTCTCCAACAAGTAGTTAGTCCTAAAGAGAGATCGCAGAGGTGATCGGCTTCTATTTGTGTGTGTTATGTTTCATCATCTAGTTCCACTATTATTGTAATCACACTGACTGAATATCTTTGCAAACATGGATGATCAGCTCGATTTTACTGGGGTTGCACAAAATGATTGGATTGTGATGTCCTCCATACACCTCTTTTTTGGCTACATAGCTGGATGAAACTAGCTACCAACCAATGAACACAGTGCCCAGGAAATGGAGCCATGCCTACGAACAAATTAGATCAATTATATATTTTTCTTTATTTGTACACCTTCTCACAACTTTGTCTTCAGTTGTGATGTGAATATTGGTGCTGATCTGTGAACCATTGAGATGCATTAGCAGCCATGGTAGTTTCATTTGTATTTGATGGAATGTTGTAATGAGACAACCTTGAGGCAAGAGGACACATGAATCCTAAGTTGAAACCTTTTTTCCTGTGGGAACCAAAGTTGAAACCTTCATAGCATCATAGTACAATTTCATTATGCTGGAGAATTATGTGTACATATAAACAAATCCTGAAGGATTGATAGCAATGCTAGAAACAGGTCAACTTTGTTTCGCCGACATGTGGAACATCCTTCATCCGGCTCCACCTACCATGTAGCAATTTTGAGTGCACAACTGCAGGGAAGATTCACCCCGGTCGTTGCGCTGCAGTAATAATGACTAGTGAGCAGTCAAATCACAGAGCCCCACCTTCGCCACAGTAAGTTGCTCGGACAAAGCAACCATCATTTCTCTCTTTGTTAAATCCGCTGCTACTCCAATATTCCTAGAGTAATAAGTTCCTTGGGCGAAGCAACCATCACTTCACCTTTCCCACAGTGAGTACTACCTCCTTTTTTTATTCTAGAAACAACCACACGCGAATATTGGATGGTAGCAGCACAACAACGGAATCAAAAATCAAAACCAACCAATGAACTACTACTAATGGTGAGCGTTTGCTAGTATCATGTACTCCGTCCGTCCATGTATATAGGGCTTAATGCGTTTTTCGAGACTAACTTTGGCCTTGTTTGGATCCATGGGTTAGAGTTAGTTTGAGCTAGCTGGGGCTCAAATAGCCCTAATGTATCCAAACATGAGGGTTAAATTGGAGCAAGTTGCGCCAAACCCACCAAAAAAACTATCCCACCCAAGAGGTGCTAATTGGAGATAGTTCTCATTGGGCCCACTAAAAAATCACTTTTCTCTCTCCATCCCACCAGCCAAGTGGTGCTAATTGGAGCTAGTTCTCTTGGGGCCCACTAAAAAGCACTTTTCTCTCTCCATCAAGTGCATTTATTGTCAATCTAATCCTGTCATCCAAACACCTCTTTGGCTAGAGTTAGTTCAGGGTTAGTCATGAATTAGTCTAACCGCTAAGTTAGAGTATCCAAACAGCAGCAGTATAGGACATGCAAGTTGCTCAAAGCATACCCTCAAATTCGTACGTGAGAGGATCTTTTTTTTGAAACGAAACGTGAAAGGATCTTTGAATGATATAATTTTCAAATTATATAAAATCTCATCAATAGTCAAAGGCAACCTCGAAGAATACATTAGGCCCTATATAAAATATTATCAGTAGTCAAAACCAAGTGTTACTACTACACCAAACAAGTTCAAAACGAGAAACTAGACCCACTCACGGCACGACACGCATGTCTTGTTTGGTTCGTCGGTCAAAGTGCTTCCTCTTCTGGGCATAACAATAGAGAAATTAATTTTTTTAGAATGCTCTTGGCATGTCGCTAACATGTGGGAGCGAGTGATGAGTTAACCGACCTCAATAGATGGCAAAATAGCCAGCCCGCCGCACTTTGAGAGAGACGAGGAGCGAGAAGCGATACTGACTGGTGGATTGCTAGAGCTAGGTGTCGCACGGAGGCCAAGAAATATTGTGATAGCGTGGGTTGGCCATGTATGATGTAACTACACTGGGCTGCCGTGTTTCATACTCTTCCGGTCTACTGTGGAGAAGATTGGATAGATTTTATATTGCCGAATAAAAATATTAAAGAGTCCAGATGCTCCACCGCGAGGTTTCTTGCTCCTTCTCGGTCGTCCGAAAGTGTTCTTATAAGTTTTGCCGACACGTGGGACATCCAGCACCAGGTCCACGTGTCATGCAAGAAAATGGAGTTAAGTATAGTAGGAAAGACTCACCAATGGTCACGAACCTAGGTGGAGTACGTGCACGAATCACCCAAAAAAAAGGAATACGAGCACGAAGACAAGAGGTGCAGGCACCGACGCAGGTATACTTTGCCTCTTTCCCTAATACTCATGCGCGGGTACACGGTGAGCTCATTTCTGTATGAAGAGGTAGCTCACCAGACAATTTGGCGAGTGTAGTAGTTGTTCATGGGAACCACGCATGGATGAATCAAAGTTCGATCATGACACGGTGGCGCGTTTTTTATAAATTAAGTTATTCTATTCGATGGCACATACGCAACATTATTTTCTCAATGGAACATGAATCGTGCACACACTAATGACAGAGCACCAGATGGGAGCCATGGACATGGTCAGCCCTTTTTGGAGACTAATGCACTACTTTTGATGTGTCACATCAACTCGCAAACAAGGAGAAGCTTTGCTTACTATGACTAGCCACAATGGAGAGTAACATACACTAGTAACATACACATATTCCTAGACTATGTTACTACCTTCATAGTGGGTAGTAACGTAAGTGTGGTGTCATGCAAAGTTGCATTTATTAGGTTATAGACTCATATTGCATTGGGACATGTGATGTTACAGTAACTAGCTAAGTTACTCAAACTACCTCTCTCCTCATTAACTCATTGCCACACAAGCAAATTTGCTGAGTTGGACTCGATGTTACTGCTGAAGTTACTCCCACTGTGGCTAGTCTACTAGTACGACCTCTCGCTCGCTCACGCGCGCACGGTGGCTCCCATGACGAGGAGAAGCTTTTGCTTATGATAGTGCGCTTAATACAGGCGGTGGACGTGTGATACGTCTCCAACGTATCTATAATTTTTGATTGCTCCATGCTATTATATTATCTATTTTGGATATAAATGGGCTTATTTTTACACTTTCATATTATTTTTGGGACTAACCTATTAACCGGAGGCCCAGCCCAAATTGCAGTTTTTTTTGCCTATTTTAGTGTTTCGCCGAAAAGGAATATCAAACGGATTCCAAACGGAATGAAACCTTCAGGAGCGTTATTTTTGGAACAAACGTGATCCAGGAGACTTGGAGTGGACGTCAAGAAACAATCGAGGAGGCCACGAGGCAGGGGGTGCCCACCCCCCTGGGCGCGCCCTCCACCCTCGTGGGCCCCTCGTTGCTCCACCGACCAACTTCTTCCTCCTATATATATATCCATATACCCCGCAAACATCCAGGAGCACCACGAAACCCTATTTCCACCGCCGCAACCTTCTATACCCAAGAGATCACATCTTGGGGCCTTCTCTGGAGCTCCGCCGGAGGGGGCATCGATCATGGAGGGCCTCTACATCAACTCCATGGCCCCTCCGATGATGTGTGAGTAGTTTACTTCAGACCTTCGGGTCCATAGCTAGTAGCTAGATGTCTTGTTCTCTCTCTTTGGATATCAACACAAAGTTCTCCTAGATTCTCTTGGAGATCTATTCGATGTAATCTTCTTTTGTGGTGTGTTTGTCGAGATCCGATGAATTGTGGGTTTATGATCAAGTCTATCTATGAACAATATTTGAATCTTCTCTGAATTCTTTTATGTATGATTGGTTTATCTTTGCAAGTCTCTTCGAATTATCAGTTTGGTTTGGCCTACTAGATTGATCTTTCTTGCAATGGGAGAAGTGCTTAGCTTTGGGTTCAATCTTGCGGTGCTCGATCCCAGTGACAGAAAGGGAACTGACATGTATTGTATTGTTGCCATCAAGGATAAAAAGATGGGGTTTACATCATATTGCATGAGTTTATCCCTCTACATCATGTCATCTTGCTTAAGGCGTTACTCTGTTCTTATGGACTTAATACTCTAGATGCATGCTTGATAGTGGTCGATGTGTGGAGTAATAGTAGTAGATGCAGAATCGTTTCGGTCTAGTTTTCTCAGACATGATGCCTATATACATGATCATGCCTAGATATTGTCATAATTATTCGCTTTTCTATCAATTGCTCGACAGTAATTTGTTCACCTATCGTAATACTTATGTTTTCTTGAGAGAAGCCACTAGTGAAACCTATGGCCTCCGGGTCTATTCTCCATCATACAAGTTTCCAATCTATTTTATTTTGCAATCTTTACTTTCAATCTATATCATAAAAATACCAAAAATATTTATCTTATTATTATCATCTCTATCAGATCTCACTCTTGCAAGTGGCCATGAAGGGATTGACAACCCCTTTATCACGTTGGTTGCGAGGTTCTTATTTGTTTGTGTAGGTATGAGGTGACTCACGCGTGGTCTCCTACTGGATTGATACCTTGGTTCTCAAAAACTGAGGGAAATACTTACGCTGCTTTACCGCATCACCCTTTCCTCTTCAAGGGAAAACCAACGCAGTGCTCAAGAGGTAGCAAGAAGGATTTCTAGCGCCGTTGTCGGGGAGATCTACGCCAAGTCAAGACATACTAAGTACCCATCACAACTCTTATCATTTGCATTACATTATTTGCCATTTGCCTCTTATTTTCCTCTCCCCCACTTCACCCTTGTCATTTTATTCACACTCTTTTTCCGTTTCCCTTCTCTTTTTCAATTTTCCTCTTTTGCTTCTTTGCTTGTTTGCTAGTGTGTTGGATTGCTTGCTTGTCACGATGGCTCAGGATAATACTAAATTGTGTGACTTTGCCAATACCAACAATAATGATTTTATTAGCACTCCAATTGCTCCTCTTACTAATGCTGAATCTTGTAAAATTAATACTGCTTTGCTAAATCCTGTCATGAAAGATCCGTTTTCTGGCCTTCCTAGTGAAGATGCCGCTACCCATCTAAACAACTTTGTTGATTTGTGTGATATGCAAAAGAAGAAAGATGTGGATCATGATATTGTTAAACATAAGCTATTTCCGTTTTCACTTAGAGGTCATGCTAAAGCTTGGTTTTCGTCTTTGCCTAAAAATAGTATTGATTCATGGAATAAGTGCAAAGATGTTTTTATCTCTAAGTATTTTCCTCCAGCTAAGGTCATCTCTCTTAGAAACGATATTATGAATTTTAAGAAACTTGATCATGAACATGTTGCTCAAGCTTGGGAGAGGGTGAAATTAATGATACGTAATTACCCTACACATGGATTGAATTTATGGATGATTATACAAAAAATTTATGCCGGATTGAATTTTGCTTCTAGAAATCTTTTAGATTCGGCCGCGGGAGGCACTTTTATGGAACTAAATTTAGAAGAAGCTACCAAACTCCTAGATAATATTACGGTTAATTATTCTCAATGGCACACGGAAAGATCTACTAGTAAAAAAGTGCATTCAATTGAAGAGATTAATGTTTTGAGTGGAAAGATGGATGAACTTATGAAATTGTTTGCTAATAAGAGTGCTCCTACTGATCCTAATTATATGCCTTTGTCTACTTTTATTGGGAATAATAATGAATCTATGGATGTGAATTTTGTTGGTAGGAACAATTTTGGTAACAACGCATATAGAGGTAATTTTAATTCTACGCCATTTCCTAGTAATTCCTCTAATAATTATGGTAATTCCTACAACAATTCTTATGGAAATTATAATAAGATGCCCTCTGATTTTGAATCTAGTATTAAAGAATTTATTAGTTTGCAAAAGAGTTTCAATGCTTTGATTGAAGAAAAATTGCTTAAGATTGATGAGTTGGCTAGGAACGTGGATAGAATTTCTCTTGATGTTGATTCTTTGAAACTTAGATCTATTCCACCTAAGCATGATATCAATGAGTCTCTCAAAGCTATGAGAATTTCCATTGATGAGTGCAAAGAAAGAACCGCTAGGATGCGTGCAAAAAGAGATTGCTTTGTGAAAGCGTGTTCTTCTAGTTTTCATGATAATAAGGATGAAGATCTAAAAGTAATTGATGTGTGCCCTATTAAATCTTTGTTTTGCAATATGAATCTTGATAATGATGGGACTGGAGATGAGTCAACTTTAGTTAGAAGGCGTCCCAAAAATTTGGAGTTTTTAGATCTTGATGCAAAAATTGATAAAAGTGGGATTGAAGATGTTAAAACTTTAGATAGCAACGAACCCACTATCTTGGATTTCAAGGAATTTAATTATGATAATTGCTCTTTGATAGATTGTATTTCATTGTTGCAATCCGTGCTAAATACTCCTCATGCTTATAGCGAAAATAAAGCTTTTACTAAACATATCGTTGATGCTTTGATGCAATCTTATGAAGAAAAACTTGAGTTGGAAGTTTCTATCCCTAGAAAACTTTATGATGAGTGGGAACCTACAATTAAAATTAAAATTAAAGATCATGAATGCCATGCTTTGTGTGATTTGGGTGCTAGTGTTTCCACGATCCCAAAAACTTTGTGTGATTTTCTAGGTTTTCGTGAATTTGATGATTGTTCTTTAAACTTGCACCTTGCGAATTCCACTATTAAGAAACCTATGGGAAAGATTAATGATGTTCTTATTGTTGCAAATAGGAATTATGTGCCCGTAGATTTCATTGTTCTTGATATAGATTGCAATCCTTCATGTCCTATTATTCTTGGTAGACCTTTCCTTGGAACGATTGGTGCAATTATTGACATGAAGGAAGGGAGGCATGGAACACTTCCCTAGAAAGAAAATTAAATTACCATATGAATCTATTATGAGATCCACTTATGGATTGCCTATCAAAGATGGCAATACCTAGATCTATCTTCGCTTTTATGCCTAGCTAGGGGCGTTAAACGATAGCGCTTGTTGGGAGGCAACCCAATTTTATTTTTATTCCTTGATTTTTGCTCCTATTTAGTAATAAATAATTTATCTAGCCTCTGTTTTGGTTGTGTTTTTTGTGTTTAATTAGTGTTTGTGCCAAGTAGAACCGTTGGGAAGACTTGGGGAAAGTCTTTTTGATCTTGCTGTAAAAAACAGAAACTTTAGCGCTCACGAGAATTGCTGCAATAAAGAGACAACCATAAGGCTTCTGCCAGTTGCCGATAACTTGAACAAAACTTGATCATCTCATACAATAATTTATATCTCATCACGTCTTGACCATATCACATCACAACATGCCCTGCAAAAACAATTTAGACGTCCTCTACTTTGTTGTTGCAAGTTTTACGTGGCTGCTATGGACTTCTAGAAAGAACCGTTCTTACCTATGCATCAAAAACCACAACGCGGTATAGTGATTCCTTTTTGATCTTCAGAAAGAACCCTGTTCATTGAATCTGATTCAACTAAAGTTGGAGAAACTGACACCCACCAGCCACCTGTGTGCGAAGCACGTCGGTAGAACTAGTCTTGCATAAGCGTATGCGTAATGTCGGTCTGAGCCACTTCATCCAACAATACCGCTGAATCAAGAATCAACTAGTGACGGCAAGCAATATGTATATACCCACGCCCACAACTCCTTTGTGTTCTACTCATGCATATAACATCTAGGCATAGACCTAGCTGGATGCCACTGTTGGGGAACGCAGTAATTTCAAAAAAAAATCCTACGCACACGCAAGATCTATCTAGGTGATGCACATCAACGAGAGGGGAATAGTGTTGTCCACATACCCTCATAGACCGTAAGCATAAGCGTTATGAAAACGTGATTGATGTAGTTGTACGTCTTCACGATTCGACCGATCCTAGCACCGAAGGTATGGCACCTCCACGATCTGCACACGTTCAGCTCGGTGATGTCCTGCAAACTCTAGATCCAACTGAGTGTCGATGGAGAGTTTCATCAGCACGACGGCGTGATGACGGTGATGACGAAGCTATCAGCGCAGGGCTTCACCTAAGCACTACAACGATATGACCGAGGTTGATTATGGTGGAGGGGGCACCGCACACGGCTAAACAATGTCAACTTGTGTTCTAGGGTGCCCCTGCCCCCGTATATAAAGGAGCAAGGGGAGGGGGCCGGCGGCCTCATAGGGTGCGCCCCAAGGGGGGAATCCTACTCCTACTAGGAGTAGGTTCCCCCTTTCCTAGTCCAACTAGGAGGGGAAGGAAAGAGGAGGGGGAGAAGGAAAGTGTAACATCCCAAATTTTCAATTTGGAATGTTATACATTAGATCATCATGCATATCATATTTTCTTGCATTTTGGTCGATCCTAGAAATTTCACGCAACTCAAGGACCCTCGGAGAGAGTTGGAGATTTCGTCATTTCATATTTGAGTTCTCTCAAATTTTGAAAAGAGGATCTTTTGATTTATTTATTTCATCTTCAATTATTTTTCCAACATAAAAATATGAGAGAGGGAAATAATATGACTTTTCCCAAATTTAGGAAAAAGAAGATTTAATAAATAGATTCAATTTTGCTTTCGGGTGTTTATTTGCATTTTATTTGGATTAGGGAAAAATGCGCGTTTTCCAAATTGGCACCTAGGCCCCGAGAAAAAGTTCATATTGTTCGACTCATTTTTAGGAGTCGGGGACGATTTACTTTGGGAATTTAGGAGTTCGTTTAGATTTTCTTTTCTGTGTTTTTCTGCGCGCGTCACTTTTTTAAAAAAAATCGCAGCGCCTGGGCCAAGGCCCAGCCACGGGCCAGGCCGGCCACCGCATGCGCGCCCGCGTGCCAACCCCGCCGCCCGAAGCCGAGTCCGATTCGGACTCTAGTCCTCTCCCCCTCCTCTTTCTTGCCCCCTCCCCCAAGTTTTCACCCCCCCTCCCCTCTTTAAATACCCCCACACCCCCCTCTTCCCCACACCACCCCGCGCCGCCTCCCACCCCGCGCCCCTCGCCCGCGCCGCCGCCCTAGCACCGCCGCCTACGCCGCCGCCGCCCTAGCGCCGCCACCGCCCAACCCCGCCGCCCGCCGGAGCCCCTCGCCGGAACCTCGCCGGAGGTAGCCGCGCCGCGCCTCTCTTTCTCCCCTCGGTTCGGTTTTACTTATAAACCGTTCCGGTTTTCTTTTCGTTTCGTTGTTTCGGTTTTTCTTCCGAAACCCTAGATCGGTTTTCGTTTTGTTTTCGATTTTGTTGTTTAGCGACCGTTCGCCAGACCGTTCGTCCTAACGAACGTGATCACCGGTTATTCTCGGTTAACGAACGTCTGTTCGTTTAACCATTCGTCGTTTTCTTTCCGTCAGATTTATTCCGCGATCACGATCTCAGATCCGATCTTCGTTCTAGTTTATCTCCCCGCTCGTTTATCGAAATCAGGTGATTCAAGCGCCTGGTGTTTCGTTTCGAAACCACCGTTCCGACTAATCAACTTAAATAAGTTTTTGCTACTGTAAAACTTGACCTAGTTTCAACTTGCTAGAACCGAGTTGTTTTCTTCCGCCGTTTGTTTTTGTTGCTTTGTTCGGTTCTTTCTCTCTTTGCAACCGGAGTTCTTAAGTTGAACTTTCTGGTTCGATCTCTTGTTCGAGTTTTACCTGTGCATTAGATGAGTACTTATTGTATGTTTGTTGTTTGTCTGTGATAGATTACCCGGATTGCGCCGCTTGTTACTTCGAATCTCTAGGACTCGCGGATCATCAGCAAGGCAAGTAACACTTTGATCATACCTTTTCGACAACCCAGTTTTATTGCATTAGATCAATCCTCACACATTGCATGATTAGGATCTAATTAAATTGTGGGATGGGAAGTAGATGAGGTAGTACCTATTACCTTTTTATTATGAAACCTTTGGGAGTTACTTCTACGTTTGCTTATTATGCCATGCTATGCTAGTAGACGTGTATTGGGTGAGTGATATCCATGACACATGTGAGTGTGATAATTTTTAAGGGTTTACCTAAGGTGGCAACTTAAACACACATCTGGGTGGATTGAGGCACCTGATGTCTATCAGGACTTGCCTATTTTTTTTATGGACCGCCACCCAGGCTCAAAGGGATCATAAGATCTTTCATGCTAGAAACTTCCGTGTGCAGCCACAAGCCATTATGGGCTCTGGCATAGTTGATTAAGTCGTGCAAACTCTTACAGGGTAGACTAGCAGATGTAGGGGAAAGTAGGTGTACCGGTCTATCCATCGTAAGGTGCTAGCGCTTCTGAAATACTGTGTCTTGGTCATCCGTGTCTCAAACACCGTGTAGTGCGAGAAATCCAACGGAGGCGGTCGAGTCTTGTGGGGAAAAGTGCGCAAACCTCTGCAGAGTGTAATAAACTAATCATGATTAGTCGTGTCCCCGGTTATGGACATCTTGAGTATCTAGTACTTGAATATCGTGTGAATCTCATCATGTTACTTCTAATTAATATTGTTGGGTTTTAATTATTCACTTAATTGGGATCGGAATGCTGTCAACCATTCTCGATGTTCAACTACCATGATAGTTAAATAAATTTATTCCTTTGCAGTAGGGAAAAGCTGGCTTTACGCAAAACAGTAACCATAGAGCTTTCCACCAGCCAAATATGCATATAGTATAGCTGTTACATTCCATTACTCTCTATGTGTTACCTTGCCAGCATATTCCATGTGCTGACCCGTTTCGGGCTGCAACTTTCATGTTGCAGACATTTCAGACGACGAGTAAGGTGCTTTTAGGTCGTGGTTCTATACTCAGTGATGCCGTTGGAGTTGATGGACCCATTTATCTTCCAAGTCTTCCACTGTTATCGTTATTAGATGGCCTTAAGCCATATTTATTGTAATAAGTTCTCTTTTGAGACACCAATGTAATAAGTGTGTGATTGCTACTCTGCTATAAATCCTTCGAAGTACTGTGTGGTGTCAGCATTACTGATCCAGGGATGACACCGGAGCACAGAGACTTGATCCATTCGGGTCGGGTCGCTACAGAGATGGTATCAGAGCACACGCTGACTGTAGGACACGACAACTAAGTTAAAGCCATAGATCACTATTCTCTCCTCATTTTCTAACTCCTCATCTTTTCTACTCTTTAGGATGAAGGACGCGAAGATCAAGTACGCTCAACCGGATGAAGGCACACCTTTTGGATTTCACTTGAAGGAAGTCACCAAGTAGCTAAACATTGGATTACCAAGTTTCACGGGAACCTTCAACGCCACTCTGCCTGAAGAGGAGCGCTGGAAGATTCAAGCACATGTTCCGGGAAGGACATTCGCACCAATCACGAAGCCCATAGATAGTGTTTTCAATGCACCAACCTGGAGTCTGGGAAAGAGCATGGCAGCCCATATCACCATAGGACGCATTGGAGAAGTTTACCAAGAAGACCTCAAGGACACTATCTACCAGATTTGCGGACGCCGAGATGAATAATGGGAATTAGTCAGTGAAGGAAATATGCCCTAGAGGCAATAATAAAGTTATTATTTATTTCCTTATATCATGATAAATGTTTATTATTCATGCTAGAATTGTATTAACCGGAAACATAATACATGTGTGAATACATAGACAAACAGAGTGTCACTAGTATGCCTCTACTTGACTAGCTCGTTAATCAAAGATGGTTAAGTTTCCTGACCATGAACAATGTGTTGTTATTTGATTAACGAGGTCACATCATTAGTTGAATGATCTGATTGACATGACCAATTTCATTAGCTTAGCACTCGATCATTTAGTATGTTGCTATTGCTTTCTTCATGACTTATACATGTTCCTATGACTATGAGATTATGCAACTCCCATTTGCCGAAGGAACACTTTGGGTACTACCAAACGTCACAATGTAACTGGGTGATTATAAAGGAGTACTACAGGTGTCTCCAATGGTAGATGTTGAGTTGACGTATTTCGAGATTAGGATTTGTCACTCCGATTGTCGGAGAGGTATCTCTGGGCCCTCTCGGTAATGCACATTACACAAGCCTTGCAAGCATTGCAACTAATGAGTTAGTTGCGAGATGATGTATTACAGAACGAGTAAAGAGACTTGCCGGTAACGAGATTGAACTAGGTATTGGATACCGACGATCGAATCTCGGGCAAGTAACATACCGATGACAAAGGGAACAACGTATGTCGTTATGCGGTCTGACCGATAAAGATCTTCATAGAATATGTAGGAGCCAATATGGGCATCCAGGTCCCGCTATTGGTTATTGACCGGAGACGTGTCTCGCTCATGTCTACATTGTTCTCGAACCGTAGGGTGCGCACGCTTAACGTTACGATGACAGTTATTATGAGTTTATGCATTTTGATGTACCGAAGGTTGTTCGGAGTCCCGGATGTGATCACAGACATGACGAGGAGTCTCGAAATGGTTGAGACATAAAGATTGATATATTGGAAGCCTATGTTTGGACATCGGCAGTGTTCCGGGTGAAATCGGGATTTTACCGGATTACCGGGAGGTTATCGGAACCCCCCGGGAACCATATGGGCCTTGTTGGGCCTTGGTGGAAAGGTGAAAGGGGCAGCCCAAGGTGGGCTGCGCGCCTCCCCCCTCCCCTAGTCCTATTAGGACTAGGAGAGGTGGCCGGCCCCCTTCTCTCTCTCTCTCTCTCTCTCTCTCTCTCGGAATCCTATTAGGAATAGGATTGGGGGGGGGTCCTACTCCCGGTAGGAGTAGGACTCCTCCTGCGCCCTCCTCCTTGGCTGGCCAGCCCTCCCCCTTGGATCCTTTATATACGGGGGCAGGGGCACCTCTAGACACACAAGTTGATCATTGAGATCGTTCCTTAGCCGTGTGCGGTGCCCCCTGCCACCATATTCCACCTCGATCATATCGTCACCACGCCGTCGTGCTGACGGAACTCCTCCCCGAAGCTTTGCTGGATCGGAGCCCGGGGATCGTCATCGAGTTGTACGTGTGCTAATAACTCGGAGGTGCCGGAGTAACGGTGCTTCGATCGGTCGGATCGGGAAGAAGACGTACGACTACTTCCTCTACGTTGTGTCAACGCTTCCGTTGCAATCTACAAGGGTACATAGATCAGACTCTCCCCCTCGTTACTATGCATCACCATGATCTTGCGTGTGCGTAGGAAAATTTTGAAATTACTACGTTCCCCAACAGTGGCATCCGAGCCAGGTTTTATGGTTTGATGTTATGTGCACGAGTAGAACACAAGTGAGTTGTGGACGATATAAGTCATACTGCCTACCAGCATGTCATACTTTGGTTCGGCGGTATTGTTGGACGAGACGACCCAGACCAACCTTACGCGTACGCTTACGCGAGACCGGTTCCCTCGACGTGATTTGCACATAGATGGCTTGCGGGCGACTGTCTCTCCAACTTTAGTTGAACCGAGTGTGGCTACGCCCGGTCCTTGAGAAGGTTAAAATGGAGTCTATTTGACAAACTATCGTTGTGGTTTTGATGCGTAGGTGAGATTGGTTCTTACTTAAAGCCCGTAGCAGCCACGTAAAACTTGCAACAACAAAGTAGAGGACGTCTAACTTGTTTTTGCAGGGCATGTTGTGATGTGATATGGTCAAGGCATGATGCTAAATTTTATTGTATGAGATGATCATGTTTTGTAACCAAGTTATCGGCAACTGGCAGGAGCCATATGGTTGTCGCTTTATTGTATGCAATGCAATCGCGATGTAATGCTTTACTTTATTACTAAGCGATAGTGATAGTCATGGAAGCATAAGATTGGCGAGACGACAACGATGCTACGATGGAGATCAAGGTGTCGCGCCGGTGACGATGGTGATCATGACGGTGCTTCGGAGATGGAGATCACAAGCACAAGATGATGATGGCCATATCATATCACTTATATTGATTGCATGTGATGTTTATCTTTTATGCATCTTATCTTGCTTTGATTGACGGTAGCATTATAAGATGATCTCTCACTAAATTATCAAGAAGTGTTCTCCCTGAGTATGCACCATTGCGAAAGTTCTTCGTGCTGAGACACCACGTGATGATCGGGTGTGATAGGCTCTACGTTCAAATACAACGGGTGCAAAACAGTTGCACACGCGGAATACTCAGGTTATACTTGACGAGCCAAGCATATACAGATATGGCCTCGGAACACGGAGACCGAAAGGTCGAGCGTGAATCATATAGTAGATATGATCAACATAATGATGTTCACCATTGAAACTACTCCATCTCACGTGATGATCGGACATGGTTTAGTTGATTTGGATCACGTGATCACTTAGAGGATTAGAGGGATGTCTATCTAAGTGGGAGTTCTTAAGTAATATGATTAATTGAACTTAAATTTATCATGAACTTAGTACCTGATAGTATCTTGCTTGTTTATGTTGATTGTAGATAGATGGCTCGTGTTGTTGTTCCGTTGAATTTTAATGCGTTCCTTGAGAAAGCAAAGTTGAAAGATGATGGTAGCAATTACACGGACTGGGTCCGTAACTTGAGGATTATCCTCATTGCTGCACAGAAGAATTACGTCCTGGAAGCACCGCTGGGTGCCAGGCCTGCTGCTGGAGCAACACCAGATGTTATGAACGTCTGGCAGAGCAAAGCTGATGACTACTCGATAGTTCAATGTGCCATGCTTTACGGCTTAGAATCGGGACTTCAACGACGTTTTGAACGTCATGGAGCATATGAGATGTTCCAGGAGTTGAAGTTAATATTTCAAGCAAATGCCCGGATTGAGAGATATGAAGTCTCCAATAAGTTCTATAGCTGCAAGATGGAGGAGAACAGTTCTGTCAGTGAGCATATACTCAAAATGTCTGGGTATAACAATCACTTGATTCAGATGGGAGTTAATCTTCCAGATGATTGCGTCATTGACAGAATTCTTCAATCACTTCCACCAAGCTACAAGAGCTTCGTGATGAACTATAATATGCAAGGGATGAACAAGACTATTCCCGAGCTCTTCACAATGCTGAAAGCTGCGGAGGTAGAAATCAAGAAGGAGCATCAAGTGTTGATGGTCAACAAGACCACTAGTTTCAAGAAAAAGGGCAAAGGGAAGAAGAAGGGGAACTTCAAGAAGAACGGCAAGCAAGTTGCTGCTCAGGAAAAGAAGCCCAAGTCTAGACCTAAGCCTAAAACTGAGTGCTTCTACTGCAAGCAGACTGGTCACTTGAAGCGGAACTGCCCCAAGTATTTGGCGGATAAGAAGGATGGCAAGGTGAACAAAGGTATATGTGATATACATGTTATTGATGTGTACCTTACTAATGCTCGCAGTAGCACCTGGGTATTTGATACTGGTTCTGTTGCTAATATTTGCAACTCAAAACAGGGACTACGGATTAAGCGAAGATTAGCTAAGGACGAGGAGACGATGCGCGTGGGAAACGGTTCCAAAGTCGATGTGATCGCGGTCGGCACGCTACCTCTACATCTACCTTCGGGATTAATATTAGACCTAAATAATTGTTATTTGGTGCCAGCGTTGAGCATGAACATTATATCTGGATCTTGTTTAATGCGAGACGGTTATTCATTTAAATCAGAGAATAATGGTTGTTCCATTTATATGAGTAATATCTTTTATGGTCATGCACCCTTGAAGAGTGGTCTATTCTTGTTAAATCTCGATAGTAGTGATACACATATTCATAATGTTGAAACCAAAAGATGCAGAGTTGATAACGAAAGTGCAACTTATTTGTGGCACTGCCGTTTAGGTCATATCGGTATAAAGCGCATGAAGAAACTCCATAATGATGGACTTTTGGAACCACTTGATTATGAATCACTTGGTACTTGCGAACCGTGCCTCATGGGCAAGATGACTAAAACACCGTTCTCCGGTACTATGGAGAGAGCAACAGATTTATTGGAAATCATACATACCGATGTATGTGGTCCGATGAATATTGAGGCTCGTGGCGGATATCGTTATTTTCTCACCTTCACAGATGATTTAAGAAGATATGGGTATATCTACTTAATGAAGCACAAGCCTGAAACATTTGAAAAGTTCAAAGAATTTCAGAGTGAAGTTGAAAATCATCGTAACAAGAAGATAAAGTTTCTACGATCTGATCGTGGAGGAGAATATTTGAGTTACGAGTTTGGTGTACATTTGAAAAATTGTGGAATAGTTTCGCAACTCACGCCACCCGGAACACCACAGCGTAATGGTGTGTCCGAATGTCGTAATCGTACTTTACTAGATATGGTGCGATTTATGATGTCTCTTACTGATTTACCGCTATCATTTTGGGGTTATGCTTTAGAGACGGCCGCATTCACGTTAAATAGGGCACCATCAAAATCCGTTGAGACGACGCCTTATGAACTATGGTTTGGCAAGAAACCAAAGTTGTCGTTTCTTAAAGTTTGGGGCTGCGATGCTTATGTGAAAAAGCTTCAACCTGATAAGCTCGAACCCAAAGCGGAAAAATGTGTCTTCGTAGGATACCCAAAGGAGACTGTTGGGTACACCTTCTATCACAGATCCGAAGGCAAGACATTCGTTGCTAAGAATGGATCATTTCTAGAGAAGGAGTTTCTCTCGAAAGAAGTGAGTGGGAGGAAAGTAGAACTTGATGAGGTAACTGTACCTGCTCCCTTATTGGAAAATAGTACATCACAGAAAACTGTTTCTGCGACACCTATACCAATTAGTGAGGAAGCTAATGATGATGATCATGAAACTTCAGGACAAGATACTACTGAACCTCGTAGATCAACCAGAGTGAGATCCGCACCAGAGTGGTATGGTAATCCAATTCTGGAAGTCATGCTACTAGATCATGATGAACCTACAAACTATGAAGAAGCGATGGTGAGCCCAGATTCCGCAAAGTGGCTTGAAGCCATGAAATCTGAGATGGGATCCATGTATGAGAACAAAGTATGGACTTTGGTTGACTTGCTCGATGATCGGCAAGCAATTGAGAATAAATGGATCTTCAAGAAAAAGACTGACGCTGACGGTAATGTTACTGTCTATAAAGCTCGACTTGTTGCAAAAGGTTTTCGACAAGTTCAAGGGGTTGACTACGATGAGACCTTCTCACCCGTAGCGATGCTTAAGTCTGTCCGAATCATGTTAGCAATTGTCGCGTTTTATGATTATGAAATATGGCAGATGGATGTCAAAACTGCATTCCTGAAAGGATTTCTAGAAGAAGAGTTGTATATGATGCAACCGGAAGGTTTTGTCAATCCAAAGGGAGCTAACAAAGTGTGCAAACTCCAGCGATCCATTTATGGACTGGTGCAAGCATCTCGGAGTTGGAATAAACGCTTTGATAGTGTGATCAAAGCATTTGGCTTTATACAGACTTTTGGAGAAGCCTGTATTTACAAGAAAGTGAGTGGGAGCTCTGTAGCATTTCTGATATTATATGTGGATGACATATTGCTGATTGGAAATGATATAGAATTTCTGGATAGCATAAAGGGATACTTGAATAAGAGTTTTTCAATGAAAGACCTCGGTGAAGCTGTTTACATATTGGGCATTAAGATCTATAGAGATAGATCAAGATGCTTAATTGGACTTTCACAAAGCACATACCTTGACAAGATTTTGAAGAAGTTCAAAATGGATCAAGCAAAGAAAGGGTTCTTGCCTGTGTTACAAGGTGTGAAGTTGAGTCAGACTCAATGCCCGACCACTGCAGAAGATAGAGAGAAAATGAAAGATGTTCCCTATGCTTCAGCCATAGGCTCTATCATGTATGCAATGCTGTGTACCAGACCTGATGTGTGCCTTGCTATAAGTTTAGCAGGGAGGTACCAAAGTAATCCAGGAGTGGATCACTGGACAGCGGTCAAGAACATCCTGAAATACCTGAAAAGGACTAAGGATATGTTTCTCGTATATGGAGGTGACAAAGAGCTCACCGTAAGAGGTTACGTTGATGCAAGCTTTGACACTGATCCGGACGATTCTAAATCGCAAACCGGATACGTGTTTACTTTAAACGGTGGAGCTATCAGTTGGTGCAGTTCTAAACAAAGCGTCGTAGCAGGATCTACATGTGAAGCGGAGTACATAGCTGCTTCGGAAGCAGCGAACGAAGGAGTCTGGATGAAGGAGTTCATATCCGATCTAGGTGTCATACCTAGTGCATCGGGTCCAATGAAAATCTTTTGTGACAATACTGGTGCAATTGCTTTGGCAAAGGAATCCAGATTTCACAAAAGGACCAAACACATCAAGAGACGCTTCAATTCCATCCAGGATCTAGTCCAGGTGGGTGACATGGAGATTTGCAAGATACATACGGATCTGAATGTTGCAGACCCGTTGACTAAGCCTCTTCCACGAGCAAAACATGATCAGCACCAAGGCTCCATGGGTGTTAGAATCATTACTGTGTAATCTAGATTATTGACTCTAGTGCAAGTGGGAGACTGAAGGAAATATGCCCTAGAGGCAATAATAAAGTTATTATTTATTTCCTTATATGATGATAAATGTTTATTATTCATGCTAGAATTGTATTAACCGGAAACATAATACATGTGTGAATACATAGACAAACAGAGTGTCACTAGTATGCCTCTACTTGACTAGCTCGTTAATCAAAGATGGTTAAGTTTCCTGACCATGAACAATGTGTTGTTATTTGATTAACGAGGTCACATCATTAGTTGAATGATCTGATTGACATGACCCATTTCATTAGCTTAGCACTCGATTGTTTAGTATGTTGCTATTGCTTTCTTCATGACTTATACATGTTCCTATGACTATGAGATTATGCAACTCCCGTTTGCCGGAGGAACACTTTGGGTACTACCAAACGTCACAACGTAACTGGGTGATTATAAAGGAGTACTACAGGTGTCTCCAATGGTAGATGTTGAGTTGACGTATTTCGAGATTAGGATTTGTCACTCCGACTGTCGGAGAGGTATCTCTGGGCCCTCTCGATAATGCACATTACACAAGCTTTGCAAGCATTGCAACTAATGAGTTAGTTGCGAGATGATGTATTACAGAACGAGTAAAGAGACTTGCCGGTAACGAGATTGAACTAGGTATTGGATACCGACGATCGAATCTCGGGCAAGTAACATACCGATGACAAAGGGAACAACGTATGTTGTTATGCGGTCTGACCGATAAAGATCTTCGTAGAATATGTAGGAGCCAATATGGGCATCCAGGTACCGCTATTGGTTATTGACCGGAGACGTGTCTCGGTCATGTCTACATTGTTCTCGAACCGTAGGGTCCGCACGCTTAACGTTACGATGACAGTTATTATGAGTTTATGCATTTTGATGTACCGAAGGTTGTTCGGAGTCCCGGATGTGATCACGGACATGACGAGGAGTCTCGAAATGGTCGAGACATAAATATTGATATATTGGAAGCCTATGTTTGGACATCGGAAGTGTTCCGGGTGAAATCGGGATTTTACCGGATTACCGGGAGGTTACCGGAACCCCCTGGGAACCATATGGGCCTTGTTGGGCCTTGGTGGAAAGGTGAAAGGGGCAGCCCAAGGTGGGCTGCGCGCCTCCCCCCTCCCCTAGTCCTATTAGGACTAGGAGAGGTGGCCGGCCCCCTTCTCTCTCTCTCTCTCTCGAGGAATCCTATTAGGAATAGGATTGGGGGGGGGAGTCCTACTCCCGATAGGAGTAGGACTCCTCCTACACCCTCCTCCTTGGCCGGCCAGCCCTCCCCCTTGGATCCTTATATACGGGGGCAGGGGCACCTCTAGACACACAAGTTGATCATTGAGATCGTTCCTTAGCCGTGTGCGGTGCCCCCTGCCACCATATTCCACCTCGATCATATCGTTGTAGTGCTTAGGCGAAGCCCTGCGTCGGTAGAACATCAAGATCGTCACCACGCCGTCGTGCTGACGGAACTCCTCCCCGAAGCTTTGCTGGATCGGAGCCCGGGGATCGTCATCGAGCTGTACGTGTGCTAAGAACTCGGAGGTGCCGGAGTAATGGTGCTTGGATCGATCGGATCGGGAAGAAGACATACGACTACTTCCTCTACGTTGTGTCAATGCTTCCGTTGCGATCTACAAGGGTACGTAGATCAGACTCTCCCCCTCGTTGCTATGCATCACCATGATCTTGCGTGTGCGTAGGAAAATTTTGAAAGTACTACGTTCCCCAACAGTCAGCACCAAGAAGGATAGATCCATTGCAGCATTCATCCAGGAGTTAAACCAGCACATTTGACGCCACGAGAACCAGATGTGTAATGATATGATAGAGTTGAAGAATGCGAAGGCTAGGATCATCGATCTAGAAGGAGAACTGAAGGCTACACGCAAGGACTACATGGACGAGATCCTAGCTCTAGCACGACACAATGGCGATCTTAAGCAGGAGATTGAAGAACTCAAGAGGGAGTTAGCATCCAGGAAGGAAGACATGTACATCGCATGTCCAGACAATCACATCATCATCGACGACACCGATTCGGATCCAAGTGAACCCGACTTTGAAGACGAAGCTGGAGCGGACATCATGGAGTCTTCCACCGGTTCAAATTTTTAGATGACCACCAAATATTAGTAGTATCCCCCCCCTGTATACACTATAGTTCGAACACTTTTGTGATAGCTAGATCGATTGTAAGCCCTTGTTTGAATTGAATGAAGTGATTTTGTGTGCATTTGCTCATGTGCATTGGGGTAGTGTTTTCTCTTTAGACCTCACTCTATTCTTATTTCTCATCTTTTCTAAACCCTCAGATGCCTCCGAGACGTGACAATGGATTTCCACCGGAGCTCACTCAGTTGACCCAGCAGCAGAATCAATTGATGCAATTGTTAGTCCAGAACCAGCAAAACAACAACAACAACAACCCACCACCACCACCGCCACCTATTGACCACTTAGCCTGTTTCCTTAGGCTGAATCCGCCGGTGTTTTCTAGTAGCACCGAGCCGATAGTAGCAGACGATTGGCTCCGCAAGATAGGAAGGGAGTTGACCACTGCAGGATGCACAGATGGTGACAAAGTGAAGTTTGCCGCACATCAGCTTGACGGACCCGCGGCAGCATGGTGGGAGAATTTCACAGCCACCTTCCCAGTTGACACCGTCACATGGGATCAGTTCCAGCAAGCTTTCCGCACTGCACATGTTTCAGCAGGAGCTATGGCCATGAAGAAGCGTGAGTTTCGCAACTTACGCCAAGGAGGAAGGACAGTTGGCTAGTACGTTGACGACTTCAGCAAGTTAGCACGTTATGCCCCAGATGACGTTGCTACGGATGCAACCAAGCAGGAGAAGTTTCTGGAAGGATTGAATGATGAGTTAAGCATGCAGTTGATGGTAGCAAGTTTCAACAACTACCAGGAGTTGGTAGATCGTGCCATCATGATTGAAGGGAAGCAACAGCAGATTGAGAACTGCAAGAGGAAGTATGGACAGGGGAAGTATAACTCTGGAGCCCAGCAAAAGCCCCGTTTTACCCCTAAATCGGGATTTCAGTTTCAGCATACCCAAGGGGAGGTAGTTCGCACAACCATAATGGTCACAAGAATGGTAATGGGAATGGAGGAAGCAACGGCCAGAACCGTACCACCCCATCAACCCCAGCCAAGAGAGATCTGAGTCAAGTCACCTATTTCAAGTGTTCCAAGACCGGACATTATGCCAATGAATGTCCTGAAGGCCAGAATGGAAATGGCAATGGAAGCTCAGGGAAGAAGCCGGACCCTTTCAATAGGGGACAGGTGAACCACGTTAACGTGGAGGAGGTTGAAGATCAGCCTGATGCAGTAATCGGTAAGTTTTTGGTTAAGTCATTTACCGCACTCGTTCTTTTCGATACTGGTGCATCACATTCATACATATCAAGGGGATTTGTGGAAAAATATAGCCTGCCCACTAGGATTCTTAAAACACCTATGCTAGTAAGCTCGCCAGGAGCAGAATACATGGCCAGTCAAGGATGCTTTCAAGTGCCATTAAGCATAGGAAGGCATGGTTTCCCAACAGATTTAATTATTCTGGAATCCCAGGGTCTGGATGTAATTCTTGGTATGAATTGGCTGTCGATGTATGGAGGAAACATCGATTGTGCTAGTAAGTCAATTTTGCTCACAACGCCAGAAGGAAGAAGGATCAAGTATGTATCCCAGCATGTGCCAAATAGGACACAAGTAAATTGCCTAACAGGAGTTGTGCAGGAGGAAGTACCAGTGGTAAAAGATTTTCCTGATGTATTTCCGGAAGAGTTGCCAGGCATGCCACCGGATAGAGACATTGAGTTTTTGATTGAGTTATTGCCAGGTACAGGCCTAATATCAAAGAGACCATACCGGATGCCAGCAAAGGATTTGGTAGAAATTAAGAATCAGATTAAGGAGTTATTGGAGAAAGGTTACATACGCCCAAGTTCTTCGCCTTGGGGATCACCCATACTTCTAGTGGAGAAGAAGGATGGATCATTACGGATGGTTGTTGATTACCGTGGATTGAACGAAGTAACAATCAAGAACAAGTACCCACTGCCAATGATCAATGATCTGTTTGATCGTTTGCAAGGAGCTAAAGTGTTTTCCAAGATCGATTTGCGATCAGGGTACCACCAGTTGAAGATTCGAGAACATGATATTCCTAAGACAGCATTCACCACAAGATATGGACTGTATGAGTATACCGTTGTGTCATTTGGATTGACTAACGCGCCTACCTATTTTATGAACCTGATGAACAAGGTGTTTATGGAGTTTTTGGATAAGTTCGTCGTAGTGTTCATTGATGATATCCTGGTTTATTCAAAGAATGAAGAAGAGCATAAAGAACATTTCATTTGGTTTTGGAGAAACTAAGGGAACATCAGTTATATGCCAAATTTAGCAAATGTGAGTTTTGGTTGAAGGAAGTAGGATTCCTCGGACACGTTATATCCGGAGAAGGGATAGCAATTGACCCCACAAAGGTTGAGACCGTAACCGAATGGGAAGCACCAACGACAGTTGGAGAGATCTGGAGTTTTCTTGGACTCGCAGGATACTACCGGAGATTCATTGAGAACTTCTCAAAGATTGCAAAGCCTATGACGGAGTTGTTGAAGAAGGATACCAAGTTCAATTGGATTGAGGAGTGTGAGGCTAGTTTCCAGGAGTTGAAGAAATGATTGGTTACCTCACCAGTGCTGATTTTGCCAGATCAGACCAAGGATTATGAGGTGTATTGCGACGCTTCACGTCGAGGACTTGGAGCAGTGCTTATGTAGGAAGGGAGAGTTGTTTCGTATGCTTCACGACAACTGAAGCCTCATGAGTTGAATTACGCCACCCATGATTTGGAGTTAGCAGCCGTAGTGCATGCATTAAAGACATGGAGACATTTTCTCATTGGAAATCATTGTGAGGTGTACACGGATCACAAGAGTTTGAAGTACATTTTCACGCAGAAAGAGTTGAACCTCAGACAAAGGAGATGGTTGGAGCTCATCAAGGATTATGATATGAGATTGCATTACCATCCCGGAAAAGCTAATGTAGTAGCTGACGCATTGAGCCGTAAGAGCCATGTCAATACGTTAATAACGGAGGAAATACCCAAGGAGTTAGCAGAAAACCTTCATGAGCTATGTTTAGAGATAGTTCCGAAAGGCTATGTAGCAGCATTGGAGATTCAGTCAACATTGATGGATAAAATCAGAGAGGCTCAGAAATCTGACAAGGAGATTGCTTCTATAAAGGAGAAACTGAGCAAAGGAAAAGCAAAGGGATTTCGTGAGGATGAGCACGATACCCTATGGTTTGAGGACCGTGTTTATGTGCCAAATGACCCGGAGATCAGGAAGTTGATTCTACAAGAGGCACATGATTCACCCTATTCGATTCACCCAGGAAATACCAAGATGTATTTGGATTTGAAGGAGACATTCTGGTGGACTGGAATGAAGAAGGATATTGCAGCATATGTAGCAGTTTGTGATGTGTGTCATAGAGTGAAAGCAGAGCATCAGAAGCCAGCCGGATTGTTACAACCATTGCCGATACCCGAATGGAAGTGGGATAAGATAGGCATGGATTTTATCACAGGACTACCCAGGACGAAGGCATGTTATGACTCGATATGGGTAGTAGTTGATCATTTGACGAAGGTAGCACATTTCATTCCAGTTAAGACCACTTACACCAGTGCTAAGTTGGCAAAGATATACATGACTAGGATCATTTGTTTGCATGGAGTTCCGAGGAGTATTGTATCAGACAGAGGAACCCAATTTACCTCAAAGTTTTGGAATCAGTTGCATGAAACTTTGGGAACCAGGCTAGAGTTCAGCACCGCTTTTCATCCGCGACAGATGGACAGACCGAGAGAGTCAATCAGATTTTGGAAGATATGCTGAGAGCTTGTGCACTAGATTATGGATCTAGTTGGGACGATAACTTGCCTTATGCGGAGTTTTCCTATAACAACAGTTACCAAACCAGTTTGAAGATGGCACCTTTCGAAGCTTTGTACGAAAGGAGGTGCAGGACACCGTTGTCATGGGACGAAGTTGGAGACCGTCAATTCTTTGGACCAGATTTGATTAAGGAGTCTGAACGGAAAGTTAAGTTGATTCGCGATAGGCTCAAGGTAGCCCAATCCAGGCAGAAGAGCTACGCAGATTCTAAACGCAAGGAGACAGTTTACGAAACCGGAGACAGGGTGTATCTCCGAGTATCCCCACTACGAGGAGTTAAGCGCTTTGGAGTTAAGGGAAAATTAGCACCGCGTTTCGTTGGACCGTATAAGATCTTGCAATGTATGGGAGAAGTCGCTTATAAGTTGGAATTACCAGAGGGACTGTCAGGAGTTCATGATGTATTTCATGTTTCTCAGCTGAAGAAATGTCACGCCGAGATGGCGGAGGTACCACTAAGAGATACAGTGCCGCTTGAAGCGATTCAGTTGAAGGACGACTTAACGTATGAGGAGAAACCAGTCAAGATTCTCGAGTTTGCCAGCAGAGTTACCCGCAGCAAAGTTATCAAGTTTTGTAAAGTTCAGTGGAACCACCACTCCGAGGATGAAGCCACCTGGGAGAGAGAAGAAGATTTGCTCAAGGACCACCCTCACCTATTTTCTAGCCAACCCGAATCTCGAGGGCGAGATTCATCTTAAGGGGGGTAGGTTTGTAACATCCCAAATTTTCAATTTGGAATGTTATACATTAGATCATCATGCATATCATATTTCCTTGCAGTTTGGTCGATCCTAGAAATTTCACGTAACTCAAGGACCCTCGGAGAGAGTTGGAGATTTCGTCATTTCATATTTGAGTTCTCTCAAATTTTGAAAAGAGGATCTTTTGATTTATTTATTTCATCTTCAATTATTTTTCCAACATCAAAATATGAGAGAAGGAAATAATATGAATTTTCCCAAATTTAGGAAAAAGAAGATTTAATAAATAGATTCAATTTTGCTTTCCGGTGTTTATTTGCATTTTATTTGGATTAGGGAAAATGCGCGTTTTCCAAATTGGCACCTAGGCCCCGAGAAAAAGTTCATTTTGTTCGACTCATTTTTAGGAGTTGGGGAAAATTTACTTTGGGAATTTAGGAGTTCGTTTAGATTTTCTTTTCTGTGTTTTTCTGCGCGCGTAACTTTTTTTAAAAAAAATTCGCAGCGCCTGGGCCAAGGCCCAGCCGCAGGCCAGGCCGGCCACCGCGCGCCAACCCCGCCGCCCGAAGCCGAGTCCGATTCGGACTCTAGTCCTCTCCCCTCCTCTTTCTTGCCCCCTCCCCCAAGTTTTCACCCCCTCCCCTCTTTAAATACCCCCACACCCCCCTCTTCCCCACACCACCCCGCGCCGCCTCCCACCCCACGCCCCTCGCCCGCGCCGCCGCCCTAGCGCCGCCGCCTACGCCGCTGCCGCCGCCGCCGCCGCCCAATCCCGACGCCCGCTGGAGCCCCTCGCCGGAACCTCGCCGGAGGTAGCCGCATCGCGCCTCTCTTTCTCCTCTCGGTTCGGTTTTTCTTATAAACCGTTCCGGTTTTCTTTTCATTTCGTTGTTTCGGTTTTTCTTCCGAAACCCTAGATCGGTTTTCGTTTTGTTTCGGTTTTGTTGTTTCGCGACCGTTCGCCGGACCGTTCGTCCTAACGAACATGATCACCCGTTATTCTCGGTTAATGAACATCCGTTCGTTTATCCGTTCATCGTTTTCTTTCCGTCGGATTTATTCCGCGATCGCGATCTCAGATCCGATCTTCGTTCTAGTTTATCTCCCCGCTCGTTTATCGGAATCGGGTGATTCAAGCGCCTGGTGTTTCGTTTTGAAACCGCCGTTCCGACTAATCAACTTAAATAAGTTTTTGCTACTGTAAAACTTGACCTAGTTTCAACTTGCTAGCACCGAGTTGTTTTCTTCCGCCGTTTGTTTTCGTTGCTTTGCTCGGTTCTTTCTCTCTTTGCAACCGGAGTTCTTAAGTTGAACTTTCTGGTTTGATCTCTTGTTCGAGTTTTACCTGTGCATTAGATGAGTACTTATTGTATGCTTATTGTTTGTCTGCGATAGATTACCCGGATTGCGCCGCCTGTTACTTCGAATCTCTAGGACTCGCGGATCATCAGCAAGGCAAGTAACACTTTGATCATACCTTTTCTACAACCCAGTTTTATTGCATTAGACCAATCCTCACACATTGCATGATTAGGATCTAATTAAATTGTGGGATGGGAAGTAGATGAGGTAGTACCTATTACCTGTTTATTATGAAACCTTTGGGAGTTACTTCTACGTTTGCTTATTATGCCATGCTATGCTAGTAGACGTGTATTGGGTGAGTGATATCCATGACAGATGTGAGTGTGATAATTTTTAAGGGTTTACCTAAGGTGGAAACTTAAACACACATCTGGGTGGATTGAGGCACCTGATGTCTATCAGGACTTGCCTGTTTTTTTTATGGACCGCCACCCAGGCTCAAAGGGATCATAAGATCTTTCATGCTAGAAATTTCCGTGTGCAGCCACAAGCCATTATGGGCTCTAGCATAGTTGATTAAGTCGTGCGAACTCTTACAGGGTAGACTAGCAGATGTAGGGGAAAGTAGGTGTACCGGTCTATCCATCGTAAGGTGCTAGCGCTTCTAAAAGACTGTGTCTCGGTCATCCGTTTCTCAAACACCGTGTAGTGCGAGAAATCCAACAGAGGCGATCGAGTCTTGTGGGGAAAAGTGCGCAAACCTCTGCAGAGTGTAATAAACTAATCATGATTAGCCGTGTCCCCGGTTATGGACATCTTGAGTATCTAGTACTTGAATATCGTGTGAATATCATCATGTTACTTCTAATTAATATTGTTGGGTTTTAATTGTTCACTTAATTGGGATCGGAATGCTGTCAACCATTCTCGATGTTCAACTACCATGATAGTTAAGTAAATTTATTCCTTTGCAGTAGGGAAAAACTGGCTTTACGCAAAACAGTAACCATAGAGCTTTCCACCAGCCAAATATGCATATAGTATAGCTGTTACATTCCATTACTCTCTATGTGTTACCTTGCCAGCATATTCCATATGCTGACCCGTTTCGGGCTGCAACTTTCATGTTGCAGACATTTCAGACGACGAGTAAGGTGCTTTTAGGTCGTGGTTCTATACTAAGTGATGCCGTTGGAGTTGATGGACCCATTTATCTTCCAAGTCTTCCGTTGTTATCGTTATTAGATGGCCTTAAGCCATATTTATTGTAATAAGTTCTCTTTTGAGACACCGATGTAATAAGTGTGTGATTGCTACTCTGCTATAAATCCTTCGAAGTACTGTGTGGTGTCAGCATTACTGATCCAGGGATGACACCAGAGCACAGAGACTTGATCCATTTGGGTCGGGTCACTACAGAAAGAGGGGGCCGGCCCCCCAAGCCCTAAACCAATTCAGTTTGTGCCTAGGGGGGCGCACCCCACAGCTCCCTTGTTGCCCTATATTTCCACTAAGGCCCATGAAGGCCCATTGACCCCCCCCCCCCCGGGGGGGGTTCCGGTAATTCCCCGGTACTCCGGTATTTATCCGATGACCCCCGGAACCTTTCCGTGTCCGAATATAACCTTCCAATATATCAATCTTTATGTCTCGACCATTTCGAGACTCCTAGTCATGTCCTTAATCTCATCCGGGACTCCAAACAACCTTCGATACATCAAAACACATAAATCATAATACCGACCGTCATCGAACGTTAAGCTTGCGGACCCTACGGGTTCGAGAACTATGTAGACATGACCGAGACTCATCTCCGGTCAATAAACAATAGCGGAACCTGGATGCTCATATTGGTTCCCACATATTCTACGAAGATCTTTATCGGTCAAACCACATAACAACATACGTTGTTCCCTTTGTCATCGGTATGTTACTTGCCCGAGATTCGATCATCGGTATCTCAATACCTAGTTCAATCTCGTTACCGGCAAGTCTCTTTACTCGTTCCATAATGCATCATCACGCAACTAACTCTTTAGTCACATTTCTTGCAAGGCTTAAAGTGATGTGCATTACCGAGAGGGCCTAGAGATACCTCTCCGACAATCGGAGTGACAAATCCTAATCTCGATCTATGCCAACTCAACAAACACCATGAGAGACACCTGTAGAGCATCTTTATAATCACCCAGTTACATTGTGACGTTTGATAGCACACTAAGTGTTCCTTCGGTATTCTGGAGTTGCATAATCTCATAGTCATAGGAACATGTATAAGTTATGAAGAAAGCAATAGCAATAAACTAAACGATCACAGTGCTAAGCTAATGGATGGGTCAAGTCAATCACATCATTCTCTAATGATGTGATCCCGTTCATCAAATGACAACTCTTGTCCATGGCTAGGAAACTTAACCATCTTTGATTAACGAGCTAGTCAAGTAGAGGCATACTAGTGACACTCTGTTTTTCTATGTATTCACACATGTACTAAGTTTTCGGTTAATACAATTCTAGCATGAATAATAAACATTTATCATGATGTAGGGAAATATAAATAACAACTTTATTATTGCCTCTAGGGCATATTTCCTTCACGTGTAGCAGTTCATTTGGTGTCAGATTGCCAGAAGTAGTACTACTATAGTACCATCATTATTGTTCGACTTCTGGAAGAGGCGGAGATCCAAGAGCAAGGTCACCTACTAACCTAGTACAGTATACTATATCCAAAGCTGGTCTGCCTTTTAGAGCATGGTTAATTAATATAGGCGGCTCTTGCAACGACACATCATTTAGAGCAAGTACTCTCTTCGTAGGAACTTAAAACGCAGGAATAGGAAAATTATGAGGGGGTGTTTCCAATAGTGTTCCTCGGCTCGCACCTAGCATCACGGTGGTCGAACTTGGAGTCATTCATCTGGTACGCATGGCATCTCAGATCTGGAAACAAGGTGACGTACACAGTCAAGGTCCACGGTCAAGGGGGTCTGATGAGGACATCAATACCATTGTTACACCCACAACCCCTGTTGCTATACATACTGGACCAATTACCAGAGCTCGCGCACGCTAATTGAATTACCAGGTACTTTTGTTTCTTGGTAATAATTCTAATGTTCATGAGAATATGATGCTACCTAAATTGAATACATTTGTTTTGCTTACAAATGAAGGGCCTAGCTTGGATGAGAAAGATGAACCTTGGAGCAAGTTTAAGCATGGAGATGATGGCATGCGCAAGGAGAACAAGAACAGAGTTACAAGTGATGATTCCAGGACTTTAAAGCCACCATAATGAGTGCATGAAGCCTTGGACGAAATATACAATATGCCACTTCATAAATTTCATCCACAGGCTATTCTAGGTGCCGCGTCACCTTATTTTCGGGCCAGGCCCATGTAATTTCAAAATACTTGATTATAAGCTGTTTTTAGAGTCTGTATGTGTGGGGAAACAAGAGTTAGGGTTGGTTTCGGACCCCTCCTCCAAGGGCCACGAAATTCCCCCCTCTTTCCTCCATATATACAAGCCTTAGAGCATCGTTTAGACGTTGGGTTTTGTTTAGATTAAAAGTTCGCCATAGCTGCAACTTCGCGTACTTCGTTTGTGTTCAACGACCATACAAAGGCGTCACAGAACCCCACCTTCATTACTAAAGCTTTCCTCTTATATTCACAATATGCAGATTGCAATCTCAGTTTCTTACTTGTTCTTCGTTTGCTCGCAGGAAACAGACCCTCGAGGTCAGGTTGATCATGCTCTGGCGTGGTCAATAACCCCTCAGAAGTTGGTTTAGCGATTGCTAAGGCTCGACGTCTCGCACATTCGTAGTCGGATCATCAAGGTTGACTCCCACAGAAAACGATAGCCACCATCTCATCAAAACATCGGGACACCTTCACCTCTATCAAGTGGTCAGATTTCCATGGTGCTCGGTGAGATTTTACAGTTTTTCGTAGTTTGGATCTAGTCTATTCTTCATACCTACAATCCATGAAAAAGCCAAAAAATTAGGGTTAGTCATCATATCCGAACCAATCTGACCTTTGCACAATCTTTTTAGGGTTTTGCATTGTTGAATTTGCAGTTGCATCATCGTGTCTAGTTGCTGGTCTTAGTGTCTAGTCCTTTAGAGTTTCGAGTTCTGTTCACAAATTGTCACGCCGCCGCCGCATCATCATCATCACCGCTGCCATATACCACCGTCATTGTCACCGCTGCCCTATACCACCATCGTCATCACCGCTGCCATATACCACCATCGTCATAACCGCTGCCATATACCACATATCCACCGCCATTAGGATAATCTGAGTCCACCTCCATCATAGATTCACCACTAGTCCATGTTCCACTGCCCTACATATATCCGCCACCAGTCCGAGTTTCCACCAGTTTCATCTCCGCCACCAGTCCGAGTCCAGTATTTGTGTCTTTCTTTTCGATTTCTAGATCACGCCATACTCCCAGTCGTGACAGAGTAGGACTCCCCAATTTTCGTGCCATCCGCAGTAGAAAAATAGTGACAGTTTCAAAAAAATAAACTAAGTCTGGAAAATTCTGGCTAAGCAGTTTTTAGACCATCTGTAGACTTTTTCGGAAAAATTTGTTTCGGAGCAAAAAAGAGAGGAAAAAAGTGCAAAAAGGTGAAAAAAGTGATTTTTTTTCAGAGCGTGCTCCTCCCTTGTTTACGTGCAGCGCCGTGATTTTATTAGTGTTCTAGGCTCGCGTCTCTAGCATGGTTGTACCATACCAAAATTCTAAATTTTGGAATGTTAATTATTTAAATAGGAGTAATTAAATACTTGCTTGTGTCTCTTGTCGTTAGTTAATTTTGACTAGGATTTGAAACATTTGAGTTGAATGAAGATATAATGTTTGGGAAGCAATGCTACAATGAGGAGCAAAGGAATTCAAGAAAGAAGTATTTGTTTAGCGTGACTCAAGAAGGACTAACTTTTAGATTGCTAGATGATCTTCACGATTAATTTAGATGACGAAGGCAAAGCTTAGATTCAGACTACCACTATTTATTTAAGTTCGACAAACGATTCACGCGTAGTATGATGAGATCATATCTCTTGTGAGTATGACCTTACCTGTAGGATTTGCTTGTGTGGTGTGACTTTTGTGATTTCTATTGATTGATGTTGTGTGATGTGTTTTGCAATTATTTTGCGAGTAGAATAAGTTTGCGTTGATATAGACCCCTACCTATTTATTATGCTTCAGGATTTAAGAAGAGCAAGCTATGACAAGAGTTGGTGTTATTAAGATTTCTTCAAAGATGCAATGACAAGAAGATTAAGATACAAGATTGTTTGACACTATGAAGATGTTTTTGTCATTGATGCACAAAAGAAGCTACTACATTGAAGACCTTGAAGATACATGATTTCTATATATGTATATCGTTAGATGCATTTTGTGAGCTGTCAGTGTGTCTGTTTGCTCACAACGCGCGTCAAAATTTATTTGCAAAACTAGTGTGATGCTTGTATGGACATCTACCTCTTTCTCCAATCTATCTCTTCTAAACCCAAGACCTGCACCAAAGGAGTTACTACATTGCTTGCAAATCCCGAGAACGGAGTGAAGATGGATGCAATCTAGGGATGAGTTCAAGCTTAACCATGAGCACCAAGATCGCCAAGAAGGAAGCACAATCTTACTGAAGGAAGAACCCTGGAGGAAGCTACGATTCATTAGTAGACATTTTAGTTGAAGCAAACCTGAGAATTGAAGGGAACGATAGTTGTTTTGTTTGGCATGCAGAACCAATGGCTTTATCCGAACCCAGTTCGTGAACAAGAGAAGTTTCTCCAATGTTTGTGAGGATGCCCGAGTGTTAGAATACGAGATTTTCTAAACCATGTACAAGGTAATGATTTGGGTGCGGAATGGATTGATCACCATGTCGACTTACTCTTATTATTCGCTCTTGCTATGTGGGATGGTAAATTTAGAGTGACTTACCTATTTAGAGAGATGACGTTGTTAAGCCTGAACCTTAGAATGGTATGACGTTTGACCCCTTGTAGAGGCACCCGTTGCCAAAAGTAGGTTGTACAGTGAGAATAAACCAAGACTCTTTTCTACATGAACCATTCTTGATGACCTCCATGAGAGTATCGATATTTGTTTAGTATCGGCGCAAGACCTGGGAGCCATGAAGTTTTAGTATATGGAAGACCGCTCTTTTGATAAGGTATTCAACCCCCCGCAAAAAAAGATAAGGGATTCAAAATTTCAAAGGAGTGCAAGACATATGTGTGAAGGATTTCATTGAAGGAGTAAGATTTTTGAAGATCGGTAACTCTTATTCTAAGGGTGGTAGTACTCCACACTCTCGGACGGACAATGGATATTCAAGGAGAATCCCAAAACTAACATTTTCTTTCTAGCCTCTTCGAATCTCGATGACGAGATTCATTTTAAGGGTGGTAGATTTGTAACATACCAAAATTCTAAAATTTGGAATGTTAATTATTTAAATAGGAGTAATTAAATACTTGCTTATGTTGCTTGTTGTTAGTTCATTTTGACTAGGATTTGAAACTTTTGAGTTGAATCAATATTTAAAACGAGAGGGAACAAAATGACTTTCCCAATTATTCATTTGCGTCTTATTTTGGGTTTGAGAATATTCATACTATTTCCAATTACAATATGAGAGAGGATGATATGACTTCCTCAAAGAATAATATTGTTCAATAACTGAGTATTCTCTCATTTGGATTTTTAATATTTAAAACAATTCTACTCAAAAAAGAGAGAAGGTAATATGACTCCTTCAATATTAAAAGAGTTCGAAATGGTTTAAATGTTATTTGCATTTTTCTCTGGAGTTGAAAAATATTTTCATGGAACATTTTATAGTGTCAAAGTAAAGATACAAAATATTACATGTGTATTTTTTATAAATATTTACGCTGAAAAAATGTTCACCGTGATGTATATAACAATATTTATCTTTTTGGATTTTTATTGTCTTTTTAGAAAATTATTTGGTTCATTTCTCTTGAGCCACAGTCATTTATGTATATAGAATAAATATAGAAAATCCTAAACCTATTCTACCCAGCAGGCCAACTGCCCAATCGCTATCTTTCGCTCACGCACAATGCAGCGCACGAGCAGCACAACCTTTTTGGCCCAGCCCAAGAAGCCAACCGCGCCAGTCCGCGTCAGCGCTGCATCTCCCTAAAAAAACATATGCATGCCCACTTGCCAGCCTCTCTTGCCTCCTCTGTTTGACCGACACGCGGACCCCGCACGCGTCCCCTGCCTCTGCTCGATCTCCTGCTTCAGCACGACCCCGCCGCCGCATGAACCCCCACGGGTCGCGCCCGATCCCTAACCCCTTTCGATCGAAACCATGGACACCAATCGACCCTTCTCACTTCTCTCGTCTGACTTTGGCAAACACCGGGATCTCCCAAGCTTTGGAGTGGCCACACGATTATCGCCGGCCTCCGCCCAAACTCCTCCGTCGGCCGTTTCTGTCACCTACAGAGGTCCCCGACGATTCCCTACTGCTCCTTCATTTCCCTCTCTCTTCTTCGTGTCTCCCTGACCCTCTTTCTCCCTGAGCAGAGCACCAGATCTAGCTCCTCGACCCCGCCTCAAAGCTCACCACTGACCAACCATCTTCAGTCGTTCACTGTCATCGCTGGAGGTCTTCCCGGACGCCTTTGAGGTCATCCTCGAGATCGCTGAGACACTCCGCGCACCTTTCACTCCTTCCCGACGTCCTAAAAACACCACACCGACGCCATGGACCACCTCTCACTGCCCCGCCGCTGCGCCACGCTCGCCGGAGTTCATCCGGTGAGAAATTTCCCCACTCCCCTAAACCTAACTCTAAAAAAACAGCAACCGTCAATCGTCACTTCATCCAACGGCCAACGGAAGTCTATTCTATGAAGGAGTATTGGCTAATCCCGTCCTGCCACGTGTCCATCAATTCTTGTTTTAATTTCTTCTTCGGTTGAATTTGTTTCTGTACTTTTACAGATAGGCCTGTGGAATTCAATGCATCATAACTTTTCAACGGTAGCTCCGTTTTCGATGAATCCAATTGCATTCGTTTTGTACCGGAACCCTCTTTTCACTTAACTCATAAGTTTCACTTTTGAACATTTCAAATTTGACCAATTCAAATTTGAGTTTGAATCATCTTTTGACCATATCTTGCAAACCGTATATCCTATTCAATCGATTCTTTGTGCCGACGAACACTTGCATCAAATACTTGCTGAAAATATTCTGTACACTCATATTCAAATACTTTTCAACCTGTTTTGAATTTTAATTTAATTCAAACCTCATTCCACTATAACTTGCATTGTAGTGTTCCTATTCCATCAATTCTTTTTGGAAGTGAATTCTCGTATGTCCTATGCAATCATTCAAACAATATTTATGTTGTGTTTCATATACCATTGGCACTCTTCCATACCATCTTTGATGTAATCTTGTATAGCAATGATAACCTTTTTGAGTTGATTTACTTCACCTTATCACATTATAACACATAGATCCTATATTATATATTAAGCCTATATACTCCCTCCGTTCCTAAATATAAGTCTTTTTAGACATTTTAAATAGACTACAACATACGGATGTATGTAGACATACTTTAGAGTGTAGATTCATTCATTTTGCTCCGTATGTAGTCACTTGTTGGAATCTCTAGAAAGACTTATATTTGGAAACAGAGGGAGTATATAAGATGAATCTATTATGATAACACCCTTAAAAGTCTTATCCTGGTAACACCGGTCTTATTTTGCTAACACCTGCCCACACGCAGCACACAGCCAGCCGAACGGATCTAACCACACGCAGCAAAAGAAAAAAAAAAGGAACCCACCCCTCCCCACGACCTCATCTCCTCTCCTCCACACAGCCGCACCCCTCAATCCCCACGACCCAACTTCTCCCCCGCGGCCGGCAGGGGAACGGGCTGCCGCCACCGCGCTTTCCACCCGCCCAGCTCCTCTCTCCTCCCTCCCGTCCTCAACGACCACGCGGCCTCCCCCACCTAGCTCGCCACCTCCCCGCGCCGCCGCAGCAACTCCCTCCCCGCGCCGCAACTCCCTCCCCGCGCCGCCGCAGCAACTCCCTTCCCGCGCCGCCGCACCATCCCAGGCGTCTCGCATGACTACCGGCGCAAATCTAGGCGCGATGCGGGCACGTCAGCCCCAGGATCCCCGTGTGGCTACTGGCGTGGATCCGGCGGCACCACCCCAAGGCGCCTCGTGCGGCTACCGGTGTGGATCGGGATGCGCCGCCCCTAGATGCCCCGTGCTGCTACTGGCATGGATCCACCCCCGCCACCCCACCGTGGCCTCCCTGCATCCCCTCCCCACCAAACTTCTCCCGATTCAGTAGTGAATCAACTGAGACCCAACCCCTGCCTTCCTCAGGCGCTTGGAGAGGATCCTGTGGCGGTCGCAGGGAGCAGGAGGGGCTCTACCGCTGGCCGCGAGGTGAAGCTGCCTCCCAGTTTGCAGAGGGTGTGCGCGTGAAGTACGGCAAGCGCGATGGTGCCGTCCGGCAGGGTAGCGCGTGTAGTGCTCACACGCCACATGCGCGATGGTGTGTCCTGCAGTTCGCCCCATCCTCCGGATCCGCGGCCGTGGCCACCACCCCCGGTACCGCCTTCCAAAGATGTGACGACGGCAGCGAGGCAATGCAGTTCACCGGCGCTCAATGGATCCGGTGGAGCTCGTGAGAGTGGCGCCAACAGCGTGTGCAGTCCCCAACTTCAGCCGCTTCCACACGACAGGATCCGACGGGATCCCATGGCTGCAGTTGCCGGAGCGCGCCTGGGTCACCGGTGGCCGCCATTCCACATCAACTTCGACAGTGTGCGGGTGGCGCTCCGCATCGGCCAATGTGGTTCACCGGCGACGCATGGTGCAGTGCACCTCGCCGTGCGGTGTGGTTCGCAGGAGTTTCCTTTTCCTTTTCTTTTCTGGATTTTTGGATGTGCAGTGCACCCGGACCCCGCGAGCAGTGCGCCGCGCCCCCTGGGGTGGTTCATCGACGACCACCGGGTGTCCGTGTGGTTTATTTTTTGTACAAGTACTTGTGATGTGATCTAGTGCAGCTCGGTTGTCCTCAAAAATGTAGTTTGGCTGTCTACCAGTGCTGTTTTTTATCTGGCTAGTGCTGATTTTCTGTTTTTTTGGTGGTCATCAACTCAAGACAGGGCATGCAGTTCGGCTGGCACAGTACTGATGTTCAGCCACCTCCAAAAAGGTTGGGTGTTTCCAATAAGATATCTTGGATTGCAGCTGGCCACTAGACAGCTAACGAGGAACGAGTGGCAGCCGCTGCTGGACATGGTGAAGAAAATGGTCCCCGGCTGGCAGAGAGGGTTCATTCAGAGATCGGTCAGACTGGTGCTAATTAAGTCAGTGGTCACGGCCAGGCCTGTGCACCTGCTCCAGAGGGGCAAAGACAAAACAAATGGAGGTCAATGTTTGGTGGCGTGGAACACCATATGCAGGCCGACTTGCTTCGGTGGGCTGGGAGTTAAAAACCTGAAACTCCAAGCTCTAGCGCTTCGAGTCAGATGGGAATGGCTGAGAAGAGTGGATAAGGATAGGCCATGGAGCAATCTTGCGCTCTCGGTGGACGACGATGCAACAATGGTATTTGACAGTTTGGTCGGAATTGAGGCCGGGCGCGGAGATCGCGTCCTCTTCTGGAAGGATAGATGGATACAGGGCTTTAAGACTCAGGATTTTGCCCCATCCATACATGCCATGGTGGCAACCAGAGTGATCAACTCGAGGACCGTGCAGGAGGCTTTGGTGGACAACAGGTGGGAGCAGGACATACAAGGTGATATGTCCTTCATGGCGCTGCTGCAACTTATGCACCTCCGGTATGCGATAGCCACACTCCGGAGAAACCCCATGGAGGAGGACAAGTTCACGTGGCCTTGTGTCGGGGAGGAGGGCACTTATTCGGCTAAGGCCACATACGGCAGGCTCTGTCAAGGCCTGATCAGAGCCCCGGCAGCCACCGCCATTTGGAGAAGCTATGCGCCGTTAAAGCTCAAGATCTTTGCTTGGTTGGCATCGCAACATAGGATCTGGACTTCGGATCGGAGAGCTCGACATGGATTGCAAGAGCTCCCCTCGCCTTGCTTTACCTGTCTGCAAGAGGAAGACAATGTGGAGCACATCCTGGCTCGCTGTGTGTATGCCCAAGAAGTCTGGTTCACGTGCATGGACAGGCTGCAGTTGCCAACCGTGGCCCCATCGATGGAGGACACGATTGTGGAATGGTGGCTTTGGAAGCGGAGAAGCTATCATGGCAAGAAGCGTGGGTTCGATAGTCTGGTCATATGCACGGCGTGGGCGTTATGGAAGCAACTAAACGCCAGAGTTTTCAACAGAAGAGAGCAGCAAATGGCGGCTAAAGACCTAGCTGGTGTTATCTTAGAGGAGCTTAGAGAGTGGAACTTAGTGGCTAGCGGAGTAGGAGGATTGCAACGTTTCGCGAGACATTAGACTAGATAGCCGCGTGGAGTGGGTGCTCCACGATGATGTTCGCATTGTCGTGCGGAATCTTGTAAATCTTGATTCTTCTTCTTCTATAAAACTACGGTACGCAATTGCGTACTCTCGAAAAAAAAGGTTGGGTGTGTTTTTGGTGCAGTATGGTGCATGGGAGTAAAAACTCGGGTGTGTTCTGGTGCAGTTCGCTAGTCTCCCATCTGTAGTACTACTGATATCTTGAATAAAATTGTTAGAAGAAGACAAAAAATAGCTTGCTCCAATTTGTTTGGTGGCGTGGGGGGGGGGGGGGGGCAAAGACAAAACAAATGGAGGTCAATGTTTGGTGGCGTGGAACACCATATGCAGGCCGACTTGCTTCGGTGGGCTGGGAGTTAAAAACCTGAAACTCCAAGCTCTAGCGCTTCGAGTCAGATGGGAATGGCTGAGAAGAGTGGATAAGGATAGGCCATGGAGCAATCTTGCGCTCTCGGTGGACGACGATGCAACAATGGTATTTGACAGTTTGGTCGGAATTGAGGCCGGGCGCGGAGATCGCGTCCTCTTCTGGAAGGATAGATGGATACAGGGCTTTAAGACTCAGGATTTTGCCCCATCCATACATGCCATGGTGGCAACCAGAGTGATCAACTCGAGGACCGTGCAGGAGGCTTTGGTGGACAACAGGTGGGAGCAGGACATACAAGGTGATATGTCCTTCATGGCGCTGCTGCAACTTATGCACCTCCGGTATGCGATAGCCACACTCCGGAGAAACCCCATGGAGGAGGACAAGTTCACGTGGCCTTGTGTCGGGGAGGAGGGCACTTATTCGGCTAAGGCCACATACGGCAGGCTCTGTCAAGGCCTGATCAGAGCCCCGGCAGCCACCGCCATTTGGAGAAGCTATGCGCCGTTAAAGCTCAAGATCTTTGCTTGGTTGGCATCGCAACATAGGATCTGGACTTCGGATCGGAGAGCTCGACATGGATTGCAAGAGCTCCCCTCGCCTTGCTTTACCTGTCTGCAAGAGGAAGACAATGTGGAGCACATCCTGGCTCGCTGTGTGTATGCCCAAGAAGTCTGGTTCACGTGCATGGACAGGCTGCAGTTGCCAACCGTGGCCCCATCGATGGAGGACACGATTGTGGAATGGTGGCTTTGGAAGCGGAGAAGCTATCATGGCAAGAAGCGTGGGTTCGATAGTCTGGTCATATGCACGGCGTGGGCGTTATGGAAGCAACTAAACGCCAGAGTTTTCAACAGAAGAGAGCAGCAAATGGCGGCTAAAGACCTAGCTGGTGTTATCTTAGAGGAGCTTAGAGAGTGGAACTTAGTGGCTAGCGGAGTAGGAGGATTGCAACGTTTCGCGAGACATTAGACTAGATAGCCGCGTGGAGTGGGTGCCCCACGATGATGTTCGCATTGTCGTGCGGAATCTTGTAAATCTTGATTCTTCTTCTTCTATAAAACTACGGTACGCAATTGCGTACTCTCGAAAAAAAAGGTTGGGTGTGTTTTTGGTGCAGTATGGTGCATGGGAGTAAAAACTCGGGTGTGTTCTGGTGCAGTTTGCTAGTCTCCCATCTGTAGTACTACTGATATCTTGAATAAAATTGTTAGAAGAAGACAAAAAATAGCTTGCTCCAATTTGTGTAGTAGCTCATTACCCCTCTGTATGAAGTGCAATTTGTTTTGCGCGTTTCAAAATTCAATCGACTACATTAACATCTGCAGTGCGTTTTGTCCTCGGATGTGGTTCACTTTTGAGAGTGATGATGTTCACTTGCGCCCAACATGAAAGTGTAAAATTTTTAGCGGAACAACAGGATAGTAATGCGGTTCACTCTGATATATGTCACATTTCAGTTACCCTTGTCTCCGCAGTCCACTCTCGTTCATAAAAATGTTGAAATAAACTCACAAAAACTTGTGTGAGAAAGTTTACTCTCGACAAAAGAAATCATGAAGTTCACTTGACTGTCTGATGCAGTGCGGTTTTCTGTCTGAAGTAGTGCGCTCATCTGTCTGATGTAGTATACACGACGATTTGAGTGTCACGAAAAACAGAGTGTCTGCGTTTTGCTATTTTTAAGATTGCTCTTAAACCGTAAAGAATTGGAGAGAATGTTCTACATGAAAAAGTTGTGTCTCGACTATATCTTTCCAACAGCGTATAATTTGAATAATTTCGGCCAGCGGTTTGTAAAAATTTCATGAAAAATGGCCGTCGCATATTGTAGTCAGTTGTACGATTTTCAAAATTAACTAAAAACCGTAAGGAACCTCAAAAAAATTTCAACATATGAAAGTTGTGCCTCGTCCGAAGCTTTCCAACGGCATATCACACATCTCGTTTTGACAAACGGTTCAAAAATTGGAGCAAAACCAGTACGAAAATTGAAAAAAAAAACAGAATTCCGCGATTTACTAAATTTAAAACTGCTCTTAAACCGTAACGAATTAGAGAAAATAATAGATATGAAAAGGATGCGCCTCGACGATATCTATCCAATGATAGATCATTTGCTTCATTCTAGCGAGCGGTTTAGAAGAAAACGTGAAAAAACGCTCGCTGTCATTCATTGTGAGCCGCACAAATTTTGAAACTGCTCTTAAACTATGATCAATCTCGAAAAGTGTTCAACTTGACGAAGTTGCGCCTAATCCATAGCTTCTCAACTGTATATTACACGTGTCGTTCTGATAAGCGGTTAAAAAAACTAGAGCGAAAAAAGTAACGAAAAAACAACGCGTGCAGTTTTTCCGACACGAAGTTCACTAGTCTGTGTTGCAGTACCTTTGCTACTGAAAGTACTGTGCCCTCATGTTAAGCGTGTAGTGCAGAAGTGTTAGCAGAATAACTATTCTGCTAATATTAGCAGAATAGACCGACTGTATATATTGATGTTGTCCAACCTTGCCATATTTGTTTTGTTGTTCGTTGGTTCTTATTGTAAGTGCATCTAGTGCCCCTTAGTGATTTTGGTGTATTGAAGACTTATAAGTTAAGGGACTGATGCGTTTGTGAGTGTACACAGGTCTATAAGTCTATGAGGAGTTTGATATTTACAGAGAAAGTCGACCCCTAAAAATGAAGTTCTTCGACTGAAGACTTTCGATTTCTGAAGACTTTTTGAAGACTTTGAAAGTGAAGAAATTAGTGTGATCCTGAAGACTTGGTATTCATTCGAGGAACATGAAGCGTGAAGACTTTTGTTTTCATAGTTTCATTCTCTCTTTCTTGAGTCATAGGAAACACCTTACTGTTAAAGGGGCTCGAGGAAACACTAAGAATTTTTTCCAAGTGATGCTCAACTCAAATCCCACACCTACCAATCCCTTCGAGTGAAGCCATTGGAAATCTCATACAGTCCAGTCATATTCTTCAGTGACAGAGACGAAGTTCTTCTGGTCTTTGAGGAATTTGCTCTGACTGAGGAGTTCGGGATTCGCCAGTGCAGATTGCCTACACAGTGAGGAACATGATAGCCCTGAGTAATTTGATACTCAAAATTCCGACCATTGTTGTGCTATGCGCCAGCTGTCCCAAAATATCTACCCACCTAACGGTCATATCATTGAAGGGCATTTATGTATTATCATGTCGGGCTGCTACCTAGGCTATAAATAGCTGCCCCCTACAACCACTAGCTGGTTGGCTGCTCCGAGAGAAACTGACACTTGTCATTTGATTGCATCCCATCCTCCGAAGACTTTGAGTGAAAATCATCAAGTGAGGAAAACCCAAACCCAAACACCTACCAACCCAAAGTGATTGAGCATCACTGAAGAAATTGATCATGCGTGGATCCGACACTTGTTACCTTTGAAGACTGTGCATCTTCCAGACGGTTAGGCGTCATGGTCTAGAGCATTCAAGAGGAAATTGTGGATCGCCGAGTGACCGAGTCTGTGAAGGTTTGGAAGTCACCTGAAGACTTACCATGAGTGATTGGGCGAGGTCTGTGTGACCTTAGCTCAAGGGGAATATGGTGAGGACTAAGTGTCCTGAGCTGCGTGTTCAGGACTGGGTGTCTGGGACTGTGTGTCCTCAGGTTTAAATACCTAGCCGCCCTAACCAGACGTACAACTGTCACAACAGTTGGAACTGGTTTACCAAATCATTGTCTTCACTGAGCTAACTAGTTCCATTTCCTCAACCCTTCCATTTCCTCATTTATGTGTTGTGTGCTTATTCATATCTGTTTGAAGACTTTGACTGAAGACTTTCTCTATTTCCTCGGCTCAATTTCTTTAGTCTGTCCGTCTTCATTCTGTTTATCCCGTGTTTACGCTTTCTGTACTCTGTGCTTATTTTCATTTCATCATAAAGACCATGCTCATGTTCTATTATGTTTACTTCTAAGTACTTATTCCGCTGGAAGTAGTTCTTCACTCAGGAATTTCCTCACCCTTGAATTCCTTAGTGAAGAATTCATAAAAATCGCCTATTCACCCCCCTCTAGTCGATATAACGCACTTTCAATTGGTATCAGAGCAAGGTACTCCCTTGTTCTGTGTGATTTTGGTTTAACCGCCTGGAGTTTTAGTTATGTCGACCGCAGGTATGATCAAGGTTTCTGCTGGGTGTACTACCTTCGATGGGACGGACTACCCCTACTGGAAGAATAAGATGCGCATGCATCTTGAGGCAATTGGCAATGATCTCTGGTACATTGTGGAAAATGTCGTTCCCTCTGTCACTCCTACCATCAATGATGCTGATGTGAAGATATTCAGGCAACTCGGCTCTCAAGTGAAGAACATCATATGTGTCCATCTGAGCAAAGGGCAGTATGGCAGAGTGAGTGCTTTGGAGACGACAAAGCTTATCTAGGACAGGCTGTCCAAGGTCAATGAGGGAGTCTCAACACAACGTGACTCTTGAGTTGACATTCTTCGCAATCTCTTCAACCGCTTCAAAAGACTCGACAATGAAAATGTTCAGCAAACCTTCGATCGCCTCACTGACATCTCAAATGAGCTTCAAGCACTTGGTGCCATTGATATCACCGACCATGAGGTGGTGAAGAAATTGCTGAGATCACTTGATTCCTCATTTGATACCTTGGCATTGATGATACAAAAACGTGGAGACTATAAGTCACTTGATCCCGCTGATATCCTCGAGAGACTAAACACTCATGAGCTCCAGCTTGCTGAGAAGAGAGATCTCTATGGACCAAGTTATGGTAGATCACGGGCTCTCAAGGCCAAGGCAGTGTCTGAATCTGAAGGTGAAGATTCTGGCAGCAGCCTTGGTGACCCTGAAGAACTGAGCCAGGAGCTAGCAATGCTCGTGAGGAAGTGATATTTACTACACAACCTTCTTCTTGTAGACGTTGTTGGGCCTCCAAGTACAGAGGTTTGTAGGACAGTAGCAAAGTTCCCTCAAGTGGATGACCTAAGGTTTATCAATCCGTAGGAGGCGTAGGATAAAGATGGTCTCTCTCAAGCAACCCTGCAACCAAATAACAAAGAGTCCCTTGTGTCCCCAACACACCCAATACAATGGTAGATTGTATAGGTGCACTAGTTCGGCGAAGAGATGGTGATACAAGTGGTATATGGATAGTAGATAAAGGTTTTTGTAATCTGAAAATATAAAAACAGCAAGGTAACTAATGATAAAAGTGAGCGTAAACGGTATTGCAATGCTAGTAAACAAGGCCTAGGGTTCATAGTTTCACTAGTGCAAGTTCTCTCAACAATAATAACATAATTGGATCACATAACTATCCCTCAACATGCAACAAAGAGTCACTCCAAAGTCACTAATAGCGGAGAAAGAACGAAGAGATTATGGTAGGGTACGAAACCACCTCAAAGTTATTCTTTCCAATCAATCCGTTGGGCTATTCATGTAAGTGTCACAAACAGCCCTAGAGTTCGTACTAGAATAACACCTTAGACACAAATCAACCAAAACCCTAATATCACCTAGATACTCCAATGTCACCTCAAGTATCCGTGGGTATGATTATACGATATGCATCACACAATCTCATATTCATCTATTCAAACAACACATAGAACCTCAAAGAGTGCCCCAAAGTTTCTACCGGAGAGTCAAGACGAAAACGTGTGCCAACCCCTATGCATAGGTTCATGGGCGGAACCCGCAAGTTGATCACCAAAACGTACATCAAGTGGATCAATAGAATACCCCATTGTCACCACAAGTATCCCATGCAAGACATACATCAAGTGTTCTCAAATCCTTAAAGACTCAATCCGATAAGATAACTTCAAAGGGAAAACTCAATCCATTACAAGAGAGTAGAGGGGGGAAACATCATAAGATCCAACTATAATAGCAAAGTGTAACACCCTCGATGTGACTATATCTCCCACGTGTCGAGGCACGACTTAGAGGCATAATCGCATTGAAGGCATATGTCGCAAGTGAGGTAATCTTCACACAACCCATGTAATACATAAGGGAAAAGATACATAGTTGGCTTACAATCGCCACTTCACACAAATACATGAATAAAGCATTACATCATTCAATTACACTCAAGGTCCGACTACGGAACCAAAATAAAAGAAGAACCCCAAATGCGACAAAGGTCCCCGATCGACCCCAACTGGACTCCACTACTGATCAACTAGAACGAAACAACACAAATGAACAAGGTCTTCAACGAGCTCCTCCTGAGCTTGGTTGCGTCATCTGCTCGGACTCATCGGCACCTGCAAGCTGGTTTTGGAAGTATCTGTGAGCCACGGGGACTCAGCAATCTCGCACCCTCGCGATCAAGACTATTTAAGCTTATGGGTAAGGTAAAGGTATGAGGTGGAGCTGCAGCAAGCGACTAGCATATATGGTGGCTAACCTATTCGCAAATGAGAGCGAGAAGAGAAGGCAAGGCACGGTCGATAAAAGTATGATCAAGAAGTGATCCTAGGCTACCTACGTCAAGCATAACTCCAACAACCGTGTTCACTTCCCGGACTCCGCCGGAAAGAGACCATCACGGTTACACACGCGGTTGATTCATTTTAATTAAGGTCAAGTTTAGGTTTTCTACAACCGGACGTTAACAAATTCCCATCTGCCCATAACCGCGGGCACGGCTTTCGAAAGATCAAATCCCTACAGGGGTGTCCCAACTTAGCCCATGACAAGCTCTCACGGTCAACGAAGGAATAGACCTCCACCCGAGACGTTCCGATCAGACTCGGTATCCCAGTACAACAAGACATTTCGACAGGGTAAAACTAAACCAGCAACACCGCCCGATGCGCCGACATCCTGATGGGAGCTGCACATATCTCGTTCTCAGGGCAACACCGGATGAGCTCTCCGTACAACTAAAACCAGCCCTCAAGTTTCCCCGAGGTGGCGCTGCAAAGGACTCTAGTTCGGACCAACACTTAGACAAGCACTGGCCCGGGGGGGGGGGGGGTTAAAATAAAGATGACCCTCGGGATGCGTGACTCCCAAGGGAAAAAGGCTAGGTGGCAAATGGTAAAACCAATGTTGGGCATTGCTGGCAAAGCTTTACTTAAGGCGAACTGTCAAGGGGTTCCCATTATAGCCCAACCGCGTAAGGGACGCAAAATCCGGGAACATAACACCGATATGACGGAAAACTAGGGCGGCAAGAGTGGAACAAAAACACCAGGCATAAGGACGAGCCTTCCACCCTTTACGAAGTATATAGATGCATTAATTAAATAAGATATATTGTGATATCCCAACAAGTAACCAATGTTCCAACAAGGAACAACATCTCCATGTTCCAACAAGGAACAAACTTCAATCTTCACCTGCAACTAACAACGCTATAAGAGGGGCTGAGCAATGCGGTAACATAGCCAATCAACGGTTTGCTAGGACATAGGAGGGTTAGGGGCTGAACATGGCAATTTGGGAGGCTGACAAGCAAGTGGTAGGCATCGTAGCAATGGCATAGCAAAAGAGCGAGCAAACTAGCATAGCAAAGATAGTAGTGATTTCGAGGGTATGATCATCTTGCCTGAAATCCCGCAAGGAAGAAGAACGAGTCCATGAAGAAGACAAACAGACGTAGACGAACGGATCCTCACAACACGACGTTATCGGAACCAACCCGAAGAAGCAATCACCGGAAAAGAAGCACACAACATAGTAAACAACCAACACATCAACATGGCATGATGCACAAACGAGTATGATGCATGTCCGGTTTAATGAAGCATGGCATGGCATGGCAAAGAGCACAAGCAATCCTACAAATTAAGTGGAGCTCAATATGCATCGGGATGCATATTGAAAAAAACACCACATCAATTATTTAGTTCACTCTCGTTTATGTACCCAACAATATTAAATGTTGTTAAACATGGTGAGAGGGGAAACATGATGAAACTATCTAATCCAGGCAAGTTTAAATGAGACCGGAAGCAACGAACAACAATTCCGGAAAATCCTCATGTGCAAATATTAGGTTTGGTCCTGATCTGTCCTAAACACAATTTTAGAGTTGTTAAACATGCAAGATGAGGCCACCACGTTAAACTAGGCAAAATCCTACCCCATTTACATATAAAGTTTATTATAATCGGAGTTACAGTTATCAAGTTATGAGTTAAATCATTTTAGCATGGCATAGAGGCAAATATACGCAAACAGCATTTTAAACATGGGTGAAAGTTGGATATTATTACTCTACACAAAATTTTAAGCAAGTTTCATATATTAAGTTTTTTAATATGATGCACCGTTAATTAGTTATTAAATGCATGAAGTATAGGGGGTTTTCTGTAAATCTGGAAATCTCTGGATAATTGGACAAATCCACTCCGCGGAAAAAAATGTGACATGGGCCGATTCTGGGGTAGCCCAACAGGCACAGGGGAGAAGGGGCGCTGGGGTCGGCTCACCCTGGGCCATAGCCCGGTCGGAGGGGAGGGAGGCAGGCCGCGGTGGGCATAGCAGGCTGAGGCCCAACCGGATGTATGCAGGCCGAGCGACCTGGCACGGGAGGCCAAACGAGGCCGGGTCAACACAGGGGCGCTCGTCCCCTTCCCTGGTTCGAGCGAAGCAGAGGACGTGGGGGAACGGCGGCAAGGCAGCAGCAGAGGGCGGCACGGCTCCGGGCGGTGCAGGTAGCAGACGAGGCGGATCCGACTGGCCAGCGCCGGATCAGGGCAACGGCGGCGCGGTGGAGCTCAGGGGCGGCGGAGCTCGACGTGGAGGCCTGCGGTGGCTTCCATGGCGCGGGAGCACCTGTGCAGAGAAGAGAGAGGTCGGATGAGAGGCAGAGGAAGCCACGGGAGGGAGGAGGAACAAGGGAGAGAGCGACGGCGCTCATCTGCTGGTTCAGCGGCGGCGGCGGGGCGCTGAGCTGCCTGCTCGGGAACGAGCACAGGAGGCAGGGAGCTGGGCGCTGCGGGAACGAGAGGAGAGGTGCTCGGGCACCTCTTGTTCGGGCGCGGGGGTCGCGAGGACGAAGAACGGCGAGGGCAGCGGGGAGCTGCTGGTGGCGCCAGGCGAGGGGTCTGGTGGCTGCCCTGGTTGGATCGGTGTGGATCGAGGGGAGGACGGTGGTTGGTCTGATGGGGAAAATGAGGAAGGAGGTGGGTGGATGTGGTTGGCTAGGCGCGGAAAACAAAGGTGCGGCGGATGGGAAGGACGAATGGGACAAGGCTAGGGTTTCATCTATTTATATAGCAACGAGGATTTGGTTAGGGGCTACCTAGTCCCTCCGATCGTAATCGGACGATCGCGGAAAAAATAGCTAGGGAGTCCAAATGAGAAAACAGTGACGTTTTGTAGACGTTTGGGGATGTTCCGGACACAGCGGTGGCGACAGCCCGGGTCGGGTCCGGGACAACTTTCGGACGCGCGCGAGGGGGGCTGCGGGCTGACGAGAGGGGTTAGGTAGGGCCTGGCGATAGATAGTGATCTGTGTAGACGGTCTCAAGCTGAGAGAAGAGAAGAGAGGGCGGCCCGGCGACTATTTCCGGAGACCGAAAACGTCCGTCGTTAGACCGGCTACTATTGCCGCTATATTTATCCGTTGGGGCGTCAAGCGAACTCCGATTGCGATGAAACTTGACAGGCGGTCTGTCTACACTATAATAAGACCGCACACCAAATTTCAACCCAATCCGAGAACATTTTCCGGCCACTTATAAAATACTATTTCGGACATGCCGCGGGCGCGTGCAAGTGTGTCTGGGCTCAGAACAGACAACGGAGAGAATGAGGAGACCGGGATAGATGCAAGTTTTTAAAACATGATGATGCAATGCATATGATGACATGACAAGATGCAACACACAAGCAAATGACATGGCAACGCCGGCGAATAAGCGGAGGACACCTGGCACATTGGTCTCGGGGCGTTACAACACTCCACCACTACGAGAGGATCTCGTCCCGAGATCTAGAATGGCACCGGGGGAAGACGGAAGAGAAAAGAGAAGAGGTAAAACAAATTGCTTCATTGACAAACGAGTGAAACCACAACCTTGAGAGGTTGAATACATTCGAGACAGAATTCAACGAAGGTGAACAAGGTCGAAAACACTCCGTTAGAAACGAGGGACAAAGAGCATTGCGAAAGCTTGAGGTTGAAGGGAAGATATATATCGAAAAACACTCCGGTTACGGAAGGGGATCAAGGAAAAACCAAAATTCGGGTAGCACTCTGGTTGGAAAGAAAAATAATTGAATAAGGTCTTGATAAGATGAGAAGATATTTGATGAAATCGCAACACCCTGCCACCGGAACTATTGAATGAATGGAACAAGTGGTAAGAAAGATCTCAGACAGCACTCCGGTTGAGAAGGGAGTCAAAATTGATAATATGAGAGAGCTCGAATGAAAAACACGACACTCCGGTTGAGAAAGGAATGCAAGACTTGAGAAGGTGAAAAGAACTGAACAAAGGGGCACAATACTCCGGTTAAGCAAGATAGGGAAGGAATAAGAGTGATATAATTTGGACAGCACTCCGTCTGTAAATGGAAGGAATTGAACTTGACAAGATGAGAGGATACTTGTAAAGAGGACACAACACTCAGATAAAAGTATAGGCATGGAAAGATCATGATCTTTGACAAAACGAGATGATGGGTTGAAAAGATGAACATCACAATGCCTCCGGAACAAAAGTAAGAATGGAATGGAGTGAACGAAGGAAAACAATAACTTGAGAGAGCACGGTTACAACAGAAGCTAGAACGGAGTTGTTGGAAAAACCACCAACGAAAAGAATAAGGTTGATATGGTCTTACGGAATACATCTCAAATTATGAGGTGACAACCTGCCACTAACGGGAAAAGAATTGGATTGATAGGAACAAGGAGTCGAGAAGGCTATATCACCGGGAGGATAAAAGAAGAACTTGGGTCATTTATAAACACCATAGATAGCAACAATCCTTAGGGAAGTCTTTAGGTGAAATATAACCCAAGATAGCTGCAATGACGAGATTGATGGATTTAAAATATCTCATTCATGACAACATGTTAATCAAGAAGCATGAACTCAAATATCAAGAATGACATAATACCACCTCCGATAATATGGTAGAAAGAATTGCACTCCGGATTGCAAGATGAAGAAACTTGAGCTCCTTAGAAAAGAATCTCAATGAACACTTCGAGAAGGAATTAAATCCTTGAAGAACCATCATGTAGAGCCTCCATGAAGAACTCCGGTAAACAAAAGGATGAACAAACGGAAGGCAAAAGAAGTTGAAAACACAAGGTGAATCCTTGCAATGATTTAGATGGACCTCTGTGGAGATGTAATTGTGAAAGCTTGGAATTCTTGGGAAAGAAAGATAAAGCGTCTCGAACCAAGAATGTGATATGATGCACCTCCAGAATAAGGAATTAAATCACTTGGATGGAACAAGAGTAAGAATTACATTATGCTTATCCTTCACCAATTTAAATTGATGACAATCAACGGATTTGGCATATAACTTATTCTCGTAGAAAAGATTAAAAGAGATATAACACAAACTTGAGAACGTCTTCAACGAACCACCGGTAGGATTGGAACAACAAATGAATTGATATGATGAACAAGGAAGAGAGATCTTGAAAGAACCATCGTAAGAATTGAAAAGAACGATTAAAACATGAAGGCACACCGGGAAGAATTAGCAATCGAACGAAGATGCTTGAGAGAATTTAGACCCAACTGAAACGAAGAGATCACGCGCTAATTAAAGAATATTGAATGATGCACCGGTGAGATTTGAGGATGACAACTGAAAACTGAGAATTAATAAATCTTAGATGATGGGCTCCGGATGAACAAACTGAGAATACTCTCGAATTGCTCCGGAAGGGTAAAAAGAATTCTCACAATCAAACAATTATGAGAGGATGGCAACAAGCTAGCACCATGAATCTTGAAGAGAATGGAGCAAGATTAAAGAGAAACTCTTCTTCGGTCTTCAAATGATGAGAATGACGACAAGAAACACCACCAATAATTATTGAGGCACTCCGGAATAAAGAAGAATAGAAAAGTTGAACCAACGATGAAAAGAATTTGAAAGATCTTGGAGAAAAAAGCATTTGACTGATGATAATTCATTCTTACGTCAAACTTGGAAAAGAATTTGATAATAACTCCGGAAATAAGAGGAGTCAGGTAAGATCCTGGGAAAAGACCTGTGGGTTAGGGCCCACTCAAGAGAAACACCGTTGAAATGATTTAAAAGAGAGGTTGCACCGGTTGAATTAAGTGACTTGAATGAGGGAACATCCTCGAAAGAACTTGAACGAAAGTAGAGTGGAAACACGAATCTTCGAGATATCTTGAGCACTCCGGAACAATTGAATAGAGAGAAATTAATTATTAAGAGGTGCACCGGTATGGAAAGGCATTGAAATGAGGAAAGGGTAAGATCAACAACGCTTGACTTGAAACCACCGGAGAAGAAAGAGAATGAACAATGATGAACTTGAGGCTCCGTTAGAATCTTCATGAGAATCACTGGATAAGAATATGAAGGAAAAATAATGGAGAGGCTTCTCATCAATAAGATGATACTAGATTAAGAAATCTGAATCCTTGGAGAAAAACAAAGGGAGGGAGGGCGGGAAAAAACAAAGGCAACATGGAGATGGATGAAACAAACACCGTTGAGAAGAACTGATAATTGATCTTGCGGATGTTGAAATGATCGGATCCACTTGAAGAGAAACACGCCGGTTGAAAAGGATTGACAACACAATCTCGATGATCAAGAGGGATTAGTATTCATATCGGAGTATGAAAAACACCATTTAGGAAAGGTATGGAATCAACATTTGACTTCAAAGCAACTCGAATACCACAACTCAAAACAAAAACAAAGGATTGGCTTGCAGAATAAACCGGAACAAACATATGATAGAGATTTCGTCCGAAGTTTTCGTGGTGGGACCTACACGGGCTCGATCGTACAACACCATCATGTACAAGGCAGTGCACATGACATACGAAGCGTCCCCGAGTCAGCATAGCCAAGGACTCTTTACGATGCAATGAGACCACTGTAAAATCGACCGTGAATAGGCGAACCACTAGACGTCGAACCCCAATTTCATATCATACATCTGCCGGAAGGATATCCTAAGAGCTATTTGAATTCCCACCTATGAAACTCCCGAAACTTTCCGGTTATGCAATCAGGTGTTGGGGATACAGGGGAAGCATAATATCTCACCCAAGCTAGCAAATCCTACATCCAGCTGTATCCATCCTTCAACACATAACCAAGAAACCTTCGGAAACCATCTACCTCAACCTTCGAAAAGCATCCGTTATACAAGTTATGGCGATACTCCCAAACTCCCGCCCCAGTACTGGGTGGCGTCGAGGTTATCTCACCAACGAACTGCATAAAAGAGATTTTCGATGTCGCGCACATATCTCAAGTATACCAGAATTGCAACAATAAAATTATGATGACAACACCTCAGAGCTCAACTCCCCGGGACACTTCCACTAAACCCCTGACAGGAGGCACCAAGACAGTATTCTCATCATAAGCCATCGGAACAAAACCAAGATACTCGCGTGATCCTAAATTTTTTTTAGTGAAATTTGAGAAGAGAAGAGTCAAAACTCTACGTCAGGACTCACCAGAGCGACAAAGGGACTGGGGAGTAAAAAGAATTCCTAAGCTCTCCGATATATAATTCCTAAGGACTCAAAACATTTTTTTCTAGACACAACTCGACTGCTAAAAACGATCAAGCAATGGGGGCTCCTAAGGTCGGGGAAGGCTCTGATTACCAACTTGTAACACCCTCGATGCGACTATATCTCCCACGTGTCGAGGCACGACTTAGAGGCATAATCACATTGAAGGCATATGTCGCAAGTGAGGTAATCTTCACACAACCCATGTAATACATAAGGGAAAAGATACATAGTTGGCTTACAATCGCCACTTCACACAAATACATGAATAAAGCATTACATCATTCAATTACACTCAAGGTCCGACTACGGAACCAAAATAAAAGAAGAACCCCAAATGCGACAAAGGTCCCTGATCGACCCCAACTGGACTCCACTACTGATCAACTAGAACGAAACAACACAAATGAACAAGGTCTTCAACGAGCTCCTCCTGAGCTTGGTTGCGTCATCTGCTCGGACTCATCGGCACCTGCAAGCTGGTTTTGGAAGTATCTGTGAGCCACGGGGACTCAGCAATCTCGCACCCTCGCGATCAAGACTATTTAAGCTTATGGGTAAGGTAAAGGTATGAGGTGGAGCTGCAGCAAGCGACTAGCATATATGGTGGCTAACCTATTCGCAAATGAGAGCGAGAAGAGAAGGCAAGGCACGGTCGATAAAAGTATGATCAAGAAGTGATCCTAGGCTACCTACGTCAAGCATAACTCCAACAACCGTGTTCACTTCCCGGACTCCGCCGGAAAGAGACCATCACGGTTACACACGCGGTTGATTCATTTTAATTAAGGTCAAGTTTAGGTTTTCTACAACCGGACGTTAACAAATTCCCATCTGTCCATAACCGCGGGCACGGCTTTCGAAAGATCAAATCCCTGCAGGGGTGTCCCAACTTAGCCCATGACAAGCTCTCACGGTCAACGAAGGAATAGACCTCCACCCGAGACGTTCCGATCAGACTCGGTATCCCAGTACAACAAGACATTTCGACAGGGTAAAACTAAACCAGCAACACCGCCCGATGCGCCGACATCCTGATGGGAGCTGCACATATCTCGTTCTCAGGGCAACACCGGATGAGCTCTCCGTACAACTAAAACCAGCCCTCAAGTTTCCCCGAGGTGGCGCTGCAAAGGACTCTAGTTCGGACCAACACTTAGATAAGCACTGGCCCGGGGGGGTTAAAATAAAGATGACCCTCGGGATGCGCGACTCCCAAGGGAAAAAGGCTAGGTGGCAAATGGTAAAACCAATGTTGGGCATTGCTGGCAAAGCTTTACTTAAGGCGAACTGTCAAGGGGTTCCCATTATAGCCCAACCGCGTAAGGGACGCAAAATCCGGGAACATAACACCGATATGACGGAAAACTAGGGCGGCAAGAGTGGAATAAAACACCAGGCATAAGGCCGAGCCTTCCACCCTTGACCAACTATATAGATGCATTAATTAAATAAGATATATTGTGATATCCCAACAAGTAACCAATGTTCCAACAAGGAACAACATCTCCATGTTCCAACAAGGAACAAACTTCAATCTTCACCTGCAACTAACAACGCTATAAGAGGGGCTGAGCAAAGCGGTAACATAGCCAATCAACGGTTTGCTAGGACATAGGAGGGTTAGGGGCTGAACATGGCAATTTGGGAGGCTGACAAGCAAGTGGTAGGCATCGTAGCAATGGCATAGCAAAAGAGCGAGCAAACTAGCATAGCAAAGATAGTAGTGATTTCGAGGGTATGATCATCTTGTCTGAAATCCCGCAAGGAAGAAGAACGAGTCCATGAAGAAGACAAACGGACGTAGACGGACGGATCCTCACAACACGACATTATCGGAACCAACCCGAAGAAGCAATCACCGGAAAAGAAGCACACAACATAGTAAACAACCAACACATCAACATGGCATGATGCACAAACGAGTATGATGCATGTCCGGTTTAATGAAGCATGGCATGGCATGGCAAAGAGCACAAGCAATCCTACAAATTAAGTGGAGCTCAATATGCATCGGGATGCATATTGAAAAAAACACCACATCAATTATTTAGTTCACTCTCGTTTATGTACCCAACAATATTAAATGTTGTTAAACATGGCGAGAGGGGAAACATGATGAAACTATCTAATCCAGGCAAGTTTAAATGAGGCCGGAAGCAACGAACAACAATTCCGGAAAATCCTCATGTGCAAATATTAGGTTTGGTCCTGATCTGTCCTAAACACAATTTTAGAGTTGTTAAACATGCAAGATGAGGCCACCACGTTAAACTAGGCAAAATCCTACCCCATTTACATATAAAGTTTATTATAATCGGAGTTACGGTTATCAAGTTATGAGTTAAATCATTTTAGCATGGCATAGAGGCAAATATATGCAAACAACATTTTAAACATGGGTGAAAGTTGGATATTATTACTCTACACAAAATTTTAAGCAAGTTTCATATATTAAGTTTTTTAATATGATGCACCGTTAATTAGTTATTAAATGCATGAAGTATAGGGGATTTTCTGTAAATCTGTAAATCTCTGGATAATTGGACAAATCCACTCCGCGGAAAAAAATGTGACATGGGCCGATTCTGGGGTAGCCCAACAGGCACAGGGGAGAAGGGGCGCTAGGGTCGGCTCACCCTGGGCCATAGCCCGGTCGGAGGGGAGGGAGGCAGGCCGCGGTGGGCGTAGCAGGCTGAGGCCCAACCGGATGTATGCAGGCCGAGCGACCTGGCACGGGAGGCCAAACGAGGCCGGGTCAACGCAGGGGCGCTCATCCCCTTCCCTGGTTCGAGCGAAGCAGAGGACGTGGGGGAACGGTGGCAAGGCAGCAGCGGAGGGAGGCACGGCTCCGGGCGGTGCAGGTACCAGACGAGGCGGATCCGACTGGCCGGCGCCGGATCCAGGCAACGGCGGCGCGGTGGAGCTCAGGGGCGGCGGAGCTTGACGTGGAGGCCTGCGGTGGCTTCCATGGCGCGGGGAGCACCTGTGCAGAGAAGAGAGAGGTCGGATGAGAGGCAGAGGAAGCCACGGGAGGGAGGAGGAACAAGGGAGAGAGCGACGACGCTCATCTGCTGGTTCAGCGGCGGTGGCGGGGCGCTGAGCTGCCTGCTCGGGAACGAGCACGGGGGGCAGGGAGCTGGGCGCTGCGGGAACGAGAGGAGAGGTGCTCGGGCACCTCTTGTTCGGGCACGGGGGTCGCGAGGACGAAGAACGGCGAGGGCAGCGGGGAGCTGCTGGTGGCGCCAGGCGAGGGGTCTGGTGGCTGCCCTGGTTGGATCGGTGTGGATCGAGGGGAGGACGGTGGTTGGTCTGATGGGGAAAAATGAGGAAGGAGGTGGGTGGATGTGGTTGGCTAGGCGCGGAAAACAAAAGTGCGGCGGATGGGAAGGACGGATGGGACAAGGCTAGGGTTTCATCTATTTATATAGCAACGAGGATTTGGTTAGGGGCTACCTAGTCCCTCCGATCGTAATCGGACGATCGCGGAAAAAAAATAGCTAGGGAGTCCAAATGAGAAAACGGTGACGTTTTATAGACGTTTGGGGATGTTCCGGACACAGCGGTGGCGACAGCCCGAGTCGGGTCCGGGACAACTTTCGGACGCGCGCGAGGGGGGCTGCGGGCTGACGAGAGGGGTTAGGTAGGGCCTGGCGATAGATAGTGATCTTTGTAGACGGTCTCGAGCTGAGAGAAGAGAAGAGAGGGCGGCCCGGCGACTATTTCCGGAGACCGAAAACGTCCGTCGTTAGACCGGCTACTATTGCCGCTATATTTATCCGTTGGGGCGTCAAACGAACTCCGATTGCGATGAAACTTGACAGGCGGTCTGTCTACACTATAATAAGACCGCACACCAAATTTCAACCCAATCCGAGAACATTTTCCGGCCACTTATAAAATACTATTTCGGACATGCCGCGGGCGCGTGCAAGTGTGTCTGGGCTCAGAACGGACAATGGAGAGAACGAGGAGACCGGGATAGATGCAAGTTTTTAAAACATGATGATGCAATGCATATGATGACATGACAAGATGCAAAACGCAAGCAAATGACATGGCAACGCCGGCGAATAAGCGGAGGACACCTGGCACATCGGTCTCGGGGCGTTACACAAAGCTCATGATACATCAAGATTGTACCACCTCAAGAACACAAGAGAGAGAGATCAAACACATAGCTACTAGTACATACCCTAGTCCCGAGGGTGGACTACTCCCTCCTCGTCATGGAGAGCGCCGGGATGATGAAGATGGACACCGGAGAGGGATTGCCCCCTCCGGCAGGGTGCCGGAACGGGTCTAGATTGGTTTTTGGTGGCTACGGAGGCTTCTGGCGGTGGAACTCCCGATCTATTGTGTCCCCTAATCGTTTTAGGGTATATGGGTATATATAGGAGGAAGAAGTATGTCAGGGGAGCCACGAGCCCCCTACCTCGTGGCTTCCCCGAAGCTTCCTTAACGTGGACTCCAAGTCTTGCGGGTTGCTTTCCTTCCAAAAATAACTTCTCCAGAAGGTTTCATTCCGTTTCGGCTCCGTTTGATATTCCTTTCTTCGAAACACTGAAACAAGAGAAAAAACAGAAACTGGCACTGGGCTCTGGGTCAATAGGTTAGTCCCAAAAATAATATAAAAGTGTTTAATAAAGCCCATAAACATCCAAAACACATAATATAATAGCATGGAACGATCAAAAATTATAGATACGTTGGAGACGTATCAGCATCCCCAAGCTTAATTCCTGCTCGTCCTCGAGTAGGTAAATGATAAAAACAGAATTTTTGATGTGGAATGCTAGCTAACATATTTATCCAATTAATTCTTCTTTATTGTGGCAAGAATATTCAGATCCATAAGATTCAAGACAAAAGTTTAATATTGACATAAAAATAATAATACTTCAAGCATACTAACTAAGCAATCATGTCTTCTCAAAATAACATGGCTAAAGAAAGCTATCCCTACAAAATCATATAGTCTGGCTAGGCTCCATCTTCACCACACAAAGTATTTAAATCATGCACAACCCCGATGACAAGCCAAGCAATTGTTTCATACTTTTGATGTTCTCAAACTTTTTCAATCTTCATGCAATATATGAGTGTGAGCCATGGATATAACACTATAGGTGGAATAGAATGGTGGTTGTGGAGAAGACAAAAAGGAGAAGATAGTCTCACATCAACTAGGCGTATCAATGGGCTATGGAGATGCCCATTAATAGATATCAATGCGAGTGAGTAGGGATTGCCATGCAACGGATGCACTAGAGCTATAAGTGTATGAAACCTCAACAAAAGAAACTAGTGGGTGTGCATCCAACTCGCTTGCTCACGAAGACCTAGGGCATTTTGAGGAAGCCCATCATTGGAATATGCAAGCCAAGTTCTATAATGAAAATTTCCCACTAGTATATGAAAGTAACAACATAAGAGACTCTCTATCATGAAGATCATGGTGCTACTTTGAAGCACAAGTGTGGTAAAATGATAGTAGCATTGCCCCTTCTCTCTTTTTCTCTCATTTTTTTATTTGGGCCTTCTCCTTTTTATGGCCTCTTTTCTCTTTTTTTATTTGGGCTTCTTTGGTCTCTTTTATTTATTTATTTTCGTCCGAAGTCTCATCCTGACTTGTGGGGGAATCATAGTCTCCATCATCCTTTCCTCATTGGGACAATCCTCTAATAATGATGATCATCACACTTTTGTTTACTTACAACTCAAGAATTACAACTCGATACTTAGAACAAGATATGACTCTATATGAATGCCTCCGGCGGTGTACCGGGATGTGCAATGACTCATGAGTGACATGTATGAAAGAATTATGAATGGTGGTTTTGCCATAAATACGATGTCAACTACATGATCATGCAAAGCAATATTACAATGATGGAGCGTGTCATAATAAATGGAATGGTGGAAAGTTGCATGGCAATATATCTTGGAATGGCTATGGAAATGCCATAATAGGTAGGTATGGTGGCTGTTTTGAGGAAGGTATATGGTGGGTTTATGATACCGGTGAAAGGTGCCCGGTATTAGAGAGGCTAGCAATGGTGGAAGGGTGAGAGTGCGTATAATCCATGGACTCAACATTAGTCATAAAGAACTCACATACTTATTGCAAAAATCTATTAGTTATCGAAACAAAGTACTACGTGCATGCTCCTAGGGGATATATTGGTAGGAAAAGACCATCGCTTGTCCCCGACCTCCACTCATAAGGAAGACAATCAATAAATAAATCATGCTCTGTCTTCATCACATAACGTTTCACCATACGTGCATGCTACGGGAATCACAAACTTCAACACAAGTATTTCTCAAATTCACAACTAGCATGACTCTAATATTACCATCCTCATATCTCAAAACAATCATCAAGTATCAAACTTCTCATAGTATTCAATGCACTTTATATGAAAGTTTTTATTATATCCTTCTTGAATGCACATCATATTAGGACTAGTTTCATAACCAAAGAAAACTACCATGCTGTTCTAAAGGCTCTCAAAATGATATAAGTGAAGCATGAGAGTTCATTAATTTCTATAAAATAAAACCACCACCGTGCTCAAAAAAAGATATAAGTGAAGCACTAGAGCAACAACAAACTACTCCAAAAGATATAAGTGAAGCTCAATGAGTAGTCGAATAATTATGCAACTATGCGAAGACTCTCTAACATTTAAGAATTTCAGATCTTGGTATTTTATCCAAACAACAAGCAAAACTAAATAAAATAAAATGACGCTCCAAGAAAAACACATATCATGTGGCGAATAAAAATATAGCTCCAAGTAAAGTCACCGATGAACAAAGACGAAAGAGGGGATGCCATCCGGGGCATCCACAAGCTTAGGATCTTGGTTGTCCTTCAATATTTTTTTTGGGTGCCTTGGGCATCCCCAAGATTAGGCTCTTGCCACTCCTTATTCCATAGTCCATCGAATCTTTACCCAAAACTTGAAAACTTCACAACACAAAACTTAACAGAAAACTTGTAAGCTCCGTTAGTATAAGAAAATAAATCACCACTTAGGTACTGTTGTGAACTCATTATAAATTCATATTGGTGTAATATCTACTGTATTCCAACTTATTTATGGTTCACACCCTCCGATACTACTCATAGATTCATCAAAATAAGCAAACAACACATCGAAAACAGAATCTATCAAAAACAGAATAGTCTGTAGTAATCTGGATCAAACGTATACTTTTGGAACCCCAAAAATTCTAAAATAAACTTCTGGTCCTGAGGAATTTATCTATTAATCATCTTAAAAAATAATTAACTAAATAGCACTCTCCAAATAAAAATGGAAGCAATTCTCGTGAGCGCTAAAGTTTGTGTTTTTTACAGCAAGATCGCAAAGACTTTCCCCAAGTCTTCCCAAAGGTTCTACTTGGCACAAACACATATTAAAGACATAAAACCACATCTAAAAATAGGCTAGATGAATTATTTATTACTAAACAGGAACAAAAAGCAAGGAACAAAAATAAAATTGGGTTGCCTACCAACAAGCGCTATCGTTTAACGCCCCTTGCTAGGCATGATGATTTCAATGATGCTCACATAAAAGATAAGAATTGTAACATAAAGAGAGCATCATGAAGAATATGACTAGCACATTTAAGTCTAACCCACTTCCTATGCATAGGGATTTTGTGAGCAAACAACTTGTGGGAACAAGAATCAACTTGCATAGGAAGGTAAAACAAGCATACCTTCAAAACTTTAAGCACATAGAGAGGAAACTTGGTATTATTGCAATTCCTACAAGCATATGTTCCTCCCTCATAATAATATTCAGTAGCATCATGAATGAATTCAACAATATAACCAGCACCTAAAGCATTCTTTTCATGATCTACAAGCATAGAAATTTTATTACTCTCTACATAAGCAAAATTCTTCTCATTCGGAATAGTGGGAGTATCATAAGAAACTCGAATACTATAAATTGTTTCCACATTAAAAGAGTAATGTTCAGAAAAGGGGTAACCATAATCACGACAAGTTTTATAAATATAATCACTACTTTTTATAGCATAAGTATCATCACAATAATCATCATAAGTAGGAGGCATGCTATCATCATAACAACTTTGCATATCAAAACATGGGAGGCTAAAAATATCATCATTATTAAACATAGCATCCCCAAGCTTGGGACAAACATTAATTGCAGCAAATATATTCTCAAAAACATCATCTTCATCAAACATAGCATCCCCAAGCTTGGGCCTTTTCATATCATAAGCATAATCACTCTCATCATTAATAGTATGGATAGCACCAATAGTATAGCAATTATCATATTCTTCCAAGCAAGTGCCAAAAAGATTTTCAAGATCATAAGAAGCATCATTATCTTCCACAATTATATTTTCATGAGGCACAATAGTAATAGGAGCAGCATTATTTGGGGGTGATATCTTTTTACATCTCTTCATTTTTCTTTTCTTCTTATTCACCACATCATGTGTGGGTTCAATCCTTTTTTTGGAGCTCCTTATTAATGAGATTGGTTGAATAGAAGGCTCCTCCTTGTTACCTGATTCGTCATAAGAAATAATAGGAGAATATTGGGAAGTCTCTTCCCTTTCATTAGTGTTCTCTTAATCTTCTATTTGCTTTCTTTTCTTTATGTAATTGGCAATATAAGGATTTTCAATGCAATTTACCGGACAATACATATAAATTTCCTCTAGATCAAAACCAGTAAGTTTATAACGGGCAAATTCTGGAAGATGCTTAGTTATACGTTTCATTTCTTCGTAACCCATAAGCAACCTAAGTTCATTATAATGTGCAAGGGAAATCAAGTCATCACAATTTTGGGACACGATAAGATCATGAAACAATTTGCATCGGATGGCTAAATGAGCCTGTTCATTGCAAAGTCCACAAGTACGGCCAAGAAAATTTAAATTTTCAGCACAATCATCTAGCCTTTCTTGAAACAATTTAGTTTCTATGTACTTAAGCCTCATGCAATATCTATCTTCCCTATTTGGTGTGTACTTACAAACCCAATGCACTCCACAAAAATTGACATGTTTATAGGAGACATTTTCATCATAACTAGTGCAAGCATCATTGGTACTATGGATATTCAAGGAGTTCATACTAACAACATTGCAATCATGCTCATCATTCAAAGATTTAGTGCCAAACATTTTAATGCATTCTTCTTCTAACACTTTGGCACAATTTTCCTTTCCATCATACTCATGAAAGATATTAAAAAGATGAAGCGTATGAGGCAAACTTAATTCCATTTTTTTGTAATTTTCTTTTGTAAACTAAACTAGTGCTAAAACAAGAAAAAAAAGATTCGATTGCAAGATCTAAAGATATACCTTCAAGTGCCCACCTCCCAGGAAACGGTGCCAGAAAAGAGCTTGATGTCTACTACACAACCTTCTTCTTGTAGACGTTGTTGGGCCTCCAAGTGCAGAGGTTTGTAGGACAGTAGCAAATTTCCCTCAAGTGGATGACCTAAGGTTTATCAATCCATAGGAGGCGTAGGATGAAGATGGTCTCTCTCAAGCAACCCTGCAACCAAATAACAAAGAGTCTCTTGTGTCCCCAACACACCCAATACAATGGTAGATTGTATAGGTGCACTAGTTCGGCGAAGAGATGGTGATACAAGTGGTATATGGATAGTAGATAAAGGTTTTTGTAATCTGAAAAATATAAAAACAGCAAGGTAACTAATGATAAAAGTGAGCGTAAACGGTATTGCAATGCTAGTAAACAAGGCCTAGGGTTCATAGTTTCACTAGTGCAAGTTCTCTCAACAATAATAACATAATTGGATCACATAACTATCCCTCAACATGCAACAAAGAGTCACTCCAAAGTCACTAATAGTGGAGAACGAACGAAGAGATTATGGTAGGGTACGAAACCACCTCAAAGTTATTCTTTCCAATCAATCCGTTGGGCTATTCCTATAAGTTTCACAAACAACCCAAGAATTCGTACTAGAATAACACCTTAGACACAAATCAACCAAAACCCTAATGTCACATAGATACTCCAAAGTCACCTCAAGTATCCGTGGGTATTATTATACGATATGCATCACACAATCTCAGATTCATCTATTCAACCAACACATAGAACCTCAAAGAGTGCCCCAAAGTTTGTACCGGAGAGTCAAGACGAAAACGTGTGCCAACCCCTATGCATAGGTTCATGGGCGGAACCTGCAAGTTGATCACCAAAACATACATCAAGTGGATCAATAGAATACCCCATTGTCACCACAAGTATCCCATGCAAGACATACATCAAGTGTTCTCAAATCCTTAAAGACACAATCCGATAAGATAACTTCAAAGGGAAAACTCAATCCATTACAAGAGAGTAGAGGGGGGGGCATCATAAGATCCAACTATAATAGCAAAGCTTGCGATACATCAAGATCGTACCATGTGAAGAACACGAGAGAGAGAGAGATCAAACACATAGCTACTGGTACATACCCTTAGCCCCGAGGGTGGACTACTCCCTCCTCGTCATGGAGAGCGCCAAGATGATGAAGATGGCCACCGGAGAGGGATTGCCCCCTCTGGCAGGGTGCCGAAACGGGTCTAGATTGGTTTTTGGTGTCTACGGAGGCTTCTGGCGGCGGAACTCCCGATCTATTGTGCCCCCCGATTGTTTTAGGGTATATGGGTATATATCGGAGGAAGAAGTACATCAGGGGAGCCACGAGGGGCCCACGAGGGTGGAGGGCGCGCCTAGGGAGGGGGGGGGGTGGGCGCGCCCCCTACCTCGTGGCTTCCTCGAAGATTCCTTGACGTGGACTCCAAGTTTCCCGGGTTGCTTTCCTTCCAAAAATAACTTCTCCAGAAGGTTTCATTCCATTTCGACTCCGTTTGATATTCCTTTTCTTCTAAACACTGAAACAAGGGGAAAACTGGAACTGGCACTGGGCTCTGGGTCAATAGGTTAGTCCCAAAAATAATATAAAAGTGTTTAATAAAGCCCATAAACATCCAAAACACATAATATAATAGCATGGAACAATCAAAAATTATAGATACGTTGGAGACGTATCAGGAAGTTCCAGAAGTTCTCAAGACGTGGTTGCTTTGGTAAATCCTCAAGAAGTGGTGACTTGAGATCAGATTCCTCATCCCATGATTACAAGAAGAGACTCTGTCACAAATGCAGGAAACCCGGACACTACATTCAAGATTGTCCTTAGTGGGAAAAGGAATCAAAGAAGAAGAAGTACAAGGATTACAATTCTAATGATTCAAAGAAGAAGAAGAAATCTTCAAAGTCCTCGTGATCAAAATCTTCAAGGTCCTCATCTCACAAGAAGAGAAGCTCCAAGAAGGCTCGGGCATTCATTGGCAAGGAAATGGACTCTGAGGCTGAATCTAAGGAAAATGAGGAAGAGGAGGAATCTGAGGAGTCAGACTCTGGTGTGGCGAGCCTAGCCCTCGCTACCACGTTCGTCAGCAAGTCCATCTTCAACTCTGAAGAAAAGGACCTTCCCAACACTACTGATGACGGCGATGAGGACTATGCTCCCACCTATTACTTCATGGCAAAAGGCTCAAAAGTACTCAAATATCCCTCCTCCAAATCTAGTGAGGATGAATCTAATGAAAACCTCAAACCCAGCTATTCTAAACTTGCTAAGATTGCTGTGAAACTGCAAAAGGCTCTGGAAAAGGTTCAAAACATGCTAGATAAAAGCGATGATATGTTGGGCGAGGAAATGGATCGCACTAAAATTTTGACTGAAAGTCTTCAAGGACTCCAGTCCAAGTTTGAAAATCTTCAAGGTCATCTTAACACTCTCCTATCTGATCATGAGAAGCTTTCTTATGAATTTCTTCAAAGAAAGCAAGATCTTGAGCAGTTAAGAGTGAGTTATGAAGATCTTTAGAAGGAGCGTCATTCATTACTTGCTCAACAGATCAGCGCTACTCAGGATGAATTTGTTCCTCCATGTTTGAGGTGCATTGAATGTGAAACTGCTAATTCTTCACCTGAATGCTCAAATACTTCCATTGCTACAAATTCTTCAACTGCCTCTGCTATCACTAATTCCTCATCTGAGGACATTGCGAGTATCACTAATGATGCAGGGCTGAAGGAATTGTATATGGCAGGCACGTACAAAAGCGTCAAAGGGCATCAGGTTCTTTGTGACGTGCTTAAAAAGCAGATCCTCGAGAGGAACCCTAGGAAAGAGGGTATTGCCTTTGAGAGGAAACTCAATGCTGATGGGACCTACTGGAAACCTGAGCAGTATCCCAAAACCTCATGGGTTGCTGCAAAGGGACCTTCAGTGGATCCGTCTACTTTATCTGGCTGTACATGTGAATCTTCATATTCTTCTGATGAGTCAATTGACTCCAAATATAAACTGTTCAAAAATCAGAATGGTGAAGTATTTGCTAGATATGTTGGCACTAACTGCAGGAACGTTTCTCCTATGAAGAAAATCTGGGTTCCCAAAAGGTGCCTTGAAAATCTTCAGGTGAATGTCATCATGACACTACCTGTGAAGAATAGGAACCCCAGATCAAATTCTTCATATGGACCAAATTCTTCATATGGATCCAAGTCCTCATATGGACCAAACTCCTCACGTGTATCAAATTCCTCAAAAGGATCAAAGTCCTCATATGAACATCATCATTCTAACCCGCCTGTTTCGCACGGAAGATCTAAGGATTATGGATATGTGCATTATTCTTCAAATCATTATGTTCATAAATCCTCGAAGAATTTCTCTGCTTACTCCTATGCTTACCCTAATCCTTCTTATGTGAAACAAAGTGGATTGGCATCTATGCCACCTTTCTCTTATGGAGCTCGAAGAATGATGAACTCTTTGCCACCCCTTTAGATGTGGGTGGTGAAGAATAAGAACTAATCTCTTATGCAGGGTCAGGTCTCCAAACGAACTTAATCGTCTGAGGAATTTGCTGGAGACCTGAATGTGCTTAAAAGGACACAAGCTAATCATGAAGAAATGAATTTTCATTTCTCACGTCCTTATACTGCTTTATCTGTTCTATTGCTTGATGAAATTGATCTGATGAAATTGATATCATATTCTTCAGTGATGAAGTAAATGAGTTCGTAAGTTGCACTAATTCATCTGCAAGATGATCAACCCAAAGCCACTGAGTGAGTCCTCGATAGTGGATGTACAAATCACATGACTGGTGACATGAGCTTATTGATGGACTCTACTTTATCTCCATCACATCTGAAGCATATCACCTATGCTGACAAAGACAAAAGCAAGGTATTGGGTCTAGGTAAGGTTGCAATCTCAAAGGATCGACACATGGGCAAAGTCATGCTTGTCGAGTCCTTAGGGTTCAACCTCATGTCTGTCTTAATGCTTTGTGATCTTGATATGGTTGTTGTCTTTGGCAAGTATCGTTGTGTTGTGATCATGGAAGCTGACAATTCCAAAGTCTTCAAAGCCTATAGGAGAGGAGATTTGTATATTGTTTATTTCTCTACAGGACCACAACCTGCTACTTGTCTACTTGCAAAAGCTTCAGAAGCCTGGCTATGGCATCAACGACTTGGTCATGCTGGCATGAGGAATCTGCACACGCTCACGAAGAAGAAGCATGTCATTGGCATTGAGAATATCAAATTCCTCAAGTATCACTTATGCAGAGCCAGTGAAGCTGGAAAGATGACCAAGGCCAAGCATCCAGCGAAGACTATCATGACTACTACTCGACCATTTGAATTGCTTCACATGGATCTCTTTGGCCGTACTCAATATGCCACATTTACTAATGCTGCATCCTTATATGGCTTTGTCATTGTTGATGATTATTCTCGATATACATGGGTGCATATCATCACTTACAAAACTGAAGTGCAGGAAGTCTTCAAACGAGTTTCCTCAAGGGCTTCAACCAACTTTGGTGTGAAGATCAAGCACATCAGAAGTGATAATGGAACTGAGTTCAAGAACACTGGTCTTAAATGACTATCTTGATGAACTTAGCATTACTCATGAATTATCTGCTCCTTATACTCCTCAGCAAAATGGTGTCGTGGAGCGCAAGAACATGACTCTTGTTGAGATGGCCCGCACTATGCTTGATGAATACAAGACGCCTCCTCGCTTCTGGCCCGAGGAAATTGATACTGTGTGCCACATCATCAACATGGTATATCTTCACAAATTCTTCAAGAAAACTGCATATGAACTTCTCACTGACAAGAAACCCAATGTGACTTATTTCAAAGTCTTCGGTGCTAAATGTTGGATTAGAGATCCTCATCACAGTTCTAAATTTGCACTGAAAGCACGTGAAGGTTTTATGCTCGGTTATGGTAAGGAATTGCACACCTACAGAGTCTTCAACACCTATCACCACAAGGTTGTTGAAACTGTAGATGTGCGGTTCGATGAGACTAATGGCTCGCAAAGAGAGCGCCTACCTCCTGTGACAGATGAAATACCTCCCGAGGAATCTATTAGGTTCAAGGCTACTGAGGATGTCATTCCTACCGAAGAATCTGCTGAAGAAGTCATTCCAGAAAATGAACAACGTCATGCTGATGCACCTGAGGAAAATGGTGCTGAAGAAAATGCTGATCAAATTCCTCAACGACAACCCGCTCATCCCCGCGTTGCAAATGAAGTGCAAATTGAGAAAATCATCAGCGACATCAACATTCCAGGTCCTCTCACATGCTCAAGAGCTTCACATTTATCTAACTTTTGCGGGCACTTTGCTTTCATCTCTATCACAGAGCCCACTAAGGTAGATGAAGCATTTCTGGAGCCTGAGTGGATTCAAGCTATGCAAGAGGAACTACATCAATTCAAGCTCAACAACGTCTGGGAACTGGTCAAATGTCCAGATCCTCGCAAGCACAATATCATTGGCACAAAGTGGATCTACCGCAACAAGCAAGATGAAAATGGCCTTGTGGTGAGGAATAAGGCACGGCTTGTAGCTCAAGGCTACACACAGGTTGAAGGAATTGACTTTGATGAAACTTTTGCACCTGTTGCTAGACTTGAAGCTATTCGCATATTACTTGCTTATGCTAACCATCATGATATCATCTTATATCAAATGGATGTGAAAAGTGCATTCCTTAATGGTAAGCTTGAGGAAGAAGTATATGTTGCTCAACCCCCAGGTTTTGAAGATCCAAAACATCCTGACAAAGTCTTCAGACTCAATAAGGCCCTCTATGGCCTCAAGCAGGCCCCTCGGGCGTGGTATGATACTTCAAAGGAATTCCTCATGAAGAAAGGCTTCAAACCTGGTTCACTTGACCCAACTCTTTTCACTAAATCTTATGATGGTGAATTGTTTGTGTGCCAAATTTATGTTGATGATATCATTTTCGGCTGTACTGACCAACGTTACAGTGATGAATTTTCCTATATAATGAGTGAAGAATATCAAATGTCTATGATGGGAGAATTGAAAATCTTCTTAGGTCTTTAGATTCGGCAACAGCGCAATGGCATATTCATATCTTAGGAGAAATACCTCAAGGATGTACTGAGGAAATTCGGCATGCAAGATTGCAGAGGAGTCAAAATCCCTATGCCAACAAATGGCCATCTATGCACTGATAAAAATGGTATTAACTTCGATCAAAAGGTATACCGTTCCATGATTGGTTCTTTATTGTACTTATGTGCATCTAGGATAGATATTATGCTTAGTGTTTGCATGTGTGCCCGATTTCAAGCTACACCGAAAGGAATCACACCATAAGGCTGTGAAGCATATTCTTCGATATCTAGCTCACACACCAACACTTGGATTATGGTACCACAAGGGCTCGGCTTTTGATCTCATTGGATTTTCAGACTCTGACTATGCTAGTGATCATGTGGACCGCAAGTTAACATCTGGCACATGCCATTTCCTCGGACGATCCTTGGTCTGTTGGTCCTCGAAGAAATAGAACTACGTATCACTATCTACTGCTGAAGCTGAGTACATTGCTGCCGGTTCTTGCTGTGCTCAACTGCTATGGATGAAGCAAACTCTCAAGGACTACGGCGTCAATGTGAAGAATGTGCCACTCTACTGTGACAATAAGAGTGCCATCAGGATTGCTCATAACCTAGTTTAGCACTTGAAGACAAAGCACATTCAGATTCGTCATCATTTTCTTCTTGATCATGTGTTGAAGGGCGACATCTCTATTGAGCATGTCAAGACTGAAGAACAACTAGCCGATATCTTCACTAAGCCCTTGGATGAGAAGAGATTTAGCAAGTTGCAATGTGAGCTAAATATCTTAGAATGTTCAAATGTTCTTTGAAAAGGACACACATCCTAACACTTATGCAAAACTGATGACTTAGATGTGCAACACATGAAGAAACGTTTTTCTTCAATCAGTGAAGACTAACACTCTAAGTGTGAAGAAATTAATGAAGCATTTGATTTTCAACTTTTGGTGGTAGCGTGACCCATCATTCTTATACGGTGAGTCACGCCACCACCAAAAGTTGAAAATCTTCAATTTGAGTTTTTTCCTCAGTTTTGAAATTCCTCAGTTGTTCTTCAACTTGCATTGTCTTCACTCTTTCCATCGTTCTTCTTCATTGGCTATATATATGAGTTTATGTGCTCTACAACATTCACTTATTGCTATTTCTTCAAGTTGCTTGTTCTGCTAAGTGAATGTGATTGGACCCTTCCCCCTCTATGCTAAACTCAACCCAGTCTATTCACAAATTCTTCATGTGTGTTCTATTTGAAACTCGTTCAAAATCTTCACTGTGTCCTTGTCAGCTAAAGAAATTGTGAATGAAACTTGAAACTTATCTTATCTGAATTTTCGGGTTTTGTCGCTCAAACCGTTACACATTCCACGATAATACTTATCCTATTCACCCACGGTCGCACACGATCGTCACCTCTCAGTACGTGGGTGACACATGTCACACGAATGAGAAGGGTTAGGGGAACATTCGTCCAATTTCCTCGGGCGAGCAGTTTTTCACTTCGGCTATAAGTACCCCTCTCCCTTCCTCACTTTGTTTTTACTCCGCTCGACCTCACTCCCTCGCTCGAGCTCTCAAACCCTAGCGCCGCCGCTACTTCCATCGTTGCTGGTGAGGAAGAGCTTCACTGCCTCGACCTCGTCGCCGTCATACTCGCGCCGGCTGCGGACTTCTTCACTCCGCCGCCGCTGTAGTTGTCTTCCTCAGCCAAGTTAGGGCGTGGAAGATTTGAACCGACGAGCTTCAAATCTACACTTCACAGTTCATCGTGTTCTTCGTCCAGGGTAATTAAAAGTTACTTTTACTGCCCTCTTTGATTCAAATGTTCTCTACAAAATCTTCAAAAGGTGTTTATTCTTCAAATCTTCACACACTGGACACCTCCCATAACATCTGTTCTTGATCTGTTTCTCTAAGCAACTTTTTCTTCAAGATTCCTCAATTGTGTGGATTTTTCAATCTGTACAACTCTCGAACCTAAGTCAAAGAACGCTTAGTGAAATTCTTCAAGACTCAACTGGTCAAATTCCTCAAACTTGTTCTTATTGCAAAACCTTCTGAGAACTCATATGACCTCTCCAAATTCCTCGCAACTATACTCTATTCACAGCTAACACATGTCCGCTGCTGAATCTCTAGGTTCTCATCAACTTAACTCATTTGCAGCATTCCTTGAAGAAAAGTTGCACACCTCTTCAAAGAATTCCATTGCTCAAATTCCTTAGCTGAAGAAAATGGCTGACGGTAAGAAGCCATAGAAGGGAGGAAAGAGGCCTGAGGTCATTACTGCTTTCGAGATTCCTGATGACATATACAAGGATTATTGTACTCCCAATGAGGCCAAATTTGGCAAGGAGGACAAAAATCAGCGCAAGGTGCGCATACAAAGGATAGAGAGGAGATGGGCACGGGAATGGAGGGAGTACAGATATGTTACTCCCAAGTATATGAAGAAATTCTCTCTTAATCCTCCATGCCCAAGACCTCCATTGGCACCTGGCTAAGAAGATGATCCCACCAGCCTCAAGCGTGGTGAGGACTATCCTGATGAATGGGCCAAGCGCCAGGCCAAGCTAGCCAAAGTAGCTAAGGAAGCAGTGAGGAAATTTAATGAAGACTCTGCTGCTGCTGCTGCTGCCACTGCTGAGGCCTCTGCTAGCAAGCCGAAGAAATCCATGCCTAAGAAGCCCGCACATAAACCCAGTGCTCCTTCTTCTTCAATTCCCTCACGGCCAAGTTCCTCAGCAATGCCCTCAAGGCCAGATTCTTCAAAGCCCTCACGGCCAATTCCTCAAGATGCTCTAGCTCCTCCAAAGTCCTCAGCTCCTCCGTCAAAATCCTCAGCACCTATGCATCTCTCCACATGCCAAAGGACAACAGGAATCTCTATTGCCTCAGGAGCTTCTGTTAGTTCTTCAATTGCACCAAATTCTTCAACTGGCCCCTCTCTGCTGAAGACAAAGGCCACTGCTGGACGAGGCTCTCGACCAAGTCCTCACAAGAAGTAGGTCGCCTTTCAAGTACCATCCAAAGATGACGAAGCTGATGATGAAGACCTCACTGAAATCATCAGAGATAGGCAACACATGGCCGCTAGAGCCAAAGGCAGCAATGTGGCATTGACGCTGGATCCGAAGTTGATCCTAGACTTCATTGACTTGTGGCACAAGGACCCCAACACCCCTCTGCCTGAGCTAAACCTCACTCCTGGTCAAAGTCATGTGCTGACTCACTTCATTGATGAAGAAAAATGGAAATTTGAACAGGGAAGGAGGGTGAAGAAAGCGCAGTACAAGAAAGAGCGCTTTCTGAAGCAAAACGTTCTGAAGCTTTCACCTGAAGAACTTGTTGCTCTTCAATTTGAGATCAAGAAACTGAGTGATGAATTTGATCGCTACAATGCTGACTGGCTTGGAGCCAAAGTCAGATTTGTAAAGATAACTGAAAAGTTCACTTCCAATGTTGCAGCCCCAATGCAACAAGAAAATCGTCAGGCTGAAGCATCTGCTCAGCCTACTGAAGAGCGTGCCAGCACCACTGATGAAAATCAGGCTGCTGAAGATTCTCACAGTACCAGGGCTGATGACTGCATTCTAGCCGCTGAAGAAATTGCGAGGGCAACCACTAGTGTTGCGCCTGAAGAAAATGAAGAAGTCAGGGCAACTGCATCAGTTGTGCCTGAAGTTATTGAACCAAATTCCTCTGCTCCTCCTGCACCTACCCCAACTCCGATCCTTCCATCTGCATCAGATGTGAAGAAGAACAACGCTGCAGAGCATGCATCTGTGAAGAAAAGGAAGGCATCAACTGCATCAGATTCTTCAGCTCCGAAGAAGATGAAGGTGCTGACCAACTCGTTTGAAAATCCTATTGATGTCGTTCCAGTCTCAAGCATGCCATCAAAGGAACTCGTTCCTTTTGATGAAGAATACGTGATCCCAAGCGGATCAGATGAAGACATTCCTTCTGCTGCTTCTTCAGAGCAGTTGGATGAAGAAATTGAAGCGGATGCAATCCCTTCAACCCCAATAGTCTCATCGCCCATGCCTCAGTTCACTTCTGAAGAGGCCGGCGATGAATAAATGAATGAAGAAGATGTTGACATTGGATGCACAACTCAAGTTTTGAATGATGACTTTTGGGAAAGTCAGCGCCCCAATTCCTCGTTGTTCACTCCTCTGTAACAAATTCCTCAGTCCCTAGTGACTACTAAAGTTCAAATGGGTTCTGAAGGACAACACCCCACTCCGTCCATCCATGAAGAAATTCCAGTCACTAGTGCTGATGACATTGCTGCTGAAGAATTGAAGTCCCAGGCTGCCACTAAAGAAGAAACTGAACTTCCTCAGCCTGCGGAACCTGATATCGCGATCCCTGAGGTTGTGATGCAATTGACTAACACTCCTCACCCCAAGCCAAAGGATGCCTTCTCGAAGAAGTAGAAATTCAAGGCTAGTGACTTCTTCGGTGAGCATGTGTTCTTCACAGACTATAACCCTTATGACTCTGCTCGTCTTAGAAGGAAGCGCTTCTGGATTGCCAGCCAAGCACACTTTTATTCTTCACTGCTCATCAAAAAGGACAAAGTCTTCGACCATGCGCATATTCCTCACGTGGACATGCAATCACTGCCTTGCTTCACCCCAGTCCTAAGTGTGCTTCATGATGCAGGACTGCTCAACGTTTGCACAGATATTTGCGATTCGAATGAAGAGCTCATTCTTCAATTCTATGCAACTCTGCATATCATAGGCGATGGTGACAATGTGAACTCTTGGGTTTTGGACTGGATGACAGAAAACACACATTTCAAAGCACCGGCCTCTGAATTACTTCATGCCCTGCCTGTCAGTCCTCCCCTTGAAGGCGCTCGTTGCATCTATCATGAACCTGAACTCACTACCCATTAGATGCAAGTGCTAATGAAGCCTCTGAAACCAAGTCAAGCTCCAAGGACCAAATTCCTCGTGAAGGAATTGCTTTTTGTGCCTAGAACTGTCTATCGCATTCTGACAAAGACAATGAGTCCAATCAAAAGCCACGATTCAAATGATGAAGAAGTTCTTGGCATCATGAAGAATGTGCTATTCAATATCATACATGGCATTCCTATCAATTACCATGATTTCTTCATGAGGACTCTAGCAAATGTTGCCCTCTCTCCATTTGAGTTGAAGCCTTACGCTCCCTGGATTATGAGATTCCTCAGAACAAGGTCTTCACTCAACTACAAGGCTGATTTTCAGAATCATGTTAGTTACCTGCCCCCAATAGATGTCCTCAAGCGGACATTTTCCTCATCTGATGAAAAGGGCAAGGCTACTGCTATTATTGATGAAGGCATTCATCCATTGGATGGTCAATTTCGCAAAGCTGCATCTTACTCCACCAATGATGATTCTGCTACTCATGATTCTGCCGCTAATGCATCAAAGCCAAATCCTCATGCAACAGCTCCCCGGATGATGATTGACCGTGAGCTTCTTCTTAGTCTTCACCAGAAGGTGGATCGAAACCACAAATGGGTTAAGAGTCAGTTTGGTTCTATTCTTCACAACATAACTGCTACACACAATGCAGCGAAGAAAAACCATTACTACCTCCATGAAGTCTTTGGTCGCACCTGGGCTGTTTTGTCACATCTGTATAGTGAAGATGATCTGAAGCAAATGGGTTTCAAGGAAGACTTTGAATGGTCTCAGCCGCCACCGGTGAAGAAATTCAAGAAGACTAAAGTTCCTTCCTTAATGGTCAGCTCCTATTCTTCATCACGCAAAACCGATGAGCATGAAGACTTGGACGACACTACAGCAGGCCCTACAACAACAAATGACCCCAACAACGCTGGCGCCCCTCCATCAACTTGATATTCTTCAGGGGCATTAGTCCTCATTTTTTGATCTTTTTGGTCATTCGATGACAAAGGGGGATAAATTTGAGTTAGTCTTCAAGCGGGTCTACTTATATGGGCGTTTTTTAAGTTACAACTCTCGTTCTTCTCAGACTTTATTCGATCGAGTTGTAAACTTAAACTCTATGGTGGTCCGATACTTTTGCTGAGTTTTTCTGCATGCTTATTCCTCATTAATGTTAATGCACGCATGCTGAATTACATCAGTCACCATATTTCATCATGCATTTCAAATTCTTCATATTGTATGTTAAATGCGTGTATGGATTACAAGATATAGGGGGAGATCTCCATGATTCTACTCTTCAAAGTGTGCATTGCTTCAAAAGCAAATTCCTCACTATGCACATCTTCAGGGGGAGTTCTTCTATATCTTACAATCAAATTCCCCAGTATCAGTATTTACACTTCATATGTTTATCCCCGTTGAAAACTTAACCTATATTATCATAAATCACCAAAAAGGGGGAGATTGTAAGTGCATCTAGTGCCCCTGAGTGATTTTGGTGTATTGAAGACTTATAGGTTAAGGGACTGCTGCGTTTGTGAGTGTACACAGGTCTATAAGTCTATGAGGAGTTTGATATTTACAAAGAAAGTCGACCCCTAAAAATGAAGTTCTTCGACTAAAGACTTTGGATTTCTGAAGACTTTCTAAAGACTTTGAAGGTGAAGAAATTGGTGTGATCCTGAAGACTTGGTATTCATTTGAGGAACATGAAGCATGAAGACTTTTGTTTTCGTAGTTTCATTCTCTCTTTCTTGAGTCATAGGAAACACTGTACTGTTAAAGGGGGTCGAGGAAACACTAAGAAAAAATTTCCAAGTGATGCTCAACTCAAATCCCACACCTACCAATCCCTTCGAGTGAAGCCATTGGAAATCTCATATAGCTCAGTCAATTTCTTCAGTGACAGAGACGAAGTTCTTCTGGTATCTGAGGAATTTGTTCTGACTGAGGAGTTAGGGATTTGTCAGTGCGGATTGCCTACACAGTGAGGAACATGATAGCCCTGAGGAATTTGATACTCAAAATTCTGACCGTTGCTGTGCTATGCGTCAGCTGTCCCAAAATATCTATCCACCTAATGGTCATATCATTGAAGGGCATTTATGTCTTATCATGTCGGGTTGTTCCCTAGGCTATAAATAGCCGCCCCCTACAACCACTAGCTAGTTGGCAGCTCCGAGAGAAACTGACACCTGCCATTTGAGAGCATCCCATCCTCCGAGGACTTTGAGTGAAAATCATCAAGTGAGGAAAACCCAAACCCAAACACCTACAAACCCAAAGTGATTGAGCATCACTCAAGAGATTGATCCTGCGTGGATCCGACGCTTGTTACCTTTGAATACTGTGCATCTTCCAGACGGTTAGGCGTCATGGTCTAGAGCATTCAAGAGGAAATTGTGGATCACCGAGTGACCGAGTCTGTGAAGGATTGAAGTCACCTGAAGACTTACCACGAGTGATTGGGCGAGGTCTGTGTGACCTTAGCTCTTGGGGAATACGGTGAGGACTAAGTGTCCTGAGCTGCGTGTTCAGGACTAGGTGTCCGGGGCTGTGTGTCCTCAGGTTTAAATACCTAGCTGCCCTAACCAGACGTACAACTGTCACAACAGTTGGAACTGGTCTACCAAATCATTGTCTCCAGTCTTCACCGAGCTAACTGGTTCCATTTACTCATTTATGTGTTGTCTGCTTATTCATATCTGTTTGAAGACTTTGACTAAAGACTTTCTCTATTTGCTCAACTCAATTTCTTCAGTTTGTCCGTCTTCATTCTGTTTATCCTGTGTTTACGCTTTTTGTACTCCATGCTTGTTTTCATTTCATCATGAAGACCATGCTCATGTTCTGTTATATTTATTTCTGAGTACTTATTCTGCTACAAGTAGTTCTTCACTCAGGAACTTCCTCACCGTGGAATTCCTCCATGAAGAATTCCTAAAAATTGCTTATTCACCCCCCTCTAGGCGATATAACGCACTTTCACTTATATATGGCATGGTTATTGGTTTGAGTTCTTTCATTTACGATAGATTGCTCAGAGCGTGACGAGTAGAATTATCAGGAAATGTGATTGCGACGATCTTCATCAAACATACAGGCAAGTTACACTTTGATCATCATTTATTCTATTTTTATGCATGTAGTCCTATATCACAATACCATATTATGCATGTGTAGGAATATTATGGTAGTACATGATATTGCTTTTGAGTTTCAGCCTAGTATGGCCTTATGTCGATCATGGTAGTTGTACTCTTGCTATGCTATGTAGAAGGGGACTGGTTTGTGTATTCATTGAGATTATGCGAGGACTATATAATATAACTTGAGTAAAAAATATTATATAATTCACCTCTGGACGGACAGGGTTGCATCATGGTTTATTGTTCCTTTTCTAAGGACATGGACCATGGCTAAGTGCGCCCAAATGGTATTGCTGGGTGGTTCCAAGAACATCATGGTTTATACCCTCTGAATGTAAATGGGTGCCGTCCAAGCTCAAAAAGATCAGACAGACTTAGTGACTAGTAGCTTCCATGTACAACCACTGGCTAATATGGGCTCTGGCTTAGTTGATCAGTTGTGGAGACCTTACCTGGATGTGCTAGCAGCTGTAGTTATGATAGTTGGGATGGGCCTCTTGTGGGACTAGGCGACTGCTTCTGAAATACTATGTCTCAATCTTTGGGTTGAGTCCAGTGGGTAAAGTGTACAAACCTCTATAGAGTGTATAATCTAATCATGATTATCCATGTCCCCGGTTATCGACAAATTTGAGCCACTATGCCATTATAGTTGTTGGATGATCTTGACAAAGGACACTTTAATAAAAATTGAGTGGGAAACTTAATAGTTGGGATAGGTTGTAATTGGATTTCCCAATTCAACCATGTGTATTTAACTGTAGCAAGACATAATTAAAATTTGACTATTATACAATGTAGTTATCATGGAAAAACTAGCTTTCCGCAAAACAACCACTAAAATATCCTCTTGATATACCTTGCATATAGATGTAGGTCTGTTATATCATTCCTTGTGTGACTTGCCAATACATTCAAAGTATTGACCCTTCATGGCTGCAATGTCTCATGTTGCAGATTTTATACGACGAGTGAGTGATACAATGTCTATACTCGACATTTGCCTGTGGTGTTGATGGACTTCATGAAGATTTTAATTCCTTTTCTGCTGTGTTTTGATTGTATGCTAGCTTGAGATACGCACATATGTATTATATTAAATTCTAGATCTACGATGTAATATTATGACATGTGGTTTATTCTTTATATCACATCTTATACTGTGTGTGCTAGCTATTGATCCATGGACTAGCACAGTGAGCATAGAGACATCGAATCTTATCAGGTTTGGGTCGTTACACATGGTATCAGAGCCAATGTTGACTGTAGGTCGTAACCCTTAGATTGGACTAGGAAAACCATAGGAACAAATTATTTTATCACTTATTGATCACTTACTATCATACTCATATTTGTCATCTACCATTCATATTCTAAACTCTTCATCCAGTCTTAAAGTAGCTGGCCATCCTATAGTAACCCATTTGCCCCTGTCACTGAAGATATAATGTTTGGGAAGCAATGCTACAATGAGGAGCGAAGGAATTCAGGAAAGAAGTATTTGCTTAGCATGACCCAAGAAGGACTAACTTTTAGATTGCTAGATGATCTTCACGGTTAATTTAGATGACAAACGAAAAGCTTAGATTCAGACTACCACTATTGATTTAAGTTCGACAAATGATTTACGCATAGTATGATGGGATCATATCTCTTGTGGGTATGACCTTACTGTAGGATTTGCTTGTGTGGTGTGAATTTTGTGATTTCTATTGATTGATGTTGTGTGATGTGTTTTGCAATTATTTTGCGAGTAGAATAAGTTTGCCTTGATATAGAACCCTACCTATTTATTATGCTTCAAGATTAAAGAAGAGCAAGCTATGACAAGAGTTGGTGTTATTAAGATTTCTTCGAAGATGCAATGACAAGAAGATTAAGGTACAAGATAGTTTGACACTATGAAGATTTTTTTCATTGATGCACGAAAGAAGCTACCACATTGAATACCTTGAAGATACATGATTTCTATATATGTATATCGTTAGATGCGTTTTTACGAGCTGTCAGTGTGTCTGTATGCTGACAACACGCGTCAAAATTTATTTGCAAAACTAGTGTGATGCTTGTATGGGCATCTACCTCTTTCTCCAATCTATCTCTTCTAAACCCAAGACCTGCACCAAAGGAGTTACTACATTGCTTGCAAATCCCGAGAACGGAGTGAAGATGGATGCAACCTAGGGATGAGTTCAAGCTTAACCATGAGCACCAAGATCGCCAAGAAGCAAGCACAATCTTACTGAAGGAAGAACCCTGGAGGAAGCTACGATTCATTAGTAGACATTTTATAGTAGTTGAAGCAAACTTGAGAATTGAAGGGAATGATAGTTGTTTTGTTTGGCATGCAGAACCAATGGCTTTATCCGAACCCAGTTCGTGAACAAGAGAAGTTTCTCCAATGTTTGTGAGGATGCCCGAGTGTTAGAATATGAGATTTTCTAAACCATGTGCAAGGTAATGATTTGGGTGCTGAATGGATTGATGACCATGCCGATTACTCTTATTATTCACTCTTGCTATGTGGGATGGTAAATCTAGAGTGACTTACCTATTTAGAGAGATGACGTTGTTAAGCCCGAACCTTAGAATGGTATGATGTTTGACCCCTTGTAGAGGCACCCGTTGCCAATAGTAGGTTGTACGGTGAGAATAAACCAAGACTCTTTTCTACAGGAACCATTCTTGATGACCTCCATGAGAGTATTGATATTTGTTTAGTATCGGCGCCTGACCTATGAGCCATGAAGTTTTAGTATATGGAAGACCACTCTTTTGATAAGGGATTCAAAATTTCAAAGGAGTGCAAGACATATGTGTGAAGGATTTCATTGAAGGAGTAAGATTTTTGAAGATCGGTAACTCTTATTTTAAGGGTGGTAGTACTCCACACTCTCGGACGGACAATGGATATTCAAGGATAATCCCAAAACTAACATTTTCTTTCTAGCCTCTTCGAATCTCGAGGACGAGATTCATTTTAAGGGTGGTAGATTTGTAACATCCCAAAATTCTAAATTTTGGAATGTTAATTATTTAAATAGGAGTAATTAAATACTTGCTTATGTTGCTTGTTGTTAGTTCATTTTGACTAGGATTTGAAACTTTTGAGTTGAATGAATATTTAAAATGAGAGGGAACAAAATGACTTTCCCAATTATTCATTTGCGTCTGATTTTAGGTTTGAGAATATTCATACTATTTCCAATTTCAATATGAGAGAGGATGACATGACTTCCTCAAAGAATAATATTGTTCAATAACTGAGTATTCTCTCATTTGGATTTTTAATATTTAAAACAATTCTACTCAAAAAAAGAGAGAAGGTAATATGACTCCTTCAATACTAAAAGAGTTCGAAATGGTTTAAATGTTATTTGCATTTTTCTCTGGAGTTAAAAAATATTTTCGAGGAAGATTTTATAGTGTCAAAGTAAAGATTACAAAACATTATATGTGTATTTTTTATAAATATTTACGCTGAAAAATGGTCACTATGCTGTATATAACTATATTTATCTTGTTAGATTTTATGGCATTCTTAGAAAATAATTTGGTTCATTTCTCTTGAGCCACAGTCATTTATGTATATAAAATAAATATAGAAAATCCTAAACCCATTCTACCCGGCAGAACAACTGCCCAGTCACTATGTTTCACTCGCGCACAGTGCAACGCACGAGTAGCATAGCCTTTTTGGCCCAGCCCAAGAAGCCAACCACAGTAGTTTGCGTCAGCGCTGCATCTCCCTAAAAAACAGATGCAGGCCCACTTGTCAGCCTCTCTTGGCTCCTCTATTTGACCGACACATGGACCCCGCACGCGTCCCCTACCTCTACTCGATCTCCTCCTTCAGCACGACCCCGCTGACGCACGAACCCCCACGATCACGCCCTATCCTTAACCCCTTTTGATCAAAACCGTGGACACCAAGCGACCCTTCTCGCTTCTCTCGTCCAACTTTGGCAAACACCAGTATCTCCCAAGCTTTGGAGTGGCCGCACGATCTCGCCGGAGTCCGCCCAAACAGAAGCTCCTCCGTCGGCCGTTTCCGTCACCTATAGAGGTCCCCGACGATTCCCTACTACTCCTTCGTTTCCCACTCTCTTCTCCGCGTCTCCCTCACGCTCTTTCTCCCTGAGCAGAGCACCAGATCGAGCTCCTTGACCCTGCCTCAAAGCTCACCGGCGACCAACCATCTTCAGTCGTTCGCCGTCATTGCTGGAGGCCTTTCCGGACGCCTTTGAGGTCATCCTCGAGATCACTGAGACGCTCCGCGTATCGCTCACTCCTTCCCGACGTCCTAAGAATACCACACTGACGCCACGGACCACCTCCTGCCGCCCCACCGCCACGCCATGCTCGCCGAAGTTCATCCGGTGAGAAATTTCCCCTCTCCCCTAAACCTAACTCTAATAAAATAGCAACCGTCGATCATCACTTCATCCAACGGCCAACAACAGTCTATTCTGCAAAAGGGTATTGGCTTATCCCATCCTACCACGTGTCCATCAATTTTTGTTTAAATTTCTTCTTTGACTGAATTTGTTTCCGTACTTTTATAGATAGGCCCTTGGAATTCAATTCATCATAACTTTTCAACGGTAGCTTCCTTTTCGATGAACCCAATTGCGTTCGTTTCGTACCGGAGCCCTCTTTTCACTTAACTCATAACTTTCCACTTTTGAACATTTCAAATTTGACCAATTCAAATTTGAGTTCGAATCATCTTTTGACCATATCTCGAAAGCCGTATATCCTATTCAATTGATTCTTTGTGCCTACGAACACTTGTATCAAATACTTGTTGAAAATATTCTGTACACTCATATTCAAATACTTTTTGACCTGTTTTGAATTTTAATTTAATTCAAACCTCATTCCACTATAACTTGCGTTGCAGTGTTCCTATTCCATCAATTCTTTTTGCAAGTGAATTCTTGTATGTCCTATGCAATCATTCAAACAATATTTATGTTGTGTTCCATATACCATTGGCACTCTTCCATACCATCTTTGATGTAATCTTGTATAGCAATGATAACTCTTTTGAATTGATTTCCTTCACCTTATCACAATATAGCACATAGAGACCCTATATTATATATTAAGCCTATATATATTGATGTTGTCCAACCTTTCCATATTTGTTTTGTTGTTCTTTGGTTCTTATATATGGCATGGTTATTGATTTGAGTTCTTTCATTTATGATATATTGCTCGGAGCGTGATAAGTAGAATTATCAGGAAATGTGAGTGCGACGATCTTCATGAAACATACAGGCAAGTTACACTTTGATAATCCTTGATCCTATTTTTATGCATGTAGTCCTATATCACAATACCATATTATGCATGTGTAGGAATATTATGGTAGTATATGATATTGCTTTTGAGTTTCAGCTTAGTATGGCCTTATGTCGATCGTGGTAGTTGTACTCTTGCTATGCTATGTAGAAGGGGATTGGTTCGTGTATTCATCGAGATTATGCGATGACTATATAATATAACTTGAGTAAAAACATAATATATAATTCACCTCTGGACGGACATGGTTGCATCATGGTTTATTGTTCCTTTTCTAAGGACATGGACCATGGCTAAGTGCGCCCAAATGGTATTGCTGGGTGGTTCCAAGAACATCATGGTTTATACCCTCTGAATGTAAATGGGTGCCGTCCAAGCTCAAAAAGATCAGACAGACTTAGTGACTAGTAGCTTCCATGTACAACCACTGGCTAATATGGGCTCTGGCTTAGTTGATCAGTTGTGGAGACCTTACCTGGATGTGCTAGCAGCTGTAGTTATGATAGTTGGGATGGGCCTCTTGTGGGACTAGGCGACTGCTTCTGAAATACTATGTCTCAATCTTTGGGTTGAGTCCAGTGGGTAAAGTGTACAAACCTCTATAGAGTGTATAATCTAATCATGATTATCCATGTCCTCGGTTATGGACAAATTTGAGCCACTATGCCATTACAGTTGTTGAATGATCTTGACAAAGGACACTTGATAAAAAATGAGTGGGAAACTTAATAATTGGGATAGGTTGTAATTGGATTGCCCAATTCAACCATGTGTATTTAACTATAGGAAGACATAATTAAAATTTGACTATTATACTATTTAGTTATCAGGGAAAAACTAGCTTTCTGCAAAACAACCACTACAATATCCTCTTGATATACCTAACATATAGATGTAGGTCTGTTATATCATTCCTTGTGTGACTTGCCAATACATTCAAAGTATTGACCCTTCGTGGCTGCAACGTTTCATGTTGCATATTTTATACGACGAGTGAGTGGTACGATGTAGGGTTACGATGTCTATACTTGACATTTGCCTGTGGTGTTGATGGGCTTCATGAAGATTTTAATTGCTTTTCCACTGTGTTTTGTTTGTATGCTAGCTTGAGCAACACAGGTATGTATTATATTAAATTCTGGATCTACGATGTAATATTATGACATGTGGTTTATTCTTGATATCGCATCTTGTACTATGTGTGCTAGCAATTGATCCAGGGACTAGCATAGTGAGCACAGAGACAACGAATCTTATCAGGTTCGGGTCGTTACAACGGTCTAGCCTAGGACCAGCACAATATCGTCGTTGAGCGTTTATTCAACTTGGCATCTCTGGATTGATTATTGCTGACCCTTTTTGCTACCATACTATAAGCCTTCACAGCTCCACATACATCTACGTCGTGCGTTTGACTCTCCCTGGTAATCGCTCTATCCAAGCTTTGAGAGTTTTGACTACAACGGTTGCCAATCACCACCTGCCGCTTGGTAAGAACTGATAAGAATTTGAGATTTGCTTAACGGATTTGTGACACACTACCACCATGGCAGGACCACAAACCGACAAGATTGACTGGGAGAACATGACGAAGAAGGAGCTTCATGATACATTTCAGCAAATATTGAATCAACAGGTAGAAGACGTCATGGCCACCTTCGGAAAGGCACTGGAGAGGACTGATGATGTTGAGAAGACAATTGACAGCAAGTTGGACGCCAAGTTCGATGAAGTACTCGCGCATCTTCCACAACCACCGCCCGCTGCACCTATCACACCTCTACAACAACAACAACATCACCTTCCAAATCAAGTGGGACGAGCATTGCACGTTCCCCTTGAGCCTGGTCAAAATTCTAGTGCGCTGTACCTACTGTTGATGCTTCTGTAGCTCCTATTGCTACTGCAGAGGTGGAGGACCATTACCAGGATGAGGTTGATCAAAATCAGAACTATGTGCAACCACCAGCACTGCCACCACCAGGCCATCCTCATGCATATCATCGCAACACTAGGGCTGCACCACCACCTGAGGTAGATATGTTCCACCATTTGAGGGTAGATATGTTCCTGATATATATCTTGGGAGTTAGAAACTGAACAATGATGTCTACTACGCAACCTTCTTCTTGTAGGCGTTGTTAGGCCTCCAAGTGCAGAGGTTTGTAGGACAGTAGCAAATTTCCCTCAAGTGGATGACCTAAGGTTTATCAATCCATGGGAGGCGTAGGTTGAAGATGGTCTCTCTCAAACAACCCTGCAACCAAATAACAAAGAGTCTCTTGTGTCGCCAACACACCCAATACAATGGTAAATTGTATAGGTGCACTAGTTCGGTGAAGAGATGGTGATACAAGTGCAATATGTATGATAGATATGAGTATTTGTAATCTGAAAATATAAAAACAGCAAGGTAACTAATGATAAAAGTGAGCGTAAATGGAATTGCAATGCTAGGAAACAAGGCCTAGGGTTCATACTTTCACTAGTGCAAGTTCTCTCAACAATAATAACATAATTGGATCATATAACTATCCCTCAACATGCAACAAAGAGTCACTCCAAAGTCACTAATAGCGGAGAACAAACGAAGATATTATTGTAGGGTACGAAACCACCTCAATGTTATCCTTTCTGATCGATCTATTCAAGAGTCCGTAGTAAAATAACACGAAGCTATTCTTTCCGTTCAATCTATCCTAGAGTTCGTACTAGAATAACACCGTAAGACACAAATCAACCAAAACCCTAGTGTCACCTAGATACTCCAATGTCACCTCAAATATCCGTGGGTATGATTATACGATATGCATCACACAATCTCAGATTCATCTATTCAACCAACACAAAGAACTTCAAAGAGTGCCCCAAAGATTCTACCGGAGAGTCAAGACAAAAACGTGTGCCAACCCTTATGCATAAGTTCACGAGGTCACGGAACTCGCAAGTTGATCACCACAACATACATCAAGTGGATCACATGATATCCCATTGTCACCACAGATAAGCAGATGCAAGACATACATCAAGTGTTCTCAAATCCTTAAAGACTCAATCCGATAAGATAACCTCAAAAGGAAAACTCATTCCATTATAAGAGAGTACAGGGGGAGAAACATCATAAGATCCAAATATAATAGCAAAGCTCGCGATACATCAAGATCGTGCCAACTCAAGAACACGAGAGAGAGAGATCAAACACATAGCTACTAGTACATACCCTCAACCCCAAGGGAGAACTACTCCCTCCTTGTCATGAAGAGCGCCAAGATGAAGAAGATGGCCATCGGAGAGGGATTCCCCCCTCTGGTAGGGTGCCAGGATGGGTCTAGATTGGTTTTCGGTGGCTACAGAGGCTTGCGACGGCGGAACTCCCGATCTATTCTGCTCTCCGATGTTTTTAGGGTATATGGATATATATAGGTGAAATAAGTCGGTCAGGGGAGCCACGAGGGGCCCACGAGGGTAGGGGCGTGCTGTGATGCCTAGATAATTAAGCTACAGTAACGTCACCCTAATGTGCCTTGTCATCATGTTTTGAAGCCATTTTTCCACTTAATGAAAGTCGGTCTAGAATTTATCATCAGGAAGCACATTTTAGAGCATGAAAACTACATGCTACAGAAACATATCATGGCAAAGAAAGGCATGGCATGAAGCTACTCAAAGCACTTAACAAAAGTCCCTTAGTGACCTTGAGCAAAAAGGGATCAGAAAATACAATTGCAAGCATGTGAACATAGCAAAAACTTAAACAGATTCAGACTTTGTGAAAAACTGGAGCATGCAAATCAGTTAACGAGTAGGCATGTTTACGAGCTCGATGCACTCACTACAGAGCATGGCATGACAAACTAAGCATACAACCATCAAGAATACATGGCATAGAAGCTAGAAATGGCAAGAACAACAACATAGCATGCACGGATCAATAGCAACATCCTCGGCAAAATCGCTAAACATGTCAATAATCTGCCAGGATCATTTTATAGCAAAAGTAGAGCTCAATTGACTCAAGCTAGGTTGCTCCATAAATGCAAACAAAGACATGGATGGATAGAGCACCACAAGTTTAACAAAACATCCTTACTGATCATCCTCAAAAGAGGCACGGATCACTAGGAAACAACATGAACATATGGCATAACGACAAAAACAGAACAAGGACTTGGTGAAATTCTAAGTCCCTGAAATCAGCATTGCCGATTACGCTACTTTGCAAGCTTGTGCTAGTCACCACAAATATCACAAAAATACATGGCAAGCACCTCTGTAAAGATGGCATGGCATATAACAAAACACATGTAGAGCTCAGGATCATAGCATGCACACATTAATCATGGCAAAAATGACAAAATGCCATTTGCTAAAACAGATATGCCAAATTCATCACCTAGCCCTCTTCCAACAGCATTTCGGGCATCAAGATGACTCAAATGAAAATGATGCAATGAGATGAAATGATGTACTCGTCGAGCTGAACATTTTGATATGCTACACGCATGAATCGGAGCTACGGATGCAGAGTTACGGCATGATGAAAAAGCCTAAAAAATTTAGGATTACGGGATAAAGAGTCAACTGAGTGAAAAGATCCTAGAACTGGATCCAGATCCGCACGGAAACCGAGGTTCACCGGAAGCACTACACACACCGGAGAGTCGCCGGAGTTGAAGAAGAGGAGGCCGGGCGGCGCTGGAAGTGGATCGGACGTCGAAGTCCGGCGGCCGGATGTGGCGGGGTTGGTTCGCAGGCGAAGAGGCCAGTCGGCGGTGGCCGGTGAGGTCGGTGGCGGTGCCGGGCACCGAACGGCGAGGAGAGGGCGGTGCGGCGGAGCGCCGGCGCCCTGGGCGGTGTGCGAGGAAGGAGACGAAGGCGGCGCGGGCGGGCTCCTCTGGCCCATGCGCGGGCGCAGGCGGGCCGGCCACGGGCCGCGGTGGGCTTCGGCGGGCGCGACGATGTGGGGCTCGTCCCAGGTGATGTGGCGCGAGCGGATTGGTGCGGGGGCATAGTGTCCGGCGCCGGCGGAGAATGTCCGGCGCGCTGAGGACGAAGGGGACTAGGGTTAGGGGTGTTTTGACCCGAAATTTCGGGGGAAGGTCTAGTTTTATAGGTAGGAGGAGCTAGGAAGCTCAGAATGAGGTGCGGTTTTTGGCCACGCGATCGTGATCGAACGCTCTAGACGATGGAGGGGTTTTTGGTGGGTTTTGGGCCAAATTGGAGGGGTGTTGGGCTGCAACACAGACGAGGCCTTTTCGGTCCCTTGGTTAACCGTTGGAGTATCAAACGAAGTCCAAATGACACGAAACTTGACAGACGGTCTACCGGTAGTAAACCAAGGCCGCATGACAAGTCTCGGTCCAATCCTGAAATGTTTAACCCCCACACACGAAAAGAGATAGAAAGGGGCACCGGAGGAGATAGGAGCGCCGTAATGCAAAACGGACAACGGGGAAAAATGCTCGGATGCATGAGACGAACACGTATGCGAATGCAATGCACATGATGGCATGATATGAGATGCATGACAAAGGCAACAACACATGGAGGCAAAAACTCGACACCGATGAAATAAAATAACTTAGGCCGGAAACGGCAAGAGTTGGAGTACAGATAAGGTAAAATTACATCCGGGGTGTTACATAACTAGCCTGCTGCTTATCGCACTACTTGTATCAATGTGCCTCGACGTATTAATCAAATTACAATGAAAACAGTTCGCAGCTGGAGCTTTAAAGCCCGAACTTATCACCTTTGCACCTTTTCTATTTTCTTTCTTTCTTTTTTCTTCTTTTTCTTCCTCCCCTGTGGGTAACCCTATCAGGTAGCACCCGTACACCTTGGTACGTTTGATGTTTGCCAGGGGCTTCATAGCACCCCACACTACGGCAACAAAAGTTCGAACACTTTTTGTAAGTATAGTTCGCACCCCGAATTTAGCATTATATGCATTGGCTCCGAATCATGTCTTTGTTCAATAGTTAGGTTGCTCGGCTCCTGTGCTTGCTACCTTACGTTCTGCTATATCGGCTAAGGTAGTAAAGGGAGAACTACTGCGATTGTGCCTTGGTTTATCCAAAGCAGCACCTCAGTAGAGGAAGCCGAAAACTGACTGTCATGATGCGGCGAGAGCCAGTCAGCTGTTCAGAGGTTGCAAATCGTTGTAGATTTCTTCGGCATTACGCGAAGGATCGGTACTTCCCGATCAGACGCTTATAGCACTCTAGTTCGGATACTAGGGGCTGCGCCCATGTTTTTATTGTCGAACTCCTATGGCTAAGTGAGGGCGTTAACACCGCATAGTCTGGTTGCCTGGTTCGTTGCGCTAAACAACTCCTTCAAGGACCATATAATTGGATCAAGATTGTTTAGATACCATCCCGAACACCCCCGTACTACCTACATGGGGGCAGAAGCCGATGACTAGCCAACCCTCAGATTTCATACAACATGGCCACACAGGAGGTAAAATTTAAAAACATAACAAGCATTATATTACAAACCCACTTTGTTTAATCATAGAAGGTAGAAGGAACTTGAATACATTCATTCAAAGATCATGTCTTTCGCACATTGATCCGCAACAATGCGGGACCCCTCCAAGACATCGCCAAAGTATCGGTTGGGTGTGCGGTGCTCCTTGCCCTCAGGCGGTCCTTTGGTCGCCAACTTGACATAGGAGAAGGCCAGATGCGCGCCTTCGATGCAGACGGGCTGCTTGATGATGTCCAGCCGAGGATAGGCATCCACCAGCCTCTTCACGAGGCCGAAGTAACTGCTGGGTATAGCATCGGCTGGCCACAACCGGATTATTAAATCCTTCATGGCCAGTTTGGCCACCCTGTGCAGCTCGACCAGCTGTTTTAGCTGATCGCTGAAGGGCACCAGATGTTTTGGCACAAGATATTGCGACCAAAACAACTTCTCCGTGCAGCTCCCTACTTTGACTCGGAGGAACTCTGCGGCGTCGGTCACACTGCATGGCAGATCAACAAAAGACCCTGGAGAACTCCAAATCCGGGTCAGTAAAAGATAGTTCCTCTTCACATTCTTGCTTTGCATATTGAATGCCTTACCCGCCGTGATCTTCCTGGCCTCCTGGAGGGCGCCCTGGGCTTCACTCCGGGCCATCTGCACACTCTTACGAGCCTTGGCGAGTTCAGCCTCTTTAGATGACGCATTGTGCTCCAAGGTCTCGCACTTCCTCACCGTGTCCTGGAGCTCCTGTTGGACTTCATTGACCCGGGCCTTGAGCTTCTTATGGGTGGGATGCTCCTTGACAACCTCCCCCTCGGCTTCGACTAGGGCCTTTCTTAGGGCCTCGACCTCGGTCATCGCTTCTGTACATATCATGACACTCCGGTCAAATGCATATCATTTTAATTTTTTCGAATACATAACGGGTTATCACATACCTTGTTTTTCTTGGAGCCGCCTCCTCACCTGGCCGAGCTCCTCCTCGGCCTACTCCAGTCTCCGCTTCAGTTCGGAGACCTCGGCAGTATGTGAGGCGGTGGCCAACAATGATGCCTGCGTATTCATTTCAGACAATTTAGTTAGTTTCCTGCAATAAAGGATTGATCCTCTGTCCGGCTTTTCTTTCCGAACACCGGACAGTGTCTTAGGGGCTACTGTCTATATTGGGATTTTCTCTTTTTGTGTCGCTTACCTCAAAACCTGTCAGCAGGCTGCTGCAGACTTCGGTTAGTCCACTCTTGGTGGACTGAACCCTTTCAATTATCGTGCCCATAAGAACATGGTGCTCATCGACAATGGAAGCGCCTCGTAGCGCTTCCAGCAGATTATCCGGTGCCCCTAGTTGGATAGGGGTCACCAGCGGAATAGGCATACCCCCTTCTTTCAAGGGAGGTTGCGTGCCGGATTCTGGAGCCGTGTCGCTCTCCGAAATCGAGTCCGTCTGAGGGCCGAACTGAATACGGCCCCACTCATCACCAGTCTCCATGTGGATCGGCTCCCCCTAGTGTCCGACGACGGAGGCGTCCCCTTCTGGCGCTTCCTGAGCCTCCCCCCGGCCTGGGAAAGTCCTTCGGGACAGCACCTCTGCATCGTCCTTGGCCTTGGGGGAGTGAGTGGCCGGCGGTGACTCGCTGGCCATCGCCTTTGAATCCAACGAACCTCCTGACAAGGATCGCTAGGGGCAGCCATGTGCCGGACTGTAATAACATAACCAATCATGTCAATACAACAAGGAGGAGAGACTTGGTTTATGGGCAGATATGAGTCTTAGCACTTACGATGCAGCCCAAGGCTTAGTGCGGGGGCGTTGCTCCAGACTGCTTTCGACGTCCCATGTAGAGCTGCACACGAGTGGGCCTTTTTGCCTTCTTGGGCACCTGGCTGCCCTCTTCATCCTCGCCCATCATGGGGAGAATCGCTTTCCTCCACCTCCTCCTCATCGTTGTCTTCGGTGGCGGAGGAGCGGGTCTTGTCTTCGGACATCGCGTCCGAAGCGCCCTTGCGGCGGGGGCCACTCCGGACCCCCCTGGCCTTCCCCTAGGCCTTATTCTCTAGCGCCTTATAGGGCGCCGACTCCAGCATCTTCGCTAAATGCAGGGTGACTGGTTCTTCAGGCAGCGGAGCCAGACACCGGATCTGCTTCACCCTCTTCATCCAGTTCTGAAGAAGCAATGATAATAAAAGCTTAGATATCATCCTTGAAACAAGAAAGTAGGGGATGTGTTAAAGATAACATACCTCATTGGGGAGGTGGTTACTGTCGTGCCCGCGGTCCGAATCTATGGCCGGCGGTATCTCGTTGCCCCTGAAGAGCAACTTCCAGGCATCTTCATGAGTTGTTTCGAAGAGCCTCTCCAGGGTATGGTGCTTCTTTGGATTGAACTCCCATAGAGGGCGGCTTCAGCTCTGGCAGGGGAGGATCCGGCGCACCAGCATCACTTGGATCACATCGACGAGCTTGATGTCTTTATCCACCATGCTTTGGATGCGCGTTTGCAGCGCTACCAACTCGTCCAATGAACACCAGTTCGGGCTCTTCTCGACCCAGGAGGTGAGTCGCATGGGAGCGCCGGAGTTGAATTCGACAGCCGCGGTCCAGGCGGCATCATGGGGTTTTGTGATGTAGAACCATTGTTTCTGCCATTCCTTGATAGTCTCCATGAAAGTGCCTTTTGGCCAGGAGACATTGGTCAGCTTGCTCACCATGGCGCCTCCGCACTCCACGTTCTGGCCATCCACCACCTTCGGCTTCACATTGAAGATTTTGAGCCATAGCCCGAAGCGGGGTTGGATGCGAAGGAAGGCCTCACACACGACGATGAACGCCGAGATATTGAGGAAGGAGTTCGGGGATAGGTCGTGGAAATATTTCCCGTAGCAGAACATCAGCCCGCAGACGAAAGGGTGGAGCAGAAACCCTATCCCACAGAGGAAATGGGGTATGAATACTACCCTCTCGCCGGGCTTTGGTGTGGGCACGATTTTTCCCTTGACTGGAAGGCGGTGGGCGATTTCCTTCGCCAGGTACCTGGCCGCCTGAAGCTCGGCAATGTCCTTATCCTTAACGGAGTAGGCCATCCACTTGCCTTAACCTTCGGATCTGGACATGGTTGAGTGCTTGGTCGAGTGGGAAAAATATGAGAACTTGGGCATTGGAGCTCAAGAGTGGAAGGGCAGAGGAAGAGAGAAGGCGTGGGAGAAGAAAGGGGATTCTTATCTCCTTATAAGGGCAGTGAATATTGAACGCCTCCCCACTCGCCTTAGAATCCCAAGGGCTGTGTAAACGGCATGGTTGGGTTACCCATGCCCGTATTGATGAGAATCCCGCAATAAGGGGACACGATCTCTGCTTTGACAAGATGTGCCAATGGCGATCGCGTCTCAAAACATGGAGCGGCAGATGAAAACAGTTCAAAATTATGACCGGGCAGACATAATGTCATGTTGTAAAAAGTGGTCAGAAGATTGGATTCATGGATTATTATATTCTCTCTGTGGTTGTGTGTGGTGTGTGTGTGTGTTACAGGTCCGGACACGATCAATACGTCCGAAGACTATCTTGGAGTTCGAAAGGAGGAACCCGCCTTGCAATGCCGAAGACAGATCTACGTGTCGGATACTTTGTCATTGAAGCCAGGTTCAGGGGCTACTGAGGGAGTCCTGGACTAAGGGGTCCTCGAGCGTCCAGCCTATTAGCCATGGGCCGGACTGATGGGCTGTGAAGAACACGAAGACCGAAGACTGCCCCGTGTCCGGATGTGACTCTCCTTGGCGTGGAGGGCAAGCTTGGCAACCAAACATGTAGATTCCTTTCTTTATAACAGACCTTGTGTAATCCTAGATCACCCCGGTGTCTATATAAATCGGAGGACTTAGTCCAGAGAGAGGCATTATCATAGTCATACAGGCCAGACTTCTAGGGTTTAGCCATTACGATCTCGCGGTAGATCAACTCTTGTAATACTCATATTCGTTAAGATCAATCAAGTAGGACGTAGGGTACTACCTCCATAGAGAGGGCCCGAACCTGGGTAAACATCGTGTCCCCTGTCTCCTATTACCATCGATGTTAGACGCACAGTTCGGGACCCCCTACCCAAGATCCGCCGGTTTTGACACCGACACCCGTGGATGGACAGTCACAGGTGGAGGCAGGAGGGGAGACGCCGTGGATAAATAGTTGCAGGTGGAGGCTGGAGGAGGTCGACTGTGGATGAATAGTAGCCCGTGGAGGCAGTCGACGGTGGAGATGACTAGTATCTCGTGGAGTCCCGTTTTGCGGTACGCCACACCCCTCCCGATGAACAGGACCCCCGTTTCGACTGTAGCGCTCCAACATAAGTCCGTTTCCTCCGCTTTGTGGTACGCCACACCCCTCCCGATCAACAGGACCCCGTTTCGACCATAGGAGGTCCAAGAGAAGTCTGTTTCCTCCGTTTTGCGGTACACCAGACCCCTCCTGATGAACAGGATCCCGTTTCGACCGTGGCCGGTCGAACACAAGGCCGTTTCCTCCATTCTGCGGTACGCCAGGCCTCGTTTCGATCGGTTGTTCTGTCCAAGTCGGTTAGCTCCCGATGAACACGACGATGACACATTTTCTCTGCTCCGGCCCATCCATGTACATGAGCCCTGGCCGTACAAATGCGCGAGTAGGCGTTCGAGACCCCGCCCGTATGTACGTATGTGGCCGTATTTACTTTCTTGCACCCTGGCTGCTGTACGTATGTGTACACGATATTAACGGGACTGCGTGACATGCTACAGGCATGCCTCTACTACCACACGTGCTTGCCTCTACTACGACACATGCACACCTCTACAACGACATGTGCCCTTCCTTACTCGGCCATGGTTCATCGCTGCAGCCTACAGACAGACTGATCGACTAGTATGTGCGTACACGTTCGCGACCAGAATGACAATGCTACGTACGCTTCGACCATGTGGGTCCTGACTGTCAGGAACTTCCTTGCGTGCGAAGATGTAGCTGGTGGGTCCTAGCAATCAGGGGGAAACATTTTTTTTGCAAAATACGGTGGCCCATCCGGTGGGTCCCAGCTGTTAGGTGGAGGAATCATTATTTTGCATGTAATAAGGAGGCACTTCCTTGCTGCGACTGTGGACGTAGCTGTCAGCCTCTCTACGTACAGTACTCTTCCGATGGAAGTCGTTCATTGACCACATTGACCATGCCGTGCCAAGAGCACCAAGGCAGTGGACGATGGCGAGGCCTAGGAAGGGGACGACGCGGAGCCGGGTAAGATGCGGCAGTGGATGCCCACGCGGAGAGGAGTATGAGGGTTCACTGGTTCGGCTTCGGTGTGAGGCTGCCGTCGCCGCAGGGCCTGGCTAGCGGTGGGAGTAGTAGAGGCGGTGAGACCTCCGCGCCAGCACAGCCGGCCACGGGAGGCAGGAGCAGGCGGCACAACTAGCGCTGCTTTGGGTGGCTGGAGCAAGAAGACCAGAGGTTGAAGAAGCACTATGGCCGTTGGATGGACATCGTACGATCACTGGAGCTAGAATCGTTCATATTGACTAAGTTGACAACGCCCTCCGTCCACGTCAACTTAGTAGACCCACCAGTCAGCCTCCCATATGGTGGGTCCCAGCTAGCAGGGGGAGTATTCTTTTTTTGTGCGTAACAAGGAAGCAGTTCCTTGCATGCGAAGATATAGCTGGTGGGTCCGAGCTGTCAGCGGCAGGAACAATTTTTTTGCGAAATACAGAGCCCTTCTGGTGGGTCCCAGATGTCAGGTAGAGGAATCATTATTTTGCGCGTAATAAGGAGGCATTTCCTTGTGTGTGGCCATGGACCCAGCTGTCAGCCTCTCCACGTACAGTCCACTTCCGATGGATGTCGTTCATTGACCACATTGATCACACCGTACACCAGGGCGGTGGACGATGGTGAGGCCTACGAAGGGAATGACACGAAGCCGGGGAAGACGTGATAGTGGATGCGCACACTAAGGGGAGTACGGGCGCTGACTGGTCGGCTGCGGGGCGAGGCTGATGTTGCTGAAAAATAACAGGATGTGCAGGTGGGTAGAGGGATGGCCTGGCGGTAGCATAGCCGGCCACGGGAGGAGGGAGCAGGCAGTGCCGCCAACGCTGGTTTTGGCAGCTGGAGCAGGAAGATCAGAGATTGAAGAAGCATGGCGACCGTTGGATGGACATCCAATAGTCACTAATCTATGTTGACTAAGTTGACAAAGCCTTGCGTACGCGTCAATTTTTTTAGGACAGCGTCATCATGAACCTAGTAGGCCCAGAAGTCAGCCTCCAAATATGTGGAAAATAGCATACAACCCATTAGCCATTATTTTCAATAATTTACAGCCCGTTCGCTAATTCTAAAGGATATTTTGAAGCCCATATTCTTTTTATTAGCATTACAGACCATATATTCTGGGCACTTCTAAAAAATTCAACGATTTTTTCCATATTTCGGTGGGGTCTGAACTCTTTTAATCACGAAATTTCAAGTCACGTTAAAAATATTTTTTTAAAAATATATCAAAATAAAATTCAAAAAAAATTCTCCGCCAAAAAATGAATGAAATTTAAAATATTTACTAGCAAGATGCCCGTGCGTTGCACGGAACATGAAGATGCATTTGCGTGAGTAGTTTATCTTGTGGGAGAAAAGGATGATCAAGGGAAGGCCTTGTCTGCAAATGTGGAGAGGAGTGCGGCTAAATTGTCGTAGTTTCCTTCCTATCCGTTAGGTATAGATCGGACGGCCTATATTGCAGGATGGCAGGCACACCATCATCACCAACTCTGCTTTTTATTAGAGTAGAAAAATCCAGAAAAACAGTATTTTAATGTAATTGCTGGTTGGCTTTGGTTTAAAAATTTACAACCCATTTCTTACAACTTATAGACCATTTTCTGTGGAGTCCCATTTCTTACTACTTACATATCCCTCCTCGTCTTGAAAGATTTGTGGCCGAGTAGGGATGAGAAAAGCAAGTAGGCCACGGTTTGGTATTCTCCAAAAAAAGAACTACGCTAGCCATTTTCAGAAAGAAAAAAGATATCAATCGGGCTCATCATGTGCTTAAATAAAAGCGTAAGCATGGGCTAGACAGGCCACAACCCCCGCACAACGCGCAGTTGAGCTCCGTCTCTAAAACTAAAAAAAACAATTGGGCGAGCTGCTGCGTCCCTGGTGTTATCCGCTCATTGTGCAATTTCTCGTTTATTGACTACATTGACAATGGCGTGGGACCTACTGTAGTTTTCAAACAATTAGGAGGAAGTATTTTTTTGGCTTGTAGGAGTAATAACGAGGCACCTGCTTGCGTAATGCAATGATCTTGGTGGGTTCCTACTGTCAGCCTCTCCACGTACAGTCATCTCTTGATTCCTCTCGGTTGTTGACCAGGTTGACAACGCCAGGTGGCGGTGGGCATAGCGAGCGAACCAAGGCGGAGAACGACGGCGAGGCCTCGGATGGGAATGAACCGGAGCAGTGGAAGGTGCGGCAGTGTAGTGGCAGGCAGTGGGTAGTACGAGGGAAACAAGATGTAACTGAAGCTTACAAACAGTACAAAAAGCCCAACGATTAATTGTTCATCAAATTTAGACAAGACCCAGATTGAACATGGCAATAACATCTAACCCAACCACTCTTTTTCGCAATCACAAACAAATGGATCGGTCTGATCCATAAAATCAACATCATATGCAAAAATATTTATTGGAGGATGACTACAAGTTGTTGTAAATAGAAGCCGAACACGTTCAGAAGCCCATTTGTCCACCTGTAAGTTCTTTTTTTTTGCTGTTCAACATGTCCGTACGTGAGAAATCTCTTTACGAAAAACTTAAGCCTCATGGACAATAGTAACCTCGCATTCAACAGGAAGAATGTGACAAAGCTTCTGTTTGCCTAGTTGGATGCATATCCATCCATCGTTATTGTCCTCAAATGAATGTCATGAGAACTGAGAACATCCTGGTGCTTATTACTCCACCGATTGGTTATACGTTTTTCTCCATGTGGTAGTAGTGCCTAAGTAGACATGAAGATTGAAAACAGTTAAGGTCTGAAAAAAAGTATGTCGAAAGAGTGACAGCTGAACAGTTAATTCTAGTACAATATATACGAACTTTCAATGTGCATGAAATCATCACCTCTCTATATAAATTCTCCAGAAATCGAAAGCATTGCAGCAAGCTAATAATTATGTTCAGATCAAAACTAAACATTCCAATATATAAGATCTTGACAGAATCCAGCAACATTGATAGGCTATCCATGGACGAACTCTTCATTGAGCATATAACATAATATTAGTACCCAAAGTGTACTCCAAGATGATATACAAATTATGCGCACAAATGAAAAATGTAGCTTATGATTACAAATGTGTAGATGATAATATAGGGTACCTAAAAAAGTGAGGAGCCAAACACCAACTTCCTGTGATCATTAAATGGATGACGAATTACACCCAGGGTCTCCAGTTTGGGCATAGAGACGACAGTTATTTGCGAAGGTTTATAACAATCATCAAGGAGCAACCTTTGAAGTGAAGGGCCATCTTCGATGATGAGCAGCTGTCCTTCAAAACAAATTCCAATGCTTTTAAGGTGAGGCGACTTTATTTGGAGACAACTAATAGGGATTTCTATTCCCAAAACAATCAGCAAGCGCTCCAGGGCAGGGCAACTAGAGTGGATGATGCTGTGTAGTGAGGTCTCACACAAATAAACCACCACAAGCGAAAGTTTTTTTAGCAATGGGAGTCGAAGCATTTTTATCAGATCGTGTGGTAGATGGCACCGAGCGAAGGTGGCGGTGTGGAGAGAGGAGGAAAACCGCGAGATGGACAACGGTGGTGTAGGCACAAATTCTTGCTGTGTTCATGGTACAAAACTTTCGTGGTAATGGTAGAACTCAAACTGCTGGAGTTTTTTGAATTTAGCGGATGTCAGCAAAGCGTCCACCGTGTAGGGTATGGACACCAGGTAGCATGTCGGGATGCATAGGCGTTGAACAGGGCCCTGCTGGTGAGAGGAGACGATGGCTTTGAGGATATCAAATTCAAGAAGGACAGAAATCCGACGAAAGTCGAGATTGAGGGGCGCAGTGCGCCATATCGGGCGCCACCGAGTTGAGAGGACTTGTGTGTGATACGTCTCCAACGCATCTATAATTTTTGGCTCCATGCTATATTATCTACTATTTTGAATGTTTATGGGCTTTATTATGCACTTTTATATCATTTTTGGGACTAACCTATTAACCCAGAGCCCAGTGCCAGTTTCTGTTTTTACCTTGTTTTAGGGTTTCGAAGAAAAGGAAAATCAAACGGAGTCCAATTGACCTGAAACTTCACGGAACTCATTTTTGGAAGGAAAGAAGCCCAGAAGACTTGAGGTGCGCGTAAGGGAAGCTTCGAGGAGGTCACGAGGCAGGGGGGCGCCCACCCCTCCTGGGCGCGCCCTCCACCCTCGTGAGCCCCTCGTGGCCCCCCTAACGTACTTCTTCCGCCTATATATCTCCATATACCCTAAAAACATCCGAGAGCACAATAGATCGGGAGTTCCGCCGCCAGAAGCCTCCGTAGCCACCGAAAGCCAATCTAGACCCGTTTCGGCACCCTGCCGGAGGGGGCAATCCTTCTCCGGTGGCCATCTTCATCATCCCGGTGCTCTCCATGACGAGGAGGGAGTAGTTCTCCCTCGGGGCTGAGGGTATGTACCAGTAGCTATGTGTTTCATCCAAGGTTGTCAGAATCGCGATTTTGAATCGGATCGAAGCTCTGATGGTAGAATCGTAAATCGTAGAATCTTCACTACTAGGATTGTAGAAACGTAGATTTTATGAACTAAAATCGTAGAATCAGATGGGTAAGTTTGGATCGTAAAGTCGTAGAATCGTATAATGGAATCGCGATTCTAACAACCTTGGTTTCATCTCTCTCTCTCTCTCTCGTGTTCTTGAGGTGTTACGATCTTGATGTATCGCGAGCTTTGCTATTATATTTGGATCCTATGATGTTTCTTCCCCCCTCTACTCTATTGTAATGGATTGAGTTTCCCCTTTGAAGTTATCTTATCGAATTGAGTCTTTAAAGATTTGAGAACACTTGATGTATGTCTTGCCGTGCGTATCTGTGGTGACACTGGGATACCACGTGATTCACTTGATGTATGTTTTGGTGATCAACTTGCGGGTTCCGCCCATGAACCTATGCATAGGGGTTGGCACATGTTTTCATCGTGATTCTCTGGTAGAACTTTGGGGCACTCTTTGAGGTCCTTTGTGTTGGTTGAATAGATGAATCTGAGATTGTGTGCGCATATCGTATAACCATACCCACGGATACTTGAGGTGACATTGGAGTATCTAGGTGACATTAGGGTTTTGATTGATTTGTGTCTTAAGGTGTTATTCTAGTACGAACTCTAGGGCTGTTTGTGACACTTATAGGAATAGCGCAACAGATTGATTGGAAAGAATAACTTTGATGTGGTTTCGTACCCTACCATAATCTCTTCGTTCGTTCTTTGCTATTAGTGACTTTGGAGTGACTCTTTGTTGCATGTTGAGGGATAGTTATGTGATCCAATTATGTTATCATTGTTGAGGGAACTTACACTAGCGAAAGTATGAACCCTAGGCCTTATTTCCATGCATTGCAATACCATTTACGCTCACTTTTATCATTAGTTACCTTGCTGTTTTTATAATTTCATATTACAAATACTATTATCTACTATCCATATTGCACTTGTATCACCATCTCTTCGCCGAACTAGTGCACCTATACAATTTACCATTGTATTGGGTGTGTTGGGGACACAAGAGACTCTTTGTTATTTGGTTGCAGGGTTGCTTGAGAGAGACCATCTTCATCCTACGCCTCCTACGGATTGATAAACCTTAGGTCATCCACTTGAGGGAAATTTGCTACTGTCCTACAAACCTCTGCACTTGGAGGCCCAACAACGTCTACAAGAAGAAGGCTGTGTAGTAGACATCAGTGTGCGGCAGCAATCCTTGGTGGGGAGAAGCGACATGATCTCCTTGAGGATGACATCTGGGAGATCGCTGATGCGGTCCACCAGAGATTCTATTGGTTCCTCAGATCCGGGAGGGGGGGGGGATTGATACATCCATTTTGCATCATGCTTTAATATCGATATTTGTTGCATCATGGGCTGTTATTACACATTATGTCACAATACTTATGCCTAGTCTTTCTTATTTTACAAGGTTTACATGAGGAGGGAGAATGCCGACAGCTGGAATTCTGGGCTGGAAAAGGAGAAAATATTAGAGACCTATTCTGCAGAACTCCAAACATCCTGAAACTCCACGAAAGTCAGTTTCAGAATAAAAAAAATATTGGGCGAAGAAAGCACCAGAGGGGGCCACCCACCATCCACAATGGTGGGGGGCGTGCCCTACCCCCTGAGCGAGCCCCCTGCCTCGTGGGCCCCCTGGAAGGCCTTCGGTGCCCATCTTTGGCTATATGAAGTCTTCGTCCTAGAAAAACTCATAAGCAAGCTCTCGGGACAAAACTATGCCTCCACGAGGCAGAACCTTGGCGGAACCAATCTAGGGCTCCGGCGGAGCTGTTCTGCCGGGGAAACATCCCTCCAGGAGGGGGAAATCATCACCATCGTCATCACCATCGATCCTCTCATCGAGAGGGGGTCAATCTCCATCAACATATTCACTGGCACCATCTCATCTCAAACCCTAGTTCATCTCTTGTATCCAGTCTTTGTTCAAAACCTCAGATTGGTACCCGTGGGTTGCTAGTAGTGTTGATTACTCCTTGTAGTTGATGCTAGTTGGTTTACTTGGTGGAATATCATATGCTCAGATCCTTTATGTATATTAATACCCCTCTGATTTTGAACATGAATATGCTTTGTGAGTAGTTACGTTTGTTCCTGAGGACACGGGAGAAGTCTTGCTATAAGTAGTCATGCCAATTTGGTATTCGTTCGATATTTAGATGAGATGTATGTTGTCTTTCTGAAAGGATTGATATGGTTGACCAGAGGGGGGGGGGGGTGAATAGGCAACTAATAATTTTTCGCTTTTCTATACCAAATTAAACTTTGCATCAAATTAGGTTGTCTAGATGTGCAACTAGGTGAGCAACCTATGTGATGCAACAACAATGAACACACAAGCAAGCAAGATAAGTAACGCTAATAAACTTGCACAAGAAAGGTGAGAGATAACCAAGAGTGGACCCGGTGAAGACGAGGATGTGGTACCAAAGTTCCTTCCTTTTGAGGGGAAGTACGTCTCCGTTTGAGCGGTGTGGAGGCACAATGATCCCCAAAAAGCCACTAGGGCCACCGTATTCTCCTCACGCCCTCACACAATGCAAGATGCCATGATTCCACTATTGGTGCCCTTGGAGGCGGCAACCGGACCTTTACAAACAAGGTTGGGGCTATCTCCACAACTTAATCGGAGGTTCCCAACAACACCACGAAGCTTCACCACAATGGACTATGGCTCCGTGGTGACCTCAACCGTCTAGGGTGCTCAAACACCCAAGAGTAACAAGATCCGCTAGGGATAGGTGGGGGATTCAAATTTCTCTTGGTGGAAGTGTGGATCAGGGCCTTCTCAACCAATCCCGAGCAAATCAACAAGTTTGATTGGCTAGGGAGAGAGATCGGGCAAAAATGGAGCTTAGAGCATTAATGGAGCTTAAAGGTGGAACAGGTAGTCAACTAGAGGGAGAAGACACCCCTTATATAGTAGAAGAAAAAATCCAACCGTTATCCACCAACTCAGCCTACACAACGCGGTAGTACCGTACCAGAGGCGCGGTACTACCGTAGGGGCACGCGGTACTATCGCAGGGCCCCGCGGTACTACCGCCCATGCAACAGAGACCAGATCAGCCCAAAATGCACTAAGGCAGAGGGCGGCAGTACTGCTGGCGCGGTACTACCGCGCCCCCTTGCGGTACTACCACAAGGCAGGGACTCACCAGATATGGGAAGGCACGGATATAATAAATTACATCCTTGGCTACTTCCGCTGAGTTGGAGTCGATGCAAAAACCTGATACAGTAGTACCGTAGGCCAGCAGCGGTACTACCGCGCTAGGCGCGGATGAAAGAAATTTCATCCGCCCCTTACTGCCGCATACTTGTGGAACTAAGCCAGATACCACGGTACTACCGTGCCCAGTGCGCGGTACTACCGTGATGGGTCCACTAGGGAGAGAGAGTGACAATATCTGGACTCCGGCCATAGTACTACCGCTTGCCAGGAAGTAGTACTAATGGGCAATTGCGGTACTACCTCACCGGCGGACAGTACTACCGCAAGGGCCTGCGGTACTACCGCTCTAAGGAGCAGTACTACCGGACGCCCTAGTTCAGCAAGCACGAGCAATATTTGCATAGACAAGGAAAACATGGGATGCTCCAAAGGCTAGAAGAAAAGGAGGAACACATGAAGACGTGTACGTGATGAATCCGCCCACCCTTTCCAATGCGGACCCCTTCTTAATAGTACGGCTTCCCTACGACTCAATACCACCGAAAAGAAATGAAGAGAGACGCCGTCTTCCATAGCCTTCGAGGGGAACCAAATCATCTTGTGCCTTAGTCAATATATATCTGAAATATTCGATGCACATGATTAGTCTGCAAAAGTATTGTCATCAATCACCAAAACCAACTAAGGGATAAAATGCCCTTACAATGCCCCCCCTTTTGGTGGATTGATGACAACACGGGATTTGCACAAGAGTATAATGCAAGGAGGTAGGGCAAACCCCAAGTATCTAAAATATAGACGGGCTCCCCCTAGATGTGTGCTATCTTGATGAGTGCTTTGGACTGCACAGCACACATACTAGGATCAACACTCCCCCTATATTTTATAGACAAGGCATATCTTGCAATAGGGCTAAAACTAAGCAAGGTAGGAAAGAGCATAATGAAATAAGCACAAGATAAAATAAGCTCACTATGGTACAATAGAGTGCATATGTCTTACACCATATGATAGAAGGACTCACAAGCACAAACCAAAGCAAACAACATAAATGAAGTTCAACTAGCCCAAACACGACACAACTCGCAAATCCTAAATTCTCTTCCCCTTTGGCATCGAGACGCCAAAAAGGCAGAGAGGACACCTACAATAGAAGGGGTGGCTCAAGCTGAGTAGTCACTCGCACGCTCCCCGTCAGACTTGGCAGCTGGGACGGACTCTTCCTCAAACTCTGTCTAGTGATAACCCTGCTTGGCGATCCATTCTGCCTCTGGGGTGACGTCCTCCTCTGACCCGCTGGAGATGTTCTCGCCGAAGGTCCTGAAAATCCGCTTGTCGTAGCGGCGAGTCTCCTTGGAAGCCACATGGGTCTTGTACTGCCCCTTTGCCTGCATGCAGAACAACATCTTCATCTTGTTGTTCAGTCTCTTAGCCCAAGATGGCTCAGAAGTGGGAGGGGTGTAACCCTCAGAGCTATCCTTGTCTGCTGCCTCCTCCTCATGCTCATCCGCACCCACTTCCATGTTAGCCGCGGCATCAGCACGAGAGGTAGTGTTGGCCCACTGAGTCTTGATACGGAGGTTGATGGGCTCATGCGGATCCAACTAGGGGCCTCAGAATCATCCTGAGGGTAGAGCTGCTCCCAAGTTGCTGAGATCAACTAAAACAGATAAGGTCCATAGATGGGGACCTTGTGGTTGTAGACCGCAAACCGAAGCTCATTCCACATGATATGTGAGACATCAAGTGGTAGTGTCTGAGAGTTGCAAGCGTCTGCACATAGGAGCATCATATCCACAAGATAGGCATGCACCTTGTCCTTGTCCCCAATGCGTGGGAAGAGAGTGTTCTGGAAGATCCGGTGCATGATGTCGAGAAAGGAGTTGAGTACCCAAGTCGTCTTGTTATTGGAGAGCTTCTTCTCCACATAGAAGGGCAAAAGCTTGTTCTTGTTTGCAGACTCGAAATTGGCATGTGGGCGAACACCTTGGGGTGTGGCGAGCCCCTCATCCGAAACCCCAAGCAAAGTCATGAATTCCTTCCAAGTAGCAGTCAGCTGCCGACCATTGGTCATCCAAGTCATGGTCCTGTCCTCATTGGGATGAAAATGCACTGAGGCAAAGAACTGAGCAATGATCTCAGGATCAAAGTCTTTGTGGAATGAGATGATATGCTCAATGCCAAATTGTTCCACGAGGTCTAAAGCCTCACCAAAGTATTCCCGATGCTTCTCTTGCCTCATGTGATGCATGTTGATCCACTTCACCTCCACATAGGTGTTTTGCTTGGCCTTGATGACATCTAGATAGATGAGATTCTGCTGCTTGGTCCAGAATAGCTCATTCCCTCAAAGGTTGGCACGAGGGTTTCCATATGGATTGATCTTCCTCCGAGCGATGAACTCAGCAAGCGGTATCTCATCCATACCCATGGTGGGTTCCTTCTCTTTGGTGGCGGTGGTCTTGGTTCTGCGTTGGGGGGCATTGGAGCCCTCTGCTGCCTTTGAGTTGCGCATACGCTTGGATCCCATGTTACGGCTTGGATTGGAGCGGCGAGCCGGAGCACCTGAGCCACCACCTAACACACACACACACACCAAAAAACAGACACGCACGAAATGTGAGAAGGATCAATGCAAAAACCACAAAAAAATGAGTGAAACAAGTAGATATAGTACGCGAGAAGTGTCACAAGAGGGATTTGAGACAACGGTAGTAGCGTGAGTTACGCCACGTGCGGTAGTACCGCTCCGAGGAGCGGTAGTACCGTCGACGCGGTAGTACTGCACTAGCAGGGCGGTAGTACCGGACGCACGGTAGTACCACACCTGAAGAGCGGTAGTACCGCACGGTTGCAGATCCGTAATGGGCATGGAGATCTGAGCACAACTGTGTCATCACGCGGTACTATGGTCGATCAAATCCATCACGGGACAACTAAAGCAAGTACCACACAACACAAAACCACTCTTCTATAACCAACTCTTGCAAAGATTTGGCCTAACAACTCACGAACAACTTGTATCTCCCCAAGACCTAAAAAACAACAAGACGAACAAGAAAAAGGAAGGGATTGGGGAGAAACCTTGATCCATGGCAAGAGGGAGTGGTGGGGAACGATCCCACCGGTTGGAATCTGAGGAGAGCGGCCGGAGAAGGAGATCCGGCGAGGACCTCCGGCGCCGTTCTTGAGCGAGAGAGAGAGAGACGGAGTGGGGAGAGAGATGAATGGGTATGGGGGAGTTAGAACTCCCCCTGCCCGTGTTTAACCCCCACGCCCTTCGACCGCACGGTAGTACCGCATGTCATTGTGGTAGTACCGCCCCGGGCGGAAGTACCGCACCGTGGCTTTAGTACCGCTCCCCCAGGCGGCAGTAAAAAATTTCTGCCGCGCTGGGTGTGGAAGTACCGTGCACTCCTCACGCGGTAGTAACGCACGTCATTGCGGTAGTACCGCCCGGGCAGAAGTACCGCACCGAGGCTGTAGTACTGCTCCCCCAGGCGGCATAAAAACAATTTCTGCCACGCTGGGTGCGGAAGTACCGCGCGCTCCCCTCGCAGTAGTACCGTGGCAGGCCCCGGTAGTACCGTGAGCTCAAGAAAAAGCAATTTCAACCAACCGAGAGAACAACGAAGCACTAAACCTACAAGCGAAAGACCACACCAACGAGCTAACACACAGGACACCACAAGCACAAGATCAGCACAAAGGAGGAGAAGCAAGAGACAACACAGACCAAAAATGAGACACAAACTCTCCAAGGAGAGGGCGGTGGCCGGAGCCACCTATGTTTGAGTCAATTGGTATGGCACCGCGAAGAATTATCCTTGGGCCCATGACCAAAACTCGTCTTTGAAGCACAAGAACCATAAAAAATGGCTAATGTGAAAGAGTCGATCATTTTATGCATAATGGGAGAGGGAGAGTTCATTGAGAGAACAACACTCCCCCTATGTCCATGCCTACACCTAGATTAGACAACAAGTTGAGTGTGGTGGGGAGTGCAAGGGTTCAAGCAACATTGCTCAAATCAATGATATTTAGCTCATGCCTTAGCTCGCGAAATCTTGCTTCATCCAAAGGCTTAGTGAAAATATCTACGAGGTTATCATGGGTGTTGACGTAGTTGAGCTCGATCTCCCCTCGCCTAATGTGATCCCGGATGAAGTGATAACGAATCTCAATATGCTTCGTCTTGAAGTGTTGCACCAGGTTGAGAGAAATCTTGATGGCACATTCATTGTCACACCAAAGAGGCACTTTGTCACAGATGACACCGTAATCCTTTAAAGTTTGCCTCATCCATAAGAGTTGTGCACAACAACTACCGGCAGCCACATACTCTGCTTCCGTGGACGAGAGAGATACGCAACTTTGCTTCTTGGAAGACCAACTCACCAAAGAGCAACGAAGAAATTGGCACCCTCCGGAAGTGGACTTCCTATCCACTTTGTCTCCCACCCAATCCGAGTCCGAATAACCTACAAGCTTGAAGTTTTCTCCCCTTGGGTACCATAAGCCAAAGTTTGGGGTATGAGCCAAATATCGAAAGATTCACTTGACCACCACAAAGTGACTTTCCTTAGGTGCGGCTTGAAATTGTGCACAAATTCCCACACTCAACATGATATCCGGTCTAGATGCACAAAGGTAAAGCAAGGAGGCAATCATGGAGCGATATACCTTTTGATCCACCGCTTTACCATTGGGATCAATGTCAAGTTGGCACTTGGTGGGCATGGGAGTGGAAGTCAGCTTGACATCACTTAGCTTGAATCTCTTGAGCATGTATTGAGTGTATTTGGCTTGGTTGATGAAGGTTCCTTCTCTCCTTTGCTTCACTTCGAACCCGAGAAAGAACTTCAACACTCCCATGGAAGACATGTCGAACTTTGAGGTCATGAGAGCGGCAAATTCCTCATTGAAAGCTTTGTTAGGGGAACCAAAGATAATATCATCAACATATAATTGGCACACAAACAACTCCCCTTTGACCTTCTTAGTAAAAAGAGTGGGGTCGATTAGCCCAACTTCAAAACCATGATCTTGTAACAACTTGGTAAGGTGGTCATACCACGCACATGGGGCTTGTTTAAGGCCGTAGAGTGCCTTATCAAGTTGATACACATGATCGGGAAAGTAGGGATCCTCGAACCCCGGGGGTTGCTTGACATATACCAATTCATTAATCGGACCATTAAGGAAAGCACTCTTCACATCCATTTGTTGTAACTTAAAGTTATGATGAGAAGCATATGCAATCAACATGCGAATGGATTCAAGACAAGCAACAGGGGCAAAGGTTTCATCATAGTCGATACACTTGACTTGGGAGTAGCCTTGTGCTACCAAACGAGCCTTATTGCGAATGATAATCCCATGAGCATCTAGCTTGTTCTTGAATATCCACTTGGTTCCAATGACATTGTGGTTCTCCATTGGCCTTGGCACCAATCTCCACACTTTGTTGTGCTCGAAGTTGTTGAGTTCTTCATGCATGGCATTGAGCCAATCCGGATCCTCGAGCGCCTCATAGACCTTTTGGGTTCAACACAAGAGACAAACGCGTGATGTTCACAATGGTTTGCTAATTGTCTACGAGTGCTTACCCCATTTCTTAAGCTTCCAAGCACATTTGTCATGAGATGATTCTTGTTGGAGAGCTTGGAAGCAATCTTGGTGGCACGACGCTCCAATTCCTCCTTGGGGGTGAGACGAGGAGTGGTCACTTGATCATCTTGAGCGCCATATTGAGCTTGTTCTTGATCTCGAGGAAGCTCTTGATCTTGAACTTGCTCGGAGGAGAGAACTTGGCCTTGGGCATCACTTCATGTTACAACACCATCTTGAGATTGACCTTGCCCTTGGTCTTGTTCTTGAGGTGAGGGCCTTCACTTTGTTCTTCGGAAGCGTGTGGGTCTTGGGTTGGTGAAGGTTCCACTTGAGTGGAACATTGTCCTTGTCCTTCGGCCAGAAGGGGTTCCTCAATGGGTAGGATATGACCAACACCCATTCTTCTTATGGCTTGGGGAGGAATTTCATCACCTACATCACAAGTACCACTTTGCTCCACTTGGGAGCCGTTATTCTCATCAAACTCCATGTTACACGTTTCCTCAATAAGTCCCATGGACTTATTGAGAACACGGTAAGCATGAGAGTTTGTAGCATAACCAACAAATATGCCCTCATAAGCTCTAGCCTCAAATTTAGACAAACGAACACCTTTCTTGAGAATGAAACACTTACACCCGAACACCCGGAAGTACTTGAGGTTGGGCTTGTTACCGGTGAGTATCTCATATGGAGTCTTGTTCAAGCCTTTGCGGAGGTAGAGCCGATTAGATGCATGACACGCGGTGTTGATGGCTTCGGCCCAAAAGTTGTAGGGAGATTTGAACTCCGCCATCATGGTCCTTGCCGCATCCATCAACGTCCGGTTCTTCCTCTCCGCTACACCATTTTGTTGAGGAGTATAAGGTGCGGAATATTGATGCTTGATTCCCTCATCACTCAAAAACTCATCCAAGGTGTAGTTCTTGAACTCGGAGCCGTTGTCACTTCTTATAGTCAAAATCTTTTGTGTTGTCATTGAGCTTCATTTGCAAAGTCGATGACGGTTTGTTGGGTCTCGCTCTTCCTCTTGAAGAAATATACCCAAGTGTATCTTGAATAGTCATCCACAATGACCAAGCAATACTTTCTACCACCAAGACTATCAAAGGATGGAGGCCCGAAGAGATCCAAATGAAGGAGCTCCAAAGGCCTCTTCGAGTAGATGATAGTCGTGGGAGGGTGAGTCTTCTCATGTAGCTTTCCTTCGATGCAAGCACTGCAAGCACGATCTTTGGCAAAACTAACATTTGTTAGTCCACGGCATGGTCCCCCTTGAGAAGACTTTGTAAAGATCTCATATTGACGTGGTCTAAACAGCGATGCCAAAGCCATCCCACGTCAACTTTAGCCATTAGGCATGTTGCGGTCTTAGTGGGTCGCTTCAAAAAGTTTATCACATAGAGACCATTCTCGACATGCCCAACAAAGGCTACTTTAAGAGTCTTGCTCCACAAGAGGGCCACAGTATCAATATCAAAGAAAGTGGCAAAACCCATGAGTGCTAGTTGACGAACGGAAAGTAAATTGTATGCAAGGGACTCAACAAGCATGACCTTCTCGATCGTAAGATCATGAGAAATGACAACTTTACTGAGTCCCAATACCTAAGAGGACGAGGCGTCACCCCACTCGACCTTGGTGGGCATGGATGGAATCTTTTGCACGTCCACCACCAAGTCCTTGCTTCCGGTCATATGATTAGTAGCTCCACTATCTAGCAACCATGACCCCCCACCGGAAGCAAACGCCTACAAGAGATCAATGCTTGGTTTTAGGTACCCATTTTGTAATGGGTCCTTTGATGTTAGTAACAAGGGTCTTAGGAACCCCAATAGACCATTCAATGTACTCATAAAGAGAACCAACAAATTTGGCATAAACATGCCCATCTCTAGCACGCCACAACACATAAGAAGGGTTAAAGTCGCCGACTTTGTTGGGAATGGAAGCGTTGCCCTTCTTGGCACCACTACCCTCACGGAGTTCTTCTCCTTCTCCTTAGTAGCACCCTCTCCCTCCTTCACAAAAGTTTGCTTGAGGGGAGGATATCATTTGGACTTGTCATTCTTCTTCTTGTTCTTGGACTTGGGCATGTACCCAATCCCTTCCTTGGCCACAACTCCCTTTTGGTTGGTCAAAAGGTCGTTGAGATTCTTCTCGCCTTGTATGCAAGACACAAGACCTTTCTCAAGTTGTACCTTTAGCTTAGCGTTCTCCTCAACAAGATGCATATGCTCACAGCATGGGTTAGTAGCATTTGCATTATCAATTAACATCATATGAGGAAATGTGGCTTTCTCCTTGGTTAGCTTTACTTGAAGCTGATCATGAGACTCTTTGAGGCTAGCATGAGCACCCTTCAAGACCTTGTGAGCCTTGTCAAGTAGATCAAACTCCTCTTTGAGTCTAGCAAGATCAACCCCAAGCTTGGCCTTCTCGGAGTTTAGCACACGAGAGACAACAAGAGCATGATCAAAATATTTCTTTAACTTAGCGTGATCGACGTTGTGTGACTCCTCAAGAGCCAAACGAAGACCACGCTCTTCCTCAAGAGCATTGGAAAGATTCAAAATCTCATCGTCATAGTCACGACTATGCCCCTCCATCTTGGAGATAGTATCTTCGTGAGCCTCGATCATGTCATTGGCTTCACCAAGTTGTTCCAAGAGAGCAACAAAATGCTTCTTGGATTTACCCTTGAGTTTACCCATACAGGACTCAAACTCATTTTCCTCCACATTGTATCCCTCGTGTTCATCAATGCAATCCGTCAAGGAAGGATTATTAATGATGGTAGTTTTGATGTTGGGGGTTACCTTGTTGGTGGCTTTAGCCATGAGGCACTTGGTGGTGATGTTCTCATTGGGTGAGTTGAAGAGAGACACTTGTGGAGTTTTTGCAATGGCTACGGAGGCCATGGCAACCGACTCACCATCTTCTTCATCATCCTCATCCTCATGGTACTCTTCTTGAGCCACCAACGCCTTGTGAGGGATCTTCTTGGGGAAGTTGCTCTTGTTGGGGAAGGACTTGGCTTTGTCCTTTCGGATGAACTTGCCACCATTGTCTTCCCTCTTCTCATACGGACGTTCCGCAACAAAATGGCTCACATTGCCACAATTGTAGCAAGTCCTCACACGTTTCTTGCTCTTCGTGCCACTTGAGTTGTTCTTGTTGTAGTTTGGCCTTGAGTTCTTCTTGCTCCAAAATTGCCTTGAAGCAAGTGCCATGTGTTCATGATAGGCATACTTTGTATCTTCGGGGTTGCTTTCCTCTTCTTCCTCTTCTTCTTCTTCTTCAACACAAACCTTGGCCTTCAATGCAAGGTTGGGCTTCTTTTCCCTTTGAGAGCGAAGCACCGCATTGTCGGCGGTCTTGTCCAAGATGTTCATAGCCACAAACTCATACAACACTTCACTTGAGGTCAAGCTGTCGAAGTCGGGCCTTTGACGAATGATGGAGGACATGGCCTTGTGGTAAGGCATCATTGCTTTGAGGAATTTGCGCTTGATCCAGTTGTCATCCGTGTCCTTGCTCCCATGATCTCGGAGTGAGACCGCGAGTTTGGTTACTCTCCGATAAAGCTCACGAGGTTCTTCATCTTATTTCATAGCAAACTCATCGGCTTCATCTTGCACTACTTGGAGTGTTGAATGCTTGCGCTTCCCCGGTAGAGAGAGAGACAACACAAAGCCATGCATCTTTGGCCAAGGCGAATGGCCGAAGATGAGGTAGATCTTCGGGTGGAATTGCATCTTGGATGATGAAGGGAGCATTCTCATTGAATTGATTATCCGTGGCTTCTCTAGGAGTGAAGTTGCTTGGGTCATGCAGATAGAAACCTTCTTCAATGATTCTCCAAAGATTAGTATTCACATGATTTAAATGACGCTTAAAGCGATAAACCCAAGAATCAAAGTCCTCATTTTCACAATCTTAGGGGGAGGACCGGCATGATTCAAATGAGTGGAAGGAATTGGTCCACCATAAAGAAGTGGTGGTTCCACATGGGCAAAGATGTCGGTGCCATTTTTACCACTAGAAGAAGGAGCCTTTTCACTACTAGCTTCCCCCTTGTCGGAGTTAGCATCCATCACCTTGTCGGTGGGATCACCCACTTTCAATGGTGCGGTGGATAGTTTAAGACCTTCAATGAATTTAGTAAACATGCTTTCAACTTCGGTCGTCATGGAGGTTTTCAATGTCTCCAAGGCCACATTGAATTCCTCACGAGAGACCGAGGTTCCCCCATCGCCCGTAGACGAGATCGGATTCACACTGGAGTGTTCCTCCACACCGTCTACGGTATCAACCATACTCTTCGGAGGGTAAAGCCCTTAGAAAAGGGACAAGGCTCTGATACCAATTGAAAGGATCAATATGGTTGACTAGAGGGGGGTGAATAGGCAACTAACAATTTTTAGCTTTTCTTAACCAAATTAAACTTTGCATCAAATTAGGTTGTCTAGATGTGCAAGGTGAGCAACCTATATGATGCAACAACAACAAACACACAAGCAAGGAAGAGAATTAACGCTAATAAACTTGCATAAGTAAAGGTGAGAGATAACCAAGAGTGGACTCGGTGAAGACGAGGATGTGTTACCGAAGTTCCTTCCTTTTGAGGGGAATTACGTCTCCGTTAGAGCGGTGTGGAGGCACAATGCTCCCCCAAAAGCCACTAGGGCCGCCGTATTCTCCTCACACCCTCACACAATGCGAGATGCCGTGATTCCACTATTGGTGCCCTTGGAGGCGGCAACCGGACCTTTACAAACAAGGTTGGGGTTATCTCCACAACTTAATTGTAGGCTCCCAACAACACCACGAAGCTTCACCACAATGGACTATGGCTCCGTGGTGACCTCAACCGTCTAGGGTGCTCAAACACCCAAGAGTAACAAGATCCGCTAGGGATAGGTGGGGGATTCAAATTTATCTTGGTGGAAGTGTAGATCGGGGCCTCCTCAACCAATCCCGAGCAAATCAACAAGTTTGATTGGCTAGGGAGAGAGATCAGGTGAAAATGGAGCTTAGAGCATTAATGGAGCTTAGAGGTGGAAGAGATAGTCAAATAGAGGGAGAAGACACCCCTTATATAGTAGAAGAACAAATCCAACTGTTATCCACCAACTCAGCCCGCGCAACGTGGTACTACCATACCAGAGGTGCGGTACTACCGCAGGGGCACGCGATACTATCGCAGGGCCCCGCAGTACTACCGCCCATGCAGCAGAGACCAGATCAGCCCAAAATGCACTAAGGCAGAGGGCGGCAGTACTGCTGGTGCGGTACTACCGCAAGGCAGGGACTGACCAGATATGGGAAGGCACAGATATAATAAATTACATCTGTGGCTACTTCCGCTGAGTTGGAGTCGATGTAAAAACCTGATACAGTAGTACCGTAGGCCAGCAGCGATACTACCGCGCTAGGCGCGGATGAATTTTTTTATCCGCCCCTTACTGCCGCATACTTGCGGAACTAAGCCAGATACCATGGTACTACCGTGCCCAGTGTGTGGTACTACCGTGATGGGTGTCACCCACTAGGGAGAGAGTGACAATATCTGGACTCCGGCCACAGTACTACCGCTTGCCAGGAAGCGGTACTACCATGGGCACTTGCGGTACTACCGCACCGGTGGACAGTACTACTGAAGGGCCTGCGGTACTACCGCTCTAAGGAGCAGTACTACCGCACGCCCTAGTTCAGCAAGCACGAGCAATATTTGCATAGACAAGGAAAACATGGGATGCTCCAAAGGCTAGAAGAAAAGGAAGAACACATGAAGATGTGTACGTGATGAATCCGCCCACCCTTTCCAATGCGGACCCCCTCTTAATAGTATGGCTTCCCTACGACTCAATACAACCGAAAAGAAACGAAGAGAGACACCGTATTCCATAGACTTCGAGGGGAATCAAATCATCTTGTGCCTTAGTCAATATATATCTGAAATATTCGATGCACATGATTAGTCTGCAAAAGTATTGTCATCAATCACCAAAACCAACTAAGGGATAAAATGCCCTTACACTTTCCTCTAGTGGTGTCATGTGAACGTCGACTACATGACACTTCACCATTGTTTGGGCCTAGGGGAAGGCATTGGGAAGTAATAAGTAGATGATGGGTTGCTAGAGTGGCAGAAGCTTAAACCCCAGTTTATGCGTTGCTCCGTAAGGGGCTGATTTGGATCCATATGTTTCATGCTATGGTTAGGTTTACCTTAATACTTCTTTTGTAGTTGCGGATGCTTGCAAGAGGGGTTAATTATAGTGGGATGCTTGTCCAAGTAAGGGTAGTACCCAAGCACCGGTCCACCCACATATCAAATTGTCAAAGTACCAAATGCGAATCATATGAGCATGATGGAAACTAGCTTGACGATAATTCCCATGTGTCCTCGGGAGTGCTTTCCTTTATATAAGAGTTTGTCCATGCTTGTCCTTTGCTACAAAAGGATTGGGCCATCTTTCTGCACCTTATTTACTTTTATTACTTGTTACCCGTTACAAATTACCTTATCACAAAACTATATGTTACGATAATTTCAGTGCTCGTAGAGAATACCTTACTGAAAACTGCTTATCATTTCCTTTTGCTCCTCGTTGGGTTCTACACTCTTACTTAATGAAAGGAATACGATAGATCCCCTATACTTGTGGGTCATCAAGACTCTTTTCTGGCGCCGTTGTTGGGGAGTGAAGCGCCTTTGGTAGGTGGAATTTGGTGAGGAAAAATTTATATAGTGTGCTGAAATTTACTGTCACTTGTTACTATGGAAAGTAATCCTTTGAGGGGCTTGTTTGGGGTATCTTCACACCAACTAGTAGAGCAAAGAATTGCTCCTAAACATACTGAACCTACTGGAAATGTTTACTTTGAAATTCCTTCGGGTATGATAGAGAAACTGCTAGGTAATCCTTTTACAGGAGATGGAACATTGCATCCCGATTTGCACCTAATCTATGTGGATGAAGTTTGTGGCTTATTTAAGCTTGCAGGTATGCCTGATGATGTTATCAAGAAGAAGGTCTTCCCTTTATCTTTGAAGGGAAAGACATTGACATGGTTTAGGCTATGTGATGATATTGGATCATGGAACTACAACCGAACGCGAATCATATGAGCTCTCAGGAGAAATTATTATTCAAAAATTTTGTGCTAGGCTTTCTCTCAATAATCGCTCCATGCTCGATACTTCTTGTACTGTATATTTTATGATGACAACTATTGAATTCAAATGGGACTTATTGGAAATAATTAAACGCAACTCTGAATATTGGGAACTCGACGAAGGTAAGTAGTCAGGTATAACACCTAAGTTTGATTGTGTTAAATCTTTTATGGTACAGATGCTTTTCATGAATTTAGCACTAAATATGGACTTGACTCTGAGATAGTAGCTTCTTTCTGTGAATCATTTGCTACTCATGTTGATCTCCCTACGGAGAAGTGGATAAAATATCATCCTCCCATTGAAGTAAAAGTAGTTGCACCTATTAAAGTTGAAGAAAAGACTATCACTTATAGTGTTGATCCTATTGTTCCTACCGCTTATATTGAGAAACCACCTTTCCCTACTAGAGTAAAGGATCATGCTAAAGCTTCAACTGTGGTTCGTAAGAGTAATACTAGAACACCTACACCCTCTGAGCAAAGTAAAGTTGAACCTAGTATTCCTATGGTTAAAGATCTCTTGGCCGATAATATTGATGGGCATGTTATTTACTTTTGTGATGAAGCTCCTAGAATCGCTAGACCCGATACTAAAAATAAACATAGGCCTGTTGTAGGCATGCCTGTTATTTCTGTTAAAATAGGAGATCATTGCTATCATGGCTTATGTGATATGGGTGCTAGTGCTAGTGCAATACCTCATTCTTTATATGAAGAAATTATGCATGATATTGCACCTGCTGAGTTAGAAGGTGTTGATGTTACAATTAAGCTTGCCAATAGAGATACTATTTCACCGGTTGGAATTGTTAGAGATGTTGAAGTCTTGTGTGGGAAAGTTAAATATCGTGCTGATTTTCTTGTTCTTGGTTCCCCACAAGATGACTTTTGTCCCATTATATTTGGTAGACCCTTCTTGAATAATGTTAATGCTAAGATAGACTTCAAAAATGATATTGTTTCTGTTGGTTTAGGGGATATGTCTCATGATTTTAATTTTGCTAAATTTTGTAGATAACCCCATGATAAAGAATTGCCTAGTAAAGATGAAATTATTGGTCTTACTTCTATTGCCGTGCCTCCTAATGATACTTGAGAACAATATTTGCTAGACCATGAAAATGATATGTTTATGAATGAAAGGAGGGAAATAGATGAAGTATTCTTTAAACAGGGACCTATTTTGAAACACAACTTGCCTGTCGAAATTCTAGGCAATCCTCCTCCACCCAAGGGTGATCCTGTGTTTGAGCTTAAACCATTACCTGATACTCTTAAATATGCTTATCTTGATGAAAATAAGATATATCCTATTATTATTAGTGCTAACCTTTTAGAGCAAGAAGAAGAGAGATTATTGAAAACTCTGAAGAAGCACCACACCGCTATTGGATATACTCTTGATGATCTTAAGGGCATTAGTCCCACTCTATGCCAGCACAAAATATAATTGGAGAAAGACGCTAAACCGGTTGTTGATCACCAATGACGGTTAAATCCTAAGATGAAAGAGGTGGTAAGAAAAGAAATACTAAAGCTTCTGGAAGCCGGTATAATTTATCCCGTTGCTGATAGTCAGTGGGTAAGTCATGTCCATTGTGTCTCTAAGAAGGGAGGTAATACTGTTGTTCCTAACGATAAGGATGAATTGATCCCACAAATAATTGTTACACGTTATAGAATGGTAATTGATTTCCGCAAATTAAATAAAGCTACTAGAAAGGATCATTACCCTTTACCTTTTATTGATCAAATGCTAGAAAGATTATCTAAACATACACATTTTTGCTTTCTAGATGGTTATTCTGGTTTCCCTCAAATACCCGTGTCAAAAGAGGATCAAGAAAAGACCACCTTTACTTGCCCTTTCGGTACCTTTTCTTATAGACGTATGCCTTTTGATTTATGTAATGCACCTGCTACCTTTCAAATATGTATGACTGCTATATTCTCTAACTTTTGTGAAAAGATTGTCGAGGTTTTCATGGATGATTTTTTTGTATATGGAACTTCTTTTGATGATTGCTTCAGCAACCGTGATCGATTTTTGCAGAAAAGTGAAGAAACTAATCTTGTCTTGAATTGGGAGAAGTGCCACTTTATGGTTAATGAAGGTATTTGTAACGCCCCACATGTAACCTTCCCCAAATGTACTCCGACTCATGCCGTTTCCGGCATTAAGTTATATTTAATTCTCGGGTTCGGGTCTTTGTCTCCGTGTGTTGTTTTTGTTTTCGTGCATCTCATATCATGTCGTCACGTGCATTGCATTTGCATACATGTTCATCTCATGCATTCGAGCATTTTCCCCGTTGTCCGTTTTGCATTCCGGCGCTTCGTTCTCCTCCGGTGGCCATTTCTAGCTTTTTTCGTGTGTGGGGATTAAACATTTCCGGATTGGGCCGAGACTTGCCATGCGGCCTTGGTTTACTACCGGTAGACCGCCTGTCAAGTTTCGGGTCATTTGGACTTCGTTTGATACTCCAACGGTTAATCGAGGGCCCCCCGAGGCCTCGTGTGTGTGCAGCCCAACAGCCCTTCTTTTTGGCCCAAAACCCACCAAACTCAGCTCCATCGTCTCAGTCGTTCGATCACGATCGTGTGGGCGAAAACCGCACCTCATTTGGACTCTCCTAGCTCCACTTATGTCTATAAATACCCCTCCTTCTCGGATCTCTTCTTCTCCCCCTCGAAACCCTAATCCAAAAAAAAAACCTCCGCCGCCGCCGGACACGTCCGGGACGGAGCCGGACGCGTCCGCCGCCGCGCCCAGCCAGTCCCGCACCGCCACGTGGCCCGGGGGACCGCTTCGCCGCCGCCGGCCCGCAGGCCCACGCGGGGCCCCCCGAGGCCCATCGCCTCTCCAACCGCGCCGCCAGAGGGTCGCCGCGCGCCCGTGCCCGTCTTCCACGGCGCCGGCCGCCGCCCTCGCCCGCCGCCTCGTCGCCGGTGCGCCATCGCCGGCCACTGCCTCCCTCGCCGGCGGGCGCCGCCGCCTCTCCGCCGCGGACCGCCGCACGCCGTGCCGGCCGGGCCCCGGCCACCGTGCCACCCGCCGTCCTCCGGCCATCTCCGGCCGGGCCCCGACTTCCCCGCCTCGCCCTCGGCTCGCCGGAGCCGGCCACCATCGCCGGAGCCCGGTGAACAGTGCTCGCGCCGCCGCCTCGGTTTGCGTGCAGATCTGGAACCCTAGATCTGGGAGGTTGAAATTTCTACTAAGTCCCAGGATTTTTCTACTCCATGTGCTCATGTTTGACCTGCCATAACTTTGCATCCGTAGCTCCGATTTGGGCGTATGATATGTCAAATTCTTCGTCTCGACGAGTACATCATTTCATTCCATTGCATCATTTGCATTCGAGGTCATCTTGGTGCCCAAAATGGGGTTGGTAGGAGGCATGTTGAGTTAAATTGCAGATCCGTTAATCCAACATGCACTTTTGTCATTTTTGCCATATTTAATCCGTGCATGATATGCCTGTGCCCCTTTGGGATGAATTGTTAAGCATGTTGTCTTCTTTCCAGAGGTGCCTTCCATGTATTTTTAGGATATGTGTGTTGTCTTGTGCAAGCTTGCAAAGAGGGCTACCTGAGATTTCAGAATTCAGGGACTTAGTGATTTTCACTAAGTCTGAGCCGTTTTAGTTCACGATGCCATATGTCCGGCTTGTTTCCTAGCGATCCGTGCCTCTTTTGAGGATGATCAATAAGAGTGATTTGTTATGCTTGTTGTGCTTAATCCATCCATGTCTTTACTTGTTATGATGGAGCAACCTAGGTTGACTCAATCGAGCTCAACTTTTGGATAGTTGCTGTTTTGGGCAGATCATTAACTCTTTTGCGATTTTGCCGGAGTTATTGCTAGTGATCCATGCATGCTATGCCATTGTTCTTGCCATGTCTAGCTAGAATTTTGTGCCTTCTTAATGGATATATGCTTGCCTTGCCATGACTTGCACCGTAGTGAGAGCATCGAGCTCGTTTATAAGCCTCCGTGAGTTATTATTTCAGCATGTCCCAGTTTTCACTAAGTCTGAAAACTGATTGTGTTTCATCGATGTTCGTGTGCTCGGTAGAGTATTTTGTGAACCCTTTTGGCCCCAGGTCATTTTGGGTGTTTTGTTAAGCTTGTTGAGTAGTTCCATTCCATGCTCTTACTTGCCATGTTCAGGCTTTCCTTCACGTTGTTTTGCTGCTCCGAAGAGAGCATCGTGGTCTGAAATTTCAGACTAGCGTTAATTTCGCTAAGTCTGAAATCTGTCTTGCTTATTCAGTTTTGCCATGCTTGTTTGAAGCCCTTAATGGATGAATTTGCCCATGCCTCAGTCATGATGATTGGTTAAGCTTGATGAGTACATCACTGCCATGTAATTTGTTTTCATGTTGGGTGGCTGTAGCATGTTCATTTTGTTGCATTTAGGAGGCATGTTGCTGTAAATTGCAGATCGGTTCGTTTAGTAAAACGCTTGCCATTTCTTAACCGTAGCTCCGATTGCCGTGATCTTTATATCGTTTTCAGGGGATTTCTTCCCCTCTATCCAGTGGCACACTTGGATTTCCAAGTTGAGGCCAGGTTCATGCATTTCCTGTTACTTGTTGCATTCTTGCATCCCGCATCGCATCCCGCATAGCATATCATCTTTGCATCTTATTGTTTGCCCTTGCACGTGGTTGATTGTATCCTTGTTGCTTGTTTGTGTTGTTGGGTAGAGCCGGGAGACGAGTTCGCTAATGAGGAGCCCGTTGAGTTTGCTTTTGAGGATCCAGTCAATTCTGACAACTGTGCAGGCAAGATGATTACACCCTTGAAATCACTACTATCTTTGCTATCCTAGTTTGCTCGCTCTTTTGCTTTGCCAATGCTACGATGCCTACCACTTGCTTGTCAGCCTCCCAATTGCCATGATTGAGCCTCTAACCCACCTTTGTCCTAGCAAACCATTGATTGGCTATGTTACCGCTTTGCTCAGCCCTTCTTATAGCGTTGTTAGTTGCAGGTGAAGATTGGAGCCGTTCCTTGTTGGAACATTTATTTACTTGTTGGGATATCACTATATTGCTATGTTATCTTTACTCATCTATATACTTGGTAAAGGGTGGAAGGCTCGGCCTCTCGCCTAGTGTTTTGTTCCACTCTTGCCGCCCTAGTTTCCGTCATATCGGTGTTATGTTCCCGGTTTGTTGCGTCCCTTACGCGGTTGGGCTATAATGTGAACCCCTTGATAGTTCGCCTTGATTAAAGCTTTTCCAGCAATGCCCAACATTGGTTTTACCATTTGTCGCCTACCCTTTTCTTTCCCTTGGGTTTTCGGAGCCCGAGGGTCATCTTATTTTAAACCCCCCCGGGCCAGTGCTCCTCTGAGTGTTGGCCCAACTGTCAGCTGCCGGTGGCCACCAGGGGCAACTCTGGGCTGGCCAACCCGTACCTAAGACAATCTGAGTGTGCCCTGAGAAAGAGATATGTGCAGCTCCTATCGGGATTTGTCGGCGCATTCGGGCGGTGTTGCTGGACTAGTTTTGACCTGTCGAATCATCTTGTTGTACCGGGATACCGAGTCTGATCGGTGGGTCCTGGGTGGAGGTCTATTCCTTCGTTGACCGTGAGAGCTTGTTATGGGCTAAGTTGGGACCCCCCTGCAGGGATTGATCTTTCGAAAGCCGTGCCCGCGGTTATGGGCAGATGGGAATTTGTTAATGTCCGGTTGTAGATAACTTGAACTTAATTAATTAAAATGAATCAACTGCGTGTGTTGCCGTGATGGCCTCTTCTCGGCGGAGTCCGGGAAGCAGACACGGCGTTGGAGTTATGCTTGCGTAGTCTGCTCTACTTAGTTACCGCTCGTGCTTTGCCTTCTCTTCTCGCTCTCTTTTGCGAATAAGTTAGCCACCATACATGCTAGTCGCTTGCTGCAGCTCCACTCACATAACCCCTTCCTTACCTATTAAGCTTAAATAGTCTTGATCGCGAGGGTGCGAGATTGCTGAGTCCTTGTGGCTCACAGATTACTATTATACCAGATGCAGGGACCGATGATACTCCTCCGGATGGCGCGTTCGAGCTGAAGTGGGAGTACGACGAGGACTCTCAGCGATACTATGTTTCTTTTCCTGATGATCAGTAGTGGTGCCTGCTCGGGGTCGATTCAGGGCTTAGTCGCATGTTGGGGGGTCTTTTCTATTTTGGCGCCGTAGTCGGGCCATGAGTGTTTGTATGATGAATGCTATTTATGTACCTTGATGCGACGTGGCGAGTGTAAGCCAACTATTATTATTTATTCCCCCTTCATATTTATATGTACATGGGTTGTGTGAAGATTGCCTCACTTGCGACTTATGCCTTCAATGCGATTATGCCTCTAAGTCGTGCCTCGACACGTGGGATATATAGTTGCATCGAGGGTGTTATAAGTTGGTATCAGAGCGTTCCCCGACCTTAGGAGCCCCATTGCTTGATCGTTTCTAGCAGCCGAGTTGTGTCTAGAAAAATGTTTTGAGTCCTTAGGAATTATATATCGGAGAGCTTAGGAATTCTTTTTACTTCCCAGTCTCCTCATCGCTCTGGTAAGGCATCCCGACGTAGAGTTTTGACTCTTATCTTCTCAAATTTCACTAAAAATTTTTTTAGGATCACGCGAGTATCTTAGTTTTGTTCCAATGGCTTATGATGAGAATACTGTCTTGGTGCCTCCTGTCAGGGGTTTAGTGGAAGTGTCCCGGGGAGTTGAGCTCTGAGGTGTTGTCATCATAATTCTATCGTTGCAATTCTGGCATACTTGAGATATGTGCGCGACATCGAAAATCTCCTTTATGCAGTTCGTTGGTGAGATAACCTCGACGCCACCCAGTACTGGGGCGGGAGTTCGGGAGTATCGCCATAACTTGTATAACGGATGCTTTTCGAAGGTTGAGATAGATGGTTTCCGAAGGTTTCTTGGTTATGTGTTGAAGGATGGATGCAGCTGGATGTAGGATTTGCTAGCTTGGGTGAGATATTATGCTTCCCCTGTATCCTCAACACCTGATTGCGTAACCGGAAAGTTTCGGGAATTTCATAGGTGGGAATTCAAGTAGCCTTAGGATATCTTTTCAACAGATGTGTGATATGAAATTGGGGTTCGACGTCTAGTGGTTCGTCTATTCTCGGTCGATTTTACAGTGGCCTCGTTGTGTCTTAAAGAGTCCTTGGCTATGCTGACTCGGGGACGCTTCGTATGTCATGTGCACTGCCTTGTACATGATGGTGCTTTACGGTCGAGCCCGTGTAGGTCCTACCATGAACACTTCGGACGAAATTTCTATCATGTGTTTGTTCCGGCTTATTCCGCAAGCCAACCCTTGGTTTTATTTCGAGTTGTGGTATTCGTTCTTCTTCGATGTCATATGTTGATTCCATCCCTCGTTGATGTACCTCTTCTACATGATTCTTCGTGGCTTCGCAATTTAGGAATATGTGACCACTTCAAGAGAAGTGCATTCGTTCATTTTGTTCGGATGTGAAGACTTATGTTGCAATTTTTCATTCCGTTGGATTCACCTTCTATATTTCTCTATTTGTGTGCTAATGGTGGTCAACCTCTTCAGGATGGCTCCTCCAACGCGCACGACTCCGAACCCAGATCCTCCGCCACCTCCGCCTCCTCCGGAAGCATGGCAGGCTGTGATGGCTGCTACTAATGCAAATACTCAGCTGATCATGCAAATCATCCAAGAGCGGAATCAAAGCAGTCAAGCGAACCAAGGCAGCAACCAGAACCAGTTTGCAACTCTGCATCAGTTCCTCGCAAATGGTCCAAAGACGTTCAGTAACTGCGTTGAGGCTACCGATGCTGATGATTGGTTAGTCGATCTGGGCAAGCATTTTGAATGTAGCAACGTCAGACCTGAAGATTTCGTCAAGTTCGCGTCTTTCCAGCTCAAGGATCAGGCCGCAGAGTGGTTTTAGCAGTACCGGGATTCCAGAGGTGGACGTTTGATCACTTGGGATGATTTCCGTCGTGATTTCCGCGCTCATCACATTCCTCAAAGTGTGACTGAAAGCAAACGTGAAGAATTCCGCAACCTCAAGCAAGGCTCTTTGTCTGTCTATGACTACAACAAGTTGTTCCAGAAGCTCGCCCGTTTTGCCAAGCAGGATGTTCCTGATGAGAAGAGCATGATCTATCAGTTCAGGGGTGGTCTTCGTGAAGAAATTCAGCTCGCTCTTGTCCTCTTCGAGCCGCTGAGATACGATGAGTTCTACAACATGGCACTGAAGCAAGAGGCTGCTCCGCTCAGGTGTGATGCTTCCAGGAAGCGAGTCAGAGACACTTCGTCTTCGTCCTCTACTCAAGTGACCAAGCAGCAGAAGTATTGGCTTCCTCCTCCTCCGTTCCGTCAGCCGTATCAGCAGAAGAGCAAAGGTGGCAGTGGTTCGTCCCACCCACCCAACCCAGGCTTTCAGAACAAGACTTCGTCTCAAGCTCCAAGATCGAGTGCTCCGTACCACCGTCCGCTCTCAGAGGTCACGTGCAACAAGTGCCAACAGAAGGGTCACTACGCCAACAAGTGTTTTAACCAGAGGCGTCTTCCTCCTCCTCCTCCTGTCAGATCGGCAAGTACAGCTGTGGTCAAGCATAATTCCAAGTCCGCCAAGGTCAACTTGATGAACGCAGCTCAGGCAGAGGATTCGTCAGATGTGATCATGGGTAACCTTCCTGTTAATGATATTCCTGCAAAAGTTCTTTTTGACACAGGTGCATCGCATTGTTTCATTTCAAGGCCTTTTACATCTAGGCATGGTTTGGCTCAGCAAATTCTGCCTAGTCCATTAGCAGTCGTCTCTCCTGGTAAACGCATGCAGGCTAACTCCATTGCTCCGGATATTTCTATCAAGTTGGGTGACTTCAAGTTCTTGGCTTCTCCAACGGTTCTTGGCAATTCCGATATCGACCTCATTCTTGGGATGGACTGGCTCTCTAAACACAAAGCTCAGCTGGATTGCGCAGCCAAGCAGATTCAACTGACTCATTCGTCTGAGGAAGTGATTGTCTTTGCTGCTCGGGATAATACCATCCGGTTGTTCTCTCTCAATGAAAAGGGTGAATTGGATGCTATTTCGCAGATTCCGGTTGTTTGTGAGTATCAAGATGTCTTCCCTGAAGAACTCCCAAGCATGCCTCCAAACCGGCCTGTTGAATTCGTTATTGAACTTGAGCCCGGTACGGAACCGGTGTGCAAACGGCCTTACAAGCTCGGCCCCGAAGAGTTGAAGGAGTTGAAGAAACAACTCGATGTGCAAGAAAGGATGGGTCTCATTCGGCCTAGTACTTCTCCATGGGGTTGTGGTGTTCTTTTTGTGAAGAAGAAGGATGGAACGGACCGACTTTGTGTTGATTACCGTCCATTGAACAAGAAGACCATCAAGAACAAGTATCCACTTCCCAACATTAATGAGCTATTCGAACAACTCAAGGGTGCCCAAGTATTCTCCAAGCTTGATCTCCGTATGGGTTATCATCAAATCCGCATTCGTGAACAAGATATTCCAAAGACGGCGTTCAGAACAAGCTATGGGTCATATGAATACACTGTTATGTCTTTTGGCCTCGCCAATGCTCCTCCGACGTTCTCTCAATGATGAACTTCATCTTCAACCCCTATACCAACGACTTTGTTTTGGTCTATCTCGATGATATCCTGGTTTTCTCGAAGAACAAGGAAGATCATGCCAAACACTTGCGTTTGGTTCTTGACAAGCTAAGGGAACATCAATTCTATGCCAAGTTCTCCAAGTGTGAGTTTTGGCTCGATGAAGTTCTTTATCTTGGTCATATTATCTCTGCCAAGGGCATTTCCGTGGATCCTGAGAAGGTGTCTGCAATCGTTAATTGGGAACCTCCTCAGAATGTGAAGCAACTCCGTAGCTTCCTCAGTCTTGCAAGTTATTGCCGAAGATTCGTTGAAAACTTCTCCAAGATCGCGAAGCCTCTCTCAAATCTTCTTCAGAAGCACGTCAAGTACGTTTGGTCTCCGGAGTGTGATGTTGCTTTCAACGCTTTGAAAGAGAAATTGATCACTGCTCCAGTTCTAACTCCGCCTGATGAAACCAAGCCGTACGAGGTCTTTTGTGATGCCTCTCTCCAAGGTCTCGGTGCAGTACTGATGCAAGAGAAGAAAATTGTTGCTTATACCTCTCGCCAGTTGAAGCCAAATGAGAAGAACTACCCCACTCATGATCTTGAGTTGGCGGCAGTGGTGCACGCATTGTTGACTTGGAGACATCTTCTCTTGGGAAGGAAAGTGGACATTTTCACCGATCACAAAAGTCTCAAGTACATCTTCACTCAGCCTAATCTCAACCTCAGGCAGACTCGATGGGTCGAAATGATTCAAGAGTACAATCCGAGTATCGAGTATACTCCAGGCAAGGCTAATGTGATTGCTGACGCTTTGAGCAGAAAAGCATATTGCAACAGTCTGATTCTCAAGCCTTATCAACCCGAGCTTTGTGAAGCCTTCCGCAAACTTAATCTGCAAGTTGTTCCTCAAGGTTTCCTTGCCAACCTTCAAGTTTCTCCTACCTTGGAAGACCAGATTCGCCAAGCCCAGCTTCTTGATGCTATGGTGAAAAAGGTGAAGATCGGTATTGCAAAGAGTCAGTCCAAGTACAAGTGCTACCGACTTGACGACAATGACACTCTCTTCTTCGAGGATCGAATTGTTGTGCCCAAAGGTGAACTTCGTAAAGTGATCATGAATGAGGCTCATAACTCTCTCCTCTCCATCCACCCTGGGAGCACGAAGATGTATCAAGACCTGAAGCAAACTTATTGGTGGACTCGAATGAAGCGCGAGATCGCTCAATTCGTGAATGAATGTGATGTCTGCAGAAGAGTGAAAGCAGAACACCAAAGGCCAGCAGGTCTCCTCCAACCTCTCGCCATTCCAGAATGGAAGTTTGACCACATTGAAATGGACTTCGTGACTGGGTTTCCTAAGTCCAAGCGTGGCAATGATGCTATATTCGTTGTCATCGATAAGCTGACCAAAGTGGCTCATTTCTTGCCTATCAAAGAGTCAATCACTGCAGCTCAATTGGCGGAGCTCTACACCTCTCGCATTGTCTCTCTGCACGGTATTCCTCAAGTGATATCTTCAGACCGTGGCAGCATCTTTACCTCCAAGTTCTGGGATTCTTTTCAGAAGGCCATGGGCACCAGCATTCGCTTCAGCACTGCTTTCCATCCTCAAACAAGCGGTCAAGTCGAGCGTGTCAACCAAATTCTTGAAGATATGCTCAGGGCTTGTGTTATCTCCTTCGGCATGAAGTGGGAGGATTGCCTTCCTTATGCTAAATTCTCGTACAACAACAGTTTCCAAGCAAGTTCCGGCAAGGCCCCGTTTGAAATTCTGTATGGTAGGAAGTGCCGTACACCTCTCAACTGGTCTGAAACCGGTGAACGTCAGCTGCTGGGTAATGACCTGATCACAGAAGCAGAAGAAATGTGCAAGGTCATTCGTGATAACCTCAAAGCAGCCCAGTCTCGTCAGAATAGCTATTACGACAGCAAGCACCGTGATTTGGCCTTCGAGATCGGAGATCATGTCTACCTCCGCGTCTCTCCAATGAAAGGGACTCGTCGCTTCGGTATCAAAGGGAAGCTTGCCCCAAGATACGTCGGGCCTTTCAAGATCGTCAGCAAGAGAGGCGACCTCGCCTATCAACTCGAGCTTCCTGCAACCTTTGCCAATGTTCATGATGTGTTTCACATCTCGCAACTCCGTAAGTGCTTCAAGACGCCTGAGCGCACTGTCAACTTCAAGGACATTGAGCTCCAAGAAGATCTCTCCTACCGTGAGCACCCAGTTGCAATCCTTGAAGAGACTGAACGCAAAACTCGTAACAAGTCAATCAAGTTTCTCAAAGTCAAGTGGTCACACCATTCCGACCGTGAAGCTACCTGGGAACGCGAGGATCACCTCCGTTCCGAGTACCCGGAGTTCTTTCAGTCCTAGATCTCGGGACGAGATCTTTTCGTAGTGGTGGAGTGTTGTAACGCCCCACATGTAACCTTCCCCAAATGTACTCCGACTCATGCCGTTTCCGGCATTAAGTTATATTTAATTCTCGGGTTCGGGTCTTTGTCTCCGTGTGTTGTTTTCGTTTTCGTGCATCTCATATCATGTCGTCACGTGCATTGCATTTGCATACATGTTCATCTCATGCATTCGAGCATTTTCCCCGTTGTCCGTTTTGCATTCCGGCGCTTCGTTCTCCTCCGGTGGCCATTTCTAGCTTTTTTTTGTGTGGGGATTAAACATTTCCGGATTGGGCCGAGACTTGCCATGCGGCCTTGGTTTACTACCGGTAGACCGCCTGTCAAGTTTCGGGTCATTTGGACTTCGTTTGATACTCCAACGGTTAACCGAGGGCCCCCCGAGGCCTCGTGTGTGTGCAGCCCAACACCCCTTCTTTTTGGCCCAAAACCCACCAAACTCAGCTCCATCGTCTCGGTCATTCGATCACGATCGTGTGGGCGAAAACCGCACCTCATTTGGACTCTCCTAGCTCCACTTATGTCTATAAATACCCCTCCTTCTCGGATCTCCTCTTCTCCCCCTCGAAACCCTAATCCAAAAAAAAACCTCCGCCGCCGCCGGACACGTCCGGGACGGAGCCGGACGCGTCCGCCGCCGCGCCCAGCCAGTCCCGCGCCGCCACGTGGCCCGGGGGACCGCTTCGCCGCCGCCGGCCCGCAGGCCCACGCGGGGCCCCCCGAGGCCCATCGCCTCTCCAACCGCGCCGCCAGAGGGTCGCCGCGCGCCCGTGCCCGTCTTCCACGGCGCCGGCCGCCGCCCTCGCCCGCCGCCCTCGCCCGCCGCCTCGTCGCCGGTGCGCCATCGCCGGCCACTGCCTCCCTCGCCGGCGGGCGCCGCCGCCTCTCCGCCGCGGACCGCCGCACGCCGTGCCGGCCGGGCCCCGGCCACCGCGCCACCCGCCGTCCTCCGGCCATCTCCGGCCGGGCCCCGACTTCCCCGCCTCGCCCTCGGCTCGCCGGAGCCGGCCACCATCGCCGGAGCCCGGTGAACAGTGCTCGCGCCGCCGCCTCGGTTTGCGTGCAGATCTGGAACCCTAGATCTGGGAGGTTGAAATTTCTACTAAGTCCCAGGATTTTTCTACTCCATGTGCTCATGTTTGACCTGCCATAACTTTGCATCCGTAGCTCCGATTTGGGCGTATGATATGTCAAATTCTTCGTCTCGACGAGTACATCATTTCATTCCATTGCATCATTTGCATTCGAGGTCATCTTGGTGCCCAAAATGGGGTTGGTAGGAGGCATGTTGAGTTAAATTGCAGATCTGTTAATCCAACATGCACTTTTGTCATTTTTGCCATATTTAATCCGTGCATGATATGCCTGTGCCCCTTTGGGATGAATTGTTAAGCATGTTGTCTTCTTTCCAGAGGTGCCTTCCATGTATTTTTAGGATATGTGTGTTGTCTTGTGCAAGCTTGCAAAGAGGGCTACCTGAGATTTCAGAATTCAGGGACTTAGTGATTTTCACTAAGTCTGAGCCGTTTTAGTTCACGATGCCATATGTCCGGCTTGTTTCCTAGCGATCCGTGCCTCTTTTGAGGATGATCAGTAAGAGTGATTTGTTATGCTTGTTGTGCTTAATCCATCCATGTCTTTAGGTGTTATGATGGAGCAACCTAGGTTGACTCAATCGAGCTCAACTTTTGGATAGTTGCTGTTTTGGGCAGATCATTAACTCTTTTGCGATTTTGCCGGAGTTATTGCTAGTGATCCATGCATGCTATGCCATTGTTCTTGCCATGTCTAGCTAGAATTTTGTGCCTTCTTAATGGATATATGCTTGCCTTGCCATGACTTGCACCGTAGTGAGAGCATCGAGCTCGTTTATAAGCCTCCGTGAGTTATTATTTCAGCATGTCCCAGTTTTCACTAAGTCTGAAAACTGATTGTGTTTCATCGATGTTCGTGTGCTCGGTAGAGTATTTTGTGAACCCTTTTGGCCCCAGGTCATTTTGGGTGTTTTGTTAAGCTTGTTGAGTAGTTCCATGCCATGCTCTTACTTGCCATGTTTAGGCTTTCCTTCACGTTGTTTTGCTGCTCCGAAGAGAGCATCGTGGTCTGAAATTCCAGACTAGCGTTAATTTCGCTAAGTCTGAAATCTGTCTTGCTTATTCAGTTTTGCCATGCTTGTTTGAAGCCCTTAATGGATGAATTTGCCCATGCCTCAGTCATGATGATTGGTTAAGCTTGATGAGTACATCACTGCCATGTAATTTGTTTTCATGTTGGGTGGCTGTAGCATGTTCATTTTGTTGCATTTAGGAGGCATGTTGCTGTAAATTGCAGATCGGTTCGTTTAGTAAAACGCTTGCCATTTCTTAACCGTAGCTCCGATTGCCGTGATCTTTATATCGTTTTCAGGGGATTTCTTCCCCTCTATCCAGTGGCACACTTGGATTTCCAAGTTGAGGCCAGGTTCATGCATTTCCTGTTACTTGTTGCATTCTTGCATCCCGCATCGCATCCCGCATAGCATATCATCTTTGCATCTTATTGTTTGCCCTTGCATGTGGTTGATTGTATCCTTGTTGCTTGTTTGTGTTGTTGGGTAGAGCCGGGAGACGAGTTCGCTAACGAGGAGCCCGTTGAGTTTGCTTTTGAGGATCCAGTCAATTCTGACAACTGTGCAGGCAAGATGATCACACCTTTGAAATCACTACTATCTTTGCTATGCTAGTTTGCTCGCTCTTTTGCTTTGCCAATGCTACGATGCCTACCACTTGCTTGTCAGCCTCCCAATTGCCATGATTGAGCCTCTAACCCACCTTTGTCCTAGCAAACCATTGATTGGCTATGTTACCGCTTTGCTCAGCCCTTCTTATAGCGTTGTTAGTTGCAGGTGAAGATTGGAGCCGTTCCTTGTTGGAACATTTATTTACTTGTTGGGATATCACTATATTGCTATGTTATCTTTACACATCCATATACTTGGTAAAGGGTGGAAGGCTCGGCCTCTCGCCTAGTGTTTTATTCCACTCTTGCCGCCCTAGTTTCCGTCATATCGGTGTTATGTTCCCGGTTTGTTGCGTCCCTTACGCGGTTGGGCTATAATGGGAACCCCTTGATAGTTCGCCTTGATTAAAGCTTTTCCAGCAATGCCCAACATTGGTTTTACCATTTGTCGCCTACCCTTTTCTTTCCCTTGGGTTTCCGGAGCCCGAGGGTCATCTTATTTTAAACCCCCCCGGGCCAGTGCTCCTCTGAGTGTTGGCCCAACTGTCAGCTGCCGGTGGCCACCAGGGGCAACTCTAGGCTGGCCAACCCGTACCTAAGACAATCTGAGTGTGCCCTGAGAAAGAGATATGTGCAGCTCCTATCGGGATTTGTCGGCGCATTCGGGCGGTGTTGCTGGACTAGTTTTGACCTGTCGAATCATCTTGTTGTACCGGGATACCGAGTCTGATCGGTGGGTCCTGGGTGGAGGTCTATTCCTTCGTTGACCGTGAGAGCTTGTTATGGGCTAAGTTGGGACCCCCCTGCAGGGATTGATCTTTCGAAAGCCGTGCCCGCGGTTATGGGCAGATGGGAATTTGTTAATGTCCGGTTGTAGATAACTTGAACTTAATTAATTAAAATGAATCAACTGCGTGTGTTGCCGTGATGGCCTCTTCTCGGCGGAGTCCGGGAAGTGGACACGGCATTGGAGTTATGCTTGCGTAGTCTGCTCTACTTAGTTACCGCTCGTGCTTTGCCTTCTCTTCTCGCTCTCTTTTGCGAATAAGTTAGCCACCATACATGCTAGTCGCTTGCTGCAGCTCCACTCACATAACCCCTTCCTTACCTATTAAGCTTAAATAGTCTTGATCGCGAGGGTGCGAGATTGCTGAGTCCTTGTGGCTCACAGATTACTATTATACCAGATGCAGGGACCGATGATACTCCTCCGGATGGCGCGTTCGAGCTGAAGTGGGAGTACGACGAGGACTCTCAGCGATACTATGTTTCGTTTCCTGATGATCAGTAGTGGTGCCTGCTCGGGATCGATTCAGGGCTTAGTCGCATGTTGGGGGGTCTTTTCTATTTTGGCGCCGTAGTCGGGCCATGAGTGTTTGTATGATGAATGCTATTTATGTACCTTGATGTGAGGTGGCGAGTGTAAGCCAACTATTATTATTTATTCCCCCTTCATATTTATATGTACATGGGTTGTGTGAAGATTGCCTCACTTGCGACTTATGCCTTCAATGCGATTATGCCTCTAAGTCGTGCCTCGACACGTGGGAGATATAGTCGCATCGAGGGTGTTACAGTATTGTCTTGGGGCATAAAATTTCTGAAAGAGGTATTGAAGTTGATAAAGCTAAAGTTGATGCTATTGAAAATATGTCGTGTCCTAAGGACATTAAAGGTACAAGAAGTTTCCTTGGACATGCCGGTTTTTATAGGAGGTTCATTAAAGACTTCTCAAAAATTTCCAGGCCTCTGACTAATCTCTTACAAAAAGATGTTCCTTTTTGTCTTTGATGATGATTGTGTAGAAGCATTTGAAATACTTAAGAAAGCCTTGATTTCTGCACCCATTGTTCAGCCACCTGATTGGAATTTACTTTTTGAAATTATGTGTGATGCTAGTGATTATGCTGTAGGTGCTGTTCTAGGACAAAGAGTTCATAAGAAATTAAATGTTATCCAATATGCTAGTAAAACTCTATACAGTGCCTAGAGAAATTATGCTACTACTGAAAAGGAATTTTTAGCAGTTGTATTTGCTTGTGATAAGTTCAGACCTTATATTATTGATTCTAAGGTAACTGTTCACATTGATCATACTGCTATTAAATATCTTATGGAAAAAAGTTGCTAAACCTAGACTTATTAGATGGGTTCTCCTACTAGAAGAATTTGATTTGCATATTGTTGATACAAAGGTAGCTGAGAACCCCGTTGTAGACAACTTGTCTAGGTTAGAGAATGTTCTTGATGACCCACTACCTATTGACGATAGCTTTCCTGATGAACAATTAGCTGCCATAAATGCTTCTCGTACTGCTCCATGGTATGTTGATTATGCCAATTACATTGTTGCTTAATTTATACCACCTAGTTTCACATACCAGCAAAAGAAAAAGTTTTTCTATGATTTAAGACATTACTTTTGGGATGACCCACACCTTTATAAAGAAGGAGTAGATGGTGTTATTAGACGTTGTGTACCTAAGCATGAACATGACCAGGTCCTACGCAAGTGTCACTCCGAGGCTTATGGAGGACACCATGCTGGAGATATAACTGCACATAAGGCATTGCATTCCGCTTTTTATTGGCCTACCCTCTTCAAGGATGCCCGTAAGTTTGTATTGTCTTGTGATGAATGTCAAAGAACTGGTAATATTAGTAGACGTCAGGAAATGCCTATGAATTATTCACTTGTTATTGAACCATTTGATGTTTGGGGCTTTGCTTATATGGGACCGTTCCCTTCCTCTAATGGGTATACACATATTTTAGTCGCTGTTGATTACCTTACTAAGTGGGTAGAAGCTATTCCAACTAGTAGTGCTGATCATAACACCTCTATTAAGATGCTTAAAGAAGTTATTTTTCCAAGGTTTGGAGTCCCCAGATATTTAATGACTGATGGTGGTTCACATTTTATTCATGGTGCTTTTCATAAAATGCTTGCAAAGTATGATGTTAATCATAGAATTGCATCCCCATATCATCCACAGTCTAGTGGTCAAGTAGAACTAAGTAATAGAGAGCTTAAATTAATTTTGCAAAAGACTGTTAATTGATCTAGAAAGAATTGGTCCAAGAAACTTGATGATGCATTATGGGCATATAGAACTGCATACAAAATCCTATGGGTATGTCTCCATATAAGATGGTCTATGGAAATGCATGTCACTTACCTCTTAAACTAGAACATAAGGCATATTGGGCCATTAAAGAGCTCAATTATGACTTCAAACTTGCCGGTGAGAAGAGACTATTTGACATTAGCTCACTTGATGAATGGAGAACCCAGGCCTATGAGAATGCCAAACTGTTTAAAGAAAAAGTTAAAAGATGGCATGACAAAAGGATACAAAAACATGAGTTTAATGTAGGTGATTATGTATTGTTATACAAATCTCATTTAAGATTTTTTGTAGGAAAACTCCTCCCTAAATGGGAAGGTCCTTACGTTATTGAGGAGGTCTATCGTTCCGGTGCTATAAAAATCAACAACTTCGAAGGCACAAATCCAAGGGTGGTGAACGGTCAAAGAATCAAACATTATATCTCAAGTAATCCTATAAATGTTGAAACTAATGTTATTTAACCGTAACCCTGGAGGAGTATATAAGGGACACCTTCCAGAATGTTTCAGCCTTCGAAAAGGAAGAGGTATGTTGTACGGTAAGTAAACCGACTCCAAAACAATTCTAATAGCTAATTTTCTCCTTTTGGGATATTTAAGAAAATAGGAAAATAAGAAGCAGTTCGAAAAGGACACGAGGTGTCCACGAGGGTGGAGAGCATGCCCTACCCCCTGGGTGCGCCCCTGCCTCGTGGGCACCTCGTGTGCCCTCCGGACTCCGTTTTCTTGCACGATACTTCTTTTGGTCGGTAAAAATTCATCATATAATCTCCCGAAGGGTTTGACCACCGTACCATGCAAATAACCTCTGTTTTTGTTTCGAGCTGTTACTGCTGCGGATTTAGATCAAGATGTCTTCTCAAGAGTCAGTTGGGGAGAGCTGGGTGTCCCACCCGGCACCGGGATCAGGAGCAAACAGTGATGCTAACTACTTTGGGCCATCAATGGAGGAGGAGATGGAGGCCGACTTGAAAAGGATAGATGCCATGGAAGAGGATCAAGAAGTCACTTCTCGTTTCCGAGTCAGATTCACGATGGGGGAATTACAGAGCTCAACTATTCCAAACTTGGTCATCCCTTCCAATGTTAGATTTCTTTCTTATGAAAATATGAAGGTGTTACTTGTTCCCCCGCAGCTATGCAACATCCATGGGTGAAAGGAGCTTTAGCCGTCACGGGCAAGCTCCGTAAGGAAATAATGGACCTCAAGCAGCAAGTCAAATAAGCTTGAGGAAGAGAATCGTATCCTGAGGGGCATCATCGCCAAGAATATCACATCACCACCTCGAAAGAAAGAGACATAAATACAAGGGTATGCACACTCGCCTTGTCAACTACCAAGCTTGGGGGAGTGCCCCGGTATCGTATCACCATCACACTTTTATCTTTACCATTTTCTTAGTTCGAGGTAATATCTTGATCTAGTAGAATAAAGTTTTAGTATGATTTAGTTTTGAGTTTTGCTTTATGATCCTTCTATGTAATCGAGTTCATGAGCTATATACAATAAAGATTAGTTTTGAGTCGAGGGCTTGATTACCTTGCTTTGATCACGAGGGAATAAAAGAAAGAATAAAAAGAAATAAAGAGATCATATTGATCTTATGGAGAGTAATGACTGCACATATAAAGAGTATGATGAATAAAAGTTGTTGAGAGTTGACAAACATAGTTTTGGTCATCGTTGCAATTAATAGGAAGTAATAAAGAAAGAGAGGTATTCACACATAAATATACTATCTTGGACATCTTTTATGATTGTGAGCACTCATTAAAATATGACATGCTAAAAAGTTGATGTTGGACAAGATAGACAACGTAATGGGTTATGCTTTCTTACATCCGAAATAAATTGTATTGTCATGGATCATACAACATGTTGAGCTTGCCTTTCCCCCTCATGCTAGCCAAATTATTTGAACCAAGTACAGATACTACTTGTGCTTCCAAATATCCTTAAACCTAGTTTTGCCATGAGAGTCCACCATATCTACCTATGGATTGAGTAAGATCCTTCAAGTAAGTTGCCATTGTTGCAAGCAATAAAAATTGCTCTCTAAATATGTATGATTTATTAGTGTGGAGAAAATAAGCTTTATACGATCTTGTGATGCGGAAGCAATAAAAGCGATGGACTGCATAATAAAGGTCCATATCACAAGTGGCAATATAAAGTGACGTTCTTTCGCATTAAGATTTGTGCATCCAACCATAAAAGCACATGACAACCTCTGCTGCCCTCTGCGAAGGACCTATCTTTTACTTTTGTCTTATACCTTCATACAAGAGTCATGGTGATCTTCACCTTTCCTTTTTACATTTTATCCTTTGGCAAGCACAATGTGTTGGAAAGATCCTGATATATATAGCTAATTGGATGTGAGTTTTCATGAACTATTATTGTTGACATTACCCTTGAGGTAAAATGTTGGGAGGCAAAACTATAAGCCCCTATCTTTCTCTGTGTCCGATTAAAACTTCATACCCATAAATATTGCGTGAGTGTTAGCAATTGTGAAAGACTAAATGATAGTTGAGTATGTGGACTTGCTGAAAAGCTCTTATATTGACTCTTTCTGATGTTATGATAGATTGCAATTGCTTCAATGACTGGGATTATAGTTTATTAGTTTTCAATGAAGTTTCTGATTCATACTTGAAATTGTGAACGAATTGTTACTTTAGCATCAGAAATCATATGACAATATATATGTATGTTGCTGTTCTAAGAATGATCATGATGCACTCATGTCCGTATTTCATTTTATCGACACCTCTATCTCTAAACATGTGGACATATTTTTCGATATCGGCTTTCGCTTGAGGAGAAGCGAGGTCTAAGCTTGGGGGAGTTGACACGTCCATTTTGCATCTTATATTGATATTTATTGCATTATGGGCTGTTATTACACATTATGTCACAATACTTATGCCTATTCTCTCTTATTTTACAAGGTTTACATGAAGAGCGAGAATGCCGACAGCTGGAATTCTGGGTTGGAAAAGGATCAAATATTAGAGACCTATTCTGCACAACTCCAAAAGTCCTGAAACTCCACAGAAGTCAGCTTCAGAATATATAAAAAATATTGGGCGAAGAAAGCACCGGAGGGGGGCCACCCACCGTCCACGAGGGTGGGGGGCACGCCCTACCCCCCTAGGCGCACCCTTGCCTCGTGGGCCCCCTGGCAGGCCTTCGGTGCCCATCTTTGGCTATATGAAGTCTTTCGCCCTAGAAAAAATCATAAGCAAACTCTCGAGACGAAACTCCGCCGCCACGAGGCGGAACCTTGGCGGAACCAATCTAGGGCTCCGGCGGAGCTGTTGTGCCGGGGAAACATCCCTCTGGGAGGGGGAAATCATCATCATTGTCATCACCATCGATCCACTCACTGGGAGGGGGTCAATATCCATCAACATCTTCACCGGCACCATCTCATCTCAAACCCTAGTTCATCTCTTGTATCCAATCTTTGTTCCAAAACCTCAGATTGGTACCTGTGGGTTGCTAGTAGTGTTGATTACTCCTTGGAGTTGATGCTAGTTGGTTTACTTGGTGGAAGATCATATGTTCAGATCCTTTATGCATATTAATACCCCTCTGATTATGAACATAAATATGTTTTGTGAGTAGTTACGTTTGTTCCTGAGGACATGGGAGAAGTCTTGCTATTAGTAGTCACTAGACCATGATGGCGCGCATTGCCGCGCCCGTCCATTTTGACAGTAGAATGATAAGTATTACTATAAATGCACATCGACAAAAGTTATTAAACTGAAATATGAACTAAGTAACCCTAAAATATGCCAAAATAAGATGATTCACACATGCACCTCATTTTTTCGAAATAACAAGTACTTCAATCAGTACCTATTTCCCACATGAAAAAAGTTAAAGGCGTCACAAAGTATAAATATGGATTTGGCAAAATAGTGAGCATATGTGGTAATTTGATTTGGATTGGAGGGATTTCAAGTGGCATGCCGTGAGAAGCATATGGTCTGACCTAACCAACAACAGATAGGAACTCGGATAAAATATAAGAACTTTACCAATTTGTACATAGAAGATGACAGAGCTCTTTTGAGCATTCTTTATATCTACATACTGTGCCATTGGTCACCCATCAATGCCCAATGGTCTTGAGCAATCTATTCAGAGTTTGAGTCTCTTCTAACTTGTAATTTATGCCCAAATTCTACCATATCTTACATTGAAGCTTCGATTAGATATTAGCCTTATTAGGACTAATTAGCTTCCAGATCCATAATAGTATTAGTAAGGTCAAGTGTTGTAAAAGATTATTAAACGCTGATAGATAACTCCATGATAACAGACATAACTCTTGTTTCCTCTGACGAAAAGCACCCTGAAGGTGTCAGAAGGATGCAACATCGATAATCTGCACCATATGCATTTTCTTTAGAACATCTTCTGCCTCTGCAAACCAGGAAAGTCAACTATCATTAGACCCCTCCCCCAAAAAATTACTATTCAAATAGTCTTTGTAAATATTCCTCATTTTTCTCGCATCCTCGTGCACTGGTTGCTCAAGAAAAACTGCATAAAATCTGTTTATATGGATTGCCAAGCATTACACAGATCAAATGGCAATTCAATTGTTACAACTGAAGCACATATGACAAAACTATTGGGAGGAGCCGTTGAGTGAAAAATTTGGGCGCAATACCTGCGGGCTCGTGAGGTCGTTGGGTATGTCAACCTGTGCAGGATAGTGGCAGATCTAGGAATTGGAATTAGTCGGGGCGACCATTTAAGGTCTATTTTTTGTATACAAATGCAAGTCTACTCCACCAAAATTCATAGAATTTGATTAAGAAAACATAAAAAGAGTAATAATACGAACAAACATGAAATGTCTTCGAAACTACCAACATGAAGTGTTGCCGCTTCAAATGCTCAAGATGCCACAATACAACCACACAATACCAGGTAACACTTACAACATGTCAAGCAAAGAATTATGAATGCAAATCTTTGCAAAAGTGTGATAAGCGAGTTTTCACTTTTGATAAGATGAGAGTAATACCTTTAAGATGTAGTTGCATAAATAACATGATGTGCTCAAGGTAAAAAAATTCTATCTCTGCAACTTTACCGTGTATATACTGCTTCGACAATGTTGTTTCTTTTAGAAATTTTCTTGCTCTGCTTTTGGTAACAAATGAGTAATTGGACTGCTCAGATCAACAATTAAACTCATTTTTTCTGTAATTTCTACAAATGAAGTTCAGAAGAAAAACCACAAACAGGCCATCACCTGTGTTTGGCATTCCATCGAACAAGTGCATAGCAACCTCATCCAGCAAAACATGTAGTTTATTTTTCTTCATCACATGAACCAATGCAATTTATTCCAGTTGTCGCCACATCCTGCGAGGAGATCCCCTCTGGCCGCAGCCCCATGGATAAGAACCAGAACGCCATTCGTGCCGTGCACAACCGCAATGCTGGTCTCCGCCGAGCAACGGATCATGTCACTGGAGCACGCAAACAAGCCAAATTAGATGGAAAAATCGAGTAATCACGAGATGTATTTCCAATTCCAAATACACCTACTCGTAGCTTGAAAAGAAAAAGCAATTTGGATCGAATCTAATCAGACGGAAGGTACCACAACCACTGTTTTTTCTTTCAACTGCACAATGGCGCCCAAGTGATCCTCTCGTCCGGTCGCCAGCCCATCTTGCCCGTACTGCAACCACCACCAGTCTGCACCGCCGCCCCACCGCCCACCCCAGCATCCCTGGTGGCCAGAACAGAGCGCTACCGCCACGGTCGCAAAGGATCCAGGGGGACCTCGCACATGTGATCCCTCGAGGGACGTTGGTGAACACATTGTGTCGCTCGCGTTTCTTTGACCTGATTCGACTCTCCGGGGGGGGGGGGACCATGGGCTTTGGAAGGCTCGACCTTGCCACCGCCATGAAGGATCGAGAGGAGCGCTGCCACGTCCCAGCAAGGGTAAGAGCATTACTAGTAGAACCCTCAAACCGTCAAACCCTCACTAGCGTTTTAAGGGTCCAAAAATGATCTTTTTGAGCACTTTTACAGGTTGAAAAATAGGGGCAAAGATTAGAACCCTTAAACCCAACCCTTATAACGGAATATTCCCCATGAACGACATTGTCGTTGCACGCCAGAGGTCGACGGGGCGGCCACCCGCGACGGGGGCGACTAGCAGCGGCGTCGCGGGCGTGGGCACGGGAGTTGGGAGGATTTTTCCCTCCCGCGCGAGGATAACCGCCAAATGAGGGTTGGGGTAGGTTTTGCTCCCCAACCCTTACTTTTGAGGATTGGGAGAGGGTTTGAGGGTTGGACCTTTAAAAAAATTGAGGGTTTGAGGGTTAAGGGGTTCTAGTTTACGGCTTTTTTCGACGAAAACTGTAAAAAAGCAGTTATTTTTAGGGGTTTGAGGGTTTGAGGGCTCTACTAGTAATGCTCTAAGGAGGATAAGAGGAGCGAACATGGATTCATGGCGCTAATCGGTTCACTACGAGATGGGCTCCACACACCAGCCCACTACGAGCCCGGTTAGCCACAGGCCTTGAAAAATGCTACCGGAGTAGCATCCGCTTTCGATGTGCGGCCCAGATTGCGGGGACTTTTGTGTGATGACGGGAATGAGAGTGAATCAGACGGCCAGGGACGTCTGCACTACAAAATCCGATGGCTCATGAGTCTAATAGCCTAGGAGGCCTCCTAGAGTGCTCGGTTATAATGTTCCTAAATGTGAATTTGGTATTCGTTTGATATTTTGATGAGATGTATGTTGTATTTCCTCTAGTGGTGTCATGTGAACGTCGACTACATGACACTTCACCATTTTTTTGTCCTAGGGAAAGGCATTGGGAAGTAATAAGTAGATGATGGGTTGCTAGAGTGACAGAAGCTTAAACCCTAGTTTATGCGTTGCGTCGTAAGGGGCTGATTTGGATCCATATGTTTCATGCTATGGTTATGTTTACCTTAATACTTCTTTTGTAGTTGCGGATGCTTGCAAGAGAGGTTAATCATAAGTGGGATGCTTGTCCAAGTAAGGGCAGTACCCAAGCACCGGTCCACACACATATCAAATTATCAAAGTACCGAATGCGAATCATATGAGCGTGATGAAAACTAGCTTGACGATAATTCCCATGTGTCCTCGGGAGCGCTTTCCTTTTTATAAGAGTTTGTCCAGGCTTGTCCTTTGCAACAAAAAGGATTGGACCATCTTGCTGCACCTTATTTACTTTTATTACTTGTTACCCGTTACAACTTACCTTATCACTAAACTATATGTTATCGATAATTTCAGTGCTTACAGAGAATACGTTACTGAAAACTGCTTATCATTTCCTTCTGCTCCTCATTGGGTTCGACACTCTTACTTAACGAAAGGACTACGATCGATCTCCTATTCTTGTGGGTCATCAGGGCTCGCCGCTTCTCCCCGCGCTGCCAGGTGTGGTATCTACAACCGGCGTCACCGTTGGTGGGAGCCTCATCTTCTAGGCGCTGGGGTCAGCCGACTCCATTTTCCTTGCGGGCGTCGCGCCAAGCTCATGGGTTTGAGAAGAGTAGCCAGAGATGAGCCTAGTGGCAGTGCGAGTGGGGAAGAAGGAGGGCTAGGGTTTTCCGTACGAGTGGAAGAAGAGGAGCAGGCATTTTCTGTACGAGTGAGGAAGAAGGTGAGCGGGGGTTTTCTGGACGAGTGAGGAAGATGGGGAGCGGGGGGAATTGGGGCGAGATGGAAGCGGGAGAGCGAGTTGCAGTATAGGTGGAAGCGAGGAGGAAGGATGGTTTTTCTGGGATCGCCCCCTCTTCAAGAAATATGCGCTTCTCCTCGCAAAGAACAAAAAACAAATGGGCTTTAAGATGGATAGGCTTTTGTATCGGCCCAGTCGGCTGCCCGTGTTTTATACTGAAGGGCCTTGTGCTAGAGGCAGCCAGAGACACTCTCTAGCTTATTGCCCATTCGAAAGAAGAAAAGAGATGCCTCCAGCTTATGAATACTCATTGGTAACCTTTTTCAACTTGGCATCCACCAAATTATTGGATGTGTTACTAGATGCAGACACTCACACTAGTCGCGTAGTGCGGCAAAGTGCGGTGTCAAATAACAGGCCTACAATATAGTTACTAGATTGTGAAGGTTCGCAGGCTAGTCAACATTCACATTAAACTAAGCTTCAGAAGATACAGTATGCATACTAACATTCATAAGAACAAAAATTCAGCATGCATCTCAATGACTCACTATACTATAACCAATACAAAGCTGTGAGAAGGTGTGGAAATAAAGAAAATCGGTCGATGCTTCTCTAAGCAAAGGGCCTCCCCACGCACGCGATAGTTTCCTAGGCATGCTTGTTTCTTCTCAATGTTGCGAGCACTTTGAGCATGTTTGCAACTCCACAGCTAGATAGCTGCCTCATCTTGCAATTGATGCTGACACATTTGTAGCAAACACATGAGGCAATAGTGATGACTCAACATGAGTCCATATTGTGCAGTTCCCCTGAAATCATCTTTATTGTCCTGAATCTGAAAAGATAGGAAAACAATAGCTACACTTAAACGATGTTGTAAAATAGTAGCACATATCAATAGCTCAACATGACAAAACACGATCATCTGGACGAAGGGGATGCTGACCTGCCCGAGGAATATTATATATAATTTCATAAGTCCTTAGTTGATTTCCACCTTTGGCTAGACTGTTTGTTTGCTCCCCCACACATGATAGGATCATTCCGCACTGCAATCAGCAAATCAACGTATGAATAAGCTTCTTTCATCTTGCGGTGGTCATTGTACCTAGTTACGAATGTAGGAATACCTAGAGCACCATGAGGTTAGCTGACAGCAGGTAGATGCACCCATATAATTTTGTGCGGTGCTACCAAAATTGAGGTTTGTATCCCTTCCCGTTATGAGAATTCTTCTTGAAGTTGGTAGAATGTGACAGCTTGTTCTTTGCATCAAACTTGCATTTCCCCTGAGATTTGTTCTTGTTTTTTTGGGGCTGGTTGGGCTGGAAGTTCTTCTCGTGTACCGTGTGGGCACTAGAAGCTCCCTCAGCGACCCGAGCACGTGTGTCTTTTGCTCTCGCCTTCTCTTCAAAATCAAGAGTGCTAATGAGATCCGAAACGGAAAACTCATGTCTCTTGTTTTCGGAGAAGTAGCAAAATTGTTCCACGAAGGTGGAAGCTTGGCAATGAGGTCCCAGCAACAAATTTGGCTGGCAGCACACACTTAAAGTACCGGAGTTCCTTAGCGAGTGACTGTATCTCATGAGTCTGCTGAACAACAGAGCGCTCACCAGTCATCTTGTAGTCACATAATTTCTCCATGACATACAACTCGTTGCGAGCGCCCGAGGCCCCAAATGTGGCCTCGAGAGCAGCCCACATGTCTTTGCCGCTGTGAAACGATATATATCAATCCTCAATGGAATCGTCAAGAACACTCAGCAGGGCGGCTTTGAAGAGGGTATCCATGTTCTCAAAAGCTTCCTGCTGTGTAGGATTAAGATCGCCCTCAGGCTTACCCTTAGTGGCATCATAGCAGTACATGATCTGAAACCAATATACTACTCTTGTGCGCCACCTTTTATATTCCGCCCCCTCAAAAGTAGGCAGCTTCAAAAGCGCAGCAAAACCACTCGGAGTAAATTGCCTATAATCAGGTTTTTGGATTGGATTGTTGAATATATGAGCAATTTACTATGAGATTTAATCCGAATCAATAGTAAATAGATCATGATGACAATTGCAAAGATCAAAGTATTGATGCGGACTAAACCAGGAGGACAGAATCACAAACTGTACAGCGGGAGCAGAACCGCTGTGGTTGATGTTGTCACTCATGTCGTTGATGAAGGGGTTATTGAGGTCGGGGAAAAAGGCTATCATTGAGGAAGTCATCGCTGGCAGCAGTCATAGGAGTGTGCTTCCCAAAAACCTGATCGCCCCTCTCCCGTACAGGATCACGAAAGGCGGGGTTCGGAGGACTGTTGTCCCTTCTCGCGGTGCACGCCAGAAGGAGGGCTGGAGAAGAATTGTGTGGCGGCGCCAAGATCCGGAACAATGTGAAACCATATGAAACAACGGCGGCTAGGGTAGAGCCTGTCAGGTCGGTCGTGCAAGTAAGACCAAGTATAATAGTAGGCCTTTGGCCCAAACCCCATGTCCAAGTCAATAATAGCCCCGCTATCCAAAAGAATCAGAAACGGCTGAGTAACTAAGGTGTCCGTTATTAATTAATTAATGACTTAATAAATTTCCCGACCAACAAAAATTAGACCATATGCATAGCTTTTGTCCTTAGACAGGCTCATTCTCGAAGAGCACGCGTGTAGGTTTCCTATTATCATGCAAATGCTAGAATAGATCACATTATAAAGTGGTGCAACTCACACTCACCTAGCAGTATGGGACTAAACTTTAGTCCCACTCACACCACACTTAGAGCATGGTTAATAGTGTAGCCAACATCCGGCTATATGAAGTTGACACATCATCTAGAACCAACCTAATAGCCTGCTAGTACAATAGTTAGTTCCTTTAGTATAATACTATATCATTAATAATGGCCCCACCTTTTGTCTCACAAAGTATGTTGGAGCTCCTGCTACAACCGGCTACAAGTTTACAACCCGCTTCTCTTCTCTCTCCTCTTCTCTCTCCTTCAACTAAGCACAAATACTACATTTAAATCCTTATAGCCTGCTTATGTCATCTAATTGTAGTACTTGCTCTAAAGTTACTCTCCACTGTGTAGTCTAAAATGCTGGGCGTGCAATGGGCGGTGCCCTCGGTCGGCGCGCCGCTTCAACGGCGGAAGCAGTGAGAGGTCGCGTTGCCCTGACTTGCCATCAATGTGGAGCGACGGGCACAGCTGGCGCCGGGCGAGAAGTGCATGCAGGAGGGGGAGGGGTTTTTGGTGGTCCAAGAAGGTGAGAAGCCAACATGGGATCGTTCCAGACAGGGAAATATCATGTGCTCCAATACTCACTAGTTTCATGCATATGACACTAGTCTATGTTACTACTCCCTCCTTTACGGTTTATAGGGCTCAATTCGAAAATCTCACCATCCAAGGTAGATGATGAGTGGTGGAATACTTTTTGTAATTTGCAAAAGCACCCAATTAATGCTCTTGTTTTCCTCAAAAATTTATGTTTACCATTGTATTAATTGCAATGCATGCATGCATAAAGTACATGCATTGGTCAATTTTCTCTTAATACTTGCATGCAATTATTTAATGCACCTTTAAATCTAAACTTGTGATGGGGAACAACCAAATTGATCCTTATAATATGGAAAACTAAGATTTTGAGATAAGCCCTATAAACCGAAAAGGAGGGAGTAACATACTAATGTTATGATGGCTTCATTTATTAGCTTGTAGACTCATCTTGTCTTGGGAAACACTATGTTATAGTAACATATTGTCGGATTTCGGGTTCCGGCAGACCCTTAAGGTTCGAACACTGGGGTGCGCGCAGAAATCTCGCCTTCAACCTCTCCGTCTCGATGGGATCTAAACTACTAAAAGAACTGCACGAAAGACACAAGATTTATACTGGTTCGGGCCACCGATGTGGTGTAATACCCTACTCCAGTGTGTGGTGGATGGATTGCCTCCTGGGGCTAGTGTGGATGAACAATACAAGGAAGAACAGCCTCGCGAGGGTCTGTTCTTGGCTATGGTGATGAACTATTGTGAAGAGCTCAGTCACCCTCTCTCTCTCTCTCTCTCTCTCTCTCTACTTGTGAACCGAACGAACCAACGAACCGACCAACCGACCCCCCGCTATGTGGGTGGCTAGTCCTATTTATAGAGGCCCTGGTCCTCTCCCCAAATATTGAGCGGGAAGGGATCCAACAATGGCAGGCTAATTTGAAGGGGGACAACGAGTACATCTATCCTGACAAAAGCAGTCTTCGCCTACCAAAGGCTCTGGTGATGACGCCGCGCTGGGCTCCATGGTGACCTCCGTCTCGTAGTCCTCCTGGCCTTGGTCTCGTTGCACCGAAGTGGCAATCTTTGCCTGGTGCCTCGGTACTCCGCTGATACGCTTGCCCACTTTGCACCAAAGAGGAAAGAGGGACGCTGCGCGCGCTGGCACCCGCCTGGTGCCCCATGTCGTCATGGCTTGCGTCATGGGCACCTCGCGAGGTACCCCGCCTTGAACTCTCTGCCTCCTCGCGAGCCAGCCTAACGAGGCTGTGCCTGAGGATGCGCCACGTCGTCCGCCTCGCGAGGCTTGGCCCCTCGCGAGGGTCTTGAGCCTCGTGTTGATGAAGATGGGCCGCGTTGGGCCCCCACTTGAGCCACGCCGCGGGCCGCAGGCAGGCAAGTCTGGGGACCCCCGTTCCCAGAAGCCGACACATATTATGTTACCACGTCTCATTAACTACTTGCCACATAAGCAAAATTTTCTGGGAGTGTGCTAAGTTACTCCCGCTATAACTAGCCATAAAAGTGTGGGCTATGTAGAGGGCATAGTAAGCAAGCTTCTCATCGTTCTGCGAGTTAACATGACACATCAAAGTAGTATTTTTTTCAAAATGTACATCAAAGTACCAGTGTAGTAGTCTCCAAAAAGGGTCGACCATGTCCATGGCTACCACCCCATCTGTGCTCCGTCATTGAGTAAGTGCATGATTCACATGCCATTCAAGAAAAAAACTGCGTATGTTCCATTGAAGAAAAATTAAAAACAAACACACCACCGCGTCATGGTCGAACTTTGGTTCATCCATGCATGATTCGCGACCCTCCACTAAGTGAACAACTAACAAACGCGTCAAATTATCACGTGAGCTGCCTCTTCATCTAGAAATGAGCTCCATCATGTACCCGCGCGTGTGTGTTAGGGAATGATGCACAAAGTACGTGCCTCCGTGCGTACAATTTTTCTCTTCGTGCACGTACTCCTTTTTTGTGGGTGATTCGTGCATGTACTCTGTCTACGTTGGTGAGTCTCACTTATCTCTACATCTCAACATGTACATCTACATCTGCATCTAGGTCTACACTACATCTACATCTACATCTACTATAGTAGATCAAGTTTTAAACATGAGACCATCCATTTTCTTGCATGACACGACCAACCCGTATCGCTTCTTGCTCCTCATCTCTCTCAAAGTGCGCCCGGCAGGCGATTTTGCCATCGATTGAGGTTGGTTCGCTCACACTCGGTCCCACATGTTATAAATCTAAAAAGAATACTCTGACCAGCGGACCATTGAAAGAAGTATATTTTTCACCCTCAAATATAAGTTGATGGACAAATAACACCCCAAAGTCAATTTTGGTATGATTTTTACCCTCAAATCTCTAAAACTGGGTATATCACCCGCTTGAGCGGTTTTAGTGTTCACATGTTATAGTTTTGGAGGTTTTGATTGTTGACTAGGAATTGACTAATTATTTACACTAATGAAATGGCAACGACGCCCTTGGAAGCCACGGATGTCGTCGGAGATGTACCCAATGGACCCCGACCTTCCCTACGAGGAGAGGAGATCATGCGGGTGCCTTTCAAGCTCAAGGGGTCGTCGGGCTACCTTGTCGGCTCGTCGCTGCCTACCTCTGGTCCTCCCAAAGCCTCTATCATTGTCGCGCAGCTCACAGTGGTGCTCATTTGCAGGTGGGCGCTGCTAGCTAGGAGATATAGTTGAATTAATCGAGCCCTACTTGAAAATCAATTGTGTCCTTAGCCTAAGCTCCGCCACTACTAGAAGAAAACTCCTGCAGAGGAGGTCGATGAGAGGCAGCACCGTGCTACCTACATTGGTCGTCTGATTCATATGATAGAATGCTATAAGATTTTTCCCATGTAATCATGTGTTAATTGGCAATCTAGCATCCACCCAACTTTTTTTTCACTTCCTTTGTTTTTCCTGTGTCAAACACTCTGTTTTTAGGGCAAAACCGAGTTAATGCTATGGGATTCAAGTGGACATGCCACTGCAATGCTTTATTTTTTATGAAGAGAGTGATTGCTACTGCAAGAGCACTGTGTTAATGATGTGCCACTACAAGAGCCGCCTATATTAATTAACCATGCAATAGTTCATTTAGTAGTACTAGGTTAGTAGGTTACCTTGTGCTTGGCTCTTCTCCTCTTTCAAAAGTCAAACAATAATGATGGTACTACAGTAGTACTTCTGGCAATCTGACACCACATGAACTGCTGCACGTCAACCGCTTGTAAGCAAAAGTTTCTCCTCGTGTTGCGAGCTACAATGCACGCGTTGGCGAGGGAGCTCGTCGTTCGGTGAGTTGATGGGACACATCAAAGTTATTTAGTACTCTCTCAAAAAAGGGCCGACCATGTCCATGGCTGTTGGGGAACGTAGCAGAATTTTAAAATTTTCTACGCATCACCAAGATCAATCTATGGAGTCATCTAGCAACGAGTGCATCTACATACCTTTGTAGATCGCGCGTGGAACCGTTCAAGAGAACGGGGTTGATGGAGTCGTACTCGTCGTGATCAAAATCACCGATGACCTAGCGCCGAACGGACAGCTCCTCCGCATTCAACACACGTACGGTTGGGAAGATGTCTCCTCCGACTTGATCCAGCAAGGGGGAAGGAGAAGTTGATGAAGATCCAGCAGCACGACGGCGTGGTGGTGGAAGCAACGGTGATCTCGGGAGGGCTTCGCCAAGCTCAGGGAGAGGGAGGCGCCAAGGCCTACGGTGCGGCTGCCCTCCCTCCCCCCACTACATATAGGACCCCTAGGAGGGCACCGGCCCTAGGAGATTGAATCTCCAAGGGGGGGGGCAAGGGGGGTGGAGTGCCCCCAAAGCCAAGTGGGGCGCCCCCCACACCTAGGGTTTCCAACCCTAGGCGCAGGGGGAGGCCCAAGGGGGGCGCACCAGCCCACTAGGGGCTGGTTCCCCTCCCACTTCAGCCCATGGGGCCCTCCGGGATAGGTGGCCCCACCCGGTGGACCCCCGGGACCCTTCCGGTGGTCCCGGTACAATACCGATTACCCACGAAACTTTCCCGATGGCCGAAACTCGACTTCCCATATATAAATCTTCACCTTCGGACCATTATGGAACTCCTCGTGACGTCCGGGATCTCATCCGGGACTCCGAACAACTTTCGGGTTACCGTATACTAATATCTCAACAACCCTAGCGTCACCGAACCTTAAGTGTGTAGACCCTACGGGTTCGGTAGACATGCAAACATGAGTGAGACGACTCTCCGGTCAATAACCAACAGCGGGATCTGGATACCCATGTTGGCTCCCACATGCTCCTCGATGATCTCATTGGATGAACCACGATGTCGAGGATTCAATCAATCCCGTATACAATTCCCTTTGTCAATCGGTACGTTACTTGCCCGAGACTCGATCGTCGGTATCCCAATACCTCGTTCAATCTCGTTACCGGCAAGTCACTTTACTCGTACCGTAATGCATGATCCCGTGATCAACCACTTGGTCACATTGAGCTCATTATGATGATGCATTTTCGAGTGGGCCCAGAGATACCTCTCGGTCATACTGAGTGACAAATCCCAGTCTCGATTCGTGCCAACCCAACAGACACTTTCGGAGATACCCGTAGTGTACCTTTATAGTCACCTAGTTACGTTGTGACGTTTGGTACACCCAAAGCACTCCTACGGTATCCGGGAGTTGCACAATCTCATGGTCTAAGGAAATGATACTTGGCATTCGGAAAAGCTATAGCAAACGAACTACACGATCTTTGAGCTATGGTTGGATTGGGTCTTATCCATCAAATCATTCTCCTAATGATGTGATCCCGTTATCAATAACATCCAATGTCCATAGTCAGGAAACCATGACTATCTTTTGATCAATGAGCTAGTTAACTAGAGGCTCACTAGGGACGTGTTGTGGTCTATGTATTCACACATGTATTACGATTTCCGGATAACACAATTATAGCATGAATAATAGACAATTATCATGAACAAAGAATATAATAATAACCATTTTATTATTGCCTCTAGGGCACATTTCCAACAGTCTCCCACTTGCACTAGAGTCAATAGTCTAGTTACATTGTGATGAATCGAACACCCATGCAGTTTTGGTGTTGATCATGTTTTGCTCTAGGGAGAGGTTTAGTTAACGGATCTGCCACATTCAGGTCCGTATGTACTTTACAAATATCTATGTCTCCATTTTGAACACTTTCACGAATGGAGTTGAAGCGATGCTTGATATGCCTGGTCTTCCTGTGAAACCTGGGCTCCTTGGCAAGGGCAATAGCAACAGTGTTGTCACAGAAGAGAGTCATCGGGCCCGACGCATTGGGAATGACTCACAGGTCAGTAATGAACTCCTTCACCCAGATTGCTTCTTGTGCTGCCTCCGAGGCTGCCATGTACTCCGCTTCACATGTAGATCCCGCCACAATGCTTTGCTTGCAACTGCACCAGCTTACTGCCCCACCATTCAAAATATACACGTATCCGGTTTGTGACTTAGAGTCATCCAGGTCTGTGTCAAAGCAAGCATCGACGTAACCCTTTACGACGAGCTCTCCGTCACCTCATAAACGAGAAACATATCCTTAGTCCTCTTCAGGTACTTCAAGATATTCTTGACCGTTGTCCAGTGTTCCATGCCGGGATTACTTTGGTACCTTCCTACCAAACTTATGGCAAGGTTTACATCAGGTCTGGTACACAACATGGCATACATGATAGACCCTATGGCCGAGGCATAGGGGACGACAATCATCTTTTCTCTATCTTCTGCCGTGGTCGGGCATTGGGCCGTGCTCAATCTCGTACCTTGCAATACAGGCAAGAACCCCTTCTTTGACTGATCCATATTGAACTTCTTCAATATCTTGTCAAGGTACGTACTCTGTGAAAGACCAATGAGGCGTCTCGATCTATCTCTATAGATCTTGATGCCTAATATATAAGCAGCTTCTCCTAGATCCTTCATTGAAAAACACTTGTTCAAGTAGGCCTTTATGCTTTTCAAGAATTCTATATCATTTCCCATCAACAGTATGTCATCCACATACAATATGACAAATGCCACAGAGCTCCCACTCACTTTCTTGTAAATGCAGGCTTCTCCATAAGTCTGCATAAACCCAAACGCCTTGATCATCTCATCTAAACGAATGTTCCAACTCCGAGATGCTTGCACCAGCCCATAGATCGTGCGTTGGAGCTTGCACACCTTGTCAGCATTCATAGGATCGATAAAACCTTCCGGCTACATAATATACAATTCTTCCTTAAGGAAACCATTAAGGAATGCCGTTTTGACATCCATTTGCCATATCTCATAATCATAGAATGCGGAAATTGCTAACATGATTCGGACGGACTTCAGCTTCGCTACGGGTGAGAAAGTCTCATCGTAGTCAACCCCTTGAACTTGTCGATAACCCTTAGCGACAAGCCGAGCTTTATAGATGGTTACATTACCATCGGCGTCTGTGTAACGCCCCGAGACCGATGTGCCAGGTGTCGTTCAGTTATTTCGCCGTTGGTGCCGTGTCTTTGCTTGCGTGTTGCATCTTATCATGTCATCATGTGCATTGCATCTTCATGTTTTTCTAAACTTGCATCCGTCCCGGCCTCCTCGTTCTTTCCCTTGTCCATTCTGAGTCCAAGCACACTCGCACGCGCCCGCGGCATGTCCGAAATATTATTTTATAAGTGGCCGGAAAATGTTCTCGGAATGGATGAGAGTTGACGTGTGGTCTTATTATAGTGTAGATAGACCGCCTATCAAGTTTTATCGCATTCGGAGATCGTTTGATGCCCCAACGGATAACTATAGCGGCATTATAGCCAGTCTAACATCGGACGTTTTCGGTCTCCGGAAACAGTCGCCGGGTCTCTCTCTTCTCTTCTCTCAGCTCGAGACTGTCTAAATAGCTCACTACCTACCGCCAGGCCCTACCTAACCTCTCTCGTCAGCCCGCGGGCCTCCTCCTCGCGCGCGTCCGAAAGTTGTCCCGAACCCGACCCGGACTGTCGCCACCGTTGGATCTGGAACATCCCCAAACATCTACAAAACGTCACCATTTTCTCATTTGGATGCCCTAGCCTTTTATTCGCGTTCGTTCGATTTCGATCCGAGGGACGAGTTAGCCCCTAACCTAAATTCATCTGATATAAATATCAGTCTAAACCCTAGCCCCTGCCGGTCCAATACACCCATTCCCATCCCTCCGCCGCCAGCCAACCACCTCTTTCATGTCTTACTTGGGATCCCCTCCCACCAACCAGATCTCCAACCACCTCCCTCGTTCTGCACGCCGCCCAAATCGCTGCAACCTCGATCCCGAGCTCTTCATTTCGAAGCCACCAGAGAACCCCGTCGCCTCGATCGAGAGCCTCCTCCTCCCTCTTCGATCCAGAGGAGTGGAGCTCCTCTGTGCCTTCACCTGCGCCCCTTCCTCCTTCCCCGTGCTTTCCCCTCTCTCTCATCCCTCCCTTGTCTCTGTTCGTCAATAGGAACTGCCATGGCGCCCGAAACCTCTTTGCAGCGCCTCCTCGCCGACCCGCCTGGAGTGCCAAGTCCGCTGGCCTGCCTCCACTTCAATCTGGCAGGGAATGAGAGCCGACGACCTCCATGCCCGGATCCAGCCACCCCCTGCCGCCGTTCATCTCGCCCTGCGCCTCAGGTTCCTCCCGCCAGAGCCCCAAGTCCACCTCGCCTGCGCGAAGTCCCCTGCCGCCATGGCCGCCCGGGAACTTGGAGATCTGCCGCCATCCTGCCCCCTTCGACGATGGATCTCCCCGCTGCCAATTCTAGGACCCTGCCGCCGTCTTCTACAACCCCTGCTGCTATTGTTTTTCTTCAGAGAAGAGGGCAGCAGCGCCTCGTCCCGCTCCTTCGTTGACCACACTCGGTCTCGCCCGGTCCAGCCGCACGATGTCCGCGACCCCAAGGCCCAGCTGCACGCCCTGGCCTACCTCCTACGCGCCTCCAAGCCCAGCCGCATCCGGCCTGCCCTGCCTCCTCCACAAATCGGGCCGAAGCCCATGGGTGAGCCGCCCCAGCGCCCCCTCCTCGTGTTATTTTTTTCCCTGCTGTTGGGCTTGCCCAGTGCACTGTTCAGATGCGGCCCGTGCCATGTTTTTTTCCAGTTCTACGAATTTAGCTATTTTTCAGAGATTGCAGTTTTGCAGATTAGACCCTCATGTTCATGCATTTAATAACTCATGAACCGTGCATCGGATTAAAATGATTTATATATGAAACTTGCTCAGAATTTTGTGTAGATTAATAATAACCAACTTCCATCCATGTTTAAAATGTTTAAAATGATGTTTGCTTAAATTTGCTCCTATGCCATGCTAAAATGCTTTAATTCATAACTAAATAACCGTAGCTCCGATTTAAATAATCTTTATATGTAAATGGGGTAGAATTTTGCCTCGTTTATCATGGTGACTTTGCTTTGCATGCCTAACAACTCTAAAATATGGTTTAGGGCAGAACAGGACCAAACCTTAAATTATGCATATGAGGATTTTCCGGAATTGTTGTTCGTTGCTTCCGGCCTCATTTAATCTTGCCTAGATAGGTAGTTTTGTTGTGCTTCACCTCTTGCCATGTTAACCAACATTTAAATTTGTTGAGTACCTAACCGGGAGAGAACTAAATAATTGATGTGGTGTTTTGTCAATATGCATCCCGATGCATATTGAGCTCCACTTAATTTGTAGGATTGCTTGTGCACTTTGCCATGCCATGCATACTTAAACCGGACATGCATCATACTTGATTGTGCATCATGCCATGATTATGTGATGGTTGTTTACCATGATTGTTTGCTTCTTTCCGGTGTTGCTTCTTCGGGTTGGTTCCGATAACATCGAGTTTGTGAGGATCCGTTCGTCTACGCCCGTTTGTCTTCTTCATGGACTCGTTCTTCTTCCTTGCGGGATTTCAGGCAAGATGATCATACCCTCGAAATCACTACTATCTTTGCTATGCTAGTTTGCTCGCTCTTTTGCTATGCCAATGCTACGATGCCTACCATTTGCTTGTCAGCCTCCCAATTGCCATGTCAAACCTCTAACCCACCATGTCCTAGCAAACCGTTGATTGGCTATGTTACCGCTTTGCTCAGCCCCTCTTATAGCGTTGTTAGTTGCAGGTGAAGATTGAAGTTTGTTCCTTGTTGGAACATGGAGATGTTGTTCCTTGTTGGAACATGTTTACTTGTTGGGATATCACAACATATCGTATTTAATTAATGCATCTATATACTTGGTAAAGGGTGGAAGGCTCGGCCTTATGCCTGGTGTTTTGTTCCACTCTTGCCGCCCTAGTTTACGTCATATCGGTGTTATGTTCCCGGATTTTGCGTCCCTTACGCGGTTGGGCTATAATGGGAACCCCTTGACAGTTCACCTTAAGTAAAGCTTCTCCAGCAATGCCCAACATTGGTTTTACCATTTGCCACCGAGCCTTTTCTTTCCCTTAGGTTCCGCAGACTCAAGGGTCATCTTTATTTTAACCCCCGGGCCAGTGCTCCTCTGAGTGTTGGTCCAAACTTGTCAGCTGCCAGTGGCCACCAGGGGCAACTCTGGGCTAGCCTACCGGAAGTTTGGACGATCCGGTGTGCCCTGAGAAAGAGATATGTGCAGCTCCTATCGGGATTTGTCGGCACATTCGGGCGGTGTTGCTGGTTTAGTTTTACCCTATCAAAATGTCTTGTTGTACTGGGATACCGAGTCTGATTGGAATGTCTCGGGTGGAGGTCTATTCCTTCGTTGACTGTGAGAGCTTGTCATGGGCTAAGTTGGGACACCCCTGCAGGGATTTGAACTTTCGAAAGCCGTGCCCGCGGTTATGGGCAGATGGGAATTTGTTAATGTCCGGTTGTAGAAAACCTGAAGTCGACCTTAATTAAAATGAATCAACCGCGTGTGTAACCATGATGGTCTCTTTCCGGCGGAGTCCGGGAAGTGAACACGGTTGTTGGAGTTATGCTTGATGTAGGTAGTCCAGGATCACTTCTTGATCATACTTTTATCGACCGTGCTTTGCCTTCTCTTCTCGCTCTCATTTGCGTATGTTAGCCACCATATATGCTAGTTGCTTGCTGCAGCTCCACCTCATACCTTCTCCTTACCCATAAGCTTAAATAGTCTTGATCGCGAGGGTGCGAGATTGCCGAGTCCCTGTGGCTCACAGATTACTTCCAAAACCAGCTTGCAGGTGCCGTTGAGTCCGTGCAGATGACGCAACCCAGCTCAGGAGGAGCTTGTTGAAGACCTTGTTCATTTGTGTTGTTTCGTTCTAGTTGATCAGTAGTGGAGCCCAGTTGGGGTCGATCGGGGACCTTTGTCGCATTTGGGGTTCTTCTTTTATTTTGGTTCCGTAGTCGGACCATGAGTGTATTTGGTTGATGTAATGCTTTATTCATGTAATTGTGTGAAGTGGCGATTGTAAGCAAACTATGTATCCTTTTCCTTATTATATTACATGGGTTGTCTGAAGATTACCTCACTTGCTACATATGCCTTCAATGCGATGATGCCTCTAAGTCGTGCCTCGACACGTGGGAGATATAGTCGCATCGAGGGTGTTACAGTCTGTCTTCTTCTTAAATATCCATTTATTTTCTATGGCTCGCCGATCATCGGGCAAGTCAGTCAAAGTCCATACTTCGTTTTCATACATGGACCCTATCTCGGATTTCATGGCTTCCAGCCATTTGTCGGAATTCGGGCCCGCCATCGCTTCTTCATAGTTCGAAGGTTCACCGTTGTCTAACAACATAATTTCCATGACAGGGTTGCCGCACCACTCTGGTGCGGAACGTGTCCTTGTGGACCTACGAAGTTCAGCAGCAACTTGATCTGAAGTTTCATGATCATCATCATTAACTTCCTCTCTAGTCGGTGCAGGCACCTCAGGACCAATTTCTTGAGCTGCGCCACACTCCAGTTCAACAGGTAATACTTCATCAAGTTCTACTTTCCTCCCACTTATTTCTTTTGAGAGAAACTCTTTCTCTAGAAAGGATCCATTCTTGGCAACAAAGATCTTGCCTTCGGATCTGAGGTAGAAGGTATACCCAATAGCTTCTTTAGGGTATCCTATGAAGACGCATTTTTCTGATTTGGGTTCGAGCTTTTTAGGTTGAAGTTTCTTGACATAAGCATCACATCCCCAAACTTTTAGAAACGACAGCTTAGGTTTCTTCCCAAACCATAATTCATATGGTGTCGTCTCAATGGATTTCGACGGAGCCCTATTTAAAGTGAATGCGGCAGTCTCTAAAGCATAGCCCCAAAATGACAGCGGTAAATCGGTGAGAGACATCATAGATCGCACCATATCCAATAGAGTGCGATTACGACGTTCGGACACACCATTACGCTGAGGTGTTCCAGGCGGCGTGAGTTGTGAAACTATTCCACATTTCCTTAAGTGTGTGCCAAATACGTGACTCAAGTATTCTCCCCCATGATCTGATCGGAAGAACTTGATTTGCCTGTCATGTTGATTCTCAGCCTCACTCTGAAATTCCTTGAACTTTTCAAAGGTCTCAGACTTGTGTTTCATTAAGAAGACATACCCATATCTACTCAAGTCATCAGTGAGGGTGAGAATATAACGATAGCCACCGCGAGCCTTAACACTCATTGGACCGCACACATCAGTATGTATGATTTCCAATAAGCTGGTTGCTCGCTCCATTGTTCCTGAGAACAGAGTCTTGGTCATTTTACCCATGAGGCATGGTTCGCACGTGTCAAATGATTCGTAATCAAGAGACTCCAAAAGTCCATCTGCATGGAGCTTCTTCATGCGTTTGACACCTATGTGACCAAGGCGGCAGTGCCACAAGTATGTGGGACTATCATTATCAACCTTACATCTTTTGGTATTCACACTATGAATATGTGTAACATTACGCTCGAGATTCATTAAGAATAAACCATTCACCAGCGGGGCATCACCATAAAACATATCTCTCATATAAATAGAACAACCATTATTCTCGGATTTAAATGAGTAGCCATCTCGAATTAAACGAGATCCTGATACAATGTTCATGCTCAAAGCTGGCACTAAATAACAATTATTGAGGTTTAAAACTAATCCCGTAGGTAAATGTAGAGGTAGCGTGCCGACGTCGATCACATCGACCTTGGAACCATTCACGATGTGCATCGTCACCTCGTCCTTCGCCAGTCTCCGCTTATTCCGCAGCTCCTCTTTTGAGTTACAAATGAGAGCAACTGCACCGGTATCAAATACCCAGGAGCTACTACGAGTACTCGTAAGGTACACATCAATTACATGTATATCACATATACCTTTAGTGTTGCCGGCCTTCTTGTCCGCTAAGTATTTGGGGCAGTTCCGCTTCCAGTGACCACTTCCCTTGCAATAAAAACACTCAGTCGTAGGCTTGGGTCCATTCTTTGACTTCTTCCCGGCAGCTTGCTTACCGGGCGCGGCAACTCCCTTGCCGTCCTTCTTGAAGTTCCTTTTACCCTTGCCTTTCTTGAACTTAGTGGTTTTATTCACCATCAACACTTGATGTTCCTTTTTGATTTCCACCTCCGCTGATTTCAGCATTGAATATACCTCAGGAATGGTATTTTCCATCCCCTGCATATTGAAGTTCATCACAAAGCTCTTGTAGCTCGGTGGAAGCGACTCAAGGATTTTGTCAATGACCGCGTCATCCGGGAGATTAACTCCCAGCTGAGTCAAGCGGTTATGTGACCCAGACATTTTGAGTATGTGCTCACTGACAGAACTATTTTCCTCCATCTTACAACTCAAGAACTTCTCAGAGACTTCATATCTCTCGACCCGGGCATGAGCTTGAAAAACCATTTTCAGCTCTTCGAACATCTCATATGCTCCGTGTCGCTCAAAACGCTTTTGGAGCCCCGGTTCTAAGCTGTAAAGCATGCCGCACTGAACGAGGGAGTAATCATCAGCACATGAGTGCCAAGCGTTCATAACGTCTTGGTTCTCTGGGATGGGTGCGTCACCTAGCGGTGCTTCTAGGACATAATCTTTCTTGGCAGCTATGAGGATGATCCTCAGGTTCCGGACCCAGTCCGTATAGTTGCTGCCATCATCTTTTAGCTTGGTTTTCTCTAGGAACGCGTTGAAGTTGAGGGCAACATTAGCGTGGGCCATTTGATCTACAAGACATAGTGTAAAGATTTTAGACTAAGTTCATGATAATTAAGTTCATCTAATCAAATTATTCAATGAACTCCCACTTAGATAGACATCCCTCTAGTCATCTAAGTGAAACATGATCCGAGTCAACTAGGCCGTGTCCGATCATCACGTGAGATGGACTAGTCAACATCGGTGAACATCTTCATGTTGATCGTATCTTCTAAACGACTCATGCTCGACCTTTCGGTCTTCCGTGTTCCGAGGCCATGTCTGTACATGCTAGGCTCGTCAAGTCAACCTAAGTGTATTGCGTGTGTAAATCTGGCTTACACCCGTTGTATTCGTATGTTAGAATCTATCACACCCGATCATCACGTGGTGCTTTGAAACAACGAACCTTCACAATGGTGCACAGGTAGGGGGAACACTTTCTTGAAATTATTACGAGGGATCATCTTATTTAAGCTACCATCGTTCTAAGCAAATAAGATGTAAAACATGATAAACATCACACGCAATCAAATAGTGACATGATATGGCCAATATCATTTGCTCCTTTTGATGTCCATCTTCGGGGCTCCATGATCATCGTTGTCACTGGCATGACACCATGATCTCCATCATCGTGTCTTCTTGAAGTTGTCTCGTCATCTATTACTTCTACTACTATGGCTAACGCTTTAGCAATAAAGTAAAGTAGTTACATGACGTTTATGTTGACACGCAGGTCATAAATAAATAAAGACAACTCCTATGGCTCCTGCCGGTTGTCATACTCATCGACATGCAAGTCATGATTCCTATTACAAGAACATGATCAATCTCATACATCACATATATCATTCATCACATCCTTTTTGGCCATATCACATCACACGGCACATGCTGCAAAAACAAGTTAGACATCCTCTAATTGTTGTTGCAAGTTTTTACGTGGCTGCTATAGGTTTCTAGGAAGAACGTTTCTTACTTACGCCAAGACCACAACGTGATATGCCAATTTCTATTTACCCTTCATAAGGACCCTTTTCATCGAATCCGATCCGACTAAAGTGGGAGAGACAGACACCCGCTAGCCACCTTATGCAACTAGTGCATGTCAGTTGGTGGAACTAGTCTCACGTAAGCGTATGTGTAAGGTCGGTCCGGGCCGCTTCATCCCACGATGCCGCCGAATCAAGATAAGAATAGTAACGGCAAGCAAATTGACAATATCCACGCCCACAACTGCTTTGTGTTCTACTCGTGCATAGAAACTACGCATAGACCTAGCTCATGATGCCACTATTGGGGAACGTAGCAGAATTTTAAAATTTTCTATGCATCACCAAGATCAATCTATGGAGTCATCTAGCAACGAGGGAGAGGGGAGTCCATCTACATACCGTTGTAGATCACGCGCGGAAGCGTTCAAGAGAACGGGGTTGATGGAGTCGTACTTGTCGTGATCCAAATCACCGATGACCTAGCGCCGAACGGACGGCACCTCCATGTTCAACACACGTACGGTTGGGAAGACGTCTCCTCCGACTTGATCCAGCAAGGGGGAAGGAGAAGTTGATGAAGATCCAGCAGCACGACGGCGTGGTGGTGGAAGCAACGGTGATCTCGGCAGGGCTTCGCCAAGCTCAGGGAGAGGGAGGAGTGTCACAGAAGGGAGAGGGAGGTGCCAGGGGCTAGGGTGCGGCTTCCCTCCCTCCCCCCACTATATATAGGACCCCTAGGGGGGCGCCGGCCCTAGGAGATTGAATCTCCAAGGAGGGGCGGCGGCCAAGGGGGGTGGAGTGCCACCAAAGCCAAGTGGGGTGCCCCCACCCCTAGGGTTTCCAACCCTAGACGCAGGGGGAGGCCCAAGGGGGGAGAACCAGCCCACTAGGGGTTGGTTCCCCTCCCACTTCAGCACATGGGGCCCTCCGGGATAGGTGGCCCCACCCGGTGGACCCTCGGGACCCTTTCGGTGGTCCCGGTACAATACAGATTACCCCCGAAACTTTCCCGATGGCCGAAACTCGACTTCCTATATATAATTCATTACCTCCGGACCATTCCGGAACTCCTCGTGATGTCCGGGATCTCATCCGGGACTCCGAACAACTTTCGGGTTACCGTATACTAATATCTCAACAACCCTAGCGTCACCGAACCTTAAGTGTGTAGACCTTACGGGTTCGGGAGACATGCAGACATGACCGAGACGACTCTGCGGTCAATAACCAATAGCGGGATCTGGATACCCATGTTGGCTCCCACATGCTCCTCGATGATCTCATCGCATGAACCACGATGTCGAGGATTCAATCAATCCCGTATACAATTCCCTTTGTTAATCGGTACGTTACTTGCCCGAGACTCGATCGTCGGTATCCCAATACCTCGTTCAATCTCGCTACCGGCAAGTCACTTTACTCGTACCGTAATGCATGATCCCGTGATCAACCACTTGGTCACATTGAGCTCATTATGATGATGCATTACCGAGTGGGCCTAGAGATACCTCTCCGTCATACGGAGTGACAAATCCCAGTCTCGATTCATGCCAACCCAACAGACACTTTCGGAGATACCCGTAGTGTACCTTTATAGTCACCCGGTTACGTTGTGACGTTTGGTACACCCAAAGCACTCCTATGGTATCCGGGAGTTGCACAATCTCATGGTCTAAGGAAATGATACTTGACATTTGGAAAAGCTATAGCAAACGAACTATACAATCTTTGAGCTATGCTTAGGATTGGGTCTTGTCCATCACATCATTCTCCTAATGATGCGATCCCATTATCAATGACATCCAATGTCCATAGTATGGAAACCATGACTATCTTTTGATCAACGAGCTAGTCAACTAGAGGCTCACTAGGGACGTGTGTGGTCTATGTATTCACACATGTATTACGATTTCCGGATAACACAGTTATAGCATGAATAATAGACAATTATCATGACCAAATAAATATAATAATAACCATTTTATTATTGCCTCTAGGGCATATTTCCAACAATGGCTACCATCCCGTGCTCCCTCATTGAGTATCTGCACTATTCACGTGCCATCGAGGAGAAAAAAATATTGCGTAGTACGTACTAGGTGCCATCAAAGTGCACGACTCACTTACACACTGCTTATCTCCATTTTCTTGTATGACACATGCACCATCATGCTAGATGTCTCGCGTGTTGCGAAAAGGATGAACAAAGCTCACGTAAAATAGTGGAAGAACATAGAGCCTGTTTGGTTCCCAGCCTATGGTTGCCACGTCTAACCTTAGTCATGCCACAACATCTTAGACATGTGTTTGGTTCATCGCCACACTTGTAACTTGCCACACTTCTCTAGTTATATGGTCCACATGTCATAGGCTCAATTTTTTTGCCAAATCTTGGCACACTTGTGGTGGCCATAGCCACACTTTTTGTGGTAGCCACACTTTGCCTAAGGTTATTTATGGCAAAGGGGATGTTTGGTTCTAGGCCTAGCATTGCCACACATTTTTGCCAAGCTTGCCTAAGGTTGGTTCATCAAAATGAGAGCCACAAGTTGGCAAGCCTAAGGGAATCTTGCCTTATTTTTTGTTTGTATGCCATGTGGGGTCCAAGTGTGGCTTGACTAAGGTGTGGCTTGAACCAAACACTCACCTCATAGATTCTATTCTCATATATTCCCGGCGACTGAGGAGTAAGGAACCTCGCGGTAGAGCGTCTGCACTCATAATATTTTATATTACTCCCTCCGTCCAGGTGAATAAGTCATCTTTGGTTGTGCACCGTGACCAAGAAGGAGGAAAAAACAAGAGAACTTAATGTTTAGTTGCTAATTAATAGCATTGCCTGCAATGAATTAACCACTGCATGTCATGTTTGGTAGTATCGAGTCATTGAAAACATGCATGCCCACATCTCTTATTGTAACATCCCAAATTTTCAATTTGGAATGTTATACAATAGATCATCACTGCATATCATATTTTATTGCATTTTGGGTTGATCCTAGAAATTCTATGCAACTCAAGGACCCTCGGAGAGAGTTGGGGATTTCGTTATTTTCATATTTGAGTTTTCTCAAATTTTGAAAATAGGATCATTTGATTTTATTTATTTTATCTCCAATTATTTCTATTATAAAAATATGAGAGAGGGAATAAAATGACTTTCCCCAAAATAAAGAAATATTGAGGATTTAATAATAAAATCAAATAATATTTTATTTTGGATTTATTTGCTATTTTATTTGAATTTAGGAAAAATGCGCGTTTTTAAAAATTGCATTTAGGCCCCAAATAAATGTTCATCCTGTGCGGCTTGATTTTAGAAGCCGGGGAAAATTTATTTCGGGATTTTAGGAGTCCGATTAGTATTTCTTTTGCTTTTTTCTGAGTGTCATTATTTAAAAAAAGTCCGAACCGACCTTGGGCCGTGTCCGGCCAGGACTCCGCCGGCCAGTGGCCTTTATATAGCGCGCCACCCGGGCCGAAACAGCCCAAGCCTCCACCCGCGCCCAAACCCTAACCCTAAGCCGCCCGCGCCGCCGCCTGCTGCCGCCGCCGAAACTCGCCGCCGCCGACGAGGTCGACTCCGCCGCCACCGGTTTTCCTCGAAAAAAACTGTTCGGTTTATTTTCGGTTTTTTTGTTTCCGTTTTTTTAGTAGATCGGTTTTTTCCGGTTTAGGTTAATTAGCGATCGTTCCCTTGTTCGTTCATTTTAACGAACGCGTTCTTCGTTTAGATCCAGATAATGAACATTCGTTCGTTAATCTGTTCGTCGTTTTTCTTTTTCTCGGATTTATTCCGCGATTTTTCTGATCGCGATTTCTGATCCAATGTTCGTTCTAGTATAACTTTTTGCTCATTTATCAGAATCAGGCGATTCAAGCGCCTAGAGTTTCGTCTTGAAACCCTCTTTCCATTTAACAAACTCAGACAAGTTTTTGCCTTTGTAAAATTTGACCTAGATCCAGAATAGTAAGCAAAGCCTGTTTCTTTTGCCGTTTGTCCTTTGTTGCTTCGTTCGATTTGGTTCTTTTTGCCAACTGGAGTTCTTAAGTTGAACTTTCTGGTTAGATCTCTTATTTGAGTTTTATCTGTGCATTAGTTGAGTACTTATTGTATGCTTGTTTGTTTGCGATAGAGTACCCGGAGTGCGCCACTTGCTACTTCTAATCGCTAGGTTTTACGGATCATCAGCAAGGCAAGTAACACTTTGATAATACTTCCTATTACCCAGTTTTTATTGCATTAGATCAATCCTCACACATTGCATGATTAGGATCTAATTAAATTGTGGGTTTGGGAAGTAGATGAGGTAGTACCTATTACCTGTTTTATTATCAAACCTTTGGGAGTTACTTCTACGTTTGCTTATATTTCCATGCTATGCTAGTAGACGTGGATTGGGTGAGTGTATCCATGACAGATGTGAGTTTGTTAAATTAATGTTTTACCTAAGGTGGCAACTTAAACACACATCTGGGTGGATTGAGGCACCTGGGTATTCCAGCGATTGCCTATTTTTCTTTTGGACTGCCACCCAGGCTCAAAGGGATCATGAGATTATTCATACTAGAAACTTCTGTGTGCAGCCACAAGCTACTATGAGCTCTAGCATAGTTGATTAAGTCGTGCGAACTCTTACAGTGGTAGACTAGCAGATGTAGGGGAAAGTAGGTGTAACGGTCTACCCGTTCGTAAGGTGTGAGCACTTCTGAAAGACTATGTCTCGGTCATCCGTTTCTCAAACATCATGTAGTGCGAGAATCCCAACGGAGGAGATCTTGTCTTGTGGGGAAAAGTGCGCAAACCTCTGCATAGTGTATAAACTAATCATGGTTAGCCATGTCCCTGGTTATGGACATCTTGAGTATCTAGTACTTGGATTATCATGTGAACCTCATCATGTTACTCTAATTAATGTTGTTCGGTTTTTAATGATGATGCTTAATTGGGATTGAGAGGGTGTCTACACTCTCAATGTTAACAACTACCATGATAGTTAAATAAAAGTTTATTCCTTTGCAGTAGGGAAAAATTGGCTTTACACAAAACTGTAACTGTAGAGCTTTCCACCAGCCAAATATGCATGTAGTATAGCCTTATTCTTTCATTGCTCTCTATGTGTTACATTGCCAGCATATTCCATGTGCTGACCCGTTTTCGGGCTGCAACGTTCATGTTGCAGACTTTTCAGACGATGAGTAAGGTGCCTTAGGTCGTGGTTCTATACTCAGTGATGTCGTTGGAGTTGATGGACTCACTTATCTTCCAAGCCTTCCGCTATTATCATTATTAGATGGCCTTATGCCATATTTATTGTAATAAGTTCTCTTTTGAGACACTTGATGTAATAAGTGTGTGATTGCTACTCTGTTATAAATCCTTCAAGTACTGTGTGGTGTCAGCATTATTGATCCAGGGATGACACCGGAGCATAGAGATTTGACCGTTTGAGGTCTGGTTGCTACACTTATTGGTTGATATGTCAAGAAACAAGAATGCTTATTTGCTAATTAATAGCATTACATGCATGCCCGACGACCGAGAAGGAGCAAGGAACCTCATGGTGGAGCGTCTGCACTCATAATATTTTATATATTCAGTGATATAAAATCAACCAATCATCTCCACAGTAGATCGGAAGAGTACGAAACACGGCAGCCCACTGTAGTTACATCATACTGTACATGGCCAACCCATGCTATCACCATATTTCTTGGCCTCTGTGTGACACCTAGCTCTAGTAATCCAGCAGCCCGTATCGCTTCTCGCTCCACGTCTCTCTCAAAGTGCAGCGGGCTGGCGTTTTTGCCGTCTATTGAGGTCGGTTAACTCATCACATGTTAGCGACATGCCAAGTACATTCTAAAAAATTTACTGTACTCTATTGTTATGCAAAGAAGAGGAAGCGCTTTGACTAATGGACGAAACGAGACAGGCGTGCCATGCCGTGAGTGGGTCCAGTTTCTTGTTTTGAACTTGTTTGATGTAGTAGTAACACTTGCTTTTGACTATTGATAAGATTTTATATAGGGCCTAATGTATTCTTCGAGGATTCCTCTGACTATTGTTAATATTTTATATAATTTGAAAATTATATCATTCGAAGATCCTTTCACGTTCTGTTTTCTTTAAAGATCCTTTCATGTACGAATTTGACTGTATGCTTTGAGCAACTTGCATGTCCTATACCGACCCTGTTTGGATAGTCTAACTTAGCTAGAGGTTAGACTAACTCATGACTAACCCTGAACTAACTGTAGCCAAAGAGGTGTTTGGGTGATAGGGTTAGATTGATAATAAATGCACTTGATGGAGAGAGAAAAGTGATTTTTCAGTGGGCCCAATGAGAACTATCTCCAATTAGCACCTCTTGGGTGGGATAGTTTTTTGGTGGGTTCGGTGCAACTTGCTCCAATTTAACCCTCATGCTTGGATACTCTAGGGCTATTTGAGCCCCAACTAGCTCAAACTAACTCTAACCCATGGATCCAAACAGGGGCAAAGTTAGTCTCGGAAAACACATTAAGCCCTATATACATGGATAGACGGAGTACACGATACTAGCAAATGCTCACCATTAGTAGTAGTTCATTGGTTGGTTTCAATTTTTGATTCAGTTGCTATGCTGCTACCGTCCAATATTCGTGTGTGGTTGTTTCTAGAGTAAAAAGGAGGTACTAGTACTTACTGTGGGAAAGGTGAAGTGATGGTTGCTTCACCCGAGCAACTTATTACTCTAGGAATATGGGAGTAGCAGATTCAACGAACAGAGAAATGATGGTTGCTTCATCCAAGCAACTTACTGTGTCGAAGGTGGGGCTCTGTGATTTGACTGCTCACTAGTGATTACTACTGCGGCGCAACGACCGGGGCGAATCTGTCCCAGCAGTTGTGCCCTCAATATTGCTACATGGCAGGTGGAGCCAGATGAAGGATGTACCGCATGTCGGTGAAACGAAGTTGAATTGTTTTTGGCATTGCTATCAATCCTTCAGGATTTGTTTATATGTACGCATAATTTTAATGAAATTGTACTGTGATGTTATGAAGGTTTCAACTTTGGTTCCCACAGGAAAAGAAGGTTTCAACTTAGGATTCATGTGTCCTCTTGCCTCAAGATTATCTCGTTACAACATTCCATCAAATACAAATGAAACTACCATGGCTGCTAATGCATCTCAATGGTTCATAGATCAACGCCAATAATCACATCACAACTAAAGACAAAGTTGTGAGAAGATGTACAAATAAACAAAAACATATAATTGATCGATGTTGTTCGTAGGCATGGCTCCATTTCCTGGGCATAGTGTTCATTGGTTGGCAGCTAGTTTCACTAGGCTCTGTAGCCAAAAAAGAGGTGTATGGAGGACACCACAATCTGATCATTTTGTGCAGCTCCACTAAAATTGAGCTGACCATCCCTGTTTGCAAAGATATTCAGTCAGTGTGATTACAATAATAGTGGAACTAGATGATGAAACATAACACACACACATAGATGCCGATCACCTCTGCGATCTCTCTTTAGGACTAACTACTTGTTGGAGAAGGTTAGGCAGGGAGTTGGATGAGGAGGATAGCAAAACCAATCTCCCTTTCTGTAGTCCCACAAAAATGTAAAAACGTTGCCCGTGTGACATTTTGGAGGAACTGCACAAAACACTCTTAAGAAAAAAGTGATTTGTGCAGTTCACCAAAAGGTCGCAATAGCAACAAGGTGAAATGGACAGCCCTATTTGCAAAAGGAGGTAGAAAGGAAATAATTACTTCCCAATAACATGAGTTGAAGACACATACACCGACAAAAAAGAAGCATATTCCATGTAATAAGGGAAAGATAGCAGCATGGTGGTTTATCAAAAATGCTTTGAGTACGAGATTGCAAGATGGAAAGTACGCCGGCTGAGATACGTTTTAAGAAAATAACTAAAGAAGATCCACATTCAGCAACGTGGGAAGATGGGCAGTGGAGCAAGGCCGGCGGAAGCTGTACCTGAGGGTCATCGGGATGAAACTAGGAGGGCGCCGGTGGCCAGGATCTGCCCATACTGCGGCAGCGAGCAAGTGGCAAAGGCCCTCCGTCGCTGGAGCTTGGTCAGAGAGAATGACGGGTATGGTAGATCAGGACGTGCTGCACCACCGCCATTGAACGGAGAAACGATGCACATCCTCCCTTTCTGCTGGCGGATGGGATGCGGCCGGATCACTGACCAACGGTGAGAGAGAGAGAGGCCACCGCTGCCTTGTGTGAGATGGTGTGACGAGAGACAAACCTCGGCAGGCATGCTCCGTTGTATATAGTGGAGCGGATTTTTCCATTTTCCCCACGACAATTGTTTTTATATTCTGTACGTGCCATTGAGGAACATATAACTTTATTTTATACTCACGCGTCAAGTCAAAATTTGTTCCATCTACGCGTGGTACATGACCCTCCTTCGAGTAAGCAAATGCTACACGCATCAAATTATCACGTGGGCTGCCTTTTCGTACAGAAAGGAACTCCACCGTGTACCCGCGTAGGTGTGGCCGGGAACGAGAAGTGAGTATGTGCGTCCTACGTGCACCTCTTCTTTAGGTGCAGGTACGTACGTGGGTGGGTGTGGGAGAGATGGTTTGTGAGAAATAGAGGCAATGTGTCGATGATATCTCAAACAAAAAATGTAACATATGCAATGTGTGTGAAACAGAGTCATGGATATATCATATATAGAGGGAGCGATCCACGAGAGGAGAGTGGAGGGATCATCGGCATGAGATATCAATAGAATTGAAAACAGGGATGAAGTGTGTGGCTGCGCGATCGATAAAGAGTGCCATTGAATTTGTGCTTGCCCACGTCAAAGATACAGGGCGGCTGGCCTACTGGAATTTGACAAGGCAGAGGTGCAATTTTTCTCTGTGGCATGGATACCTACCTACAACGTTCAAATATCGGTGTGTGTGGGGGGGGGGGGGGAAGAGACCTAACTGTAGAGAGGTAGATCGACTAGTATATGTGTGGAGAAGGAGAGAGACCTAGCTATGTATTGAGGGAGATCAATCGGCATTCATGCATATGTGTAGCAGAGGAATAAGACTGGGAGAAAGACAAAGGTAGAGTGTCAGAGGGTTGGTGGTCGAGTGACATCTCACAAATGGCGGGAGAGGCCTGCTAGACAAACGGAGGGTACAAGTGCAATATCAATAAGAGAGGGTCGGGGATGTCTGTCTGTCTATGCACGTGCGTGTGAGAGACGGGTCGGGAGGTATGCCAGGACGATGAGGGGAGACGATATGGTTGTGGTAAGCATATGTAACTACATAGGAAGATCAGTCGTCATGTGTCTGAGAAAGGGAGAGACATAACTAGTAAGGTAAGTCTATCGGTGTGTGGGGAAAAAGAATTATAGTCGACCTAGCTATATGTAGGGAGATTGGTATGTGTACATGCATGCATGTGTTAGAAGCAAATAAGGTCCGGAGAGACAGACAGGGGGAGAGGGGTGTGGCTAGGAGGTGGTGTGAGAGGCCTACTATGTCGAGGGGGAGGAGTGCACGAGTATGAGATCAATGAAAAGAGGGGCGGGGAGTGTGGACCTGCATGGAACCGTATTGGACATAGGGGGGCATGGACGGTGAGAAGAGAAGAGGGGAAGTATGTGTTTGTGGTAGGCACACTTGGCTAGAGAGGTATATCGACCGGTGTGTGCCGGAAAGAAGGACCCGGGGGGCCTACACACACCACGGGTGAATGACCTAAAGAGAAATAACGAACGTGCGCGATGGAGGGGACGCTGTGGGAGGGTGAGAGGGGGGCGGGCGTGTGCATGCACGGAAGAAAGTTAGCGCTAGCTAGCTACAAAGAGAAGAGGACCGTGAAGGTGTAAAAGACGAACATAGATCATTATTCATTATAAAAAAGTGGATACGGATACTTGAAGAAGATATCATAATCTAGAACATTGATTATAATTTGGGCTAATGTGTGGCTTTTGCAGCTCAGGGCTAAATACTTATCATAATGTAGGTGGCGGGGTACTATACTTTGTGTGATAAACATAGTGTACGTAAGGAACAACTAGTTAGTACATCAAATGTACTATTATTTGGAATCAACATCAAGTTTATTTAAAAAATTGAATTCGAGTTCATATAGTACACATAGTTCATATCTATCTCTGTAGTAATCACGTGGTGTGTTGTTAAGGTAATACACGAATGATGGTTGAAGTTGGCAACAATCATGATTGTAGATTCTTATTGAAATAGAGAAACAAATTTGTCAGATTCACGGGTTCCGGAAGACCCTTAAGGTTCGAACACTGGGGTGCACGCGGAAATCACGCCCTCTACCTCCCCGTCTCACAAAGATCTAAACTACTAAAGGAACTGCACAAGGGACACAAGATTTATACTGGTTCGGGCCACCATTGTGGTGTAATACCCTACTCCAGTGTGTGGTGGATGGATTGCCTCCTGGGGCTGGTGATGATGGACAGTACAAGGAAGAACAGCTTCACGAGGGTCTGTTCTTGGCTGGGGTGATGAACAGCTTGGAGGAGTTCAGTCACCTTCTCTCTGTCTCTCTCACTTACTCTCTCTACTTGCTAGTCAGATCCACATGCCGGACCGAACCGAACCAAAAAACCGACCCAACCGACCAATCCCCTTGCTACGTGGGTGGCCGGTCCTATTTATAGGGGCCTTGGTCCTCTTCCCAAATATTGAGCGGGAAGGGTGCCAACAATGGCGGGCTAATTTGAAGGGGGACAGCAAGTACTCTTATCCTGACTAAAGGTGGTCTTCGCCTGCGAAAGACTCTGCGGTGACGCCGTACTGGGCTCCATGGTGACCTCCGTCTCGTAGTCCGCTTGGTCCTGGTCTCGTTGCACCGAAATGGCAACCTTTGCCTGATGCCTCGGTACTCCGCGGCTGCGCTTGCCCCCTTTGCACCAAAGAGGAAAGAAGGACGCTGCGCGTGCTGGCGCCCGCCTGGCACCCTCGATCATCATGGCTTGCGTCATGGGCACCTCGCGAGGTACCCCGTCATGATTCCTCTGCCTCCTCGCTAGCCAGCCTGAGGAGGCTGCGCCTGGGGATGCGCCATGTCGTCCGCCTCGCGAGGCCTGGCCCCTCGCGAGGGTCTTGAGTCTTGTGCTGATGAAGATGGGCCATGCTGGGCCTCCATTCGAGCCACGCCGCAGGCCGCAGGCAGGCAAGTCTGGGGACCCCCTTTCCCAGAATGCCGACAGTATCCCCCGGGCCCGAGGCGCGGATGGGCTTGGCCGTGCCGTGAGGCGAATGGGCAAGGGCGAAGCGCCGCGGGCCCTAACAGCCTGCGGCCTTAGGCGCCGCGTGTCGGTTGATGGGACGTGGGTGCTTCAGCAACCGCGCAGGTTGGTAAAGGAGCGGCATCGGCCCAGACTTCGCCTTTTGCTCTCTCCGGTCGCTGCTCAGATCCCCTTCCTTGTGCCTTCCCTTTCTTCCATCTTGGAGCATGCCGTCGCCGAACTGGACCGGCTGCGGCAGGATCTTCTCGGCGCCGACCCTCGCCTGGTGGCCGGGCGCCTGGAACTGGCTTCGGGGTGGATTCGCTCTGATGCTTCGATTCGGGCGGCATTGGTTCAGGCCTCAACAGCCTGTGACGGAGAGAGGGAGGCCACCCTCGAGGCGAAGGCTGCTCGTGACGCAGCCCTGGGGGAAGTGGTCAAAGTCCGCGATCGTTGCAAGGCGTTGGAGGACGAGCTGCAAGGCCTGTGGGGCCAGCTTGCGGAGGAGGTCCGCCTGCGCCAAGAGCTGGAGAAGGGGGCGAAGGCGCGCGAGGCGGCGCTCGAGGACCGAGAGGCCAAGCTCAAGAAGCGTCGCGACCACCTAGGCGCGTTGAGGAAGGAGCTGGAGGTGACGGAGGTCGAGCTGGATGCCAAGGCCCGGGTTCTTGCCGAGGATCGCGTGGCCTTTGCGGACATGGAGAAAGATGCCTTAGCTTCGCTGAAGATGCTTTACGAGAGCGGCCTGGACAGCCCGCTAGCTAGTGACGGGGATGGCCCCGCCAAGCTGCTTCCCTTCCTGGTTAAGGCCCTTGGGGACGTCGCCCTTGGCATCGGCCCCACGGCCGAGGCCGAGGCGCACGTCCTGTCTTCTGCTGCGCTGACGCGGGTCTTCGCCCACATCTACCTTCGTGATCCCGACGCCGACCTCGACGGCCTGCTAGAACCGGTGAGCGGCGAGGGTGCTGCCGCCGCTGTCGAAGCCGTGAAGGGGCGCGCGGAGGCGCTGCTGGGGAAGTTCCGGGCCTTTAGCACCAAGCCAAAGCAAGGCGCTGCCGGCCCCGCTACTCCATGAGGCGAAGCCGCTCCGCATAGCTTCACCGCCGACAAGTGACTCCGTCCCATCCCTGTTCTTCCTTCATTTCCTGCACATGCATCACGCCTCGGGGAGGCATTTAAACTTGCATTTGGCATTGAGACGACAGTATGGACTGTAATATTTGCTTTTAAGTTCCTTGAATTTTATGCTTTTCTTCCCTACTTGCTTGTGTTCTGCGCCGGTAGAGCCCGGCCCTGCGCGTGCCTCACCCAGCATTAGCCCCAACCGGAAACCATGACGGGACCAAAGGAGTGAGGGGCTACGTGACAAGTTAGGCTCCTGACTCGCGATGCTCAGGAGTCCCCCTTGGCGTGCGAAGAACAAGTAGGGAGGCACGATGTAGGTGTATCTTCTGTTCTACGTCTGCAGAGCCCGACCCCGTGCGTACCTCACCCAGCATAGCCTTTCGGAACTAAGGAGTGAGGGGCTACGGAGCCAGTTAGGCTCCTGAGTCGTGATGCTCAGGAGTCCCCCTTGACGTGCAAACGTCCTTCATACCTTGGCTCCGCTCGGGGAGAGACGCGCGGCGAACCAGGCCCGAGGGGCCTGGCTGGGCGGCGTGCGTCTGGGCGTGACCCAGGCGTAGCCCCCGTGCCTAGCCCCCTCGCGCGGCACTCCCGAGGGGAGGCGTTGCGATGAGGCCAGCCACTGAGCTCTGGGCTCCCTGAGGTTAATGCGGCCCGGAGGCCACCCCCAGTTGTTTATCACCAGCGCGGAGCATAGCGCTTCCGTATGTGTACGGGCAAAGCCGCTCCTCGGCAGTGTCGTCAGCCAGCGCGGAGCATGATGCTTCCACTGGTACGTGAGAGGGGGCTCCCCTCCGGGAGGAGCCCCGGGGCGTGTACAGCCCCGCCCTGACACGTGGCCGACACGGTAGGGCTAGGTGAGGTGTATCTGGGCACCCGTGAGCCAGCGCGGGACTCACGAGACCTTACCTCTAGGCGGGTTGCGCCTGGCACTGGGCCGTATCTTGAGATGTGTCCCTGCAAAATTTGGTTAGATGCCGGTACTCTACGTCCTCGGGTCCCGGCCCTCGAGCTTGTCTCAGCCGTCGCTGGTATGCCAGGTCGCGATGCTGTGGACAAGGCCAGAGGGTGAGGGCTGGAGAGCCAGTAAGAGCCCTGAGTCGCGATGCTCAGGCACCCCCCCTTTAACGTGCAAGTGGCCGACATGGGGAAGAAAAGATGCCGCGGACAGGCATCATGCAGTTAAGCGTGATAGGCAATGCATAGTTGGAAATAAACGCGAGGGAGATACACACCGCTGAGTCTGGCCCGAGCGGCCTGGGGATGATGCAGCCCGAGGGGCGCCCCCAACAAGGCAAACTAACGGCCGAAAGATAAAAGGGGATACATGTCGCAGGGACGGACCCACGCGGCCTGGGAGTGATGCAACCCTGGGAGGGCGCTCCCAGCTGGGAATGGAACTTGAAAGATCTCACCTGAGGATGTCGTCGGCGTAGCGGCATTGGTGCAGCAGACTTGATGGGCTGCAGAAGCTGATCCTCACGAGCCCCCAGGCCCCGGGGCCTTGGGAGGCTCCGGAGGCACCAGTGGCTCCTCGCCAGCTGCCTTCATCTCCGCCAAGGCCGGGGAACGCCTGTCTCCCTGAACCTCCATGATGCCCCTCATGAGGCGCTGGTGTGCCGCAGCCATGCTCGGCAGGCCGTAGGGCACGCGAACATAGCTGTGGGGTAGTCCCCCGCAGCGCCCCACTTGTGAGGGCCAGAGACGCTCCGTCGTGGAGATCTGATTGAGCCCTGGTACGTCGACGCAGACGCGCTACCCACCATCCTCGCCTGGATGTGGGGCCATGGCTGGTAGGCGGCGGCAACCTCTCATGATCCTTGACTCCTGTAGTTCTTGAATGGCCTTGTCAACGAACTCCTGCTGGTTTGACCTTCCTCGCCTGGCTCCTTCTCGGGGGAAACATGCTGCGAAGCACGCCTCCACATGGTGCCCAAGCGCCTCCCTCATGACCCTGGCTAGGTCGGTGGCCCTCCAGGTGAGAGCCCCCGAGCCCTGCCTGAGGAGGGCGCCGGGCGCGCTTCCCTATGCGATGGAAGGAGGGTCCCCCTGGGCAGAGACGGGCCCTGAGGGGCCTGCCTCCTAAGGGGCTGAGCCTGACGATGTCTTCTTCTTCTTGGGGGTGGTCTCAGGAAGCCTCCTGCTTCCACGATCTGGGTCTTCTAGCGACGCAGCCTGATAGGCTCGCTCCAGGGAACACACTGCATCCTTCTCTTCACAGGGCACCGTGATGACGCCGCCACTTCCTGGCATCTTGAGGACGTTGTAGCCGTGGTGAGTCACGGCCATGAACTTGGCCAGCGCAGGGTACCCGAGGATGGCGTTGTATGGCAGGCGGATGTGGGCGACGTCGAAGTCGATGAGTTCGGTGCGGTAGTTGCTACGGGCCTCGAAGGTGACAGGGAGGCGGACCTGCCCAATCGGGACTGTGGAACCGTCGGTGATCCCAGAGAAAGGCTTGGTCGGCTGAAGCTGGTCATAGGGTACTTGGAGATTGTTGAATGTTTCCACGGACAGGACGTTGAGCCCTGCCCCACCATCGATGAGGGTCTTGGTGACCAGCACGTTGCTGATGACTGGGGAGCAAAGCATCGGGAGGACTCCTGCCGTGGCCGCGCACTTGAGCTGGTCTGCTGAGCTGAACGTGATGGGGCATGCCGACCACCTGAGGGGGCGCGTTGCTTCGAGCTTGGGGAGAACTGCATTCACATCATGGGCAAACTGCTTGAAGACGCGTTGAGAGGCTGGGGCTTGAGCTCTGCCTAGGATGTAGGCGATTGCGTGCGGCTCTTGGAAGCCCCCAGCCCCCTCGTCTTGATGGCGGTCTTCGTTCCTCCTTGGCTGAGGTGGCAGCGGAGGTAGGCCTGCATTGCCATGAGGGCGATCCTCACGAGGCTGATCCCTCCAGTCTCCCTCGCGAGGCAGGTCCCGCCAGAGATCCTCGCGAGGTTGGTCGCGCCACCCCTGGCGCGGTCCACGATCTTCCCAGCGTCCTTGGTTTCTTCCTCCTCCTCGGCCGTAGCCCCCGTCAGCACGGTCAGGGTGACGGCCGATCCTTCCTTCTCGCACGGCGCAGAGTTCTTGACATTTGTTGGTGTTGTGGGTGTGGAGGTCATGGTACACACAGTACCGGCTGCCTCTGGAGGGTTCGGGCAGATCCTTGCCCCGCTTTGTGTCTGGTTCTGCCGCGAGTACGGCAGCCCCCTTGCGCTTCACGTCCTTGGCCTTGGGCTTCTTCTCTTCTGGGTCTGCGGCAGGCAGCTCGAGGAGGGAGAGACGTCCCTCCACAGCCTTGGCGCACTTGTTCGCCAAGTTGAACAGCTCAAGGGAGGTGCAGAGGTCTTCGTGCATCGCCAGCTCCTCCTTCATCTTGACGTCGCGCACGCTGTCGGAGAAGGCCGAGATGATGGCCTCCTCGGACACCTTGGGGATCTTGAGGCACGCGCTGTTGAAGTGCTGGATGTATTTTTGCAAGGTCTCTTCGGGTTGTTGCTTGATGCGGCACATGTCGCTCACGGCGGGTGGCCGGTCGCGAGTACCTTGGAAGTTGGCGATGAAGCGGGCGTGCATCTGGCCCCAGGAGGAGATCGTGCCTGGAGCCAGATTCAGGAGCCAGGTTTGAGCTCCTTCCTTCAGCGCCATGGGGAACCAGTTCGCCATGACCTTTTCATCCCCGCTGGCAGCCTCGATGCCCAGCTCATAGAGTTGGAGGAACTCTATGGGATCGGTTGTGCCGTCGTAGCAAGGAGGCAGGTCAGGCTTGAACTTGCCGGGCCACGCAACGCTGCGCAGCTCAGCAGTGTAGGCACGGCAGCCTGCGGTGGCCACGAAAGGCTTCGGTTGGTGGAGAGCTTGGTCTTGAGGGTCCCCACGCGCTGCAGCTAGGAGCAGGGCGGGGTCTTGGCGCGCCGGAGCTGGAGCAGGGTCGCGGCATGCCGGAGCGGGGAGCGCCTTGGCAGCCCCTTGCGGGCGAGGGACTTCTTGGCAGCTCCATTCTTGCTGCGCTGGCGCCTGACGGAGCGGGTCCCGCCCAGGGGCCAAGCGCCTTGGAGCCATGGCATCTTCTTGGAGGGGAGGCGGCCGGTGCGCCTTTGGAGCTTCGTTGCCCGCGCGGGGCGGAGTGTGGCGCAGAGGAACGGATGGCGCGGAGGAGCCCCCTGCAACGCGGACAAGCTCGGCGACGCGGTCGAGCCACTCTTCATAGACGTCGTCGACGGGGCGGTAGCGCAGGAGCTCGTTTGCCGCGAGGAGCGCAGCCCGAGCCTCCAAGGGTGCGCGGAGCGCGCGGGACGAAGAACTGGCTGGTGCAAGTGATGGAGTAGCGGTGCGGCCGTCTTGGCGCACGGACGGATGCTGAGATGACGCTTGCTGCTCGCCCCCCGCCGGACCGGTGGCGGCGTTGATAGCGGGCGATGGGGAGCGACGAGGGCGCCCACCGATGGGGGCCGTCTGGGCGACGCGAGAAGCGATGGCGGCCCGGCGCTCGGCGCGGGCCGACGAGCGTCGGACATGGATGCGACGGTCGGAGGAGAACGGAGTGGCGGAGGACAGATTCCGGCGCACCCCTACCTGGCGCGCCAAATGTCGGATTCACGGGTTCCGGCAGACCCTTAAGGTTCGAACACTGGGGTGCGCACGGAAATCACGCCCTCTACCTCCCCGTCTCACAAAGATCTAAACTACTAAAGGAACTGCACAGGGGACACAAGATTTATACTGGTTCGGGCCACCATTGTGGTGTAATACCCTACTCTAGTGTGTGGTGGATGGATTGCCTCCTGGGGCTGGTGATGACGGACAGTACAAGGAAGAACAGCCTCGCGAGGGTCTGTTCTTGGCTGGGGTGATGAACTGCTGGGAGGAGTTCAGTCACCTTCTCTCTCGCTCTCACTTACTCTCTCTACTTGCTAGTCAGATCCACATGCCGGACCGAACCGAACCAAAAAAACCAACCCAACCGACCAATCCCCTTGCTACGTGGGTGGCCAGTCATATTTATAGGGGCCCTGGTGCTCTTCCCAAATATTGAGCGGGAGGGGCGCCAACAATGGCGGGCTAATTTGAAGGGGGACAACAAGTACTCTTATCCTGACTAAAGGTGGTCTTCGCCTCCGAAAGACTCTGCGGTGACGCCGTGCTGGGCTCCATGGTGACCTCCGTCTCGTAGTCCGCTTGGTCCTGGTCTCGTTGCACCGAAATGGCAACCTTTGCATGATGCCTCGGTACTCCGCGGCTGCGCTTGCCCCCTTTGCACCAAAGAGGAAAGAAGGACGCTGCGCGCGCTGGCGCCCGCCTGGCACCCTCGATCGTCATGGCTTGCATCATGGGCACCTCGCGAGGTACCCCGTCTTGATTCCTCTGCCTCCTCGCTAGCCAGCCTGAGGAGGCTGCGCCTGGGGATGCGCCGTGTCGTCCTCCTCGCGAGGCCTGGCCCCCCGCGAGGGTCTTGAGTCTTGTGCTGATGAAGATGGGCCATGCTGGGCCTCCATTCGAGCCACGCCGCAGGCCGCAGGCAGGCAAGTCTGGGGACCCCCGTTCCCAGAACGCCGACAAAATTCAACTTTAGTTCGAATTGCAGTGGTAGTATAGACATTTGGAATGCACTAAAATGTTGGTATGAGTAGGTTACATGCATTATACGACCAGTGAAAAAAAATTAATTGGACATAACATGGATTCATAGCTTTGAATATCATTTGTATAGTAAAACGGGACAAGACTCTCTCTTTGTGTGGTGTGAATAGTTTTATTTTTTCATTTTTTCCGTTGAGGGAAGTGTGAATTGATTTGGTATGTACAAGTACAATATTACACATTAGGATTGTCCCTAAAATTTAACCCGCGCATTGTTATATCCCGAAAATTCAGACATCGTTCTCCCAAAACTGGCACCTTCACAACCCGCGCCTTGCTATCCCGAAATTACAACGCGCGCGAAAACTCCCTCTAGCTGCCAAATCCCGACACGTGAAATCCCCATTCTAACCCTGAGCCGAAAGGGTCTCTAGTTCAAATCAGTGGGGGTACCTTTGTAACACACCCTACATTTTGGACAAGCGCATCCCTAAGTCATGGTTCCCCCTCCCATTGCCTCCTTTTCGCCATTCGAAATCCCAGGCCGCCATAACCTCTCCGCTCCAGCCGCGAAACCCCACCCTCCTCCATCCGCCACCTCACCGCTGCCCAGCCGGAGCCTCTTCCGACAACGTCGTCCACCACAACAGCTCGACGTCCCTCACCCACCTCCTCGGATGAGGATCCGTCGTCCATCTCGTCTTCCCGCCGGTTCAGCCGCCCCGTCCTCCACCTCTATGGAGCTGCTCCTACGATCGCCTCATCTATCGTGGCTGCTCCATCCCCACAACGCCGCCTTTACCTGCTCCACCAAAACCGCAATATCCTCACCAACTCCTTGGATGAAGCCGAGGCCTACTCGGCGCCACCAAAGAGGTTGTACGCTCATGACATCGCACCTTCTCCTTAACTCGACCTCCCGGCACTGACGCTGGTCCATCCCTCACCCCCATGGAGCGGCTACCTCAAAGGCGGCACTGTGGGCGACATCTCCATGGTGGCTCTCCCCCAATGCGAGGGCCATTCGGCGGCGGCGTCCATACCAGCTGGATCTGCTGCTGCTCCGGCTCTTGCTCGCTTGCTCATGCTGCTGCTCGCTCGCTCGCGCTGCTGCTGCTACTCTCCCCTTCGCTTGTGCTGCTGCTCTGCTCCGATTTAGCTACACTTCAGTCGACTAAATCAACTTCTGGGTCAATCGATTTTCAGGGTGCGGGGGGGGGGGGGGGGGGGGAGGGGGCTCACTGGAGTTAAGGAAGAACCACCCACAGCAGGGAGGGGGGCTCGCCGGAGAGGTACCCCACTATCTAACTTAGGGTTCAGGGTGGGGGCGGTGGTCGCCGACGTTGGGGGCGCGGTGGCATGGGGATCGCCAGAGAAAAAGCTCGGCGCGGGCGGGGGGGGGCTAGAGGGCTGGCCGGGGCAGCGGTAGACCAGCGGTGCGGAGTTGTTTCGGGGCGGCGAGGAGGCGGCAGACCGGCGGTGGGGAGTTGTTTCGGGGCGGCGAGGAGGAGGCGGACCGGCGGTGGGGAGTTGTTTCGGGGCGGCGAGGCGGCGCGGGGGCCGGGGTTCGGCCGGTGGTGGCTAGCGGCTTAGGGGGAGAGTAGCAGCCATTGCGTTCAGTTTCGATAGTGAAGTGCCTCTCTGCTACCATTGTGGTCAGTTTCGATAGTAACATTCAGTTTCCATAGTAAATTTCAGTTTCGATAGTTAAGTTCAGAGTGAACAGTTTTTACCTCATCTGTTGTAGTCAGGTGGTTTTGGTGATGTAAAATCTACATCTATCACTTTTTGGTAATGTATTTTACATCATCTATAGGAGATGCTATTAGAATCCCACTTGAGATTAACGATGTCTATCTTGTGCTGCTTCAGCCTCGGCGTCTTACAGCTCACCGGAGCTGCTCCAACGATGGAAAGATCCATCACAATAGAGCAGTGCCCTGGACGCCGTTTACAGATTCCTCAGATCTTCCTCCACACCTCCGATAGCCACCTCTGCCTCAACTTCTTCAGTGACCAACCCAATGATGCTAAGGTCGACACGGCTACGGCAAAGAGGTTGTACACTTGTCACATCACTTATTACTCTACATTCATGTCGATCCATTAGGGCTATTTTCGTTCAACGGAAAAACATAGCAATAGGAAATTTTCCTATGGCACTCTACTATTCAATTATTCATGCATTTTGTTGAAAGGAATGGAGCAAAACATCCACATGGACCTACATTTTAAAATCCTATGCATGAAAACAAGACCAAGTGCATTAGTGACAGAATAACATTCTAACTCTACACGCTTTCATATGGTTTCACTTTATTTTGGCCATGTTTTCTTTGCATTCCTCTGCTCCTGCAATTCCTGTGAACCACACACCCAAGTTGAAAAAAATCAAGTGTTCATAAATGCTCTGTTTCCCATGTGCATTCCTATCCTATTCCGGTGTTCTTCCTCCAATCCCTTCATTTTTTGAATCATACAAGCCAAATGAGTCCTTACAGAATCACTTCAGTTACAGGTAGGCGTCGAAGAAAACTTTGTGTGGTTTGTCCTACTTCTGCCACGACGTCGTCCACCTCACCCGAGCTGCTCCATCGACAGAAGCATCCACCAAACCAGACATCACGACTCCTAGCCGTCTTTCGCCCTCTCAGATCTCCTTCCCTGCCACCAGCACCCACCGCAATGGCATCACCACCATCGACTCAGCAGATGAACCTGACGAGTACACGGGTCCACAAGAGAGGTCACACTCTTTTGTTTCTGCTTATGTTATGCATTTCTTAATATTACCTGCTACTTTATTGTCCAGTTCACCTCTTAGACTCCAAGTCAGGTCGAAATTGATGTTCAAACTTTAGTTCTAAATTAGTTGTGGGGCACATATCAAGGCAGCAATGAATAGTATCTCTGTCTAATATCTGGTTCACCTAGGGTATGCCTATGTTGTTCATCCTGGGTGGGAAACAAATATTAAATCAACCATCATCCGTTTTTATTAAATTAAAGCAATCATCAGCTTGCTATCATTATTTTTGGATCCATCCACTGGTTGTTACCATTACTCTAGATTTCTGCATGCTCTCCTTACATAATCTCATTATATTTTTTGTATGCATGTCAGATATTGCACACAGCCATGTTGAACATGTAGAGAAAAAGAGAAGAGTTTTGTGCGGCAATACAATGTGATGCAGACATCGCTCCATGGTGGGTTCAATGGCAACCCCCCTCTCCAGATTGTAATCCAGAGAAAGATATCTGTTCTGAGGCGGACTCAGACATCGTTGACCACTCATATTTATGCCCAAGGTGTTTTCTCTAACTTGGCATGATGATGTTAGTCATATCATGCATATGTTGCCTTGAAGTGCCTACTTTCGACATCATATATGTCATCTGCTTAGTTTAGACATGTTCTGTAATGCCACCTATTTAGTTTCAATATCATATATGGGAATTATGCAGTCTCATGTCTTGTAGCCAGCCATAATATATATGAAATGTGCAATGCCATCCTATTTAACCAGGCATCATATATTTGAATGACATCTTGCCCATCCCTTTCTTCATGAAATTTCCATTTGTCGACAATGTTTGTACATTAAACTACTCTTCCTGTAAATCAGCCATTTGAGTGGGTGATGGAAAAATCTGGAGTGAAAACAAGGCCTTCAGAGCAGACGGTGCTACCTTTCGAAGCAGATCTCTTGTTGGGTCTCGATAGCTCCTCAGAGATGGATTCAGAGACAGATGACCAGTCCCATTCCCCCACCGAGGTGTATGCTCTAACTTGGCACAGTTATACTGCTCATATCATGCATATGGTGTCTTGCATTGCATAGTTTAGACATCATATACACAATATTCAACACCATGTTCTTAGTTCAGACATCATATATGTGAATGCCCTCTGCTTAGCATATAAATCACATATGTGAATTAAATCATGCGATCATGATTACTTAGATAACATGTATGTGAATTATGTCATGCGATCCTGTTTAGTTAGTCATCATATCTTTGAATTATGTTATGCTATGCTATCCAGTTTATATAGACATCATATATGTGAAATTATGTCATGCTATCCATTTTAGTTAAACAATATATATGTCAACTATTTCATGCCCTCTTTTTTCCACACTATCTATTGCATCTGCCTCTCATACAATGTTTGTACATTCAACTATGTTTCATGTTTATCAGCCATTTGAATTGGAGAGGGTGATGGAAGTACCTAGCTGTGATGGCCTGGCTTATTAGGGATGGTAGACTACTCATATCAATAAGGAATTCCTTCTTTTCCGGGAGCCCATTATGACGGAATTCCAAAGTTAAGCATGCTCAGCTTGGAGTGGTGTCAGGATGGGTGACCGACCGGGAAGTTGCTCCCGGGTGCGCATGAGTCAGGACAAAGTGCGCAGAAAAAGACTAGTATTGATCTATGGGGGCCAGTCTAGATCCCGCCAGGAGTAACGACCATTGGCGGGTGTGTCCGGGGCATTACACTAGCGGAGTAAAAACACGTTCTTCAAATAAAACAGTGCTACCTCTTGGTGGAGATAGCACCCGAGTTGTACATGCACGAGAACCAACACTACCACGCATAACCCAGACTCTCGCAGATTTTACACCCACTGCGATGGACAAAGAACCAGCTTTACCCAATCTAACCCCAACCCTAGCAGATAGTAACCTAGTTCCTATTGACACATCACCATCTCCACCATAGAGCTCCCAAACAAGAGCAGTTAGTAAGGCAGCTCCAGTGCCCAAAGCACCAGTACTACTACGGTGAACCCCAACTCCACCAGTTAGTACACATATTCCTGTGGAGGAAGCAGAACCAACCATTCATAGTTTAGCATCTATCGCATTTGATGTTGTTAAATCCTATGTGCGTATCTTCCCATCATGGAAATATTATACTAAAGATGAAGGAAAATGCCAGTTGAAGGTGTTTGTCTAAGAGTTATGTGTAAGTAATGTTATTCATGGCAATTACTTTGCTTTGTCCCATACATTCTACGTCCATGATGGTTATAATACAACAAAATTTCCCATTTTTATCTATAGAGAAGGACCAATTTGGAAACTCAAGATGAGGTAACATGTGCTAATACCTTTGCTATCTTCAAGAATGCTTGGTGGAAGTATTGGAATTACCTGAAGAAAACGTACTTCACTGCCAAAGAAACTCATCAAATTCCCTTACATTCTGCTGAGACACACTTACTGGACGATGACTGGGAACGCCTTGTTCTGTACTAGTCCCGAACCAAGAATCTGGTAAGGTCTATGAGCTCATTTTATTTTAAGTACTATGTACTTGCGTCTTACTATACTCTGTTCATGTAGAACAAGTGCTTAAACCTAAAGAACAAATGTTCTCATTTAAGATTCCATTGCTATCGTGCATACTGCTTTGCTCTTCTATCATTGTATTTACTCATACAAAATTATTTTTAAATTGAACGATCCAATGGAAACTCCAATGGCACAATAGGTATGTTTACGCATGTGTCTTTAACATGTTTGCTCGTATAAATAGCTCTTTTTATTTCAATTTCAATTGTGTATACAATTGACTTCTCATATCATGCACATTACTAGCATCACAACAGGGCCAATAGTATTGTTGTACATGTAGACCCGTGGTACCCATCTGAAATCTTGTTGTGCCGTGTAGCTTCCCACGCTTTGTATTCTTTCAGTGCTGCTTTATCTTGAACTGATATGATTTGAACCGTGTCTCTATTTTGATTTGGCAAGACAATGCAGTGACCATAGGACATAGATATATGTTTGTTTGATGCTTTTATAATGTACTACTTGGCAATCGAAGACTTGGTAGTTTAATCTTATCCATCTTACTAATGAACTGGTTCACCGAAATGAGTTTCATATACTAGTACATGCTAAACTTGTTATGTGTCTGCTTGTTTCTTCTTTTAGAATGCTGACAGAATATTGGGGAAGAGTGCCTTATTAAGCAATGGTAAAGGAAGTAATGCAGATAAGGTTCAGGATCGTGAGACATCCTTGTTGGTCTCCAAAAAAGCTGATAAAACAACTAAGGAAAACTATCTTGAAGACAGTGAGACAACCCCAAAGTCATGTCTTGGTTTACTGTTCGAGTTACTTGCCACTACTGCTTGCACAAGCTATTCAAACTCACTATATGAATCTGTTCAGTTTCTTGAGTCTCAACTACAAGCTGAAAGACATCTATTAGCTATGGTGCGACAAGAAGCGAAAGGACTGCAGAAGTCCCTAGAGCATTCAGATGCATACTTTCTGGTGCAACAGCAAGCGTTGGAGGATTTTAGCGCCAAACGTGACAAAGCTAATAAGCATGCTTATCTTATTGCGAGCATGGTGGATACCCAGGATAATGTTTCTTGAGCTCTTTTGAAGTTGTTTCAATTGTGGACTTGTTTTGTTGCCATGTTTATTTGCACTAGTGGCCAATTTTGACGGCCAGTGTATGTAATATGATGCTCTGTTCCCTATATTTGCACTGGTGGCGAACTTTGATGCCCAATGGATGTAACATGTGTAATAGCTGTAATAGGCTAGCGTTAGTTACTTGCTTATTTGTTTCCTAATCTTCTTGTTTATTGTTTGCTTGTAGTCTCTGCAGTTCTTTTTCCGCGTTTTTCTAGTGGCGACAATAACCTATTTTTGGTAACTAGGCCACAATAATCATGGCAACACATGGACTGTTGTAACCATGTGCCTCCTGCGGGCCGTAGGATCCATGGGCCTTCTACGGGCCATAGGATCCATGGACTTTCTATGGGCCGTATGATCGATGGGCCTTCTACGGGCCATGGGATCCATTGGTCTTCTACGGGCCGTAGGATCCATGGGCCTTCTACGGGGCATAAAATAATTTTGCCGAACATGGGTCATACTATTCATGGACCATAACGGGCCATTATTAGGCCGTATTTGATAATGTTGTGAAAACAGTCCAATGGGTTAATGGGCCACAAACAGGCCGAATGTAACCACGGGCTGAATTTGGCTCACAAATGGAACAGGCTAGTAACGGACCGTGACTAACCGAATTCTAGAAATGAGCCCAAGAATAAATGGGCCCTTAGAAGGACGAAAGTTAACACGGGCTGGAAATGCCGACGGAATAATGGGCCGTTAATGGGTATAAAGCGATACACTGTTTATGGGCCAGTTTCATCTCGGGCCTTTAATGGGCCTATTGTTACAAAGGGCCTGATATGGGCCGAAAGACATCATGGGCCATACATGGGCCGGAAGTTACAACGGGCTGGAATCGTATTGGACGGCCCAGACGAAGCTACTGGGCTTAATTTCGATAAGCCGTAATGGGCTGAGAGTTAGTGGGCCGTAAATGGGCTATATACGAACAGGCCGTTAACAGGCTTTCCGTGGGGTGTCCCGTTACCTTTTGACCAAGTCAAACGGCCGGCCTTTTCACCGGAATGGGCCTCTGTTGGGCCGTGCCACGTGTCAACGTATCATAGGCACCTCCTGTCCAATGAGTGGATGACATCTGTCCCAACGGTGAGCCAACACGTGTTTCCTCTGGCCAATGAGAATTTTACATGTGGAAAATCCCCATTGGTCCGGGCTGTTAGCGGGTTATCGGATCCAAAACCAGACCCGATAGCTTAATGGCGACATGTTACAATGGATACCATGTGTCGGTTACCCTTGACGAAAACAATTCCATGACGCGCCATTTATCGTCATGGAAGTGGACACTTCCGTGATGATAATTTTGGTAATGTCATGGACACTTCTACAACAACACAGGTATGACTATCTTGATTCTGTCATAAAATCGTCATGGATGTACATGCATGACAAAAAACATGACCTACTGTGACAAACACGTATCATCACAGAAGTATATTTTTTGTAGTGTTACCACCTATTCGAGGGATTGAGCATCAGATTGACTTCATTCCCGGTGCCTTGCTGCCAAACCAGGCGCCATACCGTACCAATCCAAGGAGACGAAGGAGATTATGCGTCAAGTAGAGGAGTTGCTCGACAAAGGTTATATACGCCAATCTCTTAGTCCTTGTGTTGTTCCTATTATACTAGTGCCAAAAAAGGATGGTACGTCACGTATGTGTGTTGATTGTAGAGGCATTCATAATATTACTATTCATTATCGTCATCCTATTCCTAGGCTCGATGACATGCTTGATGAATTGAGTGGCCCTACAATATTCTCCAAAGTTGATTTGCATAGTGGATACCATCAAACTCGTACGAAATTGGGAGATGAATGGAAAACAACATTTAAAACTAAGTTTGGATTATATGAGTGGTTAGTCATGCCTTTTGGGTTAACTAATGCACCTAGTAGTTTCATGAGATTAATGAACGAAGTTTTACGTGCTTTCATTGGACAATTTGTGGTAGTCTATTTTGATGATGTACTGATTTATAGCAGATCTCTGGAGGAACATTTGGAACATTTACGTGTTGTTTTTATTGCTCTACGTGATGCACGTTTGTTTGTCAACCTTGGGAAGTGCACCTTTTGCACCGACCGAGTATCTTTTCTTGGCTATGTTGTTACTCCATAGGGATTTGAAGTTGATAAAGCCAAGATTGAAGCTATTGAGAGTTGGCTGCAGCCCAAAACGGTCACACAAGTAAAGAGTTTTCTTGGACTCGATGGTTTCTATAGACGTTTTGTGAGAGATTTCAGCACCATTGCTGCACCTCTCAATGAGCTTACAAAGAAGGATGTGCCTTTTGTTTGGGGTACCGCACAGGAAGAAGCCTTCACGGTATTGAAAGATAAGTTGACACATGCTCCTTTACTACAACTTCCGGATTTTAATAAGACTTTTGAGCTTGAATGTGATGCTAGTGGAATTGGATTAGGAGGTGTGTTATTACAAGATGGCAAAACTGTTGCATACTTTTCTGAAAAATTGAGTGGGCCTAGTTTGAATTATTCTACTTATGATAAAGAATTATATGCTCTTGTTCGGAGTTTAGAAACATGGTAACATTATTTATGGCCCAAAGAATGTGTTATACATTCTGATCATGAATCTTTGAAACATATTAAAAGTCAAGCTAAACTGAATCGTAGACATGCTAAATGGGTTGAATTCATTGAGACTTTCCCTTATGTCATTAAACACAAGAAGGGTAAAGAAAATGTTATTGCTGATGCATTGTCTCATCGCTATACTATGCTTTCACAACTTGACTTCAAAATATTTGGTTTGGAGACCATCAAACATCAATATGTGCATGATGCTGATATTAAAGATGTAATGCAGAATTGTAAAGAAGGAAGAACATGGAACAAGTTCATCGTTAATGATGGATTTGTGTTCCGTGCTAACAAGTTATGCATTCCAGCTAGCTCCGTTCGTCTTTTGTTGTTGCAGGAGGCACAAGGAGGAGGATTAATGGGATACTTTGGCGTGAAGAAGACAAAGGACATACTTGCTACACATTTCTTTTGGCCAAAGATGAGACGGGATGTTGAGCGTTTTGTTGCTCGCTGCACTACATGTCAAAAAGCTAAGTCACGACTCAATCCTCATGGTTTACATATGCCTTTAACTATACATAGTGTTCCATGAGAGGATATATCTATGAATTTTGTACTAGGATTACCTCGAACAAAGAAGGGAGGGATGGCATATTTGTCATCGTGGATAGATTTTTGAAAATGGCACATTTATACCATGTCATAAAAGCGATGATGCTACTAATTTTGCTGGTTTGTTTTTTCGTAAAATTATTCTCTTCCATGGTGTGCCAAATACTATTGTTTCAAATCATGATACTAAATTTCTTAGCCACTTTTGGAGATGTTTATGGGCTAAGTTGGGGACTAAACTGCTTTTTAGTGCTACTTGTCACCCCAAACTGATGGACAAACTAAAGTAGTCAATAGAACATTGTTTACTATGCTTTGGGAGGTTTTGAAGAATAATAAGAAAATGTGGGAAGAATGCTTGCCTAATATTGAATTTTCTTATAATCGTTCATTGCATTCTACTACAAAGAAGTGCCCTTTTGAAATTGTGTATGGTTTCCTATCTCGTGCACCTATTGATTTGTTGCCTCTTCCATCTTCAAAGAAGGTTAATTTTTATGCTAAATAATGTGCCGAATTGATTTTAAAAATGCATGAGTTAACTAAGGAAAACATTGAGCGTATGAATGCTAAATATAAACTTGCTGGAGATAAGGGTAGAAAACATGTTGTGTTTGCACCTGGAGATCTTATTTGGTTACATTTGCGTAAGGATAGATTTCCTAATTTGCGCAAATCAAAGCTAATGCCACATGCTGATGGTCCTTTTAAGGTGTTAGAGAAAATGAATGATAATGCATATAAACTTGAGTTGCCTGCAGATTTTGGGGTTAGTCCCACTTTTAACATTGCAGATTTGAAGCCTTATTTGGGTGAGGAAGATGACCTTCCGCCGAGGACGACTTCATTTCAAGAAGGGGAGGATGATGAGGACATCAATACCATTGCTACACCCACAGCCCCTGCTACTATACATACTGGACCAATTACTAGAGCTCGCACACGCCAATTGAATTACCACGTACTTTCATTTTTTGGTAACGATTCTAGTGTTCATGAGAATATGATGCTACCTAAATTGGATACATCTGTTTTGCTTACAAATGAAGGGCCTAGCTTGGACAAGAAATATGAACCTTGGAGCAAGTTCAAGCATGGAGATGATGGCATGCGCAAGGGGAACAAGAATGGAGTTACAAGTGATGATTCCAGGACTTTGAAGCCACCATAATGACTGCATGAAGCCTTGGACGAAATATACAAGATGCCACTTCATAAATTTCGTCTAGAAGCTATTCTAGGTGCTGCGTCACCTTATTTTCGGGCCAGGCCCATGTAATTTCGAAATACTTGATTATAGGTGTCGGCGTTCTGGGAACGGGGGTCCCTAGACTTGCCTGCCTGCGGCCTGTGGCATGGCTCAAGTGGGGGCCCAACATGGCCCATTTTCATCAAGCACAAGACTCAAGACCCTCGCGAGGGGCCAAGCCTCGCGAGGCGAACGACACGGTGCATCGTCAGGCGCAGCCTCCTCAGGCTGGCTCGCGAGAAGACGGAGATATCAAGGCAGGGTGCCTCGTGAGGTGCCCGTGACGTAAGCCATGACGTTCGAGGGCGCCAGGCGGGCGCCAGCGTGCGCAGCGTCCTTCTTTCCTCTTTGGTGCAAAGGGAACAAGCATATCCGCGGAGTACCGAGGCATCAGGCAAAGGTTGCCACTTCGGTGCAACGAGACCAAGACCAGGAGGACTACGAGACGGAGGTCACCATGGAGCCCAGCACGGCGTCATCACCAGAGCCTTTCGCAGGCGAAGACCACCTTTTGTCAGGATAGATGTACTCGCTGTCCCCCTTCAAATTAGCCCGCCATTGTTGGATCCCTTCCCGCTCAATATTTGGGAAGAGGACCAGGGCCTCTATAAATAGGACTAGCCACCCACATAGCAAGGGGTTCGGTTGGTCGGTTGGGATCTGGAAGAGAGGAAGAAAGAAAGAGAGAGATAGAGAGAGGTGGCTGAACTCCCCATAGCAGTTCATCACCCCAGCCAAGAACAGATCCCCGCGAGGCTGTTCTTCCTTGTATTGTTCATCCTCACCAGCCCCAGGGGGCAATCCATCCACCACACACTGGAGTAGGGTATTACACCGCATCGGTGGCCCGAACCAGTATAAATCTCGTGTCTCTTGTGCAGTTCTTTTAGTAGTCTAGATCTTTGCGAGACGGGGAGGTTGAGGACGTGATTTCCACGCGCACCCCAGTGTTCGAACCTTAAGGGTCTGCCGGAACCCGAAATCCGACAATAGGCTATTTTTAGAGTCCGTATGTGTGGGGAAACAAGGTTTAGGGTTAGTTTCGGACCCCTCCTCCAAGGGCCACGAAATCCCCCCTCTTTCCTCAATATATACAACCCTTAGGGCATTGTTTAGACGTTGGGTTTTGTTTAGATTAAAAGTTCGCCATAGCTGCAACTGCACATACTTCGTTTGTGTTCAACGACCAGACAAAGGCGTCACAGAACCCCACCTTCATTAATAAAGCTTTCCTGTTATATTCGCAATATCCAGATTGCAATCTCAGTTTCTTGCTTGTTCTTCGTTTGATCACAGGAAACAGACCCTCGTGGTCAGGTTGATCGTGCTCCGGCGTGGTCAATAACCCCTTGAAAGTTGGTTAGCTATTGCTAAGGCGCGACGTCTCGCATGTTCATAGTGAGATCGTCAAGGTCGACTCCCACAGAAAACGATAGCCACCATCTCAATGAAACATCAGGACACCTTCGCCTCTATCAGGGTCAGGGCGAACATGACCTCTCATTGCGTCCGCCATTTGAAGCGGCGCGCCGGCCCAGGGCACCGCCCACTGCACTCCCAGCTGTACCCGCCTCGTCGCTGCATTCAAAAACCTACATTTAAAACCGCGTGGAATGCGAGAAACCCACTCTGGCCACACACGTCCGTTCAGGAGAAGGACATTGGCCAAGCTCCTCCTTCCACCATTTTATCCAATCTTTCGGAGGCATCCGACGAGAAGGAAGAGCAGTTCTCCAGCATAAAAGCCGTCTGGGTGGCCCGCCGAGCCCGACAGTTATGAGCAAGGTAGCCCGCTGCTCCACCTACCTCACCTTGCCCGTCGGAGGCAGTTGCTGCACTAAGCCAGCGCGTGGTTCCACAACTGGCCACTCCAATACAGCTCGAGGAAGAGTACCGACTTGCTCCACGCCGACTTGTCGGGGAGCACGGCGGCACGGGCATCGCCACTGCCCTCGACGCCGTCGCGTCGTACAGCGCCTCTAGTGCCTGCAACTACGCCATCCGCCATCTACACGCGCGTAGCCACGCCATGCAGGCAGAGAAAGAAGCCGCTATGGATGGCGACGAGGTGACGCGGCTACGCGGATGTTGAGGAGGTGACGACCAACACGTCCTCGCCTGCCGCCATCATTGAGCAGAAGTAGAACACGGGAGGCCGCCACCGATTGTATCCCGTGAAGGCCACTGCTGAGGCGATGCCGCGAATACAACAGGTGTCTTGCACGATTCTTGTTCAGTTGGATCCTGGAGGAGGACAAAGAGACTGGGCGACGACCATTTAGATTTGGTATATTAATTCTACCAGGCTGGTTGTAATGGGAGTATCATAAGTAGTATCATGCATGCCAACTAGGCAAATTTGATGAGCTGGCATAGAATTCAATGAAGAAAGAGAGGGTTGAGTATCATATTATGATACCATATGGAATTAAGTTACAACCATTGTGGTTAGTCTTAGGCCTTGTTCAGTTCAACCTCCTCCCAAGGGGTTTGGAGAGGAATGGAGGGGAATTTGGCTTGTACATGATTTAATCCCCCACAATCTCTGTTAATCCACATTAAAACCCTTTGAACTGCACATGCCCTTGTTATGACATAGTCATAATGCAATTGTTATGCATGTTAATGTAAGCCCCAGTTAATCTAGTGCTAGTGTTGATTTGATTTGATGGCACTTCTTAGATAATGGCACTTTTTCATATTGTCACTATAATACAATTGATAACATATGAGATGTTGCTGTTAATCATAAGCCGCTGCAAAAAAATGACACTGCTTAAATAACCCTGTTACATATTTGTGCAAACAGGGTTGTCTATCTGAATACGATGTCTATTTGTGCAAATGGAAGCAGAAACCTCAATTTTAGTGGAACCTGCTATCAGCTAACCTACATTCCTAACTACTCAATTTTAGTAGGTAGAATGACCAACACAAGATGAAATAAGCTTATTGGTACGTTGACCGATGAGGAGGCATAATTAAGCTGGAGGCATCTCTTATTTTCTTTCGAATGGGAAATAAACTAGAGAGTGTCTCTAATGGGCCGCCTCTAGTGTTAAGGCCCTCTAGTATGAAACACGGGCAGCTCACTGGGCTGATACAAAAGCCTATCCATCTTAAAGCCTATTTGTTTTTGTTTTTTGCGAGGAGAAGCCCATATTTCTTGAAGAGGGGGCGATCCCATAAAAACCCTCCTTCCTCCTCGCTTCCACTTATACTGCAGCTTGCTGGACTCTCCCGCTTCCATCGCCTCCCAATTCCCCCGCTCTCCATCTTCCTCACTCGTACAGAAAACCCTTGCTCACCTTCTTCCTCACTCGTATAGAAAACACCTGCTCCTCTTCATCCACTCTTATAGAAAACCCATCCCTCCTTCCCCACTCGCACTGCTACTAGGCTCGTCTGTGGATACTCTACTGAAACTCGTGAGCTTGGCGCGACACCCGCAAGGAAAATGAAGTCGGCTAGCCCCAGCGCCAACAAGATGAGGGTATCCCCAGTGGCGACGCCGGTTGTAGATCCCACACCCGGCAGCACGGGGAGAAGCGGTGAGCCCCCCACCCGGATCTAAGGAACCCATAGAATCTCTGGTGGACCGCATCAGCGATCTCCCGGGCGACATCCTTGGGGAGATCATCTCATTTCCCCCCACAAAGGATCGCTGCCGCACACAAGTCCTCTCAACTTGGTGGCACCCTCTATGGCGCACCGCCCCCCTCAATCTCCACTATCGTCAGATATCTGTCCTTCCTGAATTTGATCTCCTCAAAGCCATTGTCTCCTCTCACCAGTAGGGCCCCATTCAATGCCTCTGTATCCCGACACGTTACCTACTGTCCATACCCTGCACAGTGGAGGCTTGGCTAACATCCCCTGGATTCGAAAAACTCCAGCAGTTTGAGTTCTACCATTACCACAAAAGTTTCATACCACGATCCGAACACCAAGAATTTGTGCCCACAGCACCATTGTCCATCTCGTGGTTTCCCTCCTCTGTCCACACCGCCACCTTCGCCCGGTGCCATCTACCAGACGATCTGGTACAAATTCTTCGACTCCCACTGCTAAAAAACTTTCGCTTGTGGTGGTTTATCAGTCAAAGGCCTCATTGCACAACATCATCCACTCCAGTTGCCCTTCCCTGGAGCGCTTGCTGATTTTTTTGGGGAATAGAAATCCCTATCAGTTGTCTCGAAATAAAGTCGCCTAACCTTAAAAGCACTGGAATTTGTTTTGAAGGACAACATCTCATAATCGAAGATGCCCCTTCACTTCAATGGTTGCTCCTTGATGATTGTTATAAACCTTCGCAAATAACTATCGTCTCTACACCCAAACTGGAGACCTTGGGTGTAATTTGTGATCTGTTTAATGATCACAACAAGTTGGTGTTTGGCTCCTCACTTTTTCAGGTACCGTATATTATCATCTACGCATTTGTAATCATAAGATGCATTTTTCATTTGTGCACATAAGTTTTATATCATCGTGGAGTACACTTTGGGTACTAATATTATGTTATATGCTCAATGAAGAGTTCGTCCATGGATAGCCTAGCAATGCTGCCGGATTGTGTCAAGATCTTATATATCGGAATGTTTAGTTTTGATCTAAACATAACTATTGGCTTGCTGCGATGCTTTCGATCTCTGGAGAATTTATATATAAAGGTGATGATTTCATGAACACTGAAATCCCGTATATATTGTACAAGAATTAACCGTTCAGTTGTCGATCTTTCAACATACCCTTTTTTCAGACCTTAACTGTTTTCAATCTTCATGTCTACTTAGGCACTGCTAACACATGGAGAAAAACATATAATCAATCGGTGGCGTAATAAGCACCAGGATTTTCTCAGTTCTCATGACATTCGTTTGAGGACAATAACGATGGATGGATATGCATCCAACCAGGGAAACAGAAGCTTTGTCACATTCTTCCTATTGAATGCGAGGTTACTATTGTCCATGAGGCTTAAGTTTTTCAACAATAGATTTCTCACGGACAGACATGGTGAACAACAAAAAAAGAAGTTTCAGGTGGACAAATGGGCTTCTCAACGTGCTCGGCTTTTATTTACAACAACTTGTAGTCATCCTCCAATTTTTTGCACATGATGTTGATTTTATGGATCAGACAGATCCATTTGTTTGTGACTACGAAAAAGAGTGGTTGGGTTAGATGTCATTGCCATTTTCATTGTGAGTTTTGTCTAAATTTGATGAAACAATTAACCCTTGGCCTTTTTGTATCGTATGTAAGCTTGAGTGACATGTTGTTGCCATCGTACTCCCCTCTGCCTGACACTACACTGCCACATCTTCCATGACTCATGTTTGTTCCCGTCCAAGGCCTCGCCGTGGTTCTCCGCCTTGGTTCACTCGCCGTGCCTGCCGTCGTATGGCGTTGTCAACATGGTCAACAACCGAGAGGAATCAGGAGATGACTGTACGTGGAGGGGCTGACAGTAGGGACCCACCAGGGTCATTGCATTACGCAAGTAGGTGCCTCGTTATTACAAGCTAAAAAATACTTCCTCCTAATTGTTTGACAACTAGGTCCCATGCCATAGTCAATGTAGTTAATAAACGAGAAAATTACACAATGAGTGGATAACACCAGGGACCCAGCAACTCGCCCAGTTGTTTTTTACTTTTAGAGATGGAGCTCAACTGCGCACTATGTGAGGGCTGTGGCCCATTTAGCCCACACTTACGCTTTTATTTAAGCACATGACAATCCTAGTTGATATCTTTTTTCTTTGTGAAAATGGCTAGCCCAGTTCTTTTTTTGGAGAATACCCAACCGAGGCCTACTTGCTTTTCTCAGCCCTGCGGGGCTGCAAATCTTTCAAGACGAGGAGGGATGTAAGTAGTAAGAAATGGGCTGTAAATTTTTACACGAAAGCCAACCGACAATTACATTCAAATATCGGTTTTTCTAGATTTCTCTACTCTTATAAAAATAAGAGTTGGTGATGATGGTGTGCCTGCCATCCTGCAATATAGGTCGTCCAATCTATATCTAACGGATAGGAAGGAAACTATGACAATTAACCCGCACTCCTGTCCACATTTGCAGATAAGGGTTTCCCTCATTCGTCCTTTTCTCACACAAGATAAACTACTCATACAAATGCATCTTGATGTTCTGTGCAACGCACGGGCATCTTACTAGTCAAGATTTTAAATTTCATTCATTTTTTGTGGAGAATTGTTTTTGGATTTTATTTTGATATAATTAAAAAAAATATTTTTAACGTGACTCGAAACAGGATCCTGTTCACCGGGAGGGGTCTGGCGTACCGCAAATGGAGGAAATAGACTTCTCTTCGACCTCCTACGGTCGAAATGGGGGGTCCTGTTAATTGCGAGGGGTGTGGCGTACCGCAAAACGGGACTCCACGGGCTACTTCTCATCCACCGTCGACCTCCTCCAGCCTCCACATGCGACTGTTCATCCATGGCGTCTCCCTCCTGCCTCCAACAACTAGTGTTTATCCACGGGCTCCTGTTCATCCAGCCTCCATAGGCTACTGTTCAACCAACCCTTCATGGGCTACTGTTCATCCAGCCCACCACCAGCTACTGTTCAACCAGCCCTTCGCGGGGTCCTGTTCATCCATCCCCAACCGGCTCAATTGGGGTCCTGTTCATCCAGCTGCAACGACCTTTACTATCACGGGGTCCTGTTCATCCAACCCCCACCTGGACTATTCATCCAACCCCAACAACGCTCACTGTTCATCAAGAGGCAGCAGGTTTGATCGACTTCAGTTAGCAGCAGTAGCGAAGGAATCGCCCGATCGGGTTCAGTTAACAGCCAGGGACCGATCGATCGCTCGGGTTTAGTAACGCGTAGCCGGTGTAATCGCTCCGGTTCAGTAGGTGAATGCCTCACTTGGGTTTAGATAGAGCCCCAATGCCTCACACCCACACGCGTACGTGTACAAGAGAAACACGCAATCCCTCCGTGCATCGGTTGGCCCTGGCCACCCACCGTTATTGGGAACTCCCCAAAATTTTCCTCGCCCTTGCTTCTACCATGATTTTTCCCGTCATGGATGGCCCAAAGAATGTCATGAGGTGCATCTTCGGCCCGCCCGGGATGAAAAGCTCATTTTCTGTCATGATTTTTTGTCGTAGAAGTAGGAGCCCACCACATCTATGATGATACCAGGTTTTGTCACAATTATCGTCATAGAAGTGTCATAAGCATGACATAATTTTTTTCGTTCGGCCCAAAATGTCACGGATGTGTCTTTTTTGTAGTGTCACTAGCATGACTCTAATATCACCATCTTTATATCTCAAAACAATCATAAGGAATCAAACTTCACATGGTATTCAATGCACTTTATATGATTTTTTATTATATCCCTCTTGGATGCCCATCATATTAGGAATAAATTTATAACCAAAGCAAATTACTGCTTTTTAGAGAGACTCTCAAAATAATATAAGTGAATCAAGAGAGTTCAATAATTTTTATAAATAAAGCCACCGTTGTGCTCTAAAAAGATATAAGTGAAGCACTAGAGCAAAATTGCCTAGCTCAAAAGATATAAGTGAAGCACATAGAGTATTCTAATAAATCACGATTCATGCATGTCCCTCTCAAAAGGTGTGTACAGCAAGGATGATTGTGGCAAACTAAAAGCAAAGACTCATATCATACAAGACGCTCTAAGCAAAACACATATCATGTGGTGAATAAAAAAATATAGCCTCATGTAAATTTATGATAGACGAAGACGAAAGAGGGGATGCCTTCTGTGGCATCCCAAGCTTAGGCTCTTGCCACTCCTTATTTCATAGTCCATCAAATCTTTACCCAAAACTTGAAAACTTCACAAAACAAAACTCAATAGAAAAACTCATGAGATCCGTTAGTATAAGAAAATAAAATCACCACTTTTGGTACTGTTGTGAACTCTTTCTTTATTTATATTGGTGTAATATCTATTGTATTCCAACTTCTACATGGTTCATACCCTCCGATACTACCCATAGATTCATGAAAATAAGCAAACAACACATAGAAAATAGAATCTGTCAATAACAGAACAGTCTGTAGCAATCTGTATACTTCGAATACTTCTGTTACTCCAAAAATTCTGAAATTAGGACAACATAGGCAATTTGTATATCAATCTTGTGCAAAAAGAATCAGTATTTTATCACGCTTCTATTAGAAATGGGAATTATTTTATTGGGCGCAAAAGTTTATGTTTTTCGGCAAGATCAAATCAACTATCTCCGTAAGCCATTCCAAAGGTCTTACTTGGCACAATCACTACTTAAAACATAAAAACACATCTAACCAGAGGCTAGATGAAAAATTTATTGAAAATAGAACAAAAGAAACAAGAACAAAAATAAAATTGGGTTGCCTCCCAACAAGCGCTATTGTTTAACGCCCTTAGCTAGGCATAAAAACATAGATCTAGGTATTGTCATCTTTGGTATGCAATTCCTCAGTTATACTTTTTGATAGAGGCGAAGGTGTCCTGATGTTTCGATGAGACGGTGGCTATCGTTTTCTATGGGAGTCGACCTTGACGATCCGACTACGAACATGCGAGACGTCGCGCCTTAGCAATCGCTAGACCAACTTCCGAGGGGTTATTGACCATGCTGGAACACGATCAACCTGACCACGAAGGTTTGTTTCCTGCGAGCAAATGAAGAACAAGCAAGAAAATAAGATTGCAATCTGGATATTGGAATATAAGATGAAAGCTTTATTGATCAGGGTGGGGTTGTGTGACGCCTTGGTCTGGTCGTTGAACACAAACGAAGTACGCGAAGTTGCAGCTATGCTGAACTTTTAATCCAAACAAAACCCAAAGTCTAAACGACGCGCTAAGGGCTGTATATATGGAGGAAGAGGGGGGAATTTCGTGGCCCCTGGATGAGGGGTCCGAAACCAACGCTAACTCTTGTTTCCCCACACACACGGACTCTAAAAATAGGCTGTACTTAAGTATTTCGAAAATGCATGGGTCTGGCCCAATAATAAGGTGACACAGCACCTAGAATAGCGTATGGACAAAATTTATAAAGTGGCATCTTGTATATTTCGTCCAAGGCTTCATGCACTCCTTATGGTGGCTTCAAAGTCCTGAAATCATCACTTGTAACTCCGTTTTTGATCCCCTTGCGCATGCCATCATCTCCATGCTTGAACTTGCTCCAAGGTTCACCTTTTTTGTCTAAGCTAGGCCTTCATTTGTAAGCAAAAAAAATTATCCAATTTAGGCAGCATCATATTCTCATGAACATTAGAATCGTTACCAAGAAACGAAAGTACCTGATAATTCAATTCGCGTGCGCAAGCTCTAGTAATTGGTCCAGTATGTATAGCAGCAGGGGCTGTGGGTGTAACAATGGTATTGATGTCCTCATCATCCTCCCCTTCTTGAAATGAAGTCGTCCTCGGCGGAAGCTCATCTTCCTCACCCAAATAAGGCTTCAAATCTACAATGTTAAAAGTGGGACTAACCCCAAAATCTGCAGGCAGCTCAAGTTTATATGCATTAATAACTTTCTCTAACACCTTAAAAGGACCATCAACATGTGGCATTAGTTTTGATTTGCACAAATTAGGAAATCTATCCTTACGCAAATGTAACGAAACAAGATCTCCAGGTGCAAACACAACATGTTTTGTACCCTTATCTCCAGCAAGTTTATATTTAGCATTCATATGCTCAATATTTTCCTTAGTTAACTAATGTATTTTTAAAATCAATTCAGCACGTTCTTTAACATCAAAATTAACCTTCTCCGAAGATGGAAGAGGCAACAAATCAATAGGTGCACGAGGTAGGAAACCATACACAATTTTAAAAGGGCACATCTTAGTAGTAGAATGCAATGAACGATTATAAGAAAATTCAATATGAGGCAAGCATTCTTCCCACATTTTCTTATTATTCTTCAAAACAGCCCTAATCATAGTAGACAATGTTCTGTTGACTACTTCAATTTGTCCATCTGTTTGGGGGTGACAAGTAGTACTAAAAAGTAGTTTAGTCCCCAACTTAGCCCATAAACATCTCCAAAAGTGGCTAAGAAATTTAGTATCACGATCAGAAACAATAGTATTTCGCACACCATGCAAGCGTATAATTTCATGAAAGAATAAATCAACAACATTAACAGCATCATCGCTTTTATGACATGGCATAAAGTGTGCCATTTTCGAGAACCTATCCATGACAACAAATATGCTATCCCTCCCCTTTTTTGTTCGAGGTAAACCTAAAACCAAGTCCATAGATATATCCTCCCAAGGAACACTAGGTACAGGCAAAGACATATATAAACCATGCGGATTGAGTCGTGACTTAGCTTTTTGACATGTTGTGCAGCGAGCAACAAAACGCTCAACATCACGTCTCATCTTTGGCCAAAAGAAATGTGTAGCAAGTATATCCTCTATCTTCTTGACGCCAAAGTGTCACATTAATCCTCCTCCATGCGCCTCCTGCAACAACCAAAGACGAACGGAGCTAGCCGGAATGCATAGCTTGTTAGCACGAAACACAAATCCATCGTTAAGAACGAACTTGTTCCAAGTTCTCCTTCCTTACAATTTTGCAATACATCTTTAAATTCAGCATCATGCACATATTGATCTTTGATGGTCTCCAAACCAAATATTCTAAAGTCAAGTTGTGAAAGCATAGTATAACGACGAGACAATGCATCAGCAATAACATTTTCTTTACCCTTCTTGTGTTTAATGAGATAAGGGAAAGTCTTAATGAATTCAACCCCTTTAGCATGTCTACAGTTCAGTTTTGCTTGAATTTTAATGTGTTTCAAAGATTCATGATCAGAATGTATAACAAATTCCTTGGGACATAAATAATGTTGCCATGTTTCTAAGGTCCGAACAAGAGCATATAATTCTTTATCATAAGTAGAATAGTTTAGACTAGGCCCACTCAATTTTTCAGAAAAGTATGCAAGAGGTTTTCCATCTTGTAATAACACACCTCCTAATCCAATTCCACTAGCATCACATTCAAGCTCAAAAGTCTTATTAAAATCAGGAAGTTGGAGTAAAGGAGCATGTGTCAACTTATCTTTCAATACCGCGAAGGCTTCTTCCTGTGCGGTACCCCAAACAAAAGGCACATCCTTCTTTGTAAGATCGTTGAGAGGAGCAGTAATGGTGCTGAAATCTCTCACAAAATGCCTATAGAAACCAGTGAGGCCAAGGAAACTCCTCACTTGTGTGACCGTTTTGGGCTGCGGCCAACTCTCAATAGCTTCAATCTTGGCTTTATCAACTTCAATTCCCTGTGGAGTAACAACATAGGCAAGAAAAGATACTCGGTCGGTGCAAAAGGTGCACTTTCCAAGGTTACCAAACAAACATGCATCATGTAGAGCAATAAAAACAGCATGTAAATGTTCCAAATGTTCCTCCAAAGATTTGCTATAAATCAGTATATCATCAAAATAGACTACCACAAATCGTCCAATGAAAGCATGTAAAACTTTGTTCAGTAGTCTCATGAAAGTACTAGGTGCATTAGTTAACCCAAAAGGCATGACTAACCACTCATATAATCCAAACTTAGTTTTAAATGTTGTTTTCCATTCATCTCCCAATTTCATATGAATTTGATGGTATCCACTATGCAAATCAACTTTGGAGAATATTGTAGAGCCACTCAATTCATTAAGCATATCATCTAGCCTAGGAATAGGATGACGATAACAAATAGTAATATTATTAACACCTCTACAATCAACACATATATGCGATGTAGCATCCTTTTTAGGCACTAGTATAATAGGAATAGCACAAGGACTAAGAGATTCACGTATATAACCTTTGTCGAGCAGCTCTTGTACTTGACGCATAATCTCCTTCGTCTCCTCTGGATTGGTACGGTATGGTGCACGGTTGGGTAATGATGCACCGGGAATTAAGTTAATTTGATGCTCAATCCCTCGAATAGGTGGTAATCCCGGTGGCACGTCTTGTGGAAAGACGTCAGTGAACTCCTGCAAAATGTTAGTGACAGCAGGAGGCAAAGAGGAAGGTACGTCCTCGAATGAAAATAATGCCTCTTTGCACACAAAAGCATAGCAAACAGATTTGCTAAAATCTAGATCATCAATATCAGATTTGGTGGCAAGTAAACATGCACTTTTCAATTTAATTTCAGAAGCAACACTAGATGGTTTATTATTAGGCTTCATTTGTTGCTCAAATTCTTTTGCCACAATCTGATTTTCACTCTTATTTTTCTCCTGTTTTGCTTTATTAGTTCTATTCATATCATCTTTCAAAATGGAATCAGGAGTCATAGGAAGCAAAGTAATATTTTTATCCTTATGAACAAGAGTATACTGATTGTTTCTACCATGGTGTACATAATTTTTATCAAATTGCCATGGTCTACCAAGTAATAAGGAACATGCTTGCATAGGTACCACATTACAATCAACATAATCAGCATATGTACAGATACTAAAATGCACAAGAATAGTACGTGTTACCTTAACCTTGCCGCTGTTGTTGAACCATTGGATGTAGTAAGGATGTGGATGTGGTCTTGTGGTCAGAGATAGCTTCTCCACCATATCCATGCTAGCCAAGTTATTGCAGCTCCCTCCATCTATGATGACGCGAACAAAATGTTCCTTCACAACTCCCTTTGTATGGAACAAATTATGCCTCTGATTTGGCTCAGCTTGCGTAACCTGCACACTCAAAACATGTTGAGAAACGAAACATTCATACCTGTCAGCATCTTCAGCAGCCATGCATTGCATCTCATGATCAGAATCATCTCCACCGTGTTCTTCATGTGTAATAAGAGCCAAAGTCTCCTCATCATAGTCACTAGCGGACTCATAGCCACCATCCTCAGTAACAATCATCACACTCTGGGATTTGCATTCTCTCGCAAAATGTCCTCTTCCCTTACAACAATGACAAATAATATCACTTGTGTGCCCTGTTGATGCCATGGAAAAAGAAGAGCTCTGCACAGGCCCAGCAGGTGTACTCTTGGCAGATAGTGGTGGTTGTGCTTGCTTTCTTGTATCACGGCTGGAGGTGGCACCTGATGGAGGTGCTGGTCCAGTGGAAGTAGAGGATGCATGTGGTGTCCATGATGAAGATCGACCTGCAGAAAAGTTAGTTCGCGCCAATGCCTGTCGATCCTGCACTTCACGTTCAGCTTTACAAGCAAGATGGAATAAACGAGTGATATTAGTATACTCATTATACTCTAGAATGGTCTGAATCTTTCTATTTAATCCACCCATAAAAGGTGGAAGCATAGCTTCATTCTCCTCAACAATACCACATCTAATGATGCCAGTTTATAAATAATATTCTTCTACAAAAAAATTCCTTGTCTTAAACGCTGCAATTTTTGAAGTAATTCACGTTGATAATATGGTGGAACCCAATGAGTACACATAGCAGTTTTCAAAGAAGCCCAAGTAGCTGGAATAGGATATAATCTACAATGTTCAGACCACCAAACACATGGAAAGCTAGTGAAAGCACACACAGCAGTAGGAACACGTCTCTCCTCAGGATATTGTAAACATGTAAATCGTTGTTCAATTTCTAACTCCCAAGTAAAATATATATCAGGAACATATCTACCCTCAAATGGTGTTATATTCAATTTCAGTTTAGGGAGATGGTCGTGATGTTGTACCTGAGGGGGAGCCCTACCATTGCCATTATTTGCATGTGGACGACCTGGTGGTTGTGGTGCTCGTGGTTGCACGTAGTTCTGATTTTGATCCACCTCATCCTCGTAATCTCCCACATAATCATCCTCCTCTACATCAGAAGTAGGAGCCACAGAAGAATCAACAACAACACCACCAATAGTTTGACCAGGCGCAAGAGGGACACGGCTCGCTCGGCGGAGGGCTATTTCGCGACGTGGAGGTAGTCGTTGTCGTCGTCGTCGTCGTCGTTGTTGTTGTTGTTGTTGTTGTTGTTGTTGTTGTTGTTGTTGTTGTTGCTGCTGTTGCTGCTGTTGCTGTTGCTGCTGTTGCTATTGTTGTTGTTGCTGTTGTTGCTGTTGCTGTTGTGCTGTTGCTGTTGTTGGTGTTGTTGTTGTTGTTGTTGTTGTTGTTGTTGTTGTTGTTGTTGTTGTTGTTGTTGTTGTTGTTGTTGTTGTTGTTGTTGTTGTTGTTGTTGTTGTTGTTGTAGAGGTGCATTAGGTGTAGCCGGTGGTGGTGGTGGTGGAAGACGTGCGAGCAATTCATTAAACTTGTTATCGAGCTTTGTTTCGAACGTCTTCTCCATGCCATCTATCTTCTCCATGGCCTCTTCAAATCTGTTTAGCACATCTTGCACCTGTCCACTCATCATTTGCTGAAATTTATCATGCAACTCCTTATTCGTCATGTTCTCCCAGCCAGTCTCGTCGGCTTGTGATCCTACCATGGTTAGCAGCAATAGAAACACACAAGAATATGATCCTACAGACTACTAACAAGAGGTGGTGGTGGTTGTCACAAATCCATCAAGCAAATCTCAAATTCTTACCAGTTCTTACCCAACAGCTGGCGGTGATCGGCAACCGTCATAGTCAAAACTCTCAAAGCCTGGATAGAGCAATTACCAGGGAGAGTCAAATGCACGATGTAGATGTATGTGGAGTTGGGAAGGCTTATAATATGGTAGCAAAAAGGGTCTGCAATAATCAATTTAGAGATGCAAAGTTGAATAAACGCTCAATGACGGTACTGTGCTGGTCCTAGGCTACCCCGTGCTAGAGACGCAAGCCTAGAACACTAACAAAATCACGGCGCTGCACATAAAAAAGGGAGGAGCACGCTCTAAATATTTTTTTCTTTTTTTCACTTCTTTTGCACTTTTTTTCCTTTTTTTTGCTCCGCAACAATTTTTTCGAAAAGTCTACAAATGGTCTAAAAACTGCCTAGCCAGAAATTTCCAGACTTAGTTTTTTTGAGTTTGGAACTATTTTTTCTTTTGCGGGTAGCACGAAAGTTGGGGAGTCCGACTCTGTCACGAATCGGAGTATGGCGTGATATGGAAATCCAAAACAAAGCAACAAATACTGGACTCAGACTAGGACTGGTGGCGGAGATGAATCTGGTGGAAACTCGGACTGGTGGCGAATATATGTGTGGTGGTGGAACTCAGACTAGTGGCGAATCGGTGATAGAGGTGGACTCAGATTATCGTGATGGCGGTGGATATGTGGTAAAGGCAGCGGTGATGATGATGGTGGTATAGGGCAGCGGTGATGACGATGGTGGTATATGACAGCGGTGATGACGATGGTGGTATATGGCAGCGGTGATGACGATGGTGGTATATGGCAGCGATGATGACGATGGTGGTATATGATAGCGCTGATGACAAATTGTGAACAGAACTCAAAACTCTAAAGGACTAGACACTAAGACCAGCAACTAGACACGACAATGCAACCGCAAATTCAACAATGCAAAACCCTAAAAAGATTATGCAAAGGCTTAGATTGGTTCGGATATGATGAACTAACCTTAATTTTTTTTGGCTTTTTCATGGACTGTAGGTATGAAGAACGGACTCGATCTAAACTACGAAAAACTGTAAAATCTCATCGAGCAACCTAGAAACCTGATACCACTTGATAGAGGCAAAGGTGTCCCGATGTTCCGATGAGATGGTGGCTATCGTTTTCTGTGGGAGTCGACCTTGACGATCTGACTACGAACGTGACGAGACGTCGCGTCTTAGCAATCGCTAAACCAACTTTCGAGGGGTTATTGACCACGCTGGAGCACGATCAACCTGACCACGAGGGTCTGTTTCCTGCGAGCAAACGAAGAACAAGCAAGAAACTAAGATTGCAATCTGGATATTGCGAATATAAGATGAAAGCTTTATTGATCAAGGTGGGGTTGTGTGACGCCTTGGTCTGGCCGTTGAACACAAACGAAGTACGCGAAGTTGCAGCTATGCCGAACTTTTAATCTAAACAAAAACCAAAGTCTAAAAGATGCCCTAAGGGCTGTATATATGGAGGAAGAGGGGGTAATTTCGTGGCCCCTGGAGGAGGGGTCCGAAACCAACCCTAACTCTTGTTTCCCCACACATACGGACTCTAAAAATAGGCTATACTTAAGTATTTCGAAAATACATGGGTCTGGCCCAATAATAAGGTGACGTAGCACCTAGAATAGCCTCTGGATGATATTTATAAAGTGGCATCTTGTATATTTCGTCCAAGGCTTCATGCACTCCTTATGGTGGCTTCAAAGTCCTGAAATCATCACGTGTAACTCTGTTCTTGATCCCCTTGCGCATGCCATCATCTCCATGCTTGAACTTGCTCCAAGGTTCTTCTTTCTTGTCCAAGCTAGGCCCTTCATTTGTAATCAAAACAAATGTATCCAATTTAGACAGCATCATATTCTCATGAACACTAGAATCGTTACCAAGAAACGGAAGTACCTGATAATTCAATTCGTGTGCGCGAGCTCTAGTAATTGGTCTAGTATGTATAGCAGCAGGGGTTGTGGGTGTAACAATGGTATTGATGTCCTCATCACCTTTGGACCTTATAGGAGGTTATTTAATCTTATTTATAATCACTCTCCTTGGTAGGAAATCAAGAAATTCATTTGTAACAAAAGGTTCCTTCATGATATTGACAAAACGAGGGTGAACACGTATCATCTTAAGATCTTCATTTTCCCCACTACAAGATTCACCTCTATTTTTAGGAACATAAATAAACTTAGTAGCTTTGGTGGAAGGAAAATTTGGGGTAGTTTTAATGGAAGCAAAAGCGGAACCCAAGTTAGTAATAATATTCTCCAACTTATCAATCCAAGTGGAACCTTGATTGGCTTAGCTTCAGATGGATTTAACCCATTTGGCCACCAGAGTGCCACATATAGCATGTGGCCAGTGCTTGTTATCCCTTACAACATGCCTCCAAATGTCTCCACCAAACAATCAAACTACATGATGGCCTTGCTCATCCCAGGTCCAAAAAGTCCTGGAAAAGATTTTGATTTATTCATGGATCCTCTGGTGGAGGAACTTCAACAGCTATGGAGGGGTGTTCTCACTCAAGACCTATATAGCAGCCCACCAGCTAATTTCTTTCTACGTTCTATTATAATTTGGTGCATCTGTGATTATCCGGCTTTGGGCACTATGTCAGGGCAAATGACAGATGGTTACAATGTGTGTGTTCGCTGTGACAAGAATTCGCTGTCATACGCAATACGTAGCACAATCTGTTACACTGGACACCGCCGTTTCCTTGCCAAGGACAAGCCGCGTCCTACAAAATACCGAAGATATGTGTTCAATGCAAAGCATTAAAACCGTGATGCGCCAAAGAGGCTCACCACTGATGAGTTGCAAGTGGAATTAGAGAAGGGCAGGCATATTACACCAGGAAACCATCCTGATAATGGTAGCGGGAAAAGGAAGTGTGGCAGGGCAGAATAGAGATTATTGTTTACCCGCAGGTCCACTTTGTTGGACTTGGAGTATTGGAAAGATTTGGATCGGCGACGTAATCTTGATGTGATGCACACCAGGAAAATATATGTGACAGCATTACCGGCACACTTCTTAATATTGAAGGCAAGACAAAAGATACCTTAAAATCTAGGATTGATTTGACACATCTGGGTATCAGACAGGATTTGCAGGTGCAAGATGAAGGTAAGCCACGGGATATGGCACCAACTCTGTACGTCTTGGACAAGGTAAAAGGAAAAGAATTCTGTGAGGTCCTGTCACGTGTGAGATTCCCACATGGATTTTCTTCCAACCGTGAAAGGAGAGTCAGTGCAGATGGAAACAAGGTACAAGGGTTGAAAACTCATGACTGCCACATCCTACTTCAAAGGGTTTTACCTATTATCCTTAGAGGATTAGGCCGCCCTGACTTACACAGAGCAGTTGCAGAGTTGGGACAACTCTTCAGGGAACTCTGCAGTAGAAATATCAGGATAGATGCTTTGGAGCATCTTAGAAACAAGATACCAACTATCCTATAATACCTTGAGAAGATATATCCTCCAGCCTTCTTTGATGTGATGGTGCTTTTGGCTGTTCATCTACCTGATGAGGCACTACTTAGAGGTCCAGTACAGTATGGCTGGATGTACCCTATTGAAAGGCAGCTAGGCGCTTTCAAGGGCTATGTTAGGAACAGAGCTAGACCCAAGGGTTCCATTGCAGAGGCCTACATTGCTATAGAAGCATTGATATTCTGCTCAAAATACATTGAAACAGTTGATCAGCTTAGCAAAGAGGTGGGTGAAGACAATCCCGGGCTCAATGTTTTCGATTGTTTTGTTTGAGTTATAGGGAAGAGTCGACAAGACGACAAACCTAAAGATTTGGACAAAATGGTTTGGTATGTGTTGAATAACTGTCCTGCGATACTACCTTGTATCAAGTAAGTGCTAAGTACTACAGCTTATACATCATAATGTACTAAACTTGCATCACATTCTTATATATTTAGATGTTTGACATAATCACTATGTTGTGCAGCATCTGCAAAAATGAGTTACTACCGCACAATCCAAGAAACACGACAAACTGGTTATGGTAGGATTTGCGAAATGGTTCAAGAGCCATGTAAGCTTTTGAATTGCACTGTCAGTTTTTTTAATATATTGAGTACATAAGATGATCAGCTTGTCTATTTTCTAACCATAGGTTAAGAAGATGCGGGAGGATGGGCAGGCAGTTGATGATGCCCTTTACGCACTAGCAATAGGTCCTGATACTCTGGTAACAAATTATGAATCTTGTGTTGTTGGAGATGTGCGCCACAACACCCTTGCACGCAACGAAGGCAGGAAGACACAAAACAGTGTCATCATGAGCAGGGATATGTATGGCACATAGACAACTAAAATGTATGCTAACATAATAGACATTATTCAGTTGCAGTATATCTCCATTTTCGAGGTTCATTAGTGTGCGGCTCTGTTGTGCTGTCGTTGGTATAATCTGTTTTCTAGGATCGCAAAATCCAGAGCTGATGATTATTTCAAATCCATCAATGCCAAGGCGGCGTACCAGACCAATGAGCCTTTTATTTTGGCAAATCAAGCAACACATATATGTTTCTTGGAAGACACATTTGCACATCGTGATGACTAGAGAGTATTGCAAAGGTTTGAGCAGAGGAATTCATTTAATGAAGTTGCACAACAAGATGATGTTTACACGGCTCCTGATGTACAAGATTCCATCGATGTTCCTAATATCTTTGAGAACCTTCACGCCAATGATGCTGGCGAAAAGATTGCTTGTCGGGCTGTGGACATACACAAGTTGATTAAGAAGAAGCCAACGTTCGAGGACATTGAAGATGAAGAAGAAGATGACACTCTGGGGAATTACGATTCGGACAGATACACATGGCGAAGATGTTGACGCTGCTGCTGCAGATGATGATTAGATTGCTTTTGTCGTATTTGCCTGTCAGAAGACGTTTTTTATCTACTATGTGAAATTGTGTTTGCTATGACAACTGAAACCTGATGAACTTGTTGTTTAGTATTTTGCTATGAGAACATCATTTATTATGTATGTTGATTTGTGTTTGGTGATTGTATGACGACTAAAACATGATGACATTGTTGTTTAGTTGTACTCATATTTGGCTGTGCAACTTGAATTTGATGACATAGTTTGCTGTTGGACTGCAATTTTCTCGACGTCTTCGAATGGGAACAAAGCTGACCCGACTAGGTCGTTGCTAATTTATTTATTTATTAGCAAAATGGTCTCTGCTATTTATTTATTTATTTATGAGCAAACGGGGATACCCCCCGATTTCCATTAATAGAAATCATTAGATGTTCACAACACTACGCCCAGCCTGCTAAACAGGTTTCTTTCATTACTAGTTTCAGCAAAGTGCTCATGTCATAGCCACTGAATACATCACGAGTGCTACATACACTGCAAATAAAGAGACAATCATCCTACAGAGCACATCAATTTTTCCCATTATCTTCACAAGCTCTTTCATCTCCTCATTGCTATCAAGGCCGTTCAGTAGTTGTTGCTTGGCCATGATCAGAGGAACTGCATCTTTAACCTTCTGCTCTGCATCTTCCTCTTCTGTCGTTCCTTCAGTTACTTGTCCAACACCCCAACTTGCCGGTATTGGGATTCATCGGCTAACCAAATAATCAGCATAGTTGCATTCCCCCACATCAGCAACTCCCCAGAAATACAAATCACACGAATCTTCCCTTTTCTGCATGAATCAAATTAGAAGATCATCAACCAAACCATTAAAAAATCAGCAACTGAAAGCAACAAAACAACACTTAAAACATATTATTACCCCATGATTCGGGCATTTGTAGAAGACTCGGCTAGTGTTGAGGATTGTGCTTGAGATGCGACGGATGACTCAGCGTGATTTGCAGCAGTGGCACCACACGAATGACAATGGGTTGCATTGAGCAACCGGCTGCGGTGCGTTTGCCGGCGGGGGTGTGATGAGACCCACATGCGATGGTACGGGGGGCGACTTGGCACATATCTGGTTGTTGCCTGCTGAAGAGCAGATGGATGAGCAGCGAACGGACATGGTTGCTGCGGCCAGAGCTTCTGATGCTAGGCACAGTAAATAGAGAAGACGAGAATCGAACGTTGGATATGTCAGTTTCATTACTTGCAGAGTAGCATGGCACCATATATAGTCATAGTCTAGGTTTGGATTCGAACTAGCTACATGAGCACATCTCTTTTTTTCTAAAACTCAGCAACATCTCTTTACTGGTACACTAGCTTGTTCTGTATGCCTTCTCAAGTCTTCGATTTTCTTTCTTTTTTGTGAGGAAGGAAGGAGGACAAAATTGAGAGTTCCTGGGACTCGAACCCAAGACCTCTCGGTTGAAAACCAAGGGTGCTAGTCACTTATGTGGCGAACGTTCCCTGGGAGGAGGATGCTAGACAAACGCGTTTTCGTCGTAGTTTTAGTTGCAACGCCAGATCGAACGGTCGCAGTTTCGGGAATGTTATCAGGCGAACAAGCCCAGTTTTTCTTTTCTGCCTATATATAAAAAGGTATGCTACTTGGTGTCGGCTTAGTCAACAAACGATTTTGCCAACCTTGACCATTGGATTGACATTCAACATATGTCGAGTTTCTTCAGTCTCTTCTTCCTCTAGCCGCCAAAGCCAAACCAGCGCCAGCGGGACCGCCTGCTCCCGCCTCCCACGGCTGGCTGTGCTACCACGCACGCATCGTGGCCACATCGCACCCTAAAACTCTGTGCATGTTCCCCAGCTCCTGTTCGTTCCCGTCCGAGGCCTCACCATCGTCCTCCGCCTTGGTTCGCTTGCCGCGGCGCCGCCCTCCGGAGTTGTCAACATGGTTAACAACCAAGAGGAATAAGGAGATGACTATACATGATGAGGATAACAGTAATTTTTTTAGGATCCAGTGAGGATGACAGTAGGGACCCAGTAGTGCGCAATAATTTTTTTTCGGGATGGAGAAGGGTATCAACTGGGTTGTGCGGGAGCTGTGGCCCGTCTAGCCCAGGCTTTTATTTCATATGTTTACCACATGACCGGCCCAGTTTTTTTTCCTTTATGAAAATGGCTAGCCCAACTATTTTATTTTTTGCAGAATAACCAATGTTGGCCTACTTGCTTTTCTACGCCCTGCTGGGCCGGAAATCTTTCAAGACGAGGAGGGATGCATTCAGACTTGCCCAAAAAATGGACTATAATTAATATGAAATGGGCTATAAGTAATAATAAATGGGCTGTAAAATGAAAAAAATACAGTAAACAGGCAATGAGTTCCAAAATAATTTTTTTCTTTCGGATTTTGATACTTTAAATTTCATTGTTTTTGTGCGGGTAAAATTTCATTGGATTTAAATTAAGGTATGTTTGGTTTTTAAATTAATTTAATCTGGCTAGAAATTTCGGATTGTATGATCTTTGGGACAAGTTTGGAGGCTGACTTGTGGGTCTACTAGGTTGACGTGTATGAAAGGCTTTGCCAACTTAGTCCACAAACGATTCTAGCACCAGTGACCGTTGGATGTTAATCCAAGGGCCGTGCTGCTTCTTCAATATCTGATCTTCTTGCTCTAGCCGCGCAATCCAGCACCGGTGGGACTGGCTGCTCTCGCCTCCCGTGGCTTCCCCACCCTACTCCATCACTGGCCAGGCCATTCCTCTACTCACACACACCTCCTGTTATTTTCCCGGTGATGACAGCCGAACCAGTAAACCCCCGTACTCCCCACTACGTGGGCAAGCACCGCCGAGTCTTCCCCGGCTCCGTGTAGTTCCCTTCCTAGGCCTTGCCGTCGTCCACCGCCCTGGTGCTCTTGGCGCGACGTGGTCAACATGGTCAACAAACGACATCCATCGAAAGTGGACTGTACGTGGAGATGCTGACAGCTGGGTCCATGGTCGCACACAAGGAAATGCCTCCATATTACGCGCAAAATAATGATTCCTCCACCTGAAGTTGGGACCCACCGGAAAGTCCTCCATATTTCATGAAAAAATGTTCCCCCTGCTGCCAGCTCGGACCCACCAGCTATATCTTCGCATGCAAGGAAGTGCCTCCTTATTACGCACAAAAAATGAATACTCCCCCTGCTAGTTGGAACCTACGTAGTGGGAGGATGACTTGTGGGCCTACTAAGATGATGGGGATGGAGGGATTTGTCAACTTAGTCAATATGAACGACTCTAGCTCTAGTGACTATACGATGTCCATCCAACGGATGTAGTGCTTCTTCAACCCCTGGTCTTCTTGCTCCAGCCGACCAAACCAGCGTCGGTCGTGCCGTGTGCTCCTGCCTCCCATGGCCGGCTGTGCTGTCGCGGAGGCCTCACCACCCCCTACTACTCCGACCACTGGCCAGGCCATCCCTCTACTAACCCACACCCCCTGTTATTCTGCGGCGATGGCAGGTTCACACCGCAGCCGAACAAATGAACCCTCGTACACCTCTCCGCGCGTGGATCCACTATCGCATCTTCCCCGGCTCCGCGTCGTCCCCTTCATAGGCCTCGCCGTCATCCACCGCCTTGGTGCTCTCGGCGCGACGTGGTCAATGTGGTCAACGAATGACTTTCATCGAAAGAGTACTGTACATGGAGAGGCTGACAGTTGGGTCCACAGCCGCAGCAAGGAAGTGCCTCCTTATTACGCGCAAAATAATATTCCTCCACCCGACAGCAGGGACCCACCGGACGGGCCACCGTATTTCAAGAAAAAAATGTTTCCCCCTGACTGCTGGGACCCACCAGCTACATCTTCACACACAAGGAAGTGCCTCCTCATCCTCCCCGACAGTCGGGACCCACCTGGTCGAAGCATATGTAGCGTTGTCATTCTGGGCACGAATGTGTATGTACATACTGGTCGATCAGTCTATCTGCAGGCTGCAGCGATGAACCGTGGCCGAGTAAGGAAGGGCACATGTCATAATAGAGGTGTGCACGTAGCATGTCATGCAGTCCTGTTAATATCGTGTACACGTACATACAACCAGGGTGCAAGAAAGTAAATACAGCCACGTACGTACATACGGGTGGGGTCTCGAACGTCTACTCGCACATACGTACGCCCAGGGCTCATGTACATGGAGAGGTAGCAACGACGTCCTGTTCATCGGCAGCCAACTGGCTGGGTCAGAACAGAGAAGCTGTGTCGTCGTGTTCATCGGGAGGCAACGCAACACATGCTGTTCATCGGGAGTGATGACCCACAAGTATAGGGGATCTATCGTAGTCCTTTCGATGAGTAAGAGTGTCGAACCCAACGAGGAGCAGAAGGAAATGATAAGCAGTTTCCAGCAAGGTATTCTCTGCAAGTACTAAAATAAGTGGTAACAGATAGTTTTGTGATAGGATAATTTGTAACAAGCAACAAGTAACAAAAGTAAATAAGGTGCAACATCTTTCTTTTCCATGAGATATTTAATAGCAACATGATCAGTGTGAATAGTTACTTTAGAATCAATAATATAATGTATGAACTTATCACAAGCAAATACAACTGCTAAGAATTCTTTTTCAGTAGTAGCATAATTTCTTTGAGCATTGTCTGGAGTTTTACTAGCATATCGAATAACATTTAGTTTCTTATCAACTCTTTGTCCTAGAACAACACCTACAGCATAATCACTAGCATCACACATAATTTCAAAGGGTAAATTCCAGTCAGGTGGCTGGACAATAGGTGCAGAGATCAATGCTTTCTTAAGTATTTCAAATGCTTCTACACAATCATCATCAAAGACAAATGGTATATTTTTTGTAATAAATTAGTCAGAGGCCGAGAAATTAATAGAAGTCCTTAATGAACCTCCTATAAAAACAGGCATGACCAAGGAAACTACTTATACCTTTGATGTCCTTGGGACATGGCATCTTTTCAATAGCATCAGCCTTGGCTTTATCAACTTCAATACCACTTTCAGAAACTTTGTGCCCCAAGATAATACCTTCATTAACCATAAAGTGGCACTTTTCCCAATTCAAGACAAGATTAGTTTCTTCACATCTCTACAAAACTCGATCAAGGTTGCTCAAGCAATCATCAAAAGAAGATCCATAGACAGAAAAGTCGTCCATGAAAACCTCACAAATCTTTTCACAAAAGTCAAAGAATATAGCCATCATGCATCTTTGAAAGGTAGCAGGTGCATTACATAGACCAAAAGGCATATGTCTATAAGCAAAAGTACCAAAAGGGCATGTAAAAGTAGTCTTTGATTGATCTTTGGCTGACACCGGTATTTGAGAGAAACCAGAATAACCATCTAGAAAGCAAAAATGTGTATGTTTGGATAATCTTTCTAGCATTTGATCTTTAAAAGGTAAGGGGTAATGATCCTTTTAGTAGCCTTATTTAATTTGCGGAAATCAATTACGATCCTATAACCTGTAATAATTCTTTGAGGAATCAATTCATCTTTATCATTAGGAAAAATAGTAATACCCCCCTTTTAGGGACACAATGGACAGGACTTACCCACTGGCTATCAGCAACGGGATAAATTATACCTGCCTCAAGGAGCTTTAGTATCTCCTTTCTTACCACTTCTTTCATTTTAGGATTCAGCCGACGTTCATGATCACGAACTAGTTTAGCATCTTCTTCCAAATTAACTTTATGTTGACATAGAGTGGGACTAATGCCCTTAAGATCATCAAGAGTATACCCAATAGGAGCATAGTGCTTCTTCAGAGTTTTCAATAATCTTTCTTCTTCATGCTCTGAACGGTTAGCACTAATAATAACAGGATATATCTTTTTCTCATCAAGATAAGCATATTTAAGAGTATCAGGTAAAGGTTTAAGCTCAAACACGGGATCACCCTTGGGTGGAGTAGGATCCCCTAGGATTTCAACAGGTAAATTATTTTTTAGAATAGGTTCCTGTTTAAAGAATACTTCATCTAATTCCCTTCTTTCATTCATAAACATGTCATTTTCATGGTCTAGCAAATATTGTTCTAAAGGATCACTAGGAGGTATGGCAATAGAAGCAAGACCAATAATTTCATCCTTACTTGGTAATTCTTCTACACGGTGTTGTCTACAAAATTTAGAAAAATTAAATTCCTGAGTCATATCATCTAAACCGATAGTAACAACATCTCTTTTGCAATCTGTGGTAGCATTAACAGTGTTTAAGAAAGGTCTACCAAATATAATGGGACAAAAGCTATCTTGTGGGGAACCAAGAACAAGAAAATCAGCAGGATATTTAGTTTTCCCACACAAGACTTCAACATCTCTAACAATTCCCATTGGTGAAATAGTATCTCTATTGGCAAGTTTAGTTGTGACATCAATATCTTCTATTTCAGCAGGTGCAATATCATGCATAACTTCTTGGTATAAGGAATATGGTATTGCACTAGCACTAGCACCCATATCACATAAGCCATGATAACAATGATCTCCTATTTCAACAGAAATAACAGGCATGCCTACCACAGGTCTAGGTTTATCTTCATCACAGGGTTTAGCAATTCTAGCAGTTTCATTACAGAAATAAATAACATGCCTATCAATATTATCAGACAAGAGATCTTTAACAATAGCAATATTAGGTTCAACTTTAACTTGCTCAGGAGGTGTATATGTTTCAATATTGCTTTTACGGACTACAGTTGAAGCTTTAGCATGATCCTTTATCCTAACATAAAAGGTGGTTTCTCAACATAGGAAGTAGGAACAATAGGATCATTATAAGTGATAGTCTTTTCTTCAACTTTAATAGGTGCAGTTACTTTTACTTCTATGGGAGGATGATATTTAAACCACTTCTCCTTGGGGAGATCAACATAAGTAGCAAAATATTCACAGAAAGAAGATACTATCTCAGAGTCAAGTCCATATTTAGTGCTAAATTTATGGAAAACATCGGTATCCATAAAAGATTTAACAAAATCAAAACTAGGTGTCATACCTGACTCCTTACCATTGTTGAGGTCCCAATCTTCAGAGTTGCGTTTAATTCTTTCCAATAAATTCCATTTGAATTTAATAGTCTTCATCATAAAAGAGCCATCACAAGAAGTATCAAGCATGGTGCGATTGTTACCAGAAAGCCGAGCATAAAATTTTGAATAATCATTTCTCTAGGGAGCTCATGATTGGGGCATGAATATAACATTGATTTAAGCCTCCCCCAAGCTTGAGCGATGCTTTCTCCTTCGCGAGGACAAAAATTATATATATAATTGCGATCACGATGAACAAGATGCATAGGATAAAACTTCTGATGAAATTCCAATTTCAATCATTTGTAATTCCAAGACCTCATATCATCACATAGCCTATACATGTCGATGCATCTCCCCTCAAAGATAAGGGGAAAACCTTCTTCTTAACAACATCTCCGGGTACACCTGCAAGCTTAAATAATCCGAAAACTTCATCCACATATATCAGATGTTCATCAGGATGTTTTGTTCCATCTCCTAAAAAAGGATTAGCTAGCAGTTTTTCTATCATACCCGCAGGAACCTCAAAGCAAGCATTTTCATTATCATATTCATTTTCAGTAGGTTGAGTAGGTTGAGGAGCAACCCTTTTCTCTACTGGTCGGGGTGAAGATACCCCGAACAAGCCCCTCAGAGGATTACTTTCCATAGTAATAAGTGACAGTAAATTTCAGTACACTATATAAATTTTTCCTTACCAAATTCCACCTACCAAAGGCGCTTCACTCCCCGGCAACGACGCCAGAAAAGAGTCTTCATGACCCACAAGTATGGGGGATCTATCGTAGTCCTTTCGATAAGTAAGAGTGTCGAACCCAAAGAGGAGTAGAAGGAAATGATAAGCAGTTTCCAGCAAGGTATTCTCTGCAAGTACTAAAATAAGTGGTAACAGATAGTTTTGTGATAGGATAATTTGTAACAAGCAACAAGTAACAAAAGTAAATAAGGTGCAGCAAGGTGGCCCAATCCTTTTTGTAGCAAAGTACAAGCCTGGACAAACTCTTATAAGATGTAAAGCGCTCTCGAGGACACATGGGAATATCGTCAAGCTAGTTTTCATCACGTTCATATGATTCGCGTTCGGTACTTTGATAATTTGGTATGTGGGTGGACCGGTGCTTGGGTGCTTCCCTTACTTGGACAAGCATCCCACTTATGATTAACCTCTATTGCAAGCATCCGCAAATACAACAAAAGTATTAAGGTAAACCTAACCATAGCATGAAACATATGGATCAAAATCAGCCCCTTATGAAGCAACACATAAACTAGGGTTTAAGCTTCTGTCACTCTAGCAACCCATCATCTACTCATTACTCCCCAATGCCTTCCTCTAGGACCAAATAATGGTGAAGTGTCATGTAGTCGACGTTCACATAACACCACTAGAGGAGAGACAACATACATCTCATCAAAATATCGAACGAATAACAAATTCACATGACTACTAATAGCAAGACTTCTCCCATGTCCTCAGGAACAAAAGTAACTACTCACAAAGCATAAACATGTTCATAATCAGAGGGGTATTAATATGCATATAGGATCTGAACATATGATCTTCCACCAATTAAACCAACTAGCATCAATTACAAGGAGTAATTAACACTACTAGCAACCTACTAGCACCAATCCCGGACTTGGAGACAAAGAATTCGATACAAGAGATGAACTAGGGTTTTGAGATGAGATGGTGCTGATGAAGATGTTGATGGAGATTTCCCTCTCCCGATGAGAGGAGCGTTGGTGATGACGATGGCGATGATTTCCCCCTCCGAGAGGGAAGTTTCCTCGGCAGAACAGCTCCGCCAGAGCCCTAGATTGGTTCCGCCAAGGTTCCGCCTCGTGGCAGCGGAGTTTCGTCCGAGAAGATGGCTTATGATTTTTTCCCATCGAAAGACTCCATATAGCATAAGATGGCCATCGGAGGGCCAGCAGGGGGCCCATGAGGTAGGGGGGCGCGCCCAGGGTGGTAGGGCGTACCCCCACCCTCGTGGGAAGGGTGTGGCCCCCTGGTGAAGTTCTTGCTCTCAGTATTTTTTATATATTTGGAAAACATCTTCCGTGAAGTTTCAGGATTTTTGGAGTTGTTCAGAATAGGTCTCTAATATTTGCTCCTTTTCCAGCCCAGAATCCCAGCTGCCGGCATTCTCCCTCTTTATGTAAACCTTGTAAAATAAGAGAGAATAGGCATAAGTATTGTGACATAATGTGTAATAACAGGCCATAATGCAATAAATATCGATATAATAGCATGATGCAAAATGGACATATCAACTCCCCCAAGCTTAGACCTTGCTTGTCCTCATGGGAAAAGCCGAAATCGAAAAATATGTCCACATGTTTAGAGATAGAGGTGTCGATAAAAATAAAACATGGACATGAGGGCATCATGATCATTCTTATAACAACAACTTATATAATTCTTGTCATATGATCTCTAATGCTAGAGTAATAATTCAATCACAATATCAAGTATGAATCGTAAACTTCATCGAAAAGTAACAAACTACAATCTCAGTCATTGAAGCAATTGCAATTTATCATAACATAGGAAAGAGTCAATGTATAAGAGCTTTTTAGCAAGTCCACATACTCAACTATCATATAATCTTTCACAATTTCTGACATTCACGCAATACTTATGGGTATGGAGTTTTAATGGGACACAGAGAAAGATAGGGGCTTATAGTTTGGCCTCCCAACATTTTACCTCAAGGGTAATGTCAACAGTAATAGTTCGTGAAAACTCACATCCAATTAGCCATATATACCAGGATCTTTCCAACATATTGTGCTTGCCAAAGGATAAAATGTAAAAAGGAAGGGTGAGGATTACCATGACTCTTATGCAATGTAGGAGATAAAAGTAAAAGATAGGCCCTTTGCGGAGGGAAGCAGAGGTTCCCATGCGCTTTTATGGTTTGGATGCACAAAATCTTAAAGCGAAAGAACGTCACTTTATATTGCCACTTGTGATATGGACCTTTATTATGCACTCTGTCGCTTTTATTACTTCCATATCACACGATCGGATAAAGCTTATTTTCTCCCACACTAATAACTCATACATATTTAGAGAGCAATTTCTATTGCTTCCACCGATAACAACTTACTTGAAGGATCTTATTCAATCCATAGGTAGGTATAGTGGACTCTCATGGCAAAACTGGTTTAAGGGTATTTAGAAGCACAAGTAGTATCTCTACTTGGTGCAATGAATTTGGATAGCATGAGGGGGAAAGGCAAGCTCATCATGTTGGAAGATCCAAGACAATATAATTCAGCTCAGATGTAAGATAACATAACCCATTATGTTGTCTTCCTTGTCCAATGTCAACTCTTTAGCATGTCATATTTTAATGAGTACTTACAATCATAAAAGATGTCCAAGATAGTATATTTATATGTGAAGACCTCTCTTTCTTTATTACTTCCTATTAATTGCAACGATGACCAAAACTATGTTTGTCAACTCTCAACAACTTTTATTCATCATAATCTTTCTATGTGAGCTCATTACTCTCCATAAGACTCATATGATCTCTTTGTTTCTGTTTATTTCTTTCTCTTTGCTTTTATTCCTTTAGGATCATGGCAAAATAATCAAGCCCCTGACTCAATACTAATCTTTATCATATAGCTCACGGACTCGATTACACAGAAGGATAATAAAGCAAAACTCATAGCTAGATCACACTAAGAACTTTTATTCTACTACATCAAGATATTATCAAAAGGATCGAACTAAGGAAAACGGTAAAGATAAAAGTGATGGTGATACGATACCGGGGAACTCCCCCAAGCTTGGCAGTTGCCAAGTGGAGTGCCCATACCAGATACTCAATTCTTCTTTGTTGGTGGAGATGGTGTTGATTTTTTTGATGGCGTAGGCTTGTCGTCCTCCTTCCAAGGCATAGGCTCACCATCATAGAAGGGTGACCGAGTCTCCGAGATCCTCAAATCTGTAGCCAAACTCATCCTTTTGAATCTATATTCACACTCACAGTTTTGGTTTTGCAGGTCATAGATTTGAGCTTGAAGGTGCTCGATTTTCTCGTGAAGCTTGAAGATGGTCTCCCCAATGTTGTCGGCATCCAGCTTGTGTTTGTTGGTGAATTCTGCGATCATCATATAGTTGGAGTTGAGTCCACGCTCCACCATCCCCTAACACTTGAAAACTTGTTGCTCCATTGCTTCAAGCCTTGTCTCCACGCTTCTGATCCCCTTCGGTCCCTCAGCATCACGGATGTGCAGCAACCCATCACAAATCTCAATGGTTTGAGGGTGTCGCTGCACCTCCGCGAGGTAAGGGTTGATGACCTTCTCGAAGAACTTGTCCTTGGTGGCACTTGGAGACATCATGATAATCTAGATCTGTCAGAAAAAACAGCTCGAAACAAAGGCAGGAGATTTTTGCATGATACGGGAGTCAAAACCCCCGGGAGATTATATAATGTATTTTTACCGACCAAAATACGTGTCGTGTACGAAAATGGAGTCCAAAGAGCACACGAGGTGCCCACGAGGTAGGGGGGCGCGCCCTCCACCCTTGTGGAGCCCTCGTGTCCTTCCCGGACTGCTGCTTATTTTTCTATTTTTCTAAATATTCCAAAACGGAGAAATATTGCCTTAAAAACTGTTTTGGAGTCGGTTTACTTATCGTACCGCATACCTATTCCTTTTCGGAGTCTGAAACATTCTGGAAAGTGTCCTTTATGTATTCCTTCGGGGTTACGGTTTCGATAACATTGGTTTCAACATTGATGGGATTACCTGAGATATAGTGTTTGATTCTTTGACCGTTCACCACCTTCGGATTGGTGCCTTTGAAGTTGTTGATTTTTATGGCACTGAAACAGTAGACCTCCTCGATAACGTAAGGGCCTTCCCATTTAGAGAGAAGTTTTCCTGCAAAAAATCTTAAACGAGAGTTGTATAACAATACATAATCACCTACATTAAACTCACGCTTTTGTATCCTTTTGTCATGCCATCTTTTAACGTTTTCTTTAAACAACTTGGCATTTTCGTAGGCTTGGGTTCTCCATTCATCAAGTGAGCTAATATCATATAACCTCTTCTCACCGGCAAGTTTAAAATCATAATTAAGTTCTTTAATAGCCCAATAAGCCTTGTGTTCTAGTTCGAGAGGTAAGTGACATGCTTTTCCATAGACCATTTTATACGGAGACATACCCATAGGATTTTTATATGCAGTTCTATAGGCCCATAATGCATCATCAAGTTTCTTGGACCAATTCTTTCTAGACCTATTAACAGTCTTTTGCAAAATTAATTTGAGTTCTCTATTACTCAATTCTACTTGACCACTAGACTGAGGATGGTAAGGAGATGCAATTCTATGATTAACATCATATTTAGCAAGCATTTTACGGAAAGCACCATGAATAAAATGTGAACCACCATCAGTCATTAAATATCTAGGGACTCCAAATCTTGGAAAAATAACTTCTTTAAGCATTTTAATAGAAGTGTTATGATCAGCACTACTAGTTGGAATAGCTTCTACCCACTTAGTAACGTAATCAACAGCAACTAAAATATGTGTATAACCATTAGAGGAAGGAAAGGGTCCCATATAGTCAAAGCCCCAACATCAAATGGTTCGGTAACAAGTGAATAGTTCATAGGCATTTCTTGACGTCTACTAATGTTACCAATTCTTTGACACTCATCACAAGATAAGACAAACTTACGGGCATCCTTGAAAAGAGTAGGCCAATAAAAACCAGATTGCAGTACCTTATGTGCAGTTCTATCTCCAGCATGGTGTCCTCCATAAGCTTCGGAGTGACACTTGCATATGATCTATTCCTGTTCATGCTCAGGTACACAACGTCTAATAACACCATCCACTCCTTATTTATAAAGATGTGGGTCATCCCAAAAGTAATGCCTCAAATCATAGAAGAACTTTTTCTTTTGCTGGTATGTGAAACTAGGTGTATGAACTTAGCAACAATGTAATTAGCAAAATCAGCATACCATGGAGCAGTATGAGAGGCATTTATGACATTTAATTGCTCATCAGGGAAGCTATCATCAATAGGTAGTGGGTCATCATGCACATTTTCTAACCTAGACAAGTTGTCTGCAACGGGGTTCTCAGCTCCTTTTCTATCAACAATATGCAAATCAAATTCTTGTAGTAAGAGAACCCATCTAATAAGTCTAGGTTTAGCATCTTTCTTTTCCATGAGATATTTAATAGCAGCATGATCAGTGTGAATAGTTACTTTAGAATCAATAATATAAGGTCTGAACTTATCACAAGCAAATACAACTGCTAAGAATTCTTTTTCAGTAGTAGCATAATTTCTTTGAGCATTGTCTAGAGTTTTACTAGCATATCGAATAACATTTAGTTTCTTATCAACTCTTTGTCCTAGAACAACCCCTACAGCATAATCACTAGCATCACACATAATTTCAAAGGGTAAATTCCAGTCAGGTGGCTGGACAATAGGTGCAAAGATCAATGCTTTCTTAAGTATTTCAAATGCTTCTACACAATCATCATCAAAGACAAATGGCATTTCTTTTTGTAATAAATTAGTCAGAGGCCGAGAAATTTTTGAGAAGTTCTTAATGAACCTCCTATAAAAACCGGCATGACCAAGGAAACTTCTTATACCTTTGATGTCCTTGGCACATGGCATCTTTTCAATAGCATCAACCTTGGCTTTATCAACTTCAATACCTCTTTCAGAAACTTTGTGCCCCAAGACAATACCTTCATTAACCATAAAGTGGCACTTTTCCCAATTCAAGACAAGATTAGTTTCTTCACATCTCTGCAAAACTCGATCAAGGTTGCTCAAGCAATCATCAAAAGAAGATCCATAGACAGAAAAGTCGTCCATGAAAACCTCACAAATCATTTCACAAAAGTCAGAGAATATAGCCATCATGCATCTTTGAAAGGTAGCAAGTGCATTACATAGACTAAAAGGCATATGTCTATAAGCAAAAGTACCAAAAGGGCATGTAAAAGTAGTCTTTGATTGATCTTTGGCTGACACATGTATTTGAGAGAAACCAGAATAACCATCTAGAAAGCAAAAATGTGTATGTTTGGATAATATTTCTAGCATTTGATCGATAAAAGGTAAGGGGTAATGATCCTTTTTAGTAGCCTTATTTAGGGCTGGAAAAAAAGCTCGAAGCTCGTGAGCTAAACGAGTAGCTCGTGACTCGGCTCGAATCGACTCGAACTCGAAGAATAACGAGTCGAGCCGAGCTTTACTTTAAGATCGTTTATAGACCAAGTTAAACAAGCCAATCTCACGAGTACTCGTGTAACTCGTTAGACTTGGTTCAAAAGATCAGCCACTCCCAATATAAAAAAGATCAGCCACTCAGCACCCTATGTCCTAGGCGCACAACACAAGGCCTAGCCATTGAAGGCCCAACCGCCTGGGAGACTCATGCGTTACAAGGAAATTACTATTGTTTAGTGATGTATATGTTTAATATATACATAATAATTTTTATAATATTTGAGGGCTTTATGTTCATATCTTTAATGAGCTTAACAAGCTAAACGAGCCAGCTCGCGAGTTATACGAGTCAAGCCAATCTTGGATTTGAGCTCGTTAATAATAACGAGTCGAGTCGAGCTAGCTCGTTAACGAAACGAGTTCTAGTGAGTCGAGCCGAGCTGGCTCGGCTCGGCTCGAATTCCATCCCTAGCCTTATTTAATTTGCGGAAATCAATTACCATCCTATAACCTGTAATAATTGTTTGAGGAATCAATTCATCTTTATCATTAGGAATAATAGTAATACCTCCCTTTTTAGGGACACAATGGACATGACTTACCCACTGGCTATCAGCAACGGGATAAATTATACCCGCCTCAACGAGCTTTAGTATCTCCTTTCTTACCACTTCTTTCATTTTAGGATTCAGCCGGCGTTGGTGATCACGAACTGGTTTAGCATCTTCTTCCAAATTAATTTTATGTTGAGATAGAGTGGGACTAATGCCCTTAAGATCATCAAGAGTATACCCAATAGCAGCAAGATGCTTCTTCAGAGTTTTCAATAATCTTACTTCTTCATGCTCTGAAAGGTTAGCACTAATAATAACAGGACATATCTTTTTCTCATCAAGATAAGCATATTTAAGAGTATCAGGTAACGGTTTAAGCTCAAACACAGGATCACCCTTGGGTGGAGGAGGATCCCCTAGGATTTCAACAGGTAAATTATTTTACAGAATAGGTTCCTGTTTAAAGAATACTTCATCTAATTCCCTTCTTTCATTCATAAACATGTCATTTTCATGGTCTAGCAAATATTGTTCTAAAGGATCACTAGGAGGTACGGCAATAGAAGCAAGACAAATAATTTCATCCTTACTAGGTAATTCTTCTTCACAGTGTTGTCTACTAAATTTAGAAAAATTAAATTCATGAGTCATATCATCTAAACCGATAGTAACAATATCTCTTTTGCAATCTATGGTAGCATTAACAGTGTTTAAGAAAGGTCTACCAAATATAATGGGACAAAAGCTATCTTGTGGGGAACCAAGAACAAGAAAATCAGCAGGATATTTAGTTTTCCCACACAAGACTTCAACATCTCTAACAATTCCCATTGGTGAAATAGTATCTCTATTGGCAAGTTTAATTGTGACATCAATATCTTCTATTTCAGCAGGTGCAATATCATGCATAACTTCTTGGTATAAGGAATAAGGTATTGCACTAGCACCCATATCACATAAGCCATGATAACAATGATCTCCTATGTTAACAGAAATAACAGGCATGCTTACCACAGGTCTAGGTTTATCTTCATCACGGGGTTTAGCAATTCTAGCAGTTTCATTACAGAAATAAATAACATGCCCATCAATATTACCAGACAAGAGATCTTTAACAATAGTAATATTAGGTTCAACTTTAACTTTCTCAGGAGGTGTATATGTTTTAATATTGCTTTACGGACTACAGTTGAAGCTTTAGCATGATCCTTTATCCTAACATGAAAAGGTGGTTTCTCAACATAAGAAGTAGGAACAATAGGATCATTATAAGTGATAGTCTTTTCTTCAACTTTAATAGGTGTAGTTACTTTTACTTCTGTGGGAGGATGATATTTAAACCACTTCTCCTTGGGGAGATCAACATAAGTAGCAAAAGATTCATAGAAAGAAGCTACTATCTCAGAGTCAAGTCCATATTTAGTGCTAAATTTATGAAAAACATCGGTATCCATAAAAGATTTAACACAATCAAAACTAGGTGTCATACCTGACTCCTTACCATTGTTGAGGTCCCAATCTTCAGAGTTGCTTTTAATTCTTTCTAATAAATTCCATTTGAATTCAATAGTCTTCATCATAAAAGAGCCATCACAAGAAGTATCAAGCATGGTGCGATTGTTACCAGAAAGCCGAGCATAAAAATTTTGAATAATCATTTCTCTTGGGAGCTCATGATTGGGGCATGAATATAACATTGATTTAAGCCTCCCCCAAGCTTGAGCGATGCTTTCCCCTTCGTGAGGCCAAAAATTATATATATATAATTGTGATCACGATGAACAAGATGCATAGGATAAAACTTCTGATGAAATTCCAATTTCAATCATTTGTAATTCCAAGACCTCATATCATCACATAGCCTATACATGTCGATGCATCTCCCCTCAAAGATAAGGGGAAAACCTTCGTCTTAACAACATCTCCGGGTACACCTGCAAGCTTAAATAATCCAAAAACTTCATCCACATATATCAGATGTTCATCAGGATGTTTTGTTCCATCTCCTAAAAAAGGATTAGCTAGCAGTTTTTCTATCATACCCGCGGGAACCTCAAAGCAAGCATTTTCATTATCATATTCAGTAGGTTGAGTAGGTTGAGGAGCAACCCTTTGCTCTACTGGTCGGGGTGAAGATACCCCGAACAAGCCCCTCAGAGGATTACTTTCCATAGTAATAAGTGACAGTAAATTTCAGCACACTATATAAATTTTTCCTTACCAAATTCCACCTACCAAAGGCACTTCACTCCCCGGCAACGGTGCCAGAAGAGAGTCTTGATGGCCCACAAGTATAGGGGATCTATCGTAGTCCTTTCGATAAGTAAGAGTGTCGAACCCAACGAGGAGCAGAAGGAAATGATAAGCGGTTTCCAGCAAGGTATTCTCTGCAAGTACTAAAATAAGTGGTAACAGATAGTTTTGTGATAGGATAATTTGTAACAAGTAACAAAAGTAAATAAGGTGCAGCAAGGTGGCCCAATCCTTTTTGTAGCAAAGGACAAGCCTGGACAAACTCTTATAAGATGTAAAGCGCTCCCGAGGACACATGGGAATATCGTCAAGCTAGTTTTCATCACGTTCATATGATTCGCGTTCGGTACTTTGATAATTTGGTATGTGGGTGGACCGGTGCTTGGGTGCTGCCCTTACTTGGACAAGCATCCCACTTATGATTAACCTCTATTGCAAGCATCCGCAAATATAACAAAAGTATTAAGGTAAACCTAACCATAGCATGAAACATATGGATCCAAATCAGCCCCTTACGAAGCAATGCATAAACTAGGGTTTAAGCTTCTGTCACTCTAGCAACCCATCATCTACTTATTACTCCCCAATGCCTTCCTCTAGGCCCAAATAATGGTGAAGTGTCATGTAGTCGACGTTCACATAACACCACTAGAGGAGAGACAACATACATCTCATCAAAATATCGAACGAATACGAAATTCACATGACTACTAATAGCAAGACTGCTCCCATGTCCTTAGGAACAAAAGTAACTACTCACAAAGCATAAACATGTTCATAATCAGAGGGGTATTAATATGCATATAGGATCTGAACATATGATCTTCCACCAATTAAACCAACTAGCATCAACTACAAGGAGTAATTAACACTACTAGCAACCTACTAGCACCAATCCCGGACTTGGAGACAAGAATTCGATACAAGAGATGAACTAGGGTTTTGAGATGAGATGGTGCTGATGAAGATGTTGATGGAGATTTCCCTCTCCCGATGAGATGAGCATTGGTGATGACGATGGCCATGATTTCCCCCTCCGAGAGGGAAGTTTCCCCGGTAGAACAGCTCTGCCAGAGCCCTAGATTAGTTCCGCCAAGGTTCCGCCTTGTGGCGTTGGAGTTTCGGCCGAGAAGATGGCTTTTGATTTTTTTTCCCATTGAAAGACTCCATATAGCATAAGATGGCCATCGAAGGGCCAGCAGGGGGCCCACGAGGTAGGGGGCACGCCCAGGGTGGTAGGGCGTGCTCCCACCCTCGTGGGAAGGGTGTGGCCCCCCTGGTGAAGTTCTTGCTCTCAGTCTTTTTTATATATTTGGAAAACATCTTCCGTGAAGTTTCAGGACTTTTGGAGTTGTGTAGAATAGGTCTCTAATATTTGCTCCTTTTCCAGCCCAGAATCCCAGCTGCAGGCATTCTCCCTCTTTATGTAAACCTTCTAAAATAAGAGAGGATAGGCGTAAGTATCGTGACATAATGTGTAATAATAGCCCATAATGCAATAAATATCGATATAAAAGCATGATGAAAAATGGACGTATCAAGGAGTCAATCGGCTTGGATGGAACAGCCGATCGAAACAAGGTCTGACGGACCACAGAACGGAGGAACGGGCCGTGTGTTCGACCTCCTACGGTCGAAACGGGATCCTGCTCACTGGGAGGGCTGTGGCGTACCACAAAACGGAGGAAACAGACTTCTCTTTGACCTCCTACGGTCGAAACAGGGTCCTGTTGATCGGGAGGGGTGTGGCGTACCGCAAAACGGAGGAAACAGACTTGTTTTGGAGCGCTACGGTCGAAATGGGGTCCTGTTCATCGGGAAGGGTGTGGCATACCACAAAATGGGACTCCACGGGCTACTGTTCATCTCCACCGTCGACCTCCTCCAGCCTCCATGGGTTACTGTTCCTCCACCGTCGACCTCCTCCAGCCTCCACCTGCGACTATTCATCCACGGGCTCCTGTTCACCCAGCCTCCACCGTTCCTCCACCGGCTACTATTCAACTAGCCCTCTCCACGAGGTCTTGTTCAACCACCCCTCCATGGGCTACTGTTCATCCAACCCTCCACTGGCTACTGTTCAACCAGCCCTCCACGGAGTCCTGTTCATCCAGCCCTCCACGGGGTCCAATTCATCCACCCCAACCAGCCCGATCGGGGTCTTGTTCATCCATTGGCAACAACCTCTACTACCACGGGGTCCTGTTCATCCAACCCCCACTAGGAACTGTTCATCCAACCCCCCCCCCCCACGACGCTCACTGTTCATCAAGAGGCAGCAGGTTCGATCGGCTTCACTTAGCAGTAGTAGCAAAGGAAACGCTCGATCGGGCTCAGTTAATAGCCAGGGATGGATCGATCGCTCAGGTTTAGTAATGCATAGCCAACAGTGAAATCGCTCGGCTTTAGTAGGAGAACGCCTCGCTCGGGTTCAGTTAGAGCCCAACGCCTCGCACCCACGCGCGTACATGTACGAGAGAAATGTGCATCGCTCGGCCCCGACCACCCACCGTAACCGAGAACTCCCCGATATTTTCCTCGCCCTCGCTTCTACCACGTTTGTTTCGTCATGGGCGGTCCAAAGAATGTCATGCAGCTGCGTCTCCAGCCTGCCCAGGACAAAAGCCCATTTCCTGTCATGATTTTTTGTCATAGGAGTAGGAGCCCACCACATCTATGATGATACCGGGTTTTCTCACAATTATCATCATAGAAGTGTCATAAGCATGACAGAAAAAATTCTTTCGGCCCAAATGTCACAGATGTGTCTTTTTTTTATAGTGACATTCTCGCATGTTACATCTAATAACTATGCAATATAGCACTACTATTACTACACTCTAACAGAATAAATCATATGTGTTTTTAGTTTTATTAGATCTCATATTGTTACTTAATTATTCAATTTGCATTCATTAAAATTGCCTTTGAAATGTATGGCCAATATCATCTACCGCCTGGGAAAAATTCTGCCCTTTCCTGTTTAATCGGGTTTTTATCGAAACATCAAAACTATAGTAGTACTACAGTACAAGTAACAGTTCACTGGGCCGACGTTTCGTGTACTCCTCCGTCGTAAGAGTTGAGCGCTTGCTTTCATAAATGTTCTAGTCCCTTTCGTCGACATGTGGGGCATCAAGCTACCAGGTCCACGTGCCATAGCGAAATACAGTGCAGAGCAGCAGGGGTGAAGCACCCCAGTCATGGCGTCAGCGTAGTAATGAGCAATGAGGCGTCAAATCACAAAGTTGCACCTTTCCCGCAGTTAAGTTGGAGGGACGAAGTAATAATGCTAAAAAAGAAGTTGGAGGGACGAAGCAACCATCATTTTAGTTGTTGAATCCGCCTTCCCTCATCTTCTTCAAGTTAACCACGCGTTGCTTATGCCATTGTTCTGCCTCATGTGGGATGCAGATCGGCTTGGTAAATCACTAACACATGGGACCGCATGTTAGCAAACCACCAGGCCAACGTCCTCTAAAAATAAGAAACCTCCACTGCCATTCGCGCGCCAAAATCACCTCCTTTTCACTAATCTTGATACTATAATTTTTTAGATCAATATAATTGAGATTTGTATAGATAGCATACAGGAGCAAAACCAAGTGGGACGGTTAAGCGCATCCACAATGTGTAGCCAAATGTGAAAATATCTTTTGGCATCGATGGGAACCATTGTGGATGGTGCTGCCAAAGCTAAAAACATGGAACCAAAGCTCCCTAATTGATTGATTGAAGGAATAGAAAAATGCAACGTCTCTCCTCTTTCTCCCGTGCTTGGACGCATGTACAGTATAGAGCACAGAGTCTACTCCCCTGTTCCTTCTATCACAAATCACAAAGCAGTGAGGCATCAAATCACGAAGCACAGATGAAGTGACCATCATTGCACTCTTCGCTGACTTCGCTTCTCCATCGTCTTCTTCCAAGGACCACCTCACCGCACTAAGCAGGACGGACGACGCTATTGTCTAGTACTAGTACATTTACGCATCCTTTGGTTCAACGGACTTCCTGGATGCAAATAAGGTGGTTGTCTCGGCTAGCAGGCGGCACTTGCGAATGACTTACCGTGGTCTCCCTCAATGGTGTTCTCCACCGAACGCATTTCGCCAAACCACAATGTTCGAGATATCGTCGACGTCACCGCAATGGGGAAGGAAGTCTAATAGTTAGTACCTCCATTTTTTGTACACAAGGCCAGTATATCAAAATTACAATTTGCAGAAGGACATTAACACTAATCGAGGCAAAATTGGTGGGGTTCGCCTCGTACTAGCAACCAAGGACATTAATATACCTTTGCATGCAAGCGGAAGTGAGAAGGTTGGTTTGCATGGCGCTGCATTACTCAAGCGATGAGGAGTGAGATGGTTAGCTCTTTGAGCGTTGGAGAAAAATATGCATTAATTGACACGTCAAATGAGGATTTGTATCGATCAATCCCGCGAAGGAAAACCCTGCCTTGCATTGCCATACTTCGCCACACATTTTTTCCAAGCTTGCCTAAAGTTTTCAAAATGAAAAGGAGGTACACTTGCGCACGACTATTGCGGTTGCACCATACCCTCACACAGTCACTCCTGCACGCCGCAAACCCAACCAAGGGAATGCACCCTCATTGACACATGCTACCGCATGTGATCAAACCAAACTCAGCCATCCTTCCGCTGACACATAATTTTTGTTCATACAGTATGTTTATCCAACCGCATGTTGGGGAAGATCAGTACGGCCCGTGCGGTGGTCTATTGGGGAAGAAGAAGAGGTGAAGAAGAAGGGTTAGGAGACGTAGGATATTCATCCAACCGCCTAAAATGGTCGACTGACCCAAATGATGAAAGCCAGGCGACTTGCATAAATATATGTTTTTACACAGCAAAAGATCCCTAAAAACAACAACATGAAGAAAAACTATCACTGCTCGCGGAACAATACAACCTCGTCGTCTTTGGCTGCCGGCCCAAACCAGTCGTAGCTACCAACATGTGTCTCCGCACCATGGTTGTCCTCGGCCTCCAGCTACTCGTTCATGCGGAGCGTGTAGGAGCTCTACACGGATGAGAGCACCGCCCGGTTCAAGTCCAGGATGTCCGGTTCCGCCTGTAGGAGGGCCTCAATGGCAGCGACATCCGCGTGCTCCGCGTCGAGTTGAGCCTCCGCCGCTCGGTTCAACTCCAGGACATCTAATTCTGCCTGCAGGAGGGCCTTGATGGCAGCGGCATCTGCACGCTAGGCGTCGGGTTGAGCCTCCGCCGCCCGGTTCAAGTCCAGGACGTCCAGTTCTGCCTGCAGGAGGGCCTCGAGGGCAGCGGCATCCGCGCGCTCCGTGTCAAGTTGAGCCTCCGCAGCCTGGTTCACATCCACGACATCCGGTTCTGCCTGCGGGAGAGCCTCAATGGCAGCGGCATGCGCGCACTCCGCATTGAGTTGAGCCTGCTCCCGGTCCTCCTTTAGTATCGCCAAGTTGAACCACCGGTCCACCTGCACCATGGGGGGCCCGGACGCCAGCACGAAGTCGACGTCCATTGTCTCATACGCATCGGGGGTGTGACGCCCGGATATTTAAGCTGCAGTGAACCCAGCTAATGTTGCCACGTCACCTCGATTACTGTTGGTAAACTCACGTTAGATTGAAATTGGTTCGAATTCAAAAATTCAAAATCAGGCTAACGATAAAAGTTTTCAAACGTTGAAACAAAATGTTCAGAGTGTGCTGTTAAATGCCTAGGTAATTATAGTGCAGAAAACACCTTTTTTGAAAATGCCTAAATACATTAAAATGAAATAAAACAGAAAATAAATAAATAAAAAGAAAAGAACCAAAAAAAAGCAAAAGTGCCCCTAGCCCAACTGGGACAACTGGCTCAGCTGGCCACTTCCACCGGCCCGGTCGAACCGGCCTAGCGAGCGCCTACAGCCCCCTGGGGCGACCGAACCCTATCCGACAACCGCACATCCCCACTCCTCCCCCCACGTCTCTCTCCCCCTTCCCGATCCAGATCGGGATCGGGGGACGAAACCCCCATGGTGCCCCGACCCCGTCGACCATCTCCGCCGTCTCGACGCCGCGCGGAACGCCTTCGCCTCAGCCACCTCGTCATCAACCATGTCGCCGCCTCGCCGTCCTCTCCGTCGTCGCCTCGTCCCCGTCGTCCTCCCCACGCCCGCTGCCTAAATCCCTGCGCCCCCCGTGAGCTCACCCTCTCCTCTCTCCCTCGCGCTCATGGCCGCGGCCTCCTCCCCGCGGCTCCGCTGTCGCCGCCATGACCCTGCTGCTGCCCACTCACGCTGTCTCACGCCTGGTACCGCCCCGAGGCCGCGACCTCCACCATGCAGCCGCGCACTGCCCGCGCCACGCCCGCGTTGAACGCACCAGCAGGCCGCGCTCCCTGTGCTTCGCGTGTGACCGCGTCTCGTCTCAGTGCAGCCGCCGCGCTTGGCACCCGCCTGCCTTGCGCTGGCCACGGTCACTGCGACCTAGGGCCATCCCTTTCGCCGTGCCCAGCTCCCGTGGCCACCGCGCACTTCTCCGCACGCGCCCCCTACTCTTCCTCCTGCGCGCCCATGTCCGCCCGGCCACGCCACCAACCCCCGCCGTCGTGCGCCGCTGGTCCGTTCGCGCCGTCCCGCACCCAGTGACCACCGCCGCGGCGCCCGCCCGCCTTGCCTTGCTCCGCCCTGCCGCCCTCTTCCTCGCTGCTGCTTGCCTCATCTTTCCTTTGCATGCGCCGCCACTCCCTTTTGCTGCTACTCCTCGCCGCCCCACGCCCCCAATCGCCGGCGACCACTCGTGCGTCCGCCTGGTGCCGCTACTGCTGCATCGCTGCATTCCCTACTACCTCCCCACCGCGCGCGTCCGACCTGGTCTCGCCTCCTCATCGCCACAGCCTCGCCCCGTGGCCTCACCGGTGCCGGCGCCCATCCGCCCCCCTCCGTTCCACGCCTCGCCGGCCCCCGGGCGCCCTTTCGGGCGCCCATGCCCTGTAACCGCAGCGCCCCTGCGCCCGAATTGTCCGCGCCCGTTTTGGCCCCAAGGCCTTTGACAAGGGGGCCCCACCCCAAAACGTTTAATAAAAATAAATAAATAAAATAATACTAATAATAATAATTAACAATTAAAATAAATAAATAATTAATTGACTAAATAATTAACTTAATTAATTATGTTTAAATTAACTAATTATGACTAATTAACCTATTTAACAGTTGTCAATTAATTAAACAGTCAATGACATGTGGGACCCACACGTCAGGTTGACCAGTCAACGCCCCGTTGACTGCTGACGTCATGATGACGTCAGCAAACACTATTCTGGATAATGTTAAATTAAGTTAATTAAATAAATGCTAAAAATGATTTAAATCGTTTAAAATCAATATAAAATAAAACATAGCTCGGATGGAAAAAATTTGTACATGAAAGTTGCTCAGAACGACGAGACGAACCCGGATACGTAGCCCGTTCGTCCGCCACGCATCCCTAGCATAGTGAACACGCAACTTTCCCCCTTCGGTTCATCTGTCCGATAACGCGAAACACCGGGGATATTTTCCCCGATGTTTTCCTCCTTCGCCGGTATCACCTATCTCCGCGTCAGATTACCCCTGGCACCACGTATTGCCTAGTTATATTTTGTGTGATGCTTTGTTTGCTCCGTATTTACTGCTTCTTCCCACTCTTCTTCTCCGGTAGACCCCGAGACCGGCGCTGATGCCACCGAGTATGACTACGTCACCGACGACCCCTCCTTCTTGCCAGAGCAACCAGGCAAGCCCCCCCTTGATCACCAGATATCACATATTCCTCTCTCTACTGCTTGCATTAGAGTAGTGTAGCATGTTACAGCTTTCCGTTAATCCTATTCTGATGCATAGCCTGTCATTGTTGCTATAGTTATTGATACCGTACCTGCAATGCTAATTGCTTAGTATAAGATGCTAGTTTATCATCATTGGCCCTACATTCTTGTCAGTCTGCCATGCTATACTATCGGGTCGTGATCACTCAGGAGGTGATCACGGGTATATACTCATACATAATATATGATACTTGTGGTGACTAAAGACGGGTCGGCTCGTAGAGTACCCGCGAGTGATTCACGGATTGGGTCCGAAAGGACGTTTGTCCTGACGGCCCTCTAAGTGAATCTTTGTGGCGGAGCGACAGGGTAGGTTGAGACCGCCTAGGAGAGAGGTGGGCCTGGCCCTAGTCGGCGACCGCGGTTATTTCAAAATAACACGCTTAACGAGATCTGGGTATTTGATCTGAGTCTGGCCATTGGCCTATACGCACTAACCAACTACGCGTGGACAGTTATGGGCACTCCATGTCGTGGTATCAGCCGAAGCCTTCGTGACATCAACGACTGAGCGGCACATGCCCGGTTGGACTAGAACGCCTGCTCTTGTATAAGGGAGGCTAGGTCTGCTCGCCGGCCGCGTACGCAACATGCAGGTGTGCAATGGGCGATGGGCCCAGACCCCTGCGCCATAAGATTTAGACCAGCGTGCTGACCTCTCTGTTGTGCCTAGATAGGGTTGCGACATGTTGATCTTCCAAGGCCGGGCTTGACCCAGGAAAGTGTGTCCGGACAAAGGGGATCGAGCGTGTTGGGAAATGTGGTGCACCCCTGCAAGGAAGTTTATCTATTCGAATAGCCGTGTCCCTCGGTAAAAGGACGACCCATAGTTGTACCTTGATCTTATGACAACTAGAACCAGAAACTTAATAAAGCACACCCTTCCAAGTGCCAGATACAACCGGTGATCTCTCTCTCACAGGGCGACGAGGGGAGGATCACCGGGTAGGATTATGCTATGCGATGATACTTTGTGAACTTACCATCTACTCTCTTCTACTTGCTGCAAGATGGAGGTCGCCAGAAGCGTAGTCTTCGATAGGACTAGCTATGCCCCTCTTATTTCGGCATTCTGCATTTCAGTCCACATATGCTATCCCTTTTCCATTTGATATCAATGCATACATATGTAGTGTAGCTCTTTGCTTGCGAGTACTTTGGATGAGTACTCACGGTTGCTTTGCTCCCCTTTTCCCCCTTTCTATACCCGATTGCTGCGACCAGACGATGGAGTCCAGGAGCCAGACGCCACCGTCAATGACGACTCCTACTACACTGGAGGTGCCTACTACTACGTGCAGGCCGCTGACGACGACCAGGAGTAGTTTAGGAGGATCCCAGGCAGGAGGCCTACACCTCTTTCGACTTGTATCCCAGTTTGTGCTAGCCTTCTTAAGGCAAACTTGTTTAACTTATGTCTGTACTCAGATATTATTGCTTCTACTGACTCTTGTGTATTCGAGCTTATGTATTTGAGCCCTTGAAGCCCCTGGCTTGTATTATAAAGCTTGTATTATCTTAATTGGTGTATAGAGTTCTGTTGTGATATCTTCCCGTGAGTCCCTGATCTTGATCGTACATGTTTGCGTGTATGATTACTGTACGGTCAAATCAGGGGCGTCACAAGTTGGTATCAGAGCCAACTGCCTGTAGGAATCCCCCTTCCACACTCCTTGGCCGAAGTCGATTCTAGACATTATAAAACTTTTTACTAACATGGATGTGTGTCTTACAGGCCCACGTCACCATTGGGTGGTATTAGGATCTTTTATTCCTCATGTATACTCTGGGACGCTGATCTCTCTTTTATTTGGGTTAAAAGATTTTACTAACTCTAACTCTAGGTTCTCGTAAGTACTTCCTTTCGGAGAGCCCCTTATTACAGATGATCGCCTGCTGCACCAAAAGATTCAGAAGATACTCTCTATCCCGAGAACTTGTGCTCATTGAGTTTGCAATTCCCTTCCACCGTCAACCCCTATAGATAACTACATGCACTTGCCATTCTTACCTTAGTTCCCAGTTGATCTTGTTATTACAAGATACCCCAAAATTCCCTCTATTGTTTCGAGAATACTTTGTGCCTTCTGTCTTGCAGTTCTTTGCCGCCTGTATACACCTACAAATTAATCCTCACACTTATCAAGGATTTGTTTCTCCCCAGTTGCTCATGTGTTTCACAAAAGTCTTCGAAATCCTATTCGAACTTTAGAAAATCCTCAATAGCGTGTTGTTCTTGAAATACTTGTCTGCTTGCATTATGGTTGCGTTCCATATGGCTAGCAATATTCATAGTATCCCTTGCCATTATCATTTTGAGTCCCGGGATTCATCCTCCCGGCTCAGACGACATTTTAAACATGTGCTGGATCTCGACCAATCAAATTGCCATCGGTTGTACCCCTAAGACTACTCAACTTATCCATCCCTAATCAGAGCATTGCTTCTGATCCCTTGTCTTGGAATTCATAATTCCTTTGCAATTAAGCTTTGAGTTAGTCAGTTGTTTCTATAATCTGATCTCCTTGCATTCTTTCTTCCTATGGTTGAATATTGATGCTCGCATCAGATCCCTTGTGGACCACTGGATCCTTTGTTTGATTTTATCCGACAGTGTCCTTCATATTCAATCACTTTGGAAGCTCTTTCCCTGATACATAATGCCATTGGTAAATCCTCTTCTCTGATTTGACCAACCATGCTCTGCTATTGAGCTGGTGATACTTACTCTTGAAGCTTGTGGTATATGTTTCTAAGATGCCCCGATGGGTTGAACCTATACCTTGTCTAAAACCGTGTGAACCCAAAAGTTTTCACGAGTCATACTCTTATGGTGCTTCGCTAGATAAAATTTCAATCCAACAACTTCTTTGAAGACGAGAAGTGAATGAAGGATTATGCATTAAAGAAGTGGGAGTCGACCTTGAACTTTGTGTTCATGCCCATGGACCCGATGCGAAACTTATCTTGGAAGCTTCTTGCAAAATATTTAATCATTTGTGCAATTATTCTGGTGTCATTAAATTGGATCGCTTGCAGCTATGGTTCCGACCATATCGTTCTTCTTTGATCCCATTTCTCCGGCAAGTTTAAGCATTTGTCTTCTATGGATCAATACCCCAGTCCAACCTTTACTTTGAACTACCGTCGAGCATTACACTCTGGTATCTCGAGAATATCATGGAACCGCATAACTTCTTATGAGTTCTTCATCAAGTGCTACATTCCCATTGATTCCAATTTTTCCACGGGCTCTGAGTTATTAAACACTCAAAGACACCGATAACTGACTCAAGTCCGCACCGTGATTAATCAACTCTTGGGGTGATAAACTCGATCACGTCATTCCTAGCCTGCTTGGCTATACCCTTGTCATGCCAATTTTAACTGTGCTACCTGGTCCTTTTGCCCGGAGCAAAAATTTCGACGGTGAGCTAATCATACGTCGAACTTCCTCGTCATATCATTTCTCCTTGAACATCAAACCTGTTTTCGAGTTTATGTCGTATCCTTGGTTCCCATAACCTTTCGCTTCATCATCATTTGACTTGATGGCATCGCCGACGGATTACATCTTCATGAAATCTCTCGACAATTGTGTCGTGATCATCAGCAACATCCTAAGCTCTTCCAAGATATATATCGAATTCTTGGTGGGTAATACCATCCTTGCCCCTCGATGGTTCGTGTATCATCGACCACTTTATTGCCTTCCGTTCAACACAAACTTGTTCGTGTTTTGTGTTATACCTTAAGATCCTTGCTACCCAACAGTTGTTCTTCTTTACCTTGGAAGTATTACCATCTTTTATGTCAAGGAAGTCGTGAGAATTCCAGCACCTCTTAATAATTCTTGATATAGTAATACTTCTCGCTATCTCTGTTCATATCTTTGTCCCCGTGTTGTTTCTAACCGGGATACCAGCCATTTAACTATGATGTGTGAAGTCAAAACTTCTAGCAACCCTAGTGCTTGTAAGTTATTGGTCGATAGTTTCATTCTAAGTCTATTGCTTATTGAATCATCATTCAAACATTGATCATGCTACCCAATCTAGATTTCAGGGTGCACCTTTCTATCATTGTTAGAATTGTGTATGTTCTCCTCGCGCGTACATCATTATACCATTTGATATTTTGGGAAATCTTGATGAGTTGTCGCTAAGTTCATCAGTCACCTCCTCATCCTCTCCTTGGTTTAATGATGAACCCATGGTTCGGAACTTGCTTCCATAGTTCATTTCCCGAGAATCTTACAATGACATCTCGTCAATTTGTGTTGCACCTTTTCTTCTCAGACCTCCTGAGGTCGAGGTATTCTGACACCAATCAGATCTGAATCTCGGTCAGATATGATGGTTGGGACATATTTCCAAGAGTTATAACATTGGGCCTTATATGTCGGTAAGGTGATGTCATGCCTAGCACACCTGGCCGGAGGACCTATTGTTGTCAGTTTCCTATTTAGCAAGGTTAGACATTCTTCCATGAGGAAATCATAAGACTTATTCTATATGTTGTTCCTGATGAATCCTTTGTGTATCCAAGTTCGATCCTTGCTTGAAGACCATGTCAATGCTATCTAGAAGCATGTCTGTGGTACTCCGATTTTCAATAAGAACATTTGAACCACAATGCTAAACTTTTATTTATCAATTATCCAAACACCGCTGTATGGGTAATGTCATGAAATTTATCTCTCCCTACCTAAAGAGTTTTCTACATTATATCCTGTCATGGATATCATGCTCTGCTTGTCCCTGGGAAGGTTGTACCCCTGAAATATGTGTTTAAACACATTTTTCCTTTCCATTGTTCTGTTGTGCCTAGATAGGGTTGCGACATGTTGATCTTCCAAGGCCGGGCTTGACCCAGGAAAGTGTGTCCAGACAAAGGGGATCGAGCGTGTTGGGAAATGTGGTGCACCCCTGCAAGGAAGTTTATCTATTCGAATAGCCGTGTCCCTCGGTAAAAGGACGACCCGTAGTTGTACCTTGATCTTATGACAACTAGAACCAGAAACTTAATAAAGCACACCCTTCCAAGTGCCAGATACAACCGGTGATCTCTCTCTCACAGGGCGACGAGGGGAGGATCACCGGGTAGGATTATGCTATGCGATGATACTTTGTGAACTTACCATCTACTCTCTTCTACTTGCTGCAAGATGGAGGTCGCCAGAAGCGTAGTCTTCGATAGGACTAGCTATCCCCCTCTTATTTCGGCATTCTGCATTTCAGTCCACATATGCTATCCCTTTTCCATTTGATATCAATGCATACATATGTAGTGTAGCTCTTTGCTTGCGAGTACTTTGGATGAGTACTCACGGTTGCTTTGCTCCCCTTTTCCCCCTTTCTATACCCGATTGCTGCGACCAGACGATGGAGTCCAGGAGCCAGACGCCACCGTCAATGACGACTCCTACTACACTGGAGGTGCCTACTACTACATGCAGGCCGCTGACGACGACTAGGAGTAGTTTAGGAGGATCCCAGGCAGGAGGCCTACACCTCTTTCGACTTGTATCCCAGTTTGTGCTAGCCTTCTTAAGGCAAACTTGTTTAACTTATGTCTGTACTCAGATATTATTGCTTCTACTGACTCTTGTGTATTCGAGCTTATGTATTTGAGCCCTTGAATCCCCTGGCTTGTATTATAAAGCTTGTATTATCTTAATTGGTGTATAGAGTTGTGTTGTGATATCTTCCCGTGAGTCCCTGATCTTGATCGTACATGTTTGCATGTACGATTACTGTACGGTCAAATCAGGGGCGTCACAAGTTGGTATCAGAGCCAACTGCCTGTAGGAATCCCCCTTCCACACTCCTTGGCCGAAGTCGATTCTAGACATTATAAAACTTTTTACTAACATGGATGTGTGTCTTACGGGCCCACGTCACCATTGGGTGGTATTAGGATCTTTTATTCCTCATGTATACTCTGGGACGCTGATCTCTCTTTTATTTGGGTTAAAAGATTTTACTAACCCTAACTCTAGGTTCTCGTAAATACTTCCTTTCGGAGAGCCCCTTATTACAAATGATCGCCTGCTGCACCAGAAGATTCAGAAGATACTCTCTATCCCGAGAACTTGTGCTCATTGAGTTTGCAATTCCCTTCCACCGTCAACCCCTATAGATAACTACATGCACTTGCCATTCTTACCTTAGTTCCCAGTTGATCTTGTTATTACAAGATACCCCGAAATTCCCTCTATTGTTTCGAGAATACTTTGTGCCTTCTGTCTTGCAGTTCTTTGCCGCCTGAATACACCTACAAATTAATCCTCACACTTATCAAGGATTTGTTTCTCCCCAGTTGCTCATGTGTTTCACAAAAGTCTTCGAAATCCTATTCGAACTTTAGAAAATCCTCAACAGCGTGTTGTTCTTGAAATACTTGTCTGCTTGCATTATGGTTGCGTTCCATATGGCTAGCAATATTCATAGTATCCCTTGCCATTATCATTTTGAGTCCCGGGATTCATCCTCCCGGCTCAGACGACATTTTAAACATGTGCTGGATCTCGACCAATCAAATTGCCATCGGTTGTACCCCTAAGACTACTCAACGTATCCATCCCTAATCAGAGCATTGCTTCTGATCCCTTGTCTTGGAATTCATAATTCCTTTGCAATTAAGCTTTGAGTTAGTCAGTTGTTTCTATAATCTGATCTCCTTGCATTCTTTCTTCCTATGGTTGAATATTGATGCTCGCATCAGATCCCTTGTGGACCACCGGATCCTTTGTTGGATTTTATCCAACAGTGTCCTTCATATTCAATCACTTTGGAATCTCTTTCCCTGATACATAATGCCATTGGTAAATCCTCTTCTCTGATTTGACCAACCATGCTCTGCTATTGAGCTGGAGATACTTACTCTTGAAGCTTGTGGTATATGTTTCTAAGATGCCCCGATGGGTTGAACCTATACCTTCTCTAAAACCGAGTGAACCCAAAAGTTTTCACGAGTCATACTCTTATGGTGCTTCGCTAGATAAAATTTCAATCCAACAACTTCTTTGAAGACGAGAAGTGAATGAAGGATTATGCATTAAAGAAGTGGGAGTCGAGCTTGAACTTTGTGTTCATGCCCATGGACCCAATGCGAAACTTATCTTGGAAGCTTCTTGCAAAATATTTAATCATTTGTGCAATTATTCCGGTGTCATTAAATTGGATCGCTTGCAGCTATGGTTCCAACCATATCGTTCTTCTTTGATCCCATTTCTCCGGCAAGTTTAAGCATTTGTCTTCTATGGATCAATACCCCAGTCCAACCTTTACTTTGAACTACCGTCGAGCATTACACTCTGGTATCTCGAGAATATCATGGAACCGCATAACTTCTTATGAGTTCTTCATCAAGTGCTACATTCCCATTGATTCCAATTTTTCCACGGGCTCTGAGTTATTAAACACTCAAAAACACCGATAACTGACTCAAGTCCGCACCGTGATTAATCAACTCTTGGGGTGATAAACTCGATCACGTCATTCCTAGCCTGCTTGGCTATACCCTTGTCATGCCAATTTTAACTGTGCTACCTGGTCCTTTTGCCCGGAGCAAAAATTTCGACGGTGAGCTAATCTTACGTCGAACTTCCTCGTCATATCATTTCTCCTTGAACATCAAACCTGTTTTCGAGTTTATGTCGTACCCTTGGTTCCCATAACCTTTCGCTTCATCATCATTTGACTTGATGGCATCGACGACCGATTACATCTTCATGAAATCTCTCGACAATTGTGTCGTGATCATCAGCAACATCCTAAGCTCTTCCAAGATATATATCGAATTCTTGGTGGGTAATACCATCCTTGCCCCTCGATGGTTCGTGTATCATCGGCCACTTTATTGCCTTCCGTTCAACACAAACTTGTTCGTGTTTTGTGTTATACCTTAAGATCCTTGCTACCCAACAGTTGTTCTTCTTTACCTTGGAAGTATTACCATATTTTATGTCAAGAATGTCGTGAGAATTCCAACACCTCTTAATAATTCTTGATATAGTAATACTTCTCGCTATCTCTGTTCATATCTTTGTCCCCGTGTTGTTTCTAACCGGGATACCAGCCATTTAACTATGATGTGTGAAGTCAAAACTTCTAGCAACCCTAGTGCTTGTAAGCTATTGGTCGATAGTTTCATTCTAAGTCTATTGCTTATTGAATCATCATTCAAACATTGATCGTGCTACCCAATCTAGATTTCAGGGTGCACCTTTCTATCGTTGTCAAAATTGTGTATGTTCTCCTCGCGCGTACATCATTATACCATTTGATCTTTTGGGAAATCTTGATGAGTTGTCGCTAAGTTCATCAGTCACCTCCTCATCCTCTCCTTGGTTTAATGATGAACCCATGGTTCGGAACTTGCTTCCATAGTTCATTTCCCGAGAATCTTACAATGACATCTCGTTAATTTGTGTTGCACCTTTTCTTCTCAGACCTCCTGAGGTCGAGGTATTCTGACACCAATCAGATCTGAATCTCGATCAGATATGATGGTTGGGACATATTTCCAAGAGTTATAACATTGGGCCTTATATGTCGGTAAGGTGATGTCATGCCTAGCACACCTGGCTGGAGGACCTATTTTTGTCAGTTTCCTATTTAGCAAGGTTAGACATTCTTCCATGAGGAAATCGTAAGACTTATTCTATATGTTGTTCCTGATGAATCCTTTGTGTATCCAAGTTCGATCCTTGCTTGAAGACCATGTCAATTCTATCTAGAAGCATGTCTGTGGTACTCCGATTTTCAATAAGAACATTTGAACCACAATGCTAAACTTTTATTTATCAATTATCCAAACACCGTTGTATGGGTAATGTCATGAAATTTCTCTCTCCTTACCTAAAGAGTTTTCTACATTATATCCTGCCATGGATATCATGCTCTGCTTGTCCCTGGGAAGGTTGTACCCCTGAAATATGTGTTTAAACACATTTTTCCTTTCCATTGTTCTGTTTAACCTGATGATCACATTTTCCTTTCCTTTGGTTTGTTTGACCTTCCTGGTGTAATATATGATCTAAGGAGTAATATTCTCCTGCTTAGGTAAACTCCTCGGTGTACAATTCTGTGAGCAAGACCCTGTTACTATTGTTGATGACATTCCGGTAACCACCGATGCACGAGAACTTTGCCTATAGGTCCGCCTTGTTTCAACGAGAAGGAAAATGGTTCTCTTCGTCCCTCACCCTTGGTACCAATGATGTTGCCGACATAACCGACAGTCTGTTCTCTGACATGCCTGGTTTTCCAGATGCCTTGCTATCATGACCATGCAAGATGTTAGTGCCCTCCTACTTTAACCCACATGGTGGGCCCATAACCCATAGTTCCACAGGATCGAAACCTGACTCTCTTGTACAACCTTGACTCCGAAATATTCTTTGCACTTGGCTTCGCATGTAAATCACGAGCCACCTTCCGAGAGATGATCTATTCCCGATGCTCTGGACCCCTTCCTCACACTCTGTTCAGGTATCAATCGTGTGTCCATTCGTTGGAAACTTCCTATTGTACCTTGATACTTTGCTCTCGATGTTTTATTAAGTTTCAACTCGAGAGATACTTCTGCCTCATTCCCTGAAATTTTTCACCAGATAATTAACCATATAAGGGTCAGTTCTCCCGAAGTTACCCCTTACTCCCGCTCCAAAATCTCGGGATGAGATTTCTTGTAGTGGAGGAGAATTGTGATGCCCGAATATTTAAGCTACAGTGAACCCAGCTAATGTTGCCACGTCACCTGGATTACCCTTGGTAAACTCACGTTAGATTGAAACCAGTTCAAATTCAAAAATTCAAAATCAGGCTAAAGATAAAAGTTTTCAAATGTTGAAACAAAATGTTCGGAGTGTGCAGTTAAATGCCTAGGTAATTATAGTGCAAAAAACACCTTTTGTGAAAATGCCTAAATACATTAAAAAGAAATAAAACATAAAATAAATAAATAAAAAGAAAAGAACCAAAAAAGGAAAAGTGCCCCTGGCCCAACTGGGCCAACCGGCCCAGCTGACCACTTCCGCCGGCCCGGTCGAACCGGCCCAGCCAGCGCCTACAGCCCCCTGGGGCGACCGAACCCTATCCGACAACCGCACACCCCCACTCCGCCCCCACGTCTCTCTCCCCCTCCCCGATCCAGATCGGGATCGGGGGATGAAACCCGCACGGTGCCCCGACCCCATCGACCATCTCCGCCGCATCGACGCCACGCGGAATGCCTCCGCCTCGGCCACCTCATCATCGACCACGTCGCCGCCTCGCCGTCCTCTCCGTCGCCGCCTCGCCGTCCTCTCCGTCGCCGCCTCGTCCCGTCGTCCTCCCCACGCCCACTATCACCGCCATGACCCTGCTGCTGCCCCCTCGCCCTGTCTCACGCCTGCTGCCGCCCCGAGGCCGCGACCTCCACCCCGCAGCCGCGCGCTGTCCGCACGACGCCCGTGTCGAACGCACCAGCAGGCCGCGCTCCCTGTGCTTCGCGCGCATGCCGGGCCTCATCTCACTGCAGCCGCCGCGCTTCGCACCCGCCCCCCCTGCGCTGGCCACGGTCACCGTGACCCAGGGACCTCCCTTCCGCCGCGCCCAGCGCCCGTGGCGACCGCGCCCTTCTCCGCACATGCCCCCTACTCTTCCTCCCGCGCGCCCATGTCTGCCCGGCCGCGCCACCAACCCCCGCCGTCGTGCGCCGCTGGTCCGTTCGTGCCGTCTCGCACCTAGTGACCACCGCTGCGACGCCCGCCCGCCTTGCCTTGCTCCGCCCTGCCGCCCTCTTCCCCACTGGTGCTTGCCTCGTCTTTCCTTTGCACGCGCCGCCGCTCCCCTTTGCTGCTACTCCTCGCCGCCCCGCGCCCCCAATCGCCGGCGACCACCCGTGCGTCCGCCTGGTGCCGCTACTGCCGCGCCGCTACGTTGCCTTCTACCTCCCCACCGTGCGTGTCCGACCTGGTCTCCCCTCCTCATTGCCACGGCCTCGCCCCGCCGTGGCCTCACCGGCGCCGTGCCGGCGCCCATCCGCTCCCCCTCCATTCCACGCCTCGCCGGCCCCCGGGCGCCCTGTCGGGCGCCCATGCCCTATAACCACAGCGCCCCTGCGCCCGAATCGCCAGTGCCCGTTTGGCCCCAGGGCCTATGACAAGGGGCCCCACCCCAAAACGTTTAATAAAAATAAATAAATAATAAAAAATATAACAATAATTAATCATTAAAATAAATAATTAATTAATTGACTAAATAATTAACTTAGTTAATTCTATTTAAATTAACTAATTATGATTAATTAACCCAATGACTAATTAACCTATTTAACTACTGTTAATTAACTAAACAGTCAATGACATGTGGGACCCACACGTCAGGTTGACGAGTCAACGCCCTGTTGACTGCTGACGTCATGATGACGTCAGCAAACACTATTCTAGATAATGTTAAATTAAGTTAATTAAATAAATGCTAAAAATGATTTAAATCTTTTAAAATCAATATAAAATAAACCGTAGCTCGGATGGAAAAACTTTGTACATGAAAGTTGCTCAAAACGACGAGACGAACCCGGATACGTAGCCTGTTCGTCCGCCACGCATCCCTAGCATAGTGAACACGCAACTTTCCCCCTCCAGTTCATCTCTCCGAAAACGCGAAACACCAGGGATATTTTCTTGGATGTTTTCCTCCTTCGCCGGTATCACCTATCTCCGCGTCAGGTTACCCCTGGCACCATGTATTGCCTTGTTATATTTTGTGTGAAGCTTTGTTTGCTTCGTATTTATTGTTTCTTCCCCCTCTTCTTCTCCGGTAGTCCCCGAGACCAGGGCTGATGCCACCGAGTACGACTACGTCACCGACGACCCCTCCTTCTTGCCAGAGCAACCAGGCAAGCCCCCCCCCCCCCCTTGATCACCAGATATCGCCTATTCCTCTCTCTGCTGCTTGCGTTAGAGTAGTGTAGCATGTTACTGCTTTCCGTTAATCCTATTCTGATGCATAGCCTGTCATTGTTGCTATAGTTATTGATACCTTTCCTGCAATCCTAATTGCTTAGTATAGGATGCTAGTTTATCATCATTGGCCCTACATTCTTGCCTGTCTACCATGCTTACTATTGGGCCGTGATCACTCAGGAGGTGATCACGGGTAGAGTACCCGCGAGTGATTCATGGATTGGGTCCGAAAGGACGTTTGTCCTGATGGGCCTCTGAGTGAATCTTTGTGGCGGAGCGACAGGGTAGGTTGAGACCGCCTAGGAGAGAGGTGGGCCTGGCCGTGGTCGGCAACCACGGTTATTTCAAAATAACACACTTAACGAGATCTGGGCATTTGATCTGAGTCTGGCCATTGGCCTATACGCACTAACCAACTACGCAGGGACAGTTATGGGCACTCGACGTCGTGGTATCAGCCAAAGCCTTCGTGACGTCAGCGACTGAGCGGCGCGCGCCGGGTTGGACTGGAACGCCTGCTCTTGTATAAGGGAGGCTAGGTCTGCTTGCCGGCCGCGTACGCAACGTGCAGGTGTGCAATGGGGGATGGTCCTAGACCCCTGCGCCATAGGATTTAGACCGGCGTGCTGACCTCTCTGTTGTGCCTAGATAGGGCCACGACGTGTTGATCTTCCGAGGCCGGGCATGACCCAGGAAAGTGTGTCCGGACAAAGGGGATCGCGCATGTTGGGAAATGTGGTGCACCCCTGCAGGGAAGTTTATCTATTCGAATAGCCGTGTCCCTCGGTAAAAGGATGACCCGGAGTTTTACCTTGACCTTATGACAACTAGAACCAGATACTTAATAAACCACACCCTTCCAAGTGCCAGATACAACCGGTGATCGCTCTCACACAGGGCGACGAGGGGAGGATCACCAGGTAGGATTATGCTATGTGATGATACTTGGTGAACTTACCATCTAATCTCTTCTACTTGCTGCAAGATGGAGGTCGCTAGAAGCGTAGTCTTTGATAGGACTAGCTATCCCCCTCTTATTTCGGCATTCTGTAGTTCAGTCCACATATGCTATCCCTTTTCCATTTGATACCAATGCATACATATGTGGTGTAGCTCTTTGCTTGCGAGTAATTTGGATGAGTACTCATGGTTGCTTTGCTCCCCTTTCCCCCCTTTCTATACCCGATTGATGCGACCAGATGATGGAGTCCAGGAGCCAGACGCCACCATCGATGACGACCCCTACTACACTGGAGGTGCCTACTACTACGTGCAGGCCGCTGACGACGACCAGGAGTAGTTTAGGAGGATCCCAGGCAGGAGGCCTACGCCTCTTTCGACTTGTATCCCAGTTTGTGCTAGCCTTCTTAAGGCAAACTTGTTTAACTTATGTCTCTACTCAGATATTATTGCTTCCGCTGACTCTTGTGTATTCGAGCTTATGTATTCGAGCCCTTGATGCCCCTGCCTTGTATTATAAAGCTTGTATTATCTTAAGTGGTGTCTAGAGTTGTGTTGTGATATGTTCCCGTGAGTCCCTGATCTTGATCGTACACGTTTGCGTGTATGATTACTGTACGGTCAAATCGGGGGCGTCACAGGTGGCCTTCTGCGCGCGATCTCCGCCATGAACATTGGATTGGCTTCCTCCTCCTCGGAGCTTGGCTCCAGAGAACTCAGGGATTGGCTCGCCACAAAGCGAGCTTGGGAACGAAGGTCTGTGGCGCCGACCGCCACCGCAATTTCTGCGCGGTGCTCCGGCGTCAGCATCTTGTAGTATGTGATCTTGCAGCGCACCATGGCTTTCCGCCGAACTAGGGGATGCTAGATGCGGGCTAGGGGATCGAGAGGTGGGGAAATGGTCTAGAGAGGAGGTGTGGTTTTGGGGCTGTGGCTGGCGTAGGCCGAGCAGCGAAGGTTCTAGTATGAATAGTGGTTCTCGTGACGACCGATCGATCGGTTTTGACTGTACACTGCTCTTGTTGCATTCGCGTTGCACCCCGGCACGCTGGACCCTCCACATTGCTGACTGAATGGAACGCCCTTTGTCGTGGGTTTTCACTCGCTTGTGGGACCGCAGTTGAGAGCAAACCGACGACCCTCCCCCTCCCCCGCCCGCGTCATTTATACTACTACTCCCTCCATTTTATGTAGAGGAAATAAAAACAGAGGGAGTATACTACGGATGAGGATCCCCAGACGTGGCGGAACCCATTGAGTAACTGACATGCGGGGCCTAGCAATTAGGTTAGCCAGTCAATGACCGAAAGGTAGGGTAAGGCAGGGATACCTACATCAGAGGAGCCACTTCCACTACTACTCCCTCCTTCCATCTATACAGGGCCTAATGCGTTTTTTGAGGCTAACTTTGACCAAATGTTAGAGTAATAATATATTACATGCAACTTACACAAAGCATATGGTCAAATTCGTATGTGAAAGGATCCTCCAATGATATAATTTGTACATTATACATCTCATGTACTATTAATCTTGTCAATAGTCAAAGGCGGTTTTGTAAAATGCATGAGAGCATGGTTAATGATGTAGCCGGCTATTGTCTATAAAGAGATGCCACCTCACTTAGAGCCATCATAAAATATACTCATATAAGTAATAGGTTGGCTCTTAGAATGGCTATTAGGTTAGCTCTAAGCATTTAATATTTGCTTGAGCAAGGTATATGATTGGAAGAGAGTTGCATGCATACTATTTTTTTCTTTATCTATCTGTTATAGCCAGGCTGTAGAATAAGAGCCCACTTCACTCTCTCTCCTCTATTCTCAGACTAGCCATAGTGGGAGTAACTTCAGCAGCAACATCGAGTCCAACTCACAAAATCTGGTTATGTGGCAACGAGTTAATGAGGAGAGAGGTAGTTTGAGTAACTTAGCTAGTTACCATAGCATCACATGTCCCAATGCAATATGAGTCTATAACCTAATAAATGAAGCTTTGCATGACACAACACTTATGTTACTATCCACTATGAAGGTAGTAACATAGTCTAGGGCTATGTGTATGTTACTAGTATATGTGTATGTCATTGTGTCTAGTATCACTCCTCCAAGTAGGATTTTAATGACATGGCAAGTCTTATAGCGTGCTGACTAGGCATTATTAGACTTGCTCCTAGGCCCTATATAAATTGAAGGAGGGAGTACTATGAGCACTTCATACTCTACTATAGATGTTGTCAGTACTCCACTAGTACTATTGGACAAAGAGCTTAAAAAAGTTACTATTGGACTGGCTATACGTGGAGAAATCCTAGTAGGAAGAGCATGTGCAAGAACAAGCACATTCACGTGTTTGAAAACAAATTGGAAACCATCTCTGTTGAATACAAATCTAGGAGTACATACGAATCTAACAATATTGATCGGGCGTTGTTGAATGTTGATACTTTTTTCTGTAAGTTCGATTAAAGTAGAGATACTTTGACTACACATAAAACTTATATGTAACCTAGAAAGGATTGGAGGGAGTATATTGTACGCTCAAAGGAGAAATGAACATTGAATACCCTTTATATATGATTTGCGGATGCTATGATCACCATTTCAAAAAAAATTGAATCCACCTTAGGTATCACACATGCACCCACTCGTTCTCTCTCAGTTTCATCTCGGGGTCCGGAGATCGATTGAAAGAGGACTCGGGTGGGTACAATACGTTCATTTCGCTTATGACTCCCTCTGATCCCCACAGACCCCCCCTCCCCCCCCCCCCCCCCGTGGGTCATTTCTATCATAGAAACATACCAAACATTTATCTCATTGCATGACACGCAATTGATCTCTCAACATCAATCAATCTCATCAAGATGTGTCGGGGCATGAATCGAATGGGATGTCAAAACTAAGACAGGAAGCGACACATAGTGGAGGTAAAGTGAAACTTTAAACGAATCGTTTGTTTGTATGTATGTCGGACAAATTACAACATTGGACATACAAGCATGGTCTAGGCCCACATGCAAATGATACTCAGTGGAATGTTCAAATGAGGCATGCGGGAGGATGGACTCGACTAGAGGGAGGCATGATTGATGGAGAATAGGGTTGGAGAGGAATGAGCAATATGCAACGCCACATGATTATACTTGAACGGCTCAAATAAACAATAAGTTGTCTCGTTTTCCCTTCCGGCATGGTCACGGAGTAAGATACTCCCTCCGTTTTTATTTACTCTGCATATTAGGTTTGACTGAAGTCAAACTTCATAAAATTTGACCAAATTTATAGAAAAATATGAACATTTACAATAGCAAATCTATATGATGTGAAAGTATATTAAATAATGAATCTAATGGTATTGATTTGTTATTGTATATGTTATTATTTCTGTCTATAAACTTTGTAAAAGTTTAGAAAGTTTGACTTTGCGCAAAGCTAAAATGTGGAGTAAATAAAAACAGAGGGAGTACGCAGGGACTAGTATAGTTACTACTGTTGAAACATGGTAAGTTGGGCCCCTAAATGATGGCACGGACCGGGCACACCACAATTATTCCTTCAAATAGTCAGACACCTACATTAGCACACCATCCGACTATTTAATCAGGTGTTACGCTTCACTAGTTAAAAAGGAAAAGGGTGGTACCATACCCAAAACCACCACACTTGGGGCTAGGGTAACAATTTGGTACTATACCACATTTGAACTAGGGGACAAAAACCACCTGTTCTATGCCAAATGCGCAATGCGGAGCACTGACGCTCCAATTTGGCCGGCAAAACAGGGAAACCAACATGTGGGGCACACTTGTCGGGACGACGTGGTGCAAACTAGTCCAATGGAGGAGCTGGCCCACGACCTCCTCGCCATCGGCAATCCTTCATGTGGGTCGTGCGGGCCAGCAACGTGGCGCAGATCCCGCACCGCCTCTGGACATGGCGACCGCGGTAAGCGACAGGCTCATCGTTGCTGGACACGGCCGGCTTCAGTGTGCCGTGGGTGGTGTTAGCGATGTGGCACGACCAGCAGATCAACACCTAGCACATCGAGGATGCATGGGGCTTCAAAGTGCGCGCACGTGTCGTGATGCGTCTGCGGAGTGGTGTAGCGCGGCCAACTGCATCCCCAGGACCTGAGACCATGTAGGGTCGTCTTGCTTTTTCAATGACATGTGGGGATCACATGTGAGAAAAGGGCATCTCCAACGTTGCCATGACCGTAGCTGACTACCCTGGCACACCAAAAACCCTTGTCCCTCGCGCCGTCGCGCGGTGCGTTCTGAGTCGGCGCCAGCTGCCCACATTCATGTCATCCGTCCGTATGCTGTCATTAAGAGGCTCGGAGCCCGAGAAACCAACTCCGTTGACTTAATGACGCACCCGGACGCTTGGCCTCACCGGAATGCGCTACTTAAAGTGGCAACACCCAGCTAAACTCCACACCATAGCACATCGTCCTGCTACCTGGCACCACATCCGCCATGACCGCGAGCGCGAACGCTCTGCGGGAGAGCTTGTCTTCGGGGATGAAGCTCGAGGTCGCCGCCCTCGCTCAAGTCGCCGCTCGCGACGCAATAGCGGTGTAGCCGGACGCGGAGGTGACCGCACAAGCGATGGCCATGCTGGCGGTTGACAACGGGAGCATCGTCATCCATGCGTCATACTTGCTGCCGTCCCATGTCCGACACTAATGTCGGGGACTCCTCCAAGGATGAGTAGGGCATGGGAGGCGGCAGGGCATGGTGTGCCAACTGGCCGATCCGTCTCCCGTGTTCTACTCTTCCTTGCTGGAGACCGGACCTTCACTTCACGGGTCTTGAACCCCGCTCCGTACATGGAGATCGCAGATGGAGGACGTCGATCGCCGCAGTAGAATAGGTTTAGGGTCGTGTTTCTTTTTTTTGTCCTATAAAAGTTCGAAATGTAATGAAAATATGTCGTGCTTGCATTAATATCGTCCGGTGTATATGAACTTTCACAATAATAGTAAGATATATTGTAGGAGTATATGGAATGATGATTTGTTTTTGTGTGTATAAACTTAGAAGGTTTGACCCAAGACAAAGCTAACATGCGAAGGAAATAAACACATAGGGTCTGCATACACAATTTATATTACGCACTCCAATAGTATGTCCACTACACATTCACGCATTTCACATCTTTCTACATCTATGGGAACCTACGAAAGGGTTAACATAAATTGCCTCTCTCTCCCCCCTAATTTTCATGGCGGTGGGCCCCTCCCTCCTCCTAATCTATAACCAACAGGTCACACGTTTCAAATTTTGTTAATTACGTAACCGGGATTACGTAGGTGTAGCATTACTCATCCTAAAAAACCAATTAAGCCAACCACCCAGCATATCACGCGGGAAAAGACCCGGTCGCGCCGTTTTAGTCGGGATTACTGAATTACTAGTAGTAGTATCGATGGATCGCGCGAAGCACCAAGTTTTTTTGAGGGGCGAAGCACCAAGTTTAAAAGGAAAAAGGCGGTACACTCACATCACCCCTGTCGCGGGCACATTGCACCCCACACACGGTCGGTCCTGCACACGGCTCACGCGAACGGATCGCGCTTCGGCTTGCCTCTTCACTGACACGTGGGATTGCACTTGGAGAAACCGACCATGCACCAAACACCCCCACCCACCACACAACCCCCCCCCCCCCAAAAATTCCCCCAAATCCCAAATTCAACCACCCTTCAGCCAACTAGCCAATAATATTCCCCAAACCCCCCTCCCCAACCCCCTCCACTCTATTCGCTCTGCCAAAGTCGCCCTCCCCACCGCGCTGATACATCGGCACCGCGGTTCGTCGAGGGGATGCACGGCGGTCCTCTTGCTCCCACAGTACGCTCTCATAGACGGCCGTCCTCTAGCCGCGCCGCCACCGCTGGCGACGTTCTTGTGGAGACGCACGGCGGTCAGCGCCGCCATCGCTGACGACGTTCATGTGGAGATGCACGGCAGTCAGCTTCTCCCACAATACGCGCTTTCTAGACTAAGGCCCCGTGCATGTTGGTGTAGCGCTGAATGTTAGCTGATAGACGCTGTTAATCTGACTGTTTGCTAAAGTAGTTTAGAGTCAATATGCTCTGCTTAAGAAGCTCCGTTGCCCTGTTCTGCACTCAATCTCCTTAGCTGAGATGGCATGCCAAGCCCGATTAGTTGCTAAAATATCCTGCCATATATTTATGTTAGGTGAAATAGGTCTACACCGTTTTATACTCAATCTTTGTTGCAGAGATGGCCTTCGATAGTCCGATAGCTATGTGCTCGGCCTCATTGACTGCTGAAACAGCCTGCCATAATTTAGCACTCAAATTTGTTTGTTGAATTAGCTTTACATATATTTTGTTACTTAGATCTGCTTGTCCAAATATCTTGCCAGAGGTTTAGACATCGACCTAGATATTTTTTCTGGACTTCATAAAAAAGCATATATGTTTTTCCTTTAATATGTAGTAGAAGAACTAATTTGTATGTCTAGCAGATGGACATGACTTGGATAACTTCTGCTCAAAGATTCTCGGTTGCATATGTCGAGGGGTTTGAAAACTTCATGAACTTTATCAAAGCTGAGTACAGTGGTCCGATATCAGATGTGCTCTGCCCGTGTAGCAGTTGTATGAATTCAGTTACAAGACCCCAGTCAACTGTGCAAAATCATCTAGACTTGTATGGGATGTCGGTCACATATACTAGGTGAGTTCACAATGGTGAAGCTGTGAACGTCAATGTTACTGACTATGTGGCAGTAGTAGATTACCATCTTGAGCTGCCTGATGCTCAGGTGGAAGAGGAGGAGGTGGTGGTGGTGGCGGAGCCAGTGAGTTTGACCAAATTGAAACAATGCTACAATAAGCTCATGAATTTCATGAACTTTCACGTGTAGAAGAAAAATGGTGGGCCCACATGTTGGAACAATGCAACATGGCTGTCACCCCAGGAAATAAGATGTCAGTATTCTTAGCTATGGTCACCTTTCTTCAGGTGAAGACATCTGAGCAGATGACCAACAAATCATTCGATGCGATGTTGGCTGGTTTCCGCAAATCTTTCCCAGATGTGTCTGAGCTGCCACACACCTATAGTAAAATCTAGAATTTCCTTCGTGCAGTTGGAATTGGATATGATATGATCCATGTTAGTAAGAATAATTGTGTTCTATTCCGGAAGGATTATGCCAACTTAAGTGAATGCCCAAAATGCAAATCATCAAGATGGAAAGATGGCGATGTTGTGAAGAGGATTCTTCATAATGTTCAGAGGCATTTTCCAATTATACCAAGATAGCAGAGGTTGTTTCATGATGTTGAAACAAGATAGGATGTGTTGTGGCATTCTAGGAACCAGGAGTACAGATATCAGAACATAATGAGCCATCCATCTCATGGTAGTTAGTAGAAAAGCTTCAATCAAAAACACAAAAAGTGTGCTGCTGACCCGAGAAACATTACAATTGGCTTAGCTTCAGATGGATTTAACCCATTTGGCCACCAGAGCGCCACATATAGCATGTGGCCAGTTCTTGTTATCCCTTACAACATGCCTCCAAATGTCTGCACCAAAGAACCAAACTACATGATGGCCTTGCTCATCCTAGGTCCAAAAAGTCCTGGAAACGATTTTGATTTATTCATGGAGCCTCTTGTGGAGGAACTTCAACAGCTATGGAGGGGTGTTCTCACTCAAGACATATATAGCAACCCACGAGCTGATTTCTTTCTGCGTGCTGTTATAATTTGGTGCATCCATGATTATTCGGCTTTGGACAGTGTCGTGGTTTTGTCACGGCAGATGTCCTTGTGAAAGTACTTAGTCGTGGAGCCATCGCTACGGGTTAGCTTAAAGGGGTTAAAGCGGACAAGGGACATGAGAGTTTTATACTGGTTCGGCTCCTTACGATGAAGGTAAAAGCCTACTCCAGTTGTGATGGAATTACTAGGGTTTCGATGACAAGGGAGCGAATCCGCTTCGCCTGGTTCTCGAGTTGTTGTGTGTTGTCCCTAAACTGCCGCCGGGTCGTCCCTTTATATACATAGGTCGACGCCTGTCGGCTTACAGAGTCCCGAGGCTGGATCATCAACGTGTCCAACTCGGTCTCTATTCCTCCTATCTTACAATACAAGTTACATGATAATGTTGGTTTATGTCTACATGCCTTAACCCGCCTTTGGGCCTTGGGCCTTCATAAAGCACCACCATCCTTTATCTTGCTGGGCTTCTAATCATCATAGAGTTAACCCGTCCACTCCTGGCCGGTTTATGTCCAGTAATAATATCCCCAACATTAGGCCCATATTGATTTGAACTTGTTCATGTCAATATTCAACACTAAGAAAAATTCCTCTCCTTGCGCCTTCACATAGATCTTGTAAACTGCCCTGACGTCATCCTCCAGATTTGTAGTAAACCGTCGTGACATCACCTGTTCATTTAAAGCTGAAGATACCCCTTTTATTAATGAGCATTCGACAATCGAGGCAACAATCTCGTTATCTATCCATTTTTTGGGCTCCTCGATTCCCGCGCCTGTCGCTTATCTCTTTACCCTTATAAATAGAGGCGGAGAATCCCCTTATTTTCTTTCCGTTGCCTCTTCATCCCGTCTTCTTCCTCGCAACGTTTCCGCACCCGAGCGCCGCCGCCATCGTCAAGCCTCGCCTCTGCCTCACCATCGGCTGCTGCATCAACTTGTTCGTACCAGAGCACCGCAGTGCACTTACGCTACTTCCGCGGCCGCAGTAAGTCCTTCCCTCCTTCCTCTCTAGATCCATTTTTAGGTTTCCTGCAGGTTCTTGGCGTTCCTCTCTCGTTCTTCATCAGTCCCTAGACAGTAGACCTTAGGCTTGATATGCTCCGTGTGATAGCTCTAGTGCTCCCTTTCTTGGTTGCCAAATCAAGCCTTTGTACACATAAGAACTTCGATCTGTACCTTAATGAACTGCTCCAGGACCAACCTTTTTTGGGTCTAAATCTTTTTCTTTTCCTGACTTGTAGTAGATCCAAAACGCGAACGTGATTCTGTGAAACCTGTTTTTCTTCACTTAGCCATTTTTGCTTCTTCAGATCTGTACCTTCTTTACCTACACAGGCGGTTTATCTCTGTAGAAAATAATCTGTCATATGCCATTAGTCCCCTTGTAAACCGTTCATCGCTTTACTACTTATCAACACTCTGTCGTAGGCGGTTTATGACTTCCTCCGGTTTACAAATTTTACATGCTTGAATTCCTTTTTCCTCAACCTGTTGTACCTTATGCACTATCATTAATGAATCATAAACCGACATTATTCCTTTCCAGCTCTTCTCTTGCAATGGCCAAACAATTCTATTCCTATAACTGGGCCCCTTCCCGGGTTGCTGAGGAGGAACTGAACGGATGTGTTAAAATTGGTACCTTACCGAAGAAGAATGAAATCCGGTGGCGAGTTCCTGGTCCAGAAAATCCTCCTACCCGGAGAGATGGTGAAGTAGTAGTATTTGCTGATCATATGGGCCGTGGTTTTAAACCGCCTGGATCCACGTTTTTATTGGATGTACTTGCCAGCTTTTAGATCCACCCTCAAGATATTGGACCCAACTCTGTATCCAATATCTGCAACTTTCAAGTGTTCAGCACAACGAACCAGGAAATCGGACTATAAGGCTTTATCACTCTCACTTACCCATAGAAGTCTACAATTTTAAATTTTGGCGAAGCCCCTAGTATTCGGAAGGCCGAATTTGGGGCACTAGATACGCCTAAGTCGGGCAAGGCCGACTCCTCGCCTGAAGTGGAAAAAGTCTTTAAGGACTTGTGACCTCTCGAACAGCGACCAACTCTCGCCTTATCATGACAGTCAGCTTTCGGCTTTCTCTACTGAGGTGCTCATCCGGAAGAACTGGGACACAATCGCAGTAGTTCTCCCAGCACTATCTTAGCCGATATAGCGGAACGTAAGGTACCAAAACATGGGAGCCGAGCAAACCCAACTATTGACCCAAGACATGATTCGGAGCTGATGCATATAATCCTATAAGTTCGGGGTGCCGCACTATCGAAAGTGTTCGGACTTCTCACACCGTATTATGGGGTAAAAGAAAGCCGCTGGCGTACTGACCATACCAGAATGTACGGGTGCAAGTTCTCGTAAATGAACATATAAGAAAAAAAGGATGGATAATGCAATAATAGACTAATGCTATGCATTGTTATTTAAATAATACGTCGAAGCGTTCTGATACAAGTAGTGCAATAAGCAAAAAAATAGGACTATTTGACATGTCCTATCCAAGGGCAAGCTGGGTATGGGTAGTAAAAGTGGGTATATCGATTGTTATTAGAGACCACCTTGGGGTTCCCTTGTATGTCTTAGCTTTTTGCCTCCTTGGTTGTTCCTTCCCGTAATGTGTCCGGCAATCATACTTTCGAAAAGGGCTTCCAGAGAGTAAGGTCCTAAAAGAGAAAAATGATAAAGGTATGCAGCCCCTAGGGTGGTTAAGCCGCATTGCGGGACGTGCCCTGATCATGCCCCCGCCTATGCCCATGGTATTTTCGGTGCGTAATTATGTACGCGCGGCACGGATTTCGTCGCTTGACTGGGACAGGGACGGGGGCCGAATTGCTAGGCGAGCTCTAAACATGCCAGGCGATCCTGTTGCAGGTTACTCCGGACTCGCTTGACGGTGTCCGGGGGCTGTATCGCCGAATTGGCAGTTTGCCTTAGAAGGCTGCTTTGTGCTTCTGCTGCGAGGGCCGCAGTGTGCTCTTCCATGCGGAGCGAGCGTTCTGTGTTTCCATTGACTGTTATGACCCCCCCTATTTCCTGGCATCTTGAGCTTGAGGTATGCGTAATGCGGTACCGCATTGAATTTTGCAAACGCGGTTCGCCCGAGCAGTGCGTTATAGCCACTGTGGAACGGGACGATATCGAAGATTAACTCCTCGCTTCGGAAGTTGTCCGGAGACCCGAAGACCACTTCCAGTGTGATTGAGCCCGTGCAATGGGCCTCTAGACCTGGGATGACACCCTTAAAGCTCGTTTTGGTGGGTTTGATCCTCGAGGGATCTATACCCATTTTGCGCACTATATCCTGATAGAGCAGGTTCAGGCTGCTGCCGCCGTCCATAAGGACTCGAGTGATGTGAAATCCATCGATGATGGGGTCTAGGACCAATGCAGCGGATCCGCCATGACGGATACTAGTGGAGTGGTCACTGCGATCGAAGGTGATCGGACAAGAGGACCATGGGTTGAACTTTGGGGCGACGGGCTCTATCGCATAGACGTCCCTTAGTGCACGCTTCCGTTCCCTTTTGGGAATGTGGGTTGCGTATATCATGTTCACCATGTTCACTTGTGGGGGGAACCTCTTCTATCCTCCCGTGTTCGGCGGCCGGGGCTCCTCCTCGTCATCACTATGCAGCCCCTTGTCCTTGTTTTCGGCATTCAATTTGCCGGCCTGCCTGAACACCCAACATTCTCTGTTGGTGTGATTGGCTGGCTTATCGGGGGTGCCGTGGATTTGACACGAGTGATCAAGTATGTGATCCAAACTGGACGGGCCCGGAGTACTTCTTTTGAATTGCTTTTTCCGCTGACCAGATCTAGGGCCTCTGAATCCGGCATTAACTGCCGTATCATCGGCGTTATCGCCATTCTTGCGGCGCTTGTGTCTGTTACGATGTGGTCTGCCGTTGGCATATTTGGTATCCGAAGTGCCCGAATTCCTTGATGTGTTGTTGCTGCGAGCCAGCCAGCTATCCTCGCCCGCGCAAAAGCGGGTCATGAGTGTCGTGTGGGCTACCATAGACTTTGGCTTCTCCTGGCCGAGGTGCCGGGTGAGCCACTCGTCACGGATGTTATGCTTGAATGCCGCTAAGGCCTCTGCATCCGGACAGTCAACAATTTGGTTTTTCTTAGTTAGGAACCGTGTCCAGAATTGCCTGGCCGATTCCCCTGGCTGCTAAGTTATATGGCTCAAGTCATCAGCATCCGGTGGTCGCACATAAGTGCCCTGGAAGTTGTCAAGGAATGCGTCTTCCAAATCCTCCCAACTGCCGACGGAGTCTGCCGGCAAGCTATTCAGCCAATGCCGAGATGGTCCTTTGAGTTTTAGTGGGAGGTACTTGATGGCATGCAGATCATCACCGCGATCCATGTGGATGTGGAGGAGGAAATCCTCAATCCATACAGCGGGATCTGTTGTACCATCATACGATTCGATATTTACGGGATTAAAACCCTCCGGGAATTCGTGATCCATAACTTCATCAGTGAAGCATAGGGGGTGTGCGGCACCTCTGTGCCGGGAAATATCACGACGCAGTTCATATGAGTCTTGTCTGCTGTATTTGGCCCGGCCGGATTTAATTTTAGTGTATTCGGTGTGACGGTCATTGTCCCGCGTTGGCGCGCGCCCCCGTGACCCGTATATCGACCTTGCATGTTTTGCCCTGCTTTTGAATACGTCTCGCAGGTCCCGTGTGTTGCCCCGGGCCTTGGTATTTTTGTGGCGGTGGGGTGCAGGCTGAACTTTAGGCTGAAACGCCTCTCTGGCTCGGCCACGAGGTGGCCGGTCAGCCGCATCGTACACTGGTGATCTAGGTTTCAATGCTTCCTCCTCGAGTCGGGGTAGCGACCTGCACTTTGGTTAACTCTTGGAGGGGCGCTCGAGTTCGTATTCGTCGGCCGCAAGGACTTTGGTCCATCTGTCTGCTAGCAAATCTTGATCATCTCAAAGCTATTGTTGCTTTTTCTTCAAGCTATTTGATGTGGCTATAAGCCGGTGCTTGAAGCGCTCTTGCTCGACGTGATCCTTGGAGAAGACGGGATGTAATTGTCCTCGAGGCTCATCTCGTCTTCGGAGAGAGGCATGTAATTGTCCTCGTCTGATTCTCTATCTGCTGCCCGCTTTGGAGGGCTAGCTTGTTCATCCTCCTGCTCTAAATCGTGTTGGAGGGGATTGTAGTCGTCTTCGGCACTATCCGGAGTGTTATTGTCTCTTGTGCCGGTATCACTACTTTTGCTATGGCGGGACTTAGAGCAGCGCCACTGAAGTCGGTGCTTGGGTTGCTTCTTGGAGGAGTCATCCCCCGCTGTCTCGTCGCCATTGCCTTCTTTGGGGGTATCCACCATGTATATATCATATGATGAGGTGGCGGTCCAGCGCCCTGTGGGCGGTGGTTCCTGTTCATCTCCTGCATCGTCGTCCATTCCGTTGATGTCTTCGGAGTCGAAGTCGAGCATGTCGGTTAAATCGTCGACAGTGGCTACTAAGTGGGTGGTGTGTGGAGAGCAAATTTCTTCATCGCCCGCATCCCATTCTAGCCGGACATAGTTCGACCAAGGTTCTCCTGACAAGGAGAGAGACCTTAATGAATTTAGCACATCGCTGAAAGGTGAGTGCTGAAAGATATCCACGGAGGTGAACTCCAAGATCGGCGCCCAATCGAATTCGATAGGCACGGATGCAGGCCGTTCGGAGTCCGTGGCCGGAGAGGAATCCAGTGGTTCGGCAACACGGCTCTCTTAAGGGGTGAAGTCAGTATCCGGCTCTATCGCCACTAAGAGTGCGACCTCCATGGCGGGTTCTATCCACCTGTCCTCGGATGGCGCAATGTGCTCCGGATTGAAGACCGGAGTAGTTGCAGGTGTGATCTCCCGAACACTGTCCGACGGCAGAGCTAAATCATGCTCGGCGAGATCGTGCGGCGCACCTAACATGGGCTCGAATTCGTCGAAGATCAAGTCTCCACAGATGTCGGCAGTGTAGTTTAAGCTTCCGAACCTGACCTGATGGGCAGGGGCGTAGCTCTCGATCTGCTCCAGATGGCCAAGCGAGTTGGCCCATAGTGCGAAGCCGCCGAATACGAAGATCTGTCCGGGGAGGAAAACCTCACCCTGGACCGCATCATTACCGATGATCGAAGGAGCCATCAAGCCTTACGGTGACGGCACAATGGAACTCTCAATGAAAGCACCAATGTCGGTGTCAAAACCAGCGGATCTCGGGTAGGGGGTCCCGAACTTTGCGTCTAAGGCGGATGGTAACAGGAGGCGGGGGACACAATGTTTACCCAGGTTCGGGCCCTCTCGATGGAGGCATTACCCTACGTCTTGCTTGATCGATCTTGATGATATGAGTATTACAAGAGTTGATCTACCACGAGATCTTAGAGGCTAAACCCTAGAAGCTAGCCTATGGTATGATTGTTGTTGTCCTACAGACTAAACCCTCCGGTTTATATAGACACCGGAGGGGGCTAGGGTTACACAGAGTTGGTTACAAGGAAGAAGATCTACATATCCGTATTGCCAAGCTTTCCTCCCACGCCAAGGAGAGTCAGGGGATGTGTGGCCAACGCCAGTAATGATAACCTCATTTTCCTTGTTGCCAGGAGCTTTTTCTAGATTTGATGGAATATTAGTTGGTTTAGCTGGACTAGAAGGTCCATCATCAGTCCGGACTGGACTTGCCGGTTTATCAGCTTGCACAGCGGTATCAACTTCTGCTTGTTCATCAACATTATGATCTTGAGGGGGCGGCTCATCAAACGTGGCCTTAGTATTTGGACCTTTAGGGTCTATAGTCGGCTCCGGTTCAATCACCACATGGTCGTCAGATGGGATTCACCCGAGCCTTCTTATTGGGTCTGGCCTTGCCTCTAAAAAGAACAAATGCAAAGGTTAGCATAGCATACAAAGTGTAAAGCTTCAAAAGATTGAGTTGAAATACTTACCCGGCAACAGTTTTCAGAGGAGGGAGTTGTGTGGCCGTTGATTCGCCAGATGATGAAGGAGGTGTGACCTGATAATTCAAATCGGACGGATTAAGTGGTTGTCAGAAATAGCCTGCCTTGGGATAAGAAGTGTCAGAAGTGGGTGAGACCTCAGGTCGGTGTTTTCGAACCGGGGTGTTTGGTAAACCGGCTGAAGTGACCGTTTGGCCATTGTGACGGGTTGTGCGGCAAGTCTCATGCTGCTGCTTCTTCAAAAGAAATTTTGGATCCAAGTGAGCAAGAGGGTGAGAAAATCTTACTTTCCGGACTACTTGACGGATTTTTTTGTTGGCAGAGGGTCTGAACCGGAGGAAAGGATAATTACCTCTGCATCGTCAGCTTGGCTGCCCTCAGCGTCCTCCTGATAAATATGATTGTCAATGAGATGCATGAAAAGTGAACCAAGTGAATCAAGTTCCACCTCTGCTTCCGGTTCATCAGGGTCGTCATCAAGCTCTAAACCGATGGGTTCAGTTGCCCTCCTCTTTGCACTTTTCTTGACAACTTTTATTTTTGGTCGAGAAGGCTTCACCATTTTCTCCTAAGGTTTCTTTTTCCAGAATGGGTCATCACCCTGTTTAAAAAATGGGCAGAAGGTATTCAAAGTTGCACAGTTCAAAAATATCAGGTGTAAAGCGGAAGCAAAACAATTCTTACAGCGGGCGGTTTGTTCTGTGTGTAAAAGGGACTTAACCCGGTCTTACTACAGACAGCTTTCGGTTCATTCAACATTTTCCTGACAGACTCAGTAACTTCATCATCTGTTAGCTGAATGTCAATATGACGTTGGGAGTCTTTTATGTCACCGGTGTACTCGCACATTAAACCGGAGCAGCGACTTAACGGAAAGATACTCCAAGATATCCAGCAACGAACGAAGTCCACACCTGTTAACCCGTTGGCCATGAAAGCTCTAAGCTTGGCGAGTTGTGGTGCATACGAGGCCTGTTCTTTGGCACTTAGTCGCCGTGGAAGCGGATGAGTATTGGCAAGCCGGTGAGCACGGTAACCCGGCAGAGGGTTCTCATCTTCAGGAGAGGTGTCCTTGCAATGGAACCAAGTTTGATTCCACTCCTTTGCGTGACCGTGAAGTTTGGCGTGAGGAAAACTAACATCCTTCCTTTTCTGAATGGAGACGTCGCCGAGTTCAGTATTGGGCCCGTCTACGAATTCAGTGTGATGGTTTAAGTGGAAGAAATCCCAGAACAACTCGACTGTCGGCTCTTCTTGTAGATAGGCTTCACAAAACACCTCCCTCAAAGGACCCAAAATTGGGATAAAGAGTGCTCATGTTTATCCCGAAGACCCTAGTACTATTTGCATGGGGGAAGAAACCGACGACTGGCCAACTCTCAGATTTTATAAACGGCCGCACAGAAGGTAATATTTTAAATTCAAAAAGCGTTGCATAGCGCAAATGAACTCGTTTCACATTACAGGATCACATGAGCATGTTCATTCAAAAATTACATCTCTAGCACATTCCTCCGCCACAAGGCGGGAACCCTTCAGGACACGGTCATAAAACATTTCGGGGCAGCGATGCTCCTTGCCCTCCGGTAGCCCCTCCTTCACCAGCTTTATGGCGTCCAGCTTCGCCCAGTGCACCTTCGCCTGGGCAAAAGCCCTGCGCACACCCTCGATGCAGATGGACCACTTTATGACTTCAAGCCATGGGCAGGCATCCACAAGCCGCCTCACCAGACCGAAGTAGCTGCTAAGCAGGGGATCGCCAGGCCACATCCGAACTATAAGACCCTTCATGGCCTGTTCGGCAGCCTTGTGAAGCTCGACCAGTTGCTTCAGCTGGTCGCTCAAGGGCATTGGGTATTCGGTCCCAGTATACTGAGACCAGAACAACTTTTCCATCGAGCTCCCCTCCTCAGCTCGGTAAAACTCCGCGGCATCTAGTACACAGCGGGGAAGATCTGCGAACGCTCCTGGAGAGCTCCGAACTTGGGTAAGTAAAAGGAAAGTTTCCTTCACATGCTTGCTTTGCATAATGAATGCCTTACTTGCTACTATCTTCTTCACTGCATCAATCTCCCGGAGGGCCTTGTGGGCTTCAGCCTTGGCGCTCCGTGCGCTTTCGAGCGCCTTCGCAAGCTCGGACTCTCGCGTCTTAGAGTCAAGCTCCAAGGACTCGTGTTTTTTGGCGAGAGCCTCAAGCTCTTGCCGCACCTCGCCTACCCGGGCTTCTTTCTTTTCCCGCTCAATGCGCTCTTTAGCCGCTTTGTCTTCGTCTTCGGACAACGCCTTCTTCAGGGTCGCCACCTCCTTCGTGGCCCCTGGCAAATTCATGATAATCCTATTACTTTACAACCGAATTTATTTTTAATATATAGACAAGGCACTGCTTACCTTTGCTCTCCTCGAGCTGCCTCATGGTAAGGCCGAGCTCGTTCTCGGACCGCTCAAGGTCCTGCTTCAGTGCAGCGACCTCCGGAGTACGTGCGGCAGCGGCCAGCAGTGAAGCCTGCATATGCACATAGACATATTCTGATTAGACTCCTGAGTCATTATTTGATCCTCTATTCGGCCTTTCTTCGCGAATGCCAAACAGAGCATCAGGGGCTACTGTCTATGCGGTAGTATTTTCCTATATTTTGATTGCTTACCTGAAAGCCTGTTAGGAGGCTGGCACAAGCTTCGGTTAGTCTGTTTTTGGCGGACTGAACTTTCTCGATCACCGCACTCATAATAGTGCAGTGCTCTTTGCCGATGGAAGCGTCGCGACGCGCTTCCAGCAAGTTGTCCGGTGCCTCTGGATGGGCAGAGGCCACCGGCATGGGCAGCCTGCCCCTCTTAATGGGGGATCGCCTGCCGGAGTCCGGAACCACCGAAGGTTCCGGCGTAGTGTTCGGCTGGGGGCCGAACTTGGAGCCCGTGGGAGTCTTGCTCCCTTTGCGCCCAGGATCCAGAAGGTCACCTCGAGGCGCCCCCAGGACTACCTCCCCTCGGCTCGGTGCCTTTTGAGACAACACCTCGACGTTGTCCGTAGGGAAAGGGGTGGAGGCGGTCGGAAGTGAATCGCTATTCATATCCGACGAGTCCAAAGAACCGTCCGACGAAGATACGTCGAGACGAGCTTGGGACGGACTGCATAATCATATTCGGTGTAAGGAGAAGCAGTGCAATAAAACACACCATGAATTACTATGGTATCCGGATACTTACGACTTCGCCAGGGGCTTGTCCTTGGGTAACCACTCGTCATCGCTGTAGGTGGCCGTCATGGAGCAGTCCGAAAGGAGGGTCCTTCCCTTCTTGGACCCTTCGACCTCCCCGGTTGGGGCGACCTTCCTTTTCTTGTCTCCCCCGGCTGGGGGGAGAACTTTCCTCTCCCCCCTCGTTTTCATGGGAGGAGTGCGCTTCGGAGTTATCGGATGATGAGTCCGATATAACCTTGCGCCGGAGACCATTTCGGGTCCCCGTGGCCTTCTTCTTGGCCTTCTTCACCGGCACCTCGTAAGGCGCCGGAACCAGCATCTCCGTTAGGAGAGCATCTGCAGGATCTTTAGGCAGGGGGGCTGGGCAATTGATCTTCTCCGCTGTCTCTACCCAGTCCTGTTAATGGCATGGAAGCTTAGATCCCGCACATGATTAAACTGGGGAAATAAATACCCTGTGAGATATAAAAACTTACTGGATTGGCATGGCGCTTTGCACTGAGTCCGCGGTCCTCGGTAAGGGGATGAGGTACCTCGGCACCCTTGAACAGCACCTTCCAGACATCCTTGTGCATCGTGTCGAAGAGCTCGCACAGCGTCTGGTGCTTGGCCGGGTCGAACTCCCATAAATTGAATACCCGTCATTGACATGGGAGGATCCGGTGGAAGAGCATGACCTGGACCACGTTGACGAGCTTGATTTTCTTGCTCGTCATGTTCTTGATGCAGGTTTGGAGTCCGGTCAGCTCTACTGGGGAACCCCAAGACATGCCCTTCTCTTTCCAGGAAGTGAGCCGCGTGGGGATTCCGGATCGAAATGCGGGGGCTGCCACCCAGTTGGTGTCGCGCGGCTCAGTGATGTAGAACCACCCCGATTGCCACCCCTTTATGGTCTCCACATAGGAGCCTTCGAGCCAGGTGACGTTAGGCATTTTTCCCACCATGGCGCCTCCGCACTCTGCTTGCTAGCCGACCACCACCTTCGGTTTAACATTGAAGGTCTTCAGCCACAGGCCGAAGTGGGGCCTAATGCGGAGGAAGGCCTCGCACACAACGATAAACACCGAGATGTTGAGGATGAAATTGGGGGCTAGATCATGAAAATCCAGCCTGTAGTAGAACATGAGCCCACGGACAAACGGGTGAAGGGGAAATCCCAGTCCGCGGACAAACTGGGTAAGGAAAACTACCCTCTCATGGGGTTCGGGCGTAGGGATGATCTGCCCCGCATCTGGCAGCCGGTGCGTGCTGTCCGCGGCCGGATATCCGGCTTCCCGTAGCTTTGTGATGTTCTCCTCCGTGACGGAGGAGACCATCCACTTCCCTCCCGCTCCGGACATGCTTGGAGTGGTTTAAGGAGAAAGACGCGAACTTGGGCGCTGGAGCTCGAGTGTGGAAGAATGGATAAGCAAGGAGGAAGAAGGCGTGGGTGAAAAGGGTGAATCTTTGTCCCTTTATAAGGGCGGAAGAGGCGATGAGCCTCCCCACTTACCTGCTAAAATCGCTTATTCCCCGAGCGCCGTAATAAGGGGACGCGATCTCTGCTTCGACAAGATGTGTCAAGAAAACCGCCTCGCGATATGTGCAGTGCTGGTTGAGAAAACTGTTCGAATAATGACCGGGCCATGGCATGATGTCATGTTGCTAAACGTGTCAGCAGATTAGATTTGTGGAAATATTATTCTGTCTATGGTGGTATATGGAACTTGTTTTGCAGAGTCAGACACTATCCTTACGTTTAAAATCTTCTATGGACTATTCGGAGGAAGAACCCGCCTTGCAATGCCGAAGACAATCTGCGCGCCGGACTCATCGTCATTGAAGCCTGGTTCAGGGGCTACTGAGGGAGTCCTGGATTAGGGGGTCTCCGGACAGCCGGACTATATCCTTTGGCCGGACTGTTGGACTATGAAGATACAAGATTGAAGAATTCATCCCATGTCCAGATGGGACTCTCCTTGGCGTGGGAGGCAAGCTTGGCAATACGGATATGTAGATCTTCTTCCTTGTAACCGACTCTGTGTAACCCTAGCCCACTCCGGTGTCTATATAAACCGGAGGGTTTAGTCCGTAGGCTAGCTTCTAGGGTTTAGCCTCTACGATCTTGTGGTAGATCAACTTTTGTAATACTCATATCATTAAGATCAATCAAGTAGGACGTAGGGTATTACCTCCATCGAGAGGGCCCGAACCTGGATAAACATCATGTCCCCGCCTCCCATTACCATCCGCCTTAGGCGCACAGTTCGGGACCCCCTACCCGAGATCCGCCGGTTTTGACACCGACAATAACCCTTGAAGTGATGAGCCACTGCATCCACCTCTCGTCTATATGCTGCCATAAGTGGATCCTTGGAATCCCAAGTGCCAGATACCTGCTGAGCCACCAGGTCCGAGTCACCAATGCACTTAACCCGGCTTAGTTCATTTCCTTAGCCATCCGAAGACCATGGAGCAAGGCCTCATACTCAGGTGCATTGTTAGTACAAGGGAACATTAAACGGAGAACATAACAAAACTTATCACCTCGTGGGGTAGTTAATATGACTCCAGCCCCCGAGCCCTCCAATTTCCTGGACCCATCAAAGTGAATAGTCCAATAAGTGTTGTCTCGCTTTTCCTCTGGTGCTTGTGACTCTGTCCAATCATTGATAAAGTCCACAAGTGCCTGGGATTTGATTGTTGTGCGAAGTGTATATTTTAGCCCATGAGGTGCAAGCTCAATAGCCCACTTAGCAATCCGGCCAGTTGCTTCTCTGTTTTGGATGATATCTCCCGGGGGGCTGAACTGACCACTATGATAGGATGACCCTGAAAATAATGCTTGAGCTTCCGGCTTGCCATAAAAACCCTGTACACCAGTTTCTGCCAATACGGGTATCTCTGTTTGGACTCGATAAGCACCTCACTGATATAATAAACCGGCCGTTGAACCGGATACTCTTTCCCTGCCTCCTTGCGCTCCACAAAAATAGCCACACAAACAGCTCGGACATTAGCAGCCACATATAGCAATGAGGGCTCATTATCAACCGGAATCACAAGTACAGGTGGCTCGGCTAGCTGTCTTTTCATATCTGCAAGTGCTTCATCAGCAGCATCACTCCAGATGAAGTGATCTGTTTTCTTTAACATCTGATACAAAGGGATAGCCTTCTCTCCAAGGCGGCTGATAAACCGGCTTAATGCTGCAATCCGGCCCGCCAAACGTTGGACATCGTTAATGCATGCCGGTTTAGCCAGAGACGTGATAGCCGTATCTTCTCCGGATTAGCTTCAATCCCCCTGTTAGACACCAGAAAACCAAAAAGCTTGCCTGCCGGTACATGAAAGACACATTTGGCCGGATTAAGCATCAACTTATAAACCCGGAGGCTATCAAATGTTTCCCTCAGGTCACCTATCAATGTCTCCTCCTTTCTGGATTTCACCACAATATCATCCACATATGCATGTACGTTGCACCCAATCTATTTATGTAGAAAATTCTGAACACAACACTGATAAGTTGCCTGGGCACTCTTGAGCCCAAAAGGCATAAATACATAGCAGAAGGCTCCAAAGGGAGTTGTGAAGGCTATCTTCTCCTGGTCCTTAACTGCCATTTTGATCTGATGATAACCAGAATAAGCATCCAGAAAACACAAACGGTCACAACCTGCTGTAGCATCAATAATTTGATCGATTCGAGGGAGAGCAAAGGGGTCAGCTAGACAGGCTTTGTTTAAGTCTGTGTAATCCACACACATACGCCAAGTGCTATTTTTCTTAAGTACCAGCACCGGATTAGCTAGCCGCTCAGGGTGAAAGATCTCCACAATAAACCCTACCACCAAGAGCCGGGCTACCTCCTCACCAATAGCTTTACGCCTTTCTTCATTGAAGCGGCGAAGAAACTGCTTGACCGGTTTAAACTTGGGATCTATATTAAGGGTGTGCTCATCGAGTTCCCTCGGTAGACCTGGCATGTTAGAAGGCTTCCATGCAAAGATGGCCCAGTTCTCACGGATGAACTCGATGAGCACGCCTTCCTATTTCAGATCCAAGTTAGCGCTGATGCTGAACTGCTTGGATGAATCGCCAGGAACAAAGTCAACCATCTTTGTCTCCTCAACCGATTTAAACTTCAGTGCCGGATCATGCTCAGTAGTTGGCTTTTTCAGAGAAGTCATATCTGCCGGATCAACATTGTCTTTGTAAAATTTCAGCTCCTCCGTGGCACAAACCGACTCAGCATAAGTTGCATCACCTTCTTCACATTCGAAAGCAATCTTCCAGCTCCCATGCACCGTGATGGTCCCCTTATGACCCGACATCTTAAGCTGCAAATAAACATAACCAGGCCTTGCCATGAACTTAGCATAAGCCGGTCGACCGAATAGGGCATGATATGGACTCTTGATTTTCACAACTTCGAAAGTCAACACCTCTAATCTTGAATCGTGATCGTCTTCAAAAGCAACTTCCAGAGCTATCTCGCCAACTGGGTATGCCGATTTACCAGGCACTACCCCATGAAACACAGTGTTCGACGGTTTAAGATTCTGCTCTGTTAACCCCATGTGACAAAAGGTTTCATAGTAAAGGATATTGATACTGCTTCCTCCATCAATAAGCACATTGGTAACTTTATACCCCCCAACCCGGGGTGCCACCACTAAAGCCAGATGACTAGGATTGTAAATCCGGGGTGGATGATCATCTCGACACCACAGGATGGGTTGCTCAGACCAGTGCAGATAACGAGGTACCGCCGGTTCAACGGAGTTCACAGCTCTTTTATGAAGCTTCTGATCACGCTTACAAAAGCTAGTGGTGAAGACATGATACTGCCCACTATTCAACTATTTTGGATTGCTCTGATAACCCGATTGCTGCTGATGTTGATTCCCTTGATGGTTGTAACCTCCCTGGTTGCCCTGGCTGTTCTGATTGCCATGTCCGGTTTGGTTGCCCTGGAACCCTGAACCGGAACTGCCACCACCATAACCCGTCCCATGGAAACCTCCTCCTGAACCGCCAGGCGGTCCATTGTCATATTGAAAGAGATTTGAATTTTTGAACTCCCGCATGATGAAGCAATCCTTCCAAAGATGCGTAGCTGGCCTCATCTTTGATCTGTGCTTTGGGCAAGGCTGGTTTAACAGACGCTCTAGATTGGGGCCTGACCCTCCACCCTGTTGGGGCGGTTTACCCTTATGCCGCTGACCATTATCCTGGGCATTGGTGTTAGCCACAAAGTCCAAGATATTATCGGCCTTACGTTTACGATTGTCCCCATGGCCTGCCGGATTATGCTGCTACCCCTTGGCATTGCCGCTCTTCTTTCCCTTCCCTGTCTTGTCGTCATCAGACTCGGGGTCCTTGGTACTATCAGAGTCGACATATTTTACCAGAGCCGCCATAAGCGTCCACATGTCATTACAATGATGTTTGAGCCATCCCAATTTCAGCTTCAAAGGTGCAAACCGGCAATTGCCTTCCAATGTTAAAACGGCTGTGTCAGCATTGATGCGGTCTGATGAATGCAAAATCTTTGAAACCCGGCGCACCCAGTGGGTTGTTGATTCTCCTTACTCCAGGACACATGTAGCTAAATCCACGATGGACATGGATTGCTTGCACGTATCTTTGAAGTTCTGAATAAACCGGGCCCTTAACTCGGCCCATGATCGAATAGAGTTGGCTGGCAGATTTTTCAACCACGTGCGAGCTGTTCCCTCCAATATCATGGTAAAGTATTTGGCACACGCCGCTTCGTCCACATCCAGCATCTCCATTGCCATCTCATAACTCTCCACCCATGACTCAGGGGATAAATTGGCGGTGTAATTCGGCCTTTGAATTCCTTGGGTAATCGTGCATTGCGCAGCGCCGTGACAAGACACGGCACTCCCAAAGAATTGGAGGTAACCCCTGGTTCCACCGATGTTGTTGGACGAACCGGAGTGAACTGACGAACCGGCATGAGCTGACGAACCGGAGCTTCGTGTTGTGCCGCTAACTCGGCTTCTCGACGTGCCCTAGCGTGATCTACTACATCCTGGGCATTGCCTCCGCCACCCACCGGGTTATTACCGCGAGGCGGATTACGATTCCTCGCACTGCTTGATACGGTCGGTTCATCGATATGCCTGCTGTAGCTCCGGCTTGGGCGGGGAGTAGAATGATTCCTTTCGCAGCTATATGAATAGGCTTGCTATTGAGTCAAAGCCATTTGAAGGAGCTCCCTAGCCCGCCGTGTCTCAATGGCTACTGGGAACTCACCATCAATCAAGAGAGCTGCCAATCGTGAAGTGGCGGCGACGATGTTATCCAACGGGTTAGTGTAATGACCCAGAGGTGTTGAGACGTGTCATGACGGAATACCGTTCTGATGAGGCAGAGGCGACGGATCCATCGTACGGGGCTGAATCGGTGCCCCGGTCCCAGGTGCCTCTGCCCGGTTTACCACAGGTTGGTTGCTGGTGCCCGCTCCTGGTGTGTTAAAAAGATTCCTCGCCTCCAAGACCGACGGAAGGCGCGACCGGTATCTTCTCCTCATGACGTCATCAGACGCACTCTGATCTAGCATAAGCTGGTACGCCTGAGCCTCCAATCCAGCCCGCTCTGTAGCCATCCTGGTGTTTTCTACTGCCAGGTCCGCCTTAGCCTGAGTTATCTGATCCTTCACCTTTCCAATCTCTGCGTTGTGCTGATGCCGGTTTGTCGTGTCCACCTCTGCTGCCAGCAATGTTGCTAGAGCGTCGAACAGATTGGACAAAACCTGAGCCGGAGGCGGTGCAGAGCCCCGTGCTCCCGTTGGCATTGCTGTTGCTGAAGAGTGATGCGCTGGTTGTGTACCGGCCATGAAGACCGCGACCCGGCTTGGAAGATCGAGGTGGTCCGGAATACTGTTGCCATCAGAACCTCCACTAATCCGGCCATCCTGCAGCTGGTACAGCAACTCGGTCTCTCCTATTGAAGACTCATCATCAAAGCAGACAATGGTTTCGCCACCAAATGCCGATCTATCCTCATATTCCGCTCCATGGATGACACCTACGAAGACATGCTTTACGGTGGGCTGAACCTGGGCAGAGCTTGCACGCTGAGCCGTCTCGACTCAGGGCCCGGTCTGTCGATCTTGCTGATGAAGACGTGAATTCCACCAAAGGGGACCCGGTACCCGTACTCGACTGAACCGGCCTCAGGACCCCATTCTACGTTGTCGATGTAGAGCTTGCCGCGGTGAATTTTAGTCATCCGGCCCACGGCGTATCCTTTGAGTCCTTCGAAGCTGCCCTTCAAGAACTCGGAACCATCGTGTGATAGCCCCACGGTGGGCGCCAACTGTCGTGGTTTTGTCACGGCAGATGTCCTTGTGAAAGGACTTAGTCGTGGAGCCATCGCTATGGGTTAGCTTAAAGGGGTTAAAGCGGACAAGGGACACGAGAGTTTTATACTAGTTCGGCCCCTTACGATGAAGGTAAAAGCCTACTCTAGTTGTGATGGAATTGCTAGGGTTTCGATGACCAAGGAGCGAATCCGCTTTGCCTGGTTCTCGAGTTGTTGTGTGTTGTCCCCAAACCGCCGCCGGCTCGTCCCTTTATATACATAGGTCGACTCCCGCCGGCTTACAGAGTCCTGAGGCAGGATCATCAACTTGTCCAACTCGGTCTCTATTTGTGGCACCCCGATCCACATGGAGCAGGGGGCCTTCGTACGTCAGCCCAGGATACCACCTGACGCAAGACAAGTCCATAATACCGCATTCAAGGTACAAGAATATTGATCAAATACATGTATATGAGATTACATCATTGATGAATACAATTATCTGGCATAGCCCCAAGGCTAATAAATGACAGCGGAAGTCTGATTGAATGGCGGCGGAAGTCTTAGTTTGGCAGCATAACAACTCTGGATGGGCTCCACAACTCACGGACTGGCAAGGTTACGGCCTAGCACGACGGATCAAGCGAACAATATGGGTATGACCTACAAAACTGGCATGACACGCCAGGTCAGTACATTGAATGTACTTGCAAGACAACCAAATACATAGCATCCAAACAAGCAGAAGACAAAGCAAGAACCGAGCGCATGCAACAACCTATCTCATATTAATTACTAAGCATGGCATGATAAAGATCAACTAAACATGAACGAAATCATAGCATCTACTAACATGGCAATAACATGGCATATCAGATCAGGCTTCTAAAATGGCAAAGGTAAAACATATCATATCAGCTCAATCATGGCATAAATTAACATATCAATCAAAGCATGGCATAGCATCATGAAATTATGCTGAAAATAAACTACCAATAATATCCATTGCGGCCATAGCACATTAACTTTATGCAATCATCTTTTGTTCTATCATGGTTCTTTAAATGCAAATAATGATATATTACTCATGCAATGTAACCATACTTGTACACCGAGTCCCTCGGACTCTCTTATCAACGGGTTGCCTCGCAACCGAACAGTGATCTTTCCGGGGATCACAACCAAACCACCATCGTGGTCCTGACCAGAGTAACTTGTGATCCTTACGACAATCACCACCAAAATAACTCGTGATCCTTACGGCGATCACCACCAAAATAACTCTTGATCCTTACGGCGATCAACACCAAAACATCATCGTGACTTCTCACGACTATCTCATAGTCCAAGTCACCATATTTTTGTTACCACATATTTATTTACCCACTTAATTATTTCAGTTTATCCTCCATTTTGACCAAGACCTGATAGTGGGACCTACTACGAACTGTTGCTATCGATAGACTTTATACACTCTACAGAGGTAGCACACTGTACCCACACCACGGAACCCATGGCCTCGTCATCCCATTCGGGTGGACCAACGGCATTCCGACGAAACCGATCCACTGCCATGACACTCTCCTGGCCACTCCGACCCAAATCCCCAACGGGCTGGTCCTGGGTGGCCCCGTGTCTACCAAAGACACCCCGACCACCGTCGTGGTCAAAACACTCCCACTCGGGGACTCGGTACCATAATCTCATCAACGAGCACACAAGGTTATGTCTACCTACCTGATCAGGGTAAGCATGCCCATAACCTTCCCTAGTTGGAGGCACCGATGAGAGGTCACGACAATAGCTCGCATTAGGGCCTTCCCACAAAGGCAAATGTAGCTGCACTGAAAAAGTTCGATTTGGCGGCACTATGACTCGATCCCATCGATGACGGAGGAGGTTTGTTATTATTAAGTCATTTTATTTCCTTCTCCATCATCATGAACATATTTAACATGGATGCAACAATGAGCATGCAGCATACAAATGCATGGAAAAATATCGACCTCCTCAAGTGCACAACTATAACATAAAGAACATGACAATAGCATATCAACGGTGCATTACAATCCTCTTATCATTTTATAATGATGACATGTAAGTAAAGAAGAGTAGTAACATGGCATTATTAATAATAACATTCTAATTAGCATGGCAAAAGATATCATGAAAACACAAGCATGCAAGACAGCATAACGGAATAACTGCAGATGAAAACGGTATGAAACAACTGCAACTACACACACACACACAAGGTGCAAGCAAAGTCAACATGCAAGTTCGGGGCTCATGATAAGAGGTTGGCTTGCCTGGGGTCGACAAATAATCTGGGAAGAAATGGGAAACGATCGCGGAAACATTTGTCGGAAACAGTTCTCTCTCGGAGGGGGCTGTTTACGGGTAAGGAAAAAATGGTCATTTTCACTGTGTGAAAACAAAATGATCATTTTCACTGTGTGGCCAACGGAAAGAGCTCGACGAACAGAGAACGTGAGCGCTGGAATCACCTGATTCGGAGTTACGGGTAAAAAGATACGGACGTTTAAAGTTCAGGGAGTAGTCTATAAAAATACTTCTACAAACAGGTCCCTGGTAGTTTAAACAGAACGTGTCTTTTCTGAAAATACGTTTTCCAAAAAGGGAAACGTATTCCCGGCCGAAGACAAGGAAGAATGCGCTTTCTGAGATTGAAAACGCATTTTCCAGAAATGCGCTTTCGTGCGGGGAAAGCGGCGTCGTGGCAGCGGCGACGTGTCCGCGCACCGGCGAGAGGCACAGCATCGGCAGGCGCGGCCAAAGCTCGTGGGGAACGGCGGGAAGGCGACGAGGAGGATCAAGAAGAGTGCCAGAGAGTCACGAAGACGAGGAAGGCGTGCAGACGAACGGAGGAAGAAGACACCAGGGAGGAAGATGACGATGCACAGGGGCACACTATTCCGGTCATTGGCACGGCTCGCCGGAGAAGAAAACGAAGGGGGACAGCGGTCCAGAGGGAAGACGACGACGAGGGGGAGCTGCTGGACATTAATGGGGAGGCCAGAGACAGTGGGGGTAGCGATGCCGACGACAACAGTGGCTAGACCACCGTTTTGGCTGGCTTCCCTCGTAGTCACCACTGGCATGGCGCGCTCTGGGGTTTTTACGGCTGTAAGGTTATGTCTACCGCGTAGTCCTTCCAGCGTGGAGTATTACCATGGTAAAGAGAAGGGTAGAGACAAAGTGAGCTGATTGAAACAAGCTCCACAGATTTACTGCTGCAAACTTTACCACACTCTAGAGAGTAAACCAGAGAGGGTAAAAGGTAAACTTGATGTCTCTGAGGCTTAGGGTAGAACGGACTACGGTCCTGGGAGTTTTGAGGTAAATTGGACAACTATTTACCATAGTTGATGTACAACCACCAAATCTGACCTAGAAACTGAATCATGATGAAGCACTCACTAGGAGTGATGTATTAGGCTAAAACTTGACAAATCTTGATGATTTGGACATACAATGATGCTGTAAAAAGTTAACCAAATGGACTCACCAAAATGGTACTTCCTTCACAACTATCATTTCTGTCCAAAAACTTTAGAAAAATCCTCAGGGCAATTGGTAGATGAAATGAGCCCAAGTCTTGTGGAAATAGGTAATATAGATAGGAGGAGGCCTCGGAAAATTATCAGCCATAATGGAGCAAGATAAAATAAACTTGCTTCACAAACTGGAAATGTGGACAGAAACAAAGAATTGCTCCTGTGCTCACATAGTTAAATGGAATGAGATGAATCTTGGAGGAGTGTGATAATATGATCATTAGAGACTGAGGGTATAGTTTCAGCTCATTTTGATCATCTATGAGGGTACTCCCTTCACAGACAAGCAAATCTGAACTGAAACTTGAAAAACTACCAAGGAAGGTTGGTTAGATGGATTGAGCTGATTTTTGGTATCCAGTGGTGATTTGTCATTGTCAATCACCCTGCCAAATTATAGCTCAATTGGAGTTTGGAATAAAGCACTTCCTTTGCAAAATTTCAGAGAAGGCAGAAACTAGTTAATATATAGCAAGGACAACCTCCACAATTTATGTGGGAATTTTCCCTGCTATAAAAATAGTAGTTCCTTTGGAAAATGGCAGAAATGCAATATTGGCATTAAATAGGAAAAGGCATTTTTCCTTATTTAATTATGGCCAATATACTTGCCAGAGCTTGGATTAGGCATAAGTATCAACTCCACCAATTCTCATGAATTTAGGAGATGGCTAGCTATGCCTTTGGATTTTATTCCTCGGAAAGGAAAGAAAAGGAATAAATCATAATTCAAAAATATTGCATTGGAGTTAGCAATATTTTTTCATATCCAAGGTTCAGAAAGTTAGGAGGATCTCTGGGAACAATTGGGAGGATCAATAGATCAAGGAAAATGATGGCTCCTTTGTAAGCACAAAGGGCATATCCAAATTCCAAAAATTTGGAATTAAGGTTTGAAAGGGTTTGGGATGATGCAAATGAGGTCTTGCCCACTAAAAAAGACATGAGCAAGATTTTGAAAGGTTGAAAATGACAAAATTTCTCAGAGTCAACCAGCAAACTCGGGAGAAAATTTTGAAAATGAGTGCCAGAGAGAATAACAGCACAAAAATTGATAACCCAATTTTGGGGTTGTTACAACTCTTCCCCCCTTAAAAGAATCTTGTCCTCGAGATTGCTAGGGTTACAACACAAATGAAAGAATAACCTCTAGGTTAATTTTTTTAACCCCTTGGTCAAATTCAAGCGAGATAGGGGTACCGATAATTGGTACACCCGGGGAGGGATATGGCAAACCTGGTTGTACCCATTGCTAGGGGCATTCGAGATCAAACTGCCGAAAAATGCTAGATGCACCCAATGAACAGTGGTTTCACCTGCTGACATGTGGGTCCAGGGCCCACTGGCAGCCTCCTTCTTCTACCTCCGGCTTGCTGCTTCTTCTTCGTCGCTGCTCCGCGTGTGGCGTAGTGCAACGCACATCTAGCTTCTAGGGCGATGAGGACCCTAGTGCCGTAGTGCGTGGCGTGCACGGCGCCGGTGCAGCGAGCACTCACTTCGCGGGCCAGCACCTTGTCGGCAGTGCTCACGGATTCGCCTCCTGGACACCGGTGATCAAGCGACGAGCGGTTCTCCTAGACCTTGCTCACCGTACACCGGGGTTGGCCTATAAAAACGGCAGCGCGGCTCTCCTCCAATGCACAAACACAATGCCGCTCTACTACCTCCTTGGTTTGGGCAATATCGAGCCGAGCTCCTTCAGTGAGGAGGTGTTCCTAGTGGCGCTGCGGTTGTTCCTCGCAGCGCTGCTGGGAATGCTGATCGGCTCATCACTCCACCTGTTGATTCTCATCAGGAATGAGCGAGCTCGGAACAACGCGCGACTAGGTGCGGTGGCTCGAGACGCGGGAGAAGATGGTGCACTGGGTGGTCCTCTGCCACGATTGATTCTTCGTTGCTTTGCGCCGGCGGAGTAATCGCGTGCTGCGGTGGAGCGGTGTTGGTGGTGGGGTCCAGATGCAGGTGAGGTGGCCGTGCCAGCTCAAGAATCGCACGGAGTATGGAAAAATTTCGCGGATAGCTCCACGAAATGTTGGTGTCGAGGTAGAATCAGAGTTGAAATCGGGGTAGTTGTACTGGTTTGAATGAAATAAGGACACACGGGGTATGCATAGATAGATAGGGATATGTGACTTTGCATTCCCCCGAGTACTGCCCGAAGGTACTCGTGGGTGAACCGGGTATGCATGTGTTATGCAGTAATCTAAACTGACAAACAAACAGCGATAAAAATCATGCAACGAAAAGCACAACAGACAAATCATTCTAAAGCGTTTTAATGCTAGTGGGTATATATATAATCCTGGTATATATATACCTAAACCAGCATGCATTTTATTAAAGACTCGGGACGAGTAAATGTTGTGTTTAGTGTATGTGCTCTACTGATTCAAATCTTGTTAACTCACATTGCCAACCCTGTCAAACATCTCTGTTTGACAGAGGGACAAACCAACACAACAATCCAAAAGCAAGAAAGCAAGCATAAACAAATCATACGAGTTACAACAGTGCAAGCATACAACCAAGCACGAGCACTTTACGTGCTAAACAAAACTACTCACTTCGGGATACAGGGTTCTATCCTCATATCGGGAATGAACTGACAGACTCACCTACTAGCAGAAATGACTGGTTGTGCGTCTCAGATCAAGCCGAGGGCTTGCTTTGCTGGGGCTCTCCGAGAGGACGAAGACTGAGCCAATCTCCATCTTCATCATCTGAGATCACTATGGGTTGGGGTTCGGCTGCAGGGTGTGTAGCTGAAATTAGTCCAAGCATATGTTGTTGGTGGACCGGAAGAGAGTCTTGTTAAGGGTGATGATGTTTGGCCGAGGCCACAACACCAGCTGAGAGGGTAGCACTGGCTCGGATAGCATGGGGTGAGCCACTTGAGATGCGAACTTACGAGCCTCACAGTAAGCTCCCTTGACAACTCGCACCGCATCATTGTCCAAGGTTCTGAATTCGGCAGGCATCCTTGAAATCATCATTCCCTGAGCAGTGATATACCGCACCAGGCGAGCGATTCCGGTGTCATTCCCTTATATAGAGGGGGATGGTTGAAATCCTGACGCTATAGCAATGGGGAAGAAACAGAACTCCCTTTGATCTGCTACTTGCGGGAACTTGGTTTGGAGGTATAGGATTGCCTCCATAGCAGCGGCCTGGATGGCCAAATCAGTGGTAGGCATGGCTCTACCCTGAAAAACCAACGACTGGCCGTCGGCTGCGGGGCCGGGGCTGATGTGCACTCTTGCATCATAGCAATGAAGGTGAGGAATGGGTGTTGACTGAAACACCAGATAGTCGGGGCTAGCATCATAGCCAAAGGCTTGGGTGAGCATCTCAGCAAGAAGGGGTGGAAAGCCAGGATGGTTGACGGCGCTTGTGCGGCTATGGAACTTAGTAGTTTTGAGGGTGCTAGCCATGAATGGAGTGTTACTAGGAAGGCTTCTCTGCAGGGACATGGTTGAATGAGGAGTGAGCCATACGGCTAGCGGAAAGGGGGTTTTTATAGGCAGCTATGCGGGACATGCCCGCATGGTGTGGACCCTTTCCCTTAATGGCGAAGGGCAAGCGGTGCGGCCGACCAGAAAGGATGTGGCTGCTACTTGCTCCACGGATAACTTGGCGGGGACAGCAAGGTGAGGACGTGTCGGCCCCGACTGCGCCACCTGTGGATTAACAGTGGCCATGCCAGATGCAGGGATGAGTCAAATCCCTTAGGGTAATTACGGTTTAATGGCAGCAGTGATCTAATGCTAGGATAACCTATGCCAGCCTGGATGCTCTGATACCATGTCGTGTGGCACCCCGATCCGCATGGAGCAGGGGGCCTTCGTACGTCAGCCCAGGATAACACGTGACACACGACAGGTCCATAATACCGCATTCCGGGTACAAGAATATTCATCAAATACATGTATATGAGATTACATCATTGATGAATACAATTATCTGGCATAGCCCCAAGGCTAATAAATGACAGCTGAAGTCTGATTGAATGGCGGCGGAAGTCTTGGTTTGGCAGCATAACAACTCTGGCTGGGCTCCACAACTCACAGGACTAGCAAGGTTATGGCCTAACACGACGGATCAAGCGAACAACACGGGTATGACCTACAAAACTGGCATGCCACGCCAGGTCAGTACATTGAATGTACTTGCAAGACAACCAAATACATAGCATCCAAACAAGCAGAAGACAAAGCAAGAACCGAGCGCATCCAACAACCTATCTCATATTAATTAGTAAGCATGGCATGACAAAGATCAACTAAACATGAACGAAATCATAGCATCTGCTAACATGGCAATAACATGGCATATCAGATCATGCTTCTAACATGGCAAAGGTAAAACATATCATATCAGCTCAATCATGGCATAAATTAACATATCAATCAAAGCATGGCATAGCATCATGAAATTATGCTGAAAATAAACTACCAATAATATCCAATGCAGCCATAGCACATTAACTTTATGCAATCATCTTCTGTTCTACCATAGTTCTTTGAATGCAAATAATGATATATTACTCATGCAATGTAACCAAACTTGTACACCGAGTCCCTCGGACTCTCTTATCAACGGGTTGCCTCGCAACCGAACAGTGATCTTTTCGGCGATCACAACCAAACCACCATCATGGTCCTGACCAGTGTAACTTGTGATCCTTACGACGACCACCACCAAAATAACTCGTGATCCTTACAATGATCACCACCAAAATAACTTGTGATCCTTACGGCGATCACCACCAAAACATCGCCGTGACTTCTCACGACTATCTCATAGTCCAAGTCACCATATTTTTGTTACCACATATTTATTTGCCCACTTAATTATTTCAGTTTATCTTCCATTTCGACCAAGACCTCATAGTGGGACCTACTACGAACTGTTGCTATCGATAGACTTTATACACTCTGCAGAGGTAGCACACTGTACCCACACCACGGAACCCATGGCCTCGTCATCCCATTCGGGTGGACTAACGGCATTCCAACGAAACCGATCCACTGCCATGACACTCTCCCGGCCACTCCGACCCAAATCCCCAACGGGCTGGTCCTGGGTGGCCCCGTGTCTACCAGAGACACCCCGACCACCGTCGTGGTCAAACCACTCCCACTCGGGGACTCGGTACCATAATCTCATCAACGAGCACACAAGGTTATGTTTGCCTACCTGATCAGGGTAAGCACGCCCATAACCTTCCCTAGTTGGAGGCACCGACGAGAGGTCACGACAATAGCTCGCATTAAGGCCTTCCCACAAAGGCAAATGTGGCTGCACTGAAAAAGTTCGATTTGGCGGCACTATGACTCGATTCCATCGATGACGGAGGAGGTTTGTTATTATTAAGTCATTTTATTTCCTTCTCCATCATCATGAACAGATTTAACAAGGATGCAACAATGAGCATGCAGCATACAAATGCATGGAAAAATATCGAACTCCTCAAGTGCACAACTATAACATAAAGAACATGACAATAGCATATCAACGGTGCATTACAATCCTCTTATCATTTTATAATGATGACATGTAAGTAAAGAAGAGTAGCAACATGGCATTATTAATAATAATATTCTAATTAGCATGGCAAAAGATATCATGAAAACACAAGCATGCAAGACAGCATAATGGAATAACTGCAGATGAAAATGGTATGAAACAACTGCAACTACACACACACAAGGTGCAAGCAAAGTAAACATGCAAGTTCGGGGCTCATGATAAGAGGTTGGCTTGCCTGGGGTCGACAAATACTCTGGGAAGAAATGGGAAATGATCGCGGAAAGATTTGCCGGAAACAGTTCTCTCTCGGAGGGGGCTGTTTACGGGCAAGGGAAAAATGGTCATTTTCACTGCGTGAGAACATAATGAAAATGATACCAGCGGAAAGAGCTCGACGAACAAAGAACGTGAGCACTGGAATCACCTGATTCGGAGTTATGGGTAAAAAGATACGGACGTTTAAAGTTCAGGGACTAGTCTATAAAAATACTTCTACAAACAGATCCCTGGTAGTTTAAACAGAACGTGTCTTTTCTGAAAATACGTTTTCCAGAAAGAGAAACGTATTCCCGGCCGAAGACGAGGAAGAATGTGCTTTCTAAGATTGAAAACGCATTTTCCAGAAATGCGCTTTCGCGCGAGGAAAGCGGCGTCATGGCGGTGGCGACGTGTCCACACATCGGTGAGAGGCACAGCGTCGGCAGGCGCGGCCAAAGCTCATGGGGAACGGCGGGAAGGCGACGAGGAGGATCAAGATGAGTGCCAGAGAGTCACGGAGACGAGGAAGGCGTGCAGACGAACGGAGGAAGAAGACACCGGGGAGGAAGATGACGATGCACAAGGGCACACTATTCCATTCGTTGGCACGGCTCGCCGGAGATGAAAACGAAGGGGGACAGCGGTCCAGAGGGAAGACGACGACGAGGGGGAGCTGCTGGACATTAATGGGGAGGCCAGAGACAGTGGGGGCAGCGATGCCGATGACAACAGTGGCTAGACCACCGTTTTGGCTGGCTTCCCTCGTCGTCACCACTGGCATGGCGCGCTCTGGGGTTTTTACGGCTGTAAGGTTATGTCTACTGCGTAGTCCTTCCAGCATGGAGTATTACCATGGTAAAGAGAAGGGTAGAGACAAAGTGAGCTGATCGAAACAAGCTCCACAGATTTACTGCTGCAAACTTTACCACACTCTAGAGAGTAAACCAGAGAGGGTAAAAGGTAAACTTGATGTCTGGAAGGCTTAGGGTAGAAAGGACTACGGTCCTGGGATTTTTGAGGTAAATTGGACAACTATTTACCATATTTGTTGTACAACCACCAAATCTGACCCAGAAACTGAATCATGATGAAGTACTCACTAGGAGTGATGTATTAGGCTAAAACTTGGAAAATCTTGATGATTTGGACATATAATGATGCTGCAAAAAGTTCATACCAAATGGACTCACCAAAATGGTACTTCCTTCACAACTATCATTTCTGTCCAAAAACTTCAGAAAAATCCTCAGGCCAATTGGCTAGATGAAATGATCCCAAATCTTGTGGAAATAGGTAATATAGATAGGAGGAGGCCTGGGAAAATTATCAGCCATAATGGAGCAAGATAAAATACACTTGCTTCACAAACTGGAAATGTGGACAGAAACAAAGAATTGCTCCTGTGCTCACATAGTTAAATGGAATGGGATAAATCTTGGAGGAGTGTGATAATATGATCTTTAGAGACTGAGGGTATAGTTTCAGCTCATTTTGATCATCTATGAGGGTACTTCCTTCACAGACAAGCAAATCTGAACAGAAACTTGAAAAATTGCAAAGGAAGATTGGATAGATGGATTGAGCTGATTTTCGGTATTCAGAGGAGATTTGTCATTGTCAATCACCCTGACAAATTATAGCTCAATTGGAGTTAGAAATAAAGCACTTCCTTTGCAAAATTTCAGAGAAGGAAAAAACTTGCATTGGATCATGTGCCAAAATTTTGAACTGAGGAACATGAGATTAGGATGGAACTAGTTAATATATAGCAAGGACAAGCTCCACAATTTATGTGGGAATTTTTCCTGCTATAAAAATAGTAGTTCCTTTGGAAAATGGCAGACATGCAATATTGGCATTAAATAGGAAAAGGCAAGTTTCCTTATTTACTTATGGACAATATACTTGCCAGAGCTTGGATTAGGCATAAGTATCAACTCCACCAATTCTCATGAATTTAGGAGATGCCTAGCTATGCCTTTGGATTTTATTCCTCAGAAAGGCAAGAAAAGGAATAAATCATAATTCAAAAATATTGCATTGGACTTAGCAATATTTTTGCATATCCAAGGTTCGGAAAGTTAGGAGGATATCTGGGAACAATTGGGAGGATCAACAGATCAAGGAAAATGATGGCTCCTTTGTAAGCACAAAGGGCATATCCAAATTCCAAAATTTTGGAATTAGGGTTTGAAAGGGTTTGGGATGATGCAAATGAGGTCTTGCCCACTGAAAAAGACATGAGCAAGATTTTGAAAGGTTGAAAATGACAAAATTTCTCAGAGTCACCCAGCAAACTCAGGAGAAAATTTTGAAAATGAGTGCTAGGAGAGAATAACAGCACAAAAATTGATAACCCAATTTTGGGGCTGTTACACTATTCCTCCTATCTTACAATACAAGTTACATGATAATGTCGGTTTATGTCTACATGCCTTAACCCGCCTTTGGGCCTTGGGCCTTCATAAAGCACCACCATCCTTTGTCTTCCTGGGCTTATAATCATCATAGAGTTAACCCGGCCACTCCTGACCGGTTTATGTCCTGTAATAATATCCCCAACAGGCAGTATGTCAGGGCGAACAACACATGGTTACAATGCATGTATTCGCTGTGACAGGAATCCGCTGTCATACGCAATACTTAGCAAGATCTGTTACATTGGACACCACCATTTCCTTGCCAAGGACAAGCCGTGTCCTACAAAATACCGAAGATATGTGTCCAATGCAAAGCATGAAAACCGTGATGCGCCAAAGAGGCTCACCGCCGATGAGTTGCAAGTGGAATTAGAGAAGGCCAGGCATATTACACCAGGAAACCATCCTGATAATGGTAGCAAGAAAATGAAGCGTGGCAGGGCAGAAGAGAGATTATTGTTTACCTGCAGGTCCACTTTGTGGGACTTGGAGTATTGGAAAGATTTGGATCTGTGTCATAATCTTGATGTGATGCACATCGAGAAAAATATATGTGACAACATTATCGACACACTTCTTAATATTGAAGGCAAGACGAAAGATACCTTAAAATCTAGGATTGATTTGACACACCTGGGTATCAGATAGGATTTGCAAGTGCAAGATGAAGGTAAACCATGGGATATGGCACCAGCTGTGTACGTCTTGGACAAGGTAAAAATAAAAGAATTATCGAGGTCCTGCCACGTCTGATATGCCCACATGGATTTGCTTCCAACCGTGAAGGGAGAGTAAGTGCAGATGGAAACAAGGTACAAGGGTTGAAAACTCATGACTGCCACGTCCTACTTCAAAGGGTTTTACCTGTTATCCTTAGAGGATTGGAGCGTCTTAGAGACAGGATACCAACTATCCTATGCGACCTTGAGAAGATATATCCTCCAGCCTTCTTTGATGCGATGGTGCATTTGGCTGTTCATCTACCTGATGAGGCACCACTTAGAGGTCCAATATGGTATGGCTGGATGTACCCTATTGAAAGGCGGCTAGGCACTTTCAAGGGCTATGTTAGGAACAGAGCTAGACCCAACGGTTCCATTGCAGATGCCTACATTGCTACAGAAGCATTGACATTCTGCTCAAAATACATTGAAACGGCTGATAAGCTTAGCAAAGAGGTGGGTGAAGACAATCCCAGGCTCAATGTTTTCGATTGTTCTGTTCGAGTTAGAGGGAAGAGTCGACAAGACGACAAACCTAAAGATTTGGACAAAATGGTTTGGTATGTGTTGAATAACTGTCCTGAGATACCACCTTATATCAAGTAAGTGCTAAGTACTATAGCTTATACATCGTAATCTACTAAACTCGCAATGCATTCTTATATATTTAGATGTTTGACGCAGTCACTATGTTGTGCAGCATCTACAAAAAGGAGTTACTGCCGCAAAATCCTAGAAACATTGACGAACTAGTTATGGCAGGATCTGCGAAATGGTTCAAGAGCCATGTAAGGTTTTGAATTGCACTATTAGTTTTTTTTAATATATTGAGTACATAAGATGATAGCATGCCTATTTATTAACCATAGGTTAAGAAGATGCGGGAGGATGGGCAGGCAGTTGATGATGCCCTTTACGCACTAGCAATGGGTCCTGATACTCGGGTAAGACATTATGAATCTTGCGCTGTTGGAGATGTGCGCTACAATACCCTTGCACGCGACGAAGGCAGGAAGACACAAAACAATGCCATCATGAGCACGGATACGTACGGCAGAGAGAGAACTGAAATGTATGCTAACATAACAGTCATTGCTCAGTTGCAGTATATCTCCAGTTTCGAGGTTCATCGGCATGTGGTTCTGTTGTGCTATCATTGGTATAACTTTTTTTCCAGGATCGCAAAACCCAAAGCTGATTATTATTTCAAATCCATCGATGTCAAGGTGGCATACTATACCAATGAGCCTTTTATTTTGGAAAATCAAGCAACATAGATATTTTTCTTGGAAGACACATTTGCATGTAGCGATGACTGGAGAGTATTGCAAAGGTTTGAGCAGAGGAATTTGTTTAATGAAGTGGGCACAACAAGATGATGCTTACATTGCTCCTGATGTACAAGATTCCCTAGATGTTCCTAATATCTTTAAGAACCATCACGTCAATGATGCTGGCGAAAACATTGCCTGTCGGGCTGTGGACATAAAAGAGTTGATCAAGAAGAAGCCAACGTTCGAGGACATTGAGGATGAATAAGAAGATGACACTCTGGGGAATTACGATTCATATGGATAAACATGGTGAAGATGTTGACGTTGCTGCTGCGGATGGTGATTTGATTTCTTTTGTCGTATTTGCCTGACAGAAGACGTTTTTTTGACTATGTGAAATTGTGTTTGCTATGACAACTGAAACCTGATCAACTTGTTGTTTAGTATTTTGTTGTGAGAACATCACTTATTATGTATGTTGATTTGTGTTTGGTGATTGTATGACGACTAAAACATGGTGACATTGTTGTTTAGTTGTACTCATATTTGGCTTGAAACTTGAATTTGATGACATAGTTTGCTGTTGGACTGCAATTTGCTCGACGTCTTCGAATGGGAACAAAGCTAACCCGATAGGGCTTCTACTAATTTATTTATTTATTTATTAGCAAAAGGGCCTCTACTATTTATTTATTTATAAGCAAAAGGGGATACCCCCTGATTTCCGTTAATAGAAATCATTAGATGTTCACAACACCACGCCCAGCCTGCTAAATAGGTTTCTTTCATTATTAGTTTCAGTAAAGTGCTCATTTCATAGCCACTGAATACATCACGAGTGCTACATACACTGCAAATATAGAGACAATCATCCTACAGAGCAAATCGATTTTGCACATTATCTTCACAAGCTCTTTTGTCTCCTCATTGCTGTCAAGGTCATTCAGCAGTTGTTGCTGGGCCATGATCAGAGGAACTGCATCTTTAACCTTCTGCTCTGCATCTTCCTCTTCTGTCGTTCCTTCACTTACTTGTCCAACACCCTAACCTACTGGTATTGGGATTCCTCGGCTAACCAAATAATCAGTGTAGTTGCATTCCCCAACATCAACAACTTCCCACAAATACAAATCACATGAATATTCCCTTTTCTGCATGAATGAAATTGGAAGATCATCAACCAAACTATTAAAAAAATCAGCAACTGAAAGCATCATAACAACACTTAAACATATCATTACCCCATGATTCAGGCATTTGTAGAAGACTCGACCAGGGTTGAGGATGGTGGTTGAGACGCGAAGGATGACTCTGCATGATTTGCAGCAGTGGCACCACACCAATGGTAGCAGGTTGCCATGAGCATCCGGCTGTAGTGCGTGTGTCGGCGGGGGTGTGATGAGACCCACAGGTGATGGTACGAGTGGCGAATTGGCGCATATCTGGTTGTTGCCTGCTGAAGAGCAGGTGGACGAGTAGCCAGCGGACATTGTTGCTGCGGCCAAAGCTTCTGATGCTAGGCAGAGTAAGTAGAGAAGAGGATAACCGAACGGTGGATATGTCAGTTTCATTACTTGCAGAGTAGCATAGTACCATATATAGTCATAGTCTAGGTTTGGATTCGAACAAGCTATAGGAGCACGTCTCTGTTTTTTCTAAAACTCAGCAACGTCTCTTTACGGGTACACTAGCTTGTTCTGTACGCCTTCTCAAGTCTTTGATTTTCTTTCTTTTTTTGTGAGGAAGGAAGGAGGACAAAATTGAGAGTTCCTGGAACTCGAACCCAAGACCTCTCGATTGAAAACCAAGGGCGCTAGTCACTTATGTGGCCAACGTTCTCTGGGAGGAGGACGACAGACAAACACATTTTCCTCGCAGTTTTAGTTGCAATGCAAGATTGAACGGTCGCAGTTTCAGGAATGTTATCAGGCGAACGAGCCCAGTTTTTTCTCTTCTTCCTATATATATAAAAGTATGCTACTTGGTGTCGGCTTAGTCAACAAACGATTGTGCCAACGTTGACCGTTGGATTGACATTCAACGTCTCTCGTGTTTTTTCAGTCTCTTCTTCCTCCAGCCGCCAAAGCCAAACCAGCGCCGGCGGGTCCACCTGCTCCCACCTCCCACGGCTGGTTGTGCTGCCGCACACTCATCATGGCCACATCGCACCCTAAAACTCTGCGCATCATCCCCGGCTATTGTTCATTACCGTCCGAGGCCTCACCATCATCCTCCGACTTGGTTCACTCGCCGCTGCGCCACCCTCCGGTGTTGTCAACTTGGTCAACAACCGAGAGGAATAAGGAGATGACTGTACATGGTGAGGATGACAGTATTTTTTGAGGATCCGATAAGGATGACAATAGGGACCCAGCAGCGCGTGCAGTAAAAAAATTTCAGGATGGAGAAGGGTATCAACTGGGTTGTGCGGGAGCTGTGGCCCATCTAGCCCAGGCTTTTTTTCATATGTTTACCACATGACCAACCCAGTTTATTTTTTTCCTTTCTGAAAATGGCTAGCCCAGCTATTTTGTTATTTGCAGAATAACCAACATAGGCCTACATGCTTTTCTACGCCTTGCTGGGCCGGAAATCTTTCAAGACGAGGAGGGGATGCATTTGGGCTTACCCAGAAAATGGGCTATATGTAATAAGAAATGGGCTATAAGTAATAATAAAAGGGTTGTAAAATGAAAATAATACATCAAACAGGCAATTAGTTCCAAAATACTTTTTTCCTTCGGATTTTGATATTTTAAATTTCATTATTTTTGTGCGGGTAAAATTTCATTGGATTTAAATTAAGGTATGTCTAGTTTTAAAATTAATTTAAATCAGGCTAGAAATTTTGGATTGTATGCTGTTTGGGGTAGATTTGAAGGCTAACTTGTGGGTCTACTAGGTTGACGTGTGTGAAAGGCTTTATTTACTTATTCCACAAACAATTCTAGCAGTAGTGACCGTTGTATGTTAATCCAATGATCGTGCTGCTTCTTCAATATCTAATCTTCTTGCTCCAGCCGTGCAAACCAGCGCCAGTGGGACTGCCCGCTCCCGCCTCCCATGGCCGCCCTGATAACCCACAAGTATAGGGGATTGTTTGTAGCCTTCTTCAATAAATAAGAGTGTCGAACCCAATGAGGAGCTAAAGGCAGAACAAATATTCCATCAAGTTCTATCTACCACCGATACAACTCTATGCACACTTGACGTTTGTTTTACTGGAAACAGGTATTAAATTATTTTGTAGGTGTGATGCTAGAACTACTTTGCAAGAATAAAACTAGAAGTACTTTGCAAGATAATAAAAGTTAGGTGTTTATAAAAAGGGCTTGTGTCAACAAGAAAGTTATTTGTCCCTACGCAATCGATAACAGGTACCGGTAATCATTCTTGTAATTTTATATGAGGGAGAGGCATGAGCTAACATACTTTCTCTACTTGGATCATCTGCACTTATGATTGGAACTCTAGCAAGCATCCGCAACTACTAACGATCATTAAGGTCGTGAAACCCAACATAACATTAAGTATCATGTCGTCTTTACTCCCATACGCCATAACCCACCTATCCGCGTTTGGGCTGCTGTCATCCCCCGCAAAACTGACAATTAGCAAACCATGAACATATTGCAACACCCTACAGCTGGGCCTCCTCATGTTTGCGCGAGAACGGAGGGCACCGTAGGACATCACCATAAATAAAATATACAATCATACCAACCAAGATCATGATTAACCCACAGGACAAAACGGATCTACTCAAACATCATAGGATAGCCAAATATCATGGGGAAATAATATATGGAGTTGTGCACCATGTTTAAGTAGAGATTATAGCGGGGAAAAGAGAGGTTACACCATTGCATAAAGGGGGAGAAAGTTGGTGTTGACGGTAGCAAGATTGTTGATATAGATCACCATCCCGATCGTTGCCTCGGCGGCACTCCGACGCTAGTGGGAGAGGGGGGAGAGAGCCCGCCTCCTTCTTCTTTTTCTTCCTTGGCCTCCCCCTAGATGGGAGGAGAGTTCCCCCTCTGGTCCATGGCCTCCATGGCCGCGAAGGGGCGGGAGCCCCTCCGAGATTGGATCTCCCTGTCTATTCTCTTCTATTTCGCGTTTCCTAGATCTGGCCAAAAACTGTTTCTTATATTCCGGGAGATCCGTAACTCCGATTTTGCTGAGATTTTAACACGATTTTTTCTAGATATAAGCTTCCTTGCGCCTGAAGTAGAGACCCAACCGACGTTCTAGGAGGGCACAACCCACCACCATGTGCCAGGGGCCTCTGTCGCACCCTGGTGTCTTGTGGGCTGTGTGGGCCTCCGTTTGTGGTGATTCCAACTCCCAAAAATCACATATATTCCAAAATAATTCTCCGTGAAATTTTATTGCATTTGGACTTCGTTTGATATGGATACTCTGCGATACAAAAAAACATGCAAAAAACAGGAACTGGCACTAGGCACTGGATCAATAGGTTAGTCCAATAAATCATATAAAAACTTGCCAAAAGTATGTAAAAGTGGTATAATATTGGAATGAAACAATAAAAAATTATAGATACGGCGGAGATGTATCAGTATCCCCAAGCTTAATTTCTGCTCGTCCTCGAGTAGGTAAATGATAAAAAAGATAATTTTTGATGTGGAATGCTACCTAATGTAAACTCGATCATATATCTAATCATGGGATGAACATTAAGACATAAGTGATTCAAAGAAATAGTCCATAATTTGACATAAACACATCAATACTCAGGCATCCCAATAAACAATCATGTCTTTCAAAATATCAACGCTAAAGAAAGTTATCCCTACAAAATCATATAGCCTTGTCATGCTCTGTCTTCTTAACACAAAGTCATGCACAACCCCGATGGCAAGCCGAGCAATTGGTTCATACTTTTTAACGCGCTTCAGCTTTTTCAACCCTCACGCAATACATGAGCGCAAGCCATGGATATAGCACTATAGGTGGAATAGAGTATGAAGATAGGGGTAAATATAGAGAAGAAAAAAAGTAAGAAAGTCTCACATTGACGTGGCTAACCAACGGGCTATGGAGATGCCCATTAATCGATATCAGCGTGAGGAGTAGGGATTGCCATGCAATGAATGCACTAAGAGCTATAAGTGTATGAAAGCTCAATATGAAAACTAAGTGGGTGTGCATCTAATCCTATAATTAAAAATTCCCACTAGTATATGAAAGTGACAATATAGGAGACTCTCCATATGAAAAACATGGTGCTACTTTGAAGCACAAGTGTGGTAAAGGATACTAACAATGCCCCTTCTCTCTTTTTTATTTATTTATTTTTCTTTTTTTCATTCTTGTTTTTCTTTCTTTCTTTTTTCTTTTTCTTTTTTTCCTTTTTTCTCTCATTGTCCGGAGTCTCATCCCGACTTGTGGGGGAATCATAGCCTCCATCATCCTTTCCTCATTGGGGCACTGCTCTAAAAATGAATAATGATGATCATCACACCTCTATTTACTTATAACTCAAAATAAATAAAAATTACAACTCGATACCTATGACAAAGTATGACTATATGAATGCCTGTGGCAATGATCTAGCGTAACATGTATGAAAAATGATGAACGGTGGCTGAGCCATAACTACTATGTTAGCTATATGATCATGCAAAGCAATATGACAATGAATTCTCAAGTCATCAAACGGAAGCGGTGGAAGTTGCATGGCAATATATCTCCGAATGGCCATGGAAAAGCCATAATAGGTAGGTATGGTGGCTGTTTTGAGGAAGATATAATAAGTCTTATGTGTGATAGAGAGTATCATATCACGGGGTTTGGATGCTCCTGCAAAGTTTGCACCATGTCTCGATGTGAGAAAGGGCAATACACGATACCGTAGAGGCTAGCAAATTGCGAAAAGGTAAGAGTGCGTATAATCCATGGACTCACATTACTCATAAAGAACTCATATACTTATTGCAAATGTTTATTAGCCGTCGAAGCAAAGTACTACTACGCATGCCCCTAGGGGGATAGATTGGTAGGAAAAGACCATCGCTCGTCCCCGACCGCCACTCATAAGGAAGACAATCAGTAATAAATCATGCTCCAACATCATCGCATAACGAGAGACTATACGTGCATGCTTCGGGAATCACAAACCTTAACACCAATATTCTTACTAACCACAACCGTTTACTAGTACTTCCCACATATTCCATCTCTATATAGCAAAACTATTGCAAGGAATCAAACATATCATATACAATGATCCATAAGTTTTATGTAGGATTTTATGACTAACCATGCAATTGACCAATGCCTATTGACTCTCTAAATAGATATAAGTGAAGCAAGAGAATTTAATTCTTTCTACAAAAGACCATGCTCTCATAAATATAAGTGAAGCAAAAGAGCATTCATCAAATAACAGTTTTCTATGTGAAGAGAAACATGCAATCCAAACTTCAAATGATATAAGTGAAGCACATGAAGCATTATGATGTAGGGTAGGAACCATACGGGCCGATCTTTCACGAAAGGAGCGGATCTCGCGAAGAACATGAGGAACACGAGGGAGAAATCATGATGGGAAACACGAGAGGAATCACTAAACCAACAAGAATAGTCACACATATGCTAGATCCATGAACACAAAGGAAGATACAAGATCCACGGGCAACTAAGGATGATACAAGTAGCACGATCTTCTCCGTGAGAAGGTCTTGAATCCAAGTGGATCTTCTCCGAAGAGGGGCCGTGGTCTCTCTCGTGGAGTAGATCTGATATAGCTGAGCGAAGCTCTATCTCTCAAATGAGCTATCACAACGCTAACCCTAAAACGTAGGTAGGAGGAGAGTATATATAGTCTAGGAGGCTAAAGGGTACATGGGCTTGAGCCCTTTACTGTACGCAGACAGGCAGGGCCGGACGTTCGGGCGTCGGGCTGGATGTCCGGGCTCTCGGGAGGCGTCGTATGTTCGGGGCTGGGGCCGGATGTCCGGGTTGCAGGTGCTTCTCTTTTGTCCTCTGGATAGGTGGTGTCCTGATATCCGGGCGGGGGCCGGATGTCCGGGCCATGTAGACTTGGCCGCTGGCTCCTTTCTGCTGTAGACGCTTCTAGGGGTCGGATGTCCGGGGCCTGGGAGTTGTTCTTGACTCCTTCCGTTGGTTCTCTTCACCCGTGAACTTGGCGGCTTGTCCGTCTTCACGTGCATCTTTGGGGGGGGGGGGTCCTCTTGGTACCTAATCATGCACAACATATCGGACTTAGGTAGTAGCCATGTCTCGAGAGGATCATATGTAATATCACTAAGGAGAGAAGTCACCTCGGTCTCGAGAGCTCTAGCTCTAGCTCGAGTCATGGGTTCTCTTAGCACTTCGTGAGACGATGGTGGGTCCATGGGGATGACCGTAGGATGACCCACATCATCTCCCCTCCCTTGGGGAAGATCCGACCTCGGATCAAAATCCTCATCACCATGGTAGGGCGAGAGACCCTCGACGTTGAAGATGTCGCTCACAGAGTACTTGTCGTTGTTGTTGTTGTAGCGTTCAAGCACCTCGAAGGGTCCATTCGCTCGTGTTCGAAGTTTGGACTTGCGTTCGTGGGGGAAGAGGTCCTTGCGAAGGTGTAGCCACACAAGATCTCCAATGTTGAATACCATCGGGTGCTTGTTGATGTTGCGCTTGGTCGCAAGTTGTTGTACTTGGCGCTCAATGGTTTGCCTTGTATCTTCATGCACCTTCTTGAGATGATTCACACGTACACTTTTGTCCATATTGATGCGCTCTTGTAGTGGTAGCATGAGAATGTCCAAAGGGGACAGTGGGTTGAATCCGTAGATGACCTCAAAGGGGGACTTGCAGGTTGTTGAGTGTCTTGCGCGGTTGTTGGCGAACTCAGCGATAGGTAGACACTCCTCCCACTCCTTGATGTTCTTCTTGATGAGCACTCGAAGTAGAGCAGAGAGTGTGTGGTTGGTCAACTCCGTTTGGCCGTCGGTTTGAGAATGGTAAGCCATGGAGAAGAGTAGCTTGATTCCGAGCTTGGCGCCTAGGGTCTTCCAAAAGTAGCTTAGGAACTTGACGTCGCAGTCCAAGACAATTGTCTTTGGCACTCCATGTAGACGCAATATTTCCCTACAAAAGAGATTGGCAACATGTGAAGCATCATCTATCTTGTTGCAAGGAATGAAATGTGACAGCTTAGAAAATCGGTCCACAACAACAAATACCGTATCCTTTCCATTTCGAGTCCTAGGCAATCCAAGTACAAAATCAATGCTAATATCTTCCCATGGTTGATACGGGATTGGGAGAGGCATGTAAAGGCCATGGTATTGAGCTTTAGACTTAGCTTTGCGACATGTAGAGCATCGGTTGGTGAAGCGGTTGACGTCGCGAAACATCTTGGGCCAATAATAGTTCTTGGAGAGCGTAGCGAAACTCTTGTCATGTCCAAAATGTCCCATTAGTCCTCCTCCATGAGATTCCTGCAAAAGCAACAAACGAAGAGAAGACACGGGGATATCAAGCTTGTTAGCTCTCATAAGATATCCATTTTTGATGTAATAGCGTTCCCAAAAGGTATGCTTCAAACATTTGGCATAAGGAATAGCAAAAGTAGGATCATGCTCATACAAGTCTTTTATGTGCTCAAAGCCAATGACATCCACTTCAAGTTGAGTAACAAGCATGCATATGCGGAAAGAGCGTCTGCCACAATATTTTCCTTACCTTTGATGTACTTGATAACATAAGGAAAGGACTCAATGAATTCACTTCACTTAGCATGACGCTTGTTCAACTTGGTTTAACCCTTAAGGTATTTAAGCGTTTCATGACCGGTATGAATGATAAATTCATGAGGGCGAAGATAGTGTTTCCATTCAATCAAAACTCACACTAAAGCATATAACTCTTTGTCATAGATGGGGTAATTGAGTTGCGCTCCGGAAAGTTTCTCGCTAAAGTAAGCTATGGGGCACTTCTCTTGCGTTAACACACCTCCTATGCCATTACCACTAGCATCACAATGAATCTCAAAGGGTTTGTCAAAGTTGGGTAATGCAAGCATGAGTAAGAAAATTCTTAAGCTCATTTAAAGCGGTATCTTGGGATGGTGCCAAAACAAAAGGCACATTTTTCTTGCTCAAAGCATGCAAAGGTGAAGCAATGGTTCTAAAGTCCTTCACAAATCTGCGATAGAAACTGGCTAAACCAAGGAAGCTACGCACTTGATACAAGTTGGTTGGTTGTGGCCAAGTTCTAATAGCATTGATCTTGGACTCATCAACATGAACACCCATAGAGGAAACAACAAAACCCAAGAAAACGAGCTTATCAACGCCAAAAAGGCATTTTCCATGTTAGCAAATAGACGCTCTTTTCGAAGAGTTTGCAAAACAGTTCGAACATGGGTGACATGATCTTTAAGGGATTTGCTATAAACAAGGATATCATCAAAGTAAACCACAACAAACTCACAAATGTACAGGCGAAACACATAATTCATGAGACGCATGAAAGTACCCGGTGCTTCCGATAAACCCATAGGCATGACTAACCACTCATACAAACCAAACTTTGTTTTGAAAGCGGTTTTCCATTCATCACCCTCTTGTATGCAGATTTGATAGTAACCACTTTTAAGATCAATTTTTGAAAAGATAGTGGCACCACTAAATTCATCAAGCATACCATCAAGGCGTGGAATGAGATACCTATAGCGAACGATGATAGCATTGATAGGTCTACAATCGGAGCACATGCGAAAGCTACCATCTCTTTTTGGCACAAGAATGACCGGAATGGCACAAGGACTCAAACTTTTTTGCACATGTCCATGGTCTAGGAGATGCTTTACCTGCCTTTGTATTTCTTTGGTTTCTTCGGGGTTGACACGGTATGGAGCTTTGTTCGGAAGAGGTGCTCCGGGGATGAGGTCGATGCGGTGCTCGATGCCTCGTAGTGGAGGTAGTCCCGGAGGTAGCTCGTCGGGGAAAACATCTTGTAATTCCTACAAAAGAGAAGATAACACTAAAGGTAGAGCATCGTCCTTGTACAAAAGGACATAGTGTAGGACACTAGATGGGTTCTCACACACTCCTCTTATCTCACTTTTGGTGGCAAATAGAACTAAGTTCTTCTTTTCGCTCATCGTGGAGGCACTCGATTTGGGCTTGTGGCGCTCACTCTCTTTTTGGTGGTTCGCTCTCTCACCATTCTCTCCACGATGGGTGGCTTGCTTGTCGGCGATCACTTGGCTTGGATACATAGGGTGAAGTATGTACTCCTTTCCTTCCATCTTGAAGATGTAGTGGTTCGTTCGGACGTTGTGGATGACACCTCTATCAAATTGCCATGGGCGTCCAAGAAGAAGGTGGCAAACGGTCATTGGAATGACATCGCACTCCAAAGTGTCTTCATAGGCGCCAATTTTGAAGGAGACTTGTACTCGATGCTCGACTTGGATAGTGTCAGAGTCGCTAAGCCATTGAACTTTGTAGGGATGAGGGTACTTCGTCTAGCGAAATTGGAGCTTGGAGCAAAGTTCTTCACTTGCGAGATTATGACAACTCCCTCCATCGATGATGACCTGGACGGATCTTCCATTGATGCCGGCCTTGGTATGGAATATGTGGCATCTTTGGTCTTCTTCTTGGTGATGTTGAAGAGTCAAGACCTTTGATACAACTAGAGCGGGACTTGAATCTTCATCGGAAAAGACTTGTTCCTCTTCATCGTTCACTTGCCGGTGCATGGCGACTTGCTCAAGTGTTTCCATTTCTCCTTCGCTCATGGAATCGTATGTACCATCGTCGTTGAGGATCATGGTGCGCTTGTTGGTACACTCAAAGGACTTGTGGCCTCGGCCTCCGCATGTGAACATTTGAAGGAACTTGTCTTGACGGTCTCATCGGTTGGGGTAGATGATGATGAAGCTCTCGGCTTGAAGTTGCGTGTTGTAGGAGGATGACTTGGGGTTGACGAAGCTTTCTTGAAACTTGATTTGTTGACGTTGCTTGTAGAAGGCTTTGTTGATGTAGAAGGTGTTGGAGTCGTTGAAGCTTGGTTATTGGAGAAGCCGTATGACTTGGATGAGAACTTGGCATACTTGAAGTCTTCTTGCACTTGACGTTCCGCTTTGGTAGCTTAATGCACTAGCCTGATGAGGTTCGAGTATGGTTGTAAGTCGGCGATATTCTTGATGGGATGATTGAGTCCATTCAAGAAACATGCCATAGTTTTCTCATCATCTTCCGTGACATTGGCTCGTATCATTGCAATCTCCATTTCCTTATAGTACTCATCAATGCTCTTGGTTCCTTGCTTGAGTAGTTGGAGTTTCTTGAAGAGGTCGCGGTTGTAGTAGGTAGGCACGAAGCGTGCCCTCATGACATCCTTCATTTGCGCCCAAGTAGTGATGGGTGGTTCACCTCTTGCCTCACGACGCTCGATGACTTGTTCCCACCAAATGAGGACATAGTCTTGGAACTCAAGTGATGCCATCGCGATCTTCTTCTCTTCTTCATAGTTGTGCAAGCGGAAGATTTTGTCGACCTTCAATGCCCATGAAAGGTAATCTTCGGGATCAGTGCTTCCGTTGAACTTGGGCATGGTGAACTTTAGCTTGCCGTAGCATTGCTCTTCATTGTGTTCGGGATGGGGATGATGACGACCTTGACGAGGAGGATCGTCTCTCACAATTTTCTCTTGCCGTGGAGGATGTCCAATGTCGTCTTGTTCTTCTTGAACTTGATGTTTTTGGCGAGCTTGTGGATGAACTTGTCGAGCATGACGTTGCACGCGAGCTTGATATCTTCGTTCGTAAATTTCTTCGCGAAGTGCTTCTTCATGTTCACGAGCTTGTCGGCCTCGGTTGGCTATCACTCGACTTGAATCACGGTGGGCTTGTTGCGCCTCAAGTGCTTGAGCATCTTGAAATTGCTGCTCTTGACGTTGTGCCTCGGCACCTTGTGCTTCTTGGTGTAGACGCGCTCGCGCTTCCTCTTGGTGTTGGCATTTTCGTGGCCCTTCTCATGCTTGCACAAAGGTAGCTTGGTTTTGACGGTGTCGGTGCTCTTGAGAATCGGTGTCGCGTAGAGGATTGAGGTTTCCTTGACGAATGTTGTGTGCGGCACGTCAAAGAGTGTTTGATGTTGGTGTACTTGAGCCAGAGAGGGTGAAGTCGGAGTGTCGACTTGAGCGGCTCTGTCTTCATGAGGACAAAGTGGAAGAAGAGCGGTTGAGCAACAAAGCACGAATCTTTTCCATTCTTGCATCATTCTCTTGCTTGTGATCGTCAAGCTTGTGGTCGAAGTAGTCTCTTGTACGTTGCTCGAAGAGTCACAACTCAGTGGCGAGGTTGTCGATGCGTTCACTCATTGCTTGTTGCTCTTGATGAAAAGCACATTGTGCACCAAAGAGGTGGCTCTTGGTGACATAGGAGTTCATGTCATCATCTTGCCCGATGAAGAGTGGGTTGGTAGAAGTACTTGTCCTATCCATCATTCCAAGAGAAAATATGTGAGTGGTAGAAAGAGAAGAATGTATACCAAATGTACATTGACCAAAGTTGAAGGTGGATCAATGATAACTCCAATGTGGAACAAAGAAATAGCACAATTGGTACCAATTCTTGTCAGTTTCTCACACCTACACAAGTAAAAGCTTATGGTAGAGCTTGGTTAGGATCATGGCACAAAATTTGATGCAATTGTTAGTGAGATTCAATAATGTTGGAAAAGATTCGCAAGTTTTCAATGCAACAAGTAGACCAAGCAATATAAGGTACACGGAAACACACACGCAAAGAGATAAGTGGGGTCGTGCAACCAAGGATGAGCCAACATGTGGAATCCATGAAAATGCTCTTGTTGCACAACACTAGAGAGATGCTAGCACGATGGCACAATAGGCGGATACGAAGACTTGTGCACAACCTACTAAGCAAAAATGCAACGACTACTATCCCAAGTATGCTTTACGTATGGTGTTTCGATGATATGATCCAAGATGATCTAGTATGACAATCTTAATATTGTATGATGCTATGGTTCTTGCTTAAAAGCTCTTTGATTATCTTTCCCTTTTGCTTAAAAGCTTGTTTGGCTCTTTGTCGTTTGAGTTCTTTTCTCATGCAATGCTTCACGAACCAAGATAGCAATTGTGTATGTGATGACAACCTTCTGACACAAGAGATGATACCAAGATATGCACCAATGATGTATGTATGCTATGGGAAGTATGATCACTAATGTGCGCAAGTCACGTTGCCAGCAATACTCAAAGGCTGGTCTCGATGGGTAAGCGACACAAAGGAGTAAGGCTATGATGGTTATCAATGTAATGGCAAGAATAATGTATCACAATACCATGAGGTTACCGTTTGATGTTGTCGAGATGGTCATTGTTGATGACGCATCCGTGGCGAAGATGAGCGGCGGTGATGTTGATGTTGGAGTGTACCTAAATAGCCGAAACACAAATAGGACACGAAATCGCAACTCAAATTCTCAAGACAAAACGGGACAAAATTGTCGGAATTGGTAGTGGTAATCATTGGTGATGTATGCGGTATATGGTGGTGCTATGCAGAAGTGGTGGTGGTATGCGGAAGTGTATGTGGGCACCGGAACAAAATTTGGCGAAATATGGACGGAAAACGGGCAGTGGAGAGGAAGTAATGCTGCCAGGGGCCAGATGTCTGGGCTTGATGGCCAGATGTGTGGACGAACGGGATAAACACCGCGTGGAATGTGGCAAATCCGAGCAAAATTCGGAGGAATTTGTGGATGGAAATTGGGGAAAAGTGGATGGAAAGCAATATCTACCTGCAACACACGAAATCCGTGGATCAAATCCAACAAATCTTCATCACACCAACAAATCACAAAAATAATTTAGGGCTATTTTGTGGGGAATTTTCGAATTAGGGACAAAAACAAGGCTAGAAACACAACGGAGAGGCTCCGAAATCATGATCAACGTAGCTCTGATACCAAGATGATGTAGGGTAGGAACCCTAGGGGCCGATCTTTCACGAAAGGAGCAGATCCCGCGAAGAACACGAGGAACACGAGGGGGAAAACAAGGGAAATAGCAAGGGGAAACACGAGATGAATCACTAAACCAACAAGAAATAGTCACACATATGCTAGATCCATGAACACAAAGGAAGATACAAGATCCACAGACAACTAAGGATGATACAAGTAGCACGATCTTGTCCGTGAGGAGGTCTTGATGGTCTTTATCCGCGAGATGGTCTTGAATCCAAGTGGATCTTCTCCGAAGAGGGGCCGCGGTCTCTCTCGTGGAGTAGATCCAATATGGATGAGCGAAGCCGTATCTCTCAAATGAGCTATCACAATGCTAACCCTAAAACTTAGGTAGGAGGAGAGTATATATAGTCTAGGAGGCTAAAGGGTACATGGGCTTTGGCCCTTTACTGTGCGCAGATAGGCGGGGCCGGACGTCCGGGCGTCGGGCCGGATGTCCGGGCTCTTGGGAGGCGCCGGATGTCCGGGCTGGGGCCGGATGTCTGGGCTGCAGGTGCTTCTCTTCTGTCCTCTGGATAGGTGGTGTCCAGATATTCGGGCGGGGGCCGGACGCCAGATGTCCGAGCCCTGTAGACTTGGCCGTTGGCTCCTTGCTGTTGTAGACGCTTCCAGGGGCCGGATGTCCGGGGCCTGGGAGTTGTTATTGAGCCCTTCCGTTGGTTCTCTTCACCCGTGAACTTGGTGGCTTGTCCGTCTTCACATGCATCTTTGGGGGGGGGGGTCCTCTTGGTACCTAATCATGCACAACATCTCGGACTTAGGTAGTAGCCATGTCTCGAGAGGATCATCTGTAATATCACTAAGGAGAGAAGTCACCTCGGTCTCGAGAGCTCTAGCTCTAACTCGAGTCATGGGTCCTCTTGGCACTTCATGAGACGATGGTGGGTCCATGGGGATTATCGTAGGATGCTCTGCATCACATTCTATAAAGCCACACTCAAAAGATATAAGTGAAGTGCAATGATCATTCTATAAATCAACCATGGACTATCTCATACCAACATGGTGCATAAAAGAAAAATGAAAACTAAAAGCAAAAGACGCTCCAATATTTGCACATATCACATGAACGAAGCGAGAACGAAAACATACCAGTACTTGTTGAAGAAAGATGGGATGCCTTCCAGGGCATCCCCAAGCTTAGACGCTTGAGTCTCCTTGGATATTTACTTGGGGTTCCTTGGGCATCCCCAAGCTTGAGCTCTTGCCTCTCCTCCTTCTTCTCATATCGAGACCTCCTCGATCTTTGATCACTTCATCCACACAAAACTCAACAGAAAGTTCGGTAAGATCCATTATTATAATAAAGAAAATCACTACTCTTAGTACTGTCGCAAACCAATTCATATTTTGTGTTTTCACTGTAGCTACTGTAATATAACTTTTCCATGGCTTATACCACCGACAAAAATCGACAGTTTCATCAAAATGAGCAAAACAATGCATCAAAAACAGAATCTGTCTTAAACAGGACAGTCTGTAGTAATCTAAACATTCACCATAATTCTGGTACTCCAAACATTTTGAAAAGCTTACAAAAAATGAAAAATTTGTATGGCAATACTTTTCAAAAAGTTTCAGAACCTTTTGACATTTCAGTTAAAAATGTAAAATCACGCACTACGACCAAAGTTTCTGTTTTTGCACCGCACAAACCAACAAGCAATCTAAACATTCTAAAGGCAAATCTTGGCACATTATTTTATAATACAATGGAATTGTACAAGGGGATAATTATTTTTTTTGAAAAGTTTCTGCAATTCAAGATTCACAAAGTTTCCATGGGCATGAACAAAGTTCAAGGCATGCTCCCGCTTCCATGGTGTTTGTCTATCTCACTTTCACTTTTATTTTTGTTAAGTTTTAAGTTCCCCTCAATATTTTTTTGTTTTTAAACTTTATAAAAGCACTCAACAGAAATAAATGAATCTCTAAAACTTCTAGGTTGTGTCCCTGGCAGCGCTTTCTTTAAATCCATTAAGCTAGGCATAGAGTGCTCAAGTAATGAATCGACCCGGATCCCAAGGTATATCAAAGCCAATTTTAATTAACAATGATTTAGCATTTAGTAGTGAGCACAAAGCAACATATATCAAGTAATGAAGAAATCTAACTCTCTTCCTACGCATCGACATGTCATACAAGAACAATTCATGCACATCAAGTAAATGCCAATACATAGCATAAGCAGTTTCTTGCAATTTCGTATTGGAAACATAGAGAGGCGGAGATGTAGTTCCTCTCTAATAATAATTGCAAGTAGGAGCAGCAAGAACATGCATATTATATTCATCAAAATCATCATGTGCAACGGTAAAAGGTAACCCATCAATATAATCCTTAATAAGAGCAAACTTCTCCGATATAGTGTTGTTGGGAGAATTCAAAAAGATGATAAGACTATCATGTGTGGGTGTAATAGAAACAATGTCATTCTTAACATAAGGAACTATAGCAAGTTCATCTCCATAAGCATAATTCATATTGGCATCTTGGACACAAGCATAACAAGCATCAATTTTATCAAAAAGGAATATTTCAAATGAATCAACGAGATCATAGCAATTATCATAACATTCATCCTTCAGTAAGAACGAAGGGAAATTAAATAATGTATGAGTTGAAGAGTTACTCTCATTAGAAGGTGGGCACGGGTAGCTAATCCGTTCTTCCTCCTTTTGTTCTTCACTCTCCTCGTCATCTTTTTCATCCAATGAGCTCACAGTTTCATCAATTCCTTCTTCAATAGACTCCTGCAAAATATTAGTCTCTTCTTGGACAACGGAGACTCTCTCAATAAATTCATCAATATCAGAATTGAATTTATAATTATCATAGCAATATTTAAGGATGGAAAAAATTTCAGGTCTATAAACTGAACCATCACAATCTTCATACTTTTCAAACAAAGATTCAATTTCATAAGCACCCTTAAAAGCAACAAATTCTTCTATTCGTTCCACATCATAATAATCATATATACCATTAGCATAAGAAGCCAAGGTTTCGTTATCATTAAATTTGCATGAAAAGGGAAGATGTGGAGCACCCATAATTGCCTAGCATACCAATGCAACATATCAATTTGATCTTGTTCAAAAAATCATATGAATTTGATACCATAACAATTCCCCTTTATGAGTCAAGCGATAATCCCTAAAGTATTCACGTTGATCCAACATTACTCCCATTATATAGTTGAATGGGGTGTTCTCAGGATTATCAAAGTAGTGCATAATATCTTTTACATAACGAGCATCGAGGGTTTTAGGAGGTTCCCCATCTCCATGAGTAGCAAGTACGACTAATTTTTTTGGTGTTTCATGTTCCATATCCATAACTAAAGATAGAGAACAACTTAGAACAAGAAATAAAAACTACTTAGTGATAAAGCAAACAAGCACACACGAGAATATTCACCACACGCTATTGCTCCCCGGCAACTGCGCCAGAAAAAGGTCTTGATAACCCACAAGTATAGAGGGCCGTTTGTAGCCTTCTTCAATAAATAAGAGTGTCGAACCCAACGAGGAGCTAAAGGCAGAACAAATATTCCCTCAAGTTCTATCAACCACCAATACAACTCTACGCACACTTGACATTTGTTTTACCGGAAATGGGTATGAAACTATTTTGTAGATGTGATGCTAGAACTACTTTGCAAGAATAAAACTAGAAGTACTTTGCAAGATAATAAAAGTTAGGTGTTTATAAAAAGAGTTTGTGTCAACAAGAAAGTTATTTGTCCCTAGGCAATCGATAACAAGTACCGGTAATCATTCTTGTAATTTTATACGATGGAGAGGCATGAGCTAACATACTTTCTCTACTTGGATCATATGCACTTATGATTGGAACTCTAGCAAGCATCCGCAACTACTAAAGATCATTAAGGTTGGGAAACCCAACTATAGCATTAAGTATCAAGTCCTTTTTACTCCTATACGCCATAACCCACCTATCCGCTTTTGGGCTGCTATCATCCCCCGCAACACCGACAATAAGCAAACCATGAACATATTGCAACACCCTACAGCGGGAGCCCCTCACGTTTGCGTGAGAACGATGGGCACCGTAGGACATCACCATAAATAAAAAATACAATCATACCAACCAAGATCATGATTAACCCACAGGACAAAACGGATCTACTCAAACATCATATGATAGCCAAATATCATTAGGAAATAATATATGGACTTGAGCACCATGTTTAAGTAGAGATTACAGCAAGGAGAAGAGAGGTTACACCGCCGCATAAAGGGGGATAAAGTTGGTGTTGACGGTAGAAAGATTGTTGATGTAGATCCCGTCCCGATCGTTGCCCCGGCGGCACTCCGGCGCCACCGGGAGCGATGGGGAGAGAGCCCCCCTCCTTCTTCTTCTTCCTTGGCCTCGCCCCTAGATGGGAGGAGAGTTCCCCCTCAGGTCCATGGCCTCCATGGACACGGAGGGGTGGGAGCCCCTCCGAGATTGGATATCCCTCTTCGTTCTCTTCTGTTTCACATTTCCCAGATCTAGCCAAAAACCGTTTCTTATATTCCGGGAGATCTGTAACTCCGATTGCACTTAAATTTTAACACATTTTTTTCCATATATAAGATTCCTTGCGCCCGAAGTAGAACCCGAACCGATGTTCCAGGAGGACACAACCCACCACCATGCGCCAGGGGCCTCTAGCATGCCCTGGTGTCTTGTGGGTTGTGTGGGCTCTGTTTGCGGTGATTCCAACTCCCAAAAATCACATATATTCCAAAATAATTCTCCATGAAATTTTATTGCATTTGGACTTCATTTGATATGGATACTCTGTGATACAAAAAACATGCATAAAACAGGAACTGGCACTAAGCACTGCATCAATAGGTTAGTCCAATAAATCATATAAAAAATTGCCAAAAGTATGCAAAAGGGGTATACTATTGGCATGAAACATTCAAAAAATTATAGATACGACGGATACGTATCACACCCCACCCTACTCCATCACTGGCCAGGCCATTCCTCTACCACGCTGGCCACGGATACGACGGATACGTATCACCCACACGTCCTGTTATTTTCCGGCGACGGCAGCCGAACCAGTAAACCCTCATACTCCCCACCATGTGGGCAACCACTGTTGAGTCTTCCCCAGCTCCGTGTCATTCCTTCCTAGGCCTCGCCGCTGCCCACCACCCTGGTGCTCTCAGCGTGGCGTGGTCAACGAACTACATCCATCGAAAGTGGACTGTGCGTGGAGAGGCTGACAGCTGGATCCACGACCGACACAAGGAAATGCCTCCTTATTACGCGCAAAATAATGATTGCTTCACCTGACAGTCGGGAGCCACCGGAAGGGCCTTTGTATTTCGCGAACAAAGCGTTCCCCCGTTGTCAACTCGGACCCACCAGCTATATCTTCGCACGCAAAGAAGTGCCTCCTTATTACGCACAAAAAGTGAATACTCCCCCTGCTAGCTGGGACGCACCGTAGTGGGAGGCTGACTTGTGGGCCTACTAAGTTGACGGGGACAGAGGGCTTTGTCAACTTAGTCAATATGAACGATTCTATCTCTAGTGACCATACAATGTCCACCCAACGACCATAGTGCTTCTTCAACCTCTGGTCTTCTTGCTCCAGCCGCCCAAACCAGCATCGGTCGTGCTGCGTGCTCCTACCTCCCGTGGCCGGCTATGCTGCCACGGAGGCCTCACCGCCCCCTACTACTCTGACCGCTGGCTAGGCCATCCCTCTACTCACCCACACCCCCTGTTATTCTGCGGCGACGACAGCCCCACACCGCAGCCGAACCAGTGAACCCTCGTACTCCTCTCCGCGTGGGCATCCACTGCCGTGTCTTCCCCGGCTCCGTGTCGTCCCCTTCCAAGGCCTCGCGACCATCCACCACCTTGGTGCTCTCGGCGCGACGTGGTCAATGTGGTCAAGGAACGACTTCCATCAGAAGAGTACTATACGTGGAGAGGCTGACAGCTAGGTCCACGACCGCAGCAAGGAAGTGCCTCCTTATTACGCGCAAAATAATGATTCCTCCACCTGACAGCAGGGACCCACCGGATGGGCCATCGTATTTCACGAAAAAATGTTTCCCCCCTCACTGATGAGACCCACCAGCTACATCTTCGCATGCAAGGAAGTGCCTCCTTATCCTCCCTGGCAGTTGGGACCCACCTGGTCGAAGCGTACGTAGCATTGTCATTCTATTCACGAATGTGTATGTAAATATTGGTCGATCGGTCTGTGTGCAGGATGTAGTGATGAACCGTGGCCGAGTAAGGAAGGGCACGTGTTGTCGGGGGGATGGACCCCGGGCAGGCAACGGAACCCGGATCCTCTTCAAAAAACAACGGGGCTGGCACCGCCCCACAATACCGGCACGCGCTTGGCCTGGTTGCTCGACCCGGCCAAGCCCCGCAAGCCGGCTAGACTAGCCGACCCAGCAAGACATGCCGACTCGGCCCCAACAACTAGCGCAAGACACCCGAACCCGACATGACCAAAGCCTCCTCAACAAGCCAGCGCCACCCATGGCGTCCTAGGCAATCGAGCCGCGGGTCAACTCCCGTCCCATCCAAGTCGTATGATGGGGATGAGACTTCAATCAACGGTGACCGAGGCAATAGTGCTCCGCCCATGCCTCTGGTCAGAAGGAACGTTGCAACAGTGCCCCTCACCTACCCGCTGATAAGGGCCGGCATGGCTATAGTGCCCCCGCCTTAACCGTTGACGATAGCAAGCGGCAACCTGACGGAGAGCACTATACGCGACTCGACTCGGCCACGCCCCGACGATCGACAAGACGACGCACATTCCTCCTAGGCATGCGGGCCCACACCTAGGGGAACCCGGCAAACCACGAGCCCTCAGCGGGACCCAGCCCGGGTCCTCGGACACCGACAATACAGACCCATCGACTTGTAGCATTACCATTGTACCCCCGGGGGGTTGGACTATAAAACCCCCCGGGAGCCCGCGATCATAAAGAAGAGAGGCGAGCAAGAGGGCAAGCAGAAAACACATACGAGAGAAAAGCAAGTAAGCATAGGAATAGCCACAAAATAGCAACACCGGAGAGAAGGAGCAGCCCAAGCCTTGGCCTGCTTCCTTCCTCCTCCATACAGCTCCAGGAGCAACATTGTACTATCGATCATCCAACTACACTCGGCAGGACTAGGGGTACTATCTCTCCGGAGAGCCCCGAACCTGGGTATGTCCGGCGTCCCGCGCCCGCTCATGCCAACCTCGCCTCTGGAGTCCACCAGCGCCCTCGAGCCTCCTCCTCTCTTTAGCCATCCCTTGGCATCTGCCGTGCACCCACCACGACATGTGTCGTAGTAGAGGCACGCACGTACCATGTCACGCTGTCCCATTAATATCGTGTACACGTACGAACAGCCAGGGTGCAAGAAAGTAAATACGGCCATGTAGGTACATACGAGCGGGGTCTTGAACGCCTACTCGCGCATACGTACGGCCAGGGCTTGTGTACATGGAGAGGCAGCGACAACGTCCTGTTCATCGGCAGCCAACCGGCTAGGTCGGAAGGAGAAACTGCGTCGTCGTGTTCATCGGGAGGCATCGAACACGTGCTGTTCATCGGGAGCCAATTGTCTTGGACGGAATAGCCAATCGAAACGAGGCCTGGCGTATCACAGAATGGAGGAAAACGACATTGTGTTCGACCGCGTACGGTCGAAACGGATCATGTTCACCGGGAGGGGTGTGGAGTACCGCAAGACGGAGGAAACGGACTTCTCTTCGACCTCCTACGGTCGAAGCGGGGTCCTGTTCATCGGGAGGGGTGTGGTGTACCACAAAACGGAGGAAACAGACTTGTGTTGGAGCGCTACGGTCGAAATGGGGGTCCTGTTCATTGGGAGGTGTGTGGCGTACCGCAAAACGGGACTCCACGGGTTACTATTCATCTCCACCGTCGACCTCCTCCAGCCTCCACGGGCTACTGTGTTGGGGAACATAGTAATTTCAAAAAAATTCCTACGCACACGCAAGATCATGGTGATGCATAGCAACGAGAGAGGAGAGTGTCGTCTACATACCCTCGTAGACCGTAAGCGGAAGCGTTATGACAACGTGGTTTATGTAGTCATACGTCTTCACGATAGACCGATCCTCAGTACCGAATGTATGGCACCTCCGCGTTCAGCACATGCTCAGCTTGGTGACGTCCCGTGAACTCATGATCCAGTAGAGCTTCCGGGAAGAGCTTCGTTAGTACGACGGCATGGTGACGGTGTTGATAAAGCTACCGACGCAGGGCTTCGCCTAAGCACCGCTACAATATGACCGAGGTGGATTATGGTGGAGGGGGCACCGCACACGGCTAAAATATCAATGATCAATTGTTGTGTCTCCAAGGGGTGCCCCCTCCCCATATATAAAGGAGTGGAGGAGGGGGAGGGGGTGGCCTCCTATGGCGCACCCCATGATGAGTCCTACTCCCGATGGGAGTAGGACTTCCCCCTTCCAAGTAGGAGTAGCAGAAGGGAAGGAAGGGAGAGAAGGAGAGAAGGAAAGGGGGGTGCCGCCCCCTGCTTGTCTAATTCGGACTAGAGGGGGAGGGGGCGTGCGGCTGCCCTTGGCCGCCCCTCCTCTTCTCCCACTAGGGCCCATTAGGCCCAATATACTCCCCGGGGGGTTCTGGTAACCCCCTGGTACTCTGGTATATGTTCGAAAACACCCGAAACACTTCTGGTGTCCGAACATAGTCATCCAATATATCGATCTTTACGTCTCGACCATTTCGAGACTCCTCGTCATGTCCATGATCATATCTGGGACTCCAAACTACCTTCAGTACATCAAAACACAAAAACTCATAATACCGATTGTCACAGAACTTTAAGCGTGCGGACCCTACGGGTTTGAGAACTATGTAGACATGACCGAGACACGTCTTTGGTCAATAACCAATAGCGGAACCTGGATGCTCATATTGGTTCCTACATATTCTATGAAGATCTTTATCGGTCAAACCGCATAACAACATACATTGTTCCCTTTGTCATCGGTATGTTACTTGCCCGAGATTTTATCGTCGGTATCTCAATACCTAGTTCAATCTCGTTACCAGCAAGTCTATTTACTCATTCCGCAATGCATCATCCCATAACTAACTCATTAGTAACATTGCTTGCAAGGCTTGTAGTGATGTGCATTACCGAGAGGGCCCAGAGATACCTCTCCAACGATCGGAGTGACAAATCCTATTCTTGATCTATGCCAACTCAACGAACACCATCGGAGACACATGTAGAGCACCTTTATAATCACCTAGTTACGTTGTGACGTTTGGTACCACACAAAGTGTTCTTCTGGTAATCGGGAGTTGCGTAATCTCATAGTCATAGGAACATGTATAAGTCATGAAGAAAGCAATAGCAGTAAACTAAATGACCAAGTGCTAAGATAACATAATGGGTCATGCCAATCACATCATTCTCCTAATGATGTGACCCCGTTAATCAAATGACTACTCATGGCTATGGCTAGGAAACTCAACCATCTTTGATCAATGAGCTAGTCAAGTAGAGGCATACTAGTGACACTATGTATGTCTATGTATTCACACATGTATTATGTTTCCGGTTAATACAATTATAGCATGAATAATAAACATTTATCATGATATGAGGAAATAAATAATAACTTTATTATTGCCTCTAGGGCATATTTCCTTCATATTGTTCATCCATCGTCGACCTCCGCCAGCCTCCACTTGCAACTATTCATCCATGGGCTCCTGTTCATCCAGCCTCCACCGCTCCTCCACGGGGTCCTATTCAACCACCCTCCACGGGCTACTGTTCATCCAGCCCTACACCAGCTACTGTTCAACCAGCCCTCCGCGGGGTCCTATTCATCGAACCCTCCACGGGGTCCTGTTCATCCACCCCAAACTGGCTCAATCAGGGTCCTGTTCATCCAGCGGCAATGACCAATACTACCACGGGGTCCTGTTCATCCAATCCCCACCGAGAACTATTCATCCAACCCCCCCCCCCAACAACACTCATTGTTCATCAAGAGGCAGTAGGTTCGATCAGCTTCAGTTAGCAGCAGTAGCGAAGGAATCGCTCAATCGAGTTCAGTTAACAACCAGGGATTGATCGATCGCCCAGGTTCAGTAACGCATAGCCAGCAGTGCAACTCTTGGGTTCAGTAGGCGAACGCCTCGCTCGGGTTCAGTTAGAGCCCAATGCCTTGCAACCATGTGCGTATGTTTACAAGAGAAACGGGCAACGGTCGGCCCTGATCACCGACCTTAACCAGGAACTCCTTGATATTTTCCTCACCCTCGCTTCTACCACAGTTTTTTCCGTCATGAACGACCCAAAGAATGTCATGTAGCTGCATCTCCGGCCCGCCCAGGACGAAAAGCCCATTTTCTGTCATGATTTTTTGTCATAGATGTAGGAGCCCACCACATCTATCATGATACTGTGTTTTGTCACAATTATCATCATAGAAGTGTCACAAGCATGACAGGAAAAAAATCGGTCGGCCCAAAATGTCACGGATGTGTCTTTTTTTGTAGTGCTAGTTGCGCCACGTGGAATGTTTGACTGGTCAATTGATCATGTCATCAACAAAATACAGAGTTGTTTGGGTGAGCCAGTGACCGTATAATCATGACATGTATTTTTTTAACAAGGTACAGATGCAAGCCCTCATATATACGCGCAAAAACCCACCACTATAAGCACACACATGTAGACCCTACCCCTATGAGCACCTTCGAGAGAGTGAGCCAACATATGATCTTGAGATTTTACAAAGTCACCATAGGTGCCTCGTAGTCGAGGGGAAAGTCTCCTTCCACTGAATGCACATCGCCGAAAAATACTGAAATTAATCCAGGATAAATGCGAGCACTAGGACTTTAACCATGCTGGGCTGGGGAAACCACTGTCCTCCTAACCATCCAACCAGAGGTTGGTTAGCACCACAAAACGTATATGGTGACCATGATGAGCTTATTCTGAAGTCCAATGACCATATCATGCTTTCACTTCAAATACAATGACCATAAGTGTCGTCAACAAAATACAGTGCACGCATCAAATACAATGTCCATTAGTGTCATCAACAAAATACTGAGACGTATCTTGAGCTAGATACCGTATGATGACCACGAGAATGTATAAGGTGACCGTAATGAGCATATTCTGAAGTCCAGTGATCATATAGTGCTTTCGTTTGAAATACAGTGACCATCATGCATGACTGTGTCAGGGGCATGCTTACTTTTAGAGGGCCGAGAGATAGTTTGTGTGCGTACATTGAAGTGGTGTAGAAAGAGGGGGTGTACGTTTGAAATACAGTGACCATCATGCATGACTGTGTCAAGGGCATGCCTGGTATTCACGTGTACTTTGTGCACACCCCTATCCCTATCAAAAATATATGGTACCAGGAGTAGGCTTTTTCCTCAACTACAAGGGCCCGGACTGGGGTAAATCTTTGCCTCGTATTACCATCTAGCCTAACAGTCAAGGACATCCTACCTAATGATCTGATGGAATCATATCTGCCATCTACTAAGAGAGAGGTCTGTGTGGGGGCGCAATGTGTGTGGGAGAGGAATAAAGATAATGTGTGTGCGAGAGACACGTAGGCACATATATGTGCCTACAGAGGGCTAGTAGCGATTGTGTGTGTGTGTATATGCATGTGAGAGAAATAGTGTTTTCCAACTGAGTTTAGTGAAAAAAGTGGTACATAGTAGTCAAAAACAGAGAGGGGATATATAGAGAGAGTGTGTGAGACACCCCGTCACCCGGGGAGAGAATGTGAGCATGTGTGAGAGAGAAATGCCGATGTATATAAAGTGTGTGCACTTATGCGTTAGATAGAGAGATATATAGCGCGTGTGTGAGAATGGGCTGAGGCATAGTGCATCTACGTGTAAAAGGCGGTTCTATGCATTAAATTCAAATATAAATCACATCATTATTTTTGGATGAGGTCATGAATTTTGCAGTTTGCGTATGAACGAACATCGGTCTATCAGACACCCATACTCTATTGAATTCTAGCATGTGCATGTGTTTATTTCATATTATCAATCCATAGAGTGAGAGTGGTTTGAAATCCAGACAATGCATTGCTTTAGCAATTCATATATAAACATTAATTAGTGTACTCCATGTTGTTAGTGTGAAGCACTTTATACATTTATCACTTACATGGATACATTCCAAGTTGCTAGCTACGAAATAGAATACATGTTGAATTCAACATAAAGGGGGTTTTGAAGATTCGAATTCATAGGAAGTGCATTCATCTATTTGAATCTGAGATAATGGCATTTGTAAATCAGATTTAAAAGAGGGCATCAATTTTTGTTGTGCATTTGAACATGCTATATATTCATACGCATGTCTAACTATATTTTTTTTTGCAACCAAGGAGATTATATATGGAACCATGCATGAACTGAGGTAAGTTGCATATTTTTTAATATATACTCGTGTACAATGTATATTCAAATATACCCCCTCCATTACAAAATAATCATAGTTTTTGGATTTTCAAGAGTCAAGATTTGTGAAGTTTGACAAATCTTGAAAGTTCAATTCAAGAAAACCGAAAATGTTAATGCTTCTACTCCCAAATATTGAACGAAGTGCCAAATAAGCCTCTGGTCACCTGAAACCGTGCGAGACTAATGTTTGGTGGTAGGAAATTACTGTCCTGACTCTGGCTCATGTAGCCTATTGACCCGATGTCCAAAGGTCTAAACCAGGGTAGGTTTGTAACATCACCAAGTCGCCAGTCTCAACCGCCTCCGAGAAGCATTCATACACCATGGGCGCCTAAACACCCATGCACTTGGCCGAAGTCTATCCCGCCCACCATTTGGGACACTTGAGATTATTGTCCTACCCCCAACCCGCAATATGTCCGAAATTTTACACGGGGGCAAAGTTTGTAACTTTCCCCAAATTTCAAACAAGTGTGTCCCAAACTGAAACATTGTTCCCCCTTAGTTCCCCCTCCCTCCATTTCCCCATTCATATTCCGTGGGCGCCAAAACACCCTCTCCACTAGTCGCGAAACCCCAGCCTCCTCCGTCCTCCACCCCATCGCGCCCAATCCACCGCCGCCCTCCTCCATCACGCCAGAGTCGGTACCCCAACGTCGTCGTCCAACGCAACCGCAACCGTAACTGCAATGCCCTCTAGGACTTAGCAGCTGAAGCCGAGGCAGAGCTGCCTCCACGATGCCGACGTGCGCCGTAGCAGAACCACTTCGACCACGCCATCCTGCGCCTCACCGCTACCGCTCCACTGTCGCAATCATCCACCGCACCGGACTTGTTCCCGCTACGATGCCGTTCGCCGCCTCGGATTTGGTTCCCCGCCGTCGACAAACGGCCACCGCACCACACTCAACAACTTGGACAGGGTTCGTCAAAGGCTCCACCGTCCTCCACAACTTCTCGTTTCCAGCGAACCACAAGAAGATCGTTGGAAAAACAGAAGGACGACACAAGACTGCTAGTAGAAAGAGGTACTCCTCTTCACTTATTCTTGCACATCTTACATCTCTGCTCACACCGTATTCATCCCACGAAAGAAACTAGTTGAGCGCTTCTTTCAACATCTTCTTCATGATACTAAATGCACAATGTTTCCTCCCATTTACTATTTCACCTTGGCTAGAGGTGTGGGGCGCAGGAGCTGCTTGCGCCTGATCTGGAGGTCGACGAGCCTTGAAGGGTTGGCCGGGGGCGGTGCCAAGCACTGCGGTGCGGTGAGGTCGAGGGGAGGGAGGAGGCAGGGGACTGGGCCGGTTGTCGCTCGCGTTTCGAGGAAGATCATCAACACCGACTGGCTGGAGGTAGATGAAGGCGATCTGCCCGTTCTTTGTACATCAGACAATGTAGAAAAAATGGACTGACCTATTTGTTTCCAGTTGACTGTTGTTTTCATAGGACCACACCATGTGGTGTGCTGGAGGAGCATCTGCATTTTCCAGCCATCCCTGTGCTCATATTTCAAAATCCTAGAATCTAGTAATTCGTGTGCCATGCATGTTGTAGAGCTATCATATGTCTCCTGACATTTATTTCTCACTGATCTGCTATCTGCTACTTTTAGACTGTACTACTTGTGTACACACTTCACCCATACTCACACTATTGTTTTTTATGCATGGGTATTTCAGACTCTGATGCAGTGTTGATCAATACACAAAAGAAAAGACGGACTCTGACGCATGGGTATTTCAGACACTTTGCCATTTTGTTATTTTGTGTGTGTATTAATGCAGACATCATATGAGTAGTCTTTGCACATGAAGTGGATCATTTTCATGCCATATTACTGCTAGAATTTATTTAATGCCATTATATGCCCAGAGGTGACTGCCACAAGCTTGTTAACACGTTAAGGTAATATTGTTGTTGTCTACTTGTTGAAATCTGCCAATTCTAAAACTGCTAGTAATAAAACTTGCCATATTGTCTTGATGGTTCCCACTAATCTAAAACTATTATGACCATGCTAGGTAATCATAATTTGTTCTATGTTTCCAGTAATCCCATTCCATGCCTTTTGTTGTCATGTACAACTATTGTAGTTTGTTGTTATGTTGCTTGCGAAATGCCATATTGTTTTACTCACCGTTTGAGATCAATGCATCCGCTTCTGGTGATCTTTATATCCTTTTCATCTCAAATCTTCCATTCTTTATAGTGGCATACTTGGATTGCCAAGAATTTTCCATATCCATCTTATCTTCGCCATTTCCTTCCCAATATCGTAACCTTTGTTCCGATAGAACCATAGTCCCATTCGTAACATTTTGCATATGCATTCATGATAGAATTGCATGTAGAACATGTTCATTGACATTCCATGGTTGTTTATTGATGCTTGTTCTTCTTTGGGTAATACCGGGAGAGGAGTTCGAGTCTGAGGACCCTGTTGAGTACGTTAATGAGGAGCAAGGTTTCGATCTCACCGAGGAACAATTAGTCAAGATGGTCATTCCTTGATATCACTATTATCTTTGTTTTGTTAGATATCTTGTTGCTATCCCAATGTCGCCCTACCTACTACTTGTTTGCCAGCCTCCCAAATTGCAAGGAAATAGCCCCTAACCCCATCTTACTTGCAAACCATTGTTTGGTATGTTACCGCTTTGCTCAGCCCCTCTTATAGTGTTGCTAGTTGCAGGTGCGGTGCAGGTTATTCCATGTTGGGACATGGATATAATGGGATATCACAATATCTCTTATTTAATTGATGCATCTATATACTTGGTAATGGGTGGAAGGCTTGGCCTTTTGCCTGGTGTTTTCTTCCACTCGTGGTGTCTTAGTTTCTGTCATACCGGTGTTACATTCCTTGATTTGCATTCCTGACATGGTCGAGGTTTATGGGCATCCCTTGATAGTTTGCTTTGAATAAAACTCTTCTAGCAAGGCCCAACTTTGGTTTCAACATTTTCCTATTAACAACTAAAATTTGCATAGGGAGTAATTAACCCAAGGAATTCTTAATCAACAAACCGGACTAGTGCTCCTCATGGGTGTTGGTTCAAACAGTGTGATGTCTGCTAGGACTACATCAGTATTTCCCCAAAGAGGAAGGGATGATGCAGCACAGCGACGGTAGGTATTTCCCTCACTTATGAGACCAAGGTTATCGAACCAGTAGGAGAACCAAGAAACACTACGCAAACAACACCTGCACACAAATAACAAATACTCGCAACCCGATGTGTTAAAGGGGTTGTCAATCCCTTTCGGGTAACGGCACCAGGAATTGGCAAACGGATGTGAGAGAGTTGTAATAAGGAGTTAATTGCACAGAAATACCACAATTGGGGCATTGGAAGCAGATTGGTACCAAGATTGGTATTTTTTACATGTCAGTACCAAGATTGGGGCGAACCGTTGCAAAAAAGACTAAAAGTGTGTTTTATACGTATTGACGGTGTATCTGACTGGCAGGGCCCACCCGTGAGGTGCCGACGTGGCATGTTTTTTGCAGAACACCCCCTTACGTTGTATGTAATCACAAAAATGCCCATTTTTTGCGGGAAAAAGGCTACATGAGAGGCATTCTTTTTTGTTCGCAATTTTCCACCACCGAATCTGGACTGGTTTGAAATTTTCCGCCACTTGAACAAATAAATAAAAGAAAAAGAAAATACAACAAGGTGGGAATCGAACCTGCGACCTGCAGTGCATGGGCGCCACGCGCTAACCACCACGCCACAGCGCAGCTCGCCTTTGAACACAGGCGTTCCCTTTCTTATACCATGTCTGAAGCGCTGGGCCGGCCCACTGAGGCCTGCATTTTTTTTGATTCGCACTTAACTGCCGCTTGTGTTGGGCTCGTTCGTTGCCCCTATTCGTTTCATTTCTCTTATGATTTTAGAATGCGCGGTGAACATTTTTTTAATATACGCTGAACACTTTTTCTGCTTATAGTGAACATTTTTCAATGCACGATGAACCTTTCTTTACAAACGGTGAACATTTTCTTAATATAATGAACTTTAGTAATATCCGTTGAACATATTTGAAATGCAAATTGAACATTTTTGTACTATAGGTTGTTCAATTTTCTTATGATAAGGAACATTTTACTTAATTCGTGGTAACTTTTTTTGTAATTTATGGTGACATTTTATTAATACACGGTGAGTTTCAAGATTGTTATGGCAAATATTTTCTTAATGCATGGTGAATTTTTTGTATTTCACAAAATGTTCAGTATGTATTAAAACTTACTGTGTAAAGTCAATTTGCATTTCCAGAATCACTTGATTATTTTAATAAAAGTTGAAAAGTTTTAATACATTTCTAAATTTATTATGATTACACAATTATTTTTAATACATGTTCTGCGCCATGTTTCTAAAATTTAATGCATTTAAAATTATATGTTCAACCTTTAATGCATTGGTTGCAAGAATGATTAAGAAACCGGGGCAAAAAGTTCTTGAAACTCATCGTGTATCAAGAAAATATTCACCATAAATTACAAAAAGTTCACCGCGCATTATGTAAAATGTTCATCATATCTTAAGAAAAACTTCGAGATATACTACAAAAATCTTTGATTTGCATTTAAAATATGTTCAACGTTTATTATAATGGAGAAAATGTTAATCGTTTGTAAAGAAAAAGTTGACAACCTGTATTAAAAAAATTGTGTAATCTTAATAAATTTTAGAAATGCATTAAAACTGTTCAACTTTTATAAGAAATGCATTAAAACTTTTATAATAAATTTAGAAAATGTTCACCATAAATTACAAAAAGTTCACCGCGCATTCTAAAAGCATAAGAGAAATGAAACGAATAGTAACCGGGGTAACGAACGAGCCCAACACAAGCGGCAGTTAAGTGCGAATCGAAAAAAATGCAGGCCTCGGTGGGCCGGCCCAGCGCTTCAGACATGGTATAAGAAAGGGAACGCTTGTGTTCAAATGCAAGTTGCGCTGTGGCGTGGTGGTTAGCACGTGGCGCCCGTGCAATGCAGGTTGCAGGTTCGATTCCCGCCTCGCCTGATTTTCTATTTCTTTTATTTATTTGTTCAAGTGGCGGAAAATTTCAAACCAGTCCAGATTCGGTGGTGGAAAATTGTGAACAAAAAAGAATGCCTCTCATGGAGCTTTTTTCGGGCAAAAAAATTGGTCATTTTTGTGATTACATACAACATAAGGGGGTTTTCTGCAAAAAACATGCCACTTCGGCACCTGACGGGCTGGCCCTGCCGGTCAGATACACTGTCAATACGTACAAAACGCACTTTTAGTCTTTTTTACAATGGCTCGCCCCAATCTTGGTACTGACATGTAAAAATTACCAATCTTGGTACCAATCTGCTTCCAATGCCCCAATTGTGGTACTTCTGTGCAATTTACTCTGTAATAAGTTGATAGATAGATTGTGCAGGAACGCGAGATAAAATAAATTGCAGCAAGGTATTTTTGTATTTTTGGTTTAATAGATCTAAAAATAAAAGCAAAGGAAAATAGATCGCAAAGGCAAATATATTAAAGAAGAGACCCGGGGGCCGTAGGTTTCACTGGTGGCTTCTCTTGAGAAAAATAGCAAATGATGGGTAAACGAATTACTATTGGGCAATTGATAGGACTTCAAATAATCATGACCATATCTAGGAAATGATCATTATATAGGCATCACGTCCAAGATTAGTAGACTGACTCCTGCCTGCATCTACTACTATTACTCCACACATCAACCGCTATCCAGCATGCATCTAGTGTATTAAGTTCATGAAGAAACAGAGTAATGCAATAAGAATGATGACATGATGTAGACAAGATCTATTTATGTAGAAATAGACCCCATCTTGTTATCCGTAATAGCAAGGATACATACGTGTCGGTTCCCTTCTGTCACTAGAATCAAGCACCGTAAGATCGAACCTATCACAAAGCACCTCTTCCCATTGCAAGATAAATAGATCAAGTTGGCTAGACAAAACCCAAATATTGGAGAAAAAATACGAGGCTATAAGCAATCATGCATATAAGATATCAAAGAAGACTCAAATAACTTTCATGGAAAAAGAGATAGATCTGATCATAAACTCAAAGTTCATCGGATCCCAACAAACACACCGCAAAAAGAGTTACATCATATGAATCTCCAAGAGACCATTGTATTGAGAATCAAATGAGAGAGAGGAAGCCATCTAGCTACTAACTATGGACCTGAAGGTCTACAAAGAACTACTCATGCATCATCGGAGATGCACCAATGGACATGATGAACCCCTCTGTGATGGTGTCTAGATTGGATCTGGTGTTTCTAGAACTTGCGGTGGATAGAATTGATTTTCGTCGACTCCCCTAGGGTTTCTGGAATATTGGGGTATTTATAAAGTAAAGAGGCGGTCTGGGGCATCGGAGGTGAGCACAACCCACCAGGGCATGCCCTGGTGGGTTGTGCTCCCCTCGGAGCACCCCCAGGCACTTCTCTGGCCCATTGGATGTCTTCTGGTGCAAAAAATCCACAAAAAGTTTCACTGCATTTGGACTCTATTTGGTATTGATTTCTTGTGATGTCAAAAACATGCAAAAAAACAGCAACTGGCACTTGGCGCTATGACAATAGGTTAGTACCAAAAAATGATGTAAAATGACTATAAAATGATTATAAAACATCCAAAAATGATAATATAACAGCATCGAACAATCAAAAATTATAGATACGTTGGAGACATATCAGCATCCCCAAGCTTAATTCTTGCTCGTCTTCGAGTAGGTAAATGATAAAAACATAATTTTTTATGTGGAATGCTGCCTAACATGTTCATCTCATATTATTTTCTTTATAGCATGGAAATTTGGGCTTTTATATCGTTCAAAGAAATAGTATAGTTTTGACATGAGACTTAAATACTCAAGCATATCAACAAGCAACCATGTCTTTCACAATATCAATGCTAAAATAATTTATCCCTAGCCCATCATGCTCAATCATTGATCCATTTATGAAACACTCGCATATTAGCTACACCCAATGCTCAAGTACGATCATAGTGCCCCCTAGTTGGTGCTTTTTGAGAGAAGATGGAGACTTAAATTAAAAATAAAAATTGCATAAAGTAAAAGAAAGGCCCTTCGCGGAGGGGAGTAGGGATTCGTAGAGGTGCCAGAGCTCAAAGCGATAAACATAGAGGTAAAAACATTTTTGGAGGCATGCTTTTCCTGTCAACGAGAACGATCGAGAAGTTCCCAATACTTTCCATGCTAGATATATCATAGGCGGTTCCCAAACCAAAATTAAAACTGGTTTAAAGGATTTTGGATGCACAAGTAGTGATCATACTTAATGCAAAATGAAGGCTAGCAAAAGATTGAGAAGCGACCAACCAAGAAACAAATAATATCATAAGCGAGCATTAAGCATAATTAACACAGAATAATGCACCACAAGTAGGATGTAATTTCATTGCATAACTATTGACTTTCGTGCTTGCATAGGGAATCACAAACCTTCGCACCAATATTCTTACTAAAGCATAATTACTCATCAACATGACTCACATATCACATCATCATATCTCAAAAATATTACAAGGAATCAAGTTTATTTTGCCAGTGATCTTCATGAAAGTTTTTATTATATCCTTCTTGGATATCTATAACTCTGGGACTAATTTTCAGGTGTTGCTTTTGATAAGCTCAAACAAATATAAGTGAAGAACATTCAAATTAATTTAAGTGAAGCAAGAGAGCATTTCTTAAAAAATACTAAAGCACACCGTGCTCAAAAAGATATAAGTGAAGCACTAGAGCAATTCCATAGCTCATAAAAATTTGAGTGAAGCATACAGAGCATTTCTAACAAGTCATGTCATAGTTTTGGCTCTCTCAAATAGGTGTGTCCAGCAAGGATTCAGGACTTAAAACACAAAGCAAAACAATAAAAGACTCATATCATACAAGATGCTCGAAGCAAAACTCATAGTATGTGACGAATAAAAATATAGCTTCGAGTAAAATACCGATGGTCGTTAGAAGAAAGAGGGGATGCCACTCGGGGCATCCCCAAGCTTAGTTGCTTGCTTCTCTTTGGATAATAGCTTGGGATGCCATGTGAATCCCCAAGCTTAGGCTCTTCTTACTCCTTAATCCTTCATCCATCGTAACATCACCCAAAACTTGAAAACTTCAATCACACAAAACTCAACAAAACCTTCGTGAGATCCGTTAGTATAAGAAAACGAATCACTAATATAAGTGTTGTTGCAAACCAATTAATATTTTATTCTTCCATTATATCTACTGTATTCCAACTTTTCTATGGCAAAAACTCTTCAAAGAAAACCATAGAATCATCAAAACAAGCACACAACGTAAAGAAAACAGAATCTGTCAAAAACAGAACAGTCTGTAGCAATCTAGGTATTTTTAATACTTGTGTAACTCCAAAAATTCTGAAAAATTAGGAAGACCTGAGAAATATGTATATTAATCTTCTACAAAAAGAATTGGTATTTTATCGTCAGCACGAAAGTTTCTATTTTTCAGCAAGATCAAATCAACTATTACCCAAGATGGTCCTAAAGGCTTTACTTGTCACAAACACCAATTAAAACACAAAAAACACAATCATAACTACAGCATAATTTTTCTAACACTCAAGAACAGGATGCCAAAGACAAAAATAAATTTTATTCATGGGTTGCCTCCCAACAAGCGCTATTGTTTCACGCCCCTAGCTAGGCATAAAGCAAGGATCTAAGTTTTGCCATCTTTGTTTCTAGATCCATAAGATGCCCTCATGACTGATTCATATGGTGGCATAATTCTTGTTCCATGGAAGTGTTCCATACCCTTTCTTAGTATAAATTGGAACTTAATATTGCCTTCTTTCATATCAATCACGGCACCGATAGTGCATAAAAACGGCCTACCAAGAATAATTGGACAAGAGGGATTGCAATCAATATCAAGAACAATAAAAACCTATGGGCACATAATTCCTATTTGCAAGAATAAGAACATCATCAATTCTTCCCATAGGCTTTTTAATAGTAGAATCCGCCAAGTGCAAATTGAAAGAACACTCTTCAATACCGGTAAGACCAAGCACATCACACAAAGATTTCGGAATTGTAGAAACACTAGCACCCGAGTCACTTAAAGAAAAACACTCATAATTTTTAATCTTGACTTTGATAGTAGGTTCCCACTCATCATGGAATTTTCTAGGAATTGAAACTTCTAATTCCAACTTTTCTTCCAAAGCTTTCATCAAAGCATCAACAATATGTTTAGTAAAAGCATCATTTTGTTTATAAGCATGGGGTGAATTCATCATGGATTGCAACAATGAAATATACTCAATCAAAGAGAAACTATCATAATTAAAATCTTTGTAATCAAAAAGAGTGGGCGCATCACTAGTTAAAGTTTTGACCTCTTCAAACCCACTTTTATCAATTTTCTCAACAAGATTTTCACCCTCCGAATTATTGGGACGCCTTCTAGTTGACTGTTCTTCAATCCCTTTTTCACCAATCTTAATTTTACTAAACAAGGAATCAATAGAAGAAACACCAATCATTTTAAGATCTTCATCACTTTTACAAAATAAATCACTAGAAAACGCTTTTTCTAAAAATTCTCTTCTAGCTCTAAGTATAGCGATTATTTTCTTACTTTCATCCATAGAAACATAAAGAGCTTAAATTTATTCCTCAACTTTAGTCACAAAAATTTTCATCTTGAGATTTTCTACATCATGAGAAATTCTATAACACTTCTAGACAAATCATCAATGTTATTCAGCTTTTCTTCCATTGTAGCATTGAAAACTTTTTGAGTCTTGCTAAATTCCTTAATATTATTCTCAAGATCAGAGGTGTTCCTATTATTATTGTAAGAAGTATTACCATAGGAATTACCATAATTATTAGAGGAATTACTAGTAAAAGGCCTAGAATTAAAATTACCTCTATAAGCATTATTATTGAAATTGTTTCGCAAGATAAAATTCACATCTGCGGCATCACTATTTTTCTCAATCAAAGTAGACAAAGGCACATCATTAAAATCAATAGGAGAAATTTTACTAGCAACCAATTTCATAAGAGCATCAACCTTTTCATTCAAAGAAGAAATTTCTTCAACCGAATTAACTTTTTTACTAGTAGGGGCTCTTTCGGTATGCCATTGTGAATAATTTGCCATAATATTATCAAGCAATTTGGTGGCTTCACCCAAAGTAATTTCCATAAAAGTACCACCCGCGGCGGAATCTAAGAGATTACGAGAAACAAAATTCAACCCCGCATAAAATTACTGTATGATCATATAAAGATTTAACCCATGAGTTGGGCAATTCCTTAGCATCATTTTCATCCTTTCCCAAGATTGTGCAACATGCTCATGTTCAAGTTGGTTGAAATTCATGATCTGGGTTCTAAGGGAAATAATTTTTGTGGGCGGAACATACTTAGTAATGAAAGCATCTTTGCACTTATTCCAAGAATCGATAATATGATGAGGCAACGAAGAAAACCAAATTTTGGCATGATCTCGCAAAGAAAACGGAAATAATTTCAACTTCACAGCATCATTGTCCACATCTTTTTTCTTCTGCATATCGCATAATTCCATGAATGTGTTAAGATGGGACACGACATCCTCATTAGGAGTATCGGAAAATTGATCTTTCATAACAAGATTCAGCAAAAGCAGTATTAATATCACAAGACTCCGCACTAGTGGCGGGAGGAGCAATCGGAGTGCCAAAAAATCATTGGTGTTTGTATTGGAGAAATCACACAACTTGGTGTTCTCTTGAGTCATTGTGACTACTCAACAAGATTGCACTCAAAAACAGATCCAGCAAGAAAACGACAAATGGAAAAGAGGGCAAATAAAATGGAAAATTTTTGTGAAGTGGTGGAGAGCAAAAGAGGAAAATAATGTAAATTGCGAGGAGATGAGATTTGTGATTAGGAACCTGGTAGATGTTGATGATGTCTCCCCAGCAATGGCACCAGAAATTCCTTTTGATGTCTGCTAGGACTACGTCGGTATTTCCCCAAAGAGGAAGGGATTGATAATCCAAGTGCAAGGAATCATCATAGAACTTTCCAAAGGTGGAAGTGATAAGTATGGAGTGTCGAACCCACAAAGAGCTAAAGGTAAGATCAATATTCTCTCAAGTCCTATCTGCCATTGATACGACTCTACGTACACCGAACGTTTGCTTCCAACTAGAAACGAGAAACAAAACTACGTTGTGGGTATGAAGAAGATAAGTTTGCATGATATCGGAGAAATAAAATATAAAAGTAGGTGATGTTATCATAAATTTAGAATATATTACTGAATATTATAAATAGCGAGTGTGGAATAATGATGGATTGGAGTGTGGAATTATCCCAGGCAATTGTTAACAAGATCGTTAATCATTATTGCAATTTCATATGAGGGAGAGGCATAAGCTAACATACTTTCTCTTCTTGGATCCTATGCACTTATGAATGGAACTCTAGCAAGCATCATCAACTACTAAAGATCATTAAGGTAAAACCCAACCATAGAATTAACTTATCAAGTCCCCTTTATTCCCATACGCCATGACCCACTTATCCATGTTTGTGTTTCAGTCACTCATGCAACGCAGACAATAAGCAAACCATGAACATATTGCAAACCCTACGGCAGGGATCCCTCACGCTTGGGCGACACGGAGAGCACCATAGGATAGCACCAATAATAAAACATGCAACTCAAACCAATCTAGATCATCAGTCAACCCAAAGACAAAAGAAATCTACTGAAAACATCATAGGAGGGCAACACATCATTGGATCATAATATGTGGCATAAAGCACCTTGTTCAAGTAGGGGATTACAACGGGGTGCGGGAAAGTGGACCGCGTAAAAGAGATGAGGATGATGATGATGAAGGTGATGTTGATGAAGGCGATCACCGCGGCAATGATTCCCACGATGGCACTCCGGTGCCACCAATAGAGAGGGGGAGCGGTTCTCCCGTTTGTGCTTCCTCCTCCATGGCCTCCCCCTTAGATGGGGAAAGGTTCTCCCTCTGGTCCTTGGCCTCCATGACGATGGTGAACCCTCCAGCTTCCTCCTCCATGGCCTCCGGTGATGTTGGCCCCCTCCGGTAGGATGACAAAGAGGGCCTGGATTGGTTTTTCGTGGCCACAGAGGCTTACAGCGGTGGAACTCCCGATCTCTCTTCTGTTTTGGGGTTTTTAGGATTTATAGGAGGGGTTGGCATCGGTTTCACGTTAGGGGCCCCAGGAGGCGACGACAAGGATGGAGGGCGCGCGCCCCACCCTTGTGGTGGGCCCAGGACTCCTCTTTGGTATCTTTTCCTTCCAGTATTTTTTATATTTTCCAGAAAAATTCTCCGTTAATTTTCAGCTTGTTTCGAGAACTTTTATTTCTGCACAAAAACAACACCATGGTAGTTCTACTAAAAACAACGTCGGTCCGGGTTAGTTCTAATCAAATCATACCAAAATCATATGGAATTGTTGTAAACATGGCACGAATACTTCATAAATTATAGATACGTCGAAGACATATCAGCATCCCCAAGCTTAATTCCCACTTGTCCTCGAGTAGGTAAATGATAAAAGAAATAATTTATGAAGTGTGAATGCTACCAAGTGCACAAGTTTGATCAATTAAAGTTCCAAGCACTTTTTCTAGAATTATTCTTTATCATAAACAGTAGCTCAACTCATAAAACTTCTCATGATCAAGTAACAAGCTATTCACAAATTAAGGTATAGACCATAAACTTTCTTGAAAACTAAAAAACTATGTTCTCAGTCATCAAACAATTGCAATTCATCTTATTTTCAGGAAGGGTCTATGTATGATCTTTGATTTAGAAAATTCCACATACTAAACTATCAATTAATCTTTCACAATTGCTAACACGCACATGATGTTTATGGGTTCAAAGTTTTAATCAGACACAGAGAAAGATAGGGGCTTATAGATTTGCCTCCCAACCTTTTACCTCGAGGGTAATGTCAACAATAATACTTTATGAAAACCTACATCCGAGTGGATATATATATATATATATATATATATATATATATATATATATATATATATATATATATATCCGGATTTCTCCAAAACATAGTGCTTGCCAAAGGACAACGTGTAAAAAAAGGAAAGCTGATGATCACCATGACTCTTGTATAGGGGTAGAAGATAAAGTAAAAGATAGGCCCTTCACCAAGGGAAGCAGAGGTTGTCATGCGCTTTTATGGTTGGATGCACAAAATCTTAATGCAAAAGAACGTCACTTTATATTGCCGCTTGTGATAAAGACCTTTATTATGCAGTCCATCGCTTTTATTTCTTCCATATCACAAGTTCGTATAAATCTAACTTTCTTCACACTAATAGATCATACATATTTAGAGAGCAATTTTTATTGCTTGCACCAATGACAACTTACTTGAAGGATCTTACTCAATCTATAGGTAGGTATGGTGGACTCTCATAGCAAAACTGGTTTAAGGGATGTTTGGAAGCACAAATAGTATCTCTACTTGGTGCAAAGAATTTGGCTAGCATGAGAGGGAAAGGCAAGCTCAACATGTTGGAGGATCCATGACTGAAAACATAACCCATTATGTTGTCTTCCTTGCCCAACCTCAGCTTTTTAGCATTTCATATTTTAATGAGTGTGCACAATTACAAAATATGTCCAACATATTATGTTTATATGTGAAATCTCTCTTCCTTCAATATTCTTTCATGAATTGTTCAAGTGACCAGTACTATGTTTGCTAACTTTCAATAAATTTACCACCTATACTTATTATATGTGAAGTCATTACTCCCCAAGGTACAAGCATACGAAACATATATAAATACAGATTTATGATATTCAATTCATTCAACCATTTACTCATAGGATATAAGTGGAGCACGTGAGTAAATGACAAACTACTCCAAAAAGATATGAGTGAAGAACAATGAGTAGTCAAGTAATTAACTAGCCATGGGAGGACCCTCTCATTCAAGATTTCAGATTCAATCATTTTATTCAAACAAGAAGTAAAATGAAAATACCCTCCAAGCAAAGCATATATCATGTGACAAATAAAAATATAGCTTCGAGTAAGGTATACCGATGGTTTTGAAGATGAAAGAGGTGATGCCTTCCGGAGCATCCCTAAGCTTAGACACTTAAGTCTTCCTTGAATATTATCTTGGGGTGCCTTGGGCATCCCCAAGCTTAGGGTCTTTCCACTCCTTATTCTCCTCGTATCGATATCTCACCCAAAACTTGAAAACTACAATCACACAAAACTTAACGGAACTTCGTGAGATGGATTGATGACCCACAAGTATAGGGGATCGTAACAGTTTTTGAGGGTAGAGTATTCAACCCAAATTTATTGATTCGACACAAGGGGAGCCAAAGAATATTCTCAAGTATTAACATTTGATTTATCAATTCAACCGCACCTGAAAGACTTAATATCTGTAGCAATGTATTTAGCAGCAAAGTAGTATGGAAGTAACGGTAACATTGGCAAAAGTAACAGTAGTAGTTTTTGTAGCAATCGTAAGAGTGGCAACGGAAAAGTATCTAAGCAAAGATCAATATGTGAAAAGCTCGTAGGCAATGGATCAGTGATGGATAATTATGTCAGATGCGATTCCTCATGCAACAGTTATAACATAGGGTGACACAGAACTAGCTCCAGTTCATCAATGTAATGTAGGCATGTATTCCAAATATAGTCATACATGCTTATGGAAAAGAAGTTGCATGACATCTTTTGTCCTACCCTCCCGTGGCAGCGGGGTCCTATTGGAAACTAAGGGATATTAAGGCCTCCTTTTAATAGAGTACCGGACCAAAGCATTAACACTTAGTGAACACATGAACTCGTCAAACTACGGTCATCACCAGGAGTGGTCTCGATTATTGTCACTTCGGGGTTACCGGATCATAACACATAGTAGGTGACTATTGACTTGCACGATAGGATCAAGAACTCACATATATTCATGAAAACATAATAGGTTCAACTCTAAAATCATGGCAGTCGGGCCCTAGAGACAAGCATTAAGCATAGCAAAGTCATAGCAACATCAATCTTAGAACATAATGGATACTAGGGATCAAACCCTAACAAAACTAACTCGATTACATGGTAAATCTCATCCAACCCATCACCGTCCAGCAAGCCTACGATGGGATTACTCACGCACATCGGTGAACATCATGAAATTGGTGATGGAGGAAGGTTGATGATGATGATGATGGCGACGGATTCCCCTCTCTGGAGCCCCGAACGGACTCCAGATCAGCCATCCCGAGAGAGATTAGGGCTTGGCGGCGGCTTCGTATTGTAAAACATGATGAATCCTTCTCTCTGATTTTTTTCTCCCCGAACGTGAATATATAGAGTTGGAGTTGACGTCGGTGGAGCCTCAGGGGGCCCATGAGGCAGGGGCGCGTGCCCTAGGGGGGCACACCCTGCACCCTCGTGGACAGGGTGTGGGCCCCCTTACGCCGATTCTTTCGTCGATAGTTTTTTTAAATTCCAAAACGTCTCTCCATTGATTTCCAGGTCATTCCGAGAACTTCTATTTATGCACAAAAATAACACCATGGCAATTCTGCTGAAAACATAGTCAATCCGGGTTAGTTCCATTCAAATCATGCAAGTTAGAGTCCAAAACAAGGTCGAAAGTGTTTGGAAAAGTAGATACGTTGGAGACATATCAACTCCGCCAAGCTTAAACCTTTGCTTGTCCTCAAGCAATTTAGTTGACAAACTGAAAGTGATAAAGAAAAACTTTTACAAACTCTGTTTGATCTTGTTGTTGCAAATATGTAAAGCCAACGTTCAAGTTTTCAGCAAAGATTATGAACTAACCATATTCACAATAACATTTAGGTCTCATGTTTACTCATATCAATGGCATAATAAACTAGCGAGGAATAATAATAAATCTCGGATGACAACACTTTCTCAAAACAATCATAATATGATATAACAAGATGGTATCTCGCTAGCCCTTTCCGAGATCGTGAAACATAAATGCAGAGCACCCCTGAAGATCAAGGACTGACTGGAAATTGTAATTCATGGTAAAAGAGATCCAGTCATACTCATAATCAATGTAAATTAATAGCAATGCATGCAAATGACAGCGGTGCTCTCCAACTGGTGCTTTTTAATAAGAGGATGATGACTCAACATAAAAGTAAATAGATAGGCCCTTCGCAGAGGGAAGCAGGGATTTGTAGAGGTGCTAGAGCTCGAGTTTTGAAACAGAGATGAATAATATTTTGAGTGGCATACTTTCATTGTCAACATAACAGCCAAGAGATCTCGATATCTTCCATGCTACACACTTTATAGGTAGTTCCCAAATGGAATGGTAAAGTTTACACTCCCCCACCACCAACAAACATCAATCCATGGCTTGTCTGAAACAATGGGTGCCTCCAACTAACAACAATCCTGGGGAGTTTTGTTTGCAATTATGTTGATTTGAGCATGGGACTGGGCATCCAGGTTACCAGCCATTTTGTCATGAATGATGAGCGGAGTCCACTCATCTTGAGAATAACCCACCTAGCATGGAAGATATAGATAGCCCTAGTTGATACATGAGCTATTCGAGCATACAAACCAGAATTTCATTTGAAGGTTTAGAGTTTGGCACATACAAATTTACTTGGAACGGCAGGTAGATACCGCATATAGGAAGGTATGGTGGACTCATATGGAATAACTTTGGGGTTTATGGAAGTGGATGCACAAGCAGTATTTTGGCTTAGTACAAGTGAAGGCTAGAAAGAGACTGGGAAGCGACCAACTAGAGAGCGACAACAGTCATGAACATGCATTAAAATTAATCAACACTGAGTGCAAGCATGAGTAGGATATAATTCACCATGAACATAAATATCGTGGAGGCTTTGTTGATTTTGTTTCAGCTACATGCATGAACATGTGCCAAGTCAAGCCACTCGAATCGTTCATAGGAGGATACCACCCTATCATACCACATCACAACTATTATAATAGCATGTTGTCATGCAAGGTAAACCATTATAAACTACTAGCCAATTAAGCATGGCATGAGCAACTATAATCTCTAATTGCCATTGCAAACATGTTTCATTCATAATAGGCTGAATCAGGAATGATGAACTAATCATATTTACAAAAACAAGATAGGTTGAGTTCATACCAGCTTCTCTCATCTCAATCGATCCATCATATATCGTCAGTATTGCCTTTCACTTGCACGACCGAATAGTGTGGATAATAATAATAGTGCACGTGCATTGGACTAAGCTGGAATCTGCAAGCATTTAATACAAGGGAAAAGACAAGGTAACATGGGCTCTTGGTTAGATCAACAATAAGGCATTGGAGATCCACTCAACATTTTCATCATGGTGTTCTCCTCTCAACCCCCAAAGAAAAGAATTAAAACTCTTTACTCGGGAAAGCTCCCAACAAGCAAAAGAAGAACGAGAAATCTTTTTGGGTTTCCTTTTAATTACTACTACTAGAGGCATGGAAAGTAAGCTAGCTAAAAGCTACAACTAATTTTTTTCTTATGGTTTTTCAAACAAACAAGGAGAAGGCTTAAAAAGGAAAATAAACTAGCATGGATAGTACAATGAAAAAGTATGAGCACCGACAACTATAATGAGTGTGTGAACATGAATGTAATGTCGGTGTGAAATACGTACTCCCCCAAGCTTAGGATTTTCGCCTAAGTTGGTCTATGGCCACTACTGGCCTGGTGGATATCCAAAGTTGTAGCTGGGGTCATACTGAGATGCAGCAGCTACTGCTTGACGAGCTGCAGCTTGGAGGCGAGCTACCTCCGTCCTCCTCTCATATTTGTTCGCTTCCTCCCTGGTTATAACATATCTCCTTTTTGCCTGAAAGTCAAAGAAAGTAGGAGCAGGGAGGGCAACATGGACAATGCATCGTCTGTCAAAGATTAGTCGGTATTGGAGGAACTGTTCGCTCCTCTCAAGAAACTGATGGTGAACCATAGCATCATAATCCAGATAAGTAGGAGGCAACTCCATATCATTTGCATGTATGGGTATATTAAGATAATTAGCTACACGAGTTGCATAAATTCCACCAAACAAATCTCCACTTATACCATTAAGATGCAACCTTTGTGCAACAATGGCCCCCCAAGTTATATTGTTTATCACCTAATACCGCACTCTTGAGGACACTAAGGTCTAGAGCACACATGTGACAAGCCTCACCTTTACCGTTAATGCATCTACCAATGAAGAGAGCAAAATAATGTACGGAAGGGAAATGAATGCTCCCTATGGGAGCTTGTGTGATTTCCCTAGATTCCCCCATAGTGATAATACCAAGAAAGTATTTATATTCAGATTTGTGAGGTTCACTAACATTGCCCCAGTGCGGGAGTTTACAAGCAGTCACTACTGCAGGATGCTGCTAACGCGACACTACGATCAGAGACACTTTCATGAAACTGTGTGTGATGCATTAATCACAAACGGGGATGTAAAAAAGCCGTCAAAAAGGTGCAAAAAGTTTGCAATGGAGGATGCATCAAACACAGTTTCGATTTTAGTTGTGTGTGCGATCTAGGGCATATGGTTCAGTCCAATGACCTGTTTGCGATGAGGCGGAACAAAAGAAACGGGCAGCCTGATGAAGGCGTGTGCGATATAGAGCATATGGTTCACTCGGATGAACTGTTTGTGATTAGGCAACACAAAAGAAACGGGCAGCCAGATGAAGGTGTGTGCGATATACAGCATACGGTTCACTCGGATGAACTATTTGTAATTAGGTAACACAAAAGAAACGGTCAACCAGATCAAGGTGTGTGTGATTCAGGGCATACACTTTACAAGGATTAATTGTTTGTGATTAGGCAACAGAACAGAAACGGGTAAGCCAGATCAACGTGTGTGCAATTGATGGCATACACTTCACATGGATGAACTGTTTGCGATTAGCCACAACAAATTGAAACAATTAGATAGATCAACGTGTGCGCACTAGAAGGGCACACCCATTCTAATTAAAAGAAGCGTGTGTGATGGTAATAACGAGTGCGCACGGTTGTTGGAACAAGACGTGTGCTGACATTGCCTATTGCGGTGCACCCTATGGTGCAAACGCCACGTACGCGTCCGAGAAGGCGTACGTGCCCATGTTACGCCTTCCGGGAATAGTGCCACACTTATAACCATCAGTAAATTTTGAGCATGCGTCCCGTCACATTCCAAATTGCAAACCTGTTCACACCAATCAAAACCTAAACGGTTCCCCACTTAGGAGCATATTACTACGCGGTTATAAATACTAGTACTCCAAGATGACTGCACATTCCTCCTCAACTCCTCATCCACAAAAATTCAAAAATAAACAAGTCATTCATCATCGTTCCCTTGCGTCCGCCATGGCTAGCGTGAGTTCTGGGTCGAGAGATTGCCACTAGGGAGAGGCGAGCTTGGAAGCGGGAGAACGAGAGATGTACCGCCTCGCCACAAAAGTAGCCAACATGTCCAGCTACACAACCGTAGTAGCAGAGAGGTCTCACCGCGCCGTCGAAGCAGCACGAAGGACCCGCTGCGTCGTCGATGCAGCAGACTAGTCCGACCACCCCGCAGAAGCAGAAGAGATGTCTCGCCGCGTCACGAATGCAACAGAGATGTTCTCCCGCGCCGCGGCGGCCTGGGAAAATGCCTTGCGGGCAGGCGAGGACTCTTACAGGCGCATGCGTGCCCTCGTCCTTAGGCAGATGGATCAGATCTCCAGGTGGGAAAGGTTGCAGGATGACCTGAAAGCCTCGTTTGAACAGTCTATCGACGTCATCTGGCAACTAAATGAGAGCAATGCGAAGCTCTGGGCTGAGCACGACCTGCTGAGGGCGAAGATCGTCGGAAGTGCGGAGCAGTAGGAGCAGACCACTACCTTGTTGAAGAGGACCGACTTCATCGTCGAGAAACTTATGGACGAGAATACCATGTTGTGCATCAAGCGCAGAAGGCTGGTGGAGGAATCCGTGGATGCTCTCAACAAGCATCTTGAGGATAAGAAAGAGCTCGTCGCCGCCCACCGCGGAGACTAGTTCCCGCGGCCTGCAGCAATGCATCAAGAAAGTAGAGATCAGTGAGCCAGATCGTTGTCTTCCTTCTTCTTTTGCCCTTGTGTATATCGGCATTGCCGCATGTGGCTTTTTTTAATTATGTTTATAAATATGTAAGACAATTATTATCCAATGTCATCATCCTTATATTCATCATGCTTGCTATAAGTCATAGTCGATGCTATATAGGTCCGTTGGATCGTACATCAAGATCCGTGCAAAACTTTCTTTTTCAGATTTTCATTTTTCTCTCTTAAATCTCAGTCCAGTGAGACATATAGCCACGCTATAGAACAGGTGCTCGGGCGCCATTAATGGAGACGTTGGGAGGGAGGTGTGCGGCGAGTAGAGGTCAAAAGGGCTCTCCTCCCGATGAGCATGCGCAGGGGTCTGAATGCACGCCTCCCGTACTCAAATAGCTAGCGCGCATGGCACCACCTAGCAAATAAAAAAAGGGGATGCATGGCCACACGTAATTGGTAAGTCGAACACCCACGGTTTCAATAATACTTGTGTTTCCGATTTGTAACGTGACAGCACTTGTTCCAAAATGACTTTGTTGATTGTTAATGTGTGCGCCTTTGCAAATCGGACAAAAAAATTTACCACAACATGTTGGTGCCATGTCATGAGACCATGCCAAGTTTCATGATTTTCAGGCGTGTTTGGAATTACAGGAATTAAAAAACCAAGTTTCTCAATCTTTCCGGCCGAGCCACGACGCCCAGATGTTTGAATTTCACTCCCATCTCTTGCACGGGACCTAGAAAGTCACCCAAGGCCACACATGTGATTTTTCAAACAAATTTTGTGCACTACAGCATGTGCTTGTAGTTCAAATTTGAATTATGCACATTAAATGCCCAGAAACTCAATTAATGTATAAAAAGGCCAAACGAACCCGGAATAATTCCAAAATTTAGCACCGTACTTCTATTTGGTCTAATCTGGCTGTGTAAAAAAATTAAGGCAGGAGAAGGCAGTGTACGTATGTCGTTTCGCACACGGAGGTGACATGTTCCCTCTCGAAACCAGGAGCCTTCTTGAGGGAAGCTCCTTTTTGCAAGAAGCTTACACCAAAGCTTGTCCCAATTCGGCCAAAAAATTAACTGCAGCATGTTGGTGGCATGTCATGAGACCATGCCAAGTTTCATGATTTCCAGCCGTGTTTTGGATTTATAGGAATTAAAAAACCAAGTTTCTCAATCATTCCGGCCGAGCCACGACACCCAGATGTTCGAATTTTATTCCCATTTCTTGCATGGGACCTATAAATTCACCCAAAGACACACATGTGATTTTTAGCACTTTGGTGCACTGGAGCATGTGCTTGTAGTTCAAATTTGAGTTGTGCACATTAAATGCCCAGAAACTCAATTAAATTATAAAAAAGGCGAAAATAACCCGGAATAAATGCAAAATTTACCACGGTACTTCTATTTGGTCTAATCTGGTTGTGTAAACAAATTAAGGCGGGAGAAGGCAATGTACATATGTCGTTTCGCACACGGAGGTGACACGTTCCCTCTCGGAACCACGAGCCTTCTTGAGGGAAGCTCCGGTTTGCAAGAAGCTTACACCAAAGCTTGTCCCAATTCGGCCAAAAAAATTACCGCAGCATGTCGGTGCCATGTCATGAGACCATGGAAAGTTTCATGATTTTCAGGCGTGTTTTGGAATTACAGGAATTAAAAAACCAAGTTTCTCAATCTTTCCGGCCGAGCCATGACGCCCAGATATTTGAATTTCACTCCCATCTCTTGCATGGGACCTAAAAATTCACCCAAGGATACACATGTGATTTTTAAAACAACTTTGGTGCACTAGAGCCTGTGCTTGTAGTTCAAATTTGAATTACGCACATTAAATGCCCAGAAACTCAATTAATGTATAAAAAAGGCCAAACTAACCCGGAATAATTCCAAAATTTAGCACGGTACTTCTATTTGGTCTAATCTGGATGTGTAAAAAATTAAGGCGGGAGAAGGCAGTGTACATATGTCGTTTCGCACACGGAGGTGACACGTTCCCTCTTGGAACCACGAGCCTTCTTGAGGGAACCTTCGGTTTGCTAGAAGTTTACACCAAAGCTTGTCCCAATTCGGCCAAAAAAATCACCGCACCATGTTCGTGCCATGTCATGAGACCATGCAAAGTTTCATGATTTTCAGGCGTGTTTTGGAATTAGAGGAATTAAAAAACCATGTTTCTCAATCTTTCTGGCCGAGCCACGACACCCAGATGTTTGAATTTCACCGCCATCTCTTGCATGGGACCTAGAAATTCACCCAAGGACACACATGTGATTTTTCAAACGACTTTGGTGCACTTGAGCCTGTGCTTGTAGTTCAAATTTGAATTATGCACATTAAATGACCAAAAACTCAGTTAATGTATAAAAAAGTCCAAACCAACCCGGAATAATTCCAAAATTTAGCACGGTCATCTATTTGGTCTAATCTGGATGTGTAAAAAATTAAGGCGGGAGAAGGCAGTGTACGTATGTCGTTTCGCACAGGGAGGTGACACGTTCCCTCTCGGAACCACGAGCCTTCTTGAGGGAAGTTCTAGTTTGCAAGAAGCTTACGCCAAAGCTTGTCCCAATTTGGCCAAAAAAATTACCGCATCATGTTGGTGCCATGTCATGGGACCATGCCAAGTTTCATGATTTTCAGGCGTGTTTTGGAATTACAGGAATTAAAAAACCAAGTTTCTCAATCTTTCCGGCCGAGCCACGACGCCCAGATGTTTGAATTTCACTCCCATCTCTTGCATGGGACCTAGAAATTCACCCAAGGACACACATGTGATTTTTCAAACAACTTTGGTGCACATGAGCACGTGCTTGCAGTTCAAATTTGAATTATACACATTCAATGCGCAGAAACTCAATTAATGTATAAAAAGGCCAAACGAACATGGAGTAATTCCAAAATTTAGCACGATACTTCTATTTGGTCTAATCTGCCTGTGTAAAAAAATTAAGGCGGGAGAAGGCAGTGTACGTATGTCGTTTCACACACGGGGGTGACACTTTCTCTCTCAGAAGCAGGAGCCTTCTTGAGGGAAGCTCCGATTTGCAATAAGCCTACACCAAAGCTTGTCCCAATTCGGCCAAAGAAATTAGCACAACATCTTGGTGCCATGTCATGACACCATGCCAGTTTCATGATTTTCAGGCATGTTTTGGATTTACAGGAATTAAAAAACCAAGTTTCTCAATCTTTCGGGCCGAGGCACGACGCCCAGATGTTTGAATTTCATTCCCATCTCTTGCATAGGACCTAGAAATTCACCCAAGGACACAGATGTGATTTTTCAAACAACTTTGTGCACTGTAGTATGTGCTTGTAGTTCAAATTTGAATTATGCACATTAAATTCCCAGAAACTCAATTAATGTATAAAAAAGGCCAAACGAACACGGAATAATTCCAAAATTTAATAGGATACTTCTATTTGGTCTAATCTGTCAGTGTACAAAAATTAAGGCGGAAGAAGGTAGTGTACATATGTCGTTTCGCACACGGAGGTGACACGTTCCCTCTCGGAACTAGGAGCCTTCTTGAGGGAAGCTCCGGTTTGCAAGAAGCTACACCAAAGCTTTTTCCAATTAGGCCAAAGAACTACTGCAACATGTTGGTGCCATGTCATGACACCATGCCAAGTTTCATGATTTTCAGCCATGTTTTGGATTTACAGGTATTAAAGACCCAAGTTTCTCAATCCTTCTAGCCGAGCCACGACACCCAGATGTTTGATTTTCATTCCCATTTCTTGCATGGAATCTATAAATTCACCCAAAGACACACATGTGATTTTTCAGCAAACTTTGGTGCATTGGAGCATGTGCTTGTAGTTCAAATTTGAATTATGCACATTAAATGCCCAAAAACTCAATTAATGCATAGAAATGCCAAACGAACCCAGAATAATTCCAAATTTAAACACGACACTCATGTACTAGTTGCATGTTCACTGTACGTAATTGTTCTACCAATTCAAACACCATCCTTTCCCTCTGTAACACCATTTTGTCTTTCAAAACATAACGAAAAAAATCAGGTATACCACAAACAGTTTACTAGAAAAAATCGTGTGGGATGCGATATCAAATACCTTGGCGCACTGTCTTGTCTGGATTACGCAGGAAGCTTCATCATCTACAGTCCATCGCCCCCGCTTGAACCACACTTGCGCGCCAGTTTCTCGCGGCACCGAGTGAAATTTTTTGCCACCGCGGAAATATCTATCTCCTCGCCCCCTCCCTCCTACTAAAAGCAACATTTCCACTATTCCTCCTTGCTTTCCAAGTTCAAACCTTCGCTGTTGCTTACTGGCAGCTCAGCCTCCTTACCAGCGACCGTTCTTCTTGCAGCACCGCCTCCTTGCCGGCTACCCTTCTTCTTGCAGCGCAGCCTCCTCGCCGGTGACCCTTCTTCTTGCTGCGCGGCCTTCTCATCGCCAACCCTTCTTCTTGCTGCGTGGCCTCGTCGATATGGTTAGGTAATCCACACCCCACCCACACCATCCTCCTCCTTTCCCGTCCCACATGCCCCGATTGACGGAGCGACACCTTCCACCGAAATCACCGCCCCCTCCTCCAATTAAGCGCCGCCCACAGCCATTTTGCACGTAGTATAACATGGAGCTGAGTAGTATGCGGCTACACGCGCGAACAAGGTCGCTATGGATTACATGCGTGTCGACCGCCAGATCTTGGAGGAGCACCTCATCTTTGAGGCCACAGTCGACACCGCCGCACGGTTATCTACTTTAAAATACAGTTCGTGATGTTTTCTTGAGCCCACAGCGAGTGCCTTCTAGTGATTTGTTCTCTGTAATGTTAATATGCAATCTGATGTTTAGTTAACAGTTTGGTCCTCCGAAAGGTAATGTTAGGTTAACACTTTGGTCCAATAATTGCTACATTTCGTAGTACTATTCTCAAGCATTCTTTGTTTTGTTAACTGTCTTATCTTCTAGTACATGTTTCTATTCTACAATGTCGTGCTCAGTTAACTATTTTGGTTCATTTGGTCTACTGTCCATTTAACTGTTTGGTTCAGTTCTGCAATTTGATTTTCATTTGCTATGGGTACAAATTTGTATTGTTATGCATGTGACACCAATCGAATTTGGTTGTACTCAATACATATTCTACTGGTAGTATGGAAACTCTCAGTTAACCTGATCAAGATCTTCCTTATGTGTGTTGCAGGGAAACAATGGGAGACACTGCGGTTTACCATCGAGGTTTGTTCAAGCAGGGTCCTTTTGGCTAATATCACATTATTGTTTAGTTGTAGGAATCATTCTAATATTTAGGTTTATTACAATTTGGTCTTGCACATGTAGGTCATGCTGTTAGAGGCTTAGACCCACTGTTCGACCCATTTTGCATATGGGGAAATGAGATGTCCATGAATATCAGTCAAGTCAAGAGACTCAGAAAGATTGATAGGATGAAGAAACTTGCGAAGAATAACAACAAGATCTTTGCTTGCACAATGAAGAAGACATCAGTCAACTATAGGATGGTACCAACTCTTTTACCTTGTTTTTACCCCTTGCGCCGTTTCAAAATTTACAATGGCGATTTATGCATAGCTTTGTTTTCAGTACTTATCAAAGCAGTTTACCGATGATTACCTCTCAAACCACCTGCATGGTCAAGAGGCGAGGAAGGTATTCAGTCAACACCCATAGTACAATATTGAAGTCTTGCTGAAGAGGACGAAGGTTGGGCGGGCAATTATCATAGCCACTGGCCTAAAGTTGCAAGGACATTCAACATCACTGAAGGCTCAATATTTGCCTTCTGCTTGTGCAGTTTCCCGAATGAGATTCATCTATCTATTTGCCATGTATGATGCTACTTTCCAAAGGTTTTTGATGCTGCATGTGAAACTTGGTGCTGTTGTGTAATGGCGTAACTGAGTGCCGAAGCTATCTGATGTAATTCGATTATGAAATCGTGGTTGCTTTTATACGGATATGAAATATCAGGCATGTTTTATAAGAAATATCAGTTTGATTAGTACATGGATTATCAATAATAAGCTAATTACCCTTCTTATTGGGGTTTTCTATTGCAAACGGTTACTCAGACATCACTGTGGGTGATGAACTCAAACAACCCGCACGGTTTCTAGAAAGTAGGCGTGTTCGGATGCAATTTTTTACAAAACACGTGTTGTGATTGACCCATGCAGGAGTAATCCCATGTGTAAAAACTAATGATATCTCTAGAATTTCATCAAAAAATGGTATCTCAAGAATTTCATCGAAAAATGATATCTCCAGAAAGATGAGAGATAATGTGAGGAGGAGTGGGGCGCAGTGGTGGTTGGTGGTCGGACTTAGCGGAGTCATGGGCCTGGACGACACCGGCAGCGGCCACCATGCCATATTGTTCTAGAGGCTTCCTTTTTTAATTACTCAACAATGAAGTAGAGGGAGATAAGGATGAACGAGAGAGGTGCGGTATCCTTTCACAAAATTGTCGTTGTTTGCCTTCTATCCGTCAGATATAGATCGAACGGACCATATTGCAAGATGGCAGGCACACCATCATCACTGAGAGTAGAGATAGATATATGACGGCTCAGTCTCTCGAAGGTGATCATAGGTTAGGGTGTGCGTGTGTGCGTTCATAGGGTGAGTGTATGTGCACATGTATGAGCGCTTGCATCTGTACTGTGTTCAAAAAAAGGAGTACTCGAAGTATGCAAATTCATAAGGAACAAACGGTGTACATCACTCTTGTCGCGTTCGCGTTGCACTCCGGCACGTCGCTCACTGAATGGAATGTGCTTCATCTTGCATTTTCGCTCGCTTGTGGGACCGCATTTGAGAGCAAACCGACGTCTATCCCCTCCCCCGCACGCGTCATTTACTACTAGAAAAGAGAGAGGTCGGCCGAGTGTTACTAGTACTAGTATACTACTAGTACTAAGTATACTACTAGTACTAGGAGCACTGCATACTCTACTGTAGATGTTGTCAGTACTCCACTACTCCTACTACTCCTACTACTCCTGGACAAGGAGCGTAAACAAAGTTACTATTGGACTGGCTATAGGTGGCGAAATCACGTGTTTGAATACAATTGGAAACAATTTCCATTTGAATACAAATCTAGGAGTACGTATGGATCTAACAATATTGATTGGGCATTGTTGAATGTTGATACTTTTTTCTGTAAGTTTGATCAAAGTAGAGATATTTTGACTACACACAAAACTTATATGTAAACTAGAAAGGATCGGAGGAAAAAGTGAAATGAAAACTTAATACCCTTTATATATGATTTGCTGATGCTATGATCACCGGTTCTCTCCCGGTTTCATCTCAGGGTCTCAACCTCCCACCTCTCTCTCTCTCACACATACCACCTCTCTTCCTATTTGTGCGTGTCAAACCTAACTGATCTCCTGAGGTATCGGGATTGTATCTCGCTCGTCGTCAGGTCGCTCTTCGACACACGGCTAGGTCACTCTACCACGCATTAATTGTAACCAAGCATTTCATCTATCTTTTTAAGCATACATTCATCTTTCTCTCCGCCCCTCTCTAGATCGGTCGATCTCTGTACCCACCCTAGTCCTCTTTCAATCAATCTAGCTAGATGGTACATGACCGACGCGCACACACAGACTCCCCCTCGCCCTTCTCTCCACCCCACACAGTCATTTCTATCATAGGAACACACCAAACCTTTATCTCCTTGCATGACACACACTCGATCTCAAAACATCTATCGATCTCGTCAAGATGTGTCAGGGCATGAACCTAATGGGATGTCAAAACTAATATGGGAAGCGACACGTAGTGGATGCAACGCGAAACTTTAAACAAACCGTTTGTCTATATGTATGTCGGACAAATTACAACATTGGAAATACAAGCATGGTCTATGCCCACATGCGAATGACACTCGGCGGAGTGTTCAAATGAGGCACGCGGGAGGATGGACTCGACTGGAGGGTGGCATGATCGATGGAGAAGAGGGTTCGAGAGGAATGAGAAATAAGCAACGCCACATGATTATACATGGATGGCTCAAATAAACATTAAGTTGTCTCATTTTCCCTCCCGTCTTGGTCACAGAGTAAGATACACAGGTACTAGTATAGTTACTACTGCCAGAACATAGTAAGTTGGACCCCTAAATGCGGGCACAGACCAGGAACACCTCAATTATTCCTTCAAACAGTTGGACACCTAAATTAGCACACCATCTGGCTACTTAATCAAGTATTATGCTTCACGAGTTGAAAAGGAAAAGGATGGTACTGTACCCAAAACCACAACACTTGGGTCTAGGGTATCAACTTGGTACAGTACCACATTTGAACCAGGGCACAAAAACCACCTGCTCTATGTCTAATGCATAACGTGCAACACTGACGCTCAAATTTGGCTGGGAAAACAGGGGAACCGACATGCGAGGCACACCTATCGGGATGACGTGTCCTAGACTAGTCCAAAGGAGGAGCTGGCCCACGACCTCCTTGCCACTGCCAACCGTTCATGTGGGTCGTGGGGGCCAGCAACGTGGCATAGCTCCCGCACCGCCTCTGGACACGATGACTGCAGTGAGCGACACACACATAATCACTAGACATGCTTGGCTTCAGGGTGCCGAGGGTGGCGCTACCGCAGTTGCACGACCAGTAGATCAACACCCGGCTCGTCGAGGATGCACGGGATGCCGAAGTGTGCATGCACCGCAATGCATTCATGGAGTGTTCTAGTGCAGCCAACTGCATCCCCAAGACCTGAGACCATGTCGGGTCATCTTTCAATGACATGTGGGATCACATGTGAGCAAAGGGCATCTCCAATGTCGCCGCACCCGTAGCTGGCTACCCTGGCACACAAAAAACCCTCGTCCCTCGAGCTGTCACGCGTGTGCATTCCCAGTCGGCGCCAGCTGCCCCTATTCACATCATCCGTTTGTATGCCGTCATTAAGTAGGCTCGCTGCTCGAGGGACCAACTCCGGTGACTTATTGATGCACCCGGATGCTTGGCCTTATCGGAATGCGCTACTTAAAGCGGCAATGCCCATCTAAACTCCACACCATAGCGCATCCTCCTACCTGGCACCACATCCACCATGATCGTGAGCTAGAATGCTCTGCGAGGGAGCTTGTCTTCAGGGAAGAAGATTGACATCGCCGCCCTCGCTCAACTTGCCGCTCGCAACGCAATATTGGCATAGTCGTACGTGGACGCGACCTCACAAGCGGTGGCCACACTACGGCCGATGACAGGAGCATCGCCAGCCACACGTTCTACTTGTCGGCGTCCAACGTTCGGTGGCGCATGTGGCAGGTGAAGCGACGGACCGTCTGCCTCCATCATCATCAACCTCATGTCCACCGGCACCACCGAGGTCAGGGACTCCTCCAAGGATGAGTAGGGCATGGGAGGCGGCAGGGCGTGGTGTGCGAACTAGCCGGTCCATCTCTTGTGTTCTACTCTTCCTCGCCGGAGACCACACCTTCACTTCATGGGTCTTGAACCCTGTCGCCGTTCATGGAGATGACAGATGGAGGACATCGTCACCGATGCGGAAGTACAAAGGGAATTGGACGTTGGTCGCCACCGTAGAATAGGTTTAGCGTCGGGTTTCTTTTCTTTTTCTGTCCTATAGTTCGAAATGTAATGAAAATTGGCCAAGTTTGCATGAATCTCGTTCGGTTTATATGAACTTTCACAATAATAGTAAGATATATTGTATGAAACAATATTGAATGATGATTCATTTTTGTGTGTATAAACTTGGTCTAAGTTTAGAAGGTTTGACCCGAGACAAAGCTGACATGCGAAGTAAATAAACACATATGTCTGCATACACAATTTATCTTAGGCACTCCAATAGTACGTCCACTACACACTCACGCATTTCACATCTTTCTCTCGCTCTGTTTGTCAACCAACTAAGCCTTGTCCTAAAAAAAAACTAAGCCAACCTCCCAGCATATCGCGTGGGAAAAGACCCGGCCGCACCATCTTAGTCGGGATTACCGGATTACTAGTAGTATCGATGGATCGTGCGAGTCACCAAGTTTAAAAGGGAAAAGGTGGTACACTCATAGCACGCTTGTTGCGGTCCCATTGCACCCCTCACATGGTCGGTCCTGCACACGGCTCACCCAAACAGAATGCACTACGACATGCCTTTTCACTGACATGTGGGACCGCATTTGGAGAAACCAACCATGCCCCAAACTCCCCTGCCCACCGCGCGAAACTTCCCTCCCAAAATATCTAACAAATCCCAAATTCAACTGCCCTTCAGCCAACTAGACAATAATATTCCCCAAACCATCCTCCCTCAGACCGTCTACTCCATTTGCTCTACCAAAGCTTCCCTCCCCGCCGCGCTGATGCGTCGGCGCTGCAGTTCATCGAGGGGACGCATGATGATCCTCTCGCTCCCACAGTACGCTCTCATAGACTGCCATCCTCCAGCCGTGCTGCCACCGCTGGCGACGTTCTTGTGGAGATGCATGGCGGTCAACTTCTCCCACGGTAAGCACATTCTAGACTGAGGCCCCGTGCATGTCGAAGTAGCGCTGAATGTTAGCTGATAGATGCTGTTAATCACACTGTTTGCTGAAATAGTTTACAGTGAACATGCTCTACTTAAGAAGCTTGCTTGCCCTATTCTGCACTCAATCTACTTTGTTGAGATGGCATGCCACACCCGATAAGTTGCTAAAATATCCTGCCATATATTTATTGTCAAGTAGTATGCCATGGTCTGGTAGTCAATCTGTTAGGTGAAATAGCTCGACACCATTTTATACTCAATCTTTGTTGCTGAGATGGCCTTCGATGGCTGTGTGTTCAGCCTCATTGGCTGCTGAAATAGGCTGCCATAATTTAGCACTCAAATCTGTTAGCTGAATTAGCTTTACATATATTTTGTTACTTCGATCTGCTTGTCCAAATATCTTGCCATAGCTTTAGACATCGACAAAAAAGCATATATGTTTTTCCTGTAATATCTAGTAGAAGAATTAATTTGTATGTCTAACAAATGGATAGGACTTGAATAACTTTTGCTTGAAGATTCTCCGCTACATATGTCGAGGGGGTTGAAAACTTCATGAACTATATTACAGATGAGTACGGTGGTCTGAAATCAGATGTGCTCTGCCCATGTAGCAGTTGTATGAATTCAGTTAAAACACCCAGTCAACTATGCAAAATCATCTACACTTGTATGGGATGTCGGTCACATATACTAGGTGGGTTCATCATGGTGAAGCTATGATCGTCAATGTTACTGACTATGTGGAAGCAGCAGATCACCATCTAGATCTGCCTAATGCTTAGGTAGAGGAGGAAGAGGTGGTTGCGGCGGAGCCTGTGAGTTTGAGCAACATTGAAATAATGCTACGAAATGCTCGCGCATTTCTTCAACTTTAACATGCAGAAGCAAAATGGTGGGGCCGCATGTTGGAACAATGCAACATCGCAGTCACCCCAGGAAATAAGCTGTCAGTATTTTCAGCTATGGTCACCTTTCTTCAGGTGAAGACATCTGAGCGGATGACAAATACGTCTCCAACGAATCTATAATTTTTTATTGTTCCATACTGTTATATTATCAATCTTGGATGTTTTATAATCATTTTATAGTCATTTTGTATCATTTTTGGGCACTAAACTATTGACATAGTGCCAACTGCAAGTCGCTGTTTTTGCATGTTTTTTACATCACAGAGAATCAATACCAAACGGAGTCCAAATTCAGCGAAACTTTATGAAGATTTTTTATGGACCAAAAGACACCTAATGGGCCAAGGCAGCGCCTGGGGGTGCTCCGAGGTGAGCACAACCCACCAGGGCGCGCCTGGAGGCCCAGGTTCGCCCTGGTGGGTTGTGCCCACCTCGGGTGCCCACCGGACCACCTCTTTTCTCTATAAATACCCCAATATTCCAGAAACCCTAGGGGAGTCGACGAAAATCAATTCCTGTCACCGCAGAGTCCATAACCACCAGATCCAATCTAGACACCATCACGGAGGGGTACAACACTTCCATTGGTGCCTCTCCGATGATGCATGAGTAGTTCTTTGTAGACCTTCGGATCCATAGTTAGTAGCTAGATGGCTTCCTCTCTCTCATTTGATTCTCAATACAATGGTCTCTGGGAGGTCCATATGATGTAACTCTTTTTGCGGTGTGTTTGTTGGGATCTGACGAACTTTGAGTTTATGATCAGATCTATCTTTTTATATCCATGGAAGTTATTTGAGTTTCTTTGATCTCTTATATGCATGACTGCTTATAGCCTCGTATTTCTTCTCCGATATTTGGGTTTTGTTTGGCCAACTTGATCTAATTATCTTGCAATGGGAAGAGGTGCTTTGTAGTGGGTTCGGTCTTACGGTGCTTGATCCAAGTGACAGAAGGGGAACCGACACATATGTATCATTGCTACTAAGGATAACACGATGCGGTCTATCTCTACATAGATAGATCTTGTCTACATCATGTCATCGTTCTTATTGTATTACACCATTTCTCCATGAACTTAATACACTACATGCATGCTGGATAGCGGTCGATGTGTGGAGTAATAGTAGTAGATGAAGGCAGGAGTCGGTCTACTAATCTTGGATGTGATGCCTATATAATGATCATTGCCTGGATATCGTCATGATTATTTGAAGTTCTATCAATTTCCCAATAGAAATTTGTTTACCACACCGTTTGCTATTTTTCTCGAGAGAAGCCACTAGTGAAACCTACACCCCCCGGGTCTCTTTCTCATATTATTTGCCTTTGCGATCTACTTTTCCTTTGCTTTTAATTTCAGATCTATTAAACCAAAAATACAAAAATACCTTGCTGCAATTTATTTTATTTGGCATTCGATCTATCAATATTTACAACTTTCTCCCGTCCACGTGCCAATTTCTGGCGCTGCTACCCGAAAGGGATTGACAACCCCTTTTAAACGTCGGGTTGCCAGTATTTGTTATTTGTGTGCAGGTGTTGTTTACGTTGTGTTCCTTGGTTCTCCTGCTGGTTCGATAACCTTGGTTTCATATCAGAGGGAAATACCTACCGCCGTTGTGCTGCATCATCCCTTCCTCTTTGGGGAAATACCGATGTAGCTTCAAGCGACATCAAAAGGGATTTCTAGCGCCATTGCCGGGGAGGACCTCCAACATATACCAGGTTCCTAATCACAAATCTCATCTCCTCACAATTTACATTATTTTCCATTTGCCTCTCGTTTTCCTCTCCCCCCACTTAACAAAAATTTGCCGTTTTACTCGCCCCTCTTTTTCGTTTGTTGTTTTCTTGCCAGATCTGTTTTTGAGTGCAATCTTGTTGCATACTCATCATGACTCAAGAGAACACCAAATTGTGTGAACAATGATTTTATTGGCACTCCGCTTGCTCCTCCCGCCACTAGTGCAGAGTCTGGTGATATTAATACTGCTTTGCTAAATCTTGCTATGAAAGATCTATTTTCCGGTACTCCTAATGAGGATGTCGCGTCCCATCTTAACACCTTCGTGGAGTTATGTGATATGCAAGAGAAAAAAGATGTGGACAATGATGTTGTGAAGATGAAATTATTTCCGTTTTCTTTGCGTGATTCCGCAAAAATTGGTTCTCTTCTTTGCCTCGCAATAGTATCGATTCTTGGAATAAGTGCAAAGATGCTTTTATCAGTAAGTATTTTCCGCCCGCAAAAATTATTTCCCTTAGAACCCAGATCATGAATTTCAAGCAACTTGAACATGAGCATGTTGCACAATCTTGGGAAAGGATGAAAATGATGCTAAGGAATTGCCCAACTCGTGGGTTAAATATTTGGAAGGTCATACAAAAATTTTATGCGGGATTGAATTTTGTTTCTCGTAATCTTTTAGATTCTGCCACGGGTGGTACTTTTATGGAAATTACTTTGGGTGAAGCCACTAAATTTCTTGATAATATTATGGAAAATTATTCACAATGGCATACCGAAAGAGCTCCTACTAGTAAAAAAGTTAATTCGGTTCAAGAAATTTCTTCTTCGAGTGAAAAAGTTGATGCTCTTATGAAATTGATAGCTAGTAAAAGTGATCCTATTGATTTTAATGATATGCCTTTGTCTACTTTGATTGAGCAATTTAGTGATGCCGTAGATGTGAATTTTATCTCTCGAAATAATTTCAATAATAATGCTTATAGAGGTAATTTTAATCCTAGGCCTTCTCCTAGTAATTCCTCTAATAATTATGGAAATTCCTATGAAAATCAATCTAATAATAATAGGAACACCTCTGATCTTGAGAATAATATTAAAGAATTTATCAACACGCAAAAAGTTTTCAACACTACCATAGAAGAAAAAGTTGAATAAGATTGATGATTTGTCTAGAAGTGTTGATAGAAATTCTCATGATGTGGACAGTCTCAAGACGAAATTTTTTGTGCCTAAGGTAGAAGAATCAATTAAAGTTCTTTATGTTTCTATGGATGAAGGTAAGAAAAGAACTGCTATGCTTAGAGCTAAAAGCGATTTTTTAGAAAAAAGCATTTTCTAGTGATTACTTTCGCAAAAGTGATGAAGATCTTAAAATGATTGGTTCTTATTCTATTGATTCCTTGTTTAGTAAAGTTAAGATTTATGAAAAAGGATTGGATAAGAGTCACCTTTAGTTAGAAGGCATCCCGATAATTCGGGGGTGAAAATCTTGTTGAGAAAATTGATAAAAGTGGGTTTGAAGAGGTCAAAACTTTAACTAGTGATGTGCCCACTCTTTTGGATTACAAAGACTTTAATTATGATAGTTTCTCTGTGGTTGATTGTATTTCTTTGTTGCAATCCATGATAAATTCACCCCATGCTTATGAACAAAATAAAGCTTTTACTAAACATATTGTTGATGCTATGTCGAAAGCTTTAGAAGAAAAGTTGGAATTAGAAGTTTCAATTCCTAGATAATTGCATGATGAGTGGGAACCTACTATCAAAGTAAATATTAAAAATTATGAGTGTTTTGCTTTGTGTGACTTGGGTGCTAGTGTTTCTATAATTCCGAAGCCTTTATGAGATGTGCTTGGTCTTACCGATATTGAAGAATGCTCTTTAAATTTGCACTTGGCGGATTCTACTATGAAGAAGCCTATGGGAAGAATTAATGATGTTCTTATTGTTGCAAATAGGAATTATGTGACCAAAGATTTTATTGTTCTTGATATTGATTGCAATCCGTCTTGTCCAATTATTCTTGGTAGACCGTTTTTACGCACTATTGGTGTCGTGATTGATATGAAGGAAGGAAATATTAAGTTCCATTTTCCATCGAGGAAGGGTATGGAACACTTCCCTAGAACAAGAATTAGGCCACCATATGAATCATTCATGATGGTCATCTTATGGATCTCGAAACAATGATGACAAAACTTAGATCCTTGCTTTATGCCTAGCTAAGGGCGTGAAACTATAGCGCTTATTGGGAGGCAACCCAATGAATAAAATTTATTTTTGCCTTTTGCTTTCTATTCTTGAGTGTTTTCACAAATATTTTACTGTTATGATTCTATTTTTTGTGTTTTAATTAGTGTTTGTGCCAAGTAAAGCCTTTAGGATCTTCTTGGGTGATAGTTGTTTGATCTTGCTGAAAAAACAGAAACTGTTGTGCTCGCGAAAATAATTTTGATTTTTGTCCAGAGGGCGATAAAATACCAATTCCTTTTGCATCAGATTAATACATAAATTTCCCAGGTCTTCCTAATTTTTTTTGGAGTTTTTGTAGTTACAGAAGTATTCGAATCATCCAGATTGCTACAGACTGTTCTGTTTTTGACATATTCTGTTTTCTTTGTGTTGTGTGCTTGTTTTGATGGCTCTATGGTTTTCTTTGATAAGTTTTTGCCATACAAAAGTTGGAATACAGTAGAAATAATGCAAGAAAAAAATATGAATTGGTTTACTACAACACTTATAGTAGTGATTTGTTTTCTTATACTAACGAATCTCACGAATGCTTTTGTTGAGTTTTGTGTGATTGAAGTTTTCAAGTTTTGGGTTATCTTACGATGGATGAAGGAAACACAAAAGCTTCAATTAGAAACACAAAAAGTTTGCTGCTGAGCCTCGTGTGAAGGAACTTCAACAACTATGGAGGGGTGTTCTCACTCGAGACCCATATAGCTTCGATTAGAAACGAATCTCACGAAAAGCTTCAATTAGAAACACAAAAAGTTAGCTGCTGAGCTGAGAAACATTAGATGTGGCTTAGATATAGATGGATTCAACCCGTTTGGCCACCAGAGTGTCACATATAGCATGTGGCCAGTGCTTGTTATCCCTTACAACATGCCACCAAATGTCTGCACCAAAGAATCAAACTACATGATGGCCTTGCTCATCGTAGGTCCAAAAAGTCTTGGAAAGGATTTTGACTTATTCATGGAGCCTCATGTGGAGGAACTTCAACAGCTATGGAGGGGTGTTCTCACTCGAGACCTATATAGCAACCCACTAGTTGATTTCTTTCTGCATGTTGTTATAATTTGGTGCGTCCATGATTATCCGGCTTTGTGCACTATGTCAGGCGAACGACACATGGTTACAATGCATGTGTTCACCGTGACAAGAATTCGTTGTCATGCGCAATACTTAGCAAGATCTGTTACATTGGCCACCACCATTTCCTTGGCAAGGACAAGTCGTGTCCTACAAAATACCGAAGACATGTGTTCAATGCAAAGCATGAAAACCGTGATGCGCCAAAGAGGCTCAGCAAGGATGAGTTGCAAGAGGAATTAGAGAAGGTCAGGCATATTACACCAGGAAACCATCCTGATAATGATAGCGGGAAAAGGAAGCATGGCAGGGCAGAAGAGAGATTATTTTTTACCTGCAGGTCCACTTTGTGGGACTTGGAGTACTAGAAAGATTTGGATCTGCGACATAATCTTGTTGTGATGCACATCGAGAAAAATATATATGACCGCACTATCGGCACACTTCTTAGTATTGAAGGCAAGACGAAAGTTACCTTAAAATCTAGGATTGATTTGACACACCTGGGTATCATAACTGATTTGAAGGCGACAGATTATGGTGCATCACGGGATATGGCACCAGCTGTGTACATCTTGGACAAGGTAAAAAGAAAAGAATTCCGCAGGTCCTGTCACGTGTGAGATTCCCACATGGATTTTCTTCCAAACCTGAAAGGAGAGTCAGTGCGAATGGAAACAAGGTACAAGGGTTGAAAACTCATGACTACCACATCCTACTTCAAAGGGTTTTACCTGTTATCCTTAGAGGATTGGGCCACCCTGACTTATATAGAGCAGTTGCAGAGTTGGGACAATTCTTCAGGGAAATCTGCAGTAGAAATATCAGGATAGATGCTTTGGAGCGTCTTAGAGACAAGATACCAACTATCCTATGTCACCTTGAGAAGATATATCCTCTAGCCTTCTTTGATGTGACGGTGCATTTGGCTGTTCATCTACCTGATGAGGCACTACTTAGAGGTCCAGTACAGTATGGCTGGATGTACCCTATTGAAAGGCAGCTAGGCACTTTCAAGGGCTATGTTAGGAACAGAGCTAGACCCGATGGTTCCATTGCAGAGGCCTACATTGCTATAGAAGCGTTGACATTTTTCTCAAAATACATTGAAACAACTGATCAGCTTAGCAAAAAGGTAGGTGAAGACAATCCCGAGCTCAGTGTTTTCAATTGTTCTGTTCGAGTTACAGGGAAGAGTCAACAAGATGACAAACCTAAAGATTTGGACAAATTGGTTTCGTATGTGTTGAATAACTATCCTGAGATTCTACCTTATATCGAGTAAGTGCTAAGTACTGAAGCTCATACATCATAATCTACTAAACTTTTAGCACATTCTTGTATATTTAGATGTTTGACGCGATCACTATGTTGTGCAGCATCTACAAAAATGAGTTACTACCACAAAATCCAAGAAACATTAACAAACCTGTTATGGCAGGATTCGCGAAATGGTTCAAGAGCCGTGTAAGCTTTTGAATTGCACTATCAGTTTTTTAATATATTGAGTACATAAGATGATCAGCTTGTCTATTTTCTAACCATAGGTTAAGAAGATGTGGGAGGATGGGTAGGCAGTTAATGATGCCCTTTACGCTCTAGCAATGGGTCCTGATACTCAGGTAAGACATTATGAATCTTGCGTTTTTAGAGATGTGCGCTACAACGCCCTTGCACGCAATGGAAGAAGGAAGACACAAAACAGTGCCATCATGAGCACGAATACGTATGGCGGAGAGACAACTGAAATATATGCTAACATAACAGACCTTGTTCAGTTGTAGTATATCTCCAGTTTCAAGGTTCATTGATGTGTGGTTATGTTCTGTTGTCGTTGGTATAACCTGTTTTCCAGGATCACAAAACCCAGAGCTGATGATTATTTCAAATCCATCAATGTCAAGGCGGCATACCACACCGACGATCTTTTATTTTGGCAAATCAAGCAATAGATATTTTTTCTTGGAAGACACATATGCATGTAGCAATGACTGGTGAGTATTGCAAAGGTTTGAGCAGAGGAATTCGTTTAATGAAGTTGCACAACAAGATGATGCTTACACTGCTCCTGATGTAGAAGATTCCACAGATGTTCCTAGTATCTTTGAGAACCATCACGTCAATGACGCTGGCGAATATATTGTTTGTCGGGCTGTGGACATACCAGAGTTGATCAATAAGACGCCAACGTTTGAGGACATTGACGATGAAGAAGAATATGACACTTAGGGGAATAAGATTCAGACTGATACACATGGCGAAGATGTTGACGCTGCTGCTGCTGGTGCGGATGATGATTAGATTGCTTTTGTCGTTTTTTCCTGTTAGAAGACACATTTTTATCTACTATGTGAAATTGTGTTTGCCATGACAACTGAAACTTGATGAACTTGTTGTTTAGTATTTTGCTGTGATAACATCACTTATTATGTATGTTGATTTCTGTTTGGTGATTGTATGATGACTAAAACATGATGACATTGTTGTGTAGTTGTACTCATATTTGGCTGTGAAACTTGTATTTGATGAATAGTTTGCTGTTGGACTGCAATTTGCTCACCGTCTCCGAATGGGAACAAACCTGACCCGACAGGGACTCTACTAATATATTTATTTATTAGTGAAAGGGCCTCTGCTATTTATTTATTTATGAGCAAAAGGGGATACCCCTGATTTTCGTTAATAGAAATCATTAGATGTTCACAACACTATGCTCAACCTGCTAAATAGGTTTCATTCATTACTAGTTTCAGCAAAGTGCTCATGTCATAGCCACTGACTACATCACAAGTGCTACATACACTGAAATAAAGAGACAATCATCCTACAGAGCACAACAATCTTGCCCATTATTTTCACAAGCTCTTTCATCTCCTCATTGTTGTCAAGGACGTTCAGCAGCTTTGCTTGGCCATGATCAGATGAACTGCATCTTTAACCTTCTGCTTTGCATCTTCCTCTTCTTCCATTCCATCAATTACTTGTCTAGCACCCCAACCTGCTGGTATTCGGATTCGTCGGCCAACCAAATAATCAGCATACCTCCATTACCCCACATCAGCAACTTCCTGGAATTACAAATCACATGAATCTTCCCTTTTCTGCACGAATCAAATTGGAAGATCATCAACCAACCCATTAAAAACTAGCAACTAAAAGCAGGTGAACAACACTTAAACATATTATTACCCCATGATTCAGGCATCTGTAGGAGACTCGGCCAGGGTTGAGGAATGTAGTTGAGATGCGACGGATGACTCCACGTGATTTGCTGCAGTGGCACCACACCAACGACAGCGGGTTGTGAGGAGCAACCGGCTGCGGTGAGTGTGCCGGCGGGGGTGTGATGAAACCAGTGGGAGATGGAATAGGTGGTGACTTGGCGCATATCTGGTTGTTTCCTATTGAAGAGCAGGTGGACGAGCCGCCAACGGACATGGTTGCTGTGGCCGGAGCTTCTGATGCTAGGCAGAGTAACTAGAGAAGAGGAGAAACCAACGTTGGATATGTCAGTTTCATTACTTGCAGAGTAGCATAACACTATATATAGTCAAAGTCTATGTTTGGATTCGAACCAACTATAGGAGCGCGTCTCTTTTTTTGGCAGTTTTAGTTGCAATGCAAGATCAAACGATGGTAGTTTCAGGAATGTTATTTGGCAAACGAGCCCAGTTTTTCCTTTCTTCCTATAAAAAAGTATTCTATGTGGTGTCGGCTTAGTCAACAAACGATTGTGCCAACCTTGACTGTTGGATTGACATTCAATGTCTATTGTGTTTCTTCAATATCTTCTTCCTCTAGTCGCCAAAGAAATACCAGCGCCGGCGGAACGGTCTGCTCCTGCCTCCCACGGCTGGTTGTGCTGCCGTGCATGCATCATGGCCACATCGCACCCTAAAACTCCATGCATCTTCCCTGGCTCCTATTCGTCCCCGTCTGAGGCCTCACCATCGTCCTCTGCCTTGGTTCGCTCATCGCGGCGCCGCCCTCCCGTGTTGTCAACATGTTTAACAACGGAGAGGAATAAGGAGATTAGTGTACATGGTGAGGATGATAGTAGGGACCCACCAGGATCATGGCAGTACACATGCAAGTGCCTCCTTTATTACAAGAAAAAATGGTTCCTCCTGATGGTTTCCTGACATCTGGGTCGCACGCCACTGTCAACATAGTCAATAAGTGAGATAACTGCACAAGGAGCGGCTGACACCCGGGACCCAGTAGCTCGCGTAGTATTTTTTTGTTTTTGGGATGGAGCGGGGTATCAACTGGGTTGTGCGGGAGCTGTGGCCCATCTACCCGTGCTTTTATTTCATATGTTTACCACATGATCAACCCAGTTTTGTATTTTCTTTCTGAAAATGGCTAGCCCAACTTTTTTTCTGTAGAATAATCAATGGAGGCCTACTTGCGTTTCTACGCCCTGCTGGGGTGGAAATCTTTCAAGACGAGGAGGGATGCATTCGGCTTGCCCAGAAAATGGGCTGTAAGTAATAAGAAAAGGGTTGTAAAATGAAAAATACAGCAAACAGGCAATTAGTTCCAAATTACTTTTTTCTTTTGGATTTTGATATTTTAAATTTCATTGTTTTTGTGCGGGTAAAATTTCATTAGATTTTAAATTAAGGTACGTTTATTTTTAAAATTAATTTGAATCTGGCTAGATATTTTGAGTTGTATGCTGTTTGGGACAGATTTGGTGGCTGGCTTGTGGGTCTAGTATGTTGATGTGTACGAAAGGCCTGCCAACTTAGTCCACAAACAATTCTAGCAGCAGTGATCGTTGGATGTTAAGCCAACGACTGTGTTGCTTCTTCAACCTCTGGTCGTCTTGCTCCAGCCTCCTGTGGCTAGCTGTGCTGCCGCGCAGGCCTAACAGCCCCACACTACTCCCATCGCTGGCCTAGCCATCCCTCTACGCACCCATAGTTCCTGTTATTCTCCAGCGACAACAGACAAACCAGTAAAGCCTCATACTCCCCTCTATGTGGGAAACAACGGCCGAGTCTTCTTCGGCTTCGGGTGGTTCCCTTCCTAGGCCTCGACGTCGTCCATCGCCCTGGTGCTCTCGGCGCGGCATGGTCAACAAATGACATCCATCGGTAGAGGACTGTACATGGAGAGGATGACAGCTGGGTCCACGACCGCAAGCATGGAAGTGCCTCCTTATTACACGCAAAATATCGATTCCTCCACTTGATAGCAGGGATCCACCGGAAGGGCCTCTGCATTTTGCGAGAAAAGTTCCACCTACTGACAGCTCGGACCCACCAGCTATATCTTCGCACACAAGGAAGTGCCTCCTTATTATAGACAGGAAAATGAATACTCCCCTTGCTAGCTGGGACCCACCATATTTGGCGGCTGAATTGTGGGCCTACTAAGTTGATGCGGACATAGGATTTGTCAACTTAGTCAATATATACGATTCTAGCTGCAGTGACCGTACGATGTCCATCCAACGGCCGTCGTGTTTCTTCAACCTCTGGTCTTCTTGCTCCAGCCGCCCAAACCATCGCTGGCCGTCTCGCCTGCTCCTGCATCCTGTGGCCAGCTGTGTTGCCCCGCAGGCCTCACCGCCCCACCCTACTCCCAATCTCTTGGCTAGCCATCCTTGTACTCTCCCAGATCTCCCGTTATTCTCCAGTGACGGCGTCCTCACACTACAGCTGAACCAGTAAACCCTCATACTCACGTCCACGTGGGAAACAACTGCCGAGTCTTCCCCGACTTTAGGTCATTCCCTTCCTAGGCCTCGCCATCATCCACCGCCTTGGTGCTCTCGGCACGGCGTGGTCAATGTGGTCAAGGAATGGCTTCCATCAGAAGAGGACTGTACATGGAGAGGCTGATAGCTGGGTTCATGGCCGCATCAAGGAAGTGCCTCCTTATTACGCGCAAAATAATGATTCCTCCACCTGATAGGAGGGACCCACCGGAAGGGCCATCGTATTTTGCGGACAAAACATTCCCCCTACATCTTCGCACGCAAGGAAGTGCATCCATATTACGGGCAAAAAAATGATTCCTCCCCCTGACAATTCGGACCCACCAGCTATATCTTCGGACGCAAGGAAGTACCTCCTTATCCTCCCCGATAGCTGGGACCCATCAGGTCTAACCGTACGTAGGGTTGTCTGTCTTGTCCCGAACGTGTACGTACATACTGGTTGATCAGTCTCTCTGCAGCGATGAACCGTGGCTGAGTAAGGAGATGCATGTGTCATTGTAGAGGCGCGGACGTAGCATGTCACGCAGTCCCGTCTAGATATATTGTGTACATGTACATACATCCATGCTGCAAGAAAGTAAATACAGCTACGTACGTACATATGGGAGGGGTCTCGAACACGTACTTGCGCATACGTACGGCCAGGGCTCATGTACATGGAGAGGCAACGAATGAGAGCGATGTTGTCCTGTTAATCGGCAGCTAACCAGCTGGGTCGGAACAGAGAAAACAATGTCGTGTTCACCGGGAGCCAAGTGACTGGGTCGGAACACGTCCTGTTCATCGGGAGCGAAGCCACTGGGTCGGAACACGTCCTGTTCATCGGGAGCCAACCGGCTTGGATGGAACAGCTTGAACGGGGTCTAGCGTACCACAAAATAGAGAAATGGCCTTCTGTTCGACCGCGTACAGTCAAAACGGGGTCCAATTCATCGAGAAGTGTCTGGCATACTGTAGAGCAGAAGAAATGGTCTTCTATTCGAGTGCCTATGGTCGAAACGGGGTCCTGTTGATCGGGAGGGGTGTGGCGTACTGCAAAACGGAAGAAACAGACTTGTGTTGGAGCGCCTACGGTCAAAACGGGGTCCTGTTCATCGCGAGCGGTGTGGCATACCGCAAAATGGGACTCCACGGACTACTGTTCATCCACCATCTACTGCCTCACTCCAGCCTCCACGGGCTACTGTTCATCCACCGCGGCCTTCCTCCTACCTCCACCAGCTATTGTTCATCCATGGGGTCCTGTTGATCGAGCCTCCATCGGCTACTGTTCAACTAGCCCTCCACGGGGTCCTGTGCATCCACCCCAACCGGCTCAGGTGTGGCAGCCTCCTCGATCGGGGTCATGTTCATCCAGCGGCAACGGCCTACTACTACCATGGGGTCTTGTTCATCCACCCCCACCGGGAAATGTTCATCCAACCCCCAACAACGGACACTATTCATCAACAGGCAGAAGGTTCGATAGGCTTTAGTTAGCAGTAGTAGCTAAGGAATCGCCCGGGTTCACTTAACAACCCAGGGATTGATTACTCCAGTTTAGTAATATAGTTAGTGCAATCGCTCGGGTTCAGTAAGCGAACGCCTCGCCCGGGTTCAGTTAGAGCCCAATGCCTCGCACACATGTGCCTACATGTACGAGAGAAACACGCAAACCTCTTTGCATCGCTCAGCCCCGACTACCCACCGTAACCGGGAACTCCCCGATATTTTCCCCGCCCTCGCTTCTACCACGATTTTTTTGTCACACCTTCATTTTCATGCCACAACACTTAAGCTAATAAATCATGATAAAGTGTGGTTTGACAAAAACTTTTGCATTATTTGGCTTTTATTTTTGAGTTGGTTTTCTCTGTGTGGTTTTTCAAGTGCTCTTTAAAGTCAATACAACTCCACCTTCTATGCCTCATCTCCTTGCCCCAAGCTTCTGCCCAATGATCATGCCATGTGTATAGAGCAATATAGTATTTTCTTACAAAAAATAATTTGGCAAAAAAGTATTTTCTAAAATTAGTTTTCCAAAACCCCCTGAATTGAGGTTTGCACTGCAAGTACTCGATTTGGGGTGTGAAAAATCTTTCAAAAGGTATATTTGAATCCTATTAGATATAGGACTCCCATAAACCCCAAAAATATAATTTTAAATGTTATTTTCCTAATTTATTTAAAAGCTTTTTCTTAAGGCCAGAAATGGTCTTTAATAGGGAAAAATTATTTTGTTGTTTCAAAAATATTTGACAAAAATCAGGGGAACTCATTGGACATACATTTTCCATATATAAGAGTTTCAACACATGGTCATGTTCAAAATATTCGACAAAACCTCCCAAAACCATTTATGCCCATTTCAAGGATTTGTAATATTTCTACAGGAAATATTTTCATAAAAATCTAGGAAAATCCAGCAAGTCACAAATGCATATTGTGATAACCTTGCAAAGCCTCATATCAATTAAGGTCATTTTGGCTCACCAAAATGCCCCAAAACCCTCTCTGACCAGAATCAAATTTGAACAACTTTGTACGACCAACTTTCTCTCCTTGATCCCAACTTTTGTGAGAATATTCACATGACCAAATGAGGCTACTACACCAAGTGGTGCATCAAGGGGAAGTGATTTGCTCAACTAGATCTACACAAGCTCATTTCTGCTAATTTCTACGGTTTGCCAAGGTTACATTAGCAAACTCTTCCAAATGAGCTCATCTTCCTTCTACCCTGTCATTTTGTCATGACAAACACCCCTGCAACGTTTCACAAGAAGGAAATCAGTGCAAGTACCCCAAAACCATATCAAACACCTTCTGCATTTTAACTAAAAACCTTGTTTGGGCCTCTTCCACTAATCCAAATGAGTTCTCCTGTTTACCACACCTCCTCCTAACCTCCCTCTACCTATGGCATTTAGCACAAGTCAATGCCCATTGATCAAGGGGATGAAACCACCAATTTTCTATTCTGGAAAGCCCCATTTCCACTCTTCTCCTTCCTCTCTTTCACCCACTGGCCACCCAAAGCATCCAGGCCATAGCCCACTTCTTTACTTCCCCCTAGAGCTACCAGACTCCTTTGGCCGCGCCCACATTGCATAGAAAATGGCCATGCCAGCCATTTGGGCGCTCCAAAGTGCGCTACAGTGCGCTCCCACACTATAGCCGCCGCCTGCCAAGCACCTCCGGCCACCTCGGGCCTCCCCAGCGCACCCGATGATGCTCCTCGGCGTCCGCAACACGCTACGCCCTGGTCCCTCTCCTCCTTCTCCCTCCTGCTGCCCCTGCTCACACGCGCACCGACCGCCCGAGAGCTCCAATGAGCGGCCTCACACGCGCGGCATCTCTGGCCTTACCCCGCTCTTTCCCTTAGCTCCCCTCAGCGTAGTCCACGCCCAGCAACACCCCAGACACGGCGCCAGCTCCTCCCGAGCCCTGTGGCGATGAGTAGGAGCCCGCCGGCGCACGGGTCCACGGCACCCCGCCGTTAGCCTATATAAGTGCCTCCCTGTGCCCTACTCTCCTCGCCACTAGCTCTCTCACTCCCCTAATCACCACCTATGCCACCCGCTCCTCTCCAGAAGCTCATGAGCTTGAGATCGAGCTCGAGCTCTGCCGCAGTGGCTCGCCGTCGTCTGCACGGTAGAAGCTCTCCCTGCTGCTCCTAAGCCCCGATCTAGAACCCCCGCACCCCACTGGCCATTTCCCCCTTCTTTTCCGCTTGTTTTGCAGTCATAAATGGCCGGAGCCATCGATGCCCGACGCTCCTCCTCCGCAAACCTCGTTGCCGGCGAACCACTTCTCCCCTCCAGCCAACTAGGGCACCACCCGAACGGCGACACGACGAGAAGTCCAACGGTGCCATCAGCTCACCCCGCCGTGCCCGAAAACATCGCCGGTGAGCTCGCCGGCCCTCTATCGCAGGGTTAGGGATGACAGGCGGGCCCCGCCTGTCAGCCTCTCCTCTCCCTCGCCTCCCTCTCTCGCACTGGCGCCTGGGCCCCGCCCGTCAGGTTCAAACCTAGCGCACGCGCGACGCTCGGCTCGCCTGGGCCGAATCGCCTCTGGGCCTGCGCACTACGGCTGTTCTGGCCCAGTTGCACAGTCACTACAAGAAATATGTCAACTAGTGACCTTCTGGCAGTGACCCTTGAAGAATTGGTCATAGATCTATGACCATTTGAGACCAATTGGTCAAAAGATGTTCGGGGGGCTCCAAACCCTAAACCATTGCGACCATTTTGGTCAGAAAGGTCGTAATTTCTTTACATGAAATGGTCATAAAGCAAACAACGCTAGTCCGTTGCCTTATTTCTTGTTGTTAACGACCAATATAGATGGTCATAGCCTTGTTAATTGTGGTGGGTTGCGATGACTAGGCGCCATCTCATCAGTTTTGCCTATGTGTCATGTCCATGTGTCAATTTTTGCCCTAGGTTGTGAAGCAACCTATATTTCTGTTATTCCAAAAATTCCCAAAAAATTCACATAAATTGTTTGGATCATATCTTCATCAAATATGTCAAAAACCTTCCTTGCCTAGTTCAAAAATAATTCAACAATATTCATTATCCTATTCTATTCAGAGCAGCACTTTGTGAAGGAAGTACCATGTAGCGACCAGACCTCAAACAGTCTGATCTCTGTGCTCCGGTGTCATCCCTGGATCAGTAATGCTGACACCACATAGTACTCGGAGGATTTATAACAGAGTAGCAATCACACACTTATTACATCAAGGGTCTTCATAGAGAATTTATTACAATAAATATGGCTTAAGGCCATCTAATAACGATAACAGCGGAAGGCTTGGAAGATAAGTGAGTCCATCAACTCCAACGGCATCACTGAGTATAGAACCATGACCTAAAAACTCCTTAATCATCGTCTGAAAAGTCTGCAACATTAACGTTGCAGCCCGAAACGGGTCAGCACATGGAATATGCTGGCAAGGTAACACATAGAGAGTAATGGAATGAAACAACTATACTATATACATATTTGGCTAGTGGAAAGCTCTATGGTTACAGTTTTGCATAAAGCCAATTTTTCCCTACTACAAAGGAATAAATTTATTTAACTATCATGGTGGTTGTTAAACATTGAGAATGGTTGACAGCATTCTCAATCCCAATTAAGCATCATCATTAAACAAAACCCAACAAAATTAATTTAGAGTAACATGTTGAGATTCACATGATAATCCAGGTACTAGATACTCAAGATGTCCATAACCGGGGACACAGCTAATCATGATTAGTTTCTTTCACTCTACAGAGGTTTGCGCACTTTTCCCCACAAGACTCGATCGCCTCCGTTTGGTTTCTCGCACTACATGGTGTTTGAGAAGACGGATGACCGAGACACAGTCTTTCAGAAGCGCTAGCACCTTACGATGGATAGACCATTACACCTACTTTCCCCTACATCTGCTAGTCTACCCTGTAAGAGTTCGCACGACTTATTCAACTATGCTAGAGCCCATAATGGCTTGTGGCTGCACACGGAAGTTTCTAGTATGAATAATCCCATGATCCCTTTGAGCCTGGGTGGTGGTCCATAAAAAAACAGGCAATCCTGGTCTACCCATGTGCCTAGACAGGCAATCCTGGAATAACCAGGTACCTCAATCCACCCAGATGTGTGTTTAAGTTGCCACCTTAGATAAACCATTAATTAACAAACTCACATCTGTCATGAATATCACTCACCCAATCCACGTCTACTAGCATAGCATAGCATAATGGCAAACATAGCAGTAACTCCCAAAGGTTTGATAATAAAACAGGTAATAGGTACTACCTCAACTACTTCCCATCCCACAATTTAATTAGATCCTAATCATGCAACATGAGAGGATTGATCTAATGCAATAAAACTGGGTAGTAGAAAATGTATGATCAAAGTGTTACTTGCCTTGCTGATGATCCGGAAAACCTAGCGATTCGAAGTAACAAGCGGCGCACTCCGGGTATTCTATCGCAGAAAAACAAACAAGCGTGCAATAAGTATTCATCTAATGCACGGGTAAAACTCAAATAAGTGATCTAACCAGAAAGTTCAACTTAAGAACTCCGGTTGGCAAAAAGAATCAAATCGAACAAAGCAGCGAAAATCAAACGGCGAAAGAAAACAACTTCGTTCTACTAATCTGGATGTAAGGCAATTTTTACAGTAGCAAAAACTTATTTAAGTTGGTTAAACGGATAGAGGGTTTCGAGACAAATCTCCAGGCGCTTGAATCGCCTGATTCCGATAAACGAGCGAAAAGTTATACTAAAACGAAAATCGGATCAGGAATCACGATCAGAAAAATCGCGGATTTAATCCGAGAAAAAGAAAAACGACAAACGTTTGTTAGAACGAACGAATGGACGAACGCTCGCTATTTAAATAAATCAGAAAAACCGATCTATTAAAAAAACCGACGGAAAAACCGAACGGTTTTTCGAAGAAACCGGCGCGGAAAACGAGGCGGTGGCGGACCTCGGGCGGCGGGTCGGCGGCGGCAGCGGTAGTGGCGGCTGGGGCGGCATGGGGCGGCTGGGGCTGGCTAGGGTTTCGGCTGGGCCTCCCCCCGGCTATATAAAGCCTAGCGGGCCGGGAGTCCGGGTCGGACACGGCCCCTAGGTCAGTTCGTTTTTTTTAAATATTACGCGCAGAAGAAAAAATAAAAAGAAATACTAAACGGACTCCAAAAATCCCGAAATAAATTTTGTCGGGCTTCTAAAATGAAGCCGCACAAGGTGAACATTTATTTGGGGCCTAAATGCAATTTTGAAAAACGCACATTTTTCCTAAATTCAAATAAAATAACGAAAAACTCCGAAATAAAATCTTATTTGATTTTATTATTAAATCCTCAATATTTCTTTATTTTGGGAAATTCATTTTATTCCCTCTCTCATATTTTTGTAATAGAAATAATTGATGATAAAATAAATAAAATCAAATGATCCTATTCTCAAAATTTGAGAAAACTCAAATATGAAAATAAAGAATTTCCCAACTCTCTCCGTGGGTCCTTGAGTTGCGTAGAAATTTCTAGGATCAACCAAAATGCAAAATAAAATATGATATGCATAGATGATCTAATGTATAACATTCCAAATTGAAAATTTGGGATGTTACATACCATTTTGGCATGTCCAAATAGTATCCATTTTCTACAGTGCTTTCCTATGCTCAAATAACCATCCTCCACCAAATGCCACCTCAATCCATTCATTATTTTGAGCCCAGCTTCAACATTCGTATTTATGTCCAGTGTTGTACTTTGCAAAGCAAGTACCACCTAGGCTCCTCCTTTTGATCTGAAAATTTGTGAAGACGGTCTTCTAAGTAACTGATCATCCTCAGCCAAAACTTGGCTGCGAATTCATGTTTGAGCATTGATCGGTCTCCTCGTGAGAATCTTATGTTGTAATTTTCTTCCTAGCACCAACCTGGGGAGTGCCCAACCCACTAGACATTCCTAGGCCGCCCAGAACACATGGCAACGCCACGGTCACGCGGTGACCACGCGGCAGGCATGCGAGTTTACGCGCTCTAGAGTTGGGGCGCTCGGCCACCACCCAAACCTCGACGTATCACCACGAAACCATGTATTTATGATTAAATAGATACTTATGTACCTAGAAATGATTTTTGGAAAAAATAAATAGCAAACTATGAGGCAGCTGAAGTTCAAATTTGACCCGCTTCCAGCTGAATCGACTGAAATTTGTCTTTTTCACGAGAGGTGGATCAAAACTTTCTACACCCAACCATTTTGTCAATTGTGCATTAAATATGACCTAGCATTTTAGAAGATTGATTTGGTCCAATTTTGCAACAATTATTTGGGAGGTCCTTCACAAAAAAAACCTCCTTTTGGGCACTCGAAAAATGGAAAATGGTTTTTTCGTCCAAAGAAAATGAAAACTTCCTTAGGCAACATTGTTTTCCATTCCAATATGGACCCTTGTGCACAATATGAGATCATTTGAACAAACTATGCCATGAATGTGGCCATAAGATTGATCATTTGGCTTGAAAGGCATTGATCTCCACAGGTGATAGCTCGTTTCTGATAACACTTTTTTTAAAATAATTGCTGTATTACAAGTTTTTTATTTTTCCTGGGAACTTGGCCACATATAATGACACAATGCAAAGGTTCCCAATTTTTGATTTTTTGGAACTTTTTATGCCAATTTCAAAATGCGGTCAAAACGGCGGGAATGCCCATTCCTAGCTGGTGGTTGAATCTTGGAATTTTTTGGTGTTTCTCTGATTAAATAGGTACTTATTGTAACACCCTCAATGCGGCTATATCTCCTACATGTAGAAGCACGACTTAGAGGCATAACCGCATTGAAAGCAATGTTGCAAGTTAGGCAATCTTCACAACATCCCATGTAATATAAATAATAAAAGGGGAAGGAACATAGTTGGCTTACACTCGCCACGTCAATCAAAGTACATAAATAGCATTACATCATCCAATCACTCATGTCCCGACTACGGCGCCAAAATAAAAGATCAACCCAACATGCGACACGGTCCCGATCGCCCCAACTGGGCACCACTACTGATCATCAGGGAAAGACACATAGTAACGGCGTGAGTCCTCGTCGAACTCCCACTTGAGCTCAAGCGCGTCATCTGGAACGGAGTCATCAGGCCCTGCATCTGGTTTGGAAGTAATCTGTGAGCCACAGGGACTCAGCAATCTCGCAACCTCGCGATCAAGACTATTTAAGCTTATAGGTAAGGCAAGGTAAAATATGTGGAGCTGCAGCAAGCGACTAGCATATATGGTGGCTAACCTGTTCGCAAAAGAGAGCGAGAAGAGAAGGCAAAGCACGAATGAATAACTATAGAGAACAACCTGCGGCAAGCATTACTCCAACACCGTGTTCACTTCCCGGACTCCGCCGAGAAGACACCATCACGGTAACACACACAGTTGATTCATTTTAATTAAGTTAAGGTTCTTGTTATCTACAACCGGACATTAACAAATTCCCATTTGCCCATAACCGCGGGCACGGCTTTAGAAAGTTCAAATCCCTGTAGGGGAGTCCCAACTTAGCCCATGACAAGCTCTCATGGTCAACGAAGGAATATACCTTCTCCCGAGACATTCCGATCAGACTCGGTATCCCGGTTCTACAAGACACTCCGACAAGTTAAAACAAATCCAGCAACACCGCCCGAATGTGCCGACAAATCCCGATAGGAGCTGCACATATCTCGTTCTCAGGGCACACTCAGATGAGCGCTCCATACAACTAAAACCAAACCTCGAGTTTCTCCGAGGGGGCGCTGCACATGACTCTAGTTTGGACCAACACTCAGAGGAGCACTGGCCCGGGGGGGGGGGTTTAAAGAAGATGACCCTCGGGCTCTGGAAACCCGAGGGAAAAAGAGGCTAGGTGGCAAATGGTAAAACCAAGGTTGGGCATTGCTGGAAGAGTTTTATTCAAGGCAAACTATCAAGGGGTTCCCATTATCACCCAACCGCGTAAGGAACGCAAAATCCGGGAACATAACACCGATATGACGGAAACTAGGGCGACAAGAGTGGAACAAAACACTAGGCGAGATGCCGAGCCTTCCACCCTTTACCAAGTATATAGATGCATTAAGATAACAAGATAATATAGTGATATCCCAACAAGTAAATAATGTTCCAACAAGGAACGGTCTCCAATCTTCACCTGCAACTGGCAACGCTATAAGAAGGGCTGAGCAAAGCGGTAACATAGCCAATCAACGGTTTGCTAGGACATGGTGGGTTAGAGGTTTGACATGGCAATTTGGGAGGCATGATAAGCAAGTGGTAGGCATCGTAGCATAGGCATAGCAAAAGAGCGAGCATCTAGCAAAGCAAAGATAGAAGTGATTTCGAGGGTATGATCATCTTGCCTGCAAAGTTGGTAGAGTTGACTGGATCCTCAAAAGCAAACTCAACAGGCTCCTCGTTAGCGAAATCGTCTCCCGGCTCTACCCAAACAAGACAAACAAGCAAATGGAACACAATCAACCACGTCCAAGGCTCAAACAACATGATGCAAACATGGTACGATATGCAGGATGCGATATGTGATGCATATGCAAGATTTGAAAAGGAATGAATGAACCTTGCCTCAACATGGAAATCCAAGTGTGCCACTGGAAAGGTGAGATGATTTTGCTTGAAAACAATATAAAGATCACCGGAATCGGAGTCACGGTTTGGAAATGGCAAGCAATACAAATATGACAACGGTCTGCGATATACAGCAAGTAGCCATCTAAATGCAACAAGACAAACATGCTACAGCACTCAAACATGACAAAAAATACATGGAAGGCATCCATTCATGATGCTTAACAAAAGATGAACACTGAGCTATGGCCGATTCATCCATTAACAGGTTCAAACAAGCATGGCAAAAGTGCATTTGGTAAACAGATTTCAGACTTAGTGAAATTAACACTTGTCTGGAATTTCAGATCAGGTAGCACACTTTGGAGCATGAAAACTATATGCTACAGGGCCTGAACATGGCAAAGTAAAGCATGGCATGGAGCTACTCAAAGAGCTTAACAAAAGTCCCTTAGTGACCTTGGGCCAAAAGGGATCAGAAAATACAATTGCAAGCATGTGAACATGGCAAAAACATAATGAAATCACAGACTTAGTGAAAAACTAGAACATGCAAAACAGGTATCAAGTAGGCATGTTTACGAGCTCGATGCACTCACTGCATAGCAAGTCATGACAATCTAAGCATACACCCATCAAGAATACACATTATACAAGCTAGACATGGCAAGAACAATAACATAGCATGCACGGATCAACTACAACATCCTCGGCAAAATTGCTAACAAGTAGACAATCTACCAAGATTCACGAAATAGCAAAAGTAGAGCTCGATTGACTCAAGCTAGGGTGCTCCATAATTGCAAACAAAGACATGGATGGATAGAGCACTACAAGATTAACAAAACATCCTTACTGATCATCCTCAAAAGAGGCACGGATCACTAGGAAACAACATGAACATATGGCATATTGATATAAACAAACCAAGGACTTTGAGAAATTGCTAAGTCCGTGAAATCAGCATTAACGAATGCTCCACTTTGCAAGCTTGTGCTAGTCACCACACACATCACAAAAATACATGGATTCACCTCTGGAAAGATGGAAAAGCATATAATGAAACATATGTAGACCTCAGGGGCATATTATGCGCACAATAATCATGGCAAAAATGACAAATAGCTATTTGGAGCAGCAGATCTGACAATTACCTCAAATAGCACTCTTCCAACAGCATTTCGGGCATCAAGATGAACTCAAATGAAAATGATGCAATGAGATGAAATGATGTACTCTCTGAGATGACCAGTTTGACATGCTATATGCCCAAAACGGATCTACGGATGTAAAGTTACGGCATGATGAACATGGCAATTTAATTAGGGTTAGGGATGAAAGTCAACCCCGAGATTTCAGATCTCAGATCCAGATCGGGACCTCGCCGGAGTTATTGTTCATGCACGGAAGTCCAGGACGCCGGAGCTTCACCGGAGACGAAGGAGATCGGCCGAAGGGGGTGCGGCGTGGAGGAGGAGGCCGGAGTTGGGGTGGTGCGGCGGAGGAGCGACCGGCGATGTGGCCGACCTCGGGCGGCGGCGGGAGAAGATGGGCCTCGGGGGCCCCTCCCGGGCCTCCCGGGCCGGCGGCGATGACGAAGTGGGGCGGTGGCACGATCCAATGGATGGCTGACACGTGGCGGTGGCGGCGCGGGTCGGACAATGTCCGGCCCGGCGATTTTGTCCGGCGGCGGCGGGTGGAGATGGATCTAGGGTTTTCGGGAGAGGAAAACGAGGATCTCAGAGGGGACCTATTTATAGGCATAGAGGGAGCTAGGAGAGTCCAAATGAGGTGCGGTTTTCGGCCACGCGATCATGATCGAACGCTCTAGATGATGGAGAAGGTTTTGGTGGGTTTTGTGCCAAAATGGAGGGGTGTTGGGCTGCAACACACACGAGGCCTTTTCGGTCCCTCGGTTAGCCATTGGAGCATCAAACGAAGTCCAAATGGTATGAAACCTGGCAGGCGGTCTACCGGTAGCTAACCAAGGCCGCTTGGCAAGTCTCGGTCCAATCCGGAAATGTTTAATCCCCACACACGAAAGAAAGGTAGAAATGACCACCGGAGGAGAACGAAGTGCCAGAATGCAAAACGGACGACGGGGAAAATGCTCGAAAGCATAAGATGAACACGTATGCAAATGCAATGCACATGATGACATGATATGAGATGCATGACAACGACAACAACATACGGAGACAAAAACCCGAACTCGAGAAAATAAAATAACTTAGCGCCGAAAACGGCAAGAGTTGGATTACATATTAGGTAAATCATATCCGGGATGTTACACTTATGTACCTAGAAATGATTTTTGGAAAAAATAAATAGCAAACTATGAGGCAGCTGCTATTCAAATTTCACCCGTTTCCAACTAAATCGGCGGAAATTTGTATTTTTCACGAGAGATGGATCAAAACTTTTTACACACAACCATTTTGTCAATTGTGCATTAAATATGACCTAGTATTTTAGAAAATTGATTTGGTCCCATTTTGCAACAATTATTTGGGAGGTCCTTCACAAAAAAACCTCCTTTTGGGTACGTGAGAAATGGAAAATGGTTTTTTCGTCCAAAGAAAATGAAAACTTCCTTAGGCAACATTGTTTGCCATTCCAATATGCACCCTTGTGCACAATATGAGATCATTTGAACAAACTATGCCATGAATGTGGCCATAAGATTGATCATTTAGCTTGAAAACCATTGATCTCCACATGTGATAGCTCGTTTCTGAGAATACCTTCTTAAAATAATTGTCGTATTACAAATTAGTTATTTTCCCTGGGAACTTGGCCACATATAATGACACAATGCGAAGGTTTCCCAATTTTTTGATTTTTTTTGAATTTTTTATGCCCGTTTCAAAATGCGGTCAAAACGGCGGGAATGACCGTTCCTAGCTAGTGGTTGAATCTTGGAATTTTTTTGGTGTTTCTCTGATTAAATAGGTACTTATGTACCTAGAAATGATTTTTGAAAATAAATAAATAGCAAACTATGAGGCTGCTGCAGTTCAAATTTGACCCGCTTCCAGCTGAATCGGCGGAAATTTGTCTTTTTCAGGAGAGGTGGATCAAAAGTTTTTACACCCAACCATTTTGTTAATTGTGCATTAAATATGTCCTAGCATTTTAGAAAATTGATTTGGTCCAATTTTGCAACAATTATTTGGGAGGTCCTTCACAAAAAAACCTCCTTTTGGGCACTCGAAAAATGGAAAATGGTTTTTTCGTCCAAAGAAAATGAAAACTTCCTTAGGCAACATTGTTTGCCATTCCAATATGCACACTTGTGCACAACATGAGATCATTTGAACAAACTATGCCATGAATGTGGCCATAAGATTGATCATTTGGCTTGAAAGCCATTGATCTCCACACGTGATAGCTCGTTTCTAAGAACACTTTTTTTTAAAATAATTGCCGTATTACAAGTTTGTTATTTTTCCTGGGAACTTGGCCACATATAATGACACAATGCGAAGGTTTCCCAATTTTTTGAATTTTTTTTGAATTTTTTATGCCTGTTTCAAAATGCCGTCAAAACGGCGGGAATGACCGTTCCTAGCTAGTGGTTGAATCTTGGAATTTTTTCGGTGTTTCTTTGATTAAATAGATACTTATGTACCTAGAAATGATTTTTGGAAAAAATAAATAGCAAACTATAAGGCAGCTGCAGTTCAAATTTGACCCGTTTCCAGCTGGATTGGCGGAAATTTGTCTTTTTCACCAGAGGTTGATCGAAACTTTTGACAGCCAACCATTTGATCAATTGTGTATTAAACATGGCCTAATATTTTAGAAAATTGATTTGGTCCAATTTTACAACAAATATATGGTAGGTCCTTCACAAAAAAACTCATTTTGGGCACTCAAAAAAATGGAAAATATTTTTTTTTCAAAAACTCATTTCTCACGACACCTTTTAAAAGTTATTTATCTTATTTCTTGTTTGTTATTTTTCCTGAAAACTTGTTCACATTTGGTGACATAATGAGAAGGTTTTGCATTTTCTTTTTGAATTTTTCAGGTCATAAAATAGTTGACTTGATTTTAACACGTTAATTTTAGGCAACTATGACCTATTTAGATGGTCAATAACATCATACTGCATCCTGATTGGTTTGTGGACATCTCACGCGGATCACGCATCCTATGACATCGGATGCTCGCGGATCCAACAGCCATCCTCAACCCTTCCACACCAACCCTGAAACCCTAACAGGTCATTTTCCATCCACCCCCTGCCTCCTTTCTTTCCCACATCCATCCATCGATCCCCTTCCATCCCCTCGCTCAACTTCAGTCTTCTGTCATCGTCCTCCCCATCTCACATCTGCATCGCGCCGCCCCTCCTCCCAATCCCGTCCGGCGCCACCGCACCCCACACCCGCTGCTGCCCCCACTCCTCTAGTGGCATCTCCCTCCTCATCGAGGGCCGATACCTTATCGTCCAGCCACTCTAGCGCCACCTCCCTCCCCATCGACCAACGCCTCATTGACCGTCCAGCGCAGCCACCATGCCTCCAACGCCAGCCTCCCACCCCACCGAGCGCCGAGCCCTCGCCATCCAGCACCACCCACCTCCCCATCAAGCACCTCCCCATCAAGCACCACTGAGATTCCGGGAGAGACCCCCGCCGCGATGCCGAGAAGGTGGCAAGTCTGGGGCCGACCCGATGGTAGCCAAGTCTGGGTCCCCGCCCCCGACCCCGACGCGCCGCCCCCTCCGCCGCCCGCCGCCGCCCCGCCTCTTCCTCCACCGGGGCGCGCCGCGGGGACAGCCGCCGCTTCATTCGAGGAAGCGCTGGTCAAAGGTACCCCCCATCGTGCTCTAGTCTCAGCGTGGATTCCTTCCTAAAAATGGTGGTGGATACTGACTTGACTGGCCCCTCTCCCGCGTCGTCGTTTCTCCGATCCGAAACCCTAGGCCGGGGTGCTGCCGACGGATGCCGTGTCGAGTCCATGGCCAACCTCCTCGTCCAAGGTACGGCCTCCTCCCTTCACCTCTTCTATTTGGTCCTTGTCTGTGTGAGCACGCGTGTGCCCCTACCTGCATCCTCAACTATTGAAATGGCTGCGCGCGTGCTCAAGCATCTCTAACCGATCCCTATATGGCCTCTTATCTTTAACTACTCAAATTTGCTCCTCTATAAATTAGTGGTTCCTAGCTGAATCCTTAAACTTAACTCCTTAAAAAAAATTAAACACAAATTCATGCTAATTTGATTCAAACTAGTCCATCAAACATGATTTGAACTCGATTCAGACTAGTAGCATAAACTATATTACTACATAAATTTAAATGAGATCTAAACTAAAATTACATAAAAACTAGAACATGTTGTAGTGTCCCTTGCTGTCAAAAACTTGGTGGTGGTGAAATGATGGTGATAGGATTTGTTTTCGGCTTGATGGGCATAGTATGCACTCTAGAATGCTACACCGTTGAAGTGTAAATGAATTGTTCAAAAAAAATTGTTGTCTTCTATTTTACTGGTGTCTATTCTTATTATGTATAATTTCCATTTAGTACAGAAGGATGCAGGCTTGGAATTCTATCATTTGATTAAATGAATAAAAACCTGAAGGAGATCTAGATTCTCAGTAGAATCACATAGTTGTAATTACCCGAGGTGTGCTTGAATAAAATGGCGCTCATTTGCATCACTGTATTTCTGAAGAGTTTTAAGAAGAATTCTGGTACAAACACACTGACCTATACTTGTACATGTGCAGCCGAGGAACCTCCTGTGGGCTACTTCCAAGCATGATGTGTACGTGATGCAGAACTATTCTGTGAGGCACTGGTGGTCCTTACTCCAGAGAGGAAAAGAATTGCTCAACGTGGCATGCCCAAATCAGGTGATCTACCACAGAGCGATGTGATAGTCCAATTCATCGGAATGCCGGTCAATCTCTAATCCACTATGCGACCACACTGTGCAGGATATGTAGGGAGGTCGGCCCTTGTGCAGGGTGAAGATCAGCACCATGATGGTGAAAGACAACCTCCTGGCTGCTGGTGGTTTCCATGGGGAGCAGATCTGCAATGTAAGGAAGCTGGAGGAGGCACGCAGTGCACACAAAAAGCATTTTTTCTGCTTGAGAACATGTAGAAATGTAGAGTTGTAGCTTAACACTTAGGTATTTATTATTTTGTTAGTACCTTGGCAGTGAATTCTAGCAGCGAAGCCTCTTCATTTTGAGCAGCGATAGCCTGATTGGTAAACTAGTGCTTTGTGTGTGCTAGTACCTCACAATGTCATCCTTGTATATGCACAGATGAAATTATTCACCCCGCCATTGTCACTGTTTCCTAAACGAGTACAACAAACCTCCTATTGTTTTTTGTGCAAAATAAGTGTGAAACATTGTAGTGCTGACCCAACATGTACCTAACATTTCTGATGTGTATTTCCTTTGATTCCCTAGGCTTAACCTGTAAGCTATAATAACTTTTAATCGGTCTGTCGGAAATTGGGCATATTGGGTTGGTAAATATAGAACTGTAGAGATGTAGAACTAAAGTGTGGTACTTAGCTATTTAAGTTGATTGTACTTGGTAGTACATACACAGTGAAGTCTAGTTGATTCAGGAAAACTTGACGTGAGATTTTTTTCTTATGATTTACTGATGAAACCTTAATTGTTGAATCTTGATGTAGGCATCCCACTGCCGATCCATATCCAGATCAGCTGCGTCGCCGGTGTCGGTTCTACACACAGGTCAACATGCCCTGTTTATATGAATTGTTTTGTATCTAGCGACTAGTTGTCACACTGATTAAAATCTCCGCGCAACGAGCAAGTAATCACTGGCCGTGAAGCAACGTTTACAATATTTGTATTCTACCATGCAAAGATGTAATACTTGACTGCTCGCTAGCAAGATTTCAATCATAATCTATGCATACTTTTTTATGATATTTGTGTGCCCATGTAAAACGTATGCGGTTCGTCCTAGGCTAGATCCCAACCCGCGTTAGAGCTGCATACTATGATTTCCTCTTGCCAGTGAGATATGTTCGTACTTGTCAGTAGTTGATGGGACGCTCAAGCTTCACTGCTGCTTCTGCTGTATATTTTTTGTAACCCATGTTTCTACTTGCAATCAGCATACAATTTTGCGTCAAATGGTTAAATGTTTCCACATTCTGTAGGATTAGTGCATCCTGTTGCTTGTTGCTACTGTAGGATCTGACTTTTGGTTGTTGTTTTGGAGATGTAGGCCAGGGGAAATGACTACCATTCCAGGGTCTCCGGTCTGGGAGCTCGTGAAGAAGAACAACTACTTCTTGATCAAGCAGTTCGGTAACAGCAACACCAAGGTGCAGTTCAGCAAGGAGCCCAACAACCTCTACAATGTCCACTCCTACAAGTTCTCGGGTCCGTAGCTGTTTGCACTGTTTTTAACCCTTTTGATTGCAAGTGTCTCTGCAAGGAGCTAACTTGCTGTGGGGCTGATGTGGTTTCAGGCTTGGCGAACAGCAAGACCGTGGCAGTCCAGCCATCAGCGGGAGAGGACAAGGCTGTTGTCCTATCCACGACCAAGACCAAGAAGCAGAACACCCCTGCCAAGCTCCAGCACAAGACTCTGATGCGCAAGGAGTTCTGCAAGATGACCAAGTCTATCAAGAACCAAGTATTAACTCCAGAGTTTTGTACTTGAATTGCCCTTATGCTTGGCTTCTAAGCTACAACTATAAGGCATGGCTTGTCTCTGCTTCCTCCTTCAGTTCAGAGTTGTGGCATGGCATGCTTGATTTTTTGGTGGACTTGTGTCCTTGATGATGCACCGTTGTTGCACTACCAACCATCAGATGCAGTAGCTGCTCCTGCTTGCTACTCCGCTGCCGCCGCTCGTTGTTTTGCTACTACTCCTGCTAGTTAGTCACTGCTGCTGCTCCTAAGCACTGCTCGTAGATGCTACTACTTGCCGCTATTGATTCCTCCTACAGCCTGGCATCTGCCATTGTAACTTCATGTTGATGTAACATGTGAATCGGTTGGTCCTGCTTATTGTCTTTAAAGAAGTCAATGTACCTACCTTATTTTGTGCTCTGTTATTATCTTTGATCAGTATCAGTTGTGTCTCTTAGAGAGACACTCCTACCTTTTCTAACTTGAGTTGTTAACTATTGTTCCATACTTCTGTTAGCTACAACAAAATCTTTGAATTTTGTACTGCCTGAGTTTTATGTGTTCTGCTGGTATATTTGATGGATGGATGGATGGGTTTATGTGTTCTGCTGGTATATATGCATGCTAGTATATATGCACACGGATTGGCCTTCATTATTTTGTATCTACTGTTAGATATATGCTGTTAGATTTGCTTTCATTTTGTACCTAACCATTTTGTTCTATAACGTGCAGATGCTGCCGTTTCATGTTTCATCGCGAGCATCAAGACGAAGAAGTCGGAAGAAGCATAGTTCAAGCTCATCAGAGCTAGTTCAAGGAGTAATGAAGCCCTTGATGCTGATCCCTGTTGGAACAAATTGAAGCACGAACTGTGACATATAGGGCTTGTTATACTGTAGAGCTTGATGCTCATCGGCTCATGTGACATATTGTGCACCTATTGAGCTTGTTATACTATGATCACATTTGTATGTGTTGATGTCACAGATTGTTGCTTCTTGTTATTTGAAGTATTACACCTGTTTTCTGTCTATTTTGATTTAAATATTGGTTGTTTAATTATTGGCATATTGAAATCTAAGGAACATGACCATGACAACAAGGACCCACTAACCAGAAACGGACATTTGGGACCCGCTTATCAGAATCTGACAATTGGGACCCATTTGAAAAAGGAAAAATAAGGGACACAACCCAAAAATAAAAAGGCTGAATTATAGGGCCTGGCCCGTGTAGCTTACCCAAATTGAAAGAAAAAAACAACAAATGGGCTGAATTAATAGGCTCGGCCCGTATAAACACCCAATTGGACAGGGCCGATTCTAATTTTTGACCTTTTCAATTGGTCGCAATTTTGCCACGTCAGATTGCCACGTCGGATCCGACGTGGCCTGGGCAGACAGCCAGTGACCAAAACAAAAGGTCATGGGTTCAACGACCTTCTGAGAGAAGGACGTTAATTTTAGTTTACGACCGCCAGCTTTTAACCTTCTGTTTTTTGTCACAAAAAGGTCGCAAATGAAAAACTATGACCTTTCAGCGGCCAATAGTGAGGGTCACAAGTTGACATATTTATTGTAGTGAGTGGCCATTTTCCTTTTCCTCTTCTGTCACTTTTGCAAAAAAACCCACAAGATTAAATATTCATCCAAATGCAATAATTCCAACTCCCATATTTTTCTAAAAATCCCACCTATTTAATGGTATAACTTTTACTCATTCCCAAACAACTTTTATGTACTATTCATATTCAAATTCAAATTTGAATATGTTTAAACCCCTCTGAAAATCCATTTCTCCTATTCTGCCACTCCAGAACCAAAACTAGGAATTTTCCCCTTCTTAGTTTTCACCCTAGTATTTAACAAAAACGAGTTGACATTTTTCTGAGCACTTTGGTTTTCCTGTTTTATTATTGCCTTATTTTTCTCGTTATTATTTTGTGATGATAGATTGCGTTGCTGACGAAGGAGTTGGACCAGAAGACTTTGAAGACCCAGATGACTTTCCTGAGCCAGGCAAGCAGTCCTTTAACCATGTCTAAGAAACCCTTTTTATGCATGTCATATGGCACTTTTATTGTTTGTATCGAAGTCATGATAATGTGGTGACCACTTGAGGTGGTTTGCCTCCGCTGCTTTTCCTCGTTGACACTTGCATGATGCATGACCTTACCTTTCTATGAGGGTTATGCGAGTGGGTGTAGTTAGGATGCTAAGTAGCTGCTACCCAAATGGGTTGGGTATATGCATGGTGATGGAAGCAAGATTGTTTTCAAAAACTTTTTGAAAACCCGTCGGATGCCACTTATGCCCGAGGGAGATAATGAGTTGGGTAACCACTTGATGACAAAGTGGTGTACCGAGGCAAGTGTGTGTGTTGTTTTCAAAACGGATTGGTTTAAGTTGCGACCATTATTCCAACCTTACATGCGCAACCACTCTACCCTTATATGGGAAAGGGCATTATTGATTACCTAGGCCGATACTAGCTTGGAGCCCACATTACTAGTGACGAGAGAGTTGTTGTTGCGCTCTCTCGGGATGGGGTCGTGCCAGGTAGGGCGGCTGTCGGTGTCAAAACCGGTGGATCTTGGGTAGGAGGTCCTGAACTGTGCGTCTAAGGCGGATGGTAACAGGAGGCAGGGGACACGATGTTTACCCAGGTTCGGGCCCTCTTGATGGAGGTAATACCCTACATCCTGCTTGATTGTTCTTGATGATATGAGTATTACAAGAGTTGATCTATCACGAGATCAAAGAAGCTAAATCCTAGAAGCTAGCCTATGGTATGATTGTCTGTTGTCCTATGGACTAAAACCCTCCGGTTTATATAGACACCGGAGGGGGCTAGGGCTACACAAGGTCGGTTACAAAGGAGGAGATATAGATATTCGTACTGCCTAGCTTGCCTTCCACTCCAAGTAGAGTCCCATCCGGACATGGGACGAAGTCTTCAATCTCGTATCTTCATAGTCCAACAGTCCGGCCAAAGGATATAGTCCGGCTGTCCGGAGACCCCCTAATCTAGGACTCCCTCAGTAGCCCCTAAACCAGGCTTCAATGATGATGAGTCCAGCGCTTAGTGTTGTCTTCGGCATTGCAAGGCTGGTTCCTCCTCCCAATACACGATGGAAGAGTTTGAATACAAGGATAGTGTCCGACCCTGCAAAATAAGTTCCACATACCACTGTAGAGAGAATAATATTTCCACAAATCTAATCTGCTGACACGTTTTGACAACATGACATCACGCCATGGCCTGGTCATTATTCAAAATGTTTTCCTTAACCAGCTCTGCACATAACGCGAGGCGGTTTTCTTGTCACGTCTTGTCAAAGCAGAGATTGTGTCCCCCTTATCACGGGATTCTCATTAATACAAACATGGGTAACCCAACCATGCACGTTGGTATGACTCCTAGATCTTAGGCAAGTCCCAAACGGCCACGAGGAGGACGCCTGATATTCACCCTCTTTATAAAGGGGACAAGGCTTTTTCTTTTTCCCTCCCGTGCTCAATCGAATCCTTCCCTCGCCTCAAGTTCTAACACCCAAAGCTCAGGTCTGGTGCTTTGGACCTTCAACTATGTCCGGATCCAACCTTCAAGGTCGGTGGATTCCTTTCTCCGTCACAGAGGTAGAAGCTGAGGGAAGCCAGATATCTGACCACCGAAATTTCGCATATGCTGCCCGCCCGAGGGCAGGTCGTCCCTACTCCCAAACCCAACGAGAGCATTGTGTTTGTCTCCCACTTCCTCCGGGGACTAGGCCTCGCTCTGGATCCCTTTGTTAGGGGTCTTATGTTCTATTACGGGCTGGATTTTCACGATCTGGCCCCGGATTCCCTTCTTCACATCTTGTCATTTATTCTCGTATGTGAGGCCTTCCTCCACATTAACCCTCACTTCGTCCTGTGGCTCAAGACCTTCAAGGTGAAGCCGAAGATGATCGAGGGGCAGCACGCAGCGTGCGGAGGTGCTTTAATAAGCAAACTCACTGACGTCCATGGCCAGATTGTGGCAACGGGAGTGGTTTTACATCACAGCTCCCCGAAGTGCCAAGTGGGTAGCTGCCCCTACCTTTTGCTCGGGCCCCCACCACAACTGATGTCATGGATCAGCAGGGGGCCGAGCTGGGGTCCAGCCAAGGATGTGCCAATACTGCAGAGCCGTATCCGACATCTCTTCGAGGGAGATTTCAGTCTGGTTATGGTAATGCAAGTTATGCTGGTTCATCGAGTCCAACCTTGCAAATGCCGGCCCCTCCGCATGTGGTAATTCAACCCGGAAGGACTGTGTGCTATTCAGCATTTCCTAGGCATGACGCATGAAGAGATGTACAAATCGTTCTTCGGACCCCAAATAGAGTGTCCGGACACCACCGAGGACGTGGGCCTGAGCTGCAACCACCTCGCTGCCCAAGTAAGTAATCCCATGCCGAACCTGCTGTCCTTTTATTTATCATGGAATCATTCTAAAGAGCCGCCTCTTGACCAGGACTGGATAAGAAAGGTGATGATGATCAGGTATTCAGCCCCCTTCCTGAGGGCTTGGACATCTGGTACTGGACAAGATGCTCGAGCCAGCGCCTTATCTAGTGTCCTCAAAGGAAGATGATGGGGGTAATAAAGAGGGAGAAAGCAGGCCTCACTCGCTACTTATTCCAGCCGGGGGAATGAGCACCTCCGCGAGGGAGGACAATCAAAGGGAAGAATCTGACATTCTTTCTCCCCGGGGAAGGAAGAGGACTACCTCTGAAGATCCTGAAACTAAGGTTTCCAAACGGGAGAAGAAATCTTCATCAGAGGGTCCTGCCTTGGAGGGTATTCTTGCCGCACAATGTCCGCGCGGGGATCAGCCCTCTACCGAGCTGTAAGTAATCGAAAAGTACTTACTAGTGAAAACATCCTACCTTAATTCCGAAGACAATAACCGATGCTTATAAATTTTAGTCCCGATCGTAGCCCTTCTCGACAGAGTTCAGCTTCGAGGGGTATTCTTCCGGAGATGATGGAGAGCGAGTCGCCTCCCTCGGACACCCCGCCTCAAGAAGCGGGCGACCTTGAAGTGTCATCACGAAGGGTATCTCCGGATCCACTAGGGCCAGAGGATAACCCTTTGACTGCCCGGAATCCCCAGTATCCGGCTCCAAAGGAGAGCAGCAACAAGGGTCCGCATAGTGTGTGGTCGGACGTGCTGAAGGATCTTCTGGTGCAAGCGGCCGTCTCAGAAGCGCATCGTATGCTAATGGGTACGGTAATGCTACCTCTTTTAGCACTGCGTTGGTTTTTCCCCAAGAGGAAGGGATGATGCAGCAAAGTAGCGTAAGTATTTCCCTCAGTTTTTGAGACCCAATGTATCAATCCAGTAGGAGGCTACGCGCGAGTCCCTCGTACTAGCACAAAACAAATAAATCCTCGCAACCAACGCAAATAGGGGTTGTCAATCCCTATAGGGCCACTTACGAGAGTGAGATCTGATAGATATGATAAGATAATATTTTTGGTATTTTTATGATAAAGATGCAAAGTAAAGTAAAGGCAAAGTAAATAGCAAAGCAAATAACTAAGTAGTAGGAGATTAATATGATAAAGATACACCCGGGGGCCATAGGTTTCACTAGTGGCTTCTCTCGAGAGGATAAGTATTCTACGGTGGGTGAACAAATTACTGTTGAGCAATTGACAAGATTGAGCATAGTTATGAGAATATCTAGGTATGATCATGTATATAGGCATCACGTCCGAGACAAGTAGACCGACTCCTTCCTGCATCTACTACTATTACTCCACTCATCGAGTGCTATCCAGCATGCATCTAGAGTATTAAGTTAAAAACAGAGTACGCCTTAAGCAAGATGACATGATGTAGAGGGATAGACTCATGCAATATGAAGCAAACCCCATCTTGTTATCCTCGATGGCAACAATACAATACCTGCCTTGCTGCCCTTACTGTCACCGGGAAAGGACACCGCAAGATTGAACCCAAAGCTAAGCGCTTCTCCCATTGCAAGAAAGATCAATCTAGTAGGCTAAACCAAACTGATAATTCAAAGAGACTTGCAAAGATAACCAATCATACATAAAAGAATTCAGAGAAGATTCAAATATTATTCATAGATAGACTTGATCATAAACCCACAATTCATCGGTCTCAACAAACACACCACAAAAAGAAGATTACATCGAATAGATCTCCACAAGAGAGGGGGAGAACATTGTATTGAGATCCAAAAAGAGAGAAGAAGCCATCTAGCTACTAACTATGGACCCGTAGGTCTGAAGTAAACTACTCACACTTCATCGGAGGGGCTATGGTGTTGATTTAGAAGCCCTCCGTGATTGATGCCCCCTCCGGCGGAGCTCCGGAATAGGCCCCGAGATGGGATCTCGTGGATACAGAAAGTTACGGTGGTGGAATTAGGATTTTGGCTCCTGTTCTGATCGTTTGGGGGTACGTGGATATATATAGGAGGAAGAAGTACATCGATGGAGCAATAGGGGCCCACAAGGGTGGAGGGCGCGCCTGGGGGGGGGGGGGCAGGCGCGCCCCCTACCTCGTGGCCTCCTGTTAGTTGGCTTGACGTAGGGTCCAAGTCTCCTGAGTTGTATTCGGTGAGAAAATCACGTTCCCGAAGGTTTCATTCCGTTTGGACTCCGTTTGATATTCCTTTTCTTCCAAACCCTAAAACAGGCAAAAAAAAACAGCAATTCTGGGCTGGGCCTCCGCTTAATAGGTTAGTCCCAAAAATAATATAAAAGTGGATAATAAAGCCCAATAATGTCCAAAACAGTAGATAATATAGCATGGAGCAATAAAAAATTATAGATACGTTGGAGACGTATCAAGCATCCCCAAGCTTAATTCTTGCTCGTCCTCGAGTAGGTAAATGATAAAAATAGAATTTTTGGTGCGGTGTGCTACTTGGCATAATTTTAGTGTAATTCTTCTTAATTGTGGTATGAATATTCAGATCCAAAAGATTCAAGACAAAAGCTCATATTGACATAAAAATGATAATACTTCAAGCATACTAATTAAGCAATTATGTCTTCTCAAAATAACATGGCCAAAGAAAGTTCATCCCTACAAAATCATATGGTTTAGTCATGTTTCATTTTCGTCACACATGAATGCTATCATCATGCACAACCCTGATGACAAGCCAAGCAATTGTTTCATACTTTGGTAACCTCAAACCTATAAACTTTCATGCAATATATGAGCGCGAGCCATGGACATAGCACTATAGGTGGAATATAATATAATGAGGGGGTTATGTGGAGAAGACAAAAAAGTAGGAAGTCTCACATCAACGAGGCTAATCAATGGGCTATGGAGATGCCCACCGATTGATGTTAATGCAAGGAGTAGGGATTGCCATGCAACGGATGCACTAGGGCTATAAATGTATGAAAGCTCAACAAAAGAAACTAGTGGGTGTGCATCCAACTTGCTTGCTAATGAACACCTAGGGCACTTGAGGGGGCCCATTGTTGGAATATACAAGCCAAGTTCTGTAATGAAAAATTCCCACTAGTAGATGAAAGTGATAACATGAGAGACTCTCTATTATGAAGATTATGGTGCTACTTTGAAGCACAAGTGTGGCAAAGGATAGTAACATTGTCCCTTCTCTCTTTTTCTCTCATTTTTTTCTTTCTTTTTTTGGGCCTTTTCTCTTCTTCTTTTTTATGGCCTTTCTCTTTTTTTGGGCCTTCTCTTTTTATGGCCTTCCCCCTTTTTATATATTCCTCACTTGGGACAATGCTCTATAAAATGATGATCATCACACTTCTATTTATTTAAAACTCAATGATTACAACTCGATACAAGAACAAAGATGACTCTATATGAATGTCTCCGGCGGTGTACTGGGATATGCAATGAACCAAGAGTGACATGTATGAAAGATTTATGAACGGTGGCTTTGCCACAAATACTATGTCAACTACATGATCATGCTAAGCAATATGACAATGATGAATGTGTCATGATGAACGGAATGATGGAAAGTTGTATGGCAATATATCTCGGAATGGCTATGGAAATGCCATAATAGGTAGGTATGGTGCTGTTTTGAGGAAGATATATGGAGGTTTATGTGTGAAAGAGCGTATCATATCATGGGGTTTGGATGCACCGGCGAAGTATGCGCCAACTCTCAATGTGAGAAAGGGCAATGCACGGTACCGAAGAGGCTAGCAAAGATGGAAGGGTGAGAGTGCGTATAATCCATGGACTCAACATTAGTCATAAAGAACTCACATACTTATTGCAAAAATCTACAAGTCATCAAAAACCTCGGTACTACGCGCATGCTCCTAGGGGGATAGATTGGTAGGAAAAGACCATCGCTCGTCCCCGACCGCCACTCATAAGGAAGACAATCAAATAACACCTCATGTTTCCAATTTGTTGCATAACGTTTACCATACGTGCATGCTATGGAACTTGCAAACCTCAACACAAGTATTTCTCAATTACACAACTACTCAACTAGCACGACTTTGATATTATTACCTACATGTCTCAAAACAATCATCAAGCATCAAACTTCTCTTAGTATTCAACACACTCATAAGAAAGTTTTATTATTAATCTTGCATACTAAGCATATTAGGATTTTAAACAAATTACCATGCTATCAAGACTCTCAAAATAATCTAAGTGAAGCATGAGAGATCAATAGTTTCTATAAAACAAATCCACCACCGTGCTCTAAAAGATATAAGTGAAGCACTAGAGCAAAATTATATAACTCAAAAGATAAAAGCGAAGCACATAGAGTATTCTAACAAATTCCAAATCATGTATGGCTCTTTCAAAAGGTGTGTACAGCAAGGATGATTGTGGTAAACTAATAAGCAAAGACTGAAATCATACAAGACGCTCCAAGTAAAACACATATCATGTGGTAAAGAAAAATATAGCTCCAAGTAAAGTTACCGATAGAAGTAGACGAAAGAGGGGATGCCTTTCGGGGCATCCCCAAGCTTTGGCTTTTATTTGTCCTTAGATTATCTTGGGGGTGCCATGGGCATCCCCAAACTTAGGCTCTTGCCACTCCTTGTTCCATAATCCATCAAATCTTTACCCAAAACTTGAAAACTTCACAACACAAAACTTAAAGTAGGAAATCTCGTGAGCTCCGTTAGAGAAAGAAAACAAAAGACCACTTCAAGGTACTGTAATGAACTCATTCTTTATTTATATGGGTGTTATACCTACTGTATTCTAACTTCTCTATGGTTTATAAACTAATTTACTAGCCATAGATTCATCAAAATAAGCAACCAACACACGCAAAACAGAATCTGTCAAAAACAGAACAGTCTGTAGTAATCTGTAGCTAGCGCAAGATCTGGAACACCAAAAATTCTAAAATAAATTTCTGGACGTGAGGAATTTATTTATTAATCATCTGTAAAAATAATTAACTAAATAGCACTTTCCAAATAAAAATGACAGCAGTTCTCGTGAGCGCTAAAGTTTCTGTTTTTTACAGCAAGTTCAACAAGACTTTCCCCAAGTCTTCCCAACAGTTCTACTTGGCACAAACACTAATTAAACACAAAAAACACAACCAAAACAGAGACTAAATAATTTATTTATTACTAAGAAGGATAAAAAAGCAAGGAATAAAAATAAAATTGGGTTGCCTCCCAACAAGCGCTATCGTTTAACGCCCCTAGCTAGGCATAACAAGCAAGAATAGATCTAGGTATTGCCATCTTTGGTTTTCAACTTTTTAGCGGAATCAAGTTCGAATCCAGGAGGTTCTTTACGTTTCCCTTCATATTCTGAAATTTTTAGATCTAACGAACCCAACCGCTTATTGCAAAGGGTAATCAACATATTCATGCGGTGAATATTTCCACTAATGTTCTTAAGAGGTTCAAGAGATTTCTGCAAGATTTTAGTCACTTCACAAATTTTTTCAAAAACTTGTGACTCTTCCTCGGTAGGATGAAGCCCCTTTTGTTGAGGTAGTATTCCCACTATACCTTCTATAATTTCAAGTGCAATATGGGGATCGATTTCAATAAAATTGCCTTTGGCAACGCAATCCAAGAGTTGTCTATGAGACATATTTAATCCGACATAAAAATTGCGAAGCAAAATTCTCAGATTTATTTCAGAGGTAGAATTACGATGAGATTCCATTATTCTCAACCAGGCATCTTTTAAGTTTTCTCCTAACCTTTGTTTAAAGTGAAAGATTTCAAACTCAGGGGTCAACGGAGAAGATAAGGGATTAGCCATAACGACAAGCAAGCAAATTAACACACAAGCAAACAAAAAGCAAGCGGCCAAAGAAGAGGCAAATAGAGGGAGGATAGAGAGAGAGAGGGCGAATAAAACGGCAAGGGTGAATTGGGGGGAGAGGAAAACGAGAGGCAAATGGCAAATAATGTAATGCGGGAGATAAGGGTATGTGATGGGTACTTGGTATGTTGACTTTTGCGTAGACCTCCCCGGCAACAGCGCCAGAAATCCTTCTTGCTACCTCTTTTAGCACCGCGTTGGTTTTCCCCGAAGAGGAAGGGATGATGTAGCAAAGTAGCGTAAGTATTTCCCTCAGTTTTTGAGAACCAAGGTATCAATCTAGTAGGAGGCTATGCGCGAGTCCCTCGTACTAGCACAAAACAAATAAATCCTCGCAACCAACGCAAATAGGGGTTGTCAATCCATATAGGGCCACTTATGAGAGTGAGATCTGATAGATATGATAAGATAGTTTTTTTTGGTATTTTTATGATAAAGATGCAAAGTAAAGTAAAGGCAATGTAAATAGCAAAGCAAATAACTAAGTAGTAGGGGATTAATATGGTAAAGAAAGATCCGGGGGCCATAGGTTTCACTAGTGGCTTCTTGCGAGAGCATAAGTATTCTACGGTGGGCGAACAAATTACTGTTGAGCAATTGACAGGATTGAGCATAGTTATGAGAATATCTAGGTATGATCATGTATATAGGCATCATTTCCGAGACAAGTAGACCGACTCCTTCCTGCATCTACTACTATTACTCCACTCATCGAGCGCTATCCAGCATGCATCTAGAGTATTAAGTTAAAAACAGAGTAATGCCTTAAGCAAGATGACATAATGTAGAGGGATAGACTCATGCAATATGAAGCAAACCCCATCTTGTTATCCTCGATGGCAACAATACAATACCTGCCTTGCTGCCCTTACTGTCACCGGGAAAGGACACCGCAAGATTGAACCCAAAGCTAAGCACTTCTCCCATTGCAAGAAAGATCAATCTCGTAGGCCAAACCAAACTGATAATTCAAAGAGACTTGCAAAGATAACCAATCATACATAAAAGAATTCAGAGAAGATTCAAATATTATTCATAGATAGACTTGATCATAAACCCACAATTCATCGGTCTCAACAAACACACCGCAAAAAGAAGATTACATCAAATAGATCTCCACAAGAGAGGGGGAGAACATTGTATTGAGATCCAAAAAGAGAGAAGAAGCCATCTAGCTACTAACTATGGACCCGTTGGTCTGAAGTAAAGTACTCACACTTCATCGGAGGGGCTATGGTGTTGATGTAGATGCCCTCCGTGATCGATGCCCTCTCCGACGGAGCTTCGGAGCAGGCCCCAAGATGGGATCTCGTGGATACAGAAAGTTACGGCGGTGGAATTAGGGTTTTGGCTCATGTTCTGATCGTTTGGGGGTATGTGGATATATATAGGAGGAAGAAGTACGTCGGCGGAACAACAGGGGGCCCACGAGGGTGGAGGGCGCGCCTGGGGGAGGGGGGGGGGCAGGCGCGCCCCCCTACCACGTGGCCTCCTATTAGTTGGCTTGACGTAGGGTCCAAGTCTCCTGAGTTGTATTCTGTGAGAAAATCACACTCCCGAAGGTTTCATTCCGTTTGGACTCCGTTTGATATTCCTTTTCTTCGAAACCCTAATACAGGCAAAAAACATCAATTCTGGGCTGGGCCTCCGGTTAATAGGTTAGTCCAAAAATAATATAAAAGTGGATAATAAAGCCCAATAATGTCCAAAATAGTAGATAATATAGCGTGGAGCAATCAAAAATTATAGATACGATGGAGACGTATCAGGTAATTGAAAGGATTTCATCCGCTAAAAGTGGTTTGCATGAAGCCTTTATGAGTCTGCTCAAAGGCTTTGAGGTATGTGAAATAATGTATGTTTTTAACAGTACCGCATACGTTAGGTATGCCCTATGCAGATGGTAGCCCCTGAGACTCTGGTTGTCGTTGAAAATGGCGGCAAATAGAGGATCATAGTCCCAGGTAATAACCAGACCGCCTTTATGTGCAGGTGGCTGAAGCTCCGGTGGCTAGCCGGACTGATGGGCTTGCCGAGCTAAAGCGACAACTTGATGTGGCAGATGCCGACATCGTGCTTGTCAACAAGCGGCTTGACGAGGCACATGGTGAGTGATTTTTCTGGTGATCGTCACATAATAACAGTAGCATGATGCCAGTATCTTTAATATGTTGTGACTGCAGATGGAGCTGCCACCGTGGAGACCCTTCGGGCAGAGCTTGCCCAAGCCAAGGAGCAAGCAAGGAGTAGCAATGCGGCCGAAGAGTTAAGGGCCGAACAGGCCACGCATTGCGAGAGCAAGGAAAAAATAGCCAAGATGGCTGTAGAGTTAAAAGATGCCACTGACCGTTACCAGCTTCTTGAAGAAGAAAACCGAGCGAAGGCGATGGACTTGGAGAAGGCCCTGGTGGCTGCCAAGGAAGCCCGCTCCAAAATTTAAGCGACGAAGGAGGAGCTGAATCAAGCTGCAGATATCATGTCTGGGAAGCCCTTTTTTTGCGGACTAAGTTTGGAGATCCGAAGTATGCTCCTCTGGACCAGCTATGGAGTTCTGCGGACGCGTACATGGATTTGGCTGCAAGTGCTGCTAATGCGGCCGAGTACTTCAAGGATCAGAAAGGTCCTAAAGTGGAAAAGATGTTTTGGTCACAGTTTCACGCTCCAGTCCGTCCGCTGCTGTTGAATGAGCGATTGGCCGAGTGGGCCGAGCTCCATAGGTTGTCCGGACTTTCCATGAGGTCCGTTGTGGATCACCTTTGGACGGGAGGGCCATGGTCGAATAGCTACTTTAGCTTAGTGCAACAATTCCTTGGTGCTATGCCACGCATCGATGCTGTAAAGTGATCGGTGTGCATAGAAGGTGCGCAGATGGCCCTTGCCCGTGTCAAGACATAATGGGCGGAGATGGAGGCCACCACTGTGGCGACACAAGGTTCGACTGTAGGCCGAGGGGCTGCCGAGCACTACTTTGAAGAAGTTCTTAAAGGTGCTTGAAGAATATTATTTTCCAGTGACATGTATTCCCATTGTACAAACAATGTTTTACTGAATTATCAAGGCTGTATTTATACTTTTGCCCGAAAGTACCATGATGCCTCCTGTGCGGCCGTTTATGTATATATGTGTATAACCTGAAAGTTTGCAGTCGTCGGCTTCTGCCCCCACGCATATAATGCGGGGGTGTTTGCAAAAGATGCATATCCACACTTGATCCAACGTCTTGGTCCGTTAAGGAGGTGATAGCGCAGCAAACGAGGCAATCGGACTATATTGCTTTAACACTTTCACTTAGCCATAGGAGTTTGACAGTGGGGCTACTATATAGCCCCTAGTACTTCTGCGTTCGTCCGAATACGGGGCGCGTATGTACATGACCGGGAAACGGCCCTTCATTAATGCGGAGGAATCCCAAAGATTCCGATGAGTCATCGAGTGGTTGACCAGTCTCTCGCTATATCACGACAGTCAGTTTTCGGCTTTCTCTACCGAGGTGCTCATCCGAATGAACCAGGGCACAATCGCAGTAGTTCTCCCAGTGCTACCTTAGACGATGTAACGGAACGTAAGGTACCAAAACGTGGGAGACGGGCAAACCCAACATTTGACCAAAGACATGATTCGGAGCTGATGCATATAGGGCCAAACTCGCGACGCCGAACACTCCCTATGGTGTGCGGTCTTTATAACATATACCGGGCTAAACAATACCCTTAATAAGAAACCCCATGTGTCCAGGTACGTGCAAAATTCTGGCGTGGCCACATGCCAATAATGCCAGCATCCTTCTCGGTTGTGTGGAGTATCCGGAGGATGTGAGCAACAAGAGACAGTAAAAAAGGGTCTTAATCTAAAAAGAAACCTTTGGGCGGGTCCCTGCTGCACATCTGCGCCTGTGTCTCTGTTGTGACGTGTCCTGGACGGGTGTAGCACGATCGCCATCTGCAAAAGGAAAGAACTTAGGTGAAAGTTGTCGTGCCAAAAGGAAGAGTTGGTTATTATCAATGAACTATCGAAATTCAAGAGAAGCCAAATTGAACCGGATTGGCCCTGGTTACACATGGGAAGCCCCTGGTATCGTCTATGAGGGTTTGATCATCGAACCCATCTCATGTACATGTGATGGAACGCCGGACTCGTCTAACCGTGTCTGTGGTCTTGACGACCTGCCATTTTTCTGGTTGGTGAGGCCATCTAGTTTGCGGCGGCTAGAGCCGCTGCATCCTCTTCCATACGTGGGAAGCGTTCGGTATTTCCGCTAACCGAGATGATGCCCGTGGACCGGGCATCTTAAGCTTGAGAAAAGCATAATGCGGTATTGCGTTAAAATGAGCGGAAGCCATTCTTCCGAGTAGTGCTTCATAGCCACTTTGGAATGGGGCAATGTGAAAAGTTAACCATTCGCTTCGGAAGTTATCGGGAGAACCGAATACTACCTCTAGTAGTAGAGAGCCTGTACAGCAGGCCTCTTGGCGTGGTATTACTCCCTTGAAGGTAGTATTACTGTGTCTTACTTGTGTCGGGTCTATCCCCATTTTGCGGACTATGTCCTGATATATCAGATTTAAATCACTGCCGCCGTCCATGAGGACCCTTGTGAAATGGTACCCATTTATTATTGGGTCTAACACAAGGCCGTAAGTCCTTCACGCCGGATATTTATATCGTGATCCCTACGATCAAAAGTGATCGAGCAGGCCAACCAAGGGTTGAACCTAGGGTGACGGGCTCTATGGCGCGTGTGCATCGGAGTGCATGATTGCTTCTCCTCTTTGTCACATGGATCACGTTTAGTATTTTATCCTCTGGTGGGAACTTTTTCTGTCCTCCGGCGTTTTGCTGGCGAGGTTCGTCCTCGTCTTCGCTTGGTGTCTCTTCCCCTTTGTGTTCGGCGTTTAGCTTACCGGCCTGCATGAAGACCCAACATTCTCTGTGGGTATGATTTGCAGGTTTGTCTGGGGTGCCGTGAATCTGACAGAGTTTGTCAAGAATTTTGTTTAGGCCAGATTGTCCTTCTCTGCTGCCTTTGAAAGGCTTTTTTCGCTGACCTGGTCGGGAGCCCCTGAATCTGGCGTTTACCACCGTGTTATCTGGGCTACCTTCTTTATTTCGACGCTTGTTTTTGTTGCGTCGTGGTTTACCATTGCCATCCCTGACTTCGGGTGTGCTTGGGTCGCTGGTGATGATACGAGCCAACTAGCTGTCCTCGCCCGCACAAAAGCGGGTCATGAGGCTTGTTAGGGCTGCCATTGTTCTCGGTTTTTCTTGACCGAGGTGTCTGGCGAGCCATTCGTCTCGGACGCTATGTTTAAAAGATGCTAAGGCTTCGGCATTCGGACAGTCGACAATTTGGTTCTTCTTGGTGAGGAACCTATTCCAAAGCTTTCGGGCGGACTCTCCGGACTGTTGGATTATATGACTTAAATCGTCTGCATCCAGAGGTCGGACATAAGTCCCTTGAAAATTGGCCTGAAAAGCGTCCTCGAGCTCCTCCCAACTTCCAATCGAGTTTTCGGGGAGGCTTTTTAGCCAGTGCCGAGCTGGCCCTTTAAGCTTGAGGGGCAAGTATTTAATGGCATGGAGATCGTCTCCACGAGCCATATGAATATGGAGGATGAAGTCCTCTATCCAGACTCCGGGGTCTATGGTTCCGTCGTATGCCTCTATGTTCACCGGTTTGAATCCCTCTGGGAATTCGTGATCCAGCACCTCATTAGTGAAACATAAGGAGTGTGCGGCACCCCTGTATTGGGATGCGCCATGGTGTTCGGACGGTTGTAGTATTTAGTGTTCGTTGTGTACCGTAGCGCGCTTCCTAGATCCATAGATAGATCTGGGCGCGCCGGATTTTTGACACAAGTTCTCACGTAGACCGTGTGTTGACTTATGCGTGACTTTTTGTTAGCCGCTCTATCGCGTTCACAAGGTGGTGGATCCGGCCGGTTGGCCGTATGACTTTTTGGCTGTATGGGCTCTAAGGCCTAATCATTGAATTCCGGTAATAGCTTGCGCTTTGGATAGCTATTTTTATGTTAACTTCCACCATACTTTGTTACTTTGTTCCACTTGCTGTTGAGCGTATCTTGTGCAACCTTGAGCCTTTGCTTCTGTTTCTTCAGGCTCCTCACTGTGGCAATAAGCCTTCCGCGGAGGTTTTCTTGCTCCAAGTGCGTTTCTGAGATGATTTGTGCATCTTCGTCCGGACTATTTTCTTCCCCCAACGGGGTTTGTTGAGGCTTATCCTTGGCGTCGTCGTGGTCGGACGTCGGATCCGTACTATGTTTGCCATTTGCATCTTGATCGTGCTCTGCCGCCGGGGTGGTGCAGTCGTTGTTTCTTCTAGAGTCGACTGGACTGTTATTTCCTCTTGTGCTGTTATCGCTGTTTTTGCTATGATGGGACTTAGAGCGGCGCCACTGACATCGGTGCTTGGGTTGCTTCTTGGAGGGGTCATCCTCCGCTGTCTCTTTGCCATTTGCCCTCTCTGGGTGTATCCACCATGTACACGTCATGTGATGGAGTGGCGGTCCAGCGCCCTGTGGGCGGTGGCTCCTGTTCATCTCCTGCATCGTCGTCCATACCGTCGATGTCTTCGGAGTCGAAGTCGAGCATGTTGGATAAGTCGTCGACACTGGCTACTAAGTGGGTGGTCGATGGGCGGCGAATTTCTACGCCATCCGCATCCCATTCTAGCCGGACATAGTTCGGCCAAGGTTCTCCTGACAGGGAGAGAGACCTTAATGAATTTAGCACCTCTCCGAAAGTTGAGTGCTGAAAGATATCCGCGGAGGTGAACTCCATGATCGGCGCCCTGTCGGATTCGACAGGCACGGATGTAGGCGGCTCGGAGTCCGTGGCCGGGGATAAATCCAGTGGTTCGGCGACGCGGCTCTCGAAAGGGGTGACGTCAGTATCTGGCTCTATCGCCACTGAGAGTGCGGCCTCCATGGCGGGGTCTATCCCTCCGCTCTCGGATGGCGCGATTTTCTCCGGATTAACGGCCGGAGTAGCTGCGGATGCGGTCTCCCGAACACTGTCCGATGGCAGAGTTACGTCTTGCTCGTCGTGACTGTGTGGCGCGTCCGGCATGGGCTCGAATCCGTCGAAGATCAAGTCTCCACGGATGTCGACCATGTAGTTCAAGTTTCCAAATCCGAGCTGATGGCCAGGGGCGTAGCTTTCGATCTGCTCCAGATGGCCAAGCGAATTGGACCGCGGTGCGAAGCTGCTGAATACGAAGATCTGTCCGGGGAGGAAAGCCTCGCCCTGGATCGCATTGCTAGCAATGATCGAAGGAGCCATCAAGACTTATTGTGATGACACAGTGGAACTCTCAATGAAAGCACCAATGTCGGTGTCAAAACTGGCGGATCTCGGGTAGGGGGTCCCGAACTGTGCGTCTAAGGTGGATGGTAACAGGAGGCAGGGGACACGATGTTTACCCAGGTTCGGGCCCTCTAGATGGAGGTAATACCCTACGTCCTGCTTGATTGTTCTTTATGATATGAGTATTACAAGAGTTGATCTACCACGAGATCAACGAGGCTAAATCCTAGAAGCTAGCCTATGGTATGATTGTCTGTTGTCCTACAGACCAAAACCCTCCGGTTTATGTAGACACCGGAGGGGGCTAGGGTTACACAAGGTCGGTTACAAAGGAGGAGATATACATATCCGTACTGCCTAGCTTGCCTTCCACGCCAAGTAGAGTCCTATCCGGACACATGACGAAGTCTTCAATCTCGTATCTTCATAGTCCAACAGTCCGACCAAAGGATATAGTCTGGCTGTCTAGAGACCCCCTAATCCAGCACTCCCTCGGCGGCCATGACTATTTTTACAGGGCACCGGACACACCGTTGGTACCCCATGGTTGTGGTATGAGATGAATATGGGAGCGTGGCTCCAAATTCTTAAGATGAGAAATGTTGGGCACGGGGGTTGCTACCAATCGAGTGGGCTCTATTTTAGTGTCGTCTAGGGAAAGGTAATGATCGGGTGCTTACCCCGGGTACTTGAGGTACCGCGGGTCGTGGATGACACGGAAGTTCCCCGGATCTTGTGGGTAAAGTGTGCAACCTCTGCAGAGTGTAAAACTATTCGAATAGCCGTGTCCACATCAAGGATAGCTGGGTAACCGCTCTTGGGCTACGTCCACTTGTTTACAAACCAATGTGTGTGGGAAGAACTACTTGGGTCAAGTGAAAGGACTTGACATGGATGAGTTGGGTTGGAGCCCACTGCCTTTATGTTGATATCTATAACCAGTTCCTAAGGTTACTTGAATTCATATGATGCATGTTTTACCAGTTGTTGAACATGTCATAACACAACAAAATTAGCTTTCTGCAAAAATTTACCTATGTCATGCATTGCTGTATCTTGAGCCAAAACATGGGTTGCTTGCGAGTACATTCAAAGTACTCATTGGCTTGCCACTGGTTATTTAATTGGCCAGGCATGGAAGAACAGGAGTTCGAAGAAGAGTTCTTTGGAGACGAACATGCGAACTAGGACGTTTCCCAGTCAGAATGCCTGTAGGGTTAAGGCAGATGGCATGGGTTCTACTTATCGACGAAGATTTCCACTGCTAAAGTTTATTTGGTATTCAGCCCTTGTGGCTTTATCTATCTAAGACTTGACCATAATGGTCATAATTTGTGTAAGACGATATGTATGGATGTAAGACTCTTGTTATTCAGCTTTTGTGTATTCAGTGAGCACTGATCTCTAGGATAACTATACACGTGCATTCGGTGATCACGACTTATGAGTCGGGGTCCCCACATTTTTCCATCATGGACGGCCCAAAGAAATTCATGCAAGTGCCTCCCTAGCCCGCCCAGGAAGAAAAGCGCATTTTCTGTCATGATTTTTTGTCATAGAAGTAGGAGCCCACCACATCTATGATGATACATGGTTTTGTCACAATTATGGTCATAGAAGTGTCATAAGCATGGCAATTTTTTTCAATCGACCTATAATGTCACGGATGTGTCTTCTTTTTTTTCTAGTTTTGTGTTTGCCTTATGACGCTTTTCTTCTTTTATTCTTCGCCGAGCAAGATCTTCCTGATGGTCAATCTCATCATTCCTTCGGTAACACAACCGAGAAACTTCCATTTTCAGACGTGAGTGCCACTCAATTTTGTCATTTCTCATAACACTGAGAGCTTTTGTGAGCTCAACAATTTCCTTGTTCAGACTTTTCCTTTCAGATTCAGTGCTGGCATCTCTCCTCATTTGCTCGAGGGTTTTCATATCCTTGACATCCTGATTTAGCTTTTTGGTTATCTTCCTTAGCTCAGCGAGATGTTTTGTCACCAGCTTGGTAACATTATCAGGAAGTCCCAGACTGATCAAATCAATTGATTTTGCATCATAGGAAACACTTTCAGTAACAGCAATCATAATATCGAAGTCATATTTTTGTTTTTCTCTAGAAGCAAAAACACTGGTTTTAGCTTTCTCTTCGGGCATCATCTTTCTCTTCACAGACGGGGCGGCAGAACCCGAAGGTTTGTCTGAGACTGGTGCGGATGCAAGCCTTGGTGACATTCTCAATGGGGGTGAAACTTTTACTAGTGAGGGAGTATGGTATGGCTTGTTGAGAAGAGCTCATTGATCATACATGTGTATTTCATTGGGAGCATCTTCATCGGTGGACTCATCAGACGAGGCAGAACCTACCTTCTTGGATTTTCTAGCAACTGATTTCTTTCAGGGAGCTCGAGGGGAAACTAACTTCCTTGCCTTGCTTTCCTTTCTGGTAGAGGCACGATCCTTCTTCTTTTCTACGTCTTGCTGGGTCAGCTCGATGTTTCTCTACTCAACTTGATTCTTCTTCTTTTCCCCGGCTTCACATTTGAATTTGGCCTTGCCTCTCTTTTCCATTTCTTTGGGAAAATCAACAATTGTTTTGAGGGATTCAGGATGAGCATCTTTAGTTGGAGGCGGCCTAAATTTTTCATCATCCGGGCCGAGGCAATTTTCAGCAATACAGTCATTCCAAGGTGGAGTGAATGCAAACAAGATTGGTATTTCCTTCGTACATTCTTATGATTAAACCATTTTTTTGCCTAGTAATGGCGAATCATTTGCAGCCTGATATTTCTTCTAGTCGTGGTTTCAACTCCAGCTAGAGTTTTATAGCTTTCGAGATCATACATCTCGGTAGTGGTGTTCTTCTCTCTGCCACAACCACCCTTCTTGGGATTTCCATCAGAGTATAGAGTCATTGCATCAGTGACCAGTTCATCCTCGGGCTGACTATGAGCCAAGGGAATATCATCCTCTTCTTTTTCGGATTCCGACTTAGACTTCTTCTCCGGTATCTTGGGTGGCTTCGATGTTTTTCCTCCACTAGTCAACCCCTTATGCTCAGACGAGGGAGGCAACAGCAACATTTCTTCTTCAGAACCAGACTGCTCTTCTGAACTTTGTGCCATGCCCAACCTATGAAAAAGAATAGATGCGATGGAAAAATAGGATAGGGTCATAAACATGCATAGAAGCATTTTGACTGAAAACAGAGAGTTTTTCGCAAGCAACAAAGGAATCAATGATATACATTTTGGAAGATATCATTGACAGAATTGCAACAAGCAATATAAGACAGAGTAACAATTATCTAATCTTTCGAAATAATACACATGAACCCTAGTATGAGGGGAAAACTACAAACCGTACCGGTCATAACTTAGGGAACCCTAAAGATCTACCGCAAGTAAAATAAATCAAGATAAATTGCGCCGGTATGAACAACCCTAGAACAAAGGAGTTGACATGGATAGTTCCAGATCCAGGCACCTTAAATTGGCAGCTAGGATTAACCATAGCAATACAGAGGAGAGGATGTACCGCACTGGCACGACCAACAATTATGAGACTTCACTAGAGTTGCATGCGCTTCAACGGTGTTGCTTCGAGCTCAGGCCCAGGAGAGGAACATGCGAGGGTTTGAGGATGAACTGAGGAAGAAGAAGCCGAGATGGGTACTTATAGCCCGCAGGCGAAACCAGCTCCTCCAAAATCTACAACGACAAACGTGGGACGTTCCACACTCAACGGGCATGATAATGATCGTGGGGACAGTGTGCACGTGACAACCATTTCCTACGAAAATCTCAAAAACTGATCGGGAGGACGAAAGGTTTGAAGAAGGGCAAATGCCAAAAATAGATTAATGTTCGAAGTTGATTTCATTCGCGAGCAAGGACGCTGGATTGAAATCTTCTTCATATCAAATTGCATGTTTATGATGGATAATAGGGTCCGAATCATAACACTTAGCCAAACGAGGGAAAAAAACCATGGAGCTCTGAGTGAGTTGACAATCAGAGAAAACATAAACACAAGAAACAAGAAAGGAGAACGAATGGATACACAAAGAATTAGAACCAACAATAGATCTCAGGATAAAAGATAGACGGAAGAATCCATGGGATAATATCTACATGAAAAGGCAAGTTCTTTTTCGCAACCCACACTTGTGTGGGAAACGAGGATCTCAGTTTCTTTGTCTGAGAGGAACATTCTTTTGGTGAGATCTGTAAAACACATGTGAACTTTAAGAGTAATCATATAAATATGCATTGCAGTTATTTCCAGAGATATGATTATAATGATTTGAGGAGGTACACATGTACTCCTTCTGTTGAGGGTTTGACAGATACTCATTTGAGAAATTTCCTGCGCCATTCTGTGAATGGTAATCATTGTCTCAAAGATAATTACTCTACATATTCAAGTTAGCAGTGACAGATAGTTTTTCAATGGTGCACTTCTTCACCCAAATTTGTTTCTTGGGTGAACGAGACCTGCAGTTAGTCCCAACATAATGAGAGAAAACCTTACCATTCTGTTGTTTGAACAATTTGTAATTCGAGTCATCAGACTCATCAGAACAACAGTAACAGAAGTATCATATCTTAACAGAATTGCAAGTTCGAGTGTTTTGCTTTTAGCAAGAACCCAACTCGTTCGAGGATACTGTTCAGGAGTCCAGTAGGTTCCATCAATGTTGAGCTTTCTTTTGAACCTCAATCCTTCCTTTCGAGGATTTTTGTGCAGTATTGACTTCTTGAGCACATCACAGAGTGTTTGTTGCCCTTTTAGGCTCCTTAGCATTCTTGTCCCAAGCAAGTTCTTTAGCCTTCAATTTTCATCAGTCATAACAGCAAATTCCTCGGAGGAGGGGTTAGTTTTACCATTCATAATTTCTGCAATATTCTCGATGATAGCATTATAAGTTTCAGCATGTGAATCGGCATTATTACGTTCTAGGCATTTTAAGCAAGGAGGAACAAAATCATTAGGAAGTTGAACAGATTGCTCGGCGAAGATAGAAGCTTTTGCTTTCGCCAGCTCGGTGTGAGACTCTTTCAGTGACTCGAGTTCTTGATTCCTGTTAAGGAGTTCATCTGATAAACTCTCATAGTCGACTGAGAGGGAATCATATCGATTGGTAAGATCATCAATAGTTGAAGAAAAAGCATCATGCTCTTCGATCAACTTTTGATTCTTCTCCATCTCTTTGACCAGTAATCCTTCGGCTTTCCTGAGATTTCTCACAAGCATTTCAAGGTCATCTTGTTGAGATTTTACAATCTTAACAAGTTTAGCATAGGCAATGTATTCAGGAGAATATCCATTCATGGATTTTTGATGTTTTGCTGATACCTAATCCTTAGGGGATTTTGCAATGAAGCAAAATGCAATTTGTTCATCATCGCTTGAAGCATCATCATTAGTGTCTGATTTGAGTGAATTGTCAAGATTTTGGAATAGAAGGAAAATGTCTTTTGACAGACTGCTACAGATGATATCTTTTGCTTGAGCATTCCCATAGATTTTGCATGTCATTTGAAGTGGGATCATCAGGTTGCTGAATGGTGTATCTGTTTCCACATTCTCCCACAAGTCTATGCTGATGGCTTGAATTTTGATTCTTATTCTTTCTTTTCAGTAGAGATAATCATTTCCATCAAAGATAGGAAATCTTTTAGAGTGCGAGGATCTACCTGCATACGACATACTGAAAACTCTAGGCACGTTAAATAAACAGAGACAGGGAGTACCTGCTCTGATTCCAATTGTCAGGACCGAGAGTATATAGACCAGAGGGGGTGAATGGGAGATGAAAACTTTCTTTCAAAAGTTTTGGTAGAAATGAACTGGTAAAGAACTACGATAGAACCCAATCATAGCGGCAGAAATAAGGTTTGGTAGAAATGAACTCAATCAAGCATACTATTGAGGAACAAAACCATTGATGTAGGATGCAATAATGGTTCAAGCATAGTCTACAACAGGTTTGATAATAACGATAGTAATGCAATATGCCAACAGATACAATATCATGACAGAGAGCTGCTAAAGAACTACGATAGAAAACTTCGAGGAATAATCACAGTGAGGTAACAGATCACAACACAGAAGATGACAAGAACTAATATAGCATAACAGAATGAACAGAATGCAACAATGTGGGCATTGAACGATGACTGATGGGAATGACAGAAGAAATAAGAGCGAATGATATGCAATAGAGAATGAAAGATCAGATAAACTATCGTCACAGAGCATGAACATAAACGGCTAAAAGTATTGAAGTGAAGTAAATTGAACCAGCGGTGCTCGATGGCGAAAGAGAGATTTGGTAGACCAGTTCACCCTTCTGTCAAAAGGCTATGTCTAGTTGGAGGGGTTGTGACTTAACACAGAAGATAAACTCTCTTCACCCTATTCTCCTTCAACTCGAAGCTGATCAGACTCTAGTTGATTTCACTCGTGATAGATACTTGTCGATGATCTCCAAACCTTCGGTCAACCTTCTGAACCACAATCACTCTTGGTTGCTGAAGATCTTGCTCACTGAAGACAACAACTCTTCAGCACTCGAGACGACACCTATACGTCTAGAGAGTGCGTAGCTCTCAACAGTAATAGGTACAAGAACTCTAACTCAGAACTGTTGTGATGCTAAACCACTGTATAAGTTTGGGCTCTTGTCTTTTTCTCTCAGTGGATCTTAAACTCAAATCACTCACAGATGGGTTGCTCAAATCAATCTTCTCAGAAATCTCAAGCGGAGCAGCCAACGGACAATGTTGGAGCGGGGTTGCTATTTATAGCCGCAACCTTCCCTGATGGGAAATGACCAAATTGGACATGTGGAGCAGCCAATTGCCGAACGACACGAGTCTAATGATCGGAATTTGAGCACAATGGTAACATTTCTTGTGGAGCAAGTAATGCTAACCCGTCAGTCCAAAAGATATCTCCTGCAGCATGAAGAACAACGTCTACTACTGCCAGGTAATCATTGAGCATAAAAGAGATTTCTCTCGCATCTTTCATAGGTTTTGGGCTAAGCACTACAACGGATCTAAGCTTAGAGAACCTATACCCCTCTTGATAGTACGGAGGTCCTATTACTCAATTGAACGAAAGAAGAACAACGAAATGAATACTATGTCTTCACTTTTTCTTTAACTTCCATTCGCTGTAGTCAATTTCTTCAGACAACAACTCCGAACCAAATGCTTCGCTTCAGCAGTAAACTTCCGAGGGGATAATTCCTTCACATCAATCTTCTCGTCTACATGTCTTTAGCAGATGTAGCTTGTTCTTATCTGCAATGCAGATATACTTCGGTGAAGTTCCTCGAACTTAGCACCGGAGAAAACATTCTCTTCGGTTCTATATGGACTATTTGTCTCTATATGCACTAGCAAAAAAATCAGTCCATACCTATTTCTTTCAGGGATCTCCAAAATACGGGAAGGCAGATATGGCACCAACAACTGTGCGTAGACATTAGAGTAAGTAGTTTCTACCGGCTGCCTAACCAAACATTTGCACTATCAATATAACCCCCACCCCCTGCCCTCTCTCACTTTCATTCCACCACCCACCACCAAAGAAAAGTTAGATGGATCCTGACCTAGGAGAGGTCACAGAGGAGGTGGGGGATGCTGTCGAGTTGAGGCCTACGGCACCAGAGCAGAGTATGAGGAGGAGGCACGGGTAGTGGGCACAACATGCAACCGAGGAGGAAGTGGAGGCAGAGTTCAATAGACGCCTTGCCGACAAAGTGCTGGAAACTTGCAACTCCACTGAAATGGATCTAGTTTTCCCAAACAGCAGGAGAAGGAACTCTCTAGTAATCATCAGGTGGGCTAGGGGAAGAACAGTCACGGCTCCACATCCATCCACCAGGGCCTAGTGGCGTGGGTTCTTTGATCGTTATGATTGAAGTACTAAAATTTTATGTTTTTAAGATTATGCTAGGAGAGAGCAGATAGTTGAATGACTGAATGAATGCATATGTCTATCTCTGAATGAGTTATTCTATCTAAATATTTGGTATGTGCAATTTGACCTGCTGCTGTATGTGCTCTCCCATGATCCTTTGAACTGCTGCTGTATTTGTACTTGAACTATTTTTGCAGTCAATGTTGTATGGACGTGTGTGACAACATCATAATAACTATTTTCTACCGACTGGTTGCCCACCTGCCTATTTATTATTGTTATAATCTTCCAGTCATCTTGCCTATAAATTCTATCCATCTATGTTGGTGTGTGGCTCAGTCTCCTCCTCCTTTTTCTTCCTTCCTCCAAATATCTGATCTAGGTTCCTCTCTCTTCTCTCTGTTCTTTTCTTCTTTTTGCCTGTGGTGCCCATGGAGGATTGTTCATGCAGGTGCTTCGCAAGGATGGTTCCCATAGCTAAAGCTTGTGTGTACGAATATGGGTTGGAGCTCACCCAGAGTCAGCGTCGTGGGCAACTTTAGTCGTTGTTGTACAACAACCATGGGTTTCGCGCTCCTTATGTTTGTCACCTAACGGCTGGGAACTTGGAGGAATCATGGGTATGTGTTTCCTATTTTTTTTGTTCTTTGCTTTGTAGGTCTCATTTTGAAGTCCGTGGAGTGAATCCATATGTTCGTCAGCTATTTTAGATTTATCAATACTTATGTCTATAATTCTTATTTGGTTTTGTCAATAGTTAACAGTAGGGATTCCTATGTATACTTGTTCAATAGTTAAAAATATTTATTCCTTTGTATATTTCTTGTTCGGTTTTGTCAGGAGTTTACTCTAAGGATTCCTACACATATTTCTTCAGTTTTGTCAGGAAATAACAGTAGTTAGTTTTGTGTTTTGTTTTGGGTTCAGATCTTTTCACTTGTTATGTAATGGTTGCTAGATCTGTGCAAATATTAAGTTATGTCAGGTGTTCACTTTTTATTTCTACCCCATGCCCATTTGTAGGAAATGACATCCAGAATCAGGATTATTGCTCCTAGTTCAGAGATACTAAAGATGGAGACGACAAACAAGAATGGGTATCAGTTGATGGAAGTTGCCTACCACATCGACTTTGATGGTTGCATCAACCTAACTACTGGGGTGGAAGGAGTTTGTGGCATAGTTTGGAATTGAGGATGGAGATGTCGTTCTGGTTATGTTCTCCAGGGAAATATAAATGTAACACCTTACAAGGAGCACCAAAGGATACTACAATAGTTGTTAATCAAACATGCATTGTGTTTATCATTCAAGTGCCACAAGTTATTCAACCAATATACAAAATATATTACCGAATATACAATATACAAATTATATTACCGAATATACATTGAAATCACCAGCATCATTCATGACTCGATTTTTGTATTTTATTTTAGTAAAAGGGGTTTGACGTGAATTTTTTGTTAATAGAAACCATTAGAGTTTCACATCAAACTAAGCCCTACATAATCCTAAAACAACCTTGGGATTGAAGAATAAAGATGCAGCTCTCTCTTCCAGCAAAACATAACCCCACATTCGAGAAGGGCTACCAAAGTAAAGCAAATGTACACATCAAACTCAATAAAGATTCTATTACATCAAGTCTATGCACTAAGTGGCTCAGGTAGATGTTACTATCTATTAAGCTATAAACATTAGTTGAAGGCTTGAACCAAATGGATGCCCGGTGAGGGAGAATCCAGCCAGCAGGTCGAAGCCTGATTCTTGCGGCTCTCTCTCTCTCTCCTACTTTGGGCTGCAAGGTGTGGTGGCACCACTATAAAAAATACACTTCCGTGATGATACGTGCTTGTCACAATAGGTCACGTTTTCTGTCATGCATGTACATCCATGACGATTTTATGACAGAATCAAGATAGTCATACATGTGCTGTCGTAGAAGTGTTCCATGACATTACCAAAACTATCATCACGGAAGTGTCCACTTCGATGACGATAAATGACACGTCCTAGAAGTGCTTTCGTCAAGGGTGACTGACACATGGCATCCACCGTAACGGGTCGCCCTTAAGCTATCGGGTCTGGTTTTGGATCCGATAACCCGTTAACAGCCCGGACCAATGAGGATTTTCCACGTGTAAAATTGTCATTGGCCGGAGAAACACGTGTTGGCTCACCTTTGGGACAGATGTCATCCATTCATTGGACAGGAGGCGCCTATGATACGTCGACACGTGGCACGGCCCAACAGAGGCCCATTCCAGTGAAAAGGCTGACCTATTTGACTTGGTCAAAAGGTAACGGGTCGGCCCATAGATATCCTGTTAACGGCATGTTCGTATATAGCCCATTTACGGCCCGCTAACTCATGGCCCGTTACGACCTACCGGAATTAAGCCCCGTAGCTTCATCTGGGCCGTCCAATATGATTCTATCCCATTGTAACTTCTGGCCCATGTATGGCCCATAATGTCTTTCGGCCCATACAAGGCCATTTGTAACTCTTGGCCCATTAACGGCCCATGGTGAATCTGGCCCACAATGAATAGTGTACTGCTTTATACCCATTAACGGCCCATTATTCCATTGGGCTGTTTCCAACCCGTGTTATCTTTCAGCCTTCTCAGGGCCCATTTATTCTTGCGCTTATTTCTAGCATTCAGTTACTTACGGCCCGTTACTCGCATTTTCTCCTTGTGGGCCAAATTCAGCCAGTGGTTACAATCGGCCCGTTTGTGGCCCGTTAATCTGTTGGGCCATTTTCATAGCAACATCAAATACGACCGATTAACGACGGCCCGTTATGGTCGGCCCATGAACGGACAATTCCAAATCTAGCCCATTTACGACCCATAATGCGGTCTGTTATTGGCCCATGTTTGGCCGATCGATGATACGGCCCTTAGAAGGCCCAATGATGATACAGCCCGTAGAAGACCCATTGATACTACGACCCGTAGAAGGCCCATTGTTTCTACGCCCTTAGAAGGCCCATTGTTTCTACGGCCCATAGGAAGCCCATGGTAACTATAGTAAATATGTAGCACATGGTTATTGTGGCCTAGTTTTAAAACATAGGTTATTGCGGCCACTAGCAAACCGCGGAAAAAGAACTACACTGACTACAAGCAAACAAATAAACATGACAACAAGGAAATAAATAAGTAAGCAACTTACGCTAGGCTATCACAGCTATTACACATATTACATCCACTGGGCATCAAAGTTCGCCACCATTGCAAATATAGGGAACAAAGCCACATATCATATACACCGGTTGTCGAAATTGGTGACCAATGCAAATAAATGGCGCAGCAAAACAAGACCAGAACTGAAACCACTTCAGAAGTGTCGGATTGCGGGTTCCGGCTAACCCTTGAGGTTCAAACTCTATGGTGTGCATGAAGAACACTCTCTCCCAAGCTCGCTCGATCAACGATCTCCGGCCTAGCTCGATGAACCCAAGGAACAAGGGACACAAGGGTTTATACTGGTTCCGGCCACCTTGCGGTGTAATACCCTACTCCAGTGTGGTGTTGGTGGATTGCCTCACGGGCTTAGAATGAACTAGTACAATGGGTGAACAGCCTCATGAGAAGAGGTGTTCTTGAGATTGGCTCACTGGTGGATGTGAGGATGGAATGGATACGATCCAAGATGAGTTGATCCCTCCCTACGGTGGTGGCTAGTCCTATTTATAGAGGCCCTGGTCCTCTTCCCAAATGTTAGGCGGGAAGGGATCCCACAACGGCCAAGTTTGAAAGGAGACAACTAGTATAAGCTGTCATGACAAAAGGTGGTCTTCGCCTACCAAAGACTCTGGTGGTGGCGCCGCTGTGGGCTCCGTGCTGACCTCCGTCCTGCCATCTTGCTGGCCTTGGTCTTGTTGCACCGATGTGGAAACCTTTGCTTGATTCCTCAGGACTCCTCACCTACGCCTGCCTCTTTAGCACGAAAGAGGAAACTAGTACACTGCGCCCGCTAGAGCCCGCCTGGCCTTGGTCGTCATGGCTCACGTCATGTGAACCTCACGAGGTGCCCCTTGCATAGAGATCTCCGCTCCCCAGGAGCCAGCCTAGTAAGGCTGCTCCCGGGGAGGTCTCGGTGTCGTCCGCCTCGCGAGGCTAGGCCACCCGCGAGGGTCTTGAGTGGTCTCTGCTGAAGATGGGCCATACCAAGCCGTTCGTGGAGCCACGCATAGGCCTGCAGGCAGGAAAGTCTGGGCACCCCTTGTCCTAGAACGCCGACAGTAGGCCCCGGCCCAAGGCGTGCTCGATCTTGGCTATGAGGCGAAGCCAAAAGTCAAGTGCGGAGCACCATGGGTCCCAACCGCCTACAACCTTGATTGAAGCATGGTGATTGATGGGACGTGGGCGCCTTCGCTTCCCCGTGCTGCCTCGGCAACCGTTTGACTTGACGAGGCCCTGCTGCATGCACGAGGAAAACCATCATTACCTGTGATCGTGGAGGCCGGCGGTTGGCCTACCTCTGACTATAAATGAGGAGAGGGGCGGAGCCCCCATTGCTCATATTCTCCTCCACCCTATTTGCTTCTTCTTCCTCTTTGCTCGGCCGTCTTGCTGCGACACCCATGGCACCGACGAAGAGGTTCACGACCACGGAGAAGGGGAAGGCATGCCAGGAGGGGCCCGACGCTCCACCGCCCAGGAGGGGTCGTGGCCGCCCCCGCAAGCATGCTATGACACCTGTCGTTGCCCCTCGGGGGTGCGGGCATACTCCTTCGGGAACCAGCGTCGTCCTCGGCGGCCACAACGGTGCCCCCTCCTGTGGCGGGGGCCACTCTAGGCGGAGCAGCCTTGCACCAAGGGGAGGCGCGCCATGGTAGCCCGGCCTCCTCGGCCGCGCTTCCATTCGGCGGAGGTGCTCCCGTAGTTCATCGTATGGTCGGAGCAGCTGGCCGGCACTTGGCTCCAGCTCCCGCGCTCTTTTGCCGGTGAGCTGCCAGCCGCAGGTCTTGACGACTTCTGGCTGCAAGCTAACGGCTGCTGCAGCAAGGCCTCATGGGCCGCGGTGGAGGTCTCTGCCGTGGGCAATGCGATCCTGGTCCATGGCTAGCAGACGTTTGCCCGCACATGCGACCTGAGCAGGAGGTGCACCCTCCACTTCAAGTATGACGGCATCGCGACCCTCTACGTGAGGGTTTTTGGGGAAGATGGCCGCCGTGCAGGGTGCTGCCCTGAGGACAGCGGTGGACAACACGAGCCGGGCCTTGACCACGGCCGCGACGACGCTGGAGGCGAGTTCGCCCTTGGTGACGACCGTGGCTCGTCTGGCGGCGACAGCTCCTCCTCCAGCGAAAGCTCCAGTAGCGATGGCTACAAGTAACGACCAAGATTCGGCTATATCTCCCATGTGTCAAGGCACGACTTAGAGGCATAACCACATTTTGGTATTGTCGCAAGAAGGGTCATCCTCAGATAATCCCATGTAATGAACAAGAAAGTAAATAGTTGGCTTACAATCGCCACGTCACACAATGATCAAATTATTCATACATCAATTAGAGTACACACAAGGTCCAACTACGGACTAATCCAAAAGAAAAGAAGACAACCCCAAATGCTAAATCCCAATCGTCCCAACTGGGAACCACTACTGATCATCTGGAAAGGAAACATAGTAACGGCCAAGGTCTTCGTCGAACTCCCACTTGAGCTTGGTGGCATCACCTATATTGGTATCATCGGCACCTACAACTGTTTTGGTAGTATCTGTGAGTCACGAGGACTCAACAATCACAAAACCCGCGAGATCAAGACTATTTAAGCTTATAGGTTGGATGTGGTTAGAAGGTGGAGTTGCAGCAAGCTCTAAGCAAATATGGTGGCTAACATACGAGTACAAGAGTAAGATGAGAAACTACGCAATGGACGCAGAGGTAGAAGTGATCATGAACTACTTACGTTCAAACATAACCCAACCGTGTTCACTTCCTGAACTCCGTCAAAAATAGACCATCACGGTTACACACGTGCTTGGCGCATTTTTAATTAAGTCAAGTGTCAAGTTCTCTACAACCGTATATTAACAAATTAACATCTGCCACATAACCGCGGGCACGGCTCTTGAAAGTTTATACCCTGCAGGGGTGTCCCAATGTTGCCCATCACAAGCTCTCACGATGAACGAAGGATATTCCTTCTCCCGGAACAACCCGATCAGACTCGGAATCCCGGTTACAAGACATTTCGACAATGGTAAAATAAGACCAGCAAGACCGCCCGATATGCCAACAAATCCTGATAGGAGTCGCACGTATCTCGTTCTTAGGGCACACTGGATGAGACATCCTACGAGTAAAACCAATCCTCAGGTCAATTACTCCCTACGAAAATTTTAGGGCACACTGGATGAGACATTCTAGGCAAATGGTAAAACCAAGGTTGGGCCTTTGCTGGAAGAGATTTATTCAAAGCGAACTGTCAAGGGGGTCCCATAACCCCAACCGCGTAACGAACGCAAAATCAAGGAACATAACACCGGTATGACGGAAACTAGGGTGGCAAGAGTGGAACAAAACACCGAGAAAAAGGCCAAGCCTTCCACCCTTTACCAAGTACATAGGTGCATTAATTAAATAAGAGATATTGTGATATCCCAACATATCCATGTTCCAACATGGAACAACCTGCAAGGCACCTGCAACTAGCAACGTTTTGCTAGGAAGGTGGTTAGAGGCTTGACATGGAAATATGGGAGGCATGATAAACTAGTGGTCGGTAGCGCGACATAGCGATAGAACGAACAACTATCAAGCAAAGATAGAAGTGATATCAGGGGTAATGATCATCTTGTCTGCCAAGTTATCTGGGTTGTCGAAAGCTTGCTCCTCGTAAACGTACTCGACAGGAACCTCGTTCACGAACTCGACTCCCGGCTCTACCCAAAGCAAGAACACAAGCAATGGAACAACAATCAATCATGGTGCAATGCACAAGCAACATGATGCAAGACATGGCATGGGATGCAAGATATGATGTGCAATGCATATGGGTACTCCAGAAGGGAAAACATGATCATGGCATCAACTTGGCAGACCAAGCATGCCACTGTAAAGGTTAGGAGATTTTGGTCGAAATCGATATAAAGATCACCGGAAACAGATGCACGGTTTGCAAATGATGAGCAAAACAAGAACGATGCAAAACTACACTTAACAACAACATAGCACTTCAAATACATCATGAAACTGTGCTAGAGCACTCCAACATAAAAACAAAACACATGGTAGTGAAGTACATGTGAAACTCTACAAATCATGAAGAATGAGCTCCTGCTAGAACTCATTAGAACAAATCTAAAACAGCATGGCAAAAATGCAAATGACAACAGTTTAACAGACTTAGTGAAAATACTGAACATGGCATAGACAACATCAGGTAGCAATGTTTGGAGCTAGTAAACTAGATGCTACAGGAACATATCATGGGAAACTTGAGCATGGTATGCTAGTACTAAAGGCAATGAACAGAACTCCCTTACTGAACTTGCAAGTGATATGAACAGATTCAGACTTGGTAGGAAAACATGGCATGGCAGAAACAGATTCATGATAGCAACTTCGCAAGCTCATGCAACTCACCGCAAAGCATTGCATGGCATAAAAAGGTAACCAACAGTAAGAAGACACATTTATGAAGCTAAACATGGCAATATCATGGTCATAGGGTGCATGGATCACTAGCAAAACACATGGCAAAAATGCACTTTCTGTTAAAAGACTGACAACACTAATATTTAGCAAAAGGAGAGCATGGTAATGACAAGCTAAAGTACAACAAAATTCCAAACAAAGGCATGAATGGATAGAGCATGACCATATCTTCAAAACATCCTTACTGAACTTCATCGAAATATGCAAGGATTTACTTGTGGAAACAAGTCAACATAGAAACCTAATGTTACAGGAAAAGACTTAGCAGAAAAACTTAGTGGCTGAAAACTGCAACATTAAGTGGACTACTTTGCATGCTTGTGCTAGTCACCATAGGACACATAAAAATACAAGGATTTCCCCACTATAAAGATGGCATGAAGATGCTCCGAAAACATGTAGACATGATGCTCAAAAGACAAACACACAAAATGCTATGAAGAACACAAATCAACAAGTTATGATGGATTCCAGCACACAACATCATTTAGCACTTTTGCAACAAAGATTAGGGCTTCAATATGGACAGTAACATGCATACAAATGACACTAGCATGTAGAGCATCATGAGATGAACAATCTGTATATCATGCACGCAAAACGGAGCTATGAGCACGAACTTATGGACGGTCAAACATGTGCACATATCGCAAGGAATCTGGGACTTAGCCGAATTTCACCTCGCGAAACGTGGACGGGGAGGACCCGGGACGTAGGGAACCGGGGACAAGGCGGCATTTGGTTCACCGCACAGGTGGATCTGATACAGTCTGGTGGATCTGGCGACCGGACTCCGATGACGAGGAGGTCGGCGGCGAGCGGCGCAGCGACGAGCAGCGGCGCTCGGCGGCGAGGTGGCGACGCGGCAGCGGGAGGCGGAGGTGCGGCGGCGGTGGAGCGCTGCGGCGGCGGGACGACAAGCTCCGGCGAGGGGCCGGTGATGTCCGAGGTGGCGGCGGGCGCGAGATCCGGCGCAACGGCGACAAGGCGCAGGGAGGCGGCGAAGTCCGGGCGGCGGCGCAAGGCGATGCAGGCCAGGGGGAAGGGGTTGGTTAGGGTTTGACCTGTGATTTGGATGGGGGAGGTGTTTATGTAGGTAGAGGGAGCTAGGAGAGTCCAAATGAGTTGAAGTTTTCACCCACACGATCGTGATCCAATGACGGAGAGCATGGAGGGGGTTTAGATGGGCTAGTGGGCTGTTGTGAAGGGGTGTTGGGCTGAAATGAGAGAGGGGTTTCGGTGGTTACACGCTTAACCATTGGGGCATCAAACGACCTCCAAATGCAACAAAATTTGACAGGCGGCCTACCGGTGATATAAAAAGGCCACTTGACAAATATCGGCCCATTCCGAGAACATTTTCTCCTGCTCACAAAATGAGATCTGAGGGATGCAACGGGTGCATGTGTGAGTGTAGGATCCTGAAACGGACAACGGGGAAAATGATCGGATGCATGGGACGAACACAAATGCAAATGAGATGCACATGATGACATGAGATGAAATGCATGACATGAACAAAATGCAAAACGAAGACAAAACCCAACCACGGAGGATATAACATATAACATTGCCAAAAATGGCTAGAGTTGGAGTTACAATTATGGAATGTTACATCAGGGGCGTTACAACTCTCCACCACTGCAATAGGATCTCGACCCGAGATCTAGGACTGTAAGAACTCCGGATATTCGGAATGGAGGTGTTCCTCACGCTCCCATGTAGCTTCTCGGTCGGAATGGTGAGACCACGTAACTTTCAGGAATTTGATCGAATTGTTGCGATTTTTGCGCTCAGTTTCTTCAAGAATGACAACGGGGTGCTCATGATAAGACAAGTCTTCTTGGAGGTCAATCTCTTCAAAGTTGATAGTGCTCTCAGGCGTCTTGAAGCACTTGCGAAGCTGTGACACGTGAAACACCTCGTGCACATTTAAGAAGTTGGACGGAAGCTTGAGTTGATAGGCGAGGTCACCTATTTCGCCAATGATCTTGAAAGGACCCACATATCTCGGGGCAAGCTTCCCTTTGACACCGAAGCATTGAGTGCCTTTCATTGGAGAGACGGGAAGATAGACATGGTCTCTAGTCTCAAAATCCATGTCACGGTGCTTGCTATCACAGTAACTCTTCAGACACGGTTGCACGTCTTTGAGATTTTCATGGATGACTTTACACATTTCTTCAGCTTCTGTGATCAAGTCATTGCCAAGAAGTTGGCGTTCACCGGTCTCAGACCAATTGTGAGGAGTATGACACTGCCTGCCATAAAGAGTTTCAAATGGGGCCTTGCCCGAACTTGCTTGGAAGTTGTTGTTGTAGGAGAACTCGGCATATGGGAGGCAATCTTCCCACTTCATACCGAAAGAGATGACACAAGCTCTGAGCATGTCTTCGAGGATTTGATTGACTCTCTCCAATTGGCCACTTGTTTGAGGATGGAAAGCCATGCTGAAGCGAATGTTGGTGCCCATGGCCTTCTAGAAGGAGTCCCAGAACTTGGAAGTGAAAATGCTTCCGCGGTTTGAAGAGATCAATTGTGGAATACCGTGCAACGAGACAATTCTTGAGGTGTATAGCTCTGCCAACTGAGCTGCCATGATAGATTCTTTGATTGGAAGGAAATGAGCCACTTTTGTAAGCTTGTCAATGACAACGAAGATAGCATCATTCCCACGCTTGGACTTTGGAAAGCCAGTGAAAAAGTCCATTTCGACATGATCAAACTTCAATTCTGGAATAGCAAGAGGTTGGAGGAGACCAGCTGGTCGTTGGTGTTCTACTTTCACCCTTTGACAGACATCACATTCATTGACGAACTGAGCAATCTCTTGCTTCATTCGAGTCCACCAATACGACTGCTTGAGGTCATGGTACATCTTCGAAATGCCTGGATGGATGGAGATGAGAGAATTGTGTGCTTCATTCATTATGATCATCCTTAGATCACTTTTAGGAACCACAATCCGGTCCTCAAAGATCAAAGTGTCTCTGTCATCAATGCAATAGCACTTGTATGTGGGTAAGCCCTTGGCAACACCCTATTTCACCTTCTTCACCATGGTTTCAAGGAGTTGTGCCTCACGAATTTGATCTTCCAAGGTTGGAGTGATGCGGAGCATCCCAAGGTTATCCCCATGGACCTACCATCGTCTCACCAAGTGCCTAGCGAACCCATGACACGAGCACGTGCAAGAACTCTCGAAATCGAGGTGACATCTCTCCTCTCACACTTCCACTTCGATACACATGAGACATGGCTACTACCTCAAACAGAGACATTGTCCATACTCGGGTATCTAGGAGTTGGCCATGAAGAAGCTAAGGAGCAAGGAGAAGAAGAAGAGGAAGATGGACGTGAAGACGGAGAAGAAGAAGAGATGCGGAAGAAGCTACAGGCTCCGGACGACGGACCAGGATCGGACGTCCGATGATCTCTGGGCTCCGGACATCCGACCCACACCAGACGTCCGACACCTCCTCACCCGAGCCAAAATGATGGAATTCCGAGGCCACCCAGACGACCGGTGCCCGAACGACCGACCCTGACCGGACGTCCGACCGAAGCACACCCAAGCCGAATCTACGGACGTCCGACAAGCACCGGACGTCCGGACCCTCGGGAGCCTCCGGACGACCGGTGACTCCCGGACATCCGACGCCTGTGCACTGCCATGAGTTGGGCCGCAGCCCATGTACCCCCACTTCACCCCCTTTTGCACTAAGACTATAAATAGACCTCCTATTCCTCCTAGCTAGGATCAGCATTGGTTTAGCTCATATTTAGAGATAGAGCATTGCTCATTCACATCGGATCTACTCCACGAGAGAGACCGCGGCCCCTCTTCGGAGAAGATCCCTTTGGATTCAAGACCTCCTTGCAGAGAAGAACATCAAGACCTCCTCATGGAGAAGACCGGCTACCTTTGTATCGTCCTTAGTTGTCCATGGATCGTGTGTTCTCTTATGTACTCGAGGATCTAGCACATGTGATGCGGAGCATCCCAAGGTCACCCCCATGGACCTACCATCGCCTCACCAAGTGCTTAGCGGACCCATGACACGAGCACGTGCAAGAGCTCTCGAAACCGAGGTGATATCACTCCTCTCAGATTTCCACTTCGATGCACATGAGACATGGCTACTACCTCATATGGACACATTGTGCATACTCAGGTATCATGGAGAAGCTAAGGAGCAAGGAGAAGAAGAAGAGGAAGATGGACGTGAAGACGGAGACGAAGAAGAAGAGCTGCTCAAAGTTTCCAGGCTCCGGACGACCGACGAACCCTGGATGTCCAACGACCTCCAGGCTTCGGACGTCTGGCCTCCTCCGGACAACTGACACTTCCACACCCGAGCCAAAACAGACGGACATCCGATGCCCCCCGGACGACCGACCCCGACCGGACGTCCGACCGAAGACCACCCGAGCCAAATCTACGGACGTCCGTTAGGCACCGTTTCATGTTGGGCCGCAGCCCTTGTACCCCTTCGGCCCCTATTTTGCACTAAGACTATACATACTCCACCTCATCCAACTTTCTAGGATTAGCAAAGGATTAGCTCATATTTCGTGTGAGAGCTTTGCTCATCCGCTTGGTTACCTTCTCCTCAGACATTCGAGCCTCCTATGGAGAAGATCTCCCAAGGGAATCCAAGACCCCTCTTTAGGGAAGAACATCAAGACCTCCTCATGGAGAAGACCGTTACCCTTGTATCGTCCTTAGTTGATCGTGTATCGTGTGAACTCTATGTATCTGAGGATCTAGCACATGTGTGACTTTCTTGTGTTGGTTTAGTGATTCTCTTGTGTTTCCCTTGTGGTTTCCCTGTTTTTCCCCCTCATGTTCTTCGTGTTCATCGCGGTATCCGCTCCTTTCGTGAAAGATCGGGTGATTAGGGTTCTACCCTACATCATCTTGGTATCATGAGCCAGGTCGATCACGATTTCAGAGCCTCCCCGTTGTGTTTCTAGCCTTGTTTTTTTCGTCCTAATTCGAAAATTCCCCACAAAAATAGCCCCAATTTTTTTGTGATTTGTTAGTGTGTTGAGATTTTGTTGGTTTGGATCCGTGGATTTGCTTTGTTTTGAGTGGATCTAGCTTTTCCCCCCTTCCCACCCTTTCCATGCACAAAATCCGCCGGATTTGACCATTTTTTTCCATCTCCACCTCGAACCCTAGTTGTTCATCCCGTGCTCGAAATTCGCCCAGGCACCGGACGTCCGACCCAGCCCGGATGTCCGATGACCGACCCAGCCCGGACGTCAGACCGACCTTGACGAAACTGAATTTTTTCCAGTGTAGTCACCACCACCGCCCACATTTCCGCATACGCACTCCCACCACCATTACACCATCACCACTTCCGCATACCACCACCATTTGGACCTTTTCGCTCTCCAACACGTGTTGCCACTTCGAGCTTTGAGAATTTGAGTTGCAGTTCCGTATCCTTTTGTGTTTCGGCTATCTATGTACAATTCGACATGGAGATCACCGCCGCTCATCTTCTCCACAGACGCATCATTAACAACGACCACCTCGACTACATCTTGGTATTTGGTCCACCATTTTTACACAATACCAGAAGCAAGACCAGTAACCTTGTCTTGGTATTGTGATACATCATTCTTGCCATTACATTGATAGCCATCATAGCCTACACCTTTGCGTTGCTTACCCATCGAGACTAGCCATTGAGTATTGCCGGCAACGAGACTTGTGCACACTAGTGATCATACTTCCCATAGCATACATACATCATTGTTGCATATATTGGTATCATCTCTTGTGTCACAAAGTTGTCATCGCAAACACAATTGCTATCTTGGTTCGTGAAGCATTGCATGAGAAAAGAGCTCAAACATCAAAGAGCCAAACAAGCTTTTAAGCAAAGAGGAAAGATAAGCAAAGAGCTTTTAAGCAAGAACCATAGCATCATACAACATTAAAATTGTCATACTAGATCATCTTGGATCATATCATAGAAACAATTTGCATAGAGCATACTTGGAATAGAAGTCATTGCATTTTTGCTACGTAGGTTGTGCCCAAGTTCTTGTATCCGCCTATTGTGCAATCGTGCTAGCGTCTCTCTAGTGTTGTGCAACAAGAGCATTTTTGTGGATTCCACATTTTGGCTCACCCTTGGTTGCATGACCCCACTTATCTTTTTGCGTGTGTGTTTCCGTGTACCTTATATGCTCAGTCTACTTGTTACATTGCATCTTGTGAATCTTTTCCAACAATATTGAAGCTCACATACAATTGCATCAAATTTTGTGCCACCATCCTAACCACGCTCCACCATAAGCTTTTACTTGTGTAGGTGTGAGAAACCGACAAGAGCTAGTACCAATTGTGCTATTTCCTTGTCCTACATTGGAGTGATCATCGATCCACTTTCAACTTCGGTCTGGGTACATTTGGCATTCGTTCTTCTCTTTCTACCACTCACATTTGTCTTGGAATGATGGATAGGCCAAGTACTTCTACCAACCCACTCTTCATTGAGCACGATGACGACATGAACGCCTACGTCACCAAGAGTCATCTCTTTGGTGCACAATGTGCTTTGCATCAAGAGCAACAAACTATGAGTGAACACATCGACAACCTCGCCGCCGACTTGCGACTCTCCGAGCAACGTACAAGGGACGACTTCGACCACAAGCTCGACGATCACAAGCAAGATAATGACGCCAGAATGGACGAGATTCGCGCTTTGTTGCTCAACCGCTCTTCATCCACTTCGTCCTCATCAAGAAGGACTTGCTAAAGTCGACACTCCGACTTCACCCTCTTCGGCTCAAGTACACCCACATCGAACACTCTACACCGTGCCGCGCGCAACGATCGTCAAGCAAGCCTCAATCGTCTATGCAACACCGACTCTCAAGAGCATCGACGACGTCAAACCCAAGAGGCTTTTGCGCTAGCACGAGAACGAATACGACAATGACAACATGAAGAGGAAGAGCGAGCGCGTCTAAACCAAGTTGCACAAGATGCCGAGGCACAACGCCAAGAACAATAACTCTATGAAGCTCAAGCACTTGAGGCACAACAAGCCCTCCGGTATTCAAGTTGAGCCGTAGCCGACCGAGGCCGACAAGCTCGTGAACATGAAGAAGCACTTCACGAAGAAATTCAAGAACGAATATGTCAAGCTCGCGTGCATCGTCAAGTTCCTCATCGAGCTCGACAAGCTCCTCCGCAAGCTCGCCAAGAACATCAAGTTCATAAAGAGCATGAAGACAATGGAAATCCTCCATGACAAGAGCAACAAGAGTCGACAAACCTCCTCACCAAGAGCGACACGAGCTTGAGAATCATCTACAACATGGGCGTCATCATCCCCGACCCCAACACAATGAAGAGCAACACTATGGCTAGCTCAAGTTCACCATGCCCAAGTTCAACAGAAGCAATGATCCCGAAGAGTACCTTCCATGGGCATTCAAAGTTGACAAGATATTCCGTTTGCACAACTACAACAAAGAGAAGAAGATCGCGATGGCATCCCTTGAGTTCCAAGACTATGTCCTCATTTGGTGGGAACAAGTTATTGAGCACCGAGAGGCAAGAGGTGAACCACCCATCACTACTTGGCCGCAAATGAAGGATGTCATGAGATCACGCTTTGTGCCTACCTACTACAACTGCGACCTCTTCAAAAAAACTCCAAATACTCAAGAAAGGAACCAAGAGCATTGAAGAGTACTACAAGGATATGGAGATTGCCATGATACGAGCCAATGTCACGGAAGATGATATGCAAACTATGGCACGTTTCTTGAACGGACTCAACCATTCTATCAAGAAGATCGCCGACATCCAACCATACTCGAACCTCATCGAGCTAGTGTATCAAGCTACCAAAGCGGAATGCCAAGTGCAAGATGATTTCAAGTATGCCAAGTTCTCTTCCAAGACATATGGTTTCTCCAACAACCAAGCTTCAACAACTCCAACACCGTTTATCAATCCTTCTACAAGCAACGTCGACAATTCAAGTTCCAAGAAAGCTTCGTCAACTCCAAGTCATCCTCCTACTACGAGCAACTTCAAGCCGAGAGCTTCATCATCCTCAACCCCCACCGATGAGACCGTCAAGACGAGTTCCTTCAAATGCTTCACATGCGGAGGCCGAGGCCACAAGTCCTATGAGTACACCAACAAGCGGACCATGATCCTCAATGACGACGACACTTACGACTCAATGAGTGAAGGAGAAATGGACGCTCTTGAGCAAGTCGCCATGCATCGGCAAGTGAATGATGAAGAGGAACAAGTCTTTTGCGATGAAGATTCAAGTCCCGCCCTTGTTGTCTCCAAGGTCTTGACTCCCCAACATCACCAAGAAGAAGACCAAAGATGCCACATATTCCACACCAAGGCCGACATCAATGGACGATCCGTCAAGGTCATCATCGATGGAGGGAGTTGTCATAACCTCGCAAGTGAAGAACTTTGCTCCAAGCTCCAATTTCCCAAGACGAAGCACCCACATCCATACAAAGTGCAATGGCTTAGCGACTCCAGCATCATCCAAGTCCAGCACCGAGTACAAGTCTCCTTGAAGATTGGCGCCTACGAAGACACCTTGGAGTGCCATGTCATTCCTGTTGGCGTCCTGGGAACGGAGGTCCCCAGACTTGCGTGCCTGCGGCCCGCGGCGTGGCTGAGCCAGTAGGCCGTACGGCCCATCTTCATCCTCTGGAGCGGCCTAGACAGGCAGGCTCACAAGGAGGGGAGATATCAAGGCGAGGTGAACCTCACGAGGCTCTCATGACATGAGCCATGACGATCGACACCAGGCGGGCGCTAGGCAGGCGCCAGCACGCCCAGCGTCCTTGTTTCCTCTTTGATGCTAAGGAAACTAGCGCAAGCAAGGAGTACCGGGGCATCAGGCAAAGGTTGCCACTTTGGTGCAACAAGACCAAGACCAGAAGGACGGCAAGACGGAGGTCATCGTGGAGCCCAAGACGGCGTTACCACCAGAGCCTTTCGCAGGCGCAGACCACCTTTTGTCAGGATAGCTTGTACTAGTTGTCCCTCTTTAAATTAGCTCGCCGTTGTTAGCTCCCTTCGCACTCAATATTTGGGAAGAGGACCAGGACCTCTATAAGTAGGACTAGCCACCATTGGGGGGGGGGAGGGGGGGAGGAGACGGCATCTGAGATCACTATCTCACCCACACAAGTGAGGCATGCACAAGAACACCTCAACCTCAGGAGGCTATTCTTCCCCTTGTATTGTTCATCATCAGCCCAAGAGGCAATCCACCACCACCACACTGGAGTAGGGTGTTACACCACAACGGTGGCCCGAACAAGTATAAATCATGTGTCCTTCTGTCTTGCGAGTTCTTCGAGTTCGTCCGTGAGATCTTAGCAAGCTAGGACGTAGATCGGTAGGAGGGAAAGACTTCGCGCGCACCCTAATGTTCGAACCTTAAGGGTTTGCCAGAATCCCACATCCAACATTTGGCGCGCCAGGTAGGGGTGCGCCGGAGCTTCTTCTCCGACAATCGACTTGCAAACGCACCACGGCCGCGATGTCCGACGACCCAAGAGCTGACCCCGACCGCTAGGCAGCCTGGCCAGCCCGGTCGGCGCCGCCCACCTATGAAGACCTCAACCCCGCGCTCCAGGCGGCCCGAGCGCCACCCAATCCTGCGGGGCGCAGCCGACGCGGCAGCGAGTCGGCTACCCTCACTCCACGGCAAGTACGAGCCACTGCCAGAGCAGCAAGCCACGCCGCAGCGACGACGCCGCACTCACGACGCGAGCAAGCAAACACGAGGGCAGCACTCACCATGGCAAGGGAGCTGCTGCGGTGCCGGCTGATGGAAAGTGGCCGGGACACAATGCTGGAGCGCGTCGCCGAGTTGCTGGACGCGGCGGCCTCGGGAGCCCCGCCCTTCGGCCATCAGCTTCCTTTTCAGGTCGCTACGGGGATCTTCGGCGGACCATACTTCCATCAGGCACCGTCAAGTGCGCCAGGGGGCTTCGTCAACACCGGCACGGCCGGCGGCGCCGGGGGCTCTACCGCCACCGCACCGCCCGCAACAAGCATGGGCACAAGCGTCGCCTTTCATGGCCCGAGTGGGATGCCACGCTATGACCCCTGGGACACCACGATGGGACGAGCGACATGGAGTGTGGGGCACCACGGCGAGGTATTCGGGGTAACAGCCCCAGAAGCCTACGTGCCCCGCATGACGGACCAGGAGTACACACCGGAGGACGGCCCAAGTTCGTTTGTTGGAGAAGACTGGGAGAAGCAGTGCTAGGAGTCGAAGCCTTCCAGGAGCTGCCGAGAAACCACCACGACCATGTGTGCGACGACCACTACAGGGTACCCCTAATCCTTCAGGAACAAGCTTATGCTAACCATGAGTCGCAGGAGGAGTAGGTCAATGCAGCAGTCGGCGGCCCCAGCTCGACAGCCCCCTGGCAACGGGAGGATCATGTTGGGGGCTGCAGGAGAGGGGTCGGGAGCCAGGCCCCTCCCCAGGGCATGCGAAACCAGGGGACACCCGGAGGTAGGCCCTTTGCGAGGGTGGCTTCGATAACCCTTCCCCCAGCAGAGGAACCGTGGTCGCCGAGGGAACCGCTGGCGTCCCCTTTCCCTCTTTTGTGTCGTCCTGGTGACCGATCGGCTCAAAGGAGGTCGAGGGTGGCGCAAGGCGGGGCCCTCGTCTGGCGATATGAAGCAAGGACGGTACCTGTGAAGAAGGCGCAGTGCTTGTGAAGCTCGCCGCCTGTAACACTCTCACGTAATAATGAGTTGGGGCTGTACATGCCCCGGAGTCTCAGGAGCGCCGGCCTCAGGCCCTGGGGCTCCCTCCCATGCCTACTGACAGCAGTTAGCTCCGCGCTGGTGAGAAGACTTGAAGACCCGAAGACTAGACTAGGTGCCGGACGTGGCCTTTTGCTTTGGATCTCTCTTTCTGTGGCTTTGCTTTCTGGATCTGGACTTAAGTTGAAGCTAAATTTTTACCGATGCGCGTGTGGGTGCCTTTTCTCGTTCGAGCCATTTCTTGCCTTCTGGATCTTGTTTGCTTTGGGACTCATGTCCATCGCCTTTCCCTCGCGAAGCTCCTCGCGAGCCGGACTGCGCAAAGCGCACACTCATCAAGCATGCGCTAGCACTGCGCCTGGTGTTCACCTCTTACGGGGCCCCCTCAAACAGGGCAATAAGCTTGGAAGGATTCTCAGGAACTCGTCGCCTAACGAACCAGCCCTAAGCTGGCGCTGACTAAGGTAAACCACGTCGGGGAGCTCACCCCCAGCTTCATGAGCTCACAAGGACGCATACCCACATGCATAGGAAAGTAAAAGCTGCAATTTGCTTACACGAGGGGCTCCCCCTCTCAAAATGCTCTTACAAGTCTTCCAAGGGCCACGCCCGAGTTCTGCGTGCAGGATGAAACAATAGGAGGACATGGGATCAGCCATAGATATCACTCGCCACATCACCCGCAGACGCGTCACTCGCGTCATCGTCATCTTCAACGGTATCGTCGCCGACAACAGTGATGCCCCCATCATCGTCATTGACCACGTCACCTTTGTCTGTGACGACCACTACCGTGTCATCCTCCGAGGTGAAGGCCCTAACCAACGCGTCGACATGGTCCTCTACCCAATGCGCCAGGTCGCCCCGGACGGCCGTGGGTACAGGGGCAATGGCGGCGTCGAAATTGAAGTTGGGTCGGCATTCAGAAGGTGACTGAAGACACAGGAGAAGGCGCGCTGAAGTAGGCCACGACCCCTCTCCTCCACAAGCTGTCGAGCTCTGGTAGATTGAGCCTCCAGGCGCGTCACCACCTCGGTGAAGATGGTCAGGTGGCTGGCGTAGTCATTCGAGTGAGGGGCCAGGGCCTTCTCGTCGCAGATGTAAACCAGGGCAGTGTTGGGCTTGCTCCGAAGTTCTTGAAGCATAGGAGCATGCTCTTGCTCCAGCGCTCGGCGTTGGAGCACTTCCTCCCTATTTTGTCGTGTGACGGCCTCGACGTCGTCAACTCATTTCCGGAGGGAAAGCAGCTCGGCGCGGGCGGAAGCCAAGTTCGCCTGCGCCGTAACCAGGGCAGCGGTTGTGGCCTCCACACGCCTCTCGGCCTCGTCCAACCTGGGCCTGAGGGCGGCGGCCCTACCCGCACCCTCCAGACCGGCGAGCTTCAGCTTCAAGTCGTACCTGCCCTCTAGATCCGCGTGAACTTCGTCCACCCGGCGATTGATCTCCTCCTCGAATCCGGCTTAGCGGGCCCCGACGGCATCTTCTTCTTGAGCGACTTGATGCTCCCTCGTCTCTAGTCGCTCGAGCTAGAGGCTGCACTCCACGGCTTCCAGGGCCAGCGTCTCCTCGCGCTGCCGGACCTCCTCTTCCTCCGCGGGTGTGCCCCTCAGCGATGCAAGAGTGGCCTCGCGCGCCTCCACCTGCTGATCAAGGGACGCGCTCCAGGCCTGAAGCCCCCACGCGCGCTCCTTCGCAGCCTCGCGGCGGTGATCGGCCTCGTGACCTTCTTCAAAAGCTCGCGAGCGGGCCTCATTGGCAATCTTGAGGGACGCCTTGGCCTTCGTGTTCTCGAGGTCGCGCTGATAGCGACCAAGGTTGATGGCCACCCGCAGCTTGTGCCGCTCCTCCACCAACCGAAGACCTTCAACCTCAAGATGCGAGTCCACACCAGCAAGCTCTTCATCGAGGCGGCTCATCGCGCCCATCGCCTCCTGGAAGAGCTCGTGATGGACTATGCTGCGCCCACGCTCAAGCTCGAATGCTCGACCTGCCTCGTCCTCCACCTCGGGGACTGCGGGTGGGGCATCAAGTGGCGCGCCACCTCCTGGTTGGGGGCTGGGGGCTGGCGCCGTGCCTGACGTCAGCCCATCCTCGCGAGGAGTCCAAGCTGATCGAGGCTCGCTACCTAAAGAGGAACCAAAGACCGAGGTCAGCCAACGACTGTTCATGGGTAGAGGAGGAGTCTTGGGCACGCTCGCCAAGCTCCACGCTACACCGTGGGCGAGGGGCGGCCAAACTGCGGACTCAGCACATCCCGAAGGCGGGGACACTGCTCCGACCGACCCTGCTCCATGGGTGGCAAGTAGGCTAGGAACGCTCAATGCCGATGGGGGAGTTGATGAAGGAGGAGGCCGCCTCTCGGAAGACGCAATAGCTTCAGCAGAAGGAGTCCTGGAGGACAGGCGTCGGGATAAGAAGACCACACACAAAAAGCCACAGTGACAAGATACTTATGTGTCAATAGTGATGTACTTCTATCGCATCAACAACCCAAAGATGTTGCTGCCACTAGGGGATCCTTTCCTCTTGTGGAGCTCCTCGAAGTCCACACAAAGGCGACTGAAGCGCTGGATGTGACGGCCGGTGCGCGGCGGAGCTGAAGAAGAACCAAGAGGGGTGGTCTCTAGGGAGCACGGCTGTGGCGAACAACCCAGCTCCTTCTCCCTGCGACCTCTCGAGGCTCCTGGAGCCTCAGCCTCGGGAGCAGCATACCGCAACTCCTCAGCAATCGAAGCCTCAGGAGAGGGGTCGCAGGCCCCCGAGGATGACGCCCCCGGATCACCACCCGGCATGTGCTCCTCAGCACCTGAGCCACCGGCCCACGTCGCAGCTCGCTCCCCCGCACCGTCACCTAGGGCGAGCCCGGCACCGGCGGCAAAGAAGGGGACCACAATGACGGGGTTCTCATGGGGCCCCACCAAGTCGATTGGGCGTGGCCCCCACTCATCTAAGGAAGGAATGTTCACGGCAAATGTGACTTTGTTCTCGCAGCGGTACAACATGCAGCTATTCCTGGGCATCTCGCCCAGCAAAGGGACACCCGATAGGACCGTGAGCATTGTTTGCCGCACAGCGAGAGGAAGCCCCTCCTCCTAAAACATCATGTTGTCCTGTCTGCTGAGCAAGGAAGCCCACGCACCCTGAGCTCTGCGGGGGACCGGTGATATGCAACGAGATGAAGTGGCGAAGGAGTGCCACGGAGGGGGCGATGCCCACCATGGTCTCGCACACAAAGGCGAAGACGGCGAGAAGGGTCACAGACTGAGGATCGAGGTGTAGCATGTGGATCTGGTAGTGCTCGAGCACCGCATTGAAGAAGGTAGAGAAGGGAGGAATCAGGCCAGCCCAGAGGGCATCAATGAAGATCGGAACCTCGGTGACTGCCCGAGCCATGCTGGTGCGAGACGCGGGCCAAGCCGACATCTCTCCCCACTCATTGAAACTGGAGGCAAGCATGGGGCACACCTTGTCCATGGCCTCATCGTTGAGCACCCAAGGCCGGCCGAGCGCCGGCTCGAAGGATGGAGACGTAGTTGGCGAGGACAGAGGTTTCTTCCCCTTGTCGGCTTGTTTCAGCGCCATGGCGGTGAAGCGGGCGGAGCGAAGGTCGGATTGGGAAGGCGGAGCAGGGCGTCGAGGAAGCAGGGAGATTGGAAGAGCCAGGCGTGGCGAAGGAAGAATAACCGTGTAAGAGGCGGGGGCACATAGCCAGGCGGATTCAAGGGCAGCGTGGGGAAGCGGAGACGCCCACGTCCAATCAACCACCACGCGTCAATCAAGGCCGCAGGCTTTTGGGGCCCGTGGCGCTTCGTACTTGGCCCTTGGCTTCACCACGAAGCCAAGCCCGAGCACACCTTGGGCCCGGGGGCTACTGTCGGCATCCTGGGAACGGGGGTCCCCAGACTTGCCTGCCTGCGGCCCGCGGCATGGCTGAGCTAGCAGGCCGTACAACCCGTCTTCATCAACAAGGCACCCAAGACCCTTGCGAGGGGACAAGCCTCGTGAGGCTGACTACACGAGACCTCCTCTGGAGCAGCCTAGACAGGCAGGCTCATGAGGAGCGGAGATATCAAGGCGAGGCGAACCTCACGAGGCTCTCATGACATGAGCCATGATGATCGACACCAGGCGGGCGCCAGGTAGGTGCGAGCACGTGCAGCGTCCTTGTTTCCTCTTTGATGCTAAGGAAACTAGCGAAGGCGAGGAGTACCGAGGCATCAGGTAAAGGTTGCCACTTTGGTGCAACAAGACCAAGACCAGAAGGACGGCAAGACAAAGGTCATCGTGGAGCCCAAGACAGCGTCACCACCAGAGCCTTTCGCAGGCGCAGACCACCTTATGTCAGGATAGCTTGTACTAGCTGCCCCCCTTTAAATTAGCCCACCGTTGTTGGCTCTGTGACGCCCCGAGGCTGACGCGTCAGTTGCCCTTCCATTTATTTTAATTGTTGTCGTGTGTTTATTATGTTTGTTGTATTGTCATAATTGTTTTGCGTATTTCATTCTTATATGTTTATGCCATGATCATGCTGAGTGCCTTGTCTTTGTGCTTCTTGCATCATGTTCATCTTATATTATATTGCATTGCACCATCCTTGCTTTGTTCTATGCTTCATGATGTGATATGCCTCTTGTCATTCTATTGCATTGCACCATGATCATCATGCCTTGTTTTGCATATGTAAGTGTTGTTGTGTGCTCTTGTGTGAACCCCTCTTATTCTTATCTCCACCTCATTTTTTTGTTCCTTGCGCATACCAGCAACAATTCATCAAGTTCACCCAAGTTTCTATCCCATCCAAACTTCTCCTTTTCCCTTTCTTTCAATTATTTCTATAGTGACATTTTCTGTTCCAGATTAATGCTCACTATATTTCTTTATTCCCTACACCATGCCAAGAACACCTCCTCCAGTTTTCAAGTCTTTTGGAAGTGTTTTGGTTGGGCTAAGGATTTATTCAAGCTTGAATTATTTTCAAGCTTGTTTGAATTTGCAGTCTCTAAAAAAATTGCCAGAGCATTTTATTCAAATGCTGCATAATTCCTGATGTCCAGGGATATTTTGTTCTTAGCCTAATTCTTCTCAAACTCCATGGCATTTTCTCTTTTGCATCTTTGGTTTGATTTAGCCGGAGGGTTTGTTTAAAAGGAAAAGGGCCTTAGCCGGGGCGCTGCACTTGGGCCTCCTCCTTCCTAGAGCCCAGCCAGCGCCAGCGTGCCCCTTCTGTCCCTCTCGCTGGTAAATTCTACAGGATCACCTAGGCGACCCCACCTGTCATCCCCTCACTCCTCACCTTTTCTTCCTCCTCCCGCAGCTCTCTCTCTAAAAGGATGGGGCACATGGCCACCGCGGCGCCCTCGCCCGCGTGCCCCTCTATAAAGCCGCCCCAGGCCTCGCCCTAGGGTTTCCTTCTCCCTCCTTTTTCCCTCCTCGCGCCGCCATCTCTCTTCCTCCCCTCTGTTTGCCCTTCTTCTTCAAGATCAGAGAGAACCACCGAGAGTAGAGAAATAATCCGTCGATGGCCGTCATCGTTCTCGCGGCCGGAGGGCCTCAAGCTCGTCTTCGACATGTCGCCCTGCACCCCGTCACCCTCCTCGACCGATCCCCGCAGTTAGTTGGGCGGGAGCCTCCCCAACGCACCTCCCTACCGTTGCCGTCGCCATGGCCGGTTGAGCCAAGCCGAGCTCGAGCCCAGTGTCGATAACGTCGTGGTGGCCTTCTTCTTCCTCCGGATCGACCCTTCTCACGACCTCCCCGAGCCAGATCACCAAGTCCAGTGCCCGGTCGCCTCCCCTACTTCCTCTGCTTCATGGTCCGAGCACCATCACCCGATCAGATACTCACCACGCCTCGGATCGGCCTCCTCGCACCCAACCGAGCTCACCTTCTGCAACCCCTCGGTGAGCCGTGTCGAATCCCCTCCTTTGCCGCTTCTTTGCATCCATGTAGTCACCGATCCCGTTGTGTCCGAGCTGCTGTTGCCGTGCTATCGCCATGGCCGTTTTGAGCAAGTCGATGCCTTGTTTGTCGCCCCCCCGCTTGCCTTTGCACTAGCACACCTTGCTAGACGCAGCTTCTGTCCACACTCACACAGCCGCCCCACTCATGTCTTGCCCCGCGCTCAAGCTCATCGCCGCTATAGCTGCAGCCTCGCCGCGCGGCTGAGATATGCTCGTTCTCGAGCCCCTGCTGCACCCACGCACACCCGCACCTTCACTCCAGCAGCTGCTCCACTTGCACCCGCCGCACCTGCTTCCAAACCCGCACCCCCGCTGGTGTTCTGCTGCACCCACAGCCGCCACTTTGCTTGTCGTTGTCGCCGGCAAGTTGCTGTGCGTTCGCGGTGTTTCCAAGGCCGGGCATTTGCCTGTTCTAAAGGATCTATGGCCCTCTAATAATCAAAACACCCAGTTAGGCCAGTTGGTCAGCGCTTTGCTCCTCTATGCAGGAGGTCAAGGGATCGACTCCCAGTCGGCCCCATTTTAGCTCTGTTTTCCTTTTTTTGCACACTCAACCGCCGGGCCAAATCTCCTAGTGGGCCGCTGCACTGTGTTGCAATCCGGCTCACGTATGTTTTTTCCTTCTCTGGTTTTAGTATTTTTCTAGTGCATGCATAATTACAGGAATGCCACTCTTTTGTGTGTTTAATAACTAAATATGCATGCACTCAAATTAGACAAACTTTCTATGTAGAATGCTTAGAATTTTGTGTAGATTAATAATTTCCAACTTTCATCTATGTTTAAAATGTTGTTTGTGCATTTTTGTCCATATAGCATGCTAAAATGATTTAATTCATAACTAAATAACCATAGCTCGGTTTTAAATAATCTTTATATATAAATGGGGTAGAAAAATGCCTAGTTTAACATGGTGCACTCTTCTTGCATGTTTAACAACTCTAAAATTGTGTTTAGGGCAGAACAGTACCATAACCAAAATATGCACATGAGGATTTTTCTAGACTTGTTGCTCTGTTTTCCTTTTTTTGCACACTCAACCGCCGGGCCAAATCTCCTAGTGGGCCGCTGCACTGTGTTGCAATCCGGCTCACGTATGTTTTTTCCTTCTCTGGTTTTAGTATTTTTCTAGTGCATGCATAATTACAGGAATGCCACTCTTTTGTGTGTTTAATAACTAAATATGCATGCACTCAAATTAGACAAACTTTCTATGTAGAATGCTTAGAATTTTGTGTAGATTAATAATTTCCAACTTTCATCTATGTTTAAAATGTTGTTTGTGCATTTTTGTCCATATAGCATGCTAAAATGATTTAATTCATAACTAAATAACCATAGCTCGGTTTTAAATAATCTTTATATATAAATGGGGTAGAAAAATGCCTAGTTTAACATGGTGCACTCTTCTTGCATGTTTAACAACTCTAAAATTGTGTTTAGGGCAGAACAGTACCATAACCAAAATATGCACATGAGGATTTTTCTAGACTTGTTGCTTGTTGTTCCGGCCTCATTTAAACTTGCCTAGATAGGTAGTTTTCATTTGCTTCACCCTCTTGCCATGTTTAACAACATTTAAAATTGTTGGGTACATAAACAAGATCGAACTAAATAAGTCACATGGTGTTTCGTCAATATGCAACGGAGTTGCATATTGAGCTCCACTTAAGTTGTAGGGTTGTTTGTGCATTTTGCCATGCCATGCCTCATTAAACCGGACATGCATCATACTTGGTTGTGCTTCATGCCATGATTATGTGGTGGTTTTTTACTATGTTGTTTGCTTCTTTCCAGTGTTGCTTCTTCGGGTTGGTTCCGATAACGTCGCGTTTGTGAGGATTCGTTCGACTACGTCCACTTGTCTTCTTCATGGACTCGTTCTTCTTCCTTGCGGGATTTCAGGCAAGATGACCATACCCTCGAAATCACTTCTATCTTTGCTTGCTTAGTTGCTCGCTCTTTTGCTATGCCTATGCTGTGATACCTACCACTTGCTTATCATGCCTCCCATATTGCTGAACCAAGCCTCTAACCCACCTTGTCCTAGCAAACCGTTGTTTGGCTATGTTACCGCTTTGCTCAGCCCCTCTTATAGCATTGTTAGTTGCAGGTGAAGATTGAAGTTTGTTCCTTGTTGGAACATGGAGATGTTGTTCCTTGTTGGAACATGTTTACTTGTTGGGATATCACAATATCTCTTATTTAATTAATGCATCTATATACTGGTAAAGGGTGGAAGGCTCGGCCTTATGCCTGGTGTTTTGTTCCACTCTTGCCGCCCTAGTTTCCGTCATATCGGTGTTATGTTCCCGGATTTTGCGTTCCTTACGCGGTTGGGCTATTATGGGAACCGCTTGACAGTTCGCCTTGAGTAAAACTCCTCCAGCAATGCCCAACATTGGTTTTACCATTTGCCACGTAGCCTTTTCTTTTCCCTTGGGAGTCGCGCTCCTGAGGGTCATCATTATTTTAACCCCCCCTGGGCCAGTGCTCCTCTGAGTGTTGGTCCAAACTAGTCCTGTGTAGCGCCCCCTCGGGGAAACTCGAGGTTTGGTTTTATTTGTATGGAGAGCTCATCTGAGTGTGCCCTGAGAACGAGATATGTGCAGCTCCTATCGGGATTTGTCAGCACATTCGGGCGGTGTTGCTGGTCTAGTTTTACCCTGTCGAAATGTCTTGTAGAACCGGGATACCGAGTCTGATCGGAATGTCTCGGGAGGAGGTCTATTCCTTCGTTGACTGTGAGAGCTTGTGATAGGCTAAGTTGGGACACCCCTGCAGGGATTTGAACTTTCGAAAGCCGTGCCCACGGTTATGGGCAGATGGGAATTTGTTAATGTCCGGTTGTAGAAAACCTGAAGTTTCCTTAATTAAAATACATCAACCGCGTGTGTAACCATGATGGTCTCTTTCCGGCGGAGTCCGGGAAGTGAACACGGTGTTGGAGTTATGCTTGATGTAGGTTGTTATAGGATCACTTCTTGATCATACTTTTAGCGACCATGCTTTGCCTTCTCTTCTCGCTCTCTTTTGCGTATGTTAGCCACCATATATGCTAGTCGCTTGTTGCAGCTCCACCTCATACCTTTACCTTACCCATAAGCTTAAATATTCTTGATCGTGAGGGTGCGAGATTGCTGAGTCCCAGTGGCTCACAGATACTTCCAAACCAGCTTGCAGGTGCCGATGAGTCCGTGCATATGACGCAACCAAGCTCAGGAGGAGCTCAGTGAAGATCTTGTCCTTTGTGTTGTTTCGTTATAGTTGATCAGTAGTGGAGCCCAGTTGGGGTCGATCGGGGACCTTGTCGCATTTGGGGTTCTTCTTTTATTTTGGTTCTGTAGTCGGACCTTGATTGTATTTGGATGATGTAATGCTTTATTCATGTAATTGTGTGAAGTGGCGATTGTAAGCCAACTAGGTAACTTCTTCCCCTATTTTATTACATGGGTTGTGTGAAGATTACCTCACTTGCGACATTGCTTTCAATGCGGTTATGCCTCTAAGTCGTGCTTCGACACGTGGGAGATATAGCCGCATCGAGGGCGTTACAGGCTCCCTTCCCGCTCAATATTTGGGAAGAGGACCAGGGCCTCTATATTAGGACTAGCCACCATCAGGGGGAGGAGACAGCATCTGAGATCACTCTCTCACCCACACAAGTGAGCCACGCACAAGAACACCTCAACCTCAGGAGGCTGTTCTTCCCCTTGTATTGTTCATCATCTGCCCAAGAGGCAATCCACCACGACGACACAAGAGTAGGGTGTTACACCACAACGGTGGCCCGAACCAGTATAAATCCTGTCTCTTTTTGTGTTGCGAGTTCGTCGAGTTCGTCCATGAGATCTTAGCGAGCTAGGGCGTAGCTCGGTAGGAGGGAAAGACTTCATGCGCACCCCAGTGTTTGAACCTTAAGGGTTTGCCGGAACCCCACATCCAATAGCTCGAATGACCGTTTGCCGTCTTCTCCTTGGACGCCCATGGCAATCTGTTAGAGGACTCATCCACAACGGCCGAACGAACCAGTACATCTTCAAGATGAAGGGCAAGGAGTACGTCCTCCGTCCAATGTCGCCCAGTCAAGTGATCCCCGACAAGCAAGCCACCCATCGTGGAGATCATAGTGAGCGAGCGAGCCACCAAAAAGAGAGTGCGCGCCACAAGCCCAAATCGAACACCTCCACGATGAGCGAAAAGAAGAACTTAGTACTATTTGCCACCAAAAGTGAGATAAGAGGAGTGTGTGAGAACCCATCTAGTGTCCAACACTACGTCATGTGTGCAAGGACAATGCACCACAAACTAACACTTCTCACACTCTTCCCATAGTATTGTCTTCTCTTTTGCAGGAATTTCACGATGTTTTCCCCGACGAGCTACCTCCGGGACTACCTCCACTATGAGGCATTGAGCACTGCATCGACCTCATCCCCGGAGCACCGCTTTCGAACAAAGCTCCCTAACGCGTCAACCCCGAAGAAACCAAAGAAATACAAAGGTAAGTAAAACATCTCATAGACCATGGACATGTGCGTCAAAGTTTGAGCCCTTGTGCCTTCCCGATCATTCTTGTGCCAAAACAAGATGGTAGCTTTCGCATGTGCTCCGATTGTAGACCTATCAATGCTATCACCGTTCGCTATAGGTATCCCATTCCACGCCTTATGATATGCTTGACGAACTTTGTGGTGCCACTATCTTTTCTAAAATTGATCTTAAGAGTGGTTACTATCAAATCCGCATACAAGAGGGTGATGAATGGAAAACCACTTTCGAAACCAAGTTTGGCTTGTATGAGTGGTTAGTCATTCCTATGGGTCTATTGGAAGCACCAGGTACTTTTATGCGTCTTATGAATCATGTCTTTCGCCCTTACATTGGTATATTTGTTGTGGTCTACTTTGATGATATCCTTCTTTATAGAAAATCTCTTAAAGAACATGTCACCCATGTTCGAACCATTTTGCAAACTCTTCGAAAAGAGCATCTCTATGCTAATATGGAGAAATGCCTTTTTGGCGTTGACAAGCTCGTTTTCTTGGGTTTTGTTGTTTCCTCTAAGGGTGTTCATGTTGATGAGTCCAAGATCAATGCTATTAAGACTTGGCCACAACCAACCAATTTGCAACAAGTGCGTAGCTTTCTTGGCCTTGCGGGTTTCTATCGTCGATTTCTGAAGGATTTTAGCACCATTGCTTCGCCTTTGCATGCTTTGAGCAAGAAGAATGCGCCTTTTGTTTGGGGACCCTCCCAAGATACCGCTTTCAATGAGCTTAAGAATTTGCTTACTCATGCTCCCGTGGTTGCATTACCCAACTTTGACAAACCCTTTGATATTCATTGCGATGCTAGTGGTAATGGTATAGGAGGTGTGTTAACGCAAGAAAAGGGACACATAGCTTACTTTAGTGAGAAACTCTTTGGTGCGCAACTCAATTACCGCATCTATAATAAAGAGCTTTATGCTTTAGTCCGTGTTTTGCATGAATTGGAACACTATCTTCGCCCTCATGAGTTTATCATTCATACCGATCATGAAATGCTGAAGTATCTTAAGGGCCAAACCAAGTTGAACAAGCGTCATGCTGAATGGAGTGAATTTATTGAGTCCTTTACTTATGTCATCAAGTACATTAAAGGTAAAGGAAACATTATGGCGGATGCCCTTTCCCGCATATGCATGCTTGTTACTCAACTTGATTTGGATGTCATTGGCTTTGAGCATATGAAAGACTTGTATGAGCACGATCCTACCTTTTCTACTCCTTATGCCAAGTGTTTGAAGCATACCTCTTGAGAACGCTGTTACATCAAAGATGGATATCTTATGAGAGCTAACAAACTTTGCATCCCCGAGTCTTCTCTTTGTTTGATGATTTTGCAGGAATCTCATGGAGGAGGCTTAATGGGCCATTTTGGACGCGACAAGATGTTCTCTACGCTCTCAAAGAACTACTATTCGCCCAAGATGTTTCGTGACGTCAATCGCTTCACCAACCGATGCTCTACATGTCGCAAAGCTAGGTCCAAAGCTCAATCTCATGGCCTTTATATGCCTCTACCAATTCCATATCAACCATGGGAAGACATTAGCATGGACTTTGTACTTGGTTTGCCTAGGACTTGAAATGGGAAGGATTTGGTATTTGTCGTTGTGGACCGTTTCTCAAAAATGGCACATTTCATCCCTTGCAACAAGATAGACGATGCTTCACATGTTGCTACTCTCTTTTGTAGGGACATATTGCGTCTACACGGAGTGCCAAAGACGATCATCTCGGACCGCGATGTCAAGTTCCTTAGCTACTTTTGGAAGACCCTATGCGCCAAGATTGGAATCAAGCTACTTTTCTCCACGGTGTATCATCCACGAACCGACGGCCAAACGGAAGTTACCAACCGGACACTCTCCGCTCTACTTCGTATACTCATCAAGAAGAACATCATGGAGTGGGAGGAGTGCCTACCAACCGCTGAGTTCGCCTACAACCGAGCACGACACTCAACAACCGGCAAGTCCCCATTCGAGGTTGTCTACGGATTCAACCCTTTGTCCCCTTTGGACATTCTCCCTCTACCACTCCAAGAGCGCATCAATTTGGATGCAAGTGCGTGTGTGACACATCTCAAGAAGGTGCATGAAGATACAAGAAACACCATCAAGTGCCAAGTTAAACGCCTTGCGACCAAGCTCAACTTCAACAAGCAACCTATGGTCTTCAACATTGGTGATCTCGTGTGGCTACACCTTCGCAAGGACCGCTTTCCACAAGAACGCAAGTCCAAGCTTCGACCACGAGCGGATGGACCCTTCAAGGTGCTTGCATGCTACAATGACAACGCCTACAAGATAGACATTCCACGCAACAAGTACTCCGTGAGCGACATCTTCAACGTCAAAGATCTCTCTCCCTTCCATGGTGATGAAGAATTTTATCCGAGGATGGATCTTCCCCAAGGGAGGGGAGATGATGCGGAGCATCCCAAGGTCACCCCCATGGACCTACCATCGCCTCACCAAGTGCCTAGCGGACCCATGACACGAGCACGTGCAAGAGCTCTCGAAACCGAGGTGACATGACTCCTCTCAGATTTCCACTTCGATGCACATGAGACATGGCTACTACCTCATATGGACACATTGTGCATACTCAGGTATCATGGAGAAGCTAAGGAGCAAGGAGAAGAAGAAGAGGAAGATGGACGTTAAGACGGAGACGAAGAAGAAGAGCTGCTCAAAGTGTCTAGGCTCCGGACGACCGACGAACCCCGGACGTCCAATCACCTCCAGGCTCCGGACGTCCGTCCTCCTCCGGACGACCGACACTTCCACACCAGAGCCAAAACAGACGGACATCCGACGCCCTCTGGACGACCGACGCTCCTCGGACGACCGGCCCCGACCTGATGTCCGACCAAAGACCACCCGAACCAAATCTACGGACGTCCTCAGGCAGCGGACGTTCGGACCCTCGCGAGCCTCCGAACGACTGGTGACTCCCGGACGTCCGACGCCTGTGCACCATTTCGTGTTGGGCCGCAGCCCATGTGCCCCTTCACTCCCTCTTTTGCACTAAGACTATATATACCCCACCTCGTCCAACTTTCTAGGGTTAGCAAAGGATTAGCTCATATTTCGTGTGAGAGCTTTGCTCATCCACTTGGTTACCTTCTCCTCGGATATTCGAGCCTCCTAGGGAGAAGATCCCCCAAGTGGAATCAAGACTCCTCTTTACGGAAGAACATCAAGACCTCCTCACGGAGAAGACCATTACCCCTGTATCGTCCTTAGTTGATCGTGTATCGTGTGAACTCAATGTATCCGAGGATCTAGCACATGTGTGACTTTCTTGTGTTGGTTTAGTGATTCTCTGGTGTTTCCCTTGTGTTTTCCCTCTTTTTTCCCTCATGTTCTTCATGTTCATCGCGGGATCCGCTCCTTTCGTGAAATATCAGGCGATTAGGGTTCTACCGTACATCAACATGTGTGACTATTTATTGTTCGTTTAGTGTTTCTCTCGTGTTTCCCTCTTGTTTTCCATCGTTTCCCTCCTGGTGTTCTTCGTGTTCCTCGCAGGATCCGCTCCTTTTGTGAAATATCGGCCGATTAGGGTTCTACCCTACATCATCTTGGTATCTAGAGCCACGTTGATCACGATTTCGGAGCCTCCCTGTTGTGTTGCTAGCCTAGTTTTTGTTGATTTCGTCCCTAATTCGAAAATTCCCCACAAAAATAGCCCCAATTGTTTTTTTGTGATTTGTTGGTGTGTTAAAATTTTGTTTGATTTGATCCGTGGATTTGCCTTACCCTGAGTGGACGTACCTTTTCCCACTTGTCTCCACCCTTTCCATCCACAAAATCGCCCAGATTCGACGAATTTCGACCTCTCCACCTCGTACACGTGTTGTTCTTCCCGTGCCTGAAAATCGCCCAGGCACCGGACGTCCGACGACCGAACGACCGGCCCGGCCCGGACGTCCGACGATCGCTGACGAAACTGAATTTTTTCCAGTCTAGTCACCACCACCGCCCCACATTTCCGCATAGGTCCCAACCACCTATACACCATCACCACTCCCGCATACCACCACCATTGCTTACCCATTTCGCACTCCGACACGTGTTGCCACTTCGAGCTTTGATAATTTGAGTTGCGGTTCCGTGTCCTTTTGTGTTTCGGCTATCTAGGCACGGTTCAACATCAACATCACCGCCGCTCATCTTTGTCATGGACGCATCATCAACAACGACCACCTCGACTACATCTTGGTATTCCTGCCACCATTTTTACACCTTACCGTAAGCACGAATGGTAGCCTCGTCTTGGTATTGAACATATCACTCTTGCCATTACATTGATAGCCATCATAGCCTTACTCCTTTGCGTCGCGTACCCATCGAGACTAGATTTTGAGTATTGCTAGCAATGAGACTTGTGCACATTAGTGATCATACTTCCCATAGCATACATACATCATTGTTGTCTTGGTATCATCTCTTGTGTCACAAGGTTGTCATCGCATACACAATTGCTATCTTGGTTCGTGAAGCATTGCATGAGAAAAGAGCTCAAACAACAAAGAGCCAAACAAGCTTTTAAGCAAAAGGGAAAGATAAGCAAAGAGCTTTTAAGCAAGAACCATAGCATCATACAACATTAAGATTGTCATATTAGATCATCTAGGATCATATCATAGAAACACCTTCCATAGAGCATACTTGGGATAGGAGTCATTGCATTTTTGCTTAGTAGGTTGTGCACAAGTCTTTGTATCCGCCTATTGTGCAATCGTGCTAGCGTCTCTCTAGTATTGTGCAACAAGAGCATTTTTGTGGATTCCACATTTTGGCACACCCTTGGTTGCACGACCCCGCTTATCTTTTTGCATGTGTGTTTTTGTGTACCTTATATTGCTAGGTCTACTTGTTGCATTGCAATCTTGCGAATCTTTTCCAACATTATTGAAGCTCACTTACAATTGCATCAAATTTTGTGCCACCATCCTAACAAAGCTCCACCATTAGCTTTTACTTGTGTAGGTGTGAGAAACCGACAAGAACTAGTACCAATTGTGCTATTTCCTTGTCCTACATTGGAGTGATCATTGATCCACTTTCAACTTCGGTCAAGGTACATTTGGTATTCGTTCTTCTCTTTCTACCACTCACATTTTTTTCTCTAGGAATGATGGATAGGCCTAGTAATTCTACCAACCCACTCTTCATTGAGCACGACGACGACATGAACTCCTACGTCACCAAGAACCACCTCTTTGGTGCACAAGGTGCTTTGCATCAAGAGCAACAAGCAATGAGTGAACGCATCGACAACCTCACCGCCGACTTGCGACTCTCCGAGCAACGTACAATGGTCTACTTCGACCACAAGCTCGATGATCACAAGCAAGAGAACGATGCAAGAATGGACGAGATTCACACTTTGTTGCTCAACCGCTCTTCCTCCACTTCGTCCTCGTCAAGACGGACCCGCTCAGGTCGACACTCCGACTTCACCCTCTCCGGCTCAAGTACACCGACATCGAACACTCTTCTCCATGCCGCGCCCAATGATCGTCAAGCAAGATTCAATCCTCTACGCGACACCGACTCTCAAGAGCACCGACATCGTCAAACCCAAGTGGCTTTTGCGCTAGCACGAGAACGGCAACAACAACGCCGACATGAAGAGGAAGAGCAAGCGCGTTTACACCAAGATGCACAAGATGCCGAGGCACAATGCCAAGAACAACAACTCCGTGGAGCTCAAGCACTTTAGGCGCAACGTGCCCTCCAAGATTCAAGTCGAGCCATAGCCAACCGAGGCCGAAAAGCTTGTGAACATGAAGAAGCACTTCACGAAGAAGTTCACAAACGAAGATATCAAGTTCGTGTGCATCGTCAAGTTCCTCAAGTTCGTCCTCGAGTTTGACAAGCCCCTCCACAAGCTCCTCAAGAACCCCAAGGACATCACCAAGAGCATGGAGACAATGGGAATCCTCCATGACAAGAGCAACATGAGGTTAACAACCCTCCTCGCCAAGAGCAACACGAGTTGGACAATCATCAACAACATGGGCGTCATCATCCCCGACCCCAACACAATGAAGAGCAAAGCTACGGCAAGCTAAAATTCACAATGCCCAAGTTCAATGGAAGCAACGATCCTGAAGAGTACCTTTCATGGGCATTGAAGGTCGACAAAATCTTCCGTTTGCACAACTATGACGAAGAGAAGAAGATCACGAGGCATTCCTTGAGTTCCAAGACTATGTCATCATTTGGTGGTAACAAGTCATCGAACGCCGTAAGGAAAGAGGTGAACTACCCATCAGAACTTGGGCGCAAATGAAGGATGTCATGAGAGTACTCTTCGTGTCTACCTACTACAACCACGACCGCTTCAAGAAACTTCAACTACTCAAGCAAGGAACCAAAAGCATTGAAGAGTACTACAGGGAGATGGAGATCGCCATGATAAGATCCAATGTTACGGAAGATGATGAGCAAACAATGGCACGTTTCTTCAATGGACTCAACCATTCTATCAAGAAGGCCGCTGACTTCCAACCATACCCGAATCTCATCGAGCTAGTGCATCAAGCTACCAAAGCGGAACATCAAGTGCAAGACGATTACAAGTATGTCAAGTTCTCATCCAAGTCATACGGCTTCTCCAATACCAAAGCTTCAATGACTCCAACACTATTTACCAAACCTTCTACAAGCAACATCGACAAGTCGAGTTCCAAGAAAGCTTCGTCAACTCTAAGTCATCCTCCTACTACAAGGAACTTCAAGTCAAGAGCTTCATCATCATCAACCCCCACCGATGAGACCATCAAGACAAGTTCCTTCAAATGCTTCACATGCGGAGGCCAAGGCCACAAGTCCTATGAGTGCACCAACAAGCGGACCATGATCCTCAATGACGACGGCACTTATGACACTATGAGTGAAGGAGAAATGGACGCCCTCGAGCAAGTCGCCATGCACCGGCAAGTGAACGATGTAGAAGAACAAGTCTTTTGCGATGAAGATTCAAGTCCCGCCCTTGTTGTCTCCAAAGTCTCGACTCTCCAACATCACCAAGAAGAAGACCAGAGATGCCATATCCTTTATACCAAGGCAGGCATCAATGGAAAATCCATCAAGGTCATCATCGATGGAGGGAGTTGTCATAGCCTCGCAAGTGAAGAACTTTGATCCAAGCTCCAATTGCCCAAGACGAAGAACCCACATCCCTAAAAAGTTCAATGGCTTAGCGACTCCGGCACTATCTGTCAGATTTCGAGTTCCGGCAGACCCTTGAGGTTCGAACACTGGGGTGCGCACGGAGATTTCGCCTTCTACCTACCTGCACCCCTCCGCCATGCTAGGATCAAAACTATGGGAAGAATAGCACAAGAGACACAGGGTTTATACTGGTTCGGGCCACCGTTGTGGTGTAATACCCTACTCCAGTGTGTGGTGTGGTGGATTGCCTCTTGGGCTGATGATGGTGAACAATACAAGGAAGAATAGCCTCGCGAGGGTCTGTTCTTGGCTGGGGCGATGAGCTGCTGGGAGGAGTTCAGCCACCTTTCTCTCTCTCTCTCTCTCTCTGCTTCTAACCTCTCTAACGAGCCTCTTCCTTCCTACCTCCCAACCCCCTTGCTCTGTGGGTGGATGGTCCTATTTATAGAGGCCCTGGTCCTCTTCTCAAATATCGAGCGGGAAGGGAGCCAACAATGGCGGGCTAATTTGAAAGGGGACAGCAGGTATCAGCTATCCTGACAAAAGTAGTCTTCGCCTGCGCAAAGCTCTAGCGATGACGCCGTCTTGGGCTCCACGGTGACCTCCGTCTCGTAGTCCTCCTGGTCTTGGTCTCGTTGCACCAAAATGGCAACCTTTGCCTGATGCCTCGGTACTCCACGACTGAACTTGCCCCTTTGCACCAAAGAGGAAAGGAGGACGCTGCGCGGGCTGGCACCCGCTTGGCACCCTGAGTCATCATGGCTTGCGTCACGGGCACCTCGCGAGGCACCAAGCCTTGATCTCTCCGCCTCCTCGTGAGCCTGCCTGATGAGGCCGTGCCTGATGAGGCTCCGCGTGTCCGCCCCGCGAGGCTCGGCCCCTCGCGAGGGTCTTGAGTTTGTGTTGGTGAAGATGGGCCGTGCTGGGCCCCCCTTTGAGCCACACCGCAGGCCGCAGGAAGGCAAGTCTGGGGACCCCCGTTCCCAGAACGCCGACAGTAGCCCCCGGGCCCAAGGCGCGCCCGGACTTGGCCGTGCAGGGAGGCGGAAGGGCAAGAGTGAAGCGCCGCGGGCCCTAACAGCCTGCGGCCTTGGGCGCCGCGTGGCGGTTGATTGGACGTGGGCATCTCCACTTCCCCATGGCGCCTCGGCAACTGCACGGATTGGACAAGTCCCTGCATGCAAAGCGGGTCATAATTACCTCCGATCGTGGGGGCCATTGGTTGGCCATCGCCAGCCATAAGTATGGACCGGCGCGCACCCTTCCAGTTCATCCCCCCTTGCTTCTCCTCTTTCTACATGGCCCCGTCAAGGAGGTTCTCGGCCGCCGAGAAGGGGAAGGCTTGCCGGGTTGAGCCCGCCTCTCCCCCACCAAAGCGCGGCCGAGGGCGCCCTCGCAAGCATCCTGTGGCCACCGCGGTGGCTCCCCGCGGCCGGGGAGGCGATCTCCAGCACAACGACAAGCGGATTGCTGCAGCCGGGGGGCGCGCTCCGGCTGCGCGTCCCCCCAGGCCACGCGTTCATGCTACTGAAGTGCTGCCGGAGTTCGTCGTGTGGTCGGCGGAGCCGACTAGCACCCGGCTTCCGCTTCCTTGCTTCCTCCTCGGCGAGCTCCCGGCCGACGCCCCAGGCAGCCTCTGGCTCCAGGCCGATGGCTGCTGCAGCCGGGCCTCATCGGTCTCTCTGGAGGTCTCTGCGGCCGAGAGCCTATCCCTGGCCCGCGGTTGGCAGACGTTTGCCCGCGCGTGTGGCCTGAGCCGTCGGTGCACCCTACACTTCAAGTTCGACGGCGATGCCACCCTCTACGTGAGGGTGTTTGGAGAAGATGGTCGCCGCGCGGGGTGTTTCCCCGAGGATGACGACCGCGGCTGGGAACCCAGCTTCGGCGATGATGGAGGGAGCAGCGCTCGCGCGGCTGGCGGCGTTCGGGGTTCCTCAAGCTTCTCCGGTTCTTCTTCAGGCGGTGACTCCTCTAGCGGTGGCCGCGACCAGCCTCCACGCCGTCGTATCTGCTTGGGGGGTGGCAACGTGTTTGCCCGCCGTCGCGCCCTGGTGAAGCGCGAGAGGGAGTCCGCCTGAGCTCCGGAGGCAGCTCGGGCCTTCTCTGCGGGCCGGTGTGAGGCGAGCCGCGCCGGATTTGTTCTTCCTTTTCCCTTTTTCCTGCATAACAAATACAATAGTGCGGAGCCCTGCGGGGGCGTGTTTGGGTTATTGCTGTTAATCGTTTTGCTTTCGTTACCGTACCTTCCGGCTATGTGCCCGAGCGTCGATAGTTCCCGGCCCCGGCCATGGGGGGGGGGACCGACCCAGGCCCTGTGTTTGTGTCGCGGTGCCCGAGGGGCACGGACTAGAGGGGTGCTCCTGCAAGGGGCCTAGGTCATGGACCCTTTGAATGACTAGGATAGGAACATTCGCAAGGGCGCTCAGCTCCCCCCCTCGCGAGGCCTTGCGCAAGAGAAATCGAGGCAGGAGAGCGAAAGGCCGAAGAACCGCAAGCCAAAGACGGCAACAACTTCAATAAAACTTCAAATGAGAAGGAACAAGCCAACTACGGAAAGCAAATGAAAAGCCGCATCCGGCACCTAATATAGTCTTCGACGTCTTCTCACCAGCGCAGAGCTAAGTGCTGCCACTGGGCGTGGGAGGGAGCCCAGGGCCTGAGGCCGACGCTCCTGAGACTCCGGGGCGTGTACAGCCCCAACTCATTATTACGTGAATTACGTGAGAGTGTCACAGGCGGCGAGCTTCACAGGCATTGGCCTTCTTCACAGGCTCCGGGCCTTTTCCAAAACGCGACAGCTTCACAGGCACTCTGTCACACCCTAGCTAGACCATGCATTAGAGTGTGCATCATGTTTACTTTCATCAGAAACTTGAAATGGGGAAGGCAGAACCCCTAGCACCCCCCCTGAAATCAACTAGGGTTTACTAAAAATAAATTCAATGAACCTGAAATGCCCTTCTAAAATGCTCACCCTCTTTGCCATGGGTTAGAACCTTTGGGAAAATAGGTGCACATTTTTCTGGGTCAACAGAAGGTCACTGATTTAATTCATAAATATTTGTATCTGGGCATTTAAATGCTATTAAATAATTCAAATGCTCAAATAATGTTGGAACTATTTTTGGGCTACTGAAATAATTCAGCAAGTGTCCATGAATATTTTCAGGATTTTATAAAATGATTTAGTATTTAAACTAAATCAAAACAAAATAACATAAATAGAAAACAGAAATAAATAAAAGAGGGAAAGGCCACTGGGCCACTTACCTGGACCTACCTGGCCCAACTCCAGCTGGCGGCCCAGCCCACCACCGCTGCCCCCTGTCGTCTCCCTCCTCGGACAGAAGGACAGGGGCGTGTGCTCGACGCCCGCCGGCACACGCGCGCGCCACCTCCACCCTGCCTGGCCACCTCCTGCTTCCCGACCCCTCTAGACGAGCGCCACGCAGCCCCTGGAACCCCTCTCGCTCACTCTCTCGTCCCCATTCTCTCCTCTGGCTCCCTCTCTCTTCCACCGAGCGGAGCTCGTCGCCGCCGTACGCCGTAGACGCAGCCCCCGTGCTCCCCTCACCCTCCCGCCGAGTCCAGAAGCACCCCCGAAGCCTCCTCGTCCTCCCAATCGAGCTAGAAGACGCTGGGAGTCCCTGTTTCATCGCCGTCGTGGTCATCTTCAACCTCGGGCACCCGAGCTCCTCGCTGTCGATTCGCGCCGTCAAGGACGTCCCCGAGCCCGCTAGCCATCCCTACGGCACCGCTGTGAGCTCCCGATCCTTTCCCCCTTAGCCACGCCGTCGTTTTCGCCCCGTAGCTGCTGCCCCGCGAGCACCCGAAGCTCGCCGCCGCTGAGCCTCGACGCCGTCGTGGCTAGAGCCACGGTAGCTCAAAGCCGAGCCCACCGCTGTGCTCAGCACGCTTCCAGGAGCAGGGCGCACCCACCCGTTCGACCTGCTGTGCCCCCTAGTGCCAACCCCGACCTTGCCCGAACTCCGGCCGCCGCCGAGGTCGACGCCGTGCTCAGCTCCGGCCACCTCGCGGCCTCCCGTCCGTTCCTTTGGATGCGGACGAGCAAGAGCTCCTCCCTAGTGCCCCCAGCGCGCCAAACCATCGCCTGTAGCGCAATCCCGACGCGGACGTCGCCGCGATCTGAGGTCGCCGACGGCTAAACGCCGGTAGCTGACGTGGCCGTCATTAGCGGCTAATTATCCCACTAACCAACCCCTCTAGAGCCACTGCCATGTGGGCCCTAGTGCCTAATTAGTTAGTTAACTACTCTGTTAGATTAGCACCGGTCTCAGGAGGGCCCCACCTGTCATTTTGACTTTCCACGTCACCGTTGACCTGGTCCCACACGTCAGCCACAGAAACCAACTAGGGTCACTGACCAGTGGACCCCACTGGTCGGGTTTGACCTGGACCGTGCCTTTGACTTGCTGACGTCATGCTGACGCAAGACTGACGCAGTAACTCTTTTCTGGTTTTAATTTTATATAGAAAATTCCAGAAAATTGCCTAAACTTCAAAAATTCATAGAAATTCAACCATAACTCCAAATGAGACAAATTATATATGAAAAATTATCAGAAAAATTCAGTCTATCCATCTGTAATGGTTTCATGCATGACAAAACAAGTTTACCCTACTGTTTAAGCAGAATAAGGAAATGACCTATAAATGCAATAATTAATGAGCTAATATTTGAATCTTGGATACAAATGAGTTCACCCCTTTCTGTTTTAGCTTGCATTAGGCCAAAACACATTCATATTACCATGTCATAGCATGCATCATATTGTTGCATATCGTCATGTATTGATTGAGCTCGGTTGTGTTCTTCGTGGTAGGTTCTGCCTCCGAGGATATTCACGAGTATCCAACTGAAGGGCAGTATCCCGTTACCACTCCATCAGGCAAGCAACCATTATTCATTCCGATACGACCCATGTTCTCACTCCTGCTCTTGTTTACTGCATTAAGACAACACGATTCAAACTGTTGTGTGCTACGGTAGTTGAACCCTTATCCTCTGCATGACCTGTCATTGCCACAGTAACTAGATGAAACCCACTAGCATGTGTAGGAGTTGATTGAGCCATGTTTTGTGATTCCTACCTTGTTATGCCTGCTATGCTTAGAGTTGTGTCAGGTCTGGTTCATCTGGGTGATGGGCTAGAGTGAAATGCTTGTGTCGGTAAATTGTGGGATGTGTTGAACATGTTTTGGTAAAGGTATCGATGAGAGGCCATGTAGGAGTACATGGTGGGTTGTTTCATTGAGGCCGTCCCTAAGAACTGAGTTCTGTATGCGTGATTTAAGATTCAGCTACTACCACACATTGGGCCCTGAAATATGACCCCGCTCGACTTACTGACCCCTCTCGCCTCAGTCCAGGAGTTGCAACTAGTTTCTGGTGTTTGTAGGATATGTGTTGGCGGCCGTGCATAGTGCTGACCCTAGGGGTGGGCTATGTTGCGGTAGATACACCGTGGCACGGTGTACCGAGTCACCCGTTTGGTGTCTCGAGAACCCTGTTCACATCATTCGGGGCCGTTGAGGACACCCCGGCCGGATTTCCTTGCGGATGGAACCTGAATAGGCGATGACCCTGGACTAGAGACTTGTGAGGTTAGTCAGGTCGTGGTCTACACCCACGCCGGTTTTCGCTTGAAGTCTGCCGAGCACATTTCGTGTGCAGACGCTAAGTGGTGGAAACATGTGTGACGAAGTACACCCCTGCAGGGTATAAAACTATTCGAATAGCCGCATCCGCGGTAAAGGACTACTTGGTTGCCTATACAGTTCATAGACAAGTTAATGGATACTACTAAAAGACTCAAGATAAGTGTGAGTACCGAGGATGGCCCTCTCGCAGGATACGAGGGAGGATCCACGGTGGAGTATTGTGTTGGTGAGTAGTGGACTCGTGTGCAAAAACTATTTTACTAAAAGGTTCCGTAGGATAGCTTAGCCAAGAGTCAAAGCTGGCTTGCTGCATAAACCCCACCACCTTCTTGAGAATGAGCATGTATAGTAGGTTCTGATGTAAGACTTGCTGAGTACCTTTGTACTCATGTTTGCTTATTTATTGTTTTTAGACGACAACACTGCCCTCTCCGATGGGTTTTACGTAGACCTTGACGTCGACGAGTGACTAGCCACCCAGGTGGTGATCCAGGCCATGGAGGGGCCTATGTAGATAGACAGGCTTCGAGAAGCCTTCTTTCTTTCTAGAGTCTGTACTCAGACTAGTTGCTTCCGCATGTGCTTGTATGACTATATGACTTGAGTGTCGGGTCATGTGACCCCTATCTGTATGAATATGTTATGTATGGCTCCCTGGAGCCTTTAAATAAAGTACTTGAGTTGTAGAGTTTTGTTGTGATGCCATGTTGTATGTACTCATATCAGGCATATTGTGTGTATGATTGAAATGCTTGGTATGAGTGGGATCCGACAATCTAGTTGTTTGTCCTTCACAGCCTTTCTTATGGGGAAATGTAGTCTAGTGTTCCTCGATCCATAGTAGTCCGCTACAGCCCGGTTCACCGGAGTCCTGTTAGCCCAGCACTACTGTTCAGGACACTTGACTGGCCAGCATGTGTTTCACTTCGTCCCTATGTCTGTCCCTTCGGGGAAATGTCACGCGGTGATCTCCGGAGTCCTGTCTAGCCTGCTACAGCCCGGGATCCCCGGAGTCCTGTTAGCCCAGTGCTACAGTCCGGAATCACTCGTTGATGACCGACATGTTCGATGTGATTCATGTATGCCTATCTCCATAGGTCTGTGCCGCTTTGGGTTCACGACTAGCCATGTCGGCCCGGGTTCTCGGTCATATGGATGCTAGCGACATTGTCATATACGCGAGCCAAAAGGCGCAAACGGTCCCGGGCCATGGTAAGGCGACACCCGTGGGATACCGTGCGTGAGGCCACAAAGTGATATGAGGTGTTACCGGCTAGATCGATGTGGCTTAGAATCGGGGTCCTGACAGCGTTGGCATCAGAGCCGGACTGCCTGTAGGTTCGTTGAACCAAACTGGTTGATGTCGAGTCTAGAAATGCTTTAGTTATATGTAAGGGAATTGATTGTGGGAGGGAAAGTAAGGTTCTTTTACTCCTTTACCCTATGCCTCTGATCTGAGTCATTCTCTTCTCATTCAACGTGGGTTAAGGACTAGGCTCTCTTCTTCTATCAGGTTCACGTGTTACTAATCCGTAGTAGTTTATAGGATTATTGCTACGAGTTCCAGTCCAGTTTCTACTATTTTAGAATGTTGCTATTTGAACCAGAACCTTGATATGATGCTGTTGAGCGGTATTGTGAACTGTTGTGGATGTCTCAAATCTTTTCTGAGCATTTACAGCCGTTATGCTGTCCAATTTTCCCTAGGAATTCTGATGTCTTTGTCTTGTGGTTGTGCTTTTAGATGGCCAACCGTTCTCAAAATCAAGTGGTTCGCCTGACCAGGTGCCTCGACGTGCCTGGTCATACTGCTATGTTAGTCCGGGTCATGATCGAGACAGGATACCGTTGGTATCCCGAATACACTGTTGAAGAGCAGTTCCGCGACTTTAATCAAAGCCAGTATTTTTGCACCGTCAGGATATTTCCTTCCTATCCTGGATCTACCGAGCCCCTTCACTGTTCCTATGGACTCGGGGTTACCGTTGAGATGGTTGTGCAGGATGCTGCCTACTCCATGATGACCATCTTGCGAGTCCGGACTGGCCTGCTTCGGAACACTGACTTCTGTTACATGCCAGCTTCACTTCCGGGAGCGCAAGGGTATCTTCAGGCTATCTATGCTGACTCCACTCAGGAGGACTCATTAACTCGTACCACCGCTGAGATGCTCAAAGATAAGGACCGAGAGAATCGGGCCTTGAGGTTGGAGCTTTTTAATACTCGTGCTGATCATTGGGCCACATTGACTCGGTTTGCACCCACGGTGCAAGCTGGATGTATGGATACCAGGGATCTGTATCCTGTGAGATCAGCTCTGCCAGACATGGTGGATTGGCATGATGTGGGAGGCATCACCCCACCCCATGGTCCCCGCAGGCCACCGTTTGTTGGTCCAAGACCTCATCCTAGCCCCTATGGTCCACAGGCTCCTCAGGACCGTCTGTTTCCGGATGATCACGTTGAACTTCCAGGCTATGGAGGTGACTTATATGAGGACTACTACGGAGCTATCTGAGTTAGTAGTAGTACCACTAGTATTGTAGTAGTTGTATCTCCACTGTCCTGCGTGACTTGTGGAATATGACTTGGCGTGTAATCGATTCCGGAGGTGTAGACAAATAATGTATAGGGACTCGGAATGCCTCCGATGAGATGTAACGTCTACCTTCATAGTTGTACTGTAGCATGGGCTTGTACTAAACTATGTATGACGAGTATGACCGTTGGTGTATATATGGCAGTTTTATATTACCATGGCATACGAATGAGCATCTCTGCATTCCGTGTTATCCTTTACATTCTGCACTTCCTTGTTAAGTTTGAGCCATCCTTGTCTAAACCGTTGTCTTGTTTCCTCCTAGGATGGTCAACACCCGCGGCAACCCTGCTGTTCCGGAGCGGGGGGAAGCCAGTGCAGCTAGAGGTGAAAATCTGCCTCACCCGCCTTCTCTGGCCGAAGTGATGCTGGAGGCGGAAAGAAACAAGCGTGAGACCAACCGCCTCCTGGAGCGGATTGAGCAGAACACTGCACGCCACCCACGAAATGACTTGGTGTCAATCAACGACTTTATCAAGCTGTACCCACCAAAGTTTAACCATTCTGTCGAGCCCCTCGACGTGGATGATTGGCTTCGCAGCATCACCCACAAGCTACGTTCTGCCAATGTAGCCGAAGCCGATAAGGTTACTTATGCTTCCTACCATCTCGAAGGCCCTGCTAGCCATTGGTGGGAAAACTTCGAAGCTATGCGCCTAGTCGGTCAAGTCACTACTTGGGCTGAGTTCAGTGAGGCTTTCCGTGAGCATCACATTCCGGAAGGTCTCATGGATCGCAAGAGGGAGGAGTTCTGCAACTTCACCCAAGGAAGGCTGATTGTGGATGCATATAGCCGAGAATTTGGGAACTTGGCACGCTATGCTCCTGAAGAGGTTTCTACTGACGCCAAGAAGCAGGCAAGGTTCCGCAAGGGACTTAGCCCTGAGCTTCGCCGCGATCTCCATCTGCACGAGTGCACATCCTTTCAGAAGTTGGTCAATAAAGATATCAGTGCTGAGACAGGCCAGACTGATTATGACGCTTCACGCAAGCACTCCCGTGATTTTGGGTCTTCATCCGGATCTGGAGCTCAGAAGCGCCGGGTGTGGATTCCAAGCACGGCACTGCCACCCAGATTCACCCCGAGGCCATCCTTTGAGGCGCCTCGTCCCAACAAGCAATTCGCACCGCCCAAGCCCTATGGTGGTCCCGCTGCTAATGCTGCTCCACGCCCCACTGTGGTAACATGCTTCAAGTGTGGAGAACCGGGTCACTATAGTCGGGAGTGTCCCCAGAACAACCCCAATCAAGCTGGAAAGTCCGTTGGCCGTGGTAAGCTCGTGGGAAAGACTTTCTACGCCAAGTCGGACACCACTGCATGTGGCCATGTCAATTATGTTTCAGCCGAAGAGGCTCATGAGGATCCCAACGTCGTCCTTGGTACGCTCCTTGTTAACTTCCATCCGGCATCTGTTCTTTTCGATACTGGAGCATCTCATTCATTCATATCTGAGAATTATGCTCGGTTGCATAACACGACATTCTGTGACATGCCCACTTCCATGGTAATTCAAACTCCGGGTTCCAAATGGCAAACTTCTACGATAAGCCATGGGAACGAAATTCTTGTCGATAGGCTTGCATTCCTTGCATCTTTAATAGCTCTCAAGTCCTCCGACATAAACATCATCTTGGGTATGGACTGGATGTCGGCTCATTATGCCAGGATCGATTGTGCCACTAGAACCGTTCAACTTACTCACCCCTCGGGCAAGACAGTTAATGTCTTAACTCGAGTGGCCAAGCGCCAACTTTACTCCCTCAATGCCAACCCTCTTCCAGACCTTGAGGTCGTTCCGGTAGTCCGAGACTTTCCGGATGTTTTTCTAGAAGAACTGCCAGGTGTTCCACCTGACAGGGATGTCGAGTTTGTGATAAACCTTGTTCCGGGAACCGTTCCAATTTCTAGAAGACCCTACAAGATGGCACCCTTAGAACTAGCCGAGCTTAAGAACCAACTCGATGAGTCCTTGAACAAGGGGTTCATCCGTCCTAGCTCCTCTCCTTGGGCTTGCCCCGTCCTCTTCGTCAAGAAGAAGGACGGAACGGATCGAATGGTTGTGGATTACCGACCTGTTAATCTGGTCACCATCAAGAACAAATACCCGCTTCCCAGGATCAACGACCTGTATGATCAGCTCGCTGGATCCTCAGTCTTCTCCAAGATGGATTTGCGATTGGGCTACCATCAAATCAAAATCAGAAACGGGGGCATTCCCAAAATGGCCTTTGTTACTCGTTATGGCCAATACGAGTACACTGTCATGTCCTTCGGTTTAACCAATGCCCCGGCCACCTTCTCCCGGTTAATGAACTCAGTGTTCATGGAGTACTTGGACAAATTCGTCGTAGTATACCTCGATGACATACTCATCTACTCCAAGAATGAAGAGGAACATGCCGAACATCTAAGGCTGGTATTGATGAAACTTCGAGAGCATCGCCTTTATGCCAAATTCTCCAAGTGTGAATTTTGGTTGTCAGAAGTGACCTATCTAGGCCATGTAATCTCTGGTAAGGGTATTGCTGTCAATCCCGAGAGAGTTCAAGCCGTCCTTGATTAGACTCCACCTGAAACGGTCAAGCAAGTTCGGAGTTTCCTTGGCCTAGCGAGCTATTGCCGCCGCTTCGTCGAGAATTTCTCCAAGGTTGCTAAACCTCTAACTGAACTCCTCAAGAAAGATAAAAAGTTCGAGTGGACTCCACAGTGCGAGTTCAGTTTCCAGGAACTGAAAAGATGCCTGACATCTGCTCCCGTACTGGTACCACCAGATTTCTCCAAGGACTTTATTATCTACTGCGACGCCTCGCGACAAGGACTAGGTTGCATACTCATGCAAGATCGTCAGGTAATTGCCTATGCTTCACGGCAATTACACCCACATGAGGAAAATTATCCCACACATGATCTAGAGCTTGCAGCTGTAGTCCATGCACTCAAAACCTGGCGACATTACCTTCTCGGTAATCGTTGCGAGATCTTCACCGATCACCAAAGTTTGAAATATATCTTCACCCAACCAGATTTGAATCTCAGGCAAAGACGTTGGGTCGAGTTGATCTCGGATTACGACTTAGGAATAACTTACACCCCCGACAAAGCCAATGTCATGGCTGATGCACTAAGTCGTAAGTCCTACTGTAACAACCTGATGTTACAACAAAGTCAACCACTTCTCCATGAGGAATTTCGTAAGCTTAACCTTCACATTGTTCCTCGAGGATTCCTATCTGCCCTGGTGGCGAAACCTACCCTTATGGATCAAATCATAGCTGCCCAAAAGCGTGATAAGGGCATATCCCGGATTAAGGAAAACATTGCTAGCGGAGTAGCTAAATGCTTTTCCATGGATGAACAAGGTGCCGTCTTCTTCGAGAACCGTCTGGTGGTTCCCAAGAAACAACATCTACGCTAGATGATCCTTAAGGAAGCTCATGAATCCCCTCTCACCATTCATCTCGGTAGTACTAAGATGTATCAAGATCTACGCCAGGGGTTTTGGTGGACTAGGATGAAGAGAGAAATCGCTCAATACATTGCTAATTGCGACGTTTGTCGTCGTGTTAAAGAAGAGCATCAACGGCCTGCTGGCACCCTTCAACCTTTGGCTATTCCTGAATGGAAATGGGATAAAATCAGTATGGATTTCATCACTAGGTTTCCCAGCACCAAGAGGGGGAATAATGCCATCTTCGTCGTGATCGACCGTCTATCCAAAGTAGCCCACTTTCTACCCGTTCAGGAGAGTATCACCGCTAGCCAGCTAGCTGACTTATACATCTCTCGAATAGTGTCTCTTCATGGTGTCCCATTGGAAATTAACTCAGACCGTGGAAGTCTCTTCACCTCTCGATTTTGGGAAAGTTTCCAAAATGCTATGGGAACTCATCTCTCCTTTAGCACCGCCTTCCATCCTCAATCAAGTGGTCAAGTAGAGCGAGTCAATCAAATTCTGGAAGATATGCTCCGAGCTTCTGTTATCTCATTCGGAATGAGTTGGGAGAAATGCCTTCCATTCGCGGAGTTTGCTTATAACAATAGTTATCAAGCTAGTTTGGGCAAAGCTCCCTTCAAAGTTCTCTATAGACGAAAATGTCGAACGCCTCTTAACTAGTCAAAAACCGGGGAAAGACAACTCTTTGGCCCGGATATGATTCAGGAAGCAGAAGAGCAGGTTCGCGTTATTCGTGAGAAATTGAAAACAGCCCAATCTTGCCAAAAGAGTCAATATGATCGTAAACATAAGCCTATGACATTTGAAATTGACAAGAAGGCTTATCTTCGGGTTACCCCATTAAAGGGAACCCATCGCTTCGGTATCAAAGGCAAATTGGCTCCTCGTTACATTGGACCCTTTCGCATTCTTGCCAAACGAGGAGAAGTTGCCTACCAATTGGAACTACCTCCGCATCTTTCCAGAGTTCACGATGTCTTCCACGTTTCGCAACTCAGGCGTTGCTTCGCGGATCCTATCCGTGGAGTGGACCACGAAACGCTTGATTTACAAGATAACTTTCTTATCGAGAATACCCCGTTCGTATCCTTGATCAAGCCGAGCGTACCACTCAACGTCATAATATCAAGTTTCTCAAGGTTCAATGGTCACACCATTCCGAGGAAGAAGCCACTTGGGAAAGGGAGGATCGTCTTCGACTCGAGTACCCCACCTTCTTTCCAGATGATCCTAAATCTCGGGACGAGATTCTATTGAGTGGGGGTGAGTTGTCACACCCTAGCTAGACCATGCATTAGAGTGTGCATCATGTCTACTTTCATCAGAAACTTGAAATGGGGAAGGCAGAACCCCCAGCACCCCCCTGAAATCAACTAGGGTTTACTAAAAATAAATTCAATGAACCTGAAATGCCCTTCTAAAATGCTCACCCTCTTTGCCATGGGTTAGAACCTTTGGGAAAATAGGTGCACATTTTTCTTGGTCAACAGAAGGTCACTGATTTAATTCATAAATATTTGAATTTGGGCATTTAAATGCTATTAAATAATTCAAATGCTCAAATAATGTTGGAACTATTTTTGGGCCACTGAAATAATTCAGCAAGTGTCCATGAATATTTTCAGGATTTTATAAAATGATTTAGTATTTAAACTAAATCAAAACAAAATAACATAAATAGAAAACAGAAATAAATAAAAGAGGGGAAGGCCACTGGGCCACTTACCTGGACCTACCTGGCCCAACTCCAGCTGGCGGCCCAGCCCACCACCGCTGCCCCCTGTCGTCTCCCTCCTCGGACAGAAGGACAGGGGGGTGTGCTCGACGCCCGCCGGCACGCGCACGCGCCACCTCCACCCTGCCCGGCCACCTCCTGCTTCCCGACCCCTCTAGACGAGCGCCACGCAGCCCCTGAAACCCCTCTCGCTCACTCTCTCGTCCCCATGCTCTCCTCTGGCTCCCTCTCTCTTCCACCGAGCGGAGCTCGTTGCCGCCGTACGCCGTAGACGCAGCCCCCGTGCTCCCCTCACCCTCCCGCCGAGTCCAGAAGCGCCCCCGAAGCCTCCTTGTCCTCCCAATCGAGCTAGAAGACGCCGGGAGGCCCTGTTTCATCGCCGTCGTGGTCATCTTCAACCTCGGGCACCCGAGCTCCTCGCCGTCGATTCGCACCGTCAAGGACGTCCCCGAGCCTGCTAGCCATCCCTACGGCACCGCTGTGAGCTCCCGATCCTTTCCCCCTTAGCCACGCTGTCGTTTTCGCCCCGTAGCTGCTGCCCCGCGAGCACCCGAAGCTCGCCGCCGCTGAGCCTCGACGCCGTCGTGGCTAGAGCCACGATATCTCGAAGCCGAGCCCACTACTGTGCTCAGCACGCTTCCAGGAGCCGGGCGCACCCACCCGTTCGACCTGCTGTGCCCCCTAGTGCCAACCCCGACCTTGCCCGAACTCCGGCCGCCGCCGAGGTCGACGCCGTGCTCAGCTCCGGCCACCTCGCGGCCTCTCGTCCATTCCTTTGGATGCGGACGAGCAAGAGCTCCTCCCTAGTGCCCCCAGCGCGCCAAACCAACGCTTGTAGCGCAATCTCGACGCGGACGCCGCCGCGATCTGAGGTCGCCGACGGCTAAACGCCGGTAGCTGACATGGCCATCATTAGCGGCTAATTATCCCACTAACCAACCCCTCTAGAGCCACTGCCATGTGGGCCCTAGTGCCTAATTAGTTAGTTAACTACTCTATTAGATTAGCACCGGTCTCAGGAGGGCCCCACCTGTCATTTTGACTTTGCCACGTCACTGTTGACCTGGTCCCACACGTCAGCCACAGAAACCAACTAGGGTCACTGACCAGTGGACCCCACTGGTCGGGTTTGACCTGGACCGTGCCTTTGACTTGCTGACGTCATGCTGACACAAGACTGACGCAGTAACTCTTTTCTGGATTTAATTTTTTATAGAAAATTCCAGAAAATTGCCTAAACTTCAAAAATTCATAGAAATTCAACCATAACTCCAAATGAGACAAATTATATATGAAAAATTATCAAAAAAATTCAATCTATCCATCTGTAATGGTTTCATGCATGACAAAACAAGTTTACCCTATTGTTTAAGCAGAATAAGGAAATGACCTATAAATGCAATAATTAATGAGCTAATATTTGAATCTTGGATTCAAATGAGTTCACCCCTTCCTGTTTTAGCTTGCATTAGGCCAAAACACATTCATATTACCATGTCATAGCATGCATCATATTGTTGCATATCGTCATGTATTGATTGAGCTCGGTTGTGTTCTTCGTGGTAGGTTCTGCCTCCGAGGATATTCACGAGTATCCAACTGAAGGGCAGTATCCCGATACCACTCCATCAGGCAAGCAACCATTGATCATTCCGATACAACCCATGTTCTCGCTCCTGCTCTTGTTTACTGCACTAAGACAACACGATTCAAACTGCTGTGTGCTATGGTAGTTGAACCCTTATCCTCTACATGACCTGTCATTGCCACAGTAACTAGATGAAACCCACTAGCATGTGTAGGAGTTGATTGAGCCATGTTTTGTGATTCCTACCTTGCTATGCCTGCTATGCTTAGAGTTGTGTCAGGTCTGGTTCATCTGGGTGATGGGCTAGAGTGAAATGCTTGTGTCGGTAAATTGTGGGATGTGTTGAACATGTTTTGGTAAAGGTATCGATGAGAGGCCATGTAGGAGTACATGGTGGGTTGTTTCATTGAGGCCGTCCCTAAGAACTGAGTTCTGTATGCGTGATTTAAGATTCAGCTACTACCACACATTGGGCCCTGAAATATGACCCCGCTCGACTTACTAACCCCTCTCGCCTTAGTCCAGGAGTTGCAACTAGTTTCTGGTGTTTGTAGGATATGTGTTGGCGGCCGTGCGTAGCGCTGACCCTAGGGGTGGGCTATGTTGCGGTAGATACACCGTGGCACGGTGTATCGAGTCACCCGTTTGGTGTCTCGGGAACCCTGTTCACATCGTTCGGGGCCGTTGAGGACACCCCGGCCGGATTTCCTTGCGGATGGAACCTAAATAGGCAATGACCCTGGACTAGAGACTTGTGAGGTTAGTCAGGTCATGGTCTACACCCACGTCGGTTTTCGCTTGAAGTCTGCCGAGCACATTTCGTGTGCAGACGCTAAGTGGTGGAAACATGTGTGACGAAGTACACCCCTGCAGGTTATAAAACTATTTGAATAGCCGCGTCCGCGGTAAAGGACTACTTGGTTGCCTATACAGTTCATAGACAAGTTAATGGATACTACTAAAAGACTCAAGATAAGTGTGAGTACCGAGGATGGCCCTCTCGCAGGATACGAGGGAGGATCCATGATGGAGTATTGTGTTGGTGAGTAGTGGACTCGTGTGCGAAAACTATTTTACTAAAAGGTTCCGTAGGATAGCTTAGCCAAGAGTCAAAGCTGGCTTGCTGCATAAACCCCACCACCTTCTTGAGAATGAGCATGTATAGTAGGTTCTAATGTAAGACTTGCTGAGTACCTTTGTACTCATGTTTGCTTATTTATTGTTTTCAGACGACAACACTGCCCTCTCCGATGGGTTTTACGTAGACCTTGACGTCGACGAGTGACTAGCCACCCAGGTGGTGATCCAGGCCATGGAGGGCCCTATGTAGATAGACAGGCTCCGAGAAGCCTTCTTTCTTTCTAGAGTCTGTACTCAGACTAGTTGCTTCCGCATGTGCTTGTATGAATGTATGACTTGAGTGTCGGGTCATGTGACCCCTATCTGTATGAATATGTTATGTATGGCTCCCTAGAGCCTTTAAATAAAGTACTTGAGTTGTAGAGCTTTGTTGTGATGCCATGTTGTATTTACTCATATCGGACATATTGTGTGTATGATTGAAATGCTTGGTATGAGTGGGATCCGACAATCTAGTTGTTTGTCCTTCGCAGCCTTTCTTATGGGGAAATGTAGTCTAGTGTTCCTCGAGCCATAGTAGTCCGCTACAGCCCGGTTCACCGGAGTCCTGTTAGCCCAGCACTACTGTTCAGGACACTTGACTGGCTGGCATGTGTTTCACTTCGTCCCTATATCTGTCCCTTCGGGGAAATGTTAGGCGATGATCTCCGGAGTCCTGTCTAGCCTGCTATAGCCCGGGATCCCCGGAGTCCTGTTAGCCCAGTGCTACAGCCCGGAATCACTCGTTGATGACCGACATGTTCGATGTGATTCATGTATGCCTGTCTCCATAGGTCTGTGTCGCTTTGGGTTCACGACTAGCCATGTCGGCCCGGGTTCTCGGTCATATGGATGCTAGCGACATTGTCATATACGCGAGCCAAAAGGCGCAAACGGTCCCGGGCCATGGTAAGGCGACACCTGTGGGATACCGTGCGTGAGGCCGCAAAGTGATATGAGGTGTTACCGGCTAGATCGATGTGGCTTAGAATCGGGGTCCTGACACACTCGCCTTGCTTCACAGGCTCTGGGCCTTTTCCAAAACCCGACTGCTTCACAGGCACTCGCCTTGCTTCACAGGCTCTGGGCCTTTTCCAAAACGCGATAGCTTCACGGGCACTCGCCTTGCTTCACAGGCTCTGGGCCTTTTCCAAAACGCGATAGCTTCACAGGCACTCGCCTGGCTTCACAGGCTCTGGGCCTTTTCAGGGGTAGAACCTCCGGAGGTGCTGGATGTTCCATGCATTCTGGACCGGCACTCCCTCCTGAGTCTCCAAGCACGCGGAGCCAGGCCTGGAAACATGAACAACCTTGAACGGGCCCTCCCACATGGGAGAGAGCTTGTGTAGTCCCTCCCTGGAGAGAACCCGCCTGAGCACGAGGTTTCCTACCTCAAGAGTCCTGGGACAGATGTTGCGGCAGTGATAGCGCCACAGCGCTTGTTGATACCTCGCCGCTCGTAGCGCGGCTTCTCGGCGACGTCCCTCCCCCAGCACGAGGTCCATCCCCCGCATGGCATCCTGCTGCGCCTCTTCGAATGCCAGGACCCACATGAAGCGACGTCTGACCTCGTGAGGGAGGACCCCTTCCGCTCTGTAGACCAGGAAGAACGGGGTCTCTCTAGTCGGCTTGGTTGCGGTGGTGCGGATGGACCACAACAAGGACTGAAGCTCGTCGTACCAACCTCTGCCGCAGGCTTCCAGCTTCTTCTTGAACGTCCTGGTCTTGAGGCCCCTCAGGACCTCCGCATTGGCTCGCTCAGCCTGGCCGTTGCTTCGGGGGTGCGCCACTGAGGCATAGCATATCTGCATTCCAAGGTTAGCACAGTATGTTTTGAAGAGGTTACTGGTGAACTGCGAACCGTTGTCCGTGATGATGCGATTCGGCACCCCGAACCGACTCACGATGCCCTTGATGAACTTGATCGCAGAACCCGCAGGAATGGTGCGGACAGCCTCTACTTCAGCCCACTTGGTGAACTTGTCCACGGCAATGTAGAGGTAGCGGTAGCCCCCTAGTGCCCAAGGAAACGGGCCCAAGATGTCCAGCCCCCAGACTGCGAATGGCCACGAAAGGGGGATAGTCTGCAAGCCTCCTGCTGGCTGATGGATCTGCTTGGCGTGGAACTCGCGGGCTTCACAAGCTTTCACTAGTTCAATGGCGTCATTGAGCGCGGTGGGCCAATAAAACACACTGCGGAACGCCTTGCCGACGAGGGTCCGTGATGATGAATGATGTCCGCAGTCTCCGCCATGTATATCTTCCAGTAGTACCTTCCCTTGCTCCCTGGAGATGCATCGCAGGGATACATCGTTTGGTCGCTTCCGGTAGAGCTCTCCATCTTTGATGTAGTATGCTGTGGCCTGGCGCGCCACTCGCTCTGCTTCCTCCTCCTTCTCCAGCAGGGTCCCTTGCGTTAAGTAGCTTCGGAGCTCCATGATCCAACATCCCTCCTGAGGTTCCATCGTTAGGAGCAGGCGTGCTCCTGAGGCCGGGCCACAAGCCAGAGCTCCTGAGGCAGGTGGTTGAGGGAGCTCCTCCCTGGGCTGAGCCGTGTTTGATAATGATGGTAAGGCTGAAGGCTTGAAGAGCCGCTCCTCGAAAACACCAGGCTCCTGAGGTAACCGCCTGGACGCGCGTTTGGCGATGTCATCGGCTTCCTGATTGGTGCCACAGGGCACATGCTGCAACTCCAACCCCCAAAACTGTTTCTCCATCCTGCGGACCTCTACAAGGTAGGCCTCCATGTGCTCATCCTTTGGCTCGTACACCTTGTTGGAGAAACTGACAAGGAGCTGCGAATCGCCCTTGATGGTGAGGCGTTTCACCCCCAGGGTAGCTGCGGCCTTCAAGCCCGCTATTAAACCTTCATACTCTGCTATGTTGTTGGAGACCTTTTCACCTTGCTGGAAACAGAGTTGCACGACGTAATAGAGCTTGTCCTGGGTGGGCGATATAAGCACCGCCCCAGCCCCAGCACCATGTCTGGAGAACGCCCCATCGAAGTACAGGACCCAGCCTTCTGGCGCCTCGCTTCCCGGGGACAGGGACTGGTCCTCGTCGGCCTTGAGGCCCGGCGCCTCCGTCAATTCTGCCACAAAATCCACCAACGCTACTCCCTTGATGACTCTGGTCATGCTGAATTCGAGTTGAAACGCTTGCAGCTCTATGTTCCACTCAGCGACCCTCCCAGCTGAATTCTCCTGAGCACCCTCTTCAGGGGGTATGACGAGACGACCTTGATGGGGTGACCCTGGAAATAGTGCCGCAGCTTGCGCAAAGCCACCAGTAGCGGGAGGAGGAGTTTCTGAGGCATGGGGTACCATGCTCTTGCATCCTGCAGCACTGTGCTGACGAAGTACACTGGGTGCTCAACGAGGTGGAGTGCGTCAGCGCTGGTGGCTCCTTTCGGAGACCGTGGCGCCTCTTGAGGCAACGAGGCCTCCTGAGACTGGCCATCTGGAAGAGGGGCCTCTTCCGCCTCTGGTGCGCCCCTCTGTGGCGGCTCATCCTCCTCAGCTGCGGTGGCAGTTTCTATAGGCCTTCCTTGTCCCTGTTCTGCCTTGTCCTGGGCTGCTACCGTGGTTTTGATTCGGCGCTCCTCTCTGACTACCACCAAGGCTGCGCTGGCGGAGTAGGGAGTGGCGGTGAGGTAAAGCACCAGGGGCTCCTGAGGGCGCGGAGCCACCATGACCGGTGGGCTGGTCAGGTATCTCTTGAGATCCTGGAACGCCTTGTCGGCCTCTTCAGTCCACTCGAAGGGCCCCTTTTTCTTCATTAGCTGGAAAAAGGGTAGCGCTTGCTCCCCCAACTTGGAGATGAAGCGCCCTAGCGCGGTCACGCGCCCCGTGAGCTTCTGCATTTCTCTAAGGGTCTTCATGGGCTCATGTCTTCCACTGCCTTGACCTTCCCTGGGTTAGCCTCGATGCCTCGGTGAGACATGAGGAATCCCAAGAGCTTGCCCGAGGGGATTCCGAACACACACTTCTCTGGGTTGAGCCGTAGGTTCACTATGTTGAGGCTCGCGAAGTTTCCTTCAGGTCTTGTATCAAGGTCCTGGCCTCCCGAGATTTTACCACGATGTCATCGACGTAAGCTTCAACATTCTTCCCGAGCTGCGGACCCAAGGTAATATGCATCAGCCGCTGAAAGGTCGCCCCTGCATTGTGCAGCCCGAATGGCATGCAGGTGTAGCAGTACACCCCACACGGGGTTAGGAAGGCTGTCTTCTTGACGTCTTCTACCGCCATCTTGATCTGGTGATACCCAGAGAAGGCATCCAGGAAGCATAACAGGTCGCATTCCACAGTGTAATCAATGATCTGGTCGATGCGGGGGAGCGGGAACGGATCTTGCGGGCACGCTTTGTTGAGGTTGGTGAAGTCGACACACATGTGTTCCTTCCCTCCCTTCTTCGGCACAACGACAGGGTTGGCCAACCAATCTGGGTATCAGACCTCGCGAATGACCCTAGCGGCCTCTAATTTGCGGGTCTCTTGGACGATGAAGGCCTGCTTTTCTGTGGACTGCCGCCTGGCCTTCTGCTTCACAGGGCGCACGTTGGGGCACACGTTGAGGTGATGCTCGATTACACTCCTGGGGATCCCTGCCAACTGGTCCGGCTCCCAAGCGAATACCTTCTTGTTTGCGTGCAGGAACCCGACCAGGGCCTCCTCCAGCTCGGGTTTGAGGTGGGCGCCTCTGGTGAAAGTGGCGTCGGTGGACCCGTCCTCATCGACGGGTATCTGCTTGGTTTCTGCCTTGTCTTGGGCTCGGGGGCCTCCAAGTTGGCAGGCTGTGCCGACGCTGCCGTCTTGAAGACGAGCTTGAGCACCCGTAGAGCATCACCGGTATCCTCGTGCACGGTGAGGACACCGCTGCTCCCGGGCATCTTCATGAGGTTGTACGCCGGGTGCGTTGCGGCCATGAACTGTGTCAGATTTCGGGTTCCGGCAGACCCTTGAGGTTCGAACACTGGGGTGCGCATGGAGATTTTGCCTCCTACCTACCTGCACCCCACCGCCATGCTAGGATCAAAACTATGGGAAGAACAGCACAAGAGACACAGGGTTTATACTGGTTCGGGCCACCGTTGTGGTGTAATACCCTACTCCAGTGTGTGGTGTGGTGGATTGCCTCTTGGGCTGATGATGGTGAACAATACAAGGAAGAACAGCCTCGCGAGGGTCTGTTCTTGGCTGGGGCGATGAGCTGCTGGGAGGAGTTCAGCCAGCTTTCTCTTGCTCTCTCTCTCTCTCTCTCTCTCTCTCTCTCTCTCTGCTTCTAACCTCTCTAACGAGCCTCTTCCTTCGAACTTCCCAACCCAGAGACCTTTCGACCTGAACCCCTCTTTGCTATGTGGGTGGCTGGTCCTATTTATAGAGGCCCCGGTCCTCTTCCCAAATATCGAGCGGGAAGGGAGCCAACAATGGCGGGCTGATTTGAAAGGGGACAACAAGTATCAGCTATCCTGACAAAAGTAGTCTTCGCCTGGGCAAAGCTCTGGCGATGACACCGTCTTGGGATCCACGGTGACCTCCGTCTCATAGTCCTCCTGGTCTTGGTCTTGTTGCACCGAAATGGCAACCTTTGCCTGATGCCTCGGTACTCCGCGTCTGCGCTTGCCCCCGTTGCACCAAAGAGGAAAGGAGGACACTACACGGGCTGGCACCCGCCTGGCGCCCTGAGTCGTCATGGCTTGCGTCACGGGCACATCGCGAGGTACACTGCCTTGATCTCTCCGCCTCATCGTGAGCCTGCTTGATGAGGCCGTGCCTGAGGAGGCTCCACGTCGTCCGCCCCGCGAGGCTCGGCCCCTCGCGAGGGTCTTGAGTTTGTGTTGGTGAAGATGGGCTGTGCTGGGCCCCGCTTTGAGCCACGCCGCAGGCCGCAGGCAGGCAAGTCTGGGGACCCCCGTTCCCAGAACGCCAACACTATCCATGTCGAGCATCGAGTACATGTCTCCTTCAAAATTGGCGCCTACGAAGACACCTTGGAGTGCGACGTCTTTCCAATGACCGTTTGCCATCTTCTCCTTCGACGCCCATGGCAATTTGATAGAGGAGTCATCCACAACGGCTGAACGAACCACTACATCTTCAAGATGAAGGGCAAGGAGTACGTCCTCCATCCAATGTCGCCAAGTCAAGTGATCGCTGACAAGCAAGCCACCCATCATGGAGATCATAGTGAGAGAGCAAGCCACCAAAAAGAGAGTGAGCGCCACAAGCCCAAATCGAGCGCCTCCACGATGAGCGAAAAGAAGAACTTAGTCCTATTTGCCACCAAAAGTGAGATAAGAGGAGTGTGTGAGAACCCATCTAGTGTGATACACTATGTCCTTTTGTGCAAGGACAATGCAACACAAACTAACACCTCTCACACTCTACCTTTAGTGTTGTCTTCTCTTTTGCAGGAATTTCAAGATGTTTTCCCCAACGAGCTACCTTCGGGACTACCTCCACTATGAGGAATCGAGCACCACATCGACCTCATCCCCGGAGCACCTCTTCCGAACAAAGCTCCCTACCGCGTCAATCCCGAAGAAACCAAAGAAATACAAAGGCAAGTAAAGCATCTCATAGACCATGGACATGTGCGTGAAAGTTTGAGCCGTTGTGCCGTTCCGGTCATTCTTGTGCCAAAACGAGACGGTAACTTTCGCACGTGCTCCGATTGTAGACCTATCAATGCTATCACCTTTCGCTATAGGTATCCTGTTCCACGCCTTGATGATATGCTTGATGAACTTAGTGGTGCCACTATATTTTCCAAAATTCATCTTAAGAGTGGTTACTATCAAATCTGCATACAAGAGGGTGATGAATGGAAAACCGCTTTCAAAACCAAGTTTGGGTTGTATGAGTGGTTAGTCATTCCTATGGGTCTATCGGAAGCATCGGGTACTTTTATGCGTTGTATGAATCATGTATTTCGCCCTTCGATTGGTGTGTTTGTTGTGGTCTACTTCGATGATATCCTTGTTTATAGCAAATCTCTTCAAGATCATGTCACCCATGTTCAAACCATTTTGCAAACTCTTCGAAACGAGCATCTCTTTGCTAACATGGAAAAGTGCCTCTTCGGCGTGGATAAGCTCGTTTTCTTGGGTTTTGTTGTTTCTCAAAGGGTGTTCATGTTGATGATTCCAAGATCAATGCTATTAAGACTTGGCCCAACCAACCAACTTGCATCAAGTGCGTAGCTTTCTTGGCCATGCGGGTTTCTATCGTTGCTTTGTGAAAGATTTTAGCACCATTGCTTCACCTTTGCATGCTTTGAGCAACAAAAATGTGCCCTTTGTTTGGGGACCATCCCAATATACCGCTTTCAATGAGCTTAAGAATTTCCTTACTCATTCTCCCGTGCTTGCTTTACCCAACTTTGCCAGGCCCTTTGAGATTCATTGCGATGCTAGTGGTAATGGCATAGGAGGTGTGTTAATGCAAGAGTAGAGCCCCATAACTTACTTTAGTGAGGGACTCTCTGGCGCGCAACTCAATTATCCCATCTATGACAAAGAGCCATATGCTTTAGTCCGCATTTTGCATGAATGGGAACACTATCTTCACCCTCATGAATTTATCATTCATGCCAATCATGAAACGCTTAAGTATCTTAAGGGCTAAACCAAGTTGAACAACCATGATGCTAAATGGAGTGAATTTATTGAGTCTTTTCCTTATGTCATCAAGTACATCAAAGGTAAGGAAAATATTGTGGCGGACGCTCTTTCCCGCATATGCATGCTTGTTACTCAACTTGAATTGGATGTCATTGGCTTTGAGCATATAAAAGACTTGTATGAGCATGATACTACTTTTGCTACTCCTTATGCCAAGTGTTTGATGCACACCTCTTGGGAATGCTATTACATCAAAGATGGATATGTTATGAGAGCTAACAAGCTTTGCATTCCCAAGTCTTATCTTCGTTTGTTGCTTTTGCAGGAATCTCATGGAGGAGGCTTAATGGGACATTTTTGACGCGCCAAGACTTTTGCCACGCTCTCCAAGAACTACTGTTGGCCCAAGATGTTTCGCGACGTCAACCGCTTCACCAACCGGTGCTCTACATGTCGCAAAGCTAAGTCAGAAGCTCAATCCCATGGCCTTTACATGCCTCTACCAATTTCATATCAACCATGGGAAGATATTAGCATGGATTTTGTACTTGGATTTCCTAGGACTAGAAATGGAAAGTAGTCGGCATTTGTCGTTGTGGACCATTTCTCTACGATGGCACATTTCATTCCTTGCGACAAGATAGACGATGCTTCACATGTTACTAATCTCTTTTGTAGGGAAATATTGCGTCTACATGGAGTGCCAAAGACAATCGTCTCGGACTGCGACGTCAAGTTCCTTAGCTAATTTTGGAAGACCCTATGCACGAAGCTCAGAATCAAGCTGCTCTTCTCCATGGCGTATCATCCACAAACCGATGGCCAAACGGAGGTGACCAACCGCACACTCTCCGTTCTACTTCGAGTACTCATCAAGAACAACATCAAGGAGTGGGAGGAGTGCCTACCTATCCCCGAGTTCGCCTACAACCAAGCAAGACACTCAACAACCGGCAAGTCCCCCTTCGAGGTCGTCTACGGATTCAACCCATTGTCACCATTGGACATCCTTCCTCTAACAGTACAAGAGCGCATCAATTTGGACGAAAGTGCACGTGTGAATCATCTCAAGAAGGTGCATGAAGATACAAGGCAAACCATCGAGCACGAAGTACAACACCTTGCGACCAACCTCAACTTCAACAAGCCACCTATGGTATTCAACATTGGAGATCTCGTGTGGCTAGACCTTCGCAAGGACCGCTTTCCCCAAGAACGCAAGTCCAAACTTAGAGCATGAGCGGATGGAACCTTCAAGGTGCTTACACGCTACAACCACAACGCTTACAAGATCGACCTCCCGCATGACAAGTACAACGTGAGCGATATCTTCAATGTCAAGGACCTCTCGCCCTTCCTTGGTGATGAACAATTTGATCCGAGGACGGATCTTCCCCAAGGGAGGGAAGATGATGCGCAGCATCCCAAGGTCATCCCCATGGACCTACCATCGTCTCACCAAGTGCCTAGCGGACCCATGACACGAGCATGTGCAAGAGCTCTCGAAACCGAGGTGACATCTCTCCTCTCACACTTCCACTTCGATACACATGGGACATGGCTACTACATCAAACGGAGCCATTGTGCATACTCAGGTATCTAGAAGTTGGCCATGAAAAAGCTAAGGAGCAAGGAGAAGAAGAAGAGGAAGACAGACGTGAAGATGAAGAAGAAGAAGAAGAAGAAGAAGAAGAAGAAGAAGAAGAAGAGATGCGGAAGAAGCTACAGGCTCTGGACGACCGACCAGGACCGGACGTCCGACGATCTCCAGGCTTCGGACGTCCAACCCAGAAGGGACGTCTGACACCTCCTAACTCGAGCCAACACAACGGAATTCCGAGGCCACCAGGACGGCCGGTGCCCGGATGACCGACCCCGACCAGACGTCCGACCGAAGCACACCCGAGCCGAATCTACGGACATCTGATAGGCACCGGACGTCCAGACCCTCTCGAGCCTCCGGACGACTAGTGACTCCCGGACGTCCGACGCCTGTGCGCTGCCATGAGTTGGGCCGCAGCCCATGTACCCCCCCACTTCGCCCCCTTTTGCACTAAGACTATAAATAGACCTCCTATTCCTCCTAGCTAGGGTCAGCATTGGTTTAGCTCATATTTAGAGATAGAGCATTGCTCATCCACATCGGTTATACTCCAAAGAGAGACCGCGACCCTCTTCAGAGAAGATCTCTTTGGATTCAAGACCTCCTTGTGGATAAGAACATCAGGACCTCCTCACGGAGAAGACCGGCTACCTTTGTATCGTCCTTAGTTGTCCGTGGATCGTGTGTTCTCTTATGTACTCGAGGATCTAGCACATGTGTGACTATTTCTTGTTGGTTTAGTGTCTCTATCGTGTTTTCCCTTGTTTCCCTCCTCATGTTCTTCGTGTTCCTCATGGGATCCGCTCCTTTTGTGAAAGATCAGTCGATTAGGGTTCCACCCTACATCATGGAGTGACTTGAAGGTTCTTAAAGATCCGGTTGGAATGGCTTGAGAATTAAGTTGTTGCAATAAGCCTTTCTTCTCAAAGCATCTGAAATCACGTTCGCCTTGCCTGGAGTGTATTCAATACTTGGATTGTACTCTTGTATCATTTCGACCCAACGAGTTTGCTCGAGGTTGAGGTTGGTTTGCGTGAAGATATATTTGAGGCTCTTGTGGTTAGTGAAAATGTCCACTTGCATTCCCAACAAGAGATGTCTCCATGTTATTAATGCATGGACAACTGCAGCCAACTCAAGATCGTGAGTGTGGTAGTTCCTTTCATTTGGCTTCAACTGGCGAGAAGTATAGCCACAACTTTCTTCTCTTGCATTAACACGGCACCAAGACCTTGCAACGAGGCATCATAGAAAACTTCGAAGGGTTTTGACTCATCAGGAGGAATTAAGACAGGAGCTGTGACGAGTTTCTCTTTGAGAGTGTTGAAAGAAACGTCACACTTAGGAGTCCAGGAATACTTGACATGCTTCTGGGGGAGGTTGGAAAGAGGCTTAGCAGTCTTTGAGAAATTATCAACAAATATTTGGCAATGGCTTGCAAGCCCAACGAAACTTCGGAGCTGCTTGACATTCTGAGGAGGTTCCCAGTTCACAATTGTAGAAACCTTCTCCAGATTAACCGCAATGCCTTTCGCGGAGATGATGTGACCAAGGTAAATAACTTCATCAAGCCAAAACTCACATTTGGAGAACTTTGCATAGAATTGATAATCTCTGAGCTTGTCCAGCACCAATTGCAAATGTTTGGCATGATCCTTCTTATTCTTCGAGAACACCAAGATATCATCGAGATACACCAGGACGAATTCATTGGTGTAGGGGTTGGAGATGAAGTTCATCATACAAGCGAAAGTTGGAGGGGCATTGACAAGCCTGAAAGACATGCCAGTATATTCATAAGAACCAAAGCTTGTTCTGCATGCTGTCTTTGGGATATCTTCTTCACGAATGTGAATCTGATGATAACCCATACGGAGATCAAGCTTGGAAAACACCTTTGCACCTCTGAGTTGCTCGAATAGCTCATAGATATTGGGAAGTGGGAATTTATTCTTGATTGTATTCTTGTTCAATGGATGGTAATCGACGCAAAGTCGATCCATGCCATCCTTCTTCTGGACAAAAAGAACACCACAACCCCATGGAGATGAACTTGGTCTGATCAGACCCAGACGCTCTTGTTCATCGAGTTGTTTCTTCAATTCTTTCAGCTCTTTTGGCCCAAGCTTGTATGGGCGCTTGCAAACGGGTTCTGTATCATGCTCACGATCAATAACGAACTCAATTGGCCGGTGAGGAGGCATACCCAGAAGCTCTTTTGGAAAGACATCTTGATAGTCACAAACAAATGGAATCTAAGAAATTGCGTCTAACTCTCCCTTCTCATTGAGAGAGAACAACCGAATGGTTTCATCAAGAGCGCCATAGATGTTCACATCCTCAAAAGAGTGCGTCAATTTAATCTCCCTGGCAGCACAATCAAGAAAGCCCTTGTGCTTAGAAAGCGAATCCATGCCGACAATTAGATCAATATCAAAGTCGCCGAGAACAATTGGGGAAGCCAGGAATTTATAATTGCCCATCTTGATGGTGACATCAGGAGCTACCAAACTAGAAGTCATAAGCTTTCCCGGGGAAACAACTTGCATACCTTTCGCCAAAACCTCTATGTCAAAATTGTGCTCCGATGCAAATGGTTATGACATGAAAGAATGCGATGCACCAGAATCAAACAATACTTTTGCAGGAATGGAGTAAACTAAGAGGTTACCCATTATCACATCTAAAGAATCCTCTACTTGAGCTGCATTCATCATGTTCACCTTTGCATGCTTTGGATTGTGCTTGACAACTGCAGTGCTTGAAGACCTCACAGGGGGAGGAGGCGGAAGGTGCCATTGGTTGAAGCACTTGTTTGCATAGTGACCTCCAAGAACGGACGATGATAAGGAGGAGCAGGACCACCTGTGCTCGGGGCCTAAGTCTAAGACTTGTTTTGATAGCCTGGGTTGGGTGGGTGGGGAGATCCATGGCCACCTTTGTTCTTCTGCTGGTAGGGCTGACGAAACGGAGGAGGTGGAGGAAGCCTGAACTTCTATTGCTTAGCTGCCACTTGTGAGGAAGAAGAAGACTGGACTGCATCCCTGATTCTCTTCTTTGAAGCCTCACACTTGAGCTGAGCAGCTTCTTCCTCGAGGGCCATGTTGTAGAATTGATCGAATTGAGTAGGCTCCACAAGAACAAGAGCTAACTACAAATCCTCTCTGGGCCACCCCTGAAGTGATAGATCATGCTCTTTTCATCAGGAACGTCTTGCTTTGCGAAGCGAGCAAGCTTCTGAAACATGTTGTTGTATTGATACACGAACATGCTTCCTTGCTTGAGATTGCGGAATTCCTCACGCTTGCTCTCCACAACACTTGTTGGAATGTGATGAGCTCGAAAGTATCGGCAGAAGTCATCCCTGGTAATCACTCAACCCCCTCTAGAATCTTTGTACTACTGATACCAATCAGCTGCTTGGTCCTTGAGCTGAAAAGAAGTGACCTTGACCTAGTCCTCAAGCCTGACATTGCTACATTCAAAATTCTTGTTGATGTCCATGAGCCAATCATCGATGTCCGTGGCCTCAGCACAAGCGCTGAAAGACTTTCGCTGATTTGCAAGAAACTGGTTGAGGGTAGCAAACTGAGGTTGATTGTTGAATTGACCTTGACCTTGATTCCCCTGGTTGCCTTGGCCTTGGTTGCACTCTTGCAAGAGTTGCAAAAGCATCTGGGTGTTGGCGTTGGTGGCTACCATGACGGCTTGCCATGTCTCCAGAGGCGGAGGAGGTGGCAGAGGTGGAGGGTTCAATTGATTCCCATCATTGCGGTCCGGATTCAGACGCGTTGGAGGAGCCATCCTGAAGAGGTGACATTCATTAGAACCATGATAGATAAGCTGAATCAACGGATAGATATGAGCAACATATAGTCTTCACAATAAACATTCGAACAAAGATTGAACGAATGCATTCCAGAGTTAACATTAGACGACCATTAAGTTAAGAAGCCACTTAGACAAAGGTTGATAAATGAAACAACAAGGTACGACTGGAACAAATAAGTGGTAAGGATTACCCAATCCCATACCAATTATCTGCCGAAAGAATAACTAAGAGCTACTTGAATTCCCACCTATTAACTCCCGGAACTTTCTGGTTATGCAATCTCATGTTGGACATACAGGGAGGCACAATATATATCTCAAAACTAACATGCCCTATGCTCCAAATGTATCCATCTGTTAACACGTAACAAAGAAAACTCGGAAATCATGTACCACAACCTTCAAAAAGCATCCATTATATGAGCTATGGCAATACTCCCGAACTCACTCCCTAGTACTGGGTGGTGTCGAGGTTGTCTCACCACTAACTGCATAAAAGAGATTTTCGATGTCAGCGAACTCAGGTATTCCAGAACTGCAATGATAAAATTGTGACGACGACACCTCAGAGCTCAACTCCCCGGGACACTGCCACAACCCCTGAATGTCAGGAGGCACCAAGAACAATGTTCTCGTAACAAGAATATCAGAACGATCCCAAGATACCCGCGTGATCCTAATTTTTTTAGTGAAAACGAGGAGAGGAAAGACAAAACATCTACGTCGGGAGACCTCACTAGAGCGACGAAGGGGGCTGAGGAGTAAAAAGAATCCTACTCTCCGATATACATAATCCTAAGACTCAAAAATTTTTTGTTCAGGACAAAACAACGTCAGCGGTTCGATCAAGCAGGGGGGCTCCTAAGTCGGGATGGTTCTGATTACCAACTTGTAACGCCCAGGGTACGACTATATATCCCACCTGTCGAGGCACGCCTTGGAGGCATAACCGCATTTTGGTATTGTCGCAAGAAGGGTCATCCTCACACAATCCCATGTAATGAACAAGAAAGTAAATAGTTGGCTTACAATCGCCACGTCACACAATGATCAAATTTCATACATCAATCAGAGTACACACAAGGTCCGACTATGGACGAATCCAAAAGAAAAGAAGACAACCCCAAATGCTAAATCCCGATCGTCCCAACTAGGCACCACTACTGATCATCCGGAAAGGAAACATAGTAATGGCCAAGGTCTTTGTCGAACTCCCACTTGAGCTCGGTGGTGTCACTTGCATTGGTATCATCGGCACCTGCAACTATTTTGGTAGTATCTGTTAGTCATGAGGACTCAACATTCTCAAAACCCGTGACATCAAGACTATTTAAACTTATAGGTAGGATGTGGTTATAAGGTGGAGTTCCAGCATGCTCTAAGAAAATATGATGCCTAACAAACGAGTACAAGAGTAAGATGAGAAACTATACAATGGACGCAGAGCTAGAAGTGATCAAGAAGTGATCCTGAACTACTTACGTTCAAACATAACCCAACCGTGTTCACTTCCCGAACTCTATCGAAAATAGACCATCACGGTTACACACGCTGTCGGTGTCAAAACCGGCGGATCTCGGGTAGGGGGTCCCGAAATGTGCGTCTAGGCCGGATGGTAACAGGAGGCAGGGAACACAATGTTTTACCTAGGTTCGGGCCCTCTTGATGGAGGTAAAACCCTACGTCCTGCTTGATTAATGTTGATGATATGTGTAGTACAAGAGTAGATATACCACGATATCGAGGAGGCTATACCCTAGAAGCTAGCCTATGGTATGATTGTTGTCTATGGAGTTGATGAAGTTGTCCTACGGACTAAAACCCTCCGGTTTATATAGACACCGGATAGGGTTAGGGTTACATAGAGTCGGTTACAATGGTAGGAGATCTTGAATATCCGCATCGCCAAGCTTGCCTTCCACGCCAAGGAAAGTCCCATCCGGACACGGGACGTAGTCTTCAATCTTGTATCTTCATAGTCCAGGAGTCCGGCTGAAGGTATAGTCCAGCTACCCGAACACCCCCTAATCCAGGACTCCCTCAGTAGCCCCTGAACCAGGCTTCAATGACGACGAGTCCGGCGCGCAAATTGTCTTCGGCATTGCAAGGCGGGTTCCTCCTCCAAGTCCTTCATAGAAGATTGTTAACACCAAGAGTAGTGTCCGGCTCTGCAATATAAGTTTCCACATATTGCCATAGAGAGAATAATATTAACACAAATCCAATCTGCTAACGTACTACGCAGTGCGCCATCACACTACGGCCAAGTCCTGTACTCGAATCGTTTTTACTTTTTCACCTCAGCGTGTTTTGCGAGGCGGTTTCCTTGGCACGTCTTGGCAAAGCAGAGATCGTGTACCCCCCCTATTACGGGATTCTCATCAATACGGACATGGGTAACCCAATCGAGCCCGTTAGCATACTTTCTCGATTAAAGGCGAGTCCCAAACGGTTACGGGGAGGGCTCCTGGTATTCATCCTTTTATAAAGAGACAAGGGCCTTCTCTTTTCTCCAACAAGTTCGGCCGTCGCCTCGAGTTCCAACACCCTAGGCTCCAGATTCCGGGCGCCTCGAACCTTTGACAATGTCTGGTTCTGACCTTCAAGGCCGATGGATGCCCTCCTCCATCACGGAGGAGGACGTGCTAAAGTTGAGAGAGGCTAAGTTCTTGACCGGCGAAATTTGGCATAGGTTGCTTGCTCAAGGGCAGGTCATCCCCAGTCCCCAGCCCGGTGAGAGCATGGTGTTCATATCTCACTTCCTTCAGGGGTTGGGCTTCCCAATGGATCCCTTTGTGAGGGGACTGCTATTTTATTATGGGTTGGAATTCCATGACTTAGCTTCGGAGTCCATCCTCCATATCTCCTCGTTTGTCGTTGTGTGCGAAGCGTTCCTCCATGTTAACCCTCACTTCGGACTATGGCTCAAGACCTTCAAAGTGCAACCGAAGATGATCAAGGGACGGCACGCAGAGTGCGGAGGCGCTGTTATAAGCAAAAATGCTGATGCTCCGTGGCCCGAGGGCTCTTTTCAAGAGGAGCTAGGCTTGTGGCAACGAGAGTGGTTTTATATCACCGCTCCCCGGAGCACCAAATGGGTGGCGCCTCCTGCCTTTCGCTCGGGTCCCCCACCACGTCTGGCGTCATGGGTCAACAGAGGGTTGGATTGGGGTTTGCCCAAAGACGTGGCCTTGCTACAGGGCCGCATTAAAGATCTCTTGGAAGGAGACCTCAGCCTGGTCAAGGTGACGCAGGTCATGCTGATTCGCCGAATATTGCCCGACAAACGTCGCCCCCTCCGCCTGTGGGAATTTAATCCAGAAGGACCGCGAGCTCTCCAGAACTTCATGGGCGCAACGCCCGCGGAGATGTATAGACTATTCTTCGAATCACAGGAGATGTGTCTGGATTCGACCGAGGACGCAGGCCTAAGCCGCAATCGCCTGGATACTCAAGTAAGCAACTTTGTGTCCGGACCTTCTATCCGTATAATTGTCATAAACTTGCCCCTAAAAGAGCCGTCCTTTTAAACAGGAGAGGATAGCGAAGGCAAAGCTGATCAGGTGTCCGACTCCCCTTCCTGAAACCAGGCCGGATCCCGTGCTAGTCAGGATGCGGGAGATAATGCCTTCGGAGGGGGAGGACAAGGAAGCTATGGCCTCCTTGAAGGAGGCTGCTCCGATGGGAGGAACCGAGGATTCCTCTCCTAAGGGGAAGAAGAGAGCCGCCTCTGACGACCCGGAAACCATGGCCGCGAAGCGGGCGAGAAACTCCTCGTCAAAGGGTCCGACGCCGGGGAGTTCCTCAGCCGGACTACGCCCTCAAGGGGATCAGCCCTCCAGCGAGCCGTAAGTAGAGAAACATTTTCCTTTTGAGGAATGAGGGAAATCCTTGATTTATGTCTGAGAAGATTAACCAAAATTTTACCTTGTAGATCGGACCTCAGCCCTCCTCCGCAGAGCTCGTCTTCGGGGGATCTTCTTCCGGAGATGATGGAGAGCGGGACGCCTCCCCCTGCCGTGCCGCCTAGCGAGGCGGGCGACCCTGAGGTGTCGTCGCGGAGGGTTTCTCCGAATCCGTCAGGGGCGGAAGGTAGATATGCGGCCCCCCGAGGTTCTCCGCGTCCGGCCTTCGAAAGAGGTCATGGGACGAGTCCGGCACCGTCTGGTGCTCGGTCGGAGGAGCTGAAGATTCTGCTGGGGCGAGCTTGTATCTCAGAGGAGCACCGTGCACTGATGGGCATGGTGATTGGAAGGATTTCATCCGCAGAGAGCGGATTGCATGAGGCCGTCAAAAGCTTACTGACGGGTTTCGAGGTACATTAGATAATGTATACTTTTGTCAGTTGCGCGTGAATAAGATGCGCCCTGTGTAGATAGTAGCCCCTGAGACTCTGTGCGTCGTCAAGAAATGATGGCACACGGAGGATCATAATCCCAGGTCAAAGATGTTGCCTTTGAATGTAGGCGGTAGGGTGTCCGGAATCGAGCCAAACTGACGATTTTGCCGAACTAAAGTGGCAACTGGAGGTGGCAGATGCCAACATCATGCTTGTCAATAAGCGGCTGGATGAGGCTCAAGGTATGTAATTCCTCGGGCGACATTGGGTAAGAACAGTTTTATGCCTGTGTCTTACGATGTGTGTGCTTGACGCAGATGGTGCGGCCACCGTGGAGAGTTTTAGGGCAGAACTTGCCCGAGCTAAAGAACAAGCCAGCGAAAGTGATGCGGCCGCCAAGAAAGCCCTTGAAGAGCTGAGAGCCGAACAGGCTGCTCATTGCCGAAGCAAGGAAGAGATGGCCGAAAAGTTCAAAAGCGCTACAGACCATTGCAGACTTCTTGAAAAAGAAGACCAGGCGAAACAAACGGACTTAGAGAAGGCCGCTGCCGATGTCAAGGATGTGCGCTCTGCAATGAGAGCTGCGAAGGAGGAGTTGCGTCAGGCCGAACAAATTGCGGCTGGAAAGCCCTTTATGCTGCGAAGGAAATTTTGTGATCCGAAGTTTGCTCCGTTGGACCGAATGTGGAGTGTGGGGGATGCCTATCTGGACTTGGTAGCGAGTGCTGCAGATGCGACCAAACACTTTCGAGATCAGAAGGATCGCGAAGTGGAAAAGCTTTTCTGGTCGCAGTTTCACAATCCAGAGCGTCCACTGGCAGTGGACGATCGTTTGGCTCAATGGGCCGAACTGAATAGGTTGTCCAGACTTGCCATGAAGTACGTCATGGGTTATTTGTGGCCGGGGAGATCGGAGCCGAAGAGCTATTTCGGCTTGGTGCAGCAATTCCTTGACGCGGTGCCGCATATAAATGCAATGAAGAGGTCAGCATGCATAGAGGGCGCAAGGATGGCTCTTGCCCGTGTCAAGACATACTGGGCGGAGATGGAGACCACCGTTGTTGCGTCCCGAGATTCGGACAAAAGACGAGTACCCTCCGAGCACTATTTTCAGGAAGTTCTTGAAGGCGCTCGTGTAATAGAGACGCAGTGCTCGAAAGATGCTATGTTATGATAGAATATGTAATTATAAAGTAATATTTTGATAAACTGTAGTGGCCTTTTTTATACTTGTGCCTCAAGTATTGTAAACACCTTCTATGCGGCCGTATATATATATATATATATATATATATATATATATATATATATATATATATATATATATATATATATATATATATATATATATATGTATGTATGTATGTATAGCGTCTGAAAGATGGCAGTCGTTGGCTTCAGCCCCCACGCACATAGTGCGGGGGTGCTCGCAGAAAACGCATTTTCACACTGAGCCCAACGTCTTGGTCCTACAAAGGAGGTGATAGCGCAGCGGGCCAGGCAACCGGACTATAATGCTTTAACACTTTCACTTAGCCATAGGAGTTTGAAAATGAGACTCTTTAGGTAGCTCCTTGGTGGCAACTGCGCTCGTCCGAATTCGGAGCGCGTATGTGCCTGACCGGGAAGCGGCCCTTCGTTAAAGCGGAGGAACCCGATACATTCCGATAGGTCATCGAGTGGCTGACCAGTCTCACGCTACATCATGACAGTCAGTTTTCGGCTTTCTCTACTGGGTGCTCGCCTTGGCCAAACCGGGGGCACAATCGCAGTAGTTCTCCTGGTGCTACCTTAGCCGATAGAGCGGAACGTAAGGTAGCCGAACTCAGGAGCCGGGCAACCCAACATTTGACCAAAGACATGATTCGGAGCTGATGCATATAATGCCAAAACTCGTGACGCCGAACACTCCCTAAGGCGTTTGGTCTTTATGAGTGTGGGCCAAACCACACTCTTCATTAAAAAAAGAAGCCCCTAGTGTCCAGGTACATGCGAAAATTCTGTCGTGGCCACATGCCAAGACGCCAGCCTCCTCCTTGGTTATACCAGAAAAAACCAGGGGATGTGTAACAACAAGAGATAGTAGAAAAGGTTTACGCAGGGTCTTAATCTAAAAAGAATCCTTTAGGACGGGTCCCTACTGCACGTCTGCGCCTGTGTCTCCGTTGTGCCGTATCGTGGACGGACGCCGCACGATGTTCATCTGTAAAAGAGAGGAACTGAGTTGAAAACGGGTCGTGCTGAAAAAGTTTAAAATAAACAAAGTGTAAAGTAAAAAAATATAAGATTGAGCTTTATTGTCTCTTATTGTATATGCGTGGAGCCCCTAGTGCGGGGGTATGTGGCCACTAAGCCTGCATCAATGATGATTTTTGCACCGAACTTGTCTATCCGCGTTCGTGGTCTTGAATGACATATTTCGAAGTTTTTTGGCCGGTGAGGCCATTTTGCTGTGGGGCTGTCAAAGCGGCCGCACAGTCCTCCGCTTGGGGAGGCACACTTTAGTGCTTTCCCTTCAAAGAGATGATGCCCCGTGGACCGGGCATCTTAAGCGTAAGAGATGCCTAATGCGGTATTGCGTTAAAGTGAGCGAAAGCTTCGCGTCCCAGTAGTGCTTGATAGCGACTTGAGAACGGGACGATATGGAAGGTTAGCTTTTCGTGGCGGAAGTTATCGGCAGAGCCGAATATGACTTCGAGCCGGAGAAAACCCATACAATGGGTGTCCGGACCAGGTATTACCCCTTGAAAGGAGGTTTTGCTGCGGCGGATTCTTGCTGGGTTTATCCCCATGTGCTGGATTGTATCCTGATATATCAGGTTTAGTCCACTGTTGCCGTCCATAAGGACATTTGAAAATTGGAGTCCGCCAATTATTGGATCGAGTATCAAGGCAGTCTAGCCTGCATTCTTGACATATCTAGAATAATCTAGCTGGTCGAAGATGATCGGTTTTGACAACCAGTGGCAAGACCCTTTGGGGATGGGCCATGTGGTCCGTACTTTTACGGGCGCCGTACGTTTTGTTATGTGAAGTAAGTTCACTGTTTTTACTTCTTGTGGGAAGTTCTTTTGTTTTCTGGTGCTCTGCTTTTGGGGTTCGTCCTCGTCTTCGCTTGGTGTGTCGAGCCCCTTGTGTTCGGCATTGAGTCTGCCGGATTGTTTGAAAACCCAACAGTCTCTGTGGGTATGGTTAGCAGGCTTCCCGGGAGTACTGTGTATCTGACATATCCTATCCAGGATTTTATTTAGGTTGGATGGATCATCCCTGTTATCTTGGGGGGCGATTTTGCCTCCTTTTGTCGTGAGCCTTTGAATCCGGCATTGACTGCCGTGCTCTTCGGACTTTTATCCTTAGTCCGGCGACGATCCTTGTTGCGTCGTGGTTTTCCGTTTCCATCCCTAGTTTCGGATGTACTTGGGTCGCTGGGGCTGCACCTTGCCAACCAGCTGTCCTCCCCTGCACAAAAGCGGGTCATGAGGTATGTTAGTGCGGCCATTGTTCTTGGCTTTTCTTGGCCGAGGTGTCTGGCAAGCCATTCGTCTCGGACGTTATGCCTGAAAGCTGCTAAGGCTTCGGCGTCTGGACAGTCGACTATCTGATTCTTTTTAGTGAGGAATCTGTTCTAGAACTGCCGAGCTGATTCTCCGAGTTGTTGAGTTATGTGACTAAGATCGTCTGCATCCGGAGGGCGGACATAGGTCCCTTGAAAATTTGCTCGGAAAGCATCCTCGAGCTCTTCCCAACTTCCAATTGTGTTTTCAGGGGTAAATATTTTATGGCGTGGAGATCATTTCCTCTAGCCATGTGTATGTGGAGGATATAATCCTCTATCCAGACTCCAGGGTCTGTTGTTCCATCATATGCCTCTATATTTACGGGTTTGAATCCCTCTGGAAATTCATAGTCCAGGACCTCATCAGTGAAACATAGGGGGTGTGCGGCGCCCCTGTATTTGGGTGTGCCGGATTCTGATGATGGCTTTATTGCATTGCTTGCGAGAGCTTGCTTTCTTGGCCCATAAATGGACCTTACTGGGCCATGGCGCGAATCATTAAGTGGGTCGCATGCCGATTTAAGTGCGGCGCCGCTTGCTGCTTTATGGGGTCGTCTATCCGACCGTGTGGCTTTCTCATTTTTTGAATGTGAGGGCTCTAGGCCCTCTTCGTCGAATTCAGGCAGTAGCTTTCTTTTCGGATAGCTTTTAGTGCGGCGACTGTCGCCGTATTTATCTGCGGTATCGATTACTTTGCTCCATCTAATCCGGAGTGCATCTTCCGCTGTTTTTAGCTTCCGCTTCTGCTTTTTCAGGGTACGTGCAGTCAACGAGCCTCTCATGGAGATTCTTCTGCTCCATGGGTTTATCCGGTGTGAGGTCGTCCGGGATGCCGTTTTCGCCGGAGAAGGGATGTTCGGTTTCTCCATCCGCGTTGCCATGTTCGGACGGTTGCTCTAAGGCCTGCTCGTCCTGCTCTATGGCTGGGTTTTTATCGAGGTGGGGCTTGGGTCGGCGTTTACACCGGCACTTTGATTGCTTTTCGGGGGGTCTATTTCCCGTTCCTTCCCCTTTTTCCTCGTTGTCGCTTCCTTTACGGGTATCCACCATGTACACATCATGAGATGAGGTGGCTGTCCAATGCCCTATGGGAGTTGGTTCGTCGATATCTCCTGCATCGTCATTCATGCTGTCGATGTCTCCGGAGTCGAAGTTGAGCACGTCGTTTAAATTGTCGACAGTGGCTACCAAGTGGGTGGTGGGTGGGCTTTGAATTTCTTCATCGTCCGTGTCCCATCCTCGCTGACCGTAATCCGGCCAGAGCTTTCCTGATAAAGAGAGAGACTTAAGAGAATTCAGGATGACGCCGAAAGGCGAGTGTTGAAAGATGTTTGCGGCGGTGAACTCCATTATCGGCGCCCGATCGGATTCGATTGGCAGGGGCGCGGGGGGTTCGGAGTCCGGGGAGGAGTCCGGATCCTCAGAGTCATGGATCATGCAGAGTGCGGGGCTAGCGTTCGGCTCGATCGCCTTTAAGATCATAGCCCCCGAGGTGGCGTCCAACCGCTCGTCCTCCATTGGCATAATAGGCTCCGAGTTAGAGGTCGGGACCGATGCGTGTGCGGCCTCCAGGACACTACCCGGGGGTAGAGCTAGATCATGCCCCTCGAGATAGTGTGGCGCGCTTGGCCGTGGCTCGAACCCATTGAAGATCAAGTCTCCGCGGATGCCGGCCATGTAGTTTAAGCTTCCAAACCTGACTTGATGGCCAGGGGCGTAGCTCTCGATCTGCTCCAAGTGGCCAAGAGAATTGGCCCGCAGAGCGAAGCCGCCGAAGATGAAGATCTGTCCGGGGAGAAAAGTCTCACCCTAGACCGCATCGTTGTTGATGATCAAAGGAACCATCGGACATAACAGCGACGACACAGAGGAACTCTCAATGAAAGCACCAATGTCGGTGTCAAAACCGGCGGATCTCGGGTAGGGGGTCCCGAACTGTGCGTCTAGGCCGGATGGTAACAGGAGGCAGGGAACATGATGTTTTACCCAGGTTCGGGCCCTCTTGATGGAGGTAAAACCCTACGTCCTGCTTGATTAATATTGATGATATGGGTAGTACAAGAGTAGATCTACCACGAGATCGAGGAGGCTAAACCCTAGAAGCTAGCCTATGGTATGATTGTTGTCTATGGAGTTGATGAAGTTGTCCTACGGACTAAAACCCTCCAGTTTATATAGACACCGGATAGGGTTAGGGTTACATAGAGTCGGTTACAATGGTAGGAGATCTTGAATATCCGCATCGCTAAGCTTGCCTTCCACGCCAAGGAAAGTCCCATCCGGACACGGGACATAGTCTTCAATCTTGTATCTTCATAGTCCAGGAGTCCAGCTGAAGGTATAGTCCGGCTACCCGAACACCCCCTAATCCAGGACTCCCTCACACGCGATTGGCGCATTTTTAATTAAGTCAAGTGTCAAGTTCTCTACAACCGGATATTAACAAATTCCCATCTGCCACATAACCGCGGGCATGACTCTTGAAAGTTTATACCCTGCAGGGGTGTCCCAACTTAGCCCATCACAAGCTCTCATGATCAACGAAGGATATTCCTTCTCCCGGAACAACCGATCAGACTCGGAATCCCGGTTACAAGACATTTTGACAATGGTAAAATAAGACCAGTAAGACCGCCCGATGTGTCGACAAATCCTGATAGGATTCCCACATATATCGGCAGATGAGACATCGGATGAGACATCCTACGAGTAAAACCAACCCTCGAGTTTCCCCGAGGTGGCCCCGCAGTCTTCTCGTTTCGGACCAACACTCAAAGGAGCACTGGCCCCGGGGGGGGGGGGGGGTTCATTAAGAAATCCACAGGTTAATTACTCCCTAGGAAAATTTTAGTTGTTATTAGAAAAATGGTAAAATTATGCAGAGCATCCTTCCATCATCCCCATGGACTCTACACCGACACATCAAGCCCCAGGTGGACCTATGACAAGAGCTAGAGCACGTGCTTTGGAAACCGAGGTGAACTCCTTCCTACTTAGCTTGCATATGGATACGAATGGAACATTGTTGCTACCTCACCAAGATACGCTATGTCTCATTAGGTACGAAGAGGAACACCACCAGGAGGCTCAGGAGCACCCCAAGGAGAAGAGGAACCACCCCAAGGACACACGGACCAAGACGGAGTGCAACAGCATCAAAACTGGAAGTCCTAGGTCACCCCGTGGACACGGGCCCTCGAGACCCCGTGCCCACGGGCTATCCAGGAAGTTGACACTGGAGCACCCCATGCGCACGGGCCCAACTTACCCCGTGCGCACGGGCCTCCCAGGATGGACGGCTGAGATCCCCAAACCGAGCCCCTCTTCATCTCTTTCGACCCCAAGACTATATAAACCATACCTAGGGCTATGTTTAGGGTTAGCAAAGTATGAGATGAGATATTTGTGAGCTTTGCTCCTTCTACCTTCCCATTTGTGGAATCAAGGCCCCTTTGGGAAGAATGTTAGTGGATTTCAAGACCTCCTCTAGGAGAAGACTATCTTAAAGACCTCATCTCCTAGGAGTGGGAAGAACTTTGACATTATATCTTTCCTTTGATTGTGTTTGTGACTTGTGGATCTTATGTTGCTATCCTAGTGGATGTGTAATTGGGGAATTGTTTGAGTGATTTCCTCTTTGTGTTCTCGAGAGTTTGTCCTTTTCCCCTGCCAAGTGTGAAAAGATCCCCCTCTAGGATTTCATCCTATATCATAAAACCAAGGTTGGGCCTTTGCTGGAAGAGTTTTATTCAAAGCGAACTGTCAAGGGGGTCCCATAACCCCAACCGCGTAAGGAACGCAAAATAAAGGAACATAACACCGGTATGACAGAAACTAGGGCGGCAAGAGTGGAACAAAACACCGAGAAAAAAGACAAGCCTTCCACCCTTTACCAAGTATATAGATGCATTAATTCAATAAGAGATATTGTGATATCCCAACATATCCATGTTCCAACATGGAACAACCTGCAAGGCACCTGCAACTAGCAACGCTATAAGTGGGGCTGAGCAAAAGCCATAACATAGCTAAGCAACAGTTTGCTAGGAAGGTGGGTTACAGTCTTGACGTGGCAATATGGGAGGCATGATAAACAAGTGGTAGGTAGCATGACATAGCAATAGAACGAACAACTAGCAAGCAAAGATAGAAGTGATATCGGGGGTAATGATCATCTTGCCTACAAAGTTCTCAGGGTTGTCGAAAGCTTGCTCCTCGTAAATGTACTCGATAGGAACCTCATTCACAAACTCGTCTCCCAGCTCTACCCAAAGCAAGAACACAAGCAACGGAACAACAATCAATCATGGTGCAATGCACAAGCAACATGATGCAAGACATGGCATGGGATGCAAGATATGATGTGCAATGTATATGGGTACTCTGGAAGGGAAAAGATGATCATGGCATCAACTTGGCAAACCAAGCATGCCACATGAAAGGTTAGGAGATTTTGGTCGAAATCGATATAAAGATCACCAGAAACGGATGCACAGTTTGCAAATGATGAGCAAAACAAGAACGACGCAAAACTACGCTTAACAACAACATAGCACTCCAAATGCATCATGAAACTATGCTACATCCTTCCAACATAGAAACAGAACACATGGCAGTGAAGTATAGGTGAAGCTCTACAAATCATGAACACTGAGCTCCTACTAGAACTCACTAGAACAAATCTAAAATAGCATGGCAAAAATGCAAATGACAACAGTTTAACAGACTTGTGAAAATACTGAACATGGCATAAACAACATCAGGTAGCAAATGTTCGGAGCTAGTTAACTACATACTACAAGAACATATCATGGAAAACTTGAGCATGGCATGCTAGTACTATAGGCAATGAACAAAACCCCCTTACTGAACTTGAGCCAAAGATGCACAGAAAAGATGGTAGCATCAATGCAAACATGGCAAGTGATATGAACAGATTCAGACTTAGTAGGAAAACATGGCGTGGCAGAAACAGATTAATGATAGAAACTTCGCATGCTCATGCAACTTACCAACAGTAAGAAGACAAATTTATGAAGCTAAACATGGCAATAGCACGGTCATAGGGTGCATGGATCACTAGCAAAACACATGGCAAAAATGCACTTCCTATTAACAGACTGACAACAATAATATTTACGAAAAGGAGAGCAAGATAATGACAAGCTACATTACCACATAATTACAAATTAACGCATGAATAGATAGAGCATAACCATATCTTCAAAACATCCTTACTGAACTTCATCAAAATATGCAAGGATTTACTTGTGGCAACAAGTGGACTACTTTGCATTCTTGTGCTAGTCACCACAGGACACATAAAAATACAAGGATTGCCTCACTGTAAAGATGGCATGAAGATGCTCCTAAAACATGTAGACATGATGCTCAAAATACAAACACACAAAATACTATGAAAAAGACAAATCAACAAGTTATGATGGATTCCAGCAGACAACATCATTTAGCACTTTTGCAACAAAGATTAGGGCTTCAATATGGACAGTAACATTCATGCAAGTGACACTAGCATGTAGACCATCACGTGATGAACATTTTGGTATATCATGCACGCAAAACGGAGCTACGAGCAGGAAGTTATGGACGGTCGAACATGTGCGCATATCGCAAGGAATCTGGGACTTAGCCGAATTTCACCTCATGAAACATGGACGGGGAGGACCCAGGACGAAGGGAACCGAGGACGGGGCAGCGTTTGGTTCATCGTACGGGTGGATCTGATCCACTCATGTGGATCCAGCGATCGGAATTCGGCGACGGCGACGCGGGCGACGAGGAGGTCGGCGGCGAGCGGCACAACGACGGGAAGCGGCGCTCGGCGGCAAGGTGGCGACATGGTAGCGGGAGGCGGATGCGCGGCGGCGGTGGAGTGCTGCTGCGGTGGACGGCGAGCCCCGGCGAGGGGCCGGCGATGTCCGAGGCGGCAGCGGGCGCGAGATCCAGCGTGGCGGCGGCGAGGCGCGGGTAGGCGGCAAAGTTCGGGCGGTGGCACGAGGCGATGCGGGCCGGGGAGCCCCGCGCGGGAATAGCCGGCCGGCGGCGGCGGGCGGCAGAGCGAGCCATGTGGCGAGCGCCCGTATCTCCCGGGAGGCGGAGCGGGCCACGTGGCGAGCGCCGGCCTACCGGTGATGTAGCAAGGCCACTCGACAAATCTTGGCCCATTTCGAGAATGTTTTCTCCCGCTCACAAAATGAGATCTGAGGGGTGCAACGGGTGCATGTGTGAGTCTCGAATCCTGAAACGGACAACGGGCAAAATGACCGGATGCATGAGACAAATACGAATGCAAATGAGATGCACATGATGACATGAGATGACATGCATGACATGAGCAAAATGAAAAATGAAGACAAAACCCAACCACGGAGGATATAACATATAACATTGCCAGAAATGGCAAGAGTTGGAGTTACAATTATGGAATGTTACATCTAGGGCTTTACACTATGACCAGCTGCCACGTCGCCGGGCTCGCTATGAGGACGGTGCTGGGTCGTCCCACCTCCGCGCTCCGGTGAAGCGTGAGGAGGACTCTGGCTAAGTCAGGGGGGAGGGAGCCGACACTCGGGAGTCGCTGCGGGCGCGCGCACCGCTTTTGCTCGTCCTTTCCCTTCTTCCCGCATACCAAGAAACAAGTATGGGGCCCTGTGAGGGCATGTAATGAACCATAATTTCAATGCCTCTTGTGTTATGTTTATTGTTCCTGCGTTGTGTTATGGCATTCATGCTTCATGTAGAAATAGAGGGATAACTTAGCTGGATGCGCCCAGGGTAGTTTCCTGTCTTGTGAGGGCGCATCCTCTAGCACCCTGTGAGCCCTCCTTGTTGCTGGCTCGGGAACCGTTGACCTCGGGAGGCGTCAAAAAGCTACAAAAATTGTTAGGACGTCCGTCGGGTGCCTTATCCTTCCTTGCGCGAGGCCTCATAATCATGGCCTAGCGCACCATGTCCCAGTACACGTGGGGCACAAACTTAGAGGGGTGCGCCAACTGCGAGCTCAATTGAGGGTACCTTGCAAAGGTCAGGGGAGCCGAAGCTTTGGAGCAACATGGCTTTGGCGAGGTGTGTCCGTGGCTTTGGCTAGCCCAGCGCACGCAAACACCTACCTAGCCCCCACGCGAGGCACCCGAGGGAGAGCATTGGGCAACTGCCGTCCTCCCTGGCGTGAAACAAAGAACCGAGCGAAGAAGTAGAGAAAAGAAAGGATTCAACCGAGCAATCGAGAAACGCCAGAACTTCAAATTTCATTAAAAGCTGCAAACCAACCACAAAAAGCAAATGAACAGCCGCGTCCAGCACCTAGTCTAGTCTTCTCACCAGCGCAGAGCTCAGTGATGCCTCTAGGACATGGGAGGGAGCCCCCGAGGCCCGAGGGCGGCACTAAGGAGACTCCGGGGCATGTACAGCCCCACTCATTATTACTTCATAGTGTCACGGGCGAAGACCTTCACAGGCATTGGGCCTTGCTTCATGGGTAGAACTTTCGGAGGTGTTGGTTGTTCTAGGCGTTCTGGATGGGGATCCTACACAGGCCCTCCCACATGGGTGAGAGCTTACGCAGCCCTTCCCTGGAGAGCACCCGCCTCAGGACGAGATCGCCCACCTCGAGTGTCCTGGAGAGGACGCTGCGGCAGTGGTACCGCCGCAGTACCTGCTGGTACCTTGCTGCACAGAGCGAGGCTTGTCGGCGGCGTTCCTCCCCCAGCACGAGGTCCATCCCCCGCATGGCGTCCTGGCATGCCTCGTCGAACGCTAGGACCCACGCAGAGTGATGCCTGACCTCGTGAGGGAGAACCGCTTCGGCTCCGTAGACAAGGAAGAACGGAGTCTCGCCTATCTAGCATGGTGGCGGTGGTGCAGATGGACCAAAGCACGGACTGGAGCTAGTCGTACCAGCCCTTGCCGCATGCCTCGAGGTTCTTTTTGAAGTTCCTTGTCTTGAGGCCCCTCAGGACCTTCGGGTTAGCGGGCTCAGCATGGTCGTTGCTTCTGGGGTGTGCTATTGAGGCGTAGCATATCAGGCCCTCGATGAACCTGACCGTGGAGCCGTCTGGGATGGTGCGGACGGCTTCCACCTCCGCCCATTTGGTGAACTTGTCGATGGCGACATAGATGTAGCGGTAGCCCCCGGGTGCTCACGGGAACGGGCCCAGGATGTCCAGCCCCCATACCACAAATGGCCATGAGAGCAGAATAGTTTGGAGGCCCTGAGCGGGCTGGTGGATTTGCTTGGCATGGAACTGGCAGGACTTGCAGGACCTCACCAGCTCGGCTGCGTCGTTGAGTGCCGTGGGCCAGTAGAACCCGCTACGGAACACCTTGCCCACTAGGCTGCGCTACAACGAGTGATGCCCGTAGTCTTCGTCATGTATGTCAGCTAGCAGCTCGCACCCCTGCTCCCTGGAGATGCACCACAAAGAAATATCATTCGGTCATTTTTGGTATAGCTCAAGTGGTTCTCGTTTACTCCCCTTGGGACCCCCACCAGCTGCTTTGGCTCCCAGGCAAATACCTCCTTGTTTGCGCGCAGGAACTTCACCAATGCCTCTTCTTGATCCGGGTCGAGGTTGGCGCCTATGGTGAAGGTTGCTCCCGAGGCCCCATCCACCTTGACCGGTGCTTGCTTTGTCTTGGCCCGATCTTGCGAGAATAACTGCTTCTTCTTTACATGGCGCAACCCCTTGGGTCTCGGGGGCTGCTTCGCTAGCGGGGCGCACCATCGCCACGACCCTGAAGACGAGCTTGAGGGTCATCAGGGCCTCCTTGGTGTCTCCATCCATGGTGAGGACGCCGTTGCTCCCCGGCATCTTCATGAGGTTGTATGCAGGGTGAGTTGCTGCCATGAACTGAGTCGGGGCTGGGTACCCGAGGATGGCATTGTATGGGAGGCCGATGCGAGCGATGTCAAAGTCGATAAGCTCGGTGCGGTAGTTGTCGCGGGTGCCGAAGGTGACGGCAAGGCGGATCTGCCCTAGGGGGCTGATGGAACCACCACTGACTCCGGAGAAAGGCCTGGTGTGGCGGAGCCGGCCGAGCGGCACATGGAGCAAGTTGAAGGCTTCCACGGAGAGCACATTGAGGCTGGCTCCTTCGTCGATGAGTCTCTTAGTGACTGCTAGGTTGCAGATAGTGGGTGTGCAGAGCATCGGGAGCGCGTCCAAGCCCGCGGTGATTGCTGGGCGGACCTATGATTTGAAGGTGAGGTCGGCCTGGGGCGCTGCCCATCCCGGAGGAGCCCCCTGCTGCATGCGGGCAGCGCCCATCTGGCGGGCGACCTGCTTGATGTGGCGATCCAAGGGTGGTTCCTGCGAACCACCAAGGAGGGCTGCTACGGCTGGGGGACGCCTATGCCGTGGAGCACGCGTTGAAGAGGCTGCGCAGCTCCTCCCAGGAAGCCACAGAGGAGCGCGGCAGGTTGAGCAGCCAGGCACGCGGCACACCGACGAGGGCAATGGTGAACCAGTTGGCCATGACTTGGTCGTCGCCTCTGGCTTCGAGAATGGCCTCCTTGTACGCCAGCAGGAAGGCCGTTGGATCCGCCGCGCCGTCATAACGAGGCGGCATCTCTGGCTTGAACTTGTGTGGCCACTGCACTTGCCGCAAGGTAGGGGTGAAGGCCCGGATGCTCGCGGCGCCTTCGCGGGCGCCCGCCGATCCAATTGGAGGAGTGGCGCGTGCCATGGGAGCAGGACGAAGCAGGCGGAGAGGCGAAACTTCGATGCATCCCTACCTAGCGCGCCAAAGGTCGGATTGTGGGTTCCGGCTAACACTTGAGGTTCGAACGCTGGCGTGCGCACGAAGAACACTCTCTCCCAAGCTCACTCGCTCAATGATCTCACGGCCTAGCTCGACGAACCCAAGGAACAAGGGACACAATGGTTTATACTGGTTCGGGCCACCTTACAGTGTAATACCCTAGTGTAGTGTGGTGGTGGTGGATTACCTCACGGGCTAAGGATGACCTAGTACAATGGGTGAACAGCCTCAGGAGAAGAGGTGTTCTTGAGCTTGGCTCGCTGGTGGATGTGAGGATGGAATGGATCTGATCCAAGATGAGTCGATCCCTCCCTATAGTGGTGGCTAGTCCTATTTATAGAGGCCCTGGTCCTCTTCCCAAATGTTAGGCGGGAAGGGATCCCACAATGGCCAATTTTGAAGGGAGACAACTAGTACAAGTTGTCCTGACAAAAGGTGGTCTTCGCATACCAAAGGCTCTAGTGGTGACACCGCTGTGGGCTCCATGGTGACCTCCGTTCTGCTGTCCTACTGGTCTTGGTCTTGTTGCACCGATACGGAAACCTTTACTTGATGCCTCGGGACTCCTCCCCTGCGCCCTCCTGTTTAGCACGAAAGAGGAAACTGGTACACTGCGTCCCCTGGTGCCCGCCTGGGCTTGGTCGTCATGGCTCACGTCACGTGAACCCTGCGAGGTGCCCCTTGCATAGAGATATCCGCTCCTCGGGAGCCAGCCTAGTGAGGCTGCTCTTGGGGAGGTCTGGTGTCGTCCGCCTCATGAGGTTTGGCCCCTCGTGAGGGTCTTGAGTGGTCTCCGCTGAAGATGGGCCTTACCAGGCCGTTGGTGGAGCCACGCACAGGCCCGCAGGCAGGCAAGTCTGGGCACCCCCGGTCACAGAACATCGACAAGAAGAGCTCGAGAAACAATATCATGGGTACCCATAAGGCTGGCAAGATGCTTAGGAAGCTTATTAACTTTCTCTTGTTTGGTTCTTAAATCCTCTAGCGCTTGCTATTGTACCAGAAAGTATGCATCTCAATTCTGCAGGGACTTCCTTAGTCCTTCAGCTTCCTGTCGCAGCACATCTGATTGATGTCTTTCAAATTGAATTTGAGACTCAAGAAGACAAACAGATTCAGGCAGCGAGTTCAAGGAGCGTGTGCCAGCAGTAGTGGCCAGTAACTCAAACACTACATCAAGACAGAACTTTTGGGTTCTCTCACTGTCGTCAAGATAATTTTTATCAGCTTTCTTGAGACCAACAGGGATGTCTCACTATCTTGAACCTTATCTGCATTACTTCCTTTACCATTTCATAACGGGGTACTGTTCTCCAATATTTTGTCCGCATTCTAAAAGAGAAACAAGTAGACACATCACAAGTTTACCATGTTGTATATGAAACTCATTTGGGTAAATCAGTTCAGTAGTAAAGTGGACAGGATAACAGCATGAAACAAACATATATCTATGTACCATGGTCACTTTATGGTCTATATCATTCTAGTATTTGTTGCTAAATCAAGATAGAGACACAGTTCAAATAATATTTGTTCAAGACAAAGCAGAATAGACAGAATATAAGTGTGGGAAACTATAGAGCAATAACAACACTTGTAATGTGCATGACATGAGAACATAACTGTTTATTCAATTGACACTGAAATCAACATAGCGCAAGTTACAACAAAAACCAGTTAAAGAAACAGGTTTAAAACATACCTGTTGCGCCATTGGAGTTTCAATTCCACCCTTCAAATTTGAAAATAGTTGGTATGAGTAAATACAGTGTTGCAAGAGCAAAGGAGTATGAACCATAGGTACAGAACCTGACCTGAGAACAATTCTTCTTCTCCTTTAAGCATTGAGTTGGGATTCAGAGTGGTGGTCCTCGTGCTTTGGGAACTGTAGTTCCCTTACTAACTGCTCGTGTTTGGGTGCTCTGTGGTGGAGACGGTGATGTGTCAACTGGAACTGGGTTACTATCTGCTTGGGTTGGGGTTAGAAGGTGTATAGCTGGTTTTCTGTCCAACTGGGTAGGGGTACAATCTGCGACAGTCTGGGTTATGTGTGGTGGGGCTGGTTCTTGGGCAAGTACAACCGTGGTTCTATCTGCATCAACTGGTAGCACTATCTTTTTTGAAGACCGTGTTGTTACTCTCTTAGATACTGCCATCACCCTCTCCAATTCAAATGGCTGACAAACAAGAAAAGTAATCGAATGTATAGACATTGTATGACAGACAGGTGCAATGGATAGTGGGGAATAAAAGAGGGCATGAAATAATTCAGATCTATGTTGTCTAACCAAACAGGATAGCATGACACAATTTCACATATATGATGGCTAACTAAACAGGATAGCATGACACAATTTCACATTATGATGGCTAACTAAAAAAGATGGAAAGACACAGTTCCACATATGATGACTATGTAAATAGGATGACATGATATAACTATATAATGTGTTTATTAAATAGGTTGGCATGCCATAATTCACATACATGCCGCCTATGGAAACATGATAGCATGATATAATTCACGGATTGAATGACATAATTCAAAATATGATGACTGTAAACACTAAACAAGATGAGATGATATAACTATATGATGTCTTCATTAAATGGGTTGCCATGACGTAATTCAGATAGATGTTGTGTATGTAAACATGATGGCATGATATAATTTAAGTATATTATTTATATAGTAAGAAAGTAAGCAGATGGCAATCCATATATGATGTAAAATCTGAGCAATGCAAGACAACGTGCATGACATAGGTAATATAACCCTGCCAAGTTTGAGCATAGACCCCAGGGGGAAATAGAACTGGTCATCTGTCTTTGAATCCTCCTCTGAGGAGCTCTCTGTAACCAGCAAGATGTCTGCTTCAGCAGGTAGCATTGTCTGCTCTGAATACCTTGTTTTCACTCCAGATAGTTCCATCACCACTTCAAATGGCTGATCCATAGGAAGAGTAGTTGAATATACAGACAAATGGAACACGTAATACAAAAAATGACAGCATGATATAATTCACATACATGATGATTGGCAAAACAACATGGCATTGCATAATTCACATATATAATGCCGTTGCACCAAGATAGCATTGCATAATTCACATATATAATGTCTTGCAACAATATGGCAATGCATAATTCAAATATATGGTAATTTGACATTAAATAGGTGGCATTCACACAAAGCATGTCTTAACTAATCAAATGACATAGCAATGCAATACACCATACGCACGTTATGAGCAACATAACCCTGCCAAGTTAGAGCATACACCTCGGGGGGGAGGGGGGAATAGGACTGGTCATCTGATGAGGACATCAATACCATTGTTACACCCACAGCCCCTGCTGCTATACATACTGGACCAATAACTAGAGCTCGCGCACGCAATTAAATTATCAGGTACTTTTGTTTCTTCGTAATGATTCTAATGTTCATGAGAATATGATGCTGCCTAAATTGGATACATTTGTTTTGCTTACAAATGAAGGGCCTGGCATGAATAAGAGGGATGAACACTGGAGCAAGACCAATCATGGAGATGATGGCATGCGCAAGGGGATCAAGAACGGAGTTACAAGTGATGATTTCAGGACTTTGAAGCCACCATAAGGAGTGCATGAAACCTTGGACGAAATATACAAGATGCCACTTTATTATTGGGTCAGGCCCATGTATTTTCGAAATACTTAAGTATATGATGTTTTTAGAGTTCGTATGTGTGGGGAAACAAGAGTTAGGGTTGGTTTCGCACCCCTCCTCCAAGGGCCATGAAATTCCCCCCTCTTCCTCCATATATATACAGCCCTTAGGGCGGCGTTTAGACTTTGGGTTTTTTTAGATTAAAGTTCGCCATAGCCGCAACTTCGCGTACTTCGTTCGTGTTCAACGACCAGACAAAGGCGTCATAGAACCCCACCTTGATCAATAAAGCTTTCCTCTTATATACGCAATATCCAGATTGCAATCTCAGTTTCTTGCTTGTTCTTCGTTTTCCTGCAGGAAACAGACCTTCGTGGTCAGGTTGATCGTGCTCCGGCGTGGTCAATAACCTCTCGGAGTTGGTTTAGCGATTGCTAAGGCACGACGTCCTCGCATGTTCGTAGTCGGATCGTCAAAGTTGACTTGCTACAAAATGATAGCCACCATCTCATCGAAAGACGGGACACCTTTGCCTCTATCAAGTGGTATCAGACTTCCAGGTTGCTCGGTGAGATTTTACAGTTTTTTGTAGTTTCGATCGAGTCTTTTCCTCATACCTACAGTCCATGAAAAAGCCACAAAAATTAGGGTTAGTTCATCATATCCGAACCAGTCTGAGCCTTTGCATGGTCTTTTCAGTATTTTGCTTTGTTGAATTTGCGGTTGCATCGTCGTGTCTAGTTGCTAGTCTTCGAGTCTAGTCTTTTAGAGTTTCGAGTTCTAGTCATAAGTTGTCACGCCACCGCCGCACCATCATCATCACCCCTACCATCTACCACCACTAATATGCCACCGATCCCTCTCCATATACCATCACCAATCCGTATCCATATACCACCAACAATCTGTATCCATATACCACCACCAATTTGTATCCATATACCACCACCGCTGCCATATCCTACAACCATATATCCACCACCAATCCGAGTCCTTTCAAATTAGGTTTGTTTTCGAGATCCATCTAATTTCCGATTCTTGTTTCCTTGCCTGAGTAGGTTTCAGGAAAAAAATTCTGGACACCCCCGGGCAGTTTTTATGCCACAATTTTCGCAGGCAAAAATATTTTTTCCCTATCCTATTTTTAGGCTTTTCTGAGTCTTTTGAGCCACGTGACATTATATTGATTTTGTGTCGCACTTTTTCATTGTCGCTGCCCTGATTTTCGGGAAAAAAAGTCAAAAAAAATTCCGAGCCCATCCCGTTAGTTTGACCTGGGAAGAGTTTTGAGACACTCGCTATTATAGTGATTTTTTGCAAATAAAAAGAGGAGCGCAAAAAAAAACAGAGCGAAAAAAATAAAATTCCAGAGTGTGCTTTTCCCTTGTCTACGTGTAGCGCCGTGATTTTGTTAGTGTTCTAGGTTCGCGTCTCTTGCACGGTCTAGCCTAGGACGAGCACAGTACCGTCGTTGAGCATTTATTCAACTTTACATCTCTGAATTGATTATTGCTAATATTTTTGCTACCATATTCTAAGCCTTCCTAGCTCCACATAAATCTACGTCGTGCGTTTGACTCTCCCTGGTAATCACACTATCCAAGCTTTGGGAGTTTTGACTACATTGGTTGCCGATGACCGCCAGCTGCTGGGTAAGAACTAGCAAGAATTTGAGATTTGCTTGACGGATCTATGACACCCACCACCACCATTTTCTAGTAGTCTGTAGGATCATCTTCTTGTGTGTTTCTATTGCTGCTAACCATGGCAGGATCACAAGTCGATGAGACTGACTGGGAGAACATGACGAATAAGGAGTTGCATGACAAATTTCAGCAAATGATGAGTGGACAGGTGCAAGATGTGCTAAACAGATTTGAAGAGGCCATGGAGAAGATAGATGGCATGGAGAAGACGTTCGAAACAAACCTCGATAACAAGTTTAACGAATTGCTCACGCACCTCTACAACAACAACAACAACAACAACAACAACAACAACAACAACAACAACAACAACAACAACAACAAGAACAAGAACAAGAACAACAACAACAACAACAACAACAACAACAACAACAACAACAACAACAACAACAACAACAACAACAACAACAACAACAACAACAAGAACAAGAACAACAACAACAACAACAACAACAACAATAGCAGTAGCAGCAGCAACAACAACAACAACAACAACGACACCAACACCAGCAGCAGCAGCAGCAGCAACACCACAACGATTATGGCTCCTGCTGCTGATGCTGATGATGAGGAGGATGATTATGCGGGAGATTACGAGGATGAGGTTGATCAAAATCAGAACTATGTGCAACCACCAACACCACAACCACCTGGTCGTCCAGATGCAAATAATGGCAATGGTAGGGCTCCCCCTCAGGTACGAGATCATGACCATCTCCCTAAACTAAAATTGAATATTCCACCATTTGAGGATAGATATGTTCCTGATATATATCTTACTTGGGAGTTAGAAACTGAACAACGATTTACATGTTTACAATATCCCGAGGAGAGACGTGCTCCTCCTGCTGTTTGTGCTTTCAATAGCTTTGCATGTGTTTGGTGGTCTGAACATTGCAGATTATATCCTATTCTAGCTTCTTGGGCTACTTTGAAAATTGCTATGTGTACTCGTTGGGTTTCACCATATTATCAACGTGAATTACTTCAAAAATTGCAGCGTTTAAGAGAAGGAAATTTTTTTTGTAGAAGAATATTATCAGGAATTACAAACTGGCATGATTAGATGTGGTATTGTTGAGGAGAATGAAGCTATGCTTGCATATTTTATGGGTGGATTAATGTAACACCCCGGATATGACTTTCCCAATTTGTAATCCAACTCTTGCCGTTTTCGGCTTTAAGTTTAATTTATTTTCTCGGGTTCGGGTCTTTGTCTCCGTGTGTTGTTATCTTTGTCATGCATCTCATATCATGTCATCATGTGCATTGCATTTGCATACGTGTTCGCCTCATGCATCCGAGCATTTTCCCCGTTGTCCGTTTTGCATTCCGGCGCTACGTTCTCCTCCGGTGGTCATTTCTAGCTTTCTTTCGTGTGTGGGGATTAAACATTTCCGGATTGGACCGAGACTTGCCAAGCGGCCTTGGTTTACTACCGGTAGACCGCTTGTCAAGTTTCGTACCATTTGGACTTTGTTTGAAACTCCAACGGTTAACCGAGGGACCGAAAAGGCCTCCTGTGTGTTGCAGCCCAACACCCCTCCATTTTGGCCCAAAACCCACCTAACCCTGCTCCATCATCTAGAGCGTTCGATCACGATCGCGTGGCAGAAAACCGCACCTCATTTGGACTCTCCTAGCTCCCTCTATGCCTATAAATAGGTCCCCTCCGTTTCAGATCTCCTTCCTCCCCTGAAACCCTAAAATCCCCTCGCGCCGCCGCCGGACATGTCCGTTTCTCGCCGGACAAACGCCGCCGCCGCCCGGACCAATAGGCGCCTGCCACGTGGCTCCCCGCCGCCGCCACCGCCCGAAGCCCGTGCGGCCCGAGGCTGGCCCTCCCAGCCCAGCCGCCCCGCGAGCCGCCCGCCGCCTTCTCCTTCCTCCCGCGCCGCTCGCCGCCTCCCCGCCGCCACCGCGACGCCGGCCGGATCCCGCCGACTCCGCCACCTCTTCCTCGCCACCCGGAGCCGCTCGCCGCCGCCAAGGTAGCTCCAGCCGGCCCCAGCTTCGGCCACCGCGGGCCCCTGTGCCGTTGCCCCGGCCACCGGCGACCGCGCCCTCGCCGGCCACCGTCCTCATCCCCGCCGTGAACAGTGCATCGCCACCGCAACTACTGTGACCGTGAGGATCCAGATCTGGATCGGGGTGAATAGTAACCCTAGGTCATTTTTTCCTAAGTCTGCAGTTCAAGTGCCTATATTCAACTTGCTATATCTCCGCATCCGTAGCTCCGATTCACGCATATAGCATATCAAAATGTTCGTCTCAGAGAGTAAATCATTTCATTCCATTGCATCATTTTCATTAGAGTTCATTTTGATGCCCGAAATGTTGTTAGAAGAGGGCTACTTGAGTTAATTGCCAGATCTGCTACTTCATCTTAGACGTTTGTCATTTTTTCCATGATTATTGTGTGCATGCTATGCCCATGAGTTCTACATATGTTTTGTTAAGGGTTTTGTCATCTTTCCAGAGGGGCAACCCATGTATTTTTGTGATGAGTGTGGTGTCTAGTGCAACCTTGCAAAGTGAGGCACTCGGTAATTCTGTTTTCAGGGACTTAGTAATTTCACTAAGTCCTGGGATTGTTTAGTTCATGATGCCATATGTTCATGTTGTTTCCTAGTGATCCGTGCCTCTTTTGAGGATGATCACTAAAGGAGTTTTGTTAATATTGTAGTGCTCTATCCACCCATGGCTTTGTTTGCAATTATGGAATACCCTAGCTTGAGTCAATCGAGCTCTACTTTTGCTTCGTTGTGAATCTGGGCAGATCGTCAATTTGTTTGCGATTTTGCCGATGATGTTGTAGTTGATCCGTGCATGCTATGCCATTGTTCTTGCCATGTCTAGCTTGAATTTTGTTCCTTCTTAATGGATGTATGCTTGTCTTGCCATGACTTGCACCGTGGTGAGTGCATCGAGCTCGTAAACATGCCTACTTGAGTTATGATTTCAGCATGTCCCAGTTTTCACTAAGTCTGAAAACTGATTATGTTTTTGCTATGTTCGTGTGCTTGTTAGTATATTTTCAGATCCCTTTTGGCTCAAGGTCACTAAGGGACTTTTGTTAAGATATTTGAGTAGCTCCATGCCATGTTTTACTTTGTCATGTTCAGGTCCTGTAGCATGTTGTTTTGGTGCTCCGAAGAGGGCTATATGATCTGAAATTCCAGACAAGTGTTAATTTCACCAAGTCTGAGATCTGTTTTACCATTTGTGTTTTTCCCATACTTGTTTGAACCTCCTAATGGATGAATTGGCCGTAGATCAGTGCTAGACTTTTGTTAAGCATCTTGAATGCTTCACTGCCATGTATTTTGATGCCATGTTTGGGTGCTATAGCATGTCCATCTCATTGCATTTAGTTGGCTACTTGCTGTAAATCGCAGACCGGTGTCATATTTGAATCGCTTGCCATTTCCAAACCGTAACTCCGATTCCGGTGATCTTTATATCGTTTTCAAGCGATTTCATCTCATATTTCCAGTGGCACACTTGGTTTTCCAAGTTGAGGCCAGGTTCATGCATTTCCTGTCATATCTTGCATATGCATCCCGCATCGCATCCCGCATAGCATATCATGTTTGCATCATCTTGTTTGATCCTTGCACGTGGTTGATTGTGTTCTTGTTGTTTGTTTGTCTTGTTTGGGTAGAGCCGGGAGACGAGTTCGCTAACGAGGAGCCCGTTGAGTTTGCTTTCGAGGATCCAGTCAACTCTGACAACTTTGCAGGCAAGATGATCATACCCTCGAAATCACTACTATCTTTGCTATGCTAGTTTGCTCACTCTTTTGCTATGCCAATGCTATGATGCCTACCACTTGCTTTCAAGCCTCCCAAATTGCCATGTTCAGCCTCTAACCCACCATTGTCCTAGAAAACCGTTGATTGGCTATGTTACCGCTTTGCTCAGCCCCTCTTATAGCGTTGATAGTTGCAGGTGAAGATTGAAGACTGTTCCTTGTTGGAACATTTATTTACTTGTTGGGATATCATTATATTGCCATGTTATCTTAATGCATCTATATGCTTGGTAAAGGGTGGAAGGCTCGGCCTCTCGCCTAGTGTTTTGTTCCACTCTTGCTGCCCTAGTTTCCGTCATATCGGTGTTATGTTCCCGGATTTTGTGTTCCTTACGTGGTTGGGTTATAATGGGAACCCCTTAATAGTTCGTCTTGATTAAAGCTTTTCCAGCAATGCCCAACCTTGGTTTTACCATTTGCCACCTAGCCCCCTTTTTCCCTTGGGTTTCCGTAGCCCGAGGGTCATCTTATTTTAAACCCCCCCGGGCCAGTGCTCCTCTGAGTGTTGGTCCACCTGTCAGCTGCCGGTGGCCACCAGGGGCAACTCTGGGCTGGCCTACCCGTACCTTGGACAATCTGAGTGTGCCCTGAGAAAGAGATATGTGCAGCTCCTATCGGGATTTGTCGGCACATTCGGGCGGTGTTGCTGGATTAGTTTTAACCTGTCGAAGTGTCTTGAAGAACCGAGATACCGAGCCTGATCTGAACGTCTCGGGAGGAGGTCTATTCCTTCGTTGACCGTGAGAGCTTTTCATGGGCTAAGTTGGGACTCCCCTGTAGGGATTGAACTTTCGAAAGCCGTGCCTGCGGTTATGGGCAGATGGGAATTTGTTAATGTCCGGTTGTAGATAACTTGAACCTTAACTTAATTAAAATGAATCAACTGAGTGTGTTACCGTGATGGCCTCTTCTCGGCGGAGTCCGGGAAGTGGACACGGTGTTGGAGTAATGTTTGCCGCGGGTTTGCCCTCTTTAGTTATGCGTTCGCGCTTTGCCTTCTCTTCTCGCTCTCTTTTGCGAACAGGTTAGCCACCATATATGCTAGTCGCTTGCCGCAGCTCCACATATATTTACCTTACCCTACCTATTAAGCTTAAATAGTCTTGATCGCGAGGGTGCGAGATTGCTGAGTCCCTGTGGCTCATAGATTACTATTACACCAGATGCAGGACCCGATGATACAGCTCCAGATGGCGCGCTTGAGCTCAAGTGGGAGTACGACGAGGACTCTTAGCGTTACTATGTTTCTTTTCCTGATGATCAGTAGTGGTGCCCAGTTGGGGTGATCGGGACCATGTCGCTTGTTGGGTTATCTTTTATTTTGGTGCCGTAGTCGGGCCATGAGTGTTTGGATGATGTATGTTATTTATGTACTTGATTGACGTGGCGAGTGTAAGCCAACTATGTTATCCCATTTATTCATCTATATTACATGGGATATTTGTGATGATTGCCTGACTTGCGACATATGCCTTCAATGCGATTATGCCTCTAAGTCGTGCCTCAACACGTGGGAGATATAGTCGCATCGAGGGTGTTACAAATTGGTAATCAGAGCTTTCCCCGACCTTAGGAGCCCCCACTGATTGATCGTTTTTAGCGGCCGAGTTGTGTCTAGAAAAATGTTTTGAGTCAATTAGGAATCATATATCGGAGAGTTTAGGAATTCTTTTTTACTTCCCAGTCTCCTCATCGCTCTGGTAAGGCATCCTGACATAGAGTTTTGACTCTTCTCTTCTCAAATTTCACAAAAAAAAAATTTAGGATCACGCGGGTATCTTGGAATCGTTTCGATGGTTTTATGATGAGAACATTGTCTTGGTGCCTCCTGTCAGGGGTTTAGTGGAAGTGTCCCGGGGAGTTGAGCTCTGAGGTGTTGTCATCATAATTTTATCGTTGCAGTTCTGGAATACCTGAGTTTAGTAGGGCGACATCGAAAATCTCTTTTATGTAGTTCGTTGGTGAGATAACCTCGACGCCACCCAGTACTGGGGCGGGAGTTCGGGAGTATCGCCATAACTTGTATAACGGATGCTTTTCAAAGGTTGAGGAAGATGGTTTCCGAAGTTTTTCTCGGTTATGTGTTGAAGGATGGATACAGCTGGATGTAGGAATTGCTAGTTTGGGTGAGATATTATTCTTCCCCTGTATCCCCAACACCTGATTGCATAACCGGAAAGGTACGGGAGTTTCATAGGTGGGAATTCTTGTAGCTCTAGCTCTTCTTCCACGGATATTGGTTTGAGATTGGGATTTCTTACCGATTATTCATTCTTGATCCGTACCTTGTTGATTTACTTCTTCTACCTAATTCTACGTGGCTTCGCAATTTATGGATATGTGACCATTTCAAGAGGAATGCATTCGTTCGTTTTGTTCGGATGTGAAGACTTTATGTTGCCATTTTCATTCCGTTGGATTCAGCTTCAATATTTGTCTGTCAATGTGCTAATGGACGTCAACCTCTTCAGGATGGCTCCTCCAACGCGCACGACTCCGAATCCTGATCCGCCACCACCTCCTCCTCCTCCGGAGGCATGGCAAGCTGTGATAGCCGCAACCAATGCAAACACACAGTTGATCATGCAAATCCTCCAAGAGCGGAATCAAGGCAATCAAGGGAATCAAGGCAACAATCGGAACCACTTTGCTACACTGAACCAGTTCCTTGCTAATGGGCCAAAGACGTTCAGCAATTGTGTTGAGGCAACCGATGCTGACGATTGGATTGTGGATCTGTGCAAGCATTTTGAGTGCAGCAACGTCAGGCCTGAAGATTTCGTCAAGTTCGCTTCCTTCCAACTCAAAGATCAAGCTGCAGAATGGTTCCAGCAGTACAAGGATTCCAGAGGTGGACGTCTGATCACTTGGGATGAATTTCGTCAAGATTTCCGAGCTCATCACATCCCTTAGAGTGTGGCTGAAAGTAAGCGTGAGGAATTCCGCAACTTGAAGCAAGGCTCTTTGTCTGTCTATGACTACAACAAGTTGTTCCAGAAGCTCGCCCGTTTTGCCAAGCAGGACATCCCTGATGAGGAGAGCATGATATACCAGTTCAGGGGTGGTCTCAGAGAAGAAATTCAGCTCGCTCTTGTTCTCTTTGAGCCGTTGAGGTACGATGAGTTCTACAACATGGCACTGAAGCAAGAGGCTGCTCAGTTGAGGTGTGATGCTTCCAAGAAGCGAGTCAGAGACACTAAGCCTTCTTCCTCTACTCAAGTGGCCAAGCAGCAGAAGTATTGGCTTCCTCCTCTTCCGTTCCGTTAGCCGTATTAGAAGAGCAAAGGTGGCAGTGGTTCTTCCCACCCACCCAACCCTGGCTTTCAGAACAAGACTTCGTCTCAAGCTCCAAGATCGAGTGCTCCATACCACCGTCTGCTTTCAGAGGTCACGTGCAACAAGTGCCAACAAAAGGGCCACTATGCCAACAAGTGTTTCAACCAGAGGCGTCTTCCTCCTCCTCCTGTCAGATCGGCAAGTGCAGCTGTGGTCAAGCATAACCCCAAGCACGCCAAGGTCAATTTGATGAATGCAGCTCAGGCAGAGGATTCGTCAGACGTCATCATGGGTAACCTTCCTGTTAATGATATTCCTGCTAAAGTTCTTTTTGACACGGGTGCATCCCATTGTTTCATATCGAGGCCGTTTACTTCTAGGCATGAATTGGTTTCACAAGTTTTGCCTAGTCCGTTAGCAGTTGTCTCTCCTGGTAAGCGCATGCAGGCTAACTCCATCATTCCGGATGTTACTATCACCTTGGGTGACTACAAGTTTCTCTCTTCTCCCGTGGTTCTTCGTAACTCGGATATTGATCTTATTCTCGGAATGGATTGGCTTACTAAGCACAAGGCGCATCTCGATTGTGCAGCCAGGCAGATTCAATTGACTCATTCGTCTGAGGATGTAATTGTCTTGGCCGCTCGTGATGATACAATCTGGTTGTTTTCTCTCAATGAGAAGGGTGAATTGGATGCTATCTCGCAAATTCCAGTCGTTTGTGAATATCAAGACGTCTTTCCAGAAGAGCTTCCAGGAATGCCTCCGCACCGGCCAGTTGAATTCGTTATTGATCTTGAGCCTGATACGGAACCTGTGTGCAAGCGTCCTTACAAGCTCGGACCTAAAGAGTTGAAGGAGCTGAAGAAGCAACTCGATATTCAAGAAAGAATGGGTCTCATCTGGCCTAAATCTTCTCTGTGGGGTTGTGGTGTTCTTTTTGTGAAGAAGAAGGATGGAACGGATCGACTTTGTGTTGATTACGGTCCATTGAACAAGAAGACCATCAAGAACAAATACCCACTTCCCAACATCAATGAGCTGTTCGAACAACTCAAAGGTGCCCAAGTATTCTCCAAGCTTGATCTCCGTATGGGTTATCATCAGATTCGTATCCGTGAGCAAGATATTCCCAAGACGGCTTTCAGGACAAGCTATGGGTCATATGAATACAATGTCATGTCTTTTGGCCTCGTCAACGCTCCTTCGACGTTCTCTCGCATGATGAACTTCATCTTCAACGCCTACACCAATGACTTCGTTTTGGTCTATCTCGACGACATTCTGGTTTTCTCGAAGAACAAGGAAGATCATGCCAAGCACTTGCGGTTGGTTCTCGACAAGCTGAGGGAACACCAGTTCTACGCCAAGTCCTCCAAGTGTGAATTTTGGCTCGATGAGGTTCTTTATCTTGGTCATATCATCTTTGCCAAGGGCATTGCCGTGAATCCTGAGAAGGTGTCTGCAATTGTGAATTGGGAACCTCCTCAGAACGTGAAGCAACTCCGTAGCTTCCTCGGTCTCGCAAGCTACTGCCGAAGATTCGTTGAAAACTTTTCTAAGATCGCGAAGCCTCTCTCAAATCTCCTCCAGAAGCACGTCAAGTACGTTTGGTCTCCGGAGTGTGACATTGCTTTCAACACTTTGAAAGAGAAATTGATCACTGCTCCAGTTCTGACTCCGCCTGATGAATCCAAGCCGTACGAGGTCTTTTGTGATGCCTCTCTCCAAGGTCTCGGTGCAGTTTTGATGCAAGAGAAGAAAGTTGTTGCTTATACCTCTCGCCAGTTGAAGCCTAATGAGAAGAACTACCCCACTCATGATCTCGAGTTGGCGGTAGTTGTGCATGCTCTTTTGACTTGGAGACATCTCCTATTGGGAAGAAAAGTGGACATTTTCACTGATCACAAGAGTCTCAAGTACATCTTCACTCAGCCTAATTTCAACCTCAGGCAAACTCGATGGGTCGAAATGATTCAAGAGTATAATCTGAGTATCAAGTATACTCCAGGCAAGGCCAATGTGATTGCTGACGCATTGAGCAGAAAGGCTTATTGCAACAGTCTTATTCTCAAGCCTTATCAACCCGAGCTTTGTGAAGCTTTCCGCAAACTTAATCTGCAAGTTGTTCCTCATGGTTTCCTCGCCAACCTTCAAGTCTCTCCTACCTTGGAAGACTAGATTCGCCAAGCCCAACTTCTTGATACTATGGTGAAAAAGGTGAAGATTGGGATTGCCAAGAGTCAACCCAAGTACAAGTGCTACCGCCTTGATGACAAGGACACTCTCTTCTTCGAGGATCGTATTGTTGTGCTCAAAGGTGAACTTCGTAAAGTGATCATGAACGAGGCTCACAATTCTCTCCTCTCCATCCACCCTGGGAGCACGAAGATGTATCAGGACCTTAAGCAAGCTTATTGGTGGACTCGAATGAAGCGAGAGATTGCTCAATTTGTGAATGAATGTGATGTCTGCAGAAGAGTGAAGGTAGAACACGAAAGGCCAGCGGGTCTCCTCCAACCTCTTGTCATTCCAGAATGGAAGTTTGACCACATTGAAATGGACTTCGTGACTGGGTTTCCAAAGTCCAAGCGTGGCAATGATGCTATATTCGTTGTCATTGAGAAACTCACCAAAGTGGCTCATTTTCTGCCTACCAAAGAGTCGATCACTGCAGCTCAATTGGCGAAACTCTATACCTCTCGAATTGTCTCTCTCCACGATATTCCTCAAGTGATCTCTTCAGACCGTGGCAGCATCTTTTCCTCAAAGTTTTGGGATTCTTTTCAGAAGGCCATGGGCACCAACATCCGCTTCAGCACAGCTTTCCATCCTCAAACAAGCGGTCAAGTTGAGCGTGTCAACCAGATTCTTGAAGATATGCTCAGGGCTTGTGTGATCTCCTTCGGCATGAAGTGGGAGGATTGTCTCCCTTATGCTGAATTCTCCTAGAACAACAGTTTTCAAGCAAGTTCGGGCAAGGCCCCATTTGAAATTCTGTATGGCAGGAAGTGCCGTACCCCTCTCAACTGGTCTGAAACCGGTGAACGTCAGCTTTTGGGAAATGACTTAATCACAGAGGCAGAAGAAATGTGCAAAGTCATTCATGATAACCTCAAAACAGCCCAATCCCGCCAGAAGAGCTACTATGATAGTAAGCATCGTGATTTGGCTTTTGAGATCGGAGATCATGTTTACCTCCGCGTCTCTCCTATGAAAGGGACTCGTCGCTACGGTATCAAAGGGAAGCTTGCCCCTAGATACATGGGACCTTTCAAGATTGTCAGCAAGAGAGGCGACCTCGCCTATCAACTCGAGCTTCCTCCCCCGCCGCTCGCCGCCACCGCGCCGGAACCGCGCCGCCACCGTGACGCCGGCCGGATCCCGCCGACTCCGCCGCCTCTTCCTCGCCACCCGGAGCCGCTCGCCGCCGCCAAGGTAGCTCCGGCCGGCCCCAGCTCTGGCCACCGAGGGCCACTGCGTCGTCGCCCCAGCCACCGGCGACCGTGCCCTCGCCGGCCACCGTCCTCGTCCCCGCCGTGAACAGTGCATCGCCACCGCCGCTACAGTGACCTGTTTTTGTTAAGTCTGAGATCTGTTTTACCATTTGCGTTTTTGCCATGCTTGTTTGAACCTCCTAATGGATGAATTGGCCGTAGCTCAGTGCTAGAATTTTGTTAAGCATCTTGAATGCTTCCCTGCCATGTATTTTGATGCCATGTTTGGGTGCTATAGCATGTTCATCTCATTGCATTTAGTTGGCTACTTGCTGTAAATCGCAGACCGGTGTCATATTTGAATCGCTTGCCATTTCCAAACCGTAACTCCGATTCCGGTGATCTTTATATCGTTTTCAAGCAATTTCATCTCATATTTCCAGTGGCACACTTGGTTTTCCAAGTTGAGGCCAGGTTCATGCATTTCCTGTCATATCTTGCATATGCATCCCGCATCGCATCTCGCATAGCATACCATGTTTGCATCATCTTGTTTGATCCTTGCACGTGGTTGATTGTGTTCTTGTTGCTTGTTTGTCTTGTTTGGATAGAGCCGGGAGACGAGTTCGCTAACAAGGAGCCCGTTGAGTTTGCTTTCGAGGATCTAGTCAACTCTGACAACTTTGCAGGCAAGATGATCATACCCTCGAAATCACTACTATGTTTGCTATGCTAGTTTGCTCGCTCTTTTGCTATGCCAATGCTACAATGCCTACCACTTGCTTTCAAGCCTCCCAAATTGCCATGTTCAGCCTCTAACCCACCATTGTCCTAGCAAACCGTTGATTGGCTATGTTACCGCTTTGCTCAGCCCCTCTTATAGCATTGCTAGTTGCAGGTGAAGATTGAAGACCGTTCCTTGTTGGAACATTTATTTACTTGTTGGGATATCATTATATTGCCATGTTATCTTAATGCATCTATATACTTGGTAAAGGGTGGAAGGCTCGGCTTCTCGCCTAGTGTTTTGTTCCACTCTTGCCGCCCTAGTTTCCGTCCTATCGGTGTTATGTTCCTGGATTTTGCGTTCCTTACGCGGTTTGGTTATAATGGGAACCCCTTGATAGTTCGTCTTGATTAAAGCTTTTCCAGCAATGCCCAACCTTGGTTTTACCATTTGCCACCTAGCCCCCTTTTTCCCTTGGGTTTCTGGAGCCCGAGGGTCATCTTATTTTAAACCCCCCCGGGCCAGTGCTCCTCTGAGTGTTGGTCCACCTGTCAGCTGCCGGTGGCCACCAGGGGCAACTCTGGGCTGGCCTACCCGTACCTAGGACAATCTGAGTGTGCCCTGAGAAAGAAATATGTGCAGCTCCTATCGGGATTTGTCGGCACATTCGGGAGGTGTTGCTGGATTAGTTTTGACCTGTCGAAGTGTCCTGAAGAACCGAGATACCGAGCCTGATCGAAACGTCTCGGGAGGAGGTCTATTCCTTCGTTGACCGTGAGAGCTTGTCATGGGCTAAGTTGGGACTCCCCTGCAGGGATTGAACTTTCGAAAGCCGTGCCCATGGTTATGGGCAGATGGGAATTTGTTAATGTCCGGTTGTAGATAACTTGAACCTTAACTTAATTAAAATGAATCAACTGAGTGTGTTACCGTGATGGCCTCTTCTCGGCGGAGTCCGGGAAGTGGACACGGTGTTGGAGTAATGTTTGCCACAGGTTTGCCCTCTTTAGTTATGCGTTCGCGCTTTGCCTTCTCTTCTTGCTCTCTTTTGCGAACAGGTTAGCCACCATATATGCTAGTGGCTTGCCGCAGCTCCACATATATTTACCTTACCCTACCTATTAAGCTTAAATAGTCTTGATCGCGAGGGTGCGAGATTGCTGAGTCCCTGTGGCTCACAGATTACTATTACACCAGATGTAGGACCCGATGAGACAGCTCCAAATGGCGTGCTTGAGCTCAAGTGGGAGTACGACGAGGACTCTCAGCGTTACTATGTTTCTTTTCCTGATGATCAGTAGTGGTGCCCAGTTGGGGTGATCGGGACCATGTCGCTTGTTGGGTTATCTTTTATTTTGGCGCCGTAGTCGGGCCATGAGTGTTTGGATGATGTATGTTATTTATGTACTTGATTGACGTGGCGAGTGTAAGCCAACTATGTTATCCCTTTTATTCATCTATATTACATGGGATGTTTGTGATGATTGCCTGACTTGCGACATATGCCTTCAATGCGATTATGCCTCTAAGTAGTGCCTCGACACGTGGGAGATATAGTCGCATTGAGGGTGTTACAATTAACTAGAGGGATTCAGACCATTCTAGAGTATAAGGAGTATAATAATATCACTCGTTTATTCCATCTTGCTTGTAAAGATGAACGTGAAGTGCAGGATCGATAGTCATTGGCGCAAACTAACTTTTCTGTAGGTCGATCTACATCATGGACATCACGTGCATCCTCTACTTCCACTACACCAGCACCTCCATCAGGTGCCACTGTCTGTGCACAAATGTAGGGGCTCTCATTTGTACCCCTTTACTTGTGCGCGGACAGTTAGAGCCGCGCCTACAGCCATACCTAGCGGGGCAGAGGGAACAGAAGCACAAGGCAACCAGAACAATGCCAAAGCCCGAAGACACAAAGAGAAAGTGAGCGATGTGGACTCCACCGGCAACACCGTTGCTGGGACGGCCTCCACAGCTCTGGCAAGAGCCTTGCTGGGGAAACTTGCCCAATGCCAACAGAGGGCGCCACCCGTGAGCCCAAGGGTTCCAACACCATCAACCACATTGGAACCAAGCCTCGGGAGGTACCTCCGTGGTGGCATGCAGATCTTCGAGAAGATCATAGGCACACAAGATCAGATGAGGACCAGAAGACGACGATCCTCGGCAAGATCCTTGCCGAGGAAATCCACGAGACCCCCGGCAAGATCCTTGCCGGGGAAGACCGCGGCGCCACCGCAAGACCCTTGCCGGGGCCCCGGCAAGACCCTTGCCGAGGATGCCTGCTGGGCCACAGCCAAGCCCACGTCTGCCAAGGCCCCACCGCCGTTCCCATGCAGTTGCCAGCCCAACCAGCTGGGCAGGCACCTGCGTGGCGATGCGCGGCCTCCAGGCCAACCCAGCAAGCACCTACGTGGTGGCATGCAGATCTTCGTGAAGACCCTACCACCACGCCATCTCAGCAGCCTGCCAGCTTACGTGGCGTTGCATGCCTCGTTGGCCTGGACGCGCGTCGGAGCGAGGCGGAAAGGTGACGGATGGGATGGGCCTTGTTACCATCCCCAATAAAGCAATGGGACACCTAAGAAGCACATTTAATGCACCTTGTCCCGTAATGACAGGCGATAAGATTGTACACTGTTTACCTTTCCACGTCCCGTGTGCCACTGTGGCGGCCCCTTTTCGACTATAAAAGGAGGCCCGAGGCGTACTGGAGAAGGATTCAGACCTTTTGGACTACGCACGCACCGCAGCTAGTTTAGAACCTCAAGAACACTCAAATATACACCAAAGCAGGACTAGGGTATTACGCATCCTTGCGGCCCGAACCTAGGTAAACGGTCCGTGCGCTGGCTACTAGACCTGCTCTTTGCACAACTCTGCGCCCGCCAACTGTAGAAGGGATCCCAGTGATCCCATAGGTGTCGTTCCCACCGACATCTCTAGCGCGCCAGGTAGGGGTGCGCAGTCGCGAAAATATTGTCTAGTTGGCGCGGTAGCTTCGTCGTGGTTGTCGCCCCAAGGAAGAAGACGACCAAACGAGCGGCATCATTTGCGGATGCAGTAAATGCTGGCGCGGCGACAGAAAAGCTAAGTCATTCTAAACTTTGAGTAATTCTTTTACGTATAAGGTTGTTTTCCTCGGAGATCCTGCTCTTGGTATGAAAAACCTGCATGCGACGGGGGCCGTCCGCAATTGGAAACACCCTTGTTCTATTTCGAGTCCGCTCAACAGTTCAAGCGGCCGCCTCGAGAATGGAAAGGTGGCCTTCCCGCTATTGGCAGCGCCCTTGTTCTGTTTCGAATCCTCTCAACAGTTCAAGTGGCCGTGCTGAGAACGGGAAGGTGGTTTACTTGGCCGCAGGCACACCCGGCCGGTTGCGAGGATCCGTCCTCAAAATGCCACAGCCTATGTTCGCGCGCCGGCAAGACTATCCAGTTAAGCGTAGGGTGTACATACAAAGAACGATCGAACAGGGAAATAACATGCATCGTTTCAGGGTACTGCGGAGTAATATTACATCAATTGTTGTTGCGGTTCTAACTAAAGATAAAAATCATCTTGGTCATGAACCTGTAGCAGCGGTGAGAAATGGGGTGCCTAGTCCCGATGTTGGCCCTCTATCCTCTGAACTCCGTCGACGCGGCTGATGATGGGCTCGATACGCTCTTCGGGCGCCGCAAGGTCCACACCCTCCGGCAAGCTCTCCAGGGCGGTGTCGAAGTCGAGGTTGGGGTTCCAGTATGCCACCTTGGTGAGGACCTTGGTCAAGTCACCCCGGCAAAGCCTCCGGGCCTCATTGGCCAGGGTGGTCGCTCTGTTGGAGCGGAACTGCTCTAGAGCTCCAAGAATGCCCTGAAAGAACAGGGTCAGTCTGGCGTTCGTACTCACGTTCGGCTCCGGGATGTACCTCATATTCGGCATCCCCATGGTAGCCAGCTGTGTGGTGATCCTGCCAGCGATGTCGGCGAGGCGGCTGATCCAGAGGTTTTCGCCCTTCACAAAATCCACGTGGTTGGCAGCGTCATTCCTCCGCAGCTGCCTCTCGGCCTCCATATATTTGGCCAGGGTCTCCTCCCGGGCCCTGACCTCCAAAAGCATCCCCTCGAGGCCCTCCAGCTTCAGGTTCAGATCCCTGATGGAGTCATTGGCCTCGGAGAGCAGCTTGACCTTGCCGAGGACTGTGGCCCGCGCGTCAGCCAAGGCACCTTTGGTCGCGTCCATCTCCTCCATCACCTCCAGGACCTGCTTCTTCAGCCCGTCCTGCTCCACCTCCAGCTCGTTCACCTTGCCGGCCTGGACCTGGGCCTGAGCATTGAGTGCCTCCTCGTGCCTCAGCTCCAGCTCCCGGGTCCGCTGCACAACAAGATACTCGACCTCCTCATCCTTTCCGCGGAGTGTCGCGGCGAGCTTCTCCTCGCGAGCGGCAAGGTCCTCCTCCTGGGAGTTTAACACGACCAGATGCTGGAGCCGAGCGGCCTCGTCCTTGGCGGCCTGTGCTTTCGCCGTCTCCTGGGCCTTCGCGACGTCAGCCTGCTTCAGGACAAGCTCCTGCTTGCACTCGGCCAATAGATCTTGGGCGGAGTTCAGTTCCTCACAGGCCTGGCGGAACCAAGCCTCCGCCTTGTCCACCGCCGCCATCCTGGACTTGGCCTTGACCAGGCGGGCGCGGTGAAGCACCTGGAGCTTCTGGAAGTTGGCGCTCATGGACTGAAGGAGCCGCTCTTCCTGTGAACCGCTACCACCGGCGCTCGACTCGTTGACAACCTCAAGCCCGGTGGAAGTGAGCACCTCATCATGAAACACCTCCCCGTCGATGGGTGCCCTGGTGCTCGCCGTCCCTGGTAGGTGGACGAACAGGTCATCACTCACCCTTAGGTACTTGCCCGAGCAAGAGGAAGCAGAGGAGGAAGGTTGATCGTCAACCACCCCCTCCTCGGCAGCGGCCTTGCCGGCCTCCCCGGCAGGCCCCTTGCCGGCCTCCCCAGTGGGCCCCTTGCCGGCCTCCCCAGCAGGCCCCTTGCCGGCATCCTCGGCAGCACCCTTGGTGGCCTCCTCGGCGGCGATCTTGGCGGCCCCGGCCTCGGCGTCCCTGGCGACCTCCTCAATGACGGTATCGATTTCCTCCCGGTCCGCCGGGGAAGGGTCTGGATACCGAGGAGGGGAATGAGGAAAAGCCAAGACCAAGGTCTGAAAAGAGAAAGCAAGAACAGGGACAGAGGGCAATTAACTTACCCGCGCCGGGCTAGGAAGAAGTGGCCCCCTCCTCGCCGATATTTGGTGCCGGGACGGAGCCACCGGTGCCCGAGTTCGCCTCCTCCTCCTCCTTTGTGCGCATGGGCTCGGTGCCTGGAACCCTTGCCAGGGACGCCCCTCGGGGCGGCGTAGTCGATGGGGGCGGCGTGTTGGGGATGGCCCTCAGTGGCTCCTCCTGCTGCCGTCCTCCTCCTGCAACCACGGCAAGGTCAGCGCCAAGGGATCGTACCCCAACACACGTTGATAGGGAGTGAGTGGAGAGCTCACGCTGGGGGCTGCGCCCGGGGCTGCTATCCGGGCTACTCTCCATCACCAGCGGCATACTAGAGGTACCCGCTGGGGGCTGGCCGCCCGTCGACGCCCTGGCCCACTTCGCCACCCTCTGGGCCAGCGTCTCCATGTCCTTGCAAGAGTAAAAAAAGTCAAGGAAACTGGCGCAGTCTGAAGGAACAAAGATGATGAAAGGCAGGATGCTTACTCATCCTCCACCTCCTCTTCTGATGCCTTCCTCTTCCTCCTTGGGCTGAGAGACCCAAGATCAAAGACGACCTCTGTGTCGATGTCTGCAGGAGGAGGGGAATGGGATGGAGTCTGGTGACGCTTGGACGAAGAAGAGGCGGTCGCTTTCTTCTTCACTACTGCGACCCTCACCACCTTCCTTGCCCCCGCGGCCCTCGTTAGGCGCATGGACTCCTCCTGGGCCTCTTGCCGCTGCACTGTCCTGCCGGGCCGGACCGGCTCACTAGAGCTGGCTCGCCGCAGGACACGCCTTCTCCCCGTTGCCGGAGGGTCGTCAGCCCCGGCCTCTCCCTTGGTTGACTCCTCGACCATGTCTTCGATGAGAGGGGCCTCGTTGCCGGTGCTGCTGGCCTCCCTGGCAGGCTCTGCCCATCCAGCAAGCTCCTCCTCCTTCGTGGCCACCTCGGCCCCGTTCTCCACGTGGCCGACGCTGCCAGCCTCCCTGGCAAGCGCTGTCTCCGCTACCCTGGCAGCGATATAGTCTAGCTCCTCCTTGGCGGTGTCCTTGATAAGCATTGCCTCCTCACGGACATACCTTTCTGACAGGTTGTCAAAGAACTCCTGCACCCGCACCTCCTTCGGCTCGGCCCACCTTGGGTCAAGGCCGTGCGTGTTGAAGTCCGGCATCATGACGACGATGTCGGCTTGGCGAGAGTTGTTGCTCAGCGGGACCACTCCCGTCGGCAACCCGAACAGAGGCCCCATGACGACCTTGCCGGCCTTCGCAGCCTTGCCGGCTCTCTCAGCCCTACCGTTGCCACCCACGTCGACCTGGAAAAGCCGCTGATAAAGATGAGCGTGCCCCATCACCGTGAAGTTGTGCTTCAAGCCGAGGCGAAGCCTCAGGACATCGGCCGCATTCCTGAAGAGCCAGGCCGGCCTCCCCTTGTTATGCAGTGGGGCGATGCGGCGGCAGATGAAGTCGGCCCCAATCATCTCAAGGGTGAGCCCGGCCATGGTGAGGCGATGGATCCTAGTGGTAGTGATCCCGAGCTTCTTGTCGTCGACGTCGCTCTAGTCCTTACGGATCCTCCTCCTCGATCCATAGCCACCGGCCCCGCCACTCCTCCCACCTCTCCTTCTGGGCACCCTCTGGATATGTGCCTTTCTCCTGGGTCCGTGGGATCCAGGTGACGCACCCGGAGATGGCACCCCCCGCCTGGATACGAGGAAAGAAATAGTGGAGAAAAAGGGCCGTGCTGGGAAGCATTCCGGCAAAGCCCTCGCAGAGGTGGGCGAAGAGGGCCATACACGCCGCGACATTCGGCATGAAATCAAGAAGATGGAAGCCAAAGCTATGCATGATATCGTTGAAAAAGGCGGAGAAAGGGGGGGCAAAGCCCACAGGAGAAGTAGTTAACGAAGAAAGGATACCGATTTGGGTCGGCCTTGGCAAAATCGGCCAGGATGATGCACGTAGCCAGATGCCCCATCATTTTCATCCCCCACAGAGGCTTGAAGTTGTCCCTGAGGTGGATCACATCTACCATTGAGGGGAAGACATCAAGCTACGTCCGAAGCGCCACTGACTCGCTCTTCGGCATCTCATTCTCCTCGGCGTCCTTGGCCACTCCCTTGCCCTTACTGGTTTTGGGCGCCATGGCGGCCAGGAAAGAAGTGAAGGGTCTGGAGCAGTGAGATATTGGGGGCAATGGGGGCACGGTGGTGGCGAATGGAGGTGAGGGTTTCGGCTTTTTCCGCTTGAGGAAAAAGAAGGGGGACAGGGTTCCGAAACTGGAGTGATGCAGAGGGTAAATGAGCAGCGCGCTCGCAGTTTCCCTTTTCTTATGGGAAAGGCGCGGGCCGCCTCTTTACCATTCATTGCGATGTGACGCATGAGGGCAGCAACTGCCCCCATGCATGACCCCCATGTCACGCACAACCCCCACGTCGCGCGTTCAATGCGGGTCGTGGGGAAGTGCAAGGGGCGAGGAAGTTACACCAGTAAAACTCGACCCCGCATGTCCGCGCACCATTTTGGGCCTAGCCCAACAACGCGTCGCTCTTATGCATGGCCCATGCCCGGGGGCTCCTGTCAGTGCACAAAAGTAGGGGCTCTCTTTTGTACCCCTTTACTTGTGCGCGGACAGTTAGAGCCGCGCCTACGGCCATACCTAGCGGGACAGAGGGAACAGAAGCACAAGGCAACCAGAACAATGCCAAGGCCCAAAGACACAAAGAGAAAGTGAGCAAGGTGGACTCCCCCGGCAAGACCCTTGCCGGGGCGGCCTCTGCAGCCCCAGCAAGAGCCTTGCCTCGGCAACATGCCCAATGCTAACAGAGCACGCCACCCTTGAGCCCAAGGGTTCCAACACCATAAACCACATTGGAACCAAGGCTCAGGAGGCACCTCCGTGGGGGCATGCAGATCTTCGAGAAGATCATAGACACACAAGATCGGATGAGGACCAGAAGACGACGATCCTCGGCAAGATCCTTGCCGAGGAAATCCACGAGACCCCCGGAAAGATCCTTGCTGGGGAAGACCGCGGTGCCACGGCAAGACCCTTGCCGGGGCCCCGGCAAGACCCTTGCCGAGGACGCCTGCAGGGCCACAGCCAGGCCCAGGTCTTCCAAGGCCCCACTGTTGTTCCCATGCAGCTGCCAGCCCAACCAGCTGGGCAGGTGATGTCTACTACACAACCTTCTTCTTGTAGACGTTGTTGGGCCTCCAAGTGCAGAGGTTTGTAGGACAGTAGCAAATTTCCCTCAAGTGGATGACCTAAGGTTTATCAATCCGTAGGAGGCATAGGATGAAGATGGTCTCTCTCCAGGAACCCTGCAACCAAATAACAAAGAGTCTCTTGTGTCCCCAACACACCCAATACAATGGTAAATTGTATAGGTGCACTAGTTCGGCAAAGAGATGGTGATATAAGTGGTATATGGATAGTAGATAATGGTTTTTGTAATCTGAAAATATAAAAACAGTAAGGTAACTAATGATAAAAGTGAGCACGAACGGTATTGCAATGATAGGAAACAAGGCCTAGGGTTTATACTTTCACTAGTGCAAGTTCTCTCAACAATAATAACATAATTGGATCACATAACAATCCCTCAACATGCAACAAAGAGTCACTCCAAAGTCACTAATAGCGGAGAACAAACGAAGAGATTATGGTAGGGTATGAAACCACCTCAAAGTTATTCTTTCCAATCAATCCGTTGGGCTATTCCTAGAAGTGTCACAAACAGGCCTAGAGTTCGTACTAGAATAACACCTTAAGACACAAATCAACCAAAACCCTAATGTCACCTAGATACTCCAATGTCACCTACAGTATCCGTGGGTATGATTATACGATATGCATCACACAATCTCAGATTCATCTATTCAACCAACACATAGAACCTCAAAGAGTGCCCCAATGTTTCTACCGGAGAATCACGACGAAAACGTGTGCCAACCCTATGCATAGGTTCATGGGTGGAACCCGCAAGTTGATCACCAAAACATACATCAAGTGAATCACGTGATATCCCATTGTCACCACAGATACGCACGGCAAGACATACATCAAGTGTTCTCAAATCTTTAAGAGACTCAATCTGATAAGATAACTTCAAAGGGGAAACTCAATCCATTACAAGAGAGTAGAGGGGGAAGGAAACATCATAAGATCCAACTATAATAGCAAAGCTCGCGATACATCAAGATCGTATCACCTTAAGAACATGAGAGAGAGAGAGAGAGATCAAACACATAGCTACTGGTACATACCCTCAGCCCCGAGGGAGAACTACTCCCTCCTCATCATGGAGAGCACCGGGATGATGAAGATGGCCACCGGAGAGGGATTGCCCCCTCCGGCAGGGTACCACAACGGGTCTAGATTGGCTTTTGGTGGCTACGGAGGCTTCTAATGGCGGAACTCCTGATCTATTGTGCTCCCCGATCGTTTTAGGATATATGGAGATATATAGGAGGAAGAAGTGCGTCAGGGGGGCCACGAGGGGCCCATGAGGGTGGAGGGCGTGCCCAGGGGGGTGGGCGAGACCCCCTGCCTCGTGGCCTCCTCGTTGATCCCCTGACATGCACTCCAAGTCTTCCGGGCTTCTTATGATCCAAAAATAAGTTCCGTGAAGTTTCAGGTCAATTGGACTCCGTTTGATTTTCCTTTTCTATGATATTCTAAAACAAGGGAAAAAACAGAAACTGGCACTGGGCTCTGGGTTAATAGGTTAGTCCCAAAATCCATATAAAATAGCATATAAATGCATATAAAACATCCAAGGTTGATAATATAATAGCATGGAACAAACAAAAATTATAGATAGGTTGGAGACGTATCAGCATCCCCAAGCTTAATTCCTACTCATCCTCGAGTAGGTAAATGATAAAAACAGAATTTTTGATGTGGAATGCTACCTAACATATTTATCCATGTAATTCTCTTCATTGTAGCAAGAATATTCAGATCCATAAGATTCAAGACAAAAGTTTAATATTGACATAGAAATAATAATACTTCAAGCATACTAACTAAGCAATCATGTCTTCTCAAAATAACATGGCCAAAGAAAGCTATCCCTACAAAATCATATAGTCTGGCTATGCTCCATCCTCACCACACAAAATATTTAAATCATGCACAACCCCGATGACAAGCCAAGCAATTGTTTCAAACTTTTGATGTTCTCAAACTTTTTCAATCTTCGCGCAATACATGAGCGTGAGCCATGGACATAGTACTATAGGTGGAATAGAATGGTGGTTGTGGGGAAGACAAAAAGGGAGAAGATAGTCTCACATCAACTAGGCGTATCAACGGGCTATGGAGATTCCCATCAATAGATATCAATGTGAGTGAGTAGGGATTGCCATGCAACGGATGCACTAGAGCTATAAGTATATGAAAGCTCAAAAAGAAACTAAGTGGGTGTGCATCCAACTCGCTTGCTCACGAAGACCTAGGGCATTTTGAGGAAGCCCATCATTGGAATATACAAGCTCAGTTCTATAATGAAAGATTCCCACTAGTATATAAAAGTGACAACATAGGAGACTCTCTATCATGAAGATCATGGTGCTACTTTGAAGCACAAGAGTGGTAAAAGGATAGTAGCATTGCCCCTTCTCTCTTTTTCTCTCTTTATTTTATTTTTTATTTTATTTTTTATTTGGGTCTTTTCTCTCTCTTTTTATGGCCTCTTTTTTTCTCTTTTTTTATTTTCATCCAGAGACTCATCCCGACTTATGGGGGAATCATAGTCTCCATCATCCTTTCCTCACTGGGACAATGCTCTAATAATGATGATCATCACACTTTTATTTACTTAGAACTCAAGAATTACAACTCGATACTTAGAACAAGATATGGATCTATATGAATGCCTCCGGCGGTGTACCGGGATGTGCAATGATTCATGAGTGACATGTATGGAAGAATTATGAATGGTGGCTTTGCCACAAATACGATGTCAACTACATGATCATGCAAAGCAATATGACAATGATGGAGCATGTCATAATAAACGGAACGGTGGAAAGTTGCATGGCAATATATCTCAGAATGGCTATGGGAATGCCATAATAGGTAGGTATGGTGGCTGTATTGAGGAAGGTATATGGTGGGTTTATGGTACCGGCGAAAGTTGCGCGGTACTAGAGAGGCTAGCAATGGTGGAAGGGTGAGAGTGTGTATAATCCATGGACTCAACATTAGTCATAAAGAACTCACATACTTATTGCAAAAATCTATTAGTTATTGAAACAAAGTACTAAGCACATGCTCCTAGGGGGATAGATTGGTAGGAAAAGACCATCGCTCGTCCCCGACCGCCACTCATAAGGAGGACAATCAATAAACAAATTGTGCTCCGACTTTGTCAAATATCGGTTCACCATACGTGCATGCTACGGGAATCACAAACTTTAACACAAGTATCTCTCAAATTCACAACCACTCACTAGCATGACTCTAATATCACCATCTCCATATCTCAAAATAATTATCAAGTATCAAACTTCTCATAGTATTCAATGCACTTTATATGAAAGTTTTTATTATATCCCTCTTGGATGCCCATCATATTAGGACTAAATTCATAACCAAAGCAAATTACCATGCTGTTATAAAGACTCTCAAAATTATATAAGTGAATCATGAGAGAACATCTATTTCTACAAAATAAAACCACCACCGTGCTCTAAAAAGATATAAGTGAAGCACTAGAGCAAATGACAAACTACTCCGAAAGATATAAGTGAAGATCAATGAGTAGTCGAATGATTATTAAACTATATGAAGACTCTATAACATTAAATAATTTCAGATCTTGGTATTTTATTCAAACAGAAAGCAAAACTAAATAAAATAAAGCGACGCCCCAAGCAAAACACATATCATGTGGTAAATAAAAATATAGCTCCAAGTTAAGTTACCGACGAACGAAGACGAAAGAGGGGATGCCTTCCGGGGCATCCCCAAGCTTAGGCTCTCGGTTGTCCTTGAATATTACCTTGGGGTGCCTTGGGCATCCCCAATCTTAGGCTCTTTCCACTCCTTATTCCATAGTCCATCGAACCTTTACCCAAAACTTGAAAACTTCACAACACAAAACATAGCAGAAAACTCATAAACTCTGTCAGCGAAAGAAAATAAATCACCACTTAGGGTACTTTAATGAACTCATTCTTTATTTATATTGGTTTAATATATACTGTATTCCAACTTCTCTATGGTTTTATAAACTATTTTACTAGCCATAGATTCATTAAAATAAGCAAACAACACACGAAAAATAGAATCTGTCAAAAACAGAACAGTCCGTAGTAATCTGCATCAAACGTATACTTCTGGAACTCATAAAATTCTCAAATAAATTGCTGGACGTGAGGAATTTATCTATTAATCATCTGCAACAAGAATTAACTAAATATCACTTTCCAAATAAAAATGGAAGCAATTCTCGTGAGCACTAAAGTTTCTGTTTTTTACAGCAAGATCAACAAGAATTTCCCCAAGTCTTCCCAACGGTTCTACTTGGCACAAACACTAATTAAAACATAAAAACTCAATCATAGCAGAGGCTAGATAAATTATTTATTACTAAACAGGAGCAAAAAGCAAGGAACAAAAATGAAATTGGGTTGCCTCCCAACAAGCGCTATCGTTTAACGCCCCTAGCTCGGCATGATGATTTCAATGATGCTCATATAAAAGATAAGAATTGTAACATAAAGAGAGCATCATGAAGAATATTACTAACACATTTAAGTCTAACCCACTTGCTATGCATAGGTATTTTGTTAAAAAACAACTTATGGGATAAATAATCAACTAGCATAGGAAGGCAAAACAAGCATAACTTCAAGATTTTCAACACAGAAAGAGGAAACTTGATATTATTGCAGTTCATACAAGCATATGTTCCTCCCTCATAATAATTTTCAGTAGCATCATGAATGAATTCAACAATATAACTATCACATAAAGAATTCTTTTCATGATCTACAAGCATAGGAATCTTATTACTCTCCACACAAGCAAAATTCTTCTCATGAATAATAGTGGGAGTATCATAAGAAACTCGAATACTATAAATTGTTTCCACATTAAAAGAGTAATGTTCAAAAAAAGGGTAACCATAATCATGACAAGTTTTATAGATATAATCACTACTTTTTATAGCATAAGTATCATCCCAATAATCATCATAGGTAGGAGGCATGCTATCATCATTATAAATTTGCACATCAAAACTTGGGAGACTAAAAATATCATCTTCATTAAACGTAGCATCCCCAAGCTTGGGACAAACATTAATTGCAGCAAATATATTCTCAAAAACATCATCTTCATCAAACATAGCATCCCCAAGATTGGGCCTTTTATATCATAAGCATAATCACTCTCATCATTAATAGTATGGATAGCACCAATAGTATAGCAATTATCATATTCTTCCAAGCAAGTTCTAAAAAGATTTTCAAGATCATAAGAAGTATCATTATCTTTCACAATTATATTTTCATGAGGCACAATAGTAATAGGAGCAACATTATTTGGGGGAGATATCTTTTTAGCTCTCCTCCTTTTTCTTTTCTTCTTCTTCACCGCATCATGTGTGGGTTCAATCCTCTTTTTGGAGCTCCATATTAATGAGATTGGTCGAATAGGAGGCTCCTCCTCGTTACCTGATTCATCATAAGAAACAATAGGAGGGTATTGGGAAGTCTCTTCCCTTTCATTAGTATTCTCTTCATCTTCTATTTGTTTTCTTTTCTTTATGTGATTGGCAATATAAGGATTTTCGATACAATTCACCGCACAATACATATAAATTTCCTCTAGATCAAAACCAAGAAGTTTATAACGGGCAAATTCTGGAAGATGTCTAGTTATACGTTTCATTTCTTTGTAGCCCATAAGCAAACTAAGTTCATTATAATGTGCAAGGGAAATCAAGTCATCGGAATTTTTGACACGATTAGATCATGAAACCATTTGCATCGGATAGCTAAATGACCCTGTTCATTGCAAAGTATACAAGTACGGCCAAGAAAATTTAAATCTTCAGCACAATCATCTAGCCTTTCTTGCAACAATTTAGTTTCTAAGTACTTATGCCTCTTGCAATATCTATCTTCCCTATTTGGTGTGTACTTACAAACCCAATGCACTCCACAAAAATTGACATGTTTATAGGAGACATTTTCATCATAACTAGTGCAATCATCATTAGTACCATGGATATTCAAGGAGTTCATACTAACAACATTGCAATCATGCTCATCATTCAAATATTTAGTGCCAGACATTTTAATGCATTCTTCTTCTAACACTTCGGCACAATTTTCCTTTCCATCATACTCATGAAAGATATTAAAAAGATGAAGCGTATCTGGCAAACACAATTCCAATTTTTTTTTGTAGTTTTATTTTATAAACTAAACTAGTGATAAAACAAGAAACAAAAAGACTCGATTGCAAGATCTAAAGATATACCTTCAAGCACGCACCTCCCCGGCAACGGCGCCAGAAAAGAGCTTGATGTCTACTACACAACCTTCTTCTTGTAGACGTTGTTGGGCCTCCAAGTGCAGAGGTTTGTAGGACAGTAGCAAATTTCCCTCAAGTAGATGACCTAAGGTTTATCAATCCGTAGGAGGTGTAGGATGAAGATGGTCTCTCTCAAGCAACCCTGCAACCAAATAACAAAGAGTCTCCTGTGTCCCCAACACACCCAATACAATGGTAAATTGTATCGGTGCACTAGTTCGGCAAAGAGATGGTGATACAAGTGGTATATGGATAGTAGATAATGGTTTTTTAATCTGAAAATATAAAAACAGAAAGGTAACTAATGATAAAAATGAGCACAAACGGCATTGCAATGATAGGAAACAAGGCCTAGGGTTCATACTTTCACTAGTGCAAGTCCTCTCAACAATAATAACATAATTGGATCACATAACTATCCCTCAACATGCAACAAAGAGTCTCTCCAAAGTCACTAATGGAGGAGAACAAACAAAGAGACTATGGTAGGGTATGAAACCACCTCAAAGTTATTCTTTCCAATCAATCCGTTGGGCTATTCCTATAAGTGTCACAAACAGCCCTAGAGTTCATACTAGAATAACACCTTAAGACACAAATCAACCAAAACCCTAATGTCACCTAGATACTCCAATGTCACCTCAAGTATCTGTGGGTATGATTATGCGATATGCATCACACAATCTAAGATTCATCTATTCAACCAACACATAGAACCTCAAAGAGTGCCCCAAAGTTTCTACCGGAGAATTACGACGAAAACGTGTGCCAACCCCTATGCATAGGTTCATGGGCGGAACCCGCAAGTTGATCACCAAGACATACATCAAGTGAATCACGTGATATCCCATTGTCATCACAGATACGCAAGGTAAGACATACATCAAGTGTTCTCAAATCTTTAAAGACTCAATCCGATAAGATAACATCAAAGGGGAAACTCAATCCATTACAAGAGAGTAGAGGGGGAAGAAAACATCATAAGATCCAACTATAATAGCAAAGCTCGTGATACATCAAGATCGTATCACCTCAAGAACACGAGAGAGAGAGAGATCAAACACATAGCTACTGGTACATACCCTCAGCCCCGAGGGAGAACTACTCCCTCCTCGTCATGGAGAGCACCGGGATGATGAAGATGGCCACCGGAGAGGGATTGCCCCCTCTGGCCGGTTGCCGGAACGGGTCTAGATTGGCTTTCTGTGGCTACGGAGGCTTCTGGCGTAGGAACTCCCGATCTATTGTGCTCCCCAATCGTTTTAGGGTATAAGGAGATATATAGGAGGAAGAAGTGCGTCAGGGGGCACAAGGGGCCCATGAGGGTGGAGGGTGCGCCCCCTGCCTCGTGGCCTCCTCGTTGATCCCCTAACATGCACTCCAAGTCTTCTAGGCTTCTTCTGATCCAAAAATAAGTTCCGTGAAGTTTCAGGTCAATTGGACTCCGTTTGATTTTCCTTTTCTGCGATATTCTAAAACAAGGAAAAAACATAAACTGGCACTGGGCTCTAGGTTAATAGCTTAGTCCCAAAAATCATATAAAATAGCAGAGTTAATTACGCTATTAGTACACAAACTTGCACGGTGCGTACAAATTCATACATAAAGTTGAAAAATGACACAAATTAGCCCTACAACTTGTGTTTGAGGTACATTTACTTACATTTCCGTCTGTGACAGTTAACTCACTGCTAACTTTGCCTATGTGGCACACCAACGAGGCCGGGCCCGCACTCTCTTATTTGTGCGCCCCACCTATAAGTGAGAAAGAGAAAGAAAAAAATTTATGTAGCACTGTTGCTGCCTAAACTCGAACTCAAAAGCTCCCGGATAGGGGGTGTTGCACTAGCCAATGAGACGCTTTCTGTTTGCTTAGTTGCATTTAGATACACATGTTTATATATTTTAGGAAAGGTCTGGAACAAAAGATTTTCACATTCTATTATTTGAACCCGCAGAATTGTTTTATCTACGTTCAAGAATTTGTTTCTTTGTATTCTGCTATTAAACGAGTTTGAACCATCTGAATAGACTTCTTTTTTGTAAACCGAGGTAAAAACCAGGCCGTTGAATAAGCCATACGCGCGCAGATAAATTATAATAGAAATTAGTCCGCATGGATTTTGATAAGATCCTAGGTCATTACAGTACTCGCTTTCAAGTTTGGCCCAATAACCATCACACCCAAGATGCCATATTATTGTCTAAAAAAATCTATTTATAGAAAATATTTTCTAAAAAATAATAATTATAGAAACTGGTGGTATTTGACCTCTTTTTATTTAGTGCCTAAAAAACAAGTTGATTGACCAGTAGACCGGCGGTCTGACCGGTAAAAATCTGAACCGAAAGGCTAGTCGGCTCGGTTTCCAAAATTATGGGAGAAGAAACAAAAAGCTCTGGAAGTGATACAGACATAGGTACCTACTTCTACTTCTCATGTCAGCTGCAGTTGCTGCGCAATTTTATTTTTTCTATTTATTCTTCTTTTGCGACTTACAGGTGGGATCCACAAATAAGAGAGTGCGGGCCCAACATCGCTGGCATGCCACGTAGGCAAAGTTAACTGAGAGTTAACACCCACTAACGGAAATGTATGTAAATGTACCTCAAACACAAGTTATGGGGCTAATTTGTGTCATTTTACAACTTTATGTATGAATTTGTACGCATCGTGCAAGTTTATGTATTAATAGTGTAATTAACTCAAAATAGCATATAAATGCATATAAAACATCCAATGTTGATAATATAATAGCATGGAACAAACAAAAATTATAGATACGTTGGACACGTATCAGCAGGCACCTACGTGGCGACGTGCGGCCTCCAGGCCAACTAAGCAAGCACCTACGTGGTGGCATGCAGATCTTCGTGAAGACCCTCCCACCACGCGATCTCAGTAACCTGCCAGCTTATGTGGCGCTGCATGCCTCGTTGGCCCGGACGCGCGTCGGAGCGAGGCGGAATGGCGGCGGATGGGACGGGCCTTGTTACTGTCCCCAATAAAGCAATGGGACACCTAAGAAGCGCATTTAATGCACCTTGTCCCGTAATAACTCGCGATAAGCTTGTACATTGTTTACCTTTCCACCTCCTGTGTGCCACTGTGGCGACCCCTTTTCGACTATAAAAGGAGGCCTGAGGCATACCAAAGAAGGATTCGGACCTTTTGGACTACGCACGCACCGCAGCTAGTTCAGAAGCTCAAGAACACTCAAATATACACCAATGCAGAACTAGGGTATTACACATCCTTGCGGCCCGAATATGGGTAAACGATTCGTGCGCTGGCTACTAGACCCGCTCTTTTCACAACTCCGCACCCGCCAACCATAGAAGGGGTCCCAGTGATCCCATAGGTGTCGTTCCCACTGACAGCCACCTCCAGCCGTTATACAAGAAAGCAGGTACAACCACCACTATCTGCCAAGAGCACACCTGTCGGGCCTGCGCAAAGCTCTTCTTCTTCCAGGGCATCAACAGGGCACACAAGTGATATTATTTTTCGACGTTGTAAGGGAAGAGTACATTTTGCGAGAGAATGCAAGTCTCAGCATGTGATGATTGCTACTGAGGATGGTGGGTATGAGTCCGCTAGTGACTATAATGAGGAGACTTTGGCTCTTATTACACATGAAGAACACTGTGGAGATGCTTCTGATCATGAGACACAATACATGGCCGCTGAAGATGCTGACATGTATGAATGTTCAGTTGCTCAACATGTTTTGAGTGTGTAGGTTACACAAGCTGAGCAAAATCAGAGGCATAATTTGTTCCATACAAAGGGAGTTGTGAAGGAACATTCTGTTCGCGTCATCATAGATGGAGGGAGCTGCAACAACTTGGCTAGCATGGAGATGGTGGAGAAGCTATCTCTCACCATAAGACCACATCCACATCCTTACTACATCCAATGGTTCAACAACAGCGGCAAGGTTAAGGTAACATGTACTGTTCGTGTGCATTTTAGTATCTCTACATATGGTGCTTATGTTGATTGTGATGTGGTACCTATGCAAGCATGTTCCTTATTACTTGGTAGACCATGGCAATTTGATAGAAATTCTGTACACCATGGTAGAAACAATCAGTATACTCTTGTTCATAAGGCCAAAAATATTACTTTTCTTCCTATGACTCCTGATTCCATTTTGAAAGATGATGTTAATAGAGCTAATAAAGCAAAATAGGAGAAAAATAAGAGTAAAATTCAGATTGTGGCAAACAAATTTGAGCAACAAATGAAACCTAATAATAAACCATTAGTGCTGCTTCTGAAATTAAATTGAAAAGTGCATGTTTACTTACCACATAATCTGATATTGATGAGGTAGATTTCAGCAAATCTGTTTGCTATGCTTTTGTGTGCAAAGAGGCATTATTTTCATTCGAGGACGTGCCTTCCTCTTTTCCCCCCTGCTGTCACTAACATTTTGCAGGAGTTCGCTGACGTCTTTCCACAAGACGTGCCATCGGGATTACCACCTATTCGAGGGATTGAGCATTAAATTGACTTAATTCCCGGTGCATCGCTACCCAACCGTGCACCATATCGTACCAATCCAGAGGAGACGAAGGAGATTATGCGTCAAGTGCAGGAGCTACTCGACAAAGGTTACATACGTGAATCTCTTAGTCCTTGTGTTTCTCCTATTATACTAGTTCCTAAAAAGGATGGTACATCACGTATGTGTGTTGATTGTAGAGGCATTAATAATAGTACTATTCATTATCGTCATCCTATTCCTAGGCTAGATGATATGCTTGATGAATTGAGTGGCTCTACAATATTCTCCAAAGTTGATTTGCGTAGTGGATACCATCAAATTCGTATGAAATTGGGAGATGAATGGAAAACAACATTTAAAACTAATGCACATAGTACTTTCATGAGACTAATGAATGAAGTTTTACGTGCTTTCATTGGACGATTTGTGGTAGTCTATTTTGATGATATACTGATTTATAGCAAAACTTTGGAAGAACATTTGGAACATTTACATGCTGTTTTTTTGGCTCTATGGGATGCACGTTCGTTTGGTAACCTTGGGAACTATACCTTTTGCACCGACCGAGTATCTTTTCTTGGCTATGTTGTTACTCCACAGGGAATTGAAGTTGATAAAGCCAAGTTTGAAGCTATTGAGAGTTGGCCACAGCCCAAAACGGTCACACAAGTGAGGAGTTTTCTTGGCCTCGCTGGATTCTATAGGCGTTTTGTGAGAGATTTCAGCACCATTGTTGCACCTCTCAACGAGCTTACAAAGAAGGATGTGCCTTTTGTTTGGGGTACCGCACAGGAAGAAGCCTTCACGGTATTGAAAGATAAGTTGACACATGCTCCTTTACTCCAACTTCCTAATTTTAATAAGACTTTTGAGCTTGAATGTGATGCTAGTGGAATTGGATTAGGAGGTGTGTTATTACAAGATGGCAAACCTGTTGCATACTTTTCTGAAAAATTGAGTGGGCCTAGTCTGAACTATTCTACTTATGATAAAGAATTATATTCTCTTGTCCGGACCTTAGAAACATGGCAACATTATTTATGGCCCAAGGAATTTGTTATACATTCTGATCATGAATCTTTGAAACGCATTAAAAGTCAAGCAAAACTGAACCGTAGAGATGATAAATGGGTAGAATTCATTGAGACTTTCCCTTATGTCATTAAACACAAGAAGGGTAAAGAAAATGTTATTGATGATGCTATGTCTCGTCGTTATACTATGCTTTCACAAATTGACTTTCAAATATTTGGTTTGGAGACCATCAAAGATCAATATGTGCATGATGCTGAATTTAAAGATGTATTGCAGAATTGTAAGGAAGGGAGAACTTGGAACAAGTTCATTATTAATGATGGATTTGTGTTTCGTGCTAACAAGCTATGCATTCCAGCTAGCTTCGTTCGTCTTTTGTTGTTGCAGGAGGTGCATGGAGGAGGATTAAAGGGACACTTTGGTGTCAAGAAGACGGAGGATATACTTGGTACACATTTCTTTTGGCCAAAGATGAGACAGGATGTTGAGAGTTTTGTTGCTCGCTGCACTACATGTCAAAAAGCTAAGTCACAACTCAATCCTCATGGTTTATATATGCCTTTGCATGTACCTAGTGTTCCTTGGGAGGATATATCTATGGACTTTGTTTTAGGTTTACCTCGAACAAAAAAGGGGAGGGATAGCATATTTTTTGTCGTGGATAGATTTTCGAAAATGGCACACTTTATACCATGCCATAAAAGCAATGATGTTGTTAATGTTGCTGATTTGTTCTTTCATGAAATTATTCTCTTGCATGGTGTGCCAAATACTATTGTTTCAAATCGTGATACTAAATTTCTTAGCCACTTTTGGAGATGTATATGGGCTAAGTTGGGGACTAAACTACTTTTTAGTACTACTTGTCACCCCTAAACTGATGGACAAACTGAAGTAACCAATAGAACATTGTCTACTATGCCTAGGGATGTTTTGAAGAATAATAAGAAAATGTGGGAAGAATGCTTGCCTCATATTGAATTTGCTTATAATCGTTCATTGCATTCTACTACTAAGATGTGCCCTTTTGAAATTGTGTATGGTTTCCTACCTCGTGCACCTATTGATTTGTTGCCTCTTCCTTCTTCGGAGAAGGTTAATTTTCATGCTAAAGAACATGCTAAATTGATTTTAAAAATGCATGAGTTAACTAAGGAAATCATTGAGCGTATGAATGCTAAATATAAACTTGCTCGAGATAAGGGTAGAAAACATGTTGTGTTTGCACCTGGAGATCTTGTTTGGTTACATTTGCGTAAGGATAGATTTCCTAGTTTGCGCAAATCAAAGCTAATGCCACGTGCTAATGGTCCTTTAAAGGGGTTAGAGAAAATAAATGATAATGCATATAAACTTGAGCTGCCTACAGATTTTGGCTTTAGTCCCACTTTTAACATTGCAGATTTAAGCCTTATTTGGGTGAGGAAGATGAGCTTCCGTCGAGGACGACTTCATTTCAAGAAGGGGAGGATGATGAGGACATCAATACCATTGTTACATCCACAGCCCATGCTGCTATACCTACTGGACCAATTACTAGAGCTTGCGCACGCCAATTAAATTATCAGGTACTTTCGTTTCTTGGTAATGATTCTAATGTTCATGAGAATATGATGCTGCCTAAATTGGATACATTTGTTTTGCTTACAAATGAAGGGCCTAGCATGGATAAGAGGGATGAACACTGGAGCAAGACCAAGCATGGAGATGATGGCATGCACAAGGGGATCAAGAACGGAGTTACAAGTGATGATTTCAGGACTTTGAAGCCACCATAAGGAGTGCATGAAGCCTTGGACCAAATATACAAGATGCCACTTCATAAATTTCGTCCAAAGGCTATTCTAGGTGTTGTGTCACCTTATTATTGGGCCAGACCCATGTATTTTCGAAATGCTTAAGTATAGGCTGTTTTTAGAGTCCGTATGTGTGGGGAAACAAGATTTAGGGTTGCTTTCGGACCCCTCCTCCAAGGGCCACGAAATTGCCCCCTCTTCCTCCATATATACAACACTTAGGGCGTCATTTAGACATTGGGTTTTGTTTAGATTAATGTTTTCCATAGCTACAACTTCGCGTACTTTGTTTGTGTTCAACGACCAGACAAAGGCGCCATAGAACCCCACCTTGATCAATAAAGCTTTCCTTTTATATTCGCAATATGCAGATTGCAATCTCAGTTTCTTGCTTGTTCTTCGTTTTCCTGCAGGAAACATACCTTCATGGTCAGGTTGATCGTCCTCCGGCGTGGTCAATAACCTCTCAGAGTTGGTTTAGCGATTGCTAAGGCGCAACGTCCTCGCACGTTCGTAGTTAGATCATCAAAGTCGACTTCCTCCAAAACGATAGCCACCATCTCATTGAAAGACGGACACCTTTTCCTCTATCATCATCTGTCTCTGAATCCTCCTATGAGGAGCTATCTGCAACTAGCGGGATATGCGCTTCATCAGATAGCATAGTCTGCTCTGAAGATCTTGTTTTCACTCTAGAATTTTCCATCACCGTGTCAAATTGCTGATGCACACAAAGAGTAGTTTAATGTACTAACATTGTTGACAAATGTAATACATAACGAAAAAATGGATGGCCTCATATAATTCACACATAAGATGACTGGCTAAGCAGGATGGCATTGCAAAATTCACATATATGATGCCTGGCTAAAAAGATGGCGTTGCATAATTCACATAAACAATGAATAAACTAAACGGATGGTATTCGCACAAAGCATGTCTAAACTAAGCAGATGCCATATTTGATGTATAAAGTAAGCAATGCAAGGCACCATATGCATGATATAACCAACATCAGCATTCCAAGTTAGAGCGAAGACATCAGGGGTAAATAGGACTGGTCTTCTACTTCTGAATCCCTCTCAGAACAGATATCTTCCTCTGAATTACAATCCAAAATGGGTGCAGGGGTCTGCCATTGTGCCTACCATGGAGCGACGTATGCATGAAATTTTATTGCCACGCAAGGCTCGTCTCTTTTGCTCTACATGTTCAGTTCCATTGTGTACAATAACTAACATGCATAGGAATAAAACATAGTGAGATTATGTAAGGAGTGCATGCAGAAATCCAGAGTGATGGTAGAAACCCGTGGATAGAACCAAAACGAATGATAGCAGGTAGATAATGGCTTTAGTTAAAAAATACATATAATGGCTTCTTTACTTTTGTTTCCCACCCAACATGAAACCCATAGTAGACACCAGAGATTAACCTGATAGTAGATAGATACTATTGATTGCTGCCCCGATATGTACCCCACAACCATTTAAAAACTCAAGTTTGACCATTAGTTTGGAGCTAACACAGAGTCTAATCGGTGAACAGGATGATAAAGTAGCATGTAATATTAAGAGATGCATAATATAAGCAGACACGAAAGAGTGTGACCTCTCTTGCGGACTCGTGTAGTCCTCGAGGTCATCTGCTTGGTTGATGATGGTAATGCAGCTGTCATGGTAGCCGGCGGTGGGGAAGATGATCAGAGGCGGCGAAAGACAGTCTGGATGCCGGATCCCTGCTGTGCTGGACACTTCTGTCATTGGAGCAGCTGAGCTAGGGTCGACGACCACGCAACATGAGCGGGACAAACCACAAAAGGTTTTCTTTGACAACTATTTGTAAGAGAAGTAATTTTGTAAGGGTTCGTTTGAATTGGAGCATTCTAGCAACACAGGGATAGGAAATACAGAGTAATAGGATAGGAATGCACATGCAAAACAGAGAATTTGAAACACAGGATTTCTACCAATCCGGGTGTTTGGTTCACAAGAATTGGAAGATCACAAGATGCAAAGAAGCATGATGAGATTAAGTCAAACCACAAGAAAACGTACGGTTATAATGCTATTATGCTACTATCTCTTAGTCCTGTGCATCATGAATAGGAATATCAAAAGGAGGACAAGTGGATATTAAAATTCCTATGGTTTTTCTTTCAAGGAGACACTAAAGGAACAAATCCTACATTTTTCCTTTGCTCCATTCCTTTGAACCAAATGCATGAATAGTAGTACCATAGGAAACTTTCCAATTCCTATGTTTTTTCTTCACTTTTCCTTTCAAGCACTGGCAATTCTAGTAGGCAGGCTTGAGCAAGGAAAAGCCTACACTCAAAAAATGTTTTTCTGCTACTTCTACTACTTTGGACCTAGGCCAATACCCTACTAGCTCAACTCCCAGGCCCATCGACAAATGCACAGGGATAAATAATGATGGCGTTCAACAGAGTCCATCACGGATAGCTAAGTTGCCTGGTACCTCATTGCTTGTCTTATAGGAGAAACTAATCGTATTTCACGTTACTATGTGTGCTCAATGGACAATATATATAACATGTAGAGTAAAAAAGAGATGCAACAAGTGTACAACCTCTTTGGCGAAGCCATGTCGATCTCAGTGTGATTGGGTTGGTCGATGAGGATGATCTTGCTGACTTGGCTGTCGGAGGAGGGGAAGAAGATCTTAGGCATCTTGAGATGGAGACTGGGGTACTACTCCATTGTGATGGAGGGTTTCGTCGTTGGAGCAGCTCCGGTGAGTTGTACGACGACAAGGATGAAGCAGGACAAGAGAGACAACGTTAACATGAGTGGAGTTCTAATAGCATCTCCAATAGATGACGTAAAATACATAACCACAAAGTACTAGATGTAAAACACATCAGCCGCTCATCTCTGAACTTAATTGTCAAAATTGAATTTAACTATCGAAACTGAACTTAACTGTCGAAACTGAGTTTTGTTGTCGAAACTAAAGTTTACTGTCGAAACTGAACGCACTAGTAGCAAAAAAGCAGTAGCGGCAGCGCGTGCGAGAGCCGGGGCAGCTGGTCGTGTAGAAGTTCATTTTTGACCTCCACCCCCTGTGCCGCCAGCCACCACCGGCCAAACCGCCACCCCTCCCCCCCCCCCCCCCCGCCGCCCACGGCCGGCGGTGCGCCAACCCGCCCACCCCGAAACAACTCCCCATGGCAGGTCCGCCGCAGCCCCGGCCATCCCCCTACCCCCCCGGGTGCCGAGCTTTTTCTCCAGTTATCCCCACGCCACCGCCCCACCACCACCGGTGACCACCGCCCCCACCCTGGACCCTAAGATAGATAGTTCGGTACCTCTCCGGCGAGCCCCCCTCCCCGCTGCGGCTGGTTCTTCCTTAATTCCGGTGAGCCGCCAAGCCCCTGAAAATCGACTAACACAAAAGTCGATTCAGTCGACTAAAGTGTAGCTAAATCGGAGCAGCATCGCAAGCAAGAGCAAGAGCTAGAGCAGCAGCGCGAGCAAGAGCAAGAGCAAGAGCAGACCAGGCAGGGGACTGAGAGCAAGAGCAGAGCAGCAGCGCGAGCGAGAGCTAAAGCAGAAGCAGCTCCTACTGATGTGGACGTCGCCGCCGAGGGAGCAACGCCGTGGAGGAAGTGGGCCGGTGACGCCACCGTGGATGGAGCCACGCCATGTCAACTCGGGACCGAGCGCTGGCAGCACCGTGAGATCGAATCAAGAAGAAAAATGCAGCGATTAGTGTACAACCTCTTCCGTGGCGCCGATTAGGCCTTAGCTTCATCTGAGGAAACGGTGGTCATGTTGTACTTCCGGTGGTGCAGGTGAAGACGGCGGTGTGGGAATGGAGGTGGCGCGAAAGACGAGGGGAATGTCGGGGCAGCTCCTTGGAGGTGGAGGACGGGGTGGCTGAACCGGAGGGACGACGAGATCAACGAAGGATCCTCATCTGGTACGGTGGATGAGGGATGTCGAGGAATTGCCGTGGACAACATCGTCGGGAAAGAGGCTCCGGTTGGGTGGCAGATGGAGGGGGTGTGGGGCTTCGTGGGTTTTCACGGCCTCAGTGTACGAATGGGTGGGCTGATGGGATGGGAGTGGGGAACTGCTACCTCTTGAGCACTGCGTTGGTTTTCCCTTGAAGAGGAAAGGGTGATGCGGCAAAGTAGTGTAAGTATTTCCCTCGGTTTTTGAGAACCAAGGTATCAATCTAGTAGGAGACTACATGCAAGTCACCTTGCACCTACACAAACAAATAAGAACCTCGCAACCAACGCGATAAAGGGGTTGTCAATCCCTTCGCGGTCACTTACGAGAGTGAGATCTGATAGAGATAATAAGATAAGTACTTTTGGTATTTTCATGATATACATTGAAAAATAAAGATTGCAAAATAAAATAGATTGGAAACTTATATGATGGAAAATAGACCCGGGGGCCATAGGTTTCACTAGTGGCTTCTCTCAAGATACAATAACTATTACGGTGGGTAAAAAAATTACTGTCGAGCAATTGATAGAAAAGTGCATAGTTATGAGAATATCTAGGCATGATCATGTATATAAGCATCATGTCCGCGACAAGTAGACCGAAACGATTCTGCATCTACTACTATTACTCCACACATCGACCGCTATCCAGCATGCATCTAGAGTATTAAGTTCATAAGAACAGAGTAACGCATTAGGAAAGATGACATGATGTATAGGGATAAACTCAAGCAATATGGCATAAATCCCATCTTTTTATCCTCGATGGAAACAATACAATACGTGCCTTGCTGCCCCTGCTATCACTAGGAAAGGACACCGCAAGATTGAACCCAAAGCTAAGCACTTCTCGCATTCCAAGAAAGATCAATCTAGTAGGCCAAACCAAACTGATAATTCGAAGAGACTTACAAAGATAACAAATCATACATAAAAGATTTTAGAGAAGAATCAAATATTGTTTATAGATAATCTTGATCATAAACCCACAATTCATGGGATCTCAACAAACACACCACAAAAAGAATTACATCGAATAGATCTCCAAGAAGATCGAGGATAACTTTGTATTGAGATCCAAAGAGAGATAAGAAGGCATCTAGCTAATAACTATGGACCCGAAGGTCTGTGGTAAACTACTCGCAAATCATCAGAGAGGCTATGGTGTTGATGTAGAAGCCCTCCATGATTGATTCCCCCTTTGTTAGAGCTCCGGAAAAGGCCCCAAGATGGGATCTCTTGGGTACAGAAGGTTGTGGCGGTGGAAATAGGGTTTCGTGGTGCTCCTAGATGTTTTCGGGGTATATGGATATATATAGGAGGAAGAAGTAGGTCGGTGGAGCTGCGAGGGGCCCACGAGGGTGGGGGCGCACCCAGGGGGCAGGCGCGCCTCCCTGCCTCGTGGCCTCCTCGCTCCTTTCTTGCCGTCTACTCCAAGTCCCCTGGATCACGTTTGTTCCAAAAATAACTCTCCCGAAGGTTTCATTCCGTTTGATATTCCTTTTCTGTGAAACACTGAAATAGGCAAAAAACAGCAATTTGGACTGGGCCTTGGGATAGTAGGTTAGTCCCAAAAATAATATAAAAGTGTGTAATAAAGCCCATTAAACATCCAAAACAGATAATGTAATAGCATGGAACAATCAAAAATTATAGATACATTGGAGACGTATCAAGCATCCCCAAGCTTAATTCCTGCTCGTCCTCGAGTAGGTAAATGGTAAAAACATAATTTTTGATGTGGAATGCTACCTAACATAATTCTCAATGTAATTTTCTTTATGGTGGCATGAATATTCAGATCCGAGAGATTCAAGACAAAAGTTTAATATTGACATAAAAATAATAATACTTCAAGCATACTAACTAAGAAATCATGTCTTCTCAAAATAACATGGCCAAAGAAAGTTCATCCCTACAAAATCATATAGTTTGGTCATGCTCCATTTTTGTCACACGAGAATGCTCTCATCATGCACAACCCCGATGACAAGCCAAGCAATTGTTTCATACTTTAGTAATCTCAAACTTTTTTCAACTTTCATGTAATACATGAGCGTGAGCCATTGATATAGCACTATGGGTGGAATAGAGTATAATGATGGGGGTTATGTGGAGAAGACAAAAAAGGAGAAAGTCTCACATCGACGCGGCTAATCAACAGGCTAGGGATATGCCCATCAATTGATGTCAATGCAAGGAGTAGGGATTGCCATGCAACGGATGCACTAGAGCTATAAATGTATGAAAGCTCAAAAAAAGAAACTAAGTGGGTGTGCATCCAACTTGCTTGCTCACGAAGACCTAGGGCATTTGAGGAAGCCCATTGTTGGAATATACAAGCCAAGTTCTATAATGAAAAATTCCCACTAGTATATGAAAGTGACAAAACAAGAGACTCTCTAACATAAAGATCATGGTGCTACTTTGAAGCACAAGTTTGGAAAAAAAGGATAGTAGCATTGTCCCTTTTTATTTCTCTTTTTTTGGGCCTTCCTTTTTTTATTTGGCCTTTCCCCCCTTTTTTTATTTGGGACAATGCTCTATTAATGATGATCATCACACTTATATTTATGTACAACTCAATGATTGCAACTCGATACTAGAACAAAATATGACTCTATATGAATGCCCATGGCGGTGTACCAGGAAGGGCAATGAATCAAGAGTGACATGTATGATAAATTGTGCATGATGGCTTTGCCACAAATACGATGTCAACTACATGATCATCCAAGGCAATATGACAATGATGAAGCGTGTCATAAATGAAATGCTGGAAAGTTGCATGGCAATATATCTCGGAATGGCTATGGAAATGCCATAATAGGTAGGTATGGTGGCTGTTTTGAGAAATATATAAGGAGGTTTATGTGTGATAGAGCGTATCATATCACGGGGTTTGGATGCACCGGTGAAGTTTGCACCAACTCTCAAGGTGAGAAAGGGCAGTGCATGGTACCGAAGAGGCTAGCAATGATGGAAAGGTGAGAGTGCGTATAATCCATGGACTCAACATTATTCATAAAGAACTCACATATGTATTGCAAAATTCTACAAGTCATCAAAAACCAAGCATTACGCACATGCTCCTAGGGGGATAGATTGGTAGGAAAAGACCATCGCTCGTCCCCGACCGCCACTCAAAAGGAAGACAAACAAAGAACACCTCATGTTTCAAATTTGTTACACAACAGTTACCATACGTGCATGCTACGGGACTTGCAATATTCAACACAAGTATTTCTCACATTCACAACTAATCAACTAGCACAACTCTAATATCACCATCTTTATATCTCTAAACAATTATCAAGTATCAAACTTCTCATACTACTCAATGCACCTTTTTAGGAAAGTTTTTATTATACCAATCTTGGATGCCTATCATATTAGGACCAATTTTATAACCAACGCAAATTACCATGCTGTTCTAATGGAATCTCAAAATAATATAGCTGAAGCATGAGAGATCAGTAATTTCTATAAAATAAAACCACCACCGTGCTCTAAAAGATATATGTGAAGCACTAGAGCAAAATTATCTAGCTCAAAAGATATAAGTGAAGCACATAGAGCATTTTAATAAATTCCGATTCGTTGTGTCTCTCCCAAAAGGTGTGTACAGCAAGGATGATTGTGGTAAACTAAAAAGCAAAGACTCAAATCATACAAGATGCTCCGAGCAAAACACATATCAGGTGTGAATAAAAATATAGCCTCAAGTAAACTTACCGATGGACGAAGACGAAAGAGGGGATGCCTTCCGGGGCATCCCCAAGCTTAGGCTTTTGGTTGTATTTGAATTTTACCTTGGGGTTCCTTGGGCATCCCCAAGCTTAGGCTCTTGCCACTCCTTATTCCATAATCCATCAAATCTTACCCAAAACTTGAAAACTTCACAACACAAAACTCAACAGAAAATCTCATGAGCTCCGTTAGTATAAGAAAACATACCACCACTTAAGGTACTGTAATGCACTCATTCTTTATTTATATTTGTGTTAAACCTACTTTATTCCAACTTATCTATGGTTCATACCCTCCGATACTAGCCATAGATTCATCAAAATAAGCAAACAACACACGAAAAACCGAATCTGTCAAAAACAGAATAGTCTGTAGTAATATGTAGGTTTCGAATACTTCTGTAACCCCAAAAATTCTGAAATAAATTGGTTGACGTGAGGAATTTGTCTGTTAATAATATTCAAAAATAATCAACCTAATCGCACTATCCATTAAAAATGGAAGCAAATCTCGTGAGCGCTAAGGTTTCTGTTTTTTACAGCAAGATCACAAGAACTTCCCCCAAGCCTTCCCAAAGGTTCTACTTGGCACAAACACTAATTAAAAGCATAAAACCACATCTAAACATAGTCTAGATGAATTATTTATTACTAAACATAACCAAAAAGCAAGAAACAAAAATAAAATTGGGTTGCCTCCTAACAAGCGGTATCATTTAACGCCCCTAGCTAGGCATAAAAGCAAGAATAGATCTAGATATTATCATCTTTGGTATGCAATCCATAGGTGGCTCTCATAATAGATTCATAAGGTAATTTAATTTTCTTTCTACGAAAGTGTTCCTTGCCTTTCCTTAACGGAAATTGGAATCTAATATTCCCTTCATTCATATCAATAATTGCACCAATCGTTCTAAGGAAAGGTCTACCAAGAATAATGGGACATGTAGGATTGCAATCAATATCAAGAACAATGAAATCTACGGGCACATAATTCCTATTTGCAAAAATAATAACATCATTAATCCTGCCCATAGGTTTCTTAATATTGGAATCCACAAGATGCAAATTTAAAGAACAATCATCAAATTCATGGAAACCTAACACATCACACAAAGTTTTTGGAATCGTGGAAACGCTAGCACCCAAATCACATAAAGCATAGCATTCATGATCTTTAATCTTAATTTTAATAGTAGGTTCCCACTCATCATGAAGTTTTCTAGGGATAGAAACTTCTAATTCAAGCTTTTCTTCGTAAGATTGCATTAAAGCATCAACGATACATTTGGTAAAAGCTTTATTTTGACTATAAGCATGCAGAGAATTTAGCACGGATTGTAACAAGGAAATACAATCTATCAAAGAGCAATTATTCATATTTAAATCCCTTAAATCCAAAATAGTGGGTTCATTGCTATGTAAAGTTTTGACCTCTTCAATCCCACTTTTATTAATCTTTGCATCAAGATCTAAAAACTCTCAATCATTGGGACGCCTTTTAACTACAGTTGACTCATCTCCAGTCCCATCATTATGAAGATTCATATTGCAAAACAAAGATTTAATAGGAGACACATCAATTACTTTTAGATCTTCATCCTTATTATCATCAAAACTAGAAGAACACGCTTTTATAAAGCAATCTTTTTTTGCATGCATCCTAGCAGTTCTTTCTTTGCACTCATCAATGGAAATTCTCATGGCTTTGAGAGACTCATTGATACCATGCTTAGGTGGAATAGATCTAAGTTTCAAAGAATCAACATCAAGAGAAATTCTATCCACGTTCCTAGCCAACTCATCAATCTTAGACAATTTTTCTTCAATCAAAGCATTGAAACTCTTTTGTGAACTAATAAATTCTTTAATACTAGATTCAAAATCAGAGGGCGTCTTATTATGATTTCCATAAGAATTGTTGTAGGAATTACCATAATTATTAGAGGAATTACTAGGATATGACCTAGGATTAAAGTTTCCTTTATACGCGTTGTTACCGAAAAATTTCCTACCAACAAAATTCACATCCATAGATTCATTATTATTCTCAATCAAAGTAGACAAAGGCATATCATTAGGATCATAAGAAACACTCTTATTAGCAAACAATTTCATAAGTTCATCCTTCCTTCCACTCAAAACATTAATTTCTTCTATAGCATCAACCTTTTTTACTTGTAGATCTTTCGGTGTGCCATTGAGAATAATTAACCATAATATTATCTAGGAGTTTGGTAGCTTCTCCTAAAGTGATTTCCATAAAAGTGCCTCCCGCGGCAGAATCTAAAAGATTTCTAGAAGCAAAATTCAATCCAGCAAAAAAAATTGTTATGATCATCCATAAATTCAAACCATGAGTAGGGCAATTGCGAATCATTAATTTCATCCTCTCCCAAGATTGTGCAATATGCTCATGATCTAGTTGCTTAAAGTTCATAATATCATTTCTAAGAGAGATGATCTTAGCGAGAGGAAAATACTTAGAGATAAAAGCATCTTTGCACTTATTCCAAGAATCAATACTATTTTTAGGCAAAGAAGAAACCATGTTTTAGCATGATCTCTAAGCGAAAACGGGAATAGCTTCAATTTAACAATATCATTATCCACATCTTTCTTCTTTTGCATATCACACAAATCAACAAAGCTGTTTAGATGGGTAGTGGCATCTTCACTAGGAAGGCCAAAAAACGGATCTTTCATGACAAGAGTCAGCAAAGGAGTATTAATTTCACAAGATTCAGCATTGGTAAGGGGAGCAATCGGAGTGCTAATAAAATCATTATTGTTGGTATTGGACAAATCACACAATTTACTATTATCTTGAGCCATCATGACAAACAATCCAACATACAAGCACACAAGAAGCGAGCGAAGAAGAGGTGAACGGAAAAAGGAGGGCGAATAAAATTGCAAGGGTGAAGTGGGGGAGAGGAAAACAAGAGGCAAATGGCAAATAATGTAATGCAAGGGATAAGAGTTTGTGATGGGTACTTGGTATGTCTTGACTTGTGCGTAGATCTCCCCGGCAACGGCGCTAGAAATCCTTCTTGCTACTTGTTGAGCACTGCATTGGTTTTCCCTTGAAGATGAAAGGGTGATGCAGCAAAGTAGCGTAAGTATTTCCCTTGGTTTTTGAGAACTAATGTATCAATCCAGTAGGAGACTACATGCAAGTCAGCTCGCACCTACACAAACAAATAAGAACCTCGCAACCAACGCGATAAAGAGGTTGTCAATCCCTTCACTGTCACTTACGAGAGTGAGATCTGATAGAGATAATAAGATAAATATTTTTGGGATTTTTATGATATAGATTGAAAAATAAAGATTGCAAAATAAAATAGATTGGAAACTTATATGATGAAAAATAGACCCCGCGACCTTAGGTTTCACTCGTGGCTTCTCTCAAGATAGCATAAGTATTATGGTGGGTAAACAAATTACTATCGAGCAATTGATAGAAAAGTGCATAATTATGAGAATATCTAGGCATGATCATGTATATAGGCATCACGTCTGCGACAAGTAGACCGAAACGATTCTGTATCTACTACTATTACTCCACACATCGACCGCTATCCAGCATGCATCTAGAGTATTAAGTTCATAAGAATAGAGTAACGCATTAGGCAAGATGACATGATGTATAGGGATAAACTCAAGAAATATGGCATAAACCCCATCTTTTTATCCTCGATGGCAACAATACAATCTGTGACTTGCTGCCCCTGCTGTCACTGGGAAAGGACACCGCAAGATTGAACCCAAAGCTATGCACTTCTCCCATTTCAAGAAAGATCAATCTAGTAGGCCGAACCAAACTGATAATTCGAAGATACTTGCAAAGATAACAAATCATACATAAAAGATTTCAGGGAAGAATCAAATATTGTTCATAGATAATGTTGATCATAAACCCACAATTCATCGGATCTCGACAAACACACCGCAAAAAGAATTACATCAAATAGATCTCCAAGAAGATCGAGGAGAACTATGTATTGAGATCCAAAGATAGAGAAGAAGCCATCTAGCTAATAACTATGCACCCGAAGGTCTGTGGTAAACTACTCACACGTCATCGAAGAGGCTATGGTGTTGATGTAGAAGCCCTCCGTGATTGATCCCCCCTCCGGCAGAGCTCCGGAAAAGGCCCCAAGATGGGATCTCTTGGGTACAGAAGGTTGCGGCGGTGGAAATAGGGTTTCGTGGTGCTCCTGGATGTTTTAGGAGGAATAAGTAGGTCGGTGGAGCTGCGAGGGGCCCATGAGGGTGGGGGCGCGCCCAGGGGGGCAGGCGCGCCTCCCTGCCTTGTGGCCTCCTCGCTCCTTTCTTGACGTCTACTCCAAGTACCCTGGATCACGTTTGTTCCAAAAATAACTCTCCTGAAGGTTTCATTCTGTTTGGATTCCGTTTGATATTCCTTTTCTGTGAAACACTGAAATAGGCAAAAACATAGCAATTTGTACGGGGCCTTGGGTTAGTAGGTTAGTGCCAAAAATAATATAAAAGTGTATAATAAAGCCCATTAAACATCCAAAAAAGATAACATAATAGCATGGAACAATAAAAAATGTAGATATGTTGGAGACGTATCAGGAAACATGGCTTAGGGACGCGCTTGTCCGAAATGTGGGGTAAGTTAAGAAAGTACCCCCACGGATTTGAGCTAGGCGGTTCTTTCGGTTCAGGGGTGTCACGGGCATTTCGCGTGTCGGGATTTCGCAAGAGGTGGGAGTTTTCGGGCGCGTTGTAATTTTGGGATAGCAAGGCGCGAGTTGAGATGGAGGGAGTTTTAGGAGCACAATGAGACAAAGATATATCTTAAATATTTCGGAGTAACAAGGCACGGGTTGAAATTTCCAGACAAGCCTAACGTGTACTGTACCAAATCAATTCGCACTTCCGTCAATGAAAAAAGAAAAAGAAATCAATTCGCACCACACAAGAGAGTCTAGTCCCATGTACTGTACCAAATCAATTCGCACTACAAATGCCATTCAAAACTTTGAATCCATGTTATGTTCAATTAAAATATTTCGCTATGTGTATAATGCATGTAACCTGGTACTCAAATGAACGTTTTAGTGTATTCCAAACGTATATACTACCACTTCAATATGAACTAAATTTGAATTCGTTTCTCTATTTGAATAAGATCTACAATAATGATTGTTGTGAAGTCAAACCATTTGAATTTGTTTCTCAATTTTAATGAGATCTACAATCATAATTATTTTCAAGTTAAACCATCGTTTGTGTATTATCTTCACAGCACACCACATGATCACCGTCGAGTTAGATATGAACTATGTGTACTATATGAACTCGAACTCGATTTTTTGAATCCACATTATGTTGATTTCAAATCACAGTACATTTCAAGCTCTAGCTAGATCTTCATAATCTAAACCATGTCTCATATGTATAATGTTTTTATCACATAATGTATGGTGCCCCGCCCCGTATGCCTACAAGTATTTAGATGTGAGTTGCAAACGCCACACATTACCAAAAAATCAAATAAAATGTAAGATTGTTCGATATATAGTATTGTTTAGATTGTTTGATATTCAATTGTAAGTTGCAAATGCCACACATTGTCACCAATTCAAATAAAATGTGAGATTGTTCGATGTATTGTATGGTTTAGATTTTTTGACATATAGCCGTGAGTTGCAAACGCCATGCATTATCACATTATGGTATAACATGTGCAAAACCACAACATGCGTATCACCGCTATATTCATGCATGCATATGTTTATAACACTATGATCTCCTATTCAGATATATGAATCCACTTTCATATCAAATCATGATCTTTATTAGTCTCTTACGCCCACACAATCCTCCAACCTTTGTAGCTAGCACTAACTTTCTCTCGTGCATGCACGCGCCCTCCTCGCCCTCCCCTCCCTCAGCATTCTATCCATCCCGCACATTCATTTTTTTCTTTAGGTCGTTCTCCCACAGTCTCCACAACTCCTTTCCGACACACACCAATCGATAAACCTCTCCAGCGATGTCTGCCTACAACATACACATGCACCTTCCATCTCCTCCTTTCTGTGGCCATGCCTTGTGTCTCTCATACTGTCCCACACATGTGTAAACTCTCGCCCCTCTTTTCATCAATCTCATAATCGCACACTCCTCCCCCTATCTACCTAGTAGCTCGGCCTCTCGCCCCACCTCCTAGCTCCAGTCTCTCTGTCTATCCGTCTTGTGGGCCATATTTGCTTATAACAAATGGATGTACACTGACCGATCTCCCACTATACATATAGCTAGCTAGGTCCTAATAACTCGTTTTTCCCCACGCGTCGATCGATCTACCTCATGAGTTATGTCTCCCCCTTCCTCCTACAAACAACAATTGATCTGTCGATCTAGTTAGGTTTTCTTACCAAACACATGGTTCCCCTTCATCATCCATGCATGCGTCCCGACACATCTATCACGCACAGGCACACGCAGAAACACATCCCCACTCTTATTGATAATATTGCAGTTCTACCATCAGTTTGTCTAGTAGGCCTCTCCCACCATCTTCGAGAAGCAACTCCATCACCCATCCAGCACTCTACCCCTCTCCCTCCCTCCCTCCCTCTCCTCTTTCTCTCTCTCTCTCTCTCTCTCTCTCTCTCTCTCTCGTTGTCCCAACTATTTCCTGCCCTTCAGTTATGTATGGATGTCGACCGATCTCCCTCAAGACATAGCTGGGTCTCTCATTCTCAACACATATCCAAGTCGTTCTACCTCTCTAGTTAGGACTCTGCCACCCCCTTCCCCCCGCCCCACACACACCGATACATCGAGCGCTCTAGTCATGTCTCCCTGCCACACAGAACTTGCCTTGTGCCCTCTGACATTCCGGTAGGTCAGTCGCCCTATATCTTTGACTTGCACACACACAATTTCGATGGCTCTCTTCATCGATCTCGCACCCACCCACTTGTTCCTCTCTTCGACTCTATCGATATCTATGACCCCTCCCTATCTTCTCGTGGATCGCCCCCTCTATATATTATATAGATAGGCCTCTATTAAACACACATTGCATGTGTAAAATTTTTGTTTGAGATGTCATCGACACATATTCCCACATATACATTCACGAAATGACCCCCCCCCTAACAAAAAACAGTCACGAACGCACACGCCATCTGTTTAGGTTTTTATCTCTCTCTCACACACACACCCACGTAGGTGGGGGATGTGCACGAAGAGAAGAGGTGCACGCACGGCGCACGTACTCCCGTCTCTTTCCCAACCACACCCGCGTGGGTACACAGTGGAGCTCATTTCTATATGAAAAGGCAGCTCACGTGGTAATTTGACACGTGTACTGGTTGTCCCGTTGATGGAGGATCGTCTACCTTGGGTGAACGAACAAATTGCGACTTCACACGTTATGTCAAAAAAGAGGCAAACAATGTGGGGCCTACCTTAGAGGCAAGGCTCTATACACTCGAGATGCTCTGTACGTATTACTTTTGATGTGTCCCATCAACTCACATAACGAGGAGAAGCTTGCTTAGTACGCCGTCTCCCCGCCCACGGTCGCGGTGGCTCGCAGGACGAGGTGAAGCTTGTTTACTACTAAGCCCGCTCCCTCGCCCACGTGCGGGGTGGCTCGCAGGACGAGGAGAAAATTTTACTACTCACTCTGTTTACTCCTCGTCCCTACCTTGGTTAGAGAGATTATCATATTGTTTGGAATATATGTCCTTTAGTAGATTTCAATATGAACTACTCCACTAGTACATACTCCAAACACTGATGTATATAGATGTATTTTAGAGTGTAGATTCACTCATTTTTCTCCGTATGAAGTCCATATTGAAACGGACGTAATAGTACACACTCTCACTTGCCCCTCGACCCTCGCCCACATGGTGGACGTGCAACAATTCATTCGGTCTCAGATAGCCAGAACAATATATACTGCAGTACCATTATTGCTCGACTTCCCTAAGAGGCAAAGAACCAATCGCAAGGTTCATATTTTGGAGATGCCAAGCGCAAGGTTTATAGGAGAACGAGTAGTAGTAGTACTAGTAGTACGTACCAGTGGTACGTACTGTACAAGGAAGAAGGCAACAAGATGTATGTTTTGCATGACTGTCTCTTCTTACAGGACGTGCTAGAGCTAGTGGACCTCATTGTTGCAATGGGACTACTCCCTACCATAGATGGCATGATTCATAGTGGTGGGCCGCGGGCATAATTCGGAGATGCTTAGTCTTAAACCCCATTAAGAAGTCCCATCAAAAGGAATAGCCATCCTCTACACGTGCTCCTATGTAAAATGAGTAAATGAGACAAAAAGAGAAAGAGACAAAGTAAAAAAATCACCAGTCTTAGTTCCAGCCCTATTGTATCAGTGAATGATATTTCTATGTCGTGATTGACATGGCTATATTAGTAACCATGCTACGGAGGTAGAAGCGGATTTTTATTTATTCGCGGAGGTAGCAACGGATGAATATTCAATGAGGAGTGAAATGATGGCTTCTTCCTTGGTCAAACATAGAGAAAGGTGGGCCTCATGATTTCACGGCTTATTAGTCATTATTACTGCCTATACTCTTTGCCCATATATAACAACCGCGTGGTAGTACAGTAGTGGTCTATACTTTTAATAACCATGCTCGAAGAGAAGAGGTGCACGCACCCACACACGTAGTGTACTAGTAGCACTCTTTGCGTCTTCCCCAGCCACACACATGACACACTGGAGCTCATTTCTGTAAGATGATGCAGCCCACGTAATAATTTGATGCGTCTAGTAGTAGTTACTCACTTATAAATAATGGAGGGTAGGGAACCATGCATGAACGGTGCCGCGTCAATTATAAATAAAGTTTTTTTCTTCAGTGGCTCGTACGCAATATAAATAGGTTCATATGGGGAGAAAAGGAAACTGCTCGTTGGGGTTGCTCTCTTCACACTCTCTCGCACAAAATGAGTGTGGCCACATCTCCAACATCCGGGCGGATCACGTCCGCCGGGGGAAGGGGTGGATGCTTAGTGTAGATGCGGTTGCCGTTGCGACGATGAAAACCCACTGTTGGCACGTCCTGATCAGGGGTCCCCGCCGTGCTCTCTCACAAAGCCGGTGAGGTTGCCTTCGTCCCTTGCTCACTGCCCCGACGTGGGCAGTTGCCGCCTCCCGCCGAGGTTGAGCTATGTCCCGACATTCCTCAGGTAAAACTTCCTTTACAGCCGGCTTGCACCACTACTCCAGCTGCCCACATCACTCCATGTGGATATTTCTCTACTTCTTTGCCCTGGACATACCTCTATTGGAGTGTACGTACTGTATTTGTGATGAGTTTATGTCTCATCAACTAGTCCCATTAATCTTATTCTAATCACACTTCTTCAATATCTTTGCCACAGGGATGTCCATCTTGACTTTGGTGAAACTACACAAAATGATCCGATGGTCAAAGGGTTGCAAACTTCATTTCTTGGGAAGCTCCAACGTTGCTAGAAAATTAAATCCTGGTTAGGGTTTACGGTTCAAGGGCTAGGGACTGCATGGATCTTTTCTTTCTTTAGCTGTCTATGTTCCAAAATAAGTGTCAACTTTAGTAGTAGTACAACTTTGTACTAAAGTTTGCATAAAGTTGAGACACTTATTTTGGAAATGAGGGAGTACATATTGGCTATGATCTGTCAATCATTGAGATGCAATAGCATGCATGTTAGTCTCCTTTGGATTTGATGAAATATTGCAACGGGCAACCTTGGATGTAAGATACATGAAACAGAAGCTGGAAGCTTCATAGCATTGTACAAATTTATCTCGCTGAGAAATTACAGTACGTACTATACTAGTACTACGTAAAGAGTTAGGTGCCATACGGTGTCCAGAAAATATGGTGATAGTGTGAGGTGGGCCATGTAATCATTGAGCCTGCATGTTTTCACTGCTTTCGCACTCCTCTGCTATAAGAATGGAGAAAATTGTAATCTAGTAGTACCTCCTTTCGCCGAAAGCGTGGGACATCCAGCAGTCATACCACCTCAGTAATAATGTCCAATGAGCCGTCAAATCACATAGACCCAACAGTAAGTTGGACGGACGAAGCAACCATCACTCTTGAATCCGCTTCTCCCTTCAACGCAGGCGCCAGTGAGAGATTGCGTCCGCTCTGCCCGGGCATGAATGCGACACGGATTCTTTGGAGTGGCGCTGATCGTTTCGGGCGGATCCACTATAGCTCAGCCTTTGCATTTCTCCAGTTTTCTTTTCTTGCTCGTTCTTCGGTGTTGGGTGTCATTTCGCAGAGTGATGCCAACTGATCCCAACACTGTTTGCAAAAATGGTGCTCAGGCATCTCGTCGATATCCTCCTTTCAGCCCTGCCTATCATTTCGGTGATGGATATGTTTCTATCTCATGTTGGCAACTTTTAAGCATCTTAGTTATCAAGAAAGGGCAATGTCAGCAGCCTCAGTTTTTCCCCACTATCCTATTTCTTGGACGGGTATGGATCTTTTTCTGTCCACTTGATAATAATGTGGTTGCGACCGTCGTGTCCCACTACATGATCACCGAGTGCGTCCTCGCCTCCGAGCTAGTCAAGGTTGCTACCTGGCTAAGCTAGCACTTCGTGTAGCGATGACTGCACCAATCCTTCCACAGATTTATTCATCCTCATGCACACCATCACATCATGCTAGATCGTAGAATCGGAGATCCAGCGAGATTTGTGTGCTTAAGTAGGCATGCATATAGTGTGACTAGCAGTAATATGTGCCATTGATTGTGTGTGAATTGTTTGTTGTTGTGTGCTTTTCTTTAGTTGAGTTTTCTTTTGCTTCTTTCTTTTTGGGCCCCAATGTTACATTATTTTTCCGCTATAAAGAGTTTCTCATCAACTAAGACTGGACTAGAAGAAGTAATAAGGAGTTCAAATATTTGGAAACTCAGCTAAACAGAATGGAATTCTCAGCCGACTGTAGTGAAATGGGGAATATCAGATTTTGAGGCTGATACTCAATTTTGCATTAGTGTGCACTCCTCACAACAGTACTGATAACTCAAGACTACATCAATACAAAATCCTCACAGTAGTAATGATCAAGTCAGCAGCAAGACAAGTCAGGTACAAGATCAACGGCATATTTCCAGTCAAATGTATGGACCATATACAAAGTTTTGGCTCAGCAATCCATGATGCTTAAAATATGTTATCATCCAAAATAAAGTCAGAAGGTGATATGTTCAAGGAAGATAGTCAAACTAATTTTCTCATGCAAATAATCAGCCATAGAATATTATGGGCATGTCTGCATATTAGTATGAAGCTTTGGATGTAAGAAACTCAGTATTCTTCCAAACGTTATCGGAAGCAATTTATGATGCAAGGCTCCTAAAATTTCCTCAGCATGATATGTGAACAATTTCCGGTCCAAGTACCAGGTCTTTCTCAGCAAGATACCTCGGTAAAAGCTTTTGACAGACGAGAATGAATTTTTCTCAACGAGCAAACTCGGGGAGAAGCTTCTCAAATACGGAACTCGGGCTTCTCCAGCACAATAATCAGACCATGTTTTGTGTGTAAGCTATAGAGCCTTCTTCTGCATGATACCCAGACAAAAAGATTTGAGCAGAAGTTAACAAGTCTTCCTCAGCAAGCTACTCGGACGGCTTCTCTCGTAAGCCATTCAGTCTGCGTCAGTATCATACTATTACACCATCCTCCGAGGTTATATGATAAGTTGCCAATGAATGACAGTACCGCTCAAGAATCATACTCACAACATTTTTGTCGGAAGCACAAATCAGTCAGGGCATGTGTATTCTTCAAGAATCAAGTGTTTGGTGGCATATGGTTCTTATATATGGTGAGCATGCATCCCTGGTCATATCATTCACTCATACGAGATGCGGCAAGGATCCAACAGATATACCTAAGGAAAGTAAGGATCCCACAACCTCACAATTCAGGCAAAGGAAAATAAGCAGGGATACATCTCATGAATCACAAGGATCGACAAGATTTGGGGATGACATCATAGAATCAGCAGTCTTGATAATGGTCATTAAGGTCATTATTCCCGCAACTGACAAGGAGATTTCCAAAAACCTTCTCACCTTCATGTACGATTGGCCTCAGCAGTGAGCTCCGTATAGCTAGAAACCCCGAGTATATGTCATATGTGTGCGGACCCAGGTCTGAAAATAGGCACAAGGGAATAATGTCAAAAATATTGCACTAATGTAACGCCCTCGATGCAGCTATATCTCCTACGTGTCGAAGCACGACTTAGAGGCATAACCGCATTGAAAGCAATGTCGCAAGTAAGGTAATCTTCACAACAACCCATGTAAATAGATAAAAGGGGAAAGGATACATAGTTGGCTTACACTCGCCACGTCACACAAATATATGAATAACATTACAATCATCCAATACACTCATGGTCCGACTACAGTACCAAAATAAAGATCAACCCCCACATGCGACACGGTCCCCGATCGCCCCAACTGGGCACCACTACTGATCATCAGGGAAAGACACATAGTAACGACGAGAGTCTTCATCGAACTCCCACTTGAGCTCAGGCGCATCATCTGGAGCGGTATCATCGGTCCCTGCATCTGGTTTTGGAAGTAATCTGTGAGTCACGGGGAGTCAGCAATCTCACACCCTCGCGATCAAGACTATTTAAGCTTAAAGGTAAGGCAAGGTAATATGTGGAGCTGCAGCAAGCGACTAGCATATATGGTGGCTAACCTATTTGCAAAAGAGAGCAAGAAGAGATGGCAAAGCACGAACGAAGAACTATGATCAAGAAGTGATCCTAGAACAACCCGGTGTTCACATCCCGGGCTCCGCCGAGAAGAGACCATCATGGTTACACACGCAGTTGATTCATTTTAATTAAGTTAAGTTTCATGTTATCTACAACCGGACATTAACAAATTCCCATCTGCCCATAACCGTGGGCACGGCTTTCGACAGTTCAAATCCCTGCAGGGTGTCCCAACTTAGCCCATCACAAGCTCTCATGGTCAATGAAGGATATTCCTTCCAGCGGGAAGACCCGATCAGACTCAGAATCCCGGTTACAAGACATCCTCGACAATGGTAAAATAAGTCCAGCAAGACCACCCGCTGTGCCGACAAATCCCAAGAGGAGCTGCACATATCTCGTTCTCAGGGAACACCGGATAAGCTAAGCGTACGAGAGCCAACGTAACCCAAGTTGCCAAGGGACGGCCCCGCACGGTGCTCTGGTTTGGACCAACAATTAGAGAAGCACTGGCCCAGGGGTTTAAAATAAAGATGACCCTTGAGTCCACGAAACCCAAGGGAAAAAGGCTAGGTGGCGAATGGTAAAACCAAGGTCGGGCCTTGCTGGAGGAGTTTTATTCAAGGCGAACTGTCAAGGGGTTCCCATTATAAACCAACCGCATAAGGAATGCAAAATTCGGGAACATAACACCGATATGACGGAAACTAGGGCGGCAAGAGTGGAACAAAACACTAGGCAAAAGGCCAAGCCTTACACCCTTTACCAAGTATATAGATGCATTAAGATAAACAAGATAATATGGTGATATCCCAACAATAAACAATGTTCCAACAAGGAACGATCTCCAATCTTCACCTGCAACTAGCAACGCTATAAGAGGGGCTGAGCAAAGCAGTAACATAGCCAATCAACGGTTTGCTAGGAAATGGTGGGTTAGAGGTTTGACATGGCAATTTGGGAGGCATGATAAGCAAGTGGTAGGCATCGTAGCATAGGCAAAGCAAAAGAGCGAGCATCTAGCAAGCAAAGATAGAAGTGATTTCGAGGGTATGATCATCTTGCCTGCAAAGTTGTCAGAGTTGACTTGATCCTCGTAAGCGGACTCAAGGGCTCCTCATGCATGAAATCGTCTCCCGGCTCTACCCAAACAAGAACAACAAGCAAACGGAACACAATCAACCACGTGCAATGCTCAAACAACATGATGCAAACATGGTATGGTATGCGGGATGCGGTATGTGATGCATATGCAAGATTTGAGAAGGAATGATTGAACCTGGCCTCAACTTGGAAATCCAAGAGTGCCACTGGAAATGTGGGCTGATTTCGGTTGAAATCAATATAAAGATCACCAGAATCGGATGCACGGATTGGAAGTGGCAAGCAAAACAAATACGGCACCGGTCTGCGATAATCAGCAAGTAGCCATCTAAATGCAACACGATAAATATGCTACAGCACTCAAACATGACAACAAAATACATGGCAGGGATCCACTCATGATGCTTGAAAAAAGATGAACACTGAGCTACGGCTAATTCATCCATTAACAGGTTCAAACAAGCATGGCAAAAGTGCAAACGATAACATGTTTCAGACTTAGTGAAATTAACACAAGTCTGGAATTTAGCATCAGGAAGCACACTTTAGAGCATGAAAAGTGCATGCTACAGGAACTTAACATGGCAAAGCAAGGCATGACATGAAGCTACTCAAAGCACTTAAGAAAAGTCCCTTAGTGACCTTAAGCCAAAAGGGATCAGAAAATACAATTGCAAGCATGTGAACATGGCAAAAACATAAACAGATCTCAGACTTAGTGATAAACTCGAGCATGCAAATCAGTTAACGAGTAGGCATGTTCATGAGCTCGATGCACTCACTACAGAGCATGGCATGACAAACTAAGCATACACCCAACAAGAATACATGACATAGAAGCTAGACATGGCAAGAACAACAACATAGCATGCACGGATCAATAGCAACATCCTCGGCAAAATCGCTAATCATGTCAACAATCTGCCAAGATTCACGAAATAGCAAAAGTAGAGCTCGATTGGCTCAAGCTAGGTTGCTCCATAAATGCAAACAAAGACATGGATGGATAGAGCACCACAATGTTAACAAATCATCCTTACTTATCATCCTCAAAAGAGGCACGGATCACTAGGAAACAACATGAACATATGGCCTAATGACAACATCTGGACAAGGACTGTGAAATTCTAAGTCCCTGAAATCAGCATTACCAATTACGCTACTTTGCAAACTTGTGCTAGTCACCACAAATGTCACAAAATACATGGTAAGCACCTCTGTAAAGATGGCATGGCATATAACAAAACACATGTAGAGCTCAGAAGCATATCATGCACACATTAATCATGGCAAAAATGACAAATATCTATTTGATGAAACAGATCTGCCAAGTTTATCACATAGGCCTCTTCCAACAGCATTTCGGGCATCAAGATGAGCTCAAATGAAAATGATGCAATGAGATGAAATGATGTACTCGTCGAGACGAACATTCTGATATGCTACTCGCGCAAATAGGAGCTACGGATGTGGAGTTACGGCATGATGAAAAAGCCTAAAAATTAGGGTTACGGGATAAAAGTCAACCGTCTCTGGTTTTAGATCCAGATCCAGCACTATTCACGCATGCCGGAGCACTGTAGCAGCAACTCGCCGGAGACGACGGGACTTGCCGCCAGAGGAAGAGGAGATGACGGATCCGGCGACGTGGCTCGCCGGGAGGCCGGACGGCGATGGCGGCGGCGCCGGGCGGTGAGGGCGGCGAGGTCGGTCGGCGTCCGCCGGCGAGGGACGCGGCGGCCGGCGCGGTGGCCTGCGGCGGCGCAACAGAGAGGACGGCGGCGGGCGGTGAGGTAGGCGGGCGGCGCGGCGATCCCTGGCGGCTTGAGCGCGGGGCGATGGAGATGGGCCGGGGAGGGCCGGCTGCGGGCTCCCCGGGCCTCGGCGGCGGCGTGCGGCGGTACAGGCCACGTGGCAGGCGGCGATTGGTGGCGGCGGCGTGTCCGGCCGGACCGGACGTGTCCGGCGCGGCGAGAGGGAAAGATCTAGGGTTAGGGTGGTAGAAGACCCGGGATTTTCGAGGGGAGACCTATAAATAGGGGTAGGAGGAGCTAGGAAGCTCAGAATGAGGTGCGGTTTGCGGCCACGGGATCGTGATCGAACGCTCTAGATGATGGAGGGGGTTTTGGTGGGTTTTGGGCCAAATTGGAAGGGTGTTGGGCTGCAACACAAACGAGGCCTTCTCGGTCCCTCGGTTAACCGTTGGAGTATCAAACGAAGTCCAAATGACACGAAACTTGATAGGCGGTCTACCGGTAGTAAACCAAGGCCGCATGGCAAGTCTCGGTCCAATCCAGAAATGTTTAACCCCCACAGACGAAAAGAGGTAGAAAGGACCACCGGAGGAGATAGGAGCGCCAGAATGCTAAACGGACAATGGGGAAAATGCTCGGATGCATGAGACAAACACGTATGCAAATGCAATGCACCTGATGACATGATATGAGATGCATGACAAAGGCAACAACACACGGAGGCAAAAAACCCGAACTCGAGGAAAATAAAATAACTTAGGCCGGAAACGGCAAGAGTTGGAGTACAGATAAGGTAAATTACATCCGGGGTGTTACAACTAATCACGTCCATGGTCATACGAAGAATCAAGGACAAGTGTGGCCAAGTTATTTCGGTAAGGTCTCCTAACATAGAAAATAATGACAATTAAAGGGTGAGACAGACAACAAAGGTAGGATGATTTTTGCACGACCATCAGGGTTCGGATACCCAAATCAGTTGGAGGTCGTAATTCCATATGGATCCACAAAGGCATACTCTTAGCGGCCTACTCTGTTTTACAAGGAATTCATATCACACTGACCCACTTGGAATGGTTAATGTGGAAAATCCAAATAGGTATACCGACAAAATGAGAAAATCAAGAGCTGAACAATCAGCTCAGGCCCAGTAGACTCGCCGACGGAATCAAGTACATGGTCAGTCTATCAGGAAAAATCATTATCCGTCAGCCCCATGTCAAGCCAGTCTCAAGATGTAAATATTTGAGGTATGACACAACTATAGCCGATAAAAGCCAGTCAAATCTTTGGTACATATATCATACTCGAGCCAAAGGAATAAATCAAAATAAATCAGTACCACTTATGAGCAGCCAGATCCCTTCAGAATATGGCCAGGATTAATTCTCAGCATTTATTGAAACCAGAAGGCTTGTATTTATTTGAAGCAACCCCATGACTGAAGTAAAAAGGTTTTCATGACCAAAAGAAAATTTATGCTCAGATCCATTGGATATCGCCACAGGTATGGAGAATCAACATCAGTAAAAAGGAATTGGTATATGAGCAAAAACCCGTCAGAATTTGGGGAAAGGTGAAGCAAGCCACTTGAGAGCAAGGTAAGTTGATCATTTGAAATTCTTGGGGGAACAATAACTAAAGGAAAAAGGATACCAGAGCTGGAAATGGTGTCCTCAAGTCATATTTGTTCCCCGAGCAACAAAATCTCGAGGACGAGATTTCTTTAAGGGGGTAAGAGTTGTAACAGCCTGGCTTTTGGCCCTTTTCTTTTTCTTTTTAATTTATTGGTTTTTGCTCTGTTTTTCTTTTTGGAGTGGTTCTGTGGCCTTGCTACCTGGGAAATCATCCTCATCCCCCCTCCCAAGTGGATCATCATTCTTAAAACCTTGCCAAGATCATGTCACTTCACTGCTTGACCAAACCCTAATTTCTTTTTTCATGAATATTCCTTTTTCTATTAAAGGAATAACCCTGTCTGCCCTAGGTTGTGAAGCAACCTATATTTTTGTCCATCCAAAAATCCCCAAATAATTGTAATAATTTATTTGGGTCATATATTGCTCAAATATGCCAAAAATTTCGTGTCCTAGCCCAAGAATAATTCTCCAATAATTATTCTTCATTTCTGTCTAGAGTGCACTCTCTGAAGGAAGTGCCACCAATCCAATCTGGTTTGTCCCCAAACTTTTTGGGCATGATATATCATCCAAATAATTGGCCCATGCAAAAATTCAGCTTCATTTGCCTAGTCAACTTCCCTCAGTGAATTTTCAAAGTTTCTGTCAAACGAAAGCCATTGTGAAGGAAGTACTAGATACGATTACCCAAATGAGTTGAACTTTTGCACACTACTTCATGTGATCATATTAGCATACCCCTACAAGTTTCAGCTCCATCCTATTATCTATGTGAGAACAGGATCAAATATTTGCTTCTGTTAATATTTTCAGATTGTGAAGCAAGTACATTTTATATTGCTTCATTTTGTCTGAAAATTTACCAGAGCATCCTCATACCCAAATAACCTCTCTCCACCAAATTTGGGATGAATTAATTAATCAAATATTCCTCTAGATTTTTTGCAAGTTTTTGGACAGAAAGAATAGCTATGAAGGAAGTACCATTTTGATGAATCCAATTGGTATGAATTTTTTACAGCATCTTAAAATGTCCAAATCCTTAAGCCTTGACAAATTTCAGCCCAAATGGAATCACCATTTGAGTTCATCATCTTAATCTAGTTTCTGACCAGATTTGGTCAGTTGGAAAGCAACTACATTAAATCTTGATCCAAATCTCTTCAAACTCTCCTGGACTAAAGTCCTCCCTAATCTAATCACCCAGACAAACTCTTTGGCCCCAATCAAGTTCCTGTTGATCAGCAGTGCACGTTCAAGTTTACTGTAGTAAACTTCAGAGGTTGCTTACCATTTAACCACAGAGGTTTTCACCAAGCTACCACCTCAGTTGCAACTCCCCTGGATGGACTACACCCTAGACAACCTTTGCCAGTCTTTGGCACCTTCACCTCTCCATCTCACGGTGAGGACATCAATACCATTGTTACACCCATAGCCCCTACTGTTATACATACTGGACCAATTACTAGAACTCGCGCACGCCAATTAAATTACCTGGTACTTTCGTTTCTTGGTAACGATTCTAATGTTCATGAGAATATAATGCTGGCTAAATTGGATACATTTTTTTTGCTTACAAATGAAGGGCCTAGCTTGGACAAAAAAGATGAACCTTGGAGCAAGTTCAAGCATGGAGATGATGGCCTGCGCAAGGGGAACAAGAACGGAGTTACAAGTGATGATTCCAGGACATTGAAGCCACCATAATGAGTGCATGAAGCCTTGGACGAAATATACAAGATGCCACTTCATAAATTTCGTCCAGAGGCTATCCTAGGTGCTGCGTCACCTTATTTTTGGACCAGGCCCATGTAATTTTGAAATACTCGATTACAGGATGTTTTTAGAGTCTGTATGTGTGGGGAAACAAGAGTTAGGGCTGGTTTTGGACCCCTCCTCCAAGGGCCACGAAATTCCCCCCTCTCTCCTCCATATATACAGCCCTTAGGGCATCGTTTAGACTTTGGGTTTTGTTTAGATTAAAAGTTCGCCATAGCTGTGACTTCACGTACTTTGTTTGTGTTCAACGACCAGACCAAGACGTCATAGAACCCCACCGTTGATCAATAAAGCTTTCCTCTTATATTCGGAATATCCAGATTGCAATCTTAGTTTCTGGCTTGTTCTTTGTTTGCCTGCAGGAAATAGACCTTTGTGGTCAGATTGATCATGCTCCGGCGTGGTCAATAACCTCTCGGAGTTGGTTTAGCGATTGCTAAGGAGTGACGTCCTCGCACGTTTATAGTCGGATCATCAAAGTCGACTTCCACCAAAACGATAGCTACCATCTCATCGAAAGACGGGACACCTTTACCTCTATCAAGTGGTATCAAATTTTTCAGGTTGCTCGGTGAGATCTTACAGTTTTTCGTAGTTTAGATCGATTCTGTTCTTCATACCTACAGTCCATGAAAAAGCCAAAAAAATTAGGGTTAGTTCATCATATCTGAACCAGTCTGAGCCTTTGCATAGTCTTTTCAGTATTTTTCTTTGTTGAATTTGCGGTTGCATCTTCGTGTCTAGTTGCTGGTCTCAGAGTCTAGTCTTTTAGAGTTTCGAGTTCTGGTCATAAGTTGTCACATCGCCGCCGCACCATCATCGTCGCCCCTGCCATATCCATATACCAACACCAATCCATATCCATATACCAGCACTAATCCGTATCCATATACTACCACCGCTGCCATATCCTACCACCATATATCCACCACCAATCCGAGTTCCTTTCATATTAGGTTTGTTTTTTAGATCCGTCAAATTTCCGATTCGTGTTTCCTTGCCTGAGTAGGTTTCAGAAAAAAATAGTCTGGAGACCCCTGGGCAGTTTTTAGGCCAAAATTTTCGCAGGCAATTTTTTCCCTATCCTATCCTTAGGCGTTTCAGAGTCTTTTGAGCCACGTGCCATCATAGTGATTTTTTGTCGCACTTTTTCATCCTCGCTGCCCTGATTTCCGAAAAAAGTCAAAATAAAATTTGTGCCCATCCTGTCAGTTTGACCTGGGAAGAGTTTTGAGACACTCTCCATTATAGTGATTTTTCGTAAAAAAAAGAGCGCAAAAAAAGAAGAAAAAAACAGAGCGAAAAAAAATTCCAAAGTGTGCTTTTTCCCTTGTTTATGTGCAGTGCCGTGATTTTGTTAGTGTTCTAGGCTCGCGTCTCTAGCACGGTCTTGCCTAGGACCAGCACAGTACTGCCGTTAAGCGTTTATTCAGCTTTGCATCTCTTAATTAAATTATTGCTGGCCCTTTTTGCTACCATATTATAAGCCTTCCCAGCTCCACATACATCTACATCGTGCGTTTGACTCTCCCTAGTAATCACTCTATCCAAGCTTTGAGAGTTTTGAGTACAACGGTTGCCGATCACCACCTACTGTTGGGTAAGAACTAGTAAGAATTTGAGACACCCACCACCACCACTTGTTAGTAGTCTGTAGGATCATATTCTTGTGTGTTTCTATTGCTGCTAACCATGGCAAGATCACAAGCCGAGGAGACTGACTGGGAGAACATGATGAATAAGGAGTTGCATGATAAATTTCAGCAAATGATGAGTGGACAGGTGCAAGATGTGCTAAACAGATTTGAAGAGGCCATGGAGAAGATAGATGGCATGGAGAAGACGTTTGAAACAAAGCTCGATAACAAGTTTAATGAACTGCTCACGCATCTTCCACCACCACCAGCTGCACCTAATGCACCTCTACAACAACAATAACAACAGCAACAACAACAACAACAACAACAACAACAACAACAACAACAACAACAACAACGACGACGACTACCTCCACGTCGCAAAATAGCCCTCCGTCGAGCGAGTCGTGTCCCTCTTGCCTGGCAAACTATTGGTGTTGTTGTTGATACTTCTGTGGCTCCTGCTGCTAATGTGGAGGAGGATGATTATACGAGAGATTACAAGGATAAGGTTGATAAAAATCAGAACTACGTGCAACCACTAGCACCACAACCACCAGGTCGTCCACATGCAAATAATGGCAATGGTAGGGCCCCACTCAGGTACGAGATCATGACCATCTCCCTAAACTAAAATTGAATATTCCACCATTTGAGGGTAGATATGTTCCTGATATATATCTTACTTGGGAGTTAGAAACTGAACAACGATTTACATGTTTACAATATCCTAAGGAGAGACGTGTTCCTGCTGCTGTTTGTGCTTTCATTAGCTTTGCATGTGTTTGGTCGTCTGAACATTGTAGATTATATCCTATTCCAGCTACTTGGGCTGCTTTGAAAACTGCTATGCGTACTCGTTGGGTTCCACCATATTATCAACATGAATTAATTCAAAAATTGTAGCGTTTAAGACAAGGAAAAAATTCTGTAGAAGAATATTATCAGGAATTACAAACTGGCATGATTAGATGTGGTATTGTTGAGGAAAATTAAGCTATGCTTGCACGTTTTATGGGAGGTTTAAATAGAGAGATTTAGACCATTCTAGAGTATAAGGAGTATAATAATATCACTCGTTTATTCCATCTTGCTTGTAAAGCTGAACGTGAAGTACAGGATGATAAGCATTGGCGCAAACTAACTTTTTTGTAGGTCGATCTTCATCATGGACACCACCTGCGTCCTCTACTTCCACTACACCAGCACCTCCATCAGGTGCCACCTCCAGCCGTGATAGAAGAAATCAGGCACAACCACCACTATCTGCCAAGAGCACACCTGTCGGGCCTGCGCAGAGCTCTTCTTCTTCCATGGCATCAACAGGGCACACAAGTGATATTATTTGTCATCATTATAAGGGAAGAGGACATTTTGTGAGAGAATGCAAATCTCAACATGTGATAATTGCTACTGAGGATGGTGGGTATGAGTCTGCTAGTGACTATGATGAGGAGACTTTGGCTCTTATTACACATGACGAACACGGTGGAGATGATTCTGATCATGAGATGTAATACATGTGATGTAGGGTAGAACCCTAATCGGCCAATCTTTCACGAAAGGAGCAGATCCCGCGAAGAACACGAAGAACACGAGGGAAAACACGAGGGGAAACACAAGAAAATCACCAAACCAACAAGAAATAATCACACATATGCTAGAACCTCGAGTACATAAGAGATCACACGATCCACGGACAACTAAGGACGATACAAAGGTAGCCGGTCATCTCCGTGAGGAGGTCTTGAGGATCTTCCTATAAAGGGGTCTTGAATCCAAAGGGATCTTCTTCGAAGAGGGGTCGCGGTCTCTCTCGTGGAGTAGATCTGATGTGGATGAGCAATGCTCTATCTCTAATATGAGCTAAACCAATGCTAATACTAAAACGTAGGTAGAAGAAGAGTATATATAGTGTAGGTGGGCGAAGGGGTACATGGGCTGCGGCCCAACACGAAACAACACATAGGCATCGGACGTCCGGGAGTCACCGGTCGTCCGGAGGCTCGTGACGGTCCGGACGTCCGGTGCTCGTCGGACGTCCATAGATTCGGCTCGGGTGTGCTTCTGTCGGATGTCCGGTCGGGGTCGGTCGTCCGGGCATCGGTCATCCGGAGGGCCTCAGAAATCCATAGTTTCTGCTCGGGTGTGGATGTGTTGGATGTCCGGTCGGGGTCGGACGTCCGGAGCCTGGAGATCGTCGGTCGTCCAGAGCATGTAGCTTCTTCCGCATCTCTTCTTCTTCACCTCCATCTTCCTCTTCTGATTCTCCTTGCTCCTTAGCTTCCTGATGGCTAACTCCTTGATACCTGAGTATGCATAATTTCTCCGTTTGAGGTAGTAGCCATGTCTCATGTGCATCGAAGTGAACTTGTGACAGGAGAGATGTGAAGTCGGTTTCGAGAGCTCTTGCACGTGCTCCTGTCATGGGTCCGCTAGGCACTTGGTGAGACGATGGTAGGTCCATGGGGACGACCTTGGGATGCTCCGCATCATCTCCCCTCCCTTGGGGAAGATCTGACCTTGGATCAAATTCTTCATCACCATGGTAGGGCGAAAGGTCCTTGACATTGATGATGTCGCTCACGTTGTACTGGTCGCGCAGGAGGTCGGTCTTGTAAGAGTTGCTGTTGTAGAGTGCGAGAACCTTGAATGGTCCATCCACTCGAGATAGAAGCTTGGATTTGCGTTCGTTTGGGAAGCGGTCTTTGCGAAGGTGTAGCCACACAAGGTCACCAATGTAGAATACCATGGGTTGCTTGTTGATGTTGAGCTTGGTCGCAAGTCGTTGAACTTCGCGCTCGATGGTGTGCCTTGTATCTTCACGCACCTTCTTGAGATGGTTCACATGTGCACTTGCGTCCATATTGATGCCCTCTTGTAGTGGTAGAGGAAGAATGTCCAATGGGGACAATGGGTTGAATCCATAGACGACCTCAAAGGGGGACTTGTCGGTTGTTGACTGTCTTGCTCGGTTGTAGGCAAACTCGGTGATAGGTAGACACTCCTCCCACTCCTTGATGTTTTTCTTGATGAGCACGCGAAGTAGATCCGAGAGTGTGCGGTTGGTCACCTCCGTTTGGCCATTGGTTTGTGGATGATACACCGTGGAGAAGAGTACCTTGATTTCGAGCTTGGCGCATAGGGTCTTCCAAAAGTAGCTTAGGAACTTGACATCGTGGTCTGAGACAATCGTCTTTGGCACTCCATGTAGACACAATATTTCCCTACAAAAGAGATTGGCAACATGTGAAGCATCGTCTATCTTGTTGCAAGGAATGAAATGTGCCATCTTAGAGAATCGGTCCACAAAGACAAATACCGAATCCTTTTCATTTCTAGTCCTAGGCAATCCAAGTACAAAATCCATGCTAATATCTTCCCATGGTTGATGTTGAATTGGGAGAGGCATGTAAAGGCCATGGTATTGAGCTTTAGACTTAGCTTTGCGACATGTAGAGCATCGGTTGGTGAAGCGGTTGACGTCACGAAACATCTTGGGGCAATAGTAGTTCTTGGAGAGCGTAGCGAAAGTCTTGTCACGTCCAAAATGTCCCATTAGTCCTCCTCCATGAGATTCCTGCAAAAGCAACAAACGAAGAGAAGACTCGGGGATGCAAAGCTTGTTAACTCTCATAAGATATCCATCTTTGATGTAATAGCATTCCCAAGATGTATGCGTCAAACATTTGGCATAAGGAGTAGCAAAAGTAGGATCATGCGCATACAAGTATTTTATGTGCTCAAAGCCAATGACATCCAATTCAAGTTGAGTAACAAGCATGCATATGCGGGAAAGAGCGTCCACCACAACATTTTCCTTATCTTTGATGTACTTGATGACATAAGGAAAAGACTCAATGAATCCACTCCATTTAGCATGATGCTTGTTCAACTTGGTTTGACCCAAGGTAATTGAGTGTTTCATGATCGATATGAATGATGAATTCATGAGGGCGAAGATAGTTCCCATTCATGCAAAACTCGCACTAAAGAATATAGCTCTTTGTCATAGATGGGGTAATTGAGTTGCGCTCCGGAAAGTTTCTCACTAAAGTAAGCTATGGGGCGCTTCTCTTGAGTTAACACACCTCCTATGCCATTACCACTAGCATCACAATGAATCTCAAAGGGTTTGTCAAAGTTGGGTAATGCAAGCACGGGAGCATCAGTAAGCAAATTCTTAAGCTCAATGAAAGCGGTATCTTGGGATGGTCCCTAAACAAAAGGCGCATTCTTCTTGCTCAAAGCATGCAAAGGAGAAGCAATGGTGCTAAAATCTTTCACAAAGTGATGATAGAAACCCGCAAGGCCAAGAAAGCTACGCACTTGTTGCAAGTTGGTTGGTTGGGGCCAAGTCTTAATAGCATTGATCTTGGACTCATCTACATGAACACCCTTAGAAGATACAACAAAATCCAAGAAAACGAGCTTATCAATGCCGAAAAGGCACTTTTCCATGTTAGCAAAGAGATGCTCGTTTCGAAGAGTTTGCAAAACGGTTCGAACATGGGTGACATGATCTTGAAGAGATTTACTATAAACAAGGATATCATCGAATTAGACCACAACAAACACACCAATGTAAGGGCGAAAGACATGATTCATAAGACGCATAGAAGTACCCGGTGCTTCCGATAGACCCATAGGCATGACTAACCACTCTTATAACCCAAACTTGGTTTTGAAAGCGGTTTTACATTCATCACCCTCTTGTATGCGGATTTGATAGTAACCACTTTTAAGATCAATCTTGGAGAATATAGTGGCACCACTAAGTTCATCAAGCATATTATCAAGGCATGGAATGGGATACCTATAGCGAACGGTGATAGCATTGATAGGTCTACAATCGGAGCACATGCGAAAGATACCGTCTCTTTTTGGCACAAGAATGACCGGGACGGAAAAAGAGCTCAAACTTTCACGCACATGTCCATGGTCTATGAGATGTTTTACTTGCCTTTGGATTTCTTTTATTTCTTCGGGGTTGACACGGTATGGAGCTTTGTTCGGAAGAGGTGCTCCGGGGATGAGGTCGATACGGTGCTCGATGCCTCATAGTGGTGGTAGTCCCGGAGGTAGCTCGTCGGGGAAAATATCTTGAAATTCCTGTAAAACTGAAGACAACACTAAAGGTAGAGCATGAGAGGTGTTAGCTTGTGTTGCATTGTCCTTGCACAAAAGGACATAGTGTAGGACACTAGATGGGTTCTCACACACTCCTCTTATCTCACTTTTGTTGGAAAATAGGACTAAGTTCTTCTTGTCGCTCATCGTGGAGGCGCTCGATTTGGGCTTGTGACGCTCACTCTCTTTTTGGTGGCTCGCTCTCTTACTATTCTCTCCGCGATGGGTGGCTTGCTTGTCGGCGATCACTTGGCTTGGAGACATGGGGCGAAGTACGTACTCCTTTCCTTTCATCTTGAAGATGTAGTGGTTCGTTCGGCCGTTTTGGATGACACCACTATCAAATTGCCATGGGCATCCAAGAAGAAGGTGGAAAACGGTCATTGGAACAACGTCGCACCCCAAGGTGTCTTCGTAGGCACCAATTTAGAAGGAGACTTGTACTCGGTGCTCGACTTGGATTGTGTCGGAGTTGCTAAGCCATTGAACTTTGTAGGGATGTGGATGCTTCATCTTGGGCAATTGGAGCTTGGAGCAAAGTTCTTCACTTGCGAGGTTATGGCAACTCCCTCCATCGATGATGACCTTGACGGACCTTCCATTGATGTCGGCGTTGGTATGAAAAATATGGCATCTTCGGTCTTCTTCTTGGTGATGTTGGAGAGTCAAGACCTTGGAGGTAACAAGAGAGGAACTTGAATCTTCATCGCAAAAGACTTGTTCCGTGTCTTCTTCGTTCACTTGCCGGTGTATGGACACTTTCTCAAGGGCTTCCATTTCTCCTTCCCTCATTGAGTCATAAGTGTCGTCGACATTGAGGATCATGGTCTGCTTGTTGGTGCACTCATAGGACTTGTGGCCTTGGCCTATGCATGTGAAGCATTTGAAGGAACTCGTCTTGATGGTCTCATCGGTTGGAGTAGATGATGATGAAGCTCTTGGCTTGAAGTTGCTCGTTGTAGTAGGATGACTTGGGGTTGACGAAGCTTTATTGTAACTCAACTTGTAGACGTTGCTTGTAGAAGGCTTGGTAGACGGTGTTGGAGTCGTTGAAGCTTGGTTGTTGGAGAAACCGTATGACTTGGATGAGAACTTGGTATACTTGTAATCATCTTGCACTTGACGTTCCGCTTTTGTAGCTTGATGCACTAGCTCTATGAGGTTCGAGTATGGTTGGAAGTCGGCGATCTTCTTGATAGGATGGTTGAGTCCATTCAAGAAACGTGCCATTGTTTGCTCGTCATCTTCCGTGACATTGGCTCTTATCATGGCAATACAAATCTCCTTGTAGTACTCTTCAACACTCTTGGTTCCTTGCTTTAGTAGTGGAAGTTTCTTGAAGAGGTCGCATTTGTAGTAGGTAGGCACGAAGCGTGCTCTGATAACATCCTTCATTTGCGACCAAGTAGTGATGGGTGGTTCACCTCTTGCCTCACGACGCTTGATGACTTGTTCCCACCAAATGAGGACATAGTCTTGGAACTCAAGCGATGCCATCGCTATCTTCTTCTCTTCTTCATAGTTGTGCAAGCGGAAGATTTTGTCGACCTTCAATGCCATGAAAGGTACTATTCAGGATCATTGCTTCCATTGAACTTGGGCATGGTGAACTTTAGCTTGCCATAGCGTTGCTCTTCATTGTGTTGCGGTCGAGGATGATGACGCCCATGTTGTTGATGATTGACAAACCTGTTTTTCTCTTGGCGAGGAGGGTTGTCGACGTCATGTTGGTCTTGTCGTGGATGATTTCCAGTGTCATCATGCTCTTGGTGAACTTGATGTTCTTGGCGAGCTTGTGGAGGAACTTGTCGAGCTTGACGTTGCACGCGAGCTTGATATCATCGTTCATGAACTTCTTCGCGAAGTGCTTCTTCATGTCCACGAACTTGTCGGCCTCTGTTGGCTACGGCTCGACTTGAATCTTGGAGGGCACGTTGCACCTCTAGTGCTTGAGCTTCGCAGATTTGTTGTTCTTGGCATTGTGCCTCGGCATTTTGTGCATCTTGGTGAAGACGCATTCGCTCTTCCTCTTCATGTTGGTGTTGTCGTTACCATTCTCATGCTAGCGCAAAAGACTCTTGGGTTTGAGGTTGTCGGTGCTCTTGAGAGTCGGTGTTGCGTAGAGGATTGACGCTTGCTTGACGATCGTTGCGCACGACATGTCGAAGAGTGTTCGATGTCGGTGTACTTGAGCCGGATAGGGTGAAGTCAGAGTGTCGACTTGAGCGGCTCCGTCTTGATGAGGACGAAGTGGAAGAAGAGCGGTTGAGCAACAAAGCATGAATCTTGTCCATTCTTGCATCGTTCTCTTGCTTGTGATCTTCGAGCTTGTGGTCGAAGTAGTCCCTTGTACATTGCTCGGAGAGTCGCAAGTCGGTGGCGAGGTTGTCGATGCGTTCACTCATTGCTTGTTGCTCTTGATGCAAAGAACGTTGTGCAACAAAGAGGTGGCTCTTGGTGACATAGGAGTTCATGTCGTCGTCGTGCTCGATGAAGAGTGGGTTGGTAGAAGTACTTGCCCTATCCATCATTCCAAGAGAAATATGTGAGTGGGAGAAAGAGAAGAACGTATACCAAATGTACCTTGACCGAAGTTGAAGGTGGATCAATGATCACTCCAATTTGGAACAAGGAAATAGCACAATTGGTACCAATTCTTGTCGGTTTCTCACACCTACACAAGTAAAAGCTTATGGTGGAGCTTGGTTAGGATGGTGGCACAAAATTTGATGCAATTGTAAGTGAGCTTCAATAATGTTGGAAAAGATTCGCAAGTTTGCAATGCAACAAGTAGACCAAGCAATATAATGTACACGGAAACACACACAAAAAGATAAGTGGGGTCGTGCAACGAAGGGTGATCTAAAATGTGGAATCCACAAAAAATGCTTTTGTTGCACAACACTAGAGAGACGCTAGCACGATTACACAATAGGCGGATACAAAGACTTGTGCACAACCTAGTTAGCAAAAATGCAACGACTTCTATCCCAAGTATGCTCTATGCAAGGTGTTTCTATGATATGATTCAAGATGATCTAGTGTGACAATCTTAATGTTGTATGGTGCTATAGTTCTTTCTTAAAAGCTCTTTGCTTATATTTCCCTTTTGCTTAAAAGCGTGTTTGGCTCTTTGTTGTTTGAGCTCTTTTCTCATGCAATGCTTCACGAACCAAGATAGCAATTGTGTATGCGATGACAACCTTGTGACACAAGAAATGATACCAAGATATGCACAAATGATGTATGTATGCTATGGGAAGTATGACCACTGAAGTGCACAAGTATCATTGTCGGCAATACTCAAAAGCTAGTCTCGATGGGTAAGCGACACAAAGGAGTAAGGCTATGATGGCTATCAATGTAATGGCAAGAATGATATGTCCAAACCCAACATGAAGAGGAGTAAGGCTATGAGGTTACCGCTACATGCTTACGGTATGGTGTTAACATTGTGGCACGAATACCAAGATGTAGTCGAGGTGGTCGTTGTTGAGGACGCGTTCGTGGCAAAGATGAGCGGCAGCGATGTTGATGTCGAACCGTACCTAAAAAGCCAAAACACAACAGGACACATAACCGCAATTCAAATTCTCAAATCTCGAAGTGGCAACAAGTGTCAGAGTGTGAAACAGGTAAGCAATGGTGGTGGTATGTGGAAGTGGTGATGGTGTAACGTTGGTGGGAGTGCGTATGCGGAAGTGGGGCGATGGTGGTGACTAAACTGAAAAAAATCAGTTTCGTCGGGTATCGTTGGACGTCCGGGATGGGCCGGTCGTCCGGTCGTCGGACGTCCGGAAGCGGTCGGACGTCCGGTGCCTGGGCGAAATTTTGGGCACGGGCAGAACAGCTAGGGTTCATGATGGGGATAGCGAAATTTGTCAAATCCGGTCAATTTCGTGGATGGAAAGGGTGGAGACATGGGGGAAAGGGTAGATCCACTCAAGGCAAAGCAAATCCACAGATCCAATCCAACAAAATTTCAACACACCAACAAATCACAAAAAAAATTAGGGCTATTTTTGTGGGGAATTTTCGAGTTAGGGACAAAATCAACAAAAACTAGGCTTGAAACACAACTTGGAGACTCCGAAATCATGATCAACGTGGTTCTAGATACCAAGATGATGTAGGGTAGAACCCTAATCAGCCGATGTTTCACGAAAGGAGTGGATCCCGCGAAGAACACGAAGAACACGAGGGGAAACACGAGAGGAAACATGAGAAAATCACTAAACCAACAAGAAATAGTCACACATATGCTAGATCCTCGAGTACATAAGAGATCACACGATCCACGGACAACTAAGGACGATACAAAGGTAGCCGGTCTTCTCCGTGAGGAGGTCTTGAGGTTCTTCCCATAAAGGGGTCTTGAATCCAAAGGGATCTTCTCCGAAGAGCGGCCGCGGTCTCTCTTGTGGAGTAGATCCGATGTGGATCAGCAATGCTCTATCTCTAATATGAGCTAAACCAATGCTAACCCTAAAATGTAGGTATGAGAAGAGTATATATAGTCTAGGTGGGCGAAGGGGTACATGGGCTGCGGCCCAACACGAAACAACACACAGGCGTCGGACATCCGGGAGTCACTGGTCATCCAAAGGCTCGTGAGGGGCCAGACGTCCGGTGCTCGTCGGACGTCCGTAGATTCGGCTCGGGTGTGCTTCTGTCGAACGTCTGGTCGGGGTCAATCATCCGGGCGTCGATCGTCCGGAGGGCTTCGGAAATCCGTAGTTTCGGCTCTGGTGTGGGTGTGTCAGACGTCCGGTCAAGGTCGGACGTCCGGGGCATGGAGATCGTCGGACGTCCGGCCCTAGTCGGTCGTCCAAAGCATGTAGCTTATTTTGCATCTCTTCTTCTTCACGTCCATCTTCCTCTTCTGATTCTCCTTGCTCCTTAGCTTCTTCATGGCTAACTCCTTGATACCTGAGTATGCATAATGTCTCCGTTTGAGGTAGTAGCCATGTCTCATGTGCATCGAAGTGAACTTGTGAGAGGAGAGATGTCACCTCGGTTTCGAGAGCTCTTGCACGTGCTTGTGTCATGGGTCCGCTAGGAACTTGGTGAGACGATGGTAGGTCCATGGGGATGACCTTGGGATGCTCCGCATCAACATGGCTGCTGAAGATGCTGACGGGTATGGATGTTTAGTTGCTCAACGTGTTTTGAGTGTGTAGGTTACAGAAGCTGAGCAAAATCAGAGCCATAATTTGTTCTATACAAAGGGAGTTGTCAAGGAACATTCTATTTGTGTCATCATAGATGGAGGGAGCTGCAACAACTTGGCTAGCATGGAGATGGTGGAGAAGCTCTCTCTCACCACAAGACCGCATCCACTTCCTTACTACATCCAATGGTTCAACAACAGCGGCAAGGTTAAGGTAACACGTACCGTTTGTGTGCATTTTAGTATCTCTACATATGCTGATTACGTTGATTGTGATGTGGCACCTATGCAACCATGTTCCTTATTACTTGGTAGACCATGGCAATATGATAAAAATTCTGTACACCATGGTAGAAACAATCAGTATACTATTGTTCATAAGGACAAAAATATTACTTTGCTTCCTATGACTCCTGATTCCATTTTGAAAGATGATATTAATAGAGCTCATAAAGCCAAACAGGAGCAAAATAAGAGTGAAAATCAGATTGTGGCAAAAGAATTTGAGCAATAACTGAAGCCTAATAATAAACCATCTAGTGTTGCTTCTGAAATTAAATTGGAAAGTGCATGTTTACTTTCCACCAAATCTGATATTGATGATCTAGATTTTAGCAAATCTGTTTGCTATGCTTTTGTGTGCAAAGAGGCATTATTTTCATTCGTGTACATGCCTTCCTCTTTGCCTCCTGCTGTCACTAACATTTTGCAGGAGTTCGCTGACGTCTTTCCACAAGATGTGCCACCGGGATTACCACCTATTCGAGGGAGTGAACATCAAATTGACTTAATTCTCGGTGCATCATTACCCAGCCGTGCGCCATACCGTACCAATCTAGAGGAGACAAAGGAGATTATGCGTCAAGTACAGGAGCTGCTTGACAAAGGTTCTATAGGGGAATCCCTTAGTCCTTGTGCTGCTCCTATCATTTTAGTGCCGAAAAAGGATGGTACGTCGCGTATGTGTTGATTGTAGAGGCATTAATAATATTACTATTCATTATCGTCATCCTGATCCTAGGCTAGATGACATGCTTGATGAATTGAGTGGCTCTACAATATTCTCCAAAGTTGATTTGTGTAGTGGATACCATCAAGTTCATATGAAATTGGGAGATGAATGGAAAACATCATTTAAAACTAAGTTTGGATTATATGAGTGGTTAGTCATGCCTTTTGGGTTAACTAATGCACCTAGTACTTTCATGAGATTAATGAACGAAGTTTTACGTGCTTTCATTGGGCGATTTGTGGTAGTCTATTCTGATGATATACTAATGTATAGCAGATCTTTGGAGGAACATTTGGAACATTTACGTGCTGTTTTTATTGCTCTACGTGATGCACATTAGTTTGGTAACCTTGGGAAGTGCACCTTCTGCACCTACCGAGTATCTTTTCTTGGCTATGTTGTTACTCCACAGGGAATTGAAGTTGATAAAGCCAAGATTGAAGCTATTGAGAGTTGGCGGCAGCCCAAAATGGTCACACAAGTGAGGAGTTTTCTTGGCCTCGCTGGATTCTATAGGCGTTTTGTGAAAGATTTCAGCACCATTGTTGCACCTCTCAATGAGCTTACAAAGAAGCATGTACCTTTTGTTTGGGGTACCGCACAGGAAGAAGCCTTCATGGTATTGAAAGATAAGTTGACACATGCTCCTTTACTCCAACTTCTTGATTTTAATAAGACTTTTGAGCTTGAATGTGATGCTAGTGTAATTGGATTAGGAGGTGTGTTATTACAAGATGGCAAACCTGTTACATACTTTTCTGAAAAATTGAGTGGGCCTAGTCTGAATTATTCTACTTATGATAAAGAATTATATGTTCTTGTTCGGACTTTAGAAACATGGCAACATTATTTATGGCCCAAAGAATTTGTTATACATTTTGATCATGAATCTTTGAAACATATTAAAAGTCAAGCTAAACTGAATGGTAGACATGCTAAATGGGTTGAATTCATTGAGACTTTCCCTTATGTCATTAAACACAAGAAGGGTAAAGAAAATGTTATTACTGATGCATTGTCTCATCGCTATACTATGCTTTCACAACTTGACTTCAAAATATTTGGTTTGGAGACCATCAAAGATCAATATGTGCATGATGATGATTTTAAAGATGTAATGCAAAATTGTAAAGAAGGAAGAACGTGGAACAAGTTTGTCGTTAATGATGGATTTATGTTCCGTGCTAACAAGTTATGCATTCCAGCTAGCTTCGTTCGTCATTTGTTGTTGCAGGAGGCGCATGGAGGAGGATTAATGGGACACTTTGGCGTGAAGAAGACGGAGGACATACTTGCTACACATTTCTTTTGGCCAAAGATGAGACGGGATGTTGAGCGTTTTGTTGCTCGATGCACTACATGTCAAAAAGCTAAGTCACGACTCAATCCTTATGGTTTATATATGCCTTTGCCTATACCTAGTGTTCCTTGGGAGGACATATCTATGGACTTTGTTTTAGGTTTACTTCGAACAAAGAAGGGGAGGGATACCATATTTGTTGTCGTGGATAGATTCTCGAAAATGGCACACTTTATACCATGTCATAAAAGCGACGATATTGTTAATGTTGCTGATTTATTCTTTCGTGAAATTATTCGCTTGCATGGTGTGCCAAATACTATTGTTTCAGATCGTGATACTAAATTTCTTAGCCACTTTTGGAGATGTTTATGGGCTAAATTGGGGACTAAACTGCTTTTTAGTACTACTTGTCACCCCCAAATTGATGGACAAACTAAAGTAGTCAATAGAACATTGTCTACTATGCTTAGGCTTGTTTTGAAGAATAATAAGAAAATGTAGGAAGAATGCTTGCCTCATATTGAATTTGCTTATAATTGTTCATTGAATTCTACTACTAAGACGTGCCCTTTTGAAATTGTGTATGGTTTCCTACCTCGTGCACCTATTGATTTTTTTCTCTCTTCCATCTTCAGAGAAGGTTAATTTTGATGCTAAAGAACGTGCTGAATTGATTTGAAAAATGCATGAGTTAACTAAGGAAAACATTGAGCGTATGAATGCTAAATATAAGCTTGCTGGAGATATGGGTAGAAAACATGTTGTGTTTGCACCTGGAGATCTTGTTTGGTTACATTTGCGTAAGGATAGATTTCCTAATTTGCGCAAATCAAAGCTAATGCCACATGTCGATGGTCCTTTTAAGTTGTTAGAGAAAATAAATGATAATGCATATAAACTTGAGCTGCCTGCATATTTTGGGGTTAGTCCCACGTTTAACATTGCAAATTTGAAGCCTTATTTGGGTGAGGAAGATGAGCTTCCGTCGAGGACGACTTCATTTCAAGAAGGGGAGGATGATGGGGACATCAATACCATTGTTACACATGAGGTAGTCTTGGACTAAGGGGTCCTCGGGCGTCCGGCTTGTTATCTATGGGCCGGACTGATGGGCTGTGAAGACATGAAGGCCGAAGACTGTACCGTGTCCAGATTGGACTCTACTTGGCGTGGAAGGCAAGCTTGGTGACCAAAGATTCCTTCTCATGTAACCGACTATATGTAGACCTTAGATCCCCTCGGTGTCTATATAAACCGAAGGGGATAGTCCGAAAAGGACACCACCTATACTCAATTCCATACCCATATAGGCTAGACTTCTAGGGTTTAGCCATTACGAGCTCGTGGTACATCCACTCTTGTAACACTCATATTCATCAATATCAATCGAGCAGGACGTAGGATTTTACCTCCATAGAGAGGGCCCAAACCTGGGTAAACATTGTGTTCCCCGTCTCTTGTTACCATCGATCCTAGACGCACAGTTCGGAACCCCCTACCCAAGATCCACCGGTTTTGACACCGACATTGGTGCTTTCATTGAGAGTTCCACTGTGCCGTCGATAGAAGGCTCGATGGCCGCTTCGATCATCAGTAACGATGTTGTCCAGGGAGAAACCTTCCTCCTCGGACAGATCTTCGTATTCGGCGGCTTTGTACTGCGGGCTAACTCGTTTGGCCATCTGGAGCAGATCGAAAGCTACGCCCCTGGCCATCAGGTCAGATTTGGAAGCTTGAATTACGTCGCGGACATCCGGGGAGATTTGATCTTCGATGGATTCGAGACCGCCGCAACCTCTCCCCATTGCCTCCATGAACATGGCCTAAACCTGTCATCGCGCCGCATCCAGGAGATAGCTCCTGTAGAAGCTCTGGCCTTAAATCCGGAGCAGGTCAAGTCGCCCGAAGATGGGAAGCTCGACCCCATCATGGGGGCTACCGATTCAAAGGCGCTGGAGCTGCACGCATATCCCACTGCATACGGTATCCGCATCAACGGAACCTCGGACTCGCCTCCGACACCGAACTTCAAACCCTGCGAGTCCCGCATATACTGAACTTGATCGGTTATCGATCTTCAACTTCAGCGCCGCAGATGTCTTCCAACACTCGCCCATGGGTGACATGCTAAAATCGCTAAAAACCCTATCCTTGGCAGACGACCCGTCGCCGAACTATGTTCGGTTCGAACTTTTGGCGGACGATGTGGAATTTTGTTTCCCACCCACCACCCACTTCGTAGCCACTGTTGAAAACCCAACCAACACGCCCGACCCCCCGCCCCGAAGACATCGACGGTGTGGAGGACGATGAGGGGCAAGGCCAGAGCTTACTACCCGCTCGACACAGGATGACCACTTCCTGGTGTGATGTGTGTATGATAGACACACCTCACAGCGCTCCCGACGATGACAAGGAGGATCCGATCAAGAATAAACCGCTTGGCACATAGACCGGACACCGGCACCCTAGATCACATCGCCCAAGAGAAAACATTGCTAGCACCAGAGAAGACGATAGCTCAGACAACAAGGGCTCTGTGGAGATAGAATCCGATCAGGAGGAACAGGAAGATGGGCAAGATAGCTCTGATGAACAGAACACGTATGGGGACTCGGAGGACATCAATTATCTCCCACCCCCCCCCCCCCCCGCCCCCCGAGGAAGAGGAGATCCTCGGCAACGAGGATTTTACCATGCCCAAGGAACCTCTCAAGCAGGAGCGCTTCAAACTCCGGCTTATAGCCACTGCAAGGAGCCTACGAAGGAAGCAGCTACAGCTTCAAGCAAGACAAGACTTGCTCAATGATAGATGGACCGAGGTCTTGGCCGTCAAAGAATACAGCCTAAGCAGCCCAGACAAAAGCCACCCCAAGAGCAGGTGGCTCCCTCAATACAATGGCAGGGCGATGGAGCCCATAACACCATCGAATAATGTGGCGGGGCGATCACAGTACGGCCAGACAAAGCAGAAGCCCAAGCAGAGCACCATACCAACCCATCCGGCACGGAGGGTAGAGCAGGACACACAAGATCGATGCACAGATCTCGAGGACATACCCCGACCGACGATGATGGTCGCCTATCCAGACACTACAGAGCTGACCACGCCCGGTCCGAGCACCGTAAACGGAGCCCACTGGAGGTACTTCATAGTGTGGCCCTACATAGAGGAGCCGCACACCCCCTCTGCTTCACGAACAAAGTAATGGAACACGAATATCTAGATGGGTTTAAACCCATTAACATCGAATCATATGATGGGACAAAAGACCCCGCGGTATGGATCGAGGATTACCTCTCCATATTCACATGGCCCGCGGAGACGACCTCCATGCCATTAAATACCTACCTCTCAAGCTTAAAGGGCCAGCTCGGTACTGGCTAAATAGTTTTCCAGAAAATTCTATTGGCAACTGGGAAGATTTGGAAGACGCCTTTCGAGACTACTTCCAGGGAACATATGTCCGGCCATTATGCACCGATGACTTAAGTCACATTGTCCAGGAGCCCAGCAAGTCAGCTAGGGAGCTCTAGACCAGGTTTTCAGTCAAAAAGAACCAAATTATCGACTTTCCGGACGCAGAAGCCCTCGCGGCCTTCAAACACGGCATCTGGGATGAATGGATCACGCGTCACCTCGGCCAGGAAGGACCCCAATCCATGACAGCCCTCACCGCTCTAATGAACCACTTCTGCACGGGAGAATACAACTGGCTTGCTCGTAAAAGCAACTACACCAGCGGCCCAAGCACTTCCGAAATCCGAGATGGCAACGGCAAGCCACGATGAACCGAACATTACAACATACGCGACACAACGGTGAATGCCGGATTTCACAATCTGAAGCCCTATCAACTGAAGAAGCCACGAAAGGCAAACCAGGATGGACCATCCACCATTGACAGGATATTGGACCGACCTTGTCAGATTCACGGTCACCCTGATAGGCCAGCTAATCATACCAACCGTAACTATTGGGTCTTCAAGCAGGCAAGCAAGCTTAACGCTGATCACAAGGGGAGGAGGCCACCGGGTGACAAAGACGACGGATCGGCTCGCCAGTAGAACACCAGGGGCCAGAAAAAGTTCCCCTCCGATGTTCGACCACTCCCGACGCGCAAATATCAGTTCGGCTTCCACCACCCACCTACTGTATGGGCGAAATTTGCACCACGCGCACATCACTACGCACTCAAGATACCATGGGCATCGGCGGAAGCACAACACGGACAACCCTACAAGCATTCCCGTAACTGGAAATCATCTATAGTGGACTCTATCGGAGTTCGGATCCATACACTCACCTAAGGGGTTACCTCCATTAAGGACCCCCCGCTCCCCGAGGATGGGCTACGCAGACGTGCGATAGGAGGTCCAAAATTACCTTTTGTAGACCGCAGTCTTTATTCCAAGCCTGTACTATGCCCCGTTTCCTCTGATATTGACCACGATCATGTCAAATAGCCGGGTCCATGGTTTCTCTTTTTTATATATATACATAAATTTATCATTAACAGATCACTCCGTTCTCAGTAAGCCTCATGATGACCCACAAGTATAGGGGATCTATCGTAGTCCTTTCGATAAGTAAGAGTGTCGAACCCAACGAGGAGCAGAAGGAAATGATAAGCGGTTTCCAGCAAGGTATTCTCTACAACTACTGAAATAAGTGGTAACAGATAGTTTTGTGATAGGATAATTTGTAACGAGCAACAAGTAACAAAAGTAAATAAAGTGCAGCAAGGTGGCCCAATCATTTTTGTAGAAAAGGACAAGCCTGGACAAACTCTTATATAGAGAAAAGTGCTCCCAAGGACACATGGGAATTATCGTCAAAAAGTTTTCATCACGTTCATAAGATTCGCGTTCGGTACTTTGATAATTTGGTACGTGAGTGGACCGGTGCTTGGGTACTGTCCTTACTTGGACAAGCATCCCACCTATTATTAACCTCTATTGCAAGCATCCGCAACTACAACAAAAGTATTAAGGTAAACCTAACCATAGCATGAAACATATGGATCCAAATCAGCCCCTTACGAATCAACGCATAAAATAGGGTTTAAGCTTCTGTCACTCTAGCAACCCATCATCTACTTATTACTTCCCAATGCCTTCCTCTAGGCCCAAATAATGGTGAAGTGTTATGTAGTCGACGTTCACATAACACCACTAGAGGAGAGACAACATACATCTCATCAAAATATCGAACGAATACCAAATTCACATGACTACTAATAGCAAGACTTCTCCCATGTCCTCAGGAACAAGCGTAACTACTCACAAAGCCTATTCATGTTCATAATCAGAGGGGTATTAATATGGATATAGGATCTGAACATATGATCTTCCACCAATTAAACCAACTAGCATCAACTACAAAGAGTAATTAACAATACTAGCAACCCACACGTACCAATCCCGGACTTGGAGACAAGAATTGGATACAAGAGATGAACTAGGGTTTTGAGAGGAGATGGTGCTGGTGAAGATGTTGATGGAGATTGCCCTCTCCCAATGAGAGGAGCGTTGGTGATGACGATGGTGATGATTTCCCCCTCCCGGAGGGAAGTTTCCTTGGTAGAACAGCTCCGCCACAGCCCTAGATTGGTTCTGCCTCGTGGCGGCGGAGTTTTGTCCGAGAACATGGCTTATGATTTTTTCCTCATTGAAAGACTTCATATAACAGAAGATGGTCATCGAAGGGCCACCAGGGGGCCCACGAGGTAGGGGGGCGCGCCCCCACCCTCGTGGGCAGGGTGTGGCCCCCGGTGAACTTCTTGCGCTCTGTATTTTTTATATATTCTGAAAACGTCTTCCGTGAAGTTTTAGGACTTTTGGAGCTGTGCAGAATAGGTCTCTAATATTTGCTCCTTCTCCAGCCCATAATCCCAACTGCCGGCATTCTCCCTCTTTATGTAAACCTTGTAAAATAAGAGAGAATAGGCATAAGTATTGTGACATAATGTGTAATAACAGCCCATAATGCAACAAATATCGATATAAAAGCATGATGCAAAATGGACGTATCAGCTCCCCCAAGCTTAGACCTCGCTTGTCCTCAAGTGAAAGCCGAAATCGAAAAATATGTCCACATGTTTACAGATAGATGTGTCGATAAAACTAAATTACGGACATGAGGGCATCATGATCATTCTTAGAACAACAACTTATATAATTCTTTTCATATGATTTCTTATGCTAGAGTAATAATTCAATCACAATTTCAAGTATGAATCATAAACTTCATTGAAAACTAACAAACTATAATCTCAGTCATTGGAGCAATTGCAATTTATCATAACATAGGAAAGAGTCAATATATAAGAGCTTTTCAGCAAGTCCACATACTCAACTATCATATATTCTTTCACAATTGCTAACACTCACGCAATACTTATGGGTATGGAGTTTTAATCAGACACAGAGAAAAATAGGGGCTTATAGTTTTGCCTCCCGACCTTTTACCTCAAGGGTAATGTCAACAATAATAGTTCATGAAAACTCACATCCAATTAGCCATATATACCAGGATCTTTCCAACATATTGTGCTTGCCAAAGGATAAAATGTAAAAAGGAAGGGTGAAGATCACCATGACTCTTATGTAAGGTGGGAGATAAAAGTAAAAGATAGGCCCTTCGCAGAGGGAAGGAGAGGTTGTCATGCGCTTTTATGGTTGGATGCACAAAATCTTAATGCGAAAGAACATCAGTTTATATTGCCACTTGTGATATGGACCTTTATTATGCAGTGTGTCGCTTTTATTTCTTCCATATCACACGATCGTATAAAGCTTATTTTCTCCCACACTAATAAGTCATACATATTTAGAGAGCAATTTTTATTTCTTGCACCGATGACAACTTACTTGGAGGATCTTACTCAATCCGTAGGTAGGTATGGTGGACTCTCATGGCAAAACTGGTTTAGGGTATTTGTAAGAACAAGTAGTATCTCTACTTGGTGTGATGAATTTGGCTAGTATGAGGGGGAAACGCAAGCTCAACCATGTTGGATGATCCATGACAATATAATTTATCTCAGATGTAAGAAAACATAACCCATTATGTTGTCTTCCTTGTCCAACGTCAACTCTTTAGCATGTCATATTTTAATGAGTGCTCACAATCATAAAAGATGTCCAAGATAGTATATTTATATGTGAAGACCTCTCTTTCTATATTACTTCCTATTAATTGCAACGATGACCAAAACTATGTTTGTCAACCCTCAACAACTTTTATGCATCATACTTTTTCTATGTGAGCTCATTACTCTCCATAAAGATCCATATGATCTCTTTGTTTCTTTTTATTTCTTTCTCTTTTTTTTCTTTTATTAACTTAAGATCAAGGCAAAATAATCAAGCCCTTGACTCAACACTAATCTTTATTATATATAGCTCACGGACTCAATTACATAGAAGGATCATAAAGCAAAACTCACAACTAGATCATGCCATAAACTTCATTCTACTAGATCAAGATATTACCTAAAGGATCGAACTATGAAAAATGGTAAAGATAAAAGTGATGGTGATACGATACCGGGGCACTCCCCCAAGCTTGGCAGTTGCCAAGGGGAGTGCCCATACCCATGTGATTATGTCTCTCTTTTCGGGGATGGTGATGTGATATTCTTGGCGATGATGCCCCTCAGGATACGATTCTCCTCCTCGAGCTTATTGACTTGCTGCTTTAGGTCCATTATTTCCTTTCGAAGTTTTCCTGTAACAGCCAAAGCTCCCTGCACCCAAGGGTGCTGCATAGCTGCGGGAGAACTAGTGACACTCCTTTTCATATTCTCATAAGAAAGAAATCTAACATTGGAAGAGATAATCGAGTTTGGAATAGCCGAGCTCTGCAGTTCTCCCATTGTGAATCCAGCTCGGAAGCGGGAAGTGACTTCTTGATCCTCTTCCATGGCATCTATCCTCTTCAATTCAGCCTCCATCTCTTCCTTCGGTGCTGGCCCGAAGAGATCAACATTGTTGTTTGTCATTGATCTCGGTGCCGGCTCAGACACCCAGCTCTCCCGGACTGACTCTTGCGAAGACATTTTGCTCTAATCTGCAGCAGCAACAACTCGAAACACAAATAAAGGATAATTGCATGATACGGGAGTTGATACGGGAGTCAAAACCTTCGGGAGGTTATATAATGAATTTTTAACGACCAATATACGTGTCGTGTAAGAAAACGGAGTCCGGAAAGCGCACGAGGTGCCCACGAGGTAGGGGGGCGCGCCCAGGGGGTAGGGTGCGCCCTCCACCCTCGTGGAGGCCTTGTTTCCTTCCCGGACTGCTACTTATTTTTTTTATTTTGCTAAATATTCCAAAACAGAGAAATATTGCCTTAAAAACTGTTTTGGAGTCGGTTTACTTACCGTACCACATACCTATTCCTTTTCGGAGTCTGAAATGTTCCGGAAAGTGTCCCTTATGTATTCCTCTGGGGTTACAGTTTCAATAACATTGGTTTCAACATTTATGGGATTACCTGAGATATAATGTTTGATTCTTTCACCGTTCACCACCTTCGGATTTGTGCCTTCAAAGTTGTTGATTTTTATGGCATCGGAACGATAGACCTCCTCGATAACGTAAGGACCTTCCCATTTAGAGAGAAGTTTTCCTGCAAAAAATCTTAAACGAGAGTTGTATAGCAATACATCATCACCTACATTAAACTCACGCTTTTGTATCCTTCTATCATGCCATCTTTTAACTTTTTCTTTAAACAACTTGGCATTTTCGTAGGCTTGGGTTCTCCATTCATCAAGTGAGCTAACATTAAATAACCTCTTCTCACCGGCAAGTTTAACATCATAATTGAGCTCTTTAATAGCCCAGTATGCCTTATGTTCTAGTTCGAGAGGTAAGTGACATGCTTTTCCAGAAACCATTTTATACGGAGACATACCCATAGGATTTTTATATGCAGTTCTATAGGCCCATAATGCATCGTCAAGTTTCTTGGACCAATTCTTTCTAGACCTATTAATAGTCTTTTGCAAAATTAATTTGAGTTCTCTATTACTCAATTCTGCTTGACCACTAGACTGGGGGTGCTAAGGAGATGCAATTCTATGATTAACATCATACTTAGCAAGCATTTTACGGAAAGCACCATGAATAAAGTGTGAACCACCATCAGTCATTAAATATCTAGGGACTCCAAATCTTGGAAAAAATAACTTCTTTAAGCATTTTAATAGAAGTGTTATGATCAGCACTACTAGTTGGAATAGTTTCTACCCACTTAGTAATGTAATCAATAGCAACTAAAATATGTGTATAACCATTAGAGGCATGAAAGGGTCCCATATAGTCAAAGCCCCAAACATCAAATGGTTCAATAACGAGTGAATAGTTCATAGGCATTTCTTGACATCTACTAATATTACCAATTCTTTCACATTCATCACAAGATAAGACAAACTTACGGACATCCTTGAAGAGAGTAGGCCAATAAAAACCAGATTGCAATACCTTGTGTGCAGTTTTGTCTCCAGCATGGTGTCCTCCATAAGCCTTGGAATGACACTTGCGCAGGATCTGTTCCTATTCATGCTTAGGTACACAACGTCTAATAACTCCATCTACTCCTTCTTTATAAAGATGTGGGTCATCCCAAAAGTAATGCCTCAAATCATAGAAGAACTTTTTCTTTTGTTGGTATGTGAAACTAGGTGGTATGAATTTGGCAACAATGCAATTAGCATAATCAGCATACCATGGAGCAGTATGAGAAGCATTTATGAAATTTAATTGCTCATCAGGAAAGCTATCATCAATAGGTAGTGGGTCATCAAACACATTTTCTAATCTAGACAAGTTGTCTACAACGGGGTTCTCAGCTCCCTTTCTATCAACAATATGTATGTCAAATTCTTGTAGCAAGAGAACCTATCTAATAAGTCTAGGTTTAGCATCTTTCTTTTCCATAAGATATTTAATAGCAGTATGATCAGTGTGAATAGTTACTTTAGAATCAACAATATAAGGTCTGAACTTATCACAAGCAAATACAACTGCTAAGAAATCTTTTTCAGTAGTAGCATAATTTCTTTGAGCATTGTCTAGGGTTTTACTAGCATATTGAATAATGTTTAATTTCTTATCAACTCTTTTCCCTAGAACAGCACCTGCAGCATAATCACTAGCATCACACATAATTTCAAAGGGTAAATTCCAATCAGGTGGCTGAACAATAGGTGCAGAGATCAATGCTTTCTTAAGTATTCCAAATGCTTCTACACAATCATCGTCAAAGACAAATGGTATATCTTTTTGTAATAAATTAGTCAGAGGCCGAGAAATTTTTGAGAAGTCCTTAATGAACCTTCTATAAAATCTGGCGTGACCAAGGAAACTTCTTATACCTTTGATGTCCTTGGGACATGGTAGCTTTTCAATAGCATCAACCTTGGCTTTATCAACTTCAATACCTCTTTCAGAAACTTTATGCCCCAAGAAATATCTTCATTAACCATAAAGTGGCACTTTTCCCAATTCAAGACAAGATTAGTTTTTTCACATCTCTGCAAAACTCGATCAAGGTTGCTCAATCAATCATCAAAAGAAGATCCATAGACGGAGAAATTGTCCATGAAAACCTCACAAATCTTTTCACAAAAGTCAGGGAATATAGCCATCATGCATCTTTGAAAGGTAGCAGGTGCATTACATAAACCAAAAGGCATACGTCTATAAGCAAAAGTACCAAAAGGGCAAGTAAAAGTAGTCTTTGATTGATCCTTGGCTTACACAGGTATTTGAGAGAAACCAGAATAACCATCTAGAAAGCAAAAATGTGTATGTTTGGATAATCTTTCTAGCATTTAATCGATAAAAGGTAAGGGGTAATGATCCTTTTTAGTGGCCTTATATAATTTGCGGAAATCAATTACCATCCTATAACTTGTAATAATTATTTGAGGAATCAATTCATCTTTATCATTAGGAACGACAGTAACACCTCCCTTCGTAGGGACACAATGGACATGACTTACCCACTGACTATCAGGAACGGGATAGATTATACCTGCCTCAAGGAGCTTTAGTCTTTCTTTTCTTACCACTTCTTTAATTTTAGGATTCAGCTGTCGTTGATGATCACGAACTGGTTTAGCATCTTCTTCCAAATTTATTTTATGTTGACATAGAGTGGGACTAATGCCCTTAAGATCATCAAGAGTATACCCAATAGCAGCACGGTTCTTCTTCAAAGTTTTCAATAATCTCTCTTCCTCATGCTCTGAAAGGCTAGCACTAATAATAACAGGATATATCTTTTTCTCATCAAGATAAGCATATTTAAGAGTATCAGGCAACGGTTTAAGCTCAAACACGGGATCACCCTTGGGTGGAGGAGGATCCCCTAGGATTTCAGCAGGAAAATTGTGTTTTAGAATAGGTTCCTGTTGAAAGAATACTTCATCTATTTCCCTTCTTTCATTCAGAAACATATCATTTTCATGGTCTAGCAAATATTGTTCTAAAGGATCACTAGGAGGTACGAAAATAGAAGCAAGACCAATAATTTCATCTTTACTAGGTAATTCTTCTTCTCGGTGTTGTCTACTAAGTTTAGAGAAATTAAATTCATGAGACATATCATCTAAACCGATAGTAACAACATCCTTTTTGCAATCTATCTTAGCATTAACAGTGTTTAAGAAGGGTCTACCAAATATAATGGGACAAAAGCTATCTTGTGGGGAACCAAGAACAAGAAAATCAGCAGGATATTTAGTTTTCCCACACAAGACTTCAACATCTCTAAAAATTCCCATTGGTGATATAGTATCTCTATTGGCAAGTTTAATTGTGACATCAATATCTTCTAACTCAACAGGTGCAATATCATGCATAATTTCTCTATATAAGCTAATAGGTATTGCACTAGCACTGGCACCCATATCACATATGCCATGATAACAATGATCTCCTATTTTAACAGAAATAACAGGCATGCCTACCACAGGTCTAGGTTTATCTTTAGCACAAGGTTTAGCAATTCTAGCAGTTTCATCACAGAAATAAATAACATGCCATCAATATTATCATACAAGAGATATTTAACAATAGCAATATTAGGTTCAATTTTAACTTGCTCAGGAGGTGTAAATGTTCTAATATTGCTTTTAGGAACCATAGTTGAAGCTTTAGCATGATCCTTTATCCTAACAGGGAAAGGTGGTTTCTCAACATAAGTAGTAGGAACAATAGGATCATTATAAGTGATAGTCTTTTCTTCAACTTTAATAGGTGCAACTACTTTTACTTCTTTAGGAGGATGATATTTAAACCACTTCTCCTTGGGGAGATCAACATAAGTAGCAAAAGATTCACAAAAAGAAGCTACTGTATCAGAGTCAAGTCCATATTTAGTGCTAAATTTACGGAGAACATCGGTATCCATAAAATATTTAACAAATCAAACTTAGGTGTCATACCGGACTCTTTACCTTCGTTGAGGTCCCAATCTTCAGAGATGCGTTTAATTCTTTCCAATAAATCCCATTTGAATTCAATAGTCTTCATCATAAAAGAGCTAGCACAAGACGTATCGAGCATGGTGTGATTGTTATCAGAAAGCCGAGCATACAAATTTTCAATAATCATCTCTCTTGAGAGCTCATGATTGGGGCATGAATATAACATTGATTTGAGCCTCCCCCAAGCTTGAGCGATGCTTTCTCCTTTGCGAGGCCAAAAATTATATATATAATTGCGATCACGATGAACAAGATGCATATGATAAAACTTCTGATGAAATTCCAATTTCAATCGTTTGTAGTTCCATGACCCCGTATCATCACATAGCCTATACCATGTCGATGCATCTCCCTTTAAAGATAAAGGGAAGACCTTCTTCTTAACAACTTCTCCGGGTACACTTGCAAGCTTAAATAATCCACAAACTTCATCAACATATATTAGGTGCTCATCAGGATGCATTGTTCCATCTCCTGCAAAAGGATTATCTAGCAGTTTTTCTATCATACCCGAAGGAATTTCAAAGCAGACATTTTCATTTTCATTTTCATTTTAAGTTGGTTCAGTAGGTTGAGGAGCAACTCTTTGCTCTACTGGTTGGGGTGAAGATACCCCGAACAAGCCCCTCAGAGGATTACTTTCCATCGTAACAAGTGACAGTAAATTTCAGCACACTATATAAATTATTCCTTACCAAATTCCACCTACCAAAGGCGCTTCACTCCCCGGCAACGGCGCCAGAAAAGAGTCTTGATGACCCACAAGTATAGGGGATTTATCATAGTCCTTTCTATAAATAAGAGTGTCAAACCCAAGAGGAGTAGAAGGAAATGATAAGCGGTTTCCAGCAAGGTATTCTCTGCAAGTACTGAAATAAGTGGTAACAGATAGTTTTGTGATAGGATAATTTGTAACGAGCAACAAGTAACAAAAGTAAATAAAGTGCAGCAAGGTGGCCCAATCCTTTTTGTAGCAAAGGAAAAGCCTGGACAAACTCTTATATAGAGAAAAGCGCGCTCGGGGACACATGGGAATTATCGTCAAGCTAGTTTTCATCACGTTCATAAGATTCGCGTTCGGTACTTTGATAATTTGGTATGTGGGTGGACCGGTGCTTGGGTACTTTCCTTACTTGGACAAGCATCCCACTTATGATTAACCTCTATTGCAAGCATCCACAACTACGACAAAAGTATTAAGGTAAACCTAACCATAGCATGAAACATATGGATCCAAATCAGCCCCTTACGAAGCAACGCATAAACTAGGGTTTAAGCTTCTGTCACTCTAGCAACCCATCATCTACTTATTACTTCCCAATGCCTTCCTCTAGGCCCAAATAATGGTGAAGTGTTATGTAGTCGACGTTCACATAACACCACTAGAGGAGAGACAACATACATCTCATCAAAATATCGAACGAATACCAAATTCACATGACTACTAATAGCAAGACTTCTCCCATGTCCTCAGGAACAAACATAACAACTCACAAAGCATATTCATGTTCATAATCATAGGGGTATTAATTTGCATATAGGATCTGAACATATGATCTTCCACCAATTAAACCAACTAGCATCAACTACAAGGAGTAATTAACACTACTAGCAACCCACAGGTACCAATCCCGGACTTGGAGACAAGAATTGGATACAAGAGATGAACTAGGGTTTTGAGAGGAGATGGTGCTAGTGAAGATGTTGATGGAGATTTCCCTCTCCAGATGAGAGGAATGTTGGTGATGACGATGGCGATGATTTCCCCCTCCCGAAGGGAAGTTTCCCCAGCAGAACAGCTCCGCCAGAGCCCTAGATTGGTTCCGCCAAGGTTCCGCCTCGTGGCGCCGGAGTTTCGTCCGAGAAGATGGCTTATGATTTTTCCCTCATTGAAAGACTTCATATAACAGAAGATGGTCATCGGAGGGCCACCAGGGTGCCCACGAGGTAGGGGGCGCGCCCAGGGGGGTAGGGCACGCCCCCACCCTTGTGAGCAGGGTGTGGCCCCCGGTGAACTTCTTGTGCTCTGTATTTTTTATATATTCTGAAAATGTCTTCCGTGAAGTTTCAGGACTTTTGGAGCTGTGCAGAATAGGTCTCTAATATTTTCTCCTTTTCCAGCCTAGAATCACAGCTGCCGGCATTCTCCCTCTTTATGTAAACCTTGTAAAATAAGAGAGAATAGGCATAAGTATTGTGACATAATGTGTAATAACAGCCCATAATGCAACAAATATCGATATAAAAGCATGATTGTCGGGGTTGCTGATCCCACGTACACCTATGGGGATCGGCGGACCGAGCCCCTTTTGGTTCGGCAGGGGGCGGAGGATGCACAAAGAGCAGATCAAGGCGAACGCACGAGCGACGCGATCGGTTTACCCAGGTTCGGGCCGCACGGATGCGTAAAACCCTACTCCTGCCTTGATTTGTATTTGTGTTCTTGCTCGGGAGCGATGAATGCTACAGTACACTCGGGTGGCTAGTGAGACCGAGCGTGAGAATGGTCGTCCCCCCTCCCTGTTGCGCATGGGCCTCCTTTTATATGTCTAAGGGGTCACCAACAGGTGGCAACAGAGATGAGGGTAAAAGGGTAAAAGAGGTGGTAGTTGGCGCCACCGCTAGCTACATATGTATCATACCTAACCCTCACGGCAGGGGACAAAGGCATTAAATGCCTGTCTGTGTCGCCTAGACGGGGCGGAAAGGACCGTCAGGGGCGCCACCGTTTGCCACGATGGCTCCTTGTCAGCGCCTGCTTGCCACCGCATGCCCCTGGCTGCACAGCCTCCCGCCACGTACGCCAGGAATGGTCCCAGGGCGAAACATTGGTGGGTGAGCTGCAGCGCGGGCTGCGGAGTAGTAGCTTGCCGCGGCAAGCGCCTTGCCGCGGAAGTTGTCTTGTCGCGTCCGGGAGCTTGTCGCTCACCGGGTCTCGTCGGGACACGTGGCGTGCCGCGGCGAGTTCCTCGGGATACCTTGGTTGGTCTTCCCGGCAAGCTCCTCTTGCCAGGGTCTTTGTGCTTCCTCCCGGCAAGCTCCTCTTGCCGGGGTCTTGGAAACTTTGAGTGGCCTTCCCAGCAAGCTCCTCTTGCCGGGGTCTTGTGCCTTGGCTCGAATACTTTGTTCTTGACTGGCTCCAAAGGAACCACGGAGGGTCTTGGCGGTCGCCCGGCAAGCCTTGCCGCGGGTCGCTGCGACTGCCCGTGCACAAGTTCGGGATACTAAGGTACCCCTACTTTAGTACACCGACAGGAGCCCCCGGGCCTGGGCCATACACGGTGCCGAGCGCTGTTGGGCCAGGCCCAAAACAGGTCACGGGCATGCGCGGCCTAGGTCACGCCATAACTCACTCCGCATCCACCGCGCTCTCCCCGCATGGCACGCGTCGAACGCGGCATCGTGGGGGAAATCGTGGGCGGTTTTCGAGGCATCCACTCCCCATGATCACGGGGTGGGGAGAGGTCGCCCCATCCGTCGCTTTGGTTCTGCATGCCTGCCACGCGGCTCCCATGCACTTGGGGTCGCGGACGGCGGAGGCGGGAAATGGGGCCGTTGTGGGTCGAGGCAGCGGGTCAGCCCCAGCTCCCTGCCTTCCCGCGTCTTGATTCACTGAGCGGGGCGGCCGAGCCCCCACCTCGCTCCTTTATAAAGAGCGGGAGGGGAGGATGGAAGCCCGCATTCTCTCATCTTCTCCTTCCTTCAGCTTCTGCTCCCCTTTCTCTCATTCGCCATGGAGAAAGGGAACCCTGGTCCTTCATCGGTGGCGGCGAGGGTTGCCGCCAGACAGCGCATTCCTCCCTCTCCCATACCCGTGGTGGCGGAGCCAGCCACAAGGGGAAGAGGGAGGGGGCGAGGTCGTGGACGAGGTGGAGGACGAGGCCGCGGCGCTCGGGGAAGAGGTGGACGGGGTGGCGCGCCGGCCTCTCCTCCGCCGGCGGCTCCTCTTCCCGCGGGGGTCCATGTTGGGGACGACCCCTGCGAGTTCTTCGTCAGGCTGCGCCAGGCGCCTCGTCGTCGACTCCGACTCCCAGCTCCGTTTGCGGGCGCGATGGAGTTGGACCCGCCCGAGACCCTGAGACTGCACATGAGGGGCTGTGGGATCAGCGGCACGCGAGTCCGCGTTGAAGTCCCAGCCCCCGGTGTGATGTATCTTGGTCGAGGGTGGAAGACGTTCGCCCATATCCACAGCTTGACGGCGGGGCTCACCCTCCATTTTGAGTTGATGGAGGGCGATCTCCTCTCCGTCAAGGTCTTCGGGTGCTTCGGCACTCGGGCGAAGTGCTGCGTGGACAGCTCCTCCGATAGCGAAGGCCCCTCCTCGAGCGAGAGTGACGAGGAGGAGAGCGATAGCGACGACGAGGGTAGCGGGCGGCAGGACGACGGGTCCGACTAGGTGTCAGGCGCCGCTCCGTGCGGCACCGGCGACCCCATCATCCGTGTCGCCGGCTCCTTGAACTCCCCGAGGTCGTCTCCTTGGGCGGCTGGCGTAGGGAGGCTGCGGAAGAGGAAGAGGGCTGGCGGCAAGACCGTCTAGCCGGAGTACGAGGGCGTGGTGCCCTCGACAGCGTGCTGACGTCCTGCCGCCTCGTCTTCGAGCCCTGCTTCCGGCGCCGCCATCACCGTCCAGCCTTCGGACGGCCCCGGGGTGTTCTCTTGGTGTCTTCTGGCACCTGTAGCTCGCCTAGGCGCTCCTTTCGCCCTTCTCGCCTCCTTGACCTACCTCCTAAAGAGAGGGACAAGAAAGGGATTACGGGCATCTTATCTTTTTAATTTGTAAGCCTTTGGGCCTTAGTTGCTTTTAAAACTTGTAATCCTCTCTTTCATGTTTTTCATCCTCTATGGACTGTACCTGAGTGGAATGTTTTTTAATGAAAAGGGGATGCTTGCCGGGTCATTTGTCTCGCGGGTAGAACCCACGTCAAGGAGCAAATCCTTGGTATCTTTCAGACAGACACTTCTTCCCCGGCAACAGGCCCTTGCCGTCTTCCCACGTCGCTCGACCTTTCTCACACTTTTGACGGAGGTAGGGACGAGGCGGGTGCGGCCCCTCGTTTCATCCCTTTGCTGCCGCGACTATGACCAAAACTTGGCCCCAGGAACGAGCCCCTGGACCTAGAGTTAAGGGAGCACGGTAGTTTTCAGGAAGAAACGAGGTTTCATATTCCCCAGTCCATAAGAGAATGCATGAAGAGGGATGAAAGACTTATCTGAGATCGCAGCCCCCGGCAACTCTGGCTTGCCGCGGGTGAATCTTGGTACTTGCAGCCCCCGGCAACTCTGGCTTGCCGGGGTCCAGATGCTGGTACGTCCTTCTTCTCCTTTTCGTCCCCAGGCGGTCCGGCAAGGATATGCGAGCCCTGCTAACCAAAGGAAACGAAAGAAAGGCAAAGGGACGCACACTCGACCTCTAAGTTAGGGGTTAGCCGCTGTTAAGCACTATCAACCCTAACCAAGGACGAGACTCGACCTAGCATGCATGCTATAACTCTGGGCGCCAGCGCTTCATTTACTTGTGCTCAGGGTCTGCACCTGGCTTTGTACAAAGGATTAAATGCAATAGTGGCAAGACTTGTACAAAAGGGTGGTTGCCGGACAGGGTCCGACAACCGTGCCTTACGGGTAAAACTTACGAAGATGCTCGATATTCCAGGAGTTGCTCAGTCGTATGCCATCTTCGGTCTCCAGGCGGATAGCGCCAGGCCTGGTGACTCGTTTCACCCGGTAAGGGCCTTCCCACTTTGGCGTCAACTTGTTGGAATTCTTGGCGGACTGAACGCGCCGAAGAACAAGGTCGCCTTCCTCGAGACTTCTAGCGTTAACTTTGCGGCTATGATAGCGGCGCAAAGCTTGCTGGTAGCGAGCGGCTCGCACAGCAGCCTGAAGACGATCTTCCTCAAGGAGCAGCGCGTCATCTTGCTGCAGCTGCTCTTGCTCAAGCTCATCATAAGCGAGCACTCGAGGTGACCCGTATACGAGTTCCGTGGGGATAACTGCCTCCGCTCCATAGACTAGAGCGAAGGGTGTATGACCAGTGGCTCGATTTGGTGTCTACCTGATCGACCAAAGAACCACCGGCAGCTCCTCGATCCAGTTGCGTCCGCACTTGTGCAGCCTGTCGAAAGTCCTGGTCTTGAGCCCGCGCAGCACTTCAGCATTTGCCCTCTCCGCTTGACCGTTGCTTCTCGGGTGAGCAACAGAAGCGAAGCAGACCTTGGCGCCAAGATCTTGGACGTACTACATGAAGGTGCGGCTCGTAAATTGCGTGCCGTTGTCGGTGATTATCCTGTTAGGGATTCCGAAACGGCAAACAATCGACCTGAAGAACTTGACTGCTGACTGTGCTGTCACCTTCCTCACTGGTTCCACTTCCGGCCACTTTGTGAACTTGTCGATTGCAACGTACAAGTACTCAAAGCCCCTGACAGCTCGAGGGAAGGGGCCGAGGATATCGAGCCCCCAGACCGAAAATGGCCAGGATAAAGGGATCGTCTAGAGAGATTGAGCTGGCTGGTGTATCTGCTTGGAATGGAACTGGCACGCTTCACACTTGGTTACTTGTGCAGTTGCATCCTAGAGGGCTGTCGGCCAGAAGAAGCCTTGCCGGAATGCTTTTCCGACAAGAGCTCTTGCGCCAATGTGGTGACCACATATGCCTCCATGTATTTCTGCCAACAGCTTCTGTCCATCTTCCCGGGAATACACTTCAATTTCACACCGTTGAGTCTTCTTCTGCACAGTGTGTTGTCGACAAACTGGTACATACTAGACTGCCGGGCTACTCTTTCCGGTTCTTCTGGTTCCTTGGGAAGTTCACCTGTCTGAAGGAAACGGACAATCTGCTGCGCCCATGTTGGAGCCTGTGGCTCGACAACAAGGACTAAAGGCACATCTGCTGCTGCGGGAACGTCCGCTTCTACGGCAAGAGCCTGCGGCTCTGCCGGAGCTTGACGTTCCCCGGCAAGCTTGCCGGAGCAAAACTTGTCGGGAGAATCTGCTTCAACGGAACAAACCCTGGGGCTTGCCGGATCAGACTGCTCCTCAGCATTCTTGGCGTCGATCCTGGGGACCTTCTTGGCGGCGGCTTCGGGATGCTCTGCTGGGAGATAGTCACCAGAAATCAACTTCCTCTTCTTGCTCTGTCCAGTTGATGGTGTTACGGACGGCTGAGTCAGCTTGAGCACAAAGATCCCTGGCTCCACAGGTAACTTAAGTGCTGCACACTTTGACAGGCCATCGGCAATGTCATTCTCAGCTCTTGGAACATGTTCCATTTGCAGGCCGTCAAAGCGCTCTTCTAGCTTCCTCACTTCATCAACGTAAGCTTCCATCAACGGACTCTGGTAAACCTTGTTCACTCGGCGGACGACAAGCTGCGAGTCACCCCTGACAATGAGCTTCTTAATCCCAAGTTCTGCCGCGATCCTGAGACCGGCAAGCAAGCCTTCATACTCTGCAGTATTGTTTGTCACTTGCTCCTTGGGAAAGTGCATCTGGACTATGTACTTGAGGTGCTCTCCGGTGGGTGCGACAAGCAGTACACCAGCACCGGCGCCTTGCAGCGAGAAGGCACCATTAAAGTACATGAGCCACTCTTTGTTTGCTTCCTTGGCGGGGATGCTCGTCTCCGGAATTTCTTCGTCCGGAGTTGGCGTCCACTCTGCTATGAACTCTGCCAATGCTCTGCTTTGGATTGTTGATGTACTCTCAAATTTGAGGCCAAAGCTTGACAGTTCCAGTGCCCACTCAACAATCCTGCCCGTTGCTTCTGGATTTTGCAATATCCTTTTCAGCGGAAAGCGAGTGACAACTGTGATTTCATGTGCTTGGAAATAATGGCGCAGCTTTCTCGAGGCCATGAGAAGGCCGAAAAGCAACTTCTGCACACCAGAGTACCTTGACCTAGCCCCCTGCAAAAGGGAACTGACAAAGTAAACTGGGCGCTGCACCATCTTCTTCTGTATCTCCTCTTGCATCTGCGCAGATCCTTGCTTGTCGGAACCAGAGCTTGTCGGGGAAGCCCCCTGCTTGTCGCTGGATGTGCTTGCCGCGGTCGCTGGCTCGTCATCTGCCTCCCTCTCCGCTACTAACACAGCACTAACCACTTGATTGGTTGCCGCTATGTATAGCAGCAACTTCTCTTGTGGTTTAGGTGCGACAAGTGTTGGAGTGGAGGACAGGTATCCCTTCAAGTCTTGCAGCGCAGCCTCTGCTTCCGGAGTCCATTTCATTGGACCTGCCCTTTTCAAAATTTTGAAAAACGGCAGGGCGCGCTCAGCAGACTGAGAGATGAACCTGCTGAGAGCAGCCACGCATCCGGCAAGCTTCCGTACATCCTTGACGCGCTTTGGTGCTTCGATCTGCTCAATGGCCTTGATTTTGTCGGGATTAGCTTCGATTCCCCGCTGAGACACAAAGAACCTGAGAAGCTTGCCGGAAGGGACTCCAAACACACACTTCTCGGGGTTGAGCTTGAGGTTGACCTTGCGCAGATTTGCAAAAGTCTCTTCTAAGTCTTGGATCAGAGTTGCCCTGTCTTTGCTTTTGACCACTATATCATCCATGTAAGCTTCTACATTTCTGTGTATCTGTGGCTTCAAAGCGATATGGACTACTCTGGCAAATGTTGAACCAGCATTCTTTAATCCAAAAGGCATCCGTACGAAACAGTACGTGCCACATGGAGTAATGAATGCGGTTTTCTCCTCATCCTCTTCTGCCATGAAGATCTGATGGTATCCTGAATATGCGTCAAGAAATGAAAGCAGCTCACATCCGGCTGTAGAGTCAACAATCTGGTCAATGCGCGGCAAGGGAAATGGATCTTTGGGACAAGCTTTATTAACATCAGTAAAGTCAATACGAACCCTCCATTTCCCATTCGCCTTGCGCACTACAACCGGATTGGCCAACCACGTGGGATGGAGCACCCCTCTGTCAAGGCCTGCTGCTTCCAATTTCTTGATTTCTTCTGCTATGAATTCTTGGCGCTCCACTGCCTATTTCCTGACCTTCTGCTTGACGGGCCACGCATGGGGACAAACGGCAAGATGGTGCTCAATTACTTTCCTGGGAACACCGGGGATATCAGACGGTTGCCACGCAAACACGTCGACATCCGCCCACAGGAAAGTAACGAGCGCGCTTTCCTATTTAGGGTCAAGCGTGTCACTAATGGTGAAGGTACCACTAGTGCTGTCCTCCTTGGCGGACACCTTCTTGGTAAGTGGTGGAGCTGCCATCATCCTCCTACTCTTGCCGGTGGAGCTCGATGGTGCGTCCTCGACGGCAGCGCAACACTCCGAAGAGGCGCGCTTGCCGGAGTAGGCATCAGAGCTCTTGCCAGACTTGGTCTTCTTCTTCCCCCCGGGAGCTTCAGCGGCAAGTGTCTCGCGGTCTGTCACGGCAGCTGCTTCCCGGTAGATCTTGTCGGCGCAGATAAGGGCATCCTTCTTGTCGCCGGGGACAGAGATGACGCTTATCGGGCCTGGCATCTTGAGCATGTTGTATGCATAGTGAGAGGCTGCCATGAACTTGGCGAGTGCGTGACGGCCAAGTATCCCATTGTAGGGCAACGGGAGATCGGCAATGTCAAAAGTGACCCTCTCCGTTCTGAAATTCAGCTCGCTGCCAAACATCACCGGCAGCGTGACCTTCCCTTTCGGCATGCTCCTTCCCAGGTTAATTCCTTGGAATGTACCAGTCTCTTCGAGCTCGCTGTCCGGGATCTGGAGTTTCTGGAGCACAGCGGAGGAGATCAGATTTAAGCCGGCCCCGCCGTCAACTAGCATCTTAGTGACTTTGAGGTTGCGGATTGTTGGCGAAACCAACAACGGCAAGCACCCGACCGCAGTTGTGCGATCAGGGTGGTCCTCAATGTCAAAGATGATAGGCGTGCTGGACCATTTTAGAAGCTTGCATGATTCGACAGGTGGCTCTGCCGCATTAACTTCCCGCAGCCACTGTTTGAGTTGGCGGTGGGAGGTATGCAGAGAAGCACCGCCGTCAACACACAAAACTTCTGTAGCTTTCTGAAACTCCTGCTCGCTCTTCTCGACATCATCCATGTCTTCATCTTCATCTTCGTCTTCATCCTTGTCGCGGCCACGGGGAGGTCTGTCTCCTTGCCGCTGCTTGGCCTTGCCACAGCGTCCTCCCTGGCCAGCGTGCTTCTTATCGGCCTCTCCACCGCCTCCTTGGGCTCTCTCCTTGTCGCGCCGCTCGTACTCAGCTTTTTGTTGCTGGACAAGCTGCTCAGCCCTCTTGCAGTTCTAGAGATCATGGCCTTTGGTGAGGTGGATTTTGCAGTACTGCTTGCCGGAGCCGTCCTGCTTGTCGGCGGCTGCCACAGCCTGGCAGTTGGTGCATGCGGCAACCTCCTTGCCGGAGCTGCCAACTTGGGCTTGCTTGGCGCCACCATCATCGCCGGACTGCTCAACGACTAGTACTTCCTTGCTGTTCTTCTTCCTGTCGCACCTCCGGTTTTTCCTTGCCGGGGCGGCATCCTCACTGTCAGATCCCCCTGCTCCAGTATCTTCTCCGGGGAGTTTCCTCCCTTCTTCAGCGCGTGCACACTTGTTGGCCAGGGCGTACAGCTCGCTGACGTCTCTGATTCTGCTCATCGCCATCTCCTCCCGCATCCTGCGATTACGCACGTTCTGATGGAACGCGCTGATAACCGCGGCAGGGTGGATGTCTGGGATGTTGCGCTGCACGCGGCTGAATCTCTGGATATACTTGCGCAGGGGCTCTCCTTCCTTCTGGGCAAGCAGGTGGAGGTCACTCTCTTGGCCATACGGTTTGTGGCCGCCCGTAAAGGCGCCAACAAACTGATGGCACAAGTCCGCCCAAGAGGATATGGAGTTGTCTGGCAAGTGCATGAGCCAGGACCTGACTTCGGGCTTGAGCACCAGCGGGAAGTAGTTGGTAAGGACCTTGTCGTCTCGCCCCCCGGCAGCTTGCACCGCAATGGTGTAGATGCTGAGGAACTCTGACGGGTGTGACTTGCCGTCGTACTTCTCCGGTACGTCTGGCTTGAAATGCTTCTGACTGGGCCACTGGACTTGCCGCAGCTCGCGGGTCAACGCAGGGCAACCTACCGCATACGGCAAGTTGCCTGGTTCTCCGGGCGCATGCACGTCAACAGAGGGCCCAGCGCACAGGTCTGATTGACGCCACGCTTCTCTTCGGCGCTTGATGCGTGTTCGAGCATCTTCTTGCTGCCTCTCATGAAGAACTTGGCGCTGATCGCGACGAGCTCGCGGATCTGACGACGCGGTGGAGTAGCTCTCGAGGTGGATCCGGTGAGTCGGCGATCTTGTCCTTCGGGGTGGAGAGTGCACAGTGGTCGCACCCTCGCCGGTCTTGTCGCCACCGGCTCGTGCCTGGCTGACTTGCCGCGGCAGCGATACACTCGGCTGCCGTGGGTTGTCACCGCTGGCGAAGCCGATGAGGCTCTGGATAGTGGCCCTCCAGTCATCGATCTTCTCTGGCGCCGGAGGATAATCTAGGACCAGTTGGGCACGTGCCAACGCTTCCGCCGAAGTGGCGGGCGGCGGCAGCGAATGGTGCGAGGAGCGAGATATGCTCGGACTTCTAACTGCGTTAGAAGGAGCAACATCTCGCCCAAGCAACCACGCCACGCTCGCGCCAGCATGCTGGTGTGCATGCTGGTCCTAAGCACTCCGGGATCCGCCAGCTTGACCTTGGCCCAGCAGACGTATGGTACCGTGGGTACCATGACGCTGCTGGTCCCGCGCCTCCTGGGACGGGCGCGGTGCGTGTACGGACGCCGAGCTCTTGGAGTGCGCGCGGTCGTTGTGGGAGCCGACCGTGCCGCCGATGTGCAGCGCAGCCTTGTCCTTGGACCTGGCAGCACCATGAGTCCCTTCGTCGGTGGCCGCTCTTCCACCGGCGCCTACTCCACCAGCCGTTCGCTCCAGCGATGGTGGGATCGGCGCAGACGGAGCGGCTACCTCCGAAGCCTTCTTCTTCGGCGGCATGTTGATGAAGATTCGGCTCGTGCGAACGCCGGATCAGGTTCGCACAACCTCGACACACCCCTACCTGGCGCGCCAAAGATGTCGGGGGTTGCTGATCCCACGTACACCTATGGGGATCGGCGGACCGAGCCCCTTTTGGTTCGGCAGGGGGTGGAGGATGCACAAAGAGCGGATCGAGGCGAACGCACGAGCGACGCAATCGGTTTACCCAGGTTCGGGCCACACGGATGCGTAAAACCCTACTCCTGCTTTGATTTGTATTTGTGTTCTTGCTCGGGAGCGATGAATGCTAGAGTACACTCGGGTGGCTAGTGAGACCGAGCATGAGAATGGTCGTCCCCCCTCCCCGTTGCGCATGGGCCTCCTTTTATATGTCTAAGGGGTCACCGATAGGTGGCAACAGAGATGGGGGTAAAAGGGTAAAAGAGGTGGTAGTTGGCGCCACCGCTAGCTACAGTTGTATCATACCTAACCCTGACGGCAGGGGACAAAGGCATTAAATGTCTGTCTGTGTCGCCTAGACGGGGCGGAAAGGGACCGTCAGGGGCACCACCGTTTGCCACGATGGCTCCTTGTCAGCGCCTGCTTGCCACCGCATGCCCCTGGCTGCACAGCCTCCCGCCACGTACGCTAGGAATGGTCCCAGGGCGACACGTTGGTGGGTGAGCTGGAGCGCGGGCTACGGAGTAGTAGCTTGCCGCGGCAAGCGCCTTGCCGCGGAAGTTGTCTTGTCGTGTCTGGGAGCTTGTCGCTCACCGGGTCTCGTCGGGACACGTGGCGTGCCGCGGCGAGTTCCTCGGGATACCTTGGTTGGTCTTCCCGGCAAGCTCCTCTTGCCGGGGTCTTTGTGCTTCCTCCTGGCAAGCTCCTCTTGCCGGGGTCTTGGATACTTTGAGTGGCCTTCCCGGCAAGCTCCTCTTGCCGGGGTCTTGTGCCTTGGCTCGAATACTTTGTTCTTGAATGGCTCCAAAGGAACCACGGGGGGTCTTGGCGGTCGCCCGGCAAGCCTTGCCGCGGGTCGCTGCAACTGCCCGTGCACAAGTTCGGGATACTAAGGTACCCCTACTTTAGTACACCGACAATGATGCAAAATGGACGTATCACCTCACCCGAGCCAAACTCTCATACCCTTTCAACAATAAAGTATAGCCTCAATGGCTGCTCTGCAGATGCACCTCGGCACACCCTACCAGGGGCTCGGCATGGGAACGAATGAGTTGCCAGTAAAAGTCCGAACAGCTCTATAGCGTACTTCGGCGTCGCAAGTTTTGCCTTATATGCATCAGCTCCAAATCATTGTCTTGGGTCAATAGTTGGGTTGCCCGGCTCCTGTGTTTGCTACCCTATGTTCCACTCTATCGGCTAGGGTAGTAAAGGGAGAACTACTGTTATTGTGCCCTAGCCTAGATCGGATGAGCACCTCAGTAGAGAAAGCCAAAAACTGACTATCATGATGTGGCGAGAGCTAGTCAACCACTTGACGACTTATTGGAATCTTTGGCGATTCTCCATGTAATATGAGGGATCTTTTTCAGATCAAATATGTAAGGTACCACGCGCCGCATACACACCAGGGGCTATGTCATAGCCCCACCATAAAACTCCTATGGTTAAGTGAAAGTGTTAACGCCTTATAGTTCGATTGCCTGGTTCACCGCATTATCACCTCCTTCATGGACCAAGACGTTCGATAAAAAGTGATTAAATGCTTTTCCGAACACCCTCGTACTGCCTATGAGGGGGCTAAAGCCGGCGACTGGAAAACTTTCAGATTATATTAAAACGACCGCACCGGAGGAATTCAAGCTTTTTGAGCAAAACATAAATAGATTAACTATAAAGTTGTCTTTTACAATCATCATACACTTCACTTGAACATTATGTTCTTCGAGCATTGGCCCTCAATCAAGCGGGCGGCCTCCAGGACGTCTTCGAAATAATGCTCTGGTTGCGGACGGTCCTCGCCTTTGGGCGGACCCTTCGTCGCAACATCGATGGCCTTCATCTTACCCCAGAATGTCTTGACTCGGGCAAGGGCCATCCGTGCACCTTCAATGCATGCCGATTGCTTCACAGCATTGATGTGCGGCACTACATCGACAAGCTTCTACACCAAACCAAAATAGCTATTTGGCGGAGGCTCGGACGGCCATAGCTGGACTATAACATCCTTCTTGGCAGCACCAGATACCCTATCAAGTTTGGCCCATTGGGACATCTGTTCATTGAGCAGCAGCGGGCGCTTTGACACACCAAACTGTGACCCAAAAAGCTTCTCCGTTTCATATCCAGCTTGCGCTTGGTTATACCGCGCTGCATCAGAAGAACTCTTCGGCAAGTCCAAATACTCGTCCGAAGAACTCCACACTTGGTTCAGCTGAGCATAGTCCGGGTCACCGAACTTAGTGTGCGGCAGAAAAGGCTTTCCAGCCAATATCTCTTTCGCCTGCCGAACCTCCTCACGGAGTGCTCTGGACTCTGATCGTGCTTCTCTCGTCTCCTGTCGGGCCTTGTCCAGTTCACCCGTTAAGGCTTTATTCTCCTTCTCAAGAAATTCGCAGCAGCCAGTAGCATTCTCCAAAGCAAGTGTCATCGTGGATATCTTCTCCTTGCCCTGGCATCGCGAAACTTGTTCGGCCTTGAGTTCAACCAATGCTCCTTCAGCAGCAGCATCACTAAACAGGGCCCGCTCCTTGGCCCGGAGTAGCTCCGCCCGAAGAGCCTCCATGGCGGCAGCACCATCTGCATTTCATGCACATTTCATATAAAGCTCTTTCCCCCGTCAAGCACACTGGTGTGAAGAATGCTCGAAATACATACCTTGCGCGTCGTCAAGACGCCTGTTGATCAATGCAACGTCATCCTCCGCAATATCCAGCTTTCGCTGCTGTTCGGCCACTTCCGTATTCCGGGCAGCCATAGGAGGGGAAGCAGCCTGTATTTCAAATTAAACCAAGGTTAATACCTGAGCATATCTCTTTGATCCTCCGATCACTCCCTTCGGAAGACAATCCGAGTCTTAGGGGCTACTTCATATACAACAGGTGCATTATGTCAATGAAATTCAATTGACAAAGCTACATCACAAACCTCTTAGAAGGCTCGTGAAGGCCTCGTTCAATCCACTCTTCGTGGATAGAACCCACTTGACCACCGTAACCATCAAGGAACGGTGCTCTTCTGAAATGGACGCTCGTTGTAGCATGTCCGTTAGTATTTCTGGCGCTCCTGGGTCTTCGGAAACCACCGCCGGAGTACGGCATTCCACTGAAGGAACCCACTTGCTTGCCTCCAGAACCTTCTTCGGCGGTAAACCGGATGGTTCGGGGACGCCAGTCTTGATCTCAGAACCACGAGTGACGGAGGCACCGCCTTCGGGCGCCCTTCGGGACGATACCTCGATATAATCTCCTCTGTTGGGCGATGAGGTCAGAGGAGGCGTGTCACTCTCCATCATCTCCGGAAGAAGATCTCCCGAGGATGAGGACGACTGAGAAACACCAGGTGTTAACCTGCATGGATGAACATACGATCACTTCACTAGTGGGAAAAGAACGAGATACGTTCAAAGTGCCCCAGCTTCACTTACGGTTTGCCTCGAGGTTCGTCCTCGTCATCAAGCTCTACGGCAACCTCACTTGCCCGGCCCAAGCCGCTCGACGATGGTTTTTTCCTCTCTTCGAAGGCTTCCCCTCCTGATCTTCAGAAGCAGCCCTTTTCTTGCCATGGAGGACTCCCTCTGCACCCTTGCTATTGGGTAAAAGGATTTCGGTTTCCCCGAATACAGCCACTTGGTACGGTGCCGGAATCAGCATTCTCGTCGGCATGGCAGTCATAGGGTCTTCGGGAAGAGGCGCCGGACACCAGGTTAGCACCGCTTTCTTTATCCAGTCCTAAACAGGGACGGGTTGTTCAATATCTCACTAAAAGATGCTCAAATGAAAGGTGCTCGAGTACTTACCGAAGTAGCTGGACGATTGCAGTCAAGGCCAACATCTTCGGTAGTGTCCGACCATTGCCCTCGTTCCCCAAAATACAATTTCCACATTCCTTCATGCGTAGTGACGAAGAAGTGCTGTAGGGTCCGCCGCCCTTCTGGGTTAAACTTCCACATACAAAGAGGCCACCACTGACATGGCAGGATCCGGCGGACCAGCATTACTTGGACAACATTTACAAGTTCGATGCCCTTCTCGGTAAGGCTTCGGATGCGACTTTTCAGAGTCTGCACTTCATCGACGGATCCCTAGTCCAATCCCTTATTGACCCATGAAGCAAGGTGAGTTGGAGGGCCGGGTCGGAACACAGGTGTGGGCGCCCACTTGGGGCCCCGTGGCTCATTGATATAAAACCACCCCTGCTGCCATAAGTCGGAAGATTCGGTGAAAGATCCTTCGGGCCAAACCGCGCCGGCCAGCTTACCTATTGTGATGCTGCCGCACTCTGCCTGCTCCTTCTCTGCCACCTGCGGCCTCACATCAAAGGTCTTGAGCCACAAACCAAAGTGTGGAGGAATCCGGAGTAAGGCCTCACGCGTGACGATAAATGTCGAGATGAGGAGAACAGAGTCCAGGGCCAGATCGTGAAAATCTAACCCATAGTAGAACATGAGCCCCCGGACAAAGGGGTTAAGCGCGAACCCTAGCCCGTGAAGGAAGTGGGATACAAATACTACCCTCTCGCCAGATCTGGGGGTCGGTATGACTTGCCCTTGTGCCGGAAGCCGTTGATAGATTTCCAAGGTCAGATACCTCGCTATGCGAAGCTTTGCAATATCCTCCTCCATGACAGAAGAAGACACCCACCGGCCCTGACGGCTAGATCCATACATGACTAGGGCTGGTGGCGATTGGAACCCGAGGGCTGGAACTTGGGGTGGCTGGGGTTGAGGAAGAAGCAAGCGCAAGCGAAGAAAACGAGATTGGTTCTCTATATAAAGGCCACATGTATTGGGCGTCTCCCCCAGGGTCTCTAAGCTTACCTATTACCAAGGAGTTGTACCCAGGGGTCGGTTGGGTTACCCACGCCTGCGTTAATGAAAATCCCGTAAATAAAGGGACACCATCTCTGCCTTGACAAGACGTGCGAGTAAAACCTCACCCCAAGACGTGGGGCGGCTCGCTAACCGACGGTTGGAAATAGCAACAGGGCAGGCATGATATGATGTCGTGAACGGTTATCAACGATACGTCTCCGTCGTATCTATAATTTTTTATTGTTCCATGCCAATATTGTACAACTTTCATACACTTTTGGCAACTTTTTATATTATTTTTGGGACTAACATATTGATCCAGTGCCCAGCGCCAGTTCCTGTTTGTTGCATGTTTTATGTTTTGCAGAATATCCATATCAAACGAAATCCAAATGGGATAAAAATGGACGGAGAATATTTTTGGAATATTTGGAGAATTCCAGAAGAAAAATCCATGTGAGACGGTGCCCGAGATGGCCATGAGGCAGGGGGGTGCGCCTGCCCCCTGGGCATGCCCCTGACCCTCGTGGGCCACCCGTAAGGCGGTTGATGCCCTTCTTCGGCTGCAAGAAAGCTAATTTTGGTTAAAAAAATCACGACGAAGGTTTCGGTCCAATCGGAGTTACGGATCTCCATATATATATATATATATATATATATATATATATATATATATATATATATATATATATATATATATATACGAAACGGTGAAAGGGCAGCAGAAGAGAACGCAGAAAGAGAGAGAGACAGATCCAATCTCGGAGGGGCTCTCGCCCCTCCCATGCCATGGAGGCCAAGGACTAGAGGGGAAACCTTTCTCCCATCTAGGGAGGAGGTCAAGGAAGAAGAAGACGAAGGGTCCCCCTCTCCCCTTCTCTTCCGGTGGCGCCGGAACGCTGCCGTGGCCATCATCATCATCACCGCGATCTACACCAACACCTCCGCCATCTTCACCAACATCTCCATCACCTTCCCCCCTCTATCTATAGTGGTCCACTCTCCCGCATCCCGATGTACCCTCTACTTGAACATGGTGCTTTATGCTTCATATTATTATCCAATGATTTGTTGCCATCCTATGATGTCTGAGTAGATTTTTGTTGTCCTATCGGTGGTTGATGAATTGCTATGATTGATTTAATTTTCTTGTGGTTATGTTGTTGTCCTTTGGTGCCCATCATATGAGCGCACGCGTGGATCACACCATAGGGTTAGTTGTATGTTGATAGGACTATGTATTGGAGGCAAAGGGTGACAGAAGCTTCAGCCTAGCATAGAAATTGATGTATACAGGATTGAAGGGGGACCAATATATCTTAATGCTATGGTTAGGTTTTACCTTAATGAACGTTAGTAGTTGCGGATGCTTGCTAATAGTTCCAATCATAAGTGCATAGAATTCCAAGTAAGGGATGACATGCTAGTAGTGGCCTCTCCCACATGAAACTTGCTATCGGTCTAGTAAATTAGTCAATTGCTTAGGGGCAATTTCACAACTCCTACCACCACTTTTCCACACTATCTATATTTACTTTATTGCTTCTTTACTTATGACAGCCCCTACTTTTTATTTACGTACTCTTTATTATCTTGCAAGCCTATCCAACAACACCTACAAAGTACTTCTAGTTTCATACTTGTTCTAGGTAAAGCGAACGTCAAGCGTGCGTAGAGTTGTATCGGTGGTCGATAGAACTCGAGGGAATATTTGTTCTGCCTTTAGCTCCTCGTTGGGTTTGACACTCTTACTTATCGAAAACTATTGTGATCCCCTATACTTGTGGGTTATCAAGACCTTTTTCTGGCGCCGTTGTCGGGGAGCCATAGCGTGGGGTGAATATTCTCGTGTGTGCTTGTTTGCTTTATCACTAAGTAATTTTTATTTGTTGTTCTTAGTTTTTATTTATGTTTAGTTATGGATATGGAACACGAAATACCAAAAAAAATTAGGTGTACTTGCTACTCATGGAGATGGGGAACCTCCTAAAACCCTCGATGCTGGTTATGTGAAAGATATTATGTACTACGTTAATAATCCTGAGAAAAACCCATTCAATTATGTAATGGGAGTAACGTTGGATCAACATGAATACTTTAGGGATTACCGCTTGACACAAAAAGGGAAGCTATTATGGGATCAAATTCATATATTGAAGTGGTATGCTAGGCAACTATGCTTGAGTTATGATTATACTTGTTGCTCTAGGATGAAGGCTCCACACCTTCCCTTCTCATGCAAATTTAATGATAATGAAACCTTGGCTTCTTATGCTAGAGGTATATATGATTACTATGATGTGGAACAAATAGAAGAATTTGTTGCTTTTATGGGTGCTTATGAAATTGAATCTATGTTTAAAGAGTTTGAAGATTTTGATGCTGCTGTTTATAGACCTGAAAATTTAGCTATCCTCAACTATTGCTATGATAATTATGAATATAATTCCTATATTAATGCGCTTATTGAGAAAGTCTCCACTGTCCAAGAAGAGACTAATATTTTGCAGGAGTCTATGGAAGAAGAAATTGATGAAACTGTGAGCTCATTGGATGAAAAAGATGAGGAGGAGAGCGAAGAACAAAAGGAGGAAGAGCAGATTGATCACACGTGCCCACCTTCTAATGAGAGTAACTCTTTATCCCATACATTGTTTAATTCCCCTTCATGCTTACCGAAGGATGAGTGCTATGATAATTGCTATGATCTCGTTGATTCTTTTGAAATATCCCTTTTTGATGATGCTTGCTATGCTTGTGGCCAAGATGCCAATATGAATTATGCTTATGGAGATGAACTTGCTATAGTTCCTTATGTTAAACGTGAAATTGTTGCTATTGCACCCACGCATTATAGTCCTATTATCTTTTTGAATTCTTTTGACTACACTATATCGGAGAAGTTTGCACTTATTAAGGATTATATTGATGGGTTGCCTTATACCATTGCACATGATGATTTTGACAGATATAATATGCATGTGCTTGCTGCTCCTACTTGCAATTATTATGAGAGAGGAACTATATCTCCACCTCTCTATGTTTCCCACATGATAAAATTGCAAGAAACTGTTTATACTATGCATTTGCCTTTACTTTGTGTGCATGAATTATTCTTTTATGACACGCCGATGCATAGGAAGAGAGTTAGACTTCTTTGTTGCATGATATATGTTACTTTGTGCTCACTACTAAATTACAAATCATTTTTAATTAAATTTGGCTTTGATATACCTTGGGATCCGGGTGGATCCATTACTTGAGCACTATATACCTAGCTAATGGCTTTAAAGAAAGCACTGCCAGGGAGACAACCCGCAAGTTTTAGAGAGTCATTTATTTCTGTTGAGTGCTTTCATATATTTTAAAAACAACAAAAATAAAGAGGGGAGCCCAAAACTTTTTCAAAAAGGAAAGTGAAAGTGAGAAAGACAAGCATTGTTGAAGTGGGAGAGTTCCTTGAACTTTGTTCATGCTCACGGCAACAGGGGGGCCACGAGGGTGGAGGGCGCGCCTGGGGGGGGGGGGGCAGGCGCGCCCCCTACCTCGTGGCCTCCTGTTAGTTGGCTTGACGTAGGGTCCAAGTCTCCTGAGTTGGATTCGGTGAGAAAATCACGTTCCCGAAGATTTCATTCCGTTTGGACTCCGTTTGGTATTCCTTTTCTTCGAAACCCTAAAACAGGCAAAAAACAGCAATTCTGGGCTGGGCCTCCGGTTAATAGGTTAGTCCCAAAAATAATATAAAAGTGGATAATAAAGCCCAATAATGTCCAAAAGAGTAGATAATATAGCATGGAGCAATCAAAAATGGTAGATACGTTGGGGACGTATCAAAATAAGCAAACAACACACGCAAAACAGAATCTGTCAAAAACAGAACAGTCTGTAGTAATCTGTAGCTAGCGCAAGATCTGGAACCCCAAAAATTATAAAATAAATTGCTGGACGTGACGAATTTATCTATTAATCATCTTCAAAAAGAATTAACTAAATATCACTTTCCAAATAAAAACGACAGCAGTTCTCGTGAGCGCTAAAGTTTCTGTTTTTTACAGCAAGTTCAAACAAGACTTTCCCCAAGTCTTCCCAACGGTTCTACTTGGCACAAACACTAATTAAACACACAAAAACACAACCAAAACAGAGGCTAAATAATTTATTTATTACTAAGCAGGAGCAAAAATCAAGGAATAAAAATAAAATTGGGTTGCCTCCCAACAAGCGCTATCGTTTAACGCCCCTAGCTAGGCATAACAAGCAAGAATAGATCTAGGTATTGCCATCTTTGGTTTTCAACTTTTTAGCGAAATGAAGTTCGAATCCGGGAGGTTCTTTACGTTTCCCTTCATATTCTGAAATTTTTAGATCTATCGAATCCAACCGCTTATTGCAAAGGGTAATCAACATATTCATGCGGTGAATATTTCCACTAATGTTCTTAAGAGGTTCAAGAGATTTCTGCAAGATTTTAGTAACTTCACAAAAAATTTCAAAAACTTGTGTCTCTTCCTGGGTAGGATGAGGCCCCTTTTGTTGAGGTAGTGCTCCCACTATACCTTCTATAATTTCAAGTGCAATATGGGGATCGAATTCAATAAAATTGTCTTTGGCAACACAATCCAAGAGTTGTCTATGAGACACATTTAATCCAACATAAAAATTGCGAAGCAAAATTCTCAGATTTATTTCAGAGGTACAATTATGATGAGATTCCATTATTCTCAACCAGGCATCTTTTAAGTTTTCTCCTAACCTTTGTTTAAAGTGAAAGATTTCGAACTCAGGGGTCAACGGAGAAGATAAGGGACTAGCCATAATGACAAGCAAGCAAACTAACACACAAGCAAACAAAAAGCAAGTGGGCAAAAAGGGGAAATAGAGAAAGAGAGGGAGGACAGAGAGAGAGAGAGAGAGAGAGAGGGCGAATAAAACGGCAAGGGTGAATTGGGGGGAGAGGAAAACGAGAGGCAAATGGCAAATAATGTATTGCGGGAGATAAGGGTATGTGATGGGTACTTGGTATGTTGACTTTTGCGTAGACCTTCCCGACAACGGCGCCAGAAATCCTTCTTGCTATCTCTTTTAGCACTGCGTTGGTTTTCCCCGAAGAGGAAGGGATGATGCAGCAAAGTAGTGTAAGTATTCCCCTTAGTTTTCAGAACCAAGGTATCAATCCAGTAGGAGGCTACGCGCGAGTCCCTCGTACCTGCACAAAACAAATAAATCCTCGCAACCAACACAAATAGGGGTTTTCAATCCCTATAGGGCCACTTACGAGAGTGAGATCTGATAGATATGATAAGATAATATTTTTGGTATTTTTATGATAAAGATGCAAAGTAAAATAAAGGCAACGTAAATAGCAAAGTAAATAACTAAGTAGTAGGAGATTAATATGATAAAGATAGACCCCGGGGCCTAAGGTTTCACTAGTGGCTTCTCTCGAGAGCATAAGTATTCTACGGTGGGTGAACAAATTACTGTTGAGCAATTGACAGAATTTAGCATAGTTATGAGAATATCTAGGTATGATCATGTATATAGGCATCACGTCCGAGACAAGTAGACCGACTCCTGCCTGCATCTACTACTATTACTCCACTCATCGACCGCTATCGAGCATGCATCTAGAGTATTAAGTTAAAAACAGAGTAACCCCTTAAGCAAGATGATATGATGTAGAGGGATAGACTCATGCAATATGAAGAAAACACCATCTTGTTATCCTCGATGGCAACAATACAATACGTGCCTTGCTGCCCTTACTGTCACCGGGAAAGGACACCGCAATATTGAACCCAAAGCTAAGCACTTCTCCTATTGCAAGAAAGATCAATCTAGTAGGCCAAACCAGACTGATAACTCGAAGAGACTTGCAAAGATAACCAATCATACATAAAATAATTCGGAGAAGATTCAAATATTATTCAGAGATAGACTTGATCATAAACCCACAATTCATCGATCTCAACAAACACACCGCAAAAAGAAGATTACATCGAATAGATCCCCACAAGAGAGGGGGGGGGACATTGTATTGAGATCCAAAAAGAGAGAAGAAGCCATCTAGCTACTAACTATGGACTCATAGGTCTGAAGTAAACTGCTCACACTTCATCGGAGGGGCTATGGTGTTGATGTAGAAGCCCTCCGTGATTGATGCCCCCTCTGGCGGAGCTCCGGAATAGGCCCCAAGATGGGATCTCGTGGATACAGAAAGTTACGGCGGTGGAATTAGGGTTTTGGCTCCTGTTCTGATTGTTTGGGGGTACGCGGATATATATAAGAGGAAGAAGTATGTCGGTGGAGCAACAAGGGGGCCACGAGGGTGGAGGGCGCGCCTGGGGGGGAGGGGCAGGCGCGCCCCTACCTCGTGGCCTCATGTTAGTTGGCTTGACGTAGGGTCCAAGTCTCCTGAGTTGGATTCGGTGAGAAAATCACGTTCCCGAAGGTTTCATTCCATTTGGACTCCGTTTGATATTCCTTTTCTTCGAAACCCTAAAATAGGCAAAAACAGCAATTCTGGGCTGGGCCTCCGGTTAATAGGTTAGTCCCAAAAATAATATAAAAGTGGATAATAAAGCCCAATAATGTCCAAAACAGTAGATAATATAGCATGGAGCAATCAAAAATTATAGATACGTTGGAGACGTATCAGAGTCATGCTAGTGGGTAGTTTTGGATTAGTAGAAATACTTCTGTTGAGGTTTGTGATTCCCGTAGCATGCACGTATGGTGAACCGTTATGTAACGAAGTCGGAGCATGAGGTATTTATTGATTGTCTTCCTTAGGAGTGGCGGTCGGGGACGAGCGATGGTCTTTTCCTACCAATCTATCCCCCTAGGGGCATGCGTAGTACTTTGCTTCGAGGGCTAATAAACTTTTTCAATAAGTACGTGAGTTCTTTATGACTAATGTTGAGTCCATGGATTATACGCACTCTCACCCTTCCACCATTGCTAGCCTCTCTAGTACCGCGCAACTTTCACCGGTATCATAAACCCACCATATACCTTCCTCAAAACAGCCACCATACCAACCTATCATGGCATTTCCATAGCCATTCCGAGATATATGCAACTTTCATCATCATCATATACATGACATGAGCATTCATTTTCATATTGCTTTGCATGATCATAAGATAGCTATCATGATGTTTTCATGGCTTGTCCGTTTTTTGATGCCATTGCTACGTTAGATCATTGCAAATCCCGGTACACCGCCGGAGGCATTCCTATAGAGTCACATCTTTCTTCTAGTACCGAATTGTAATATTGAGTTGTAAGTAAATAAAAGTGTGATGATCATCATTATTAGAGCATTGCCCCAAGAAAAGAAAAAGAGGCCAAAGAAGCCTAAATAAAAAAGGGGGCCAAAGAAGCCCACACAAAAAGAAGGGGCAATGTTACTATCCTTTTACCACACTTGTGCTTCAAAGTAGCACCACGTTCTTCATATAGAGAGCCTCTTGAGTTATCACTTTCATATACTAGTGGGAATTTTTCATTATAGAACTTGGCTTGTATATTCCAACGATGGTCTTCCTCAAATGCCCTAGGTCTTCATGAGCAAGCAGGTTGGATGCACACCCACTTAGTTTCAGTTTGAGCTTTCATATACTTATAGCACTGGTGCATCAGTTGCATGGCAATCCCTACTCACTCACATTGATATCTATCGATGGGCATCTCCATAGCCCGTTGATATGCCTAGTTGATGTGAGACTATCTTCTCCTTTTTGTCTTCTCCACAACCACCATACTATTCCACCTACAGTGCTATATTCATGGCTCACGCTCATGTATTGCGTGAGGGTTAAAAATGCTGAAGCACGTTAAAAAGTATGAACCAATTGCTTGGATCGGGGTTGTGCATGATGTGAATATTTTGTGTGGTGAAGATGGAGCATAGCCAGACTATATGATTTTGTAGGGATAACTTTCTTTGGCCTTGTTATTTTGAAAAGACATGATTGCTTTATTAGTGGGCTTGAAGTATTATTGTTTTTATGTCAAATGATAGACTATTGCTTTGAATCACTCGTGTCTTAATATTCATTCCATGATTAGATATGTGATCAAGATTATGCTAGGTAGCATTCCACATCAAAAATTATCTTTTTTACCATTTACCTACTCAAGGACGAGCAGGAATTCAGCTTGGGGATGCTGATGCGTCTCCTCCGTATCTATAATTTTTGATTGTTCCATGCCAATATTCTACAACTTTCATATACTTCTGGCAACTTTTTATATTATTTTTGGGACTAACATATTGATCCAGTGCCCAGTGCTAGTTCATGTTTGTTGCATGTTTTATGTTTCGCAGAATATCCATATCAAACAGAATCAAAACGGGATAAAAACGTACGCAGAATATTTTCGGAATATTTGGAGAATTCCGGAAGAAAAATCCACGCGAGACGGTGCCCGAGGTGGCCACGAGGTAGGGGGCGCGCCCAGGCGCGCCCCTGACCCTTGTGGGCCACCCGTAAGGCGGTTGACGCCCTTCTTCGGTCGCAAGAAAGCTAATGTTTGGTAAAAAATTACGGCGAAGGTTCCGGTCCAATCGGAGTTACGGATATCCATATATATACGAAACGGTGAAAGGGCAACAGAAGAGAACGCAGAAACAGAGAGAGACAGATCCAATCTCGGAGGGGCTCTCGCCCCTCCCATGCCATGGAGGCCAAGGACCAGAGGGGAAACCCTTCTCCTATCTAGGGAGGAGTTCAAGGAAGAAGAAGACGAAGGGGCCCCCTCTCCCCTTCTCTTCTGGTGGCACCGCCGTGGCCATCATCATCATCACCATGATCTACACCAACACCTCTGCCATCTTCACCAACATCTCCATCACCTTTCCCCCTCTATCTAAAGCGGTCCACTCTCCCGCAACCCAATGTGCCCTCTACTTGAACATGGCGCTTTATGCTTCATATTATTATCCAATGATGTGTTGCCATCCTATGATGTCTGAGTAGATTTTCGTTGTCCTATCGGTGGTTGATGAATTGCTATGGTTGATTTAATTTGCTTGTGGTTAGGTTGTTGTCCTTTGGTGCCCATCATATGAGCGCGCGCGTGGATCACACCATAGGGTTAGTTGTATGTTCATAGGACTATGTATTGGAGGGCAAGGGGACAGAAGCTTCAGCCTAGCATAGAAATTGATGTATACGGGATTGAAGGGGGACCAATATATCATAATGCTATGGTTGGGTTTTACCTTAATGAACGTTAGTAGTTGCGGATGCTTGCTAATAGTTCCAATCATAAGTGCACAGAATTCCAAGTAAGGGAGGACATGCTAGCAGTGGCCTCCCCCACATGAAACTTGCTATCGGTCTAGTAAAGTAGTCAATTGCTTAGGGGCAATTTCACAACTCCTACGACCACTTTTCCACACTCGCTATATTTACTTTATTGCTTCTTTACTTACAACAGCCCCTACTTTTTATTTACGTACTCTTTATTATCTTGCAAGCCTATCCAACAACACCTACAAAGTACTTCTAGTTTCATACTTGTTCTAGGTAAAGCGAACGTCAAGCGTGCGTAGAGTTGTTTTGGTGGTTGATAGAACTCGAGGGAATATTTGTTCTGCCTTTAGCTCCTCGTTGGGTTTAACACTCTTACTTATCGAAAACTGTTGCAATCCCCTATACTTGTGGGTTATCAATCAACAAGTTGGGCTCGTGGGTATTATATTCTCTGCCATTATATACACAGGTCCGGATATACTTACTTCGTCCGAAGACTATTCTGGAATACGAAAGGAGGGAACCCGCCTTGCAATGCCAAAGAAAAAATATGCGCGTCGGACTCCTCGTCATTGAAGCCAGGTTCAGGGGCTACTGAGGGAGTCCTGGACTAAGGGGTCCTCGGGCGTTCGGCCTGTTATCTATGGGCCGGACAGATGGGCTGTGACGACATGAAGGCCGAAGACTTCACCGTGTCCGGATTGGACTCTACTTGGCGTGGAAGGCAAGCTTGGCGAGCGAAGATTCCTTCTCATGTAACCGACTCCATGTAAACCCTAGATCCCCTCGATGTCTATATAAACCAAAGGGGATAGTCCGAAAAGGACACCACATATACTCATTATCATACCCATATAGGCTAGACTTCTAGTGTTTAGCCATTACGATCTCATGGTAGATCCACTCTTGTAACACTCATATTCATCAATATCAATCAAGCAGGACGTAGGGTTTTACCTCCATTGAGAGGGCCCGAACCTAGGTAAACATTGTGTCCCCCGTCTCCTGTTACCATCGATCCTAGATGCACAGTTCGGGACCCCCTACCCGAGATCCGCCGGTTTTGACACCGACAACACCCACAGTCCCTGCTGCTATACATACTGGACCAATTACTAGAGCTCACGCACACCAATTAAATTACCAGGTACTTTCGTTACTTGGTAACGATTCTAATGTTCATGAGAATATGATGTTGCCTAAATTGGTTACATTTGTTTTGCTTACAAATGAAGGGCCTAGCTTGGACAAGAAAGATGAACCTTGGATCGAGTTCAAGCATGGAGATGATGGCGTGCGCAAGGGGAACAAGAACGGAGTTACAAGTGATGATTCCAGGACTTTGAAGCCACCATAATGAGTGCATGAAGCCTTGGACAAAATATGCAAGATGCCACTTCATAAATTTGGTCCAGAGGCTATCCTAGGTGCTGCGTCACCTTATTTTTGGGCCAGGCCCATGTAATTTTGAAATACTTGATTATAGGCTGTTTTAGAGTCCGTATGTGTGGGGAAACAAGAGTTAGGGCTGGTTTCGGACCCCTCCTTCAAGGGCCACGAAATTCCCCCCTCTCTCCTCCATATATACAGCCCTTAGGGCATCGTTTAGACTTTGGATTTTGTTTAGATTAAAAGTTCGCCATAGTTGCAACTTCGCGTACTTCGTTTGTGTTGAACGACTAGACCAAGACGTCACAGAACCCCACCTTTGATCAACAAAGATTTCCTCTTATATTCGCAATATCCATATTGCAATCTTAGTTTCTTGCTTGTTCTTCGTTTGCCTACAAGAAATAGACGTTCGTGGTCAGGTTGATCGTGCTCCGGCATGGTCAATAACCTCTCGGAGTTGGTTTAGCGATTGCTAAGGCGCGACATCCTCGCACGTTCATAGTCGGATCGTCAAAGTCGACTTCCACCAAAACGATAGCCACCATCTCATAGAAATATGGGACAGCTTTGCCTCTATCAGCTCACGCAGTGACCATCTCTCTAGCATGCCATGAACATGGGCTGGATGGTTTCTTGCTCCGTCCCCTCCCACTCTCATCGTCTTCGCGCGCGTCAGCGTGTCTGGCAGCTAGCCCGCATCGTCGCCGTCCTCCTGGAGCCATACCCCCCTCCGTAAGCCCCTTCATAAGCACTCGTCGCCGCGCGTCCACGGGCGCACTGTGGCCGGCCAAGCATTCAAGGCGTTTGGTTTCTTTCTCCCCTATGCCCTCGCCCCTCCTGCCCTGTGCACCTCTGTAGCTCATCCGCACTTCCCCACGTCGTGTTCCGGTGCTCGCCCGTGCTCGCTGAGCCTCGCTAGAGCTTTGGCCAAGCTCGAGAGGCGACACTCGGCCACAGCCTCGCTCGTCCGGCTATATATAGCCGTCCCCGATCGCTCCCGAGCTCACCAACTGCTCCCCCTCACTCCACTACTCCTCCCCAGCCCATACAATTGCCTCCAGAGCCTCTCCTCGCTGCCCTATGCCGCCATGGCCGCCGGCCATGCTCGGCTAAACTCACTCGAGCCCGAGCCCCTCTCTCCATACCACCACCACCAGTAGCTCACCCAGACCCCGGAGAACCTCTCCCACCCTTATTTTCCTCACCAGAGCCACCGTGGCCAGGCGCCCAGGTTCGGCCGCCACTAGACGTCGTCGTTCCGCTCCACCCTGGCACTGCTGCGGGGTCCAGGAGGATGCCTCACTTCTCCCCGCACTCGCCAGTGCCATCACTCCAGCGGGAGGTGGCCGGAGTTGGCCGAGCTGGCGCCGGCCTCGCTGTTGCCTTGCCCCATCCTCTATCCATGGGCGGCCAAGAGGTTGAAGACGATGACCCCCTCCCCTGGTCGTGGGACCCGCCTGTCGGCCTCTATGTGCTGACCTGGCCGGCCCACTGACGTGGATAAGTGGCTGCGTCTTTTCGGGGATGCGCTTTCCCTTAACCGAAAGCGTATTCCATTTCTTCTTTGGGCAAGGATATGTTTTCCTCTCGGGAAAACGTATACTCAGAAAAGACGCGTTCTGTTTTTCCTGCTGAGGGCCTGTTTGTGATGATTTTATTACACATAGGTCCCTGGCAGAAAAACCCTTATATCTTTTTACTCCCAACTCCAAATGAGGTGATTCCAAAGCCCACTTGTTCGTTTTGCCGAGCCCGTTCTGTTGATATCATTTTCACCTTGTGTTAACATTCTGAAAATGACTATTTCTCCCTTGCACTAAATCAGGACCCTCCCAGAGAGAACATTTTCCGGCGATTCTTTCCGTGAGCTTCTCGCACTTCTTCCCGGTGATTTCTTCCACCCTAGGCAAGCCACAACAACCACTTGCATGATAGTCATCCAGTAGCCAAGGCTTTCAACTTGAATGTTTAATAAATGTTTGCTTGTTTGGATACGGTTACCATTGTTTCGGTAATGCTTAGAGATCTGTGTTCACTTTCATGCTATGCCCTTCTGCATCTTGTTGTCTTGCACTTATCACTAGTATTATTGTTATATGTCATGCTTGGTAATAGTAGCAGTGTTTTATTTCGAATGCATGTTTATGATCTGTTATCTAGTGTCGTAGCTATGCATGTTACTTTGTATCTAGTTGGTTATATGCGTATTTGGTAGTATTTTGGATGAGTTCTTGCATGGTATTTATTTATGATGCTTGTGGTCATGGTATGCTCATGTGTAATGTTATGTCCGTCAGTTTGCCATGCTCAGTTTGTTAATGTTTCATTATGGTTATGCTCGATGATTATGTTGCACTACCTGCATGCTTATGTTGATATCATGCTCATGCATTGTAATTACATCCTGTTATTTTATCATGGCTCAGCTTATTGCATTCAAGTTTAATTGGACTTAATTGAACTTGAACAACTGTTGGCTGAGTCATGGTGCCACCATATCAAGCTGACCAGTGCAACCACACTTGCCTTTATGGGAGGGTCCTAACTGGGTATATTGTCGTGCCTCTTGTCGGTGCCTCCCACAAGGAAAGGTTATGGGCGCGCGCTACCCTGATCAGGTAGGCGGACATAGGCCTTATGTTCCCGTAGTTGTTGTAGCCGTCTTGTCCCCGTTTGGGACCGTTTATTGTTTTACCACGACGGTGGCCGTTGGTGTCTTTGGTAGGCATAGGGCCACCCAGGACTTAGCCCAGTGGGGAGTGAGTCGGAGTGGCCGGGAGAGTGTCATGGCAGTAGGATGGTTTTGTAGGAACGCCATTGGTCCACCCGAATGGGAGTGCGAGGCCATGGGTTCCGTGGTGTGGGTAAAGTGCGCTACCTCTACAGAGTGTGTATTAAATCTATCGATAGTTGTGCCCGTGGATAAGGGTCTAGTTCGTGTCGGTCACACTATGGGTCAATAGTAATAATAATAATGTGCTTAATAACAACCCTGGTTCGATGATGACATAAGTTGGTTATGTGATCCATGAATGATCACCGTTTGGTTACGAGGTAACCCGTTGACCCAGAGTGGTTTCGTTTGTGATCCGTGAATGATCACCGTGGTATCGAGGATACCGAGTTGATGGGTATTCGTGATGTTGTGCGAGAATCGTGGGTAAAGATGAAGCTCCTTGTGGTAATTTAACGATTACTACGGTATTGTTTATACCAAGATTGATTTGATCCTGAGATGATCATGTGATGTCCGAGGTTTGTAAGTGATGCATGTGATGATTACGAGGTAACCCGAGCAAAATAAAAGGTGCATATAGTGTCCTCATGTTGCATGCTAGTATCGTCATATTTAAATGTTCATGCCATGCGATTATGGTTCTAGCTGTATCATGTTCATGTTGTTCATGCCATGTTATCCTAATGACCTCATGATAATTCCTGCTTAACCTGTAATTGCCATGATGTTGTTTGTCTTGAATGCTTCTGGTTATTGTGAGCTTGCAAGTACATTCAATGTACTGACCTGGCATGTCATGCCAGTTTGCAGGTCATGCCGTGATTGCTTGATTGCTTGTTGTGGGTTCCGTTCGTGCGAGCTAGGATAAGCGTTCCAGCCAGAGTCCCTGCGGAGTGGAGTTCACCACCGTCGTCCTTGTTCCGCTGATAGTAGTTGTTCCACTGCCTTGACTTGTTCTGCTGCTTGCAGAGAGTGAATGAGGATGGCATAGTGTCTCCATGCCGATGTTATTCGTTGTAATATCGGAGACCTTGTAATCATATTCGTGTAATAATAGAAAGTTGGTTTGTTCTATGTTGAGGAGTGTCCTATTCCATAAGACTTCTCCTCGATCTCTGGGCTAGAATACAGGGTGTTCCGGTTTCTCGGAGCCGGGGTGCCATAATTCTAATGTTTGATAACACATAAGGTGTTCGTCCGGTATTTGGGAGTTGCATAATCTCATAGTCAGAGGAATATATATAAGTCATGAAGAAAGCAATAGCAATAAAACTTAATGATCATTATGCTAAGCTAATGGATGGGTCTTGTCCATCACATCATTCTCTAATGATGTGATCCCGTTCATCAAATGACAACACATGTCTATGGTCAGGAAACTTAACTATCTTTGATTAACGAGCTAGTCAAGTAGAGGCATACTAGGGACACTCTGTTTTTTCTATGTACACACACATGTACTATGTTTCCGGTTAATACAATTCTAGCATGATAATAAACATTTATCATGATATAAGGAAATATAAATAACAACTTTATTATTGCCTCTAGGGCATATTTCCTTCAACAATATGATGCGTGATCATGACATGGCAATATGATATTGGTTGAGCTAATGCAACAAGCAACCAGATTGGATGAAGTTGTTTTGAACCAAAGATTCAAATTCAAACTCCATTTGTGGTTATTTAAATGACATTCATTTGATTTGTCCTAAACAGTAGCCAAAGATTGTTCTAACATGCATGAAAATGGTACATATGGAGAGATTGAATTGTTCTGATAATTTCTCATATATAAATTATTTTCATCTGAGCTATAGATTATTTTCTATGATTTTAGAAGTTTTACACATTTTCTAGAATTTTCCTAGTTATTTAAATTAAACTAAATCCAGAAAATGACTTATTGCGTCACCATAGCGTCACTGTGATGTCAACAAGTCAAATGGGTCAGCCAGGTCAAACCTAACTGGTGGGACCCATGGGTCAGTGACCTAGGGCTAGTTAGGGTCGCTGACACGTGAGGCCAGTCAAGGGCCACGTCAGCAAGGTCAACACTAATGCGTGGGGCCACTGTGATTTAATTAAACTAAACAGAAATTAACTATGGTTAATTAAGGACGTGGGGCCCATATGTGAGTGACTAGTGGGGGATTAGCGTGGTCATTCGTGCTAATTCGAGTTTAGCCAGAGTTAGGCTGCCGGCGAGGTGCCGCGACAATGAAGGGTTGCGGGTTTCGCCCTCCGGCGACCAAGCGCCGCGCGGAAAGGCTCTATGGGTTGCAAGCACTCGCGCGCATCCAACGGTGCAAGCGGTGCGCCCTGAAGTGGACGGAAATAGCACCGGCGGTGAGGTATGCGGCAGCCGAAGCTCAGGCATCAGCGGGTTAGGCGCTACGGTGCATCTTAGGTTGAGCTGGTGTGGTCTGCGGCTTCCTGGGGAGGCACTGAGCACGCATATGTGCTCAGGTGCGACGCGTGGTTGCTCTAGCCACGGAGGTGAAGATGGTCTTGGCGGGATCTCTCGGGTGCGTTGGCTAGCGGGGGTTAGAGGAGGGTATTGTCAACGGGACTAGGGGGAATGACTGGGGGCTCACAGCGTATCCGATGGCGGCGTCGTCGAGGTCGGGGATGGCCGGGTTACTGCGAATCGATGGAATTGAGCGCAGGTGCTGAAGATCGAAGGCGATGGCAGGGACAATGATGCGGGGTGTCCGACAATGCTTGGCTCGGTGAGGAGGTCGAGGATGAAACGACGGAGCATACTGGCGCGTCGGCGAGGCGTGTGGTAGCAGTTGGCTGTGGCGATGCTCGTCGGCATTCTTGGGCGCCCACGAACATAGAGAGGGGAGGGAGTAGAGGAGGGGAATGAGATCGAGGGGGAGTGGGAGGGGGTCAGGGGTGTCTTGGCGTTTGGGGCCGTCTCCAGCAGAGAGCAAGCAGGTAGGAGGTGGCCTCGCGGGTGCGGGCGTGCCGCGGGCATGCGCCCTCACCTACTGGCGCGAGGTGGAAGATGACGAGGGAGCCCTGGTGGGCTTGGCAGCCAGCTGGGCCGGCTATAGGTAAGGCCCAGGTGAGTTTCTCTCTCTGGTTTCTATTTTGTTTCTCTTTTTCTATTTTTGCAGTTTGTTTGTGATTTAGTTTTAAAACCAAATAAATTTTATAGATCTTGAAAATATTTGTGGGCAGTAATTGAATTGCTTTAGAGGCCCTCAAAAAGTTTCAAAATATTTGGAGCTACCAAATATTTTATAGGATTTAATAGCTCCAATTCAAATACAATATGAGTTAATTCAAAAATCCAGAAATGTCCTAGAAATATGTGCACCATTTTTGGCAGAGGGTATGGACCAATTCAAAAATGATGAACTTTTGTGAAGAGCATTTTGGGTTCATTGAAATCATTTTCAGTTGATCTTGGTATTTTCAGGGGGGTGGGATTTGTCGATCCCCATTTCAATTTTCAAATAATTTAAACATGATGCATGGATGCATATCAATGACAAGCAAAGGCCAAGCTAGGGTTGTGACATAGGCTAACTTAGCTTGGCGAGCTCGCGGTCCACGGCGGTCCTCCTGTTATGAGGGCGAGTTTCCTATGGCCTTTGATCCTGGGCGTGTTCCCTACTCTTTAATAACAGGGTAAACCCCACTAGGGGCACGTGAAGGAACCGATGCCCATCATATCCCGAAAAAAGTGTCAGCGGAGCTGGGCTACGCCCTCTCCCTGTAATCCCCTACGAGGTTTACAATCCTCTTTACTTGCCTACCATGACGCTCTATGTTCTCGGGACCCGACTCTTGAGCAGAGCTCAGCCGCCGCTGGTATGCTAATTTGCGATGCCGTGGTCAAGGCCATGGGTGGGGGCTCGGAAGCCAGTAGGAGCCCCTGAGGCGCGATGCTCAAGGGCCCCCTTTTAACATGCAAGCAGTTTGCGCGGAAGATAAATGGTGTACCTCCTGGAGGCGCTTAGGGGAGGCCTTACCCAGCGACACACAGTGTATGGGGGTAGTTTTACTTAGCCTTTTACAAGCAGGAGTGGTGCTTAATCATGGTCGCGGATGAGGCGCTGGCTAGGCCGCTCGAGGTCCTCTCTCCAGAGACTCCTGCACATTAAATAGCTGCGAAATAAAAGGGGCAACTGTGCTTGCTGGTATGCCTGTCATCGTTTCGCGAGAAGACAAAGGCACTAAGGACCTGTGAGGTGACATGCACGGGGCCGGCCCGTGAGCCAGAGCTTAGTCTCTTAGATTTATCAGCGTTGCAGGGACGAACCCAAGCACGGGCGCCATGACGGTAGCCCCCTCTCATGGGATGCCCACTGGGTGGGCTAGCAACACGAGGAGGCCACAAAGGTGACTCCAAGGGCGGTAAATCGTCAGGCACAATGTTAACAACCATAGTAACTCAAGGAGGCATAACTGGTCAAAAATACACTAATTGATATGACACAACTGTGGGGTCGGGTCTTGACAGCTTGAGGATAATGTAGCCCGAGGGGCGCCCTCAACCTGAATAAACCAAAAAGTCACCTAGCACCATTGTTGTAGAAGCATCAAGGTAGCTCAAGAAAAGTGTACCGGAAGCTGCTCCTCACGAGCTAGACGAGTTCGGAGGCCTGGGGAGCTCGCGAGGCCCACCGGGCTCGTGAGGGTCCAGAACCTCCTCCGAGATGACCGCCAGGCACCTGGCCTCATGCGAGGTTGTAGCATGCTATGCGAAGCGCTGGTATGAGGCACCTATGTTCAGCAAGGAAAATGGCATGAAGACGTAGTTGCAGGGATAACCCCCAATCCGGCCAACACGGGACGGCCAGAAGAGGTCCTATGAAGCGGCCCTGTTGAGGCCCGGGATGTTGACACAGACGCGTAGCTCGCCGCCCATGTCAGGGGCCACAGCTGCACTTGGAGGCCATGCGGGGCGACGCTTGCTGCGCATGGCCCTTGCCTTCTGAAGCTCCTCGATCGCCTTGGTGATGAACTCTCGTGCACCTGGAGCGTCATGTCATGCGCCTTGCTCGTGGGGGCACGCATCAAAGCATGCCTCCAAGTGGTGCCTGCGCACCTCCCTCGTCGCTTCGGTCAGGTCAGAGGCTGTTCAGACAGAAGCCCCCAAGCTTGTCTTGAGGGAAGTGTTGGGTGTGCCTTCCTATGCGGGAGGAAGGGGTGCCCCAGCAGCGGGCGCGGAGCCTGAAGCACCATCGGCAGGCGATCTAGCCTCTTGGAAACTCTTGAGGAGAAGCTGCTTCTTCTTCTTGGGGGTGGCCTCGGGTTGTAGAACAGCATCTTCATCATCAGAGTTTTCGGCTGCTGCTGCCTGGTAGGGGCGCTTGAGTGAGCAGACTACATCCTTCTCATCGCAGGCGACCGTGATGATGCCGCCGCACCCTGTCATCTTGAGGATATTGTAGCCGTGGTGGGTTGCTTCCATGAACTTGGTGAGGGCAGGATACCCAAGGATGGCATTGTACAGGAGGCTAATGTGGGCTTCGTCAAAGTCGATGAGCTCAGTGTGGTTGTTGTCACGTGTGCCAACGGTGATGGGGAGGCGTATCTACACCAGAGGTACGGTGGAGCCATCGGTCACTCCTAAGAAGGGCTTGGTGCGTATGAGATGGTCATAGGCACTTGGAGCGTCTCGAATGTTTCAACAGAGAGGACATTGAGCCCCGCGCCGCCGTCAATGAGGGTTTTGGTGATGACAACATTGCTGCTGGTGGGCGTTTAGAGCATGGGGAGCACACCTGAGGCGGTTGAGCCCTTGAGGTGGTCCTTGGAGTCGAAGATGATGGCACACTGCAAACACTTGAGGGGACGCACACCCTCGAGCCTCGGGAGGGTTGCGTTCACTTCACGAGCGAACTGCTTGAAGATGCGATGTGAGGCTGGGGCCTGAGCACCACCTAGGATGCAGGCGATCGCACCAGGTTCCTGGACGCCCCCAGCCCCATCATCCTGCCGGTTGTCGTCGTTTCTCCTTGGCAGCGGTGGCAGCGGAGGGAGGCCGACATTGCCTGGAGGACGGGCCTCATGAGGCTGGGTAGGCCAGGGCCCATCACGAGGCTCATCACGCCAACGGTCTTCCCAGGGCTAGTCATGCCAATCCTGGCGAGGGTCGCGGTTGTCCTAGTGGCCTCCGCCGCGGTCTCCCCCACGGTCGTAGCCATAGTCTTCGTGGTCGGGGCGGTGGCCGAGGCGCCCGTCGCGGAGGGCCCTGAGCTCCTGGCAGTCGTTGGTGTTATGGCTGTGTGCATTGTGGAAGATGCAAAATGGGCGGTTGCCCCTGGTGGGCTCATCTTGGTCATGACCGCGCTTCATCTCGGGCTCAACATCCATCATGGTGGGGCCCTTGCGCTTTACCTCCTTAGCTTTGGCCTTCTTGTCTTCAGGGTCGGCCTCAGGAAGGTTCAGGAGGGAGCGGCGACCCTCCTCGGCCCTTGTGCACTTGTTTGCCAAGTTGAACATCTCCAAGGCCAAGCACGTGTCCTCGTGGATGGCGAGATCCTCTTTCATCTTGATGTCCCAGACGTAATCAGTGAACACTGAAATAATGTCCTCGTCCGACGCCGTCGGGATCTTGAGGTGAACGTTCATGAAGCGTTGTATGTACTTGTGCAAGGTCTCGCCCGGCTACTGCTTCACGCGCCGCAAGTCGCCCACCGCAGGAGCACAGTCGCGGGTGCCCTAGAAGTTGGCGATGAAACGCTCGTGAAGCTCATCCCAGGAGGAGATCGATCCTTCTGAGAGGTGTAGGAGCCAGGAGCGTGTGCCGTCCTTGAGAGCAGGAACCAATTCGCAATGACCCTCTCATCACCGTTTGCCGCCTCAATCCTCAGCAAGTAGTGTCGGTGTTCTGGGAACCAGGGTACCCAGACTTGCCTGCCTGCATCCCATGGTGTGGCTACATCAACGGCCTGGTATAGCCCATCTACAACACCTTCAAAACAAGACCCTCACGAGGGCCAAGCCTCACAAGGGGGTGACATCAAGACCTCCGGAGCGACCCCCCCCCCCCCCGGGCTACCACCTGAGGAGTGGAGATTTCTATGCAGGTTGAGGTGACGTAATCCATGACGACCAAGGCCAGGCGGCCGCCAGCGGGTGCAGTGGAGCAGGTTTCCTCTTTGGTGCTAAGGAGGCAAGCGCAGGCGCGGGGTCCCGGGGAATTTCCCAAAGGTTTCCATTCTGTTGCTACAAGACCAAGAGCGCAAGCTCGGAAGGATAAGACCACCTTTCGTCAGGATAAGATGTACTACTTGTCCCCTTTCAAAATCGGCCCCTGTGGGATCCCTTCTCGCCTATGTTTTGGGGAAAGAGGACCGAGGCCACTATAAATATAGCTTAGCCACCACCGTAGAATGGGAGAGCTCTTGCTGGATCAGTTCCACACCTCTTCAGCTCACACTCACACCAGAGCAGACCCTACGAGGTTGTTCTTCCCTCGTACTAGTCCATCCTCAGCCCCTTGTGAGGCTAATCCACACAAAGCAGGAGTAGGGTCTTACACCGCAAGGTGGCCCGAACCTGGGTAAACTATCGTGTCTATCTTCTTCCTTGTTCATCGAACTAGGCCATGGGATCGACAAACTGGTTGGCTGAAGAGGTTGAGTCCTTCGCACATGCCCCAGAATTCGAACCTTTCTTGGGTCTGCAGAGCACTGAATCCGACATTTGGCACACCAGGTAGGGGCGTGTCCAAGCCTGTCTTCCGTCATTCGCTCCGCCGCCGTTCCGTCGTTTCCCATGGCTGATGCTCACCATGTCCGTGCCGAGCACTGGGCCACTCATGTCGCTCAGACAACATGTGTGGGCAACAGTGTGCCTCGCCACTCTGCCTCCTCGGTGGCCAACGCCGCTCTGCCTCCCCGGTGGCCTACGCCGCCACCAACCCTGTTGCCCGCGAACAACAGGACTCATTGCTACCACCATCCGTGCGGCACGACGGCAGCACCGCGACTCCATCACCCACTCCAGTCACGGTGTCGTCCTCTCATGGCGAACACATAGGCTGCGCTGCTCATGGCGTGCGAGATTCTGTGCTATCGTCCGACCAATGACATCTATGACGACTGGCTCGCCCGCAGCGCCGAGCTCGTCAACACCGCTGGCGAGGCCCCTAAACCGTCCCGCTCACCCCGTCCTCCGCCATCTCTGGCGGGTGACATGGCTCACGACTTGCCTCCTCCTTCTCCTCTGCACGGCATGGACCCCGAGCCAAGGCGCGAGGCACCTCAGGGCGATCCGCCGCGCAGGGCGCCAGTGCACAATGAAAAAAGCTACAAGGTGGTGTAGCGGCCCAAAGGAGTAGGACGCGCGCTTCCAACACTGCTACATCAAGACCATGTGCCGCAAGAGGCGGCGGCGCGCGATCGTCAAGATCATGCTCCCCCTCAGCGGCCGGCTCCCATGAGTGCGGCAGGTTGCCGTGCAATCACCCCGGAGCTGCGCCGCGTCGTCTGGCTCGACAAGTTCAAGATGGATCTGCCTCCATGCTAAGACGGCACCCCTAATCCCGCTGAGTTCCTCCAGCTCTACGAGGTGAGTATCGAGGCGACGAATAGCAACGACAAAGTCATATCGAACTGGTTTCCCATGGACCTCAAGTATGGCACGCGCTCGTGGCTCTTGAACCTTCCGGTGGGGTCGATCTCCTCCTGGGACAAGCTGTGTGAGCGCTTCATCGCCAACTTCCAGGGCACTCACGACTGCGCTCCCGCGGCAGGCGACCTGCGATGCATCAAGCAGGAGCCGAGTGAAACCTTGCACAAATACATACAACGCTTTACCAATGTTTGCCTGAAGATCCCTAAGGTGTCGGATGTGGCCATCATTTTGGTGTTCACTGATGGCGTCCGGGATGTCAAGATGAAAGAAGAGCTCGCCATACACGAAGATCTGTGTTCATCTGTGGAGATGTTCAACATGGCAACCTGGTGCACGAGGGCAGAGGAAGGTCGCCTCTCCCTCCGGGAGCTCCCGGAGGACGATCCTGAAGATAAGAAGGCGAGGTCAAAGACGTGAAGCGCAAGGGCACTGCTGTGCTAGCGGCCAAACCTAAGATGAAGCGCGACTTCAACCACGCTGAATCCTCCAAGGGTCGCCTCCCATTCTACGTCTTTCACCACATCCACAGTCACAACACCAATGACTGCCAGGAGCTCAAGGCAAACCGCGACGGGCGCCTTGGCCGCCGTGCCGAGCGCAACAATCGTGGCTACGACCGCAAAGGAGGCCGTGGTGGAGGCTGCTGGGACAACCACGACCCTCGCCAGGACTGGCGTGACCAGCATCGTGAGCACCGCTGGTAGGGCCAGCCTCGCGATGGCCCGTGGAGAGACCATCCTCATGAGGACCAACCTCAGGGCAATGCCAGCCTCCCTCCGCTGCCACCGCCACCAAGGAGGAACGACGACCACTGCCAAGATGATGGGGTTGGGGGCTTCCAAGAGCATTGCTCCATTGTCTGCATCCTGGGCGGTGCTCAGGCCCCCGCCTCTCATCTCGTCTTCAAGCAGTTCGCTCGGGAGGTGAACGCGGCCCTTCCCAAGATCGAGGCGTCGTGTCCCCTTAGGTGGTCCAAGTACGCCGTCACCTTTGACTCTATTGGCCAGCTCAAGTGCTCAGCTGCCGCTGGTGCACTCCCAATGCCCTGCTCGCCGACCATCAGCAACGTCCTCGTCACCGAGACACTCATCGACGGTGGAGAGGGGCTCAACATCCTCTTTGTCAAGACATTTGAGACGCTCTAGGTGCCCTACGACCAGCTCCTCCCCACCAAGCCATTCAGGGGAGTGACCAACGGCTCCACTGTTCCCCTGGGACAGATTCGCCTCCCTTTCACCTTCGGCAAGCGCGACAACTACCGCACTGAGCTCATTTACTTCGACATCGCCCACATTCTCCTCCCATACAATGCTATTCTCGGGTATCCGACCCTCGTCAAGTTCATGGTAGTGACTCACCACGGCTACACTGTTCTCAAGATGCCAGGAATCGGTGGCATCATCACGGTCTCTTGCGACAAGAAGGATGCGGTGTGCTCCCTCGAGTGCGTCTACCAGGCTGCAGCGGTCGAGAACTCAGATGACGAGGGTGCCATCCGTCCTCCTGAGTCCATCCCCAAGAAGAAGAAGCAGCGCCTCCTTAGGGGCCGTTAGGAGGATGGGGCATCTGATGATCATGCCTCAGGCCCCGCGCCCACTACTGGGGCGCCTTTCCCTCTCGCATAGGAAGGCGCGCCTGGCGCCCCTCTCAGGACGGACTCAAGGGCTCTCATCTGGAGAACCTCTGACCTGACCAGCGTCACGAAGGAGGCGTTCGAGCACCATGTCGATGCGTGCTTCAAAGCGTGCTTCCGTGAGTAGGTCGTAGGTTGCCAGGCGCCAGGCACTCAGGAATTCATCACCAAGGAAATCTAAGAGCTTCAGGAGGGGCAAGCCATGTGCGGCGAGCGCCGCCCCGCACCACCCAGTGCACCCTGACATGGGTGGCGAGCTGTATGTCTATGTCAACATCCCGGGCCTCAACAGGGCCGCTACTCAGGAGCTCTTCTGGCCGTCCCATAGCGGCCAGAGTGGGTGCTACCCCTGTAGCTATGTCTGCATGCCGTTCGGCCTGCTAAACGCGGCTGCTTCGCACCAGCGCTACATGAAGGGCGTCCTGGCGGCTCACAAGGCCAGGCGCCAGGCAATCGTGACAGAAGAAGTGCCGGACCCTCACGAGACTCCTGGACCTCCGGAGTCCCCTGGGACTCAGGAGCCGGATGACTCATGAGGAATGACCTCTGCAGCGCACATCTTCAGCTACTCCAACACCTCTACAACGACGGTGTTAGGTGACTTTTTGGTTCGTTCAGTTGAGGGCGCCCCTGTAGCCACACCATTTTGATTCATGTAGTCTGGACCTGTTATGCATGCTCGAGTTATCATGGTTATCGATGTTACCCCTGCCATCTCGTTATCTATAGAGTTGCCCCTCGCGGCCTCTGCACATTGCTAAACCCGCCTCTTGCTCATTCCGCAACGGGGGCTGCTGGCACGATGCATGTGCTTTGGTTTGTCCCTGCAGCACTGATAAACCTAAGAGACGGAGCTCTAGCTCGTGGCCGGCCCTGCGCACTTCACCTCACCGGGTCCTTACTGCCTTCGTATTCTTGTGGAAGGATCACCGGCAGGATAGCAAGCGCGGATGTGTGCTATGTTTTATTTCTTCGACTAACTCACAGAAACCTCTGGAGCCGGGACCACGAGCGGCCTCGCTAGCACCTTGGGCGCAATCCCTCATAGGTACCCTCTCGAAGCCAACAACTCTTTTCTCGTGCAAGTTGCTTGCACGTTAAAGGGTGGCCCTTGAGCACCGCGCCTCAGGGGCTCCTACCAGGTCTCAAGCCCTCACCCCCTGGCCTTAACCATGGCATCGGACCTGGCATACTAGCGGCGGCTGAGCCTCGCTCGAGGGTGGGGACCCGAGGACGTAGAGCAGCCAGACGAGCGAGAAAGATGGGGTCGGCACGAGTCCTACCCAGGGGCGCCACCAGGAGAAGGACATAGCCTAACGCCGCACAAGAAGCTCGTCCACGTAGTGAAAGAATCGCCACAGGCTCACCGAGATAAGTCACCTCTGAAGGAAATATGCCCTAGAGGCAATAATAAAGTTGTTATTCATATTTCCTTATATCATGATAAATGTTTATTATTCATGCAAGAATTTTATGAACCAGAAACTTAGTACATGTGGGAATACATAGATAAAACAGAGTGTCCCTAGTATGCCTCTACTTGACTAGCTCGTTAATCAAAGATGGTTAAGTTTCCTGACCATAGACATGTGTTGTCATTTGATGAATGGGATCACATCATTAGAGAATGATGTGATGGACAAGACCCATCCGTTAGCTTAGCATAATGATCGTTAATTTTTATTGCTATTGCTTTCTTCATGACTTATACATATTCCTCTGACTATGAGATTATGCAACTCCCAAATACCGGAGGTACCCCTTGTGTGCTATCAAATGTCACAACGTAACTGGGTGATTATAAAGATGCTCTACGGGTGTCTCTGAAGGTGTTTGTTGGGTTGGCATAGATCGAGATTAGGATTTGTCACCCGATTATCGGAGAGGTATCTCTGGGCCCTCTTGGTAATGCACATCATAATAAGCCTTGCAAGCAATGTGACTAACGAGTTAGTTGTGGGATGATGCTTTAAGGAACGAGTAAAGGGACTTTCCAATAACGAGATTGAACTAGGTATGAGGATACCGACGATCGAATCTCGGGCAAGTAACATATCGATGACAAAGGGAATAACGTATGTTGTTATTGCGGTTTGACCGATAAAGATCTTCGTAGAATATGTAGGAACCAATATGAGCATCCAGGTACCGCTATTGGTTATTGACCGGAGATGTGTCTCGGTCATGTCTACATAGTTCTCGAACCCGTAGGGTCCGCACGCTTAACGTTTGATGATGATTTTTATTATGAGTTATGTGTTTTTCATGACCAAAGTTTGTTCAGAGTCCCGGATGAGATCACGGACATGATGAGGAGTCTCGAAATGGTCGAGAGGTAAGATTGATATATTGGAAGGTAGTATTCAGACACCGGAAGGGTTCCGGAGTGTATCGGGTACATATTGGAGTACCGGAGGGGTTACTGGAACCCCCACCCCCCCCCCGGTGGAAGATATCGGCCATATGGGCCATAGGAGGGAGGCGAACCAGCCCACAAGGGGCTGGTGCGCCCCCCACAAGGGAGGAGGCCGAATTGGTTTAGGGAAGGGGGCACCACCCCCCTTTTCCTTCTCCTACTCCTCCTCCCTTTTCCCTCCGGTGAAGAAAGGAAAAGGGGGGGCGAATCCTACTAGGACTATGAGTCCTAGTAGGACTTCCCCCATGGCGCGCCCCTCTTGATCATCCACCCCCTCCTCCCCTCCTTTATATATGGGGGCGGGGGGCACCCCAAAGACACATCAATTGTTCTCTTAGCCATGTGCAGTGCCCCCCTCCACAGTTTACTCCTTCGGTCATAGAGTCGTAGTGATTAGGCGAAGCCCTGCGCAGATCACATCACCATCATCGTCACCATGCCGTCGTGCTGATGAAATTCTCCCTCGACCCTCTGCTGGATCAAGAGTTCGAGGGACATCATCGAGCTGAATGTGTGCTGAACTCAGAGGTGTCGTACGTTGATCGGTTGGATTGCAAAGAGGTTCGACTAGATCAACCACCTTAACCTAACGCTTCCACTTTCGGTCTACGGGGGTACGTGGACACACTCTCCCCCTCTCGTTGTTATGCATCTCCTAGATAGATCTTGTGCGATCGTAGTAATTTTTTGAAATTGCATGCTACATTCCCCAACAATTATTGCATTACATTGATTGTGTTACCTCTTGTTTGTCCGTGTTTGTCCCCTCTCAGTAGACGTTGTTCCGACGATGTGATCAATGACACTGGTGAAGACACAATACTATCTTCAGAAGTGCTAGGCAAGCAACCCCCATTGAACATTCCGATACAATCCCACTCTCTCGCTCTTGCTCTCTTTTACTGCATTAGGACAACAATGCTTCAACTGTTACATGCTGTAGTAGTTGAACCCCCTTTCCTCTACATGACCTGTCTTCGAGACAGTAAATAGTTGAAACCCGCTAGCATGAGTAGGATTTGTTTGAGCCATGATGTGCCTACTCATTCATGCTTGCTTGTCATGTCTGTGATGCTTAGATTAGTGTCATGTCAGATTCATCTAGGATGGATTGGAATGGTGTGAACATGTCCTACTGTTTGAGAGCTAAGGGTGTGAACATGAGTTGGTAAAGGTAGCGATGAGAGGCCATGTAGGACTACATGGTGGGTTGTATTATTGGGACCGTCCTCAGGAACTGAGTTCTGTGTTTGTGATCTAAGACAGTTACTACCACACATTGGGCTCCGGGCACTCCAAGATCACTCGACTTATTAATCGCCTCGATCTCTGTCTAGGAGTTGCAACTAGTTTCTGGTGTTTGTAGGTAGTGCTAGTAGTCGACCAAGGGGCACCCGGTACAGGTGGGCTTGAGACACACTAGGTGCAGTGGCACGGTGTACCAAGTGGTACCCGGATGGTGGGCTTGGTACCCTGCTCACATTGTTTGGGGCCGTGATGGAAATCTCGACTAGACTCCCTTGCAGATGGAACCCGAATAGGCGATAAACCTGGACTAGAGTCTTGCACGGTTAGTCAGGTCGTGGCCGACACCCTCGCCAGGCTTCCGCTTGAAGGTTGCCGAGATACATGACGTGTACATGGCGGTAAGTGGCAAGAGCGTGTGTGAAGAAGTACACCCCTGCAGGGTTAACATGATCTATTCGAATAGCCGCGTCTGCAGTAAAGGACTACTGGGTTGCTTATGCAGTTCATATACAAGTGAAACTGGATACTCTAAAATGCGCAAGATAAGGGTCAGTTCTATGCATGGCCTTCTCGTAGGGAGACAGGAACAGATCCATAGTGGTGTATTGATATGGTGAATATGTGGACTCGTGTGAGCCACCTCAAAAGAGTTACCAGCAGTCTAGTATAGGATAGCCGCTGAGTCAAAGCTGGCTTGCTGTAGTTAAACTCTAGCACCCCCTTTGTTGATACTGATGCATATGTAGCTAGTTCTGATGTAAATCTTGCTGGGTCCTGCTACCTCTTTTAGCACTGGGTTGGTTTTCCCCGAAGAGGAAGGGATGATGCAGCAGAGTAGCGTAAGTATTTCCCTCAGTTTTTGAGAACCAAGGTATCAATCCAGTAGGAGGCTACGCGCGAGTCCCTCGTACCTACACAAAACAAATAAATCCTCACAACCAACGCAAATAGGGGTTGTCAATCCCTATAGGGCCACTTACGAGAGTGAGATCTAATAGATATGATAAGATAATATTTTTGTTATTTTTATGATAAAGATGCAAAGTAAAGTAAAGGCAAAGTAAATAGCAAAGAAAATAACTAAGTAGTAGGAGATTAATATGATAAAGATAGACCCGGGGGCCATAGGTTTCACTAGTGGCTTCTCTCGAGAGCATAAGTATTCTACGGTGGGTGAACAAATTACTGTTGAGCTATTGACAGAATTGAGCATAGTTATGAGAATATTTAGGTATGATCATGTATATAGGCATCACGTCCGAGACAAGTAGACCGACTCCTGCCTGCATCTACTACTATTACTCCACTCATCGACTGCTATCCAGCATGCATCTAGAGTATTAAGTTAAAAACAGAGTAACGCCTTAAGCAAGATGACATGATGTAGAGGGATAGACTCATGCAATATGAAGAAAACCCCAGCTTGTTATCCTCGATGGCAACAATACAATACGTGCCTTGCTGCCCTTACTATCACCGGGAAAGGACACCGCAAGATTGAACCCAAAGCTAAGCACTTCTCCCATTGCAAGAAAGATCAATCTAGTAGGACAAACCAAACTGATAATTCGAAGAGACTTGCAAAGATAACCAATCATACATAAAATAATTCAGAGAAGATTCAAATATTATTCATAGATAGACTTGATCATAAACCCACAATTCATCGGTCTCAACAAACACACCGCAAAAAGAAGATTACATCGAATAGATCTCCACAAGAGAGGGGGAGAACATTGTATTGAGATCCAAAAAGAGAGAAGAAGCCATCTAGCTACTAACTATGGACCGTAGGTCTGAAGTAAACTACTCACACTTCATCGGAGGGGCTATGGTGTTGATGTAGAAGCCCTCCGTGATCGATGCCCCTCCGGCGGAGCTCCGAAACAGGCCCCAAGATGGGATCTCGTGGATACAGATAGTTACAGTAGTGGAATTAGGGTTTTGGCTCCTGTTCTGATCTTTTGGGGTACGTGGATATATATAGGAGGAAGAAGTACGTTGGTGGAGCAACAGGGGGCCCACGAGGGTGGAGGGCGCGCTTGGGGGGGGGGGGGGCAGGCGCACCCCCCTACCTCGTGGCCTCTGTTAGTTGGCTTGACGTAGGGTCCAAGTCTCCTGAGTTGTATTCGATAAGAAAATCAAGTTCCCGAAGGTTTCATTCCGTTTGGACTCTGTTTGATATTCCTTTTCTTCGAAACCCTAAAACAGGCAAAAAAACAGCAATTCTGGGCTGGGCCTCCTGTTAATAGGTTAGTCCCAAAAATAATATAAAAGTGGATAATAAAGCCCAATAATGTCCAAAACAGTAGATAATATAGCATGGAGCAATCAAAAATTATAGATACGTTGGAGACGTATCAGGTCCATTTGTACTCACGTTTGCTTAATTTATGTTTTTGAAGAGAGACTTCAGTCTCACTAGTAGTTCTACGTGGACTTCGACGTTTAGCTTGTTACCTCAGCTACGATCTTGTACCCTTGGTAGGGTCTTGTAGATAGTCAGGCTTCTCAACCTTTCTCATTTGTAGTTGTATGTACTTAGACATGTTATGCTTCAGTTGCCTATAAGCTATGTATGTTGGGTCATGTGAACCATGATTGTAATTCTTACTATGTATGACTCTTTAGAGCCTTCTGAATAAATACTTTGATTCGTAGAGTTTTGTTGTAATGCCATGTTGTATTTGCACATATCGAGCATATTGTGTGTATGATTTTGAAATGCTTGGTATGTGTGGGATCCGACAATATAGTTGTTTATTCTTGGTAGCTCTCTTATGGGGAAATGTCTCCTAGTGCTTCTACTGAGCCATGGTAGCTTGCTACTGCTCTGGAACACATGGGATGATCAGCATGTGTCCTTCTTTGCTCCTGTGTCTGTCTCTTTGGGGAAATGTCACGCGTTGTTCCTTTAAGTCCTTGAAGCTTGCTACGACTTGGGTTCATACACTGATGACCGACACATGCATTGCTGGGTCATGTATGCATGTCCCTGTAAGTTAGTGCCACCTTGGGTTTATGACTAGTCATGTCGGCCCGGGTTCTCTGTTATATGGATGCTCGTGACACTATCATATACGTGAGCCAAAAGGCGCAAATGGTCCTGGGCCAGGTAAGGTGGCACCCTTGGATATAATGTGCGTGAGGCCACAAACCGATATGATGTGTTACATGCTAGATCAGTGTGACTTAGGATCGGGATCCTGACAGCTTTGGTATCAGAACCTGACTGCCTGTAGGATTACCAAGCCAAACTGGTCGAAGTCGTGTCTAGAAATGCTTTAGTTATATAAGGGAATTGGTTGTGGAAGGGAATGTAAGGCTCTTTTTACTCCTTTACCTTATGTCCTTCTGATCTGAATCACCCTCTTATTTCCTACTGGGATTAAGAACTAGGCTTCTCATCTTTCTATCAGGATCACATGTTACTAATCTGTAGACTAATAGGATTTATGGTTTCAAGCCTCAGTTCAGTTCCTACTACTTCGTGTGTTGACAGTTGGTCTCTGAACCTTGATATAGTCATGTTCAGTGGTTATACCACCATTTTGTAGGATGTCTCGAATTTTTTTTGAGCATTTACAATCGTTATGATGTCCGAGTCATCCCAGTTTCTAAATAGTCTGATGCATTTGCAAATCTTTCCTCCCTGATTCTGATGTCTTTTTAGGCCAGGTTAACCACACTAAATCGGTAAGCGAGGTACTCCATTGCCTCAACATATATGTTGAAGCTATTATTATGACACTAGGGCATCCTAGAGAACCACCAAGTAATCTAGCAATGCTTTATATTCCTAGTGTGATGATTCTGGCCACCATTCCCGAAAGAATCTTGTGATGTTATTTAGTTAGTAGGAATTCCATTTCTGGGATCTTGGACCCAAGATTCATTCTACTTGCTTCCTGTTGATAGTGTTTGCTCGTTCCTTTAGGATATTAGTAACCTTGTGATAGTCTTCGAGGTCCGTGGTATATTGTTCTTCCAATACCATGAACCAATATTGCAGAAGTTCTTTTTGAACCAACAGATCACAACAAGAGTGCTCATGATGAGTTCTCGATGCAATATTGTGAACCTGCCAGTCCTACCTTTCTGCATGGGTTATCAAGAAGAAATATGTTGAACTTCTTCAACATGCTAATCTATGCATCCACAACTAAGAAAATTATATGTTCCTTGAGTTGTCCATCTTCAGTCATATTTCGGCCATTGTCTATCAGTTGATAGTCGGGATTAATGGTGCATTTGTGTCATCGATGCATGTTATTCTTGTAGTCTGTCAAGCCATTCTATTTTGGAATGACTAGGAGAAACGAACTCTAGTACCTTATCCATTTCTAGGATTGGGTCAAAGTAGTTATGTTCCGCAGATCAATTGCTAATCCAGCTTTTGTTCTGTTCTACCCTGGAGTATTACCCCCTTTATTTCAGGACTGTCATGACAATTGCACCACCTCTTATGAATTCTTGATATAGTGATACCTCTCACCATCATTATTCATTCCTCGTTGTAACGCCCAAGATGTGGCTATATCTCCCACGTGTCGAGGCATGACTTAGAGGCATAACCACATTTTGGTCTTGTCGCAATAAGGGTCATCTTCACACAATCCCATGTAATGGACCGCCACATTACACAATGATCAAAAATTTCATACATCATTCAGAGTACACACATAGTCCGACTATGGACGGAACCAAATGAAAAGAAGACAACCCCAAATGCTAAATCCCGATCGTCCCAACTGGGCACCACTACTGATCATCCAAAAATGAAACATAGTAACGGCCAAGGTCTTCGTCGAACTCCCACTTGAGGTCGGTGGCATCACCTGCAATGGTATCGTCGGCACCTGCAACTGTTTTGGTAGTATATATGTGAGTCACAAAGACTGAGCAATCTCAAAACCCGCGAGATCAAGACTATTTAAGCTTATGGGTAGTCTGTGGTTATGAGGTGGAGTTGCAGCAAGCGCTAAGAAAATATGGTGGCTAACATACGAGTACAAGAGTAAGATGAGAAACTATGCAATGGTCGTAAACTAGAAGTGATCCTGAACTACTTACGTTCATACATAACCCAACCATGTTCACTTCAAGGACTCCGCCGAAAAGAGACCATCATGGATACACACGTGGTTGGCGCATTTTAATTAAGTCAAGTGTCAGGTTCTCTACAACCGGATATTAACAAATTCCCATCTACCACATAACCGCGGGCACGACTCTCGAAAGTTTATACCCTGCAGGGGTGTCCCAACTTAGCCCATCACAAGCTCTCACGATCAACGAAGGATAATGGTAAAACAAGACCAGCAAGACCGCCCGAATGTGCCGACAAATCCCGATAGGAGCTGCACATATCTCGTACTCAGGGCACACTGGATGGGACAAGCTACAACTAAACCAACCCTCGAGTTTCCCCGATGTGGCCCCACAGGTTGCCCGGTTCGGACCAACACTCAGAGGAGCACTGGCCTGGGGGGTTGATTTATAAAATCCTCGGGTTAATTACTCCTTAGGCAAAATTTTAGTTGTTATTAGGCAAATGGTAAAACCAAGGTTGGGCCTTGCTGGAGGGGTTTTATTCAAAGCGAACTGTCAAGGGGGTCCCATAACCCCAACCACGTAAGGAATGCAAAATCAAGGAACATAACACAGGTATGACGGAAACTAGGGCGGGTGGAACAAAACACCGATCAAAAGGCCAAGCGTTCCACCATTTGCCAAGTATATAGATGCATTAATTAAACAAGAGATATTGTGATATCCCAACATAAACCATGTTCCCACATGGAACAACCTGCAAGGCACCTGCAACTAGCAACGCCATAAGAGGGGCTAAGCAAAAGCAGTAACATAGCCAAACAACGGTTTGCTAGGAAGGTGGGTGAGAGGCTTGACATGGCTATATGGGAGGCATGATAAACAAGTGGTAGGTAGCGTGACATAGCGATACAACGAACAACTAGCAAGCAAAGATACAAGTGATATCAGGGGTAATGACCATCTTGCCTACGAAGTTCTCAGGGTTGTCGAAAGCTTGCTCCTCGTAAACGTACTCAACAGGATCCCCATTCACAAACTCGTCTCCCAGCTCTACCCAAAGCAAGAACACAAGGAACAGAACAACAATCAATCACGATGCAATGCACAAGCAACATGATGCAAGACATGGCATGGAATGCAAGATAGAATGTGCAATGCACATGGGTACTTCGGAAGGAAAAAGATGATGATGACATCAACTTGGCAAACCAAGCATGCCACTGGAAAGATGGAGTGATTTCGGTGGAAATCGATATAAGGATCACCGGAAATGGATGCACGGTTTGCAAATGACGAGCAGAACAAGAACGATGCAAAACTGCGCTTAATAGTATCATAGCACTTAAGATGCAACAAGAAACTATGCTACAGCACTCCAACATAGCAACAAAGCACATGGCAGTAAAGTACAAGTGAATCTCTACAAATCATGAACACTAAGCTCTTGCCAGAACTCACTAGAGCAAGCCTAAAATAGCATGGCAAAAATGCAAATGACAATCGGGTTACAGACTTGTTTAGAGCTAGCAAACAACATGCTGCAGGATCATATCATGGCAAACAAGGGCATGGCATGCTACTACTAAAGGCAATGAACAAAACTCCCTTACTGAACTTGAGCCAAAGATGCACGAAAAAGATGGTAGCATCAATGCAAACATGGCAAGTGATATGAACAGATTCAGACTTAGTAGAAAACATGGCATGGAAGAAATAGATTCATGATAGCAACTTTGCAAGCTCATGCCACTCACCACAAAGCATTTCATGGCATCATAAGGTAACCTACAATAAGAAGACACATTTATGAATCTAAAAATGGCAAGAGAAAGTTCATAGGGTGCATGGATCACTAGTAAAACACATGGAAAAAATGCACTTCCTGTAAACCAACTAGCAATAACAATATTTAGCAAAAGTAAAGCATGGTAATGGCAAGCTATAATACCCCATAATTACAACCAAAGAAATAATGGATAGAGCATAACCATATCTTCCAAACATCCTTACTGAACTTCATAAAATATGCATGGATCTACTTGTGGCAACAAGTCAACATAGCAACACAATGTAGCAGGAAAATACTTAGGAGAAATACTAAGTGTCTGAAATTAGCAACATCATATAGCCAACTTTGCATGCTTGTGCTAGTCACCACAGAGCTCATAAAAATACAAGTCTTGCACCACAAGAAATATGGCATGAAGGTGCTCCTAAAACATGTAGACATGATGCTCAAAGGATGCACACACAAAATGCTATGAAAATGAGAAATCAGCAAGTTATGATGGTTTCCAGCAGACAACATCATATAGCACTTTTGCAATGAATATTAGAGCATCCATATGGACAATGACATTCATGCAAATGACACTAACATGAAGAGCATCAAGAGACGAACATTTCGATATATCATATGCGCAAATCAGAGCTACGAGCATGGAGATATGAATGGTCAAACATGGGCACATGAGATAGAGATATTTCGGGACTTGGAGGAATTTAACCCCACGAGATCTAGGGTCCCTCGGCACGCGAACCGAGGCGGCGATAGATATCGCCAGAGTTGAGGGAGGCGGCGGCCGGAGCTTGAGGGAGAGGTGCTCCGGCGAGGGGGATCGACGGAGGCGGTCGCCGGTGAGATGGGGTCCGCGCGGGGAAGTCCGGGCGGCGAGGTAGGCGATGCGGGCGGTGACGCGCGTGGTCGGCACGGCTCCGGCGATCGGCGGCGTGGAGGGACGGCGAAGTCCGGGCGGTGACCGGCGACGAGGTAGGCGGCGGCAGCATCGGGGCGCACATGAGGGCCCCGTGCGGGCCTGGCGGGCCGGTGGCGGTGGGAGTGGGCGGAGGCCACTTGGCGCACTACGATTGGTGCGGGCGGTGGCGGCGGACGCGTCCGGTGAGCACAGACGTGTCCGGCGGGGCGGGGGTGGTGGTGGCTAGGGTTTGATCTGCAAATTTCGGGGGAGAGGGTCTATTTATAGGTAGGGGGCTAGGAGAGTCCAAATGAGGTACCGTTTTCACCCACACGATCGTGATCCAACGACGCATAGTATGGAGGGGGTTTGGATAGGCTAGTGGGATGTTGTAGAGGGGTGTTGGGCTGCAAAAAGAGAGGGGTTTTTGTGGTTACCCGGTTAGCCGTTGGGGCATCAAACTACCTCCAAATGGAATGAACTTTGACAGGCGGCCTACCGGTCATGTACCAAGGCCACTCGACAAATCTTGGCCCATTCCGAGAACGTTTTTCTAATGCTCACGAAACAAGATCTGAGAGGTGCAATGGGTGCATGTGGGAGTGTCGGATTCCGAAACGGACTACGGGGAAAATGACCGGATGCATGAGACGAACACGAATGCAAATGAGATGCACATGATGACATGAGATGAACTGCATGACATGAACAAAATGCAAAAATGAGGGGAAAACCCAACCACGAAGGAAATAACATATAACATAGCCGGAAATGGCAAGAGTTGGAGTTACAATTATGGAATGTTACATCTGGGGCGTTACACTCGGTCTACGTGTTGTTGTGACCGGAATGCCGACAAGTGAACCATGATGTGTGAAATGAATACTCCTAGCAACCCCGTTGCTTGGTAGTTAATGGACGATAATCTCATTTTTAGTGTGTTGGTTACTGAATCACCATCCTAAGATTGATTGTGCTACCTAGTCCTTATTTCTGGTGCACTCTATGATCAATGAGTTAGGATTGTCTCAATCCCTCGCTCTTTTGATCATATCATCTTGCCCTGAAAAGCGAGACTGTTCTCGAGCTTAGTAATATATAGGTGGTTCGCGATTTTCCGAATATCTTCTCGGAAGTATCACCAGGTTGACCCCTGACCGTTATGTTGAGCTCGTGATCAAGTTGGTTTATCCCTCTAGACCACCCTTTCTCCCAGATTTTGTGTTGGATACCCTGAACTAGTTGGGTGAGCTAAACAACAACTTGGAGAGTTGGAAGATGGAAGCTTGTCTGACTTAGTTCATCACTAAGGGATATCTTTTTTTGTGTGTGTGTGTTCTAGAAAGATGATATCCTCATTGATTAATCCTCGTGATCAGTTGCCGACGCTATTGTCTTATCCAATCTTTGATTTGAGCATGGGCTATCATCAAATCAAATCAGAACCAACGATGTTCGTAATGTTGTCTTACTCGTGGTTGTTTCCTCGAGCATATACCATTTTATCCTTTGGGTCTGACCAATGCTATCGCCTTATTCACAGAATTGTGCTATTCCATTTTTTATGGAAACCTGGATGAATTTTGGTTGAGCCCATCGACAACATCCTTATCTTCTCCATGATTTTTTTGAACATTAAGCTAGTGTTGGAAACTTATGAAAGCATTTCTTCATGCTAGCTCATCAAGCATATGTTTGGATGAAAGAAGTGACTTCCTCTAATTGATGTGTATTTGGTGTAAGTTGTCGCCGTGACTTCGAGAAAGTTTGTTTGCTTCTTTTGGAATCATCCCAAGTCAGTCATACATGCGTGAAGTATTTTATGGTTTTATAGGTTTGGCCACCTCCATTCCATATGTAATTCCTAGCACACCAAGCCACTGACTGATTTGGTCAAGGAAAAGGAGTTAAATGCTAATCCATGGTAATGCACAAGACTTCGATATCTTGGTGATGGTTCCCCACTTGAACTCAGTAGTGTTTTGTTGGAAGACTACCATGTGGTCATGCTTGTCTGGGATAGCGTGTTCACATGTGTGTAGCAGAACCATCTCATGTTTTGGAGCTTGCTATTGTAGTTCATTTCCCAAGAATCTCGCAACATCGTCTCGTTGATTTGTGTTGCAAACCTTCTTTTCCATACATGCCGTCTAAAATATCCCATTACCAACTAGATCTGAATCTCAGGCAGATATGATGGTTGGAAAACTCCCAACATTCGCAGTTTGTCCCCAGCTTGCACCCGCCATTGTGACATTCTACTACGGTCTACCTTCCCGGTAATTACTGCTCAGGATTACCTTCAAAAGTGGGCTTACCATGGGTCCCGTCCATTTCCGATGATAAGAAAAAATCATCCACTGCGTTGTCTTCAACAATGTAGTCCACATCATCCATTTTAGTATGAGTATGCCATTCTTCCGAACTCCTTCAAACGGTCGATTGAGATTTGCCTTAGGCTAGTATAGAGAATTGCAATGATCTAGATATCAAAAGTAATTATTTTTGCTACTTAAGGGAATAATTCTACGAGTCACCCTCCCTAAGGTGCCCCATTATGGAATCATGGCAATTAACTCCTCGCTACTTTGACACATACTCACCATATACTTAAGCGTGGAATTGTTGCCTGCCAAATTGAACCTTCGTCGTCTGTTACTTCCACCCCTCTTGAAGTGTGTTTTCTGTCTCAGCTCAAGAGACATTTCAACGTCTCATTCCATGGGTTGATCTTGAATTGCTCAATCTTTGAGAAGATGGACTCTAGTAGAGTTGCTTTCTATCGTCATCATGTTGAATGAAGTTCTCGAAGGCAAAGATGTCAAGATGAAGATGGGGCAGTTGGATCCTAAAGATTGTGATAGCTTTGTGACCCCCTTTCCTCTTACCTCACGTCTTGTATCTCAGGACGAGATTCTTGTTTAGTGGGGGTGAGTTGTCACAGCCCTAGCTTAGCCTTTCCTTGTCATTGATATGCATCCATGCATCATGTTTAAATTATTTGAAAATTGAAATGGGGATCAACAAACCCTAGCACCCCCCTGAAAATACCAAGATCAACTGAAAATGATTTCAATTAACCCAAAATGCCCTTCACAAAAGTCCATACCCTATGCCAAAAATGGTGCACATACTTCTAGGACATTTCTAGATTTTTGAATTAACTCATATTGTATTTGAATTGGAGCTACTAATTCTTATAAAATATTTGGTAGCTCCAAATATTCTGAAACTTTCTGAGGGCCTCTGAAGCAATTCAGTTACCGCCCACAAATATTTTTAGGATCTATAAAATTGATTTGGTTTTAAAACTAAATCAGAAACGAACTGCAAAAAATAGAAAAAGAGAAGCGAAATAGAAACTAGAGAGAGAAACCCACCTGGGCCTTACCTGTAGCTAGCCCAGCTGGTTGCCAAGCCCACCAGGGGCTCCCTCGTCATCTTCCACCTCGCGCCAGTAGGCGAGGGCGCGTACCCGCGGCATGCCTGCAAGAGCGAGGCCACCTCCTGCCTGCTTGCTCGCTGCTGGAGACGGCCCCTAGGGCCACGACACCCATGACCCCCTCCCACTCCCCCTCGAGCTCATTCGCCTCCTCTACTCCTTCCCCTCTCTGTGTTCATGGGCGCCCGAGAACGCCGACGAGCACCACCGCAGCCACCGGCTACGACACGCCTCGCTGACGCGCCAGTATGCCCCGCTGTTTCATCCTCCACCTCATCACCGAGCCAAGCATCGCTGGATGCCCCGCATCGCCGTCCTTGCTATCGTCTTCGAGCTTCCGCACCGGCGCTCGATTCCGTCAATTCACAGTAACCCGACCGTCCCCGACCTCGACGACCACGCCGTCGGATATGCTGTGAGCCCCTAGTCATTTCCCCCCTAATTCCGCCATCAATACCCTCCTCTGACCCCCGCTAGCTAACGTGCCCGAGAGCCCTGCCGCCGGCTATCTTCACCTCCATGGCTAGAGCAACCACACGCCGCACCTGAGCACATAGGCGTGCTCAGTGCCTCCCCAGGAAGCCGCAGACCACACCAACTCGACCTGAGACGCGCCGTAGCACCTAACTCGGTGATGCCCGAGCTCCGGCCGCCGCATACCTCACCGCCGGCTCTATTTCCGGCCACTTCAGGTCGCACCGCTTGCACCATTGGATGTGCACGAGCACCTGGAACCCATAGAGCCTCTCCACGCGGCGTTTGGTCGCCGGAGGGCGAAACCCGTAGTCCTCCGCTGTCGCGGCACCTCGCCGGTGGCCTAACTCTGGCTAAAGTCAGTTAGCACTAATGACCATGCTAATCCCCCGCTAGTCACTCACATATGGGCACTACGCCCTTAATTAACCACAGTTAATTCCTGTTTAGTTTAATTTAATCACAGTGGCCCCACATGTCAGTGTTGACCTTGCTGACATGGCCCTTGACCGACCTCACGTGTCAGCGACCCTAACCAGCCCTGGGTCACTGACCAATGGGTCCCACCGGTCAGGTTTTACCTGGCCGACCCAGTTGACTTGCTGACGTCACACTGACGCTATGCTGACACAATAAGTCATTTTCTGGATTTAGTTTAACTTAAATAACTAGGAAAATTCCAGAAAATGTTTAAAACTTCTAAAAATCAGAGAAAATAATATATAGCTCAGAAGAAAATAATTTATATATGAAAAATTATCAGAAAAATTCAATCTCTGCATTTGTACCATTATCATGCATGTTAGAACAATATTTCGCTACTGTTTAGGACAAATAACATGAATGAAATTTAAATAACCACAAATGGAGTTTGAATTTGAACCTTTGGTTCAAAACAACTTCATCCAATCTGGTTGCTAGTTGCATTAGCTCAACCAACAGCATATTGCCATGTCATGATCACGCATCATATCGTTGCATTGCATTGATTGTGTTCCCTCTTGTTTGTCGGTGTTTGTCCCCTCTCAGTTAGACGTTGTTCCGACGATGTGATCGATGACACTGATGAAGACACAATACTATCTTCAGAAGTGCCAGGCAAGCAACCCCCATTGAACATTCTGATACAATCCCACTCTCTCGCTCTTGCTCTCTTTTACTGCATTAGGACAACAACACTTCAACTGTTACATGTTGCGGTAGTTGAACCCCCTTTCCTTTGCATGACCTGTCTTTGCCACAGTAAATAGTTGAAACCCACTAGCATGAGTAGGAGTTGTTTGAGCCATCATATGCCTACTCATTCATGCTTGCTTGTTATGCCTGCTATGCTTAGAGTTGTGTCAGGTCTGATTCATATGGGATGGTTTGGCATGGTGTGAACATTTCCTACTGTTGGTTGTCTCATTGGGACCCTCCTCAGGAACTAAGTTCTGTGTTTGTGATCCAAGACAGTTACTACCACACATTGGGCTCCGGGCACTCCAAGCTCTCTCGACTTATTAATCGCCTCAATCTCTGTCTAGGAGTTGCAACTAGTTTCTGGTGTTTGTAGGTAGTGCTAGTAGTCTACCAAGCGGCACCCGGTACATGTGAGCTTAGGACAGACTAGGTGCAGTGTCATGGTGTACCAAGTGGCACCCGGATAGTGGGCTTGGGAACCCTGCTCACATCGTTTGGGGCCGTGATGGAAACCTCGGCCAGACTCCCTTGCGGATGGAATCCGAATAGGCAATAAACCTGGACTAGTGTCTTGTTTGGCCGACACCCTCATCGGGCTTCCGCTTGAAGGTTGTCGAGATACATAACATTTACATGGCGGTAAGTGGCGAGAGCGTGTGTGAAAAAGTACACCCCTGCAGGGTTAACATGATCTATTCGAATAGTCGCGTCCCCGGTAAAGGACTATTGGGTTGCTTATGCAGTTCATTGACAACTGAAAGTGGATACTCTAAAATGCGCAAGATAAGCGTGAGTGCTATGGATGGCCTTCTCGTAGGGAGACGGGAGCAGATCCATAGTGGTGTATTGATATGGTGAATATGTGGACTCATGTGCGCCACCTCAAAAGAGTTACCAGCTGGCTTGCTACAGTTTGTCGGTGCAACAAACCCTGGGTCTGTTGACCAACTGTGCATAGGCACAAGATCAAGATTGAGGCACCAGCTTTAGTCAGAGATTGGAAAACCAAGAGATTTGAAGAACGAACATGCAACTTAGAAGGACCAAGATTGACCCTAAAGAGTAGTATATCGGCAAGGGGCGAGGCCACCACCAGAAGCAAGCAACCGAGGCTCCCCGGCAGGGCCTGCCGGGGCTCGCGGGGGTAGAACTGCCCCACCAACCACTGAATTACGACTCACGTCGTCAATCAGTGCGGTGTCAAGCCGCAAGATGATTAAGTGGTAACCATTTGCCACATGGTAGCCATTTTGTAACAGCCCCAAAATTGGGTTATCAATTTTTGTGCTGTTATTCCTTCCTGGCACTCATGTTTGCTGGATGACTCTGACAATTCGTGTCATTTTCAACCTTTCCAAAAAACCTTGCTCATGTATTTGTCAGTGGGCAAGCCCTCATCTACATCATCTCAACCCTCTCAGACCCTAATTTCAATTTTTTGGGATTTGGATATCTCCTTTGTGCTTACAAGGGAGCCATCATTTTTCTTGATATGTTGATCCTCCCAATTGTTCCCAGAGATCCTCCCATCTTTCTGAAACTTGGATATGCAAAAATATTGCTAAGTCCAATGCAATATTTTTGAATTGTGATTTATTCCTTTTCTTGCCTTTCTGAGGAATAAAATCTGAAGGCATAGGTAGCCATCTCCTAAATTCATGAGAATTGGTTGAGTTGATATTTGTGCCTAACCCAAACTCTCGCAAGTATATTGGCCATAATTAAATAAGGAAAATTGCCTTTTCCTATTTAATGCTAATATTGCATTTCTGCCATTTTCTAAAGGAACTACCATTTTTCTAGCAGGGAAATTTCCCACATAAATTGTGGAGCTTGTCCTTGCTATAGAATCACTAGTTCCATCCTTATCTCATGTTCCTCAGATCAAAAACTGGGCACATAATCCAATGCAAGTGTCTACCTTCTCTAAAATTTTGCAAAGGAAGCGCTTTATTCCTAACTCCAATTGAGCCGCAATTTGGCAGGGTGATTAACATGGATAAATAACCCATGGACGACAAATATGAGCTCAATCCATTCATCATAGCTCCCTGTGCAATTTTTCAAAATTTCGGACCAGAACACAACTTTGTGAAGGATGTACCTTCATAGAGTTTCCAAATGGGATGAAACTTGTCCATCCTCTCAAGTATCTCAAATCATTAGCCTCCACCTAAATTCAGTTCATTTCATTGAACTATGTTAGCACAGGAGAAATTCTTGGTTTCTGTCCAATTTTTCAGCTTGTGAAGCAAGTGTACTTTATCTTGCTCCATTATAGCTGAAACTTGTTCCATACCTTCTACTATCCATATTATCTCTCTCCACAAGATTTTGTCTCATTTCAATTAGCCATTTGCCTTGAGGAATTTTCTCAAGTTTCTGGACAGATGAGATGTTTGTGAAACAAGTACCATGTTGGCAAGTCCATTTGGTATGAAAGTTTTACAACATCATGGTATTTCCAAATAATCATGCTTGGCCAAGTTTTAGCCCAATCCATCACTCCTAGTGAGTGCTTCTTCCTGATTAAGTTTCTGGGTCAGATTTGGTAGTTGTAGAGCAACTATGGTAAATACTTGACCAAATGACCTCAAAATTACCAGGACCGTAGTCCTTTCCACCCTAAGCCTCTCACACATCAATTTTACCTTTTACCCTCTCTGGTTTACTCTCTAGAGTGTGGCCAAGTTTGCAGCAGTGAACTTGTGGAGCTCGGTTTACTCTACTCCTTGTGTCTTTGCTCGTTTCTTTACCATGGTAACACTATCTCTTCAAAGTACTACGCAGTATGCATGAGATTACATCAATAAAAACTCCAGAGCATGCTTTGTCCATGGTGACCACGGGCAATGCCAGCCAAAACGATGGTCTAGCCACTGTTCGAGTCGGCATCGCTGCCCCGACCGGCTCTGGTCTCGCCATCGATGCCCAACAGCTCCCCCTCCTCGTCTTCTTCCCCCTGGACCTCTGGCCCCTTCGTTTTCTTCTACGGTGAGCCATGCCAATGACCAAACAGTGAGCGCCCCTGTGCACCGCCGACACGTACCACCTCCTCCCTCTCCTTCCCGAGCTCTCCTCGCGGCTATAAATAGCGCCCCCGAGCTCTCTCGCACTCCACCATCCCTCCCCGAGCCTCCCCTCGAGCCCGGAGCCCCTCTCTGATCTCCATCGCCGCCGTGGCCGCCGCCTCTGTCCATCTCGAATCTGGCGACCTCGTGCTTTCCCCTTCAGCTCCTCCACCACCAGAGCATTCCCCAAGGTCCGGCGAGCCGCCCCGTAGCCTCGGCCTCCCCTCTCCCTCACCGGAGCACCCTATGCACCGGTGGCCGAAGCTCCTCTCCGCCGCGGGCCCTGCAGCCCCTTCTTTGTTTCTCCTCGACGGCAGCGGCTACCACCACTAGATGCGCCTCTTCCTCCTGAGAAGATTGGTAGGTTGCCCATCTTCGATGGTGGCCGGATGCGCTGGCGGTCGCCGTCGGGACGAGCCTACTCCCTCGGCCAGGCGAGCACCGCGCGAGAGGAAGAAGAAGACCGACCAGGCAGGCCCCACCTCCACGCAGGCCCAGCAAGTGAGCGACTTGATGGTTGACCCAGCTTGCTGATCTGGTATAAGTGGAGGCACCCCGCCTTTGATACGTTTTTGTCTCACGAAAGCGTACTTCGCCGTGCCTCACAGAGAAATACGTTTTCGTTTTCTGAAAACGTACTTCCTGTCGCCTTCGGTCAGTAATACGCTTTCCTTTCTCTGAAAACATATTTCCTTTAGTGCGTTTTGTGTTTTAACCAACGAGGGTTTGTCTATGAATATTTTTTTACAGATTAGTCCCTGTCCTCTAAATGGCCATATCTTTGCAATCGTAACTCGGAATGAGGTGATTCCAACGCTCAATTTTTCTGTTCGTCGAGCCCTTTTTGATGGGACCATTTTCTTGATGTTTGCACATTCTAAAAATGACCATTTTGCACTTGCCCATAAACAGCCCCTCCGAGAGAGAACTGTTTTCGGCAATCTTTCCGCGATCGTTTTCCACCTCTTCCCGGAGTATTTGTCGACCCCCAGGCAAGCCAGCCTCTTATCATGAGCTCGGAACTTGCATGTTGACCTTGCTTGCACCTCGTGTATGTGTGTGTAGTTACTAGTGCCCTTATTGTTTTCATCTGCAGTTATTCTGTTATAATCACCATGCATGTTTATGTTTTCATGATATCCTTTGCCCTGCTAATTAGAATGTTAGTATCAATATTGCTTGGAGTTTTAGGACTTATATTTGGATGATTATGCGGATGACATGTTGCCTTTGGATTCTTAGTGGCTAGTATGATTATGTTCATGATGGTATTATGCTTTGGAGTATTACTTTGGATATCATGTTGCCTTTGGATTCTTAGTGGCTATTATAATAGTTATCATGATTGTAAGGCACCGTTGATATGCTAGTACTTGGGATGGTCATGTTCTTTATGCTATAGTTGTTCACCTAAAAAGTTTGGTCATTTATTAAAGCATTTGTATGATGCATGTTCATTGTTGCATCAATGTTCATGATGATGGAGAAGGAAATAAATTGACCTAATAACAACAACCTCCTCAGTCATCGATGGGATCGAGTCATAGTGCCACCAAATCGAACTTTTTCAGTGCAGCCAAATTTTCCCTTTATGGGAAAGCCTTAATGCGATCTATTGTCGTGCCTCTCGGCAGTGCCTCCATGGAGGGAAGGTTATGGGCGCGCGCTACCCTGATCAGGTAGATGGACATAACCTTGTGTGGCCGTTGTTAAGATTTTTGGTACCGGTCCCCGTGAGGGACGTTTTGGCCACGATGATGGTCGTTGTGTCTTTGGTAGACACGGAGCCACCCAGGACTAGCCCAGTGGGGAGTGGGTCGGAGTGGTTGGGAGAGTGTCATGGCATTAGGTCGTTTTCGTCGGAATGCCGTTGGTCCACCCGAATGGGATAACAAGGCCATGGGTTCCGTGGTGTGGGTACAATGTGCTACCTCTGCAGAGTGTTTATAATGTCTATCAATAGCAACACAGTTCGTAGTAGGTCACACTATCAGGTCTTTGTCGAAATGGACGATAAACTTGTAATAATTAAGTAAATTAATGAGATAACCAGAATGTGGTGACTTGGACTATGAGATAGTCGTGAGAAGTCACAGCAATGTTTTGATATGATCACGAGACGAGGTCTCGGTGAGTGTTGGAGACCAAGTGTTGGTCGTGGTTGGGATCGCCGGAAAGATCACCGTTTGGTTGCGAGGCAACCCGTTGGTAAGAGAGTCCAAGGGACTCGGTGCACAAGTTTGGTTGCATTGCATGAGTAATATGATATTTGCATTTAAAGAACTTTGTTAGAACAAAAGATGGATGCATATAGTTAACATGCTATGTCTGCATTGAATCTGATCGGTAGTTTATTTTTCAGCAAAGTGCATGATGCCATGTCATGCTGGGATTGATTATGCCCTGATTGATGATATGCTATGATTTGCTATTGCCATGTTTGGAGCATGTTTGATACGCCATGATAGTATTATGTTAGTAGATGCTATGATGTTGTTCAAGCTTAATTATGTTTAACATGCCATGTTCAGTAATTGATATGAGATAGGTTGTTGCATGCGCTTGGTTCTTGCTTTGTCTTCTGCTTGTTTAGATGTTATATAATTGGTTGTCTTGCAAGTACATTCAATGTACTGACCTGGCGTGTCATGCCAGTTTTTAGGTCATACCCGAAGTGTTCGCTTGACCCGTCGTGCTAGGCCGTCACCTTGCCAGTCCTGTGAGTTGTGGAGCCCAGCCAGAGTTGTTATGCTGCCAAATCAAGACTTCCTCCGCCATTTAAATAAGTTTCCGCTGCCATTTAAATAGCCTTAGGGCTATGCCAGATAATTGTATTCATCAATGATGTACTCTTCTATACATGTATTTGATGAATATTCTTGTACCTGGAATGCTGTATTATGGACCTGTCGTGCGTCAGGTGTTATCCTAGGCTGACGTGCAAAGGCCCCCTGCTCCATGCGGATCGGGGTGCCACGGGACATGGTATTAGAGCAGCCAGGCTGGCATAGGTTACCAAAGTATTAGATCACCGCTACCATTAAACCATAATTACCCTAAGGGATTTGACTCATCCCTGGCATCCGGCATGGCCATTGTTAATCCACAGGTGGCGCAGTCGGGACTGACACATCCTCACCCCACTATCCCCGCCTACTTATCCATGGAGCAAGTAGCAGCCACATCCTTTCTGGTTGGCCGCACCGCTTGCCCTTCGCTATTAAGGGAAAGGGGCTACACCATGCGGGCATGTCCCGCATAGCTGCCTATAAAAGCCCCCTTTCCGCTAGCCGTATCGCTCACTCCTCATTCAGCCATGTCCCTGCAGAGAAGCCTAGCTAGTAACACTCCAGCCAGGTCTAGCACCCACAAAACTACTAAGTTCTACAGCCGCACAAGCGCCGTCAACCATGTTGGCTTTCCACCCCTTCTTGCTGAGATGCTCACCCAAGCCTTTGGCTATAATGCTAGCCCCGACTACCTGGTGTTCCAGTCAACACCCGTTCCTCACCTTCATCTCTATGATGCAAGGGTGCACATCAGCCCCGGTCCCGCAGCAGATGGTCAGCCGTTGATTTTTCAGGGTAGAGCCATGCCTACCACTGATTTGGCCATTCAGGCCGCTACTGTGGAGGCGATCCTATACCTCCGAACCAAGTTTCTGCAAATGGCAGGTCGGTGGGAGTTCTGCTTCTTCCCCATTGCGACAGCATCAGGAATTCAGCCTTCTCCCGCTATCCAAGGGGATCACCCCGCAATCGCTTGCCTGGTGCAATATATCACTGCCCAGGGGATGATGATTTCAAGGATGCTTGCCGAATTCTGAACCTTGGACAATGATGCGATGCGAGTTGTCAAGGAAGCTTACCGTGAGGCTCGTAAATTCGCATCTCAAGTGGTTCAGCCAACGCTATCCGAGCCAGTGCTACCCTCGCAGCCGGTGTTGTGGCCTCGGCCAAACATCATCACCCTCGACAAGACTCTTTTCCGGATCCACCAGCAACATATGCTTGGATCAATTTCAGCGACACCCCCAGTAGCCGAACCCCAACCCATAGTGATCTCGGATGATGAAGATGGAGAGTGGCTCAGTCTTCATCCTCATGGAGAACCCCATCAAAGCAAGCCCTCAGCTTGATCCCAGCCACGCAAGCAGTTGTTTCTGCAAGTGGGCCAGTCTATCAAGTTTGTCCCCGATATGAGGATAGAACCATGTATCCCTGAGTGAGTAGTTTCGTTTAGCGCATAGAGCGCTCGTGCTTTGTTGTATGCTTGCACTGTTGTAACTCGTGTGATGTGTTTTATGTATGCTTTCTTGCTTTTGAATTTTGTGTTTGTTTGTCTCTCTGTCAAGCAGAGATGTGTGATAGGGTTAGCAATGTGTGCTAACAAGATTTTTAATCAGTAAAGCACATACACTAAAAACAACATTGACTCGTCCCGAGTCTTTAATAAGATGTGCACTGGTGTAATTATATATATACCTACTAGCATTAAAGCACCTCGGAATGATTTGTCTGCTGTGCTTTTCATTGCATGATTATTGCCTCTGTCTGTTTGTTAGTCTAGATTACTACATACTACATGCATACCCGGTTCACCCATGAGTACCTTCGGGCAGTACTCTGGGAAATGCAAAGTCACATGTCCCTTTCTATCTGTGCATACCCCGTGTGCCAGATTTTCAAAATCCAGAACCTCGCAGAGGCATTTCCGCCTGGGAATTCCTCGTCTCTAATTCTTTATCCCGATTTCATTTCTGGGGGAACACTACCAACTTTATTTCCCTCGATCCAGTACATCTACCCCGATACAAATTTCAACTCTGATTCTACCTTAACACCCTCTTTTGTGGAGCAATCAATGAAATTTTTCCTCGTATCCCGGTGTGATGCCGAGCTGGCGCAGCCACCTCGTCTGCACCTGGACCCCATCCCCACCATCTTCTGTGCCTTGCGTGGCGCAGGCAAGTCGCCACCCCGCTCCACCGTCACACGCGATTACTCCGTCGGCGCAAAGCGACGGAGGATCAAGCGTGGCGGAGGACCACGCAGTGCACCATCTTCTCCCGCATCTCGAGCACATGCACCAGCCGTGCGTTTTCCCGAGCCTAATCATTCCTGATGAGTATCAGCAGGAGGATCGACGAGCCGATGAGCGTTCCCAGCAGCATCGCGAGGAACAACCGCAGCGCCGCCAAGAACATTTCTTCGCCGAAGGAGCTCGGCTCGATCTCATCCAAACCAAAGAGGTAGTAGAGCGGCATTGTGTTAGTGTGTTGGAGGAGAGCCGCGCTGCCATCTTTTATATCCCAACCCCGGTGTACAGTGAGCGAGGTCCAAGAGAACCTCTCGTCGCTCGATCATCGGCGTCCAGGAGGCGAATCCGCGAGAAGTGCCGACAAGGTGCTGGCCCGCGACGTGAGTGCTCGCTGCACGGCGCCATGCATGCCACGCACTACGGCGCTAGGGTCCTCATCGCCCTAGGAGCTAGATGCGCGTTGCGCCACTCCGCACGCGGAGCAGCGACAAAGAAGAAGCAGCAAGCTGGAGGTAGAAGAAGGAAGCTGCTAGTGGGCCCTGGACCCACATGTCAGTAGGGGAAACCACTGTTCATTGGGTGTATCCAGTATTTTTTCGGGAGTCTGATCTCGAGTGCCCCTAGCGGTGGATATATCCAGGTTTGCCATCTCCATTCCCGGGTGTACCAATTATCGGTGCCCCTATCTCGTTTGAATTCGACAAAAGGGTTAAAATTAACCCCAAGGTTTTCTCCCGGAATGGTTATTATTTCATTTGTGCTATAACCCTAGAAATCTCGAGGACGAGATTATTTTTAAGGGGCGAAGAATTGTAACAGCCCCAAAATTGGGTTATCAATTTTTGTGTTGTTATTCCTTCCTGGCACTCATGTTTCAAAAAAATTCTCCTGAGTTTGCTGGATGACTCTGACAATTCTTGTCATTTTCAACCTTCCCAAAAATCCTTGCTCATGTATTTGTCAGTGGGGAAGCCCTCATCTACATCATCTCAACCCTCTCAAACCCTAATTTCAAATTTTTGGGATTTGGATATCTCCTTTGTGCTTACAAGGGAGCCATCATTTTTCTTGATATGTTGATCCTCCCAATTGTTCCCAGAGATCCTCCCATCTTTCTGAAACTTGGATATGCAAAAATATTGCTAAGTCCCATGCAATATTTTTGAATTGTGATTTATTCCTTTTCTTGCCTTTCTGAGGAATAATATCCAAAGGCATAGCTAGCCATCTCCTAAATTCATGAGAATTTGTGGAGTTGATATTTATGCCTAACCCAATCTCTGGCAAGTATATTGGCCATAATTAAATAAGGAAAATTGCATTTTTCCTATTTAATGCCAATATTGCATTTCTGCCATTTTCTAAAGGAACTACCATTTTTCTAGCAGGTAAAATTCCCTCATAAATTGTGGAGCTTGTCCTTGCTATATAATCACTAGTTCCATCCTTATCTCATGTTTCTCAGATCAAAAATTGGGCACATGATCCAGTGCAAGTTTCTTCCTTCTCTAAAATTTTGCAAAGGAAGTGCTTTATTCCTAATTCCAATTGAGCTGAAATTTGGCAGGATGATTAACATGGATAAATAACCCACGGATGCCAATTATGAGCTCAATCCGTTCATCATAGCTCCCTGTGCAATTTTTCAAAGTTTCTGACCAGAACACAACTTTGTGAAGGAAGTACCTTCATAGAGTTTCCAAATGGGATGAAACTTTTCCATCCTCTCAAATATCGCAAATCATTATCCTCCACCTAAATTTAGTTCATTTCATTGAACTATGTGAGCACAGGAGCAATTCTTGGTTTCTGTCCAATTTTTCAGCTTGTGAGGCAAGTGTACTTTATCTTGCTCCATTATGGCTGAATTTTTTAACAGGCCTTCTCCTATCCATATTATCCCTCTCCACAAGATTTTGGCTCATTTCAATTAGCCATTTGCCTTGGGAAATTTCTCAAGTTTCTGGACAAAGGAGATGTTTGTGAAACAAGTACCATGTTAGCAAGTCCATTTGATATGAGAGTTTTACAGCATCATGGTATGTCCAAATCATCAGGCTTTTCCAAGTTTTAGCTCAATCCATCACTCTTAGTGAGTGCTTCTTCCTGATTCAGTTTCTGGGTCAGATTTGGTAGTTGTACAGCAACTATGGTAAATACTTGACCAAATGACCTCAAAATTACCAGGACTGTAGTCCTTTTTACCCTAAGCCTCTCAGACATCAATGTTACCTTTTACCCTCTCTGTTTTACTATCTAGAGTGTGGCCAAGTTTGCAACAGTGAACTTGTGGAGCTCAGTTTACTCTACTCCTTGTGTCTTTGCTCGTTTCTTTACCATGGTAACACTATCTATTCGAAGTACTACGTGGTAGGCATGCGATTACATCAGTAAAAACTCCGGAGCGTGCTTTGTCCATGGTGACCATGGGCAATGCTAGCCAAAACGGTGGACTAGCCACTATTCGAGTCGGCATCGCTGCCCTGACTAGCTCTAGTCTCGCCATCGATGCCCAACAGCTCCCCCTCGACGTCTTCTTCCCCATGGACCTCTGGTCCCCTTCGTTTTCTTCTCTGGCGAGCCGTGCCATTGACCAAACAGTGAGCGCCCCCGTGCACCATCGCTTTCCTCCCAGCAGTCTGCTTCCTCCTTTCATTCCCGAGCGCCTCTTGTGTCCGTGAGCCTCTGCTGCTCGTCTTGATCCTCTTTGTCGATTTCCCGCCGATTCCCGTGAGCCTTGGCCGCGTCTGCCGACACTGCGCCGTCGCCGATGCGCGGAAATGTCGCCCGCCACATGCCACCTCCTCCCCGTCCTTCCCGAGCTCTCCCCGCAGCTATAAATAGCGCCCCCGAGCTCTCTCGCGGTCCACCATCCCTCCCCGAGCCTCTCCCCGAGCCCGGAGCCCCTCTCTGATCTCCATCGCCGCCGTGGCCGCGACCTCTGTCCATCTCGAATCCGGCGACCTCGTGGTGTCCCCCTCAGCTCCTCCACCACCAGAGCATTCCCCAAGGTCCGGCGAGCTGCCCCGTAGCCTCGGCCTCCCCTCTCCCTCACCGGAGTAGCCTATTCACCGATTGCCGAAGCTCCTCTCCGTCGCGGGCCCTGCAGCCCCTTCTCTGGTGCTCCTCGGCGGCAGCGGCTACCACCACTAGATGCGCCTCTTCCTTGTGAGAAGATCGGTAGGTCGCCCATCTCCAATGGTGGACGGATGTGCCGGCGGTCGCCAGCGGGGCGAGCCTGCTCCCTCGGCCAGGCGAGCACCCCGCGGGAGGAAGAAGAAGACCGATCGGGCATGCCCCACCTCCAGGCAGGCCCAGCAAGGCAGCCACTCGGGGGTTGACCCGGCTTGCTGACCTGGTATAAGTGGAGGCACCCCGCCTTTGATACGTTTTCGTCTCACGAAAGCGTACTTCGCCGTGCCTCACAGGGAAATACGTTTTCGTTTTCTGAAAACATACTTTCTGTCGCCTTCGGTCGGTAATACGCTTTGCTTTCTCCGAGAACGTATTTCCTTTAGTGTGTTTTCTGTTTTAACCAACAAGGGCTTGTCTATGAATATTTATTTTACAGATTAGTCCCTGTCCTCTAAACGGTCGTATCTTTGCAACCATAACTCCGAATGAGGTGATTCCAACGCTCAATTTCTCTGTTCGTCGAGCCCTTTTTGATGGGACCATTTTCTTGATGTTTACACATTCTGAAAATGACCATTTTGCCCTTGCCCATAAACAGCCCCTCCGAGAGAGAACTGTTTCCGGCAAATCTTTCCGCGATCATTTCTCACCTCTTCTCGGAGTATTTGTTGACCCCCAGGCAAGCCAACCTCTTATCATGAGCCCGAACTTGCGTGTTGACCTTGCTTGCACCTCATGTTTGTGTAGTTCCTAGTGCCCTTATCGTTTTTGTCTGCAGTTATTCTGTTATGATCACCATTCATGTTTATGTTTTCATGATATCCTTTGCCCTGCTAATTAGAATGTTAGTATCAATATTGCTTGGATTTTTAGGACTTATATTTGGATGATTATGCGGATGACATGTTGCCTTTGGATTCTTAGTGGCTAGTATGATTATGTTCATGCTGGTATTATGCTTTGGAGTATTACTTTGGATATCATGTTGCCTTTGGATTCTTAGTGGCTATTATGATACTTATGATGATTGTAATGCACTGTTGATATGCTAGTACTTGGGATGGTCATGTTCTTTATGCTATAGTTGTTCACCTAAAAAGTTCGGTCTTTTATTAAAGCATTTGTATGATGCATGTTCATTGTTGCATCCATGTTCATGATGATGGAGAAGGAAATAAACTGACCTAGTAACAACAACCTCCTCCATCATCGATGGGATCGAGTCATAGGGCCACCAAATCGAACTTTTTCAGTGCAGCGACATTTTTCCTTTATGGGAAGGCCTTAATGCAATCAATTGTCATGCCTCTCGCCGGTGCCTCCATAGAGGGAAGGTTATGGGCGCGCGTTACCCTGATCAGATAGACGGGCATCACCTTGTGTGCCCGTTGTTAAGATTTTTGGTACCGGTCCCCATGTGGGATGTTTTGGCCACGACGGTGGTCGTTGTGTCTTTGGTAGACATGGGGCCACCCAAGACTAGCCCAGTGGGGAGTGAGTCGGAGTGGCCGGGCGAGTGTCATGGCAGTAGGTTGGTTTCGTTAAAATGCCATTGGTCCACCCGAATGGGATAACGAGGCCATGGGTTCCGTGGTGTGGGTACAGTGTGCTACCTCTGCAGAGTGTCTATAAAGTCTATCGATAGCAACACAGTTCGTAGTAGGTCAAACTATCAGGTCTTTGTCGAAATGGAGGATAAACTTGAAATAATTAAGTAAATTAATGAGATAACCAGAATGTGGTGACTTGGACTATGAGATAGTCGTGAGAAGTCACGGCAATGTTTTGATATGATCACGAGACGAGGTCTCGGTGAGTGTTGGAGACCAAGTGTTGGTTGTGGTTGGGATCACCGGAAAGATCACCATTTGGTTGCGAGGCAACCCGTTGTTAAGAGAGTCTGAGGGACTCAGTGCACAAGTTTGGTTGCATTGAATGAGTAATATGTTGATATTTGCATTTAAAGAACTATGTCAGAACAGAAGATGGTTGCATATAGTTAACATGCTATGTCTGCATTGAATATGATCAGTAATTTATTTTTCAGCATAGTTCATGATGTCATGTCATGCTTGGATTGATTATGCCATGATTGATGATATGCTATGATTTTCTATTGCCATGTTTGGAGCATGTTTGATACGCCATGATAGTATTATGTTAGTAGATGCTATGATGTTGTTAAAGCCTAATTATCTTTAACATGCCATGTTTAGTAATTGATATGAGATAGGTTGCTGCATGCGCTTGGTTCTTGCTTTGTCTTTTGCTTGTTTGGATGCTATATAACTGGTTGTCTTGCAAGTACATTCAATGTACTGACCTAGCGTGTCATGCCAGTTTTGTTGGTCATACCCGAAGTGTTCGCTTGACCCATCGTGCTAGGCCGTAACCTTGCCAGTCCTGTGAGTTGTGGAGCCCAGCCAGAGTTGTTATGATGCCAAACCAAGACTTCCACCGTCATTTAAATAAGTTTATGCTGCCATTTAAATAGCCTTAGGGCTATGCCAGATAATTGTATTCATCATTGCTGTACTCTTCTATACATGTATTTGATGAATATTCTTCTACATGGAATGCTGTATTATGGACCTGTCGTGCGTCAGGTGTTATCCTGGGCTGACGTGCGAAGGCCCCCTGCTCCATGTGGATCGGGGTGCCACACATTTCCTGGATATGACACTCGTCCTGCGAAGTGTCAAGAGAGCAGGTGCAGAGCTAGCAAGATAGCCCGGGAAGCCTTGTCGAGCGCCCAGTGATGTGACACTAAGCGACACATTTAATGGGCCCTGTCAGCCCACAGAGTTAGGTATGATAGTACTATTTTCTATCATATTAGTGGATAATGATCACTTTGCCACTGTGGCGAACCCTTAATCTATAAAAGGAGGCCCATGGCACTCGTAGGAAGGGTTAGAAGGTTAGAAAGATGACAACCCCAGGACACCACACGCACGTAGTCGCCACGGGAAAACCTTGCCGGGCAAGTGTATTACGCACCACCACATTCATTCTCCCGTCAATCCACTAAACCAGGAGTAGGGTCTTACGCCTCGCGGCAGCCCGAACCTGGGTAAATCGATTGTGCGCTCTCTGCCATGCTGCCATACACTGGTCTGCTCTTTGTGCAACGCGCCATTGTGACGCCCCCGATTCAATCGGACACTAATCATACACGCAAACGTGTATGATCAAGATCAGGGACTCACGGGAAGATATCACAACACAACTCTAAAAATAAAATAAGTCATACAAGCATCATATTACCAAGTCACGGGCCTCGAGGGATCGAATACAAGAGCTTGATCATAGACGAGTCAGCGGAAGCAACAATATCTGAGTACAGAAATAAGTTAAACAAGTTTGCCTTAAGAAGGCTAGCACAATAGTAGCAATGATCGAAAAGGCGAGGCCTCCTACATGGGACCTCCTAACTACTCCTCGAAGCCGAAGTCCATGTAGAATCATCCTCGGGATCCTCTGGCTCCTGGACTCCATTATATGATCGCAATAACCGGGAAAGGGGGAAAAAGAAGTAGCAAAGCAACCGTGAGTACTCATCCAAAATACTCGCAAGCAAGGAACTACACTAAATATGCATTAGTATCAATGAAAGGGGTAGTATATGTGGACTGAACTGCAGAATGCCAGAATAAGAGGGGGATAGCTAGTTCTATCAAAGACTATGCTTCTTGCAGCCTCCATCTTGAAGCATAATCCTACCCGGTGACCCTCCCCTGGTCGCCCTGTGAGAGAGCGATCACCGGTTGTATCTGGCACTTGGAAGGTCGTGTTTTATGAGGTATCCAGTTCTAGTTGTCATAAGGTCAAGGTACAACTCTAGGTCATCCTTTTACCGAGGGACACGGCTATTCGAATAGATAAACTTTCCTGTAGGGGTGCACCACATTTCCCAACACGCTCGATCCCCTTTGTCCAGACATACTTTTCTGGGTCATGCACGCCGGTCTAAATCCTATGGCGCAGGGTTCTGGGCCCATTGCCCATTGCACACCTACACGTTGCGTACGCGTCCGGCGAGCAGACCTAGCCTCCCTTATACAAGAGAAGGTGTTCCAGTCCAACCCGGCACGCGCCGCTCAGTCGCTGATGTCAAGAAGGCTTCGGCTGATACCATGACGTCGAGTGCCCATAACTATTCCTGTGTAGTTGATTAGTGCGTATAGGCCAGTGGCCAGACTCAGATCAAATACCAAGATCTCGTTAAGCGTGTTATCTTGAAGTAACCGTGAATGCCGACCAAGGCCAGGCCCACCTCTCTCCTGGGTGGTCTCAACCTGCCTTGTCGCTCCGCCACAAAGATCCACACAGAGGGCCATCGAGAAAGTATGTCCTTTCAGCCCCAATTCGTGAAACAACCGTGGGTAGTCAACGAGCCGACCCGACTTTAGTCACAACATGTATCATGTGTAATATATATAGTATATACCCGTGATCAACACCCGACGTGATCATGTCCCGATAGTATAGCATGGCAGACTAACAAGAATGTAGGGCCACTGATGATAAACTAGCATCCTATACTAAGCATTTAGGATTGCAGGTAAGGTATCAACAATTGTAGCAACAATGACAGGATATGCATCAGAAGAGGATTAACGGAAAGTAGTAACATGCTACACTACTCTAATGCAAGCAATAGAGAGAGAATAGGCGATATCTAGTGATCAAGGGGGGGGGCTTGCCTGGTTGCTCTGGCAAGTAGGGGTTGTCAACAACATAGTCGATCGGGGCACCAGCAGCGACGTTAGTCTCATAATCTACCGAGAGAAGAGGGGGAAGAAACAATGAATACAATGCAAACATATGCATATCGATGCATGACATGACAAGTAACGGTGCTAGGTGTGCCCTAACACAGCAGGAGGTGATGCCGGCGAAGGGGGGAAACATCCGGGAAAGTATCCCCGGAGTTTCGCGTTTTCAGACAGATGAACCGGAGGCGGAAAGTTGTGTGTTCACTATGCTAGGGATGTGTGGCGGACGAACGGGCTGCGTATTCGGATTCGTCTCATCGTTCTGAGCAACTTTCATGTACAAAGTTTATCTATCCGAGTTACGAATTATTTTATATTAATTTTCAAAGTTTGAATTCATTTTCTTTTTTATTTTAATTTTAAAAAAAGTGAAATTGCTAAGGGTACACAGAAAGTGTACCCAGCTATTTGTGCATGTGGCTAATAGTGGGTCCCAGTTGATTGCCAGTCAGCAGTCAACTGTGGACGTTGACTAGTCAAACCGACCAGGGGGCCCACGTGTCATAGAGAGAGCCTGTTTTAACAGAGTTTAACCTATTAAATTATCTTAAATCTTAAACAAGTGGTGGGGCCTGACTGTCAATGACAGATAAACTAAAAGAGATTTATTTAGCCAACTAATGAATTAGCGGGGGTGGCCCCACATGTTAGTGGCTCACCAGGAGTGTAAATAGCGCAATTAGCGCTAATGGCCTATTAGGCCGGCAATTAAACGTCGTTGGACTCAACCCACGATGGAGGGTGGAAGTGGTAGAGGGTCGGGGGGCACTGGCGGCCTTGGCTTGAGCTAACAGCAGCGGCGGGGCAGTGGCGGCCGGGGTGGGCACCGCCGGCCGGAGGAGAACGCCACCTCAAGCGACGGGGCACGACTGTGGGCGACGGGAGGAGCGGGCGGAGGTGGGACGCAGGGGCTGGAGCGGCCGGCGCGTGCGGCCCACGGCAGGGCGGCGACGGCGCAGCGAAGCGAGGGAGGATGGAGACGGGGGAGGCCGGGGTGTGTAGCGGGGAGTAGCAGCGGCGACGGGCGGGCGGCAGCGATAGCAGGAGCGGCATCAGGTAGCATCGCGTGCGCGTACGCGAAGCTCGGGTGAGCACGGGGCGGCGGCCAGGAGCTAGAGAGCTCATACGTGGACTCGAAGCTACGGCCATGGCGACTACAGCGAGCACAAGGCGAAGGTTGCGGCTACAGATTGAAGGGGAAAAGAAGGGGAATCGGTCGAGGAGCTCACCCCAGGGCTTGTGGACACCTTGGTTGCCGCAGGGACAGATCGGAGCAGCCGCAACCGTTGACGAGAGGTGGCGGCCATGGGCGAAGACGATGACGATGGCGAGCGTACGGAGCGTCCCGGCTTGGGTTCCTCGGTGGAGAGGAAGGAGACGACCGCGAGGAGGCTTCTGGATGTCTCCTTAGGTGTCGGGGAGGTCGGTGGCCACCGGATCGACGAGGTGTCGGCGACGGTGGCGTCGGGCGGCTTCTGTAGCGAGAGAGGGAGAGCGGGGAAAGGGGGAGAAGATGCTAGGGTTCGAGGAGGGGCACGGGGCGACCCCTTATCGTCCCAGGAAGCCGTGGGATTGTCGGCACGTCACCGAGGGGCACGACCATGGTGTGGATGCCCGCCACGACCCCCCTGCCTCCCTGTAGCAGGAGGTTGGGGATGAGTGCGGGTGGTTATGTGGGCTGGGCCTCGCCTAGTTCACACTTGGTCCTCCCTTCTTCGCTCTTAACATTCCCTATTGTTTTATTTTCTGTTTTTTCTATTTCTCCAATGTTTTGCAATTTATTTGACCTCACTTTCTTTTTGTTAAAAGTGAAACTAAGCCACATAAATACTATGCAATAAACTGCACTGCCACAAAAAGTTTGAGGATTATTTGAATCCATCTAATTTTTTTAAATGGAAATGATTTAATCTGGGAATGTTTTGCTACTGTCTTAAATAGGTTAGAGGCAATTTAATATTTCAAATAATGTTGGTTTATTCATGAAAATTAGTTAGTGAATTTTTGCAACACAACGAACATTTTTGTTTTACCGTTTGAAGAAATAACAATTTGAATTTATCTTAAAATTTGAAGTTGATTTTTAGGACAAGTGGCAATTTGCATAGTAATAATGATGACATGGCCATCATCAGGAGGGAATTACTGTAGCAAGATTCTTGGGGTGTTACAAATTTCCTCCACTACAAGAATCTCGTCCCGAGATTTAAGAGGGGGAGTAAGGGGGAATGGATTTTGGTTACGAAATTCTAATGAGTGTTCTCGGTCTTAGTTGTTCCTCTTGAAGAGGTCGATTAATTACGTTGATGACTTCATTTCTCTTCTTCAAGTCATCATGATGAAGCCAACATCCTTTCTTCGGAAACTCCATCGTACTTACGAATAGGTAAGGGGCAGCTCGACAACGTTAGAATGTGTAAGGGAAAATCATCTAGGTTTATCCCAAGAATGGACACATGAGTATCTCTCGAGTTGAACAACTGAAACACATCGAGAGCCAAGTAAGAAGGTACCATAAGAAGCTTCAAGCATATAGACAATCATTCATTGCCTGAAATGAAGTGTGAAAGGGGTTCAGAGCAATGGGAAAAAGTATTGTGTATGATACCAGAATTGATCACTAGAAAGGTGGCTCGTGAATTACATACGAAACGAAGCGCAAGGGATAACTTCAAAACAGGGATGTACAGGAGAGTCAGGTTTTGATCCTGTGGAACTGTGGGTTATGGGCCCACCATGTGAGTTAAAAGTAGGAAGGGCGGAGACGTCTTGCGTGATCATGGAAGCAAGGCGTGTCAGAGGGTAGCCTGTCGATTATGTCGGCAACAACGTCGATACCAAGGGCGAGGGATGAAGAGAACCATTTTCCTGCTCGTTGAACGAGGTGGACCAATAGGCAAAGTTCTCGTCCATCAGTGGTTACCAGAATGTCATCAACAATAGTAATAGGGTCTTACCGACAGAGTGGTACAACGAGGTGTTTACATAAGCAGGGATATATTACTGCTTATATAATATAGATCACAAGAAAGGTTAAACCAAACAATGGAAAGGAAAACATGATTATCCGATTAAACAAAACAATGGAAAGGAAAATGTGTTTAAACACATATTTCAGGGGTATATCCTTCCCAAGGACAAGCAGAGCATGATATCCATGATAGGATATAAAGTAGAAAACCCATTAGGTAAGGGGAGAGAAACTTCATGACATTACCCATACAACGATGTTTGGATAATTGATAAGGCAAATTTAGCATTTGTGCTTCCGATGTTTTTATTGAAAATCGGAGTACCACGGACATGCTTCGAGATAGCATTGACATGGTCTTCAAGCAAAGACCGAACTTGGATACACAAAGGATTCATCACGAACAACTTATAGAATAATTCTTAAAATTTCCTCATGGAAGAATGGCTAACCTTGCTCAAAAGGAAACAATAACAATATGTTCTCCGGCCAGGTGTGCTAGGCATGACATCACCTTACCGGGCTATATAAAGACCAATGTTATGACTCTTGGAAGATGCTCCAACCACCATATCTGACTAAGATTCAGATTTGATTGGTGTTAGGATACCTCAGACTCAGTATGCCTGAGAAGAAAAGGTACAACACAGATTGACGAGATGACATTGTATGATTCTCGGGAAATGAACTATGGAAGCAAGTCCCGAAACAAGAGTTCATCATTCAACCAAGGACAGGATGAGGAGGCGGCTGATGGACTTGGCGACAACTCACCGAGATTTCCAAAAATATGCATTTCCCTAATTAAGTGAACATGGTGATAATCTTGTACATACAGAAGTATATAATGAAGTATATTCGAGGAGAACATCCACGAGCAAACAATGATCGAAACATGCACTTTGGAAAGATGGACTAAGTAGCACAATCGATGTTAGACTGGTGATTCAAATAACAATAGACTAAGAATGAAACTATCGACCCTTAACTTCATAGCAATAGGGTTGCTAGAAGGGTAGAATCCAAACAGTACCTTTCACTTGTTGGTGTCCCGATTAGAATTGACACGGGGACCAAGGAAGGAATGGGTATGGTAAGAAGTATCACATGTATCAAGAATTCTTTAAGAGGTGGTGAAATTCTCATGACATTCTCGACATAAAAGATGGTAATACTCCAAGGTAAAGAAGAACAAATGCTGGATAGCAAGGAACTCAAGGTACAACACAAAACATGAACAAGTTTTGGGTCAGAGTGAATGCAAGAATGTTGTCGATGTTAATAAAAATCATCGAGGGGAGAAGGATGGAATTTCTCATCATGAATTTCGACACACAACTTGGAAGAAGTCAAATTGTTGACAATGATCACGACAAATTTGTCGAGTGGTTTCAAGAAGATGTAACCGATTGGCGACGACATCATGTCAAAGGAATGTCGAAGCAAAAGGTTATTGGAACCACAGATATATCATAAACTCGAAATCAAGCTTGTTGTTCAGGGGAAATGATATGACGAGGAAAGTCAACGTAAGCTTAGCTCATCGTCAAAAATTGTGCTCCAGGAAGAAGAACCAGGTAGCTCAGTTAAAAAGTTGCACGATAATGACATAGCCGATCAGGCTAGGAATGACTTGAAGGATTATTAAACTCGTAAGTAACGAAAATTATTTAGAGTTATTGAATCAGAGTGCAGACTCGATTCACTATTCAGTGTTCTCGGTTGACGACAACCCAGAACCTAGGAACAATTGGATCCGGTGAGAAATAATAGTTGATGAAGAACCCATTAGAAGTTATGATGTTCCACGATATTCTCGAGATACCAGGGTGTAATACTCGACGGTAGATCAAAGTAAAGGTTGGACTGGTGTATTGATCCACATAAGACAAGTGCTTAAACTTGCCCGAGGAATGGGATGAAACAAGAACATTTGGTCGGAACCACAATTCCAAAGGATCAATTCACCGATACCAATGGATATTATATCAAGAAAATAGTTATTATGACAAGAAGCGTCCATGATAGGATCTACATCGTGTCCATGGGCATGAACACAAAGTTCAAGGTCGACTCCCACTTCTCTAATGCATAACCTTTCATTCACTTCTCACCTTCAACGAAGTTGTAGTGTTGAAGTTTTATCTGCCATATCAACAGTAGAGTATGACCCGTAGTAGTTTCCGGGTTCACACAGATTAGAAAAGGCATAGATTCAACCCATCAGTGCCTCTTAGGAACATATACCACAAACTTTTAGGAGTAATTTATACAAGCTCGATAGTAGAGCAGGCTTGAGAAAGCAGAGGGTACAATTTACCAAAGGCATTATGTATCCAAGGGAAGGCTCACAAGCTTATTGAATATGAAGGACATTGTTGGATAAATTCAGACGAAGGTTCTGGTGGTCCATAAGGGACCCGATGTGAGCATCGGTACTCAACCGAAGGAAGAAAGAATGCTAGGAGATCAGATTATAGAAACAACTTACTAACTCAAAGCTCAAATGCAAAGGAATTATGAATTCCAAGACAAGGGATCAGAAGCAATGCTCTGATTAGGGATGGATAAGTTGAAGAGCCTTAGGGGTACAATCGATGGCAATTTGATTGGTCGAGATCTAGCTCATGTGTAAAATGATGTCTGAGCCGGAAGGACGAAATGAAGGATCTGATTAAGGATTGCAAGCATTCACATCATATTGATTCAACAAACTCAAATTGATAATGACTAAGGATGCCAGTAAGATTATCTAACTTGTGGGATTAACCATAATGGAATCAAGCAATAATTTCAAGAGAAATAGGTTGCTTAGGATTTTTGGAAGATCGAATGGTATTTCGAAGACTGTTGTGAAATACATGAATCAACTGGGGATGAGCGGATACTCGGTAAGCGTGAGAAATTATCCATAGGGGTATTCATGTGGCAAGGAACTGCAATGCAGTAGGCACAAAGTATTCTCGGAACAATAAAGAGAATTCTGGGGTATCTTGTAATAACAAGATCAACGGGGAATGAATGTAAGAATGGAAAGTGTGCATAGTTATCCGTAGGTGTTTCTTGATGGAAGGGAATTGCAAAAGCGATGGCACAAAGTCTCGAGAGAACATCATAGAGTATCTTCAAAATCTTATGGTGCAGCAGACGATCATCGGTAATAAGGTGCTCCCCGGGTGAAAGTGATCACGAGATCCTAATGTTAGATTTAGCAAAATTCATTTAACCCGAATAGAAGAGAGATGAGAGTCCCATACTATAGATGAGGAGTAGAAGATCCTAATACTAAGACACACAACCATGTTAGTAAAAAAATTGCAATGTCTAGACTCGACTTCGGCCAAGGAGTGTGGAAGGGGATTCCTGCAGGCAGTTGGCTCTGATACCAACTTGTGACGCCCCCGATTCAATCGTACACTAATCATACACGCAAACGTGTACAATCAAGATCAGGGACTCACGGGAAGATATCAAAACACAACTCTAAAAATAAAATAAGTCATACAAGCATCATATTACAGAGCCAGGGGCCTCGAGGGCTCGAATACAAGAGCTCAATCATAGACGAGTCAGCGGAAGCAACAATATCTGAGTACAGACATAAGTTAAACAAGTTTGCCTTAAGAAGGCTAGCACAAAAGTAGCAATGATCGAAAAGGCGAGGCCTCCTGCCTGGGACCTCCTAACTACTCCTCGAAGCCGAAGTCCATGTAGAACCATCCTCGAGATCCTCTGGCTCCTGGACTCCATTATATGATTGCAATAACCGGGAAAGGGGGGAAAAGAAGTAGCAAAGCAACCGTGAGTATTCATCCAAAGTACTCGCAAGCAAGGAGCTACACTACATATGCATTAGTATTAATGAAAGGGGTAGTATATGTGGACTGAACTGCAAAATGCCAGAATAAGAGGGGGATAGCTAGTCCTATCGAAGACTACGCTTATGGCAGCCTCCATCTTGAAGCAGTAGAAGAGAGTAGATGGTAAGTTAACCAAGTATCATCACATAGCATGATCCTACCCGGTGATCCTCCCCTCGTCGCCCTGTGAGAGAGCGGTCACCAGTTGTATCTGGCACTTGGAAGGGTGTGTTTTATTAAGTATCCGGTTCTAGTTGTCATAAGGTCAAGGTACAACTCCGGGTCGTCCTTTTACCGAGGGACACGACTATTCGAATAGATAAACTTCGCTGCAAGGACCACATTTCCCAACACGCTCGATCCCGTTTGTTCAGACACACTTTTCTGGGTCATGCCCGGCCTCGGAAGATCAACACGTCATAGCCCTACCTAGGCACAACAGAGAGGTCAGCACGCCAGTCTAAATCCTAAATCCTATGGCGCAGGGGTCTGGGCCCATCGCCCATTGTACATCTGCACGTTGCGTACGCGTCCGGCGAGCAGACCTAGCCTCCCTTATACAAGAGCACGCGTTCTAGTCCAACCCGGCACACGCCGCTTAGTCGGTGACGTCAAGAAGGCTTCGGATGATACCACGATGTCGAGCGCACATAACTGTTCCCGCGTAGTTGGTTAGTGTGTATAGGCCAGTGGCCAGACTCAAATCAAATACCAAGATCTCGTTAAGCGTGTTATCTTGAAGTACCCGCGAATGCCGACCAAGGCCAGGCCCACCTCTCTCCTGGGTGGTCTCAACCTGCCCTGTTGCTCCGCCACAAGGATCCACACAAAGGGCCGTCGGGAAAGTATGTCCTTTCAGCCCCTAATTCGTGAATCAACCGCGAGTACTCAACGAGCCGACCCGACTTTCGTCACAACATGTATCATGTGTAATATATAGTATATACCCGTGATCAACACCCCACGTGATCACAGCCCGATAGTATAGCATGGCAGACTGACAAGAATGTAGGGCCACTGATGATAAACTAGCATCCTATACTAAGCATTTAGGATTGCAGGTAAGGTATCAACAACTGTAGCAACAATGACAGGCTATGCATCAGAATGGGATTAACGGCAAGCAGTAACATGATACACTACTCTAATGCAAACAGTAGAGAGAGAATAGGCGATATCTAGTGATCAAGGGGGGGGGGGCTTGCCTGGTTGCTCTGGCAAGTAGGGGTCGTCAACAACGTAGTCGATCGGGGCACCAGCAGCGGCGTCAGTCTCGTAGTCTACCATAGAGAAGAGGGGGAAGAAACAATGAATACAACGTAAACATATGCATATCGATGCATGACATGACAAGTAACGGTGCTAGGTGTGCCCTAACGCGGCAGGAGGTGATGCCGGCGAAGGGGGGAAACATCCGGGAAAGTATCCCCGGAGTTTCGCGTTTTGGACAGATGAACCGGAGGGGGAAAGTTGTGTGTTCACTATGCTAGGGATGTGTGGCAGACGAATAGGCTGCGTATTCGGATTCGTCTCATCGTTCTGAGCAACTTTCATGTACAAAGTTTTCCCATCCGAGTTACGGATTATTTTACATTAATTTTCAAAGTTTTAATTCATTTTCTTATTTATTTTAATTTTAAAAACAATGAAATTGCTACCGGTACACAGAGAGTGTACCCAGCTATTTGTGTGTAAGGCTGACAGTGGGTCCCAGTTGACTGCAAGTCAGCAGTCAACTGTGGACGTTGACTAGTCAAACCGACAGGGGGCCCACCTGTCATAGAGAGAGCATGTTTTAATAGAGTTTGACCTATTAAATTATCTTAAATCTTAAACAAGTGGTGGATCCCGATTGTCAATGATAGATAAATTAAAAGAGGTTTATTTAGCTAACTAATTAATTAGCAGGGGTGGCCCGACGTGTTAGTGGCTCAACAGGAGGGTTAATATAGCAACTAGCGCTAATGGCCTATTAGTCCGGCGATTAAACGCCATTGGCCTCAAGCCACGACGGAGGGCGGAAGTGGCAAAGGGGCGGGGGGGCACTGGCGGCCTGGGCTTGAGCCAACGGCAGCGGCGGGGCAGTGGCGGCCGGGTTGGGCACCGCCGGCCGGAGGCGGACGCCACTGCAAGCGGCGGGGCACGGCTATGGGCGACGGGAGGAGCGGGCGGAGGTGGGACGCAGGGGCTGGAGCAGCCGGCGCGTGCGGCCCACGGCGGTGCGGCGACGGCACAATGAAGCGAGGGAGGATATAGGCGGGGGAGGCCGGGGCGTGTAGCGGGGAGTAGCAGCGGCGACGGGAGGGCGGCGGCGTAGCAAGCAGCGGAAGCACGGGGTCGGCCGGGCGAGGGAGAGGGCAGGCGCTGGATGCAGTCGGAGGCGAGCCTATGCTCGCGATGGAGGCAGCAGTGGTGGCATCAAACAATAGCAAGAGCAGCAGAAGGTAGCATCGCGTGCGCGTATGCGGAGCTTGGGTAAGCACGGGGCGGCAGCCAGGAGCTAGAGAGCTCGTACGTGGACTCGAAGCTACAGCCATGGCGACTACAACGAGCACAATGCGAAGGCTACGGCTACATATTGAAGGGAAAAACAAGGGGAATCGGTCGAGGAGCTCACCCCGGGGCTTGTGGACACCTCGGTTGCCGCGGGGACAGATCGGAGCAGCGGCAACCATTGACGAGAGGTGGCGTCCGTGGGAGAAGACGACGACGATGGCGAGCGTACGGAGCGTCCCGGCTCGGGTTCCTCGGTGGAGAGGAAGGAGACGACCGCGAGGAGGCTTCTGGATGTCTCCTTAGGTGCCGGGGAGGTCGATGGCCACCGGATCGACGAGGTGGCGGCGATGGTGGCGGCGGGCGGCTTCGGTAACGGGAGAGGGAGAGCGGGGAAAGGGGGAGAAGATGCTAGGGTTCGAGGAGGGGAACGGGGCGACGCCTTATCGTCCCAGGAAGCCGTGGAATCACCGGCACGTCGCCCAGGGGCGCGGCCATGGCGTGGATGCCCGCCACGACCCCCCTGCGTCCCTGTAGCAGGAGGTTGGGGATGAGTGCGGGTGGTCGTGTGGGGTGGGCCTCGCCTAGTTCACACTTGGGCCTCCCTTCTTCGCTCTTAACATTTCCTATTGTTTTATTTTCTGTTTTTTATTTCTCCAATGTTTTGCAATTTATTTGGCCTCACTTGCTTTTTGTTAAAAGTGGAACTAAGCCACATAAATACTATGCAATAAACTACACTACCACAAAAAGTTTGAGGATTATTTGAATCCATTTAAAATTTGTTTAAATAGAAATGATTTAATCTGGGAATGTTTTGCTACTGTCTTAAATAGGTTAGAGGCTATTTAATATTTCAAATAATGTTGGTTTATTCATGAAAATTAGTTAGTGAATTTTTGCAACCCAACGAACATTTTTATTTTACCGTTTGAAGAAATAACAATTTGAATTTATTTTAAAATTTGAAGTTGATTTTTAGGACAAGTGGCAATTTGCATAGTAATAATGATGACATGGCCATCATCAGGAGGGAATTACTGTAGCAAGATTCTCGGGGTGTTACATCCCTTTGCCGAACCAACAAGGGGCCACCCGGTCCCATAGGTGGCCGCGGAAATGCCACGACATCTTTGGCGCACCATGTAGGGGGAGCGCTTGCGCGAACCTGATAGTGTATGCCGTGCGTGATCTTCATCGACATTTTCATCCTCGACGGCGCCATCGACCATGGCGCCCAAGAAGAAATCTGGCACCTCAGCCCATCCATCCACCTCGAAGGCTCCTCCGCCCGCTGCCTCCAACACCGCGGGGGACACGGGAGCTCGCAAGGACGTGGACACCGTCGGGGCATGGTTGGAGGAGGTGGCACCATTACCACCTCCCCCACGGCCGACACGGGGGCCAGTGCTATCGAAGGAGAACACCACCAGCAGCATCTCGACGGTCAAGCTCTGCAAGGTGTGGGCAAGGGGGTCACTCCGTCCGCGCCCCCTCTTCCCGCCGACGAGCATAGCCACAGCAATGGTGCTCGGTCCAAGGCGAGCCATCGCCCTCCGTTCGCCCCCATCACAGGAGTGGTCGCGGCGCATGCGCCTCCTCTCGGACGAGCCACCAGGCCGTTGCGCTCAACAAAGCCGCTGATCTTCGAGCGCCACCGCCGCGTGACCCCGTTGCCCCGGTGGTCGCCCCACAGCAGCGTGGGCGGGCCGCCGCCGCCACTGGCACCATGCGGTGAGGTCGACGTCATCGACATCCATGCCAGGCACGGCCATGGAGGCCATGGCCCAAGCTCATTTATTACTGAGGTTATCGCTAGCAGCCGAGCAGATGGATGAGTGGCGCACCACCATCCAAAGCCTGCTCGGTTTCGCCGAAGCCGGGGGCTCACGACGAGCTTGCCCACTGCAACTTCTGCAAGCAACAGCCACCCCCCGTGCCGCTAGCCATACGAAGGGGGTCGTCCCCATGGTTCAGTCCCCACCACGGCAACCGGCAAGGGCGCAGCAGAATCAAGACCCCGACGACGTCTCGATGGCCCCTTCTGACACTCGAGCACGTCCAGGCCAATGTCAAACCCTAGAAGAAATGCAACGGGGGGACGCGCGCATCATCATTGAACGACGCCACAACGACCCCCGCCAGACCGACGGGTGCGATGGCCTCAACATTGACGAGCCTGCGCTCGGTGTTGGCAGGTGCCTACCCTTCGAGGTTGGCTGCCCTGCCTTTACACGAGAGTTGCGGCAAGTCTGTTGGCCGTCCATTCGCACATTCAAGCCGGAGATACCTGAGAAGTATGATGGGAGGCTGAACCCAGCAGAGTTCCTAAGCATCTACACCATCGATGTTCAGGCTCCCGGGGGAATAGATGAGAGGTGTTCGCCAACTACTTCCCTTTGGCCCTCAAGTCCAATGTGAGGTCCTGGCTGATGCACCTGCCGGAGAACTCCATTTCGTCATGGGCAGACCTGTGCCACGAGTTCATCGGTGCTTTCACCGGTGGCCACCAAGAGCCCGGCAGGCCCAGCGACCTGCAGTTTCTCCAGCGAAAGGATGGAAAAAGCCTCCTTAAGTATTTGCAGAGATTTAGTAAATTTCATAGAAATATTCCAAATATCCATCTGGCAGCTATTATAGCAGCTTTCCCGGTCCAGTGTGCGCAACCGCTACATCCGTTCCAAAATGAACGTGCGGTTGCCCACTACTGTGAGAGAACTATATACATTAGTGGATAAATGTGCCCGGATGGAAGAAGGAAGGAAGTTGCCCAAAGAGGAAGATTGCATTGATGTTGATTCAGAGGATGAGGATGAATCAACCAGTCAGAGGAAGCCCAAGAAGCGTAGTAAGAAGCCAAGAGAAAAGGCAGTGATGACTGTGGAAGATTCAGGCACACCTAGTATCGGCAAGAAGGCCAAGGCTGAGGCCCCCGGCAAGGAAGCTGCCGCGTGCATTGCCTGTCAGGAGGCCGCTGCGCGGAAAAAGTTGGGAAAGGTGATGGGCCGTACTGCAAGATCCATTGGAGCAAAGGCCACGACCTTCAGGAGTGTTATCAGGTTGAGCAGTTTGTCAAGAGACAGAGGCAGAATATGATAAACGTGATAAGGAGAAAGGTCGGAATTCTACTAGCGGTAAGGGCCGAGGCGATGAAGCAAATCGCCCCGGCAAGCCCTTTCGGAACAAAGGAAAGCCCGCCAGGGGCCGAGAGAAGGAAACCTGTGATGATGCCAGTGATGGAGGGGATGAAGAGGAAACTACTGAGTAAGAATTTCAGAAGGCCACTTACGCCCTATGCATTGATGGAGGTGCATCTTTGCACACCTCTCATCGCCAACTCAAGTGATGGGCATGAGAGGTCAATGTTGTGGAACTAGCGCCAGAGGCCCAGAAGCCGCTCAAGTGGTCCCACACGCCCATCATCTTTGTTGAGGAGGATCACCCTTGCCGCACCATCACGGTAGGGTGTTTGTCATTGTTGGTCTCCCCAACAATTTGCAATCTCAAGGTCACAAAGATGTTAGTGGATGGTGGGGCCGGGTTGAACTGATTTCCCTAGAAGTTATCAGCAAGCTTCAGATAGGAGAAGAGGAGCTAGAAGCCACCGACACGTTACAAGGAGTTAAGCCCGGCAGGAGTCATCCTAAGGGGAAGATCACGTTGCCAGTGACGTTTGGGGAGAGCTGAACTTTCGGACTGAGAAGATTGTGTTTGATGTGGTTGATCCCCCTGCCATACAATGGGATTCTTGGACGATCAGCCCTGGCCAAGTTTATGGCAGCATCCCACTATGCCTACAACACTCTGAAAATGCCTGGGCCATTGGGAGTCCTCACTATCCCGTTAGATGAGAAGGATGCGATTATCTGTGTGGACAAGATGTATCGGGATGCAGTCGCAGCAGAGGCTGCGATGGCAGTAGTTCCCGCCAAGGAAAGTAAAGGAAAGAAGAGGGATTGTAGGACCTCCGGCAAGGAGTCTGGGAAGCATGCCCCCTCCGAGTGCACGACACCCGTTGATGACGTGTCGGAGTGTTCCAATAGCAAGAGATCCAAGGTTGCTGCACCGCAAGTGAAGAAGGTCCTGGCAGGGTTGGCTGGCGTTGATAGTACTTTCACTAGCAGCGCCACCCTTGATGGCAAATAGGAAAGCGCGCTTGTTGCCTTCCTGCGGGCGAATATTGATGTGTTTGCTTGGCAACCATCTGATATCCCCGGTGTTCCCAGGGAGGTAATTGACCACCACCTTGCTGTCTGCCCACATGCCCGACCCGTCAAGCAGAAAGTATGGAAGCAGGCCATGGAGAGGCAATAGTTCATTGCCGAAGAGATCAAGAAGTTGGATCCAGCTGGTTTGATCAGAGGAGCACTTCATCCTACATGGTTGGCAAATCTAGTAGTGGTCCGGAAAGCTAACGGGAAGTGGAGGCTTCGCATTGATTTCACAGACCTCAACTAGGCTTGCCCGAAGGACCCATTTCCCTTGTTGCGCATCGACCAGGTCGTGGATTCTACTTCGGGATGTGATTTGATCTCCTTTCTCGATGCATGCTCAGGATATCAGCAGATCTTCATGTCCAAGGATGATGAAGAGAAGACATCATTCATCACTCCATGTGGTACGTACTGCTTTGTCCACATGCTGTTCGGATTAAAGAGTGTCAGGTCCACTTTTGCAAGGGCAGTCCAGACTGGTTTTGAGCCACAGTTGCACAGAAATATAGAAGCCTATATGGATGATATCATGGTCAAATCCAAGGATAAGGCCACCCTTATCTAGGATTTGAAAGAGACATTTGCCAATCTGCGCAAGATCAATCTGAAGATTAATCCGGAGAAGTGTGTATTTGTTGCTCCCTCCGGAAAGCTACTTGGGTTCTTCATATCCCATTGGGGGATCGAAGACAACCCTGAGAAGATCTAGGCCATTGAGCAGATCCAAGCACCAAGGACAGTTAAGGATGTGAGGCGCTTGACGGGATGTGTTGCCGCGCTGAGCAGATTCATCTCCAAGTCTGCCGAGCGTGCCCTATCGTTCTTCAAGGTTTTGAAGAAGGCGGGGCCTATGAAGTGGACCCCGGAATCAGATGCAGCTCTACATGAATTGAAAGCCTACCTATCGTCTATGCCTACCTTGGTTGCACCCAAACCCCAAGAGACGTTATTGCTTTACTTGGCGGCAACCAACCAAGTGGTCAGTGCGGCCTTGGTAGCACAGCGAGAGGTAGATGAGGCAGAAAGTGGCTAGATCACGGCAGAGTCAGAAAAGTATCAGGACAGCAATGAGCACGGCAACGAGAGCAAGCCCAAGGACGCGGCAAGGAAGAAAGTGGTGCAGCGCCCAGTGTAGTTCGTCAGCTATTTGTTACAGGGGGCTAGATCGAGGTACTCTGGCATGAAAAAGTTGATCTTTGGTCTCGTTATGGCCTGAAGGAAACCGTGCCACTACTTCCAAGCCCATGAGATCACGGTTGTCACTCGTTTACCGTTGCAAAGGATACTCCAAAACCCTGAGGCAACTGGTAGAGTAGTTGGATGGGCTTTGGAGTTATCTAGCTTAGGTTTGAAGTTTGAGAGCACTTCAACTATTCAGTTGGCAGAGTTTATTGTAGAATGGACGCCAACCCTATATGAGGAAAGGATAGAGACAACTCTCCCTGGCAAGGAATCACCCCAAGAATGGATTATGTATTTTGATGGTGTTGTTTCCCTACAAGGTGCAGGGGCTGGCGTGCTTCTTGTTACCCCCTCTGGGGAGCACTTGAAGTACGTCGTCCAGATGCACTTTGCCCGGGAAGAAGCCACCAACAATACAACAGAGTATGAAGGGCTCCTTGCCGGGCTCAGGATTGCAGCAGAATTGGGAATTAAGAAGCTGATCATTCGAGGAGATTCACAGCTCGTGGTGAGACAAGTCAATAAGGATTACCAAATCCCAATGATGGAAGCATACGTTGAGGAAGTTAGGATATTGGAGGAGCACTTTGACAGGTTGCAAACAGAGCACGTACCCCGTGCAGAAAACAGCATAGCTGATCACCTGTCAAAGTGTGTTGTGCAGAAGCTTCCTATGGAACCAGGAACTTTTGTTCTCCATCTCTCTCAACCCTCCGTATCACCAGCCACAATGTCCTGGAAAAGGAGAAAGATGGACTACGGTAAGCCTCTCCCGGCAGAGCCACCCGCTCCCGGCAGAGACCCTCCCGGAAACAACTCCTGACAGCCTACCAGACCACCCCCTCCAGCCGGGCCTATGGACTCCGCGAACGAGGCTGGTGCTCCCGCAGCCGAGGAGGTGCCGCTAGTCCTCGTTGCCGAGCCCTAGGCTCCAACTTGGGCAAGGCACATTGTGCACTTCCTCCAAACCAGAGAACTCCCTGGCAATCATGATGAAGCTGAAAGAGTTGCCCAGAGGGCCAGTATGTATCAGTTTGTTGATGACACTCTGTACAGAAGGAGGCCCAATGGTGTGAAATTGAAGTGTGTTTGCTGGGAGGATCGAAAGGAACTGCTGGCTGAGATTCACAGAGGAATGTGCGGCTCACACATTGGATCAAGGGCATTAGTTGGGAAAGCATACCGGCAAGGATTCTATTGGCTCACTTCCCTCCAAGATGCAGTTGAGCTCATCACGAAATGTGAAGCCTGTCAGTTCCATTCCAAGAGAACACACCTGCCTGCCCAAGCCCTTTAGACAATCCCTCTATCATGGCCATTTTCGGTCTGGGGGCTCGATATCCTCGGCCCCTTCCCCCGAGCAATCAAGGGCTTTGAATTCTTGTTCATTGCCTTCGACAAGTTTACAAAGTGGCCGGAAGTGACTGCCGTGAGAAAGGTGACTTCTCAGTCAGGTATCAAGTTCTTGAAAGAATTGGTGTGTCATTTCGGAGTTCCAGCAAGGATCATCACAGACAACGACACCCAGTTCACAAGCCACGCCTTCATGTAATATGTTCACACCCTCGGATGCAAGGTCTCATTCGCTTCTGTGGCACACCCCCGGAGCAATGGAGAAGATGAGAGGGCGAACGCTGAAGTGCTTTGTGGACTCAAGACAAGAACTTTTGATACGCTGCAGAAGCACGGCAGGCGGCGGATCGAGGAGCTACCGGTAGTTCTTTGGTCCCTTAGAACGACACCTAAACGAGCAACCGAGCAGACTCCCTTCTCCCTGGTCTACAGGGAAGAAGCAGTTATCCCCACGAAACTCATTTGCGGGTCTCCTCGGGTGCTTGCCTATGATGAAGTAGCACAAGATCAGCACCGACGTGACGACGTTGTGCTACTTGAGGAGAACCGTCTTCGGGCTGTGATAATCCCCAAGTGCAAGGAATCATCATAGCAATTTCCAAAGGTGGAAGTGATAAGTATGGAGTGTCGAACCCACAAGGAGCTAAAGGTAAGATCAATATTCTCTCAAGCCCTATCTACCACTCATACGACTCTACGTACACCAAACGTTTGCTTCCAACTAGCAATGAGAAATAAAACTAGGTTGTGGGTATGAAGAGGATAACTTTGTATGATATCGGAGAGCTAAAATATAAAAGTAGGTGTTGTTATCATGAAGTTAGAATATATTACTAAATATTATAAATAGCGAGTGTGGAATAATGGTGGATCGGTGTGCGGAATTGTCCTAGGCAATCGTTAACAAGACTGGTATTCACTATTGCAGTTTCATATGAGGGAGAGGCATAAACTAACATACTTTCTCTACTTGGATCATATGCACTTATGATTGGAACTCTAGCAAGCATCCACAACTACTAAAGATCATTAAGGTAAAACCCAACCATAGCATTAAAGCATCAAGTCCTCTTTATTCCCATACGCAACAACCCCCTTACTCGGGTTTGTGTTTCGATCACTCACCTACCCACTATAAGCGAATCATGAACGTATTGCAACACCCTACAGTGGGAACCCCTCATGCTTGTGCGACACGGAGGGCACCATAGGACAACATCAAAGTAAAACAAACAACTCATACCAATCTAGATCATTAATCAACCCAAAGACAAAAGATATCTACTCAAAACATCATAGGATGGCAACACATCATTGGATCATAATATCTGGCATAAAGCACCATCTTCAAGTAGGGATTACAGCGGGGTGCGGGAGAGTGGGCCGCGTAAAAGAGATGAGGGTGATGATGATGATGGTGATGTTGATGAAGACAATCACCACGACGATGGTTCCCCTCCCGATGGCACTCTAGTGGCACCGAGAGAGAGGAGGAGAGGTTCTCCCCCTTGTGCTTCCTCCTCCATGGCCTCCCCTAGATGGGGAGAGGTTCTCCCTCTGGTCCTTGGCCTTCATGGTGATGATGACCCCTCCGGGATCCTCCTCCATGCCCTCCGGTGATGACGGCCCCCTCCGGCAGGGTGCCAGAGAGGGCCTAGATTGGTTTCGTGTGGCTACGGAGGCTTCTGGCGGCGAAACTCCCAATCTAGGTTAATTTTCTGAGGTTTCTGTATTTCTAGGAATTTTTGGCATCGGTCTCATGTCAAGGAGGTGCCCGAGGCGTCCACAAGGCAGGACCACACACCTGGGGGGTGGGCGCGCCCCCCACCCTCATGGACGCCTCGGAACTCTCTTGGCCCAACTCTTTTACTCCGGGGTCTTCTTTTGGTCCATAAAAAAATCATCAAAAATTGGCACATCAATTGGACTTCGTTTGATATTCCTTTTCTGTAAAACACAAAAACAAGGGGAAAACAGAAACTGGCACTGGGCACTAGGTTAATAGGTTAGTCCCAAAAATCATATAAAATAGCATATAAATGCATATAAAACATCCACGGTTGATAATATAATAGCATGAATACTTCATAAATTATAGATACGTTGGAGACGTATCAGCATCCCCAAGCTTAATTCCTGCTCGTTCTCGAGTAGGTAAATGATAGAAGAAATAATTTATGAAGTGTGAATTCTAGCAAGTGCATAAGTTTCATCAATGATAGTTTCAATCACTTTTTATAACATCATTATATATCATAACAGTAGCTCATCTTCATAAAACTTTTCATGATCAAGTAACAAGCTATTCACATGTTAAAGTATAGATCATAAACTTTCTTGAAACTAACAAACTATATTCTCAGTCATCAAACAATTGCAATTCATCTTATTTCCAGGAAGGGTCTATGTCAGAGCTTTGGTTTAGCAAACTCCACATACTCAACTATCATTTAATTTTTCACAATTGCTAACACTCACGTGATATTTGTGGGTTCAAAGTTTTAATCGGACACAGAGAAATATAGGGGCTTATAGATTCGCCTCCCAACCTTTTACCTCAAGGGTAATGTCAACAATAATAGTTCATGATAACTTACATCCAATTGGATATATATATCAGGATCTTTCCAACACAATGTGCTTGCCAAAGGATAAAATGTAAAAAGGAAAGGTGAAGATCACCATGACTCTTGCATAAGGTAGAAGATAAAAGTAAAAGATAGGCCCTTCGCAGAGGGAAGCAGAGGTTGTCATGCGCTTTTATGGTTGGATGCACAAAGTCTTAATGCAAAAGAACGTCACTTTATATTGCCACTTGTGATATGGACCTTTATTATGTAGTCCGTCGCTTTTATTTCTTCCACATCACAAGATCGTATAAAGCTTATTTTCTCCACATTAATAGATCATACATATTTAGAGGGCAATTTTTATTGCATGCACCGATGACAACTTACTTGAAGGAACTTACTCAATCCATAGGTAGGTATGGTGGACTCTCATGGCAAAACTGGTTTAAGGAACGTTTGGAAGCACAAGTAGTATCTCTACTTGGTGCAAAGAATTTGGCTAGCATGAGGGGGGAAAGCAAGCTCAACATGTTGCATGATCCAAGACAATATACTTTATTTTAGATATAAGAAAACATAACCCATTACGTTGTCTTCCTTGTCCAGCATCAACCTTTTAGCATGTCATGTTTTAATGAGTGCTCACAATTACAAAAGATGTCCAAGATAGTATATTTATATGTGAAATCTTTCTTCCTTCAATATTCTTTCACGGATTGTTCAAGCGAGCAATTCTACGTTTGCTAACTTTCAATAAGTTTTACTAACTATAATTATTCTATGTGAAGTCATTACTCCCCATGGTATAAGCATATGAAACATATATAAATTGAGATTTATGATATTCAATTCATTCAACCATTTACTCATAGGATATATGTGAAGCACGTGAGTAATGACAAACTACTCCAAAAAGATATGAGTGAAGGACACTGAGTAGTCAAATAATTAACTAGCCATGGGAGGATTCTTTTTCATTTAAGATTTCAGATCCAATGATTCTATTCAAACAGCAAGTAAAATTTAAAATACTCTCCAAGCAAAACACATATGTTGTGACGAATAAAAATATAGCTCCGAGTAAGGTATACCGATAGTTTTGAAGACGAAAGAGGGGATGCCTTCCGGGGCATCCCCAAGCTTAGGCGCTTGAGTTTTCATTTAATATTACCTTGGGGTTCCTTGGGCATCCCCAAGCTTAGGGTATTTCCACTACTTATTCTCCTCATATCGATATCTCACCCAAAGCATGAAAACTTCAATCACACAAAACTTAACGGAACTTCGTGAGATAGGTTAGTATGATAAAGAGTATACCATTCACCTTGGTACTGTCAAAGACAAAGATCGTAATTGTTCTCGCACAATTCCTACTGTACCATATCATTTCTATAATTTATATTGGGGAATATAAGTCATAGAAACTAGAAAAACAAGCAAACTATGCAATGAAAACAGAATCTGTCAGAAACAGAACAGTCTGTAATGATCTGAACACTAACCATACTTCTGCTACTCAAAAGATTATGAAATAAATTGGTGGACGTGAGGAATTTGTCTATTAACCTTATGCAAAAATAATCAGCACCAAATCACTCTTATGTACAAAATGGCAGCTAATCTCATGAGCGCAAAGTTTCTGTTTTTTACAGCAAGATCACATTAACTTTCACCCAAGTCTTCCCAAAGGTATTACTTGGCACTTTATTGAAACAAAAGCTATAAAACATGATTACTACAGTAGCTTAATCATGTAAACACACAAAAACAGTAAGGGTAAATATTGGGTTGTCTCCCAACAAGCGCTTTTCTTTAATGCCTTTTAGCTAGGCATGACGATTTCAATGATGCTCACATGAAAGATAAGACTTGAACATAAAGAGAGCATCATGAAGAATATGACTAGCACATTTAAACCTAACCCACTTCCTATGCCTAGGGATTTTGTGAGCACACAATTTATGGGAACAAGAATCAACTAGCATAGGATGGAAAAACAAGTATAACTTCAAAACTTTAAGCACATAGAGAGAAAAACTTGATATTATTGCACTCCTACAAGCATGTATTCCTCCCTCATAATAATTTTCAGTAGCATCATGAATTATTTCAGCAATATAACCATCACATAAAGCATTTTTTTCATGATCTACAAGCATAGAAATTTTTCTACTCTCCACATAAGCAAAATTCTTCTCATTTGGAATAGCGGGATCACTAGTTCCTAGAGTTGACACTCTTCCAAACCCGCTTTAGATGATAGTATTATTCATACTCCAAAAGATATAAGTGAACTTCATGGAGCTTTCTACAATTAATATAAACTAACCAATGTCCAAGCTCAAAATGTATAAGTGAAGCACACGAAGCATTCTATAAAACCATACTCAAAAGGTTTAAGTGAAGCACAAAGAGCAATTCTATAAGATCATCCTTAAAATATATAAGTGAAGCACATGAAGCATTTTATAAATCAATGAAGGGCTATATCATACTAGCATTGTTCATAAAGGAAGAACAAAAAAAACAAAGGACACAAATCATGTGAACGAAACAAAAACCAAGGTATACCGATAATTGTTGAAGAAGAAAGATGGGATGCCAACCGTGGCATCCCCAATCTTAGATGCTTGAGTATCCTTAGAATATTTACTTGGGGTGCCTTGGGAATACCCAATCTTGAGATCTTGCCTCTCTTTATTCTTCTCACATCGGTAACTCCTCGTTCTTCGAACACTTCATCCACAAAAAACTTAACAAAAAGTTTGTGAGATCCGTTAGTATAATAAAGCAAATCACTACCTTTAGGTACTGTTGCAAACTCATTCAAATATCATATTAGAACTATATCTACTGTATTCCAACTTCACCATGGTTCACACCCCCCGATACTACTCATAGATTCATCAAAAGAAGCAAACAACACACGAAAAACAGAATCTGTCTAAAACAGGACAGTCTGTAGTAATATGAAGGTTTAGTAAACTTATGTATCTCCAAAAATTATGAAATAAATTTGAAAATTTGAAAAATTTATACAGACGTAATGTGCAAAAAGTTTCAGACCCATTTGACTTTCCAGTAAAAATCTAAAATCAAGTGCTACAGCCAAAGTTTCTGTTTTTGTTCTGCACATAGTAAACAAGCAATCTAATCATCCTAAAACCAAAGCTTGGCACATTATTTTTATAATACAATGGATATATATAAGGGGATAATTATTTACAGAGAAACTTCCATGAAAAATTCTACATTGTTTCCATGAGCATGAACACGAGTGCTCAAGGTCGACCCTCACTTCTTCAGTACATAACTTTCCAATCACTTCTCTTTTTGAAAAACTTTTTAGGCATTAGAGGCAAGTAATTTTTTTGGGGTATTTTCATTCTTTTAAAAAAAATTGTATGTTTCACCCACAAATAAACATAAACAAAAAGGAAAAACAAAATCTACTTAGTGAAGAAAGCAAACAAGAACACACGAGAATATCAACCCCACGCTATTGCTCCCCGGCAACGGCGCCAGAAAAGAGCTTGATAATCCCCAAGTGCAAGGAATCATCTTAGCAATTTACAAAGGTGGAAGTGATATGTATGGAGTGTCAAACCCACAAGGAGCTAAAGGTAAGATCAATATTCTCTCAAGCCCTATCTGCCACTGATACGACTCTACGTACACCGAACGTTTGCTTCCAACTAGCAACGAGAAATAAAACTAGGTTGTGGGTATGAAGAGGATAACTTTGTATGATATCGGAGAGCTAAAATATAAAAGTAGGTGCTGTTATCATGAAGTTAGAATATATTACTAAATATTATAAATAGTGAGTGTGGAATAATGGTGGATCGGTGTGCGGAATTGTCCTAGGCAATCGTTAACAAGATCGGTAATCACTATTGCAGTTTCATATGAGGGAGAGGCATAAGCTAACATACTTTCTCTACTTGGATCATATGCACTTATGGTTGGAACTCTAGCAAGCATCCGCAACTACTAAAGATCATTAAGGTAAAACCCAACAATAGCATTAAAGCATCAAGTCCTCTTTATTCCCATACGCAACAACCCCCTTACTCGGGTTTGTGTTTCGGTCACTCACCAACCCACTATAAGCGAATCATGAACGTATTGCAACACCCTAAAGCATGAGCCCCTCACGCTTGCGCGACACAGAGGGAACCATAGGACAGCATCAAAGTAAAACATACAACTCATACCAATCTAGATCATCAATCAACCCAAAGACAAAAGATATCTACTCAAAACATCATAGGATGGCAACACATCATTGGATCATAATATGTGGCATAAAGCACCATGTTCAAGTAGGGATTACAGCGGGGTGCGGGAGAGTGGACCGCGTAAAAGAGATGAGGGTGATGATGATGATGGTGATGTTGATGAAGACGATCACCGCGGTGATGATTCCCCTCCCGATGGCACTCTGGTGCCACCGAGAGAGGGGACGAGAGGTTCTCCCCCTTGTGCTTCCTCCTCCATGCCCCCCCTAGATGAGGAGAGGTTCTCCCTCTGTTCCTTGGCCTTCATGGTGATGATGGCCCCTCCGGGATCCTCCTCCATGCCCTCCGCTGATGACGGCCCCTTCGGCAGGGTGCCAGAGAGGGCCTAGATTGGTTTTCGGTGGCTACAGAGGCTTCTGGCGGCGGAACTCCCGACCTAGGTTAATTTTCCAAGGTTTTTGTATTTATAGGAATTTTTGTCGTCGGTCTCATGTCAAGGAGGTGCCCGAGGCGTCCGCGAGGCAGGACCACACGCCTGGGGGTGGGCGCGCCCCCCACCCTCGTGGATGCCCCGGGACTCTCCTGGCCCAACTCTTTTACTTCGGGGTCTTCTTTTGGTCCATAAAAAATCGTCAAAAATTGGCACGTCAATTGGACTCCGTTTGATATTCCTTTTCTATAAAACTCAAAAACAAGGGGAACACAGAAACTGGCACTGGGCACTAGGTTAATAGGTTAGTCCCAAAAATCATATAAAATAGCATATAAATGCATATAAAACATCCAAGGTTGATAATATAATAGCATGAATACTTCATGAATTATAGATACGTTGCAGACGTATCAGGCTGCTACATGTGTTGCATGCTACCAGCAAGCCCTGCATCGCTATCATAGTCGTAGGATTCATGCCCGGTGTTTTGAGGAAGGTGACCTTGTCCTTAAGCGCGTTTAGTCCGTCAAGGGTACAAACAAGCTATCACCAAAGTGGGAAGGCCCTTACCGAGTGGTATGAGTCACCAGACCTGGCATAGTCCGTTTGGAGACTGGAGATGGCACATAGTTGCAAAACTCATGGAATATTGAGCATCTCCGTAAGGACTACCCATAAGGCACGAGGCTGCCGCGCACCGCTTGGCAGCCACCCTTTTGTATAGGCCTTGCCTCAGTTGCATGTAACCCCTTGTACAAAGCCGGAGTGATGACCCCGGGCAAGATAAAATATAGAAGCGCTGTGGGGGGCCCCGGTGAAGATTGCATGCATGCACAAGCACATCCAGATCATTGCATAAGCATTTCATGAGCATTTGCATATGCATATAGATAGGACTGCATCCTGCATTCATTCTCATCTACGTGGAGTTGCAGGTTGATGTCGTGAACTTGACTCCGATAAGGGACGAGAAGATTGCACGACACCATGGTCCCCAGCAAGCCAAACAGATAAGTTTACCTCTTGTCCATTCACTACAAAAAAAGACACATCTGTGACATTTTGGGCCGAACAAAAAAAACATTATGTCATGCTTATGACACTTCTTTGACAATAATTGTGACAAAACCCGATATCATCATAGATGTGGTAGGCTCCTACTTCTATAACAAAAAATCATGACGGAAAATGGGCTTTTTGTCCTGGGCGGGCAAGAGACGCAGCTGCATGACATTCTTTGGGCCGTGCATGACGGAGAAAACCGTGGTAGAAGCGAGGGCGAGGAAAATATCAGGGAGTTCCCGGTTAAGGTGGGTGGTTGGGGGCCGAGCGATGCGCGTTTCTCTTGTACACGCATGTGTGTGTGCGAGGCGTTGCGCTCTAACTGAACCCGAGCGAGGCGTTGGGCTCTAACTGAACCCGAGCGATTGCACTAGCTACGTTAATGAACCCGAGCGATCGATCCCTTGCTATTAACTGAACCCGAGTGATTCCTTCGCTACTGGTACTACTTGAAGCCGATCGAACCCTGCTGCCTCCTTCCCTTGATGAAAAGTGAGCATTGTTGGTGGGAGGGGGGTTGGATGAATAGTTCCTGGTGGGGGGTTGGATGAACAGGACCCCGTGGTAGTAGAGGTCGTTGCCGCTGGATGAACAGGACCTCGATCGAGGCGGTTGGGGTGGATGAACAGGACCCCGTGGAGGGATGGATGAATAGGACCCCATGGAGGGCTGGTTGAACAGTAGCCGGTGGAGGGCTTGATGACCTATAGCCTGTGGAGGGGTGGTTGAACAGGCCCCCGTGGAGAGGGCTGGTTGAACAGTAGTCGATGGAGGAGCGGTGGAGGCTGGATGAACAGGAGCCCGTGGATGAACGGTCGCAGGTGGAGGCTGGAGGAGGTCGACCGTGGATGAATAGTAGCCCATGGAGGCTGGAGGAGGTCGACGATGGAGATGAGCAGTATCCCATGGAGTTCCGTTTTGCGGTACGCCACACCCCTCCCGATGAACAGGACCCCCGTTTCGACCGTAGCACTGCAACACAAGTCCGTTTCCTCCGTTTTGCGGTACGCCACACCGCTCCCGATCAACAGGACCCTGTTTCGACTGTAGGAGGTCCAAGAGAAGTCCATTTCCTCCATTTTGCGGTACGCCAGAGCCCTCCCAATGAACAGGATTCCATTTCGACCGTGGCCGGACGAACACAAGGCCATTTCCTCCGTTCTGCGGTACGCCGGGCCTCGTTTTGATCGGCTGTTCCGTCCAAGCCAGTTGGCTCCCGATGAAGACGACGTATTCTGTTGCCTCCCGATGAACATGACTCATTCTGTTGCCTCCCCATGCACACGACGACAACACTCTTTATCCGTTCTGACCCAGCCATGTACACAAGCCCTGGCCGTACGTATACGCGAGTAGGCGTTCGAGATCCCACCCGTATGTACGTATGTGTCCATATTTACTTTCTTGCACCCTGGCCGATGTACATACGTGTACACGATATTAACGGGAATGTGTGACATGCTACGTGCGCGCCTCTACTACAACACGTGCCCTTCCTTACACGGCCACAGTTCATTGTTGCAGCCTGCAGACAGACCGATCGACTAGTATGTACGTACACGTTCACGACCAGAATGACAACGCTACGTACGCTTCGACCAGGTGGGTCCCGACTGTCAGGCACTTCCTCGTGTGCGAAGATGTAGCTGGTGGGTCCCAGCAGTCAGGGGGGAATGTTTTTTTCATGAAATATGGTGGCTCATCCGGTGGGTCCCTGCTGTCAGGTGGAGGAATCAATATTTTCCACGTAGTAAGGAGGCACTTCCTTGCTGTGGCCGTGGACCCAGCTGTCAGCCTCTCCACGTACATTACTCTTCCGATGGAAGTCATCGTTGACCATGTTGACCACGCCACGCCGAGAGCACCAGGGCACGGACGACAGCGAGGCCTAGGAAGGGGATGACGTGGAGCCATGGAAGACGCGGTAGTGGATGCCCACGCGGAGAGGAGTACGAGGGTTCATTGGTTCGGCTGCGGTGTGAGGCTACCGTCGCCACATAATAACAGGGGGTGTGGGTGAGTAGAGGGATGGCCTGGCCAGCGGTGGGAGTAGTAGGGGCGGTGAGGACTCTGCGGCATCACAGCCGGCCACGGGAGGCAGGAGCACGCGGCACGACCGGCGCTGGTTTGGGCGGCTGGAGCAAGAAGACCAGAGGTTGAAGAAGCACGATGGTCGTTGGATGGACATCGTACGGTCACTGCAGCTAGAATCGTTTATATTGACTAAGTTGACAAAGCCCATGGTATGTGTCAACTTAGTAGGCCCACAAGTCATCCTCTGAAATGGTGCGCCCCAGATGTCAAGGGGAGGTATCATTTTTTGGGCGGTTGAAGCTAGAATGTCCGAGATTGAAGAAGAAGCACGATGTCCGTTGGATGGACATCCAACGACCACTGCTGCTAGAACCGTGTGTTGACTATTAGTTGACAAAGCCTTGCATACGCGTCAACTTCCTTTTTTAGGGGACGCGTCAACTTAGTAGGACCACAAGTGTGTGGCAGAGAACTTATAGCCCATTTGCAATTTTTAAGAATGTACATCCCATTTTTGAATTCTAATGGAATTTACTACAGCCCATTTACAGTTTGTTAAAAGTACAACCCATTTTCTAGCTAGGACAACGATTAATAATTTCAACCAACCGCTCAAAACAGAATTTAATAAAATTTACCACATTTTGATGCGATCCAAAATATTTTTATCCCGAAATTTCTATTCAGATTAAATACAATTTCAATATAAATTTGTATTACGTAAAAATTCAACGAAATATTGTGCACGAAAAAATTATTTATATTAATTTTTCAAAATCCAAAAATAATATTTTATAAACTAATTATGTGTTTGGTGCATTTTTTATAGTTACTGCCCATTTTTTATAATTACATCCCATTTATTATTTCTTAAAGCCAATTTTCTTGTTAAGCCTAATGTATCCCTCCTAGGAAAGATTTGCAGCCCAGCGGGGCGGAGAATAACAAGTTGACCTTGCCTGGGTATTCCTAAAAAAAGTGTAGCTGGGCTAGCCATTTTTAGCTTGAAAAAAATTAATATCTGGGCTAGATATCTTGCCTGGGCTAGACGGGCCACTGTCCGCCCAGTTAATACCCTACTCTCCTCTGAACAACAACGAAAACATCGCTCAAGAAAAACTCTGCAGTGCTCACTCCTCAAAAACACAAATAATGCTCGAGCTGCTTGGTCCCAACTGTCGGATGCTCCTTGTGCAATTCTCTTGTTTATTGACTACATCGGTTGACAATGGTGTGGGACCGTGATGTCAGGAAATCAGGAGGAAGCAAAAAAATTATAGTTGCATATAATAAGGAGGCACTTGCGTACGTGCGGCTATGGCCCTGGTGGGTCCCCATTGCCATCCTATCCAAGTAAAGTCATCTCCTCATTCATCATGTCCATTGACCATCTTGACAATGCGAGACGGCGGCGCCACGACGAGGGCAACAACTCGAAGGACAACGGAGAGGGCCTCGCGGGCCCTACGGATGGTCTGATACAGCGCCCGTTGCTCATTCGGGAAGCCAGGATCATAGGGCCACATGTCCGCGACGGCATTGTCGTTCGCTTGTACACCGGTGCTCGTTGAGGAGATGGAGGTTGCAGCACAGGTCCTCCTACGCTGGTAGCTCTTCCTCCATTAGGGCGTCGAAGTGCAGCCGTACTTGCTCTATGGTGAACATGGCATGAACCGGCTTGGACAGTGGCACCGGCTCCTGGTCGGAAGCTATGTCCATCGTCTGATTGTCGTCGCTCTGCTCGGCGAGCTCGCTGGCGAGCCAGCATGTTCGGCTGTTGGACCGACCTGCTGCCAAGCACAAGTCTGACTACCCTGGCCTACCCAGACTACCTCCCTCGCCTTGGCGCGCTTTCCGCCCGAAACGGTCAGCGCCGCCCGCCCCGCTTCCAGGTGCAGGCGATTGCTCCGCCTTTAAACGACACAAGTGTTGTCCGTCCATCTGCCACCCACATTAATGATATGCAGTTGCCGAGGCGGCTACTCCGGTGCCACATGTCCATCCCTCTGCCGCCCACCATTGCTATATAAACAGCTGCGCCGGCCATAGCCGCAGTCATCCTCCTTCGTCCCCTTTCTCCTGTCCACACCTCCATTGCCCACCATGGCTTCCTCACACTCCAGTTCTCTTCAGGACGGGCAGATGACGGACCAAGCCGGCAAGCAGCCGGAGGACGAGGACGTCCCAATGGAGAACTTGGTAGTCGACGATCCGGCACCAACCCCCTCCTCCATGCCATCCTCGCCGGTGCATTGCACCATGACCATCGGTGAGGCCCATGCCCAATACATGGACACGGTGAGGCAGAAGCGTGAGGAGCAGTTCTGGGAGGCGTAGGCCGACGCCGCCTACAACCACCATCTCCTCCAGGAGCACCTACATGCGGAGGAGCAGATCGCCATGGAGCGAGCGGAGCAGGAGGCGCTGCTCGACTCGTACCGCTCCGCCCTCGAGGGCCGTCTTGAGCGCTGGCGGTACCACATGCGGGTGGCGGAGGCTGCGGCCGCCTACAAAGAGGGCGATGAAGCGGGCGAGGCGCTGTTTGGCGAGACCGAGGATGAGGCAGAGGACAATGTCGGCTCCGACGAGTCCCCGCTCTGCTGGCGTCGATGAGGCCCTGCTCCGCCGAGGCCCTATGGCGGCAACAATGAGCCAGAGGACACCGCCGGCTCTGCTGATGCCCCATCCCGCCGGCACCAAGGTGAAGCATTTCACCGGCTTCGGTGAGGCCCTGCTCAGCAGAGGACCCACCGCGCCAACAACGAGGCAGAGGACATCGCCGGCGCCACCTAGGCGCAGCCCCACTAGCACCTAGGCGGAGGACCTCACCGGCTTCAGTGAGGCCCTACTCTGCCGAGGCCCCGCCCCGCCAACAACGAGGCAGAGGACATCGCCGGCTCAGCCGAGGCCCCACCCTGCTCGCAACGAGGGGTAGGATTTCCCTGCTCCGCCGAGGCACCGCCCCACCGGTAATGAGAAAGAGGACATCGCAGGCTCCCTCGAGGCCCCGCCCCGCTACCAACGAGGCTACGCCACACAGAAAACGAGGAACAGTAGAACACGGTAGGTCGCCGCCACTCGGGTCCAAGTAAGGCCATCGCGGCTACCCTTCGGTTGAAGCGAAGCTAGGTGGGTTGACCATTGACGGCCAATTAGGTTCTTGGCGGTGATGTGGAGTCGGAGAACTATGTTGGAGAAGGACGATGCTTCAGTTACTTAACTGCTGGTGCAGTTGGGTCACTGCCATGTGGGCCCAACAGGCATCTGGGCCACATATTAGTTATGCAACTGCACCTGCATTTAAGTCACTAAAGCTTAGTCCGCTGGAGAAGAAGCTTCTGTTCGGCGCAGCAAGACACGGGTGGGTAGCTTCGGTTAATTAATTATAACTCCAGCGCACCCCTTTTTAGTTCAAGAATGTATGAAATGTATAATGAAATCCGACATGTTTATATGAACTCCGTCCATGTATGAATGAATTTAGTTCGATTAGTTTGAATTCTTGTATCACTAGCATTGGATGAACATGCAAAACAATACGTACTAGCATTATTCCCAGGGTGATCACCTCATTTGCAGCAGTTTCACATGTACTCCGTTCGGTCCTTTTTAGTATGCATACAGGTTTTGTCTGCAGTCAAAGTATCTCTACTTTGACCAATCTTATGGAAAAAAGTATGAACATTCATAATGTACAATCAACTGACTTGAAAAAATCTATTATGCGAAGTAAAAAGGAACACAGGGAGTACAAAGAGTTTGAGCAACTTTTTAGCGTTCATGTACATTGCAATCAAAGATACGGGCCTGGCAATTCATAGAGAACATACAAAACAATCGATGATTATGCATCTCAGTGATTCACATGTCAAAGACAATATTTACTTCACAACTAAAGAATAAATAAAAATTGATCAATGTTGGGCATCCCATTCAAAAATATCAAATGCATATCTTCTTGCTAACATCAATGAGCAAACTTTGACAAGGTTGTCCCATTCCAAAATGTCAAATGCGTGTTGATTTGCGCACATCGATGAACAAACTTTGACAAGGTTTTCCCATTCCAAAATATCAAATGCATACGATTGTGGAATGGGCAGGGTTTGCCATCAGTTCGGACATTGACATGGCACCTCGTGCTAAATAAACCAACTATTCTTTTTGTGCAATTCCACCAAAATCAACCAAATTCGCATGTAGCTTGTATTATTTCGCCTTCATATGTTGCAACGCCTTGAACATATTGGTACCTCCTTTCTTGTGGTGGAAATGAATGATTTGATGTATTAATGAACATTTTGCGCAGTTCCCATTGAAATCAAGCTGAGAACCCCTGTTTGCACAAATACAAAAAAGTGATTAGTATAAAGCAAATTGTACTATGAATTGATAGTTTAAACAGGCACCTACATGGTCCATGTAGAGCACACTTAAAAAATGGAACTCACCGGAAAGAATCCTAGAACAACATTGTACTTGCGCATCACAGCAAAAAAATGGAGATCTGTCAGTCCTTCTGAGCTGAAGTTAGTTTGGTCTTGTGGGGAGTAATGTAACCATCCTTCAACTGCTCCTTCTGATGAGAATATAGACATGGCTTCTTCATCCTGGCATAATCGGAACTAGTCACTTCACGTACTCCATATTCTTCTTCAGAGGAGGATGATCCTGTTGTGCAAATACAAGAGGACAACTAAATTCTAGCATCCCTATTTGCTTGAAAAAAAGGAAAGGAAATATTTAAAACAACACAGATGAAGCACTTCTCAAGGACAATACCACTTTCTCTTGACAGTATCTAAACAGTAGCACAACACCAATAGAGATGACAAAGCTCAATCATATGGATGAAATCCGTGGGCGAGTACCAACCTTTGTCAGGAGGCTTATTGTGTAGAGCATACAGATCAAGCACTTCTCTGGAACCATCTGTTGTTATCTACTATGGTTGCCATGCTTACTATATCCTCCTCGATTAGTTTAATGTTTCCAACATCTTCTTGTGTAGTTCCAATAAAATATATGGTATCTTCAAAGAAGATCCATGTTTCCACAAGTAGAGATAATTACATATTACATTAAGAGTGGCATCAAATCAGTGGCAAAATAATTGCTCGTTCCAGCTATAGCAATAAATTAAGATGCAAAACTATATCATTACTTGTGTCATCACAGTTCTAGTGCTTCATTACAGCATCGGGAGTTGATTTTTGTTTTTCTTTCGCTTGTTCTTCCCCTTCATGACTTGGTTCAAAAACAGACAAGCTTCACCTTCAATGTAAGATTTGGCATGTCAATTAGGGAGCACAAGTATTGTACTAAACAACGTCATTAATTTTCTGATGGAAGTGGCAAAATACAGGCCAACAGTTGTGAAATATCCTTATCTTACCTCAATGGGATATTACGGTGCACATACAGATTGGAAGTATTGTCTCCATTTGTGCAGTTCACTAAAATCAAGCAACATTACTGTACAAGTAGAACAACATATGAAAGCACACTGCACAATCATGTGAAAGAAGGCCAGTACTAACCTCTCATTACGTGGAAATCAAACAACTCACAAGAAGAAGATCATAACCAAATTTGCCAACGCGGATCGGAAGTAAGATCTCCTCCTGTGCAGTTCCACTAAGATCAAGCAACATTGTCGGTGTGACATTTTGGTTGAACTGCACAAAACACTCTTAAAACAAAAGTGTTTTGTGCAGTGCAACAAAAGGTCACAATAGCAACAAGGTGAAGTAGATAACCCTGATTACACAGAGGTGCAAAGGAAACAACTAGTGGTCAATAACGGTGGATGACACAGAAGCCAACAAAAAGAAACATCTAACTTATCTAAATGGGAAAGAAAGCAAGACAGTAGCATTTCTCAAACGGTGTCATTGATTCATAGTAACATAGAGATTATATTAACAATAAAATTTGTTAAACATGTAATTTGCTTTTAACTGTGGCATTGCATCAATTTTCCAGCGGCATTATTAGAGGGTGTTTGTTCACAAGGACTTTTTGGTGTAGGACTAAAAAAAGTCCCTTTCAGTCCCATCTAAACCAAATAGGAGGGACTTTTAGGGACTAAAAGTGGGCATTTCAGACTAAAGAAAGAAGACCCCGAGGGAGAGTCTTTTTGAGACTTTTTCCAATAGTTACCATGCCCCGCATCACACCTTATCTCTACTTGTTCATTACTAGGGGTAACATGGTCTTTTACCATGTCATTTAATAACCTCTAGTCCATGTTTAGTCCCTAAAACCAAGTAGGTAGGGACTAGGGACTTTTTAGTTGGGACTAAAAAAAGTCCTAGGACTTTTTAACCAAACAGGGCCTTAGATTAACAACAACTAAAGAGTTGCACGGGGCAGTGGACGCATGAGCACCTTGTGCATCTACTGATGTATGAAGGGGTGATGCATAGCCTGTTGCAACAAAGAACAAACAACCAAGGAGCATATTTGTGTTGGTCCCAGTTTTTTTATCTTTAGACACCTTTCCCTATGTGAGTGCAGCAAATCTAGTCCTGCTCAAACAATACAACCTTGTCCCCCCAAAACAAAAAGATCAGTTTGTTATAGATGTGCGTACTGTGTTTGTCATTGTTTTCCCTTGTCGACCAACGTAGGTGCTGGATAGCGAGTCTGTACTTGTACTATCCCCCTTCCTTTCCTCTTTGAACCACTTCCTAGGTTCATGCTATACAACTTTCCCCAGTACTTTCCCCCCTTTCCTCTTTGAACCACGTCCTAGATTCATACGATACAACTTTCACCACTACTTTCCCCCCTTCCTTTCCTTTTTGAACCACGTCCTAGATTCATGCTATACAACTTTCCACACTATTTTCCCCTATTCCTTTCCTCTTTGAACCACGTCCTAGATTCATGCTATACAACTTTCCCCACTACTTTCCTGTTTGATCCAACACCTAGATTCGAGTGCAGAAGCGGAAAAAGCCCACATGCAGCTACAGCAATGCATGTGGAATAAGTAAATTATACCTTAAGGTTCCTGGGGTGCGGTTTCGTGGGTGACCGGAGGCCATTCTGCGCACACTATGTACGGCGGCAAGGAAGAAGGGGTCGGAGGCTCTCCCGCGCCACTACTGGGTGAAAGAGAACAGCTGCGCAGATAGCGGATTCCTTCTCTCGCCGACGACGACAGCGTTAAGCCTCCTTCCCTTCCCGGCGAACGGATCCTGCCGGCTCCTGGACCAGCAGTGAGGGAGGGAGGGAGAGAGAGAGAGAGAGGCCAATGAAGTCTTGTTTAGATCTGGAGAGGGTGAGAGAGTGTGAGGAGAGCAACTACAAGAACTGAGGCTCCAGCGTGTATATATATATATATATATATATATATATATATATATTAGAGAGTGTGTGAAGAGTGCAAACCCTAGAAAACAAGCACCCAGGCTGCAACATATATAGATGGAGTGGTTTTCTTTTTCTGTCCATAAAAATCATTTTAAATTGTGCATGAAACAGAACTCTTTATTTAATGTAGTGAAGAAAAATACTAGGGGCAATGCTAATACATGAAGAAAATTTAACGCTCCCGGACGCACTTACTAACGTTCACGTGTGGTACACGACCCTCCAAAGTGAACAACAACTAAACCACACAAGGTCAAAATATCGGAAAGGTGGGCTGCACCATCCTCCAATTTTAAATATTTTGGGCACTTATATTCGGCCTAAGTCAGTGTGCCACCGCATGTACTAAGGGTTACAGCGGGTGCTAAGAAACTAGGGCGTATTGAGAGTAATTGCTAAGTTCACTTTGGTCACTTTACTCAAGAATATGGTCACCATATGCGTGATGAGGTGATTGTATGGTCACTACGAGATCGTATAGCTCCGTATCCATCCATTTTGACCAGTCAAAGAATCCTCCCGGCACCGCCCCAGATCACTTTCTGTCTCTGACATGCGAGGCCTACCTATCATTGGGTGGAAGAAAGAACTCGAACAAAAATAAAATTATGCTCAAGTGTGGTTATCGAACCCGAGACCTCAGGTTTGATGAGCCAACAGGCTAACCAACTACACCACCCTCATGTTATGATTAACGAGAGGAAAATAACCTTTTATACATTCCTGCATTCGTGTGACAAGCATGACGTGTGTTTTTTTGCGTGGGAGTCATTGGGATTTAAATCATAATCGTGTCATGTGGCTTTGGTGGTAAGGTCTTTTGGGATTTAAAGCAGTGTTGGTAGTATAGAAACAATGCAGCCTTAGTCACCTTACCTCTCTCCACGTAGTATGTTGGGTACCACCAATCAGAGGGTGAAACAAACAAATTAATAAGAAAAATTAAAAGCGCCCGTGGTGTATCTTACCTCACACATCTCGCTGCTGCTCGTGAACACTGTCCAATTGATCCCTCTGTTCGCTCATGTACTATTTTGAGTGAATCCTTATTATAACATGCACACAATACGCATGCATGCACTCACACAATAGCACGCAGTTGGCAGACACACACTAGTTAGCACACAGCACGCACACACCTAGACCGGCGACGAAGTTGAGGCCGCAGGGTTGTACTTCGGCAGCTGCACGACAATTGTGCACACAAGGCGGGTAGAGCGACCTAGTGTGGGTGTCATCATAATCATCATTGATGGCCATGTCATCTCACGCAGATGGAGTTCATATGCATTGCGCCACAAGTAGCGACAGCTCGGACTTGGCGTAGTGGTAGAGCAACGGGTCGACTACTTCAGGTGGCAGGGTCAACAAGGGGAACGGCGGACAACAGGCGAGGCACTGCACGAAGTTGCGGCAATACGGGCCAGTGTGCGACTTGAGTCTGTGCTAGTGCATGTACATGCACTACAAGCAGCGCGCTGCATGCGTGTGCCACTACTAAAGGTAGAAAACTATATTTGCCACTAGTTAATCACAATTGGAGGTTTGTGTGGTCAAAATGGATGAATACAGAGCTATACGATCTCGAAATGACTGTATTATCACCTCATCACGTATATAGTGACCGTATCGACCGTATTCTTGAGTACATTGACCAAAGTGAACTTATACGATAAGTTTAATGACCAACAATGTATTTTACTCTTTTAATTATTTAGTTTGTACACTTTACTCTATTCCAATAATTTTGGGCACTTGTATTCGACCTAAGTCAGTGTGCCACTGTATCTCATACTACTCCCTCCGTCTAGGTGTAAGTCACATTAGAAGGTGTAGCGGGACCAAGGTGCAAGCAGATTGGAGGAGGAGAAACTTGACCGGTCCTTCCTCAAATCAAACCCCTGAATTCTGTCTCTAAATGCAACAATTAATCACAAAAACTAAGAGATGCCATTTTAGCTACCATGCAGGGCCACGTATTAACTCGCATGCAAGTCGACTTTGATTTCTTGACTGATCAACGCGTAGTTGCGCTCCATGCATTGGGTTTCCGGGGGAGATAACAAGGCAGAGTAAGGAGCGTTTGGTTACATTGCTTAGGCTGGTCATAGTGGTGAGTAACTTAGACTAGTAATATGCATATGTTACTAGTCTATGTTACTACCTTCATAGTGGGTAGTAACATATGGATGGTAACATGCAAGTATTCATTAATTGAGATATAGACTCATTTTACCTCGGGGTGTGTTATGTTATAGTAAGGTTGGTCATAGTGGGAGTAACTTAGGTAGTAACATAGCGCACTTCGAGAAATTTTTGCTTATGTGGCACGTAGTTGATGAGAAGTGGTAACATAATATGTTACTGTAACATAGCGCTTCCCAAAACAAGATGAGTCGCTTTCCAAAACAAGATGAGTCTACAAGCTATTAAATGAAGCTACATGTGACACTACTACTATGTTAATTTGCACTATGAAGGTAGTAACTTATACTAGTGTCATATGCATGACACTAGTATAAATTACTCCCCACTATGACCAGCCTAACATATTATGTTACCACAAGCATCTCTTTCCTCATTAACTCCATGCCAAATAAGAAATTTTTTCTTGGGTTGTGCTATGTTACTAGTACCTAAGTTACTCCCACTATGGCTAGCCCGGCTAGCCAACTTTCGCTTTGCCAACCTTGCCTGGTCAAACGGTTTAGTTCTTTTTCTTACCAGCCTTGCCCCGTGAAAATCGTTGTCATGAGTGGGTCGCTGATTTTTTCGTGCACGAAGTTTGCCATCGGAAGCGAGCCGATCTGGCTCTCTTGAGCTAGCAAGGTTTTTCTAGCCCACCCAATCTAGCTGGACCACAAAAGCTAACATATTTTAACAGTTGCAAACGCCTTACCTTGCCTAGCTAGGCTATAAACTGTTCTTTCTAAGGATCCAAATGCTCCCTAAGTAACAACGCTCGCTAGCAACGAGGCCAAGAGGGGATTGAGATGCGATGTTAATGGACGACGCCTAAACATTTTGGGAATATCTGATTTTCGTAAGATGACTTAACACCTAGACGGAGGGAGTACTACTCCTCAGTCCAGGTTTGATGGAATATTCGACACCTCTTCTCTTCTTATATGTACTCCATTTGTATCTCACTTCTTGTGGCTTCGCACTCGCAGGATATTCCTATTCTATGAACTTGTGTGTGCGTGTGCGTGTGTGTGTGTGTTTAACAGCATGTGTGTGTTAGAGAGAGCGACACATCGACCTACTCCTACGGAGAGATGGTGTACAGTGTACGATTTAGCCACGAGAGTCGGTGCATCCTCTCGTTTCCGGGCGTCCGGTCGGGACAGGCAGACAGCTGCCACGCTCGCTCCTGACCAGCTTGGCCCACCCATAGCCCCTCCATCGCCCGCACGCGCTTCTCACCCGAAACGGTCAGCACTGCTCCAAAGAATCGGTACCGCATTCATGCCTGGGCAGAGCAGACGCGACCTCTCACTAGCGCCTGCGTTGAAGAGAGAAGCGGATTCAAGAGTGATGGTTGCTTCATCCGTCCAACTTACTGCTAGGTGTATGTGATTTGATGGCTCATTGGTCAGTATTACTGAGGTGGTACGACTACTGGATGTCCCACTCTTTCGGCGAAAGGAGGTACTACTAGATTACAATTCTCTCCATTCTTACAGCGGAGGAGTGCGAAAGCAGTGAAAACACACAGGCTCGGTGATTACATGGCCCACCTCACACTATCACCATATTTTCTGGACACTGTGCGACACATAACTCTTTACATAGTACTAGTATAGTACGTACTGCAATTTCTCAGCGAGATAAATTTGTGCAATGCTACGAAGCTTCCAGCTTCTGTTTCATGTATCTTGCGTCCAAGGTTGCCCGTTTCAACATTTCATCAAATACAAAGCAGACTAACATGCATGCTATTGCATCCCAATGATTGACAGATCATAGCCAATATGCACTCCCTCCATTCCAAAGTAAGCGTCTCAACTTTATGCAAACTTCAGTACAAAGTTGTACTACTACTAAAGTTGACACTTATTTTGGAACAGAGACAGCTAAAGAAAAAATGATCCATGCAATCGCTAGCCCAATAAACGTAAACCCTAACCGGGGTTTAATTTGCTGGCAACGTTGGATATTCTGAAGAAATGAAGTTTGCAACCCTTTGACCATCGGATCATTTTGTGCAGTTTCACCAAAATGGAGATGAGCATCCCTGTGGCAAACAAATTGAAGAAGCGTTATTAGAATAAGATTATTGGGACTAGTTGATGAGACATAAACTCATCACAAGTATAGTACATAGAAGCCAGTAGAGGTATGTGCGGGGCAAAGAAGTAGAGAAATATCCACATGGAGTGATGTGGGCAGCTGGAGCAGTGGTGCAAGCCAGTTGTAAAGAAAGTACCTGGGGGATGTCGGGACATAGCTCAACCTAGAGGAGGGCGGAGGGAGGCGGCAACTGCCCACATCGCAGCAGTGAGCAAGGGACAAAGGCAACCTCACCGGCTTTGTGAAAGAGAATGGCGGGGACCCCTGATCGGGATGTGCTGATAGTGGGTTTTCACCGTCGGCGACAGCGACCGCATCTACACTAAGCATCCACCCCTTCCCCCGGCGGACGTGATCCGCCCGGATGTTTTAGATGTGGCCACAGTCGTTTTGTGTGTGAGAGTGTGAAGAGAGCAACCCTAGCAAGCAACCGTGTAGGCTCGTCCCAGTTATGAATATAGTGGAGCGATTTTCTTTTCTCTCCATATGAACTTATTTATATTGCGCATGTGCCACTGAAGAAAAAAAACTTTATTTATAAATGATTCGGCACCGTTCATGTGTGGTACCCGACCCTCCATTATTTATAAGTGAGTAACTACTACTAGACACGTCAAATTATCACGTGGGCCGCATCACCTTACAGAAATGACCTCCACCATGTCACGTGTATGGTTGGGGAAGACGCAAAAGACGCAAAGAGTGCTACTAGTACACTACGTGTGTGGGTGCGTGCACCTCTTCTCTTCGAGCATGGTTAGTAGTATAGCCCACTACTGTACTACCACGCGGTTATTATATATGGACATAGAGTATAGGCAATAATAATGACTAATAAGCTGTGAAATCACAAGGCCCACCTTTCTCTATGTTTGACCGAGGAAGCAGCCATCATTTCAGTCCTCATTGAATATCCATCCATTGCTACCTCCGCGAATAAATAAAAATCTGCTTCTACCTCCGTAGCATGGTTAATAATATAGCCATGTCAATCATGACGTAGAAATATCATTCACTGATACAATAGGGCTGGATCTAAGGGTAGTGATTTTTTTTACTTTGTCTCTTTCGCTTTTTGTCTCATTTACTCATTTTACATAGGAGCACGCGTAGAGGATGGCTATTCCTTTCGATGGGACTTTATCATGGGGTTTAAGACTAAGCAACTCCGAATTATGCCCGCTTCCCACCACTCTGAATCGTGCCATCTATGATAGGGAGTAGTCCCATTGCAACAATGAGGTCCACTAGGTATAGCACGTCCTGTAAGAAGAGACTATCACGCAAAACATACATCTTGTTGCCTTCTTCCTTGTACAGTACGTACCACTGGTATGTACTACTAGTACTACTACTACTTGTTCTCCTATAAACCTTGCGCTTGGCATCTCCAAAATATTAACCTTGCGATTGGCTCTTCGTCTCTTTGATAAGTCGAGTAATAATGGTACTGCAGTATATATCATTCTTGCTATATGAGACCTATTGAATTGCTGCACGTCCACCACGTGGGCGAGGGTCGAGGGGCGAGGGCGAGTGCGTACTATTACTACATATGGAGCAAAATGAGTGAATCTACACTCTAAAATACGTCTATATACATCAGTGTTTGGAGTATGTACTAGTGGAGTAGTTCATATTGAAATCTACTAAAGGACATATATTCCAAACAATATGATAATCTCTCTAACCAAGGTAGGGACGAGGAGTAAATGGAGGGAGTAGTAAAATTTTCCCCTCGTCCCGCGAGCCACCGCGCGTGTGGGCGAGGGAGCGGGCGTAAGGAGTACTCCCTCCTTTCCGGTTTATAGGGATCAATTCAAAAATCTTACCAACCAAGGTAGATGATGAATGGTGGAATATTTTTTGTAATTTTCAAAAGCACCCAATTAATGCTCTTGTTTTCCTCAAAAATTTATGTTTACCAATGTATTAATTGCAATGCATGCATGCAGAAAGTACATGCATTGGTCAATTTTCTCTTAATACCAGCATGCAATTATTTAATGCACCTTGGAATCTGAACATGTGATGGGGAACAACCAAATTTAGCCTTATAAAATGGAAAAACTAAGATTTTGAGATAAGCCCTATAAACCGAAAAGGAGGGAGTAGTAAGCAAGCTTCACCACGTCCTGTGAGCCACCGCGCCCATGGGCGGGGGAGACAGCGTACTAAACAAGCTTCTCCTCATTCTACGAGTTGACGGGACACATCAAAAGTAATACGTACAGAGCATCTCGAGTGTATAGAGCCTTGCATCTAAGGTAGGCCCCGCATGGTTTGGCTCTTTTTTAACATAATGCATCAAGTCGCAATTTGTATGTTCACCCGTGGTAGACGATCCTCCATCAAGTGGACAACCAGTACACGTGTCAAATTACCATGTGGGCTGCCTTTTCATATAGAAATGAGCTCCACCGTGTACCCGCGCGGGTGTGGTTGGGAAAGAGATGGGAGTACGTGCGCCGTGCGTGCACCTCTTCTCTTCATGCACGTCCCCCACCTATGTGTGTGTGAGAGAGAGATACATACCTAGACAGATGGCGTGTGTGTTCATGAGTGTTTTTTGTTGGGGGTGATTTCGTGAATGTATTTGTGGGAATATGCGTCGATGACATCTCAAACAAAAATTCGACACATGCAATGTGTGTGAAATAGAGGCCTATCTATATCATATATAGAGGGGGCGATCCACGAGAAGAGAGGGAGGGGTCATAGATATTGATAGATTCGAAGAGAGGATCAAGTGGGTGGGTGCGAGATCAATGAAGAGATCCATCAAAATTGTGTGTGTGCAAGTCAAAGATATAGGGCGACTGACCTACCAGAACGTCAGAGGGCACAGGGCAAGTTTGTGTGTGGTAGGGAGACATGACTAGAGCGCTCCATGTATTGGTGCGTGGGGGGAGGGGGAGGTAGAGGCCTAACTAGAGAAGTAGAACGACTCGTATATATGTCTTGAGTGAGATTGGTCGACATCCATACATAACTGAAGGATGGTAAATAGGTTGGGACAGCGAGAGAGAGAGAGAGAGAGAGAGAGAGAGGAGAGGAGAGGGAGGGATAGTGGTAGAGTGTTGGATGGGTGAAGGATGGGTGATGGAGTGGCTTCTCGAAGATGGTAGGAGAGGCCTACTAGAAAAACTAAGGGTAGAACTGCAATATTATCAATAAGAGTGGGGATGTGTTTCTGTGTGTGCCTGTGCGTGATAGATGTATCGGGACACATGCATGGGATGAAGGGGAACCATGTGTTTGGTAAGCAAACCTAACTAGATTGGTAGATCAATTGTTGTTTGTCGGAGGAAGGGGGAGACATAACTAACGAGGTAGATCGATTGACGCGTGGGGAAAATGAGTTATAAGGACCTAGCTATATGTATAGCGGGAGATCGGTCGGTGTACATCCATTTTTTAGAGGCAAATAAGGCCCAGGGAGACGGATAGACAGAGAGAATGGAGCAAGGAGGTGGTGCGAGAGGCCGAGCTACTAGCTATATAGGGGAGGAGTGTGCGATAGTGAGATCGATGAAAAGAGGGATGAGAGTTTACACATGTGTGGGACCGTATGAGAGACACGAGGCATCGACACAGAAAGGAGGAGACGGATGGTGCGTATGTATGTTGTAGGTAGACATCTCTAGAGAGTTTTATCGATCGGTGTGTTTCGAAAAGGAGTTGTGGAGACTATGGGAGAACGACCTAAAGAAAAAAATGAATGTGCGCGAAGGATAGAATGCTGAGGGAGGGGTAGGGCGAGGAGGGCGTGTGCACGCACGAGAGAAAGTTAGTGGTAGCTACAAAGGTTAGAGGTTTGTGTGGATGTAAGAGACTAACAAAGATCATAATTTGATATGAAAGTGGATTCATATATTTGAATAGGAGATCACAGTGTTATAAACACATGCATGCATGAATATAGTTGTGATACGCGTGTTATGGTTTTGCACATGTTATGCCATAATGTGATAATGCATGGCATTTGCAACTCATAGCTAAATGTCGAACAATCTAAACCATACTATACATCCAACCATCTCACATTTTATTTGAATTTGTGATAACATGTGGCGTTTGCAGCTTACAACTAAATATCAAACAATCTAAACAATACTATATATCGAACAATCTCACATATTGAAGCGGTTGCATGCATTATGCACGTAGGGAAACATTTTAATTGAACATAACATGAATTCAAAGTTTTGAATGGCATTTGTAGTGCGAATTGATTTGGTACAGTACATGGGACTAGACTCTCTTGTGTGGTGCGAATTGATTTCTTTTTGTTTTTTCGTCAATGGAAGTGCAAATTGATTTGGTACAGTACACGTTAGGCTTGTCCGGAAATTTCAACCCGTGCCTTGCTACCCCGAAATATTTAAGATATTTCTTTGTCTCGTTGTGCTCCAAAAACTCCCTCCATCTCAACCCATGCCTTGCTATCCCAAAATTACAACACGCGCGAAAACTCCCACCTCCTGTGAAATCCCGACACGTGTAATGCCTGTGATACCCCTGAACCGAAAGAACCGCCTAGCTCAAATCAGTGGGGGGTACTTTCGTAACTTACCCCATATTTCAGACAAGCGCGTCCCGAAGCCATGGTTCCCCACTCCCATCCCATCAGCCCACCCATTCGTACACCAAGGCCGTGAAAACCGGCGAAGCCCCACACCCTCCTCCATCCGCCACCCAGCTGGAGCCTCTTCCCTGATGATGTCGTCCATAGCAACACCTTGACATCCCTCATCCACCGTACCTGATGAGGATCTGTCGCCGATCTCGTCGTCCCACTGGTTCAGCCACCCGTCCTCCACCTCCAAGGATCTGCCCCAACATTCCCCTTGTCTTTCGCGCCAACTCCATTCCCACACCGTCATCTTCACCTGCACCACCGGAAGAGCAGCATCATCACTATTTCCTTGGATGAAGCTGAGGCCTAATCGGCGCCACCAAAGAGGTTGTACACTAATCGCCGCATTTTCTTCTTGATCCAATCTCACGGTGCTGCAGGCGCTCGGTCCGGAGCCAACATGGCACGGCTCCATCCACGGCGGCGTCGCTCCGTCGGCGGCCACGTCCACATCAGTAGGAGCTGCTCCTTTAGCTCTCACTCGCGCTGCTGCTCTGCTCTTGGACTCGGTCCCATGCCTAGTCTGCTCTTGCTCTTCCTTGCGATGCTACTCCGATTTAGCTACACTTCAGTCGACTGAATTGACTTTTGGGCAACTCCATTTTCAGGGGGTGGCGGCTCGCCGGAGTTAAGGAATAACCAGCCGCCATGGGGAGGGGGGCTCGCCGGAGAGGTACCCCACTATCTATCTTAGGGTTCAGGGTGGGGGCGGTGGTCGCCGGCAGTGGTGGGGCGGTGGCGTGGGGATCGCTAGAGAAAAAGCTCAGCAGGGGGGGGGGGGGGGCTAGAGGGATGGCCGGGGCGGCGGCGGACTGGCGGTGGTGAGTGGTTTCGGGGTAGGCGGGGCAGCGCACCGCCGGCCGTGGGCGGCGGCGGGCGGCGGTTTGGCCGGTGGTGGCTGGCGGCTCAGGGGTGGAGGTTGAAGATGAACTGGTACACGACCAGCTGCCCCAGCTCTCGCACACGCTGGTGCTACTGCTTTTCTGCTACTAGTGCATTCAGTTTCGACTGTAAAATTCAGTTTCGACAGCAAAATTCAGTTTCGACAGTTAAGTTCAGTTTCAACAGTTAAGTTCAGAGGTGAGTGGCTGATGTATTTTACATCTAGCACTTTGTGGTTATGTATTTTACGTCATCTATTGGAGATGTTATTAGAATTCCACTCAGGTTAATGTTGTCTCTCTTGTCCGGCTTCAGCCTCGACGTCGTACAACTCACCGGAGCTCCTCCAACGACGAAACCCTCCATCATAGTGGAGCAGTACCCCGGGCTCCATCTCAAGATTCCTAAGATCTTCCCCTCCTCCGACAGCCAAGTCAGCCGGATCATCCTCACTGACCAACCCAATCACGCTGAGATCGACATGGCTTCGCCAAAGAGGTTGTACACTTGTTGCATCTATTTTTTACTCTACATGTTATATATATTGTCCACTGAGAACACGTAGTAACGTGAAATACGATTAATTTCTCCTACTATATGACAAGCAGTGAGGTACCAAGCAACTTAGCTATCCGCGATGGACTCTCTTGAACGTCATCATTATTTATCTATGCGCGTTTGAGCTATGCATTTTTCGATGGGCCTGGGGTTGAGCTAGTAGGGCAGTGACCTGGGTCCAAATTAGTAGAAGTACCACAAAAAGATTTGATTGTAGGATTTTCCTTGCTCAAGCCTGCCTACTAGAATCGCCAGTTCTTGAAACGAAAAGTGAAGGAAAATCATAGGAATTGGAAAGTTTCTTATGGTACTACTATTCATGCATTTGGTTCAAAGAAATAGAGCAAAGGAAAATTGTAGGATTTGTTCCTTTATTGTCTCCTTGAAAGAAAAACCATAGGAATTTTAATATCCACTTCTCCTCCTTTTCAAATTCCTATTCATGAAGCACAAGACTAAGAGATAGTAGCATAATAGCATTATAACCGTACATTTTCTTGTGGTTTGACTTAATCTCACCATGCTTCTTTGCATCATGTGATCTTCCAATTCTTGTGAACCAAACACCCAGATTGGCAAAAATCCCGTGTTTTTAAATTCTCTGTTTTTCACGTGCATTTCTATCCTATTACCATGTATTTCCTATCCATTCGTTGTTAGAATCCTCCAATTCAAATGAGCCCTTATAGAATTACTTCCCTTACAGATAGTTGTCATTGAAAACCTTGTGTGGTTTGTCCTGCTCCTACTGCGTCGTCGTCCACCCTAGCTCAGCTGCTCCAACGACAGAAGGATCCAGCACAGCAGGAATCCGGCCTCCAAACTATCTTTCGCCGCCTCAGATCTTCTTCCCCGCCGCCGGTAGCCATGACAACTGCATTACAATCCTCGACCTAGCAGGTGACCTTGAGGACTACACGGGTCCGCAAGAGAGGTCGCACTCTTTCGTGTCTTCTTACGTAATGCAGCTTAATATTACATGCTTCTTTATCGTCATGTTCACCGATTAGACTCTGAGTCAGCTCCAAACTAATGGTCAAACTTGATTTTTTAAATGGTTGTGGGGTACATATCGGGGCTACAATCAATAGTATCTATCTACTATCTGGTTAATCTCTGGTGTCTACTATGAGTTTCATGTTGGGTGGGAAACAAACAGTAAAGAAGACATAATCTGTATTTTTTAACTGAAGCCATTATCTGCCTGCTATCATTGGTTTTGGGTCTATCCACGGGTTGCTACCATCACTCTGGAATTCTGCATGCACTCCTTACATAATCTCACTATGTTTTATTCCTATGCATGTTAGTTATTATACAAAATGGAACTGAACATGTAGAGCAAAAGAGACGAGCCTTGCATGGCAATAAAATTTCATCCAGACATTGCTCCATGGTAGGCGCAAAGGCAGCCCCCCTCCACCCATTTCGGATTGTAATCGAGAGGAAGATATTTGTTCTCAGCGGGATTCAGAAGGAGAAGACCACTCCTATTTACCCCCTAAGGTCTTCGCTCTAACTTGGCATGTTGATGTTGGTTATATCATGCATATGCTACCTTGCATTGCTTACTTTATACATCAAATATGTCATCTACTTAGTTTAGACATGCTTTGTGTGAATGCCATCTGTTTAGTTTATTCATCGTTTATGTGAATTATGCAACGCCATCTTGTTTAGCCAGGCATCATATATGTGAAGTTTGCAGTGCCATCCTTCTTAGCCAGTCATCTTATATGTGAATTATATCAGGCCATCCTTTTTTCCGTTACGTACTACATTTGTCAACAATGTTAGTACATTCAACTACCCTTCGTGTGCATCAGCCATTTGACACGGTGATGAAAAATTATGGAGTGAAAACAAGGTCTTCAGAGGAGACTATGCTATCTGACGAAGCGCATATCTCACCGGTTACGGATAGCTCCTCAGAGGAGGATCCAGAGATAGATGACCAGTCCTATTTCCCCCCGAGGTGTATGCTCTAACTTGGCAGGGTTATGTTGCTCATATCGTGCGTATGGTGTCTTGCATCGCTATGTCATTTTATTAGTTTAGACATGCTTTATGTGAATGTCACCTGTTTAGTGTCTAATTACCATATATGTGAATTATGCATTGCCATCTTGTTGCAAGACATTATATATGTGAATTATGCAATGCTATCTTGTTGCGAAGGCATTATATATGTGAATTATGCAATGCCATGCTGTTTAGTCAATCATCATGTATGTGAATTATATCATGCTATCATTTTTTTTGTATTATGTATTCCATTTGCCGACAACGTTTGTATATTCAACTACTCTTCCTATGCATCAGCCATTTGAAGTAGTGATGGAAGTATCTAGAGGGAAAACAAGGTATTCAGAGCAGACAATGCTACCTGTTGAAATAGACATCTTGCTGGTTACAGAGAGCTCCTCGGAGGAGGATTCAGAGACTGATGACTAGTCCTATTTTCCCCTGAGGTCTATGCTCAAACTTGGCAGGGTTATATTATGCATGTCATGCATGTTGTCTTGCATTGCTTAGTTTTTACATCATATATGGATTGCCATCTGCTTACTTGCTTACTATGTAAATCATATATTTGAATTAAATCATCCCATCATGTTTACATACACGACATCTCTCTGAATTATGGCATGGCAACCCATTTAATAAAGACATCATATAGTTATATCATCTCATCTTGTTTATTGCTTACAGTCATCATATTTTGAATTATGTCATTATATCCATGAATTATATCATGCTACCATGTTTCCATAGGTGGCATGTATGTGAATTATGGCATGCCAACCTATTTAATAAAAACATTATATAGTTATATCATGTCATCCTGTTTACATAGTCATCATATTTCGAACTATGTCTTTCCATCTTTTTTAGTTAGCCATCATAATGTGAAATTGTGTCAAGCTATCCTGTTTAGTTAGGCATCATATATGTGAAATTGTGTCATGCTATCATGTTTGGTTAGACAACATAACTGCGAATTATTTCATGCCCTCTTTTATTCCCCACTATCCATTGCACTTGTCTATCATACAATGTATGTACATTCAATTACTTTTATTGTTTATCAGCCATTTGAATTGGAGAGGGCGATGGCAGTATCTAAGGGAGTAACAACACGGTCTTCAAAAAAGATAGTGCTACCAGTTGATGTAGATAGAACCACAGTTGTACTTGCCCAAGAACCAGCCCCACCACACATAACCCAGACTCTCACAGATTGTACCCCTACTCAGTTGGATAGAGAACTAGCTACACCCCTTCTAACCCCAACCCCAGCAGATAGTAACCCAGTTCCAGTTGACACAGCACCGTCTCCACCACAGAGCACCCAAACACGATCAGTTAGCAAGGGAACTGCACTGCCCAAAGCATGAGGACCACCACTCCAAATCCCAACTCAACGCTTAAAGGAGAAGAAGAATTGTTCTCAGGTCAGGTTCTATAGCTATGGTTCATACTCCTTTGCTCTTACATCACTGTATTTACTCATACCAACTATTTTCAAATTTGAAGGATTGAATTGAAACTCCAATGGCGCAACAGGTATGTTTTAAACCTGTTTCTTTAACTGGTTTGCTGTTGTAACTTGCTCTATGTTGATTTCAGTTTCAATTGGATAAACGGTTATGTTCTCATGCCATGCACATTACAAGTGTTGTTATTGCTCTATAGTTTCCCACACTTATATTCTGTCTATTCTGCTTTGTCTTGAACAAATATTATTTGAACTGTGCCTCTATCTTGATTTGGCAACAAAAACTAGAATGATATAGACCATAAAGGGACCATGCTACATAGATATATGTTTGCTTCATGTTGTTATCCTATCCACTTTACTACTGAACTGATTTACCAAAATGTGTTTCATATACAACATGGTAAACCTGTGATGTGTCTGCTTGTTTATCTTTTAGAATGTGGACAAAATATTGGAGAACAGTACCCCGTTATGCAATGGTAAAGGAAGTAATGCAGATAAGGTTCCAGATAGTGAGACATCCCTGTTGGTCTCCAAGAAAGCCGATAAAAACTATCATGATGATAGTGAGAGAACCCAATAGTCCTGTCTTGATGTAGTGTTCGATTTACTGGCCACTACTGCTGGCACAAGCTATTTAAAGTCGCTGCTTGAATCAGTTCGTCTTCTTTAGTCTCAACTTCAAGTTGAAAGACATCGATCAGATGTGCTGTGACAGGAAGCTGAAGGACTGAGGAAGTCCCTGCAGAATTCAGATGCATACTTTCTGGTGCAACAGCAAGCGCTGGAGGATTTAAGCGCCAAACAAGAGAAAGTTAATAAGCTTGCTAAGCATCTTGCCAGCATTATCGGTACCCAGGATATTGTTTCTTGAGCTCTTCTGAAGTGGTTTCAGTTTTGGACTTGTTTTGCTGCGGCTTTTATTTGCACTGGTCGCCAACTTTGACAACTAGTGTATATGATATGCGGCTTTGTTCCCTATATTTGCACTGGTGGCGAACTTTGATGCCCAGTGGATGTAATGTGTGTAATATCCGTGATAGCCTAGCGTAAGTTGCTTGCTTATTTCTTTCCTTATTGTCTTGTTTATTTGTTTGCTTGTAGTCAGTGCATTTCTTTTTCCATGGTTTGCTAGTAGCGCAATAACCTATTTTTTTAAACTAGGCCACAACAACCGTGGGCTACATATTTACTATATTTACCATGGGCCTCCTACGGGCCGTAGAAACAATGGGCCTTCTATGGGCCATAGCATCAATGGGCCTTCTACAGGCTGTATGATCGACCGGCCAAACATAGGCCAATAACATACCGCATTATGGGCCGTAAACGGACTAGATTTGGAATCGTCCATTCATGGGCCGACCATAATAGACCGTCATTAATTGGCCGTATTTGATGACGCTATGAAAACGGCCCAACGGATTAAGGGGCCGCAAACGGGCCGATTGCAACACCGGGCTGAGTTTGGCCCACAAGAAGAAAAGGCCAATAATGGGTCGTAAGTAACCGAATGCTGGAAATAAGCCCAAGACTAAATGGGCCCTCAGAAGGCCGAAAGATAACATGGGTTGTAAACAGCCCAATGGAATAATGGGCCGTTAATGGGTATAAAGCGGTACACTGTTCATTGCGGGCCAGATTCACCACGGGTCGTTAATGGGCCAAGAGTTACAAATGGCCTCGTATGGGCCAAAAGAAATCATGGGCCATACATGGGCCGGAAGTTACAACAGGCTGGAATCATATTGGACGACCAAGATGAAGCTACTGGGCTTAATTCTGATAGGTCGTAACGGGCCGTGAGTTAGCGGGTCGTAAATGGGCTATATACGAATAGGTCGTTAACAGGCTTTCCGTGGGACGGCCCGTTACCTTTTGACCAAGTCAAACGGGCCGGCCTTTTCACCGGAATGGGCCTCTGTTGGGCCGTGCCATGTGTCGACGTATCATAGGCGCCTCATGTCCAATGAATGGATGACATCTGTCGCAACGGTGAGCCAACACATGTTTCCTCCCGCCAATGACAATTTTACACGTGGAAAATCCTCATTGGTCCGGGCTGTTAACGGGTTACCGGATCCAAACCGGACCCGATAGCTTAACGGCGACCCGTTACGGTGGATGCCACGTGTCGGTCACCCTTGACGAAAGCACTTCTATGACGCGTGATTTATCGTCATAGAAGTGGACACTTCCGTGATGATAATTTTGGTAATGTCATGGAACACTTCTACGATAACACATGTATGACTATCTTGATTCTGTCATAAAATCGTCATGGATGTACATGGAGGACAGAAAACGTGCCCTACTGTGACAAACACGTATCATCACAGAAGTGTATTTTTTGTAGTGATTAGTGTTCTGTAAGCTATAACTTGTGCATAGAGAAACCTCGCCGCTCTCTTGAAACTAGGGTCTCCCATCCTTGGCTCGAACGTTGCTTCGGCCTGGATGGTCGCAGTGGCCCTTGGTGAAAAGGGAGTAGGCGGGGGGCTGGCGCCTCAGTCTGTTCCTTGGTAGACATGGTTCTCCGGCAGACGAAATGGGTGCCGGCAGGATATCCTGCCGAGAAAACTCGTTTAATTACAGTAAAGAGGCACTCCACCTCTGCATGGACATATACATGCATGAGTTCCCAGCAAGGTTTATTTCTTTCATTGACATGCGGATACAAGTACAAGCATTACAAAACACAAAGATGGACTTGAGAGATTACATTATTTGGATTAAAATTTGGCGTTTGCCTACAGATTTAAGATTGAAAAAAGATGAGTGCGCAGCTACGCCTTTGCCCCTGTCCATCTCCTGCAGGAATAGGTCGAAGGGGCCGGAGGCGCGCACAACTGGGATTCGGCGCCTCCCTAGGATTAAGGCAGCGCCGCTCCCCGGTAGGGAGGAAGAAACCGGTGGGCAGGCATGGATGGTGAAGCTGCTAGAGGACCAGATGGGTGGCACAGAGTCACGAGAAAACATGACTCGTCGGAACGGTCGTCCCTATTCTTGACGCGTCGTGGGTTGCCTGTGCCATTAGCATCACTACCACCCGAAGACCTCGACGCGACCGCCATGCCGGGCACCATGCTCTCTAAACCTTCCCACATAGAGCATGATCGTCCTTTGGAGACCTGGCATTAGAAGTCACCACGCATCTCGAAGACGTGTGAGAAAGCAAGGAGCCTTCCTAACCGACGGAGAAAACCGCATCCAGGAGGAGCCAGATTCGCCCCCGTTGGTAGCGAATCTCTTCTACGGATCCTCCACAACGCCACGAAGGGAAGAAGAATGGGGAGCAGTTGACTACCACGCGTCGTGCCCGCCTCGAGCCGTGACGTGGTGTTGATCGCATCCCCTCCCACTAAAGTCAAGGCTACGGGCGACCCGACGGGAAGCGCGCCGGGGTTGCCACTCCCAGTGCCAGCGCTGTGCCGCTCGAACCATCCTTTCAGGTCCAAGGGAGATCCCAGACAGGAGCCTGTGGCTGGCCCCAGGCTTCCTTCGCAAGCATGACTAGCATAAATGGAAGATGAGGAGAGGAGGACCACGGAAATGGATGACTCTGCCCTCCTCCACTCCTACCTTTTATAGGCCAAGCGGGGAGGGGCAGCGGCTCCATCCATGGAGGATCACCGCACTCCTCCGCCAATTCAAGGCGGGCGGGCCCTCCCCAATATACTCTCCTATGACACGCGCCTCCGTTACCTACCCCGCGCGATGCATGCAGCATACGTGGCTAACGATAAGGGCGCGCTGTGGGAAGAGAAAATTGGCAGTTTCTACCCCATGTGTTAAAGTCATTCACATGCCATTGCTGGAGCAACTCCACCACTATTGGTTGTATGCCGCACGCGGGAAAACCGGAAACTAGCCCGAAATCAAGGCTGATGAAGCAACAATGGAAAATTTAAGGGGCTAACCCCTTCGGCAACTTTGCCTGTGCACTTATTAGGCCATACCCTGACGATGCTCAGCAACGCGTTCGGGGAAGGCCCGAGGGCTTCTGTCGGTGCAACAAACCCTGGGTCTGTTGACCAACTATGCACAGGCACAAGATCAATATTGAAGCACCAGCTTAAGTCAGAGATTGGAAAACCAAGAGATTTGAAGAACCAAGATTGAGCCTAAGGAGCAGGATATCGGCAAAAGAAGGGCCTCCCTTGCCGGGCAGGTGAGCCCGGCAAGGGGCGAGGCCACCACCAGAAGCAAGCAACTGAGGCTCCCCGGCAGGGCGTGCCGGGGCTCACGGGGATAGAACCACCCCACCAACCACTCAAGTATGACTCACGTCATCAATCAAAGCGGTGTCAAGCCGCAAGATGATTAAGTGGCAGCCATTCGCCACATGGAAGCCATTTCCTATAGAGAAGACTATAGATGACACCCGTCCTGCGACGTGTCAAGAGAGCAGGTGCGGAGCTGGCAAGATAGCCCGGCAGGCCTTGCTGGGCACCCAGTGATGTGACACTAAGCGGCGCATTTAATGTGCCCTGTCAGCTCGCAGAGTTAGGTATGATAGCACTATTTGCTATCATATCAGTGGATAATGACCACTTTGCCACTATGGTGACCCCTTAATCTATAAAAGGAGGCCCATGGCACTCGTAGGAGTGGTTAGAAGGTTGGAAAGTTGACAACCCCAAGCCACCACACGCACGTAGTCGCCACGGGCAAACCTTGCCGGGCAAGTGCACTATGCACCACCACATTCATTCTCCCATCAATCCACTAAAGCAGGAGGAGGGTCTTACGCCTCGCGACGGCCCGAACCCGAGTAAATTGATTGTGTGCTCTCTACCGCACTGCCGTACGCTGGTTTGCTCTTTGTGCAATGCGTCATCCCCCTGCCGAACTAACAAGCGGCCACCCGGTCCCATAGGTGGCCGCGGAAATCCCGTGACACAGTTAAACTCCACCACCCCCTTTGTTGATACTCATGCATATGTAGCTAGTTCTGATGTAAGTCTAGCTGGGTACATGTGTACTCACGTTTGCTTAATTTATGTTCTTTCAGAGAGACTTCAGTCTCACTAGTAGTTCCTTGTGGACTTCGACGTTTAGCTTGTTACCTATAGATAGTCAGGCTTCTCAGCCTTTTTCATTTGTAGTTGTCTGTACTCAGACATGTTATGCTTCGGTTGCCTGTATGCTCTGTATGTTGGGTCATGTGACCCATGATTGTAATTCTTACTATGTATGACTCTTCAGAGCCTTCTGAATAAATACTTTGAGTCATAGAGTTTTGTTGTGATGCCAAGTTGTATTTGCACATATCGAGCATATTGTGTGTATGATTTTGAAATGCTTGGTATGTGTGGGATCTGACAATCTAGTTGTTTATTCTTGGTAGTCTTTCTTATGGGGAAATGTCTCCTAGTGCTTCCACTGAGCCATGGTAGCTTGCTACTGCTCCGGAACACATGGGATGATCGGCATGTGTCCTTCTTTGCTCCTGTGTCTGTCCCTTCGGGGAAATGTCATGCATTGTTCCTTCTAGTCCTTGTAGCTTGCTACGACTTGGGTTCATACGATGATGACCGGCACGTGCATTGCTAGGTCATGTATGCCTATCCCTGTAAGTTAGTGCCACCTTGTGTTTACGACTAGTCATGTCGGCCCGGGTTCTGTGTCATATGGATGCTAGTGACACTATCACATATGTGAGCTAAAAGGCGCAAACGGTCCCGGGCCAAGTAAGGTGGCACCCGTGGGGATATCGTGTGTGAGGCTGCAAAGCGATATGATGTGTTACATGCTAGATCGGTGTGACTTAGGATCGGGGTCCTGACAGCTTTGGTTTCAGAGCCTAACTGCCTGTAGGATTACCAAGCCAAACTGGTCGAAGTCGTGTCTAGAAATGCTTTAGTTATATAAGGGAATTGATTGTGGAAGGGAATGTAAGGCTCTTTTTACTCCTTTACGTTATGTCCCTCTGATCTGAGTCACACTCTTCTTTCCTACGGGGATTAAGAACTAGGTTTCTCATCTTTCTATCAGGATCATGTGTTACTAATCCGTAGACTTATAGGATTGATGGTTTCAAGCCTCAGTTTAGTTCCTACTACTTCTGTGTGTTGACAGTTGGTCTAGGAACCTTGATACTGTGATGTTGAGTGGTTATACCACCATTTTGCAGGATGTCTCGAAAACTTTTTTGAGAATTTACAGCCGTTATGCTGTCCGAGTCATCCTAGGTTTCTAAATAGTCTGATGCATTTGCAAATCTTTCCTCCCTGATTCTGATGTCTTTTTAGGCCAGGTTAACCACACTAAATCGGTAAGTGAGGTACTCCATTGCCTCGACATATATGTTGAAGCTATTAATATGACACTAGGGCATCCTAGAGAACCAACAAGTAATCTAGCAATGCTTTATATTCCCAGTGTGATGATTCTGGCCACCATTCTCAAAAGCATCTTGTGATTTTATTTAGAAAGTAGGTATTCCATTTCTGGGTTCTTGGACCCAAGATTCATTCTACTTGCTTCCTGTAGATAGTATTTGCTGATTCCTTTAGGGTATTAGTAACCTTGTGATAGTCTTCAAGGTCCGTGGTATATTGTTATTCCAATACCATGAACCAATATGGTAGAAGTTCTTCTTGAACCAGTAGATCACAACAAGAGTGCTCATGATGAGTTCTTGATGCTATATTGTGAACCTGCCAGTCCTACCTTTCTGCATGGGTTATCTGGAATAAATATGTTGAACTTATTCGACATGCTAATCTGTGCATCCACAACTCAGAAAATTATATGGTCCTTGAGTTGTCCCTGTTCAGTCATATTTCAACCTTCGTCTATCAGTTCATAGTCAGGATTAATGGTGCATTCGTGTCATCGATGCATGTTATTCTTGTGGTCCGACAAGCCATTCTATTTCAGAATGACTAGGAGAAACAAACTCTAGTACCTTATCCATTCCTAGGATTGGGTCAAAATAGTTGTGTTCCGCAGATCAATTGCTAATCCAACGTTTGTTCTATTCTACCCTGGAGTATTACCCCCTTTATGTCAGGATTGTCATGAGAATTGCACCACCTCTAATGAATTCTTGATACAGTGATACCTCTCGCCATCATTATTCATTCCTCGATCTATGTGTTGTTGTGACCGGAATGCCGACATGTGAAGCGTGATGTGTGAAATCAATACTCCTAGCAACCCTGTTACTTGGTAGTTAATGGACGATAATCTCATTTTTAGTGTGTTGGTTACTGAATCACCATCCTAAGATTGACTGTGCTTCCTAGTCCTTATTTCGGGTGCACTCTTCGATCAATGAGTTAGGATTGTTTCAATCCCTCACTCTTTTGATCATATCGTCTTGCCCTGAAAAGCGAGATTGTTCTCGAGATTAGTAATATATGGTGGTCCGCGATTTACCGAATATCTTCTCGGAAGTATCACCAGGTTGACCCCTGACCATGATGTTGAACTCATGATCAAGTTGGTTTATCCCTATAGACCACCCTTTCTCCCAGATTCTGTATTGGATACCCTGAACTAGTTGGTTGAGCTAAAAAACAACTTAGAGAGTTGGAAGATGGAAGCTTGTCCGACTTAGTTCATCACTAAGGGATATATTTGTGTGTGTGTTGAAGAAAGATGATATCCTCATTGATTGATCCTCGTGATCAGTTGTCGGCGCTATTGTCTTATCCAATCTTTGATTTGAGCATGGGCTATCATCAAATCAAATCAGAACCAACGATGTTCGTAATGTTGTCTTACTCGTGGTTGTTTCCTCGAGCATACACCATTTTATCCTTTGGGTCTAACCAATGCTATCACCTTGTTCACATAATTGTGCAATTCCATTTTTATTGAAACCTTGATGAATTGTGGTTGAGACCATCGACAACATCCTTATCTTCTCCAGGATTTTTTGAACATTAAGCTAGTGTATATATATAACTGAAATAAACATCCAATTACATAAGTGACTATAGAGATCATTCGCACACACCTCAATAAACAATTGCATGCATTCTAAAGTAGGAGAAATGATCGTCTAGTCAACTACTTATTGTGACGCTCCCGCCACTGCTATGTGGCTCGATCCCTCATCTGAGTCAGGAAGAAGACAGTTCCTCATGTCAACGATCCGCCTGTACATCTTGTAGCTTGTGTACGCATCCATGGCCACGTACTTGACATGTTGTTCATCCATTGTCTTATGCCACACACTGTGCCAGGCGTTCTTGTCCTTATTGCTCTCTTGCTTCATCTTCCCGTAGTAGGGGTCGATGATGGCTGAGGCGAGGTCAACCAGGGAGTTTAGTTTGCCTTTGTCGCTTCCCCATATGTTGTAGTGGTGCTGGATGTTGACAAGATTCGTGCATTTCAAGTCCGAAACCTTGAGCGCTTTTAGATCGTTGGTGGCATCCACCATAGCGAAACTTTAGTCGGAGCTGTTGATAAACCTGGAGAAATGCTCACAATGCCTTGTGGCAAGGTGGAAGTGGTAGATGAGGATGTCATGTCGCACGCACAACTGGGCGACTACATCATTCTGATCATGCCTGGCACGACCGATGGTGTACTCGAGGTCGAAGCCGACCACTCGGTACTTGTCCTCGGCAAGGAACTGCTGCACAGTTTGGATGGAGCTCTCCACTGAGACCGGATCGTTCGTGTACACCACCGAGAGGGCCTTCCCCTCACGTGGGTGTCCACTACATGATGCGTGGTGAACTGCCTGCCATTATCGTCGTCGGCCGTTTGGAGCGCCATTGGAGCCACGGGGAGCGCCATTGGAACCGTTGGATGTCCTCTCTGTATGTGTCCTCGTGCGTGTGCTTATTGTGTTGTGTGAGACGAGAGATGAAGGTAAATGGCCGCAGGAATAAAAGGGGCCCAGGCAACGTGGATTCTCGGCGCGTTCGCATGGTAGTTTTTGTAGTGGGTAACTGCATCGCCGCGCCGCGCCTGGCGCAACCACTTGCACACAAACGTGAGTGATCGTGCGCCACCCCAAAACACTAGCAGCACGCATGGAGGGACATGGGAAGAGGACCCGGAGGGACGCGAGAGCAGAGCGCGCGCGGCAGGACGTGAGCAGAGCGCGCCACAGCCGCCTGAACCACAAGCAACCACACACATAGAGCAGTTGAACATGCAGGAAATGGTCGCCTACAAGCCGGCCGACAGTTGCCTCGTTGCGTAGAGAGCGGCCGTGTGGTACCACCTCTGTCTAGTCTTTAGTCTCCTATATATTCCGCGCCATACTTTGCCCACAAATTTAACCAACAAAATGTTAATGCATGTTTTAAAAATTATATAATTGGAAACTATGTTCAAATACAAATCCAACTATATAATCTTTGGCGACGTGCATTCGTATTTTATTAGTTAAATCATACTTATAAATCAGGACGGTGGTATAGTAGGTAATTAAATCACAAATGTTTTTTTATTAACTGTATGTGTACGTGGCCTTTTGTCCTCTCGCACGTCTTGTCACCCCGCTGCCGTAGACGGCTTACAGCGCAAGCTTGCGCAGCGCGCGGGGGCATTCTTTTTGCCAAACGGTGGCGCTAATGAATCATCGGTGAGCCCATTCCCGATCAATGGGTCCTCCAAAATCCCAATGCTTACCAGCCTGCTATAAAAACCCCACGCGTCAGCGTTGACCTTGCTGACGTGGCCCTTGACTGGCCTCACGTGTCAGCGACCCTAATCAGCCTTGGGTCACTGATCAATGGGTCCCACCGGTCAGGTTTGACCTGGCTGACCCAGTTGACTTGCTGACGTCACAGTGACGCCATGCTGACGCAATAAGTCATTTTATAGATTTAGTTTAATTTAAATAACTAGGAAAGTTCTAGAAAATGTTTAAAACTTCTAAAAATCATAGAGAATAATCTATAGCTCAGATGAAAATAATTTATATATGAAAAATTATCAGAAAAATTCAATATCTCCATCTGTACCATTATCATGCATATTAGAACAATATTTGGTATTGTCTAGGACAAATCAAATGACTGACATTTAAGTAACCACAAATGGAGTTTGAATTTGAACCTTTGGTTCAAAACAACTTCATCCAATCTGGTTGCTGATACGTCTCTGTCGTATCTATAATTTTTGATTGTTCCATGCCAATATTCTACAACTTTCAGATACTTTTGGCAACTTTTTATACTATTTTTGGGACTAAGATATTGATCCAGTGCCCAATGCCAGTTCCTGTTTGTTGCATGTTTTTTGTTTCGCGGAAAATCCATATCAAACGGAGTCCAAATGGGATCAAAACTGACGGAGATTTTTTTTGAAATATATGTGATTTTTGGGAAGAAGAATCAACGCTAGACGATGCTCGAGGGGGGCACGAGGCAGGGGGCGCACCCTAGGGGGTCAGGCGCGCCCTAGCCCTCGTGGCCACCCCGTAAGGCGGTTGGTGCCCTTCTTTTGCCGCAAGAAAGCTAATATCCGGATAAAAATCGTGTCCAAATTTCAGCCCAATCGGAGTTACGGATCTCCATGAATATAAGAAATAGTGAAAGGCCAGAATCCGGAATGCAGAAACAAAGAGAGACAGAGAGATAGATCCAATCTCAGAGGGGCTCTCGCCCCTCCGCCGCCATGGAGGCCATGGACCAGAGGGGAAAACCTTCTCCAATCTAGGGAGAAGGTCAAGGAAGAAGAAGAAGAAGAAGGGGGGCTCTCTCCCCCTCTCTCCCGGCGGCGCCGGAATGCCATCGGGGCCATCATCGTGCGACGGCGATCTACAGCAACACCTCAGTCATCTTCACCAACATATTCATCACCTTCCTCCATCTATCTACAGCGGTCCACTTTCCCGCAACCCGATGTACCCTCTACTTGAACATGGTGCTTTATGCTTCATATTATTATCCAATGATGTGTTGCCATCCTATGATGTCTGAGTAGATTTTCGTTGTCCTATCGGTAATTGGTGAATTGCTATGATTGGTTTAATTTGCTTGTGGTTATGTTGTTGTCCTTTGGTGCCCATCATATGAGCTCGCACGTGCACCACACCATAGGGTAAGTTGTATGTTGATAGGACTATGTATTGGAGGGCAAGAGTGACAGAAGCTTCAACCTAGCATAGAAATTGATGCATGCAGGATTGAAGGGGGACCAATATATCTTAATGCTATGGTTGGGTTTTACCTTAATGAACGTTAGTAGTTTTGGATGCTTTCTAATAGTTCCAATCATAAGTGCATAGAATTCCAAGTCAGGGATGACATGCTAGCAGTGGCCTCTCCCACATAAAACTTGCTATCGGTCTAGTAACGTAGTCAATTGCTTAGGGACAATTTCGCAACCCCTACCACCACTTTTCCACACTCGCTATACTAAATTTACTGCTTCTTTACCTAAACAGCCCCTACTTTTTATTTATGCGCTCTTTATTATCTTGCAAACCTATCCAGAAACACCTACAAAGTACTTCTAGTTTCATACTTGTTCTAGGTAAAGCGAACGTTAAGCGTGCATACAGTTGTATCGGTGGTCGATAGAAGTTGAGGGAATATTTGTTCTACCTTTAGCTCCTTGTTGGGTTCGACACTCTTACTTATCGAAAGAGGCTACACTTGATCCCCTATGCTTGTGGGTTATCAGTTGCTAGTTGTATTAACTCAACCAACATAATATTGCCATGTCATGATCACGCATCGTATCGTTGCATTGCATTGATTGTGTTCCCTCTCGTTCGTCGGTGTTTGTCCCCTGTCAGTTAGACATTGTTCCGACGATGTGATTGATGAGACTGATGAAGACACAATACTATCTTTAGAAGTGCCATGCAAGCAACCCCCATTGAACATTGCGATACAATCCCACTCTCTTGCTCTTGCTCTCTTTTACTGCATTAGGACAACAACGCTTCAATTGTTACATGATGCGGTAGTTGAACCCCCTTTCCTTTGCATGACCTGTCTTTGCCACAGTAAATAGTTGAAACCCACTAGCATGAGTAGGAGTTGTTTGAGCCATGATGTGCCTACTCATTCATGCTTGCTTGTTATGCCTGCTATGCTTAGAGTTGTGTTAGGTATGATTCATCTGGGATGGATTGGAATGGTGTAAACATGTCCTACTATGTGAGAGCTAAGTGTGTGAACACGATTTGGTAAAGGTAGCGATGAGAGGCCATGTAGCAGTACATGGTGGGTTGTCCCATTAGGACCGTCCTCGGGAATTGAGTTCTGTGTTTGTGATCCAGGACAGTTACTACCACACATTGGGCTCCGGGCACTCCAAGCTCTCTCGACTTATTAATCGCCTCGATCTCTGTCCAGGAGTTTCAACTAGTTTCTGGTGTTTGTAGGTAGTGCTAGTAGTCTACCAAGCGGCACCCGGTACAGGTGGGCTTGGGACAGACTAGGTGCAGTGGCACGGTGTACCAACTGGCACCCGGATGGTGGGCTTGGGAACCCTGCTCACATCGTTTGGGGCCATGATGGAAACCTCGGCCAGACTCCCTTACGGATGGAACCCGAATAGGTGATAAACCTGGACTAGAGTCTTGTGTGGTTAGTCAGGTCGTGGCTGACACCTTCGCTAGGCTTCTGCTAGAAGGTTGCCGAGATACATGAAGTGTACATGGCGGTAAATGGCGAGAGCATGTGTGAAGAAGTACACCCCTATAGGGTTAACATGTTCTATTCGAATAGCTGTGTTCGCGGTAAAGGACTACTAGGTTGCTTATGCAGTTCATAGACAAGTGAAAGTGGATACTCTAAAATGCGCAAGATAAGCATGAGTGCTATGGATGGCCTTCTCGTAGGGAGACGGGAGCAGATCCATAGTGGTGTATTGATATGGTGAATATGTGGACTCGTGTGCGCCACCTCAAAAGAGTTACCAGCAGTCGTAGTATAGGATAGCCACTGAGTCAAAGCTGGCTTGCTGCAGTTAAACTCCACCACCCCCTTTGTTGATACTGATGCATATGTACCTAGTTCTGATGTAAGTCTTGCTGGGTACATTTGTACTCACGTTTGCTTAATTTATGTTTTTGCAGAAAGACTTCAGTCTCACTAGTAGTTCCGTGTGGACTTCGACATTTAGCTTGTTACCTCAGCTACGATCTTGTACCCTTGGGAGGGTCTTGTAGATAGTTAGGCTTCTCAGCCTTTTTCATTTGTAGTTGTCTGTACTCAGACATGTTATGCTTTGGTTGCCTATATGCTCTGTATGTTGGGTCATGTGACCCATGATTGTAATTCTTATTATGTATGACTCTTCAGAGCCTTCTGAATAAATACTTTGAGTCGTAGAGTTTTTTTTGTGACGCCATGATGTATTTGCACATATTGAGCATATTGTGTGTATGCTTTTGAAATGCTTGGTATGTGTGGGATCCGACAATCTAGTTCTTTATTCTAGGTAGTCTCTCTTATGGGGAAATGTCTCCTAGTGCTTACACTGAGCCATGGTAGCTTGCTACTACTCCGGAACACATGGGATGATCAGCATGTGTCCTTATTTGCTCCTATATCTGTCCCTTCGGGGAAATGTCACGCGTTGTTCCTTTAAGTCCTTGTAGCTTGACTTTGGTTCATACGCTGATGACCGACACGTGCATTGCTGGGTCATGTATGCCTGTCCCTGTATGTTAGTGCCACCTTGGGTTTACGACTAGTCATGTCGTCCCAGGTTCTCTGTCATATGGATGCTAGCGACACTATCATATATGTGAGCCAAAAGGCGCAAACGGTCCCGGGCCAGGTAAGGTGGCACCCATGGGAATACCGTGTGTGAGGCTGCAAAGTGATATGATGTGTTACATGCTAGATCGGTGTGACTTAGGATCGGGGTCCTGACATCCTATATGTGTCAACATTAGCCTTTCCACTAGCGCCTTGTTTTCTCGCAATGTCGCTCGGCCAAGGAATTCCTCTTTTTTAATCTTTCGGGGGCTGCTTGCACGCCAAAGGGAACCTCCTGAGTATCGTGCCTCAGGGGCTCTTACGGGACCTTGGGCCGCTCACCTTCTGGTCTTGACCACGACATTGCGACCTAGCATACCTGCGACGGAAGAAGCCCGCCTGGGGACTGGGACCTATCGACGTAGAGCACTGAACCACCACGAGAGCGAAAAGGGGGGCCGCACCCAAGCGAAGAGCGCGAGCGCCGCGTGAGCTGGAAACAATATGCAAAAGCGCAAGTGCCATGATTCTTACACACCCCCGCGGGGCCCCTCATGATCTTGATACAGGAGGTCAAGCAAAAGGAAAGCCCCTAGAGGCCTGGGGCTCAGGAGGCACCAGCCCTGGCAATGCGACCCCTAGTCGGTGTCCTCCTTGACCCAAGCACAGCTACGGGGCGGCTCCTCGTAGTCGTTGTCGCTTGAGCTATTCTCGGAAGGGGTGCCACCGCTGTTGGAGGTGTCGTCGGGGCGGCCAAGGGCAAGTTCACCGCTGAGTGCCTCGCCGCCGCAGTTGCTGCCCGTAGGGCAACACCTCAGGCGCCCGACATCTTCCCCGAAGATCTTGAGGAAGAGTGTCGCTACACTGTCATACTTGAAGTGGAGGACATGCCTCCCCTTTGAGCCACAGGCGCGGGCAATCGCTCCCCATCCCCGGGTCATGAAGAGATCACCGGAGAAGGTGGCCTCGCCCTCCGCCTGTGAGAGCTGGTTGCAGCACCCGTCGTGCTATAGCCACAACTCGATGGGTCCCCTCACCGGCAACTCTTCCGCCAGGGACCATGGGAGTCAGATCTAGGTGCACGGTGGCGTTGTCACCCACACCACAAACTCGCAGGCTGTGGCGTCACTGTGGGCCCACGGGCGATGTGGAGGGGTGGCCGCCGCCTGCCTCCCTCCACGGCCACGGTCGTCGCGGCTTCCGCTGCCGACCCCACGGGAGGGGCCCTTGTCGCAGCCGCTGGCGGTGATCCGGACCCCCACCGGGGCTCGCTCACGCCTCTGGGGAACCACTGTCGGCGTCAAGGTGATCTTGCGAGGACGGTCTCGCCCTCTCTTTTGCAGAGGCGACGCTGCCCTCTCCATCGGGGCCTTCCCCTTCTCAGCGGCAGAGAACCTCCTCAACGGTGCCATGGAAGTTGTAGCAACAGGAGAATGAGGAGCAAGAAGATGAAGACGGGCTGGGGCTTCGCCCCCCTCGCCCTCTTATAGGCGGTAGGAGGCCAACTGGCATCCTTTCACATTCGAGCAGTGATGGCCATCCAGGTGTGCGCCAGTCCCTTGTCAGCCTCAGCGTTTTGCCGAGGTGACATGGGGAAGTGGAGGCATTCGCGTCTCATCAAGCGCCATGCATCAACCCTGGCCCGCAGACGGTTAGGGACCACGACGCTTCGACCCTGCCCCTTTGCTTCGTCTAGAAGCCAGCTAGGCCGCGCCTTGGATCCGGGGGCTACTGTCGGCATTCTGGGAACCAGGGTACCCAGATTTTCCTGCCTGCGGCCGACGGCGTGGCTTCCTTGACGGCCTGGTACGGCCCATCCGCAAGGCCACCAAGACAAGACCCTCGCGAGGACGACACCAAGACCTCCGCAGGGGGCAGCCTTCCCAGGGACCTCCCGAGGAGCGGAGATTTCTATGCAGGTATCCAACTGTAGCGACCAGACCCGAATGGATCAAGTCTACTGTGCTTCGGTGTCATCCCTGGATCAGTAATGCTGACACCACACAGTACATCGAAGGATTTATAGCAGAGTGGCAATCACACATCTATTACATCGATGTCTCCGAAGAGAACTTATTACATAAATATGGCTTAAGGCCATCTAATGTCGATAACAGCGGAAGACTTGGAAGATAAATGGGTCCATCAACTCCAACGACATCACTGAGTATAGAACCACGACCTAAAAGCACCTTAATCATCGTCTGAAAAGTCTGCAACATTAACGTTGCAGCCCGAAAACGGGTCAGCACATGGAATATGCTGGCAAGGTAACACATAGAGAATAATGGAATGAAACAGCTATACTATATGCATATTTGGCTGGTGGAAAGCTCTATGGTTACTGTTTTGCGTAAAGCCAATTTCTCCCTACTGCAAAGGAATAAATTTATTTAACTATCATGGTGGTTGTTAAACATTGAGAATGGTTGACAGCATTCTCAATCCCAATTAAAAGTAATCATTAAAACCCAACAATATTAATTAGAAGTAACATGATGAGATTCACATGATATTCAAGTACTAGATACTCAAGATTGTCCATAATCGGGGACACGGCTAATCATGATTAGTTTGTTACACTCTGCAGAGGTTTGCGCACTTTTCCCCACAAGACTCGATCGCCTCCGTTGGTTTTCTCGCACTACTGGTGTTTGAGAAACGGACGACCGAGACATAGTCTTTCAGAAGCGCTAGCACCTTACGATGGAGTAGACCGTACCACCTACATCCCCTACATCTGCTAGTCTACCCCTATAAGAGTTCGCACGACTTAGTCAACTATGCCAGAGCCCATATTGGCTTGTGGCTGCACACGTAAGTGTTTAGTATGAAAGATCTTATGATCCCTTTGAGCCTGGGTGGCGGTCCAAAATAAAATAGGCAAGTCCTGATAGACATCAGGTCCCTCAATCCACCCAGATGTGTGTTTAAGTTGCCACCTTAGATAAACCATTAAAATTATCAATCTCACATCTGTCATGGATATCACTCACCCAATCCACGTCTACTAGCATAGCATGGCATAATAAGCAAACGTAGAAGTAACTCCCAAAGGTTTCATAATAAACAGGTAATAGGTACTACCTCATCTACTTCCCGTCCCACAATTTAATTAGATCCTAATCATGCAATGTGTGAGGATGGATCTAATGCAATAAAACTGGGTTGTAGAAAAGGTATGATCAAAGTGTTACTTGCCTTGCTGATGATCCGCGAGTCCTAGGGATTCGGAGTAACAGGCGGCGCAATCCGAGTAATCTATCGCAGACAAACAACAAGCATACAATAAGTACTCATCTAATGCACAGGTAAAACTCGAACAAGAGAACGAACCAGATAGTTCAACTTAAGAACTCCGGTTGCAAAGAAAGAAAGAACCGAACAAAGAAACCGAAAACAACGACGGAAGAAAACAACTCGGTTCTAGCAAGTTGAATCTAGGTCAAATTTTACAGTAGAAAAAACTGGTTTAAGTTGATTAGTCCGAACGGCGGTTTCGAAACGAAACTCCAGGCGCTTGAATCACCTGATTCCGATAAACGGGCAAGAAGATAAACTAGAATGAAGATCAGATCTGAGATCACGATCGCGGAATAAATCCGACGAAAGAAAAAGAAGAACGGTTGAACGAACGGACGTTCGTTAACCTAGAAGAATCCGGTGGTCACGTTCGTTAAGACGAATAGCCCGGTGAATGGTCTCTAGGCAACTAAATCAGAAAAGAAAACGAATCCGATCTAGGGTTTCGAGAAAAGAAAACCGAACGAAAAACCGATCTAGAAAACCGGAACGGTTTAGAGAAGAAACGGAACGATTTAGAAGAAAATCGATCCGAGGAAAAGAAAAAGATGTGGCGCGGTACCTCCGGCGAGGAACTCCGGCGGCGGCGAGCAAGGGCGGCGGCGGCGGTGGCAAGGGGCGGCGGCGGCGCGTGACGCAGGGCGGCAGCGCAGGGCACTAGGGGTGGTGGCGGCGCGTGACGCAGGGCGCGGGCGGCGGCGCGGCTTGGGGCTTGGTTTGATGTGGGTTTAGAGGGGGGGTGCTTGGGTATTTATATTGGGGAGGGGGAGGGTTTGCTTGGAGGAGGGATCAAGGAATAAGAGTAGGAATAGGAAAGATCTAGAAAAAAAATGGAGTAGGACAAAGTCCTACTAGGACTCCAAAAGGCAGCGGCGGCGGCTCCTGGCCTGGGCGCTCGCGCGGCGCGGCGCTGGCCTCCTGGCCGGCCGGCTGGGCCTTTGGCCCAGGGGCGCGCGGGAATTTTTTTAAACGGTTCTGCGCTCGGAAAAACACAGAAAAACAATTCTACCGGACTCCAAAACTCACAAAGTAAATTTTCCCCGACTCCTAAAAATGAGTCGAACAAAATGAACTTTTCTCCGGGCCTAAAATGCAAATTTTTGAAAACGCGCATTTTTCCCTATCCAAAAAAGGCAAATAAAATCCGACAAAACCAATGATCCTCTCTTCGTAATTTGAGAAGACTCAAATATGAAAAGGACAAAATCTCCAACTCTCTCCGAGGGTCCTTGAGTTGCGTGAAATTTCTAGGATCGGCAAAAATGCAAGAAAATATGATATGCATGATGATCTAGTGTATAACATTCCAAATTGAAAATTTGGGATGTTACAAACCTACCCCACTTAAGATGAATCTCGCCCTCGAGATTCGGGTTGGCTAGAAAATAGGTGAGGGTGGTCCTTGAGAAAATCTTCTTCTCTCTCCCAGGTGGCTTCATCCTCTGAGTGGTGGTTCCACTGAACTTTGCAAAACTTGATAACCTTGGTGCGGGTAACTCTGCTGGCATAATCGAGAATCTTGACTAGTTTTTCTTCATACATTAGGTCGTCCTTCAACTGAATCGCTTCAAGCGGCACTGTATCTCTCAGCGGTACCTCCGCCATCTCGGCGTGACATTTCTTCAGCTGAGAAACATGGAATACATCATGAACTCCTGACAGTCCCTCTGGTAATTCCAACTTGTAAGCGACTTCTCCCATACGTTGCAAGATCTTATATGGTCCAACGAAACGCGGTGCTAACTTTCCCTTAACTCCAAAGCGCTTAACTCCTCGAAGTGGGGATACTCGGAGATACACCCTGTCTCCGGTTTCGTAAACTGTCTCCTTGCGTTTAGAATCTGCATAGCTCTTCTGCCTGGACTGGGCTACCTTGAGCCTATCGCGAATCAACTTCACCATTTGTTCAGACTCTTTAATCAAATCTGGTCCAAAGAATTGATGGTCTCCAACTTCGTCCCATGACAACGGTGTCCTGCACCTCCTTCCGTATAAAGCTTCGAAAGGTGCCGTCTTCAAACTGGTTTGGTAACTGTTGTTATACGAAAACTCCGCATACGGCAAATTATTGTCCCAACTAGATCCATAATCTAGTGCACAAGCTCTCAGTATATCTTCCAAAATCTGATTGACTCTCTCGGTCTATCCATCTGTCTACGGATGAAAAGCGGTGCTGAACTCTAGCCAGGTTCCCAAAGTCTCATGCAACTGATTCCAAAACTTTGAGGTAAATTGGGTTCCTCTGTCTGATGCAATACTCCTTGGAACTCCATGCAAACAAATGATCCTAGTCATGTATATCTTTGCCAACTTAGCACTGGTGTAAGTAGTTTTAACTGTAATGAAATGTGCTACCTTCGTCAAACGATCAACTACTACCCATATCGAGTCATATCCTGCTTTCGTCCTGGGTAGTCCTGTGATAAAATCCATGCCTATCTTATCCCACTTCCATTCGGGTATCGGCAATGGTTGTAACAATCCGGCTGGCTTCTGATGCTCTGCCTTTACTCTATGGCATACGTCACAAACTGCTACATATGCTGCAATATCCTTCTTCATTCCAGTCCACCAGAATGTCTCCTTCAAATCCAAATACATCTTGGTATTTTCTGGGTGAATCGAATATGGTGAATCGTGTGCCTCTTGCAAAATCTACTTCCTGATCTCTGGGTCATTGGGCACATAAACACGGTCCTCAAACCATAGGGTATCGTGCTCATCCTCACGAAATCCCTTTGCTTAGTTTCTCCTTTATAGCAACAATCTCCTTGTCAGATTTCCGAGCCTCTCTGATTTTATCCATCAATGTTGGCTGAATCTCCAATGCTGCCACATAGCCTTCCGGAACTATCTCTAAACTTAGTTCACGAAGGTTTTTCTGCTAACTCCTTTGGTATTTCTCCTGTCATCAACGTATTGACATGGCTCTTACGGCTCAATGCGTCAGCTACTACATTAGCTTTACCGGGATGGTAATGCAATCTCATATCATAATCCTTGATGAGCTCCAACCATCTCCTTTGTCTGAGATTCAACTCCTTCTGTGTGAAAATGTACTTCAAACTTTTGTGATCCGTGTACACCTCACAATGATTTCCAATGAGGAAATGTCTCCATGTCTTCAATGCATGCACTACGGCTGCTAACTCCAAATTATGCGTAGCATAATTCAATTCATGAGGCTTCAGTTGTCGTGAAGCATACGAAACAACTCTCCCTTCCTGCATAAGCACTGCTCCAAGTCCTCGACGTGATGCGTCGCAATAAACCTCATAATCCTTGGTCTGATCTGGCAAAATCAACACTGGTGAGGTAACCAATCATTTCTTCAACTCCTGGAAACTAGCCTCACACTCCTGAGTCCAATTGAACTTGGTATCCTTCTTCAACAACTCCGTCATAGGCTTCGCAATCTTTGAAAAGTTCTCAATGAATCTCCGGTAGTATCCTGCGAGTCCAAGAAAACTCCGGATCTCTCCAACTGTCGTTGGTGCTTCCCATTTGGTTACGGTCTCAACCTTTGCGGGGTCAACTGCTATCCCTTCTCCGGATATAACGTGTCCGAGGAATCCTACTTCTTTCAACCAAAACTCACATTTGCTAAATTTGGCATATAACTGATGTTCCCTTAGTTTCTCCAAAACCAAACGCAAATGTTCCTTATGCTCTTCTTCATTCTTCGAATAAACCAGGATATCATCAATGAACACTACGACGAACTTATCCAAAAACTCCATAAATACCTTGTTCACCAGGTTCATAAAATAGGCAGGCGCGTTAGTCAATCCAAATGACATAACGGTATACTCATACAATCCATATCTTGTGGTGAATGCTGTCTTAGGTATGTCCTGCTCTCGAATCTTCTACTGGTGGTACCCTGATCGCAAATCGATCTTGGAAAACACTTTAGCTCCTTGCAAACGATCAAACAGATCATTTATCATTGGCAGTGGGTACTTGTTCTTGATGGTTACTTCATTCAATCCACGGTAATCAACAACCATCCTTAATGATCCTTCCTTCTTCTCCACTAGAAGTACGGGTGATCCCCAAGGCGAAGAACTTGGGCGAATGTAACCTTTCTCCAGTAACTCCTTAATCTGATTCTTAATTTCTACCAAATCCTTTGCTGGCATCCTGTATGGTCTCTTTGATATTGGGCCTGTACCTGGCAACAACTCAATCAAAAACTCAATGTCTCTATCTGGTGGCATGCCTGGCAACTCTTCAGGAAATACATCAGGAAAATCCTTTACCACTAGTACTTCCTCCTGCACGACTCCTGTCAGGCAATTTACTTGTGTCCTATTTGGCACATGCCGGGATACATACTTGATCCTTCTTCCTTCTGGTGTGGTAAGCAAAATTGACTTACTAGCACACTCAATATTCCCTTCATACTTTGATAACCAATCCATGCCTAATATCACATCCAATCCTTGAGATTCCAATACTATTAGGTCTGAGGGAAAAACATAGTTACCAATCCTTAATGGTAAATCCGGGGTCGCGTCTCAGAGGCATTTGAGGGTTTAGAAAAGAAGAGAAATAAGAATAGAGTGAGGTCTAAAGAGAAAACACTACCCCAATGCACATGAGCAAATTCACACAAAATCACTTCATTCAATCAAACAAGGCATACAATCGATCTAACTATCGCAAAAGTGCTCGAACTATAGTGTTTACATGGGGGGGGATACTACTAATATTTGGTGGTCATCTAAAAATTTGAACCGGTGGAAGACTCCATGATGTCCGCTCCAGCTTCGTCTTCAAATTCGGGTTCACTTGGATCCGAATCGGTGTCATCGATGATGATGTAATTGTCCGGACATGCGACGTACATGTCTTCCTCCTTGAATGCTAACTCCCTCTTGAGTTCTTCAATCTCTTGCTTAAGTTCGCAGTTGTGTCTTGCTAGAGCTATGATCTCGTCCATGTAGTCCTTGCGTGTAGCCTTCAGTTCTCCTTCTAGCTCGATGATCCTAGCCTTCGCATTCTTCAACTCCATCATATCATTGCACATCTGGTTCTCGTGGCGTCGAATGTGCTGGTTTAACTCCTGGATGAATGCTGCAATGGATCTATCCTTCTTGGTGGTGACTAACTCCCATTGTTCATCTTGGCGTCCGCAAATCTGGTAGATAGTGCCCTTGAGGTCTTCTTGATAAACTTCTCCAATGCGTCCTATGGTGATATGAGCTGCCATGCTCCTTCCTAGACTCCAAGTTGGTGCATTGAGAACACTATCTATGGGCTTCGTGGTTGGCGCGAATGTCCTTCCCGGAACGTGAGCTTGAATCTTCCAGCGCTCCTCTTCCGGCAGAGTGGCGTTGAAGGTTCCCGTGAAACTTGGTAATCCAATGTTTAGGTACTTGGTGACTTCCTTCAAGTGAAATCCAAAAGGTGTGCCTTCATCCGGTTGAGCGTACTTAATCTTCGCGTCCTTCATCCTAAAGAGTAGAAAAGATGAGGAGTTAGAAAATGAGGAGAGAATAGTGATCTATGGCTTTAACTTAGTGGTCGTGTCCTACAGTCAGCGTGTGCTCTGATACCATCTCTGTAGCGACCAGACCCGAATGGATCAAGTCTACTGTGCTCCGGTGTCATCCCTGGATCAGTAATGCTGACACCACACAGTACATCGAAGGATTTATAGCAGAGTGGCAATCACACACTTATTACATCGATGTCTTCGAAGAGAACTTATTACATAAATATGGCTTAAGGCCATCTAATGTCGATAACAGTGGAAGACTTGGAAGATAAATGGGTCCATCAACTCCAACGGCATCACTGAGTATAGAACCACGACCTAAAAGCACCTTAATCGTCGTCTGAAAAGTCTGCAACATTAACGTTGCAGCCCGAAAACGGGTCAGCACATGGAATATGCTGGCAAGGTAACACATAGAGAATAATGGAATGAAATAGCTATACTATATGCATATTTGGCTGGTGGAAAGCTCTATGGTTACTGTTTTGCGTAAAGCCAATTTTTCCCTACTGCAAAGGAATAAATTTATTTAACTATCATGGTGGTTGTTAAACATTGAGAATGGTTGACAGCATTCTCAATCCCAATTAAAAGTAATCATTAAAACCCAACAATATTAATTAGAAGTAACATGATGAGATTCACATGATATTCAAGTACTAGATACTCAAGATTGTCCATAACCGGGGACACGGCCAATCATGATTAGTTTGTTACACTCTGCAGAGGTTTGCGCACTTTTCCCCACAAGACTCGATTGCCTCCGTTGGTTTTCTCACACTACTGGTGTTTGAGAAACGGATGACCGAGACATAGTCTTTCCGAAGTGCTAGCACCTTACGATGGAGTAGACCGTACCACCTACATCCCCTACATCTGCTAGTCTACCCCTATAAGAGTTCGCACGACTTAGTCAACTATGCCAGAGCCCATATTGGCTTGTGGCTGCACACGTAAGTATTTAGTATGAAAGATCTTATGATCCCTTTGAGCCTGGGTGGCGGTCCAAAATAAAACAGGCAAGTCCTGATAGACATCAGGTGCCTCAATCCACCCAGATGTGTGTTTAAGTTGCCACCTTAGATAAACCATTAAAATTATCAATCTCACATCTGTCATGGATATCACTCACCCAATCCACGTCTACTAGCATATCATGGCATAATAAGCAAACGTAGAAGTAACTCCCAAAGGTTTCATAATAAACAGGTAATAGGTACTACCTCATCTACTTCCCGTCACACAATTTAATTAGATCCTAATCATGCAATGTGTGAGGATGGATCTAATGCAATAAAACTGGGTTGTAGAAAAGGTATGATCAAAGTGTTACTTGCCTTGCTGATGATCCGCGAGTCCTAGGGATTCGAAGTAACAGGCGGCGCAATCCAGGTAATCTACCGCAGACAAACAACAAGCATACAATAAGTACTCATCTAATGCACAGGTAAAACTCGAACAAGAGAACGAACCAGATAGTTCAACTTAAGAACTCCGGTTGCAAACAAAGAAAGAACCGAACAAAGAAACCGAAAACAACGACGGAAGAAAACAACTCGGTTCTAGCAAGTTGAATCTAGGTCAAATTTTACTGTAGCAAAAACTGGTTTAAGTTGATTAGTCGGAACGGCGGCTTCGAAACGAAACTCCAGGCGCTTGAATCACCTGATTCCGATAAACGAGCGAGAAGATAAACTAGAACGAAGATCGGATCTGAGATCACGATCGCGGAATAAATCCGACGAAAGAAAAAGAGGAACAGTTGAACGAACGGACGTTCGTTAACCTAGAAGAATCCGGTGGTCATGTTCGTTAAGACGAACGGTCCGGCGAACGGTATTTAGGCAACTAAATCGGAAAAGAAAACGAATCCGATCTAGGGTTTCGAGAAAAGAAAACCGAACGAAAAACCGATCTAGAAAATCGGAACGGTTTAGAGAAGAAACAGAACGATTTAGAAGAAAATCGATCCGAGGAAAAGAAAAAGATGTGGCGCGGTACCTCCGGCGAGGAACTCCGGCGGCGGTGAGCAAGGGCGGCGGCCGCGGTGGCAAGGGGCGGCGGCGGCGCGTGACGCAGGGCGGCGGCACGGGGCACTAGGGGCGGCGGCGGCGCGGGCCGCAGGGCGCGGGCGGCGGCGCGGCTTGGGGCTTGGTTTGATGTGGGTTTAGAGGGGGGGGGGTGCTTGGGTATTTATATTGGGGAGGGGGAGGGTTTGCTTGGAGGAGGGATCAAGGAATAAGAGTAGGAATAGGAAAGATCTAGAAAAAAAACGGAGTAGGACAAAGTCCTACTAGGACTCCAAAAGGCAGCGGCGGCGGCTCCTGGCCTGGGCGCTCGCGCGGCGCGGCGCTGGCCTCCTGGCCGGCCGGCTGGGCCTTTGGCCCAGGGGCGCGCGGGATTTTTTTTTTAAAACGGTTCTGCGCTCGGAAAAACACAGAAAAACAATTCTACCGGACTCCAAAACTCACAAAGTAAATTTTCCCCGACTCCTAAAAATGAGTCGAACAAAATGAACTTTTCTCCGGGCCTAAAATGCAAATTTTTGAAAACGCACATTTTCCCTATCCAAAAAAAGGCAAATAAACTCCGACAAAACCAATGATCCTCTCTTCGTAATTTGAGAAGACTCAAATATGAAAAGGACGAAATCTCCAACTCTCTCCGAGGGTCCTTGAGTTGCGTGAAATTTCTAGGATCGACAAAAATGCAAGAAAATATGATATGCATGATGATCTAGTGTATAACATTCCAAATTGAAAATTTGGGATGTTACACCAACCTCACAAGGCTGTGGTGACATGACCCATGACGACCATGGCCAGCCGGCGTAGAGGAGGCAGTTTCCGTTTTGGTGCTAAGGGAGCAAGGACAAGCGCGGATTCCCGGGAAATCCTCAAAGGTTTCCATTCCGGTGCTACAAGACCAAGACCACGAGCTCGGCAGGACGGAGGTCATCACTAAGCCCACAGCTACGTCACGACCAGAAGCTTTGCAGGGGAAGACCAGCTTTCGTCAGGATTAGATATACTTCTTGTCCCCTTTCAAATTGGCTGTTGTGGGATTCCTTCGCGCCTAAGTTTTGAGGGAAGAGGATCGAGGCCACTATAAATATAGGTTAGCCACCATGGTAAAGAGAGGTCGGATCCCCGGATCAGATGCTTCCACCCTCACCACCATAGCCCTCGCGAGGCTGTTCATCCCTTGTACTTGTTCATCCTCAGCCCCTCGTGAGGCCAATCCACCACAAAGTAGGAGTAGGGTTTTACACCGCTAGGTGGCCCGAACCTGGGTAAAGTGTCGTGTTCATCTTCTTCCCCTCTTGTGCGTGTACCCGACGAGGCTAGGCTGTAGGGCGATGAGCTGGAGGCTTGAGAGGTTGAGATCTTCGCACATGCTCGAGAGTTCGAACCTTCTTAGGTCTACGGAACCCTGAATCCGACAAACAACATATCATGTTAGAGTCAAATAAAAAAACTGATATTGTAAATCTAAGAACAATATGCACAGAGCATGAATATTTTCCAGTAAATGTTAACGGTAACATAAACACGGAAGAACGAGTTAATTTCACCAGAACTCTACTACTTATGTTCATTAATATGGGACATTTTGACCGTTCAATTTAAACTGTCAAAACGTCATACGCTAGTAAACAGAGGGTGTATTTGACAGTGTGGTATTAATTTCTAACATCAATGTCATGATTCTAACTCTTCTCAAACTATATACGCTAACAATAGGAAGCAAGTCATCGTGATATTTGTTAATCATCAGAAAGTAACCGAGGTCAAAAACAAAACCGGATGGCTGGCTGCGAAAATTCTAAACGCACGGATTGGTTAGTGGGTTTTACGGGCGTATTTCAAACTAATCTTCTCTTCCTCTTTGATTTTGAGTGGGGGTGGGCCCTTCAACATAATTCTACCCAATCAAAGCATGGCAATCAAGCCAGTCCGTTGTTCCCGTAAAAAAAAAGCCCGTGCGTGTAGCGTTGCTCGGCTGGCTGTGAATTCTTCATGTCAGTGTCATGCTCACTGTGGTTTCCACACGAGCTCCTGATTTTGAGGCCACAAACATCACTCTTGTCTTAGCCACAGCATCTCCATCCAAATGGCGCGCATCATCTTCCTTCACACCACTACCAGCCATCCTCCCAGCCCAGAACCATGGCGGCCACGCTCTCCTCCGTGTCGGCCTCTTCCAAGCACTGCTCCGTCGTCAGGGCTCAGCACTCGTCACTTCCTTCCATCCTCTCAACATCACCAGCCGTGGGTGCTCTTTTTTTCTCCCTCTTGATGTTTCTTTCATCCTTTGTGTTGTCTTGTTGATGCTCTCGTCTGTGATGGTGCAGAAGAAAACTGCCTTCCGTGGGGTTTCCTTGGTGGACAGCAGATGGTTGCGCAGAGGCGGCGCGCGGCGAAGGCTGGTGCAGGTGAATGCCAAGACCGCCGGCGCGGCCAAGAACATCGAGGTGGAGGTCGACAAGCCGCTCGGCCTCACCCTTGGCCAGAAGTCCGGCGGCGGCGTCGTCATCACCGTCAGTACTACCAGCCGCCCTCCTCTCCTTTCCTCCACCTTGGCTTCTCTTCCAGAAAATATCGGATCCGAATTTAGCTGCTTATTTTTATATACTTTATTTATACTTTACTATTTAAAGGAAAGAAAAAACAAAAACAATACGATGAATGTTAAACTGAATTAAACTAGATAGAAATTTAATCGACAAGGATTGCAATTAGCAGCTGGGATTAAAAGGGAACGGACTGGTTTGTGATTTAATCACGGTAGGGTGTGGAGTCCGGAGGGAATGCAGCAAGAGCAGGGCTCAAGTCAGGCGACCAAGTGCTCTACACAAGCAGCTTCTTCGGTGATGAATTGTGGCCGGCAGACAAGCTGGGATTCACCAAGACAGCCATCCAAGCAAAGCCAGACTCTGTATACTTTGTAGTAAGCAGGTATGCACCTCTTCTCCTCATTTTCTGCCTCCGAAGCTTTTGTTCAGATATCAGGATTTCAGGAAACTGAATTTCCCTGTAAGGTGGAGTTTACAAGATTCTCATTTTGCTCCATGGCAGAGGTGGTGGTGATATTGATGTGAAGCGCCTGCCCAAGAGGCCGGCGCCCCCTCGGTTTGGCCGGAAGTTATCTGATTCACAGAAGGTAAGATCAAAATAGTCCCTGGTCGCTACAGTGTGACTTCTTATAGGCCTCACTCAATATATACCTTCAATTTTCCAGGCTAGAGCAACACACATCTGCCTTGATTGTGGATACATATACTTTCTACCCAAGGCTTTTGAAGAACAGGTAAGATCAGACATATTTTTCCTTAATTCCATTAGCACCAATCAGCTTTATGTGCTCATTTGTAGTTTGCCAGCCTGATGACTTATGACCGATTTTCTCATATACTTTTTTTTTTCAGCCTGATGAGTATGGCTGTCCCCAGTGCAATGCGCCAAAGAAGCGATTCGCGAGATACGACGTAGAGTCTGGGAAGCCCATTGGCGGTGCACTGCCACCTCTTACGGTGATAGTCAGTTTGGTTATCGGCATCGCTGGCATAGGGGCATTACTTGTATATGGCCTTCAATAGGCTTGTTCGTCTCTTCAGAAATTTTGTTCTGGCCGACAAGCTCAACCGATTGCTCATGTACTCTATCTAACAGAAAATTCCAGTAATGAAGGGGTAAAATGCAACATGTTATGTTTGAGGCTAATTGCAGTCCAATATTCTTTGGATCATGTTGTCACCAGAGGCCAGTCACTTTTCAGAAATGTTTCTGGAGTCATGTTGCTCTGAACGCAGTGGTGATTTTCTGCAAAATGGTTGTGGGCATTCATGTGGTCTTGGTATTGAAAGACGTGCCTCATCTTGGCATGCACTAATATGTAAGACAGAAGCCCCTTTGATGAGTTGTTGCTCATGAAGTGATGTCGTAAAATTTGAAGAAATTCTGAATGAAGCGCATTTTCTTGTGAGATCGATTAGCTAAGCTTTGCCACACCCTCTTTTCCGATAAAGGACGCTTTTATTAACTCATAATGTAGCATCAAGTAGATACAAAGCATAATGAGCGACACCCGGCTTCTGTATAGGTAAGATGCACATAGCCTTAACAAAGAGTCTAGCAAAGTATGTATAAAAAATGACAAGTTGGCAACGGTAAAGCCATATGAGTCCAAAACTATGCCAATGTCGACGGAGGAGGTGGACCGATCCGGAGATTATGTTGCCACCCATGTTGGGTAAAAAACTCCCTGGCCACCCGCTCCAACCACATACATACCGCCTTGAACAGCGATTGATACTCCGTTCGTTGTAGCGTAGACCACATACGAAGCCAGTGCGTACAACGGTAAATAACCTGCATAGAAGAAGAGGTTTTGCCATTAAAAACACAATCATTTCTACATAGCCAAAGCGACCATAATAAGGCAGACGCTCCCACCCGTATTAGCATACTAAAAGTATTTAGTATTCCATCAAGCCAGTGACCATATATACTGGCAACACTTGTTAGTGGATACAAATTGGGCGCTATTTGGATGACTGACTATATAGAACGCGCGGACTTGCACTGAAAGAAGAGGTGTTTAATTGTCTCGTCATGAGTACAAAAGCTACACTTCTTACTTCCTTGCCAGTTGGGTCGAGCGAGGTTGTCTTTTGTTAGCACAACTCCTCTCCGAAGATACCACATGAAAATCTTATTTTTAATGGCATCTTTGATTTCTATATTAGTTTATTATTATTCAATGGAACCTCTGAGTGCGAGAGTGCACGGTACATAGAGTCAACTATGTAGGACCCAGATGTAGTGAGATTCTAGCGAAACACATCCCTCCCTTGTGTCAAGTTAACCGAATCCAAACGGGATAGAAGATGTTGCCATGACGCAAGGCGGAGGCCAATCAAATCCCTCCTAAATGATACATTCGGCCGGGAGGAGCTGAGCACGTGCGCAAGAGTATCATTTTTATCGCGTACAATTCGGTACAAGGCCGGATACTGTTCCTGAAGAGTGGTGTTTTCTAGCCACATGTCCTCCCAAAAACATATCTCGAAGCCGTCCTTTATCGCGAATGATCCAAAGCGGAATAGATGTTTCTTTACCGCCATCAGACCAGACCAAAAATGTGAATCACCAGGTTTCCAATATTCCCGGGACAACGCTTTTTGGCCTAGATACTTATTACACAACAGGGTTTGCCAAACACCATCCTCGGTAAGTAGCTTGAACAGCCATTTACTGAGCAAGACATCATTCTTAACCTGGAGGTCCTGAACACCTAAACCTCCCTGGTCTTTTGGTCGACAAACCACACTCCATTTGGTTAGCATATACTTTTTATTTTCACTATCTCCTTGCCAAAAGAATCTGGATCTGAAGTAATCCAGTCTTTGCAGAACCCCTTTGGGAATTTGGAAAAATGAGAGCATGTAGAGAACCATGTTTGTGAGAACAAAATTGATCAAAACTAGTCGCCCTCCAACGGAGAGCAACTTGCCTTTCCAACTGCTCAACCGTTTCTCCAATCGCTCTTCAACATGTTTCCACTCCGCATTAGTGAGATGCCGATAATGAATCAGAATTCCAAAATATTTAATCAGGAATTGTCCTTGTGCACAACCGAACAAGTCAGCATATTGTGCAGCCGCCTCCTTGGCTTCTCCGAAACAAAACAATTCGCTTTTATGGAAGTTAATTTTCAGACCTGACATTTGCTCAAAAGCTGAAAGCAATAGTTTCATATTTTTAGCCTTATCTAGGTCGTGTTCCATAAAAAGAATTGTATCATCGGCATATTGCAAGATAGAGAGTCCGCCATCCACAAGATGTGGCACTACTCCTGCAATTTGACCGTCTTGTTTGGCGCGTTTGATCAAAGTAGCCAACATGTCAGCGACAATGTTAAATAACATTGGAGACACTGGGTCATCCTGTCGTAATCCCTTTTTCGACTGGAAGTAATGACCTACATCATCATTGACTTTTATAGCCACACTACCTCCAGTAACGAAATTTTGGACCCAGTCGCGCCATTTATCTGAGAAACCTTTCATTCTTAGGGTCTGTTGGAGAAATGACCATTTGACTTTGTCGTATGCCTTTTCAAAGTCAATTTTAAATACTACTCCACTCATGTTCTTCTGGTGCATCTCATGGACGGTCTCGTGAAGGATTACTATTCCATCGAGTATATTTCGTCCTTGTATGAAAGCCGTTTGGGATGGCTGAACAACATGATCGGCGACCGCGTTGAGCCTATTAGTCGCAACTTTTGTGAAGATTTTGAAGCTGACATTAAGGAGGCAGATCGGTCTGAACTGTTGAATCTCTTCAGCCTCCTTAGTCTTTGGCAACAAAACAATCTCGCCAAAATTAAGCCTAGATAGGTCTAGTTGGCCGGCATGAAAAAAATTGAACAACTCCATTAGGTCAGTCTTGATGACATCCCAGAAGTTCTGATAGAACTCCGCGGGGAAACCATCAGGGCCTGGAGCTTTGTTATGTTCCATTTGGAACACCACAGCTCGCACCTCCTCTTGAAAGTAAGGTGCCGTCAGGATATCATTCTCTTCTTCTGTGACTTGTGAAATGGCATCTGTTCGGGTCTCATCTAGAGTGAAGTTCCCTTCCTCTGGAATCGCAAACAGACACTTGTAGTATTTGGTTATATAACGCTTGAGCTCTGCCTGACCCTCGATCCGTCCCTCATCCTGTTGAAGGCTAAAAATACACTTCTTCCTATGCCGCCCATTGGCGACCATTTGGAAATATCGTGTATTGTTGTCTCCCTCCAAAATGAATTGGGCACCTGATCTTCGATACCACTTGATTTCCTCTTCTCGCAATAGACGTGCAATTTGCTCATTGGATTGATTTTTCATATCAATCTCCTGTTGAGACAAAATGCGAGTCTCTGCTATTTTGTCGAGGTCATCTATAATAGTGGAAAGGCGTTGCTTTTCTTTTTTATATATACCACTTGTGTTTTTGGCCCATCTAGTTAGGAACCGCCTCATGGCTCCAATTTTGAAGTTCCATATTTGAATCGGTGTGCGACCAACGACAGGCGTCTCCCATAAATTCTTAACTATATCCGCAAAACCATCCCAATTCAAGTTTGAATGGACGGCGAACAGTGGGATAGCTAGTAGAGTTAGAATCAAGAATGATGGGTGCATGGTCCGAAAGTGACTCAATACGCTCTAGGGCACGCACTGTTACCATAGGGAATTTTAATTCCCATTCGCTATCCATGAGTACCCGATCGAGCTTCTCGTATGTCGGCACCGGACGGTTGTTGGCCCAAGTGAACTGTCGCCCCGACATACTAGCTTCTCGAAGATTCAAACTATCAATTACAGCGTTGAATAAGAAAGGCCAGTGTGTGTCAAAATGATCATTATTTTTCTCTTCCTGGTATCTAAGGATATTGAAGTCGCCTCCAATAAGCATTGGATGGGGGTTATCCTTAGCCAAGTTCATCAATTCCCGAAGGACAGCGGATTTATTCTCATCTTGGGCAGCCCCATAGACTGCGACCAGGCTCCATGTATAATTGTCATCTCTATTTCGTAGGTGGAATTTGATGTGAAATTCACCAACCAAAAAAGCTAACAAGTCCATGGTTGTGGTCTGTATCCCAAGTAAGATTCCTCCGGACCTTCCACATGGTGGTAAGCAATGCCATGTATATTCCAAACCACCTGATAGGCGATCAAAGACATGTGCACGAAATTCACATTTACCAGCATCGGAAATTGCCACAAAATCTAACCCATGGTCACGCACACAGTCACCGACGTGTTTATGTTTAGCCAAGTCTGAAAGACCTCTGCTATTTCAAAACATGCCTCTCATGTGGAAACTCGGGTCAGGGTGGATACCATAGCCTTCTTGGGTGGTTTTTGTTTCTTTTTTTAGGAGTGGGATTTTGATTTACGCGAGGATGCAGTGAAGTCACAAAACATGGACCCAAGTCGTGCGTCATCTAATCCGACCTCTGTTACTGCACCAACCAAGTGGGATAGAAGCGGACCGTCATAAGCAGCAGCCGGTTCCTCCTCCCCGGTATCGGGGTATGGTAAGGGGCTCGAACACTTTGGAGACCTTTAATCGGTCTATCTCCATGTGTTTAAGCACCCCACCGAAATGCACACATCATTATCATTTTTCCAATTTTAATTCCAATGTTATTTAAACTAGAGGAAATATGAGAATCAGAAAAAGAAAGAAATGATTTATTGCAAGGTGTACCTATAGGAGGGTCGAGGTTACGCTCCGCCTGACGCCGCATCGCCTTGGAGAGGGAGCACTCATCAATGGCCGAGGACCCGTCAGTAGAGGTGAAGTGACGACCACTGCATCATAACGGAGTATCCGTCAGCTTGGTTGGAGTAGAATGGAGCGTTGGCTGCAGCGTTGGAGAAGACGGAGGCGATCCCAACGGTGCAACAGCTCCTGGCTCCATTAGAACGTCAGCAACGGGTGACAAGGATAGCACCATGCTGCGCCCCATGGCTGGACCAAGTGTCACTGCAGCGGCCAGGTGACAGCATGGCGTGCTCTGTAGTGAGGGTGATGACGCAGGTGATTGCAGAACCTTTGCCTGAGCAGTCATGGGCTGTACTGGGCGTCCATCGCCGGTAGTTGTTGACGAGCCTAGCTCAGCGACAGTGGCCTCCTGTAGCGTTGGTTGCACAGAGCCATGCAACCCCACGGGTGCGGGCGGGTTCTTGTTGGCTGAAGCATCCATGCAAGTATCACTACGTACACATGCAGCTACAGTTGCACCCATGCAAGCATGCACGTCGATGCGTGGAGATTCCACGGCCGCCACTCATGGCGTCCTGAGCAAAGGCAGCTCATTCTACATAAGAGGTTGGTGCAGCGGTGTACCAAGGTTGACGGATACCGGAGGCTGCGCTGTCGGTGTACAAAAATAGGGGCGCATCTTTGTACCCCTTTTCCTGTGCACGGGCAGTCATCTACTACACAACCTTCTTCTTGTAGACGTTGTTGGGCCTCCAAATGCAGAGGTTTGTAGGACAGTAGCAAATTTCCCTCAAGTGGATGACCTAAAGTTTATCAATCCGTAGGAGGCGTAGGATGAAGATGGTCTCTCTCAAGCAACCCTGCAACCAAATAACAAAGAGTCTCTTGTGTCCCCAACACACCCAATACAATGGTAAATTATATATGTGCACTAGTTCGGCGAAGAGATGGTGATACAAGTGGTATATGGATGGTAGATAAAGGTATTCGTAATCTGAAATTATAAAAACAGCAAGGTAACTAATGATAAAAGTGAGTGTAAACGGTATTGCAATGCGTTGAAACAAGGCCTAGGGTTCATACTTTCACTAGTGCAAGTCCTCTCAACAATACTAACATAATTGGATCATAAAACTATCCCTCAACATGCAACAAAGCGTCACTCCAAAGTCACTAATAGCGGAGAACGAACGAAGAGATTATGGTAGGGTACGAAACCACCTCAAAGTTATTCTTTCCAATCAATCTGTTGGGCTATTCCTATAAGTGTCAGAAACAGCCCTAGAGTTCGTATTAGAATAACACCTTAAGACACAAATCAACCAAAACCCTAATGTCACCTAGATACTCCAATGTCACCTCAAGTATCAGTGGGCATGATTATACGATATGCATCACACAATCTCAGATTCATCTATTTAACCAACCCATAGAACCTCAAAGAGTGCCCCAAAGTTTCTATCGGAGAATCACGATGAAAACGTGTGCCAACCACTATGCATAGGTTCATGGGCGGAACCCGCAAGTTGGTCACCAAAACATACATCAAGTGAATCACGTGATATCCCATTGTCACCACAGATATCCATGACAAGACATACATCAAGTGTTCTCAAATCTTTAAAGACTCAATCCGATAAAATAACTTCAAAGGGGAAACTCAATTCATTACAAGAGAGTAGAGGGGGGAGAAAACATCATAGGATCCAACTATAATAATAAAGCTCGCGATACATCAAGATCGTATCACCTCAAGAACACGAGAGAGAGAGAGAGAGAGAGAGATCAAACACATAGCTATTGGTACATACCCTCAGCCCCGAGGGAGAACTACTCCCTCCTCGTCATGGAGAGTGCCGGGATGATGAAGATGGCCATCGGAGAAGGATTGCCCCCTCCGGCAGGGTGCCGAAACGGGTCTAGATTGGTTTTTGGTGGCTACGGAGGCTTCTGGCGGCAGAACTCCCGATCTATTGTCTGTTCTGGAAGTTTTACGATACGTAGGTATATATGGGTGCAGGGGGTATGTCGGAGGAGCTACGGGGGCCCCACGAGGCAGGGGCGCGCCCCCACCCTCGTGAGCACCTCCCGTATCTCCTGACGTGGAGTCCAAGTCTATCCGGTGGCTTTCGTTCCAAAAATAACTTCTCTAGTTGATTTCATTCCGTTTTGACTCCGTTTGATATTCCTTTTCTTCGAAACACTGAAATAGGCATAAAACAGCAAATCTGGGCTGGGCCTCTGGTTAATAGGTTAGTCCCAAAAATAATATAAAAGTGGAAAATAAAGCCAAATATTGCCCAAAACAGTAGATAATATAGCACAGAGCAATCAAAAATTATAGATACGTTGGAGACGTATCAAGCATCCCCAAGCTTAATTCCTGCTCGTCCTCGAGTAGGTAAATGATAAAAAGATAATTTTTGATGTGGAATGCTAGTTGGCATAATTTCAATGTAATTCTTCTTACTTGTGATATGAATATTCAGATCTGAAAGATTTAAGACAAAAGTTCAAATTGACATAAAAATAATAATACTTCAAGCATACTAATAAAGCAATTATGTCTTCTCAAAATATCATGGCCAAAGAAAGCTATCCCTACAAAATCATATAGTCTGGCTATGCTCCATCTTCACCACACAACATATTTAAATCATGCACAACCCCGGTGACAAGCCAAGCAATTGTTTCATACTTTTAATGTTCTCAAACTTTTTCAATCTTCACGCAATACATGAGTGTAAGCCATGGACATAGCACTATAGGTGGAATAGAATGGTGGTTGTGGAGAAGATAAAAAAAAAAGGAGAAGATAGTCTCACATCAACTAGGCGTATCAACGGGCTATGGAAATGCCCATCAATAGATATCAATGTGAGTGAGTAGGGATTGCCATGCAACGGATGCACTAGAGCTATAAGTATATGAAAGCTCAACAAAAGAAACTAGTGGGTGTGCATCCAAATCGCTTGCTCACGAAGACCTAGGGCATTTTGAGAAAGCCCATCATTGGAATATACAAGCCAAGTTATATAATGAAAGATTCCCACTAGTATATGAAAGTGACAACATAGGAGACTCTCTACTATGAAGATCATGGTCCTACTTTGAAGCACAAGTGTGGTAAAAGAATAGTAACATTGTCCCTTCTCTCTTTTTCTCTCATTTTTTATTTTTTTATTTGGGCATTTTCTCTTTTTTTATCCCTCTTCTTTTTTTTGGGCTTCTTTGGCCTCTTTTATTTATTTTTCGTCCGGAGTCTCATCCCGACCTATGGGGGAATCATAGTCTCCATCATTCTTTCCTCACTTGGGACAATGCTCTAATGATGATCATCACACTTTTATTTTTCTTACAACTCAACAATTACAACTCGATACTTTAAACAAAATATGACTATATGAATGCCTCTCGCGGTGTACCGGGATATGCAATGAATCATGAGTGACATGTATGAATAATTATGAATGGTGGCTTTGCCACAAATACGATGTCAACTACATGATCATGCTAAGCAATATGACAATGATGAAGCGTGTCATAATAAATGGAACAGTGGAAAGTTGCATGGCAATATATCTCGGAATGGCTATGGAAATGCCACTACAGGAATCAGCTATTTTGCCGTCTGCCACGGCGGACGGCAAAGGCATGAATGGCGGACGGCAAAGGCCTTTGCCGTCAGCCGTGGGTGGCAAAAGGCTCCGGCAAAGTAGGCTACGGTAAACAGCTACTTTGCCGTCTGCTTCCTGGCGGCTGACGGCAAAGGCCCTTGCCGTCTGCGGCGGACGACAAAGAGAGCGGACGGCAATAATTGCGCTGTCAGTCTGTTAAGTGGCTAATGGCATGCCTTTGCCGTCCGCCGCTGACGGCAAAATTTCTAGTGTCTTTGCCGTCCGCCGTATGATGTCATCTACACGTCACTACATGGCAGGTTCTTTGCCGTCTGCCACTGATGGCAAAGTGCAGGTTCTTTGCCATCTGCCACTGTAGGCAAACTGACCAAATGGGCCAGCTCCCAGGAAGCACAGCTGGATGCCACGTGTCTTCTTTGCCGTCCGCGGCAGACGGCAAAGAGCCCATTGCCTTCGGTGGCAGACGGCAAAGAGCCTGCATATTGGCTCTTTTATCTGTTTTTTATTAAATCCAACAATTTTCATCACAAATATATATGACATATATAGATATATTTCAAAAGGCCATTACAGAGCAAACATATAAGATATCCAACACATAACTTCATCATCCAACCATATATATTACATGCATAGTTCCATCATACATAACAAGTTCAACATAGAGGCATCCAACCATATATATTACAATAGTTTCATCCAACGATACATGCATAGTTCAATGATACAAAAGAAACAGAGAAAGGGATAAGGAGCACTCCATCTATGCAAGCTTTCGTCAAGTGAATGAAATCTGCAAAATGAAAAATAAGAAAGTTAGAACAAGAAGAGTAGAACAAGAAGAAGAGTAGAACAAGAAGAAGACTAGAACAAGAAGAGTAGAACAAGAAGAAGACTAGAACAAGAAGAGTATGTCATTTATGAGCTAACTTAAGTGAAATGGATCATATATGAGCTAACTAAGTTGAAATGGGTCGTTTATGAGCTAGCTAAGGTGAAATGGATCATTTATGAGCTAACTTAGTTGAAATGGGTCGTTTATGAGCTAACTAAGGTCAAATGGATCATTTTTGAGGTAACTAAGGTGAAATGGATCGTTTTTAGCTAACTTAGGTGAAATGGATCATTTATGAGCTAACTTAGTTGAAATGGATTGTTTTTGAGCTAACTTAGGTGAAATGGATCATTTATGAGCTAATTTAGTTGAAATTGATATTTTTGAGCTAACTTAGGTGAAATGGATCATTTAAGAGCTAATTTTGGTGAAATGGATCGTTTTTAGCTAACTTGGTGAAATGGATCATTTATGAGCTAAATTAGTTGAAATGGATCGTTTATGAGATAACCTAGGTAAGATGGGTCATTTCGGAGTTAACCTAGGTGAAATGGGTCATTTTAAAGCTAACGTAGGTAAAATGGATCATTTAGGAACTAATCTAGGTAAAATGGGTCATTTTTGAGCTAACTTGGATGAACTGGATCATTTATAAGCTAACCTAGGTAAAATGGGTCATTTTAGAGCTAACTTAGATAAAATGGATCGTCTATGAGCTAACTAAGCTAATTATGCAATTTTTGACATAAGTAAGCTAAGTACAGATCGTTTTAGAGCTAACTTAGGTAAAATGGATGGTTTTGGAGGTCAGTAAGCTTATTAAGTCATTTTGGAGGAGAAGAAGCTAAGTCTAGGTCATTATGGTAAGCATTGGAGGAAATAAAGCTAAGTCTAGGTCTTTATGCATGTGTTAAGCAAAACACTAGATAAACTTACCAAGATCCAGGAGGTGTAGGAGCGGGCTGGCTCGTGTCGGTAGCTGGAGAAGGATCGTGCGATGCTTGTCTGGAGTTACGCTGCACCAAAGATCATTTCCAATGTCTTGTTAGCATGATGACACTCAAATGTTAAGACTAGCAAGTAATGTCCATTCAAATAAAACTCACCGTGGTCCCAGGAGCAATCACTGGCATCGGCGGAGCGGTTTGACCTGTCTTCTCGCACACAGACTGCACATTTGGTTTTGACGACTCAGTCATACTAGTTAGTAATGAGACAAACACTACCTGAATGTTTTGGCTAATCTGCAGAAGAAACTTACCACAAGGAGCTCGTACATGGCCCTTGCCTGCATGTCATTCCGTGCCCTCTCCTCCTCCATCATCTTTGTCGTCCGCTCCTCCAACTCCCGCTGCCTCTCCGCCGCCTCCGCCAGAAGTTTCTCCGTTCTATCTCTCTCACTCTGTATAGCAGCCTGCAACACCACCCACATGACCATTTGTAATCATTGATGCAAGCGCACACAATGTAATGGAGAAAGATAACTGAGTACGTATCACTAACCTTGATGGCGAGTTGCACTGGCCGTTCACGAGGCCTTATCTCAGGAGCGGAGCTCGACTGGCGCGCCTTGATCTCCGGGAGAGTGCTAGGACAACGGATAAGTCCATCTCCAATGGCTATGGAGCCATGGGACCTCCCGCCACCAGATATCATCACCAGCTCTGGATCAATGGGACCCTGGCTCGGGTTAAAGTCCTCCCCTTTCCTCGCCTTCCCCTCATCTCTATATCTCACGAGCTTGTTGTGGGAGGAGATGTTGGTGAAGTTGTTTGCATCATCGAGGTCAGACTGAGAGAAAGCCTTGACTTTCTTGAAAGAGGCAGTGTGGGCCATGGCATACAGGTCGTACACCTCTGGCACCTTATCCGCCTTATTGTAGCGTGCCTGAAAGAGAGAAACAATGAAAATTAGTAATTAAAGGGCTCAAGCTAGCATGATGAATGAATTGCATGAATCATGAAGCAAACCACATACCCAGTTGCGCCCGAACTGATATAAGTTGGAGCTGCCTTGATGGTGTGGCACACCTTCCATTTGGGCACGTTTGTCCTTGGCCTCATTGTGGAGGGCTAGCCATTGTTTTGAGCACCACTCATCGACCAACACCTCCCAACAATCCATCCGATCCGCACACCATCTCGGAGGCGCCTAAGTTAGCAAATAGAAACTTGAGCGCTACGGCTAAGAATTACTAAATGAAGGAACTTAAGTAGAGAAGGCCTTAAGAATTACCTTCATGTACTGCTCCTTACTCAGGAACTTATCGCGGCACGCCGGCTTGCTCTTCTTGATACCACGCAAGGCATAGTAGTCTCGAACAGCCTGCACCCGAGCCTCGTGCCGTAAGTTCTGGAGTAGGCGCTTGCAGACGTTCTCGATAACATGTGCCGCGTCCTCCTCGTATCCCTCCTCACACCTGTAGAATGTCTGCAATCAAATGAGACAATATTGATTAGTACAATTAATAACTAGCTAGTTGAAGATTTTTAAATGTGTAAAGGAGAAATTACCGAGAACTTTCTGATCACCATGTCTGCCCTCGTGTCGCACACGACACCGTCGATAATCTCATCCGACGGGGCCGGGGCAGCCACGTAGTGCTCCCAGCTCAATCCAAGCTCTGGAAGCCGACCCTCACCAGGCAACGTGACAAACCCCGGGAAGTTTTGCCGGCAAAGAACTCCAAGGACGGAGTTGGGCCGGTGGACACTATGATGGTGGTCCCAACCATTGCAGCATGACAAGGCCAACACATTAGTTATTTGAAGAAATGTGAATGTAGAAGGTACAAAAATATTAAATGCACTTACGTACCTCTCCCCATCAGGGAAAATCAACCACCTCTGCTCGCGGGTCACCGGCACGGACGGGAGCCGTGTAGCACCACGCTGGTAGACGTTGCCCCCCTCCTCCCCCTCCTCATCAGTCGGCTCCCCGCCATCATCAGCATGGCCACTCGGCTCCCCGCCATGCTCAAGCTGACCCGACCAGGTACCCCATCCAGACATGTGCTCCTCCGGGGTCTCGTGGGCCGAAGGCCCATCGACCCGAGGCTCGTGGGCCGAAGACTCGTGGACCGGAGGCTCGTGGACTGGAGTCCGTGCAGCCTCCTCCTCAGACGAGTCCACCCTAGCAGTCACGTGCTCGGGTGAAACAGCTGGGGGCGGTGGCGAGGAAGGCGCCGTAAGAGTCACCCTACCTCCTCTCCCGCGACCACGTGCTCCACCTCCTCTCTTCTTCTTACCTCGTCCCCTGCTGGGCACCGCGGTCGACGAAGAAGGGCCCGGCGGTGTCGCCATACTGTCCAGCAACGCTCAGCGGAGAGGTGCGTGTGGAATGGAAGACCTCACACCACGCGCCAGCGAAGAAGGGGCCTCGGCGGGCTCCCGACCAGCGCCCACCATCTTTCAACACTTGCCATGACAAAGAATAAACGAAATTAGTACAACATAAAAAAGTACCGACATGAATAATAATATGTATATCACTTAAGTGTATCATCATCAAGTACAACATAAAAAAATTGAATACCTGACACTACTAATAATCTCGATCAGTATCATCAATAAATGCATAATCATCATCATCACTATAATCAATGATGGGCTCATAGGGTTCATTGGCATCAACATGTGCAAGGCCACCTTGACGTAATCGGTCAAGCATTGACAGGTCATCCGCAGCAGTAACCTCTTCTTGTTCCGGCTCTTCTTGTTCCTCCTTTGGGGTGATGTCGGATTCATTGTCGCTGTCTACTTCAATGTTTTGGGGTGAAGTATAGCGGTTCTTGAAACGCTTTTTGGAAAGACGTGTCTCTTGGAAGAATTCTCCTTCATATGTGTCTGGGTTAATGTGAGGTTCATAATCCTCTCCCTTTGGGGGAGAAAGTCTAGCACGTGGCGGCACTTCATAAACGACATCCCAACCTTTCAGATTTGGATTAGTTTGGCAGGCCCACGGTAGATAGAATACTTGGGTCGCCTGTTGAGCCATAATATAGACATCAGGAACATCTAAATGAGTGCTTTGGTTGATTTCAACTAGCCCTATATGTTCATGAGTCCTTCTAGTCTCCTTCGGCTGAAACCAATAACATTTGAAGACTACGACATTCGGTGGGTTTTCACCATAGAACAGAAGTTCATAAATTGCTTCAACTCTCCCATAATACTCGGTACCTCCTTCACCGATAGCAGATACACAAAAATTTGTAGACTTTCGGTCGGCCATAGATAGCTCTTTGCCATAGGTACGAAAGCGATACCCGTTGATGTCGTACTTGTCAAATGAACGGACCTTATAGTCAAAACCATTAGCGACTTGTAGTGCGCTGTTACGAAGTTTGCCGCCTCCTCTGTGATGAATGCCTCAGCCATCGATGCTTCAATTCTACGTTTATTTTTACATTTTTCCCGAAGCGTCTTCTGCATCCTCTCAGTTGGGTAGCACCAATGATTTTGCACGCCCCCCCCCCCCCAATCTTGCCTCGGTTGGGAGATGCAAAATCAAATGCTGCATTGGATTAAAGAAGCCCGGTAGAAAGATCTTCTCTAACTTGTAGATCAACTCCGGCGCCAACTCTTCCATTTCTTCTAGCATGCCAGGCGATAGTTCTTTCGCACAAAGAACACGGAAGAAATAGCTGAGTTCTGCCAGTACTAGCCATTCATCCTCAGGGATGAAGCCACGCAACATCGCCGGCATTACCCGCTCAATCCATATGTGCCAATCATGACTCTTGAGACCAAATATCTTCAGTTTATCAAGATTCGCTCCCCTCTTTAGATTCGCTGCAAAAAGTGCCTCGGTGATATTCTTCTCAGTGTGCATCACGTCGATGTTGTCTGGGCAAAGGAGGTCTTTGAAGTAAGGCAGATCCCATAAGCATGTTTTGTGAGTCCACGCATGCTTAGTATTATACCCCTTGAAGTACCCTGGACGTTATGGATCTGGCTCGAGAGCGTTTAACTAATCCAGGGTCTGTTGGCCTGTCAATGCAGGTGGTGTAGAGTTTTTGACAACTCTACCCCTGATGAAGTTCTTCTTGTCTTTCCTGAACTTATGGCGAGGATCCAGGAACTGTCTATGCATGTCGAAGCAAGAAAACTTGCGACCGGCCTGAAGCCAACGAAACTCAAGAGCTCCCTTGCATGTGGGGCACGGGAACCTTCCATGCACACACCAGCCAACGAATAGCGCATACGCCGGCAAGTCATGCGTCGAGTACATGTACCAGACACGCATTATGAAGTTCCGTTTTCTAAAGGCGTCGTATGTCTTGAACCCATTATCCCAGGCTTCTTGCAATTCGTCCTTAAGCAGCTGCATGTACACATTCATATTTTTGCCCGGATAGTTGGGTCCTGGAATTATCAACGTCAGGAAAATGTTCTTTCTTTGCATAATCTGTCCGGGGGGGAGATTGAGTGGAAAGACAAATACGGGCCAACAACTGTATTGGGCTGCCATCATACCAAACACACTGAACCCATCCGTGCTGATGCCGACTCGAGGATGCCTCGGATCTGACGCTTTGTCAGCATGTAATTCATCAAACTTTTTCCACGCAACACCATCCGATGTGTGTACCATCATCAGATTCCCATCTGCATCTAGTTCGGTTCTTTTGCCTGTTTTGTGCCATGTCATCTGTCTGGCCGTCTCTTCGACCATGAAAAGACGTTGAAGTCTTGGTACGATTGGCATATACCGAAGAACACTAACAGGGATTTTGGTCTGTGTCTTCTCACCCATACCGTTGTCTACCACAATATACCTGGAAGACTTGCAAATGGGACAATAGTTCAAGTCCGCATAGTCAAGCCTAAATAAGGCACATCCTTTCTCACAGGCATGTATCTTCTCATAGGGCATCTTCAGTGCACGGAGGATTTTGTCCGTCTGGTACAGGTTTGCAGGCATTACATGGCCTTTGGGTAGAAAGCGTCCAAATACTGTCATAATTGCGTCATAGCATTCTCTGCCCAAGTTGAACTGAGCCTTCAGAGCCATTACTTGTGAGATGGCATCCAACTGACAAAGCTCAGTGTGCTCGTGGAGCGGACGTTTCGAAGACTCCAACATTTCATTGAAGGCCTTTGCAGATTCCTCCATCTCCTCGTCCAAATCCCGAGCATCATCATAGCCTTGCACCATGTTTTCCATCCCGGTACCACGCTCGTCGGTGCGACGATGATCCACCTCAGCTCGGTCACGTTGGGCAGACTCACCATGAAATGTCCACACCGTATAATCGGGCGTAAAACCACTCTTCTGCAGGTGTTTGCCCATTTCAGTCTCTGTCTTCTTTTCCCAATTGCCGCACCAGAAACAGGGGCACTAGGTTTTCTTTTGGCCATTTGCAAATGCGGCTTGCACAAACCCCTTAGTTTTTGTGAACCATTCAGCGCTCCATTTGTTCTGACCAGTGTGACCGGTATACATCCAAGCACGGTCACTCATCTTGACTTTCAGAGCTACTGGACACACAACAACTATATATGTAATTCACCATGTGTATATTCATCAGTTGATCTACTTTGTCAATTTTATTACGTCCATGCAACCTACACTCTAATAGGTAATGATAGGTCCTAATCCCACCCGTGTATGTGTAGATTGGGTTCATTTTCCCATGCTATGCTCCGGATCCGACGCAAAATTTCAGCAGCACCTCCCTGCTGTTCTCCTGATACACGTCTCTGCAATAAACAGAGAGGATGTGTACCCGAAGAACAACAGGGGAGGCACTGACGAAATATATGCGTCGGATCCGGAGCAAAGCATATGGGAAAACGAACCCAATCTACACATACTCGGGCTGTCCATGGATAGCGTTGGACAATTCGAAAGAATCAAGGTTATAAATATGCAAATGCATGCATATTTATAACTATGACGCTTTTGAACGGGAGACACATATTGGTTACGCATTCTGATGATTCAAGACACATATATAGCTAGCTATCAAGTTTCATCGGAATAGATCAAATAATTAATGGGGGAGGAGGACTTGTCATTTGTGCTCACCCACGAACGAAGGGGCAGAGCTCGTCAAACACACGGCGAGGTCGTCGAACACCAAACCTCGCAGCAATGAAACAACTGCACATTAAAAACTACACGATCAACACAATTATATATGATGTTTTTCATAACAAAATCAAAAAATATATGACCTAACTAATAATTCACAAATATATGACCCCGTCGGCCTCTGGAAGGCCAAAGAACACCTTTTCGGGAGGTGTCGGTGGTCGGGGTGTCCTGTGGTGTCGGGGTGCCGTGTCGGGGTCGGGGTGCTGTTTCGGGGTCGGGGGGTCGGGGTGTCGTGTCGATGTCGGGGTAGTGCCGTGTCGGTGTCGGGGTGTTGTTTCGGGGTCGGGGTGTGGTGTCGGGGTCAGGGTGTAGGGTCAGGCTTGGGGTCGGGGTGTCGGGTCAGGCTCGGGGGGTCGGGGTCGGGGTGTCGGGGTCGGGGTGTCGGGGTCGGGGTCGGGGTCGGGGTGTCGGGGTCGGGGTCTCGGGGTCGGGGTGTCGTGTCGGGGTGCCGGGTCGAGGTCTTTTTTCCTTTTCTTCTTCTTCCTCTTCTTCCTTTTCTTCCTTTTCTTCCTTTTTTTTCCTTCTTCTTCTTCTTCTTCTTCTTCTTCCTCCTCCTCCTCCTTTCCTTTTTCCTCTTCTTCTTCTCCTCCTCTCCTGTTTTTTTCTTCTTCTTCTTCCTCTTCTTCTTTTTTCTTCTTCTCCTCCTCCTCCTCCTCTTCTTCTTCCTTTCCTTTTTCCTCTTCTTCTTCTCCTCCTCTCCTGTTTTCTTCTTCTTCTTCCTCTTCTTCTTTTTTCTTCTCCCCCTCCTCTTCTTCTTCTTCCTTTCCTTTTTCCTCTTCTTCTTCTCCTCCTCTCCTGTTTTTTTCTTCTTCTTCTGTTTCTTTCCTAAAACTGAACTAAACCTAAAACTAAACCTAAATCTAATCTAAACATAAACCTAGAACTAAAAAAATAGAAGAAAAAAAGGAAAAAACTAAATCTAAACCTAAAACTAAACTAAAACTAAACCTAAACCTAAAACTAAACCTAAACCTAAAACTAAATCTAAACTAAACATAAACCTAAAACTAAAAAAACAGAAAAAAAAGGAGAGGTAGAGCTCACCTGGGCCGGTGGAGGAGTGGGGCGGGGCGGCCTGGGGCGGCGGCGCCGGTCCCAGGGCGGTGGGGCGCGGGGGGGCCGGGCGCGGCGGGGGCGACGGGGCGGGCGGCCGGTGGAGCGACGGCGCCTGGGGCGGTGGGGCGCGGGGGGGCCGGGTCGCCGGGGGGCCTGGGCGCGGCGGCGCCGAGACGGGGCGGGGGGCCGGGGCGACGGGGCGGTGGGGAGACGGGGCGGGGGGACAGTGGGGCGGCGGGGCGGTGGTGCGATCGGGCGGCGACGAGTGGTGGGGGCGGCGGCGCGCGTGTGTGGGAGGGAAAGAGAGAGAGAGGGTGGGTGGGGCGCGCCGCCCGTTAGATACGTTTAATCTTTGCTGTCCGCTAATGTGCGCTTTGTCGTCCGCTAGCGGACGACAAAGAGGGGGGCCATTAAGTATTTTTTAACCAGCTCCTCCGTGGGGCCCCCCTCCCTCTTTGCCGTCTGCTAGCGGATGGCACAGATTCTTTGCCGTCAGCTAGCAGACGGCAAAGAACAGGCTGATGGCAAAGGCTTTCTTTGCCATCAGCCTGTTCTTTGCCGTCTGCTTTCAGGTAGCTGATGGCAAAGAGCTTCTTTGCCGTCCGCTAGCTGACGGCAAAGAGCTGGCAGATGGCAAAGTAGCTGCCATGATAGGTAGGTATGGTGGCTATTTTGAGGAAGATATATGGTGGGTTTATGGTATCGGCGAAAGTTGCGCGGTACTAGAGAGGCTAGCAATGGTGGAAGGGTGAGAGTGCGTATAATCCATGGACTCAACATTAGTCATAAAGAACTCACATACTTATTGCAAAAATCTATTAGTTATCGAAACAAAGTACTATGCGCATGCTCCTAAGGGGATAGATTGGTAGGAAAAGACCATCGCTCGTCCCCGACCGCCACTCATAAGACAATCAATAAATAAATCATGCTCCGACTTCATCACATAACGGTTCACCATACGTGCATGCTACGGGAATCACAAACTTCAACACAAGTATTTCTCAAATTCACAACTACTCAACTAGCATGACTCTAATATCACTATCTCCATATCTCAAAACAATTATCAAGTATCAAACTTCTCATAGTATTCAACACACTCATAAGAGAATTTTATTATTCTTGAATACCTAGCATATTAGGATTTTAAGCAAATTACCATGCTATTTAAGACTCTCAAAATAATCTAAGTGGATCATGAGAGTTCATCTATTTCTTCAAAATAAAACTACCACCATGCTCTAAAAGGTATAAGTAAAGCACTAGAGCAAATGACAAACTACTCCGAAGGATATAAGTGAAGATCAATGAGTAGTTGAATAATTATGCAACTATATGAAGACTCTCTAACATTTAAGAATTTCAGATCTTGGTATTTTATTCAAACAGCAAGCAAATAAAAATAAAATTACATTCTAAGAATAGCAAACATCATGTGAAGAAGCAAAAACTTAGGATGAACCGAAACTAACCGATAGTTGTTGAAGAAGAAAGGTGGGATGCCAACCGGGGCATCCCCAAGCTTAGATGCTTGAGACTTCTTGAAATATTATCTTGGGATGCCTTGGGCATCCCCAAGCTTGAGCTTTTGTGTCTCCTTAATTCCTCTCATATCACGGTCTCCCTAAATCTCAAAAGCTTCATCCACACAAAACTCAACAAGGACTCGTGAGATAAGTTAGTATAAACCATTGCCAAAACCTTATCATACTCTACTGTAGCAAATCACTAAAATTATTATTCAACATTGCATACTACATGCCTCTGCATATTTAATAGTCCTATCCTCAAATAGAACCATTAAAGAAGCAAACATATGCAAACAATGCAAACATAACAGCAATCTGCCTAAACAGGATAGTCTGTAAATAATGCTGCAACGTCCATACTTCCCTAGCTCCAAAAATTATGAAAGAAAATTACCACTGTAGTAAATTTATCAGAGATTAATATGCAAAAGGTTTCAACATTTTATCGCATTCTTACTTTTCTAGGGAATTATTGCAACAGCGGTAAACTTTCTGTTTTCAAACAGCAACATGAAGACTTGTAACATAGGCATAGTAAAGACTATTAATGCCACTTTTATTGAAATAAAAGATGCAAAACATTGTTCTAAATAACATCAAGCAAATCCTAACAAAATAAATTGATGCTCCAAGCAAAACACATATCATGTGGTGAATAAAAATATAGCTCCAAGTAAAGTTACCGATGAACGAAGATGAAAGAGGGGATGCCTTCTGGGGCATCCCCAAGCTTAGGCTCTTGGCTGTCCTTGAATATTACCTTGGGGTGCCTTGGTAATCCCCAAGCTTAGGCTCTTGCCACTCCTTATTCCATAGTCCATCGAATCCTTACCCAAAACTTGAAAACTTCACAACACAAAACTTAACAGAAAACTCGTGAGCTCCGTTAGCGAAAGAAAACAAAACACCACTTCAAGGTACTGTAATGAACTCATTCTTTATTTATATTGGTGTTAAACCTACTGTATTCCAACTTCTCTATGGGTTATAAACTATTTTACTAGCTATCGGATTTCGGATTCCGGCAGACCCTTAAGGTTCGAACACTGGGGTGCGCGCGGAAATCTCGCCTTCAACCTGTCCGTCTCGATGGGATCTAAACTACTAAAAGAACTGCACGAAAGACACAAGATTTATACTGGTTCGGGCCACCGGTGTGGTGTAATACCCTACTCCAGTGTGTGGTGGATGGATTGCCTCCTGGGGCTGGTGTGGATGAACAATACAATGAAGAACAGCCTCGCGAGGGTCTGTTCTTGGCTGTGGAGATGAACTACTATGAAGAGTTCAGTCTCCTCTCTCTCTCTCTCTCTCTCTCTCTCTCAGATCCCGGACCAAGCGGCCAGGAATCGAACCAACGAACCCAACCAAACCGAGCCGAACCGAACCCCCTTGCTATGTGGGTGGCTAGTCCTATTTATTGAGGCCCTTGTCCTCTCCCCAAATATTGAGCGGGAAGGGATCCAACAATGGCGGACTAATTCGAAGGGGGACAGCGAGTACATCTATCCTGACAAAAGAAGTCTTCGCCTGCCAAAGGCTCTGGTGATGACGCCGCGCTGGGCTCCATGGTGACCTCCGTCTCGTAGTCCTCCTGGCCTTGGTCTCGTTGCACCGAAGTGGCAACCTTTGCCTGATGCCTCGGTACTCCGCTGATACGCTTGCTCCCTTTGCACCAAAGAGGAAAGAGGGACACTGCGCGTGCTGGCACCCACCTGGTGCCCCGTGTCATCATGGCTTGCGTCATGGGCACCTCGCGAGGTACCCTTCCTTGAACTCTCCGCCTCCTCGCGAGCTAGCCTGACGAGGCTATGCCTGAGGAAGCGCCGTGTCGTCCGCCTCGCGAGGGTCTTGAGCCTCGTGTTGATGAAGATGGGCCGTGCTGGGCCCCCACTTGAGCCACGCCGCAGGCCGCAGGCAGGCAAGTCTGGGGACCCCCGTTCCCAGATCACCGACAGTAGCCCCCGGGCCCAAGGCGCGCATGGACTTGGCCGTGCCGAGAGGCGAAAGGGCAAGGGCAAAGCGCCGCGGGCCCTAACAGCCTGCGGCCTTGGACGCCGTGTGGCGGTTGATTGGACGTGGGTGTCTCCGCTTCCCCATGACGCCTTGGTGATCGTGCGAGTTGGACAAGTCCCTGCATGCAGAACGTGTTATGATTACCTATGATCGTGGATACCGGCGGTTGGCCTTCGCCGGCTATAAGTACGGCACCGCTCGTGCCCGTCAAGTCCATCTCCTCTTGCTCTCTCCTTCGCCTCAGTTCTTGCTCTGTCTTGGTGTGATGGCTCCGATTCGCCGATTCTCTGCAGCGGAGAAGGGAAAGGCTCCTCGAGAAGGGCTAGACCCTCTCCCGCCGAAGAAGTGACTCGCCCATTGCAGCCGGGACGATGAGGACGATCCGGTGGTGGCGAGGCCCCGGGGCGAGCGGGCTCCGCTGGGGTTCCCGCTGCCTTTGTACGCCCACGTCGAGGGCCTCGGAGGTGTTGATGCTGATCCCCGCGGTCAGCACCGTCGTCGGCGCCGTCGGGTTATGAAGGCGTGGGGGGTTCCTCCTGGAGTCCATGCCGAGGGCTCCTCCCATGAGTTCGTGCTCCACGTCGCCACTCCTCTTCAGTCCTGGATCCGCCTTCCTCCCTTCTTCGCCTCCGTGGTTCTTCCAGGGGGGCCTATGGAGCTCCAGCTGCAGCACGCCGACTGCGGCGCCCCCGCGACCGAGGCCGAGGTCGTCGTCGCTGCCCCGGGCGTGGTCTACATGTCCCGCGGCTGGAGGGAGATCGCCCGGGTCTGCAGGGAAAGAGGCATCTTCACGGTCCACCTGGAGTATGACGGCGCGGCGGTGATGTTCCTCAAGGTCTTCGACGCGATCGGGCGCCGGCTGGAGTGCTGCCGCGGGAGAGGCGACCAGGACCTCGCCCTGGTGAGGGCTAGGCCAGTCGACCGCCCCCTTGACAGTGGCGCCCGAGGGTCCAGCGGCTCCAGCGAGATCTTCGTGACTCCGGAGACGAGCGACGACAGCTACGAGCCTCCGAGCCGCCGCCGCTCCAGGAGCAGGGCGGACGTGTCAGTCCGTCGCCAACCCTGATCTGGATGGAGTTGGCGCCGGTGCCTGACGGCCCACTGTTGATGATGGCATCTTCTGCAGGAGCCCATGTAGTTAGCACTCCTTAGGATCCGTTCCCCGCGAGGAATCGAAGTGCGCCCCATGGGGGCTTGTAAGGTGTCTGTAGTCCCGTTTGTTAATATATGACCTTTGCTATGGATTTGTGTGAGTCGCTGATTCCGTCATAGCTTAGTTCTCTCTTTTGAACCTCGCGAGGGCTTGGTGCTCTACGCCGACAGGTCCCAGTCCCAAGGCGGCGTCAGCCGTCGCTGGTATGCCAGGTCGCGATGCCGTGGTCAAGGCCAGGAGGTGAGCGACCCGAGGTCCGGTAAGAACCCCTGAGTCGCGATGCTCAGGAGGTCCCCTTTGGCACCCAAGCAGCCATCACATAGTGAGAAAGGGAAGCAACGTCGCTAGTACGGAGTCGTTTTAGGTGTGGGGGTAGTGCTGCAGTAGCCAGTGCCGTGGGTGGTAACTTATCTTGAGGATCAGGGGCCGTTCCAGGAGCGCCGTTGGGTCCGTGTGTGGATAGGAGCGGGAACGCTCAGCAAGGTCCTCGCGAGGCCCCTTCTTCCCCGCCTCTGCTCCCCTTTCTGCTCTACGTCCTCGGGTCCCGGCCCTCGAGCTTGTCTCAGCCGTCGCTGGTATGCCAGGTCGCGATGCCGTGGACAAGGCCAGAGGGTGAGGGCTGGAGAGCCAATAAGAGCCCTGATTCGCGATGCTTAGGCACCCCCCCTTTAACGTGCAAGCGGTTCGCGCGGGCGAGGGCGAAGGAAACCTCGTGAGGGCCTCGGCTTGCGCGGTTCCCTCCAGGGATCCTGTAGGGTCATCATAGAAAGAAGATGGTTTTGCCACGGCGGCCATTAGTTGATCGTTAGTCACTCAAGAGCTTGCTGGTTGAGGTAGGCGAGGCGTATCTGGGCACCCGTGAGCCAGTGCGGGACTCCCGAGGCCCTACCTCTGGGCGGGTTGCGCCTGGCACTGGGCCGTATCTTGAGATGTGTCCCTGCAAAATTTGGTTAGATGCCGGTAGTCTACGTCCTCGGGTCCCGGCCCTCGAGCTTGTCTCAGCCGTCGCTGGTATGCCAGGTCGCGATGCCGTGGACAAGGCCAGAGGGTGAGGGCTGGAGAGCCAGTAAGAGCCCTGAGTCGCGATGCTCAGGCACCCCCCCCTTTAACATGCAAGTGGCCGACATGGGAAGAGAAGATGCCGTGGACGGGCACCATGCAGCTAAGCGTGATAGGCAATGCATAGTTGGAAATAAATACTACGGAGATACACGCCGCTGGGCCCGGCCCCAGCGGCTTGGGGATGATGCAGCCCGAGGGGCGCCCCCAACAAGGCGAATTAACGACGGAAAGGTAAATGCAGATACATGCCGCGGGGACGGACCCACGCGGCCTGGGAGTGATGCAACCATGGGAGGGTGCTCCCAGCTGAGAACAGAACTTGAAAGATGTCACCTGAGGATGTCGTCGGCGTAGTGGCGTTGGTGCGGCAGACTTGGTGGGCTACAGAAGCCGATCCTCACGAGCCCCCAGGCCCCGGGTCCTCGGGAGGCTCTGGAGGCGCTGGTGACCCCTCGCGAGCTGCCTCCATCTCCGCCAAGGCCGTGGAACGCCTGTCTTCCTGAGCCTCCACGACGCCCCTCATGAGGCGCTGGTACGCCGCAGCCATGCTTGGCAGGCCGTAAGGCACGCGAACATAGCTGTGGGGTGGACCTCTGCAGTGCCCCACTTGCGAGGGCCAGAGGCGCTCCGTTGTGGCGATCTGATTAAGCCCTGGTACGTCGATGCAGACGCGCAGTCCACCATCCTCGCCTGGATGTGGGGCCACGGCTGGCAAGCGGCAGCAACCTCTCATGATCCTTGTCTCCTGTAGCTCTTGAATGGCCTCGTCAACGAACTCTTGCGGGTCTGATCTTCCTCGCCTGGCTCCCTCTCGAGGGAAACGTGTTGCGAAGCACGCCTCCACATGGTGCCCAAGCGCCTCCCTCATGACTCCGGCTAGGTCGGTGGCCCTCCAGGTGAGAGCCCCCGAGCCCTGCTTGAGGAGGGCGCCGGATGCGCTTTCCTATGCGATGGACGGAGGGCCCTCCTGAGGAGGCACGGGCCTTGAGGGGCCTGCCTCCTGAGGGGCTGAGCCTGACGACGTCTTCTTCTTCTTGGGGATGGTCTCAGGAAGCCTCCTGCTTCCGTGATCTGGGTCTTCTAGCGACACGGCCTGAAAAGCTCGCTCCAGGGAACACACTGCATCTCTCTCTTCACAGGGCACCGTGATGACGCCGCCACTCCCTGGCATCTTGAGGACATTGTAGCCATGGTGGGTCATGGCCATGAACTTGGCCAGCGCTGGGTACCCGAGGATGGCATTGTACAGCAGGCGGATGTGGGCGACGTCGAAGTCGATGAGCTCGGTGCTGTAGTTGCTGCAGGCCCCGAAGGTGACAGGGAGGCGGACCTGCCCGATCGGGATTGTGGAACCGTCGGTGATCCCGGAGAAAGGCCTGGTTGGCTGAAGCTGGTCATAGGGCACTTGGAGGTTGTTGAATGTTTCCACGGACAGGACGTTGAGCCTTGCCCCGCCATCGATGAGGGTCTTGGTGACCTGCACGTTGCTGATGACCGGGGAGCAGAGCATTGGGAGGACTCCTGCAGTGGCTGCGCACTTGAGCTGGTCTACCGAACTAAACGTGATGGGGCACGCCGACCACCTGAGGGGGCGTGTTGCTTCGAGCTTGGGGAGAACTGCATTCACTTCGCGGGCAAACTGCTTGAAGATACGTTGGGAGGCTGGGGCTTGAGCTCCGCCCAGGATGCAGGCGATCGCGCACGGCTCCTGGAAGCCCCCAGCCCCCTCGTCTTGATGGCGGTCTTCGTTCCTTCTTGGTGGAGGCGGCAGCGGAGGTAGGCCCGCGTTGCCATGAGGGCGGTCCTCACGAGGCTGGTCTCTCCAGTCCCCCTCGCGAAGCAGGTCCCACCAGCGGCCCTCGCGAGGCGAGTCGCGCCACCCCTGGCGCGGGCCGCGGTCTTCCCAGCGCCCTGGGTTTCTTCCTCCTCCTCGGCCATAGCCCCGGTCAGCACGGTCAGGGCGACGGCCGATCCTTCCTTCTCGCACGGCACGGAGCTCTTGACATTCATTGGTGTTGTGGGTGTGGAGGTCATGGTACACACAGTACCGGCTGCCTCTGGAGGGTTCAGGCAGATCCTTGCCCCGCTTGGTGTCTGGTTCGGCTGCGAGCACGGCAGCCCCCTTGCGCTTCACGTCCTTGGCCTTGGGCTTCTTCTCTTCTGGGTCCGCGGCAGGCAGCTCGAGGAGGGAGAGACGTCCCTCCTCAGCCCCGGCGCACTTGTTCGCCAAGTTGAACAGCTCTAGGGAGGTGCAGAGGTCTTCGTGCATCGCCAGCTCCTCCTTCATCTTGACGTCGCGCACACCGTCAGAGAAGGCGGAGATGATGGCCTCCTCTGACACCCTGGGGATCTTGAGGCGCGCGCTGTTGAAGCGCTGGATGTACATTTGCAGGGTCTCTCCGGGTTGTTGCTTGATGCGGCGCATGTCGCTCATGGCAGGCGGCCGGTCGCGAGTACCTTGGAAGTTGGCGATGAAGCGGGCGCGCATCTGGTCCCAGGAGGAGATCGTGCCTGGAGCCAGATTCAGGAGCCAGGTTCGAGCTCCTTCCTTGAGCGCCATGGGGAACCAGTTCGCCATGACCTTTTCATCCCCGCCGGCAGCCTCGATGCCCAGCTCATAGAGCTGGAGGAATTCCGTGGGGTCAGTTGTGCCGTCGTAGCGAGGAGGCAGGTCGGGCTTGAACTTGCCGGGCCACGCGACGCTGCGCAGCTCAGTGGTGTAGGCGTGGCAGCCCACGGTGGCCACGAAAGGCCTCGGTTGATGGAGAGCTTGGTCTTGAGGGTCCCCACGCGCTGCAGCTAGGAGCAGGGCGGGGTCTTGGCGTGCTGGAGCTGGAGCAGGGTCGCGGTGTGCCGGAGCAGGGAGCGCCCTGGCAGCCCCCTGCGGGCATGGGATTTCTTGGCAGCTTCGCTCTTGTTGCGATGGCGCTTGACGGAGCGGGTTCCGCCCAGGGACCAAGCGCCTTGGAGCCACGGCGTCTTCTTGGAGAGGAGGCGGCTGGTGCGCCTCTGGAGCTTCGTTGCCCGCGCGGGGCGGAGTGCGGCGCAGAGGGACGAATGGCGCGGAAGAGCCCCCTGCGGCGCGGACAAGCTTGGCGACGTGGTCGAGCCATTCTTCGTAGATGTCGTCGACGGTACGGTAGCGCAGGAGCTCGTTTGCCGCGAGGAGCGCAGCTCGAACCTCCAAGGGTGCGTGGAGCGTGCGGGACGAAGAACCGGATGGAGCGAGTGATGGAGTGGCGGTGCGGCCGTCTTGCCGCACGGACGGGTGCTGAGACGATGCCTGCTGCTCGCCCCCCGCCGGGCCGGTGGCGGCGTTGACGGCGGGCGACGGGGAACGACGAGGATGCCCACTGACGAGGGCCGTCTGGGCGACGTGAGAAGCGATGGCGGCCCGGCGCTCGGCGCGGGCCCGACGAGCGTTAGACATGGATGCGACGGTCGGAGGAGAGCGGAGCGGTGGAAGACGAATTCCGGCGCACCCCTACCTGGCGCGCCAAATGTCAGATTTCGGGTTCCGGCAGACCCTTAAGGTTCGAACACTGGGGTGCGCGCGGAAATCTCGCCTTCAACCTCTCCGTCTCGATGGGATCTAAACTACTAAAAGAACTGCACGAAAGACACAAGATTTATACTGGTTCGGGCCACCGATGTGGTGTAATACCCTACTCCAGTGTGTGGTGGATGGATTGCCTCCTGGGGCTGGTGTGGATGAACAATACAAGGAAGAACAGCCTCGCGAGGGTCTGTTCTTGGCTGTGGAGATGAACTTCTATGAAGAGTTCAGTCTCCTCTCTCTCTCTCTCTCTCTCTCTCTCTCTTAGATCCCGGAACGAGGGGCCAGGAATTGAACCAACGAACCCAACCAAACCGAACCGAACCGAACCCCCTTGCTATGTGGGTGGCTAGTCCTATTTATAGAGGCCCTGGTCCTCTCCCCAAATATTGAGCGGGAAGGGATCCAACAATGGCGGGCTAATTCGAAGGGGGACAGCGAGTACATCTATCCTGACAAAAGCAGCCTTCGCCTGCCAAAGGCTCTGGTGATGACGCCGCGCTGGGCTCCATGGTGACCTCCGTCTCGTAGTCCTCCTGGCCTTGGTCTCGTTGCACCGAAGTGGCAACCTTTGCCTGATGCCTCGGTACTCCGCTGATACACTTGATCCCTTTGCACCAAAGAGGAAAGAGGGACACTGCGCGCGCTGGCACCCGCCTGGTGCCCCGTGTCGTCATGGCTTGCGTCATGGGCACCTCGCGAGGTACCCTGCCTTGAACTCTCCGCCTCCTCGCGAGCCAGCCTGACGAGGCTGTGCTTGAGGAAGCGCCGTGTCGTCCGCCTCGCGAGGCTTGGCCCCTCGCGAGTGTCTTGAGCCTCGTGTTGATGAAGATGGGCCGTGCTGGGCCCCCACTTGAGCCACGCCGCAGGCCGCAGGCAGGCAAGTCTAGGGACCCCCGTTCCCAGAACGCCGACACTAGCCATAGATTCATCAAAATAAGCAAGCAACACATCGAAAACAGAATCTGTCAAAAACAGAACATTCTGTAGTAATCTGGATCAAACTTATACTTCTGGAACTCATAAAATTCTCAAATAAATTGTTGGACCTGAGTAATTTGTCTATTAATCATCTGCAAAAAGAATTAGCTAAATAGCACTCTCCAAATAAAAATGGCAGCAATTCTCGTGAGCGCTAAAGTTTCTGTTTTTGACAGCATGATCAACAAGACTTTCCCAAAGTCTTCCCAAAGGTTCTACTTGGCACAAACACTAATTAAAAGCATAAAACCACATCTAAGAAGAGTCTAGATGAATTATTTATTACTAAACAGGAGCAAAAAGTAAGGAACTAAAATATAATTGGGTTGCCTCCCAACAAGCGCTATCGTCTAACGCCCCTAGCTAGGCATGATGATTTCAATGATGCTCACATAAAAGATAAGAATTGTAACATAAAGAGAGCATCATGAAGAATATGACTAGCACATTTAAGTCTAACCCACTTCCTATGCATAGGGATTTTGTGAGCAAACAACTTATGGGAACAATAATCAACTAGCATAGGAAGGTAAAACAAGCATAACTTCAAGATTTTAAGCACATAGAGAGGAAATTTGATATTATTGCAATTCCTACAAGTATATATTCCTCCCTCATAATAATTTTCAGTAGCATCATGAATGAATTCAACAATATAACCAGCACCTAAATAATTCTTTTCATGATCTACTTGCATAGAAAATTTACTACTCTCCACATAAGCAAGATTCTTCTCGTGAATAATAGTGGGAGTATCATAAGAGACTCGAATACTATAAATTGCTTCCACATTAAAAGAGTAATGTTCAGAGAAGGGGTAATCATAATCATGAAAAGTTTTATAAATATAATTACTACTTTTTATAGCATAAGTATCATCACAATAATCATCATAAGTAGGAGGCATGCTATCATCATTATAAACTTGCATATCAAAACTTGGGAGACTAAAAATATCATCTTCATTAAGCGTAGCATCCCCAAGCTTGGGACAAACATTAATTGCAGAAAATATATTCTCAAAAATATCATCTTCATCAAACATAGCATCCCCAAGCTTGGGCCTTTTCATATTATAAGCATAATCACTCTCATCATTAATAGTATGGATAGCACCAACAGTATAGCAATTATCATATTCTTCCAAGCGAGTGCGAAAAAGATTTTCAAGATCATAAGAAGTATCATTACCTTCCACAATTATATTTTCATGAGGCACAATAGTAATAGGATCAGCATTATTTGGGAGAGATATCTTTTTACCTCTCTTCCTTTTTCATTTCTTCTTCTTCACCATATCATGCGTGGGTTCAATCCTCTTTTTGGAGCTCCTTATTAATGAGATTGGTTGAATAGGAGGCTCCTCCTCGTTACCTGATTCATCATAAGAAATAATAGGAGGATATTGGGAAGTCTCTTCCCTTTCATTAGTATTCTCTTCATCTTCTATTTCTTTTCTTTTCTTTATGTAATTGGCAATATAAGGATTTTCAATGCAATTCACCGAACAATACATATAAATCTTCTCTAGATCAAAACCAAGAAGTTTATCGAGATTAAATTTTGGAATACCCTCAGTTATACATTTCATTTCTTCATAACCCAAGAGCAAACTAAGTTCATTATGATGTGCAAGGGAAATCAAGTCATCACAATTTTTGGACACGATACGGTCATGGAACAATTTGCATTTGATATTTAAATGACCATGTTCATTGCAAAGTTCGCAAGTATGGGTAAGATATCTTAAATTTTCAGCACATTCATCTAGCTCTTCTTGCAAAAATTTAGTTTCTAAGTACTTATGCCTCTTGCAATATCTATCTTCCCTATTTGGTGTGTACTTACAAACCCAATGACTCCACAAAAATTGACATGTTTATAGGAGACATTTTCATCATAACTAGTGCAATCATCATTAGTATCATGGATATTCAAAGAATTCATACTCACAACATTGCAATCATGCTCCTCATTCAAATATTTAGTGCCAAACATTTTATAGATTTCTTCTTCTAGCACTTGAGCACAATTATCCTTTCCATCATACTCACAAAAGATATTAAAAAGGTGAAGCATATGAGACAAACTCAATTCCATTTTTTATAGTTTTCTTTTATAAACTAAACTAGTGATAAAACAAGAAACTAAAAGACTCGATTGCAAGATCTAAAGATATACCTTCAAGTTCTAACCTCCCCGGCAATGGCGCCAGAAAAGAGCTTGATGTCTACTACACAACCTTCTTCTTGTAGACGTTGTTGGGCCTCCAAGTGCAGAGGTTTGTAGGACAGTAGCAAATTTCCCTCAAGTGGATGACCCAAGGCTTATCAATTTGTAGGAGGCATAGGATGAAGATGGTCTCTCTCAAGCAACCCTGTAACCAAATAACAGAGAGTCTCTTGTGTCCCCAACACACCCAATACAATGGTAAATTGTATAGGTGCACTAGTTCGGCTAAGAGATGGTGATACAAGTGGTATATGGATGGTAGATAAAGGTATTTGCAATCTGAAATTATAAAAACATCAAGGTAACTAATGATAAAAGTGAGTGTAAACGGTATTGCAATGCGTTGAAACAAGGCCTAGGGTTCATACTTTCACTAGTGCAAGTCCTATCAACAATACTAACATAATTGGATCATAAAACTATCCCTCAACATGCAACAAAAGAGTCACTCCAAAGTCACTAATAGCGGAGAACGAATGGAGAGATTATCATAGGGTACGAAACCACCTCAAAGTTATTCTTTCCAATTAATCTGTTGGGCTATTCCTATAAGTGTCACAAACAGCCCTAGAGTTCGTACTAGAATAACACCTTAAGATACAAATCAACCAAAACCCTAATGTCACCTAGATACTCCAATGTCACCTCAACTATCCGTGGGCATGATTATACGATATGCATCACACAATCTCAGATTCATCTATTCAACCTACACATAGAACCTCAAAGAGTGCCCCAAAGTTCCTATCGGAGAATCACGACGAAAACGTGTGCCAACCCCTATGCATAGATTCATGGGCGGAACCCGCAAGTTGGTCACCAAAACATACATCAAGTGAATCACGTGATATCCCATTGTCACCACAGATATCCACGGCAAGACATACATCAAGTGTTCTCAAATCTTTAAAGACTCAATCCGATAAGATAACTTCAATGGGGAAACTCAATTCATTACAAGAGAGTAGAGGGGGGAGAAAACATCATATGATCCAACTATAATAACAAAGCTCGTGATACATCAAGATCGTATCACCTCAAGAACACGAGAGAGAGAGAGATCAAACACATAGCTACTGGTACATACCCTCAGCCCCGAGGGAGAACTACTCCCTCCTCATCATGGAGAGCACCGGGATGATGAAGATGGCCATCGGAGAAGGATTGCCCGCTCCGGCAGGGTGCCGGAACGGGTCTAGATTGGTTTTTGGTGGCTACGGTGGCTTCTGGCGGCGGAACTCCCTATCTATTGTCTGTTCTGGAAGTTTTACGATACGTAGGTATATATGGGTGCAGGGGGTACGTTGGAGGAGCTACGGGGGCCCCACGAGGCAGGGGGCGCGCCCTAGGGGGGGCGCCCCCCACCCTCGTGAGAACCTCCCGTATCTCCTGACGTGGAGTCCAAGTCTATCCGATGGCTTTCGTTCCAAAAATAACTTCTCCAGTTGATTTCATTCCGTTTTGACTCCGTTTGGTATTCCTTTTCTTCGAAACACTAAAATAGGCATAAAACAACAAATCTGGGCTGGGCCTCCGGTTAATAGGTTAGTCCCAAAAATAATATAAAAGTGGAAAATAAAGCCCAATATTGCCCAAAACAGTAGATAATATAGCATGGAGCAATCAAAAATTATAGATACGTTGGATACGTATCAGCCACCCGGCAAGGCCCTCGCCAAAGAGGCCGGCAGGGCCACCGTCAAGCCCGCGTCAACCAAGCTTCCACCGCCGTTCACATGCAGCTGCCAGCCCAACCAGCTGGGCGGGCACCTGCATGGCAACATGCAGCTCCCAGGCCAACTCATCAAACGCCTACGTGGCGGCTTGCAGATCTTCGTGAAGGCTCCACCATCGCGCCAACCCAGCTGCCTGCCTACCTACATGGCACCGCACGCATCCTTGGCAGAGGCGCATGTCAAAGCAAGGAGAAGCGGCGACGGACGGGACGGGCCTCGCCCCCGTCCCCGATAAAGTAAGAGGACACCTAAGTGATGCATTAAATGCACCTTGTCCTGTAATACGAGGGATAACCTCATGCCACTGTAGACCTTTCCACCTCCTGTGTGCCACTGTGGCAACCCCTTTTTCAAATAAAAGGAAGCCCGAGGCGACGAGAAGGGGGATTCGGCTCTTCGAACCACACGCTGACTGTCGGATTTCGGGTTCCGGCAGACCCTTAAGGTTCGAACACTGGGGTGCGTGCGTGAATCTCGCCTTCAACCTCTCCGTCTCGATGGGATCTAAACTACTAAAAGAGATGCACGAAAGACACAAGATTTATAATGGTTTGGGCCACCGATGTGGTGTAATACCCTACTCCAGTGTGTGGTGGATGGATTGCCTCCTGGGGCTGGTGTGGATGAACAATACAAGGAAGAACAGCCTCGCGAGGGTCTGTTCTTGGCTGTGGAGATGAACTGCTATGAAGAGTTCAGTCTCCTTTCTCTCTCTTTCTCTCTCAGATCCCGGACCGAACAACCCGGAATTGAACCCCTTGCTATGTGGGTGGCTAGTCCTATTTATAGAGGCCCTGGTCCTCTCCCCAAATATTGAGCGGGAAGGGATCCAACAATGGCGGGCTAATTTGAAGGGGGACAATGAGTACATCTATCCTGACAAAAGCAGTCTTTGCCTGCCAAAGGCTCTGGTGATGACGCCGCGCTGGGCTCCATGGTGACCTCTGTCTCGTAGTCTTCCTGGTCTTGGTCTCGTTGCACTGAAGTGGCAACCTTTGCCTGATGCCTCGGTACTCCGCGGATACGCTTGGCCCCTTTGCACCAAAGAGGAAAGAGGGACGCTGCGTGCGCTGGCACCCGCCTGGTGCCCCGGGTCGTCACGGCTTGCGTCATGGGCACCTCGCGAGGTACCCTGCCTGGAACTCTCCGCCTCCTCGCAAGCCAGCCTGAGGAGGCTATGTCAGAGGATGCGCCGCGTCGTCCGCCTCGCGAGGCTTGGCCCCTCGCGAGGGTCTCGAGCCTCGTGTTGATGAAGATGGGCCGTGCTGGGCCCCCACTTGAGCCACGCCGCAGGCCGCAGGCAGGCAAGTCTGGGGACCCCCGTTCCCAGAACGCCGACAGTAGCCCCCGGGCCCAAGGTGCGCATGGACTTGGCCGTGTCGAGAGGCGAAAGGGCAAGGGCGAAGCGCCGCAGGCCCTAACAGCCTGCGGCCTTGGACGCCGTGTGGCGGTTAATTGGACGTGGGCGGCACCGTTCCCCCACGCTTCCTTATTGTGCGCCCTGCTAGGCGGACTGGTAGTTGTACACAGCCGTCCCCTTTCCTGTTGCTCGAGTGTCCTCTGTTCTTCCTTCTTTCGAGCGCCTCCCCCTACCACCAACCCAATCTCGAATCCCCCCTCCTTCCCATCGCCATGGCTCCAACGGGGAAGGAGAGAGCAGAGAAATCCATGCCTTCGTCTTGTGCGCCGCCAGCGGTGGCCCCCCTCGTCGGCCGGTCGACTGTGCTCAACCAAGAGTGCCTGGGCAGGGATAGCTTGGCCCTGGCCACCATCTTCAACAAGTGCGGAAGGATGACTGCCTGGCCCGCGTCCCACTTCTCCATTGACAGGATAGCCACTGAGGTCCCATGTTTTACCGATGCCTTGTGGGCGGGTCTGGTTCCCCCTTTCTCCGATTTCTTCAATGCCGTGCTTTCGCATTATCAGATCCACTTAATGCATCTAAGTCCCGAGTCCATCACCCTCCTTTCGATCTTTGCCTTCGCTTGCGAAGCCATGGTGGGCATCCCTCCTTCGGTCGCCCTGCTGCGCCACTTCTTCTCACTGCGTCTTGTCGATCCTTCCCAGCGCTGGGCATGCACGAGCTTTGCTGCCGAGCCTGCGTCCGAGGCGTCTGGAATTGACTTCCAACTCCCCCAGCCCGCGGACGGGTTCCGCGAGCGGTGGTTGTACGTGGACGCAGGGGTGCCCAGCCCCCTGCTATCGGAGCCGACCTCGCCTGCCGTCCCCAATTCGGGTTGGGGCCAGGAGACGCTGAAGAGCCCTCGGCTTGTCTTCGTCTGGCCCCGCTTCGCGCTCCTGAGGAAACTCGGCGTGACAGTGCCCAAAGTGGTGAAGGAGTTTCTGTTGTGCCGCGTCGCTCCCCTGCAGCGGCACTCTCGCTGAATGTGGGCCTTCCAGGGGCGTGAGGACGACATGAGGCTCCAGGAAGAAGACCTGGCTCCCGCGGCACTGAAGTCGACGCTCCTGACTTTGGCCGAGGACCCCAATCCTGGCAACATCTGGCAAGGCGGGGTCTTGCTATATCTCTGTCAATGCAAGGCTGACTTCGTGAAGCAGATGCCCGCCTTCGATGAGTGGGGGCTGCGCCCCGCCGGTCTCGAAGGGCCTCGCGAGAACCCAGTAGTGGTGACTCCCCTCCCAATCGGCCAAGGCGACTCCTCCTCAAGCGGCGGAGAAGGGAGGCAGGAGGCGCCTGAGGCCGAGGAGGCTCCGGAGGAGGGGGCAGCATTGTGCGCCGCCCGTGAGGGGGTGGCTCCGGAGGAGGGTGCGGCGCCCGAGGCTGCTCGTGCGGGGGCAGCTCCCGAGGCCCGTACCGCTGCGGCTGAAGGTGGTAGGCAGCCGCTCCCAGCGCCCGGGGCGGGGGCCTTGGAGGCCCTGGTCCTGGCTTCTGACGAGGTGATTGGTGGCATGCGCCAGGCGGGCGCTCCCGGCGCAGGCCGTCCTGGTGCCTCATCCTCGCGGCAGGTTGATCCTTGCGCTCTTCTCTTAGGCCGCTTCCGCGTGGACTTCGAGGCCCTCCGGAGGAAGAGGGAGGCTCTGGGTGTTGACTCCCCTTGTCGCGTGCTGAAACGCAGGAAGTACTTCGCCACTGACGAGTAAGTCTTTTTCCTCTCTGACCCCCGATCCCCTTGTTGCTTTCGCTGATTCTTGCTCCGCAGGCCCCTTCCAATTGAGATCGCGGGAGTCGCCGAGGCACCACCTCCCTCGGCTTCGCCTCCTCCGCCATCCTCAAGTGCTCCGAGCAGCTCTGCCCTCGTGGTGAGGGCGTCTGATGGGGCGGATCGTCCTGAGGTGCACCGCGGCCCTTCATTCCCCGCACTTTTCCTTCGCTGGCCTTCTCAAGGGATAGCCAGTCTGTCGGGTACCTCCCGTCTGGCCTTGGACTGCGACTGGTTGAGGCGCCACCTACGCCCCTCATATGGAGGCGAGCTGGCCCTTGGTCGGGCTTCTGATGTGGCGCGTCCGGCCGCCACGAGGCCGCCAGCCCCCAGCCCCCTGCCCGGAGGGGGAACGATGACCCGCAACCCCCGGCGCCTGCTTGGGGCGGATGATGACGTGGAAGATGTGCTCGAGCGCGCTCGGGAGCGCCGCTCTCGCCGCAAAGGGTTCCTTCGACGAGCGGCCGATGCGGTGGACCTGCTTGGGGAAGAGCTTGCCGCTGAAGATGCTCGCTTGGAGGCCGAGGGCCTGCGCCTAGCTGCCGGGAAGCATGAGCTGGAGGCCGCCGTCGCCCTTGAGCGCCGCCAACGCGACCTTGATGATGAAGAAGCGAAGGCGTCGCTGGAGGCCTCCCGAGTGGCCCGCTCCCAGGCCATTGAGGAGGCCCGGAGAGCTGACGGGTGGCGAGAGGTGGCGGAGGAGCGAGCTCACGAGCTCCTGGCCCGATGCCACTCGTTGGAGGAGCAAGCGGAGCTGCGCGAGGCAGCCCTCGCGTCGATGGAGGTGGCCTCCGGTGACCCAGCTGAGCTTTAGAAGCGCGAGGAAGCGTTGGTGCTGGAGGCCGCCGAACGCTCCCGTGAGTACGAGAGGCTAGAGACGAGGGAGCGCCTAGTGACGCAGGCGGAGGACGGTGTCGCTGCGCGGGAAGCGCGTGTCCTGGAGGAGGTTTGTCGTCGGGTGGCGATGGCGCGCCAAGGCCTCGAGCGTGAGTTCGAGGGGAAGCTGGGGATGATCCGGGTCGAAGCCGAAGGCAGAACCGCATCCCTAAGGACCCAACGGGACGAGGCGATGCGGCTGGCCGACTCCTCCCGGGCTGCCCTTGAGGCGGCGCAGAAAGAGCTGGCCGCCTCTCAAGCCGAGGTGCTCCGCCTTCGCCAACGGATGGAAGAGGCTGAGGCCGTCGAGCGCCAGAACGCCGACGAAATACGCTAGCGACGGCTCCTGGAGCACGCGCATGGCCCCATGTTCACCATGCTCAGGGAGAGGGCCAACTCTGCCTTGGGCAACATCTGCGAGGCGTCCGTCGGTGAGCCACACACGATCAACTACGCCGGTAACCTGCAGTTCTTCACCACCGTGGTGGCGCAGCTGGAGGCGCGGTCGGTTAGGGCCGACAGGTTGGTGGAGGAGAGGAGCCGCGCCTTGCTCAAGTGCGCCTTCTCCCATGTCTTTAGCCATCTTCAGAACATGAATCCCCGCTTCGACTTCGACGCCGTCATCGCCCCAGTCCCCCAGGCCGTCCGGGACGACCTGTCGCGCTGGGTGGAGGATAACGTGGACGCCCTCGTCAGGGCCTTCACTTCAGACGACAGCGACGTGGTCGTGGGTGCTGACGAGGATGGCGCGGCGAGCGGCCCTGACGCCGCCGGCAGCGACGCAGGCATCGATGGCGAGCTCGGCGACTCCGGCGAGGGCTCAGGAGGTGCTTCCGGGGACGCATTAGGGGATTGGTCCAACTGAGAGCGTATCGCTCCTGTCTTTTTCACTCTGCATGAATAGAACTCAGGCTTTTGGCCTGGTGGTGTGTGAGAGCATTTTGGGAGGGGAAGCCCCTCATGTAAAAACCTGTGTCTATCATATCAGCAGTAACCAAATTGCGCTCGCGCCTGATGATGGGCTGGTTTACCTTTGTCCCACGCTGGTTCTGAGGCGGCCTGCAGGAGGGCGTGACGCCTTGGGCGCTTTCTAGCTGGGTTCTCAGGATGTGAGGTTGTCGCTGATGAGAAACTCCTCATGCGTTGGCCTTCTCCACGGGCCCTGGGCCTTCTCCCGAACGCGATGAATTCACAAGCACTTGCCTTGCTTCGTAGGCTCCGGGCCTTTCCCTCGAGCGCGAGAGCTTCAAAGGCACTCGCCTTGCTTCACAGGCTCTGGGACTTTTCCTCGAGCGCGAGAGCTTCACAGGCACTCGCCTTGCTTCACAGGCTCCGGGCCTTTTCCTCGAGCGCGAGAGCTTCACAGGCACTCGCCTTGCTCCACAGGCTCTGGGCCTTTTCCTCGAGTGCGAGAGCTTCACAGGCACTCGCCTTGCTTCACAGGCTCCGGGCCTTTTCCTCGGGCGCAAGAGCTTCACAGGCACTCGCCTTGCTTCACAGGCTCCGGGCCTTTTCCTCGAGCGCGAGAGCTTCACAGGCACTCACCTTGCTTCACAGGCTCTGGGCCTTTCCTGGATAGGACAACCTCCGCAGGCACCCGAAAATCCTCCCGAGAGGGAGCAACAGCGGCAGCCTGGGCTGCGCACTAGCCTGGCCTGACCCGGCTCGTGAGGGGCTCGCGAGGGGAGGCAGCTGTGACGAAGCGGCAACCGGAACGCGAGAACAGCTCGAGCGAGAACAAGCACCTCTCCCCCAAACACACGCAAATCTCAAATTCGAATCCAACTTAAATCCAGCGAGAGAAAAGCTACAACCAAAGGGAAGGGCAACAAAAGGCAGACAAAAGGCCGCATCCGGCACCTAATCTAGTCTTGGACGTCTTCTCACCAGCGCGGAGCTAAGTGCTGTCCACTAGGCGTGGGAGGGAGCCCCAGGGCCTAAGGCCGGCACCCCTGAGACTCCGGGGCGTGTACAGCCCCACTCATTATTACGTGAGAGTGTCACGGGGCGGCGAGCTTCACAGGCGCTGGGCCTTCTTCACAGGTACTGGCCTTGCTTCATATCGCCAGACGAGGGCCCCGCCTTGCGCCACACTCTAGTGCCATCAGCAATGACCGGAACCCAGGACGCCGCTCGATGGGGTAGAGCGGTCGCCAGCGGTTCCCCCGACGACCACGAGTCCTCTGCCAGGGGCAGGCCCTGAGGCACCTCCCCAGCAGAGGGCCTACTTCCTGAGAACGCCTTGCTTCGAACGCCGCGGAGGTGATGTCGGATCCCGGCCCCTCCCCTGCAGCCCCCTGCACCCTCCTCCCGAGGGGTGAGGGGCTGTAGGAGCGGGGCAGCCGCTCGCCGCGGCGACCTGCACCTCCTGCGATCCACGGTTAGCATATACCTGCCCCTGAAGAGTTAGCGGCGCCCGGTGATCGCTGCCTCCAGCGTGGCCAGCGGGCTCGTCCTGGGGCGCCTGGAAGGGCTCAGCCTCCATCACCTCGTCCCCCCAGCTGGGGCCGAGGAGTGAGCCCTACCGTCCTCGTGAGGGTGTCCTTGGTCCATCAGGCGGGGCACGTACTCTTCCGCCGCCGTCATCTCGTATGCCATGCCGTGGCGCCCCGCATGCCATGCGGCCCCACCTGTCATGCCCGCCACTTGGTGGCAATGCGGCCGCCCTCCGGGGCCGCGGGTCGCGTCGAGTCCTTCTCCTTCGCGGGCCGGGGGCAGGGGCAGCGCCGCCACCGGTCCGGTGCTGACAGCTTCGCTGGCGTCGGAGTAGCCTTGAAGCCCGCGGGCGCGCGCAGAGCCCCCACGCGGGTCGCTCTGGGCTTGAGATGGGAGCTGGGTGGAGAAGGGGTGAGCCCCCGAGGCGGCGAAGCCCAGGAGCTTCGCCACTCGCTCTAGCAGCACGTCGTGGCCGCCCTCCAGCAACCTGCATCGCAGCAGCTCTCGGGCCACCGTGAGCGCGGCCCTCGAATTCGCCTGCTCCCGGCGGGTGTATGGTGTCGTTGTCGCAGCGTGATTGGAGGCCCTTGCTGCCGACCGAGCCTGCCGCGGCGTAAGAGTTGCCGAAGTCTGTCCGCGTCGCCCGCGGCCCGCAGCGCCCTGCGGACCGCGAGCTGCCTGGGCGCGGGGTCGCCCGAGGCGAGCGGTTCCGCGCGTTTGGGCCATGCAGCCCATGGGTCGGGGTTGACCTCCTGGTTGCCGAGCATGGCGATGAAGACGCGATGGGGCACAGAGTGGTGGAGGACGAATTCCGGCGCACCCCTACCTGGCGCGCCAAATGTCGGATTTCGGGTTCCGGCAGACCCTTAAGGTTCGAACACTGGGGTGCGCACGGGAATCTCGCCTTCAACCTCTCCGTCTAGATGGGATCTAAACTACTAAAAGAGATGCACGAAAGACACAAGATTTATACTGGTTCGGGCCACCGATGTGGTGTAATACCCTACTCCAGTGTGTGGTGGATGGATTGCCTCCTGGGGCTGGTGTGGATGAACAATACAAGGAAGAACAGCCTCGCGAGGGTCTGTTCTTGGCTGTGGAATGAAATGCTATGAAGAGTTCAGTCTCCTTTCTCTCTCTTTCTCTCTCAGATCCTGGACCGAACAACCCGGAATCGAACCCCTTGCTATGTGGGTGGCTAGTCCTATTTATAGAGGCCCTGGTCCTCTCCCCAAATATTGAGCAGGAAGGGATCCAACAATGGCGGGCTAATTTGAAGGGGGACAACGAGTACATCTATCCTGACAAAAGCAGTCTTCGCCTGCCAAAGGCTCTGGTGATGACGCCACGCTGGGCTCCATGGTGACCTCCGTCTCGTAGTCCTCCTGGTCTTGGTCTCGTTGCACCGAAGTGGCAACCTTTGCCTGATGCCTCGGTACTCCGCGGATACGCTTGCCCCCTTTGCACCAAAGAGGAAAGAGGGACGCTGCGCGCGCTGGCACCCGCCTGGTGCCCTGGGTCGTCATGGCTTGCGTCATGGGCACCTCGCGAGGTACCCTGCCTTGTACTCTCCGCCTTCTCGTGGGCCAACCCGACGAGGCTATGCCGGAGGATGCGCCGCGTCGTCCGCCTCGCGAGGGTCTCGAGCCTCATGTTGATGAAGATGGGCCGCGCTGGCCCCCCACTTGAGCCACGCCGCAGGCCGCAGGCAGGCTAGTCTGGGGACCCCCGTTCCCAGAACGCCGACACTGACCATAGCTAGTTCGAGAGCTCAAGAACTCTTAGAAATACACCCACCAAAGCAGGACTATGGTTTTACGCATCCTCGCGGCCCGAACCTAGGTAAACGATCCTTGTGCTATCTACTGGCCCTGCTCTCCTCGCAACCCTGTGCCCCGACAACCGTAGTAGGGATTCTTGTGATCCCATAGGTGTCGTTCCACACCGACATCTTTGGCGCGCCAGGTAGGGGGCGCAATTGTGAGAATCTGGTCTAGTAGTTTGCCTAGCAGTTCTTCGTCGCCATGGCCCCTAAGAAGAGGACGTCCACGGTGGTCGATTCGTTGGGAGTCGAAGGACCCGTGCCGGTGCGGACGAGCAGTGGACCGGTCACAGACAGGACCCGAGCCGCGGCCCGTGAGCACCAACATCGCCTAGGCAGTCGGAGCCTGGCGAGCGGCATCGTTCGTGCACCAGAAGACCGGCCACACGTCGCTGGATTCAAGGACGGAGCTGGGCCCCCGCAGGCGGCACGGGGCCCTCCAGGGGCGTCGTTGTGCAGACTCCGGGCGGCTCGGCGACCTCCAGGACGCCTACACCGGCGACCACCGTGCGTTCTTCCCATGGCGTGCGCATCGAGCAGCGGCACCACGATGGTGACCATGGGCACCGCCGTGGGAAGAGCCCTGAGCGTCATCGGCAAGATGAGGGGGTTTAGCACGCTCGCCGAAGCGCTGGCAAAAATGGCGCGCAGCCGCTAGGTCGTGACGGAGCTCCTTCTAACGTAGTTAGAAGTCGAAGCACGCCGCGATCCACGCAGCTGTCACTGCCGCCCACGCCAGCGGAAGCTTTGGCGCGCGCACAGCTACTCCTCGACTTGCCTCCTGTTGCGGAGAAGCTTGACAAGTGGAGGGCCACCATCCGGAGCCTCGTTGCTGTCGCAAACAAAGACGATCCGCGACCGGCAGGGCCCTCGGGCCGGTGCTCCACCGAGCCACCACATGCTGGCGCTGGGAGGACCGGGGGAGCTGTGGCCATGGTGCACTCTCCTCCTCCTCCTCCTCGCCAGCCGCCACGGGCGTCGGCCCGTCGCGATGACGCTTGTGATAACATCTCCATAGCATCGTCCGACCCGTGGACCCTCCGCGACCAGTGCCAGGTCCTTCGGGAGCGAGCTCATGAAGACGCTCGAACCACCGTCGAGCGTCGGCGCGAAACGCACCGCCAGTCGGACAAGCGGGCGGGTCCCGCTATGGACCACCCGGCACCGGGGGGCCCCGGCGGCCTACCTTATGAGGTGGGCTGCCCGGCTTTTACCCATGAGTTGAGGCAGTTCCAATGGCCATCCCACCGCACGTTCAAGCCCGACGTCGGCGAGAAGTACACCAGCAAGACCCACCCGCCTGAGTTCCTCAGCATCTACACCATCACGATGCAGGCCATTGGGGCTCGCGACAACAAGGTGCTTGCCAACTATTTCCCGCTGGCGCTCGAGCCCAATGTGATGTCTTGGTTGATGCACTTGCCGGTGGATTCCATTTCTTCCTGGTCAGACCTGTGCCATGAGTTCGTTGGCGCCTTCACAGGAGGCCACCAAGCTCATGGCCAGGCCAGTGATCTACATATCTTTCCCTAGAAGGAAGGGGAGACCCTGCGCAAGTACATCCAGAGATTCAGCCGGGTGCAGTACAACATCCCCGATGTTCATCCCGCCACTGTGATTAGCGTGTTCCACCAAAATGTACGCAATCGCAAGATGTGCGAGGAGCTGGCGATGACCAAGGTTAAGGATGTGGCCGAGCTCTACGTTCTGGCCGATAGGTGCGCCCGGGCTGAAGAGGGAAGGAAGTACCCCGGTGAAGACGCCGGCGCGGAAACCGACTCTACTGATGAAGATGCCGCCACCCTGACGAAGAAGAGCCGACGTCGCAACAGGAAACGCAAAGGCAAGGCCGTGCTTGCCGTGGAGGGATCTGACGATACCGGTGCCGGCAAGAAGGTCAAGGCAGACGTCCCTGGCAAGGAGATTGCCAGGTGCGCCGCCTGCCGGGCCCTGGTGGCTACCGACAAGCCAGGAAGCTCCGGCAAGCAATACTGCAGGATCCACCGCACCAAGGGCCACGACCTCCAGAATTGCAGATAAGTCGAGCTGCTTGCTGAGAAGCAAAAGGCTGAGTACAAAAGGCGGGACAAGGAGAAGGACCAGGACGGTGCTGAGGGATCTGGCAAGAAGTGTGGTGGCCAAGGAGGCCGCCCCGGCAAGGACAACCGCAAGAGAGGCCCGCCCGGGGCCGCAACAAGAAACAAGAAGATGACGATCATGACGAGGACGACGAGTCTGGTGAGCAAGGGTTCCAGAACGCTACGGAGGCCATGTCGTCGATGGCGGCGCCTCGCTGCATACCTCTCACCGCCAGCTCAAGTAGTGGGCGCGTGAGATTACAGCAGCAGAGCCGTTGTTTGACGCTCAGAAGCCGCTGAAGTGGTCCAACATGCCCCTCATCTTTGATGCCGAGGACCACCCTGACCGCACTACCACGGTCGGGTGTTTGCCAATGTTGGTCTTGCCAACAATACGCAACCTCAGGGTGAACAAGATGTTGGTTGACGGCGGGGCCGGCCTGAACCTGATCTCGCCTGTCGTGATCAAAAGGTTGCAAATCCCGGATGGAGACCTCGATGAAACAGGCACATTTCAAGGGGTCAATCGGGGGAGGAGCCAGCCGAAGGGAAAGGTCACACTGCCCGTGACATTTGGAGGAGAGCTAAACTACAAGACGGAGAGGATCGTCTTTGACGTGGCCGAGATCCCCTTGCCCTACAACGGGATCCTCGGCCGCCCGGCATTGGCCAAGTTCATGGCGGTGGCACACTACACCTACAACATGCTAAAGATGCCCGGGACGTTGACCATCACCTCCGTCCCCTCCGATAAGAAGGATGCGTTGATCTGCGCCGACAAACTCTACCGGGAAGCAGTTGCAGCAGCTACCGTCAAGGCACCTGCTCCTGCCGCTGACGGCCCGGGAGGGAAAAAGGAGCCCGGCAAGACCTCTCGCACCCACTCCGGCAAGCGCACCTCCTCAGAGTGTTGTGCTACCGTTGAGGACGTGCCAGAGAGCTCTACCGACAAGAGCAAGAGATCAAGAGCCGAGCCGCCGCAAACCAACAAGGTGCCCGTCGGGGAGGATGGCATGGGAGGGGCCTTCATCATAGGCTCCACCCTCGACAGCAAATAGAAAGGCGCGCTCGTCACCTTCCTGCGGGCAAATGTCGACGTGTTTGCATGGCAAGCGTCCGACATCCCCGGTGTTCCCAGGGAGGTGATTGAGCACCACCTAGCTGTCTGCCCCCATGCGTGGCCCATCAAGCAGAAGGTCAGGAAGCAGGCTCTGTAAAGGTAGGAGTTCATCACAGAGGAGATCAGGAAGTTGGAAGCGGAAGGTTTGGTGAGAGGGGTGCTCCACCTGACGTGGTTGGCCAATCCAGTAGTGGTGCGCAAGGCGAATGGGAAGTGGAGGCTGTGTATTGATTACACAGATATTAATAAGGCTTTCCCTAAGGACCCCTTCCCATTGCCGTGCATCGACCAGATTGTTGACTCCACGGTCGGGTGTGATCTGTTATCATTCCTCGACGCCTACTCAGGCTACCACCAAATCTTCATGACAAGAGAGGATGAAGAGAAGACGACATTCATCACCCCATGTGGTACGTATTGCTTTTTACGGATGCCTTCCGGATTGAAGAGTGCCGGCTCAACGTTTGCAAGAGCAGTCCAAATTGGTTTTGAACCTTAGCTCCATAGAAATATGGAGGCCTAGCCGCTGTATAGGAAGAGGACGAAAGATTGACCAAAATAAAGAAATACAAATGGATAGGTGGTTGGTCCCATATGTCTGTGTACGAGACCTGCTGGGCCCACCTGAGAAGGGGAATACGTTGGGAGGAAGGAGATTCAAAGCACGGCAGCCAAGTGAACTAGTTTTTTTCTGAAACGGACGAGTCAACTAGTTACACACATAAGCAAATAGTCACTAAAAAAGCAAACATGTTAATGGGTTCTTAGAAGAAATATTTCGGACAAAACAAATAATTACGACACATAGGCTAATGCATGAAATACTCAAATGATAAAGGCACTTATAAACAGATAAAGTACAACATCTAGACGTTCCTGGGACGCTTGATCATGACACTGCGGCTGTCCGTGTACTCGTCGGTTACGGGAAGCAGACACGCCCTCATGTCCAAGATCCGCCTATACATGTCGTAGCATGCGTATCCGTCCTTAGTCGTGTAGGTTATGTAGGCTATATTCAGAGGTACCTCCCACATGTTCAGGTCCTTGGTATCGTTGATTTCTTTCATGTTGGCGTAGCAGGGGTCGATGATGGTCTCGGCGAGGTCAACCACAGAGTCCTTCTCCTGCCCATTGCCGATGATCTTGTATTGCTTCTGGATGTCGACAAGCTTGTTGCACCAGATGGCCGAATCGTCGCGTTCTTCCTTCTCACCACCTTAGAGAAGGTGCAGTCGGTGCTGCCGATGAAACAGGCGAATGCTCCAGAACCTCTGATGGCCCTACAACAGTGGTAGACAAGAACCTCGTCCCGCACGCATACCTGGGCGACCGCGATCCGCTAGTCCCTGTCAGGAGACGAATGGATGGGCACAAGGTCTAGTCCTGCCACCTTGTGCTTTCTCGTCCTGTATGTACTGCTTGAACTCGGCAAGGCAGAGCTTCACCGAGTCCGGATCGTTGGTGTACAGCACATTCAACTTGGTACAGCCATGGGACTTAACGGTGAACTCCTCGCTGAAGTCCATACCCAGCAGGCTCACCCCTCGGATTGCCATTGGAGTTTCTTCAAGTGGACGAGTGGATAGGCGGCGGCGGCAGTTCGTTTTTCAGCTCTTGGGAACTGGATTCAACAATAAACTGAGTGTGTACAGGCGACAACAGCTACTACCCCTCCCTCTCCTGCCGCACGATCAGTAGAACATGCACCCTCGGCGCATTCAAACGCCTCCATTAAGAACCTATTCCGGCCACACGTTAGTTCACAAGCGGGTCTGTATTGGTATTGTAATAACAAGTGTTAGTGGTCACTTTACTTAAATTTAATTAGCTTTAATAGAAATTTATTCTTAAAACAAGCAATGCATTGGCTCGTTCTATCAGTGCCACAGGATCAAGATGCACAACAATTAGAATTATTATTCTCATGATGCACACGATCAGCACATTTGCCGCACTTTCACACAGATAATACTACCAAGTTTGAACTATTTGTTATGGTTGTTGTCCTCTGCATCATCATGCCGTGTTTCCCAGCTTGCAAGATTCAGAACCAACAAATAATATTCAAATAATAAGTACATCAAAGATGCCTACACATCTCATTGATTCCCAACTTGCAAGATCCAGAACCAACAAATAAGATACAAACAATATGTACACAAAGATGCCTACACTTCTCATTGATTCCCAGCTTGCAAGATTTAGAACCAACCCATTAGAGCCTTTTGATAAACTGAATATCGGGATTAAATCCATCTTGGCTCGCCGTGTCATACAACCCAAGAACTTGGCGAATGCTCTTGACCATCACAACATCTGTAATGGAGTTTTCCTGTCTGCACAGATAAGAAGGAGCATGATTACTATAATAGTGGCACTAGTTGAAGCAAACTTTATTTCCAAAATGAGAAAAGATTGCGATAGAATAGCTTTATTTAAAAAATAGAACATTAGCACAGTATGACAACGCACAATCATGTTGATAAAGGACAATAATGACTGGTGTGAGGGGCCCTATGCCGCCACGACTCGATGTGGTGAACCTGCAACTCCACTCGAATGAGGCCAACCTGGAGTTTCATGATTCAATTCATGCACCTTTTCTGCAGTTCACCTGAAATGAAGCAAAGATTGCATTATTCAGCTAGCAAGAAGTACTTGCTCTCGTGAGCTGGCAGGTTCTTCTTTAGTAGTTGCACTAAAATTCATCAACATTAAAGTTGGTTTTCCTGCTCATGTAAGGTGCAACTATAATTTGCTTATCCTTTTGTGCAGTTCCACTAAACTAAAGTGCCATTGTGGTGACAGTGACAACTCAGCTTACAAAAGCTAATAACATGTTGCATGAGATTACTAGCAGAATTTCATGGAGATTTTGGAAACTCCAATCACCATTTTGTGCAGTTCCACCAAAATTGAGAGATGTTTCCCACATGACATTTTAGTTGAACTGCACAAGACACTCATTCCAAAAAAGGTGTTTTGTGCAGTTCACCAAAAGGTCACAATAGCAACAAGGTGAAATGGATATCCCTATCTGCACAAAAAGACAGTTGTTGGTTAATAGGTATATATGAAACATACACAAAATGAAAAGAAGCATCTTAATATGTTCATGGCAATCACGCAAGGATAGTAGAAATTTTAAAACGTCAGCAATGCTTCATGTTACCGGAAGCATTACGATCAACTATGACATTCGTCAAATAGGGGATTACTTTAATGGTGGCATTGCTTGTTTACTAGATACAGTAAATCAACAACAGCTAAAGAGTTGGTTTAAGGGCATGGGACCGTGGGGACACCAGGTCACTCAGCAGCGTAAAGAAGCAACTTACTTATCATACTGGGGAAAACAACATGAGTGCCATTTGTAACACAGTTTAATTGCATCATATCACTGGAGGCATTAGATTAACAATAACACGGGTTAGACATGTCCTTAAGGTAACAGTGTGATCGCTTCATTTTACATGCACCCTTACATTAACAACAACAAAAGGTTGGTATAAGGACATGTGATAGTGGACGCATCAGCACAATGTACCTACAAGGAGGCATAAAGTGGTGATGCCGAGTTTGTTCATGCTCGGTGAGGTCAGCAAATCTAATCCTGGAGACCTTTTACTATGTGAGGGCAACAAATCTAATCCTGGAGATGTTTTACTATGTGAGGGCGGCAAATCTAATCCTGGAGACCTTTTACTATGTGGGGGCAGCAAATCTAATCCTGGAGACCTTTTACTATGTGAGGGCGACAAATCTAATCCTGGAGACCTTTTACTATGTGAGGGCCGCAAATCTAATCCTGGAGACCTTTTACTATGTGAGGGCTGCAAATCTAATCCTGGAGACCTTTTACTATGTGAGGGAAGCAAATCTAATCCTGGACATACTCTGTTGACTTGTCCACTAGCCGCCACTTTCTATCCTTTCTTCAACCAATAATAGATATGTTCCTTATCCAGTTTGTAGTGAGTTTTTCTATTATTTCCCTTTTCAACCAAGACACCGGTTGGGTATCCAGTCTCTACTACTTTCCCCCTTGTTATTTCCTCTTTGAATCAAGTCCTAGATTCATGCTACGACTTTCCCCCCTTTCTTCGTTGTTTGAACCAAGTCCTAGATTCGAATGCATGAAGTAGCTTTACCTCTAATAATACTAAAAATTTAACTGGACTTGGAAGAGCTAACAGAAGTAGAAAAGGATGCACATGCAGACACGTGGGGAGCTGGGGCAATAGAGCAAGGCCGCTTTCGAAGAACTTGTACCTGAGGGTCGTCAGGATGTGGGCGGCGGCAGGTCCGATTTGCACACAATACGGCAGGGAGGAAGAAGGGTCGGAGGACCTCCGGAGTCGGCGCTGTGTCGGAGAGAACAACACGGGCATAGGATCGGGCCCCGCCGGCAGTTGTGGGTTTCCTCCCTCGCCGGCGATGACCGCGTGAACGATGCACCTTTTAGTTCTCTACACACACCGGTCGAAGGGATCTGGCCGGATCTGTGACCAGCGGTGAGCAGAGAGAAAATGTTTCTACCACTGTCTTGTTTAGATATGGAGAGGATGAGAGAATGAAGAGAGCAACCCTAGTAAAGCAAGCGCTCAGGCCCCTGCGTACATATATAGTGGAGTGATTATCTTTTTCTCTCCACAACAAGCGTTTCAATTTGTGTACATGGCATTACAGAAAAGAAACTCTCTATTTAAGGTGACTAATGACACGTCTCCAATGTATATACTTTTTCTCACACTTTTCCTCTTGCTTTGGACTCTAATTTGCATGATTTGAATGAAACTAACCCCGGGCTGACGCTGTTTTCAACAGAACTACCATGGTGTTGTTTTTGTGCAAAAATAAAAGTTCTCGGAATGGAACAAATTTTTTTGAGGATTTTTTATATCAATAATAAGAATTAATGGAGCCAAGACCCACCAGGGCACGCCCCCTCTCCTGGCGTGCCTAGGTGGGTTATACCCACCTGGTGGCCCCGCTAACGATCCCCTGATACTATAAAATCACATATTTCTAGAAAAAAATCAAGGAGAAAGAATTATCGTGATCCATGAGATGGAGCCGCCGCCAAGCCCTGTTCTTCCTCAGGAGGGCAGATCTGGAGTCCGTTTGGGGCCCCGGAGAGGGAGATCTTCGTTCTTCGTCATCACCAACCCTTCTCCATCGCCAATTCCATGATGCTCCCCACCAGGAGCGAGTAATTCCTTCATAGGCTCGCTGGTCGGTGATGAGTTGGATGCGATTCATCATGTAATCGAGTTAGTTTCGTTAGGGCTTGATCCCTAGTATCCACTATGTTCTTAGATTGATGTTGCTATGATTTTGCCATGCTTAATACTTGTCACTTTGGGCCCAGGTGCCATGATTTCAGATGTGAACCATTTATGTTATCATCATTATATCCATGTTCTAGATCCGATCTTGCAAGTTATAGTCACCTACTACGGTTATGATCCGACAACCCCGTAGTGACAACAACCGGGCCCACTCTCGATGATGACCGTAGTTTGAGGAGTTCATGTATTCACTATGTGTTAATGCTTTGTTCTGGTCTCTATTAAAAGGAGGACTTAATATCCCTTAGTTTCCAATATGGACCCCGCTGCCACGGGAGGGTAGGACATAAGATGTCATGCAAGTTCTTTTAATAAAGCACATATGACTATTTACGGAATACATGCCTACATTATATCGATGGACTGGAGCTAGTGCTGTATCGCCCTACATTATAACTGTCACATGATGAATATCATCCAACGAGTCATCGATCCAATGCCTACTGAAAGCACAAGTGCTCCCTGGGTGGTTTTGGTAATTAATGTCAACATATCTCTTGTTGGACTAACACTTTTACCTAGTATGTTTCGGATAAGTTCAACAATGGAGTGGCATGGACTAGAGGATGTGGAACCCCTTCAAGATGCTAAGGACAAAGGATTGGCTCAAGCTTCAAGATCAAGACTCTACATTTTCTATTTTAGTGATCCAAGATCACATTGAGTCTATAGGAAAAGCCAATACTATCAAGAGGGGATGATGTGTTGCTTAATGGCTTGCTTGCTCAAAGTGCTTAGTGATATGCTCCAAAACCCTCAACTACCTTCCCACATCCACATATGACCTAAACCAAAAGTCAAACTCGGCCCCACCGATTCTATCTATCCGGCGCCACCGAGTTTCAGATGTCATAGCCACTGCCACAAACCCTAGCAAATCGGTTTCACCGATAGGGATCTCGGTCTCATCAAGATGGGATTGTAATCTCTCTGTGTATGTCCATTACCAAAATCGGTCTCACCGAGTTTGAGCAATCGGTACTACCGAGATTACAATGCAAACCCTCTAGTCAGCTTATTACCAAAATCGGTCCCACCGAGTTTGCGTAATCGGTCTCACCGAGTCTGCCTGACCAACTCTCTGGTTAGCTTATTACCAAAATCGGTCCCACCGAGTTTGTGTAATCGGTCACACTGAGATTACGTTATGCCCTAACCCTAACCATATCGGTCCTACCGAGTTGCGTCTTAGTCCCACCGAAAATCCTAACGGTCACTAGGTTTGCTGAATCGGTCCGACCGAGTTTAACCATTCGGTCCCACCGAGTTTGGCAAATTGTGTGTAACGGTTAGATTTTGTGTGGAGGTTATATATACCCCTCCACCCAATCTTGATTCATGGAGAGAGCCATTAGTACATACCTACACTTCCAATACACATTTTCTGAGAGAGAACCACCTACACTTGTGTTGAGGTCAAGATATTCCATTCCAACCATATGAATCTTGATCTCTAGCCTTTCCCAAGATGCTTTTCACTCAAATCTTCTTTCCACCAAATCCAAATCCTGTGAGAGAGAGTTGAGTGTTGGGGAGACTATCATTTGAAGCACAAGAGCAAAGAGTTCATCATCAACACACCATTTGTTACTTCTTGGAGAGTGGTGTCTCCTAGATTGGCTAGGTGTCACTTGGGAGCCTCCAACAAGATTGTGGAGTTGAACCAAGGAGTTTGTAAGGGCAAGGAGATCGCCTACTTCGTGAAGATCTACCGCTAGTGAGGCAAGTCCTTCGTGGGCGACTGTCGTGATGGAATAGACAATGTTGCTTCTTCGTGGACCCTTCGTGGGTGGAGCCCTCCGTGGACTCGCGCAACCGTTACCCTCCGTGGGTTGAAGTCTGCATCAACGTGGATGTATGATAGCACCACCTATCGGAACCACGACAAAAACATCCGTGTCTCCAATTGCGTTTGAATACTCCAAACCCTTCTCTTTACAAGTTGCATGCTTTACTTTCTGCTGATCATATACTCATTGCATGCTTGCTTGATATGTATTGTGTTTGTTATACTTGTGCTTAAACTCCACTTAAACTTAAGAATATTAAAAATTGCAACTTTTGGCACTTAGTGTCTAATCACCCCCCTCTAGACACCTCTTCTCTATCCTTTCAATTAGTATCAGAGCTTTGGTCTCCATTGCCTTGGTTTAAACAGCATTGGAAGAAGAAAGATGTGTCTACTTTGGGGAGTCTTAGACATAGAGTGCCTATTCTTGATGGAGAGTATTTTCATGAGTGGAAAAATGAAATGCTTGAGATTTTCAATGAATATCATTTGAACAAGTACATTACTAGCACTTGTGCACCTCATGTTGATCCTTTGCACCCTACCCTAGATGAAGATATTGACATGATTCACAATCTTAGAACTGTTGAGCTCATCATTATAGGCTTGCCTAGAAACATGATTAGATGTTTGCCTACTCTCAAGTGTGCCTACACCATATGGAGATTTCTTGAGGAACGATTTCTAGATGATTCCTTGAAAAATTTAGACAAAATTCTCCATAAGTCTATTGCCTTGAGTAAGATGAACTCTAGTGATCCTAGCTTTGGTGATTGTCTATTTGAGCTTACCAATCTCATGCGTGCTAAAGGAAATGTTGGAATCATTAGCGATATCATATCCGAAGCTATTAGAATTCATAAAGGTAACCATTGTGATGATCATTTATCTAATGAATTACCCTCTCTAGGAATTGATCAATCACAAGATGATGTTGAACATGGATACTATGATGAAGATGATGATAGTGACTATGATCTTGATGATGCAATGAGGCATTTTGGTCTTATGGCAAATCTTTGCGGCTACATGGCTGGAGGAAAGGAATGGGTCCTTGATAGTGGATGTACCAATCGTATGACCGGAGATAAAGATATGTTCCGTGAGCTTGCTGAAAACAACGGCCCTCGAAAATATGTCACTTTTGGTGATAATTCAAAGGGTAAGGTGGTTGGCCTTGGTAAGGTGGCCATCTCACATGATAGCTCCGTACGAAATGTCATGCTCGTTGAATCCCTTGGATACAATTTACTTTCAGTTTCTAGACTTGCGGATTTCGGTTTCAATGTCTTATTCACTGAAGTAGATTGCCAAGTGTTTCGTAGAGACAATCATAAAATGGTCTTTACCGGTATACATAGAGGAGATCTTTACATTGTTGATTTCACTAAAAAGGCTCAACCTAGAACTTGCTTAATTACCAAATCTTCTAAAGGCTGGTTGTGGCATAGAAGACTAGGTCATGTTGGTATGCGAAATCTTGATAAGCTTATTAAAGGTGATCATATCCTTGGAATAAAAGATGTCATATTTGACAAGGATAGACTTTGTAGTGCTTGTCAAGTAGGGAAACAAGTTGGAGGAAGTCACCGCGAAAAGAACATCATGACCACAAGAAGACCACTCGAGCTACTTCACATGGATCTCTTTGGTCCAAATGCCTACAAGAGTCTCGGTGGTAACTCATTTGGTCTAGTCATAGTTGATGATTTTTCAAGATTTACGTGGGTGTTCTTTCTTGATGACAAATCGCAGGTCCAAAATATCTTCAAAAACTTCGCTAGGAAGGCCCACAATCAGTTTGACATGAAGATCAAGAAGGTTCGGAGCAACAACGGAACGGAGTTCAAGAACGCAAATGTGGACACCTTTCTTGACGAAGAAGGTATTTCACACGAGTTCTCGGCTACGTACACACCTCAACAAAATGGAGTTGTTGAGAGGAAGAACCGGACTCTTATCGAGATGGCAAGAACGATGCTTGATGAGTACAAAACATGAAAGCACTTTTGGGCGGAAGCGGTTGAGACAGCTTGTCATGCAACAAATCACTTGTATCTTCACAAGCTACTCGGCAAGACGGCATACGAGCTCCTCACCTGTAACAAACCCCAAGTTGGATACTTTCGAGTATTCTGCTCAAAGTGCTACATTCTTGATAAGCATCATCATTCTAAATTTGGTCCTAAATCTCATGAAGGTTTCCTACTTGGTTATGGCTCAAACTCTCACACTTACCGTGTCTACAACAATTTCACCCGAAAGGTTGAAGAGACGGTAGATGTGAAGTTTGATGAATCTAACGGCTCACAAGTAGAGAAATTGCCAATTGATGTAGGAGACAAAGACCCTTCGGAAGCAATTAAAACTTGTCCGTTGGCAAGATTCGTCCAACAGAAGTGAAGGAGAGTACCTCGTCCGTCCAAGCGGAAGCTTCTACCTCATGACAAGGTGAACCAAGAGTTTATACGGAAGCATCCACAAGTGGGACACGCCAAGATGAAGAAAACGAGGAAGCGCACCAAGATCAACATCAACAACCTCCTTCTCCACCACGACAACAGAATGACAACGTCAACAATGAAGAAGGCCAAGAAGAAGCACAAGATGAAGAGGATGTTCCACCCCGACCCAAGCAAAAGCTTTCACGAGTTCGAGCAAGAATTGCTAAGGATCATCCCGTCGAGCAAATCTACAATGATATCCAAACCGGGAGAATCACTCGCCCTAAAACTCATTTAGCTAACTTTTGTGAACAATACTCATTCATCTCTAGCATAGAACCTATGAAGATTGAAAAAGCATTGGAGGATCCGGACTGGATAAACGCTATGCATGAAGAGCTACACAACATTGAGAGAAATCAAGTGTGGACATTGGACGAGAAGCCCGACAATAACCACAACATCATCGGTACCAAATGGGTGTTTCGCAACAAGCAAGATGAAGATGGACAAGTGATTCACAACAAAGCACGTCTCGTCGCCCAAGGCTACACACAAGTTGAAGGTATGGACTATGGTGAGACATATGCTCCCGTTGCTAGACTTGAGTCCATTCGCATCTTACTTGCTTATGCTAATCACCATGATATCACCTTGTACCAAATGGACATTAAAAGTGCTTTTCTAAATGGCAAAATTGAGGAAGAATTTTATGTTAAGCAACCTCCCGGCTTCGTCAATCCTAAGAAACCTAATCATGTTTACAAACTTCACAAAGCCCTTTATGGTCTTAAACAAGCTCCTAGAGCATGGTATAAATGCTTGACCAAGTTCCTTATTGAAAAAGGCTTTGAAATTGGTAAAATTGATTCTACTCTTTTTACTAAAAGGGTTAATGGAGAACTATTTGTGTGCCAAATTTATGTTGATGATAACATATTTGGTTCAACTAACCCTCATTTTAGTGGGAAGTTTGGAAAGCTAATGTCGGAGAAGTTTGAGATGTCTATGATGAGTGAACTCAAATTCTTTCTCGGTTTGCAAATCAAGCAAACTAAGGAAGGTACCTTTGTCTCTCAAACAAAGTACACCAAGGACTTATTCAAGAAGTTCAATATGCAATAATGCAAAGGTATGACTACACCCATGCCTACTAGTGGACATCTTGATTTGACCAAAGATGGTGAACCAATTGATCAAAAGGTTTATCGCTCTATGATTGTTTCATTGTTATATCTATGTGCCTCTCGTCCCGATATTATGCTAAGTGTGTGCATGTGTGCACGATATCAAGCTGCTCCTAAAGAGTGTCATCTTAAGGCTGTGAAAAGGATAGTGAGATACCTAATCCATACACCAAATTTTGGCATTTGGTATCCTAAGAGGTCCTCTTTTGATCCTGTTGGCTACTCCGATTCGGACTATGCCGGAGACAAGGTTGATAGAAAATCCACTTCGGGTACTTGTGAATTCCTTGGTAGATCTCTTGTGTCTTGGTCTTGCAAGAAACAAAACTCGGTATCCTTATCCACCGTCAAAGCGAAATACATTGCCGCTGGTTCATGTTGTGCTCAATTACTTTGGATGACCCAAACTCTTAAAGATTATGGGATATATGTGAAACATGTTCCATTGCTATGTGACAATGAAAGTGCTATTAAGATTGCTCACAATCCTGTGCAACATTCTCGAACTAAGCATATTGAAGTTCGTCATCATTTCATTCGAGATCATGTTGCAAAAGGGGACATTAACCTTAAGCACATTCGCACCGATAAGAAATTGGCGGATATATTCACTAAACCACTTGATGAGAAAGTGTTTTTCAGGTTGAGAGGTGAATTGAACATCATTGATGCTTCAAACTTAGAGTAGGAACTCCATTTGATACATGCGGCGCATGAGCCTATGACTAATCCTTGATATTTCTCTTATAATGCTATTCATATGTCTTGGATATATTTGTACCTTGCATGTTGTCTAACCCGTGTAGGTACTTGGTTGAATCTAAATCTATGAGATTGCAACTCACTCACATCTTGAGCAATATCTACATCACCAAGTCTCTACACAATGGTGGTTGAAGACAAGGAAGCACGAAACCATTCAAACATATCCTTTGGCAAATTCTATGTTGAGCCTCATGATTGTCATTTTGGATACACAAGTGCTCTTCCTTGCAAAGCTAACCCATGTAGGTAGATGAACTCAAACTCCAAGTGGTGCTCCCAACTCTTGATGAACTACATCAATCTTGAGCAACCCACACAAGTTCAACTACATGTGCAAGATCAACACCACCACCCAAGGTATGTTATTCCATCTTAGAGAAGCTTTACTCCAAGTCATGAGTCAAAGCAACTCGACAAGATGTGAATACATCAAGATTCTTAAACAAAAAATGGTAACCCCATTTTGAGCTTAAACGATGAGAATGACCTACGATCAAGTGCTCTCACTTGACTCCTAAGTCAACATACTCTAACATAGGTGACTTTGTCACCGACCATTTCTAGATGAAGTTCTCTAGTGTTTCTCCGTGCTTTTGCATTTGCATATTTGCTTCCCCTTTCAAAAAAAACTTCATCTAGAACTTTTAGTTTCTTTTCTTTCCTTTTTGTTCTGCATTTTCTGCATCCAATTCATTGCAAATCTTTCAGTAAATTCCTTGCATATCCTTGTGAGATCTTACTTGTCTAGTGAGCTGAGGTGACAAGTGGTTTCACTCTAATGAACTCGGTCACACCGGTTTGTTCCCTTCGGCCCAACTGAAATCTTTCGGTGCAACCGAAGCACACAACTCGGAGTCACAGATTCCACCACAGGAAAACCAACTTGCCACTTATTCCTGATTTCTGTTTGCTCCAGCTCCATTGAATGATTCTTGTCCTCTACCAGCATCATATTAGACATGCTGCTTTGCTCTGTGACTCGAGGACCAACCCATTTGTATCACATGTCCAGAAGAGCCCTTCTTGGAAATTGATGTCAAAGGGGGAGAGAGAGATCACATCAAAGCTTAATCCTTCCTATAGGGGGAGAAAGAGAGAATACTCAGGGGGAGAGAGTTTCTCAACTAGGAGAAAGTAATATCATCAAAGACCCTAGATGCTTAGTGTTCAAGAGGAGAGATGTCACATGTCTTTAAGAGGGGAAAGACATGTTTGGTTGCTTGCTTTAGCTCAAGCTCTGTTGTTCCTTTTTGTTGCTCTGATTTTCCGTTCCCTATGTTCTCCCAATATCCCATGCAGATTCAGGGGGAGCAAGATATCTAAGGGAAGGAAATCTCTGATTTTATTGCATATCGTTACCTTTGGGGACATGTCTATATCCAATGTGGTACTTAGTACTCACTCTACATGTCATCCCAGTCTTGGTTCTCTTGTGGTTTCTCTTGCTTGCTCTGGTCAGTAGGTGTATCAGTGTTATTTAACCTTGTTTGCGCAGGTTCATCCCATCCTAAGCCAACTCAAGACCACAAGGTAAGTATATGCATCACAGTCATGTGAATGAGAAGTTCTTGCTGATGTACATACTATTTGCAAGAAGGACTCATGAGCATGAAGGTACATTTCTCACATTCACATCATTTGCTCTGATGCATATAGCCAAGATACATGTAACACATTGCTTACTCTGTCATGTTTATGCATTCACATGCTCCTATATTCAATATTCACATGATTGCATACATGTAGGGGGAGCCTATGCATGTTACATGTCTTTCCAAAGCTTTACTTGCTATTCTCTATATCTTTATCTAAAGCTTTGATGTATGTTGTCATCAATTACCAAAAAGGGGGAGATTGAAAGCACAAGTGCTCCCTGGGTGGTTTTGGTAATTAATGTCAACATATCTCTTGTTGGACTAACACTTTTACCTAGTATGTTTCAGATAAGTTCAACAATGGAGTGGCATGGACTAGAGGATGTGGAACCCCTTCAAGATGCTAAGGACAAAGGATTGGCTCAAGCTTCAAGATCACGACTCTACATTTTCTATTTTAGTGATCCAAGATCACATTGAGTCTATAGGAAAAGCCAATACTATCAAGAGGGGATGAGGTGTTGCTTAATGGCTTGCTTGCTCAAAGTGCTTAGTGATATGCTCCAAAACCCTCAACTACCTTCCCACATCCACATATGTCCTAAACCAAAAGTCAAACTCGGCCCCACCGATTCTATCTATCCGGCGCCACCGAGTTTCAGATGTCATAGCCACTGCCACAAACCCTAGCAAATCGGTTTCACCGATAGGGATGTCGGTCTCACCGAGATGGGATTGTAATCTCTCTGTGTATGTCCATTACCAAAATCGGTCTCACCGAGTTTGAGCAATCGGTACTACCGAGATTACAATGCAAACCCTCTGGTTAGCTTATTACCATAATCGGTCCCACCGAGTTTGTGTAATCGGTCTCACCGAGTTTGCCTGACCAACTCTCTGGTTAGCTTATTACCAAAATCGGTCCCACCGAGTTTGTGTAATGGGTCACACCGAGATTACGTTATGCCCTAACCCTAACCATATCGGTCTTACCGAGTTGCATCTCAGTCCCACCAAAAATCCTAACGGTCACTAGGTTTGCTGAATCGGTCCGACCAAGTTTAACCATTCGGTCCCACCAAGTTTGGCAAATTGTGTGTAACGGTTAGATTTTGTGTGGAGGCTATATATACGCCTCCACCCACTCTTCATTCATGGAGAGAGCCATCAGAACATACCCACACTTCCAATACACATTTTCTGAGAGAGAACCACCTACACTTGTGTTGAGGTCAAGATATTCCATTCCAACCATATGAATCTTGATCTCTAGCCTTTCCCAAGTTGCTTTCCACTCAAATCTTCTTTCCACCAAATCCAAATCCTGTGAGAGAGAGTTGAGTGTTGGGGAGACTATCATTTGAAGCACAAGAGCAAGGAGTTCATCATCAACACACCATTTGTTACTTCTTTGAGAGTGGTGTCTCCTAGATTGGCTAGGTGTCACTTGGGAGCCTCCAACAAGATTATGGGGTTGAACCAAGGAGTTTGTAAGGGCAAGGAGATCGCCTACTTCGTGAAGATCTACCGCTAGTGAGGCAAGTCCTTCGTGGGCGACGGCCGTGATGGAATAGACAAGGTTGCTTCTTTGTGGACCCTTCGTGGGTGGAGCCCTCCGTGGAATCACGCAACCGTTACCCTCCATGGGTTGAAGTCTCCATCAACATGGATGTACGATAGCACCACCTATCGGAACCACGACAAAAACATCTGTGTCTCCAATTGCGTTTGAATACTCCAAACCCTTCTCTTTACATTCTTGCAAGTTGCATGCTTTACTTTCCGTTGCTCATATACTCATTGCATGCTTGCTTGATATGTATTGTGTTTGTTAAACTTGTGCTTAAACTCCACTTAAACTTAAGAATATTAAAAATTGCAACTTTTGGCACTTAGTGTCTAATCACCCCCTCTTGACACCTCTTCTCGATCCTTTCACCTACGAATTTATCCTTACTGTTTCTGCTAAGTTACTACTACTATCATCATTGTTACACTTGCTACAAATTACTGCTATCACTGTTACTATTGCTGTTGTCACTATTATCAAAACTATCAAACTACTTTGTTACTGATCACTTTGCTGCAGATAATTAATCTCCAGGTGTGGTTGAATTGACCACTCAGCTGCTAATACCTTCAAGTATTCTTTGTCTCCCTTGTGTCGAATCTATAAATTTGGGTTGAATACTCTACCCTCGAAAACTATTGCGATCCCTTATAGTTGTTTGTTATCAAGACCCTTTTCTAGCACTGTTGCCGGGGAGACATAGCTATATTTGTTGAGTCACTTGGGATTATTATCATATTATCACTATGAAGAATCTGAAGGATGCTAAGACAGATATTTCCCTCAAAGACGAGGGGAGGTAAGGAGCTGCCTTCCAGTTCTGCTTTAGATTCACCTTCTGTTATAAGTAAACTTGCAACACCACCACATGATATTAATTCTGATATGTCGCAAGTTATTGATGATACTACTTCTACTATGAATGATGCTTATGGTGATGCTAGTACCTTGCTTGATAATGATGATGTGCCACTTGGTGAATTTCTTGAGAAACAAATTGCTAGAGTTATACAACATGATGTTGTTGAATCTGATGATGAGCTAGAAACTGAATCTCCTGAAACACCTACTAGAAATAGCCTTCCTAGATATGAATTGCCTAAGGTACCGGAAGGTTATGTTATGAGTGAAGATGCAACTAGAGATATTCTTGCTTGCAATGATAGAGATGATCTAGAGAAATTACTACACAAGTATAAAGAAAAATCTCTAAATGCTAGAATGAAATGTGATCCTAACTATGCTACTTCACCTATCATTATTGATGACAAGGATTATGAATTCTCTATCGACCCAGAGCTAATTACTCTGGTTGAATCTGATCCTTTCCATGGTTATGAAATTGAAACTATGGTGGAACATCTTACTAAGTAGAATGACATAGTCGCCATTTTTACTCATGATGAGAAAACTCGCTACTACTTTATTCTCAAATTATTTCATTTCTCATTAAAGGGTGATGCTAAAGCTTGGTACAATACTCTTGCTCCTGGTTGTGTGCGTAGTCCCCAGGATATGATTTATTACTTCTCTGAAAAATATTTTCCTGCTCATATGAAACAAGCTGCCATACAGGAAATATTTAACTTTGTGCAAACTAAAGAAGAGAGTATCCCACAAGCTTGGGGGAGGCTTTACCAGTTACTTAATGCTTTGCCTGATCATCCTCTTAAGAAAAATGAAATATTTGATATCTTCTATAATGGACTAACCGATGCTTTTAGGGACTTCCTAGATAGTTGTGCTGGTTGTGTTTTCAGGGAACGAACTATTGCTCAAGATGAAGAATTATTGAATAACATATTGAAAAATTATGATGATTGGACTATTCCTGAACCACCGCCTAAACCCACTCCGAAGAAGAGGGTTATATTATATCTCAGTCCCGAAGATATGCAAGAAGCAAAGAAATCTATGAAGGAAAAAGGTATTAAAGCCGAGGATGTTAAAAATTTACCTCCTATTGAAGAAATACATGGGCTTAATACACCACCAATGCCTAAGGTGGTAGAGGTAAATTCTCTTATGAATTTTAATGATAGTGATAATCCTCGCAATATGCATCCTAGTCAATGCCTTTACGAGTTTGAAAACTACATTAGAAAACAAGATCACTTCAATGCAAATGTTATGAAACAATTGAAATATATTTCTTATATGATTGCTCGCTTCAGTGACTTGTTATTTAGAATCTCAAATGATGTTAGAGGTGTTGGAAACATGCTTCTATGGTTCAAACTCAATTAGAACAAGTTGCTAAATCTCAAACGGAATTACTAGATGAAATGAATCATAATATGCATGACTTTGCTGTTAGAGTTGCAACTAGAGGAGGTAAAATGACTCAGGAACCACTTTATCCTGAGGGACACCCTAAAAGAATTGAACAAGATTCACAAATAGCTAACACTAGTGCACCTAGTCCTTCTAGGAAGAAAAAGAAAAAGAAAAATGATTGGACTTTGCATGCCTCTAGTGAACCTGAAATAGAGAAACCTCCTAATAATGATAATGAAATTTCTATCTCTGATGCTGAAACTCAATCTGGTAATGAACACTCACCTAATGATAATGAAAAAGATAATGATGGGGTTCATGAAGACTCTCAACCAACCAATGAAAAAGAACTAGATAATGATGTTGAGATAGAACCACCTGTTGATCTTGATAACCCACAAGCTAAAAATAAAAGATATGACAAAATAAATTTGTTGCTAGAAAACACGATAAAGAAAAAGAACCGTGGGTTTAAAAACCTATGCCTTTTCCACCCAAGTCAACTAAAAAGAATGATGATGAAGAATTTGAACGCTTTGCTGAAATGCTGAGGCTAGTCTTTTTGCGTACTCTCTTGAGTTATATCTTGAAAATGCCTCCTTATGTAAAGTATATGAAAGACATCATCACGAATAAGAGAAAAATACCGGAAGCTGAAATCTCCACTATGCTTGCTATTTACACTTTTAAAGATGGAGTACCTAAAAAACTCGAAGATCCGTGAATACCAACTATACCTTGCTCTATCAAAAAGAATTATGTTAAAACTGCTTTGTGTGATTTAGGAGCTGGTGTTAGCGTTATGCCTTTCTCTTTATATAAAAGACTTGACTTGAATAAACTCACACCTACTGAAATATCTTTGTAGATGGCTGACAAATCAACTGCCATACCTATCGGTATCTATGAGGATGTGCCCGTTGTTGTTGCTAATGTTACTATTTTGACTGACTTTGTTATACTTGAGATGCCCGAGGACGACAACATGTCGATTATCCTTGGTAGACCCTTCTTGAATACTGCAGGGGCTGATATTGATTTCAATAAAAGCAAGGTCACTTTTCATATTAATGGTAATGAGCATATGGTACACTTTCCAAAGAAACAATTCCAAGTGAATGGTATTAATGTTATTGAGAAATCTCCGACAATCACTATTGGAAGTTTTCAAATACCTCTACCTACTATCAAAAATAAATATGAAATGCTTATTGTTGGGGAAATGCATATCTCCATTGAGGTAACTTAGTGATTTACGAAAGTTCTTCGATTCCATGATAATCGAAAGTGGTTGTTAATAAGACTTGATCAACCTTATTAATGGATCATTTTTGAACGGTATGAAATTGATGAATTTAGTAAGCACTACTTTCTGTCCCTACTTTTTATTCTCTGTTTTTATCATTTAAATAAATTAAAATGCCATGTTTTGTCTGTTCTCTGAATTTCCCGTGCAATAAAAAATGACCCAAAAATAAAAGTTCTCAGAATGCCCTGAAAATTTAATACGAGTTTTTTTGAATATTTGAGAATTTTTAGTGCAAATAACATCAAAGGGAGGTGCACCAGGTGGGCACAACCCACCTGGGCGTGCCAGCACCCCCAGGCGCGCCCTAGTGGGTTGTGGTCCCCATGTGGGCCCCCTCACTTACCTCTTCATACCACATCATCACTTACCTCCAGAAAAAAGCCCTATTGCTCTCTCTCCCATGTTCTTGAGCTCAAACCCGCGGATTTCGATCTCTTTGCTCGAAGCTCCATTTCCAAAACTGTTTCGGGGGATTGTTGCTTGAAAATTGTACGCGGACATGAATATCTTCAGGAAGTTTGGCTCTAAGAAGAACTCCAAGGGTGTTATTGGGGAGTCTTCTGACAATGATCTCCACCCTCGGAGGTTGGCAGAAGTACGGCTGTGCGAATGGCCGCACACCCCGTTCCTGCAAGAGGCTGGAATTCTTGAGGAGTTCATGCAAATATTGCTAATGCCGGCCTCACCGACTTCATCATAGATGAGTGTGACCAGCACCAAATCCTCACAAACAACTTTGTTCAGAGCTTCACTATCTTGCCTAGAAATAATCCCCCTGAAGTGAGCTTTGATTTATATGTTGAAAACCATCAGATACCACTTACTGAGTTTTGTGACATATGCATGATCCCTTCTAATGGGACCCTGGCTGAGCCTTGGCCGGCCGAGTTTGAGGACTTTTACCGCACTCTGACAGTGGGTGATGAGAGAGGAGTGTCAGCCATCACTGACGCTGGCTTACATTTTCCCGCTATTCGTTACTTTGAACCTTTTATTGCTAAATGCTTGCTTGCTAGGGAGAAGGTGGGTGCACTTAGTTCACCAGACCTTTTTGTTTTACATCATGCATTAGAGGGCGACAACACTTATAGCTTGGGAGCTATTGTGGCTCATCGCCTCCATCTTAATAAATCTAAGGGCAAAATACATGGTGGGATTTTTGCCACTCGTTTGGCAGCTCATTTTGAGGTAGCGATACGCCCACGTGATTGCCCTTTGACTAAGGTTTACCTAGATCGTGCAGCCGTGGAACACCATCACTTTATTTTACATGATTGTCCTAACATTTCCATTCCTTACAACTTGGACTAGTGTTGAAGCTCACGATGTTATTCCTTGGCCTGCTCCTACTTTGTTTGATTTTGTTGCCAGGGCAGATACCGGATTATGCCTGCAGACATCATTCCTTACTGGGACACTCACGCTGCTGCAGAGGCTGCGGAGGCACCTCCATAGTGGGATCAGTGGATGCCCGCTCCCCAGCAGTGGGATGAGTGGATGCCCGCTCCTCAGGATCCCTACTACCCTCTTGGCTACTGATTCACTACCAAGTTAGGCCAAAAGCCTAAGCTTGAGGGAGTACGTGTTTCCACCGGCTTTACATTCATGCATATCATTCTATTTGTCGGTGTTCACACTTTTTCATTGTATCATCCATGCTTAGATTTACTTTCTTGCTTTCTTCTTGTGTGTTTGAAAAACTTCAGAAAAAACAAAAAAATTAGTTGTAGTAAATTTACTTTCTATGCATGCTTAGTAGTAGTACTAAAAAGAAATTCCAAAAGATTTCCTTGTTCTTCTTTTGCTTGTTGGGAGCTTTCCTGTGTAAATAATTTTTCTCATTTTTGCTTTTCCCTTTTATTTGCTTGTTGAATAAAACCAAAAACTCCAAACATATTTCAATGTGTTTCTCTGTAATTCTTTTCTTTTATTTGAGTTGTACCGAGGAGAAGACCACGATGAAAATGTTGAGTGGCTCTCATATGAATAATTGTTGAACTAATAAAGAACCCATTTTACCTTGTCTTCTCCTGTTGAATAAAGTGTTTGTAGATTCCAGCTTAGTCCATGGCACTCTTGCACTATTATTATTTTCATATCATTCAGTCGTGCAAGTGAAAGGCAATAATGACAACATTCGATGAACTGGCCATGGCAAAGAGAAACTGGTATGAACTCGACTTGTCTTGTCTGTGTAAATATGTTTAACCTAGCATCCATGATTCAGCCCGTTATGATTACACATGTTTGTAATGACAATTAGAGATTATAGTTTCTCATGCCATGCATAAATATCTGGGAGTTAATAATGATTTAGCTTGGATATCAACATAGCGTTAAAATGATTGTGATGTAGTATGATGATATGGTATCCTCCTCTGAATGTTCAAGTGGCTTGACTTGGTACATGTTCATGCATGTAGTTGAATCAAAACCAACATAGCCTCTATAATGTTTATGTTCATGGTGTTCATATCCTACTCATGCTAGTGTCCAATGTTACTTATGCATAATGCATGGTTATGATCGTTGTTGCTCTCTAGGTGGCCGCTTCTCAATCTTAATTGCTAGCCTTCGCCTGTACTAAGTGGGGATTATGCTTGTACATCAAAAACCTTGAACCCAAAGTTATTCCAGATGAGTCCACCATACCTACCTATATACAGTATTACCCTGCCGTCCTAAGTAAATTTGCATGTGCCACCTCTAAAAACTTCTAAGAATTATCCGTTTTGTGTACCTGGATTGTTTCATGTAACGACAGGAGGTGGTCGATATCTTCTGTGCTAAGAGGGTTATTCTCAGGTCAAGTGTTTATTCACTCGCCATCGCATGAGAAAATGGGTGCTAATAGGGATTCCCAGTCCCAAACTGCAAACATGAAAAAGAGTTCATCTCTGAAATAATTAAACAAAAACTCCCAATGGAGTCAAACCTTTAATTTTACCGCTTGGGAACCGCCACTAGCGTGCTTAGCATGGAAGAAGTTGATAACTGATGGTCGTGAAGTGAGTGAGAAGGGTGCATGTCTCTGTGACGCCCCCGATTCAATCGTACACTAATCATACACGCAAACGTGTACGATCAAGATCAGGGACTCACGGGAAGATATCACAACACAACTCTACAAATAAAATAAGTCATACAAGCAATCGGGGCCTCGAGGGCTCGAATACAAGAGCTCGATCATAGACAAGTCAACGGAAGCAACAATATCTAAGTACAGACATAAGTTAAACAAGTTGCCATAAGATGGCTAGCACAAACTGGGACACAGATCAAAAGAGGCGCAGGCCTCCTGCCTAGGATCCTCCTAACTACTCCTGGTCGTCGTCAGCGGGCATCACGTAGTAGTAGGCACTTCCGGTGTAGTAGGATTCATCGTCGACGATGGCGTCTGGCTCCTGGGCTCCAACATCTGGTTGCGACAACCAGGTAGAAGGGATAGGGGAAAAGAAGGAGAAAGCAACCGTGAGTACTCATCCAAAGTACTCGCAAGCAAGGAGCTACACTACATATGCATGGGTATATGTGTAAAGGCCATATCGGTGGACTGAACTGCAGAATGCCAGAATAAGAGGGGGATAGCTAATCCTGTCGAAGACTACGCTTCTGACAGCCTCCATCTTGCAGCATGTAGAAGAGAGTAGACTGAAAACCTCCAAGTAGCATCGTATAGCATAATCCTAACCGATGATCCTCCCCTCGTCGCCCTGTGAGAGAGCGATCACCGGTTGTATCTGGCACTTGGAAGGGTGTGTTTTATTAAGTATCCGGTTCTAGTTGTCATAAGGTCAAGGTACAACTCCAAGTCATCCTGTTAGCGAAGATCACGGCTATTCGAATAGATTAACTTCCTTGCAGGGGTGCACCACATAACCCAACACGCTCGATCCCATTTGGCCGGACACACTTTCCTGGGTCATGCCCAGCCTCGGAAGATCAACACGTCGCAGCCCTACCTAGGCACAACAGAGAGGTCAGCACGCCGGTCTAAATCCTATGGCGCAGGGGTCTGGGCCCATCGCCCATTGCACACCTGCACATTGCGAGGGCGGCCGGAAGCAGACCTAGCCTAGTAGGCGTTCCAGTCCAATCCGGCGCGCGCAGCTCAGTCGCTGACGTCACGAAGGCTTCGGCTGATACCACGACGTCGAGTGCCCATAACTGTCCCCGCGTAGATGGTTAGTGCATATAGGCCAGTAGCCAGACTCAGATCAAATACCAAGATCTCGTTTAACGTGTTAAGTATTTGCGAACGCCGACCAGGGCCAGGCCCACCTCTCTCCTAGGTGGTCTCAACCTGCCCTATCGCTCCGCCACAAAGTAACAGTCAGGGGCCGTCGGGAACCCAGGCCCACCTCTACCGGGATGGAGCCACCTGCCCCTTCAGCCCCCATCTCCGAACAGTATCATAAGTAATGTAACTGTGTAAAGTATTTAGTATATGCCCGTGATCACCTCCCAAAGTGATCACGGCCCAGTAGTATAGCATGGCAGACGGACAAGAGTGTAGGGCCACTGATGGAACAGTAGCATCCTATACTAAGCAGTAGGATAGCAGGTAATGGTAACAACAGTAGTAGCAAGGACAGGCTATGCATCAGGATAGGAATAACGGAAAGCAGTAACATGCTACACTACTCTAATGCAAGCAGTATAGAGAAGAGTAGGAGATATCTGGTGATCGAAGGGGGGGCTTGCCTGATTGCTCTGGCAAGAGAGAGGGGTCGTCAACACCGTAGTCGAACTGGGGTCGCCGTTAGTCCCGGGGTCTACTGGAAAGAAGTAATGGAGGGGGAATACAATAAATAATAGAGCAATCAAGGTATCACAAAGCATAACGAGGCAATACGCGGTGCTAGGTATGCCCTAACGCGGTATTAGGTGATACCGGCGAAGGGGGAAACATCCGGGAAAGTATTCCCGGTGTTTTGTGTTTTCGGACAGCTGAACCGGAGGGGGAAAGTTGCGGGTTGGATATGTTAGGGGTGTGTGGTGGACGAACGGGTTGCGTATCCGGATTTGTCTCGTCGTTCTGAGCAACTTTCATGTTGAAAATAATTTAATCCGAGTCACGGATTAAAAGATATGATTTTCTAAAGATTTTATTAATTTTTGGAATTTAATTAATTATTTAATTTAATTCGAAAAAGGATTTATGACATCAGCATGATGTCATGCTGATGTCAGCAGTCAACAGGGTTGACTAGCCAACCTGACGAGTGGGTCCCACTGGTCAGTGACACATTTTAATTAGACATATTAATTAACCTAATTAGTATTAATTAGGTGGGCGGGCCCCACTGTCATACTAATTAATTAATTGACTAACATCTTAATTAGTTTAGTTATTTGATTAGTTTAATTAATCAAAATTAATTAAGTTAATTAATTCTTTAATTAATTAATTAATTTTTTTCCTATTTTTATTTTTATTTAAATGTTCTGTGGGGGGGGGGGGGGGGGGGTAGGGCCCCACATGTCATAGGCTAGAGGGGCCTTGCGGGCGCTGGGTTAGCGCTAACGGGCGCGGGCACCTAGCCCGATTGGGCATATCCCAGGTCAATAGGGGCGCCCATCGGCATGGCGAGGCCGGTCGCCTGAGGTGGCAGCGGCGGGGCCGTGGACGGTGATGGCCACCGGGCGCTGTGGGGCGCCGGCCAGGGGAGGCGGGGCCGCAGCAAGCAGCAAGGGGGGCGACGCGGGGAGGAGCTAAGCAGCGGGGGTGGCTGGGTAGTGCAGAAACAGCAGCGACCCAGGGCAGCGCGGAGGCACGGACGGGCGCGGGCGACGCACGCGGGGACACATGGCGGCGCAGCCGAACGCGGGGATGGGCGCGGGCATGCGCCGGCTAGCAGGGGCGCGCGCGGACACGGCGAGCACGAGGCGCGTGGCAACGCCAGACCGACGCTGTGATCGAGCGAGGTCGCGAGAGAGAGGAGGAGAAAGGGCGCGCGCTCACAGTGGGGGAGTAGGGACCGGGCAACGGGGTGCGGGGAGCGACTCGGGGAGGACGAGGAGGCCCGGCGTGGGGAGGAGACGGGGAGGCGACGGCGTCGATGTAGAAGAGGCAGACCGGCGAGGGAGCGCCGGCGACGGGCGGTGGGGCGGCGTCGGGCGCGCGGGGCATCGGGTGACCAGGGCGTCGGGTTCGTTGGCCCCCGATCCAGATCGGGGGGGAGGGGAATGGGAGGGGATCATGGGGGAAGTGGGGGAGGGGGTTAGGGTTTGGCCAGGGGAGGCCATATACGGGACGGGGTGGGCCGGCCTAGGTGGTGGCCTGGTGGGCCAAGGCCGTTTGGCCAAGTTGGGCCACGGCCAAGTGGGGGGGGGGGCTCCTTTTCCTTTTTGTTAGTTTTCGGTTTTTTTGTTTTCCCTTTTTTTTCTTTTCTTTTCTTATTTCTTTTTTGTTTTAATTCATTTTGAAGTACTTAGGCATTCTGTAAAAGCGTGGTCTCTTCACCATAAATATCTAGGCATTAATTGGCACATTCCAAACATTTTAGTTTTAACGTTTGAAAACTTTTATTGTTTGCATTTGTTTTAAATTTGAAATTCGAACTAGGTTTCGAACTAACGTGAGTTTACCGAGGTGACGTGGCATCATTAGAGGAGGTTAACTATAGCTTCATTATCCGGGCATCACAATTTTCCTCCACTACAAGAAATCTCATCACGAGATTTAAGAGGGGAGTAAGGGGGAAAGTTCTGGTTACAAAATTCTAACAAATCTTCTCGAAGAAGTTAATCCCTTTCGTTGATGTCTTCAAATCTTTATTCCAATGCATCATGATAAACTTGTCATCATTTCTTCGGGAACTCCATCATACTTACAAAAGGATAAGGGGCAGCTCAGCTACGACAAAATGCTTTTGAGGGAAACAATCTGGGGTTAACCCATGAATGAGTATAAGATTATCTCTCGAGTTGAACATATGAAATACATCGAGAGTAAGGTACGAGGGTACAATAAGAGGTTCCAAGCAGATAGATAGTTGCTCGAAGTCTGAACCAGAGTGAGAAAGGGGTTCAGAGTAGCGAGAGTTAGTATTGCGTCTGATACCAGAATAGATCACTAGGACGGTGGCCCGTGAATTACATACGAGGTCACGCGCGAGGAATAACTTTGGGAATAGGGGGTGTACAGGACAGTCAGGTTTCGATCCTGTGGAAATGTGGGTTATGGGCCCACCATGTGGTTTTTTTTAATAGGAGCAGTGACATCTTGCACGGTCATGTTAGCAAGGCATGTCAGAGAGTACCATGTCAGTTATGTCGGCAACAACGTTGGTACCAAGGGCGAGGGACCAAGAGAACCATTTTCCTGCTCGTTGCAATGAGGCGGACCAATAGGCAAAATTCTCGTCCATCGGTGGTTACCGGAATGTCATCAACAAAAGTAACAGGGTCTTACTAACAGAATTGCACACGAGGGGTCTACATAAGCAGGGATTAATACTGCTTAGACCATAATGATCACCAGAAAGGTTAAACCAAGTAATGGAAAGGAAAATATGATTATCAGCTATTTCAGGGGTATATCCTTCCCAAGGACAAGTAGAGAATGATGTCCATGACAGGATAGAAAGTAGAAAACCATTTAGGTAAGGGGGAAGGAATCTCATGATATTACCCATGCAACGGTGTTAGGATAAATGATAAAGAAAATCTAGCATTGTGCTTCAAATGCTCTTATTGAAAATCGGAGTATCATAGACATGCTTCGGGATAGCATTGACATGGTCTTCAAGCAAAGGTCAGACTTTGGATACTCAATGGATTCCTCAGGAACAACTTATAGAATAAGTCTTTCAATTCCCTCATGGAAGAATGGTTAACATTGCTAAAGGAAGAACTATAACAATGGGCCCTCCAGCCAGGTGTGCTAGGCATGACATCACCTTACTGGGTCACATAAAGACCAATGTTATAACGCTTGGAAATATGTCCCAACCATCATATCTCACCGAGATTCAGATCTGATTGGTGTCAGGATATCTCAGACTCTAGATGTCTGAGAACGAAAGGTGCAACAACAGTTGACGCAAATACATTTTAAGATCCTTGAGAAATGAACCATGGAAGCGAGTTCCGAAACATGAGTTCATCAGTAAACCAACGAGAGGATGAGGAGGTGGCTGATGGAGTCAGCGATAATTCATTGAGATTAACAAAAGATGGATTTCCACAATTATGTGAACAAGGAAATATCATTTGTCAGATCAAATGATATAATGAGGTATGCTCGAGGGAAACATACACAACTGAACAATGATAGAAGGGTGCACCCAGGAATCTGGACCAGGTAGCACAATCAATGTTCGAATGATGATTCAATAAGCAATAGACGTAGAATGAAACTGTAAACCAATAACTTCAAAGCAATAGGGTTGCTAGAAGTTTAGAATTTGCACATCACAGACCATTTGTCGGTATTCTGGTTAGAAACAACATGGAGACCAAGAAAGAATGGTGATGGTGATAAGTATTACTTATATCAAGAATTCTTAAGAGGTTGTGAAATTCTCACGACATTCTTGACATAAAAGATGGTAACACTCCAAGGTAAAGAAGAACAAATGCTGGATAGTAAGGATCTCAAGGTATAACACAAAACATGAACAAGTTTGTGTTGAACGGAAGGCAATAAAATGGTCGATGGTAAAACAACCCATCGAGGGCAAGGATGGTATTTCTCATCATGAATTCAATTGATATCCTGGAAGAGCTCAGAATGTTGATGATGATCACGACACATTTGTCGAGATATTATGAAGATGTAATCGATCGGCGATGACATCAAGTTGAAGGGATGATGAAGCGGAATGTTATTGGAAACATGGGTACGACACAAACTCGAAATCAAGTTTTTTCTGTTCAAGGAGAAATGATATGACGAGGAAGATCGACATAAGATTAGCTCACCGTCGAAATTTTTTTCTCTCTGGGAAAAAGGACCAGGTAGCACAGTTAAAATCGGCACGGCAAGGATATAGCCAAGCAGGCTAGGAATGACGTGATCAAGTTCAAACTCGTAAGTATTGAAGGTTACCAAGAGTTGTTTAATGGCGGTGCGGACTCGAGTCAGTTATCGGTGTCTTTGAGTGTTTAATAACTCAGAGCCCGTGAAAAATTGGAATCAGTGAGAATGTAGCACTTGATGAAGAACTCATAAGAAGTTATGCAGTTCCATGATAATCTCGAGATACCCGGGGGTAATACTCGACGACAGATCATAGTAAAGGTTGGAATAGGGTAATGCTCTGTAGAAAACAAGTGCTCAAACTTGCACGAGAAATGGAATCAAGGAGAAACATGGTCGGAACCATGTCCACAGATACAAGATGAACTTATAACAAGGGGATTATTATCATTTACAAGAAGCTTCAAAGAAAAGTTCCACATCGGGTCCATGGGCATGAACGCAAGGGCTCAAGGTCGACTCCCACTTCTTCAATGCATAACCTTTCATTTTACTTCTCTCTTTTGATGAGGCTGTAGTGTAGAAATTTTATCTGGCGGAGCAACAGAAGAGTATGACTCGCGAAAACTTTCGGGTTCATACCGTTTGGGGAAGGCATAGGTTCAACCCATCAGGGCATCTTAGGAGTATATACCACAAATTTCAAGAATAAATAACACAAGCTCGATAGTAGAGCATGCTTGAGAAAGCAGAGGATACAATTTACCAAAGGCATTATGTATCCAAGGAAAGGCTCACAGACTTATTGAATATGAAGGACGCTGTCAGATAAAATCCAACAAAGGATCTGGTGGTCCTCCAGGGATCTGGTGTGAGCATCGGTACTCAACCAGAGGGAGAAACAATGCAAGGAGATCAGACTTTAGAAACAACTGACTAATTTAGAGCTTAAATGCAAAGGAATTATGATTTTCAAATCAAGGGATCAGAAGCAATGTTCTGATAGCGATGGATAAGTTGAATATCCTTAGGGGTACAATCGATGGCAATTGGATTTGTTGAGAACCAGCTCATGTTTAAAATGACGTCTGAGTCGGAAAGATAATTAAAAGGATCAACTGATGATTGCATGCATTCACACTCATGTTGAATCAAAGGGATCATAATGATGGTGCCTAAGTTTACTAACGAATATTGCCAGACATATGGAAAGCATCCATCATGCAAGCAGACAAGTATTGCAGAGCAATAAGCTACTAAGGATTTTTGGAGGATCGAATAGTATCTCGATGACCATTGTGAAACACATGAACAACTGGGGGATGAGCGGATACTCGATAAGTGCGAGAATTATCTGTATGGGTATTCAGGTGACAAAGAACAGCAAGGCGTTAAGCTCAAAGGATTATCGAAACAATGACGAGTATTTCGGGGTATCTTGTAATAACAAGACCAACTGGGATTAAAAGTAAGAATGACAGGTGTAAGTATTTATCCATAGGGATTTTTCGGTGGTAGGTAATTGCAAAAGCAATAGGCATAAGGTCTCGAGAAAATATCGGAGAGTATTGTCAGAATATTATGTTGAAGCAGTCGACCATCCGTAATGAAAGGGTTCTCCGGCAGGAAGTGGTAGCGAGAACCTAGAGTTAGATTTTCGCAAAATCATTTAACCCGAATAGAAGAGAGATCAAAATCCCAGAGTATAGATCGAGGAATAAAAGATCCTAATAAAATCCATTGGCGACGTGGGCCCGTAAGCCACACAGCCATGTTAGTAAAAGTTTTGCAACGTTTAGACTCGACTTCGGCCAAGGAGTTGGAAGGGGGATTCCTACAAGCAGTTGGCTCTGATACCAACTTGTGCGCCCCCGATTCAATCGTACACTAATCATACACGCAAACGTGTACGATCAAGATCAGGGACTCACGGGAAGATATCACAACACAACTCTACAAATAAAATAAGTCATACAAGCATCATATTACAAGCCAAGGGCCTCGAGGGCTCGAATACAAGAGCTCGATCATAGACGAGTCAGCGGAAGCAACAATATCTGAGTACAGACATAAGTTAAACAAGTTGCCATAAGATGGCTAGCACAAACAGGGATAGAGATCGAAAGAGGCGCAGGCCTCCTGCCTGGGATCCTCCTAACTACTCCTGGTCGTCGTCAGCGGGCATCACGTAGTAGTAGGCACCTCCGGTGTAGTAGGAGTCGTCGTCGACGATGGCATCTGGCTCCTGGGCTCCAACATCTGGTTGCGAAAACCAGGTAGAAGGGATAGGGGAAAAGAAGGAGAAACCAACCGTGAGTACTAATCCAAAGTACTCGCAAGCAAGGAGCTACACTACATATGCATGGGTATATGTGTAGAGGCCATATCGGTGGACTGAACTGCAGAATGCCAGAATAAGAGAGGGATAGCTAATCCTGTCGAAGACTACGCTTCTGGCAGCCTCCGTCTTGCAGCATGTAGAAGAGAGTAGACTGAAGACCTCCAAGTAGCATCGTATAGCATAATCCTAACCGATGATCCTCCCCTCGTCGCCCTGTGAGAGAGCGATCACCGGTTGTATCTGGCACTTGGAAGGGTGTGTTTTATTAAGTATCCGGTTCTAGTTGTCATAAGGTCAAGGTACAACTCCAAGTCGTCCTGTTAGCGAAGATCATGGCTATTCGAATAGATTAACTTCCCTGCAGGGGTGCACCACATAACCCAACACGCTCGATTCCATTTGGCCGGACACACTTTCCTGGGTCATGCCCGGCCTCGGAAGATCAACACATCGCAGCCCTACCTAGGCACAACAGAGAGGTCAGCACGCTAGTCTAAATCCTATGGCGTAGGGGTCTGGGCCCATCGCCCATTGCACACCTGCACGTTGCGAGGGCGGCCGGAAGCAGACCTAGCCTAGTAGGCGTTCCAGTCCAATCCGGCGCGATCCGCTCAGTCGCTGACGTCACGAAGGCTTCGGCTGATACCACGACGTCGAGTGCCCATAACTGTCCCCGCGTAGATGGTTAGTGCATATAGGCCAGTAGCCAGACTCAGATCAAATACCAAGATCTCGTTTAACGTGTTAAGTATATGCGAACGCCGACTAGGGCCAGGCCCACCTCTCTCCTAGGTGGTCTCAACCTGCCCTGTCACTCCGCCACAAAGTAATAGTCGGGGGCCGTCGGGAACCCAGGCCCACCTCTACCGAGATGGAGCCACCTGCCCCTTCAGCCCCCATCTCCAAACAGTATCATAAGTAATGTAACTGTGTAAAGTATTTAGTATATCCCCGTGATCACCTCCCGAAGTGATCACGGCCCGGTAGTATAGCATGGGAGACGGACAAGAGTGTAGGGCCACTGATGGAACACTAGCATCCTATACTAAGCAGTAGGATAGCAGGTAATGGTAACAACAGTAGTAGGAAGGACAGGCTATGCGTCAGGATAGGAATAACGGAAAGCAGTAACATGCTACACTACTCTAATGCAAGCAGTATAGAGAAGAGTAGGCGATATCTGGTGATCGAAGGGGGGGGCTGGCCTGATTGCTCTGGCAAGAGAGAGGGGTCGTCAACACCGTAGTTGAACTGGGGTCACCGTCAGTCTCGGGGTCTACCGGAAAGAAGTAACGGAGGGGGAACAGAATAAATAATAGAGCAATCAAGGTGTCACAAAGCATAACGAGGCAATACGCGGTGCTAGGTATGCCCTAACGCGGTATTAGATGATACCGGCGAAGGGGGAAACATCCAGGAAAGTATTCCCGGTGTTTTGCGTTTTCGGACAGCTGAACCGGAGGGGGAAAGTTGCGAGTTGGATATGTTAGGGGTGTGTGGTGGACGAACGGGTTGCGTATCCGGATTCGTCTCGTCGTTCTGAGCAACTTTCATGTTGAAAATAATTTAATCCGAGTCACGGATTAAAAGATATGATTTTCTAAAGATTTTATTAATTTTTGGAATTTAATTAATTATTTAATTTATTTCAAAAAAGGATTTATGACATCAGCATGATGTCATGCTGATGTCAGCAGTCAACAGGGTTGACTGGTCAACCTGACCAGTGGGTCCCACTGGTCAGTGACACATTTTAATTAGACATATTAATTAACCTAATTAGTATTAATTAGGTGGGTGGGCCCCACTGTCATACTAATTAATTAATTGACTAACAGCTTAATTAGTTTAGTTATTTGATTAGTTTAATTAATCAAAATGAATTAAGTTAATTAATTCTTTAATTAATTAATTGATTTTTTTTCCTATTTTTATTTTTATTTAAACGTTCTGTGGGGGGGGGGGGGTAGGGGCCCACATGTCATAGGCTACAGGGGCCTTGCGGGCGCTGGGTTAGCGCTAACGGGCGCGGGCACCCAGCCCGATTGGGCATATGCCCGGGTCAACAGGGGCGGCCATCGGCATGGCGAGGCCGATCGCCTGAGGTGGCAGCGGCGAGGCCGTGGACGGTGATGGCCACCGGGCGCTGTGGGGCGCCGGCCAGGGGAAGCGGGGCCGCAGCAACCAGCAAGGGGGGCAACGCAGGGAGGAGCTAAGCAGCGGCGGTGGCTGGGTAGTGCAGCAACAACAGCGACCCAGGGCAGCGCGGAGGCACGGACGGGCGCGGGCGACGCACGCGGGGACACACGGCGGTGCAGCCGAATGCGGGGATGGGCGCGGGAAGGCGCCGGCTAGCAGGGGCGCGCGCGGCAACGCCGGAGCGACGCGGTGAGCGAGCGAGGTCGCGAGAGAGAGGAGGAGAAAGGGCGCGCGCTCATAGTCGGGGAGTAGGGACCGGACAACGGGGCGCGGGGAGCGACTCGGGAAGGACGAGGAGGCCCGGCGTGGGGAGGAGACGGGGAGGCGACGACGTCGACATAGAAGAGGCAGACCGGCGAGGGAGCATCCACGACGGGCGGCGGGGCGGCGTCAGGCGCGCGGGGCATCGGGCGACCAGGGCGTCGGGTTCGTTGCCCCCCGATCCAGATCGGGAGGGGGGGGGGAATGGGAGGAATCGTGGGGGAAGTGGGGGAGGGGGTTAGGGTTTGGCCAGGGGAGGCCATATACGGGACGGGGTGGGCCGGCCTAGGTGGTGGCCTGGTGGGCCAAGGCCGTTTGGCCAAGTTGGGCCACAGCCAAGTGGGGGGGGGCTCCTTTTCCTTTTTGTTAGTTTTCGGTTTTTTTGTTTTCCCTTTTTTTCTTTTCTTTTCTTATTTCTTTTCTGTTTTAATTCATTTTGAAGTACTTAGGCATTCTGTAAAAGCGTGGTCTCTTCACCATAAATATCTAGGCATTAATTGGCACATTCCGAACATTTTAGTTTTAACGTTTGAAAACTTTTATTGTTTGCATTTTTTTTAAATTTGAAATTCGAACTAGGTTTCGAACTAACGTGAGTTTATCCACAGTAACCGAGGTGACGTGGCATCATTAGCGGAGGTTAACTATAGCTTAATTATCCGGGCGTCAGAGTCTCAAAATATCATTTATCTCTGTTTTAAAAATTGAGCTCTAGCACCTCTGAAAATCACTGCTTCCCTCTAGGAAGGGACTTTCTATTTACTTTTATTTTGTGTCGTCACCTTCTAACAAACAAGAACCTGAAATTGAGTAGAGCATAGCTGTCATGATTTATGCATTGTGTGTAGCTAATGTTGGGTGCATCATGACTAGATCTTTTCTACCATGAGTTACAATGTTTAGTCGTTGCTTCAACTTTGGAGGTGCTTTGCATTTATGTTTTGCGGTCTCAGAAAGGGCTAGCGAGATACCATTATTATCATATTATATCATGGTTGTTTTGACAACGTGTTACCGTTTGAGATATTTTATTATTGCTCGCTAGCTGGTTATGTCATTGATATGAGTCATTATAATCTTTAGGAGTTATTGTTGACATGGTTAGTTATAACGTTTGCTGAAAACCTAGGTGCTGTTTAAGCTTATTTATGCAAACAAGAGCAAGAGAGTTCGTAAAAGTTTTTCTTTCTCACTTTCAGTTTATCAACTGAATTGCTTGAGGACAAGCAAAAGTTTAAGCCTGGGGGAGTTGATACGTCTCCAACATATCTACTTTTTCTCACGCTTTTCCTCTTGTTTTGGACTCTAATTTGCATGATCTGAATGAAACTAACCCCAGACTGACGCTGTTTTCACCAGAACTACCATGGTGCTATTTTTGTGCATAAATAAAAGTTCTTGGAATGGAACGATACTTTTTGAGGAATTTTTATTTAAATAATAAGAATTATTGGAGCCAAGACCCACCAGAGAGGCGCCCCTGGGTGGGCACAACCCACCCGGGCATGCCCCCCTCTCCTGGCGCGCCCAGGTGGGTTGTACCCACCTGGTGGCCCCGCTGACGACCCCTTGATACTATAAAATCACATATTTCCTGAAAAATAGGGAGAAAGAATTATCGCAATCCACGAGACGGAGCCGCCGCCAAGCCCTGTTCTTCCTCAGGAGGGCAGGTCTGGAGTCCATTTGGGGCTCTGGAGAGGGGGATCTTCGTTCTTCGTCATCACCAACCCTTCTCCATCGCCAATTCCATGATGCTCCCCACCGGGAGTGAGTAATTCCTTCATAGGCTCGCTGGTCGGTGAGGAGTTGGATGAGATTCATCATGTAATCAAGTTAGTTTTGTTAGGGCCTGATCCCTAGTAACCAATATGTTCTTAGATTGATGTTGCTATGACTTTGCCATGCTTAATGCTTGTCACTTTGGGCCCGGGTGCCGTGATTTCAGATCTGAACTATTTATGTTATCATCATTATATCCATGTTCTAGATCCGAACTTGCAAGTTATATTCACCTACTACGGTTATGATCCGACAACCCCGGAGTGACAACAACCGGGCCCACTCTCGATGATGACCGTAGTTTGAGGAGTTCATGTATTCACTATGTGTTAATGATTTGTTCCGGTTCTCTATTAAAAGGAGGCCTTAATATCCCTTAGTTTCCAATATGGACTCCGCTGCCATGGGAGGGTAGGATAAAAGATGTCATGCAAGTTCTTTTAATAAAGCATGTATGACTATTTACATAATACGTGTCTACATTATATCGATGGACTGGAGCTAGTGTTGTATCGCCCTAGGTTATAACTGTCACATGATGAATATTATCCAACGAGTCACCGATCCAATGCCTACGAATTTATCCTTATTGTTTCCTCTAAGTTACTACTGCTATCATCACTGTTACACTTGCTAGAAATTACTGCTATCACTGTTACTGTTACTATTGTTGCTGTCACTACTATCAAAACTATCAAACTACTTTGCTACTGATCACTTTGCCGTGGATAATTAATCTCCAGGTATGGTTGAATTGAAAACTCAGCTGCTAATACCTTCAAGTATTCTTTGGCTCCCCTTGTGTCGAATCTATAAATTTGGGTTGAGTACTCTACCCTCAAAAACTGTTGCGATCCCCTATACTTGTGGGTTATCAACTAACTGTACAACTCCTACTTACTACTAGTAGTAGTATTGTTCACTTGTGCTCCCCGGACCTCCATTCATTGAACAACCCCATGGGTGAATAAACATACAGTACTAGTATTTTTATAGAACGAACAAGCTCCAACTATTTTCACGTAGTTAAAAGTTGAGGGCGGGGCTTTTCCCGGGCAGTAAGCGCGACAATTTTCATGTAGGCAGTTTGACAGAGAGGCGAGGAGGGTGAGGAAGTAGTGGATTCAACTTACATACTGCTGGAAAGGTCGGGCTGTGCGATTTGACGGTGAGTTACTTATGGAAAGACTTGTGATATGACTACTCACTATAGTCATGAATTACAGGCGCTATGACCAAGGTGATGCCACCTTCCATTCTGCACTATAATCTGGTGCATGACACGTCGACCTGGATGCTGGCTCTCTCACATGTCGGAGAATTACGTAGTAAGAAGGAGCAAAGAGTCATGCGGTATATACTAGTACTACTACTCACGTCGGAGGAGTGCGAACCACGGCAGCCCAATGAACCAGTAGTGTGAACCACGGCTGCCCAGTGAACCAGCAGTAGAAAACAATGTGGTGATATGGCTATAAAAAACAATGTGCTATGATCCAGACTGTAGCATGTACAATACTACTCCTATTTGTTTGGATCCCTGAGTTAGAGCTAGTTTGGGTTGAAATAGCCTCAAATTATCCAAAAAGGAGGGGTTAGTTTGAGCTAGTTTGCTCTAACCCAGCTAAAAAAACTAGCCTGGTCAAGAGGTTAAATTGGGTTAGTTCTCCTCGGGCCCACTAAAAGAGAACAAAAAAAATCTCCCCTGCCCGCACCAGATCGCTCCCTCCGCCATTCTCGCACGACGCCTCTCTGTTCCCCATCGGGCCGTGTCGGTGTCCTGGGAACGGGGGTACCCAGGCCTGCTTGCCTGCGGCCCATGGCATGGATCCACCAGCGGCATGGTAAGGCCCATCATCTGCAGCGACAACTCAGGACCCTCGCGAGGGGCCAAGCCTCGCAAGGCGGATGATGCCAAGACATCCTGGGGGTAGCCTCACTAGGCTGGCTCCCGAGGAGTGGAGATATCTATGCAAGGGGCACCTCGCGAGGTTCACGTGACGTGAGCCATGATGACCAAGGCCAGGCGGGCGCCAGCAGGCGTAGTGTACCAGTTTCCTCTTTGGTGCTAAAGAGATAAGCGCAGGCGAGGAGTCCCGAGGCATCAGGCAAATGTTTCATTATCGGTGCAACAAGGCCGAGGCCAGCAGGACGGCAGGACGGAGGTCATCATGGAGCCCACAACAGCGTCACCACCAGTCTTTGGCAGGCGAAGACCTCCTTTTGTCAGGATAGCTTGTGCTAGTTGCCCCCTTCAAACTTGGCCGTTGTTGGATCCCTTCCCGCCTAACATTTGGGAAGAGGACCAGGGCCTCTATAAATAGGGCTAGCCACCACCATAGTAGGAGAGAGATCATTCAGTCCATCCTTACACACACGAGCTCATTGAGCTCAAGAACACCTCTCCCCAGGAGGAAGTTCATCCATTGTACTAGTTCATCCTTAGCCCTCGAGGCAATCCACCACCACCACACTAGAGTAGGGTATTACACCACAACGGTGGCCCGAACCGGTATAAACCTCTGTGTCCTGTGTTCCTTGGGTTCGTCGAGGTAGGCCTAGAGATTGTTGTGCGAGCGAGCTTGGGAGGGAGAGAGATTACTTCATGCGCACCCCAGTGTTCGAACCCCAAGGGTTAGTCGGAACCCAGAATCCGACATTTGGCGCGCCAGGTACGGGTGCGCCAAAGCCCCTCTTCCGCCGACACCCTGCGACTCTGATGTCTGATGACCCGAGGACTAACGCTGACCATTGGGCTGCTTGGTCCGTCCAGGCGGCGCCGTCCGCCCAAGAAGACCTCAACTCCGCACTCCAGGCGGCGCGCGTACCACCGAACGCTGCCTGATGTGGGCGGCACAGACCAGCACCCCCTGCCCTCACACCACGGCACGTGCGAGCCAGCGCGAGATCCTCAGGCTCCGCCGTGGCAATGGCACCACATACCCGACGGGAACATGCGAACATGCGAGCTGCGCTTGTCGTGGTGCGGGAGCTGCTGTGGTGCGGGCTTGCGGAGAGCGGCCGCGATGCGCTGCTCGAGCGTGTCGCTGAGCTGTTGGATGCTGCATCCAGGGGTACGCCGCCTTTCTGCTCGCAGCCTACATCCCAAGTTGTGGCCAGATCGCACGGCAGACCATGTCGCGCTCACATGCTCTCCGGCGCACTAGAAGGGTTCAACGACGTTAGCATGACCGACGACGCCATTCATCCGGCCGCGCCTGCGCTTCCCTCGGGTGGCGTGGGCCTGGGCAACCCCTTGCGTGGCCATACTGGTGCGCCACCCTCAACCGTCAGGGGGGCACGCAGGGCCTGGCGGCGCAAAGCACAGGGCGCCAAGGCGAGGGTTCTGGAGCTGCGACTTCAGAAGCCTATGTGCCTCGCATGGTGGACCAAGAGTACACACTGGAGGATGGCCCCCTCTCATTTCCTGAGTCGGGTTGGGAATATGAGATGCTGGAAGTCGATGCTTTCCACGAGCCACCCAGGAGCCTCGCCGACCCCGCCAATGACAACAATCGCAGGGTACCATTGATATCTCAGGAGCAGGCTTACACTATCCATGGGTCGCTGGTGGACCAGGCCACAGCGGCGGCCGGGGACCCCAGGGCGGCATCCCCGCTCCAGCCGAGGGTGGCGCACTGGGGGATGCACGGGAGAGGTCAGGAGCTAGGCCCTTCCCCGCGCCGCACAGAGCAAGGCACTGCCCGGAGATAGGTCCTCTACCAGGGAGGCACCAGCGAGCCTTTCCCCCGGTCGAGAGCTCGTGGCCGCCGAGGGCGCCACTAGCATCCCCCTTACCCCTTGGCACCGTCCTGCTTTCCGAACGCCCCAACGGTGGTCGGGGGTAGCACAGGGCGGGGCCCTCGTCTGGCGATATGAAGCAAGGCTCACGCGTGTGAAGGTCTCCGCCCGTGACAATCTCACGTAATAATGAGTGGGGTTATACACGCCCCGAAGTCTCCGAAGAGCCGCCCTCGGGCCTCGGGGGCTCCCGCGCATGTCCTAGTGGAAGCTCCATGCTCCGCGCTGGCCATCGACACTGTCCCCCAATGACTATGCTCACAGCCAGTGAAAGCACTTAGCTCCGCGCTGGTGAGAAGACAAGAAGACTAGCTAGGTGCCGGACGCGGCCATTCGCTTTTATTCCCCCTGTTTTCTGTAGCTCGATTCATCGCTGCCCTTTTCTGGATTGAACTCAGAGTCTTTTCTGCCTTCAAGCGTGGGGGGGGGGGGGTTCTCTTATTGTGCCAATTTCTTACGTTTCGGTTGTGTGCTTTGTTCCGAGGCTCGCGCCTGCCGATCCTCCCCCCTTGCGAGCGCCTCGCGATCGGGGGCTGGGCGTGGTGTGAGCAAAATAGTCGCGCTCGGGCAAACCTGGGTGGTCACAGGCTGCCGCCGCGCGCACGCCTTGCCATAGTGTGGCATCCGCTCCTCGCGAGGCTCTCGCGGGCAAGACGGCGGGCCCATCGGGAGGTCGAAACTTCGCGAGCCCAGATGGAGCTCCTCTCAGGAGAAGGGCACATCAGCAACCCCGAGGACCGCACAAGGCCTGCCAGGACGAAGGTAAATCGCAACAACAACTCATTTGAGGGGCTCGCAAAAACACGTTCCAAGCCCAGCCTAAAGGAAAATGAGAAATATCAATTTACATGCACGAGGGGCTCCCCCTCCAAAATGCTCTCATGTCCTGTGGAGTCGCACCCAAGTCTCTGTGTGCAGGTTCAAGCAAAGGAACGCGGGCTCAGTCGGACATCTCGCTTGTAACGTCGTCTTGGTCGCTCTCATGCGCACTGCTAGCGCTGTCGCTGGAGTCCTCTTCGCCGTCGTCGACTGCACTGTCTTCATCCGCCGCGACCACCACTGCGTCGTCTTCGGTGGCGAACGCCCTGACCAGGGCTTCCACGTGATTATCCACCCAGTGCGCCAGGTTGTCATGAATAACCCCGGGCACTGGGGCAATGACGGCATCGAAGTCAAAATGGGGGTCGTGGTCCTGGAGGTGGCTGAAGACACGGGAGAACGCGCGCCCAAGGAGGCCCGACTCCTCTCTTCGACAAGTTTGCGAGCCCTCGTGGCCCGGTCCTCAAGGCGGGTCACGATCTCAGTGAAGAAGCAGAGATGGCTGGCGTAGTCCTCCACGCGGGGATGAGGGACGTTCTCCTCGCAGATAGAGCCCACTACTCGGTTGGCCCTCACTCGGATATCCTGGAGCATGGGGCATGCTCGCGCTGCAGCGTCTGGCGGCGGCATCCCTCCTCCCTGTTCTACTGCGCGAGGGACGCGGCACCGTCGATCTGCTGCTGGAGCGAGAGCAGATCCGCACAAGCCTCGGCCAGGTCGGCCTAGGCAGAGGTCAGGGCCTCCGAAGTGGCCTTCTCACGCCGTTCTGCCTCGTCCAACCTTGCCTTTAGGGCGGTGGTCCTGCCATCAGCTTCGGCCTCAGACAGCTTCGACTTCAGATCATACTTGTTGACAAGGTTCACGCGATCTTCCGCTACTCTCTGATCAACCTCCTTCAGGATCTTGGCTTCACACGTGGTGGCGGCATCTTTGGCCATGGCCACCCAGCGCTCCCTTGTTTCCACCTGCTCAAGCTGGAGGCTGCGCTCCGAGGCTTCCAGCGTCAGCGCTTCCTCATGCTTCAGGATCTCCTTCTGTTCGAGGGGCTCTCCCTTCATCGAGGCCAAGACGGTCTGACGCGCCTCGATATGCTCTTGCAGAGCGGCACTCAAGGCCTGGAGCTCGCGCTCCCGCTTGTCGGTGTTCCCTCGATGGTGGTCAGCCTCCTTCTCTTCCTCCTGAGCCCGAGCACTGGCCTCGCGGGAGGCTGCGAGTTCCGCTGCGGCCTTTGCCTTGTCATGCCCGAGCTGAAGCTACCCAAGGTTGATGGAAACCTTCAATTGGTGCCACTCCTGAGCCAGGCGAAGGCCCTCCGTCTCGAGTCGAGCGTCAACCGCCACGAGCTCTCCTACAAGGCGGCTTAGTGCACTTAGCACCTCCTGCAAGAGCTCGTGGCGCACGACACCACGACCACGCGCAAGCTCCATTGCACGGCCAAGTCCATCCTCCGCGCGTGAGGTCGCTGGGGAAGTTCGAGCTAGCCTGCTTGTCCTCAGCGAGGGCCACGAGGCTGGCACCTTCTCCGCCACCTCACGGGCCCTAGCAAAGGTGCTAGACGATGCAGCCCCACCACCTGAAGACGAGGCCGGTGCTGGGGACGCCCAGCTGCCAGCGATGATCAGCGGAGGAGCCCTTAGCACACTGGTTGTGCCCCCAGCCTGAGCGCGAAGAAGTGACACTAAGAAGTAGGAGTCAAGCCTCTAGGTAGATGCGTCCACCTTGAAGCGGGCCCCGAGCCCCGCGAGGCAGGATGGCAAGCAGAGCTTAAGGTCAATGGCGAGCCGGCGGCCGGTGAGGGCCGAACCTCAAGGGATTTCGCCGTCTCAGCCAAGGGAAACCTGAAGATCGTTCCTCGGAAAGGGATGCAGCACTCAAGAAATCGCGCATATGAGAAACTTACTCGTCTTTGGCAATGTATTTCCTCTGCTTCAGCGGCCGGTATGTGCCTCCATTGCAGCTTGGAGACACCTTCCTCTTGCGGAGTGCCTCAAAATTCAGGCGCAGTTGCCGAAAACCCTGGGCGCGACCTCCACCTCAGGAAGACCCGCCTGAGCCTCGTGAGCCTTCACCTCGGGGACGTCTGACCACGTCGGCCCTCTTGTTGCCACTTCGGGAAGGCTCACCCAAGCCTCGAAAGCCACAGCCTCAGGGGCCTCGACTCGTGTCATTTCCTCGGCGGCCACCTTGCTGGCGCTTGACGGTGCTCGCCCCCCTGCACCAGCTTCCGAGGCAAGCACCGATGTGACTGTAGGCAAGGGGACACAATGACGGGACTTTCGCGGCCCTTCGAGGCCGTCCGGGCGCAATCCCCATTCGTCGAAGGGGGCCATCTGCTTCGTGAACTCCACCTTGTTCGAGCAGCAGTATAGAAGGCAGCCCTCCTCCGACAGATTAGCTGGCGCTGGGTCACCCGTCAGGACCTCGAGCACTATGTGCCGCGCCTCAGGAGGAAGAGCAGGCGCATGAAGCCTCATGGGGTCCCCATAACCGGAGAAGGCCCACATCAGCCGGGAGTGGTGCTGAAGTGGAGCAATGTGACATCGGATGAACTCCTTCACCACCATCGGTGCCGTCACCCCAAGATCCTTCAGCCTAGCCATCCAACACCAGACATGAGCAAGCCGTCGGTCGGCAAGCTTCCTGTGCCCCCAGCCGGAGCTTGGGGCGGCCGGAATCCGCGGGAGCAGCAGCAGGGGGCTAAGCACGCCAACATCCACAAACACCCATCGCCTCGAAAAACCTTCCACGACTGGTGATAGCTCGAAGTCGATCCCCGAGCCGGTCGTTGCCGCAACGGCCTAAAAGGATACACACCCCAAGCACTAGAGAGCGTCCATCAGGTGCAGAGAGAAAAAGTGGTGAAGCAAGGCCACAGAAGGGGCAATGCCCACCATGGCTTCGCAGACAAAGGCGAAGTCGACAAGGAGGATGATGGATTGGGGGTTGAGGTGCAGTGCATTGATATGATAATGCGAAAGCACGACGTTGAAGAAATCATAGAAGGGAGGGATCAAGCCAGCCCAGAGGGTGTGGAGATGGATGGGGATCTCTGTGTCCGTCCGGTCAATCGAGGCACGGGAAGCAGGCCAAGCCACCATCGCCCCCACTCATTGGGATCAGAGGCAAGCGCTGGGCGAACCTTGTCCATCACTTCCTGGTTAAGCACCACCGACCGCTCGATGGAGGGCTCGAAGACCGGCAGTGTGGGGGCCGAGGTATGGGACTTCTTCTTCCCTTTCTTCTTCCAGCTTGGTGCCATGGCGGCGAGGAGGTTTGGTGTCAGGTCGGACTAGGGGGGAATGGTCTTTTGTTTTCCAGAAGGCAGGGTAACTACGAAGCGCACTACCAGTAATGGAGGCGGAGCTGTGTAGACAACAGCGGCCACCTAGCCAGGCGGAAATCGAGGCTGCTTGGGGAAGTGGAGACGCCCACGTCCCGTCTGTCGCCACGCGTCGATCAAGGCCGCAGGCGGATGGGGCCCGTGGCACTCCGCACTTGCCCATTGGCTTCACCTTGAAGCCAAGTCCGAGCGTGCCTTGGGCCCGGGGGCTACTGTCGGTGTCCTGGGAACAGGGGTTTCCCTAGATTAGTCGGGTACTACTGTCGGTTCATCGAAGGATTCTCCAAAACTGCCAAGCCAATGACAGAACTTCTCAAGAAAGACAAGAAGTTTGAATGAACTAAGGATTGCGAGCAGAGATTTAACGAGCTAAAAACCAGATTGACATCAACACCAATCTTGACTCCCCCATACATTTACTGCAACTTTGATGTGTATTGCGACGCATCCAGACAAGGCATTGGATGTGTACTTATGCAAAATGGCAAGGTAGTAGCTTACGCATCTCTCCAGCTACGACCTCATGAAGGAAAGTATCCTACACATGATTTGGAACTAGTCGTTGTGCTGCACTCTCTAAAGATTTGGAGACATTACCTCATTGGAAAGATATGTCAAATATTTACGGACCACAAGAGTCTCAAATATATATTCACCCAGCCAGACTTAAACCTTCGACAGCGAAGATGGCTCGAATTGGTCAAAGACTATGATTTGGAAATAAATTAGCATCCGGGAAAGGCCAACGTAGTTGCTGATGCCCTTAGTCGTAAGCCCGCCAAATTGAATGCCATGATAGAGTCTTTGCCTTCAGAACTCTAGCAGCAGATCGCTCAGCTCAACTTGGTAATTATAAATGTCGGCCTTGCAAATATTTTGGAAGTAACTCCTACGCTAGAAGAGGAGATTCGCATAGCACAGGCTAAAGACAAGAGTCTGCAAGGATATATCCAAAACCTGTGAGAAGGCAAGACTCAGGATTTCTCAAGAGACGCACTGGATACACTCAGGTTCCGAGGAAGGATATGCGTACCTAAGTTAGCAGATTTGAGGAAGAAAATTTTGGCAGAAGCACGCGAATCCTCATACTCAATACACCTAGGCGGTACTAAAATGTATGAAGACCTTCGACAGATATTTTGGTGGAATGGAATGAAAAGGGACATCGCATATTTTGTCTCTTGTTGTGACATCTGCAACAAAGTAAAGGCGAAACACCAAAAACCAGCCGGACTTCTCCAACCTCTACCCATCTCACAATGGAAATGGGAGGATGTCTGCATGGACTTTATCACGGGCCTACCCCGGACTCACCGAGGCAATGATGCTATATGGGTCATAGTGGACATGCTGACTAAAGTGGCTCATTTCATTCCTATCCGCACCACCCTTCGCGCTGACCAACTTGCGCAATTATATGTGTCCCGGGTTGTCAGTTTGCATGGAGTGCCAAAAACAATCACTTCAGACCGAGGTTCATTGTTTACATCCGCATTCCGGTCCCGGCTCCATCAAGCTTTGGGGACCACTCTCAAATATAGCACCGCCTATCGTCCACAGACAGATGGTCAGACTGAGCGGGTAAATCAAATCCTTGAAGATATGCTTCGAACACGTGCCTTAGCCCATGGACCCAAATGGGAAGATTGTCTGCCATACGCGGAATTCTCATACGACAACAGTTTTCAAACCAGGTTGAAAATGTCACCCTTTGAAGCTTTATACGGCCGTAGACAGCCACATTTTCGGTACTGATCTGATATTGGAGACAGAGAAACAAGTCAGGGAAATTCAAGATAGACTACAGTTGGCTTAGTCACGACAGAAGAGTTATTATGATGCTAAACACCAACAAGTCAGCTTTGAACCTGGTGAACACGTGTATCTCCGAGTAACACCCATGAAGGGGGTCAAGAGATTTCATACCCGAGGAAAATTGGCACCAAGGTATATAGGTCTGTTCCTAGTCATGACACGAGTTGGCACAGTTGCTTATCAGTTAGAATTGCCACCCGAATTGTCGGATGTGCACAATGTGTTCCATGTATCATAACTGAGAAGGTGTATTTCACCACCTGAGAAGAGGACGGATACGTCAGAAATTGAGCTTGCCAAGGATTTAAGTTATGAGGAGAGACCATTCAGAATCTTGGATGAGGCAGAAAGGGTCACCGAGCAAAGCGATCAAATTTTTCAAGGTTCAGTGGGAACATCACACCGAGGAAGAAGCAACCTGGGAAAGAGAAGAATTTTTGAAGAACAACCTACCCAGAATTGTTTTCCCAAGCAACCGAATCTCGAGGACGAGATTCATCTTAAGTGGGGGAGGTTTGTGACAGCCTGGTTTTTGCATTCTCTCTTTTTCCGGACATTCTACTGCTTTTGCTTTGGATTTGGAGTTTTGAATCAATTCAAATGGACTTGAACACTTGGGTCCACCCTTGATTTTCACCCAAGTGACCTCTCCACCTCTAAATCATCTTTTCCTTCCCTGATAAACTCCACAAAAGCCCAAGGAATATTTTTCATAAAGGAAAAATATTCATTTTCTTCCTTGAAAATCATTTTAGAGAACTATGTTCCAAAGAAACCCTAATTTTCTTTGCCCACAAAAATCTGAGAAAATTCCCAAATATTCTTTTAACCCTAGGGCACCTTCCTGAGCAAAAATATTGCATAACTTTTTGTAATATTTTTGCTACAGAAAATCATTTCTTTTCTAGACAGTTTGATCACTTTCTACAGCAAGTACCATTTTCCTTGATCCAATGAGGCTTGTTTTTCTTGAGCCTCATTACCCTCCTAAGAAACTACTAACCATCAAAAATCAGCCATAAACCCTCTCTGGTTTGACCACGGTTAAGCTCACAAGTTTCTATCCAGAAACTTGCCAGGAAGAGAGCCACTCCCATAGTGCACCTATGACCAAGCCAACTATGCAAAACAACCAAAACCACTAAGGACTACCTGCCAGAAATGGTGTTTGCGCTTAGCTCAGCCTGATGCCAAAGTTCACGCGGTGACCACGTTCATCCAAGGGAGTTCGCATGCGGTCGACGCGCTCTACGTTGCGCCAGCGCCTCTATTGCGCGTCTGCTCGCTGCCCCGACCATCGGACCTTGCCAAACCGCGCCCCCATCTTCGTTTGAACCTCCATAACTGCACCCTGGCGCTCACCGACGCCGAAGCTCGCCGCAGCGAGCACGGGCATGGCGCGACCAATGCAACAGTGTGCCCGTGCCCCTGTGCTTGTTGCGTACCGCGCTCTTGTGCTCGTCGCCGCTCGTCTACAACCTCCACGTGATCCCCGGTGTCTTCCCCCTCTCTCACTGACGCCTTTCATCACCGAGCCACGCTCCAGAGAGCTCCGGCAAGCTCTCGATCCCCGCCTCGGCCTCTCCTATATATAGTCCCTCCCGAGCTCATTTCCCTCCTCACTCACCGCCACCACATCACCACGACCCCGTAGGAAGCCGCAGCCGGGCCGGGCAGGCCACTGGCCGTCGCCCCCGTCCCGAGCTCACCGGCGATTCCTGTCCTAGGCTCCCTCCCTCTCCAGAGCCGCTCGTGCTCCACCAACTCCTCAGGAATGTTCGTTGTGGTCCACTGGTGTGAGCTTGTGCCGTTGGAGCGGCTGGACCGGCCTTGCCTCGCCAGAATCGCCAACTCGGACGAGCCCTGCCCGCCGCCGCCGCCGCTGGAGAGCTCAATTCCAACCTCGTCCGATCACCTCTAGCTACGCTACGGTTACGGGAAGGTGCATCTCAACCTCCTCTCTAATCCTATCCCTTTGGATCCCAAGAGCCCTCCTCGCCGGCGTGCACTCCGGTGGAGCCTCGCTGTGCTCTGTCTCTCTCCCCCTCCCACTCCGACCTGAGCAGCGGGGCCCGCTGTCAGCCACTCAGGCCGCGCTCGAAGCGGTATGAGTGGTGGCGCCCGGGCGTTTTACGCCTTCGATGTCACCCTCCCCCTGGATTTTCTTTTTAATTCAAATTTAGTTTAAATTTGACCAGAACTTTGACCAGCTCTAACTCTTATTCTACAAGTCCAAATGAGTTCATTCTTTTTTGCATTCTGTTCTTACTGGAAAACTCTAGCAGCACACCCAAGATGGGATTTTTCCTTGCTACCTAGAATTTCTGGTGATTTTCAGAAGTGTTCTTGATATTTTCTTTTTGTCATTTGAATTATTTTCAGAAGGTGAAGCTTGTCTTGAAGTCATCCAGGAGGAGTGTGAAGCTCCTCTGCACTAAGGCAAGCCACAACAACATTATCATGGTGTCTTTGCAATATTCATGATTTTCTACCTGAATATATATATTATTCATTGCATACAGTATTAAAATCAATTATGCTTGTGTTATTTAGTTTGTCATGGTCAAAGGGCTTAGTTAACAGAAGTGAATGCTTGAACTAGTGAAGAATGGATGGAGTAGTTGATCTAAGTAAGTTTGGCATCACTATTGTGATATGATTATCGGTCTTATTTTGCTTATTCTTCCTAAGAAAAGTTTTAGTTGATTAATGCCAACCAAAGTGATGAGTTTAAATAACAAGTCAGAAAGGATCATAACTGTTGAATGTTAAGTTTGTGCAAGTAGAACTTGGAAGAAAGTTGATCTATTGTGATTTGTGATGCATGATATATGGTTGCATAAGCATGGCATATTCTTGACTCAAGCATTTTTATTTCAAGTTAAACTTGATGGTAATTGAACTTGAACATAAAAGTTGGTCGGGTCATGGTGCCACTAAATCGGACTGACGAGTGCAGCCACACTTGCCTTTATGGGGAGGCTCGTAGTTTTCCGTTGTCATGCCTTTTGTCGGTGCCTCCAAAGAGGGAAGGTTATGGGTGTGCGTTACCCTGGCCCGGTAAGCTGACATAACCTTGTGAACCTGTTGTTGTTATGGTACCATGTCCCTGTTTGGGACAGTTTGTTTGCCACGACGGTGGTAGTTTTGCCTTTGGTAGGCTGGGTCACCCAGGACTAATCCCAGTGGGGAGTTGGTCGGAGTGGCCGTAAGAGTGGCATGTCAATGGGAGAGTTCTGTTGGAATGTCGTTGGTCCACCTGAATGGGAGGGTGAGGCCATGGATTCTGTGGTGTGGATAAAGTGCGCTACCCCTGTAGAGTGTATTAATCTATTGATAGCCGTGCCCGCGGATAAGAACCCAGATCGTAAGTAAGTCACACCATGGACCAACTGTTATTAAGGAAACTTGCACACTAATCAACTTGCACTGCACTAGTTAGATGATGATGAAGTCAGTGAGGCTGACTGTTGTGGTTTTATTTGTGATCCAGGAGCGGTCACGATTTGGTTACGAGGTAACCAGTTGGACCAAGTATGGTTCTGTTCGTGCTTTGTCATGAGCACTGCTCGGTTGCGAGGCAATCGGTTGGTAAGGGAGTTCGTGTGACTCGATGTACAAGTTTGGTTTCACTGCATGAGTAGCATGTTGTTGTTTGCATTGGACTTGATTAAATGTCATGATGTTGTTTGTCACTATGGTTCTGTTTGCTATGAGCTTGCAAGTACATAAAATGTATTGACCTAGCATGTTATGCCAGATTTCAGGAAAGCCTAAGTGGATCGAAGAGCTGTCATGTCTAGACCGTGTCTACATTGGTGTCCCTGTGCTATGGAGTTCCACTACATCGTTGTTCCGCTGCCGTGTAGATGTCATGTTCGAGGCCCCTTTATGTCTACTAAATTATGTACGTATTGTTCAGCCGCACCGAGTGTGCCGCTTGGCCTCGCAACTTGTTGTAATGTCACTCTATGCTTTCACTAGTTTCAATAAAGCGGTGATTTCTGTACCAAGATGTTGCGCGTTGCCAGAAGACATGATCTCTGGGTTGGCAACACAGGGTAAACCGGTCGCTCTGAGCTGGGGTGCCACAGTTAATAAGCTTGCTAAGCATCTTGCCAGCATTATGGGTACCCAGGATATTGTTTCTTGAGCTCTTCTGAAGTGGTTTCAGTTCTGGACTTGTTTTGCTGCAGTGTTTATTTGCACTGGTCGCCAACTTTGACAACCAATATATATGATACGATGATTTGTTCCCTATATTTGCACTGGTGGCGAACATTGATGTCTAGTGGATGTAATATGTGTAATAGCCGTGATAGCCTAGCGTAAGTTGCTTGCTTATTCATTTCCTTGTTGTCTTGTTTATTTGTTTGCTTGTAGTCAGTGCAGTTCTTTTTCTGCGGTTTGCTAGTGGCCGCAATAACCTATTTTTTAAAACTAGGCCACAATAACCATGGCCTACATATATATTGTAGTTACCATGGGCCTCCTACGGGCCGTAGAAACAATGGGCCTTCTAAGGGCCGTAGAAACAATGGGCATTCTATGGGTCGTAGCATCAATGGGCCTTCTACGGGCCATATGATCGACCGACCAAACATGGGCCAATAACAGACCGCATTATGGGCCATAAACGGGCTAGATTTGAAATCCTCCGTTCATGGGCTGCCAATAACGGGCCATCGTTAATCGGCCGTATTTGATGACGCTATGAAAACGGCCCAACGGATTAATGGGCTTCAAATGGGCCGATTGTAACCACGGGCTGAATTTGGCCCATAAGCAGAAAAGGCCAGTAACGGCTCGTAAGTAACCAAATGCTGGAAATGAGCCCAAGAATAAATGGGCCCTGAGATGGCCGAAAGATAACACGGGTTGTAAACGGCCCAATGGAATAATGGGTCGTTAATGGGTATAAAGTGGTACACTGTTCATTGCGGGCCAGATTCACCACGGGCCGTTAATGGGCCAAGAGTTACAAATAGCCTCGTATGGGCTGAAAGACATCATCGGCCATACATGGGCCGGAAGTTACAATGGGCTGGAATCATATTGGACGGCCCAGATGAAGCTACTGGGCTTAATTCCGATATGCCGTAACGGGCCGTGAGTTAGCGGGCCGTGAATGGGCTATTTACGAACATGCCATTAACAGGGTTTTCATGGGCTGGCCCATTACCTTTTAACCAAGTCAAATGGGCCTGCCTTTTCACCGGAATGGGCCTTTGTTGGGGGCCGTGCCACGTGTCGACGTATCATAGGTGCCTCCTGTCCATTGAGTGGATGACATATGTCCTAATGGTGAGCCAACACGTGTTTCCTTTGGCCAATGATAATTTTACACGTGGAGAATCCTCATTTGTCCGGGCTGTTAGCAGGTTATCGGATCCAAAACCAGACCCAATATCTTAACGACGACCTGTTACGGTGAATGCCACGTGTCGGGCCCCCTTGACGAAAGCACTTCTATGACGCGCCATTTATCGTCATGGAAGTGGACACTTCCGTGATGATAATTTTGGTAATGTCATGGAACACTTCTACGACAGCACAGGTATGACTATCTTGATTCTGTCATAAAATCGTCATGGATGTACATGCATGAAAGAAAACGTGACCTACTGTGACAAACACATATCATCACAGAAGTGTATTTTTTTGTAGTGAGAAGTGGAACATGCAAATTTACCTAGGACGGCGAGGTAATACCGCATATAGGTAGGTATGGTGGACTCATCTAGAATAACTTTTGGGTTCATGTTTTTTGATGTACAAGCAGAATTCCCACTTAGTACAGGTGAAGGCTAGCAATTAGATTGAGAGGCGGACAACCAGAGAGCAACAACGGGCATGAACATGCATTATGCATAAGTAACATTGGACACTAGCATGAGTAGTATATTAACACCATGAATATAAACATCATAGAGGCTATGTTGGTTTTGATTCAACTACATGCATGAACATGTGCCAAGTCAAGCCACTCAAACATTCAGAGGAGGATACCATATCATCATACTACATCACAATCATTTTAACACAATGTTGATATCCAAGATAAATCATTATCCACTCCTAGCTACGTATGCATGGCATGAGAAACTATAATCTCTAATTGTCATTGTAAACATGTTTAATCATAATGGGCTGAATCATGGATACTAGGTTAAACATATGTACACAAACAAAACAAGTCAAGTTCATACCGTTTCTCTCTGCCACGGCCAGTTCATCGAATATCGTCATTATTGCCTTTCACTTGCACAACCGAACGATGTGAAAATAATAATAGTGCAGTAGTGTCGTGGACTAAGCTGGAATCTGCAAACATTGTATTCGATAGGAGAATACAAGGTAAAATGGGCTCTTTATTAGGTCAACAATTATTCATATAAGAGCCACTCAACATTTTCATCGTGGTCTTCTCCTTGGTACAACTCAAATAAAAAAAGAAAATAAATTCAGAGAAACACACTGAAATATTTTTGGAGTTTTTGGTTTTCCTGAACAAGCAAATAAAAGGGAAAAGCAAAAAACGAGAAAACTATTTACACGGGAACGCTCCCAACGAGAAAAAGAAGAACAAGGAAATCTTTTTGGGTTTTCTTACTACAACTAAGCATGCATAGAAAGTAAACTACCTATAACTATTTTTTTGGGTTTTCTATGATTTTTCAAACACACAAGAAGAAAGAAAGAAAACAAAATTAAGCATGGATGATACAATGAAAAAGTGTGAACACCAACAACTGGAATAAGTGGACATGAATGTAATGTCGGTGAGAAACATGTAGTCCCCCAAGCTTAGGCTTTTGGCCTAACTTGTTAATCAATAAGAAGCCTGGATAGTAGTTAGAGTGGTAGCTCACAAAGGCTCTCGGTGCGGATGCCTCAGCCTGCCGTGCTGCCTCCACTGCCTCGTTGTGAGCTTGGGCCTCGCTCTCAAGAACAAAATATCTTCCTTTGCTGTGATAGTCAAAAAGAGCAGGCGCAGGCAAATAGGTGTGCACAACAGATGTTTGGTTAAACAACGGATTGTAAGTGAAGTTATGATTTTTTTCCTTTAAGGATCTTATGATCTTTTAAAGCATCAAAGTCTAAATACTGCGTGGGTAGGATAGGGTCAAAGGGAAAAGGTGAAACACTCAACCCTCGTGCTAAATGTGTGGCATAAATTCCACCGTAGAAACAACCACTTTTAGCGTTATGCTGCAGTCTGCGTGCAACAATCGCTGCAAGGTTATAACTCCTTTCACCATTGAGAGCGGTGCGTATGAGGCTCAAGTCTGGAGCACAGAACGCGCTACAGTCTTGCTTGCCTACTATACAATTCCCGTTAAATAATTCAAAGTACTAAATTGCGGGAAAACGAATGCTCTTTATTCTACCTTGTGTCACTCCCCTCATCTCACCTTAGCAAAGACTAGTCAAGAATGATTGGTACTCAGCCCTTGGTGGTTCGTCAAGCGAACTAATGGGAGTTTGCAGTGGTGAGCAAAACTCTCTAGTGAGACGGTAACTGAATTTTCATAAAGATTAAATGACACCCTAGACTCACGGGGATGGAATTTAAATCCTTTGACAAATGATTCGGTAAGAGTGTGGCATTGCTCGCACTTATCTGAAATGTAGGGACCGAGACCAGCATTGTGAACATATTGCTCAAATTCCTCCTTAGTGCCCACACGCATCATATAATCATCGCAAGGCCATAAGCATGTTTTGGTGGCTGCATCTCGAATGGAACTTTCACTTGGTTCGACATAAGACGAACGAACGGAGCTGTCACTAGAAGATGCCCCCGAGGATCTCCTCCTCGAAGAACTCCTTCCAAATATGTTCATCATGTTCGCGTACAATTTTTTTGAAAAATTTTGAGTGACAAAGATTTATCAACAAAACTTTATAAGATTGATAGCAACTACTCATAGGGATATTATGTTGAGGTCATGACGTTTTTGTCCCTTCACGAAGAAATGATTGGGCTTGAAAATGCAGATCAAGATTCTTCTTCAGAAGGTGAAGGAGAAATTCTTTCTCACTATGGTAGCTCACAAGAAGAAGAAGATGTCGAAAATCAACATACCATCACAAGAGAACTTGAAATGCTCATAGCAAGGCTAAGTGATCTCAGAAGACAAAATCTATGCCTCACAAATGATGACGATTTGATGTGCCTGAATCTTCAAGAAGGTACCCCCGAATGAAATGAAGTGCTTCCTGTGCAAATTATACGGTCACCTCATAGCCGACTGCCCCTGCTGGGAAAACCCAAGCAACCAATGGAAATATCTTTACTAAAATGGATTCACTCAAATGGATCGTCATACTAAGCTCCCGAAGAAGAATGGACCACCATCATCTTCTTCTACGAGACCAGTCGATGACGCCCAAGCCAAAGCTACTATCGAATCCAACATGAAGAAGATCTCAATTGAACAGAGTCTATACTAAAATGAGAGTGGATTCCAAAGATGAGACATCTGACTCCTATGATGAAGAGCATCAAACAAGGATAGGAAGGAGCAGTGCCTTCATTGCCTATGAAACATCAGACAATTCACTCGAATCAACCACTAATGATGATGCTTCAAGCATTGATGAACCAATTTCATTCTGTCTTGTGGCAAAATCATCTAAGGATCAGGTGTCAGCAAAGCACCAGAAATCCATGAATGGATATTCTCCTGAATACATTGCCTATGCTAAACTTGTTCAGATTGCTAAATCTCAACAACAGGAACTTGAAAGGCCCGAGAGAAATCTTAGGAAAATCAAAGGATTGCTGGTCGAAGAGATGGAGAAGAATCAAAAGTTTATCAAAGAGCAAGATGCTTTTTCTTGAACTATTGATGATCTTACCAATCGATACGATTCCCTTACAATTGACTACGAGAGTATATTAGATGCACTCCTTAACAGGAATCAAGAACTCGTGCCACTAAAAGAGTCTCACAACGAGTTGAAGAAAGAAAAAGCTTATATCTTCGCCGAGCAATCTGTTCGACTTCCTGATGATTTCGATTCTCCTTGCTTAAAATTCCTAGAGCGTAGTAATGTTGATTCACATGCTGAAACTTCTAATGCTATCATCGAGAATATTGCAACAGTTACAAATGATAAGGCTAACCCGTTCTTCGAGGAATATGCTGCTATTGCTCATGAAAATTGCAGGCCAAAGGACTTGCTTGACACAGGAATGCTAAGAAGTCTAAAAGGGCATAAAACCCTATGTCATGTTCTCAAGAAGTCTATACTGCACAAAAATCCTCGAAAGGAAGGATTGGGTTTCGAAAGGAAACTCAAGACGATGGAACTTACTGGACTCCCAAGCAATATCCTCGAACGATTTGGGTTCTTGCTAAAAGCAAAACACTTGAACTAGCAATTTTTGTCAGGATATGATTCTCCCATTCCTGCCATTTTGGATGAGTCAAATGACTCTAGTTACAAATTGTTCAAACAACAAAATGGTAAGGTTTTCGCTTGATATGTTGGAACTAACCACAGGTCTGGTTCACCAAAGAAGCAAATATGGGTGAAGAAGTGCATTGTTGAAAATTTATCTGTTACTCTAACTTGAATATGCAGAGTAATTCTCTTCTAGACAATGATTATCATTCGCAGAATGATGCAGGAAAATTCTTCAATGAGTATCAATTAAACCTTCGACAGAAGGAGTACATGCGTACATCCTCAAATCATTATACTCATGTCTCTAGAAATAACTTCAATGCCTATTCATATGATTACCCTCAAAGTGCACAGGTGTCTCACAGATCTTGCCGAAAAAATGTTGTTGCTCAGACAAAGAAAATGAGATCCTCGTTGCCCATGCAAGTGTGGGTTGCGAAAAAGGACTAGCCCCCTCTTGTAGATGTTATCTCCGGGATCTTAATTGTCCATCTTCCACACTTAGATCTATTGTTGGGGCTAGCTCATTGTATTTTTATTCGTATTTCTTTTGTTCAATTGTGTTTGCGTTTTGTCCGAATGTCAACTCACTCAGTGCTCATTGGTTTTGTGTTTTCCCTCGTTTGGCTAAGTGTTTTGATTCAGACCCTGCACTCTCTCGTCTAATCTTTTTTATTCGTCATAAACATGCAACTTGATCTGAGGAAGATTTCAATCCGGCGTCCTTGGTCGTGAATGAAATCAAGTTCGAAGATTTATCTGTTTTGGTGTTTGCCCTTCCTCAAACCCTTTGGTCTTCCATTCAGCTTTCGAGAATTCCACAGGAAACGGTTGACACGTGCCCACGATCTCACGATCGTGATCTCATCTATTGAATGTGGAACGTCCCATGTTTATCGACCGTATATTTTAGAGGAAGTGGTTTCGCCTACGGGCTATATAAACCCCCCTCCAGGCGTCTCCTTCCTTTGTTCTCTCTCAGTTCGTCCTCAAACCCCCTCTCGCTCTCCACCCGAGCCTGAGCTCGAAGCAGCGCCAGTGTCGCACCTCACCGTGGAACTTCGGTTAAGCCTCGCTGTCGTTGGTCGCACTAGTGTGGTACTTCTTCTTCTCCGCATTTCCGTAGTCGATTGCTACTTCTTGAGCTTGTGTTGGTTTTTCACTTGAAGAGGAAAGGGTGATGCAGCAAATTAGAGTAAGTATTTCCCTCATTTTTGAGAACCAAGGTATCAATCCAGTAGGAGACAACGCACAAGTGACTGAATACATGCACAAACACTAGTACGACGAGGTGCTAAACAAACGGTTTTTAACCCCTTTCCACGACGACATTTGGAACTGTCGCCAAGTGAGTATGGGAGATAGGGGGGTCCTTCCCACACGACCCAGAAACCGTCAGAGATATGCCCTCCTGGCACACATGCTCAACAAAATGAGGTCGTGTGCGACCGGCAAGTGCTCAAATATGGAAATACGTACAATAGAGCTAAAAATACAATTATACAGCGAAATTGTTTCCGGTCGCAAGTACATCCCACACAGTCAGTCCTCGCTAAACGTTTCCGTTCATATGTACATCCCACACAGTCGCTCCAAGGAAAACGTTTCCGTTCACAGGTACATCACACACAAATTTTCCCGTTAAATCATTTGCGTTATTGAATGTATCACACACAGTTCATAGAAGAAACTGTGTGGCAAAGGCTCATGTCCATCACACATAGTTTTTATGTGGTAAACATTTGCGCAAGGTGGCCTAACGCAAACAGTTTTCAAGAGAAAGTCGTGTGTTATTGTTCATTGATCCAACACGGTTTATTCCTAGAAACTGTGTGCGTTGCCTGAGGTCGTCGCCCATGGTATTTTTTCAACAACCGTTTGCAATAGCAAAACCCAATTACCAGGCTAATTCGCCATTAGCAGGCTGATTATCCGATTATTCATAATAAATTTATTAATCTAATTGACATTTCATATTAAGCACACAATATATTTTATTTTCATAATTGAATACTTCAGAGTACAACAACATATAGCTTCAGCACTCAGCTACCCCATTACACAACTACACCAGGACCAAGTTTCACATGAAACATCTATAACCTTTCGAAATTAGCATCATAGACGATACATAGACAGATGTATCTCATCTGGAAAACTGCTGAAGCAGAAGGCGAATATTGAGCCTTCATTGATGTTGAAGGTCTTTGTAACTTTAGGCCAGTGCCTATGGATGATTGACCGTCCATCCTTCGTTCTCTTCAGGAACAATTCAATATTGAACCTTGGGTGTTGTATGAATACCTTCCTCGCCTCCTAACCATACAGGTGGTTTGGGAGGTAATCATTAGTGAAATGCTTTTGAAAGGCCTGAAAACAAGGATGTGCATAAATATCTTCTCTATATTGGAAACGGGGCAAAGGAATAAAAAAGGCAAGGTATAATAGTTAGTACCATCCTGTAGTGAACTGATGTCTTCTTCATTATGCACACAAAGATCTTGTTGTTTTTTGTCGCTAATTTTTTAATCCTAACAATCTTTCTGAGTTTCTTGACTTGATTGATATTCATGGACAACTCATTTCTCCATATGCAAAAAGGGTCGAACAGTGGGTCAAAACCTCTGACGGCAGGACCTACATGTGCAAGACCAAATTGTTAACAACCTGAATATTAGAATGGTTCCTGCAATTGCCTAATAATGAGCTATTAGACAACGGACCATGCACGTGCTAACCTCGATTGTAAACCTCAGTGCTTCCCATTGTTTCCCTGCAACACATATAAGGTAGTTAGTCATCAGGTTAAGTAAGAGTTCGCATGCTATCAGTAAAATATGTTGATGAAAAATAAGCACATTGTATATTCATCGGATTAATTCAATCCACATGGAAAACACATTTATCCAAACCAAGCATGATTAAGAACTAGGAAATATAGCACTTGTATATGTTTCTCATGTATTAAGTGTAGACAAATTTGATTTATTCACATGCACAACAATACAAAATTCTACCCACGACAATTGGACATCGCAATGTAGAATTGAACCAAGTAGTTAGCTAAACACAACAACAAATGAACCAAACATTAACTGAGCACCACATTGCACAATATAACATACTCCTAATAGAATATCAGACAGTTAACCAAACCAAGCATGCTTAACAACTTGGAAATATAGCAATTGTATTTTTTTCACGTATTTACTACAACCAAATTCAATTTATTCCTCACATGGTATACCATAACAGAATGCACCCACAACTATTGAACATCGCATTGCAGAACTGAACCAAACAAAACAGTTAACTAAACACCACAACAAATGAACCAAACGCAAACTGAGCACCACATTGCACAATATAACATACTCCTAATAGAAAATCAGACAATTACCCAAACCAAGCATGCTTAACAACATGGAAATATAGCAATTGTATTTGTTTGTCATGTATTTAGTACAACCAAATTAGATTTATTTCTCACATGGTATACAATAAAAGAATGCACCCACAACAATTGAACATCGCATTGCAGAATTGAACCAAACAGTGAACCGCGTCGCCTCATCGGCGCGCGAGGCGTTGACGGTGGCCTCGACAGCGAGGTGCTCCTCCAAGATCTGGGGTCGACACGAATGGCAGCCATCGTGACCTCATACGCGCGTGCGGCCCCGATTTGCTTCTCCGCTGCCAAATGGTCCTTCGGATCCTAGCTATACTGCGCGCACCATGTCTTAGGGCGGTGCTTATTTGGTGGAGGGGTCGGTGATTCAGGTGGAAGGTGTCGCGCCGATGGTCGGGGCATGTGGGATGTGGAAGGAGAAGGAGGATGGGGGTCGGGTGTGGATTACCTGCCTGTATAAGCGAGGCCGAGCAGCGTGGAGGAGGGTCGCCGGCGAGGAGGTGGCGCTGCAAACAAGGAGTGAAGGTTCCAACTTGGAAAGGAAGGCGGAAACAAGGGAAATGTGGCTTTCGGTAAGGGGGAGGGGCGGGGAGGTAGATATTTCCACAGAAGCCGAAAATTTGGAATCGCTTTAGCGAAAAAACTGGCGCACAAAGTGTCATCAGACATGGTCCCTTATTCAGAACTATGTACGATATGTGAACATCACAAACGATTCAGATAGCTTAACCCATGTGTGTTGAGTTTGAACATCAAAAATTTTTGTTCGAATATCCCTGGTTACAGTGGTCATCCACGTCATTGCATAATTTGGGTACACAAAGGAGACTAAATTCTTAATCGAGCAAGTTCAGCAATTAAACAGAGCTAGCTGACCTAAACATTACTCTAAGAAATTAAAGATCGACGCTCTTAATTAAACAAAACAAAGAGTACTACTACGACTGGTGCTTGTCGATCTCCTCCGCCGCCTCCATGTCCAGCTCGCGCCCGATGATCTCCTGGGGAAGGGGCTCTATGGCATCAATTGCACCATACTCGGCAAGCATCTCGCCATCCGCGTCTGCCATATCGTTGGAATAGGCCACCATGAGCTGGGCATGGGCGGCCGCGATCTGGGCTCTGGCAGGCTTCATCGTGGCAAGGTATGCCACGCAGGAAGGGACGGCTGCTCGAACTCTCTTGGCGATTGCCAACTCTTCGGCCGTGAGTTGCCGACCGTTGCCGGAGAAGCTTTGTTCGATTTGTGCCATGACCACCACGAGCTGGGCGTGGACGGCCTCGACATGGTAGTGGGCGGCCTCCATTAGGGCTAAGGCCACCGCTGCGGAACGGATAGTTGTTGTGCCGCTCTCGCCAATTGCTATCCCCGAGGCAGATGCTGCTGCTGCCTGAGAAGCAATAGCGGCTGTTTGGGCTACCTTGGCCGCCCGGACGCAGACTGCGGTCGCCCTCACGAAGCGTGTTTGCACACGCCTGGTGGCTATGGCCACGCTCTCGCCGGAGTGGGCTGTCGAAGTTGCCCTCACAACATGGGTCCATGTCCCCATCTCTCACCGGCGATGAATGAACACTGAAATAATATTTGGGGAGTGAGCTAGTGTGCTTGGAACGGCGGATGTGGACTGTAGCCGACGCACCTTCTCGTGTAAGTCGTAGGCGTACTATAGACCAACAGTGCTCCAAGATATTTTGTGTTGCATCTCACACAGTTGGTGATAATAAACTGTGTGCGATCTACTTGATTTATCATCTTGATTTGAATTACGTAATGCGGTCACAACTACAAAGGATGGTGTTTGAATTGCTAGAACTTTTATCGGCAGTGAACATGCAACTATAGGTGTGTCGTCAAAAATGGAATTATTTAGGGTTCATTTGGACGTTTTTATACATTAACTTGGTTTTGTAGGCATTTCGGGTGCATAATTCTGATTTGAACTACATGCAAATTTATGAAACTTGTTTGAAATTTATGAAACTTGGCATGCTATCATGGAGCGGCATCAACATGCTGTGGTAAAAAATTTGTCCCATTTGGGGCAGGTTTGGGTATAAGCTTCTCACAAACCAGAGCTTCTCATAACAAGCGTGATGGTTTCGGTAGGGAACGCACCACATTTGGGGACGAAACGATATCCGTTGCCTCTTATTGCTTTCAAAAAAATAAGAGTGTCAACATAGAACAACAGGAATGTTGTGTTTAATTTTGGAAATTTTTGGGGTTCGTTTGGACATTTTTATGCATTAACTGGGTTTCCCAGGCATTTTATGTGCATAATTCAAATTTGAACTACATGCACATTCTCCAGTGCATATAAACTGGTTGAAAAATCAAATATGTGTCCTTGGTTGCATGCTTATGTCCCATGCAAGAAATGGGAATGAATCAAACACCCTTCCACCATCACTTGGCCGCAAACATTGAGATACCTGGTTTTAAATTCTAGTAAATCCAAAACTCGTCTGAAATTCATGAAACTTGGCATGCTATCATGGAGCGGCATCAACATGCCGTGGTAAAAAAAATTTCCCATTTGGGGCAGGTTTGGGTATAAGCTTCTCACAACAAGCGTGATGGTTTCGATAGGGAACGTGCCACCTTTGGGGATAAAACGATATCCGTTGCCTCTTATTGCTTTCAAAAAAATTCGAGTGTCAACATAGAACAACAGGAGTGTAGTGTTTAATTTTGGAATTTTTCGGGGTTCGTTTGGACATTTTTATACATTAACTGGGTTTCCCAGTCATTTTATGCGCATAATGCGAATTTGAACTACATGCACATTCTCTAGTGCATATAAACTGGTTGAGAAATCAAATATGTGTCCTTGGTTGCATGCTTAGGTCCCAAGCAAGAAATGGGAATGAATTTCAAACACCATGCCACCGTCACTCAGCCGCAAACATTGAGATACCTGGTTTTTAAATTCTAGTAAATCCAAAACTCGTCGGATATTCATAAAACTTGGCATGCTATCATGGAGCAGCATCAACATGCCATGGTAAAAAATTTGTCCCACTTGGGGAAGGTTCTCATAAACCTTAGCTTCTCACAACAAGCACGATGGTTTCGGTAGGGAACGTGCCACCTTTCGGGATGAAATGATATCCGTTGCCTCTTATTGCTTTCAAAAAAATTCGAGTGTCAACATAGAACAACAGGAGTGTTGTTTTCAATTTTGGAATTTTTCGGGGTTTGTTTGGAAATTTTTATACATTAACTGGGTTTTCTAGGCATTTTATGTGCATAATTCAAATTTGAACTACATGCACATTCTCCAACGCATATAAACTGGTTGAAAAATCAAATATGTGTCATTGGTTGCATGTTTAGGTCCCATGCAAGAAATGGGAATGAATTTCAAACACCCTGCCACTGTCACTTGATCGCAAACATTGAGATACCTGGTTTTTAAATTCTAGTAAATCCAAAACTCATCTGAAATTCATGAAACATGGCATGCTATCATGGAGCAGCATCAACATACCGTGGTAAAAAATTTGTCCCATTTGGGGCAGGTTTGGGTATAAGCTTGCCACAAAGCTTAGCTTCTCACAACAAGCGTGATGGTTTCGATAGGGAACATGTCACCTTTGGGGACAAAACGATATGCGTTGCCTCTTATTGCTTTCAAAAAATTTCTAGTGTCAACGTAGAACAACAGGAGTGTCATGTTTACTTTTGGAATTTTTCGGCGTTCATTTGGACATTTTTACACATTAACTGGGTTTTCTAGGCATTTCATGTGCATAATTCAAATTTGAACTACATGCATAAGCTCCAGTGCATATAAATTAGTTGAAAAATCAAATATGTGTCCTTCGGGGCATGCTTAGGTCCCATGCAAGAAATGGGAACGAATTTCAAACACCAGGGCACTGTTGATTGCCGCCAAAACATTGAGATGCCTGGTTTTTAAATTCTAGTAAATCCAAAACTCGTCTGAAATTCATGAAACTTGGCATGCTATGATGGAGCGGCATCCACATGCCGTGGTAAAATTTTTGTCCCATTTGGGGTAGGTTTGGGTATAAGCTTCTCACAACAAGCGTGATGGTTTCGGTAGGGACCGTGCCACCTTTGGGGACGAAACAATATCTGTTGCCTCTTATTGCTTTCAAAAAAAATTTGGTGTCAACATAGAACAATAAGAGTGTTGTGTTTACTTTTGGAATTTTTCGGGGTTCGTTTGGACATTTTTATACATTAACAGGGTTTTCTAGGCATTTCATGTGCATAATTCAAATTTGAACTACATGCACAAGCTCAAGTGCACATATATTGGTGGAAAAATCAAATATGTGTCCTTCAGGGCATGCTTAGGTCCCATGCAAGAAATGGGAATGAATTTCAAACACCAGGGAACTGTCGATTGCCGGCAAAACATTGAGATACTTTGTTTTTAAATTCTAGTAAATTCAAAACTCGTCTGAAATTCATGAAACTTGGCATGATATAATGGAATGGCACCCGACATGCTCTGGTATTTTTCGTGTCCATTTTGAGAGAAGGAGCACTCGAATAACAGCCAACAAAGGCATTTTGAAACAAATAGCTGCCACTGTAACATCTCAAATGTTTTGTATAATTTAAATTGTGTGTGTTCTATTAACCATTCACATGACGCCACGCCTCACTCTTTTAATGGCTAGGAGTGCCGTGCGGACAGGTGCTTGAGTGCTTGACTAAACGGAAGGCGTGCGAGCTTTAGTCCAATGTGGAGGCTCACCAGGAAGCGTGCGAGCTCTACACCGCGCATGCTCACCGGGAAGTGAGCCCTTTGACTTCCAAGGCCACCCACCTTGCTCGCATCCTCTACATTAATGGCGCCCAAGCCGCAGTTTAATACAGTTTTAAAATATAAAACACTCATCACAAACATTTTAGTTAGAACACCCGTATGAAAAATCGACAATATCCCTAGGAAGCCAAGGGAAAATGTTCCTAGCAAGATTTTTGCAGCTCTTGATCGCAAACGTTTTAGTTAGAACACTTGTATGCAAACCGACAGCTTCCCCAGGAAGCCAAGAGAAAATGTGCCGAGCAGGATTTCTATAGCTCTTGATCGCAAACGTTTTAGATAGAACACCCGTATGCAAAGTGGGAGCTATGGTCTTCCCCCTTAAGTCGAGGGAAAATCTGCAGCGCAGGATTTGTCCATCCCTTCAACACAAACGGTTGTTTTGGATGACCCGTGTGCAACCACATACAAACAATTTGGAAAGATTTACATTTGTTGATCTAGTAACGTCGCCATTTGTCAATCCTTGTAACACTGTGATTTGTCAAAATATGCAGGTAGAAATCACTAGCACTATCTAATTTTTGCAACTAAAATTCAATAATTAAGCATATATTTCATTCATAGATTAAATAGTCATTCTTAATTTATACAAACAGTTCAACTCGACAGCTGAACCGACCAAACTTTTCCCCAATTGTTGCCAACCACGTACTGAAATAGCTAGTTCAACTATATATACTAGCTAATTTTAAGTACGTTGTACAGTTCGACCACACATCTATAGTCAGATGAACTGAACAAAATAGCCCCTAAATACTACTACTACCACAGAGGGGCTTTGTGCTACTTCTGGCAGCCTCTCCTCTGCTGAGCGTGCTCAGTAAGAGGCAAAGCAGGAGCAGGTGCCTACCGACGAGCTAGAGAAATGCAATATGGTGCCAGCCGCTGTTGCACGTTCAGCAACGCTCGCCAGCTCGAACGCCCAGTACCGCTCCAGACGATCCCTCTCGAAGCGGCTGGACTGCTCATGGATCTCCTGATTCTTCGCCTCTGCGTCGGCGGGTGTTGCGGCCACGACTGTGGTAAGGCTCTTTGCATGCTCGACGAGGCGCTTCTCCTCCTCCTGCAGGAACTCGATGTAGCACGCAAGGCCGCTGACGCGAGGCGACACCTTCGCCTCCCTCCTTCGGGCGGTGGTGGCAGAGCAGGTGATGATCCCGGCGGTCGACGATGGGCTGGCGGCCACGGCGGCCGATGATGGGGTGGCGGCCACAACCACCACCTCCCGCCTTCGGGCCGCCGTGGCGGAGCGGGTGATGGCCATGGTGGCCGGCAGTGGGGTGGCGGCCACGATGGCCACCTCCCGCCTTTGAGCCGCGGTGGCAGAGCGGGAGATGGCCCTGGCTTTCGATGGTGGTGTGGCGGCAATGTCGGCCAGCAACAACTGTCGACGGGCAGCGGCGGCAGAGCGTGTGGTGGGTGTTCCAAGCACACCCAACAGGGATGCCACGCGCACTACACTACACCGGGGACTGCGCCACCACCACGGTGTAGCCTCCCAGCTGGAGCTGTCCTCTCATGATGGCAGAGTGGCTGAGCAACGATGGCAGACCAATGCCATTGGTGATTGTGGGAGAAGCACACGAGATAAGCTACAGGGAGGGAGAGGAAAATGTGACGCATGACTCGCCGGCCGTGAGGGTTTTTATAGCAGGCCGGTAAGCATTGGGATTTTGGAGGATCTCACCGAGTCGGGTGGGAAGAATGCGCGGGAACCTGCGAGGTTGCGCGGGAACGGGCTCACGGATGATTCAATGGCGCCACCGTTTGGCCAAAAGAACGCCCCCGCACGCTGCGCAAGCTTGCGCTATAAGCCATCTGCGGTAGCGGGGTGACAAGCCCAGCGAGAGGAGGACGAAAGGACATGTACACATACGGTTAATACAAAAAAAATGTTTGCGATATAATTACCTACTATACCCCCGTCCTGGTTTATAAGTACAATTTAACTAATAAAATACGAATGCATGTCGCCAAAGATTATATCGTTGGAGTCTTATTTGAACATAGTTTCTAGCTATACAATTTTTGTAACATCCGTTAACACTTTTTTGGTTAAATTTCATGTTATATACCAGCAAGCATTTGCCCGTAACACACACGGCTTATTCCATCACAAATAGCTCGGATGGATCAACTATATGCCACGTATTGCACAAGGAACTCTAATCTGGTTCGTGCTTGATGCCTCCGACATCAATTGCATAGTTTGTCTTATTTTCCATGTATCACTGCGCCGGCCTCTGCTCGCCGTTAGGCGCCGCAGCACACTCAGCTCGCGTCCGTTGACACGTTGTGCTCGCGTTTGTCGGTGCGCTCGGCTTGTTGAAAGCTTTTCCTTGCGTGTTCAACTTCTATGTGCATATATATATACGGTTGCTCGCCGTTGAGGCGACCGCGGAGCGCTCTGCTCACGTCCCTCCGGGCGCGCTCTGCCAGCGGTTGGACGTGTGCACGATCACGTCGGGGGGCCCATATGCATGCGGTTGTGCCGCGCGCATGGCCACACGATGCAGTTACATGCACCACGATGGAGTTACGCGCTGCAAATTAGAAGTGCCATCAGGGACTACCGGTATTCCTGGCCGTCTGGCTTCCCCTTTAATTCCCATGGCCATTATAACCTTAGTATCTTCAACCTTTCGATCGCGCCCTACAACACAACAAGCACACCCACGATGACACATAGAGAGGGGATGTCCAGCGGCGCTCCAATGGAGTTTGGCGACCATAGAGTGGAGACCCACACGAGGGAGACGGATCTCTCGGTGGTGTACACCATCGACCCGGCCGTGGTGGACGACTACATCAACAGCGTTGAGTAGTTGCTTGCTGGAGACAAGTACAAGGTGGTCGGCATCGACCTCCAGTACACCGCCGGTCGTCTCGACATAGATCAAAAGGTTGCCGTCGCCCAGTTGTGATTGCGCCATCATGTCCTCATCTACCACTACTGCATGGCCACAAGCCTTGCGACCGTTTCAACAGGTTTGTCAACAGCACCGACTACAAGTTCACCACAATGGAAACCATCGGCGATGTAAAAGCGCTCAGTGTTACGGGCTTGGCCTGCAAGAACCATGTCGAAATCCGTGACCACTACAGGGTCTGGGGCAGCACGAAGAAGGACTCCCTGGTCGAACTCGCCTCGGCCATCATCGACCCCTACTACGAAAAGATGAAGTAGGATGCCTAGAGAACAAGTCCCCTATCCTGGCATAGGGCCTGGATGCGGCAACTAGATGAAACTCACCTCAGGTTCGTGGCCAAGAGCGTGTACACATGCTATGAGATGCACAGGCAGATCGTTCACATGAGGAAGTGCCTCGTTACCCAAATCGACGAGCCCGGATCGAGCCACAAGTAGAGCAAGCATCACAAGAAGTAGATGATGGTCAGATGATCGTTTATGCTAGTTAATCATGCATGTAATATATAGTTTACTTTATTGGTGTGTGGAAATGTCATGTGTGTAGTAGCCACCTATGTAATCATTTATGTAATACTTTACTTTGGTGTGTGCAAATGCCATGGATGTAGTAGCCACCTATGTAAGTGGATGTTTAATTTGGTTATGCAAGCATGTCCTTATAAGTGTGTGTGTGTGTGTGTGTGTGTGTGTGTGTGTGTGTATGTTGTTGTTCTGTATGCAATCCCATCGCACAACACGCACGTCTTATTAGCAGCAACCGTCTGTGTTATTATCAGTCTTCACACACATTTCTGATTACATACCTGTTTGCCGCGTATCACACACATCTTGTTAAGTTGAACCATTTCTGTTCTCATGTCTCAACGCAAACAATTCATCTGAGTGAACCGCATGCCGTATATCGCACACACCTTCATCTGGCTAGCCGTTTCTTTTGTGTTGCCTAATCACAAACAATTCATCCAAGTGAACTGTATGCTGTATATCGCACACACCTCCATCTAGCTGCCCGTTTCTTTTGTTCCTCCTCATCACAAACAGTTAACTGAACTAAACCGTATGCCCTACATCGCACACGCAACTAAAATCCGAACCGTTTTTGATGGCTCCGCCATCGCAATCATTTTGCACCTTTTTTGACGGGGTTTTTACACCACCATTTGCGATTATGGCATCGCACACAGTTTCATCGAAGGGTCTCTGATCATAGTGTCGCGTTAGCAGCATCCTGCAGTAGTGAAACAATCAAACAACTTGCACCCAACGCGATAAAGGGGTTGTCAATCCCTTCACGGTCACTCGCAAAAGTGAGATCTGATAGAGATAGATAAATGGTAAAGTAAACATTTTTGGTATTTTTTGGTTTATAGATCGGAAAGTAAAAGATTGCAAAAAGAGTAGATCGGAAACTAAAATTGTAGATCAAAAACTTATATGATGGAAATTAGACGTGGGGGTCATAGGTTTCACTAGAGGCTTCTCTCAAGATAGAAAAATATTACGGTGGGTGAACAAATTACTGTCGAGCAATTGATATAAAAGCGCAAAGTTATGATGATATCCAAGGCAATGATCATGAATATAGGCATCATGTTCGTGTCAAGTAGACCCTCCTGCCTGCATCTACTACTATTACTCCACACATCGACCGCTATCCAGCATGCATCTAGAGTATTAAGTTCATAAATAACGGAGTAACGCATTAAGCAAGATGACATGATGTAGAGGAATTAACTCAAGAAATATGATGAAAACCCCAACTTTTTATCCTCGATGGCAACAATACAATACGTGTCTTGCTGCCCCTACTGTCACTGGGAAAGGACACTGCAAGATTGAACCCAAAGCTAAACACTTCTTCCATTACAAGAAAAACCAATCTAGTTGGCCAAACAAAACCGATAGTTCGAAGAGAATTACAAAGATATCAAATCATGCATAAAAGAATTCAGAGGAGATTCAAATAATATTCATAGATAAGCTGATCATAAATCCAAAATTCATCGGATCTCAGAAAACACACCGCAAAAAAAAGTATTACATCGAATAGATCTCCAACAACATCGAGGAGAACATGGTATTGAGAATCAAAGAGAGAGAAGAAGCCATCTGGATACTGGCTATGGACCCGTAGGTCTGAGGTAAACTACTCACGCTTCATCAGAAGGGCAATGGAGTTGATGTAGAAGCCCTTCTTGATCGAATCCCCCTCCGGCAGGACACCGGAAAAGGCCCCTTGATGGGATCTCACGGGTACAGAATGTTGCGGTAGTGGAAAAGTGTTTTCGTGGCTCCCCTTGTTGGTTTGGAGATATATGGGAACATATAGGTGAAGAAACTAGGTTAGGAGGTGCACGAGGGCCCATAAGGGTGGGGGGTGCGCCCTAACCCCCTAGGCGTGCCATCCATCCTTGTGGCCGCCTCGTGGCTCCTTCGACTTGATCTCCAAGTCTCTGTTGTGTCTTCTGGTCCAAGAAATATCACCGCGAAGGTTTTATTCCATTTGGTATTTCTTTTCTGCGAAACTCTAAAACAAGGAAAAATAGGAACTGGCAGTGGGCTCTAGGTTATTAGGTTAGTCCCAAAAATAATATAAAATAGCATATTAATGCATATAAAACATCCAAAACAGATAATATAATAACATGGAACAATCAAAAATTATAGATACATTGGAGATGTATCATTGACCTCTGTTGCCAAGTTAGGGCGCACAGATCTGGAGCTAGCCCTGTATATTCCTCTATTCTAGGGTTGTTCTTACCAACGCAAATTTCTCTTGCTTTATTTTCTTATGGTAGATATTTAGGGCTCTCTAAGTTATGGCTTGCACAGTTTGTAGCTTTTCCTCATACCAGTCATCTAAGATCTAAGGTTCATGTATATTATTCCGAAAGATTACATAAGTTGTTACTCTGCCTTATGATGTGCTGCAATTTTATCGATGATATCTTTCAAATATATACCATGGATTCCTTTGTTGCTTCCGAAAAAACTTGTTGTTTTCAGTCAAAATGCTTTTGTGCATGTTTATGACCCTTTTCTGTTTTCCTCGCATTGTTGATTTTCTCTCAGGAGTGGTCATGGCTCATAGTTCGGAAGAGCAGTCTGAGTCTGAAGAAGAAATACCTCACCTGCCGCATGTGGCTGAAAGAGCAAAGTTGGCTAGTGAAATAAAAGCATCTAAGCCACCAAAGATTCCGAAGAAGTCTGAATCTTAATCAGAAAAAGAGGAAGATGATATTTCCTTGGCTTACAGTCAGCCCGAGGATGAACAGGTCATTGATTCAAATACTTTATTATCTGATGGAAATCCCAAGAAGGTGGTCGCGGTAGAGAAAGAAACATTGCCACTAAGATGTCTGATCCCGAGACTTACAAAACTCCACTTGGAGTTGAAACAGCAACCAAAAGAAATAATAGGCTGCAAAGGATTCACCATCATTGGGCGAAGAATTGGTTCAATCATGAAAATTTCCAAAGGAAATATCAAATTATGTTCGCATTCACTCCACCCTGGAATGACTGCATAGTTGAAGGCTGCCTCGGTCCAGATGATGAAAAAGTCAGGCCACCTCCTCCTGTAAATGCTCATGCTGAATCAATGAAAACCATTGCTGATTTTCCCGAAAAATGGGAAAAGGGAGCAAAGGCCAAGGCCAAGCGTGAAGGCCGCGAAGAAAATTCAAGTGGAATAGAGAATGTTGAGTTGACTCCGCAAGATGTGCAAGAGAAGAACGATTGGGCTTCTACCCAAAAGGAAAAGAAGAAGAGGATGCATGTTTCCCCTCGTGCTTCGAGAAAGAAAGCAGTTGCCAGAAAGTCAAATAAGGCAGCTTCTGCCTCATCTGATGACTCCTCCAATGGTAATGTTTCCGATGAAATTCTAGTGTATGATCAACAAGCTCTTCTAGACAAGCCATATCAAACTCCCCCACCAGCAAAAGTCTCACTTCCATTGAGAATGTCACCAAGGCTTGCACCTGCTCCAGTCTCAGATAAACCTTCGGATTATGCCGCCTCGTCTGTGAAGAGAAAGCTATTGCCCGAAGAAAAAGCTTCTGCTTCTGTTAAGAAAGCCAAGTCAAGTGTTCCTACTCCCATAGAGGACCAAAAGTATGACTTCGTTCTTATGATTGATCTCATTGAAACTGTTGCCTATGATGCAAAATCAGCTGATCTGAGAAGTTTGGGTCTTCCTGAGGATGTTACCAAGCTGGTAGCAAAACACTTTGCTGAGCTGGGAGAAATTACCATGGAGCTGAACCAACACTAGTATGGCGAGGTGCTATACAAACGGTTTTTAACCCCTTTCCGCGACGGCATTTGGAACCGTCACCTAGAGAGTGTGGGCAATAGGGGGGTCCTTCCCACATGTCCCATAAACTGTCGAGGATATGCCCTCCTGACACACACGCTCGGCAAAATGAGGTCGTGTGTGACCGGCGAGCGACCAAATATGGTTATACATACACTAGTGCTAAAAATACAATTATACAGGAGAAATCATTTCCGGTCGTAAGTCCATCCCACACAGTCAGTCCGTGCTAAACGTTTTTGTTCGTATATACATCCCACACAGTCGCTCCAAGGAAAACTTTTCTGTTCGCAGGTACATCACACACAATTTTCCCCGTCAAATTGTTTGTGATAGCATTTCCATTGCACAGTATTAACAATTTTATTGTTTGCGTTATTGAATGCATCACACACGGTGCGTAGAAGAAACTATGTGGCAAAGGTTATCCATCACACACAGTTTTTATGTGGTAAATGTTTTCCCAGGTGGCCTAACGCAAACAGTTTTCAAGAGGAAGTCGTGTGTGCTTGTTCATTAATCTAACACGGTTTATTCCTAGAAACTGTGTGCATTGCCTGAGGTCATCGCCCATGGTGTTTCCTCAATGACCATTTGCAATAGAAAAACCCAATTAGCAGGCTGATTATCCTATTATTAATAATCCATTTATTAATCTAATTGACATTTCATATTAAGCACACAATATATTTCATTTTCATAATTGAAATATACCAGAGTACAACATCATATAGCTTCAGCACTCAGCTACCCCATTACACAACTGCACCAGCACCAAGTTTCACATGCAACATCTATAACCTTTCGAAATTAGCATCATAGACGGTACATAGACAGATGTATCCCATCTGGAAAACTGCTGAAGTAGAAGGCAAATATTGAGCCTTCATTGATGTTGAAGGTCTTTGTAACTTTAGGCCAGTGCCTGTGGATGATTGACCGTCCATCCTTCGTTCTCTTCAGGAACAATTCAATATTGAACCTTGGGTGTTGTATGAATACCTTCCTCGCCTCCTAACCATACAGGTGGTTTGGGAGGTAATCATCAATGAAATGCTTTTGAAAGGCCTGAAAACAAGGATGTGCATAAATATCTTCTCTATATTGGAAATGGGGCAAAGAAATAAAAAAGGCAATGTATAATAGTTAGTACCATCCTGTAGTGAACTGATGTCTTGTTCATTGTGCAGACAAAGATCTTGTTGTTTTCTGTCGCTAATTTCTTTATCCTAACAATCTTTCTGAGTTTATTTACTTGACTGATATTCATGGACAACTCATTTCCCCATATGCAAAAAGGGTCGAACAGTGGGTCAAAACCTCTGACAGCAGGACCTACATGTGCAAGGCCAAATTGTTAAAAACCTAAATATTAGAACGGTTCCCGCAATTGCACAATAATGTGCTATTAGACAAAGGACCATGCATGTGCAAACCTCGATTGTAAACCTCGGTGCTTCCCATTGTTTCCCTGCAACACATATAAGGTAGTTGGTCATCAGGTTAAGTGAGGGTTCGCATGCTATCAGTAAAATATGTTGATGAAAAATAAGCACATTGTAGATTCATCAGATTAGTTCAAGCCACATGGAAAACCCATTTATCCAAACCAAGCATGATCAAGAACTAGGAAATATAGCACTTGTATATGTTTCTCATGTATTAAGTGCAGCCAAATTTGATTTATTCCTCACAGGCACAACAATACAAAATTCTACCCACGACAATTGGACATCACATTGCAGAATTGAACCAAGCAGTTAACTAGACACCACAACAAATGAACCAAACATTAACTGAGCACCACATTGCACAATATAACATACTCCTAATAGAAGATCAGATAGTTAACCAAACCAAGCATGCTTAACAATTTGGAAATATAGCAATTTTATTTGTTTCTCATGTATTTAGTACAGCCAAATTCAATTTATTCCTCACATGGTATAGAATAACAGAATGCACCCACAACAATTGAACATCACATTGCAGAATTGAACCAAACAGTTAACTAAACACCACAACAAATGAACCAAACGTTAACTGAGCACCACATTGCACAATATAATATACTCCTAATAGAAGATCAGACAGTTAACCAAACCAAGCATGCTTGACTACTTGGAAATATACCAATTGTATTTGTTTCTCATGTATTTTGTAAAGAAAAATTCATTTATTTCTGACATGGAAGACAATACGAAATTTCACCCACAAGAATTGAACATCACATTTGTAGAATTGAAACAAACAGTTAACTGAACACGACAACTAATTAACAAAACAGTTAAAAGGGTGAGCTCGAGAAAACTCCATGAACTGTCATTTAAAGCAGCCAACCGCGTCGCGTCTGTGGCGCGCGAGGCGTTGACGGTGGCCTCGACGGTGAGGTGCACCTCCAAGATCTGGGGGTTCGCACGAATGGCAGCCATCGCGACCTCAGCCGCATGTGCGGCCGCGAATTGCTTCTCCGCTGCCAAATGCTCCTTGAGATCCTTGCTATACTGTGTGCACCATGGCTTTGGGCAGCGCTTACTTGTTGGAGGGGTCGGTGATTTGGGTGGAAGGTGTCGCGCCGGCGGTTGGGGCATGTGGGATGTGGAAGGAGGAGGAGGAGGATGGGGGTCAGGTGTGGATTACCTGCTTGGATAGATGAGCCGAGCAGCGTGAAGGAGGGTCACTGGCGAGGAGGCGGTGCTGCAAGCAAGGAGTGAAGGTTTCAACTTGGAAAGGAAGGCACAAATAGGGGAAATGTCGATTTTCGTAAGGGGGAGTGGCCGGGAGGTAGATATTTCCGCTGAAGCCGAAAATTTGGAATCGCTTCAGCGAAAAAACTGGCGTGCAAAGTGTCATCAAACACGGTCCCTTATTCAGAACTATGTACGATAGGTGAACATCACAAACGATTCATATAGCATAACCCGTGTGATGAGTTTGAAAGTCAAAAATTTTGGTTCGAATTTCCCTGGTTATGGTGGTCATCCACGTCATTGCATAATTTGGGTACACAAAGGAGACTACAGCAAACCCACACTTCTTAATCGTGCGAGGCAATTAAACAGAGCTACCTGACCTAAACATTATTCTAAAAAATTAAAGACCGACGCTCTTAATTAAACAAAACAAAGAGTACTACTACAGCTGGTGCTCGTCGATCTCCGCCGCTGCCTCCATGTCCAGCTCGCCCCCGATGGGGAAGGGGCCCCATGGCATCCATTGCACCATACTCGACAAGCATCTCGCCATCCGCATCTGCCATCTCTTTGGAATAGGCCGCCACGAGCTGGGGGCGTGGGCGACCATGATCTGGGCTTTGGCGGGCTCCGTCGTGGCAAGGTATGCTGCGCAGGAACGGACTGCTGCTCGAACGCTCTCGGCGATTGCCAACTCTTCGGCCGTGGGTTGCCGACCATTGTCGGAGAAGCTTCTTCGATTTGTGTGGTGACCGCCACGAGCTGGGCATGGGCGGCCTCGACATGGTCGTGGGCGGCCTCCGTCAGAGCTAAGGCTCCCGCTGCGGAACGAAGAACTACTATGCCACTCTCGCCAGATGCTATCCCCAAGGCAGATGTTGCTGCCGCTGCCTGAGAAGCAACAGCGGCCATTTGGGCTGCCTTGGCTTCCCGGACGTAGATTGTGGTCGCCCTCACAAAGCTTGTTAGCACGCGCCTCGCGGCTGCGACCATGCTCTCGTCGGAGTGGGTCGCCGAAGTTACCCTCACGACATGGGTCCATGTCCCCATCTTTCACCGGCGATGATTGAATAGTGAAATGATATTTGGGGAGCGAGCTAGTGTGCTTGACATGCCGGTTGTGGACTATAGCCGTCGCACCTGCTCGCATAAGCCGTATGCCTACTATACTCAGACGTTGCTCCAAGATATTTTATGTTGCATCTCACACGGTTGGTGATAATAAACTGTGTGCAATATACTTGATTTTTCGTCTTGATTTGAATTGCATAATGGGGTCACAGCTACAAAGGATGGTGTTTGAATTACTAGAACTTTTATCTGCGGTGAACATGCAACTATAGGTGTGTCATCAAAAAATTGGAATTATTCGGGGTTTGTTTGGACGTTTTTATTCATGAACTTGGTTTTGTAGGTATTTGAGGTGCACAATTCAAATTTGAAATACACGCACATGCTCTAGTGCATATAAACGGGTTGAAAAATCAAATATGTGTCATTGGTTGCATGCTTAGGTCCCATGCAAGAAATGGGATTGAATGTCAAACACCCTGCCACCGTCACTCGGCCGTAAACATTGAGATACCTGGTTTTTAAATTCTAGTAAATCCAAAACCCGTCTGAAATTCATGAAACTTGGCATGCTATCATGGAGCGGTATCAACATGTTGTGGTAATTTTTTTGTCCCATTTGGGGCAGGTTTGGGTATAAGCTTCTCACAAACCAGAGCTTCTCACAACAAGCGTGATGGTTTCGGTAGGGAACGTGCCACCTTTGGGGACGAAATGATATCCATTGCCCCTTATTGCTTTCAAAAAATTTCTAGTGTCAACAAAGAACAACAGGAGTGTTGTGATAAATTTAGGAATTTTTGGTGGTTCGTTTGGACATTTTTATACATTAACTGGGTTTTCTAGGCATTTTATATGCATAATTCAAATTTGAACTACATGCACATGCTCCAGTGCATATAAATTGGTTCAAAAATCAAATATGAGTCCTTGGTTGCATGCATAGGTACCATGCAAGAAATGGGAATGAATTTCAAACACCCTGCCATCGTCACTGGGCCGCAAACATTGAGTTACCTGGTTTTTGAATTCTAGTAAATCCAAAACTCGTCTGAAATTCATGAAACCTGGCATGCTATCTTGGAGCGGCATCAACATGTCATGGTAAAAAAATTGTCCCATTTGGGGCAGGTTTGGGTATAAGCTTCTCACAAACCAGAGCTTCTCACAACAAGCGTGATTGTTTCGATAGGGAACATGCCACCTTTGGGGACAAAACAATATATGATGCCTCTTATTGCTTCAAAAAATTTCTAGTGTCAACATAGAACAACATGAGTGTTGTGTTAAATTTTGGAATTTTTAGGGTTCGTTTGGACATTTTTATACATTAACTGGGTTTTCTAGGCATTTTGTGTGCATAATTCAAATTTGAGCTGCATGCACATGCTCAAGTGCATATAAATTGGTTTCAAAAAAAATCTTTGTCCTTGGGTGCATCGTTAATTAGGTCCCATGCAAGACATGGGAATTAATTTCAAACACCATGGCACTATTGATTGCCGGCAAAGTTGAGATACTTTATTTATAAATTCTAGTAAATTCAAAACTCGTCTGGAATTCATGAAACTTGGCATGATATCATGGAATGGCACCCGACATGCTATGGTATTTTTTGTGTCCATTTTGAGAGAAGGCGCACTCGAATAACAACCAACAAAGGCATTTTGAAACAAATAGCTGCCACTATAACATCTCAAACGTTTTGTATAATTTAAATTGTGTGCATTCTGTTAACCATTCATGTGACGCCACGCCTCACTCTTTTAATGGCTAGGAGGTGCCATGCGGGCAGGCGCTTGAGTGCTTGACTAAACGGGAGGCGTGCAACTTGTACTCCAATGCGGAGGCTCACTGGGAAGCTTGCGAGATGTACGCCATGCAGGATCACCGGGAAGCAATCCCTTTGACTTCCATGGTCGCACGCCTTGCTCGCATCTTCTCCATTAATGGCCCAAGCCGCAGTTTCATATGGTTTTTAAATATAAAATGCTCATCGCAAACGCTCATCGACAACTTCCCGAAGAAGCCAAGGGAAAACGTGTCGAGCAGGATTTGTGCAGCTCTTGATCGCAAATGTTTTAATTAGAACACACATATGCAAACCGACAGCTTCCCTAGGAATCCAAGAGAAAATGTGTCGAGCAGGATTTCTACAGCTCTTGATCACAAACGTTTTAGATAGAACACCCGTATGCAAAGTGAGAGCTATGGTCTTCCCCCTTAAGTCGAGGGAAAATTCGTAGCGCAGGATTTGTGCATCCCTTCAACGTAAACGGTTGTTTTGGATGACCTGTGTGCAACCACATACAAACGGTTTGGTAAGATTTGCATCTGTCATATTGGGTATGTTGCCATTTGTCAAACTGGAAAGATTGACATGCATTGATCTATTAACATTGCCATTTGTCAATCCTTGTAACACTGTGATTTGTCAAAATATGCAGTTAAAAATCACTAGCCTATCTAATTTTTGCAACTAAAATTCAGTAATTAAGCATAGATTTCATTCATAGATTAAGCAGACGTTCTTAATTTATACAAACAGTTCAACTCGACAACTAAATCGACCAAACTTTTCCCCAATTGTTGCCAACCACATACTGAAATAGCTAGTTCAACTATATATACTAGCTAATTTTAAATATGTTGTACAGTTCCACCACACCTATAGTCAGATGAACAGAACAAAATAGCCCGTAAATACTACTACTATGGAGGTGCTTTGTGCTACTTCCAGTAGCCTCTCCTCTACCGAGCGCGCTTAGTAAGAGGCAGAGGAGGAGGAGGAGCCTACCGACGAGCTGGACAACGGCAATACGGTGCCTGTCGATGCTGCACGTTCAGCAACGCTCGCCATCTCGAACGCCCACTGCCGCTCCAGACGACCCCCTCTCGAAGTGATCGGACTGTTCGTAGATCTCCTGATTCCTGTCCTCTGCGTCAGCGTGTGCTGCAGCCATGGCTGCGGTAAGGCTCTTTGCATGCACGATGAGGCGCTTCTCCTCCTCCCGCAGGAACTCGATGTAGCGTGCAAGGTCGCTGACGCACATGCGGGCCACCACCTCCGCCTCCCTCCTTCGGGGGGCGGTGGCGGAGCGGGTGATGATCATGACGGTCGACGGTGGGCTGGCGGCCGTGGCGACCGATGATGGGGTGGCGGCCACGACGGCCACCTCCAGCCTTCGGGCTGCGATGGCGGAGTGGGTGATGGCTGGCAGTGGGGTGGTGGCCACGACTGCCACCTCCCGCCTTCGGGCCGCGGTGGCAGAGCGGGCGATGATCCTGGCTTTCGATGGTGGTCTGGCGGCAATGGAGGCTGACAATAGCTGTCGACGGGCAACGGCGGCGAAGTTGTGGTGGGTGTTTCGTGCACACCCAACATGGACGCCACGGGCACTACACTACGCCGGGGACTGCGCCGCCGCCGTGGTATAGCCTCCCAGCTGGAGCTATTCTCTAATGACGGCGGAGTGGCTGAGCGACAACGACGAACTGATGCCATTGGGGATTGTAGGAAAAGTAGACGAGATAAGCTACAGGGAGCGAGGGGAAACGCAATGTAGGACTCACCGGCCATGAGGGTTAATATAGCAAGCTGGTAAGCATTGGGATTTTGGGGGATTTCACCGATTCAGGCAGGAAGCTTGCACGGGAACATCCGAGGTTGCGCGGGAACAGACTCACCGACGATTCATTGGTGCCACTGTTTGGCCAAAAGAATGCCCCCGCGCGCAGCGCAAGCTTGCACTGTAAGCCGTCTGCGGCAGCGGGGTGACAAGACATGTGAGAGGAGGACGAAAGGACACGTACACATACGGTTAATACAAAAAAACATTAGCGATTTAATTACCTACTATACCCCCGTCCTGGTTTTTAAGTAGGATTTTACTAATAAAATACGAATGCATGTCGCCAAAAATTATAACGTTGGATTCGTATTTGAACATAGTTTCCTGTTATACAATTTTTGTATCAGGCATTAACACTTTCTTGGTTAAATTTAAGGTTATATATCAGCAAGCATTTGCACGCAACACACATGGCTTATTCCATCACAAACATCTCAGATGGATCAACTATATGCCACGTATCACACACGCAACTGTAATATGATTCGTGCTTGATGTCCCCGACATCGCTTGCACAGTTCATCTTATTTGCCACGTATCACTGTGTCAGCCTCTGCTCGCATCCCTCGGCAAGCTCTTCTCACCGTTAGGCACTGCGGCATGCTCTGCTCGCGTCCGTCGATACGCTTGGCTTGTGGACAGGTTTTCCTTGCGTGTTCAACCACTATATATATATAACACGTCACCCTGGGTGAGGATTAGTTATTCTTCACCCCCCTCTATTTTTCCATAAATGCACCGTAATTTTACGTTTCGTAAGTTTGTCTTATTTCCGACGCAAAAAGGGACCGTAAAAAAATATAATCGCCGTAAAAAATATTTTATGCTATGTAAAATTACAAACGTAAAAACATAGTCTAGAATACACATAAACTCCAAATTTTCTTGTCTTATGGCCTATATTTTTATTTTCTTATGTCAAATTTTACGTAGTGAATCAATAGGAATGTAACTATTTAAATTCAAAACGTAATTTAATTATGAAATGATCGTAAGATTACCTCAGATGAAGAATAACTTATTCTGCACGCTGGATGATGAATAGTATATATATATAGCCGGTCTATTCTGTTAATATTAGCAGAATAACTATTCTGATAACACTTCCGCACTACACGTTCAATGCAAGTGCACGTCATTGTTTGAACCAAGTGTGCTCCAGTACTCATGTGAGTGAACTTCGTGTCGGAAAAAACTACATGCAGTGTTTTTTGGTACTGTTTTCGCTCTAGTTTTTTAATCGTTTATCAGAATGAGGCTTATAATATACCGATGGAAAGCTATGGATTAGGCGCAACTTCTCCATATTGAACATTTTTCGAGATTCCCCACGGTTTAAGAGCAGTTTTAAAAACGGTGCGGCGGACAACGAGTGGCAGCGAGCGTTTTTTCCCGTTTTTTTCTAAACCACTAGTCGGAATGAAGCAAATGATACACCGTTGGAAAGATATCGTCGAGGCGCATATTTTTCATATCTACTATTTTCTCTAATTCATTCCGGTTTAAGAGCAGTTTCAAATTTACTAAATCACGGAATTCTGTTTTTCAAATTTTTTGAAATTTTTGGTACTGTTTTCGCTTCAGTTTTCCAACCATTTGTCGAAATGAGGCATATGATACGTCGTTGGAAAGCTACAGACGAGGCACAACTTTCATATGTTGAATTGTTTTTGAGATTGCTTACGGTTTTTAGTTAAGCTTGAAAATCATGCGGTTGACGACAAGAGACAGCGGCCGTTTTTCGCGAATTCTTTACAAACTACTAGTCAAAATGATTCAAATTATACGCTCTTGGAAAGATATCGATGAGGTGAAACTTTTTCATGTAGAACACTCTCTCCGATTCCTTACGGTTTATGAGCAATTTTGATTTTAACAAAATGCGGACACTATTTTTTCGCGACACCAAAATCGTCTTATGTAATGCATGAGACAGAAAACTGCACTTCTTTAGACTAAATACTGCATTTCATCAGACAAACAAGTGCACTGCATGATTTTCTTTTTTGTGGGACGTAAATTTTCCTAAACGAGGTGGAGTGCACTTCATGTCGAGTGTTGGTGAACCGCAAGACTATGAAAAGTGAACCTCGAGACTACCGTAAACGAGCCGTACTGCATCAGACAGAAAACCACACTTATTTAGACTAAAAAATCGCACTTCATTGTACAGACAAGTGCACTGCATGATTTCTTTTTTGTGGGACATAAATTTTCCCAAACGAGGTGGAGTGCACTTCATGTCGAGTGTTGGTGAACCGCAAGACTATGAAAAGTGAACCTCGAGACTACCGCAAACGGGCCGTACTACATCAGACACAAAACCACACTTATTTAGACTAAAAACCGCACTTCATTGGACAGACAAGTGCACTGCATGATTTCTTTTTTGTGGACATAAATTTTCCCAAACGAGGTGGAGTGCACTTCATGTCGAGTGTTGGTGAACCACAAGACTATTAAAAGTGAACCTAGAGACTACCGTAAACGGGCCGCGACACTACCGAAAGTGAACCGCTTGAGTTTTTTTCCAAACTTCATATTTTCTACGAGCGTAGACCGAACAAGTGGACCGTATGGATTGAGCGAGTGAACCGCACTGCATCAAGAAGTGAACCACATTAATTTTTCGGCCCTTCACGCTTCCCACTGGGACACGATGGAACAAAAAGTTTTAGGACTTACACCCATTTTTTGTACCTCACCCACGCACTGCACTTCAAATCTGAACACGCAAAGAAGAATCTGAACCTCCGTGGTCTTCGGCCCGTACTACTTTTGTCATGTTTTTTCAACAGGCGCGACTCCCACCGGCCGTCTCCCAAGGTGCCACCAACAGGCGCGGCTCCCTCTCACCTCGCTCCACCAATTCTCCCTTTCCTCTCCAGTCCCCACCTACAAAACCATGCATGTTGTGCGCTACTCCTCTACTAGCCTGTAACATCCACAACAAATCATGCGCACTACCGCTACGTATCTTCCAGTAGTGTGCAAACAAGAGTTGGCTCTGGATTGCAATTCGTGAGATAAAAATACCATGATTTGTCCATCATCTCCTCCTAGAATAGAAAAGACACTACTCTGAGATTTCCGCGAACAAATTTATATTATTGTATTACAATAGCAGTACGTTTTCCCCATAGCTACTGAAATCAGAACATAGATGGTCTGTTTATTTGACACAAGATTAAGCCTTCAGATTCATAATGCAAACTCCATGTAGGTGTTGGGCAAACTGGGGCTGGTTGAGACAACTGCTTCATTCTTTCAGTGATGATGGCTGTCCAGAAGAAACTATCCGACCTCGCGTTGTTAGCTCGCTCCACGTAGTCTTGATGAGAGTCATACTTTGCCCCTGCAATTGATGAGATATATTGCAATCAAGTAAGCTCTCCAGTGCCAAAAGGAGTAAATGCCAAAATGTATTAGCTTCCTGGTTGGTTTATATATCTACAACAAATGCTTTGAAGCAGGAAGAATTGATCCAATGGCCAAAGCATCATTGCATGATCAAGTTGGATTGTAACTCATACTCCTACCGATGACCAAGACGACCTGCGTTAGGGAGCAACTTGCACTACGTAGTTAGGACCAACATAGAGAGGAGCAGAGAGCAACTTGCACTCGCTCCCCAAGCCTCCTGCAGCTAACGCAGGCGACGTGGTCGATGGCCTCCAATTGCGACCACAAGAGCTAGGAGATGGGATCCCCAATTGACGTTCGGCGGCTGGACCTTGCACGCACGTGCCCGAGTGGAGCAACTCCTCCTCTGGCTCAGGTGACGCCCCCATGCAGTTCAGCGACCATAGACATGCAACTTGGAGGCATGCTTGAAGCGGTCTAGTGGTAGCTGAACTTCATTGGGGCAGCAACAAAGCTGCACTATGGCGGCGCCGTCGTGGGGCGGGGCCGTGGCCGTCGAGGCCGGCAATTGCGGGGCAGCCCGGCCGGATCCGTATGCACTGGTGCGGGGGAGGCAGCTCATCCGCTCTCCAGTGCGGATTCGGTGCCCGACGGATTGGGCTGAGGCGGCGCGATGGATGGGGTGGGGCACATGGCGGGGCAGTGGCCATGGCTGCAGCGAGGAGGGGCTGGGGCCGTCGCTGGGCGGCGCTGCAGGTCAGAGGCGCGCGGGGGAGATGCGGGGCGGTGCCGGACAAGAGGAGTAGAAGGCGGGGTGGCTCTAGACGGGAGGAGGACGAGGCGGGGCAGCGCCGGACGGGGGGAGTAGGAGGCGGGGCGGCTCCGGATGGGAGGAGGAGGCGGGGAGACACCAGGTGGGAGGAGGAGGAGGATGGGCGGCGCCAGACAGGAGGTGTAGGAGGCGGGGCAGCGCCAGACGGGAGGAGGAGGAGGCGGGGAGACGTCGGTGTAGGATCGAAAGTATGTCTAGAGGGGGGGGGTGATTAGACTACTTGACCAAATAAAAATCTAGCATTTTCCCAATGTTAATTCTTGGCAGATTTTAGCAACTTAGCACAAGTCAAGCAATGAACCTACACATGCAATTCTAAGAGTATAGCAGCGAAAAGTAAAACGATTGCATATGAAGGTAAAGGGAGGAGTTTGGAGGGAGCAAACACAATGTAGACACGGAGATTTTTGGCGTGGTTCTGATAGGTGGTGCTATCGTACATCCACGTTGATGGAGACTACAACCCACGAAGGGTAACGGTTGCGCGACTCCACGGAGGGCTCCACCCACAAAGGGTCCATGAAGAAGCAACCTTGTCTATCCCACCATGGTTGTCGCCCACGAAGGACTTGCCTCAGTAGGGTAGATCTTCACGAAGTAGGCGATCTCCTTACCCTTACAAACTCCTTGGTTCAACTCCACAATCTTGACAGAGACTCCCAAGTGACACCTAACCAATCTAGGAGACACCACTCTCCAAGAGGTAACAAATGGTGTGTTGATGATGAACTCCTTGCCCTTGTGCTTCAAATGATAGTCTCCCCAACACTCAACTCTCTCTCATAGGATAGGATTTGGTTGAAAGATGATTTGAGTGGAAAGCAACTTGCGAAAGGCTAGAGATCAAGATTTATGTGGTTGGAATGGAATATCTTGACCTCAACACAAGTGTAGGTGGTTCTCTCTCAGAAAATGTATGTTGTAATTGTAGGCATGTTCTGATGGCTCTCTCCTCGAATGAAGAGTGGGTGGAGGGTTATATATAGCCTCCACACAAAATCTAACCGTTACACACAATTTACCAAACTTGGTGGGACCGAATCGTGAAACTCGGCCAGACCAATTTAGTTCGTAATGTGACCGTTAGGATTTTCGGTGGGACCGACATGTCAACTCGGTGAGACCGATTTCATTAGGGTTAGGGCATAACGTAATCTCGGTGAGACCGATTACGCAAACTCGGTGGGACCAATTTTGGTAATAGACACACAGAGAGTTGGTCAGGCGAACTCGGTGGGACCAATTCGCTCATCTCGGTTGTACCGAAACGTTACGAAAGGGAAACAGAGAGTTTGCATTGCAATCTCGATGGGACCGATCGCTCATCTCGGTTTGACCGAAACGTTACAAAGGGAAACAGAGAGATGACAATCCTATCTCGGTGAGACCGAAATCCCTATAGGTAAGACCGAAAAGAATAGGGTTTCTGGCAATGGCTATGTCAACTGAACTTGGTGGCGCCAGATAGACAGATTCGGTGGGGCCGAGTTTGACTTTTGGTTTGGGACATATGTAGATGTGAGAAAGTAGTTGAGGGTTTTTGGAGCATATCACTAAGCACTTGATAGTATTGGCTTTTGCTATGGTCTCAATGTGATCTTGGATCACTTAAAATGAAAAAATGTAGAGTCCTGAGCTTTGAGCTTGAGCCAATCCTTTGTCCTTAGCATTTTGAGGGGTCCACAATACTCATCCATGCCACGCCAATCATTGAGCTTTCCTGAAATGTTTATCTTGAAGTAGCATTAGCTCAATGTGCTATATGTTGTTAGGAATTACCAAAACTACCCACGGATAGTTGCACTTTCAATCTCCCCCTTTTTGGTAATTGATGACAACATATAGATCAAAGCTTAGACAAAAGATAATAAGATTGAAAAACATCGTCGCTTTGACAAGTATGTGATAAGCAAGAGCTCCCCCTAAATTTGTGCATTATTTTAAAATTTGCTTTTGAATGCAAATGCACAATCGATTAGGATCATGGGTTACTCTTCCATGTCACATACATCTTGGTGGAGCGCTCAAAATGATAGAAGTTAAAAACATGCACTCAGGGATATAAGAGATAATATCATCCAACAAGCATTAAGGGTAGCATATGATCAAACACATGATCAAACAAGTATCTCACAAGGACATAAAGTATCTCACACGAGTACGCAATAAAGTAGTTCAACCAAAATAGCAAGAGAGATAAAAAGCAACACTCTCTCTCGAAGCCTATGATCTATACATTTTTCTCCCCCTTTGGCAACAAGTTACCAAAAAGTTTGAAAATGCATAGTGCTATACCTCTCTCAGGCTTGATCTTCGGGAGGTGGTGTAGAGAGAACTCCATGGACAAAGGCTTCCGATGAAGTAGTTGGAGCTGATGGAGTGGGTGCTGGAGGAGGCACTGGAGCTGTAGCTGCTGGTACTAACACTGAAGCTGTAGTATCTGAGACTGGCACAGCAGCAGACCTTGGACCTCGTGGCACGCGCTTGAAAGCATTAGTGGTTGCTTTTCCTGTCCTCTCCTCTGCTTCCTCCTGAAGCTGCTCAACTGCAGTCTGAATCTCAGTCACTTTGACATCAAGATCATAGAATTTTTGCTCAGTGATCCTCTCTAAGCTGTCATGGTTTTGAGTCAGGGTGGCCAAGCCCTTCTCAATCCTCAAGGTGGATTGGATAAGATATCCAAGCTTATCTTGCTTGGTCTTCAAGAATACTTGAGATGCCTCTTCAACAGTTGGCATCTTTGCAGCTTTCTCTACCCTTGCCTTCTCTCTCTTCTCATCTTCTTGAGCTGATGATGGTTCATTTTCATTCATGACAATAGTGTTGTCTTTAAATTCAGGGTAGATGGGCAGGTGCTCCTTATCCAATAGATATTTGCCTGTGCCCATCTTGGAGTTGATGAGCTCCTGAATTTGTGGGGCATACCCACAACTTCTCTTCTGATCATCTGTTATCCTTTTGACTGTCTCCACAATCAGACTCATGACTTTGAACTTTTGAGGCACATCAAACAAATGGATCAAATTGATAGCATGTCCTCTGATCATCTTGTGATCACCTGACTTGGGTAGCAATGTGTGCCTTTGGATCAGACGAGACAACAAGAAGTGGATAGATCCAAACTTATGAGTATCCAATGCATCATATGGGATCTCTCTGTACATGTTGGCCATAGAGTTATGATCTTTCTTCTTTTCAGCATAAACAACCAAGTCATCCTTACTTTCTTCTGGGGCATTGATCAGCTGAACCCATTCTTCAATAGTAGATTGGTACCTTGTACCTTCAGACATCCAAAATGATCTTCCCATTTTGGTAAAAGTGGGCAGTGGAGTAAAACTGCATGATCAGCTCATCATTCCACTTGGTGAGCTTCTGGGCAACAAATTTATCAACTCCACATGCTTTGAAGCTGTCATATACACATGGATAGTGATCTTCATTCTCGTTGATGTACTCCCAGTCACCCCATCTCATGTCACACACTATGGGCTTCTTGTCAAGCAGAATTGTCTCACAGAAGTCTTGTTGTTCCTTAGTATGAAACCTCTAATCCACAACAGTTCTCCTCCTGACCGCATATGGATTAGACTGTCTCCATAATCTCAGTCCTGAATCCTTCCTAATTTTCATGTTTTCTGCAACATGATGTGCATCATTATGGTCAGGGATCTTGGGCTTGAGCTTTCTCAAAACAAGTGAGTCATCTTCCTCTTCTTCACCAGCTTCAGGCACTGGGGCCTTGTTCTTTTCCTCACCTGGTATACTCCTGGTGTTCCTCTTGGGTTTTGGGAGTTTTTGAGAAGCAGCTTTGGGATCAGATTTGGGCTTAGGTGGAGCAGCCCCTGACTTGATTGCATCTCCCATAAGCTTCTGAGCTTTGGGTGCTGGTGCAGCATCCTCTTCATCTTAACATATCATTATGGATGATCTAACAAGCACTCTAGCAGTGGTCGTCTTGACCCTTTACTTCCTTTTCTTCCCTTCTCCAACTGCCTCTTCAGTTGGCTTGGAGTTTTCAGCAGTGGATGCTCTGGCCTTAGACATAGGAACTCTCTTTGTTGGTGCCTTCTTATGCATCCCTGGCTTAACTGTAGCAGTTGTGCCATACTCCTTTTTCAGCACCTTTTTCCTTGAAGTGGCATCATCCTCAATGGCCACATAATCCTCATCCTCAAATTCTGAGGTTTTCTTCTTCCTAGATCTGGTTGCTGCCTTAGGTAAGTTGCTTGCAGTGCTCCTGCTTCCATCATTAGAAAACCTGGAGGGACTACTGCCCTCACTTATCTGAGCCTGCTCTTCAGACTTGTTCTGGCTATCACTTTGATCAGATATCTTAGAGGCAAACTGTCAGCAGACCCTGTGAATAGGTTGTAGATGAGGTAGAGTTGATGAGCATCACAAAGTACACAGGTTTTGCAAAATAATTGAGTCAAAAAGCTTAGTTTTAGTTCTCTACAGAAGTGATCTCGGAGCTACCGAATTGACAAACTCGGTGATACCGAAGCAACACTTGGAACCTAAACTAGTGAACTCGGTAGGGCCGAGTCACCGTTCAGTGGCACCGAGATTGCTAGGGTTTCACAGAATTTGAACTCGGTCACACTGATTTGCACGTTTCGGTCAGACCGAAAAGCACATGTGCAATGGCCAAGGCCGAATGAGACCGATTTCTACAGTTCGGTCGGTCCGAGATGACTTCTGCGGAGAGCTAACCCTAAAATTTTCAAATCAATCTAGACCTAAGGAAGTTTTAGCTGGATGGATAAATCTCAATCGTCGCAAGAAACATGGCATTGTCCTTGTGCTAGGAATCGGAGTGAAAAAGACATCACAAGGGGTCGAACACTTACCCTAGAGCGGCGAGTGTTCGCTACAGCGGCAACGGCGGAGTAGATTGTCGTTGACGGTGGCGGAGACCGGTGGCAGGAGGTCGCTGGCGGCGAGAGGACGATCCGGAGACCCGAAGAGGCAGAGCAGGTTATGCACGGGTGAAGGTTTTCGGAAAAATTTCCAAAATTTGACCCGTCAGTATATATAACCTGACCCTGTCGGTGTGACCGAGTGGAACAACTCAGTGGCACCGAGATGTAGAACTGCAAGCGGTTACTGCAACTCGGTGTGACTGAAACGTTCTAATCGGTTGCACCGAGATTGAAAACCTAGATCAACTTAGTGATCTCGGTGTGACCGAAATGGATGACTCGGTCATACCAAAATGCACAAAGAGGTTTTGGAAGTTTAAGCCTATGACGAATCGGGGACTCCGAGTGCTCCTCACATAGAGTGGTTCTAATCTGACTTGATCAAACTTTGTGATGTAGCATGAATAGAGTTTGAGACGAGGAAAGCATAGATAGCTAGAGGGAGTTCTTAGGCATTCTTGTCCATCCATTTGGAAAAAGAGAAAAAGCCAAACAATCAAAGCAACAAATGGATGTCCTCGAATGAGTAAAATATGCATCCAACATGCTCACACAATAAGATGGCAAATGAAATGTGTGGCAAAGCATGCACAACCACTCTAGCATCTATAAAGCAATTTGGCGATGCCAAAGGTCATCTATATATGAGTATATTGACTTAGGAGTCAAATGAGAACATTTGATCGTAGGTCATACTCATCGTTTAAGCACAAGTGGGGTTGCCACTTTTACATAAAGCATTGTTGTGTTCACACCATTAGAGTTGCTTTAGCTCAATTGATTGGAGTAAAGCTCCCCCTAAGTGTGATATCCCCCCTAAGAGGGATGAACTAACCTTGGGTTTTGTCGATGATGACTTCATGTAGGTGTTGAAGATGTAGATGCTCAATGTTGATGTAGATCTTTTGGAGCAATCCTTTGGAGTGAGTTGCACTTTCAATACCTACACGGGTTAGTCCCACAAGGAACAAACAAGGATATCCATAGACATAGAGTGATGTTCACATAGGATGATGTCCATGAAAGCATTAGGTTACCTTGTCCCAAGTCTTACGAACAAGAGGGTTTGTGACTCCTTGAACTAGTGAAAGATATGGAAGTTGTTTGCACTTGTCCTCAACAAAATGATATGAGTGAAGTATGTTGGCGGAGTCACCCTCAAGAACTCTCTAGTTCTTCTCCTTTGGGATCCACACCATCTTGATGGGAATCCTTGGAGTTGTAGTCGTACTTGATGAAGTAGAACTTGATGTAGTCTTGGGAACCCACTTGACCAAGTCCTTACGTGCTTCTTCAAATGCACCAATCTCCTCTTGAAGCATGTCCTTGCCTTTTAGCTTGTGGTCTTGTGGTGGAAGATCATCTTGAGCTTGTGTTCCTTGGAAAGAAGTAGGATCATACTTCTCTTGTTGAGTTCTAATACGCAATCGTACACCAATGGTGCTTCTACTCTTACAACAATGTCCAATACCCAGAAGTTCAACAATACCTAACAAAGCAGTAAACACAACAAACAAACTAAAATTTACATACTAAATATAAAAATAATCTACACCAGAGGGGCTACTACATATAACATGAATGTCCAGAAGTTCAATAATATATAACAAAGCAGTAAAACAAAATGTGCATAACAGAAGTTCAACCAAATTTCATTATAAACAAACAATAATTAAAACCAGAAGTTCAACTATGTGAACCAAGCAAGTAGCACATAAAAAAGATGTAGCATGAACACATACACTATTTCACAGGCAAATTTAAATATCAATACCATGAAAATGATAACAAAAAAACAAAGATATGCACTATAAATATGAAACATTTGGGAAGTCCAACAACACTTGGTGACATAGTTCACCAGCAATTCATCAACTAAAAATTAAGCAACACTTCACTAACTAAGACTAAGGGTAAAATGCATACACATGACCATTGTTAGAAGTTCAGACTTTTAAGAAAGGGTAGTCCAACAAGACAACTAAGTGAAGATATGGGTAGACATATATAAGAAAAACTGCTATTTAAAATACAAGATCCAACCACAATAAAATACCCGGAGAAGGTTTTGAAGCCATGATAACATAACACCTTGTTGAATGGATCTCCAAACCTTAGAACAACCTACTAAAACAGGGGATAGATTGCATATAGTTAGCAGGTAGAAAAATCATACAACAAATGCAAAAACAACTAAATGAAACCCTAGGATGAAGCAACTAGAAAATATCAACAAGTATGAAAACATGAACAGTAGCACATATAGGCGGACACAAACAAAAAAAGAATCCAGAAACTAACTAGCATGTGACAGACACAATCTAGACTTCGAAATCAACAATACTAAGACAATTAGATACATCAGATTCAGAATCAACCATCACACCACACCCTCTCTTACATGCATTTGAATTCTGAAATCACCAAAGGGGAAATGAAATCAACTCAACTCTGAAGGGAGAAATAGCACACACAAGCATCTCATAGACAAATCTGACCACGGGGGAATGGAATCCACCCACCACACGCACAAGAACCCTACCTATTCTCCCACCAAACCATCAGAAGAAGGGGATAGGACGCGGACGCGAGAGCACACAGGAGGCGGACTCGGCAAATCTGGCGAAACTAAAAGCAAGCATTGGGGGGGGGCAGCATTTCTACCTCTCGAAACAACCCTCGCACACACGAATCCGCAGCGGTTCTTCCACTCCCCACAACGCCACGCGCACCTTGCAACCGCGCAGGCTGTTGCCGCCCTCGCTTTAGAGCAGAAGAGAGCGGGCTGGGCGAGGGAGAGTGGGGCGTGGGGGAGAAATAGGAGCGGGGGCGTGCGCCGGTTACTCCAGCATGAGGGAAGGCGACAGGGGAGGAGAAATCGGGGGGAGTTGGAGGCGACGAAGGCAACGGAGCGACGGAGAGGGGGGAGAGAGCGAGCGACAGGGGGGGAGGGGTTTTCTGACAGGTGGTGGCGAGCGAGATGCTCAGTTAATGCCTCTCTGTCGTGGGAATTGCAATGCCGGTGAATTTATAGTTTTACCCCCCAATAGCTAAAATAGTAAACACATGTATAGATAAATGAATGCACCATTTGAATGCATCTATTATAAATGAGATAAGATCACACAACAGCACTATTGATATCCTTAAAAACCAAAAATTGATGGCAAATACACTACCAAGGGAAGGAAAATACATACACAAAATATGCACCTAAAAAACAAGAGAAAGAAGTTCAACAAATAAAGAACAGAAGTTCAAGTACTCTAATAAAAGAAGTAAAGGCATATGAATAAATAAACCATAAGAAACAAAAAGAAGTTCAAGTACAAAAACAAATGAAGTTCATATCTAACTAAAACACGCACCCTAAACCCTAAAAAACCTAAGATAGATAGTGGGGTCACGGATGTGACGGACTCGCCTCCGCATGCAACGACGTGCCACGCCGTGTCGTCGCCTGCTCCGGCTCGTTCCTGTCTCGGGCTCGCAGGGGAAGGGGAGGGGGGAGGGACACCCTCCCCCTGCTCGGCCTCGATCTACCGCATTGCTGCGCGCTAGGTTTTGACAGGACGCAATGCGGTTATTCTGTTTCCACCCCCACCGCACGCACCCCAGAGCCACACCCCCAAGATAGATAGTGGGGTCACGGTTGTGACAGACTCGCCTTCGCATGCGATGACATGGCACGCCACGTCGTCGCCTGCTCTAGCTCGTTCCTGTCTGGGCCTCGCAGGGGGGGAGGGGGGGTTGGGATCCCCCTCCCCCCTGCTCGGCCTCGTGCTACCGCATTGCTGCGCGCTAGGTTTTGACAGGACGCAATGCGGTTATTCTGTTTCCACCCCCACTGCAGGCACCCCAGAGCCACACCACTAAGATAGATAGTGGGGTCACGGATGCAACGGACTCGCCTCCGCATGCGATGACGCGGCACGCCGCGTCGTCGCCTACTCCGGCTCGTTCCTATCTCGGCCTTGCAGGGGGAGGGGAGGGGGTCAGGACCCCCTCCCCCCTACTCGGCCTCGCGCTACCGCATTGCTGCGCGCTAGGTTTTGAGAGGATGCAATGCGGTTATTCTGTTTCCACCCCACCGCACACACCCCAGAGCCACACCCCTAAGATAGTGGGGTCACGGATGTGAGAGACTCACCTCCGCATGCAATGACGCGGCACGTGGCGTCGTCACCTGCTCCAGCTCGTTCCTGTCTCGGCCTCGCAGGTGGAGGGGAGGGGGAGTTCCTCCCCCCTGCTCGGCCTCGCGCTACCGCATTTGTCAATATGCGCAATGGCGATTTCAATGTCTACAAATATTTAAATCCAAAAATAACAAACAAATTTACAAATAAGAAGTACAAGTAGTGAAGATATAGAAGTTCAACGTTTTGTAAAACCTCAAATTAACATGTTAAAAACGATTGTCACACAAAAGTTCAGGATAGTTATTCAGTGAAGACCAACAACTATTATAAGTACAAAAACATACTAGAAAAAATAAAAAAAATACGCATATCCCTCGGCCAATTCCAGGGTGCTCATGGGACTAAGTCAAAAAAAATCCAAACTAATGCAAAGAATGAAAAAAAACATAAAAAAGAAAGAAATACGGAGGACTTGCTGCATTACTTTGCAAAGAAGGAAAAGGCTAAAGTTCACGTATGAACAACATAGAAGTCTAGCTTCTACAATGACCCTTAGATGATCTGGAAAAAGTGCATGCATACTTGGGCTAATCCCATGATTGCTCACGAGACAAAAGTATAAAAAGAGCATCCGAAGAATTAAAATTACAAAGAAAACCAAACAAAGAAAAGATAGAGCACCATGCACCTTCGCCTTGCAAATGTGGAATGCAATCTGGAAAACCAGAAGTTCAACCATCAATAAAAACAATGCAAGAATGAAAAATGACAGAAAAAAGGAAAGAAATACAAAGGACTTGCTGCATTACCTTGCAACAAAAGAAAAGAAGAAGTTCAGGTATGACACGCAAAAGTCCAGCACAGAAACCCGGCCATACCCACTTGATCGACCTGATCCTCCCCCGATCCCGATCCCGAGCCGCCCTAGCCCCAACTGGATCCAAAGAAGGAAAAGCAGAAGTTCAGGTATGACAAAGCAGAAGTCCAGCTTGTACAACGACCATTAGATGATCTAAAAATAATGAACATACGGATTCTTCTGAAGCATAAAATCATCTGCACAAGATTACAACATGTCCACACCCCCTTTGGAAATGATCTGGCAACTCCCTTTCGACAACTAAAATGACCAGAGGGCAAATTTCAAAACCGAAAAAATAACCTGTCCAAAAACCCACGGGAGTGCCAACATCAAATCACTAGAAATCAAACCATAGGGACCCTCCTGATTAAAATTTATGGCTTAGTAAGACTTGAATTTCACTAAAGTACGCAAATCAGCCAGCAAACTTTAAGTAAAAATGAGAAATCAACAGAAGCGCAGGCTACATCTCGGGCGAATGAAGAACACGAGCGATTTCAAATTTATTTGAAATAACAAGAATTTGTGCTCCAATCTCGTACCAAAACCTAATCCCATCGTGCCAGAGCTTCGACAACATCCAGAACATGCATTAAACTTGTAACAGACACAAGTTCATCATGACCCCGAGAGCAAATCTGCCAACGTGCTAGATTCCAAATCAAAACAAGCATTTCGATTCCCAAAAACGTGTCCACATTACACTTACATCACAAACAACACGAATGATCAGAAAAACTCGCGGTAGAAGGCACGGTTGCAAAGATAGCACGAAGGTCGGGTTTGTACGAAGGGAAGTTCAGGCGCGTTACACAGGCAGTTTAGGTTGTGATCAGAATATTATTCTGATCCTGTGATCAGAACAGTGTTTATGTATAACACCCTTAAGACCCTTATGATAACACCCTTAAGACCCTTATTCTGCTAACACCTAACCTTATTCTGCTAACACCCCACGTCCGCTGTAGCTACAAACTAACCACCGAACTACGTCTGTTAAAAAAACCACTCACCTTATCCTGTTCAAGCACCAACTCCCCTCCCTCCCCGTGCCCCTCCACTCCCCATGGCAACCACCTCCTACTCCACCACCGCACAACCTCCACCTCCCACCCCGCCTCCTCCTCCTCTCGCCTGGCGCCGCCCCACCTCATCCTCCTCCCGCCCGACTGAAAGTGCAACTATCCCTGGGTGGTTTTGGTAATTCCTAACAACATATAGCTCACTGAGCTAATGCTACTTCGAGATAAACATTTCAGGAAAGCTCAATGATTGGCATGGCATGGATGAGAAATGTGGACCCCTCAAAATGCTAAGGACGAAGGATTGGCTCAAGCTCAAAGCTCAGGACTCTACATTTTTTCATTTTAAGTGATCCAAGATCACATTGAGTTCATAGGAAAAGCCAATACTATCAAGAGGGGGTGAGGTGTTGCTTAATGAGTTTCTTGCTCAAAGTGCTTAGTGATATGCTCCAAAAACCCTCAACTACTTTCTGACATCCACATATGTCCCAAACCAAAAGTCAAATTCGACCCCATCGAATCTGTCTATCCGGCGCCCCCGAGTTCAGTTGACATAGCCACTGCCAGAAACCCTAGTCTTTTCGGTCTTACCGATAGGGATCTCGGTCTCACCGAGATGGGATTGTAATCTCTTTGTTTCCCTTCGCAACATTTTGGTCAAACCGAGATGAGCGATCAGTCCCGCCGATATTGCAATGCAAACTCTCTGTTTCCCTTTCATAACGTTTCGGTACAACCGATATGAGCGAATCGGTCCCACCGAGTTTGCCTGACCAACTCTATGTTTGTCTATTACCAAAATCGGTCCCACCGAGTTTGCGTAATCGGTCTCGCCGAGATTATGTTATGCCCTAACCCTAACGAAATCGTTCTCACCGAGATTACGTTATGCCCTAACCCTAATGAAATCGGTCTCACCGAGTTGACCTGTTAGTATCCTAACGGTCACATTATGAACTTAATTGGTCTGACCGAGTTTCACGATTCGGTCCCACCGAGTTTGGTAAATTGTGTGTAACGGTTAGATTTTGTGTGGAGGCTATATATACCCCTCCACCCACTCTTCATTCGAGGAGAGAGCCATCAGAACATGCCTACACTTCCAACATACATTTTCTGAGAGAGAACCACCTACACATGTGTTGAGGTCAAGATATTCCATTCCAACCACATAAGTCTTGATCTCTAGCCTTTCCCAAGTTGCTTTCCACTCAAATCATCTTTCAACCAAATCCTATCATATGAGAGAGAGTTGATTGTTGGGGAGACTATCATTTGAAGCACAAGAGCAAGGAGTTCATCATCAACACACCATTTGTTACCTCTTGGAGAGTGGTGTCTCCTAGATTGGTTAGGTGTCACTTGGGAGCCTCTGTCAGGATTGTGGAGTTGAACCAAGGAGTTTGTAAGGGCAAGGAGATCGTCTACTTCGTGAAGATCTACCCTAGTGAGGCAAGTCCTTCGTGGGCGACGACCATGGTGGGATAGATAAGGTTGCTTCTTCGTGGACCCTTCGTGGGTGGAGCCCTCCGTGGACTCGCGCAACCATTACCCTTCATGGGTTGAAGTCTCCATCAACGTGGATGTATGATAGCACCACCTATCGGAACCACACCAAAAATCTCCATGTCTACATTGTGTTTGCTCCTTCCAAACTCCTCCCTTTACCTTCATATGCAATTGTTTTACTTTCCGCTGCTATACTCTTAGAATTGCATGTGTAGGTTGATTGCTTGACTTGTGCTAAGTTGCTAAAATCTGCCAAGAATTAAAATTGGGAAAAGGCTTGATTTTTATTTGGTCAAGTAGTCTAATCACCCCCCTCTAGACATACTTTCGATCCTACAAGTGGTATCAAAGCTATGGTCTCCATTTGCTTTGATCTCCATAGCTTTTGGTGGTCGTAGCCTTGGTTTCACAACCTAGGAGAGTATGGCGTCTAGCGAAGAAAATTACCACCGTAGAGGTCCTTACTTTGATGGTACTAATTTTGCTAGTTGGAAGCATAAGATGAAAATGCATATTCTTGGACATAACCCCGCCGTTTGAGCTATTTGTGTGTATTGGCTTGCAAGGTGAATTCTTTGACGGGAGAGAACCGAACCGTGAAGCTACCGCGGAACAGTTGAAGATGCTGCAATACAATGCTCAAGCTTGTGATATTCTCTTCACCGGATTGTGCCCCGAAGAATTCAACAAAATCAACCGTCTTGAGAATGCAAAGGAAATTTGGGATACTTTGATTGATATGCATGAAGTTACCGACTCCGTCAAGGAATCCAAATTGGATGTGCTTCAAAGTCAACTTGACAAGTTCAAAATGAAGGATGGTGAAGGTGTCGCTGAAATGTACTCTAGGCTTGCTCTCTTTACAAATGAGATTGCCGGCTTAGGAAGTGAAGAGATGATCGATAGATCCATCATCAAGAAGATCCTAAGAGCCTTGGATTGAAAATATGATACCGTGTGCACATTGATCCAAATGATTCCCAACTACAAAGATCTCAAGCCAACGGAAGTCATTGGAAGAATTGTTGCTCATGAGATGTCACTCAAGGATAAGGAAGAACTCCACAACAAGTCAAGTGGTGCCTACAAAGCTTCATGTGATGCCCCCACATCATCAAATGAGAAGCAAACCTTCAATGAAGAATTGAGCCTAATGGTGAAGAACTTGAACAAGTTCTACAAGAGTAGAAGCAAGGAAAGAAGTGCCAAGTCAAGGTCCTACAATGAAAAAAGATCTTCTTGTCGTGAGCGTAACTGCTAAAATTGTGGAAGACCCAGACACTATTCAAATGAGTGTACGGTTCCTTACAAAAGAAGAGAAGATTCTCCCAAAAGAAGAAGTAGGAGAGAAGAATCACCGCCAAGAGAGAGAAGGAGTAGAGATGATCGTTATGAACGAAGATCCTCTCAGAGAAGCAAGGATTCGAAGAGAAAGGACAAATCATCAAAGAGCTACACAAAAAGAAGACATCAAGCTCATGTTGGTGAATGGGTATCCGGCTCCGACTCTGACAATCACTCTGAAAGAAGCTATCACTTCTACTCCGAATATACTCAAGATGAAGGTGTTGCCGGTCTAGCACTTGTGTCAACCGACTCCCATGACATATTTGACTCACCCAATGAAGGAATTGGAAGATGCTTCATGGATAAAGGTCCAAAGGTAACACACCCCGAGTATGTTGCTTTCAATAGTGATGAAGATGATTTGCTAGGAGATGATGATTTACTTGTTGACAACTCTAGTTATGAAAACTATGATGAACTTGCTATTAATCATAATAATCAAGATAAAACGAATGACGATGATAAGAAGAATATTGAGCGTCTAACTAAAGAACTAAACACTCTTAAGTTAGCTCATGAAACTACCTTGGAAGATCATCGAGAACTTTTAAAGACTCATGAGAAGCTACACTTTGAAAAACACAACCTTGAGCAAGATCATGAGTTCTTAAAAGCAATCAATGATGATCTTCGCAAAAAAAATTCTTCTTACATTGCCAAGCATTTACTCTTGTCTACTTACATGCCACAAGTCAAAACTAGCAACAAGAGTAAGAAAGATTCTTCTTCTAGTAGTAACAACAATCATGCTAAATCCAATATTGTTGCTTCTAGTAGTTCTCTTGATTCCACTAATGATTCTCTTAGCCAAGTTACACTTGAGCAAGAAAACAGCTTATTGAAGGGAATTATAGAGAAAGGTGTTTACAAGAGCCTTGCCGGGAGTAAGCAATTCGAGTAAATTGTACGCAAGCAAGGAAGACACCGGAAGAATCAAGGTGTAGGTTTTGAACGAAAGTTCAATGCCAATGGAGTTGAGTGGGAAGAAGATCAATACCCCAAGACGAAGTTATGGGTGTAGGATTGTGTATTAGAACTCAGCTGCCTTTTTACTTGCATTTTTTGTAGTTGGTGATGAGTTGAATAGTTCTGAAAAAATGTCTGCGATCAAGATGGAGCTTCAGAAGTTAATACTGATGATCCAATATCTGATGCGGCTAAATCACCCATAATCCCTTTGACTGTGATTACTGAGGTTGCTTCGAGCCTTGAGAATTTTTCAAGCCTCGAGAATCTTGCTTGTGCAGCTCTTGCTTCACCTAGTATGTGAAACCCCTTTTATTTTCATTTTAAATTCTTGAGCCATGTTTTTTAGCTTGTTCATGTCGGTTGTTTTTGTTTTTGTTCCTGACTTTTTTATTTTTTGCTTTGATTTTTTGTGTTCTTTGCAGATGTGTCCATAGAGGAGGAAGCTATGAACACCATCAATGATGTTTTATCTGAGTTGGGTTTATCAGAAACCCCTGCTGCTGCTGAGGAGGGGGCTCCGTCAGTCAAAGGTTGTGATTCTGTTCCGGATCCTTTGTGCTCTCTTCAGATGTCAGAGACACAGTCACAGTCTGTTGATGGCACTGAACCTATCACACAACCTAAGGACGTGCCTCTTTAGCTTCTTGTGGAGGACCAATGTAAGAGGAAGAAGCAAGGAGATTTTGACAAGAAGAGGGCGGCCCGCCTTGAGAAAGGTTCTGATGTTCCTGGATCTGTTCATGCGGCTGAGCTCACGGTTGGGGAAGACATATCGTGTGGCAGTGATGGCACGGTTGTCCATGTGAAGAAGAAAATCAAGAAGACCACTGCGAGGAAGCATGTAGTTGGTGGAGTTACTCCTCGGAGGAGCCCACGTGTTTCAAGGCCTGCAGAACTTGCTGAAGATGAAGGGCTAGACCATGGTGGTACGCCATGCCGTAGTCCTCGTGTGCTTGCCACTGCCGCGCCCACACCTTCTCCACTTAGTGCTGGTGCATCTAGTAATGGGAAGAAATGCGGTGTCAAGTGCAAGGTTGCACCTGCAAAGGTTAACAAGGGTCAGAAGAAGCGTTCTCATGTTAATCCAGAGGACAAGGATGATGCTGATTTCAATGCTGATGATGAGGACGACGACGATGATGATGCGGCTAATCTGGTATGAATGTCTCATGTTTACCATTTTTAGAGCATTTGTCGCTATTGTTGTAGTTTTTGTATTCTTAGCATTGCCTTGGCGTACATAGCTGACCTCCTGCTCCATATAGACGAATAAATTAGCCGTTCTGCTTTGCTTTTATGGTATTACTGCCTTTGTGTACATAGTTGGACTTCTGGATATATACATGAAGAGATTAGCTTAACTTGTTGGTATACATGTTTGATTAGTACCTTGGTGTACATGGTTGAACTTCTTCTTTTTAAATTTCCAACATTTTCTGAAAGCATGTTAGCTTGTGGTCATACATGGTTGTACTGCCTATGTAGACATAGTTGGACTTCTGAAATACATGTTTGATTACCGCCTTCGTGTACATGGTAGAACTTCTGCTTTTATAAATTTCCAACAGTTTGAAAGCATCTTTACTTTCTGGTCATACATGGTTGTACTGCCTATGTAGACATAGTTGGACTTCTGAAATGTACTGCGTATGTAGGCATTAGTGGAATTTTGGTGAAGCTTGTGTGTCTCATTGTTCTGCCTTTCTTCCTTGTCATTGCATTTTTTTCAGTATCAGCTTGTGGAGCATCCTGAGAGGAGGAAGAGAGGAGGCAAAGCGCCCGAAGAAGGTGGCCAAGGAGGAGGTGAGGCGAAATGTTTTAACAAGACGGTTCGCTGCTCACTAGGAGAGGTCAAGGCGTGTGCGAAAATGCTACAGTCTAGGCACAAGACAATGGTTATGAAGGCTGGTTTTGGTTGTGTGTTTGACTTGAAGGTTGATTCCAATATTTCTCGTCCTTTGATGGGCAACATCTGCATGAGGATCGACCCTAAAACCATGATTCTTGACATGGGTGAGGCGAACAAAGTTCTGCATATTACAAGTGATGCTATTCACCATCTGTTTGGATTCCCTCAAGGTAGTCGTACCCCTCCTCGGCCCTCGAATGATGGGTTTGATGATTCTGTTATGAGGTTGAAGCACAAGCTTGGGTACGCTAGGACTGACGACATCAAGACAAAGGATCTGTGGAATATCCTCGCGGAACTTGTGAAGGATGAGACGAAGGGTGATCTTGCTCTGCAGGTGTTTTACCTGATTGTTTTCATGAAGGTGGTTATCCCTGGAACATCTACACGAGTGTCCAAGGAGGTAGCAATGGCTGAGAATACTGTGTTTGAGGATATGGCAGATATGGACTACTGCCAGTTGGTTGTTGACGATATTTGGAGTGCTGTTGTTAGGTATCAGCAAGGTACTAGCAGAGGAAAAGCTGTCACAGGTTGTGCCATCGTGCCGCTTCTTATGTATCTGGACTGCCTTATCATTGGCAAGACACCTAATATTGACTTGAGGACCCCTCGCATCAATTTCATGGATCAGGTCAAGCTTCTTGAGCTTGTTGCGGCTGACTTGGTCAAGAAGGGTGATGATGACCCAACCAACTGGGTGTTTGGGAGACTGCTTGTGAGTGTTTATATGCATCATTCTTTCCTATGTAGTTTAACTTGAACTTCTGGTACTGTCTTCTATATTTTTGTTCCCATGTTCATTCATTTGTTTTCTGACGCGTTGACTTTTGTTTTTGTATGTAGTAGAAGACACAGGCTGAGGTTGTGTTCTTTAGGGTTATTGAACGTCCTGTTCTAACTATGCCTCGTTCCGCCGGCCTAGGGAGTGGAACTTCCCCAAGATTTGAATTCTCGCGGGATGTTAATACTGGTGCCCCTGTAGATCCAGGAGGTTCTTCTGCCCGTGTGAGTGTTGCAGGTGGCGTGTCTTCAGAGAATCTGTTTGAAGCTGCCAATGTTTCGCTGATTAAGATTGACGATCTTCTTGAAACTGTTTGTGGGGAGTTGGCTCGTGTTCCTTCAACTATTGAGCGTCTTAGTCGCGTTGATGGGATTCTTCCTCCCGGACACGGGTTTGATGCTGAGTCTTTGAAGCCGGCCTTATTTATTGAAGCTAGATTTTTTGAAGAGCTTCGTCAGAGTACTTCCCACCTCCGGACTAGTGTTGGGCTGTTGAAGGAAATGCAGGATGCTCGTTGCAAGCCTTTGAATATGAGGCAAGTGTTGTTGTGAGACAGATTCAGAGGTAGGATTCTGTTCGTTTGGGTCGTGAAGGAGGCCACATGGAGCATACCAAAGAGGTTTGTTTACGTTGGCTTTTGATATTTCTTTGCACTAATGTTCAATGTTAGCTTTCAGTTATTACTGTTTGTAGTCATAGGCGACCGTTATTGGTTTCATGTGTCATAAACTGTTTCTTTTTGGCACTAGTGTTCCTAGTAGACCTTCTCTGACTATAGAACCTGAACTTCAAGTGCTACAGCACCTGAACTTCCATGACTGGCCCTTTTTGTTCCCTTTTGTATCTTAGAGTAGTTTGATAGCTGACCTGCTATGTTTACTATATTTGTACTTCCATTATGTGTCAGTTGTGATAACTGACCTTCTCTGATTATGCAATGTGAACTTCTGCTCATTAGGTATTTGTTTTCTACATGATTTTTTTGTAGGCTGTTGATGATGGTGCTAGGGTTGAGGAGGATGTTTTACCTGCGCATGAAGCTCCTCCTGTGCATGAAGCTGCCCCTGTGCATGAACCTCTTCCCGTTAGTGATGTATTAGTTGATGAGGTTCATGGCAGTGAAAATAAGGTACCATTTTTCTTGTCCATTTGTCTCATTTTTTTATTTTACATGTTTGTGCATTTTATCGCTATGTGGCCCTATGTAATGACTTTCTGTTCTTTGCTGCAGAATGATGATGTTAGTGTTCCTCCAGAGAAGGTTGCAGACAAGTCCGTCTCAGGCACCGGCTGCTCCAATGGGGTGGACCTGACTGAACCTCAATCATCCATTAGCGCTGAGGTTTCTAATGTTGAGCAGGGCAAGACAACTGGAGACATCATTTTGGAGAAAGATCCTGTTGAGCCTGCTGTTGAGACTGGTGGTAGTGTTGCTGCAAGCCCGGAGAAGTCTCCTACAGCAGAGCCATCAGTTGTTGTTGATGATGTTCAAACACAACCAACTATTTTTGTTGTTTCAGATTCTCCAGCTGCCCCGGCGGCTGCTGCTGTCCTTCCCGACGATGCTGCAACGTCTACTAGAGATGACGACGAAGAGACTGAAAGTGATAGCTATGGAGAGGAGGTTGATCATTCCAGTGCTACCACTGGTCTAGGCAAGGATCCATGAAGAGAGGAGCATGTTTCTCTCTTCTTTCCCCATCCCCCTCCCTTTTGTTGTTTGATTTAGTCCATGATATCCCCTGTGAACTGCCTGTGTGGTCTAAGTTGAACTTCTGGTTTTGTTGTTTGTCATGTGGTTGTAAAGATTGTTAAGTGAACCTATATTCTATGTGGGTGAAGGTTTGTAATGCATGGGTTGTGATGTCTATGATCCTGTGGTTTTATCTTTTCTGATGTAGCAGCTGAGATGTGCTTGTGTTTTGAATGTTGTGCTTGAATGTTGCTCTTAATTGAAACTATCGTGAATCTACGTGATTGAGTGTTGCTCTTAATTTCTATTTCTTTTGGTGAGCAGATAGCGACCTTGATATCGTCCGAAAGAAGGTTGATGACTTTTGTTACAGTGTAACTAGGCTTAAGAATAATCGTTCCAAGAGGTGAGTACAGCTGTTCAATATTTGCATCATCCATGTACCCCCTGTGAACTGCCTGTGGTTTCATACCTGAACTTCTTTGCTATATGTACCTGAACTTCTTATTTTACTTCTCTGGTGCTGAACTTCTGGCCTATTTTGTACTGTACTGCCTGTTGTGATATAGCTGAACTTCTATGCTAACATGTGTTATGAACTTCCTAAGTTCCTGATGCTGAACTTGTTTTACTTTCTATTGCTTTTGTTTTAGATCAATGATTATGTTCCAAAACAATGAGTGTGAAGCTTCTGTTGAGGATGCCGCAATATCTTTTGCTCCTCGCGAAATGCTTCAGTCTAATGTGGCTGAGGTTGCATTCTACTGTCTACGTGCGAAGTACCAGGGATCGGATAAACTCATCCTGCCGTATTGGGTTTGTGTAAGTCAACCACATAGTGATTTCTTTTCTGTTTTGTTCCTTACCATTTTAGTTAAAACTTGTTTGTCTCATTTATGTATTTTTCATATGTTGGTGACGTCTGCATTATTTTAGGACAAGATTCTCAGAGGTCAATTTGATTCCCGTGTGAGGAAGTACATCTTGGCGAGTGGTCCCGCTAGCATGGATGCACATGATTAGGTATGCAATATCTTGTTCTTTGCCTCTATATTAGTTTTGCACTGTGATTCACTGTATTGATATTTGTTTTTTTTTCTTTGTACCGTTTGATATTAATTCTCAGTTTTCAATGATTCATGTGTTTATGTTGCTTCAGGTTGTTTTCTCCACTTTTGACCCGCCCAAGATTCCTGCTTCCATGGGTGGTGTTGGTCATTGGGTTTTGATATTTCTTGACTTGAAGAATTCAAGGTTCCAGCTTCTCGACTGCTATTATGGACCAGACGGTGAATGTGCGGTACGCCTGTTTCGGCGGATGACCGATAACATCAAGAAGCTTTGGAGCGATGCCAGCAACGACAGGGAGACACCCTTCAGTCCTCTTACCAACGACCATTTCCCTCTGGATTGGATTGATGTGCCCCAGCAGCAAAGTAAGTATGAGTTCCACTTTTCTCTTTATCACTTATGTTTATCTGTAGTTGTACTTAAGCTGCGACGTGTTTTATTCATTGGCTTTCTTTTTCTATTCTAACACTATTCTTTTTACTGTGTTTGATGGCAGTATCGACTGCGGATTCTTCATGCTTACAAATGTTAATTCGTATCATGATGGGGTTCTTGCAAATTATTCCCATGGAAATATCGCGGATATCGGGAAGACGTGGCTGTACTCAATCGCTTCTTCTAACCTATTTGAGACAAACTTCCAAGCTCTGTTTGGCTACTACACATGTAAGTATTGGAACTTGGACTGCTTACCTACACTGCATCTTTTATTCTACCTGAACTTCATATTTTCTTTGAACTTGGGCTTCTGCTTGAGATCTGGCTGGGCTACTGGTTTCAGATGGAGAGGAGCATTTTTCTTGTACATGAACTTCATTTCTATCTTTTTTATTTTGCTTGTGTGTTTTGTTTCAGTAATTTCGTTCCTTCCATTGCTTACTTGGACATGAGCATTTCTTTCTACTTGAACTTCAGAGATGATGCCTTTCTATGGTTTTGTTAGCTGTAGTTGAATGTTTTCCAGTTCATTGGTTTATCTTGAACTGTGCCTTTTGGTTGTGCCTGAACTTCATTTAGTTTTTTAATGCAAGTAATTTTTTTAGGTCAGCTTGAGTAGTAACCATGTCATCTTTATTAGTTGGACTGCACATTGCGCTGTTCGTGAACTTCAGTTATATTTAATGGTGATGTTTTCTCTTCCTTTTCTTTTGACAATGGATCCGTTGGACTTGACCGATTACCACTACTCATTCCTCGGGTCAAAGGAATACCAGCCTAGGGAGGAATCAATGAGTACAATTCCGATAGAAGATGATAGACCTCGAACCCTTATTCCTTCCAAGTTGGGGAAGCAGGCTGGTGGTATTCGTGGTGGTCTAAAAACCCCTTGCTCCAGGAAGGTTGGTGCAGTCGAAGTAGCCGAAGCAGAAGTGATTTCGTCCGATGATGATTTTGAGAAGATTGCTTACCCGAAGAATAGTAAATCTGTTGTTGGTACTGTTGCTGGGAGAGGTGGGAAGAATGATGTCATCACCAGGAGGAAATCGGCAGTTGAGTCTGGCAACATTACTTCCTCCAAGAGAGCATCAAGATTGCCTTTGAAGTGGCATTCTCCTGTCGCTCCCCTAAAAAAATAGAGTTACCCTCATCTATCCGAGGGCCGGAAGTTGAAACAGTATGTGCTTAGTGAAGAGGGTCTGGGGAGGTATTCAGAGTGAGTTTTCTTCTCCTTAACTTTGTTGCTGCCAGAGATGCTACTCTGTGTCTGAACTTCTGTTGTTGTAGTATGTGGACTTCTGTTCATTTTCTCCCTTGCCTTGGAGTTATAGTGTCTGAACTTCTGTTGTTATATTGTCTAAACTGCCGTTGTTGTAGGATCTGAACTTCCGTTTTATGTCTCCTCTTGCCTTTTGAGTTATAGTATCTGAACTTATGTTTGTTGTTGTATCTGAACTTCTAATATATATTTTTTACCATCCTTTTGTATTCTGCAGGACAAGCTATTGCATGTTTAGCATCCCTGCGAATGTGAGTGACCTCACAGGATGTGTCCTTTATACTCTTTTCGGTGAAGGGCAGCAGATAGAAGGAGACATAATGGATTATCTCATAAACTTGTGGAAGGATAAGCCAGAGACCTCTGAGATATTCACTAGTGCTGACAGGGTTGTACTTAGTCCCTACTTCATACAAGTTTTCGTTCTTTGCACCCCTATCTCCCTTCTTTTGCCTTAGTTTTGTTGTAGTGGTATTTGGGAGGTGTTTTAATTGTGTTTTTGTGAATGCACAATATTGCCTGGAGTATGATTTCTTCGCTGCAACAGTTCCAAAGTTTGATGCAAAAAAAATCTGCTGGTCTCCTCCCAATGTTTGTTCGCAAGGAAGAAGACCTTTTTAACGCAAAGCTGGTTAGGTTTTCATAACTCTTGCTTTTTTTAATTTCATGTGCATCCTTTTGCTGAGTTTGTCAAGAAGTTTTTGTTCATGCCGGTTCTTCGGTACATATGCATTATAGTTTGTGTCCACCGGTCCTTTCATTCTTGGCAGGTTTTCTTGATACTATTCAAGCCAATTGGCACAATGGCACACTACATTGTGTATGTGGTGAATACATATCGTGGGAGCATTGACATCCTTGATTCACTTCCTTACGCTAATATGGAAACGTCGCGAACGAGTTTCCTCGGGGACTATCAAAATATCGTGAGTGTTTCTTAGACTGAACCTCCTTTCACATTCACTTGTTTGACATGAAGTTTATTATGCCTTGTGTTGACAAAATATGTTGTTGTCTCTGTTTTGGTAATACTTCTTGAACTGACTATCATTTGGAAGTTGAACTTCTACTATTTGTTTAGCTGGATCTTATGCAAGTGTCACTTTTTATGTACCTGAACTTAACTATTTTGGTTAACATGTTTTTGACGTCATCTTATTTTGTTATTTCTGGCAGATCAAGAGATTTGTTGGGTTGCTCGAGGAGGTGTACGGCAAGGCTGCGTACAAAGCGAGCAAGCAGCCTAACTGGGTGACTATTGCAAAGAGGCCGACTTTTATCGATGTTCCAAGGCAGAAGAATAATGATTGTGGTTTCTTTGCCGTGAAGTTATGCTCTTCATATGATGGCGATGAGATTGTTGAAGATTTTGGTGATGTGGAAGTATGTTTTGTCCTTGTTCTTGTCTCATCATCCTTTCACTTTTCTTGTATGTTTTTGCTGAGACACTCCTGTTGTGGTTTTAGTTATCTATTACTAAACCATCGTTTCATTTTCTTTGTTTACAGGCTGCTGCAGATGACTGGAAGGCTGAGTTCATGCACACTCTTATGTTTAGCGAGAAGAATGAAGTTATTCGTTCAGAGCTCCCTAAAGAGATCCAGTCCTTTGGCCCATGAACTCGGAGCGTAAGTTTCATTGTAGATTTGATTTCGTGCAGATTTTTAGGTTTGATAATGATTGGAACAATTCCATAAAGATTTGGTTGTAAGAATGTTTTAGTGATTTGTGTATCCATAGGTGCAGCACTATTTACTTATGATACTGTGGACAAATGTATTTGGTGTGAAGAATGATTTGGCTTTGTGAATTTCAATGTACTGCATCGTTTTCAGTATCCATGTGTTGCATGTTTTTGCCCCAACAGATGTACCTGAACTTCTCCCTCGGTTATGGTTGAACTGCTTGTTTTTTTGTGTTGTTTATTTTTGGGCCCCAACATATGACCGTAGACTTGAACTTCTGCTTTGAGAATGTGGCTGGGTTGCTGGTTTCAGATGGAGAGGATATTCTGTGTTGTGTAATGTATTGGTATTTTTCAACCCAACCAATATGTAGCCTTTTGCATAGAATCTATATTTGGTTTTTGTGTTTTTTCAAGTGCGAATTGATTTCAGCTATAACTTTGTGCAAAAATATTCTCACACACTCCTTGATGTTTCTTTATCTTTCTTCGGCATTGTACATGAACTTCCGCACGTATCCAAACAGAACTTCACATCTGAGCGCGTTGTCTTAGGCTTGCTAACCTTAGTTCATACGGAAAAACTTTATTTTTTAAAGCATATTTTTTCCTACATCGATTTTATATACCAGAACTTCTTCTGTAAGCTGAGCTGAGCTGAACTTCAAAACTATATGATTATTTGTTGGTTGCTCTTTTATGGAATACAACACCAGCACCTCCTACTATAATATATCAGAACTTCCACTATAATCTTACTTGAACTTCATAGTCTATATTTTTCATTTTTTTTTGTTCTTGCTTGCACTTTGCATGTAATACATCACCAGCACAACACTTCCTCTCATAATATACAAGGACTTCTGCAGTAATATTACTTGAACTTCATAGTGTATATTTTTCATTTTATTACTGCTTGCTCTTTCTTGCAATACATCACAAGCACCTCCTCTCATACTATACCAGGACTTCTGCAGTAAGCTTACTTGAACTTCTAGTGCATAATTTCTGTGAAACTTCAACAATAGAAGTTCAAGTAAGCTTCTCCTAAAATACTGTTTCGAAAGTGGAATAACATTATGCACATTGACATGACATAAGTTTGATATGTTTAATTGACCTAGTCTAACTGTTCATGAGCCTTGCGCTCCTCCTAGGCTTTGGTGGTAGTGGTTTTTGCTTGACATGTACCTCTTCCTCTTCATCGTCCTCTTCCTCTTCCTCTTCATCGTCCTCTTCCTCTTCCTCTTCGTCTTCCACTTCTTCGATGGTGTCTTCATCTTCGTCTTCCTCTTCATCTTCCACCACTATCTTATTGCTGGCTCTAGGTTTTACTTTTTATTTCTTCTCTGGCTTTTTGCTTGTCTTTTCAGCATCTCCGCGCTTCGGGCATGTTATTGCATTATGTGGTTCATACTCCTTGCATATGCTACAAAGTTTGGTGCTTGCTTTCTGTGGGTGTGGTCCCTTCTTTTGGTCTACAACTTTGGGCTGCTGTTTTTGAAATTTGGGTTGCTTGACCTCCTCGGCATTGTTTCTTTCCAAGAGTGTTGGACAGGTCAGCTTGTTGTGTCCCGCAACCTGGTTGCACACACTACATTTCATGTGTCCAAGTGGCACTCCGTTCTCATCGAGCACGACTCTTGCTGCAGGCGGTGCCTTTATTTTAGCTCTCTTGTCACTTTTCTTTGCTGCAGAAATTTTCTTCCTACCCTTTGTTTCAGAATACAGCGGCAGTTTCATCGTCTCTTGTTGTCGTTGCTCCATTGATTGGCCATCACCCTGCTTGCATTGGTTGGCTTCAGCGGCGGCGTTGAGCATTTCAGCTGCATAATAATGAAGGTCATCTTCAATTTTAGCGTCCTCTTCAGCCATCCTTTTGTCAGCATCTGCTTGATTTGCTGAATGTATTGCATCAAGCTCTTTCATGAGCCTCTTGGAAACATAGTAGGCTCTGTCATATTGCTGGTCACATCTCATCGCTTTCTTGTTAACCATCAAATTTAGCTGCAGCAAGATGTCTTTCTTCGATAGCCTTGAGCTGCCATCCGATGCGGTTGTGTTGTAGTCCCTTGTATCAAAGATTGGTTGTGATTTTTGCAGTCTTTGTGTACCATTTGAGGATATACTTGTTTGGAAATTTGTCAGGCTTCAGGTAGTCCAGTATGTTCATGATGTGAAGGCAGAACAGGCCTGCATTTTTGTGTTGAATGCAGAATACATAGCTTGTGAGCCAGCAATGAGTTTCATATATTTTGATATGATACTACTAGTTTAGCTATTTAATGAGTTTGTTTTTCCGCTCACCTGTGTGTGTCCAGAGGTTGCATCCACACTCGTATATTTCATTCTCTGGGTCAGCTACAACCTGGAATTCATGCTTTGACCAGGAAAATCTTTCTTCATCATCATGGCCAGGCTTGTTGTGGTAGTACACAAGGTACTTAATGTGCTCTGTTGTACGCTTTGCGCGAAATAGCGTGGCTTTTCTCATCCTATTCCTCATCTTGGTGTACACGGCTCTCGTGTACTAGATAGACATGTCTTCCTTGTAGCCGTAAGTTGTTTTTGTCACATGATTGGTCTGCACATGTCAAAAAGTAAGATATTAGTCGAAACAGAGTCATGGGTTTCATTTTTTAAAATTCAAAGCGCACATGTTGAAGGAAAACAGAACATGATGGGGGTGTTTTTTTGTCATCATGCCATGCTAGTCATTGTTTGCTCGTTCTCCTTCTGCATCCGAGTTTGTATGCAAGCATTGACCCGCCTAGCAAACTTGTGTAGGTTTTGGGTCCCCTTGACAAACCCTTTCTTGAGCACGTGGTTCATGCTCTCGCTTCGTTGTGTGGAAGTCATTATAGCACAGAAAATGTTCTTGTAATATGCTGAAATCCACATCTTCCTATCACTCCACAGCTGCATCATCATCTGGTCGTTCTTTAGGTTGTACTTGTGCATGAGTTCACCCCGGGCATCTTGAAACTCCGTTGGCATCAGTGGCCAGTTTAATATAGTTGTGAACTCCTCTTTGAATGTTTTATACTTTTTGTACAGCAACGCGAGGTATTCCATGTACTTCTTCATGATGTGCCAACGGCATAGCTTGTGCACGGTGTTTGGAAATGATTGTGGTATAGCTTTCGCCATCGATGGGCACTGGTCTGCATGAATTAAAAAAATGAAACTTGATTCTTTTTTGCACTGATGGTGAACTTACGTTGTACAAGTACTTGAACTTCACATCTAGCAATATGGCTATCTAAGAATGTCACATGTATTTTTTCTTACAGCAGTGTTGCTGAACTTCTGTGGTACCAGTGCTTGAACTTCACAGGTAGCAGTAGGACAAACAAGTAGTGTCACACTCAAAATTTTCTTAAAGCAGTGTTGTTGAACTTCTATGGTACCAGTGCTTGAACTTCACATAAATAACTAGATTTTTCTGAACATGTTATATATATATTTTTCTTACAGCTTTTGTCCTTGAACTTCTGTGATTCCTATATTTGAACTTCACATTCATAACTATTTTTTTCTAAACATGTGACAAATAATTTTGCTTTCTTGTACTGTTAGTTGGACTTCTATGCTAATAGTGGTTGAACTGCTTGCTTTACATTATTTTTCAGATAAAACCAATGTACCCAATACAGACCCATAGACTGAAAAATATGATGAAACTTGAAGAGGTTTTTTTAACTCACCTGATAGAATGCAAGTTTGGTGCTTGTTGTTCATGCACCGTACAAATGTATCGAACATCCACTTGAATGAGTTTGCATCTTCATCTCTGATAAGGGCAACATCAAATATCATTGACTACAAGTGATGGTTTGTTCCAACAAACACTCCCATAGGCATATGAAATTTGTTGGTCTTGTATGTTGTTTCAAATGTTACGCAGTCGCCAAAGTCTTGATAGGCTCCTCTACAGCTTGCATTGGACCAGAAAATGTTTTTAATTGACTTGTCCTTGTCTACTTGTATGTCATAGAAAAACTCATCATTGATTGCCTTCATGTCTTTGAAGAATGAAACAAGTTTCAGCACATCATCCAAATCATCTTTCCTTGCATTCATGGCTTTCCTGCAAATCACATGCAAACATGCATTTGTTATTTTTGCTTTCAAAGGGTTGTGACCTAGGATGCTATTTACATTTGCAGTATGTGGATGTTTGAATACTTACTGGTTTAGTAGGTCCCGTCCGGTCATGCTTAGGAAGTAGCTTCCATCTTCATTTTCATATAGCATGGACATGATTGTTGTGTGCTTGACATCATGGTACTGTAGGAGCTTTATGTACTCCAAAATAGTGGGGTCATAATTCTTGTGTGAGAGCAAGAATACCAGCATGTCATCAGTTTGCATGAGTTGGTGATTATGATTGTACTCAATGTCCACTAACACGCATGTTTTATCCTCCTGCACCTTCACCCTCATTCTTGCATTGCAGCCTGTCCTCTGCGATGTTTTGTTTCGCTTCATGTTAGCCTCTGAAATAGAAGATGTGTGTATCCCTTGGAAGGTGCAAACAAAATACTTATGGTTGTCATTTCCCCTGTCTTCATGATTCCAAAACCAGCGTGTTTGGCGTATCTGTTATAAAATTCCCTTGCTTTCTCTACATCTTGGAATCGCATCTTTAGTTTTGGTATTAGATAATCCGGTAGATCTGGCGTCTGCAGAAAAAGAAAAAATAATCCAAACGGCACGTTAAAATGCAGTTTATGAACTTGTTATCCTGGAGGGAACAGAAAATTTGTAGATAATATTATATGCGTATATAAATATTTTTGTTTTCACTTACGTGCGTGTATGATCGCAACTCCACCGGAGTCTGCTGGTGTCCCTCTGGGATGGGGCACGGCGGAGTAATCATAGCAGGATGCAGGAGTGGATCACGAGGAGGAAGTGGGGCTGAAGATGGCCTCTCTTGTTTGTGTCCTTTTTGCTTGAGGTGGTTGTGGAGGCATTGTGATCCTGGTCTTGGTTTGCTCTCTTGTTTTGTGAAGCAATCCATGTACCTTATGTCCCGTACAATTCTGACTTGTAGCAGCAGTAACAGGATCCAACGGTGGTAGTGTGCAGAGCACTCTCCTCCGTGTATGCATTCCTGTTGGATTTGTCCTAGGATCCGGTTTAGTTGCTTCGTTTTGGCATTGATGAGGCACACCAGGATAACCTCCAGAGTTACACGCAGGACTTGAGCTAACCCCCTCCTCCATCGGCGTGCTTGGGAGTCTGCTGGTGGATACAAAGAATCCTCATGGGATTTCCGACGTCACCCAGTTAGGTGGAGGCACAAAGTTGTGCGGATAGGGTTGTGACCCAGCATCTTGGAAGTCTCCGTGTGCTTCGGGTGTCATCCATTTTTGGTTTGGAGCAGGCTGGTAATGTTGTTGGTGTGTTTGAGGTGTGTCCCATTGAGGGGGTGGTGCAACGCGTACAGGCTTAGGATTGTGTACTTGCTGCTGGGAACTTCTAAGCTTCTTCATGTGTCTCTCGTCTTGCTAACATAAATGAAAAAATTGTCTATTAGCACACAAGTTACATCTGCCTATCCCTTTGTAAGTGAACTGAGCATTATTCACAGCCTGAACTTCTATTATAAAAGTGGTGTTTATGTACATATTTTTCCCCTTGGACAGGCATCACACTCTTAACTGAGTTGAGGATCTGCCAATACTTTTGTACCTGAACTGAGCACCCTTCACAGAATTAATGTCACATTCTGTTAATTCTACGCTATTTGATTACTTATATGTACCTAAACTAAGCACTCTCCACAACCTGAACTTCTTGTTTTGCATAGGGGAAATATTGTCTATAGTTAAAAAACCTGAACCTTCATGAGTTTGAATGGTTGAACCACTAGTGCATACCAACCTGACCTTCATGTGATCACATGCATGTTCTATTTTCCTTTTATTTTTTGCACACAACAAGTTACATACCAACCTGAACTCTAGCACACTAAATAGTTGAACTTCACATGGCTTTTCACATGTGAATGCAGGCAGATTTTCTACTGTTTGTAGCCTGGACTGAGGCTCACAAACTACCTGAACTTCACATGGCTGTAAGCATGCAGATTTTAAAAAAGCTTTTTGTATCCTGGACTGATGCTCACACACCACCTGAACTTCACGTGGCTATAAGAAAATAACAAATAGAAGGAAGAAGTTCAACCATACCCTGGCTAGAAGTTCGACCAACATTTTTCCAGCAGTCGATAGGCCACCTTGTGAGCAATTTGTCGGAGAGGTAGTAGAGGAACCGCACGACAATCCATGTCTTGCATAGGGCTCGAAGTTCATCTACACGAGGCAAGAAGGTCAGGCAAGGGAAGATTGAAGAAGATGCCGCCTCCGCCGCGGAGTTGCTCTGTTGGCCGTGCCGTTCGCCGTAGCTTCCGTCGGGGCCGTCATCTACTCTGCCAAGGCGTCGGGCGGTGAGGATGGAAGGAGGATGTGGATTCCAGAAGTCCACGGCGGCTTCACCACGTCCAGGTGATGCGGGCTCCCTCGCGCCGGCGTCCGCCGTCGCTTGCTCGCCCATGCCGGTGGTCGACCAGGAGGTAGGACAAAGGGGTGGCGGCGGATCCGATCGACCAGGCTATGGAGACAGAGGGGAGGCGGCGGATCTAGTCAGCCAGGAGCTGGAGACGGGTGTCGGTGTCAAAACCGGCGGATCTCGAGTAGGGGGTCACGAATTGTGCGTCTAAGGCGGATGGTAACAAGAGGCAGGGGACACGATGTTTACCCACGTTCGGGCCCTCTTCATGGAGGTAATACCCTACATCCTGCTTGATTGTTCTTGATGATATGAGTATTACAAGAGTTGATCTACCACGAGATCAAAGAGGTTAGACCCTAGAAGCTAGCCTATGGTATGATTGTATGTTGTCCTATGGACTAAAACACTCTAGTTTATATAGGCACCGGAGAGGGCTAGGGTTACACAAGGTCAGTTACAAAGGAGGAGATATACATATCCGTATTGACTAGCTTGCCTTCTACGCCAAGTGGAGTCCCATCCAAACACGGGACGGAGTCTTCAATCTCGTATCTTCATAGTCCAACAGTCTGGCCAAAGGATGTAGTCTGGCTGTCCGGAGACCCCCTAATCCAGGACTCCCTCAGTAGCCCCTGAACCGGGCTTCAATGACGATGAGTCTGGCGCGCAGTGTTGTCTTCGGCATTGCAAGGCGGTTTCCTCCTCCGAATACACCATGGAAGAGTTTGAATACAAGGATAGTGTCCGACCTTGCAAAATAAGTTCCACATACCGCCGTAGAGAGAATAATATTTCCACAAATCTAATCTGTTGACATGTCTTGACAACATGACATCACACCATGGCCCAGTTATTATTCGAACCGCTCTTCTCAACCAGCTCCGCACATATCGCGAGGCGGTTTTCTTGACACGTCTTGTCAAAGCAGAGATCATGTTCCCCTTATCACGGGATTCTCATCAATACGGACGTGGGTAACCCAACCGCGCCATCAATTACGGCGCCTGGGGAATAAGCGGTTTTGCCAGGAAAGTGGGGAGACACATTGCCTCTTCTACCCTTATAAAGGGACAAAGATTTACTTTCTTCACCCACGCCTTCTTCCTTCTCGCTTACCCATTACCGCACACTCGAGCTCTAGAGCCCAAGCTCGCGTTCTTCTTCTCAAACCACTCCAAGCATATCCGGAGCAGGAGGCAAGTGGATGGTCACCTCCATCACGGAGGAGAACATCAAAAAGTTACGGGAAGCCGGATACCTGGCTGCGAATATCGTGCACCAGCTGCCGAATGCGGGGTAGATCGTCCCAACGCCCGAACCCCATGAGAGGGTAGTTTTTCTTACCCATTTTGTCCGCGTACTGGGATTTCCTCTCCACCTGTTTGTTCGCGGGCTCATCTTCTACTATGGGATGGATTTTCATGATCTGGCCCCCAACTTCATCCTCGACATCTCGGCGTTTATCGTCGTGTGCGTGGCCTTCCTCCGCATCAGGCCCCACTTCGGCCTATGGCTGAAAACCTTCAATGTCAAACCGAAGGTGGTGGGCAGTCAGCAAGCAGAGTGCGGAGGCTCCATGGTGGGCAAGATGCCTAATGTCACCTGGCTTGAGGGCACCTATGTGGATACCATAAAGGGGTGGCAATCGGAGTGGTTCTACATCATCGAGCCGCGTGACTCCAACTGGGTGGCGGCCCCCAAATTTCGATCCGGAATCCCCATGCGGCTCACCTCCTGGAAAAAGAAGGGCCTATCTTGGGGTTCTTCGGTAGGGCTGACTGGACTCCAGACCTGCATCCAGAATATGACGAACAAGAAAATAAAACTTGTCAACGTGGTCCAGGTTATGCTCTTCCGCCAGATCCTTCCGTGCCAAAGACGGGCATTCAATTTGTGGGGCCAAGCACCAGACGCTGTGAGAGATCTATGACACGACGCACGAGGACGTCTCGAGGGTGCTGTTCAAGAGCGCTGAGATTCCTCCCTCCCTCACCGAGGACCGCGGACTCAGCGCAAAGCGCCACGCCAATCCGGTAGGCTTTTATATCTCTCAGGGTACTTATTTGCCCCAGTTTAGTTATGTTCTAGATCTAAGCTTCTAGGTCATTAAAAGGACTGTGTAGAGACAGCGGAGCAGCTTCATTGTCCAGCCCCCCTTCCCGAAGATCCTGCAGATGCTCTTCTAATGAAAATGCTGACTCCGGCACCTTATGAGGTGCCAGTAAAGAAGGCCAAGAAGAAGGCCACGGGGACCCAAAAGGGTCTCCGGCGCAAGGTTATATCGGACTCATCGTCCGATGACTCCGACATGCACTCCTCCCACGGAAACGAGGAGGAGGAGAAAAGTTCTCCCCCCCCCCCAGCCGGGGAGACAAGAAAAGGAAGGCCGACCCAGTCGGGGTGGCCGAAGGGTCCATGAATGGAAGGACCCTCCCTCCGGACTGTGCCACGACGGCCGTCGACAGCGGCGACGAGTGGCTACCCAGGGACAAGCCCCTGGCGAAGTCGTAAGTGTCCGGACACCATAGTACTTGATGGTATGTTTTATTGTACTGCCTCTCCTCATGCCGAACATGATTATGCAGTCCGTCCCGGGCTCATCTCAACGTACCCTCGTCGAGCGGCTCTTTGGACTCGTCGGATATGAAAAGCGGTTCTCTTCCAACCGCTTCCACCCCTCGCCCTACGGATAACGCCGAGGTGTTGTCTCAAAAGGCACCAAGCCAAGGGGAGGTGATCCTTGGGGCGCCTCACGGCGACTTCCCGAACCCTAGGTACCAAGGGAGCGAGGCTCCTACGGGCATCGAGTTCGGGCCCAGCCGGACACTGCGCCGGAACCTTCGATGGTTCCGGACTGCGGCAGGCGGTCCCCCATTAAGGGGGGCCAACCATCTGTGCTGGTGTCCTCCGTCCAACCAGAGGCACCAGACAACCTGCTGGAAGCGCTTCGCAGCGCTTCCATCAAAGAAGAGCACCGCACTATTATGAGTGCAGTGGTCGAGAAGGTTCAGTCTGCCAAAAACACACTGACCGAAGCATGCACCAGCCTCCTAACAGGCTTTGAGGTAAGCAATTCAAATATAAGAAAATACTACCGCATAGATAGTAGCCCCTGCTGCTCTGTTTGGCGTTCGCGAAGAAAACCCGAATAGAGGATCAAATGATGACTCAGGAGTCTAATTAGATTATGTCTACGTGTATGTGCAGGCTTCACTGCTGGCCGCTGCTGCACGTACTGCGGAGGTCTTTGCACTGAAGCAGGACCTGAAGCGGTCCGAGGACGAGCTCGTCCTTACCAAGAGGCAGCTCGAAGAGAGCAAAGGTAAGAAATACCCCTGTCTATGTAGTTAAAAAAGAAGTTCGGGTGTAAAGTAATGGGATCGTCATGGATTTGTCAGGAGCCACGACCGAGGTGGTGACCCTAAGGAAGGCGTTGGCCAAGGCCGAAGACAAGGCGGCCAAAGAACGCATTGAACGGGAGAAACAAAACGCCCGAGTAGGCGAGGTGCAGCAAGATCTCGAGGCTCTCGCCAAAAAACCAAGAGTCCTTGGAGCTTGACTCTAAGACACGAGAGTCCGAGCTCGCCCAGGTGCTTGAAAGCGTCCGGAGCGCCAAGGCCGAAGCCCACAAGGCCCTCCAGGAGATTGACGCGGTGAAGAAGATAGCAGCGGGTAAGGCATTCATTATGCGAAGCAAGCACGTGAAGGAGACTTTCCTTTTTCTTACCCAAGTTCGGAGCTCTCCTGGAGCGTTTGCATATCTTCCTCACAGTGTCCTGGATGTCGCGGAGTTTTACCAGGCTAAGGAGGGAAGCTCAACGGAGAAGTTGTTCTGGTCTCAATATACTGGGACCGAACACCCCATGCCCTTGAGCGACCAGCTGAAGCAGTTGGTCGAGCTTCACAAGGCGGTCGAACAGGCCATGAGGGGCCTTATAGTCCGGATGTGGCCTGGCGAGCCCCTGTCCGGCAGCTACTTCGGTCTGGTGAGGCGGCTTGTGGAAGCCTGCCCATGGCTTGAAGTCATGAAGTGGTCTGTCTGCATCGAAGGTGCACGCAGGGCTTTTGCCCAGGCGAAGGTGCACTGGGCGAAGCTGGACGCCGTGAAGCTGGTGAAGGAGGGGCCACCAGAGGGCAAGGAGCATCGCTGCCCCGAGAATTACTATGAGAGTGCCCTGGAGGATTCCCGCTTAGTGGCAGATGAGTGTGCCAAGGATGTAATTTTTGAATGAACATGCCCATGTGATCCTGTAATATGAAACTAGTTCGTTTGCGCCACGCGACGCTTTCTTAATTTAAAATATTACCTTCTGTGCGGCCATTTATAAAATCTGAGAGTTGGCCAGTCGTCGGCTTCTATCCCCATTTAACTAGTACTGGGGTGTTCGGGGTAAATCTGAACACACTTTACCCCAATTTTGGGTCCTTCAAGGGAGGTGTTCAGTGCAACGAACCAGGCAATCGGACTATAATGCTTTATCACTCTCACTTAGCCATAGAAGTCTATGATTTTAAATTTTGGCGAAGCCCCTGGTATTCGGAGGGCCGAATTTGGGGTGCTATACACGCCTAAGCCGGACAAGGCCGACTCCTCGCCCGAAGCGAAAAAAGTCTTTAAGGACTTGAGACCTCTCGAACAGCGACCAGTCTCTCGCCTTATCATGACAGTCCGTTTTTGGCTTTCTCTACTAAGGTGCTCATCCGGAAGAACCGGGACACAATCACATTAGTTCTCCCACCGCTACCTTATCCGATATAGCGGAACGTAAGGTACCAAAGCATGGGAGCCGGGCAACCCAACATTTGACCAAAGACATGATTCAGAGCTGATGCATATAATGCTATAAGTTCGGGTTGCCGCACTATCGAAAGTGTTCGGACTTCTTGCGCCGTATTATGGGGTAAACGAGAGCCCCTGGCGTACTGACCGTACCCGAACGTGCGGGTGCGGATTGTCGTAAATGCACATATAAGAGAAAGAGAAAAACTTAAATAATGCAATGATAGATTAATGATATGCATTGTTATTTGAATAATACATCGAAGCGTACTAGTATAAGTAGTGCAATAAGCATAAAGTAGGACAATTCGAAATGTCCTATCCCAGGGCAAGCTACGCATAAATAGTGAAAAGCGGGTATATCGAGTATTACTAGAGACCACCTGGCGGTTCCCATGTTCATCTTACCTTCTTGTTGCCTTGGTTGTTGCCTCCGGAATGTGTCCGGCAATCGTACTGCCGAAAGGGCTTCCAAAGAGTTAGGCCCTGAAAGAGAAAAGGGATGTCAAAGGTATACATCCCCTAGTGTGGTTAAGCACAATGCGGGGCATGTCCTGATTGTGCCCCCGCCTATGTCCATGGTATTTTCAATGCGTAGTTATGTATGCACGACATGGATTTCGTCGCTTCACTGGGACTAGGACGGGGGCCTGATTGCTAGGCGAGCTCTGATCGTGCCAGGAGATCCTGTTGCAGCTTGTTCCAGACTCGCTTGAAGGTGTCCGGGGGCTGTGACACTGAATGAGTGGTCTGCCTAAACAGGATGCTTTGTGCCTCTGCTGCAAGGGCCGCAGTGTGCTCTTCCGTACGGAGCGAGCATTCTGTGTTTTCATTTATTGTTATGACCCCGCGAGGTCCTAGCATCTTGAGCTTGAGGTATGCGTAATGCGGCACTGCATTGAATTTTGCAAATGTTGTCCGTCTGAGCAGTGCATGATAGCCACTACAAAACGGGACGATGTCGAAGATTAACTCTTCGCTTCAGAAGTTATCTGGTGATCCAAAGACCACTTCCAGTGTGATTGAGCCTGTGCAATGGGCCTCTACACCTGGGATGACGCCTTTAAAGGTGGTTTTGCTGGGTTTGATCCTCGAGGGATCGATACCCATTTTTCGCACTGTATCCTGATAAAGCAAGTTCAGGCTGCTGCCGCCGTCCCTAAGGACTCGGGTGAGGTGAATTCCGTCAATGATGAGGTCTAGGACCAGTGCGGTGGATCCGCCATGACGGATGCTAGTGGGGTGGTCCCTGTGATCAAAGGTGATCGGACAAGCAGACCATGGGTTGAACTTTGGGGCGACGGGCTCCATCGCATAGACGTCCCTTAGTGCACGCTTCCACTCCTTCTTGGGAATGTGGGTCGCGTATATCATGTTCACCGTATTCACTTCAGGGGGAAACCCATTCTGTCCTCCTGCGTTCGGCGGCCGGGGCTCCTCCTCGTCATTGCTATGCAGCCCCTTGTCCTTGTTCTCGGCATTTAACTTGTCGGCCTGCTTGAACACCCAACATTCTCTGTTGGTGTGATTGGCTGGCTTGGCAGGGGTGCCGTGGATTTGACACGAGCGATCCAGTATGCGATCCAGACTGGACGGAGCCGGAGTATTTCTTTTAAATGGCCTTTTCCGCTGACGGGATCTAGAGCCTCTGAATCCGGCATTGACTGTTGTATCTTTGGTGTTCTCACCGTTATTGCGACGCTTTGGTACGACGCTGCCTACTGTTAACATCTTTGGTATACGAGGTATCCGGATTCCTCAATGTGTTGTTGCTGCGAGCCAGCCAGCTGTCCTCGCCCGCGCAAAAGCGGGTCATGAGTGTCGTGACGGCTGCCATAGATTTCGGCTTCTCCTGGCCGAGGTGGCAGGCGAGCCACTCGTCGCGGATGTTATGCTTGAATTCCACTAGGGCCTCTGCATCCGGATAGTCTACAATTTGATTTTTCTTAGTCAGGAACCGTGTCCAGAATTATCTGGCTGATTCCCCTGGCTGCTGGGTTATGTGCCTCAAGTCATCAGCATCCGGTGGCCGCACATAAGTGCCCTGGAAGTTGTCAAGAAATGCGTCTTCCAGATCCTCCCAACTGCCGACGGAATCTGCTGGCAAGCTATTCAGCCAATGTCGAGCTGGTCCTTTGAGTTTTAGTGGGAGGTACTTGATGGCATGTAGATCATCACCGCGAGCCATGTGGATGTGAAGGAGGAAATCCTCAATCCATACAGCGGGATCTGTCGTGCCATCGTATGATTCGATATTTACGGGTTTGAAACCCTCCGGGAATTCATGATTCATAACTTCATCAGTGAAGCATAGGGGGTATGCGGCACCTCTGTGCCAGGCTATATCCCGACGTAGTTCGTATGAGTCTTGTCTGCTGTATTCGGCCCAACCGGATTTACTCTTGGTGTATCCGACATGACGATCATCGTCCCATGTGGGCGCACGTGCCCGTGTCTCATATATTGACCTTGCGATTTTTGCCTTACTGTCCAAGATGTCTCGCAGGTCCTTTGGGTTGCCCCGGGCCTTAGTAGTTTTGACTGAGTGGCGACGGGGTGCGGTATGAACTTTAGGATGAAACGCCTCTCTGGCTCGGCCGCGTAGTGGCCGGTCAGTGGCATCATACACTGGTGAATGAGGGTTCAGTGTTTCCTCCTCCATGTGAGGTAGCAACCTGCGTTTTGGGTAACTCTTGGACGGGCGCTCGAGTTCATGCTCCCCGGTCATAAGGACTTCGGTCCACCAGTCTTGTCGTGTACTTGTCATGACAGATGTCCTTAGTGTCAGGACTTAGTCGCGAGGCCAACGCATCTATGTGGTAGCTTGAGAGGGGTTGAGCGGGATGAGAGATGCGATGTTTTACCCAGGTTTGGCCCCTCACGGTGGAGGTAAAAGCCTACGTCCTGCTTCATTGATATTGATGATGATGATCACGGTTACAAGAGTGCTCTATCTTGAGGGCTATTGTCTAAACCTAACTTGTCCAACTTGTGGAACTTGTGAATCTTTTTTCCTTTTAGGGAGCCCTGCACCTCCTTATATATGTTGGAGGGGCAGGTTACATGTAGAGTCCTATTAGGATTAGGACTAGTCTATCTCTAATACAAACCGGATATAAGTCCAGGTCTTAACTCCTTGTAGGACAAATATTCCTCATGCCTTTCCTCTTAAACCGGCCCACCGTTAAGCGTGAACTGGCCTTCTGGGCTAGTGAGTCATAATGACCAGGTGGGTTGCTTGTCAACCGCCAGGTCATAGCGGGTCGCTAGTAACTCACCAAGTGTCAGCGGGGTCTTTAGATAAACCTCCAAGTTCGGCCGGGTTAACTTCCGGCCGGTTTACACCGCAGGGTATATCCCCGACATTAGCCCCCAAGTTTAGCTTGGATTTATTCATGGTAAACTTATGCTGCAAAATAAACACAAGAACAAATTTGACAGGTTATGCTCCGGGTTAAGAATTTTTGTAAACCGGTACCTGATCATCCTTAAGTCCTTGTTATTCCTCCTTCTGGGAAATCCGGGTCAACAGACCAGCTTCATAATCAATTTGCCGACATTGGCTTGTCACCGAGAAATATTGTGAAGAATAACTCCTTTGACTCAGCTCCGCCGGTTTAAGAAATATGGGTCTGAAAATACTTATCTGATATTCAGCCGGTTTGAAGATGTAAAACTTGCCGGTTTAATATTACCAAAATGGCCGGTTTATAAATATTGATGGCACCGGGTCATAATTGTTGTCAACACTGGGTTATGTAATTGATCTTCCTGAAAAACTGATAAAATGAAGATATTCCTCCTTTATATGCATAATACCTGTAGCCCCCAAGTCTTACTCCATATATGTAGCCCCCAAGTGCCGGGTTGTCATGCTTGCAGCAACCTGGGACTTGTAATTGCTTATAAAAACTTCAATCAGTGTAACCCCCAAGGGCCGGGTCATTATGCAATAATGAGCAGGGACTTTGTAAATATAAGCATGTAGATTTTAGCAGTGATGTGTAGCCCCCAAGGGCCGGTTTAGTAAGATAATACTGAACCGGGACTTGATATATACTTTAATGAAAATAACATCATATAATGTAGCTTCCATCGTAGGGCTTGAACCCACGTCCACAAGGTTAAGAGCTTTGTGCTTTACCAATTGAGCAATGGATCCTTCAATATTATGGACGAAAACTTGTGTACCTTGAATTGTTGACAGGAGCAATTGGTAGCCCCCAAGGGCCGGCTCATTATAATATGATGAGTCAGGTCTTCAATAAGACTAATAAAAATGACTTTGCATTAGCCCCCAAGTGTCATGATGCATGCTTGCAGCAACATGAGACTTGCATGTAATCTCGATTTGAATAATGTAGCCCCCAAGTGCCGGGTTGTAAGCCTGCAGCGACTCGGGACTATTCCTTCCATTGTAGAATAAATTATATCTATTGATAATATGATAGCCATTGCGCTAAAGCGACTTTGAAAACCTTACTCATAATACTGGTTATTGATAACCATAATAAAAATCCAGCCATGTTGGCTATTTGAATAATATACCCAATGATTTATAAGCCCATAATTCCAATGGCGCAATCCAAATATATACTGGTAACTTATAGTCCAAAGCCAGGCCGGTTTAATAAACACCGAATAATTTCTCATCATATACTGGCAACTTATCATCTTAAAGCCAGGCCGGTTTAATAAACACTCGATAATTTATCATCATACTGACGACATATAGTCGAAAGCCAGGATGGTTTAATAAACACTGGATAATTTATTTTCATACTTTATTCCACCTGTTTCTGCATACAACAAGTTTAAAGTGTCCTGGCGGTTCACCGCCGGACGGGTCATAATGCCCGACATATAACCTGGGTTTATAACCGAGGCTGCACTTAAGAATAATCAAATATGAAATACATCATACCCGTGACATTGAATCACATCATAGGTTTACCAACTTTTTGTAGTAAGAGTGATAACCCCAATCTTGAATAATGATAACTCCTTTCATATTGTGTCGGTTTATGATAAAACCGTACCGGGTCGTGATAAACACCGGTTTAACCATATATAATAGTGGCGACTCGTAGTCAAACCAGACCGGGCTGATAGTATCCGGATTATAATTTGATCGTGTACTGACAACTTGTAGTTGAAAGCCGAGCCGGCTTGATAAACACCGGTTTACTCCATAATAGGATGGTAACAGAAAATCAAACCGGGCAGATAGCCTCCGGATTAAGATTTGACCGTGTTCCGTCAATTTGTAATTTGACAGTCGAACCGGAATTGTCAGTTTAAAACGCAACAAAAGAAATATTTATCAAAACAAAATTTCAAGCAAAGGCAATGATAAAATCATTTCCAAAAAAGGCTTATTTGAGCTGATCAGATGGTGTTACCATGGTCGGACATGACCAATCTCCTGATAGGTGTAGATATGGTTCAAGTCAGCCAGGTCCCCAAATGAAACTGTGGCATTTATGCCGATCAAGTGGCATGGCAATGGTTCGGGTTCGGCCAAGCCCCCAAGTGATTCTGTGGCCTTAGGACGATCAAGAGGCATGACTGGTTCAGACGTGACCAAGTCCCCAAGTGATCTGGTGGCTCTCGCCCATCAAGAGGCGTGACTATGGTTCAGACATGGCCACAAGTCCCTAAGTGATGCTGTGGCTTTACGCCTATCAAAAGGTGTTGCTATGGTTCGGATACGACCAAGCCCCCATGTGATATAACATGATGCTTTTGAAAAGCTAACTCAAGGGGTAAACCGGAGGCCGCTTTAGAACAACTCCGTGAAACCACACATGATGTAAAAGAACAGAGACCCCGCTTTATGAAGCAGAAGCCCCCATGTAATCAATAATATGTCAGGCCAGTAAGGTGGGATATCCATGTTTGAACCGCGCATCATGGCAGCAGGTCCTCTTTGGCAATTTTTAACTTTTTGCAAGAGATTAATTCTTCTTGAACCGGGATCGTGAACCGGATATTGAGAGCTTCAAAACTTTGTGGGAGATATCTTTCCCTTGAACCGGATTTTATATCTGAATCTTTATTTTTAGCCGAAAATTTTCTGACGGCCTTTAAACTTGAACTTGCGAGAAGTTAATTCCTTTTTCAACCGGACATTGTTAAACTAGATTTGAGCGCTTCAGAGTTTTGTGGGAGAACAGATTTCCCTTGAACCGGATTGTAAACCGGATATTTGAGAGCTTTAGTGAGACTGACTTCCCTTGAGCCGGATTTTAAACCGGAATCCTTTCTGATGACCCGGATCTTCTTCATTGAGCCGGGATTTTGTAACTGTCATATACTTTCTAAGCCGGAGATTTTTTGACGGCCTTTTAAATTTTCATCAATATAACAGTAGCCTCCGGGACCGGGTTATCCTTCCCTCCATCGTCCTGGGTTTCTTAAACCGGCTGAAACTGGCAAGATTTGCTGAGTCATGTCATTGTAGCCCCCGAGTCTCAAGGTGACTCGAGGACTTGGCTTGAGATTCTCCGTGTTTGACCATAGCAGAAGGTGTATATCATTGATGTTGATAATGTGATGTGAATCACAGAAAATTGAGGTGACTGCGACGGGTTATAAATGATCCCATACGAGCCGTGTCAGCAACTCGGCCAATGGTTCCTTCCAACTGGCGATTTGAAGTTTAACCAAAACAATAGTGGCGGCGACTTGCGTGTGTCAGGACCCCGATTCCAAGTCACATCGATCTAGCAGGTAACACCTCATATCACTTTGCGGCCTCGCACACGGTATCCCACGGGTGTCGCCTTACCATGGCCCGGGACCGTTTGCGCCTTTTGGCTCACGTATATGATAGTGTCGCTAGCATCCATATGACAGAGAACCCGGGCCGACATGGTTAGTCGTGAACCCAAAGCGGCACAAACCTATGGGGACAGGCATACATGATTCACATCGAGCGTGTCGGTCAGCAGTGTGTGAATACAGGCTGTAGCACTGGGCTAACAGGACTCCGGGAACCCGGGCTGTAGCAGGCTAGGCAGGACTCCGGATGTCACCGTGTGACATTTCCCCGAAGGGACAGACACAGGAACGAAGTGAAACACATGCCGGCCAGTCAAGTGTCCTGAGCAGTAGTGCTGGGCTAACAGGACTCTGGTAAACCGGGCTGTAGCGGACTACTATGGCTCATGGAAGCACTAGACTACATTTCCCCATAAGAGAGACTGCCAAGGATAAACAACTAGATTGTCAGATCCCACACATACCAAGCATTTCAATCATACACACAATATGCTCAATATGTGTAAATACAACATGGTGTCACAACATAACTCTACAACTCAAGTATTTATTCATTAGGCTCCGAGGAGCGAGACATTACAAACATGGGTCTCATGACCCAACAATCACAGCATACAATTCAAGCACATGCGGAAGCTTAACATATCTGAGTACAGACATCTACAATGAAAAAGGCTAAGAAGCCTGACTATCTACCAGATCCTGCCGAGGGCACAAGATCATAGCTGAGGTATCAAGCTAAACATCGAAGTCCACGCGGAACTACTAGCAAGACTAAAATCTCTCTGCAAAACATAAATTAAGCAAACGTGAGTACAAAGGTACTCAGCAAGACTTACATCAGATCTAAACTACATATGCATCGGTATCAACAAGTGTCGGGACCCCGATTCTAAGTCACACCAATCTAGCATGTAACACCTCATATCACTTTGCGGCCTCACGCACAGTATCCCCACGGGTGTCGCCTTACCATGACCCGGGACCATTTGCGTCTTTTGGCTCGCGTATATGATTGTGTCGCTAGCATCCATATGACAGAGAACCCGGGCCGACATGGCTAGTCGTGAACCCAAAGCGGCCCTAACCTATGGGAACAGGCATACATGATTCACATCGAGCGTGTCGGTCAGCAGCGTGTGAATCTGGGCTGTAGCACCGGGCTAACAGGACTCCGGGGAACCCGGGCTGTAGCAGGCTAGGCAGGACTCCGGTCGTCACCGCGTGACATTTCCCCGAAGGGACAGACATAGGAACGAAGTGAAACACATGCCGGCCAGTCAAGTGTCCTGAGCAGTAGTGCTGGGCTAGCAGGACTCCGGTGAACCGGGCTGTAGCGGACTACTATGGCTCAAGGAAGCACTAGACTACATTTCCCCATAAGAGAGACTGCCGAGGATAAACAACTAGATTGTCGGATCCCACACATAGCAATACACGTCACACGTACGCATAACATGCAAGTATGTGCTGTACAACATGGCATCACAACAAAACGCAAACTCATATATATAAAGGCTCAACAGAGCCACATAGCATAAATACAAACAGGGGTCACATGACCCATCATTCAGAGCATACAAGCAACGGAAGCATTACATGTCTGGGTACAGACAGCTACAAAAGAAAAGAGCTGGAAAGCCTGACTATCTACAAGACCCTCCCAAGGGTACAAGATCGTAGCTGAGGTAACAAGCTACTCGTCGAAGTCCAAGCGGAACTACTACCAAGACAGATGTCTCATCTGCAAAACATAAATAAAGCAAACGTGAGTACAAAGGTACTCAGCAAGACTTACATCAGATCCTATCATATATGCGTTAGTATCAAGAAGGTAATGTGGGGTTTAGTTGCAGCAAGCCAGCTTCGACTCAGTGGCTATCCTGTTCTACGACAACGAGAAACTTCTTTGAGATGAGGCAGCGCACACGAGTCCAGTAATCACCACATCAATACACCACTAAGGATTCATCCTCGTCTCCCTACGAGAAGGCCATCAATAGCACTCACACTTGTCTTGAGCATTTTAGAGTATCCACTTTAAGTTGTCTATGTACCACGTAAGCATCCAAGAAGTCCATAACCGAGGACACGGCTATTCGAATAGATCATGATAACCCTGCAGGGGTGTACTTCATCACACACGCTCTCGCCACTTACCGCCATGTACACGTCATGTATCTCGGCAACCTTCAAGCGGAAGCCTGGCAAGGGTGTCGGCCACGACCTGACTAACCACGCAAGACTCTAGTCCAGGTTTATCGCCTATTCGGGTTCCATCCGCAAGGAGATCCGGCCGAGGTTTCGCTCACGGCCCCAAACGATGTGTACAGGGTTCCCGAGCCCACCATCCGGGTGCCACTCGGTACACAGGGCCACGTGTGCCTAGTCTGTCCCAAGTCCACCCTGCCGGGTGCCACTCGGTAGAAAAATAGCACTACCTACAAACACCAGAAACTATTTGCAACTCCTGGACAGAGCTCAAGGCGGTTAATAAGTCGAGAGAGCTTGGAGCGCCCGGAGCCCAATGTGTGGTAGTAGCTAGTCATTGGACAACTTACACAGAACTCAGTTCTTAAGGACGGTCCCAATGAGACAACCCACCATGTACTCCTACATGGCCTCTCACCGCTACCTTTACCAAATCGTGTTCACACGTTTAACTCTCAGCACCAGAACATATCATAACACTCCAATTCATTCCCGATGAATCAGACCTGACACAACTCTAAGCAATAGCGGGCATGGCATGGTAGGAACACAACGTGGCTCAATCAATTCCTACACATGCTAGTGGGTTTTAACTATTTACTGTGGCAATGACAGGTCATGCAGAGGAATGGGTTCAACTACCGCAACATAAAGTAGCAGTTGAATCGTTGTTGTCCTAATGCAATAAATGAGAGCAGGGGCGAGAGAGTGGGATTGTATCAGAATGAACAAGGGGGTTGCTTGCCTGGTAGAACAACAAGGAAGGCACTGCTCCTCAGACAGGTACTCTGGAACGGTCTCCGGAGCAGGACCTATCGAGAAGGAACGGTGTCGGCAATCAAACACAAGCATATGCAACATTATGATGCATGAACATGGCATGATGATGTGATGTTATTGGAGCTAATGCAACTAGCATTCATTTGGTTAAAGTCCATTTGAACTAAAGATTCAAATGTAACTCCAAAATAAGCTCTTAAATATGCCATAAGTGTGTTTTCACATATACAGCATGTATAGGTTGGTTTGTCATGCATGAAAATGGTACAGATTAATAGATTGAATTTTTCTGATAATTTTTCATATATAAATTATTTCAATCTGAGTTACTATTGAATTTCTATGAATTTTTGAAGTTTTGAATATATTCTGGAATTTCCTGATTTATTTTAATACCAGAAAAGGATATATTGCGTCAGCCTGACGTCATCACTACATCAGCGGGTCAACACGGCTGTCCAGGTCAAACCTGACACGCGGGGTCCACCCGTCAGTGTCATGGTTAACTAACAAAGTTTAATTAATTTTTAAACTAATCCTAAACTAAAAATTAGCTGAGCCGGGCCCCACCTGTCATTGAGCCACGGGAGGTCAAACCCCCTGGTCAACTGGGGCTAACGCGTCGGCGTTTAGCCGCCGGCGGCAGCAGACGCGGCGGAGGGCGCGGGATTCGCCCTCCGGCGACCATTCGGGCGGCGGAGACCACGGGCGAGGAGCTGAGGCTCGCCCGCATCTAGGGCGGCATGCCGCAGCAGCGGGGACGGCCAGAGCTCGCCGGAGCGAAGCTCGGGGCGGCGGCCGGAGTTCGGCTCTAGGCGGAAACGGGCTGCGGGGCACGGTAGGGCGAACCCGCGAGTGCTACGGGTTCCTGGGAACGCGCTGAGTGCGTTTATAGGTTCAGACACGAGCGGCGGTGGCTAGAACGACGGCGGTGACATGCGCGGCCTGAGCTCTCGGCCATGGCGGAGGTGCGTCCTGGAGCTCGCGAACACGAGGGAGAAGAGAGGGGTTCGGCACGGAAGCTCACAGCGATCACGTTGAGGTGGTCAGCGGCTCGGGGGAGGTCCGGTGCGGGCGGAACGGCGAAGCCGATCTCCGGCGTCCGAAGGAAGAAGACGACGGCGATGAAGGCGCTCCAGGGCCTCCCGAGGCGCGTGGCTCGATGGAGAGCTTCAGGGAGAGGTGGCGGAGCTTCTGGACTCGAAGAGAGGGCGATGGGGAGGCGGTGGCCGCGGCAATGGCGAACGGCGGCGACAGCAGCGCTCGGCCGTGAGAGAGAGAGCGAGGGAGAGGAGAGGAGAGAGCCGGGGGGAGTGAGAGGGGTAAGGGGCAGCGCGTGGCATCGTTCAGGCGTTCCAGGGCGACGAGGAGGGCGCCAGGCAGGCAGCTATGTGCCGGCGCGCACGGCGTCGGGCGCAGCTTTCCCCTCTGCCTACTGGCAAGAGGAGGAAGACGCCCATGCCCCTGGTGGGCTGGGCCAGAACAGGGATGGGCCGGCCAGAGGCGCCAGGTAAGAAGCCCAGGTAGGTCTCTCTCCCTTTTCTGTTTTCTTTTCTAATTTTCTGACATTTGTTTTGATTTAAATAAAATACTAAACCATTTTATATGCTTCTGAAAATTATTGTAGGAACTAATTGGATTATTCCAAAGCCCCACATTAAAAATCAGAATTATTGGAGTATATTTGAATATATGACAAATATAAATCCAATACAAATAATTATGCATTAATTCTAAATGGCCAAAATAAATATTTATAAGCTCCTGACACATGAACATTTTCTTGGACCCTTTTGGAGCACTTTTTATTTGGGTTATTTTCAGAAATGATTCTGAGGGTTTCACAAATCCCCATTTCAAATTTAATTGGAGTTTAAACATGATGCAAGCATGAAGGCTAGCCTAGGTCATACCAGAACTAGGGATGTGACAACTCGCCCCCACTCGAAGAAATCTCGTCCCGAGATTCAGGAGTCGGCGGGAAGAAAGCGGGGTACTCAAGTCGAAGACGATATTCACGCTCCCAAGTGGCTTCTCTCTTAGAATGATGAGACCACTGAACCTTGAGGAACTTGATGTTATGACGTCGGCTGACACGCTCTGCTTGATCAAGGATGCATACAGGGTACTCTCGATAGGTGAGGTTATCTTGGAGATCAAGCGTTTCGTGGTCCACTTCGCGGATGGGATCCGAGAAGCAACGCCTGAGTTGAGAGACGTGGAAGACATCATGAACTCGAGAAAGATGTGGTGGTAGTTCCAACTGGTAGGCAACCTCTCCTCGTTTAGCGAGAATGAGAAAGGGACCAATGTAACGATGAGCCAACTTGCCCTTGATACCGAATCGATGGGTACCCTTTAGAGGAGTAACCCGAAGATAAGCCTTATCGCCAACTTCATAAGCCACTTCCTTATGACTACGGTCATACTGGCTCTTTTGACGAGATTGGGCTGTTTTCAAATTCTCACGAATGATGCAAACTTGCTCTTCTGCCTCCTGGATCATATCCGGTCCAAAGAATTGCCGTTCACCGGTTTTGGACCAGTTCAAAGGTGTTCGACATCTTCGTCCATACAGAACCTCAAAAGGAGCTTTCTTGAGGCTGGATTGATAGCTATTGTTATAAGAAAACTCGGCAAAAGGAAGACACTTCTCCCAATCCATACCGAATGAGATAACACAAGCTCTAAGCATGTCTTCAAGAATCTGGTTGACCCTTTCCACCTGACCACTTGATTGAGGGTGGAAAGCGGTACTGAAAGAAAGATGGGTGCCCATGGCAGTTTGGAAACTCTCCCAGAAATGAGAAGTGAAGAGACTACCACGGTCTGAATTGATCTCTAGTGGAACACCATGAAGTGACACTATTCGAGAAATATATAAGTCAGCGAGCTGACTAGCAGTGATACTCTCTCGAACAGGTAGGAAGTGAGCCACTTTGGAAAGACGATCAATGACTACGAAGATAGCGTTATTCCCTTTCTTGGTCCTGGGAAAGCCGGTGATGAAGTCCATGCCAACTTTATCCCATTTCCACTCAGGAATAGCTAAAGGTTGAAGGGTGCCAGCAGGTCTTTGAGGCTCTGCCTTAACGCGACGACAAACGTCACAGTTAGCAATAAACTGAGCAATTTCTCTCTTCATCCTAGTCCACCAAAACCTCTGGCGTAGGTCCTGATACATCTTAGTACTACCGGGATGAATCGTGAGAGGAGATTCATGCGCCTCCTTAAGGATTAATTGTCGAAGATGTTGATTCTTGGGAACCACCAAGCGACTCTCAAAGAAAACAACACCGCGACCATCTACAGAAAAACTACCACCAACTCCCTTGTTAATGTTTCTCTTGATCCGGGAAATTCCCGTATCCTGCTTCTGAGCAGAGATGATCTGATCCACAAGAGTAGGTTTCGCCACCAAGGTAGAAAGGAATCCGTGAGGAGCAAGGTGGAGGTTAAGTTTGCATAATTCCTCATGGAGAAGTGGTTGGCCCTGCTGCAACATGAGATTGTTGCAATAGGAATTACGACTTAGCGAATCAGCCATAACATTCCCCTTGCCTGGGGTGTAGGTAATCCCTAAGTCGTAATATGAGATCAACTCCAACCAACGTCTTTGCCTAAGGTTCAAATCTGGTTGGGTGAAGATATACTTGAGACTCTGGTGATCGGTGTAAATCTCGCAACGTTTACCAAGAAGGTAATGTCGCCAGGTCTTAAGTGCATAGACTACGGCTGCAAGCTCTAGATCATGGGTAGGATAATTCTCCTCATGTGGATGCAACTGTCGAGATGCATAGGCAATCACATGGCGATCTTGCATAAGAATGCAACCTAGTCCCTGTCGTGAGGCGTCGCAGTAGATAACAAAGTCCTTAGAGAAGTCCGGTGGCACAAGTATGGGAGAAGAAGTAAGACATCTTTTCAGTTCCTGAAAACTGTGTTCACACTGTGGGGACCACTCAAACTTTTATCTTTCTTGAGAAGTTCCGTGAGAGGTTTGGCCACTTTGGAGAAGTTCTCAACGAAGCGGCGACAATAACTGGCTAGACCAAGGATACTCCTAACTTGCTTAACTGTTTCAGGTGGAGTCCAATCAAGAACGGCCTGAACTCTTTCGGGATTGACAGCAATGCCCTTACCAGAGATTACGTGGCCGAGATAGGTCACTTCTGGCAACCAAAATTCGCACTTGGAGAACTTGGCATAAAGGCGGTGCTCTCTGAGTTTTTCTAGCACAAGTCTAAGATGTTTGGCATGCTCTTCCTCGCTCTTCGAGTAAATAAGGATATCATCGAGGTAAACCACGACAAACTTGTCTAGGTACTCCATGAAGATTGAGTTCATCAAGCGAGAGAAAGTAGCTGGAGCGTTGGTTAGACCAAAGGACATGACGGTGTACTCGTACTGACCATAACAAGTGACAAAAGCCGTCTTAGGAATGTCCCCATTTCTGATCTTGATTTGGTGGTAGCCTAACCTCAAATCCATCTTGGAAAAGACTGAGGATCCAGCGAGCTGATCGTACAGGTCGCTGATCCTGGGGAGCGGATACTTGTTCTTTATCGTGACCAAATTAATGGGACGATAATCTACAACCATCCGGTCCGTACCACCCTTCTTCTTGACAAAGAGAACGGGGCAAGCCCAGGGAGAAGAACTGGGACGGATGAAACCCTTTTGCAAGGATTCATCGAGTTGTTTCTTAAGCTCAGCTAGTTCTAAGGGTGCCATCTTGTAAGGTCTCCTAGACATTGGAGCGGTTCCTGGGATAAGATCTATGACAAATTCTACATCTCTGTCAGGTGGAATACCTGGCAGTTCCTCTGGAAAGACATCCGGAAAGTCACGGACTACCGGGATATCTTCAAGGTCTGGAAGAGGGTTGGCATTAAGAGAATAGAGTTGACGCTTTGCAACTCTAGTGGAGACGATGACTATCTTGCCAGATGGGTGTGTAAGCTGAACAAACCTTGTGTAACAATCAATCTTGGCATGATGAGCTTTCATCCAGTCCATACCCAAGATGATGTTAATATCTGTAGACTTGAGGGCTATAAGTGATGCAAGGAATACAAGTTTGTCAACAAGGATTTCATTACCATGGCTTATTCTGGTAGTTTGCCATCTAGACCCTGGAGTTTGGATTTCAAGTGGAGTTGGCATATCACAAAATGACATGTCGTGCAAACGAGCATAGCCTTCAGAGATGAAGGAGTGAGATGCTCCGGTATCGAACAAAACCGAAGCTGGATGGCAATTGACAAGGAGGGTACCAAGAACGACATCCGAATCATCATGAGTGTCTTTAGCTGAGACGTGATGCATGCATCCACGTTCAGTGGGAGCTGACTTGACACTAATCATCTTGCGTGATGGCTTATCACGGACAACAGACTTCTCAAGCTAGGGTGGAGCATAGCTGGTTTGAGAGCAGTCACGTGCATAGTGTCCTGGCTCTCCGCATGTGAAGCAAGTCCCTGAAGTAGGACGTGGGCCCGCCTTGACAAGCGGTCTACCAATCGGCCTGGGTGGAGCATGTAACTGAACTGGGTGAGGTGCCACATAAGAGGGCCTTGGTGAGTAACCGGGTGGAAGAGCGGAGTTCGGAACCCAAAACCGGCGCTTCTGCAAGGTAGAGCCGGAGGAAGAAACCAAATCATGGGTGTGCTTATGAGACTCCTCGTAAGTGAGCTGAGCTGTCTCCGCATTAATGGCCTTGTTCACAAGAGCCTGGAATGTATTGCAATCGTGTAGGTGGAGATCACGACGCAACTTGGGGTTGAGACCCTTCCGGAACCTAGCCTGCTTCTTGGCGTCTGTGGACACTTCTTCTGTAGCATAGCAGGCGAGGTTCTCAAACTCTCTACTGTAAGCATCTACAGCCATCTTACTCTGGGTGAAACTACAAAACTCTTCTCTCTTGCGATCAACGAGAGCCTGAGGAATGTGATGCTCGCGGAAAGCCTCAGTGAAATCTCTCCAGGTGATTATCTGGCCAGCTGGAAGCATAGCCTCATAGTTCTGCCACCAATTACTAGCAGGACCTTCCAGGTGATAAGCAGCATAGGTGACCTTGTCACTTTCAGCTACGTTCGCAGAACGCATCTTGTGTGTGATACTATGGAGCCAGTCATCTGCATCGAGTGGTTCAATGGAATGATGGAAGGTGGGTGGTTTCAGACCGATGAAGTCATGGATGGACACAAACTCTTAGTGCTGGCGGGAGGTGTTCTCCTCAATATGTGCTAACAAGCGGTTAGACTCTCGCTTGTTCTTCTCCATCTCTAACATGAACTCTGCCAACGAAGACTGGTCAGGAGGATCCTCATCCCTACCATCTCCGTGGTTCCGGATATGAACAACAGAACTTCGGTTAACCGGCAACATCCTGAAGAGCCAACCAAGGAAACAAGGATGGATTCAGCATCACCATAAGGATGTAGATTATAGTACGAGAAAAATACTATCTCTTGAACTCCTAGGACAAATCCGGCAGCATAACGGCAGCAAACTGCTCAAAATGAGACATTCTGCAAAAGATGGGGTAGCACCATGCTCAACATCATTACTCAAGGTTCTGAGATATTACTAAACAGGCTACACCAGAGGTACTCGAACTAGGATATGACTCTGATCAACCAATCCTAAGAGACTACGGAGTAGTAACACGTGATCCTGATAGACAGAAGAGGAAGCCTAGTTCCTTAACCCCGTAGGAAAGATAGGATGACTCAGATCAGAAGGCATGAGGTATAAGGAGTAAAAAGAGCCTTACGTTCCCTTCCACAATCAATTCCCTTACATAACTAAAGAATTTCTAGACACAATTTCGACCAGGTTGGCTTGGAAATCCTACAGGCAGTCAGGCTCTGATACCAAGGCTGTCGGGACCCCGATTCTAAGTCACACCAATCTAGCATGTAACACCTCATATCACTTTGCGGCCTCACGCACGGTATCCCCACGGGTGTCGCCTTACCATGGCCCGGGACCGTTTGCGTCTTTTGGCTTGCGTATATGATTGTGTCGCTAGCATCCATATGACAGAGAACCCGGGCCGACATGGCTAGTCGTGAACCCAAAGCGGCCCTAACCTATGGGAACAGGCATACATGATTCACATCGAGCGTGTCGGTCAGCAGCGTGTGAATCCGGGTTGTAGCACCAGGCTAACAGGACTCCGGTGAACCCGGGCTATAGCAGGCTAGGCAGGACTCCGGTCGTCACCGCGTGACATTTCCCCGAAGGGACAGACATAGGAACGAAGTGAAACACATGCCGGCCAGTCAAGTGTCCTGAGCAGTAGTGCTGGGCTAGCAGGACTCCGGTGAACCGGGCTGTAGCGGACTACTATGGCTCAAGGAAGCACTAGACTACATTTCCCCATAAGAGAGACTGCCGAGGATAAACAACTAGATTGTCGGATCCCACACATAGCAATACACGTCACACGTACGGATAACATGCAAGTATGTGCTGTACAACATGGCATCACAACAAAACGCAAACTCATATATATAAAGGCTCAACAGAGCCACATAGCATAAATACAAACAAGGGTCACATGACCCATCATTCAGAGCATACAAGCAATGGAAGCATTACATGTCTGGGTACAGACAACTACAAAAGAAAAGAGCTGGAAAGCCTGACTATCTACAAGACCCTCCCAAGGGTACAAGATCGTAGCTGAGGTAACAAGCTACTCGTCGAAGTCCAAGCGGAACTACTAGTAAGACAGATGTCTCATCTGCAAAACATAAATAAAGCAAACGTGAGTACAAAGGTACTCAGCAAGACTTACATCAGATCCTATCATATATGCGTTAGTATCAAGAAGGTAATGTGGGGTTTAGTTGCAGCAAGCCAGCTTTGACTCAGTGGCTATCCTGTTCTATGACAACGAGAAACTTCTTTGAGATGAGGCAGCGCACACGAGTCTAGTAATCACCACATCAATACACCACTAAGGATTCATCCTCGTCTCCCTACGAGAAGGCCATCAATAGCACTCACATTTGTCTTGAGAATTTTAGAGTATCCACTTTAAGTTGTCTATGTACCACGTAAGCATCCAAGAAGTCCATAACTGAGGACACGGCTATTCGAATAGATCATGATAACCCTGCAGGGGTGTACTTCATCACACACGCTCTTGCCACTTACCGCCATGTACACGTCATGTATCTCGGCAACCTTCAAGCGGAAGCCTGGCGAGGGTGTCGGCCACGACCTGACTAACCACGCAAGACTCTAGTCCAGGTTTATTGCCTATTCGGGTTCCATCCGCAAGGAGATCCGGCCGAGGTTTCGCTCACGGCCCCAAACGATGTGTACAGGGTTCCTGAGCCCACCATCCGGGTGCCACTCGGTACACCGGGCCACGTGTGCCTAGTCTGTCCCAAGTCCACCCTGCCGGGTGCCACTCGGTAGAAAAATAGCACTACCTACAAACACGAGAAACTATTTGCAACTCCTGGACAGAGCTCAAGGCGGTTAATAAGTCGAGAGAGCTTGGAGCGCCCGGAGCCCAATGTGTGGTAGTAGCTAGTCATTGGACAACTTACACAGAACTCAGTTCTTAAGGACGGTCCCAATGAGACAACCCACCATGTACTCCTACATGGCCTCTCACCGCTACCTTTACCAAATCGTGTTCACACATTTAACTCTCAGCACCAGAACATATCATAACACTCCAATTCATTCCCGATGAATTAGACCTGACACAACTCTAAGCAATAGCGGGCATGGCATGGAAGGAACACAACGTGGCTCAATCAATTCCTACACATGCTAGTGGGTTTTAACTATTTACTGTGGCAATGACAGGTCATGCAGAGGAATGGGTTCAACTACCGCAACATAAAGTAGCAGTTGAATCGTTGTTGTCCTAATGCAATAAATGAGAGCAGGGGCGAGAGAGTGGGATTGTATCGGAATGAACAAGGGGGTTGCTTGCCTGGTAGAACAACAAGGAAGGCACTGCTCCTCGGACAGGTAGTCTAGAACGGTCTTCGGAGCAGGACCTATCGAGAAGGAACGGTGTCGGCAATCAAACACAAGCATATGCAACATTATGATGCATGAACATGGCATGAAGATGTGATGTTATTGGAGCTAATGCAACTAGCATTCATTTGGTTAAAGTCCATTTGAACTAAAGATTCAAATGTAACTCCAAAATAAGCTCTTAAATATGCCATAAGTGTGTTTTCACATATACAGCATGTATAGGTTGGTTTGTCATGCATGAAAATGGTACAGATGGCTAGATTGAATTTTTCTGATAATTTTTCATATATAAATTATTTCAATCTGAGTTACTGTTGAATTTCTATGAATTTTTGAAGTTTTGAATATATTCTGGAATTTCCTGATTTATTTTAATACCAGAAAAGGATATATTGCGTCAGCCTGACGTCATCACTACATCAGCGGGTCAACGCGGCTGTCCAGGTCAAACCTGACACGCGCGGTCCTCCCGTCAGTGTCATGGTTAACTAACAGAGGTTAATTAATTTTTAAACTAATCCTAAACTGAAAATTAGCCGAGCCGGGCCCCACCTGTCATTGAGCCAGGGGAGGTCAAACCCCCTGGTCAACTGGGGCTAACGCGCCGGCGTTTAGCTGCCAGCGGTAGCAGACGCGGCGGAGGGCGCGGGATTCGGCCTCCGGCAACCATTCGGGCGGCGGAGACCAGGGGCGAGGAGCTGAGGCTCGCCCGCATCCAGGGCGGCATGTCGCAGCAGCGGGGACGGCCGGAGCTCACCGGAGCGAAGCTCGGGGTGGCGGCCGGAGTTCGGCTCCGGGCGGAAACGGGCTGCGGGGCACGGTAGGGCGAACCCGCGAGTGCTACGGGTTCCTGGGAACGCGCTGAGTGCGTTTATAGGTTTAGACACGAGCGGCGGTGGCTAGAACGACGACGGTGACATGCGCGGCAGAGCTGAGCTCTCGGCCATGGCGGAGGTGTGTCCTGGAGCTCGCGAACACGAGGGAGAAGAGAGGGGTTCGGCGCGGAAGCTCACAGCGATCACGTTGAGGTGGTCAGCGGCTTGGGGGAGGTCCGGTGCAGGCGGAACGGCGAAGCCGATCTCCGGCGTCCGGAGGAAGAAGACGACGGCGATGAAGGCGCTCCAGGGCCTCCCGAGGCGCATGGCTCGATGGAGAGCTTCAGGGCGATGTGGCGGAGCTTCTGGACTCGAAGAGAGGGCGAGGGGGAGGCGGTGGCCGCGGCAATGGCGAACGGCGGCGACAGCAGCGCTCGGCCGTGAGAGAGAGAGCGAGGGAGAGGAGAGGAGAGAGCCGGGGGGTGAGAGGGGTAAGGGGCGGCGCGTGGCGTCGTTCGGGCGTTCCAGGGCGACGAGGAGGGCGCCAGGCAGGCAGCTGCGTGCCGGCGCGCACGGCGTCGGGCGCAGCTTTCCCCTCTGCCTACTGGCAAGAGGAGGAAGAAGCCCATGCCCCTGGTGGGCTGGGCCAGAACAGGGATGGGCCGGCCAGAGGCGCCAGGTAAGAAGCCCAGGTAGGTCTCTCTCCCTTTTCTGTTTTCTTTTCTAATTTTCTGACATTTGTTTTGATTTAAATAAAATACTAAACCATTTTATATGCTTCTGAAAATTATTGTAGGAACTAATTGGATTATTCCAAAGCCCCACATTAAAAATCAGAATTATTGGAGTATATTTGAATATATGACAAATATAAATCCAATACAAATAATTATGCATTAATTCCAAATGGCCAAAATAAATATTTATAAGCTCCTAAAAATATTGGTTTGAATTTTACCTCTCACCAATATTTTCAGAGAGAGACATGAACATTTTCTTGGACCCTTTTGGAGCACTTTTTATTTGGGTTATTTCAGAAATGATTCTGAGGGTTTCACAAATCCCCATTTCAAATTTAAATGGAGTTTAAACATGATGCAAGCATGAACGCTAGCCTAGGTCATACCAGAACTAGGGATGTGACAACAAGGGGGGTGGAGTTTAACTGCAGCAAGCTAGCTTTGACTCAGTGGCTAACCTGAACTACGACTGCAAGCAACTCTTTTGAGGTGGCGCACACGAGTCCACATATTCACCATTCAATACACCACTATGGATCCGCTCCCGTCTCCCTACGAGAAGGCCATCCATAGCACTCACACTTATCTTGCGAGTTTTAGAGTATCCACTTTCACTTGTCTATGAAATGTTATAGGCAACCCAGAAGTCCTTTACCGCGGACACGGCTATTCGAATAGATCATTTATAACCCTGCAGGGGTGTACTTCGTCACACATGTCTCCACCACTTAGCGTCTGCACACGACATGTGCTCGGCAGACTTCAAGCGAAAGCCGACGTGGGTGTAGACCACGACCTGACTAACCACACAAGTCTCTAGTCCAGGTTTATCGCCTATTCGGGTTCCATCCCCGAGGAGATCCGGCCAGAGTTTCGCTCACAGCCCCAAACGATGTGTGCAGGGTTCCCGAGACACCAAACGGGCGCCCGATACACCGTGCCACGGTGTATCTACCGCATCATAGCCCACCCCTAGGGTCAGCGCTACGCACGGCCGCCAACACGTATCCTAAAAACACCAGAAACTAGTTGCAACTCCTAGACAGAGCACGAGAGGGGTCAGTAAGTCGAGCGGGGTCATATTTCAGGGCCCAACGTGTGGTAGTAGCTGTTTCATGGATCACAAACACAGAACTCAATTCCTGAGGACGGTTTCAATGAGACAACCCACCATGTACTCCTACATGGCCTCTCACCGCTACCTTTACCAAATCGTGTTCACACACTTAGCTCACACACAGTAGGACATGTTCAAACACCTCCGATTCATCCCCGATGAACCAGACCTGACACGATTCTATGCAATAGCAGGCATGACAAAAAAGCATGAATGAGTAGGCACATCAGGGCTCAAACAACTCCTACTCATGCTAGTGGGTTTCATCTATTTACTGTGGCAATGACAGGTCATGCAGAGGATAAAGGGTTCAACTACCGCAGCAAGTAACAGATGATTCATTGTTGTCCTAATGCAGTAAAAGAGAGCAGGAGCGAGAGAGTGGGATTGTATCGAAATGAGCAAGGGGGTTTTGCTTGCCTGGCACTTCTAAAGATAACATTGGATCTTCATCAGTGTCAACGATCACAGCGTCGGAGCAGCGTCTACTGAGAGAGGACAATTACCGGCAAACAAGGAAGAACACAATCAATGCGATGCAACAATATGATGCATGATCATGACATGGCAATATGTTGTTGATTGAGCTAATGCAACTAGCAACAAGTTAAATGGAGTTGGTTTCAACACTAGGTTCAAATTCAAATTCAAACTATGAGTTCAAATACTGCATTATCATGTTTTGGACTAAACAGTGAGGTTAAGTTGTTCAAACATGCATGAAAATGCCATATTCAAATTCCTTGGATTTTTCTGATCATTTTTCATATATAATTTATTTCATTTGGAGTTACGGTTGAATTTCTATGAATTTTAGAAGTTTATACTAATTTCTGGAATTTTCTGAATTATTTTTAATCCAGAAAACGTTTAACTGCGTCAGCAATGCGTAAGCATGACGTCAGCGGGTCAAAGGGGCTGGTCCAAGTCAAACCTGACAGTGGGGTCCACTGGTCAGTGTCTAACTAAACTAACCTAGTTTAATTAGCACTAACCTAAGTTAAACTAATTAAATTTAAACCTAAACTAGATTAATTAGCCGGGTGGAGCCCGCATGTCATAGACCAGTGGGTCAAACAGGGCCCACCCAGGTCAACTCGGTCAGCGGGGCTGGTCAAACCTGCCGGCGACGTGACGCCGGCGAGGCCAGTCGCGGCGGTGAGCCTCGGGTTTGCGTTTCCGGCGACAAAACGGGCGGCCGAGGCCATCTACGGGGAGCTAGAGCTCACCCGCATCTAGTGTTGCATGTGGCGGCAGCGGGGACGGCCGGAGCTCGCCGGAAACGAGCTCAGGGTGGCGCCGGAGTTCGGGTGATTGCGGGGTTGGTGCTACGGTGCATGTTGGAGCGAGTGCGTGTGTGCGTTAGGCTCGTGGGGGCTTCCTGAACATGGTGACGCGCTCTGTTGTGAGCTTGCACGGCTGTGGCCACGGCTACGCCATGGCCGGCGGCGAGATGCTCTCGGCCGGGGTGGGAAATGGAGCTAGGGGACGAGCGCGAGCACGAGAGAAGAGGGGACAGGAAGAGGGGCTCACGGCGAGTCCAATAGAGGCAACGGCGAGGCCGAGGACGAGCTGAAGCTCGCGAATCCCCGAAGAGTTCGCCGACGGCCAGAGGTTGAAGACGATGTCGGGGACGGCGCTGCTGGGCTTCCGGCGGGGCGCGGCGCGGTGGAGAGGAAGAGGGGGTCGAGGTGGAGCGTCTGAGCACATCGGCGAGGCGAGGCAGTGGCCGTGGCCACGACAACAGCGAGCGGCGGCGACGATGGCTCTCGAGTGCGTGCGGGAGGAGAGCCAGAGGAGGGAGAGGAGCATGGGGAGAGACTGAGAGGGCCTGGGGGCGTGGCTTCTCCAGGGCGACGTCGGGGAGGCGGCAGCATGCAGGAGGTGGCCAGGCGCGTCGGCGGCGCTCGTGACCGAGCTGCTTTGTGCGCTGGCAAGGGGAAGAAGACAAGCGTGCCCCTGGTGGGCTGGGCCAGTTGGCTGGGCTGTAGGTGAGGTTACTCTCTCTCTCTCTCTCTCTTAATTTAGTTTCTGTTTTCTATTTTTTTCTATTCTGTTTTGAATTAGTAAAAATACTAATTCATTTCGTAAAATCCTGAAAATAATTGTGGGCACTTTTGAAACTATTTCCAATAGCCCTCAAATGCTTTCAAGATTATTTGGACATTTAAAATATTTTATAGAATTTAAATGTCCAAATTCAAATACTTATGATTTAATTCAAAAATCCAGAATAGCCTCCAAAAATATGAAACCATTTTTGGCAGAAAGTTTAGCCAGGACCAAAGATGGTGAACATTTATGAAGGCATTTTGGGTTCATTGAATTTTTTTAAGTTTGAACCTAGTTAATTCCTTTAATGCTAGGGTTTAGGCAATCCCCATTTCAAACTTTAATGGGATTTAATCATGATGCAAGATGATGATGCAAAGACAAGCAAGGGCTGATCTGGGGTTGTGACAGCGTGCCTGCCCATTGAGCCATCCAGTGCAGATGGCGGCTGATAATACATGATAATTTGCCTCCAATTTGTTGGAAGAAAAACCGGCTTCCCAAGCAGTGACTTGCTCATACTCAAATAAACAGCTCATGCAGACAGGTGCGGCCCGGTGTGTTGACGTAGACCAGGCCGCGAGAGACGGACGGCAGAGACGACCGCAGCATCAGTGGCGGCCCCGACAGATGAGTCGGGCGCGGCGTTGTAAGCCGGTGCGGACGGGGAAAATCTTCACCGGTGTTTGTAAACCGGCGTGGTCGCGAGAGATGGCCACGACGTTGTAAGCCGGCGCGGGAGTCCGTTGAGTAACGGTGATCACCTATGCCCAAAGATGTTGGCGTGCCTCCATCTCCGCGGTATAATATCACTTTTTGTCATAAATAATTGCTCTACATAAACAATATTGCAGACCAAGGCAAAAGATAAACTTGTTTTTTGACAAAACAACATTTGCTAATAAAACAAACTTGGATGGATATCATCTGATTTGTTTGGACCACGGATGAGTCGGTCGCGGTGTTGTAAGCCGGCGCAATCGAGAGAGAGCCGGTGCGGACGGTAGAGCCGGCCGCGGCTTTGTAAGCCCGACTGGGTGAGTCGGCCGCGGTGTTGTGAATCAGCGCACATGGGTGCAGACTGACGAATCGGCTGCGGACAGCGGTAATTGGTGCAGGCACGAGAGTTGCCCTCCGCATTGTAAACCGGTGCAGACGCATGAATCGCCATGAGGGCAGATGAGCGAGCCGTCTGTGGTATTATAAGGCGGCGCAAACGGGCGAGTCTCCGTGGTATAACGCCACTTTGTAATGAATAATTCTCCTGTATATAAGACACAACAGGGCAAAGCAATTTTGCTCGGATGAATTAATATGTGCTTAAAATAGAGTAAATAGCACCTGGTATTTTTCGGATGTTGATAGCGAGGCCAGCGAGGTGACACGGCGACCCGTCCCTAGGCGGGTCAAACCCCGTGTTGCAGACGGAGTTTGAGCTACTAGGCTCATGTGGGTATGTATGGATTTTTTTTCCTTTTCATTCCACTGGAGTACTCACTGTTTGATGATTCCTCCTCAATTGCTGAAGTGATTTGATTACCGTCAAAAGTATTGTTTAACTCGTGGCCACGCTTGGAGTCGTACTTTGGTGTCTGAGTGCCGCTGGAGCTTGGAGTGGAAACGTCGCACGTCCACGCCATAAGCCACGTGGGAGGCATAGATCCTCTTGTCCTTTTGTGATGATGTGAAGTAGTAGTATGACCCGGAAGTAGTACTAGTAACAGACCGCCTCATAATAGCAGCGACGCGCGATAGCCTCCCGAGAAATCCATCCGGCTTTGGATTAGACTGCTTGTCGGTCTCGTCAACTCAACGATTTTGCTGGATTCTTCATCAGAACGGTCCTCCTTGGTCTTAGAGCCTTACGTGTCCAGCCAATACTAGGTGCTGCAGAAACTTGTTGTCTTTGCTTTCTCTGGTGCTTGACGTCTTTCAGTTTCGGCGGATCATCGGATGGCGGCGGCAGACGCGAATATCTTAACCCTAATTCTTTTTAAACTTCAATCTCATAGATTATAAATCTAAACTGATGAACTTGAAGCTGACGCAGATCTTTTCTTTATCTGAACAATCACGAGCTTCTCGTAACCCTGGAAAAGATCCCTCCAAGAACTCAACACCACCGTGCGCAATCCCCACGGTGGGCGCCAACTGTCATGGACTTGTCACGGCAGATGTCCTTAGTGTCAGGACTTAGTCGCAAGGCCAATGCATCTATGTGGTAGCTTGAGAGGGGTTGAGCGGGACGAGAGACGCGATGTTTTACCCAGGTTCGGCCCCTCATGGTGGAGGTAAAAGCCTACGTCCTGCTTCATTGATATTGATGATGATGATCACGGTTACAAGAATGCTCTATCTTGAGAGCTATTGTCTAAACCTAACTTGTCCAACTTGTGGAACTTGTGAATCTTTTTTCCTTTTGGCCTGCCCCTCCTTATATATGTTGGAGGGGCGGGTTACATGTAGAGTCCTATTAGGATTAGGACTAGTCTATCTCTAATACAAACCAGATATAAGTCTAGGTCTTAACTCCTTGTAGGACAAATATTCCTCATGCCTTTCCCCTTAAACCGGCCCACCGTTAAGCGTGAACCGGCCTTCTGGGCCTTGGGCCTTGTCATCCGTCTGTCCCGCACGCTGGATCACCAGTGAGTCATAATGACCAGGTGGGTTGCTTGTAAACCGCCAGGTCAGAGCGGGTCGCTAGTAACTCGCCAAGTGTCAGCAGGGTCTTCAAATAAACCTCCAAGTTCGGCCGGGTTAACTTCTGGCCGGTTTACACCGCGGGGTATATCCTCGACAAGTCTGCTAGCAAGTCTTGATCAGCTTGAAGCTGTTGCTGTTTTTTCTTCAGGTTATTTGCCGTGGACATAAGCCGGCGCTTGAAGCGCTCTTGCTCGACGGGGTCCTCAGGCACGATAAACTCAACGTCGTTGAGGCTCGCCTCGTCTTCGGAGAGAGGCATGTAATTGTCCTCCTCCGGTTCTCCATGTGCTGCCTGCTCTGGAGGGCTAGCTTGTTCATCCTCTAGCTCTACACCGTGCTGGAGGGGATTGTTGTTGTCTTCGGTGCTATCTGGAGTGTTATTATCTCCTGTGCCGGTATCACTGCTCTTGCTGTGGCAGGACTTAGAGCGGCGCCACTGACATCGACGCTTGGGTTGCTTCTAGGAGGGGTCATCCTCCGCTGTCTCGTCACCATTGCCTTCTTTGGGGGTGTCCACCATGTATATATCATATGATGAGGTGGCAGTCCAGCGCCCTGAGGGCGGTGGTTCCTATTCATCTCCGGCTTCGTCGTCCATACCGTTGAATCCTTCGGGGTCGAAGTCGAGCATGTCGGTTAAGTCGTCGACAGTGGCTACTAAGTGGGTGGTGGGTGGGCCGTGAATTTCTTCGTCGTCCGCATCCCATTCTAGCCGGACATAGTTCGGCCAAGGCTCTTCTGACAGGGAGAGAGACCTTAATGAGTTTAGCACATCTCCGAAAGGTGAGTGCTGAAAGATATCCACCGAGGTGAACTCCATGATCGGCGCCCAGTCAGACTCAACGAGCACGGACATGAGTGGCTCAGAGTCCGTGGCCGGAGATGAAGCCATTGTTTCGGCAACACGGCTCTCGTAAGGGGTGAAGTCAGTATCCGGCTCTATCGCCAATGAGAGTGCGGCCTCCATGGCGGGGTCTATCCCTCCGCTCTCGGATGGCGCGATTTGCTCCGGATTAACGGCCGGAGTAGCTGCGGATGCGATCTCCCGAACATTGTCCGACGCCAGAGTTACATCTTGCTCGTTGCGACTGTGCGGCACGTCCAGCATGGGCTTGAATCCATCGAAGATCAAGTCTCCGCGGATGTCGGCCGTGTAGTTCAAGTTTCCAAATCTGACCTGATGGCCAGGGGCGTAGCTCTCGATCTGCTCCAGATGGCCAAGCGAATTGGCCCGCAGTGCAAAGCCGTCAAATACGAAGATCTGTCTGGGGAGGAAAGCCTCACCCTGGACCGCATCGCTAGCGATGATCGAAGGAGCCATCAAGCCTTATGGTGACAACATAGTGGAACTCTCAATGAAAGCACCAATGTCGGTGTCAAAACCGGCGGATCTCGGGTAGGGGGTCTTGAACTGTGCGTCTAAGGTGGATGGTAACAGAAGGCAAGGGACACGATGTTTACCCAGGTTCGGGCCCTCTTGATGCAGGTAATACCCTACGTCCTGCTTGATTGTTCTTGATGATATGCGTATTACAAGAGTTGATCTACCACGAGATCAAAGAGGCTAAACCCTAGAAGCTAGCCTATGGTATGATTGTATGTTGTCCTATGGACTAAAACCCTCTAGTTTATATAGGCACCGGAGGGGGCTAGGGTTACACAAGGTCGGTTACAAAGGAGGAGATATACATATCCGTATTGCCTAGCTTGCCTTCCATGACAAGTAGAGTCCCATCCGGACACGGGACGGAGTCTTCAATCTCGTATCTTCAAAGTCTAACTGTCCAGCCAAAGGATGTAGTCCAGCTGTCCGGAGACCCCCTAATCCAGGACTCCCTCAACGGGGGTGGGGGGAGGCGGTGGATCCGGCGAAGATCGGCGGCAACCACGGGGGGATGTTGGGGGATTGAGGGGAGGAGCGGCGAGGAGGGGGCTGGGGCGGCTCGGGATCGGGATCGGGATCAGGTGGCCTCGGGATCCAGTGGATCCTCTCGGGGCCGGCGGCAGTTCAGAAGTCCGAGAGGGCCCTGTCCGGCCCTATATAGGGGCTACTATGATCCAAATAACTATTCTAATCCTGGAATAGTGCTGTCCAAATAACTATCAATGGTTGCTCAATGTTGAGGCGACTGCGGAGCACTCTGCTCGCGTCCCTCCGCGCGCGCTCTGCCAGCGGTTGGGCATGCGCGTGATCACGTCGGGGGCCCCATATGCATGTGGTTGCACCACGCGCGTTGCCACGTGATGTAGTTACGTTTGGCACGATGCAGTTACGCGCTGCAAATTACAACCGCAATCAGGGCCTGCCAATATTCCTGGCCATCCGGCTTCCCCTTTAATTCGTGCGGCCATTATAACCTTAGTCTCTTCAACTTTTCAATCGCGCTGCACAACACAACAAGCACAACCACGATGACACATAGAGAGGGGATGTCTAGCGGCGCTCCAATGGAGTTCGGCGAGCATAAGGTGGAGACCCACGCGAGGGAGACGAATCTCTCGGTGGTGTACACCATCGACCCGACTGTGGTGGATGGCTACATCAACAGTGTTGAGCAGTTGCTTGCTCGAGACAAGTACGAGACGGTCGGCATCGACCTCGAGTACACCGCTGGTCGTCTCGACATAGATCAAAAGGTTGTCGTCGCCCAGTTGTGCATGTGCCATCATGTCCTCATCTACCACTACTGCATGGCCATAGAGCCTTGCGACCGTTTCAACAGGTTTGTCAACAGCACCGACTACAAGTTTGCCACAGTGGAAACCAACGATGATGTAAAAGCGCTCAGGGTTACAGGCTTGGCTTGCCAGAACCTTGTCGAAAGCTATGAGCACTACAGGGTCTGGGGCAGCACGAAGGACTCCCTGGTTGAACTCGCCTCAGCCATCATCGACCCATACTACAAAAATATGAAGCAGGATGCCAACAGAACACGTCCCGTATCCTGGCACGGGGCTTAGATGCGGCAAACGGAAGAACCTCACCTTAGGTTCACGGCCAAGAGAGTGTACACATGCTACGAGATGCACAGGCGGATCGTTGACATGAGAAAGTGCCTTGTTACGGAGATCGACGAGGCCAGATTGAGCCACAACCAGAGCAAGCGTCACAAGAAGTAGATGATGATCAGATGATCATTTATCCTAGTTAATCATGCATGTAATATATAGTTTACTTTGGTGTGTCGAAATTTCATGTGTGTAGTAGCCACCTATGTAATTATGCATGTAATAGTTTACTTCCGTGTGTGCAAATGCCATGGTTGTAGTAGCCACCTATGTAAGTGGATGTTTGATTTGGTTACGCAACCATGTCCTTATAAGTGTGTGTGTGTGTGTGTGTGTTGTTGTTGTTCTGTATACAATCCCATCGCACAACACACAGGTCTTATTAGCAGCAACTGTCTGTGTTATTATCGGTCTTTGCACACATTTCTGATTACTGACCTGTTTGCCGCGTATCACACACATCTTGTTATACTGAACCATTTATGTTCTCTTGTCTCAACACAAACAGTTCATCTGAGTGAACTGCATGCCATATATCGCACACAACTTGATATGGCTGACCGTTTCTTTTGTGTTTCCTAATCACAAACGGTTCATCCGAGTGAAACTATGATGTATATCGCACAAACCTTCATCTGGCTGCCCATTTCTTTTGTTCCTCCTCATCGCAAACAGTTAATTGAACTAAACTATATGCCCTGCATCGCACACGCAACTAAAATCTAAACCGTGTTTGATGCATCCGTCATCGCAAACCTTTTGCACCTTTTTTTGACGATCTTTTTACTCCACCATTTGCGATTATTGCATCGCACATAGTTTCGTCAAAGGGTCTCTGATCATAGTGTCGTGTTAGCATCATCCTGTAGTAGTGCAAGCTCTCAAGGACAAGAAAATCCTCGAGAAAATGAGGAAGGATGCCAACACTAATTCTGAAAGGAAGGAGCTGAAAATGGAAATTCTTGAGCTCACAAAATCCCTCACTATGGCACCCCGGCTCAGAGCGACCGGTTTACCCTGCATTGCCAGCCCAGAGACCATGTCTTCTGGCAACACACAACATCTTGGTACAGAAAACAACCACTTTATTAATGCTAGCGGGTCAGAGTTTATATTACAACAGATGTCGAGGCCGAGTAGCACACATGGTGCGGCCAAACAATATGTACATTATTTAGTGAACATAATGGGGCCTCGATCATATCAACTATGCGGCAGCGAAACAACGTCGTAGCGGTAACTCCATAGCACAATGACACCGATGTCGACACGATCTAGACTCGAGCATCGCTCCTTTCCAACGCGACTTTCCTGAACTCTAGAATGACACGCCAGGTCAGTACATTGAATGTACTTTCAAGCTCATAACAGGCATAATCATAATGACAAACAATATCATGATATTTAACCAATTAATAATGCAATAATGTTCCAACATGTTATGCTCATGCTCTTGGGGTAAACGTCCCTCAGGACCAACTTACCAACCATGATCGTTCTCGGATCACAAAACACACCACCATCGTGGTCTTAACCAGAGTAACTTGTGATCCTTACGGTGATCACCACCACACCACCATCGTGGTCTTAACCAGAGTAACTCGTGATCCTTTCGGCGATCACCACCACACCACCATCATGGTCTTAACCAAAGTAACTCGCGATCCTTTCGGCGATCACCACCACGGCCCATATTGGGTCTCGAACAGCTCGATGGCCTTTCCGCCGTCATCATCAGTGCAATGATCATAACTTAGTGTGCATGTTTATTAAACGTTGACTCATGGTGGGACCTACTACGAGTTGTCCATGACCGTGGACTCGACTATCGATAGATTATACACTCTGCAGAGGTAGCACACTGTACCCACACCACGGAACCCATGGCCTCACACTCCCATTCGGGTGGACCAACGGCATTCCGACAAAACCCTTCCATTGCCATGAGACTCTCCCAGCCACTCCGACCCAATCCCCAACGGGCTAGTCCTGGGTGGCCCCGTGTCTAGCAAAGACACACCGACCACCGTCGTGGCCAAAACAATCCCACTCAGGGACCCGATACCAAAATCTCAACAACGGGCACACAAGGTTATGCCTGCTTACCGGGCGAGGTTAAGCACGCCCATAACCTTCCATAGTTGGAGGCACCTACCAGAGACATGTCAATGGACCGAATCAAGGCCTCCCCACAAAGGCAAATGTGGTTGTACTAGGAAAATCTCGATTCAGCGACACCATGACCCAGTCAACGATATATTCAAGTTGAGTTATATTCAGGTTCAACTTAAAATGAAAATGACCGGTGTCATAGCATGCCATGAAATGCAATACTACACATGCATCATATAATACAAAAATGACTACTGTCAACCATATTCACACTAAGCATAAGCATCAACAACTTATTTTACTTTCCTGGTCTCACTTGAACAATATATTTTTCAGCAAGTAACATTATTTTCTCATGCAAGAAAATAACTTCTATTAATTCCTCATATGCATAGCAAAGATTCTACCATCATCACCTCAAGAAAATCCTAATTTCTTTACCAATCAAGTTAGGTTCAAACATTCTGGAAATTAAGTAAAATGGCTATACCAGCACTAAACAGGATATATTCTAGCAAATTTAACTATTTATTTATGCAAGAAAAAAACTTTAAGTAATTATTCATACACATAACAACTCATTTTATCATTACCATAATTAGATCTTAGCCTCTTTAGCAACTAAACTAGTTTCAAGGTTCTGTAAATCAAGCATAATACCAGCACACACTTTAACAGCATATAAACAACATAATAGTTATTTAAAATGCATGGACTAATCATTCAATTCAAGTAAGAAATTCATCAATATTGAAATGGCACCATGAAAATGTTGTTGTGGCTTGCCTTAGTGCAGATGATGTTCACAAGCCTTCTGGTGATCCTCAAGACAAGCATCACCCTCTGAAAATAATTTTAAACATAAGAAGAAAATATCAAGAACTCTTCTGAAAAACACCAGAAATTCTAGACAGCTTAGAAAAATCTCATTTTTGGTGAGCTGCTAGATTTCCTTGCAAAGAACATAATGCAAAAAGAATCAATTCATTTGGACTTATGGTTGAAAAGTTATGGCTGTTTGAAGCTCTCTGGAATTGAATGAATTTGAATTTAAATAAATAGACTAGGGGGTGACGTCGAAGGCGTAAAGCCTCAGGGCGCCACCAGTCGTACCGCTTCGCGCGTGTACAGAGTGGCTGACTAGCGGGCCCCGCTAGTCAGGTGAGAAGGAGGGGAGAAGGAAACAGAGGAAGGTCGCGGCTTCGCCGGAGCTCTCGCCGGCGACGAGGGCTCCTTGGCCAAAACCAGAGGGAGGGATCGAGAGAGGGGATTGAGGCGCACCTGCCCATACCCGTAGCATAGCTAGGGCGGTCAGACGGCGTCGGAATCTTCCTCGCAAACGGAGGTAGAGGGCAGGGGTCACCGGAGATGAAGAAGACGGCGAGGAGAGGCAGCTCTAGGGGCTGTAGGGGGAAGGGATGGCTTCTTCGGAGAGAGGCGGAGGCCCTAGAAGGATCACCCTGGCTTGGGAGGGGCTGGAGCTACTGCGGCGACCAGAGGGGATCGCCGGTTAGCTCAAGCTCGAGGGCGGTGGCCCGCGGCCTTCCCGGCCGGGCTACGGCTTCCTACGCGTTTGTGGGGTGTGTGGGAGTGGTGGATGGTGCTCGAGGAGGCTGGGGGCGGCTCCATTTATAGGCGAGCGGAGAGGGGGGTTCGGGCTCCGCCGGTAGAAACCTGTCCACGGCGCCCGGCGACGAGCGGCGTCAGTGAGATGGGGAGAAGGCGACGCAGCTCACGCGGGAACTGTGGGCGAGCGGGGACGAACACTGGAACATGGAGATGGCGACGAGCACAGTGCGCACCGCACTGTTGGGTTGGCCGGACAGTGCCCATGCTCGCTGCGGCGAGCTCCAGCGTCGGCGAGCGCCAGGGAGGAGTAAATGGCGTTGAGACGATGATGGTGGTGAGGTTTGGCACGCTTAGGCAGGCGAGAAAGCGAGCACACGAGCAACAGAGGCTCGGGCACGTCGCAGAGCGCGTCAGCTGCATGCCAGCACACCTGGACGAACGCGGTCTCCGCGTGAACTATGACCTCATGCCGACCTAAGCCCAAACTCCATGTCTGGCACATTGTTCGTGGTTGTTTTGAATGTTACCACGCCTTGGTTTGGCTCCAGGTGCAGTAGAGAAGATTTCACACGCCAGGTAAGCTTCTGATCAATAACTTTGAGGTATTACTGAGGTTAAATGGTTGGGAGTTGGGGCAGTGCTTTGGAGGCTAGCCATCATCTACTAAGGTGATGATGCACAAGAAAATTCAGGCACAGGGGAGCAAGTAAAATGGTAGTTTCTGTAGAAACTACCATTTCTGTCCAGAACAGAAAATATTTTCTGTAGCAAAAATATTACAAAAAGTGATGAAATATTTTTGCTCAGGAAGGTGCCCTAGGTTTCAAAGAATATTTGGGAATTTTCTCAGATTTTTGTGGGCCATAAAAATGAGGGTTGCTTTGGAGCTCATTAAACTAGCTAGGATTTTAGAGAAGAAAATGAATATTTTATTTAAGAAAAATATTCCCAAGATTATTTTGAGATGGATCAGAAGGGGAAAGATGATTAGAGAGGGGAATGATGCACTTGGGTGAAAGCCAAGGGTACCCAAGTGTTTTAGTCCATATCAAAAGATTCATAAACCCCAACTTTCAAAATAAATCCAAATGAAAATCAGGCAAATAAGAGAGGGCAAAATCAGGCTGTCACAAACCTCCCCCACTTAGAATGAATCTCGTCCTCGAGATTCGGTTGCTTGGGAAAACCACTCTGGATAATGAGCCCTTAGGAATTCTTCCCGCTCGAAAGTTGATTCTAACTCTGTGTGATGCTCCCACTGAACCTTGTAAAATTTTCTCACTTTACTGCGAGTGACCCTTTCCATCTAATCCAAAATTCTATATGGTCTTTCTTCATAGGTTACATCATTTGCCAACTCTACCTCAGCCATAGCAGTCCTTTTCTTAGGCGGGGATATGCAATGCCTTAGTTGTGAAACATGAAACACATTATGCACGTCTTCCAATTCAGCGGGTAGTTCCAACTGATATGCAACAGTACCCACTCGGGACATAATCGGGAATGGACCAATAAATCCTAGGTGCCAACTTTCCACGGGTCTGAAATATCTTGACTCCTTTCATAGGGGTGACTCGAAGGTATACGTGTTCTCCGGGTTCAAAATTGATCTGTCTGTGCTTTGCATCATAATAACTTTTCTGTCGAGATTTGGCCAATTGCAATCTGTCTCTGATTTCCTTAACTTGCTTCTCGGCTTCCATCATGAGATCTATTCCGAAGATACGGCTATCTCCAGTTTGAGACCAATTTAATGGAGTGCGGCACTTACGGCCATATAGAGCTTCATACGGTGACATCTTTAGACTGGTCTGGAAGCTGTTGTTGTAAGAAAACTCGGCATATGGCAAGCAATCTTCCCATTTAGTTCCTTGGGCTAAAGCACAAGCTCGCAACATATCTTCGAGTATTTGATTTACCCACTCTGTCTGTCCATCGGTCTGAGGATGATAGGCAGTACTATATTTCAGTGATGTCCCCAAGGCTTGATGGAGACGGGACCAAAAAGCGGAGGTAAACAGGGAACCTCGGTGGGAAGTGATGGTTCGAGGTACTCCATGCAGACTGACGATTCTGGATACATACAGTTGTGCAAGTTGATCTGCTCGATATCTGGTGCTGATCAGAATGAAGTGAGCAACCTTGGTTAAGGTGTCCACTATGACCCAGATTGCATCATTTCCTCTCCGAGTCTTAGGCAATCCCATAATGAAATTCATACAAATGTCATCCCATTTCCATTGCGAACCGCCAGCGGTTGGAGGAGTCCGGCTGGCTTCTGATGCTCTGCCTTCACCTTGTTGCATATGTCGCAACAGGCCACAAAATAGGCAATGTATTTCTTCATTCCATCCCACCAAAATATTTTTCTAAGGTCCTCATACATTTTCGTGCCCCCCAGATGAATGGAATATGAGGATTCATGTGCTTCCGACATGATTTTCTTCTTTAAGTCCAGCTGATTGGGTACACAAATCCGTCCACGGAATCGGAGAGTACTGAATTTCTCCTTGGAGAAATTTGGGGTCTACCCTGCCATCGGGCTCTTGGCATGCTTCTGCAGTTTGATGTCAGCTGGCTGGGCCTTGCGGATCTCTTCCTCAAGTGTGGGGGTAATTTCCAAAATATTAGCGAGGCCAGCATCCACTATGACCAGGTTGAGCTGAGTGATCTCCTCTTGGAGTTTGAGAGGCAAGGATTTCGATATGACATTTAAGCTGACAGGCTTTCGACTGAGGGCATCGGCAACCATGTTGGCATTTCCCGGGTGGTAATTTATTCCAAGATCATAATCATTGACCAACTCTAGCCATATTCGTTGACGGGGGTTTAAATCCGGCTGAATAAATATGTATTTAAGGCTTTTATGATCGGCAAAAATTTGGCACCTTTTTCCAATGAGGTAGTGTCTCCAAATTTTTAGCGCATGAACCACCGCAGCCAATTCCAAATCATGAGTAGGATAATTTCCCTCGTGGGGCCATAGCTGTCGCGATGCATATTCTACTACCTTGCCGTCTTGCATAAGTACGCAACCGAGGCCTTACCTGGAGGCGTCACAATACACATCAAAGCTGCGATAAATGTCTGGGAGAGTCAATACAGGTGCGGTTGTCATCCGTATCTTTAGCGTATCTTTAGCTAATTAAAACTTTCCTCACAGTCCTCTGTCCATTCAAACTTCTTATCCTTTTTGAGCAGCTCCGTCATGGGTTTAGCAATCTTGGAAAACCCCTCAATGAAACAACGGTAATATCCAGCTAATCCGAGAAAACTTCGGATTTGTGTCACTGTCGTGGGCGGCAACCAATCGAGCACATCTTTTACTTTGCTCGGGTCCATGGCTATACCCTGAGCGGATAGTACATGTCCAAGAAACCCAACTTGCTTGAGCCAAAACCCACATTTACTCAATTTGGCGTAAAGCTAATTGTCGCGGAGTAATTGTAGCACTGCTCGGAGGTGGTGCTTGTGCTCGTCTTCACCCTTGGAGTAAATGTGGATGTCATCGATGAAGACTACCACAAATTTGTCGAGGAAGTCCATGAATACTTTGTCCATCATATGCATGAAGAAAGCAGGGGCATTGGTGAGACCAAAGGACATCACTATATATTCACAAAGACCATACCGAGTAGTGAATGCGGTCTTACGAATATCTTCCTTTTTAATTTTGAGCTGATGATATCCGGTCCGTAAATCGATCTTGGAGAATACCTTAGCCCCACTCAGCTGATCAAACAAATCGTCAATCCTTGGCAGCGGATATTTATTTTTGATGGTGACCTCATTCAGCTGACGGTAATGTACGCACATGCGGAGGCTGCCATCCTTTTTGTCAATGAAAATAGCGGGTGATCCCCATGGTGAAGAGGTGGGACGAATATATCCTTTTTGGAGAAGTTCATCAAGTTGTTTCTTTAGCTCCACTAATTCTGATGAAGGCATCCGGTAATACTTCTTGTATAACGATGCAGTTCCGGGCACAAGTTCTATTGCAAATTCCAGTTCTCGGTCTGGTGGCATGCCTGGCAATTCTTCTAGAAATACACCAGGGTACTCGCTGACCACAGGAATTAATTCCATCTCGGCCACGGCGGTGAAAACCAATTCTTGCTTGGATATATTCTTGTGAGCATAGAATTTGGTAGTCTGCCCATTTAGACGGGTCAAAGTGACTTCTCGTGTTGCGCAGTTTATACAAACTTGATATTGGGTCAACCAATTCATACCCAATATAATATCCAACTTTTCAGACTCAATAATTATCAGAGAGGTTGGAAAGTAGACTCCGTTGATATTGATTTCCATATCACGGCAGACCATGTTGCTCTTGATTAGAGATCCCTGGGTTTGTATCAGCATATTTTTGCCCAAAAGTGTATAAGGAAATTTGTTTTGGGCAGCAAAACTCCGAGAAATAAAAGAATGGGAAGCCCCAGAGTCAAATAAAATTACAGCAGGTATGTCATTAACAGAAAACATACCAATGACGACTTCGGGGTTCTCTTGTGCTTCATCAGCTGAGAGATGATGCACGTGCCCAGTAATGTTTTGCTCGGTCGGGCATGACTCTATAAACTTGACTGGTGGCCTGAATGGGGCATCCGCCTTGTTGTTCTTGGGGCACTGTTTGGCATAATGTTTGTTCTTCCCACAAATGAAGCACGAATTGTTGCGCTGGCGCTCCTTACGTATTGGGTTGGTCACGAAATTCTTAACTTGAGTGGTGGTCTTGTTAACATTCTGTTGTCAATTGGGCTTGTATTCCACCTGAGGCTGCTGCCAGGTTCGAGCCTTTTGCACTGGTTGCCCATCCTTCTTTGGCTCAAACTTACGCTTGTTATCGTTGTTGGCAGGCCTATTATCTGATATAATCTTGTGCTCCCGTTCAGCAATGAAAGCCTTGTTTACCAGAGTTTGGAAATCTGGGAAGTCAAACATACTGAGAGTACACCGGAGTTGCGGATTTAAGCCTCCAAGAAATTTGTCAATCTTCCTTTCTGCGGTGAACACGTCATAAAGGGAGTAACGGGCCAGGTGATTGAATTTTCACAAATATTCACCCACAGACTGATTTCCTTGGACGAGTGCGAGAAATTCACGCTGCTTAACCTTCATAACTCCAGTAGGGATATGATGTTTCCAGAACTGATCCTTGAATTTTTCCCACGTGACTTCTTCATCAGCAGGCCACATGACTTTTGTCTTTTCCCACCATATGGCAGCAGTGCCTTCAAGATAATGAGTTGCAAATGGAACTTTATCATTTTCTTCAGTACGAGCAATCTCAAGCTTTTTCTCAATGGTATGCAACCAATCGTCTGCATCCAATGGGTCAACAATCTGGCTGAAATTGGGTGGCTTGGTCCTTTGGAAATCTGACAGCTTTGAGTAATGACCGTTCTGATTTCCATTTTGTCCAACCATAGCTTGCACACTTCTTAATATTTCAAGCAAATCATCGTTCCTTCTTTCCTCAAACATACGCAGAATTTGCTCGATGGAGGGCAGATTTGGCGGTGGATGCGGTGGCGGAACGTACGGCTTGGGAGAATGTCCTGCCTGTCGTGCGGAACGACGAACAGGAGTTCCCTAACGAACGTTGCTACTGCTGCCTCCCCGCGTCATCCTATTGTGGATTTTTTCCAAGACAACGCAATCGAGATGAGAAACATCCAAGAATAAATTTGGGGAAAAACCAATGAAAAATCCCAGAAGAAAGCAAAAGAGCGAAGAAAATACGGCGAATAGAGTCCCAACACAATTATACATAGGCTCATACATGAAATATAAACAACATGACAAGTCCAACTACTCTCATACATGCAACGAAACATCATGACTCGTATGACTACATCCGTACATCATCCAGACTACTGCGAATACTCCGAGGTACTATTGCTTTGTTGGTGCTGCGGTGTTCTCCCCTGAAGCGGACTCGGATCCTGAACTGGCGTGGTTAACGAAAATCTCTGGGTTAAAGGTAACATGACGACGCTGCCTCGAGGGCTCCCCCTCAGGGGCAGGGGCAGGATGAAGCATTGGGGCTGTATGAGTGGTGAGAAGTGAAGCCCACTCGGCAGGAGTACTGAGAGGGTTCACCGTCGAGGTGCCTAAGCTACTCAGGGGAGTAACCGGTGAAACCGGGGAACTAGAACTGGCTGGAATATAGGAAGTAAATTCTAGAGAAGATGGAGTAGTGGCAGATCTAGTAGTGACCAAAGTAGTGGCTAAAGCAGTACGGCACGAGTCAGCTCTCGAGCCAGCTCATGGATCATAAGTTTGCTAGCAGTGACATACGAGCAAGGTGGCTAGCAACACTATCAGACTCCGGATCAATGATCTGGAAGCGGACACTACCATTGTTGTGCAGAGAAGGGTAGCAAAAGAAACTTGGATGGTTTTTCATCCGGACCTTGTTGTAGCGAAGCTCGACAAGAACCTCGAATGCAGCAAACTGGACACCCTGAGAAGCGGTAGAGGCATAACCACTCCAAGAAGTACGAGTGTAAGAGCCGGAATCGGAACTAGTGCGCAGAGTAACCACTGCGTGATACTCATACACTGAATCGGCTAGACGCTCCCGGTACACACGATAGACTGGATCGTCTCCGAGGGGGTACAGCCGACGCCACACGTTGCGAAGAAGGTGCAGTGACGTGTACGGAATCAGCCACAACTGGCACGGATACGGCACCGGAGCCATCTACACTCACAACCATTAGCAGGTTAGCATAAAAATATAAATCAAGTGCATGCAATGCAACAATCAGCTACATTAGCTACCGACACTCAACTAAAACTCGTATCTAACGTCTAGTTAACACGTCGTAGTCTAGCGTGCCCTACAGCCCGCGTGACTCTGATACCAAGCGTTGTGGCACCCACGCTCAGAGCGACCGGTTTAGCCTGCATTGCCAGCCCAGAGACCATGTCTTCTAGCAACACACAACATCTTGGTACAGAAAACAACCGCTTTATTGATGCTAGCGGGTCGGAGTTTATATTACAACAGATGTCGAGGCCGAGCAGCACACATGGTGCGGCTGAACAATATGTACATTATTTAGTGAATATAATGGGGCCTCGATCATATCAACTATGCGGCAGCGGAACAACGTCGTAGCGGTAACTCCATAGCACAAGGACACCGATGTGGACATGATCTAGACTCGAGCAGCGCTCCTTTCCAATGCGACTTTCCTGAAATCTGGCATGACACGCCAGGTCAGTACATTGAATGTAATTGCAAGCTCACAACAAGCATAATCATAATGACAAACAATATCATGATATTTAACCAATTAATAATGCAATAATGTTCCAACATGATGTGCTCATGCTCTTGGGATAAACGTCCCTCGGGACCAACTTACCAATTGTGATCGTTCTCAGATCACAAAACACACCACCATCGTTGTCTTAACCAGAGTAACTTGTGATCCTTACGGCGATCACCACCACACCACCATCGCGGTCTTAACCAGAGTAACTTATGATCCTTTCAGCGATCACCACCACACCACCATCGTGGTCTTAACAAAGTAACTCGTGATCCTTTCGGCGATCACCACCACGACCCATATTGGGTCTCAAACATCTCGATGGCCTTTCCGCCATCATCATCAGTGCAATGATCATAAGTTAGTGTGCATTTTTATTAAACGTTGACTCATGCTGGGACCTACTACGAGTTGTCCGTGACCGTGGGCTCGGCTATCGATAGATTATACACTCTGTAGAGGTAGCACACTGTACCCACACCACGGAACCCATGGCCTCGCACCCCCATTCGGGTGGACCAACGGCATTCTGACAAAACCCTTCCATTGCCATGACACTCTCCCGGCCACTCTGACCCAATCCCCAACGGGCTAGTCCTGGGTGGCCCCATGTCTACCAAAGACACACCGACCACCGTCGTGGCCAAAACATTCCCACTTGGGGACCCGGTACCAAAATCTCAACAACGGGCACACAAGGTTATGCCTGCTTACTGGGCTAGGGTAAGCACGCCCATAGCCTTCCCTAGTTGGAGGCACCGACCAGAGACATGTCAATGGACCGAATCAAGGCCTCCCCACAAAGGCAAATGTGGTTGCACTGGGAAAATCTCCATTCAGTGGCACCATGACCCAGTCAACGATATATTCAAGATGAGTTATATTAAGGTTCAACTTAAAATGAAAATGATCGGTGTCATTGCATGCCATGAAATGCAATACTACACATGCATCATATAATACGAAAATGACTGCTGTCAACCATATTCACACTAAGCATAAGCATCAACAACTTATTTTACTTTCCTGGTCTCACTTGAACAATATATTTTTCAGCAAGTAACATTATTTTCTCATGCAAGAAAATAACTTCGATTAATTCCTCATATGCATAGCAAAGATTCTACCATCATCACCTCAAGCAAATCCTAATTTGTTTACCAATCAAGTTAGGTTCGAACATTCTGGAAATTAAGTAAAATGGCTAAACCAGCACTAAACAGGATATATTCTAGCAAATTTAACTATTTATTTATGCAAGAAAATAAATTTAAGCAATTATTCATACACATAACAACTTATTTTATCATTACTATAATTAGATCTTAGCCTATTTACCAACTAAACTTGTTTGAAGGTTTTATAAATCAAGCATAATACCAGCACACACTTTAACAGCATATAAACAACATAATAGTTATTTAAAATGCATGGATTAATCATTCAATTCAAGTAAGAAATTCATCAATATTGAAATGGCACCATGAAAATGTTGTTCTGGCTTGCCTTAGTGCAGATGAGGTTCACAAGCCTTCTGGTGATCCTCAAGACAAGCCTCCCCTCTGGAAATAATTTTCAACATGAGAAGAAAATATCAAGAACTCTTCTGAAAATCACCAGAAATTCTAGACAGCTCAGAAAAATCTCATTTTTGGTGAGCTACTAGATTTCCTTGCAAAGAGCATAATGCAAAAAGAATCAATTCATTTGGACTTATGGTTGAAAAGTTATGGCTATTTGAAGCTCTTTGGAATTGAATGAAATTTGAATTTAAATAAATAGACTAGGGGGTGATGTCGAAGGCGTAAAGCCTCAGTGCACCACCACTCGTACCGCTTCGTGCACGTACAAAGTGGCTGACTAGCGGGGCCCGCTAGTCAGGTGAGAAGGAGGGGAGAAGGAAACAGACGATGGCCGCGGCTTCGCCGGAGCTCTCGCCGGCGACGAGGGCTCCTTGTCCAAAACCAGAGGGAGGGATCGAGAGAGGGGGTTGAGGCGCACCTGCCGTACCCGTAGCGTAGCTAGGGGCGGTCGGACGACGTCGAAATCTTCCTCGCAAACGGAGGCAGAGGGCGGGGGTTGATGGAGATGAAGAAGATGGCGAGCAGAGGTAGCTCCAGGGGCTCCAGGGGAAAGGGATGGCTTCTCCGGAGAGAGGCGGAGGCCCTAGAAGGATCGCCCTGGCCTAGGAGGGGCTGGAGCTACTGCGGCGACCAGAGGGGATCGCCGGCGAGCTCGAGCTCAAGGACGGCGGCCCGAGGATTGCCCGGCCGGGCTACGGCTTCCTACACGTTTGTGGGGTGTGTGGGAGTGGTGGATGGTGCTCGAGGAGGCTGGGGGCTGCTCTATTTATAGACGAGCGGAGAGGGGGTTCGGGCTCCGCTGGTGGACACTTGTCCACGGCGCCTGGCGACGAGCGGCATCAATGAGAGGGGGAGAAGGCGACGCAGCTCACGCGGGAACTGTGGGTGAGCGGGGACGAGCACAGGAACGAGGAGATGGCGACGAGCACAGTGCGCACCGCTCTGTTGGGTTGGCTGGACCATGCTCGTGCTCGCTGCAGTGAGCTCCGGCGTCGGCGGGCGCCAGGGAGGAGTAAATGGCGTTGAGACGATGATGGTGGCGAGGTTTGGCACGCTTAGGCAGGCGGGGAAGCGAGCACGCGAGTAATAGAGGCTTGGGCGCATCGCATAGCGCGTCGGATGCATGCCAGCACGCCTGCACAAACTTGGTCACCGCATGAACTATGACCTCATGCCGACGTAAGCCCAAACTCCATGTCTGGCACATTGTTCGTGGTAGTTTTGAATGTTACCAGGCCTTGGTTTGGCTCCAGGTGCAGTAGAGAAAATTTCACACGCCAAGTAAGCTTCTGATCAGTAACTTTGAGGTGTTACTAAGGGTAAATGGCTGGGAGTTGGGGGCTGTGCTTTGGAGGCTAGCCATCATCTACTAAGGTGATGATGCACAAGAAAATTCAGGCACAGGGGAGCAAGTAAAATGGTAGTTGTTGTAGAAACCACCATTTTTATCCAGAACAGGAAATATTTTCTATAGCAAAAATATTCCAAAAAGTGATGAAATATTTTTGCTCAGGAGGGTGCCCTAGGTTTCAAAGAATATTTGGGAATTTTCTCAGATTTTTGTGGGCCATAAAAATGAGGGTTGCTTTGGAGCTCATTGAACTAGCTAGGGTTTTAGAGAAGAAAATGAATATTTTTCATTTAAGAAAAAAATTCCCAAGATTATTTTGAGATGGATCAGAAGGGGAAAGATGATTAGAGAGGGGAATGATGCACTTGGGGGAAAGCCAAGGGTACCCAAGTGTTTAAGTCCATATGAAAATATTCAGAAACCCCAACTTTTAAAATAAATCCAAATGAAAATCGGGCAAATAAGAGAGGGCAAAATCAGGCTGTCACACTCACTGTTATGAGGAATAATAAGATTGAGTGGCACTCAAGGCTGAAAATTGATGTTTCTCAGCTTTGTGGTCGAAGATATGATGAGATTTACGTCAAGCAGATCTTGCTCGACGAAGAATACAGGAAGAGAAGAGTTTGAAAGCTAAGGAAAGAGCTAGCAAACCAAAGTCTATCAAAGATCGCCAAATTCAAACTGTAGCAACTAATGCCCCTGTAGACACCAGTGCTTCACTGCAGCACATACCACGATCCCCTCTTCACGAGGAAGAAGCCATGTAGCAAGCTGAGCATGCGGTAGTTATCATTCCTACCACAGTTGCTCAAGAACCTGATGTGGTGGATATCTTTCTGAACAAGAATGACGAAGATAATGTCATGCCCGAGCAGCAAGCCACTAAGAAGAGAGTTGATGAATAGATTGAGGTTCAGAAGGCAGTCTCATCGCCTCTGAAAGAAATGCAAGTTGAGCCCTCCCGATCCAACAAGGAGGATGATAAAGTTGAGGAGGGCAAGTTGCTTCCTGAGGAAATACCACCCTGGTCACCTCATCTGGTGCCCCTACCCAGATGGAGGTTGATCTGGCTCCTGCTTCTTTGGCTTCACAGCCAGAACTGGGAGAAAAGATGTCTGAAGAGCCCATGTCGCACGAACAAGTTGTATCGCCTGTTTGTGACTTAAGTGTTCGAAGAGGTTGTAGTGCCTCCCACTATTGAGAGTTCACTGAAAGAAAAGGCCCTAGTGCCTAATAGCCAGAAAGCCACTGAAGGAATTCCAGCGAAAGAAAGTGTAGGTCAGACAACTGCTTCAATGTCATCTGCACCAGAGAAGATGAGAAGGCGCCTCGCTCCACTTAAGCCCATCGATGAAAATGTGCTAGCATCTAATGATGTTCAGCTGATAGAAATTAGCGATGAAGAAAATTGAAAAAATCCCCAGGAAGCATTTCCTTTGTTCCCTGCGGGATATGGCCCAAATGGTCCTGCGTTCAATGAGGTGCTTCATCTTTCAAAGCTTGTGTTCTTTGGGATCAGTCTGTATGAAGGAGAAAGGACTTCACTGTCACCTAGGTTCTGGACAAAAGAGAAAGTTGTATATTATGCTCAGATCTTGTTTGGCAAGAATAGAATTTTCAATCACAAGATATTAAACTTTGCTGAGCTCGAAGAAATTCCCTGTTTCCACCATGCAATTGAGCATATTGAACATGGCCTCCTAAAAGGATACATGCGCTCCAATCATGGCTAGAACAAAGAAATTATCCTTCAGCTCTATGCCACATTGTATATCTCAGCAGAGCTTGGAAACGCCTTGAAAGTGCAACTAATCCCCGGGTGGTTTTGGTAATTTATAACAACATATAGCTCACTGAACTAATAACCATTCAAGTTTAATATTTCAGAAATTTCAATGAATGGAATTGCATGGACTAGAGATGTGGACCCCTCAAAATGCTAAGGACGCATATTGGCAAAAGCTCAAGACTCTTCATTTCATTTTTAGTGATCCAAGATCACATTGAGACCATAGGAAAGCCAATACTATTAAAAGGGGATGAGGTGTTGCTTAATGGCTTGCTTGCTCAAATGCTTAGTCGTATTGCTCCAAATCCCTCAACCACTTTCTCATTCCAAATATGTCAAAACCCTAAACTCCAACTCGGCCCCACCGATTCTTTCTATACTGCGCCATCGACTTCATATGACATAGCCACTGCCAGAAACCCTAATAGTTCGGTCACACTGATACAGATCTCGGTCTCACCGAGATGGCCTTGCCAATTCTCAGTTGCTTGTTGCAATTATTTTGGTCTCACCGAAATAGCGACCGGTTTCAGCGAGATGGCTTGACCAATTCTCTGTTGCCCTATTGCTTCACTTCGGTCCCACCGAGTTGATGCAATCAGCGCTATTGAGATGAGGTTTGTGTCGGTGTCAAAACCGGCAGATCTCGGGTAGGGGGCCCCGAACTGTGCGTCTAAGGCGGATGGTAACAGGAGGAGGGGACACAATGTTTACCCAGGTTCGGGCCCTCTCGATGGAGGTAATACCCTACTTCCTGCTTGATTGATCTTGATGATATGAGTATTACAAGAGTTGATATACCATGAGATCGTAGAGGCTAAACCCTAGAAGCTAGCCTATGATTATGATTGTTGTTCTTGTCCTACGGACTGAACCCTCCGGTTTATATAGACACCGGAGGGGGCTAGGGTTACACAGAGTCGGTTACAAGGGAGGAGATCTACATATCCGAATTGCCAAGCTTGCCTTCCACACAAAGGAGAGTCTCACCCGGACACGGGACGAAGTCTTCACTCTTGTGTCTTCATAGTCCAACAGTACGGCCAAAGTATATAGTCTGGCTGTCCGAGGACCCCCTAATCTAGGACTCCCTCAGTAGCCCCTGAACTAGGCTTCAATGACGATGAGTCCGGCGTGCAGATTGTCTTCGGCATTGCAAGGCGGGTTCCTTCTCCGAATACTCCATAGAAGATTTTGAACACAAGGATCATGTCCGGCTCTGCAAAACAAATTTCGCAAACCACCATAGAGAGTATAATACTTCCACAAATCAAATCTGCTGAAAACTTTTCATGACGTGACGTCCTGCCGTGGCCCGGTCATTACGAACTGTTTTTCCCTGCCTGCCATTGCACGTGTTGCGAGGCGGTTTTATCGGCACGTCTTGTCGAAGCGGAGATCGTGTTCCCCTTATCACGGTAGTCTCATCAATACGGGCGTGGGTAACCCAACCGTGCTTGTTAATATGACTCCTTGATTTTAGGCAAGTTCCAAACGGGCACGCGGAGGACGCTTGATATTCGCCCACTTTATAAAGGGGCCAAGGCCTATCCTTTTCTTCTCGCGCTCAATCCTTCCCCTCCCCCACCTCGAGTTCCAACACCCAAGGCTCAGGCTAAGCGCTTCAACCATGTCCGGATCCAACTTTCAAGGCCGGTGTATGGCCTCCTCTGTCACAGAGGGGGACATCAAGAAGCTAAGGGAAGCCAGGTATCTGACCACCGAAATCTCGCACAGGCTGCCTGCTCAAGGGCAGGTCATCCCCACTCCCGAACCCAACAAGAGTGTCGTATTTGTTTCCCACTTCCTCCGAGGGCTAGGCTTTAGTTTTAATCCCTTTGTCAGAGGGCTTATGTTCTATTACGGGCTCGATTTCAACGATCTAGCCCATCCTTCACATCTCGTCGTTTATTGTTGTGTGTGAGGCCTTCCTCCGCATCACCCCACACTTCAGCTTATGGCTCAAGACCTTCAATGTGAAGCCGAAGACGATTGATGGGCGACACACAGAATGCGGAGGTGCCATAATAAGCAAAGGCGCCGATGTTCTATGGCCAAAGGGTTCCTTCCCGGAGGTGTCCAACTTATGGCAGCGGGAGTGGTTTTACATCACAGCTCCCCGGAGTACTAAGTGGGTAGCTGCCCCCGCCTTCCGTTCGGGACCCCCGCCACAACTGGCGTCATGGGTCAACAAGGGGTTGGACTGGGGCCAGTTAATGACGTGCCGACATTGCAAAGTCGTATCCGAGATCTCCTCAAGAGGGATGACAGTCTCGTCAAGGTAATGCAAGTTATGCTAGTTCATCGGGTCCTGCCATGCCAACGTCGATCTCTCTGCATGTGGGAGTTCAACCCGGAAGGACCGCAAACTATTCAGCAATTCTTCGGCATGACGCTTGATGGGATGTATGGATTGTTCTTTGGATCACGAATAAAGTGTCCGGACAACACCGAGGATGCGGGTCTAAACTGCAATCGTCCAGATACCCATGTAAGTAATTCTGCGGCCAAACACGTCATCTTTTCAATTATCATAACATCATTCTGAAAAAATTGCTCTTGGCCAGGACTAGATAAGAAAGGCGAAGATGATCAGGTGTTCGGCCCCCCTTCCCGAAGGCTCACTGGATCCTGTACTAGCCAGGATGCTTGAGCACGCACTTTATCAAGTGCCATCAGGGGAAGATAAAGGGAGGAATAAAGAAGCCGAAAGCGGGCCTCACACATTACTCATCCAAACTGGGGGAATTAGTGTCTCCGCGAAGAAGGATGGTCAGGGAGAAGAATCTAGAATCGCCTCTCGCCAAGGAAGGAAAAGGACTGCCTCTGATGACTTGGAAACAAAAGTTTCCAAACGAGGGAAGAAACCTTCGCTAGGGGGCCTTGCCCCGAAGGGCGTCCTTACCGCACAGTGCCCGCAAGGGGGCCAGCCCTCCACCGAGCTGTAAGTGAATCAAGAGTACTTTTGGTAAATATATCCTGCTTTATCTCCGAAGACAATAATGAGACATATATCTTGCAGCCCGGCTCGTAGCCCTTCTCAACAGAGTTCGTCTTCGGGGGATCTTCTTCTGGAGATGATGGACAGCGAAACGCCTCCCCCTGTCTCCCCGCCTCCTGGGGCGGACGACCCTGAGGTGTCATCACAGAGGATTTCTCCTGATCCGCCGAGGCCAGAAGGTAGCCCTTCAGCCACCCGAAGTTCGGAGCATTTGTCTCCTAAGGAGAGCAACTGAAGGAGTCTGGGACTATCCGGTGCGCAACCGGATGCACTGATGGGTCTTTTGGAGGAAGCGGCTATTTTAGAGGCGCATCGTACTTTAATGGGTACGGTGGTTGAGAGGATTTCGTCTGCCCAGAGTGGCTTGCATGAAGCTTTTATGAGTCTGCTAAGAGGCTTTGAGGTACGCAAAGTAATATATAAATTTTTTGACGGTACCGCACACGCTAAGTGTGCTCTATACAGATAGTAGCCCCTGATACTCTGGTTGCTGTACAGAGGCGGCAAACAGAGGATCGTAGTCCCAGGTAATGATCGCGCTGCTTTCATGTGCAAGCGGCTGACGGTCCGGTGGCTGGCCGGACTGCTGAGTTTGCCGGACTTAGCCGGCAAGTTGACGCGGTAGATGCTGACATTGCACTTGTGAACAAGCGGCTTGACGAGGCACAGGGTATGTATTTTCGGGTAGTCAACAAATATTTAGGAGGAGCATGATGCTAGTATCTATAATATGTTGTGACTGCAAATGGAGCTGCTGCCGTGGAGACCCTTCGGGCGGAACTCGCCCGAGCCAAGGAACAAGCCAGGAGGAGTGATGCGGCCACCCTAAAGGCGGTCGGTGAGTTAAGAGCCGAACGGCCTGCTCATCGCCAGAGCGAAGATAAAATAGCCAAGATGGCCGTTGAGCTGAAGGATGCCGCCGACCAGTATGAGCTTCTTGAAAAGGAAAGCCAAGCGAAAGTGGCGGACCTGGAGAAAGCACTGGTAGCAGCCAAGGAGACCCGCTCTAAAATCAGAGCGGCGAAGGAGGAGCTTCGTCAAGCCGGAGATATCACGCCTGGGAAGCCCTTTTTATTGCGGACGAAGTTCGGAGATCCGAAGTATGCCCCTCTGGATCAATTATGGAGTGCTGCGGACGCGTATTCGGACCTGGCAATGAGTGTTGCTGATGCGACTGAGTTTTTCAAAGATAAAAAAGATCACGAAGTGGAAAAGTTGTTCTGGTCGCAGTTCTGTGCTCCAACGCGTCCGCTGCTGTTAAATGAGCAAATGGCCGAGTGGGTTGAGCTCCATAGGTTGTCTTGGCTTGCCATGAGATCTGTCGTGGATCATCTTTGGCCGGAAGGACCAAGGCCGAATAGTTATTTTGGTTTACTGCAACGATTCCTTGGTGTTGTGCCGCATATCAACGCTGTAAAGAGGTCTGCATGCATAGAGGGTGCACGGATGGCTCTTGCCCGTGTTAAGACATACTGGGCAGAGATGGATGCCACTGTTATTGCAACCCGGGGTCTGGCCGTAGGCCAGGTCTCGTCCGAGCACTATTTTGAAGAAGTCCTAGAAGGCACTTGTTTAATCGAGGCTCGGTGCTCGGAGATTATCATGTTCGAGTGACATGTATCCCAATTTGTAAAAACAATGCTATTTGGCTTATAAAAGGTTGTGTTTATACTTTTGCCTAAAAGTATTATGATACCTCCTATGCGGCCGTTTTATGTATGTATATAATCTGAAAGTTTGCGGTGGTCGGCTTCAGCCCCCACGCATATAATGCGGGGGTGTTTGGAAAAGCGCGTATTCACACTTGATCCAATGTCTTGGTCCATTAAGGAGGTGATAGCACGGCGAACAAGGCAATCGGACTATATTGCTTTAACACTTTCACTTAGCCATAGGAGTTTGACAGTGGGGCTACTATATAGCCCCTGGACTTCCGTGCTTATCCGAATACGGTGCGTGTACATACATGACCGGGAAACCAGTCCTTCGTTAATGCGGAGGAATCACGAAGATTCCGCTGAGTCCTCGAGTGGTTGACCAGTCTCGCGCTTTATCATGACAGTCAGTTTTCGGCTTTCTCTACTAAGGTGCTCATCCAGATGAACCAAGGCACAATCGTAGTAGTTCTCCCGGTGCCACCTTAGCCGATAGAGCAGAACGTAAGGTAGCAAAACACGGGAGCCGGGCAAACCCAACTATTGACCAAAACATGATTCGGAGCTGATGCATATAAGGCCAAAGTCGTAACGCCCAACACTCCCTAAGGTATTAGGTCTTTACAACGTATGCTGGGCTGAGTAACACCCTCGATAAAAGCCCTGAATTTCTAGGTACATGCATTAGTCTGACATGACGAAATGTCAATAACGCCAGCATCCCTCTTGGTTATGTTGAGTATCCTGAGGGTCTGAAGCAACAAGAGATAGTAAAAAGGTTTACACAGGGTCTTAATCTAAAAAGAAACCTTTGAACGGGGCCCTGCTGCACGTCTGCGCCTGTGTCTCCATTGTGCCGTATCCTGGAAGGGTGTAGCACGATGATCATCTGTAAGAGAGAAAAGCCCAGGTGAAAGTTTTCGTGTGAAGAATTGGTTATTCTCAATAAACCATGAAAATTCAATCTAAATAAGATCGAGCCAAACTGTAGTCCTTTTTACATGTGGGAAGCCCCTAGCACCACCTATGGGGGTATATCCATCGACCCGGCCTTAGGTTTATTTGAGCTGTTACAGCTAGTGGTGCGCCGGACTCGTCTAGCCGTGTTCGCAGTCTTGATGACCGATCATTTATTCCGGTTGGAGAGGGCGTTTAGTGATCGGCTGCTAAAGCCGCCACATGTTCTTCCGCATGTAAGGAACGTTCTGTGTTTCCACTAACTATGATGATGCCACCTGGACCGGGCATCTTAAGCTTAAGAAAAGCATAATGTCGTATTGCGTTAAAATGAGCGAACGCCATTCTTTCGAGTAGTGCTTGATAGCTGCCTCAGAATGGAGCTATGTCGAAGGTTAACTTTTCACTTCGGAAGTTGTCGGGACAACCGAATACAACCACTAGTACTAGAGAGCCCGTGCAGCGGGCCTCTGGGCCTGGTATTACTCCTTTAAAGGTAGTATTGCTTTGACTTATTTGAAGGGGAACGTAGTAATTTCAAAAAAATTCCTACGCACACGCAAGATCATGGTGATGCATAGCAATGAGAGGGGAGAGTGTTGTCTACGTACCCTCGTAGACCGAAGCGGAAGCGTTGACGCAACATAGAGGAAGTAGTCGTACATCTTCTCGGTCCAACCGATCCAAGCACCGTTACTCCGGCACCTCCAAGATCTTGACACACGTACAGCTCGATGACGCACCCCGGGCTCCGATCCAGCAAAGCTTCGGGGAGGAGTTTTGTCAGCACGACGGCGTGGTGACGATCTTGATGTTTAACCGTCGCAGGGCTTCGCCTAAGCACCGCTACAATATGATCGAGGTGTAATATCGTGGAGGGGGGCACCGCACACGGCTAAGGAACGATCACGAAGATCAACTTGTGTGTCCTAGGGTGCCCCCCTGCCCCCGTATATAAAGGAGCCAAGGGGGGTGCGGCCGGCCCTAGTAGGAGGCGCGCAGGAGGAGTCCTACTCCTACCGGGAGTAGGACTCCCCTCCCTTTCCTTGTCCAAGTAGGAGAGGGGGAAGGAAGGGAGAGAGGAGAGGAAGGAAAGGGGGGCGCCGCCCCTCCCTCCTTGTCCAATTCGGACTAGGGGGAGAGGGGGCGCGCGGCCTGCCCTGGCTGCCTTTCCTCTTCTCCACTTTAGGCCCATGAGTCCCATTAACCCCCCGGGGAGTTCCGATAACCCCCCGGTTCTCGGATTTTATCCGAAACTTCCCCGGAACACTTCCGGTGTCCGAATATAGCTGTCCAAGATATCAATCTTTATGTCTCAACCATTTCGAGACTCCTCGTTATGTCCGTGATCATATCTGGGACTCCGAACAACCTTCGGTACATCAAAATACATAAACTCATAATGAAACTGTCATCGTAACTTTAAGCGTGCGGACCCTACGGTTCGAGAACAATGTAGAGATGACCGAGACACGTCTCCGGTCAATAACCAACAGCGGGACCTGGATGCCCATATTGGCTCCTACATATTCTACGAAGATCTTTATCGGTCAGACCGCATAACAACATACGTTGTTCCCTTTGTCATCGGTATGTTACTTGCCCGAGATTCGATCGTCGGTATCCAATACCTAGTTCAATCTCGTTACCGGCAAGTCTCTTTACTCGTTCCATAATACATCATCCCGCAACTAACTCATTAGTTGCAATGCTTGCAAGGCTTAAGTGATATGCATTACCGAGAGGGCCCAGAGATACCTCTCCGACGATCAGAGTGACAAATCCTAATCTCGAAATACGTCAGCCCAACATGTACCTTTGGAGACACCTGTAGAGCACCTTTATAATCACCCAGTTACGTTGTGACGTTTGGTAGCACACAAAGTGTTCCTCTGGCACACGGGAGTTACATAATCTCATAGTCATAGGAACATGGAATAAGTCATGAAGAAAGCAATAGCAACATACTAAACGATCGGGTGCTAAGCTAATGGAATGGGTCATGTCAATCAGATCATTCAACTAATGATGTGATCCCGTTAATCAAATGACAACTCTTTGTCCATGGTTAGGAAACATAACCATCTTTGATTAACGAGCTAGTCAAGTAGAGGCATACTAGTGACACTTTGTTTGCCTATGTATTCACACATGTATTATGTTTCCGGTTAATACAATTCTAGCATGAATAATAAACATTTATCATGATATAAGGAAATAAATAATATCTTTATTATTGCCTCTAGGGCATATTTCCTTCAGTCTCCCACTTGCACTAGAGTCAATAATCTAGATTACACAGTAATGATTCTAACACCCATGGAGCCTTGGTGCTGATCATGTTTTGCTCGTGGAAGAGGCTTAGTCAATGGGTCTGCTACATTCAGATCCGTATGTATCTTGCAAATCTCTATGTCTCCCACCTGGACTAGATCCCGGATGGAATTGAAGCGTCTTTTGATGTGCTTGGTTCTTTTGTGAAATCTGGATTCCTTTGCCAAGGCAATTGCACCAGTATTGTCACAAAAGATTTTCATTGGACCCGATGTACTAGGTATGACACCTAGATCGGATATGAACTCCTTCATCCAGACTCCATCGTTTGCTGCTTCCGAAGCAGCTATGTACTCCGCTTCACATGTAGATCCCGCCACGACGCTTTGTTTAGAACTGCACCAACTGACAGCTCCACCTTTAATGTAAACAAGTATCTGGTTTGCGATTTAGAATCGTCCGGATCAGTGTCAAAGCTTGCATCAACGTAACCGTTTACGATGAGCTCTTTGTCACCTCCATATACGAGAAACATATCCTTAGTCCTTTTCAGGTACTTCAGGATGTTCTTGACCGCTATCCAGTGATCCACTCCTGGATTACTTTGGTACCTCCCTGCTAAACTTATAGCAAGGCACACATCAGGTCTGGTACACAGCATTGCATACATGATAGAGCCTATGGCTGAAGCATAGCGAACATCTTTCATTTTCTCTCTATCTTCTGCAGTGGTCGGGCATTGAGTCTGACTCAACTTCACACCTTGTAACACAGGCAAGAACCCTTTCTTTGCTTGATCCATTTGAACTTCTTCAAAATCTTGTCAAGGTATGTGCTTTGTGAAAGTCCAGTTAAGCGTCTTGATCTATCTCTATAGATCTTTATTCCTAATATGTAAGCAGCTTCACCGAGGTCTTTCATTGAAAAACTCTTATTCAAGTATCCCTTTATGCTATCCAGAAATTCTATATCATTTCCAATCAGTAATATGTCATCCACATATAATATCAGAAATGCTACAGAGCTCCCACTCACTTTCTTCTAAATACAGGCTTCTCCGAAAGTCTGCATAAAACCAAATGCCTTGATCACACTATCAAAGCATTTATTCCAACTCCGAGAGGCTTGCACCAGTCCATAAATGGATCGCTGGAGCTTGCATACTTTGTTAGCTCCCTTTGGATCAACAAAACCTTCTGGTTGCATCATATACAGCTCTTCTTCCAGAAATCCATTCAGGAATGCAGTTTTGACATCCATCTGCCAAATTTCATAATCATAAAATGCGGCAATTGCTAACATGATTCGGACAGACTTAAGCATCGCTACGGGTGAGAAGGTCTCATCGTAGTCAACCCCTTGAACTTGTCGAAAACCTTTTGCGACAAGTCAAGCTTTGTAGACAGTAATATTACCGTCAGCGTCAGTCTTCTTCTTGAAGATCCATTTATTCTCAATTTCTTACCGATCATCGGGCAAGTCAACCAAAGTCCATACTATGTTTTCATACATGGATCCCATCTCAGATTTCATGGCTTCAAGCCATTTTGCGGAATCTGGGCTCACCATCGCTTCTTCATAGTTCGTAGGTTCATCATGATCTAGTAGCATGATTTCCAGAACAGGATTGCCGTACCACTCTAGTGCGGATCTTACTCTGGTTGACCTACGAGGCTCACTAGTAACTTGATCGGAAATTTCATGATCATCATCATTAAATTCCTCACCAATTGGTGTAGGTGTCACAGAAGCCGATTTCTGTGATGAACTACTTTGCAATAAGGGAGCAGGTACAGTTACCTCATCAAGTTCTACTTTCCTCCCACTCACTTCTTTCGAGAGAAACTCCTTCTCTAGAAAGGATCCATTCTTAGCAACGAATGTCTTGCCTTCGGATCTGTGATAGAAGGTGTACCCAACAGTCTCCTTTGGGTATCCTATGAAGACACATTTCTCCGATTTGGGTTCGAGCTTATCAGGTTGAAGTTTTTTCACATAAGCATCGCAGCCCCAAACTTTAAGAAACGACAACTTTGGTTTCTTGCCAAACCATAGTTCATAAGGCGTCGTCTCGACGGATTTCGATGGTGCCCTATTTAACGTGAATGCGGCCGTCTCTAAAGCATAACCCCAAAACGATAGCGGTAAATCAGTAAGAGACATCATAGATCGCACCATATCTAGTAAAGTATGATTACGACGTTCGGACACACCATTACGTTGTGGTGTTTCGGGTGGCGTGAGTCGCGAAACTATTCCGCATTGTTTCAAATGTACACCAAACTCATAACTCAAATATTCTCCTCCACGATCAGATCATAGAAACTTTATTTTCCTGTTACGATGATTTTCTACTTCACTCTGAAATTCTTTGAACTTTTCAAATGTTTCAGACTTATGTTTCATTAAGTAGATATACCCATATCTGCTTAAGTCATCTGTGAAGGTGAGAAAATAACGATATCCGCCACGAGCCTCAATATTCATCGGACCACATACATCTGTATGTATGATTTCCAACAAATCTGTTGCTCTCTCCATAGTACCGGAGAACGGTGTTTTAGTCATCTTGCCCATGAGGCACGGTTCGCAAGTACCAAGTGATTCATAATCAAGTGGTTCCAAAAGTCCATCAGTATAGAGTTTCTTCATGCGTTTTACACCGATATGACCTAAACGGCAGTGCCACAAATAAGTTGCACTATCATTATCAACTCTGCATCTTTTGGTTTCAACATTATGAATATGTGTATCACTACTATCGAGATTCATCAAAAATAGACCACTCTTCAAGGGTGCATGACCATAAAAGATATAACTCATATAAATAGAACAACCATTATTCTCTGATTTAAATGAATAACCGTCTCGCATCAAACAAGATCCAGATATAATGTTCATGCTCAACGCTGGCACCAAATAACAATTATTTAGGTCTAATACTAATCCCGAAGGTAGATGTAGAGGTAGCGTGCTGACCGCGATCACATCGACTTTGGAACCATTTCCCACGCGCATCGTCACCTCGTCCTTTGCTAGTGTTCGCTTAATCCGTAGTCCCTGTTTCGAGTTGCAAATATTAGCAACAGAACCAGTATCAAATACCCAGGTGCTACTGCGAGCTCTAGTAAGGTACACATCAATAACATGTATATCATATATACCTTTGTTCACCTTGCCATCCTTCTTATCCGCCAAATACTTGGGGCAATTCCGCTTCCAGTGACCAGTCTGCTTGTAGTAGAAGCACTCAGTTTTAGGCTTAGGTCCAGACTTGGGTTTCTTCTCTTGAGCAGCAACTTGCTTGCTGTTCTTCTTGAAGTTCCCCTTCTTCTTCCCTTTGCCCTTTTTCTTGAAACTAGTGGTCTTGTTGACCATCAACACTTGATGCACCTTTTTGATTTCTACCTCCGCAGCTTTCAGCATTGCGAAGAGCTCGGGAATAGTCTTATTCATCCCTTGCATATTATACTTCATCATGAAGCTCTTGTAGCTTGGTGGCAGTGATTGGAGAATTCTGTCAATGACGCAATCATCTGGAAGATTAACTCCCATCTGAATCAAGTGATCATTATACCCAGACATTTTGAGTATATGCTCACTGACAGAACTGTTCTCCTCCATCTTGCAGCTATAGAACTTATTGGAGACTTCATATCTCTCAATCCGGGCATTTGCTTGAAATATTAACTTCAACTCCTGGAACATCTCATATGCTCCATGACGTTCAAAACGTCGTTGAAGTCCCGATTCTAAGCCGTAAAGCATGGCACATTGAACTATCGAGTAGTCATCAGCTTTGCTCTGCCAGACGTTCATAACATCTAGTGTTGCTCCAGCAGCAGGCCTGGCACCCAGCGGTGCTTCCAGGACGTAATTCTTCTGTGCAGCAATGAGGATAATCCTCAAGTTACGGACCCAGCCCGTGTAATTGCTACCATCATCTTTCAACTTCGCTTTCTCAAGGAACGCATTAAAATTCAACGGAACAACAGCACGGGCCATCTATCTACAATCAAACATACATAAGCAAGATACTATCAGGTACTAAGTTCATGATAAATTTAAGTTCAATTAATCATATTACTTAAGAACTCCCACTTAGATAGACATCCCTCTAATCCTCTAAGTGATCACGTGATCCAAATCAACTAAACCATAACCGATCATCACGTGAAATGGATTAGTTTTCAATGGTGAACATCATTATGTTGATCATATCTACTATATGATTCATGCTCGACCTTTTGGTCTCCGTGTTCCGAGGCCATATCTGCATATGCTAGGCTCATCAAGTTTAACCTGAGTATTCTGCATGTGCAAAACTGGCTTGCACCCATTGTAGATGGACGTAGAGCTTATCACACCCGATCATCACGTGGTGTCTGGGCACGACGAACTTTGGCAACGGTGCATACTCAGGGAGAACACTTCTTGATAATTTAGTGAGAGATCATCTTATAATGCTACCGTCAATCAAAGCAAGATAAGATGCATAAAAGATAAACATCACATGCAATCAATATAAGTGATATGATATGGCCATCATCATCTTGTGCTTGTGATCTCCATCTTCGAAGCACCGTTATGATCACCATCGTCACCGGCGCGACACCTTGATCTCCATCGTAGAATCGTTATCGTCTCGCCAATCTTATGCTTCTACGACTATCGCTACCTCTTAGTGATAAAGTAAAGCATTACAGGGCGATTGCATTGCATACAATAAAGCGACAACCATATGGCTCCTGCCAGTTGCCGATAACTCAGTTACAAAACATGATATCTCATACAATAAAATTTAGCATCATGTCTTGACCATATCACATCACAACATGCCCCTGCAAAAACAAGTTAAACGTCCTCTACTTTGTTTGTTGCAAGTTTTACGTGGCTGCTACGGGCTTAAGCAAGAATACATCTTACCTATGCATCAAAACCACAACGATAGTTTGTTAAGTTGATGCCGTTTTAACCTTCGCAAGGACCAGGCGTAGCCACACTCGGTTCAACTAAAGTTGGAGAAACTGACACCCGCCAGCCACCTGTGTGCAAAGCACGGCGGTAGAACCAGTCTCGTGTAAGCGTACGCGTAATGTCGGTCCGGGCCGCTTCATCCAACAATACCGCCGAACCAAAGTATGACATGCTGGTAGGCAGTATGACTTATATCGCCCACAACTCACTTGTGTTCTACTCGTGCATATAACATCAAACCATAAAACCTAGGCTCTGATACCACTGAAGGGGAACGTAGTAATTTCAAAAAAATTCCTATGCACACGCAAGATCATGGTGATGCATAGCAACGAGAGGGGAGAGTGTTGTCTACGTACCTTCGTAGACCGAAGCGGAAGCGTTGACGCAACATAGAGGAAGTAGTCATACGTCTTCCTGGTCCAACCGATCCAAGCACCGTTACTCCGGCACCTCCGAGTTCTTGACACACGTACAGCTCGATGACGCACCCCGGGCTCCGATCCAGCAAAGCTTCGGGGAGGAGTTTCATCAGCACGACGGCGTGGTGACTATCTTGATGTTTAACCATTGCAGGGCTTCGCCTAAGCACCGCTACAATATGATCGAGGTGTAATATCATGGAGGGGGGCACCGCACACGGCTAAGGAACGATCACAAAGATCAACTTGTGTGTCCTAGGGTGCCCCCCTGCCCCCGTATATAAAGGAGCCAAGGGGGGTGCGGCCGGCCCTAGTAGGAGGCGCGCAGGAGGAGTCCTACTCCTACCGGGAGTAGGAATCCCCTCCCTTTCCATGTCCAAGTAGGAGAGGGGGAAGGAAGGGAGAGAGGAGAGGAAGGAAAGGGGGGGCGCCGCCCCTCCCTCCTTGTCCAATTCGGACTAGGGGGAGAGGGGGCGCACGGCCTGCCCTGGCTGCCTTTCCTCTTCTCCACTTTAGGCCCATGAGGACCATTAACCCCCCGGGGGGTTCCGGTAACCCCCCGGTTCTCTGGTTTTATCCGAAACTTCCCTGGAACACTTCCGGTGTCCGAATATAGCCGTCCAATATATCAATCTTTATGTCTCGACCATTTCGAGACTCCTCGTTATGTCCGTGATCATATCCGGGACTGTGAACAACCTTCGATACATCAAAATACATAAACTCATAATGAAACTATCATCGTAACTTTAAGCGTGCGGACCCTACGGTTCGAGAACAATGTAGACATGACCGAGACACGTCTCCGGTCAATAACCAACAGCGGGACCTGGATGCCCATATTGGCTCCTACATATTCTACGAAGATCTTTATCGGTCAGACCGCATAACAACATATGTTGTTCCCTTTGTCATTGGTATGTTACTTGCCCGAGATTCGATCATCGGTATCCAATACCTAGTTCAATCTCGTTACCTGCAAGTCTCTTTACTCGTTCCGTAATACATCATCCCGCAACTAACTCATTAGTTGCAATGCTTGCAAGGCTTAAGTGATATGCATTACCGAGAGGGCCCAGAGATACCTCTCCGACGATCGGAGTGACAAATCCTAATCTCGAAATACGTTAACCCAACATGTACCTTTGGAGACACCTGTAGAGCACCTTTATAATCACCCAGTTACGTTGTGACGTTTGGTAGGACACAAAGTGTTCCTCCGGCACACGGGAGTTACATAATCTCATAGTCATAGGAACATGTATAAGTCATGAAGAAAGCAATAGCAACATACTAAACGATCGGGTGCTAAGCTAATGGAATGGGTCATGTCAATCAGATCATTCAACTAATGATGTGATCTCGTTAATCAAATGACAACTCTTTGTCCATGGTTAGGAAACATAACCATCTTTGATTAACGAGCTAGTCAAGTAGAGGCATACTAGTGACACTTTGTTTGTCTATGTATTCACACATGTATTATGTTTCCGGTTAATACAATTCTAGCATGAATAATAAACATTTATCATGATATAAGGAAATAAATAATATCTTTATTATTGCCTCTAGGGCATATTTCCTTCATTATTCTTGTCGGGTCTATCCCCATTTTGCGGAATGTGTCCTGATATATCAGATTAAGACTACTGTCGCCGTCCATGAGGACTCGGGTGAGGAGGTATCCGTCAATTATTGGGTCTAGTACCAAGGCAGCCGATCCTCCATGCCGGATACTAGTCGGGTGATCCCTGTGATCAAAAGTGATCGGGCAGGCCGACCAAGGGTTGAACTTGGGGGTGACAGGCTCCACGGCGCATACGGCTTGGAGTGTGCGTTTGCTCCCCCTCTTCGTTACGTGAATCATGTTCACTGTTCTGACCTCTGGTGGGAATTTTTCTGTCCCCTAGTGTTCGGCTGGCAAGGCTCATCCTCGTCTTCGCTTGGTGTTTCCCTCCCCTTGTGTTCGGCGTTTAGCTTGCTGGCCAGCTTGAAGACCCAGCATTCTCTGTTGGTGTGATTTGCGGGTTTGTCGGAGGTGCCATGAATCTGACATAATCTGTCTAGAATCTTGTTTAGGCTGGACGGTCCATCTCTACTGCCTTTGAATGGCTTTTTCCGTTGACCAGGTCGAGAGCCCCTGAATCCGGCATTTACCGCTATGTTGTCTGGGCTGTCTTCATTGTTTTGATGCTTGCTTTTATTGCATCGTGGTTTTCCATTGCCATCCCTGACTTCGGATGTGCCTGGGTCGCTGGCGCCGCTACGGGCCAGCCAGCTGTCTTCGCCCATGCAAAAGTGGGTCCTAAGGCTTGTTAGGGCTGCCATTGTCCTTGGTTTTCCTGGCCGAGGTGTCTGGCGAGCCATTCGTCCTGGACACTGTGTTTGAAAGCCGCTAAGGCTCGGCGTCCGGGCAGTCGACAATTTGATTCTTCTTAGTGAGGAATCTGTTCCAAAGCTTTCGGGCTGACTCTCTGGGCTGTTGAATTATATGACTTAAATCGTCTGCATCCGGAGGTCGGACATAGGTCCCTTGAAAAGTAGCCCTAAAAGCATCCTCATGCTCTTCCCAACTTCCAATTGAGTTTTTAGGGAGGCTCTTTAGCCAGTGTCGAGCTGGTCATTTCAACTTGAGGGGCAAGTATTTGATGGCGTGGAGATCATCTCCGAGAGCCATGTGGTTATGAAGGATAAAGTCCTCAATCCAGACCCCAGGGTATGTCGTTCCGCCGTTGCCTCTTTGTTCACGGGTTTGAATCCTTCTGGAAATTCGTGATCCAGAACCTCATCGGTGAAGCATAGGGGGTGCACGGCACCCCTGTATTTGGATGTGTCATGGCATTCTGACGGTTATAGTGTTCGGTTTTGATTCTGTGTCTCAGAGCGCTTCCTAGATCCGTAGATGGACCTGGTCATACTGGCTTTTTGGTGCAAGTCCTCACGTAAATCGTGTGCTGACTTGTGTGCGACATCGTTAGCCTCCCTATCGCGGCCACGGGGTGGTCAATCCGACTGATCGGCCGTTTTATTCTTTGACTGTGTAGGCTCTAAAGCCTCGTCATCGAATTCAGGTAGCAGCTTGCGCTTTGGATAGCTCTTTGTGTGGCGGTTGCCACCGTACTTTTCTTCAGTGTCGAGCACTTTGTTCCATCTACTATTGAGTGTATTTTGCGCGGCCTTAAGCCTTTGCTTCTGCTTCTTCAGACTCCTCGCTGTGGCAATAAGCCTTCTATGGAGGTCCTCTTGCTCCAAGTGCCTTTCCGGGATGATGTGTGCATCGTCGTCCGGATTGTTCTCCTCTCCGGAGAAAGGTTGATGAGCTTTACCCTCGGTGTCGCCATGATCGACAGCGGCTTCGTACTATGTTTGCCGTCCGCTGGTTCATCCTGCTCTGTTGCTGGGTCCATGTGGTCATTGTTTTCTTTGGAGTCGACCGGGGTATTATTCTTTCTTGTGAGGTTATCGTTGTTTTTGCCGAGGCGGGATTTGGAGCGGCGCCTACATCGTCGCTTTGGTTGCTTCTCGAGGGAATTATCCTCCGCTGCATCCTTCCGTTCCTCGTCATTGTTTTCTTTGGGTGTATCCAACATGCATATATCGTGTGATGAAGTGGTTGTCCAGCGCCCTATGGGCGGTGGTTCCTGTTCCTCTCCTGCATCGTCGTCCATACTGTCGATGTCTTTCGAGTCGAAATCAAACATGTCGGTTAAGTCGTCGACAGTGGCTATTAAGTGGGTGGTGGGTGGGGAGCGAATTTCTTCGTCATCCGCTTCCCACTCAAGCCGGACATAGTTCGACCAAGGGTCTCCTGACAAGGAGAGAGACCTCAATGAATTTAGCACGTCGCCCAAGGGTGAGTGCTGAAAGATATCCGTGGAGGTAAACTCCATGATCGGTGCCCAATCAGATTCGATAGGCACGGACGCAGGCGGTTCGGAGCCTATGGATGGGGATGAATCCAAGGGTCCGGCAACACAGGTCTCATAGGAGGAGAAGTCAGTATTCGGCTCTATCGCCGCTGGGTGTGCGGCCTCCGTGGCGGGGTCCATCCACTCGTCCTCGGACGGCACGATCTGCTACGGATTGAGGGCCAGAGTTGCCACAGGTGTGATCTCCCGAACACCGTCTGGCGGCAGAGCTAAGTCATGCTCGTCGTGACTGTGCGGCGCACCTGACATGGGCTCGAATCCGTCGAAGATCAAGTCTCCGCGGATGTCGATAGTATAGTTCAAGCTTCCAAACCTAACCTGATGGCCAGGGGCGTAGCTCTCGATCTGCTCTAGATGGCCAAGCGAGTTGGCCCGCAGTACGAAGCCGCCGAATACGAAGATCTGTCCGGGGAGAAAAACCTCACCCTGGATCGCATCGTTGCCGATGATCGAAGGAGCCATCAAACCTTATGGTGATGACAAAGTGGAACTCTCAATGAAAGCACCAATGTCGGTGTCAAAACCGGCGGATCTCGGGTAGGGGCTCCCGAACTATGCGTCTAAGGCGGATGGTAATAGGAGGCGGGGGACACAATGTTTACCCAGGTTCGGGCCCTCTCGATGGAGGTAATACCCTACTTCCTGCTTGATTGATCTTGATGATATGAGTATTACAAGAGTTGATCTACCACAAGATCCTAGAGGCTAAACCCTAGAAGCTAGCCTATGATTATGATTGTTGTTCTTGTCCTGCGGACTAAACCCTCCGGTTTATATAGACACCGGAGGGGGCTAGGGTTACACAGAGTCGGTTACAAGGGAGGAGATCTACATATTCGAATTGCCAAGCATGCCTTCCACACAAAGGAGAGTCCCACCCGGACACGGGACGAAGTCTTCAATCTTGTATCACATAGTCCAACAGTTCGGCCAAAGTATATAGTTCGGCTATCCGAGGACCCCCTAATCCAGGAGTCCCTCAGTTTTCCCTAAGCCCTCGCACATCGGTCCCACCGATTTGTTCTAGTTGGTCCCACCGAGATTCCTAACGTTCAAATTTTAAACTAAATCGGTCTCACCGAGTTCATCTATCCGGTCTGACCGAGTTGGGTCAAATATGTGTAATAGTTGGATTTTGTGTGGAGGCTATATATACCCCTCCACCCCTTCTCCATATGAGAGAGATCCATCAGAACATGCCTACACTTCCACCATACATTTTCTGAGAGAGAAACACCTACTCATGTGTTGAGATCAAGATATACCAATCCTACCACAAGAATCTTGATTGCTAGCCTACCCGAAGTTGCTTTCCACTCAAATTATCTTTCCACCATACCCAAATCTGTGAGAGAGTTGAGTGCTGGGGAGACTATCATTTGAAGCACAAGAGCAAGGAGTTCATCATCAACACAACATCTATTACCTTTTGGAGAGTGGTGTCTCCTATATTGGTTAGGTGTCGCTCGGGAGCCTCCGGCAAGTTGTGGAGTTGAACCAAGAAGTTTTTAAGGGCAAGGAGATTGCACACTTCGTGAAGATCTGCCCGAGTGAGGCAAGTCCTTCATGAGCGATGGCCATGGTGGGATAGACAAGGTTACTTCTTCGTGGACCCTTCGTGGGTGGAGCCCTCCGTGGACACGCGCAACCGTTACCCTTCGTGGGTTGAAGTCTTCGTCAACGTGGATGTACGATAGCACCACCTGTCGGAACCACTCCAAAAATCTATGTGTATCCATTGCATTTGCACTCTCCAAACCCTTCCCTTTACCTTCATATTCAATGTTTTACTTTCCGCTGCTACACTCTTAGAATTGCATGTGTAGGTTTATTTCTTGACTTGTGCTAGTTGCTAAAATCTGCCCACAACTAAAATTGGGAAAAGGTTAGATTTTTATTTGGTCAAGTAGTCTAACCACCACCCCCCTCTAGATCTACTTTCGATCCTACAAGTGGTATAAGAGCTTTGGTCTCCATTAGCCTTGATTTCCATAGCTTTGGTGATCATAGCCTTGGTTTCACAATTTAGGATAGTATGGCGTCTAGCAAGGGAAATTACCACCGTATAGGTCCTTACTTTGATGGTACTAATTTTGCTAGTTGGAAGCATAAGATGAAAATGCATATTCTTGGTCATAACCTTGCTGTTTGGGCTATTGTGCGTATTGGTTTGAAAGGTGATTTCTTCGAGGATGGAAAAGAACCGGATCATGAAGCGTCCGTGGAAGAAATGAAGATGTTGCAATACAATGCTCAAGCTTGTGATGTTCTCTTCAATGGATTGTGCCCCGAAGAATTCAACAAATCAGCCACCTTGAGAATGCAAAGGAAATTTGGGATACTTTGGTTGATATGCATGAAGCTACCGAGTCCGTGAAGGAATCCAAATTGGATGTGCTTCAAAGTCAACTTGACAAGTTCAAGATGAAGGATGGTAAAGGAGTCGCCGAGATGTACTCTAGGCTTGCTCTCATCACAAATGAGATTGCCGGCTTAGGAAGCGAAGAGATGACTGGCAAATTCATCATCAAGAAGATCCGAAGAGCCCTGGATGGAATATGATACCATGTGCACCTTGATCCAAATGATGCCCAACTACAAAGATCTCAAGCCCACGGAAGTCATTGGTAGAATTGTTGCTCATGGGATGTCACTAAAGGATAAGGAAGAGATGCACAGCAAGTCAAGTGGCACTTACAAAGCTTTAAGTGATGTTCCTACAACATCAAGTGAGAAGCAAGCCTCCAATGAAGAACTGAGCTTAATGGCGAAGAACTTCAACAAGTTCTACAAGAATAGAAGCAAAGAGAGAAGCTCCAAGTCAAGATCCTACAATGACAAAAGATATTCTAGTCGTGATCGTAATTGCTAAAATTGTGGAAGACCCGGACACTACTCCAATGAGAGTATGGCTCGCTACAAGAAAAGAGAAGGTTCACTAAAAAGGAGAAGTAGAAGAGATGAATCACCTCCAATAGAGAGAAGGAGTAGAGATGATCATTATGAATGAAGACCCTCTCGTAGAAGCAAAGATTCAAAAAGGAAGGACAAGTCATCAAAGAGCTACACAAGACGAAGACATCAAGCTCACGTTGGTGAATGGGTATCTAGTTCCGACTCCGACAACTACTCTGATAGAAGCTATCACTCCGACTCCGAATATACTCAAGATGAAGGTGTTGTTGGTCTTGAACTTGTGTCATCCAACTCCTACGACATATTTGACTCACCACATGAAGGAATTCGAAGATGCTTCATGGCTAAAGTCCCTAAGGTATCACACCCCGAGTATGTTGATTTCAATAGTGATGAAGATGATTTGCTAGGTGATGATGATTTACTTGTTGACAACACTAGTGATGGAAACTATGATAAACTTGCTAGTAATCATGCTAATCAAGATGAACGAATGACAATGATAAGAAGGAGACTGAGTGTCTAACTAAAGAACTAAACACTCTTAAGTTAGCTCATGAAACAACTCTAGAGGATCATAGATAGCTCCTAAGGACTCATGAGAAGCTACACTTCAAGAAGCTAAATTTAGAGCAGGAGCATGAGTTCCTAAAATCTATCAATGATGATCTTCGAAAGAAGAGTTCTTCTTATCTTGCCAAGCATCTCCTCTTGTCTACTTATATGCCACAAGTAAAATCTAACAATAAGAGAAAGAAATATCCTTCCTCTGGCAGTAACAATAACCATGTTAAATCCAATATTGTTGCTTCTGTTAGTTCTCTTGATTCCACTAATGATTCTCTTAGCCAAGTTACCCTTGAGCAAGAAAATAGCTGGAAGGGAATTATAGAGGAAGGTGTTTACAAGAGCCTTGCATGAAGTAAGCAATTTGAGGAAATTGTACGCAAGCAAGGAAGGCACCGAAAGAATCAAGGTGTTGATTTTGAACGAATGTTCAATGCCAATGGAGTTGAGTGGGAAGAAGATCAATACCCTAAGACGAAGTTTGTTCCTCACTAAGCGAAGTATGACCCCACTACTTTCAAAGGAACACAAGGTCAAGATGATATTCCACCATGTCGGTGTCAAAACCGGCAGATCTCGGGTAGGGGGTCCCGAACTATGTGTCTGGGGATCAATGGTAACAAGGGATGATGGGGACACAATGTTTACCCAGGTTCGGGCCCTCTTAAAGGAGGTAAAACCCTACGTCCTTCTTGATTGTATTCAATGAGTATAGGGGTTACAAGAGTTGATCTACCTCAAGATCGTAATTGCTAAACCCCAGCTATCTAGCCTATGAATATTTTGATAGCCTCTACGGACTAAACCCTCTAGTTTATATATACATCGGAGGGACCTAGGGTTGTACAGAGTCGGTTTGTAGAGGAAGGAAACAACATATCCGGACACAAAACTTGCCATCCATGCTTATAGGAGTCCTACCTGGATACGGGGGATAGTCTTATGCTTTATCCTTATGGCCCATCAGTCTGGCCCATATTGAATAGTCCGGACACCCGAGGACCCCCTAATCCAGGACTCCCTCAGTATCCCCTGAACCAATCTTCGATGACGATGTGTTCGGCATGCAGATTATCTTCGGCATTGCAAAGCGGGTTCCTCCTCCTGAATATTTTAAATTAGCTGTCACGCCCAATATGCGACCCTATCCTAAAGGAACTCGAAGGTCCCACCAAGGATAGAAGCACATATTGGAGACGCTTTTGCAAGGTGGATATCATTACATTGTACCATTACATAATAGCTGGGGATACATACAAAGGCATACAAATGCCACATGAATACATCAAACATCATACATGAGAACAACATACGACTACGGATGAAACACAAACATAATCTCAAACGACATCCACCCTACTAGCCCAGGCTGCCGACCAGGAACCTATCCCAAGATCGACGAACAAGAAGAAGAACTCCAAAACAAGTAAACATCGCTCTCACGTCATGATCATCGCATTACATGTACCTAAAACTGTTGTTGTAGTAATCTGTGAGCCACGAGGACTCAACAAACTCATTACCATGGGTATCAAGACTAGCAAAGCTTAATGCGTAAGGATTGGTTAAGTGGTGAGGTTGCAGGAAGCGACTAAGCATTGTATGTTGGCTAACTTACGAGTACAAGAATAAGGTGAGAAACTACGCAAACGGTCGCAAACTAGTAATGATCAAGAAGTGATCCTGAACTACTTACGTTCAAATATAACCCCACTGTGTTCTCTTCTCGACTCACTCGAAAAGCGACTGTCATGGTTACGCACGTGGTTGGTGTATTTTAATTGAGTTTACTTCAAGTCCACTACAACCGGATATTAACAAATTCCCATCTGCCACATAACCACGGGCACGGCTCTCGAAAGTTTGAACCCTGCAAGGGTGTCCCAACTTAGCCCATGACAAGCTCACAATCCGCGGAGACAATCCTCCATCTCGGGACCCTCCGATCAGACTCTGAATCCCGGTTGATACGTCCATTTTGCATCATGCTTTTATATCGATATTTATTGCATTATGGGTTGTTATTACACATTATGTCACAATACTTATGCCTATTCTCTCTTATTTTACAACGTTTACATGAAGAGGGGGAATGCCGACAACTGGAATTCTGGGCTGGAAAAGGAGCAAATATTAGAGACCTATTCTGCACATCTCCAAAAGTCATGAAACCTCACGGGAGCATGTTTCAGAATATATAAAAAATATTGGGCGAAAGAAGTACCTGAGGGGGGCCACCCACCATCCATGAGGGTGGGGGCGCGCCCCCTGCCTCGTGGGCCCCCTGGTGGCCCTCCGATGCACATATTTGGCTATATGGAGTCTTTCGTCCGAGAAAAAATCATAAGCTAGCTCACGGGACGAAACTCCGCCGCCACGAGGCGAAACCTTGGCAGAACCAATCTAGGGCTCCGGCAGAGCTGTTCTGCCGAGGAAACTTCCCTCCGGGAGGGGGAAATCATCACCGTCCTCATCACCAAAGATACTCTCATCAGGAGGGGGTCAATCTCCATCAACATCTTCACCAGCACCATCTCATATCAAACCCTAGTTCATCTCTTGTATCTAATCTTTGTATCCAAACCTCAGATTGGTACCTGTGGGTTGCTCATAGTGTTGATTACTCCTTGTAGTTGATGCTAGTTGGTTTACTTGGTGGAAGATCATATGTTCAGATCCATTATGCATATTAATACCCCTCTGATTATGAACATGAATATGCTTTGTGAGTAGTTACGTTTGTTCCCGAGGACATGGGAGAAGTCGTGCTATTAGTAGTCATGTGAATTTGGTATTCGTTTGATATTTTGATGAGATGTATGTTATCATCCCCCTAGTGGTGTCATGTGAATGTCAACTACATGACACTTCACCATTGTTTGGGCCTAGAGGGAGGCATTGGGAAGTAATAATTAGATGATGGGTTGCTAGACTCACAGAAGCTTAAACCCTAGTTTATGTGTTGCTTCGTAAGGGGCTGATTTGGATCCATATGTTTCATGCTATGGTTAGGTTTACCTTAATACTTCTGTTGTAGTTGAGGATGCTTGCAATGGGGGTTAATCATAAGTGGGATGCTTGTACAAGTAAGGACAGCACCCAAGCACCGGTCCACCCACATATCAAATTATCAAAGTACCAAACGTGAATCATATGAATGTGATGAAAACTAGCTTGGCGATAATTCCCATGTGTCCTCGGGAGCGCTTTCCTTCATATAAGAGTTTGTCCAGGCTTGTCCTTTGCTACAAAAAGGATTGGGCCATCTTTCTGCACCTTATTTAATTTTATTACTTGCTACTCATTACAAATTACCTTATCACAAAACTATCTGTTACCGATAATTTCAGTGCTTGCAGAGAATACCTTACTGAAAACTGCTTATCATTTCCTTCTGCTCCTCGTTGGGTTAGACACTCTTACTTACCGAAAAGCTATGATAGATCCCCTACACTTGTGTGTCATCAAGACTCTTTTCTGGCGCCGTTGCCGGGGAGTGAAGCGCCTTTGGTAGGTGGAATTTGGTAAGGAAAAATTTATATAGTGTGCTGAAATTTACTTTCACTTGTTACTATGGAACATAATCCTTTGAGGGGTTTGTTCGGGGTATCTTCACCTCATCCGGAACCAAAATTAGTTACCCCTCAACCTAATGAACCTACTGAAAATGTTTACTTTGAAATTCCTTCGGGTATGATAGAGAAACTGCTAGCTAATCCTTTTGCAGGAGATGGAACATTGCATCCCGATTTACACTTAATCTATGTGGATGAAGTTTGTGGATTATTTAAGCTTGCAGGTATGCCCGAGGATGTTATCAAGAAGAGGTCTTCCCTTTATTTTTGAAGGGAGATGCATTGACATGGTATAGGCTATGTGATGATATGGGATCATGGGACTATAAGCGTTTGAAATTGGAATTTCACCAGAAGTTTTATCCTATGCATCTTGTTCATCGTGATCGTAATTATATATATAATTACTGGCCTTGTGTAGGAGAAAGCATCGCTCAAGCTTGGGGGAGGCTTAAGTCAATGTTATATTCATTCCCCAATCATGAGCTCTCAAGAGAAATGATTGTTCAAAAATTTTATGCTCGGCTTTCTCTCAGTAATCGCTCCATGCTCAATACTTCTTGTACTGGATCTTTTATGATGAAGACTATTGAATTCAAATGGGATTTATTGGAAAGAATTAAACGCAACTCTGAAGATTGGGATCTCGATGAAGGTAAGGAGTCAGGTATAACACCTAAGTTTGATTGTGTAAATTATTTTATGGATACCGATGCTTTCCATGCATTTAGCACTAAATATGGACTTGACTCTGAGATAGTAGCTTATTTCTTTGAATCCTTGGCTACTCATGTTAATCTCCCTAAGGATAAGTGGTTTAAATATAATCCTCCCATTGAAGTAAAAGTAGTTGCACCTATTAAAGTTGAAGAAAAGACTATCACTTATAATGATCCTGTTGTTCCTACTCCTTATGTTGAGAAACCACCTTTCCCTGTTAGAATAAAGGATCATGCTAAAGTTTCAACTGTAGTCAACAAAAGTAATATTAGGACACACAAACCCCCTGAGCAAGTTAAAGTTGAACAATATTGTTATGGTTAAAGATCTCTTGGCTGATAATATTGATGGGCATGTTATTTATTTCTGTGATGAGACTACTAGAATTGCTAGACCTGATACTAAAAATAAACATAGACTTGTTGTAGGCATGCATGTTATTTATGTTAAAATAGGAGATCATTGCTATCATGGCTTATGTGATATGGGTGCTAGTGCAAGTGCAATACCCCGTTCCTTATACAAAGAAATTACGCATGATATTGCACCTGCTGAGATAGAAGATATCGATGTTACCATTAAGCTTGCCAATAGAGATACTATTTCACCAATTGGGATTGTTAGAGATGTTGAAGTCTTGTGTGGGAAGGTTAAATATCCTACTGATTTTCTTGTTCTTGGTTCCACACAAGATAGCTTTTGTCCCATTATATTTGGTAGACCCTTCTTAAATACTGTTAATGCTAAGATAGACTGCAATAAGGATATTGTTTCCGTTGGTTTAGGGGATATGTCTCATGAGTATAATTTTGCTAAATTTTGTAGACAACCCCGTGACAAAGAATTGCCTAGTAAAGATGAAATTATTGATCTTGCTTCTATTGTCGTGCCTCCTACTGATCCTTTAGAACAATATTTGCTAGACCATGAAAATGATATGTTCATGAATGAAAGAAGGGAAATAGATGAAGTATTCTTTAAACAGGGACCTATTCTGAAACACAACTTGCCTGTTGAAATCCTAGGGGATCCTCCTCCACCCAAGGGTGATCCCGTGTTTCAGCTTAAAACTTTACCTGATACTCTTAAATATGCTTATCTTGATGAAAAGAAGATATAGCATGTTATTATTAGTGCTAACCTTTCAGAGAAGGAGGAAGAAAAATTATTTAAAACTCTGAAGAAGCACCACACTGCTATTGGATATACTCTTGATGATCTTAAAGGCATTAGTCCCACTCTATGTCAACACAAAATAAATTTGGAGAAAGACGCCAAACCAGTTATTGATCACCAACGACGGCTAAATCCTAAGATGAAAGAAGTGGTAAGAAAAGAAATATTAAAGCTCCTTGAGGCAGGTATAATTTATCCCGTTGCTGATAGTCAGTGGGTAAGTCATGTCCATTGTGTCCCTAAGAAGGGAGGTATTACTGTTGTTCCGAATGATAAAGCTGAATTGATCCCGCAAAGAATTATTACAGGTTATAGGATGGTAATTGATTTCCGAAAATTAAATAAAGCTACTAAAAAGATCATTACCCTTTGCCTTTTATTGATCAAATGCTAGAAAGATTATCCAAACATACACACTTTTGCTTTCTAGATGGTCACTTTGGCTTCTCTCAAATACCTGGGGTCAACTAATGATCAAGCAAAGACCACTTTTACTTGCCCTTTCGTTACTTTTGCTTATAGACGCCTTTTGGTTTATGTAATGCACATGCTACCTTTCAAAGATGCATGATGGCTATATTCTCTGACTTTTGTGAAAAGATTTGTGAGGTTTTCATGGACGATTTCTCCATTTATGGATCCTCTTTTGATGATTGCTTGACCAACCTTGATCGAGTTTTGCAGAGATGTGAAGAAACTAATCTTGTCTTGAACTGGGAGAAGTGCCACTTTATGGTTAATGAAGGTATTGTCTTGGGGCATAAAATTTCTGAAAGAGGTATTGAAGTTGATAAAGCTAAAGTTGATGCTATTGAAAAGATGCCTTGTCCTAAGGGCATCAAAGGTATAAGAAGTTTTCTGGGTCATGCCGGTTTTTATAGGAGGTTCATTAAGGACTTTTCAAAAATTTCCCGGCCTCTGACTAATCTATTACAAAAAGATATTCCTTTTGTCTTTGATGATGATTGTGTAGAAGCATTCGAAGTACTTAAGAAAGCTTTGATTTCCGCACCTATTGTTTAGCCACCTGATTGGAATTTACCTTTTGAAATTATGTGTGATGCTAGTGATTATGCTGTAGGTGTTGTTATAGGACAAAGAGTTGATAAAAATTAAATGTTATCCAATATGCTAGTAAAACCCTAGACAGTGCCCAAAGAAATTATGCTACTACTGAAAAAGTATTTTTTTTAGCAGTTGTATTTGCTTGTGATAAGTTCAGAACTTATATTGTTGATTCTAAAGTAACTGTTCACACGGATCATGCTGCTATTAAATATCTTATGGAAAAGAAAGATGCTAAACCTAGACTTCTTAGATGGGTTCTCTTGCTACAAGAAATTGATTTGCATATTATTGATAGAATGGGAGCTAAGAACCCCGTTGTAGACAACTTGTCTAGGTTAGAGATTGTTCTTGATGACCCACTACCTATTGATGATAGCTTTCCTGATGAACAATTAGCTATCATAAATGCTTCTTGTACTGCTCCTTGGTATGCTGATTATGCTAATTACATTGTTGCTAAATTTATACCACCTAGTTTCACATACCAGCAAAAGAAAAAGTTCTTCTATGATTTAAGACATTATTTCTGGGATGACCCACACCTTTATAAAGAAGGAGTAGATGGTGTTATTAGACGTTGTATACCTAAGCATGAACAAGAACAGATCCTACACAAGTGTCACTCTGAGGCTTATGGAGGACACCATGTTGGAGATAGAACTGCACACAAGGTATTGCAATCCGGTTTTTATTGGCCTACTCTCTTCAAGGATGCCCGTAAGTTTGTCTTATCTTGTGATGAATGTCAAAGAATTGGTAATATTAGTAGACGTCAAGAAATGCCTATGAATTATTCACTTGTTATTGAACCATTTGATGTTTGGGGCTTTGATTATATGGGACCTTTTCCTTCCTCTAATGGGTATACACATATTTTAGTTGATGTTGATTACGTTACTAAGTGAGTAGAAGCTATTCCAACTAGTAGTGCTGATCATAACACCTCTATTAAGATGCTTAAAGAAGTTACTTTTCTGAGGTTTGAAGTCCCTAGATATTTAATGACTGATGGTGGTTCACATTTTATCCATGGTGCCTTTCGTAAAATGCTTGCTAAGTATGATGTTAATCATAGAATTGCATCTCCATATCACCTGCAGTCTAGTGGTCAAGTAGAATTGAGTAACAGAGAGCTCAAATTAATTTTGCAAAAGACTGTTAATAGATCTAGAAAGAATTGGTCCAAGAAACTTGATGATGCATTATGGGCTTATAGAACTGCATATAAAAATCCTATGGGTATGTCTCCATATAAAATGGTTTATGGAAAAGCACGTCACTTACCTCTCGAACTAGAACATAAGGCATATTGGGCTATTAAAGAGCTCAACTATGACTTCAAACTTGCTGGTGAGAAGAGGCTTTTTGACATTAGCTCACTTGATGAATGGAGAACCCAAGCCTATGAAAATGCCAAGTTGTTTAAAGAAAAAGTTAAAAGATGGCATGACAAAAGGATACAAAAGCGTGAGTTTAATATAGGTGATTATGTGTTGCTATACAACTCTCATTTAAGATATTTTTTTACAGGACAACTTCTCTCTAAATGGGAAGGTGCTTATGTTATCGAGGAGGTCTATCGTTCCGGTGCCATAAAAATCAACAACTTCGAAGGCACAAATCCGAAGGTGGTGAACGGTCAAAGAATCAAACATTATATCTCAGGTAATCCCATAAATGTTGAAACTAATATTATTGAAACTGTAACCCCGGATGAATACATAAGGGACACTTTCCGGAACGTTTCAGACTCCGAAAAGGAATAGGTACGTGGTATGGTAAGTAAACCGACTCCAAAACAGTTCTAATGGCAATTTTTCTCCGTTTTGGAATATTTAAGACAATAGAAAAATAAGAAGCAGACCAGAAAGGACACGGAGCTTCCACAAGGGTGGAGGGTGCGCCCTACCCCCCTGGGCACGCCCCCTACGTCGTGGGCACTTCTTGCACTCTTCGGACTCCGTTTTCTTGCACGCTATTTCTTTTGGTCGGTAAAAATTTATTATATAATCTTCCGAAGGTTTTGACCACCGTATCACGCAAAAATTCTCTGTCTTTGTTTCGAGTTGTTTCTGCTGCAGATTAGAGCAATATGTCGTCCCAAGATTCGGAGGGAGAAAGCTATGTGGTTGATTACCTTGCAGATCATAAAGTCTACGGGGACTTGGAGCATTGTGGTTGGACCACGGAGGAAGAAGAAGACTATGAGCCTAGGGGAAAGGAGGAGACGAGCTCAGATGAAGATGAAGTCCCATTACCTCAACCTGGGGACATGCATGTGGAGTTCAAAAAGTCAAGCCTCCCCAATAGAGCAAAGAAACCTAAGATCGAATTTATCCCTTTTCGTCTCTTGCGGGAGGACAAACAAGAACTATGCAAAAAAGGTACTAAGCCTTGAGCAGGAGATCGAGGACCTAAAGGAGCAGAATTCTATTTTCAAGCACAAATTAAGGAAGAAGCGCACATCATCAACAACTCCTTCATCACCACCTCCGAGGAAGGAAACATAAACACATGGGTATGGGCACTCCCCTTGGCAACTGCCAAGCTTGGGGGAGTGCCTCGGTATCGTATCACCATCACAACTTTTATCTTTACTATTTTTCTTAGTTCGATCCTTTTGGTAATATCTTGATCTAGTAGAATAAAGTTTTAGTATGATCTAGTTGTGAGTTTTGTTTTATGATCCTTCTATGTAATCGAGTCCGTGAGCTATATATAATAAAGATTAGTGTTGAGTCATGGGATTGATTATCTTGCTATGATCTTGAGGGAATAAAATAAAAGAGAAAGAATAAAAAGAAATAAAGAGATCATATGGAGAGTAATGACTTCACATATAAGAGTATGATGAATAAAAGTTGTTGAGAGTTGACAAACATAGTTTTGGTCATCATTGCAATTAATAGGAAGTAATAAAGAAAGAGAGGTCTTCACATATAAATACACTATCTTGGACATCTTTTATGATTGTGAGAACTCATGAAAGTATGACATGCTAAAGAGTTGGCGTTGGACAAGGAAGACAATGTAATGGGTTATGTTTTCTTACATCTGAGATAAATTATATTGTCATGGATCATCTAACATGTTGAGCTTGCCTTTCCCTTTCATGCTAGCCAATTTCTTTGCACCATGTAGAGATACTACTTGTGCTTCCAAATATCCCTAAACCCGTTTTGGCCATGAGAGTCCACCATACCTACCTATGGATTGAGTAAGATCCTTCAAGTAAGTTGTCATCGGTGCATGCAATAAAAATTGTTCTCTAAATATGTATGACTTATTAATGTGGAGAAAATAAGATTTATACGATCTTATGATGTGGAAGAAATAAAAGCGACGGACTGCATAATAAAGGTCCATATCACAAGTGGCAGTATAAAGTGGTGTTCTTTTGCATTAAGATTTTGTGCATCCAACCACAAAAGCGCATGACAATCTCTGCTTCCCTCTGCGAAGGGCCTATCTTTTACTTTTAGCTTCTACCTTATATAAGAGTCATGGTGATCTTCACCTTTCCTTTTTACATTTTATCCTTTGGCAAGCACAATGTGTTGGAAAGATCCAGATACATACAGCTAATTGGATGTGAGTCTGCATGAGCTATTATTGTTGACATTACCCTTGAGGTAAAACATTGGGAGGCAAAACTATAAGCCCCTATCTTTCTCTATGTCTGGTTAAAACTCCATACCCATAAATATTGTGTGAGTGTTACCAATTGTGAAAGACTAAATGATAGCTGAGTATCTGGACTTGCTGAAAAGCTCTTATATTGACTCTTTCCTATGTTATGATAAATTGCAATTGCTGCAATGACTGAGATTGGAGTTTGTTAGCATTCAATGAAGTTTATGATTCATACTTGAAATTGTGATTGAATTGGTACTTTAGCATAAGAGATCATATGACAATATATATATATATATATATATGTTGTTCTAAGAATGATCGTGATGCCTCATGTCCGTATTTTATTTTTTATCGACACCTCTATCTCTAAACATGTGGACATATTTTTCGATTTTAGCTTTCGCTTGAGGACAAGCGAGGTCTAAGCTTGGGGGAGTTGATACGTCCATTTTGCATCATGCTTTTATATCAATATTTATTGCATTATGGGCTGTTATTACACATTATGTAACAATACATATGCCTATTCTCTCTTATTTTACAAGGTTTACATGAAGAGGGGGAATGCCGGCAGCTGGAATTCTGGGCTGGAAAAGGAGCAAATATTAGAGACCAATTCTACCCATCTCCAAAAGTCCTGAAACCTCACGGGAGCACGTTTCAGAATATATATAAAATATTGGGCGAAAGAAGTACCTGAGGGGGGCCACCCACCGTCCATGAGGGTGGGGGCGCGCCCTACCCCCCAGGGCGCGCCCCCTGCCTTGTGGGCCCCCTGGTGGCCCTCTGATGCCCATCTTTGGCTATATGGAGTCTTTCGTCCGAGAAAAAAATCATAAGCTAGCTCACAGGACAAAACTCCGCCGCCACGAGGTGGAACCTTGGCGGAACCAATCTAGGGCTCCGGCGGAGTTGTTCTGCCGGGGAAACTTCCCTCCGAGAGGGGGAAATCATCACCGTCGTCATCACCAACGATCCTCTCATTGGGAGGGCGTCAATCTCCATCAACATCTTCACCAGCACCATCTCATCTCAAATCCTAGTTCATCTCTTGTATCCAATATTTGTATCCAAACCTCAGATTGGTACATGTGGGTTGCTAGTAGTGTTGATTACTCCTTGTAGTTGATGCTAGTTGGTTTACTTGGTGGAAGATCATATGTTCAGATCCATTATGCATATTAATATCCCTCTTATTATGAACATGGATATGCTTTGTGAGTAGTTACGTTTGTTCCTGAGGACATGGGAGAAGTCTTGCTATTAGTAGCCATGTGAATTTGGTATTTGTTTGATATTTTGATGAGATGTATGTTGTCATCCCTCTAGTGGTATCATGTGAACGTCGACTACATGACACTTCACCATTTTTTGTGCATAGAGGGAGGCATTGGGGAGTGATAATTAGATGATTGCTACCTCTTGAGCACTGCGTTGGTTTTCCCTTGAAGAGGAAAGGGTGATGCAGTAAAGTAGCATAAGTATTTCCCTTAGTTTTTGAGAACCAAGGTATCAATCCAGTAGGAGGCCACGCACGAGTCCCTCGCACCTACACAAACAAATAAAATCCTCGCAACCAACGCAATAAAGGGGTTGTAAATCCCTTCACGGTCACTTATGAAAGTGAGATCCGATAGATATGATAAGATAATATTTCAGTATTTTTATGATAAAGATGCAAAGTAAATAAAGCAAAATAAACGGAAAAGGAAATAGCTTGTTGACGGGAGATTAATATGATGGAAAATAGACCCGGGGGGCATAGGTTTCACTAGTGGCTTCTCTCGAGAGCATAAGTATTATAGTGGGTAAACAAATTACTGTTGAGCAATTGACAGAATTGAGCATAGTTATGAGAATATCTAGGTATGATCATGTATATAGGCATCGCATCCGAGACAAGTAGACCGACTCCTACCTGCACCTACTACTATTACTCCACACATCGACTGCTATCCAGCATGCATATAGAGTATTAAGTTCAAAAGAACAGAGTAACGCTTTAAGCAAGATGACATGATGTAGAGGGATAAACTCATGCAATATGAAATAAACCCCATCTTGTTATCCTCGATGGCAACAATACAATACGTGCCTTGCTGCCCCTACTGTCATTGGGAAAGGACACCGCAAGATTGAACCCAAAGCTAAGCACTTCTCCCATTGCAAGAAAGATCAATCTAGTAGGCCAAACCAAACTGATAATTCGAAGAGACTTGCAAAGATAACCAATCATACATAAAAGAATTCAGAGAAGATTCAAATATTGTTCATAGATAAACTTGATCATAAACCCGCAATTCATCGGTCTCAACAAACACACCGCAAAAGAAGATTGCATCGAATAGATCTCCACAAGAGAGGGGGAGAACTTTCTATTGAGATCCAAAAAGAGAGAAGAAGCCATCTAGCTAATAACTATGGACCTGAAGGCCTGAAGTAAACTACTCACACTTCATCGGAGAGGCTATGGTGTTGATGTAGAAGCCCTCCGTGATCGATGCCCCCTCCGGCGGAGCTCCGGAAAAGGCCCCAAGATGGGATCTCACAGGTACAGAAAGTTACGGCGATGGAATTAGGGTTTGGGCTCCGTATCTGGTAGTTTGGGGGTACGTAGGTATATATAGGAGGAAGAAGTACGTCGGTGGAGCAACGTGGGCCACACGAGGGTGGAGGGCGCGCCTGGGGGTAGGCATGCCCCCTACCTTGTGCCCTCCTGGTTGCTTTCTTGATGTAGGGTCCAAGTCCTCTAGATCATGTTCGTTCCGAAAATCACGTTCCCGAAGGTTTCATTCCGTTTGTACTCCGTTTGATATTCTCATTTTGCGAAACTCTGAAATAGGCAAAAAAAAATAGCAATTCTGGGTTGGGCCTCCGGTTAATAGGTTAGTCCCAAAGATAATATAAAGGTTTATAATAAAGCCCAATAATGTCCAAAACAGGATAGAATATAGCATGGAACAATCAAAAATTATAGATACGTTGGAGACGTATCAAGCATCCCCAAGCTTAATTCCTGCTCGTCCTCGAGTAGGTAAATGATAAAAACAGAATTTTTGATGTGGTATGCTACTTGGCATAATTTCAATGTAATTCTCTTAATTGTGGTGTGAATATTCAGATCCGAAAGATTCAAGACAAAAATTCAATATTGACATAGAAATAATAATACTTCAAGCATACTAACTAAGCAATTATGTCTCTTCAAAATAACATGGCCAAAGAAAGTTATCCCTACAAAATCATATAGTCTGGCTATGCTCCATCTTCACCACACAAAGTATTTAAATCATGCACAACCCCGATGACAAGCCAAGCAATTGTTTCATACTTTTGTTGTTCTCAAACTTTTTCAATCTTCACGCAATACATGAGCGTGAGCCATGGACATAGCACTATATGTGGAATAGAATGGTGGTTGTGGAGAAGACAAAAAGGGAGAAGATAGTCTCACATCAACTAGGCGCATCAACGGGCTATGGAGATGCCCATTAATAGATATTAATGTGAGTGAGTAGGGATTGCCATGCAACGGATGCACTAGAGCTATAAGTATATGAAAGCTCAACAAAAAGAACTAAGTGGGTGTGCATCCAACTCGCTTGCTCACTAAGACCTAGGGAATTTTGAGGAAGCCCATCATTGGAATATACAAGCCAAGTTCTATAATGAAAATTTTCCACTAGTATATGAAAGTGATAACATAGGAGACTCTCTATCATGAAGATCATGGTGCTACTTTGAAGCACAAGTGTGGAAAAAGGACAGTAGTATTGTCCCTTTATATATATTGGGCCTTCCCTTTTTTGGCCTTTCTCTCTTTTTTGGGACAATACTCTATGAATGATGATCATCACACTTCTATTTATTTACAACTCAATGATTACAGCTCGATACTAGAACAAAGTATGACTCTATATGAATGCCTCCGGCGGTATACCGGGATAGCAATGATGCATGAGTGACTTGTACGAAAGAATTATGAACGGTGGCTTTGCCACAACTAAAATGTCAACTACATGATCATGCAAAGCAATATGACAATGATGGAGCATGTTATAGTAAATGGAACGGTGGAAAGTTGCATGGCAATATATCTCGGAATGGCTATGGAAATGCCATGATAGGTAGGTATGGTGGCTGTTTTGAGGAAGGTATATGGTGGGTGTATGATACCGGCGAAAGTTGCTCGGTATTAGAGAGGCTAGCAACGGTGGAAGGGTGAGAGTGCGTATAATCCATGGACTCAACATTAGTCATAAAGAACTCACATACTTATTGCAAAAATCTATTAGTTATCGAAGCAAAGTACTACGTGCATGCTCCTAGGTGGATAGATTGGTAGGAAAAGACCATCGCTCGTCCCCGACCGCCACTCATAAGGAAGACAGTCAATAAATAAATCATGCTCTAACTTCTTCACATAACTGTTCACCATACGTGCATGCTACGGGAATCACAAACTTCAACACAAGCATTTCTCAAATTCACAACTACTCAACTAGCACGACTCTAATATCACCATCTCCATATCTCAAAACAATTATCAAGTATCAAACTTCTCATAGTATTCAACACACTCATAAGAATTATTAGTTTTATTAATCTTGAATGCCTGACATAATTAAAGCAAATTACCACGCTGTTTTGTATGACTCTCAAAATAATCTAAGTGAAGCATGAGAGAACAGTAGTTTCTATAAAAAAATCCACCACCGTGCCCTAAAAGATATAAGTGAAGCATTAGAGCAAAAACTATATAACTCAAAAGATATAAGTGAAGCACATAGAGTATTCTAACAATTTCTGAATCATGTGTCTCTCTCTCAAAAGGTGTGTACAGCAAGGATGATTGTGTAAAACTAACAAATAAAGACTCAAATAATACAAGACGCTCCAAGCAAAACACATATCATGTGGTAAATAAAAGTATAGCTCCAAGTAAAGTTACCGATGGAAGTAGACGAAAGAGGAGATGCCTTCCGGGGCATCCCCAAGCTTGGGCTTTTAGGTGTCCTTAAATTATCTTGGGGTGCTATGGGCATCCCCAAGCTTAGGCTCTTGCCACTCCTTTGTAACGCCCCGAGACCGATGTGCCAGGTGTCCTCCAGTTATTCGCTGTTGTGGTGTTGTCATTTGCTTGCGTGTTGCATCTTGTCATATCATCATGTGCATTGCATCATCATGTTTTCAAAAACTTGCATCCGTCCCGGCCTCCTCGTTCTCTCCGTTGTCCATTCTGAGCCCAGACACACTTGCACGCGCCCGCGGCATGTCCGAAATAGTATTTTATAAGTGACCGGAAAATGTTCTCGGAATGGGATGAGAGTTGGCGTGCGGTCTTGTTATAGTGTAGGTAGACCGCCTGCCAAGTTTCATCGCAATCGGAGTTCGTTTGACGCCCCAACGGATACATATAGTGGCTTTATAGTCGGTTAAAATGTTGGACGTTTTCGGTCTCCGGAAACAGTTGCCGGGCTGCACTCCTCTTCTCTCATCTCAGGCCAACCTCTCTTCATAGCCCACTAGCCCACCTATCTAACCCCCCTCCGCTCCTGGTCGTCCGATCGAGATCGAACGGCTCCGAAATGGACAAAATCCCCCTAACCTAGCCCCCTTGTCTATATATAGGCCTTCCCCTTCCATTTTGGGAATCCCTAGCCCCCCCACCTACCTCTAGCCGCCTCCCACCTCCATTTCCGCGCCGCACCACCCCTGCTTCACCACTTGGCGCCGCCTGTGCGGCCAGCGCCGCCGCAACCACCGCCCTCCACCACCAGGAAGCCGCCACGTCGCCCCTGGCCTCCTCCCACCTCCCGCGGCCCTGCCAGGCCCGAGAGAGGCCCGCGGAGCCCATCTGCCGTGCGCGCCCGGCCTCCCGCAGCCTCCTCGATCCCGACCTGGATCGAGGGAATCTACCCCGCCGCACCATCTCCTCGCTGCCGGCAAGCCCGCCGGAGCATGCTCGCGCCGGTCACCTCGACGGCAGGACAGTGCTGCCCTCGCCTCCCTCTCTCTCCATTCCCATTTTCCTTCCTCTCACCGGCTCTCTCTCTACCTCGCAGCAAGTCACCGCCGCCAGGAACGCCGGCGTCGAGCTCTCCTTCGTCGATGACCGCGTCCGCGCCTCGTCCAAGCTCCACTGCCGGTGCTGCCGGGCTCCTCTGCCGCCGGATCTAGACCTCCCTGTCCCTGCCTCACCGCCCGGCGTCTCCCCGACCAGCTCCGCCATCGGCCGGCCCGATCTGCTCCCTGCGCCGCCCTCGTCGGAGATGCTCGCAGCGCTGCCCCGCTCCCATTGACCCGCGCCAGCGCGTGGACCGCGCCAAGGCCCAGCCCCTCCTCTCTCTGCTTGGCCTCCCAGGCCCAGCGCAGTGCCAGGCACAGCGCGCCGTCCTCAGCCTGCCTCCCTCTCCTCCAGCCGGGCCGCAGCCCAGGGGTGAGCCGCCCCCAGCGCCCCGCCTGTTGTTTTTTTTTCTTTACCGAGTGGGCTTGTCTCAGTTTCAGCCCAGCAGTGGTTTTTTTTCGCGCCTAGGTTTTTCCTATTTATCCAGAGATTGGCAGTTTTGCAGAATAGCCCATGTTCTTCATGCATTTAATAACTCACAACTGGTGCATCGGATTAAAATGTTTTATATATGAAACTTGCTCAGAATTTTGTGTAGATTAATAATATCCAACTTTCACCTATGTTTGAAATGTTTAAAATGTTGTTTGCATTAATTTTCCCCTATGCCATGCTAAAATGCTTTAATTCATAACTAATTAACCGTAACTCCGTTTTTAATAAAATTTATATGTAAATGGGGTAGAATTTTGCCTAGTTTATCATGGTGACATTGTTTTGCATGTTTAACAACTCTAAAATTGGTTTAGGGCAGAACAGTACCAAATCTAAAATATGCTATGGGGACTTACCGGAATTGTTGTTCGTTACTTCCGGCCTCATTTAACCTTGACTAGATAGATAGTTTTCATTTGCTTCTCCTCTTGCCATGTTAATCAATATTTAATATTGTTGGGGTACATAAACGAGATTGAACTAAATAATTGACATGGTGTTTCATGGGTATGCAACTCGTTGCATATTGAGCTCCACTTAAATTGTAGGATTGCTTGTGCACTTTGCCATGCCATGCCTCTTTAAACCGGACATGCATCATACTTGATTGTGCATCATGCCGCGTTTATATGTTGGTTATTTACTATGTTGTGTTCTCCTTTTCCGGTGTTGCTTCTTCGGGTTGGTTCCGTTAACGTCGAGTTTGTGAGGACCCGTTCGACTACGTCCGTTTGTCTTCTTCATGGACTCGTTCTTCTTCCTTGCGGGATTTCAGGCAAGATGATCATACCCTCGAAATCACTACTATCTTTGCTATGCTAGTTTGCTCGCTCTTTTGCTATGCCAATGCTACGATGCCTACCATTTGCTTGTCAGCCTCCCAATTGCCATGTCAAACCTCTAACCCACCATGTCCTAGCAAACCGTTGATTGGCTATGTTACCGCTTTGCTCAGCCCCTCTTATAGCGTTGTTAGTTGCAGCTGAAGATTGAAGTTTGTTCCTTGTTGGAATATGGAGACCGTTCCTTGTTGGAACATTTATTTACTTGTTGGGATATCACAATATATCTTATTTAATTAATGCATCTATACACTTGGTAAAGGGTGGAAGGCTCGGCCTTATGCCTGGTGTTTTGTTCCACTCTTGCCGCCCTAGTTTCCGTCATATCGGTGTTATGTTCCCGGATTTTGCGTCCCTTACGCGGTTGGGCTATAATGGGAACCCCTTGACAGTTCGCCTTAAGTAAAGCTTTTCCAGCAATGCCCAACATTGGTTTTACCATTCGCCACCTAGCCTTTTTCCCTTGGGAGTCGCGCATCCCGAGGGTCATCTTTATTTTAACCCCCCCGGGCCAGTGCTTGTCTAAGTGTTGGTCCAAACTAGAGCCCCTTGCAGCGCCACCTCGGGGAAACTTGAGGGCTGGTTTTAGTTGTACGGACAGCTTATCCGGTGTTGCCCTGAGAACGAGATATGTGCAGCTCCTATCAGGATGTCGGCGCATCGGGCGGTGTTGCTGGTTTAGTTTTACCCTGTCGAAATGTCTTGTTGTACTGGGATACCGAGTCTGATCGGAACGTCTTGGGTGGAGGTCTATTCCTTCGTTGACCGTGAGAGCTTGTCATGGGCTAAGTTGGGACACCCCTGCAGGGATTTGAACTTTCGAAAGCCGTGCCCGCGGTTATGGGCAGATGGGAATTTGTTAACGTCCGGTTGTAGAAAACCTGAAGTTGACCTTAATTAAAATGAATCAACCGCGTGTGTAACCGTGATGGTCTCTTTCCGGCGGAGTCCGGGAAGTGAACACGGTTGTTGGAGTTATGCTTGACGTAGGTAGCCTAGGATCACTTCTTGATCATATTTTATCGACCGTGCTTTGCCTTCTCTTCTCGCTCTCATTTGCGTATGTTAGCCACCATATATGCTAGTCGCTTGCTGCAGCTCCACCTCATACCTTTACCTTACCCATAAGCTTAAATAGTCTTGATCGCGAGGGTGCGAGATTGCTGAGTCCCCGTGGCTCACAGATACTTCCAAAACCAGCTTGCAGGTGCCGATGAGTCCGAGCAGATGACGCAACCAAGCTCAGGAGGAGCTCGATGAAGATCTTGTCCTTTATGTTGTTTCATTCTAGTTGATCAGTAGTGGAGCCCGGTTGGGGTCGATCGGGGACCTTTCTCGCACTTGGGGTTCTTCTTTTATTTTGGTTCCGTAGTCGAACCATGAGTGTATTTGGTTGATGTAATGTTTATTCATGTAATTGTGTGAAGTGGCGATTGTAAGCCAACTATGTATCTCTTATTCCTTATTATATTACATGGGGTGTGTGAAGATTACCGCACTTGCGACATATGCCTTCAATGCGATTATGCCTCTAAGTCGTGCCTCGACACGTGGGAGATATAGTCGCATCGAGGGTGTTACATCCTTGTTCCATAATCCATCAAATCTTTTACCCAAAACTTGAAAACTTCACAACACAAAACTTAAAGTAGAAAATCTCATGAGCTCCATTAGCGAAAGAAAACAAAACACCACTTCAAGGTACTGTAATGAACTCATTCTTTATTTATATTGGTGTTAAACCTACTGTATTCAAACTTCTCTATGTCTTATAAACTATTTTACTAGCCATAGATTCATCAAAATAAGTAAACAACACACGAAAAACAGAATCTGTCAAAAACAGAACAGTCTGTAGTAATATGTAGCTAACGCAAGTTCTGAAACCCCAAAAATTCTAAAATAAATTGCTGGACGTGGGAATTCATATATTAATCATCTACAAAAATAATTAACTAAATAGCACTTTCCAAATAAAAATGGCAGCAATTCTCGTGAGCGCTAAAGTTTCTATTTTTTACAGCAAGATTGAAAAGACTTTCCCCAAGTCTTCCCAACGGTTCTACTTGGCACAAACACTAATTAAACACAAAAAACAACCAAAACAGGGGCTAGATAAATTATTTATGACTAAACAGGAGCAAAAAGCAAGAAATAAAAATAAAATTGGGTTGCCTCCCAACAAGCGCTATCGTTTAACGCCCCTAGCTAGGCATAAAAGCAAGGATAGATCTAGGTATCTTTAGTTGGTAATTCTTTAATGAGACATCTATCACACTTAAGAGTTTCTTTACTTTTATAAATTATCAAACTTCTAGGCAAAAAATTGAAACAATCATTAGTGGCAAACGATTCCTTAATGATAGCAAAAAGATTGGGATGAATACTTATAGATTTGAGATCCGCAGTTTCCTTGCTAGAGGATTCACCATTATTTTTAGGAACATACATAAGCTTGGTAATTTCAGTTGGAGGACTTGGAGTATTCTTTATGGAAGAAAAAGCGGTTCCCAAGTTGGTAATGATACACTCAAGTTTATCAATTCTAGTGGAATCCTGATTTATTCTTTCATTAACTATGAGTTCCTTCTCCTTAATATTTTTCAAAGTGACTCCTACTTTAGATCCATATTGAGTAATTTGGTTGTGGATCTTTTTATCCAAATTTTCAATTAACTCTACGGTAGCAACTTTATTTTCAATAATTTCAAGTTTTTGCATTACATGCTCCAAAGTTAACATAGTTCCATTAACCAAAAGAGGGGGTGAGCCAAACAAATCTATCATAGCATTATAAGAATCAAAAGTATGGCTACCCAAGAAATTCCCTCCGGTAATGGTATCAAGGACATATCTTTGCCAAGGAGTAGTGCCTACATAAAATTGCGGAGAAGAACGGAAGTAGATTGCTTTCTGGTAGATCTATTTTGAGCATTACAAATTGTATACCAAGCGTCTTTTAGATTTTCTCCTTCCCTTTGCTTAAAATTAAAACTTCATTTTCAGGAGATAATGGAGAAGATAGGGGAATAGCCATAACGACAAGCAAGCAATCCAACACACAAGCAAACAAGAAACGGGCAAAAGGAGGCAAATAGAGAAAGACAAGGAGGGCGGAGAGAGAGGGCGAATAAAACGGCAAGGGTGAAGTGGGGGAGAGGAAAGCGAGAGGCAAATGGCAAATAATGTAATGCGGGAGATAAGGGCTTGTGATGAGTACTTGGTATGTTGACTTTTGCGTAGACTCCCCGGCAACGGCACCAGAAATCCTTCTTGCTACCTCTTGAGCACTGCGTTGGTTTTCCCTTGAAGAGGAAAGGATGATGCAGCAAAGTAGCGTAAGTATTTCCCTCAGTTTTTGAGAACCAAGGTATCAATCCAGTAGGAGGCCACGCACGAGTCCCTCGCACCTGCATAAACAAATAAAATCCTCGCAACCAACGCAATAAAGGGGTTGTCAATCCCTTCACGGTCACTTATGAAAGTGAGATCTGATAGATATGATAAGATAATATTTTTGGTATTTTTATGATAAAGATGCAAAGTAAAGAAAGCAAAATAAACGGAAAAGGAAATAGCTTGTTGACGGAAGATTAATATGATGGAAAATAGACCCGGGGGCCATAGGTTTAACTAGTGGCTTCTTTCGAGAGCATAAGTATTATAATGGGTAAACAAATTACTTTTGAGCAATTGACAGAATTGAGCATAGTCACGAGAATATCTAGGTATGATCATGTATATAGGCATCACGTCCGAGACAAGTAGATCGACTCCTGCCTGCATCTACTACTATTACTCCACACATCGACCGCTATCCAGCATGCATCTAGAGTATTAAGTTCAAAAGAACAGAGTAACGCTTTAAGCAAGATGACATGATGTAGAGGGATAAACTCATACAATATGCAATAAACCCCATCTTGTTATCCTCGATGGCAACAATACAATACGTGCCTAGCTGCCCCTACTATCACTGGGAAAGGACACCGCAAGATTGAACCCAAAGCTAAGCACTTCTCCCATTGCAAGAAAGATCAATCTAGTAGGCCAAACCAAACTGATAATTCGAAGAGACTTGCAAAGATAATCAATCATACATAAAAGAATTCAGAGAAGATTCAAATATTGTTCATAGATAAACTTGATCATAAACCCACAATTCATCGGTCTCAACAAACACACCGCAAAAGAAGATTACATCGAATAGATCTCCACAAGAGAGGGGGAGAATTTTGTATTTTGATCCAAAAAGAGAGAAGAAGCCATCTAGCTAATAACTATGGACCCGAAGGTCTGAAGTAAACTACTCACACTTCACCGGAGCGGCTACGGTGTTGATGTAGAAGTCCTCCGTGATCGACCCCCTCCGGGGAAGCTCCGAAAAAGGCCCCAAGATGGGATCTCACGGGTACAGAAAGTTACGGCGGTGGAATTAAGTTTTTGGCTCCGTATCTGGTAGTTTGGGGGTACGTAGGTATATATAGGAGGAAGAAGTACGTCGGTGGAGCAACATGGGCTACACGAGGGTGGAGGGCGCGCCGGGGGGTAGGCACACCCCGCTACCTTGTGCCCTCTAGGTTGCTTTCTTGACGTACGGTCCAAGTCCGCTGGATCATGTTCGTTCCGAAAATCACGTTCCTGAAGGTTTCATTCCGTTTGGACTCCATTTGATATTCGTTTTCTGCGAAACTCTGAAATAGGCAAAAAAAAGCAATTCTGGGCGGGGCCTCCGATTAATAGGTTAGTCCCAAAATTAATTTAAAAGTTTATAATAAAGCCCAATAATGTCCAAAACAGGATATAATATAGCATGGAATAATAAAAAATTATAGATACATTGGAGACGTATCAATGATGGGTTGCTAGAGTGATAGAAGCTTAAACCCTAGTTCATGCGTTGCTTCGTAAGGGGCTAATTTGGATCCATATGTTTCATGCTATGGTTAGGTTTACCTTAATACTTCTGTTATAGTTGCGGATGCTTGCAATGGGGGTTAATCATAAGTGGGATGCTTGTGCAAGTAAGGACAGCACCCAAGCATCGGTCCACTCACATATCAAATTATCAAAGTACCGAATGCGAATCATATGAACGTATGAAAACTAGCTTGACGATAATTTTCATGTGTTCTCGGGAGCGCTTTCTGTTGGGGATATACCCCGTGGTATGACCCGGCCGGATGTATGATCCGGCTGGAGCTTGGCGACTCACTGGCAGCTCGCTTGAGCATTATGATTCACTGTTGACCCGATGGGCGGGTCAGACGGACGACAAGGCCCAAGGCCCAATAGGCTAGTTCATGTAATGATGGGCCAGCTTAAGAGGAAAGCATAAGGAATATTCCCCTACAAAGGAAGCAAGACTAAGACTCCACTTGTAATAGAGTAATCCTAATCCTATTAGGACTAGTCATGTAACCCGCCCCTTCAACTTATATAAGGAGGGGCAGGGCACCCCAAGAGGGGGAGAAGAGAATCGCGAAGGCTAGACACAACTAAAGGGGAGCCGGCTTATGCGGCGACTCCCTCATGAGCATAATGAGACCTAGCCACAAACAGCATGTAGGGCTATTACCGGATGATGTTTCCCGGGGCCCGAAGTTGTCTAAACCCTTGTCTTGTGTTGCGTCTCTCGATTCTGATCAACCCCTCTCAAGCTACCACATAGATGCGTTGGCCTCACGAGTAAGTCATTTCAACGAGGACATCTGCCTTGACAATTTCATAACAGTTGGCACCCATCGTGGTGCCTGCGCACGGCGGTGTTGAGTATTTGAAGGGCTCTATCTCAGGGATCAAGAAGTTTGCAATTTACGGATGAGACGCAACCGGATTGATTAAGTTCGTCGGTCAAACTTTGAATCAGGCAGTGCAATATTTTTTGAGTTCAAGATATGTCAACCGCTGTTTGATTTGAGCGGGCGGTCGAATTACAAGTCGCCGTGGACGTCGTTTTTTCCGCTATAGCTTATTTCGCCGGCATGTCAAGTTTGGATCTATAACCACCGTCAAGTCAGAATTTTCAATTCAATCAACCGAGGCATGGTTAAATTTTCCTACTCAAGCCCCAAGAAGATCCGGCGTTGTAGCAAGTCATGATGGTGTCTGACCAATTAGTGGTACTACTCATTACCTGAAGGGAATCAAAGACGGTCTGGATTGGGATGATAAAAAAGGAAACTAATCTGTTGATCCAATGATTTCCCACGAAAAAGGGTTCTAGACCCAAAAAGAAAAAAAAGAGGGTGTGGGGACCGTGAGCTGGAGAAAGACCCGGATGAGGTTTGATCAGATCAACCACGACCCGGGGTAGGAGTTCGATGCGCCTCTGCTTCCTGCTGCCGCGGCCTTGCTTCGCTGGCACCTTCCCACCGTCGCTCTCCACTTCCACCTGCAGAGAACCGGCCACAACCTCCGCCCCTACACCTATGGCCTCGTCCGCAAGTCGGCCACCGTCGACCCGCTGTCTTCATGGCCCTGCCGCCGGCCGCCGGCGGCGCCTCTGCAGCCGCTGCCGTCTCGACTCTCCGCCTCCGCGTTGCTCCGCTGAGCCGCCCCCTCGGCGTTCAAACTGTCGTCTTCCAGCAGGCCCTCGACCTTCACGCCCGGTTCGTCTCCACCTGAGCTGCCCGCGCCTCGCCGGTTTTGCCTCTACGTTGAGTCACCGCAGAGCTGCCTGCCTCGGGTCGACCTCCCTTCGCCGGTGCTCCGCCACTGCATCTGCGGTCAGCCTCAACCGCCACCTCGGGTCGACCTCCCGCCGCACGACTCCGCCTCTAAGTCATCGGCCCTCATCGCAAGTTGCCTCTGTCGGCCGTCTTTAAAACAGCCGGTCGCGCCTGAGCTGCCAACGCCGGCGCGCTAAGCCGTGGTTGTGGCCTGTTTTGACCTCGCTCCTCGAGTCGCCGACCTGCCTCACAACGCCGCCGCTTTACCTCTAAACCGCCATCACCGGTTTACCTCGCTGCCCCCGCCGACGGTACACCCCGTCGCTCCTCCTTAAATCGCCTCCGGGCCGGTCATCGCTGTCGCGCCCTCGTCGTTCGACTCGTCGGCGCCTCTCCGACTGCACCGCGAGCAGCTTCCCATGAGCCATGACAAGGCCGAGCCGCCGTCTGCCTAAGTTGCCCCGCGACCGTTGAACCGTCGGCCGCTCCTCTCGATATTACCGAGAGTTGCTCCTGCTAAGCCGCCGCCGGAGAAACACCGTCCCCTGTGAGCTGCTGCCTACCCTTGGGTTGACTCGCCATGCCCTGTCGTGCGCCTCCGCCTCGATTTCAGAGAGCCGCCCGCACCCGAGTTCCTCTTCTTCGCCACCGGGTTGCGTCCGAGCGGTTGTGGCCTTGTTCTACCTCTGTTCCAACTCGCCCCCGAGCAACACCCTCCGCTGCTGCTGGCGGGTCGCTGTCCTCTGTGCCAAAACGCTATACGCCTGCAGCCTAGTACTCCTCCCGAGACATCGCTCACACCGGATTCTAACTCACCTCGTGAGGAGCAAAGGAAAAAGTTGCAGCTCAAGCACGGGACACCACTACGAGCCGGATCAGTAGTGTCAATCCAGTAGACAATTCAAATCATGGAGTATTAGTGCTTGCTGCAATGACCCTATGTGAAGCGTCAATCAAATGGAAGATGGTGCATGTACGCACAAATTCTGGATGGTAATAGAATCGCCAGCGCGCCAAGTTGTCGGCCGCTTTGACGTTGTTCCTCCAGCCGCCCTCCGCTATGGTCTCACCTCGCCTCCGACGCGAGTCGCCCCTGTGCGGCCTTGTCCTGAGACGCCCCGGCCGGCTATCGGTTTCGACCCCCACGTCCTCTAGTTGACCTGCTTCTGAGACACCGTGACTCGTGCTGCAAATCGCCGCCTTTGAGCTGCCGCTACCATTGAGAACCTATACCTCGCCTCATCGGGTGATCCACCAGCACCGGCCCTTCGCATCGCCGAGCTGCCCTTCGTTTGAAGCCGCCGAGGCCGTAACCTGTCGGCGCCTCGAGTTGCCACGTTCCTTCTCCGCTTTGCCGGGGGCTTCCTCGAGCCGCCTCGCTCCGCCACAGATGAGCCGCCCTGCCTTGGAGCTGCTCCATTGACCCGCCGGCGCGGCCTTCAGCCGCCCCCGCCGGTTGCGTTTTACTTTAAGCCGCCCCTGCTCGAGGACACCTTGCACCTTGCCAGCTGTTGCTATTCAGCTGTCGTGGTTTTTTCCGTTCTGGATAACAAAAACAAGGAAAGGTTGGGTTGGGCGAAAAGTCAAAATGGTCAGGGGTTGAAAAAAAAATAGCGGGTCAACATGACCCGGAGAATCAATCTTGAGCCACCCGGTTCCGCGCTTTAAGCCGCCACCTCCACCGCGGCCATGAGAGAGTGGCTAAATCACAGTTGAAGTGACTGGAGGTGATCTATGAACGTTATATATGGCTCATTTTTCGTCCAGACAAATCAGGTGAAAGTTGTCCAATCAATTTTTATTAATACATTTTTATTTTCTTCGAGAAAAATTACTCCCGTTTGTACAATTTCTTATGCAGAACAATTCATCATTACAATAGAGACCATCAAACTCTGGCCCTTGCCTACACCGGACGGGTCAATGGACAGGGTCAATTATAATCCACCGAGATTCAACATATTCCAGCAATCCACTGGTCATATTATGATCAAGTATGGAGAGTCTTAAGTCAACTCCTCGAGTAAGTCTTAAGACTCAGGGACTACGATGACATGCCTTGGTAAACATTGTGAGATTTAAGACCCCTGGATCATTGGAGGGAAGATAACCTGGTTCCGGAGGCTGACGCCATATTGGTGAAAAAAATTTAAAAGCCATCAGAAAATTGCCGGTTCAAAATGAAGATTTTGGTTTAAAATCCGGTTCAAGAGACATCCCTCTCCCACAAAGATTTGAAACTCTCAAATCCGGTTCAAAATCCGGCTCAAGGTAAATTTGTCTCTCACGAAGCCTTGAAGCTCTGAATATCCAGTTTAAGAATTTCCGGTTCAAAAAGAATTAGTCTCTCACAAGTTCGAGTTCTCAGAAAAATTAAAGGGACTAAAGAGATTCTGTTGCAAAGCGCAACTCAAACATAGGTACACTGCTTCCAAGACCATTGGGGGTTGATCGTATTCGAATCTAGCTTAACCCCTTTTTGGTCCGACTTTGATCGTATTCGAATCAGAGTCGTTAAAAAAGTCTCAAGGTCATTTGGGGGCTTCCTGTTCAAACATAGGTCGTATTCGAACCAAAGAGAACATAGTTGTCAGTACCCTCTTGATCGGCACAATGCCAAACCCACTAGGGGGCTTCTTGATCGTATTCGAATCATAGCTTAACCCCTTTTGGGTCCTACTTTGATCTTATTCGAATCAGAGTCATTAAAAAACTCTCAAGGTCATTTGGAGGCTTCCTGTTCAAACATAGGTCGTATTCGAACCAAAGAGAACATAGTTGTCGGTACCCTCTTGATCGGCACAACGCCAAAGCCACTGGGGCTACATGATCGTATTCGAATCCTAGCTTAACCCCTTTGGTCCGGTTTACTGATCGTATTGGAATCAGAAGCCTCAAATTTTTCTTTCTATTTTGCTTAAGTTTTTTGCAAACAATCTTTGTTTTTGTCTTGAGGCTTTTGTCCGGATCTAAGTATAAGTGTGGTTTAAATTTAACCCGGCTTGACTTTGGATGATAAGTCGCCATTATATGACAATCATAAACATTTGGAAGTTTTGGCTTCTAAATATTGGGTTATCACCCTTACTGCACAGGTATCATAAGTCGGCAGTGCAATTCAATATCACAGGTATGATATAGTTTATACATGATTATGTTTAAACCGGCCCTGGCTTTTGACGTTAAGTCGCCAAGGCATATGTTGTTTAAACTCTGTGCAGGATTTGCAGAACTATGACTTATATAAATGCTTAAGTCCAAGCTCATCATTAAAATTGATGATTCAAAATGATTATCTATTCTGGATTTTCTCAAAGGCTATAAGCCACCGGGTTATAAAAATTCTGGCTTACAATGGAGGTGTATTAAATCGACATTGGTCAAGAGCCGCCGAGTATTTAAACTCCATATTTACTTGTCAATAGACAAGGTATTCAAAGTCGGTTTGGCGCAATGGCTATTATTTTATCAATGGATATTGTTTATTCTACAATGGAATGAATAGTCCCGAGTCGTTGCAGGCTTACGACTCGGCACTTGGGGGCTACATTATTCAAATTAAGATTATATCAAATATGCAAGTCCCATGTCACTGCCAGCATGCACCATGGCACTTGGGGGCTAATGCAAAGTCATTTTTTGCTCAACTTATTGAAGACCCGACTCATCACATTCTAAATGAGTCGGCCCTTGGGGGCTACCAATTGCTGTCAACAATTCAAGGTACACAAGTCTTAATCCATTATATTGAAGGGTCCACTTCTCAGTTGGTAAAGCACAAAGCTCTTAACCTTGTGGATGTGGGTTCAAGCCCCATGGTGAGGGTTACATCATATGATATTATTTTTAATGAAGCATATATAAAGTCCCAGCTTAGTATTATCTTACTAAGCCGACCCTTGGGGGCTACACTGATTGAAGTTTTTATAAGCATAAGGTAATTTTCAAGTCCTAGGTTGCTGCAAGCATGACAACCCAGCACTTGGGGGCTACATATGTGGAATACTCAGTTCTGACTAAGATGAACAACATGAATTTCTTCAAAGTGGTAATATTTATATTGAAGCAAGTCTTAAGTCATCACTTTGCTCTAGTCAAGACTTGGGGGCTGCAGGTAATATGGATATGGGGGAGAGAAATCTTCAAAATTCTCGGTTTTGACCCGGCGTCGACAACAATTATGACCCGGTGCTATCAATATTTACAAGCTGACAATTTTGGATAAACCGGGAAGTTTTACATCTTGAAGCCGTATGAATATCAATTGAATATTTGCAGACCAATATTTTTGTCAAGTGATTGAAGGTCGACTCAAATGGATTCTTTGTTTACAATATTTCTTCTACAAGCAAATTGATTATGAAGCTGGTCTATTGACCTGGATTTTCTAGAAGGAGGAAATGACAAGGATTTAAGGATGATTAGGTGCCGGCTTACACGAATATTTAACCCGGAGCACAACCTGTCAAATTTGTTCTTGTGTTTATGTTGCAGATCAGTTTAACATGCATAAATCCAAACTAAACTGGGGGCTAATGTCGGGGATATACCCCGCGGTATGACCCAGCCGGATGTATGACCCGGCTGGAGCTTGGTGACTCACTGGCAGCTCGCTTGAGCATTATGATTCACTGGTGGCCCGGCGGGTGGGTCAGACGGACGACAAGGCCCAAGGTCCAATAGGCCGGTTCATGTAATGATGGGTCGGCTTAAGAGGAAAGCATAAGGAATATTCCCCTACAAAGGAAGCAAGACTAGGACTCCACTTGTAATAGAGTAATCCTAATCCTACTAGGACTAGTCATGTAACCCACCCCTTCAACTTATATAAGGAGGGGTAGGGCACCCCAAGAGGGGGAGAAGAGAATCGCGAAGGCTAGACACAACTAAAGGGGAGTCGGCTTATGCGGCGACTCCCTCATGAGCATAATGAGACCTAGCCACAAACAGCATGTAGGGCTATTACCGGATGATGTTTCCCGGGGCCCGAAGCTCTCTTAACCCTTGTCTTGTGTTGCGTCTCTCGATTCCGCTCAACCCCTCTCAAGCTACCACATAGATGCGTTGGCCTCACGACTAAGTCCTTTCAACAAGGACATCTGCCGTGACAATTCCATGACACTTTCCTTCATATAAGAGTTTGTCCAGGCTTGTCCTTTGCTACAAAAAGGATTGGGCCATCTTGATGCACCTTATTTACTTTTATTACTTGCTACTCGTTACAAATTACCTTATCACAAAACTATATGTTACCGATAATTTCAGCGCTTGCAGAGAATACCTTACTGAAAACTGCTTATCAGTTCCTTCTGCTTCTTGTTGGGTTCGACACTCTTACTTATCGAAAAGCTACAATAGATCCCCTACACTTGTGGGTCATCACCGGTGCACAAGACATTTCGACAATGGTAAAACAAATCCAGTAAGACCTCCTGACGTGTTGACACCCTGATAGTAGCCGCACGTATCTCGTCTCAGGCCACGATCAGATGGGACAAGCTATGAGTAAAACCAGCCCTCGAGTTTCCCCAAGGTGCCCCCGCAGGCTGCCCGTTTGGGACCAACACCATCAGCACTGCCCCCCTGTTTATGTAGAAAGAATCCTCGGGTTCATGACGCCTTATGCCAATTAATTATTTATTTTAATATTATTATGTAGGAAAATGTTAAAACCAATGTTGGGCCTTGCTGGAAGAGTTTTATTCAAAGCGAACTGTCAAGAGGGGGCCATAAACCCTCATCATGTTAGGGACGCAAAATCAAGGAACATAACACCGGTATGACAGAAACTAGGGCGACAAGAGTGGAACAAAACACCAGGCAAAAGGCCGAGTCTTCCATCCTTTGCCAAGTATATATGTGCATTAATTAAATAAGAGATATTGTGATATCCCATGATATCCATGTTCCAATATGGAACAACCTGCACCTGCAACTAGCAATGATATAAGAGGGGCTGAGCAAAGCGGTAACATAGCCAAACAACGGTTGCTAGGATGGTGGAAAAGGTTAGAGGCTATCATGGCAATTTGGGAGGCTTGATAAACAAGTGGTAGGTAGCGCGGCATAGCGATAGCATCGAGACAACTAGCATGGCAAAGATAGTAGTGAGATCCAAGGTGACGGTCATCTTTCCTAAAATCCCGCTAGGAAGAAGAACGGGTCCATGAAGAAGGCGAACGGGCGTAGTCGAACGAATCCTCACAATCGCAACAAAACAGGAACTATCGAGAAGAAGTACAACCGAAAAGGAGCAAACAACACGGTAAACACAAAAGACATAACATGGTGTGATGCTCATCCAAGTGATGCATGACAATTCTATATGATGCTACTCATGGCACGAGATGATGCATACAAGAACATCACATCAAAGCAAGTTTAAATGAGGCCGGAAACAACATATAACAATTTCGGAAACTCCCCATATGCAAAATTCGAATTTGGTACTGATCTGAATAACACATAATGTTGAAGTTGTTAAATAGCAAGTTAAAGTGCACCATGATGATTTACGTGTATTTCTAGTCAAGTTACATATAAAGTTCATTTAATTCAGAGCTACGGCCTAAAAGATATGAGCAAAACAAGTTAAACATGGCATTGATGCAAATGCAAGCAAAACAACATCGCAAACACTCCAAAACAAGGATGCAACAAGGTAACGTGAAACTACATGCAAAACGAAGCAAGTTTCATATAGAGCATGCTCAAAACGGAGCAACGGTTCAACACATACACTCAATACAAGTTCCAAACACAATCTGCCCAAAACAGCAACTAAGCACTTTGCAATCAAGGAAACAACATGCTACAGGAGACATATGGACACAAACTTGCTATGCACTTGAAGTACAGATTAAATGCTTCAATTATCATCAAGGTTCAGGTTCATAGGCATAAAGATTAATCCAACATGATCAAAGAAAAAGGCAACTTTATAACACGGATTATAACTTAGTGAAAAACAGGGCATACATGTGAGCAGAAATAACATGTTGACATGTTGGAGGCATGAAACAAACATGCTAGAGTGCAAGATCATGGAAAACAAAAGCATGACATTAAAGTACAGGCTATACATGGCAAAAAAATCATTACTAGGCATCTCCATATATGTCGTGGAATTGTCACAGCAGATGTCCTAGAGCAAGGACTTAGTCGTAGGGCCATCGCACTAGGAAGCTTAAAGGGGTTAATCGGGACAAAGGACCCGAGAGGGTTTTATACTAGTTCGGCCCCTTACGATGAAGGTAAAAGCCTACGTCTAGTTGGGATTGGTATTGCTGGGGTTTCGATCACCAAGAGGCTCAACTCGCCGGCTTGGTTATCGACTTGTTGTTACTTGCCCTAAGCCGCCACCGGGTCGTCCCCTTATATACATGGGTTGACGCCTGGTGGCCAACAGGGTCCCGGCCGGCTTATAATCGTGTCCGGCTCGGTGACTTCCTGTCAGGACCCCGATTCCAAGTCACATCGATCTAGCCGGTAACACCTCATATCACTTTGCGGCCTCACGCACGGTATCCCACGGGTGTCGCCTTACCATGGCCCGGGACCGTTTGCGCCTTTTGGCTCACGTATATGATAGTGTCGCTAGCATCCATATGACAGAGAACCCGGGCCGACATGGCTAGTCGTGAACCCAAAGCGGCACAGACCTATGGAGACAGGCATACATGAATCACATCGAGCACGTCGGTCATCAGCGAGTGATTCCGGGCTATAGCACTGGGCTAATAGGACTCCGGGGAACCCGGGCTGTACCAGGCTAGGCAGGACTCCGGATGTCACCGCGTGACATTTCCCCGAAGGGACAAACATAGGAACGACGTGAAACACATGCCGGCCAGTCAAGTGTCCTGAGTAGTAGTGCTGGGCTAGCAGGACTCCGGTGAACCGGGCTGTAGCGGACTACTATGGCTCGAGGAACACTAGACTACATTTCCCCATAAGAAAGGCTGCCAAGGATAAACAACTAGATTGTCGGATCCCACTCATACCAAGCATTTCAATCATACATACAATATGCCCGATATGAGTACATACAACATGGCATCACAACAAAACTCTACAACTCAAGTACTTTATTTAAAAGCTCCAGAGAGCCATACATAACATGTTCATACAGATAGGGGTCACATGACTCGACACTCAAGTCATACAATCATACAAGCACATGCGAAAGCAACTAGTTTGAGTACAGACACTAGAAAGAAAGAAGGCTTCTCGAAGCCTGTCTATCTACATAGGGCCCTCCATGGCCAGGATCACCACCTGGGTGGCTAGTCACTCATCGACGTCAAGGTCAACGTAGAACCCATTGGAGGGGCGGTGTTGTCGTCTGAAAACAGTAATTAAGTAAACATGAGTACAAAGGTACTCAGCAAGTCTTACAACAAAACCTAATATACATGCTCATTCTCAAGAAGGTGGTGGGGTTATTGCAGCAAGCCACCTTTGACTCTTGGCTAAGCTATCCTATGGAACTCCACTAGTAAAATAGTTTTCGCACACGAGTCCACTACTCACCAACACAATACTCCATCGGGGATCCTCTCTCGTCATCCTACGAGAGGGCCATCCTCGGTACTCACACTTATCTTGAGTCTTTTAGTAGTAACCATTAACTTGTCTATGAATTATATAGGCAACCAAGTAGTCCTTTACCGCGGACGCGGCTATTCGAATAGTTTTGTACCCTGCAGGGGTGTACTTCGTCACACATGTTTCCACCACTTAGCGTCTGCACACGACATGTGCTCGGCAGACTTCGAGCGAAAACCGATGTGGGTGTAGACCACGACCTGACTAACCTCACAAGTCTCTAGTCCAGGTTTATCGCCTATTCAGGTTCCATCCGCAAGGAAATCCGGCCGGGGTGTCCTTAACGGCCCCAAACGATGTGTACAGAGTCCCGAGACGCCAAACGGGCGCCCGGCATACCCGGCCACAGTGTATCTACCGCATCATAGCCCACCCGTAGGGTCAGCGCTATGCACGGCCGCCAACACATAACCTACAAACACCAGAAACTAGTTGCAACTCCTGGACATAGGGCGAGAGGGGTCAGTAAGTCGAGCAGGGTCATATTTCAGGGCCCAATGTGTGGTAGTAGCTGAATCTTAAATCATGCATATAGATCTCAGTTCTTATGGACGGCCTCAATGAAACAACCCACCATTTACTCCTACATGGCCTCTCATCGATACCTTTATCAAAACATGTTCAACACATCCCTCACATTACCGACATAATCATATCACTCTAGCCCATCACCCAGATGAACCAGACCTGACACAACTCTAAGCATAGCAGGCATAGCAAGGTAGGAATCATATACCTGGCTCAATCAACTCCTACACATGCTAGTGGGTTTCATCTAGTTACTGTGGCAATGACAGGTCATGCAGAGGATAAGGGTTCAACTACCGTAGCACACAGCAGTTTGAATCACGTTGTCTTAATGCAGTAAACAAGAGGAGAAGCGAGAACATGGGTTTGTATCGGAATGATCAATGGGTTGCTTGCCTGTTGTACTGGTAGTAGGGTACTGCCCTTCAGACGGATACTCGGGATTATCCTCGGAGGCAGAACCTACCACGAAAATCACACCGAACATAATCAACACATGGCAATATGCAACAATATGATGCATGCTATGACATGGCAAGATGAAAGTGTCTTGGCCTAATGCAAGCTAAAACAGAAGGGGGTGAACTCATTTGAATCAAAGATTCAAATGTTAGCTCATTAAACATGGCCTTATTAGTGCATTACCTTATTCTGCTTAAACAGCAAGGTTAACTTGTTTTTTCATGCATGAAAGCATTATAGATGGATAGATTGAATTTTTCTGATCATTTTTCATATATAAATCTTTGCAATTGGAGCTATGGTTGATTTTCTATGATTTTTAGAAATTTTGGATATTTTCTGGAATTTCCTATATAAGAATAATTCCAGTAATTGAATTAATGCGTCAGCATGACATAGGTGTGACGTCAGCGGTCAACTGGGTCGGCCAGGTCAAACTTGACTGGTGGGCCCTCTCTGTCGGTGTCACAACTAGTTAACAGAATTTGATTAACACTAATTAGCTGTCAGTGGGGCCTGGGCCCACATGTCAGTGTCTAAACTAATTAGAATTAGTTAAAACTAATCTTAAACTGATTAGCAGACCGGCCCCACCTGTCATAGACTCAGGAGGGTCTACCTGGGCCCACACAGGGGTCAAACTAAGTCAAACTCGCCGGCGGCTTGACGCCGGCGACGACAGACGCGGCGGAGGGGCTCGGGTTTGCGTCCCCGGCGACCAAATCGACGGCGGAGAGCAGCTATGTGACGCGGGGAGAGAGCCGCGTCGTTTGGTGGAGAAAGTGGAGCTCGGGGAGGCTTGGAACGACACCGGCGACGACCTTGGCGGTCGCCGGAGTTGGGGCGAGGATGAACCCGACGCTATGGGGCACGGCGAGGCGCGGGGAGTGGTGCATTAGGCTCCTGGGAGCGCGTGGAAGACGAGGGCGTGCTTGGTGGCGTCCCAATGTGGCTATGGCCACGACGGCGACGTGCGGTGGTGGCGGCGAGCTTCGGCTTCAATGGCAGAGGGGGTTAGAGGACGCGGACGAGCGCGGGGAGAGGGGGAAACTGTGGCGGAGCTCACAGCGGTTGCAGGGGAGCGATCGGCGAGCTCGGGGAAGGGCTAGAGCGAGCGGGGCGGCGAAGGGGATCTCCGGTGGCCGGAGTTGAGAACGAGCTCGGTGCAGCGTCTCCGGGGTGAGCGAGCGCACGGGGCTCGGCCTACTTGATGCAGTCGACGACGGCGGAGCTTCCTGGCATGTCGGGGCAGCAAATGGACGACGGTGGCTGCGGTGAAGCTTGTCGGCGGCGAGGGCTGCGATCGGCAGGAAGAGGGGGAGAGAGCCAGAGAGGGAGAGTGGCCACGGGGAGAGTGGGAAGAAAGAGAGGGGGACGTGGGGGTCGGCGTGGCACTCCTAGATGCCTCCAGGGCGTCGGCGGAAGCAGGAGGTGGCCGGCGTGTGGCCGCGGGCGCCGGCCACGCGCTCCTCGTCCTCCTGGCGGGAGGAGGAGGACGACTGGCAAGGCCAGTCGACTGGGCCGAGCCAGGTGGGCTGGTGGGCTGCGCCTGGTAAGTTTCTCTCTCTCTCTCTCCTTTTTTCTTATTTGTTTTCTTTTTCTATTTTTCTGCAACTGTTGGGCTTTATTAAAATACCTAGACATCTTTAAAAATCCTAAAAATAATCAGGGGCTATGTTTAGATTATTTCCAACAGCCCACACTTATTTCCAGAATTATTTAAGCATTTAAATTATTTTATAGCATTTAAATGCCAAAATTCAAATACTTATGATTTAATTCAAGAAAATCCAGAATGTCCTAGAAAAGAGTGCGCCATTTTTGCCAGGGGTTTTAGCCCAAACCAGAAATGATGAACATTTTGTGAAGGGCATTTTGGGTTCATTGAAAATAATTTTAGTAAACCCTAGTTGTTCCAGTGGGGGTGCTGGGGGTTCTGCCATCCCCATTTCAAATTTAAAAGGAATTTAAACATGATGCACACTCTAATGCTTGAACTAACTAGGGTGTGACACTTCCTTTATATGCCTTTCTTTACAAGTCTTTCCTTACATACAGCGGTTTACAATATCAGGCCTTAAGGCGCCCCCAGGCCTTTGGGCCTTCTATAAGATTTAATAAACTATCATCTTGAATGTTCACTGGGCTTCTTATGTAACCCACCATTGGGGCTGACCCGGCCCCTCCTGGTCGGGTCATACTGATAGTAATATCCCCAACATTAGGCCCCAGGTTGACTTTGAACTTCGTTCTTGGTCAATCTTCAATACTTAGACAAAAACTCATCTTCTTATCTTCGCTAAAGTTGTTGTAACCTGCCGTGACGTCATCTTTCAAAAACGCAAAAAACTTTCATGACATCATCTCCCAACAAATCTTTTATCTTTAATGTCTCCCGAGAATCGAGGCGCCTATGTAGCTGGATAACCATTATTCGGCTCTTCCTTGATATTCGCGCCCGTCTGTTCACATCTTTACCTTATAAATAGGCACGCCTCGGCCTTCTCATTTTCCTCTCTCGCTCCGTCTTCTTCCTCTCGCAAACCCCCTCTTGCTCGAGTTCTGCCGCCGCCGCGCCTCATCTCCGTCTCCGTCGACTTTGGCCGCTGCATCAACCCGAACTGATCCAGAGAGACCGCGGCGACCTCCACAGAAGACATGCAACCGTAAGTTTTCTTTCCTTTGTTTCTCAGATCTGCATTAGGGTTTCCGAGCTCCTGCGTGTTCTCCATAGTTCATCGCAGTTCATCGTAGTTCTTCCACCGCAAGCCTTTCCTGATCCAAAAAGCTATATATATGCTCGCGCGGTAGTGTTTTTGTACCTCTTCTTGATCCATAAATCCCTTTTTCGGATTCAAAGGCTGCTTTTAGAACTTACCAACTTCTCTGTACTGAACTTTTTATGTCTAGAATTTTTTTCATTTTGAATAGCCATTTGATCTGAAATACTATCAAGCAATGTAGGAAACTTGTTTGTCTCAACACTTAGCTGAAATTGCCTTTTTCAAATATCTGTAGTCATGCTGGCTTATCATACTGGCTTAATTTTCGTTATATGTCATTAGCCCTTAACTAAACCGCCATTACTTGTTTGCATCTTCATCACTTAACTGTCAATCTCACCATTTAAACTAAACTAGCATGTTGCTTTTCTTTTCAGTTCTTCTTTGCACATCATGCCGTCCAAAGCACCAACCATCTGTAACTGGGTTCCCTCAACCGTAACTAAGGAACATTTAAAAGAGTTCTTCACTATAGGATTTCTGCCAACGAAAACCGTCATGTCTTATCATGCCCCTGACTCGTAAGAAGAACGGCCCAATCCAAGAGACGGCGAAGTGATCGTTTTCACTGACCACATGAACCGTGGCTTCTCACCGCCCAGCTCAAAGTTCTTCAAAGAGGTCCTCCACTTTTTCAAGCTCCACCCTCAAGATATCGGGCCTAATTCCATATCTAACATCTGTAACTTCCAAGTACTCTTTGAAGTATATCTTCAACAAGAGCCGAACGTGGAGTTGTTTAGAGAATACTTTTATCTGAACCGGCAAAATGAGTGCACCAATGGTCTTAGCTTAGAGCTTGGAGGCATATCAATTCAGCGTCGGCAGGGTGCCGTCTTCCCCCTCATTGTCTTACCAAGTCACCTAAAGGACTGGAACCAGACTTGGTTCTATTGCCAGGACACTTCACCAGCAAACGAGAAGCCACTGCCGGGTTATCGCCCCGATCGTCTTGACTCCAAGTTCGTGCTTCCTGATAAGCTTACTGTCACTGAACGCAAGAGGCTGATACCATCCATCAAAAGGATCAATGTTCTGTTGGGGAACGGGTTAACTGGAGTTGATCTGACCAGCTGCTGGATCTCATGGCGGGTCATCCCTTTGAGCCGCCGGTCAAAGCTGATGTATGAGTATGGTGGTGGCCCGGATGACTCTCTTCGTCATAGCCCCGTTCAATTGACAGAAGAAGATATTGTCTCAATGTCAACTCTTCTGGTGAACGGGAAATACGAAGATTGTAGTGTCGTCGGGTTAAACCCCTTCTGCCAGCTTAACCCGGTGCCAGAAGTAAGGATGTCGTTATTTCTCTCCTTTGTATTTTCCCAGCCGTATTGTTTTAATACTTGCTTGACTCTTTATCTTGTTTTTACCTGTCTGCAGGCCAACTCTGACTTCTGGAAGGTTAAGTATGACCACGAGGCTGCCAAGAAAGCGAAAGTCGCCGCCATAAATGCCAAGAAAACGAGCCGTAGGACGAAAAAGAAGAAAAAGAGCACTGCTGAAGATTTGATGAAACTTGATGATACATCTAATTCAGAGGTAGCCCTTGATTCCCTTGGCCAATTTTTTAACAATCTTATTGACGCTGATCATTACCAGGATGACACTGGGGCCAGTCAGGCTGTGGAAGCAGAGGTAACTATCATTTCCTCCAAGTCAGAGCCTTTGCCAAGACAACAAATTCGACGAGTGATCCGTAAAGTAAGGTTTTCTAACCCTTTAGCTCACTTGGATCCCACCTTTCGTTTGAAAAAGCAGCAACATGAAAGCCGTCGTCAGACCCGGACTGAAGATGAGCCGGCTGTCATTCTTCAACAAACTCCTCAGAAGCTCCCAAATGAGGTTTACTTCTTTCTATCTTTAACTCTGTTTAATGGATCCTTTCCCCTGCCTTACTTTTAACTTTGTTTTATCTTTTCAGGAGGTGTCTCGCACTTCTGGCTACTCATCGCAGACGCAATTTCCGGCCTTCAAGACTACCCCTGGGTAAAAAAATCCTCATTTTTTCCAGTTTGTTCAAATTGTATCTTTATACTGACAATCCTGCAACATTTCTCTTAGTGACCAAGCTAAATCCAAGAAGGCAAAGGCAGCTAAACCGGCAGAAGACCCACCGGTGCTTGCATCTGACCCAGCCAGGCCACCTTCTCCATTAACCGACGCTCCAGAAGGCCCGCCTGTTGATACAGAAGCAAATCCTCCTGAACCATCGTTTGATGAGACCACTGTAAACCCGTCTGCAACTGGACCATCAAGCTCAGCCAACCCGCCATCACCGTCTGCCCAAGACGTTTAGATCACCAAACAGATATAAACAAAAGACAATGGCTTAGACTAACTCTTTTAGTTAATGTAGCAGGTAATTGCGTATAAGTAATAACCACACCTTGTACCTTTTGATCCTTAGACCACCGGCTTGAATAACCCGGGTGATGAAGTTGATAATTCAAACTTTATGATAAGTCAATGCTTTTGAATACCCAATGATCATTATACCTTGGTAGCTGTGTTGTCAAATAGTCGAGCCGGTGAAGAAGACCAGGCTAATTATTTGTAATATTGAGACAACAAAAAACTAAAAGGCAAACAACAGATAATAAGTATAATTTAACCTTGTATTCAAAAGTTTGGGGGCTTCTGATTCGAATACGATCAGTAAACCAGACCAAAGGGGTTAAGCTAAGGTTCGAATACGACCATATAGCCCCCAGTGGTTTTGGCGTTGCGTCGATTCAGAGGCTACCGATAGCTATGTTCTCTTTGGTTCGAATACGACCTATGTTTGAAAAGGAAGCCCCCAAATGACCTTGAGAGGTTTTTAACGACCCTGATTCGAATACGATCCAAGTCGGACCCAAAAGGGGTTAAGCTATGATTCGGATACGATCAAGAAGCCCCCAAGTGAGTTTGGCCTTGAGCCGATCAAGAGGGTTACGACAGCTATGTTCTCTTTGGTTTGAATACGACCTATGTTTGAACAGGAAGCCCCCAAGTGACCATGAGATTTGCAGCTAGATTCGGATACGATCATAATCCAGACCAAAAAAGGTTAAACTTGATTCAAATATGATCAGCTCCTTAATAGTCATTTGAAAATAAGAAATAACAAAGATGCATAATCTTTGAAAAGAAAAGAGACCGATGGTCTTACTTTATTGCTTATCATGGTATATACAATGTTAAAGTATGTACATGATGAGAGCTGGTGGCTCAGGTGTAGTATGGCCGAAGTTGAGCAATGTTCCACGGTCGGCGGGTCTCCTCCTCCGACTTACGTGAGTCTTTGTGCTCTCAAACGTTAATGAGGTAATATGACCCGTTGTTTTAAGTTCTTACTGACCACAAAGGGTCCTTCCCAAGGTGGGGATAACTTGTGTGCATCTGACAGATCCTGGATTAGCCGGAGCACTAGGTCGCCTTCCTGAAAAGTCCTGGACTTAACCCGGCGGCCGTGATAACAGCGCAGGTCCTGTTGATAAATTGCTGACCGGGCCGCTACTAAGTCTCTTTCTTCATCCAACAAGTCAAGTGCATCCTGTCTGGCTTGTTCATTATTAGCTTCAACATAAGCCGCCACACGGGGCGAGTCATGACGGATGTCACTAGGCAACATTGCTTCTGCTCCATAAACCATGAAGAAAGGTGTGTAACCTGTAGACCTGTTAGGTGTGGTGTTGATACTCCACAACACCGAGGGTAATTCCTCTACCAACAACCCGGCATTCGCTGTAAGGGAACCACAAGCCGGGGTTTGAGACCTTTCAAAATTTCCTGATTGGCTCTCTCAGCTTGACCATTGGATTGAGGATGAGCTACAGAAGAAACATCAAGCCGGATGTGCTCATGTTGACAAAACTCCTCCATAGCCCCTTGGGATAGATTAGTGCCATTGTCAGTGATAATGTTGTGTGGAAAACCAAAACGGAAGATCACCTTTTTCATGAACTAAACTATTGTGGCTGCGTCACACTTACTCACTGGCTCCGCCTCAACCCACTTAGTGAATTTGTCAACTGCCACCAAGAGATGTGTCTTTTTATCCTTAGACCTTTTGAAAGGTCCCACCATGTCAAGCCTCCAGACCGCAAACGGCCAAGTGATTGGAATCATCCGGAGCTCTTGAGCCGGCACATGCGCTCGTCGTGCAAACTTTTGACATCCATCACATCTGCTGACCAGATCCTCTGCATCAGCGTGAGCCGTCAACCAGTAAAAACCGTGATGAAAATCCTTGGCCACCAGAGATTTTGACTCGGCGTGATGACCACAATCGCCTTCATGGATCTCAAGAAGGATTTCTTGACCTTCTTCGGGGGAAACACGCCGCTGAAACGCTCCAGAAATGCTGCGATGGTATAATTTTCCATCCAAAATCGTCATTGACTTAGACCGCCGGGTTATCTGTCGAGCCAGGGTCTCATCCGCTGGCAACTCTCCGCGGGTCATGTAAGCCAGGAACAACACTGTCCAATCTGGGATGACATGAAGAGCTGCCACCAACTGCGCCTCCGGGTCAGGAACAGCTAAATCCTCTTTTGTGGGCAACTTGACAGACGGGTTATGCAAAACATCCAAAAAGGTGTTAGGTGGTACCGGCTTATGTTGAGACCCCAACCGGCTTAAGGCATCAGCCGCTTCTTTCTTTCGACGGTCAATGTGCTCCACCTGATAACCTTTAAAATGCCCTGCAACAGCATCAACCTCCCGGCGATAAGCCAGCATGAGAGGGTCCTTGGAATCCCACTTGCCTGATACCTGTTAAGCCACTAGATCTGAGTCGCCAAGACATCTGACCCGGCTCAAACTCATCTCTTTTGCCACTCGAAGACCATGGAGCAAGGCTTCATACTCTGCTGCATTGTTAGTGCAAGGAAACATCAACCGTAACACATAACAAAATTTGTCACCTCGCGGAGAGGTTAACACAACTCCAGCCCCCGAGCCTCTCAACTGTCTGGACCCATCAAAATGAATAGTCCAATATGTGTTGTCTGGTTTTTCTTCTGGCATTTGCATCTCTGTCCAATCATTAATGAAGTCAGCCAGTGCTTGAGATTTGATCGCGGTACGTAGCACATACTTCAACCCATGAGACCCAAGCTCAATCGCCCACTTGGCGACTCGTCCAGTGGCTTCCCTGTTTTGAATGATGTCTCCCAAAGGAGCAGAGCTAACCACGGTGATTGCATGTCCCTGAAAATAATGCTTAAGCTTCTGGCTTGCCATGAACACCCCATATACGAGATTCTGCCAATGTGGATATCGTTGCTTGGATTCAATTAGCACCTCACTGACGTAGTAAACCGGCCGTTGAACCGGATGCTCCTTGCCAGCCTCCTTGCGCTCCACCATAATAGCCACACTAATAGCTCGTGAGTTGGCGGCCACGTATAACAGCAGCGGCTCTTTCTCAACTGGAGCAGCCAGGACCGGCGGCTCAGCAAGCTGTGTCTTCAGATCTTCAAAAGCAGAGTTCGCAGCATCGCTCCAAACAAAATCATCTATTTTCTTCATCATCTGATACAGAGGCATTGCCTTCTCCCTTAACCGGCTTATGAACCGGCTCAAAGTAGCAACACGGCCCGCTAGTCGTTGAACGTCATTGATGCATGTTGGTTTGGCCAGGGATGTAATTGCCTTGATTTTCTCTGGGTTAGCCTCAATACCTCTTTTAGACACCAAAAAACCCAAAAGCTTGCCGGCTAGGACTCCAAAAACACACTTGGTTGGGTTAAGCATCATTTTGTAGACCCGGAGATTATCGAAAGTCTCTTTCAGATCTGTGACTAAGGTTTCCTCTTTCCTGGATTTTACCACTATATCATCCGCATAAGCATGAACATTATGCCCAATTTGATCGTGAAGACAATTCTGCACACACCATTGGTAAGTCGCCTGGGCACTCTTAAGCCCAAAAGGCATAAACACATAGCAAAAAGGTCCAAAAGGAGTGATAAAAGCCGTCTTCTCCCGATCCTTGACTGCCATCTTGATTTGATGATAACTGGAATAAGCATCCAGGAAACTCAAACATGCACAACCCGCCGTAGCATCAATGATCTGATCACTACGGGGGAGAGCAAAAGGATCAGCCAGACAAGCCTTGTTCAGATCGGTGTAATCCACACACATACGCCAGGTGCCATTCTTTTTTTAGTACAAGCACCGAGTTGGCTAACCACTTTGGGTGAAAGACTTCTATAATGAACCCAGCTGCCAAAAGCCGGGCCACCTCTTCTCCAATGGCCTTGCGCCTTTCTTCATTGAACCATCGGAGAAATTGTCTGACAGGTTTAAACTTTGGATCAATATTGAGAGTGTGCTCAGCGAGTACCCTCGGGACACCCGGCATATCTGAAGATTTCCATGCAAAGATGTCCCGGTTCTCACAAATGAACTCGATGAGCGCGCTTTCCTATTTTGGATCGAAGTTAGCACTAATGATGAACTGCTTGGAAGAGTCGCCAGGCACAAAGTCAACCATCTTGGTGTCATCAGCTGATTTGAACTTCAACACCGGCTCATGCTCTGTTGTTAGTTTCTTTAATGACGTCATATCTGCCGGGTCAACATGATCTTTGTAAAATTTTAACTCCTCTATTGCATAAATAGATTCAGCATAGGCAGCATCACCTACTTCACACTCCAAAGCTATTTTCCGGCTCCCGTGTACTGTAATGGTGCCCTTATAAACCGGCATCTTAAGTTGCAAATACACATAACATGGCTAAGCCATGAATTTGGCATAAGCCGGCCGTCCAAACAGAGCATGATACGGGCTTTTGATCTTAACCACCTCAAAGGTTAATTTTTCTGCTCTGGAGTCATACTCATCCCCAAAGGCTACTTCCAGTTCAATCTTACCCACTGGGTACGCCGACTTGCCAGGAACCACACCGTGAAAAATAGTGTTGGATTGTTTAAGACTCTTATTGGTCAATCCCATCCGGCGGAACGTCTCATAGTAGAGGATGTTGATGCTGCTGCCTCCATCCATGAGTACCTTAGTGAATTTGTATCCACCAACCTGAGGCGACACCACCAAAGCCAAGTGACCCGGATTATCGACCCGGGGTGGCTGATCCTCTTTGCTCCACACAATAGGCTGCTCTGACCAACATAAGTAACGTGGAACCACCGGCTCAACGGCATTGACGGCCCTCTTGTGAAGTTTCTGGTCTCTCTTACATAAGCTAGTGGTGAATACATGGTACTGCCCACAATTCAGCTGCTTCGGGTTGCTCTGGTATCCGGACTGCTGCTGCTGATTACCTTGGCCGGGTTGTGGATTATACCCTCCTTGGTTACCAGGATGGCCCTGACCGTGGAATCCTCCTCCACCTAAGCCGGCGCCCAGGCCTTGGAAACCGCCTCCACCTAAGCCGCCACCTGGGTCGTGACCTCCATCAAACGCGTTTGAATTTTTAAACGCCTTCATGATCATACAATCTTTCCACAGGTGGGTGGCTGGCTTCTCCCGGGTGTCGTGCTTTGGACAAGGCTCATTCAATAGTTGCTCAAGGGTGGGACCTGACCCACCCGACTGAGGGGGCTGTCTGCCCTTGCGCCGTTGATTTCCTCCATGTGCATTGGTGTTAGCAACAAACTCATCAGCCTTACGTTTATTACCTCATTGATTCATCGGGTTATGCTGGTGACCCTTGCCGTTGCCATTCTTCTTTCCCTTTGTTGCCTTTTCTTCGTCAGACACCGGGTCCTTGGTAGTATCAGAATCAGCATACTTGACGAGAGCCGCCATCAACGTTCCCATGTCATTACAGTCACACTTGAGCCGCCCCAGCTTCTGCTTCAGAGGTTCGAAACGGCAATTTTTCTCCAACATTAAGACTGCTGAGCCGGCATCCATCTTATCAGATGAATGTATTATCTCTTTGACCCGGCGCACCCAATGGGTTGTGGATTCACCATCCTCTTGCTTGCAATTGGTCAGGTCCACAATCGACATAGGCTGCTTACATGTGTATTTAAAGTTTTGGATGAACCGAGCCTTCAACTCCGCCCATGAGCCGATAGAATTGGTTGGCAATCCCTTCAACCAAGTACGAGCTGTTCCATCTAACATCATAGTGAAATACTTGGCCATTGCTGCATCGCTGACCTCCAATAACTCTATAGCCATCTCATAACTCTCAATCCAAGCCCCGGGCTGTAAGTCAGCTGTGTAATTAGGCACCTTATGAGGCCCCTTAAAGTCCTCTGGCAAACGCTCATTATGTATGGCCGGCACCAAGCAAGGAACGCCTCGGTTCTTGTGGCCACTCCTGCCTCGACCAAGGTTGCTGGATAAGCTGGAAAAGTTTGATGAGCCGCCTGATCTGCTGCCATTTAAACTGCTCATTCCGCCTCTTGACGAATCCTCTCCTGATCCGCCAAGTTAAGGGCTCCAGTCCGCACTGGCTCATGCCTGTATGGCCGATTGTGGCATTGAGCATTGCTTGACATATCTGCGGATTCCATATGCCTACTGTAACTCGGGCTCCGGCTTGGGCGGGGAGTTGAATGGATCCTGTCTCTTACCCTCCATGTTTCAATTGTCGCCGGTGAGTCACCTTCCATCGAAAGAGCCGCCAGACGAGCCGATGCTGCGATGAGGTTTTCCAAAGGGTTGGAGAAGTGACCCGGGGGCGTTGGGACGTAATGAGGTGGAGCGGTAATTATACAAGGTGGATCCATGGCGCGCGGCTGGACCGGTGCGCCGGGTGTTGTAATCTGGGGTGCCTTCGGCGGGTTACTTCCCCCGGCTCCGGGTGTGTGAAAAAGATTCCTAGGATCGAGCATCAGAGGTAGACGTGATTGGGTTTTCTGATGCCTCCTCCTCATGACCTCGTTCGATGCGTTCAGATCCACCGAGAGCCAGAAGGTCTCCGCTTGAAGCTGTTGAGCATGCACGTCCAAAGCCGCCCGCTCTGCTGCCATCTTGACTTCCTCTGCGGCTAGATTTTCCTTATCTTGCACCATCTCTTCATGTACGCGTGCCACCTCTGCGTCATGTTGGGCTTTATCCGCCGGCTCTACCACGGCAGTCAACAGAGTCGTCAGTTTATCCATGAGGTCCATCAAGATCTGAGCCGGGGGGCGCGCGGGGTCTCCTGACCCGGCTGCAGCCGACCTGGTGGCTGTTGCCGCCGCTGTTGTAGAGTTCTGCCCGGGCTGTGTCCCTGCCATGAAGACTCCGGCCCAATTCGGCAGCTCAAGAGGGTCCGGAATACTGCTGCCATCGGAACAGCCCCTGAGCATGTCGTCCTGCAGCTGGTACAAAGAGTCCGTCTCGCCCGTTGATGATGCAGTGTCAGAATAGACGGCCGTCTCACCGCCCTCCACCGATCCTTCAGAGTATTCACCGCCGTGGACGCAGCCTACGAAGGCATGCTTCACGGCAGATTGAACACGGGCGGTCCTCGCGCGCCGAGCCGTTTCGATGAGGTTGGTGTGGACGTACGGCTCAGGACCTGACTCGCCGATCCGGTTGATGAAGACGTGAATTCCACCGAAGGGGACCCGGTATCCGTACTCAATTGAGCCGGCCTCGGGGCCCAGCCTTCGTCGTCGATGTAGAGCTTGCCGCGATGACTCTTGGTCATCCGACCCACAGTGTATCCCTTGAGCCCTTCGAAGTTGCCCTTCAAGAACTCAAATCCACCGTGCGCTGGGCCCATGGTGGGCGCCAACTGTCGTGGAATTGTCGCGGCAGATGTCCTAGAGCAAGGACTTAGTCGTAGGGCCATCGCACTAGGAAGCTTAAAGGGGTTAATCGGGACAAAGGACACGAGAGGGTTATATACTAGTTCGGCCCCTTACAATGAAGGTAAAAGCCTACGTCTAGTTGGGATTGGGATTGTTGGGGTTTCGATCACCAAGAGGCTCAACTCGCCGGCTTGGTTATCGACTTGTTGTTACTTGCCCTAAGCCGCCACCAGGTCGTCCCCTTATATACATGGGTTGACGCCTGGTCGCCTACAGGGTCCTGGCCGGCTCATAATCGTGTCCGGCTCGGTGACTTCCTTTATATGCCTTTCTTTACAAGTATTTCCTTACATACGGCGGTTTACAATATCGGGCCTTAAGCCGCCCCCATGCCTTTGGGCCTTCTATAAGGTTTAATAAATTATCATCTTGAATGTTCACTGTGCTTCCTATGTAACCCGCCATTGGGGCTGACCCGGCCCCTCCTGGGCGGGTCATACTGATAGTAATATCCCCAACAATATAACCTCTATATCAATGGAAATCATCAAGAGAAGTAAGCAAGTCATAACAGATTCTGAGACTTGGTGAAAAAACAGAAGGCTGAAAATAGATTCACGATGCACACTTTGAGACAACAAAAGTATATGCTACAGGAACATTTCATGGCATCAAAGGGCATGGCAAGTATGTACAAGTAGAGCACCACAAAACATGAACACTGAGCTACTACTAGAAAGCATTAGAACATGCTCAAAACATCATGGCAAGGATGCAAATGATTCCGGATTCACAGACTTGGTGGAATTTAGTGAACATGGGAGAAACAATGACAAGTAGACATGTTTGCAAGCTTGGTTAACTCAACATAAAGCATATCATGGCAGGTGAATATAATCAACAGCAATAAGACATATTTGTGCAACTACTGATGTCCAAAACAAGGTCATAAGATGCATAGAACACTAGCTATTCACATGACAAAACTGAACTTACTGTTAACAGACTGAAAGAAACATTAATTAGCAATTTGAGAGCATGGTAATGACAAGCTACAGGAGGCCATAAATGAAAACAAGGGCATGGATGGATAGAGCATAACAAGATCTACGAAACATCCTTACTAGGAATATCCAGATTATGCATAGATTCACTAGTAGCATCAAGTTAACATGGCAACATAATGTAGCAGATTCAGACTTGGCAGAAATCAGTCACTGAAATCAGCAACAGCTACTAGCCTACTTTGCATGCTTGTGCTAGTCACCACAGGGCACATACAAATACATGGATTGCACCACTATAAAGATGTCATGAATAGGCTCCTAAAACATGTTGACATGATGCTCAAAAGATAGACACGGAAAATGTTATGAAAAAGACAAATCACCAAGTTATGGTAACTTCCAGCAGGTTATAACATTTAGCACTTTTGCAATGACGATTAAGGCATCAAGATTATCAGTAACATGAATGCAAATTACACTAGCGTGTAGAGCATCAAGAGATGAACAATTCTATATAAAGAACATCATCATAGGATTAACATGCACAAAGTTATGCCCATCACAAGATGCATAGATAACGTTCCAGATCTGGGACTTGGTGGAAATTTCACCTCGTGAAACGGGACGGGGAGATTCCGGGACAGAGGGATCCGGGGACGGGGCGTGGTGTTTGGTTCGGGGGAGTGGTGGATCTGGTCCACTCCCCGGATCCGACACCGGCGAGCTCCGGCGAGCGTGACGCGGAGGAGGACGGCACGGTGGAGGCGAGGGGCAGCGGCAAGCTCGGCGGGCAGCGGAGCGCGGCAAAGCAGCGGCACAGGTCACCGGCATGGGGGCGCGCAGGTCGGCATGCCGTGGCGGTGGCAGCGCGGCTTCCAGTGGTGGCATTGTGGGCGGCGATGGCGGCGCGTGGCGGCGAAGGCGGAACGGGCGGTGGCGTGGGGCGGCTAGGCGGCGCGCGACAGCGAAGGCGGAGTTGGCGGCGATGGTGACGCGCGGCGGCGGCGGGGTTCGGCAGCTGACCGATGCGAGGCGGCGGCGGCGGGATGGGCTCACACTGGCCCGATCCAGGCCGGGCGGGTCTGGCGCGATGGGAAGGAGAGAGAGGGACAACGGGGTGACGTGTCGCGCCCTGATTGGCTCGGGGCGGCGGCTGGACGCGTCCAGCCGTCCGCGGACACGTCCGGCAGCGGGAGGAGGAGGAAGCTAGGGTTTTGTCTGAAAATGGAGGGGGTGCCTTTATATAGATTCTGGGAGCTAGGAAAGGGCTATTGAGGTGTGGTTTTCGCCCACATGGTCGTGATCCAACGGCGAAGAGCATGGTGGGGGTTTAGATGGGCTTGTGGTCTATTGTGGAGGGGTTCTGGGCTGCAAAGAGAAGGAGGGCTTTGGTTAACCTAGTTAACCGTTGGGGCATCAAACGACCTCTAAATGGAACTAAATTTGACAGGCGGTCTACCAGTGATGTACCAAGACCACTCGTCAACTCTCAGCCCATTCCGAGAACGTTTTTCTCCCGCTCACGAAACAAGATCTGGGAGGTGCGACTAGTGCGTGTGAGAGTGTCGGATACCGAAATGGACAACGGAGAAGAATGACCGGATGCAAGAGAGGAACACGAATGCAAATGAGATGCACATGATGACTTGAGATGAAATGCAGATGATGACATGGCAACATGTAACACGCAAGCAAATGACATGGCAATGACGGCGAATAACTGGAAGACACTTGGAGCATCGGACTCGGGGCATCACATCAGCTTCCTGTATAAAGAAGTTGTGTTCGGCTCTGCATAATCAATACAACCCTTAGCCATGAAGGCAAAACATCAAAAACGGGAACAGTGTCTGTTATTGACAACTTTTTCGGCGAAGCGTCACACTTCACCCTTCAACGTTTTGAACCGTTTTCACACCTCCCGTTTCGTGTTTCGAGGCTTAGCCTCTATTGGTACGTCTTGTCAAAACAAATATCGTGCCCACCCATTACGGGATTCTCATCAAGATCGTTTGGGTAACCCAACCGCGCCTTAACGCACCATCTCATTGGGAACAGGCGAGGTTTACGGCTTGAGAGGAGGGGCGTTTTGTATTTTCGCTGCCTATAAGAGGGTAAAAATCCCTTCTCTTTTTCCCATGCCTTCCTCTAGCCTCTGTCTTCCCATCTTCAAGCTCCAGCGCCCAAAAACTCCAATCTTTCACACCACTGCCACCCTCCCCAGCAATGGCTAGATCCGGCTCCAAGGGCAAGTGGGAGACCTCCTCCGTCACCAAGAAGGACATCAAGGAGCTCCAGAGCGCGGGCTATTTGTCCACAGATATCGCGCACAGGCTCCCTGACAAAGATCATGTTATCCCCACTCCAGAGGTCGGCGAGAGAGTTGTGTTCATTCCTCATTTCCTCCGAGGGCTAGGGTTTCCCCTCCACCCCTTCGTCCGAGGCCTCGTGTTCTATTAAGGGCTAGATTTCCATGATCTAGCCCCAAATTCCTTCCTCCACATATCGGCATTCATTGTCGTGTCTGTGGCTCTTCTCTGCATCCCCCCACACTTCGTCCTATGGCTCAAGGTCTTCAATCTGAAGCCGAAGGTGGTCAACGGACAGCACGCGAACTGCGGTGGGACCATGGTGAGCAAGCTTCCCAATGCCGTCTGGCCCAAGGGGGTTGTCCTGGAGACGGTCAAGGTGTGGCAGCAAGAGTGGTTCTACATCATCGAACCTCGCGACACCAACTGGGCGGCCATGCCTGATTTCAGACCCGGACCCCCCACGAGACTTACCTCATGGACCGCTAAGGGCCTTGATTGGGGGTCCCAACCAGAGGTGCAGATGCTGCAGAAACGCATCTCCAACGTGTTGGGTTCGAACACCAGACTCACAAATATGATTCAGGTGATGCTCTTCCGCCGCATTCTTCCCTGCCAACTCCGGGCCTCCCGCATGTGTGAGTTCAATCTGGAGGAGCCACGGACCTTGAAGCGCTTCTTCAGCACCACGCACGAAGACATATGAAAGCAGCTCTTCAAGGCCCAGAAAAGTAGGCCTATGAAGACCGAAGACATCGGACTCGATAGCGAGAACCCGGCCTCACCGGTAAGCATAATATTTCCAAAGACCTATTCGATCAGATAAGTTAGATATAATGTGTTGCATGTCTTCCGTACAGGGCTGGACGGCAAAGGCGGAGCGGATCAACTATCTGGCTTCGCTGCCCGAAGACCCAGCTACACCCCAGCTAACAGAAATGTTGGTTTCGGTGCCTTATCAGGCGCTGTAGAAGAAGGCCAAGAAGAAGAAGGGCAAGGAGGCCAAGGGCGGTCCCCGCCACAAAGGTCCTTCGGACACGGTGTCCGGAGAGATAGAAGCCCTCTCTTCCCACGAGGGAGATGAGGAAGAAGAGGAGGAGGAGGTGGAGAGCGACTCCCCATGCAAGGGGAGGGAGAAGAAAAGGGTGGCATCCGAGGACCCGGAGGGGGAGGCGCCCAAGAGAGGGAAGGTGGTCCTCTCGGATAGTTCAGACTCAGAGTGTGAACTAGTCCCCAAGAGACCTCCCAGGGTGAAGCCCCTAGCCAAACCGTAAGTATTCAGAACTCTATTGTTTATCTTCGGTCTTCCTATTTACATTATATAAATTATTTTGTTATTTTGCCTTTCAGCCCTCCATGCGAGCTCCCACAAACTCCAATATCGCAGGGGAACTCTCTGCCACTCGAAATGGCAGAGAGTGACACGCCGCCGCGAGCCCCCTCGCCTACCCCCATGGAGGACGCCGAAGTGTCGTCCCAAAGGACCTCTCCGAGCGAGGGGGCGAGAAAGGTAGTCGAGAAGGCATCCGAGGTTAATACCTCGTTCACCGAAGACGGGGGACAGCCCCCATGACAACTGACGACGAGGAGCCCCAACAACCCGGGCCCCAGCTGAACATCGTCCCGGAGACCAACACGACTCCGAGATCAGGCGAGCAGCCCCCTTTGAAAGAGGGGGAGGAGCATCAGCTCCGTCGGTGACCTCCACTAATCCGAAGGCGCCCGGCGCTCTGGAGGAAGCACTGCAACGTGCTTCCATCATGGCGAAGCACCGAACCCTGATGGGTGTGGTGGTGGAGAAGGTTCAGTCTGCTTAGAGCGGACTGAACGAAGCCTTTACCAGCCTTTTGACAGGCTTTGAGGTATGTGACGTAATGCTCTAAAAAAAATTCATATAGAGGAATATACCTGTGCATAGACAATAGCCCCTGAGGCTCTGTCCGGTTTTTAAAAGAACCAAACAGAGGATCCACATAGTATTCGGGAGAGCTAACATGTGGCTTTGTTATTGTAACATGCTTCCCTGTTGGCGGCAACCGCCCAGGCCGCAAAAGTTTCTGAACTTAATCAGAAGCTTCAAGTGGCTGATGAAGAGATCGACCGCGTTAACAAGCGGTTCGACGAGACACGAGGTATGCGTATAATGTTAATAACTTAGTTGTATATCAGAAGTGATATGTGAGTTTAGAGGTTAACTCTTTGAATGCTTTGATTATGATCGCAGCTAGCGCAGCCGAGGTCGAGACCCTCAAAGGCTCTCTCGCTCAGGCCAAGAAATAGGCGGAGGCGAATAAGGCAGCCATTGACAAAGCGGCTGCGGAACTGAAGACCCAGCAAGCTGCCCGCCATCAACACGAGGCTTGGGTGGCCGAGGTCAAGCAGGAGCTGAAGGATGCCATCCGCAAATGCGAGACCTTGGAGGAGAAGGCTTTGGCCCAATCATCCAAGCTCGCCAAGGCTCTTCAAGATGCTTCCGAGTCAGCTATCAGTCACACATTTGTTGGTATGGCACATTCATTCAGGTTGTGAAACAGAATGCACAAACAAAAGTGAGGGTGTGTGGCTATGGATGCTTGTACACATATGTGAGTTGTGATTTTTTGCAGTCCATGCAAAAAATGAGCTAAAATGAAGTTTTATTATGGCTGTTAATTAATCTAGTCATGCATTGAAAACACATATTTACACTTTCAACAATTGATACTACGACCTACATTCAATTTTTATGTTGTACCAGCTACAATACGAATAGGACGCGTGGAGCTACTTGTTGTAGGCTATTCTCATAGAATGATAGTAGATGACTTCTCATCATCACCAGCTATAAATATCTACTTTGGGTTTCTATATTTATGCAACTTAGTGAATTGCTAAAGTTTAATTAGGTATACAGAAACAAATAACGAGAAACTGATATAACGTTTCTATGTATGACTAATTTCCAAATTCCATCTCAAGTAATAAAAAAATGTTTCATATCAAGTCCTCCTAAGAGCAGATCAATTTGCAGGAGGCAAGGATGCATACTTGTGATGGCTTGAAACTTTAAGCTCCCAACAGGTTTTTGAAAAGGCAAAGTGTAGCGACCCGACCTCAAACGGCCAAGCCTCTGTGTATCCGTCCCATCCCTGGATCGGTATGCTAGCACACACAGTACATCAATGTATATATCAAAGTGCAATCACATGTATAAATAACGTAAAACTGATATATATACCTCATAAGTCTTAGTGGAAACAAACATAAGGGTGTGGAGTCTATCAACGCCAACGGCAAGTTGAGTGTAGACCGTAACCCTACAACGTAACTCTTACTTGTCATAGAAAATTCCTGCAACATAAGATGTTACAGCCCTGTAGGTCAGTACATTGAATGTACTGGCAAGTGACATCATAAAAATAATGAACCTATTTGTACATGCAATTTGGCTGGTGGAAAGCTCTAAGTTTAGTTTTTTTGCATAAAGCTAGTTTTTCCCTAGAATAAAAAATATTATTCTACCACTAGTGTATAGCATAAGATGAGTTGGTAAACCCAACTCAATCCATTCCCAAAGTTTCATTTAAAACCCAACTGTTTAATTAAGAGTGATGAGATCTCCCAGCATTTCCACTACTAGATGCTCAAGTTGTCCGTAACCGGGGACACGGCTAATCGATTAGGTTTTAACACTCTGCAGAGGTTTGCGCACTTTTCCTCACAAGACTCGATCGCCTCCCTTGAAATTCTCGCACTGCCTAGTGTTTGATAACAGGATGACCGAAACATAGTCTTTCAAAAGTATTTCCCCTTAACCCATGGATAGGCCGGTACACCTACTCATTCTACATCTGCTAGCCCATCCCGGAAGAGGTCACACTAACTGCTCAACTAAGCCAGAGCCCATATTGGCTTGTGGCTGCACACGTAAGCTTCTAGACATGATAATACGATTGATCTCTTTGAGCCTGGGCAGACGGACCACTAGTGGTGCACCACCATGGATTTCCCATGGATGCTCCCACTGTACTTCGCCACCATTCAAACCAAACCTCCGCCCAGGTAGTTCATTAAGTTATCTTGGTCCTACTTACTACTTTGTCCCTCATCTCTCACAATGAACACTTCCCAATCCACGTCTACATTGGCGAGGCAAAATTAAACTTACGCAGTGGTGACAAAGGTATATGGTTCAAACCTACCTCAATGAACTACTAGGTAAAACATAGCCAACCTACATAAATTTTCCTACCATGCATTCCTACTACAACGGACTAAGTGTAGATAAAAAAACATAGGTAATTAAAAGTATGGTCAAATGTGAACTTGCCTTGATACTGATAGTTGAATTGTAGAGATCGATGGTACTCGGCTTCGCACTTCGAACAGTCTATCGTCAACGTAAAATAGCATACATAAGCAATCATTCCAGAGAGCAATAACATGCAACACAAAGGACTCGGAAAACCAAATGGAAACCCAACACACATAACTTGCATGCAAATAATTCTAGGTGCCAACAATAAGTGACATAAGGTGCAAAACCGTGATGTGATCTATCGTGCATAGTTGCATAGTAATAAAACTATCATGGACAGATCCTAGGTGTGTGAAAATATGTGACAATGGTCCAAGTGGTAGGGTTTGGCTACGGTGACATGGTGCAAAAAGAATCAAATCAATCGGAGCTACGGTTTAGGAGATATGGCCAGTTGAAATTTGAATTCAAACCTGAATAAATTCAAATTTGAAATTGGCCAAAAGTTTTCAAAGCTGGTTCTCTGGATAAAGCTATTTGAGACGAACATTTTGCCGCTAGTTTCGTCGAATTTGGACTTACGGTTAAAAAGTTGTGGCTATTCTAAGTTTAGGGACTAATCTGCTAATTACAGGGACTAAACCGTGAAGAAAACTATCGCAAACAGGTCCCTGACACGTGGCAAATTCCTACTGGTGCATACCCATTCGTTGCGGAGCTTAACCGGCGAACGGTTGACATATAAGAAAAACAGGCTACCGTGGCTAAACTAAGTGAACCGACCGGTTTAAAAAACCGGTGTTTTTTTCGTGTAACGGTTCACAAAAAAACCTAGACTTAGAAAAGAACGAGGAGGCGGGGCGGCTCACAGAGGGCAACTGCGGTGGCCCCGGCGTTGGCCAGGACCTCGGCGTCGACGGGGCGACAGTTCCGGCGGGCTTCGATGGTGGCGAAGTGGACGGAGGGGTGCGGCGTGGCGCGGGCGTCGCGGTGGTGGTGGCGGGGATCCTCGGGGCATCCGGATGGGCGGGGCGAGGACGACGGGGCTCCGTGCTCCGGCGGGGCTATCCATCGGTGGGGCGGCGGCTGCGGCGGTCCTCGTCGGCAGGGAAGGCGACGGGGAGATGCGGCGCGACGCGACGCGCTTGGTGGTGGTGGAGGGGTTCCTCGGGGCGTCAGAGTCGAGAGGGGCGAAGGCGGCAAAGCTCCTGTGCTCCAGGCGCTCCGGCGAGGTCGGTGTCGATCGAGGCGTTGTTCCGGCTCGAACTAAGACAAAGCAAGATGTCAAGGAGATGCGCGAGGAGTAGGGGAGTCGGTAGAAGATGAAGGTAGGTACCGGAGGGGCTCACTGACGACGGAATGGACCGTCGAAGACCTCGGCTCCGGTGAGATGCAAAACGACGAGGAGGCGGCTACAAGCGGCGTGGGTAGATGGGAGACGGCGGGATCAACAGAGGGGAGTCGGGGGCATTTGTAGGCGCAGTCTGGTGCTCCGGTGGTGAGGGGATGAGCTCTATCCCGAGCGGAGCGGCCGGCAGTTGCGGGCGGCACAGGCGTGAGCTTGTTTTGAGCGGCGCGGCGGGAGGTTGGGGCGACCCGGGGATGGGCCTTGCTAGTCAGCGGCAACGGTGGGAGGTGAGCGAGGGGGAGGTGCTGGTGGTCGACCGACGCAAAGGGCGCTCGGGCGCGGGGCAGGCCGTGGGCTGAAAGGCGGAGCGGGCCGGCTCGTCTGCCTCTGGGCCGAACAGTGTTCCGGTCCAGGCGGTGCGTGTGTGCGTTTTTTCTTTTCTTTTAGAAAAACACAAAGGAAAACTACTATAGAATAAAGTAAATAAAAAAGGGATAATTACATTTGAGCCCCTAGTTGTGTCACACCCGTGTGTTTTGCCCCTAAATTCAAAAAACCCTCATTTCTATCCAAGCTCGTTTACTCCTCTTATGTTTTTTCCCTTTGACCGTTTGACTGCAACTTTGAAAACTTCATAACGAATTAATACTAACTCAGAAAAATGCAAATAAGCATTTTTCTGAGTTTGTATGAATTCGTTATGAAGTTTTCAAAGTTGCAGTCAAACGGTCAAAGGGCAAAAACATAAGAAGAGCAAACGAGCTCGGGCAAAAATGAGGGTTTTTTGAATTTAGGGGCAAAACACACGGGTGTGACAGAACTAGGGGCTCAAATGTAATTGTCCCAATAAAAAATTACATAGGCATATTATATACAGAAATGTTCAGAAAATGAGCAAGAATAAGATGAACTATTTCTCAAGTTTAACTAAATTCCATTAAAATTCATAAAAGTCAAACAGTGCTATTGTTGCTTTTAAAATCAATAAAAATCATTTTTAAAATAGCAAAATGATTTCAAACTTATTTTCTCCTAATTTTCCATTGAAGGGAATCATTTTACCCTTATTTCCATTTATTTATTTTTAGGAGAAAAATAATTTGAATTAAAACTAAATAATTTCCAAGAGGATTTGAAACTTGGAAATTCAAATAACTTCAAAGTGACTTCAAATTATTCCTTTGAAACTTCCAACTCTATTTCTTAGAATTTGAAGTCATTTTATCTTCCCTCATGAACTCATTGAGTTGCTTAAAGTTTCTAAATTTGAATTTTTTTAAATGGAATTCAAATCATTTTCAACCCCCTTTTTTATTTCCTCAAATGGAAGAAGTCATATTATCTTCACTCTAGGGTCTTGTGATGAGATGACTTTGAATTCATGGAGATCAAGAAAAATGCAAGATGAAAGTTTTGAGAAAGTCCTTTTATTCCCTCTCATTCAACTTTCAAAAGAAATTCAATTTCCACTCAATTTCACACCATCATTCACACAACAATCAAACAAACAGTCATAATTAATTATTTAATATAACATTCCAAAATTTAGAATTTTGGGGTGTTACAAACTACCACCCTTAAAATGAATCTCGTCCTGAAGATTCGGAGAGGCTAGAAAAAAGGTTAGGTTTGGGGGTCTTCTTGGAAATCCATTAATCAACCCAAGAGGTATGGGGTGCTACCACCCTTAGAAGCATGGTCACGGTTCCAACAAAACTCGTGTACTCCATCCTTTGCGTTGACGGTGTCGGTCTTCTCATATTCTCCGAGATAACTCCTTCACTTTTGCTCTTCTGGTAAGGGCATGGCCTTTTCCTCAAAATCAAGAGTCCTTGCATCAAAATAGGATCCTTCTGAGACTTGACAGGTCTGGTGCCAATGCTAAACAACTATCGAAAACCTCATGGTGGTCGACAATTTTTTTGGTTTCTCCTGCAGGAAATGGGTCTGGGTTAAATCTCACCGTATAACCTACGATTGGCAACGGTTGCATGTACATGGTTTTCATCGTCCTGTCGTTCTAAGGCTTTTGGTTTGTCGTGTCGACATTCTTCTAAGTTTTTAAGGCTCTCTGATTTTCCATCAACATAAGATATCTCATGATAGAAGTCTCCGGTATGGGGGCCAATCCATCCCGTACTTGAATCATCACCACATACGCAGATAGTGAATCACGTATTCTAACACTTGGGCATCCTCACAAGCATTGCAGAACTTCTCTTCTCCATGATCTGGGTTCAGGTAAATCCATTGGTTCTGCAAGCCAAACAAAACCTCTATCGTTTCTTCAAAACTCTTTGGTTTACGTAACCTCCTATGAAACGTGTGCTGATGAAATCACAACTTCTACTACAATTCTTCCTGCAACAAGGTTGTGCTTGTTCCTTTTTCAAATCATGGGTCCTGTGGGTTATGGACCCACTTCAACACTTGTATATTTTTAACTCATCCTTGGAGTTACTATTGTTCCATATTCCAACATTACATCTCCTTTAAATCCAATAGTATTTCATTCCTTCATACTCTTGGGTAACCATCATAACTAAAACAAAACTCCAACTCATTTGTCCAAACTCCACTCTATGGAATACATTTTCTTTTCCATTGGTCAAGTGTTCACACAAACAAGTATTGCCAAAAATGCACTGGTTCATCCATAATTCATATTCTCTTCATATCAAATCCTTTATTACACCTTAACCACTACTTAAAACTCAAATTTCAAAAGTACTCTATTACAAAAGCTGCCACCCACATAGTTTGGCATGGTCAAGCATTACTTCCATCTTTATTATTTTGCCCTACTTGAAGATGCTTCAGTCCCACTAGAATTGTGCGATGTGATCCTTTAGATCATCGATGTTTTGCTTCATCGTGGTGGCCATGATCTTCATCTCCATCATCTCTGCATGCACCTCCCTCAAGTATTCCTGAGTGTGACGGAGTCTTGCTTCTAGTATTTCTCCAATCTGACGTATGGCTTCCATGGCAGCTTCACGAATAGAATCAAAGAATGTTGCTCATGGTACTCGAGAAATGAAAAAGTATTGACCCATAGTCTTTGGGCAAACTCCCTTCACACGGTGGAGCTGTACCTCCACATACCAAAGTTCAACTCCCTTCTCCATGAAAGGATAACCCTTGTAAACCGCATTTCCTTCAAGATGAATATGCTTCATCATGTCCTTCAGGATCTTCGGGTAATCCTGATCACTAGTCACGGTCGTGATCATTTCCGGGCCCTTGAGAAAAGACTCGTAAAGGGTTTTCATCTACAGGTATAAGATAGAAGGGGTACTCAGGATATTGTATGTATTTCCTTGGGTGAAATGTGGTTATTTTTCGGGGAAAGGTTTGGAGTCAGCTTGTCCATGGGTTCAAGGTTTAAGTCTGGGTAACATAGTGAGAGAGGCACTCACAATCAACAAACAACTCATAACATTTCATATGAGATTCCAAACACCTTGACTTTTATTGCTCCATGAGCTATTACAATTTCCATTTCACAACTCAACATCCCCAACGAAAATAAAAGTGTGTTCCAACTTTATTACATGCTTTATTCCAATATCAAGATCTCAACTACTCTACTCAAGCTCTCCTCGGGTCTGAACATTCTCTGGCAAAATGTCCTACTCCTTTGCAGCATAAACAAATGACTTCAGACGAATCCAGGGGCTTCCTGGTGGTTATCTTGGCTCCTTGGGTTCTTGGTTTCCTTGCTAGGCATTTGCTAGCGTAATGACCTAAATCCTTGCACCTGTAACAAGTGATTTGACTCAGGTCCTTTTCTGCAGAAATTGGGTTGTTCTAGGGATACATGCTCTTTCTCTTCCTCGACTTCTTCGTTCCAATCAATTCCTCTATCTCTTATTGATCAAACTCCACTTCTTCCGTCGGGAAGTTTCCCAGATACTCTTGGCTTTCCTTCGTGCAATACTGTGAAAAATGTCCTTGTTCTCCACATGAATAGCAAGCATTGGAGTAAAATCTGTTTAGGCTTTCTCCATCAGGGTCATCAACATCTTCTTTCATCACTGGTTTTCTTAAACTTTCCCCGAGGGCTTCTTTCACTACTTCCTTTTGCTGCTTGGTAATTTCTTGTACCTTGGGATAAATATGACACTAGGCAGGGTAGTGTGTAATTCCTTCACACAAGAAACAAGTAACCTTCATGGTTGGACATTCTTCAGCTTGGTGATTTCCTTCACAATGAGGGCATCCATCCTTGTGTTCTTCATGGGTATGTCCTATCTCACCACAAATCTTGCATGCACAAGGTTTCTTCATTTTATTGCCATAGGGCTTCTGAATAAGACGAGACCTCAGTAGAGTCATGTTGAATTCCTCCCAAGTTTTTGCTCCGTTACATCCTTGTATGGCCTGATGCATTTCCACCAGGTTGCAACACTTTTTGTAAAGTACCGAAGAGCGTATTGAACCTCATACTTCCTTGCAACGAAATTGCTCCTGAAGTGATTCTCCATGTTTTGAATCCATAGCTCTGCCTCCAACTGAGTGATCGGTTCAGAGAATACAAGTCCATCTTCATTCATCATTTATTGGGTCCAAGGGTTTTGGGATGAGATAAGAGAGATAGAGAGAAATACACACAATACAAACAATATAGTTTTGAAAATGGTTTTTTTGCTGTCAGAAAAAACACACACAAACACACACAAAATATGACAACTCACAAATCATCGCATCTAACGTGAGTACTCAACAAGGGTTTAGTCCTCTAAAGGTCATATAAATCATGGAATTCGTCTGTGTCTTCAAATTCTTCAATTCTTCGAAGGCTTCGACTATTGTAGCTTCAACTCTTCTAGTGTATGGTGAAGTCTGGTATCTTGTCCTTCTCGGAGTGGTCTCATCAGTTGATCCTCCGCGTGGTCAAAGGTAAAAGGGGTATTGTCTAACTATTTGAGATAAAAGAGAAGATTTGATAAAGCTCAGAAAAGAAGAGAGGTAAAGGATCTTTTTGAAAATTAAGTTTTAGAGAAATCCTTTCCTAAAGGCTTTCTAGTTTCTAAGGTCACGTCCTACAGTGAACATGTGCTCTGATACCATCTCTGTAGCGACCCGACCTCAAACAGCCAAGCCTCTGTGTATCCGTGCCATCCCTGGATCGGTATGCTGGTACACACAGTACATCAGTGTATATATCAAAGTGCAATCACATGTATAAATAACGTAAAACTGATATATACCTCATAAGTCTCAGCGAAAACAAACATAAGGGTGTGTAGTCCATCAACGTCAACGGCAAGTTGAGTGTAGACCGTAACCCTACAACGTAACTCTTACTCGTCGTAGAAAATTCCTGCAACATAAGACGTTGTAGCCCTGTAGGTAAGTACATTGAATGTACTGGCAAGTCACATCATAAGAATAATGAACCTATTTGTACATGCAATTTGGCTGGTGGAAAGCTCTAACTTTAGTTTTTGCATAAAGCTAGTTTTCCCCTAGAATAAAAGATATTATTCTACCACTATTATATAGCATAGGATGAGTTGGTAAACCCAACTCAATCCATTCCCAAAGTTTCATTTAAAACCTAATTGTTTAATTAAGAGTGATGAGATCTCGCAGCATTTCCATTCTCTGTAGCGACCCGACCTCAAACGGCCAGGCCTTTGTGTATACGTGCCATCCCTGGATCGGTATGCTGGCACACACAATACATCAATGTATATATCAAAGTGCAATCACATGTATAAATAACATAAAACTGATATATATACCTCATAAGTCTCAGCGGAAACAAACATAAGGGTGTGGAGTCCATCAACGCTAACGGCAAGTTGAGTGTAGACCGTAACCCTACAACGTAACTCTTACTCCTCGTAAAAAATCCTGCAACATAAGACGTTGCAGTCCTGTAGGTCAGTACATTGAATGTACTGGCAAGTCACATCATAAGAATAATGAACCTATTTGTACATGCAATTTGGCTGGTGGAAAGCTCTAAGTTTAGTTTTTTTGCATAAAGCTAGTTTTCCCTAGAATAAAAGATATTATTCTACCACTATTGTATAGCATAGGATGAGTTGGTAAACCCAACTCAATCCATTCACAAAGTTTCATTTAAAACCCAACTGTTTAATTAAGAGTGATGAGATCTCCCAGCATTTCCAATCTCTGTAGCGACCCGACCTCAAACGGCCAAGCCTCTGTGTATCCATGCCATTCCTGGATTGGTATGCTGGCACACACAGTACATCAATGTATATATGAAAGTGCAATCACATGTATAAATAACGTAAAACTGATATATACCTCATAAGTCTCAGCGAAAACAAACATACGGCAGTGGAGTCCATCAACGCTAACGGCAAGTTGAGTGTAGACCATAACCCTACAATGTAACTCTTACTCATCGTAGAAAATTCCTGCAACATAAGACATTGCAGCCCTGTAGGTCAGTACATTGAATGTACTGGCAAGTCACATTATAAGAATAATGAACCTATTTATACATGCAATTTGGCTGGTGGAAAGCTCTAAGTTTAGTTTTTTTGCATAAAGCTAGTTTTTTCCTAGAATAAAAGATATTATTCTACCACTATTGTATAGCATAGGATGAGTTGGTAAACCCAACTCAATCCATTCCCAAAGTTTCATTTAAAACCCAGCTGTTTAATTAAGAGTGATGAGATCTCCCAGCATTTCCACTACTAGATGCTCAAGTTGTCCGTAACCAGGGACACGGCTAATCGATTAGGTTTTAACACTTTGCAGAGGTTTGCGCACTTTTCCCCACAAGACTCGATCGCCTCCCATGAAATTCTCGCACTGCCTAGTGTTTGAGAATAGGATGACCGAAATATAGTCTTTCGAAAGTATTTCCCCTTAATCCATGGATAGGCCGGTACACCTACTCATTCTACATCTGCTAGCCCATCCCGGAAGGGGTCACACTAACTACTCAACTAAGCCAGAGCCCATATTGGCTTGTGGCTGCACACGTAAGCTTCTAGACATGAGAATATGATTGATCTCTTTGAGCCTGGGCGGACGGACCACTAGTGGTGCACCACCATGGATTTCCCATGCATGCTCCCACTATACTTCGCCACCATTCAAACCAAACCTCTGCCCAGGTAGTTCATTAAGTTATCTTGGTCCTACTTACTACTTTGTCACTCATCTCTCACAATGAACACTTCCCAATCCACGTCTACATTGGCGAGGCAAAATTAAACTTAAGCGGTGGTGACAAAGGTATATGGTTCAAACCTACCTCAATGAACTACTAGGTAAAAACATAGCCAACCTGCATAAATTTTCCTACCATGCATTCCTACTACAATGGACTAAGTGCAGATAAAAAACATAGGTAATTAAAAGTATGGTCAAATGTGAACTTGCCTTGATACTGATAGTTGAATTCTAGAGATCGATAGTACTCGGCTTCGCACCCCGGACAGTCTATCGTCAAAGTAAAAATAGCATACATAGGCAATCATTCCAGAGAGCAATAACATGCAACACAAAGGACTCGGAAAACCAAATGGAAACCCAACACACATAACTTGCATGCAAATAATTCTAGGTGCCAACAATAAGTGACATAAGGTGCAAAACCGTGATGTGATCTATCGTCCATACTTGCATAGTAATAAAACTATCATGGACAGATCCTAGGTGTGTGAAAATATGTGACAATGGCCAAGTGGTAGGGTTTGGCTACGGTGACATGGTGCAAAAAGAATCACATCAATCGGAGCTACGGTTTAGGAGATATGGCTAGTTGAAGTTTGAATTCAAACCTGAATAAATTCATATTTGAAATTGGCCAAAAGTTTTCAAAGCTGGTTCTCTGGATAAAGCTATTTGAGACGAACAGTTTGCCGCTGGTTTCGTCGAATTTGGACTTACGGTTAAAAAGTTGTGGCTATTCTAAGTTTAGGGACTAATCTGCTAATTACAGGGACTAAACAGTGAAGAAAACTATCGCAAGCAGGTCCCTGACATGTGGCAAATTCCTACTGGTGCATACCCATTCGTTGCGGAGCTTAACCGGTGAACGGTCGACATATAAGAAAAACGGGCTACCGCGGCTAAACTAAGTGAACCGACCGGTTTAAAAATAAAACCGGTGATTTTTTTCGTGTAACGGTTCACAAAAAAACCTAGACTTAGAAAAGAACGAGGAGGCCGGGCGGCTCACAGAGGGCAACTGCGGCGGCGCCGGCGTTGGCCAGGACCTCGGCGTCGACGGGGCGACGGTTCCGGCGGGCTTCGACGGTGGCGAAGTGGACGGAGGGGTGCGGCGTGGCGCGGGCGTCGCGGTGGTGGTGGCGGGGATCCTCGGGGCGTCCGGATGGGCAGCGCGAGGATGACGGGGCTCCGTGCTCCGGCGGGGCGGCGGCTGCGGCGGTCCTCGTCGGTAGGGAAGGCGACGGGGAGATGCGGCGCGACGCGACGCGCTCGGTGGTGGTGGCGGGGTTCCTCGGGGCGTCGGAGTCGAGAGGGGCGAAGGCGGCAGAGCTCCTGTGCTTCGGGCACTCCGGCGAGGTCGGTGTCGATCGAGGCGTTGTTCCAGCTTGAGCTAAGGCAAAGCAAGATGTCAAGGAGATGTGCGAGGAGTAGGGGAGTTAGAAAATTACCAAGAATAAGATGAACTATTTCTCAAGTTCAACTAAATTCCATAAAAATTCATAAAAGTCAAACAGTGCTACTGTTGCTTTTAAAATCAATAAAAATCATTTTTAAAATAGCAAAATGATTTCAAACTTATTTTCTTCTAATTTTCCATTGAAGGGAATCATTTTACCCTTATTTCCATTTATCTATTTTTAGGAGAAAAATAATTTGAATTAAAACTAAATAATTTCCAAGAGGATTTGAAACTTGGAAATTCAAATAACTTCAAAGTGACTTCAAATTATTCCTTTGAAACTTACAACTCTTTTTCTTAGAATTTGAAGAAGTCATTTTATCTTCCCTCATGAACTCATTGAGTTGCTTAAAGTTTCTAAATTTGAAATTTTTCAAATGGAATTCAAATCATTTTCAACCCCCTTTTTTATTTCTTCAAATGGAAGAAGTCATATTATCTTCACTCTAGGGTCTTGTGATGAGATGACTTTGAATTCATGGAGATCAAGAAAAATGCAAGATGAAAGTTTTGGGAAAGTCCTTTTATTCCCTCTCATTCAACTTTCAAAAGAAAATCAATTTCCACTCAATTTCACACCATCATTCACACAACAATCAAACAATCAGTCATAATTAATTATTTAATATAACATTCCAAAATTTAGAATTTTGAGATGTTACACAAAGGGAGAGAGGGGCACGCAGCCAGAACAACTCCTTCCAACAGTTTGATCAGTCTGGTAGATGTAAATGTCGTTGTTGTGGTTCCCGGGCTATTTCAGCTACCCTGAACCAGGAGTGCCGCCACCATGGGGATTCCCTCCACATTTCCAGCAAGGGCCCTTCCTCCCAACAAATAAATCAGTGGATGGCCAAAGGTAACCTCCAGCAGATCCCGCTTCAATATAGCAATTCTAGGTAGCCTCCTCTTCTTGTTGCACCTTTACAAGTTCAGCAACAGCACCTTCAAGTTGAGCAGAGTGGGGCTCTCCAGTGTCTCACATGCAAACTCAACCTGTGCAGCAAGCAAATACTCAGGGTCAGCAGCAGACAACAAACTAAACTACAAAGCAGAAAGCTCTTTAAAGCAAAATAAATAAATCCCATTATTGGTTCTGAAGCAGTAGAGGAATTGACAGTACAAAGGATGTAAAAATTCAGGGAAATTGTCCAGACACACAAACATGGTAAATGTCTTTCAGATTGTAACCAAGCGCCTCCTAATTTGGCAAACAAATTAATGAACTCCGGGATAGTACAAATAAATCTTGAAAAGAACCAAAGCTATATAAGCAACTACAGAGCATTCTTCGGGTATTGGTAACTCGGCCCCTATGCCTAGAATCCAAGATTAGCTGCACATGTATAGGGTCGACATCAAGAATCCAATCAACCATACATGAATACATCTGTTAATTATATCTATTTTATCATCTAGCAAATTTGGTCAGACCACATAAGAAATGTAAAAACACAACATCTCTCAGTTTGTACAGATCGATGTTATATTTAGGTGGGTTGCCATGTTTCTAACAGAATTTAGATTCAACCAAAGGAGGTGCATGATAACTACATTTAATCAAATTATCAAATTCAGTTGTACTTTCTCAAATATGAAGTGGCACGTGATGACTTGCAGACTTTGCGCATTTGGAGTCATATGTCTCTTCCCTTGTGTACACAGCTCGTCACAAGTAGTAGCGTTGTCAACTGCTTTCCAGGCCCCCAGGAACAGCAGGTTCTCCTCCATGAGCGCATAACCTGCTTGCGTGAGTCTCAAAACCACAAATCAACCAGAATTGAAGAGGTGGTTAGTCTGACTCTGAATGAAAATATCAATTTCCCAGTGTTGGCTTAATTATATGAATGTGGGGTGCAGCAGTAGCCGACACAGAGGGACGATCGCGTGGCAGCTGAGACTGGATGCGTCTGTCTCCACCGGGCTGGCCACGCCACCGTCGAGCCCCGGAGGAGACTTGGTTGACCTTCCTAAACCGGAGCTCCGATTGGCCGCACCCGCCACTGTCGAGCCCCGAAGGACACCCGATAGACCTGCCTAAATCGGAGCTCGGATGGGCCACACCCGTGGCAATTAGCCATCGCTGCCGGCACCGCTCGCTGGACCCCAAGGTAGGAGACGTGCAATGGAAAATCGGGCGGGACGTGGCCGCGTGCGGGTGGCGCATGTGGTTAGCAGCGCGGCGAGGGGAGCTCGGGGCATTTCCATTTGGGGATGATGGGAGAGGGGGGTGAAGAGGGCAAGCCTGAGTAGGAGACGTGCTTGGGGCAGAGCGGCACCCGGCGGCGGCGACCAGGCGGTCTGAAATTGGAGATCATGTGTGGGGATAGGCGAGGGCATGTGATGAACAGGGAAGAAATCGAAGCGGTAGGCTGACTTACAGATAGTAATGATGCGGACTGTGGGTTGATTCTTAAAAAGTATAAGGACCTTTGTGTAAAAAGGATGCGACGGTCAGTTCATGCTTTATTATTTGTATATATAGCAAAAAGGTCCGTGTGTTGCAACGGGTAAAAATAAAAAATGCGTGCACCTTTACCTGCTAAAACCACGATAGCACTGCTATAGATGATTAATTTTCCACTATATAAACAGAGTGGAACAAAAGTTGTTGAGTAATTAATCTAGAAGATATGTCATTTTATTCACCGTTCAGCAAATATGATGCAACAAAAGCTAAGAATTATGTGGTTGATAAATCGCATCTTGTAGAATATACATGACCATTGATGTGGATATAAATATTAAGGGGAAGCATAACTACTTGGCTTTTTTCACAGGTTTAATAGGATTTTTATTCCATAGTAACACGGTTATAATTTAGAGGTAAGATTTTCTCTTACATGAAGGTCCTAGATCCAACCACATAATCATGCTATGATACGACTATATCCTGCTAGGCAGTCTGCAACCTTTGTTCCATGGACTCACAAATCCCACAATCTCCCTTCAAGGCATCTGGAACAGAACAGGTGATGTACTCCCCATGACCTCACCCTTTGGTCATGTGATTCACGAATCAAGTTTGATTAGTCGACTGGACGCATGAAGCACCGATTTAATCTCCAAATGGGCTCATGAATCCCACTCTCTCCTTCAAATATGTGTGTCTAGATTTAATCGAAGAGCCCCCACTCGTTGCATTATTGCCCACCTCAGTCTCTCCCGTGTCTCCTGAATCCCATCATAATTAGCTAAAAGTGTGTTATATCGACTAGAGGGGTGAATAGGCGATTTTTACAAATTCGTCACTGAGGAATTTCAGGTGGGGAAATTCCTAAGCAAAGAACTACTTAGCAGCGGAATAAATACTCAGATGCACGCATAACAGAGTAGTAGCACAATCATCATGATGAAATGAAAACAAGCACAGAGTACAAGTAGCGTAAACACGGGATAAGCAGGCTGAAGACAAATTGATTGAAGAAATAGGATTGAGGAAATTAAGAAAGTCTTCAGTCAAAGTCTTCAAACAGTAATGATCAAGTACTTCTACACAAAAATGAGGAAATGAAAGAGTTGAGGAAATAGAACCAGTAGCTTGGTGAAGACGATGATTTGGCAGACCAGTTCCAACTGATGTGACAGTCGTATGTCTGGTTGGAGCGGCTAGGTATTTAAACCTGAGGACACACAGTACTCATTGTATTCTCCTTGAGCTAAGGTCACACAGACCTCGCCTGATCACTCGTGGTAAGTCTTCAGGTGACTTCCAAACCTTCACAGACTCGGTCACTCGGCGATCCACAATTTCCTATTGGATGCTCTAGACCATGACGCCTAACCGTCTGGAGGATGCATAGTCCTCAAAGGTAACAAGCGTCAGTTCCACACAGGGACAATCTCTTTAGTGATGCTCAATCACTTTGGGTTTGTAAGTGTTTGGGTTTGGGTTTTCCTCACTTGATGATTTTCGCTCAAAGCCCTCGGAGGATGGGATGCTCTCAATGACAAGTGTCAGTTTCTCGCAGAGCAGCCAACCAGCTAGTGGTTGTAGGGGCGGCTATTTATAGCCTAGGGAGTAGCCTGGCATGATAAGACATAAATGCCCTTCAATGATATGACCGTTAGGTGGGTAGATATTTTGGGACAGCTGGCGCATAGCACATCAACGGTCGGAAATTTCACTATAAAATTCCTTAGGGCTATCATGTTCCTCACTTGTAGGCAATTCGCACTAGCGAATTCCTAACTCCTTAGTCAGAACAAATTCCTCAGAGACCAAAAGATCTTCGTATCTGTCACTGAAGAAATTGACTGAACTGTATGAGATTTCCAATGGCTTCACTCGAAAGGATTGGTAGGTGTAGGATTTTCATATGAGCATCACTTGGAAACTTTTCCTTAGTTTTATCTCGGTCCCCTTTAATAGTATGGTGTTTCCTCTGACTCAAGAAAGAGAAAATGAAACTACGAAAACAAAGTCTTCACGCTTCATATTCCTCGCATGAATATCAAGTCTTTAGGGTCACACCAATTTCTTCACTTTCAAAGTCTTTAGTTGAAGACATTCATTTTTAAGGGTCGACTTTCTCTGTAAAAATGAAACTCCTCATAGACTTATAGACCTGTGTACACTCACAAACACATTAGTCCCTTAACCTATAAGTCTTCAATACACCAAAATCACTAAGGGGCACTAGATGCACTTACAATCTCCCCCTTTTTGGTGATTGATGACAATATAGGTTAAGTTTTCAACGGGGATAAACATATGAAGTGTAAATACTGATATTGAGGAATTTGATTGCAATATATAGAAGAACTCCCCCTGAAGATGTGCATATGTGAGGAATTTGCCTTGAATAGCAATTGCACATTGTAGAGTAGAATCATGGAGACCTCCCCCTATATCTTGTAATTCATACATGCATTTAACATATGATATGAAGAATTTGAAGTGCATGATGAAATATGGTGACTGATGTAATTCAGCATGCGTGCATTAACATATATGAGGGAATAGCATGCAGAAAAACATAGCAAAAGTATTAGACCACCATCAGACTTACGTTTACAACTCGATCCAACAAATGCTTTAGAAGAACGAGAGTTGTAACTTAGCAAAAAATGCCCATATATAGAGACACGCTTGATGACTAACTCAAATTTCTCCCCCTTTGTCATCGAGTGACCAAAAGGGACGAAAAATGAGGACTAACGCCCCTAAAGAATATCATCATGAAGTCGATGGAGGAGCGCCGGCGTTGTTGGGGTCGCCCGTTGATGTAGGGCCTGCAGAAGTGTCATACAAGTCTTCATGTTCATCAGTCTCGCGCGATGAAGAATATGAGTTGGCCACCAAGTGAGGAACTTTGACCTTCTTGAATTTCTTCGAAGACGGATGAGACCAGTCAAAGTCCTGCTTGAAGCCCATCTGCTTGAGATCTTCTTCACCATAGAGGTGAGACAGTACAACCCAGGTGCGATCAAACACTTCATGCAGATAGTAATGGTTCTTCTTCATAGTGTTTTGCGTGATTGTCATGTTCTGAAGAATTGAACCAAACTATCGCTTGACCCATTTGTGGTTGCGATCGACCTTCTGATGAAGACTGGGGAGAAGCTCACAATCAGTCATCACCCTTGGAGTAGTGGCTTGAGGAAATTGCTTTGAAGCATTTGTGGCAGTGTCATGAGTGGTTGAGTCATCATTAGTGGAGTAAGATGCAGCTTTGCGAAACTGTCCATCCAATGGACGAGTGCCTTCATCAATTACAACAGCCTTGCCCTTCTCATTAGTTGAGGAAATAATCCGTTTGAGGACTTCAATTGGGGGCAAATAGCTAAGATGACGTTGACAATCAGCCTTGTAATGAATTGAAGACCTTGATCTGATGAATCTCATGATCCAGGGAGCGTAATGCTTCAATTCAAATGGTGATAGAGCGACATTAGCCAAAGTCCTGATGAAGAAATAGTGGTAGTTGATAGGAATAACATGTATGATGTTGAAAAGCAGATTCTTCATGATGCCAACAACTTCTTCATCATCAGAGTTCTGGCCCTTGATTGGACTGAGGGTTTTGGTCAATATCTTGTATATTGTCCTTGGCACATAGAGCAGTTCCTTGACAAGGAATTTGGTTCTCGGAGCTTGGCCTGGCTTCAAAGGCTTCATCAGCACTTGCATCAGATGATTTGAAAGCTCAGGTTCATCATAGAGGCGCCTTGCACCTTCAGTGGGAGGACTGAATGGGACGACGTGAAGCAATTCAGAGGCCGGAGCTTTGTAGTGAGTATTTTCAGTCATCCAGTCCAACACCCATGAATTGACGTCTTCCACATTGCCAATGATGTGCAACGTGGCATAGAACTGAAGAATGAATTCTTCATTCCAGTCGCAGATGTCAGTGCAGAGGTTGAGCAGCCGAGCGTCATGAAGAACACTGAGGCCTGGGGTGAAGCAGGGCAGTGACTCCATATCCACATGAGGAATTTACTCATGGTCAAAGATCTTGTCTTTATCAAACAGCAGTGAGGAATAGAAGTTCATTTGACTTGCTGTCCAGAGGCGCTTATGTCTAAGTCTTGCAGAGTCATAAGGATTGTACTCAATGAAGAATATGTGCTCAACAAAGAAGTCATCAGCCTTGAACTTCTACTTCTTGGAGTGAGGATTTTGAGGCTTGGGCTGAAGATTAACTGTTGAAGTCCTCACAGCCTCTTGAATCACAGTCTCTGGAGCCACAGGCTGAGGAATTTCAGTGGCAGTCTCTTCAGCAGCCTTGACCTCCATCTCTACACCAACATTTTCATCAGCGCTAGTGGCTGGAACTTCTTCAGGAATAGTGAGGAGAGATGCTTGGTGTTCTTCAGAGCCCGTGTGAATTTCTTTAGTCTGAACAGGGGACTGAGGAATCTATTGCAGAGGGGTGAACAGTGGTGAATTGGGGTGATGACTTTCCCAGTAGTCATCATTCAGAATTGGAGTGGTACACCCAATGTCCACATCTTCATCTTCCTCATCTATTTCTTCAACGCCGGCCTCTTCAGCTGTGAACTGAAGCATGGGCGATGATACCAGTGGAGTTGAAGGGATGTTATCCACTTCAATTTCTTCATCCAACTACTTTGTTGAAGCAGCAGAAGGATCTTCTTCATCTGATTCATTGGGAATCACATATTCCTCAGCAAAGGGAACAATCTCCTTTGATGGCATGCTTGATAGAGGAACAACATCTATAGGATTTTCATAGGAGCTCGTCAAAGTCTTCACTTTCTTTGGAGCTGAAGACTCTGAGGAGGCATATGCTTTCCTTTTCTTCACAGTTGCTCGCTTCGCAGCCTTCACTTTCTTCGCTTCTGATGCAGAAGGAAGGTTGATGCTTGTTGTTGGTGCCGGAGGAGCAGAGGAAATTGGTTCAGTTTCTTCAGACACAACTGATGCAGTTGTCCTGGCTTGGTCAGTCTCTTCAGGCGTTGTAGCAGATGCTTCAACAGGCATGGCTTGTTCTTCAGGCGCAACACTAGAGGTTGCCCTGGCAGATTCTTGAGCGGCTGGAATGTCTTCATCAGCCCTAGTGCTTTCATTTTCTTAGCAGCCTGATTTTCATCAGCGGTGCTGGCATGTTCTTCAGTAGGCTGAGCAGATGCTTCAGCCTGAGGAATTTCATGTTGCATTGGGGCTGCAACATTTGAGGTGAATCCCTTCGCCATGTTGACGAATCTGACCTTGGCTCCCAACCAATCTGCACGGTATACGTCAAATTCATCACTGAGTGCTTTGATCTCAGCTTGCATGGTCACAAGTTCATCAGTTGTCATTTTGACAATGTTCTTCTTCAGAAGATGCTCCTTCTTGTACTGAGCCTACTTTAGCTTCCTGGCCTTCTCAAACTTCCATTTTTCTTCGCCTATGAAAGCTATGAACATGTGATTCTGGCCAGGTGTGATTTTAAATCAGGCATAGGAGTGTTGGTGTCCTTGTGCTAGAGATCAATGAAGTCTAGGATAAACTTGGGATCCAGTAGAAGATGCACATTGGTGCCTTTGGCTCTAGCGACCCATTGTTGTCTGTCTCTGATGATTTCTTCTAATTCATCATCATCAGCTTCATCTTCACTAGATGGCACATGGAAGGCAACCTGCTTCTTGTGAGGACTTGGCCTTTTGCCTCATCCAGCAGTGTCCTTTGTCTTCAGCAAAGTTGGGCCTGTTGAGGACTACGGAGGAGCTGAAGAACTTGCAGATGCTCCTGAAGCAATTGAGATACCGGTTGTCCTTTGGCACAAGGCGAGGTGCGCAGGTGCCGAGGACTTTGCAACAGCAGCCAAAGATTTTGTAGTAGAGGGGACTGGAGCTGCTTGAGGAATATGCCGTGAGGGCTTTGATGAGCTTGGCCGTGAGGGTATTACAGCTGAGGAACTAGGCTTGTGCGCAGGCTTCTTGGGCATAGCCTTCTTGGGCTTGCTAGCAGAGGCCTCAGCAGCGGCAGCAGGAGAATCTTCATTGAATTTCTTCACTGCTTCCTTGGCCAACTTGGCTTGCCGCTTGGCCCATTCATCTGGATAGTCCTCACCGCGCTTGAGGCTAGTGGGATCAGCGATTTGGCCAGGCACCAAAGGAGGTCTTGGGCAAGGAGGGTGTAAAGTGAATTTCTTCATGTACTTAGGAGTGACATATCTGTACTCCCTCCATTCCCGTGCCTATCTCCTCTCTATCCTCTATATGTACACCTTGCACTGATTCTTGTTCTCCTTGCCATGTTTGGCTTCATCAAGAGTGCAATATTTCTGAGAAGTTTTTCAAAAATAACAAGTTTGAGGAATTTGACTAGCAGTGTCTTGAGGAATTTCACTAAGCGGTCTTTGACTTAGGTTCCAGAGTTGTATAGATTGAAAATCCACACAATTGAGGAATCTCGAAGAAAAACATTGCTTAGAGAAATAGATCAAGAACAGGTGCATGTGAGGTGTTTAACGAGTGGGAAGTTGAAGAATAAACATCTTTTGAAGATTTTGTGAAAATCATCAAAATCAACAAGGGCAGTAAAAATAGATTTTATTTACCCCTATCAAAGAACACGACGAACTGGGAGGTGTAGATGGGAAGTTCGTCCATTCAGATCTTCCACGCCCTAACTTGGCGGCGGAAGACAGCTACAGCGGCGGCGGAGTGAAGATTTCCGCGGCCGGTGCGAGTATGACAGCGACGAGGTCGAGGCAGTGAAGCTCTTCCTCACCGGTGACGATGGAAGCAGTGGTGGCGCTAGGTCTGAGAGCTCGAGCGAGGGGAGTGAGGTCGAGCGGGGTAAATGCAGTTTGAGGAGGGTGAGGGGTATTTATAGTCGAGGTGAAAAATCGCTCGTCCGAGGAAATTGGACGAACGTGCGCCCGACCCTTCTCATCCTAGCGACATGTGTCACCCACGTACAGTGAGGTGGAGATCATGTGAGATCGTGGGTGAATAGAATAATCATATTGTGGGATGTGGAACGGTTTGAGCGGCAAAAGCCGAAAATTGAGATATGAAAATTTTAATGTTTTGTTCGCAAATTCTTCAGCTGACAAGGACACAGTGAAGATTTTGAATGGCTTTCAAATAGAACGCACGTGAAGAATTTGTGAACAGACTGGGTTGAGTTTAGCATAGAGGGGGAAGGGTCCGAGCACATTCACTTAGCAGAAAAATCAACTTGAAGAATTAGCAATAAGTGAATGTTGTAGAGGACTAAAACTCATATAAATATAGCCAATGAAGAACACGGTCGGAAAGAGTGAAGACTATGCAAAGTTGAAGAATTTGAACAACTGAGGAATTTCAAAACTGAAGAAAAACTCAAATTGAAGAATTTTCAACTTTTGTTGGTGGCGTGACCCACCGTATAAGAATGATGATTTCAGACGCCGCATACAATTATCGTAGGGCTCTGAGGATCAAATTCTTCGTTAAGTTCTTCACACTTAGAGGGTTAGTCTTCATTGATTGAAGAAAAACGTTACTTCGTGTGTTGCACATCTAACTCATCAATTTGCATAAGTGTTAGGATGTGTGTCATCTTCAAAGAACATTTGAAGATTCTAAGATATTTAGCTCACACTACAACTTGCTAAATATCTTCTCATCCAAGGGCTTTGTGAAGATATCGGCTAGCTGTTCTTCAGTCGTCACGTGCTCGATAGAGATGTCGCCCTTCAACACATGATCTCAAAGAAAATGATGACGAATCTGGATGTGCTTTGTCTTCGAGTGCTGAACTGGGTTATGAGCAATATTGATGGCACTCTCATTGTCATAGTAGAGTGGCACATTCTTCACATTGATGTCATAGTCCTTGAGGGTTTGCTTCATCCATAGAAATTGAGCACAGCACGAACCAACAGCAATGTACTCAACTTCAGCAGTAGAGAGTGATACGCAGTTCTGCTTCTTCAAGGAACAACATACTAAGGATCGTCCGAGGAAATGGCATGTGCCTGATGTTGACTTGGGGTTGATGACCCACAAGTATAGGGGATCTATCATAGCCTTATCGATAAGTAAGAGTGTCGAACCCAACGAGGAGCAGAAGGAAATGATAAGCAGTTTTCAGTAAGGTATTCTCTACAAGCACTGAAATTATCGGTAACAGGCAGTTTTGTGATAAGGTAATTTGTAACGAGTATCAAGTAATAAAAGTAAATAAGGTGTAGCAAGATGGCCCAATCCTTTTTGTAGCAAAGGACAAGTCTGGACAAACTCTTATATGAAGTAAAGCGCTCCCGAGGACACATGGGAATTATCGTCAAGCTAGTTTTCATCACGTTCATATGATTCGCGTTCGGTACTTTGATAATTTGATATGTGGGTGGACTGGTGCTTGGGTGCTGTCCTTACTTGGACAAGCATCCCACTTATGATTAACCCCCATTGCAAGCATCCGCAACTACAACAGAAGTATTAAGGTAAACCTAACCATAGCATGAAACATATGGATCCAAATCAGCCCCTTACGAAGCAACGCATAAACTAGGGTTTAAGCTTCTGTCACTCTAGCAACCCATCATCTACTTATTACTTCCCAATGCCTCCCTCTAGGCCCAAACAATGGTGAAGTGTCATGTAGTCGACGTTCACATGACACCACTAGAGGTATGACAACATACATCTCATCAAAATATCGAACGAATACCAAATTCACATGACTACTAATAGCAAGACTTCTCCCATGTCCTCAGGAACAAACGTAACTACTCACAAAGCATATTCATGTTCATAATCAGAGGGGTATTAATATGCATAATGGATCTGAACATATGATCTTCCACCAAGTAAACCAGCTAGCATCAACTACAAGGAGTAATCAACACTACTAGCAACCCACAGGTACCAATCTAAGGTTTGGATACAAAGATTGGATACAAGAACTGAACTAGGGTTTGAGATGAGATGGTGTTGGTGAAGATGTTGTTGGAGATTGACCCCCTCCCGATGAGAGGGTCGTTGGTGATGATGATGGTGATGATTTCCCCCTCCCGGAGGGAAGTGTCCCCGACAGAACAGCTCTGCTGGAGCCCTAGATTGGTTCCGCCAAGGTTCCGCCTCGTGGCGGCGGAGTCTCATCCCGAAAGCTTGCTTATGATTTTTTCCTTGATGAAAGACTCCATATAGCAGAAGATGTGCATCGGAGGGCCACCAGGGGGCCCACGAGGCAAGGGGGCGCCCAGGGGGGTAGGGCGCGCCCCCACCCTCGTGGCTGGTGGGTGGCCCCCCTCTGGTACTTCTTGCGCTCAGTATTTTTTATATATTCTGGAAATAACTTCCGTGAAGTTTCAGGACTTTTGGAGCTGTGCAGAATAGGTCTATAATATTTGCTCCTTTTCCAGCCAAGAATTCCAGCTGCCGGCATTCTCCCTCTTTATGTAAACCTTCTAAAATAAGAGAGAATAGGCATAAGTATTGTGACATAATGTGTAATAACAGCCCATAATGCAATAATTATTGATATAAAAGCATGATTTAAAATGGACGTATCAACTCCCCCAAGCTTAGACCTCGCTTGTCCTCAAGTGAAAGCCGAAATCAAAAAATATGTCCACATGTTTAGAGATAGAGGTGTCGATAAAAATAAAATACGGACATGAGGGCATCATGATCATTCTTAGAACAACAACATATATATATATATATATATATATATATATTGTCATATGATCTCTTATGCTAAAGTAACAATTCAATCACAATTTCAAGTATGAATCATAAACTTCATTGAGAACCAACAAACTCTAATCTCAGTCATTGAAGCAATTGCAATTTATCATAACATAGGAAAGAGTCAATATAAGAGCTTTTCAGCAAGTCCACATACTCAACTATCTTTTAGTCTTTCACAATTGCTAACACTCACGCAATTTTTATGGGTATGAAGTTTTAATCGGACACAGAGAAAGATAGGGGCTTATAGTTTTGCCTCCCAACGTTTTACCTCAAGGGTAATGTCAACAATAATACTTCACGAAGACTCACATCCAATTAGCTATATATATCAGGATCTTTCCAACATATTGTGCTTGCCAAAGGATAAAATGTAAAAAGGAAAGGTGGAGATCACCATGACTCTTATGTAAGGTAGAAGATAAAAAGTAAAAGATAGGCCCTTCGTAGAGGGAAGCAGAGGTTGTCATGCGCTTTTATGGTTGGATGCACAAAATCTTAGTTCAAAAGAACGTCACTTTATATTGCCACTTGTGATATGGACCTTTATTATGCAGTCCGTCGCTTTTATTTCTTCCACATCACAAGATCGTATAAAGCTTATTTTCTCCCACACTAAAAAGTCATACATATTTAGAGAGCAATTTTTATTGCTTGCACCGATGACAACTTACTTGAAGGATCTTACTCAATCCATAGGTGGTGGACTCTCATGGCAAAAAAGGGTTTAGGGATATTTGGAAGCACAAGTAGTATCTCTACTTGGTGCAAAGAAATTGGCTAGCATGAGAGGGAAAGGCAAGCTCAACATGTTGGATGATCGACGACAATATAATTTATCTCAGATGTAAGAAAACATAACCCATTACGTTGTCTTCCTTGTCGAACGTCAACTCTTAGCATGTCATACTTTAATGAGTGCTCACAATCATAAAAGATGTCCAAGATAGTATATTTATATGTGAACCTCTCTTTCTTTATTACTTCCTATTAATTGCTACGATGACCAAAACTATGTTTGTCAACTCTCAACAACTTTTATTCGTCATACTCTTTATATGTGAGCTCATTACTTTCCATAAGATCCATATGATCTCTTTGTTTATTTTTTATTTCTTCTCTTTTATTTTATTCCCTCAAGATCATAGCAAAATAATAAAGCCCTTGACTCAACACTAATCTTTATTATATATAGCTCACGGACTCGATTACATATAAGGATCATAAAGCAAAACTCACAACTAGATCATACTAAAACTTTATTCTACTAGATCAAGATATTATCAAAAGGATCGAACTAAGAAAAACGGTAAAGATAAAAGTGATGGTGATACGATACCGGGGCACTCCCCCAAGCTTGGCAGTTGCCAAGGGGAGTGCCCATACCAGATACTCAGTTCTTCTTTGTTGGTGAAGAAGGTGGAGTTGTCGATGATGGATAGTCGCACATCGAGTGTAGGAGGTCCTCCAACTTGCGGATAATGCCCTTGAGTGCGATGATATGCTCCTTCAACAAAATATTTTCACGTGTGAGACACTTGTTTTGTATACGGGCTAACTCAATCATCTTGAAAGCTTCGATCTTAGTTGGGGTAAGAAGATTGTGATCAAGTTGAAGGATGTCTTCTGCTGCCGGAACTTGGTCCTTCGTGGCCTTCTTGATCCCTTCATCATTGTTGATCTCTCCGGGCTCTTCTCTCTTCAGCTCTATCTTCATTAGCCAAGCATCGTTGCCCTCATTGTTGGAGGAGGAGGGAGACGACATGATGCTTGGCCTTGACAACCCTGGCAGAAAACAGCTTAAAACAAGAACATGAGATTTTTGTTGGAAATATGCCCTAAAGGCAATAATAAAATGGTTATTATTATATTTCTTTGTTCATGATAATTGTCTATTGTTCATGCTATAATTGTGTTATCCAGAAATCGTAATACATGTGTGAATACATAGACCACAACATGTCCCTAGTGAGCCTCTAGTTGACTAGCTCGTTGATCAAAAGATAGTCATGGTTTCCTGACTATGGACATTGGATGTCATTGATAACGGGATCACATCATTAGGAGAATGATGTGATGGACAAGAGCCAATCCTAAGCATAGCTCAAAGATCGTGTAGTTCGTTTGATGTAGCTTTTCCGAATGTCAAGTATCATTTCCTTAGACCATGAGATTGTGCAACTCCCGGATACCGTAGGAGTGCTTTGGGTGTGCCAAACATCACAACGTAACTGGGTGACTATAAAGGTACACTACAGGTATCTCCGAAAGTGTCTGTTGGGTTGGCACGAATCGAGACTGGGATTTGTCACTCCGTATGACGGAGAGGTATCTCTGGGCCCACTCGGTAATGCATCATCATAATGAGCTCAATGTGACCAAGTGGTTGATCACGGGATCATGCATTACGGCACGAGTAAAGTGACTTGCCGGTAACAAGATTGAACGAGGTATTGGGATACCGACGATCGACTCTCGGGCAAGTAACATACCGATTGACAAAGGGAATTGTATACGGATTGATTGAATCCTCGACATCGTGGTTCAGCTAATGAGATCATCATGGAGCATGTGGGAGCCAACATGGGTATCCAGATCCCGTTGTTGGTTATTCACCGGAGAGGCGTCTCGGTCATGTCTGCATGTCTCCCGAACCCGTAGGGTCTACACACTTAAGGTTCGGTGACGCTAGGGTTGTAGAGATATTAGTATGCAGTAACCCGAAAGTTGTTCGGAGTCCCGGATGAGATCTCAGACATCACGAGGAGTTCCGGAATGGTCCGGAGGTAAAGATTTATATATAGGAAGTTTAGTTTCGGCCATCAGGAAGGTTTCAGGGGTCGCCGGTATTGTACCGGGACCACCGGAAGGGTCCCGGGGGTCCATCGGGTGGGGCCACCTATCACGGAGGGCCCCATGGGCTGAATTGGGAGGGGAACCAGCCCCTAGTGGGCTGGTGCACCCCCCTTGGGCCTCCCCTGCGCCTAGGGTTGGGAAACCCTAGGGGTGGGGGCGCCCCAGACTTGGCTTGGGGGGGAAGCCACCCCTTGGCCGCCGCCCCCTTGGAGATCCATCTCCCTAGGGCCGGCGCCCCCCCAAGGCCCCTATATAAAGAGGGGAAGGGAGGACCGCCGCACCCCTGGCTCTTGGCGCCTCCCCCTCCCATCCGTAACACCTCTCCTCCCCGCTTGCACTTGGCGAAGCCCTGCCGGGATCCTGCTGCATCCACCACCACGCCGTCGTGCTGCTGGATCTTCATCAACCTCTCCTTCCCCCTTGCTAGATCAAGTTGGAGGAGACGTCTTCCCAACCGTATGTGTGTTGAACGCGGAGGTGCCGTCCGTTCAGCACTTGGTCATCGGTGATTTGGATCACGTCGAGTACGACTTCATCAACCCCGTTCTCTTGAACGCTTCCGCGCGCGATCTACAAGGGTATGTAGATGAACTACTCTGTCCCTCGTTGCTAGATGACTCCATAGATTGATCTTGGTGATGCGTAGAAAATTTTAAAATTCTGCTACGTTCCCCAACAGTGGCATCATGAGCTAGGTCTATGCGTAGTTTCTATGCCCGAGTAGAACACAAAGCAGTTGTGGGCGTGGATATTGTCAATTTGCTTGCCGTTACTAGTCTTATCTTGATTCGGCGGCATCGTGGGATGAAGCGGCCCGGACCGACCTTACACGTATGCTTACGTGAGACTGGTTCCACCGATTGACATGCACTAGTTGCATAAGGTGGCTGGCGGATGTCTGTCTCTCCCACTTTAGTCGGATCGGATTCGATGAAAAGGGTCCTTATGAAGGGTAAATAGAAATTGGCGTATCACGTTGTGGTTTTGGCGTAGGTAAGAAACGTTCTTGCTAGAAACCTATAGCAGCCACGTAAAAACTTGCAACAACAATTAGAGGACGTCTAACTTGTTTTTGCAGCATGTGTCGTGTGATGTGATATGGCCAAAAGGATGTGATGAATGATATATGTGATGTATGAGATTGATCATGTTCTTGTAATAGGAATCACGACTTGCATGTCGATGAGTATGACAACCGGCAGGAGCCATAGGAGTTGTCTTTATTTATTTATGACATGCATGTCAACATAAACGTCATGTAATTACTTTACTTTATTGCTAAAGCGTTAGCCATAGTAGTAGAAGTAATAGATGACGAGACAACTTCAAGAAGACACGATGATGGAGATCATGATGATGGAGATCATGGTGTCATGCCGGTGACGACGATGATCATGAAGCCCCGAAGATGGAGATCAAAAGGAGCAAATGATATTGGCCATATCATGTCACTATTTGATTGCATGTGATGTTTATCATGTTTTACATCTTATTTGCTTAGATTCACGGTAGCTTAAATAAGATGATCCCTTGTAATAATTTCAAGAAAGTGTTCCCCCTATCTGTGCACCGTTGCGAAGGATCATTGTTTCGAAGCACTACGTGATGATCGGGTGTGATAGATTCTAACGTTCGAATACAACGGGTGTAAGCCAGATTTACACACGCAATACACTTAGGTTGACTTGACGAGCCTAGCATGTACAGACATGGCCTCGGAACACAGAAGACCGAAAGGTCGAGCATGAGTCGTATAGAAGATACGATCAACATGAAGATGTTCACCGATGTTGACTAGTCCGTCTCACGTGATGATCGGACACGACCTAGTTGACTCGGATCATGTTTCACTTAGATGACTAGAGGGATGTCTATCTAAGTGGGAGTTCATTGAGTAATTTGATTAGATGAACTTAATTATCATGAACTTAGTATAAAATCTTTACAATATGTCTTGTAGATCAAATGGCCCACATTGTCCTCAACTTCAACGTGTTCCTAGAGAAAACCAAGCTGAAAGACGATGGCAACAACTATACGCACTAGGTCCGGAACCTGAGGATCATCCTCATAGCTACCAAGAAAGATTATGTCCTAGAAGCACCGCTAGGTGACGCACCTGTCCTAGAGAACCAAGACGTTATGAATGATTGGCAGTCACGTGCTGATGATTACTCCCTCGTTCAGTGCGGCATGCTTTACAGCTTAGAACCGGGGTTCCAAAAGCGTTTTGAGAGACACGGAGTATATGAGATGTTCGAAGAGCTGAAAATGGTTTTTCAAGCTCATGCCCGGGTCGAGAGATATGAAGTCTCCGACAAGTTCTTCAGCTGTAAGATGGAGGAATATAGTTCTGTCAGTGAGCACATACTCAAAATGTCTGGGTTGCATAACCGGTTGACTCAGCTGGGAGTTAATCTCCCGGATGACGCGGTCATTGACAAAATCCTTCAGTCGCTTCCACCGAGCTGCAAGAGCTTTGTGATGAACTTCAATATGCAGGAGATGGAAAAGACCATTCCTGAGGTATATTCAATGCTGAAATCAGCAGAGGTGGCAATCAAAAAGGAACATCAAGTGTTGATGGTGAATAAAACCACTAAGTTCAAGAAAGGCAAGGGTAAGAAGAACTTCAAGAAGGACGGCAAGGGAGTTGTCGCGCCCGGTAAGCAAGCTGCCGGGAAGAAGCCAAAGAATGGACCCAAGCCTGAGACTGAGTGTTTTTATTGCAAGGGAAGTGGTCCCTGGAAGCGGAACTGCCCCCAAATACTTAGCAGACAAGAAGGTCGGCAACACTAAAGGTATATGTGATATACATGTAATTGATGTGTACCTTACTAGTACTCGTAGTAGCTCCTGGGTATTTGATACCGGTACGGTTGCTCACATTTGTAACTCAAAGCAGGAGCTGCGGAATAAACGGAGACTGGCGAAGGACGAGGTGACGATGCGCGTCGGGAATGGTTCCAAGGTCGATGTGATCGCCGTCGGCACACTACCTCTACATTTATCTACGGGATTAGTTTTAAACCTCAATAATTGTTATTTAGTGCCAGCTTTGAGCATGAACATCGTATCAGGATCTCGTTTAATTCGAGATGGCTACTCATTTAAATCCAAGAATAATGGTTGTTCTATTTATATGAGAGATATGTTTTATGGTCATGCTCCAATGGTGAATGGTTTATTCTTAATGAATCTCGAGCGTAATGTTACACATATTCATAGTGTGAATACCAAAAGATGTAAGGTTGATAATGATAGTCCCACATACTTGTGGCACTGCCGCCTTGGTCACATAGGTGTCAAACGCATGAAGAAGCTCCATGCAGATGGACTTTTGGAGACTCTTGATTACGAATCATTTGACACGTGCGAACCATGCCTCATGGGTAAAATGACCAAGACTCCGTTCTCAGGAACAATGGAGCGAGCAACCAACTTATTGGAAATCATACATACTAATGTGTGCGGTCCAATGAGTGTTGAGGCTCGCGGTGGCTATCGTTATGTTCTCACCCTCACTGATGACTTGAGTAGATATGGGTATGTCTACTTAATGAAACACAAGTCTGAGACCTTTGAAAAGTTCAAGGAATTTCAGAGTGAGGTTGAGAATCAACGTGACAAGAAAATCAAGTTCTTGCGATCAGATCATGGGGGAGAATACTTGAGTCACGAATTTGGCACACACTTAAGAAAATGTGGAATAGTTTCACAACTCACGCCACCTGGAACACCTCAGCGTAATGGTGTGTCCGAACATCGTAATCGCACTCTATTGGATATGGTGCGATCTATGATGTCTCTTACCGATCTACCGCTGTCATTTTGGGGCTATGCTTTAGAGACTGCCGCATTCACTTTAAATAGGGCTCCGTCGAAATCCGTTGAGACGACACCGTATGAATTATGGTTTGGGAAGAAACCTAAGTTGTCATTTCTAAAAGTTTGGGGATGCGATGCTTATGTCAAGAAACTTCAACCTGAAAAGATCGAACCCAAATCGGAAAAAATGCGTCTTCATAGGATACCCTAAAGAAACTATTGGGTATACCTTCTACCTCAGATCCGAAGGCAAGATCTTTGTTGCCAAGAATGGGTCCTTTCTAGAGAAAGAGTTTCTCTCGAAAGAAATAAGTGGGAGGAAAGTAGAACTTGATGAAGTATTACCTCTTGAACCAGTAAGTGGCGCAGCTCAAGAAAATGTTCCTGAGGTGCCTGCAGCAACTAGAGAGGAAGTTAATGATGATGATCATGAAACTTCAGATCAAGTTGCTACTGAACTTCGTATGTCCACAAGGACACATTCCGCACCAGAGTGGTACGGCAACCCTGTCTTGGAAATCATGTTGTTAGACAACGGTGAACCTTCGAACTATGAAGAAGCGATGGCGGGCCCGGATTCCGACAAATGGCTGGAAGCCATGAAATCCGAGATAGGATCCATGTATGAAAACGAAGTATGGACTTTGACTGACTTGCCCGTTGATCGGCGAGCCATAGAAAATAAATGGATCTTTAAGAAGACAGACGCGGATGGTAACGTAACCATCTATAAAGCTCGGCTTGTCACTAAGGGTTATCGACAAGTTCAAGGGGTTGACTATGATGAGACTTTCTCACCCGTAGAAAAGCTGAAGTCCGTCCGAATCATGTTAGCAATTGCCGCATTCTATGACTATGAGATATGGAAAAGGGACGTCAAAACAACATTCCTTAATTGTTTCCTTAAGGAAGAATTGTATATGATGCAGCCAGAAGGTTTTGTCGATCCTAAGAATGCTGACAAGGTGTGCAAGCTCCAATGCTCGATTTATGGGCTGGGGCAAGCATCTCGGAGTTGGAACATTCATTTTGATGAAATGATCAAAGCGTTTGGGTTTACGCAGACTTATGGAGAAGCCTGCATTTACAAGAAAGTGAGTGGGAGCTCTGTAGCATTTCTCATATTGTATGTGGATGACATACTGTTGATGGGAAATGATATAGAATTCTTGGAAAGCATAAAGGCCTACTTGAACAAGTGTTTTTCAATGAAGGACCTTGGAGAAGCTGCTTATATATTAGGCATCAAGATCTATAGAGATAGATCAAGATGCCTCATTGGTCTTTCACAAAGTATGTACCTTGAAAAGATATTGAAGAAGTTCAAAATGGATTAGTCAAAGAAGGGGTTCTTGCCTGTATTGCAAGGTACGAGATTGAGCACGGCTCAATGCCCGACCATGGCAGAAGATAGAGAAAAGATGAGTGTCGTCACCTATGCCTCGGCCATAGGGTCTATCATGTATGCTATGATGTGTACCAGACCTGATGTAAACCTTGCCGTAAGTTTGGTAGGAAGGTACCAAAGTAATCCCGGCATGGAACACTGGACAGCGGTCAAGAATATCCTGAAGTACCTGAAAAGGACTAAGGATATGTTTCTCGTTTATGGAGGTGCGGAGAGCTTGTCGTAAAGGGTTATGTCGATGCCAGCTTCGACACAGATCTGGATGACTCTAAGTCACAAACCGGATACATGTATATTTTGAATGGTGGGGTAGTAAGCTGGTGCAGTTGCAAGCAAAGCGTTGTGGCGGGATCTACATGTGAAGCGGAGTACATGGCAGCCTCGGAGGCAGCACAAGAAGCAGTCTGGGTGAAGGAGTTCATAACCGACCTAGGAGTCATATCCAATGCGTCGGGCCCGATGACTCTCTTCTGTGACAACACTTGAGCTATTGCCCTTGCCAAGGAGTCCAGGTTTCACAGGAAGACCAGGCATATCAAGCGTCTCTTCAACTCCATTCGTGAAAGTGTTCAAAATGGAGACATAGAGATTTGTAAAGTACATACGGACCTGAATGTGGCAGATCCATTGACTAAACCTCTCCCTAGAGCAAAACATGATCAACACCAGAACTGCATGGGTGTTCGATTCATCACATTGTAACTAGACTATTGACTCTAGTGCAAGTGGGAGACTGTTGGAAATATGCCCTAGAGGCAATAATAAAATGGTTATTATTATATTTCTTTGTTCATGATAATTGTCTATTGTTCATTCTATAATTGTGTTATCCGGAAATCGTAATACATGTGTGAATACATAGACCACAACATGTCCCTAGTGAGCCTCTAGTTGACTAGCTCGTTGATCAAAAGATAGTCATGGTTTCCTGACTATGGACATTGGATGTCATTGATAACGGGATCACATCATTAGGAGAATGATGTGATGGACAAGACCCAATCCTAAGCATAGCTCAAAGATCGTGTAGTTCGTTTGTTGTAGCTTTTCCGAATGTCAAGTATCATTTCCTTAGACCATGAGATTGTGCAACTCCCGGATACCGTAGGAGTGCTTTGGGTGTGCCAAACGTCACAACGTAACTGGGTGACTATAAAGGTACACTACAGGTATCTCCCAAAGTGTCTGTTGGGTTGGCACGAATCGAGACTGGGATTTGTCACTCCGTATGACGGAGAGGTATCTCTGGACCCACTCGGTAATGCATCATCATAATGAGCTCAATGTGACCAAGTGGTTGATCACGGGATCATGCATTACGGCACGAGTAAAGTGACTTGCCGGTAACGAGATTGAACGAGGTATTGGGATACCGACGATCGAGTCTCGGGCAAGTAACGTACCGATTGACAAAGGGAATTGTATACGGATTGATTGAATCCTCGACATCGTGGTTCATCCGATGAGATCATCGTGGAGCATGTGGGAGCCAACATGGGTATCCAGATCCCGTTGTTGGTTATTGACCGGAGAGGCGTCTCGGTCATGTCTGCATGTCTCCCGAACGCGTAGGGTCTACACACTTAAGGTTCGGTGACCCTAGCGTTGTAGAGATATTAGTATGCAGTAACCCGAAAGTTGTTCGGAGTCCCGGATGAGATCCTGGACGTCACGAGGAGTTCCGGAATGGTCCGGAGGTAAATATTTATATATAGGAAGTTTAGTTTCGGCCATCGGGAAGGTTTCAGGGGTCGCCGGTATTGTACCGGGACCACCGGAAGGGTCCCGGGGGTCCATCGGGTGGGGCCACCTATCCCGGAGGGCCCCATGGGCTGAATTGGGAGGGGAACCAGCCCCTAGTGGGCTGGTGCGCCCCCCCTTGGGCCTCCCCTGCGCCTAGGGTTGGGAAACCCTAGGGGTGGGGGCGCCCCCCACTTGGCTTGGGGGGGGGGGGAGCCACCCCTTGGTCGCCGCCCCCTTGGAGATCCATCTCCCTAGGGCCGGCGCCCCCAAGGTCCCTATATAAAGAGGGGGGAGGGAGGATAGCCACACCCTGGCTCTTGGCGCCTCCCTCTCCCTCTATAACACCTCTCCTCCCCGCTTGCGCTTCGCGAAGCCCTGCCGGGATCCTGCTGCATCCACCACCACGCCGTCGTGCTACTGGATCTTCATCAACCTCTCCTTCCCCGTTGCTGGATCAAGTTGGAGGAGACGTCTTCCCAACCGTACGTGTGTTGAACACGGAGGTGCCGTCCATTCGGCACTTGGTCATCGGTGATTTGGATCACGTCGAGTACGACTTCATCAACCCCGTTCTCTTGAACGCTTCCGCGCGCGATCTACAAGGGTATGTAGATGCACTCCTCTCTCCCTCGTTGCTAGATGACTCCATAGATTAATCTTGGTGATGCGTAGAAAACTTTAAAATTCTGCTACGTTCCCCAACAATTTTTGCGTGATACGGTGGTCAAAACCTTCGGGAGATTATATAATGATTTTTTACCGACCAAAAGAAGTATCGTGCAAGAAAACGGTGTCCGGAGAGCACACGAGGTGCCCACTAGGCAGGGGGCGCGCCCAGGGGGTAGGGCGCGCCTCCCACCCTCGTGGAACCCTCGTGTCCTTCCCGTACTGCTTCTTATTTTCCTATTTTTCTAAATATTCCAAAATGGAGAAAAATTGCCATTAGAACTATTTTGGAGTCGGTTTACTTACCGTACCACATACGTATTCCTTTTCAGAGTCTAAAACATTCTGGAAAGTGTCCCTTATGTATTCCTCTGCGGTTACGGTTTCAATGATATTAGTTTCAACATTTATAGGATTACCTGAGATATAATGTTTGATTCTTTGACCGTTCACCACCCTCGGATTTGTGCCTTCGAAGTTGTTGATTTTTATGGCACCGGAATGATAGACCTCCTCGATAACGTAATGACCTTCCCATTTAGAGAGAAGTTTTCCTACAAAAAATCTTAAACGAGAGTTGTATAACAATACATAATCACCTACATTGAACTCACGCTTTTGCATCCTTTTATCATGCCATCTTTTAACTTTTTCTTTAAACAATTTGGCATTTCATAGGCTTGGGTTCTCCATTCATCAAGTGAGCTAATGTCAAATAACCTCTTCTCACCGGCAAGTTTGAAGTCATAGTTGAGCTCTTTAATAGCGCAATATGCCTTATGTTCTAATTCAAGAGGTAAGTGACATGCTTTACCATAAACCATTTTATACGGAGACATACCCATAGGATTTTTGTATGTAGTTCTATAGGCCCATAATGCATCATCAAGTTTCTTGGACCAATTCTTTCTAGATCTATTAACAGTCTTTTGCAAAATTAATTTGAGCTCTGTGTTACTCAATTCTACTTGACCACTAGACTGTGGGTGATAAGGAGATGCAATTCTATGATTTACGTCATTCTTAGCAAGCATTTTACGAAAGGCACCATGAATAAAATGTGAACCACCATCAGTCATTAAATATCTAGGGACTCCAAACCTCGGGAAAATAACTTCTTTAAGCATCTTAATAGAGGTGTTATGATCAACACTACTAGTTGGAATAGCTTCTACCCACTTAGTAACGTAATCAACAGCAACTAAAATATGTGTATACCCATTAGAGGAAGGAAAAGGTCCCATATAATCAAAGCCCCAAACACCACATGGTTCAATAACAAGTGAATAATTCATAGGCATTTCTTGACGTCTACTAATATTACCAATTCTTTGACATTCATCACAAGACAAGACAAACTTACGGGCATTATTGAAGAGAGTAGGCCAATAAAAAACGGATTGCAATACCTTATGTGCAGTTCTATCTCCGGCATGGTGTCCTCCATAAGCCTCGGAGGACACTTGCATAGGATCTGTTCCTGTTTATGCTCAAGTACACAACGTCTAATAATACCATCTACTCCTTCTTTATAAAGACGTGGGTCATCCCAAAAGTAATGTCTCAAATCATAGAAGAACCTTTTCTTTTGCTGGTATGTGAAACTAGGTGGTATAAATTTAGCAACAATATAATTAGCATAATCAGCATACCATGGAGCAGTTCGAGAAGCATTTATGACATTTAATTCTTCATTAGGAAAGCTATCATCAATAGGTAGTGGGTCATCAAGAACATTTTCTAACCTAGACAAGTTGTCTGCAACGGGGTTCTCAGCTCCCTTTCTATCAATAATATGCAAATCAAATTCTTGTAGCAAGAGAACCCATCTAATAAGTCTAGGTTTAGCATCTTTCTTTTCCATAAGGTATTTAATAGCAGCATGATCAGTGTGAATAGTTACTTTATAATCAACAATATAAGGTCTGAACTTATCACAAGCAAAAACAACTACTAAAAATTCTTTTTCAGTAGTAGCATAATTTCTCTGGGCATTGTCTAGAGTTTTACTAGCATATTGAATAACATCCAATTTCTTATCAACTCTTTGCCCTAGAACAGCACCTATAGCATAATCACTAGCATCACACATAATTTCAAAGGGTAAATTCCAATCAGGTGGCTGAACAATAGGTGCAGAAATCAATGCTTACTTAAGTATTTCAAATGCTTCTATGCAATCATCATCAAAGAAAAAAGGAATATCTTTTTGTAATAGATTAGTCAGAGGCCGAGAAATTTTTGAGAAGTCCTTAATGAACCTCCTATAAAAACCGGCGTGACCGAGGAAGCTTATTATACCTTTAATGTCCTTGGGACATGGCATCTTTTTAATAGCATCAACTTTAGCTTTATCAACTTCAATGCCTCTTTCAGAAATTTTATGCCCGAAGACAATACCTTCATTAACCATAAAGTGGCATCTCTCCCAATTCAGAACAAGATTAGTTTCTTCACATCTCTGCAAAAATCGATCAAGGTTGCTCAAGCAATCATCAAAAGAGGATCCATAAACGGAGAAATCGTCCATGAAAACCTCACATATCTTTTCACAAAAGTCAGAATATAGCCATCATGCATCTTTGAAAGGTAGAAGGTGCATTACATAAACCAAAAGGCATACGTCTATAAGCAAAAGTACCGAAAGGGCAAGTAAAAGTGGTCTTTGCTTGATCATCAGCTGACACAGGTATTTGAGAGAAACCAGAGTAACCATCTGGAAAGCAAAAATGTGTATGTTTGGATAATCTTTATAGCATTTGATCAATAAAAGGTAAGGGGTAATGATCTTTTTTAGTAGCCTTATTTAATTTGCGGAAATCAATTACCATCCTTTAACCTGTAATGATTCTTTGCGGAATCAATTCATCTTTATCATTAGGAACAATAGTAATACCTCCCTTCTTAGGGACACAATGGACAGGACTTACCCACTGACTATCAGCAACGGGATAAATTATACCTGCCTCAAGGAGCTTTAATATTTCCTTTCTTACCACTTTTTTCATCTTAGGATCCAGCCGTCATTGGTGATCAATAACTGGTCTGGCGTCTTTCTCCAAATTTATTTTGTGTTGACATAAGGTGGGACTAATGCCCTTAAGATCATCAAGAGTATATCCAATAGCAACACGGTGCTTCTTCAGAGCTTTCAATATTTTTTCTTCTTCATGCTTTGAAAGGTTAGCACTAATAATAATAGGGCATATCTTCTTTTCATCAAGATAAGCATATTTAAGAGTATCAGGTAATGGTTTAAGCTCAGACACGGGATCACCCTTGGGTGGAGGAGGATACCCTAGGATTTCAACAGGCAAGTTGTGTTTAAGAATAGGTCCTTGTTTAAAGAATACTTCATCTATTTCCCTTCTTTCATTCATAAACATATCATTTTCATGGTCTATCAAATATTGTTCTAAAGGTTCATTAGGAGGCACAGCAATAGACGCAAGACCAATAATTTCATCTCTACTAGGCAATTCTTCATTATGGGGTTGTCTACGAAATTTAGAGAAGTTAAACTTATGAGACATATCACCCAAACCAATAGTAACAACATCCTTCTTGCAATCTATCTTAGCATTAACAATATTCAAGAAGGGTCTACCAAATATAATGGGACAAAAGTTATCTTGAGGGGAACCAAGAATAAGGAAATCTGCAGGATATTTAGCCTTCCCACACAAGACTTCAATGTCTCTAACAATCCCAATTGGTGAAATAGTATCTCTATTAGCAAGCTTAATGGTAACATCGATATCTTATCTCAGCTGGTGCAATATCATGCATAATTTCTTTGTATAAGGAAATAGGTATTGCACTAGCACTAGCACCCATATCACACAAGCCATGATAACAATGATCTCCTATTTTAACAGAAATAAAAGGCATGCCTACCACAGGTCTATGTTTATCTTTAGCACCAGGTTTAGCAATTCTAGCAGTCTCATCACAGAAATAAATAACATGCCCATCAACATTATCAGCCAAGAGATCTTTAACAATAGCAATATTAGGTTCAACTTTAACTTGCTCAGGAGGTGTATAAGTTCTAATATTACTTTTACGAACCACAGTTGAAGCTTTAGCATGATCCTTTATTCTAACAGGGAAAGGTGGTTTCTCAACATAAGCAGTGGGAACAACAGGATCATCATAAGTGATAATTTTTTCTTCAAATTTAATAGGTGCAACTACTTTTGTTTCAATGGGAGGATTATATTTAAACCACTTCTCCTTAGGGAGATCAACATGAGTAGCAAAGGATTCACAGAAAGAAGCTACTATCTCAGAGTCAAGTCCATATTTAGTGCTAAAATTACGGAAACCATCGGTATCCATAAAAGATTTAACACAATCAAACTTAGGTGTTATACCTAACTCCTTACCTTTGTCGAGATCCCAATCTTCAGAGTTGCGTTTAATTCTCTCCAATAAATTCCATTTGAATTCAATAGTCTTCATCATAAAGGAACCAGTACAAGAAGTATCGAGCATGGAGCGATTGTTGTCAGAAAGCCAAGCATAACATTTTTGAATAATCATTTCTCTTGAGAGCTCATGATTGGGGCATGAATATAACATTGAATTAAGCCTCCCCCAAGCTTGAGCGATGCTTTCTCCTTCGCGAGGCCAAAAATTATATATATAATTACGATCACGATGAACAAGATGCATAGGATAAAACTTCTGATGGAATTCCACTTTCAACCGTTTGTAGTCCCATGATCCCATATCATCACATAGCCTATACCATGTCAATGCATCTCCCTTCAAAGATGAAGGGAAAACCTTCTTCTTGATAACATCATCAGGCATACCTGCAAGCTTAAATAACACACAAACTTCATCCACATAGATTAAGTGTAAGTCGGGATGTAATGTTCCATCTCTTGCAAAAGGATTAGCTAGCAGTTTCTCTATCATACCCGAAGGAATTTCGAAGTAAACATTTTCAGTAGGTTGAGGAGCAACTATTTTCTCTACCGGTCGGGGTGAAGATACCCCGAACAAGCCCCTCAAAGGATTACTTTCCATAGTAACAAGTGACAGTAAATTTCAGCACACTATATAAATTTTTCCTTACCAAATTCCACCTACCAAAGGCGCTTCGCTCCCCGGCAACGGTGCCAGAAAAGAGTCTTGATGACCCACAAGTATAGGGTATCTATCGTAGCCTTTTCGATAAGAAAGAGTGTCGAACCCAACGAGGAGCAGAAGGAAATGATAAGCAGTTTTCAGTAAGGTATTCCTTGCAAGCACTGAAATTATCGGTAACAGATAGTTTTGTGATAAGGTAATTTGTAACGAGTAGCAAGTAATAAAAGTAAATAAGGTGCAGCAAGATGGCCCAATCCTTTTTGTAGCAAAGGACAAGCCTGGACAAACTCTTATATGAAGTAAAGCGCTCCCGAGGAGACATGGGAATTATCGTCAAGCTAGTTTTCATCACGTTCATATGATTCGCGTTCAGTACTTTGATAATTTGATATGTGGGTGGACCAGTGCTTGGGTGTTGTCCTTACTTGGACAAGCATCCCACTTATGATTAACCCCCATTGCAAGCATCCGCAACTACAACGGAAGTATTAAGGTAAACCTAACCATAGCATGAAACATATGGATCCAAATCAGCCCCTTACGAAGCAACGCATAAACTAGGGTTTAAGCTTCTGTCACTCTAGCAACCCATCATCTACTTATTACTTCCCAATGCCTCCCTCTAGGCCCAAACAATGGTGAAGTGTCATGTAGTCAACGTTCACATGACACCACTAGAGGGATGACAACATACATCTCATCAAGATATCAAACGAATACCAAATTCACATGACTACTAATAGCAAGACTTCTCCCATGTCCTCAGGAACAAACGTAACTACTCACAAAGCATATTCATGTTCATAATCAGAGGGGTATTAATATGCATAATGGATCTGAACATATGATCTTCCACCAAGTAAACCAACTAGCATCAACTACAAGGAGTAATCAACACTACTAGCAACCCACAGGTACCAATTTGAGGTTTGGATACAAAGATTGGATACAAGAGATGAACTAGGGTTTGAGATGAGATGGTGCTGGTGAAGATGTTGATGGAGATTGACCCCATCCCGATGAGAGGATCGTTGGTGATGACGATGGTGATGATTTCCCCCTCCCGGAGGGAAGTGTCCCCGGCAGAACAGCTCTGCCGGAGCCCTAGATTGATTCCGCCAAGGTTCCACCTCGTGGCGGCGGAGTCTCGTCCTGAAAGCTTGCTTATGATTTTTTTCCTCGACGAAAGACTCCATATAGCAGAAGATGGGCATCGGAGGGCCACAAGGGGGGCCACGAGGCAGGTGGCGCGCCCAGGTGGTAGGGCGCGCCCCCCACCCTCGTGGCTGGTGGGTGGCCCCCCTCTGGTTCTTCTTGCGCTCGGTATTTTTTATATATTATGGAAATAACTTCCATGAAGTTTCAGGACTTTTGGAGCTGTGCAGAATAGGTCTCTAATATTTGCTCCTTTTCCAACCCAGAATTCCAGCTGCCGGCATTCTCCCTTTTTATGTAAACCTTGTAAAATAAGAGAGAATAGGCATAAGTATTGTGACATTGTAACATCCCAAATTTTCAATTTGGAATGTTATATGCTAGATCATCATGCATATCATATTTTCTTGCATTTTGGTGATCCTAGAAATTTCACGCAACTCAAGGACCCTCGGAGAGAGTTGGAGATTTCGTCTTTTTCATATTTGAGTCTTCTCAAATTTTGAAGAAAGGATCATTGGTTTTATCGGAATTTCATTTGCCTTTTGTTTGGATAGGGAAAAATGCGCGTTTTCAAAATTTGCATTTTAGGCCCGGAGAAAAGTTCATTTTGTTCGACTCATTTTTAGGAGTCGGGGAAAATTTACTTTATTAGTTTTGGAGTCCGGTAGATTTGTTTTTCTGTTTTTTTCCGAGCGTGGAACCGTTTTAAAAAAAATCCTCAGCGCCTTGAGCCAAAGGCCCAAGCCGCCGGCCGGCCGAGCCAGGCGCCAGCGCCAGCGCTGCGCCGCGCGCGCCCAGGCGCAGGAGGCCGTCGCCGCTGCCCTTGTTGGATTCCTAGTAGGACTCTTGTCCTACTTCGTTTTTTTTCTAGATCTTTCCTTCCCTCTTTTTCTTTCCTAGTCCTACTCTTATTCCTTGACCCCTACCCCAAGTTTTCTCCCCCTCCCCAATATAAATACCCACACACCCCCCTCTAAATCATCATCAAACCCAAAGCCCCAAGCACCACCGCGCCCTCACCTGCGCCGCGCCGCCCTTGTGCCCTAGCGCCGCCGCCACCCATCACCACCGCCGCCGCCCATCACCACCGCCGCCGCCCCACGCCCATGCCGCCGGAGCCCCTCGCCGGAGACCTCACCAGAGGTAGCCCCGCGCCGCGTCTCTTTTCTTTTCATCGGATCATTTTCTTCTAACCGTTCCGATTCTTTTCTTCTCTAAACGGTTCCGGTTTTCTAGATCGGTTTTTCGTTCGGTTTTCTTTTCTCGAAACCCTAGATCGGATACGTTCTCTTTTCCGATTTAGTTGCCTAGCGACCGTTCGCCGGACCGTTTGTCCTAACGAACGTGATCATCGGATTATTCTTCTAGGTTAACGAACGTCCATTTGTTTAACCATTCTTCTTTTTCTTTTCGTCGGATTTATTCCGCGATCGCTATCTCAGATCCGATCTTCGTTCTAGTTTATCTTCTCGCTCGTTTATCGGAATCAGGTGATTCAAGCGCCTGGAGTTTCGTTTCGAAACTGCCGTTCCGACTAATCAACTTTAACTAAGGTTTTGCTAAGGTAAAATTTGACCTAGTTTCAACTTGCTAGAACCGAGTTGTTCTCTTCCGCCGTTTGTTTTCGGTTTCTTGTTCGGTTCTTTCTTTCGTTGCAACCGAAATTCTTAAGTTGAACTATCTGGTTCGATCTTTTGTTCGAGTTTTACCTGTGCATTAGATGAGTACTTATGGTATGCTTGTTGTTTGTCTGTGATAGATTACCCGGATTGCACCGCCTGTTACTTCGAATCTCTAGGACTCGCGGATCATCAGCAAGGCAAGTAACACTTTGATCATACCTTTTCTGCAACCCAGTTTTATTGCATTAGATCCATCCTCACACATTGCATGATTAGGATCTAATTAAATTGTGGAATGGGAAGTAGATGAGGTAGTACCTATTACCTGTTAACTATGAAACCTTTGGGAGTTACTTCTACGTTTGCTTATTATGCCATGCTATGCTAGTAGACGTGGATTGGGTGAGTGATATCCATGACAGATGTGAGTGTGATAATTTTAAAGGTTTATCTAAGGTGGTGTAACACCCTCGATGCGACTATATCTCCCACGTGTCGAGGCACGACTTAGAGGCATAATCGCATTGAAGGCATATGTCGCAAGTGAGGTAATCTTCACACAACCCATGTAATACAATAGGGGAAAAAGGTTACATAGTTGGCTTACAATCGCCACTTCATACAAATACATGAATAAAGCATTACATCAACCAAATACACTCATGGTCCGACTACTGAACCAAAATAAAAGAAGAACCCCAAATGCGACAAAGGTCCCCGATCGACCCCAACTGGGCTCCACTACTGATCAACTAACACGAAACAACACGAAGGACAAGATCTTCATCGAGCTCCTCCTGAGCTGGGTTGCGTCATCTGCTCGGACTCATCGGCACCTGCAAGCTGGTTTTGGAAGTAACTGTGAGCCACAGGGACTCAGCAATCTTGCACCCTCGCGATCAAGACTATTTAAGCTTATGGGTAAGGTAAAGGTATGAGGTGGACCTGCAGCAAGCGACTAGCATATATGGTGGCTAACCTATTCGCAAAAGAGAGCGAGAAGAGAAGGCAAAGCACGGTCGATAAAAGTATGATCAAGAAGTGATCCTGGACTACCTACGTCAAGCATAACTCCAACAACCGTGTTCACTTCCCGGACTCCGCCGGAAAGAGACCATCACGGTTACACACGCAGTTGATTCATTTTAATTAAGGTCACTTCAGGTTTTCTACAATCGGACGTTAACAAATTCCCATCTGCCCATAACCGCGGGCACGGCTTTCGAAAGTTCAAATCCCTGCAGGGGTGTCCCAACTTAGCCCATGACAAGCTCTCACGGTCAATGAAGGAATAGACCTCCACCCGAGACGTTCCGATCAGACTCGGTATCCCGGTACAACAAGACATTTCGACAGGGTAAAACTAAACCAGCAACACCGCCCGATGCGCCGACATCCTGATGGGAGCTGCACATATCTCGTTCTCAGGGCAACACCGGATTGTCTAAACTTCCGGTAGGCCAGCCCAGAGTTGCCCCTGGTAGCCACCGGCGGCTGACAGTTTGGACCAACACTTAGACAAGCACTGGCCCGGGGGGGGGGGGGGGGTTAAAATAAAGATGACCCTCGGGATGCGCGACTCCCAAGGGAAAAGGCTAGGTGGCAAATGGTAAAACCAATGTTGGGCATTGCTGGAGAAGCTTTACTTAAGGCGAACTGTCAAGGGGTTCCCATTATAGCCCAACCGCGTAAGGGACGCAAAATCCGGGAACATAACACCGATATGACGAAAACTAGGGCGGCAAGAGTGGAACAAAACACCAGGCATAAGGCCGAGCCTTCCACCCTTTACCAAGTATATAGATGCATTAATTAAATACAATATATAGTGATATCCCAACAAGTAAACATGTTCCAACAAGGAACAACATCTACCTGTTCCAACAAGGAACAAACTTCAATCTTCACCTGCAACTAACAACGCTATAAGAGGGGCTGAGCAAAGCGGTAACATAGCCAATCAACGGTTTGCTAGGACATTGGTGGGTTAGAGGCTGAACATGGCAATTTGGGAGGCTGACAAGCAAGTGGTAGGCATCGTAGCAATGGCATAGCAAAAGAGCGAGCAAACTAGCATAGCAAAGATAGTAGTGATTTCGAGGGTATGATCATCTTGCCTGAGATCCCGCAAGGAAGAAGAACGAATCCATGAAGAAGACAAACGGGCGTAGACGAACGGTTCCTCACAAGCACGACGTTACCGGAATCAACCCGAAGAAGCAATCACCGGAAAAGAAGCACACAACATAGTAAACAACCACGACATCAACATGGCATGATGCACAATCGAGTATGATGCATGTCCGGTTTAATGAGGCATGGCATGGCAAAATGCACAAGCAATCCTACAATTTAAGTGGAGCTCATTATGCATCGGGATGCATATTGACAAAACACCACATCAATTATTTAGTTCGATCTCGTTTATGTAACCAACAATATTAAATGTTGTTAAACATGGCAAGAGGAGAAGCAAATGAAAAGCCGGAAGCAACGAACAACAATTCCGGAAAATCCTCATGTGCAAATATTAGGTTAGGTCCTGATCTGTCCTAAACACAATTTTAGTGTTGTTTAACATGCAAGATGAGGCCACCATGTTAAACTAGGCAAAATTCTACCCCATTTACATATAAAGTTTATTAAAATCGGAGCTACGGTTATTTAGTTATGAATTAAATCATCTTAGCATGACATAGAGCAAAATTTAATCAAACAACATTTTAGACATTTCAAACATAGGTGAAAGTTGGATATTATTAATCTACGCAAAATTCTGAGCAAGTTTCATATATAATTTATTTACATCCGATGCACGGTTAATTAGTTATTAAATGCATGATGCTCGGGGACTTTTCTGTAAAACTGCAGTCTCTGGAAAATTAGACAAATCTCAGATCTGGGAAAAAAATGGCTATGGGCTGAAACTGGCAGGCCCAACCGAAATAGAGGAGGGGGGCGCTGGGGGTGTGGCCTCACCCATGGGCCATGGCCCGGACGGTGGAGGAGGCCGGTAGCTGGGCCGGCCGAAGGACGTGGCTGGGCCGGATCTGGCACCGCGGCCCTCATGCGCGGGAGGAAGCGGAGGCAGGCCGAGGCGGGGGCGCTGGGCCTGGAGGCGCTGGCCCACGCGGGGGTGAGGCCAGGCGCGTCTCAGGCAGCAGAGGCGAGGCGCTGGCCTGGAATCGGGACGAGGCCGGCTGGTAACATTGTGGGCCGAGCTGGATCTGACCGATCCGGTCAACGCGGGCGCTGGAGGCGTCGGCATCGTCTTCGACGCAGAGGAAAACAGGGGCACGACTGGTGATGCAGGTGGTCTCCGGCAAGGGCTCCGGTGGACGGGGACGACGGAAGCCGGCCGGAACGGTTGGAACGGAGCACGGGGAGACACCTGAGTTCAGATCCGGGAAGGGGAGGCGCGGATCAAAGCTCGAAGCAGAGATGCGGTGCAACCTGTTCGAACAAGAGAGAGGGAGCTCGAGGTGAGGTGAGGAAGAGAGTAAATAGAGGGGAACGAGGGGGAGAGGGCCATGTGGGGGCTTGCTCACCGGCGGACCCCGGTGGCCGGCGCTCCTGCGGTCAAGGGCGGCGGAGGAGAGGGGACCCGGTCCAGATCGCGGCCGAGGTAGCGACTGCCCATGCTCCAGGCGTCCATGGCGGCTGCTGGTTTGTCTCCCTGGAGATAGAGAGGGAGCGATGGGGCTGCGGGTTCGGGCGGCCGTGGCTTGACTCCGGTGACGCGGGGCTGAAGAAGAGCTCGGGTGCGAGGGCACCAGGTGAGGGGATCAGAGATCGACACAGAGAAGCCCGAAGGGATTTTTGGATCAGGGGAAGGTGGAGGCTTGGCTGAGTGGATCGGGCAGCTAGGTGGCGGCACTGGGTTGGCCAAGCACGGAAAACTAGGGGCGGTGGCTGGGAAGGATGGATGGGACATCTCCCCTAGAAACTAGGGTTAGGCAGCGAATATATAGCACGGATTTTTGGGTAGGGGCTACCTCGTCCCTCCGATCGAAATCAGACGGTCGCGAATAAAATAGCTAGGAAGTCCAAATAAGAAAACGGTGACGTTTTGTAGACGTTTGGGGATGATCCGGATCCAACGGTGACGACATTCCGGGTCGGGTCCGGGACAACTTTCGGACGCGCGCGAGGGGGGGCTGCGGGCTGATGAGAGGGGTTAGGTAGGGCTTGGCGATAGGTAGTGATCTGTGTAGACGGTCCCGGGCTGAGAGAAGAGAAGAGAGGGAAGCCCGTCATCTGTTTCCGGAGACCGAAAACGTCCGACGTTAGACCGGCTACTATTGCCGCTATAATTATCCGTTGGGGGCATCAAACGAACTCCGCTTGCGATGAAACTTGACATGCGGTCTGTCTACACTATAATAAGACCCCACACCAAATTTCAACCCGATCCGAGAACATTTTCCGGCCACTTATAAAATAATATTTTGGACAAGCCGCGGGCGCGTGCAAGTGTGGTTGGGCTCAGAACGGACAACGGAGAGAACTCGGAGAACCCGGACGAATGCAAGTTTTGAAAACATGAAGATGCAATGCACATGATGACATGATATGCAATGCATGACACGCAAGCAATGACAATGCAACAACAGCGAATAACTGCACGACACCTGGCACATCGGTCTCGGGGCGTTACAACACTCCACCACTACGAGAGGATCTCGTCCCGAGATCTAGAATGGCACCGGGGAAAACAGAAGAGAAAAGAGGAGAGGTAAAACTAAGTTGCTTCTTTGACAAACGAGTGAAACCACGAACCTTGAGAGGTTGAACAAATTGAAAGAAAGAATACAACAAAGATGAACAAAGTCGAAAACACTCCGTTAGAAAAGAGGGACAACGAGCATTGCGAAACCCTTGAGGTTGAAGGGCAAGATATTTATTGAAAACACTCCGGTTAAGGAAGGGGATCAAGGAAGACCAAATTCGGGCAGCACTCCGGTTGGAAAGAAAAGAATTGAATAAGGTCTTGATAAGATGAGAAGATACTTGATGAAATCACCACACACTGCCACCGGAACTATTGAATGGATGGAACAAAGGGTAAGAAATATCTCGGACAGCACTCCGGTTGGGAAAGGATGTAAAACTTGATAAGATGAGAGAACTGGCATGAAAACACGACACTCCGGCTGAGAAAAGGGATGCAAGACTTGATAAGGCGAAAAGAACTTTAACAAAGGGGCACAATACTCCGGTTAAGCAAGATAGGGAAGGAATAAGAGTGATATAATTTGGACAGCACTTCGTCTGTAAATGGAACTAATTGAAGTTGACAAGATGAGAGGATACTTTAAAAGAGGACACAACACTCCAATTAAAAGGATAGGCACGACAAGAACACGATCCTGATAAAACAAGAAGATGGGTTGAAGAGAGCAACATCACCATGCCTCCGGAACGAAAAGAATAGAAGATAGATAATTGAAATAGGAGAATGGAGAAGAAAAATGCCAACTTCTGCCACAAAAGAGCTTGACAAGGCATCTTTAGGAGAAAAATCGAACAGATTTGTTGTAAAAACAACAATGAAAAGAGTAATCATGATATATGGTCTTATGGAATACAACCCAAATTATGAGGTGACAACCTGCCACTCACGGTAAGAGAATTGGATTGATAAGAACAAGGAGACAAGAAACTATTTCATCGGGAGGATATATGAAGAACTTGGATAATGTACGAGCACAATTATCGCAACAATCCTTAGGGAAGGATTTAGGTGAAGTATAACCCAAGATAAATCCATGACGAGATTGATGGATTTAAAATATCTCATTCTTGACAACATGTGAATCATGAAAAATGAACTCAAATTATCAAGAATGACATAATACCACCTCCGATAATATGGTAGAAAGAAATTGCACTCCGGATAGCAATATGAAGAATGCTTGAGCACCTCTGAAAAGAAACTTGATGAACACTTCGAGAAGGAATTAAATCCTTTATGAACCATCATGTAGAGCCTCCATGAAGAACTCCGGTAATAAAAAGAATGATCCAAAATAATTGAATGATGAAAAGAATAAGATTGAAGCCTCGTAATGATTTAGATAGAGATCTCCGTGATAATATAATTGAAAGAGGTTGGACTCCGGGAAAAAGAGAAGATGAAACAAATGAAACCGAGAGTTTGAAGGGCCTCCGGAATAAGAATTAATCATTTGAATGAACAAGAATAAGAATTATGTTATGCTTATCCTTCACCAATTCAGATTGATGACAAACCATGGATTTGGCATATTACTTATTCTTGTAGAAAATATTAAGAGAGATATAACATCAGACTTGGGAACGTCTTCAACGAACCACCGGTAAGATTGGACCAACAAATAAAATTGATATGATAAGAAAGGAAGAGAAATCCTGAACGAACCACCGGAAGAATTGATTATGAACAAAGAAAAGATAAAGAAACACCGGGAGAAATTAGCAAATATATGAAGATGCTTGAGAGAAATTATATATGAGAGAAAGAAGAGATCATGCACTGATTAGAGAATAGCTGATGCACTGGTAAAATTAGGAGAACGATAACTGAAAGCTGGGAATGAATAATTATGAGATGATGGGCTCCGGATGAACAAACTGAAAAGACTTCTAAATTACTCCGGATGGTTGAAAAGAATATCTCACACTCGCAAATAATTATGAGAGGATGGCAACAAGACATGATCACTAATCTTGAAGAGAATGGAGCAAGATATGGAGGAGAACTCTTCTTCGGTCTTCAAAAATCTGAGAATGACGATGAGAAACACCATCATGAATTATTTATGAACTCCGGAAGAATCAAAACGAAGAGGTTAAACCAGCTATGAAAAGAATTTGAAAGATCTTGGAGAAAACACTTGACTGATGATGAATCATTCTTATGTCAAGCTTCGAAAAGAATTTTAAGGATATCTCCGGGGAAATTAGAAGAGTCAGGTAAGATCCTGGGGAAAAGACCTGTGGGTTAGGGCCCACTCAAAAGAGAACACCGTTGAAATGATATAGAGGAGAGGTTGCACCTGTTGAATTAAGTGACTTGAATGAGGGAACATCCTCGAAAGAACTTGAACGAAAATAGAGTGGAAACACGAAGATATCTTGAGCACTCCAGAACAAATGGATAGCGAGAAGTGAACTATTATGAAGTGCGCCGGCATGAGAATGGCATTGAAATGAGGAAAAGAATATGACCAAACACCGAAGGCTTGAATTGAATCCACCGGGGAAGAAAACGAGTGAAGAGTGACAAACTTGAAGTTCCGTTAGAATATTCATGAGAATCACCGGATAAGAATATTGATAGAAAAGAATCGAGAGACTTCACATCAATAAGATGAATACTTGAATAAGACATCGGATTCCTTGAAGAAAAACAAAGGGAGGGAGGGTGGGAAAAAAATCAAAGACCATTTGGAATGGATGGAATGAACACCGTAGAGAAGAACCGATATTTGATCTTGCGGATGTTGAAATGATCGGATCCACTTGAAGAGAAACACGCCGGTTGAAAAGGATTGACATGACAATATCGATGATCGAGAAGGATTAGTATTCACATAGGAATATGAGAACACCATTTGGGGAAGGTATGGAATCAACATTTGACTTCGAAGCAACTCGAATACCACAACTCAAAACAAAAACAAAAGGGTTGGCTTGCAAAATAAGCCGGAACAAACATATGATAGAGATTTCGTCCGAAGTTTTCGTGGTGGGACCTACACGGGCTCGATCGTACAGCACCATCATGTACAAGGCAGTGCACATGACATACGAAGCGTCCCTGAGTCAGCATAGCCAAGGACTCTTTAAGACACAATGAGACCACTGTAAAATCGACCGTGAATAGGCGAACCACTAGACGTCGAACCCCATTTTCATATCATACATCTGTCGGAAAGATATCCTAAGAGCTACTTGAATTCCCACCTATGAAACTCCCGAAATTTTCCGGTTATGCAATCAGGTGTTGGGGATACAGGGGAAGCATAATATCTCACCCAAACTAGCAAATCCTACATCCAGCTGCATCCATCCTTCAACACATAACCAAGAAACCTTCGGAAACCATCTATCTCAACCTTCGAAAAGCATCCGTTATACAAGTTATGGCGATACTCCCGAACTCCCGCCTCAGTACTGGGTGGCGTCGAGGTTATCTCACCAACGAACTGCATAAAGGAGATTTTCGATGTCGCGCACATATCTCAAGTATACCAGAATTGCAACGATAAAATTATGATGACAACACCTCAGAGCTCAACTCCCCGGGACACTTCCACTAAACCCCTGACAGGAGGCACCAAGACAGTATTCTCATCGTAAGCCATCGGAACAAATCCAAGATACTCGCGTGATCCTAATTTTTTTTAGTGAAATTTGAGAAGAGAAGAGTCAAAACTCTACGTCAGGATGCCTCACCAGAGCGACGAAGGGACTGGGGAGTAAAAAGAATTCCTAAGCTCTCCGATATATAATTCCTAAGGACTCAAAACATTTTTCTAGACACAACTCGGCTGCTAAAAACGATCAAGCAATGGGGGCTCCTAAGGTCGGGGAAGGCTCTGATACCAACTTGTAACACCCTCGATGCGACTATATCTCCCACGTGTCGAGGCACGACTTAGAGGCATAATCGCATTGAAGGCATATGTCGCAAGTGAGGTAATCTTCACACAACCCATGTAATACAATAGGGGGAAAAGGTTACATAGTTGGCTTACAATCGCCACTTCATACAAATACATGAATAAAGCATTACATCAACCAAATACACTCATGGTCCGACTACGGAACCAAAATAAAAGAAGAACCCCAAATGCGACAAAGGTCCCCGATCGACCCCAACTGGGCTCCACTACTGATCAACTAACACGAAACAACACGAAGGACAAGATCTTCATCGAGCTCCTCCTGAGCTGGGTTGCGTCATCTGCTCGGACTCATCGGTACCTGCAAGCTGGTTTTGGAAGTAACTGTGAGCCACAGGGACTCAGCAATCTCGCACCCTCGCGATCAAGACTATTTCAGCTTATGGGTAAGGTAAAGGTATGAGGTGGAGCTGCAGCAAGCGACTAGCATATATGGTGGCTAACCTATTCGCAAAAGAGAGCGAGAAGAGAAGGCAAAGCACGGTCGATAAAAGTATGATCAAGAAGTGATCCTGGACTACCTACGTCAAGCATAACTCCAACAACCGTGTTCACTTCCCGGACTCCGCCGGAAAGAGACCATCATGGTTACACACACAATTGATTCATTTTAATTAAGGTCACTTCAGGTTTTCTACAATCGGACGTTAACAAATTCCCATCTGCCCATAACCGCGGGCACGACTTTCGAAAGTTCAAATCCCTGCAGGGGTGTCCCAACTTAGCCCATGACAAGCTCTCACGGTCAACGAAGGAATAGACCTCCACCCGAGACGTTCCGATCAGACTCGGTATCCCGGTACAACAAGACATTTCGACAGGGTAAAACTAAACCAGCAACACCGCCCGATGCGCCGACATCCTGATGGGAGCTGCACATATCTCGTTCTCAGGGCAACACCGGATTGTCTAAACTTACGGTAGGCCAGCCCAGAGTTGCCCCTGGTAGCCACCGGCGGCTGACAGTTTGGACCAACACTTAGACGAGCACTGGCCCGGGGGGGGGGGGGGGGGGGTTAAAATAAAGATGACCCTCGGGATGCGCGACTCCCAAGGGAAAAAGGCTAGGTGGCAAATGGTAAAACCAATGTTGGGCATTGCTGGAGAAGCTTTACTTAAGGCGAACTGTCAAGGGGTTCCCATTATAGCCCAACCGCGTAAGGGACGCAAAATCCGGGAACATAACACCGATATGACGAAAACTAGGGCGGCAAGAGTGGAACAAAACACCAGGCATAAGGCCGAGCCTTCCACCCTTTACCAAGTATATAGATGCATTAATTAAATACAATATATAGTGATATCCCAACAAGTAAACATGTTCCAACAAGGAACAACATCTACCTGTTCCAACAAGGAACAAACTTCAATCTTCACCTGCAACTAACAACGCTATAAGAGGGGCTGAGCAAAGCGGTAACATAGCCAATCAACGGTTTGCTAGGACATTGGTGGGTTAGAGGCTGAACATGGCAATTTGGGAGGCTGACAAGCAAGTGGTAGGCATCGTAGCAATGGCATAGCAAAAGAGCGAGCAAACTAGCATAGCAAAGATAGTAGTGATTTCGAGGGTATGATCATCTTGCCTGAGATCCCGCAAGGAAGAAGAACGAATCCATGAAGAAGACAAACGGGCGTAGACGAACGGTTCCTCACAAGCACGACGTTACCGGAATCAACCCGAAGAAGCAATCACCGGAAAAGACGCACACAACATAGTAAACAACCACGACATCAACATGGCATGATGCACAATCGAGTATGATGCATGTCCGGTTTAATGAGGCATGGCATGGCAAAATGCACAAGCAATCCTACAATTTAAGTGGAGCTCATTATGCATCGGGATGCATATTGACAAAACACCACATCAATTATTTAGTTCGATCTCGTTTATGTAACCAACAATATTAAATGTTGTTAAACATGGCAAGAGGAGAAGCAAATGAAAAGCCGGAAGCAACGAACAACAATTTCGGAAAATCCTCATGTGCAAATATTAGGTTAGGTCCTGATCTGTCCTAAACACAATTTTAGTGTTGTTTAACATGCAAGATGAGGCCACCATGTTAAACTAGGCAAAATTCTACCCCATTTACATATAAAGTTTATTAAAATCGGAGCTACGGTTATTTAGTTATGAATTAAATCATCTTAGCATGACATAGAGCAAAATTTAATCAAACAACATTTTAGACATTTCAAACATAGGTGAAAGTTGGATATTATTAATCTACGCAAAATTCTGAGCAAGTTTCATATATAATTTATTTACATCCGATGCACGGTTAATTAGTTATTAAATGCATGATGCTCGAGGACTTTTCTGTAAAACTGCAGTCTCTGGAAAATTAGACAAATCTCAGATCTGGGAAAAAATGGCTATGGGCCGAAACTGGCAGGCCCAACCGAAATAGAGGAGGGGGGCGCTGGGGGTGTGGCCTCACCCATGGGCCATGGCCCGGACGGTGGAGGAGGCCGGTAGCTGGGCCGGCCGAAGGACGTGGCTGGGCCGGATCTGGCACCGCGGCCCTCATGCGCGGGAGGAAGCGGAGGCAGGCCGAGGCGGGGGCGCTGGGCCTGGAGGGGCTGGCCCACGCGGGGGTGAGGCCAGGCGCGTCTCAGGCAGCAGAGGCGAGGCGCTGGCCTGGAATCGGGACGAGGTCGGCTGGTAACATCGTGGGCCGAGCTGGATCTGACCGATCCGGTCAACGCGGGCGCTGGAGGCGTCGGCATCGTCTTCGACGCAGAGGAAAACAGGGGCACGACTGGTGATGCAGGTGGTCTCCGGCAAGGGCTTCGGTGGACGGGGACGACGGAAGCCGGCCGGAACGGTTGGAACGGAGCACGGGGAGACGCCTGAGTTCAGATCCGGGAAGGGGAGGCGCGGATCAAAGCTCGAAGCAGAGATGCGGTGCAACCTGTTCGAACAAGAGAGAGGGAGCTCGAGGTGAGGTGAGGAAGAGAGTAAATAGAGGGGAACGAGGGGGAGAGGGCCATGTGGGGGCTTGCTCACCGGCGGGCCACGGTGGCCGGCGCTCCTGCGGTCAAGGGCGGCGGAGGAGAGGGGACCCGGTCCAGATCAGGGCCGAGGTAGCGACTGCCCATGCTCCAGGCGTCCATGGTGGCTGCTGGTTTGTCTCCCAGGAGACAGAGAGGGAGCGATGGGGCTGCGGGTTCGGGCGGCCGTGCCTTGACTCCGTTGACGCGGGGCTGAAGAAGAGCTCGGGTGCGAGGGCACCAGGTGAGGGGATCAGAGATCGACGCAGAGAAGCCCGAAGGGATTTTTGGATCAGGGGAAGGTGGAGGCTTGGCTGAGTGGATCGGGCTGGTAGGTGGCGGCGCTGGGTTGGCCAAGCGCGGAAAACAAGGGGCGGCGGCTGGGAAGGATGGATGGGACATCTCCCCTAGAAACTAGGGTTAGGCAGCGAATATATAGCACGGATTTTTGGGTAGGGGCTACCTCGTCCCTCCGATCGAAATCAGACGGTCGCGAATAAAATAGCTAGGAAGTCCAAATAAGAAAACGGTGACGTTTTGTAGACGTTTGGGGATGATCCGGATCCAACGGTAACGACAGTCCGGGTCGGGTCCGGGACAACTTTCGGACGCGCGCGAGGGGGGGCTGCGGGCTGACGAGAGGGGTTAGGTAGGGCTTGGCGATAGGTAGTGATCTGTGTAGATGGTCCCGGGCTGAGAGAAGAGAAGAGAGGGAAGCCCGGCATCTGTTTCCCGAGACCGAAAACGTCCGACATTAGACCGGCTACTATTGCCGCTATAATTATCCGTTGGGGCATCAAACGAACTCCGATTGCGATGAAACTTGACATGCGGTCTGTCTACACTATAATAAGACCCCACACCAAATTTCAACCCGATCCGAGAACATTTTCCGGCCACTTATAAAATAATATTTCGGACAAGCCGCGGGCGCGTGCAAGTGTGGTTGGGCTCAGAACAGACAACGGAGAGAACTCGGAGAACCCGGATGAATGCAAGTTTTGAAAACATGAAGATGCAATGCACATGATGACATGATATGCAATGCATGACACGCAAGCAATGACAATGCAACAACAGCGAATAACTGCACGACACCTGGCACATCGGTCTCGGGGCGTTACAGGTGGCAACTTAAACACACATCTGGGTGGATTGAGGCACCTGATGTCTATCAGGACTTGCCTGTTTTATTTTGGACCGCCACCCAGGCTCAAAGGGATCATAAGATCTTTCATGCTAAATACTTACGTGTGCAGCCACAAGCCATTATGGGCTCTGGCATAGTTGACTAAGTCGTGCGAACTCTTACAGGGTAGACTAGCAGATGTAGGGGAAAGTAGGTGTACCGGTCTATCCATCGTAAGGTGCTAGCGCTTCTGAAAGACTATGTCTCGGTCATCCGTTTCTCAAACACCAGTAGTGCGAGAAATCCAACGGAGGCGATCGAGTCTTGTGGGGAAAAGTGCGCAAACCTCTGCAGAGTGTAACAAACTAATCATGATTAGCCGTGTCCCCGGTTATGGACAATCTTGAGTATCTAGTATTTGAATATCTTGTGAATCTCAACATGTTACATCTAATTAATATTGTTGGGTTTTAATGATTACTTTTAATTGGGATTGAGAATGCTGTCAACCATTCTCAATGTTTAACAACGACCATGATAGTTAAATAAATTTATTCCTTTGCAGTAGGGAAAAATTGGCTTTACGCAAAACAGTAACCATAGAGCTTTCCACCAGCCAAATATGCATGTAGTATAGTTGTTTCATTCCATTACTCTCTATGTGTTACTTTGCCAGCATGTTCCATGTGCTGACCCGTTTCGGGCTACAACGTTAATGTTGCAGACTTTTCAGACGACGATTAAGGTGCTTTTTGGTTGTGGTTCTATACTCAGTGATGCCGTTGGAGTTGATGGACCCATTTATCTTCCAAGTCTTCCGCTGTTATCGAAGTTAGATGCCCTTAAGCCATATTTATTGTAATAAGTTCTCTTTTGAGACATCGTTGTAATAAGTGTGTGATTGCCACTCTGCTATAAATCCTTCGAAGTACTGTGTGGTGTCAGCATTACTGATCTAGGGATGACACCGGAGCACAGAGATCAGACTATTTGAGGTCTGGTCGCTACAGAGATGGTATCAGAGCACACGCCGACTATAGGACACGACCACTAAGTTAAAGCCATAGATCACTATTCTCCCCTCATTTTCTAACTCCTCATCTTTTCTACTCTTTAGGATGAAGGACGCGAAGATTAAGTACGCTCAACCGGATGAAGGCACACCTTTTGGATTTCACTTGAAGGAAGTCACCAAGTACCTAAACATTGGATTACCAAGCTTCACGGGAACCTTCAACGCCACTCTACCTGAAGAGGAGCGCTGGAAGATTCAAGCTCATGTGCCGGGAAGGACATTCACGCCAATCACGAAGCCCATAGATAGTGTTTTCAATGCATCAACTTGGAGTCTAGGAAGGAGCATGGCAGCCCATATCACCATAGGACGCATTGGAGAAGTTTATCAAGAAGACCTCAAGGACACTATCTACCAGATTTGCGGACGTCGAGATGAACAATGGGAGTTAGTCACCACCAAGAAGGATAGATCCATTGCAGCATTCATCCAGGAGTTAAACCAGCACATTCGACGCCACGAGAACCAGATGTGCAACGACATGACGGAGTTGAAGAATGCGAAAACAAGGATCATCGAGCTAGAAGGAGAACTGAAGGCTACACGCAAGGACTACATGGACGAGATCGTAGCCCTAGTAAGACACAATGTCGATCTTAAGCAAGAGATTGAAGAACTCAAGAGGAAGTTAGCATCCAAGGAGGAAGACGAGTACGTCGCATGCCCGAATAACTACATCATCCTCGATGACACCGATTCAGATCCAAGTGAACCCGACTTTGACGACGAAGCTGGAGCGGACATCATGGAGTCTTCCGTCGGTTCAAATTTCTAGATGACCACCAAATATTAGTAGTATTTTCCCCCATGTAAACACTATAGTTCGAGCACTTTTGCGATAGCTAGATCGATTGTAAGCCCTTGTTTGATTGAATGAAGTGATTTTGTGTGAATTTTGCTCATGTGCATTGGGGTAGTGTTTTCCCTTTAGACCTCATTCTATTCTTATTTCTCGTCTTTTCTAAACCCTCAGATGCCTCCGAGACGTGACAATGGATTCCCACCGGAGCTCACTCAGTTGATTCAACAGCAGAATCAGTTGATGCAGATGTTAGTTCAGAATCAGCAGAACAACAACAACAACCCACCACCACCACCCCCTGTTGACCACTTAGCCCGTTTCCTTAGGCTAAATCTGCCGGTGTTTTCTAGTAGCATCAGGCCGATAGTAGCAGACGATTGGCTCCGCAAGATAGGAAGGGAGTTGACCACTGCAGGATGCACAGATGGTGAGAAAGTGAAGTTTGCCGCACATCAGCTTGAAGGACCCGCGGCAGCATGGTGGGAGAATTTCACAGCCACTTTCCCAGTTGACACTGTCACATGGGATCAGTTCTAGCAAGCTTTCCGCACTACACATGTTTCAGCAGGAGCTATGGCCATGAAGAAGCGTGAGTTTCGCAACTTATGCCAAGGAGGAAGGACAGTTGGCCAGTATGTCGATGACTTCAGTAAGTTAGCACGTTATGCCCCAGATGACGTTGCTACAGATGCAACCAAGCAGGAGAAGTTTCTGGAAGGATTGAATGATGAGTTAAGCATGCAATTAACGGTAGGAAGTTTCAGAAACTACTAGGAGTTGATAGATCATGCCATCATGATTGAAGGAAAGCAACAGCAGATTGAGAACCGTAAGAGGAAGTATGGACAGGGGAAGTATAACTCTGGAGCCCAGCAGAAGCCCCGTTTTACCCCTAAATCGGGATTTCAGTTTCAGCATACCCATGGAGGAGGTAGTTCGCACAACCACAATGGCCACAAGAATGGTAATGGGAATGGAGGAAGCAACGGCCAGAACCGGACCACCCCATCAACCCCATTCAAGAGAGACCTGAGTCAAGTCACCTGTTTCAAGTGTTCCAAGACCGGACATTGTGCCAATGAATGTCCTGAAGGCCAGAATGGAAATGGCAATGGAAGCTTAGGGAAGAAGCCGAACCCTTTCAATAGGGGACAGGTGAACCACGTTAGCGTGGAGGAGGTTGAAGATCAGCCTGATGCAGTAACCGGTAAGTTTTTGGTTAAGTCATTTACCGCACTCGTTCTTTTCGATACTGGTGCATCGCATTCATACATATCAAGGGGATTTGTGGAAAAATATAGCCTGCCCAGTAGGATTCTTAAAACACCTATGCTAGTAAGTTCGCCAGGAGCAGAGTACATGGCCAGTCAAGGATGTTTTCAAGTGCCATTAAGCATAGGAAGGCATGTTTTCCCAACAAATTTAATTATTCTGGAATCCCAAGGTTTGGATGTAATCCTCGGTATGGATTGGTTGTCGAAGTATGGAGGAAACATCGATTGTGCTAGTAAGTCAATTTTGCTTCTATAAAGGAGAAACTAAGCAAAGGAAAAGCAAAGGGATTTCGTGAGGATGAGCATGATACCCTATGGTTTGAGGACCGTGTTTATGTGCCAAATGACCCGAAGATCAGGAAGTTGATTCTACAAGAGGCACATGATTCACCATATTCGATTCACCCAAGAAATACCAAAATGTATTTGGATTTGAAGGAGACATTCTGGTGGACCGGAATGAAGAAGGATATTGCAGCATACGTAGCAGTTTGTGACATATGTCAAAGAGTGAAGGCAGAACATCAGAAGCCAGCCGGATTATTGCAACCATTGCCAATACCCGAATGGAAGTGGGATAAGATAGGCATGGATTTTATCACAGGACTACCCCGGACGAAAGCAGGATATGACTCGATATGGGTAGTAGTTGATCGTTTGACGAAGGTAGCACATTTCATTCCAGTTAAGACCACTTACACCAGTGCTAAGTTGGCAAAGATATACATGACTAGGATCATTTGTTTGCATGGAGTTCCAAGGAGTATTGTATTAGATAGAGGAACCCAATTTACCTCAAAGTTTTGGAATCAGTTGCATGAAACTCTGGGAACCAGGCTAGAGTTCAGCACCGCTTTTCATCCGCAGACAGATGGACAGACCGAGAGAGTCAATCAGATTTTGGAAGATATGCTGAGAGCTTGTGCACTAGATTATGGATCTAGTTGGGACGATAACTTGCCGTATGCGGAGTTTTCATATAATAACAGTTACCAAACCAGTCTGAAGATGGCACCTTTCGAAGCTTTGTACGGAAGGAGGTGCAGGACACCGTTGTCATGGGACGAAGTTGGAGACCGTCAATTCTTTGGACCAGATTTGATTAAGGAGTCTGAACGGAAGGTTAAGTTGATTCGCGATAGGCTCAAGGTAGCCAGTCCAGGCAGAAAAGCTACGCAGATTCTAAACGCAAGGAGACAGTTTACGAAATCGGAGACAGGGTGTATCTCCGAGTATCCCCACTACGAGGAGTTAAGCGTTTTGGAGTTAAGGGAAAATTAGCACCGCGTTTCGTTGGACCATATAAGATCTTGCAACGTATGGGAGAAGTCGCGTATAAGTTGGAATTACCAGAGGGACTGTCAGGAGTACATGACGTATTCCATGTTTCTCAGCTGAAGACATGTCACGCCGAGATGGCGGAGGTACCATTACGAGGTACAGTGCCGCTAGAAGCGATTCAGTTGAAGGACGACTTAACGTATGAAGAGAGACCAGTCAAGATTCTCGATTATGCCAGCAGAGTTACCCGCAGCAAGGTTATCAAGTTTTGCAATGTTCAGTGGAACCACCACTCAGAGGATGAAGCCACCTGGGAGAGAGAAGAAGATTTTCTCAAGGACCACCCTCACCTATTTTCTAACCAAACCGAATCTCGAGGGCGAGATTCATCTTAAGGGGGGTAGGTTTGTAACATCCCAATTTTTCAATTTGGAATGTTATATGCTAGATCATCATGCATATCATATTTTCTTGCATTTTGGCGATCCTAGAAATTTCACGCAACTCAAGGACCCTCGGAGAGAGTTGGAGATTTCGTCTTTTTCATATTTGAGTCTTCTCAAATTTTGAAGAAAGGATCATTGGTTTTATCGGAGTTTCATTTGCCTTTTGTTTGGATAGGGAAAAATGCGCGTTTTCAAAATTTGCATTTTAGGCCTGGAGAAAAGTTCATTTTGTTCGACTCATTTTTAGGAGTCGGGGAAAATTTACTTTATTAGTTTTGGAGTCTGGTAGATTTGTTTTTCTGTTTTTTTTCCGAGCGCGGAACCGTTTTTAAAAAAAATCCTCAGCGCCTTGGGCCAAAGGCCCAAGCCGCCGGCCGGCCGAGCCAGGCGCCAGCGCCAGCGCCACGCCGCGCGTGCCCAGGTGCAGGAGGCCGCCGCCGCTGCCCTTGTTGGATTCCTAGTAGGACTCTTGTCCTACTTCGTTTTTTTCTAGATCTTTCCTTCCCTCTTTTTCTTTCCTAGTCCTACTCTTATTCCTTGACCCCTACCCCAAGTTTTCTCCCCCTCCCCAATATAAATACCCACACCCCCCCTCTAAATCATCATCAAACCCAAAGCCCCAAGCACCACCGCGCCCTCACCCGCGCCGTGCCGCCCTTGTGCCCTAGCGCCGCCGCCGCCCATCACCACCGCCGCCACCCATCACCACCGCCGTCGCCCCACGCCCACGCCACCGGAGCCCCTCGCCGGAGACCTCACCGGAGGTAGCCCCGCGCCGTGTCTCTTTTCTTTTCATCGGATCGTTTTCTTCTAACCGTTCCGATTATTTTCTTCTCTAAACCGTTCCGGTTTTCTAGATCGGTTTTTCGTTCGGTTTTCTTTTCTCGAAACCCTAGATCGGATACGTTCACTTTTCCGATTTAGTTGCCTAGCGACCGTTCGCCGGACCGTTCGTCCTAATGAACGTGATCACCGAATTATTCTTCTAGGTTAACGAACGTCCGTTTGTTTAACCGTTCTTCTTTTTCTTTTCGTCGGATTTATTCCGCGATCGCGATCTCAGATCGGATCTTCGTTCTAGTTTATCTTCTCGCTCGTTTATCGGAATCAGGTGATTCAAGCGCCTGGAGTTTCGTTTCGAAACCGCCGTTTCGACTAATCAACTTTAACAAAGGTTTTGCTATGGTAAAATTTGACCTAGTTTCAACTTGCTAGAACCGAGTTGTTCTCTTCCGCCGTTTGTTTTCGGTTTCTTGTTCGGTTCTTTCTTTCGTTGCAACCGGAGTTCTTAAGTTGAACTATCTGGTTCGATCTTTTGTTCGAGTTTTACCTGTGCATTAGATGAGTACTTATGGTATGCTTGTTGTTTGTCTGCGATAGATTACCCGGATTGCGCCGCCTGTTACTTCGAATCTCTAGGACTCGCGGATCATCAGCAAGGCAAGTAACACTTTGATCATACCTTTTCTACAACCCAGTTTTATTGCATTAGATCCATCCTCACACATTGCATGATTAGGATCTAATTAAATTGTGGCATGGGAAGTAGATGAGGTAGTACCTATTACCTGTTAACTATGAAACCTTTGGGAGTTACTTCTACATTTGCTTATTATGCCATGCTATGCTAGTAGACGTGGATTGGGTGAGTGATATCCATGACAGATGTGAGTGTGATAATTTTAAGGATTTATCTAAGGTGGCAACTTAAACACACATCTGGGTGGATTGAGGCACCTGATGTCTATCAGGACTTGCCTGTTTTATTTTGGACCGCCACCCAGGCTCAAAGGAATCATAAGATCTTTCATGCTAAATACTTACGTGTGCAGCCACAAGCCATTATGGGCTCTGGCATAGTTGACTAAGTCGTGCGAACTCTTACAGGGTAGACTAGCAGATGTAGGGGAAAGTAGGTGTACCGGTCTATCCATCGTAAGGTGCTAGCGCTTCTGAAAGACTATGTCTCGGTCATCCATTTCTCAAACACCAGTAGTGCGAGAAATCCAACGGAGGCGATCGAGTCTTGTGGGGAAAAGTGCGCAAACCTCTACAGAGTGTAACAAACTAATCATGATTAGCCGTGTGAAAGTGCAACTATCCCTAGGTGGTTTTGGTAATTCATAACAACATATAGCTCATTGAGCTAATGCTATTCCAAGATAATTATTTCAGGAAAGCTCAATGATTGGCATGGCATGGATGTGAAAGTGGAACCCTCAAAATGCTAAGGACAAAGAATTGGCTCAAGCTCAAAAGTTCAGGACTCTTCATTTTATATTTTAGTGATCCAAGATCACATTGAGTCTTTAGGAAAAGCCAATACTATCAAGGAGGGATGAGGTGTTGCTTAATGAGCTTCTTGCTTTATGTGCTTAGTGATATGCTCCAAAATCCTCAACCACCTTTCCATATCCACAAATGACCTAAACCCTAAGCCAAACTCGGTCATACCGATTCAGTCAATCCGGCGCCACCGAGTTTCACTTGTCATTTGCCACTGCCAAACCCTAGCAATTCGGTCCTATCGATAAGGATCTCGGTCACACCGAGATGGGGTTGCAAACTCTCTGTTTCCCTTTCGTAACTTTTCGGTCTCACCGAAAGAGCGAATCGGTCCCACCGAGAATGCAATGCAAACTCTCTGTTTCCTTCTTGTAACTTTTCGGCCTCACCGAAAGAGCAAGTCGGTCCCACCGAGTTTGCGTGACCAACTCTCTGGTTAGCTAATTGCCGAACTCGGTCTCACCGAGTTTGTGCGATCGGTCTCACCGAGATTACGTTAAGCCCAAACCCTAACCAAATTGGTCCTACCGAGTTGCATCTCAGTCCCACCGAAATTCCTAACGGTCACTAGGTTTACTATTTCGGTCAGACCGAGTTTTCTGATTCGGTCCCACCGAGATTGGTAGATTGTGTGTAACGGTTGGATTTGTTGTGGAGGCTATAAATACCCCTCCACCCCTCTTCATTCGGAGAGAGAGCCATCAAAACACATACACCAGTCCTACTCATATGTTCTGAGAAAGAACCACCTACTCATGTGTTGAGACCAAGATATTCCATTCCTACCATATGAATCTTGATCTCTAGCCTTCCCCAAGTTGCTTTCCACACAAATCTTCTTTCCATCAGATCCAAATCCTATGAGAGAGAGTTGAGTGTTGGGGAGACTATCATTTGAAGCACAAGAGCAAGGAGTTCATCATCAACACACCATTTGTTACTTCTTGGAGAGTGGTGTCTCCTAGATTGGCTAGGTGTCACTTGGGAGCCTCTGACAAGATTGTGGAGTTGAACCAAGGAGTTTGTAAGGGCAAGGAGATCGCCTACTTCGTGAAGATCTACCGCTAGTGAGGCAAGTCCTTCGTGGGCGATGGCCATGGTGGAATAGACAAGGTTGCTTCTTCGTGGACCCTTCGTGGGTGGAGCCCTCCGTGGACTCGCGCAACCGTTACCCTCCGTGGGTTGAAGTCTCCATAAACGTGGATGTAGGATAGCACCACCTATCCGAACCACGGGAAAACATCCGTGTCTCCAATTGCGTTTGAATCCTCCAAACCCTTCCCTTTACATTCTTGCAAGTTGCATGCTTTACTTTCCGCTGCCAATAAACTCTTTGCATGCTTGCTTGAATTGTGTGATGATTGGTTGACTTGCTCTAAGATAGCTAAAATCTGCCAAGAACTAAAATTGGGAAAAGGCTAAGCTTTTAGTTGGTCAAGTAGTCTAATCACCCCCCTCTAGACATACTTTCGATCCTACAAGTGGTATCAGAGCTTTGGCCTCCATTTGGCTTGATCTCCATAGCTTTTGGTGGTCATAGCCTTGGTTTCACAACCTAGGAGAGTATGGCGTCTAGCGAGGGAAATTATCACCGTAGAGGTCCTTACTTTGATGGCACTAATTTTGCTAGTTGGAAGCATAAAATGAAAATGCATATTCTTGGACATAACCCCGCCGTATGGGCTATTGTTTGTGTTGGTTTGCAAGGTGAGTTCTTTGATGGGAGAGAACCAAACTGTGAAGCTACCGCGGATGAGTTGAAGATGTTGCAATACAATGCTCAAGCTTGTGATATTCTCTTCAACGGATTGTGCCCCAAAGAATTCAACAAAATCAGCCGCCTTGAGAATGCAAAGGAAATTTGGGATACTTTGATTGATATGCACGAAGGTACCGACTCCGTCAAGGAATCCAAGTTGGATGTGCTCCAAAGTCAACTTGACAAGTTCAAGATGAAGGATGGTGAAGGTGTCGCTGAAATGTACTCTAGGCTTGCTCTCATCACAAATGAGATTGCCGGCTTAGGAAGTGAAGAGATGACCGATAGATTCATCATCAAGAAGATCCTAAGAGCCTTGGATGGGAAATATGATACCGTGTGCACATTAATCCAAATGATGCCGAACTACAAAGATCTCAAGCCAACAGAAGTAATTGGAAGGATTGTTGCTCATGAGATGTCACTCAAGGATAAAGAGGAACTTCACAATAAATCAAGTGGTGCCTACAAAGCGTCATGTGAAGTCCCCACATCATCAAGTGAGAAACAAAACTTCAATGAAGAATTGAGCTTAATGGTGAAGAACTTCAACAAGTTCTATAAGAGTAGAAACAAAGATAGAAGATTCAAGTGAAGGTCCTACAATGACAGAAGATCTTCTAGTCGAGAGCGAAACTGCTATAATTGTGGAAGACCCGGACACTATTCCAATGAGTGTACGGCTCCCTACAAGAGAAGAGAAGATTCTCCAAAAATAAGAAGCAAAGAATCTCCACCAAGAGAGAGAAGGAGTAGAGATGATCGTTATGAACGAAGATACTCACGGAGAAGCAAGGACTCGGAAAGGAAGGAAAAATCATCAAGGAGCTATACAAAACGAAGACATCAAGCTCATGTTGGTGAATGGGTATCCGGCTCCGACTCCGACAGCCACTCCGAGAGAAGTTATCACTCCGACTCCGAAGATACTCAAGATGAAGGTGTTGCCGGTCTAGCACTTGTGTCAACCAACTCCTACGACATATTTGACTCACCAAATGAAGGAATTGGAAGATGCTTCATGGCCAAAGGTCCTAAGGTAACACACCCCAAGTATGTTGACTTTAATAGTGATGAAGATGACTTGTTAGGTGATGATGATTTGCTTGTTGACAACTCTAGTGAATAATATTATGGTGAAATATCAATTAATCATGCTAAAACGAATGGCAATGATAAGGACAAGATTGAGGCTCTAACTAAAGAACTAAACACTCTTAAGTTAGCCCATGAAACTATCTTCGAAGATCATCGAGAACTTTTAAGAGCTCATGAGAAACTACGCTTTGAAAAGCTTAATCTTGAGCAAGAGCATGAGTTCTTAAAAGCAATCAATGATGATCTCCGCAAGAAAAGTTCTTCTCACATTGCCAAGCGTTTACTTTTATCCACCTACATGCCTCAAGTCAAGACTAGTAACAAGAATAAGAAAGATTCTTCCTCTAGTAGTAACAATGATCATGCTAAATCCAATATTGTTGCTTCTAGTAGTTCTCTTGATTCCACTAATGATTCTCTTAGCCAAGTTACACTTGAGCAAGAAAATAGCTTATTGAAGGGAATTATAGAGAAAGGTGTTTACAAGAGCCTTGCCGGAAGTAAGCAATTCGAGGAAATTGTGCGCAAGCAAGGAATGCACCGGAAGAATCAAGGTGTTGGTTTTGAACGAAAGTTCAATGCCAATGGAGTTGAATGGGAAGAAGATCAATACCCCAAGACAAAGTTTATTCCTCAACAAGAGAAGTATGATACTTCCTTCAAGGGAACTCAAGCTCAAGATGATCTTCCACCACAAGACTACAAGCAAAAAGGCAAGGACAAGCTTCAAGAGGAGATTGATGTATTTGAAGAAGCTCCTAAGACCTTAGTCAAGTGGGTTCCAAAGACTACTTCAAGTTCCACTACATCAAGTACGACTACAACTCCAAGGATTCCCATCAAGATGGTGTGGATCCAAAAGAAGAAGAACTAGAGAGTTCTTGAGGGTGACTCCGCCAACATACTTCACTCTTATCATTTTGGCAAGAACAAGTGCAATCAACTTCCACATTTTGCACTAGTTCAAGGAGTCACAAACCCTCTTGTTGGTAAGACAAGGGACAAGGTAACCTAAAGTTTTCATGGACATCATCTTGTGTGTGCATCACTCTATGTCTATGGATATCCTTGTTTGTTCCTTGTGAGACTAACCCATGTAGGTATTGAAAGTGCAATTCACTCAAATGGATAGCTCCAAGTGATCTACATCAACATTGAGCATCCACATCTTCAACATCTACATGAAGTCATCATCGACAAACCCAAGGTTAGTTCATCCCTCTTAGGGGGGATATCACATCTAGGGGGAGCTTTACTCTAAGACTTGAGCTAAAGCAACTCTAAAGATGCGAATACAATAATGCTTTATGTAAAAGTGGTAACCCCACTTGAGCTTAAACGATGAGTATGACCTATGATCAAGTGTTCTCACTTGACTCCTAAGTCAATATACTCATATATAGATGACCTAGTCATCGCAAATTGCTTGATAGATGCTAGAATTGGTTGTGCATGCTTTGCCACATATTTCATTTGCCATCTTATTGTGTGAGCATCTTGGTTGCATATTTTACTCATTCGAGGACATCCACTTGTTGTTTTGATTGTTTGGCTTTCTTCTTTTGCCAAGTGGATGGACAAGAATGCCTAAGAACCTCCTCTAGCTATCTATGCTTTTCTCGTCTCAAACTCTATTCATGCTGCATCACAAAACTTGATCAAGTCAGATTCGAACCACTCTGTGTGAGGAGCGCTCGGAGTCCCCGATTCGTCATAGACTTAAACTTCCAAAACCTCTTTATGAATCTCGGTCTGACCGATACTCCATTTTCGGTCCTACCGAGTTCATTAAGTTGATCTAGGTTTTCGATCTCAGTGCAACCGATTTGAACTTTTCGGTCACACCGAGTTGCAATAACTGCACACAGTTTTGCATCTCGGTGCCACCGAGTTGTTCCACTCGGTCACACCGACAGGGTCGGGCTATATATGGTGATGGGCAAAATTTTGGAAATTTCTCCAAAACCTCTTCGCCCGCGCGATAGCCTGCTCTGCCTTCGTGGTCTCCGGATCGTCTTCTCGCCGCCAGCAGCCTCCAGTCACTGGTCTCCGCCGCCGTCAACGGAATTCTGCCCTGCCGTTGCCGCCATAGCGAGTCTCCGCCGAAGTAGGGTATGGACTCGATCTTTGTGCTATTCTCCACTCCGATTCCTAGCACATTGTGATCATCATGATTCTTGCCACGATTGAAACACTCCTATCCAGTCAATGAACTCGTAGATTAGGTTTAATTCGAAAATTTTAGGGTTAGGTTTCCGCCGAAACCATCTCGGACCCACCGAGTTGAAAAACTCGGTCCCACCGATCTGGCTTTTGCCATTGCACAAGTGAAACTCGGTCTGACCGAGAATAACTTATCGGTGCGACCGATTTTGGAATTCTGTGAAACCCTAGCAGTCTCGGTGCCACCGAACTGTGACTCGGTCTGACCGAGTTCACCAGTTCTGGTGCCAAAACTGCTTCGGTGTCACCGAGTTTGAAAATCGGTAGATCCGAGATGCTTTCTGTGGAGAACTAAAACTAAATTTTTGAATTAATCTTTTGCAAAAATCTCTGCTTTTTGTGATGCTCATCCACTCTATCTTATCCATAATCTATTCACAGGGTCAGCAGTCAGTTTGCAACATGTCTGATCAAAGTGACAGCCAGAATGTGTCTGAGCAGCAAGTTGTGATGAGTGAGGGCACTAGCCCCTCAAGTTCTTCTGATGATGGTAGCAGGAGCACCCCCAGCAATCTGCCTAAGGCTGCCACACGTCAAAGGAAGAAGAGAACGTCTGATTCTGAGGATGAAGACTATGTGGCAGAGGAAGAGGCCACATCAAAGAGAGCTGAACCAGCTCAAGGCACAAAGCCAGGGCTGAAAATCAAAAGGCCAGCAGGCAGGCAGCCCATGTCTAAGGCAAGAGTTCCCACTTCCAAACCTAGGAAGGCTGCAACTGAAGAAACCATGAAGCTTGCCCTGGAATCTGAAGAGGAAGCAGGTGGCCAAGGCAAGAAGAGGAAAGAGAGGGTGAAGAAGACTGTAGCCAGAGTGCTTGGGAAGGCCTCCATCATGGTAGATGAGGAGGAAGAAGAAGAGGAGGTTGCTGCACCAGCACCCAAGGCAGCCAAACTCATGGGTGATGCTATAAGGTCAGGAACAGCTGCATCCAAGCCCAAGGAAGCACCTAAGGCTGCATCTAAGCCTAAGAGTGCACAAAAGAGAAACACACGAAGCATCCCAGCTGCGGAAAAGAACAAGGCCCCAGTGCCTGAAGCTATCGAAGAAGAGGAAGAGACTGTCCTTAGGAAGCTCAAGCCCAAGATCCCAGACCACAACGATGCTCATCCTGTGGCTGAGGATATGAAGCTCAGGAGAGATTCAAGGCTGAGGAAATGGAGAGAAGCAGATCCGTATGCTTCTAGGAGAAGGACTACCGTGGATTACAGATTTCATACCAAGGAACAGCAAGATTTCTATGAGACTGTTTTGCTTGACAAGAAGCCAATCGTTTGTGACATGAGATGGGTCGACTGGACCTACATCAAGGACAATGAAGAGTACTACCCCAGTGTATTTGACAGCTTTAGTGCATGTGGAGTTGCAGACTTTGTTGGGCAGAAGCTCACAAAGTGGAACGAGGAGCTGATCATGCAATTCTACTCCACAGCACACTTTTATCCGGATGGCAGGATCACATGGATGTCAGAGGGTACAAGGTACCAATCCAGTGTTGAAGAATGGGCAAAGTTGACCAATGCCCCAGAGGAGCAAGCTGATGACTTGGACATTTATGCCAAGAAAAAGATGGATCACAACTCCATGTCCAACATGTACAAGGAGATCCCGAATGAAGCGCTCGACACGTTCAAGTTTGGCTCAGTGCACTATCTGCTCTCAGGATTGCCTACGATCAACTGGATCCTTAGGCACACCCTTCTGCCCAAATCTGGAGATCACAAGATGATCAGAGGTCACGCGATCAACTTGCTTCATGTCTTTGACGTGCCTCAGAAATTCAAGGTCATGAGTCTCATTGTGGAAACAATCAAGAGGACAGCTGCAGACCAGAAGAGGAGTTGTGGGTATGCCCCACAGATTCAGGAGCTCATCAACTCCAAGATGGGCACGGGCGTGTATTTATTGGATAAGGAACACCTGCCCATCCGTCCAGATTTTGAGGATAACCAAGTGGTTATGACTGAGAATGAACCCTCATCTGCCCATGCACAAGCTCAGAAGGAGAAGGCGAAGAAGGAGAAAGCTGCCAGGATGCCTACTCAAGCGGAGGCATCTGATTACTTCTTGAAGACCAAACAAGAGCAGCTCGGTTACCTGATAGCGTCCACCCTGCGGATTGAGCAGAGTATAGCTACCTTGACTCAGAACCAGGCGAGCCTAGAGAGGATCATGGAACAAAGGTTCTATGACCTGGACATCAAAGTGACTGAGATACAGACTGTCGTGGAGCAGCTCCAGGACGACATGAACGAGAGAAGAGGCAGAACCACAACTGATGCTTTTGCCAGGGTGCCACGAGGTCCGCGGTCGTTCGCACTGCCAGTTGCTGACACTAGAGCTACAACGTCTGCACCAGCTACAGCCTCCGTTCCACCAGCTCCAGCATCCACCGCGGCCTCAACTCCTTCCACATCTACTGAAGGCTTCGTCCTTGGCGTGCTCCGGACTCCACCACCACCTGAAGATCAAGCCTGAGCGTCGACTTAGCACTATGCATTCTCTAGGAACTTTTTGGTAACTTGTTGCCAAAGGGGGAGAAAATGTATAGATCATAGGCTTCGAGAGAGAGTGTTGCTTTTATTCTCTCTTGTTTTTATTTGGTGGTTTTTTGAACTTTGTTTGCTTGCGTGTGCGATACTATGTCATTATTCGTGAGACATCGATGATCAAGTGTTTGATCATAAGCTACACTTAATGGTTGCTTAATGCTTGCTAAATGTCATCATTCTATCTATTGTCTATGATCATTCACTATTCTTGGTGATGAGTGCATGTATTTCAATCATTTTTTTGAGCGCTCCACCAAGATGTATGTGACATGGAAGAGTAACCCATGATTCTAACAACTTGTGCATTTGCAGTCCAAAGCAAATTTTAAAATATGCACAAATTTAGGGGGAGCTCTTACTTATCGCATACTTCTCAAAGCGACGATGTATTTCATGATTATTATTATTTGTCGAAGCTTTGATCTATATGTTGTCATCAATTACCAAAAAGGGGGAGACTGAAAGTGCAACTATCCCTAGGTGGTTTTGGTAATTCATAACAACATATAGCTCACTGAGCTAATGCTATTCCAAGATGATTATTTCAGGAAAGCTCAATGATTGGCATGGCATGGATGTGAAAGTGGAACCCTCAAAATGCTAAGGACAAAGAATTGGCTCAAGCTCAAAAGTTCAAGACTCTTCATTTTATATTTTAGTGATCCAAGATCACATTGAGTCTTTAGGAAAAGCCAATACTATCAAGGAGGGATGAGGTGTTTCTTAATGAGCCTCTTGCTTTATGTGCTTAGTGATATGCTCCAAAATACCCAACCACCTTTCCATATCCACAAATGACCTAAACCCTAAGCCAAACTCGGTCATACCGATTCTGTCAATCCGGCGCCACCGAGTTTCACTTGTCATTTGCCACTGCCAAACCCTAGCAATTCGGTCCTACCGATAAGGATCTCGGTCACACCGAGATGGGGTTGCAAACTCTCTGTTTCCCTTTCGTAACTTTTCGGTCTCACCGAAAGAGCGAATCGGTCCCACCGAGAATGCAATGCAAACTCTCTGTTTCCTTCTTGTAACTTTTCGGTCTCACCGAAAGAGCAAGTCGGTCCCACCGAGTTTGCCTGACCAACTCTCTGGTTAGCTAATTGCCGAACTCGGTCTCACCGAGTTTGTGCGATCGGTCTCACCGAGATTACGTTATGCCCAAACCCTAACCGAATCGGTCCTACCGAGTTGCATCTCAGTCCCACCGAAATTCCTAACGGTCACTAGGTTTACTATTTCGGTCAGACCGAGTTTTCTGATTCGGTCCCACCGAGATTGGTAGATTGTGTGTAACGGTTGGATTTTGTGTGGAGGCTATAAATACCCCTCCACCTCCTCTTCATTCGGAGAGAGAGCCATCAGAACACATACACCATTCCTACTCATATGTTCTGAGAAAGAACCACCTACTCATGTGTTGAGACCAAGATATTCCATTCCTACCATATGAATCTTGATCTCTAGCCTTCCCCAGGTTGCTTTCCACTCAAATCTTCTTTCCATCAGATCCAAATCCTATGAGAGAGAGTTGAGTGTTGGGGAGACTATCATTTGAAGCACAAGAGCAAGGAGTTCATCATCAACACACCATTTGTTACTTCTTGGAGAGTGGTGTCTCCTAGATTGGCTAGGTGTCACTTGGGAGCCTCCGACAAGATTGTGGAGTTGAACCAAGGAGTTTGTAAGGGCAAGGAGATCGCCTACTTCGTGAAGATCTACCGCCAGTGAGGCAAGTCCTTCGTGGGCGATGGCCATGGTGGAATAGACAAGGTTGCTTCTTCGTGGACCCTTCGTGGGTGGAGCCCTCCGGGGACTCGCGCAACCGTTACCCTCCGTGGGTTGAAGTCTCCATCAACGTGGATGTAGGATAGCACCACCTATCCGAACCACGGGAAAACATCCGTGTCTCCAATTGTGTTTGAATCCTCCAAACCCTTCCCTTTACATTCTTGCAAGTTGCATGCTTTACTTTCCGCTGCCAATAAACTCTTTGCATGCTTGCTTGAATTGTGTGATGATTGCTTGACTTGCTCTAAGATAGCTAAAATCTGCCAAGAACTAAAATTGGGAAAAGGCTAAGCTTTTAGTTGGTCAAGTAGTCTAATCACCCCCCCTCTAGACATACTTTCGATCCTACACCGTGTCCCCGGTTATGGACAATCTTGAGTATCTAGTATTTGAATATCATGTGTATCTCAACATATTACTTCTAATTAATATTGTTGGGTTTTAATGATTACTTTTAATTGGGATTGAGAATGCTGTCAACCATTCTCAATGTTTAACAACCACCATGATAGTTAAATAAATTTATTCCTTTGTAGTAGGGAAAAAATGGCTTTACGTAAAACAGTAACCATAGAGCTTTCCACCAGCCAAATATGCATGTAGTATAGCTGTTTCATTCCATTACTCTCTATGTGTTACTTTGCCAGCATATTCCATGTGCTGACCCGTTTCAGGCTGCAACGTTAATGTTGCAGACTTTCCAGATGATGATTAAGGTGCTTTTAGGTCGTGGTTCTATACTCAGTGATGCCGTTGGAGTTGATGGACCCATTTTGAAGGAAATATGCCCTAGAGGCAATAATAAAGTTATTATTTATTTCCTTATATCATGATAAATGTTTATTATTCATGCTAGAATTGTATTAACCGGAAACATAATACATGTGTGAATACATAGACCAACAGAGTGTCACTAGTATGCCTCTACTAGACTAGCTCGTTAATCAAAGATGGTTATGTTTCCTAACCATGAACAAAGAGTTGTTATTTGATTAACGAGGTCACATCATTAGTTGAATGATCTGATTGACATGACCCATTCCATTAGCTTAGCACCCGATCGTTTAGTATGTTGCTATTGCTTTCTTCATGACTTATACATGTTCCTATAACTATGAGATTATGCAACTCCCGTTTACCGGAGGAACACTTTGGGTACTACCAAACGTCACAACATAACTGGGTGATTATAAAGGAGTACTACAGGTGTCTCCAATGGTAGATGTTGGGTTGGCGTATTTCGAGATTAGGGTTTGTCACTCCGATTGTCGGAGAGGTATCTCTGGGCCCTCTCGGTAATACACATCACATAAGCCTTGCAAGCACTGCAACTAATATGTTAGTTGTGAGATGATGTATTACAGAACGAGTAAAGAGACTTGCCGGTAACGAGATTGAACTAGGTATTGGATATCGACGATCGAATCTCGGGCAAGTAACATACCGATGACAAAGGGAACAACGTATGTTGTTATGCGGTCTGACCGATAAAGATCTTCGTAGAATATGTAGGAGCCAATATGGGCATCCAGGTCCCGCTATTGGTTATTGACCGGAGACGTGTCTCGGTCATGTCTACATTGTTCTCGAACCGTAGGGTCCGCACGCTTAACGTTACGATGACAGTTATTATGAGTTTATGCATTTTGATGTACCGAAGGTTGTTCGGAGTCCCGGATGAGATCACGGACATGACGAGGAGTCTCGAAATGGTCGAGACGTAAAGATTGATATATTGGAAGCCTATGTTTGGGCACCGGAAGCGTTCCGGGTGAAATCGGGATTTTTCCGGATTACCAGGAGGGTTACCGGAACCCCCCGGGAGGCAAATGGGCCTATTGGGCCTTAGTGGAAAAGAGAGAAGAGGCAGCCCACAAGCCTAGCCGGCGCCCCCCCCCCTTTCCCAAGTCCTAATAGGACTAGGAGAGGTGGGCCGGCCCCCTCTTTCTCCTTCCCCCCAAGAGTCCTAGTTGGAATAGGATTGGAGGGGAGGAGTCCTACTCCCGGTGGGAGTAGGACTCCTCCCTGCGCCTCCCTCCTAGCCGGCCGAACCCCCTGCCCCTGGCCTTTATATACGGGGGCAGGGGGAACCCCAAGACACACAACTTGATCCTTGAGATCGTTCCTTAGCCGTGTGCGGTGCCCCCTGCCACCAAATTCCACCTCGATCATACCGTTACAGTGCTTAGGCGAAGCCCTGCGTCGGTAGTACATCAAGATCGTCACCACGCCGTCGTGCTGACGGAACTCTTCCTCGACGCTTTGCTGGATCGGAGCCCGAGGAACGTCATCGAGCTGAACGTGTGCTAAGAACTCGGAGGTGCCGGAGTAACGGTGCTTGGATCGGTCGGATCGGGAAGAAGACGTACGACTACTTCCTCTACGTTTTGTGATCGCTTCCGCAGTCGGTCTGCGTTGGTACGTAGACAACACTCTCTCCTCTCGTTGCTGTGCATCACCATGATCTTGCGTGTGCGTAGGAAAATTTTCGAAATTACTGCGTTCCCCAACAGTGGTATCAGAGCCTAGGTTTTATGGTTTGATGTTATATGCACGAGTAGAACACAAGTGAGTTGTGGGCGGTACAAGTCATACTGCCTACCAGCATGTCATATTTTGGTTCGGCGGTATTGTTGGTTGAGACGATCCGGACCAACCTTATGCGTACTCGTACGCGAGACCGGTTCCCTCGACGTGCTTTGCACATAGATGGCTTGCGGAAGACTGTCTCTCCAACTTTAGTTGAACCAAGTGTGACTACGCCCGGTCCTTGAGAAGGTTAAAACGGAGTCTATTTGACGAACTATCGTTGTGGTTTTGATGCGTAGGTGAGATGAGTTCTTACTTAAGCCCGTAGCAGCCACGTAAAACTTGCAACAACAAAGTAGAGGACGTCTAACTTGTTTTTGCAGGGCTTGTTGTGATGTGATATGGTCAAGGCATGATGCTGATTTTATTGTATGAGATGATCATGTTTTGTAACCGAGTTATCGGCAACTGGCAGGAGCCATATGGTTGTCGCTTTATTGTATGCAATGCAATCGTGATGTAATGCTTTACTTTATTGCTAAGCGGTAGTGATAGTCGTGGAAGCATAAGATTGGCGAGACGACAACGACGCTACGATGGAGATCAAGGTGTCGCGCCGGTGACGATGGTGATCATGACGGTACTTCGGAGATGGAGATCACAAAGCACAAGATGATGATGGCCATATCATATCACTTATATTGATTGCATGTGATGTTTATCCTTTTATGCATCTTATCTTGCTTTGATTGACGGTAGCATTATAAGATGATCTCTCACTAAATTATCAAGAAGTGTTCTCCCTGAGTATGCACCGTTGCAAAAGTTCTTCGTGCTGAGACACCACGTGATGATCGGGTGTGATAGGTTCTACGTTCAAATACAACGGGTGCAAAACAGTTGCACACGCGGAATACTCAGGTTATACTTGACGAGCCAAGCATATACAGATATGGCCTCGGAACACGGAGACCGAAAGGTCGAGCGTGAATCATATAGTAGATATGATCAACATATTGATGTTCACCATTGAAAACTACTCCATCTCACGTGATGATCGGTTATGGTTTAGTTGATTTGTATCACGTGATCACTTAGAAGATTAGAGGGATGTCTATCTAAGTGGGAGTTCTTAAGTAAATTAACTGAACTTAAAATTATCATGAACTTAGTACCTGATAGTATCTTGCTTGTTTATGTTGATTGTAGATAGATGGCTCGTGCTGTTGTTCCGTTGAATTTTAATGCGTTCCTTGAGAAAGCAAAGTTGAAAGATGATGGTAGCAATTACACGGACTGGGTCCGTAACCTGAGGATTATCCTCATTGCTGCACAGAAGAATTACGTCCTGGAAGCACCGCTGAGTGCCAGGCCTGCTGCAAGAGCAACACCAGAAGTTATGAACGTCTGGCAGAGCAAAGCTGATGACTACTCAATAGTTCAGTGTGCCATGCTTTACGGCTTAGAACCGGGACTTCAACGACGTTTTGAACGTCATGGAGCATATGAGATGTTCCAGGAGTTGAAGTTAATATTTCAAGCAAATGCCCGGATTGAGAGATATGAAGTCTCCAATAAGTTCTATAGCTGCAAGATGGAGGAGAACAGTTCTGTCAGTGAGCATATACTCAAAATGTCTGGGTATAATAATCACTTGATTCAATTGGGAGTTACACTTCCGGATGATTGCGTCATTGACAGAATTCTCCAATCACTGCCACCAAGCTACAAGAGCTTTGTGATGAACTATAATATGCAAGGGATGAACAAGACTATTCCCGAGCTCTTCGCAATGCTGAAAGCTGCGGAGGTAGAAATCAAGAAGGAGCATCAAGTGTTGATGGTTAACAAAACCACGAGTTTCAAGAAAAAAGGCAAAGGGAAGAAGAAGGGGAACTTCAAGAAGAACGGCAAGCAAGTTGCTACTCAAGAGAAGAAACCCAAGTCTGGACCTAAGCCTGAAACTGAGTGCTTCTACTGCAAGCAGACTGGTCACTGGAAGCGGAACTGCCCCAAGTATTTGGCGGATAAGAAGGATGGCAAAGTGAACAAAGGTATATGTGATATACATGTTATTGATGTGTACCTTACTAATGCTCGCAGTAGCACCTGGGTATTTGATACTGGTTCTGTTGCTAATATTTGCAACTCAAAACAGGGACTACAGAATAAGCGGACACTAGCAAAGGACGAGGTGACGATGCGCGTGGGAAACGGTTCCAAAGTCGATGTGATCGCAGTCGGCACGCTACCTCTACATCTACCTTCGGGATTAATATTAGACCTAAATAATTGTTATTTGGTGCCAGCGTTGAGCATGAACATTATATCTGGATCTTGTTTGATGCGAGACGGTTATTCACTTAAATCAGAGAATAATGGTTGTTCTATTTATATGAGTAATATCTTTTATGGTCATGCACCCATGAAAAGTGGTCTATTCTTATAGAATCTCGATAGTAGTAATACACATATTCATAATGTTGAAGCCAAAAGATGCAGAGTTGATAATGATAGTGCAACTTATTTGTGGCACTGCCGTTTAGGTCATATCGGTGTAAAGCGCATGAAGAAACTCCATACTGATGGGCTTTTGGAACCACTTGATTATGAATCACTTGGTACTTGCGAACCGTGCCTCATGGGCAAGATGACTAAAACACCGTTCTCCGGTACTATGGAGAGAGCAACAGATTTATTGGAAATCATACATACCGATGTATGTGGTCCGATGAATATTGAGGCTCGTGGCGGATATCGTTATTTTCTCACCTTCACAGATGATTTAAGCAGATATGGGTATATCTACTTAATGAAACATAAGTCTGAAACATTTGAAAAGTTCAAGGAATTTCAGAGTGAAGTTGAAAATCATCGTAACAAGAAAATAAAGTTTCTACGATCTGATCGTGGAGGAGAATATTTGAGTTACGAGTTTGGTGTACATTTGAAAAATTGTGGAATAGTTTCGCAACTCACGCCACCCGGAACACCACAACGTAATGGTGTGTCCGAACGTCGTAATCGTACTTTACTAGATATGGTGCGATCTATCATGTCTCTTACTGATTTACCGCTATCATTTTGGGGTTATGCTTTAGAGACGGCCGCATTCACGTTAAATAGGGCACCATCTAAATCCGTTGAGACGACGCCTTATGAACTGTGGTTTGGCAAGAAACCAAAGTTGTCGTTTCTTAAAGTTTGGGGCTGCGATGCTTATGTGAAAAAGCTTCAACCTGATAAGCTCGAACCCAAATCGGAGAAGTGTGTCTTCATAGGATATCCAAAGGAAACTATTGGATACACCTTCTATCACAGATCCGAAGGCAAGACTTTTGTTGCTAAATTCGGAAACTTTCTTGAGAAGGAGTTTCTCTCGAAAGAAGTGAGTGGGAGGAAAGTAGAACTTGACGAGGTAACTGTACCTACTCCATTATTGGGAAATCGTACATCACAGAAAACTGTTTCTGTGAGACCTACACCAATAAGAGAGGAAGTTAATGATAATGATCATGAAACTTTAGATCAAGATACTACTGTACCTCGTAGATCAACCAGAGTAAGATCCGCACCAGAGTGGTACGGTAATCCTGTTCTGGAAGTCATGCTACTAGATCATGATGAACCTACGAACTATGAAGAAGCGATGGTGAGCCCAGATTCCGCAAAGTGGCTTGAAGCCATGAAATCTGAGATGGGATCCATGTATGAGAACAAAGTATGGACTTTGGTTGACTTGCCCGATGATCGGCAAGCAATTGAGAATAAATGGATCTTTAAGAAAAAGACTGACGCTGATGGTAATGTTACTGTCTACAAAGCTCGACTTGTCGCAAAAGGTTTTCGACAAGTTCAAGGAGTTGACTACGATGAGACTTTCTCACCCGTAGCGATGCTTAAGTCTGTCAGAATCATGTTAGCAATTGCCGCATTTTATGATTATGAAATTTGGCAAATGGATGTAAAAACCGCATTCCTGAATGGATTTCTGGAAGAAGAGTTGTATATGATGCAACCTGAAGGTTTTGTCGATCCAAAGGAAGCTAACAAAGTGTGCAAACTCCAGCGATCCATTTATGGACTGGTGCAAGCATCTCAGAGTTGGAATAAACGCTTTGATAGTGTGATCAAGGCATTTGGATTTATACGGACTTTTGGAGAAGCCTGTATTTACAAGAAAGTGAGTGGGAGCTCTGTAGCATTTCTGATATTATATGTGGATGACATATTACTGATTGGAAATGATATAGAATTTCTGGATAGCATAAAGGGATACTTGAATAAAAGTTTTTCGATGAAAGACCTCGGGGAAGCTGCTTACATATTAGGCATAAAGATCTATAGAGATAGATCAAAACGCTTAATTGGACTTTCACAAAGCACATACCTTGACAAGATTTTGAAGAAGTTCAAAATGGATCAAGCAAAGAAAGGGTTCTTGCCTGTGTTACAAGGTGTGAAGTTGAGCCAGACTCAATGCCCGACCAATGCAGAAGATAGAGAGAAAATGAAAGATGTTCCCTATGCTTCAGCCATAGGCTCTATCATGTATGCAATGCTGTGTACCAGACCTGATGTGTGCCTTGCTATAAGTTTAGCAGGAAGGTACCAAAGTAATCCAGGAGTGGATCACTGGACAGCGGTCAAGAACATCCTGAAATACCTGAAAAGGACTAAGGATATGTTTCTCGTATATGGAGGTGACAAAGAACTCACCGTAAGAGGTTACGTTGATGCAAGCTTTGACACTGATCCGGACGATTCTAAATCGCAAACCGGATACGTGTTTACTTTAAACGATGGAGCTGTCAGTTGGTGCAGTTCTAAACAAAGCGTCGTAGCAGGATGTACATGTGAAGCGGAGTACATAGCTGCTTCGGAAGCAGCGAACGAAGGAGTCTGGATGAAGGAGTTCATATCCGATCTAGGTGTCATACCTAGTGCATCGGGTCCAATGAAAATCTTCTGTGACAATACTGGAGCAATTGCCTTGGCAAAGGAATCCAGATTTCACAAAAGAACCAAACACATCAAGAGACGCTTCAACTCCATCCGGGATTTAGTCCAGGTGGGAGACATAGAGATTTGCAAGATACATACGGATCTGAATGTTGCAGACCCATTGACTAAGCCTCTTCCACGAGCAAAACATGATCAGCACCAAGGCTCCATGGGTGTTAGAATCATTACTATGTAAACTAGATTATTGACTCTAGTGCAAGTGGGAGACTGAAGGAAATATGCCCTAGAGGCAATAATAAAGTTATTATTTATTTCCTTATATCATGATAAATGTTTATTATTCATGCTAGAATTGTATTAACCGGAAACATAATACATGTGTGAATACATAGACCAACAGAGTGTCACTAGTATGCCTCTACTAGACTAGCTCGTTAATCAAAGATGGTTATGTTTCCTAACCATGAACAAAGAGTTGTTATTTGATTAACGAGGTCACATCATTAGTTGAATGATCTGATTGACATGACCCATTCCATTAGCTTAGCACCCGATCGTTTAGTATGTTGCTATTGCTTTCTTCATGACTTATACATGTTCCTATAACTATGAGATTATGCAACTCCCGTTTACCGGAGGAACACTTTGGGTACTACCAAACGTCACAACGTAATTGGGTGATTATAAAGGAGTACTACAGGTGTCTCCAATGGTAGATGTTGGGTTGGCGTATTTCGAGATTAGGGTTTGTCACTCCGATTGTCGGAGAGGTATCTCTGGGCCCTCTCGGTAATACACATCACATAAGCCTTGCAAGCACTGCAACTAATATGTTAGTTGTGAGATGATGTATTACAGAACGAGTAAAGAGACTTGCCGGTAACGAGATTGAACTAGGTATTGGATATCGACGATCGAATCTCGGGCAAGTAACATACCGATGACAAAGGGAACAACGTATGTTGTTATGCGGTCTGACCGATAAAGATCTTCGTAGAATATGTAGGAGCCAATATGGGCATCCAGGTCCCGCTATTGGTTATTGACCGGAGACGTGTCTCGGTCATGTCTACATTGTTCTCGAACCGTAGGGTCCGCACGCTTAACGTTACGATGACAGTTATTATGAGTTTATGCATTTTGATGTACCGAAGGTTGTTCGGAGTCCCGGATGAGATCACGGACATGACGAGGAGTCTCGAAATGGTCGAGACGTAAAGATTGATATATTGGAAGCCTATGTTTGGGCACCGGAAGCGTTCCGGGTGAAATCGGGATTTTTCCGGATTACCGGGAGGGTTACCGGAACCCCCCGGGAGGCAAATGGGCCTATTGGGCCTTAGTGGAAAAGAGAGAAGAGGCAGCCCACAAGCCTAGCCGGCGCCCCCCCCCCTTCCCAAGTCCTAATAGGACTAGGAGAGGTGGGCCGGCCCCCTCTTTCTCCTTCCCCCCAAGAGTCCTAGTTGGAATAGGATTGGAGGGGAGGAGTCCTACTCAGGACTCCTCCCTGCGCCTCCCTCCTAGCCGGCCGAACCCCCTGCCCCTGGCCTTTATATACGGGGGCAGGGGGCACCCCAAGACACACAACTTGATCCTTGAGATCGTTCCTTAGCCGTGTGCGGTGCCCCCTGCCACCAAATTCCACCTCGATCATACCGTTACAGTGCTTAGGCGAAGCCCTGCGTCGGTAGTACATCAAGATCGTCACCACGCCGTCGTGCTGACGGAACTCTTCCTCGACGCTTTGCTGGATCGGAGCCCGAGGAACGTCATCGAGCTGAACGTGTGCTAAGAACTCGGAGGTGCCGGAGTAACGGTGCTTGGATCGGTCGGATCGGGAAGAAGACGTACGACTACTTCCTCTATGTTTTGTGATCGCTTCCGCAGTCGGTCTGCGTTGGTACGTAGACAACACTCTCTCCTCTCGTTGCTGTGCATCACCATGATCTTGCGTGTGCGTAGGAAAATTTTCGAAATTACTGCGTTCCCCAACACATTTATCTTCCAAGTCTTCCGCTGTTATCGAAGTTAGATGGCCTTAAGCCATATTTATTGTAATAAGTTATCTTTTGAGACATCGTTGTAATAAGTGTGTGATTGCCACTCTGCTATAAATCCTTCGAAGTACTGTGTGGTGTCAGCATTACTGATCCAGGGATGACACCGGAGCACAGAGATCAGACTGTTTGAGGTCTGGTCGCTACAGACATAATGTGTAATAACAGCCCATAATGCAATATATATCGATATAAAAGCATGATGCAAAATGAATGTATCAGGGGTCCACACGATGACCAGCATAGTCAGAGTCGGAATATCTAATGAGATCAAAAGCCGAGCCCTTGGGATACCATAATCCAAGTGTTGGTGTGTGAGCTATATATCGAAGAATATGCTTCACAACCTTATGGTGTGATTCCTTTGGTGTAGCTTAAAATCGGGCACACATGCAAACACTAAGCATAATATCTGGCCTATATGCATATAGATGCAATAAAGAGCCAATCATGGAGCGGTATACCTTTTGATCGAAGTCAATACCATTTTCATCAGTGCATAGATGGCCATTTGTGGGCATAGGGATTTTGATGCCTTTGCAATCTTGCATGTTGAATTTCCTAAACACATCCTTGATGTATTTCTCCTAAGATATGAAGATGTCGTTGTGTTGTTGACGAATTTGAAGACCTAAGACGAATTTCAATTCTTCCATCATAGGCATTTGATATTCCTCACTCATCATGTAGGCAAATTCGTCAGTGTAATGTTGGTTAGTACAGCCAAAGATAATATCATCAACATATATTTGGCACACGAATAATTCATCATCATAGGTTTTGGTGAAAAGAGTTGGGTCAAGTGAACCGGGCTTGAAGCCTTTCTTCATGAGAAATTCCTTCAAAGTATCATACCACGTCCGAGGGGCCTGCTTGAGGCCATAGAGGGCCTTATTGCGTCTGAAGACTTTGTCAGGGTGCTTTGGATCTTCAAAACCTAGGGGTTGAGCAACATATACTTCTTCCTCAAGCTTACCATTGAGGAATGCACTTTTCACATCCATTTGATATAAGATGATATTATGATGGTTAGCATAAGCAAGCAATATGCGAATAGCCTCAAGTCTAGCAACAGGTGCAAAAGTTTCATCGAAATCAATTCCTTCAACCTGTGTGTAGCCTTGAGCTACTAGCCGTGCCTTATTACTCACCACAAGGCCATTTTCATCTTGCTTGTTGCAGTAGATCCATTTGGTGTCGATGATATTGTGCTTGCGTCGGTCTGGTCGCTTGACAAGTTCCCAGACATTGTTGAGCTCGAATTTATGTAATTCCTCTTGCATTGCTTGAATCCACTCAGGCTCCAGAAATGCCTCATCTACTTTGGTGGGCTCTATGATAGAGACAAAAGCAAAGTTACCACAAAAATTAGACAAATGTGAAGCTTTTGAGCATGTGAGAGGACCTGGTGCTTTGATGTCGTTGATGATTCTCTCAATCTGCACTTCATTAGCAATGCGAGGATGAGCGGGTTGACGACGTTGAGTGGGCTCAGCTTTTTCTTTAGACCATTTTCCTTAGGTGCACCAGCATGATGTTCTTCATGTTTTGGAATGACTTCTTCGGCATATTCTTTGGTAGGAATGACATCCTCAGTAGCCTTGAACTTAATGGATTCCTTAGGTGATATTTCATCTAGCACAGGAGGTAGGTGCTCTCTTTGCGAGCCGTTAGTCTCATCGAACCACACATCTACAGTTTCAACCTTGTGGTGATAGGTGTTGAAGACTTTGTAGGTGTGTGAGTCCTTTCCGTAATCAAGCATTAAACCATCATGTGCTTTCGGTGAAAATTTAGAATTGTGATGAGGATCTCTAATCCAACATTTAGCACCAAAGACTTTGAAATAACTCACACTGGGTTTCTTGTCAGTGAGGAGTTCGTATGAGGTCTTTTTGAAGAATTTGTGAAGATATACCTTGTTGATGATGTGGCATGCAGTATCAATTGCCTCATGCCAGAAGCGAGGAGGCGTCTTATATTCATGAAGCATAGTGCAAGCCATCTCAACAAGAGTCCTGTTCTTGCACTCCACGGTGCCATTCTGCTAAGGAATATAGGGAGTAGATAACTTATGAGTAATACCAAGTTCATCAAGATAGTCATCAAGACCAGTATACTTGAACGCGGCCCCATTGTCACTTCTGATGTGCTTAATCTTCACACCAAAGTTGGTTGAAGCCCCCGAGGAAAATCGTTTGAAGACTTCCTGCACTTCAATTTTGTAAGTGATGATATGCACCCATGTGTAACGAGAATAGTCATCAACAATGTCAAAGCCATATAAAGATGCAGCATTAGTGAATGGGGCATAATGAGTAGGGCCAAAGAGATCCATGTGAAGCAATTCAAATGGACGAGTGGTAGTCATGATGGTCTTTGAGGGATGCTTGGCCTTGGTCATCTTTCCAGCTTCACAAGCTCCACACAGATGATCCTTGGGGAATTTGAAACCCTCGATGCCAATGACATGCTTCTTCTTCATGGGCGTGTGCAAGTTACTCATGCCATGACCAAGCCGTTGATGCCATAGCCAGCCTTCTGAAGCTTTTGCAAGTAGACATGTAGTAGTTTGTGGTCCTCTAGAGAAATCAACAATATACAAGTCTCCTCTCCTAAAGCCTTTGAAGACTTTGGAATTTCTAGCTTCCATGATCACAACACAACGATACTTTCTAAAGACAACAACCATATCAAGATCACAAAGCATTGATATAGACATAGACATGAGGTTGAATCCTAAGGACTCGATAAGCATGACTTTGTCCATGTGTCGATCCTTTGAGATCGCAACCTTACCTAGACCCAATACCTTGCTTTTGCCTTTGTCAGTATAGGTGATATGCTTCAGATGAGATGGAGATAAAGCAGTGTCCATCAATAAGTTCCTCTCACCAGTCATGTGATTTGTACATCCATTGTCGAGGACCCACTCAGTGGCTTTGGGTTGATCATCCTACAAATGAATTATTGCATCTTAGAAAGTCATATACTTCAGTAGTGAAGAATATGACATCAAATTCATTAGATCAATTTCATTAGGCAATAGAACAGATATAGCAGTATAAGGACGTGAGAAATGAAAATTCATTTCTTCATGATTAGCTTGCATCCTTTCAAGCATATTCAGGTCTCCAGCAAATTCTTCAGACGTTTCAGTTTGTCTGGAGACCTCACCGTGCATAAGAGATTAGTTTTTTTTCTTCACCACCCACATCTGGAGGGGTGGCAAAGAGTTCATCATTCTACGAGCTCCATAAGAGAAAGGTGGCATAGAAGCCAGTCCACTTCGTTTCACAGAAGAGGGGTTAGAGTAAGCATATGAATAAGCAGAGAAATTCTTCGAGGACTTATGAACATAATGATTTGAAGAATAATGCACATATTCATAACCCTTAGATCTTCCCTGCGAAACAAAAGTGTTAGCACGGTGATGTTCATATGAGGATCTGGACCCATATGAAGAATTTGGTCCATATGAGGACTTGGATCCATATGAAGAATTTGATCTGGGGTTCCTATTCTTCACAGGTGGTGTCATGATGACATTCACCTAAAGACTTTCAACACACCTTTTGGGCACCCAGATTTTCTTCATAGGGGGACCGTTCCTATAGTTAGTGCCAACATATCTAGCAAATACTTCACCATTTTGATTTTTGAACAGTTTATAGTTGGAGTCAAATGACTCATCAGAAGAATATGGAGATTCACAGGTAAAGCCAGATAAAGTGGATGGATCTACGTGAGGTCCCTTTGCAGCAACCCATGAGGTTTTGGGATACTTCTTAGGTTTCCAGTAGGTCCCATTAGCCTTGAGTTTCCTCTCAAAGGCAATACCCTCTTTCCTAGGGTTCCTGTTAAGGATCTGCTTTTTAAGCACATCACAAAGAGTCTTATGCCCTTTGAGGCTTTTGAACATGCCTATCACATACAATTCCTTCAACCCTGCATGGTCAGTGACACTAGTAGCATCCTCAGATGAGGAATTTGTGATAGCGGAGACAGTTTAAGAATTTGTAGCAATAGAAGCATTTGAACTTTCAGGTGAAGAATTAGCAGATTCACGTTCAATGTATTTCAAACATGGTGGAATGAATTCAACCTGAGCGAACTGATCTGTTGAGCAAGCAATGAATCATGTTCCTTCTGAAGATCTTCATAACTCACCCTTAGCTGCTCAAGATCTTACTTTCTTTGAAGAAATTCATAAGAAAGCTTCTCATGATCAGATAAGAGAGTGTTATGATGGCTTTGAAGGTTGTCAAACTTAGTCTGAAGTCTCTGAAGATTATCAGTTAGAGTTTGAGTTCGATCCATTTCTTCACCCAATAGGTCATCGCTTTTGTCTAGCATATTTTGAACCTTTTCAAAAGCCTTTTGTTGTTTCACAGCAATCTTAGCAAGTTTAGAGTAGCTAGGCTTGAGATTTTCATGAGATTCATCCTCACTTGATTCAGAGGAGGGGTATTCGAGTACCTTTGCACCTTTTGCCATGAAGCAATAGGTGGGAGCGTAGTCATCATCGTCATTGTCAGCAGTGTTGGCGAAGTCATTTTCCTCAGAGTTGAAGATGGATTTGCTGACAAAAGCAGTAGTGAGGGCTAGGCTCGCCACACTAGAGTCTGACTCCTGAGATGCCTCCTCTTCCTCATTTTCCTTAGATTCATCTTCAGAGTCCATTTCCTTGCCAATGAATGCCCGAGCCTTTCTGGAGCTGCTCTTCTTGTGAAATGAAGACTTTGAAGATTTTGATGATGAGGACTTTGAAGATTTCTCCTTCTTCTTTGAGTCATCAGAATTGTAATCCTTGTATTTCTTCTTCTTTGATTCCTTCTCCCATTGAGGACAATTAGTGATGTAGTGACGGGGCTTCTTGCATTTGTGGCAAGTTCTGTTCTTGTAGTCACGGGATGAGGAATCTGATCTCATGTCATCACTTCTTGAGGATTTACCAAAGCGACCACGTCTTGAGAACTTTTGGAATTTCCTTACGAGCATTGCTAGCTCCTGGCTCGGTTCTTCAGGATCACCCAGGCTGCTACCAGAATCCTCACCTTCAGATTCAGAGATAGCCTTGGCCTTTAGTGCACGTGATCTGCCACAGCTCGGTCCATAGAGATCTCCCTTCTCAGCAAGTTGGAACTCATGAGTGTTTAGCCTCTAGAGGATATCAGCAGGGTCGAGTGACTTGTAGCCTCCATGTTCTTGTTGAAGGAAATATGCCCTAGAGGCAATAATAAAGTTATTATTTATTTCCTTATATCATGATAAATGTTTATTATTCATGCTAGAATTGTATTAACCGGAAACATAATACATGTGTGAATACATAGACAAACTTAGTGTCACTAGTATGCCTCTACTTGACTAGCTCATTAATCAAAGATGGTTACATTTCCTAACCATGAACAAGGTCTTGTTATTTGATTAACGAGGTCACATCATTAGTTGAATTATCTGATTGACATGACCCATTTCATTAGCTTAGCACCCGATCGTTTAGTATGTTGCTGTTGCTATTCTTCATGACTTATACATGTTCCTATGACTATGAGATTATGCAACTCCCGTTTACCGGAGGAACACTTTGGGTACTACCAAACGTCACAACGTAACTGGGTGATTATAAAGGAGTACTATAGGTGTCTCCAAAGGTAGATGTTGGGTTGGCGTATTTCGAGATTAGGATTTGTCACTCCGATTGTCGGAGAGGTATCTCTGGGCCCTCTCGGTAATACACATCACATAAGCCTTGCAAGCATTGTGACTAATGAGTTAGTTGCGAGATGATGTATTACAGAACGAGTAAAGAGACTTGCCAGTAACGAGATTGAACTAGGTATTGGATACCGACGATCGAATCTCGGGCAAGTAACATACCGATGACAAAGGGAACAACGTATGTTGTTATGCGGTCTGGCCGATAAAGATCTTCGTAGAATATGTAGGAGCCAATATGGGCATCCAGGTCCCGCTATTGGTTATTGACCAGAGATGTGTCTCAGTCATGTCTACATTGTTCTCGAACCGTAGGGTCCGCACGCTTAACGTTACGATGACAGTTATTATGAGTTTATGCATTTTGATGTACCGAAGTTAGTTCGGAGTCCCGGATGTGATCACGGACATGACGAGGAGTCTCGAAATGGTCGAGACATAAAGATTGATATATTGGATGACTATATTCGCACAACGGAAGTGTTCCGGGTGATTTCGGAGAAAACCGGAGAGCCGGAGGGTTACCGGAACCCTACCGGGAGAAGTAATGGGCCTTATGGGCTTTAGTGGAGAGAGAGAAAGGCTGCCAGAGGTGGGCCGTGCGCCACCTCCTCCCTGGTCCGAATTGGACTAGGGGAGGGGGGCGGCGCCCCCCCTTTTCCTTCTCCCACTCCACCTCTTTCCCCCTCCTAGTAGGAGTCCTACTCCTACTAGGAGGAGGACTCCTCCTTGGCGCGCCACACCTGGCCGGCCGGCCTCCTCCCCTTGCTCCTTTATATACGGGGGCAGGGGGCACCCCAAGACACACAAGTTGATCCACGTGATCGTTCCTTAGCCGTGTGCGGTGCCCCCTGCCACCATATTCCACCTTGATCATATCGTTGTAGTGCTTAGGCGAAGCCCTGCGTCGGTAGAACATCAAGATCGTCATCACGCCGTCGTGTTGACGGAACTCCTCCCTGAAGCTTTGCTGGATCGGAGCCCGGGGAACGTCATCGAGCTGTACGTGTGCTAAGAACTCGGAGGTGCCGGAGTAACGGTGCTTGGATCAGTCGGATCGGGAAGAAGACGTACGACTACTTCCTCTACGTTGTTTCAACGCTTCCGTTGTGATCTACAAGGGTACATAGATCAGACTGTCCCCCTCGTTGCTATGCATCACCATGATCTTTCGTGTGCGTAGGAAAATTTTGAAATTACTACGTTCCCCAACAGTGGCATCCGAGCCTAGGTTTTATGGTTTGATGTTATATGCACGAGTAGAACACAAGTGAGTTGTGGGCGATACAAGTCATACTGCCTACCAGCATGTCATACTTTGGTTCAGCGGTATTGTTGGACGAGACGACCCGGACCAACCTTACGCGTACGCTTACGCGAGACCGGTTCCCTCGACGTGCTTTGCACATAGATGGCTTGCGGGCGACTGTCTCTCCAACTTTAGTTGAACCGAGTATGGCTACGCCCGGTCCTTGAGAAGGTTAAAACGGAGTCTATTTGACAAACTATCGTTGTGGTTTTGATGCGTAGGTGAGATTGGTTCTTGCTTAAAGCCCGTAGCAGCCACGTAAAACTTGCAACAACAAAGTAGAGGACGTCTAACTTGTTTTTGCAGGGCATGTTGTGATGTGATATGGTCAAGACATGATGCTAAATTTTATTGTATGAGATGATCATGTTTTGTAACTGAGTTATCGGCAACTGGCAGGAGCCATATGGTTGTCGCTTTATTGTATGCAATGCAATCGCAATGTAATGCTTTACTTTATCACTAAACGGTAGTGATAGTCGTGGAAGCATAAGATTGGCGAGACGACAACGATGCTACGATGGAGATCAAGGTGTCGCGCCGGTGACGATGGTGATCATGATGGTGCTTCGGAGATGGAGATCACAAGCACAAGATGATGATGGCCATATCATATCACTTATATTGATTGCATGTGATGTTTATCTTTTTATGCATCTTATCTTGCTTTGATTTACGGTAGCATTATAAGATGATCTCTCACTAAATTATCAAGAAGTGTTCTCCCTGAGTATGCACCATTGCGAAAGTTCTTCGTGCTGAGACACCACGTGATGATCGGGTGTGATAGGCTCTACGTTCAAATACAACGGGTGCAAAACAGTTGCACACGCGGAATACTTAGGTTATACTTGACGAGCCAAGCATATACAGATATGACCTCGGAACACGGAGACCGAAAGGTCGAGCGTGAATCATATAGTAGATATGATCAACATAATGATGTTCACCGATGAAACTACTCCATCTCACGTGATGATCGGACATGGTTTAGTTGATTTGGATCACGTGATCACTTAGAAGATTAGAGGGATGTCTATCTAAGTGGGAGTTCTTAAGTAATATGATTAATTGAACTTAAATTTATCATGAACTTAGTACATGATAGCATCTTGCTTGTTTATGTTGATTGTAGATAGATGGCTCGTGCTGTTGTTCCGTTGAATTTTAATGCGTTCCTTGAGAAAGCAAAGTTGAAAGATGATGGTAGCAATTACACGGACTGCGTCCGTAACTTGAGGATTATCCTCATTGCTGCACAGAAGAATTACGTCCTAGAAGCACCGCTGGGTGCCAGGCCTGCTGCTGGAGCAACACCAGATGTTATGAACGTCTGGCAGAGCAAAGCTGATGACTACTCGATAGTTCAGTGTGCCATGCTTTATGGCTTAGAATCGGGACTTCAACGACGTTTTGAACGTCATGGAGCATATGAGATGTTTCAGGAGTTGAAGTTAATATTTCAAGCAAATGTCCGAATTGAGAGATATGAAGTCTCCAATAAGTTCTATAGCTGCAAGATGGAAGAGAACAGTTCTGTCAGTGAGCATATACTCAAAATGTCTGGGTATAATAATCACTTGATTCAATTGGGAGTTAATCTTCCAGATGATTGCGTCATTGACAGAATTCTCCAATCACTGCCACCAAGCTACAAGAGCTTCGTGATGAACTATAATATGCAAGGGATGAACAAGACTATTCCCGAGCTCTTCGCAATGCTGAAAGCTGCGGAGGTAGAAATCAAAAAGGAGCATCAAGTGTTGATTGTTAACAAAACCACTAGTTTCAAGAAAAAGGGCAAAGGGAAGAAGAAGGGGAACTTCAAGAAGAACGGCAAGCAAGTTGCTGCTCAGGAGAAGAAACCCAAGTCTGGACCTAAGCCTGAAACTGAGTGCTTCTACTGCAAGCAGACTGGTCACTGGAATGGAACTGCCCCAAGTATTTGGCGGATAAGAAGGATGGCAAGGTGAACAAAGGTATACATGTTATTGATGTGTACCTTACTAATGCTCGCAGTAGCACCTGGGTATTTGATACTAGTTCTGTTGCTAATATTTGCAACTCGAAACAGGGACTACGGATTAAGCGAAGATTGGCTAAGGGCGAGGTGACGATGCGCGTGGGAAACGGTTCCAAAGTCGATGTGATCGCGGTCGGCACGCTACCTCTACATCTACCTTCGGGATTAATATTAGACCTAAATAATTGTTATTTGGTGCTAGCGTTGAGCATGAACATTATATCTAGATCTTGTTTAATGCGAGACGGTTATTCATTTAAATCAGAGAATAATGGTTGTTCTATTTATATGAGTAATATCTTTTATGGTCATGCACCCTTGAAGAGTGGTCTATTCTTGTTGAATCTCGATAGTAGTGATACACATATTCATAATGTAGAAACCAAAAGATGCAGAGTTGATAATGATAATGCAACTTATTTGTGGCACTGCCGTTTAGGTCATATCGGTGTAAAGCGCATGAAGAAACTCCATACTGATGGACTTTTGGAACCACTTGATTATGAATCATTTGGTACTTGCGAACCGTGCCTCATGGGCAAGATGACTAAAACACCGTTCTCCGGTACTATGGAGAGAGCAACAAATTTGTTAGAAGTCATACATACAGATGTATGTGGTCCGATGAATATTGAGGCTCGTGGCGGATATCGTTATTTTCTCACCTTCACAGATGATTTAAGCAGATATGGGTATATCTACTTAATGAAACATAAGTCTGAAACATTTGAAAAGTTCAAAGAATTTTAGAGTGAAGTTGAAAATCATCGTAACAAGAAAATAAAGTTTCTATGATCTGATCGTGGAGGAGAATATTTGAGTTACGAGTTTGGTGTACATTTGAAAAATTGTGGAATAGTTTCGCAACTCACGCCACCCGGAACACCACAGCGTAATGGTGTGTCCGAACATCGTAATCGTACTTTACTAGATATGGTGCGATCTATCATGTCTCTTACTGATTTACCGCTATCATTTTGGGGATACGCTCTAGAGACGGCCGCATTCACGTTAAATAGGGCACCATCAAAATCCGTTGAGACGACGCCTTATGAACTATGGTTTGGCAAGAAACCAAAGTTGTCGTTTCTGAAAGTTTGGGGCTGCGATGCTTATGTGAAAAAGCTTCAACCTGATAAGCTTGAACCCAAATCGGAGAAATGTGTCTTCATAGGATATCCAAAGGAAACTATTGGATACACCTTCTATCACAGATCCGAAGGCAAGACTTTTGTTGCTAAATTCGGAAACTTTCTTGAGAAGGAGTTTCTCTCGAAAGAAGTGAGTGGGAGGAAAGTAGAACTTGACGAGGTAACTGTACCCGCTCCCTTATTGGAAAGTAGTACATTACAGAAAATTGTTTCTGCAACACCTACACCAATAAGTGAGGAAGCTAATGATAATGATCATGAAACTTCAGAACAAGATACTACTGAACCTCGTAGATCAACCAGAGCAAGATCCGCGCCAGAGTGGTACGGTAATCCAGTTCTGGAAGTCATGCTGCTAGATCATGATGAACCTACGAACTATGAAGAAGCGATGGTGAGCCCAGATTCCGCAAAGTGGCTTGAAGCCATGAAATCTGAGATGGGATCCATGTATGAGAACAAAGTATGGACTTTGGTTGACTTGCCCGATGGTCGGCAAGCAATTGAGAATAAATGGATCTTCAGGAAAAAGACTGACGCTGATGGTAATGTTACTGTCTATAAAGCTCGACTTGTTGCAAAAGGTTTTCGACAAGTTCAAGGGGTTGACTACGATGAGACCTTCTCACCCGTAGCGATGCTTAAGTCTGTCCGAATCATGTTAGCAATTGCCGCATTTAATGATTATGAAATATGGCAGATGGATGTCAAAACTGCATTCCTGAATGGATTTCTGGAAGAAGAGTTGTATATGATGCAACCGAAAGGTTTTGTCGATCCAAAGGGAGCTAACAAAGTGTGCAAGCTCCAGCGATCCATTTATGGACTGGTGCAAGCATCTCGGAGTTGGAATAAACGCTTTGATAGTGTGATCAAAGAATTTGGTTTTATACAGACTTTTGGAGAAGCCTGTATTTACAAGAAAGTGAGTGGGAGCTCTGTAGCATTTCTGATATTATATGTGGATGACATATTGCTGATTGGAAATGATATAGAATTTCTAGATAGCATAAAGGGATACTTGAATAAGAGTTTTTCAATGAAAGACCTCGGTGAAGCTGCTTACATATTGGGCATTAAGATCTATAGAGATAGATCGAGACGCTTAATTGGACTTTCACAAAGCACATACCTTGAATTTTTTTTGAAAAAGTTCAAAATGGATCAAGCAAAGAAAGGGTTCTTGCCTGTGTTACAAGGTGTGAAGTTGAGTCAGACTCAATGCCCGACCACTGCAGAAGATAGAGAGAAAATGAAAGATGTTCCCTATGCTTCAGCCATAGGCTCTATCATGTATGCAATGCTATGTACCATACTTGATGTGTGCCTTGCTATAAGTTTAGCAGGGAGGTACCAAAGTAATCCAGGAATGGATCACTGGACAGCGGTCAAGAACATCCTGAAATACCTGAAAAGGACTAAGGATATGTTTCTCATATATGGAGGTGACAAAGAGCTCACCGTAAGAGGTTATGTTGATGCAAGCTTTGACACTGATCCGAACGATTCTAAATCACAGACCGGATACGTGTTTACATTAAACGGTGGAGCTGTCAGTTGGTGCAGTTCTAAACAAAGCGTCGTAGCGGGATCTACATGTGAAGCGGAGTACATAGCTACTTCGGAAGCAGCGAACGAAGGAGTCTGGATGAAGGAGTTCATATCCGATCTAGGTGTCATACCTAATGCATCGGGTCCAATGAAAATCTTTTGTGACAATACTGGTGCAATTGCCTTGGCAAAGGAATCCAGATTTCACAAGAGGACCAAGCACATCAAGAGACGCTTCAATTCCATCCGGGATCTAGTCCAGGTGGGAGACATAGAGATTTGCAAGATACATACGGATCTGAATGTTGCAGACCCGTTGACTAAGCCTCTTCCACGAGCAAAACATGATCAGCACCAAGGCTCCATGGGTGTTAGAATCATTACTATGTAATCTAGATTATTGACTCTAGTGCAAGTGGGAGACTGAAGGAAATATGCCCTAGAGGCAATAATAAAGTTATTATTTATTTCCTTATATCATGATAAATGTTTATTATTCATGCTAGAATTGTATTAACCAGAAACATAATACATGTGTGAATACATAGACAAACTTAGTGTCACTAGTATGCCTCTAGTTGACTAGCTCGTTAATCAAAGATGGTTACGTTTCCTAACCATGAACAAGGTCTTGTTATTTGATTAACGAGGTCACATCATTAGTTGAATGATCTGATTGACATGACCCATTTCATTAGCTTAGCACCCGATCGTTTAGTATGTTGCTGTTGCTATTCTTCATGACTTATACATGTTCCTATGACTATGAGATTATGCAACTCCCATTTACCGGAGGAACACTTTGGGTACTACCAAACGTCACAACGTAACTGGGTGATTATAAAGGAGTACTACAGGTGTCTCCAAAGGTAGATGTTGGGTTGGCGTATTTCGAGATTAGGATTTGTCACTCCGATTATCGGAGAGGTATCTCTAGGCCCTCTCGGTAATACACATCACATAAGCCTTGCAAGCATTGTGACTAATGAGTTAGTCGCGAGATGATGTATTACGGAACGAGTAAAGAGACTTGCCAGTAACGAGATTGAACTAGGTATTGGATACCGACGATCGAATCTCGGGCAAGTAACATACCGATGACAAAGGGAACAACGTATGTTGTTATGCGGTCTGACCGATAAAGATCTTCGTAGAATATGTAGGAGCCAATATGGGCATCCAGGTCCCGCTATTGATTATTGACCGGAGATGTGTCTCAGTCATGTCTACATTGTTCTCGAACTGTAGGGTCCGCACGCTTAACGGTACGATGAAAGTTATTATGAGTTTATGCATTTTGATGTACCAAAGTTAGTTCGGAGTCCCGGATGTGATCACGGACATGACGAGGAGTCTCGAAATGGTCGAGACATAAAGACTGATATATTGGATGACTATATTCGGACACCAGAAGTGTTCCGGGTGATTTCGGAGAAAACCAGAGAGCCGGAGGGTTACCGGAACCCTACCGGGAGAAGTAATGGGCCTTATGGGCTTTAGTGGAGAGAGAGAAGGGCTGCCAGAGGTGGGCCGCATGCCACCTCCTCCCTGGTCCGAATTGGACTAGGGGAGGGGGGCGGCGCCCCCCCTTTTCCTTCTCCGACTCCACCTACTCCTACTAGGAGGAGGACTCCTCCTTGGCGCGCCACACCTGGCCGGCCGGCCTCCTCCCCTTGCTCCTTTATATACGGGGGCAGGGGGCACCCCAAGACACACAAGTTGATCCACGTGATCGTTCCTTAGCCGTGTGCGGTGCCCCCTGCCACCATATTCCACCTCGATCATATCGTTGTAGTGCTTAGGCGAAGCCCTGCGTCGGTAGAACATCAAGATCGTCATCACGCCGTCGTGTTAACGGAACTCCTCCCCAAAGCTTTGCTGGATCGGAGCCTGGGGATCGTCATCGAGCTGTACGTGTGCTAAGAACTCGGAGGTGCCGGAGTAACGGTGCTTGGATCGGTCGGATCGGGAAGAAGACGTACGACTACTTCCTCTACGTTGTTTCAACGCTTCCGTTGCGATCTACAAGGGTACGTAGATCAGACTCTCCCCCTCGTTGCTATGCATCACCATGATCTTGCGTGTGCGTAGGAAAATTTTGAAATTACTACGTTCCCCAACACTTGTATCATCAGTGCCAGAGTGTCAAATGAGGAATCAAGCGATCTCAGTAATTTCTTCACCACCTCATGGTCGGTGATGTCAGTGGCACCAAGTGCTTGAAGCTCATTTGAAATGTCAGTGAGGCGATCGAAGGTTTGCTGAACATTTTCATTGTCGAGTCTTTTGAAGCGATTGAAGAGATTGTGAAGAATGTCAACTCGAGAGTCACACTGTGTTGAGACTCCTTCGTTAACCTTGGATAGCCTATCCCAGATAAGCTTAGCTGTCTCCAAAGCAGTCACTCTGCCATACTACCCTTTGCTCACATGGCCACATATGATGTTCTTCTCTTGAGAGTTGAGTTGCTTGAATCTCTTCACATCAGCAGCGTTGATGGTAGGAGTGACAAAGGGAATGCCATTTTCCACAACGTACCAGAGGTTGTTGTCAATTGCCTCAAGATGCATTCGCATCTTGTTCTTCCAGTAGGGGTAGTCCGTCCCATCGAAGGTAGGACACCCAGCAGAGACCTTGATGATACCTGCAGTCGACATAACTAAAATTCCAGGCGGTGAAACCAAAATCACACAGAACAAGGGAGTACCCTGCTCTGATACCAATTGAAAGTGTGTTATATCGACTAGAGGGGGTGAATAGGCGATTTTTACAAATTCGTCACTGAGGAATTTCAGGGTGAGGAAATTCCTAAGCAAAGAACTACTTAGCAGCGGAATAAGTACTCATATGCACGCATAACAGAGTAGTGGCACAGTCATCATGATGAAATGAAAACAAGCACAGAGTGCAAGTAGCATAAACACGGGATAAGCAGGCTGAAGATAAACTAACTGAAGAAATAGGATTGAGGAAATTGAGAAAGTCTTTAGTCAAAGTCTTCAAACAGTAACGATCAAGTACTTTTACACAGAAATGAGGAAATGAAGGAGTGGAGGAAATAGAACCGGTAGCTTGGTGAAGATGGTGATTTGGTGGACCAGTTCCAACTATTGTGACAGTCGTACGTCTGGTTGGAGCGGCTAGGTATTTAAACCTGAGGACATACAGTCCCGGACACACATTCCTCACCGTATTCTCCTTGAGGTAAGGTCACACAGACCTCGCCCGATCACTCATGGTAAGTCTTCAGGTGACTTCCAAACCTTCACAGACTCGGTCACTCGGCGATCAACAATTTCCTATTGAATGCTGATGTAGGGTGGAAACCCTAGGGGCCGATCTTTCACAAAAGGGGAAACACGAGGGGAAATCACAAAGGGGCACAAAGAGAAACACCCAAACCAACAAGATTAAGTCACACATGTGCTAGATCCTGGAAACACGAGAGGAGATACAAGGTCCAAAGTCAACAAAGGACGATACAAGAGGTAACTGGTTCTTCTCCGTGAGGAGGTCTTGATGGTCTTCTCCGTGAGGAGGTCTTGAATCCAATGTGGATCTTCTTCGTAGAGGGGCCGTGGTCTCTCTCGTGGAGTAGATCCGATGTGGATGAGCGAGGCTCTATCTCTAGTATGAGCTATCACAACGCTAACCCTAACTAGGAGGAGGTGGAGGAGTATATATAGTCTAGGTCCATGAAGGGGTAAGTGGGGAATACATGGGACTAGGCCTGATACTCTATGGACAGACAGGCACCGGTCGTCCGATGGGTACCGAACGTCCAGTGGCACGCGAGGGTCCGGTTTTCCGGTACTTGTCGGACATCTGGCGTTTTGGCTCGGGATAGCTGGCACCGGGTTTCCGGAAGTGGTCGGTCGTTCGGTCGCCGGTTGTCCGGGGGCGTCGGACGTCCGCTCATTTGGCTTGGGCTTCAGGCTTCGGATTTCTGGAGACGTTCGGACGTCCGGTCATTGGAGGAGGGTCAGACGTCCGGTAAGGACTGGTCGTCCGACGGCTGTAGCCTTCGGGCAGCTCCTTCTCTTGTTCCTCGCGCTTGGTGTCCTCACCGTCTTGTCCATTGTCTTCCTCTTGGTTCCTGGTCATGCATAGCACACATGTTTGAGGTAGTAGCCATGTCTCGCATGTGGAAAGTGACGATTTGGAGAGGAGCGAGTTCACCTTGTGTCCGATGGCGTATGTCCATGGTCTCGTCGTATGTCCCCTTGGGGCTTGGAGGGTAGTAGAAGTGTACATGGGGATGAATGTGGGATGCTCTGCATAATCTCCCCCCCCTTGGGAAAGATCCGACCTCGGATCGTGATCCTCATCACCATGGAAACGGTTGTCGTGGACGGACTTGTAGTTGGACGGAGTTGAAGGCATGGCGCAATCCAAGTACTCCAAGGTGTCTCCGGTATGTAGTACATGCAAAATGAGCAAACACAAAGTACACTTGGAAATACAATGGTTAGCGCACACAAAGTGTCCATCATAGAAGAATGAGTCTGTTCGGTAAGATTGTTCGTGACAAAGCGCATGAAGCTTATGAAGATGATATAGAATGATATGCAAAGCATTCATGGGAGCAAAAGCATTCATTGTACACACAAATGTATTGTGAATATGATCAATGCAACCATGGTGCAAAATGATGTCATAATGGGATGGTTTATCAAAAGCATGAACATGGTAATGGGTGCTCAAAATTTGTATGTGATCATGCAATTGATAATGGGCAATATGATCATGATGTATGAATATGCCATCAAGGTAGATCACAACAAATTTGCTAAGAAAATTCACAAGCTCATATATCATGGATGACATGGGGATACAAGATGCAACAAGGCAATCATAATGTGAGTCAATCCATGCATAAGATGCAAATTTGTCATGTGTATGATATGTCCATCGAGCATGACATGTGTGAGCACAATCAACAAATATGGAGGTGTTGGTGTACCAATGCTTGATGTCGTGGCATGAGTGGAGGTTCGAAGGTGCATCCAATAAGTCCGAGCGCTCCTCAACTTGAAGGTCCATAGAGCCAATCTCCCATGTCGCTCCTCCGTTCGCGAGATGTATCATGTAGACAACAAGAAGGAGACAACAATGAAAGAGTGACCCATCCAATATGCGTAATTCAGGATGGATCAAAGGGAAGGAGTTCACCTTTAGGATATTCTCGCAAATGTTGGTGTTGCACATCGTGTATGCATTCACATAACCAAATTGTCGCATAACGGCACCGCCTTGTGAATCTTCCAAAATGAAAGAACATGAAAACCACTTGGAAAAACAAATGAGGTTAGCGGAAGTGCAAAACCTATCATTCGTATGGTAAGATACCCAACAAGTGTATGCATCATGCTCATCATAACAAATGATGAGGGAGCATTTCATAGTATGGAGGCATATGATGCGAGAACAACCAAATACAATAGGCGCATTCAACCAAGCATGCATCACAAGTAAAGTGTCCAAGTATCCAAGATCAATAATCATAGATGCAACAATTGGAGGCAAGCGACAATGAACAAGATGTATCATGTGAGAGGCATGAATATATATATGTCATCAACCCAAGAAAGCGAGTAAGAATGGAACATGGGTGATGCGACAAAGCAAGCAATCTTAGTGATCAAGTCAAGCAAGCTAGTAGTCGAAGATGCAACGTACTAGAAGTGTAGGATCGAAAGTATGTCTAGAGGGGGGTGATTAGACTACTTGAACAAATAAAAATATAGCCTTTTCCCAATTTTAGTTCTTGGCAGATTTTAGCAACTTAGCACAAACAAGTAATCAACCTACACATGCAATTCTAAGAGTATAGTAGCACAATGTAAAAAGATTGCATATGAGGGTAAAGGGAGGAGTTTGATGGAGCAAACACAATGTTGACACGGAGATTTTTGGCGTGGTTCCGATAGGTGGTGCTATCGTACATCCACGTTGATGGAGACTTCAACCCACGAAGGGTAACGGTTGCGCGAGTCCACGAAGGGCTCCACCCACGAAGGTTCCACGAAGAAGCAACCTTGTCTATCCCACCATGGTCGTCGCCCACAAAGGACTTGCCCCACTAGGGTAGATCTTCACGAAGTAGGCGATCTCCTTGCCCTTACAAACTCCTTCGTTCAACTCCACAATCTTGTCGGAGGCTCCCAAGTGACACCTAGCCAATCTAGGAGACACCACTCTCCAAGAAGTAACAAACGGCGTGTTGATGATGAACTCCTTTGATGTAGGGTAGAACCCTAATCGCCCGATCTTTCACGAAAGGAGCGGATCCCGCGAAGAACACGAGGAACATGTCACACCCTGATTTTCATGCCACAACACTTAAGCTAATAAATCATGATAAAATGTGGTTTGACAAAAACTTTTTAGTGTTTTGGACCTTGCCTTGATTGGATTTTTGTCTGTTGTTTGCAAGTGCTCTAAAAATCAAATAAATCCTCCAACTCCTATACTTCATCTCCTTGCTCCAAACTCTTGAACCAATGATCATGCCATGTGTATAGGACATAAAAATAATTTCTTACAAAAATAATTTGGCCAAATAGTATTTTCCAAAAAATTAGTTTTCCAAAAACCCCTGAATTGAGGTTTGCACTGCAAGTACTTAATTAAGGGCAGTAAAAATATTTCTAAAAATATTCTTGACTCCTATTAGATATAGGATACCCAGAAACCACAAAAATATAATTTTAAATGTTATTTTCCTATTTTATTTAAAGGCTTTTTCTTAAGGCCAGAAATGGTCTTTAATAGGTTAAAATTATTTTAAAGCTTTAAAAATATTTGAGAAAAAATAGGGAGACTCAATGGACATATATTTTCCATATATGTGAGTTTCAACACATGGTCATGATCAAAATATTGGACAAAACCTCCCAAAACCATTTCTACTCATTTCAAGGATTTGAAATATTTCTACAGGAAATATTTTCATACAAATCCAAGAAAATTCTAACATGTCACATATGACATTTTTGATGATCTTGCCAAGTACCATGTCATGGAGAATAGTATAACCCCATGAAACCCTCTCAAAACCACTTCTATCCTTTTTCAAGTTTGAACATTTTTGCACTGTCAAACATGTCCAAATGCTCTCAAACTTGGTGCACATGCTCAAATGGTGTAATAATGCATCTAGACCAAATGGGACAAGTTGGAGAGAATGTTATCTTGATCAAAGTACCCCAAAACCCTTTCTGTCCAGAACCAAATTTGAACAACTCTACATTGCCAAGTGTGTCCTTTTGATCTAAACTTTTGTGGACATGTTCAAATCCTCAAATGATGACACTACACCAAGTGGTGCATCAAGGAGAATAGATTTGCACGACTAAATCTTGGTAAAGCCATTTCTGCTGATTTCTAGGGTTTACAAAAGTTGCATTGGCAACTTTCTCAAATGGACTCAAACTTGGTGGTCAACCTCAATTACGTGTGACACTTGATCCTGTTAATTCTCATGTCAAATGGAGTTCATTTGCTTAACCAAACAAGCATCAAACACCTTCTGCCATTTTACTAAAACCCCTGTTTTGACCTCTTCCACTCTTCTCCATGGCCTCCACTTTTTACCACAGCCCCTCCTAGACCTCTTCTACCTCCAGTAGCAATGGCTGCATCTCAGATCAATAATTGAGGGGTGAAACCACCTCTTTTACCCCTCTAGACAGCCCTTGCACCCCTCTTCCTCACCTCCCTCCTCACTCCAGTGGCCACCCAAGGCATCCAAGGCTTTCCCCACATTCTTTACTCCTCCCTAGAGCTACCAGACATGCTTGGCCGTGCCCACTTTGCCAAAAAATGGCATGCCGGCCATTTGCACGCTCTGGAGGGCGCTATAGTGCGCTCCCGCACTGTAGCTGCCCCCTGCCAACCACCTTCGGCCACCTCGGCTCTCCCCCTCACGCCAGCCGATGCTCCTCGATGTCCGCAGCACGCTACACCTCTGTCCCCCTCCTCCTTCTCCCTCCTGCTGCCCTTGCTCGCACGCACGCCGGCCGCCCGAGAGCTCCAATGAGCGGCCTCACACGCGCGGCGTCTCTGACCCCTCCCCGCTCCCTCTCTTCTCCCCCTGGGCGTAGTTGACCCCCACGAACGCCCTAGACTCGGCGCAGCACCCTCCCGAGGCCTGTAGCAATGAGCACAAGCTCCCCGGCGCACGAGCCCACAGTGGACCGCCGCTCGCCTATATAAGGCATCCCCGAGCCCCCCTCTAGCCACCACTCGTCCTCTTCCACTCCAAATAGCCCCACTGAGCCTCCCGATCACTCCCAGAGCCGCCCAAGCTCGAGATCAAGCTCGAGCTCCGCCGCTTCGGGTCGCCGTCGATCTCGTGGTGCAGGCCTCCTTTGCCCCCCCCCCTCTCTCTTGATCTGGAACCGCCTTACCTCTCTTACCATTTCCCCTCTATCTCCCCTCTCTATTGTAGCCGGAATCGACCAGGGCAAGCACCTCCCGAAGCCCTTCCGCCGGCTTCCTCGTCGCCGGCGAACCCCTACACTCCGGCGACCACCTCCACCTCCACCTCCACCCGAACGGCGACTCCGCCCTGAGCACGCTGATGCCTTTGGATCGCCTCGCCATCGACCATAGCGACGGCGGTGAGCTCGCCTCCCTCTCTAGGCCGAGGTTGAAGACGATGGCCGTGGGGCCCGTCGGTCAGCCTCACACTCTGACGGGTGGGCCCCACCCGTAAGGTTTAAACACGCACGCGCGCACCGGTTTGCTGTGTCGGCTAGAGGCGTATTTCCCAAATACGCCTTCGACGCGGCAGCCTTGCACGGGCTGGATTCCCCCTGGGCCTGCTACACTGTGGCCGAATAGGCCCAGTTGCACAGTGGCCTTTTTCTTTTTCTTTTTCTGTAAAGTTGTAAAATCCACAAATAATTCAAATGATATCCAAATTTGATGATTCAAATTTCTAGGGGATCCAAAAATCATGATCTATCACATGGTGCTAATTGCACATTTTTCCAAAAACTTTCTCCTCAGAAATATTTATCAAAATCCCATTTTCCATTTATGTGATGAACTTTAAAAGAAATCACAGAGGGCTCAAATTTGATCCAAATGCCGTGATTCAAATTCCTAGATCTTTCTAAGTTCATAACTTAGTTTATGAACATTTTTCTTCATACTTTCTGTACCACACAAAATAATGAGCCATTTCTTCATATTTGTCAACTTTGTAAATTCATAGGAAAATCATTTGAACTCCAAATCCAGTGAAACCAACTCCTAGATGCTTCTAAAATCATGTTTTGTTAAATGGGTGCCTTTGCTCATTTTTCAAAAATATGTTTCTCTACACTTCTTGCAAATCCATAAACCCCTTGATTCCATCATATCGAAATGTTTAGAAATATCCATTGATCCACTTCCAATGAAATCACTCTGGTCATTCCTCATATGACCAGAGGTATCCTAGAAAAGTCAACTTCATATTTTTAGAGCACTTTTATTTTTGCCTTGTTGTGTTGCTTATTATGATTATTTCCGACGTTAGTTGACGAAGTAGACGGAGTACTTGGAGAAGGACCAGACGACTTGAACTCTGATGAACCAGGCAAGCAGCCCTTTGACCATGTCTATGAAACCCTTTTTATGCATGACATATAGCACCATGTTGTTGCTGCAACGGAATCATGATGAGGTGGAACCACTTTGATGGTTTGCCTCCGTTACTTCCTCGTTGATACTTGCATTGTGCATGACCCTACCTCCTTATGAGGGTTATGCCGGTGGGAGTAGATAGGATGCTAAAGTAGTTTCTACGCAAAAAGGGACGGGTATATGCATGGTGATGGAGACAAAGTATTTTCAAAAGACTTTTCGAAAACCCCATCGGGTGCCACTTATGCCCGGGGGAGATGATGAGTTGGGTAACCACTTGATGACGAAGTGGTGTACCGAGGCAAGTGTGTGTGTTGTTTTTCAAAACGGATTGGTTTAAGTTGCGACCGTTATTCCAACCTTACATGCGCAACCACTCTACCCTTGTATGGGAAAGGGCATTATTGATTACCTAGGCCGATACTAGCTTGGAGCCCGCATTACTAGTGACAGGAGAGTTGTTGGTGCGCTCTCTCGGGACGGGGTCGTGCCCAAGGTTGTCAGAATCGTGATTCTGAATCGAATCGGAGCTCCAATGGTAGGATCGCAAATCGTAGAATCTTCACTATCAGGATCGTAGAAACGTAGATTCTAGAGACTAAAGTCGTAGAATCGGAGGGGTTAGTTTGGATCGTAAAGTCGTAGAATCGTACAATAGAATCGCGATTCTGACAACCTTGGTCGTGCCAGGTAGGGCGGCCAAGAACATTTTTATGGGGCACCGGGCACACCGTTGGTACCCCGTGCCAGTGGTATGTGATGAATATGGGAGCGAGGCTCCGCAATTTTAAGTTGTGAAATGTTGGGCACGGGGGTTACTACCAATCGAGTGGACTCCATGTTAGTGTCGTCTAGGGAAAGATAGTGATCGGGTGCTTACCCCGGGTACTTGAGGTACCGCGGGTCGTGGTTGACACAGAAGTTCCCCGGATCTTGTGGGTAAAGTGTGCAACCTCTGCAGAGTGTAAAACTATTCGAATAGCCGTGTCCACGGTCAAGGACAGTTGGGTAACCGCTCTTGGGCTACGTCCACTTGTTTACAAACCAGTGTGTGTGGGAAGAACTACTTGGGTCAAGTCAAAGGACTTGACATGGATGAGTTGGGTTGGAGCCCACTCCCTTTATGTTGATATCTGTAACCTATCCTCATGGTTAATTGAATTCTCCTGATGCATGTCTTACAAGTTGTTGAACATGTCATTGCACTCAAAACTAGCTTTCCGCAAAAATTTACCTATATCATGCATTGTTGTATCTTGAACCAAAACATGGGTTGCTTGCGAGTACATTCAAAGTACTCATTGGCTTGCCACTGGTTATTTTATTGGCCAGGCATGAAAGAACATGATATGAAGAAGAATACTTCGGTGACGAACATGCGAGCTAGGACGCTTCCCAGTCAGAATGCCTGTAGGGTTAAGGCAGATGGCATGGGTCCAAGTTATCGACGAAGATTTCCGCTGCAAAGTTATACTCAAGACTGGACCATAATGGTCATAATTTAGGTAAGACGGTATGTATGGATGTAAGAATCTTGTTAGTCAGCTTTTGTGTGTTCAGTGAGCATTGATCTCTGGGATCACTGCACACGTGCATTCGGTGATCACGACTTATGAGTCGGGGTCCCCACAGAACACGAGGGGGAAACGAGGGGAATCATGAGGGGAAACACGAGAGAAACACTAAAACCAACAAGAATGATCACACATGCGCTAGATCCATGAACACAAAGGAAGATACAAGATCCAAAGTCAACAACGGACGATGCAAGAGGTAACCGGTTCTTCTCCATGAGGAGGTCTTGAATCCACGGGGGGATCTTCCCTTAGAAAGGGGGCTTGAATCCAAAGGGATCTTCTCCGAAGAGGCCGTGGTCTCTCGCAAGGAGGAGATCCGATATGGATGAGCGTAGCTCTATCTCTCAAATGAGCTATCACGACGCTGACCCTAACTAGGAGGAGGTGGGGGAGTATATATAGTCTAGGTCCACGAAGGGGTAAGTGAGGGGAGAAAGGGTACATGGGCTTCGGCCCGAGTGTCTGTGCGCAGGCAGGGCCGGAAGTTCCGGGGACGGCCGGAAGGTCCGGGCGCCGGAGGTTCCGAGCGAAGGTCCGGGCAGGGTCCGGGATATCCAGAGAGTTGGCACACTCTCGGACGGCTTCGATGCGTCAGGGCCAGAAGTTCCGGGCAGCGGACGGAAGTTCCGGGCTTTCCAGAAACTTGTCCAGGCTTCTTCTTCCTTCTCTTCCATGCTTCCCTCGCGGATGGTGTAGTTGTTCCTTGGCACTTGCGCTCCTCCTCGACATTCGTGAAGCTCCGAATACCTATGCATGCATGACGGAGGGTCAAGTAGTATACCATCCTCGAAGGGGTCAAGTGAGCACGTGTAAAGGAGAGGATTCACCTTTATGTATGTGAAGTAGATGTCGCACGTGTCACTTGCCGAATGAACTCTTGACATGGTGATGTCCATAGGATGCTCCACATCATCCCCTCCCCCTTGGGGAAGATCCGACCTCGGATCGAAATCCAAATCACCATGGGAAAGAGATGGCGTCGCCGTGTAGTAGTGGTTGATCACCAAGTTCTCGTCATCTTGAAGCTTGAAATGGGCACTCTCCAATGTCGCACCGTGATTCCTTCAAAAGGAGCAAGGAGAACAAACACTTGGAAAAACAAATGCGGTTAGCGTTAGTGCAAAACCAAGCATTCAAGAGGTGATTCACCCAACAAGTGTTGTCATCAAGCATAGCATATGGTGTGACAAAGGATTGTGACATGGCATGTAAGCACATAAATTGAGAACAAAGAAGGACATCATGGAAACAAGCATGTGAATGTGAGGTAGTGATGCAAATATGTGTGACAAGAGAAGAAGCATCTACCATGTAACGCCCCAGATATAACTTTCCCAATTTGTACTCCAACTCTTGCCGTTTCCGGCATTAAGTTATATTTATTTCTCGGGTTCGGGTCTTTGCCTCCGTGTGTTGTTTTCTTTTCGTGCATCTCATATCATGTCATCACGTGCATTGCTTTTGCATACATGTTCATCTCATGCATTTGAGCATTTTCCCCGTTGTCTGTTTTGCATTCCGGCGCTTTGTTCCCCTCCGGTGGTCATTTCTAGCTTTCTTTCGTGTGTGGGGATTAAACATTTCCGGATTGGACCGAGACTTGCCATGCGGCCTTGGTTTACTACCGGTAGACCGCCTGTCAAGTTTCGGGTCATTTGGACTTCGTTTGATACTCCACCGGTTAACCGAGGGACCGAAAAGGCCTCGTGTGTGTTGCAGCCCAACACCCCTCCAATTTGGCCCAAAACCCACCAAACTCTGCTCCATCATCTCGGTCGTTCGATCACGATCGCGTGGGCGAAAACCGCACCTCATTTAGACTCTCCTAGCTCCACTTATGCCTATAAATACCCCCTCCATTCGGATCTCTTCTTCTCCCCCGTCCAAACCCTACTCCAAAAAAAAGAGGATCCGCCGCCGACGGACGTGTCCGGGCGGAGCCGGACAACGTCCGCCGCCGACCCCCGCCGATCACTGCGCGCCACGTCGCCCAGGCCGCGCCCCACATCGCCGCCGACGCCCGAGGCCAGCCAGGCCCGCGGGGAGCCCTCCCAGCTCGCACGCCCCGGCCGTCGCCCCAGCGCGCCCCGCCGCCATCGTCCCCGCGCCCGGCCGCCGCCCCCGCCGCCGTGCGCCAACTCCGGCGGGCCGCCGCCACCTCGCCACCACCGCCTCGCGCCGCTCCTCCGGCGGATCCGCGCCACCGCGGGACGCCGCCGTCGCGCGCCACCACTCCGGCAACCGGATCCGGCCGGCCGCGCCCCGGCCTCTTCCTCCCTCCACGCCGGCGTCCCTCACCAGCTCCGGCCATCTCCCCATCACCGGCGTCGAGTTCGTCCTCGGCGAGCCTCGGTTCCCGCGCCAGATCCAGATCCAGTTTTGGATTCGGTTGACTTTTATCTCCTAACCCTAACTTTTTGTGCTATGTTTGACTGCTCATATCTTCGCATCCGTAGCTCCGTTTTGGACATATGATATACCAAAATCTTCGTCTCGACGAGTACATCATTTCATTCCATTGCATCATTTGCATTTGAGTTCATCTTGATGCCCAAAATGCTGTTAGAAGGAGGCATCGTGAGTTAAATTGCAGATCCGTTAGCTCATCATTGACTTTTGTCATTTTTGCCATGATTATTGTGTGCATGATATGCCTGTGCCCCTTTGGGATGAATTGTTAAGAATTTTGTCTTCTTTCCAGAGGTGCCACCCATGAATTTTTAGGATGTGTGTGGTGTCTTGTGCAAGCTTGCAAAGAGGGGTACCTGAGATTGCTGATTTCAGGGACTTAGTGATTTTCACTAAGTCTGGGATATTTTAGTTCATGATGCCATACGTTCGGCTTGTTTCCTAGTGATCCGTGCCTCTTTTGAGGATGATCAGTAAGGGTGTTTTGATATTTATGTTATGCTCTATCCATCCATGTCTTTACTTGTTATGTTGGAGCACCCTAGGTTGAGTCAATCGAGCTTAACTTTTGCATCGTGGTTAATTTGGGCAAATCATGAACTCTTGAGATTTTGCCGGTGCTATTGCTAGTGATCCATGCATGCTATGCCATTGTTCTTGCCATGTCTAGCTAGCATTTTGTGCCTTCTTTATGGATAAATGCTTTCCTTGCCATGACTTGCACCGTAGTGAGTGCATCGAGCTCGTTTACATGCCTCCGTGAGTTATAATTTCAGCATGTCTCAGTTTTCACTAAGTCTGAAAACTGATTGTGTTTCTTCTATGTTCCTGTGCTTGTTAGAGTATTTTGTGAACCCTTTTGGCCCCAGGTCATTTTGGGTGTTTCGTTAAGCTTGTTGATTAGCTCCATGCCATGCTCTTACTTGCCATGTTCAGGTTATGTTTCATGTTGTTTTGCTGCTCCGAAGAGAGCATCGTGGTCTGAAATTTCAGACTAGTGTTAATTTCACAAAGTCTGAAATCTGTTTTGCTTATTCAGTTTTGCCATGCTTGTTTGAACCTTTTAATGGATGAATTTGCCTATGGCTCAGTCCTAGTGATTTGTTAAGCATCTTGTGTACATCCCTGCCATGCATTTTGTTTTCATGTTTGGCGGCTGTAGCATGTTCATTTTGTTGCATTTAGGAGCCTACTTGCTGTAAATCGTAGATCGGTTCGTTTCGTAAAACGCTTGCCATTTCCAAACCGTAGCTCCAATTCCTATGATCTTTATATCGTTTTCAGGTGATTTATTCCCCTATATCCAGTGGCACACTTGGTTATCCAAGTTGAGGCCAGGTTCATGCATTTCCTGTCACGTCTTGCATTTTGCATCCCGCATCGCATCCCGCATAGCATACCATCTTTGCATATTATTGGTTGCCCTTGCACGTGGTTGATTGTATCCTTGTTGCTTGTTTGTGTTGTTGGGTAGAGCCGGGAGATGAGTTCACTAACGAGGAGCCCGTTGAGTTTGCTTTTGAGGATCCAGTCAACTCTGACAACTGTGCAGGCAAGATGATCATACCCTCGAAATCACTACTATCTTTGCTATGCTAGTTTGCTCGCTCTTTTGCTATGCCATTGCTACGATGCCTACCACTTGCTTGTCAGCCTCCCAATTGCCATGATTGAGCCTCTAACCCACCTTTGTCCTAGCAAACCGTTGATTGGCTATGTTACCGCTTTGCTCAGCCCCTTCTTATAGCGTTGTTAGTTGCAGGTGAAGATTGGAGCCGTTCCTTGTTGGAACATTTATTTACTTGTTGGGATATCATTATATTGCTATGTTATCTTAATGCATCTATATACTTGGTAAAGGGTGGAAGGCTCGGCCTCTCGCCTAGTGTTTTGTTCCACTCTTGCCGCCCTAGTTTCCGTCATATCGGTGTTATGTTCCCGGATTGTTGCGTCCCTTACGCGGTTGGGCTATAATGGGAACCCCTTGATAGTTCGCCTTGATTAAAGCTTTTCCAGCAATGCCCAACATTGGTTTTACCATTTGCCACCTAGCCTCTTTTTCCCTTGGGTTTCCGGAGCCCGAGGGTCATCTTATTTTAACCCCCCCGGGCCAGTGCTCCTCTGAGTGTTGGTCCAAACCGTCAGCCGCCGGTGGCTACCAGGGGCAACTCTGGGCTGGCCTACCGGAAGTTTAGACAATCTGAGTGTGCCCTGAGAAAGAGATATGTGCAGCTCCTATCGGGATTTGTCGGCACATTCGGGCGGTGTTGCTGGACTTGTTTTAACCTGTCGAATCATCTTGTTGTACCGAGATACCGAGTCTGATCGGTGTGTCTTGGGTGGAGGTCTATTCCTTCGTTGACCGTGAGAGCTTGTTATGGGCTAAGTTGGGACCCCCCTGCAGGGATTGATCTTTCGAAAGCCGTGTCCGCGGTTATGGGCAGATGGGAATTTGTTAATGTCCGGTTGTAGATAACTTGAACCTTAATTAATTAAAATGAATCAACTGAGTGTGTTGTCGTGATGGCCTCTTCTCGGCGGTGTCCAGGGAGTGGACACGGTGTTGGAGTTATGTTTGCGCAGGTTGCTCTCTAGTTTCTCGCTCGTGCTTTGCCTCCTCTTCTCGCTCTCTATTGCGAATAAGTTAGCCACCATATATGCTAGTCGCTTGCTGCAGCTCCACTTATACATTACCCCTTTCCTACCTACTAAGCTTAAATAGTCTTGATCGCGAGGGTGCGAGATTGCTGAGTCCCTGTGGCTCACAGATTACTATTACACCAGATGCAAGGACAGATGATACCGCTCCAGATGGCGCGCTCGAGCTCAAGTGGGAGTACGACGAGGACTTTGAGCGTTACTATGTGTCTTTTCCTAATGATCAGTAGTGGTGCCCAATCAGGGTTAGATTCAGGGCCTTGTCGCATGTTTAGGGTCTTTTCTATTTTGGCGCCGTAGTCGGGCCATGAGTGAGTTGTATGATGGATGTTATTTATGTACTTTGATGTGACGTGGCGAGTGTAAGCCAACTATGTTATCCCTCCTTATTATTATATTACATGGGATGTTTGTGATGATTACCCGACTTGCGACATATGCCTTCAATGCGATTATGCCTCTAAGTCGTGCCTCAACACGTGGGAGATATAGTCGCATCGAGGGTGTTACAAGTTGGTAATCAGAGCCTTCCCCGACCTTAGGAGCCCCCATTGCTTGATCGTTTTTAGCAGCCGAGTGTGTCTAGAAAAATGTTTTGAGTCCTTAGGAATTATATATCGGAGAGCTTAGGAATTCTTTTTACTTCCCAGTCTCCTCATCGCTCTGGTAAGGCATCCTGACATAGAGTTTTGACTCTTCTCTTCTCAAATTTCACTAAAAAAAATTTAGGATCACGCGAGTATCTTGGTTTTGTTTCGATGGCTTATGATGAGAATACTGTCTTGGTGCCTCCTGTCAGGGGTTTAGTGGAAGTGTCCCGGGGAGTTGAGTTCTGAGGTGTTGTCATCATAATTTTATCGTTGCAATTCTGGTATACTTGAGATATGTGCGCGACATCGAAAATCTCCTTTATGCAGTTCATTGGTGAGATAACCTCGACGCCACCCAGTACTGGGGCGGGAGTTCGGGAGTATCGCCATAACTTGTATAACGGATGCTTTTCGAAGGTTGAGGTAGATGGTTTCCGAAGGTTTCTTGGTTATGTGTTGAAGGATGGATACAGCTGGATGTAGGATTTGCTAGCTTGGGTGAGATATTATGCTTCCCCTGTATCCCCAACACCTAATTGCATAACCGGAAAGTTTCGGGAGTTTCATAGGTGGGAATTCAAGTAGCTTTTAGGATATCTTTCCGACAGACGTATGATATGAAATTGGGGTTCGACGTCTAGTGGTTCGCCTATTCACGATCGATTTTACAGTGGTCTTGTTGTGTCTTAAAGAGTCCTTGGCTATGCTGACTCGGGGACGCTTCGTATGTCATGTGCACTGCCTTGTACATGATGGTGCTGTACGATCGAGCCCGTGTAGGTCCCACCACGAAAACTTCGGACGAAATCTCTATCATATATTTGTTCCGGCTTATTTCGCAAGCCAACCCTTCGTTTTATTTTGAGTTGTGGTATTCGAGTTGCTTCGACGTCATATGTTGATTCCATCCCTCGCTGATTTACCTCTTCTACCTGATTCTTCGTGGCTTCGCAATTTAGGAATATGTGACCACTTCAAGAGAAGTGCATTCGTTCATTTTGTTTGGATGTGAAGACTTTATGTTGCAATTTTCATTCCGTTGGATTCAGCTTCAATATTTCTCTATTTGTGTGCTAATGGTGGTTAACCTCTTCAGGATGGCTCCTCCAACGCGCACGACTCCGGATCCTGATCCGCCACCACCTCCACCGCCTCCTGAGGCTTGGCAAGCTGTGATGGCCGCAACTAATGCAAATACACAGTTGATCATGCAAATCCTCCAAGAGCGGAATCAAGGCAGTCAAGGGAATCAAGGCAACAATCAGAACCATTTTGCTACTCTGAACCAGTTCCTCGCAAATGGTCCAAAGACGTTCAGCAATTGTGTTGAGGCTACCGATGCTGACGATTGGCTAGTGGATCTGGCCAAGCATTTTGAATGCAGCAACGTCAGGCCTGAAGATTTCGTCAAGTTCGCTTCTTTCCAGCTCAAAGATCAGGCTGCAGAGTGGTTCCAGCGGTACAAGGATTCCAGAGGTGGACGTTTGATCACTTGGGATGATTTCTGTCGTGATTTCCGAGCTCATCACATCCCTCAGAGTGTGACTGAGAGCAAACGTGAGGAATTCCACAATCTGAAGCAAGGCTCTTTGTCTGTCTATGGCTACAACAAGTTGTTCCAGAAGCTCGCCCGTTTTGCCAAGCAGGACGTTCCTGATGAGAAGAGCATGATCTATCAGTTCAGGGGTGGTCTCCGTGAAGAAATTCAGCTCGCTCTTGTCCTCTTTGAGCCGCTGAGATACGATGAGTTCTACAACATGGCACTGAAGCAAGAGGCTGCTCAGTTGAGGTGTGATGCTTCCAGGAAGCGAGTCAGAGACACTACGCCTTCTTCCTCTACTCAAGTGGCCAAGCAGCAGAAGTATTGGCTTCCTCCTCCTCCGTTCCGTCAGCCGTATCAACAGAAGAGCAAAGGTGGCAGTGGTTCTTCCCACCCACCCAACCCAGGCTTTCAGAACAAGACTTCGTCTCAAGCTCCAAGATCGAGTGCTCCATACCACCGTCCACTTTCTGAGGTCACGTGCAACAAGTGCCAACAGAAGGGTCACTACGCCAACAAGTGTTTCAACCAGAGGCGTCTTCCTCCTCCTCCTGTCAAATTGGCAACTACAGCAGTGGTCAAGCATAACCCCAAGCACGCCAAGGTCAATATGGTGAATGCAGCTCAGGCAGAGGATTCGTCAGATGTGATCATGGGTAACCTTCCTGTTAACGATGTTCCCGCAAAAGTACTTTTTGATACTGGTGCATCACATTGTTTTATCTCTAGACCTTTCGCATCCAAGCACGGGTGGTTTTCTCAAGTTATGCATAAGCCATTAGCAGTTGTCTCTCCGAGTAAATGCTTGCTTGCTAACTATGAAGTTCCGGATATTTCTATCTCATTGGGTGACTTCAAGTTTCTGGCTTCCCCGATGATTCTTGGTAATTCCGATATCGATCTTATTCTCGGGATGGACTGGCTCTCTAAGCATAAAGCTCAGCTTGATTGTGCAGCCAAGCAGATTCAACTGACTCATTCGTCTGAGGATGTAATTGTCTTTGCTGCTCGGGATAATACAATCCGGTTGTTCTCTCTCAATGAGAAGGGTGAATTGGATGCTATTTCGCAGATTCCGGTTGTTTGTGAGTATCAAGACGTCTTCCCAGAAGAACTCCCAGGAATGCCTCCGCACCGGCCGGTTGAATTTGTTATTGAACTTGAGCCCGGTACGGAACCTGTGTGCAAACGTCCCTACAAGCTCGGCCCTGAAGAGTTGAAGGAGTTGAAGAAACAACTCGATGTTCAAGAAAGAATGGGTCTCATTCGGCCTAGTACTTCTCCGTGGGGTTGTGGTGTTCTTTTTGTGAAGAAGAAGGATGGAACGGACCGACTTTGTGTTGATTATAGTCCATTGAACAAGAAGACCATCAAGAACAAATACCCACTTCCCAACATCAATGAGCTGTTCGAACAACTCAAGGGTGCCCAAGTATTCTCCAAGCTGGATCTTCATATGGGTTATCATCAAATTCGCATTCGTGAGCAAGATATTCCCAAGACGGCGTTCAGAACAAGCTATGGGTCATATGAATACACTGTCATGTCTTTTGGCCTCGCCAACGCTCCTCCGACGTTCTCTCGCATGATGAACTTCATCTTCAACCCCTACACCAATGACTTCGTTTTTGTCTATCTCGACGACATTCTGGTTTTCTCGAAGAACAAGGAAGATCATGCCAAGCACTTGCGTTTGGTTCTTGACAAGCTCAGGGAACATCAGTTCTACGCCAAGTTCACCAAGTGTGAATTTTGGCTCGATGAAGTGCTTTATCTTGGCCATATCATCTCTGCCAAGGGCATTTCCGTGGATCCTAAGAAGGTGTCTGCGATTGTTAATTGGGAACCTCCTCAGAACGTGAAGCAACTCCGTAGCTTCCTCGGTCTCACAAGCTACTGTCGAAGATTCGTTGAAAACTTTTCCAAGATCGCGAAGCCTCTCTCAAATCTTCTTCAGAAGCACGTCAAGTACGTTTGGTCTCCGGAGTGTGATATTGCTTTCAACTCTTTGAAAGAGAAGTTGATCACTGCTCCAGTTCTGACTCCGCCTGATGAAACCAAGCAGTACGAGGTCTTTTGTGATGCCTCTCTCCAAGGTCTAGGTGTTGTACTGATGCAAGAGAATAAAGTTGTGGCTTATACCTCTCGCCAGTTGAAGCCTAATGAGAAGAACTACCCCACTCATGATCTCGAGTTGGCGGCAGTTGTGCATGCTTTGTTAACTTGGAGACATCTCCTATTGGGAAGGAAAGTGGACATTTTCACTGATCACAAGAGTCTCAAGTACATCTTCACTCAGCCTAATCTCAACCTCAGGCAGACTCGATGGGTCGAAATGATTCAAGAGTACAATCCGAGTATTGAGTATACTCCAGGCAAGGCCAATGTGATTGCTGACGCTTTGAGCAGAAAATCATATTGCAACAGTCTGATTCTCAAGCCTTATCAACCCGAGCTTTGTGAAGCTTTCCGCAAACTTAATCTGCAAATTGTTCCTCAAGGTTTCCTCGCCAACCTTCAAGTTTCTCCTACCTTGGAAGACCAAATTCGCCAAGCCCAGCTTCTTGATGCTATGGTGAAAAAGGTGAAGATTGGCATCGCAAAGAGTCAGTCCAAGTACAAGTGCTACCGACTTGATGACAAGGACACTCTCTTCTTCGAGGATCGAATTGTTGTGCCCAAAGGTGAACTTCGTAAAGTGATCATGAATGAGGCTCACAACTCTCTCCTCTCCATCCACCCTGGTAGCACGAAGATGTATCAGGATCTGAAGCAAACTTATTGGTGGACTCGAATGAAGCGCGAGATCGCTCAACTCGTGAATGAATGTGATGTCTGCAGAAGAGTGAAGGCAGAACACCAAAGGCCAGCAGGTCTCCTCCAACCTCTTGCCATTCCAGAATGGAAGTTTGACCACATTGAAATGGACTTCGTGACTGGGTTTCCAAAGTCCAAGCGTGGCAATGATGCTATATTCGTTGTCATCGACAAGCTCACCAAAGTGGCTCACTTTCTGCCTATCAAAGAGTCGATCACTGCAGCTCAATTGGCGGAACTCTACACCTCTTGAATTTTCTCTCTGCACGGTATTCCTCAAGTGATATCTTCAGACCGTGGCAGCATCTTTACCTCCAAGTTTTGGGATTCTTTTCAGAAGGCCATGGGCACCAACATTCACTTCAGCACTGCTTTCCATCCTCAAACAAGCGGTCAAGTCGAGCGTGTCAACCAGATTCTTGAAGATATGCTCAGGGCTTGTGTTATCTCCTTCGGCATGAAGTGGGAGGATTGTCTTCCTTATGCTGAATTCTCATACAACAACAGTTTTCAAGAAAGTTCGGGCAAGGCCCCATTTGAAATTCTGTATGGTAGGAAATGCCGTACACCTCTCAACTGGTCTGAAACCGGTGAACGTCAGCTGCTGGGTAATGACCTAATCACAGAGGCAGAAGAAATGTGCAAGGTCATTCGTGATAACCTCAAAGCAGCCCAATCCCGCCAGAAGAGCTACTATGATAGTAAGCACCGTGATTTGGCTTTCGAGATCGGAGATCATGTTTACCTCCGCGTCTCTCCTATGAAAGGGACTCGTCGCTTCGGTATCAAAGGGAAGCTTGCCCCCGGATACGTGGGTCCTTTCAAGATTGTCAGCAAGAGAGGCGACCTCGCCTATCAACTCGAGCTTCCTTCAAACTTTGCTAATGTTCATGATGTGTTCCATGTCTCCCAACTCCGAAAGTGCTTCAAGATGCCTGAACGCACTGTCAACTTCGAGGACATTGAGCTCCAAGAAGATCTCTCCTATCGTGAGCACCCAGTTGCAATCCTTGAAGAGACTGAACGCAGGACTCGCAACAAGTCAATCAAATTTCTCAAAGTCAAGTGGTCACACCATTCCGACCGTGAAGCTACCTGGGAATGCAAGGATCACCTCCGTTCTGAGTACCCGGAGCTCTTTCAGTCCTAGATCTCGGGACGAGATCTTTTCGTAGTGGTGGAGTGTTGTAACGCCCCAGATATAACTTTCCCAATTTGTACTCCAACTCTTGCCGTTTCTAGCATTAAGTTATATTTATTTCTCGGGTTCGGGTCTTTGTCTCCGTGTGTTGTTTTCTTTTCGTGCATCTCATATCATGTCATCACGTGCATTGCTTTTGCATACATGTTCATCTCATGCATTCGAGCATTTTCCCCGTTGTCCGTTTTGCATTCCGGTGCTTTGTTCCCCTCCGGTGGTCATTTCTAGCTTTCTTTCGTGTGTGGGGATTAAACATTTCCGAATTGGACCGAGACTTGCCATGCGGCCTTGGTTTACTACCGGTAGACCGCCTGTCAAGTTTCGGGTCATTTGGACTTCGTTTGATACTCCAACGGTTAACCGAGGGACCGAAAAGGCCTCGTGTGTGTTGCAGCCCAGCACCCCTCCAATTCGGCCCAAAACCCACCAAACTCTGCTCCATCGTCTTGGTCGTTCGATCACGATCGCGTGGGCGAAAACCGCACCTCATTTAGACTCTCCTAGCTCCACTTATGCCTATAAATACCCCCTCCATTCGGATCTCTTCTTCTCCCCCGTCCAAACCCTACTCCAAAAAAAAGAGGATCCGCCGCCGACGGACGTGTCCGGGCGGAGCCGGACAACGTCCGCCGCCGACCCCCGCCAATCACTGCGCGCCACGTCGCCCGGGCCGCGCCCCACATCGCCGCCGACGCCCGAGGCCGGCCAGGCCCGCGGGGAGCCCTCCCGGCCCGCGCGCCCCGCCGCCATCGTCCCCGCGCCCGGCCGCCGCCCCCGCCGCCGTGCGCCAACTCCGGCGGGCCGCCGCCACCTCGCCACCACCGCCTCGCGCCGCTCCTCCGGCGGATCCGCGCCAAAGCGGGACGTCGCCGCCGCGCGCCACCACTCCGGCAACCGGATCCGGCCGGCCGCGCCCCGGCCTCTTCCTCCCTCCACGCCGGCGTCCCTCACCAGCTCCAGCCATCTCCCCATCGCCGGCGCCGAGTTCGTCCCCGGCGAGCCTCGGTTCCCACGCCAGATCCAGATCCAGTTTTGGATTCGGTTGACTTTTATCTCCTAACCCTAACTTTTCGTGCTATGTTTGACTGCTCATATCTTCACATCTGTAGCTCCGTTTTGGACATATGATATATCAAAATCTTCGTCTCGACGAGTACATCATTTCATTAAATTGCATCATTTGCATTTGAGTTCATCTTGATGCCCAAATTGCTGTTAGAAGGAGGCATCGTGAGTTAAATTGCAGATCCGTTAGCTCATCATTGACTTTTGTCATTTTTGCCATGATTATTGTGTGCATGATATGCCTGTGCCCCTTTGGGATGAATTGTTAAGCATTTTGTCTTCTTTCCAGAGGTGCCACACATGCATTTTTAGGATATGTGTGGTGTCTTGTGCAAGCTTGCAAAGAGGGGTACCTGAGATTGCTGATTTCAGGGACTTAGTGATTTTCACTAAGTCTGGGACATTTTAGTTCATGATGCCATATGTTCGGCTTGTTTCCTAGTGATCCATGCCTCTTTTGAGGATGATCAGTAAGGGTGTTTTGATATTTATGTTGTGATCTATCCATCCATGTCTTTACTTGTTATGTTGGAGCAACCTAGGTTGAGTCAATCGAGCTCAACTTTTGCATCGTTGTTAATTTGGGCAGATCGTGAACTCTTTTGCGATTTTGCCGGTGCTATTGCTAGTGATCCATGCATGCTATGCCATTGTTCTTGCCATGTCTAGCTAGAATTTTGTGCCTTCTTTATAGATATATGCTTTCCTTGCCATGACTTGCACCGTAGTAAGTGCATCGAGCTCGTTTACATGCCTCCGTGAGTTATAATTTCAGCATGTCTCAGTTTTCACAAAGTCTGAAAACTGATTGTGTTTCTTCTATGTTCGTGTGCTTGTTAGAGTATTTTGTGAACCCTTTTGGCCCAAGGTCATTTTGGGTGTTTTGTTAAGCTTGTTGAGTAGCACCATGCCATGCTCTTACTTGCCATGTTCAGGTTAAGTTTCATGTTGTTTTGCTGCTCCGAAGAGAGCATCGTGGTCTGAAATTTCAGACTAGTGTTAATTTCACTAAGTCTAGAATCTGTTTTGCTTATTCAGTTTTGCCATGCTTGTTTGAACCTCTTAATGGATGAATTTGCCTATGGCTCAGTCCTAGTGATTTGTTAAGAATCTTGTGTACATCCCTTCCATGCATTTTTTTTCATGTTTGGCGGCTGTAGCATGTTCATTTCGTTGCATTTAGGAGCCTACTTGCTGTAAATCGCAGATCGGTTCGTTTCATAAAACGCTTGCCATTTCCAAACCGTAGCTCCGATTCCTATGATCTTTATATCGTTTTCAGGTGATTTCTTCCCCTCTATCCAGTGGCACACTTGGTTATCCAAGTTGAGGCCAGGTTCATGCATTTCCTGTCACGTCTTGCATTTTGCATCCCGCATCGCATCTCGCATAGCATACCATCTTTGCATATTATTGGTTGCCCTTGCACATGGTTGATTGTATCCTTGTTGCTTGTTTGTGTTGTTGGGTAGAGACGGGAGACGAGTTCGCTAACGAGGAGCCCGTTGAGTTTGCTTTTGAGGATCCAGTCAACTCTGACAACTGTGCAGGCAAGATGATCATACCCTCGAAATCACTACTATCTTTGCTATGCTAGTTTGCTCGCTCTTTTGCTATGCCATTGCTACGATGCCTACCACTTGCTTGTCAGCCTCCCAATTGCCATGATTGAGCCTCTAACCCACCTTTGTCCTAGCAAACCATTGATTGGCTATGTTACCGCTTTGCTCAGCCCCTTCTTATAGCGTTGTTAGTTGCAGGTGAAGATTGGAGCCGTTCCTTGTTGGAACATTTATTTACTTGTTGGGATATCATTATATTGCTATGTTATCTTAATGCATCTATATACTTGGTAAAGGATGGAAGGCTCGGCCTCTCGCCTAGTGTTTTGTTCCACTCTTGCCGCCCTAGTTTCCGTCATATCGGTGTTATGTTCCCGGATTGTTGCGTCCCTTACACGGTTGGGCTATAATGGGAACCCCTTGATAGTTCGCCTTGATTAAAGCTTTTCCAGCAATGCCCAACATTGGTTTTACCATTTGCCACCTAGCCTCTTTTTCCCTTGGGTTTCCGGAGCCCAAGGGTCATCTTATTTTAACCCCCCCCCCCCGGGCCAGTGCTCCTCTGAGTGTTGGTCCAAACCGTCAGCCGCCGGTGGCTACAACGGGCAACTCTGGGCTGGCCTACCAGAAGTTTAGACAATCTGAGTGTGCCCTGAGAAAGAGATATGTGCAGCTCCTATCGGGATTTGTCGGCACATTCGGGCGGTGTTGTTGGACTTGTTTTAACCTGTCGAATCATCTTGGTGTACCGAGATACCGAGTCTGATCGGTGTGTCTTGGGTGGAGGTCCATTCCTTCATTGACCGTGAGAGCTTGTTATGGGCTAAGTTGGGACCCCCCTGCAGGGATTGATCTTTCGAAAGCCGTGCCCGCGGTTATGGGCAGATGGGAATTTGTTAATGTCCGGTTGTAGATAACTTGAACCTTAATTAATTAAAATGAATCAACTGAGTGTGTTGCCGTGATGGCCTCTTCTCGGCGGAGTCCGGGGAGTGGACACGATGTTGGAGTTATGTTTGCGCAGGTTGCTCTCTAGTTTCTCGCTCGTGCTTTGCCTCCTCTTCTTGCTCTCTGTTGCGAATAAGTTAGCCACCATATATGCTAGTCGCTTCCTGCAGCTCCACTTATACATTACCCCTTTCCTACCTACTAAGCTTAAATAGTCTTGATCGCGAGGGTGCGAGATTGCTGAGTCCCTGTGGCTCACAGATTACTATTACACCAGATGCAAGGACAGATGATACCGCTCCAGATGGCGCGCTCGAGCTCAAGTGGGAGTATGACGAGGACTCTCAGCGTTACTATGTGTCTTTTCCTGATGATCAGTAGTGGTGCCCAATCGGGGTTAGATTCAGGGCCTTGTCGCATGTTGGCGGTCTTTTCTATTTTGGCGCCGTAGTCGGGCCATGAGTGAGTTGTATGATGGATGTTATTTATGTACTTTGATGTGACGTGGTGAGTGTAAGCCAACTATGTTATCCCTCCTTATTATTATATTACATGGGATGTTTGTGATGATTACCCGACTTGCGACATATGCCTTCAATGCGATTATGCCTCTAAGTCGTGCCTCGACACGTGGGAGATATAGTCGCATCGAGGGTGTTACATACCACAAGTTCATAGTAAGCATTCACAAATTGCTCAATGAAAGGTCTATGGTAGGCATAGGAATCATTCACAACACCAAATAAAATGAAGTGTCTAAACACATGTGTCAAGTGCAAGACAATCCAAGCATAATGTGAATTGGGTGTAGTGAATATCGTGTGGCCCTCAACACAATAGAAAGAGAAATTGTTCATCATGTGTGAGGCAATCAAGTCAAGCATAGCAATCGAGTCATGCAAGCTAGTAGTGCGAAGATGCAACATACTAGAGGAAATCATGGCAATCATGTCATGTGAGAAAAAATAAGCATAGGCAATGCACATGACATATCGCAAGCACGAACACAAAGCAATATCATAGTATAATCATAGGCATGGGGCACAAAGAAAATATGGCAATAACAAGTTATATCTCCGCCAAGCTTGCAAATACACATACAAGTAGTAGAATCAATCATCATGTGTAATGCAAAGCAAGGGTCACGAATGCATGGCAAAAGCATAGTAATGAGCATAACATGCAAAGTGAACATGGCAAGATGGGCATAGAATATGTAGTGGACAATAACCCATAGCCAAGTGAGTGTCATGTAGAAGAAATGTGCGAAGACTTCATGTGAAGAGAGCAGTGGGAAATGCAATCCATGGGATCCCAAGTCATCATTGCTCTCTAGAGCTTGTTTTGTCAATTCGTGGGATTGCGAGGTTGACAAGAATTCATGGGTACCTACACAAAAGATACACAAACCAAAGAAATTGTGCGTGTGGTAGATGTACACATCATCCATCATGATGTGTATGTGCACGTGTGAGTTAACACAAGATAAGCATCCGTCAAAGAAATTTGATGCATGGTATAAGAACATGTCATCCATCATGAAAGAATAGTTATTGTGTATAACATGATGGGGATGCAAATTGAGCATACAAGTATATGGCACAGCAATAGCATGTTTATTCATGGGAAGCATGTTGTGCACATAAGTATGAGGATCATGTAATGGATGGGAGTGATCAAAATCTCCTAAAATGTATGAGGAAACTATGGGGGTCTCCTCATGAGCAATGTTGGAGACATCATATGGAGAAAATGGACAACATCCAAAACAATGCATATCCGAAGCTAGGTGGTCATGGCATGGCATATGAGATAAATGATGCAAAGCGAGCATATCAATATCATCACAAGATAAACAAATGCTAATAACCATGGGCTTGTCATCTATGCCATAAGTGCAAATTGGGTTAATTTGAATGGCATATGCATAGTCATTATGAAGAGATTGCAAATATGACATATGATTGATCTCATGCATAGCATATGACAAGTCAAGCAGATTGGCAAACATGATGTGACCTAGAGAATTAGCACAAGAAATCCTATGCAACGTGGCATCACAACTAATAGACTCCACATGGCAATCATCATACTCATCATAAATGGGTAAATCATCGCATGGGGAAATCATACTAGCATGAAGCATGTCAATAGGGGGATCAACATCATGCAAGCAATCAATGTCATGAATGTCCACTAGTGGGACTAGAGCATCACCTTCACCTATGTTACCTTTTTCATTCCACTCAAGTGGTGTAGGTGAGGTGGGAAAGACCAAATGGTGGTCAAGATCATCATTGTTGTGGTACCATGTGGGGGTGCATCATATTCCACCATGGCCATTGTCTTGTCCAAAGGTAGGATGAAGTCGTCGAGAAGCGGCGCATCATCATATAAGGGACCTAGCACAAAATGAGAAGACACAATAGAGGTAGAGGTCAAGTCGTTAGTGTTAAAAGTGGCCTCACATGACCTATCAACTATCTCACTCTCTCTATGTGGTGGTTCACTCACTCCCTCAAAATAGGTGCACTCAAACTCACATATGGTGGAGTCACTCATCTCACTCAAGAGGTGGGGGTTGTGGCTCTCCTCACATGGGAATAGTGGAAACACATCATATATGGGGCTAGTGGTGAAATCACTCTCACTCTCAATATGGTGGCTAAAGTCACTCAAGTCATCACATGTCGCCGTGGTCGAAGGGAAAATCCCATGCTCAACTGTCTCGTAGTCATCGTCGTGGATGAAGGCTGAAGATGGCACAACATCACTCTCACCGTGGATGAAGGCTGAAGATGGCACATCATCACTCTCTCCTCCTAAGATGGAAGCATCATCCTTGCTCGCCACGTTGTCGCTCGCCTTCAAAGCTTGGTCCTTGAGGGTCTCCGTAGTCGTACTCGTCGTCGCACCGTCTTGAAAAAGAGTCATGGAGGACTCGGCATCGTCAATGCCACAAAGAGGTATGGCGTCGAATTTGGGAGTAGCATCTTGGAGCCCGTCGGGATTGGACATCGTGGTGGTACTAGCCTCATGCTCGTTCTCATGAAGCTTGGTCGTCGCAAAGTGAGCTTGGGGTAGAGAAACTTTGGCCTTCATGAGTTCTTGTTTCGCCTTGAGAGCACCAATGTAGTTGTCGTCGAGGGACTTGTAGTTCTCGAGGAAGATCGTCTTGGAGATGTCGTTGTGCAATCCCATCATGAAGTGGAACTTCATCGAAATGGGGTCGTCCATGCCGGCTCGTCGCAAGGCAATATTCATCTCCTTGAAGTACTCGTCGGTGCACTTGGATCCTTGGATGGTGTTCTCCAATTGGCGTTGAAGTTGTTCAGTGTAGGTTGGAGGCACAAATTCTCGCCGCAAATCTCTCTTCGTCTTGGGCCAACTCATGTCGTAGCTCTCCGAAGGTGTGTGAAGCCACCTTGTGGACGCGTAGTCGTGGAAGTTCCCTGTGGCGCACTTCACTTGATCTTCGGGAGGGACTTGATGTAGCTTGAGGTAGTCGTCCATCAAAAGCTCCCACTCAAGATACTCCTCGGGTTCTTGAGTCCCATAGAAAGGAATCGTGTGGTCGATGTCGAGGTCGTAGTAGCTCGTGGAAGTCGCGAACTTGAGCTTGGGGAGCTTCTCTTGAGTGTAGTCTTGAGGTGCTTGTTGGCGAAGATGCCATATATCCAAAGGCGAAGATGCCTTGAAGTCGCTTGGCGAAGATGCCAAAGTGGTTGGTGTAGCCGTAGCTCCGTCTTGGTGGTGCTTGTCTCGCGGTCTTCTCTTGTGGTCATGAAGTTTGGACTTGGCGTGAAGTAGGGCTTGGTGCGACTTGTAGGTAGGCGCATCCCGAGCATCTTCATGATGATGTTGTCGTTGTCGTGCTTTAGCTCGATGTAGATGTCATTTGTCATCGTCGTGCACATGTTGCTTGGAGGTGACTTGCCCTTCCTGACGAGGTGGATCACAAACGTGATGGTGGTCGCCATGGAGATGTCGACGAGGACGACTTGCGCTTGCATCATTTTTGCTCTTCGAAGACTTGTGACTTGAACGTCGCCGCCTTGAGGATGATGAAGGGGAAGAACGGTTGATCAACAAGGTCCGAATCTCCTCCATCCTTGCATCTTTCTCCTCCGTTTGTGCGGAAAGCTTGTTGTTGATGTAGTTGTACACGCCGTCGTTGTTGTGGAAGACTGGAGATGAAATGCCTTGCCTATCCATCACAAGATTCGAGCCAATATGAGTGGAGAAAGAGAAGAACAAATACCAAATGTACATTGACCGAAGTTGAAAGTGGATCAATGATCACTCCAATGTGGACAAGGAAATAGCACAATTGATACCAATTCTTGTCAGTTTCTCACACCTACACGAATAAGGCTTATGGTGGAGCTCGGTGAGGATAGTGGCACAAAATATTTTATGCAAAATGTTAGCAAGAGTCAATAATGTTGAAAGAGATTCACAAATTCGCAAGTGAAACAAGTAGACCAATAGCAATATGTGGCACACGGAAACACACACATGGATAGATAAATGGGGTCGTGCAACCAAGGAATGAGCTCAAAATGTGGAATTCATGGAAAATGTTCTTGTTGCACAACTCTAGAGAGACGCTAGCATGATTGCTCAATAGGCGGATACGACACTTGTGCACAACCTATAGGAGACAAAAATGCAACGACTTCTATCCCAGGTATACTATGTATATATGGTTCCCGGCGTTATGATCCAAGATGATATTATATGACAATGTGGTATGATGCCATGGCACTTGCTTAAAAGCTCTTTGTTCACTCTTTTTCTTTGCTTAAAAGCTTTATTCTTTTTTTTGTATGGCCAGTTTTGCACAATGCACAAACCAAGAGAGCTATCGTGTATATGCGGGAACAAACTTGAGGCACACGAGATTATATGATAACAAGATGATACCTATGATATGGTATGTATGCAATGGGAGGTGTAGCTCGATGATCACTAATGTGCACAAGTAACGTTGCCGGCAATACTCAAATGGCTAGTCTCGATAGGCAAGTGACGCAAAATGGCTAGGGGTTATCAATGCAATGGCAAGGGAATATACAATAGAGGGATACCACAATATCAATTTGATATGCAGATTACCGTCCGCGGTGATGATGAGTGGTGGTGATCTTGATGGAGATACCAAGATGATGGATACTCATCCCTAAGTAGCCGAAACACCTTAGGAAACGGAAAAACCGCGAACTCAAAATCTCAAATGTCAAAATGGTGGTAGCGGGATGCGGTGGTGGTGTTGCGGAAGCTCAATGGGATTGCGACAATGCAATGATGGGTTATGCGAGTAGGCAATGCGGAAATGGAGGGTAAGGTGGTGGACTATACACGGTGTCGGAGTTGGAAGCACGGTCCCTAAGTAGCCGAAACACCTTAGGAGACACAACTCACAACACAAACAAAATTGGGTTAAGTTGGGGTGGCGGGAATGTATAGTGGTCAAGCCTATGCGGAAGTAGTGGTGGTGGTTGATGAAGAAGCAATCGTCCCTAAGTAGCCTACACACCTTAGGAGAGTCAAATCATTCCTCAAGCAACCACATATGCGATGGGGAACAAAATTGGTTAGGTTGCGGAGGCCTGCGGTGGTGTAGCGGATGATGTGGTCGAAGCCCTAGGCAAAGATGCCAAAATGCACAAAATTTGATGGTGTCAAAAGGTGGTCAAACCAAGGTGAGGTCCTCGGGCACGTCGATAGCTTCAAACCGAGCCAAAGAACACTCAAATCGGAGTTCGGAGCGAAAAGTTGTGACCAAAACGGTGAAGAAGGCTGATGTTGAAATTCTGTGTAATGTTTTGGGTTAGGCCGGAAGTTCCGGGGGGTGGCCGGAAGTTCCGGGGGTCGTGGAAAAAGTCTCGGGGAAGCCGCAGGATTTTGGGTAAACTCTCTGTTTAGCCGGGAAGTTTCGGGGTAAGGACGGAAGTTCCGGGGGAGTCCGGAAGTTCCGGGGGTCGTGGAATTTCTTCCGGGACGAACCCTAAATTCCATATCTGAGAATGGGGGCGGAAAAACTCGATTTCCAAGGTCAAAATTGGGAAGATTTTGTGGATAGAAATGGGGGGAAAGATGGGGAATGCTAGATCCACTTGAGACACAACGAATCCATGGATCAAAATCAACAAAACATCATCAAAACCAACAAATCACAAAAAAAATTGGGGCTAATTTTGGTGGGGATTTTCAAAATTGGGGAAGAACACAACAAAATTAGGCTCGAAAACGAAGAGGGGAGGCTCCGAAATCGTGATCAACGTGGCTCACGATACCAAGATGATGTAGGGTAGAACCCTAATCGCCCGATCTTTCACGAAAGGAGCGGATCCTGCGAAGAACACGAGGAACACGAGGGGGAAACGAGGGGAATCATGAGGGGAAACACGAGAGAAACACTAAAACCAACAAGAATGATCACACATGCGCTAGATCCATGAACACAAAGGAAGATACAAGATCCAAAGTCAACAACGGACGATACAAGAGGTAGCCGATTCTTCTCCGTGAGGAGGTCTTGAATCCACGGGGGGATCTTCCCTTAGAAAGGGGGCTTGAATCCAAAGGGGTCCTCTCCGAAGAGGCCGCAGTCTCTCGCAAGGAGGAGATCCGATATGGATGAGCGTAGCTCTATCTCTCAAATGAGCTATCACAATGCTGACCCTAACTAGGAGGAGGTGGAGGAGTATATATAGTCTAGGTCCATGAAGGGGTAAGTGAGGGGAGAAAGGGTACATGGGCTTCGGCCCGAGTGTCTGCGCGCAGGCAGGGCCGGAAGTTCCGGGGACGGCCGGAAGGTCCGGGCACCGGAGGTTCCGGGCGAAGGTCCGCGCAGGGTCCGGGATATCTAGAGAGTTGGCACACTCTCGGACGGCTTCGATGCGTTAGGGCCAGAAGTTTCGGGACGGCCGGAAGTTCCGGGCTTTCCAGAAACTTGTCCAGGCTTCTTCTTCCTTCTCTTCCATGCTTCCCTCGCGGATGGTGTAGTTGTTCCTTGGCGCTTGCACTCCTCCTCGACATTCGTGAAGCTCTGAATACCTATGCATGCACGACGGAGGGTCAAGTAGTATACCATCCTCGAAGGGGTCAAGTGAGCACTTGTAAAGGAGAGGATTCACCTTTATGTATGTGAAGTAGATGTCGCACGTGTCACTTGCCGAATGAACTCTTGACATGGTGATGTCCATAGGATGCTCCGCATCATCCCCTCCCCCTTGGGAAAGATCCGACCTCGGATCGAAATCCAAATCACCATGGGAAAGAGATGGCGTCGCCGTGTAGCAGTGGTTGATCACCAAGTTCTTGTCATCTTGAAGCTTGAAATGGGCACTCTCCAATGTCGCATCGTCTCGTGATTCCTTCAAAAGGAGCAAGGGGAACAAACTCTTGGAAAAACAAATGCGGTTAGCGTTAGTGCAAAACCAAGCATTCAAGAGGTGATTCACCCAACAAGTGTTGTCATCAAGCATAGCATATGGTGTGACAAAGGATTGTGACATGGCATGTAAGCACATAAATTGAGAACAAAGAAGGACATCGTGGAAACAAGCATGTGAATGTGAGGTAGTGATGCAAATATGTGTGACAAGAGAAGAAGCATCTACCACAAGTTCATAGTAACCATTCACAAATTGCTCAATGAAAGGTCTATGGTAGGCATAGGAATCATTCACAACACCAAATAAAATGAAGTGTCTAAACACATGTGTCAAGTGCAAGACAATCCAAGCATAATGTGAATTGGGTGTAGTGAATATCGTGTGGCACTCAACACAATAGAAAGAGCAATTGTTCATTATGTGTGAGGCAATCAAGTCAAGCATAGTAATCAAGTCATGCAAGCTAGTAGTGCGAAGATGCAACATACTAGAGGAAATCATGGCAATCATGTCATGTGAGAAAATAATAAGCATAGGCAATGCACATGACATATCGCAAGCACGAACACAAAGCAAGATCATAGTATAATCATAGGCATGGGGCACAAAGCAAATATGGCAAAAACAAGTTATATCTCCGCCAAGCTTGCAAATACACATACAAAGTGAACATGGCAAGATGGGCATAGAATATGTAGTGGACAATAACCCATAGCCAATTGAGTGTCATGTAGAAGAAATGTGTGAAGACTTCATGTGAAGAGAGCGGTGGGAAATGCAATCCATGGGATCCCAAGTCATCATTGCTCTCTAGAGCTCATTTTGTCAACTCGTGGGATTGCGAGGTTGACAAGAATTCATGGGTACCTACACAAAAGAGACACAAACCAAACAAATTGTGCGTGTGGTAGATGTACACATCATCCATCATGATGTGTATGTGCACGTGTGAGTTAACACAAGATAACCATCCGTCAAAGAAATTTGATGCATGGTATAAGAACATGTCATCCATCATGAAAGAATAGTTATTGTGTATAGCATGATGGGGATACAAATTGAGCATACAAGTATATGGCACAGCAATAGCATGTTTATTCATGGGAAGCATATTGTGCACATAAGTATGAGGATCATGCAATGGATGGGAGTGATCAAAATCTCCTAAAATGTATGAGGAAACTATGGGGGTCTCCTCATGAGCAATGTTGGAGACATCATATGGAGAAAATGGACAACATCCAAAACAATGCATATCCGAAGCTAGGTGGTCATGGCATGGCATATGAGATAAATGATGCAAAGCGAGCATATCAATATCATCACAAGATGAACAAATGCCAATAACCATGGGCTTGTCATCTATGCCATAAGTGCAAATTGGGTTAATTTGAATGGCATATGCATAGTCATTATGAAGAGATTGCAAATATGACATATGATTGATCTCATGCATAGCATATGACAAGTCAAGCGGATTGGCAAACATGATGTGACCGAGATAATTAGCACAAGAAATCCTATGCAACATGGCATCACAACTAATAGACTCCACATGGCAATCATCATACTCATCATAAATGGGTAAATCATCGCATGGGGAAATCATACTAGCATGAAGCATGTCAATAGGGGGATCAACATCATGCAAGCAATCAATGTCATGAATGTCCACTAGTGGGACTAGAGCATCACCATCACCTATGTTACCTTTTTCATTCCACTCAAGTGGTGTAGGTGAGGTGGGAAAGACCAAATAGTGGTCAAGATCATCATTGTTGTGGAACCATGTGGGGGTGCATCATATTCCACCATGGCCATCGTCTTGTCCAAAGGTAGGACGAAGTCGTCGAGAAGCGGCGCATCATCATATAAGGGGCCTAGCACCAAATGAGAAGACACAATAGAGGTAGAGGTCAAGTCGTTAGTGTTAAAAGTGGCCTCACATGACCTATCAACTATCTCACTCTCTCTATGTGGTGGTTCACTCACTCCCTCAAAATAGGTGCACTCAAACTCACATATGGTGGAGTCACTCATCTCACTCAAGAGGTGGGGGTTGTGGCTCTCCTCACATGGGAATAGTGGAAACACATCATATATGGGTCTAGTGGTGAAATCACTCTCACTCTCAATATGGTGGCTAAAGTCACTCAAGTCATCACATGTCGCTGTGGTCGAAGGGAAAATCCCATGCTCAACTGTCTCGTAGTCATCGTCGTGGATGAAGGCTGAAGATGGCACAACATCACTCTCACCGTGGATGAAGGCTGAAGATGGCACATCATCACTCTCGCCTCCTAAGATGGAAGCATCATCCTTGCTCACCACCTTGTCGCTCGCCTTCAAAGCTTGGTCCTTGAGGGTCTTCGTAGTCATACTCGTCGCCGCACCGTCTTGAAAAAGAGTCATGGAGGACTCGGCATCGTCAATGCCACAAAGAGGGATGGCGTCGAACTTGGGAGTAGCATCTTGGAGCCCGTCGGGCTTGGACATCGTGGTGGTACTAGCCTCATGCTCGTTCTCATGGAGCTTGGTCGTCGCAAAGTGAGCTTGGGGTAGAGAAACTTTGGCCTTCATGAATTCTTGTTTCGCCTTGAGAGCACCAATGTAGTTGTCGTCGAGGGACTTGTAGTTCTCTAGGAATATCGTCTTGGAGATGTCGTTGTGCAATCCCATCATGAAGTGGAACTTCATCAAAATGGGGTCGTCCACGCCGGCTCGTCGCAAGGCAATCTTCATCTCCTTGAAGTACTCGTCAGTGGACTTGGATCCTTGGATGGTGTTCTCCAATTGGCGTTGAAGTTGTTCAGTGTAGGTTGGAGGCACAAACTCTCACCACAAAGCTCTCTTCGTCTTGGGCCAACTCATGTCGTAGCTCTCCGAAGGTGTGTGAAGCCACCTTGTGGACGCGTAGTCATGGAAGTTCCTTGTGGTGCACTTCACTTGATCTTCGGGAGGGACTTGATGTAGCTTGAGGTAGTCGTCCATCAAAAGCTCCCACTCGAGATACTCCTCGGGTTCTTGAGTCCCATAGAAAGGAATCGTGTGGTCGATGTCAAGGTCGTAGTAGCTCGTGGAAGTCACGGACTTGAGCTTGGGGAGCTTCTCTTGAGTGTAGTATTGAGGTGCTTGTTGGCGAAGATGCCATATATCCGAAGGCGAAGATGCCTTGAAGTCGCTTGGCGAAGATGCCAAAGTGGTTGGTGTAGCCGTAGCTCCGTCTTGGTGGTGCTTGTCTCGCGGTCTTCTCTTGTGGTCATGAAGTTTGGACTTGGCATGAAGTAGGGCTTGGTGCGACTTGTAGGTAGGCGCATCTCGAGCATCTTCATGATGATGTTGCCGTTGTCGTGCTTTAGCTCGATGTAGATGTCATTTGTCGTCGTCGTGCACATGTTGCTTGGAGGTGACTTGCCCTTCCTGACGAGGTGGATCACAAACGTGATGGTGGTCGCCATGGAGATGTGGACGAGGACGACTTGCGCTTGCATCATTTTTGCGCTCTGAAGACTTGTGACTTGAACGTCGCCGCCTTGAGGATGATGAAGGGGAAGAACGGTTGATCAACAAGGTCCGAATCTCCTCCATCCTTGCATCTTGCTCCTCCGTTTGTGCGGAAAGCTTGTTGTTGATGTAGTTGTACACGTCGTCGTTGTTGTGGAACACCGGAGATGAAATGCCTTGCCTATCCATCACAAGATTCGAGCCAATATGAGTGGAGAAAGAGAAGAACAAATACCAAATGTACATTGACCAAAGTTGAAAGTGGATCAATGATCACTCCAATGTGGACAAGGAAATAGCACAATTGGTACCAATTCTTGTCAGTTTCTCACACCTACACGAATAAGGCTTATGGTGGAGCCCGGTGAGGATAGTGGCACAAATGTTTTTATGCAAAATGTTAGCAAGAGTCAATAATGTTGAAAGAGATTCACAAATTCGCAAGTGAAACAAGTGGACCAATAGCAATATGTGGCACACGGAAACACACACACGGATAGATAAATGGGGTCGTGCAACCAAGGAATGAGCTCAAAATGTGGAATTCACGGAAAATGTTCTTGTTGCACAACTCTAGAGAGACGCTAGCACGATTGCTCAATAGGCGGATACGACACTTGTGCACAACCTATAGGAGACAAAAATGCAACGACTTCTATCCCAGGTATACTATGTATATATGGTTCCCGGCATTATGATCCAAGATGATCTTATATGACAATGTGGTATGATGCTATGGCACTTGCTTACAAGCTCTTTGTTCACTCTTTTTTTTTACTTAAAAGCTTTATTTTTTTTTGTATGGCTAGTTTTGCACAATGCACAAACCAAGAGAGCTATTGTGTATATGCGGGAACAAACTTGAGGCACATGAGATGATATGATAACAAGATGATACCTATGGTATGGTATGTATGCAATGGGAGGTGTAGCTCGATGATCACTAATGTGCACAAGTAACGTTGCCGACAATACTCAAATGGCTAGTCTCGATAGGCAAGTGACGCAAAATGGCTAGGGGTTATCAATGCAATGGCAAGGGAATATACAATGGAGGGATACCACAATATCAATTTGACATGGAGGTTACCGTCCGCGGTGATGATGAGTGGCAGTGATCTTGATGGAGATACCAAGATGATGGATACTCATCCCTAAGTAGACGAAACACCTTAGGAAACGGAAAAACCGCGAACTCAAAATCTCAAATGTCAAAATGGTGGTAGCGGGATGCGGTGGTGGTGTTGCGGAAGCTCAATGGGATTGCGACAATGCAATGATGAGCTATGCGAGTAGGCAATGCGGAAATGGAGGGTAAGGTGGTGGACTATACACGGTGTCGGAGTTGGAAGCACGGTCCCTAAGTAGCCGAAACACCTTAGGACACAACTCACAACACAAACAAAATTGGGTTAAGTTGGGGTGGCGGGAATGTATAGTTGTCAAGCCTATGCAGAAGTAGTGGTGGTGGTTGATGAAGAAGCAATCGTCCCTAAGTAGCCTAGAAACCTTAGGAGAGTCAAATCACTCCTCAAGCAACCACATATGTGATGGGGAACAAAATTGGTTAGGTTGCGGAGGTCTGCGGTGGTGTAGCGGATGATGTGGTGGAAGCCCTAGGCAAATATGCCAAAATGCACAAAATTTGATGGTATGAAAAGGTGGTCAAACCAAGGTGAGGTCCTCGGGCACGTCGATAGCTTCAAAATGAGCCAAAGAACACTCAAATCGGAGTTCGGAGCGAAAAGTTGTGAGCAAAACGGTGAAGAAGGCTGATGTTGAAATTCTGTGTAACATCTCAGGTTAGGCCGGAAGTTCCGGACCTAGGGACGGAAGTTCCGGGCTCCAGAAGTTCCGGGGGGTGGCCGGAAGTTTCGGGGGTCGCGGAAAAAGTCTCGGGGAAGCCGCAGGATTTTGGGTAAACTCTCTGTTTAGCCCGGATGTTCCGAAGTAAGGACGGAAGTTCCAGGGGACGGAAGTTCCGGGGGTCATAGAATTTCTTCCGAGACGAACCCTAAATTCCATATCTGAGAATGGGGGTGGAAAAACTTGATTTCCAAGGTCAAAATTGGGAAGCTTTTGTGGATAGAAATGGGGGAAAAGATGGGGAATGCTAGATCCACTTGAGACACAACGAATCCATGGATCAAAATCAACAAAACATCATCAAAACCAACAAATCACAAAAAAAATTGGGGCTAATTTTGGTGGGGATTTTCAAAATTGGGGAAGAACACAACAAAATTAGGCTCGAAAACGAAGAGGGGAGGCTCCGAAATCATGATCAACATGGCTCACGATACCAAGATGATGTAGGGTAGAACCCTAATCGCCCGATCTTTCATGAAAGGAGCGGATCCCGCGAAGAACACGAGGAACACGAGGGGGAAACGAGGGGAATCATGAGGGGAAACATGAGAGAAACACTAAAACCAACAAGAATGATCACACATGCGCTAGATCCATGAACACAAAGGAAGATACAAGATCCAAAGTCAACAACGGACGATACAATAGGTAACCGGTTCTTCTCCGTGAGGAGGTCTTGAATCCACGGGGGGGTCTTCCCTTAGAAAGGGGGCTTGAATCCAAAGGGATCTTCTCCGAAGAGGCCGCGGTCTCTCGCAAGGAGGAGATCCGATATGGATGGGCGTAGCTCTATCTCTCAAATGAGCTATCACAACGCTGACCCTAACTAGGAGGAGGTGGGGGAGTATATATAGTCTAGGTCCACGAAGGGGTGAGTGAGGGGAGAAAGGGTACATGGGCTTCGGCCCGAGTGTCTGCGCCCAGGCAGGGCCGGAAGTTCCAGGGACGGCCGGAAGGTCCGGGCGCCGGAGGTTCCGGCGAAGGTCCGGGCAGGGTCCGGGCTATCCAGAGAGTTGGCACACTCTCGGACGGCTTCGATGCGTAAGGGCCAGAAGTTCCGGGACGGCCGGAGGTTCCGGGGGCCGGAAGTTCCGGGCAGCGGACGGAAGTTCTGGGCTTTCCAGAAACTTGTCCAGGCTTCTTCTTCCTTCTCTTCCATGCTTCCCTCACGGATGGTGTAGTTGTTCCTTAGTGCTTGCACTCCTCCTCGACATTCGTGAAGCTCCGAATACCTATGCATGCACGACGGAGGGTCAAGTAGCATACCATCCTTGAAGGGGTCAAGTGAGCACGTGTAAAGGAGAGGATTCACCTTTATGTACGTGAAGTAGATGTCGCACGTGTCACTTGCCGAATGAACTCTTGACATGGTGATGTCCATAGGATGCTCCGCATCATCCTTGCTCTTGTGCTTCAAATGATAGTCTCCCCAACACTCAACTCTCTCTCATAGGATTGGATTTGGTAGGAAGAAGAATTGAGTGGAAAGCAACTTGGGGAAGGCTAGAGATCAAGATTTATTTTGTTGGAATGGAATATCTTGATGTAACACCCCGGATATGATTTACCTAATATGTAATCCAACTCTTGCCGTTTCCGGCGTTAAGTTATTTTATTTTCTCGGGTTCGGCTTTTTGTCTCCGTGTGTTGTTGTCGTTGTCATGCATCTCATATCATGTCATCATGTGCATTGCATTTGCATACGTGTTCGTCTCATGCATCCGAGCATTTTCCCCGTTGTCCGTTTTGCATTCCATCACTCCGTTCTCCTCCGGTGGTCATTTCTACCTTTCTTTCATGTGTGGGGATTAAACATTTCCGGATTGGACCGAGACTTACCAAGCGGCCTTGGTTTACTACCGGTAGACCGCCTGTCAAGTTTCTTACCATTTGGACTTCATTTGATGCTCCAACGGTTAACTGAGGGACCGAAAAGGCCTCATGTGTGTTGCAGTGCAACACCCCTCCATTTTGCCCAAAACCCACCAAAACCGTCTCCATCATCTAGAGCGTTCGATCACGATCGCGTGGCCGAAAACCGCACCTCATTTGGACTCTCCTAGCTCCCTCTATGCCTATATATATCTCCCCCTTTGAAATCACGGGTAAAACCCTAGTCCCCCTCCTCCTCCAGCCGCCGGACAAAAATCCGGACGGCCGGACGTTGTCCGCCGCCGCCGCCGACCTATCACTCGACGCCACGTGTCCCCGGGGGGACCTCTTCGCCGCCTCCCACCGACGCGGGCCCGCAGGCCCAGCGCCGGCCCTATACCCGCGTCGATCCGGGCCGCCGCCTCCACAACGCCCTGCCACCCGTCGCCTCCAGCCCCGACAAGGGACCAGCTCCGGTGGCCCACGCCGCCGTCGCCAAGCCGCCGCCCGATCCAGCCGTCCTCGCCCCGCCACGGTGCCTGCAGCTCCGCCGTCGCGCCGGATCCGCCGCTCGCCGCCCTCGGCTTCCGCGCCCGCCACCACCTCCTCGACGTCCCTCCTCCTCCGGCGGCCAACTCCCCCTCTGGCGAGCTCAAGGATGAACCTCGGATTGCGTGCAAATCTCATATCTGAAAATATCTCGGTTGACTTTCCTCCCCAAACTCTAACTATTTTGTGTTTTTCATCACGTTGTATCTCCGCATCCGTAGCTCCGTTTTGGGCATATAGCATATCAAAATGTTCATCTCAGAGAGCACATCATTTCATCTCATTGCATCATTTTTATTTGAGTTCATCTTGATGCCCGAAATGCTGTTGGAAGAGTGCTATTTGAGTTTATTGTCAGATCTGCTGCTCCAAATAGCTATTTGTCATTTTTGCCATGATTATTGTGTGCATTATATGCCCCTGAGCTCTACATATGTTTTGTTATATGCTTTGCCATCTTTCCAGAGGTGCAATCCATGTATTTTTGTGATATGTTGGTGACTAGCACAAGCTTGCAAAGTGGTGCATTCGTTAATGCTGATTTCAGGGACTTAGCAATTCCACTAAGTCCTTGATATGTTTTTATCAATATGCCATATGTTCATGTTGTTTCCTAGTGATCCGTGCCTCTTTTGAGGATGATCAGTAAGGATGTTTTTTTAATCTTGTAGTGCTCTATCCAGCCATGCCTTTGTTTGCAATTATGGAGCACCCTAGCTTGAGTCAATCGAGCTCTACTTTTGCTATTTCATGAATCTGGGCAGATTGTCTACTTGTTAGCGATTTTGCCAAGGATGTTGTAGTTGATCCGTGCATGCTATGTTATTGTTCTTGCCATGCCTAGCTTGTATAATGTGTATTCTTGATGGGTGTATGCTTAGATTGTCATGACATGCTATGTAGTGAGTGCATCGAGCTCGTAAACATGCCTACTTGATATCTGATTTGCATGCTCCAGTTTTTCACCAAGTCTGTGATCTGATTATGTTTTTGCCATGTTCACATGCTTGCAATTGTATTTTCTGATCCCTTTTGGCTCAAGGTCACTAAGGGACTTTTGTTAAGCTCTTTGAGTAGCTCCATGCCATGCTTTACTTTGCCATGTTAAGTTCATGTAGCATGTAGTTTTCATGATCCAAAGTGTGCTACCTGATCTGAAATTCCAGACAAGTGTTTATTTCACTAAGTCTGAAATCTGTTTACCAAATGCACTTTTGCCATGCTTGTTTGAACCTGTTAATGGATGAATTGGCCGTAGCTCAGTATTCATATTTTGTTAAGCATCATGAATGGATCCCTGCCATGTATTTTGTTGTCATGTTTGGGTGTTGTAGCATGTTCATCTTGTTGCATTTAGATGGCTACTTGCTGTATATCGCAGACCGGTGCCATATTTGAATTGCTTGCCTTTTCCAAACTGTGCCTCCGATTCCGGTGATCTTTATACCGTTTTCAAGCGAAATCATCTCACCTTTCTAGTGGCACACTTGGATTTCCAAGTTGAGGCCAGGTTCATTCATTCCTTGTCAAATCTTGCATATGCATCACATATCGCATCCCGCATAGCATACCATGTTTGCATCATCTTGTTTGAGCTTTGCACGTGGTTGATTGTGTCCTTGTTGCTTGTTTGTCTTGTTTGGGTAGAGCCGGGAGACGAGTTCGCTAACGAGGAGCCCGTTGAGTTTGCTTTCGAGGATCCAGTCAACTCTAACAACTTTGCAGGCAAGATGATCATACCCTCGAAATCACTACTATCTTTGCTTTGCTAGATGCTCGCTCTTTTGCTATGCCTATGCTACGATGCCTACCACTTGATTATCATGCCTCCCAAATTGCCATGTCAAACCTCTAACCCACCATGTCCTAGCAAACCGTTGTTTGGCTATGTTACCGCTTTGCTCAGCCCCTCTTATAGCGTTGCTAGTTGCAGGTGAAGATTGGAGACCATTCCTTGTTGGAACATTAATTACTTGTTGGGATATCATTACATTGCCTTGTTATCTTAATGCATCTATATATGTAACACCCTCGATGCGACTATATCTCCCACGTGTCGAGGCACGACTTAGAGGCATAATCGCATTGAAGGCATATGTCGAAAGTCAGGCAATCATCACAAACATCCCATGTAATATAGATGAATAAAAGGGATAACATAGTTGTCTTACACTCGCCACCTCAATCAAGTACATAAATAACATACATCATCCAAACACTCATGGCCCGACTACGCTGCCAAAATAAAAGATAACCCAACAAGCGACATGGTCCCGATCACCCCAACTGGGCACCACTACTGATCATCGGGAAAAGAAACATAATAACGCTGAGATTCCTCGTCGTACTCCCACTTGAGTATCAACGGGTCCTGCATCTGGTGTAATAGTAATCTGTGAGCCACAGGGACTCAGCAATCTCGCACCCTCGCGATCAAGACTATTTAAGCTTAATAGGTAGGGTAAGGTAAATATATGTGGAGCTGCAGCAAGCGACTAGCATATATGGTGGCTAACTTATTCGCAAAAGAGAGCGAGAAGACGAGGCAAAGCGCGAACGAGGAACTAGAGGACAACCTACGCAAACATTACTCCAACACTGCGTCCACTTCCCGGACTCCGCCGAGAAGAGGCCATCACGTTAACTCACATAGTTGATTCATTTTAATTAAGTTTATGTTTAAGTTAACTACAATCGTACATTAACAAATTCCCATCTGCCCATAACCGCGGGCACGGCTTTCGAAAGTTCAAATCCCTGCAGGGGAGTCCCAACTTAGCCCATGACAAGCTCTCACGGTCAACGAAGGAATAGACCTCCTCCCGAGACGTTCCGATCAGACTCGGTATCTCGGTTCTTCAAGACATTTCGATAGGTTAAAACAAGACCAGCAACACCGCCCGAATGTGCCGACAAATCACGATAGGAGCTGCACATATATCGTTCTCAGGGCACACTCAGATTGTCTAAACTTCCGGTAGGCCAGCCCAGAGTTGCCCCTGGTAGCAACCGGCGGCTGACGAGTTGGACCAACACTCAGAGGAGCACTGGTCCGGGGGGGTTAAAACAAGATGACCATCGGGCTCCGAAAACCCAAGGGAAGAAGAGGCTAGGTGGAAAATGGTAAAACCAAGGTTGGGCATTGCTGGAAAAGCTTTAATCAAGATGAACTATCAAGGGGTTCCCATTATAACCCAACCGCGTAAGGAACGCAAAATCCGGGAACATAACACCGATATGACGGAAACTAGGGCGGCAAGAGTGGAACAAAACACTAGGCGAGAGGCCGAGCCTTCCACCCTTTACCAAGTATATAGATGCATTAAGATAACATGGCAATATAATGATATCGCAACAAGTAAATAAATGTTCCAACAAGGAACGGTCTCCAATCTTCACCTGCAACTAGCAACGCTATAAGAGGGGCTGAGCAAAGCAGTAACATAGCCAATCAATGGTTTGCTAGGACAATGGTGGGTTAGAGGCTGAACATGGCAATTTGGGAGGCTTGAAAGCAAGTGGTAGGCATCGTAGCATTGGCATAGCAAAAGAGCGGGCAAACTAGCATAGCAAAGATAGTAGTGATTTCGAGGGTATGATCATCTTGCCTGCAAAGTTGTCAAAGTTGACTGGATCCTCGAAAGCAAACTCAACGGGCTCCTCGTTAGCGAACTCGTCTCCCGGCTCTACCCAAACAAGACAAACAAGCAACAAGAACACAATCAACCACGTGCAAGGACCAAACAAGATGATGCAAACGTGGTATGCTATGCGGGATGCAATGCGGGATGCATATGCAAGATATGACAGGAAATGCATGAACCTGGCCTCAACTTGGAAAACCAAGTGTGCCACTAGAAAGATGAGATGAAATCGCTTGTAAACGATATAAAGATCACTGGAATTGGAGTTACAGTTGGAAATGGCAAGCGATTCAAATATGACACCGGTCTGCGATTTACAGCAAGTAGTCATCTAAATGCAATGAGATGAACATGATACAGCACTTAAACATGGCATCAAAATACATGGCAGGGATGCATTCAAGATGCTTAACAAAAGTCTAGCACTGAGCTACGGCCAATTCATCCATTAGGAGGTTCAAACAAGCATGGCAAAAATGCAAATGGTAAAACAGATCTCAGACTTAGTGAAATTAACACTTGTCTGGAATTTCAGATCAGGTAGCCCTCTTCGGAGCAACAAAACTATATGCTACAAGACCTGAACATGGCAAAGTAAAACATGGCATGGAGCTACTCAAATAGCTTAACAAAAGTCCCTTAGTGACCTTGAGCCAAAAGGGATCACAAAATATACTAACAAGCACATGAACATAGCAAAAACATAATCAGTTTCAGACTTAGTGAAAAACTGGGACATGCTGAAATCATAACTCAAGTAGGCATGTTTACGAGCTCGATGCAATCACTACGGCGCAAGTCATGGAAAGACAAGCATACATCCATTAAGAAGGCACAAAATGTAAGCTATACATGGCAAGAACAATGGCATAGCATGCACGGATCAACTACAACAACATCGGCAAAATTGCAAACAAGTTGACGATCTGCCCAGATTCACAAAGTAGCAAAAGTAGAGCTCGATTGACTCAAGCTAGGGTGCTCCATAAAATGCAAAAAAAGACATGGGTGGATAGAGAACTACAATATTAACAAAACTCCTTTACTGATCATCCTCAAAAGAGGCACGGATCACTAGGAAACAACATGAACATGTGGCATCATGAACTAAACAATCCCAGGACTTAGTGAAAATGTTTAAGTCCCTGAAAACAGAATTACCAAGTGCCTCAGTTTGCAAGCTTGCACTAGTCACCACACACATCACAAAAATACATGGGTTGCACCTCTGGAAAGATAAAAAAACCTTAACAAAACATATGTAGAGCTCATGGGCATATCATGCACACAATAATCATGGCAAAAATGACAAATGTCTAAGATGGAGTAGCAGATCCGATAATTAACTCAAGTAGCCCTCTTCTAACAGCATTTCGGGCATCAAGATGAACTCAAATGTAAATGATGCAATGGAATGAAATGATGTACTCTCTGAGATGAACATTTTGATATGCTATATGCATGAATCGGAGCTACGGATGCGGAGATATGGCAAGTTGAATAAGGGCACTTGGATCTGGAATTCCTAGGACTTAGGCGAAATTTACCACCGGATCTAGGGTTTGACCCGGCACGCAGATCGAGGCGGCGGCGCGCACTATTCACCGGCATTGACGAAGCTCGCCGGAGACGGCAGGGGCGGCGCCGGCGAGGCAGATCTGGGGCGGATCCGGCCGGATCTCGCCCGATCCGGGCGCGGACGCCGAGGAGCGGTGCCGGACGGCGAGTGTGGCGAGGCAGGGCGGTGTAACACCCTCGATGCGACTATATCTCCCACGTGTCGAGGCACGACTTAGAGGCATAATCGCATTGAAGGCATATGTCGCAAGTGAGGTAATATTCACACAACCCATGTAATATAATAGGGGAAAAAGATACATAGTTGGCTTACAATCGCCACTTCACACAAATACATGAATAAAGCATTACATCAACCAGATATAATCAAGGTCCGACTATGGAACCAAAATAAAAGAAGAACCCCAAATGCGACAAAGGTCCCCGATCGACCCCAACTGGGCTCCACTACTAATCAACTAGAACGAAACAACACAAAGGACAAGATCTTCAACGAGCTCCTCCTGAGCTTGGTTGCGTCATCTGCACGGACTCATCGGCACCTGCAAGCTGGTTTTGGAAGTATCTGTGAGCCACAGGGACTCAGCAATCTCGCACCCTCGCGATCAAGACTATTTAAGCTTATGGGTAAGGTAAAGGTATGAGGTGGAGCTGCAGCAAGCGACTAGCATATATGGTGGCTAACATATTCGCAAAAGAGAGCGAGAAGAGAAGGCAAAGCACGATCGATAAAAGTATGATCAAGAAGTGATCCTAGACTACCTACGGCAAGCATAACTCCAACAACCGTGTTCACTTCCCGGACTCCGCCGGAAAGAGACCATCATGGTTACACATGCAGTTGATTCATTTTAATTAAGGTCGACTTCAGGTTTTCTACAACCGGACGTTAACAAATTCCCATCTGCCCATAACCGCGGGCACGGCTTTCGAAAGTTCAAATCCCTGCAGGGGTGTCCCAACTTAGCCCATGACAAGCTCTCACGGTTAACGAAGGAATAGACCTCCACCCGAGACATTCCGATCAGACTCGGTATCCTGGTACAACAAGACATTTCGACAGGGTAAAACTAAACCAGCAACACCGCCCAAATGTGCCGACAAATCCCGATAGGAGCTGCACATATCTCTTTCTCGGGGCACACCGGATTGTCTAAACTTCCGGTAGGCCAGCCCAGAGTTGCCCCTGGTGGCCACCGGCGGTTGACAAGTTGGACCAACACTCAGAGGAGCACTGGCCCGGGGGGATAAAGTAATGATGACCCTTGGGCGCGCGACCCCCAAGGGAAAAGAAATGGCTAGGTGGCAAATGGTAAAACCAATGTTGGGCATTGCTGGAAAAGCTTTACTTAAGGCGAACTGTCAAGGGGTTCCCATTATAGCCCAACCGCGTAAGGGACGCAAAATCCGGGAACATAACACCGATATGACGGAAACTAGGGCGGCAAGAGTGGAACAAAAACACCAGGCATAAGGCCGAGCCTTCCACCCTTTACCAAGTATATAGATGCATTAATTAAATAAGATATATTGTGATAGCCCAACAAGAAAACATGATCCAACAAGGAACAGCATCTCCATGTTCCAACAAGGAACAAACTTCAATCTTCACCTGCAACTAACAACACTATAAGAGGGGCTGAGCAAAGCGGTAACATAGCCAATCAACTGTTTGCTAGGACCAGGTGGGTTAGCGGCTTGGTTCAACAATATGGGAGGCATGAAAAGCCACTGGTAGGTATCGCAGCATAGGCATAGCAAAAGAGCGAGCATCTAGCAAAGCAAAGATAGTAGTGATTTCGAGGGTATGATCATCTTGCCTGAAATCCCGCGAGGAAGAAGAACGAGTCCATGAAGAAGACAAACGGACGTAGACGAACGGGTCCTCACAAACTCGACGTTACCGGATCCAACCCGAAGAAGCAATAATCGGAAAAGAAACACACACCATAGTAAACAAACCACACATGAACATGGTATGATATGCGAGATGCGGTATGCGATGCATATGCATGAAGTGACAGGAAATGCATGAACCTGGCATCTACTTGGAAAACCAAGTGTGCCACTGGAAAGATGAGATGAAATTGCTTGAAAACGATATAAAGAACGCCGAATTGGAGCTACGGTTTGGAAATGGCAAGCGTTTCAAATATGACACCGGTCTGCGATTTACAGTAAGTAGGCATCTAAATGCAATGAGATGAACATGCTACAACACTCAAACATGACAACAAAATACATGGAAGGGATGCATTCATGATGCTTAACAAAAGACTAGCACTGAGCTACAGCCAATTCATCCATTAAGAGGTACAAACAAGCATGGCAAAAACACAAATGGTAAAACAGATCTCAGACTTGGTGAAATTAACACTTGTCTGGAATTTCAGATCATGAAGCCCACTTCGGAGCAACCAAACAACATGCTACAGGACCTGAACATGACAAAGAAAGACATGGCATGGAGATACTCAACAAGCTTAACAAAAGTCCCTTAGTGACCTTGAGCCAAAAGGGATCACAAAATATGCTAACAAGCACACGAACATAGCTAAAACATAATCAGTTTTCAGACTTAGTGAAAACTGAGACATGCTGAAATATAACTCACGAAGGCATGTAAACGAGCTCGATGCACTCACTACGGTGCAAGTCATGGCAAGGCAAGCATACATACATTAATAAGGCACAAAAAGCTAGCTAGACATGGCAAGAACAAAGGCATAGCATGCATGGATCAACTACAATAACATCGGCAAAATCGCAAGCATGTTGATGATCTGCCCAGATTTACAACGAAGCAAAAGTAGAGCTCGATTGACTCAAGCTAGGGTGCTCCATATATGCAAACAAAGGCATGGATGGATAGAGCACTGCAATATTAACAAAACTCCTTTACTGATCATCCTCAAAAGAGGCACGGATCACTAGGAAACAGCATGAACATATGGCATCATGAACTAAACAATCCCAGGACTTGGTGAAATTCCTAAATCCCTGAAAACAGATTTACCGGGTGCCTCACTTTGCAAGCTTGCACTAAGCACCACACACATCACAAAAATACATGGGTTGCACCTCTGGAAAGATGACAAAACCCTTAACAAAACATATGAAGAGCACCATGGCATATCATGCACACAACAATCATGGCAAAAATGACAAAAGCCTGAGATGAACTAGCAGATCTGACAATTAACTCACGAAGCCTCCTTCTAACAGCATTTCGAGCATCAAGATGAACTCTAATGAAAATGATGCAATGGAATGAAATGATGTACTCATCAAGACGAACATTTTGATATGCTATATGCATGAATCGGAGCTACGGATGCAAAGTTGCGGGGCCTCGAACAGGGCAACATGGATCTGCAATTTCCGAGACTTAGTGGAAATTATACCTCCGCATCTAGGGTTGACTTTGGCACGGAAGTCGAGGCAGGGCCAGATCTCGTCGGAGAGTCGTCGTACTTGGCCGGAGAGGAGGAAGGAGGCGTGAGAGGAAGGCCTAGGCGTCGGATCCGGCGGGGAGGAAGGAGCTCCCGCAGCTGCGAGATCCACCGACGACGGCGGCAACCTGGGTCGAGGCTCCGGCGAGCTCCGGATGAGCCGGGGTTCGTCTCCGGCGAGCTCCAAACGGCAGGGAGGTGAGGGGGCCGGAGCATGGCAGCACGGGAGCGGGGCGACGAGGGGCGCCGTTGCGGTGGCGGCGTGCTCGCAGGAGCGTCGGGCGGCGGAGCGCAGCTGCGCAGGCGAGTCAAGGCGACGGCGCCGGCGAACACAGGCGGCGGGGTGCGCGGATGGGCGGCGGGCGCGGTGCTGGGTCCGCGGGCCGGACACGGGCCTGGCGGGCTGCGGCGGGCGCGGGGGCGGTTGGGGGCTGAGGTGGCGGCGCTCTATTGGGGAAGGGAGGCGGCGCAGGTGACGTGGCGGCTCCCGATTGGCCGGGGCGACGTGGAGGGGTGGGGGGACATGTCCGGCGCAGCGCAGACGCGTCCGGACGCGCGGAAGGGGAGTGGATCTAGGTTTTCGTCTGCGAAAATGGACGGGGAGGACATATTTATAGGTAGAGGGAGCTAGGAGAGTCCAAATGAGGTGCGGTTTTCGGCCACGCGATCGTGATCGAACGCTCTAGGTGATGGAGCAGAGTTTGGTGGGTTTTGGGCCAAATTGGAGGGGTGTTGGGCTGCAACACACACGAGGCCTTTTCGGTCCCTCGGTTAACCGTTGGAGCATCAAACGAAGTCCAAATGGTACGAAACTTGACAGGCGGTCTACCGGTAGTAAACCAAGGCTGCATGACAAGTCTCGGTCCAATCCGGAAATGTTTAATCCCCACACACAAAAGAAAGGTAGAAATGACCACCGGAGGAGAACGAAGCGCCGGAATGCAAAACGGACAACGGGGGAAATGCTCGGATGCATGAGACGAACACGTATGCAAATGAAATGCACATGATGACATGATATGCAATGCATGACACGCAAGCAATGACAAGGCAATAGCAACAAATAACTGGCGGACACCTGGCACATTGGTCTCGGGGCGTTACAGGCGGCGAGGTTCCCATGGCGGCGGCGAGGTCGCCGGCGAGGGTGCGCGGTGGCCGGAGCAAGGAGGCAGGCGCCGCGGCGATGGAGGCGGGCGGCGGCTTCACCGGGCGGCGGGGCGACGCGAGGTGGGCCTCGGGGGCCGGGGACGGGCCTCCCGGGCCGGCGGCGGAGGAGAGGCGGCCGGGCCAACCGACGAGCGACATGTGGCGGTGCGGGGCTATCCAGACATTGTCCGTCGGCGGGAATATGTCCGGCGCGCGAGAGGATGAGTGGATCTGGGGTTAGGGGCGAAATGAACCCGAGATTTCGGAGGAGGGGCTAGTTTTATAGGTAGAGGGAGCTAGGAGAGTCCAAATGAGGTGCGGTTTTCGGCCACGCGATTGTGATCGAACGCTCTAGATGATGGAGCAGGGTTAGGTGGGTTTTGGGCCAAATTGGAGGGGTGTTGGGCTGCAGCACACACGAGGCCTTTTCGGTCCCTCGGTTAACCGTTGGAGTATCAAACGAAGTCCAAATGATACGAAACTTGACAGGCGGTCTACCGGTAGTAAACCAAGGCCGCCTGGCAAGTCTCGGTCCAATCCGGAAATGTTTAATCCCCACACATGAAAGAAGGCTAGAAATGACCACCGGAGGAGAACGAAGCGCCGGAATGCAAAACGGACAACGGAGAAAATGCTCAGATGCATGAGACGAACACGTATGCAAATGCAATGCACATGATGACATGATATGAGATGCATGACAAAGATAACAACACATGGAGACAAAGACCCGAACCCGAGAAAATAAATTAACTTAAAGCCGGAAACGGCAAGAGTTGGATTACAAATTGGGAAAATCATATCCGGGGTGTTACAATATACTTGGTAAAGGGTGGAAGGCTCGGCCTTTTGCCTAGTGTTTTGTTCCACTCTTGCCGCCCTAGTTTCGGTCATATCGGTGTTATGTTCCCGGATTTTGCGTTCCTTACGCGGTTGGGTGATAATGGGAACCCCTTGATAGTTCGCCTTGAATAAAACTCTTCCAGCAATGCCCAACCTTGGTTTTACTATTTGCCACCTAGCCTGTTTTTCCCTTGGGTTTCCGGAGCCCGAGGGTCATCTTATTTAAACCCCCCCCCCCCCCCGGGCCAGTGCTCCTCTGAGTGTTGGTCCAACCGAGCGATGTCCGGGGCTACCAGGGGCAACTCTGGGCTGGCCTACCCGACGTATGGCTCATATGAGTGTGCCCTGAGAACGAGAATGTGCAACTCCTATCGGGATTTGTCGGCACATTCGGGCGGTGTTGCTGGATTTGTTTTAACTTGTCGAAGTGTCTTGTAGAACCGGGATACCGAGTCTGATCGGAATGTCTCGGGAGAAGGTTTATTCCTTCATTGACCGTGAGAGCTTGTCATGGGCTAAGTTGGGACTCCCCTGCAGGGATTTGAACTTTCGAAAGCCGTGCCCGCGGTTATGGGTAGATGGGAATTTGTTAATGTCCGGTTGTAGATAACTTGAACCTTAACTTAATTAAAATGAATCAACTTTGTGAGTTACCGTGATGGCCTCTTCTCGGCGGAGTCCGGGAAGTGGACACGGTGTTGGAGTAATGCTTGCCGCAGGATTGCTCTCTAGTTATTCGACCGCGCTTTGCCTTCTCTTCTCGCTCTCTTTTGCAAACAGGATAGCCACCATATACGCTAGTCGCTTGCTGCAGCTCCACATATATTTACCTTGCCTTACCTATTAAGCTTAAATAGTCTTGATCACGAGGGTGCGAGATTGCTGAGTCCCTGTGGCTCACAGATTACCTATTACACCAGATGCAGGGCCTGATAATTCCGCTCCAGATGGCGCGCTTGATCTCAAGTGGGAGTTCGACGAGGACTCTCAGCGATACTATGTTTCTTTTCCTGATGATCAGTAGTGGTGCCCAGTTGGGGTGATCGGGACCGTGTCGCATGTTGGGTTATCTTTTATTTTGGCGCCGTAGTCGGGCCATGAGTGTTTGAATGTTGTAATGCTATTTATGTACTTGATTGACGTGGCGAGTGTAAGCCAACTATGTTATCTCCCCTTCTATTATCTATATTACATGGGATGTTGTGAAGATTGCCTAACTTGCGACATTGCTTTCAATGCGGTTATGCCTCTAAGTCGTGCCTCGACACATGGGAGATATAGCCGCATCGAGGGCGTTATAGTGTGTTACCGTGATGGTCTCTTCTCGGCGGAGTCCGGGGAGTGAACACGGTGTTGGAGTAATGCTTGCGCAGGTTGTTCTCTAGTTATTAGATTGCGCTTTGCCTCCTCTTCTCGCTCTCTTTTGCGAACAGGTTAGCCACCATATATGCTAGTCGCTTGCTGCAGCTCCACATATTACCTTGTCTTACCTATAAGCTTAAGTAGTCTTGATCGCGAGGGTGCGAGATTGCCGAGTCCCTGTGGCTCACAGATTACTTCCAAACCAGATGCATGGCCTGATGACTCCGTTCTAGATGACGCGCTTGAGCTCAAGTGGGAGTTCGACGAGGACTCATGCCATTACTATGTGTCTTTCCCTGATGATCAGTAGTGGTGCCCAGTTGGGGCGATCCGGGCCGTGTCGCATGTTGGGTTGATCTTTTATTTTGGCGCCGTAGTCGGGCCATGAGTGATTGGATGATGTAATTCTATTTATGTACTTTGATTGACGTGGCGAGTGTAAGCCAACTATGTTCCTTCCCCTTTTATTATTTATATTACATGGGATGTTGTGAAGATTGCCTAACTTGCGACATTGCTTTCAATGCGGTTATGCCTCTAAGTCGTGCTTCGACACGTAGGAGATATAGCCGCATCGAGGGTGTTACACTTGACCTCAACACAAGTGTAGGTGGTTCTCTCTCAGAAAATATGTATTGGAAGTGTAGGCATGTTCTGATGGCTCTCTCCTCGAATGAAGAGTGGGTGGAGGGGTATTTATAGCCTCCCACAAAATCTAACTTTTACACACAAATCACCAAACTCGGTGGGACCGAATCATGAAACTCGGTCAGACCGATTTAGTTCAAAATGTGAATGTTAGGATTCTCGGTGGGACTGACCTGTCAACTCGGTGGGACCGATTTTGTTAGGGTTAGGGCATAACATAATCTCGGTGAGACCGATTACACAAACTCGGTGAGACCGATTTTGGTAATGGACTAACAGAGAGTTGGTCAGGCAAACTCGGTGGGACCGATTCGCTCATCTCGGTTGGACCAAATTGTTACGAAAGGGAAACAGAAAGTTTACATTGCAATCTCGGTGGGACCGATCGCTCATCTCGGTTGGACCGAACGTTACGAAGGGAAACAGAGAGATTACAATCCCATCTCCATGAGACCGAGATCCCTATCGATGAGACCAAAAAGACTAGGGTTTCTGGCAGTGGCTATGTCAACTGAACTTGGTGGTGCTGGATAGAAAGAATCGGTGGGGCCGAGTTGGATATTTGGTGTGGGACATATGTGGATATGAGAAAGTAGTGGAGGGTTTTGGAGCATATCACTAAGCATTTTGAGCAAGCACCTCATTAAGCAACACCTCATCCCTTCTTAATAGTATTGGTTTTCCTATAGACCCAATGTGATCTTGGATCACTAAAATAGAAAATGTAGAGACTTGTGCTTTGAGCTTGAGCCAATCTTTTATCCCTAGCATTTTGAATGGTCCACTTTCTAATCCATGTCATTCCAACCATTGAGCTTTCCTGAAATATTCATCTTGGAATAGCATTAGCTCAATGAGCTATATGTTGTTAGGAATTACCAAAACCACCCAGGGATAGTTGAACTTTCAATCTCCCCCTTTTTGGTAATTGATGACAACATATAGATCAAAGCTTCGACAAATGATAAATAGTATTTGAAAAACATCGTCGCTTTGAGAAGTATGTGATAAGCAAGAGCTCATCCTAAATCTGTGCATTATTTAAAATTTGCTTTTGAATGCAAATGCACAATCGATTAGGATCATGGGTCACTCTTCCATGTCACATACATCTTGGTGGAGCGCTCAAAATGATAGAGATTAAAAGCATGCACTCATCACCAAGCAAGTGAATGATCATATAAGAGATATAAAAGATAGCATCATTCAACCAAACATTAAGGGTAGCATATGATCAAACACATGATCAACAAGTATCTCACAAGGTAGCTCAACAAAGTTTGAAACAAAATAGCAAGAGAGATAAAAACCAACACTCTCTCTCGAAGCCCATGATCTATACGTTTTTCTCCCCCTTTGGCAACAAGTTACCAAAAAGTTCAAAAATGCATAGTGCTAAACGACTCTCAGGCTTGATCTTCGGGAGGTAGTGTAGAGAGAACTCCAAGGACGAAGGCTTACGATGAAGTAGTTGGAGCTGATGGAGTGGGTGCTGGAGGTGGCACTAGAGCTGTGGCTGCTGGTGCTGACACTGAAGCTTGAGTATCTGTCACAGGCACTGCAGCAGACCTTGGACCTCGTGGCACTCACTTGAAAGCATCAGTAGTAGACTTGCCCTTCCTCTCCTCTGCTTCCTCCTGTAGTTGCTCAACTGCAGTTTGGATCTCAGTTACCTTGACATCCAGATCATAGAACTTCTGCTCAATGATCCTCTCCAAACTCTTCTGGTTCTTAGTCAGGGTGGACAAGCCCTTCTCAATCCTCAGGGTGGATTGGATCAGATATCCAAGTTGATCTTGTTTGGATTTCAAGAACACTTGAGATGCCTCTTCAACAGTGGCATCTTTGCAGCTTTCTCTGCCTTTTCCTTCTCTCTCTTTCTCATGTGCTTGAGCTAAAGATGGTTCATTTTCATCCATCACAACCGTGTTGTCTTCAAATTCAGGATAGATGGGAAGGTGCTCCTTGTACAAAAGATATGTGTCGGTGCCCATCTTTGAGTTAATGAGCTCCTGAATTTGTGGAGCATACCCACAACTCCTCTTCTAATCAGCAGCAGTCCTCTTGATTGTCTCAACAATCAGGCTCATGACTTTGAACTTCTGTGGTACATCAAATATGTGTAGCAAGTTAATAGCATGTCCTCTGATCATCTTGTGATCACCTGACTTGGGTAGCAGTGTGTGCCTTAATATCTAGTTTATGGTAGGCAGACCAGACAACTGGTAGTGGACAGATCCAAACTTGTGTGTATCCAAGGCAGCATCTGGGATCTCCTTGTACATGTTGGCCATAGTGTTGTGGTCTTTCTTTTTCTCTACATAAACATCCAAGTCATCCTCACTTTCTTTTGGGGCATTGATCAACTGAGCCCATTCATCAATAGACGACTGGTACCTGGTACCCTCAGACATCCAGACAATATTCCCATTTGGATAGAAGTGGGCAGTGGAGTAGAACTGCATGATCAGCTCATCATTCCACTTGGTGAGCTTTTGTGCAACGAATTCATCAACTCCACATGCCTTAAAGTTGGCATACACTCCAGGATAGTGATCTTCATTCTTCTGGATGTACTCCCAGTCTACCCATTTCATGTCACACACAATGGGCTTCTTGTCAAGCAACACTGTCTCATAGAAGTCTTGCTGTTCCTGAGTGTGAAACCTGTAGTCCACAACAGTTCTTCTCCTGGTAGCAAATGCATCAGACTCTCTCCATATTCTCAATCCTGCATCCTTCCTAATTTTCATGTTTTCTACAACTGGATGTGCATCATTGTGGTCAGGGTCTTGGGTTTCAGCTTCCTTAGCACTTGAGTTTCATCTTATTCAGCAGCTTCAGACACTGGGGCCTTGTTCTTTTCCTCAGCAGAAATGTTTCTAGTGCTTCTCTTGGGCTTCTGAGCTGGAGCAGCTTTGGGCTTAGATGGAGCAGCCCCTGATCTGATTGCATCCCCCATGAGCTTTTGAGCTTTGGGTGCTGGTGCAGCATCCTCTTCCTCTTCAACATCATCTCTCATAATTGATGATCTGCCAAGCACTCTGACAGTGGTCTTCTTGACCCTTTCCTTCCTTTTCTTACCTTCTCCAACTACCTCTTCAGATGGCTTGGAGGTTTCAGCAGTGGATGCTCTGGCCTTAGACATGGGGACTCTCTTTGCTGGTGCCTTCTTATGCATCCCTGGCTTGACTGTAGCAGCTGAGCCATACTCCTTTTTCAGCACCTTTTTCTTGGAGCTGACTTCTTCCTCAACAGCCACATAATCCTCATCCTCTGAATCTGAGGTCTTCTTCTTTCTTGTTCTGGTGGCTGCCTTTGGCAAGTTACTTGGTGTGCTCCTGCTGCCATCATCAGATGAACTGGAGGGACTAGTGCCCTCACTCAGTTGAACCTGCTCCTCAGACTTGTTCTGGCTATCATTTTGGTCAGACATCGTGCAAGCAAACTGTCAGCAGACCCTGTGAATAGATTATAGATGAGGTAGAGTAGATGAGCATCACAAAGTATAGGAGTTTTGCAAAACAATTGACTCAAAAACTTGGTTTTAGTTCTTCACAAAAAGCATTTCGGATCTACCAATTTGTAAAGTCGGTGATACCGAAGCAGTTTTTGGAACCTAAACTGGTGAACTCGGTCAGACCGAGTCACAGTTCGGTGGCACCCGGACTGCTAGGGTTTCACAGAGAATTGAACTCGGTCACACCGATTTGCAATTTTCGGTCAGACCGAAAACGCGTGTGCTCTGACCTAAGCCAAAATCGGTGAGACCGATTTCTACAACTCGGTCGGTCCGAGATGAATTGGGCGGAGACCTAACCCTAAATTTCGAAATCAAAACTAATCTACAGGATGTTTTCGCTGGACGGGATGATTTCATTCGTGGCAAGAATCATGGCAAAGCAATGTGCTAAGAATCGGAGTTAAGGATTAGCACAATGATCAAGTTTGTACCCTAGTTCGGCAACAAACTTGCTACGGCGGCAACGACGGTGAAGATTTCCGTTGACGGCGGTGGAGACTAGCGGCGGGAGGTCGCTGGCGACGAGAGGACGATCCGGAGACCTGAGGAGGCAGAGTAGGTTGTGCGCGGGCGGGGAGGTTCGGAAAATTTTCCAAATTTTGGCCCGTCGGTATATATAACCTGACCCTCTCGGTGTGACCGAGTGGAACGACTCGGTGGCACCAAGATGCAAAACTACATGCACTTACTGCAACTCGGTGTGACCGAAAGGTTCTAATCAGTTGCATCGTGATTGAAAAACCCTAGATCAACTTAGTGACTCGGTAGGACCGAAAAGTATGAATCGGTCAGACCGAGATGCACAAAGAGGTTTTGGAGGTTTAAGTCTATGACGAATCGGGAACTCCGAGTGCTCCTCACACAGAGTGGTTCAAATCTGACTTGATCAAACTTTTTGATGTAGCATGAAGAGAGTTTGAGACGAGAAAGGCATAAATAGCTAGAGGGAGTTCTTAGTCATTCTTGTCCATCCATTTGGCAAAAGAGAAAGAGCCAAACAATCAAAACAACAAATGGATGTCCTTGAATGAGTAAAATATGCAACCAACATGCTCACACAATAAAATGGCAAATGAAATATGTGACAAAGCATGCACAAACACTCTAGCATCTATCAAGCAATTTGGCGATGACTAGGTCATCTATATATGAGTATATTAACTTAGGAGTCAAATGAGAACATTTGATCATAGGTCATACTCATCGTTTAAGCACAAGTGGGGTTACCACTTTTACATAAAGCATTGTTGTGTTCACCCCATTATAGTTGCTTTAGCTCAATTGGTTAGAGTAAAGCTCTCCCTACATGTGATATCCCCCCTAAGAGGGATGAACTAACCTTGGGTTTTGTCGATGATGACTTCATGTAGGTGTCGAAGATGTAGATGCTCAATGTTTGATGTAGATCATTTGGAGCAATCCTTTGGAGTGAGTTGCACTTTCAATACCTACACAGGTTAGTCCCACAAGGAACAAACAAGGATATCAATAGACATAGAGTGATGCATACACAAGATGATATCCATGAAAGCATTAGGTTAGCTTGTCCCTTGTCTTACCAACAAGAGGGTTTGTGACTCCTTGAACTAGTGCAGTATATGGAAGTTGTTTGCACTTGTCCTCACCAAAATGATAGGAGTGAAGTATGTTGGCGGAGTCACCCTCAAGAACTCTCTAGTTCTTCTTCTGGATCCACACCATCTTGATGGGAACCCTTGGAGTTGTAGTTGTACTTGATGAAGTAGAACTTGATGTGGTCTTGGGAACCCACTTGACCAAGGCCTTGGGTGCTTCTTCAAATGCATCAATTTCCTCTTGGAGCTTGTCCTTGCCTTTTTGCTTGTCGTCTTGTGGTGGAAGATCATCTTGAGCTTGTGTCCCTTTGAAAGAAGCAGGATCATACTTATCTTGTTGAGGAACAAACTTCGTCTTGGGGTATTGATCTTCTTCCCACTCAACTCCATTGGCATTGAACTTTCATTCAAAACCAACACCTTGATTCTTCCGGTGTCTTCCTTGCTTGCGTACAATTTCCTCAAATTGCTTACTCCCGGCAAGGCTCTTGTAAACACCTTTCTCTATAATTCCATTCAATAAGCTATTTTCTTTCTCAAGTGTAACTTGGCTAAGAGAATCATTAGTGGAATCAAGAGAACTACTAGAAGCAACAATATTGGATTTAGCATGATTGTTGTTACTACTAGATGAAGAATCTTTCTTGCTCTTGTTGCTAGATTTAACTTGTGTTATGTAAGTAGACAAGAGTAAACACTTGGAAATGTAAGAAGAACTTTTCTTGCAAAGATCATCATTGATTGCCTTTAAAAACTCATGCTCTTGCTCAAGGTTGAGCTTTTCAAAGCGTAGCTTATCATGAGTCTTCAAAAGTTCTCGATGATTTTCCAAGGTAGTTTCATGAGCTAACTTAAGAGTGTTTAGTTCTTTAGTTAGACGCTCAATATCCTTCTTATCATCATCATTCATTTTATCTTGATTAGCATGATTAATTGACGTTTCATCATTGTATTCATCACTAGAGTTGTCAACAAGTAAACCATCATCACCTAGCAAATCATCTTCATCACTATTGAAATCAACATACTCGGGATGTGTTACCTTTGGACCTTTGCCCATGAGGCACCTTCCAATTCCTTCATTTGGTGAGTCAAATATGTCGTAGGAGTTGGTTGACACAAGTGCTAGATCGGCAACACCTTCATCTTGAGTATATTCGGAGTCGGAGTGATAACTTCTTTCAGAGTGATTGTCGGAGTCGGAGCTGGATACCCATTCACCAACATGAGCTTGATGTCTTCTTTTTGTGTAGCTCCTTGATGACTTTTCTTTCCTTTCCGAATCCTTGCTTCTCCGAGAGGGTTTTCGTTCATAACGATCATCTCTACTCATCCTTTCTCTTGGTGGTGATTCTTCTCTTCTACTTCTTCTTTTGGGAGAATCTTCTCTTCTTTTGTAGGGAGCCGTACACTCATTGGAGTAGTGTCCGGGTCCTCCACAATTGTAGAAATTACGTTCACGACTAGAAGATCGTTTGTCATTGTAGGACCTTGACTTGGAACTTCTTTCTTTTCTTCTACTCTTGTAGAACTTGTTGAAGTTCTTTACCATTAGGCTCAATTCTTCATTGAAGGTTTGTTTCTCACTTGATGATGTGGGAGCATCATGAGGCTTTGTAAGCACCACTTGACTTGTTGTGAAGCTCTTCCTTATCCTTGAGTGACATCTCATGAGCAACAATTCTTCCAATGACTTCCGTTGGCTTGAGATCTTTGTAATTGGGCATCATTTGGATCAATGTGCACACGCTATCATATTTTCCATCCAAGGCTCTTAGGATCTTATTGATGATGAATTTTTCGGTCATCTCTTCACTTCCTAAGCCGACAATCTCATTTGTGATGAGAGAAAGCCTAGAATACATTTCGGCGACACCTTCACCATCCTTCATTTTGAACTTGTCAAGTTGACTTTGAAGCACATCCAATTTGGATTCCTTGACGGAGTCGGTACCTTTGTACATATCAATCAAAGTATCCCAAATTTCCTTTGCATTCTCAAGACGGCTGATTTTGTTGAATTCTTCGGGGCACAATCCGTTGAAGAGAATATCACAAGCTTGAGCATTGTATTGTAGCATCTTCAACTCTTCCGTGGTAGCTTCATGGTTTGGTTCTCTCCCATCAAAGAATTCACCTTGCAAGCCAACACACACAATAGCCCAAATGGCGGGGTTATGTCCAAGAATATGCATTTTCATCTTATGCTTCCAACTAGCAAAATTTGTACCATCAAAGTAAGGACCTCTATGGTGGTAATTTCCCTCGCTAGACGCCATACTCTCCTAGGTTGTGAAACCAAGGCTATGACAACCAAAAGCTATGGAAATCAAAGCAAATGGAGACCAAAGCTCTGATACCACTTGTAGGATCGAAAGTATGTCTAGAGGGGGGGTGGTTAGACTACTTGACCAAATAAAAATCTAGCCTTTTCCCAATTTTAGTTCTTGGCAGATTTTAGCAACTTAGCACAAATAAGTAATCAACCTACACATGCAATTCTAAGAGTATAGCAGCGGAATGTAAAACAATTGCATATGAGGGTAAAGGGAGGAGTTTGATGGAGCAAACGCAATGTTAACACGGAGATTTTTGGCGTGGTTCCGATAGGTGGTGCTATCGTACATCCACGTTGATGGAGACTTCAACCCACGAAGGGTAATGGTTGCGCAAGTCCACGGAGGGCTCCGCCCATGAAGGGTCCACGAAGAAGCAACCTTGTCTATCCCACCATGGTCGTCGCCCACGAAGGACTTGCCTCACTAGGGTAGATCTTCACGAAGTAGGCGATATCCTTGCCCTTACAAACTCCTTGGTTCAACTCCACAATCTTGTCGGTGGCTCGTAAGTGACACCTAGCCAATCTAGGAGACACCACTCTCCAAGAAGTAACAAACGGTGTGTTGATGATGAACTCCTTGCTCTTGTGCTTAAATGATAGTCTCGCCAACACTCAACTCTCTCTCATAGGATTGGATTTGGTAGAAAGAAGATTTGAGTGGAAAGCAACTTGGGGAAGGCTAGAGATCAAGATTTATGTGGTTGGAATGGAATATCTTGACCTCAACACAAGTGTAGGTGCTTCTCTCTCAGAAAATATGTATTGGAAGTGTAGGCATGTTCTGATGGCACTCTCCTCGAATGAAGAGTGGGTGGAGGGGTATTTATATCCTCCACACAAAATCTAACCGTTACACACAAATCACCAAACTCGGTGGGACCGAATCATGAAACTCGATGAGACCGATTTAGTTCAAAATGTGAACGTTAGGATTCTCGATGGGACCGACATGTCAACTTGGTGGGACCGATTTCGTTAGGGTTAGGGCATAATGTAATCTCGGTGAGACCGATTACACAAACTCGGTGAGACCGATTTTGGTAATGGGCTAACAGAGAGTTGGTCAGGCAAACTCGGTGGGACCGATTCGCTCATCTCAGTTGGACCGAAGTGTTACGAAAGGGAAACAGAGAGTTTACATTGCAATCTCGGTGGGACCGATCGCTCATCTCGGTTGGACCGAAACGTTACGAAGGGAAACAGAGAGATTACAATCCCATCTCGGTGAGACCGAGATCCCTATCGGTGAGACCGAAAAGACTAGGGTTTCTGGCAGTGGCTATGTCAACTGAACTCGGTGGCGCCGGATAGAAAGAATCGGTGGGGCCGAGTTGGATATTTGGTGTGGGACATATGTGGATATGAGAAAGTAGTGGAGGGTTTTGGAGCATATCACTAAGCATTTTGAGCAAGCACCTCATTAAGCAACACCCCATCCCTTCTTAATAGTATTGGCTTTTCCTATAGACTCAATGTGATCTTGGATCACTAAAATAGAAAATGTAGAGACTTGTGCTTTGAGCTTGAACCAATCTTTTATCCCTAGCATTTTGAAGGGTCCACTTGCTAATCCATGCCATGCCAACCACTGAGCTTTCCTGAAATATTCATCTTGGAATAGCATTAGCTCAATGAGCTATATGTTGTTTGGAATTACCAAAACCACCCAGGGATAGTTGCACTTTCAACAAGGAATCATGGCAAGCATGTCATGTGTGCAAATAGTGGGCATGAATAATGCACGTGACATATCACAAGCATGAAGGAAAGATATGATCAAAATAGCATCAATAGCATGAGGCACATGATAAACATGGCAATATCAACAATGATCTCCACCAAGTATGCAAATACACTTAGGAGTAGCATAATGGTGAATCATGGGTAGATGCAAGCAAGGGTCACAATTGCATGGCAAAATCATGTAAAGAGGCATAACATGCAAAGTGGACACGATATAATGGGCATAAGGTGACAAATGGTAAATATCCCAAAGCCGTGTGAGAGCCAAGTAAAAGAGATGCTTGTAGTTCTTGCGCGAATGGAACGTTGGTAATGGTAGTCCGCGGGATCCCAAATCGGCGTTGCTCTCAAGAGCTTGTTTCGTAAACTCTTGGGATTGAGAGGTTGACGAGTATATGTGAGTACCTACACAAAACAAAGAGAAAGGGAAAATTGTGTGTGTGGTATATGTACACATCATCCATCATGATACACACGTGCATGTGTTGGTTATCACAAAATAGCCAATGGTCAAATAAATGAGATGTGTGATATAGGAACATGTCATCCGTCATAAGAGGTTTGTTATTATGTGTAAGTGCATATAGTGCCACCCCTAGTTGGTTTTGGAGTATTGACGACAAACCTGGTTGAGGGACTAATGTGTTTTGAGAATTGCAGGATAACATAGGTAGTAGTCCCTCATTGATTCGGTTTATCTACCGAAGATGACCCCTAAAAATCTATGAAGATATTAAAGACAATGGTGGTATGTGAAGATATTCACATTGAAGTCTATGACAAGAGAAGACATTGCGTGAAGACTATGGGGCGCGAAGACTTAGTTGTTTCGTTGTCTCATTTTCTTCTTTGTTGAGTCATAGGAACCACCGTACTGTTAAGTGGGGTCCAAGTGAACAAAGTCAGAGTGACTGAAGTGATGCTCAACCAAAATCCTATGTCTTCGAGCGAAGACAATGAGAGCAAATCTTATCCAGAGCTCGATGAGTCAGCTTTGCTTGTAGCCTAAGTAAAGTTGTCGCGTGTGTTTGAAATCTGACCGTTGGAACACGTGTCAGTTCCTTAGTGACCCACGATCATTTCGGACAAATCAGGTCGGGTTGCCTAGTGGCTATAAATAGCCCACCCCCTACAACCATAAACGGTTGGCTGCTCAGAGTTAGTGTACGGCTTTTGTCGTTTGAGAGCAACCCACCTCGAAGCCTTTGAGAGAGAATTCCTTGCGAGGATAAAGCCCTAACCACCCAGAGCCAAAGAGTGTTAGGCATCACTGAAGTCTTCCTATCTGTGTGATCTGAAGACTTATTACACTTGAGGACTGTGAATCCTCTAGCCGGTTAGGCGTCGCGTTCTGAGCATCCAAGAGTCATTGTGGATCCCCGGTGAACAAAGTCTGTGAAGGTTTGGGAGTCTACCTTGAAGACTTACCAGAGTGATTGGGCGAGGACTGGGTTTCCTTAGCTCAAGGGGAATAAGGTGAAGATGTGGTCTTCTGAGTTGAATCTCAGCCTCCCTAACCAGACGTACAATTGTCACAGCAACTGGAACTGGTCCAACAAATCATTGTCTTCAACGAGTCACTGGTTTCGTCCTTCCCATTCCTTTACTTACTGTTGGCCCTGGTGAAGTCATTGTATGATTGCATTATATTTTGTCTTCACTGAGTAACTGATTGTTCTGATTGGCTTCACACTATCTTCCTACCTGATCTATACTACCTAGCTACTATTAGTCATTGTGCTTTCACTTCATTGAATACTTGACTATGGCTTGCTTACTGTAGTCTACCTTCCGCTGCATGGTAATAGGTTTATTTCTATCGTTTATCTTCGAAACTTTCATGTTTTGAAGACTTTCATAAAAATCGCCTATTCACCCTCCCCCCCCTCTAGTCGATCACTAGCACTTTCAATTGGTATGAGAGCAAGGTACTCCCTTGTTCTGTGTGATTCGGTTTAACCACCTGGAGTTTTAGCTATGTCGACTGCAGGGATAATTAAAGTCTCCGTTGTGTGCCCCATCTTCGATGGAACTGAATATCCCTACTGGAAGAATAAGATGCGCATGCATCTTGAAGCCATTGATGTCGACCTCTGGTATGTCGTCAAGAATGGCGTTCCCAAGGCTGGTGAAGGTGTCACTGCTGCTGATGTCAAGAAGTTCGCTCAACTGGATTCCACTGCCAAGAACATCATCTGTGGTCATCTGACCAAAGGACAGTATGGCCGTGTGAGTGCTCTGGAAACATCCAAGCAAGTCTGGGACTGGCTCTCCAAGGTCAACGAAGGCGTCTCAACCCAGAGAGATCAAAGAATCAGTGTCCTTCGCAACCTCTTCAACTGCTTCAAGAGAAACGACAATGAGAATGTCCAGCTCACGTTTGACTGCCTCACTGACATCACAAATGAGCTTCGAGCTCTCGGTGCTACTGAGATCACCAAGCATGAAATCGTCAAGACACTCCTGAGATCACTTGACACCTCGTTTGACACCCTAGCCCTGATGATTCAAGAATGTCCTGACTTCAAGACACTCGATCCGTCTGACATACTTGAAAGGCTCAACACACATGAGTTTCAGCTTTCTGAGAATAGAGACATCTACGGTCCCAACTCGCGCCTTGAAGGCAAAAGTTGTTTCCTCATCTAATGAAGAATCTGACTGCAGTTCTGAGGATCCTGAAGACATTGGAAGGGAGCTTGCTATGCTTGTGAAGAAGTTCCAGAGATTCACCAAGAAGAAAGACTTCAGAAAGTCTTCACGATCCAGCTCAAGAAATGATGAAGCTTCTGCTCATGACTACAAGAAGAGAACATGCCATAAGTTCAAGAAACCTGGTCACTACATCTCTGAGTGTCCGCAGTGGGACAATGAGAACAAGAAGAAGAAGAAGAAGAAGAAGAAGAAGAGCAAGGAGTATGATTCTGACGACAAGAAGAAGAAGAAATACTCAAAGTCTTCTTCCAAGTCTTCCTCAAAGTCTTCATCACACAAGAAGAGCTCATCTGGCAAGGCCCGCGCGTTTGTCGGCGAGGAAATGGATTCAGAGGAGGAGTCTGCTTCTGAGGAGGCAGAGGTGGAGTCTGAGGAGGAGTTCGATTCTGGCGTTGCAAGTGTGGCTACAGCCTACGTTGCCAAGTCCATCTTCAACACTGAAGACAATGACTCTGTCACCAATGCCGATGCTAATGACAAGGACAACTCCACTCCCACCTACTGCTTCATGGCATGCGGTGCCAAGGTAAACTCACGCACCACTCACTATCAAACATCAAGTGAAGATGACTCTGATTGTGGTTCCAAACCCAGCTACAAAACACTTGCTAAAATTGCAACTGAACAACAGAAAGCTATGGAACATATTCAAAAACTATTAGACAAAAGCGATGACCTGTTAGACGCTGAAATGACTCTATCTCAGTCCTTCATTGAAGACATAAAAAATCTTCATGTTAAGTATGAGGAACTTGAAAGTCGTCATGAAAAGCTTTCCTATGATTATCTTCAAAGGAAGCAAGATCTTGAGAAATTGAGAGCGGCTCATGAAGATCTTCAAAAGGAAAACGAGTCACTTCGCGCCAAACAGGTCAGTTCCGCTCAGGAAGGATTTGAACCACCATGTCTTAAATGCATTGAGCGTGATAACGCTACTTCTATTGCTGAATGTTCTACTGCTACTACTGTTGCAATATCTTCAACTGCTGATGTGGTAACTAACCCCTCTGCTAAGGATGCCACTGCTATTGCTGATGAGAATGCTAGGTTGAAGACATTGCTTGAAACAGGGATGTTCAAAAGTCTCAAAGGGCATCAGACACTATGTGATGTCCTCAAAAGGCAGATCCTGAACCGGAACCCTAGGAAAGAGGGTGTTGGGTTCGAAAGGAAAATGAATGTTGATGGCTCTTACTGGAAACCTGAGCAGTACCCCAATACCACATGGGTTGCTACAAAGGAACCTTCAGCGGATCCATCCACCCTATCTGGCTTCACATGTGCTAATCCCATTGTTATTGATGAATCCTTTGATGCAAACTATAAACTGTTTAAGAATCAGAATGGTGAAGTGTTTGCCAGGTATATTGGTACTAACTGCAAGAATGGGCCGCCTATGAAGAAAGTCTGGGTGCCGAAAAGATGTTTGGAGAATCTTCCTGTGAATGTCGTCATGACACCACACATGAAGAAGACAAACCCCAGACCACAGGCTTCATACGGTCCAAAGGCTTCATACAGACAGAGGACTCACCTGAGTCGCACTAACGCAAATCTTTTGCAGGGAAACCTTACTCAGGCCTATGAATATGAGTGCATTTCATCAAACCGCCATGTTCATAAGACCAAGAACTACTCTGCTTATTCTTATGAGTACTATTGTCCACCTGCAAGACTTTTTGCTAGGGCTCCAAAGCCAAAGTTCTCAGATGCTGCACTTAGACTCATTGCTTCGAAGCCACCCTTGAAGATGTGGGTGGCTAAGAAAGCTTAACTCTCTTTTGCAGGGAAAGGCCTCCAGCCGAAAACCAAAATCGTCTGAAGCTATTGCTGGGGACCTTAAACATCTTGTAGGGTGCAAGATCAAATGCCCAAATGGTCTTATTATGTATTTTGTTCCTGAGTCGCTTGCTACTTGCCCTATCAGTCCTAACCTTGATCTAAGCTTTCATAATCCACTTGCTCGTCAGATGTTTATGCTTCACAATTCTCTCCGTGAAGCCTATCCCCCTAACTGCATTGTAGGGTACGACACCAGCTGCTTCAGAATGGATTATTGATAGTGGGTGTACTAATCACATGACTGGCAAGCGAAGTCTTCTTATGGACTCAACCTTACGTCCATCTGACAAAAGTCACGTCACATTTGCTGACACTATTAAAAGTAAGTTTTTGAAGTGTATCGGAAAGATGATTTGTACGTGGTAGATTTCTCAGCAGGACCACAACTTGCCGTATGTCTTCTAGCAAAAGCTTCAGAATGCTGGCTCTGGCATCGGAGGCTAGGGCATGCTGGCATGAGGAACTTGCACACTCTTGCAAGAAATAAGCATGTCATAGGCATCAAGGGCATCAAGTTCAAGAAGAATCACTTATGCGGTGCCTGTGAAGCAGGAAAGATGACGAGGGCCAAGCATCCCTCGATGACAATCATGACAACGACTCAACCCTTCGAACTGCTCCACATGGACCTTTTCGGTCCCACTCATTACTCAACTCTTACTACTACTACTTGTCTCTATGGGTTTGCCATTGTTGATGATTATTCAAGATATACTTGGGTGCATATAATCCTCTACAAGACTGAAGTGCAGGATGTCTTTAGACGCTTTGCCAATCGAGCCATGAACAACTATGGCGTCAAGATAAAGCACATCAGAAGTGATAATGGCACTGAATTCAAGAACACTGGCCTAGATACGTATCTTGATACTTTGGGCATCACACATGAATTCTCAGCTCCGTACATGTCGCAGCAGAATGGCATCATGGAACGCAAGAACAGAACACTTATTGAGATGGCCCGGACGATGCTTGATGAATACAAGACTCCAAGAAAATTCTGGCCTGAAGCCATTGATACTGCATGCCATATCATCAACCGTGTTTATCTTCACAAGCTTCTCAACAAGATATCCTATGAGCTCCTTACTGGCAAGAAGCCAAATGTCAGTTACTTCAGAGTATTTGGTGCCAGGTGCTGGATCAAGGATCCACACCACACTTCAAAATTTGCACCGAAAGCGCATGAAGGTTTTATGCTTGGATATGGAAAGGATTCGCACTCCTACAGAGTCTTCAACCTCTTTCACTATAAAGTGGTTGAAACTGTGGATGTGCGGTTCGATGAGACTAACGGCTCGCAAAGAGAGCACCTGCCAAATGTGCTAGATGAAGTTCCATCCAGTGAATCAATCAAACTTATGGGAACTGAAGAAATCATACCATCTGAAGCTCAGCCTGAAGACAATCCTTCTAACGATGACAATGATCAGCAAGAGCAAAATCTTTGTCCTCTACATCCTCGTGTTGCAAATGAAGTACAGATTGAGAGAATAATTGATATCATCAATGCACCAGGTCCACTCACTCATTCAAGGGAAACACAGCTAGCAAATTTCTGTGGGCACTTTGCATTCGTCTCAATATATGAACCCAAGAAAGTTGATGAAGCCTTCATGGAACCTGAATGGATTCAAGCTATGCAAGAAGAGCTTCAACATTTTGAGCTGAATAATGTATGGGAACTGGTTAAGCGTCCTGATCCTCGTAAGCACAATATAATAGGCACTAAATGGATATATCGCAACAAGCAAGATGAGCATGGTCAAGTTGTCAGAAACAAAGCTCGTCTCATTGCTCAAGGATACACTCAAGTTGAAGGGATTGACTTCGATGAAACATTTGATCTCGTGGCTAGGCTTTGAAGCCATACGCATACTGCTGGCCTATGCAAATCATCATAACATTCTTCTGTATCAAATGGATGTGAAGAGCGCTTTTCTCAATGGCAAGATTGAAGAAGAAGTGTATGTTGCACAACCGCCTAGCTTTGAAGATCCAAAACATCCTAGCATGGTGTACAAGCTCAACAAGGCACTGGTATGGCCTCAAACAAGCCCCTCGGGCTTGGTATGACACACTCAAAGACTTCCTGAAGAGCAAAGGCTTCAAACCTGGTTCCCTCGGCCCCACTCTCTTCACGAAGACATATGATGGTGAACTGTTTGTGTGCCAAATATATGTGGATGACATTATCTTCGGCTGCACCAATCAGAAATACAGTGAAGAGTTTGGATATATGATGCAAGAGCAATATCAGATGTCCATGATGGGTGAGCTGAAGTTCTTCCTTGGTCTTCAAATACGTCAGCAATGCAACGACATCTTTATATCTCAAGAGAAATACCTCAAAGATTGCCTGAAGAAATTTGGGATGCAAGATTGCAAAGGCTTCACGACGCCAATGCCAGCCAAACATCATTTGGGTCCCGACGACAATGGTAAAGAGTTCGATCAAAAGGTATACCACTCCATGATTGGTTCCTTGCTTTATTTATGTGCATCTAGGCCAGATATCATGCTTAGTGTTTGCATGTGTGCCCGGTTCCAAGCGGCACCAAAGGAATCACAACACTTAGTTGTGAAGCGAATTCTCAGATATTTGGCTCACACCCCAACACTAGGATTATGGTATCCAAAGGGCTCAGAGTTTGATCTAGTTGGATTCTCGGATGCTGATTATGCTGGTGACAAGGTGGATCGCAAGTCTACATCAGGCACATGTCATTTTCTGGGACGATCACTTGTATGTTGGTCTTCAAAGAAGTAGAACTGCGTATCTCTCTCCACTGGTGAATCTGAATACATTGCTGTTGGATCTTGCTACGCTCAGCTTCTATGGATGAAGCAAACACTCAAAGACTATGGCATTCATCTGAAGCAAGTGCCACTCTACTGCGACAACGAAAGCGCCATCAAGATTGCCAACAACCCAGTTCAGCACTCGAAGACAAAGCACATTGAAATTCGTCATCACTTTCTCAGAGATCATGTTATGAAGGAAGATATTGATATCATACACGTCAACACTGAAGAGCAATTGGCAGATATCTTCCCCAAGCCCTTGGATGAGAAGAGGTTTTGCAAGTTACGGTGTGAGCTAAATATCTTGGAATCCTCAAATGTCCTATGATCAGGCACACTTCCTAACACTTAAGCATGTTGATGACATAGATGTGCAACACACGAAGTAAAGTATATCTTCAATCAATGAAGACTTACATTCTGAGTGTGAATACATTAACGTGGAATTTGACTTCGGAGCGCCACGATAATTGTGCGCCGTGTTTGGGTCTAATACTTCCTATACGGTGGGTAACGCCACCACCAAATTCTTCTGTTTGAAGTGTTTTACTCATGGCGTTACATTTGCTATGTCTTCACATTTGGTTTGTCTTCAATTTCAACTTGTCTTCATGATTATCTACACTATGTTGATCTGATTGTCTTCTGATATATACATATTAGTGTTCTATCCTCTACAGCATTCACTTATAGCTACGTCTTCCTTGTTGAATCTTTTGAACTAAGTGAATGTGATCGGACCCTAATCTCTCTATGCTTTCTATCTCAAACTCTGTCTATCCAAATCATATGCATTCTATTGAAACTGTCGAATGTCTTCTCTGTGTCCTTGTCAGCAGAAGATACAGAGACAAACATTAAGTTTGTTTCAAATGATCTATCCTTATTGCCTGAAATCCGGAAAAGACGGAACGACCATCCGACAGTTCGGGCGGGCGTGGGAACGTGGGACAACTCCGAGTATGTTGCATGCTTGCCACGTGTCCCTCAGATGTGAACCGCCAGGGGCACCTGCGTAATTACGCTGTGCCGCATACTTCCTTATAAATACATGTCCCCTGCGGTCAAGAAAACCTTCTTCCACCTCTCCACCTTGTCAAAACCCTAGCGCCACCGCTAGCTCTCGACGATGCCGGCGACGAAGCGCTTAGCTACCGCGACTTCACCGACGCCGTCCTCACGCCGGTCGCGATCATCGTCCTCTCCGCCGCCGCTGTAGGTGTCCTCCGTCGCCAAGTTAGGGCATGGTGGATAGAACTGCTCGGTCTCCTACTCTTCCCATCTAGCAGTTCATCGTGTGGTAAATAAAACTCTCTTTTTACCATCTTTTTGATCCTAAAAGATTCATCCTGTTTACCGAAAGTGGTTTCTGCCTACTCAATGTTAGATCTATCCTGTCTGCATATCATATAATGCCTAGTATATTCACTTAAGCTTCATAACGAGTTAGATTCCTCACTTGTACCTATTCCTGGATTCGTACAAATCTGGAACCAACTTCAAACACATAAGTGAATGTCTTTGCACCATGAGGTCAATGTATTCAAACTGATTTATCTTCAAAATCTTCTGAGAATGCATATGACCTCTCCCCTTCCCTCGCATCTCTAATGCTGTCACAGGTACATGTCCGTGGGAGAATCCCTTGGTTCTCATAGTCTGCATTCGTTTGCAGAATTCTTACAGCATCACATTAACTCTCCCGAAGCCCGTTCCTGTTTGACCAGCAAGCGGAAGCCTTTGAACATGTTGAAGCCATTCAGTTTGAAGTTCATGGTTATAGAGAAATTAGCAAGGAAGGGTGGTAGACAGCGTTGAGGGGGAACATCCAGAGATCTGCCTGATGACCTCTCAGAGCTGTACAAGACAGATCCAGAAGAGGATTACAATCAGCGCAAGACACGAATCCAATGGATTCGAAGATATTGGGCCGAACAATGGTTTAAATACAAGTTTGTGACCCAGGAGTATGCTGAGAAGAATGCCATCAAGAGTCCTTGGGGTGACATTCTCTTTCAAAGCCTTCCATCCAAGACCAGAGCTGAAGCTATTGCTCAGGGTTTCTATCCTTGTATGGTCCATGGACCACAGCCTGAAAATGCCGACTCATCATCACTGCTCTGGTGTCGTGACGATAATCTCTTCAAGCGCAACTTCCAGCATGCAAAGGCATGAGCCAAGGAAAACAAGAAGTCATTGGGACTAGACTTCAACCCTGGTCCTTCTACTCCCCGGGCTGACGGCACACGCGATGCTGAACCCAATATCATCGGACCTTTCTACAACCTTGATGGCCTTATCACTCACATTTCTGTTCAAGGTGCCAAAGTGGATCATTCTGATGATGATGCCAACACTGATGAAGCCCCAGCTCCTACTCCAAAGCCGCGGAAGCAAAAGAAGGCTAAAGCTTCAAAGTCAGTTGCTCCTCCAAAAGCTTCACGTGCGAAGCCACTGGCTACTGCACCTCCTAAAGACAGTGTGCAGTCTGAAGATCTATCATGTATCTCCAAGAAGACGGAGATGAAAAAGAATATTGATCAGGCATTGACCCCTGCTGCCATTCTGCGAGACAAACACATTGATCTGTCCAGTGATGAAGATCTTGTAGATGACGCTCTTGAGCAACTGATTAAGAGCAAGGAAGAAGCAGAAATCTTCAATGATTTGCCTCTCTTTGACGTGGCAATCATCCATAACTTCATGATGAGTGGTTTGAAACCCCCAATCTCAGCTTTGAAGATCTGCAACTTCCAATTGGCCTCAGCGTCTCTTTCAATGGCGCCATTGCTTCTGAGCTAGCTCTACCTCAGCGCATCGTTGAACTGAAGCACAAGATCGACTATGAGAAAGCTCAGTTCAAGAAGCACATGGCAAAGCTCAGCGTGCAAGATGTCAAAAACTTCAAGGTTATGCTGCACGAGCTCAAGGAAGCTTTTCTCAAGAAACGAGAAGAAGCTAAAGGTTCTTGTGAGCGCATGAAGAGTCTGGCTGAAAAGTACATGCAAGCCTACAATGAAGCTGAGAAGCGCAAGGCTCTTGGGCGTCCTGGCATCGACCCCAGAATGGTTGCAAAGAAGAAGAAGCCATCGACTGACAAATCTGCACCGTCAAGGCGGGAAGAACCTCGCATTGTCTTCCCAAGCAGCATGCCCGGCTCGAAGCCAAAGGTCAAGTCAACTGTTTCAGTACTAAAGAAGACAAGGGCTGCCGAGGCTGAAGCTAGAAAGAGGAAAAATCCTGAAGCTTCTGATGTCGCTCCCTCCAAGAAGAAGCGCAAAACCAAGAAAGATTGAGCTGCTCCCATAGAGCCCCTTGTTGTCGAGCCCATCTCGGTTGCTCGTCCTGACTCTTCGCATCAAGAACGACAGATGGTAGTTCATGAGCCTGCTTCCACAGAGGCTCCTGAAGCTGAAGACATTCCAGCAGTTGACCCCACCGCTGCTGAAGACATTGGTCACCATGACAATGTTGAAGATAATGTAGTTCTTCCTCAGATCGAGCACAACTTGGTATCATCGCCTGTTCTCACGAACAGCGAACTCATTAGCATTGGTCGTCCTCTGACGCTAATTGCTCAGGATGCATCATGGGCTGATCACCCACAACAACAAGACACCCCGAGTACTCCCCAACAACAAGTCACCCCACCAGTGCAAGAAGAAGAAGATGACTTTGAGGCCCAGCCAACTCCATCTCCACAGGCGTTGCCAGCGTTACGCAGGCTTCGCAAAGGACCAAGGCCCCAAGTCCCTCTTTCGAGCGTTCCAGAAGGAGAAGTGCACCACCAATCTATTGCACGTCAGGTGTTCCCAGAAGCCACTCCTACTGTGAATGTCTCCAAGTCTGAAGCTAAAGTTGTTGAAGACAATCCGGCTGCATCAGCCGAAGAAAAACAAGCAGAAGAACGTGTCCCTACTCCCCCCATCACTGAAGAAGCTATTCCTGAAGTGAACGTGTCGGTGCCTGACCCTCCAGCTCCTCAAGTGGAGGTTGAGAATCCTGAGGCTGCCACCACTAACACCACTGAAGCCAATGACGTGGTCATGGCTGAAGACAATGTGGAGCCTGCACCAAACACTATGCCAGAAGCCAGTGAAGCCAATGATGCACCTGCAATAGATGTGCAGCCTGACGCCTCTGTTGATATCACTGCTCCTGTTCCGCCAACAAGGCCACATACTATCAAGCAAGCATACAACTATGGCCAGCTTATCACTGTCAAATGGCATCTTCTTGCTCCTCCACCTGCTGCTAGTCCCCAATTTGACTATCACGTCGAGCGCAGGCCTCAGGTTCAGAAGCCAATGCCAAGGCTGCCTAGGTTTCTAGGCACTGCATCTGCACCCGGATCATTCAATATCAATGGCTTCAAAGCACACAACACCTTCTTTGATAGCACCAAGAACCCCTACTCTAAGGCAAGAATATCTTCTGATCGGTTCTGGAGCTATCAGCAGCGTAGTTATTACTCATGCATCTTATACAATCAAGGTCGCATTTTTCCACATATGCGTCTTGACACTAAAGCCATAACTGGTCTGCCCTGTTTGGAAGAAGCACTGGATTGCTTCAGAGAGTCTGGCTTGTTGCAGTTCGTCACTGACAAGGAGCACTGGAATGAAGAATTGCTGCTCCAATTCTATGCCACTCTTCATATTCGTGGCTACAACAAGGATCCGAAGACTTGGGTCCTTGAGTGGATGACAGGCAATGTTCATCATGAAGCCAAAGCCTTTGATGTCATTGAGCTCACTGGCCTGCCCACTCCAGGTGTTCTTTATGAACCTTGTTGTCGGCTTCACAGTGCTGCTATGGAAAGCATTTTTCACAAGCCTGAACCCAACATGAGTCAGATGCTTAGCATGATGAAGCCTTTGCCTCCCGATGCTGAATATCCTAAGGAGTTCTTTGTTGAAGACCTTGAGTATCTGCCACGTACTATCTATCACATTATAAGGCAAACTCTCTAGCCCATCAAAGGACATTCTCCACATGCAAAGCTTGAAGGTGCAACGAAGACTTTGGTCTTCCATATTCTTCACGGTAAAAGCTTTAATGCACAAGACTTCTTCATCTGCGAACTTGCTGCATCAGGATCTGATCTCTTTGGCTTGAAGCTTTACGCTCCATGGATTATGCGTCTGATCAAACTACACTCAGCTGTCACCTATCAGCCCTCTGCTCGCAATCATCTGATTTTTCTGCCTGACGTCGATATGTCAGTTGAAGCCATCTATCCAGAGCCTGCCAAGGAGCCCCTTAGTCTTCAAAATGCTGATAATCAAAGCTTCTCACAACACATTGAAGGAGTCCCAGCAGTCACTCGTGTTTATCCTCTGGCTGGTACTACCCGTGCACCTCATCATGCCCTCACTGAAGCCACTGAAAGCACCATTGCACAGCGGCCTAAGAAGCGATCTCGTGTTCTCAATGACCGAGAGCTTCTGGTTGCCCTTCATCAGAAACAGGATAAGCATCATGACTGGCTGAAGTGCCAAATGAAAAGCCTCTTGGTGGACGTAAATAGGATTTGCAACCTTGCCACCAAGAATGCCTTTGTCGCCCATGAAACTTGTCAGCGTACATGGAAAGGGCTGACGCTTATGTGTTCTGAAGATGATCTTCAAGATGATGGCTTCTCTGAACACTTCAAGTTTGACTCAACACCTCCGAGAAGGACTGTGCTGCGGCGTACTCCATCTCTTGAAGACTCTGAGTTCTCCTCCTCTACTGCAATAGTGAATGCACGTGTCATCGATGATGAAGACGATGCTACTTCACCACCTTCAGCGCGAATCAACACTGCACCAAGTTCGTCTGTACCGCCAACCAACACCGACGACCCTGCTGCTTCACCAACTACTCATGGGAATGAGTAGGTGCTCTATGTCTTCAAACCTTTTTGGTCCTTACTGACAAAAGGGGGAGAAGCATATGAGTTTGATAGTCTTCAAGCGGTTCCATATGGGCGGTGGTTTTATATTTTGCCTAGTGTTTACAACTCTCACTTTTTGATACATTTGGTTCTTTGAGTTGTAACACTTAAACTCGATGGTCGTCTGCTACTTATTTGCTATTCTGTGATGCGATGATAACTTCCGCACTTAGGTCATTCTGTAGACGTCCATTTTTCATTATGCATGTCATTATCTTCACATACTTTTCATGCATGATGAATTGTTGTCATAAGTTGAAGAGGATCTCTACAAGTACAACCTGCCATGTGCATTTGCATTCCAAAAGCAAATTACTTATATGCACATCTTCAGGGGGAGCCTTTGCCACTTACGAAGACAATACCTAAATCCTTTACATTTCACATACTTTTATCCCCGTTGAAAACTTCAACCAGTTTGTCATCAATCACCAAAAAGGGGGAGATTGTAAGTGCATCTAGTGCCACCCCTAGTTGGTTTTCGAGTATTGACGACAAACCTGGTTGAGGGACTAATGTGTTTGTGAGAATTGCATGATAACACAAGTAGTAGTCCCTCATTGATTCGGTTTATCTACCGGAGATGACCCCTAAAAATGTATGAAGACATTAAAGACAATGGTGGTATGTGAAGATATTCACATTGAAGACTATGACAAGAGAAGACATTGCGTGAAGACTATGGGGCGCAAAGAATTAGTTGTTTTGTTGTCTCCTTTTCTTCTTTGTTGAGTCATAGGAACCACCGTACTGTTAAGTGGGGTCCAAGTGAACAAAGTCAGAGTGACTGAAGTGATGCTCAACCAAAATCCTATGTCTTTGAGCAAAGACAATGAGAGCAAATCTTATCCAGAGCTGGATGAGTCAGCTTTGCTTGTAGCCCAAGTAAAGTTGCCGCGTGTTTGAAATCTGACCATTGGAACACGTGTCAGTTCCTTAGTGACCCAGGGTCATTTCGGACAAATCAGGTCGGGTTGCCTAGTGGCTATAAATAGCCCACCCCCTACAACCATAAACGGTTGGCTCCTCAGAGTTAGTGTACGGCTTTTGTCGTTTGAGAGCAACCCACCTAGAAGCCTTTGAGAGAGAATTCCTTGTGAGGATAAAGCCCTAACCACCCAGAGCCAAAGAGTGTTAGGCATCACTGAAGTCTTCCTGTCTGTGTGATCTGAAGACTTATTACACTTGAGGATTGTGGATCCTCTAGCCGGTTAGGCGTCGCGTTCTGAGCATCCAAGAGTCATTGTGGATCGCCGGTGAATGAAGCATGTGAAGGTTTGGGAGTCTACCTTGAAGACTTACCAGAGTGATTGGGCGAGGACTGGGTGTCCTTAGCTCAAGGGGAATAAGGTGAAGATGCGGTCTTCTGAGTTGAATCTCAGCCTCCCTAACCAGACGTATAGTTGTCACAGCAACTGGAACTGGTCCAACAAATCATTGTCTTCAACGAGTCACTGGTTTCGTCCTTCCCATTCCTTTACTTACTGTTGGCCCTGGTGAAGTCATTGTATGATTGCATTATCTTTTGTCTTCACTGAGTAACTGATTGTTCTGATTGGCTTCACACTATCTTCCTACCTGATCTATACTACCTAGCTGCTATTAGTCATTGTGCTTTCACTTCATTGAATACTTGACTATGGCTTGCTTAGTGTAGTCTACCTTCCGCTGCATGGTAATAGGTTTATTTCTATCGTTTGTCTTCGAAACTTCCATGTTTTGAAGACTTTCATAAAAATCGCCTATTCACCCCCCCCCCCTCTAGTCGATCACTAGCACTTTCATTATGTATAGCATAATGGGGACTCAAATTGTGTAATGCATCATGAGAAATATGTAGAGCATTGTTATTCATGGAATGCATATGGTGCAAGCAATTGTGGAAATCATGCAAAGTATGGAATGCATCAAAATATCCTAATATGTATGAGGAAACTATGGGGGTCTCCTCATGATTATTAGTGGAAACATCACATGGAGAATATTGAGAACATCCAAAACAATGCATATTTGGAACATTGTGATCATGGCATGGCATAGTAGATGAATTGCGCAAATCATGTAAAGGAAGCATGGCAATGTCATCACATGAAAAACAGAAGCCAATGACCATCATCTCGTCATCTATGCCATAAGTGCAAATGGGATTTATTTTAATGGGGCATGCATAGCTACTATGTTGAGATTGAAATGATGCAATATGGTATATCTCACTCATAGCATATGACAAGTTTAAAGGATTGTCGAACATGATGTGACCAAAAGAATTTTCACATGATATCCTATGGAGCATAGCATCACAACTAGGCAAATCAACATGCTCATCATCATATTCATCATAAATTGGTAAGTAATGACATGAAGAATTCGCACTAGCATGAAGCATGGGAATAGGTGGATCAACATCATGCAAGCAATCATTGGTGACATAGTCCACTAGTGGGACAAGAGAAGCACCATCACCTATGTTACCTTTGGAGCATCGCGCATGTGTTGTAGGTGAGGTGTCGAAGACCGAGTCGTGGTCATCTTCATCTTGATGGAACCATGTGGGGGTGCATCTTCTTCCACCATAGCCATCATTGTCTCCATTGGAGGTATGGACTCGTCGAGAATAGGCGTGTCATCATGTAGAAGACCTAGCACCAAAGAAGAAAACACACTAGGAGTAGAGGCTAAGTCATTAGAAATGAAAGTGGCCTCACATGTTGTCTCAACTACCTCACTCACTAAGTGTTGTGGCTCACTCACTCCCTATTGGATGCTCTCACTCATGTTGGTGGAGTCACTCAAATGGCTCTCAACCTCACATAGGATGTGTGGCATGCTCTCAAGTGTGGGGCTAGTGGTGGTCACACTTATCCACTCATAGGAAATGCTCTCAATGTCACGTGTGGTGGAGTCACTCATGTCACTCATGTGGTGGTGGCTCTCCTCACATGGCAATTGGGGCATCTCGTCATATGTGGGTGTCGAAGAGATGTAGGTGCAAATGTCTCCATGCTCAATCATGTCATAGTCGTAGCCGTGGATGAAGGCCGAAGATGGCACATCATCACTCTCCTCTAAGACCAAAGATAAGGTCTCATGTGCGGTCTCGTAGCTTGACTTGGAGTATGAGTCCAATATGGGCGTCGTCTTGATATTGTTGAGGAGGTTCATGCTCGTCGCCGTGGTTGAAGGGGATGGCCCTTGCTCGACCTTCTTGTCACCATCTTGTCGTTGGAGGCCCATATGATGTGGCACCTCATAGCTCGTCTCCATGACCAAAGGGAAATTCCCATGCTCGGCCATCTTCCTTGAGGGACTTCCGAAGATGGAAGTGTCGCCCTCACTTGTAGGTGGTCGCCTTGGACTTGATGAAGTCGTTGTAGGCGTACTTGTGGGAAGTAGGCGAAGATGTTGTACATCCAAAGGCGAAGATGCCGTGATAGCACTTGGCGAAGATGCCAAAGTGGTGGTGGTAGTAGCTGTAGCGCCGTCTTGGTTGTGGTCGTCTCGCGGTCTTCTCTTTTGCTCATGAAGCGTGGACTTGGCGTGAATTAGGGCTTGTTGGGACTTGTGCATTTGCGCTTGGCGAGCATCTTCATGATGATGGTGTCGTTGTCGTGCTTGAGCTCGATGGGGTTCGTCGTCGTCATGCACATGATGCTTGGAGGTGACTTGCCCTTCATGACGATGTGGATCACGAACGTGATGGTGGTCGCCATGGAGATGTGGACGTGGATGACTTGCACTTGCGTTGCTTGGGCGCTCCGAAGATGATTGACTTGAACGTCGTCGCCTTGATGATGGTGAAGGGGAAGAACAGTTGATCAACAAGGTCTGAATCTCCTCCATCCTTGCATCTTGCTCCCCTTTTGTGCGGAAAGCTTGTTGTCGATGTAGTCCCTTTTCCTTGCTTCGGAGTGACGAATGTCGATGGAGAGGTTCTCGATGCGCTCTCACAATCTTGATTGTGCGCCTTGCATTTGTCGTTGTAGATCGAAGATTGACGCTTTGGTGATGTAGTTGTTCACGTTGTCTTTGTTGTAGAAGACCGGAGATGAAATGCCTTGCCTATCCATCACAATACTCGAGCAAATATGAGTGGAGAAAGGAGAAGAACTATACCAAATGTACCTTGACCAATGTTGAAGATCGATCAATGACCACTCAATGATGTAACAAGGAAATAGCACAATTGGTACCAATTCTTGTCGGTTTCTCACACCTACACAAAATAAGGCTTATGGTGGAGCTCGGTGAGGATAGTGGCACAAAAATTTGATGCAAAATGTTAGCAAGAGTCAATAATGTTGAAAGAGATTCACAAATTCGCAAGTGAAACAAGTAGACCAATAGCAATATGTGGCACACGGAAACACACACACGGATAGATAAATGGGGTCGTGCAACCAAGTGTGAGCACAAAATGTGGAATCCACGGAAAACGCTCATGTTGCACAACTCAAGAGAGACGCTAGCATGATTGCTCTATAGGCGGATACGACACTTGTGCACAACCTATAAGATGCAAAATGTATCAATTTCTATCCCAAGTATGCTATGTATGATGTTCCGGTGGTATGATCCAAGATGATCGGATATGACAATCTTATATGGAATGTGGTATGATGCTATGGCACTTGCTTACAAGCTTCTTTGCTCTTTCTCTTTTGCTTAAAAGCTTATTCTTTTTTTATGGCCACTTTTGCACAATGCACAAACCAAGATAGCAATTGTATATATGCGGGAACAAACTTGTGGCACAAGGGATGATATGATACCAATATGATATGGTATATATGCAATGGAAGGTGTAGATCACTAATGTGCACAAGTAACGTTGCCGACAATACTCAAAGGCTAGTCTCGATAGGCAAGTGACGCAAAATAGGCTAGGGGTTATCAATGCAATGGCAAGGGAATATACAATGGAGGAATACCATGATACCAAGATGATATTGAGGTTACCATCCTTGGCGATGATGAGTGGCGGTGATCTTGATGGAGATACCAGAATGATGGAGACTCGCCCCTAAGTAGCCGAAACACCTTAGGAAACGGAAAAACCGTGAACTCAAAATCTCAAATGTCAAATGTCAAATGGTGGTAGTGGAATGCGGTGGTGGTGTTGCGGAAGCTCAATGGGATTGCAAAACTGGAGGGTAGGGTGGTGGACTATACACTGTGTCGGAGTTGGAAGCACGGTCCCTAAGTAGCCGAAACACCTTAGGAGACACAACTCACAACACAAACAAAATTGGGTCAAGTTGGGGTGGCGGAAGTGTATGGTGGGTAAGCCTATATGGTAGTGGTGGTGGTGGTTGATGAAGAAGCAACCGTCCCTAAGTAGCGAAACACCTTAGGAGACTCAAATCACAACTCAAACAACCAGTAATGCGAAGGGGAACAAAATTGGTTAGGTTGCGGAAGTCGGTGGTGGTGTAGCGGATGATGTGGTGGAAACCCTAGGCAAAGATGCCAAAATTCACAAATTTTGATGGAGTCAAAAGATGTTGGTGGTATTTTTGTGGGAAGGGGGATGTCAAGATCTTCAAAACGAGCTAAAGAACGTCAAAATCAGAGTTCGGATGGATTAGTTATGGCCGAAACAAAAATCAGCCGAAGTCAATATCTACAGGTTACGGACGTCCGGAAATGGACGGATGTCCGGGGGCCGGACGTCCGGTGGGCTCAAAAATCCGTAAATTCTACTCGGGTTAGGGGGTTCCGGTCGTCCGGAAGGTTGCGGACGTCTGGTCGTTCCTGGGGCTCCGTGTGATGCCCCGAGACCGTCGCGCCAGGTGTCTTCCAGTGATTCGCTGTTGTTGCCTTGTCTTTTGCTTACATGTCGCATCTTGTCATGTCATCATGTGCATTGCATCATCATGTTTTCAAAACTTGCATCCGCCCCGGTCTCCTCGTCCTCTCCGTTGTCCGTTCTGAGCCCAGACACACTTGCACGCGCCTGCGGCGCCTTCGAAATAGTATTTTATAAGTGACCGGAAAATGTTCTCGGAACGGGATGAAAGTTGGCGTGCGGTCTTGTTATAGTGTAGGTAGACCGTCTGCCAAGTTTCATCGCAATCGGAGTCCGTTTGACGCCCCTACGGTTAACTTTAGCAGATTTATAGTCGGTCAAATCGTCGGACGTTTTCGGTCTCCGAAAACTGCTGTCGGGCCTCTCCCTCTCTTCTCTTCCGCAGCCCACGGCCTTCTACACTACCCATATGTTTCGAACCATCCGATCCAGATCAAATGGTCCGAAAACGGACTAGTTCCCCTAACCCTAGACCCCCCCTACCCTATTTAAGCACCCCTCCCTTCCAAATTTGGGCATCCCTAGTCTTCCCCTACCTCCTAGACCTCCTCCCTCGGATCTAGCGCCACCCCTTCCCCTCGAATCGCGCCTCCAGCCACAACCGACCCTCCTCCTCCTCAATTTCCGGCGACCTCCACCTCCTCCGTGCCACTTGGCAAGCTGCCATTGGCCTGCGCCACCTGAGCAACGCCCTCCACCACTCCAAAGCCTCCACGTCACGTCCCAGCCAGCCATCCCACCACCACGACCCGCGGAGCTCGCACGAGGACCGACTAGACCCCGATCTGGGCTCGGAGGCCCGGATCTGCGCCGCCGCTCGCCCGAGCAGGGGCCTCGTTCTCCTCCTGCTCCACCCCAAGAAGCGACAGCGCCCGAGCGCTCCTCTGCCTCGCCCCAACCCCACGGACGCCGGATCCTCGCCGCCGTCGTGCTCCACCTTGTCGCCGGTGCCCCGCAGATGGCCATCCCATCTCCTTCCTCATTTCTCTCATCTCTCTCTCACCGGACTCCCCTTCCTCCATTGCTGACTACAGGAACCACCACCGCCCGTGGAGCTCGCCGCCGGTCGCGTTCTTCGCCCGATCCGGTGGGGATCTGTCGAATCCGGAGCACCTCGGTCTGTTCCCGGCCTCCTTGCTTTGATCCATAGCCGGAGCTCCTGCCGCGTCGCGCCACAACCAGTGACCGCCGTCTGCATCGCCTCGCCTCCGTGCCCTGCTTCTTGTCCTGTCCAGGAGCGAGCGCGTTGACCGCGGCCCCCGCACCCCCATCGTTTGATCCAGTAAGGCCACGAGAGCGCCAGGCCTAGCTCGCCCGCGCGAAGACCCCCCACCTCTGCCGCTTTGCCTGGGCCGCCTTCTCCCCTCGCTGCTCGTCATGGGTCGCGCGCCTGCCGGCCCAGCTGCGCCTTCTCCCGTCCTAGTCCATCACCGAGTCGGCCCAAGTGCTGTGGTGAGCAGCTCAGTTCAACCCAATGCAGCCCGTCCTGTTTTTTTCCTGCTGATGCGAATTTAGCTATTTTCCAGAGAGTGCCTGTTTTGCAGAAAACACCCTAGTCTTCATGCATTTCATTACACACAAACTAAGCATCACGTGTAAAAACTTTGTATATGAAACTTGCTTAGAATTTTGTCTAGTTTAATAATATTCAACTTTCATGCATGTTTAAAATTTTTAAAATGTTGTTTGTTTAAATTTGCTTAAATAACTTGCTAAAATGATTTAATTCATATCTAAATAACCGTAACTCCGAATTTAATCAACTTTATATGTAAATGGGGTAGAATTTTGCCTAGTTTAACATGGTGGCATTGTTTTGCATGTTTAACAACTCTAAAATATGGCTTAAGGCAGATCAGCACGAAATCAAAAATATGCATATGAGGATTCTTCCGGACTTGTTGCTTGTTGTTCCGGCCTCATTTAAACTTGCCTAGATAGGTAGTTTTCATTTGCTTCACCCTCTTGCCATGTTTAACAACATTTAATATTGTTGGGTGCATAAACGAGATCGAACTAAATAACTTGTTGTGGTGTTTCGTCAATATGCAACTCGTTGCATATTGATCCCCACTTAATTTGTAGAATTGCTTGTGCACTTTGACATGCCATGCTTCGTTAAACCGTACATGCATCATACTTGATTGTGCATCATGTCATGATTATATGGTGGTTGTTTACTATGTTGTTTGCTTCTTTCTGGTGTTGCTTCTTCGGGTTTTTTCCGATAACGTTGCGTTTGTGAGGATCCGTTCGACTACGTCCATTTGTCTTCTTCATGGACTTGTTCTTCTTCCTTGCGGGATCTCAGGCAAGATGACCATACCCTCGAAATCACTTCTATCTTTGCTTGCTAGTTGCTCGCTCTTTTCCTATGCCTATGTTGTGATACCTACCACTTGCTTATCATGCCTCCCATATTGTTAAGCCAAGCCTCTAACCCACCTTGTCCTAGCAAACTGTTGTTTGGCTATGTTACCGCTTTGCTCAGCCCTCTTATAGCGTTGTTAGTTGCAGGTGAAGATTGGTGCTTGTTCCATGTTTGGAACATGGATATTTTGTTGGGATATCACAATATCTCTTATTTAATTAATGCATCTATATACTTGGTAAAGGGTGGAAGGCTCGGCCTTATGCCTGGTGTATTGTTCCACTCTTGCCGCCCTAGTTTCCGTCATATCGGTGTTATGTTCCCGGATTTTGCGTTCCTTACGCGGTTGGGTTATAATGGGAACCCCTTGACAGTTCGCCTTGAATAAAACTCCTCCAGCAAGGCCCAACATTGGTTTTACCATTCACCACCTAGCCTTTTTTCCCTTGGGAGTCGCGCATCCCAAGGGTCATCTTTATTTTAACCCCCCCCCCCCCCCCCCGGGGCCAGTGCTTCTCTAAGTGTTGGTACAACCGAGCGATGTCCGGGGCTACCAGGGGCAACTCTGGGCTGGCCTACCCGACGTCTTGCTCATCCGGTGTGCCCTGAGAACGAGATATGTGCAACTCCTATCGGGATTTGTCGGCACATCTGGGTGGCTTTGCTGGACTTGTTTTACCATTGTCGAGGATGTCTTGTAACCGGGATGCCGAGTCTGGTCGGATTGTCTTGGGAGAAGGAATATCCTTCGTTGACCGTGAGAGCTTGTGATGGGCTAAGTTGGGACACCCCTGCAGGGATTTGAACTTTCGAAAGCCGTGCCTGCGGTTATGGGCAGATGGGAATTTGTTAATGTCTGGTTGTAGAAAATCTGAAGTTTATTTTAATTAAAATGCACCAACCGCGTGTGTAACCGTGATGGTCTCTTCTCGGCGGAGTCCGGGAAGTGAACACGGTGTTGGAGTTATGCTTGACGTAGGTAGTTCTAGGATCACTTCTTGATCATAGTTTCTCGACCGTGCTTTGCCTTCTCTTCTCGCTCTCATTTGCGTATGTTAGCCACCATATATGCTAGTCGCTTGCTACAGCTCCACCTTATACCTTTTACCCTTCCTATAAGCTTAAATAGTCTTGATCGCGAGGGTGTGAGATTGCTGAGTCCCCGTGACTCACAGATACTTCCAAAACCAGCTTGCAGGTGCCGATGATATCATGCAGATGATGCAACCAAGCTCAAGGAGGAGCGCGATGAAGATCTTGTCCTTTGTGTTGTTTCGTTCTAGTTGATCAGTAGTGGAGCCCAGTTGGGGTCGATCGGGATCTGTGTAGCATTTGAGGTAGTCTTCTTTCATTTTGGTTTCGTAGTCGGACCTTGATTGTATCTGGTTGATGTAATGCTTTATTCATGTATTGTGTGAAGTGGCGATTGTAAGCCAACTATGTAACTCTTTCCCTTATGTATTACATGGGTTGTGTGAAGATTACCTCACTTGCGACATTGCTTTCAATGCGGTTATGCCTCTAAGTCGTGCTTCGACACGTGGGAGATATAGCCGCATCGAGGGCGTTACACTCTGGACGTCCGTAAAACATCGGCATCCGGTGGGTCGGTGTCAACGCAAGATGCAAGATCCGGGGTGCGATTTTGGGCTGAAAATGGGGATTTGGGGGTCAAAATTGAGGAGATTTCATGGATGAAAGATGGGGAAACTTGGGGAGATGCTAGATCCACTCGAAACCAAGCAAATCCATGGATCAAATCTAACAAAACTTCATCAAACCAACCAATCACAAAAAAAATTGGGGCTATTTTTGGTGGGGATTTTCGAAATTGAGGAAAACACAACAAAATTAAGCTAGAAAACACAACGGGGAGGCTCCGAAATCATGATCAATGTGGCTCATGATACCAAGATGATGTAGCGAAAGGAGCGGATCCCGCGATGAACACGAAGAACACGAGGGGAAACACGAGGGGAAATCACAAAGGGGCACAAAGAGAAACACTCAAACCAACAAGATTAAGTCACACATGTGCTAGATCCTTGAAACACGAGAGGGGATACAAGATCCAAAGTCAACAAAGGACGATACAAGAGGTAACCTTTTCTTCTCCGTGAGGAGGTCTTGATGGTCTTCTCCGTGAGGAGGTCTTGAATCCAACATGGATCTTCTCCGTAGAGGGGTCGTGGTCTCTCTCGTGGAGTAGATCCGATGTGGATGAGCGAGGCTCTATCTCTAGTATGAGCTATCACAACACTAACCCTAACTAGGAGGAGGTGGAGGAGTATATGTAGTCTAGGTCCATGAAGGGGTAAGTGAGGAATACATGGGCCTAGGCCCGATACTCTGCGCATAGACAGGCGTCGGTCGTCCGATGGGTACCGGATGTCCGGTGGCTCGCGAGGGTCCGGTCGTCCGGTACTTGTCGGACGCCCGGCGTTTTGGCTCGGGATAGCTGGCACCAGATTTCTGGAAGTGGCCGGTCGTCCGGTCGCCGGTCGTCCGGGGGCGTCGGACGTCCGCTCATTTGGCTCGGGCTTTAGGCTCCGGATTTCTGAAGACGTTCGGACGTCCAGTCATTGGAGGGGGTCGGACGTCCGGTAAGGACCGGTCATCCGGTGGCTGTAGCCTCTGGGCAGCTCCTTCTCTTGTTCCTTGCACTTGGTGTCCTCGTCGTCTTGTCCATTGTCTTCCTCTTGGTTCCTGGTCATGCCTAGCACACATGTTTGAGGTAGTAGCCATGTCTCGCATGTGGAAAGTGACGATTTGGAGAGGAGCGAGTTCACCTTGTGTCCGATGACGTAGTTCGAGGTCTCGTCGTATGTCCTCTTGGGGCTTGGAGAGTAGTCGGAGTGTACATGGGGATGAATGTGGGATGCTCCGCATCAAATGCTCTAGACCATGACGCCTAACCGTCTGGAGGATGCACAATCCTCAAAGGTAACAAGCGTCGGTTCCACACAGGAACAATCTCTTCAGTGATGCTCAATCACTTTGGGTTTGTAGGTGTTTGGGTTTAGGTTTTCCTCACTTGATGATTTTCGCTCAAAGTCCTCGGAGGATGGGATGCTCTCAATGACAAGTGTCAGTTTCTTGTGGAGCAGCCAACCAGCTAGTGGTTGTAGGGGCGGCTATTTATAGCCCAGGGAGCAGCCCGACATGATAAGACATAAATGCCCTTCAATGATATGACCGTTAGGTGGGTAGATATTTTGGGACAGTTGGCGCATAGCATAGCAATGGTCAGAAATTTGACTGTCAAATTCCTCAGGGTTATCATGTTCCTCACTTGTAGGCAATTTGCACTGGCGAATTCCTAACTCCTTAGTCAGAGCCAATTCCTCAGAGACCGGAAGATCTTCGTCTCTGTCACTGAAGAAATTGACTGCACTGTATGAGATTTCCAATGGCTTCACTCTAAAGGATTGGTAGGTGTAGGATTTTGAGATTGACTGCACTTTTTCTTAGTTTTACCTCAGCCCCCTTTAAATGTATGGTGTTTCCTATGACTCAAGAAAGAGAAAATGAAACTACGAAAACAAAATTCTTCACGCTTCATATTCCTCGCATGAATATCCAATCTTCAGGGTTACACCAATTTCTTCACTTTCAAAGTCTTCAGTTGAAGACATTCATTTTTAGGGGTCGACTTTCTCTGTAAAAATCAAACTCCTCATAGACTTATAGACATGTGTACACTCACAAACGCATTAGTCCCTTAACCTATAAGTCTTCAATACACCAAAATCATTAAGGGACACTAGATGCACTTACATTAGCCAGCATATAATTCGATGGTCTCTCTCTTCTCTTCCTTTAATTCCACCACAAACACCTCACAAATTCTTTTTAATTTAGCCAACATATAATCTAGTAGATTTTCTCCCTCTGTCCAAATAAATCCAACATCCATGTCTCATGGATCTTGGGTCTTAGCTCACGCCAGACAACGAACTAAAAAACGTATATAAATTGATGTGAATAAGTTTAAGGGAGCAATATGGGACTAATGATAATTGATTGTTGCGGCTTATACTCGACGGGAAGTTATAAGCTCGATCCCTAGCGAAGTATTATTTTTCGGCGCTTCTTTTTCATGACTTCCAGCATAGCCCATTCTTGTTGCTGACGGCCCAATAGAGAAGCCCTTTTTTTGCAGCTGAGAAACAATGTAGCTGGTAAGAATTACGTACGAAACGAACCGGAAACATAGGTGCTTTTTCTACAGACTTGTACATGTACCTAAGTTGAATTAGGATTCTTATTATGGCTACCTGCATGTTCAGCTGGCCCACAACCTCCACGTCTGTTGTAGTCTACAACTAATAAATAACTTTGTTTTATTCACATCAGCTAGTAGACTCAGCTGGCTAGAATGGCATGACTTCCATCTCAGGGTTAGCGAGGTCACGTGTTCGAATTCTTGCAATGCGGTGCTTTTTCTTTTTAGCTTTTCCTTGGATGTCCGCCTAGGTGGCCCATGGGGACACGCTTGTTATTGGGCCGAGAATCCACTCGAGTGTATGCGCTGGGCCAGTGCGCTAGCGAAATTACTTTTATGGGTGAAACCAAAAATCAAACGACGGATGGACGGATGAAATTTACGGAGGAGAGAAGCAATCCGTGGTCGATCAACGTAAATTCACGGGAAGAAAGCATATTGTGACGGTGAACCCACGGAGTCAATCCATGCTTTATTATTAGGAATAGATTAGTACCACCTCGCGTATATGTTTTAAATTCAAACTGGAAACGTAAATTCACAGAAAGAAAGTGTATTGTGACGGTGAACCCACCTCGCATATTATATATGGGGATAATAGGGATAGGGATAGAGGGATAGATATTAGGGATATATGTAATCTACAACTAAGAATAGCTTTGTTTTATTCACATCAGCTAGCAGACTCAGCTGGCTAGAATGGCGTGACTTCCATCTTAGGGTTAGCGAGGTCACGTGTTCAAATTCTTGCAATGCGGTGCCTTTTCTTTTTAGCTCTTACTTGGATGTCCACCTGGGTGGCTGATAACCCACAAGTATAGGGGATCGCAACAGTTTTCGAGGGTAGAGTATTCAACCCAAATTTATAGATTCGACACAAGGGGAGCCAAAGAATATTCGAAGGTATTAGCAGCTGAGTTGTCAATTCAACCACACCTGGAGATTAATTATCTGCAGCAAAGTGATCAGTAGCAAAGTAGTTTGATAGTTTTGATAGTAGTGACAGCAACAATAGTAATAGTAACAGTGATAGTAGTAATTTTGTAGCAAGTGTAACAATGATGATAGCAGTAGTAACTTAGCAGAAACAATATGGAAAAGTTCGTAGGCATTGGATCAGTGACTTGTTGGATGATATTCATCATGTGACAGTTATAACCTAGGGTGATACGGCACTAGCTCCAGTTCATCGATATAATGTAGGCATATATTCCGTAAATAGTCATACGTGCTTTATTAAAAGAACTTGCATGACATCTTTTGTCCTACCCTCCCGTGGCAGTGGGGTCCATATTAGAAACTAAGGGATATTAAGGCCTCCTTTTAATAAAGAACCAAAACAAAGCATTAACACATAGTGAATACATGAACTCCTCAAACTACGGTCATCACCTAGAGTGGGCCCGGTTGTTGTCACTCCGGGGCTGTCGGATCATAACACGTAGTAGGTGACTATAACTTGCAAGATCGGATCTAGAACATGGATATAATGGTGATAACATAAACGGTTCAGATCTGAAATCATGGCACCCGGGCCCAAAGTGACAAGTATTAAGCATGGCAAAGTCATAGCAACATCAATCTAAGAACATAGTGGATACTAGGGATCAGGGCCTAACAAAACTAACTCGATTACATGATGAATCTCATTCAACTCCTCACCGACCAATGAGCCTACGAAAAAATTACTCACTCCCGGTGGGGAGCATCATGGAATTGGCGATGGATAAGGGTTGGTGATGACGAAGAACGAAGATCCCCCTCTTCGGAGCCCCACGGACTCCAGATCTGCCCTCGTGAGGAAGAACATGGCTTGGCGGTGGCTCCGTCTCGTGGATCGCAATAATTCTTTCTCCCTAATTTTTTTCTTCGAAAATAGGAATTTATAGTGTCAGGGTTGAGGTATGCGGGGCCACCAAGTGGGTACAACCCACCTGGGCGCGCTAGGAGAGGGGGGCGCCCTGGTGGGCTGTGCCCACCTAGGTGCCCCTCTGCGGTAGGTCTTGGCTCCAAAAATTCTTATTATTGATATAAAAAATCCTCGCAAAGTTTTGTTCAATTCTGAGAACTTTTATTTCTGCAGAAAAACAACACCATGGTAGTTCTGTTGAAAACAGCGTCAGTCCGGGGTTAGTTTCACTCAAATCATGCAAATTAGAGTTCAAAACAAGAGGAAAAGCATGAGAAAAAGTAGATATGTTGGAGACGTATTAGTGGCTGTAACGCCCGGGTAGTCAAGCTATAGTAACCACACACTAATGGTGCCATGTCATCGCGATTAGTTTTCTAAACCTCACTTTGATCCAAACCAAACTCGAATTGAAATTCAAATGCAAGTCAATTTATTAAATTTTCTAATAATAAAATAAAAATGTAGGCTGGGTTAAAATAAATCCCTAACTATTTATCATGAATTACCCAACATATTTTGAATTAATAAAATGTCCCTATCTATTTAAAACAGAGTTAGCAACAATTAAATTTACTGTTTCAATTTAGATAAATACCCAACCTTTTCAAAATAAATTGTAACTTTGTGTGTTGCTTTAAAATATTGCCTAGTAATTGTGTGCTAAGTGGCACATTTGAAAAAGTTCGTTTGATAGCTAAAATAAATAGAAAACCATAGGGAAAATAGTAAATGAAGAAGAAACCTAACTAGTATGCACTTTAGCCCACTATGAACAGTTGCTAGCCCAGCCCACCAGGCCACAACCGGTCAGCCCACACTCCACTCATCCCCTTCCTCCTGCTACAGGAGGCAGAGGAGGGCGTGGCAGCCATCCCAGCCACCCTGCCCGTCGATTCCACCGTGGCAGACATCCACCGCTTCCCCCATTTGGATAAGGTCATGCCCAGCCTCCTCTCCCTCGCGGTCAAACCCTAGCGCCCACTTTCCCTTCTTCCTCACTCGCTCTCGCATCCGCATTGCGCAGTCGAGCCTTGTCGCCATGGCCGAACTCGCTCACGTAGCCACCGTCGTCCCCGGGCCGTGAGACAGTGTCCGGCCACTCCATCGTCGTCTGCTACGTCGTCCTCGCAGAGAAAATCGAGTAGGAGAGACCCACGTCGTCACCATCGAGCTCTTCTTTGACCGTCTGCATCACCGGCCGCCGTCGTCGATTCACTTGACCCTGACCTTCCCTGGCCTCCTCGAGCTCGTCTTCGGCACCGCAGTGAGCTCCTCCTCCACCCCCTACTTGCCCCCTCGATTCATTGTTGTAGCCTCCGTCCCCGAGCTCATCCGATCTCACGCATACACGTACATATGAGCGTGCGTGCTCGGAGTTGCTACTGCTCCTTGCGAACTGTTGCTGCTCCTGCGTACTTGTTGTTGCCGCTCGCGCCGCCCGCGTGGCCGACCCCCATCGCCCCGTGGCCGCGACCATGCCCCTGAACCCCGCTCGTGCCTGCTGCCGCCTAGGGTCGTGCCTTGCTCTCCTTAGTCGCAAGCGCTAGCACGCCTCCTCCTTGTTGCTGCCCGATGCTTCTGCTAGCGGCTATTCCTTCTGCGTTGCCTGCTGCTGCTATGCTTCGCTTGCTGTCGCCGCTCTGCTTGCTGCCGCTCTGCATGATGCGGTCTGCTGCTGCCGCGTGCTCTAACTGCTGCTACTCGGGCCGCGTAATGGCTACGCCCAGCCCGCACGTGCGTGCACGCCTGCGTCCCTGCTGATGGTGTCCCTGGTTTCAGCCGCCGGCACCCTTGTGTGCTCGTGCGTGCTACGGCTGCAGCTACTACCTCTGTCCAGGAGGTCGGCCCCCATTAGATTAGTACTAATCCCTCTAGTACTAATTCCCTCTTGTACTAACGCACCTCACTTGGGGTCCATTACATGTGGCCCCACTAGGTAAATTGATTAGCTAAAATAAGTTTATCACATATTACACTTACATGTGGGTCCACTAACCCTGTTGAATGGTTAATCATTGACCTGGTCAACAGTCAACCAAGCCCCCTGACCCCACCGTCATAGACTAGGCTAGGCAACCCCTGAGTACACTTAGAATTTCTATTTTAATTTCGAATTAATAATAAATCCAGGAATTTCAAAAATGAATTGAAACTTTGAAAATTAATATAAAATAATACGTAACTCGGATGAAAATACTTTGTACATGAAAGTTGCTCAAAACGACGAGACGAGTCCGAATACGCAGTCTATTCGTCTGCCGCACGTCCCTAGCATAGTGAACATGCAACAATCCGCCTTCATTTCATCTGCCCGAAAACGTCAAACACCGGGAATACTTTCCCAGATGTATCCCCCCTTTGTCGGTATCACCTACTACCGCGTTAGGGCACACCTAGCACCACTCATTGTCATGTCATGCATCATCATGCATACGTTTGCTTTATATTTATTGTTTCTTCCCCCTCTTCTCTCGTTAGACACCGAGACCAACGCTGCTACTACCCAGTACAACTAAGGTATTGACGACCCCTCCTTCTCAACTGAGCTTCCAGGCAAGCCCCCCCTTGATCAACCCAATATCGCCTTTTTCTTCTCTCTACTGCTTGCATTAGAGTAGTGTAGCATGTTACTGCTTTCGGTTAATCCTATTCTGTTGCTGTAACGCCCTCAATGCGGCTATGTCTCCCACGTGTCGAGGCACGACTTAGAGACATAGGCGCATTGAAAGCAATGTCGCAAGTCGGGAATCATTACACAACCCAAGTACATATATAATATAAAGGGGGGATAAAATAATAATAGTTGGCTTACACTCGCCACGTCACATCAAAGTACATAAATAACATCCATCATACAAACACTCATGGCCCGACTACGGCGCCAAAATAGAAAAGACCCCCAACAAGTGACTAAACCCTGAATCGAACCCCGAATAGGCACCACTACTGATCATCAGGAAAAGAAACATAGTATCGCTGAGAGTCCTCGTCGTACTCCCACTTCAGCTCGAGCGCGCCATCCGGAGGAGTATCACCGGTCCCTGCATCTGGTGTAATAGTAATCTGTGAGCCACAAGGACTCAGCAATCTCGCACCCTCGCGATCAAGACTATTTAAGCTAAATAGGTAGGAAAGGGGTAATGTATGTGGAGCTGCAGCAAGCGACTAGCCTATATGGTGGCTAACTTATTCGCAAAGGAGAGAGAGAAGAGAAGGCAAAGCACGAGCGGAAACTACATAGAGCAGACTACGCAAACATAACTCCAACGCCGTGTCCACTTCCCGGACTCCGCCGAGAAGAGGCCATCACGGCAACACACGCAGTTGATTCATTTTTAATTAAGTAAGTTCAAGTTATCTACAACCGGACATTAACAAATTCCCATCTGCCCATAACCGCGGGCACGGCTTTCGAAAGATCAATCCCTGCAGGGGGGTCCCAACTTAGCCCATAACAAGCTCTCACGGTCAACAAAGGAATAGACCTCCACCCAGGACCCACCGATCAGACTCGGTATCCCGGTACAACAAGATGATTCGACAGGTCAAAACTAGTCCAGCAACACCGCCCGAATGCGCCGACAAATCCCGATAGGAGCTGCACATATCTCGTTCTCAGGGCACACTCAGATGAGACATCCTACGAGTAAAACCAACCCTCAAGTTGCCCCGAGGTGGCCCCGCAGTCTACTCGGTCGGACCAACACTCAGAGGAGCACTGGCCCGTGGAGGGGCTAAAATAAAGATGACCCTCGGGCTCCGGCAACCCAAGGGAAAGAAAAGAGTAGGTGGCAAATGGTAAAACCAATGTTGGGCATTGCTGGAAAAGCTTTAATCAAGGCGAACTATCAAGGGGTTCCCATTATAGCCCAACCGCGTAAGGGACGCAACAATCCGGGAACATAACACCGATATGACGGAAACTAGGGCGGCAAGAGTGGAACAAAACACTAGGCGAGAGGCCGAGCCTTCCACCCTTTACCAAGTATATAGATGAGTAAAGATAACATAGCAATATAATGATATCCCAACAAGTAAATAAATGTTCCAACAAGGAACGGCTCCAATCTTCACCTGCAACTAACAACGCTATAAGAAGGGCTGAGCAAAGCGGTAACATAGCCAATCAATGGTTTGCTAGGACAAAGGTGGGTTAGAGGCTCAATCATGGCAATTGGGAGGCTTACAAGCAAGTGGTAGGCATCGTAGCATTGGCAAAGCAAAAGAGCGAGCAAACTAGCATAGCAAAGATAGTAGTGATTTCAAGGGTGTGATCATCTTGCATGCACAGTTGTCAGAATTGACTGGATCCTCAAAAGCAAACTCAACGGGCTCCTCGATAGCGAACTCGTCTCTCGGCTCTACCCAACAACACAAACAAGCAACAAGGATACAATCAACCACGTGCAAGGGCAAGCAATAATATGCAAAGATGATATGCTATGCGAGATGCGATGCGGGATGCAAAATGCAAGATGTGACAGGAAATGCATGAACCTGGCCTCAACTTAGAAAACCAAGTGTGCCACTGGATAGAGGGGAAGAAATCCCCTGAAAACGATATAAAGATCATGGCAATCGGAGCTACGGTTAAGAAATGGCAAGCGATTTACTAAACGAACCGATCTGCGATTTACAGCAAGTAGGCTCCTAAATGCAACAAAATGAACATGCTACAGCCACCCAACATGAAAACAAATTGCATGGCAGTGATGTACTCATCAAGCTTAACAAATCATCAGGACTGAGGCATAGGAAAATTCATCCATTAAGGGCTTCAAACAAGCATGGCAAAACTGAATAAGCAAAACAGATTTCAGACTTAGCGAAATTAACGCTAGTCTGAAATTTCAGACCACGATGCTCTCTTCGGAGCAGCAAAACATCATGAAGGAAAACCTGAACATGGCAAGTAAGAGCATGGCATGGAGCTACTCAACAAGCTTAACAAAACACCCAAAATGACCTGGGGCCAAAAGGGTGCACAAAATACTCTACCGAGCACACGAACATCGATGAAACACAATCAGTTTTCAGACTTAGTGAAAACTGGGACATGCTGAAATAATAACTCACGGAGGCATGTAAACGAGCTCGATGCTCTCACTACGGTGCAAGTCATGGCAAGGCAAGCATATATCCATTAAGAAGGCACAAAATGCTAGCTAGACATGGCAAGAACAATGGCATAGCATGCATGGATCACTAGCAATCACTCCGGCAAAATCGCAAAAGAGTTCACGATCTGCCCAAAACAGCAACTATCCAAAAGTTGAGCTCGATTGAGTCAACCTAGGGTGCTCCAACATAACAAGTAAAGACATGGATGGATTAAGCACAACAAGCATAACAAATCACTCTTACTGATCATCCTCAAAAGAGGCACGGATCACTAGGAAACAAGCCGGACATATAGCATCGTGAACTAAAACGGCCCAGACTTAGTGATTTTCACTAAGTCCCTGAAATCGATAATCTCAGGCAGCCCTCTTCGCAAGCTTGCACAAGACAACACACACATCCTAAAAATACATGGAAGGCACCTCTGGAAAGAAGAGAACATGCTTAACAATTCATCCCAAAGGGGCACAGGCATATCATGCACGGATTAAATATGGCAAAAATGACAAACGTGCATGTTGAACTAACGGATCTGCAATTTAACTCAACATGCCTCCTTTCAACAGCATTTTGGGCACCAAGATGACCTCAAATGCAAATGATGCAATGGAATGAAATGATGTACTCGTCGAGACGAAGATTTTGACATATTATATGCCCAAATCGGATCTACGGATGCAAAGTTATGGGCAGTCAAACATGGCATAAAACATTAGGGAATTAGGTCAAAAGTCAACCGCGTGATTCAGATCTGAGATCCAGAACCAGCGGCACGGATCCCAAGGCGGCTGGAGTTACTGTTCACGGCCGGGGTCGTGGTGGCCGGAATCCATGGCCGCGGTGGCCGGCGTGGAGGAGGGAGGAGGCCGGCGAGGTGAGGAGGAGGCGGTGGCCGGGGCGACGGCGGCGGGGAGCGGCCGGGCGCCGGGCGGCGAGGTGCCCGCGGCGGCGGCGACCTCCGGCTGGGGCGGCTGCGGCGCCCGCGGCGGCGGCGGCGGCCGGCCGGGGAGAAGACGGCGGCGGGGCGTGGGACTAGGCGCGGCGGCCGGATCGGGCTCGCGGGGGCCCCTCCTGGGCCTCCCGGGCCGGCGATGTGGGGCGGAGCGGCGGGCGAGTGGCGCGGCGCCACGTGGCAGCGGCGGGGCGGAGCGGACGCGTCTGGCCTGGGTTGGACACGTCCGGCGGCCGGATCTGAGTTTTTTTTTTAGGGTTTGGAGAGGGGATCCGGAATTTGGAGGAGGGGGTCTATTTATAGACCTAGAGGGAGCTAGGAGAGTCCAAATGAGGTGCGGTTTTCGCCCGCACGATCGTGATCGAACGACCGAGACGATGGAGCTGAGTTTGGTGGGTTTTGGGCCAAAATGAAGGGGTGTTGGGCTGCGCACACACGAGGCCTTTTCGGTCCCTCGGTTAACCATTGGAGTATCAAACGAAGTCCAAATGACCCGAAACTTGACAGGCGGTCTACCGGTAGTAAACCAAGGCCGCATGGCAAGTCTCGGTCCAATCCGGAAATGTTTAATCCCCACACACGAAAGAAAGCTAGAAATGGCCACCGGAGGAGAACGAAGCGCCGGAATGCAAAATGGACAACGGGGAAAATGCTCGAATGCATGAGATGAACATGTATGCGAATGTAATGCACGTGATGACATGATATGAGATGCACGAAAACAAAAACAACACACGGAGACAAAGACCCGAACCCGAGAATTAAATATAACTTAATGCCGGAAACGGCAAGAGTTGGAGTATAATTCGGGAAGGTTACATATGGGGCGTTACAGTTGCATAGCATGTATTTGCTACTATTGTTGTTACCTTTACCTGCAATCCTAAATGCTTAGCATAGGATGCTAGTTTATCATCAGTGGCCCTACATTCTTGTCCGTCTGCCATGCTATACTATCGGGCCGTGATCACTTGGGAGGTACGGGTATATACTTACATACATATATATGATACATGTGGTGGCTAAAGTCAGGTCGGCTGGTAGAGTACCCGCGAGTGATTCACAGATTAGGGGTTGAAAGGACATTTGTCCCGACAGCCCTCTGAGTGGTTCTTTGTGGCGGAGCGACAAGGCAGGTTGAGACCACCTAGGAGAGTGGTGGGCCTGGCCCTGGTCGGCGTTCGCGGTTACATCAATTACATGCTTAACGAGATCTTGGTATTTGATCTGAGTCTGGCCACTTGCCTATACGCACTAACAAACTACGCGGGAACAGTTATGGGCACTCGACATCGTGGTATCAGCCAAAGCCTTCTTGACGTCAGCGACTGAGCGGTGCGCGCCGGGTTGGACTGGAACGTCTGCTCTTGTATAAGGGAGGCTAGGCCTGCTCACCGGCCGCGTATGCAATGTGCAAGTGTGAAACAGGCGATGGGCCCAGACCCCTGCACGCATAGGATTTAGACCAGCTTGTTGACCTCTCCGTTGTGCCTAGGTAGGGCTGCGACGTGTTAATCTTCTGAGACCGGGCATGACCCAGGAAAGTGTGTCCGGTCAGAGAGATCGACCCTGTTGGGTAATGTGGTGCACCCCTGCAGGGAAGTTTATCTATTCGAATAACCGTGTCCCTCGGTAAAAAGACGACCCAGAGTTGTACTTTGACCTTATGACAGTTAGAACCAGATACTTAATAAAACACACCCTTTCAAGTGCTAGATATAACTCGGTGAGCGCTCTCTCACAGGGTAAAGAGGAGAGGATCGCTGGATAGGATTATGCTATACGATGATACTTGGTGAACTTACCAGCTACTCTCTTCTATATGCTTCAAGATGGAGGCCGCTAGAAGCGTAGTCTTCGATAGGACTAGTGTAAGTGCATCTAGTGCCACCCCTAGTTGGTTTTGGAGTATTGATGACAAACCTAGTTGAGGGACTAATGTGTTTGTGAGAATTGCAGGATAACACAGGTAGAAGTCCCTCATTGATTCGGTTTAGCTACCAGAGATGACCCCCAAAAATGTACGAAGACATTGAAGACAATGGTGGTTCATGAAGACATTCATGTCGAAGACAATGACATATGAAGACTCCCCATGAAGCCTTTGAAACTCGAAGACTTAGATCCTTCGTAGTTATACTTTATTCATGTTGTGTCATAGGAACCACCGTACTGTTAAGTGGGGTCCAAGAGAACCAGTCAGGATGACTGAAGTGATGCCTAATTCAAATCCTATGTCTTCGAGTGAAGACAATGAGAGAAAATCTTGTCCAGAGTCAGACAAGTCAGCTTTACTTGCAGCCCAAGTAAAGTTGCCGTGAGAGTTCAAAATCCGACCGTTAGTACACGTGTCAGTTCCTTAGTGACCCAGGGTCATTTCGGACAAATCAGGTCAGGGTTGCCAAGCGGCTATAAATAGTCCACCCCTACAACCATAAACGGTTGGCTGCTCAGATTTCAGTGCACGGCTTTTGTCGTTTGAGAGCAACCCACCTCGAAGCCTTTGATTCAAAATCCTTAGTGAGGAGAAAAGCCCTAACCACCCAGAGCCAGAGTAATTGGGCATCACTTAAGTCTTCTTGTCTCAGTGATCTGAAGACTTATTACACTTGAGGACTGTGCATCATCCAGACGGTTAGGCATCGCGTTCTGAGCATCCAAGAGGAATTGTGGATTGCCGGTGAACGAAGTCTGTGAAGGTTTGGGAGTCTACCTTGAAGACTTACCAGAGTGATTGGGCGGGGTCTGTGTGACCTTAGCTCAAGGAGAAAACGGTGAGGACTGGGTGTCCTGAGCTGCGTGTTCAGGATTGGGTGTCCGGGACTGTGTGTCCTTTGGTTTAAATACCTAGCCGCTCCAACCAGACGTACAGTTGTCACAGCAACTGGAACTGGTCCAACATATCATTGTCTTCAACGTGTCACTGGTTTCATCTTCACCTCCCTTTACTTACCAGTACACATTGTGAAGCTATTGCATGCTTGCTTTATCTTCTGTCTTCACAACCTGACTGTATGATCTGTTTGGCTTCATAACTTCTTCCAACCTGATCCTCATTACACTGAAGCTATTTGTCTCTGTGCTTTCACTGTACTGTATATTTGACTATGGCTTGCGTTGTGTAATCTACCTTCCGCTGCATAGTGATAGGCTTGTTCACTCTGTTTGTCTTCATAACTTCCACGTTTTGAAGACTTTCATAAAAATCGCCTATTCACCCCCCCTCTAGTCGATATAACGCACTTTCAATTGGTATCAGAGCAAGGTGCTCCCTTGTTCTGTGTGATTCGGTTTAACCACCTGGAGTTTTAGCTATGTCGACTGCAGGGATAATTAAAGTCTCCGCTGCGTGCCCCGTCTTCGATGGAACTGAATATCCCTACTGGAAGAATAAGATGCGCATGCATCTTGAAGCCATTGACGTCGACCTATGGTATGTCGTCGAAAACGGCGTTCCCAAGGCTGGAGAAGGTGTCACTGCGGCTGATGTCAAGAAGTTCACTCAACTGGACTCCACTGCCAAGAATATTATCTGTGGTCATCTGACCAAGGGACAGTACGGCCGTGTGAGTGCCTTGAAGACATCCAAGCTGGTCTGGGACTGGCTCTCCAAGGTCAATGAAGGCATCTCAACCCAGAGAGATCAGAGAATCAGTGTTCTTCGCAATCTCTTCAACCGCTTCAAGCGAAATGACAATGAGAATGTCCAGCACACATTTGACCGGCTCACTGACATCACGAATGAGCTTCAAGCCCTCGGCGCCACTGAGATCACCAAACATGAAATCGTCAAGACGCTGCTAAGATCACTTGACAGTTCATTTGACATCCTAGCCCTGATGATTCAAGAACGTCCAGACTTCAAGACACTCGATCCGTCTGACATACTTGAGAGGCTCAACACATATGAGTTTCAGCTTTCTGAGAAAAGAGATATCTGCGGTCCAAACTATGGGCGAACTCGTGCCTTGAAGGCAAAAGCTGTGTCATCATCTGAAGAAGAATCTAATAGCAGTTCTGATGATCCTGAAGACATTGGACGGGAACTTGCAATGCTAGTGAAGAAGTTCCAGAAATTCACCAAGAAGAAAGGCTTCGGAAAGTCTTCACGATCAAGCTCAAGGAAGGATGAAGCTTCTGCGCATGACTACAAGAGGAAAACTTGTCACAAGTGCAAGAAAACTGGACACTTCATCTCTGAGTGTCCACAATGGGGCAATGAGAACAGAAAGAAGAAGAAGAGCAAGGAATATGACTCTGATGATAAGAAGACGAAGAAATACTCAAAGTCTTCGTCCAAGTCTTCCTCAAAGTCTTCATCACACAAGAAGAGTTCATCTGGCAAGGCTTGTGCGTTTGTTGGCAAGGAAATGGATTCAGAGGAGGAGTCCGCTTCTGAGGAGGCAGAGGTGGAGTCTGAGGAGGAGTCTGATTCAGGCATTGCGAGTTTGGCTACAGCCTATGTCGCCAAGTCCATCTTCAACACTGAAGTCAATAACTCCATCACCATCACCGATCCAAATGACAAGGACGACTCTACTCCCACCTACTGCTTCATGGCACGTGGTGCCAAGGTAAACACACGCACTACTCACTATCAAACATCTAGTGACGATGACTCTGATTGTGATTCAAAACCCAGTTACAAAACACTTGCTAAAATTGCAACTGAACAACAAAAGGCCATGGAACATATTCAAAAACTGTTAGACAGAAGCGATGATCTGTTGGGTGCTGAAATGACTCGTTCTGAATCCTTAATTGAAGACATAAAAAATCTTCATGTTAAGTATCAGGAACTCGAAGATCGTCTTGAGACTCTCTCAACTACTCATGAAAAGCTTTCCTATGATTATCTTCAGAAGAAGCAAGATCTTGAGAAGTTGAGAGCGGATCATGAAGATCTTCAAAAGGAAAACGAGTCACTTCGAGCCGAACAGATCAGTTCTGCTCAGGAAGGATTTGAACCACCATGCCTTAAATGCATTGAGCTTGATAATGCTATTTCTGTTGCTGAATGTTCCACTGCTACTGCTGTTGCAATATCTTCAACTATTGAAGTGGTAACTAACCCCTCTGCTGAGGACACCACTGCTATTGCTGATGAAAATGCTAGGTTGAAGACATTGCTTGAAACAGGGATGTACAAAAGTCTCAAAGGACATCAGACACTATGTGATGTCCTCAAGAAGCAGATTCTGAACCGAAACCCTAGCAAAGAGGGTGTTGGGTTCGTGAGGAAAATTAATGCAGATGGCTCTTACTGGAAACCTGAGCAGTACCCCAAAACCACATGGGTTGCTGCAAAGGACTCCTCATCAGATCCATCCAATCTATCTGGCTTCACTTGTGCTAATCCAATTATCATTGATGAATCCTTTGATGCAAACTATAAACTGTTTAGGAATCAGAATGGTGAAGTATTTGCCAGGTACATTGGTACTAACTGCAGGAATGGACCGCCTATGAAGAAGATCTGGGTTCCAAAAACGTGTCTTGAGAATCTTCCTATGAATGTCCTCATGACACCTCACATGAAAAAGACAAACCTCAGACCAAAGGCTTCATATGGTCCAAAGGCTTCATACAGGCAGAGGACTCATCTGAGTCGCACTAACACAAATGTTTTGCAGGGAAACCGTGCTCAGGCATATGAGAGCGGTTCTTCAAACCGTCATTCTCATATGACCAAAAACTATTCTGCCTATTCTTATGAGTACTATTGCCCACCTGCTAGACTGTTTGCCAGGGCTCCAAAGCTAAAATTCTCAGATGCTGCACTTAGACTTATTGCTTCTAAGCCACCCTTGAAAATGTGGGTGGTTAAGAAAGCTTAACTCTCTTTTGCAGGGAAAGGTCTCCAGCACAAAACCAAAATCTTCTGATGCTATTGCTGGGGACCTCAGAAATCTTGTGGGGCGCAAGATCAAATGCCCGAATGGCATCACTATGTATTTCGTACCTGAATCGCATGCTACTCTCCCTACTTGTCCTAACCTGGATCTCAGTTTTCATAATCCACTGGTTCGTCAAATGTTTTTGCTTCACAACACTCTTGGTGAAGCCTATCCCCCTAACTACACTATAGGGTACGACACCAGTGACTTCAGAGTCTTCAGAATGGATTATTGACAGCGGGTGTACAAATCACATGACTGGCAAAAGAAGTCTCTTTATGGACTCAACCTTACGTCCATCTGACAAGAGCCACATCACATTCGCTGACACTGGTAAAAGCAAGGTACTGGGTCTGGGTAGAGTTGCAATCTCAAAGGATCAACACATGGATAAAGTCATGTTTGTTGAATCCCTTGGCTTCAACTTAATGTCTGTCTCAATGCTTTGTGATTTAAACATGATTGTAATCTTTGGAAAATATCGCTGTCTGGTACTAATGGAATCTGACAAGTCTCTAGTGTTTGAAGGGTATCGAAAAGATGATTTGTACGTGGTAGATTTCTCAGCAGGGCCACAGCTTGCAGTTTGTCTTCTCGCAAAGGCTTCAGAATGCTGGCTTTGGCATTGAAGACTTGGGCATGCTGGCATGAGGAACCTCCACACCCTTGCGAAGAAGAAGCATGTCATAGGCATCGAGGGCGTCAAGTTCAAGAAAGATCACTTATGCGGTGCCTGTGAAGCTGGGAAGATGATAAGGGCAAAACATCCTTCGAAGACAATCATGACCACTACTCAACCCTTTGAACTACTTCACATGGATCTCTTCGGTCCTACCCACTACTCAACTTTCTCCACTACTGCTTGCCTCTATGGCTTCGTCATTGTTGATGATTACTCTAGATATACTTGGGTGCACATAATCCTTTACAAGACTGAAGTGCAGGATGTCTTCAGACGCTTCGCAAATCGGGCAATGAACAATTATGGCGCCAAGATAAAGCACATCAGAAGTGACAATGGCACAGAATTCAAGAACACCGACCTTGACACATATCTTGATACATTGGGCATCACTCATGAATTCTCAGCTCCATACACGCCACAACAGAATGGCATCGTCGAACGCAAGAACAGAACACTCATTGAGATGGCCAGAACAATGTTAGATGAGTACAAGACACCAAGAAAATTCTGGACTGAAGCCATTGACACTGCATGCCATACTATCAACCGTGTATATCTTCACAAGCTGCTGAACAAGACATCTTATGAACTTCTGACTGGCAAGAAGCCAAATGTAAGTTACTTCAGAGTATTTGGATCAAGATGCTGGATCAAGGACCCTCACCACACCTCAAAATTTGCTCCAAAAGCACATGAGGGCTTCATGCTTGGATATGGAAAGGATTCGCACTCCTACAGAGTCTTCAATCTCTTTCACTACAAAGTGGTTGAAACAGTGGATGTGCGGTTCGATGAGACCAATGGGTGACAAAGAGAGCAACTACCAGATGTGCTAGATGAAGTTCCAGCCAGTGAATCAATCAAGCTAATGGGAACTGGAGAGATTATACCTACTGAAGCCCGTCCTGAAGAAGAACTTATCATCTCAGCACCTGATCCACATAAAGACAATGCTCAGCCTGAAGACATTCCTCCCCATGACAACGTAAATCAGCAAGAGCAAAGTCTTCGACCCCTACATCCTCGTGTTGCCAATGTGAAAGTGCGTTATATCGACTAGAGGGGGGTGAATAGGCGATTTTTATGAAAGTCTTCAATACGTGGAAGTTATGAAGACAAACAGAGTGAACAAGCCTATAACTATGCAGCGGAAGGTAGATTACACAACGCAAGCCATAGTCAAATATACAGTACAGTGAAAGCACAGAGACAAATAGCTTCAGTGTAATGAGGATCAGGTTGGAAGAAGTTATGAAGCCAAACAGATCATACAGGCAGTTTGTGAAGACAGAAGATTAAGCAGGCATGCAATAGCTTCACAATGTGTACTGGTAAGTAAAGGGAGGTGAAGATGAAACCAGTGACACGTTGAAGACAATGATGTGTTGGACCAGTTCCAGTTGTTGTGACAACTGTACGTCTGGTTGGAGCGGCTAGGTATTTAAACCAAAGGATACACAGTCCCGGACACCCAGTCCTGAACACACAGCTCAGGACACCCAGTCCTCACCGTTTTCTCCTTGAGCTAAGGTCACACAGACCCCGCCCAATCACTCTGGTAAGTCTTCAAGGTAGACTCCCAAACCTTCACAGACTTCGTTCACTGGCAATCCACAATTCCTCTTGGATGCTCAGAACACGACGCCTAACCGTCTGGAGGATGCACAGTCCTCAAGTGTAATAAGTCTTCAGATCACTCAGATAAGAAGACTTAAGTGATGCCCAATTACTCTGGCTCTGGGTGGTTAGGGCTTTTCTCCTCACTAAGGATTTTCTCTCAAAGGCTTCGAGGTGGGTTGCTCTCAAACGACAAAAGCCGTGCACTGAAATCTGAGCAGCCAACTGTTTATGGTTGTGGGGGTGGACTATTTATAGCCACTTGGCAACCCTGACCTGATTTGTCCGAAATGATCCTGGGTCACTAAGGAACTGACACGTGTACTAACGGTCGGATTTTGAACTCTCATGGCAACTTTACTTGAGCTGCAAGTAAAGCTGACTTGTTTGACTCTGGACAAGATTTTCTCTCATTGTCTTCACTCGAAGACATAGGATTTGAATTAGGCATCACTTCAGTCATCCTGACTGGTTCTCTTGGACCCCACTTAACAGTACGGTGGTTCCTATGACACAACATGAATAAGTAAAACTACGAAGGATCTAAGTCTTCGAGTTCCAAAGGCTTCATGGGGAGTCTTCATATGTCATTGTCTTCGACATGAATGTCTTCATGAACCACCATTGTCTTCAATGTCTTCGTACATTTTGGGGGGTCATCTCTGGTAGCTAACCGAATCAATGAGGGACTTCTACCTGTGTTAACCTGCAATTCTCACAAACACATTAGTCCCTCAACTAGGTTTGTCGTCAATACTCCAAAACCAACTAGGGGTGGCACTAGATGCACTTACAATCTCCCCCTTTTTGGTGATTGATGACAAACTAGTTGAAGTTTTCAACGGGGAATATAATTTGTGAAATTGTAAAGGAATTGTCTTCATATGTTGCAAGGGCTCCCCCTGAAGATGTGCATATTAAGTGATTTGCTTCTGGAATGCAAATGCACATAGCAGGTTGTATTTGTGGGAATCCGCTTCAACTTATGATGACAATCCATCATGCACGTAAAGATATATGAAGATAATGATATGCATAATGAAAAATGGACGTCTGCGAAATGATAAGAGTGCGGATATTATCGTCGTACATGCGGAATTTATCTTCGCAAGAACACAGTGGCAAACATAGTAGCAGACGACCATCAAGTTTAAGTGTTACAACTCAAAGAACCAAATGTAGCAAAACGAGAGTTGTAAGCACGAAGCAAAATGCAAAATATAAAGCACCCGCCCATATTATTGACCCGCTTGAAGACTATAAACTTCATATGCTTCTCCCCCTTTTGTCAGTGATGACCAAAAAGGGTTGAAGACATAGAGTTTTCTATGCGTTCCCAGGCGCAGCAGGGTCGGTGGAGACGTTTGGTGGTGCAGGCGAGCTTGGGGCAGTGACGACGCGCGCTGAAGACATTGGTGGTGATGTGGCGTCGTCTTCTTCCTCAATGATTTTTCCCGTCACGGTGGCAGCTGAGGAAGAGAACTCGGATTCTTCAAGTGAAGGAGTCCCACGCAACACAGCTCTTCTGGGGGGTGTGGAGTCAAACTTGAAACGCTCCTTGAAGCCATCCTCTTGCAATTCAGCTTCAGTGCACATCATAGTGAGGCCTTTCCAAGTGCGGCGACAGGTTTCGTGTGCGACGAAGGCGTTCTTGGTAGCCAGATTCCTGATGCGATTGACGTCTTGCATGATACTGTGCATCTGCCTCTTGAGCCAGTCGTGATGCCTATCTTGCTTTTGATGTAGAGCCACAAGAAGTTCACGATCAGTGAGTGTACGAGCGCGTTTCTTGGGTCTCTGCCCAGCTTCGCTGTCAGTGGCTTCAGTGGATGCAGGGGCACGTGTGGTGCCAGCCATTGGATAGACTCTGGAAATGGCTTCAACACCTTCATCATGTTGAGTGAAGCTTTGGTGTTCTGCATTCTGAAGACTTAGTGGCTGTTTGGCAGGCTCAGGATAAATAGCTTCAGCAGAGGTGTCCACATCGGGTAAGAAGATTCTGTGATTGCGGGCTGAGGGCTGATATGATATCGCAAAGTGGAGCTTGATTAGCCTCATAACCCATGGAGCATAAATCTTCAGACCAAAGAGATCTGAGCCAGACGCAGCAAGTTGACGTATGAAGAGATCCTGGGCATTGAAGCATTTGCCGTGTAGGATGCAGAAGATGAGAGTCTTCATGGCACCTTCAACCTTGGCATATCGAGAGTGCCCCTTAATGGGCCATAGAGTCCGCCTGATGATGTGATAGATAGTTCTAGGCAGGTACTCTAAGTCTTCAACGAAGAACTCCGTTGGGTAAGGTGCGTCAGAAGGCAATGGCTTCATCATTGAGAGCATCTGACTCATATTCGGCTCAGGTCGCTGAAATATGCTCTCAACTGCTTCAGTATGGAGTTGGCAGCCTTCTTCGAAGTGTTCGCCTGGAGTGGGTAGGCCGGTGAGCTCAATGATATCAAATGCATTGGCTTCATGATGGACGTTGCCGGTCATCCACTCCAGGACCCAAGTCTTCGGATCTCTGTTGTAGCCCTTGATGTGCAATGTGGCATAGAACTGAAGCAGAAGCTCTTCGTTCCAGTGCTCTTCATCCGTGACAAACGGCAGCAGGCCAACTTGCTTGAAGCAGTCCAGGGCTTCTTCCAGACCAGGCAGACCAGCAAAAGCTTCAACTTCAAGGCGCTGATGTGGAAAGATACGGTTCTGGTTGTAGAGGACGCAGGAGTAGTAGCTGCGCTGTGGGTAGCTCCAGAACCTATCTGACACAATCTTTTCCCTTGAGTAAGGGTTCTTGGAGCGGTTGAAGAAAGTGTTGTCTGCCCTGAAGCTATTGACATTGAAGGAGCCAGGAGCAGTGACTGGACCTGGGAACCTTGGCAGTCGTGGGATTGGCTTCTGTACCTGGGGCCTGTGCGCAATATGATAATTGAACTGTGGTCCGGCAGCAGACAGGCACAGAAGGGTCAGAGGCAGTTGCTTCAGTATCTCTTGAAGCTGTTGGTTGGTCTGGCTCCACAAATGCTTCAGTATTATGTGTGGCAGCCGCAGTAGTGTCAGCCTCCTTGAGAATTTCTTCTTGCTGGTGTGGGGGAGATGGAGCTTGAGGTTCTTCATGCTCTTCTGCTTGTGCTTCGGCTGATGCAGCCGGAAAGTCGTCAGCAGTCTGAGCCCTTGGTCCTTTGCGAAGCCTGCGGAATGCAGGCGACGCCGGTGGAGTTGCAGTGGGCTGGGGCTCATCCTCTTCCTCCTGTGGGCGATCTGCCCACGATGCATCTTGTGTGATTGGCGTCAGGGGACGACCAATGCTGAGCAATTCACTCGATTCGAGCTGAGGAAGGACTGCATCATCTTGTACATTGTCTTGGAGACCAATGTCTTCAGCAGCGGTGGGGTCGGCTGCTGGAATGTCTTCATCATGCTGAGCCTCGGTGAGAGCAGGCTCATGGACGGTTATCTGTCGATCCTCATGAGGACGGCGAACGGAAAGGGGTTCAACAATCAGGGGCTCTGTGGGAGCAGCCCGAGACTTCTTGGACTTGCGCTTTTTGATGGTGGGGTCTGAAGGAGAGGCTTCAGAGTGTTTCCTCTTCCTTGCTTTAGCTTCGGCTGTCCTTGTCTTCTTAAGCTCTGAAGCGGGTGAGCGCTTTGGCTTCGAGCTTGGCTTGGCGGTGGGGAGGACAATTTGAACAGCTTCTTGACATGGGGCCTCTTCTTCAGCCACGGTGGGCGTCTTCTTTTTCTTAGCGGCCATCCTGGGGTCGATGCCGGGACGCCCAAGGGCCTTTCGCTTCTCGGCCTCATTGTAGGCCTGTACGCAGAGATCAGCCAAATTCTTCATGCGCTCGCGTGAACCCTGAGCCTCTGCACATTTCTGCATAAAGTTTTCTTTCAGCTCATGCAGCATGACTTTGAAGTCTTTGATCTCTTGGACGCTGAGCGTGGCCATGTTCTGCTTAAACTGAGCTTTTTCAAAATCTATCTTTTGCTTCAGTTCCACGATGCGCTGGGCAATAGCGAGTTCTGAAGCGATAGCTCCTTGGAAGGCTACGCTGAGGCCAATGGGCAGCTGCAGATCATCAAAGCTGATGTTGGGTGTGTCAAACCACTCATCTATGAAGTTGTGGACGATTTTTGCATCGAACAGAGGCAGATTGTTGAAGATTTCAGCCTCCTCCTTGCTCTTGATGAGCTGCTCAAGAGCGTCATCACCAAGATCTTCGTCACTGGACAGATCAATGGCTTCGCAGCGAAGAACGGCAGCAACAGTTAGCTCTTTGCTGGTGTGTGGCTGTGGTTTCTTTGCTTCTTGAGGCTTGGAGACTCTTGATAAGTCTTCAAACTGCACACTGGCTTCAGGAGGTGCAGTGGCCAATGGCTTCGCTTTGGAGATCTTGGGGGAGGCGACTGGCTTGGAAGCTTTTGGCTTCTTCTTCATCTGCTTCGGCTCTGGGGCAGTAGGAGCATCATCAGACTCAGTGTCTGCTGGAGGGTCGTTCACGGCAGTCCCTTGGACTATAATGTGAGTGATGAGGCCGTCGAGATTGGAAAATGGCCCGATGACATTGGGATTAGCATCGCGTGTGCCATCTGCCCTTGGTCTGGAGGGACCAGGGTTGAAGTCCAATCCAAACTCCTTCTTGTTCTGCTTCGCAGAGTTCTGGGCAAATTGGAAGTTGCGCTTGAACAGAGTGTCATCGCGACACCAGAGAAGGGATGATGGATGTGCATCAGCTGGCTGTTGTCCCCTGACCATGCATGGAAAGAAGCCTTGAGCAATGGCTTCGTCTCTGGTTCGGGGTACGAGATTCTTATACAAGGCATCTCCCCATGGGCGCTTGATGGCGCACTTCTCTGCATATTCTTTGGTGACGAAGCGGTATAGGAACCACTGCTCTGCCCAATACCTGCGAATCCATTGGATTCGTGTCTTGCGCTGAGCATAGGTTTCTTCAGGATCTGTTTGGTACGTTTCTGCCAAATCTTCAGGCAGATCCTTAGATGTGTCACCCTGTCTCTGTCTGCCTCCCTTCCTTGATGGTTTCTCGGATGCCATGAAGCTTAACTTGGAAGGCTTCAAAAGATTCAAAGGCTTCAAAGGTTTCAAAGGCTTCAAAGGCTTCCTTTTGCTTGACCAACAGGAACTTGCTTCGGGTGAATTGATGTGACGCTGTAGGAATTTTGCAAAATCTCTTCTCATCCAAGGGCTTGGTGAAGATATCTGCCAATTGCTCTTCAGTGTTGACGTGTATGATATCAATGTCTTCCTTTGTAACATGATCTCTGAGAAAATGATGACGAATTTCAATGTGCTTTGTCTTCGAGTGCTGAACTGGGTTGTTGGCGATCTTGATGGCGCTTTCGTTGTCGCAGTAAAGTGGCACTTGCTTCAGATGAATGCCATAATCCTTGAGGGTTTGCTTCATCCATAGAAGCTGAGCGCAGCAGGATCCAGCAGCAATGTATTCAGATTCAGCAGTGGAGAGAGATACACAGTTCTGCTTCTTTGAAGACCAACAGACAAGAGATCGGCCCAGGAAATGACATGTGCCTGATGTGGACTTCCGATCAACCTTGTCACCAGCGTAATCAGCGTCCGAAAATCCAACCAGATCAAACTCTGAGCCCTTTGGATACCATAACCCTAGAGTTGGTGTGTGAGCCAAATATCGAAGAATTCGCTTCACTGCTAAGTGATGCGACTCCTTTGGTGCCGCTTGAAACCGAGCACACATGCAAACACTAAGCATAATATCTGGCCTAGATGCACATAAATAAAGCAAAAAACCAATCATGGAGCGGTATACCTTTTGATCGAACTCTTTACCATTGTCGTCAGGACCCAGATGATGTTTGGCTGGCATGGGTGTTGTGAAGCCTTTGCAGTCTTGCATACCGAACTTCTTCAGGCAGTCTTTGAGATATTTCTCTTGAGATATGAAGATGCCATTGTGTTGTTGCCTTATCTAAAGACCGAGGAAGAATTTCAGCTCCCCCATCATAGACATCTGATATTGCTCTTGCATCATATATCCGAACTCCTCACTGTACTTCTGATTGGTGCAGCCGAAGATAATGTCATCCACGTATATTTGGCACACAAACAGTTCACCATCATATGTCTTTGTGAAGAGAGTGGGATCCAGGGAACCAGGTATGAAGCCTTTGCTCTTCAGGAAGTATTTGAGTGTATCATACCAGGCCCGAGGGGCTTGTTTGAGGCCATATAGTGCCTTTTTGAGCTTGTACACCATGTCAGGATGTTTTGGATTTTCAAACCCAGGTGGTTGCGCAACATACACTTCTTCTTCAATTTTGTCATTGAGGAAGGCACTTTTTACATCCATTTGATACAGGATTATGTTGTGATGATTTGCATAGGCCAGCAGTATACGGATGGCTTCAAGTCTGGCCACAGGAGCAAATGTTTCATCGAAGTCGATGCCTTCCACTTGAGTATATCCTTGAGCAACGAGACGAGCTTTGTTTCTGACGACTTGGCCATGCTCATCTTGCTTGTTGCGATATATCCATTTGGTGCCTATTATGTTATGCTTCCATGGATCAGGACGCTTAACTAACTCCCATACATTGTTCAGCTCAAATTGTTGAAGCTCTTCTTGCATAGCTTGAATCCATTCAGGTTCCATAAAGGCTTCATCAATTTTCTTGGGTTCTATGATTGAAACAAATGCGAAGTGTCCGCAAAAGTTTGCCAGTTGAGTTGCCTTTGAACGAGTCAGTGGACCAGGCGCATTGATGCTATCAATTATTCTGTCAATTTGCACTTCATTGGCAACATGAGGATGTAGGGGTCGAAGACTTTGCTCTTGCTGATCTACGTTATCATGGGGAGGAATGTCTTCAGGCTGAGCATTGTCTTCATGTGGATTAGGTGCTGAGATGATAAGTTCTTCTTCAGGACGAGCTTCAGAGGGTATAATTTCTCCAGTTCCCATTAGCTTGATTGATTCACTGGCTGGAACTTCATCTAGTACATCTGGTAGTTGCTCTCTTTGTGACCCATTGGTCTCATCAAACCGCACATCCACTGTTTCAACCACTTTGTAGTGAAAGAGATTGAAGACTCTGTAGGAGTGCGAATCCTTTCCATATCCAAGCATAAAGCCCTCATGTGCTTTTGGAGCAAATTTTGCGGTGTGGTGAGGGTCCTTGATCCAGCATCTTGATCCAAATACTCTGAAGTAACTTACATTTGGCTTCTTGCCAGTCAGAAGTTCATAAGATGTCTTGTTCAGCAGCTTGTGAAGATATACACGGTTGATAGTATGGCATGTAGTGTCAATGGCTTCAGTCCAGAATTTTCTTGGTGTCTTGTACTCATCTAACATTGTTCTGGCCATCTCAATGAGTGTTCTGTTCTTGCGTTCGACGATGCCATTCTGTTGTGGCGTGTATGGAGCTGAGAATTCATGAGTGATGCCCAATGTATCAAGATATGTGTCAAGGCCGGTGTTCTTGAATTCTGTGCCATTGTCACTTCTGATGTGCTTTATCTTGGCGCCATAATTGTTCATTGCCCGATTTGCGAAGCGTCTGAAGACATCCTGCACTTCAGTCTTGTAAAGGATTATGTGCACCCAAGTATATCTAGAGTAGTCATCAACAATGACAAAGCCATAGAGGCAAGCAGTAGTGGAGAAAGTTGAGTAGTGGGTAGGACCGAAGAGATCCATGTGAAGCAGTTCGAAGGGTTGAGTAGTGGTCATGATTGTCTTCGAAGGATGTTTTGCCCTTGTCATCTTCCCAGCTTCACAGGCACTGCATAAGTGATCTTTCTTGAACTTGACGCCCTCGATGCCTATGACATGCTTCTTCTTAGCAAGGGTGTGGAGGTTCCTCATGCCAGCATGCCCAAGTCTTCGATGCCAAAGCCAGCATTCTGAAGCCTTTGCGAGAAGACAAACTGCAAGCTGTGGCCCTGCTGAGAAATCTACCACGTACAAGTCATCTTTTCGATACCTTTCAAACACTAGAGACTTGTCAGATTCCATTAGTACCAGACAACGATATTTTCCAAAGATTACAATCATGTTTAAATCGCAAAGCATTGAGACAGACATTAAGTTGAAGCCAAGGGATTCAACAAACATGACTTTATCCATGTGTTGATCCTTTGAGATTGCAACTCTACCTAGACCCAGTACTTTGCTTTTACCAGTGTCAGCGAATGTGATGTGGCTCTTGTCAGATGGACGTAAGGTTGAGTCCATAAAGAGACTTCTTTTGCCAGTCATGTGATTTGCACACCCGCTGTCAATAATCCATACTGAAGACTCTGAAGTCACTGGTGTCGTACCCTATAGTGTAGTTAGGGGGATAGGCTTCACCAAGAGTGTTGTGAAGCAAAAACATTTGACGAACCAGTGGATTATGAAAACTGAGATCCAGGTTAGGACAAGCAGGGAGAGTAGCATGCGATTCAGATATGAAATACATAGTGATGCCATTCGGGCATTTGATCGTGCGCCCCACGAGTTTTTTGAGGTCCCCAGCAATAGCATCAGAAGATTTTGGTTTTGTGCTGGAGACCTTTCCCTGCAAAAGAGAGTTAAGCTTTCTTAACCACCCACATCTTCAAGGGTGGCTTAGAAGCAATAAGTCTAAGTGCAGCATCTGAGAATTTTGGCTTTGGAGCCCTAGCAAACAATCTAGCAGGTGGGCAATAATACTCATAAGAATAGGCAGAATAATTTTTGGTCATATGGGAATGACGGTTTGAAGAACCGCTCTCATTAGCCTGAGCATGGTTTCCCTGCAAAGCATTTGTGTTAGTGCAACTCAGATGAGCCCTCTGCCTGTATGAAACCTTTGGACCATATGAAGCCTTTGGTCTGAGGTTTGTCTTCTTCATGTGAGATGTCATGAGGACATTCACAGGAAGATTCTCAAGACACGTTTTTGGAACCCGGATCTTCTTCATAGGCGGTCCATTCCTGCAGTTAGTACCAATGTACCTGGCAAATACTTCACCATTCTGATTCCTAAACAGTTTATAGTTTGCATCAAAGGATTCATCAATGATAATAGGATTAACACAAGTGAAGCCAGATAGATTGGATGGATCTGATGAGGATTCCTTTGCAGCAACCCATGTGGTTTTGGGGTACTGCTCAGGTTTCCAGTAAGAGCCATCTGCATTAATTTTCCTCACGAACCCAATACCCTCTTTGCTAGGGTTTCGGTTCAGAATCTGCTTCTTGAGGACATCACATAGTGTCTGATGTCCTTTGAGACTTTTGTACATCCCTGTTTCAAGCAATGTCTTCAACCTAGCATTTTCATCAGCAATAGCAGCGGTATCCTCAGCAGAGGGGTTAGTTACCACTTCAACAGTTGAAGATATTACAACAGCAGTAGCAGTGGAACATTCAGCAACAGAAATAGCATTATCACGCTCAATGCATTTAAGGCATGGTGGTTCAAATCCTTCCTGAGCAGAACTGATCTGTTCGGCTCGAAGTGACTCGTTTTCCTTTTGAAGATCTTCATGATCCGCTCTCAACTTCTCAAGATCTTGCTTCTTCTGAAGATAATCATAGAAAGCTTTTCATGAGTAGTTGAGAGAGTCTCAAGACGATCTTCGAGTTCCTGATACTTAACATGAAGATTTTTTATGTCTTCAATTAAGGATTCAGAACGAGTCATTTCAGCACCCAACAGATCATCGCTTCTGTCTAACAGTTTTTGAATATGTTCCATGGCCTTTTGTTGTTCAGTTGCAATTTTAGCAAGTGTTTTGTAACTGGGTTTTGAATCACAATCAGACTCATCGTCACTAGATGTTCGATAGTGAGTAGTGCGTGTGTTTACCTTGGCACCATGTGCCATGAAGCAGTAGGTGGGAGTAGAGTCGTCCTTGTCATTTGCATCGGTGATGGTGATGGAGTCATTGTCTTCAGTGTTCAAGATGGACTTGGCGACATAGGCTGTAGCCAAACTTGCAATGCCTGAATCAGACTCCTCCTCAGATTCCACCTCTGCCTCCTCAGAAGCGGACTCCTCCTCTGAATCCATTTCCTTGCCAACAAACACACGAGCCTTGCCAGATGAGCTCTTCTTGTGTGATGAAGACTTTGAGGAAGACTTGGACGAAGACTTTGAGTATTTCTTTGTCTTCTTATCGTCAGAGTCATATTCCTTGCTCTTCTTCTTCTTTCTGTTCTCATTGTCCCACTGTGGGCATTCAGAGATGAAGTGTCTAGTTTTCTTGCATTTGTGACAAGTTTTCCTCTTGTAGTCATGCGCAGAAGCTTCATCATTCCTTGAGCTTGATCGTGAAGACTTTCTGAAGCCTTTCTTCTTGGTGAATTTCTGGAACTTCTTCACTAGCATTGCAAGTTCCCTTCCAATGTCTTCAGGATCATCAGAACTGCTGTCAGATTCCTCTTCAGATGATGACACAGCTTTTGCCTTCAAGGCACGAGTTCGCCCATAGTTTGGACCGTAGATATCTCTTTTCTCAGAAAGCTGAAACTCATGTGTGTTGAGCCTCTCAAGTATGTCAGACGGATCGAGTGTCTTGAAGTCTGGACGTTCTTGAATCATCAGGGCTAGGATGTCAAATGAACTGTCAAGTGATCTTAGCAGCGTCTTGACGATTTCATGTTTGGTGATCTCAGTGGCGCCGAGGGCTTAAAGCTCATTTGTGATGTCAGTGAGCCGGTCAAATGTGTGCTGGACATTCTCATTGTCATTTCGCTTGAAGCGGTTGAAGAGATTGCGAAGAACACTGATTCTCTGATCTCTCTGGGTTGAGATGCCTTCATTGACCTTGGAGAGCCAGTCCCAGACTAGCTTGGATGTCTTCAAGGCACTCACACGGCCGTACTGTCCCTTGGTCAGATGACCACAAATAATATTCTTGGCAGTGGAGTCCAGTTGAGTGAACTTCTTGACATCAGCCGCAGTGACACCTTCTCCAGCCTTGGGAACGCCGTTTTCGACGACATACCATAGGTCGACGTCAATGGCTTCAAGATGCATGCGCATCTTATTCTTCCAGTAGGGATATTCAGTTCCATCGAAGACGGGGCACGCAGCGGAGACTTTAATTATCCATGCAGTCGACATAGCTAAAACTCCAGGTGGTTAAACCGAATCACACAGAACAAGGGAGCACCTTGCTCTGATACCAATTGAAAGTGCGTTATATCGACTAGAGGGGGGGTGAATAGGCGATTTTTATGAAAGTCTTCAATACGTGGAAGTTATGAAGACAAACAGAGTGAACAAGCCTATAACTATACAACGGAAGGTAGATTACACAACGCAAGCCATAGTCAAATATACAGTACAGTGAAAGCACAGAGACAAATAGCTTCAGTGTAATGAGGATCAGGTTGGAAGAAGTTATGAAGCCAAACAGATCATACAGTCAGGTTGTGAAGACAGAAGATTAAGCAGGCATGCAATAGCTTCACAATGTGTACTGGTAAGTAAAGGGAGGTGAAGATGAAACCAGTGACACGTTGAAGACAATGATGTGTTGGACCAGTTCCAGTTGCTGTGACAACTGTACGTCTGGTTGGAGCGGCTAGGTATTTAAACCAAAGGACACACAGTCCCGGACACCCAGTCCTGAACACACAGCTCAGGACACCCAGTCCTCACCGTTTTCTCCTTGAGCTAAGGTCACACAGACCCCGCCCAATCACTCTGGTAAGTCTTCAAGGTAGACTCCCAAACCTTCACAGACTTCGTTCACCGGCAATCCACAATTCCTCTTGGATGCTCAGAACGCGACGCCTAACCGTCTGGAGGATGCACAGTCCTCAAGTGTAATAAGTCTTCAGATCACTCAGACAAGAAGACTTAAGTGATGCCCAATTACTCTGGCTCTGGGTGGTTAGGGCTTTTCTCCTCACTAAGGATTTTCTCTCAAAGGCTTCGAGGTGGGTTGCTCTCAAATGACAAAAGCCGTGCACTGAAATCTGAGCAGCCAACCGTTTATGGTTGTGGGGGTGGACTATTTATAGCCACTTGGCAACCCTGACCTGATTTGTCCGAAATGACCCTGGGTCACTAAGGAACTGACACGTGTACTAACGGTCGGATTTTGAACTCTCACGGCAACTTTACTTGAGCTGCAAGTAAAGCTGACTTGTGTGACTCTGGACAAGATTTTCTCTCATTGTCTTCACTCGAAGACATAGGATTTGAATTAGGCATCACTTCAGTCATCCTGACTGGTTCTCTTGGACCCCACTTAACAGTACGGTGGTTCCTATGACACAACATGAATAAGTAAAACTACGAAGGATCTAAGTCTTCGAGTTCCAAAGGCTTCATGGGGAGTCTTCATATGTCATTGTCTTCGACATGAATGTCTTCATGAACCACCATTGTCTTCAATGTCTTCGTACATTTTTGGGGGTCATCTCTGGTAGCTAACCGAATCAATGAGGGACTTCTACCTGTGTTAACCTGCAATTCTCACAAACACATTAGTCCCTCAACTAGGTTTGTCGTCAATACTCCAAAACCAACTAGGGGTGGCACTAGATGCACTTACACAATGAAGTACAGATTGACAGGATAATTGACAGCGTCAATGCACCTGGTCCACTGACTCGTTCAAGGGCAACTCAACTGGCAAACTTTTGCGGACACTTCGCATTTGTTTCAATCACAGAACCCAAGAAAATTGATGAAGCCTTTATGGAACCTGAATGGATTCAAGCTATGCAAGAAGAGCTTCAACAATTTGAGCTGAACAATGTATGGGAGTTGGTTAAGCGTCCTGATCCACGGAAGCATAACATAATAGGCACCAAATGGATATACCGCAACAAGCAAGATGAGCATGGCCAAGTCGTCAGAAACAAGGCTCGTCTCGTTGCTCAAGGATATACTCAAGTGGAAGGCATTGACTTCGATGAAACATTTGCTCCTGTTGCCAGACTTGAAGCCATCCGTATACTGCTGGCCTATGCAAATCATCACAACATAATCCTGTATCAAATGGATGTAAAAAGTGCCTTCCTCAATGGCAAAATTGAAGAAGAAGTGTATGTTGCACAACCACCTGGGTTTGAAGATCCAAAACATCCTGACATGGTGTACAAGCTCAAAAAGGCACTATATGGCCTCAAACAAGCCCCTCGGGCCTGGTATGATACACTCAAATACTTCTTGAAGAGCAAAGGCTTCATACCTGGTTCCCTGGATCCCACTCTCTTCACAAAGACATATAATGGTGAACTGTTTGTGTGCCAAATATACGTGGATGACATTATCTTCGGCTGCACCAATCAGAAGTACAGTGAGGAGTTCGGATATATGATGCAAGAGCAATATCAGATGTCTATGATGGGGGAGCTGAAGTTCTTCCTCGGTCTTCAGATACGGCAACAACGCAATGGCATCTTCATATCTCAAGAGAAATATCTCAAAGACTGCCTGAAGAAGTTCGGTATGCAAGACTGCAAAGGCTTCACAACACCAATGCCAGCCAAACATCATCTGGGTCCTGACGACAATGGTAAAGAGTTCGATCAAAAGGTATACCGCTCCATGATTGGTTCTTTGCTTTATTTATGTGCATCTAGGCCAGATATTATGCTTAGTGTTTGCATGTGTGCTCGGTTTCAAGCGGCACCAAAGGAGTCGCATCACTTAGCAGTGAAGCGAATTCTTCGATATTTGGCTCACACACCAACTCTAGGGTTATGGTATCCAAAGGGCTCAGAGTTTGATCTGGTTGGATTTTCGGACGCTGATTACGCTGGTGACAAGGTTGATCGGAAGTCCACATCAGGCACATGTCACTTTCTGGGCTGATCTCTTGTCTGTTGGTCTTCAAAGAAGCAGAACTGTGTATCTCTCTCCACTGCTGAATCTGAATACATTGCTGCTGGATCCTGCTGCGCTCAGCTTCTATGGATGAAGCAAACCCTCAAGGATTATGGCATTCATCTGAAGCAAGTGCCACTTTACTGCGACAATGAAAGCGCCATCAAGATCGCCAACAACCCAGTTCAGCACTCGAAGACAAAGCACATTGAAATTCGTCATCATTTTCTCAGAGATCGTGTTACAAAGGAAGACATTGATATCATACACGTCAACACTGAAGAGCAATTGGCAGATATCTTCACCAAGCCCTTGGATGAGAAGAGATTTTGCAAGTTACGGTGTGAGCTAAATATCTTGGAATCCTCAAATGTCCTGTGATCAGGCACACATCCTAACACTTATGCATGATGATGACTTAGATGTGCAACACACAAAGTAACGTATATCTTCAATCAATGAAGACATACATTCTAAGTGTGAATACATTAACGTGGAATTTGACCTCGGAGCGCCACGATAATTGTGCGCCGTGTCTGGGTCCAATACTTCCTATACGGTGGGTAGCGCCACCACCAAAAAATTTCTGCTTGAAGTGTTTTACTCATGGCATTACATTTGCTATGTCTTCACATTTGGTTTGGCTTCAATCTCAACATGTCTTCATGATTATCTTCACTATGTTGATTATATATGCACTGGTGTTCTGTCCTCTACAGCATTCACTTATAGCTATGTCTTCTTGTTTGAATCTTTTGAACTAAGTGAATGTGATCGGACCCTAACCTCTCCATGCTTCCTACCTCAAACTCTATCTCTCCAAGTCATATGCACTCTATTGAAACTGTCGAATGTCTTCACTGCATCCTTGTCAGAAGAAGACACAGAGACAAACTTTAAAACAGCTTTCAATGTTTTTCCATCAACTAGAATTCCGGAGAAGTAGGAACGACTCCCGACAAACCAGGCGTGCATGGGGTGAAACTGCCCCCACAATTCCGCATGTTGGCCACGTACTGATCAGATGCGAATCGCCAGGGGCACCTGAGTAATAGCGCAGTGCCGTCCAAATCCCTATAAATACAAGTTTCACTGCGGTCATTATCTCTTCTTCCTCCCTCGCACAAACCCTAGCGCCACCGCTAACTCTCAACGACGCCGGCGACGAAGTGCTTCACTGCCGCGACCTCTCCGACGCCGTTCTCACGCCGACAGCGGACATCAGTCTCTCCGCCGTCGCCCTAGGTGTCTTCCGTCGCCAAGTTAGGGCACGGAGGATCGAACTGCTCGGCCTCAACTCTCACCTCGTCTAGCAGTTCCAAGTCCGGTAAATAACAAGTCCTTTTTACTGCCTCTTTTGATCCTATGGCTCCATCACTTTCTGCCAAAAGAGGTTTCCATTCACTCAAGTTTCATTCCTCTTGTCTGAATCTCATAACTTGCCTAGTATATTCACTTGTTCTTCATGAAGTAGTTAGATTCCTCACTTGTACTGATCTATGGGTTCGTACAAATCTGGAACCAACTTCTTTTCTATAACGTGAATGTCTTCGCATGATGAAGTCAATATCTTCTAAACTGATTTATCTTCAAAATCTTCTGAGAATGCATATGACCTCTTCCCCTTCCCTCGCACCTTAATGCTGTCACAGGTACATGTCCGTGGGAGAATCTTTTGGTTCTCATAGTCTGCATTCATTTGCAGAGTTCCTACAGCGTCACATCAATTCACCCGAAGCAAGTTCCTGTTGGTCAAGCAAAAGGAAGCCTTTGAAGCCTTTGAATCCTTTGAAGCCTTTGAATCTTTTGAAGCCTTCCAAGTTAAGCTTCATGGCATCCGAGAAACAATCAAGGAAGGGAGGCAGACAGAGACGGGGTGACACATCTAAGGATCTGCCTGAAGATTTGGCAGAAATGTACCAAACAGATCCTGAAGAAAGCTATGGTCAGCGCAAGACACGAATCCAATGGATTCGAAGATATTGGGCAGAGCAGTGGTTCCAATACCGCTTCGTCACCAAAGAATATGCAGAGAAGTGCGCCATCAAGAGGCCATGGGGAGATGCCTTGTACAAGAATCTCGTACCCCGAACCAGAAACGAAGCCATTGCTCAAGGCTTCTTTCCATGCATGGTCAGGGGACAACAGCCAGCTGATGCACATCCATCATCCCTTCTCTGGTGTCGCGATGACACTCTGTTCAAGCGCAACTTCCAATTTGCCCAGAACTCTGCGAAGCAAAACAAGAAGGAGTTTGGGTTGGACTTCAACCCTGGTCCCTCCAAACCAAGGGCAGATGGCACACGCGACGCTAATCCCAATGTCATCGGGCCATTTGCCAATCTCGAAGGCCTCATCACTCACATTATAGTCCAAGGGACTGCCGTGAACGACCCTCCAGCAGACACTGAGTCTGATGATGCTCCTACTGCCCCAGAGCCGAAGCAGATGAAGAAGAAGCCAAAAGCTTCCAAGCCAGTCGCTTCTCCCAAGACCTCCAGAGCGAAGCCATTGGCCACTGCACCTCCTGAAGCCAGTGTGCAGTCTACCCACTCCAGGCGAACTCTTTGAAGAAGGCTGCCAACTCCATGCTGACGCAATTGAGAGCATATTCCAGCGACCTGAGCCAAATATGAGTCAGATGCTCTCAATGATGAAGCCATTACCTTCTGACGCACCTTACCCAACGGAGTTCTTTGTTGAAGACTTAGAGTACCTGCCTAGAACTATCTATCACATCATCAGGCGGACTCTATGGCCCATTAAGGGGCACTCTCGATATGCCAAGGTTGAAGGTGCCATGAAGACTCTCATCTTCTGCATCCTGCATGGCAAATGCTTCAATGCCCAGGATCTCTTCATACGTCAACTTGCTGCGTCTGGCTCAGATCTCTTTGGTCTGAAGATTTATGCTCCATGGGTTATGAGGCTAATCAAGCTCCACTCTGCAATATCATATCAACCCTCAGCCCGCAACCACAGAATCTTCTTACCTGATGTGGACACCTCTGCTGAAGCTATTTATCCTGAGCCTACCAAACAACCACTAAGTCTTCAGAATGCAGAACACCAAAGCTTCACTCAACATGATGAAGGTGTTGAAGCCATTTCTAGAGTCTATCCAATGGCTGGCACCACACGTGCCCCTGCATCCACTGAAGCCACTGACAGCGAAGCTGCACAGAGACCCAAGAAACGAGCTCGTACCCTCACTGATCGTGAACTTCTTGTGGCTCTGCATCAAAAGCAAGATAGGCATCACGACTGGCTCAAGAGGCAGATGCACAGTATCATGCAAGACGTCAATCGCATCAGGAATCTGTCCACCAAGAACGCCTTCGTCGCCCATGAAACCTGTGGCCGCACTTGGAAAGGCCTCACAATGATGTGCACTGAAGCTGAATTGCAAGAGGATGGCTTCAAGGAGCGATTCAAGTTTGACTCCACACCCCCCAGAAGAGCTGTGTTGCATGGGACTCCGTCGCTTGAAGAATCCGAGTTCTCTTCCTCTGCTGCCACCGTGACGGGAAAAATCATTGAGGAAGAAGACGACGCTACATCACCACCAATGTCTTCAGCGCGCGTCGTCACTGCACCAAGCTCGCCTGCACCGCCAAACGCCTCCACCGACCCTGCTGCGCCTGGGAACGCATAGAAAACTCTATGTCTTCAAACCTTTTTGGTCATCACTGATAAAAGGGGGAGAAGCATATGATGTTTATAGTCTTCAAGCGGGTCAATAATATGGGCGGGTGCTTTATATTTTGCATTTTGCTTCGTGCTTACAACTCTCGTTTTGCTACATTTGGTTCTTTGAGTTGTAACACTTAAACTTGATGGTCGTCTGCTACTATGTTTGCCACTGTGTTTTTGCGAAGATAAATTCCGCATGTACGACGATAATTTCCGCACTCTTATCATTTCGCAGACGTCCATTTTTCATTATGCATATCATTATCTTCATATATCTTTACGTGCATGATGGATTGTCATCATAAGTTGAAGTGGATTCCCACAAATACAACTTGCTGTGTGCATTTGCATTCCAGAAGCAAATCACTTATATGCACATCTTCAGGGGGAGCCCTTGCAGCTTATGAAGACAATTCCTTTACAATTTCACAAATTATATTCCCCGTTGAAAACTTCAACTAGTTTGTCATCAATCACCAAAAAGGGGGAGATTGTAAGTGCATCTAGTGCCACCCCTAGTTGGTTTTGGAGTATTGACGACAAACCTAGTTGAGGGACTAATGTGTTTGTGAGAATTGCAGGATAACACAGGTAGAAGTCCCTCATTGATTCGGTTTAGCTACCAGAGATGACCCCCAAAAATGTACGAAGACATTGAAGACAATGATGGTTCATGAAGACATTCATGTCGAAGACAATGACATATGAAGACTCCCCATGAAGCCTTTGAAACTCGAAGACTTAGATCCTTCATAGTTTTACTTTATTCATGTTGTGTCATAGGAACCACCGTACTGTTAAGTGGGGTCCAAGAGAACCAGTCAGGATGACTGAAGTGATGCCTAATTCAAATCCTATGTCTTCGAGTGAAGACAATGAGAGAAAATCTTGTCCAGAGTCACACAAGTCAGCTTTACTTGCAGCCCAAGTAAAGTTGCCGTGAGAGTTCAAAATCCGACCGTTAGTACACGTGTCAGTTCCTTAGTGACCCAGGGTCATTTCAGACAAATCAGGTCAGGGTTGCCAAGCGGCTATAAATAGTCCACCCCTACAACCATAAACGGTTGGCTGCTCAGATTTCAGTGCACGGCTTTTGTCGTTTGAGAGCAACCCACCTTGAAGCCTTTGATTCAAAATCCTTAGTGAGGAGAAAAGCCCTAACCACCCAGAGCCAGAGTAATTGGGCATCACTTAAGTCTTCTTGTCTGAGTGATCTGAAGACTTATTACACTTGAGGACTGTGCATCCTCCAGACGGTTAGGCGTCGCGTTCTGAGCATCCAAGAGGAATTGTGGATTGCCGGTTAACGAAGTCTGTGAAGGTTTGGGAGTCTACCTTGAAGACTTACCAGAATGATTGGGCGGGGTCTGTGTGACCTTAGCTCAAGGAGAAAACGGTGAGGACTGGGTGTCCTGAGCTGCATGTTCAGGACTGGGTGTCCGGGACTGTGTGTCCTTTGGTTTAAATACCTAGCCGCTCCAACCAGACATACAGTTGTCACAGCAACTGGAACTGGTCCAACATATCATTGTCTTCAACGTGTCACTGGTTTCATCTTCACCTCCCTTTACTTACCAGTACACATTGTGAAGCTATTGCATGCTTGCTTTATCTTCTGTCTTCACAACCTGACTGTATGATCTGTTTGGCTTCATAACTTCTTCCAACCTGATCCTCATTACACTGAAGCTATTTGTCTCTGTGCTTTCACTGTACTGTATATTTGACTATGGCTTGCGTTGTGTAATCTACCTTCCGCTGCATAGTGATAGGCTTGTTCACTCTGTTTGTCTTCATAACTTCCACGTTTTGAAGACTTTCATAAAAATCGCCTATTCACCCCCCCTCTAGTCGATATAACGCACTTTCAACTAGCTATCCCCCTCTTATTCTGGCATTCTGCAGTTCAGTCCACAAATACTACCCATTTCATTGATACCATTGCATATGCAGTGTAGATTCTTGATTGCGAGTACTTTGGATGAATACTCACGGTTGCTTTGCTTCATCTTTTCCCTCTTTTTTTTTCTCGGTTGTCGTAACCAGATGCTGGAGCCCATGAGCCAGACGCCACCTTCAACGACTCCTACTACACCGCAGGTGCCTACTACTACGTGCATGTCGTCAATGATGACCAGGAGTAGTTTAGGAGGATCCCAGGCAGGAGGTCTGCGCCTCTTTCGATCTGTATCCGAGTTTGTGCTAGCCGTCTTATGACAATTTGTTTAACTTATGTCTGTACTCAGATATTGTTGTTTCCGCTGACTCCTCTATGATCGAGCACTTGTATTCGAGGCCTCGAGGCCCCTAACTTGTATTATGATACTTGCATGACTTATTTATTTTTTAGAGTTATCTTGTGATATATTTCCGTGAGTCCCTGATCTTGATCGTACACACTTGCGTGTATGATTAGTGTACGATCGAATCGGGGGGCGTCACAGTGGCCCCATGGGAACACGCTTGTTATTGGGCGGAGAATCCACTTGAGTGTACGCGCTAGGCCAATGCGCCGGCGAAATTTACTTTTACGGGTGAAACCAAAAATCAAACGACGAACGGACAAACGAAATTTATGGAGGAAGAAGCAATCCGTGGTCGATTAACGTAAATTCATAGGAAAAAAACATATTGTGACGGTGAACCCACGGAGTCAATCCATACTTTATTATTAGGGATAAATTAGTACCACCTCGCGTATATGTTTTAAATTCAAATTGAAAACATAAATTCGCAGAAAGAAGACGTATTGTGACTATGAACCCACGGAGTCAACCTGTGCTTTATTATTAGGGAGGGATGCAAATACAATGCGCATGATGCCATGCTGAAATGCAACAAGCAAGCAATTAACACGGCTAACCCAAAAACATGAAAGGCATCCGGAGCGTCGGTCTCGGGTCGTTAGAAAGGTTGTGGACAGATTCCCCTACAAGCAGGCGACGACGCTGGTGGATTATGACTATTTCTCCGCCGCTATGGTCTCCATGGCCGCCATGGACGATGATGTACGTAGGACGCGGGTGGAGTCGGCTGGAAGCACAACGACATCAATAAATTTTGGAATAGAGATGGGATCGGGTGGGAGCACATTGGCGACAATAAATTTTAGATGAGAGATGTGATCGAGGCCGAAGGGTTGGGGCAAGATTCAGAAGTGTGTGCATGGGTTGCTGGAGTTTTCTTTTTTCTGGTTTGTGCCCTCATGCATACGTGGATTATTTCCACGCGGGGGTGGAGGGGTGGAGAGGGAGGAGGATCGATCGGTTGAGCCATCATGACAAGTGGGGAGAATGGTAGACTGAGCCATCATGACGTTTGATTATTTTTTAGGGAGACTTTTGATATTTTTAATACTGAAATGAAAATAGAGATCGTCAATTCGCCAAAAAAATGATCATGCGCTTATTTCCAAACTTTTGGTGGGGCTAGCTTGGGAGCAAACATTGCTCTTACTCGGGATTAAATTACGGCAGGTCGAAGACGATCGGGAAAAGGATCAGACGATCGTCCCGTGTTACAAATCCCAAATCAATCCAACTCCTTCCCGGCTTGGCTTGGCTTTGCTTCGCTTCCGCATGCCTCCTCGTCGCCATCTTCCCAAACCCTAGCCCACGCCGCCCTTTCCCCCGAAACCCTAGATCTCCCTATGGCCTCCGCCGCTGCGGCGGCCCCAGTCGTGGGCCAGGTCGTGGAGCGGTTCCGCGCGCGGCTGCGGGAGGAGGCGGGAGAGGAGCCGGGGGCGGCCGCGGTGGTGGGCGTCTACAAGGAGGCCCTCGCCGAGCTCACCTTCAACTGCAAGCCCATCATCACCGAGCTTACCATCATCGCGGGCCAGCACGCCGCGCTCGCCGCCAGGGGCATCGCCGACGTCATCTGCGCCCGCATCCTTGAGGTTGTTGCTCTCCCTTCCATGCTTTTCCCGAGGGCGGTCATGTTGTATTTTGAGAAAGAAAGGCTTGGGATTTGAGGGCTAGGTCTGCATGAGGAGCTGCTTGCTGTGCTTATTCGGCCGATGCTTACTTGTAGATTTCCGCTGGTGCTAGGGTTTGCTCAAAGTTGAGAAGTTTCGTGAAACTACTGTTAAAGTTTGGGCTTGATGTCCTTTACACACCCTTTGTCCCTAGAATAGTGTGTTCACTGCATTTTCATGCGAAACATTTAGATGCGTTGGTGCTCATGTAGTGTGCAATCTCAGAGTTACTGTTTGTAGATACGTTGCTGGTTACAAATTCGACAGCTAGAATTTAGTAATCACAGTGACTTGGATTTAGGAGTTTTGAAGCAAATAAATGCAATTTGAGTTGTATACACTGTGATCTAATTTGCTCTGTCTATTCTTAATACTGTATTATTTTTCTGATATAGGGTGCATAGTTGGTAATGTGGTTGAAACCCACCTTGTGCATAGGCATTGCGGTTGCATAATTTGGTTGCCAGATACGGCAACTGCTATTTTGGCTAGGAACTTTTGATAGGGTGAAACTGAATAAACTTAGCAGTGGAGACAATTAGTTATGATGAAAGCTGGTTTTCTGGGGTACTATATTCTGTTCAGATGTCCTGTTGTCGTCAACTTGTAAAATAGGATTGCAGCCTGAAGTGGAAGTGTTAGGGAATAGTATTTTAAAACTATGGGGATTACTGGATTGGATGTGAACTAATTAGATGTTACTTGGCAGATATGATTTTGTCTATTTATGTTTGGTGATAGAACAATGTTTCCTTTTTCTTTTCTGAAGAGGGCATTATGCAGTTATAGATGGAAAAATATGAGAGTTAATCCTGGTAGAATTTTTATTTTACATGCTTGCTTCTATCAATTATCTCTACACCTAAGGTTTGTTTGCATGATAGGCATCATTCTGCAATGTTCTTGCAGGTGCCAGTCGAGCAGAAATTGCCATCTTTGTATCTGCTAGATAGTATCGTGAAGAACATAGGACGAGAATATGTAGAGGACTTTGCCACTCGATTGCAGAAGGTATTTTGTTTTGCATACAGGGAAGTTCATCCCAAACAGCATCCTGCAATGCGACACCTCTTCCGTACCTGGTCGCAAGTGTTCCCTTCTTCTGTCCTTCAAGGGATCGAGGATGAGCTTCAGTTTTCTCCTTCAGAGAATAAGCGTCCTGCCACAACGACTATTCCGCGACAGCCAGAGTCGTTATCTCCTAGGCCATCTCATGGCATCCATGTAAATCCAAAGTATCTAGAAGCGCAACACCAACTCAAGAATGGTACCAAGGTAAGAATATTGTTATATCCGTTAAATGGGACAGTTCAATAATGGCCAATAGTTGGGTGTAATTTTTGGAATTCAAGTATGTTCTTGTTATCCTCTGTGGCTGGCAACCTTTGAGGCTTGTTGCAGATCAAAATTAAAATTGTTGAAGTCAGTAATTTTTAATAATCAGGTGGATCAGCTAGCAACTCGAGGCAGGCAAATGCTTGACGTGGCGGAGGATCATATTAATGGGTTAACAACAAATAGTTTGCAGGGATTTCCTTCCACTTCTTCAAAGCTCCAGGTATTCAGTATTCCATCTGCCCTTTTGCTCCTTTTGTCATATCTTTTCCTTTGTGTCCTACTCCTAGCCTGGCTTCCAAACCTAGGAGCCGTTCTCTGTGTATGAACTAGAGAAGTTGTACTCTTCTCATTTTGAGTAGTTGGTAGTGCTTCCATGCTTTCATCCATAACTAAATTGCACAAATTAAATCGTATTGTCAGTAGCGGAGTACTTGGTGGTAGCGACTTGCAAGTCAGACCTTTTGCATTTTTCACCCTTCTTAGGTATGCAACATATCACCTGCCTTGTCTTGGAAATCCACATAACCGAGTATGTTGGGGCTTCCAACTTACATTATTATAAATTTTGGTAGCATAACAGTGTAAACCGAGCCATCAAGGTCATAAGCAAAGCATTACAAGCAGTCAAGCACCCCACATACAGTCTCATCATTCCAAGTTCTTGTGTAGGAGAGCATATGATGTGGGGCAAAGCCTTATTTGATGCTCAATCTTCACAGCAAGGGGAGAAAACAGAAATAGCTCAAGAAACACAAGAGGATAAACTAGATTGAACAAGTTTCATCACAGATGTACTTTACAAACACCCAAACAATTGGTGAATCCTTCTCCCTTAGGATCCACAAGCAACAAGTAGGAAGTAAAAGCTCTTCCAAAACATCTAAGAGAGGTGGGGCCTTGAGAGACGTTCTTCTCCAAATCCTAGTGGGAAAGGAGGCCTTGGTGCTCCAATTGGTGAATCCTTCTCCCTTAGGATACCTTGGGAGGCTAGGAGGAGATATGATGACCAAAGCTCTCTCAAGGTCTAGTTATATGCTTTGCTAACCCTAATGGGAGTCCAGGGTACAGTATATAGTGTAGGGGCAAAGGAGGGTGGTAGGAGAGGGGTACATGACCTCTTGGCATGAGTTGCACGCAGGCAGGGGTCGGACGTCTGGGTTGGATGACGGATAGTCTGTCCGCTGATGCAGGCGTTGCTCCAGCTGGTGTGGTCGGGCATGGAGCGATCTCTAGGAGCAGGACGTGCGGGCTGGAAGCTGGATTGTCCTGGGTCAGGTCGGACGTCCGCGTTGGAGGCCGCAGTCGTCCGGACGTTCGGCCGCTATAGTTTCGGCTGCATTTCTTCCTTGTCTCCTCGCTTCTTCTCCACTATGACTTGGCCTTCCCCCCTCGCTTCTTCATGGTCAATTCCTTGGTACCTGAGTATGCATAGAGTCCCGGTTGTAGGTAGTAGCCATGTCTCATGGGAAGGCATAGGAAGTTCGAAGAGGAGTGAATTCACCTCGGATTCCATGGGCCGGGCCCGTGCTCTAGTCATTGGTCCAATTGGCATTTCGGGTGTTGGCGTAGGATCCATGGTGATGTCGATGGGCTAAAGGTATGATGTTACTTTCCTGATACCACTGGAAGTATTTGAGTTGGTGACGATTGCGGTGGGTGCTACATTTGCTCTCTCACCTCCTAGTTCAATCTCCCTTGGTGATCTCTACACAATAATGAGAAGTACAAAAAACCTCCTAACAAACATGCACCAGAACTCAAATCATGATTTGGGTCACAACAAATATTGACGAGGGCCATTGCTGGCAGCTGGGAGGAGCTTGTCTGAGCGCAGTTGTGGCTCCAACTCCCAAGGGCTAGGAGCAGGCTAACCCTGATGACAGCATCTTGGTGTGCTGGTATTTTTTTTTTCATTTTTAGTAGTCTAGCAGAGTACCTGCTTTAGGCTAGTTACGTACATACTGCTTACTGACCCGGCAGTAGTCTGATTGTGCTCCTTCATTGTTAGACACAAGGAGACTGTTTCTTTTATAGATTTTCCTAGGGGCTAATACATTTATTTGAGATGACAATCATGTGCTATTTCTATTTGTAAACTCTTCCTCTGTTCTAGGTCATCTGAAGTTCTGATAGCTCCTAGCCTATTACCATTTCTTGTTGCTGGGTTGATACAGCTCACTTTCAGTATTAGCTAGATGTCTTCCATTAAGAGAATGCAAGGTCCTTCAGATTTATTTAGATGAAATGGTATCCATATATTTCAGAATGCATTTGACCCTTTCAGTTTTATAACTTACAATGTAGCATGTCATTTCTACTTATAACGCAAGTGTTGCTTATAATCTTTCCTGGAATCATATGGACAGAGATCTATGATACTGTATACTGAAAATCCTGATCAACAAGAAACATTTCAGTCACGTATTGGATTGATAAGAAGAGATATGTCCAGATCACCACCTCCTGATGTGCTCCCTAGGAATGCATCCCCAAAAAGACCACTAGAGATGCCGCAGCTGTCTCATTCTGTATTGGGGCATGATCCTAGAAGATTGCCTGATAGAAATGGTTGGTTTGAATGGCAACATGCTTTTGAGGATAGTGCACAACGGCCTTCGATGAGCACGCTTGATGAAGAATATAGGAAACAAAGTGCAAGAGAACTTATTGATGCCTACGGAAATTCTCAAGGCAATGATGCTGATGATAGGCTTCCCAAGATGCAACGGCTAGAATCAAATGGCATGGCAAGTAGATCCAGTGCACAAAAATGGCTCACTTCAGAGGAAGAGGAGTATACTTGGGAGGATATGCGTCCAACTTTGTCCCGAAATAGAAACAACATTCCGTCTTTACCTTCCTCTGAAACTTTGAGAGCTGGATTTCCTGGGCCAAACACTGGGCAGCTGGATTCTGATATTGGGATGCGCAGCTGGCGAAGCCAGGCTCCTCGACCAGCACTAAATCTTGAAGACAGGACTGGTGTACGGTTGTCTGACCTTTTTTTTATTATAATGAATAGTAACATCGACACAACACTTCTCATACCTTCTATCACTTCTCCTTTTTCGATGATTTTTCTTCTATTGATCTTTTAACCCCTGCTTTGAGATATAATTTGTTTTTCACTTTATCATGACAGTTTTATACAACCGTTTTGTGGAAGTATTAGTTATACAGCAATTTTTATTAGTGTGTTTGTAAATTTGATTAATTATACAGTTATGTTTTGTGGAAGTATTCTTTGCAACAAATCATAGATTTCTGGCAGCTAATCTAATTATGTACAAAGATATTGTTGTTACATTTTATGACTGAAAAGGGTATCTGTCTCGCATGGCTTATATGTTTTCTTTCATGGTGATTCTTTTCCTTTTGATGGGCTACATATTTGTCCATATGCATCTTCACTACCTGCATACAATGTTAGGGATCACTTGAACAAAACAGACTTTCCACTTCAGCACTTCTTCATTTGGGTTTTGGAACTTGAATGCTATGGAAATGCATATATTCTGTCTGCAAACAAGTTTTTTAACACTCAGGAGTGCATACACCATGCGTAGTAGATTCCAAAGTAGCCTTCTGAAGTTTGAATTCTGAATAGTGCACTTTTTTTTGAGGGAATGCCTTGTGGCTATCTTTATTGCTTCTCAAAATGGAGTTATGTCGTTTATCATCATGGGCATAGTGCAACCAGTAGGGTCTTCATCCCAAACACTAGTTTCAAGAGAAAAGGAAACAACTTTTAGCAGTGTCATGGGCTACCTCATTTGATTCTCTTGGACAGTGTTCAGTTTTGACTTCAGAGAAACCAGTAGCAAGGATGGTGCAGTCCTGGAATATATTACTCCATTGCCATAATGTTTAAATGCAACTTATCAATATTTAATCCTTTATCAGTTCAACTTATAAGCTAATGTTGTATTGAGGTGGACCCACTTTACTACCTGTTGACTTAGCGTTGGTCTTTTTTGCAGCATGTTGACATAGCCACTAGTAGGAGATATCCAGGCAATTTTGGTCTGCACAATGGAGTTATTTCAGAGTACCATAGTTCTGAGAATACCCTTGATCCTGGAAGAATTCTTGCTATGTCAGCTCCACCGTGGCAGCAGACTAATGGCCTGCCTTTGCGAATACAAGCACCTCAACCTTCATCAACACTGAATAGGTTGGCACTGCCCACTGATGTTGAAATGCCTGTCAAGATGTTGGCCACTGGTGGTCCATATGATGCTATGCATGTAGACTTACCCCTGACTAATAGGTCCTCGCCTGCTCCTGCTCCCATAGAATGGCCTCTTCATCATCATAGTCAACCACCACATAATACAAAAGATATTAGAGGTGCAACAGATAGTCTTGAAGTTAGGCCATTTATCAGGCATGGAGTCAATTCATCTGTATTTGTTCCTCGGCATCTATATGATGCATTGGATCGGAAAACTGTAAGTACCGGTAACTTAGCTCAACCACCATACCAGCACCCAGATTTGTTGTCATCGAGTCAACAAAATCAAGGTACAAATTTTGGAAATCAATCTCAGCCTCATGATGTGCCACAGTTTCATCCTCATTCCCATTCCCATCCTCCGGAGGCATTTAGATGCTTTGCCCCCAGCATGCCTATAGCTCCCCCCCAAAATCCATTCCAAGGACAAGGAGGTAGTGCAGCAGTACCACCAGTTACACCTCTACCAAACACCTTTTCTGTAACACCTACTGTGCAACCCTATGGTGTGTCGTCAGTGTCTAGTTTTGCTCTGCCTCCATTACATCGTGGCCTACCTCCTGCTTCGTTGCAGATGGGTCCATCTTCATCACAACTTGGTGGGCCTACAACATATTTCTCTGGAATTTTAAGTAACCTTATGAATCATGGTGTAATTACACTGGAGCCTTCTAGTCAACCTCAGGTACTTCTCATGCATGTGTGCATCTTATTACGTTACAGCTATCTAATATTATTTTGTTATGCAGTTAATACAATGATTTTTATTGTATATGTATACATGTTCATTTAGGACTCTGTTGGAGTTGACTTCAATGTAGACCTCAAGGTGCGGAACGAGTCTGTCATTAATGCTCTGTATCAGGATCTCCACAGGCAATGCAAAACGTGTGGCCTTCGTTTTAAATGCCAGGAAGAGCACCGTGCTCATATGGATTGGCATGTTACGAAAAACAGAAATTCCAAAAATCGCAAGCAATCTTCACGTAAATATTTTGTCACCGTGGGGGAATGGTTAAGAGCAGCAGAAACGGTAGGAAATGATGGTGTTCCTTCTTTCGAGCTCACGGAACCAATCCCTGACAGAAATGAAGAGAAAGAAATGGCTGTTCCTGCCGATGAAAACCAAACAACATGTGCTTTATGTCAAGAGCCATTTGAGGATTTCTACAGCGATGAAACTGAAGAGTGGATGTACAAAGGTGCAGTTTACATGAATGCACCTGATGGTAATATTGTTGGTCTCCAGAGGTCGCATTTGGGGCCTATTGTCCATTCCAAATGTCGATCTGGCCCCAGTAATATTTCTTAGGTGGGCCTAGCTGGTGAGTATCTGTGCAATTTCATGCTGCGACCAAAAATGCAAAAAATGATTTGGAGAACATACCATATAACCCTGACCTTGCAACTTGACTATACTATATTCGAGACCATATTTTTTGCCTTCTATACAAGGAACTGAGAGCGTAATTTGTCCTGTATTCTAATACACATTCAGCTGTGGTTATATTTTTATTATACGTGACCTAGAGGAGCTAGACAATAACGCTGAATGTGATACTCCTTTGTTATCTCACTCTTAGTTGATAGTTGATTTACATGCAATATACATGCTCTGTAGCAATATTAGTTCATCAAATACTGCTTCTGTGCATATACATGCTTTGTAGCAATATTAGTTCATCAAATACTGCTTCCTTTTGGTTGGGGACATTCTTTCTGTTGTGTTTGAAGGTTGTGATTCTTAATATCTTTGAGTGTTTCTGTCACTTCCATGGTACTATTCATTGTTAGCCTGCTTCATAACCTAGATCTTAGGACGTTCTCATATAACTCATGGCATGATAAGATTCCATAGAAGACGTCGTTCAAAGAGGTAACTATGTTGATTTGTTGATTGCAGGAACCCTTGTCCCATTATTTCAGTTTCTTTGGTTGCGGCTAGACAAGACATGTAAAATTACTGGAGAAATCAGATTTTGGTATGCTTAGTTTCCCCCCTTTCCTGGCAACAGTTTGAATAGATGTTAATGTGACAATAGTAGTGTAAAATTGTAAAATACTTGTGTTTTAGTGATGGAGCATGAGTAACTTGCTCTGCAGTCGCTACAGTTGTCGCCTGCGCTGCTTTTACATTAATATATGGAACCCTCTTAATCTAGGCGAAACAAACATGCTCCTGCCCTTTTCTTGTCCCCTTCCTCTCTGCAATCTCATATGCAGGACAATGTCAGCCCACGAGTGCTGGTAACTTCCGAGAAAACCCAGGACGAATGAATCAAGGCATCCGTCAACAGCTCTCCTATACTAATAGATGAGCAAGATGTTGCTGTTGTTTTCTTTGGTTTGTCTTTCTTTGCACGTCTCTGCATTGTAACAGTGTGTGACAATAAATTCTTGGTCGCTTGTATAATTCCACCCTCCTGGATTGTTTGCTGTTAAGAAAAAAAATCCGTTTGTGCGATATGTTATGTCTTTTTGTAGGGGGCATTTTCCTTCATACACCGATCTGCAGACAAAAAACTTCTTTTGCTGTGGCGATCACTCACTCATTTGCAGACAAAAAAACTCAGCTCTCCATTTAACCAGTATAAGAAACATCTCAAAAAGATAATTGATATACTCTCCGTCCCAAAATAAGTGATACTCCTTCCATCCGGAAATACCCTTGTCATTAAAATAGACAAAATGGGGTGTATCTAGAACTAAAATATATTTGATACATCCCTTTTATTCATCTTGATGATAAGTATTTTCGGACAGAGGGAGTACAAAGTTAAGACGTTGTATATAAAGTTGACACTTGGATGGAGGGAGTAGTGCTTTCCTTCTCTCCCACAATAAGTGTCTTAATCAAAGTAGTACAACTTTGTATTAAAGTTAATATAAAATTAAGACATTTGTTTTGGGACGGAGGGATTGGTGCTTATTCCCTCCGTCCCAAAATAAATGTTTGTTCTAAAATAAATGTCTCAACTAAAGTACTCCCTCCGTTTGGAATTAGTTGTCTTGGATATTGATGTATCTAGAACTAAAATACATCTAGATACATCCATTTCTTTGACAAGTAATTCCGAACGGAGGGAGTATAACTTTGTATAAAGTTCGTACAAAGTTAAGACATTTATTTTGAGACGGAGAGAGTAGTACTCTAACAATTTAGAGTTGAGCAAACATCTCTAATTGATCTCCAAAACAAGAGTTATGTTTTTGTTGAAGCTGCATAATAGAATTCCCAAGCATAACAAAAAAGGTACTATGACATTTATAATAAGAAACGTAACCAATTTGAAAATTTAAATTATGTGTATAATATAGTATACATGAAGATATAAACAAAACAACCTAGCCGCCCAAATGTGCGGGGCACACGACTAGTTTTAACATATTCGAATAGAACTATCAATAGAACTGGAAGCGCCGGGACCGTGAACTCCTCATCTCCGCAGCCGGACAGTCATATGCGGGACCAAGATCCTGGCTTTGTCGAGGACCCTCAAACAACCCTCATCTTCAAAGATGGTTTTTTTTATCACGAAAGTATTGATGGTGCCGAGGTGGCCGTTATTATTGATCGCCTGGGGTCAGCCCTCCTCAAACACGGTCGCTGCCCTTCATCCTTCTACGTGAAAATGAACCATCACTGTTGTCGCACCGGTTGCGAGCATCTTCACCCCTTCTAACACGGATCGTCGCTCTAAGCGCTAGAAGAGCACCTCGGCTCCCAAGGGGCTTGAGCGAAGATGAATCCTGGGCCAACCATTGGCCAGGCCGCCGTCGCCAAGGACTCAGTACATGAACCACCTTCCTCTGGCGCCTAAGTATTGCTTTCCCTGTAATCTTTTAAACCTTCCTCATCTCATTTTATTTATGCAGTTTTACCTATGAACTTGCACGCCTCCCCCTTCCGTCTTTGCGCCGTCTGCCGAGGTCTTGGGCACTCATGTCCCCATCCCCGAGGCGGCTTCCAAACAGCCACAACCCTTCGAGGAACCTCGCGACGCTCCTCAACTTGAGTCTTCAGTGGCGGATTTCGCAATCGTCTCTGAGGTCAAACCATGTTGCATCATCGGGTGAGGACTTCACTGGTCACCTATTTTTAATGACTAGGAATTCAACGCCCTCGGAACAATGGATGCCCACCTCAGAGTTGCTTGCATGGGGCTTAAAGAGGCTGTCGACGTGCTAGCGGTGGGTTTGCAAGTAAATGCTAATTTTATGAATCTAGAGTTCTTGGTCAACCTAGTGGCCCTCAAGATGTATGCGTATTTTAGGCTCGCGGACACCAAAGACAAATTTGTCAAGGGCTTTTGCAAGGTCTACCCTTATACCCTTTTGCATAGCCGAGGAGCTTTTGAGAAGAACGCTAGGTGCAGTAGCCCCCGAGCCACTGGTCGGGTACCAGTACCGGACCAGGGGATCGAAATATCTCATGGTGCTTAATGGCATGTATTTGTATAAGCGCGAAGCCCAGTAACTCCCGAGCCTTAATTTGGTCATTGGTGGCCGAATTAAGTATCGATTTTAACTGGCTAACAATGCCTTCTCTTTGATGTAGACTTCTCGACAAGAGAACAAAAAACTCCTGAAGGAGCTTGAGGTAGACAAGGCTAGCCATGCCGATCCTCAAAAGGATGTGGCGGACATCAAGAAATTCACTCGTGAGGCTCGTGGTAAGTTATGTTCCCGGACGACTATTGACTAGGGGCTTTGTTGGGTAGTTAATCTATATACTATTTATTAGCAGCGGAGACTATTGGCGAGCTTGAAGTTGGTCGTTGCATCCATACCAGGAAGATCGAGGAGCGTAATCAACTCCAGGTGGAGAAAGATCAACTGGAGATTCAAAGACTTAAAATCTCAGCTGGCCGCCTCCAAGGAGGAGACCAAGTGGGCATGTGAAGCTCTTGCAGGTAAGTATCTTACCTGTATCAGCATAAGTCTTTGTTTCGACTTCTACGTAAAACATTTACTATATTATGTGCAGCTGACCTACCCAGGAAATTCGACGAGCCCGGCTGCACGTCTATGAAATACATCCTAGAGGCGGCCAAAGAGCTACATCGGCTCTCACAAAAATCCGTGGTGAAATTATTCCATGCTTTGTGGCCGGACGATTCCCTGTCGGAGGTGCAAATGCCTAAGGGAGCCAGACGTCGGATATAGACATGGAAGGTTGGTCCTAAAGCCTTTTGAAGACCGAAGTGCCAAGACTCACTACCATCTTTTGAAGACCGAAGTGCTTGCCGAGGTTGGTCCTAAAGGAGTTAACGGGAATGAAATTAAGCCTGTTATCAATTATGAGAACGTTATGCCCGCGGCCTGCTTTTCCGAGCGGGATTGTCGCTTCAACATTTTCTTTGAGAAATTTCGCCTCAACATTCCCGTGTTTTATGGAACGAGGCAATCCGGCCTTAGGGTCAAAATTTAAGTCTTACAGAGAGTTATATGGTATTGCTTTTAACGCAATTTCACGTCTTTGGCAAAAAATAGTTCCTCTATCAATTCCTTTCTGCCGGGGTGTCGTATTTATCACAACCAGCGCAACCGATATCTCGATGCTTTGCTAGAAGGCAGTGTTCGGGAACATAATCAACATTAATAATGTAGGTTCTAAACTCTACGCGACTACCTTCATGTTGCAAATGTTGCAAGCTGTTGCATTTTTCACTTCCCTCATGCTGACCAATTGTGTTCTTGTGATCGCTAGCTTTCGGCTTCACCCGTCTGAGCTACTATACCAGGTTAACCTGAATGTAACAATCATAAAGGTGCTCCCTTTACGCCCTTAGACGAATTGATCGAAAACATAAGGGGTAAGCACAGGAGCCAGGCAATCCAACTTTGCAAAACATCTCAAGTCAAATTGATGCATATTGTGGCTTTATAACGATTTTTGCGAAGGCAGTACACATCTATGTGAGATGATACCGAGGATGTATTGGGCTCCCGAGGAAAGCCAAGAAGGTTGCTGAGGTGTCTCAAGAAGCCCCCAATACATGTTATCGGATTATTTTATAGATCCAAGGTGTTTTATGCCGATGAGTTGTTTCTTTCTAAAAGAGAACTCTTGGCTTCAAGTTAAATATTGCGCATTGTGTGGCCATGAGCCGTACTTTGTGTAGTAGATCATTGGAAGAAATAAGATATATTAGTATGATACATCGATACTAATATTTATTCAAAAAGTACCTTTCAACTAAGTTTTTAAGTACGAGAAAAATAAAAGCAAAATATCCTCTTAATCATGAAAATGGCACAACCGGGCAGCGTTCCATGGGTGCGGCTTCAGGCGGTTATCCTAGTGTTCTAAATACGATATGCCCCTCCAGTGAGCACCTTGTCGATGATGAACGACCTGCCCCATTTTACCGATAGTTTATGATGATCTGACTTGTCTGGATGGTATCATAAGACCAGGTCTCCGACATTGTACGCCTTTGCTCGGATCTCCCGATCTGGTAGCGCCGCGCCTGCTGTTCATAAAAGGTTGAATGTGCTCGATGTCGGTGCTAAGACTGGTGGATCTCGGGTCACTACTGCAGCAAGGTCCTAAGACGACACATGTATAAGGGACCATTCGACCAAAATATGTGCGATGCATGAATCGCAAACGATATTGTAATAAAATCGTCACCAATAAAATGAACTGTGTGTGATGGCGGATCCATCAAGCATGATTTAGATAAGAGTTGCGTGTGCGAAACGTGGCATACATTTGATCCATACGAACTATTTGTGATGAGCCAAAAAACACAAGTGCGATAGACGGCATACAAGTCACTCGGATGAACTGTTTGCAATGATCCAGAAGGAACACAAATGATTTGACTTAACAACATGTGTGATATCCGACAAACAGGTCAATAATCCGAATTATGTGAGAAGACTGATAATAACATAGACGAGTCCTGCTAATAAGCTGTATGTGTTGTTGGCAAAGGATTGTTGGTAAACAATTGTCTGTGATTGCTGAAATAATCACCGATGGGTCCCGTAGTTTAATCGCATGCGATGTGATTTGCTATGTCTGCACAAAATCTATGCTCTTTAATAGAACAACAACATGTATACTTATAAGAACATGATTGCGTAACCAAATTAAACATCCAATTACATAAGTGAATACATATAACATTTGTACACCTTAGTAAACAATTATATGCATAATCAATTAGGAGAAAAGATCATCCAATAAGCTGAGCCATAATAAAATAACATGACTATAAACAATAGGGTAAAAACCCCACTACAACTTTTATTAATTAAAACAAAAAGCATAATAAAATAACATGATGCAATTATAATGCATTAGCATGATATCCACATGAGCATGGGGTGCAACATAATCATTGGGCATATCAATAACAATAAATCATATATCCGAATGAGCAGGGTATACCGATGAGCATGAATATCACAAGCATAACACTACTTATAGCATAACATGACCACTAGCATCAAAAATAAATACCAAGCAAGAACATGTCAATAATACTACCAAGTAAGCATGTAACCAACTAGGTGCAACAGAACATGCATATCAACGATAATGATAACAGATATCCAACATGCAACAGATGAGCATCACTACCACCAACATGAACTACTACTACCAAGCACGACATACGAAAGTAATACTAGCAAGAATACAAGATGACCAGGTGCATCCGAACATAGCAAGAAGATGAACATGAAACTATAAACATTACTAACACCGATAACAGTAGCAAACCAAACTGATAGTTATTAAATGTTCAAGTAGAAAACCATGGCCACTGCATGCAATCATGCAAGTGGTTATCGTGGCTTGCCTGAGGATGAAGAAACCACCGGGGAGAAGTGCGGAAAGCTCGCGGAACGGATCGCTGAAAAAGTTTCTCTCTCGAAGGGGGCTGATTAGGGGCAAAGAAAAAATGGTCATTTTCATAGTGGGACCACCGAGTAAAAATGATGCCAAAATATAGAGCTCGACGAGATGAAGAAGTAGGCTTTGGATTCACCTTAATCGGAATTATGGTCGCGAAGATACGAGAGGTGGAAGTCCAGGGACTAATCTGTAAAGATTTCTCCACAAACAGGTCCCTGGGCTGAAAAACAGAAAGCCTCTTTAGTAGGAATACACATTCTATACAGGAAAGCGTATTCTTAGTCGTAGTAGAACTAAAATTGCGCTTTCAGAGTTGGGAAAACGTGTTCTCAGCAGAAGTATACACGAATACGTTTTCCTGAGAGAAAAACGTATTTTCTGAAATACACTTCCACTTAAAAACACGTGGGCCCGGGGCTGGTCAGCGGTGTGAGACTTACGGGTGGGGCCCGGGTTTTGACTCCTTCTTCTATCCCCTGTCTTCTTCTTTCTCCCGACGAGGAACAGAAGAGGCGAGGCCGAACGCACGTCGGCGCTGGCCCCAGCGGCTCAAGCCATCTCCGGCCGAGGTAGGGGCACTGGCAGCCTCGGGTGAAGGTGCCGCACCCGCCTGGTGCAGCAGCCACGCAAGGGGAAGGGCAGGGTGGCCGTGGCCCGTGGCAACAGGGAGCAGGGGAGGCGGCGGACGATCTTGGGGACGGCGACCACAGCCACTCCGGCAACTAGTTGAGGGGAGTGGGAGGCTTGATGGGTAGTGGGGAGGCTACGCGTGGTGCTGGAACGGAGGGAGGAGGCGTGGCTCACCGAAATTTAGGTGGAGCCGACCGGCGGCCGTGGTGGAAGAGACGAGCGAGGAGAGCTCCTGGAGCTCCTCCGAGAGGCTAGGGATGGTGTGGGATAGCAATGAGGCCGCTTTTAATGCAAGGAGGGGCTCGAGATGGCCTATATATAGTCTTGGCGAGGTACCCGAGCTGGTCACCTCCGCAGGAGCTCGGCCAAGGCTCTGGCGACGCTCAACGATCACGGGGAGGGACGAGAACACGACGAGGCAGCGGCTCAGTGGTCACAGAGCAGAGCAAGCCAAGGGGACACGGGGAGGAAGTGGACAGAGGAGGAAGACGACGACCATCTATAGCGCGTCCGTGGGCGCGCGGCGACGAGCTCCGACGAGGAAGCTGCCGGAGAGGGGAGGGGTCCATGGCGAAGGGTGACAACGAGGCGGGGCTGAGGGACATGCACGGGTACGCTGAGCCGACGAGAAGAGGAGGGGCCCGAGCAAAACGACGGCCTGGACGCGGCCAGTGCGTGCCAAAACGGTGGTCACCGCATGCACACGACGCATACCCGTGCTCTGATCGGCAAAACCTTGTCTTCTGGATAGGGAGTGCTATAGAGAAGGCCATGAAGCAAAGAAAAATGCACAGGGGCTTAATTGGTGAATAGAGCTTGTAGTGTTTCAGTCGCACAACAAGGTGTTTGTTGTGAACTGGGGAGGATGCACTTCTGGATGGATGCTTATCTTTTGCGGAGAGTGGTTATATACTAAGGTGATTCTCTCTGCAAAGTTTCAGCCCAAAATAATGAAGTTAGCTAGCACTTGCTGTAGAAAATGCCCCACTGGTCAGAAATTCAAAATAAGAAGGGGCACTCACATAGAGAATCCACTTGAGCTGAAAACGAACATGGCAGGATGATTTGGGCATATGAGAGTGCCATAAAAATATCATGCCATTTGGCCAAGTCAAAAGGGTACTTCCTTCATACAGCACCTCTCTAGACAGAATCTTGGGAAAAATCCTGAGGGAAAATGGCTGAATGAAATGAGCCCAAATCTTGTGGAGCTAGGTTATATGGATAGGAGAAGGTCCTGCAAAATTGTCAGAAATAATGGAGCAATATAAAATATACTTGCTTCACTAACTGAAAATTTGAACATAAACAAAGATTTGAAGGTATGCTCACATGTATGCATTGCATGAGCTCAAATCTTGAGGAGAGCTTTAATTTGATGATACTAAGGACCATACAAAATTTCTACTCCTTTGGATCACCCTAACTAGTACTTCCTTCACAATGAATTCCCTTAGACAGGAACTTTAAAAAATTGCTCAGGAATATTCACCAGGCAAATGAAGTTGAATTTTGTCATGAGGCAATTATTTGAACATGAAAAAGTGTTCAAAAAGTTTGGGGTCAACTGGGAAAAGGTAAATAGCACTTGCTTCACAAAGTGCCATTTAGAGCAGAATAGGAAAGGAATTAATTGAGCATGATGAGGAAAATGTCAAATGAAATATTTTTCTATATTTGAGTAAGATATGACCCAAACAATTTATGAGAATTATTTGGGAATTTTAGGAGTGATAGAAATATAGGTTGCTTTACAACCTAGGGCAAATGGGGTTATTCCTTTAATAGAAAAAGGAATATTCCCATGGAAAAGGATATTGAGGTTGGGCCTAGATGAAAATGGCAAGGTCTTGGGATAGATACAAGGATGACAAGCCACTCTGGAAAGAAAGAAGAGGTCATCTTCTTCAGTTTCCAGACCACATAGCCATGGAAAAAGAAAATTCAAGCAAGAACCTCAGAAAAAACAAAAGAAGAAGAATGGGCTAAAAATCAGGATGTGACAATGTTGCACAAAGAGACGAGACCATAGGGAAACACGTCAATGGTGACGTGGTGGTTTTTACCCAGGTTCGGGCCACTAGGAAGCGTAAAACCCTACTCCACTTTTTGGTTGATTGGATGGAGGACCGTGATGAACACACAACACTCAAGCCCGGCAAGGTCGCCTCGGGGAGAGCAGCTACGTGGTAAGAGTGCACAAGGGTCCGAATCCTATTCTAGGTCGCCATGGCCCTCCTTTTATAGGCTAAGGGGTTACCACAATGGCAAATCAGTCATTATACACTGATTAGATAGCAAACAGTGCTATCATAGCTAACTTTGCAGACAGGACAAGGTGCATTAAATGCACCGCCTAGTGTCACATCGTGAGTGCGGCCTGACAAGACTTGCCACACCACTTTAGCCGTCTCTTGCCCTATCTGCCTGACACGCCTTTGGACGGTGTCATGCAGGGTGAATCTTCTCCCCAAATGGTTGCCACGTGCCAAATGACAACCACTTAATCACTTGGGGGCTCGACACCGCACTGGTACGTGACTTGAGTCACTGTGCGGTGGAGTGGTGGTGCCTTGGTGTTGGGGAATGCAGTATTTCAAAATTTTCCTTCGATCATGCAAGATCTATCTAGGGATGCATAGCAACGAGAGGAGAGAGTATGTCTACGTACCCTCGTAGACCGTAAGCGGAAGCGTTAAGAAACGAGGTTGATGTAGTCGAACGTCTTCGCGATCCAACGGATCAAGTACCGAACGCACGACACCTCCGCAATCTGCACACGTTCAGCTCGGTGACGTCCCTCGTACTCTTGATCCAGTTGAGGCTGAGGGAGAGTTTCGTCAGCACGAGGCGTGTTGATGGTGATGATGAAGTTACCAGCGCAGGGCTTCACCTAAGCATTACGACGATATGACCGAGGTGTGTATCTGTGGAGGGGGCACCGCACACGGCTAAAACAATTGTCAACTTGTGTGTCTATGGGGTGCCCCCTCCCTTGTATATAAAGGGGGAGGAGGGGCCAACCGGCCCTCATGGTGCACCCCCAAGGGGGATTCCTACTCCTACTAGGAGTAGGTTCCCCCCTTTCCCAGTCCTAATAGGTGTTGGGGAACGTAGTAATTTCGAAAATTTTCCTACGCACACGCAAGATCATGGTGATGCACAGCAACAAGAGGGGAGAGTGTTGTCTACGTACCAACGCAGACCGACTGCGGAAGCGATCACACAACGTAGAGGAAGTAGTCGTACGTCTTCTTCCCGATCCGACCGATCCAAGCACCGTTACTCCGGCACCTCCGAGTTCTTAGCACACGTTCAGCTCGATGACGATCCTCGGGCTCCGATCCAGCAAAGCGTCGAGGAAGAGTTCCGCCAGCACGACGGCGTGGTGACGATCTTGATGTACTACCGACGCAGGGCTTCGCCTAAGCACTACAACGGTATGATCGAGGTGGAATTTGGTGGCAGGGGGCACCGCACACGGCTAAGGAATGATCTCAAGGATCAACTTGTGTGTCTTGGGGTGTCCCCTGCCCCCGTATATAAAGGTTGGAGGGAGGGGGGCTGGCCGGCCAGAGAGAGGGAGGCGCAGGGGGAGTCCTACTCCTACCGGGAGTAGGACTCCCCCCTCCAATCCTAGTCCAACTAGGAATCCTTTAAAGGAGAGAGAGAGAGAGAGAGGTGGCCGGCCCCTCTCCTAGTCCTAATAGGACTAGGGAGAGGGGGGGAGGCGCAGCCCTATGTGGGCTGCCCTCTCACCTTTCCACTAAGGCCCATGTTGGCCCATTTGGCTCGCGGGGGGTTCCGGTAACCCTCCCGGTAATCCGGTAAAATCCCGATTTCACCCGGAACACTTCCGATGTCCAAACATAGGCTTCCAATATATCAATCTTTACGTCTCGACCATTTCGAGACTCCTCATCATGTCCGTGATCTCATCTGGGACTCCGAACAACCTTCGGTACATCAAAATGCATAAACTCATAATAACTGTCATCGTAACGTTAAGCGTGCGGACCCTACGGTTCGAGAACAATGTAGACATGACCGAGACACGTCTCCGGTCAATAACCAATAGCGGGATCTGGATGCCCATATTGGCTCCTACATATTCTACGAAGATCTTTATCGGTCAGACCGCATAACAACATACGTTGTTCCCTTTGTCATCGGTATGTTACTTGCCCGAGATTCGATCGTCGGTATCCAATACCTAGTTCAATCTCGTTACCGACAAGTCTCTTTACTCGTTCCGTAATACATCATCTCAAAACTAACATATTAGTTGCAGTGCTTGCAAGGCTTATGTGATGTGCATTACCGAGAGGGCCCAGAGATACCTCTTCGACAATCGGAGTGACAAACCCTAATCTCGAAATACGCCAACCCAACATCTACCATTGGAGACACCTGTAGTACTCCTTTATAATCACCCAGTTATGTTGTGACGTTTGGTAGTGCCCAAAGTGTTCCTCCGGTAAACGGGTGTTGCATAATCTCATAGTTATAGGAACATGTATAAGTCATGAAGAAAGCAATAGCAACATACTAAACGATCGGGTGCTAAGCTAATGGAATGGGTCATGTCAATCAGATCATTCTACTAATGATGTGACCTCGTTAATCAAATAACAACTCTTTGTTCATGGTTAGGAAACATAACCATCTTTGATTAACGAGCTAGTCAAGTAGAGGCATACTAGTGACACTCTGTTGGTCTATGTATTCACACATGTATTATGTTTCCGGTTAATACAATTCTAGCATGAATAATAAACATTTATCATGATATAAGGAAATAAATAATAACTTTATTATTGCCTCTAGGGCATATTTCCTTCAGTCTCCCACTTGCACTAGAGTCAATAATCTAGTTCACATCGCCATGTGATTTAACAGCAATAGTTCACATCACCATGTGATTAACACCCATAGTCCACATCGTCATGTGACCAACACTCAAAGGGTTTACTAGAGTCAGTAATCTAGTTCACATATCTATGTGATTAACACCCAAAGAGTACTAAGGTGTGATCATGTTTTGCTTGTGAGGTAATTTTAGTCAACGGGTCTGTCACATTCAGATCCGTAAGTATTTTGCAATTTCTATGTCTACAATGCTCTACACGGAGCTACTCTAGCTAATTGCTCCCACTTACAATATGTATCCAGATTGAGACTATTCATCTGGATCAGTGTCAAAAACTTGCATGGACGTAACCCTTTACGACGAACCTTTTTGTCACGTCCATAATCGAGAAACATATCCTTATTTCACTAAGGATAATTCTGACCGCTGTCCAGTGATCTACTCCTAGATCACTATTGTACTCCCTTGCCAAATCAATGCAGGGTATACAATAGATCTGGTATACAACATGACATACTTTATAGAACCTATGGCCAAGGCATAGGGAATGACTTTCATTCTCTTTCTATCTTCTGCCGTGGTCGGGCTTTGAGTCTTACCCAACTTCACACCTTGTAATACAGGCAAGAACTCTTTCTTTGACTGCTCCATTTTGAACTACTTCAAAATCTTATCAAGGTATGTACTTATTGAAAAACTTATCAAGCGTCTTGATCTATCTCTATAGATCTTGAAGCTCAATATGTAAGCAGCTTTACCGAAGTCTTTCTTTGAAAAACTCCTTTCAAACACTCCTTTTATGCTTTACAGAATAATTCTACATTATTTCCGATCAACAATATGTCATTCACATATACTTATCAGAAATGCTGTAGTGCTCCCACTCACTTTCTCGTAAATACAGGCTTCACCACAAGTCTGTATAAAACTATATGCTTTGATCAAAGCGTATATTCCAAGTCCGAGATGCTTGCACCAGTCCACAGATGGATCGCTGGAGCTTGCACATTTTGTTAGCACCTTTCGGATTGACAAAACCTTCTAGTTGCATCACATACAACTCTTCTTTAATAAATCCATTAAGGAATGTAGTTTTTTTATCCATTTGCCAGATTTCATAAAATGCGGCAATTGCTAACATGATTCGGACAGACTTAAGCATAGATACGAGTGAGAAAAACTCATCGTAGTCAACACCTTGAACTTGTCGAAAACCTTTTTCGACAATTCTAGCTTTGTAGATAGTAACACTACTATCAGCGTCCGTCTTCCTCTTGAAGATCCATTTATTTTCTATGGCTTGCCGATCATCGGGCAAGTCAACCAAAGTCCATACTTTGTTCTCATACATGGATCATATCTCAGATTTCATGGCTTCAAGCCACTTTGCGGAATCTGGGCTCACCATCGCTTCTTCATAGTTCGTAGGATCATCATGATCTAGTAGCATGACTTCCAGAACAGGATTACCGTACCACTCTGGCGCGGATCTTACTCTGGTTGATTTACGAGGTTCAGTAGTGTCTTGTTCTGAAGTTTCATGATCATCATCATTAGCTTCCTCACTAACTGGTGTAGGTGTCACAGAAACATTTTTCTGTGATGTACTACTTTCCAATAAGGGAGCAGGTACAGTTACCTCGTCAAGTTCTACTTTCCTCCCACTCACTTCTTTCGAGAGAAACTCCTTCTCCAGAAAGTTTCCGAATTTTAGCAACAAAAGTCTTGCCTTCGGATCTGTGATAGAAGGTGTATCCAATATTTTCCTTTGGATATCCTATGAAGACGCACTTCTCCGATTTGAGTTTGAGCTTATCAGGATGAAACTTTTTCATATAAGCATCGCAACCCCAAACTTTAAGAAACGACAACTTTGGTTTCTTGCTAAACCATAGTTCAGATTGTGTCGTCTCAACGGATTTAGATGGTGCCCCATTTAATGTGAATGCAGCTGTCTCTAATGCATAACCCCAAAACAATAGTGGTAGATCGGTAAGATACATCATAGATTGCACTATATCCAATAAAGTACGGTTATGACGTTTGGACACACCATTATGTTGTGGTGTTCCAGGTGGCGTGTGTAGTGAAACTATTTCACATTGTTTTTAACTGAAGACCAAACTCGTAACTCAAATATTTGTCTCCGCGATCAGATCGTAGAAACTTTATTTTCTTGTCACGATGATTTTTCACTTCACTCTGAAATTCTTTGAACTTTTCAAATGTTTCAGACTTATGTTTCATCAAGTAGATACACTCATATCTGCTTAAATCATCTGTGAAGATCAGAAAATAATGATACCTGTCGCGAGCCTCAATATTCATCGGACCACATACATCAGTATGTATGATTTCCAACAAATCTGTTGCTCGCTCCATTGTTCCGAAGAACGGCGTTTTAGTCATCTTGCCCAAAAGGCATGGTTCGCAAGCATCAAGTGATTCATAATCAAGTGATTCCGAAAGCCCATCAGCATGGAGTTTCTTCATGCGCTTTATACCAATATGACCTAAATGGCAGTGCCACAAATAAGTTGCACTATCATTATTAACTTTGCATCTTTTGGTTTCAATATGTGTATCACTACGATCGAGATCCAATGAACTTGTTTCATTGGGTGTATGACCATCGAAGGTTTTATTCATGTAAACAGAACAACAATTATTCTCTGACTTTAATGAATAACCATATTGCAATAAACATGATCAGATCATATTCATGCTCAATGCAAACACCAAATAACACTTATTTAGGTTCAACACTAATCCTGAAATTATGGGGAGTGTGCGATGATGATCATATCAATCTTGGAACCACTTCCAACACACATCGTCACTTCACCCTTAACTAGTCTCTGTTTATTCTGCAACTCCCGTTTCGAGTTACTAATCTTAGCAACTGAACTAGTATCAAATACTGAGGGTTTGCTATAAACACTAGTAAAGTACACATCAATAACATGTATATCAAATATACTTATGTTCACTTTGCCATCCTTCTTATCCGCCAATCACTTGGGGTAGTTCCGCTTCTAGTGACCAGTCCCTTTGCAGTAGAAGCACTTAGTCTCAGGCTTAGGATCAGACTTGGGCTTCTTCACTTGAGCAGCAACTTGCTTGCCGTTCTTCTCGAAGTTCCCCTTCTTCCCTTTGCCCTTTTCTTGAAACTAGTGGTCTTGTCAACCATCAACACTTGATGTTTTTCTTGATTTCTACCTTCGTTGATTTCAGCATCACGAAGAGCTTGGGAGTTGTTTCCGTTATCCCTTGCATATTATAGTTCATCACGAAGTTCTACTAACTTAGTGATGATGAATAGAGAATTCTGTCAATCACTATCTTATCTGGAAGATTAACTCCCACTTGATTCAAGCGATTGTAGTACCCAGACAATCTGAGTACATGCTCACTAGTTGAGCGATTCTCCTCCATCTTTTAGCTATAGAAGTTGTTGGAGACTCAACTCGGGTATTTGCTTGAAATATTAACTTCAACTCCTGGAACATCTCATATGGTCCATGACGTTCAAAACGTCTTTGAAGTCCTGATTCTAAGCCATTAAGCATGGTGCACTAAACTATCAAGTAGTCATCATATTGAGCTAGCCAAACGTTCATAACGTCTGCATCTGCTCCTGCAATAGGTCTGTCACCTAGCGGTGCATCAAGGACATAATTCTTCTGTGCAGCAATGAGGATAAACCTCAGATCACGGATCCAATCCGCATCATTGCTACTAACATCTTTCAACACAATTTTCTCTAGGAACATATCAAAATAAACACAGGGAAGCAACAACGCGAGCTATTGATCTACAACATAATTTGCAAAATACTACCAGGACTAAGTTCATGATAAATTTAAGTTCAATTTAATCATATTACTTAAGAACTCCCACTTAGATAGACATCCCTCTAATCCTCTAAGTGATCACGTGATCCAAATCAACTAAACCATAACCGATCATCACGTGAGATGGAGTAGTTTTCAATGGTGAACATCGTTATGTTGATCATATCTACTATATGATTCACGCTCGACCTTTCGGTCTCCGTGTTCCGAGGCAATATCTGTATATGCTTGGCTCGTCAAGTATAACCTGAGTATTCTGCGTGTGCAACTGTTTTGCACCCGTTGTATTTGGACGTAGAGCTTATCACACCCGATCATCACGTGGTGTCTGGGCACGACGAACTTTGGCAACGGTGCATACTCAGGGAGAACACTTCTTGATAATTTAGTGAGAGATCATCTTATAATGCTACCGTCAATCAAAGCAAGATAAGATGCATAAAAGGATAAACATCACATGCAATCAATATAAGTGATATGATATGGCCATCATCATCTTGTGCTTGTGATCTCCATCTCCGAAGCACCGTCATGATCACCATCGTCACCGGCGCGACACCTTGTTCTCCATCGTAGCATCGTTGTCGTCTCGCCAATCTTATGCTTCCACGACTATCACTACCGCTTAGTAATAAAGTAAAGCATTACATCGCGATTGCATTGCATACAATAAAGCGACAACCATATGGCTCCTGCCAGTTGCCGATAACTCGGTTACAAAACATGATCATCTCATACAATAAAATCAGCATCATGCCTTGACCATATCACATCACAACATACCCTGCAAAAACAAGTTAGACGTCCTCTACTTTGTTGTTGCAAGTTTTACGTGGCTGCTACGGGCTTAAGTAAGAACTCATCTCACCTACGCATCAAAACCACAACGATAGTTCGTCAAATAGACTCCGTTTTAACCTTCTCAAGGACCGGGCGTAGTCACACTTGGTTCAACTAAAGTTGGAGAGACAGTCTTCCGCAAGCCATCTATGTGCAAAGCACGTCGAGGGAACCGGTCTCGCGTAAGAGTACGCGTAAGGTTGGTCCGGATCGTCCCACCCAACAATACCGCCGAACCAAAGTATGACATGCTGGTAGGCAGTATGACTTGTATCGCCCACAACTCACTTGTGTTCTACTCGTGCAAATAACATCAAACCATAAAACCTAGGCTCGGATGCCACTGTTGGGGAACGTAGTAATTTCGAAAATTTTCCTACGCACACGCAAGATCATGGTGATGCACAGCAACGAGAGGGGAGAGTGTTGTCTACGTACCAACGCAGACCGACTACGGAAGCGATCACACAACGTAGAGGAAGTAGTCGTACGTCTTCTTCCCGATCCGACCGATCCAAGCACCGTTACTCCGGCACCTCTGAGTTCTTAGCACACGTTCAGCTCGATGACGATCCTCGGGCTCCGATCCAGCAAAGCGTCGAGGAAGAGTTCCGTCAGCACGACGGCGTGGTGACGATCTTGATGTACTACCGACGCAGGGCTTCGCCTAAGCACTACAACGGTATGATCGAGGTGGAATTTGGTGGCAGGGGGCACCGCACACGGCTAAGGAACGATCTCAAGGATCAACTTGTGTGTCTTGGGGTGTCCCCTGCCCCCGTATATAAAGGTTGGAGGGAGGGGGGCTGGCCGGCCAGAGAGAGGGAGGCGCAGGGGGAGTCCTACTCCTACCGGGAGTAGGACTCCCCCCTCCAATCCTAGTCCAACTAGGAATCCTTTAAAGGAGAGAGAGAGAGGTGGCCGGCCCCTCTCCTAGTCCTAATAGGACTAGGGAGAGGGGGGGAGGCGCAGCCCTATGTGGGCTGCCCTCTCACCTTTCCACTAAGGCCCATGTTGGCCCATTTGGCTCGCGGGGGGTTCCGGTAACCCTCCCGGTAATCCGGTAAAATCCCGATTTCACCCGGAACACTTCCGATGTCCAAACATAGGCTTCCAATATATCAATCTTTACGTCTCGACCATTTCGAGACTCCTCGTCATGTCCGTGATCTCATCCGGGACTCCGAACAACCTTCGGTACATCAAAATGCATAAACTCATAATAACTGTCATCGTAACGTTAAGCGTGCGGACCCTACGGTTCGAGAACAATGTAGACATGACCGAGACACGTCTCCGGTCAATAACCAATAGCGGGACCTGGATGCCCATATTGGCTCCTACATATTCTACGAAGATCTTTATCGGTCAGACCGCATAACAACATACGTTGTTCCCTTTGTCATCGGTATGTTACTTGCCCGAGATTCGATCGTCGGTATCCAATACCTAGTTCAATATCGTTACCGGCAAGTCTCTTTACTCGTTCCGTAATACATCATCTCACAACTAACATATTAGTTGCAGTGCTTGCAAGGCTTATGTGATGTGCATTACCGAGAGGGCCCAGAGATACCTCTCCGACAATCGGAGTGACAAACCCTAATCTCGAAATACGCCAACCCAACATCTACCATTGGAGACACCTGTAGTACTCCTTTATAATCACCCAGTTACGTTGTGACGTTTGGTAGTACCCAAAGTGTTCCTTCGGTAAACGGGAGTTGCATAATCTCATAGTTATAGGAACATGTATAAGTCATGAAGAAAGCAATAGCAACATACTAAACGATCGGGTGCTAAGCTAATGGAATGGGTCATGTCAATCAGATCATTCTACTAATGATGTGACCTCGTTAATCAAATAACAACTCTTTGTTCATGGTTAGGAAACATAACCATCTTTGATTAACGAGCTAGTCAAGTAGAGGCATACTAGTGACACTCTGTTGGTCTATGTATTCACACATGTATTATGTTTCCGGTTAATACAATTCTAGCATGAATAATAAACATTTATCATGATATAAGGAAATAAATAATAACTTTATTATTGCCTCTAGGGCATATTTCCTTCAATAGGAGGGGGAAGGAAGGGGAAGAGGAGAAGAAGGAAGGGGGGGGGGGGCTTGGGGGGGGCACCTCTTGGTCGCCTCCTCTCTCTTCCACTAAAGGCCATGTACGCCCATTAAGCCCCCCGGGGGTTCCGGTAACCCCCAGTACTCCGATATATGCCCGAACTCATCCGGAACCATTTCGGTGTCCAAACATGATGAGGACATCAATACCATTGTTACACCCACAGCCCCTACTGTTACATATACTGGACCAATTACTAGAGCTCGTGCACGCCAATTAAATTACCAGGTACTTTCGTTTCTTGGTAATGATTCTAATGTTCATGAGATTATGATGCTGCCTAAATTGGATACATTTGTTTTGCTTACAAATGAAGGGCCTAGCTTGGAGAAGGATGAACATTGGAGCAAGAACACGCATGGAGTTGATGGCATGCACAAGGGGATCAAGAACGGAGTTACAAGTGATGATTTCAGGACTTTGAAGCCGCCATAAGGAGTGCATGAAGCCTTGGACGAAATATACAAGATGCCACTTCATAATATTCGTCCATAGGCTATTCTAGGTGCTGCGTCACCTTATTAATAGGCCAGGCCCATGTAATTTCGAAATACTTAAGTATAGGCTATTTTTAGAGTCCGTATGTGTGGGGAAACAAGAGTTAGGGTTGGTTTCGGACCCCACCCTCAAGGGCCACGAAATTCCCCCCTCTTCCTCCATATATACAACCCTTAGGGCGTCGTTTAGACTTTGGGTTTTGTTTAGATTAAAAGTTCGCCATAGCTGCAACTTCGCGTACTTCGTTTGTGTCCAACGACCAGACCAAGACGTCACAGAACCCCACCTTGATCAATAAAGCTTTCATCTTATATTCGCAATATCCAGATTGCAATCTCAGTTTCTTGCTTGTTCTTCGTTTGCTTGCAGGAAACAGACCTTCGTGGTCAGGTTGATCGTGCTCCGGCGTGGTCAATAACCCTCGGAAGTTGGTTTAGCGATTGCTAAGGCGCGACGTCTCGCACGTTCGTAGTCGGATCATCAAGGTCGACTCCCACAGAAAACGATAGCCACCATCTCATCGAAACATCGGGACACCTTTGCCTCTATCAAGTGGTATCAGATTTCCAGGTTGCTCGGTGAGATTTTACAGTTTTTCATAGATTAGATCGAGTCTGTTCTTCATACCTACAGTCCACGAAAAAGCCACAAAAAAATTAGGGTTAGTTCATCATATCCGAACCAATCTGAGCCTTTGCATAATCTTTTTAGAGTTTTTGCTTTGTTGAATTTGCGGTTGCATCGTCGTGTCAAGTTGCTGGTCTTAGAGTCTAGTCTTTTAGAGTTTCGAGTTCTGGTCATAAGTTGTCACGCCGCCGCCGCACCATCATCGCCCATCTACCACCATTGCTTATCCGCCACCGCTCTGACTCCGTATTCATATACCACCACCAATCCGTATCCATATACACCACTGCTACCATATACCACCACCGCTGCCATATACCACAACCATATATCCACCACCAATCCGAGTTCTTCTCATATTAGGTTTGTTTTGAGATCAATCTCAATTCTGATTCGTGTTTCCTTGCCTGCGTAGGTCTCGGAAAAAAAAGTCTGGAGACCCCCGGGCAGTTTTTAGGCCAAAATTTTCACGGGCAAATATTTTTCCCTATCCTATTTTTAGGCTTTTCTGAGTCTTTTGAGCCACGTGCCATCATAGTGATTTTTTGTCACACTTTTTCGTCGTCGCTGGCCTGATTTCCGAAAAAAAAGTGAACAAAAATTTTTCGTGCCATCCTACCAGTTTGACGAGGGAAGAGTTTTGAGACACTCGCCATTATAGTGATTTTTCGCAAAAAAAAGAGGAGCGCAAAAAAAAGAGCGCAAAAAAAAGAAAAGAGCGAAAAAAAAGTTCCAGAGTGTGCTTTGCCCTTATTTACGTGCAGCGCCGTGATTTTGTTAGTGTTCTAGGCTCGCGTCTCTAGCACGGTCTAGCCTAGGACCAGCACAGTACCGTCGTTGAGCATTTATTCAACTTTGCATCTCTAAATTGATTATTGCTGACCCTTTTTGCTACCATACTATAAGCCTTCCCAGCTCCACATACATCTACGTCGTGCGTTTGACTCTCCCTGGCAATCGCTCTATCCACGCTTTTGAGAGTTTTGACTACAACGGTTGCCGATCACCGCCTGCTGCTGGGTAAGAACTGGTAAGAATTTGAGATTGGCTTGACGGATTTGTGACACCACCACCACCTCTTGTTACTATTCTGTAGGATCATATTCTTGTGTGTTTCTATTGTTGCTAACCATGGCAGGATCACAAGCCGACGAGACTGACTGGGAGAACATGACGAATCAGGAGTTGCATGATAAATTTCAGCAAATGATGAATGGACAGGTGCAAGATGTGCTAAACAGATTTGAAGAGGCCATGGAGAAGATAGATGGCATGGAGAAGACGTTCGAAACAAAGCTCGATAACAGGTTTAATGAATTGCTCGCGCGTCTTCCACCACCACCACCGGCTGCACCTAACGCACCTCTACAACAACAACAACAACAACAACGACTACCTACACATCGTGAAACAGCCCTCCGCCGAGCGAGCCGTCTCCCTCTTGCACCTGGCCAAACTGTTGGTGCTGCTGTTGCTACTTCTGTGGCTCCTGCTGCTGATGCGGAGGAGGATGATTTTGCTGGCGATTACGAGGATGAGGTTGATCAAAATCAGAACTACGTGCCACCACCAGCACAGCAACCACCAGGTCGTCCACATGCAAATAATGGCAATGGTAGGGCTCACCCTCAGGTACGAGATCATGACCATCTCCCTAAACTAAAATTGAATATTCCACCATTTGAGGGTAGATATGTTCCTGATATATATCTTACTTGGGAGTTAGAAACTGAACAACGATTTACATGTTTACAATATCCCGAGGAGAGACGTGTTCCTGCTGCTGTTTGTGCATTCACTAGTTTTGCATGTGTTTGGTGGTCTGAGCATTGTAGATTATATCCCATTCCTGCTACTTGGGCTGCTTTGAAAACTGCTATGCATACTCGTTGGGTTCCACCATATTATCAACGTGAATTACTTCAAAAATTGCAGCGCTTAAGACAGGGGAAAAATTCTGTAGAAGAATATTATCAGGAATTACAAACTGGCATGATTAGATGTGGTATTGTTGAGGAGAATGAAGCTATGCTTGCACGTTTTATGGGTGGATTAAATAGAGAGATTCAGACGATTCTAGAGTATAAGGACTATACTAATATCACTCGTTTATTCCATCTTGCTTGTAAAGCTGAACGTGAAGTGCAGGATCGACAGGCATTGGCGCGGACTAACTTTTCTGCAGGTCGACCTTCATCATGGACACCACGTGCATCATCTACTCCCACACGTTCTGCTACACCGGCGCCTCCGTCGGCTGTCACCTCCAACCGTGATACAATAAAGCAGGCACAATCACCACTATCTGCCAAGAGCACACCTTCTGGGCCTGCAAAGAGCTCTTCTTCATCCATGGCATCCACAGGGCAAACACATGATATTATTTGTCGACGTTGCAAGGGTGGAGGTCATTATGCGAGAGAATGCCCATCTAAGCATGTGATGATTGTTACTGAGGATGGTGGGTATGAGTCCGCTAGTGACTATGATGAGGAGACTTTGGCTCTTATTACGCGTGACGAACACGGTGGAGACGATTCTGATCATGAGACGCAATACATGGCTCCTGAAGATGCGGACAGGTATGAATGTTTAGTTGCTCAACGTGTTTTGAGTGTGCAGGTTACACAAGCTGAGCAAAATCAGAGGCATAATTTGTTCCATACAAAGGGAGTTGTGAAGGAACGTTCTGTTCGCGTGATCATAGATGGAGGGAGTTGCAACAACTTGGCTAGCATAGAGATGGTGGAGAAGCTATCTCTCACCACAAGACCACATCCACATCCTTACTACATCCAATGGTTCATCAACAGTGGCAAGGTTAAGGTAACACGTACTGTTCGTGTGCATTTTAGTATCTCTACATATGCTGATTATGTTGATTGTGATGTGGTACCTATGCAAGCATGTTCCTTATTACTTGGTAGACCATGGCAATTTGATAAAAATTCTGTTCACCATGGTAGAAACAATCAGTATACTCTTGTTCATAAGGATAAAAATATTACTTTGCTTCCTATGACTCCTGATTCCATTTTGAAAGATGATATTAATAGAGCTAATAAAGCAAAACAGGAGAAAAATAAGAGTGAAAATCAGATTGTGGCAAAAGAATTTGAGCAACAAATGCAGCCTAATAATAATAAACAATCTAGTGTTGCTTCTGAAATTAAATTGAAAAGTGCATGTTTACTTGCCACCAAATCTGATATTGATGATCTAGATTTTAGCAAATCTGTTTGCTATGCTTTTGTGTGCAAAGAGGCATTATTTTCATTCGAGGACGTGCCTTCCTCTTTGCCTCCTGCTGTCACTAACATTTTGCAGGAGTTCGCTGACGTCTTTCCACAAGACGTGCCACCGGGATTACCACCTATTCGAGGGATTGAACATCAAATTGATTTAATTCCCGGTGCATCATTACCCAACCGTGCACCATACCGTACCAATCCAGAGGAGACGAAGGAGATTATGCGTCAAGTACAAGAACTGCTCGACAAAGGTTATATACGCGAATCCCTTAGTCCTTGTGCTGTTCCTATCATTTTAGTGCCGAAAAAGGATGGTACGTCGCGTATGTGCGTTGATTGTAGAGGCATTAATAACATTACTATTCGTTATCGTCATCCTATTCCTAGGCTAGATGATATGCTTGATGAATTGAGTGGCTCTACAATATTCTCCAAAATTGATTTGCGTAGTGGATACCATCAAATTCGTATGAAATTGGGAGATGAATGGAAAACAACATTTAAAACTAAGTTTGGATTATATGAGTGGTTAGTCATGCCTTTTTGGTTAACTAATGCACCTAGTACTTTCATGAGGTTAATGAACGAAGTTTTACGTGCTTTCATTGGACGATTTGTGGTAGTTTACTTTGATGACATATTGATTTATAGCAAATCTTTGGAGGAACATTTGGAACATTTACGTGCTGTTTTTATTGCTCTACGTGATGCACGTTTGTTTGGTAACCTTGGAAAGTGCACCTTTTGCATCGACCGAGTATCTTTTCTTGGCTATGTTGTTACTCCACAGGGAATTGAAGTTGATAAAGCCAAGATTGAAGCTATTGAGAGTTGGCTGCAGCCCAAAACGGTCACACAAGTGCGGAGTTTCCTTGGCCTCGCTGGTTTCTATAGGCGTTTTGTGAGAGATTTCAGCACCATTGCTGCACCTCTCAACGAGCTTACAAAGAAGGATGTGCCTTTTGTTTGGGGTACCGCACAGGAAGAAGCCTTCACGGTATTGAAAGATAAGTTGACACATGCTCCTTTACTCCAACTTCCTAATTTCAATAAGACTTTTGAGCTTGAATGTGATGCTAGTGGAATTGGATTAGGAGGTGTGTTATTACAAGATGGAAAACCTGTTGCATACTTTTTTGAAAAATTGAGTGGGCCTAGTCTGAACTATTCTACTTATGATAAAGAATTATATGCTCTTGTTCGGACCTTAGAAACATGGCAACATTATTTATGGCCCAAGGAATTTGTTATACATTCTGATCATGAATCTTTGAAACACATTAAAAGTCAAGCAAAACTGAACCGTAGACATGCTAAATGGGTTGAATTCATTGAGACTTTCCCTTATGTCATTAAACACAAGAAGGGTAAAGAAAATGTTATTGCTGATGCCTTGTCTCGTTGTTATACTATGCTTTCACAACTTGACTTTAAAATATTTGGTTTGGAGACCATCAAAGATCAATATGTTCATGATGCTGAATTTAAAGATGTATTGCAGAATTGTAAGGATGGGAGAACTTGGAACAAGTTCGTTCTTAACGATGGATTTGTGTTTCGTGCTAACAAGCTATGCATTCCAGCTAGCTCCGTTCGTCTTTTGTTGTTGCAGGAGGCGCATGGAGGAGGCTTAATGGGACACTTTGGCGTCAAGACGACGGAGGATATCCTTGCTACACATTTCTTTTGGCCAAAGATGAGACGGGATGTTGAGCGTTTTGTTGCTCGCTGCACTACATGTCAAAGAGCTAAGTCACGACTCAATCCTCATGGTTTATATATGCCTTTGCCTGTACCTAGTGTTCCTTGGGAGGATATATCTATGGACTTTGTTTTAGGTTTACCTCGAACAAAGAAGCGGAGGGATAGCATATTTGTTGTCGTGGATAGGTTCTCGAAAATGGCACACTTTATACCATGTCATAAAAGCGATGATGCTGTTAATGTTGCTGATTTGTTCTTTCGTGAAATTATTCGCTTACATGGTGTGCAAATACTATTGTTTCAGATCGTGATACTAAATTTCTTAGCCACTTTTGGAGATGTTTATGGGCTAAGTTGGGGACTAAGCTGCTTTTTAGTACTACTTGTCACCCCCAAACTGATGGACAAACTGAAGTAGTCAATAGAACATTGTCTACTATGCTTAGGGCTGTTTTGAAGAATAATAAGAAAATGTGGGAAGAATGCTTGCCTCATATTGAATTTGCTTATAATCGTTCATTGCATTCTACTACTAAGATGTGCCCTTTTGAAATTGTGTATGGTTTCCTACCTCGTGCACCTATTGATTTGTTGCCTCTTCCATCTTCGGAGAAGGTTAATTTTGATGCTAAAGAACATTCTGAATTGATTTAAAAAATGCATGAGTTAACTAAGGAAAACATTGAGCGTATGAATGCTAAATATAAACTTGCTGGAGATAAGGGTAGAAAACATGTTGTGTTTGCACCTGGAGATCTTGTTTGGTTACATTTGCGTAAAGATAGATTTCCTAATCTGCGCAAATCAAAGCTAATGCCACGTGCTGATGGTCCTTTTAAGGTGTTAGAGAAAATAAATGATAATGCATATAAACTTGAGCTACCTGCAGATTTTGGGGTTAGTCCCACTTTTAACATTGCAGATTTGAAGCCTTATTTGGGTGAGGAAGATGAGCTTCCGTCGAGGATGACTTCATTTCAAGAAGGGGAGGATGATGAGGACATCAATACCATTGTTACACCCACAGCCCCTACTGTTACATATACTGGACCAATTACTAGAGCTCGTGCACGCCAATTAAATTACCAGGTACTTTCGTTTCTTGGTAATGATTCTAATGTTCATGAGATTATGATGCTGCCTAAATTGGATACATTTGTTTTGCCTACAAATGAAGGGCCTAGCTTGGAGAAGGATGAACATTGGAGCAAGAACACGCATGGAGTTGATGGCATGCACAAGGGGATCAAGAACGGAGTTACAAGTGATGATTTCAGGACTTTGAAGCCGCCATAAGGAGTGCATGAAGCCTTGGACGAAATATACAAGATGCCACTTCATAATATTCGTCCATAGGCTATTCTAGGTGCTGCGTCACCTTATTAATGGGCCAGGCCCATGTAATTTCGAAATACTTAAGTATAGGCTATTTTTAGAGTCCGTATGTGTGGGGAAACAAGAGTTAGGGTTGGTTTCGGACCCCACCCTCAAGGGCCACGAAATTCCCCCCTCTTCCTCCATATATACAGCCCTTAGGGCGTCGTTTAGACTTTGGGTTTTGTTTAGATTAAAAGTTCGCCATAGCTGCAACTTCGCGTACTTCGTTTGTGTCCAACGACCAGACCAAGACGTCACAGAACCCCACCTTGATCAATAAAGCTTTCATCTTATATTCGCAATATCCAGATTGCAATCTCAGTTTCTTGCTTGTTCTTCATTTGCTTGCAGGAAACAGACCTTCGTGGTCAGGTTGATCGTGCTCCGGCATGGTCAATAACCCTCGGAAGTTGGTTTAGCGATTGCTAAGGCGCGACGTCTCGCACGTTCGTAGTCGGATCGTCAAGGTCGACTCCCACAGAAAACGATAGCCACCATCTCATCGAAACATCGGGACACCTTTGCCTCTATCAAAACATAACCTTCTAATATATCAATCTTCATGTCTCGACCATTTCGAGACTCCCCGTCATGTCCGTGATCACATCCGGGACTCCGAACTACCTTCGGTACATCAAAACACATAAACTCATAATACCGATCGTCATCAAACGTTAAGCGTCCGGACCCTACGGGTTCGTGACTATGTAGACATGACTGAGACTCATCTCCGGTCAATAACCAATAGTGGAACCTGGATGCTCATATTGGTTCCTACATATTCTACGAAGATCTTTATCGGTCAAACCGCATAACAACATACATTGTTCCCTTTGTCATCGGTATGTTACTTGCCCGAGATTCGATCGTCGGTATCATCATACCTAGTTCAATCTTGTCACTGGAAAGTCTCTTTACTCATTCCGTAATGCATCATACCGCAACTAACTCATTAGTCACATTGCTTGGAAGGCTTATAGTGATGTGCATTACCGAGAGGGCCCAAAGATACCTCTCCGACAATCAGAGTGACAAATCCTAATCTCGATCTATGCCAACTCAACAAACACCATCGGAGACACCTATAGAGCATCTTTATAATCACCCAGTTAAATTGTGACGTTTGATAGCACACTAAGTGTTCCTCCGGTATTCGGGAGTTGCATAATCTCATAGTCATAGGAACATGTATAAGTCATGAAGAAAGCAATAACAATAAACTAAACAATCATAGTGCTAAGCTAGCGGATGGGTCTAGTCCATCACATCATTATCTAATGATGTGACCCCGTTCATCAAATGGCACCACATGTCCATGGCTAGGAAACTTAACCATCTTTGATTAACGAGCTAGTCAAGTAGAGGCATACTAGGGACACTCTGTTTGTCTATGTATTCACACATGTACTAAGTTTCTGGTTAATACAATTCTAGCATGAATAATAAACATTTATCATAATATAAGGAAATATAAATAACAACTTTATTATTGCCTCTAGGGCATATTTCCTTCAGTCTCCCACTTGCACTAGAGTCAATAATCTAGTTCACATCGTCATGTGATTTCACACCAATAGTTCACATCTTTATGTGATTAGTTCGCATCTTCATGTGACTAATACCCAAAGGGTTTACTAGAGTCAATAATCTAGTTCGCATCGCTATGTGATTAACATCCAAAGAGTGATCATGTTTTTGCTTGTGAGAGAAGTTTAGTCTACGGGTCTGCAACATTCAGATCCGTATGTATTTTGCAAATTTCTATGTCTACAATACTCTGCACGGAGCTACTCTAGCTAATTGCTCCCACTTTCAATATGTATCTAGATCGAGACTTAGAGTCATCTAGATCGGTGTAAAAAGCTTGCATCGATGTAACTCTTTACGATGAACTCTTTTATCACCTCCATAATCGAGAAATATTTCCTTAGTCCTCTAAGGATAATTTTGACCGCTGTCTAGTGATCTACTCCTAGATCACCATTGTACTCCCTTGCCAAAATCATGCTAAGGTATACAATAGGTCTGGTACACAACATAGCATACTTTATAGAACCTATGTCTGAGGCATAGGGAATGACTTTTCATTCTCTTTCTATTTTCTGCCGTGGCCGGGTTTTGAGTCTTTACTCAATTTCACACCTTACAACTCAGGCAAGAACTCCTTATTTGACTGATCCATTTTGAACTCCTTCAAAATCTTATCAAGGTATGTACTGTTGGGGATCGTAGCAGAAATTCAAAATTTTCTACGCATCACCAAGATCAATCTAGGAGATACTAGCAACGAGAGAGAGAGAGAGAGAGAGAGGGAGTGCATCTTCATACCCTTGAAGATCGCTAAGCGGAAGCATTCAAGAGAACGGGGTTGATGGAGTCGTACTCGTCGTGATCCAAATCACCGATGATCCTAGCGCCGAACGGACGACACCTCTGCGTTCAACACACATACGGAGCAGAGACGTCTCCTCCTTCTTGATCCAACAAGGGGGAGGAGAAGTTGATGGAGATCCAGCAGCACGACGGCGTGGTGGTGGAAGTAGCGGGATCCCAGCAGGGCTTCGCCAAGCGCAAGCGGGGAGGAAGAGGTGTCACGGGAGGGAGGAAGGCGCCAGGGCTTCAGGTGCGGCTGCGCTCCCTCCCCTCCCCTATATATAGGGGCCTAGGGGGGGCTCCGGCCCCTTGTAGATCCCATCTAGGGAGGGGGCGGCAGCCCTAGGGGTGGCTTGGCCTCCAAGCCAAATGGAGGCGCCCCCACCCCTTAGGGTTTCCAACCCTAGGCGCATGGGAGGCCCAAGGGGGGTGCACCAGCCCACCAGGGGCTGGTTCCCACGCCCCTTCAGCCCATGGGGCCCTCCGGGATAGGTGGCCCCACCCGGTGGACCCCTGGGACCCTTCCGGTCGTCCCGGTACAATACCGATGACTCCCGAAACTCTCCCGGTGGCCGAAACTGGACTTCCTATATATAAATCTTTACCTCCGGACCATTCTGGAACTCCTCGTGATGTCCGGGATCTCATCCGAGACTCCGAAAAACTTTCGGTTAACCACATACTAATATCTCTACAACTCTAGCATCACCGAACCTTAAGTGTGTAGACCCTACGGGTTCGGGAGACATGCAGACATGACCGAGACGACTCTCCGGTCAATAAGCAACAGCGGGATCTGGATACCCATGTTGGCTCCCACATGTTCCATGATGATCTCATCGGATGAACCACGATGTCGAGGATTTAATCAATCCCGTATACAATTCCCTTTGTCTATCGGTACGATACTTGCCCGAGATTCGATCGTCGGTATCCCGATACCTCGTTCAATCTCGTTACCGGCAAGTCTCTTTACTTGTTCCGTAACACATCATCCCGTGATCAACCCCTTGGCCACATTGTGCACATTATGATGATGTCCTACCGAGTGGGCCTAAAGATACCTCTCCGTAACACGGAGTGACCAATCCCAGTCTCGATTCGTGCCAACCCAACAGACACTTTCGGAGATACCCGCAGTGCACCTTTATAGCCACCCAGTTACGTTGTGACGTTTGGTACACCCAAAGCATTCCCACGGTATCCGGGAGTTGCACAATCTCATGGTCTAAGGAAATGATACTTGACATTAGAAAAGCTTTAGCATACGAACTACACGATCTTGTGCTAGGCTTAGGATTGGGTCTTTTCCATCACATCATTCTCCTAATGATGTGATCCCATCATCAACGACATCCAATGTCCATGGTCAGGAAACCGTAACCATCTATTGATCAATGAGCTAGTCAACTAGAGGCTTACTAGGGACATGGTGTTGTCTATGTATCCACACATGTATCTGAGTTTCCTATCAATACAATTCTAGCATGGATAATAAACGATTATTATGAACAAGGAAATATAATAATAACTAATTTATTATTGCCTCTAGGGCATATTTCCAACAGTCTCCCACTTGCACTAGAGTCAATAATCCAGTTCACATCGCTATGTGATTAACACTCGAGGTCACATCCCCATGTGAGTAACACCCAAAGAGTTTACTAGAGTCAATAATCTAGTTCACATTACCATGTGATTAACACTCAATGATTTCTGGGTTTGATCATGTTATGCTTGTGAGAGATGTTATAGTCAACGGGTCTGAACCTTTCAGATCCGTGTGTGCTTTACAAATCTCTATGTCATCTTGTAGATGCAGCTACCACGCTCCTTTTGGAGCTATTCCAAATAATTGTTCTACTATACGAATCCGGTTTACTACTCAGAATCATCTAGATTAGTGTCAAAGATTGCATCGGCGTAACCCTTTACGACGAACTCTTTTACCACCTCCATAATCGAGAAAATTCCTTAGTCCACTAGTTACTAAGGATAACCTTGACCGTTGTCCTGTGATCCATTCCTAGATCACACTTGTACCCCTTGACTGACTCATGGCAAGGCACACTTCAGGTGCGGTACACAACATAGCATACTATAGAGCCTTCGTCTAAAGCATAGGGGACGACCTTCGTCCTTTCTCTCTCTTCTGCCGTGGTCAGGTCTTGAGTCTTACTCAATACTCACACCTTCTAACATAGCCAAGAACTCCTTCTTTGCTGATCTATTTTGAACTCCTTCAAAATCTTGTCACGGTATGTATTCATTTGAAAGTACTATTAAGCATTTTTGATCTATCCTTATAGATCTTGATGCTCAATATTCAAGTAGTTTAATCCAGGTTTTCCATCGAAAAACACTTTTCAAATAACCCTGCATGCTTTCCAGAAATTCTACATCATTTTTGATCAACAATATGTTAACAACATATACTCATCAAAAATTCTATAGTGCTCCCACTGACTTCTTTGGAAATACAAGTTTCTCATAAACTTTGTATAAGCCCAAAATCTTTGATCATCTCATCAAAGCGTACATTCCAATTCCGAGATGCTTACTCCAGTCCTTAGAAGGTTGCTGGAGCTTTGCATACTTGTCAGCATCTTTCAGGATTGACAAAACCTTCTGGTTGTATCACATAGAACCTTTCCTCAAGAAAAACATCGAGGAAACAATGTTTTTGACATCCTTTCTGCAAGAATTCATAAATAATGCAGTAACTGCTAACATAATTCCAACAGACTCTTAGCATTGCTACGAGTGAGAAAGTCTCATCGTAGTCAACTCCTTGAACTTGTCGGGAAACATCTTAACGACAAGCCGAGCTTTCTTAATGGTGACACTTACCATCAATGTCTGTCTTCCTTTTAAAATCCATCTGCACCCAACAGCCTTACGACCATCAAGTAGTTCTTTCAAAGTCTATACTTTGTTTTATACATGGATCCTCTCTCGGATTTTATGGACTCGAGCCATTCGTCGGAATCCGGGCCCACCATCGCTTCTCCATAGCTCGTAGGTTCATTGTTGTCTAGCAACATGACTTCCAATACAGGATTACATACCACTCTGAAGTAGTACACATCCTTGTCGACCTATGAGGTTTGGTAGTGACTTGATCCAAAGTTTTATGATCACTATCATAAGCTTCCATTTTAATTGGTGTAGGTGCCACAGGAACAACTTCCTGTGCCCTGCTACACACTAGTTGAAGTGACGGTTCAATAACCTCATCAAGTCGCCACCATCCTCCCACTCAATTCTTTCGAGAGAAACTTTTCCTCGAGAAAGGACCCGTTTATAGAAACAATCACTTTTGCTTCCGGATCTGAAATAGGAGGTATACCCAACTATTTTTGGGTATTCTATGAAGATGCATTTATCCGCTTTAGGTTCAAGCTTATCAGCCTGAAACTTTTTCACATAAGCATTGCAGCCCCAAACTTTTTAAGAAATGATAACTTAGGTTTCTCTAAACCATAGTTCATACGGCGTCGTCTCAACGGAATTGTGTGGTGCCCTATTTAAAGTGAATGCGGTTGTCTCTAATGCCTAACCCATAAACGATAGTGGTAATTCGATAATAGACATCATGGTATGCACCATATCCAATAGGGTGCAGTTATGATGTTCGAACACACCATCACACAATGGTGTTCCCGGCGGTATTAGTTGTGAAACAATTTCCACAATGTCTTAATTGTGTGCCAAACTCGTAACTCAGATATTCATCTCTATGATCATATCATAGACATTTTATCATCTTGTCACGACGATCTTCAACTTCACTCTGAAATTACTTGAACCTTTCAGTAATTCAGACTTGTGTTTCATCAAGTAAACATACTCAGCATCTACTCAAATCATCTGTGAAGTAAGAACATAACGATATCCACTACGTGCCTCAGCACTCATTGGACTGCACACATCAAAATGTATTACTCCCAACAAGTTGCTTTCTTGGTCCATCTTACTGAAAACGAGGTCTTTCAGTCATCTTGCCCATGTGGTATGATTTGCATGTCTCAAGTGATTCAAAATCAAGTGAGTCCAAACGATCCATCTGTATGGAGTTTCTTCATGCATATCTACCAATAGACATGGTTCGCATGTCTCAATCTTTTCAAAAACGAGTGAGTCCAAAGATCCATCAATGTGGAGCTTCTTCATGCGTTTTACACCAACATGACTCAAATGGCAGTGCCACAAGTACGTGGTACTATCATTACTATCTTATATCTTTTGGCATGAACATGTGTATCACTACGATCGAGATTCAATAAACCACTCATTTTAGGTGCAAGACCATTGAAGGTATTATTCAAATAAACAAAGTAACCATTATTCTCCTTAAATGAATAACCGTGTGGCGATAAACATAATCCAATCATGTCTATGCTCCACGCAAACACCAAATAACAATTATTTCGGTTTAACACCAATCCCGATGGTAGAGGGAGCGTGCGATGTTTGATCACATCAACCTTGGAAACACTTCCAACATATCGTCATCTCACCTTTAGCTAGTCTCCGTAGCCTTTTATTTCGATTTACTAACACTTAGCAACCGAACCGGTATTTATTACCCTGGTGCTACTAGGAGTACTAGTAAAGTACACAATAATATAATGTATATTCAAAATACTTCTATCGACCTTGCTAGCCTTCTCATTTACCAAGTGTCTAGGGTAGTTCTGCTTCAGTGACCGTTCCCCTCATTATAGAAGCACTTATTCTAGGGTTTGGTTCAACCTTGGGTTTCTTCACTAGAGCAATAACGGATTTGCCATCTTATGAAGTATCCCTTATTTCCCTTGCCCTTCTTGAAACTAGTGGTTTTACTAACCATCAACAATTGATGCTCCTACTTGATTTCTACTTTCACGGTGTCAAACATCGCGAATTGCTCAAGGATCATCATGTCTATCCCTGATATGTTATAGTTCATCACTAAGCTCTAATAGCTTGGTTGCAGTGACTATGGAGAACTATCACTATCCCATCTGGAAGATTAACTCCCACTCGATTCAAGCGATTGTAGTACTCAGACAATCTGAGCACATGCTCAATGATTGAGCTTTTCTCCCTTAGTTTGCAGGCTTAAGAAACTTGTCAGAGGTCTCATACCTCTTGACGTGGGCACTAGTCTGAAATCCCAATTTCAGTCTTTGGAACATCTCATATGTTCTGCGATGTTTCAAAAATGTCTTTGGTGCCACAATTCTAAACCGTTAGTATTACGCACTGAACTATCACGTAGTCATCAAAATGTGTATGTCAGATGTTTCCCAACATCTACAGATGATGCTCGAGGTTCAACGCACTGAGCGGTGCATTAAGGACATAGCCCTTCTATGCAGCAATGAGGACAATCCTCCGTTCATGTACCCAGTCCGCATAATTGCTACTGTCAACTCTCAACTAAATTTTCTCTAGGAACATATCTAAAACAGTAGAACCAAAGCGTGAGCTACGACATAATTTGCAAAGACCTTTTGACTATATTCATGATAATTAAGTTCATCTAATCAAATTATTCAATGAACTCCCACTTAGATAGACATCCCTCTAGTCATCTAAGTGATACATGATCCGAGTCAACTAGGCCGTGTCCGATCATGACGTGAGACGGACTAGTCATCATCGGTGAACATCTTCATGTTGATCGTATCCACTATACGACTCATGTTCGACCTTTCGGTCTTCCGTGTTCCAAGGCCATGTCTGTATATGCTAGGCTCGTCAAGTTAACCTAAGTGTATTGCATGTGTAAATCTGGCTTACACCCATTGTATGCGAACGTTAGAACCTATCACACCCGATCATCACGTGGTGCTTCGGAACAACGGACCTTAGCAACGGTGCACAGTTAGGGGGAACACTTTCTTGAAATTTTAGTGGGGGATCATCTTATTTATGCTACTGTCGTTCTAAGCAAATAAGATGTAAACATGACAAACATCACATGCAAATCATAAAGTGACATGATATGGCCAATATCATCTTGCGCCTTTGATCTCCATCTTCGAGGCGCGGCATGAACACCATTGTCACCGGCATGACACCATGATCTCCATCATCGTGTCTTCATGAAGTTGCCCCGCCAACTATTACTTCTACTACTATGGCTAACGGTTAGCAATAAAGTAAAGTAATTACATGGCGTTTTCATTGACACGCAGGTCATAAATAAATTAAGACAACTCCTATGGCTCCTGCCGGTTGTCATACTCATCGACATGCAAGTCGTGATTCCTATTACAAGAACATGATCAATCTCATACATCACATATATCATTCATCACATCCTTTTGGCCATATCACATCACATAGCATACCCTGCAAAAACAAGTTAGACGTCCTCTAATTGTTGTTGCATGTTTTATGTGGCTGCTATGGGTTTCTAGCAAGAACGTTTCTTACCTACGCAAAACCACAACGGTGATATGCCAATTGCTATTTACCCTTCATAAGGACCCTTTTCATCGAATCCGATCCGACTAAAGTGGGAGAGACAGACACCCGCCAGCCACCTTATGCATCAAGTGCATGTCAGTCGGTGGAACCAGTCTCACGTAAGTGTACGTGTAAGGTCGGTCCGGGCCGCTTCATCTCACAATGCCGCCGAATCAAGATAAGACTAGTAACGGCAAGCAAATTGAACAAATCATCGCCCACAACTACTTTGTGTTCTACTCGTGCATAGAAACTACGCATAGACCTAGCTCATGATGCCACTGTTGGGGATCGTAGCAGAAATTCAAAATTTTCTACGCATCACCAAGATCAATCTAGGAGATACTAGCAATGACAGAGAGGGAGTGCATCTTAATACCCTTGAAGATCACTAAGCGGAAGCGTTCAAGAGAACGGGGTTGATGGAGTCATACTCGTCGTGATCCAAATCACCGATGATCCTAGCACCGAACGGAAGGCACCTCCGCGTTCAACACACGTACGGAGCGGAGACGTCTCCTCCTTCTTGATCCAACAAGGGGGAGGAGAAGTTGATGGAGATCCAGTAGCACGACAGCGTGGTGGTGGAAGTAGCGGGATCCCAGCAGGGCTTCGCCAAGCGCAAGCGGGGAGGAAGAGGTGTCACGGGAGGGAGGGAGGCGCCAGGGCTTCAGGTGCGGCTGCCCTCCCTCCCCTCCACTATATATAGGGGCCTAGGGGGGGGGGGCGCCGGCCCCTTGTAGATCCCATCTAGGGAGGGGGCGGCAGCCCTAGGGGTGGCTTTGCCTCCAAGCCAAGTGGAGGCGCCCCCACCCCTTAGGGTTTCCAACTCTAGGCGCATGGGAGGCCCAAGGGGGGGGGCACACCAGCCCACCAGGGGCTAGTTCCCACGCCCCTTCAGCCCATGGGGCCCTCCGGGATAGGTGGCCCCACCCGGTGGACCCCCGGGACCCTTCCGGTGGTCCCGGTACAATACCGATGACTCCCGAAACTCTCCCGGTGGCCGAAACCGGACTTCCTATATATAAATCTTTACCTCCGGACCATTCAGGAACTCCTCGTGACGTCCGGGATCTCATCCGGGAGTCCGAACAACTTTTCCTTAACCGCATACTAATATCTCTACAACTGTAGCGTCACCGAACCTTAAGTGTGTGGACCCTACGGGTTCGGGAGACACACAGATATGACCGAGACGACTCTCCGGTCAATAACCAACAGCGGGATCTGGATACCCATGTTGGCTCCCACATGTTCGACGATGATCTCATCGGATGAACCACGATGTCGAGGATTTAATCAATCCCGTATACAATTCCCTTTGTCTATCGGTATGATACTTGCCCCAGATTCGATCGTAGGTATCTCGATACCTCGTTCAATCTCGTTACCGGCAAGTCTCTTTACTCGTTCCATAACACATCATCCCGTGATCAACTCCTTGGTCACATTGTGCACATTATGATGATGTCCTACCGAGTGGGCCTAGAGATGCCTCTCCGTAACACGGAGTGACAAATCCCAGTCTTGATTCATGCCAACCCAACAGACACTTTCAGAGATACCCGTAGTGCACCTTTATAGCCACCCAGTTACGTTGTGATGTTTGGTACACCCAAAGCATTCCTACGGTATCCGGGAGTTGCACAATCTCATGGTCTAAGGAAATGATACTTGACATTAGAAAAGCTTTAGCATATGAACTACACAATCTTGTGCTAGGTTTAGGATTGGGTCTTGTCCATCACATCATTCTCCTAATGATGTGATCCCGTCATCAACGACATCCAATGTCCATGGTCAGGAAACCTTAACCATCTATTGATTAACGAGCTAGTCAACTAGAGGCTTACTAGGGACATGGTGTTGTCTATGTATCCACACATGTATCTGAGTTTCCTATCAATACAATTCTAGCATGGATAATAAACGATTATTATGAACAAGGAAATATAATAATAACTAATTTATTATTGCCTCTAGGGCATATTTCCAACATGTACTCATCAAAAGTCTTATCAAGCGTCTTGATCTATCTTTATAGATCTTGATGCCCAATATGTAAGTAGCTTTACAGGTAATTCTTTCTTTGAAAAACTCCTTTAAAATTCTCCTTTATGCTTTCCAGAAAATTCTACATCATTTTCGATCAACAATATGTCATTCACATATACTTATCAGAAAGGCTGTAGTGCTCCCATTCACTTTCTTGTAAATACAGGCTTCACCGCAAGTCTGTATAAAACTATATGCTTTGATCAACTCATCAAAGCATATATTCCAACTCTGAGATGCTGGCACCAGTCCATAGGTGGATCGCTGGAGCTTGCACACTTTGTTAACACCTTTAGGGTTGACAGAACCTTCTGGTTGCATCATATACAACTCTTTTTTAATAAATCCATTAAGGAATGTAGTTTTGATATCCATTTGCTAGATTTCATAAAATGCGACAACTGCTAACATGATTCAGACAGACTTTTAAGCATCGATACGAGTGAGAAAATCTCATCGTAGTCAACACCTTGAACTTGTCAAAAACCTTTTGTGACAGTTCGAGCTTTGTAGATAGTAACACTACTATCAGCGTCCGTCTTCCTCTTGAAGATCCATTTATTCTAAATGGCTCACCGATCATCGGGCAAGTCAATCAAAGTCCGTACTTTGTTCTCATACATGGATCCCATCTATGATTTCATGGCCTTAAGCCATTTCTTGGAATCTGGGCTCATGATCGCTTCCTCATAGTTCGTAGGTTCGTCATGGTCTAGTAACATGACTTCCAAAACAGGATTACCATACCACTCTGGTGTGGAATGTACTCTGGTTGACCTACGAGGTTCGGTAGTAACTTGATCTGAAGTTTCATGATCATCATCATTAACTTCCTCACTAATTGGTGTAGGCATCACTGGAACTAATTTCAGTGATGAACTACTTTCCAATTCAAGAGAAGGTACAATTACCTCATCAAGTTCTACTTTCCTCCCACTCACTTCTTTCGAGAGAAACTCCTTCTCTAGAAAGGATCCATTTTTAGCAACAAAGATCTTGCCTTCGGATCTGTGATAGAAGGTGTACCCAACCGTTTCTTTTGGGTATCCTATGAAGACACACTTCTCCGATTTGGGTTTGAGCTTATCAGTTTGAAACTTTTTCACATAAGCATCACAACCCCAAACTTTAAGAAATGACAGCTTAGGTTTCTTGCTAAACCATAGTTCATACGGTGTCATCTCAACGGATTTTTAGATGGTGCCCTATTTAACATGAATGCAGCTGTCTCTAATGCATAGCCCTAAAACGATAGTGGTAAATCGGTAAGAGACATCATAAATCGCACCATATCTAATAAAGTACGGTTATGACGTTCGGACACACCATTACGCTATGGTGTTCCAGCTGGCATGAGTTGCAAAACTATTCGACATTGTTTCAACTAAAGGCCAAACGTGTAATTCAAATATTTCGTCTCCACAGTCAGATCATAGAAACCTTATTTTCTTGTTATGATGATTCTCCACTTCACTCTGAAATTCTTTGAACTTTTCAAACGTTTCAGACTTGTGTTTCATTAAGTAGATATACTCATATCTGCTCAAATCATCTGTGAAGGTTAGAAAATAATGATACCCGCCGCAAGCCTCAACACTCATCGAACCGCATACATCGTTATATATTATTTCTAATAAGTCGGTGGCTCGCTCCATTGTTCCGAAGAACGGAGTCTTAGTCATCTTGCCCATGAGGCATGGTTCGCAAGCATCAAATGATTCATAATCAAGTGATTCCAAAAGTCTATCCACATGGAGTTTCTTCATGCGCTTTACACCAATATGACCTAAACGGCAGTGCCACAAATATGTTGCACTATCATTATCAACCTTGCATATTTTGGCATCAATATTATGAATATGTGTATCACTACAATCGAGATTCAATAAACCATTTATATTAAGTGTATGACCATAGAAGGTTTTATTCATGTAAATAGAACAACAATTATTCTTTGACTTAAATGAATAACCATATTGCAATAAACATGATCCAATCATATTCATGCTCAACACAAACACCAAATAACATTTATTTTAGGTTCAACACTAACCCCGAAGGTAAAAGGAGTGTGCGATGGTGATCTTATCAACCCTGGAATCATTTCCAACACACATCGTCACCTTGCCCTTAACTAGTCTCTGTTCATTTTGCAACTCCTGTGTCAAGTTACTAATCTTAGCAACTGAACCGGTATCAAATACCCTGGGGTTACTATGAACACTAGTAAAGTACACATAAATAACATGTATATCAAATATACTTTTTTTTCACTTTGCCATCCTTCTTATCCACCAAGTATTTGGGGTAGTTCCGCTTCCAGTGGCCATTCCCTTTGCAGTAGAAGAACTCAATTTTAGGCTTAGGTCTAGCTTTGGGCTTCTTCACGGGAGTGGCAACTTGCTTGCCATTCTTCTGGAAGTTCCCTTTCTTTCCCTTGCCCTTTTACTTGAAACTAGTGGTCTTGTCAACCATCAACACTTGATGCTTTTTCTTGATTTCTACCTTCGCCAATTTCAGCATTGCGAAGAGCTTGGGAATCGTTTCCGTTATCCCTTGCATATTATAGTTCATCACGAAGTTCTAGTAACTTGGTGGTAGTGACTAGAGAACTCTGTCAATCACTATCTTATCTAGAAGATTAACTCCCACTTGATTCAAGTGATTGTAGTACTCAGACATTCTGAGCACATGCTCACTAGCTGAGCTATTCTCCTCCATCTTGTAGGCAAAGTACTTGTCAGAGGTCTCATACCTCTTAACACGGGAATGAGTCTGAAATAACAATTTTAGCTCTTGGAACATCTCATATGCTCTGTGGCATTCAAAATGTTTTTGAAGTCCCAGTTCTAATACGTAAAGTATGGCACACTAAACTATCAAGTAGTCATCACACCGAGCTTGTCAAACGTTCATAACGTCTGCATCTGCTCCTGCAAAAGGTCCGGCACCTAGCGGTGCATCAAGGACATAATTCTTCTGTGCAGCAATGAGGATAATCCTCAGATCACGGATCTAGTCCGCATCATTGCTACTATTATCTTTCAACTTATTTTTCTCTAGGAACATATCAAAAATAAACGAGGAGCTATAACGTGAGCTATTGATCTACAACATAATTTGCAAATACTATCAGGACTAAGTTCATGATAAATTAAAGTTCAATTAATCATATTACTTAAGAACTCCCACTTAGATAGACATCCCTCTAGTCATCTAAATGATCACGTGATCCATATCAACTAAACCATGTCCGGTCATCACGTGAGATGGAGTAGTTTTCAATGGTGAACATCACTATGTTGATCATATCTACTATATGATTCACGTTCGACCTTTCGGTCTCAGTGTTCCGAGGCCATATTTGCATATGCTAGGCTCATCAAGTTTAACCCGAGTATTCCACATGTGCAAAACTGGCTTGCACCCATTGTATGAATGTAGAGCTTATCACACCCGATCATCACGTGGTGTCTCACCATGACGAACTGTCGCAACGGTGCATACTCAGGGAGAACACTTATACCTTGAAATTTAGTGAGGTATCATCTTATAATGCTACCGCCATACTAAGCAAAATAAGATGCATAAAAGATAAACATCACATGCAATCAAAATATGTGACATGATATGGCCATCATCATCTTGTGCCTTTGATCTCCACCTCCAAAGTACCATCATGATCTCCATCGTCACCGGCATGACACCATGATCTCCATCATCTTGATCTCTATCAACGTGTTGTCACATGGTCGTCTCGCCAACTATTGCTTTTGCAACTATTGCTATCGCATAGCGATAAAGTAAAGCAATTATATGGCGCTTGCATCTTATACAATAAAGAGACAACCATAAGGCTCCTGCCAGTTGCCGATAACTTTAACAAAACATGATCATCTCATACAACAATTTATATCTCATCATGTCTTTACCATATCACATCACAACATGCCCTGCAAAAACAAGTTAGACGTCCTCTACTTTGTTGTTGCAAGTTTTACGTGGCTGCTACGGGCTTCTAGCAAGAACCGTTCTTACCTACGCATCAAAAACCACAAAGCGGTATAGTGACTGCTTTTTGATCTTCAGAAAGAACCCTGTTCATTGAATCCGATTCAACTAAAGTTGGAGAAACTGACACCCACTAGCCACCTGTGTGCAAAGCACGTCGGTAGAACCAGTCTCATGAATACTTTCATGTAATGTCGGTCCGGTCCGCTTCATCCAACAATACCACCGAATCAAGAAACAACTAGTGACGGCAAGCAATATGTATATACCCACGCCCACAACTCCTTTGTGTTCTACTCATGCATATAACATCTACACATAGACATGGTTCGGATGCCACTGTTGGGGAACACAGTATTTCAAAATTTTCCTACGATCATGCAAGATCTATCTAGGAATGCATAGCAATGAGAGGGGAGAGTATGTCTATGTACCCTCGTAGACCGAAAGCGGAAGCGTTAAGAAATGCAGTTGATGTAGTCGAACGTCTTCGCGATCCAACCGATCAAGTACCGAACGCACGACACCTCTGCGATCTGCACACGTTCAGCTCGGTGACATCCCTCATACTCTTGATCTAGTTGAGGCCGAGGGAGAGTTCCGTCAGCACGACGGCGTGTTGACTATGATGATGAAGTTACCAGCGCAGGGCTTCGCCTAAGCATTACAATGATATGACCGAGGTGTGTATCTGTGGAGGGGGGCACCGCACACGGCTAAAACAATTGTCAACTTGTGTGTCTACGGGGTTGTAACGCCCCAAGATCGGAGCTTCAGTTACCTTCCAGGGTTTCCGGGTTTTCGTCGTGTGTTTTGTTTGGTCCGCTGTTTTTCATCTTTGCATCATGTGCATTGCATCATGTCATCATGCAACTCGTTTTAAAAACTCAACTAAACAAATGGTATGGATCTTTGGTCCATTTAAACCGAGGGAATTCACATGGTGAGTTCTCTTTATAACATATCCTCCCGATATTAGGGAGCTATATTAAATATTTCATTTTCGGAATCACCCATAACACACGTGCAAAATATTTTCCATGTCTATTCCTCTTCGAGTTTGACCTTCAAACCCTGCCAATATATCTCATCTCTTTTATCGAGACTCCTCTAAAAATATCAGCCCATTTAGAGTCCTTTTGAATGGGTTTCAAGATTCAAACATGTTGAATTAAATTCAACATGTGCGAATCTTTTGTTATCCAAAAACCCTCTTGCCATTTTATTTAAGTTCCTCACATTTTGTGAGTCCAGGAAATTTATCCGCATGTCCAACTTCTTCCCCAAACACCTCCTTTCTTTTTCTTCTCTTCTCTTCTTTGTTTTTTTTTCTGTTTTAGAAATAAGTTTGAGAGAAAGAGCGTTGAGGCACCAGTCCAGACCAGCTGGGCCTCCTTCGCGGCCCACCTAGGCCAGCCGGCCTCTTTTGCCCCTCCTTGGCCCGCACCCCTCTTAACCCTAGCCTCCTCCCGATCCCATTGCTCTCTCCCTCGTTGCCCCCTCCAGCGCCGCCAGGGGCCCGATCCCCACTCTCCTTCTCGCTCCCACACGCATCGCTAGGGAGAGGCGCTCCCCAGCATGCGCGAGCCCGCGCCCACCGCCCTCGACCCACCTCGCTGTCGCCATGCCAGGAGCCCTGCGCGCCCAACACCGCCCCGTCTCCAAGTTCGCCGTTGCCAAGCTCCGTCCGTCTCCTCTGCCTGGTGCCTGCGCAGCTGCGTGTCAAGAGGCCGCCGCCCGCTCCTCCCTCGATCCTGCCGGAATCGAGCGCCAGCCTCGTCCCCTCCCTCAAGCACGTCGTCGCCTCCCACCTTCCTATCCTGCAGCGCGTCGCCGACCAACTAGGCCGAAGCCCCCGCTGCTGCGCCTGGGACAGGAGGTCCCCCATGGAGGCCGCCCCTTGCCTCGTCCTCTGCCATGGCTGTAGAGGCGTGCCGTGAGTTGCCGCCATGCTACATCACCGTCCGGACGCCATCGTTGCCCGCTGCTGCTTCGTCCGCCGACCCCTGCCTCCAGCCATCGCGCATCGCCTCTGCCTCTGCATCCGGTGGCCGTGGCGCCTCGCCGTGTCGCCAAGTCACGTCGTCGTGCCCCTGTCCAAACGCGTTTTAGCCCGAGGAGATGGCTGCGTCAACCTCTTGTTTGCCTCCGGTCATCGTCGCCACCATGGCTTCCTGACCTCTTCACAGCCCGCATGCCGCATCTGCCTAGCGCCATTTCGACACCGTGGACACAACAACTGTGGGTGCCAAGTTCCCCTTCCGGAGTCATCAAGTGCATGAGGGCCCTGATCCCAAGAACGACTACTACACCGGAACACCAAGTACATGGATACACCAAGTTCTTCTCCGATACGTGTACGACAAGTCGCGGGAGAACGACTTCATGGACCGACAAGTCACACGACGACCGTTGCCCGCCAAGTACCCCTTCGAAGCGTCAAGTTCCACTACCGTCACGAGTACCACTACCGTCGACCCTCGAAGACCCTATGGACGTCAAGTTCCGTCTCGTGATCCTGAACCTCTACGAAAACGTTGTACGACTACTTCCGTGGCTGAGAAACCCGTGTACAACTACCGTCGCCGTGTACGACTACCTCCACGACGATCGTCTCGGGAACGTCTACTTCCTCTACTTGGCACCGAACGAGAACCGTCCCGTTTGCACACTTCGAAGGTATAACCCGAGACGACGTCCGTGAAACGAATGCTTGCGATGTTTGATATGCTCATGTTCGAACCGTGGCCGAGTTGTCATTGCACGTTCCTCCTCGGTTGCCATGCCGTCGACCCATGGGAAACCCGGTATCCGGGATCACCCCACCATCCTCGCATGATCCGTTCATCCACATTTTCTCTTGCACCGACATCTCAATGAGTTGTCGGATCACCCGGAATGTTGCCGTGGCACTATTTCCGTTGTAGTTGCCGTGGCACCCTTTTTGTTCCGCCATGACGTCCAAATGCTTCATAATGCTCTTATCAACATTTTCATAAAATTTCTTAAAACTTGCATATGTCATCCGCATCATGATAATAACAATTAAAATGTTTAGATTGTCGTTGCACCAAATTACTAATGCATATGGGGATTTACCGGATTTGTTGTTTGTTATATCCGGCCCCATTTAAATGGTTTAAATGGTATAGTTTTGTTATGCTTCACCTCTTGCCATGTTAACCAACATTTAAATTTGTTGAGTACCTAACCGGGAGAGAACTAAATAATTAATGTGGTGTTCCGTCAATATGCAACTCGTTGCATATTGAGCTCCACTTAATTTGTAGGGTTGTTTGTGCTCTTTTGCCATGCCTCATTAAACCGGACATGCATCATACTTGGTTGTGCATCATGCCATGTTTATGTGTTGGTTGCTTACTATGTTGTGTGTTTCTTTTTGATGTTTGCTTCTTCGGGTTGGTTCCGGTAACGTCGCGTTGTGAGGAACCGTTCGACTACGTCCGTTTGTCTCCTTCATGGACTCGTTCTTCTTCCTTGCGGGATTTCAGGCAAGATGATCATACCCTCGAAATCACTACTATCTTTGCTTGCTTAGTTGCTCGCCCTTTTGCTATGCCTATGCTGCGATACCTACCACTTGCTTATCATGCCTCCTACTTTGTTGAACCAAGCCTCTAACCCACCTTGTCCTAGCAAACCGTTGTTTGGCTATGTTACCGCTTTGCTCAACCCCTCTTATAGCGTTATTAGTTGCAAGTGAAGATTGAAGTTTGTTCCTTGTTGGAACATGGAGATGTTGTTCCTTGTTGGAACATGTTTACTTGTTGGGATATCACAATATATCTTATTTAATTAATGCATCTATATACTTGGTAAAGGGTGGAAGGCTCGGCCTTATGCCTGGTGTTTTGTTCCACTCTTGCCGCCCTAGTTTCCGTCAAATCGGTGTTATGTTCCCGGATTTTGCGTTCCTTACGCGGTTGGGCTATTATGGGAACCCCTTGACAGTTCGCCTTAAGTAAAGCTCTTCCAGCAATGCCCAACATTGGTTTTACCATTCGCCACCTAGCCTTTTCTTTCCCTTGGGTTTTGCAGACTCAAGGATCATCTTTATTTTAACCCCCCTGGGCCAGTGCTCCTTTGAGTGTTGGCCCGAACTAAGCTGCCTGCGGGGCCACCTCGGGGAAACTTGAGGGTTGGTTTTACTCGTAGCTAGTCTCATCTGAGTGTGCCCTGAGAAAGAGATATGTGCAGCTCCTATCGGGATTTGTCAGCACATTCGGGCGGTGTTGCTGTTTTAGTTTTACCCTGTCGAAATGTCTTGTTGTAGCGGGATACCGAGTCTGATCAAAATGTCTCAGGTGGAGGTCTATTCCTTCGTTGACCGTGAGAGCTTGTGATGGGCTAAGTTGGGACACCCTGCAGGGATTTGAACTTTCGAGAGCCGTGTCCGCGATTATGGGCAGATGGGAATTTGTTAACGTCCGGTTGTAGAAAACCTGAAGTTGACCTTAATTAAAATGAATCAACTGCGTGTGTAACCGTGATGGTCTATTTCCGGCGGAGTCCGGGAAGTGAACACGGTTGTTGGAGGTATGCTTGACATAGGTTGCTATAGGATCACTTCTTGATCATAGTTCCTCGACCGTGCTTTGCCTTCTCTTCTCGCTCTCATTTGCGTATGTTAGCCACCATATCTGCTAGTCGCTTGCTGCAGCTCCACCTCATACTTTTACCTTACCCATAAGCTTAAATAGTCTTGATCGCTAGGGTGCGAGATTGCTGAGTCCCCGTGGCTCACAGATACTTCCAAAACCAGCTTGCAGGTGCCGATGAGTCCGTGCAGATGACGCAACCCAGCTCAGGAGGATCTCGATGAAGATATTGTCCCTTATGTTGTTTCGTTCTAGTTGATCAATAGTGGAGCCCAGTTGGGGTCGATCGGGGACCTTGTCGCATTTGGGGTTCGTCTTTTATTTTGGTTCCGTAGTCAGACCTTGATTGTATTTGGATGATGTAATGCTTTATTCATGTAATTGTGTGAAGTGGCGATTGTAAGCCAACTATGTATCTCTTTCCCTTATGTATTACATGGGTTGTGTGAAGATTACCTCACTTGCGACATTTCTTTCAATGCGGTTATGCCTCTAAGTCGTGCTTCGACACGTGGGAGATATAGCCGCATCGAGGGCGTTACAAGTTGGTAATCAGAGCCTTCCTCGACCTTAGAAGCCCCATTGCTTGATCGTTTTTAGCGGCCGAGTTGTGTCTAGAAAAATGTTTTGAGTCATTTAGGAATTATATATCGGAGAGTTTAGGAATTATTTTTACTCCTCAGTCCCTTCATCGCTCTGGTGAGGCATCCTGACGTAGAGTTTTGACTCTTCTCTTCCCAAATTTCACTAATTTTTTTTTAGGATCACGCGGGTATCTTGGAATCGTTCCGATGGTTTTATGATGAGAACATTGTCTTGGTGCCTCCTGTCAGGGGTTTTGTGGAAGTGTCCTGGGGAGTTGAGCTCTGAGGTGTTGTCGTCATAATTTTATCATTGCAGTTCTGGAATACCTGAGTTTAGTACACCGACATCGAAAATCTCTTTTATGCAGTTCGTTGGTGAGATAACCTCGATGCCACCCAGTACTGGGGCGGGAGTTTGGGAGTATCGCCATAACTTGTATAACAGATACTTTTCAAAGGTTGAGGTAGATGATTTCCGAAGGTTTCTTGGTTATGTGTTGAAGGATGGATACAGCTGGATGTAGGATTTGTTAGTTTGGGTGAGATATTATGCTTCCCCTGTATCCCCAACACCTGATTGCATAACTGGAAAATTTTGGGAGTTTCATAGGTGGGAAATCAAGTAGCTCTTAGGATATCTTTCCGACAGATGTATGATATGAAATTGGGGTTCGACGTCTAGTGGTCCGCCTATCCACGGTCGGTTTTACAGTGGTCTCGTTATGTCTTAAAGAGTCCTTGGCTATGCCGACTCGGGGACGCTTCGTATGTCATGTGCACTGCCTTGTACATGATGGTGCTGTACGATCGAGCCCGTGTAGGCCCCACCACGAAAACTTCGGACGAAATTTCGATCATATGTTTGTTCTAGCTTATTCTGCAAGCCAATCCTTTGTTTTGTTTTCAGTTGTGGTATGCGAGTTGCTTCGAAGTCAAATGTTGATTCCATACCTTCCCCAAAATGTGTCTCATACTCCGATGTGAATACTAATCCTTCTCAATCATCGAGTTTGTCATGTCAATCCTTTTTCACCGGTGTGTTTCTCTTCAAGTGAATCCGATCGTTTTCAACATCCGCAAGATCAATTCTAAGTTTCTCAACGGTGTTCGTTTCATCCATTCCAAATTGTCTTTGTTTTTCCCACCCTCCCACCCTTGTTTCTTCAAGGAACCAGATTTCTTATTCAAGTATCATTTTATTGTTGTGAAGCCTCTCCATTCCTTTTCCGTCAATATTCTTATCCGGCTATTCTCATGAAGATTCTAACGGAGCTTCAAGTTTGTCACTCTTCACTCGTTTTCTTCTCCGGTGGATTCAGTTCAAGCTTTTGGTGTTGATCATATCCTTTTCCTCATTTCAGAAGTTTTATCATACCGGTGCACCTCATAAAAATTCACTTCTCGCTATTCATTTGGTCGGGAGTGCTAAAGATATCTCGGAAGGCTCGTCTTTCCATTCAAGATCCGTTCAACCTATTTCGAGGTTGTTATCTCATTCAAGCCATTTGTTTTCAACCGGTGCAACCTCTCTTTTAAATCATTTCAACGGAGTTTCTTTGAGTGGGTCCTAACCCACAGGTCTTTTCCCAGGATCTTACCCGACTCTTCCTAATTTCCTGGAGTTATCCTAAATTCATTTCAAATTTGACGTAAGAATGAATTATCATCAGTCAAATGTATTTCTCCAAGATCTTTCAAATTCTTTTCATCGTTGGCTCAACCTCTTCGTTTTGATTCTTCCAGAGTGTCTAAATAATTATTGGTGGTGTTTCTTGTTGCCATTCTCATCATTTGAAGACTGAAGAAGAGTTTTACCTCCATATCTTATCCGTTCTCTCAGAGAATCGTGGTTCTAATTTGAGGTCATCCTCTCATAATTGTTTGATTGTGAGAATTCTTTTTATCCATCCGGAGCATTCAGGAGCCTTTTTCAGTTTGTTCATTTGGAGCCCATCATCGAAGATTTTTTCATTCTCAGTTTGCAGTTATCATTCTCCGATCTTACCGGTGCTTCGTTCAAGTGATCTTTAATCGGCTCGTGATCTCTTCGTTCTCATGTATCTAGATTGTCTCATGTATCTTCGTTCATTTCACTATTCTTCCCGGTGTTTCTTTATCTTCTCTTAATTCATTTTCAATTCGTACAGTGGTTCATTCAAGATTTTTTCTTCTTCTTTCTTATCATATCAATTCATTTGTTATTTCAATCCTACCGGTGGTTCGTTGAAGACCTTCTCAAGTTTTGATATATCTCTTTTAATCCTTTCTACGAGAATAAGTAGTATGCCAAACCCGTTGCTTGTCATCAATCTAAATTGGTGAAGGTTAAGCATAATGCAATTCTTATTCTTGTTTCATCCAAATGATTAATTCCCTATTCCGGAGGTTCATCAAAATTCTTGATCTCAATTGTTCATCTTATCTTTTTCCGGAGTTCCAAGTTTCCACTCTATCTCATCGGAAAGCTTCATCTAATCATTGCAAGGATTCTCCTTGTGGTTTCAGTTTCTCTGTCTTTTTATTCTTTTGTTACCGGAGTTCTTCATGAAGGTTCTACATGATGGTTCATCAAGGATTTAATTCATTCTCGAAGTGTTCATCGAGATTCTTTTCTAAGAGGCTCAAGCTTTCTTCATATTGTAATCCGGAGTGCAATTCTTTCTTCCGTATCATTGGAGGTGGTATTATGTCATTCTTGATATTTTGAATTCATGTTTCATGATTCACATTTTGTCATGAATGAGATATTTTAAATCCATCAATCTCGTCATTGGAATTGTCTTGGGTTATATTTCACCTAAAGCCTTCCCTAAGGATTGTTGTTATATCGTGCTCATAAATGACCCAAGTTCTTCAATTATCCTTCCGGTGATAAGCTTCTCGTCTCCTTGTTCATGCCAATCCAATTCTTCTTCCCGTGAGTGGCAGGTTGTCACCTCATAATGTTTGACTTGTATTCCATAAGACCATATCAAGATTACTCTTTTCGTTGTTGTTTTTTTCACAACAACTCCGTTCAACCCTTCTCCTAGAGATGCCTTTTCAGGCTCTTTTGTAGCGGAAGTTGGCATTGTCTTCTACATTCGTTTGTTTCAATTATCTATCCTCTATTCTTTTGTTCTGGAGGCATTGTGATGTTGCTTTCTTCAACCATCATCTCGTTTCATCAAAGATCATGTTCTTTTCATGCCTATCCATTTAACCGGAGTATTGTGTCCCTTTTCTCAAGAGCTTTCATTTTTATCAAGTGTTTCATCTCCTTTAAACCAGAGTACTGTCTGAGATCTTTCTTACCCCTTGTTCCATTCATTCAATAGTTCTGGAGGCAGTGTATTGTGATTTCATCAAGTATCTTCTCATCTTATCAAGTTCTTATGTAATTCCTTTTTCTTTTCAATCGGAGTGCTGCCCGAAGTTGTTCTCCTTTGTCCCTCTTTTTCTCACGGAGTGTTTTCAACTTCATTCATCTCCGTCGTATTCTTTTTCTCGAAATGGATTAACCTCTTCAAGGTTCTTTGTTTTCACTCTTTTGTCAAGAAGCAACTTAGTTTACCTCTTCTCTTTCTCTTCCGTTTTCCCTCCGGTGCCATTCTAGATCTCGGGACGAGATCCTCTCGTAGTGGTGGAGTATTGTAACGCCCCAGGATCGGAGCTTCAGTTGCCTTCCAGGGTTTCTGGGTTTTCGTCGTGTGTTTTGTTTGGTCCGCTGTTTTTCATCTTTGCATCATGTGCATTGCATCATGTCATCATGCAACCCGTTTTAAAAACTCAACTAAACAAATGGTATGGATCTTTGGTCCATTTAAACCGAGGGAATTCACATGTTGAGTTCTCTTTATAACATATCCTCTCGATATTAGGGAGCTATATTAAATATTTCATTTTCGGAATCACCCATAACACACGTGCAAAATATTTTCCATGTCTATTCCTCTTCGAGTTTGACCTTCAAACCCTGCCAATATATCTCATCTCTTTTATCGAGAATCCTCTAAAAATATCAGCCCATTTAGAGTCCTTTTGAATGGGTTTCAAGATTCAAACATGTTGAATTAAATTCAACATGTGCGAATCTTTTGTTCTCCAAAAACCCTCTTGCCATTTTATTTAAGTTCCTCACATTTTGTGAGTCCAGGAAATTTATCCGCATGTCCAACTTCTTCCCCAAACACCTCCTTTCTTTTTCTTCTCTTCTCTTCTTTGTTTTTTTTTCTGTTTTAGATATAAGTTTGAGAGAGAGAGAGTTGAGGCCCCAGTCCAGACCAGCTGGGCCTCCTCCGCGGCCCACCTAGGCCAGCCAGCCTCTTTTGCCCCTCCTTGGCCTGCACCCCTCTTAACCCTAGCCTCCTCCCGATCCCGTTGCTCTCTCCCTCGTTGCCCCCTCCAGCGCCGCCAGGGGCCTGATCCCCACTCTCCTTCTCGCTCCCACACGCATCGCTAGGGAGAGGCGCTCCCCAGCATGCGCGAGCCCGCGCCCGCCGCCCTCGACCCACCTCGCTGTCGCCATGCCAGGAGCCCTGCGCGCCCGACGCCGCCCCGTCTCCAAGTTCGCCGTCGCCAAGCTCCGTCCGTCTCCTCCGCCTGGTGCCTGCGCAGCCGCGCGTCAAGAGGCCGCCGCCCGCTCCTCCCTCGATCCTGCCGGAATAGAGCGCCGGCCTCGTCCCCTCCCTCAAGCACGTCGTCGCCTCCCACCTTCCTATCCTGTAGCGCGTCCCCGACCAACTAGGTCGAAGCCCCCGCTGCTGCGCCTGGGACAGGAGGTCCCCATGGAGGCCGCCCCATGCCTCGTCCTCTGCCATGGCTGTAGAGGCATGCCGTGAGTTGCCGCCATGCTGCGTCGCCGTCCGGACGCCGTCGTTGCCCGCTGCTGCTTCGTCCGACGACCCCTGCCTCCAGCCATCGCGCATCGCCTCTGCCTCTGCATCCGGTGGCCGTGGCGCCTTGCTGTGTCGCCAAGTCACGTCGTCGTGCCCCCGTCCAAACGCGTTTTAGCCCGAGGAGATGGCTGCGTCAACCTCTTGTTTGCCTCCGGTCGTCGTCGCCACCATGGCTTCCTGACCTCTTCACAGCCCGCATGCCGCATCTGCCTAGCGCCATTTCGACACCGTGGACACAACAACTGTGGGTGCCAAGTTCCCCTTCCGGAGTCATCAAGTGCATGAGGGCCCCGATCCCGAGAACGACTACTACACCGGAATGCCAAGTACATGGATACACCAAGTTCTTCTCCGATACGTGTACGACAAGTTGCGGGAGAATGACTTCATGGACCGACAAGTCACACGACGACCGTTGCCCGCCAAGTACCCCTTCGAAGCGTCAAGTTCCACTACCGTCACGAGTACCACTACCGTCGACCCTCGAAGACCCCATGGACGTCAAGTTCCGTCTCATGATCCCGAACCTCTACGAAAACGTTGTACGACTACTTCCGTGGCTGAGAAACCCGTGTACAACTACCGTCGCCGTGTACGACTACCTCCACGACGAACGTCTCGAGAACATCTACTTCCTCTACTTGGCACCGAACGAGAACCGTCCCGTTTGCACACTTCGAAGGTATAACCTGAGACGACGTCCGTGAAACGAATGCTTGCGATGTTTGATATGCTCATGTTCGAACCGTGGCCGAGTTGTCATTGCACGTTCCTCCTCGGTTGCCATGCCATCGACCCATGGGAAACCCGGTATCCGGGATCACCCCACCATCCTCGCATGATCCGTTCATCCACATTTTCTCTTGCACCGACATCTCAATGAGTTGTCGGATCACCCGGAATGTTGCCGTGGCACTATTTCCATTGTAGTTGCCGTGGCACCCTTTTTGTTCCGCCATGACGACCAAATGCTTCATAATGCTCTTATCAACATTTTCATAAAATTGCTTAAAAATTGCATATGTCATCCGCATCATGATAATAACAATTAAAATGTTTAGATTGTCGTTGCACCAAATTACTAATGCATATGGGGATTTACCGGATTTGTTGTTTGTTATATCCGGCCCCATTTAAATGGTTTAAATGGTATAGTTTTGTTATGCTTCACCTCTTGCCATGTTAACCAACATTTAAATTTGTTGTGTACCTAACTGGGAGAGAACTAAATAATGAATGTGGTGTTCCGCCAATATGCAACTCGTTGCATATTGAGCTGCACTTAATTTGTAGGGTTGTTTGTGCTCTTTTGCCATGCCTCATTAAACCGGACATGCATCATACTTGTTTGTGCATCATGCCATGTTTATGTGTTGGTTGTTTACTATGTTGTGTGTTTCTTTCCGGTGTTTGCTTCTTCGGGTTGGTTCCGGTAACGTCGCGTTGTGAGGAACCGTTCGACTACGTCCGTTTGTCTCCTTCATGGACTCGTTCTTCTTCCTTGCGGGATTTCAGGCAAGATGATCATACCCTCGAAATCACTACTATCTTTGCTTGCTTAGTTGCTCGCTCTTTTGCTATGCCTATGCTACGATACCTACCACTTGCTTATCATGCCTCCTACTTTGTTGAACCAAGCCTCTAACCTACCTTGTCCTAGCAAACCGTTGTTTGGCTATGTTACCGCTTTGCTCAGCCCCTCTTATAGCGTTGTTAGTTGTAGGTGAAGATTGAAGTTTGTTCCTTGTTGGAACATGGAGATGTTGTTCCTTGTTGGAACATGTTTACTTGTTGGGATATCACAATATATCTTATTTAATTAATGCATCTATATACTTGGTAAAGGGTGGAAGGCTCGGCCTTATGCCTGGTGTTTTGTTCCACTCTTGCTGCCTTAGTTTCCGTCATATCGGTGTTATGTTCCCGGATTTTGCGTTCCTTACGCGATTGGGCTATTATGGGAACCCCTTGACAGTTCGCCTTAAGTAAAGCTCTTCCAGCAATGCCCAACATTGGTTTTACCATTCGCCACCTAGCCTTTTCTTTCCCTTGGGTTCTGCAGACTCAAGGGTCATCTTTATTTTAACCCCCCCCGGGCCAGTGCTCCTCTGAGTGTTGGCCTGAACTGAGATGCCTACGGGGCCACCTCGGGGAAACTTGAGGGTTGGTTTTACTCGTAGCTAGTCTCATCTGAGTGTGCCCTAAGAAAGAGATATGTGCAGCCCCTATCGGGATTTGTCGGCACATTCAGGCGGTGTTGCTGGTTTAGTTTTACCCTGTCGAAATGTCTTGTTGTACCGGGATACCGAGTCTGATCGGAATGTCTCGGGTGGAGGTCTATTCCTTCGTTGACCGTGAGAGCTTGTGATGGGCTAAGTTGGGACACCCTGCAGGGATTTGAACTTTCGAAAGCCGTGCCCGCGGTTATGGGCAGATGGGAATTTGTTAATGTCCGGTTGTAGAAAACCTGAAGTTGACCTTAATTAAAATGAATCAACTACGTGTGTAACCGTGATGGTCTCTTTCCGGCGGAGTCCGGGAAGTGAACACGGTTGTTGGAGTTATGCTTGACGTAGGTTGCTATAGGATCACTTCTTGATCATAGTTTCTCGATCGTGCTTTGCCTTCTCTTCTCACTCTCATTTGCGTATGTTAGCCACCATATATGCTAGTCGCTTGTTGCAGCTCCACCTCATACTTTTACCTTACCCATAAGCTTAAATAGTCTTGATCGCGAGGGTGCGAGATTGCTGAGTCCCCGTGGCTCACAGGTACTTCCAAAACCAGCTTGCAGGTGTCGATGAGTCCGTGCAGATGACGCAACCCAGCTCAGGAGGAGCTCGATGAAGATATTGTCCCTTATGTTGTTTCGTTCTAGTTGATCAGTAGTGGAGACCAGTTGGGGTCGATCGGGGACCTTGTCGCATTTGGGGTTCTTCTTTTATTTTGGTTCCGTAGTCGGACCTTGATTGTATTTGGATGATGTAATGCGTTATTCATGTAATTATGTGAAGTGGCGATTGTAAGCCAACTATGTATCTCTTTCCCTTATGTATTACATGGGTTGTGTGAAGATTACCTCACTTGCGATATTGCTTTCAATGCGGTTGTGCCTCTAAGTCATGCTTCGACACGTGGGAGATATAGCCGCATCGAGGGTGTTACAGGGGTGCCCCTCCCCTGTATATAAAGGAGGGGAGGAGGGGCCGGCCGACCCTGATGGTGCGCCCCCAAGGGGGATTCCTACTCCTACTAGGAGTAGGTTCCCCCTTCCTAGTCCTAATAGGAGGGGGAAGGAAGGGTGTGGGAGTCCTGGATTAGGGGGTCTCCGGACAGCCGGACTATCTCCATTGGCCGGACTGTTAGACTATGAAGATACAGGATTGAATACTTCGTCTCGTGTCCGGATGGGACTCTACTTGGCGTGGACGACAAGCTAGGCAATAGGGATATGTGTATCTCCTCCTTTGTAACCGACCTTGTGTAACCCTAGCCCCTCCAGTGTCTATATAAACCGGAGGGTTTTAGTCCGTAGGACAACATACAATCATACCATAGGCTAGCTTCTAGGGTTTAGCCTCTCCGATCTCGTGGTAGATCTACTCTTGTACTACCCATATCATCAATATCAATCAAGCAGGACGTAGAGTTTTACCTCCATCAAGAGGGCCCGAACCTGGGTAAAACATGGTGTCCCCTGCCTCCTGTTACCATCCGCCTTAGACGCACAGTTCGGGACCCCTACCCGATATCCACCGGTTTTGACATCGACATTGGTGCTTTCATTGAGAGTTCCTCTGTGTCGTCGCCGTTAGGCTTGATGGCTCCTACTATCATCAATAGCGATGCAGTCCAGGGTGAGGCTTTTCTTCCTGGACAGATCTTCGTGTTCGGCAGCTTTGCACTGCGGGCCAATTCGCTTGGCCATCTGGAGCAGATTGAAAGTTACGCCCCTGGCCACCAGGTCAGGTATGGAAGCTTAAACTATGGCCGATATCCGTGGAGACTTGATCTTCAATGGATTCTAGCCTCTGCCTTGTGCGTCACGCGGTCACGATGAGTACGATTTAGCTCTACCATCGGACAATGTTCAGGAGATCGCACAGGCAGCCGCTCCGACCCTCAATTCGGAGCCAGTTGCACCTTCCGCGGACGGGTGGATGGACCCCGCCACGGAGGCCTTACCCTCAGCGGCGATCGAGCCAAACATTGACCTTACCTTGCACGAGAGCCATGTTGTTAAACTGCCGGATCCCTCTCCGGCCATGGACTCCGAACCGTCTGCGCCCGTTCCTATCGAATCCGATTGGGCGCCGGTCATGGAGTTTACCTCCGCGGATATTTTTTAGCACCCGCCCTTTGGTGACATACTGAACTCATTAAGGTCTCTCTCCTTGTCAGGAGGATCCTGGCCGAACTATGTCCGACAGGACTGGGATGCGGACAATGAAGAAATTCGCGGCCCACCCACCACCCACTTAGTAGCCACTGTCGATGACTTAACCGACATGCTCGACTTCGACTCCGAAGACATCGACGGTATGGACGACGATGCGGGAGACGAAGAGGAACCACTGCCCACAGGGCACCGGACAGCCACCTCAACATACGATATATACATGGTGGATACACCCAAAGAAGGCAATGACGACGAGATAGCGGAGGACGACCCCTCCAAGAAGCAACCCAAGCGCCGACATCAGCGGCGCCGCTCTAAGTCCCGCCAAAGAAAAAGTGGTGATACCGGCACAGGAGATAATAACACTCTGGATAGTGCCGAAGACAACAACAATCCCCTCCAGCAAGATTTATAGCAGGAGGATGGAGGAGCCAGCCCTCCTGAGAAAGCGGCAGATGGAGAGGCGGAGGGTGATAATTACATGCCCCCTCCGAAGACGAGGCAAGCCTCGGCGACGACGAATTCGCCGTGCCAGAGGATCCCATCGAACAAGAGCGCTTCAAACGCCGGCTTATAGCAACGGCAAATAGCCTTAAGAAAAAGCAGCAGCAGCTTCAAGCTGATCAAGATCTGCTAGCTGACAGATGGACTGAAGTCCTCGCGACCGAGGAATATAAACTCGAGCGCCCCTCCAAGAGTTACCCAAAATGCAGGCTGCTACCCCGACTGGAGGAAGAAGCGTATGACGCGGCTGATCGGCCACCTCGTGGCCGCAATAGAGAGGCATTCCAGCCAAAAGCTCAGCCTGCACCCCGACGCCATTCAAATAAAAAGGCATGGGGAGATACGCCAGACTTGCGAGACATATTGGAGGACAAAGCAAAGCATGCAAGATCGATCTACGGACCATGAGGGCGCGCCACTATGCGAGACGATAAACGTCACGCCGGATACAGTAAAAGTAAATTCGGCCGGGCCGAACACAGCGGGCAAGACCCATTCGAGCTGCGTCGCGATATAGCCCAATACAGAGGCGCCGCACACCCCTTATGCTTCACAGACGAAGTAATGGATCATCAAATCCCAGAAGGTTTCAAACCTATAAATATTGAATTATACGACGGCACAACAGATCCCGCGGTATGGATTGAGGATTTCCTCCTCCACATCCACATGGCCCGCGGTGATGACTTACACGCCAGCAAATACCTCCCACTAATGCTCAAGGGACCAGTGCGACATTGGCTTAACAGCTTGCCAGCAGAGTCCATTAGCTGTTGGAAAGATCTGGAAGCCGCATTCCTCGACAACTTTTAGGGCACTTATGTGCGGCCACCAGATGCCGATGACTTGAGCCACATAATTCAACAGCCAGAAGAATCGGCCAGGCAATTCTGGACTCGGTTCCTAACAAAGAAAAATCAAATCATCGACTGTCCGGATGCAGAGGCCATAGCGGCTTTCAAACACAACATCCGCGACGAATGGCTAGCCCGGCACCTTGGTCAGGAAAAGCCGAAATCTGTGGCAGCCCTCATGACACTCATGACCCGCTTTTGTGCGGGAGAAGACAGCTGGCTGGCTTGCAGTAATAACATATCAAAGAACCATGGTACTTCGGGTACCAAGGAAGACAATAGCAGGTCACGTCGCAACAAGCATAAGCGCCACATTAACAGCGATAATACCGAGGATACGACAGTCAATGCCGGATTCAAAGGCTCTAAACTCGGTCAGCAGAAAAAGCCATTCAAACAAAGTACGCCGGGTCCGTCTAGCTTGGACCGTATACTCGATCGCTCGTGTCAAATACACGGCACCCCAGAAAAGCCAGCCAATCACACCAACAGGGATTGTTGGGTCTTCAAGCAGGCCGTCAAGTTAATTGCCGAAAACAAGGACAAGGGGCCACATAGCGATGACGAGGAGGAGCCCCGGCAGCCACACATCGCAGGACAGAAGAGGTTTCCCCCAAAAGTGCGGACGGTGAACATGATATACGTAACCCACATCCCCAAGAGGGAGCGGAAGCGTGCGCTCAGGGACGTATATGCGTTGGAGCCAGTCGCCCCAAAGTTCAACCCATGGTCCTCCTATCCGATCACTTTCGATCGCAGGGACCATCCCACTAGTATCCATCATGGCAGATTCGCCGCACTGGTTCTGGACCCAATCATTGACGGATTTCACCTCACTCGAGTCCTTATGGATGGCGGCAGCAGCCTGAACCTGCTTTATCAGGACACAATGCGCAAAATGGTTATCGACCCCTCAAGGATCAAACCCACAAAAACGACCTTTAAGGGCGTCATTCCAGGCATAGAGGCCCATTGCATAGGCTCAATTACACTGGAAGTGGTCTTCGGATCCCCGGATAACTTTCGAAGCGAAGAGTTAATCTTCGATATAGTCCCGTTCCGCAGTGGTTATCATGCACTTCTCGGGCAAACCGCATTTGCGAGATTCAATGCGGTACCGCATTATGCATACCTCAAGCTCAAGATGCCAGGAGCTCGCGGGGTTATTACAGTCAATGGAAACACAGAGCGCTCTCACCGAACGGAGGAGCACACTGCGGCCCTCGCAGCAGAAGCGCAAAGCAGCCTCTCAAGGCAATCCACCAGTCCGGCGTTTCAAGACCCGGACACCTTCAAGCGCGTTCGGAGCAATCGACAACTAGACCGCCTGGCGCAATCTGAGCTCGCGTAGCAATGCGGCCCCCGCCCCAGCCCCAGCCAAACGGCGAAACTCGTGCCACACGTACATAATTACGCATTAAAAATACCATGGGCACAGGTGGGGAGGGGGACACAACTGCGGCACGCCCCAAGACGCATCTTAAACCGCACTAGGGGCTTCCCGTTTGGTTATTTTTCTCTTTTTCAGGACCTTAATCTCTGGAAACCCTGCCCGGCAGCACTATTGCCGAACACATGATGCAACAACCAAGGAGGCAGAAAGCTACGTCACACCACGGAATTCCCAGGTGGATTACAATAACGAGCGAAATATTTGATTTAATACTATTCCTCAGCTTGCCCTTGGAAGGGACATAGTCCTACTGTTTGCTTATCGCACCATCTGTATCATTCTGCTTTAAACGCACCTTTTTGAATAAACAATGCATAACATTACGACTATTATTGCATTCTTGTTATACATATATGTGTTCATTAATGATGCCTTGCAACCGTACACTTTGGTACGGCCAATACACCAGGGGCTTACATACCCCACAATATGGTGTGAAAAGTCCAAACACTTTCACAAGTGCGGCACCCCGAACTCATAGCATTATATGCATCAGCTCCGAATCATGTCTTTGATCAAATGTTGGGTTTGCCCGGCTCCTATGTTTTGGTACCTTACGTTCCGCTCTATCGGCTAAGGTAGCGCTAGGAGAACTACTGCGATTGTGCCCCGGTTCTGCTGGGCTAAGCACCTCAGTAGAGAAAGCTAAAACTGACTGTCATGATAAGGCGAGAGACTGGTCGCTGTTCGGCAAGGTTTTCGAGTCCCTAAAGACTTATGCCGCTTAGAGCGAGGGGACGGCCCTGTCCGGCTTAAAGGCGTGTATCACGCCCCGAATTCGGCCTTCCGAATACCAGGGGCTTCGCCGAAATTGAAAATTATAGAATTCTATGGCTAAGTGAGAGTGATAAAGCATTATTAGTACGGTTGCCTTGTTCGTTGTGCTGAGCACCTCCCTCGAAGGACCCAAACATGGGAACAAGAGTGCTTAGGTTTATCCCGAACACCCCAGCACTCGTGGCATGGGGGCAGAAGCGGAGGACTAGCCGTCTCTCAGATTGGATAAACAGCCAAACAGAAGGTAATATTTTAAATTCACACAAGCGTTGCATTGCGCATATGAAACAAGTTTTCATCATACAGGATCACACGAGCAAGTTTACTCAAATATTACATCCTTTGAACATTCGTCCGCTACAAGACGGGCACCCTTCAGGACACCCTCATAATAAATTTCAGGGGTGCGATGCTCCTTGCCTTGCGGCGGCCCTTCCTTGATCAGCTTCACGGCGTCTAGCTTGGCCCACTGCACCTTCACACGGGTGAAAGCCCGGCGTGCACCTTCGATGCAGATGGACCGCTTGACGACCTCCAGCCGTGGGCGGGCATCCACAATCTGCCTCACCAAGCCGAAGTAGCTATTCGGAAGGGCGTCGCCAGGCCACAGCCGGACTATAAGGCCCTTCATGGCCTGTTCGGCCGCCTTGTGCTGCTCGACCAGCTGCTTTAGCTAGTCACTTAGAGGCATCGGGTGTTCGGTCCCAGTATACTAAGACCAGAACAGATTCTCCGTTGAGCTTCCCTCCTCGGCCTGGTAAAACTGTGCGGCATCCGACACGCTGCGGGGAAAATCTGTGAATGCTCCTGGAGAGCTCCGAATTCGGGTAAGTAATCGGTAATTTACTTTTACATGCTTGCTCTGCATATAGAATGCCTTACCCGCCGCTATCTTCTTCATTGCGTCGATCTCCTGGAGGGCCTTTTGGGCTTCGGCCTTGGCACTTTTTCTGCTCCCGAGGGCCGCAGCAAGCTCAGAATCTCGCGTCTTTGAGTCAAGCTCCAACGCCTCGTGCTTAGTCATGAGAGCCTGGAGCTCTTGCTGCACCTCGCCCACCCGAGCCTCTTGCTTTTCTCGCTCGGTGCGCTCCTTGGCCGCTTTATCTTCTGCCTCGGACAACGCTTGCTTTAGGGTCGCCACTTCGGTCGTGGCCCCTAGCAAATTCATGATGATCCTGTCATTTTGCAATCGCACTCTTTTTATACATATCCACAGACTAGGTACTACTTACCTTTGTTCTCCTCGAGCTGCCTCTTGGCAAGGCCGAGCTCGTCCTGGGACCCTTTAAGGTCCTGCTTCAGTACGGTGACCTCCGCAGTTAGTGCGGCGGACGCCAGCAGCGAAGCCTGCATATGCATATTGACATGCTCATATTAGACTCCTGCGATATTGTTTGATCCTCTGTTCGGCTTTTCTTTGTGAACACCGAACAGAGCATCAGGGGCTACTATCTATGCTGTAATATTTTCCTATACTTTAAACACTTACCTCAAAGCCTGTTAGAAGGCTGGCACAGGCTTCAGTCAATTCGCTCTTGGCGGACTAAACCTTTTGTATCACCGCACTCATGATACTGCGGTGCTCCTCGTCGATGGAAGCGCTGCGAAGCACTTCCAGCAGATTGTCTGGCGCCTCTGGATGGATAGAAGTCACTGGTACAGGCGTCTCGCTCCTCTTAGAAGGAGGCCGCCTGCCCGAGTCCGAAACCACTGGAGGTTCCGGTGTGGTGTTCGGCTGAGGGCCAAACTCGGAGCTCTCAGGGGCCTTGTCCCCTCGGCTCCCGGAGTCCGGGAGGCCGCCTTGAGGCGCCTCCGGGACTGTCTCCCCTCGACCCGGTGCCTCGTGAGACAGCACCTCGGCGTCGTCTGTAGGATGAGGGGAGGTGGCGGTCGGGACTGGATCGCTATCCATATCCGACGAGCCCAGGGAGCCGTCCGGTGATACATCAATACGGGCTCGGGGCGGCCTGCATAATCATATTTCGGCATTAGGTGAAGCAGTGTGACAAAGGAATACTATGAGTTACTCTGGTATCCAAATACTTATGACTTCCCCAGGGGCTTGGCCCTGGGCAGCCACTCGTCTTCGCCATCGGCGGCGGTGGTAGAGCTGTCTGGAAGGAGAGTCCTCCCCTTCTTGGACCCTTCGGCCTCCCTAGTTGGGGCAGCCTTCCTTTTCTTTTCTCCCCCGTCTGGAGGGGGAGCATCTTCTTCTGCGTCCTCGTCTTCGGGGGAGGATTGCGCCATAGAGTCCTCGGACGGTGAGTCCGATGACGCCTGGCGTCGGGAACTCTTTCGGGTTCCCATGGCCTGCTTGGTCTTCTCCAGCACCGTATAAGGAGCCGGAGTCAGCATCTTCATCAGAAGAGCGTCTGCTGGGCCTTCGGGCAAAGGAGCCGGACAGTCAATCTGTCCGGCCGTCTCTTGCCAGTCCTGTCAAAGGTATGGGAGTTTAGATCCCGCATGGAATCAATCTATGAAAAATAAGTATCCTGCAAGAGGTAAAGCAGCTTACCGCACTAGCTTGGCGCTTCGCGCTGAATCCGCGATCCTCAGTAATGGGAGGGGGGGGGGACCTCGGCGCTCTTGAACAAAACCCTCCAGGCATCTTCGTGAGTTGTGTCGAAGAGCCTGTTCAGAGTTCGGTGCTGCGCCGGGTCGAACTCCCACAAGTTGAAGGCCCGTTGCTGGCACGGGAGGATCCGGCGGTGGAGCATGACCTGCACTACGTTGACAAGCTTGAGCTTCTTGTTCACCATGTTTTGAATACATGTTTGGAGTCCGGTCAGCTCTCCCAAACTACCCCAGGACAGGCCCTTCTCTTGCCAGGAGGTAAGCCGTGTGGGGAAGCCAGATCGGAACTCGGGGGCCACTGCCCATGTAGGGTCACGCGGCTCGGTGATGTAGAACCACCCCGATTGCCACCCCTTTATGGTCTCCACGAAGGAGCCCTCAAGTCATGTGACGTTGGGCATATTGCCCACCATGGCGCCTCCGCACTCCGCCTGGCGGCCGCTCACTACCTTCGGCTTGACATTGAAAGTCTTAAGCCATAATCCGAAGTGGGGCTTGATGCAGAGGAAAGCCTCGCACACGACTATAAACGTCAAGATGTTGAGGATGAAGTTCGGGGCCAGATCGTGGAAATCCAGGCTGTAGTAGAACATGAGCCCCCAAACAAATGGGTGGAGAGGAAATCCCAGTCCGTGAAGGAAATGGGTGAGGAACACTACCCTCTCATGGGGCCTGGGGGTGGGGATGAGCTGCCCCTCCTCTGGGAGCCGGTGCGCGATGTCGTCGGGCAAGTATCCGGCTCTCCTCAGCTTCTTGACGTGTCCCTCCGTGACAGAGGAGACCATCCACCTGCCTCCCGCTCCGGACATGGTTGGAGAAGGTCGAGGTGGGAAATGCGAACTTGGGCGCTGGAGCTCGAGTGTGCGAAGGTGGATGAGCAAAGGAGGAAGAAGGCGTGGATGAAAAGGTAAATCCTTATCCCTTTATATGGGCGGACGAAACTATGCGTCCCCACTAGCCTGGTAAAACTCGCTTCTCCCCCAAGCGCCGTAATCAATGGCACAGTTGGGTTACCCACACCCGTATTGATGAGAATCCCATGATAAGGGGACACGATCTCTGCTTTGACAAGACGTGTCAAAAAACTGCCTCGCGTTATGTGCGGGGCTAGTTAAAGGAAACGGTTCGAATAATCACCGGGCCGTGACATAATGTCGTGTTGCCAAAACAAGTCAGCAAATTTGATTTGTGGAAATATTATTCTCTCTACGGTGGTATGTGGAACTTATTTTGCAGGGTCAGACACTATCCTTATATTCAAATTCTTCCGTGTTATATTCGGAGGAGGAACCTGCCTTGCAATGCTGAAGACAATACTACGCACCGGACTCATTGTCATTGAAAGCCTGGTTCATGGGCTACTATGGGAGTCCTGGATTAGGGGGGTCGCCGGACAGCCGGACTATCTCCATTGGCCGAACTGTTAGACTATGAAGATACAGGATTGAAGACTTCGTCTCGTGTCCGGATGGGACTCTACTTGGCGTGGAAGGCAAGCTAGGCAATACGGATATGTGTATCTCCTCCTTTGTAGCCGACCTTGTGTAACCCTAGCCCCTCCGGTGTCTATATAAACCGGAGGGTTTTAGTCCATAGGACAACATACAATCATACCATAGGCTAGCTTCTAGGGTTTAGCCTCTCCGATCTCATGGTAGATCTACTCTTGTACTACCCATATCATCAATATTAATCAAGCAGGACGTAGGGTTTTACCTCCATCAAGAGGGCCCGAACTTGGGTAAAACATTGTGTCCCCTGCCTCCTGTTACCATCTGCCTTAGACGCACAGTTCGGGACCCCCTACCCGAGATCCGCCGGTTTTGACACCGACAAAGGGGAAGAGGAGAAGAAGGAAAGGGGGGGGGGGCTCCCAATTCGGATTGGGTTGGGGGGGGGGGCAACCCCACCTCTCCACCTCCTCTCTCTTCCACTAAAGCCCATGTAGGCCCATTAAGCCGCCCGAGGGTTCCGGTAACTCCCCGGTACTCCGGTATATGCCCGAACTCATCCGAAACCATTCCGCTGTCCAAACATAACCTTCCAATATATAGATCTTCATGTCTCCACCATTTTGAGACTCCTCATCATGTCCGTGATCACATCCGGGACTGCGAACTACCTTCGATACATCAAAACACATAAACTCATAATATCGATCGTCATCGAACGTTAAGCGTGCGGACCCTACGGGTTTGTGAACTATGTAGACATGACCGAGACTCATCTCCGGTCAATAACCAATAGCAGAACCTGGATGCTCATATTGGTTCCTACATATTCTACGAAGATCTTTATCGGTCAAACCGCATAACAACATACGTTGTTCCCTTTGTCATCGGTATGTTACTTGCCCGAGATTCGATCGTTGGTATCATCATGCCTAGTTCAATATCGTCACCAGCAAGTCTCTTTACTCGTTCCGTAATGCATCATCCCGCAACTAACTCATTAGTCACATTGCTTGCAAGGCTTATAGTGATGTGCATTACCGAGAGGGCCGAGAGATATCTCTCTGACAATCGGAGTGACAAATCCTAATCTCGATCTATGCCAACTCAACAAACACCATCGGAGACACCTGTAGAGCATCTTTATAATCACCCAGTTATATTCTGACATTTGATAGCACACTAACTGTTCCTCCGGTATTCGGGAGTTGCATAATCTCATAGTCATAGGAACATGTATAAGTCATGAAGAAAGCAATAACAATAAACTAAACGATCATAGTGTTAAGCTAGCGGATGGGTCTAGTCCATCACATCATTCTCTAATGATGTGATCCCGTTCATCAAATGACAACACATGTCCATGGCTAGGAAACTTAACCATCTTTGATTAACGAGCTAGTCAAGTGGAGGCATACTAGGGACACTCCATTTGTCTATGTATTCACACATGTACTATGTTTCCGGTTAATACAATTCTAGCATAATAATAAACATTTATCATGATATAAGGAAATATAAATAACAAATTTATTATTGCCTCTAGGGCATATTTCCTTCACTTGGCGGGGCGATCCACCCTTCGCATCCCCGGCAAGCCTGCCGGGGAAATCTTGAGACTTGTCTTCGGTGTGGCCTCGACCTGACCAGGCTCGCCTGGCCGACAAGGGAGGTTTTTACTTAGTGATATCTTGCTCTTCGGTCTTGTCTTGGTCTTCTTGATCCGCCCTCTGATTCCTTAAAGAGCTATCTCCTTAGCTTGGCCCCATCTTGGAAGCTCGGCGCTGTCGTGGTGGAGGCCTGCTGTCCATGCACAAGTCAGGGGAAACATACACCCCTGTTTGTGTACCCTGATAGCAATGAACCTGAATAATTGTTATCCAGTGCCTGTGTTTTGTATGAACATTATATTTGGATCTTGTTTAATGCTAGATGGTTACTCATTTGAATCAGAGAATAATGGTTGTTCTATTTATATGGGAATATCTTTTATGGGCATGCACCCATTGTGAGGGGTTTATTCTTGTTGAATCTCAATAGTGATGATACACATGTTCATAACATTGATGCCAAAAGATGTAGAGTTGATAATGATAGTACCACTTTCTTGTGGCACTACCGCTTAGGTCATATTGTTGTAAAGTGCATGAAGAAACTCCATGCTGATGGGATTTTGGAGTCACTTGATTTTGAATCAATTGACACATGTGAACCATGCCTCATGGGAAAGATGACTAAGACCCCATTCTTTGGAACAATGGAACGAGCGAGTGACTTGTTGGAAATCATACATACTGATGTGTGCGGTCCGATGAGCGTTGACGCGCGCAGTGGATATCATTACTTTCTCACCTTCACCAATGTTTTGAGTAGATATGGGTATATTTACTTAATGAGGCACAAGTCTAATGTGTTTGAAAAGTTCAAGCAATTTCAGAGTGAAGTTGAGAATCATCATAACAAGAAGATCAAATTCCTACGATTTGATCGAGCGGGAGAGTATACGAGTTATGAGTTTGGCAATCACTTAAAACAATGTGGAATTATTCCATAGTTGACACCACCTGGAACAACAACGTAATGGTGTGTCCGAACGTGTTAATCGTACCCTATTGGATATGGTGTGTTGTATGATGTCTCTTGCCGATCTGCACTATCATTTTGGGGTTATGCGTTAGAGACAACTGCATTCACTTAAAATAGGGCACCATCTAAGTCCGTAGAGATGCCAATGTATGAACTATGGTTTGGCAAGAAACCTAAGTTGTCATTTCTTAAGGTTTGGGGCTGTGATTCTTATGTCAAAAGGCTTCAGCCAGAAAATCTCGAACCCAAAGTAGACAAATGCGTATTCATAGGATACCCAAAAGAGATGGTTGGGTATACCTTCTATCTCAGATCTGAAGGCAAAGTGTTTGTCACTAAGAATGGGTCCTTTCTTGAGAAAGAGTTTCTCTCAAAAGAATTGAGTAGGAGGAAGATAGAACTTGCTGAGGTTGTTGAACCTTCACTTCAACCAGAGAGTAGCACAACACAGAAAGATGTTTCTGTGGCACCTACACTAGTTGAAGAGGAAGTTAATGATGATGCACATGAAGCTTCGGATCAAGTTACTATCAAACCTCGTAGGTCGACAAGGGTACATACAACTCCTGAGTGGTACAGTAACCCTGCCTTAGAGGTCATGTTGTTGGACAACGGTGAACCTACGAGATATGGAGAAGCAATGATGGGCCTGGATTCCGACAAATGGTTAGAGGCCATGAAATATGAGAAGGGATCCATGTATGAAAACAAAGTATGGACTTTGGAAGTATTACCTGAAGGGAAAAAGGCCATTCAGAATAAATCGATCTACAAGAAGAAGACGGATGCGGATGGTAATGTCACCGTCTATAAAGCTCGACTTGTGGCAAAGGGTTTTTTCACAAGTTCAAGGAGTTGACTACGATGAGACTTTCTCACCCGTAGCGATGCTTAAGTCTGTGAGAATCATGTAAGCAATAGCTACATTTTTCTATTATGAAATCTGGCATATGGATCTCAAAACAACGTTCCTTAATTGTTTCCTTAAGGAAGAGTTGTATATGATGCAACCGGAAGGTTTTGTCGATCCAGGGAATGCTGACAAAGTGTGCAAACTCCAGTGATCCATTTGTGGACTGGTGCAACCATCTCGAGTTGGAATCTTCACTTTGATGAGGTGATCAAAGCGTTTGGGTTTATACAAGTTCTCGGAGTGTCGTGGGAAATCACGGCCACCTATGGGACCATCGTCCCCTTGTGGTTCGGCAGGGGGGAAGAACACATTGCACACAGAGCGGAGAGTGCTGGGGAAGCACGACAACGATCATAGAGGCAGTTTTACCCAGGTTCAGGCCACCGCGAGGCGTAAAACCGTACTCCTGCTTTGGTGGATTGATGAGAGGACCGTGGTGTAGACGCGTCGCTCTAGACTGGCAGGGTTGCCTTGGGGCGAGAGCAGCTACACACGTATGAGTGTACAAGGATCCGAATCCTTTCTATAGTTGCCATGGCCCTCCTTTCATAGATCAAGGGTCACCACAATGGAAAATCAGTCATTGTGTACTGATTAGATAGCAAACAGTGCTATCATACTTAACTCTGCAGACAGGGCAGACCACATTAAATGCGCCGCTTAGTGTCACATCGTGGCGTGCCCGGCAAGGGCCACCTTCTCGTCTATCTACTCGACACGTCTCTAGACGGGTGTCATTTGGAGGTGATTTACTTTGGAAGTGGCTGCCATGTGTCAAATAACAACCACGTAGTCACTTGGGGGCTTGACACTGCACTGATCGATGACTTGCGTCGCTGTGAGGTGGAGCGGTGGAGCCTTGGCGGGGTAGTCCACCCTTGGCGTCCCCGGCAAGCTTGCCGGGGCGGGGTAACTTCGACCTTGCCCAGCTCGCCTACCTGGCAAGGGAGGTTTTTCCTTAGTGGTGTCTTGCTCCTTTGGCTTGACTTGGTCTCATCTTGGATGTTGCAACCTCGCTCTTGTGTCCGTGTACAGTCTGGGCAACACACCTAGGGTTTGTTGCACCGACCGGAGTCCCCGGGCCTAGGCTGAACGTGCTGCCGAGCGTTGTTGGGGTAGGCCCTGTCAAGTACACATGCGAGGATGCTACGACAGTTTGGCCTTTGAGGTCTTCCTTGCTTTTTCATTAATCTGAGCTTGGATTAGTTTCCGGTTTTCCTGCATGTCGCGCAAAATGTTATGGAGGGAATCCGAGCCACAATCCGTGGGTTGCCCATGTCCCACGATCACGGGCGATAACTGCCATTCCACTAGCTTCCCCGCTCCCTGGTACTTCCGCCACATGTATTGCATGCATTGCGTAGGGTTGGTGGCGGATGCGGAGGGCACAAGAATGATCGCCATGGCAGAAAACCAGGCGTCGTGAATTGACGTAGAGGGTCGTCTTTGATTCCCCGAGCCCGTGGTGGTGCGGGGGAGCCGGATTGGAGGAGGGGGGCGGCTGCTTCCAGGGTGAGGAATCAGCCCCTGCCCCTTTCCCCTATAAAAAGGGGGCAGGAGTGATGCATTTGTTCACGTGATCCGCCCCTCCCCTTCCTTTAGCATCCCTAGTTCACCATGGTGAGAGGGCAAGGGCGCGGTGGCGCCCCGGTGGTGGCGACGAGGGATTCTGCTCGACAATGCCTCCCGTCCCCTGTTGAAAATGCGGGGACAGGGTCCGCCGTGAGAGGAGGTTGGAGGGGGCGAGGTCGTGGTCGTTGTGGCGTTTGGGGCCGAGGAGGACAGGGTGGCACTCTTATTGCGCCCTTGCCAGCCGCGCCTCCTCCGATGGAAGGCCACGTTGAAGACCAACCTCTGGAATTCATCATTAGATTGTACAAGCCTCCGCGCGGCTGCCTCTGTCTCCCCACTCCATTCGCAAGGGTGATGGAGCTCGAGTGGCCGCGCGCACTGAAGCTGCACATGAGGGGCTGCTGTAATGGTAGCATGCAGGTGGATGTAGATTTCCCGCTCCTCAGTTCATGGTCTTCCGACGCGGCTGGAAGACTTTTTCTCATGCCCACAGCTTGTGAGAGGGGCACGTCCTCCATTTTAAATTAATTGATGCCAAGCTGCTCTCCGTCAAGGTCTTCGGGTGCTCGCTTAGGGTGCTGCGCAGAGAGCTCGATCGATGACGAAAGCTCCTCCTCGAGCGACAACGATGAGTAGGACAGTGATAGTGATGACGACAGCGGCGACAAGGAGGACGGCAGCTCCGACTCTGGCTGAACGTCAGCCACACCATCACCATCAGGCAGCGGCACTACCATCTTCACCTGCACCCCCTTCCCGGCAAGGCGATTTCCCGGGGAGTTGGGCGCAGAGGTGGGAATGGTGCTCCTCGCTCCTCCACCAGCCTTCCAGCTGGACCCCGGCGGGCTTCCTCGCGGGTTGCAGCTTTGTTTGCCCTGCCGTGTCTTGCTGGCCCTAGTGGCGGTGGTTAGGGGGACCCTTCCACCATCCTCTTCACCATCACCTTCGCCCGCGCCTTCCTAGCCTTGTTGGGCTCCCTTTCATGGGGCTGACAGGGCCAGGCTGGGCTTCTGCCCAGGCACCCCTTTTGCCCTCTTCACCTTCCACCGCAGTGCCTAGGAGGAGAGGGACAAGAAAGGGATTACGGGGCACTTATCCTTCTTAGTCTAAAATATGTAGGCGCTTGCCAAACTTTAGTCTAAATTGTGTAATCTTCTTTATCCATGTTTGCATTCTGTAAGATAAGTATTGCTTATTAGCATATTAATGAAAAAGATAGCTTTGCCGGGCACTTGTGCATGTATTATATCCACGCAGAGGTGAGATGCCTCTATGCATTCAAGTAAACAAGTTATCCCCGGTAGGCTATCCTACCGATACCATCAACTTGTTGCCACGGGGCTAAGCCTGCCAAGCACAAAATCTCAAAGAGGGACCAACCCTCCGCCAAACCCTTTTTGTCAAACGCCACTACAACCATCCTGATCGAAGCAACGTTCGAGTCAAAGGATGGGAGCACCTATGCTTCGAAGGTGGCGAGTTTTTCATATGCACAAGTTTCTCTTCACAGAACACGTATGGATAAGAGATAAAACTTATCTGTTTGGCTTGCCGGGGATCGCTATGTAGACTTGTCTTCTTTCTTTTCTCCGGGAGCAAATCCACGACAAGGATCCTGCAGCTTAGTGTAGATGAAAACAGTGCTACATGCGATCTTATCTACATGAATATGCTATGATCATGATATGCTTATACATGCATGCAACTTGTCGGGCGGCCCCAGCGCTTCATTTATTTCTGTGTTGCTCAGGGTCTGCGCCTGGCTTTGTACAAGGGGTTACATGCAACATCGGCAAGGCCTGTACAAAAGGGTGGCCGCCGGGTAGGGCCTGCTAGTCACGCCTTATGGGTAGAACTCATGGAGATGCTCAATGTTCCATGAGTTTTGCAACTGAATGGCATCTCCGGTCTCCAGACAGACTGCGCTAGGTCTGGTGACTCGTACTACCCGATAAGGGCCTTCCCACTTTGGCGTCTACTTGTTTGTACCCTTGGCGGAATAAACGCGCCTAAGGACAAGGTCGCCTTCTTCAAACTTCGGGCATGAACCTTGCGGCTGTGATAGCGAGAAGAGCTTGCTGGTAGCGTGCAGCAGGTATAGCAGCCCGGAGACTGTTCTCCTCAAGTAGCATAACATCATCACGTCGGTGCTGTTCTTGCGCTACTTCATCATAGGCAAGCACTCGAGGTGACCCGTATATGAGTTCCACGGGGATAACTGCTTCTTCCCCATAGAGTAGGGAGAAGGGAGTGTGCCCAGTAGCTCGATTTGGTGTCGTACGGAGGGACGAAAGAACCACCGGCAGCTCGTTGATCCATCGCATGCCGCACTTCTGCAGCTTATCAAATGTTCTTATCTTGAGGCCTCGCAGCACTTCAACGTTCGCCCTCTCAGCTTGCCCGTTGCTCATGGGATGGGCAACAGAGGCAAATGATATCTTGCTTCCAAGGGCATGAACGTATTGCATGAAGGCGTGCTCGTGAATTAGCTGCCATTGTCGGTGATGGTTTGGGCAGGAAGCCCGAAGTGGCACACCAATCCTTTCAAGAACTTGATAGCTGACTATGCGGTTACCTTCCTCACGGGCTCCACCTCTGGCAAGTTTGTGAACTTGTTGATAGTGACGAACAAGAACTCAAAGCCCCCGGGGAAGGGGCCCAAGATGTTAAGCCCCCAAACCGAGAAGGGCCATGATAACGGGATCGTCTGGAGAGCTTGGGCAGGCTGATGGATGTTCTTGGAGTGGAACTGGCAGGCTTCAAATTTGGTGACGAGCTTGATCACATCTTGTAGGGTCGTGGTCCAGTAGAATCCTTGCCGGAAGGCTTTTCCAACCAGGGCCCTCGATCCAATGTGTGAGCCGCACATACCCTTGTGTATCTCTGCCAACAGTTCCTTTCCTTCTTCCCAACAAATGCACTTCAATTTCACACCGTTGGGCCTTCTTCTGTATAGCGTTTCATCAATGAACTGATACATACTGGCCCTCCAGGCTACTCTTTCAGCTTCTTCTTGATCTTTAGGACATTCTCCTGTTTGGAGGAAATGAACTATATGCCGTGCCCAAGTTGGAGCTAGAGGCTCGACAACGAGGACCAGAGGCACCTCCTCATTCGTGGGAGCGCACTCCTCGACCGCAGGGACCGATGGTCTGGTGGGAGGGTGCAGCTCACTGATCGAAGGGGAGTTGTTGCTGGCAAGCTCTCTGCCAGGGGCTTCGGAAGGCTCTGCCGGGAGAGGCCTGCCAGAGTCCAGTTTCCTCCTCTTTTTGGCCATTGTTTCAGGGGACACAGAGGGCTGAGTCAGATGGAGAACAAAAGTCCTTGGTTCCACAGGGAGTTTTTACGTACTGCACTATGACAGATGATCAGCAATGCTGTTTTCCACACAGGGCACGTGCTCTGTTTGCAATCCGTTAAAGCGCTCCTCCAACTTTCTCACTTCCTCGACGTATGCCTCCATCAATGGGATTTGGTAGTCCTTGTTTACTTGCCTCACCACAAGTTGTGAATCTCCGCAGATGATCAGCTTCTTGATTCCGAATTCTGTTGCAATCCTGAGCCCGACAAGGAGCACTTCATACTCTGTAGTATTGTTGGTAGCCTTCTCCCAAGGGAAATGCATCTGGAGGACGTACTTAAGGTGCTCTCCAGTGGGAGCAATGAGAAGCATGCCAGCCCCTGCACCTTGTAGGGAGAAGGCACCATCAAAATACGTAATCCATTCTTGGGGGCGCTTCCTTGCCAGGGATGACTGTCTCCAACATTTCTTCATCAGGGGTTGGTGTCCATTCTGCGATAAACTCTACCAGTGCTCCGCTCTGAATAGTTGATGTGCTCTCAAACTTCAAACCAAAGCTGGATAACTTCAAGGCCCATTCCACTATTCTACCAGTGGCCTCGACGTTTCTGAGTATGCGTTGCAAAGGGAAGCGGGTGACAACCGTGATGTCGTGGGCTTGGAAGTAGTGGTGCAGCTTCCTTGAGGCCATGATGAGGCCAAAAATCAACTTTTGCACACCAGAGTACCTTGACCTAGCCCCTGCAACAGAGAGCTGACGAAGTACACTGGGTGCTGCATCACCTTCTTCCTTGGTGCGACCTTGGAACTGTCTTCGCTGCATTGCTCTACTTTGTCTTGAACTTCATCTGACCTTGCCGGGACGGGTTCACTTTCCTTTCCAGAGGGGACAGTGACTATGGCTGCCGCTTCATTCACTCCCCACTGCGCCACAGTGCTGCACTAACCACTTGATTAGTTGCCGCTAAGTATAGCAGCAACGTCTCTTGTGGTTTGGGAGCGACCAAGGTGGGCATAGAGGAAAGATAGGTCTTCAAATCTTGTGGCACAACGTCTGCCTCCGGGGTCCTCACCACGGGTCCCGCCTTCTTCAATTTTTTCAAGAATGGCAAGGCGCACTCGGCAGACTTGGAAATGAACCTGCTTAGTGCGGCAACACATCCAGTCAAATGCCTCACGTCCTTAACCGTTTCGGGTGCTTGAATCTGCTCGATAGCCTTGATCTTGTCGGGGTTGGTTTCTATCCCTTGATGGGACACGAAAAAGCCAAGCAGCTTGCCGGAAGGAACACCAAACACACACTTCTCTGGGTTCAGCTTCAAGTTGATCCTGCGCAGATTAGCAAAGGTCTCTTCCAAATCCTGAATGAGAGTCATTTTGTCCTTAGTTTTGACCACTATATCATCCATGTAAGCTTCAATGTTTCTGTGCAGCTGGGACTCAAAGTCAATCTGTACTGCTCTTGCAAAAGTGGATCTAGTGCTCCTCAACCTAAAGGGCATCTGTACAAAGCAGTACGTGCCACACGGGGTTATGAACGCGGTCTTCCCGTCGTCTTCCTTGGACATGAAGACCTGGTGGTACCCATAGTAGCAAGGGGAATGCGTCCTTCAGGCATGCCTTGTTTAGATATGTGAAATCTATGCAAAGCCTCCATTTCCCACTCGCCTTGCGCACCACCATTGGATTTTCCAGTCATGTTGGATGCAACACTCCTCTGACCAAACCAGCCACTTCACGTTTCTTGATCTCTTCAGCAATAAACTACTGCCGCTCCAAAGCTTGCTTCCGGACCTTCTGCTTGACGGGCCGAGCATGTGGGCATACAACAAGATGGTGCTCGATTACCTCCCTGGGAACACGGGGGATGTGAGATGGTTGACATGCAAACACATTGACATTCGCCTATAGGAAGGCAACGAGCGCGCTTTCCTATTTGTCGTCGGGGGTGGCACATATAGTGAAGGTACCATCAGCGCGAGCCAGCCCTGCGGGGGCCTTCTTCATAGTAGGTGCAGCAGCTTTGGATCTCTTGCTATTGGAACTCTCCCGCAAATCATCAACAGGCGCAACGCACTCCGAAGGGGTGCGCTTCCCGGATTCCTCACAGGAGCCCCTATTAGCTTTCTCCTTTCTCTTTCTTTCCTAGGCAGGAGTAGTAGCTTACAAATCAAAGAGGCCCTAGCTTTTTTTATAAAAACTAATTGATTTTGAATGAGTTGAACTATAAGAATTAAATGAACGTCTACATCAGGCATATATGACTCAAAGCTTACATGCTATAGTGTGGTATTTATTCATAATTTGGTTGCCACAGTGTCCCTCTTACAGTTCATGAAGCCACATGGCACATGTGGAGGCATTGTTGCGACCTCCTTGTGTTGGTTGATCACAGTGACGTGCTGCTGGTTCCAGAAGAATGTACTCATACTCTCTGAGGCACACTGGCGGTACATGCATGAAGTGAAGATGCGCATGCATGCCACGCATGCACTCATTCCCTCGCATGCACACGCGGGTACACGGGGGGACGCATTTTTGTACGAAGATCTAGCCCATGTGATACTTTGACGCGTGTAAAGTCCTTCACTTCATTGATGGTCAATTAATACAACACATGCAAATTGAGTGGACGTGAGGGAGGAAGAAAGACATTACTACTCCACTGCATGCATGCGAGTAGTTAAATCATGTGTTCTACTTCCATTGGCCTCCTTCATATTTTATGCCAATTTTTGACCATATTTTAAGTAACATAATATTTATGCATGTCATAAAAAGTGGCACAAAAAAGGGGGCCAATAAACTAGGACGCACGGAGCATGATCAATTTTTGCCAGGGCTACTGTTGGTGGCCTTTGTATTTAAATATGGATGGAGTGGAGTACTTACTATCTTTATCTCAGTCTCGTAGGGCTCTCCCAGCGCCTAGGCTCGCCTCCCCGCCTCGCCCACTGGATCCCGCCATGGAGGATCCCTTAGATCCCACGATCATGCGGGCTGCCCTCTCGCTGCGGCCCGCAGCACTGCTTCCTTTGAGCGAAACCCACATGTGTTTTAGAGGGGATCCATTGCTCTGGAATCACAGATCGGTGGCGCCGAAGGACATGCCAGGGCTGCGTTTCAGGTGGTGGGCAGCAAGGGCAAGTCGGATCGAGGAAGCGTCACATTGATTGGAGAGAAGTTCCAAGGAGCTGCGCCTAGTGCTGCACAAGGCGGAGGCACAAGTCGATCTCATGGAAGAGATGCAGAGGGATGTCAGCATCTGGCAGAGTCGCGTTGATTTCTAGCTAGGGCTAATGGCAGAGATCATATTCACTGAGTCGACTTCGGAGGAAAGAACACGCATGCCTGCACAATGGCATGAGCAGCTGATGCAACTGTTCAAATGGGCGGTAGGAGAAGACAAATCCCGGGACCAGTTGCGGCAGCGCCACTGGGCATGCATCGTAGGCGAGGTGAGCTGCCCTCCTTCCCCGCCAGCGATGTAGTGACCTAGTCGGTTGCTGCTGTAGTGAACTTGCAACGCCATGTCGGTTTGAAACCTTGACAATCACTCCATCTATATGTATTGTATTCCTGTGAAAATACTTGGTCGTTTGGAAAAAGATGGTAATTGATTTATCACTAGTTTTAGAATGCTTGGTCGTGACAATCAACCGAAGCAACAACCAGAAGTCTCCATCGCATAATACTTTACGGTCGGTCGCACCAACAGACAGTCGGTTGGACCCGTGTCTCACCGAAGGGACACAGATCGGCTTGGTCTGACATGTACGAACAGTTACATCACTGACTTGTGCGACCACATTTGAGCAGTGTAGTACTCCCTCTATCTCAGTTTACAAGTCTTGCACGTGTACCTAGCTCGTTAATTTGACCAACTTAATAACATACATACATTATAAAAAATCATTAGAAACTTCAAATATTCAGAGTATTTTTTATGTTAAACAATTTATTTTATATAAGTTACATTGACGACCTAGATACACGTGCAAGCCTTGTAAACTGGAGATGGAGGGAGTACTTGAAATTTATGTTCCACTAAACTCATCAGGAGCCGTTTCGGGCCTCGAAACCAAAACCATCAATTAATCTTTAGCTTGTTCCCATCACATTCCAAAATTGCATACAAATGCTCCCACCCTGTTTCTTGTTTCTAAACACATCAACCAATAAGACATGTGGGGTGTGCATGTTTTCAATGACTCAAGACTACCAAACACGACATGCAATGGTTAGTTCATTGCATGCAATGCTATTAATTAGCAAATAAACATTAAGTTCTCTCATTCTCCCCTCCTTCTTGGTCACGGCGCACAACCTAAGATGACTTATTCACCTAGACGGAGGGAGTAGTATAATTAAGTGCAAACCTGCTCACACCTAGTACGTGTCAAACCTGAATGTGTTCCCACTATGTATGTTTTAGTACTAGTGCTAGTACTAGGTTATAAAGGGGGAACTAGTACCAAGCCGAAAATCAATCTACCTCTTCCTCCTCATAAGTCTTTCTTGTTCGTACATCCTTGCCATGGCCAGTGTGCAGAGCTCTAGGTTGAGAACTATCATGTAACGCCCACAATGAGGCTATATCTCCCACGTGTCGGGGCACGACTTAGAGGCATAGCCGCATGGTATTTTAGTCGCAAGTGGGGTAATCATCAGACAATCCCATGTACTAAATAAGAAAGGATAAAGAGTTGGCTTACAATCGCCACTTCACACAAATACAAGTTATACATACATCATCCAGAATACAATCAAGGTCCGACTACGGAACTAAAGTAAAAGAAGACAACCCCAAATGCTAGATCCCGATCGTCCCAACTGGGCTCCACTACTAATCAACCGGAAGAGACACAAAACAACAATCAAGAACTTCATCGAGCTCCCGCTTGAGCTCGGTTGCATCACCTGCACTAGTATCATCGGCACCTGCAACTGTTTGGAAGTATCTGTGAGTCACGAGGACTCAACAATCTCACACCCGCGAGATCAAGACTATTTAAGCTTATGGGTAGGAAAGGGGTAATGAGGTGGAGCTGCAGCAAGCACTAAGCAAATATGGTGGCTAACATACGCAAATAAGAGCGAGAAGAGAAGCAACACAACGATCGTGAAGCTAGAAGTGATCCTAAAACTACTTACGTTCAAACATAACACAAGAACCGTGCTCACTTCCCGGACTCCACCGAAAAGAGACCATAATGGCTACACACACGGTTGATGCATTTTAATTAAGTCAAGTGTCAAGTTCTCTACAACCGGACATTAACAAATTACCATCTGCCACATAACCGCGGGCACGGCTTTTGAAAGTTCAAACCCTGCAGGGGTGTCCCAACTTAGCCCATCACAAGCTCTCACAGTCAACGAAGGATATTCCTTCTCCTCGGAAGACCCGATCAGTCTCGGAATCCCGGTTACAAGACATTTTGACAATGGTAAAACAATACCAGCAAAGCTACCCGATGTGCCGACAATCCCGATAGGAGTCGCACATATCTCATTCTCAGGGCAACACCGGATGAGACAAGCTACGAGTAAAACCAGCCCTCGAGTTTCCGCGAGGTGGCCCCGCAAGCGGCTCGGTTCGGACCAACACTTAGAGAAGCACTGGCTCGCGGGGGGGGGGGGGGGGGGGTTAAAATAAAGATGATCCTCGGGTTAATTACTCCCAAGGGAAAGGTAATAGGTTGCTAGGCAAATGTAAAACCAAGGTTGGGCCTTGCTGGAGGAGTTTTATTCAAAGCGAACTGTCAAGGGGTTCCCATAACACCCAACCGCGTAAGGAACGCAAAATCAAGGAACATAACACTGGTATGACGGAAACTAGGGTGGCAAGAGTGGAACAAAACACCAGGCATAAGGCCGAGCCTTCCACCCTTTACCAAGTATATAGATGCATTACTTAAAATCAGAGATATTGTGATATCCCAACATATCCATGCCCCAACATGGAACAAACTTCAACTTCACCTGCAACTAACAATGCTATAAGAGGGGCTGAGCAAAAGCAGTAACATAGCCAAACAACGGTTTGCAAGGAAAGGTGGGTTAGAGGCTTGACATGGCAACATGGGGGGCATGATATAACAAGTGGTAGGTAGCACGACATAGCGGTAGAACAAACAACTAGCAAGCAAAGATAGAAGTGATTTTGAGGGTATGGTCATCGTGCCTGAAATCCCGCACGGAAGAAGAACAAGTCCATGAAGAAGACAAACGGACGAAGTCGAACGAATCCTCACAAACACGACATTATCGGAACTAACCCGAAGAAGCAACACCGGAAAGAAGCAAACAACATAGTAAACAACCATCACATAAGCATGGCATGATGCACAACCAAGTATGATGCATGTCCGGTTTAATGAGGCATGGCATGACAAAGTGCACAAACAATACTACAAATTAAGTGGAGCTCAATATGCAACGAGTTGCATATTGACGAAACACCACATTTCATTATTTAGTTCGATCTCTTTTATGTACCCAACAATATTAAATGTTATTAAACATGGCAAGGGGTGAAGCATATGAAAACTACCTATCTAGGCAAGTTTAAATGAGGCCGGAAATAACAAACACAATTCCGGAAAATCCTCATGTGCATAATATGAATTTGGTACTGTTCTACTTTAAACCATATTTTAGAGTTGTTAAACATGCAAGATGAGTGCACCATGTTAAACTAGGCATTTTTCTACCCCATTTACATATAAAGATTATTTAAAATGGAGCTACGGTTATTTAGTTATGAATTAAATCATTTTAACATGGCATTTGAGAAAATTTAAGCAAACAACATTTCAAACATTTAAACATGCCTGAAAGTTGGATATTAAGAAACTAGACAAAATTCTAAGCATTTTACATATTAAGTTTGTTCAATTTGGATGCACGGTTTGTGAGTTATCATATGCATTAACTCTAGGGACTTTTCTACAAAACAGCCGTCCTCTGGAATAATAGACAAAATGCAGCATAGAAAAAAAACACCGTGGGCCAAAACAGGAACAGAGCAGTGGGTGATGGGGCGCTCACCATGGGCCTAGGCCCAGTCAGTGGAGCGGAAGCAGTAGGCCAGAGCGGGCGAGCTGGCGGTTGGGCCTCGGGGAAGCAGGCCGCGGGGCCACGTGGCGCGATGGGCCGAGGCCCATGCGTGGGAGGCGTGCGTGCCTCTCGTGCTCGTGGGAGAGGCAGGAGGCGGCGACGGTGAAGATCGACGACGGGACGACGCTCCGGCGCGGCGGCACAGCGGGCTCTGGCCGAAACGGACGCGGGGGCGGCGGATCCGGACGTCTCCGGGCCGGATCTGGCCGGACTTAGGCGAGGTCGGTGTCGAGGAAGCCATGGCGATGGCGGCCGGCAGGGCGAGGACGGGGTCAGCGGCAAGCTCACGGGGTCAACCTGACGCATCCGGGCGTGGGATTCATGCTGCGGCGGAAGGAGGCAAGCGCGAGATGGCGGTGGTGGTCACCGGCGATGGCGCGTCGAGGCGGCGAGGTCCGGTGCGGCGACGCTGGGAGCGGTGGTGGGGCAGATCAAGAGGAGCGGCAGCGAGTGGTGCGCTCGGGCCTGGTTCGGCCTGCGGTGGGCCATGGATGGGCCTCGCGACGGAGTGGGGAGCCTGGGGCCACGTGGCCGGCTTCGATTGGCCGCGGGAGCTGCTGGAGCGGCGGCTGGCCACTAGCGGCACGCCAAGTGGCGGCGAGGGGGTTGGCCGGGCACGAAAATGGAGGTGGCGGCTGGAAGGTGGAGGTGGCGGCTGCGGGTTGGGGGCGCGGAAAACAAGGAGGGGAGGAAGGAATGTCCATAATTGGAAGGGGGTCTCCTTTTATAGGGAGGGTTAGGGTTTGGGGGATTTGTGGGGTTTCCGGACCCTCCGTTGATGATCCGACGGCTTCGGCGAGAGGGTGGAGTTTCGGACGCGCGAGAGGGGTCTATGCACTGTGCAAAGAGGGGTAGGCGAACGAGGTCAAGTGTGTGGATGGGCTGAGAAGAGAGAGAAGGAATTGCAGCCCGGCAAGATTTCCGGAGACCGGAAAAGTCCGACGCATGACCAACTATAATGCCGCTAGAAGTTTAACGGTTGGGCTATCAAACAAGCTCATAATGCGATGAAACATGGCAGGCGGTCTACCTACAACATAACAGGACCGGATGCCAACTCTCATCCCATTCCGAGAACATTTTCCAACCACTTATAAAATAATATTTCGGGCGTGCCGCGGGCATGTGCAAGTGTGTCTGGGCTAAGAACGGACAACGGACAGAACTGGGGGAACCCGGACGGATGCAAGTTTTGAAAACATGATGATGCAATGCACATGATGACATGGCAAGAAGCAACACGCAAGCAAAAGACAAGGCAACAACAACGAATAACTGGAAGACACCTGGCGCATCGGTCTCGGGGCGTTACAATACTCCTGCACTACAAGAGGATCACGTCCCGAGATCTAGGCTAGCACCGGAGAGAAACAGAAGAGGAAGAGAAGAGGTAAAACTAAGTTGCTTCCTTGACAAATGAGTGAAACCAAAGAACCTTGCGAGGTTGAAAAATTTGAAAGAAAGAAATAATACAACGAAGATGAACAAAGTTGAAAACACTCCGTTAGAAAAGAGGAACAAAGAACATTACTAGAACCTTGTAGGTTGAAATACATAAGAAAAGGGTTGCAATGGACAAGAAGTAGATGCCAGCATGATAACCCACAAGTATAGGGGATCGCGACAGTTTTCGAGGGTAGAGTATTCAACCCAAATTTATTGATTCGACACAAGGGGAGCCAAAGAATATTGTCAAGTATTAGCAGCTGAGTTGTCAATTCAACCACACCTAGAAACTTAATATCTATAGCAAATTGTTTAGTAGCAAAGTAATATGATAGTAGTGGTAACGGTAGCAAAAGGTAACAGTAGCAAAATTAATGTTTTTTTTATTTTGTAATGATGATAGCAATAGCAACGGAAAAGTAAATAAGCGAAGAACAATATATGGAAAGCTCGTAGGCAATGGATCAGTGATGAAGAATTATGCCGGATGCGGTTCATCATGTAACAATCACAAAATAGGGTGACACAGAACTAGCTCCAATTCATCAATGTAATGTAGGCATGTATTCCGAATATAGTCATACGTGCTTATGGAAAAGAACTTGCATGACATCTTTTGTCCTACCCTCCCGTAGTAGCGGGGTCCTAGTGGAAACTAAGGGATATTAGGCCTCCTTTTAATAGAGTACCGGACCAAAGCATTAACACATAGTGAATACATGAACTCCTCAAACTACGGTCATCACCGGTAAGTATCCCGATTATTTTCACTTCGGGGTTAACGGATCATAACACATAATAGGTGACTATAGACTTGCAAGATAGGATCAAGAACTCTCATATATTGGTGAAAACATAATAGGTTCAGATCTCAAATCATGGCACTCGGGCCCTAGTGACAAGCATTAAGCATAGCAAAGTCATAGCAACATCAATCTCAGAACATAGTGGATACTCGGGATCAAACCCTAACAAAACTAACTCGATTACATGATAGATCCCATCCAACGCATCACCATCCAGCATGCCTACGATGGAATTACTCACGCACGGCAGTGAGCATCATGAAATTGGTGATGGAGGATGGTTGATGATGACGATGGCGATGGATTCCCCTCTTCGGAGCCCCGAACAGACTCCAGATCAGCCCTCCCAAGAGGTTTTAGGGCTTGGCGGCGGCTCCGTATCATAAAATGCGATGATTTCTTCTCTTTGATTTTTTTTCTTCCCGAAACCAAATATATAGAGTTGGGGTTGAGGTCGGAGGAGCTCCAGGGGGCCCACGAGGTAGGGGGCGCGCCCTAGGGGGGCAGGCATGCCCCCACCCTCATGGACATGTGGTGCCCCCCTGGTCTTCATCTTTTGTAGGAATTTTTTATTATTTCCGAAAAGATGTTCCGTGAAGTTTTAGGTCATTCCAAGAACTTTTGTTTCTGCACATAAATAAGACCATGGTAATTCTGCTGAAAACAACGTCGATCTGGGTTAGTTCCATTCAAATCATGAAAGTTAGAGTCCAAAACAAGGGCAAAAGTGTTTGGAAAAGTATATACGACGGAGATGTATCAACTCCCCAAGCTTAAACCTTTGCTTGTCCTCAAGCAATTCAGTTGATAAACTGAAAGTGATAAAGAAAAACTTTTACAAACTCTTTTTGCTCTTGTTGTTGTAAATATGTAAAGCCATCATTCAAGTTTTCAGCAAAGGTTATGACTAACCACATTCACAATAATGCTTAGGTCTCAAGTTTACTCATATCAATGGCATAATCAACTAGCGAGCAATAATAATAAATCTCGGATGACAACACTTTCTCAAAACAATCATAATATGATATAACAAGATGGTATCTCGCTAGCCCTTTCTGAGACTGCAAAACATAAATGCAGAGCACCTTTAAAGATCAAGGACTGACTAGACATTGTAATTCATGGTAAAAGAGATCCAGTCAAGTCATACTCAATGTAAACTAATAGTAATGAATGCAAATGACAGCGGTGCTCTCCAACTGGTGCTTTTTAATAAGAGGATGATGACTCATCATAAAAGTAAATAGATAAGCCCTTCGCAGAGGGAAGCAGGGATTTGTAGAGGTGCCAGAGCTCGGTTTTGAAATAGAGATGAATAATATTTTGAGCGGTATACTTTCATTGTCAACATAACAAACAAGAGATGGCAATATCTTCCATTCTACACACATTATAGGCGGTTCCCAAACAGACTGGTAAAGTTTATACTCCCCCTCCACCAACAAGCATCAATCCATGGCTTGCTCGAAACAATGAGTGCCTCCAACTAACAACAGTCCCAGGGGGAGTTTTGTTTGCAATTATTTTGATTTAGTTTGCATAAAGCATGGGACTGGGCATCCCGGTGACCCGCCATTTTTCTCGTGAGTGAGGAGCGGAGTCCACTCCTCTTGAGAATAACCCGCCTAACATGGAAGATGCAAACAACCCTAGTTGATACATGAGCTATTCGAGCATACAAAACAGGATATTTATTTGAAGGTTTAGAGTTTGGCACATACAAATTTAATTGGAACGGCAGGTAGATACCGTGTATAGGTAGGTATGGTGGACTCATATGGAATAACTTTGGGGTTTATGGAGTTGGATGCACAAGCAGTATTCTCGCTTAGTACAGGTGAAGGCTAGCAAAAGACTAGGAGGCGACCAACTAGAGAGCGACAACAGTCATGAACATGCATTAAAATTAATCAACACCGAATGCAAGCATGAGTAGGATATAATCCACCATGAACATAAATATCGTGAAGGCTATGTTGATTTTGTTTCAACTACATGCATGAACATGCGCCAAGTCAAGTCACTTAAATCATTCAGAGGAGGATACCACCCTATCATACCACATCATAACCATTTTAATAGCATGTTGGCATCAAGGTAGCTATGCTCCCCGACAACGGCGCCAGAAAATAGTCTTGATAACCCACAAGTATAGGGGATCGCAACAGTTTTCGAGGGTAGAGTATTCAACCCAAATTTATTGATTCGACACAAGGGGAGCCAAAGAATATTCTCAAGTATTAGCAGCTGAGTTGTCAATTCAACCACACCTGGAAACTTAATATCTGCAACAAAGTGTTTAGTAGCAAAGTAATATGATAGTAGTGGTAACAGTAGCAAAAGTAATGTTTTTGGTATTTTGTAGTGATGATAGCAATAGCAACGGAAAAGTAAATAAGCGAAGAATAATATATGGAAAGCTCATAGGCAATGGATCAGTGATGGAGAATTATGCCGGATGCGGTTCATCATGTAACAATCACAACATAGGGTGACACAGAACTAGCTCCAATTCATCAATGTAATGTAGGCATGTATTCCAAATATAGTCATACGTGCTTATGGAAACAAACTTGCATGACATCTTTTGTCCTACCCTCCCGTGGCAGCGGGGTCCTAGCGGAAACTAAGGGATATTAAGGCATCCTTTTAATAGAGTACCGGACCAAAGCACTAACACATAGTGAATACATGAACTCCTCAAACTACGGTCATCACCGGTAAGTATCCCGATTATTGTCACTTCGGGGTTAACGGATCATAACACATAATAGGTCACTATAGACTTGCAAGATAGGATCAAGAACTCGCATATATTGGTGAAAACATAATAGGTTCAGATCTGAAATCATGGCACTCGGGCCCTAGTGACGAGCATTAAGCATAGCAAAGTCATAGCAACATCAATCTCAGAACATAGTGGATACTAGGGATCAAACCCTAACAAAACTAACTCGATTACATGATAGATCCCATCCTACCCATCACCGTCTAGCAAGCCTACGATCGAATTACTCACGCATGGCGGTGAGCATCATGAAATTGGTGATGGAGGATGGTTGATGATGATGATGGCGACGGATTCCCCTCTCTGGAGCCCCGAACGGACTCCAGATCAGCCCTCCCAAGAGGTTTTAGGGCTTGGCGGCGGCTCCGTATCGTAAAACGCGATGATTTCTTCTCTCTGATTTTTTCTCCCCGAAACCAAATATATAGAGTTGGGGTTGAGGTCGGAGGAGCTCCCGGGGGCCCACGAGGTAGGGGGGCGCGCCCTACGGGGCCAGGCGCACCCCCACCCTCGTGGACAGGTGGTGGGCTCCCTGATCTTCATCTTTTGCAGGTTTTTTTATTATTTCCAAAAAGATGTTCCGTGAAGTTTCAGGTCATTCCGGGAACTTTTGTTTCTGCACATAAATAACACCATGGTAATTCTGCTGAAAACAGCATTAGTCCGGGTTAGTTCCATTCAAATCATGCAAGTTAGAGTCCAAAACAAGGGCAAAAGTGTTTGGAAAAGTAGATACGACGGAGACGTATCACAGCACTCCGGTTGAAATGGGATGTACAAGGAACGATAAAGATCAATTACGACAACAGTTCGGTTGAAATGGATAGTAAAGAATATGAACTTGACAAGATGAGAGGATACTTGATGAAATCAACAACACACTGCCTCCGGAACTATTGAAAGAATGGCACAAGGGGTGAGAAAGATTTCAAACAGCACTCCGGTTGAGAAGGGAGGCAAAACTTGACAGAATGGGAAGAACCTGAAAAGAGGGAACGACACTCCGGTTGAATGGATAAGCAAAGGAAATAACATGATCTTTGCCAAAACTGGGATGATGGGTTGAAGCGTGCAACATCACAATGCCTCCGGAACAAAAGATAGAACAGATTGAAAGTAACGAAGAAGAAAACAACATCTTCTACCTCGAATGAAATTGAAAGCATCCTTCCATAGAGGATTGGACGGAGTTGTTGGGAAATCAATACGAAAGGATATGATCCTCGTGTGCTTATGGAGACATCTCAAAATTATGAGGTGACAACCAGCTACTACGAAAACAACTAATATAATGGATAACACCAACAAGATGAAAAAACTTCTTCCACCAAGATGATAGAGATAACTTGGATCGTTGATACACACCACAATAGCAACATTCCTTAGGGAAGGCTTCAGGTGAAATATAACCCAAGATAACTCCAATGAAGAGGTTGATGGGTTGCAAAGCATCTCCTGAACGAAGAGAAAATGATGGGTTTAAAATTTCTCATTCTTACGTCAAACTTTGAAATGAATTTGAGAATAACTCCGGGAAAATTAGAAGAGTTAGGTAAGATCCTGGGAAAAGACCTATGGGTTAGGGCCCACTCAAGAAAAGCACCGTTGAAATGATTTAAAAGAGAGATTGCACCGGTTGAATTAAATGGCTTCAATGAGATAACAACCTTGAAATAGGTTGAACGGATCTTGAATGAAAAGACGAGCCTTCTGAGATATCTTCAGCACTCTAGAACAATGAATACCGAGAAGTAAATGATTAAGAGATGACTGACATGAGAAAGCATTTGACACGAGGAAAGGAATATGATCAACATTGTAAGCTTGAATTGAATCCATCGGAGAAGAAAAAGAATGAAGAATGATGAACTTGAAGCTCCGTGTCAGGACCCCGATTCCAAGTCACACCGACCTAGCCGGTAACACCTCATATCACTTTGCGGCCTCACGCACGGTATTCCCACGGGTGTCGCCTTACCATGGCCCGGGACCGTTTGCGCCTTTTGGCTCATGTATATGATAGTGTCGCTAGCATCCATATGACAGAGAACCCGGGCCGACATGACTAGTCGTGAACCCAAAGTGGCACTAACTTACGGGGACATGCATACATGAATCAACATCGAGCATGCCGGTCAGCAGCGTGCAAATTCGGGCTATAGCACTAGGCTAACAGGACTCCGGGAACCCGAGCTGTAGCAGGCTAGGCAGGACTCCGGATGTCATCGCGTGACATTTCCCCGAAGGGACAGACACAGGAATGAAGTGAATCACATGCCAGCCAGTCAAGTGTTCCGAAGCAGTAGTGCTGGGCTAGCAGGACTCCGGTGAACCGGGCTGTAGCAGACTACTATGTCTCATGGAAGCACAAGACTACATTTCCCCATAAGAGAGGCTACCAATGATGAACAACTAGGTTGTCGGATCCCACACATACCAAGCATTTCAATCATACACACAATATGCTCGATATGTGTAAATACAACATGGCATCACAACATAACTCTACGACTCAAGTATTTATTCATTAGGCTCCGAGGAGCGAGATATCACAAACATGGGTCTCATGACCCAACATTCAGAGCATACAAGCCAAAGCACATGCGGAAGTTTAACATGTCTGAGTACAGACTTCTACAAATGAAAAAGGCTGAGAAGCCTGACTATCTACCAGATCCTGCCGAGGGCACAAGATCGTAGCTGAGGTATCAAGCTAAACATTGAAGTCCACATGGAACTACTAGCGAGACTGAAGTCTCTCTGCAAAACATAAATTAAGAAAACGTGAGTAAAAATGTACCCAGCAAGACTTACATCAGAACTAGCTACATATGCATCATAATCAACAAAAAGGGGGGTGGTGGAGTTTTACGGCAGCAAGCCAGCTTTGACCCAGTGGCTATCCTGAACTATGACTGCAAGTAACTCTTTGAGGTGGCGCACACGAGTCCACATATTCACCATATCAATACTCCACTATGGATCCGCTCTCGCCTCCCTGCAAGAACGCCATCCGTAGCACTCACACTTATCTTGCGCATTTTAAAGTAACCACTTTCACTTGTCTATGAACTATGCAAGGGGTCCAAGTTTCCATATCCGAGGAATCCGGCTATTCGAATAGATAATGATAACCCTGCAGGGGTGTACTTCTTCACACACGCTCTCGCCACTTACCACCATGTACACGTCGTGTATCTCGGCAACCTTCAAGCGGAAGCCTGGTGAGGAAGTCGGCCACAACCTGACTAACCACACAAGTCTCTAGTCCAAGTTTATCGCCTATTCGGGTTCCATCCGCAAGGAGATCCGGCCGGGGTGTCACTCACGGCCCCGAACGATGTGTACAAGGTTCCCAAGCCCACCATCCGGGTGCCACTTGGTACACCGGGCCACTGTGCCTAGTCTGTCCCAAGCCCACCTGTACCGGGTGCCACTTGGTAGACTACTGACACAACCTACAAACACAAGAAACTAGTTGCAACTCCTGGAAAGAGATCAAGTTGATTAATAAGTCGAGAAAGCTGGGAGCGCCTGGAGCCCAATGTGTGGTAGTAACTGTTCATGGATCACAAACACAGAACTCAGTTCCTGAGGACGGCCGCAATGAGACAACCCACCATGTACTCCTACATGACCTCTCACCACTACCTTTACCAAATTGTGTTCACACACTTAGCTCTCAACAGTAGGACACGTTCACAACTTTCCAATTCACCCCCGATGAATCAGACCTTACACAAATCTAAGCAATAGTAGGCATGACAAACAAGCATGAATGAGTAGGCACATCAGGGCTCAAATAATTCCTACTCATACTAGTGGGTTTCATCTATTTACTGTGGCAATGACAGGTCATGCAGAGGAAAGGGGTTCAACTACCACAGCATGTAACAGTTGAATCATTGTTGTCCTAATGCAGTAAAAGAGAGCAGGAGCGAGAGACTGGGATTGTATCGAAATGAACAAGGGGGTTTTGCTTGCCTGGCACTTCTGAAGATACTATAGCTCTTCATCGGTGTCATCGAACTCATCGTCGGAACATACGTCTACCGAGGGGGAACAACCACCGGCAACAGAGAAAGAACACAATCAATGCAATGCAACAATATGATGCATGATCATGACATGTCAATATGATGTGATTTGAGCTAATGCAACTAGCAACAGGTTAAATGAGGTTGGTTTGAATCCAAGATTCAAATTCAAACTCCATATGTGAAGGTTTAAATGCCCTTTATATGATTTGTCCTAAACAGCAGCTATAAGTTGTTCTAACATGCATGAAAATGGTACAGATGGATATATTGGATTTTTCTGATCAATTTTCATATATAAATTGTTTCATTTGGAGTTACGGTTGATTTTCTATGATTTTTAGAAGTTTTGGTTATTTTCTGGAATTCATAAATCATTTTTGATTTATTTTAAATTCCAGAAAAACTTTACTGCGTCAGCACTAAGTCATGGTGACATCAGCATTAACCAAAGTCAAATCTGACTAGTGGGCTCCACCTATCATTGACTCACGGGGTTAACAGGGGTTATTTAACTTTAATTCTGTCACTAACACTGCGGGTCCCACATGTCATCCCCTCGGGGTTGATTAACTGGGTGATTAGCACCTAACCTAATCCTGCCACGCCGGCATCGCCGGATTAAGCACCGGTGACCACATCTTGCAGCGGAGGCTTGCCGGACTTGCTCGGGCTCGCGCTAGAGGCGGCGGTTTCGGTCGCGGTCGGTCCCGTTGGAAAGCTGGCACTCGGCCGCATCCAACGGTGCAAGCGGGGTTGCCGGGAACGGCGTGTCACGGTGACGGCGACGGGCAGAAGCGGCGGCCGGAGTTGGGCTCGAGCGGGTCTAGGGCTCTAGTGCTCGAGCGAGCAAACGTAGTGGCTAGGCAGCCTCCTGGAGGCGCCAGGAGCATGTCGATGCCCCTGGAGCGAGCAGGAGAGGCTTGGGAGCGCGGGCTCGCCGGCCATGGTGGACAGCGGCCTCGGGTGACCTCGGGGCTATGGCTAGAGGACGGGAGCAAGCAAGAGGGTCAGAGGGGAAACAGTTAGTAGCTCACCGCGGTTCGAAAGAGCCAGTCGTGGAGCTCGGGGAGGCAGGGACGACGGCGACTCGGACGGCAGCAACCGGCGGCCATGGACGGGGAAGAAAGGTCGCGACGTCGTCCTTGGGTCGTCCTGCCTTGCGTTGGTCGGCGGAGAGGTGCTTGGGGTTGGTGCGGAGCACGGGGGCACGAAAACGACTCCTGGGGACCTCGATGGCCATGCTAAACGGCGGCGGTGGTGACAACTGCGCTCGGACGTTCGCAGGAGAGAGAGACGGGGAGGGGATGAGTGAGCGAGGGGGAGGCCGAGGGGATTCAGGGGGCGCGTGGCGTTTCTAGTCGGTCCGGGGCGAGGCGGCAAGCAGGAGGTGGCCGGGCGCGTGCTGACGTGCGTCGGCCACGCGCACTGCCCACTGGCGCGAAGAAGACGATAGGGAGGGAAGGCTGCTGGGCTGGGCCAACCAACTAGGCTGCCAGGTAGGTTTGGGCTAGGTAAGCTCTTGTTTTTTCCTATTCTGTTCTGTTTTTGTTTTATTTAATCTTTTGCCACTGTTTTGAATTCAAGCAAATTCAAACAATGCCAAAACACTTGTGTGAATATTTTATGTCACTCAAAGAACTTCTCCAAATGAACATAAAATATAACAAAGCATTTGAAAATATATTCTTTATAATATGAATATATATTCAAATTCAAATACCATAGTGATTTAAATTCAATGCCAAAATGATTCCTTAAAAATGTTCACTATTTTTGGTTTAGACCCAAACCCTTGCCAAAAATATCAAACATTAATGAAGGCCATTTTGGTTTCACTGAATGCAACTTTAAGGGTTCTTGCCCTTCTTTTAATTGAATTTTGAGGCTTTTGGAATTCCCTCAATTCCAGTTTCTTGAATTAAAACATGATGCATGGATGCAACTCACTAATGCAACTAATTACAAAGCAGAATTCTAGGGCTGTGACAACTCACCCCCACTAAACAAGAATCTCGTCCCGAGATTCAAGACATGATGTAAGAAGACAGAGGGGTCACAAAAACTATCACAGTCTTCTCGATCCAACTACCCTTCTCGAAGATACCGATATATTGCATCACATTGGTCTTTACGTCTTTGTCTTCGAGATCTTCATCCAACACGATGACGACGGAAGGAAACTCTACAGGAAACGATCTTCTCAAAGATCGAGCAACTCAAGATCAATTCATGGAGTGAGACGTTGAAACATCTCTTGGGCTGAGACACAAAACACACATCGAGAGAGATGGGAGGTAATAGATGACAAGGGTTCAAATTGGTAGGCAACAATTCCATGCTCGAGTAGGATAGTGCATGGTTTCAAAGTAGCGAGGAGGTAATTGCCATGATTCCATAACGAGACACCTTAGGAAAGGTGACTCGTAGAGCATTTCCCTTAACTGGCAAAAAGAATTATACAAAGATCATTGAAACTCTTTATACTAGCCTGAGGTAATCACAATCGATCGTTGGAAGGGGTTCGAAAGAATGGCATACTCCGACTAGGATGGATGATGTGGACTACCTTGTTGAAGACAACGCAATGGATGATTTTTAGCTTATCATCGGAAATGGATGGGACCCATGGTCACTCCACTTTTGAAGATGATCCTCAACAACAACTACCGAGGTGCAAGCTGGGAACAAAATGCAAATGTTGGGAATGATTCTGGTAACTGGGGAAGAACTCAACAGTCGAGAGTGTTTCCAACGTTCCAATGGTTATAGAATCATTGAAGAAACTGAGAGCACAAGGATCCCTAAGGAACAACTTCAAGAATAAGTCACACTAAATCCTCATGGAGAAGATGGTCAAATAGCTCAATCAAGATACTACAATGATAGATCTTCTGGCTAGGTGTGTCAGCCAGAACATCAACCTTGTCGGGGACCTACATCATAGATCTTGGAAAAGTTCCAACCATCATATCTGCCTGAGATTCAGATTTGGTTGGTAACAGGATATTCGAGACCCATCGAGTCTAGAAGAAAATGAAAGTTTGCAACACAAATCGACAAGATGGCGTTGCGAGATTCTCGGGAAATGGACTATGGTAGTAAGCTCCAAAACATGAGCTGGTTCTGCTAACACATGTGAACATGTTGTCCCAGACAAGCATGACCACGTAGTAGTCTTATAATAAAAACACTACCGAGTTCAGGTGGGGAACCACCATCGAGGATAACAAAATCCTTGCATAAGGCATGTTCTTAAGAAGGAACTTCTTCTCCTTGAACAAGTCAATCAGTGGCTTGGTGTGCTAGGGAATACATATGGAGTGGAGGTAATTAATCTACCAAACCATATAATACATTCGCACATGCATAACTAACTTGGGATGGTACCAGAGGAAACAAAACAATCTTTCTCGAACTCATGGCGGCAGCTTGCTCCAAATGCACATGTATTTGAGGACGTCACTTCTTCCATCCAAGCATAAGCTTCATGAACGGAACACGAAGGCATTGCTTACAAAGTTTCCAATACTAGGTTGATGTTCAACATGAATCATGGGGGAGACAAAATGCTACTGATGGCCTCAATAGCAACTCATCGGAATTTCCATATCACTGGACTTCCACCATCATGTGAACATGGTGATAGCATTGGCCAGACCAAAAGATGTAATGGTGTATGCTCGAGGGGTCAACCACGAGTAAGGCAACATTACAAACATCATTGGTTCTGATTTGACTTGACGATAGCCCATACTCAAGTCAAAGTTTTAACAAGACAATAGATCCAACAACTGATCACGAGGACCAATTGGTGAAGATATCATCTTTCTTCAACACACATACAAGATATCCCCTAAAATGAACTAAGTCGGATAAAGCTTTTATCTTCCAACTCTCCAAGTTATTGTTCAACTTAACCAACCAGTTCAGGGTATCCAACTCAGATTCTTGGAGAAGGGGTGGTTACAAAAAACCAACTTGATCACGAACTCAGCATAGCGGTCAGGTGACAACCTGGTGATACTTCCAAGAAGATATTTGGAAAATCACAACCCACCGATATGTTTTTAAGGTCGAGAACAATCTTACTTTTCAGGGCAAGACGATATGATCAAAATAGTAAGGGTTTGACAAAATCCCAACTCATTGATCAAAGAGTGCACCAGACATAAGGACTAGGTAGCACGATCAATCCTAGAATAGTGATTCAATAACCAACACGCTAAGAGTGAGAGTATTGTCCATTAACTACCAAGCAACAAGGTTGCTAGGAGTATTGATTTCACACATCACAATTCACTTGTCGGCATTCCGTTTACAACAACACGAGGACCGAGGAATGAATGATGATGGTGAGAAGTATCACTGCATCAAGAATTTATAAGAGGTGGTGTAATTCTCAAGACATTCTTGACATAAAGATGGTAACACTCCAAGGTAGAACAGAGCAAAAGCTGGATTGGCATTTTGATCCAGGGCATACAACTACTTTGACCCAATCCTAGAAATGGATAAGGTACTGGAGTTTGTTTCTCCTAGTCATTCCAGAATAGAATGTCTTGACACACCACAAGAATATGAGGTATCGATGAGCATGAATGCACACATACTCTTAACTATCAATTGACAGACGAGGGCCAGAAAATAACTAACGAGGGACAACTCAAAGGAACATATAACTTTCTGAGTTGTGGATGCATAGATTAGTATGTCGAACAAAGGTCAACATTTCTTCCAGATAACCCATGCAGAAAGGTAAAACTAGCAGATTCACAATGTAAAATGGAGAACTCATCAAGAGCACTCTTATTGTGATGTTTGGTTCAACAAGGAACTTCCGCCATAAGTAGTGCATGGTATTGGAAGAAGGATTTACCATGGACCTTGAGGACTATCGCAAAGATTACTAATATCCTAAAGGAACTAGAAAACACTATCAACATGAAGTAAGTAGAGTGAACCTCGGGTTCAAGAACCAATGAATGGAATACCTACTAACTAAATGGCATGACGGGATGCTTTCGAGAATGATGGACAAAATCATCACACTGGGACACAAAACAGGCTAGATTACTAGGTGATCCTCTAAGACACCTAGGGTCATAATAAAAGCTCCAACATATACATCGAGGCAACAGAGTACCTCAACTCACTGGTTAGTGTGGTTAATCTGGCCCAAAGGAACATCGGGAACAGAAAGATGGGAGTTGCAAATACATCAGACTATTTAGAAACCTGGGATGACTCGGACAGCATAACGGCTGTAAATGCCCAAAAAGATTTGAGACATCCTGCAAAATAGTGGCATGACCACTCAGCATCACAATATCAAGGTTCTGAGGCTAGCTATGAATATATGGAAGTAGTAGAAACTAAACTGAGGCTTGAACTCAACAATCCTAGGCAACTATGGTTTAGTAACACGTCATCCTAAGAGATAGAAGAGAAGCCTAGTTCTTAATCCCCGTAGAAAGAAGAGGTTGACTCAGATCAGAAAGGCATAAGGTAAAGGAGTAAAAAGAGCCTTACGTTCCCATCCACAATCAATTCCCTTATATAACTAAAGCATTTCTAGACATGACTTCGACTAGTTTGGCTTGGTAATCCTACAGGCAGTCAGGCTCTGATACCAAAGCTGTCAGGACCCCGATTCCAAGTCACACTGATCTAGCCGGTAACACCTCATATCACTTTGCGGCCTCACGCACGGTATTCCCACGGGTGTCGCCTTACCATGGCCCGGGACCGTTTGCGCCTTTTGGCTCACGTATATGATAGTGTCGCTAGCATCCATATGACAGAGAACCCGGGCCGACATGACTAGTCGTGAACCCAAAGTGGCACTAACATACGGGGACAGGCATACATGAATCAACATCGAGCATGTCGGTCAGCAGCGTGCGAATCCGGGCTGTAGCACTAGGCTAACAGGACTCCGGGAACCCGGGCTGTAGCAGGCTAGGCAGGACTCCGGATGTCACCGCGTGACATTTCCCCGAAGGGACAGACACATGAACAAAGTGAATCACATGCCGGCCAGTCAAGTGTTCCGGAGCAGTAGTGCTGGGCTAGCAGGACTCCGGTGAACCGGGCTGTAGCAGACTACTGTGGCTCATGGAAGCACAAGACTACATTTCCCCATAAGAGAGGCTACTAATGATGAACAACTAGGTTGTCGGATCCCACACATACCAAGCATTTCAATCATACACACAATATGCTCGATATGTGTAAATACAACATGGCATCACAACATAACTCTACGACTCAAGTATTTATTCATTAGGCTCCGAGGAGCGAGATATCACAAATATGGGTCTCATGACCCAACATTCATGGCATACAAGTCAAAGCACATGCGGAAGCTTAACATGTCTGAGTATAGACTTCTACAAATGAAAAAGGCTGAGAAGCCTGACTATCTACCAGATCCTGCTGAGGGCACAAGATCGTAGCTGAGGTATCAAGCTAAACGTCGAAGTCCACGTGGAACTACTAGCGAGACTGAAGTCTCTCTGCAAAACATAAATTAAGCAAACGTGAGTACAAATGTACCCAGCAAGACTTACATCAGAACTAGCTACATATGCATCATTATCAACGAAAAGGGGGTGGTGGAGTTTAACAGCAGCAAGCTAACTTTGACTCAGTGGCTATCCTGAACTACGACTGCAAGTAACTCTTTGAGGTGGCGCACACGAGTCCACATATTCACCATATCAATACTCCACTATGGATCCGCTCCCGCCTCCCTGCGAGAATGCCATCCGTAGCACTCACACTTATCTTGCGCATTTTAGAGTAACCACTTTCACTTGTCTATGAACTATGCAAGGGGTCCAAGTTTCCATATCCGAGGAATCCAGCTATTCGAATAGATAATGATAACCCTGCAGGGGTGTACTTCTTCACACATGCTCTCACCACTTACCACCATGTACACGTCGTGTATCTCGCCAACCTTCAAGCGGAAGCCTGGTGAGGGAGTCGGCCACGACCTGACTAACCACACAAGTCTCTAGTCCAGGTTTATCGCCTATTCGGGTTCCATCCGCAAGGAGATCCGGCCGGGGTGTCACTCACGGCCCCAAACGATGTGTACAGGGTTCCCAAGCCCACCATCCGGGTGCCACTTGGTACACCGGGCCACTGTGCCTAGTCTGTCCGAAGCCCACCTATACCGAGTGCTACTTGGTAGACTACTAACACAACCTACAAACACCAGAAACTAGTTGCAACTCCTGGACAGAGATCAAGTTGATTAATAAGTCGAGAGAGCTTGGAGCGCCCGGAGCCCAATGTGTGGTAGTAACTTTTCATGGATCACAAACACAGAACTCAGTTCCTAAGGACGGCCGCAATGACACAACCCACCATGTACTCCTACATGGCCTCTCACCGCTACCTTTACCAAATTGTGTTCACACACTTAGCTCTCAACAGTAGGACACATTCACAACTTTCGAATTCACCCCCGATGAATCAGACCTGACACAACTCTAAGCAATAGCAGGCATGAAAAACAAGCATGAATGAGTTGGCACATCAGGGCTCAAACAATTCCTACTCATACTAGTCGGTTTCATCTATTTACTGTGGCAATGACAGGTCATGCAGAGGAAAGGGGTTCAACTACTGCAACATGTAACAGTTGAATCATTGTTGTCCTAATGCAGTAAAAGAGAGCAGGAGCGAGAGAGTGGGATTGCATCGGAATGAACAAGGGGGTTTTGCTTGCCTGGCACTTCTGAAGATAGTATAGCTCTTCATCGGTGTCATCGAACTCATCGTCGGAACATACGTCTACCGAGGGGGAACAACCACCAGCAACAGAGAAAGAACACAATCAATGCAATGCAACAATATGATGCATGATCATGACATGTCAATATGCTGTGATTTGAGCTAATGCAACTAGCAACAGGTTAAATGAGGTTGGTTTGAATCCAAGATTCAAATTCAAACTCCATATGTGAAGGTTTAAATGCCCTTTATATGATTTGTCCTAAACAGCAGCCATAAGTTGTTCTAAGATGCATGAAAATGGTACAGATGGATAGATTGAATTTTTCTGATCATTTTTCATATATAAATTATTTCATTTGGAGTTACGGTTGATTTTATATGATTTTTAGAAGTTTTGGTTATTTTCTCGAATTCATAAATCATTTCTGATTTATTTTAAATTCCAGAAAAACTTTACCGCATCAGCACTATGTCACAGTGACGTCAGCATCGACCAAAGTCAAATCTGACCGGTGGGCTCCACCTGTCATTGACTCAGGGGGTTAACAGGGGTTATTTAACTTTAATTGTGTCACTAACAGTGCAGGTCCCACATGTCATCCACTCGGGGTTGATTAACTGGGTGATTAGCAGCTAATCTAATCCTGCCACATCAGCGTCGCCGGATTAAGCAATGGTGACCACATCTCGTGGCGGAGGCTCGCCGGAGTTGCTCGGGCTCGCGCTACAGGCGGCGGTTTCGGCCGCGGTCGGTCTCGTTGGAAAGCTGGCACTCGGCCGCATCCAACGGTACAAGCGGGGTTGCCGGGAACGGCATGTTGCGGCGACGGCAGCGGGCAGAAGCGGCGGCCGGAGTTGGGCTCGAGCGGGTCTGGGGCTCTAGTGCGCGAGCGAGCAAACGTAGTGGCTAGGCAGCCTCCTGGAGGCGCCAGGAGCATGTCGATGCCCCTGGAGCGAGCAGGAGAAGCTTGGGAGCGCGGGCTCGCCGGCCATGGCGGACGGCGGCCTCGGGTGACCACGGGGCTATGGCTAGAGGGAGGGAACAAGCAAGGGGGTCAGAGGGGAAATGGTCAGTAGCTCACCGCGGTTCGAAAGAGCCACTCATGGAGCTCGGGGAGGCAGGGACGGCGATGAATCGGACGGCAGCATCCGGCGGCCATGGACGGGGAAGAAAGGTCGGGGCGTCGTCCTCGGGTCGTCCGGACTTGTGTTGGTCGGCAGAGAGGTGCTTGGGGTTGGGCGGAGCACGGGGGCACGGAAACGACTCCTGGGGAGCTCGGTGGCCATGCTAAACGGCGGCGGTGGTGACGACTGCGCTCGGGCGTTCGCAGGAGAGAGAGACGGGGAGGGGATGAGTGAGCGAGAGGGAGGCCGAGGGGATTCAGGGGGCGCGTGGCGTTTCTAGTCGGTCCGGGGTGAGGCGGCAAGCAGGAGGTGGCTGGGAGCGTGCCGGCGTTCGTCGGCCACGCGCACTGCCCACTGGCGCGAAGAAGACGACAGGGAGGGAAGGCTGCTGGGCTGGGCCGGCCAACTAGGCTGCCAGGTAGGTTTGGGCCAGGTAAGCTCTCATTTTTTCCTATTCTGTTCTGTTTTTGTTTTATTTAAACTTTTGCCACTGTTTTGAATTCAAGCAAATTCAAACAATGCCAAAACACTTCTCTGAATATTTTATGTCACTCAAAGAACTTCTCCAAATGAACATAAAATATAACAAAGCATTTGAAAATATATTCTTTATAATATGAATATATATTCAAATTCAAATACCATAGTGATTTAAATTCAATGCCAAAATGATTCCTTAAAAATGTTCACTATTTTTGGTTTAGACCCAAACCCTTGCCAAAAATATCAAACATTAATGAAGGCCATTTTGGTTTCACTGAATGCAACTTTAAGGGTTCTTGCCCTTCTTTTAATTGAATTTTGAGGCTTTCGGAAATCCTTCAATTCCAGTTTCTTGAATTAAAACATGATGCATGGATCCAACTCACTGATGCAACTAATTATAAAGCAGAATTCTAGAGCTGTGACACTCTGTTAGTATCTTCCTGAGAATCACTAGATAAGAACATTGACGGAAAAGAATGAAGAGACTTCACATCCGTAAGATGGATACTTGATTCAGAAATCTAAGTCCTTGAAGAAAAGGGTGGGAGGGCGGCAAAACAAAGGCAACTTGGGCAGATGGAACAAACACCATTGAGAGAACTGAGAGGTGATCTTGCGAATGGGAAAAAAGATAGGATCATCTTGAAGAGAATCACACCGGTTGGGAAGAATTGACATGACAATCTCGATGATCACAAAGGATTAGCATCCACATAGAAATATGAGAACACTACTTAGAAAGAGGCATGGAATCAACACTTGACATTGAAGCAACTCGAATACCACAATAGAAAACAAAACAAAGGATTTGGCTTGCAGAATAAGCTGGAACAAACATATGATAGATATTTCATTTGAAGTTTTCGTGGTGGGGCCCACACAGGCTCGATCGTACATCACCATCATGTACAAGGCAGTGCACATGACATACGAAGCGTCCCCAAGTCAGCATAGCCAAGGACTCTTTAAGACACAACGGGACCACTTTAAACCAACCGTGGATAGGCGGACCACTTAGACGTCGAACCCCAATGTCATATCATGCATCTGAAAGATATCCTAGGAGCTACTTGAATTCCCACCTATAAACTCCCGAAACTTTCTGGTTATGCAATCAGGTGTTGGGGATACAGGGGAAGTATAATATCTCACCCAAACTAACAATCCCTACATCCAGCTGTATCCATCCTTCAACACATAACCAAGAAACCTTCAGAAATCATGTACCTCAACCTTAAAAAAGCATCCGTTATACGAGTTATGCAATACTCCCGAACTCCCGCCCTAGTACTGGCTGGCGTCGAGGTTATCTCACCAACAACTGCATAAAAGATATTTTCGATGTCGGCGAACTCAGGTATTCCAGAACTGCAACGATAAAATTGTGATGACAACACCTCGGAGCTCTAGTCCCCAGGACACTGCCACAACCCATAAATGTCAGGAGGCACCAAGAACAATGTTCTTGTCACAATACTATCAGAACGATTCCAAGATACCTACGTGATGCTAAAAAAATTTCATGATATTTGAGGAGAGAAAAGTCAAAACTTCTACGTCAGGAGGCCTCACCAGAGCAACGAAGGGACTGAGGAGTAAAAAGAATCGTACTCTCCGATATATACAATCCTAAGACTCATAACATTTTGTTCTAGACTCAACAATGTCAGCGATTCGATCAAGCAGGGGGCTCCTAAGTCGGGGATGGCTTTGATACCAACTTGTAACACCCACAATGCGGCTATATCTCCCACGTGTCGGGGCACGACTTAGAGGCATAGCCGCATGGTAGTTTAGTTGCAAGTGGGGTAATCTTCACACAATCCCATGTACTGAATAAGAAAGGGATAAATAGTTGGCTTACAATCACCACTTCACACAAATACAAGTTATACATACATCATCCCGAATACAATCAAGGTCCGACTATGGAACCAAAGTAAAAGAAGACAACCCAAAATGCTAGATCGCCGATCGTCCCAACCGGGCTCCACTAATGATCAACCGGAAAAAACACAAAACAACAATCAAGAACTTCATCGAGCTCCCACTTGAGCTCGGTCGCGTGACTTGCACTAGTATCATCGGCACCTGCAACTGTTTGGAAGTATCTGTGAGTCATGAGGACTTAGCAATCTCACACCCGCGAGATCAAGACTATTTAAGCTTATGGGTAGGAAAGGGGTAATGAGGTGGTGTAACACCCTTGATGCGGCTATATCTCCTACGTGTCGAAGCACGACTTAGAGGCATAACCGCATTGAAAGCAATGTCGCAAGTAAGGTAATTTTCACAACAACCCATGTAAATAGATAATAGGGGAAATGATACATAGTTGGCTTACACTCGCCACGTGACACAAATACATGAATAACATTACAATCATCCAATACACTCATGGTCCGACTACGGTACCAAAATAAAAGATCAACCCCAACATGCGACACGGTCCCGATCGCCCCAACTGGGCACCACTACTGACCATCAGGGAAAGACACATAGTAACGGCGAGAGTCTTCATCGAACTCCCACTTGAGCTCAAGCGCATCATATGGAACAGAATCATCGGTCCCTGCATCTGGTTTGGAAGTAATCTGTGAGTCATGGGGACTCAGCAATGTTGCACCCTCGGGATCAAGACTATTTAAGCTTATAGGTAAGGCAAGGTAATATGTGGAGCTGCAGCAAGCGACTAGCATATATGGTGGCTGAGGGAGTCCTGGATTAGGGGGTGTCCGGATGGCCGGACTATACCTTCAGCCGGACTCCTGGACTATGAAGATACAAGATTGAAGACTTCGTCCCGTGTCCGGTAGGGACTTTCCTTGGCGATACGGATATGTAGATCTCCTACCATTGTAACCGACTTTGTGTAACCCTAACCCTCTCCGGTGTCTATATAAACCGGAGGGTTTTAGTCCGTAGGACAACATACATAATAACAATCATACCATAGGCTAGCTTCTAGGGTTTAGCCTCTCCGATCTTGTGGTAGATCTACTCTTGTACTACCCATATCATCAATATTAATCAAGCAGGACGTAGGGTTTTACCTCCATCAAGAGGGCCCGAACCTGGGTAAAACTTCGTGTCCCTTGCCTCCTGTTACCATCCGGCCTAGACGCACAGTTCGGGACCCCCTACCCGAGATCCGCCGGTTTTGACACTGACATTGGTGCTTTCATTGAGAGTTCCTTTGTGTCGTCGCCGTTAGGCTTGATGGCTCCTACGATCATCAATAGAGATGCAGTCCAGGGTGAGACCTTCCTCCCCGGACAGATCTTCGTCTTCGGCGGCTTCGCATTTCGGGCCAATTCACTTGGCCATCTGGAGCAGATCGAAAGCTATGCCCCTGGCCGTTAGGTCAGATTTGGAAGTTTAAACTACACGGCTGACATCCGCGGGGACTTGATCATCGACGGATTTGAGCCACTGCCGAGCGCGCCGCACTGTCACGATGAGCATGATCTAGCTCTGCCGCCGAACAGTGCCTTGGAGGCCGCACCCGCATCGGCTTCGACCCTTAATTCGGAGCCAACTGCGCCGATCGAGGATGGGTGGTTGGACGCCGCCTCGGGGGCTGTGATCCCAACGGCGATCGAGCCGAACACCAGCCCCGCACTCCACGAGACTCGTGACTCCAAGGAGCCGGACTCCTCTCCGGACTCCGAACCCTCTGAGCCCCTGCTGATCGAATCCGATTGGGTGCCGATCATGGAGTTTACTACCGCAGACATCTTTCAGCACTCGCCTTTCGGTGATATTCTGAAGACACTAAAGTCTCTCTCTTTATCAGGAGAGCCCTGGCTGGACTACGGTTAGCAAGGTTGGGATACGGACGATGAAGAAATTCAAAGCCCACCCACCACCCACTTTGTAGCCACTGTCGACGATTTAACCGACATGCTCGACTTCGACTCCGAAGACATCAACGGTATGGACACCGATGCAGGAGAAGATGAAGAACCAGCGCCTATTGGGCCCTGGAAAGCCACCTCGTCGTATGACATATACATGGTGGACACCCCAAAAGAAGGAGATGGCGATGGAATAGCGAAGGATGACCCCTCCAAGAAACAGCCTAAGCGCCGGCGTCAGTGGCGCCGCTCAAAATCCCGCCAAAGCAAATATGGTGATTCCAGCACGGGAGATAATAATACTCTGGAGAGTGCCGAAGAAAACCACCTCCAGCAAGATTCAGCACAGGAGGATGAAGAAGCCAGCCCTCATGAGAGAGTGGCAGACAGAGAGGTCGAGGACGATAATTGTATGCCTCCCTCCGAAGACGAGGCAAGCCTCGACGACGACGAATTCGTCGTGCCAGAGGATCCCGTCGAGCAAGAGCATTTTCAACGCAGGCTTATGGCCACGGCAAGAAGCCTCAAGAAAAAACAGCAACAACTTAGAGCTAATCAAGATTTGCTAGTCGACAGATGGACTGAAGTCCTTGCGGCCGAAGAGCATAAACTCGAACGCCCCTCCAAGAGCTACCCAAGGCGCAGGGTGCTACCCCGATTAGAGGAGGAAGCACTTAAACCTACATCACCAGCACTTGATACGGTTGACCGGCCACCTTGTGGCCGCGACAGAGAGGCCTCTCGGCCCTCCACTCAAGCCACACCCCGTACCAAGGCACGGGAAAATGCGCCAGACCTGCAAGATATGTTGGAGGACAAGGCAAGGCAAACAAGATCGATCTATGGATCGCGTGGGAGCCCCACGGCTCGAGACAGTAACCATCACGCCGGACACAAATCCGGTAGGGCCGAACACAGTAGACAAAGCTCATTGGAGCTGGGTCGTGATATAGCCCAGTACAGAGGCGCCGCACACCCACTATGCTTCATAGACGAAGTAATGGATCATCAAATCCCCGAGGGTTTCAAACCCGTAAACATCGAATCATATGATGGCACAACAGATCCTGCGGTATGGATCGAGGATTATCTCCTTCATATCCACATGGCCCGCGGCGATGATCTCCACGCCATCAAATACCTCCCACTCAAGCTTAAAGTACAAGCTCAGCATTGGCTTAACAGCTTGCCAGCAGGATCAATCGGTTGTTGGGAGGACCTGGAAGCCGCATTCCTCGACAATTTCCAGGGCACCTATGTGCGATCACCAGACGCCGATGACCTAAGCCACGTAATTCAGCAGCCAGAGGAATCGGCCAGGCAATTTTGGACACGGTTCCTAACAAAGAAAAATCAAATAGTCGACTGTCCGGACGCAGAGGCCCTAGCAGCCTTCAAGCACAATATCCATGACGAGTGGTTTGACCGACACCTTGGACAGGAAAAGCCGAAATCTATGGCAGCACTCACGACACTCATGACCCACTTTTCTATGGGAGAAGACAGCTGGCTTGCTTGTAGCAACAATATGACCAAGAACCCTGGTAATTCGGATACCAGGGACAGTAGTGGCAGGTCGCGTCGCAACAAGCAGAAGCGCCGCATTATCGGCGACAATGCTGAGGATACGGCAGTTAATGCCGGATTCAGAGGCTATAAATCCGGTCAGCGGAAAAAGCCATTCAAAAGACATCCTAGGGGCCCATCCAGTTTGGACCGAATACTCGACCGCTTTTGCCAGATACATGGCACCCCCGAAAAGCCAGCCAATCACACCAACAGGGATTATTGGGTGTTCAAGCAGGCAGGCAAGTTAAATGCCGAAAATAAAGACACGGGGCTGCATAGCGATGACGACGAAGAGCCCCGGCCGCCAAACAACAGTGGACAGAAGGGTTTTCCCCCACAAGTGCGGACAGTGAACATGATATATGCAACCCACATCCCCAAGAGGGAGCGGAAGCGCGCGTTAAGGGATGTATACGCGGTAGAGCCAGTCGCCCCAAAGTTCAACCCATGGTCCTCCTGCCCGATCACCTTCGATCGAAGGGACAATCCCACTAGCACCCATCATGGCGGATTCGCCGCATTGGTTCTAGACCCAATCATTGACGGATTTCATCTCACTAGAGTCCTTATGGACGGCGACAGCAGCCTGAACCTGCTTTACCAGGATACAGTGCGGAAAATGGGCATAGATCCCTCGAGGATTAAGCCCACCAAAACGACCTTTAAAGGCGTAATACCAGGTGTAGAGGCCAACTGTACAGGCTCAGTCACACTTGAAGTGGTCTTCGGATCTCCGGATAATTTCCGAAGCGAGGAGTTAATCTTCGACATAGTCCCATTCCACAGTGGCTATCATGCACTGCTCGGGCGAACCGCATTCGCCAAGTTCAATGCGGTACCGCACTACGCATACCTTAAGCTCAAGATGCCAGGCCCTCGAGGAGTAATTACGGTCAATGGAAACACCGAACGCTCTCTCCGAATGGTGGAGCACACGGTGGCCCTTGCAGCAGAAGTACAAAGCAGCCTCTCCAGGCAGTTCTCCAGTCCGGCCATTAAACGTCCGGACACCGTCAAGCGCGCCCGGAGTAACCTACAACAAGACCGCCTGGCACGTTCCGAGCAGGCGTAGCAATGCGGCCCCAACCCCAGCCCTCGCAAAAATGCGACACCAGTACTTCGCGTACATAACTACGCTCTAGAAATACCATGGGTACAAGGGGAGGGGCACCATCACGGCACGCCCGAAACATGGCTTAAACCACACCAGGGGCTACTGATTTTTTAATTTTCTCTTACTTTCAGGACTGGCCTGTTCGACAGTTCAATTGCCACACAAACGATGCAAGAACCAGGGAAGCAGACAAGCCATGCCGCATTATGGAACTCCCAGGTGGTCTCTATCACGAGCAGTATACCTGTTTCGCATACCATTCCGTAGCCTGCCCCTGGAGCGGACATGTTAAATAGTCCAACCTTTTTCTTATCGCATTATTTGTATCGTTCCGCTTTGATCGCAGCCCTTTTTAATAAACAATGCATAGCTTTTGTCTCTTTTTGCATTACTCTTTTTTTCCAAATATATGTTCCTTAACGACATGTTGCACCCGTACACTTTGGTACGGCCAAAATAAGCCAGGGGCTTTAGTACCCCTCAATATGGTGTGAGAAGTCCAAACACTTTAACAAGTGCGGCACCCCGAACTTATAGCATTATATGCATCGGCTCCGAATCATGTCTTGGGTCAATAGTTGGGTTTGCCCGGCTCCTATGTTTTGGTGCCTTACGTTCCGCTATATCGGCTAAGGTAGCACTAGGGGAACTACTGCGATTGTGCCCCAGTTGAGCTGGGTCGAGCACCTCAATAGAGAAAGCTAAAACTGACTGTCATGATGAAGCGAGAGCCGGTCGCTGTTCGAGAGGTTTTTTGAGTCCCTAAAGACTTATGCCGCTTAGAGCGAGGAGTCGGCTCTATCCGGCCAAGGCGTGGATAGCACCCCAAACTTGGTCTTCCGAATACCAGGGGCTTCGCGGAAATTTAAAATTATAGAATTCTATGGCTAAGTGAGAGTGTTCATGCATTATAGTCCGATTGCCTTGTTCGTTGTGCTGAGCGCCTCCCTCGAAGGACCCAGACATGGGAAAAAGAGTGCTCAGGTTTATCCCCGAACACCCCAGCACTAGCGGCATGGGGGCAGAAGCCGACGACTTGCCATCTCTCAGAATTGATAAACAACCGCACAGAAGGTAATATTTTAAATTCCAACAGCATTGCTTAGCGCATATGAACAAGTTTTCAGCGCACAGGACAAAACGAGCGAGTTTTACTCAAAAATTACATCCCTGGAACATTCATCCGCCACAAGGCGGGCACCCTTCAGAACATCCATATAATAATTCTCGGGCTTGCGATGCTCTTTCCCCGGCGGTGGCCCGTCCTTCACAAGCTTCTCAGCATCCAGCTTGCCCCAGTGCACCTTAGCACGGGCAAGGGCCCTATGGGCACCTTTAATGCAGACGGAGCGCTTGATGACTTCGAGCCTTGGACAGGCCCCCACCAGCCGCCGCACCAGCCCAAAATATCTCCCAGGCAGAGCCTCTCCAGGCCACAGCCGAACTATGAGGCCCTTCATGGCCTGTTCGGCCGCCTTGTGGAGATCGACCAGTTGCTTCAGCTGGTTGCTCAGGGGCACGGGGTGTCCGGCCTCAGCATACTGAGACCAGAACACCTTCTCTGTCGAGCTGCCCTCCTCGGCTCGATAGAATGCGGCGGCATCGGACACGCTACAGGGAAGATCTGCGAATGCTCTTGGAGAGCTCCAGATTCGGGTAAGTAACAAGTAACTCACGCTTATGTGTTTGCTTTGCATAAAGAATGCCTTACCCGCCGCTATCTTTTTCACCGCATCCAATTCCCGGAGGGTCTTCTGGGATTCGGCCTTGGCAGACTTGGCATTTTCAATAGCCATCGCGAGCTCGGACGCTCGCGTCTTTGAGTCAAGCTCCAAAATCTCATGTTTCTTCATGAGAGCATGGAGCTCTTGCTGCACCTTGCCAACTTGGGCCTCATACTTCTCCCGCTTGGTGCGCTCCGTGGCCGCCCTCTTCTCGGCCTCGACCAGCGCTTGCTTAAGGGTCGCCACCTCCGACGTGGCCCCTACAATAGCCACGATAATCTTGTCATTTTTTACAATTGCACCTTTTTTATATATATTTAAACAAGGTATTTCTTACCTTCCTTGTCCTCAAGCTGCTTCTTGGCACGCCCGAGCTCTTGCTCGGACTGCTCGAGGTTCTGCTTTAGCGTGTCCACTTCCGCAGTCAGTGCGGCGGACGCCAGTAGAGAAGCCTGCATACGCATATTGACTCCTTTTTGTTAGACTCCTGCGGATTTTATTTGATCCTCTCTTCGGCTTTTCTTCTCGAATGCCAAACAGAGCATCAGGGGCTACTGTCTATGTGGTAATATTATTTACACATTCTTTACTTACCTCAAAGCCTATTAAAAGGCTAGTACAAGCTTCAGTCAGTCCGCTCTTGGTGGACTGAACCTTCTGGACCACCGCACTCATAATGGTGCGGTGCTCCTCGTCGATGGAGGCGCCTTTGAGCACCTCCAATAGATTGTCCGGCGCCTCCGGTTGGACAGGGGTCACCGGCACGGTGGGTTGCTCCCCTTGGAAGGAGGTCGCCCGCCGGACTCTGGAACCTTTGAAGGTTCCGGAGCGGTGTCCGGCCTAGAGCCGGACCTTGGAGCCCTGGGGGGTTTTATCCCTTTACTCCCGGAGTTCGGGTGGTCGCCTTGCGGCGCCTCCAGGACCACCTCCTCATGGCTTGGAACCTGTTGGGACAACACTTCGGCGTCGTCCGTAGGGCGGGGGGAGGAAGCCATCGGAAGTGAATTCACATCCGACGAGTCCAGTGAACCGCTCGACGACGCGTCGAGCCGGTCTTTGGGTGGGCTGCATAAACACATTCGACATAAGGGAAAGCTGTGCAATAAAGGAATACTATGAATTACTCTGGTATCCGGATACTTACGATTTCGCCAGGGGCTTGGCCCTGAGCGGCCACTCCTCTCCGCCGTCGTCGGCGTCGGTGGAGTAGTCCGGAGGAAGGGTTTTCCCCTTCTTGGACCCTTCGACCTCCCCAGTGGGGGCGGCCTTCCTTTTGTTCTCTCCCCCCGCTGGAGGGGGAGAGGTCTCTTCTTCCTCCTCCTTGTCTTCATGGGAGGAATGCGCCTTGGAGCCGTCGGATGATGAACCCGACACCTCCCGGTACCGGGCACTTTTTCGAGTCCCCGTGGCCTTCTTCTCCGGCACCACATAGGGTGCCGAAACTAGCAACTTCGCCAAGCGGGCATCGGCTGTGTCTTCAGGCAAAGGAGCCGGACAGTCGATCTGTCCGGACTTCGCCTGCCAAACCTGTCAAAGGTAAGGGAGCTTAGATCCCACATAGAGTTAAACCATGAAAAACTAATACCCTGTAAAAGGCACAAATAACTTACCGCGCTGGCGTGACGCTACGCGCTAAATCCGCGATCGTCGGTAGCGGATGCGGGAGCCTCGACGCCCTTGAAAAGCACCTTCCAGACATCTTCATACGTCGTGTCGAAGAGCCTGCTCAGAGTTCGGTGCTGCGCCGGGTTGAACTCCCACAGATTGAAGGCCCGTTGTTGACACGGGAGGATCCGACGGATGAGCATGACGTGGACTATGTTGACAAGCTTGAGCTGCTTGTCCACCAGGGTTTGGATGCATGTTTGCAGTCCAGTCACCTCTCCTTTGCCGCCCCACGACAGGCCCGTCTCTTTCCAGGACGTGAGCCGCGTTGGGGGTCTGGACCAGAACTCGGGGGCTGCAACCCACTCAGGGTTGAGCGGCTCGGTGATGTAAAACCACCCCGATTGCCACCCCTTCAGGGTCTCCACAAAGGAGCCCTCAAGCCATAAGACGTTGGGCATCTTGCCCACCATGGCGCCTCCGCAATCTGCCTGGTTGCCGCGCACCACCTTTGGCTTGACATTGAAAGTCTTGAGCCATAGGCCGAAATGGGGGTGGATGTAGAGGAAAGCCTCGCACACGACGATAAACGCCGAGATGTTGAGGATGAAATTCGGGGCCAGATCATGGAAATCCAGGCCATAGTAGAACATGAGTCCCCGGACGAATGGGTGGATAGGGAAGCCCAGTCCGCGAGGAAGTGGGGAAGGAACACTACCCTCTCATGGGGCCTTGGGGTGGGGAGGAGCTGCCCCTCTTCGGAAAGCCGATACGCGATGTCGTTGGACAAGTATCAGGCCTTCCTCGGTTTTTTGATGTGTCCCTCCGTGACGGAGGATGTCACACCCTAGCTAGTCCATGCATTAGAGTGTGCATGATGTTTACTTTCATCAGAAACTTGAAATGGGGAAGGCAGAACCCCCAGCACCCCTTTTGAAATCAACTAGGGTTTACTAAAAATAATTTCAATGAACCTGAAATGCCCTTCTAAAATGTTCACCCTCTTTGCCTTGGGTTAGAACCTCTGGCAAAATTTGGTGCACAATTTTCTAGGTCAACAGAAGGTCATTGATTTAAATCATAAATATTTGAATTTGGGCATTTAAATTCTATAAAATAATTCAAATGCTCAAATAATCCTGGAAATAAATGTTTGCTGTTAGGAATAATTCCAACAGAGCCCACAATTATTTTCAGGATTTTAGTAAGTGCCTAAGTATTTTAAATAAAGCCCTAAAGCTACAGAAAAATAGAAAAGGAAACAAAATCAAAAAAAAGGGGGGAGAAAGAAGCCCACCTGGGCCTTACCTGGCTCGGCCCAGCCTACTGGCTCGGCCAGTCACCCCCTACCTCGCGCCAGGAGGCAGGGGCGCATGCTCGCCGTGCGCCGACCACGCGCCGGCCACCTCCTGCTTCTGCCGATGCTGGGAGGCGCCCAGAGACGCCACGAGACCCCCTCGTCCCCCTCTCATCCTCTCTCACTCTCCCCCTCGTCTCCCTCATCCTCTCCCGCGATGGCCGAGCGCGCCCCTCGCCGCTGATCGCCGTAGTCGTCGCCAGAGACCTCCCCTCGCCCCTCCGACGAGCCCATCAGCTCCGCCTCGACTCCCTCATCCTCCCCACCGAGCCACGCTTCGCCGGAAGCCTTGCAACGCTGCCTTCGCCCTCGTCTTCAACCTCGGGCATCCAAGATCGCCGGCGATCGTGCGCCCGCTCCGTTGCGTCCCCGATCTCCCCAAGACCACTGCTGCACTCCCCGTGAGCTTCTCCTTCGATCTCCACCTTCCCCTTGCTCGTTTGCGCCCTGTAGCTCCGATTTCCACCGCGGCCAAAGCTCGCCGGCACCGTGCCTCGTTGCCGTCGTGGCCAGAGCCACCGTGGCTTGAAGCCGGGCACACCACCGTGCTCAGCGCAGTCCCAGGAACCTAACGCACCACTCCCCGCGCCTCGCCGTGCCCCGTAGCGTCGGGTTCAACCATGCCCGAACTCCGGCGACCGCCAAGGTCGTCGCCGGCGTCGTTGCCGGCCACCCTGAGCCCAACTACCACCACCAAACGATGCGGCTTGCTCCCCACATCGCGTAGCACATCCCGCAGTCGTTTTGGTCGCCTGAGGGCGTTTTCCGAAGCCCTCCGCCGTCTCGGGCCTCGCCGGCGTCGAGCCGGCGGCGAGTTGACCCAGTTTGACCCCTGGGTGGGCCCGGGTAGACCCCCCTGAGTCTATGACAGGTGGGTCCGGCCTGTTAACTAATTTAGGTTTAGTTTTAGTTAATTTTAATTAAATTAGTCACTGACATGTGGGCCCAGGCCCCACTGACAGCTAATTAGTGTTAATCTAATTCTGCTAATTAACTGAGAGGCTGACAGAAGGGGCCCACCAGTCAGGTTTGACCTGGGCTGGCGCCTTTGACCTGCTGAGGTCAGCATGACGCAATGCTGACGCAGTAATTGAATTTCTGGATTTATTTTTATACAGGAAATTCCAGAAAATAGTTCGAACTTCAAAAATTCATAGAAATTCAACCGTAACTCCAAATGAAATAATTTATATATGAAAAATTATCAGAAAAAATCAATCTATCCATCTGTAATGGTTTCATGCATGACAAAACAAGTTTACCTTGCTGTTTAGGCAGAATAAGGAAATGCACTATTAAGGCCATGTTTAATGAGCTAATATTTGAATCTTTGATTCAAATGAGTTCATCCCTTTCTATTCTAGCTTGCATTAGGCGAAGACACAATCATATTGCCATGTCATAGCATGCATCATATTGTTGCATATCATGATGTGTTGATTATGTTCCGATGTGTTCTTCGTGGTAGGTTCTGCCTCTGAGGATATTCACGAGTATCCAACTGAAGGGCAGTATCCCGCTACCACTCCATCAGGCAAGCAACCCATTGATCATCCCGATACAAACCCATGTTCCCAATTCTGCTCTTGTTTACTACATTAAGACATCGTGATTCAAACTGTTGTGTGTTACGGTAGTTGAACCCTTATTCTCTGCATGACCTGTCATTGCCACAGTAACTAGATGAAACCCACTAGCATGTGTAGGAGTTGATTGAGCCATGTATGTGATTCCTACCTTGCTATGCCTGCTATGCTTAGAGTTGTGTCAGGTCTGGTTCATCTGGGTGATGGGCTAGAGTGAAATGCTTATGTCGGTAATATGAGGGATGTGTTGAACATGTTTTGATAAAGGTATCGATGAGAGGCCATGTAGGAGTACATGGTGGGTTGTTTCATTGAGGCCGTCCCTAAGAACTGAGATCTGTATGCGTGATTTAAGATTCAGCTACTACCACACATTGGGCCCTGAGATATGACCCCGCTCTACTTACTGACCCCTCTCGCCTCTGTCCAGGAGTTGCAACTAGTTTCTGGTGTTTGTAGGACATGTGTTGGCGGCCGTGCGTAGCGCTGACCCTAGGGGTGGGCTATGTTGCGGTAGATACACCATGGCACGGTGTACCGAGTCACCCATTTGGTGTCTCGGGAACCCTGTTCACATTGTTTGGGGCCGTTGAGGACACCCCGGCCGGATTTCCTTGCGGATGGAACCTGAATAGGTGATAAACCTGGACTAGAGACTTGTGAGGTTAGTCAGGTCGTGGTCTACACCCACGTCGGTTTTCGCTTGAAGTTTGCCGAGCACATGTCGTGTGCAGACGCTAAGTGGTGGAAACATGTGTGACGAAGTACACCCCTGCAGGGTATAAAACTATTCGAATAGCCGCGTCCGTGGTAAAGGACTACTTGGTTGTATATACAGTTCATAGACAAGTTAATGGATACTACTAAAAGACTCAAGATAAGTGTGAGTACCGAGGATGGCCCTCTCGCAGGATGACGAGGGAGGATCCCCGGTGGAGTATTGTGTTGGTGAGTAGTGGACTCGTGTGTGAAAACTATTTACTAGAGAGGTTCCGTAGGATAGCTTAGCCAAGAGTCAAAGCTGGCTTGCTGCATAATCCTACCACCTTCTTGAGAATAAGCATGTATAGTAGGTTCTGATGTAAGACTTGCTGAGTACCTTTGTACTCATGTTTGCTTATTTATTGTTTTCAGACGACAACACTGCCCCCTCCGATGGGTTTTATGTAGACCTTGACGTCGACGAGTGACTAGCCACCCAGGTGGTGATCCTGGCCATGGAGGGCCCTATGTAGATAGACAGGCTTTGAAAAGCCTTCTTTCTTTTTAGAGTCTGTACTCAGACTAGTTGCTTCCGCATGTGCTTGTATGATTGTATGACTTGAGTGTCGGGTCATGTGACCCCTATCTTTATGACATGTTATGTATGGCTCTCTGGAGCCTTTAAATAAAGTACTTGAGTTGTAGAGTTTTGTTGTGATGCCATGTTGTATGTACTCATATCGGGCATATTGTGTGTATGATTGAAATGCTTGGTATGAGTGGGATCCGACAATCTAGTTGTTTATCCTTGGCAGCCTTTCTTATGGGGAAATTTATTCTAGTGTTCCTCCAGCCATAGTAGTCCGCTACAGCCCGGTTCATCGGAGTCCTGCTAGCCCAGCACTACTGTTCAGGACACTTGACTGGCCGGCATGTGTTTCACTTCGTCCCTATGTCCGTCCCTTCGGGGAAATGTCATGCGGTGACTTCCGGAGTCCTGCCTAGCCTGCTACAGCCCGAGATCCCCGGAGTCCTGTTAGCCCAGTGCTACAGCCCGGAATCACTCGTTGATGACCGACATGTTTGATGTGATTCATGTATGCCTGTCTCCATAGGTCTGTGCCGCTTTGGGTTCATGACTAGCCATGTCGGCCCGGGTTCTCTGTCATATGGATGCTAGCGACACTATCATATACGTGAGCCAAAAGGCGCAAACGATTCCGGGCCATGGTAAGGCGACACCCGTGGGATATCGTGCATGAGGCCGCAAAGTGATATGAGGTGTCACCGGCTAGATCGCTGTGATTTGGAATCGGGGTCCTGACAGCGTTGGCATCAGAGCCGGACTGCCTGTAGGTTTGTTCAGCCAAACTGGTCGATGTCGAGTCTAGAAATGCTTTAGTTATATGTAGGGGAATTGATTGTGGGAGGGAACGTAAGGTTCTTTTACTCCTTTACCTTATGCCCTCTGATCTGAGTCATTCTCTTCTCATTCAACGTGGGTTAAGGACTAGGCTCTCTTCTTCTATCAGGTTCACGTGTTACTAATCCGTAGTAGCTTATAGGATTATTGTTACAAGTCCCAGTTCAGTTTCTACTATTTTTAGTATGTTGCTATTTGAATCAGAACCTTGATATGATGTTGTTGAGCGGTATTGTGAACTGTTGTGGATGTCTCAAATCTTTTTCTGAGCATTTACAGCCGTTATGCTGTCCAATTTTCCCTAGAAATTCTAATGTCTTTGCATTGTGGTTGTGCTTTCAGATGGCCAACCGTGTTCATAACCAAGTGGTTCGCCTGACCAGGTGCCTCGACGTGCCCGGTCATACTGCTATGTTAGTCCGGGTCATGATCGAGACGGGTTACCGTTGGTATCCCGAATACACCGTCGAAGAGTAGTTCCGTGACTTTAATCAAAGCCCGTACTTCTGCACCGTCAGGAAATTTCCTTCTTATCCTGGATCTACCGAGCCCCTTTACTGTTCCTATGGACTCAGGGTTACCGTTGAGATGGCTGTGCAGGATGCTGCCTATTCCATGATGACCATCATGCGAGTCCGGACTGGCCTGCTTCGGAACACTGATTTCCGTTACATGCCAGCTTCACTTCCGGGAGCGCAAGGGTATCTTCAGGCTATCTATGCTGACTTCACTCAGGAGGATTCATTAATTCGTACCACTACTGAGATGCTCGAAGATAAGGACCGAGAGAATCGGGCCTTGAGGTTGGAGATTTTTAATACTCGTGCTAATCATTGTACCACATTGACTCGGTTTGCACCTGCGGTGCAAGCTGGATGTATGGATACAAGGGATCTGTATCTTGTGAGGTCTGCTTTGCCAGACGTGGTGGATTGGCGTGATGTGGGAGGCATCACCCCACCCCGTGGTCCCCACAGGCCACCGTTTGTTGGTCCAAGACCCCATCCTAGCCCCTATGGTCCACAGGCTCCTCAGGACCGTCTGTTCCCGGATGGTCATGTTGAACTTCCAGGCTATGGAGGTGACTTCTATGAGGACTACTACGGAGCTGTCTGAGTTAGTAGTAGTACCACTAGTATTGTAGTAGTTGTATCTCCACTGTCCTGCGTGACTTGTGGAATATGTCTTTGTGTGTAATCGATTCCGGAGGTGTAGACAAATAATGTATAGGAGCTTGGAATGCCTCCGATGAGATGTAACGTCTTTCATCATAGTTGTACTGTAGCCTGGGCTTGTACTAAACTATGTATGATGTGTATAACCGTTGGTATATATATGGCAGTTTTATATTATCATGACATACGGATGAACATCTCTGCATTCTGTGTTATCCATTACATTCTGCACTTCCTTGCTAAGTTTGAGCCATCCTTGTCTAAACCGTTGTCTTGTTTTCTCCTAGGATGGTCAACACCCACAGCAACCCTGCTGCCCCGGAGCAGGGGGAAGCCAGTGCTGCTAGAGGTGAAAATCTGCCTCACCCGCCTTCTCTGGCCGAAGTAATGCTGGAGGCAGAAAGAAACAAGCGTGAGACCAACCGCCTGCTGGAGCGGATTGAGCAGAACACTGCACGCTACCCGCGAAATGACTTGGTGTCAATCAATGACTTTATCAAGCTGTACCCACCAAAGTTTAATCATTCCGTCGAGCCCCTCGACGCGGATGACTGGCTTTGCAGCATCACCCACAAGCTACGTTCTGCCAACGTAGCCGAAGCCGACAAGGTTACCTATGCTGCCTATCACCTCGAAGGCCCTGCTAGCCATTGGTGGGAAAACTTTGAAGCTATGCACCCGGTCGGTCAAATCACTACTTGGGCTGAATTCAGTGAGGCTTTCCGTGAGCATCACATTCCGGAAGGTCTCATGGATCGCAAGAGGGAGGAGTTCTGCAACTTCACCCAAGGGAGACTGACCATGGATGCTTACAGTCGTGAATTTGGGAACCTGGCACGTTATGCCCCTGAAGAGGTATCTACTGACGCTAAGAAGCAGGCAAGGTTCCGCAAGGGACTTAGCCCTGAGCTTCGCCGCGATCTTCGTTTGCACGAGTGCACATCCTTTCAGAAGTTGGTCAACAAAGCCATCAGTGCTGAGACAGGCCAGACTGATTATGACGCCACACGCAAGCACTCCCGTGATTTTGGCTCTTCATCCGGCTCTGGAGCTCAGAAGCGCCGGGTGTGGATTCCAAGCACGGCACTGCCACCCAGGTTCATTCCTAGGCCATCCTTTGAGGCGCCTCGTCCCAACCAACAATTTGCACCGCCCAAGCCCTATGGTGGCCCCGCTGCTAATGCTGCTCCACGCCCCAATGTGGTGACATGCTTCAAGTGTGGAGAGCCGGGTCACTATAGCTGAGAGTGTCCCCAGAACAACAACCCCAATCAAACTGGAAAGTCCGTTGGCCGTGGTAAGCCAGTGGGAAAGACTTTCTACGCCAAGCCGGCCACCACTGCACGTGGCCATGTCAATTATGTTTCAGCCGAGGAGGCTCATGAGGATCCTAACGTCATCCTTGGTACGCTCCTTGTTAACTGCCATCCGGCATCTGTTCTTTTCGATACTGGAGCATCTCATTCATTCATATCCGAGAACTATGCTCGATTGCATAACACGACATTCTATGACATGCCCACTTCCATGGTAATTCAAACTCCGGGTTCCAGATGGCAAACTTCTAGGGTAACCCATGGGAACGAAATTCTTGTCGATAGACTTGTCTTCCTTGCATCCTTAATAGCTCTCAAGTCCTCCGACATAAACATCATCTTGGGTATGGACTGGATGTCAGCTCATTATGCTAAGATTGACTGTGCCACTAGAACCGTTCAACTTACTCACCCATCGGGCAAGACAGGCAATGTCTTAACTCGAGTGGCCAAGCGCCAGCTTTACTCCCTAAATGCCAACCCTCTTCCAGACCTTGAGGATGTTCTGCTAGTCCGAGACTTTCCGGATGTCTTTCCAGAAGAACTGCCAGGTGTTCCACCTGACAGGGATGTCGAGTTTGTGATCGACCTTGTTCCAGGAACCGTTCCAATTGCTAGAAGACCCTACAAGATGGCACCCTTAGAACTAGCCGAGCTTAAGAACCAACTCGATGAGTCCTTGAGCAAAGGGTTCATCTGTCCTAGCTCCTCTCCTTGGGCTTGCCCCGTCCTCTTCGTCAAGAAGAAGGATGGAACGGATCGAATGGTTGTGGATTACCGACCTGTCAATCTGGTCACCATCAAGAACAAATACCCGCTTCCCAGGATCAACAACCTGTATGATCAGCTCGCTGGATCCTCAGTCTTCTCCAAGATGGATTTGAGGTTGGGTTACCATCAAATCAAAATCAGAAACGGGGACATCCCCAAAACGGCCTTTGTTACTCGTTATGGCCAATACGAGTACACCGTTATGTTCTTTGGTTTAACCAATGCCCCAGCCACCTTCTCCCGGTTAATGAACTCGGTTTTCATGGAGTACTTAGATAAATTCGTCGTAGTATACCTCGATGACATACTCATCTACTCCAAGAATGAAGAGGAACATGCCGAACATCTAAGGCTGGTATTGATGAAACTTCGAGAGCATCGCCTTTATGCCAAATTCTCTAAGTGTGAATTTTGGTTGCCAGAAGTGACCTATCTAGGCCATGTAATCTCTGGTAAGGGTATTGCTGTCAATCCCGAGCGAGTTCAAGCCGTCCTTGATTGGACTCCACCTGAGACGGTCAAGCAAGTTCGGAGCTTCCTTGGCTTAGCGAGCTATTGCCGCTGCTTCGTCGAAAATTTCTCCAAGGTTGCTAAACCTCTAACTGAACTCCTCAAGAAAGATAAAAGGTTCGAGTGGACTCCGCAGTGTGAGTTCAGCTTTCAGGAACTAAAAAGACGCCTGACATCTGCCCCCGTACTGGTACCACCAGACTTCTCCAAGGACTTTATTATCTATTGCGACGCCTCGCGACAAGGACTAGGTTGCATACTCATGCAAGATCGTCAGGTAATTGCCTATGCTTCACGGCAATTACACCCACGTGAGGAAAATTATCCCACACATGATCTAGAGCTTGCAGCTGTAGTCCATGCTCTTAAAACCTGGCGACATTACCTTCTCGGTAATCATTGCGAGATCTTCACCGATCACCAAAGTTTGAAATATATCTTCACCCAACCAGATTTGAATCTCAGGCAAAGACGTTGGGTCGAGTTGATCTCGGATTACGACTTAGGAATAACTTACACCCCGGGCAAAGCCAATGTCATGGCTGATGCACTAAGTCATAAGTCCTATTGTAACAACCTGATGTTACAACAAAGTCAACCACTTCTCCATGAGGAATTTCGTAAGCTTGATCTTCACATTGTTCCTCGAGGATTCCTATCCACCCTGGTGGCGAAACCTACCCTTATGGATCAAATCATAGCTGCCCAGAAGCGTGATAAGGGCATATCCCGGATTAAGGAAAACATCGTTAGCGGAGTTGCTAAATGTTTCTCCATGGATGAGCAAGGTGCTGTCTTCTTCGAGAACCACCTGGTGGTTCCCAAGAAACAACATCTACGCCAATTGATCCTTAAGGAAGCTCATGAATCCCCTCTCACCATTCATCCCGGTAGTACTAAAATGTATCAAGACCTACGCCAGAGGTTTTGGTGGACAAGGATGAAGAGAGAAATCGCTCAATACATTGCTAGCTGCGACGTTTGTCGTCGTGTTAAAGCAGAGCATCAACGGCCTGCTGGCACCCTTCAACCTTTGGCTATTCTTGAATGGAAATGGGATAAAATCAGTATGGATTTCATCACTGGGTTTCCCAGGACCAAGAGAGGGAATAATGCCATCTTCGTCGTGATTGACCGACTTTCCAAGGTAGCCCACTTTCTACTTGTTCGTGAGAGTATCACCGCTAGCCAGCTAGCCGATTTATACATCTCCCGAATAGTGTCTCTTCATGGTGTCCCATTGGAAATTAACTCAGACCGTGGAGTCTCTTCACCTCTCGATTTTGGGGAAGTTTCCAAAATGCTATGGGAACTCATCTCTCCTTTAGCACCGCCTTCCATCCTCAATCAAGTGGTCAAGTTGAGCGAGTCAATCAAATTCTGGAAGATATGCTCCGAGCTTCTGTTATCTCGTTCAGAATGAGTTGGGAGAAATGCCTTCCATTCGTAGAGTTTGCTTATAACAATAGTTATCAAGCTATCTTGGGCAAGGCTCCTTTCGAAGTTCTTTATGGACGAAAATGTCGAACGCCTCTTAACTGGTCAGAAACCGGGGAAAGACAACTCTTTGGCCCGGATATGATTCAGGAAGCAGAAGAGCAGGTTCGCGTTATTCGTGAGAAATTGAAAACAGCCCAATCTCGTCAAAAGAGTCAATATGATCGCAAACATAAGCCTATGACTTATGAAGTCAACGAGAAGGCTTACCTTCGGGTTACGCCGTTAAAGGGAACCCATCGTTTCGGTATCGAAGGCAAATTGGCTCCTCGTTACATTGGACCCTTTCGCATTCTTGCCAAACAAGGAGAAGTTGCCTACCAATTGGAACTACCTCCGCATCTTTCCAGAGTTCACGATGTCTTCCATGTTTCGCAACTCAGGCGTTGCTTCGCGGATCCTATCCGTGGAGTGGACCACGAAACGCTTGATCTACAAGATAACCTCTCTTATCGGGAATATCCCATTCGTATCCTTGATCAAGCCGAGCGTACGACTCGACGTCATGATATCAAGTTTTTCAAGGTTCAATGGTCACACCATTCCGAGAAAGAAGCCACTTGGGAAAGGGAGGACCGTCTTCGACTTGAGTACCCTACCTTCTTTCCAGAGGATCCTAAATCTCAGGACGAGATTCTTTTGAGTGGGGGTGAGTTGTCACACCCTAGCTAGTCCATGCATTAGAGTGTGCATCATGTTTACTTTCATCAGAAACTTGAAATGGGGAAGGCAGAACCCCCAGCACCCCTTTTGAAATCAACTAGGGTTTACTAAAAATAATTTCAATGAACCTGAAATGCCCTTCTAAAATGTTCACCCTCTTCGCCTTGGGTTAGAACCTCTGGCAAAATTTGGTGCACAATTTTCTAGGTCAACAGAAGGTCATTGATTTAAATCATAAATATTTGAATTTGGGCATTTAAATGCTATAAAATAATTCAAATGCTCAAATAATTCAGGAAATAAATGTTTGCTATTAGGAATAATTCCAACAGAGCCCACAATTATTTTCAGGATTTTAGTAAGTGCCTAAGTATTTTAAATAAAGCCCTAAAGCTACAGAAAAATAGAAAAGGAAACAAAATAAAAAAAGGGGGGGAGAAAGAAGCCCACCTGGGCCTTACCTGGCTCGGCCCAGCCTACTGGCTCGGCCAGTCACCCCCTACCTCGCGCCAGGAGGCAGGGGCGCGTGCTCGCCGTGCGCCGGCCACGCGCCGGCCACCTCCTGCTTCTGCCGACGCTGGGAGGCGCCCAGAGACGCCACGAGATCCCCTCGTCCCCCTCTCGTCCTCTCTCACTCTCCCCCTCGTCTCCCTCATCCTCTCCAGCGATGGCCGAGCGCGCCCCTCGCCGCCGATCGCCGTAGTCGCCGCCAGAGACCTCCCCTCGCCCCTTCGACGAGCCCATCAGCTCTGCCTCGACTCCCTCGTCCTCCCCACCGAGCCACGCTTCACCGGAAGCCCTGCAACGCCGCCTTCGCCCTCGTCTTCAACCTCGGGCATCCGAGATCGCCGGCGACCGTGCGCCCGCTCTGTTGCGTCCCTGAGCTCCCCAAGACCACTGCTGCACTCCCCGTGAGCTTCTCCTTCGATCCCCACCTTCCCCTTGCTCGTTTGCGCCCTGTAGCTCTGATTTCCACCGCGGCCGAAGCTCGCCGGCGCCGTGCCTCGTCGCCGTCGTGGCCAGAGCCACCGTGGCTTGAAGCCGGGCACACCACCGTGCTCAGCACAGTCCCAGGAACCTAACACACCACTCCCCGCGCCTCGCCATGCCCCGTAGCGTCGGGTTCAACCATGCCCAAACTCCGGCGACCGCCAAGGTCGTCGACGGCGTCGTTGCCGGCCACCCCGAGCCCAACTACCACCACCAAACGATGCGGCTCGCTCCCCGCATCGCGTAGCACATCTCCGCCGTCGTTTTGGTCGCCTGAGGGCGTTTTCCGAAGCCCTCCGCCGTCTCGGGCCTCGCCGGTGTCGAGCCGCCGGCGAGTTGACCCAGTTTGACCCCTGGGTGGGCCCGGGTAGACCCCCCCTGAGTCTATGACAGGTGGGGCCGGCCTGTTAACTAATTTAGGTTTACTTTTAGTTAATTTTAATTAAATTAGTCACTGACATGTGGGCCCAGGCCCCACTGACAGCTAATTAGTGTTAATCTAATTCTGCTAATTAACTGAGAGGCTGACAGAAGGGGCCCACCAATCAGGTTTGACCTGGGCTGGCGCCTTTGACCTGCTGAGGTCAGCATGACGCAGTAATTGAATTTCTGGATTTATTTTTATAAAGGAAATTCCAGAAAATAGTTCAAACTTCAAAAATTCATAGAAATTCAACCGTAACTCCAAATGAAATAATTTATATATGAAAAATTATCAGAAAAATTCAATCTATCCATCTGTAATGGTTTCATGCATGACAAAACAAGTTTACCTTGCTGTTTAGGAAGAATAAGGAAATGCACTATTAAGGCCATGTTTAATGAGCTAATATTTGAATCTTTGATTCAAATGAGTTCATCCCTTTCTATTCTAGCTTGCATTAGGCCAAGACACAATCATATTGCCATGTCATAGCATGCATCATATTGTTGCATATCGTCATGTGTTGATTATGTTCCGATGTGTTCTTCGTAGTAGGTTCTGCCTCCGAGGATATTCACGAGTATCCAACTGAAGGGCAATATCCCGCTACCACTCCATCAGGCAAGCAACCCATTGATCATCCCAATACAAACCCATGTTCCCGCTTCTGCTCTTGTTTACTGCATTAAGACATCGCGATTCAAACTGCTGTGTGTTACGGTAGTTGAACCCTTATCCTCTGCATGACCTGTCATTGCCACAGTAACTAGATGAAACCCACTAGCATGTGTAGGAGTTGATTGAGCCATGTATGTGATTCCTACCTTGCTATGCCTGCTATGCTTAGAGTTGTTTCAGGTCTGGTTCATCTGGGTGATGGGCTAGAGTGAAATTCTTATGTCGGTAATATGAGGGATGTGTTGAACATGTTTTGATAAAGGTATCGATGAGAGGCCATGTAGGAGTACATGGTGGGTTGTTTCATTGAGGCCGTCCCTAAGAACTGAGATCTGTATGCGTGATTTAAGATTCAGCTACTACCACACATTGGGCCCTGAGATATGACCCCGCTCGACTTACTGACCCCTCTTGCCTCTGTCCAGGAGTTGCAACTAGTTTCTGGTGTTTGTAGGACATGTGTTGGCGACCGTGCGTAGCGCTGACCCTAGGGGTGGGCTATGTTGCGGTAGATACACCATGGCACGGTGTACCGAGTCACCCGTTTGGTGTCTCGGGAACCCTGTTCACATCGTTTGGGGCCGTTGAGGACACCCCGGCCAGATTTCCTTGTGGATGGAACCTGAATAGGCGATAAACCTGGACTAGAGACTTGTGACGTTAGTCAGGTCGTGGTCTACACCCATGTCGGTTTTCGCTTGAAGTCTGCCGAGCACATGTCGTGTGCAGACGCTAAGTGGTGGAAACATGTGTGACGAAGTACACCCCTGCAGGGTATAAAACTATTCGAATAGCCGCGTCCGCGGTAAAGGACTACTTGGTTGCATATACAGTTCATAGACAAGTTAATGGATACTACTAAAAGACTCAAGATAAGTGTGAGTACCGAGGATGGCCCTCTCGCAGGATGACGAGGGAGGATCCCCGGTGGAGTATTGTGTTGGTGAGTAGTGGACTCGTGTGCGAAAACTATTTACTAGAGAGGTTCCGTAGGATAGCTTAGCCAAGAGTCAAAGCTGGCTTGCTGCATAACCCCACCACCTTCTTGAGAATAAGCTTGTATAGTAGGTTCTGATGTAAGACTTGCTGAGTACCTTTGTACTCATGTTTGCTTATTTATTGTTTTCAGACGACAACACTGCCCCCTCCGATGGGTTTTGTGTAGACCTTGACATCGACGAGTGACTAGCCACCCAGGTGGTGATCGTGGCCATGGAGTGCCCTATGTAGATAGACAGGCTTTGAAAAGCCTTCTTTCTTTTTAGAGTCTGTACTCAGACTAGTTGCTTCCGCATGTGCTTGTATGATTGTATGACTTGAGTGTCGGGTCATGTGACCCCTATCTGTATAACATGTTATGTATGGCTCTCTGGAGCCTTTAAATAAAGTACTTGACTTGTAGAGTTTTGTTGTGATGCCATGTTGTATGTACTCATATCGGGCATATTGTGTGTATGATTGAAATGCTTGGTATGAGTGGGATCCGACAATCTAGTTGTTTATCCTTGGTAGCCTTTCTTATGGGGAAATGTAGTCTAGTGTTCCTCGAGCCATAGTAGTCCGCTACAGCCCGGTTCACCGGAGTCCTGCTAGCCCAGCACTACTGTTCGGGACACTTGACTGGCCGGCATGTGTTTCACTTCGTCCCTATGTCTGTCCCTTCGGGGAAATGTCACGCGGTGACTTCCGGAGTCCTGCCTAGCCTGCTACAGCCCGGGATCCCCAGAGTCCTGTTAGCCCAGTGCTACAGCCCGGAATCACTCGTTGATGACTGACATGTTCGATGTGATTCGTGTATGCCTGTCTCCATAGGTCTGTGCCGCTTTGGGTTCACGACTAGCCATGTCGGCCCGGGTTCTCTGTCATATGGATACTAGCGACACTATCATATATGTGAGCCAAAAGGCGCAAACGGTTCCGGGCCATGGTAAGGCGACACCTGTGGGATACCGTGCGTGAGGCCGTAAAGTGATATGAGGTGTCACCGGCTAGATCGATGTGATTTGGAATCGGGGTCCTGACAGTGGAGACCATCCACTTGCCTCCCGCTCCGGACATGGCTAGAGAAGGTTGAGGTGGGGAGTGCGGACTTGGGCGCTGGAGCTCGAGTGCGCGAAAATGGATAAGCAAAGGAGGAAGAAGGCATAGGTGAAAAGGTGGATCCTTATCCCCTTATATGGGTGGACGCAGCTATGTGTCCCCACCAGCCTGGTAAAACTCGCTTATCTCCAAGCGACGTAATCAATGGCGCGGTTGGGTTACCCACGCCCATATTGATGAGAATCCTGGAATAAGGGGACAGAATCTCTGCTTTAACAAGACGTGCCAAGGAAACCGCCTCGCATGACGCGCTGAGGTGGGATAATAAAACGATTTGAATAAAGGCTTGGCCGTGGTGCGTCACACTACGGAATACGTCAGCAGATTAGATTTGTGTAAATATTATTCTCTCTGTGGCAATATGTGGAAACTTATTTTGCAGAGCCGGACACTGTCTTTGTGTTCAAAATCTTCTATGAAGTACTTGGAGGAGGAACCCGCCTTGCAATGCCGAACAATCTGCGCGCTGGACTCATCGTCATTGAAGCCTGGTTCAGGGCTACTGAGGGAGTCCTGGATTAGGGGGTGTCTATATGGCCGGACTATACCTTCAGCCGGACTCCTGGACTATGAAGATACAAGATTGAAGACTTTGTCCCGTGTCCGGAAGGGACTTTCCTTGGCGTGGAAGGCAAGCTTGGCGATACGGATATGTAGATCTCCTACCATTGTAACCGACTTTGTGTAACCCTAACCCTCTCCGGTGTCTATATAAACCGGAGGGTTTTAGTCCGTAGGACAACATACAGAACAACAATCATACCATAGGCTAGCTTCTAGGGTTTAGCCTCTCCGATCTCGTGGTAGATCTACTCTTGTACTATCCATATCATCAATATTAATCCAGCAGGACGTAGGGTTTTACCTCCATCAAGAGGGCCCGAACCTGGGTAAAACTTCGTGTCCCTTGCCTCCTATTACCATCCGGCCTAGACGCACAGTTCGGGACCCCCTACCCGAGATCCGCCGGTTTTGACACCGACAGTGGCTAACCTGTTCGCAAAAGAGAGCGAGAAGAGAAGGCAAAGCACGAATGAAGAACTATGATCAAGAAGTGATCCTAGAACAACCTACGTCAAGCATTACTCCAACACCGTGTTAACTTCCCGGACTCCGCCGAGAAGAGACCATCATGGTTACACACGCGGTTGATTCATTTTAATTAAGTTAAGTTTCATGTTATCTACAACCGGACATTAACAAATTCCCATCTACCCATAACCGCGGGCACGGCTTTCGAAAGTTCAAATCTCTATAGGGGAGTCCCAACTTAGCCCATCACAAGCTCTCACGGTCAACGAAGGATATTCCTTCTCCCGAGACATTCCAATCAGACTCGGTATCCCGGTTCTACAAGACATCTACGACAATGGTAAAACAAGTCCAGCAACACCGCCCGAATGTGCCGACAAATCCCGATATGAGCTGCACATATCTCGTTCTCAGGGCACACTCAGATTGTCCAAACTTCCGGTAGGCCAGCCCAGAGTTGCCCCTGGTGGCCACCAACGGCTGACGAGGTGGACCAACACTCAGAGGAGCACTGGCGGGGGGGGGGGGGGGGTTTAAATAAGATGACCCTCGGGCTACGGAAACCCAAGGGAAAAAGAGGCTAGGTGGCAAATGGTAAAACCAAGGTTGGGCATTGCTGGAGGAGTTTTATTCAAGGCGAACTGTCAAGGGGTTCCCATTATCACCCAACCGCGTAAGGAACGCAAAATCCGGGAACATAACACCGATATGAAGGAAACTAGGGCGGCAAGAGTGGAACAAAACACTAGGCAAAAGGCCGAGCCTTCCAGCCTTTACCAAGTATATAGGTGCATTAAGATAAACAAGATAATATGGTGATATCCCAACAATAAACAATGTTCCAACAAGGAACGATCTCCAAACTTCACCTGCAACTAGCAACGCTATAAGAGGGGCAGGGCAAAGCGGTAACATAGCCAATCAACGGTTTGCTAGGACATGGTGGGTTAGAGGTTTGACATGGCAATTTGGGAAGCATGATAAGCACGTGGTAGGTATCGTAGCATAGGCATAGCAAAAGGTCGAGCATCTAGCAAGCAAAGATAGAAGTGATTTCGAGGGTATGATCATCTTGCCTGCAAAGTTGTCAGAGTTGACTTGATCCTCGTAAGAAAACTCAACGGGCTCCTCGTTAGTGAACTCATCTCCCGGCTCTACCCAAACAAGACAAACAAGCAAAAGGAACACAATCAACCACGTGCAATGCTCGAACAACATGATGCAAACATGGTATGCTATGCGGGATGCGATATGTGATGCATATGCAAGATTTGACAAGGAATGATTGAACCTGGCCTCAACTTGGAAATCCAAGAGTGCCACTAGAAAGGTGAGGTGATTTCGATTGAAATCGATATAAAGATCACCGGAATCGGATGCACGGTTTCGAAATGGCAAGAAAAACAAATATGGCACCGGTCTGTGATAAACAACAAGTAGCCATCTAAATGCATCAAGATAATTATGCTACAACACTCAAACATGACAACACAATACATGGAAGGGATCCACTGATGATGCTTGACAAAGGATGAACACCGAGCTACGGCTAATTCATCCATTAACAGGTTCAAACAAGCATGGCAAAAATGCAAACGATAACAGGTTTCAGACTTAGTGAAATTAACACAAGTCTGGAATTTAACATGAGGTAGCACACTTTGGAGCATGAAAACTATATGCTACAGGAACTTAACATGGCAAAGCAAGGCATGACATGAAGCTACTCAAAGCACTTATCAAAAGTTCCTTAGTGACCTTGAGCCAAAAGGGATCAGAAAATACAATTGCAAGCATGTGAACATGGCAAAAACATAATCAGATCACAGACTTAGTGAAAAACTGGAGCATGCAAATCTGTTAACGAGTAGGCATGTTCACGAGCTCGATGCACTCACTACAGAGCATGACATGACAAAACTAAACATACACCCATCGAGAATACATATCATAGAAACTAGACATGGCAAGAACAACAACATAGCATGCACGGATCACTAGCAACATCCTCGGCAAAATCGCTAACAAGATAACAATCTGCCAGGATTCGCGAAATAGCAAAAGTAGAGCTCGATTGACTCAAGCTAGGTTGCTCCATAAATGCAAACAAAGACATGGATGGATAGAGCACCACAATGTTAACAAATCATCCTTACTTATCATCCTCAAAAGAGGCACGGATCACTAGGAAACAACATGAACATATGGCATAATGACAAAATCAGGACAAGGACTTAGAGAAATTCTAAGTCCCTGAAATCAGCATTAACGAATGCACTATTTTGCAAGCTTGTGCTAGTCACCACACATTTCACAAAAATACATGGTAAGCACCTCTGTAAAGAAGGCATGGCATATAACAAAACTCATGTAGAGCTCAGGAGCATATCATGCACATATTAATCATGGCAAAAATGACAAATAGCTATTTGATGAAACAGATCTGACAAATATATCACATAGCCCTCTTCCAACAGCATTTTGGGCAACATGATGAGCTCAAATTAAAATGATGCAAAGAGATGAAATGATATACTCTCTGAGACGAACATTTTGATATGCTACAAGCGCAAATCGGAGCTACGGATGCGGAGTTACGATGCGATGAACAATGCTAAAAATATGGAAAAACTGGGGACTTAGAGATAGGCAAAAATCAACCCTAGGGTTTACTGTAGCACCGGATCCAGATCGGGCATGGACTTCGAGGTGGCGGTGGGTCTCGCCGGATCTCCGCCGGAGAAGTGACCGGAGGAGGCCGGGGTGGGCGGAGCTGGCCGGATCCGGGCGGCACCGGCGAGAGGAGGCGGCGGGGCGATGAGCGGAACTCCGGGCGGCGCACGGCAGTCGGCGGTACGGCGAGTCAGCGGCCGCCGACATCGAGGCGGAGCGGGGCGGCGTGGCGAACAGTGCGGCGGCGGGGCGGAGTCGGCTGGGCGGCGCGCGGGCGAGCCGGGGAAGCGGGCGGCGGCGGGCGCGGAGCGGGCTGCGGGGGCCGGCGCTGGGCCTGGTGGGCCGGCGCGGTTGGGCGGTGATGTGGGGCTCCTGCAGGACACGTGGCGAGCGGTGGTTGGACGAGGGGAGCGGGGCGGACGTGTCCGGCCAGGTCGGACGCGTCCGGCGGCTGGAGGTGGAAGGAGACTAGGTTTAGGGTTGAAATGACCCGGGATTTGGAGTGGGAGGACCTATTTATACATAGGAGGAGCTAGGAGGCTCCAAATTGAGCATGGTTTGCGGCCACGCGATCGTGATCGAACGACCGAGACTATGGAGAGGGTTTAGGTGGGTTTTGGGCCACTTTGGAGAGGTGTTGGGCTGCAACACACACAAGGCCTTTTCGGTTCCTCGGTTAACCACTGGAGTATCAAACGAAGTCCAAATGGCACGAAACTTGACAGGCGGTCTACTGGTAGTAAACCAAGGCTGCATGGCAAGTCTCGGTCCAATCCGGAAATGTTTAACCCCCACACACAAAAAGAGGTAGAAAGGACCACTGGAGGAGATAGGAGCGCCGGAATGCAAAATGGACAACGGGGAAAATGCTCGAATGCATGAGACGAACACGTATGCAAATGCAATGCACATGATGACATGATATGAGATGCATGACAAAGACAAAAGCAACACGAAGACAAAAACCCGACAACAAGGAAATATCATAACTTAGTGCCAAAATGGCAAGAGTTGGAGTACATATAAGGTAAATTACATCCGGGGTGTTACAACACTCCACCACTACGAAAGGATCTCGTCCCGAGATCTGGGACTGGAAAAACGCCGGGTACTCAGAACGGAGGTGGTCCTCGCGTTCCCAGGTGGCTTCACGGTCAGAATGGTGTGACCACTTGACTTTGAGGAATTTGATAGACTTGTTGCGAGTCTTGCGCTCAGTCTCTTCAAGAATAACAACTGGGTGCTCACGATAAGAAAGGTCTTCTTGGAGATCAATGGATGGTAGTCAACACAAAGATGGTCCGTTCCATCCTTCTTCTTCACAAAAAGAACTCCACAACCCCACGGAGAAGAACTAGGTCGGATGAGCCCCATTCGCTCTTGAATATCGAGTTGCTTCTTCAGCTCCTTCAACTCTTTAGGTCCAAGCTTGTAAGGACGTTTGCAAACAGGTTACGTGCTAGGCTCAAGATCAATGACGAATTCAACTGGCCGGTGCGGAGGCATTCCTGGAAGCTCTTCTGGAAAGACGTCTTGATATTCGCAAACGACTGGAATTTGAGAGATGGCATCCAGTTCACCCTTCTCATTGAGAGAAAACAGACGGATTGTATTATCCCGAGCACCAAAGACAATTACATCCTTAGACGAATGAGTCGATTATCTGCCTGGCAGCACAATCAAGCTGAGCCTTGTGCTTAGAAAGCCAGTCCATTCCAAGAATAAGATCAATATCCGAGTTACCAAGGACCATTGGAGAAGCCAGAAACTTGAAATCACCCATCATGATAGAAATATCCGGAATCTCGTAGTTTGCGAGCAAACATTTACCCAGTGAGACAACTGCTAACGGTTTATGCAAAACTTGAGAAGACAACTCATGCTTAGATGCAAAAGGTCTCGAGATGAAACAATGCGATGCACCAGTGTCAAAAAGTACTTTTGCAGGAACATCGTTAACAGGAAGGTTACCCATGATGACATCTGACGAGTCCTCTGCCTGAGCTGCATTCATTAAGTTGACCTTGGCGTGCTTGGGGTTATGCTTGACCACAATTGTACTTGCCGATCTCACAGCAGGAGGAGGAGGAGGGAGACGCCTCTGATTGAAGCATTTGTTGGCATAGTGACCCTTCTGTTGGCACTTGTTGCACGTGACCTCTGAAAGCGGACGGTGATACGGAGCACTCGATCTTGGAGCTTGAGACGAAGTCTTGTTCTGAAAGCCAGGGTTGGGTGGGTGGGAAGATCCACTGCCACCTTTGCTCTTCTGCTGATAAGGCTGACGGAACGGAGGAGGAGGAAGCAATACTTCTGCTGCTTAGCCACTTGAGTTGAGGAAGAAGGAGTAGCATCTCCGACTCGCTTGTTGGAAGCATCACACTTCAGTTGAGCAGTCTCTTGCTTCATTGCCATGTTGTAAAACTCGTCGTACCTCTTGGGCTCAAAGAGGACAAGAGCTAGCTGGATTTCTTCTCTGAGACCACCCTTGAACTGGTATATCATGCTCTTCTCGTCAGGGACGTCTTGCTTAGCAAAACGGGTGAGCTTCTGAAACATCTTGTTGTACTCGTAGACAGACATAGAGCCTTGCTTCAGGTTGTGGAATTCCTCACGCTTGCTTTCAACCACGCTCTGAGGAATATGATGAGCTTTGAAGTCTTGACGGAATTCATCCCAGGTAATCACACGGCCTCCTCTAGAATCTTTGTACTGCTGAAACCATTCTGCAGCTTGGTCTTTGAGTTGGAAGGAAGCGAACTTGACAAAGTCCTCAGGCCTGACGTTACTGCACTCGAAATGCTTGCATATGTCCATGAGCCAATCATCAGCGTCAGTTGCATCAACACAATTGCTGAAGGTCTTTGGCTGGTTAGCAAGGAACTGGTTGAGTGTGGCAAAGTGATTCTGATTGTTGCCTTGGCCCTGGTTCACTTGGTTGCGCTCTTGAAGAAGTTGCATGATCAGCTGCGTGTTTGCATTGGTAGCGGCCATCACAGCTTGCCATGCCTTCGGAGGTGGAGGTAGTGGTGGCAGATCAGGATTCGGAGTCGTGCGCGTTGGAGGAGCCATCCTGAAGAGGTTGACATCCATTAGCACATTGATAGACAAATATTGAAGTTGAATCAAATGGGTTGAAATTGCAACATATAGTCTTCACATCCGAACAAAATGAACGAATGCATTCCAATTGAAATGGTCACATATCCATAAATTGAGAAGCCACTTAGAATTGAGGTAGAAGAAAAAAACAACAACAAGGTACGGAACAAGAAAGAATACTCGGTAAGGATCACCCAATCTCAAACCAAATATCCGTGGAAGAAGAACTAGAGCTACAAGAATTCCCACCTATGAGACTCCTGAACCTTTCCGGTTATGCAATCAGGTGTTGGGGATACAGGGGAAGCATAATATCTCACCCAAATCTAGCAAATCCTACATCCAGCTATATCCATCCTTCAACACATAACCGAGAAATACTTCGGAAATCGTCTACCTCAACCTTCAAAAAGCATCCGTTATACAAGTTATGGCAATACTCCCGAACTCCCGCCCCAGTACTGGGTGGCGTCGAGGTTATCTCACCAACAACTGCATAAAAGAGATTTTCGATGTCGGCGAACCTAAACTCAGGTATTCCAGAACTGCAACGATAAAATTGTGACGACAACACCTCGGAGCTCAACTCCCCGGGACACTGCCACAACCCCTAAATGACAGGAGACACCAAGAACAATGTTCTCGTCACAAATCGATCGGAACGATTTCAAGATACCCGCGTGATCCTAAATTTTTTTTAATGAAAATTGAGAAGAGAAGAGTCAAAACTCTACGTCAGGATGCCTTACCAGAGCGATGAAGAGACTGGGGAGTAAAAAGAATTCCTAACTCTCCGATATATAATTCCTAAATGACTCAAAACATTTTTCTAGACTCAACAAATTCAGCTATTCGATCAAGCAGGGGGGCTCTTAAGGTCGGGGAAGGCTCTGATACCAACTTGTAACGCCCTCGATGCGGCTATATCTCCTACGTGTCGAAGCACGACTTAGAGGCATAACCGCATTGAAAGCAATGTCGCAAGTAAGGTAATCTTCACAACAACCCATGTAAATAGATAATAGGGGAAAAGATACATAGTTGGCTTACACTTGGCACGTCACACAAATACATGAATAGCATTACAATCATCCAATACACTCATGGTCCGACTACGGTACCAAAATAAAAGATCAACCCCGACATGCGACACGGTCCCGATCGCCCCAACTGGGCACCACTACTGGTCATCAGGGAAAGACACATAGTAACGGCGAGAGTCTTCGTCGAACTCCCACTTGAGCTCAAGCGCATCATCTGGAACGGAATCATCGGTCCGTGCATCTGGTTTGGAAGTAATCTGTGAGTCACGGGGACTCAGCAATCTCGCACCCTCGCGATCAAGACTATTTAAGCTTATAGGTAAGGCAAGGTAATATGTGGAGCTGCAGCAAGCGACTAGCATATATGGTGCCTAACCTGTTCGCAAAAGAGAGCGAGAAGAGAAGGCAAAGCACGAACGAAGAACGATGATCAAGAAGTGATCCTAGAAGAACCTACGTCAAGCATTACTCCAACACCGTTGTTCACTTCCCGGACTCCGCCGAGAAGAGACCATCATGGTTACACACGCGGTTGATTCATTTTAATTAAGTTAAGTTTCATGTTATCCACAACCAGACATTAACAAATTCCCATCTGCCGATAACTGCGGGCACAGCTTTTGAAAGTTCAAATCCCTGCAGGGGAGTCCCAACTTAGCCCATCACAAGCTCTCACGGTCAACGAAGGATATTCCTTCTCCCGAGACATTCCAATCAGACTCGGTATCCCGGTTCTACAAGACATCTTCGACAATGGTAAAACAAGTCCAGCAACACCGCCCGAATGTGCCGACAAATCCTGATAGGAGCTGCACATATCTCGTTCTCAAGGCACACTCAGATTGTCCAAACATTCGGTAGGCCAGTCCAGAGTTGCCCCTGGTGGCCACCGGCGGCTGACGAGGTGCACCAACACTCAGAGGAGCACTGGCCCCGGGGGGGGGGGGGGGGTTTAAATAAGATGACCCTCGGGCTCCGGAAACCCAAGGGAAAAAGAGGCTAGGTGGAAAATGGTAAAACCAAGGTTGGGCATTGCTGGAGGAGTTTTATTCAAGGCGAACTGTCAAGGGGTTCCCATTATCACCCAACCGCGTAAGGAACGCAAAATCCGGGAACATAACACTGATATGATGGAAACTAGGGCGGCAAGAGTGGAACAAAACACTAGGAAAAAGGCCAAGCCTTCCACCCTTTACCAAGTACATAGGTGCATTAAGATAAACAAGATAATATGGTGATATCCCAACAATAAACAATGTTCCAACAAGGAACGATCTCCAAACTTCACCTGCAACTAGCAACGCTATAAGAGGGGCAGAGCAAAGCGGTAACATAGCCAATCAACGGTTTGCTAGGACATGGTGGGTTAGAGGTTTGACATGGCAATTTGGAAGGCATGATAAGCAAGTGGTACGTATCGTAGCATAGGCATAGCAAAAGAGCGAGCATCTAGCAAGCAAAGTTAGAAGTGATTTCGAGGGTATGATCATCTTGCCTGCAAAGTTGTCAGAGTTGACTTGATCCTCGTAAGCAAACTCAACGACCTCCTCGTTAGCGAACTCGTCTCCCGGCTCTACCCAAACAGGACAAACAAGCAAAAGGAACACAATCAACCACGTGCAATGCTCGAACAACATGATGCAAACATGGTATGCTATGCGGGATGCGATATGTGATGCATATGTAAGATTTGACAAGGAATGATTGAACCTGGCCTCAACATGGAAATCCAAGAGTGCCACTGGAAAGGTGAGGTGATTTCGGTTGAAATCGATATAAAGACCACCGTAATCGGATGCACGGTTTGGAAATGGCAAGCAAAACAAATATGGTACCGGTCTGCGATAAACAGCAAGTAGCCATCTAAATGCATCAAGATAATTATGCTATAGCACTCAAACATGGCAACACAATGCATGGCAGGGATCCACTCATGATGCTTGACAAAGGATGAACACTGAGCTACGGCAAATTCATCCATTAACAGGTTAAACAAGCATGGCAAAAATGCAAACGATAACAGGTTTCAGACTTAGTGAAATTAACACAAGTCTGGAATTTAACATGAGGTAGCACACTTTGGAGCATGAAAACTATATGCTACAGGAACTTAACATGGCAAAGCAAGGCATGACATGAAGCTACTGAAAGCACTTAACAAAAGTTCCTTAGTGACCTTGAGCCAAAAGGGATCAGAAAATACAATTGCAAGCATGTGAACATGGCAAAAACATAATCAGATCACAGACTTGGTGAAAAACAGGAGCATGCAAATCTGTTAACGAGTAGGCATGTTCACGAGCTCGATGCACTCACTACATAGCATGGCATGACAAAGTAAACATACACCAATCAAGAATACATATCATAGAAGCTAGAAATGGCAAGAACAACAACATAGCATGCACAGATCACTAGCAACATCCTCGGCAAAATCGCTAACAAGACAACAATCTGCCAGGATTCGCGAAATAGCAAAACTAGAGCTCGATTGACTCAAGCTAGGCTGCTCCATAAATGCAAACAAAGACATGGATGGATAGAGCACCACAATGTTAACACATCATCCTTACTGATCATCCTCAAAAGAGGCACGGATCACTAGGAAACAACATGAACATATGGCATAATAACAAAATCAGGACAAGGACTTGGAGAAATTCTAAGTCCCTAAAATCAGCATTAACGAATGCACTACTTTGCAAGCTTGTGCTAGTCACCACACATTTCACAAAAATACATGGTAAGCACCTTTGTAAAGATGGCATGGCATATAACAAAACTCATGTAGAACTCAGGAGCGTATCATGCACATATTAATCATGGCAAAAATGACAAATAGCTATTTGATGAAACAGATCTGACAAATATATCACATAGCCCTCTTCCAACAGCATTTCGGGCAACAAGATGAGCTCAAATGAAAATGCTGCAAAGAGATAAAATGATATACTCTCTGAGACAAACATTTTTATATGCTACACGCGCAAATCGGAGCTACGGATGCGGAGTTACGATGCGATGAACAATGCTAAAAATATGGGAAAACTGGGGACTTAGCGAGAGGCAAAAACCAACCCTAGGGTTTATCGTAGCACCGGATCCAGATCAGGCACGGACTTCGAGGTGGCGGTGGGTCTTGCCGGATCTCTACCGGAGAAGTGACCGGAGGAGGCCGGGGTTGGCGGAGCCGGCCCGATCCGGGCGGCGCCGGTGAGAGGAGGCGGCGGGGCGACGAGGGGAACTCCGGGCGGCGCGCGGCAGTCGGCGGTACAGCGAGTCGGCGGCCGCCGGTGTCGAGGCGGAGCCGGGCGGAGCGGCGAACAGTGCGGCGGTGGGGCGGAGTCGGCTGGGCGGCGCGCGGGCGAGCCGGGGAAGCGGGCGGCGGCGGGCGCGGAGCGGGCTGCGGGGCCCGGCGCTGGGCCTGGCGGGCCGGCGCGGTCGGGCAGCGATGTGGGGCTCCCGCAGGACACGTGGCGAGCGGTTGTTGGACGGGGGAAGCGGGACGGACGTGTCCGGCCTAGTCGGACGCGTCCGGCGGCTGTAGGTGGAAGGAGACTAGGTTTAGGGTTGAAATGACCCGGGATTTGGAGTGGGAGGACCTATTTATACATAGGAGGAGCTAGGAGGCTCCAAATTGAGCACGGTTTGTGGCCACGCGATCGTGATCGAACGAACGAGACTATGGAGAGGGTTTAGGTGGGTTTTGGGCCACTTTGGAGAGGTGTTGGGCTGCAACACACACGAGGCCTTTTCGGTTCCTCGGTTAACCACTGGAGTATCAAACAAAGTCCAAATGGCACAAAACTTGACATGCGGTCTACCGGTAGTAAACCAAGGCCGCATGGCAAGCCTCGGTCCAATCCGAAAATGTTTAAGCCCCACACACGAAAAGAGGTATAAAGGACCACCAGAGGAGATAGGAGCACCGGAATGCAAAACGGACAACGGGGAAAATGCTTGGATGCATGAGAGGAACATGTATGCAAATGCAATGCACATGATGACATGATATGAGATGCATGACAAAGACAAAAGAAACACGAAGACAAAAACCCGACAACGAGGAAATATCATAACTTAGTGCCTAAATGGCAAGAGTTGGAGTACATATAAGGCAAATTACATCCGGGGTGCTACAGGTGGAGCTGCAGCAAGCAGTAAGCAAATATGGTGGCTAACATATGAAAATAAGAGCGTGAAGAGAAGCAACGCAACGGTCGTGAAGCTATAAGTGATCAAGAAGTGATCCTGAAACTACTTACGTTCAACCATAACACAAGAACCGTGTTCACTTCCCGGACTCCGCCGAAAAGAGAGCATCACTGCTACACACGCAGTTGATGCATTTTAATTAAGTCAAGTGTCAAGTTCTCTACAACCGAACATTAACAAATTCCCATCTGCCACATAACCGCGGGCACGGCTTTTGAAAGTTCAAACCCTGCAGGGGTGTCCTAACTTAGACCATCACAAGCTCTCATGGTCAACGAAGGATATTCCTTCTCCTGGGAAGACCCGATCAGTCTCGGAATCCCGATTACAAGACATTTAGACAATGGTAAAACAAGACCAGCAAAGCCGCCTGATGTGCCGACAATCCTGATAGGAGTCACACGTATCTTGTTCTCAGGACAATACCGGATGAGACAAGGTACGAGTAAAACCAGCCCTCGAGTTTCCCCGAGGTGGCCCCGCAGGCAGCTCGGTTCGGACCAACACTTAGAGAAGTACTAGCCCCCCCCCCCCCGGGGGGGGGGTTAAAATAAAGATGACCCTCGGGTTAATTACTCCCAAGGGAAACGTATTAGGTTGTTAGGCAAATGTAAAACCAAGGTTGGGCCTTATTGGAGGAGTTTTATTCAAAGCAAACTGTCAAGGGGTTCCCATAACACCCAACTACGTAAGGAACGCAAAATCAAGGAACATAGCACCAGTATGACGGAAACTAGGGCGGTAAGAGTGGAACAAAACACCAGGCATAAGGCCGAGCCTTCCACCCTTTACCAAGTATATAGATGCATTACTTAAAATAAGAGATATTGTGATATCCCAACATATCCATGTCCCAACATGGAACAAACTTCAACTTCACCTGCAACTAACAATGCTATAAGAGGGGCTGGGCAAAAGCGGTAACATAGCCAAACAACGGTTTGCTAGGAAAGGTGGGTTAGAGGCTTAACATGGCAACATGGGGGGCATGATATAACAAGTGGTAGGTAGCACGAGATAGCGGTAGAACGAAAAACTAGAAAGCAAAGATAGAAGTGATTTAGAGGGTATGGTCATCTTGCCTGAAATCCCGCAAGGAAGAAGAACGAGTCCATGAAGAAGACAAACGGACGAAGTCGAACAAATCCTCACAAATGCGACATTATCGAAACTAACCCAAAGAAGCAACACCGGAAAGAAGCAAACAACATAGTAAAAAACCATCACATAAGCATGGCATGATGCACAACCAAGTATGATGCATGTCCGATTTAATGAGGCATGGCATGGCAAAGTGCAGAAACTATACTACAAATTAAGTGGAGCTCAATATCCAACGAGTTGCATATTGACGAAACACCACATTTGATTATTTAGTTCGATCTCGTTTATGTACCCAACAATATTAAATGTTATTAAACATGGCAAGGGGTGAAGCATATGAAACTACCTATCTAGGCAAGTTTAAATGAGGTCGGAAATAACAAACACAAATCTAGAAAATCCTCATGTGCATAATATGAATTTCATACTGTTCTGCCCTAAACCATATTTTAGAGTTGTTAAACATGCAAGATTAGTGCATCATGTTAAACTAGGCATTTTTCTACCCCATTTACATATAAAGATTATTTAAAATGGAGCTACGGTTATTTAGTTCTGAATTAAATCATTTTAACGTGGCATTTGAGCAAATTTAAACAAAACAAGATTTTAAACATGGCTGAAAGTTGGATATTAAGAAACTAGACAAAATTCTAAGCATTTTACATATTAAGTTTGTTCAATTTGGATGCACGGTTTGTGAGTTATTATATGCATGAACTCTAGGGACTTTTCTGCAAAACAGTCGTCCTCTGGAATAATAGACAAAACGCAGCGCAGGAAAAAAAACACTGCGGGCCAAAACAGGAACAGAGCAGTGGGCGATGGGGCGCTCACCATGGGCCTAGGCCCAGTCAGTGGAGCGGAAGCAGCAGGCCGGAGCGGGCGAGCTGGTGGCTGGGCCTTGGGGAAGCAGGCCGCGGGGCAACGTGGCGCGGTGGGTCGAGGCCCACGCGTGGGAGGCATGCGTGCCTCTCGTGCTCGTGGGAGAGGCAGGAGGCGGCGATGATGAAGATCGGCGACGGGACGGCGCTCCAGCGCGGCGGCACGGCGTGCTCTGGCCGGAACGGACGCGGGGGTGGCGGATCCGGACGTCTCCGGGTCGGATCTGGACGGACTTAGGCGAGGTCAGCGTCGAGGAAGCCATGGCGATGGCCGCTGGCAGGGCGAGGATGGGGTCGGCGGCAAGCTCGCGGGGTCAACGGCGACGCATCCGAGCGCGGGATTCATGCTGCGGTGAAAGGAGGCGAGCGCGAGGTGGCGGTGGTGGTCACTGGTGACAGTGCATCGAGGCGGTGAGGTCCGGTGTGGCGGCGCTAGGAGCGGTGGTGGGGCAGATCAAGAGGAGCGGCAGCAAGCGGCGTGCTCGGGCCCGGTTCGGCCCGCTGTGGGCCACGGATGGGCCTCACGGCGGAGTGGGGAGCCCGGGGCCACGTGGCCGGCTTCGGTTGGCTGCGGGCGCTTTTGGAGCGGCAGCTGGCCACTACCGGCGCGCCAAGTGGCGGCGAGGGGTTTGGCCGGGCACGAAAATGGAGGTGGCGGCGGCGGCTGGAAGGTGGAGGTGGCGGCTGCGGGTTGGGGGGCGCGGAAAACAGGGAGGGGAGGAAGGAATGTCTAGAATTGCAAGAGGGGTCTCCTTTTATAGGCAGGGTTAGGGTTTGGGGGGATTTGTGGGGTTTCCGGACCCTCCGTTGGTGATCTGACGGCTCCGACGAGAGGGTGGAGTTTCAAACGCGCGAGAGGGGTCTATGCACTACACAAAGAGGGGTAGGCGAACGAGGTCAAGTGTGTGGATGGGCTGAGAAGAGAGAGAAGGAATTGCAGCCCGGCATGGTTTCCGGAGACCGGAAACGTCTGACGCATGATTGGCTATAATGTCGCTATAAGTTTAATGGTTGGGCTATCAAACGAGCTCATAATGTGATGAAACTTGGTAGGCGGTCTACCTACAACATAACAAGACCGCACGTCCGAGAACATTTTCCGGCCACTTATAAAATAATATTTTGGGCGTGCCGCGGGCACGTGCAAGTGTGTCTGGGCTCAGAACAGACAACAGACGGAATTGGGGGAACCCGGACGGATGCAAGTTTTGAAAACATGATGATGCAATGCACATGATGACATGGCAAGAAGCAACACACAAGTAAAAGACAAGGCAACAACAGCGAATAACTGGAAGACACCTGGCGCATCGGTCTCGGGGCGTTACAAATCCGAACTACTCATAACAAGGGAGCGGCCACAAAGGCCGCGGAAAAAAGAGAGAGGGCTCTCCGCCTCGTAGAGACCTCGAAAGATCTCTCACGGGCAGGCGATGGCTCCCAGGAGCACCCTAGCCGCGGAGGTCATGCCCGATCAGCTTAATAAGCACCTCAATAAGCAGAAGGAGTTCATCCACAACTTGGTGGAGCTACTAAAGGAGAGCCTCGACGACATATCCGTGGAGTTCAATGAGCAGGGGGACTTGACCGCCGACTTGGTGATGCTGCTGAAGAAGAGCATTGCCTCGGAGAAGAAGGCAACTGGCAAAATCCTGCAACTTCAGGAGGACAAGGCGAAGCTCTGCCACGAGCTCGACCTGCTAAAGGAGGAGAACGCCGGCTGGAAGAAGCTATATGAGGATAGTAGTTCCTCGATGAAGATGTTGCAGGCCCTCATCATGGAACGGAAGGAGGAGTTGGCGAAGCTCCGCATCGAGCACCCGGCTGCTATCAAGGTACGTAATGCGGCCATGGAACAGATGATGAAGGCTCACGTCGAGAAATCCCTCGTCATGGACATAATGAATAAGATGGCAGAGGAGATGCACAAGGAGATGGAGGTCGTGGAGGTGATGAAGAAGAAGTTATGACTCCGTGGCAGCAACCCTTCATGTAGTAGAGAGCAGCGCCCCAGACTTGTGTGTGGGTCTTCCTTCTTTTTTTTGGGTGATAATCTTCCTTTTTCTTTTGCTCCTGTGTTTCTTGTTTTGCTTCGGGTGTTTCGCCGCATGTGTCACGTTCTCTGCGAGGCATGAATAGAACAATGCTAACAATGAGATGACTAGCAAATTATATCATTTTTTATCGCCATATGGCACTGGGCTGCCGTGTTTCGTGCTCCTCCGTCGTACTACTCCAGTGGAAAACTTGACTATACCACGCGGTTCTTTGCTCCTCCTCAGGTCGTCGGCACATTTATATGAGCAGTCAAATCACAAGGCCCCGCCTTCCAGCAGTGATGAGCCGTCAAATCACAAAGGCCCTCGCCTCTCTTGAAACCGACCAAGCTAGACTGCTCCGCCCTCTAGCCTTTTAAAAAATGTATACTTTCGTACAGTAGTAGTATCGATGGATTGCGCCATGGAGCAAAAATAACAAGATGGAATTAAGGAAAAAGGTGATACATAGAGAGCGCTTGTCGCCAAATTATGCATATAGTACTATTAAAAAAGCTAATATGTGCTTAAATGGGGTGCTAAATTATATTAAAGAAATTAGCATACCTATTTAATTCTTGGGTTCTTATTATTTATGCCACTAGTTGTGTATCACTACTTAGTTTTGCCATTAGAAGTTGCAACTACTCAAAAATGCCATCGATCTGTGAGATGCCTGCTCAAAAATGCAATTAGATATCTCAAAAATGCCATCGTTAAGTTAGATGTTTGCTCAAAAATGCCATTAGACATTGTTATTTTCACGTAAAACCCGTTGACCATGTTATACGTATGACAAAAATAAGCTGATTCTCGCAGTGATAAATGTGGCCCCGCTTGTTAGGAGTAACCAAGTGAATAATTTTACTGGAAAATAAGAACGCTGTTGGGATCAAGTAGGCCCCACACTTTATTTTACTGTAGTGAGATAGAGGGAGAGCTGGCATGTTGGTATATCGGTATTTATGTCATTATAACATGTCTAAAGAGATTTGAGTCACAATAATGGTGTCCCGCACAACACACCCCTCTTAAAAAACTAAGCACCCTGAAATTCTTTGACAACTAAACTGCTGGCTATATGATGTTGGCCATATATATTGTACGTATATAATGTGAAGAAACGAGTGGTAGTACTATACCAACTAAAAGATGAACTGTAAGAAATACTAGTATGTACGTACTGAAGAGTTAAAGTAACGAGAAGGAACATAACATAGTTCTGCTGGGGGCTCAGCACAACACACCCCTCAAATAAAACTAAGCACACCTGAAATTAAACTAAGCAACTAATCTGGTAGACACTGCATTAGAACCACCATGAGCAACGACACTGCCACCTTACTCGGACTCCTCGTCCACGTGCTCGACTTTGTCCTTGCCCCTCTTCCTCTTGGCCAATACTTCTTTGCTTGAACCACACACCTGGCTCTTGCTCTTCATCCAACCCTTGTAGATATCGAAACAAAGGTAGCCATCCATTGTAGTGTAGTGGACGTGGTCTATATCTAGTACATTCCATTCCCATGCATGATGAAACTTGAATGGAGGTTTCTTCAGTGTACCGTATGAAGGATGAACCATGGCTCCTACCAGGGTCAGCATTGAAGGCTAATCACGGGAGGGCACCAACCCTTTCTTCTAGAGGTCGAAGGGGTTGCCTACAATGAGTCCTATTCGACCCAGGAGTTCCTTGTCGTTCCTAAAGTCTACAGTAATGAATTTGACTCGGCCATCCTTGACGAAGTTCTTAAAATCCTGGCACTCAATGTCGGCATGGCATATGTGGTAGACCAAGCATAAGTCATGCACGCAAACCTGGATCACGGCGGGCTTCTTCTTCTCTGCCTTCTTTAGAGTCTTCTCGCTTTGCAGGCCTATGGTGTACTCAACATCTAGCCCAGTGACCCACTCATCCTTTGAGTTTTCGAACATGCGTCTAAAGCGAGCAAGGCATCCTTTCACCTTCACGGAAGAACGGGTGTAGATGACGTCGAACTCATCGCCGGTGATGGTTCTAACCTTGTACTCACTGCCGATCATGGAGATTTTGGACACCATGGATTTGGGAGGAGGGTTAGGATTAGTGGAACTGTCGTAATGTGAAAGGACGGGACGACTTGGGGCGAACTGCCGTAATGTTAAAGGACGTCCGGGGACGAGTAGGAGGGAACTGCCAGCGGTTTTTGTAAAAATGCTGAGTGGGGCATGCGAACGCAGGGTAGTGGCTCGCCTGGTGGATAAATGGATTCATGCACAGTACTATGGGGGCCTAGTTAGATGTCATGTCTACTCGACGCCCAATTAAATGGCTTTCGATGTTATGTCAAGCGTCGGGAAAATTACAGGTGATATGAAGCTTTCCATTCTCCCATGATACAGGCTTCCGAGAGCCCTTGGATCTGAGACCGAACAGTTGCATGGCATGATTCTAGACCTATGGGTGAATATCCTATCCTGGAGGGTTATTCTGCAAATTTTTAGCAACTTAGCATGCAACTTGTTACTATGGAACATAATACTTTGAGGGGTTTTTTCGGGGTATCTTCACCCCGACCAGTAGAGCAAAGAGTTTCTCCTCAACCTACTGAACCTATTGAAAATGTTTATTTTGAAATTCCTTCGGGTATGATAGAGAAACTGCTAGCTAATCCTTTTATAGGAGATGGAACATTGCATCCCGATTTGCACCTAATCTATGTGGATGAAGTTTGTGGATTATTTAAGCTTGTAGGTATGCCCGAGGATGTTATCAAGAAGAAGGTCTTCCCTTTATATTTGAAAGGAAATTCATTGACATGGTTTAGGCTATGTGATGATATGGGATCATGGAACTACAACCAATTGAAATTGGAATTTCATCAGAAGTTTTATCCTATGCATCTTGTTCATCGTGATCGTAATTATATTATATATAATTTTTGGCCTCACTAAGGAGAAAGCATCTCTCAAGCTTGGGGGAGGCTTAAGTCAATGTTATATTCATGCCCCAATCATGAGCTCTCAAGAGAAAATATTATTCAAAATTTTTATGCTCGGCTTTCTCTCAATAATCGCTCCATGCTCGATACTTCTTGTACTGGTTCTTTTATGATGAAGACTATTGAATTCCAATGGGATTTATTGGAAAGAATTAAACACAACTCTGAAGATTGGGATCTCGACGAAGGTAAGGAGTCAGGTATAACCCCAAAGTTTGATTGTGTTAAATCTTTTATGAATACCGATGCCTTTCGTGAATTTAGCACTAAATATGGACTTGACTCTGAGATAGTAGCTTCTTTCTGTGAATCCTTCGCTACTCATGTTGATCTCCCTAAGGAGAAGTGGTTTAAATATAATCCTCCCATTGAAGTAAAAGTAGTTGCACCTATTAAGGTTGAAGAAAATACAATCACTTATAATGTTGATCCCGTTGTTCCTACTACTTATATTGAGAAACCACCTTTCCCTACTAGAATAAAGGATCATGCTAAAGCTTCAACTGTGGTTCATAATAGTAATACTAGAACACCTACACCCTCTAAGCAAATTAAATTTTAACATAGTATTGCTATGGTTAAGGATCTCTTGGCCGATAATATTGATGGGCATGTTATTTACTTCTGTGATGAAGCTGCTAGAATTGCTAGACCCGATACTAAAAATAAACATAGACCTGTTGTAGGCATGCCTGTTATTTCTGTTAAAATAGGAGATCATTTCTATCATGGCTTATGTGATATGGGTGCTAGTGCAAGTGCAATACCTCATTCCTTATATAAAGAAATTATGCATGATATTGCACCTGATGAGATAGAAGAAATTGATGTTACAATTAAGCTTGCCAATAGAGACACTATTTCACCAGTTGGGATTGTTAGAGATGTTGAAGTCTTGTGTGGGAAAGTTAAATATCCTGCTGATTTTCTTGTTCTTGGTTCCCCACAAGATGACTTTTGTCCCATTATATTTGGTAGACCCTTCTTGAATATTGTTAATGCTAAGATAGACTGCAAAAAGGATGTTGTTACTATTGGTTTGGGGGATATGTCTCATGAGTTTAATTTTGCTAAATTTCATAGACAACCCCATGATAAAGAACTGCCTAGTAAAGATGAAATTATTGGTCTTGATTGTATTGCCGTGCCTCCTAATGATCCCTTAGAACAATATTTGCTAGACCATGAAAATGATATGTTTATGAATGAAAGAAGGGAAATAGATGAAGTATTCTTTAAACAAGGACCTATTTTGAAACACAATTTGCCCATTGAAATCTTAGGGGATCCTCCTCCACCCAAGGGGGATCCCATGTTTGAGCTTAAACCATTGCCTGATACTCTTAAATATTCTTATCTTGATGAGAAAAAGATATATCCTGTTATTATTAGTGCCAACCTTCCAGAGCATGAAGAAAAGAAATTATGGAAAACTCTGAAGAAGCACCGTGTTGCTATTGGATATACTCTTGATGATCTTAAGGGCAATAGTCCCACCCTATGCCAGCACAAAATAAAATTGGATAAAGACGCGAAACCGGTTGTTGATCACCAATGACGGTTAAATCCTAAGATGAAAGAAGTGGTAAGAAAAGAAATACTAAAGCTTCTCGAGGCAAGTATAATTTATCCCATTACTGATAGTCAGTGGGTAAATCCTATCCGTTGTGTCCCTAAGAAGGGAGGTATTACTGTTGTTCCTAATGATAAAGATGAATTGATCCCACAAAGAATTGTTACAGGTTATAGAATGGTAATTGATTTCCGCAAATTAAATAAAGCTACTAAAAAGGATCATTACCCTTTACCTTTTGTTGATCAAATGCTAGAAAGATTATCCAAACATACACATTTTCTTTCTAGATGGTTATTCTAGTTTCTCTCAAATACCTGTGCCAAAAGAGGATCAAGAAAAGACAAATTTTACTTGCCCTTTCGGTACCTTTGCTTATAGACGTATGCCTTTTGCTTTATGTAATGCACCTGCTACCTTTCAAAGATGTATGACTGCTATATTCTCTGACTTTTGTGAAAAGATTGTTGAGGTTTTCATGGATGATTTCTCCGTATATGGAACTTCTTTTGATGATTGCTTAAGCAACCTTGCTCGAGTTTTGCAGAGATGTGAAGAAACTAATCTTGTCTTGAATTGGGAGAAGTGCCACTTTATGGTTAATGAAGGTATTCTCTTGGGGCATAAAATTTCCGAAAGAGGTATTGAAGTTGATAAAGCTAAAGTTGATGCTATTGAAAAGATGCCGTGTCCTAAGGACATTAAAGGTATAGGAAGTTTCCTTGGTCATGTCGGTTTTTATAGGAGGTTCATTAAGGACTTATCTAAAATTTCTAGGCCTCTGACTAATGTCTCACAAAAAGATGTTCCTTTTGTCTTTGATGATGATTGTGTAGAAGCATTTGAAATACTTAAGAAAGCTTTGATTTCTGCACCTATTGTTCAGCCTCCTGATTGGAATTTACCCTTTGAAATTATGTGTGATGCTAGTGATTATGTTGTAGGGGCTTTTCTAGGACAAAGAGTTGATAAGAAATTAAATGTTATCCAATATGCCAGTAAAACTCTAGACAGTTCCCAAAGAAATTATGCTGCTACTGAAAAAGAATTTTTAGCAGTTGTATTTGCTTGTGATAAGTTCAGACCTTATATTGTTGATTCTAAAGTAACTGTTCACACTGATCATGCTGCTATTAAATATCTTATGGAAAAGAAAGATGTTAAACCTAGACTTATTAGATGGGTTCTCTTGTTACAAGAATTTGATTTGCATATTATTGATAGAAAGGGAGCTGAGAACCCCGTTGCAGACAACTTTCTAGGTTAGAGAATGTTCTTGATGACCCACTACCTATTGATGATAGCTTCCCTGATGAACAATTAGCTGTCATAAATGCTTCTCGTACTGCTCCATGGTATGCTGATTATGCTAATTATATTGTTGCTAAATTTATACCACCTAGGTTCACATACCAATAAAAGAAAAGGTTTTTCTATGATTTAAGACATTACTTCTGGGATGACCCACACCTTTATAAAGGAGTAGATGGTGTTATTAGACGTTGTGTACCTGAGCATGAACAGGAACATATCCTACGCAAGTGTCACTCCGAGGCTTATGGAGGACACCATGCTGGAGATAGAACTGCACATAAGGTATTGCAATCCAATTTTTATTGGCCTACTCTCTTCAATGATGCCCATAAGTTTGTCTTTTCTTGTGATGAATGTCAAAGAATTGGTAATATTAGTAGACGTCAAGAAATGCCTATGAATTATTCACTTGTTATTGAACCATTTGATGTTTGGGGCTTTGATTATATGGGACCGTTTCCTTCCTCTCATGGGTATACACATATTTTAGTCGTTGTTGATTACGTTACTAAGTGGTAGATGCTATTCCAACTAGTAGTGTTGATCATAACACCTCTATTAAGATGCTTAAAGAAGTTATTTTTCTGAGGTTTGGAGTCCCTAGATACTTAATGACTGATGGTGGTTCACATTTTATTCGTGGTGCTTTTTGTAAAATGCTTGCTAAGTATGATGTTAATCATAGAATTGCATCTCCATGTCATCCACAGTCTAGTGGTCAAGTAGAATTGAGTAATAGAGAGCTTAAATTAATTTTGCAAAAGACTGTTAATAGACCTAGAAAGAACTGGTCCAAGAAACTTGATGATGCATTATGGGCCTATAGAACTGCATACAAAAATCCTATGGGTATGTCTCCGTATAAAATGGTTTATGGTAAAGCTTGTCACTTACCTGTCGAACTAGAACATAAGGCATATTGGGCCATTAAAGAGCTCAATTATGATTTCAAACTTGCCGGTGAGAAGAGGATTTTTAACATTAGCTCACTTGATGAATGGAGAACCCAGGTCTATGAGAATGCCAAACTGTTTAAAGAAAAAGTTAAAAGATGGCATGACAAAAGGATACAAAAGGTTTTTTGCACGCAAACTCCTCTCTAAATGGGAAGGCCCTTACATTATCGAGGAGGTCTACCATTCTGGTGGCATAAAAATCAACAACTTCGAAGGCACAAACCCGAGGGTAGTGAACGGTCAAAGAATCAAACATTATATCTCAGGTAATCCCATAAATGTTGAAACTAATGTTACTAAAATCATAACCCCGGAGGAATACATAAAGGACACTTTCCAGAACGCTTCAGACTCCGAAAGGGAATAGGTATATGGTACGGTAAGTAAACCGACTCCAAAATAGTTCTAATAGCATTTTTTCTTTGTTTTGGAATATTTAAGAAAATAGGAAAATAAGAAGCAGTCCGAGAAGGACACGAGGCTTCCACAAGGGTGGAGGGCGTGCCCTACCCCCGTGGGGCGCCCCCTGCCTCGTGGGCACCTCGTGTGCTCTCTGGACTCCGTTTTCTTGCACAATACTTCTTTTGGTCGGTAAAAAATATTTATATAATCTCCCGAAGGTTCTGACCACCATATCACGCAAATATCTTCTATCCTTGTTTCGAGCTATTTTTCTGAAAGATCTAGATCGCCATGAAGTCTTCAAGCGCCCCAAGGAAAAGTTCTTCGAGAAGGTCATCAACCCCTACCTCGCGGAGGTGCTGCAACACCCTCAAACCATTGAGATGCGTGAGGGGTTGCTGCACACCCGCGATGCTGAGGGACCAAGGAGGACCGGAAGCGTGGAGACAAGGCTCGAGGCAATGGAGCAACAAGTTTTCAAGTGCTAGGAGATGGTGGAACGTGGACTCGACACCAATCATATAATGATCACGGAGTTCACCAACAACCACAAGCTGGATGACAAGAACATTGGGGAGGCCATCTTCAAGCTTCACGAGAAAATTGAGCGCCTCCAAGCCCAGATCTATGACCTGCAAAACCAAAACTGTGAGTATGAATATAGATTCAAGAGGATGAGTTTGGCCGCAGATTTGAGGATCCAGGAGACTCGATCATCCTTCTATGATGGTGAGCCTATGCCTTGGAATATGGACGACAAGCCTACATCATCAACATCTTCTTCACCAACAAAGAAGAACTGAGTATCGGGTATGGGCACTCCCCTTGGCAACTGCCAAGCTTGGGGGAGTGCCCCGGTATCGTATCACCATCACACTTTTATCTTTACCGTTTTTCTTAGTTCGGTCCTTTTGGTAATATTTTGATCTAGTAGAATAAAGTTTTAGTATGATCTAGTTTTGAGTTTTGCTTTATGATCCTTCTATGTAATCGAGTCCGTGAGCTATATATAATAAAGATTAGTTATGAGTCAAGGGCCTGATTATCTTTCTATGATCTTGAGGGAACAAAAATAAAAATAAAAGAGAAAGAATAAAAAGAAATAAAGAGATCACATGGATCTTAAGGAGAGTAATGACTTCGCATATAAAGAGTATGATGAATAAAAGTTGTTAAGAGTTAACAAAGATAGTTTTGGTCATCGTTGCAATTAATAGGAAGTAATAAAGAAAGAGAGGTTTTCACATATAAATATACTATCTTGGACATCTTTTATGATTGTGAGCACTCATTAAAATATGACATGCTAAAAGGTTGAGGTTGGACAAGGAAGACGACGTAATGGGTTATGTTTTCTTACATCTGAAATAAATTATATTGTCATGGATCATCCAACATATCTAGCCAAATTCTTTGCACCAAGTAGAAATACTACTTGTGCTTCCAAATATCCTTAAACCCAGTTTTGCCATGAGAGTCCAACATATCTACCTATGGATTGAATAAGATCCTTCAAGTAAGTTGTCATTGTTGCAAGCAATAAAAATTGCTCTCTAAATATGTATGATTTATTAGTGTGGATAAAATAAGGTTTATACGATCTTGTGATGCGTAAGAAATAAAAGCGACATACTGCATAATAAAGGTTCATATCACAAGTGGCAATGTAAAGTGACGTTCTTTGGCATTAAGATTTTGTGCATCCAACCATAAAAGCACATGAGAATCTCTGCTTCCCTCTGCGAAGGGCCTATCTTTTATTCTTGTCTTATACTTCATATAAGAGTCATGGTGATTTTCACCTTTCCTTTTTACATTTTGTCCTTTAGCAAGCACAATGTGTTGGAAATATCCTGATATATATAGCTAATTGGATGTGAGTTTTCATGAACTATTATTGTTGACATTACCCTTGAGGTAAAAGGTTGGGAGGCAAAACTATAAGCCCCTATCTTTCTCTTTGTCCGACTAAAAATTCATACCCATAAATATTGCATGAGTGTTAGCAATTGTGAAAGACTAAATGATAGTTGAGTATATGGACTTGCTGAAAAGCTCCTATATTGACTCTTTCTGATGTTATGATAAATTGCAATTGCTTCAATGACTGAGATTATAGTTTGTTAGTTCTCAACGAAGTTTCTGATTCATACTTGAAATTGTGAATGAATTGTTACTTTAGCATAAGAAATAATATGGCTATATATATGTTGTTGTTCTAAGAATGATCATGATGCCCTCATCTCCGTATTTTATTTTATCGACACCTTTATCTCTAAACATGTGGACATATTTTTCGATATTGGCTTCCGCTTGAGGACAAGCGAGGTCTAAGCTTGGGGGAGTTGATACGTCCATTTTGCATCATGCTTTTATATCGATATTTATTGCATTATGGGCTGTTATTACACATTATGTCACGATACTTATGCCTATTCTCTCTTATTTTACAAGGTTTACATGGAGAGGGAGAATGCGGGCAGCTGGAATTCTGGGCTGGAAAAGGAGCAAATACTAGTGACCTATTCTACACATCTCCAAAAGTCCTGAAACTTCACGGGAGCCCGTTTCAGAATATATAAAAAATATTGGGCGAAGGAAGTACCAGAGGGGGGCCACCCACCATCCACAAGGGTGGGGGGCGCGCCCCCTGCCTCATGGGACCCCTGGCAGCCCTGGTGCCCATCTTCTGCTATATGAGGTCTTTCGTTCCGGAAAAAAATCATAAGCATGCTCACGGGACGAAGCTCCGCCGCCACGAGGCGGAACCTTGGCAGAACCAATCTAGGGCTCCGACGGAGCTGTTCTGCCGGGGAAACTTCCCTCCGGGAGGGGGAAATCATCACCATCGTCATCACCATTGATCCTCTCATCGGGAAGGGGTCAATCTCCATCAACATCTTCACCAGCACCATCTCATCTCAAACCCTAGTTCATCTCTTGTATCCAATCTTGGTCCCAAAGCCTCAGATTGGTACCAGTGGGTTACTAGTAGTGTTGATTACTCCTTGTAGTTGATGCTAGTTGGTTTATTCAGTGGAAGATCATATGTTCAGATCCTTTATGCATATTAATACCCCTCTGATTATGAACATGAATATGATTTGTGAGTAGTTACGTTTGTTCCTGAGGACATGAGAGAAGTCTTGCTATAAGTAGTCATGTGAATTTGGTATTTGTTCGATATTTTGATGAGATGTATGTTGTCTCTCCTCTAGTGGTGTCATGTGAACATCGACTACCTGACACTTTACCATTGTTTGGGCCTAGGGGAAGGCATTGGGAAGTAATAAGTAGATGATGGGTTGCTAGAGTGACAGAAGCTTAAACCCTAGTTTACGAGTTGCTTCGTAAGGGGCTGATTTGGATCCATATGTTTCATGCTATGGTTAGGTTTACCTTAATACTTCTTTTGTAGTTGTGGATGCTTGCAATAGGGGTTAATCATAAGTGGGATGCTTGTCCAAGGAAGGGCAGTACCCAAGAACCGGTCCACCCACATATCAAATTATCAAAGTACCGAACGCGAATCATATGAACGTGATGAAAACTAGCTTGACGATAATTCCCATGTGTCCTCGGGAGCACCTTCCTTTATATAAGAGTTTGTCCAGGCTTGTCCTTTGCTACAAAAAGGATTGGGCCATCTTGCTGCACCTTATTTACTTTTATTACTTGTTACCCATTACAAATTACTTTATCCCAAAACTATCTGTCACCGATAATTTCAGTGCTTGCAGAGAATACCTTACTGAAAACCACTTATCATTTCCTTCTTCCTCGTTGAGTTCGACACTCTTACTTACAGAAAGGACTACGATAGATCCCCTATACTTGTGGGTCATCATTATGCATGTCTCAGTATATAATTGTTAGCTTCATGCTCATGTTATTATACATACATACAATGACCACCTCAAAACATACCTTGCGCCTCGTCGAGCCACCTGTTAATAAGCATGATGTCGTCATTCGCCACATCAAGTTTCTGCTCCAGACCTGCAACCCCTGTAGCGTCGGTAGTCGTCGTGGATGTAACAGCCTGTGTTCCAATTAATTAGATTATTTCCTGAGTATATCTTTTTCGATCCTCTGATTGCCTCCCTTGGGACGTCAACCAGAGTCTTAGAGGCTACTATCTATACACATGAGCACTTTGCGTATAGAGCACAATAAAAAATATTACATTACGTACCTCGAAGCCTCTTAGCAGGCCCGTGAAAGCCTCATTAAATCCGCTTTTCACGGACATAATCCTCTCAACCACCGTACCCATCAAGGTACGATGTTCCTCTGAGACGGACGAATATCGCAATATGTCCATCAATGTATCTAGTGGCTCCAGACCCCGGGAAGCAGCTGTGGGAGTATGAACTCCCTTTGAAGGGATATGTTTGCCCGACCCTATAGTCATCTCTGGCTATAAACTGGATAGTCCAGGGCTTTATTGTTGGTCCCCATGGGGAGCGCACTCCTCGGGCCCTGGGCGACCAAAGTTTCACCTTGGGGTGTGGTCTTCATTATCCTCTGCACCACTTGTTGATCGGGAGAGATCCTCCGGGACGACACCTCGAAGTTGTCCGCCCTATTGGGCGAGGAATCCTGTGGAGGCGTCTCGCTTTCCATCATCTCCGGAAGAAGATCCCACAAAGAGGATTCTTGAGGAAGACTACATGCCGGACTGCAAAAACATGTATTCTAGATGTTAGGCTTGTAACAGGAAAAGGAACGGGATATGTTTAAAACACCCTTATTCACTTACGATTCGGCTAAAGGATTGTCCTTATGGATGAACTGTGCAACAACATCGTCTTCTCAGCCCGAACCGCCTGATAGGAGTGTCTTATCTCGCTTAGGAGCCTTTACCTCCCAACCTTCGGAGGCGGCCCTTTTCTTACCATGGGGAGAAAGGATGTCATCTTCTCCTTATCTTTTATCTTCGGAAGAGGGAACCTTAATCTCCCCGGATACAATGTTTGGTGTACCTTCGGAATAGGGGCCACCTTTGGCCTTCCTGCTCTCCTAATTGTCCTCTTTCACCGGCACCTGGAATGGTGCCGGGACCAGCATCCTTGTTAGCACAGGAGTAGCTAAGTCTTCGGGAAGAGGGGACGAACACCTAATTCTCTCCGCCTTTGTAATGCCCTCGATGCGACTATATCTCCCACGTGTCAAAGCACGACTTAGAGGCATAACCGCATTGAAAGCAATGTTGCAAGTGAGGTAATCTTCACACAACCCATGTAATACATAAGGGAAAAAGATACATAGTTGGCTTACAATCGCCACTTCACACAAATACATGAATAAAGCATTACATCAACCAGATACAATCAAGGTCCGACTACGGAATCAAAATAAAAGAAGAACCCCAAATGCGACAAGGTCCCTGATCGACCCCAACTGGGCTCCATTACTGAACAACTAGAACAAAACAACACAAAGGACAAGATCTTCATCGAGCTCCTCCTGAGCTTGGTTGCGTCATCTGCACGGTATCCTCGGCACCTGCAAGCTGGTTGTGGAAGTATCTGTGAGTCACGGGGACTCAGCAATCTCACACCCTCGCGATCAAGACTATTTAAGCTTATGGGTAAGGTAAAAGGTATGAGGTGGAGCTGCAGCAAGTGACTAGCATATATGGTGGCTAACATACGCAAATGAGAGCGAGAAGAGAAGGCAAAGCGCGATTGAGAAACTATGATCAAGAAGTGATCCTAGAACAACCTACGTCAAGCATAACTCCAACACCGTGTTCACTTCCCGGACTCGGCCGGAAAGAGACCATCACGGTTACACACGCGGTTGATGTATTTTAATTAAGGTCAACTTCAGGTTTTCTACAACCAGACATTAACAAATTCCCATCTACCCATAACCGCGGGCACGGCTTTCGAAAGTTCAAATCCCTGCAGGGGTGTCCCAACTTAGCCCATGACAAGCTCTCACAGTCAACGAAGGATATTCCTTCTAGCGGGAAGACCCGATCGGACTCGGAATCCCGGTTACAAGACATTTCGACAAGGTAAAACTAAACCAGCAACACCGCCCGAATGTGCCGACAAATCCCGATAGGAGCTGCACATATCTCGTTCTCAGGGCACACTTAGATGAGCGCTCCATACAACTAAAACCAAACCTCGAGTTTCCCCGAGGGGGCGCTGCACAAGACTCTAGTTTGGACCAACACTCAGAGGAGCACTGGCCCGGGGGGGGGGGTAAAATAATGATGACCCTTAGGAGCGCGACTCCCAAGGGAAAAGAAAAGGCTAGGTGGCGAATGGTAAAACCAATGTTGGGCATTGCTGGAGGAGTTTTGCTCAAGGCGAACTGTCAAGGGGTTCCCATAATAGCCCAAACGCGTAAGGAACGCAAAATCCGGGAACAAAACACCGATATGACGGAAACTAGGGCGGCAAGAGTGGAACAAAACACCAGGCATAAGGCCGAGCCTTCCACCCTTTACCAAGTATATAGATGCATTAATTAAATAAGATATATTGTGATATCCCAACAAGTAAACATGTTCCAACAAGGAACAACATCTCCATGTTCCAACAAGGAACAAAACTTCAATCTCCACCTGCAACTAACAACGCTATAAGAGGGGCTGAGCAAAGCGGTAACATAGCCAAACAACGGTTTGCTGGACAAGGTGGGTTAGAGGCTTGGTTCAATAATGTAGGAGGCATGATAAGCAAGTGGTAGGTATCGCAGCATAGGCATAGCAAAAGAGCGAGCAACTAAGCAAGCAAAGATAGAAGTGATTTCGAGGGTATGGTCATCTTGCCTGAGATCCCGCAAGGAAGAAGAACGAGTCCATGAAGAAGACACACGGGCGTAGATGAACGGGTCCTCACAAACGCGGCGTTAATGGAACCAACCCGAAGAAGCAAACACCGGAAAAGAAAGCACACAACATAGTAACGAACCACCACAAAATCATGGCATGATGCACAACAAGTATGATGCATGTCCGGTTTAAAATTGCATGGCATGGCAAAGTGCACAAACAACACTACAAGTTAAGTGGAGCTCAATATGCAACGGGTTGCATATTGACGGAACACCACATCAATTATTTAGTTCTCTCTCATTTATGTACCCAACAAGATTAAATGTTGTTAGCATGGCAAGAGGTGAAACATGATAAAACTATCTAATCTAGGCAAGTTTAAATGAGGCCGGAACAACAAAACAACAAGTCCGGAAACTCCTCATATGCATATATTAGGTTTGGTACTGTTCTGCCCTAAACATAATTTTAGAGTTAATAAACATGCAAAGTAAGGTCACCATGATAATCTAGGCATTTTTTCACCCCATTTACATATAAAGTTTATTAAAATCCGAGTTAGGGTTATTTAGTTATGAATTAAACTGTTTTAACATGGCATAGGAGTAAATTTAACCAAAAATCATTTTAAGCATTTCAAACATGTTTGAAAGTGGCATATTATGAAACTAGACAAAATTCTAAGCATTTCTCATATATAAATTATTTTAAACCGATGCACGGTTGTGAAGTTATTAAATGCATGAAACTAGGGGGGTTTTCTGTAAAACTGCAATTCCGTGGAAATTAGCTAAATTCACAGAGACTGGAAAAAAACATCCACGGGCTGAAACTGGTGCAAGTCTGGGCCAACTGGAAAAAAAACAAAAGGGACGCTGCTGGGGGGGCGTCTCACCATGGGCCAAGGCCCAGTTCGGGCGAGACGGCAGGCTTAAGCTGGGCCTAGGAGAGGCCGCTGGGTCAACATGAGGCACAGCGGAGGCGCTGACTGCGTGCGCTCTGCGCATCTCTGAAGAAAACGGCAGCAGCAGGTCGAGGCAGCCCGGCAGGGGACAGGCGCGGCGGCAGCTGGTGCTTCCGGCGACACACAACGACGGGACGGCCACCGGATGCGAGACGAGGTCGTCGGGGACTGATTCCTGGCAGTGGGCGGCGGATCCGGCGAGGCAAGGTCTTGGCGGCGGCGACAGCAAGAACGAGCACACGGGGTGGCGAGGAACTTGGCGGGGCGGCGGAGGCAGAGACTCGTTCGATGCAGAGGCGAAGCAGCAGTCACAAGGTTCGGAGAGGACGCGAGGATTCAGTCGGGGATGGACGCCGACGACGCCGACGAGGCGAAGGCCTCTGGGGAAGAAGCTCCAGGCGGCGGCGCTTCAAGATCAGGGACGTGAGCGTCCAAGGCGTCGGGTCTCTGCTGGAGAAGGGAGAGGCGAGAGAGATTAGAGAGATTGAGAGACAGGAGCACGGCGAGCAAATGAAGGGAAGGCAGGGGCATGGCGACCTGGTCCTCTGTGACCTAGCTGACCGTGGTGGTGGTGAGGCACAGCTCCGGCGCGCTGGGCAAGGGGCTTCTGCTCCGGCGATATATGGCGGGCCCATGGCGCTCGGCTCAGGAAGGGCATGGGAGGATCTTGCGTCGACGAGCTTCCCGGTGACTGGAAGGATTTTTTTGGGTGGCTGCGAGTGATGGGGATCGATGAGGGACATGGGGGAGCGCTGGTTGGTGGAGAAGGGGATCTAGGAGGATCCCAATGAGAGAGTGGCGGCGGGTGAGGAAAAAGAGGGAGTTGGTCTAGGGTTAGGCTAATATATATAGCGAGTAGATAGGTTAGGGGCTATCTCGTCCCTCCGATCGTAATCGTATGAACGAAAAAAATATGTTAGGAAGTCCAATTAACAAAACGGAGACGTTTTGTAGATGTTTGGGGTTGATCCGGACACAGCGGTAACGACTTTCCGGGTCGGGTCCGGGACAGATTTCAGACGCGTGCGCGAGGAGTGCCGCGGGGTGACGAGAGAGGTTAGGTTGGGCCTGGCGGTAGGTAGTGGGCTGTGTAGACAGTCTCGAGCTGAGAGAAGAGAAGAGAGGGAGGCCCGGCGACTGTTTTTGGAGACCGAAAACAACTGACGTTAGACTGGCTACTATTGCCGCTATATTTATCTGTTGGGGCATCAAACGGACTCCGAATGCGAGGAAACTTGGCAGGCGGTCTACTGACAACAAAACAACACCGCATGCTAACTTTCAACCCATTCCGAGAACATTTTCCGGCCACTTATAAAATAATATTTTGGACATGTCGCGGGCGCGTGCAAGTGTGTCTGGGCTCAGAACGGACAACGGAAGGAACTGTGAGAACCTGGACGGATGCAAGTTTTGAAAACATGATGATGCAATGCGGATGATGACATGATAAAATGCAACACGCAAGCAAATGACAAGGAAACACCAACGAATAACTGGATGACACCTGGCACATCGGTCTCGGGGCGTTACAGCCTTCTTCGTCCAACCCTGGAAAAAGATGGTTTTCTTAGTATCTTACCATAGGATATTTAATTAAGCTGTGCTTGGGAGTCAAGTGCTTACTTAGGTATCCGGATGGTTGTAGTCAAGGCTGATGTCCTCGGTAGTGTCCGACCATTGTTTTCGTGTCCTAAAAAATAACTTCCAAATTCCTCTGTGCGTCGTGCCAAAGAAGTGTTGAAGGGTTCATGGTCCTTCCGGGTTCATACAAAGGGGCCATCGCTGGCACGGGAGGACCCAGCGGACTAACATTACTTGGATCACGTCGATGAGATCGGTGTCCTTCTCAAGGAGACTCCGGATGCGGCTCCGTATGGTCTGCACTTCGTCGTTTGATACCTAGTCTAGCCCCTTATTGATCCATGATGCAAGCTGAATTGGAGGGCTGGACCGGAACGCAGGTAGCTGCCCACTTGGTACCATGGGGTTCAGTAATGTAAAACCACTCCCGCTGCCATAAGTTGGAAGATTCTGTGAAGGATCCTTTTAGCCAAAGAGCGTTGGAGAGCTTGCTCACCGTGGCGCCACCACTCTTCGCTTACTTTCCCTCGATCACCTTCGGCTTCACATTAAAGGTCTTAAGCCATAAGGCGAAGTGTGGGGGAATACGGAGAACGGCCTCACACTTGACGATGAACACCGAGGTGAGAAGAAAAGAGTCCGGGGCTAGATCATGGAAATCTAGTCCGTAATAGAACATGAGCCCTCGAACAAAGGTGTGAAGAGCGAACCGTAGCCCTCGGAGGAAGTGTGAGATGAATACAACCCTCTTGCCAGGTCTGGGAATAGTAATAACCTGCCCTTGAGCAGGAAGTCTGTGGGGGATTTCCGCGGTCAGGTACCTTGCCGCCCGGAGCTTTGCAATATCCTCCTCTATGACAGAGGAAGCCACCCACCAGCCTTGAGGGCTAGGTCCGAACATGACTGGGAGGCTCGAAGCAATTAGATTGAACCTTGGGTGCTGGAACTCGAGGCTGGAGAGGTTGAGGAAAGGATTGGCGCAAAGGAGAAATCCGGGTCGTAGTCCCTTTATAAAGGTGATGAATATCGAATGCCTCCTCCTAGGCCTTAAAAACTGCCTATTCCTAAGGAATCATGCGAACTAAATGGTTGGGATACCCACACCCGTATTTATGAGAATCCCGCAATAAGGGGACACAATCTCTGATTCGATAAGACGTGCCAATAAAACCGCCTCTCGAAACATGGAGCGATAGGCTAAAAACGGTTCGAAATAATAACCGGGCAGGGACGTGATGTCACGTTACAAAAAAGTTGTCAGCAGATTGGACTCGTGAAATGTTATACCCTCTGTGGTGGTGTGTGGTGCTTGTTTTGCGTATCCGGAGATGTTCGTTGTGTTCGAAGACTGTGTTGGAGTATTCAAAGGAGGAACCCGCCTTGCAATGCCGAAGACAATCTGCGTGCTGGACACCTCGTCATTGAAGCCTGGTTCAAGGGCTACCGAGGGAGTCCTGGACTAAGGGGTCCTCGGGTGTCCGGCCTATTGGACATGGGCCGGATTGATGGGATATGAAGTTACAAGACCGAAGACTCTCACCCATGTCCGGATGGGACTCTCCTTGGCGTAGATGGCAAGCTTGGCGTTCGGATATGAAGATTCCTTTCTCTGTAACCGACTTTATATAACCCTAGTCCCCTCCGGTGTCTATATAAATCGGAGGGGTTAGTCCGCAAGGACGATCATCATGATCATATAGGCTAGACTTCTAGGGTCTTAGCCATTACGATCTCGTGGTAGATCAACTCTTGTAATACTCATATTCATCAAGATCAATCAAGCAGGAAGTAGGGTATTACCTCCATAGAGAGGCCCGAACCTGGGTAAACATCGTGTCCCTCGTCTCCTGTTACCATCGACCCTAGATGCACAGTTCAGGACCCCCTACCCGAGATCCGCTGGTTTTGACACCGACACCCACTACCGGCGCGTCCCGACGAGCGTGCCTTGATGTTCTCTCCCAAGCACCGCTGGCTACGGAGGGCCTCCAACCCCTTCTTCCACGCTGCCGTAGTGTGGGCAGATCTGGCCTCCCGCCGCCCATCTAGCGACATCCCGGCGACCCTCAGGTATAACTTCCTTCGAAACTGGCCTTACTCTACTTCCCGAGCTCCTGACGTCACTGCATCTGTATCTTTTACTATTTCCTAGGCCCCCTCGTAGATAGGATCGATCGGTTGTTCGAAAGCCACCTAAATTTTGACTGTTAAGAGGGAAAAGTAGTTCATGCACTCGAATATAGTACTACTTGGTTCAAACAAGGAAGAAAGGGGGTGGGGGTGGGGAAGATCTGTTACCTGAATCTAGGACTTGGTCGAAAGAGGAAATAATGGGGGCAAAAAGTAGCAAAGACTGGCTATCCAACTGGTCTCTTGGTCTAATAGGGAAATAAAGGGAAACACAGTACAAACTCAATATAAACCCGATCTATTGGTTGAAAAAGGAAAGAAAGTGGGGACTGGGGGACAAGTCAACAAAGTAAGTCCAACACTAGATTTGCTAGCCTCACATAGTATAAGGTGGCTATACCAAACAAAAATGGGACCAACCCAGATATCCTGTTATGATGTTTGTTGCCCCAAGCCACTCTTATGTAATGCCACTGGTAAAATGTAGCAGTCGCACTGTTAAAAGTAAGGACACGTTAAACCAATGTTGTTTTCAATGTAATGCCTCCAGTAATATGAATCAATGGCACTTTTTTTTCATGTCCTGCTAAATTTTCCATTAAGATAAGTTGCTTCTTTTCGTTAGAAATGCAACTGTCCTGGTCCACCTACACTCCCGTGCCCAAATACCGACTCTGTAGCAGCTGTTAATGTAATGTTGCTATTAAAGTAATGTCGTATTTAACGGTTGTCATAGTTAATTCTAATGCCCACACTAATATCTAGCTATGCTGCTACTTTAGAAATTGCTATTGTCCTTGTAGGATTGCCATTCAGATAAGGAACATGCTTCTTTTCATTTGATGTATGTTTCATCACTTGTTTGTCACCTTCCTTTCCACCTTTTTTGTGCAAACAGAGACATACATTTCATGCTTGATCTTAGTTGAACTGCACAAATGATATCCAAATTATAGTTGAACATTCCAGGAGCTTCACAACCAACCTTGATGTTGCTCAATTTTATTGCAACTAATGAAGAAGAAGCTCTGTCGGTTTTGTTTTCTGATGGAAATGGAACCGGGGCTGAAGCCCTTTTCTTAAAAAAATGAAGAAGAAGCTGCTAGCTCAAGGGACATTGCTTCATTTTAGGTGAACTGCACCAAAAGGTTCCATGAATTGAATCATCCATGTTGGTGACTGGTGTCATCCCTTCTATGATGGCGTTGACTGCAGATATGGTTCCCATCACGAGGTATGTGGATTTTTGGTCTGCCCATTTGCCAAAGATCCTGCATGTTGAGTCTGCTCTTGTGCTACTGTTTTGGCACTGCCATGATAAAGCAGTAATGTTAATATTTTGCACCTTAATCTAGTGGCACTATTAATTTGAGGCAATGTTTTGGCACCGCTAGTGCCACTAATTTTTTTATATATCGAAAGATGGGGTTTCCTCCGATTTTATTATAGAAACCCTACCAAAGTGAACCATTATCCTACGACATCTCAGTGTAAACGGGCATTTATGCAACTACTACTAGACTGAACTGAGTACTAGCAGGAGACAAGTTCGCCACATAAGCTAGGCAAGTAGGGGGACGCAGCACCAGCTCGACCAAGTTTGGATTACAACCCAAATGCTACCACAGAAACATCAGGGGGGAAGATAGAGCCAGCTTCAGCATCCCAGTCTAAGCACCCCCGGCCTCCATCCTTGCGACGCACGGTACACCTCGTTTGCCACCTGCTCGACCCTAGTGCCACTGATAAAATGAAGTAATAATACAGTTAAAATAGAGCGAGTGTCCTCTCTATCATTTCATTTCCAATGTAGATAAAGAAAGTGCTTCTCTTTGTTAGTATATGTTTCATCAACTAGTCCCATTGTTAATGTTTAAGTGTTTTTGCAAACTGGGGTGCTTAATTTTAGTTGACCTGCACAAAAATAGAGATTGGAATGTCTCAAGGCCCCTCCTTGTACTACCACTGTACACTGATGTTCATCACTGGCAGAAGGTGTATCGGGGAGACTTGGGTCGATTTCCAGTATGAGGCGTACCGTATGAGGCGTTGCAGGGCCCATCTCGCCCTCGCAGCATGGCATACTATGATACTTTCGAAATATTTTCTTCTATTTATTAGTGTATGTTTCATCAACTAGTGCCACTATAATGTAATCAAACTTCTTCATTATCTGTGCAAACAGGGTTATTCATCTGCATTTTGGTGGAACTGCACAAATGTACATATGGAACCAGCATATATGCAAAGTGCGAGGTGCCAAGTAAAAATTACCGACACCAACCCTGCTCCATCTAAGCATTGGCATCCACCACCACAGTGGGATGTGTGGCGCTCATTGTGGACGGATCTTTCTCGGCAGCAAATCCTCTAACCAAATACTAGTATCTTAGACTTCAAAAAAAATACTAGTAGCTTATATTGGCTGTTTTCTAGGGAGTACTCTTTTCTGAAAGAAGCACCAATCTAGTTTTCTTTATTTGTACACAGTGCCACAACTTTGACCCAAAGGTCCAGAGCTATTTTAGGGTGATTGGCGTAGTACTCGGAGACTAATTGTAAGCATGATTTTTATTAGCTGTCACACTGATTGTAAGCATGAGCAGATGGGATATTAGGTTAGTGCGAAGCTTACCTTAAACCCTACCGATGCCGTTGAAACGAGGCAAGCGTCGAGGGAACCATGGAGAACGATGGGGAAGCGATGTTGCGCCATCCGGCCTCCTCTTGCGGTGGTAGAACGAATACTCATGTGGCTCCGGCTGGCTCTGCACCCTCACGAACGGCACACCGTACTCGATCGATTCGTTATCCACTGGGTGCTCGACCCTCGACCTGTACGCCCACCACCTCCGCCTGACTTTCGCCTCGGGCGAATCTGTCTGCTCCATCGCCCAGAGAAGATACTCGATGAACTTGAAGGACTACAGCGTGACTGCTGCCAAGGAGTACATCGCCGCCGTCTCGCTCTTTCGCATACATTGCCACATGGCCCTCATGGTCCTCGAAATCTCCCACTCATTGTCAAACCAAGTAAGAATCTCTTTCAACCTGGCTAATTTTGCCTGGTCACCGCCGCCGATCTGCCTGATTCGCTATTGCATCCTCTCCATAGATGTCCTTCTGAGTGGTCCGGTGCTAGCTTTGGAAGATGGGAGGAGAGACGGTGGTCCTGCAATAGAGAAGAGGGAGAGGCGAGACGGTGGTTTTGGAATGGAGATGATGGAGAGGAGAGGGGGTGGTTTTGCAATGGAGAAGAGGGAGAGGCGATACGGTGGTTTTGGAATGGACATGATGGAGAGGAGAGGTTTCCCTGCCTTTCGGTCGCTGACAGGTGGGCGCCACACTTGCTGGGACCCATGTGTCAGTGTGTCAATGGCAGGATGGGCTACGTCAGGGGATCCTTGTCCGAGGAGAGAGGAGGTGGTTTTGTAATGAGAAGAGGGAGAGGCGAGGCGATGGTTTTGGAATGGAGATGATGGAGAGGAGAGGAGGTGGTTTTGCAATGGAGAAGAGGGAGAGGAGCTTACGGTTGTTAGTATTTGCAGGTTGTGAATTGTGTTTTGTGTTGTGTATTTTGAGAGTACTTTCAGATATGAATGTCTTTTGAATTTCGGATTTGCAGTATTGAGCATATGAAGTATTTTATGAATTCTAGAGATCTATTTTTAGCACTTAAAAAATGTAGTTTCATAGGAGTATAAAAGTACAGACAATGTGATTCTCAGAGAAGAAACTGCAAGTTTAGTTTCAAATAAGAAACTGCAACTTTCAGAGGCAGAGCATTTATATTAACACGACCTTTTGAAGCAGGGTTAACATCATGTTGGAAGTTTTATTCATGGTAAAAAATGGAACTACTAGCCAATTAACATCATGCTGATCAACATTCATGCATAGCACATCTTCATATGATGCACAGTAAAAAAGGTATGCTATTTACAAAATACCCACACAATGTCGAGTGTGCGAAAAATAGAGAAAACAAGGGACAAAGTTTTGGCAAGTGTTGGACGTGGTGTGCGTAGATGACAATGGGGACTCACATGTCAATAATGGCAGAGGAAAAAAATTTGGACATATTTTCCCTGCATCAGGTGGAATCGAACCCGGGCGGAACATCTGTCGGGTAGTATCACTTGGCCACTGGGCTAGTTCAGTACTTTCGTTACAAATACGGCACTACCTCAGGTGGTCCGATCTCCTCCTGCGCCTTTGTGCGCTCGCCGTGGCGCCACTGTCTACCATTGTGAACATGCTGAACAAACGAGAGGAATCTAGAGAGGACTGTATGTGGAGAGGTGGACAGTCGAGACCCACCAGGTCTATGGCCGTACGCAAGCAAGTGCCTCATCGAAAAAAATACTTCCTCCTAATGCTATACCGACGTTGGGGCCCACGGGTTTGTCAACATAATTACATTTTTAGGTTCTTCAACGTAGTTACCATAGGAGATAAATTCACAACGAAGCTGGGGAGCTGGTAGGTATCATTTATTATCACTAGGGTAGCAAGTTTCAGCTTGGTTTTCGGCTGCCCCGTCTAGGCTTTCTTTTTTAACATGCGCAGCCCACGACATGCTGGTTTGTAGTTTTTTTGAGGGTCGTCATGTATCGACCGGCCTATGGACCTCCCATCCGAGATTTTATTTTTCCTGAAACATCGGCAGCCCAATTTATGTATTTTTTAAAGAAACTGCAAAGGTCTGTTCTATTTTTCTATATAAAAATAGGAACACCTGGTCTAACTTATGTTTCCCTTCTAACTATATTATATATATATTTATATTATTTTATATGTTATTATATATTATTGTTATTGTCATCATCTATTTAATAGATACTTACATATGTAAGAAAACAATATCCCACATCTTACTAACTTATAAAAATAATTTCTTAACAACAAAATCCTGGATTTTTTTGGCAACGAAAATCGTGGTGATTGTGTACAAAAGCTTGGTAAGATTTAAGGACCAATGTAATAATAAATCACTTATTATTTAAATATATTTATAACAAAATGCTCAGCCCCTGTTTATTTTTCGATAACATTGCTGCCCCAACCCAACATTATAATTATAATCAGCCTAGCAAAATCGTGTATTTCAAGAAAGTGCAAATGGCCTATAAATTTTTAGGAAAAAAATAAATGGGCCGCATGGACGCTACATTATTTGTTCACCCAGCCCAGCAAATGGACTGTGAAAGGACATGCGGTGCCCCCATGTGTGGTTTTGGTAATTGATGACAATCTCTATGGACTAACAGTTGCCTTGAGTTATATTTGAAGGATTTATCCATAGGATTGTCTCAAAGTCTATGTGTTGGTTTCAAGGAGTTTATAAGATGGCCAAAGTGCTTTCCAAGGAATTATCCAGAGATTGGTCATGTGTGAGTTGAGATGGCCAAAGTGCTTTTCAAGGAATTATCCAAAGATTGGTCATGTGTGAGTTGAGCTTATTGCAAGCATGTCTTGAAGAAGAAGATTGTGTGATCATTCATGTTTACCTTCAAGACATCATCCAAATGAAGAGAGTTGGAAAGATTCAATGTTGATCAAGACTAAGTCAAGAGTGAATCAAGTTGATCAACTCACAAAGCGTAGAAGAAGTACCGAGAGGGATCAAGTGATCCCATGGTATGGTAAGCATTGTCCATTACGCTTTGTGTACTAACCCATGGTATACGTGAGAGTTCTTTGTGGGGTTAGGTATGTTTCCATGGTCTTGCGTCAAGAGGAAGATCTCATACAACCCATGGAGGATGACATTAGGTGGTGATCATCATCAAGTTTGCAGTGTGCAAGTTCGAGTGGAGCAACTCAAAGAGTGGCTCACCCATAATGGAGTATGGGGGGAGCAATCAAGCTTGAAGCTTGCCGTCCATTGTGGTGTCAATGGAATTGTGAAGATGTGCCAAAGAGTGTCTCACCCATAGTGGAGTATGGGGGAGCAATCAACTAGTCTTCATCGAGCCAACACAATCAAGAAAGGTGGTCCAACTTGAGGAAGTCAAGATTGTCATCATCTAGCTCAAGTGGACTATGTGCAAGGCAAAGGTTTGCCCTTGATAGGTTTTCAATTTTACCGGTCTCATAGTGGTAGTTGGGAGAATGGGTTGTAGGATCGCTTGCCGTACTATCAAGGGGGGCTCTCTAGGGAGTAGCTTGACCGTATCATTCATCGAGAGATCAAACCATTGCATCCTTGCATCATATTTCTTGGTTCTTGTTTGTTCCATTTGTGAGTCTTAGAGCTCTTGGTCATCTTGATGACAAGCTTGAGTTCATCGAAAATGGAGTTCGCATGCATCTTCTATGATGTTTTCGGTGTTGGAGGTTTTACCGTTATTTTCCGAGGATGGGTTCTCACCATTTTATTATGGTCCTTTTCTCATTTTCTTCTTATTGTTATTTCTCTCAAGATTGTGTTAGCCCTTGTCGTTAGCTTTCCAACAAACTTGGTTTCGTTGAATTCGGAGCTCGTATGCGAAAGTTGTGGCTGTTTTGATATTGCGTGTTTTACACACAGAGGTTGTACCGCCCCATGCAGAGGTTGTACCGCTTGACCGGTACAACCGGTGTTTGGAGCGGTTGTACCGCTCCAGAATTGGTCCAGAGGTTGTACCAGTCATGTACCGCTCTACCACCGGACTGGTCTCTGTCGTGGTGCGGTTGTTGGGCGGTTGTGGGCCGGTTGTACCGCTTATTGCCTGTTACCGGTTGTACCGGTGCTCAAAGAGGTTGTACCGCTCCTATGTTATTCTGTACATAACGGGCAGATTCGTGGGGACCTATTTAAGGGGGTCTTCTTCCCCAATGGTTCCCCATCTCTTGAGCTCGTTTTTGCCCCCATTGTTGACCTTCTTTGAGCATGCTACCTTTCAATCCCTCCATGGATTCTTGCTAGTTTTTGAGGGAAAAAAGAGAGGAGATCTAGATCTACATTTCCACCAATCACTTTCTCCTGTATGTGAGGGGAACCCCTTGGATCTAGATCTTGGTGTTCTCCTTCTTGTTCTTCCTCTCATTTTCCTTCCTAGCATTAGTTGCTCCGGTGGGATTTGAGAGAGAAGGACTTGGGCACTCCGTGTGCCCTTGCCATTGCATTTGGTGCATCAGTTTGAGTTCTCCACGGTGATACGTGGAAGTGAAGTTTGAGAAGCTTATTACTCTTGGGTGTTAAGGCACCCTAGAGCTTGTTCCCCTTGGGTGCCTTGGCGCCCTAGATGGTTGGTGTTGTTCGGATCTCAATCATTGTGGTGTAAAGCTGCGGGCAAGCGTCGGGGTCTCCAATTAGGTTGTGGAGATCGCCCCGAGCAATTTGATGGGTACCGATGACCGCCCCCAAGGGTTGCCAAAGTGTACGGGTTCGGTGACCGCCCCCAAGGGTTGCCATTTGTACGGGTTCGGTGACCGCCCTCAAGGTTCCCTTAGTGGAATCACAACATCTTGCATTGTGCGAGGGCGTGAGGAGATTACGGTGGCCCTAGTGGCTTCTTGGGGAACATTGTGCCTCCACGCCGCTCCAAACGGAGATTAGCATCCGCAAGGGTGTGAACTTCGGGATACATCGTCGTCTCCGCGTGCCTCGGTTATCTCTTATCCGAGCTCTTTACTTATGCACTTTACTTTGTGATAGCCATATTGTTTCTTGTCATATATCTTGCTATCACATAGTTGCTTATCTTAATTAGCATAAGTTGTTGGTGCACATAGGTGAGCCTAGTTGTTTTAGGTTTTGTGCTTGACAAATTAACCGCTAGGTTTATTCCGCATTTGTTCAAGCCTAAATCGTAATTATTTTAAAATGTCTATTCACCCCCCTCTAGGCGACATCCACGATCTTTCAATTGGTATCAGAGCCTCGTCTCTCTTTATAGGGCTTAACTGCCTATAGAGTAAGGATGTGGACTAGGCGATTAGGATTCTCTGACACTCTTAGTTTCGATGGCACAAATTTTGATGTTTGGGTAATTCGCATGCTTAATCTCTTTAGGGTCATGGACCCAAATTTAGAGTGAATTGTAGATATGGGTTTTTCTCCTCCAAAGGATTCCCAAAGATTATCTTTAGAGGATGAGAAAAACTCTTATCTCAATGCTCAAGCTTCTAATGTGCTTTTCTATGCTTTGAGCAATGTAGTTATATTTCAGCTCATGCCATTTCGGGATGCTCATGAGTTGTGGACAAAGCTTCAGGATAAATATGGCGTGTCCAAGTTTTGTGGGGATGATTGTTCTCCCTCCACCTCCGGCCATGTTGAGTTCCCAACTTCTTCTACTTCACCTACATGTGGTTTGCCACAAGGTAATGAAATGGTGAGTAGTGTTGGTCATTGCAATGATGATAGTATGCTTATTGTGGATGATACTTCATCACTATCTTATTGCAATGCATCTTCTTTGGACTTTAACACGTCGAGCACCATACATGTTTCACATGCTTGTGTTGATAGTCCGTGCATATCTTGTAGAAATTGTTTGACTAAATCTCATGATGATATGCTTGCTATATCTTGTCGCCATGATAAAATGCTTGTATTTCCTCGAGTTGTGGTGCTAACAATGTAGAGGAAACACAACACTCCACTGAACAAGATGTGGTTTTAAATGGTGCTTCAACAGATCCTGCATCATCATCTATTGCATTTTGCCTTATGGCCAAGGCTTCAAAGGTATCTCCCACTTTGAATCCCAATATATCTTGTGATGATGGCAAGAGTGATCATGATGTTGATTATGATGAAGAGAATGATAATGTTGCCTCCTTAAAAACTAAGGGGGAAATGATTTTTAAAGCTCTTCATAAAAATAAACTTGCTCGTTCCAACTTCATGGAAATCATGTCTATTGCCATTGAAGGCAAGAAATACATTAAGGAGTTGGAATCTCATCGAGAGGAGCATGAGGTCACCATTGAGAAAATGGAAGGTCATGAGCGTGATTACGCAAATGAGATCGCGGAGCTATCTCAAGCTCTTGAACATGAACAAACCTCATCCGAATCTCTTGAGGAGACCTTTGCTACAGAATTATCTAGAATAAAGGAATCTCATGATAGAGCACTCGAGGTGGCCAATGATTTCAAAACTAAAAATGCTAAGCTTGAAGTTGCTCATGCTAGACTCCTTGAGGATTTTGAGCACCTCGAAAATGGCTCAAGGGTCATCAAGGGTGAGCTCATCAAACTCATTGAGCCTTTGCTTTTATTTGCCTTATCTCTTGCCTAGGATTGTGTCAACTCCCATTGTACTCCATACCACTTGTGGATCTTGTTATTTCCTTGAGCTTGTCTAGTGTTTGTATAGATATAGTGAAAGTGGTGATCCCATCTTGTGCTTTTTGTATTCAAATGCAAATTCTCCATATTGCACAATGCTTGGGGGAGCTATCCTATTTTTCTTAGAACACTCACCTTGTGATCCTTTTCAAGTGTGTGTTGGTGGAATGAAAATCGTTTCTTTTGGTACTTGTGCCATCATGAAACTTTGTAGAGCACTTGGTTTGTTTGGAACCATTCTCTCTTTTGGGAGTTTGACATCTTTGTTTTTGTGTATCAATGGATATCTGATTCCTTGATGTATCATTTAATGATATCCTCTAAGTGATGATTTATTCATTTGGTATCCTTTCTTCACTTGGTATTTCTTTTTCTTTTGGTATCGGTTCTTGAAAGTCTTGAGCATGCATATTAACTTCGTGTAGTATCTTTGGCATGCTTTCTTTCTTTGACCAAATATATAGGGGAAGCTCCACCAAGTCTCAAAATGGATGAGATGTGCATGAAATTTATTTTCGTATCTATATGCACATTTTTATGTGGAGTTTGTCCTATGTATTGTCGGTTCTCTAACTCTTTGGTCCCAATGAGTTTGTGTACCACTTTGTTTGTGTTGTTGTTCTAGGAACAATTGGAGATACATTGGAAGCTCGGCTCACTCACAAGGAAGGTGTTGTCATCATGTGCTTATTGGAGTCAAGCTAGGATGATCAATGAACTACTATCTACCTTCAATTGGTATCTACTACATCCTTCCAATGTTAACTCGGTAACAGGTATCTTCATATTCTTCATGCACACATTTCTTGTATCAACCTTGTGTAGGTTGTATCATGGCATGTTATTCATTCATTCTTGTGATACTTGTTTTCTTTCTCAAAGCATCCCAACAATGATCTCTTGTTGCTAGTTGTGATGTCTTTGTTGTTCGTGTGTGGACTTCATTTATATACAATAAGACCATATCTAGCCATGAGCTATGCTTCCAAGCAAATATCTTATTGGTATATGTATGACCTCCCTTTGGATATCTTGTTCCTCGTGTTGTAACTATTTCGGGTGTACATCCTTCTTTGTAGATATATATATCCTCATGATTTCGTCTACCTAGAATCTTATACACTTGAGAGAAGTTGCATATCTAGTTGATATCCTTTCTTTCACGTCCACCTTGTCTTTCTTATGTTATTTCTTTGGTGGCTCCGTGAAAGCTTTTGCCTTGAGTGCATGTCTTCTATCGTTGCATCTTGATGCACTCTTGTGTGGTGAAGATTATTTTCCTCATGCTTATCTTTACGAGGCTTTTGCCATCTTAATTGGTATCCCTTGTGTTGATGAGGCTTTCATCTTCTATCTTCACCACGGGTTGTCACAAGCATATGTTCTTTATATGCTTATTAGTAAGCTTGTGAACCCATTTGTAGTTGTGTGTGGGAATGATAGGCCTTGCACCGTGTGCCTCATTCTTTCAAGACTTTATTGATGCTTAATGCTCATCCGTACTTTAGTCTTCTCAAGTGTTTTGCCTTGACTCACACACATCATTTTGGTTGAGCCCTTTCTTAAGTTGCCTCTTTTACTTGTTGCTCAACCATGTGTTTGTTGCAAGTACTAGGTTTTATTTCCTATATGCTCACTTACACTTGTTGTAAGTTTCTATTGATTTTGGGGGAGCTATGATCCTATTTTGTGCACTTTGTATCCAAATACAAAATTATTGATGTGCAAAAATCATGGGGAGCTTCTCTAGTTTCTTTAGCACAATCCTCTGCTGATATCACAATATCTTTATTCTTGTGGCACGTAGGATGTTTGGTCTAGTTGGTTCAATTGATATCCGTTGATTACTTGCTTCAATTGGTATCTTCTGATTGCTTGTGTCTCTCTTTGTTATGTCTTTGTGGCATATCTTCCTTTAGCAATCTTGGTGCCTCAATATAGGTGGTCTTCCTCCAAGTATTAGCCTTGGATATGTGTATTGCATTCCACTCTCTTGTTGAGATATACACAACTTATGGAGGAACACAATTTATATTGGCCTTCTAAGCTTTTCGCCCATTTTGGCAATCGATGCCAATGGGGGAGAAGTTTCAGAGAGTTTTGTGGATTAGTTTAGAGAGTTTTTTCTTCTTGCTTTGGTTTTGTACCTAAGCATTTGCATCTCATAAACATGCATTATTGGTTGTTGCATTGCATGGTGATAAATAATTCCTTATATAAACTCTCTTGAAAGTGATTGTCATCAATTACCAAAATGGGGGAGATTGAAAAGACATGCGGTGCCCCCATGTGTGGTTTTGGTAATTGATGACAATCTCTATGGACTAACGGTTGCCTTGAGTTATATTTGAAGGATTTGTCCATAGGATGGTCTCGAAGTCCATGTGTTGGTTTCAAGGAGTTTATGAGATGGCCAAAGTGCTTTTCAAGGAATTATCCAAAGATTGGTCATGTGTGAGTTGAGATGGCCAAAGTGCTTTTCAAGGAATTATCCAAAGATTGGTCATGTGTGAGTTGAGGTTATTGCAAGCATGTCTTGAAGAATAAGATTGTGTGATCATTCATGTTTACCTTCAAGACATCATCCAAATGAAGAGAGTTGGAAAGATTCAATGTTGATCAAGACTAAGTCAAGAGTGAATCAAGTTGATCAACTCACAAAGCGTAGAAGAAGTACCGAGAGGGATCAAGTGATCCCATGGTATGGTAAGCATTGTCCATTACTCTTTGTGTACTAACCCATGGTATACGTGAGAGTTCTTTGTGTGGTTAGGTATGTTTCCATGGTCTTGCGTCAAGAGGAAGATCTCATACAACCCATGGAGGATGACATCAAGTGGTGATCATCATCAAGTTTGCAATGTGTAAGTTCAAGTGGAGCAACTCAAAGAGTGGCTCACCCATAATGGAGTATTGGGGAGCAATCAAGCTTGAAGCTTGCCGTCCATTGTGGTATCAATGGAATTGTGAAGATGTGCCAATGAGTGTCTCACCCATAGTGGAGTATGGGGGAGCAATCAACTAGTCTTCATCGAGCCAACACAATCAAGAAAGGTACTCCAACTTGGGGAAGTCAAGATTGTCATCGTCTAGCTCAAGTGGACTATGTTCAAGGCAAAGGTTTGCCCTTGATAGGTTTTCTATTTTACCGGTCTCATAGTGGTAGTTGGGAGACCAGGTTGTAGGATCGCTTGCCGTACTATCAAGGGGGGCTCTCTAGGGAGTAGCTTAATCGTATCATTCGTCGAGAGCTCAAACCATTGCATCCTTGCATCATATTTCTTGGTTCTTGTTTGGTTCCATTTGTGAGTCTTATAGCTCTTGGTCATCTTGATGACAAGCTTGAGTTCATCAAAAACGGAGTTCGCATGCATCTTCTATGATGTTTTCGGTGTTGGAGGTTTTACTGGTATTTTCCGAGGATGGGTTCTCACCATTTTATTATGGTCCTTTTCTCATTTGCTTCTTATTGTTATTTCTCTCAAGATTGTGTTATCCCTTGTCGTTAGCTTTCCAAAAAACTTGGTTTCGTTGAATTCGGAGCTCGTATGCGAAAGTTGTGGCTGTTTTGATATTGCCTGTTTTAAACAGAGAGGTTGTACCGCCCCATGGAGAGGTTGTACCGCTTGACCGGTACAACCGGTGTTTGGAGCAGTTGTACCGCTCCAGAATTGGTCCAGAGGTTGTACCGGTCATGTACTGCTCTACCACCAGACTGGTCTCTGTTGTGGTGCGATTGTTGGGCGGTTGTGGGCCGGTTGTACCGTTTATTTCCTGTTACCGTTTGTACCGGTGCTCATAGAGGTTGTACCGCTCCTATGTTATTCTGTACATAATGGGCAGATTCGTGGGGACCTATTTAAGGGGGTCTTCTTCCCCAATGGTTCCCTATCTCTTGAGCTCGTTTTTTCCCCCATTGTTGACCTTCTTTGAGCTTGCTAACTCTCAATCCCTCCATGGATTCTTGCTAGTTTTTGAGGGAAAAGAGAGAGGAGATCTAGATCTACATTTCCACCAATCACTTTATCCTCTATGTGAGGGGAACCCCTTGGATCTAGATCTTGGAGTTCTTGGTGTTCTCCTTCTTGTTCTTCCTCTCATTTTTCTCCCTAGCATTAGTTGCTCCGGTGGGATTTGAGAGAGAAGGACTTGGGCACTCCGTGTGCCCTTGCCATTGCATTTGGTGCATCGGTTTGAGTTATCCACGGTGATACGTGGAAGTGAAGTTTGAGAAGCTTATTACTCTTGGGTGTTTGGGCACCCTAGATCTTGTTCATCTTGGGTGCCTTGGCGCCCTAGACGGTTGGTGTTGTTCGGAGCTCAGTCATTGTGGTGTAAAGCTCCGGGCAAGCGTCGGGGTCTCCAATTAGGTTGTGGAGATCGCCCCGAGCAATTTGACGGGTACCGATGACCGCCCCCAAGGGTTGCCAAAGTGTACGGGTTCGGTGACCGCCCCCAAGGGTTTCCATTTGTACGGGTTCGGTGACCGCCCTCAAGGGTCCCTTAGTGGAATCACAGCATCTTGCATTGTGCGAGGGCGTGAGGAGATTACGGTGGCCCTAGTGGCTTCTTGGGGAGCATTGTGCCTCCACGCCGCTCCAAGCGGAGATTAGCATCCGCAAGGGTGTGAACTTCGGGATACATCGTCGTCTCTGCGTTCCTCAGTTATCTCTTACCCGAGCTCTTTACTTATGCACTTTACTTTGTGATAGCCATATTGTTTCTTGTCATATATCTTGCTATCACATAGTTGCTTATCTTAATTAGCATAAGTTGTTGGTGCACATAGGTGAGCCTAGTTGTTTTAGGTTTTGTGCTTGACAAATTAACCACTAGGTTTATTCCGCATTTGTTCAAGCCTAAATCGTAATTATTTTAAAACGCCTATTCACCCCCCCCCCCCTCTAGGCGACATCCACGATCTTTCAGACTATAATTCTAAAAAAATGAGATCAAATTGATTGTAAATTCTGAAAAAATGGGTTGAATACGTGCCACATTTTTGGAGGCTGAAATATGGGCCAATAGGTCGAAGCCAACGCAAGTCGTTGTCAACTTAGTCAACAAATGATTCTGACATTGTTAGCCATTCGATTTACATCCAACGACCAACATCCATCTTCAATCTCTCGTCTTCTTCCTCTAGCGCAGCCGAGACCACCTGCTCCCGCCTCCTGCTGCTAGCAACTCTGCTTAGCACGCTTCGCTATGAAGCGCTACCCCACTGTTGGCCAGGCCATCCCTCCACCCCTCCACACCTCCCGTTCTTCTCCACCGACTGCCGAACCACACCGCACCAGAACCAGTTAAACCTCGCACACCTCTCCGTCTGCGACTCTACTGCCGCGTCTTCCCATCTCTGGCTCGTTGCTGTCTAGGGCCTCGCCGTCGTCCACCACCTTGGATGCACTCGGCGCGGAGTGGTAAAGTGGTCAACGAACGACATCCATCGGAAGTAGACTATGCGTGGAGAGGCTGACAGCTGGGTCCATGGCCGCATGCAAGTAAATGCCTCCTTATTACGCGCAAAATAATGATTCCTCTACCTGGCAGCTGGGACCCATCGAAAGGGCCTCTGTATTTCGTGAAAAAAACGTTCCCCCCGCTGACAGGTCAGACCCGCCAGCTATATCTTTGCACACAAGGAAGTGCCTCCTTATTAAGCACAAAAAAACGAATACCCCTTGCTAGTTGGGACCCACCATAGTGGGAGGCTGACTTGTGGGCGTACCAAGTTGACGGGGACGGAGGGCTTTGTCAACTTAGTCAATATGAACGATTCTAGCTCCAGTGACCGTACGATGTCCATCCAATGGCCCTAGTGCTTCTTCAACCTCTCGTCTTCTTGCTCCAGCCTCCCAAACCAGCACCGGTCGTGCCACGTGCTCCTGCCTCCCGTGGCCGGCTATGATGCCGCAGAGGCCTCACCACCCCTACTACTCCCACCGCTGGCCTGGCCATCCCTCTACTCACCCACACCCCCTGTTATTCTGCGGCGATGGCAGACTCACACCATAGCCGAATCAGTGAACCCTCATACTCCTCTCCGCGTGGGCAACCACCGCCGTGTCTTCCCCGGCTCCGCGTCGTCCCCTTCCTAGGCCTCACCGTCGTCCACCGCCCTGGTGCTCTCGGAGCGGCGTTATCAACGTGGTCAAGGAACGACTTCCATCGGAAGAGTATTGTACGTGGAGAGGCTGACAGCTGGGTCCACGGCCGCAGCAAGGAAGTGCCTCCTTATGAGACGAAAAATAATGATTCCTCCACCTGACAGCAGGGACCCACTAGACGGGCCTCCGTATTTCGTGAAAAAAGTTTCCTCCCTGACTGCTGGAACCCACCAGCTACATATTCGCACGCAAGGAAGTGCGTCCATATCACGGGCCAAAAAAATGATTCGCACCCTGACTGCTGGGATCCACCAATTACATCTTCGCATGCAAGGAAGTGCGTGACAGTCAGGACCTGATACGTCTCCAATGTATCTATAATTTTTGATGGTTCCATGCTATTAGATTATCTATTTTGGATGTTTAATGGGCTTTATTATGCACTTTTATATTATTTTTGGGACTAACTTATTAACTGAAGGCCCAATGCAAATTGTTGTTTTTTGCCTATTTCAGTGTTTCGCAGAAAAGGAATATCAAACAGAATCCAAACAGAACGAAACCTTCACGAGGATCTTTTTGGAACAAACGCAATCCAGCAGACTTGGAGTGGAGGTCAAGGCAGCAATGAGGCAGCCACGAGGTAGGGCGGCGCACCCAGGGGGGCCACGAAACCACTTTTCCACCACCACAACCTTCTGTACCCGTGAGATCCCATCTAGGGACCTTTTCCGGCGATCTGCCGGAGGGGGATTCGATCATGGAGGCCTTGTACATCAACAATATAGCCTCTCCGATGATGTGTGAGTAGTTTACCACAGACCTTCGGGTCCATAGTTATTAGCTAGATGTCTTCTTCTCTCTCTTTGGTTCTCAATACAAAGTTCTCCTCGATGTTCTTGGAGATCTATTCGATGTAATACTTTTTGCGGTGTGTTTGCCGAGATCCGATGAATTGTGGGTTTATGATCAAGTTTATCTATGAACAACATTTGATTCTTCTCTGAATTCTTATATGCATGATTTGATATCTTTGCATGTCTCTTTGAATTATCAATTTGGTTTGGCCTACTAGATTGATCTTTCTTGCAATGGGAGAAGTGCTTAGCTTTGGGTTCAATCTTGCGGTGCTCGATCCCAGTGATAGAAAGGGAACTGACATGTATTGTATTGTTGCCATCGAGGATAACAAGATGGGGTTTATATCATATTGCTTGAGTTTATCCCTCTACATCATGTCATCTTGCCTAATGCGTTACTCTGTTCTTATGAACTTAATACTCTAGATGCATGCTGGATAGTGGTCGATGTGTGGAGTAATAGTAGTAGATGCAGAATCGTTTCGGTCTACTTGACACGGACGTGATGCCTATGTTTATGATCATGCCTAGATATTCTCATAACTATGCGCTTTTCTATCAATTGCCCGGCAGTAATTTGTTCACCCACCGTAATATATGCTATCTCGACAGAAGCCACTAGTGAAACTTATGTCCCCCGGGTCTACTTTACATCATATAAGTTTCCGATCTACAATTCTAGTTTACTATTTATTTTGCAATCTTTATTTTCCAATCTATACACCAAAAACACCAAAAATATTTATCTTGTTATCTTTATCAGATCTTACTTTTGCAAGTGGCCGTGAAGGGATTGACAACCCCTTTATCGCATTGGTTGCGAGGTTCGTATTTGTTTGTGTAGGTACTAGGAGATTTGCGTGTAGTCTCCTACTGGATTGATACCTTGGTTCTTAAAAATCGAGGGAAATACTTACGCTACTTTGCTGCATCACCCCTTCCTCTTCAACAGAAAACCAACGCATGCTCAAGGGGTAGCAAGAAGGATTTCTGGCGCCGTTGCTGGGGAGATCTACACTCAAGTCAAGACATACCAAGTACCCATCACAAACTCTTACCTCTCACATTACATTATTTGCCATTTGCCTCTCGTTTTCCTCTCCCACTTCACCTTTGCCATTTTATTCGCCCTTTTTCCGTTCGTCTCTTTTCGCTTGCCTCTTGTTTGCTTGTGTGTTGGATTGATTGTTTGTCACGATGGATCAAGATAATACTAAATTGTGTGACTTTTCCAATACCAACAACAATGATTTTATTAGCACTCCGATTGCTCCTACTACCGATGCTAAATCTTGTGAAATCAATACCGCTTTGTTGAATCTTGTTATGAAAGATCAATTTTCTGGCCTTCCTAGTGAAGATGCCGCTACCCATCTAAACAACTTCGTTGATTTGTGTGATATGCAAAAGAAGAAAGATGTGGATAATAATATTGATAAATTGAAGCTATTTATGTTTTCGCATAGAGATCGTGCTAAAACTTGGTTCTCTTCTTTGCCTAAAAATAGTATTGATTCATGGAATAAGTGCAAAGATGCTTTTATCGCTAAGTATTTTCCTCCTGCTAAGATCATCTCTCTTAGAAACGATATTATGAATTTTAAGCAACTTGATCATGAGCATGTTGCACAAGCTTGGGAGAGGATGAAATTAATGATACGTAATTGCCCTACACATGGCTTGAATTTATGGATGATTATACAAAAAAATTATGCTGGATTGAAATTTGCTTCTAGAAATCTTTTAGATTTGGCCTCGGGAGGCACTTTTATGGAATTCACTTTAGAATAAGCTACTAAACTCCCAGACAATATTATGGTTAATTATTCTCAATGGCACACCGAAAGATCCACTAGTAAAAAAGTTCATGCTATTGAAGAGATTAATGTTTTGAGTGGAAAGATGGATGAACTTATGAAATCGTTTGCTAATAAGAATGCTTCTTCTGATCCTAATGATATGCCTTTGTGCACTTTGATTGCGAATAATAATGAATCTATGGATGTGAATTTTGTTGGTAGGAACAATTTTGGTAACAATGCTTATAGAGGAAATTTTAATTCTAGGCCGTTCCCTAGTAATTCCTCTAATAATTATGGAAATTCCTACAACAATTCCACCTAAGCATGATATCAATGAGTCTCTCAAATCCATGAGAATTTCCATTGATGAGTTGTAACATCCCAAAATTCTAAATTTTGGAATGTTATAATAAATAGATAGATTTGATTGAATGTTTGATTGTTGTGTGATTGAGTGAGTGAAATTCAAAACTTTTGAAAGTTAAATGAGAGGGAGTAAAATGACTTTCCCAAACTTTCATTTTGCATTTATGATCTCCATGAATTCAAATTCTTTTCAAACACAAAACCCTGGAGAGAAAATAATTGAATTTTATTTGGAAATATTTTCAGTTCATAAACTTCATGCAGCTCAATGATTTTCATGAGAGAAGATAAAATGACTTCTTCAAATTATATGAAATATGAGTTGGGAGTTTCAAAGCATCAAATTAAAAGTTCCTTTGAATTTATTTTCAATTTGGAGTTATTTGAGTTTTATTTAAATTATTTTTCTCCGAAAACAAAATACATGGAAAATAGGGTAACATGATTCCCTACATCAGAAAATTGGAGAAAAATTAATTTGAAATCATTTTGGTATTTTTTATTGGATTTTATTAGAGCAGGAGCATTGTTTGAATCATTAGAATTTATGTGCATTTTATTTAATGCAAGAAAAATGTTCACCGTGTAGAAAATGTTTTTCTGAAAATTTGGATATATTATATGCCTATATAATATTTTCATTTAATTTGTTTTATTATTTCAATTGTCTGGAAAATGTTTTTTTAAGAAAAAAATTCCCCTCGCCGACTGGGCCGGCCCAGCACCCGAGCCAGGCAAGCGGCCCAGCGCTCCCGCGCCCGTCCCGACTCCGGCGGAGTCCGCCACCAGCACGGAACCCGCCGCCGCCGCCCGTGTCCGTGCGGGACTCCCTCCGCCGCGTCTCCGTTGCCCCTTCCGCGCCGCCTTGCCCCTCCTCCCTTAAATACCGGGCCCCGCCTCTCCCTCCTTCCCTGCATCTCGCCGAAACCGCGCCGCACCGCCGCCTCGCCTTCCGACGCCGCCGCCGAGCTTCCTCGCCGTCGCCCGCACCTCCCCGACCACCGCAGCCACCACCCACTTCACGACCGCGCCGCGCCGCCCACCCAAGCTATTCCGCCGCCGCCGACGCGCCCCGCCGTCGCCGGAGCCACTTCGCCGGCCGCTGCCGGAGACGTGACTCGCCGGACCTCCGCCGCCCCGGTTTGCCGAACCGCTCCCCGACCCGCCGATCTTTTCCGTGGACCGGTATAAGCAAACCCTAGATCGGTTTTCTGGTTTCTCTGGTTTTCCATAAAACCCGTTTTTTATATCTAGTTATTTTGCGAACATTCACTGTTTAGATCTCCTTAGTGAACGGTTTTCGTCGGTTTAGGTTCTGTAGCGAGCGTTCGCTCGATAGATTTTTCCTTTTTCTTATTAAATTTCGGCCAGGGACCTATATGTGAGGATTTTCTTTTTACAGATTAGCCCCTGGTTTTCAAACGATCACTACTTTTTACTCGTTTATCCAAATCCAACGAAACCAACGCCCGCGTCTTCGTTACGATCTCCTCTAACCAGTAAAACAACTTAAACATGTTTTTGAAAAGTTTAAAATTTGAATTAGACCAGATTTGAATTCAAACTTCGTTTGATCATAACTTGAGTTTCGTAGCTCCGTTTGAGTTGATTCTTTTTGCAAATCGAAGCTCTTGAACTAAACATTCTAATAAGGCCAAATTCACATAATTTTGGTACTGTTAGAAATTGTTTTATGTTGCAAGAGTTATTTGCTTGGTTTTGAAGTTTTCCGAATCGTTTTCTTCGTTCTTCCCGATCTTTTGAGTGATTGCTTATGTGTGGTTACTATTGCTTGCTTACGATAGATTGACCGGAGTGTGACGAGTAGATCTATCAAGAGTTTTGAGTGCGAATCATCTTCATCAACATTGCAGGCAAGTTCCCACTTTGATCATATCCCTTTCATACCCAGTTTTTATGCATTAGTTTCACCCTCAAACATTGCATGAGTAGGATTGATAACATGTGGCTATTGGGAAGTAGTTGATGAGGTAGAACCTATTACCCGGTTACATTCAAATCCTTGGGAGTTACTATTACGTTATGCTTATATTGCCATGCTATGCTGGTAGACGTGGATTGGGTTTGAGAGTATTTCATGACATATGTGAGAGATTTGTTAACTAAGGTTTAACTTAAGGTGGCTACTTTAATACATATCTGGGTGGATTGGTTGGGGCACCCTGGGGATATACCAGTGGACTTGCCCGGACACCTGGGGATATACCAGTGTTGTCCTAGGAGATCCCGGGGTTACCGTGTGATCCTCCTATGGTTCGCCACCCAGGATCAAAGGGATCATGAGATTATTCATGCTAGAAACTTCTGTGTGCAGCCACAAGCTATTATGGGCTCTAGCATAGTTGATTAAGTCATGTGAACTCTTACAGTGGTAGACTAGCAGATGTAGGGGTTGTAGGTGGTACAGTCTACCCATCGTAAGGTGCAAACGCTTCTGAAAGACTATGTCTCGATCATCCGTTTCTCAAACACCATGTAGTGCGAGAAATCCCACGGAGTGGATCGAGTCTTGTGGGGAAAAGTGCGCAAACCTCCGCAGAGTGTACAAACTAATCATGATTAGCCGTGTCCTCGGTTATGGACGCCTTGAGTATCTAGTTCTTGGATTATCCTGTTGATCTCATCATGTTACTTTAAATGAATATTGTTGGGTTTTAATGATGATGCTTAATTGGGATTGAGAATGCTGTCAACCATTCTCAATGTTCAACAACCACCATGATAGTTAAATTAAAATGTATTCCTTTGCAGTACGGAAAAGTTGGCTTTACGCAAAACTATAACCATAGAGCTTTTCCACCAGCCAAATATGCATGTAGTGATAGCCATTATTCACATTTTCTCTATGGTGTGAATTTGCCAGTACATTCAATGTACTAACCCTCTGTGGCTGCAACGTCTCATGTTGCAGGTTTCTTACGACGAGTAAGTGATACGTTAGGGCTACGATTTCTACACTCAACTTTGCCGTTGGTGTTGATGGGAATCCACAACCTTGTTACTTCTGCTATATTTTGGATTGAGGTAATAGTATTTTACGTTACTTTTACATGTGATTTACCTCTGTTATAAATCCTCGAGTACTGTGTGTGTCTGCATACCGATCCAGGGATGACACTTAAGCACAGAGACTTGATCCATTTGGGTCGGGTCGCTACAAGATGGTATCAGAGCATATGTTGACTGTAGGACGTGACCCTAGAAACTGGCAAGCCCATAGCAAAGATTTTTCTCTACAACATTCCCTTTCAAAAAGATCTTTTACCTCTCTTCTCTTCTGAGCTTATTCAAAAATTCCCTTTAGTGAGACCATACCCCTTTCCCCTTTTAACCACACAAAGAATTTGACTGATGAGACCACTCCAAGAAGTACCAGATATTGGACAACTAAGACCACTTAGGAATGAAGAGTAATTTCCGTGCATCTGAATAATGGAAACTACAATGGTTGAAGATTGAAGACTAGGAGATTTTGAAGGCTCTGAAGAAATTCCCAGATTTTATGACCTAGAAAGGCTACCCTTATGGAACTTGGCAGACCATGGAAATTGTCAATACCCAAGATCAAGGTGTATCGGAGAAAGACCGGAATATGGAGAGTTAAAAACTCAAAGTCTGTCAAGGAACACCCTAAGGTAGGAGATATCAACTATGGAGAGATAGCTCATGGAAATGACAAGAGCAGAAACACGGCTATCCATGAGGTTATCGCCCGCTTATGCTATTGTCACCGTGCTGAGTTAAAGCATGCATATGCATGGAAGGATTGGATGGTACAAGGCTGATAGAACACCTATTAGTAAGATGAAGTTTTAACCTTAGCTGGTGTATCACCAGGATCTGGAGTAGTACATCAAGAAGTTTAAGGTGGAGCTCCATGAAGCCGTATTAGACAAGGAAGCATTTCGTGAAGAACTCAGGAACCAAAAGCTGAAAGTAGCCAAGCTGGAGGAGCTACAACCTCGAGATACCGGAGATTTGTCAGGAAATGAAGGACAGTATGACCATGGTTCATGTGAAGGATGTTGAAACCAGAAGTTGGAAATGCAACTCCGGAATATTAAAGGATGTCACGAGAGATTTCACGTCAACAGAGATGATCTGGCAAAAGAACTTGAGAAGACAAGCATGATCGGAAGAAGCCATTGGAGCATGAACAAGGCTTGAAGAGTTGGAGACGTTGAAGATTTATTGACCTTTAGAAGACCAAACCCCTGTTATATACCTACGTTAGATGCGACGTTTGTGAGCTGTCATTTGTTTGATGTTTTCCCGATGGCCACAAATAATATCTGTCTTTTCAAAACTTTTGTTTGTATTGTGTGTATCCCTCTCCCTCTCTCTTATCTTACCCCAAACCCACATGGACCCAATAGAGGATGAATGAAGATGAGCTTATATTTTCTGGACCGATGAGTCAAATGGAGATGGACCAATGGATTCAGAACATGGAGGATCACATGAAGAATAACCTTATAGTTGAAAATGATATGACCCAGCATGCTCTTCAGTGCTTTGAAAGAGGTGCTGCTACTTGGTGGAGGATGTACCAAACCATCAATGGATGGCAAGGAGTAACCACTTGGAAAGAATTTAAGTTGACTCTGCCAAAGTCTCGGCTTGTGTCCCAGAAGTTGAAGCCTTATGGAAAGGATATGAAGAAACCTTGTGCATGCAAGATTTGTCGAGAAATAGGACACACCCATAAAGAACACAAGGATGAATGCCCTAATTGTGAAGGAAGTCACCCAGTTGAAGAATGCCCAATTAGGCAGATTACTTGTTTCTTGTGTGAAGGGACTACCCACTATCCTGCTCAGTGTCACATTTACCCCATGGTACAACAAACCATCCAGCAGAAGAAAGAAGTAATGAAAGGAGCCCTTATGGAAAATTTTAGAAGAACCCCTGATGAAGGAAGATGTGGAGGACACGCCTAAAGAAGACTCGAGTAAACCCTGCACTAAGTCTTGCTATTCATGTGGAGAAGAAGGACACATCTCCCAAAATTGTTTGAATGGGGATCTAGTAGAATTCCCGACAGAGGAAGTAGAATATGACCCATAGGAAATAGAAGCCCTGATTAGAATGGAAAAGTCCAGGAAGAGAAACCGAATGGATTCCAGGAAGGACCTGAGTCATATCACCTGTTATAGGTGCAAGGAGTCAGGGCACTACCTCAACAATTGCCCAATAAGGAAACCTCAAGACTTGTCAGAAGTAATATGTTTTAGTTGTAATGGAGCAGGGCACTTTGCTAGAGAATGCCCCAAGGAGAAGGAAACTTGTGCTAGATAGTTGAGTTTGCAACAAAAGAAATGGAGTAGTAGAAGTGAGAACATTTTCTTTTATATTGAGGTGTTGAGTTGAGACATGCAATGGAAAGGCGAGAGATTGTAATCATTTGAGAAAGAATAAAGCTAGCATCGTTGGTACTGATATGGATTTTATGAGTTGTTACTCTATGAAGAAGGATTTTGACCATTCTGAGGATATGAGAAATATGATCTATGGAAGGTTTGAGAATTTTAAAGGGTGGTAGTACCTTGTAAGAACCCTTGACCCTTGGAAAAGATAAGGACACTCCACTGAGTGGATTTCGGATAAAATGAATACGAGTTTTGTCTTGATATGTGTGATGCCCCAAGAGTATGTGGGATGAAGTTGGAGACTGTCAGTTGTTTGGACCAAATGTGATCAAGGAGTCAGAAGAGAATGTTTAGTTGATTCGAGATAGACTGAAGGTATCTCAGTCCAGGCAGAAGGGTTATGTAGACTCAAAAACTCAAGGAGGTAGTCTATGAAATTGGAAACAGAGCATGTCTTCGTGTGCCCCCTCTGCGAGGAGTTATACGAATTGGAGTTAAGGGAAAGTTAGCCCCAAGATTTGTGAGACCATACCAAGTTTTGGAGCATATGGGAGAAGTGGCCAACAAGTTGGAGTTACCCGTAGGACTGTCAGGAGTTCATGATGTGTTTCACGTTTCCCAGTTGAAGTGCCATGCAGAGATGGCCAATATTCCCCTGTAAGGACGCTTGACCCTGGAAAGGATAATGATGTGGAATATGGACTCCGTAAGTATAAGTTTTTATCTCGGTATGTGGGATATTCCCCGAGGATGAAGAGATGAATTACTATTGGATATAAAGGAGGTATGATGTCGGAAATATGGATCAATGGAAACTCCATGATGAGTCTGAGTAATCATGTCTTAGTTTGGTGCTAATAGAAGGAAGGAAGACAGTACAATTGGATGGATTTTAGTATACTAGGAAAGCTGGAAGTCGGAAGTTGTAATAATGATCAGTTGCCCGATGATAAGTTCAAGGTTTACAAGTGGTGATATGGCCCATAACCCACAGTCCCCAGGACCTGCCAAGAAGCAAGCACATTCTTGCTGAAGGAAAAACTCTGGAAGAAGTTACGATTTTTTCGATAGAAGATCTTATAGGAGTAACGCAAAACCTGAGAGTTGTGAAGAAATGATAGATGTTTGTCTGGCTTGCAGAATCAATGGATTTATCCGAACCCAGTTCATTGACAAGAGAAATTCTGCAATGCTTGTGAGGATGACCGAGTGTTAGAACGCGAGATTCGCTAAACTGTATACATGCTAATGATTTGGGTGCGGGATGGATTGATCACCATACCGACTTACTCTTGTTATTCGCCTTGGTATATGGGATGGTAAATCTGAGTGACTTACCTATAGTAGAGAGACGACGATCAAAACCCTGTTTAAACCTTAGAATGGTATTTTCCCTTGTACACGGCAGTTGTTGCCAACCGTAGGTTATACGGTGAGGATCAACCCAGACCCATTTCCTGCAGGAGAAACCATAAATGGTTGACCACCATGAGATATCGATAGTTGCTTAGTATTGGCGCCAGACTCGTCAGCTAAGAAGACCCAGTCTCGGAATAACCTTACCAAGATAAAAGGACAGAAGAATTGAGGAAAAGGTTATGCCACTACCGGAAGAGCTTAGAGAAGGAATTTTCTCGAGGATCTGAGAAGACCGACACTGTCAAGAATAAGGATGGAGTTTATGGGTTTTGATGGAACAGTAACCATGCTTCTAAGGGTGGTAGCACCCCAGACACCGTGTGATGATCGATGGATTTGGAGGAGACCCCCAAACTCTAACCTATTTCTTTCTAGCCTCTCCGAATCTTGAGGACAAGATTCATTTTAAGGGTGGTAGGTTTTTAACATCCCAAAATTCTAAATTTTGGAATGTTATAATAAATAGATAGATTTGATTGAATGTTTTGATTGTTGTGTGATTGAGTGAGTGAAATTCGAAACTTTTGAAAGTTAAATGAGAGGGAATAAAATGACTTTCCCAAACTTTCATTTTGCATTTATGATCTCCATGAATTCAAATTCTTTTCAAACACAAAACCCTGGAGAGAAGATGACATGACTTCTTCCATTTATTTAAATGACAAGAGGTGTTGAAAATAATTGAATTTCATTTGGAAATATTTTCAATTCATAAACTTCATGCAGCTCAATGATTTTCATGAGAGAAGATAAAATGACTTCTTAAAATTATATGAAATATGAGTTGGGAGTTTCAAAGGATCAAATTCAAAGTTCTTTTGAATTTATTTTCAATTTGGAGTTATTTGAGTTTTAATCAAATTATTTTTCTCCAAAAACAAAATACATGGAAAATAGGGTAACATGATTCCCTACATCAGAAAATTGGAGAAAAATTAATTTGAAATCATTTTGGTATTTTTAAAATGATTTTTATTGGATTTTATTAGAGCAGGAGCACTGTTTGAATTATTAGAATTTATGTGTATTTTATTTAATGCAAGAAAAATGTTCACCGTGTAGAAAATCTTTTTATGAAAATTTGGATATATTATATGCCTATATAATATTTTCATTTAATTTGTTTTATTATTTCAATTGTCTGGAAAATGTTTTTTTTAAATCCCCTCGCCGACTGGGCCGGCCCTGCACCCGAGCCAGGCCGCGGCCCAGCGCTCCCGCGCCCGTCCCGACTCTGGCGGAGTCCGCCACCAGCACGGAACCCGCCGCCGCCGCCCGTGTCCGTGCGGGACTCCCTCCGCCGCCTCCCCGTTGCCCCTTCCGCGCCGCCTTGCCCCTCCTCCCTTAAATACCGGGCCCCGCCTCTCCCTCCTTCCCTGCATCTCGCCGGAACCGCGCCGCACCGCCGCCTCGCCTTCCTACGCCGCCGTCGAGCTTCCTCGCCGTCGCCCGCACCTCCCCGACCACCGCAGCCACCACCCACTTCACCACCGCGCCGCGCCGCCCACCCCAGCTACTCTGCCGCCGCCGATGCGCCCTGCCGTCGCCGGAGCCACTTCGCCCGCCGCTGCTGGAGACGCGACTCGCCGGACCTCCGCCGCCCCGATTTGCCCGAACCGCTCCCCGACCCGCCGATGTTTTCCGTGGACCGGTATAACCAAACCCTAGATCGGTTTTCTGGTTTCTCTGGTTTTCCATAAAGCCCGTTTTTTTATATCTAGTTATTTTGCGAACGTTCACTATTTAGATCTCCTTAGGGAACGGATTTCACCGGTTTAGGTTCTGTAGCGAGCGTTCGCTCGATAGATTTTTCCTTTTTCTTATTAAATTTCGGCCAGGGACCTATATGTGAGGATTTTGTTTACAGATTAGCCCCTGGTTTTCAAACGATCACCACTTTTTACTCGTTTCTCCAAATCCAACGAAACCAACGCCCACGTCTTCGTTACGATCTCCTCTAACCAGTAAAACAACTTAAACATGTTTTTGAAAAGCTTAAAATTTGAATTATACCAGATTTGAATTCAAACTTCGTTTGATCATAACTTGAGTTTCGTAGCTCCGTTTGAGTCGATTCTTTTTGCAAATCGAAGCTCTTGACCTAAACATTCTAATAAGGCCAAATTCACATAATTTTGGTAATGTTAGAAATTATTTTATGTTGCAAGAGTTATTTGCTTGGTTTTGAAGTTTTCCGAATCGTTTTCTTTGTTCTTCTCGATCTTTTGAGTGATTGCTTATGTGTGGTTACTATTGCTTGCTTACGATAGATTGATCGGAGTGTGACGAGTAGATCTATCAAGAGTTTTGAGTGTGAATCATCTTCATCAACATAGCAGGCAAGTTCACACTTTGATCATATCCATTTCATACCCAGTTTTTATGCATTAGTTTCACGATCAAACATTGCATGAGTAGGATTGATAACATGTGGGTATTGGGAAGTAGTTGATGAGGTAGGACCTATTACCCGGTTACATTCAAACCCTTGGGAGTTACTATTACGTTATGCTTATATTGCCATGCTATGCTCGTAGACGTGGATTGGGTTTGAGAGTATTTCATGAAAGATGTGAGAGATTTGTTAACTAAGGTTTAACTTAAGGTGGCTACTTTAATACACATCTGGGTGGATTGGTTGGGGCACCCTGGGGATATACCAGTGGACTTGCCCAGACACCTGGGGATATACCAGTGTTGTCCTAGGAGATCCCGGGGTTACCGTGTGATCCTCCTATGGTTCGCCACCCAGGCTCAAAGGGATCATGAGATTATTCATGCTAGAAACTTCTGTGTGTAGCCACAAGCTATTATGGGATCTAGCATAGTTGATTAAGTCGTGTGAAATCTTACTTTGGTAGACTAGCAGATGTAGGGGTTGTAGTTGGTACGGTCTACCCATCGTAAGGTGCAAACGCTTCTGAAAGACTATGTCTCGATCATCCGTTTCTCAAACACCATGTAGTGCGAGAAATCCCACGGAGGAGATCGAGTCTTGTGGGGAAAAGTGCGCAAACCTCTGTACAGTGTACAAACTAATCATGATTAGCCGTGTCCTCGTTTATGGACGTCTTGAGTATCTAGTTCTTGGATTATCCTGTTGATCTCATCACGTTACTTCAAAAGAATATTGTTGGGTTTTAATGATGATGCTTAATTGGGATTGGATATGCTGTCAACCATTCTCAATGTTCAACAACCACCATGATAGTTAAATTAAAATGTATTCCTTTGCAGTAGGGAAAAATTGGCTTTACGCAAAACTATAACCATAGAGCTTTTCCACCAGCCAAATATGCATGTAGTGATAGCCATTATTCATCATTTTCTCTATGGTGTGAATTTGCCAGTACATTCAATGTACTGACCCTCTGTGGCTGCAACGTCTCATGTTGCAGGTTTCTTACGACGAGTAAGTGATACGTTAGGGTTACGATTTCTACACTCAACTTTGCCATTGGTGTTGATGGGAATCCACATCCTTGTTACTTCCGCTATATTTTGGATTGAGGTAATAGTATTTCACGTTACTTTTACATGTGATTTACCTCTGTTATAAATCCTCGAGTATTGTGTGTGTCAGCATACCGATCCAGGGATGACACTTAAGCACAGAGACTTGATCCATTCGGGTCGGGTCGCTACATGAGTGCCAAGAAAGAACCACTAGGATGCGTGCTAAAAAAGATTGCTTTGTGAAAGCGTGTTCTTCTAGTATTCATGATAATAATGATGAAGATATAAAAGTTGTTGGTGTGTCTCCTATTAAGTGTTTGTTTTCCAATATGAATCTTTATAAAGGTGGGACTGGAGATGAATCAACTTTAGTTAAAAGGCATCCCAATGATTCGGAGTTTTTAGATCTTGATGCTAGAATTAATAAAAGTGGGATTGAAGAGGTCAAAACTTTACATAGCAATGAACCCACTATTTTGGATTTCTAGGAATTTAATTATGATAATTGCTCTTTGATAGATTGTATTTCCTTATTGCAATCCGTGTTAAATTATCCTCATGCTTATGATCAAAACAAATCTTTTACCAAACATATCGTTGATGCTTTAATGCAATCCCATAAAGAAAAGCTTGAATTAGAAGTTTCTATCCATAGAAAACTTTATGATGAGTGGGAACCTACTATTAAAATTAATATTAAAGATCATGAATGCTATGCTTTATGTGATTTGGGTGCTAGTGTTTCCACGATTCCAAAAACTTTGTGTGATGTGATAGGTTTCCATGAATTAGATGATTGTTCTTTAAATTTGCATCTTGCGGATTCCACCATCAAGAAACCTGTGGGAAGGATTACTGATGTTCTTATTGTTGCAAATAGGAATTATGTGCCCGTAGATTTCATTTTTCTTGATATAGATTGCAATCCTACATGTCCTATTATTCTTGGTAGACCTTTCCTTAGAACGATTGGTGCAATTATTGACATGAAAGAAGGAAATATTAGATTCCAATTTCCATTAAGGAAAGGCATGGAACACTTTCCTAGAAAGAAAATTAAATTACCTTATGAATCTATTATGAGAGCCACATATGGATTGCATACCAAAGATGACAATACCTTGATCTATTCTTGCCTTTATGCCTAGCTAGGGGCGTTAAACGATAGCGCTTGTTGGGAGGCAGCCCAATTTTATTTTTGTTCCTTGCTTTTTGTTCCTGTTTAGTAATAAATAAATCATCTATCCTCTGTTATGATTGTGTTTTTATGTTTTAATTAGTGTTTGTGCCAAGTAAAGCCTTTAGGATCTTCTCGGATGATTATTGTTTGATCTTGCTGAAAAAACAGAAAGTATGCGCTCATGAGAATAATTTTCATTTTTACCAGAAAGCGATAAAATACCAATTCCAACTGCAGTAGATAAATATAAAAATTATTTAGGATGTCCTAATTTCAAAGGATTTTTGGAGTTACAGAAGTATTCGAAACCTACAGATTACTACAGACTGTTCTATTTCTGACAGATTATGTTTTTCATGTGTTGTTTGCTTGTTTTGATGATCTATGGCTAGTATCGGGGGGTATGAACCATACATAAATTGGAATACAGTAGGTTTAACACAAATATAAATAAATAATGATTTCATTACAGTACCTTAAAGTGGTGGTTTGTTTTCTTATACTAACGGAGCTCATGATATTTTCTGTTAAGTTTTGTGTTGTGAAGTTTTCAAGTTTTTGGGTAAAGATTTGATGGATTTTGGAACAAGGAGTGACAAGAGCCTAATCTTGGGGATTCCCAAGGCACCCCAAGGTAAAATTCAAGGACAACCAAAAGCCTAAGCTTGGGGATGCCCCGGAAGGCACCCCCTCTTTCGTCTTCGTCTATCGGTAACTTTACTTGAGGCTATACTTTTATTCACCACATGATATGCGTTTTGCTTGGAGAATCTTGTATGATTTGAGTCTTTGCTTTTTAGTTTACCACAATGATCCTTGCTGTACACACCTTTTGGAGAGACACACATGAATCGGAATTTATTAGAATACTCTATTTGCTTCACTTATATCTTTTGAGTTAGATAATTTTGCTCTAGTGCTTCACTTATATCTTTTTAGAGCACGGTGGTGGTTTTATTTTATAGAAATTATTGATCTCTCATGCTTCAATTATATTATTTTGAGAGTCTTTTAGAACATCATGGTAATTTGCTTTGATTAAGAAATTAGTCCTAATATGATAGGCATCCAAGATGGGTATAATAAAAACTTTCATATAGAGTGCATTGAATACTATGAGAAGTTTGATACTTGATGATTGTTTTGACATATGAAGATGGTGATATTAGAGTCATTATAGTTGAGTAGTTGTGAATTTGAGAGATACTTGTGTTGAAGTTTGTGATTCCCGTAGCATGCACGTATGGTGAACCGTTATGTGAATAAGTCAGAGCATGATTTATTTTTTGAGTGTCTTCCTTATGAGTGGCGGTCGGGGACGAGCGATGGTCTTTTCCTACCAATCTATCCCCATAGGAGCATGCACGTAATACTTTGTTTCGATAACTAATAGATTTTTGCAATAAGTATGTGAGTTCTTTATGACTACTGTTGAGTCCATGGATTATACGCACTCTCACCCTTCCACCATTGCTAGCCTCTCTAGTACTACGCAAATTTCACCGGTACCATAAACTCACTGTTTACCTTCCTCAAAACAACCACCATACCTACCTATTATGGCATTTCCATAGCCATTCCGAGATATATTTCCATGCAACTTTCCACCGTTTCATTTATTATGACACGCTCCATCATTGTCATATGGCCTTACATGATCATGTAGTTGACATCGTATTTGTGGAAAAGCCACCGTTCATAATTTTTCATACATGTCACTCTTGATTCTTTGCGCATCCCGGTACACCGCCGGAGGCATTCACATAGAGTATTATTCTCTTCTAAGTATCAAGTTGTAATTCTTGAGTTGTAAGTAAATAAAAGTGTGATGATCATCATTATTAGCGCATTGTCCCAGTGAGGAAAGGATGATGGAGACTATGATTCCCCCACAAGTCAGGATGAGATTCCGGACGAAAAAAACGAGGCCATAAAAAAAGAGAAAAGGCCCAAATAAAAAAATATGAGAGAAAAAGAGAGAAGGGGCAATGCTACTATCCTTTTTCCACACTTGTGCTTCAAAGTAGCACCATGATCTTCATGATAGAGAGTCTCTTATGTTGTCACTTTCATATACTAGTGGGAATTTTTCATTATAGAACTTGGCTTGTATATTCCAATGACGGGCTTCCTCAAAATGCCACAGGTCTTTGTGAGCAAGCAAGTTGGATGCACACCCACTTAGTTTCTTTTGTTGAGCTTTCATATACTTATAGCTCTAGTGCATCCGTTGCATGGCAATCCCTACTCACTCACATTAATATCTATTGATGGGCATCTCCATAGCCCGTTTATATGCCTAGTTGATGTGAGACTATCTTCTCCTTTTTGTCTTCTCCACAACCACCATTCTATTCCACCTATAATGCTATATCCATGGCTCACACTCATGTATTGCATGAAGATTGAAAAAGTTTGAGAACATCAAAAGTATGAAACAATTTCTTGGCTTGTCATTGGGGTTGTGCGTGATTTAAATATTTTGTGTGATGAAGATAGAGCATAGCCAGACTATATAATTTTGTAGGGATAGCTTTCTTTGGCCATGTTATTTTGAGAAGACACAATTGCTTGGTTAGTATGATTGAAGTATTATTATTTTTATGTCAATATTAAACTTTTGTCTTGAATCTTTCGGATCTGAATATTCATGCCACAATAAAGAAAATTACATTGAAAATTATGTTAGGTAGCATTCCACATCAAAAATTCTATTTTTATCATTTACCTACTCGAGGACGAGCAGGAATTAAGCTTGGGGATGCTTGATACGTCTCCAACGTATCTATAATTTTTGATTGTTCCATGCTATTATATTATCTGTTTTGGATGTTTAATCGGCTTTATTATGCACTTTTATATTATGTTTGGGACTAACCTATTAACCGAAGTCCCAGTGCAAATTGCTGTTTTTTGCCTATTTCAGTGTTTCGCAGAAAAGGAATATCAAACGGAATCCAAACAGAATGAAACCTTCACGAGGATCTTTTTTTTGGAACAAATGCAATCCAGGAGACATGGAGGGGAGGTCAAGGAAGCAACGAGGCGGACACGAGGTAGGGCGGCGCACCCAGGGGGAGCCACGAAACCACTTTTCCACCGCAACAACCTTTTGTACCCGTGAGATCCCATCTGGGGACCTTTTTCGGCGATCTACTGAAGGGGGATTCGATCACGGAGGGCTTCTACATAAACACCATAGCCTCTCTGATGATGTGTGAGTAGTATACCACAGACCTTCGGGTCCATAGTTATTAGCTAGATGGCTTCTTCTCTCTGTTTGGTTCTCAATACAAAGTTCTCCTCGATGTTCTTGGAGATCTATTCGATGTAATACTTTTTGCCGTGTGTTTGCCGAGATCCGATGAATTGTGGGTTTATGATCAAGTTTATCTATGAACAATATTTGATTCTTCTCTGAATTCTTATATGCATGATTTGATATCTTTGCAAGTCTCTTTGAAGTATCAGTTTGGTTTGGCCTACTATATTGATCTTTCTTGCAATGGGCGAAGTGCTTAGCTTTGGGTTCAATCTTGCGGTGCTCGATCCCAGTGACAGAAATGGAACCGACACGTATTGTATTGTTGCCATCGAGGATAACAAGATGGGGTTTATATCATATTGCTTGAGTTTATCCCTCTACATCATGTCATCTTGCCTAATGCATTACTCTATTCTTATGAACTTAATACTCTAGATGCATGCTGGATAACGGTCGATGTGTGGAGTAATAGTAGTAGATGCAGAATCGTTTCAGTCTACTTGACACAGACGGGATGCCTATGTTTATGATCATGCCTAGATAATCTCATAACTATGCGCTTTTCTATCAATTGCTCGGCAGTAATTTGTTCACCCACCATAATATATGCTGTCTCGACAGAAGCCACTAGTGAAACCTATGGCCCCCGGGTTTACTTTACATCATATAAGTTTCCAATCTACAATTCTAGTTTACTACTTTTTTGCAATCTTTATTTTCGAATCTATACAAAAAAATACCAAAAATATTTATCTTATTATCTTTATCAGATCTCACTTTTGCAAGTGGCCGTGAAGGGATTGACAACCCCTTTATCGCATTGTTTGTGCAGGTACTAGGCGATTTGTGTGTAGTCTCCTACTAGATTGATACCTTGGTTCTCAAAAACTGAGGGAAATACTTACGCTACTTTGCTGCACCACCCTTTCCTCTTCATGGGAAAACCAAGGCATGCTCAAGAGGTAGCAGGACCCACCTGGTCGATGCGTACATAGCGTTGTCATTCTGGTCGCGAACGTGTACGTACATATTGGTCGATGTAGTGGTGCGCACGTGTCGTAGTAGAGGCGCACACGTAGCATGTACACATACGTACAACGACCAGGGTGCAAGAAAGAAATACGACCACATACTTACATACGGGCGGGGTCTCGAACGCCTACTCGCGCATACGTACGGCCATGGCTCTTGTACATGGCTGGGTCGGAACGGAGAAGCTGCGCCGTCGTCGTGTTCATGGGGAGGCAACCGGCTGGGTCAGAACGGAATGTGTCGTCATGTTCATCAGGAGCCAACTGGCTTGGACTGAACATCCTATGGAAACGAGGCCTGGCCTACTGCAGAATGGAGGAAACAGCGTTGTGTTCGATAGGCCACGGTCGAAATGGGATCCTGTTAGTCGGGAGGGGTCTGTCGTACTGCAAAATGGAGGAAATGGACCTCCTACGGTCGAAACGGGGTCCTGTTGTTCGGGAGGGGTGTGGCGTACCGCAAAACGGAGGAAACGGACTTGTGTTGGAGCGCTACGGTCGAAACGGGGGTCCTGTTCATCGGGAGGGGTGTGGCATACCGCAGAATGGGACTCCACGGGCTATTGTTCATCTCCACCATCGACTGCCTCCATGGGCTACTGTTCATCCACCGTCGACCTCCTCCAACCTCTACCTGTGACTGTTCTTTCACGAGCTCCTGTTGATCTAGCCTCCACCGCGCGCTCCTCCAACGGCTACTGTTCAACCAGCCCTCTCCACGGGGTCATGTTCAACCACCCCTCCATGGGCTACTGTTCATCCAGCTCTCCACCGACTACTGTTCAACCAGCCCTCCACCGGCTATTGTTCATCCAGCCCTCCACGGGGTCCTGTTCATCCAGCCCTCCACAGGGTCCTGTTCATCCACCGGCTTGATTGATCGGGGTACTTTTCATCCAGCGGCAACGGCCTCTACTACCACGGGTTTTGTCACAATTATCATCATAGAAGTGTCATAAGTATGATAGCATTTTTTCGCTCGGCCCAAAATATCACGGATGTGTCTTTTTTGTAGTGCCTATTTGTGCCTCCTGGGGAGACCATGCTCGCATGTCCATTTTCGCTCTACAAAGACGATAAATGGGTAGGAGCACAAGGGAGGGACTAGGAAGTCCATTAGTCACGCACCCAGCCCCGGCACGAGCTGCGTGAATCAGCAAAAACATTTGCAACTAATGATATATGGTGGAAAAGGAGAAGAATCGGCCCCTCCCTCCTTTTCCTTCACGCTCAATGATCTCTTGGCGGCTGGCGTGAAGGACACGCTGATGCAGAATGCCTTGTCGGGGTTCGCTTGCCGGGGGTGTCAACCAACGGATTCGCACCTGCACTCAACTCAGGATTTTCCCTTGGCGGGATAAATGCAGGATCGAGCTCTACACGGGCTTATCGACGCTGGCGGCATCACCACCGCATGACCCAATCATTAGTGAGCGATGAGGAAAGGGGAGGCCAATTACGCATCGTTTTTCTTGTTTGCCCGAAAAGCAACATTTCTTGGGATCGAACATGCTCGACAGGGGGCCGCAATCAGGGGCAGCGCCACTGCATGTCTCGCTCCTTCTTAAGGCCATGGGTAGCATGGTAGCCATGCCATACGTGCCAACCATGGCAATCGCAGTGCCGTCGTCCCTCATCCTTGGCCTCATCGCCGCCGCCGCTATGGCAGAGACAAGCGACAAAAATATGGAAATGACGAGGCTCGGGAGTAGTACTGTTCTTTTTCTTCGAAGCCATTGACGAAGAGGGTGGCGATGAGGATGATGATGAAGCTCGACACGCTGTTCTCATCTTCGTGTTCGTGCAAGTGATATTCCCTACCTGGCATGCCAAATATGTCATGGGTGAACACGGTCACCTATGGGGCCATGATCCCCTTGTGGTTCAGCAAGGGGGAGATCACGTTGCACAAAAAGCGGAAGCCATGAGGCAGGACGACGACGATGACACTGGTGGTTTTTTACCCAAGTTCAGGACGTTGTGAGGCGTAAAACCCTACTCCTGCTTTTGGTGGATTGGATGAAGGAATCACAACAACACGCAATGCTCAAGCCCAGCAAGGTTGCCTTAGGGGAGGAGCTACATGCGTACAAGTGTGAGGGGGTCCAAATGCCTCTCTAGTGTTCCATGGGCCTCCTTTTATAGCTCAAGGGGTAACCAGAGTGGCAAAAGAATCATTATCCTGTGATTAGATAGCTAACAATGCTATCATACCTAATTCTGGCAGTTAGGACAAAGTGCATTAAATGCACTGCTATGTGTCGTCCTGAGGGTGAAACCTGGCAAGCCTGTTGTGCCGCTTACTCATCCCCAGCTTGTCATCTTAACATGCCTCTAGACGGGTGTCAAATGGAAGTGTTCCGCTCTCCATTGTGCTGCCACGTGCTTAGCGGAAGCCACTTAATCACCTGGGGCGCTTGACACCGCATGGACAAGTGATTTGCGTTGCTGTATGGTGGAGTGGTGGTGCCTTGGTGGGATCTTCGGCCTTGGCGACCTCGGTGGGCCTGGCAGGGTTATCCTGGATTTGCTTCTAGGGCGGTCTTGACCTGGCCAAGCTCTCCTTCTTGACAAGGGAGGCTTCCCAAGGTGATATCTTGATGTCTCCATACTCTTGATGTGTTCCTTGATCCCACAAAAATCTGCTTCCCTGGCTTGGCCTTGCTTTGTGTGTTGTGGTAGCCATTCCTTCGTCAAGCCTTGGCTACGAGAGCGGAGGCTCTTTGTCTGTGCACAAGTTAGGCGGAATAAACACCCCTATTTGTGTACCCCGACACTTTGGATATAGAAATTTTACGTAGCTCAATTACCTTTCCTTTGTTGTTGTCGCCAAAAGTGATATACTTCAAAGAAGAAGCAGTTAAGTTGGGGTCAACAAACAATGACTTGTCTCCGGTCATATGACTAGTGCATCGACTATGCATTATCCATTCCGTACACCCGGAGACATAGTCCTACAGAAGAATTAGGCTTTCTTAACCACTCACATCTTTGCAGGTGGCTTTGAAATAGTATAGCGAGCAGGATATGATCTCTTTCGGTAAGCACAGTTGTTGCTCGATGAAGTTTGAGCATAGTTGAAAGAATATGCATTGAAATTCCTTCCAGATGAATGAGCGTAGTGATTGAATGAGGTATGCATATACTCATTTTGTCGAACTTTTTCAAGGAAGTATCGAGCATTTTGAGCCTACATGGTTAGTAAAGTGGTAATAGGTAATGCATCAATAGTTTTCTTAGGCACCCAAATAGCTTTCTTCAGGGAGCCATTTCTACTGTTTGGTCCAACATAGCGAGCAATAGCCACCCAATTATGATTTTTGAACATCTTATAGTAATCCAGAGAATCATCATTAGGATATTCAGGTATGGGAGAGTTATATCATGAAAGTAATGCTGGATCGAGCGTTTTGCTCTTTGCAAGTACCCACACAATGCAAGGATATTGATGAGGTTCCCAGTATGAACCATTTTCATTCAGTTTCCTTTTGAAACTAATACCTTCCTTTCTGGGATTTTTGTTTAGAATAGATTTCTTCAAAACGTCAAAAAAGGTTTGATGCCCTTGATACGTCTCCAACGTATCTATAATTTTTGATTGTTCCATGCTGTTTTATTATCAATCTTGGATGTTTTATAATCATTTTATAGTCATTTATTATCATTTTTTGTTACTAACCTATTGACATAGTGCCCAGTGCCAATTCATGTTTTTTCCATGTTTTTTACATCACAGGAAATCAATATCAAACAGAGTCCAAATGGCACAGAACTTTACGATGATTTTTTATGGGCCAAAAGGAAGCAGATGGGCCATGGTTGCACCTCGGGGGTGCCCTGAGGGGGGCACAACCAACCAGGAGGCCCTGGCGCCCCCCTATGGGTTGTGCCCACCTCGGGCGCCCCCCGGACCACCTCTTTCCTCTACAAATACCCAAATATTCCCAAAACCCTAGGTGAGTCGACAAAATATTCATCCCGCCGCCGCAGAGTCCAGAAACACCAGGTCTACTCTAGACAGCATCACGGAGGGGTTCACCACTTCCATTGGTGCCTCTCCAATGGTGCGTGAGAAGTTCTTTGTAGACCTTCGGGTCCGTAGTTAGTAGCTTGATGGCTTCATCTCTCTCTCTTGATTCTCAATACAATGGTCTCTTGGAGATCCATATGATGTAACTCTTTTGCGGTGTGTTTGTTGGGATCGATGGACTTCGAGTTTATGACCAGATCTATGTTTTTATATCCATGAATGTATTTGAGTTTCTTTGATCACTTTCATGCATGATCTCTTATAGCCTTGTATTTCTTCTCTGATATTTGGGATTTGTCTGTCCAACTCGATATATTTATCTTGCAATGGGAAGAGGTGCCCGGTAGTGGGTTCGATCTTATGGTACTTGATCCCAGTGACAGAAAGGGAACCGACACATATGTACCGTTGCTACTAAGGATAAAAAGAAGAGATCTATATCTACCGCCATATAGATAAACGGATCTTTTCCACATCATGTCATCATTCTTATTGCATTACTTTGTTTTTCCATGAAGTTAATACACAAGATGCATGCTCGATAGCGGTCGATGTGTGGAGTAATAGTAGTAGATGCAGGCAGGAGTCGGTCTAGTAATCTTGGACGTGATGCCTATGTAATGATTATTGCCTGTATATCATGATAATTATTTGAAGTTCTATCAATTTCCCAATAGTAATTTGTTTACCCACCGTTTGCTATTTTCTGAGAGAAGCCACTGGTGAAACGTACAGCCCCCGGGGTCCTATTTCTCATATATTTGCCTTTGCGATCCACTTTTCCTTGCTTTTTATTTTCAGATCTATTAAACGAAAAATCCAAAAATACTTTGTTGCACTTTATTTGATTTGCGATCTATTATTTCAATCTATTACAACTTTCTCCCGTCACACACCAATTTCTGGCGCCGTTACCCGAAAGGGATTGACAACCCCTTTAACATGTTGAATTGTAAGGTGTTGTTATTTGTGTGCAGGAGTTGTTTACGTTGTATTGCTTGGTTCTCCTACTGGTTCGATAACCTTGGTTTCATAGCCGAGGGAAATACCTACCGCCGCTGTGCTGCATCATCCCTCCCTCTCTGGGGAAATACTAACGTAGTTCCAGCTACCATCAAGGAGAATTTATGGCACCGTTGCCGGGGAGGATCTTCAACATATACCAGGTTCCTAATCACAAATCTCATCTCCTCACAATTTACATTATTTGCCATTTGCCTCTTGTTTTCCTCTCCCCCACTTCACAAAAATTTGCCATTTTATTCGGTTTTTCCATTCGCCGTTTTCTTGCCGGATCTATTTTTGAGTGCAATCTTGTTGTGTGGTCATCATGACTCAAGAGAACACCAAGTTATGTGATTTCTCAAATACCAACAACAATGATTTTCTTGGCACTCCACTTGCTCCTCCCGCCACTAGTGCATAGACTTGTGATATTAATATTGCTTTGCTGAATCTTGTTATGAAAGACCAATTTTCCAGTACTCCTAATGAGGATGCTTTGTCCCATCTTAATACCTTCATGGAATTATGCGATATGCAAAATAAAAAAGATGTGGACAATGATGTGGTCAAGATAAATTATTTCCGTTTTCCTTGCATGATTCTGCAAAAAATTGTTTCTCTTCATTGCCTCGTAATAGTATCGATTCGTGGAATAAGTGCGAAGATGCTTTTATCACTAAGTATTCTCCTCCTGCAAAAATTATTTCCCTTAGAACCCATATCATGAATTTCAAGCAACTTAAACATGAGCATGTTGCGCAATCTTAGGAAAGGATGAAAATGATGCTGAGGAATTGCTCAACTCATGGGTTAGATATTTGGATGATCATATTTTTATGCGGGTTTGAATTTTGTTTCTCGTAATCTTTTAGATTCCACCGCAGGTGGTACTTATGGAAATTACTTTGGGTGAAGCCACCAAATTTCTTGATAATATTATGGCAAATTATTCTCAATGGCATAATGAAAGAGCTCCTACTAGTAAAAAGCTTAATTCGGTTGAAGAAATTTCTTCTTTGAGTGATAAAGTTGATGCTCTTGTGAAATTGGTTGCTAGTAGAAGTGCTCCTATTGATTTTAATGATATGCCTTTGTCTACTTTGATTGAGAAAAATAGTGATGCCATTGATGTGAATTTTATCTCAAGAAATAATTTCAACAACAATGCTTATAGAGGTAAATTTAATCCTAGGCCTTTTCCTAGTAATTCCTCTAATAATTATGGTAATTCCTATGGAAATCAATCTTATAATAATAATAATAGGAACACCTCTGATCTTGAGAATAATATTAAAGAATTTATCAACACACAATTTTTTTTCAACACTTCCATAGAAGAAAAGTTGAACAAGATTGATGATTTATCTAGAAGTGTTGATAGAATTGCTCATGATGTGGAAAATCTCAAGATGAAATTTTTTGTGCCTAAAGTAGATGAATCAATTAAAGCTCTTTATGTTTCTATGGATGAAAGTAAGAAAAGAACTGATATGCTTAGAGCTAAAAGAGAATTTTTGGAAAAAGCTTTTTCTAGTGATTATTCTTGCAAAAGTGACGAAGATCTTAAAATGATTGGTGTTTCTTCTATTGATTCCTTGTTTAGTAAAGTTAATAATGATGAAAAAGGGATTGGATAAGAGTCAACTTTAGGTAGAAGGCGTCCCAATATTTCGGAGGGTGAAAATCTTGTTGAGAAATTTGATGAAATTGCATTTGGAGAGGTCAAAACTTTAGCTAGTGATGCACCCACTATTTTGGATTACAAACACTTTAATTATGATAGTTTATCTTTGATTGATTGTATTTCTTTGTTGCAATCCATGATAAATTCACCCCATGCTTATGAACAAAATAAAGCTTTTACTAAACATATTGTTGATGCTATGATGAAAGCTTTTGAAGAAAAAATGGAATTAGAAGCTTGAATTCCTAGAGAATTATATGATGAGTGGGAACCAACTATCAAAGTCAAGATTAAAAATCATGAATGTTTTGCTTTGTGTGGCTTGGGTGCTAGTGTTTCCACAATTCCGAAAACTTTATGTGATGTGCTTGGTCTTACCAATCTTGAAGAATGTTCCTTGAATTTGCACTTGGCAGATTCTACTATTAAAAAGCCTATGGGAAGAATTAATGATGTTCTTATTCTTGCAAATAGGAATTATGTGACCATAGATTTTATTGTTCTTGATATTGATTGCAATCCGTCCTGTCCTACTATTCTTGGTAGACCGTTTTTACGCACTATCGGTGCCATGACTGATATGAAAGAAGACAATATTAAGTTCCAATTTCCTTTGAGTAAAGGTATGGAACACTTTCCTAGAACTAGAATTAAGCCACCTTATGAATCAATCATGAGCGCATCTTATGGATCTCGAACCAAAGATGACAAAACTTAGATCCTTGCTATATGCCTAGCTAAGGGCGTAAAACTATAGCGCTTGTTGGGGGGCAACCCAATGAATAAATTTATTTTTGCTTTTTGCTTCCTATTCTTGAGTGTTAGCACAATTATGCTACTGTTATGATTGTGTTTTTATGTTTTAATTAGTGTTTGTTCCAAGTAAAGCCTTTAGGGTCTTCTTGGGCAATAGTTGTTTGATCTTGCTGAAAAAATAGAAAGTTTGCGCTCACAAAATTAATTTTCATTTTTTACCAGAGAGCGATAAAATACCCATTCCAATTGCGGTAGATCAATATACAAATTTATCAGGTCTTCCTAAGTTTTTAGAGGTTTTTGGAGTTACATAAGTATTCGAAATAGTCACATTGCTAGAGACTGTTCTGTTTTGACATATTCTGTTTTCTTTGTGTTGTGTGCTTATTTTGATGGCTCTATGGTTTTCTTTGATGAGTTTTCGCCATAGAAAAGTTGGAATACAATAGATATAATACAAACAAATGAATTGGTTTGCCATCACTTATAGTAGTGGTTTATTATTCTTATACTAACGGATCTCACGAAGGTTTTGTTGAGTTTTGTGTGATTGAAGTTTTCAAGTTTTGGGGTTATCTTACGATGGATGAAGGAAGGATGTAAGAGCCTAAGCTTGGGGATGCCCCGTCATCCCAAGCTCTTATCCAAGAATGAGCAACCAACTAAGCTTGGGGATGCCCCCGAGTGGCAACCCTGCCTTCTTCCAACAACGATCGGTATTTTACTTGAGACTATATTTTTATTCGTCACATGATATGTGTTTTGCTTGGACCGTCTTGTATGATATGTGTCTTCGCTTGTTTTATTTTTTGTTTTAAGTTATCAATCCTTGCTGTACACACCTATTTGAGAGAGCCAAAATTATGTCATGACTTGTTAGAATTGCTCTCTATGCTTCACTTAAATCTATTATGAGCTAGGAGTTGCTCTAGTGCTTCACTTATATCTTTTTGAGCATGGTGTGCTTAGTATTTTTGAAGAAATGTTAACTTTCTTCACTTAGATTTATTTGAGAGTTAGTAAAATTTTGAAGAAATTCTCTCTTGCTTCACTTAAATTATTTTGAGAGAAAGAAAATTTGTTATGCTCATGGTCTTCACTTATATTTGGTTCAGCTTATGAAAAGCAACACATGAGAATTAGTCCCAAAGTGATAGATATCCAAGAAGGATAAAGAAAAAGAATGTAATGAAGATCATTGGACAAAATAAACTTGATTCTTAGTAATAGTTTTGAGATATGATGATGTAATATGTGAGTTATGTTGATTAGTAATTCTGTTCTAGTAAGAATATTGGTGTTAAGGTTTGTGATTCCTTATGCATGCACGATAGTCAATAGTCATGCAATGAAAATTATATCCTACTTGTGGTGCATTATTCGGTGTTAATTATGCTTAATGCTTGCTTATGAGATTATTCGTTTCTTGGTTGGCCGCTTCCCAATCTTTTGCTAGCCTTCATTTTGCACTAAGTATGATCACTACTTGTGCATCCAAAATCCTTTAAACCAATTTTTCCACATGAGTCCACTATATCGACCTACATGCGGTATTCTTTTGCCATTCTAAGCAAATTTGCTTGTGTCATCTCTAATTTTCAAAATAAACTTCTCTTTTGTGTGTTTGTTTCGCTCGCTGAGCGGTGAGGGGTGGATAATATTTTCCATGCTAGATGTGTTATTCTCAAGATGAGTGTTTATTCACTTGTCATTGCACGAGAGTAAGGCAAAGGTATTAGGGATGGCCAGTCCTGAAATGCAAAAAGAAATGAATTTACTTTATGTTATCAAATAATAAATTCCTTGGAAAGTGTTGGTATGGAGGGCACCCGTGTATACGGTTAGCCATGGAAAGTGAAAGTTATGCTGGAAAAAGGAATAAACTTTATTTTCTATTTGGGAACCGCTTATGATACATCTATGCATGTAAAGTATTGGGAACTCTAAGTCGTTTTCGTTGGTGGGATGGATACACCTCCCAAAATGTTTTTATCTCTAAATTTTCCGCTTTGAGCTCTGGTATAGCGACCCGACCCGAATGGATCAAGTCTCTGTGCTTAAGTGTCATCCCTGGATCAGTATGCTGACACACACAGTACTCGAGTATTTATAACAGAGGTAAATCACATGTAAAAGTAACATAAATACTATTACCTCAATCCATAATAGCGGAAGTAACAAGGTTGTGGATTCTCATCAACACCAACGGCAAAGTTGAGTGTAGAAATCGTAACCCTAATGTATCACTTACTCGTCGTAAGATATGCTGCAACATGAGACGTTGCAGCCACAGAGGGTCAGTACATTGAATGTACTGGCAAATTCACACCATAGAGAATGATGAATAATGGCTATCACTACATGCATATATGACTGGTGGAAAAGCTCTACGGTTAGAAGGTTTTTGCGAAAAGCCAATTTTTCCCTACCGCAAAGAAATAAATTTTATTTAACTATCATGGTGGTTGTTAAACATTGAGAATGGTTGACAGCATTCTCAATCCCAAATGAACATCATTAAACAAAACCCAGCAAATTAAATTTTAGAGTAACATGTTGAGATTCACATGATAATCCAGGTACTAGATACTCAAGATGTCCATAACCGGGGACACGGCTAATCATGATTAGTTTATACACTCTCCAGAGGTTTGCGCACTTTTCCCCACAAGACTCGATCGCCTCCGTTTGGTTTCTCGCACTACATGGTGTTTGAGAAGACAGATGACCGAGACATAGTCTTTCAGAAGCGCTGGCACCTTATGATGGATAGACCATTACACCTACTTTCCCCTACATATGCTAGTCTACCCTGTAAGAGTTCGCACAACTTAATCAACTATGCTAGAGCCCATAATAGCTTGTGGCTGCACACGGAAGCTTCTAGTATGAATAATCTTATGATCCCTTTGAGCCTGGGTGGCGGTCCATAAAAAACAGGCAATCCTGGTCTACCCAGGTGCCTAGACAGGCAATCCTGGAATACCCAGGTGCCTCAATCCACCCAGATGTGTGTTTAAGTTGCCACCTTAAGTAAACCATTAATTAACAATCTCACATCTGTCATGAATACTCTCAAAACCCAATCCACGTCTACGAGCATAGCATGGTAATGTAAGCATAACATAATAGTAACTCCCAAGGGTTTGATAATAAATAGGTAATAGGTACTACCTCATCAACTACTTCCCAATACCCACATGTTATCAATCCTACTCATGCAATGTTTGAGGGTGAAACTAATGCATAAAAACTGGGTATGAAAGGGGATATGATCAAAGTGTCCACTTGCCTGCAATGTTGATGAAGATGATAAGCACTCAAAAATCTTGATAGCTCTACTCATCACACTCCGGTCAATCTATCGTAAGCAAGCAATAGCAACCACACATAAGCAATCACTCAAAAGATCAGAATGATCGAAGAAGACGATTCAAAAAACTTCAAAACCAAGCAAATAACTCTTGCAACATGAAACAATTTCTAACAGTGCCAAAATTATGTGAATTTGGCCTTATTAGAAAGTTTAGGTCCAGAGCTTCGATTTGCAAAAAGAATCAACTGAAACGGAGCTACAAAACTCAAGTTATGATCAAACGAAGTTTGAATTCAAATCTGATCTAATTCAAATTTTAAACTTTTCAAAAACATGTTTGGGTTGGATTACTGGATAGAGGAGATCATAACGAAGACGAGGGAGTTCGTTTCGTTGGATTTGGACAAACAAGTAAAAACTAGTGATCGTTTTAAGAATAGGGACTAAACTGTAAATAAAACCTTCACAGAGGAGTCCCTGGCCGATTTTTTTTTAAAAAAAGACTAAATAGAGAACGTGCGCTAAACAGATCTATAGAAAAAAAGCGTTCACTAAAACTTCCTAAGCGCAAAACTTTCATTAAATAACTAATCTAAATATATAAAACAGGTTTCTAAACAAAACCGAACCTAAAAAAACCGTTCGGACCGGCTTCGGTTTATCTTCTGTTCAAAAGGGGTTCGACGCCGGCGGTGGTTTACCGCGGCGGTTCGAGTCCCGCGACGGCAGCTGCGGGCTTCGGGCGACGGCGGCTCCAGGCGGGGACGGCGGCGAGTGCGGCGCGGGGCGGTGGTGGCGTGCGAGGTGGAGGCGCAGGCGGTGTCACATCCCTAGTTTGGTATGGTCCCAGGCTTTCTTTGTGCATCATGTTTAAATTTCAAATGAAATTGAAATGGGGATGTTTCAAACCCTAGCACCAAAGCAATTCAAATAGGTTCAAATTAAAAATGGAATTTCAATGAACCCAAAATAATATTCAAAAATGTTCATGCTCTTTGGATAATGTTGGGAACAACAACCAGAGGTGGTGCACATTTTTACTACACATTTTGGATTTTTGAATCAATGCATAAATATTTGATTTGGAGCTGTTTAAATTATATAAATATTTTTAATGGCTCCAAAAATGTTGGGAATTGGTGAGGGCCTCTAGAATATTATATCTAGATGCCACAATTATTTTCAGCATTTATGGAAATGTTTTAACATTTCTTTTAGATACAAAACAAATGTCAGAAATAGAAAAAGAAAACAGAAGAAGGAAAAGGCTTACCTGGCCTTACCTGGTGGCCCAATAGGACCGGCCCAGCTAGGCCCAACCCACCACCGCACCTCGCTATCGTCTTCCTCCCCGGACAGAAGGACGAGCGCGTGCTCGCCGCGCGCTGGCCACGCGCCTCGCCAGCTCCTTCTTGCCGCTCCCCGTCGACGTCCTGGCCTTCTACGGAGACGCCACGCAAACCCCGACCCACTCTCACTCTCCCCCGTGCTTCTCCTCTCATCTGTCTCGCTCTCCCCCTCTGTCCCGAGCGCATCGGAGAGCACCGCTGTGCGCCACCGCGACCACCGCCTTCCAATCGCCTCTCCGACGTGCCCACGAGGTCCGCCTCGTCTCCCTAGTCCTCTCCGCCAGGCCACGCGGCGCCGGATGCCCCCGAGCGCCTCCACACCGTCGTCTTCAACCTCCCGACGCTGGAGATCTCCATCGCCGCCTCGCTTGCTCCGGCCCCTCCCCGAGCCCACTGATCAACTCTGCGGAAGCGCTGTGAGCTCGTACGCCCCTCGCCCCTCTCCCCGTCGACGCGTTCATCCTATAGCCATGATTTCCACCTCGGCCGAAGCTCGATGCTGCCGTCCATGGCGCCGCTGCGGCCACAACTGTAGTCGCTCGCGTCCGAGCTCATCAGTGCGCTCAGTGCACCCATAGGAGCACGATGCACTCACCATCTTCTCCCCTAGTGCTCCGTAGCTCCGTTTTCTTTGATGGCCGAACCACGACCGCCGCAAACCTCGTCGCCGGCGTCGATTCCGGCGACCATTTGGTCCAGCTCCACCACCCACACACGCGGCTCAGCCCCAGCTCTCCATAGGACCCAACCACGCTCCAAACGGTGGTCTGTAGCGTGATCCCGACGCGCTCTGCCGCGTCTGGACTCGCCGACGGCTAAACGCCGGCGACCGCTGACTTTTGACCGGCGTGGGTTGACCCCCATAGCCCAGTTGACCTCCCCCTCTCTCTCATTGACCTACGGGCCCCACCCGACTAATTACTATAGTTAACGCTAATTAACTAACTAGGTTAGCTACTACAGTCACTGACTAGTGGGCCCTGCCCAGTTAATTAGGACTAACTAACTTAGTTAGTTGACGGGGTCACTGACCAGTGGGACCCACTGGTCAGGTTTGACCTGGTCAGCCCCGTTGACTCGCTTATGCCGTGCTGACGTAGAGCTGAAGCATTATATCATTTTCTGGTATTAATTTAAATCAGGAAATTTTAGAAAATAGTTAAAACTTCTAAAAATCATAGTAATTCAACCGTAACTCCAAATCAAATAAATTATATATGAAAAATTATCAGAAAAATGCAAGGAATCCATTTATGCTAGTTTCATGCATGAAAAACCAACTTATACTTGCTGTATAAGCGAAAAAGTAATAATGGCATGCTATATATTTAATTTGGGGTTTGCATATGAACCCTTGGTTCATACGGACTTTAACCAAATTGATGCTAGATGCATTAGGGCAAATCATAGCATCTTAGAAATGTCATCTTCATGCATCATATTGTTGCATATGGTTGTTTATTGATTGTCGGCGCCGTTCCCTCTCGATAGGTTCTGCTCCAGAAGGTGACTCGAGTACCTGTCTGAGGAGCAGTGCTTCTTCGTGGATCTATCAGGCAAGCAAACCCCCTTGAGCATCTCGATAAATCCCACTCTCTCGCTCCTGCTCCTTTTACTGCATTAGGACAACAACGATTCAAACTGCTACTCTTCTGCTGCGGTAGCTGAACCCATTCCTCTGCATGACCTGTCATTGCCACAGTAAATAGTTGAAACCCACTAGCATGAGTAGGAGTTGCTTGAGCCTTGATGTGCCTGCTCATCCATGCTTGTTTTCTTTATGCCAGCTATGCTTAGAGTTGTGTCAGGTCTGATTCATCGGTAATGAATCGGAGTGGTGAACATGTCCTACCGGTAAAGGCTAAGTGTGTGAACACGTTTTGGTAAAGGTAGCGATGAGAGGCCATGTAGGAGTACATGGTGGGTTGTATCATTGGAACCGTCCTTAAGCACTGAGTTCTGTGTATGTTATCCAAGTCCAGTTACTACCACACATTGGGTTCCGGTTATCCGGCCCCTCTCGGCTTATTAATCCGCTTGATCTCTGTCCAGGAGTTGCAACTAGTTTCTGGCGTTTGTAGGTAGTGCTACTTGTCTACCAGGTGGTGTCCGATGGGACGGGCATGGGACAGACTAGGCACCATGGCACGGTGTACCAAGTGGCACCCGAATGGTGGACTTGGGAACCCTGCACACATCGTTTGGGGCCGTGAGCGACACCCCGGCCGGATCTCCTTGCGGATGGAACCCGAATAGGCGATAAACCTGGACGAGAGACTTGTGGGGTTAGTCAGGTCGTGGCCGACACCCTCGCCCGGCGTCCGCTTGAAGGTTGCCGAGGTACATGATGTGTGCAGGGCTATAAGTGGCGAGAGCGTATGTGACGAGGTACACCCCTGCAGGGTCAATATTATCTATTCGAATAGTCGTTTTCCTCGGATATGGAAACTTGGAGGACTTATGTAGTACATCGACAACTTGAAGTGGATACTCTAAAATCCGCAAGATAAGTGTGAGTACTATGGATGGCCTTCTCGTAGGGAGACGGGAACAGATCCATAGTGGAGTATTGATATGGTGAATTTGTGGACTCGTGTGCGTCTTCTCACCTCAAGAAGTTTCTGATACTCGTAGTATAGATTAGCCATTGAGTCAAAGCTTGCTTGCTGCTGATAAACTCCACCACCCCCTTTGTTGATAATGATGCATATGTAGATAGTTCTGAAGTAAGACTTGCTGAGTACCTTTGTACTCATGTTTGCTTATTTATGTTTTGCAGTTGGTTACCCTAGTGACTTCGACGAGTAGCTGGTGTCCCAGCTACGATCTTGTACCCTTGGGAGGGTCATGTTTAGTCAGGCTTCATAGTCTTTTCCTTTTTGTAGTTGTCTGTACTCAGACATGTAATGCTTCCGTTGCTTGTATGCTCTGAATGATGGGTCATGAGACCCCTGTGTGTATTGATTGCTATGTGGCTCTTCTGGGCCTTTATCTATATGAGTTTGAGTTATGTTGTGATGCCATGATGTACAACACATACTTGCATGTTATGCATACGTGTATCGTGTATTGCTATGTGTGGGATACGACAATCTAGTTGTTTGTCCTTGGCAGCCTCTCTTATGAGGAAATGTAGTCTAGTGCTTCCTTGAGCCATAGTAGTCCGCTACAGCCCGGTTCACCGGAGTCTTGCTAGCCCAGCACTACTGCTCGGAACACTTGACTGGCCGGCATGTGTTTCACTTCGTTCCTGTGTCTGTCCCTTCGGGGAAACGTCACACGATGACATCCGGAGTCCTGTTAGCCCAGTGCTACAGCCCGAATTCACACGTTGATGACCGACATGCTCGATGTGGTTCATGTATGCCTGTCCTCATGGGTTAGTGCCGTTTTGGATTCATGACTAGCCATGTCGGCCCGGGTTCTTTGTCATATGGATGCTAGCGACACTATCATATACGCGAGCCAAAAGGCGCAAACGGTCCCGGGCCAGGTAAGGTGGCACCCGTGGGAATACCGTGCGTGAGGCCGCAAAGTGATATGATGTGTTACATGCTAGATCGGTGTGACTTGGGATCGGGGTCCCGACAGGCGGAGTGCAGCGGTGGCGGTGGCATGGAGCAACGACGGCGGCGGCGGTTGCGGGCTCAGGCGACTCGGCGAGATGCGGCGAGGAGAGAGAAGAGAGAGAGGGGTCCGGGGTAGCAGATTTATAGGAGGGAAAGCGTGGCGGGGGGGCAAGGCGGCGGGTGGCCGATTCGGCCACGGCGTTCATGGCGGCGGCGATGCGTGGCGGCTCGGTACTCCGTCCCGATCTCGGGGACAAGCGGGGTGCGGCGTGCTGGGCCGGCTGGCTGGCTGGGCCGGCGCGGTCGGCTGGGCCTGGGGTCGGCCCAGTCGGCGGAAGGAAATCTTTTTTTACACATTTTTTATAGACAAAAAAAATAAAATAAATCAAAATAAAATATACTATAGGCATATAATATATCAAAATTTTTAGAAAAACATTTTCTACGACATGAACATTTTAGTAAAGTTAAATAAAATTCAGACAAATTCAGATAATTCAAAGAGTGCTACTGGTCTAATAAAATCCAACAAAAATCTTTTTAAAAATATCAAAATGATTTCAAATTTATTTCTCTCCTATTTTCTGTTGTAGGGAATCATGTTACCCTAATTTCCATATATTTTATTTTTGGAGAAAAATAATTTGAATAAAACTCAAATAACTCCAAATTGAAAATAAATTCAAAAGAACTTTGAATTTAATTCTTTGAAACTCCCAACTCATATTTCACATAATTTGAAGAAGTCATTTTATCTTCTCTCATGAAAATCATTGAGCTGCATGAAGTTTATGAATTGAAATATTTCCAAATGAAATCCAATTATTTTCAAATACCCTTTCATTTAATTTAAATGGAAGAAGTCATATCATCTTCGCTCAAGGGTTTTGTATTTGAAAAGAATTTGAATTCATGGAGATCAGAAAGCAAATATGAAAGTTTCGGAAAGTCCTTTTATTCCCTCTCATTTAACTTTCAAAATGTTTCGAATTCACTCACTTTCAGACAATCAATCAAATCTATCTATTTATTATAACATTCCAAAAATTAGAATTTTGGGATGTTACAAACCTACCACCCTTAAAATGAATCTCGTCCTCGAGATTCGGAGAGGTTAGCAAGAAAATAGGTTAGGGTTCGGGGTCCCTTCAAAATTTCATCAATCGTCTCCGGGGTCTGGGGTGCTACCACCCTTAGAAGCATGGTTACGGTTCCATCAAACTCATATACTTCATCCTTATTCTTGACAGTGTCGGTCTTCTCAAATCTCGGGAAAATTCCTTCTTTGAGCTCTTTCGATAGTGGCATAACCTTTTCCTCAATTCTTCTGTATCCTTTCTTCTTGGTAAAGTTATTCCGAGACTGGGTCTTCTTAGCTAACGGGTCTGGCGCCAATACTAAACAACTATCGATATCTCATGGTCGTCAACAATTTATGGTTTCTTCTGCAGGAAATGGGTCTGGGTTGATCCTCACCGTATAACCTACGGTTGGCAAAAACTGCCTTGTACTAAGGAAAATTGCTATACCATTCTAAGGTTCAAACAAGGTTTTGATCATCGTCACTCTACTATAGGTAAGTCACTCAGATTTACCATCCCACATAGCAAGGTGAATAATAAGAGTAATTCGGTATGGTGATCAATCCATCCCGCACCCAAATCATTACCTTGTATACGGTTTAGCGAATCTCGCATTCTAACACTCGGTCATCCTCACAAGCATTGCAGAATTTCTCTTGTCAACGAACCAAGTTCGGATATATCCATAGATTCTGCAAGCCAGACAAACATCTATCGTTCCTTCACAACTCTCAGGTTTTGTGTCTCCTCTAAGATCGTCTATTGTTAAAATCGTAACTTCTTCCAGGGTTTTTTTCCTTCAGCAAGAGTGTGCATGCCTCTTGGCAGGTCCTGGGGCCTGTGGGTTATCGCCCATCTCATCACTTGTAGTTCTTGAACTTATCATCGGGCAACTGATCCTTATTCCAACTTCCAACTTCCTAGTATTCTTAAATCCATCCAATTGTACTGTCTTACTTCCTTCTATTGGCACCAAACTAGGACATGATTACTCAGACTCCTCATGGAGTTTCCATTGATCCATATTTCTGACATCATACCTCCTTTATATCCAATAGTAATTTATCTCTTCATCCTCGTGGGATATCCCTCATACCGAGATAAAAACTTATACTTATGAAGTCCACATTCACTTCGTGGAACATCATTATCCTTTCAAGGGTCAAGCGTCCTTACAGGGGAATATTGGCCATCTCTACATGACACTTCTTCAACTGGGAAACGTGAAACACATCATGAACTCCTGACAGTCCTTCGGGAGACTCCAACTTGTTGGCCACTTCTCCCATACGCTCCAAAACTCGATATGGTCCTACAAATCTCAGGGCTAATTTTCCCTTAACTCCAAATCGTTTAATTCCTCGCAGAGGGGTCACACGAAGACATGCTCTGTCTCCAATTTCATAGACTACTTCCTTGCGTTTTTTTAGTCTACATAACTCTTCTGCCTGGACTGAGCTACCTTCAGTCTATCTCGAATCAACTTAACATTCTCTTCTGACTCCTTGATCACATTTGGTCCAAATAACTGACGGTCTCCAACTTCACCCCACATACTCTTGGGGCATCACACATATCGAGACAAAACTCGTATTCATTTTGTCCGAAATCCACTCAGTGGAGTATCCTTATCTTTTCCAGGGGTCAACGGTTCTTACAGGGTACTACCACCCTTAAAATGCACAACTCTTCCATAGAACATATTTCTCATATCCTCAAAAATGGTCAAAATCCTTCTTCATAGAGTAACAACTCATAAAATCCATATCAGTACCAACGATGTTAACTTTATTCATTCTCAAATGATTACCATCTCTCGCTCCTCCATTACATGTCTCAACTCAACACCTCAATATAAAAGAAAATGTTCCCACTTCTACTACTCCATTTCTTTTGTTGCAAACTCAACTATCTAGCACAAGTTTCCTTCTCCTTGGGGCATTCTCTGGCAAAGTGCCATGCTCCATTACAACTAATACATATTACTTCTGACAAGTATCGAGGTTTCCTTTTTGGGCAACTGTTGAGGTAGTGCCCTGACTCCTTGCACCTGTAATAGGTGATATGACTCAGGTCCTTCCTGGGCTCCAATCGTTTTCTCTTCCTGGACTTTTCCATTCCAATTAGGGTTTCTATTTCCTGTGGGTCATATTCTACTTCCTCTGTCGGGAATTCTACTAGATCCCCATTCATACAATTCTAGGAGATGTGTCCTTCTTCTCCACATGAATAGCAAGACTTAGTGCAGGGTTTACTCGGGTCCTCTTTAGGTGTGTCCTGCACCTCTTCCTTCATCACTGTTTCTTCTAAAATTTCCATGAGGGCTCCTTTCTTTACTTCTTTCTTCAGCTATACGGTTCTTCGTACCATGGGGTAAATGTGACACCGAGCAGGATAGTGGGTAGTCCCTTCACACTAGAAACAAGTAATCTGCTTAGTTGGGCATTCTTCAACTGGGTGACTTCCTTCAAAATTAGGGCATTCATCCTTGTGTTCTTTATGGGTGTGTCCTATTTCTCCACAAATCTTGCATGCACAAGGTTTCTTCATATACTTTCCAGAAGGCTTCAATTTCTGGGACACGAACCGATACTTTAGCAAAGTCAACTTAAAATCTTTCCAAGTGGTTACTCCTTGCCATCCATTGATGGTTTGGTACATCCTCCACCAAGTAGCAGCACCTCTTTCAAAGCACCGAAGAGCATACTGGATCATATCCTTTCCAACTATAGGGTTATTCTTCATGTGATCCTCCATGTTCTGAATCCATTGGTCTGTCTCCAATTGACTCATCGGTCCAGAAAATATAAGCTCATCTTCATTCATCCTCTATTGGGTCCATTGGTTTGGGGTGAGATAAGAGAGATAGAGAGGGATACACACAATACAAACAAAAGTTTTGAAAAGACAGATTTTATTGTGGCTGTCGAAAAACATCAAGCAAAAGACAGCTCACAAACGTCGCATTTAACGTAGGTATATAACGGGTGTTTGGTCTTCTAAAGGTCAATAAATCTTCAACGTCTCCAAACTCTTCAAGCCTTTTTCATGCCTCCAATGGCTTCTTCCGATCATGGTTGTCTTTCTCAAGTTCTTTTGCCAGATCAACTCTGTTGACGCGAAGTCTCTCATGACGTCCTTTAATATTCTGGAGTTGCGTTCCAAACTTCTGGTTTCAACATCCTTCACATGAACCATGGTCCTACTGTCCTTCAGTTCCTGACTAATCTCCTGTATCTCGAGGTTTTGCTCCTCCAGCTTGGCTACTTCCAGCTTCTGGTTCGTGAGTTCTTCACAAAATGCTTCCTTTCAAATACGGCTTCTTGTGGCTCCATCTTAACTTCTTGATGTAACACTCCAGATCCTGGTGATACACCGGCTAAGGTTAAAACTTCATCTCTGCTGATAGATGCTCCATCAGCCTTCTACCATCCAATCCTTCCGAAGAAATGCCTGCTTAACTCAGCCCGGTGACAAATAGCATAAGTGGGTGATGACATCACGGATAACTATGTTTCTGCTCTTGTCATTTCCATGAGCTATCTCTCCATAGTTGATATCTCCTGCCTTAGGGTTTTCCTTGACAAAACTTCGAGTTCTAATGCTCCATGTTCCGGTCTTTCTCCGATACACCTTGATCTCGGGTATTGACAACTTCCATATTTTGCCAAGTTCCATAAGGGTAGCCTTCCTAGCTCACACAAATCTAGAAATTCTTCGGAGCCTCCAATTCTTTTAGTCTTCAGAGTCTTCAACAGTTGTAGTTTCCATTATCATAATGTATGGTAAAATCCTCTTCATTCCGTAGTGGTTGTGGTTGTCCGATATCTTGTACTTCTTGGGGTGGTCTCATCCATCGAATCTTTGAGTGGTCAAAAGGGAAAAGGGGTATGGTCCCACTAAAAGGGAATATTTGAATAAGCTAAGAAGAGAAGAGAGGTAAAAGGTCTTTTTTTGAAAGGGAAAGTTGTAGAGAAAAAAATCTTTGCTATGGGCTTGCCAGTTTCTAGGGTCACGTCCTACAGTCAACATGTGCTCTGATACCATCTTGTAGCGACCCGACCCGAATGGATCAAGTCTTTGTGCTTAAGTGTCATCCCTGGATCGGTATGCTGACACACACAATACTCGAGGATTTATAACAGAGGTAAATCACATGTAAAAGTAACGTAAATACTATTACCTCAATCCATAATAGCGGAAATAACAAGGTTGTGGATTCCCATCAACACCAATGGAAAAGTTGAGTGTAGAAATCGTAACCCTAACGTATCACTTACTCGTCGTAAGATATCCTGCAACATGAGATGTTGCAGCCACAGAGGGTCAGTACATTGAATGTACTGGCAAATTCAGACCATAGAGAATGATGAATAATGGCTCTCACTACATGCATATATGGCTGGTGGAAAAGCTCTACGGTTAGAAGGTTTTTGCGAAAAGCCAATTTTTCCCTACCGCAAAGAAATAAATTTTATTTAACTATCATGGTGGTTGTTAAACACTGAGAATGGTTGACAGCATTCTCAATCCCAAATGAACATCATTAAACAAAACCCAACAAATTAAATTTTAGAGTAACATGTTGAGATTCACATGATAATCCAGGTACTAGATACTCAAGATGTCCATAAGCGGGGACACGGCTAATCATGATTAGTTTATACACTCTACAGAGGTTTGCGCACTTTTCCCCACAAGACTCGATCGCCTACATTTGGTTTCTCGCACTACATGGTGTTTGAGAAGACGGATGACCGAGACATAGTCTTTCAGAAGCGCTGGCACCTTACGATGGATAGACCGTTACACCTACATTCCCCTACATCTGCTAGTCTACCCTGTAAGAGTTCGCATGACTTAATCAACTATGCTAGAGCCCATAATAGCTTGTGGCTGCACACGGAAGCTTCTAGTATGAATAATCTCATGATCCCTTTGAGCCTGGGTGGCGGTCCATAAAAAAAAGGCAATCCTGGTCTACCCAGGTGCCTAGAAAGGCAATCCTGGAATACCCAGGTGCCTCAATCCACCCAGATGTGTGTTTAAGTTGCCACCTTAAGTAAACCATTAATTAACAATCTCACATCTGTCATGAATACTCTCAAAACCCAATCCACGTCTATGAGCATAGCATGGTAATGTAAGCATAACGTAATAGTAACTCCCAAGGGTTTGATAATAAACAGGTAATAGGTACTACCTCATCAACTACTTCCCAATACCCACATGTTATCAATCCTACTCATGCAATGTTTGAGGGTGAAACTAATGCATAAAAACTAGGTATGAAAGGGGATATGATCAAAGTGTCCACTTGCCTGCAATCTTGATGAAGATGATTCGTACTCAAAAATCTTGATAGCTCTACTCATCACACTCCGGTCAATCTATCGTAAGCAAGCAATAGCAACACACATAAGCAATCACTCAAAAGATCAGAAAGATCGAAGAAGACGATTCGGAAAACTTCAAAACCAAGAAAATAACTCTTGCAACATGAAACAATTTCTAACAGTGCCAAAATTATGTGAATTTGACCTTATCAGAAAGTTTAGGTCAAGAGCTTCGATTTGCAAAAAGAATCAACTGAAACGGAGCTACGAAACTCAAGTTATGATCAAACGACGTTTGAATTCAAATATGATCTAATTCAAATTTTAAGCTTTTCAAAAACATGTTTGGGTTGGATTACTGGATAGAGGAGATCATAACGAAGACGAGGGCGTTGGTTTCGTTGGATTTGGACAAACGAGTAAAAAGTAGCGATCGTTTTAAGATTAGGGACTAAACTGTAAATAAAAACTTCACAGAGGAGTCCCTGGCCGATTTTTTTAAAAAATACTAAATAGCGAACGTGCGCTAAACAGATCTATAGAACGAAAACGTTCACTAAAACTTCCTAAGTGCAAAACGTTCATTAAATAACTAATCTAAATATATAAAACAGGTTTCTAAACAAAACCGAACCTAAAAAAACCGTTCGGACCGGCTTCGGTTTATCTTCTATTCAAAAGGGGTTCGACGCCGGTGGTGGTTTACCGCGGAGGTTGGAGTCCGGCGACGGCGGCTGCGGGCTTCGGGCGGCGGCGGCTCCAGGCGGGGACGGTGGCGAGTGCGGCGCTGGGCGACGGTGGCGTGCGAGGTGGAGGCACAGGCGGAGTGCAGCGGCGGCGGTGGCGCAGAGCAACGACGGCGGTGGCGGTTTAACAATGGCGGCGGCGGTTGCGGGCTCAGGTGACTCGGCGAGATGCGGCGAGGAGAGAGGAGAGAGAGAGGGGTCCGGGGTAGCGGATTTATAGGAGGGAAAGCGTGGCGGAGGGGCAAGGCGGCGGGTGGCCGATTCGGCCACGGCGTTCATGGCGGCGGCGATGCATGGCGGCTCAGGACTCCGTCCCGAGCTTGGGGACAAGCGGGGCACGGCGTCCTGGGCCGGCTGGCTGGCTGGGCCGGCGCGGTCGGCTGGGCCTGGGGCCGGCCCAGTCGGCGGAAGGAAAATCTTTTTTTTACACATTTTTTATAGACAAAAAAATCAAAATGAAATATACTATAGGCATATAATATATCAAAATTTTCAGAAAAAGATTTTCTACGACATGAACATTTTAGTAAAGTTAAATAAAATTCGCACAAATTCAGATAATTCAAAGAGTGTTACTGGTCTAATAAAATCCAACAAAAATCTTTTTAAAAATATCAAAATGATTTCAAATTTATTTCTCTACTATTTTCTGTTGTAGGGAATCAAGTTACCCTAATTTCCATATATTTTCTTTTTGGAGAAAAATAATTTGAATAAAACTCAAATAACTCCAAATTGATATTAAATTCAAAAGAACTTTGAATTTAATTCTTTGAAACTCCCAACTCATATTTCACATAATTTGAAGAAGTCATTTTATCTCCTCTCATGAAAATCATTGAGCTGCATGAAGTTTATGAATTGAAATATTTCCAAATGAAGTCCAATTATTTTCAAATACCCTTTCATTTAATTTAAATGGAAGAAGTCATATCATCTTCGCTCAAGGGTTTTGTATTTGAAAAGAATTTGAATTCATGGAGATCAGAAAGCAAATATGAAAGTTTGGGAAAGTCCTTTTATTCCCTCTCATTTAACTTTCAAAAAGTTTCGAATTCACTCACTTTCAAACAATCAATCAGACAATCAGTCAAATCTATCTATTTATTATAACATTCCAAAATTTAGAATTTTGGGATGTTACATCTGGCACCTCTACAAATCCCTACTTCCCTCTGCGAAGGGCCTATCTTTTACTTTGTGCAATTTTTATTTTGAAATTTGAGTCTCCATCTTCTCTTATAAAAAGCACCAACTAGGAGCCAATATGATAATGCTCAAGTATTGGGTGTAGTTAATATTCAAGTGTGTTTCATGAATGGATTAATGTTTGAGCATGATGGGCCAGGGATAACTTATTTTAGCATTGATATTTTGAAAGACATGGTTGCTTGTTGATATGCTAGAGTATCTAAATTATTATGTCAAAACTAGACTATTGCTTTGATTCATACAAAATTACAACTGTCCATGCTATAAAGAAATGAATATGATATGACTTGATGAACAACACGCTACATCAAAAATGTTGTTTTATCACTTACCTACCCGAGGACGAGTAGGAGTTAAGCTCGGGGATTCTAATACGTCTCCAACATATCTACAATTTTTGATTGTTCCATGCTATTTTATTATCAATCTTGGATGTTTTATAATCATTATATAGTCATTTTATATCACTTTTTGGTACTAACCTATTGACATAGTGCCCAGTGCCAGTTCCTGTTTTTCCATGTTTTTTACATCGCAGGAAGTCAATATCAAACGGAGTCGAAATGGCAAGAAACTTTATGATGATTTTTAGGGCCAAAAGGAGGAAGATGGGCCCTGGTTGCACCTGGGGGTGCCCTGAGGGGGGCACAACCCACCAGGGCGCGCCAGGAGGCCCTGGCGCGCACCGGTGGGTTGTGCCCACCTCGGGTGCCCCTGGACCGCCTCTTTGCTCTATAAATACCCAAATATTCCCAAAACCCTAGGGGAGTCGACAAAATATTCTTCCAGCCACCGCAGAGTCCAGAAACACCAGATCCAATCTAGACACCATCATGGAGGGGTTCACCACTTCCATTGGTGCCTCTCCGATGATGCGTGAGTAGTTCTTTGTAGACCTTCGGGTCCGTAGTTAGTAGCTAGATGGCTTCATCTCTCTATCTTGATTCTCAATACAACGGTCTCTTGGAGATCCATATGATGTAACTCTTTTGCGGTGTGTTTGTTGGGATCGATGGACTTCGAGTTTATGACCAGATCTATGTTTTTATATCCATGAAAGTATTTGAGTTTCTTTGATCTCTTTTATGCATGATCTCTTATAGCCTCGTATTTCTTCTCCGATATTTGGGTTTTGTCTGTCCAACTCGATCTATTTATCTTGCGATGGGAAGAGGTGCCCGGTAGTGGGTTCGATCTTACGGTGGTTGATCCCAGTGACAGAAAGGGAACCAACACGTATGTATCGTTGCTACTAAGGATAAAAAGACGAGATCCGTATCTACTCCCATATAGATAAAAGGATCTTGTCTACATCATGTCATCGTTCTTATTGCATTACTCCATTTTTCCATTAACTTAATACACTAGATGCATGTTGGATAGCAGTCCATGTGTGGAGTAATAGTAGTAGATGCAGGCAGGAGTCGGTCTAGTAATCTTGGACGTGATGCCTATGTAATGATTATTGCCTGTATATCGTGATAATTATTTGAAGTTCTGTCAATTGCCCAACAGTAATTTGTTTACCCACCGTTTGCTATTTTTTGAGAGAAGCCACTTGTGAAACCTACAGCCCCGGGGTCCTATTTCTCATATATTTGCCTTTGTGATCCACTTTTTCCTTGCTTTTTATTTTCAGATCTATTAAACCAAAAATCCAAAAATACTTTGCTGCACTTTATTTTATTTGCGATCTATTATTTCAATCTATTACAACTTTCTCCCATCACACACCAATTTCTGGCGCCGTTATCCGAAAGGGATTGACAACCCCTTTAACATGTCGAATTGTAAGGTGTTGTTATTTGTGTGCAGGAGCTGTTTACGTTGTGTTGCTTGGTTCTCCTACTGCTTCGATAACCTTGGTTTCATAACTGAGGGAAATACCTACCACCGCTGTGCTGCATCATCCCTCCCTCTTCGGGGAAATACTGATGTAGTTCCAGCTGCCATCAAGGAGAATTTCCGGCACCGTTGCCGGGGAGGATCTTCAGCCATATACCAGGTTCCTAATCACAAATCTCATCTCCTCAGAATTTACATTATTTGCCATTTGCCTCTCGTTTTCCTCTCCCCCACTTCACAAACATTTGCCATTTTATTCGGTTTTTCCATTCGCCGTTTTCTTGCCGGATCTGTTTTTGAGTGCAATCTTGTTGTGTGGTCATCATGACTCAAGAGAACACCAAGTTACGTGATTTCTCAAATACCAACAACAATGATTTTATTGGCACTCCGCTTGCTCCTCCCGCCACTAGTGCGGAGACTTGTGATATTAATACTGCTTTGCTGAATCTTGTTATGAAAGACCAATTTTCCGGTACTCCTAATGAGGATGCCGCGTCCCATCTTAATACCTTCATGGAATTATGCGATATGCAAAAGAAAAAAGATGTGGACAATGATGTGGTCAAGATGAAATTATTTCTGTTTTCCTTGCACGATTCTGCAAAAAATTGGCTCTCTTCATTGCCTCGTAATAGTATCGATTCGTGGAATAAGTGCAAAGATGCTTTTATCACTAAGTATTCTCCTCCTGCAAAAATTATTTCCCTTAGAACCCAGATCATGAATTTCAGGAAACTTCAACATGAGCATGTTGCGCAATCTTGGGAAAGGATGAAAATGATGCTGAGGAATTGCTCAACTCATGGGTTAGATATTTGGATGATCATATTTTTATGCAGGATTGAATTTTGTTTCCCGTAATCTTTTAGATTCCACCGCGGGTGGTACTTATGGAAATTACTTTGGGTGAAGCCACCAAATTTCTTGATAATATTATGGCAAATTATTCTCAATGGCATAATGAAAGAGCTCCTACTAGTAAAAAGGTTAATTCGGTTGAAGAAATTTCTTCTTTGAGTGATAAAGTTGATGCTCTTGTGAAATTGGTTGCTAGTAGAAGTGCTTCTATTGATTTTAATCATATGCCTTTGTCTACTTTGATTGAGCAAAATAGTGATGGCATTGATGTGAATTTTATCTCTAGAAATAATTTCATCAACAATGCTTATAGAGGTAAATTTAATCCTAGGCCTTTTCCTAGTAATTCCTCTAATAATTATGGTAATTCCTATGGAAATCAATCTTATAATAATAATAGGAACACCTCTGATCTTGAGAATAATATTAAAGAATTTATCAACACACATTTTTTTCAACACTTCCATAGAAGAAAAGTTGAACAAGATTGATGATTTGTCTAGAAGTGTTGATAGAATTGCTCATGATGTGGAAAATCTCAAGATGAAATGATCAAGATGAAATTTAATCTTGGACGTGATGCCTATTTAATGATCATTGCCTGGATATCATCATAATTATTTGAAGTTCTATCAATTTCCCAACAGTAGTTTGTTTACCCACCGTTTGCTATTTTTTGAGAGAAGCCACTAGTGAAATCTACGCCCCCCGGGTCTTATTTCTCATATATTTGCCTTTGCGGTTCACTTTTTCCTTGCTTTTATTTTCAGATCTATTAAACCAAAAATCCAAAAAAACTTTGTTGCACTTTATTTTATTTGCGATCTATTATTTCAATCTATTACAACTTTCTCCCGTCACACACCAATTTCTGGAGCCGTTACCCGAAAGGGATAGACAACCCCTTTAACACGTCGGGTTGCGAGGTGTTGTTATTTATGTGTAGGAGCTATTTACATTGTGTTGCTTGGTTCTCTTATTGGTTCAATAACCTTGGTTTCATAACTGAGGGAAATACCTACCGCCGCTGTGCTGCATCATCCCTCCCTCTCTGGGGAAATACCAACATAGTTCCAGTTGCAATCAGCCCTTTGAGAGATTTGACCATTCATGTCTGAAGAAGATCCTTCAACCTAGCATTTTCGTCAGAAACAGAGCCATTTTCCTCTACCGAGGGGTTAGCATTCACAGATGATTCAACATTTGATTCAGCATTGGTTCGTTCAAGGCATTTTAAGCAGGGTTGAACAAACACTTCAGGTTTCTCTTTAAGTTGTTGGGTGAGAAGAGAATTTTCCCTGATCAAATCCTCATGAGCCTCTCTCAGTGCCTCGAGATCCTGTTTCTGTTTCAGGTAATCATAGGTCAATCTTTTGTGGTCAGCCGAGAGAAATTCATGATGATTTAACAGTTCTTCAATTCTTGACTAGAGAGTAGAATACTCTTCGGTCAACGATTGATTTTTCTCGATCTCCTCAACCATAACCCTTCAGATTTCCTCACGGTTTTCTCAATTTTTCGAAGTGAGTTTTGTTGAATATTAGCAATTTTGATCAACTTAGCATGGTCATCCTCATCAAAAGAATATTGATCACTGGAGTGAACCTTGTGATGTTTGGAGGATACCTTTTCTTTTGAGGCCTTGTTCATGAAGCAGTAGGCATGAGTTTTGTCATAGCTTGATGGATTCCCGAAGAAGTTTGTCGTAGGGGACGAAGCATATTCTATGCTAGCAATTCCAGAGTCGGAATCCTCATCTGATTCATCAGCTTCTTCAGAGTCTGACGATTCTTCTTCATCAGAATCCATTTCCTTGCTGATGTAGGCCTTGGACTTGCGAGAGTTATTCTTGCGGTTGGAGGAGGACTTGGAAGGGTTCCTTGATGTAGATCTTGAAAAAGATTTTGAGGTGGATCTATCCTTCTTCTTGAAGAAATTATTCATTTTCTTCTCATCATCGGAGTAGTAGTTCTTGCTCTTGCTTTTGCCTCGATAGTTGCCAGAATCATATCTTCCACTAGCACGAATTTCAGCTTCCCAGAGAGGGTAGTCTGAAATGAAATGTCCAGGCTTTTTTGCACTTGAAGCAGGTGTATTCTCCAGCAGGTTTTGATGAATATTTTGAACCACCAGAGTTGCTTGAACCTTTCTTATGGAACTGACTCTTCCTATGAAGACGCTAATTTTTTTCGTGATCAATGCCGGATCCTTGCTGAGCCTTTCTGGGTGATCTGAATCTTCTTCAACATTTCCATCAGATGAAGAATTGGCCACAACCTTGAGAGTATGATTTTTGCATTGACTCAAGGCATAGAGATCTCTTTTCTCTTCTTCTTGTTCCTCGTGAGTGTTCAGTCTTTCCATGATATCAGCAGAGTCAAGGGATTTGAAATCAGAACTTTCATGAATCATCAAGACAAGAGTGTCGAATGAACTGTCAAGAGACCGGAGATGTTTCTTCACAACTTCATAGTTAGTGATGTCTTTGGCGCCAAGACCTTGAAGCTCATTTTCTATGTCACTCAGACGGTCAAAGGTTGGCTGACAACTTTGATTTGCAATGCGTTCAAAACAATTGAATTTCGCCCGAAGAGTATCAATTCGAGCTTCTTTCCGAGTTGAAACTCCTTCGTTGATCTTCTCCAGGACATCCCACAAATCCTTCGCAGTTTCACACTAACGATACCGAAGAAATTGAGCTCGAGAGAGATAACCACCAATTTCATCTTTGGCTTGAGCATCCATCTAAATGAGTTTCTTCTCTTCGCCAGTGGGGGCTTGAGGTATTGCAATAGTGAACCCCAACTTCACCACATTCCACATATCATCATCTATTGCTCAGAGATGGATCTTCATATTGTCCTTCCAGAAGGGATAGTCCGTCCCATCAAATATGGGAATCTTGCGATGCGACTTGTAGCTTACTGAAGACATACTTAAACTCCAAGGTTGTTAGACCAAAATGAGCAGAGTCAAGGAGTACCTCGCTATGATACTAATTGTAGGAACAAATTATTTCTACCAGAGGGGGGGGGTTGAATGGGAGTATTAAAATTTCTTTGTAAATCTCAAAACTCTCGGAACCGAGCAGCAGAACGAATGAAAAACAAACTATAGTGAGCTAAAACTAAGTATCGAATGGAAACTAGACAGGCATCGAGACAAAACACATGAAAGAAAACATATCAAATATAAACATAGGTAGAAGAGATAACCAGTGGTGCTCGATGGAGACATGATATTTGTTCGACCAGTTCGTCCTTCTGCACAAGGACTACGTCTGGTTGGAGGGGCTGCGAGTTAACACGGAAGATAAAATCTCTTCACCCTATTTTCCTTGACAATTGGTTCGTTAACCAATGCTGATTACTTGTGGTAGATACTTGAGGTGATCTCCAAACCTTCACAGACTTCTTCTTCAAGAACCACAATCACTCTTGGTCTCTGAAGAAATTGACACCTAACCGTCTAGAGAGTTTGCAGCTCTCATGGGTAATAGGCAGAGCGTACTGGACTTAGGTTTGAGTGATGCTGAACCACTATCTAATTCTTCGGCTCTAGGGGTTTTGTCTCAGTGGATTTTAAACTCAAATCGCTCAGAGATGGAGTTGCCCAATGATCTTCTTAGAATCAAATGGAGCAGCCACCGGACAAAGCCGGCGCGGGGTGGCTATTTATAGCCACAACGTTCTTGGATGGGAAATGGCCATTTTGGACACGCGCTACAGCCAATGGCCAACCGACACGTTTCACAACAGGAGGATTTGGGAGCAATAGTAACATTACTCGAGGAACAAGTAATGCTAACTCCTCGGTCTGCGATAAATCTATCATAGCAAAGAAGATTACAGTCTCTTGCTGGCCATTATTTGCTCGGAACACAAAGAGATTTCTCTCGCAACTTCCATAGGATTTGGGTTTAGCATCAGAGAATCAAAGTTTCGAATGCTACACCCCTGTTAATTGTACGATGGTCCTATGACTTGATACGTCTCCAACCTATCTATATTTTTCATTGTTCCATGCTATTTTATTATCTGTTTTGGATGTTTTATATGTATTAATATGCTATTTTATATTATTGTTGGGACTAACCTATTAACCTAGAGCCCAGTGCTAGTTTCTATTTTTTTCTTGTTTTTGACTTTTACAGAAAAGGAATATCAGACAGAGTCCAAACGGACTTTACAATGATTTTTCTTGGACTAGAAGACACCTATTGTCGGTGTACTAAAGTAGGGGTACCTTAGTATCCCGAACTTGTGCACGGGCAGTCGCAACAACCCGCGGCAAGGCTTGCCGGGTGACCGCCAAGACCCTCCGTGGTTCCTTTAGGAGCCATTCAAGAACAAAGTATCCAAAGAGCAAAACAAGGCCCCGGCAAGAGGAGCTTGCCGGGAAGGAGACAAGACCCCGGCAAGAGGAGCTTGCCGGGAAGAAAACAAGGCCCCGGCAAGAGGAGCTTGCCGAGAAGGAGACGAGACCCCAGCAAGAGGAGCTTGCCGAGAAGACCAACCAGAGCATCTCAAGAAGCTCGCCGCGGCACACCACGCGCCCCGGCAAGACCCGGTGAGCGACATGCTCCCGGACGCGACAAGACAACATCCGCGGCAAGGCGCTTGCCGTGGCAAGCTACTATCCGCAGCCCGCGCTCCAGCTCACCCACCAACGTGTCGCTCTAGGACCATTCCTGGCGTACGTGGCGGGAGGCTGTGCAGCCGGGGGCATGCGGTGGCAAGCAGACGCTGACAAGATAACCATCATGGCAAATGGTGGCGTTCCTAGCGGTCCCTCTCTGGGCCGTCAAGGTGACACAGACGGGCATTTAATGCCCTTGTCCCCTGCCGTCAGAGTTAGGTAGGATGCGACATGTAGGCGGTGGAGCCAACTACCACCCCTTTTACATTTTTACCCTTAACTCTGTTGCCACATGTCGGTGACCCCTTAGACATATAAAAGGAGGCCCATGCGCAACAGAGAGGGGGGGACAGCCATTCTCACGCTCGGTCTCGCCAGCTGTTTGAGTGTACTGTAGCACTCGCCGCTCCCGAGCAAGAACTCAATACAACCACCAAAGCAGGAGTAGGGTTTTACGCATCCGTGCGGCCCGAACCTGGGTAAATCGATCGTCTCGCTCGTGTGTTTCGCCTCGATCTGCTCTTTGTGCATCCACCGCCCCCTGCCGAACCAAAAGGGGCTCGGCCCGCCGATCCCCATAGGTGTGCGAGGGATCAGACACCCCCGACACCTATGTGACTTGGAGAGAGGGCCAAAAGAGTCCTGAGGAGGCCACAAGCCCTCAGGGCGTGCCCTAGGGGGGGCGCCCATGGCTTGTGGGCCCCTTAGAGGTCCTCTAACCCAAGTTCCACCTCTATCTATTCTCAAATATTCCCCAAACATCAGAAGGATCCACCAAAATATTTTTCTGCCACCGCAAGCCTCTATTCCCATGAGATATCATCTTGGAGCCTTTTCCGGCACTCTGCCGGAGGGGATTCGATCATGGAGGGTTTCTACATCATCCTTGCTGCCCTTCCAATGAAGCGTGGGTAGTTTACCACAGACCTAAGGGTCCATAGCTAGTAGCTAGATGGCTTCTTCTCTTTCTTTGATCTTCAATACAATGTTCTCCTTGATGTCTTTGAGTTCTATCCGATTTAATCTTCTTTTGCGGTGTGTTTGTTGAGATCCGATGAATTGTGGATTTATGATCATATTATCCATGAATATATTTGAGTCTTCTCTGAACTCTTTTATGCATGATTAATATATCTTTGTATTTCTCTTCGAACTATTGGATTGGTTTGGCCAACTAGATTGGTTTTTCTTGCAATGGGAGAGGTGCTTAGTTTTGGGTTCAATCTTGCGGTGTCCTCACCCGGTGACATAGTAGGGGTAGCGAGACACATATTTTATTATTGCCATCAAGGATAAAAATATGAACTTAATACTCTAGATGCATGCTGGATAGCGGTCGATGTGTGAAGTAATAGTAGTAGATGCAGGCAGGAGTCGGTCTACTTGTCACGGACGTGATGCCTATATTCATGATCATTTCCTTAGATATCGTCATAACTTTGCGCTTTTCTATCAATTGCTCAATAGTAATTTGTTTACCCACTGTATGCTTTCTTTCAAGAGACAAGCCTCTAGTGAAACCTATGGCCCCCGGGTCTATTTTCCATCATATGTTTTCAGATCTATAAACCAAAAAACCCAAAAATACCTTGGTGCAATTTATTTATATTTACTTTACTTTGCTCTTTTATTTATCTTTTATACCTATCTCTATTAGATCTCACTCTTGTTAGTGACCGTGAAGGGATTGACAACCCCTTTTTCGCGTTGTTTGCAAGTGTTTGTTAGTTTGTGCAGGTGCATATATTGGAGACTTGCTTGTGCCTCCTACTGGATTGATACCTTGGTTCTTAACTGAGGGAAGTACTTATCTCTACTTTGTTGCATCACCCTTTCCTCTTCAAGGGAAAAATCAATGCAAGCTCAAGAAGTAGCATGACTCAATAAAAATAAGAAGAACAATGAAATAAATGCTATGTCTTTACTTCGTCTTCATTCTCCTTGGACACATCCATTTTTCTTGGACGGACACCAAACCAATTGCTTTACTTCAACAATTTTTAGGGTCACTCTTATTAACATCATGTTCGGTGATAACCTTCGCTGCAACACAGGGACAATATCTTTGTCGTTTACACCAAACTCCTTGTGATCTCGGGGACCTGTTACTCTGTGTGCACTAGCAAATACATTAGTCCCATACGGTTTATGTCAACAAACTCCAAAACATAAGGGGCCTATCATTGCACCAACAACGTCTAAACCACAAGAACCGTTGCTGCCATATTTAGCGGCAACAAATAAAATGGTGAGTGCTCCACTAGTTGCACAGAGAGAAGCTGATGATGAGGAAGCAACGACGGCAGGCCCCTCCGTCAATGAGGTAGCAATTTCTCTGGCAAGGATGGACACCGGGAAGGAGAAATAGTGCAAAGGGAAACAGTTCGGGAACAAGTTACTTCAAAGAAGAAAGTGGTACAATGACCAGTCTATTTTGTTAGTTCCCTTTTGCAGGGGGCTATGGCAAGGTATTCCGGCGTGGAGAGGTTGCTCTTCGGCCTAGTCATGGCCTGAAGGAAGCTGCGCCACTACTTCCAAGCACATGAGATCACGGTGGTCACCTACTTTCCGTTGCAGCGTATCCCGAGGAATCCGGAAGCAACCGACAGGATAGTGGAATGGGCATTGGAATTGTCAAGCTTTGAGCTCAAGTTTGAGAGCAGATCAACTATCCAGAGCAGGGCATTGGCTGAATTCATTGCGGAATGGACACCAACACTAGACGCTGAGATTCATAAGTCAGCACTCCCCGACAGGGAAACTGAGAAGGATTGGATCACGTACACTTTGATGGTGCTTTCCCAATGCAAGGTGGTGGCACCGGGGTGCTGCTTATTGCACCCATTGGAGAGCATATTAAGTACGTGGTTCAAATGCATTTCCCCCAGGAGGAAGCTACCAAAAATACTACTGAGTATGAGGGACTGCTTACCGGCCTTAGAATTGCAGTAGAGTTGGGGATCAAAAAGCTAATCGTCCGAGGAGATTCACAACTTGTAGTGAAGCAAGTGAACAAGGACTACCAGAGCTCGTTGGTGGAAGCGTACGTGGATGAAGTGAGAATGTTGGAAGAACACTTTGACAGCCTGCAAACACTTTGACGATCTACAAACAAAGTGAGAAAACAGCGTTGGTCATCAGCTGTCAAAGTGTGCTGCTCAAAAGCTACCCATGGAACTAGGTACTTTCATGCTCCATTTTACTCAACCCCATGAACGAGAGCTAAGAAGCGGAGGAAGATAAGTACCAGCAACTACTTTCTGGCAGAGCTCCCAGAAGCCACCGGCAAAGCTGATGCCGGGAACATCGATGCACCTGTTGGTGAGAAGCGGCCTCAGGCAGAACCCCAGGTTCTTGCCTTTGAGATCAATGCTCCCATAGCCGAACAGACGCCTTTAGTTCTTGTCGTCGAGCCTCGGGCTCTGACATTGGCGCAACAGATAGTTCAGTTTCTCCAAACAGGAGAACTTCCCGAAGAGCAAGAGCAAGCTGAAAAAGTAGCCCGTTAGTCAAGTATGTACCAGTTTGTGGATAACATCCCGTGTAGAAAGCGACCCAATGGGGTGAAATTGAAGTGCATAACCTGGGAAGATGGATAGAAGTTGTTGGCAGAGATACACGGGGGGTGAGTGGTGGTGGTGGTGCCTTGCTAACCCTTCCTCTATCTTGAGGACGAATTATGTTCGGATCTCTGACCTCGAGAAGCCAGATACCTACCGGCAGAAAGACATGCCTCGTCCTCCAAACTTAGAGTCGGACGGCAGGCTTCAAAAATCAGAAGATACTCCGGAGCCCGGACTGTTCAGTCCAGAAAAACCTCAGACTTCGGATCATCGATCGGGTCAGGGTTCAGATCCAATTCCACCCACCCACCTAGACATAAGTGCTCTCACAAGCATACAATAGCAATCTCAGGAAACGGTCCACCACTTTTGGGCCAGATTCCTCCATGTCAAGGACAAGGTTAAAGATTGCCGCGACGAAGACGCAATATCGGCGTTCCGCAACAATTGCACGAACGAAGGACTCCTCAACGCCATTAATCGCCGCCGCATACTACACTTCGCTGACTTGGCAACTATTGTACATAAGTACAGCGCAATGGAGAGCGCCTGGAGAGATCAGACAGTTTGGAAGCTATCGGTCCCAACTCAACCACTGGTCCAGGCAAAAAGGGCGCACCCCCGTAACGCGCCCAGATCAATAGCCAAGAAATGCAAACCCATCACGCGGCGCGGAACCGTTCTAGAGGGATGGCTTGATGGCCCATGCAAAATACACACCACACCGGATACCATACCAACCCACATCATTAGAGCATGTTGGATACTCCGGCAGGTAACCAAAAATGGCGAGGACATCCTCACCAAAGACACCCCAAAGCAACACCCTCTAGAAGACTACGAACCCATACTATTGACAGTCTTTGAGACATGCACTTCAAACAATAGGCACAAAAGGGCACTCCGCGAACTCACCGAAGTCTGCCAGACCGCAACAATAAACCCCTGGAACAACACAGCGATAACCTTCAATGCTGGCGGCGAACAAACACACATGACGGTCCAAACACCAGCTGCCTTGGTCCTCAGCCCAATTGTGGATGGCTTTCGGCTCACCAAGGTTCTCATGGACGGCGGCAGCGAACTGAACCTCATCTATGAGGATACAATACGAAAAATGGAAATAGACAGGAGCCGCATCGAGCAAAGCAACACGACCTTCCGAGGAATCTGAAAGTGCTAGTGATCGACTAGAGGGGGGGTGTGAATGGGCGATTTTTATGAAAGTCTTCAAAACATGGAAGTTTCGAAGACAAACGATAGAAATAAACCTATAACCATGCAGCGGAAGGTAGACTACACTAAGTAAGCCATAGTCAAGTATTCAATGAAATGAAAGCACAAAGACTAATAGCAGCTAGGTAGTATAGATAAGGACGGAAGATAGTATGAAGCCAATCAGAACAAGCAGTCACATAGTGAAGACAAATAGATAGTGCAAACATGCAATGACTTCACAAGGACCAATCTGCAAATAAAGAGATGGGAAGGATAGAACCAGTGGCTCATTGAAGACAATGATTTGTTGGACCAGTTCCAGTTGTTGTGACAACTGTATGTCTGGTTAGGGAGGCTGAGATTTAACTCAGAAGACCGTGTCTTCACCTTATTCCCCTGGAGCTAAGGACACCCAGTACTCGCCCAATCACTCTGGTAAGTCTTCAAGGTAGACTTCCAAACCTTCACAGACTTCGTTCACCGGCGATCCACAATGACTCTTGGATGCTCAGAACGCGACGCCTAACCAGCTGGAGGATTCACAGTCCTCAAGTGTAATAAGTCTTTAGATCACACAGACAGGAAGACTTCAGTGATGCCTAACACTCTTTGGCTCTGGGTGTTTAGGGCTTTGTCCTTGCAAGGAATTCTCTCCCAAAGGCTTTGAGGTGGGTTGCTCTCAAAATACAAAAGCCGTACACTAACTCTGAGCAGCCAACCAATTTATGGTGTAGGGGGGGGGGCTATTTATAGCCATTAGGCAACCCGACCTGATTTGTCCGAAATGACCCTGGGTCACTAAGGAACTGACACGTGTTCCAATGGCCAGATTTCAAACACACACGGCAACTTTACTTGCGTTACAAGCAAAGCTAACTTATCCAGCTCTGGATAAGATTTGCTCTCATTGTCTTCGCTCGAAGACATAGGATTTTGGTTAAGCATCACTTCAGTCATTCTAATTGGTTCACTTCGACCCCACTTAACAGTACGGTGGTTCCTATGACTCAACAAAGAAGAAAAAGAACGACGAAACAACTAAGTCTTCGCACTCCATAGTCTTCACACAATGTCTTCTCTTGTCATAGTCTTCAATGTGAATGTCTTCACATACCACCTTTGACTTCAAAGTCTTCATACATTTTTAGGGGTCATCTCTGGTAGGAAAACCGAATCAATGAGGGACTTCTACCTGTGTTATCCTGCAATTCTCACAAACACATTAGTCCCTCAACCAGGTTTGTCGTCAATACTCCAAAACCAACTAGGGGTGGAACTAGATGCACTTACAATCTCCCCCTTTTTGGTGATTGATGACAAACTGGTTGAAGTTTCTCAACGGGGAATAAAATATGTGAAATTGTAAAGGATAGGGTATTGTCTTCATAAGTGGCAAAGGCTCCCCCTGAAGATGTGCATATAAGTAATTTGCTTTCGGAATGCAAATGCACATGGCAGGTTGTACTTGTGGAGATCCTCTTCAACTTATGATGACAATTCAACATGCATGATTTGATATTACGAAGATAATGACATGCATAATGAAAAATGGACATCTGCAAAATGACCTAAGTGCGTAAGTTATCATCGCACATGCAGAATTTATCACTGCATCACAGAATAGCGAATAAGTAGCAGACGACCATCGAGTTTAAGTGTTACAACTCAAAGAACCAAATGTATCAAAAAGCGAGAGTTGTAAGCACTTGGCAAAAGTAGCAAAAGGTAAAGTGACCACCCATATGGACCCGCTTGAAGACTATCAACTCGTCTGCTTCTCCCCTTTTGTTAGTAATAACCAAAAAGGTTTGAAGACATAGAGCTTTTACTCGTTCCCATGAGGTGCAGGCGAGGCAGCAGGGTCGTCATTGAGGTCCGGTGGTGCAGAAGAGCTCGGTGTAGTGTCGGCACGCACTGTAGTTGGACGAGGTGAAGTGGCATCATCTTGGTCATCGATGACTCTGGCATTCACCGTCGCAGCTGAGGACGAATAGTCAGAGTCTTCAAGTGAGGGAGTGTGACGCAAGTGAGCATTCCTTGGAGGAGTTGAGTCAAACTTGAATCTTTCTGTGAAGCCATCGTCTTGCAGATCAGCTTCAACACTAAGCAATGTCAAACTCTTCCAAGACCTCCGACATGTTTCATGTGTAACAAAGGCATTCTTGGTGGCAAGATTGCGAATGCGATTGACGTCCACCAAGAGGCTTTGCATCTGACGCTTAAGCTAGTCATGATGCTTATCCTGTTTCTGATGCAGCGCGATGAGAAGCTCTCGGTCATTGAGAACACGAGATCACTTCCAAGGCCTTTGGGCAATGGTGCTTCCAATGGCGTCAGTTTGAGCGCGAGGGGCACGTGTGTTACCAGCCAAGGGATAAACACGAGAGACTGCATGAACTCCTTCAATGGGCTGGGTGAAGCTTTGACGATCAGCATTGTGAAGATAAATGGGATCCTTAGCAGGCTCTGGGTAAATATCTTCAACAGACAGATCAACCTCTGGCAAGAATACAAGATGATTGCGTGCAGACGGCTGATAGTTAAAGGCAGAGTGCGGCTTGATAAGATGCATTACCCATGGAGCATAGAACTTCAAACCAAAAATGTCTGAGCCAGATGCAGCCAATTGTCTGATGAAGAAGTCTTGAGCATTAAAGCTGATGCCATTGAAGATATAGAAAACCAAAGTCTTCATTGCCCCTTCAAGCTTCGTTGTATATGAATGTCCTTTGACAGGCCATAGAGTTTTTCTAATGATATGGTAAATGGTGCGAGGCAGATACTCTAGGTCTTCAACAAAGAATTCAGATGGGTAGTCAGCGTCATGAGGCAAAGGCTTCATCATGCTCAACATTTGGCTCATGTTGGGTTCTGGCTTCTGAAAAATGCTCTCCAAAGCATTCTGGTGTTGTTGACAACCTGGTTCATAGTATTCACTAGGAGTGGGCAGGGCTGTAAGCTCAATGATATCAAGAGCTTTGGCTTCATGATGGACATTTCCTGTCATCCACTCAAGGACCCAAGTCTTTGGATCCCTGTTGTAGCCTCGAATGTGAAGAGTGGCATAAAACTGTAATAGAAGCTCTTCATTCCAGTGTTCCTTGTCTGTGACAAATTGCAGGAGGCCATCATCTCTGAAGCAATCCAATGCTTCTTCTAGACAGGGCAGGCTAGCTATAGCTTCAGTGTCGAGACGCATATGTGGAAATATGCGCCCTTGATTGTATAAGATGCATGAATAGTAGCTGCGCTGCTGATAGCTCTAGAACCGATCTGATGAAATGCGAGGTTTGGAGTAAGGGTTCTTGGCGCTATTGAAGAAGGTGTTATGTGCCACAAAGCCATTCACATTGAAGACCCTAGGTGAGGTTGTAGTGCCTGGGAATCTTGGAAGTCTTGGCTTGGGCTTCTGGACTTGAGGCCTATGCTCGACATGATAGTCAAATTGTGGACCCGCAGCAGGTGGAGGAACCAGAATGGGCCATCGGACCATAATAGGCTGACCACAATCAAATGCCAGCTCAACAGTATGAGGTCTTGGAGGGGGTACAGGAGCATTGGCATTTTCGTTGACATGGGCTGCAAGTGGCACAATAGCTTCAGGAGGAATGATTACGTCTGGTGCTGCATTGGCTTCAGGGGCCACATTGGCTTCAGGTGCTTCATTATTGGCTTCGGGCATGACGACATCAGTGTCGTCAGCAGTGTTGTTGGTGGTGGTGATGTTAGCTTCAGGCGCCACATTAGCTTCAGCCATGACAACATCATTGGCTTCAGTGTTGATGTTCGTGGCCGCCTCAGTATTGGTAACCTCCACTTCAGGAGCTGGAGGGTTGGACACGTTCTCCTCGAGAACAGCTTCAGGAATGGTTGGTGGTGTAGCAACTCTTTCTTCATCACATGGTGCTTCTTCTTCATCGGCTGATGCAGCCGGAATGTCTTCAGCCGTTTTGGCTTTAGACTCATAGGCGTTCACAGTTGGAGTGGCTTCTGGAAACACTTGACGTGCAACAGATTGGTGGGGCACTTCTCCTTCTGGAATGCTCGGAAGAGTGACTTGGGGCCTTGGTCCTTTGCGAAGCCTGCGTAACGCTGGCGACGCCTGTGGAGATGGAGTTGACTGAGCCTCAAAGTCATCTTCATCTTGCACTGGTGAGGTGACTTGTGGTTGGGGAGAACTTGGGGTGCCTTGTTGTTGTGGGTGATCAGCCCACGATGAATCCTGAGCAGTTGGCGTCAGAGGATGACCAATGCTGATGAGCTTGCTGTGCGTGAGCACAGGCGATGATACCAAATTGTGCTCGATCTGAGGTATGACTTCATCATCTTCAACATTGTCGTGAGGACCAATGTCTTCAGCTGCGGTGGGGTCAACATCTGGATTGTCTTCAGCTTCAGGAGCCTCTGTGGAAGCAAGCTCATGAACTATCAACTGGCGCTCTCAATGTTCAGACACAAGACGAGCAACAAAAATTGGCTCGAGAAGAAGGGGCTCTGTGGGAGCAGCCCGGTCTCTCTTCTTTGTTTTCCTTTTCTTAGTTGGGGGAGAATCATCAGTGGTGGCTTTGGTCTTGCGCTTTCTGGCATCGGCTTCAGCTGCTCTAGTTTTCTTGAATTCTGAAGCCACTGTGGGGACCTTAGGCTTCGAGCCTGTCATACTGGCTGAGAAGACAATGCGAGGTTCTTCCTTCCTTGATGCTTCTGGTTCTGCCACAGCTAGCTTCTTCTTCTTCTTGGTAGCCATTCGGGGGTCGATGCCTGGTCGCCCCAAGGCCTTGTACTTTTCAGCTTCATTGTAGCCTTGAACACATTTGTCAGCAAGATTCTTCATGCACCCACGAGAACATTTTGCTTCTTCTCATTTCCTGTGCAATGCCTCCTTGAGCTCATGCATCATGACCTTGAAGTTTTGCATGCCCTCAACATTGAGCTTGGCCATGTGCTTCTTGAACTGAGCCTTTTCATAATCGATCTTATGCTTCAGCTCAACAATTTTCTGAGCTAGAGCTAGCTCAGGAGCAATGGCTCCGTGGAAGGCGACGCTGAGGCCAATGGGAAGCTGAAGATCATCAAAGCTGACATCTGGGCTGTCAAACCACTCATCAATAAACTTGTTTAGGATTTCCACATCAAAGAGAGGAAGATCATTGAAGATTTCCGCCTCTTGCTTGCTCTTGATCAACTACTCAAGAGCGTCATCGCCAAGATTGTCGTCGCTGGACAAATCAATGGCGTCATTCTCGTTTCTCAAAACAGCAGCAGGGGTCAGTGCTTGACCAGTGAGTTGCATGGGTTTTTCAACTTGGCAGACTTGGAGATGCGTGAGAGATCTTCAGACTGCACACTGGCTTCAGGAGGTGCAGTGGCCAGAGGCTTCGCCCGTAAGACCTTTGGTGCCGATGAGGGCTTTGAAGCCTTTGGTACTGAAGAGGGCTTTGAAGCCTTGGGTTTTGTAACACCCTCGATGCAGATTTATCTCCCACGTGTCGAAGCACGACTTAGAGGCATAACCGCATTGAAAGCAATGTCGCAAGTGAGGTAATCTTCACACAACCCATGTAATACATAAGGGAAAGAGATACATAGTTGGCTTACAATCGCCACATCACACAATACATGAATAAAGCATTACATCATCCAGATACAATCAAGGTCCGACTACGGAACAAAAATAAAAGAAGACTACCCCAAATGCTACACAGATCCCCGATCACCCCCAACTGGGCTCCACTACTGATCAACTAGAACAGAACAACACAAAGGACAAGATCTTCATCGAGCTCCTCCTTGAGCTTGGTTGCGTCACCTGCTCGGTAACATTGGCACCTGCAAACTGGTATTGGAAGTATCTGTGAGTCACAGGCACTCAGCAATCTCGCACCCTCGCGATTAAGACTATTTAAGCTCATAGGAAGGGTAAAAGGTATGAGGTGTAGCTGCAGCAAGTGCCTAGCATATATGGTGGCTAACATACACAAATGAGAGTGAGAAGAGAAGGCAAAGCACGGTCGATAAAAGTATGATCAAGAAGTGATCCTAGAACAACCTACGTCAAGCATAACTCCAACACCGTGTTCACTTCCCGGACTCCGCCGAGAAGAGACCATCACGGTTACACACGCGGTTGATGTATTTTAATTAAGGTCAACTTCAGGTTTTCTACAACCGGACATTAACAAATTCCCATCTTCCCATAACTGCGGGCACGACTTTCGAAAGTTCAAATCCCTGCAAGGGTGTCCCAACTTAGCCCATCACAAGCTCTCACGGTCAACGAAGGATAAACCTTCTCCCGAGACATTCCGATCAGACTCGGCATCCCGGTTCTACAAGACACTTCGACAAAGATAAAACAAGTCCAGCAACACCACCTGAATGTGCCGACAAATCCCGATAGGAGCAACACATATCTTGTTCTCAGGGCACACTCAGATGAGACTAGCTACGAGTAAAACCAAACCTCAAGTTGCCCCGAGGTGGCCCCGCAGGCAGCTTAGTCGGACCAACACTCAGAGGAGCACTGGCCCAGGAGGGTTTAAAATAAGATGACCCTTGAGTCCATGAAACCCAAGGGAAAAAGAGGCTAGGTGGAGAATGGTGAAACCAATGTTGGGCATTGCTGGAGGAGTTTTATTCAAGGCGAACTGTCAAGGGGTTCCCATAATAGCCCAACTGCGTAAGGAACGCAAAATCCGGGAACATAACGTCGATATGACGGAAACTAGGGCGGCAAGAGTGGAACAAAACACCGGGCATAAGGCCGAGCCTTCCACCCTTTACCAAGTATATAAATGCATTAATTAAATAAGAGATATTGTGATATCCCAGCAAGTAACCATGTTCCAACAAGGAACAACATCTCCATGTTCCAACAAGGAACAAACTTCAATCTTCACCTGCAACTAACAACGCTATAAGAGGGGATGAGCAAAGCAGGTAACATAGCCAAACAACGGTTTGCTAGGACAAGGTGGGTTAGAGGCTTGGCTTAACAATATGGGAGGCATGATAAGCAAGTGGTAGGTATCGCAGCATAGGCATAGCAAAAGAGCGAGCAACTAGCAAGCAAAGATAGAAGTGATTTCGAGGGTATGGTCATCTTGCCTGAAATCCCGCAAGGAAGAAGAACGAGTCCATGAAGAAGACAAACGGACGTAGTCGAACGGATGCTCACAAACATGACGTTATCGGAACCAACCCGAAGAAGCAATCACCGGAAAGAAGCACACAACATAGTAAACAAGCAACACATGAACATGGCATGATGCACAACCAAGTATGATGCATGTCCGGTTTAATGAAGCATGGCATGGCAAAGTGCAACAAACAACACTACAAATTAAGTGGAGCTCAATATGCAACGGAGTTGCATATTGAAGAAAACACCACATGACTTATTTAGTTCTCTCTCGTTTACGTACCCAACAAGATTAAATGTTGATTAACATGGCAAGAGGGTGAAGCATAATAAAACTATCTAATCTAGTCAAGTTTAAATGAGGCCGGAACAACAAAACAACAAGTCCGGAAACTCCTCATATGCATATATTAGGTTTGTTACTGTTCTCCCCTAAACATAATTTTAGAGTTGTTAAACATGCTAGGTGAGTGCATCATGTTAAACTAGGCATTTTTCTACCCCATTTACATATAAAGTTTATTAGAAACCGAGTTACGGTTATTTAGTTATGAATAAAACCATTTTAACAAGTTATTTGAGCAAATTAAAACAAACAACATTTTAAACATTTTAAACATGCATGAAAGTTGCATATTATTAAACTAGATGAAATTCTAAGCAAGTTTCATATTAAGTTTGTTTTAATCCGATGCACGGTTGGAGAGTTATAAAATGCATGATGTATGAGGGCTAAACTGTAAACCTAACAATTCTCTGGATAATTCGGAAAAATCGTCCTGGCAGGAAAAAAATAGGCCGAAACTAGCAGGCCCAATGGAACAGGGGATCTGGAGGGCTTCTCTCCCATGGGCTCGGCCCAGTAGGAAGCAGAGGAGGCCGGATGGGGCAGCGGTTGGACCGGCCCGCCTGAGGCCCACACGGCACTTGATCTGGACCTTGAGCGCGGGTCAACGCGCGTCGTCTCCTCGCTTGCTCGACCTGGAGCAGGGAACTGAGGTTGACGACGCCGGCAAACTCCGGCGACGAGGGAGGGCGCTGAGAGGCAACTGGGGCCAGAGACGACGCGGGAATAGATGGATCCGGTCCCGCGCGACCGAATCCAGGCGATGCAGCGGTGGACGGAACTCCGGCGACAGATGAGTAGGATCCGAGGCGGCGGCGGTCATGGCTTCGAGCTCCCGGGTTCTTGCAGGAGAGAGGGAGATGGTGAACGGGCGAGGGCGAGACGAAAGGGAAGGAGAGGGGGCATCGAGGCAGGCCTGCACGTGGAGTCCGGTGAGTCGACGGAGTCCGACGCGGTCGCCGGCGAGGCGCAAAGTCCGGCGAGCGGCAGTGGAGCGAACAAGGACGAGTGGGATGAACGGGGTCGAGGAACAGGCGCTAGGGACGGGCGGCGGTGAGGCGCGGGCGCCTCGGGCCCAGATCGGCCTGGGGCGGGCCTCGGATGGGCCTGGCAGGGCCACGGCGAAGTGGGGCGCGGGAGGGACGCGTGGCGCCTTCCCGTTGGCTGCGGGCGTCCTGCGTGGTGGCGGCTGGCCACCAGGATGACGCCAAGTGGCAGGGACGAGGTGGCCGGCAGCGGAAATAGAGGAGAGGAGGTGGGAGGCGGCTGGCTGATGATTGGGGGCACGGATTATGAGGAGGAGGAAGGAGAAGGCCCAAAATGGCATGGAGGGGGTCTATATAAGGTAAGGGGCTAGGGTTATTGGTTTGACGCCGTTTCGGAGCCGTTCGATCTCGATCGGACAACCCGGAGCGGAGGGGGTTAGATAGGTGGGCTAGTGGGCTGTGCTAGAGAGAGATGGGCTGAGAAGAGAGGAGAGAGGGGCCCGGCAACAGTTTTCGGAGACCGAAAACGCCCGACGTTAGACCGACTATATTGCCGTTATAGTTAACGGTTGGGCTATCAAACGAGCTCCGAATGCGATTAAACTTGGCAGGCGACCTACTAACAACATAACAACACCACATGACAACTTTCATCCCATTCCGAGAACATTTTCCGGCCACTTATAACATAATATTTCGGACATGCCGCGGGCGCGTGCAAGTGTGTCTGGGCTCAGAATGGACAACGGAAGGAACTGGGAGAACCCAGGCTAATGCAAGTTTTGAAAACATGATGATGCAATGCACATGCTGACATGACAAGATGCAACACGCAAGCGAAAGACAAAGCAACAACAACGAATAACTGGAAGACACCTGGCACATCGGTCTCGGGGCATCACAACACTCCACCACTACGAGAGGATCTCGTCCTGAGATCTAGAATGGCACCGAAGGGAAAATGGAAGACAAAAAGAAGAGGTAAAACTAAGTTCCTTCTTTGACAAACGAGTGAGACCAAAGAACCTTGAAAAGGTTAAGCCATTTCGGGAAGAGAATACAACGAAGATGAACGAAGTAGAAAACACTCTGTTAGAAAAGAGGAACAAGGAACATTACGAGAACCTTGTAGGTTGAAAGACATAAGAATAAAGGTTGCAATGAACAAGAAGCACATGCAAACACTCCGGTTGAAAGAAGAAGCACACGAAATGATAGAGATCAAATATGACAACACTTCGGTTGGAAATGGAAGGGATTTAACATGGTCTTGACAAGATGAGAGGATACTTGAAAAGAGGGCGCGACACTCTGGTTAAATGGATTAGCATGAAAAGAACGTGATCTTTGCTGAAACTAGATGATGGTTGAAGAAAGAAAAATCACAATGCCTCCGGAATGAAAGAATAGAAGTTGGATCGTCGGAACAAAAGAATGGAGAAGAAAATAACATCTTCTACCTCCGATGAGCTTGAAAAGAATCCTTAGGAGTAGGGTTGGAAAAACCACCAACGAAAAGGATATGCTTGATATGGGCTTATGGAGAACATCTCACAACTATGAGGTGAAATTCTGCCACTAACGGAAACAATGGATTTGAATTGATATGAATAAGGAGGCGAGAAACTATTTCACCGGAAGGATAAATAAGAACTTGGGTCAAATATAAACACCATGATAGCAACAATCCTCAGGGAAGGCTTTAGGTGAAATATAACCCAATATAACTCCAATGAAGAGATTGATGGATTTAAAATACCTTATTCTTCACAATATGTGAATCATGAAGCATGAACTCAAATTATCAAGAATGACGTAATATCACCTCCAATGATACGAAAGAAAAGAATTGCACCCCGAATTGCAAAATGAAGAATGCTTGAGCTCCTTAGAAGAATCTCGATGAAAACTTCGAGAAGGAATTAAATCCTTGATGAACCATCATGTAGAACCTTCATGAAGAACTCCGATAAACAAAGGAATGAAAAGAAAGAGAAATTCAAAACACAAGGTGAATCCTTGCAATGATTTAGATGGATCTTCGCTATGATATAATTGAGAGAGCTTGGAATTGCGGGAAGAGAAGATGAAACAATTGAAACCGAGAATTTTGATGAGGCTCTGGAATAAGGAATAGAATTTAGTCGATGAAACAAGAATAAGAATTACATTATGCTTATCCTCGTAGAAAGGATTAAGAGAGATATAGTGCAAACTTGAGGAGGTCTTCAATGCTCCATCAGTAGAATTGAAATAACGAATAAATTGATATGATAAACAAAGGGAGAAGAATCTTGGAAGAACCACCATAAAAATTGAAAAAGAACGAATAAAAGATAACGAATCACCGGGAAGAATTTGGAAATGAACGAAGATGCTCGAGAGAATCTAGATACATGAGAACGAAGGGATCACGAACTGATTAGAGATCACTTGAACGAAGCACCGGTAAGATTTGGAGAACGAGAGCTAAAAGCTGGAATGAATAATTCTGAGATGATGGCTCCGGATAATCAAACTGAAAAGACTCCTGAATTGCTCCGGATGGGTGAAAGAATTCTCACGATCGGAAATAATTATGAGAGGATGGGAACAAGTTAGAATCACGAATCTTTGAAGAGAATGAAGCAAGATTTAAAAGAAACTCTTCTTCAGTTTTCAAAATCTGAGAATGACGACGAGAAACACCACCAATAATTGTAGAGGCACTCCGGAATTAGAATTGGAAAGGTTGAACCAACGATGAAAAGAATTTGAAAGATCTTGGAGAAAGACATTCGACTGATGATAATTCATACTTACGTCAAACTTTAAATGATTTGAGAATATCTCCGATAAAATTAGAAGAGTCAGGTAAGATCCTGGAAAAAGACCTGTGGGTTAGGGCCCACTCAAAAGAAACACCGTTGAACAATAACTTGAAAAGGAGATAGCACCGGTTGAACTAAATGGCTTGAATAAGATAAGACCTCAAAATAGGTTGAACTAATCTTGAATGAAAAGGCGAGCCTTCTGAGATAACTTGAGCACTCCGGGACAATAGAATAACGAGAGGTGAACGATTATGAGGTGCACCGGCATGGAAAAACATTTGAAACGAGGAAAGGATATGGTCAACACCAAAAGCTTGAATTTAATCCACCGGAGTAGAAAGAAAACCGAGAATGATGAGCTTGAAGCTCCATTAGAATCTTCATGAGAATCACCGGATAGAACTTTGACGGAAAAGGGATGGAGAGACTTCACATGAACAAAAGGATACTTTATTAAGACATTGGATTCCTTGAAGAAACAAGGGTGGGAGGGAGGGAAAACAAAGGCAACTTGGAGACAGATGAAATAAACACCGTTGAGAAGAACTGATACTTGATCTTGCAAATGTTGAAGTGATCGGATCCACTTGAAGAGAAACACGCCGGTTGAAAAGAAAATGGCATGACAATCTCGATTATCATGAAGGATTAGTATTCACATGGAGTATGAGAACACCATTTGGGGAAGGTATGGAATCAACATTTGACTTTGAAGCAACTCGAATACCACATCTCAAAACAAAATAAAGGATTGGCTTGCGGAGTAAGCCGGAACAAACATATGATAGAGATTTTGTCCGAAGTTTTCGTGGTGGGGCCTACACGGGCTCGATCGTACAACACCATCATGTACAAGGCAGTGCACATGACATATGAAGTGTCCCCGAGTCGGCATAGCCAAGGACTCTTTAAGACACAACGAGACCACTGTAAAACCAACCGTGGATAGGCGGACCACTAGACATCGAACCCCAATTTCATATCATACATCTGTCGGAAAGATATCCTAGGAGCTACTTGAATTCCCACTTATAAACTCCCGAACCTTTCCGGTTATGCAATCAGGTGTTGGGGATATAGGGGAAGCATAATATCTCACCCAAAGCTAGCAAATCCTACATCCAGCTGTATCCATCCTTCAACACATAACCAAGAAACCTTCGGAAATCGTTTACCTCAACCTTCGAAAAGCATCTGTTATACAAGTTATGGCAATACTCCTGAACTCCCGCCCCAGTACTAGGTGGCGTCGAGGTTATCTCACCAACAACTGCATAAAAGAGATTTTCAATGTGGGCGAAACTAAACTCAGGTATTCCAGAACTGCAACGATAAAATTGTGACGACAAGACCTCGGAGCTCAACTCCCCGGGACACTGCCACAACCCCTAAATGACAGGAGGCACCAAGAACAATGTTCTCGTCACAAAACCATCAGAACGATTCCAAGATACCCGCGTGATCCTAAATTTTTTTAGTGAAATTTGAGAAGAGAAGAGTCAAAACTCTACATCAGGATACCTTACCAGATCGACGAAGGGACTGAGGAGTAAAAAGAATTCCTAACTCTCTGATATATATAATCCTAAATGACTCAAAACATTTTTCTACACTCAACAATGCCAGCTATTCGATCAAGCAGGGGGCTCCTAAGGTTGGGGAAGGCTCTGATACCAACTTGTAACGCCCTCGATGCGGCTATATCTCCCACGTGTCGAAGCACGACTTAGAGGCATAACTGCATTGAAAGCAAGGTCGCAAGTGAGGTAATCTTCACATAACCCATGTAATACATAAGGGAAAGAGATTCATAGTTGGCTTACAATTACCACTTCACACAATACATGAATAAAGCATTACATCATCCAGATACAATCAAGGTCCGACTACGGAACCAAAATAAAAGAAGACTACCCGAAATGCTACATAGATCCCCGATCGCCCCCAACTGGGCTCCACTACTGATCAACTAGAACGGAACAACACAAAGGACATGATCTTCATCGAGCTCCTCCTTGAGCTTGGTTGCGTCACCTGCTCGGTAACATCGGTACCTGCAAGCTGGTATTGGAAGTATCTGTGAGTCACGGGGACTCAGCAATCTCGCACCCTCACGATCAAGACTATTTAAGCTTATAGGAAGGGTAAAAGGTATGAGGTGTAGCTGCAGCAAGCGACTAGCATATATGGTGGCTAACATACGCAAATGAGAGCGAGAAGAGAAGGCAAAGCACGGTCGATAAAAGTATGATCAAGAAGTGATCCTAGAACAACCTACGTCAAGCATAACTCCAACACCGTGTTCACTTCCCGGACTCCGCCGGGAAGAGACAATGCGAGGTTCTTCCTTCCTTGATGCTTCTGGTTCTGCCATAGCTAGCTTCTTCTTCTTCTTGGCAGCCATTCGGGGGTCGATGCCTGGTCGCCCCAAGGCCTTGCGCTTTTCAGCTTCATTGTAGCCTTGAACACATTTGTCAACAAGATTCTTCATGCGCCCACGAGAACATTTTGCTTCTTCTCGTTTCTTGTGGAATGCCTCCTTGAGCTCATGAATCATGACCTTGAAGTTTTGAATGTCTTCAACATTGACCATGGCCACGTGCTTCCTGAACTGAGCCTTTTCATAATCGATCTTATGCTTCAGCTCAACAATTTTCTGAGCTAGAGCTAGCTCAGGAGCAATGGCTCCGTGGAAGGCGACGTTGAGGCAAATGGGAAGCTGAAGATCATCAAAGCTGACATCTGGGCTGTCAAACCACTCATCAATAAACTTGTTTAGGATTTCCACATCAAAGAGAGGAAGATCATTGAAGATTTCTGCCTCTTGCTTGCTCTTGATCAACTGCTCAAGAGCGTCATCGCCAAGATCGTCGTCGCTGGACAGATCAATGGCGTCATTCTCGTTTCTCAAAACAGCAGCAGGGGTCAGTGCTTGACCAGTGAGTTGCATGGGTTTTTCAACTTGGCGGACTTGGAGATGCGTGAGAGATCTTCAGACTGCACACTGGCTTCAGGAGGTGCAGTGGCCAGAGGCTTCGCCCGTGAGACCTTTGGTGCAGATGAGGGCTTTGAAGCCTTTGGTACTGAAGAGGGCTTTGAAGCCTTGGGTTTTGTAACACCCTCGATGCGGCTATATCTCCCACGTGTCGAAGCACGACTTAGAGGCATAACCACATTGAAAGCAATGTCGCAAGTGAGGTAATCATCACACAACCCATGTAATACATAAGGGAAAGAGATACATAGTTGGCTTACAATCGCCACTTCACACAATACATGAATAAAGCATTACATCATCCAGATACAATCAAGGTCCGACTACGGAACAAAAATAAAAGAAGACTACCCCAAATGCTACACAGATCCCCGATCACCCCCAACTGGGCTCCACTACTGATCAACTAGAACGGAAAAACACAAAGGACAAGATCTTCATCGAGCTCCTCCTTGAGCTTGGTTGCGTCACCTGCTCGGTAACATCGGCACCTGCAAACTGGTATTGGAAGTATCTGTGAGTCACGGGCACTCAGCAATCTCGCACCCTCGCGATCAAGACTATTTAAGCTTATAGGAAGGGTAAAAGGTATGAGGTGTAGCTGCAGCAAGCGACTAGCATATATGGTGGCTAACGTACGCAAATGAGAGCGAGAAGAGAAGGCAAAGCACGGTCGATAAAAGTATGATCAAGAAGTGATCCTTGAACAACCTACGTCAAGCATAACTCCAACACCGTGTTCACTTCCCAGACTCCGCCGAGAAGAGACCATCACGATTACACACGCGGTTGATGTATTTTAATTAAGGTCAACTTTAGGTTTTCTACCGTCACACCCTGTTTTTCATGCCACAACACTTAAGCTAACAATCATGATAAAACGTGGTTTGACAAAACCTTTTGAGTGTTTTGGACCTTGCCTTGTTTGGATTTTGTTTGTTGTTTGCAAGTGCTCTAAAAATCAAATAAATCCTCCAACTCCTATACTTCATCTCCTTGCTCCAAACTCTTGAACCAATGATCATGCCATGTGTATAGATAAATATAGTATTTTCTTACAAAAATAATTTGGCCAAAAAAGTATTTTCAAAAATTAGTTTTCCAAAAACCCCTGAATTAAGATTTGTACTGCAAGTACTTAATTCAGGGCAGTAAAAATCTTTCCAAAAATATGTTTGACTCCTATTAGATATAGGATACCCAGAAACCACAAAAATATAATTTTAAAAGTTATTTTCCTATTTTATTTAAAAGCTTTTTCTTAAGGCCAGAAATGGTCTTTAATAGGGAAAAATTATTTTATTGTTTCAAAAATATTTGAAAAATATCAGGGAAACTCAATGGACATATATTGTCCATATATAAGAGTTTCAACAGATGGTCATGCTCAAAATATTGGTCAAATCCCTCAAAAACCATTTCTGCCCATTTCAAGGATTTGAAATATGTCTACAGGAAATATTCCCCAGCAATTCCAAGAAAATTCTAGCATGTCACATATGACATGTTTGATGATCTTGCCAAGTATCATGTCATGGAGAATAGTATAACCCCATGAAATCTCCTCAAAACCATTTCTGTCCATTTTGAAGTTTGAGCAACTTTACATTGCCAAACATGTCCAAAAGTTCTCAAACCGTGTGAACATGCTCAAATGGTCTAATTATTCATCTAGACCAAATGGCACAAGTTGGAGAGAATGTTATCTTGCTCAAAGTGCCCCAAAACCCTTCCTGTTCAGAACCAAATTTGAACAACTCTACATTGGCAACTTTGTCCTTTTAATCTCAATTTTTGTGGACATGTTCATAACCTCAAATGATGACACTACACCAAGTGGTGCATCAAGGAGAATAGATTTGCATGACTAAATCTTGGTAAAGCCATTTCTGTTGATTTCTAGGGTTTCCAAAAGTTACATTGGCTACTTTGCCCAAATGAGCTAAAACTTGGTGGAACATCCTACTTCTATGTGCCATTCCATCCTGTTAATTCTCATGGCAAGTGGAATTAATTTGCTTGCCCAAACCAACAACAAACACCTTCTGCCATTTTACTAAAACCCCTGTTTTGACCACTTCCACTCTTCTCCATGGCCTCAACTTTTTACCACAGCCCCTCCTAGTCCCCTTGCACCTCCAGTAGCAATGGCAAATCCATAGCTCAATTATTGGAGGGGTAAAACCCCACTTTCTCTCTCTGGACAGCCCCTTTCCCTCTCTCCCTCAACCTCTGTCCTCTCCTATTGGCTGTCCAGGGCATCCAAGGCCCTCTCTCCTTTGTTTACTCCTCCCTAAACAACCTAGACACAAGTGACCGCACCCTACAAGCCAAAGGCATGCCCTGGCATGCAATTGGCGTGCTCCAGAGCGCGCTACAGTGCACACCCGCACTGTAGTCATCCCCAATCCGCAGCGTCTGGCCACCTCGGGCCTGGCCCTTGCGCTAGTTGAGGTGCCTCGACGTCCTCATCATGCCACGCCTTTGTCCCCCTCCTCCTTCTCCCTCCTTCTGCCCTTGCTTGCACGCGCACTGGCCGCCTGAGAGCTCCAATGAGCGGCCTCACACGCGCGGTGCCCCTGGCCCTCCTCCTGCTCTCTTCCTTCACCCGCTCACTCTGGACCAACCCCACGAACACCCCAGACACACTCAAACAGGCCCCCGTGACCCGTGGCGACGGCAACGAGCTCGCCGGCGCACAAGTCCACGGTGGACCATCGCGCGGCTATATAAGCCCGCCCCGGGCCGCTCCGGTGGCATTCGCCTCCTCCTCACACCCCCAAGAACATGCCCGCACCACCCAAACGTCCTCAAGGGGCTTCTGTGCTCGAGATCGACCGGAGCTCCGCCGTCTCGGGTCGCCGTCGATCCAGAGGTACGGGCCCTCTCCGTCCCCACTCTCGCTCGATCTGGAGCGGAGGAGCCCACTGATCATTTCCCCTCCCCCTTCCGCATCGGTTGTAGGCTTAATGGAGCAGTCTGTCCACCTCCCGAAGCTCCTCCGCCGTGCCTCCTCGTCGCCGGCGAACCAGGCCACCCCGGCGACCAACTCCGGCACCACCCGAACGGCGACACGACGAGGACTCCAACGGTGCCATCAGCTTACCCTGCCGTGCCCGGAAACGTCGCAGGTGAGCACACCGACCCTCTGGTCGGGAGGTCAGAGATGACAGGCGGGCCCTGCCTGTCATCCTCACCTCTCTCTCGCCCCCTCTCTCTCCCACTAGCAGCTGGGCCCCGCCCGTCAGGTTCAAACCCGGCACACGCGCGCGCCGGCTCGGCTGGGCCGCGTCGCTGGCTGGGCCGCTGCCCTGTGGCTGTTCTGGCCCAGCAGGCACAGAGCCCCTTTCCCTTTTCTTTTCTAAACAATTTGTAAAATCCATACATAGTTCAAATTAACTCCAAATTGGATGATTCAAATTTCTAGTAGTTCCTACAATCATGCCCTATCACATGGTGCTTTTTGGACATTTTTCTAGCACATTAACCTTCACACATATTAGATAAATCCTATTTTCTTATTTATGTGCTGAACTTTAGAAAATCACAGAGAGCCCATTTTTGATCCAAATTCCATGATTCAAAATCCTAGGTGTCTATAAGTTCAAAACTTAGTTTTTGAACATTTTTACTAATACTTTCTGTATCACCTCAAATAACGGTCTATTTCTTCATATTTGTCAACTTTGCAAATTCATAGGAAAATCATTTGAACTCCAAGTCCAGTGAAACCAACTCCTAGATGCTTCTAAAATCATGTTTTGTTAAATGGGTGCCTTTGCTCATTTTTCAAAAATATGTTTCTCTACACTTCTTGCAAATCCATAAACCCCTTGATTCCATCATATCAAAATGTTTATAAATATCCATTGATCCAATTCCAATGAAATCACTTTGGTCATTCCTCACATGACCAGAGGTATCCTAGAAAAGTCAAATCAATATTTTTGGAGCACTTTTATTTCTGCCTTGTTGTGCTGCTTATTATGGTTGCTTTCAACGATAGTTGACGAAGTAGACGAAATGCTTGGAGTTGGACCAGAGCTATTTGAAGACCTCGAAGACTTTGTTAAAACAGGCAAGCAGCCCTTTGACCTTGATGAACCATTTTTCATCATAATAGCATTTTCGTTGTTTCATCGAGTGCATGAGATATATCTTGAATGGCAACCTTGCTAGGCTTGCCTCCGTTGCATACTCCATTGATACTTGCCTTGTTCATGACTCTACCCTTGCTTAGAGTTGTGTTGGTGGGTTGTAGAAATATGCTATAGTAGATGGCTATGCAAAGTGGGTTAGGGTTATGCATGGAAAGAAACAAGTGTGGGTTGACATACTTGCAAACAGCCCAGTGGGCGCCACTAATGCCCCTGGGAGATGATGATGAACTAGGTCACTACTTGGTGGAGAGGTAGTGTTCGAGGCTCGATAAAAGTGTTGTTTACAGAGACGGATTAGATTTAAGATTTGTCGACTGTCCCAACCTTAGATGGGCAACCACACTACCCTTGTATTGGAAAGGGCATTATTGATTCCTAGGCCGATACTAGCTTGGAGCCCGCATTACTAGTGACGGGGGAGAGTTGGTGCTCTCTCTCCGGACGGGGTCGTGCCAGGTAGGGCGGCCAAGAACATTTTTATGGGGCACCGGACACACCGTTGGTACCCCGTGCCAGTGGTATGTGATGAACATGGGAGCGAGGCTCCACAATTTTAAGTTGTGAAATGTTGGGCACGGGGGTTACTACCAATCGAGTGGACTCTATATTAGTATCGTCTAGGAAAAGATAGTGATCGGGTGCTTACCCCGGGTACTTGAGGTACCACGGGTCGTGGATGACACGGAAGTTCCCCGGATCTTGTGGGTAAAGTGTGCAACCTCTGCAGAGTGTAAAACTATTCGAATAGCCGTGTCCACGGTCAAGGACAGTTGGGTGGTGCTGCTTAGACTACGTCCATATGTTTCTGACAAACAACACGGTTTGGTAAATTTATTGACGTGATTCGTGAGGAAGTCACGATGATCTTGAGCATGAGTTGTTCATAACTCTCTCTCGATGTTGATGTTTGTAACCTCCTGATACTTGTTGCAGACGCATTCATATTCTTTATAAATGTTGATCATACTTGCGTGAGAAAAACTAGCTTTCCGCAAAAATGCCAAAATTAGCAGTAGCGCCTTGCATAATTATTCTGTTATCACCCTTGGGTTGCTTGCGAGTACATTCAAAGTACTCATTGGCTTGCCACTGGTTATTTTATTGGCCAGGCATGAAAGAACAGGATATAATGAAGAGTACCTTGGTGGCGAACATGTGAGCTAGGACGCTTCCCAGTCAGAATGCCTGTAGGGTTAAGGCAGATGGCATGGGTCCAAGTTATCGACAAAGATTTCCGCTGCGATGTTATACTCAAGACTTGACCATAATGGTCCTACTTGTGTAATACGGTATGTATGGATGTAAGACTCTTGTTATTCAGCTTCTGTGTGTTCAGTGAGCATTGATCTCTGGGATCACTGTACACGTGCATTCGGTGATCACGACTTATGAGTCGGGGTCCCTACAGAGCTGGTATCAGAGCCATCCTGACTGTAGGAAGCCTTAGTTAGCATGGTCGTTAGTTATGGTAAAACTATTTCCAAACCTACTACTAGTTTTCAAAACTATCTATACTTCTCTTCCCTTCTCAGTTTTTCAAAAACTAAGGTATACTTTCCTTATTGATCTCTTCCCCTTCAAAACCTTTGGTCGCTAGAACCCTTATGCCTCTAACCACTGGATTCCTTGTAATCCTCATGGATAATCTAGAAGGAAGATGCCTTGCCAAACATTCACCCACATCTCCTGAACACAGGATTGGCGACATCACAACAAGACGATACCAACAGAAGATACATCCTCGAGGAATGAGGACCTGAAGACCCAGGAGATGGTGACACCCTTGACACTGCCCCAAGATGATGCAACCTTAGCCTATGATGATCAGGGCATAGAATATGCACGATCATGATATGCATCGCTAATAGAGCAACCATGTGCTTACCGATGTTGTATCGGCAACCACCGGTGGATGAGAACCTCGCCATTTGGTCCGCCTCACTATAGTGAGCAGGAAAACGGTTCTCTTCATCCCCCGCTCTTGGTGTCGATGTTGTCATCAACGTAACCGACATGTTGGACCTCTACTATGCCTTGTTAATGTCATTGCATAAAGGATTACCTACCTGTTACCATCGACGCCTTAGAAGACAAAACGGGATCGTCAGGAATAAGAAGACAACAGAAGACCGAGTCAATACCTGCTACGAGGAGCCACCTTCACCCCATCACTTCAACATGCAAGAAGTTGTTGAAGAATCTTCAGGCTCAACCTGGATCGTTTCATCGAACAACTACAAGAGACGTAGCAACACCTGAGGAAAACTCAGAAGACTGGACGAGGCTCAAGGCACGATTACTGAGTCTGAGAACCCCTAGGGTAGGATGAGTCGTGTACCCCCTATGCATAGTCGAGTTCGTATGATGGTTCGAATAGAACCATGATCGTGTCTTGCTTGTTTTTATTTGTTTGTGTTTTGATATAGGTCGCACTTTTTCCCTAGGCAACAAGTATGCGACTATATCACCTTCCTTACCTTGTTTCTTTTGTTTAGCCCTTTTTGCCACCCGTTGTTTGCACCTGCACTATAGAACCCCCCTTTAGGCATTCCCCTACTCTATGCTACTTTTCCCTCTCATCTCTCTCCTCAACTGAAGACCAGCAAGACAAGCTACACCAAGGATTCTACCTCGGCAACCAACTAGCAATGAAGACTTCTGCTACAATCTCCATGACCAAGTGCAACCTCGTAGAGTCATGTTTAACCCCCTCAAGATTAGAAACCCATTCCTAGACCCTTCGAGACTTCACGAGATACCCCAGCTCGAGTCCTTAACCATGTGTTTAACCCATAGAATTGCAAGAGAACCAGTTAAGCCTCCGTAACCTTGCTTATCACTGGGCTCATTATGGAACTAGTGGACATAGTGAACGGGCACATTATCATCCTAAAATAGCACCAGAACTGACGATGCCATAGGAAAGACCAAATTGAGGATATAGGACAATTGGCATCTCTGAAACTGTGCTCAAGGATGGGATGATAAACATTCACTCACACACTAGAATTCTTGAAACCCTTAAGCCCTACTAAGCCACAACATGGTCGGATCCTGACCTTGGGCTTTGGCTCTAGATCAATAAAGACCTTGGCCAATACTCAACCGTGACCACCACCAATGCCTCAGCCCACTTTACGTACCCCATAGACTTCATGGAGTGCTTGGACAAGTTAGTTTTCATCTTTCTTTGATGACATACTTGTCTACCTGAAGACGGAAGAAGAATCATTGAGCTGGTCAAGGAACATCTGAAGATCGTCATGTCTAGGAGGAAGAACTACACCAACCACCATCTTCAAGAAGTATACCTTCGCATCAAAGACCAGGCATATCTGCAAACCACTTCTCTCAAAGGAACCAAGCATTTCCATGTCAAAGGGAAGCTCACACCAAGATTTATCGGCCCTCTCCAAGATCACCGCAAGACGAAGAATAGACGGCTACCAGCTAGAGTTATCACCTGAGTCACCCACTGTGCACAACGTTTTTCCACACGACACCACTTCGGAAACGTTTCCAACTTCCTAACTAGCCCAGTCTCTACGAGGACATCGACCATGAGCCATCGACCTCCAGCCCAATATGACCTATGCGAGAGACCCCAATTGCAATCTGGATCAAGTAGGACGACAAACACGAAGCCATGCCATCGAGTACTTCAAGGTTCAATGGAGCACCAAACGGAAGCAGAAGCAGTATGAGGACGTGAAGACTACCCCAAATCCATGTTTCCGTATACCTTTCCACGCCTAGTCTAGGAATCTCGGGGACGGGATTCTTGTAAGGGGGGTAGGTCTGTCACACCCTGATTTTCATGCCACAACACTTAAGCTAACAATCATGATAAAATGTGGTTTGACAAAAACTTTTGAGTGTTTTGGACCTTGCCTTGTTTGGATTTTGTCTGTTGTTTGCAAGTGCTCTAAAAATCAAATAAATCCTCCAACTCCTATACTTCATCTCCTTGCTCCAAACTCTTGACCCAATGATCATGCCATGTGTATAGAGCAATATAGTATTTTCTTACAAAAATAATTTGGCCAAAAAGTATTTTCAAAAATTAGTTTTCCAAAAACCCCTGAATTAAGATTTGTACTGCAAGTACTTAATTCAGGGCAGTAAAAATCTTTCCAAAAATATGTTTGACTCCTATTAGATATAGGATACCCAGAAACCACAAAAATATAATTTTAAAAGTTATTTTCCTATTTTATTTAAAAGCTTTTTCTTAAGGCCAGAAATGGTCTTTAATAGGGAGAAATTATTTTATTGTTTCAAAAATATTTGAAAAAAATCAGGGGAACTCAATGGACATATATTGTCCATATATAAGAGTTTCAACACATGGTCATGTTCAAAATATTGGTCAAATCCCTCAAAAACCATTTCTGCCCATTTCAAGGATTTGGAATATTTCTACAGGAAATATTCCCCAGCAATTCCAAGAAAATTCTAGCATGTCACAGATGACATGTTTGATGATCTTGCCAAGTATCATGTCATGGAGAATAGTATAACCCCATGAAATCTCCTCAAAACCATTTCTGTCCATTTTGAAGTTTGAGCAACTTTACATTGCCAAACATGTCCAAATGTTCTCAAACCTTGTGAACATGCTAAAATGGTCTAATTCTTCATCTAGACCAAATGGCACAAGTTGGGGAGAATGCTATCTTGCTCAAAGTGCCCCAAAACCCTTCCTATTCAGAACCAAATTTGAAGAACTCTACATTGGCAACTTTCTCCTTTTGATCTTAACTTTTGTGGACATGTTCATAACCTCAAATGATGACACTACACCAAGTGGTGCATCAAGGAGAATAGATTTGCATGACTAAATCTTGGTAAAGCCATTTCTATTGATTTCTAGGGTTTACCAAAGTTACATTGGCTACTTTGTCCAAATGAGCTAAAACTTGGTGGAACATCCTACTTCTATGTGCCAATCCATCCTGTTAATTCTCATGGCAAGTGGAACTAATTTTCTTGCCCAAACCAACAACAAACACCTTCTGCCATTTTACTAAAACCCCTGTTTTGACCACTTCCACTCTTCTCCATGGCCTCAACTTTTTACCACAGCCCCTCCTAGTCCCCTTGCACCTCAAGTAGCAATGGCAAATCCATAGCTCAATTATTGGAGGGGTAAAACCCCACTTTCTCTCTCTGGACAGCCCCTTTCCCTCTCTCCCTCAACCTCTGTCCTCTCCTACTGGCTGTCCAGGGCATCCAAGGCCCTCTCTCCTTTGTTTACTCCTCCCTAAACAACCTAGACACAAGTGACCGCACCCTACAAGCCAAAGGCATGCCCTGGCATGCAATTGGCGTGCTACAGAGCGCGCTACAGTGCACACCCGCACTGTAGTCATCCCCAATCCGCAGCGTCTGGCCACCTCGGGCCTGGCCCTTGCGCTAGTTGAGGTGCCTCGACGTCCTCATCATGCCACGCCTTTGTCCCCCTCCTCCTTCTCCCTCCTTCTGCCCTTGCTTGCACGCGCGCCGGCCGCCCGAGAGCTCCAATGAGCGGCCTCACACGCGCGGTGCCCCTGGCCCTCCTCCTGCTCTCTTCCTTCACCCGCTCACTCTGGACCAACCCCACGAACACCCCAGACACAGTCAAACAGGCCCCCGTGACCCGTGGCGACGGCAACGAGCTCGCCGGCACACAAGTCCACGGTGGACCATTGCGCGGCTATATAAGCCCGCCCCGGGCCGCTCCGGTGGCATTCGCCTCCTCCTCACACCCCCAAGAACATGCCCGCACCACCCAAACGTCCTCAAGGGGCTTCTGTGATCGGGATCGACCGGAGCTCCGCCGCCTCGGGTCGCCGTCGATCCAGAGCTACGGGCCCTCTCCGTCCCCACTCTCTCTCGATCTGGAGCCGAGGAGCCCACTGATCATTTCCCCTCCCCCTTCCGCATCGGTTGTAGGCTGAATGGAGCAGTCTGTCCACCTCCCGAAGCTCCTCCGCCGTGCCTCCTCGTCGCCGGCAAACCAGGCCACCCCGGCGACCAACTCCGGCACCACCCGAACGGCGACACGACGAGGAGTCCAACGGTGCCATCAGCTTACCCTGCCGTGCCCGGAAACGTCATCGGTGAGCACGCCGACCCTCTGGTCGCGAGGTCAGAGATGAAAGGCGGGCCCCACCTATCATCCTCACCTCTCTCTCGCCCCCTCTCTCCCACTGGCAACTGGGTCCCGCCCGTCAGGTTCAAACCTGGCGCGCACGTGCGTCGGCTCGGCTGGGCCGCGTCGCTGGCTGGGCCGCTGCCCTGCGGCTGTTCTGGCCTAGCAGGCACCGAGCCCTTTTCCCTTTTCTTTTTTGAACAATTTATAGAATCCATACATAGTTCAAATTAACTCCAAACTGGATGATTCAAATTTCTAGTAGTTCCTCAAAAATCATGCCCTATCACATGGTGCTTTTTGCACATTTTTCTAGCACATTTCCCTTCACACATATTAAATAAATCCTATTTTCTTATTTCTGTGCTGAACTTTAGAAAATCACAGAGAGCCCATTTTTGATCCAAATTACATGATTCAAAATCCTAGGTGTCTATAAGTTCAAAACTTAGTTTTTGAACATTTTTACTAATACTTTCTGTATCACCTCAAATAACGGTCTATTTCTTCATATTTGTCAACTTTGCAAATTCATAGGAAAATCATTTGAACTCCAAGTCCATTGAAACCAACTCCTAGATGCTTCTAAAATCATGTTTTGTTAAATGGGTGCCTTTGCTCATTTTTCAAAAATATGTTTCTCTACACTTCTTGCAAATCCATAAACCCCTTGATTCCATCATATCAAAATGTTTAGAAATATCCATTGATCCAATTCCAATGAAATCACTTTGGTCATTCCTCACATGACCAGAGGTATCCTAGAAAAGTCAAATCAATATTTTTGGAGCACTTTTATTTCTGCCTTGTTGTGTTGCTTATTATGGTTGCTTTCAACGATAGTTAACGAAGTAGACGAAATGCTTGGAGTTGGACCAGAGCTATTTGAAGACCTCGAAGACTTTGTTAAAACAGGCAAGCAGCCCTTTGACCATGATGAACCATTTTTCATCATAATAGCATTTTCGTTGTTTCATCGAGTGCATGAGATATATCTTGAATGGCAACCTTGCTAGGCTTGCCTCCGTTGCATACTCCATTGATACTTGCATTGTTCATGACTCTACCCTTGCTTAGAGTTGTGTTCGTGGGTTGTAGAAATATGCTATAGTAGATGGCTACGCAAAGTGGGTCAGGGTTATGCATGGAAAGAAACAAGTGTGGGTTGACATACTTGCAAACAGCCCAGTGGGTGCCACTAATGCCCCTGGGAGATGATGATGAACTAGGTCACTACTTGGTGGAGAGGTAGTGTACCGAGGCTCGATAAAAGTGTTGTTTACAGAGACAGATTAGATTTAAGATTTGTCGACTGTCCCAACCTTACATGCGCAACCACTCTACCCTTGTATGGGAAAGGGCATTATTGATTCCTAGGCCGATACTATCTTGGAGCCCGTATTACTAGTGACGGGGGAGAGTTGGTGCTCTCTCTCGGGACGGGGTCGTGCCAGGTAGGGCAGCCAAGAACATTTTTATGGGGCACCGGACACACCATTGGTACCCCGTGCCAGTGGTATGTGATGAACATGGGAGCGAGGCTCCACAATTTTAAGTTGTGAAATGTTGGGCACGGGGGTTACTACCAATCGAGTGGACTCTATGTTAGTATCGTCTAGGGAAAGATAGTGATCGGGTGCTTACCCCGGGTACTTGAGGTACCGTGGGTCGTGGATGACATGGAAGTTCCCTGGATCTTGTGGGTAAAGTGTGCAACCTCTGCAGAGTGTAAAACTATTCGAATAGCCGAGTCCATGGTCAAGGACAGTTGGGTGGTGCTGCTTAGACTACGTCCATATGTTTCTGACAAACAACACGGTTTGGTAAATCTATTGACGTGATTTGTGAGGAAGTCACAATGAGCTTGAGCATGAGTTGTTCATAACTCTCTCTCGATGTTAATGTCTGTAACCTCCTGATACTTGTTGCAGACGCATTCATATTCTTGATAAATGTTGATCATACTTGCATGAGAAAAACTAGCTTTCTGCAAAAATGCCAAAATTAGCAGTAGCGCCTTGCATAATTATTCTGTTATCACCCTTAGGTTGCTTGCGAGTACATTCAAAGTACTCATTATCTTGCCACTGGTTATTTTATTGGCCAGGCATGAAAGAACAGGATATAATGAAGAGTACCTTGGTGGCAAACATGCGAGCTAGGACGCTTCCCAGTCAGAATGCCTGTAGGGTTAAGGCAGATGGCATGGGTCCAAGTTATCGACGAAGATTTCCGCTGTGATGTTATACTCAAGACTTGACCATAATGGTCCTACTTGTGTAATACGGTATGTATGGATGTAAGACTCTTGTTATTCAGCTTCTGTGTGTTCAGTGAGCATTGATATCTGGGATCACTGTACACGTGCATTCGGTGATCACGACTTATAAGTCGGGGTCCTCACATCTACAACCGGACGTTAACAAATTCCCATCTGCCCATAACCGCGGGCATGGCTTTCAAAAGTTCAAATCCCTATAGGGGTGTCCCAACTTAGCCCATCACAAGCTCTCACGGTCAACGAAGGATAAACCTTCTCCCGAGACATTCCGATCATACTCGGCATCCCGGTTCTACAAGACACTTCGACAAAGATAAAACAAATCCAGCAACACCGCCTGAATGTGTCAACAAATCCCGATAGGAGCTGCACATATCTTGTTCTCAGGGCACACTCAGATGAGACTAGCTACGAGTAAAACCAAACCTCAAGTTGCCTCAAGGTGGCCCCGCAGGAAGCTTAGTCGGACCAATACTCAGAGGAGCACTGGCCCAGGGGGGGTTAAAATAAGATGACCCTTGAGTCCACAAAACCCAAGGGAAAAAGACGCTAGGTGGCGAATGGTAAAACCAATGTTGGGCATTGCTGGAGGAGTTTTATTCAAGGCGAACTGTTAAGGGGTTCCCATAATAGCCCAACCATGTAAGGAACGCAAAATCCGGGAACATAACACCGATATGACGGAAACTAGGGCGGCAAGAGTGGAACAAAACACCAAGCATAAGGCCGAGCCTTCCACCCTTTACCAAGTATATAGATGCATTAATTAAATAAGAGATATTGTGATATCCCAACAAGTAACCATGTTCCAACAAGGAACAACATCTCCATGTTCCAACAAGGAACAAACTTCAATCTTCACCTGCAACTAACAACGCTATAAGAGGGGCTGAGCAAAGCGGTAACATAGCCAAACAACGGTTTGCTTGGACAAGGTGGGTTAGAGGCTTGGCTTAACAATATGGGAGGCATGATAGGCAAGTGGTAGGTATGGCAGCATAGGCATAGCAAAAGAGCGAGCAACTAGCAAGCAAAGATAGAAGTGATTTCGAGGGTATGGTCATCTTGCCTGAAATCCCACAAGGAAGAAGAACGAGTCCATGAAGAAGACAAACGGATGTAGTCAAACGGATCCTCACAAACACGACGTTATCGGAACCAACCCGAAGAAGGAATCACTGGAAACAAGCACACAACATAGTAAACAACCAACACATGAACATGGCATGATGCACAACCAAGTATGATGCATGTCCGGTTTAATGAAGCATGGCATGGCAAAGTGCAACAAACAACACTACAAATTAAGTGGAGCTCAATATGCAACGGAGTTGCATATTGAAGAAAACACCACATGACTTATTTAGTTCTCTCTCGTTTACGTACCCAACAAGATTAAATGTTGATTAATATGGCAAGAGGGTGAAGCATAATAAAACTATCTAATCTAGTCAAGTTTAAATGAGGCCGGAACAACAAAACAACAAGTCCAGAAACTCCTCATATGCAGATATTAGGTTTGTTACTGTTCTGCCCTAAACATAATTTTGGAGTTGTTAAACATGCTATGTGAGTGCATCATGTTAAACTAGGCATTTTTCTACCCCATTTACATATAAAGTTTATTAGAAACCGAGTTACGATTATTTAGTTATGAATAAAACCATTTTAACAAGTTATTTGAGAAAATTAAAACAAACATCATTTTAAACATTTTAAACATGCATGAAAGTTGCATATTATTAAACTAGATGAAATTCTAAGCAAGTTTCATATTAAGTTTGTTTTAATCCGATGCATGGTTGGAGAGTTATAAAATGCATGATGTATGAGGGCTAAACTGTAAAACTGACAATTCTCTGGATAATTTGGAAAAATTGTCCTGGCAGGAAAAAAACAAACAGGCTGAAACTAGCAAGCCCAATGGAACAGGGGATCTGGAGGGCTTCTCACCCATGGGCTCGGCCCAGTAGGAAGTAGAGGAGGCCGGATGGGGCAGCGGTTGGCCCGGACCGCGTGAGGCCCACGCGGCACTGGATCTGGACCTTGAGCGCGGGTCAACGCGCGTCGTCTCCTCGCTCGCTCGACCTGGAGCAGGGAACTGAGGCTGACGACACCGGCAAACTCCGGCGATGAGGGAGGGCACTGGGAGGCAACTTGGGATAGAGTCGACGCGGGAATAGATGGATCCGGTCCCGCGCGACCGAATCCGGGCGATGCAGCGGTGGACGGAACTCCGGCGATAGATGAGTAGGATCCGAGGCGGCGGCGGTCATGGCTTCGAGCTCCCGGGTTCCTGCAGGAGAGAGGGAGATGGTGAACTGGCGAGGGCGACACGAAAGGGAAGGAGAGGGGGCATCGAGGCAGGCCTGCACGTGGAGTCCGGCGAGTCGGCAGAGTCAGACATGGTCGCCGGCGAGGCGCAAAGTCCGGCGAGCGGCAGTGGAGCAAACAGGGACGAGTGGGATGAACGGGGTCGAGGAACGGGTGCTAGGGACGGGCGGCAGCGAGGCGCGGGCGCCTCGGGCCCAGATCGGCCCGGGGCGGGCCTCGGATGGGCCTGGCAGGGCCACGGCAAAGTGGGGCGCGGGAGGGACGCGTGGCGCCTTCCCGTTGGCTGCGGGCGTCCTGCGTGGTGGCGGCTGGCCACCAGGATGATGCCAAGTGGCAGGGACGAGGTGGCCGGCGGCGGAAATAGAGGAGAGGAGGTGGGAGGCGGCTGGCTGATGATTGGGGCGGGGATTACGAGGAGGAGGAAGGAGAAGGCCCAAAATGGCATGGAGGGGGTCTATATAAGGTAAGGGGGCTAGGGTTAGGGGGTTTGAGGCCGTTTCGGAGCTGTTCGATCTCGATCGGACGACCCGGAGCGGAGGGGGTTAGATAGGTGGGCTAGTGGACTATGCTAGAGAGAGATGGGCTGAGAAGAGAGGAGAGAGGGGCCCGGCAACAGTTTTCGGAGACCGAAAACGTCCGACGTTAGACCGACTATATTGCCGTTATAGTTAACGGTTGGGCTATCAAACGAGCTCCGAATGCGATGAAACTTGGCAGGCGACCTACTAACAACATAACAACACCACATGCCAACTTTCATCCCATTCCGAGAACATTTTCCGGCCACATATAAAATAATATTTTGGACATGCCGCGGGCGCGTGCAAGTGTGTCTGGGCTCAGAACGGACAACGGAAGGAACTGGGAGAACCCTGGCTAATGCAAGTTTTGAAAACATGATGATGCAATGCACATGATGAAATGACAAGATGCAACACGCAAGCGAAAGACAAAGCAACAACAGCGAATAACTGGAAGACACCTGACACATCGGTCTCGGGGCGTCATAGGTTTCATTTGCTTCACAGGCTTCGGTGGTGCAGACGCTTCATCATAATCAGCGTCGTCTGCAGGTTGATCCACGTCTGCCCCTTGAACCATTATGTGAGTGATGAGACCTTCTAAGTTGTAGAAGGGCCCAACAAGATTGGGTTCAGCTTCTCGTGTGATGTCGGCACGTGGCGCAGAGGAGCCTGGGTTGAAGTCTAATCCCAAAGATTTCTTGTTTTCCTTTGCCGAGTTCTTTGCAAACTGATAGTTGCGCTTGAAGAGATTATCTTCTCGACACCATAACAGAGAGGATGGGTCGGCATTTGCAGGATGAGGTCCACGAATCATGCAGGGGTAGAAGCCGTGAGCAATAGCTTCGGACTTCGACTTGGGCTGAAGACCTTTGTATATTATATCTCCCCAGGGGCCCTTGATGGCACTCTTGTCAGCATATTCGTCGGTGATGAATCTGTACTTGAACCATTCCTCTGCCCAATGTCTTCGAATCCATTGGATTCGGTTCTTGCGTTCTCCATAGGTCTCTTCTGGATCTGACTTGTATAGCTCATAGAGATCTGGTGGCAGGTCCTTAGCAGTGTTTCCACGGCGCTGTCTGCCGCCCTTCCTGACTGATTTTTATGTTGCCATGAAGTTTAGACTGAAAGGCTTCAACACTGTCAAAGTCTTCCATCTACTGGTCAGACAAGAACTGGCTTCAGGAGAATTTATATGATGTTGTAAGAACTCTGCAAATGAATGCAGACTATGAGAACCAAGGGATTCTCCCACGGACATGTACCTGTGACAGCATTAAAGGTGCGAGGGAAGGGGAAGAGGTCATATGCATTCTCAGAAGATTTTTGAAGATAAATCAGTTTAGAAGACATTGACCTCATAGTGCGAAGACATTCACTCATATGTGGAGAGTTGGTTCCAGATTTGTACGAATCCACGAATAAGTACAAGTGAGGAATCTAACTACTTTGTGAAGCATAAGTGAACATACTAGGCACGCTATGAGATGCAGCATGAGATAGATCCAACTTGTGGGAACAGAAACCACTTGTGGTTGTAAAGGATGAATCTATTGGATCAAAAAGACTATAAAAGAGGTTTTATTTACCACACGAGGAACTGCTAGACGAAGTGGGAGAGGAGGCCGAGCAGTTCGATCTTCCGTGCCCTAACTTGGCAATGGAGGACACCTACGACGACGGCGGAGAAGACGATGTCCGCGGTCGGCATGAGGACGACGTCGGTGAGGTCACGGCAGCTAAGCGCTTCGTCGTCGGTGTCGTCGAGGGCTAGCGGTGGCGCTAGGGTTTGTGCGAGAGTTGAAGAAGAGATAATGACTAGGGTGAGGCGTGTATTTATAGAGACAGGGACGTCACATCATTATTACGCAGGTGCCCCTAGCGGTTCACATCTGAAGGACACGTGGCGATCATGCAACACATTGGAGGTTGTTCCACGTTCCCACGCATGCCTGGATTGTCGGGTGGTCGGTCCCACTTCTCCGGGTTTCAGGCAAAAGGATATAGCATTTAAAAACGGATTTAATGTTTGTCTCTGTATCTCCTACTGACAAGGACACAGCGAAGACATTCGACAGTTTCAATAGAATGCATATGATTTGGATAGATAGACTTGAGACAGGAGCATAGAAAGGTCAGGGTCCGATCACATTCACTTAGTTCAAAAGATTCAATGTGAAGACATAGCTATAAGTGAATGCTGTAGAGGACAGAAACTAAATCAGTACATTGAGGATAAACATGAGGCTATGTTAATATTGAAGACAAACAAAATGCAAAGACTTTGCAAATGTAACGCCATGAGAAAAACACTTCTAAGGGAAGAATTTGGTGGTGGTGTTACCCACCGTATAGGAAGTATTAGACCCAGACACGGCGCACAATTATCGTGGCGCTCCAAAGTCAAATTCCACGTTAATGTATTCACACTCAGAATGTGAGTCTTCATTGATTGAAGACACACTTTACTTCGTGTGTTGCACATCTAAGTCATCAACATGCATAAGTGTCAGGATGTGTGCCTGATCACAGGAAATTTGAGGATTCCAAGATATTTAGCTCACACCGTAACTTGCAAAACCTTTTCTCATCCAAGGGCTTTATGAAGATATCTGCCAATTGCTCTTCAGTGTTGAAGTGTATGATATCAATATCTTCCTTCATGACATGATCTCTGAGAAAGTGATGACGAATTTCAATGTGCTTTGTCTTCGAGTGCTGAACTGGGTTGTTAGCAACCTTGATGGCGCTTTCGTTGTCGCAGTAGAGTGGCACTTGCTTCAGATGAATGCCATAGTATTTGAGTGTTTACTTCATCCATAGAAGCTGAGCGCAGCAAGATCCAGCAGCAATATATTCAGATTCAGCAGTGGAGAGAGATACATAGTTCTGCTTCTTTGAAGACCAACATACAAGTGATCATCCCAGAAAGTGACATGTGCCTAATGTAGACATGCGATCCACCTTGTCACCAGCATAATCAGCATGCGAGAATCCAACTAGATCAAACTCTGAGCCCTTTGGATACCATAATCCTAGTGTTGGGGTGTGAGCCAGATATCGAAGAATTCGCTTCACAGCTAAGTGATGTGATTCCTTTCGTGCCGCTTGGAATCAGGCACACATGCAAACACTAAGCATGATATCTGGCCCAGATACACATAAATAAAGCAAAGAACCAATCATGGAGCGGTATACCTTTTGATCAAACTCTTTACCATTGTTGTCGGGACCAAGATGGTGTTTAGCTAGCATTGGCGTCATGTAACCTTTGCAGTCTTGCATTCCAAACTTCTTCAGGCAATCTTTGAGGTATTTCTCTTGAGATATGAAGATGTCGTTGCGTTGCTGTCGTATTTGAAGACCAAGGAAGAACTTCAACTCTCCCATCATGGACATCTGATATTGCTCTTGCATCATGTATCCAAACTCATCACTGTATTTCTGATTAGTTCAGCCGAAGATAATGTCATCCACATATATTTGGCACACAAATAGTTCACCATCATATGTATTCGTGAAGAGTGTGGGATCTAGGGAACCAGGTTTGAAGCCTTTGCTCTTCAGGAAGTCTTTGAGTGTATCATACCAAGCACGAGGGGCTTGTTTGAGGCCATACAGTGCCTTGTTGAGCTTATACACCATGTCAGGATGTTTTGAATCTTCAAAGCCAGGCGGTTGTGCAACATACACTTCTTCTTCAATCTTGCCATTGAGAAAAGCACTCTTCACATCCATTTGATACAGAAGGATGTTATGATGATTTGCATAGGCTAGCAGTATGCGTATAGCTTCAAGCCTAGCCACGTGAGCAAATGTTTCATCGAAGTCAATTCCTTCAACTTGAGTGTATCCTTGAGCAACGAGACGAGCTTTGTTTCTGACAACTTGACCATGCTCATCTTGCTTGTTGCGATATATCCATTTAGTGCCTATGATATTGTGCTTACGAGGATCAGGACGCTTGACTAGTTCCCATACATTATTCAGCTCAAATTTTTGAAGCTCTCCTTGCATAGCTTGAATCCATTCAGGTTCCATGAAGGCTTCATCAACTTTCTTGGGTTCAGATATTGAGACGAATGCAAAGTGCCCACATAAATTTGCTAGTTGTGTTGCCCTTGAATGAGTGAGTGGACCAGGTGCATTGATGCTGTCAATTATTCTCTCAATCTATACTTTATTTGCAACACGAGGATGAACAAGACGAAGATTTTGCTCTTGCTAATCATTGTCGTCGTTAGAAGGATTGTCTTCAGGCTGAGTATTGTCTTCAGGTTGATCAGGTGTAGAGATGATGAGTTCCTCTTTGGGTTGTGCTTCAGACGGTATGATCTCTCCAGTTCCCATAAGCTTGATGGATTCACTGGATGGAACTTCATCTAGCACATTTGGCAGGTGCTCTCTTTGCGAGCCGTTAGTCTCATCGAACCGCACATCCATAGTTTCAACCACTTTATAGTGAAAGAGGTTGAAGACTCTGTAGGAGTACGAATCCTTTCTGTATCTAAGCATAAAACCTTCATGTGCTTTCGGTGCAAATTTTGAAGTGTGATATGGATCCTTGATCCAACACCTGGCACCAAATACTCTAAAGTAACTGACATTTGGCTTCTTACCAGTGAGGAGCTCATAGGATGTTTTGTTCAGAAGCTTGTGAAGATAAACACGGTTGATGATATGGCATGCAGTGTCAATGGCTTCAGGCCAGAACTTTCTTGGATTCTTGTATTCATCGAGCATCGTCCGGGCCATCTCAATGAGTGTTCTGTTCTTGCGTTCCACGATGCCATTCTGCTGCGGCGTGTACGGAGCTGAGAACTCATGAGTGATGCCCAAAGTATCAAGATAAGTGTCGAGGCCGGTGTTCTTGAATTCAGTGCCATTGTCACTTCTGATGTGCTCGATCTTGACACCATAGTTGGTCATGGCTCGATTGGCGAAACGTCTAAAGACATCCTGCACTTCAGTCTTGTAGAGAATTATATGCACCCATGTATATCTTGAATAATCACCAACAATGACTAAGCCATAGAGACAAGTAGTAGTAGTAAGAGTTGAGTAGTGAGTGGGACCGAAGAGGTCCATGTGTAGCAGTTCGAAGGGTTGAGTCGTTTTCATGATTGTCTTCGAGGGATGCTTGGCCCTCGTCATCTTTCCAGCTCGCAGGCACCGCATAAGTGATCCTTCTTGAACTTGACACCCTCGATGCCTATGATATGCTTCTTCTTTGCAAGAGTGTGCAAGTTCCTCATGCCAGCATGCCCTAGCCTCCGATGCCAGAGCCAGCATTCTGAAGCTTTTGCAAGAAGACATACGGCGAGCTGTGGTCCTGCTAAGAACCGGCAATCTGAACCGGCTATACACCAGCCGTGACTATGAAGCTGGTCTGGTTAACATGATGAAAGAGAAATATGAGGTAACTTCCCTATGCTTATTTGCGTATGTACTTTAATCTGTCAACTTCTCCCAGCCCCCAAGGCCGGTTTAGAATCCCTGTTCAAACCGGGACTTGTCAATACAGACTTCAATGTTATCTGAATTTGTTGATATAGTCCCCAAGGGCCGGTTCAACTTAGCAAAGTTAAACCGAGACTTTAAGTAATTGTCATCTTTACTTGAGCAAATAGCCATTAGCCCCCAAGTGCCAAGTTGAATACTTGTATTGATCTTGGGACTTTAGAATCTATTGAAAGATTAAGATCAAATATACATTAGCCCCCAAGTGCCAAGTGCATAACTTGTTATGTGGTTGGTACTTCAATTCTTGCACTGCTTGCTGAATCATATAGCTGTCTGTATGCAGGCTGAGCTGAAGACAAAAGAAAACCAAGTCGCCGATCTCCAAGAAAATCTGAAGTCCCAACAAGCTGAAACCTCCAAAGCAAAAGAGGAATTAACCAGCGCTTTAAGCGCCATGGAACAGCTTAAGGAGGGCTTCAAGAAAGAGCGGGCGGATTGGGCCACTGAAAAATCCGCTTTAACCAAACGAGCAGAAGATGCCGATGCTGCACTTAAACCGGTGGAGGATGAACTGGCCATCATAAAGCGGCATGTGCATGCCATGACCACTGCTATCTTTGGTAAGCTGGTTTGATTTCTGGATTGATTCAGCCGTGTTATAGAGCTGCCGGTTTGTTAACCCTTTGTAATATTTCAGGGACACGCATTGGTCACTTGGGGTCAGATGTGCGGAAGAAATTGAAAGCCGCCAACACATTGATCGAGCAACTGTACACTAGTGCACAGCGGATCATCTGTATTGCATCCCACAATAATTCAGCGCCCACTTTGATTCAAGACATTCTGAAGAGACTGTTGATGCTTCCTGCCCGGGTTGAAGAGCTGAAGAAATCTGCCGCTCGAACCAGTGCTATCAATGCCTTAATCCGGGCAAAAGCTTGGGTGCCGGATTTTGATCCTGTTGAAGCGGCTCAAGGCTATCCCAGCTTGAAGGAAGATGGGTCAGAGTTTAGTGAAGTGGATCTGCGAGCAATAAACCGGGAGGTGCGTCCACTAGCTTGTCAATTGGTTGACGAAGCAGACTTGTATCATTATCAAGCCCAATATGATAACCAAAACAAGCGAGTAGCTGCACCAATTCCTGAAGCGGAAAATCTTATCCCTCCAATCCATAAGCATACTTACGCTCCCGATATTGAACCGTCGTTGCTGATCCATGAGGAAGCTGTCTTTCGAGCATTAATGGGAATCGACTGGACAACTGTTGATTTCCAGCCGCTGGGTAGAGAAGCTGAAGTTGAAGCGGCGCGAGATGACCCACAACCATCAGGCCAGGCTGGTGACCAAGCTTGAACTGGCAGCCGGTTGAAACTGCCTCTTCTTTGAAAAAACAATGATCTTATTTTGGGCACCGTGTTGCCTTGTAATAGGCTAGCAAATACTATTGATTTTGATATGCCTTCGTGCATAATTACTGCAACTTGTTCTTCCTTTGGGTGATGAACTTTCCAAAAAAATCTTGAAGTGCCACCGCGGTTGTACCGCCAGGCGGAGTATGATGTCTGCCATCGTTGGGCTTGAAGTTGGCTTGGCCAATCTTGAAGCAGAGGTTTATAAACCTACACTATTGGAGGAGATAGCAGCTCCTGTATATACATAATGCCGGTTTATCATGTAAACCGTGCCGGGTTATAATAAAACACCATGTTATTCCGTAATAGGATGTTAAAAAATCAAACTGGGCAAATAGTCTCCGGATTAAAAATGGACCGTGTTCCATCAATTGACAGTTTGAACCGGCTTAAAACTTTGTCGGTTTAAAAAACGCAACAGAAAGAAAGAAATATCTATCAAAGAAAATTGTGAAGCAAAGGCAATGATAAAACCGTTTGCAAAAAGAGGCTTTATTTGAGCCGATCAGATGGCGTTACCATGGTCGGACACGACCAAGCTCCCGATAGCTGTAGCTATGGTTCAAGTCAGCCAGGTCCCCAAATGAAACCGTGGCATTTATGCCGATCAAGAGGCGTGGCAATGGTTCGGGTTCGACCAAGCCCCCAAGTGATTCTGTGGCCTTATTCCGATCAAGAGGCGTGACTGGTTCAGACGTGACCAAGTCCCCAAGTGATCTTGGTGGCTCTCGCCTATCAAGAGGTGTTGCATTTGTTTGGACACGACCAAGCCCCCAAGTGATATAACATGATGCTTTAAAAAGCTAACTCAAGGGGTAAACCGGAGGCCACTTTAGAACAACTCCGTGTAACCACACATGATGTAAAAGAACAGATACCCCGCTTTAGCTGAGGTTCCGGTTTATTATATTTAATCATATATATACATCATCGTAATATGTACATAAGTAGAGCCAATGGCTCAGGTATAGTAAGGCCGAAGATGAGCTATGTTCCACGGCCTGTTGGTCTCCTCCTCTGATGTACGTGAGTCTTTATACTCTCGAATATCGATCAGATAGTATGACCCGTTGTGCAGATTCTTGCTGACCATGAAAGGTCCCTCCCAAGGTGGGGATAGCTTATGCATATCAGTCTGATCTTGGATGAGCCGAAGCACCAAATCTCCTTCCTGAAAGGTTTTGGTTCTGACTCGACGACTGTGATAACGAAGAAGATCCTGTTGGTAAATCGCCGAGCGGGCAGCTGCTATGTCATGTTCTTCATCCAACAGGTCCAAAGTGTCTTGCCGTGCTGTCTCGTTTTCCGCTTCAACATAAGCCGCCACACGAGGTGAGTCATGACGGATATCACTGGGAAGAACCGCCTCCGCTCCATAGACCATAAAGAACGGCGTGTATCCTGTTGATCTATTGGGCGTAGTATTGATGCTCCATAACACAGATGGTAACTCTTCTACCCAACAACCCGGTGTTCTCTGCAAAGGAACCATAAGCCGGGGCTTCATACCTCTCAAAATCTCTTGATTATCCCTTTCTGCTTGACCATTGGACTGTGGGTGTGCCACTGATGAAACGTCAAGCCGGATGTGCTCCCGTTCATAGAACTCCTTCATGGCACCTTTGGACAAATTGGTACCATTATCTGTGATGATACTGTGTGGAAAGCCAAACCAGAAAATCACTTTTTTGATGAACTGAACCGCCGTGGCCGCATCACACTTGCTAACAGGTTCTGCCTCTACCCACTTTGTAAACTTGTCAACCGCCACCAGGAGGTGAGTCTTCTTATCTTTGGACCTTTTGAAAGGCCCAACCATATCCAGCCCCCAAGTCACAAACGGCCAAGTAATTGGAATCATTCTCAATTCTTGAGCCGGCACATGAGCACGTCTTGAAAACTTTTGGCAACCATAACATCGTCTGACCAGATCCTCCGCATCAGCATGAGGAGTTAACCAATAGAAGCCATGGCGGAATGCTTTAGCCACCAAAGATTTTGAACCGGCGTGGTGACCACAATCTCCTTCGTGGATCTCACGCAAAATTTCACATCCTTCTTCAGGAGACACACAACGTTGAAGCACCCCTGATACACTATAATGATGCAACTCGCCATTGACAATAGTCATGGACTTGGACCGCCGGATTATCTGTCGGGCCAGAGTCTCATCCTCTGGTAACTCGCCCCGGTTCATGTACGCCAGGTAAGGAAGTGTCCAATCCAGAATGATATGAAGAGCTGCCACCAATTGAGCCTCCGGATCAGGAATAGCCAAATCCGCTTCACCAGGGAGCTTGACCGACGGGTTGTGCAACACATCCAGAAAAACATTAGGCGGGACCGGTTTATGCTGAGAGCCCAGCCGGCTTAAAGCGTCTGCCGCTTCATTCTTCCGTCGGTCCACGTGGTGCACTTGATAGCCTTTAAAGTGACCTACAACAATATACACCTCACGACGATATGCTGCCATGAGTGGGTCCTTGGAATCCCAAGTGCTAGATACTTGTTGAGCCACGAGGTCCGAGTCACCAAAGCACTTAAATCGACTTAGATTCATCTCCTTAGCCATCCGGAGACCATGGAGCAAGGCTTCATACTCAGCTGCATTGTTAGTACATGGGAACATTAAGCGGAGAACGTAACAAAACTTATCACCTCGTGGGGAAGTTAATATGACTCCAGCCCCCGAGCCTTCCAATTGCCTGGATCCGTCGAAATGGATGGTCCAATATGTGTGATCCGGCTTTTCTTCAGGTGCTTGCAGTTTTGTCCAATCATTGATGAAATCAACAAGTGCTTGAGACTTAACCGCCGTCCGAGGCACATACTTCAACCCGTGCGGCCCAAGCTCTATAGCCCACTTGGCAATCCGGCCAGTCGCTTCCCGGTTCTGGATGATATCCCCCAAGGGAGCAGAACTGACCATCGTAATGGGGTGCCCTTGGAAGTATTGCTTGAGCTTCCAGCTTGCCATAAAAACTCCATATACCAACTTCTGCCAATGCGGATACCTTTGCTTGGACTCAATGAGTACCCCGCTGATATAATAGACCGGACATTGAACCGGATGCTCCTTGCCTTCCTCTTTTCGTTCCACCACAATAGCCACACTGACCGCACGAGCATTAGCAACAACATATAGCAGCAACGGCTCCTTGTCTATGGGAGTGGCGAGCACAGGCGGATTGGCTAATTGCCGCTTTAAGTCCTCCAATGCTTTATCAGCAGCAGAACTCCAGACGAATTGATGCGTCTTCTTCAACATCTGAAACAAAGGGATTGCCTTCTCACCAAGGCGGCTGATAAACCGGCTTAACGCGGCAATCCGTCCTGCCAGGCGTTGAACATCATTGATACACTTCGGTTTAGCCAGGGAGGTGATGGCTGTGATCTTCTCCGGATTAGCCTCGATTCCCTTGTTGGACACCATAAAACCCAATAACTTGCCTGCCGGTACACCAAAGACACACTTGGCCGGATTGAGCATCATCTTGTAGGTCCTCAGGTTATCAAAAGTTTCCTTCAAGTCATCAACCAGAGTCTCCTTCTCTCTTGATTTAACCACAATATCATCTACGTAAGCATGTACATTGCGGCCAATATGCTTGTGAAGACAATTTTGTACACACCATTGATAAGTCGCCCGGGCACTCTTGAGCCCAAAGGGCATAGACACATAGCAGAAGGCTCCAAAGGGAGTTATGAATGCCGTCTTCTCCTGGTCCTTAACTGCCATTTTGATATGATGATAGCCAAAATATGCATCCAAAAAACTCAAACGCTCACAACCCGCCGTAGCATCAATAATTTGATCAATACGGGGGAGGGCAAAAGGATCTGCTGGACAAGCCTTATTAAGATCTGTGTAATCCACACACATGCACCAGGTGCCATTTTTCTTAAGGACCAGCACCGGATTAGCAAGCCACTCAGGGTGGAAAACCTCAATAATAAAGCCAGCTGCTAAGAGCCTAGCTACCTCTTCTCCAATCGCCTTGTGTCTTTCTTCGTTAAACCGGCGGAGGAACTGTTTCACCGGTTTGTATTTAGGATCCACATTAAGGGTGTGCCCAGCGAGTTCCCTCGGTACACCTAGCATGCCAGAGGGCTTCCATGCAAAAATGTCCCGATTCTCACGGATGAACTCGATGAGTGCGCTTTCCTATTTCGGCTCCAAGTTGGCATTGATGCTGAACTGCTTGGATGAGTCGCCAGGCACGAAGTCAACAAGCTTAGTCTCAGCTGCCGATTTGAACTTCAGGGCCGGATCATGCTCCGTAGTTGGCTTCTTTAATGGAGTCATGTCCGCCGGATCAACATTGTCCTTATAATACTTCAGCTCCTCGGCGGTACAAACCGACTCTGCGTAGGCCGCATCTCCTTCCTCGCACTCCAAAGCGATTTTATGGCTTTCGTGAACCGTTATTGTCCCCTTGTGACCCGGCATCTTGAGCTGCAAATACACATAACAGGGCCGTGCCATAAACTTGGCATAGGCCGGTCGCCCAAACAAGGCGTGATATGGACTTTGGTTTTTCACCACTTCAAACATCAATGTTTCCGACCTAGAATCATGATCATCTCCAAAGGCCACTTCCAGAGCTATCTTACCAATAGGATATGCTGACTTTCCAGGTACCACCCCGTGGAACACCATATTGGACGGTTTGAGATTTTTATCTGTTAGTCCCATACGGCGGAAGGTCTCATAGTACAAGATATTATGCTGCTCCCTCCATCCATGAGCACCTTTGTGAACTTGTAACCTCCCACCTGAGGCGCCACCACCAGAGCCAACTGACCCGGATTATCAACTGGGGAGGGTGATCCTCTCTGCTCCATATGATTGGCTGCTCAGACCAGCACAGATAACGGGGCACAGCCGGTTCAACAGAGTTGACTGCCCGCCTCTGAACCTTCCAGTCTCGCTTGTCCAAGCTAGTGGTGAAAACATGGTACTGCCCACTATTCAACTGCTTTGGGTTGCTCTGGTAACCCGACTATTGCTGCTGCTGGTTGTAGCCACCCTGGTTGTTCTGATTATTTTGATTGTTATGTCTGCCCGGATTACCATTGAATCCTGAACCAGAATTTCCTCCACCGTATCCCAGCCTGGATCCTGAGCCATCGCCGGAGCCGTGATCATACCGGAAAGCATTAGAATTCTTGAACTCCTGCATAATGAAGCAATCCTTCCAAAGGTGGTTTGCTGGCACCTCCTTCGTCCCGTGCTTTGGACAGGGCTGGTTCAATAGGTAATTTAAGCGGTCCGGGTTAGGGTTGGGCGCTCCACTGTGATTCAGCGGTTTACCCTTGCGTCGCTGACCCTTGTCCCGCGCGTTGGTATTAGCCACGAAGTCCGTGTTGCCATCCGCCTTACGCTTGCCTCCACTACCGTTACCTGCCGAGTGATGCTGCTGACCTTTGGAGTTGCTGTTCTTCTTTCCCTTTCCTATCTTGTCATCATCAGACTCGGGATCCTTGGTGCTATCAGAATCAGCATACTTTACTAAGGCAGCCATGAGGGTCCCCATGTTAGTGCAATGGTGCTTCATCCGTCCCAACTTTAGCTTTAGGGGCCCAAACCGGCAGTTGCCTTCTAGGGTTATGACTGCAGTGTCAGCGTTGATGCGGTCTGATGAATGCAACACTTGTGAGACCCGGCACACCCAATGAGTCGTCGATTCTCCTTCCTCCTGGACGCAGGCAGCCAAGTCCACTATCGACATAGGCTGTTTGCATGTATCCTTGAAATTGCTGATAAACCGGGCTCGTGATTGGGCCCATGAACTGATAGAATTGGCCGGCAAGCTTTTTAGCCAAGTACGGGACGTTCCTTCAAGCATCATGGTGAAGTATTTCGCACACGCCGCATCATCCACATCAAGCATCTCCATGGCCATCTCGTAGCTCTCCACTCATGTCTCTGGAGGTTGATCCGCCGTGTAATTCGGTACCTTGCGTGGGCCTTTGAAATCCTTGGGCAGGCGCACATTGCATAATGCGGGGACAAGGCAAGGCACCCCCAAAGAACTAGAAGTAACACCAGGATCGATCGAGATAGTTGGACGAACCGGCGTAAGCTGCCGAGCCTGATACTGTGCGGCTAACTCGGCCTCCCTACGCGCTCGGGCCTGGTCCACCACTTCCTGAGTGTTATCCGCACCACCCGCCGGGTTGTTGCCGCGGGGTGCCCCACGTCGGTCATTACTTGACACCACCGGTTCATCCATATGCCTGCTATAGCTCCGGCTTGGATGAGGGGTCGAGTGGATCCGGTCGCAGCTGTATGAGTATGCTTCCTATTGGACCAAAGCTGTCCTAAGAAGCTCCTTGACCCGTCACGTCTCTACTGCCTGCGGCGAGTCACCTTCAATTGGAATGGCCTCCAGCCATGCATCAGCGGCAACGAGATTGTCCATCAGGTTGGAGTAGTGACCCGGAGGTGTTGAAACAGCCTGAGGTATAACAGTGTTTTGACGAGCCAGATCCATCAGACGGGGCTGAACCGGCGTGCCGGTCGCAGGAGCTTCCGCCCGGTTTACCTCCAGCAGATTACTGGTTCCTGCTCCTGGGGTGTTGAAAAGGTCTCTGGCCTCAAAAACCAAAGGCAAACGGGATCGGTACTTCCTCTTCATGACTTCATGCGACGCGTTCTGGTCCAACATGAGCCTGTAGGCTTGTGCGTCTAAAGCGGCCCGCTCTGTGGTCATCCTGGCATTCTCAGCTGCTAGGTCCACCTTGGCCTGGGTGATCTGTTCCTTCACCTTTGCTATCTCCGTGTTGTGGACGTCCTGATCCGCCGGGTTAGCTTCTTCCATAAGCACATCCAATGCATCAAATAGATCTGATAGGACTTGAGCCGGTGGGCGTACAGAGCCTCCTGCCACGGCAGCCGTCGCCGCTACTGAACCGGAGTTTATTGGCGCAGCGGTCGAAGAATGAAGCGCTGCTTGTGTGCCCGCCATGAATATTCCAACTCAGTTGGGTAGATCAGAGGGGTCCGGAATACTGTCGCCATCGGAACAGCCCCCAATCCGGCCATCTTGTAGCTGATATAGAGATTCAGTTTCTCCGGTTGATGACTCGTTGTCGGAACAAACGACGGTCTCGCCGCGAGATTCCGATCCATCCTCATAACTTCCTCCATGGATGACTCCCACGAAGGCACACTTCACGGCCGGTTTAACCCGGGCGGACCGCGCATGCTGAGCCGTTTCGATGAGGTCGGTGTAGATGTCCGGCTCAGGACCCGGTTCACCGATTTTGCCAATGAAAACGTGTATGCCACCAAAGGGGACCCGGTACCCGTACTCAACTGAGCCGGCCTCGGGGCCCCAGCCTGCATCGTCGATGTAGAGCTTGCTGCGACGACTCTTAGTCATCTGGCCCACAGCGTAGCCCTTGAGTCCTTCAAAGCGGCCCTCCAAGAACTTGAAACCATCGTGCGATAGCCCCACGATGGGCGCCAACTGTCGTGGTTTTGTCACGGCAGATGTCCTCGTGAAAGGACTTAGTCGTGGAGCCATCGCAACGGGTTAGCTTGAAGGGGTTAAAGCGGACACAGGGACGCAAGAGAGTTTATACTAGTCCGGCCCCTTCGGTGAAGGTAAAAGCCTACGTCTAGTTGTGATGGAATTGATGGGGTTTCGATGACTAGGGAGCAAATAAGCTTCGCCTAAGTCTCGAGTTGTTGTCTGTCCTCCTTGAACCGCCGTCGGATCGTCCCCTTATATACACGGGTGACGCCCGTCGGTTCACAGAGTCCCAATACCGGCTCATAGATGTGTCCGGTTTGGTCTCTACTTATTCCTAACTTACAATATAAGTTACATACCAATGCGGGTTTACGGCTACAGGCCTTGAACCGACTATGGGCCTTGAGCCCTCATCTGCCTTCTTGGGCTTTAACATAGTTAACTACTGATGAAGTTAACCCAGCCCAGATAGGCCGGTTTACGCCCAGTAGTGATATCCCCAACACATACCCCGGTATATTCTATCGTTAGGGTATTCGGAAACACTCCTTACCTTCGGGTACAGAGGTTGAAGCGAAAAGGTCGGCGCTGACAATTGTCTTTATTATCCACCTAGAAGGAAGTACATAGTCACTCAAGACTCAAAGACTTCCTCTTCTATACCGTCCAATAGGCAGTCTAACTTACAATCCTGTTGGGAATGTCTAGCGGCCACTGCCACTTGGTCATATACTAAACTAACGGGAATTTCTTCCCCATTCGACCCTACCGGTCCAAACCCGGGCCATGTGATTCCGATCTAGCTTGGCATACCGCGTTTTCACCATGGCCCAGGCCTCTCGAGCACCCTCTCGGCAAGCCGATATCTTCCACAGTCGGATACGCTGCCGCGCTCCCTTGAACAGCTCTACCAGCTTCTTCATGCTTCGTGGAGGGGAGTCGGATGGCCATAAGGTCTTGGCCACACTCCACATCGCCTATCGAGCTTGCTCACGCAACTGCGATAGCCCTTGCAAAAGTTCACTTGATGATCCGAACACCTCCTCTTCGAGGCGGTTCGTCAATACACCTGCAATTACAGCTATATCAGCTACTGTTACCTCCGAAATGTTATAAGATAAAAGTGGCCACGTACTAAATATGCCGCCTCACAGCTTCTTGTTCTCCTTCACAGAGTCAGCTAGCTGAGCTCGCACATCTTTCAGTTCTTCGCCCAGCTTGGTGTTCGAATCCTGGAGTTTCTTTTTCTCTTGAACGACTTTTGTTAATACATGCTCGCCCGCTGCTAGTAGCTTTTATGCTCCGTGTTCTTCACCTCGAGCGGCGTCCAACTGCTCTCGTAATTGATCTAACGACCCAATACAAAGATAAGCACCCAGATTCACACTATTAGTGTATCATTCTGAATTCTCGATAGAGGGAAATATTACTGGGAGATGCCTTGTATTTCTCTAGTTCCGCACTGGCAACAAGCAGCCAGCCCTGACACTTTTCTACTTCCTGAGTTAACAGGGTGTTCTTCTCCGTAAGCACCTGGTTGTACATTGATCCTTAAATCAGTTGTTTCAACTCCTTTATGTCTCGGGGGCTACTGCCATATGGTTGTCATAGTTAGACAAAACAAATTTACCTGCGCATCTTTCAAATGCTGCTTTGTGGCCCTATTAAGCTCATTTCGAGCAGCTCGGATGTATGCATCAGCCGAGTTGAAGGCGTTAAACGACTCTTCTGAAAAGCCAGGGTCTTGTAAAATGGCCCGGCGGCGATGATGATTCATGGCACTCTCCACTTCCGAGTTGGTGACGGATACATCATCTGAGTCCTTGGCTAGAGGATAGTCTGGCGTCACCCTCGCATCAGCCACCGTCTTTACGGCAGGGTTTGAGTCCTGGCTGCGGGAAGTACGGCCGCTGGAACCTCCGGATATAGTCCGACGCACCTTTTTCCTGACACATGGAAAACAGGAAGGTCACGGTTGGATGTGACTGCCCAGGTGCATATTGGCAAATTCATACCTCTTCGATGAAGGCCCGACCGTGTCTTCATTTGTTTTCCTCTTGGAAGGCTCGCCTGGTGTGGGGGACACTCTCTTCGGAGATAACACCAGAGCGGTATGATGCGCTGAACGCTTCCCCTTTTGAGCACAGAACAGTGCGGTGGGTAAGAAGGAAGAAGAGATCTCTTCTGGATAAGGTGTCTTCGGATTACTTACATGTGAAGCTGGAAGGAGGCCGGGGTAATCGGCGATAATGGGTACATATGTACCGTCATACCTCATCTGGTAGAATATTCCCTCCTCAAGCTCCACAAATATGTCCGGATCTTCTTCATATCTAGGGTCAAGAGCCCGGTTGCGATTCTCCGGCTGGGGGCAGGGTCATGGATCCCCTCGACAGCCTTTTGCCATTCCTGTTATGAGCAGATAAGATGCTGCCTGTCAACAAATGATCCAGGTACAAGAGTAAAATAGTGGAGCTGAACCTTACCCACCTAGGAGGATTGTACATGGAAAGTCCGTCCCGATATTGGAGACGGCTGAATTCCTCCTTTTCCCCTTTATACAGCTCGGCTAGAATCTTGGCTAGAGTGGCGGGGGTCTTCGGGCCCTTTCGACCATAACATGTGGCATCGTCTTCTCCGTTATAATGCCACATGGGCAGTCCTCGGTATTGGAGTGGTTGGACCCCCCATGTTATAGAAATCGCCATCACCTCGACTATTGACAATCCGGACTAGGCAAGCGTCTTGATCTTGCTCGGTAGCAAGCTGACCTCTGCGCTATCCTCTTCCTCGAGGCTCCGAGGACGCCAACTATGGCGTTTCTTCAGCGAAGCATTTGAAAACTCGGGGAGGCCAATGCGAACGGGGTCGGGTAGAGCGACGTCATCAATGTAGAACCATTCGGAAGGCCACTATTCGGGAGCTTTATTCGGCATACCGGACATGTATACGGTCCCGGCGATGCGCCACACTTCGGCTCCCCCCACTTCAAAAATTGATCCACCTTGATTGCGAGGGACGAGGCAGAATAGTCTTCTCCATAAATCAAAATGGGCATCGCAACCCAGGAATAGTTCATATAGAGCGACATAACCCGCAATGTGGAGGATGGAGCCGAGGGTGAAATTGTGCAGCTGGAGGCCATAGTACTCCAGTAGCCCTCTCAGGAATGGGTGAATTGGAAACCCCACTCCCTCAGCAGATAGGGGACGAAGCACACTCGTTCTCCCGCAGACGGATTGGGAGAATCCTCCGCCTGGGTTTTGCCGTTGAAGGAGATTAACCCTGCTTGAATAGGGACCAGATCTGCCGGAGGGAGAAATCCCTGCATTTGCAACTTCGCCAATCGGCTATGTGACATAGAGCACCTCTCCCACTTGCCTCTCTCTAGGTTGGAACAGGGAGAGGAGCTGGGAATGTTGGCCATATTGGAATGGTCTTGCCTGGCGGTCTCTAAGGATTTTCTCCGCTTGGTGCTGAAAGGATCTGAGATCCAGGCTCTTTGAATAGATGCTCTTCCTTGCAGGGCTGGGGTGTTATTTGCAAAAATACCCTAACTGTCCGCATTCCCTCAACACATGGAAATCGAGGACATTAAGCGCGCAGAAGCCAAGGGGAGACATTGGATCTACAGCCGAATACACTACATGGAAATCATTAAAAGAACCCGCCTTGCAATACCGAAGAGAATCTATGTGCCGAACACCTCGCTATTGAAGACTGGTTCGGGGGCTACTGAGGGAGTCCTGGACTATGGGGTCCTCGGGCGTCCGGCCTGTTATCTATGGGCCGGACTGATGGGCTGTGAAGATATGAAGACCGAAGACTGTACCCGTGTCTGGATAAGACTCTCCTTGGCATGGAAGGCAAGCTTGGCGAACAACTATGAAGATTCCATCTTATGTAACTGACTCTATGTAACCCTAGATCCCCCCGGTGTCTATATAAACCGGAGGGTGTAGTCCGGAAACGATATACTCAATATCGTAGTCATACAGGCTAGACTTCTAGGGTTTAGCCATTACGATCTCGTGGTAGATCAACTCTTGTAATACTCATATTCATCAAGATCAATCAAGCAGGAAGTAGGGTATTACCTCCATAGAGAGGGCCCGAACCTGGGTAACATCATATCCCCTGTCTCCTATTACCATCAACCTTAGACACACAGTGTGGGACCCCTACCCGAGATCCACCGGTTTTGACACCAACAGGGGGGTATGTGGTTCCCATATTGGAGCAAGAACCCTCGTCGAGAAAAGCTTCCTGGCAGGGCTTTTATTGGCCTACTGTCCTCCAGGATGCAACTGAGCTAGTACACAAGATGTGAAGCATGCCAGTTCCATTCGAAGAGCATACATCAACTAGTGCAAGCCCTCCATACAATTTCTCTATCCTGGTCCTTTTTGGCCCGGGGGCTCGACATTTTGGGCCCCTTCCCCCGTGCTACCGGGGGCTTTGAGTTCTTGTACATTGCTATCGGTAAGTTCACAAAGTGGCCTGAAGTAGAGCCCATGAGAAAGGTAACAACACAGTCAGCCGTCAAGTTCTTCAAATGATTGGTTTGCCAGTTCGGTGTCCCAAACAGGATCATCACTGACAATGGCACCCAATTCACGAGCCACGATTTCATGCAATACACTCAGAACCTTGCAAGCAAGGTATGCTTTGCATCCGTTGCCTACCAAAGGATCAACGGGCAAGCAGAAAGAACACATGTTGAAGTATTGCGCGGGCTCAAGACAAGAACTTTTGACAGGCTACACAAGTGCATGAGGCGTTGGATTGATGAGTTCCCGGTGGTTCTATGGTCACTCAGGACGACACCAAATCAAGCCACTAGTCAGACACCCTTCTCCCTACTCTATGGTGCAGAAGCGGTGCTCCCCATGAAACTCATATATGGGTCACCTCGATACTTGCCTACGATGAAGTAGCATAGGAGTAGCTGTGGCATGATGATGCCGTGCTCCTTGAGGAAGATCGTCTCCATGTTGTTGTCTATGTTGCACGCTACCAGCAAGCTTTGTGCCGCTATCATAGCTGCAAGGTTCATGCCCGGAGCCTTGAGGAACCTTGCAGCTATGATAGCGGCACAAAGCTTGCTGGTAGCGTGCTACACAGACAACAACATGGAGATGATCTTCCTCAAGGAGCACGGCACTATACCACCACCGCACCAACTTCATCCCCACTGCCATATACCACCACCACATATTCACCGCCAATCCGAGTCCATATACGCCACCACCTATCCGCCGCCATCACGCCAATCCAAGTCCACCTGCAACATATATCTGCCACCAGTCCGAGTTCCACCAGATTCGTCGCCGCCACCAGTCCGAGTTCCACCAGATTCATCTCCGCCACCAGTCCGAGTCTAGTATTTTTTTTACTCTGTTTTGGATTTCTAGATCACGCCATACTTCGAGTCGTGATAGAGTAGGACTCCCGAACTTTCGTGATACCCGCAGTACAAAATTAGTTCCAGTTAAAAAAAACTAAGTCTGGAAAATTCTGGCTAGGAAGTTTTTAGACCATTTGTAGACTTTTTCAAAAAAAAATTATGGAGCAAAAAAGAGAGGAAAAAAGTGCAAAAATAGGAAAAAAGAGAAAAAAAATCATAGTGTGCTCCTCCCTTGTTTACGTCCAGCGCCGTGATTTTGTTAGTGTTCTAGGCTCGCGTCTCTAGCACGGTCTCGCCTAGGACCAGCACAGTACCATCATTGAGCATTTATTCAACTTTGCATCTCTGAATTGATTATTGTTGACCCTTTTTGCTACCATATTATAAGCCTTCCCAGCTCCACATACATCTACGTCATGCATTTGACTCTCCCTGGTAATCGCTCTATCCAAGCTTTGAGAGTTTTGACTACGACAGTTGCCGATCACCGCCTGCTACTGGGTAAGAACTGGTAAGAATTTGAGATTTGCTTGACAAATTTGTGACGCCCCACCACCACCATTTTCTAGTAGTATGTAGGATCATATTCTTGTATGTTTCTATTGCTGCTAACCATGGCAGGATCACAAGTCGATGAGACTGACTAGGAGAACATGACGAATAAGGAGTTGCAAGATAAATTTCAGCAAATGATGACTGAACAGGTGCAAGATGTGCTGAACAATTTTGAAGAGGCCATGGATAAGATAACTGTCCTTGAGAAGACGTTCAAAACAAAGCTCGATAACAAATTTAATGAACTACTTGCGCATCTTCCACAACCACCACTGGCTGCACCTGCCGCACCTCTGCAACAACAATAACAATAACAATAACAACAACAACAACAACAACAACAACAACAACAACAACAACAACAACAACAACAACAACAACAACAACAACAACAACAACAACAACAACAACAACAACAACAACAACAACAACAACAACAACAACAACCACAACAACAACAACCACAACAACAACAACAACAACAACAACGACGACGACGACGACGACGACGACTACCTCCACGTCACAAAACAGCCCTCCATCGAGCGAGCCGTGTCCCTCTTGAGCCTGGCCAAACTGTTGGTGCTGCTATTGATACTTCTGTGGCTCTTGCTGCTAATGAGGAGGAGGATGGTTATGCGGGAGATTACGAGGATGAGGTTGATCAAAATCAGAACTACGTGCAACCACCAGGCCGTCCACATGCAAATAATCGCAATGGTAGGGATCCCCCTCAAGTACGAGATCATGACCATCTCCCTAAATTGAAATTGAATATTCCACCATTTGAGGGTAGATATGTTCCTAATATATATATATATCTTACTTGGGAGTTAGAAACCAAACAACGTTTTACATGTTTAGAATATCCCGAGGAGAGACGTGTTGCTGCTGCACTTTGTGCTTTCACTACTTTTGCTTGTGTGTGGTGGTCTGAACATCGTAGATTATATCCGAATAATATTCCAACTACTTGGGCTGCTTTGAAAACTGCTATGCGTACTCATTGGGTTCCACCATACTATCGACGTGAATTACTTCAAAAATTGCAGCGTTTAAGACAAGTAAAAAAATTCTGTAAAGGAATATTATCAGGAATTACAAACATGTATGATTAGATGTGGTATTGTTGAGGATAATGAAGCTATGCTTGCACGTTTATGGGTGGATTAAATAGAGAGATTCAGACCATTCTAGAGTATAAGGAGTATAATAATATCACTTGTTTATTCCATATTGCTTGTAAAGCTGAGCGTGAAGTGCAGGATCGACAGGCATTGGCACGAACTAACTATTCTGCAGGTCGACCTTCCTCATGGACACCGTGTGCATCCTATACTTCCACACATTCTACTGCATCGGAACCTCCATCAGCTGCTACCTCCAGTCGTGATATAAGAAAGCAGGCACAACCACCACTATCTACCAAGAGCACACCTATTGAGCCTGTATAGAGCTCTTCTTCTTCCATGGCATCAACAGGGCACACAAGTGATATTATTTGTCGTCATTGTAGGGGAAGAGGTCATTATGCAAGAGAATGCAAATCTTAGCGTGTGATGATTGCTACTGACGATGGTGGTTATGAGTCCGCTAGTGACTATGATGAGGAGACTTTGGCTCTTACTACACGTGAAGAACACGGTGGATATGATTCTGAAAATGAGACGCAATACATGACTCCTGAAGACGCTGACATGTATGAATGTTTAGTTGCTCAAAGTGTTTTGAGTGTGCAGGTCACACAAGCAGAGAAAATCAGAGGCATAATTTGTTCCATACAAAGGGAGTTGTGAAGGAACGTTCTGTACGCGTCATCATAGATTGAGGGGGCTGCAACAACTTGGCTAGCATGGAGATGGTGGATAAGTTATCTGTCACCACAAGACCACATCCACATCCTTACTATATCCAATGGTTCAATAACAGCGGCAAGGTTAAGGTAACAAGTACTGTTCGTGTGCATTTTAGTATATCTACATATGTTGATTATGTTGATTGTGATGTGGTACCCATGCAAGCATGTTCCTTATTACTTGGTAGACCATGTCAATTTGATAAAAAATCTATACACCATGGTAGAAAAAATCAGTATACTCTTGTTCATAAGGATAAACATATTACTTTGCTTCCTATGACTCCTGATTCCATTTTTAAAGATGATATTAATAGAGCTAATAAAGCAAAACAGGAGCACAACAAGAGTGAAAATCAGATTGTGGCAAAAGAATTTGAGCAACAAATGAAGCCTAATAATAAACCATCTAGTGTTGCTTCTGAAATTAAATTGAAAAGTGCATGTTTACTAGCCACCAAATCTGATATTGATGATCTAGATTTCAGCAAATCTGTTTGCTATGCTTTTGTGTGCAAAGAGGCATTATTTTCATTCAAGGACGTGCCTTCGTCTTTGCCTCCTGTTGTTACTAACATTTTGCAGGAGTTCACTGACGTCTTTCCACAAGACGTGCCACCGGGATTGCCACCTATTTGAGGGATTGAGCATCAGATTGACTTAATTCCCGGTGCTTCGCTACCCAACCGTGCACCATACCGTACCAATCTAGAGGAGACGAAGGAGATTATGCGTCAAGTCTAGGAGCTGCTCGACAAAGGTTATATTCGTGAATCCCTTAGTCCTTGTGTTGTTCCTATTATTCTAGTGATGAAAAAGGATGGTACATCACGTATGTGTGTTGATTGTAGAGGCATTAATAATATTACTATTCGTTATCGTCATCCTATTCCTAGGCTAGATGATATGCTTGATGAATTGAGTGGATCTACAATATTGTCCAAAGTTGATTTTCTTAGTGGATACCATCAAATTCGTATGAAATTGGGAGATGAATGGAAAACTGCATTTAAACCTAAGTTTGGTTTATATGAGTGGTTAGTCATGCCTTTTGGGTTAACTAATGCACCTAGTACTTTCATGAGATTAATGAACAAAGTTTTACGTGCTTTCATTGGACAATTTGTGGTATTCTATTTTGATGATATACTGATTTATAGTAAATCTTTGGAGGAACATTTGGAACATTTACGTGATGTGTTTATTACTCTACGTGATGCATGTTTGTTTGGTAGCCTTAGAAAGTGCACCTTTTGCACCGACCGAGTATCTTTTCGTGGCTATGTTGTTACAACACAGGGAATTGAAGTTGATAAAGCCAAGATTGAAGCTATTGAGAGTTGGCCGCAGCCCAAAATGGTCACACATGTGAGGAGTTTCCTTGGCCTCGCTGGTTTCTATAGGCGTTTTGTGAGAGATTTCAGCACCATTGCTACACCTGTCAACGAGCTTACAAAGAAGGATGTGCCTTTTTTTTGGGGTACCGCACAGGAAGAAGCCTTCACAGTATTGAAAGATAAGTTGACACATGCTCCTTTACTCCAACTTCCTGATTTTAATAAGACTTTTGAGCTTGAATGTGATGCTAGTGGAATTGGGTTAGGACGTGTGTTATTACAAGATGGCAAACCTGTTGCATACTTTTCTGAAAAATTGAGTGGGCCTAGTCTGAACTATTCTACTTATGATAAAAATTATATGCTCTTGTCCGGACCTTAGAAACATGGCAACATTATTTATGGCCCAAGGAATTTGTTATACATTCTAATCATGAATCGTTGAAACACATTAAATGTCAAGCAAAACTGAACCGTAGACATGCTAAATGGGTTGGATTCATTGAGACTTTCCCTTATGTCATTAAACACAAAAAGGGTAAAGAAAATGTTATTACTGATGCATTGTCTCGTCTTTATACTATGCTTTCAAAACTTGACTTTAAAATATTTGGTTTGGAGACCATTAAAGATCAATAAGTGCATGATGCTGAATTTAAAGATGTATTTCATAATTGTAAGGAAGGGAGAACTTGGAACAAGTTCGTTGTTAACGATGGATTTGTGTTTCATGCTAACAAGCTATGCATTCCAGCTAGCTCCGTTCGTCCTTTATTGTTACAGGAGGCGCATGGAGGAGGATTAATGGGATACCTTGGCATGAAGAAGACGGAGGATATACTTTCTACACATTTCTTTTGGCCAAAGATGAGACGGGATGTTGAGCGTTTTGTTGCTCGATGCACTACATGTCATAAAGCTAAGTCACGACTCTATCCTCATGGTTTATATATTCCTTTGCCTGTACCTAGTGTTCCTTGGGAGGATATATCTATGGACTTTGTTTTAGGTTTACCTCGAACAAAGAAGGGGAGGGATAGCATATTTGTTGTCGTGGATAGGTTCTCAGAAATGGCACACTTTATACCATGTCATAAAAGCGATGATGTTGTTAATGTTGCTGATTTGTTCTTTCATGAAATTATTCGCTTGCATGGTGAGCCAAATACTATTGTTTCATATCGTGATACTAAAATTTTAGCAACTTTTGGAGACGTTTATGGGCTAAGTTGGGGACTAAACAACTTTTTAGTACTACATGTCATCCCCAAACTGATGGACAAACTGAAGTAGTCAATAGAACATTGTCTACCATTCTCATTGCTATTTTGAAGAATAACAAGAAAATGTGGGAAGAATGCTTGCCTCATATTGAATTTGCTTATAATCGGTCACTGCATTCTACTACTAAGATGTGCCCTTTTGAAATTGTGTATGGTTTCCTACCTCATGCACCTATTGATTTGTTGCCTCTTCCATCTTCGGAGAAGGTTAATTTTGATGCCAAACAACGTGTTGAATTGATCTTAAAAATGCATGAGTTAACTAAGGAAAATATTGAGCGCATGAATGCTAAATATAAACTTGTTGGAGATAAGGGTAGAAAACGTGTTGTCTTTGCACCTGGAGATCTTGTTTGGTTACATTTGCGTAAGGATAGGTTTCCTAATTTGCGCAAGTCAAAGCTAATGCCACGTGCTGATGGTCCTTTTAAGGTGTTAGAAAAAATAAATGATAATGCATATAAACTTGAGTTGCCTGCAGATTTTGGGGTTAGTCCCACTTTTAACATTGCAGATTTGAAGCCTTACTTGGGTGAGGAAGATGAGCTTCCGTCGAGGATGACTTCAATTCAAGAAGGGGAGGATGATGAGGACATCACTAACAAAGTTTCACCCATAGCCCCTATTGATACATATACAAGACCAATTACTAGAGCTCGCGTACGCCAATTAAATTACCAGGTACTTTCGTTTCTTGGTAAGGATTCTAATGTTCGTGAGAATATGATGCTGACTAAATTGGATACATTTGTCTTGCTTACAAATGAAGGGCCTAGCTTGGACAAGAAGGATGATCATTGGAGCAAGATCAAGCATGGAGATGATGGCATGGGCAAGGGGAACCAGAACAGAGTTACAAGTGATGATTTCAGGACTTTGAAGCCACCATAATGTGTGCGTGAAGCCTTGGACGAAATATACAAGATGGCACTTCATAAATTTCATCCAGAGGCTATTATAGGTGCTGCGTCACCTTATTATTGGGCCAGGCCCATGTAATTTTGAAATACTTGAGTATAGGCTGTTTTTAGAGTCCGTATGTGTGGGGAAACAAGAGTTAGGGTTTGTTTCAGACCCCTCCTCCAAGGGCCACAAAATCCCCCCCTCTTCCTCCATATATACAGCACTTAGGGCGTCGTTTAGACTTTGATTTTTGTTTAGATTAAAGTTCGCCATAGCTGCAACTTCGCGTACTTCGTTTGTGTTGAACGACCAGACAAAGGCGTCATAGAACCCCACCTTGAGTAATAAAGCTTTCCTCTTATATTCACAATATCCAGATTGCAATCTTAGTTTCTTGCTTGTTCCTCGTTTGCCTGCAGGAAACATACCTTTGTGGTCAGGTTGATCGTGCTCCGGTGTGGTCAATAACCTCTCGGAGTTGGTTTAGCGATTGCTAAGGCGCGACGTCCTCACACCTTCGTAGTCGGATCGTCAAAGTAGACTTCCTCCAAAACGGTAGCCACCATCTCATCGAAAGACGGGACACCTTTGCCTCTATCACTTAAGCATGATTTTGATATGATTACACTAGTTTTAGATAAAATGACTAACATGCCATTAAAGGCTTCGTGTTACCTTCTCTATTTTTTGATAAAAGCAAAAGGATCCCTCTTGAGCAACTTTCCCGTTGGGAGATGAGGATGGAGATGGAGAGAGACTCGCTTATTTGGTCCTACGGCAACTCTTCCTTATCTAAGTTATAAGAAATACAACAAAGAAATATTAGTTTGCTTCATTTTAAATTTTCCCGTCACTCCATGTTACACCTACGTATGAGAAACTTGCGCACGAGGGAACCTTGCCACGTCGATCATTCGTGCTCCTATCCTTGTCTCAAATCCACACGACAGGATCAGTCGCAGCTGCCTTTGGAAAAGACCAGCAATGAACCGACCCCTGCTCGCGCTCCTAAATCGATTTGAGTCTACTCGACGAAGAATAGTACTAGCTGCATTGGAGGTCGGCAAGAGGCTTGTCGAAAACCTTGCTTACAAAAGAGTGTTTGTCAGCGTTCTGGGAACCAGGGTACCCAGGCTTGCCTACCTGCGGCCCATGGCGTGGCTCCACTGATGGCCTGGTACAGCCCATCTATGACAGCAACAAGACAAGACCCTTGCGAGGGGCCAAGCCTCGCGAGGCAGGCAACGCAAAGACCTCCCGAGGTAGCGACCTCCCTGGGCTCCTCCCGAGGAGTGGATATTTCTATCCAGGTGTGCAACCTCATGAGGTTGTGGTGATGCAAGCCATGACAACCAAGGTCAGGCAGGCGCCAGCAGGCGTAGAGGAGCCAGTTTCCTCTTTGGTGTTAATGAGGCAAGCGCAGGCGCGGGGTCCTGAGGAATCAGGCAAAGGTTTCCATTCCCGCGCAACGAGACCAAGACCGCCAGGATGACGGGAAGGATGTCATCACCAAGCCCACCTCGGCGTCACGACCAGAGGTTTTGCAGGTGAAGACCGGCTTTCGTTAGGGTAAGATGTACTACTTGTCCCCTTTCAAATTGGCCACTATGGGATCCCTTCCTGCCTTTGTTTTGGGGGAAGAGGACCGAGGCCACTATAAGTATAGGCTAGCCACCACAAAGAGAGGGACGGAACCTCATCAACTCACGCTCTCACCAGAGTAGACCTCGTGAGGTTGTTCTTCCCCTGTACTAGTTCATCCACAACCCCCTGTGAGGCAAATCCACCACAAACCAGGAGTAGGATCTTACACCGCAAGGTGGCCCGAACCTGGGAAAACTGCCATGTCAATCTTCCTCCTTGATCATCGAGCCAGGCCGTGGGGTGATGAACTGTTGGCTGGAGAGGTTGAGCTCTTTGCACACGCCCCATAGTTCGAACCTCTCTTGGGTCTGCGGAGCCCTGAATCCGACATTTGGCGTGCCAGGTAGGGGCGTGTCGAAGGCCTGCCTCTTTGTTAGCTACGCTCCACCCTCGCCGCTCGATTCCCATGGCAAGCGCCGCCCCACCCGCCGGTCCGCCGGGCATGTTCGGAGGCATCGTGGGCCTTCGAGCTTTCTCCCCCGCCTTGCGACAGGTGCAGTGGCCACCGAAGTTCAGGACAGAGTCACCATCGCGGTATGACGACGCGACAGACCCCACGGAGGCCGCCTGGGCAGCGGGCGATGACGATAAAGTCTTGGTGAACTGGCTCCATATGGCTCTCACAGGTGTGCCTCGCTCCTGGCTGCTCAACTTGCTGGAGTCTTCGGTAGCCTCCTGGGAGGAGTTGCGCGATCTGTTCGTCGCACGCTTCGTGGCTCCGGTGCCCCACGCCGTCGTGGGCATCCTCGGCAGGTTGAAGGCGCCGACTTCAGGCCGCCACATCAAGCAGCTCTTCCTGCAGGTGTGGTCCGCCCAGCCACGGCGAGGGGCTCCTCCAGGCCGGCGCGCTTTCCATGCTCTGCACGCCCACCATCAGAAATGTTACAGTCACATGACCCTCATCGACGATAGTGCCAGCCTCAACGTCCTCTCCATGGAAGCTTTCGATCAGCTTCATGCGCCTTGCGACCAGCTCCTCCCCACCAAGCCTTTCTCAGGGGTGGTTGACGGCTCCATCGCCCCTCTAGGGCATATCCGCCTCCCCGTCCATGCAACAACTACCGCGCCAAGCTCATCGACTTTGATGTCGCCCGCAGTGGCCTCCTGTGCAATGCCATCCTCGGGTATCCGGCCCTCGCCAAGTTCATGGCAGCGACACACCCCGGGTACAAGGTCATCAAGATGCCGGGGAGCAGCAACGTCCTCACCATGGTAGGAGCCACCAAGGACGCATTCATGGCCCTCAAGCTCACTTTGAAGGCTACGGCGGCCGCGTGATGGGACGTGGAGGGTGCTCTGGAGATCCCGGAGGCCATGAACAAGAAGCAGTTGTTCTCCTAAGACAGGGACAAGATGGAGCAGGTGCCAATCGACGACAGGGGCTCAGTCCCCAGCTTCACCATTAGCGCTGGCCTCCCCTCGGACCCTGAAGAGGCATTGGTCAACTTCCTCCATGCGAACAAGGATGTGTTTGCATGCGAGGAAATAGATCTACTCGGCGTCCCATGAGAAGTGATCGAGCAACACTTGATGGTGCGCCCCTGTGCGCGCCCAGTGAAGCAAAAGGCGGGCGGCAAGCCCCGGAGAAGTAGTCATTCATCGTCCAGGAGGTCCACAAGCTGCAAGAGGCTGGCGTCATTTGGGAAGTGTGGCACCAAGATTGGCTGGCCAATCCAGTCATTGTTTTCAAGAATGGTGGGAAGGAGCACATGTGCGTCGACTCCACCACCGAGTGGGACTTGTTGTGCTTCCTTGATGCCTTCTCAGGCTACCACCAAATCAAGATGGCAGTGCAATACGTCGAGAAGACAGCTTTCCTGACCCGGGGCGGGGTGTATTGCTACACCTGCATGCCGTTCGGGCTGCGCAACACCAGTGCAACCTTCCAGCGACTGATTCACATCGCCTTGGGCTGGTAGCTCGGAAGTTACGCCAAGGCGTACGTCCACGACATAGTGGTTAAATCACGGGAGGTGGGACCCTTGTTACAGATTTGGAAGAAACGTTCGCCAACCTGCACAAGGTAAACCTGCGCCTCAATCCAGTGAAATGCGTATTCAGCGCCCCGTTCGGCAAGCTGCTAGGTTTCCTGGTGTCACATAGAGGGATCGGAGCTAACCCAGAGAAGATCAAGGCGATAGAGAGGATGAGCCGGCCACAGACCCTCAAGGAGATGCAAAAACTCACGGGATGCGTGACCTCGCTGGGGCGTTTCATCTCCTAGCTCGGCGAGCGCGCCCTCCTGTTCTTCAAGCTGATGAAAAAGAAGGGACCATTCAAATGGACTCTGGAGGCAGAGGCAGCCTTCCAAGACTTCAAGAGGTACCTCACCAGCCCGCTGGTGATGGTGGTACCTCACCCTCTTGAGCCCGTGGCGCTTTACCTGGCCGCCACACCTCACTCGGCCAGCACGGCACTCATGGCGGTCTGGGAAGAGCGTGCAGATGCGGGTGTGTGGTGTAGTGACCCACGCCCGACGGTGCTGTCACCACCTCAGGACGGCACTCCTGAGACCCTGCCTACCCTGCCGGACGATAAGGCTCCCGAGCCTCCCTCGTTTCAAGAGGGGCCAGACGCTGTTGACACCTTCTCCCTCATTGAGCACCCTGTGTACTTCGTCAACATGGTACCATGTGACGCGCGTGCATGCTACCCCAAGTGGCAGAAGCTCCTGCTCATAATCCTCGTTGCCTCAAGGAAGCTGCATCACTACTTTCAAGGCCATCCCATCAAAGTCGTCTCGACATACCCTCTAGAGAAGGTGCTCTAGAGCCCCAATGCAGCGGGCAAGGTTGCTAAGTGGAACATCAAGCTGGAGGCATTCTAGTTGGAGTTTAGCACCACTAGGGCCATCAAGGGCACAACCCTTGCTGACTTTGTGGAGGAATGGACTGACGCCCCTGACCGAGGGGTGGGCGAAAACCATTCCCTCACGCCCGGAGATGAGGCACCGGATGGCTGGGTCATGTACTTCGACGGTGTGTTCACACGACTAGGCGCGGGGGCCAGCGTCGTGCTCATCTCGTCTACTCAGGACAAGCTCTAGTATGCCGTGTAACTCTGCTTCTAGCATGCTGAGAAGGTATCCAACAACATCACGGAATAAGAGGGCCTGATCGACGGCCTCAAGGGTGCAGGAGCTCTGGGTTCAAGCGTCTCACCATCAAGGGCGACTCTCAGCTTCTTGTCAATTTCTCCAACAGGGAGTACAAGCTGAAGGACGAGCATATGGAGGCATATCTAGAGGAGGTATGGGGTTGACTCGATGACTTCCGATTACTCTGTCATCTGAAGTTCCAAAATGAAATTCAGCATTTTTGGAGCCTACTCCATTCTGCCGCAGGCGCCGGCGCTGATGAACGGACCATTCATCTTTGCGAAATAAATGTAGGGCAAACCTCATTTCCTTTAGCACCCTTGCTCTCAGAACAAAGAACCTGGTGAATATAATCTCCGATAAGGTCCCTCGGTAGTTGTTCAAAGTAATTTCTGAGAGATGCAGATCTAGGCATTCGACGTGATTGTTATATTGTATCACATTATCCACCATCGGGCCTAATCTTATCTGCAAAAGAAGAAAATGTGTTAGTGCATACATGCAGTTTTGAACATTACTACAAGCCTAGATATTTGGTTTACAGGATTTGTAAAATGCACTAACATGCCATCTTCGATCTGACATGATTAACATGGGCATTTGATTACATTCTAGAAAAATGTAGCCTTCTTCACAAGAGGTTGGAGTGGATGAAAAGTTCCCTAAGAAAACTAGTACAGATGAATCCAAAGGAGAAGTGCTTATTGAATGTAACCATATGGATCAAGCAACCAATATGGGGGGATGTATGTACTAAAATCCTCCAAAAGATCCTTCAGGAATTGTAGTACATTGTCATTGTAAACTTGGAAAATGGTGTCACAAATTGAACTCCCTTATGGTTAACATTTAACAGGAAAGGAACGTCACCTCGATATATAGCTTCTCCAGGCACGAAAAGCATCTCAGGAAACGTACAACTTGCTCCAGGTCGGCCCCGATAGATTCTAGTGCCAAGACCTTCACTATGCGCAGTTTCGAGGTCAAGCTTGTCGGAATCATTTTTTGAATGATAGACGAACAAACATCTTCAAAGTTAGAAATAATGTTAATTTGTAGAAGGAGAGGTAGAAGGCGACTATTGTACCTGAACGGGTGTGGATCCAATAACAAGTTTGGAGTATTGTCAGAAGAGTAGCCCACCACCGTCAATTTCGGTGCAGAAATGACACTGATTCTTGTTGTTCCTTGTTGATCAACTACAAGTAATCTCTCAAGTGCAGGTGTGTCCTGGATGACCATACCATGGTCCACCTTTTGTGATGTCTTCCTGCCGCACCAGCAACACACATAAATAGTCCGGAGAGTCATGGAGGTGATGTGGAAGGTACTCAACCCATTGATCGCCTGAAGATGAAGGTACTCGAGTGTAGTACAGCCATGGAGCAGGCGCTCCATGTCACCCTTTGAGAGGCAGATGGCGACGAGCTCGAGGTGCTTCAGTCGTGGTAGAATAAGAGCGGCCGCGTCATTAAGGGGCGGGAAATGGCAGTTCCTGAACTTGGCGATGCGCAGCGTGGGCGCGAGGCAGAGTGCGGATGTTGGTAGCGACCGCATATGCCCATCATCAAAAGTGAGCTCCTCGAGCTGATCTAGGGCATGGGATCGGAACCAGTCGTCAAGCTTGGCTCGGTCCTTGCCGTTGGAACGGAACTTGCCCATTCTAAGGCGTTTGGTTGGGCCAAGGTGACTGCCAAGGATCTTGGAGAACACATCCAAGCTTTTGGGATAGCCATGGCAGAGCTCGTGTGTGTCGATGAGGTCGAGAGGGCTGGAGTTCCATAGGGGGCGCCACTGCCGGGAAAGGAGGGTTGTCCGCGCCCCATATTTGATTGGGAGGAGGGAGATCATGACTCTCAAAATATCATCGGGGAGGCTGATGATTAAGTCTAGGCCTGCTGGAGTCGCTTGTGGTTCTAGCTCTCCCCGCCTCCGCTTGTTGGCAACCCCGTTCTCCACCTCCAGAGTCTCCTTGTCAGCGATAATTGCTGATAGAAATGGGAGTACAGGTAATATTTAGTTAAAATAGGGCAATAGTAAAGTGTATTGGTAACTAGAAGTTATTAGGTAGGGATATAATAAGAAAAGGGAATAACAATTGGTTGCTTAAATACTACACAATTCCTTTGACATTGCTGGGTAAGTCAACATATGCAGATAGTTGAAAAGAAAACTTACTTCGAAAAAGTCTGGACGGATGATTTTGTTGGGGAAGTTAGCATATATCTCATGACCAGGCCCTTCTATGTGCAGTGCAATTTTAGTGCCAGCTTTCAGTACATAAAACTTTGCAACTTCATTCCAAAAGCTAGTGCCAAAATAGGAGTCACCACCTTCATCAAGTCTTATAGTAGCAACAATTGTAAATCCATGGTTTGTGTGTAGTATGACATTCGTGGAGCCTTGATGTATGTAAAGGGAAAATTTGTGCACTACATAATCTGTTGCATAGTGAGGGATGTCCTGCAGAAAATGGTTGAACAGATAGGGTAAACATGATGTCATGGAAATATGAGAGTAATCGAAAGAACAATACATCATTAATTTGCCTAATATAGAAAGGAGAGGGGAAAAATCCCCTTTGACGTATATGGTGCATGCTACACCTTTTATCCAAATGTAGCAATATTTAGAATATGTTCAGGAAAGTAGGCCATGCCAACCGATTTAGGGTGAGATTGAACATACCATGCGCGTCCTCAAGTTCTCTGGTACAATGAGATGGAATCTCTCGCGGCGGTCGCCAAGTCCTGAAGTGTCGGCGCACTGTACATTCTATGAATGAAAGAAAACCCTCAAATCAGCTCGAATAAAAATGAATTCACGGTGATTTCTGCTGGGTGATTAAAGGAGGCAGATGAACTGGGATAAGAGATGAGATAATATCTTGTTAAATTAGTTACCTTATCGTCCATGAGAAAGAACCCTCAGTATGGTAGATTCCCCAACCGAGCAGAGCTGGGTCGACTACGAGCAGCGTCGAGAAAGTCGATGGCGATAGGCGGCGGCAAGTGGAAGTGGCGAAATGTGGTGGGCTTTGCCAGCAGCTTGGCGGCGGTGGCAGGCATCAAGCTAAGTGTTTACCGCCGTGATAGGCGGTGCCATGGCATAGACACGGAGGAGCTTGTGCAGGTGTGAATGGGGAACATACCGGAGGGGCCGAGGGGCTGGCGGGCGGGGTGAGGGTTTTTGTGACGTGGGGATGGTGAGGGTTTTTTTTCTTTTTTGAATTGGGTGGTGAGGGTTTTCTGTCCCACAAAGAATTTTGGGGGCGACGGTTTGCTAGAGCGAACCATGTGTGATTGACGTAGCAGGCAAAATGAAAGTCATCGCACAGGGTTCCAATTTTGGGAACCGTGTGTGATTGACGTACTACCTCCGTCCTGGTTTATTGGTCCCCCATTGTAATTTTTACCAAAATTTGGAGAAATATTTAACATACCCAGACATAGATAATAAGCGTACGCGTACATAAGCATAGTTCAACCATAAGTACATAGTTCAACCGTCATTAAGCATCCTCAAGCGTACATAGTTCGATCCATCCCACATCTCATATCACATGCGACCGGCATGATCCTGATACTTCTCCAGGTACTCGGCGTACGCGTCGTGCGCCACCCTGCGAGAACACTTCTGCTTGAAGGAGCCAACATCCCATCCTCTTGCATGCGCCAAAACACTTAGATACACAACATAAATCTTGTGGTTGCAAAATGGGCATCCATAGCCGTAGTTCTAGGTCCTAATACGCCTGTTATGCATTCCCGCATAAAGCTCCCTCAGGATTCGCCTCTTGTACCTCCTCTGGGCATCTTCATCCTCGCTGTCCACATCTTCAGACATCACCTATACAAATAGTAAAACAAATTTGTCATCAAATCACTAATTACATGCTGTGAAGTAGGATAAGGAATTTATGGCTAGTTATTTATACATATCCAAAGATTATGGTTCGATTTTTAAGCACAGTCGTCTATGTATAGACCAATCTTGAAGAAAATAATGGCACAAACGTAGGTAGGTCATTCAAAATCAATTGTCAAGTCCTGGCTAGGAATTATTAGCACGAACACTAACCCTAGTCGGATTACTAGCAGAAATCATTTGCACAGATGAAACAACTAATCACTTATCACCTGTACCATTCAAATAATCAATACACTACACGGATGTAACGAAACTTACTCAGATTTCATGGATTGGGACAACATAACAACACGATTTCTATTCCAAAAAGGGGGAGGCAGGAGTAACCTGAGAAACCCTATGATCTATTTGACACATAAATGGGTATAGATGACTAACCAGCTGTCCGTCTTTGTTGGAGTCGTCGTCGGAGTGGTCATCGGATCATCACCGGAGTGGTCATCAGAGTCATCGCCGGAGTGGTCGTCGGAGTCGGTGTGGAACTCCGCCTCAGGCTGTGGAAGCTCGACGCCGTCAACGACGTCAGGGTGCAGTGATAACTCGCCTGCGGTGACGGCAACCTCTATCTCCATCTCCACGCCGTGCTACGGTGCTTTAGCAGCCCCGGTGTCGCCACTCCCTCTGATGGGGTGCTTCGGCGGCATCCTCATACACTTACGGCTTTGAGGAATGAGAGCGGCGTCGAGGATGCAAGCAGAGAGAGAGGATTGTGTGTGCGTAGCGAGGATGGGGGATGCGGCCGCTCGGGCGCACCATTAATATGGAGTAGTGGGAGTTGTGGCAGAGAGGCGGGCGGCGGTCAAACCGATGGCTCGCCTCCCGGTGAGCCTGCACACCGGACTACTAGCATGCCTACCAAAGTTTCACACAGCTACTCACACGCCTCCCGATGACACCGCGCAACGAGCACATCTCCGTCAATTCACACACCTCCACGCACGCCTCCCCGTCTACCTGCGCGGCGGACTGCTAGCATGTGTCCTATCAACTCACGCCTACTCGCATGCCAGACGGGTCGCGTGGTGGCACATATTTTTTTTTCTATTTGGATGATTAATGTTGCCGCTTTATTGCTTAACTGAAGCATGGCACATATACATTGTTGGTCTAATGCTCACGGTTCGAATAAATAATCCGTTTGGGATATTGGCTCCCAATTATTAATAATCTCCCGTCTATAATTAGATAAAGATTACGACCCTATTTGATAATAAAGTATTTTCTATGTATTTTATGAATACTACAGTTTTTTAGATTACCACAGTTTCAATTACAGTAAGCTATTTGGTCACCTCTAAAAATTGTGGTTTCAATACTGTAGTATTTGCAAAACTGCAGTTTTTTCTTTGTATTAGAAAAAGAACTCCAGACCTCTTTTTTTAAAACTGAGCACGGTGAAAAGACAACTCCATACACAATCCCGTGACTTGTCTCTTGATGTGCATATACTGGTGCCTCTCGACGGTGACAGCTCATTCCAGAGTTTGAAGGCCGCCCAGTTGCAGGCAGCATGCTGTGGTACCTCAGACTAGTTCAGCTGCCTAATCTTATTGTAAGCTAGTGTAGTGTATAGATGTTTAGTGCATGTCCGTTCAAGTTTGTGGATGCGGCTGGTTGTTCAGTATGCAACGGTCAGCAAGTTGCATACGCGCGTGTTTGTGACTTGTTAATAAATGGCTAACTGCAAATTTAAATTACATATAAGTTCTAGCCAAACAGGTCTACAGTATTGCAAATACTTCAAAATACTCCAGTATGTTATTACTGTGGTATCGTGCGCCTATAGAAAAAAATACTGCAGTTTCTAAATACTTTGGTTTTACAATACTTTGCTATCAAACATAGCCTACATCAAAACTGGTCTCAAATTTGACAAAAAAAGTACAATGCCACTTTGTATTGGTGTCCGTTTGACAACACGATAAGTTTCATGAAGTCGAAATAAGTTTTGGATGTACTAGAATTTAAAAATCAAGATTCTCAATGTTTAAAATTTGTTGCACGGGGAGTAAACATGCACCCAGTGAGACACATGTGTTTATGCAATCCATTCAGGTGCACTGTCACGTGTGCATGTAGCTCAAATTTGATTTTTGCACATTATACCCATAGAAAATCAATCAATCAATGTACTAAAACGTCTTAATGATCTCTATGATTTTTTTGAAATTAAAACGTCCCTCCTTTGGTAACATGTATGTTCACCGTGGGATAATTAATTTAACATGCATTGTAGTTGCAGTGGATTCGCGGTGTGTGTGTGTGGGTCTATGCTTCTGGGGGTGGCGGGTGGCTCCCAGTACACTACGAGTTGTGAGCCACCGAGTGGGTTGGCCGTTTTGTTAGGCAGGCTCGTGCCACATCAGAGTCGTGAAATCGTTATTTATAACATTACACAACCCTTTCATACATAAATGTTTTGGCCACATGGAGTCGATGGTTGTCCTACACGACACTTGATACTCACGTGTGACGCTTTCTGTGGGCCCGCGAGGTCATCGTCCATCACTTTGACGAACAGCCGACAGTGAGGTTAATTTGACCAGCAAGGTAGAATCTTTTTTGTTTGTGTTATGGTGGCATATAGGATGCGTTCGTGAAAAAGTACACCTCACTCGGTGTCAGGACTTTTTGGTTACCGAGGCACGTGCCACATCAAAATTGTGAAATTGGTTATTCAAACATCACACAACACCTTTTTGGGCCACATGCATATATATCCTAGCTAGGACACTCACATGTGATGCTTCCATCCGTGGGCCCACGAGGCCATCATCGATGCATGCATGCATGCATCACTTTGACCTACATTGGGAGAGGTTAATTAATTTCACCATCGATGAGGATTCTTTTGGGTTGTACATATATTACGGCAGGAGCATATAGTATGCGGTGAAGAGGGGGGATGGGGACCATCATATGTAGTACGCTTGATATGAACCCGCTCTGTGTGGGTGCATGGTTTATAGTTTTTGAGGCATGTGGCACATCAAAGTTGTGCATTTTGGGTATTCAACATATATATGTTTGGCCCACTTGCAAAGCGGTGGTGGTTGTCCTCTGGCACCCACTTAAGCGGTTATCAGTGGTATCGTTGCTTTCCATCTGTGGGCCCACTTGGTCCGTCACTTCTTTTTGCCTGACAACAAGAGAGGTTATTTTGACTTAGGAGGGGATTATTATTTTTTCTCTGGGATGACATGCGTGATACACTTTGAGCAAACACACATGTATGTGTACGCATGAATCCCTCCCATCGAGTCGAAGTGGCTAGTACAATGACACCATCATGAACCGATCTCGCTCTGTGTGGGGAGCTAGTGTACGATTTTTGACACACGCGCCAGATCAATCTTGTGTATTCAAACATGCATGCACGCATCAACTCCATACATATGCATGTAGTGGTTGCCTTCAAATAATACACTCCCTCGCGTGGTTATCGGCGACAAGCCTATATATTCATGGGCCCTCGTGGACATCCATGATCACCTTGACCAACAACAAGATAGGTTACCATGGCGGATTCTTCATTTGGTTCGTGTTATCATAGTATAGGTCATGGTGAGATTCAGACCTAATTAAGTTTGAGCGCATATACTATGCACGCATGCATGCATATATGAATCCCCATCGTTGGCTTCAAGTGTGGTGTAACATACATATGCATCGTCAACCTAACCCTCACTCGGTGTGGGGATTTCTAGTTTGAAATCACGGTGCCACATCAAAGTTGTTCCATTGTTACTCAAAACACACCTATCCATACATATGTTTGGGCCACACGCATGCAATGGTTGTCTTCAGGGACTAGCTACTTGCGTGATTATTGGCGAGCTAGCCCATCTCCGGGGTCGCATGGATGGCCATCGCTTTGAGCAACAACAAGAGAGAGGTTGTACGACCAAGGTGGATTATTCTTGGTCTATTTTACGATCCATGTTGGTGAGATATATGCCTCTCTGGCCCGCCGACTGAAAGGGTGTGTGTGGGGGGGAGTGCTACATCGCACTTTGCTAGGTGAACCTCGGTTGGGGGGCGGGGGCGCATTCATAGCTTAATTAGGATTCCCTTCGTGGAGACATGAGGGGGGGTGGGGGCTGCTAGCTACTTCGCACTTTGCTAGGTGAACCTCGGTTAGGGGGGCATGTGCATTCATAGCTTAGGATTCCCTTCGTGCCGACACAAGGGAGGGATGGTTGCTAGCTACTTCACACTTTGCTAGGGTGAACCTCGGTTGGGGGGGGGGGAGGGCATGCATTCATAGCTTAGGATTCCCTTCGTGCCGACACGAGGGATGGGGTCTACTAGCTACTTCGCACTTTGCTAGGTGAACCTCGATTGGGGGGGGGGGGCATGTGCATTCATAGCTTAGGATTCCCTTCATGCCGACACGGGGGAGGGGTGGCTGCTAGCTACTTCACACATTGCTAGGATGAACCTCGGTTGGGGGATATGCATTCATAGCTTAGCTAGGATTCCCTTCATGCCGACACGAGGGAGGGGGGCTGCTAGCTACTTTGCACTTTGCTAGGTGAACCTCGGTTGGGGGGGCATGCATTCATAGCTTAGGAATCCGTTCGTGCCGACACGAGGGAGGGGGGGCTGCTAGCTCCACTTCACACTTTGGTAGGTGAACCTCGGTTGGGGGGGCATGGATTCATAGCTTAGGATTCCCTTCGTGCCGACATGAGGGAGGGGGGCTGCTAGCTACTTCGCACTATGCTACGGTGATCCTCGGTTGGGGGGAGCATGCATTCATAGCTTAGGATTCCCTTCGTGCCGACACAAGGGAGGAGGGGGCTGCTAGCTACTTCGCACTTTGATAGGTGAACCTCGGTTGAGGGGGAGGGGGCATGCATTCATAGCTTAGGATTCCCTTCGTGCCGACACAAGGGGTGGGGTGGGGGCAAGCAATACCATGCGCTTTGCGAGGGAGGTGCCACATCGAAGCTCCATTTGGTATTTTAAAATCAAACCACCCTTTTGATACATAATTTTGGTCCACATGCAAGTGTGTTCGTGTTCTGACCCTCTCCCGCGTCATTTTTCGCCAAATTTATGAAAATTCGACAAGTCGGATGACGCAACAGACACGGTTCACTCAAACTAACCATGTGCCATGCCAGTGCACCTGTCACACACACATCCGCATAGTACATTGGGCTCCACGAGGCTCCCCCTCTCAAAAATATCTGCCCGCCTCGAGGTTTTTTCTGTTTCATAAAACACGGTTGTTATCTTTGGACCGTGTGCGATATTTCTTGTTACCAATCCCGCATGCATCCCTAGAAAATATCTGCCTGCCTCGAGGGTTTTTCTGTTTCATAACACACGGTTGTTATCTCCGGACCATGTGCGATGCACTATCATCAAAATGTTCAATAGCCCGACATTTCACTCCCACCTTTGACTCCCGCGTAGTAAAATTTTCAGTACCCACGTCATTTCCTCAAACACCCTGCGCCCCCTCCACACAAATGCACACCAAAACCTCCTCGAGCGTGCACGCGCGCGCGCACACACAGACACACCCTCCCTCGCTCGAAACCCTAGCAAAGTTCCCACCACCGCCGCCGCAAGGCCTCCATTGTCAACATCTTCCGGTTTGCCCATGCAGCTTACCCAACTATCTCCATACCCAGGCTGCCCTGAGTTTCTTAGATGACGCCTACCAAACACCCCCTTTCCCACATATCCCCATCCCCATCCCCATCCCCCACTCCAGAGCATCGCAGCCTAAGCCCGGCTACGCTTCCCGTGGAGCTTGAGGAGCGATTGGCCCAAAAGAGGTGTATAGCCGTCTCTTTGCCCAACGTCGCCGAGGAAGCTGACGACCATTACTAGCGGCAGGCACTCAAGTAGCAAGCTAGAGTATGCAGGCATGTCTTGTCCGCTGGCTACGACATCGAGGTCATCGACAGCGATGCCCCGAGGCGGGCTGTGTCAAAGGTTAAGTGGCCCACCCCAACCCCTCGGGTTCAACCGTCGTCGATCTCATCCATGGCCCCGCCGCTGATCTCCTCTGGCTCGTTGTCAACAATTTGCCATTCTACATCGCCATTGAGCCCCTTTTGTCATTTTTGAAGGACACGTTCTGCGACGCTTTCTTGGGATCCACAGCTTCCAAGTCAGACCTCATCGACGGCGACCATGAGGAGGGCACCCTCTCCGGCTCTTCCAAGGGGAAAGAGCCCATCTGCTCTTCCAAGGGGAAAGTGCCTGTCTGCGACATCAGGGAGGGCACCCTACAGCCGTGCTCTTCCAAGGGGAAGGAGCCCATCCGCGACAACATGGAGTGCATACAGGGTCCGTGCTCTTCGCACGGGAACGAGCCCATCTATGACAAGTGAGGAAACCCATGATTTGTTTTGTCGTGCCTCTTCAAAGGGGGAAACCCATGATTTGTTTTGTCGAGTCCCTTTTGTAGTGTAGTGAGCATATGTCCAGTTTTAATTGCTATATATGGTTGTTTGCAGTATGCCTTGTTTATTTTAGTTGTTCGCAGTGTGATGCTCTATATGTGCAATTATTTACTGTGCAGTACATTTCATCAATCCAGTTTTAAACATACCGATAGGAATGCATATATCCAGGTTTAAGCCTGTTATAGCTAGAATATGCCTCTTTTAAAGTTTTTTGATTGTTCAGTTGTTTGTAGTTAGCATATGTTTAGTTTCAAATGCTATCTTTGGTTGTTCGTAGTATGCCTTGTTTATTCCACTTATTCACAACGTGATGTTCTATATGTGCAAGTATGAACTGTGCAGTTCAATTTCATCATTACCAGTTTCAACAATACCACTATGAATGACTACATTTGGTTGCTGCATCTTGTAGTTAACACACCTTTCCATTTTTATTTAATCATAACCAGTGTACTTAGATCGGCACAATACCAGTTTGAATGACCATGTTTGCTTGTTGTTAAATGTTTGGCCTGTTGCAGTTAGCACACATTTCCACTTGTTTTGCTTTACTAGTGTGCTTAAACCTGCACACTGAAGATATCTTTTGGAGATTATTTTTCCTTCCATGTGTAATTTTGGTTGATGTTTAGCCTGTTGTGCTTAACATGCTTCTGGATGTACCTACACAGGACAATTTTGGGAACGACTACTATTTCCATCAAGGTTAGTTTCATCCCATGGTAGCTGGTACTGTTGTGCTTAAATCTGCTCACTGTTCAGGATATCGGTAGCTGGTACCATATAGGCCAGCGGTTGATAGGGACTAATCGGTGAATCGGACTTTTAACTGAATATATCTGCAACCTATTTTTCCTTAGGTTAACTAGGGCCATATGTAATATATCTGAGGCTACATAGCAACATGCACTGTACTTAATGTCTAAATATGCAATCCTAGGCTACATAGCAACAAGGAAGAGTGTTACATTAATGTTCTAATGATGTCTAGATATACGTAGAAGAGCAGTAACAGCAACAGCAACAACACAACCCTATTTGGATACTCAACTTAGCTAGAGGTTAGATTTAGTTTCTAGCTCATTACTAACCCTGAACTAACTCCATCCAAAGAGTTGTTTGGATGGCAGGGTTAGATTGACAATAAATGCACTAGGAGAACTAGCTCCAATTAGCACCTCTTGGGCTGGATACTAGTTTTTCGGGTGGGTTATAGATGCAACTAGCTCAAACTAGCCCTCTTGTTTAGATATACTTTAGGCCTATTTGAGCCCGAACTAGCTCAAACTAACTGTAACCTGTGGATACAACAGCAAATAATTTGTAAGAATGAACTAAACTCCTTCCGACCCATAATATAAGATGTTAATTCATCTAATATGTGAGTATATTGGATGTTATAAGATACTCCCTTCGTTCCTAAATATTTGTCTTTTTAGAGATTTCAAATGGATTACCACATACAAATGTATATAGACATATTATAAAAGAGTGTTGTGTTACATCATTGTGCAATTGTTGTTTAGCTCCTAATATTAACTTGGTGCTTTTAGGTACATATGTCATTGGTAAAGATCTGTGTTTCGACCCTTTCTGCGTATGGGGCAATGAGATATCGATGAACCAACATCAAGTGAGGAAGCTGATAAAGATTGTTAGTAAAATGGGTCCAAAGATGGCAATTAAACTATTTGTTTACACTTTATCCAAGACAACAGCGAACTGTAGGATGGTAAGTAAGAACTCAGCAGTCTTCTTTTTACTGCCCATAATGAGTTGTGTTAGATGACAATGTCTGAATCTTTTTCCTTTGCAGTCGCTGCCAAAGCAGTTTACTCAAGATTACCTCTCAAACTACATGATTGGTGCGCATGCAAAGGTTAAAGTATTTCTACCAGAACACGATGATTATCTAGATGTTTTCATGAGGACCGTGAAGGATGGGCGGTCGGCCATCACAAGGGGTTGGACTAGAGTCGTGCGTGCCTTCTGCATGGAGGAGGGCACAATATGGGCATTCCGCTTCACCTTGTTTAGCAACCAGAATATATTTCGCCTCTTTTTTACCATCTTAAATAGTACAAGTATACAATTGTGGTTCATCATTCTTTATTTGGTTCTTATGTAATTCTTGAACATATGTACCTATGAATCGAATAATGCATTGGTTGTTTGAACCTGATGGATATGAATAAAGCTGTAGCATACGTTCAAATTCAAATCCAAATCAGGTACAATTTGGAAAAGCAGCAATTAAATTACGGTGAAATTACGCTCTCCAGGTAGTTACGACACACACGGTTGGTAAAACACAAATGTTTGCGATATGCACCATAATCGGAGACGGTTCACAGAGAGGAAACATGTGCAAGCATGCACACAGTTGCCGTTTGCAAAGCATGTGCGATGTCAGACAATATCACAAACAGTGCGGGCAAACTAAATGTTTGTGTTAGTTGCCTTATCATACACGATTCACAACCATGAACTGTTTCTAATGAAGTATGCATCGTAAACGTTGCACCACAGAATAGCGTGTGCGATAGTTGTCGTGTACGACGATGTTACTACGGCCCGACGTTTCGTAATCCTGTCCGACACTCGTACGACGATTAGCTAATCTTCTTGATAGTACTACTGATCGACTAGAGGGGGGTGAATAGGCGATTTTTATGGAAGTCTTCAAAACATGGAAGTTTCCAAGACAAACGATAGAAATGAACCTATTAACATGCAGGGGAAGGTAGACTACACTAGGCAAGCCATAGTCAAGTATTCAAAGAAGTGAAAGCACGAAGACTATTAGCAGCTAGGCAGAATGGATCAGATGGAAGATAGTATGAAGCCAATCAGAACAAACAGTCACACAGTGAAGACAAACAGATAATGCAAGCAGGCAATGACTTCACAAAGACCAACTATAAATAAAGAGAAGGAAGGGATAGAACCAGTTGCTTGGTGAAGACAAGGATTTGTTGGACCAGTTCCAGTTGCTGTGACAACTGTAAATCTGGTTAGGGAGGCTAAGATTCAACTCAGAAGACCGCGTCTTCACCTTATTCACCTTGAGCTAAGGACACACAGTCCTCGCCCAATCACTCAGGTAAGTATTCAAGGTAGACTTCCAAACCTTCACAGACTTCGTGCACCGGTGATTCACAATGACTCTTGGATGCTCAGAACGCGACGCCTAACCGGCTGGAGGATTCATAGTCCTCAAGTGTAACAAGTCTTCAGATCACACAGACAGAAAGACTTCAGTGATGCCTAACACTGTTTGGCTCTTGTTGTTTAGGGCTTTGTCCTTGCAAGGATTTCTCTCTCAAAGGCTTCGAGGTGGGTTGCTCTCAAACGACAAAAACCATGCACTAACTCTGAGCAGCCACCAATTTATGGTGTAGGGGGTGGGCTATTTATAGCCACTAGGCAAACCGACCTGATTTGTCCGAAATGACCCTGGGTCACTAAGGAACTAACACGTGTTCCAATGGTCAGATTTCAAACAAACACGACAACTTGACTTGGACTACAAGTAAAGCTGACTCATCCAGCTCTAGATAAGATTTGCTCTCATAGTCTTCGCTCGAAGACATAGGATTTGGTTGAGCATCACTTCAGTCACTCTGACTTTGTTCACTTGGACCCCACTTAACAATACGATGGTTCCTATGAATCAGCAAAGAAGAAAAGGAAACTACGAAACAACTATGTTTTCGCAATCCATAGTCTTCATACGATGTCTTCTTATGTCATAGTCTTCAATGTGAAACTCTTCACAGACCACCATTGTCTTCAATGTCTTCACACATTTTTAGGGGTCATCTCCGGTAGGTAAACCGGATCAATGAGGGACTACTACCTGTGTTATCCTGCAATTCTCACAAACACATTAGTCCCTCAACCAGGTTTGTCGTCAATACACCAAAACCAACTAGGGGTGGCACTAGATGCACTTACAATCTCCCCCTTTTTGGTGATTGATGACAAACTGGTTGAAGTTTTCAATGGGGATAAAAGTATGTGAAATTGTGAAGGATTGAGATATTGTCTTCGTAAGTAGTAAAAAGCCTCCCCCTGAAGATGTGCATATAAGTATTTTGCTTTTGAATGCAAATGCACATGGCAGGTTGTACTTGTGGAGATCCTCTTCTACTTATGAAGACAATTCATCATGCATGAAGAGATATAACGAAGATAATGACATGCATAATGAAAAATGGACGTCTGCAAAATGACTTCATGCGGAATTTATCATCGCACATGCGGAATTTATCATCGCATCACATAGTTGATAGAAAAGGTAGCAGACGACCATCAAGTTTAAGTATTACAACTCAAAGAACGAAATGTATCAAAAGCGAGAGTTGTAAGCACTTGGCAAATGTAGCAAAAGTATAGCAACCACCCATATGGACCCGCTTGAAGACTATCAACTCATATGCTTCTCCCCCTTTTGTCAGTAATGACCAAAAAGGTTTGAAGACATAGAGCTTTCTACTCGTTCCCGTGAGGAGTAGGCGAAGCAGCAGGGTCGTCGTTGAGGTTTGGTGGTGCAGACAAACTTGGTGTAGTGTTGATGCGCGCCGAAGTGGGAGATGGTGAGGTAGCATCATCTTGGTCATCAATGACTCTGGCATTAATAGTTGCAGCTGAGGAAGAATAGTCAGAGTCTTCGAGTGAGGGAGTCCAATGCAAGTGAGCGTTCCGTGGAGTGGAATCAAACTTGAATCTCTCCGTGAAGCCATCCTGTTGAAGATCATCTTCAGAGCTCAGCAGAGTCAGACTCTTCCACGACCGGCGACAGGTTTCATGAGTTACAAACACATTCTTGGTGGCAAGGTTGCGAATGCGATTGACATCCACCAAGAGGCTATGCATTTGACGCTTGAGCCAGTCATGATGCTTATCATGTTTCTGATGTAGGGTGACTAGAAGCTCTCGGTCATTGAGAACACGAGATCGCTTCTGAGGCCTTTGGGCAATTGTGCTTTCAATGGCTTCAGTTTGGGCATGAGGGGCACATGTATTTCCAGCCAAAGGATAAACACGAGTGACGGCCTGAACTCCTTCAATGGGCTATGTGAAGCTTTGACGATTGACATTGTGAAGATATATTGTCTCCTTTGCAGGCTCTGGGTAGATGGCTTCAACAGACAGATCAACCTCTGGCAAGAATATGAGATGATTGCGTGCAGACGGTTGATAGTTGATAGCAGAGTGAAGCTTGATGAGGCGCATTACCCAGGGAGCATAAAACTTCAGACCAAAGAGATCAGAGCCAAATGCAACCAATTGCCTGATGAAGAAGTCTTGAGCATTGAAGCTGATGCCATTGAAGATATAGAAAACCAATGTCTTCATTGCTCCTTCAAGCTTTGCTGCAGAAGAATGTCCTTTGACATGCCATAGAGTTCGCCTGATGATATGGTAAATAGTGCGGGGAAGATACTCTAGGTCTTCAACATAGAACTCCTTTGGATATTCAACGTCTTGGGGCAGTGGTTTCATCATGCTCAGCATTTGGCTCATGTTGGGCTCAGGCTTTTGGAAGATGCTCTCCAAGGCATTGCGGTGAAGCTGACAACCTGGTTCATAGTGTTCACCAGGAGTGGGCAGGGCAGTAAGCTCAATGATGTCTTGGGCTTTGGCTTCATGGTGTACATCGCCTGTCATCCACTCAAGGATCCAAGTCTTCGGATCCTTGTTGTAGACACGAATGTGGAGAGTTGCATAGAATTGCAGCAGAAGCTCTTCATTCCAATGCTCTTTAGCAGTCACAAAGTTCAGGAGACCAGCATCACAGAAATAGTCAAGTGCCTCTTCTAAGCAGGGCATGCCAGCCATGGTTTCGTAGTCTAGACACATATGAGGAAAAATGCGCCCCTGATTGTATAGTATGCAGGAATAGTAACTGTGCTGCTGATAACTCTAGAACCTATCACATGATATTCTTGGCTTGGAATATGGGTTCTTGGTGCTATCAAAGAAGGTCTTGTGTGCTATGATGCCATTCACATTAAATGATCCTAGTGAAGTTGCAGTACCTGGAAACCTTGGCAGCCTCGGCTTTGGCTTCTGGACCTGAGGCCGGTGCTCCACATGATAGTCAAATTGAGGTCCGGGAGCAGGCGGAGGAACCAAAATTGGCCAGCGGAAAGATGACCACGATCATATGCTTGCTCAATGGTGTGTGGCCTTGGAGGTGGTATAGGAGCAGAGGCATTGGCTTCACACTGTAGATTTGCGTCAGGTGCAGCATTGGCTTCAGGTGCATTCACCACATTAGCTTCACGCGCCACATTAGCTTCGGCCATCACAACGTCATTGGCTTCAGTACTGGTGTTAGTGGCCGCCTCAGTATTTTCAACCTCCACTTGAGTAGCTAGAGGGTCAGACACATTCTCCTCGAGAACAACTTCAGGGTTGGACGGGGGTGTAGCAACACGTTCTTCTTCTTCTTGACGGGGTTCTTCTTGATCATTGGCTGATGCAGCCAGAATGTCTTCAGCAGCTTTGGCTTCAGACTTTGAGACGTTCACGGTTGGAGTGGCGTCAGGGAACACTTGTCGTGCCACTGAGTTGTGGTGCTCTTCTCCTTCTGGAACGCTCGGCATAGTGACTTGTGGCCTTGGTCCTTTGTGAAGCCTGCGGAGTGCGGGCGGCGCCTTTGGAGAGGGAGTCCGCTGTACCAAAAAGTCATCATCTTCAAGCACCGGAGTGGTGGCCTAAGGTGGGGGATTACTTCGTGATTCTTGGCGGGGGAAGTCTTGAGGGTGATCAGCCCATGAATCATCCTGAGCAATTGGCGTCAAAGGATGACCAACGCTGATGAGTTCGCTGTTCGTCAGAACATGCGATGATACCATGTTGTGCTTGATCTGAGGAAGGAATTCATCATCTTCAACATTGTCTTGGGGACCAATGTCTTTAGCTGCGGTGGGGTCAATAGCTGGATCTTCTGCAGCTTCAGCAGCCTCTGTGGTAGCAGGCTCATGAACTATCAACTGGTGCTCATGGTGTTCAGACGCAGGACGAGTCACTGAGACTGGCTTGACGACAAGGGGCTCTGTTGGAGCAGGCCGATCTTTCTTCTTGGTTTTTTCTCTTCTTGGTCGGTGGAGCGTCGTCAGTGGTGTTCTTGGTCTTGCGCTTACGGGCTTCGGCTTCAGCTGCCCTTGTTTTCTTGAGTTCAGAAGCTGTTGGCATTCTGGGAACGGGGGTCCCTAGACTTGCCTGCCTGCGGCGTGGCTCAAAGGGGGGCCCAGCACGGCCCATCTTCATCAACACAGACCCAAGACCCTCGCGAGGGGCCAAGCCTCGCGGGGCGGATGACACGGAGCTTCCTCAGGCACGGCCTCATCATGCTGGCTCGTGAGGAGGCGGAGAGATCAAGGCAGGGTACCTCACGAGGTGCCCGTGACGCAAGCCATGACGACCAAGGGTGCCAGGCGGGCGCCAGCCCGAGCAGTGTCCTCCTTTCCTCTTTGGTGCAAAGGGAGCAAGTGCAGGCGAGAGCATCAAGCAAAGGCACCCGTTTCGGTGCAACGAGACCAAGAACAGTGCAATGGCAGGGAGGAAGTCATTGTGGAGCCCAAGCCAGCGTCACCACCAGAGCCTTTGGCAGGCGAGGACCAACTTTAGTCAGGATAAGTGTACCAGATGTTCCCCTTCAAAATGGCCAATTGTTAGCGCCCTTCCCGCTCAATATTTGGGAAGAGGCCCAGGGCCTTTGCCTATAAATAGGACTAGCCTCCCACAGGGAAGAGGGGGATCGGATTCGGAAGGAAAACCGGAATCAAAGAGAGAGAGAGAGAGAGAGAGAGAGAGAGAAGGGCGACTGAACTCCTCCTCGCAGTTCATCCCCCCAACCAAGAACAGACCCTCGCGAGGCCGTTCTTCCTTGTATTGCTCCTCATCATCACCCCAAGAGGCAATCCACCACACCACACACTAGAGTAGGGTATTACACCACAACGGTGGCCCGAACCAGTATAAACCCTGTGTCTCTTGTGCTGTTCTTTCCATAGCTTAGATCTTAGCGAGGCGGAGGGGTGCAGGTAGGTAGAAGGCGAAATCTCCGTGCGCACCCCAGTGTTCGAACCTCAAGGGTCTGCCGGAACCCGAAATCCGACATTTGGCGCGCCAGGTTGGGGTGCGCCGGAATTCGTCTCCCACCACCCCGTTCTCCTCCGACCATCGCGTCCATGTCTGACGCTCGTCGGGCCCGCGCCGAGCGCCGGGCCGCTCTCGCTTCCCGCGTTGCCGAGACGGCTCCTATCGGCGAGCGCCCTCGCCGTTCCCCGTCACCTGCCGTCAACGCCGCCACTGGCCCGGCGGGGGACGAGCAGCAAGCGTCGTCTCAGCATCCGTCCGTGCGGCAAGACGGCCGCACCGCTACTCCCTCGCTCACCCTAGCTGGTTCTTCATCCCGCGCGCTCCGCGCACCCATGGAGGCTCGAGCTGCGCTCATCGCGGCAAACGAGCTCCTGTGCTACCATCCCGTCGACGACGTCTACGAAGAATGGCTCGACCGCGTCGCCGAGCTCGTCCGTGCCGCAGGGGGCTCTCCTGCGCCGTCCGTTCCGCTGTGGCGCACCCCGCCCCACGCGGGCGACGAAGCTCTGGGGGCGCCCCAGTCGCCTCCTCCCCAAGAAGGTGCCATGGTTCCAAGGCGCGTGGCCCCTGGGCGGAACCCGCTCCGTCAGGTGCCAGCGCGGCAAGAGCAGAGCTGCCAAGAAGTCCCTCGCCCGCAAGAAGCTGCCCGGGTGCTCCCTCCAGCACGTCGCGACCATGCTCCTACTCCCGCGCGTCAAGACCCCGCGCTGCTCCTAGCTGCAGCATGTGGGGACATGCAAGACCAAGCTTTCCACTCCCTAAGGCCTCCCATGGCCACAGCAGGCTGCCGTGCCTTCACCGCCGAGCTACGCAGCGTCGCGTGGCCCAGCAAGTTCAAGCCAGACCTGCCTCCTCGTTACGACGGCACGGCCGACCCTGCGGAGTTCCTCCAGCTCTATGAGCTGGGCATCAAAGCCGCCAACGGAGACGAGAAGGTCATGGCGAACTGGTTTCCCATGGCGCTCAAGGACGGGGCCCGCACTTGGCTCCTGAACCTGCCTCCAAGCACGATCTCCTCCTGGGACGAGATGCGCACCCGCTTCGTCGCCAACTTCCAAGGTACTCGCGATCGGCCACCCGCCGTGAGCGACATGCGCCGCATCAAGCAACAACCCGGAGAGACCCTGTAGAAGTACATCCAGTGCTTCAACAACGCATGCCTCAAGATTCCCAAGGCGACCGAGGAGGCCATCATCTCAGCCTTCTCCGACGGCGTGCGCGACATCAAGATGAAGGAGGAGCTGGCGATGCATGAAGACCTGTGCACTTCCTTGGAGCTGTTCAACTTGGCAACCAAGTGCGCCAGGGCTGAGGAAGGGCGTCTCTCCCTCCTCGAGCTACCTGCTGCAGACCCAGAAGAGAAGAAGCCCAAGGCCAAGGATGAGAAGCGCAAGGGGGCTGCCGTGCTCGCAGCAGAACCAGACACCAAGCGGGGCCGAGATCAGCCCGAACCTTCCAAGGGCAGTCGGTACTGTGTGTACCACGACCTCCACACCCACAACACCAACGAATGTCAAGAGCTCCGAGCCGTGCGAGAAGGAAGGATCGACCGTCGCCCCGACCATGGTGACCGGGGCTACGGTCGAGGAGGAAGAAGGAACGCAGGATGCTGGGAAGACCGCTGGCCGCGCCAAGGGTGGCGTGATCGACCTCGCGAGGATCGCTGGCAAGACCCGCCTCGCGAGGGAGACTGGAGGGATCAGCCTCGCGAGGATCGCCCGCAAGGCAACGCAGGCCTCCCTCCGCTGCCGCCGTAACCAAGAAGAAACGAGGACCGCCATCAGGACGAGGGGGCTGGGGGCTTCCAGGAGCCACGCGCGCTCGCCTGCATCCTGGGCGGGGCTCAAGCCCCAGCCTCCCAACGCATCTTCAAGCAGTTTGCCCGCGAAGTGAATGCAGTCCTCCCCAAGCTCGAAGCCACGCGCCCTCTTAGGTGGTCGGCGTGCGCCATCACGTTCAGCTCAGCAGATCAGCTCAAGTGTGCGGCCACGGCCGGAGTCCTCCCGATGCTTTGTTCCCCAATCATCAGCAACGTGGTGGTCACCAGGACCCTCATCGATGGCGGGGCAGGGCTCAACGTCCTGTCCGTGGAAACATTCAACAATCTCCAAGTGCCCAACAGCCAGCTTCAGCCAACCAAGCCTTTCTCCGGAGTCACCGACGGCTCCACCATCCCTATTGGGCAGATCCGCCTCCATGTCACCTTTGGGGCACGCGACAACTACTGCACCGAGCTCATCGACTTCGACGTTGCTCACATTCGCCTACCATACAACGCCATCCTTGGGTACCTTGCGCTGGCCAAGTTCATGGCCATAACTCACCATGGCTTCAACGTCCTCAAGATGCCAGGAAGTGGCGGAGTCATCACGGTGCCCTGTGAAGAGAAGGACGTGGTGTGTTCCCTAGAACGAGCCTTTCAGGCCGCATCACTGGAAGACCCGTATCGCGGAAGCAGGAGGCTTCCCGAGACCGCCCCCAAGAAGAAGAAGACATCGTCCGGCCCGACCCCTTAGGAGGCAGGCCCCTCAGGGCCCGACCCCTTAGGAGGCAGGCCCCTCAGGGCCCGCCCCTGACTAGGGGGAACCTCCTTCCATCGCATAGGAAAGCGCGCCCATGCCCTCCTCAGGCAGGGCTCGGGGGCTCTCCCCTAGAGGGCCACCGACCTGGCTAAGGTCACGAGGGAGGCGCTTGGGCACCACATGGAGGCGTGTTTCGAAGCATGTTTCCCTCAAGAAGGAGTAAGGCAAAGAGAGCCAGACCCTCAGGAGTTCGTCAGCAAGGCCATTCAGGAGCTACAAGAGTCAAGAGTCATGAAAGGCGGCCGCCGCCTACCAGCTGTGCCTCCCCATCCAAGCGAGGATGGTGGGCTGCGCGTCTACATCGACATACCAGGGCTCAATCGAGTCACCTCTCTAGAGCGCCTCTGGCCCTCGTGAGTGGGGCGCTGCAAAGGTCCACCCCACAGCTACGTTCGCATGCCTCGCGGCTTGCCGAACGCGGCTGCCACATACCAGCGCCTCATGAGGGGCATCATGGAGGCTCAAGAGGCCAGGCGTTCTGCAGCCCTGGCGGAGATGGAGATGGTCCGCGAGGAGCCACCAGCACCTCCGGAGCCTCCCGAGGCACCTGGGCCTGGGGGCTCATGAGGATCGGCTTCCGCGGCCCACCGAGTCTGCTACACCAACACTCCTTCGTCCTCAACATCATCAGGTGACATCTTCCAAGTTTCATTTCCACCTGGGAGCGCCCCCTGGGGCTGCATTATTCCTAGGCCGCGTGGGTCCGTCCCTGCGGCATGTATCCCTTTTATTTCATGATGTTAGCTTACCTTGTTGGGGGCGCCCCTCGGGCTACATCATCCCCAAGTCGCTCGGGCCAGACCCAGCGGCATGTATCCCTTTTGCGTTTATTTCCGGCTATGTGTTTGACCCACCATGCTTGATTATTTGATGCCTGTCCACGACACCTCTTCTTCTCCATGCCGACCACTTGCACGTTAAAGGGGGGTACCTGAGCATCGCGACTCAGGGCTCTTACTGGCTCTCCAGCCCTCACCCTCTGGCCTTGCCCACGGCATCGCGACCTGGCATACCAGCGACGGCTGAGACCAGCTCGAGGGCCGGGACCGGAGGACGTAGAGTGCCAGCATCTAACCAAATTTGCAGGGACACATCACAAGATAAGGCCCAGTGCCAGGCGCAACCCGCCTAGAGGTAGGGCCCCGTGAGTCCCGCGCTGGCTCACGGGTGCCCAGATACACCTCGCGAGGCCCTACCGTGCCAGCCACGTGTCAGGGCGGGGCTGTACATGCCCCGGGGGCTCCTCCCAGAGGGGAGCCCCTCCCACGTACTAGTGGAAGCACCATGCTCCGCGCTGGCCGACGACACTGCCGAGGAGCGGCTATGCCCGTACACATACGGAAGCGCTATGCTCCGCGCTGGTGATAAACAACTGAGGGTGGCCCCGGGCCGCATCAACCTTAGGGAGCCTAGAGCTCAGTGTCTAGCCCCATCGTAATGCCTCCCCTCGGGGGTGTCGCGCGAGGGGGCTGGGCACAGGGGCTGCGCCTGGGTCACACCCAGACGCACGCCACCCAGCCAGGCCCCCCCGGGCCTGGTTCGTCGCGCGTCTCTCCCCGAGCGGAGCCAAGGTATGAAGGCCGTTCGAGCGTCAAGGGGGACTCCTGAGCATCGCGACTCAGGAGCCTCACTGGTCACGTAGCCCCTCACTCCTTGGTCCCGTCCTGGTTTCCGGTCGGGGCTAATGCTGGGTGAGGTATGCGCGGGGCCGGGCTCTGCAGACGTAGAACGGTAGATCCACCCACATCTCATCTCCCTACTTGCTGTTCGTGCACCAAGGGGGACTCCTGAGCATCGCGACTCAGGAGCCTAACTTGTCACGTAGCCCCTCACTCCTTGGTCCCGTCCTGGTTTCCGGTCGGGGCTAACGCTGGGTGAGGTATGCACGGGGCCGGGCTCTGCCGGCGTAGAACATAAGCAAGTAGGAAGGAAAAGCATAAATTTCAAGGAATTCAAAAGCAAATATTACAGTCCACACTGTTATCTCAATGCCAAACGCAAGTTTAAATGCCTCCCCGAGGCATGATACATGTGCAGGAATTAAAGGCAGGACAGGAGCCACAATGGAGTCACTTGTCGGTGGTGGAGCAGTGTGGAGTGGGTTCGCCTCATGGAGCGGCTGGGTCGGCAGCGCCTTGCTTCAGCTTGGTGCTAAAGGCCCGGAACTTCCCCAGCAGAGCCTCCGCGCGACCCTTCATGGCCTCGGCAGCGGCAGCGGCACGCTCGCCGCTTACTGGCTCCAGCAGGCTGTCGAGGTCGACGCTGGGATCGCGAAGGTAGATGTGGGTGAGGACCCGCGTCAGCGCAGTAGAAGACAGGACACGCACCTCGGCCTCGACCGTGGGGCCAAGGCCAAGGGCGACATCTTCAAGAGCGCGAACCAGGAAGGGAAGCAGCTTGGCGGGGCCGTCCTTGGTGCCGGCCAGCGGGCTCTCCAGGCCGCTGTCGTAAAGCATCCTCAGCGAGGAGCGAGCCTTCGCCTCCATCTCCGCGAAGGCCACGCGATCCTCGGCAAGAACTTGGGCCTTGTCGTCTAGCTCGATCTTCCTCGCCCCCAACTCCTGCTCCAGCGCGCCTAGGCGGTCACGGCGCTTCCTGAGCTTGGCCTCCCGGCCCTCGACGGCTGCCTCGCGAGCCTTCACGCCTTCTTCCTGCTCTTGGCGAAGGCGGGCCTCTTTCGCGAGCTGGTCCCGCAGGCCTTCCAGCTCGTCCTCCAGCGGCTTGCAGCGACCACGGACGTCGACCACCTCCCCCAGGGCTGCGTCATGGGTAGCCTTCGCCTCAAGGACGGCCTGCCTCTCCTCATCGCAAGCCGTCGAGGCCTGGACCAGCGCCGCCCGAATCGAAGCGTCGGAGCGAATCCATCCTGAAGCCAGCTCCAAGCGCCCGGCCACCAAGCGAGGGTCGGTGCCAAGAAGATCCTGCCGCAGCCGGTCCAGCTCAGCAGCAGCACAATCCAAAACAGCAGGAGGAGTCGGAGAGACACCAGTCGGTGGAGTAGGAGGAGAAGGAGGCAGTGCGACCACAGCATCCTGAGGCGGAGCCTGCTGCGCCCCAACGGCTGTAGTGGCGGTAGCAGGCAAAGGCACCTCGGGAGTCACTTGGGCCATGGGGGCTGAGCTCGCCCCAGCCGGCTCAGCCAGGCCTCGCGAGGACGACCGGGCAAGAGAAGCCCCTGCGTCGCGGTCACTTTCCTTCGCGGGAAGAGGTGCTGCCACGGATGGAACCTCAGGAGCTCCCTTCGGCTTCTTTGCTGCGGGCGCCAGCCTATCCAAGAGATGTGGACGTGAAGCCTCAGCAGCAGAACAAGAAATAAAGACAAGAATCAAGTGCTTACGGGTCGTCGCCGGCAAGCTCAGGCAGCCTCCAGCCAAATTTGAAGCCTGAAAGCCGGCTGGAAGGGTCAACCTCGGGAAGCCTGGAAGCGGAAGGCGCGTGTGTAGTCCGCCTCAGGGCCGGGGCAGACCCGCGGGAGATCAGCCCGGTCCTGTCCTTCTTTGGGATCGGGGGCAAGTTCCTGCCGCCCTTCTCGTCATCATCCTCGTCGTCATCACTCGGAAGGAGGCGGAGAGCGCGGGACCTGCGCGGGGGGGGGGGGGAGGAGCCCTCGACTCTCCGTCAATTGCCTCGGAGTCAGGCCCTCTTTCCTGCTCCCCTCCTTCCTCCTCTTCGCTGGAGTCGTCGGAGGACACGTCCACCGATTCCCCGGGGGTTTCCATGGGCACGGGCCCGTCCCCGTTGAAGACGGGCATGGAATCCACTACCTGCTCCCAGTCGTCGCGGAGGAACAGGAGCGTAGGAGCGCCCTCCAACCTCGCCACATCGCCCCCGACCAGAGATTGGAGGACCGCAATCAGATATTCGTCGGCCAAGGCCGCGGGGCTCGGGTGGGGCCTCCACATCGAAAGTGAGTACTGCCGAAGCAGAGCCAGCTGGTGCTCCAGGAATTCCCTCAGCAGTGACGCGCCGGTCAGCTTCGCCGCCACCATGTTGGCCGGCCTCAGATCCACGTCCATCTTCTCCAACACTAGCTTCGTGCGGGGGTCCGTGAGCTCCGCTCGGCCCCAATCGCTGGAGCTCGTGGGTTGCTCCGTGGGCAAGATCAGCTGAGGGTGGATGCGCCCAGCATCTGCCAAGACCCACTTGCTCCTGAAGCCCTCAATCCTTTTCCCGGGGTTCGAAATGGCAATGGCGCCACCGTACGCGATGAAGCTCGCGCACGCGGAAGTAGGGCCGCGAGAGGTCCAGAGGTAAAAGTAGTGGCGCAGCAAGGCCACTGAAGGCTGCACCCCAACATGAGCCTCGCAGTAATAGGCAAAGATTGCCAGGAGAAGGACGGAGTTGGGGTGGAGATGCAGAGCCTGTAGCTTATAATGGCGGAGGACAGAGAAGAAGAACTCGGAAAAGGGATGCACCAGGCCAGCAGGAATGGCGCTTACAAAGAACGGATAGAAGGTGCTCCCTTGGCCCTCAGGGGTGGCGCAGCCGGCCTTGAACACCTTTGCCCCGTCGATACCCTGCGCCGCCGCCATCCGGCGCAACCGGGCGAGGCTCGCCTCCGACACGTTCGGCGAGTCCAGGGCAGACGAGTACCAAGCTCCGGGCGGGGACTGACGAGGCGCCATGGCTTCCTATGTCACGCGGTCGAAGTAGATCTGGAAATTTTGGAGGAAGGAAGGAGAGGTGCAAGAAAGGGGATCTGAGCAGCAACCGGAGAAAGCAAAAAACAAAGCCTGGGCAGATGCCGCTCCTTTATCAACTCGCGCGGTTGCTGAGGCGCTCACGTCCAATCAACCGCCACGCGGCGCCCAAGGCCGCCGGTTGTTAGGGCCCGCGGCGCTTCGCCCTTTCCCTTTCGCCTCCTTGCACGGCCAAGTTCGGACGCGCCTTGGGCCCGGGGGCTACTGTCGGTGTTCTGGGAACGGGGGTCCCCAGACTTGCCTGCCTGCGGCCTGCGGCGTGGCTCAAAGGGGGGCCCAGCGCAGCCCATCTTCCTCAACACAGACCCAAGACCCTCGCGAGGGGCCAAGCCTCATGGGGCGGATGACACGGAGCTTCGTCAGGCACGGCCTCATCAGGCTGGCTCGCGAGGAGGCGGAAAGATCAAGGCGGGGTACCTCACGAGGTGCCCGTGACGCAAGCCATGACGACCAAGGGTGCCAGGCGGGCGCCAGCCCGCGCAGTGTCCTCCTTTCCTCTTTGGTGCAAAGGGAGCAAGCGCAGACGAGAGCATCAAGCAAAGGCACCCGTTTCGATGCAACGAGACCAAGACCAGTCCAACGGCAGGGAGGAAGTCATTGTGGAGCCCAAGCCAGCGTCACCACCAGAGCCTTTGGCAGGCGAGGACCAACTTTAGTCAGGATAAGTGTACTAGATGTTCCCCTTCAAAATGGCCAATTTTTGGCGCCCTTCCCGCTCAATATTTGGGAAGAGGCCCAGGGCCTTTGCCTATAAATAGGACTAGCCTCCCACAGGGAAGAGGGGGATCGGATTCGGAAGGAAAACCAAAATCGAAGAGAGAGAGAGAGAGAGAAGGGCGACTGAACTCCTCCTAGCAGTTCATCCCCCCAACCAAGAAGAGACCCTCGCGAGGCTGTTCTTCCTTGTATTACTCATCATCATCAGCCCAAGAGGCAATCCACCACACCACACACTGGAGTAGGGTATTACACCACAACGGTGGCCCGAACCAGTATAAACCCCGTGTCTCTTGTGTTGTTCTTTCCATAGCTTAGATCTTAGCGAGGCGGAGGGGTGCAGGTAGGTAGAAGGCGAAATCTCCGCACGCACCCCAGTGTTCGAACCTCAAGGGTCTGCCGGAACCCGAAATCCGACAGAAGCAGCTGTGGGGACCTTAGGCTTCGAGCCTGTCATACTGGCAGGGAATACGATGCGGGGTTATTCCTGCCTTGATGCTTCAGCTTGGGCCACAGCATGCTTCTTCTTCTTCTCGGTAGCCATTCTGGGGTTGATGCCAGGGCTCCCCAGAGCCTTGCGCTTTTTTGCTTCATTATGAGCTTGAACACTTTTCTTAGCAAAGTACTTCATTCTCTCTCTTAAACCCTTTGCTTCCTGGTGCTTATGGTGGAACTTCTCTTTGAGCTCATGCAACGCCTGCTTAAAGCTTTGAACATCAGCCACACTGAGGTTGGCCACATTCTTCTTGAACCGAGCCTTCGCATAATCAATTTTGTTCTTCAATTCAACAATCTTCTGAACTAGAGCCAGCTTAGAAGCAATGGCACTATGGAAAGAGACACTGATGCCAATTGGAAGCTCAAGGTCATCGAGGTTTATGATGGGGTTTTCAAACCATTCATCTATGAAGTTGTTCAAGATTTCCACATCAAACAGGGGTAGATCATTGAAGATCTCCGCCTCTTCTTTGCTCTTTATCAGCAGCTCAAGATCGTCATCGCCAAGATCGTCGTCACTTAACAGATCAATGGCTTCATTCTTGTTCCTAAGAACGACAGCTGGGGTCAGTGCTTGACATGAAATCTGGATGGGCTTCTTCTTCTTCTCAGTCTTGGAGATGCGAGAGAGATCTTCTGACTACACACTGGCTTCAGCATGTGCAGTGGCCAGAGGCTTTGCACGCGAAGCTTTTGGTGCAGAGGAGGGCTTTGAAGCCTTTGGTTTCTTCTGCTTCTGAGGCTTGGGAGGAGCAGGCGCTTCATCAGAATCAACGTCATCTGCAGAGTGCTCCACGGCAGCCCCCTGAACAACAATGTGAGTGAGGAGACCATCGAGGTTGTAGAAAGGGCCCGATAATATTGGGTTCAGCATCACGTGTGCCATCACCCCGAGGAGCAGATGGACCTGGGTTGAAGTCTAACCAAAGCGATTTCTTGTTCTCTTTGGCAGATGCTTTGGCAAACTGAAGGTTGCATTTGAACAGATTATCGTCGCGACACCAATGAAGTGATGATGGGTCGACATTTGTAGGTTGTGATCCATGAACTATACAAGGGTAGAAACCCTGAGCAATAGCTTCAGGTCTGTTCTTGGGTTGACGATTTCGAAAGAGAATATCACCCCAAGGACACTTGAGGGCATTCTTCTCAGCATACTCATTGGTCACTAACTTGTATTTGAACCATTGCTCGGCCCAATATCTTCGAATCCATTGGATTCGTGTTTTGCGCTGATTGTAATCCTCTTCGGGATCAGTCTTGTACAGCACATAGAGATCTTCAGGAAAATCCTTTGTTGTATCCCCACGATGCTTCCTGCCTCCCTTCCTTGCTGACTTATCTGTGGCCATGTAGTTCAGACTGAATGGCTTCAAAATTGTCAAAGGCTTCCATCTGCTGGTCAGACAGGAGCTAGCTTCGGGAGAATTGATGTGATGCTATAAGAACTCTGCAAATGAATGCATACTATGAGAACCAAGGGATTCTCCCACGGACATGTACCTGTGACAACATTAGAGATGCGAGGGAAGGGGAAAAAGTCATATGCATTCTCAGAAGATTTTGAAGATAAATCAGTTTAGAAGACATTGACCTCATAGTGCGAAGACATTCACTCATATGTTGAGAGTTGGTTCCAGATTTGTATGAATCCAAGAATAAGCACAAGTGAGGAATCTAACTACTTTGTGAAGCATAAGTGAATATACTAGGCATGTTATGAGATGCAGAACAGGATATATCCAAATTTGTAGGGATAGAAACCACTTGTGGTTGAAAAGGATGAATCTATCGGATCAAATGGACAGTAAAAAGAAGTTTTATTTACCACATGAAGAACTGCTAGACGGAGTAGAAGATGAGGCCGAGCAGTTCGATCTTCCGTGCCCTAACTTGGCAACGGAGGACACTTATGGCGACGGCGGAGACGACGATGTCCACGGCCGGTGTGAGGACGGCGTCGGTGAAGTCGCGGCAGCTAAGCGCTTCATCGCCAGCGTCGTCGAGAGCTAGCGGTGGCGCTAGGGTTTGTGCGAGAAGGAGAAGTGGAAGAAGAGATAATGACTGGGGTGTGGTGTGTATTTATAAGGACAGGGATGGCACAACATTATTACGCTGTTGCCCCTGGCGGCTCACATCTGAGGGACATGTTGCGAGCATGCAACACATTGGAGGTTGTTACATGTTCCCACGCACGCCTGGATTGTCGGGTGGTCGTTCCCGCTTCTCCGGGTTTCAGGCAAAAAGGACTGAGCATTTAAAACATATTTAATGTTTGTCTCTGTATCTTCTGCTGACAAGGACACAGAGAAGACATACGACAGTTTCAATAGAATGCATATGATTTGGATAGATAGATTTGAGACAGGAGCATAGAGAGGTTAGGGTCTGATCACATTCACTTAGTTCAAAAGATTCAAACGAGAAGACATAGCTATAAGTGAATGTTGTAGAGGACAGAACGCTAATATATGAATATATCCGAATAATATCAAATTGATATAGTGAAGATAAACATGAAGACATGTTAATATTGAAGACAAACCAAATGCGAAGACTTTGCAAATGTAAGGCCAATAGAAAACACTCCAAACAAAAGTTTGGTGGTGGCGTTACCCACCGTATAGGAAGTATTAGACCCAGACACGGCGCACAATTATCATGGCGCTCCGAAGTCAAATTCTGTGTTAATGCATTCACACTTAGAGTGTAAGTCTTCATTAAGTGAAGATATACGTTACTTCGTGTGTTGCACATCTAAGTCATCAACATGCATAAGTGTTAGAATGTGTGCCTGATCACAGGACATTTGAGGATTCCAAGATATTTAGCTCATACCGCAACTTGCAAAACCTTTCCTCATCCAAGGGCTTTGTGAAGATATCTGCCAGTTGCTCTTCAGTGTTGGCGTGAATGATATCAATATCTCCTTCATTACATGATCTCTGAGAAAGTGATGACGAATTTCAATGTGCTTTGTCTTCGAGTGCTGAACTATGTTGTTGGCAATCTTGATAGCGCTTTCATTGTCGCAGTAGAGTGGTACTTGCTTCAGATGGATACCATAGTCTTTGAGTGTTTGCTTCATCCATAGAAGCTGAGCACAGCAAGATCCAGCAGCAATGTATTTAGATTCAGCAGTGGAGAGAGATACACAGTTCTGCTTCTTTGAAGACCAACAAACAAGTGATCGTCCTAGAAAGTGACATGTGCCTGATGTAGACTTGCGATCCACCTTGTCACCAGCATAATCAGCATCCGAGAATCCAACTAGATCAAACTCTGAGCCCTTTGGATACCATAATCCTAGTGTTGGGGTGTAAGCCAAATATCGAAGAATTCGCTTCACAGCTAAGTGATGTGATTCCTTTGGTGCCGCTTGGAATCGGGCACACATGCAAACACTAAGCATGGTATCTGGCCTAGATGTACATAAATAAAGTAAAGAACCAATCATGGAGCGGTATACCTTTTGATCGAACTCTTTACCATTGGCGTCAGGACCCAGATGACTTTTGGTTGGCATTGGCATCGTGTAGCCTTTGCAGTCTTGCATTCCAAACTTCTTCAGGCAGTCTTTGAGGTATTTCTCTTCAGATATGAAGATGTCGTTGCATTGCTGACGTATTTGAAGACAAGGGAAGAACTTTAGCTCACCCATCATGGATATCTGATATTGCTCTTGCATCATGTGTCCAAACTCATCACTGTATTTTTGATTAGTGCCGCCGAAGATAATGTCATCCACATATATTTGGCACACAAATAGTTCACCATCATATGTCTTCGTGAAGAGTGTGGGATCCAGGGAACCAGGTTTGAAGCCTTTGCTCTTCACGAAGTCTTTGAGTGTGTCATACCAAGCACGAGGGGCTTGTTTGAGGCCATATAGTGCCTTATTGAGCTTGTATACCATATCAGGGTGTTTTGGATCTTCAAAACCAGGCGGTTGTGCAACATACACTTCTTCAATATTGCCATTGAGAAAGGCACTCTTCACATCCATTTGATACAGAAGGATGTTATGATGATTTGCGTAGGCTAGTAGTATGTGAATGGCTTCAAGCCTAGCCACGGGAGCAAATGTTTCATCGAAGTCAATTCCTTCAACTTGAGTGTATCTTTGAGCAACGAGACGAGTCTTGTTTCTGACAACTTGACCATGCTCATCTTGCTTGTTGCGATATATCCATTTAGTGCCTATAACATTGTGTTTACGAGGATCAGGACGCTTGACCAGTTCCCACACATTGTTCAGCTCGAACTGTTGAAGCTCTTCTTGCATAGCTTGAATCCATTCAGGTTCCATGAAGGCTTCAGCAACTTTCTTGGGTTCAGATATTGAGACAAATGCAAAGTGCCCACAGAAATTTGCTAGTTGTGTTGCCCTTGAACGAGTGAGTGGACCATGTGCATTGATGCTACACGAGGATGAACTGGACGAATATTTTGCCCTTGCTGATCATTGTCATCATTAGGAGGATTGTCTTTAGGTTGAGCATTGTCTTCAGGTTGACTAGGTGCAGAAATGATAAGTTCCTCTTTAGCCTGAGCTTCAGACGGTATGATTTCTCTAGTTCCCATAAGCTTGATGGATTCACTCAGTGGAATTTCATCTAGCACATTTGGCATGTGCTCTTTTTGTGAGCCGTTAGTCTCATCGAACTACACATCCACAATTTTAACCACTTTATAGTGATAGAGGTTGAAGACTCTATAGGAGTGCGAATCCTTTCCGTAACCAAGCATAAAACCTTCATGTGCTTTCGGTGCAAATTTTGAAGTGGTGTGGATCCTTGATCCAGCACCTAGCACCAAATACTCTAAAGTAACTGACATTTGGTTTCTTACCAGTAAGGAGTTCATAGGATGTATTCTTCAGAAGCTTGTGAAGATAAACACGGTTGATGACATGGCATGTAGTATCAATAGCTTCAGGCCAGAACTTTCTTGGAGTCTTGTATTCATCAAGCATCGTCCTAGCCATCTCAATGAGTGTTCTGTTCTTGCGTTCCACGATGCCATTCTGTTACGGCATGTATGGAGCTGAGAACTCATGAGTGATACCAAGGTATCAAGATAAGTGTCGAGGCCGGTGTTCTTGAATTATGTGCCATTGTCACTTATGATGTGCTTGATCTTGATGCCATAGTTGTTCATGGCACGGTTGGCAAAGCGTCTGAAGACATCCTGCACTTCAGTCTTATAGAGGATTATGTGCACCCATGTATATCTTGAATAATCATCAACAATGACGAAGCCATAGAGACAAGCAATAGTAGTGAGAGTGGAGTAGTGAGTAGGGCCGAATAGGTCCATATGTAGCAGTTCGAAAGGTTGAGTTGTTGTCATGATTGTCTTCGAGGGATGCTTGGCCCTCGTCATCTTTCCAGCTTCGCAGGCACCGCATAAGTGATCCTTCTTGAACTTGATGCCCTCGATGCCTATGACGTGATTCTTCTTTGCGAGAGTATGCAAGTTCCTCATGCCAGCATGCCCTAGCCTCCGATGCCAGAGCCAACACTCTGAAGCTTTTGCAAGAAGACATACGGCAAGTTGTGGTCCTGCTGAGAAATCTACCATGTACAAATCATCTTTGCGATACCCTTCAAAGCCTAGAGACTTGTTAGATTCCATTAGAACATGGCAATGGTATTTTCCAAATATCACAATCATGTTCAAGTCACAAAGCATCGAGACAGACATTAAGTTGAAACCAAGGGATTCAACAAGCATCACTTTATCCATGTGCCGATCATTTAAGATTGCAACTCTACCTAGACCCAATACCTTGATTTTACCAGTTTTAGCAAATGTGATGTGACTCTTGTCAGATGGACGTAAGGTTGAGTCCATGAGACGACTTCGTTCGCCAGTCATGTGGTTAGTGCATCCACTATCAATAATCCATTCTAAAGCAGCTGGTGTCATACCCTACAGTGCAGTTAGGGGGATAGGCTTCACGAAGAGCATTGTGAAGCATAAACATTTGACAAGCAAGTGGATTATGAAAGCTTAGATTGAGGTTAGGACTGATAGGATGAATAGCAAGAGACTCAGGAACGAAATACATAATAAGACCATTTGGGCATTTTATCTTGCGCCCCTGAAGATGTTTTAAGTCCCCAGCAATAGCTTCAACCGCATTTGATTTCCGGCTGGAGACATTTCCCTGCAAAAGAGAGTTAAGCTTTCCTAACCACCCACATCTTCAGGGGTGGCTTCAAAGCGATGAGTCTAAGTGCAGCATCTGAGAACTTTGGCTTTAGAGCCCTAGCAAATAGTCTTGCAGGAGGTGAATAATACTCATAAGAATAAGCAGAGTAGTTCTTGGTCTTATGATCATGGCGGTTTGATGAAACACGCTCATATTCATAGGCCTGAGTATAGTTTCCCTACAAAACATTTGTGTTTGGGCGACTCTGGTGAGTCCTCTATCTGTATGAAGCCGTTGGACCATATGAAGCCTTTGGTCTGGGGTTTGTCTTCTTCCCTTGTGGTGTCATGACGACATTCACAGGAAGATTCTCCAAACACCTTTTGGGCACCCAGATTTTCTTCATAGGTGGCCCATTCCTGCAGTTAGTACCAATATACCTGGCAAACACTTCACCATTCTGATTCTTAAACAGTTTATAGTTTGCATCAAAGGATTCATCAATGATAATAGGGTTAGCACAAGTGAATCCAGATAGGGTGGATGGATCCACTAAAGGTTCCTTTGCAGCAGCCCATGTGGTTTTGGGGTACTGCTCAGGCTTCCAATAAGAGCCATCAACATTCATTTTCCTTTCGAACCCAACACCCTCTTTCCTAGGGTTTCGGTTCATAATTTGCCTTTTGAGGACATCACATAGTGTCTGATGCCCTTTTATACTTTTGTACATCCCTGTTTCAAGCAATGTCTTCAACCTAGCATTTTCATCAGCAATAGCAGTGGCATCCTCAGCAGAGGGGTTAGTTACCACATCAATAGTTGAAGATATTGCAATAGTAGCAGCAGTAGAACATTCAGCAACAGAACTAGCGTTATCACGCTCAAGGCATTTTAGACATGGTGGTTCAAATCCTTCCTGAGTGGGATTGATCTGTTGAGCATGAAGTGACTCATTTTCCTTTTGAAGATATTCATGAACTGCTCTCAATTTCTCAAGTTCTTCCTTCCTTTGAAGATAATCATAGGAAAGCTTTTCATGAGTTGTTGAGAGCGTTTCATGACGACTTTCAAGTTCCTCATACTTGACATGAAGATTTTTTATGTCTTCAATTAAGGACTGAGATCGAGTCATTTCCGCGTCCAACAGGTCATCGCTTTTGTCTAACAATTTTTGAATATGTTCCATAGCTTTTTGTTGTTCAGTTGCAATTTTAGCAAGTGTTTTGTAGCTGGGTTTGGAATCACAATTAGAGTCGTCTTCACTGGATGTTTGATAGTGAGCATTGCGTGAGTTTACCTTGGCACCACGTGCCATGAAGCAATAGGTGGGAGCAAAGTCGTCCTTGTCATTAGCATCAGCATAGGTGATGAAGCCATTGTCTTAAGTGCTAAAGATGGACTTGGCAATGTAGGCTGTAGCTAGACTTGCAATGCCAGAGTCGGACTCCTCCTCAAACTCCACCTCCGCCTCCTCAGAAGCAGACTCCTCCTCTGAATCCATCTCCTTTCCAACAAAAGCATGAGCCTTGCCAGATGAGCTCTTCTTGTGTGATGAAGACTTTGATGAAGACTTGTAAGAAGACTTTGAGGATTTCTTCTTCTTCTTGTCATCAGAATCATATTCCTTGCTCTTCTTCTCCTTGTTGTTTTCATTGTCCCACTGCGGACACTCAGAGATGTAGTGACCAGGTTTCTTGCACTTGTGGCATGTTCTCTTCTTGTGGTCATGAGTGGAACCTTCATCATTTCTTGAGCTGGATCGTGAAGACTTTCTGAAGCCTTTCTTCTTGGTAAATTTTTGGAACTTCTTCACAAGCATAGCAAGCTCCTTTCCAATGTCTTCAGGATCACCAGAACTGTAGTCAGATTCTTCTTCAGGTAAGGAAGCAGCTTTTGCCTTCAAAGCGCGAGTTCGGCCATAGTTGGGACCATAGATATCTCTTTTCTCAGATAATTGAAACTCATGTGTGTTGAGCCTCTCAAGTATGTCAGACGGGTCGACTGTCTTGAAATTAGGGCGTTCTTGAATCATCAGGGCTAGGGTGTCAAACGAGCTGTCAAGTGATCTCAGGAGTGTCTTGGCGATTTCATGCTTGGTGATCTCAGTGGCGCCGAGAGCATGAAGCTCATTTGTGATGTCAGTGAGGCGATCAAATGTGAGCTGAACATTCTCATTGTCGTTTCTCCTGAAGCGTTTGAAGAGGTTGCTAAGGACACTGCCTTTGATCTCTCTGGGCTGAGACGCCTTCGTTGACCTTGGAGAGCCAGTCCCAGACTAGATTTGACATTTCCAGAGCACTCACACGGCCATACTGTCCTTTGGTCAGATGACTACAGATGATGTTCTTGGTAGTAGAATCCAGTTGAATGATCTTCTTGACATTAGCTGCGGTGACGCCTTCACCAGCCTTGGGAACGCCATTCTTGACGACATACCATAGATCGACATCAATGGCTTCAAGATGCATGCGCATCTTATTCTTACGGTAGGGATATTCAGTTGCATCGAAGACAGGGCACGCAATGGAGACTTTGATTATCCCTGCAGTCGACATAGCTAAAACTCCAGGTGGTTAAACCAAATCACACAGAACAAGGGAGTACCTCGCTCTAATACCAACTGAAAGTGCTAGTGATCGACTAGAGGGTGGGTGAATAGGCGATTTTTATGGAAGTCTTCAAAACATGGAAGTTTCAAAGACAAATGATAGAAACAAACCTATTAACATGCAGCAGAAGGTAGACTACACTAGGCAAGCCATAGTCAAGTATTCAAAGAAGTGAAAGCACAAAGACTATTAGCAGCTAGGCAGAATGGATCAGGATGAAAAATAGTATGAAGCGAATCAGAACAAACAGTCACATAGTGAAGACAAACAGATAATGCAAGCAAGCAATGGCTTCACAAAGACCAACTGTAAATAAAGAGAAGGAAGGGATAGAACCAGTTTCTTGGTGAAGACAAGGATTTGTTGGACCAGTTCCAGTTGCTGTGACAACTGTACGTCTGGTTACAGAGGCTGAGATTCAACTCAGAAGACTGCGTCTTCACCTTATTCCCCTTGAGCTAAGGACACATAGTCCTCGCCCAATCACTCAGGTAAGTCTTCAAGGTAGACTTCCAAACCTTCACAGACTTCGTTCACCGGCGATCCACAATGACTCTTGGATGCTCAGAACGTGATGTCTAACCGGCTGGAGGATTCACAGTTCTCAAGTGTAACAAGTCTTCAGATCACACAGACAGAAAGACTTCAGTGATGCCTAACACTCTTTGGCTCTGGGTGTTTAGGGCTTTGTCCTCGCAAAGATTTCTCTCTCAAAGGCTTCGAGGTGGGTTGCTCTCAAACGACAAAAGCCGTGCACTAACTCTGAGTAGCCATCAATTTATGTTGTAGGGGGTGGGCTATTTATAGACACTAGGCAACCTGACCTGATTTGTCCAAAATAACCCTGGGTCACTAAGGAACTAACACGTGTTCCAACGGTCAAATTTCAAACACACCCGGCAGCTTGACTTGGGCTACAAGTAAAGCTGACTCATCCAGCTCTGGATAAGATTTGCTCTCATAGTCTTCGCTCGAAGACATAGGATTTGGTTGAGCATCACTTTAGTCACTCTGACTTTGTTCACTTGGACCCCACTTAACAGTACGGTGGTTCCTATGACTCAACAAAGAAGAAAAGGAAACTACGAAACAACTATGTCTTCGCAATCCATAGTCTTCATACGATGTCTTCTTATGTCATAGTCTTCAATGTGAAACTCTTCACAGACCACCAATGCCTTCAATGTCTTCACACATTTTTAGGGGTCATCTCCGGTAGGTAAACCGAATCAATGAGGGACTACTACCTATGTTATCCTGCAATTCTCACAAACACATTAGTCCCTCAACCAGGTTTGTCGTCAATATTCCAAAACCAACTAGGGGTGGCACTAGATGCACTTACACTTCTTAACAGTGAACCGTTTGTGATGGGCCGTGCATCATACACATTCTATAATAGTGAACCGTTTGTGATGGGCCACGCGTCATAAACTTAGCACCACAGAATACCGACTGTGATGGCAATGCAAGCAGAAAGGAGTAGGAGTATTGTAGGGGCCCTATCCCCGGCGGTTTCTGGGTCGTGTGGGAAGGACCCCCTATCGCCCACACTCACTTGGCGATGGTTCCAAATGCCATCGTGGAAAGGGGTTTTAAACCGTTAGTTTAGGACCGACGCGCACCAGTGTATAAACCTTAAGTTTGATTGTGTTAAATCTTTTATGGATACCGATGCTTTTCGTGATTTTAGCACTAAATATAGACTTGACTCTGAGATAGTAGCTTCTTTCTGTGAATCTTTTGCTACTCATGTTTATCTCCCTAAGGAGAAGTGGTTTAAATATAATCCTCCCGTTAAAGTGAAAGTAGTAGAACCTATTAAAGTTGAAGAAGAAACAATTATTTACAATGTTGATCATATTGTTCCTACTGCTTATATTGAGAAACCACCTGTTGTTGTTAGAATAAAGGATCATGCTAAAGCTTCAACTATGGTTCGTAAGAGTTATATTAAAATACGTACACCCTCTAAGAAAATTAAAGTTGAACCTAGTATTGCTATGGTTAAAGATCTCTTGGCTGATAATATTGATGGGCATGTTATTTATTTCTGTGATGAAGCTCCTATGATTGCTAAACCTAATACTAAAGATAAACATAGACATGTTGTTGGCATGCCTGTTGTTTCTGTTAAAATTGGAGATCATTGTTATCATGGCTTATGTGATGTGGCTGCTAGTGTGAGTGCAATTCCTTATACCTTATATAAAGAAATCATGAATGATATTGCACCTACTGAGATAGAAGATATTGATGTTACTATTAAGCTTGCTAATAGAGATACTATATCACCAATTGGGATTGTTAGAGATGTTGAAGTCTTGTGTGGGAAAATTAAATATCCTACTAATTTTCTTGTTCTCGCTTACCCACAAGCTAATTTTTCTCCCATTATATTTGGTAGACCTTTCTTGAATACTGTTAATGCTAGGATAGACTGTGAAAAAGATATTGTAACTGTTGGTTTAGGGGATATGTCTCATGATTTTAATTTCTCTAAATTTCGTAGACAACTCCATGATAAAGAATTGCCTAGTAAGGATGAAATTATTGGTCTTGCTTCTATTAACGTGCCTCCTGTTGATCCTCTAGAACAATATTTGCTAGACCATGACAATGATATGTTTATGAATGAAAGAAGGGAAATAAATGAGGTATTCTTTAATCAAGGACCCATTTTGAAACACAATTTGCATGTTGAAATCATTGGGGATCCTCCTCCACCTAAGGGTGATCCCGTGTTTGAGCTTAAACAATTACCTGATACTATGTAATATGCTTATCTTGATGAAAAGAAGATATATCCTATTATTATTAGTGCTAACCTTTCAGAGCATGAAGAAAAGAAATTATCTAAAACTTTGAAGAAGCATTGTGCCGCTATTGGATATACTCTCGGTGATCTTGAGGACATTAGTCCCACTCTATGTCAGCACAAAATTAAATTGGAGAAAGATGTTAAACCAGTTGTTAATCATCCACGACGGTTAAATCCTAAGATGAAATAAGTGGTAAGAAATGAAATACTAGAGCTTATGGAGGCAGGTATAATTTATCCTATTGCTGATAGTCAATGGGTAAGTCTTGTTCATTGTGTCCCTAAGAAGGGAGGTATTACTGTTGTTCTTAATGATAAGAATGAATTGATTCCTCGGAGAATTATTACAGGTTATAGAATGGTAATTGATTTTCACAAATTAAATAAAGCTACTAGAAAAGATCATTACCCTTTACCTTTTATTGATCAAATTCTAGAAAGATTATCCAAGCATACTCATTTTTGCTTTCTAGATGCTTATTCCGGTTTCTCTCAAATATTTGTGTCAAAAGAGGGTCAAGAGAACACCACTTTTACTTGCCCTATGTCACGGGATATCCATGGCCACCTATGGGACCAGGAGGCCCTTTGCTGGTTCGGCAGGGGGACGTTGCGTTGCACAAAGAGCAAACCAGCGCATGACAGCATGACAGAGAGCACACAAGAAATTTACCCAGGTTCGGGACGCCGCGAGGCGTAAAACCCTACTCCTGCTTTGGTGGATTGATGGTGGAATGGAGGTGGTGAGGCACAGTACACTTTCCTGGCAGGGGTTTCCTATGGGTAGTTGTGACTACGCGCAAATGGGTTTGTCAACTTTCTAACCCTCTAACCCCTCCTACGGGTGCTATGGGCCTCCTTTTATAGATTAATGGGTCACCACAATGGCAAACTAGTCATTATCCACTGATATGCTAGCAAACACTGCTATCATACCTAACTTTGCAGGCTGACAGGGTGCATTAAATGCACCACTTAGTGTCACATCACTCGTTGCCCGGCAAGGCTTTCCGGGCTATCTTGCCAGCTCCACGCCTGTTCTCTTGACACGTCGCATGACGGGTGTCATCAGTGGATTTCTTTTGTAGGAAATGGCTGCCGTGTGGCGAATGGCTGCCACTTAATCATCTTGCAGCTTGACACCGCACTAATTGACGACATGTGTCATGCTTGAGTGGTTGGTGGGGTAGTTATGTCCCCGCGAGACCCGGCAGACCTTGCGGGGGTGCCTTGGTCGGTTGCTTCTAGCGGTGGCCTCGCCCCTTGCCGGGCATGCCTGCCCGGCAAGGGAGGCCCTTCTCTTGCCGATAGATTGCTCCTCTGGCTTGATCTCAGTCTCTCTGAGCTGCATATTGGCTCTTCAAATCTCTTGGTCCTTCAATCTCTAGCTTAAGCTAGTGCTTCAATCTTGTGATTGTGCTTGTGCACAGACTGGGCAACGAACCCAGGGTTTGTTGCACCGACAGAAGCCCCCGGGCCTGCCCCGAATACGCTGTTGAGCGTCATCGGGGTAGGGCCAAATAAGTGCACATCCAAGGGTTATTGAAGAGGTTGGTCTCTTGAAGTCTCCACTGCTGCTCCATTAGCCTTGATTCCGGGCCAGTTTCCGGTTCCCCCACGTGTGGTGTAAAGCCAATAGTGGTGGGGCCGCTCCAGTAATGGTCCATGAATGACTTTACCGCACGGGGTAGAAACTGCCAATTTACTCTTCCCATAGCACGCCCTTATCCTTGGCCACGTATGTTGCATGCATCACGTGGGGTAGGTAACGGCGGCACGTGGCGCGGAAGAGCATCTTGGAGAGGGTCTGCGCGCCTTGAATTGGTGGAGGAGGGTGGTGATCACCTGTTGATGGAGCGGCTGCCCTTCCCCGCCCGACCTATAAAAGGAAGTGGCGGTGGAGGGCGGAGTCGTCCATGTTTGCATTCTTCCCCTTCTTCATTTGTTCTCTCCTTCCGCTGGTGATGCCGAAGAGAAAAGCCTAGGGCCAGCGCTCGGTCTCCTGTTTGGGGTTATTGTTTCCCCATGTTGGTGATGACGCTCGGGGAGTTAGCCTGGTCCTTGGCATGGCGAATCTCTTGGTCTCTTCAAGGCTCGGCCGGGAGGCGAGGCTGGAGATCGTTCGTAATCCCAGCATTGCCCCTCACGGAGGTCTTGGGGTGGATGTCAACGAGAGGCGCGCCTTCCTGCCCACCAAGGTGGGGCGGCATGTGCCCCGAGCCTCCTGGCCGTCCTCGCCACTTGGTGTCTTCCCGAGAGGGGTGCCGGACTAGAGCCTCGGCCTTCCTCCGGGATGGTGTGGATGGAGATGAAGCCTGGGGAGAAGGAGAAGATGCGAGGCAGGCCGTCCAGTAGGAGCATGACCACATCGACGCGTTCGTCTCGTACTGGCGACCTGCTGCCCATATGCCTGGCTCTTCCCCCCTTTTCCCGGCGTGGTCATCGTTGTTTCTTCCGGCCGTCGGGAAAAGGCTCATCCCCCTGGTGCTTCCGCTTCCTTTTGGGGCCTTCTGGCTGGATTCCGGCGCCTTTCTCTGCCGGTGCCTGTGCTGGAGCCCCCTCTTCGGTCCTGGGGCGGTGACCAGGGGCAATCGAGGTGCTCCGCACGTCTTCCTCCTTCGCAGCCTCGCCACTTCCGATCTTTTTAGGTTGGGGTTGCCAGCTCCTGACAAGGATCGGGGTGGCTTTGTGTCGGCGCGGCGCCCGTCCTCTTCTCTTCCCACCGCAATACCTAGGATAAGAGGGACAGGGAGAGGAGTTTAGGGAGCACTTATCTTTTTTCAATCTTAAACTTGTAGGCAATCGCCAGATATTAATTCAAATAATGTAATCTCTCGAGTGCATCTTTGTGTTCTATAATGCTTGTACTTGTATTATCATATGAATGAAAAAGGATGAACCTTGCCGGGAACCCGTGCATGTGTATGTCCATGCAGAGATGGAGTACCTCTTTAATGAAAATAAACAAGTTTCCCCTAGCAGGATATCCTGCAGGCATCCTCTTTGTCTGCCGGGGGACAGATAGAGGGGCCTGCCCCCCGCCAACTCCTTTTTACTAAAGGCCACAGCGACCATCCTGGCCGAAGCAACATTCGAGTCATGGATGGGAGCACCTAAGTTTCAAAAGAGACACTACAAAAAAATACACTTCCGTGATGAGACGTGTTTGTCACAGTAGGTCACGTTTTCTGTCATGCATGTACATCCATGACGATTTGATGACAGAATCAAGATAGTCATACATGTGGTGTCGTAGAAGTGTTCCATGACATTACCAAAATGATCATCACAGAAGTGTTCACTTCCATGATGATAAATGCCGCATCATGGAAGTGCTTACGTCAAGGGTGACCGACATGTGGCATCCATCGTAACGGATCATCGTTAATCTATCAGGTCTGGTTTTGGATCTAATAACCTGCCAACAGCCATGACCAATGCCGATTTTCCACGCGTAAAATTCTCATTGGCCGACGGAACCATGTGTCAGCTCCGCGTTGGCACAGGTGTCACTCATCCAATGGGCGAGATGCGCCTATGATATGTTGAACGTGGATCGGCCCAACTAAAGGCCCGCAAGATTTTGCAGACCATAATGGGCCGGCCCAACTAAAGATCCATGAGATTTCGCCGACCATAATGGGTCGGCCCAGCTAAAGGCCCACAAGATTTTGAGGACACTAGTGGGCCGGCCCGTTAACATGCTGCCATGTTTTGGGCCAAATGCCAGCCCATATTTGATCCGGTCAATTAACAGCCTGCCACATTCCGGGCCTAATAAAGACCCATATGAGATCTGGCCTGTTAAAAGCCTACCATGTTCTGGGCCAAATTACGGACCCGATCAGATCCGGCCCTTTAAGAGGCTTTGGGCTAAATTATGGCCCATATTAGATTTGGCCCCTCAACTGGACGCTATGCTTTTGGGCCCACTTGCTAAAGGCCCATTTAATAATTCGGCCTGATATTAGTTTCGTCTTGTTAAACGCCTGTTTAACATTTCGGCCCTATATTTATTTCAGCATGTTAAAAGCCCGTCATATAGTTGGGCCTAACTACGGCCCGGTTTGCATCAGGCCTGCTCATAGCCGATAATCTTATTAGGCCAAACAAGGACCGAGACAATTTTCGCATGTTAACGGCCCGTGATGTGATTGGCACAATCATGGGACGGGGTCTATTTTGGCCTGCTGTCGGCCCGCGAGCTGTTCGGCATGTTTCAGGCCCAACCTACTTTTCAGCCTCCTAAAAGCCCATTGAGTTTTGTTGCGAAAATAGGGCCGGTTTACTCGGCCTATTAAAGGCCCGAATCTACTAGTGGGCCAGTTTACATCTAGGCCTATTAACGGACCAAGATGACGGGTCCAGGATGCAGATCATACATAGTGATTTGCATGACGGCCCGATTATGTACCGTAATTTTACGGTTTGGCCAGTTTACTGCAAATAAAGGATATATATATATATAGTAAAATAACAGCAGCATCATGAATAAGAAAAAACCTAGACTATACAATAAAGAAATTACGGCATATTACATCCACTGGGCATCAAAGTTCACCACTATGATAATAAAGCACAAGCAGATAGTAGATTACATACACTGGGCATCAAAGATCGGCACCAGTGCAAATAAACGCACTGACAAAATAATATACAAAACCGACAGCACTTCAATAGAGTTCAAGAAAGGTTAGCCCTGCTCGGGAGCTGCAGCACAAGCAGCTGAGCAACCTGATGAGACTGCACTTGTTTGACACTTATATCCTCCTCACTCTGAAAGATAAACAGGAAGAACGATGATAGGTTTTGCACATATAAGTATCAGTGCTGACAATTCATCACATTTTGTACTGACGAATAAAGTGACACAGTTTAAAATAGCATTAACACAATATGGTATTGTTCAGGTTAAGACATGGCAGGAAATGACATTGTGAAGGAGTTGCCAGCTTCACGACACCATTGGAATACAAATCAAGAACTCATAAGTATCAATGGTTCATTGTCAATTTATCCCATTTCATATTGGCTAATAAAGAGATGGTTTAAATAATAGTAGAATGATATGACATTGTTTATAGTTAAGACATTGCAGAATATGACATTGTGCTGTAGTGGGTAGGTTCACCACACCACTAGATTACGGATCAACAACAGAAGCATACATGCAGTGCAAAAGAAGATCACTTGCTCTGTATAGTTTAATTTACATGGTATGAAGAAGGAACTTGGTTGTACAACTGAAAACTTAAATTGAGAAGGACAAACTTTTGTTTATGAACTACATAATAAACTTTAAACATGCAATTTGATGCAAACACCAAAAATAAACAGTTGTTGCAGTCATGCCTAACCAAATATACACAACAAAGTTTGAAGGCTTGAGAAGGAGAAACTTACATTATTGGTGAAGACAGGCTCTATAAAGCCGTTGTCCATGCTGATGGGGGGGGGGATTCAATAAGTTTACCACGGAATCTTCTTCGTAAGCATTACCTTTATTCTACATTTTGTTAAGTGTAAATGTAGATGTGATAATATAAGAAAAAATGGAGAATATTTAAGATAAGATGAAGAGTGATGCTACATAACCAAGTAGCTATAAATGTAAGTACAGCGATACAAGCAAAAGGTACAACCAAGAGCAATGCAGTGCTAAACTTCTTCAGTGCCATCGGTGTTATCCAACCTTATGGTAAGAGTAAATATAGATCTGATGTGTAGAAAATGGAGGGCAAAGGAAAATAAGCTGCAGAGTGATGGTACATGAACAACTAGCTGTCAGTATATGTACACTGATAAAGGACAATAGGTACTTACAAGAACAATGTAGAGCTAAAAAATTTCATTGGCATTAGATATATTCTACACTAATGTAACCATGCATTCAGATCAGATAATTTGGAGCGAACAATTGATAAGCAAGCTATCATGCATAATGCTGTCACATAATGAACCAGGTATCAATGCAAGTATAGTTATAAATGACAATAGGTAATAACAAGAGCAAAGCAGCAGGCAACATATTTGCGATATCCTGTCGTCCTTTTCAAACAAGAATTCTTCTTCGAGCAGATTTCCTACAAAAGAGATCCATAAAGCACATGCGGAAAAGTAGAAGTTCAAATTGTCATGTGGTATCATAGACAGTACCTCATCCTAGGAACGAGACCAGTGCAACACAAGGTTTTTCCATTCAATGTCCTCTAAATTTAGCATAGGAGACTTCACCGGAAATTTGTTTATAGACTTGCCATCAAAGTGTGATTTCTTCAGGTAACACCGATACTCCTGCAATGCTTCCTTGAAAAGCGCAAGCAAGCTTTGATCATCATGACTATCCAAATTGACCCTCGCCTACTTACAACAATCTAATGTAAATCATTGATGTGTTCAATCAGCAGAAAATAGGAAAATAATCACCATGAATAATAGCACTTAGACGTAAGTGGGATAGGAAGATATGAAAATGGTGTTTGTCTTCACTATAATCTTCCCATGATGGGAATATATGCACGTAGTCCCTAACAACATTCAAAGCATTGTCTTTCAAACCGGGAATAACTGGAATGGGCATCCAATATAGAGGAATTGGCCGTCTCTACAGTTTGGATATGATAGAGGCTAAGGTGTCCTGATGTTTCGATGAGATAGCTATTGTTTTCTATGGGAGTCGACTTTGACGATCGACTAGGAACGTGCGAAGACGTCATGCCTTAGCAATCGCTAAACCAACTTCCGACGGTTATTGACCATGCCGGAGCACGATCAACCTGACTAGGAGGGTCTATTTCCTGCGAGCAAAACAAAGAACAAGCAAGAAACTGAGATTGCAATCTGGATATTGTGAATATAAGATGGAAGCTTTATTGATCAAGGTGGGGTTCTGTGACGCCTTTGTGTGGTCATTGAACACAAACGAAGTAAGCGAAGTTGCATCTATGGCGAACTTTTAATCTAAACAAAACCCACAGTCTAAACGATGCCCTAAGGGTTGTATATATGGAGGAGAGAGAGGGGAATTTCGTGGCCCTTGGAGGAGGGGTCCGAAACCAACCCTAAAATCTGCCTATAATCAAGTATTTCGAAATTACATGGGCTAGGCCCAAAAAAAGGTGACGCAACACCTAGAATAGCCTCTGGACGAAATATATGAAGTGGCATCTTCTATATTTCGTCCAAGGCTTCATGCACTCATTATGGTGGCTTCAAAGTCCTGGGTTCATCTTTGCACATGCCATTGTCTCCATGCTTGAACTTGCTCCAAGGTTCATCTTTCTTGTCCAAGCTAGGCCCTTCATTTGTAAGTAAAACAAATGCATCCAATTTTAGCAACATCATATTCTCATGAACATTGGAATGGTTACCAAGAAATGAAAGTACCTGATAATTCAATTGGCGTGCGCGAGCTCTAGTAATTGGTCCAGTATGTATAGCAGAAGGGGCTATGTGACGCCCGGATAATTAGGCTACAGTAATCCCCCGTTAATGATGCTACGTCACCACGATTACTATTGTTAGTCTCGCGTTAGTTCAAAACGATTCAAATTCAAATTTAAGTTAAGGGCAAGCCACAAAAGTTTTCAAATATTAAAACAAAAATGTTTGAAATGTGGCATATAAATCATAGGTAATTTTGGTGGAGAAATCATCTTTTTATAAAATAGTTAGATGGACTAAATTAATTAACACGTCGTTACAACAAATAATTAAATGCCCTTTAAGTATTAAACAAATACAACATACTTATTTAAAGTGCCAAATTATTTATGTCAGAGATATAGTTAATAATATTAATTTAGCTTTAACTTTTGTATTTCATAAGACTTGAATAAAAATAAAACAGAAAAGAGAAAATATATAAAAACTAAAACAAAAAAAGGAAAAGAAGCACCCCCCCCCCCCGCGCTGGGCCAACCGGCCCAGCTAGCTAGCCAAACCGGCCCGGGCCGGCCCCCTCACTCCCCTTATCCCCTCACCCACCCAACCCTAACCCTCGATCCATCCCACGATTCCCACTTCCCCCCACGTCTCCCTTGACTCCCTCCCATGCGCCGCCACACACACACGCGTGCGCGTGCATCACAGAGCGCTACGCTCGATCCCCTTCTCTCCCTCCCTCGCTTTCCCTCGTCCACTCCCACACCTGCACGCACATATCGCGCCAGGGAGAGGAGCTCCTCACGCCATCCTCTGCTCGGCGGAGGGCCATGGCGTCGCCGCCTCCCGTGCTTGGCCTCCTCCAGCAGTGTTGGAGCAAACCCCCTCCCCATCGTCGTCCACGCCGGCACCCGAGCCTGGCACCTCGTTGCCCTCCGACCGCGCATCACCGCCAACCAGAGCTACCTCGCCGGCTTTGATGCCCCGAAACTGCCGAACCTCGCTGTCGCCCGAAGCCGCCTCGCCGGAGCGCTTCATCGCCGAATCTCCTCCCCCACCGTCGCTCGTCCCCATCCTCCTCCTCGTCGGATGCCATTGAGCCACGCCGCCCCCTTCCCTGCATTGAATGTGAGCACCGCCCCATGCTCCCTCTCCCCCCTGTGCTGAACGCGCCACGCTCGCCGTGGCCCTACCCAGTGCCTTGTCTCGCGCACGCCCGCAGCCGCAGCTGCTTGCTGCTCCCCTGCCCGCTGCTTGCACAACTTCTGCAGCTAGCGCCGTGCCGCGCCACTCCTAGGTGCTGCGGCTGCTTCCCGCGGCTGCTCATTGCTGCTGTTGTCGCCGCCCTAGCTGCGCCCTATCACACACCCGCGTGCCCAGACCGTCCGCCGCCGGCCGCACCCGGCGCTGCTCGTCGCGCCTGCCGCTGTCGGCTTCTGCCTCATGCCGCCGGCGCCCCTGCTCATGGGAGACAGATGGGCTGGCCCCTGTTGGATTAGGGACTAATCCCCTAAATGCTAACCCCCTCCTAACAGTAGTCTATGACATCAGGCCCCACTTCTAAATAAAAAGATAATGATAGATAAAATTATTAATTAATTAATTAATTAACTTAATTAATTTTGTATTAGATTAACCTAATCATTTAGTTAATTATTTAATCATGTTTAATTAACCTGAGACTATGACGAATAGGCCCCACGTGCCAGGGTTGACCTACTCAACCTGTAGACCTGCTGACATCATGCTGATGTCATGCTTACCCAATAATTACCTTTTCTAATTAATTAAAATCTGTTAATTCCAAAATTGATAAGAGCTTTTAAAATTAATATAAAATAATCCGTAACTTCGATAAAAAAACTTTGTACATGAAAGTTGCTCACAACGACGAGACGAATCCGGATACGCAGCCCGTTCGTCCGCCACGCATCCCTAGCATAGCGAACACGCAACTTTCCCCCTCTGATTCATCTGTCCAAAAACGTGAAACACTGTGGTTATTTTCCCGGATGTTTCCCCCTTTCGCCGGTACCACGTACTGCTGTGTTAGGGAACACCTAGCACCGCGTATTGCCATGTTACGCTTTGTGATGCTTTGATTGCTCTGTTATTTATTGTGTTCCCCCTCCACTACTTCTTTCCGGTAGACCCCGAGACTGCCGGCGACCCCCAGTACGACTACGGAGTTGACGACCCCTCTCTCTCTTGCCAGAGCAACCAGGCAAGCCCCCCCTTTGATCACCAGATATCGCCTACTCTTCTCTATACTGCTTGCATTAGAGTAGTGTAGCATGTTACTGCTTTCCGTTATTCCTATCCTGATGCATAGCCTGTCCTTGCTACTACTGTTGTTACCTTTACCTGCTAACCTACTGCTTAGTATAGGATGCTAGTGTTCCATCAGTGACCCTACACTCTTGTCCATCTGCCATGCTATACTACCGGGCCGTGATCACTTCGGGAGGTGACACGGGCATATACTATATACTTTACACAGTTACATTACCTGTGGTACTGTTCGGAGTTGGGGGCTGAAGGGGCAGGTGGCTCCATCCCGGTAGAGGTGGGCCTGGGTTCCCGACGGCCCCCGATTATTACTTTGTGCCGGAGTGACAGGGCAGGTTGAGACCACCTAGGAGAGAGGTGGGCCTGGCCCTGGTCGGTGTTCGCGGATACTTAACATGTTTAACGAGATCTTGGTATTTGATCCGAGTCTGGCTACCGGCCTATACGCACTAACCATCTACGCGGGGAGAGTTATGGGCACTCGACGTCGTGGTATCAGCCGAAGCCTTCGTGACATCAGCGACTGAGTGGCGCGCGCCGGATTGGACCGTAAGCCAGCTCTTGTATTAAGGGGGCTAGTTCTGCTTCCGGCCGCGTACGGAACATGCAGGTGTGCAATGGGTGATGGGCCCAGACCCCTGCGCCATAGGATTTAGACCGGCGTGCTGACCTCTCTGTTGTGCCTAGGTAGGGCTACGACGTGTTGATCTTCCGAGGCCGGGCATGACCCAGGAAAGTGTGTCCGGCCAAATGGGATCGAGCGTGTTGGGATATGTGGTGCACCCCTACAGGGAAGTTAATCTATTCGAATAGCCGTGATCTTCGGTAACAGGACGACTTGGAGTTGTACCTTGCCCTTATGAGAACTAGAACCGGATACTTAATAAAACACACCCTTCCAAGTGCCAGATACAACCGGTGATCGCTCTCTCATAGGGCGACGAGGGGAGGATCATCGGTTAGGATTATGCTATGCGTTGTTACTTGGTGAACTTACCATCTACTCTTTCCTTCTGCTGCAAGATGGAGGTTACCAGAAGCGTAGTCTTCGATAGGACTAGCTATCCCCCTCTTATTCCGGCATTCTGTAGTTCAGTCCACATATGATACCCTTAATCCTTTTGATACCAATGCATACATATGTAGTGTAGCTCCTTGCTTGCGAGTACTTTGGATGAGTACTCACGGTTGCTTTTCTCTCCCTTTTCCCCTTTCCTATATCCGATTGCTGCAACCAGACATTGGAGCCCAGGAGCCAGACGCCACCGTTGATGATGACTACTACTACTCGGGAGGTTCCTACTACTACGTGCAGTCCGCTGACGACGACCAGGAGTAGTTTAGGTGGATCCCAGGCAGGAGGCCTGCGCCTCTTTTGATCTGTATCTCAGTTTGTGCTAGCCTTCTTAAGGCAAACTTGTTTAACTTATGTCTGTACTTAGATATTGTTGCTTCCGCTGACTCGTCTATGATCGAGCTCTTGTATTCGAGCCCTCGAGGCCCCTGGCATGTAATATGATGCTTGTATGACTTATTTTATTTGTAGAGTTGTGTTGTGATATCTTCCCGTGAGTCCCTGATCTTGATCGTACACGTTTGCGTGTATGATTAGTCTACGGTCAAATCGGGGGCGTCACAAGTTGGTATCAAAGCCGACTACCTATAGGAATCCCCCTTCCACACTCCTTGGCCGAAGTTGAGTCTAGACATTACTAAAACTTTTACTAACATGGATGTGTGCCTTACGGGCCCACGTCGCCATTTGGGTGGTAGTAGGATCTTTTTATTCCTCGACCTTTACTCTGGGACTCCGAACTCTCTTCTATTCGGGTTAAGTGATTTTGCTAAAATCTAACTTTAGGTTCTCGAAAATACTTCCTCCCGAAGAGCCCCTTCAGGCCAGATGATCGCCTGCTGCAACAGAAGATTCTGACAATACTCTCCGATGTTTCCCCGAGACCTTTGTGTCCTTCGCCGTTGCAATTCCATACCACCGGTAAGTCCCAATGGAAAGCTACATACACTTGTCGTCCATAACTTCATTCCCAGTTGATCTTGTTATTACAAGATACCTCGGAAATTCTCTCTATTTTTCCGAGAATACTTTGTTCCTACTGCCTTGTAGTTCATTATCCACATATACACCCCTACGGATAATTCTCGCACTTATCGGGTATCCGCTCATTCCCAGTTATTCAGGTGTTTCGCCAAAGACTTCAAAATATCATTCGATCTTCCGAACATCCCGAGCAGCCTATTTCTCTTGAAACTCTCGCTTGCTTGCATTATGGTTAATCCCATAAGTTTCATAATCTTATTGGCCCCCCTTGTCTTTATCATTTTAAGTCTGTTGATTCAATATGTTGAGGATGCTCGCATTCCTCAGTCGAATCCTAGGATTCATCCTTCCGGGTCATACGTCATTTGGATATGAGCTGGTTCTTGACCAATCAATGCCTTGATCGTTTGTGCTTCCAAGTATGTTGAACTTATTCATTTTCGATCAGAATGATTGCTTCTGATCCCTTGATTTGGAGATCATAAAGTTTCTTTGCTTTAAGCTTTGAATTAGTCAGTTGTTTCTATAACCCAATGCCATGGCCTTCCTTCTTCCTTTGATTGAGTACCGATACTCACATCAGCCCCGTTGTGGATCGCCATACCCATTGCCGGGTTATTATTCGACAATGTCCTTCACAACCAAAATTCTTGTGAGTTCTTTACCTGATACATAATGCCCTTGGTAAATTGTATCATCTGCTTGGCCAACCATGCTCTGCTTTCGAGCTGGTCGTATTTACTATTGAAGCTTGTGGTATATGTTTCCACGATACCCTGACGGGTTGAACCTATGCCTTCCTTTATATGTGTGAACTCAAAAGTTTTCACGAGTCATACTCATCTGGTATTTCACCAGATAAAACTTTCAACACTAATGTCTTTATCAAAGCGAAAAGTGAATGGAAGGTTATACATTGAAGAAGTGGGAGTCGACCTTGAACTTTGTGTTCATGCCCATGGACACGATGTAGATCTTATCATTAAAGCTTTTCTTAAATGAATTATTCCCTTGGTATAAGTTCATCTTATCTCTGGGATCTGGCCTTTTGCAATCGTGGTTCCGACCATGTTCTCCTTTAAATAACATTTCTCGTGCAAGTTTAAGCATTTGTCTTCTGTAGAGCAATACCCTAGTCCAATCTCTACTTTGATCTGTCATCGAGCATTACCCCCCTGGTATCTCGAGATTATCATGGAACTGCATAACCTCTTATGAGTTCTTCATCAGGTATTACATTCTCACGGACTCCAATTTTTCACGGGCTTTGAGTTATGAAACACTCAAGGACACCGATAACGGAATCGAGTCTGCACTGCAATTCAACGAGGATTAGAGATCTTCATCGCTTACAAGTTTAATACTCCATGTCTGTCCTAGCCTGAATGGATACATCATTATCATGCTAATTTTAATCATCAGCATTCTGAGCTCTTCAAGGGTATCAATTGAATTCATGATGAGAAATACCATCCTTGCCCCCGATGATTTGTGTTATCATCGGCCACTTTATTGCCTTCCCTCCAACACAAACTTGTTCATGTTTTGTGTTATACCTTGAGTTCCTTGCTATCCAGCATTTGTCCTTCTTTACCTTGGAATATTACCACCTTTTATATCAAGAATGTCGTGGCAATTTTACCACCTCTTGAGAATTCTTGATATACTAATATCTCTCGCCATTTGCGTTCATTTCTTGGTCTCCGTGTTGTTTCTAACCGGAATACCGACAAATGGTCTATGATGTGTAAATTCTAAACTTCTAGCAACCCTATTGCTTTGAAGTTATTGGTCTACAGATTCATTAGAAGTCTATTGCTTATTGAATCATCATTCGAACATTGATCGTGCTACCTAGTCCAGATTCCTGGGTGCACCCTTCTATCATTGTTCAGTTGAGTATGTTTCCCTCGAGCATACATCATTATATCATTGATCCGACAAATGATATTTCCTTGTTCACATAATTGTGGAAATCCATCTCTTGGAAATCTCGATGAATTGTCGCTGAGTTCATCAGCCACCTCCTCATTCTATCCTTGATTTAATAATGAACTCATGATTCGGAACTTGCTTCCACAGTTCAATTCCCGAGAATCTTACAATGTCATCTTGACAATTTGTGTTGCACCTTTTCTTCTTAGGCATCCTGAGTCTAAGGTATCCTAACACCGATCAGATCTGAATCTCGGTCAGATATGATGGTTGGAACATTTTTCCAAGAGTTATAACACTGGTCTTTTATGACCCGGTAAGGTGATGGCATGCTCAACACACCTGGCCGGATGACCTATTGTTATAGATTCCCTTTCAGCAAGGTTATCCATTCTTCCATGAGGAAATTGTAAGACTTATCCTATAAGTTGTTTCCGATGAATCCTTTGTGTTTCCTAAGTCTGGCCTTTGCTTAAACACCATGTCAACGCTATCTTGAAGCATGTATGTGGTACTCCGATTTTCAATAAGAACATTTGAAGCACAAGGCTAAAATTTCTTTATTAATTACCCCAAACACCGTTGATTGGGTAATGTCATGAACTTCCTCTCCCGTTACCTAAATGGATTGCCATGTTATATCCTGCCATGGATATCATGCTCTGCTTGTCCTTGTGAAGGATATACCCCTGAATAATGTGTTTAAACACATTTCCCTTTCCATTGTACTGTTTAATCGGATGATCACCTTTTCCCTCTCCATTGTTTTTGTTTAACCTTTCTTGTGATCTATATGATCTAAGCAGTAATAACTCACTGCTTATGTAAACACCTCGATGTACACCTATGTCAGTAAGACCCTGTTACTATTGTTGATGACATTCCGGTGACCACCGATGGACGAGAACTTTGCCTATTGGTCCGCCTCGTTCAACGAGCAGGAAAATGGTTCTCTTCGTCCCTCGCCCTTGGTATCGATGTTGTTGCCAACATAACTAACAGGCTACCCTCTGACATGCCTTGCTATCATGACCGTGCAAGATGTCACCGTCCTCCCTACTTTAACCCACATGATGGGCCCATAACCTTCAGTTCCGCAAGATCGAAACCTGACTCTCCTGTACAACCCTGTTTCTAAAAGTTATTCCTCACGCTTGGCCTCTATGTAGTTCACGAGCCACCTTCCGTGTGATCATCAATTATGGTATTAAACACAATACCTATTCTTGTTGACTTGAACCCCTTTCACACTTCGTTTCAAGCAACGACGATTGTCTATCCGCTTCAAACTTCTTATGGTACCTTCTTACTTTTCTCTCGATGTGTTTCATTTGTTCAACTCGAGAGATACTCTTATGATCATTCTTGGGATCCCCCCCCCAAGATGATTTTCCCTTATAACATTCAATTGTTGTAAAGCTACCCCTGACCTATTCATAAGTACGATGGAGTTCCCGAAGAAAGAAAGAATGATGACTTCATCATGATGACCTGAAGTAGAGAAATGAAGGCATCAACATAATGGATCGACCTCTTCGTGAAGAGCAACCAAGACCAAGAAGACCCGTTAGAATTTCGTAACCAAATCCCTTCCCCTTTCTACCGCTCCTAAATCTCGGGACGAGATTTCTTGTAGTGGAGGAGAATTGTGACGCCCGGATAATTAGGCTACAGTAATCCCACGTTAATGATGCTACGTCACCACGGTTACTATTGTTAGTCTCGCATTAGTTCAAAACGATTCAAATTCAAATTTAAGTTAAAGGCAAGCCACAAAAGTTTTCAAATATTAAAACAAAAATGTTTGAAATGCGGCATATAAATCATAGGTAATTGTGGTGGAGAAATCATCTTTTTATAAAATAGTTAGATGGACTAAATTAATTAACACGTCGTTACAACAAATAATTAAATGCCCTTTAAGTATTAAGCAAATACAACATACTTATTTAAAGTGCCAAATTATTGATGTCAGAGATATAGTTAATAATATTAATTTAGCTTTAACTTTTGTATTTCATAACACTTGAATAAAAATAAAACAAAAAAGAGAAAATATAAAAAAACTAAAACAAAAAAAAGGAAAAGAAGCACCCCCCCCCCCCCCGCTGGGCCAACCGGCCCAGCTAGCTAGCCAAACCGGCCCGGGCCGGCCCCCTCACTCCCCTTATCCCCTCACCCACCGAACCCTAACCCTCGATCCATCCCACGATTCCCACTTCCCCCCACGTCTCCCTCGACTCCCTCCCTTGTGCCACCACACACACGCGCGTGCACCTGCATCACAGAGCGCTATGCTCGATCCCCTTCTCTCCCTACCTCGCTTTCTCTCGTCCACTCCCACACCTGCACGCACATATCGCGCCAGGGAGAGGAGCTCCTCGCGCCTTCCTCTGCTCGGCAGAGGGCCATGGTGCCGCCGCCTCCCGTGCTTGGCCTCCTCCAGCAGCATTGGAGCAAACCCCCTCCCCATCGTCGTCCATGCCGGCACCCGAGCCTGGCGCCTCGTTGCCCTCCGACCACGCATCACCGCCAACCAGAGCACCTTGCCGGCTTTGATGCCCCGACGCTGCCGAACCTCACCGTTGCCCGAAGCCGCCTCGCCGGACCGCTTCATCACCGAATCTCCTCCCCCACCGTCGCTCGTCCCCATACTCCTCCTCGTCGGATGCCATCGAGCCACGCCGCCCCCTTCCCTGCATCGAATGTGAGCACCGCCCCGTGCTCCCTCTCCCCCCTGTGCTGAACGCGCCACGCTCGCCGTGGCCCTACCCGGCGCCTTGTCTCGCGCACGCCCGCAGCCGCAGCTGCTTGCTTCTATCCTGCCCGCTGCTTGCACAACTTCTATAGCTAGCGACGTGCCGCGCCACTCCTAGGTGCTGCGGCTGCTTCCCGCGGCTGCTCATTGCTGCTGCTGCCGCCGCCCTAGCTGCGCCCTATCCCACACCCGCGTGCCCAGACCGCCCGCCGCCGGCCGCACCCGGCGCTGCTCGTCGCGCCTGCCACTATCGGCTTCTGCCTCATGCCGCCGGCGCCCCTGCTCGTGCGAGACAGATGGGTTGGCCCCTGTTGGATTAGGGACTAATCCCCTAAATGCTAACCCCCTCCTAAAAGTAGTCTATGACATCACGCCCCACTTCTAAATAAAAAAATAATGATAGATAAAATTATTAATTAATTAATTAATTAAATAACTTAATTAATCTTGTATTAGATTAACCTAATCATTTAGTTAATTATTTAATCATGTTTAATTAACCTGAGACTATGACAAATAGGCCCCACGTGCCAGGGTTGACCTAGTCAACCTGTAGACCTGCTGACATCACGTTGATGTCACGCTGACCCAATAATTACCTTTTCTAATTAATTAAAATCTGTTAATTCCAAAATTGATTAAAGCTTTTAAAATTAATATAAAATAATCCGTAACTCTGATCGAAAAACTTTGTACATGAAAGTTGCTCACAACGACGAGATGAATCCGGATATGCAGCTCGTTCGTCCGCCACGCATCCCTAGCATAGCGAACACGCAACTTTCCCCCTCCGATTCATCTGTCCAAAAACACGAAACACCGTGGTTATTTTCCCAGATGTTTCCCCCTTTCGCCGGTACCACGTACTGCTGCGTTAGGGCACACCTAACACCGCGTATTTCCATGTTACGCTTTGTGATGCTTTGATTGCTCTGTTATTTATTGTGTTCCCCCTCCACTACTTCTTTCCGATAGACCCCGAGACTGCCGGCGACCCCCAGTACGACTACGGAGTTGACGACCCCTCTCTCTCTTACCAGAGCAACCAGGCAAGCCCCCCCTTTGATCACCAGATATCGCCTACTCTTTTCTATACTGCTTGCATTAGAGTAGTGTAGCATGTTACTGCTTTCCGTTATTCCTATCCTGATGCATAGCCTGTCCTTGCTACTACTGTTGTTACCATTACCTGCTATCCTACTGCTTAGTATAGGATGCTAGTGTTCCATCAGTGACCCTACACTCTTGTCCGTCTGCCATGCTATACTACCGGGCCGTGATCACTTCGGGAGGTGATCACGGGCATATACTATATACTTTACACAGTTACATTACCTGTGGTACTGTTCGGAGTTGGTGGCTGAAGGGGCAGGTGGCTCCATCCCAGTAGAGGTGGGCCTGGGTTCCCGACGGCCCCTGATTGTTACTTTGTGGCAGAGCGACAGGGCAGGTTGAGACCACCTAGGAGAGAGGTGGGCCTGGCCCTGGTCGGTGTTCGCGGATACTTAACACGTTTAACGAGATCTTGGTATTTGATCTGAGTCTGGCTACTGGCCTATACGCACTAACCATCTACGCGGGGACAGTTATGGGCACTCGACGTCGTGGTATCAGCCGAAGCCTTCGTGACATCAGCGACTGAGTGGCGCGCGCCGGATTGGACCGTAAGCCTACTCTTGTATTAAGGGGGCTAGTTCTGCTTCCGGCAGCGTACACAACGTGCAGGTGTGCAATGGGCGATGGGCCCAGACCCCTGCGCCATAGGATTTAGACCGGTGTGCTGACCTCTCTGTTGTGCCTAGGTAGGGATGCGATGTGTTGATCTTCCGAGGCCGGGCATGACCCAGGAAAGTGTGTCCGGCCAAATGGGATCGAGCGTGTTGGGATATGTGGTGCACCCCTGCAGGGAAGTTAATCTATTCGAATAGCCGTGATCTTCGGTAACAGGACGACTTGGAGTTGTACCTTGACCTTATGACAACTAGAACCGGATACTTAATAAAACACACCCTTCCAAGTGCCAGATACAACCGGTGATCGCTCTCTCACAGGGCGACGAGGGGAGGATCATCGGTTAGGATTATGCTATGCGATGTTACTTGGTGAACTTACCATCTACTCTCTCCTTCTGCTGCAAGATGCAGGTTACCAGAAGTGTAGTCTTTGATAGGACTAGCTATCCCCCTCTTATTCCGGCATTCTGCAGTTCAGTCCACATATGATACCCTTAATCCTTTTGATACCAATGCATACATATGTAGTGTAGCTCCTTGCTTGCGAGTACTTTGGATGAGTACTCACGGTTGCTTTTCTCTCCCTTTTCCCCTTTCCTATATCTGATTGCTGCAACCAGACGTTGGAGCCCAGGAGCCAGACACCACCGTTGATGGCGACTACTACTACTCGGGAGGTGCCTACTACTACGTGCAGCCCGCTGACGACGACCAGGAGTAGTTTAGGTGGATCCCAGGCAGGAGGCCTGCGCCTCTTTCGATCTGTATCTTAGTTTGTGCTAGCCTTCTTAAGGCAAACTTGTTTAACTTATGTCTGTACTCAGATATTGTTGCTTCCGCTGACTCGTCTATGGTCGAGCTCTTGTATTCGAGCCCTCGAGGCCCCTGGCTTGTAATATGATGCGTGTATGACTTATTTTATTTGTAGAGTTGTGTTGTGATATCTTCCCGTGAGTCCCTGATCTTGATCGTACACGTTTGCGTGTATGATTAGTGTACGGTCAAATCGGGGGCGTCACAGGCTATGGGTGTAACAATGGTATTGTTGTCCTCATCATCCTCCCCTTCTTGAAATGAAGTCGTCCTCGACGAAAGCTCATCTTCCTCACCCAAATAAGGCTTCAAAGCAGCAATGTTAAAAGTGGGACTAACCCCAAAATCTGCAGGCAGCTCAAGTTTATATGCATTATCATTTATTTTCTCTAACACCTTAAAAGGACCAACAACACGTGGCATTAGCTTTGATTTCCGCAAATTAGGAAATCTATCCTGACGCAAATGTAACCAAACAAGATCTCGAGGTGCAAACACAACATGTTTTCTACCCTTATCTTCAGCAAGTTTATATTTAGCATTCTTACACTCAATGTCTTCCTTAGTTAACTCATGCATTTTTAAAATAAATTCAGCACATTTTTGGCATCAAAATTAACCTTCTCCAAACATGGAAGAGGCAACAAATCAATAGGTGCGCGAGGTAGGAAACCATACACAATTTCAAAAGGGCATATCTTAGTAGTAGAATGCAATGAACGATTATAAGCAAATTCAATATCAGGCAATCATTCTTCCCACATTTTCTTATTATTCTTCAAAATAGCTCTAAGCATAGTAGACAATGTTCTATTGGCTACTTTAGTTTGTCTATCAATTTGGGGGTGACAAGTAGTACTAAAAAGCAGTTTAGTGCCCAACTTAGCCCATAAACATCTCCAAAAGTGGCTAAGAAATTTAGTATCACGATCTCAAACAATAGTATTTGGCACACCATGCAAGCAAATAATTTCACGAAAGAACAAATCAGCAACATTAACAGCATCATCGCTTTTATGACATGGTATAAAGTGTGCCATTTTCGAGAATTTATCCATGACAACAAATACGCTATCCCTCCCCTTCTTTGTTCGAGGTAAACCTAAAACAAAGTCCATAGATATATCCTCCCAAGGAACACTGGAAACAGGCAAAGGCATATATAAACCATAAGGATTGAGTCATGACTTAGCTTTTTGACATGTAGTGCAGCGAGCAACAAAATGCTCAACATCCCGTCTCATCTTTGGCCAAAAGAAATGTGTAGCAAGTACGTCCTCCGTCTTCTTCATGCCAAAGTGTCCCATTAATCCTCCTCCATGCGCCTCCTACAACAACAAAAGACGAACGGAGCTAGTTGGAATGCATAGCATGTTAGCACGGAACACAAATCCATCATTAACTACGAACTTGTTCCATGTTCTTCCTTCTTTAGAATTTTGCGTTACATCTTTAAAATTAGCATCATGCACATATTGATCTTTGATGGTCTCCAAACCAAATATTTTGAAGTCAAGTTGTGAAAGCATAGTATAGCGACAAGACAATGCATCAGCAATAACATTTTCTTTACCCTTGTTGTGTTTAATGACATAAGGGAAAGTCGCAATGAATTCAACCCATTTAGCATGTCTAGGTGTTTCAAAGATTCATGATTAGAATGTATAATAACTTCTTTGGGCCATAAATAATGTTGCCATGTTTCTAAAGTCCGAACAAGAGCATATAATTCTTTATCATAAGTAGAATAATTTAGACTAGGCCCACTCAATTTTTTAGAAAAGTATGCAACAGGTATGCCATCTTGTAATAACACACCTCCTAATCCAATTCCACTAGCATCACATTCAAGCTCAAAAGTCTTATTAAAATCTGGAAGTTGGAGTAAAGGAGCATGTGAACTTACCTTTCAATACCGTGAAGGCTTCTACCCGTGCGGTACCCCCAACAAAAGGCACATCCTTCTTTGTAAGCTCATTGAGAGGTGCAACAATGGTGCTGAAATCTCTCACAAAACGCCTATAGAATCCAGCAAGACCAAGAAAACTCCTCACTTGTGTGACCATTTCGGGCTGCGGCCAACTCTGAATAGCTTCAATCTTGGCTTTATCAACTTCAATTCCCTGTGGAGTAACAACATAGCCAAGAAAAGATACTCGGTCAATGCAGAAGGTGCACTTCCCAAGGTTACCAAACAAACGTGCATCACATAGAGCAATAAAAACATCACGTAAATGTTCCAAATGTTCCTTTAAAGATCTGCTATAAATCAGTATATCATCAAAATAGACTGCCACAAATCGTCCAATGAAAGCACGTAAAACTTCGTTCATTAATCTCATGAAAGTACTAGGTGCATTAGTTAACCCAAAAGGCAAGCCTAACCACTCATATAATCCAAAGTTAGTTTTAAATGCCATTTTCCATTCATCTCCCAATTTCATATGAATTTGATGGTATCCACTATGCAAATCAACTTTGGATAATATTATAGAGCCACTCAATTCATCAAGTATGTCATCTAGCCTAGGAATAGGATGACGATAACGAATAGTAATATTATTAATGTCTCTACAATCAACACACATACGCAACGTACCATCCTTTTTGGCACTAGTATAATAGGAACAACACAAGGACTAAGAGATTCGCGTATATAACCTTTGTTGAGCAGCTCCTGTACTTGACGCATAATCTCCTTCGTCTCCTCTGGATTGGTACGGTATGGTGCACAGTTAGGCAACGAAGCACTGGGAATTAAGTCAATCTGATGCTCAATCCCTTGAATAGGTGGTAATCCCGGTGGCACGTCTTGTGGAAAGACGTCAGCGAACACCTGCAAAATGTTAGTGGCAGCAGGAGGCAAAGAGGAAGGTACATCCTCAAAAGAAAATAACGCCTCTTTGCACACAAAAGCATAGCAAACAGATTTGCTAGAATCTAGATCATCAATATCAGATTTGGTGGCAAGTAAACATGCACTTTTCAATTTAATTTCAGAAGCAATACTAGATGGTTTATTATTATGCTTCATTTTTTGCTCAAATTCTTTTGCCACAATCTGATTTTCACTCTTATTTTTCTCCTGTTTTACTTTATTAGCTCTATTAATATCATCTTTCAAAATGGAATCAGGAGTCATAGGAAGCAAAGTAATATTTTTGTCCTTATGAACAAGAGTATACTGATTGTTTCTACCATGGTGTACATAATTTTATCAAATTGCCATGGTCTACCAAGTAATAAGGAACATGCTTGCATAGGTACCACATCACAATCAACATAATCAGCATATGTAGAGATACTAAAATGCACATGAACAGTACATGTTACCTTAACCTTGTCGTAGTTGTTGAACCATTGGATGTAGTAAGGATGTGGATGCGGTCTTGTGGTGAGAGATAGCTTCTCCACCATCTCCATGCTAGCCAAGTTGTTGCAGCTCCCTCCATCTATGATGACGCGCACAGAATGTTCCTTCACAACTCCCTTTGTATGGACCAAATTATGCCTCTGATTTTGCTCAGCTTGTGTAACATGCACACTCAAAACACGTTGAGGAACTAAACATTCATACCTATCAGCATCTTCAGCAGCCATGTATTGTGTCTCATGATCAGAATCATCTCCACCATGTTCTTCACTTGTAATAAGAGCCAAAATCTCCTCATCAAAGTCACTAGCGGACTCATACCCACCATCCTCAGTAACAATCATCACACGCTTAGATGGGCATTGTCTCAAATAATGACCTACACCCTTGCAATGACGACAAATGTAACATCCCAAATTTTCAATTTGGAATGTTATACATAGATCATCATGCATATCATATTTTCTTGCATTTTGCCGATCCTCAAAATTTCACGCAACTCAAGGACCCTCGGAGAGAGTTGGAGATTTCGTTATTTTCATATTTGAGTTCTTCTCCAATTTTGAAGAAAGGATCATTGGTTTTGTCGGAGTTTCATTTGCCTTTTATTTGGATAGGGAAAAATGCGCGTTTTAAAAATTTGCATTTTAGGCCCGGAGAAAAGTTCATTTTGTTCGACTCATTTTTAGGAGTTGGGGAAAATTTACTTTATTAGTTTTGGAGTCTGGTAGATTTGTTTTTCTGTTTTTTTTCCGAGCGCGGAACCATTTTAAAAAAAAAGGGAGCCGCAGCGCCCTTGGGCCAGGCCTAGCCGGCCGGCCAGGAGGCCACCGCGCGCGCTCGCCAGCGCCAGCGCCAGGCGCGCTAGGGAGCCGCCGCCGCTGGAGTCCTTTTTGGACTCCACTTGTTCGGGTTTTTTTTAGATCTTTCTTTCCCTCTTTCTTTCCTATTCCTAGTCTAATTCCTTGTCCCCTACCCCAAGTAAATCCCCCCTCCCCAATATAAATACTCCCACACCCCCCCTCTAAACCCATCAAACCAAAGCCCCAACACCCCAAGCACCACCGCGCCCATCACCCGCGTCGCGCCGCCCTTGCCGCCGCCGCCCATCACCCGCGCCGCCGCCGCACCTTGCCGCCGCCCCATGCCCACGCCGCCGGAGTTCCTCGCCGGAGGTAGCCCCGCGCCGCATCTCTTCTTTTCATCGGATCGTTTTCTTCTAATCGTTCCGATTCTTCTTTTCCGATTCGTTTTTCTTCGCGAAACCGTTTCGGTTTTCTAGATCGGTTTTTCGTTCGGTTTTCTTTTCTCGAAACCCTAGATCGGATTCGTTCTCTTTTCCAATTCAGTTGCCTAGAGACCGTTCGCCGGGCCGTTCGTCCTAACGAACATGATCACCGGATTCTTCTAGGTTAACGAACGTCCGTTCGTTTAACCGTTCTAATTTTTTTTCGTCGAATTTATTCCGCGATCGCGATCTCAGATCCGATCTTCTTTCTAGTTTATCTTCTCGCTCGTTTATCGGAATCAGGTGATTCAAATGCCTGGAGTTTCGTTTCGAAACCGCCGTTCCGACTAATCAACTTTAACTAAGTTTTTGCTACGGTAAAATTTGACCTAGTTTCAACTTGCTAGAACCGAGTTGTTTTCTTCCGCCAATTGTTTTCGGTTTCTTTGTTCGGTTCTTTCTCTCTTTGCAACCGGAGTTCTTAAGTTGAACTTTCTGATTCGATCTCTTGTTCGAGTTTTACCTGTGCATTAGATGAGTACTTATTGTATGCTTGTTGTTTGTCTGCGATAGATTACCCGGATTGCACCGCTTGTTACTTCGAATCTCTAGGACTCGCGGATCATCAGCGAGGCAAGTAACACTTTGATCATACCTTTTCTACAACCCAGTTTTATTGCATTAGATCCATCCTCACACATTGCATGATTAGGATATAATTAAATTGTGGGATGGGAAGTAGATGAGGTAGTACCTATTACCTGTTTATTATGAAACCTTTGGGAGTTACTTCTACATTTTCTTATTATGCCATGCTATGCAAGTAGACGTGGATTGGGTGAGTGATATCCATGACAGATGTGAGATTGATAATTTTAATGGTTTATCTAAGGTGGCAACTTAAACACACATCTGGGTGGATTGAGGCACCTGATGTCTATCAGGACTTTCCTGTTTTTTTTTGGACCGCCACCCAGGCTCAAAGGGATCATAAGATCTTTCATGCTAAATACTTACATGTGCAGCCACAAGCCATTATGGGCTTTGGCATAGTTGACTAAGTCGTGCGAACTCTTACAGGGTAGACTAGCAGATGTATGGGAAAGTAGGTGTACCGGTCTATCCATCGTAAGGTGCTAGCGCTTCTGAAAGACTGTGTCTCGGTCATCCGTTTCTCAAACACGGGTAGTGTGAGAAATCCAACGGAGGCGATCGAGTCTTGTGGGGAAAAGTGCGCAAACCTCTGCAGAGTGTAATAAACTAATCATGATTAGCCGTGTCCCTGGTTATGGACAATTTTGAGTATCTAGTACTTGAATATCATGTGAATCTCATCATGTTACTTCTAAATTAAAATTGTTGGGTTATTAATGATTAATTTTAATTGGGATTGAGAATGCTGTCAACCATTCTCAATGTTTAACAACCACCATGATAGTTAAATAAATTTATTCCTTTGCAGTAGGGAAAGATTGGCTTTACGCAAAACAGTAACCATAGAGCTTTCCACCAGCCAAATATGCATATAGTATAGCTGTTTCATTCCATCATTCTCTATGTGTTACTCTGCCAGCATATTCCATGTGCTGACCCGTTTCGGGCTGCAACGTTAATGTTGCAGACTTTTCAGACGATGATTGAGGTGCTTTTAGGTCGTGGTTCTATACTCAGTGATGTCGTTGGAGTTGATGGACCCATTTATCTTCCAAGTCTTCCGCTGTTATCGACACTAGATGGCCTTAAGCCATATTTATTGTAATAAGTTCTCTTCGGAGACATCGATGTAATAAGTGTGTGATTGCCACTCAGATATAAATCCTTCGATGTACTGTGTGGTGTTAGCATTACTGATCCAGGGATGACACCGGAGCATAGAGGTCAGACTGTTTGAGGTCTGGTCGCTACAGAGATGGTATCAGAGCCAGGTTTGACTATAGGACACAACCACTAAGTTAAAGCCATAGATCACTATTCTCTCCTCATTTTCTAACTCCTCATCTTTTCTACTCTTTAGGATGAAGGACGCGAAGATTACGTACGCTCAACCGGATGAAGGCACACCTTTTGGATTTCATTTGAAGGAAGTCACCAAGTACCTAAACATTGGATTACCAAGTTTCATGGGAACCTTCAACGCCACTCTGCCTGAAGAGGAGCGCTGGAAGATTCAAGCTCATGTTCCAGGAAGGACATTTGCGCCAATCACGAAGCCCATAGATAGTGTTTTCAATGCACCAACTTGGAGTCTAGGAAGGAGCATGGCAGCCCATATCACCATAGGACGCATTGGAGAAGTTTATCAAGAAGACCTCAAGGACACTATCTACCAGATTTGCGGACGCCGAGATGAACAATGGGAGTTAGTCACCACCAAGAAGGATAGATCCATTGCAGCATTCATCCAGGAGTTAAACCAGCACATTCGACGCCACGAGAACCAGATGTGCAATGATATGATGGAGTTGAAGAATGCAAAGACAAGGATCATCGAGCTAGAAGGAGAACTGAAGGCTACACACAAGGACTACATGGACGAGATCATAGCTCTAGCAAGACACAACGTCGATCTTAAGCAGGAGATTGAAGAAATCAAGAGGGAGTTAGCATCCAGGAAGGAAGACATGTACGTCGCATGTTCGGATAATTACATCATCATCGATGACACCGATTCGGATCCAAGTGAACCCGAATTTGAAGATGAAGCTGGAGCGGACATCATGGAGTCTTCCACCGGTTCAAATTTCTAGATGACCACCAAATATTAGTAGTATTTCCCCCATGTAAACACTATAGTTCGAGCACTTTTGTGATAGCTAGATCGATTGTAAGCCCTTGTTTGAATTGAATGAAGTGATTTTGTGTGAATTGATCATGTGCATTGGGGTAGTGTTTTCTCTTTAGACCTCATTCTATTCTTATTTCTCATCTTTTCTAAACCCTCAAATGTCTCTGAGACGTGACCCCGGGTTACCATTAAGGATTGGTAACTATGTTTTTCCCTCAGACCTAATAGTATTGGAATCTCAAGGATTGGATGTGATATTAGGCATGGATTGGTTATCAAAGTATGAAGGAAACACTGATTGTGCTAGTAAGACAATTTTGCTTACAACGCCCGAAGGAAGAAGGATCAAGTATGTATCCCGGCATGTGCCAAATAGGACCCAAGTAAATTGCCTAACAGGAGTTGTACAGGAGGAAGTACCAGTGGTAAAGGATTTTCCTGATGTATTTTCGGAAGAATTGCCAGGCATGCCACTAGATAGAGACATTGAGTTTTGATTGAGTTATTGCCCGGTACAGGCCCAATATCAAAGAGACCGTATAGGATGCCAGCAAAAGATTTGGTAGAAATTAAGAATCAGATTAAGGAGTTACTAGAGAAAGGTTACATTCACCCAAGTTCTTCGCCTTGGGGATCACCCGTACTTCTAGTGGAGAAGAAGGATGGATCATTAAGGATGGTTGTTGATTACCGTGGATTGAATGAAGTAACCATCAAGAACAAGTACCCACTGCCAATGATAAATGATCTGTTTGATCGTTTGCAAGGAGCTAAAGTGTTTTCCAAGATCGATTTGTGATCAGGGTACCACCAGTTAAAGATCCGAGAACAGGATATACCTAAGACAGCTTTTACCACGAGATATGGACTGTATGAGTATACCGTTATGTCATTTGGATTGACTAACGCGCCTGCCTATTTTATGAACATGATGAACAAAGTGTTTATGGAGTTTTTGGATAAGTTCGTCGTAGTGTTCATTGATGATATCCTGGTTTATTCGAAGAATGAAGAAGAGCATAAGGAACATTTGCATTTGGTATTGGAGAAGCTAAGGGAACATCAATTATATGCCAAGTTTAGCAAATGTGAGTTTTGCTTGAAGGAAGTTGGATTCCTCGGACACGTTATATCCGGAGAAGGGATAGCAGTTGACCCCACAAAGGTTGAGACCGTAACCAAATGGGAAGCACCAACGACAGTTGGAGAGATCCGGAGTTTTCTTGGACTCGCAGGATACTACCGGAGATTCATTGAGAACTTTTCAAAGATTGCGAAGCCTATGATGGAGTTGTTGAAGAAGGATACTAAGTTCAATTGGACTGAGGAGTGTGAGGCTAGTTTCCAGGAGTTGAAGAAACGTTTGGTTACCTCACCAGTGTTGATTTTGCCAGATCAGACCAAGGATTATGAGGTGTATTGTGACGCTTCACGTCGAGGACTTGGAGCAGTGCTTATGCAGGAAGGGAGAGTTGTTTCGTATGCTTCACGACAACTGAAGCCTCATGAGTTGAATTATGCCACGCATGATTTGGAGTTAGCAGCCGTAGTGCATGCATTGAAGACATGGAGACATTTCCTCATTGGAAATCATTGTGAGGTGTACACGGATCACAAGAGTTTGAAGTACATTTTCACGCAGAAGGAGTTGAATCTCAGACAAAGGAGATGGTTGGAGCTCATCAAGGATTATGATATGAGATTGCATTACCATCCCGGTAAAGCTAATGTAGTAGCTGACGCATTGAGCCGCAAGAGCCACGTCAATACGTTAATGACGGGAGAAATACCCCGGGAGTTATCAGAAAACCTTCGTGAACTAAGTTTAGAGATAGTTTCGAAAGGCTATGTAGCAGCATTGGAGATTCAGTCAACATTGATGGATAGTATCAGAGAAGCTCAGAAATCTGACAAGGAGATTGCTGCTATAAAGGAGAAACTAAGCAAAGGAAAAGCAAAGGGATTTCGTGAGGATGAGCACGATACCCTATGGTTTGAGGACCGTGTTTATGTGCCAAATGACCCGGAGATCAAGAAGTTGATTCTGCAAGAGGCACATGATTCACCATATTTGATTCACCCAGGAAATACTAAGATGTATTTGGATTTGAAGGAAACATTCTGGTGGACCGGAATGAAGAAGGATATTGCAGCATATGTAGCAGTTTGTGACGTATGTCATAGAGTAAAGGCAGAGCATCAGAAGCCAGCCAGATTGTTGCAACCATTGCCGATACCCGAATGGAAGTGGGATAAGATAGGCATGGATTTTATCACAGGACTACCCAGGACGAAAGTAGGATATGACTTGATATGGGTAGTAGTTGATCGTTTGACGAAGGTAGCACATTTCATTCCAGTTAACACCACTTACACCAGTGCTAAGTTGGCAAAGATATACATGACTAGGATCATTTTTTTGCATGGAGTTCCAAGGAGTATTGTATCAGACAGAGGAACCCAATTTACCTCAAAGTTTTGGAATCAGTTGCATGAAACTTTGGGAACCAGGCTAGAGTTCAGTACCACTTTTCATCCGCGGACAGATGGACAGACCGAGAGGGTCAATCAGATTTTGGAAGATATGCTGAGAGCTTGTGCACTAGACTATGGATCTAGTTGGGACGATAACTTGCCGTATGCGGAGTTTTCTTATAACAACAGTTACCAAACCAGTTTGAAGATGGCACCTTTCGAAGCTTTGTACGGAAGGAGGTGCAGGACACCGTTGTCATGGGACGAAGTTGGAGACCATCAGTTCTTTGGACCAGATTTGATTAAGGAGTCTGAATGGAAAGTTAAGTTGATTCGCGATAGGCTCAAGGTAGCCCAGTCCAGGCAGAAGAGCTACGCAGATTCTAAACACAAGGAGACAGTTTACGAAACCGGAGACAGGGTGTATCTCCGAGTATCCCCACTTCGAGGAGTTAAGCGCTTTGGAGTTAAGGGAAAGTTAGCACCGCGTTTCGTTGGACCATATAAGATCTTGCAACGTATGGGAGAAGTCGCTTATAAGTTGGAATTACCAGAGGGACTGTCAGGAGTTCATGACGTATTCCATGTTTCTCAGCTGAAGAAATGTCACGCCGAGATGGCGGAGGTACCGTTAAGAGATACAGTGCCGCTTGAAGCGATTCAGTTGAAGGACGACCTAACGTATGAGGAGAAACCAGTCAAGATTCTCGAGTTTGCCAGCAGAGTTACCCGCAGCAAGGTTATCAAGTTTTGCAAAGTTCAGTGGAACCACCACTCAGAGGACGAAGCCACCTGGGAGAGAGAAGAAGATTTGCTCAAGGACCACCCTCACCTATTTTCTAGCCAACCCGAATCTCGAGGGCGAGATTCATCTTAAGGGGGGTAGGTTTGTAACATCCCAAATTTTCAATTTGGAATGTTATACATAGATCATCATGCATATCATATTTTCTTGCATTTTGCCGATCCTCGAAATTTCACGCAACTCAAGGACCCTCAGAGAGAGTTGGAGATTTCGTTATTTTCATATTTGAGTTCTTCTCAAATTTTGAAGGATCATTAGTTTTGTTGGAGTTTCATTTGCCTTTTATTTGGATAGGGAAAAATGCGCGTTTTAAAATTTTGCATTTTAGGCCCGGAGAAAAGTTCATTTTGTTCGACTCATTTTTAGGAGTCGGGGAAAATTTACTTTATTAGTTTTGGAGTCCGGTAGATTTGTTTTTCTGTTTTTTTTTCGAGCGCGGAACCGTTTAAAAAAAAAGGGAGCCGCAGCGCCCTTGGGCCAGCCCAGCCTGGCCGGCTAGGAGGCCACCACGCACGCTCGCCAGCGCCAGGCGCGCTAGGGAGCCGCCGCCGCTGGAGTCCTTTTTGGACTCCACTTGTTCGGTTTTTTTAGATCTTTCTTTCCCTCTTTCTTTCCTATTCCTAGTCTAATTCCTTGTCCCCTACCCCAAGTAAATCCCCCCCCTCCCCAATATAAATACTCCCACCCCCCCCCCTCTAAACCCATCAAACCAAAGCCCCAACACCCCAAGCACCACCGCGCCCATCACCCGCGCCGCGCCGCCCTTGCCGCCGCCGCCCATCACCCGCGCCGCCGCCGCACCTTGCCGCCGCCGCCCATCACCCGCGCCGCCGCCGCACCTTGCCGCCACCCCACGCCCACGCCGCCGGAGTTCCTCGCCGGAGACCTCGCCGGAGGTAGCCCCGCGCCGCATCTCTTCTTTTCATCGGATCGTTTTCTTCTAATCGTTCCGATTCTTCTTTTCCGATTCGTTTTTATTCGCGAAACCGTTCCGGTTTTCTAGATCGGTTTTTCGTTCGGTTTTCTTTTCTCGAAACCCTAGATCGGATTCGTTCTCTTTTCCAATTTAGTTGCCTAGAGACCGTTCGCCGGACCGTTCGTCCTAACGAACGTGATCACCGGATTCTTCTAGGTTAACGAACGTCCGTTCGTTTAACCATTCTTCTTTTTTTCGTCGGATTTATTCCGCGATCTCGATCTCAGATCCGATCTTCTTTCTAGTTTATCTTCTCGCTCGTTTATCGGAATCAGGTGATTCAAACGCCTGGAGTTTCGTTTCGAAACCGCCATTCTGACTAATCAACTGTAACTAAGTTTTTGCTACGGTAAAATTTGACCTAGTTTCAACTTGCTAGAACCGAGTTGTTTTATTCCGCCGTTTGTTTTCGGTTTCTTTGTTCGGTTCTTTCTCTCTTTGCAACCGGAGTTCTTAAGTTGAACTTTCTGGTTCGATCTCTTGTTCGAGTTTTACCTGTGAATTAGATGAGTACTTATTGTATGCTTGTTGTTTGTCTACGATAGATTATCCGGATTGCGCCGCTTGTTACTTCGAATCTCTAGGACTCCCGGATCATCAGCAAGGCAAGTAACACTTTGATCATACCTTTTCTACAACCCAGTTTTATTGCATTAGATCCATCCTCACACATTGCATGATTAGGATCTAATTAAATTGTGGGATGGGAAGTAGATGAGGTAGTACCTATTACCTGTTTATTATGAAACCATTGGGAGTTACTTCTACGTTTGCTTATTATGCCATGCTATGCAAGTAGACGTGGATTGGGTGAGTGATATCCATGACAGATGTGAGATTGATAATTTTAATGGTTTATCTAAGGTGGCAACTTAAACACACATCTGGGTGGATTGAGGCACCTGATGTCTATCTGGACTTGCCTGTTTTTTTGGACCGCCACCCAGGCTCAAAGGGATCATAAGATCTTTCATGCTAAATACTTACGTGTGCAGCCACAAGCCATTATGGGCTCTGGCATAGTTGACTAAGTCGTGCGAACTCTTACAGGGTAGACTAGCAGATGTAGGGGAAAGTAGGTGTACCGGTCTATCCATCGTAAGGTTCTAGCGCTTCTGAAAGACTGTGTCTCGGTCATCCGTTTCTCAAACACGGGTAGTGCGAGAAATCCAACGGAGGCGATCGAGTCTTGTGGGGAAAAGTGCGCAAACCTCTGCTGAGTGTAATAAACTAATCATGATTAGCCGTGTCCCCGGTTATGGACAATTTTGAGTATCTAGTACTTGAATATCATGTGAATCTCATCATGTTACTTCTAAATTAAAATTGTTGGGTTATTAATGATTATTTTTAATTGGGATTGAGAATGCTGTCAACCATTCTCAATGTTTAACAACCACCATGATAGTTAAATAAATTTATCCTTTGCAGTAGGTAAAAATTGGCTTTACGCAAAACAGTAACCATAGAGCTTTCCACCAGCCAAATATGCATATAGTATAGCTGTTTCATTCCATCATTCTCTATGTGTTACTCTGCCAGCATATTCCATGTGCTGACCCGTTTCGGGCTGCAACGTTAATGTTGCAGACTTTTCAGACGACGATTGAGGTGCTTTTAGGTCGTGGTTCTATACTCAGTGATGCCGTTGGAGTTGATGGACCCATTTATATTCCAAGTCTTCCGCTGTTATCGACACTAGATGGCCTTAAGCCATATTTATTGTAATAAGTTCTCTTCGGAGACATCGATGTAATAAGTGTGTGATTGCCACTCTGCTATAAATCCTTCGATGTACTGTGTGGTGTCAGCATTACTGATCCAGGGATGACACCAGAGCACAGAGGTCAGACAGTTTGAGGTCTGGTCGCTACAACAAATAATATCATGTGTTTGCCCTGTTGATGCCATGGATGAAGAAGAGCTCTGTGCATGCCCAAAAGGTGTGCTCTTGGCAGATAGTGGTGGTTGTGCCTTCTTTCTTGTATCATGGTTGGTGGTGGCAGCTGACGGAGGCGCCGGTGCAACAGAACATGTGGAAGTAGGGGATGCACGCGGTGTCCATGATTAAGGTCGACCTGCTGAAAAGTGAGTTCACGCCAATGCATGTCGATCCTGCACTTCACGTTCAGCTTTGCAAGCAAGATGGAATAAACAAGTGATATTATTATATTCCTTATACTCTAGAATGTTCTGAATCTCTCTATTTAATCCACCCATAAAACGTGCAAGCATAGCTTCCTCATCCTCAACAATACCACATCTAATCATACCAGTTTGTAATTCCTGATAATATTCTTCTACATAATTTTTTCCTTGTCTCAAACACTGCAATTTTTGAAGCAATTCATGTTGATAATATGGCGGAACCCAACGAGTACGCATAGCATTTTTCAAAGGAGCCCAAGTAGCTAGAATAGGATATAATCTACAATGTTCAGACCACCAACCACATGCAAAACTAGTGAAAGCACAAACAGCAGCAGGAACATGTCTGTCTCGGGATATTGGAAACATGTAAAACGTTGTTCAGTTTCTAACTCCAAGAAGATATATATCAGGAACATATCTACCCTCAAATGGTGGAATATTCAATTTCAGTTTAGGAAGATGGTCATGATCTCATACCTCAAGTGGTGGTGCAGGCCTACCGTTGTGATGATATGCATGAGGACGACCTGGTGGTGGTGGTGCTGGTGGTTGCATGCAGTTACGATTTTGATTAACCTCATCCTCGTAATGGTCCTCCACCTTTGCAGTATCAGCGAGAGCTACAGAAGCATCAACAATAGGTACAACGGCACCAGAAGTTTGACCAGGCTCAAGGGGAACGCGTTGTGCTCGTCCCACATGATTTGGAAGGCGATGTTGTTGTTGTCGTTGTTGTTGTTGTTGTTGTAGAGGTGCGACAGGTGCAGCGGGCGGTAGTTGTGGAAGACGCGCGAGCAATTCATTAAACTTGTTATCGAGCTTTGATTCGAATGCCTTCTCAATGCCATCTATCTTCTCCATGGCCTCTTCAAATTTGTTTAGCACATCTTCCACCTGTCCACTCATCATTTGCTGAAACTTATCATGTAACTCTTTGTTCATCATGTTCTCCCAGTCAGTCTCGTCGCCTTGTGATCCTGCCATGGTTAGTAGCAATAGAAACACACAAGAATATGATCCTACACACTACTAGAATGGCGGTGGTGGGGTGTCACAAATCTTTCAAGCAACTCTCAAATTCTTACCAGTTCTTACCCAACAGCAGGTAGTGAACGGCAATCGTTGTAGTCAAAACTCTCAAAGCTTGGATAGAGCGATTAGTAGGGAGAGTCAAACGCACGACGTAGATGTATGTGGAGCTGGGAAGGCTTATAATATGGTAGCAAAAAGGGTCAGTAACAATCAATTCAGAGATGCAAAGTTGAATAAACGCTCAACGACGGTACTGTGCTGGTCCTAGGCTAGACCGTGCTAGAGACATGAGCCTAGAACACTAACAAAATCACGATGCTGCACGTAAACAAGGGAGGAGCACACTCTGAATTTTTTTCTTTTTTTTTATTTTTTAGCTCTGCAATGATTTTTTCTGAAAAAGTCTACAAATGGTCTAAAAACTGCCTAGCCATAATTTTCCAGACATAGTTTTTTTTAACTGGAACTATTTTTCTACTGCGGGTATCACGAAAGTTCGGGAGTCCTACTTTGTCACGGCTAGGAGTATCGCGTGATCTAGAAATCCAAAAGAAAGTAAAAAATACTAGACTCGGACTGGTGGCAGAGATGAATCTAGTGGAACTCGGACTGGTGGCAACGATGAATCTGGTGGAACTCGGACTGGTGGCGGATATATGTTGCAGGTGGACTCGGATTGGCGTGATGGCAGCAGATAGGTTGTCGTGTATATGGACTCGGATTGGTGGTGGTATATGGACTCGGAGCGGGGATGGTATATGGACTCGGATCGGTGGTATATGTGAAAGTGCAACTATCCCTAGGTGGTTTTGGTAATTCATAACAACATATAGCTCATTGAGCTAATGCTATTTCAAGATGATTATTTCAGGAAAGCTCAATGATTGGCATGGCATGGATGTGAAAGTGGAACCCTCAAAATGCTAAGGACAAAGAATTGGCTCAAGCTCAAAAGTTCAAGACTCTTCATTTTATATTTTAGTGATCCAAGATCACATTGAGTCTTTAGGAAAAGCCAATACTATCAAGGAGGGATGAAGTGTTGCTTAATGAGCCTCTTGCTTTATGTGCTTAATGATATGCTCCAAAACCCTCAGCTACTTTCTCATATCCACAAATGACCTAAACCCTAAGCCAAACTCGGTCATACCGATTCTTTCAATCCGGCGCCACCGAGTTTCACTTGTCATTTGCCACTGCCAAACCCTAGCAATTCGGTCCTACCGATAAGGATCTCGGTCTCACCGAGATGGGATTGCAAACTCTCTGTTTCCCTTTCGTAACTTTTCGGTCTCACCGAAAAAGCGAATCGGTCCCACCGAGATTGCAATGTAAACTCTATGTTTCCTTCTTGTAACTTTTCGGTCTCACCGAAAGAGCGAGTCGGTCCCACCGAGTTTGCCTGACCAACTCTCTGGTTAGCTTATTGCCAAACTCGGTCTCACCGAGTTTGTGCAATCGGTCTCACCGAGATTACGTTATGCCCAAACCCTAACCGAATCGGTCCTACCGAGTTGCATGTCAGTCCCACCGAAATTCCTAACGGTCACTAGGTTTACTATTTCGGTTCGACCGAGTTTTCTGATTCGGTCCCACCGAGATTGGTAAATTGTGTGTAACGGTTGGATTTTGTGTGGAGGCTATAAATACCCCTCCACCTCCTCTTTACTCGTGGAGAGAGCAATCAGAACACATACACCATTCCAACTCATATGTTCTGAGAGAGAACCACCTACTCATGTGTTGAGACCAAGATATTCCATTCCAACCATATGAATCTTGATCTCTAGCCTTCCCCAAGTTGCTTTCCACTCAAATCTTCTTTCCACCAGATCCAAATCCTATGAGAGAGAGTTGAGTGTTGGGGAGACTATCATTTGAAGCACAAGAGCAAGGAGTTCATCATCAACACACCATTTGTTACTTCTTGGAGAGTGGTGTCTCCTAGATTGGCTAGGTGTCACTTGGGAGCCTCTGACAATATTGTGGAGTTGAACCAAGGAGTTTGTAAGGGCAAGGAGATCGCCTACTTCGTGAAGATCTACCGCTAGTGAGGCAAGTCCTTCGTGGGCGATGGCCATGGTGGGATAGACCAGGTTGCTTCTTCGTGGACCCTTCGTGGGTGGAGCCCTCTGTGGACTCGTGCAACCGTTACCCTTCGTGGGTTGAATTCTCCATCAACGTGGATGTAGGATAGCACCACCTATCCGAACCACGGGAAAAACATCCGTGTCTCCAATAGCGTTTGAATTCTCCAAACCCTTCCCTTTATATTCTTGCAAGTTGCATGCTTTACTTTCCGCTGCCAATATACTCTTTGCATGCTTTCTTGAATTGTGTAATGATTGCTTGACTTGTCCTAAGATAGCTAAAAACTGCCAAGAACTAAAATTGGGAAAAGTTAAGTTTTTATTTGGTCAAGTAGTCTAATCACCCCCCCCTCTAGACATACTTTCGATCCTACAAGTGGTATCAGAGCTTTGGTCTCCATTTGCTTTGATCTCCATAGCTTTGGTGGTCATAGCCTTGGTTTCACAACCTAGGAGAGTATGGCGTCTAGCGAGGGAAATTATCACCCTAGAGGTCCTTACTTTGATGGTACTAATTTTGCTAGTTGGGAGCATAAAATGAAAATGCATATTCTTGGACATAACCCCGCCGTATGGGCTATTGTTTGTGTTGGTTTGCAAGGTGAGTTCTTTGATGGGAGGGAACCAAACCGTGAAGCTACCGCGGATGAGTTGAAGATGTTGCAATACAATGCTCAAGCTTGTGATATTCTCTTCAACGGATTGTGCCCCGAAGAATTCAACAAAATCAGCCGCCTTGAGAATGCAAAGGAAATTTGGGACACTTTGATTGATATGCACGAAGGTACCAACTCCGTCAAGGAATCCAAGTTGGATGTGCTCCAAAGTCAACTTGACAATTTCAAGATGAAGGATGGTGAAGGTGTCGCTGAAATGTACTCTAGGCTTGCTCTCATCACAAATGAGATTGCCGGCTTAGGAAGTGAAGAGATGACCGATAGATTCATCATCAAGAAGATCCTAAGAGCCTTGGATGGGAAATATGATACCGTGTGCACATTGATTCAAATGATGCCCAATTACAAAGATCTCAAGCCAACAGAAGTGATTGGAAGGATTGTTGCTCATGAGATGTCACTCAAGGATAAAGAGGAACTTCACAACAAATCAAGTGGTGCCTACAAAGCCTCATGTGAAGTCCCCACATCATCAAGTGAGAAACAAAACTTCAATGAAGAATTGAGCTTAATGGTGAAGAACTTCAACAAGTTCTACAAGAGTAGAAGCAAAGGTAGAAGCTTCAAGCCAAGGTCCTACGATGACAAAAGATCTTCTAGTCGAGAGCGAAACTGATATAATTGTGGAAGACCCGGACACTATTCCAATGAGTGTACGGCTCCCTACAAGAGAAGAGAAGATTCTCCAAAAGGAAGAAGCAAAGAATCACCACCAAGAGAGAGAAGGAGTAGAGATGATCGTTATGAACGGAGATACTCACGGAGAAGCAAGGATTCGGAAAGGAAGGAAAAATCATCAAGGAGCTACACAAAACGAAGACATCAAGCTCATGTTGGTGAATGGGTATCCGGCTCTGACTCCGACAGCCACTCCGAGAGAAGTTATCACTCCGACTCCGAAGATACTCAAGATGAAGGTGTTGCCGGTATAGAACTTGTGTCAACCAACTCCTACGACATATTTGACTCACCAAATGAAGGAATTGGAAGATGCTTCATGGCCAAAGGTCCTAAGGTAACACACCCCGAGTATGTTGATTTTAATAGTGATGAAGATGACTTGTTAGGTGATGATGACTTGCTTGTTGACAACTCTAGTGATGAGTACTATGATGAAACATCAATTAATCATGCTAAAACGAATGACAATGATAAGGAGAATATTGAGGCTCTAACTAAAGAACTAAACACTCTTAAGTTAGCTCATGAAACTATCTTCGAAGATCATCGAGAACTTTTAAGAGCTCATGAGAAATTACGCTTTGAAAAGCTCAATCTTGAGCAAGAGCATGAGTTCTTAAAAGCAATCAATGATGATCTCCGCAAGAAAAGTTCTTCTTACATTGCCAAGCATTTACTCTTATCCACTTACATGCCTCAAGTCAAATCTAGTAACAAGAACAAGAAAGATTCTTCCTCTCGTAGTAACAATGATCATGCTAAATCCAATATTGTTGCTTCTAGTAATTCTCTTGATTCCACTAATGATTCTCTTAGCCAAGTTACACTTGAGCAAGAAAATAGCTTATCGAAGGGGATTATAGAGAAAGGAGTATACAAAAGCCTTGCCGGGAGTAAGCAATTCGAGGAAATTGTGCGCAAGCAAGGAATGCACCGGAAGAATCAAGGTGTTGGTTTTGAACGAAAGTTCAATGCCAATGGAGTTGAATGGGAAGAAGATCAATACCCCAAGACAAAGTTTGTTCCTCAACAAGAGAAGTATGATACTTCTTTCAACGGGACACAAGCTCAAGATGATCTTCCACCACAAGACTACAAGCAAAAAGGCAAGGACAAGCTTCAAGAGGAGATTGATGCATTTGACGAAGCTCCTAAGACCTTAGTCAAGTGGATTCCCAAGACCACGTCAAGTTCCACTTCATCAAGTACGACTACAACTCCAAGGATTCCCATCAAGATGGTGTGGATCCAAAAGAAAAAGAACTAGAGAGTTCTTGAGGGTGACTCCGCCAACATATTTCACTCTCATCATTTTGTCAAGAACAAGTGCAATCAACTTCCACATCATGCACTAGTTCAAGGAGTCACAAACCCTCTTGTTGGTAAGACAAGGGACAAGGTAACCTAAAGTTTTCATGGACATCATCTTGTGTATGCATCACTCTATGTCTATGGATATCCTTGTTTGTTCCTTGTGGGACTAACCCATGTAGGTATTGAAAGTGCAATTCACTCAAATGGATAGCTCCAAGTGATCTACATCAACATTGAGCATCCACATCTTCAACATATACATGAAGTCATCATCGACAAAACCCAAGGTTAGTTCATCCCTCTTAGGGGGGATATCACATCTAGGGGGAGCTTTACTCTAAGACTTGAGCTAGAGCAACTCTAAAGATGTGAATACAACAATGCTTTATGGAAAAGTGGTAACCCCACTTGAGCTTAAACGATGAGTATGACCTACGATCAAGTGTTCTCACTTGACTCCTAAGTCAATATACTCATATATAGATGACCTAGTCATCGCAAATTGCTTGATAGATGCTAGAATTGGTTGTGCATGCTTTGCCACATATTTCATTTGCCATCTTATTGTGTGAGCATGTTGGCTGCATATTTTACTCATTCGAGGACATCCACTTGTTGTTTTGATTGTTTGGCTTTATCTTCTTTTGCCAAGTGGATGGACAGGAATGCCTAACAACCTCCTCTAGCTATCTATGCTCTTCTCGTCTCAAACTCTATTCATGCTGCATCACAAAACTTGATCAAGTCCGATTCGAACCACTCTGTGTGAGGAGCGCTCGGAGTCCCCGATTCGTCATAGACTTAAACTTCCAAAACCTCTTTGTGATTCTCGGTCTGACCGATACCATATTTTCGGTCCTACCGAGATCATTAAGTTGATCTAGGTTTTCGATCTCGGTGCAACCGATTTGAACCACTCGGTCACACCGAGTTGCAATAACTGTATACAGTTTTGCATCTCGGTGCCACCGAGTTGTTCCACTCGGTCACACCGACAGGGTCGGGCTATATATAGTGACGGGCAGAATTTTGGAAATTTCTCCGAAACCTCTTCGCCCGCGCATAGCTCGCTCTGCCTCCTGGGTCTCCGGATCATCCTCCTCGCCGCCAGCAGCCTCCAGTCGCTGGTCTCCGTCGCTGTCAACGGAATTCTGCCCCGCCATTGCCACCGTAGCGAGTCTCCGCCGAACTAGGGTATGGACTCGATCTTTGTGCTATTCTCCAATCCGATTCCTAGCACATTCTGATCATCATGATTATTGCCACGTTTGATAAACTCCTATCCAGTCAATGAACTCGTAGATTAGGTTTAATTCGAAAATTTTAGGGTTAGGTTTCCGCCGAAACCATCTCGGACCCACCGAGTTGAAAAACTCGGTCCCACTGATTTGGCTTATGCCATTGCACAAGTAAAACTCGGTCTGACCGAGAATTACTTATCGGTGTGACCGATTTTGGAACTCTGTGAAACCCTAGCAGTCTCGGTGCCACCGAACTGTGACCCGGTCTGACCGAGTTCACTAGTTCTGGTGCCAAAACTGCTTCGGTATCACCGAGTTTGAAAATCGGTAGATCCGAGATGATTTCAGTGGGAAACTAAAACTAAGTTTTTGAATTATTCTTTTGCAAAAATCTCTGCATTTTGTGATGATCATCCACTCTATCTCATCTATAATCTATTCACAGGGTCAGCAGTCAGTTTGCATCATGTTAGACCAAAGTGACAGCCAGAACCTCTCAGAGCAGCAAGTACAGTTGAGTGAGGGCACTAGCCCCTCAAGTTCCTCAGATGATGGCAGCAGGAGCACACCCAGCAACCTGGATAAAGCTGCCACTAGACAAAGGAAGAAGAGAACTTCTGATTCTGAAGATGAAGACTATGTGGCAGAGGAAGAGGCCACATCAAAGAGAGTTGAGCCAGCTCAAGGCACAAAGACAGGGCTGAAAATCAAAAGGCCAGCAGGCAGGCAGCCCATGTCAAAGGCTAGAGCTTCAACTGAGAAGCCTGCTCCCATTGAGCCCGTTGCTGCTGAGGGCAAAAAGAGGAAAGAAAGAGTGAAGAAGACTGTAGCCAGAGTGCTTGGGAAGGCCTCCATCATGGAAGATGAGGAGGAAGAAGAAGAGGTTCTGCACCGACACCCAAGGCAGCCAAACTTATGGGAGATGCCATAAGGTCAGTGACAACTGCATCCAAGCCCAAGGAAGCACCCAAGGCTGCATCTAAGCCTAAGAGTGCACCAAAGAGAAACACAAGAAGCATCCCAGCCACTGAGAAGAACAAGGCCCCAGTGCCTGAAGCTGCAGAGGAAGAGGAAGAGCATGTCCTTAGGAAGCTCAAGCCCAAGATCCCAGACCACAACGATGCTCATCCTGTGGCTGAGAATATGAAGCTCGGGAAAGACTCGGGGCTGAGGAAGTGGAGAGAGGCAGATCCTTATGCTACCAGAAGAAGGACTGCAGTGGACTACAGGTTTCATACCAAGGAGCAGCAGGATTTCTATGAGACAGTTTTGCTTAACAAGAAGCCAATTGTATGTGACATGAGATGGGTCGACTGGACCTACATGAAGGAAAATGAGGTACACTACCCTGGAGTATATGACAACTTTAGTGCGTGTGGAGTGGCAGACTTTGTTGGGCAGAAGCTCACAAAGTGGAACGAGGAGCTAATCATGCAATTCTACTCCACAGCACACTTCTACCCGGATGGCAGGATCACTTGGATGTCAGAGGGTACAAGGTACCAATCAACTGTTGAGGAATGGGCGAAGTTGATCAATGCCCCAGAGGAGCAAGCAGATGACTTGGACATTTATGCCAAGAAGAAGATGGATCACAACTCCATGGCAAATATGTACAAGGAGATTCCCACAGATGATCTTGACACTCACCAGTTTGGGTCTGTGAAGCACTTGCTATCAGGATTGCCTACGATCAACTGGATCCTTAGGCACACTCTTCTGCCCAAGTCTGGAGATCACCGGATGATCAGAGGTCATGCCATTAACCTGCTACACATCTTTGATGTACCTCAGAAATTCAAAGTCATGAGCCTCATAGTGGAAACAGTCAAGAGGACAGCTGCCGATCAGAAGAGGAGTTGTGGGTATGCCCCACAGATTCAGGAGCTCATCAACTCAAAGATGGGCACGGGCACATACCTATTGGATAAGGAACACCTGCCCATCCGTCTAGACTTCGAAGATAATCAAGTGATCATGACTGAGAATGAGCCATCATCTGCCCATGCACAAGCTCAGAAGGAGAAGGCGAAGAAGGAGAAAGCTGCTAGGATGCCTACTCAAGCGGAGGCATCTGATTACTTCCTGAAAACCAAACAAGAGCAGCTTGGTTACCTGATTGCGTCCACCCTGCGGATTGAGCAAGGACTTGCCACCCTGACTCAGAACCAGGCAAGCTTAGATAGGATCATGGAACAGAGGTTCTACGATTTGGACATCAAGGTGACAGAGATACAGACTGTCGTGGAGCAGCTCCAGGATGACATGAATGAGAGGAGAGGCAGGACCACGACTGATGCTTTTGCTAGGGTGCCACGAGGTCCGAGGTCGTCTGCACTGCCAGTTGCTGACACCAGAGCTACAACGTCTGCGCCAGCCACAGCCTCAGTTCCACCAGCTCCAGCATCCACTTCAGCCTCAACTCCGACCACGTCTACCGAAGGATTCGTCCTTGGAATGCTATGGACTCCACCACCACCTGAAGATCAAGCCTGAGCGTCGACTTAGCACTATGCATTTTCTAGGAACTTTTTGGTAACTTGTTGCCAAAGGGGGAGAAAATGTATAGATCATAAGCTTCGAGAGAGAGTGTTGCTTTTATTCTCTCTTGTTTTATTTGGTGGTTTTTCGAACTTTGTTTGCTTGTGTGTGAGATACTACGTCCTTATATCTGTGTGAGACATCGATGATCATGTGTTTGATCATAAGCTACACTTAATGTTTGCTTAATGCTATGATTATTCTATCTATCTTTTGTGATCACTCACTATTCTTGGTGATGAGTGCATGTATTTCAATCTTATCATTTTTGAGCGCTCCACCAAGATGTATGTGACATGGAAGAGTAACCCATGACTCTAACTCCTTGTGCATTTGCAGTCCAAAGCAAATTTTAAATATGCACAAATTTAGGGGGAGCTCTTATTTGTCACATACTTCTCAAAGCGACGATATATTTCATGCTTATTATCATTTGTCGAAGCTTTGATATATATGTTGTCATCAATTACCAAAAAGGGGGAGATTGAAAGTGCAACTATCCCTAGGTGGTTTTGGTAATTCATAATAACATATAGCTCATTGAGCTAATGCTATTTCAAGATGATTATTTCAGGAAAGCTCAATGATTGGCATGGCATGGATGTGAAAGTGGAACCCTCAAAATGCTAAGGACAAAGAATTGGCTCAAGCTCAAAAGTTCAAGACTCTTCATTTTATATTTTAGTGACCCAAGATCACATTGAGTCTTTAGGAAAAGCCAATACTATCAAGGAGGGATGAGGTGTTGCTTAATGAGCCTCTTGCTTTATGTGCTTAATGATATGCTCCAAAACCCTCAGCTACTTTCCCATATCCACAAATGACCTAAACCCTAAGCCAAACTCGGTCATACCGATTCTTTCAATCCGGCGCCACCGAGTTTCACTTGTCATTTGCCACTGCCAAACCCTAGCAATTCGGTCCTACCGATAAGGATCTCGGTCTCACCGAGATGGGATTGCAAACTCTCTGTTTCCTTTTCGTAACTTTTCGGTCTCACTGAAAGAGCGAATCGGTCCCACCGAGATTGCAATGTAAACTCTATGTTTCCTTCTTGTAACTTTTCGGTCTCACCGAAAGAGCGAGTCGGTCCCACCGAGTTTGCCTGACCAACTCTCTGGTTAGCTTATTGCCAAATGCGGTCTCACCGAGTTTGTGCAATCGGTCTCACCGAGATTACGTTATGCCCAAACCCTAACCGAATCGGTCCTACCGAGTTGCATGTCAGTCCCACCGAAATTCCTAACGGTCACTACGTTTACTATTTCGGTCCGACCGGGTTTTCTGATTCGGTCCCACCGAGATTGGTAAATTGTGTGTAACGGTTGGATTTTGTGTGGAGGCTATAAATACCCCTCCACCTCCTCTTCACTCGTGGAGAGAGCAATCAGAACACATACACCATTCCAACTCATATGTTCTGAGAGAACCACCTACTCATGTGTTGAGACCAAGATATTCCATTCCAACCATATGAATCTTGATCTCTAGCCTTCCCCAAGTTGCTTTCCACTCAAATCTTCTTTCCACCAGATCCAAATCCTATGAGAGAGAGTTGAGTGTTGGGGAGACTATCATTTGAAGCACAAGAGCAAGGAGTTCATCATCAACACACCATTTGTTACTTCTTGGAGAGTGGTGTCTCCTAGATTGGCTAGGTGTCACTTGGGAGCCTCCGACAAGATTGTGGAGTTGAACCAAGGAGTTTGTAAGGGCAAGGAGATCGCCTACTTCGTGAAGATCTACCGCTAGTGAGGCAAGTCCTTCGTGGGCGATGGCCATGGTGGGATAGACAAGGTTGCTTCTTCATGGACCCTTCTTGGGTGGAGCCCTCCGTGGACTCGCGCAACCGTTACCCTTCGTGGGTTGAAGTCTCCATCAACGTGGATGTAGGATAGCACCACCTATCTGAACCACGGGAAAAACATCCGTGTCTCCAATAGCGTTTGAATTCTCCTAACCCTTCCCTTTATATTCTTGCAAGTTGCATGCTTTACTTTCCGCTGCCAATATACTCTTTGCATGCTTGCTTGAATTGTGTAATGATTGCTTGACTTGTCCTAAGATAGCTAAAAACTGCCAAGAACTAAAATTGGGAAAAGGTTAAGTTTTTATTTGGTCAAGTAGTCTAATCACCCCCCCCCCCTCTAGACATACTTTTGATCCTACAATATGGCATGGCGATAATGATGGGGCAGCGGCGGCGTGACGACTTGTGAACAGAACTCGAAACTCTAAAGAACTAGATGCTAAGACCAGCAACTTGACACGACTATGCAACCGCAAATTCAACAACGCAAATGCAGAAAATATTATGCAATGGCTCAGATTGGTTTGGATATGATGAGCCAACCCTAATTTTTTGTGGCTTTTTCATGGACTATAGGTATGAAGAACAGACTCGATCTGAACTACGAAAAACTATAAAATCTCACCGAGCAACCTGAAAATCTGATGCCACTTGATAGAGGCGAAGGTGTCCCAATGTTTCGATGAGATAGCTATTGTTTTCTGTGGGATTAGACTTTGACGATCCGACTACGAACGTGCAAAGACGTCGCGCCTTAGCAATCGCTAAACCAACTTCCAAGGGTTATTGACCATATCAGAGCACGATCAACCAGACCATGAGGGTCTATTTCCTGCGAGCAAAATGAAGAACAAGCAAGAAACTGAGATTGCAGTTTGGATATTGCGAATATAAGATGAAAGCTTTATTGATCAAGGTGGGGTTATGTGACGCCTTTGTCTGGTCGTTGAACACAAACGAAGTACGCGAAGTTGCAGCTATGGCGAACTTTTAATCTAAACAAAACCGACAATCTAAACAATGCCCTAAGGGCTGTATATATGGAGGAGAGAGGGGGGAACTTCGTGGCCCTTGGAGGAGGGGTCCGAAACCAACCCTAACTCTTGTTTCCCCACACATACGGACTCTAAAACTGCCTATAATCAAGTATTTTGAAATTACATGGGCCTGGCCCAAAAATAAGGTGACGCAACACCTAGAATAGGCTTTAGACGAAATTTATGAAGTGGCATCTTGTATATTTCGTCCAAGGTTTCATGCACTCATTATGGTGGCTTCAATGTCCTGGAATCATCACTTGTAACTCCGTTCTTGTTCCCCTTGCGCATGCCATCATTTCCATGCTTGAACTTGCTCCAAGGTTCATCTTTCTTGTCCAAGCTAGGCCCTTCATTTGTAAGCAAAACAAATATATCCAATTTAGGCAGGATCATATTCTCATGAACATTAGAATCGTTACCAAGAAACGAAAGTACCTGATAATTCAATTGGCGTGTGCGACCTCTAGTAATTGGTCCAGTATGTATAGCAGTAGGGGCTGTGGGTGTAACAATGGTATTGATGTCCTCATCAGGACAGGTCTTTGGCCGATGGAGTTGTTGTACTTTTTGCTGGAGTGGGATTTTTTTGTGGTACGGCTGGTGCTTTGGCAACTGAAATCGGCATACATTTTGCTGGAGTGCAGGTCCTGTGTGGTGGGGCTAGTGGTGTGGCGAGTGAAGTGTGGGTACAGTCTACTGGAGTCGGTCCTACGTTTTGTGTCACGGGTTGTAGAGCCCATATAAGTGGGGTGTGTTCTGATTTCTCCGGCACCACCATGTTTTTCAAGGACTTTGCCGGTGCTCCTTCAGGTTCAGCAATCACCCTGTTTGTTTTTTATGTCTGATGCACAAGATCAACATTTGAGTGGAGAACATGGTATGATGACAGATGGAATATGTATTGATAATGGATGGGCATGGCATATTGACATATATGATGAGTAAACTAAGGAGATGGTGATGCAAAAAAAGTAGGAGAAATGCAAGAAAACTTATGCAAGATACGCGCAATCAATAAAACCTTGCCAAATTAGAACAGGCACCTTGATGGGTGAACAGGACAGGCCATCTGCCTTTGACTCCTCGACGTAAGAATAGTCATTAGGATCATATTCTGAACAAGAATCTATAGGTGGGGAGCGTATGAGTTTCATTGCATCCAGAATGGCACTCAATGCCTTGGTGCCAATTTTGTAAGTCATTGCAGTGTTCCACAATATTCTTCTAATGCGCGGATTTTGATATTCACTATGATTACGTATAATATCTGAGAAGCATGAAAACATAAATAGTAGTGAGATTATCTTTTTAATGCAGAGGATATTCTAATATAGGGGCGCCCCTGTAAACACTTTTGTGCTATCACTGGATTCTGATGAGAGAGCTCATCTGTGCTGTAATATGGTGCGTGTATTAATATAATCTGGCACAAGTACACAAAAAAATTGGCTCCAGAAGTAAGGATAGTTGGCAGATGATAGGTTCATAATATACTGTATGGAGAGTTTATTGCCAAACCATGATAACAAGAACACACAGCAACCAGGAAAATCGTAGTGTGCATAAAAGGGGTACACCATAACTAGGATATATAAATCAGGAAAGGGGAACTGGCTGGAAAATACAGTGTTGTATTGCCGTTACTAATTGAAAGCCTATCGATCACGTACATGCCAGCTTTATTAGCTGTTAACTATAGATGTCCCTGCCCCCCTTCCGGGCAAGGAACATACTGTACGTACTAAATACAGAATAACAAAAGAGGAACATGTTAAAGAACAGAAGAGGAAGCATATTCTTGAGGTTCCGCTTCACTGCATACAATGTTAGTTGCCCACTCATGATGAATCACAGCACCCAAAGAAATGCAATTCCATGTTGTCTCTCTATATGTGGCCAAATGCATTTGGAAAATCAAGTGGGAGTATTACCTGGCCAATTAAATGTGTGTGTGTTAACTAATGTCAGTATCATTTCACAATTCGTATTTGAAGAAGTAAGCTTTGGACTTATGATTGGTGTGTTGTTTAGCTTCAAGAGTGGACTGCTACTAGTGCGACACAAAGCAGCTACACAAATCATAGTGTAGATATAACGGGAAAACCGTAAGCATCAGGAGTAAAATCAGCAAAGTGGAACTTGCTGGAATATATGTGCTAGTATTGCCGGTACGGCTAGAAAGGCTTTGGATACCAGCTCTCTTCAACTGAAGGTGCGGTACTGTTAATACTAGTGTAACTCTCAAAGGTGACACAACTCCCTGCATTTCCTTACTGATCTTAAAGGATTCATGTGGGTAGGCCACTACAATTCCTATTCATATGTTTACAAAATCCTATGAATCAAAGAGGCCCGAAGAGTTCAAAGTGTCCATCACAACCGACCGTATAGACCTCTGCACTGCAAATGTCCCTACTCATCTTCACTACGAGGAACATATTGTACTACTATCATACTCCCTCCATTCCAAAATATAAGTCTTTGTAGAGATTTCCACTATGGATCACATACAGATGTATACAGATACATTTTAGAGTGTAGGTTCACTCATTTTGCTCCATATGTAGTCCATGGTGGAATCTATACAAAGACTTGTATTTAGGAATAGAGAGAGAGAGCACTTATTAAAGAAGAATGGAAGAGGAACATGCTAAAGAAGAGCAAGCAGATTTTGGATAATAAAATGTTCATTGCGTAGTGCCCACACATGATGAACCAGAGCGCATTAAGAATGCAACTCCCTGATGTCTCTCTATATGTGGTGCACGTGCTTTTCGAAAGTAAAGTAAGAACAATAGCTGACCAATTTAATGTTATATGTTTTAGTAATATCAGCATCATATGAGATTCGTATTTGAGCAACAAGTTTGGAATTATGAGTGGCACGTTGTTTAGCTTGATGGATTCAGGAGCAATGCTAAGCAGCTACGATGATGGTAATGAATATAAAGGCATGTCTGCATGCAAGTCGCGTGACTTTTGTCATTTAGATCAGTCAACCATTTCAGGCGGTTGGATGAAGATCCTGCGTCTCATAACCCTTCTTCTTCCTCATCTCCGATTCTTCCCATATAGAACACCGCACGAGCAGCCGGCCGAACCACCGGCCCCGACCCCCCGCCCTCCCCTGAACCGCCCCCACCGCTTGTGTTCCTCCACCACCTCCACCCCCACCCCACCCCACCCACATCGAGTTTTCTTCGTTCGGTGAGGCCCCACCACCACCCCCCGCAACTACCATCCCCACCCAAGCCCCTTCCTTCGCACTGGCGAACTCCGGCGAGCTCTCAAAAATCGACTGACCCAATTTTTAAATTTAGTCTACTGTCATTTAACTAGTGTGGAATATAAAAGGGGAAAACCATAAGCATTGCGAGTATAGTGTTGAGCGTGGCATGGCGGATCTGAAGGTGCAAACCGGACAAAGGCAACTTCACAACCAATGTTTGCTTTCAACTAACAAGTAAGTGATGGCCAAGAAATCAGAGTAAAGCCGTGATGATCTATTTTCATGTTGCGATAAATAAGTTGGGCAGATACGAAAGAGTATCGCCTCTGGTGTGGTGCCGTGTATGCATCTGCTGAGAATTTGATGGTGTTGCAGTAGCGATGGTTGTCGGTGGTGTGGAAGCAGATCTAGGAGGGTAGACGGTGGCGGCGGGGCGCGGTGGACGAGATGGTCGTAGGAGCGGCGCCGGCAAGGTGGACGACGGCGGGGATGAAGCGAGAGGACGGGATGCAAGGATACCGGTCCGAAGCCATGGATGAGAGAGGTTGATCTCTTGTAATGGACGATGGCTTCGGGGTACCAGCTTCGGCATGGTGGAGGAGGACGGCGGTGGATGGGGTGGCGGACGGAGGAGGCTGGGGTGGAGAGGGTGTTTTGGTGCCCACGGAGTACGAATGGGGAAATGGAGGGAGAGAGGAAGGGGGGAACCATGTCTTCAGGGCGCACTTATCTCAAATGCGAGGAAATTTACAAACTTAGCCCCCATTTACAATTTCCTACATCACAACAATATTAGTCGGTTGGGGATTGGACGGTAATCTCGCATACACCGAATATTTGCCGATGAGAGTTTGTTTTGGCGCCCACCATGTATGAATCGGGGAGGGAGTGGATTTCGGCCGAGGAGACACTGTGTTTTGGCGTCCACCATGTATGAATCCGAGTGAGAGGCAATTATGTCACGTTTGAGTGAAATTACAAACCTACCCCTATCAAAACCTATAGAAATCGAGTCGATTGGCTTTGCGTGTCAGGGATAGGCATTAATTTCCATCTCATAGATTTTGGTTTCCAGCGGTTACTGTGACTTTTCCCGCTTCGTTCAAATTTTTGCAGAGAAAGAGTGCACGTTTACCGTGCCAACTCAATTCGAATCCATTTTGTATTCTATTTTTGTTCGGGCAGTATCCATTTTCGATTGGAATAAAATTCTATATACATCATTTTTTATATACTTTCAAAAGCGCAACAAAGAATTCTGCTCCTTTATATATATAATATGATTTACAAATACAATGATCTCAAAATCATAAGGTTGAATTCAAAAAATTTGAACCAAATTATGTTCTACTAAAATGTATGGATCAGTAATATCTAAATATTAAATAACATAGATGCGCGTGAATTTATATGAGTATGCATGTTTGATAGATCATTTTTGGTTCGAGTATGAATTACATGTATCATCATCTTGAATTCAAATATTTGAATCCCTTTTATGTTGACTCCTTTCACGCCCATCTCTCTCGCATGCTCCTTCATGTAGCTATCACTATCTTTTCTCCAGCTGTAGCGACTAGACCTCAAACAGTCTAATCTCTGTGCTCCAGTGTCATCCCTGGATCAGTAATGCTGACACCACACAGTACTCGGAGGATTTATTGCAGAGTAGCAATCACACACTTATTACATCGAGTGTCTCAAAAGAGAACTTATTACAATAAATATGGCTTAAGGCCATCTAATAACGTTAACAGCGGAAGGCTTGGAAGATAAGGAGTCCATCAACTCCAACGGCATCACTGAGTATAGAACCACGACCTAAAAACTCCTTAATCGTCATCTGAAAAGTCTGCAACATTAACGTTGCAGCCCGAGAACGGGTCAGCACATGGAATATGCTGGCAAGGTAACACATAGAGAGTAATGAAATGAAACAACTATAATATATGCATATTTGGCTGGTGGAAAGCTCTATGGTTACAGTTTTTGCGTAAAGCCAATTTTTCCCTACTTCAAAGGAATAAATTTAATTACTATCATGGTGGTTGTTAAACACTGAGAATGGTTGACAGCATTCTCAATCCCAATTAAGCATCATCATTAAACAAACCCATCAAAATTATCTTTAGAGTAACATGTTGAGATTCACATGATAATCCAGGTACTAGATACTCAAGATGTCCATAACGGGGGACACGGCTAACCATGATTAGTTTATTACACTCTGCAGAGGTTTGCGCACTTTTCCCCACAAGACTCGATCGCCTCCGTTGGATTTCTCGCACTACATGGTGTTTGAGAAACGGATGACCGAGACATAGTCTTTCAGAAGCGCTAGCACCTTACGTTGGATAGACCGGTACACCTACTTTCCCCTACATCGGCTAGTCTACCCTGTAAGAGTTCGCACGACTTAATCAACTATGCCAGAGCCCATAATGGCTTGTGGCTGCACACGGAAGTTTCTAGTATGAATAATCTTATGATCCCTTTGAGCCTGGGTGGCGGTCCAAAAGAAAAATAGGCAAGTCCTGATAGAAACCAGGTGCCTCAATCCACCCAGATGTGTGTTTAGGTTGCCACCTTAAGTAAACCATTAAAATTAACAAACTCACATCTGTCATGGATATCTCTCACCCAATCCACGTCTACTAGCATAGCATGGCATAATAAGCAAACGTAGAAGTAACTCCCAAAGGTTTCATAATAAACAGGTAATAGGTACTACCTCATCTACTTCCCATCCCACAATTTAATTAGATCCTAATCATGCAATGTGTGAGGATTGATCTAATGCAATAAAACTGGGTTGTAGAAAAGGTATGATCAAAGTGTTACTTGCCTTGCTGATGATCCACGAAACTTAGAGATTCGAAGTAATAGGCGGCCCACTCCGGGTATTCTATCGCAGACAAACAAACAAGCATACAATAAGTACTCATCTTATGCACAGGTAAAACTCAAATAGAAGATCTAACTAGAAAGTTCAACTTAAGAACCCTGGTTTGCAAAAAGAATCAAATCGAACGAAGGAAAAGAAATCAAACGGCGAAAGAAAACAACTTTGTTCTAGTAATCTGGATCTAAGTCAAATTTTACAGTAGCAAAAACTTGTTTAAGTTGATTATTCGGAAAGAGGGTTTCGAGACGAAACTCCAGGCGCTTGAATCGCCTGATTCCGATAAAAGAGCGAAAAGTTATACTAAAATGAAAATCAGATCAGAAATCATGATCAGAAAATAACCGCGGAAAATCCGACGAAAAAGAAAAACGACGAACGGAAAATATATATATATATATATATACATTAAACTGCACGGAAATCGTGGCGCGTCGGCGAACCTTGAAAGGCGCGCACTCCGGTGAGTCGGCGGCGGCAGCGGCGGGGCTGGGGTTAGGGTTTCGGGCGGCGATGGCTGGGCTCTCAGGCTCCGGGGTGGCGGCTTATAAAGGCCCCGGCCAGGAGAGTCCTGGCCGAGTACGGCCCAAAGTCGGTTCCGGTTTTTTTTAAATACGCTCAGAAAAAAATAAAAATAAATACTAAACGGACTCCAAAAATCATGAAATAAATTTTGCTGGGTTTCTAAAATGAATCCCGATAAAGTGAACATTTATTTGGGCCCAAACTACAACTTTGAAAAACGCGCATTTTTCCTAAATTCAAATAAAAATACCGAAAAACTCCAAAATAAATCTTATTTGATTTTTTTATTAAATCCTCAATATTTCTATATTTTGGGAAAGTCATTTTATTCCCTCTCTCATATTTTTGTAATAGAAATAATTGATAATAAAATAAATAAAATCAAATGATCCTGTTTACACAATTTGAGAAAACTCAAAAATGTAAATAATGAAATCCCCAACTCTCTCCGTGGGTCCTTGAGTTGCTTAGGATTTTCTAGGATCAAAACCAAAAGCAAAATAAAATATGATATGCATGATGATCTAATGTATAACATTCCAAATTGAAAATTTGGGATGTTACAAACCTACCCCCCTTAAGATGAATCTCGCCCTCGAGATTCGGGTTGGCTAGAAAATAGGTGAGGGTGGTCCTTGAGCAAATCTTCCTCTCACTCCCAGGTGGCTTCATCCTCTGTGTGGTGACTCCACTGAACTTTGCAAAACTTGATAACCTTACGGCGGGTGACTCGGCTGGCAAACTCGAGAATCTTGGCTGGTTTCTCCTCATAGGTCAAATTGTTATCCAACTGAATTGCTTCCAATGGCACTGTGTCTCTCAAAGGTATGTCAGCCATCTCCGCGTGACACTTCTTCAGCTGAGAAACGTGGGACACATCATGAACTCCTGACAATCCTTCTGGCATTTCCAACTTGTAGGCCACTTCTCCCATACGCTCCAAAACTCGATATGGCCCTACAAATCATGGCGCTAACTTCCCCTTAACTCCAAAGCGCTTAATCCCTCGAAGTGGGGATACTCGAAGATAAGCTCTGTCTCCGACTTCATAAACCGTCTCCTTGCATTTAGAATCTGCGTAGCTCTTCTGCCTGGACTGGGCTACCTTGAGCCTATCGCGAATCAACTTCACCTTCTGTTCAGACTCTTTAATCAGATCTGGTCCAAACAACTGGCGGTCTCCAACTTCGTCCCATGACAACAGTGTCCTGCACCTCCTTCCGTACAAAGCTTCGAAAGGGGCCATCGTCAAACTGGTCTGATAGCTATTGTTGTAAGTGAACTCTGCATATGGCAAATTATCGTCCCAACTGGATCCATAATCTAGCGCACAAGCTCTCAGCATATCCTCCAAAATCTAATTGACTCTCTCGGTCTGTCCATCTGTCTGCGGATGAAAAGCTGTACTAAATTCTAGCCTAGTACCCAAAGTCTCATGCAACTGCTTCCAGAACTTTGAGGTAAACTGGGTTCCTCTATCTGACACGATACTCCTCGGAACTCCATGCAAACATACGATCCTGGTCATGTATATCTTTGCCAACTTAGCATTGGTGTAAGTGGTCTTTACTGGGATAAAATGAGCTACCTTCGTCAATCGATCAACTACAACCCAAATCGAGTCATAGCCTGAATGAGTCCTTGGTAATCCCGTGATAAAATCCGTGCCTAGCTTATCCCACTTCCATTCGGGTATCGGCAATGGTTGCAACAATCCTACTGGCTTCTGATGCTCTGCCTTTACTCTCTGACATACGTCGCAAACTGCTACATACTCCGCAATATCCTTCTTCATTCCGGTCCACCAGAAAATATCCTTCAAATCCAAATACATCTTGGTATTTCCTGGGTGAATTGAATATGGTGAATCATGTGCCTCTTGCAGAATCAACTTTCTGATCTCCGGGTCATTGGGTACATAAACACGATCTTCAAACCATAGGGTGTCGTGCTCATCCTCACGAAATCCCTTAGCTTTTCCTTGGCTCATTTTCTCTTTTATAGAAGCAATCTCCTTGTCAGATTTCTGAGCCTCTCTGATTTTATCCATCAATGTTGACTGAATCTCCAATGCTCTCACATAGCGTCTCGGAACTATCTCGAAACATAGCTCATGAAGGTTTTCTGCTAACCCCTTGGGTATTTCCCCCGTCATTACCGTATTGACATGACTCTTACGGCTCAATGCGTCAGCTACTACATTAGCTTTTCCGGGATGGTAATGCAATCTCATATCATAATCCTTGATGAGCTTCAACTATCTCCTTTGTCTGAGGTTCAACTCCTTCTGCGTAAAAATGTACTTCAAACTCTTGTGATCCGTGTACACTTCACAATGATTTCCAATGAGGAAATGTCTCCACGTCTTCAACGCATGCACTACGGCTGCTAACTCCAAATCATGCGTGGCATAATTCAATTCATGAGGCTTCAGTTGTCGTGAAGCATACGAAACAACTCTTCCTTCCTGCATAAGCACTGCTCCAAGTCCTCGACGTGAAGCGTCGCAATACACCTCATAATCCTTGGTCTGATCTGGCAAAATCAACACCGGTGAGGTAACCAAGCGTTTCTTCAACTCCTGGAAACTAGCCTCACACTCCTCAGTCCATTTGAACTTAGTATCCTTCTTCAACAACTCCGTCATAGGCTTCGCAATCTTTGAAAAGTTCTCAATAAACCTCCGGTAGTATCCTGCGAGTCCAAGAAAACTCCGGATCTCTCCAACTGTGGTTGGTGCTTCCCATTTGGTCACGGTATCAACTTTAGCGCGATCTACTGCTATACCTTCTCCGGATATAACATGTCCGAGGAATCCTACTTCCTTCAACCAAAACTCACATTTGCTGAACTTGGCATATAATTGATGTTCTCTGAGCTTTCCAAGTACCAAACGCAAATTCTCCTTATGCTCCTCTTCATTCTTTGAGAATACCAGAATATCATCGATGAAAACCACGACGAACTTATCCAAAAACTCCATAAACACTTTGTTCATCATGTTCATAAAATAGGCAGGTGCGTTAGTCAGTCCAAATGACATAACGGTATACTCATACAGTCCATATCTTGTGGTGAATGTTGTCTTAGGTATGTCCTGCTCTCGAATCTTCAACTGATGGTACCTTGATCGCAAATCGATCTTGGAAAACACTTTAGCCCCTTGCAATCGATCAAACAGGTCATTGATCATTGGTAGCGGGTACTTGTTTTTGATTGTTACTTCGTTCAATCCTTGATAATCAACAACCATTCTTAACGATCCATCCTTCTTCTCCACTAGTAGTACTGGTGATCCCCAAGGCGAAGAACTTGGGCGAATGTAACCTTTATCCAGTAACTCCTTAATCTGCTTCTTAATCTCCACCAAATCCTTTGCGGGCATCCTGTATGGTCTCTTCGATATTGGCCCAGTGCCTGGCAGTAGCTCAATCAAAAACTCAATATCTCTATCCGGTGGCATGCCTGGCAACTCTTCTAGAAATACGTCAGGAAAATCCTTTACCACTGGTACTTCCTCTTGCACAACAACTGATAAGGAATTTACTTGTGTCCTGTTTGGCATATGCCGGGATACATACTTGATCCTTCTTCCTTCTGGCGTTGTGAGCAAAATTGACTTACTAGCACAATGATGTTTCCTCCATACATCGACAGCCAATCCATACCAAGAATCACATCTAGGCCTTGAGATTCCAGAATAATCAAATCTGTTGGGAAAACATGCCGTCCTATACTTAATGGCACTTGAAAACATCCTTGACTGGCCATGTACTCTGCTCCTGGTGAGCTTACTAGCATAGGTGTTTTAAGAACCCTAGTGGGTAGGCTATACTTTTCCACAAATTCCCTTGATATGTATGAATGCGATGCACCAGTATCAAAAAGAACGAGTGCAGTAAATGACTTAACCAAAAACTTACCTATTACTGCATCGGGCTGAGCTTCAACCTCCTCCATGTTAACGTGGTTCACCTGTCCCCTGTGGAAAGGGTTCGGCTTCTTTCCAGAGCTTCCATTGCCATTCTGGCCTTCAGGACATTCATTGGCATAATGTCCAGTCTTCTGACACTTAAAACAAGTGACTTGGCTCAGGTCCTTCTTGGCTGGGGTTGATGGGGTGTTGCGGTTCTGTCCATTGCTTCCTCCATTCCCATTACCATTCTTGGTGCCATTGTGATTGTGCGAGCTTCCTACTCCATGGGTATGCTGAAAATGTCCTCCCGGTCTAGGGGTAAAACGTGGCTTCTGCTGAGCTCCTGAATTATACTTTCCTTGTCCATACTTCCTCTTGCGGTTCTCAATTTGCTGCTGCTTCCCTTCAATCATAAGAGCACGATCTACCAACTCCTGGTAGTTGTTGAAGGTGGCTACCATCAACTGCATGCTCAACTCATCATTCAGTCCTTCCAGGAATTTCTCCTACTTAGCTGCATCCGTAGCAACGTCATCTGGGGCATAACATGCTAGCTTACTAAACTCCTCCACATACCGGCCAACTGTCCGTCCTCCTTGGCGCAAGTTACGAAACTCACGCTTCTTCATGGCCATTGCTCCTGCTGAAACATGGGCAGTATGAAAAGCCTGCTGAAACTGGTCCCATGTGACAGTGTCGACTGGGAAGGTGGCTATGAAATTTTCCCACCATGATGCTGCGGGTCCTTCTAACTGATGTGCGGCAAACTTCACCTTCTCCGCATCTGTGCATCCTGCTGTGGTCAACTCCCTAGCTGTCTTGCGGAGCCAATCATCTGCTACTATCGGCTCGGTGCTACTGGAAAACACCGGCGGGTTCAGCCTAAGAAAATGGGCTAAGTGGTCAACAGGTGGTGGTGGTGGTGGGTTGTTGTTGTTGTTCCCCTGATTCTGATTTTGAACTAGCAACTGCATCAAGGTGTTCTGCTGCTGGATCAACTGGGTGAGCTCCGGCGGAAAGGTAAATCCGGGGTCACGTCTCGGAGGCATCTGAGTGTTTAGAAAAGATGAGATATAAGAATAGAGGGGGTCTAAAGGGAAAACACTACCCATATGCTCATGAGGCAAAAGCAAACAATTCACTCATTCAATCAAACAAAGGCATACAATCGATCTAACTATCGTAAAGGTGCTCGGACTACTAAATTTACATGGGGGACTACTACTACTGGTGAGGTGGTCTACTAGAAATATTCTATGGTTGTAGATTCCATGATATCGGCTCCAGCTTCATCAACATAGTCATCATCGCTACTATCTACTTCTGATTCGGTGCCGTCGATGATGATGTAGTCTTCCGGGCTAATCTCCTTGGGTTCTTCGTCTTCATCTACTGGTGTCGGTCCTCCCATAAATATCCCAATCTTCTTGATCAGGTCGTCATTCTTCTCCACTAATACTTCAATTTCTTCTTCATAATCTTCATGTGTAGCCTTGAGTTCTTCCTCCAGTTCCTTGATTCTAGTCTTAGCCTTCTTCAGATCTATCATGTCGGCGCACATCTGATTCTCCTGTCATCGAATGTGCTGGTTTAACTCCTAGATTAAAGCTGCAATTGATCTATCTTTCCTGTTGCTGATCATCTCCTAGTGTTCATCTCGGCATCCGCAAATCTGGTAGATAGTATACTTGAGATCCTTGCGGTAGACTTCTCCAATGCATCCCATGGAAATGTGAGCTGCCATACTCTTTCCTAGACTCCAAGTTGGTGCGTCAAAAGAAAACTCTATGGGCTCAGTGACTGGCATGAACGTCCTTCCTGGAACTTGAACTTGAATCATCCAGCGCTCTTCTTCATGTAAAGTGGCGTTGTAGGTTCCCGTGAAGCTTGGTACTCCTATGTTCAGGTATCTAGTGACTTCCTTCAAGTGGTGTCCAAAGGGTGTATCTTCATCTGGTTGTGTGAACTTGTTCCTTGCATCCGCCATCCTAAAGAGTAGAAAAGATGAGAAGTCAGAAGAGAAGAGAGTGAGTAGTGATCTAGGTCTTTTAGCTTAGTGGTCGTGTCCTACAGTCAGCATGTGCTCTGATACCATCTCTGTAGCGACCAGACCTCAAACAGTCTGATCTCTGTGCTCCGGTGTCATCCCTGTATCAGTAATGCTGACACCACACAGTACTCGGAGGATTTATTGCAGAGTAGCAATCACACACTTATTACATCGAGTGTTTCAAAAGAGAACTTATTACAATAAATAAGGCTTAAGGCCATCTAATAACGTTAACAACGGAAGGCTTGGAAGATAAGTGAGTCCATCAACTCCAACGGCATCACTGAGTATAGAACCACGACCTAAAAACTCCTTAATCGTCGTCTGAAAAGTCTGCAACATTAACGTTGCAGCCCGAGAACGGGCCAGCACATGGAATATGCTGGCAAGGTAACACATAGAGAGTAATGAAATGAAACAACTATACTATATGCATATTTGGCTGGTGGAAAGCTCTATGGTTATAGTTTTTGCGTAAAGCCAATTTTTCCCTACTTCAAAGGAATAAATTTAATTACTATCATGGTGGTTGTTAAACATTGAGAATGGTTGACAGCATTCTCAATCCCAATTAAGCATCATCATTAAACAAACCCATCAAAATTATCTTTAGAGTAACATGTTGAGATTCACATGATAATCCAGGTACTAAATACTCAAGATGTCCATAACCGGGGACACGGCTAACCATGATTAGTTTATTACACTCTGCAAAGGTTTGCGCACTTTTCCCCACAAGACTCGATCGCCTCCGTTGGATTTCTCGCACTACATGGTGTTTGAGAAACGGATGACCGAGACATAGTCTTTCAGAAGCGCTAGCACCTTACATTGGATAGACTGGTACACCTACTTTCCCCTACGTCTGCTAGTCTACCCTGTAAGAGTTCGCACGACTTAATCAACTATGCCAGAGCCCATAATGGCTTGTGGCTGCACACGGAAGTTTCTAGTATGAATAATCTTATGATCCCTTTGAGCCTGGGTGGCGGTCCAAAAGAAAAACAGGCAAGTCCTGATAGAAACCAGGTGCCTCAATCCACCCAGATGTGTGTTTAGGTTGCCACCTTAAGTAAACCATTAAAATTAACAAACTCACATCTGTCATGGATATCTCTCACCCAATCCACGTCTACTAGCATAGCATGGCATAATAAGCAAACGTAGAAGTAACTCCCAAAGGTTTCATAATAAATAGGTAATAGGTACTACCTCATCTACTTCCCATCCCACAATTTAATTAGATCCTAATCATGCAATGTGTGAGGATTGATCTAATGCAATAAAACTGGGTTGTAGAAAAGGTATGATCAAAGTGTTACTTGCCTTGTTGATGATCCGCGAAACCTAGAGATTCGAAGTAACAGGAGGCGCACTCCGGGTATTCTATCGCAGACAAACAAACAAGCATACAATAAGTACTCATCTAATGCACAGGTAAAACTCAAATAGAAGATCTAACCAGAAAGTTCAACTTAAGAACCCTGGTTTGCAAAAAGAATCAAATCGAAGGAAGCAAAAGAAATCAAACAGCGAAAGAAAACAACTTCGTTCTAGTAATCTGGATCTAAGTCAAATTTTACAGTAGCAAAAACTAGTTTAAGTTGATTATTCGGAAAGAGAGTTTCGAGACGAAACTCCAGGCGCTTGAATCGCCTGATTCCGATAAACGAGCGAAAAGTTATACTAAAACGAAAATCGGATCAGAAATCGCGATCAGAAAATAAACACGGAAAATCCGACGAAAAAGAAAAACGACGAACGGAAAAATATATATATATATATATTTAAAAAAACTGCACGGAAATCGAGGCGCGTCGGCGAACCTCGAAAGGCGCGCACTCCGGCGAGTCGGCGGCGGGGTCCGGCGGCGGCGGGGCTGGGGTTAGGGCTTCGGGCGGCGGTGGCTGGGCTCTCGGGCTCCAGGGCGGCGGCTTATAAAGGCCCCGGCCAGGAGAGTCCTGGCCGAGTATGGCCCAAAGTCGGTTCCGGGTTTTTTTTAAAAAAAATTACGCTCGGAAAAAAAATAAAAAAAATACTAAACGGACTCCAAAAATCACGAAATAAATTTTGCTGGGTTTCTAAAATCAAGCCCGATAAAGTGAACATTTATTTGGGCCCAAACTACAACTTTGAAAAACGCGCATTTTTCCTAAATTCAAATAAAAATACTGAAAAACTCCGAAATAAATCTTATTTGATTTTTTTATTAAATCCTCAATATTTCTATATTTTGGGAAAGTCATTTTATTCCCTCTCTCATATTTTTGTAATAGAAATAATTGATAATAAAATAAATAAAATCAAATGATCCTGTTTACACAATTTGAGAAAACTCAAAAATGTAAATAACGAAATCCCCAACTCTCTCCGTGGGTCCTTGAGTTGCTTAGGATTTTCTAGAATCAAAACCAAAAGCAAAATAAAATATGATATGCCTGATGATCTAATGTATAACATTCCGAATTGAAAATTTGGGATGTTACACCAGCTCACCCACACGCTCACTTCATGCTTCTCCTATTTTCGCAAACATGGTCTCTCGACGTCTCGCTTGAGAAGTGCCACACTCTCCCTATCAGTATACATTACACGGTTTTCATTATCTCTCACGTCTCTACCGTTCTCTGGTATCTCTAGGTACCTAAGCTTTCTTTTTCACCGCCACACACATAGTCTCAATTGTCTTTCACTTTGTCTTTCTCTCTAGGGGACTCTCTCACACACCCTATATCTCTCTAGATATGACTCATACCACTAAAATTACTCTCTCCCGCAGACACTACATTTGTTGCAGCCTCCTTTCTGTCTCCCCCCTCTCTCTCTCACACACACACAACTCCTGCTTCCACTCCCCTTCCCGACTACTGTCACACACACACACACACACAAAACTCTCGCTTTTGTACTCCCGACTCGTATTTCACTCACAAAAATTGATCGACTAGCCTCCAGATAGGTTTATACACCCACACACTCGTGATTCCACTATTGCGTACATGTCTCTCTCGCGCTCCTTGTATCTATGTAGATTTTTCGTCTCTTCTTGAGACACGCCCTCTCGATAGTGCACACACACACTATCACCTCATTTTAAGCTGATACCCCTCGCACACACACTCTTTGTGTCTTTGTCACACATGCACTCCCTCCTCCTCCTCTCTCCCTCTCTCTCACACACAGACAACACACACACATGGGCTTTTTACAACAACTAGCAAGATGCCCATGCGTTGCACGGAACATCAAGATGCATTTGTATGAGTAGTTTATCTTGTGGGAGAAATGGATGAATGAGGGAAGGCCTTATTTGCAAATGTGGAGAGGGGTGTGGGTATCTTTTTTGCAAAATTGCCATAGTTTCCTTCCTATCCATCAAATATAAATCGGACGGCCTATATTGCAGGATGGCAGGCACACCATCATCACCAACTCTATTTTTTATCACTACTCTTATAAAAAGCATAGTCAGTGATGATGGTGTGCCTTCCATCTTGCAATATAGGCCGTCCGATCTATATCTAACGGATAGGAAGGAAACTATGACAATTTACCTGCACTCCTCTCCACATTTGCAGATAAGGCCTTCCCTCGTTCATCCTTTTCTCCCACAAGATCTTGATGTTCCGTGTAACGCATGGGCATCTTGATATACCACTTCTCAAATCTTGAAACCAACCACATTCCTCCCTTATCTCATCAAACCGCCAAAGGAATATATTTTGAGTGAAACATAACATAGTTTTAGTGATATACGTATTTCAAAACTAGAATCTTTTTTCTATCAAATCGGTGAATATGTATTAACTACTTTGATCATCTGGCAACATATTGGCACATTGCTAGTAGTTATTACTACTGTATAATTTTTTGGACACCAGACAAATGGTGGAGTACATATACAAAGAGAAGAGGAGCACGCATGCGGTCGGTCTCTCGCCGTCTCGCACACATGAGAGTTACGTAAAGGCACCGTTAACAAATAAACCCTAAAACCCTAGGTGCACGATTGCTGCATGCGCGGGTACCGAGTACGTGGTGGAGCGCACCTTTGTAGGAATAGACAGCCCGTGTGATAATTTGATCCATAGGAGTTGATGGTCGGGACCATATGTGAACGACCTAGAGGTGGTGGCTCGCCAGTTGCCACTAATCGAGTAGCCACGTTTCAAATATCATTTTTTAGTGGGATAAGAGTTCTGATTTTCAATGGCGCATTATAAGTACTAAGTAGTTTTTAGAACGATTGATATGGAGCGAAAATGGAATTCATAACTACTACCTCCTTGGCGTATGGTTTTATGGGTTTATGTTGCGACATGTTGAGCCTGGTAGTTCTAGGGAAAATACTATTGTTTCGATGTTGGTTTTTAGTAATGAAAATCGGAAGGGGGAAGCCCTTCTTTGATAAAAAAAACTACTACATCCATCCTGGTTTACAAGTCCCCATCGTATTTTGGGTCAAAGTTTGTCCATGAATTTTACTTGTAAAATGTGAATGGAAAACGAGATTTTGTTATACCCAAACAAAAAAGGATTGGAGGGAGTGATTGCCCTGATGCGGACGCGACCTCTCATAGCGCAGGCATTGAACCGGCGCGCCGGCCAAGAGGGCCCCACTCGTTGCAGGTGCGGTTGAACACGCATCCTCGCCGCATGCAACCAGCTTTAGACTGCCCCGCCTGCCTCCATGGAATCCGCGCATGTGCCAGCAACACGTCCTTCCATGAGCCGGCCGGCATTTTAGAACATAGAAATTACCAAAATATAATTAATTACGCATGGTCTTGACTTGTTGTGCTCCCACTGGTAGTAGGAACTAGAGGTTTTTCTTTATTTATAACTCTCCTCACATTTTTTGGCTTTGAAGTGAATCATGGTTGTGGACAGTATCTATGAATGTGCAGAATTTGTGAACATGAGTTTGATGTGGAAGTTGAACTTGGACCATGTCCAATGCTTCGTCTGTTATTGTTTGGAAAGTAATTACTGTTATTACATGACCCTAAAAAATTATTTTGTGCCACATCAGTAGATGCACAGACATCACAACAGGCATGCTGACTGGATAAAAATTTGAACCTAGCTATTATGAAGGAAAATTTGTATTGACAACAGTTTTAGATAGCAGGAGATGCCTAGCCTGATGTGCCTCTGCTAGCTTCTTTCTGGCTTCTTCTATCACTTCTTTGGCTTTGGTGAAGAGAGCATCTGATTGCTCTTTTAGCTTCTTCAGGTACTCAACTACATTCTCAAGGGCTGCTGCACGCTTTCTTTCAGCCTTTACTAGAGCCACGAGGACACAAACAGTTGACGACTCCACCTGGCTTGTGTGTAATCCAGCATCATCTGGGAATTTCCACCTTGTGTGTAATCCAACATCATGGAACGGGCACCTTGTGTGTAATCCAGCCTCATTTTGGAAACATGATCTCGAGGTTGACCATACTTCCCTCCTCGCAAGAACTGCATCCTGACATGAAGTTACTTCTTTTTTAGATCAATACTGAGAGCAACCCAGATCCATTTAGTAGAAGCCAGATAAACATGACTCGGAGAAGTGAATTCAAAAGGAAAAAAATAAAAACAGACTACAAGGTGAGAACACCCACTTCCTACATCAAGCTAAAAACAAAAGCATTAGGACGATTAAGACTCTTCTTATTACACATCGAAGAACATGAGGCTAAGAGAAACAGAAACTACAACATATACACATCTAAGAACACGGGGCTAAACGAAAGTAATTGAAAGGGTGTTACTTACCAAAGCTCGTTTTACAGGTTCGGTGCAGCTCGTCTTTATCTTGCGACGCTCCTTGAAGATGTCCCCAATATCCCGTGTTTGGTCTTCATTGCTCCTCTGCACGTTCGCACTCGTGGTTTTAAAATCTCAACATGGCAAGAAAAATATACTAGTAATACTCACGCATCTTGTGGGCAACATTAAAGCACTCGTCTTCCATGTTAGAGCATCTCCAACAGAAACGCAACACGCGGCGCTTTAAAAAAGCATTTACAGTGCTGGAATAGCCAATTTTTTGCAGGCCTGGAGTGCTAAGATCGAGAAGTAGAGATAGAGAGTAGAGACCAGAGAGTAGAGACATAGATAGTTCTCAGCATAGATAGATTAAAAAATAGATAGTTCAACTACTCCTCGTCATCCGACTCCTCCTCGGTGATGTCCTCCTCCGACGTCTCAATGTACGCGTGAACATACCGATCGTTGTCGGATTCCTAGGGTGATGCTGCTCCTTGCCTCATGTTGAATTGAGCGGCCACTTTTCGCGCGCACTTGTCCTCGCGATAGGCGGATCACTCCGCCCTCCTCTTCTCCTTCTCCGCCCTCCTTTGCATGTAGAACTCACGCTCGTTGATGATGTCATGTGGGAAGTGTTGGCGCCATAGCGCCATGGCTTCCTCGTCCATCTCGGCGATGCCGAGACGGTGCTCCTGCCTCTGGTTGTCATGATGATCCTCGTCGGTGATAAGCCGCGGCAGAGGCCCAAGCTCTAGCGCCCGCTCCCGCATCGACACGTTGGGGAATTTCAATGTTCTATGAGGCCATCGGAGGCACCACGCCACCGCGTCTTACTCGCGGGTGGCCTCATGGGTGGTGTCAAAATTGCTGAGGCTGAGGCGCATCCCGCGAAACCGGATCTCGGCAGAGAAGCCGCCGAAGGGGCGCGCGTGGACGTCGCGGTATCCCCAAGTTTCCTGGCGACGCGCCAGCATGGTGACGAGGCGAGAAAGAGCGGGGAGAGAGCGGTGACGAGGCACAAAGTGGGGAGAGAGCGATCGCGAGGCACATAGCGGGGAGAGAGCGGTGGCGAGGCACATGGACGGGAGAGAGCGGTGGCATGGCACAGAGCGGTGGGAGGGCTTTGGATTTTATAAAGCGCGCAGGACACTGCACGCCAAAACTAGCGCGTTCCCGGTCGCTTTTTCCCGCGCACGTGTGATCCTTTCCTGACGTTCTTGCTATCTCTACTCTCTTCTCTACTGTTATATTTATTTTATATTTAATATTTATCTCTACTTCTCTACTCTTTTAAAAAACAGAGTTGGTGATGATGGTGTGCCTGCCATCCTGCTATATAGGCCGTCTGGTTTATATCCGACGGATAGGAAGGAAACTATGGCAATTTTGGAAAGATACCCACATCCCTCTCCAAATTTGCAAATAAGGCCTTCCCCCGTTAATCCTTTTCTCCCACAAGATAAACTACTCATACAAATGCATCTTGAGGTTCCGTGCAACGCACGGGCATCTTGCTAGTTCTAAAAAAACACTCCATCATTTGCCACACTACTGGTTGTAGATGAAGAACCTACCCAAGCACAGCGTGATACAGGAGCGACACACAATTACAAGCTGATATTCTGTTGGACAATGGAGGCTATAACCAATTACTTTTACAGGAACAATAGCAACCAGGAAATTTGAAGGGTAGGTATGAACAAAATTGAAACTGCACATGTACTGCTAAGAGATTCAATGCACACATTACCAATCAAGGAGGAGGACGATGGTCGTGACGGCCTTTGTGCATCATGGTTGGCAATGGGAGTCAGTTCATTGTCCACGACGGTGGTGCTTCAGTGCTTGGCGATGGCTTCTAGGAAGGATCCGAGACCGTGGAGGACGGTGCCAGGGAAGAGGCTCGGTGTACGATGACGATGGTGGACAGGCTCCAGTGCGGCGTACGAGGTCCTCGATGAGGCAAATGCGCTGCGGTGGACGAGTGTGCCGATGTAGAAGGGGAGGAGCACAAAGGCTACGGTGCCATGGAGAAGTCTATTGTGCGGCGGGGATAGAAAATGGGGAGTATTCAGGTGTACTACTCTAGGTGTCGGGGTGGGGTTGGCTGGGTAGGGTGAACCTGAAGCTACCAAAACAGCCCCCTACCAAGCGTCATCCGTAGGCCTGTTCCAAAGGCTATGATGGTAACTTCGCACTGCTCGAATCAGGGGCGTGGGAGATTTTCCCGCCTACCTCAAAATTTATGACACTGAACTCCCCGTGTGGCGTGTTGGGTGATTGGGCTAAGCAACTAGCGAGTAGTACTAGTAGTTAGTAGTACTAGTAACTACTAGTACTCCCTCCATTTTTATTAACTCTGCATATTAGGTTTGACCGAAGTCAAACTTCCTAAAGTTTGACCAAGTTTATAGAAAAATATAAACATTAACCATAACAAAAATGGATGATGTGAAAGTACATTCAATAATGAATCTAGTGGTATTTATTTGTTATTTTATATGTTAATATTTTTTGTTATAAACTTTCTGAGAGTTCACAAAACTTGACTTTGACCAATGCTAATACGCGGACTTAAATAAAACAGAGGGAGTACACATTTGTTTTCTTAGTTTGTAGTGAATTAATCATTTGTTGTAATTGTGAAATGAATATATTAGGCTACTGACTTCGAATGTAATGGTCTATAGTCTATACAATTCAATAGTTACAATCATTGTTGAATTCCAAGATGTATACAAGGTCTATAATACTTCAGAATATGCTCAAACTCACATAATCCCAGTCAAATGAGAATCTAAATGCATTTCATAGTTATTACTTTGTAGGATGCAACAAAACCAACCATAACTCTACATCATCCATTATAAAAGCAACATTTTGTACACATCCCAATGTGTGAATGAAACGTGTAAAGAGAGCTTGCGAAGATGGAGTAGATAGGGTGGGAAAGATTGTATGTATGTGGTCTAGAGAGTAGGAGACAAACCTAACGAGAGAGAGAGAGAGAGAGAGAAAGAGAGAGGAAGAAGTTAGGTCTGTGAGAAAGATGGAGACATGTAATATTCGTGAGATGCATGTGCATATGGATTCTGTGCACGTGGAGGAGAAGAGACAATAGGTTTGATGAGAGAGCTGGAAAAACACGGACGAGAGGGGGAGGATCTCGTGTGTTGAGGGATTGATAATTTTGTGCGGGAGAGAGAGGGATTGGTAATTTTGTGCGGAGAGAGAGGGGGGGAGTCAGTCAGTTGTCGTCACATCACCTTGCTTCCAAATGGCCTCACATTCTCTAGTGCAGTGTGGTCGCCGTCTTCGATCTCCTTGATGCCCTCTTTGAAGATTGAGGTGGTGTGCATGCTGGGGTGCAGAGAAGCACAAGCGAGAGTGGTCACCATATAACCTTGGATGGGGATGAATTGTGTGCGAGGGGGAGGGGGAGTGTGTGTGTGTGTGTGTGTGTGTGTTTGTGTGTTTGTGTGTCAGATATTGAGAGAAATCAAACCTATGGAGACAAATGTGTGTGTATGTGACAGAAATCTACATGCTAAATAGGGTTTTCACGAAGAGATTGTGCGTGTGAGGTAGAGAGTGATGTGCAAGCCGGGTGAGGTTGTCAAAATGTGTGCATTGATGCATGTGTTACATGCGATCATGCGAGGGACGGACGAATCGATAGAGATGGTTGTTGTGTTACTGATGCTCCTCTCTCTCTCTCTCTCTCTCTCTCTCTCTCTCTCTCTCTCTTGCACACACACAAGTACAAATAGAAGACTGTTCTCTCATGTATACACAACATATTGGCATCTCTCTATGTCTCACTCATGCATGATCATTTGCACATTCACACCTCTCTATGTCTCTATCACATGCACATTGTTTCCACATTGCCCTTCCGCCACAACACACATATGGACACATACACACGTTCTCTCTCAGTCACACACACAAAATCAGTATTAAAAAAGCTAGGGCGCACCTAAAATGTCCAAATCCAAATAAACACAAACTGAAGCTAAATTCAAATATATGGAAATATTGTAGCGTGAAGAACTTTTCCAGGAAAAAGAAGTTGAGTAATATTCGGGGATTGTTTTCACACACACAAAATGGTTCGGTGGATGTCCTTCGAGCGTGACACGGTGACGCACCGTTCGATCAACCGCGCGGCCGCGGTTCACGCGCTTGGACATGATTCCGTATCATGGATGTGGTAACTAACATAAGCACTGCCTCAGTCTAATGTTTACGTGTACTAGTACGGTTTTCTTTTAAGTTTGGCCAACCCTATATAAAACTAAACTAAGCTCCCATACGCGCACTCATCAATATGCCACCGCCGCCGTTGTGCATGCCGGCGCCCGCCTGCTCCGGCCAACCATTTCTCGCCCATCACTGCCATGTCGCTGCCATCCTTGTGCCATGAAGCCGAAGGATCACCCGCTCATGTCGTCTGTAGTCCCTCCTCACGATGCCGTCGCAGTGCCAAGCATGCGAGCAACTCGTGGAGCCGCGTCTATGCACGTAGAGTATGAAGAGGAGGATGAGCGCGTGCTCTGGCACATCAGCGAGGAGCTAGCATGTCATTGTCGTCTCTGCCTGCGCGGAGGAGGCGTGCATGGTGGCTGTCGCGGTGGAAGCCAGTCGCGCCTGCGCCGAGCCCGCAAATCGGGCGCGGACTTGGAATCTACCTTCGAGACCTTGAATGCCACGTGGATCCTACAATCTGAAGGAGCAATTTGGGTCAGTCGACTCTTGTGAGCCGTTGGATGCAACATGGATGGCCATAAGTGCTTCTTCAACCTCCGAAATTGATGCACTGTTCATCTTCTCTCTCATGCATCAAGCCGCCAGCCCACCACACGCTTAACCGCCTGTCGCCACCGCCCCACCCTCCCTTGAACCGCCTGCCACCGCCATGCTCCCCCACCCCCGCTGAGGGATTCCTAGATTAGGGATCTCCGGATAGCCGGACTATATCCTTTGGCCGGATTGTTGGACTATGAAGATACGAGATTGAAGACTTCGTCCCGTGTCCGGATGGGACTCTACTTGGCGTGGAAGGCAAGCTAGGCAATACGGATATGTATATCTCCTCCTTTGTAACCGACCTTGTGTAACCCTAGCCCCCTCCGGTGCCTATATAAACCAGAGGGTTTTAGTCCATAGGACAACAGACAATCATACCATAGGCTAGCTTCTAGGGTTTAGCCTCTTTGATCTCATGGTAGATCAACTCTTGTAATACTCATATCATCAAGATCAATCAAGCAGGACGTAGGGTATTACCTCCATCAAGAGGGCCCGAACCTGGGTAAACATCGTGTCCCCTGCCTCCTGTTACCATCCGCCTTAGACGCACAGTTCGGGACCCCCTACCCGAGATCCGCCGGTTTTGACACCGACATTGGTGCTTTCATTGAGAGTTCCACTGTGTCGTCACCATAAGGCTTGATGGCCCCTTCGATCATCGCTAGCGATGTGGTCCAGGGTGAGGCTTTCCTCCCCGGACAGATCTTCGTATTCTGCGGCTTCGCACTACGGGCCAATTCGCTTGGCCATCTGGAGCAGATCGAGAGCTACGCCCCTGGCCATCAGGTCAGATTTGGAAACTTGAACTACACGGCCGACATCCGCGGAGACTTGATCTTCGACGAATTCGAGCCCATGTCGGACGCGCCGCATAGTGGCGACGAGCATGACGTAACCCTGCCGTCGGACAATGTTTGGGAGATCGCATCCGCAACTACTCCGACCATCAATCGGGAGCAAGTCGCGCCATCCGAGAGCGAAGGGATGGACCTCGCCATGGAGGCCGCACTCTCAGTGGCGATAGAGCCGGATACTGACTTCACCCCTTACGAGAGCCGTGTCGCCGAACCACTGGATTCATCTCCAGCCACGGACTCCGAGCTGCTCACATCCGTGCCCGTCGAGTCCGACTGGGCGCCAATCATGGAGTTCACCTCTGTGGATATCTTTCAGCACTCACATTTTGGAGATGTGCTAAATTCATTAAGGTCTCTCTCCCTGTCAGGAGAACCTTGGCTGAACTATGTCCGGCTAGAATGGGATGCGTACGACGAAGAAATTCGCTGCCCACCCACCACCCACTTAGTAGCCACTATCAACGACCTAACCGACATTCTCGACTTCGACTCCGAAGACTTCGACGGTATGGACGATGAAGCCAGAGACGAACAGGAACCACCGCCCTCAGGGCGCTGGACCGCCACCTCATCATATGATATATACATGGTGGACACCCCCAAAGAAGGCAATGGCGACGAGACAGCAAAGGATGACCCCTCCAAGAAGCAACCCAAGCGCTGACGTCAGCGATGCTGCTCTAACTCCCGCCACAGCAAGAGCAGTGATACCGGCACAGGAGATAATAACACTCCGGATAGGGCCGAAGATAACAACAATCCCCTCCAGCACGGCGTAGAGCTAGAGGATGAACAAGCTAGCCCTCCAGAGTAGGCAACAAACGGAGCACCGGAGGAGGACAATTACATGCCTCTCTCCGAAGACGAGGCGAGCCTCGGCGATGACGAGTTTATCGTGCCTAAGGACCCCGTCGAGCAAGAGCGCTTCAAACGCCGGCTTATGGCTACGGCAAATAGCCTGAAGAAAAAACAGCAACAGCTTCAAGCCGATCAAGACTTGCTAGCAGACAGGTGGACCGAAGTCCTTGCGGCCGAGGAGCATGAACTCGAGCGCCCGTCCAAAAGTTACCCAAAACGCAGGTTGCTACCTCACCTCGAGGAGGAAGCATTGAAACCTCATTCACCAGTGTACGATGCGGCTGACCGGCCATTATGCGGCCGAGCCAGAGAGGTGTTTCAGCCTAAAGTTTAGACCGCACCCCGTCGCCACTCAGTCAAAAACACTAAGGCCCGGGGAGGATCTGGAAGACGCATTTCTTGACAACTTCCAGGGAACTTATGTGCAGCCACCAGATGCTGATGACTTGAGCCACATAACCCAGCAGCTAGGGGAATCGGCCAGACAATTCTAGACACGGTTCTTGACTAAGAAAAATCAAATTGTAGACTATACGGATGCAGAGGCCCGAGCAGCATTCAAGCATAACATCCGTGACGAGTGGCTCGCCCGCCACCTCGGCCAGGAGAAGCCGAAATCTATGGCAGCCCTCACGACACTCATGACCCGCTTTTGCGCGAGCGAGGACAGCTGGTTGGCTCGCAACAACAACACATCGAGGAATCCGGATACCTCGGATACCAAAGATGTTAACGGTAGGCAGCGTCGTAATAGACCAAAGCGCCGCAATAACGGCAATAACACCGAAGATACGACAGTCAATGCCGGATTCAGAGGCTCTAGAACCGGTCAGCGGAAAAAGCCATTTAAAAGAAATACTCCGGCTCCGTCCAGTCTGGATCACATACTGGATCGCTCGTGTCAAATCCACGGCACCCCCGACAAGCCAGCCAATCACACCAATAGAGAATGTTGGGTGTTCAAGCAGGCCGGCAAGTTAAATACCGAGAACAAGCACAAGGGGCTGCACAACGATGACGAGGGGGAGCCCCGGCCGCCGAACACAGGAAGACAGAAGGGGTTTCCCCCTCAAGTGAAGACAGTGAACATGATATACGCAACCCACATTCCCAAGAGGGAGCGAAAGCGTGCACTAAGGGACGTCTATGCGATGGAGCCCGTCGCCCCAAAGTTCAACCCGTGGTCTGCTTGTCCGATCACCTTCGGTCGCAGGGACCACCCCACTAGCATCCATCATGGCGGATCCGCTGCACTGGTCCTAGACCCCATCATTGATGGATTTCACCTCACTCGAGTCCTTATGGACGGCAACAGCAGCCTGAACCTGCTTTATCAGGATACAGTGCGAAAAATGGGTATCGATCCCTCGAGGATCAAACCCAGCAAAACCACCTTTAAAGGCGTCATCCCAGGTGTAGAGGCCCATTGCACAGGCTCAATCACACTGGAAGTGGTTTTCGGATCACCGGATAACTTCCGAAGTGAAGAGTTAATCTTCGACATCGTCTCGTTTCGTAGTGGCTATCATGCACTGCTCGGACGGACAGCAAAATTCAATGCAGTGTTGCATTACGCATACCTCAAGATCAAGATGCCAGGACCTCGCGGGGTCATAACAGTAAATGGAAACACAGAACGCTTGCTCCGTATGGAAGAGCACACTACGGCCCTTGCAGCAGAGGCACAAAGCAGTCTGTTCAGGCAGACCACTCATTCGGCATCACAGCCCCCGGACACCTTCAAGCAAGTCCGGAACAAGCTGCAACAGGATTGCCTGGCACGATCAGAGCTCGCCTAGCAATCCGGCCCCCGTCGCAGTCCTAGTGAAGCGACAAAATCCGTGCCCCGCATACATAACTACGCATTGAAAATGCCATGGACATGGGCGGGGGCACAATCAGGACACGCCCCGCATTGTGGTTTAACCACACTAGGGGCTGTATACCTTTGACATTCCTTTGCTCTTTTAGGGCCTAACTCTTTGGAAGCCCTTTCCGGCAGTATGATTGCCGGACACATTCCGGAAGCCACAACCAAGGCGGCAAGAAGCTAAGATGAACACGGGAACCGCCAAGTGGTCTCTAGTAATACTTGATATACCCGCTTTTCACTATTTCTGCGTAGCTTGCCCTGGGATCGGACATTTCGAATTGTCCTACTTTATGCTTATTGCACTACTTGTACTAGTATGCTTTGATGTATTATTCAAATAACAATGCATATCATTAATCTGTCATTGCATTATTTAAGTTTTTCTCTTTCTCTTATATGTCCATTTACGACAATCCGCACCCGCATGTTCGGGTACGGTCAGTTCGCCAGGGGTTCTCGTTTACCCCATAATACGACGCAAGAAGTCCGAACACTTTCGACAGTGCGGCACCCCGAACTTATAGCATTATATGCATCAGCTCCGAATCATGTCTTTGGTAAAATGTTGGGTTGCCCGGCTCCCACGCTTTGGTACCTTACGTTTTGCTATATCGGCTAAGGTAGCGGTGGGAGAACTACTGCGATTGTATCCCGGTTCTCCCGGACGAGCACCTCAGTAGAGAAAGCCAAAAACTGACTGTCATGATAAGGCGAGAGACTGGTCGCTGTTCAAGAGGTCTCAAGTCCTTAAAGACTTTTTCCACTTTGGGCGAGGATTCGGCCTTATCCGGCTTAGGCGTGTATAGCGCCCCAAATTCGGCCCTCCGAATACCAGGGGCTTCGCCAAAAATTTAAAATCATAGACTTCTATGGCTAAGTGAGAGTGATAAAGCATTATAGTCCGATTGCCTGGTTCGTTGCGCTGAACACCTCCCTTGAAGGACCCAAAATTGGGGTAAAGAGTGTTCAGATTTACCCCAAACACCCCAGTACTAGTTACATGGGGGTAGAAGCCGACGACTGGCCAACTCTCAGATTTTATAAACGGCCGCACAGAAGGTAATATTTTAAATTAAGAAAGCGTTGCATGGCGCAAACGAACTAGTTTCATATTACAGGATCACATGGGCATGTTCATTCAAAAATTACATCCTTGGCACACTCATCTGCCACTAAGCGGGAACCCTTCAGGACACTCTCATAATAATTCTCGGGGCAGCGATGCTCCTTGCCCTTTGGCGGCCCCTCCTTTACCAGCTTCATGGCGTCCAGCTTCGCCCAGTGCACCTTCGCCTGGGTAAAAGCCCTACGTGCACCTTCAATGCAGACGGACCGCTTGATGACTTCAAGGCGGGGGCAGGCTTCCACAAGCCGTCCCACCAGACCGAAGTAGCTACCGGACAGGGGCTCGCCAGGCCACATCCGGACTATAAGGCCCTTCATGGCCTGTTCGGCCGCCTTGTGAAGTTCGACCAACTGCTTCAGCCGGTCGCTCAAGGGCACGGGGTGTTCGGTCCCAGTATATTGAGGCCACAACAACTTCTCCGTTGAGCTTCCCTCCTCAGCCCGGTAAAACTCTGCGGCATCCAGTACACTGTGGGGAAGATCTGCAAACGCTCCTGGAGAGCTCCGAATTTGGGTAAAAAAAGTAAAGTCTCCTTCATGTGCTTGCTTTGCATAAAGAATGCCTTACCCGCTGCTATTTTCTTCACCGCGTCATTCTCCTGGAGGGCCTTGTGGGCTTCGGCCTTGGCGCTCCGGACACTTTCAAGCGCCTGCGCGAGCTCGGACTCTCGCGTCTTTGAGTCAAGCTCCAAGGACTCGTGCTTTTTGGCGAGAGCCTCGAGCTCTTGCTGCACCTCGCCTACTCGGGCTTCTTGCGTCTCCCGTTCAATGCGTTCTTTGGCCGCTTTGTCTTCGGCCTCGGACAACGCCTTCCTCAGGGTCTCCACCTCGGTCGTGGCCCCTGATAAATTCATGATGATCCTATTACTTTACCCAAACTTCTTTTTAACTATATAGACAGGGGTATATCTTACCTTTGCTCTCTTCGAGCTGCATCTTGGTAAGGCCGAGCTCGTCCTTGGACCGCTTCAGGTCCTGCTTCAGCGTAGAGACCTCCGCAGTACGTGCGGCAGCGGCCAGCAGTGAAGCCTGCACATACACATAGACATACTCTAATTAGACTCCTGAGTTATCATTTGATACTCTATTCGGCTTTTCTTCGCGAACGCCGAACAGAGCATCAAGGGCTACTATCTATGCGGTAATATTTTCTTATATTTTGAATGCTTACCTCAAAGCCTGTTAGGAGGCTGGCGCAAGCTTCGGTCAGTCTGATTTTGGCGGACTGAACCTTCTCGACCACCGCACTCATGATAGTGCGGTGCTCTTCTTCGATGAAGGCGCTGCGAAGCGCTTCCAGCAGGTTGTCCGGTGCCTCTGGTTGGACAGAGGACACCAGCATGGATGGTTGGCCCCCCTTAATGGGGGACCGCCTGCCGGTGTCTGGAACCATTGAAGGTTCCGGCGCGGTGTCCGTCTAGGGCCCGAACTCGAAGCCCGTAGGACCCTCGCTCCCTTGGTACCCAGGGTCCGGGAAGTCGCCGCGAGGCGCCCCCAGGACCACCTCCCCTTGGCTCGGTGCCATTTGAGGCAACACCTCGGCATTGTCCGTAGGGCGAGGGGTGGAAGCGGTCCGAGGAGAACCGCTGTTCACATCCGACGAATCCAAAGAGCCGCTCGACAAGGGTACGTCGAGATGAGCTCGGGACGGACTGCATAATCATGTTCGGCATGAGGAAAGGCAGTACAATAAAACATACCATGAAGTACTATGATGTCCGGACACTTATGACTTCGCCAGGGGCTTGTCCCTGGGTAGCCACTCGGCTCCGCTGTCGGTGGCCGTCATGGCACAGTCCGGAGGGAGGGTCCTTCCCTTCTTGGACCCTTCGGCCTCCCCGAATGGGTCGGCCTTCCTTTTCTTGTCTCCCCCGGCTGGGGGGGGGAGAACTTTTCTCCTCCCCCTCGTTTCCATGGGAGGAGTGCGCGTCGGAGTCATCGGACGATGAGTCCGATATAACCTTGCGCCGGAGACCCTTTCGGGTCCCCGTGGCCTTCTTCATGGCCTTCTTTGCCGGCACCTCATAAGGTGCCGGAGTATCCATCGGTTAAGGGGACCTCTTCGGAAAGACTATGTCTTGGTCATCCATCTCTCAAACACCACGTAGTGCGAGAAATCCAACGGAGGAGATCGAGTCTTGTGGGGAAAAGTGCGCAAACCTCTGCAGAGTGTATAAACTAATCATGATTAGCCGTGTCCCCGGTTATGGACATCTTGAGTATCTGGTACTTGAATTATTGATTTGATCTCATCACTCTTAATAAATTTTGTTGGGTTGTTAATTACTTTTAACTGGGATTGAGTTGGAGGAACCTTCTCAATGTTTATCAACTACCATGATAGTTAAACAAACTATATTCCTTTGTTGTGGGGAAAAATTGGCTTTTCGCAAAAACATGATAACCGTAGAGCCTCCACCAGCCATATATGCATATACTTATAGATATTACTTGTTCATTGCTCTAGAGTGTTATTTTGCCAGCATATTCCATGTGTTGACCCGTTTTCGGGCTACAACGTATTATGTTGCAGACTTTTCAGACGAAGAGTAAGGTGCTATAGGTCGTTGTCGTGCACTCAGTTATGCCGTTGGAGTTGATGGACTCACTTTATCTCCGAAGCCTTCCGATGTTATCTTATTTAGATGGCCTTAAGCCATACTAGCACATATGCCCGTGCGTTGCAACGGGAAAAAAATGATGTTTTGTTCAAGCATAATGTCTCATAGCATCCTTCTATAAAATGAACATAAAAAATACGATGCAATTTAGCCATGTTATATTTTCTTTGCTGGGCATAATCTTCCATCGATTCCATTTAAGTAAAACTCTTCCTTTAGTTACCATGACGTATTATTGCTTTTCTGATTTAGTAGCCCAACACATTAAAGCCTACAAATCTTTTTTCAATTATGCTATATTTTTTACCTCAAGTCCTTCCTTTAATTAGCTCGCCCTAAACACGAGGGCTGCCACTCATATATTTAGAACGAGTTGGGATTAGTAAATGTGAATGGTGTATAGGTCGTTGGTTGTTACATAAAACATCCAGATAGGAGTTCCGGTGATCAATTTCGACAATATTGATTTATTTTGACCTAATATTATTCGTGGTCTCTATAAAAGCCCCAAAAAGGCCCATCAATATACAAGTACCTGGCCCAGATCGCTTAGCGTGCACTCAAACCAAACGAAAAGGACTAAACCAAACTAAGAACACCTATTCCCTTTAATAGTAGGTATAGATTATTGTAATAAGTTCTCTTCTGAGACTATCGATGTATTAAGTGTGTGATTGAAACTCTATTATAAATCCTTCAAGTATTGTGTGTGTCAGCATTACCGTTCCAGGGATGACACTTATGCATGAAGATTTGACCGTTTGAGGTCGGATCGCTACACTGGGAGTGGCAACTTGCTTGCCATTCTTCTTGAAGTTCCCTTTCTTTCCCTTGCCCTTTTTCTTGAAACTAGTAGTCTTGTTATCCATCAACACTTTATGCTCCGTCTTGATTTTTACCTCTGCGGCCTTAAGCATTGCGAAGAGCTCAGGAATCTTTTTTTTACTATATACTTCAAGGAAAAAGCCTCACAGTTCTTTATGCAAAATAAAAAGGTGGGTAACAAAAGTCATGTACAAGTCAAGAACAACAACAAAGAGAAAAGGAGAAATACTTACAACCCAAAGAGGGCAACAAAAGAACTAACTAAGGTAAGTTAGAAATCCAAGTCAGAAGATTATACTTAAATTTACATTTAATCCTATGAGAGAGCCGAGTCATGTCTTGGATAAAGTTGTGCCTCCATGCTCTGAAGGAAGGCCTTTCATTCCTAAAGACCTTGCCATTCCTGAGAATCCAGATATTCCAAGCAGCTGTAAATACCACTTCAGTGAAGAAATTATGCCCAAAATCCTTCCTAGCCTTTACTGCCATCTGGTAAGTAGTCATCCCAAGCTGAGGGTCCCAGTTTATTTGCAAATAATTCCATACTCTGAGGCTGAAGTTGCATTATAAGAACAAGTGGATAACATACTCATGAATGAGAGAAGAACATAGCACACAGAAGTGATCTTCAACATGCCGGTGTCTCCTCTCAAGCATACCTCTGTTTAAATGATCCCTTAACAGTACCCATCCAAACATTTTAATTTTAAGAGTGCATGAACATTTCCAAATCCATTGGAAAATAGGACCAATAGTAATATCTTGATGCACATGCATATAAAAGGATTTAGGTCTGTAGCACCCCTTATTGAAAGGCCAGATCCAGGAATCATGCTCCTTAGTGCAAACATATCCATTCATCATCTGTTGCAGGTTGTCCAGCTCATGAAATGCTTGGGTAGACAAAGGAAGAAGGAATCATTTTGTTCATCACAAAGCCTTTGTAGCTTGGTGGTAATGATTGACGAACTCTGTCAGTAGCACTATCAACTGGAAGTTCAACTCCCAGCTGAGTCAAGTGGTTATGATACGCAGACATTTTGAATATGTGTTCACTGACAGAACTATTATCCTCCATCTTGCAGCTATAGAACTTGTTGGATACTTCATATCTCTCAACCCGGGCATTTGCTTGAAATATTAACTTCAACTCTTGGATCATCTCATGTGCACCATGATGTTCAAAACATCTTTGAAGTCCCGGTTATAGGTCGTAAAGCATGGCACACTGAACTATCAAGTAGTCATCAGATCGAGCCTGCCAAACGTTCATAACATCTGCATCGGCTCCTGCAGCAGGTCTGTCACCTAGCGGTGCATCAAGGACATAATTCTTCTGAGCAGCAATAAGAATAATCCTCAAGTTACGGACCCAGTCCATGTAGTTGCTACCATCATCTTTCAACTTAGCTTTCTCTAGGAACGCATTAAAATTTAGGGGAACGGTAGCTCGGGCCATTGATTTACAACATAGATATGCAAAACTATAAGACTAAGTTCATGATAAATTAAGTTCAATTAATCAAATTACTAATGAACTTCCACTTAAATAAACATCCCTCAACTTATCTAAGTGATACGTGATCCAAATCAACTAACCCATGTCCGATCATCATGTGAGATGGGGTAGTCATCAATGGTGAACATCTCTATGTGGTCATATCTACTATATGATTCACGTTCGACCTTTAGGTCTCCATTGTTCCGAGACCATGTCTGTACATGCTAGGCTCGTCAAGTTTAACCCAAGTATTTTGCATGTGCAAAACTGTCTTACACTTGTTGTATGTGAACGTAGAGTCTATCACACCCGATCATCACATGGTGCTTCGAAACGATGAACTTTGGCAACGATGCATACTCGGGAAGAACACTTTTATCTTGAAATTTAGTGAAGGTATCATCTTATAATGCTACCACCGTTCTAAGCAAAATAAGATGCATAAAGGATAAACATCGCATGCAATCAAAATATGTGACATGATATGGCCATCATCTTGTGCTTTTGACCTCCATCTCCAGAGCACCGTCATGATCTCCATCGTCACCGGCTTGACACCTTGATCTCCATCGTAGCGTCGTTGCATCGAGGTCATCTCGCCAACTATTGCTTCTACAACTATTGCTAACGATAGCGATAAAGTAAAGCAATTACATGGTGCTTGTATTTCATACAATAAAGAGATAACCCTAAGGCTCCTGCCGGTTGTCGATATTACAAAACATGATCCTCTCATACATCAACATATATCACATCATATCTTGACCATATCACATCACAACATGCCCTGCAAAAACAATTTAGACGTCCTCTACTTTGTTGTTGCAAGTTTGACGTGGTTGCTATGGGCTTCTAGCAAGAACCGTTCTTACCTACGCAAAAACCACAACGGTGATCATCAAGTTTGTTGTTTTAACCTTCTTCAAGGACCGGCCATAGTCAAATTTGATTCAACTAAAGTAGGATAAATAGACACCCGCCAGCCACCTTTATGCAAATCTAGTTGCATGTCAGTCGGTGGAACCGGTCTCATGTGCGTGGACATGTAAGATTGGTCCGGGCCACTTCATCCCACAATACCGCCGAATCAAAATAAGACATTGGTGATAAGCAGTATGACTATCACCGCCCACAACTCTTTGTGTTCTACTCGTGCATATCATATACACATTGACCTGGCTCGGATGCCACTATTGGGAAACATTGCATGGAAAACAAAAAAATATACGCACACGCAAGATCTATCCATGGAGATGCATAGCAACGAGAGGGGAGAGTGTGTCTATGTACCCTCGTAGACCGTAAGCGGAAGCGTTTGTTAACGCGGTTGATGTAGTCAAACTTCTTCGCGCTCCAACCGGTCGAGTACCGAACATACGACACCTCCGCATTCAGCACACGTTTAGCTCGGTGACATCCTCGCCTTCTTGATCCAGTAAGACGGTGAGGTAGTCGATTAGTTCCAGCAGCATGACGGCGTGGTGTCAGTGATGGTGAAGTGATCTCCGCAGGACTTCGCCTAAGCACTACGAAAATATAACCGAGGGTGTAAACGGTGGAAGGGGCACCGCACGCAGCTAAGCAATTGTCGTCGTTGTGCTGGGCGCCCCCCCCCCCCCAATATATATATATATATATATATATATATATATATATATATATATATATATATATATATATATATATATATATATATATATATATATATATATAGGTGGGAGGGAGGGAGGAGCAGCCAAGGAGGCGCCCCAAGTAAGCCAAATCTTACTTGGGGTCCTCCCCTAGCCACCCCGCTGAAAGATCGTGGGTGTCGCCTAGAGGGGGGTGAATAGGCGCTTTAAAATAATTACGGTTTAGGCTTGAACAAATGCGGAATAAACCTAGCAGTTAATTTGTCAAGAACCAAACCTACAACAACTAGGCTCACTGCTAAGCAATATAAACTACTAGGTGATAGCAAGATATATGACAAGAAACAATATGGCTATCACAAAGTAAAGTGCATAAGTAAAGGGCTCGGGTAAGAGATAACCGAGGCATGCGGAGACGATGATGTATCCCGAAGTTCACACCCTTGCGGATGCTAATCTCCATTTGGAGCAGTGTGGAGGCACAATGCTCCCGAAGAAGCCACTAGGGCCACCGTAATCTCCTCACGCCCTCACACAATGCAAGATGCCGTGATTCCACTATGGGAACCTTGAGGGCGGTCACCGAACCCATACAAATGGCAACCCTTGGGGGCGGTCCCAAACCCGTACACTTTGGCAACCCTTGGGGGCGGTCACTGGAACCCGTCAAATTGCTCGTGGCGATCTCCACAACCTAATTGGAGACCCCGACGCTTGCTCGGAGCTTTACAACACAATGATTGAGCTCCAAACACCACCAACCGTCTAGGGCGCCCAAGCACCCAAGAGGAACAAGCTCAAGGGTACCAAGCACCCAAGAGTAATAAGCTTCTCAACTTGTAACTTCCACGTATCACCGTGGAGAACTCAAACCGATGCACCAAATGCAATGGCAAGGGCACACGGAGTGCCCAAGTCCTTCTCCCCCAAATCCCACCAAAGCAACTAACGCTAGGGAGGAAAATGAGAGGAAGAACAAGAAGGAGAACACCAAGAACTCCAAGATCTAGATCCAAGGGGTTCCCCTCACATAGAGGAGAAAGTGATTGGTGGAAATGTGGATCTAGATCTCCTCTCTCCTTTCCCCCCAAAACTAGCAAGAATCCATGGAGGGATTGAGAGTAGCCAGCTCGAAGAAGGTCAACAATGGGGGAAGAACACGAGCCCAAGAGATAAGGTTCAATGGGGAACAAGACCCCCTTTTATAGGACCTCCCGAATCCAACCGTTATGTGCTCAAGTTGCGTACTAGCGGTACTACCGCTTGGAGGAGCGGTACTACCGCTTAGCATGGTCAAAACAGCCCAACGAGAGAGAAAAACACGAGTTGTAGTTCTGCCAGAGAGGTAGTCCGGTCTGGGGAGAGATAGTACCGATTACTGCTTATAAGAGATACTACCGCTCGGGTGGAGAGGTAGTACCGCTCACCGCATATAAGAGGTACTACCGCTCGGGTGGAGAGGTAGTACCACTTACCGCTTATAAGAGGTACTACCACTCTACTACCGCTCTACTACCACGAAACTCAACACGAAAAAGGCGCATCCCCAGAAGCATCGGTACTACGCACGGCACAGGGCCACGGTACTGCCGCTTACAAGCGGTACTACCGGTCTAGAGAGCAGTACTACTGCTTGAGGCTTTCAAGAACACAATAGAGAAAATAGAGGATGAAATAAAGCCTAAGCTGCCACAACTTCTGCATATGAGCTCCGAATTGAGCAAACTCAAGCTTGTTAGATAGATGACGACGAGTAGCATCCAACAATGAGTGATTATAGTAAGAAGAGGTAGGGGAGGTATGCCTAAGAAATAGAGGAGTGAAACCTCCAAAATAGAAGAACCGACATAACCTCCAACATCGAAAACATCATAGAAGATGCACGTGAACTCCGTTTTCGATGAAATCGAGCTTGTCATGAAAATGACCATAAGCTCCAAATCTCACAAGGAGAAGGACCAAACAAGAACCAATAAATATGATGCAAGGATGCAATGGTTTGAGCTCTCTACGAAAGATACGATCAAGCTACTCATTGAGAGCCCCCCTTGATAGTATGGCAATTGATCCTATAACCCGGTCTCCCGACTACCACCATGAGAACGGTAAAATATATAACCTATCAAGGGCAAACCTTTGCCTTGCACATAGTTCACTTGAGCTAGATGATGACGATCTTGACTCTCTCAAGTTGGACCACCTATTTTGATTGCGTTGGCTCGATGAAGACTAGTTGATTGCTCCCCCATACTCCACTATGGGTGAGCCACTCTTTGGCACATCTTCACAAGTCCATTGACACCACAATGGACATCAAGCTTCAAGGATGATATCTTCATGATGCTCCACTTGAACTTGCATACCACAATCTTGATGACGATCACCACTTGATGTCATCCTCTCCATGGGTTGTATGATATATTCCTCTTGATGCAAGCCCATGGAAACATACCATACCATGAAATCACTTGATCCCACTTGGTACATCTTCTATGCTTTGTGTGTTGATCAACTTGAATAACTCTTTGTACATAGTCTTGATCAACCTTGAATCTTTCCAGCTCTCTTCATTTGGATGATGTCTTGAAGGTATACATGAATGATCACACCATCTTCTTCTTCAAGACATGCTTGCAATAAGCTCAACACTCACATGACCAATATTTGGATAATTCCTTAATAGCACCTTGGTCCACACATAAACTCCTTGAAACCAACACATGGACTTCAAGACATGCCTATGGACAAATCCTTCAAATATAACTCAATGCAACCATTAGTCCATAGAGAATGTCATCAATTACCAAAACCACACATGGGGGCACCACATGTCCTTTCAATCTCCCCCATTTTGGTAATTGATGACAATCACTTTCAATAGAGTTTAATTATGCATCACCATGTAATGCAACAACCAATGATGCAGGAGAATGAGATGCAAATGCTTAGGAACAAAACCATAGCAAGGAGAAGACTCTGAAAACCTTCTCCACAAAACTCTCTGAAACTTCTCCCCCATTGGCATCGATTGCCAAAATGGGAGAAAAGCTTAGAAGGCCAATATAAAAAGTGTCCCTCCATAAATTATGTATTTCTCAACAAGATAGTGGAATGCCATACACATATTAAAAGGTAAATACTTGGAGGAACACAAACTATATTGAGGCACATAGATTGCTAAAGAAATATATGCCACAAGGACATAACAAAGAGAGACACAAGCAATCAAGAAATCAAAAGATACCAATTTAAGCAAGCAATAGAAGGATATCAATTGAACCAACTAGACCAAAGATCCTACAAGCCACATGAATAAAGGATATTATGATATGAGCAAAGAAGTGTTCTAAGGAAACTAGAGAAGCTCCCCATGATTTGTGCACACATAAGAATTTTTGTATTTGGATACAAAGTGCACAAAATAGGATCATAGCTCCCCCAAAATCAATAGAAACTTACAACAAGTGCAAGTGAGCATATAGGAAACAAAGCCTAGTACATGTAACAAACACATGGTTGAGCAACAAGTGAAAGAGGCAACTTAATAATGGGCTCAACCGAAATGATGTGTGGGAGTCAAGGCAATGCACTTGAGAAGACTAAAGTATGGATGAGCATTAAGCATCAATAAAGTCTTGAAAGAATGAGGCAACACGGTGCAAGGCCTATCATTCCCACACACAACAAGTAAATGGGTTCACAAGCTTACTAATAAGCATATAAAGAACTTATTCTTGTGACAACCCGTGGTGAAGATAGAAGATGAAAGCCTCATCAAGACGAGGGATACCAATTAAGATGGCAAAAGCCTCGTAAAGATAAGCATGAGGAAAATAATCTTCACCACACAAGAGTGCATCAAGATGCAACGAGATAAGACACGCACTCAAGGCAAAAGCTTTCATGGAGCCACAAAAGAAATAACATAAGAAAGACAAGGTGGACGTGAAAGAAAGGATATCAACTAGATATGCAACTTCTCTCAAGTGTATAAGATTCTAGGTAGATGAAATAATGATGATATATATCTACAAAGAAGGATATACACACGAAATAGTTACAAAAAAGGAAAGAACAAAATATCCACACGGAAATCATAAATATACCAATAAGATATTTGCTTGAAAGCATAGCACATGGCTAGATATGGTCTTATTGTATATAAATGAATTCCTACTACACAACCATCAAAGACGTCACAACTAGCAACATGAGATCATCGTTGAGATGCTTTGAGAAAGGAAACAAGTATCACAAGATTGAATGAATATCATGCCAAGATGCAACCTACACAAGGTTGAATGCAAGAAAAGAATGCATGAATAGATACTTGTTACCGAGATATCATTGGAAGGATGTAGAAGAAACCAATTGAAGGTAATAGATAGTAGTTCATTAAGCATCCTAGCTTGACTCCAATAAGCACATGGTGACACCATCTTCCTTGTGAGTGAGCCGAGCATCCAATGCATATACAATTGTTACTAGAACAACAACACAAACAAAATGGTACCCAAACTCATTGGGACCAAAGAGTTAGAAACACCAACAATACATAGGAAAAACTCCACATAAATATGTGCATATAGATATGAAGTAGAATTGCATGCACATCTCATTCAATTTGAGACTTGGTGGAGTTTCCCCTATATATTGGGTCAAAAAGAAAGCATGCCAAAGATACTACATGAAGTTAATATGCATGCTCAATACTCTCAAGAACCTATACCAAAAGACAAGAAATACCAAGTGAAGAAAAGATACCAAAAGAATAAAACACCACTTGGAGGATATCCAGAATGTATACATCGAGGAATGAGATATTCGAAGAAACATGCTAAAAAAAGATATCAAACTCCCAAAAGAGAGGATGGTTCCAAACAAACCAAGGTCTCTACAAAGTTTCATGATGGCACAAGGTACCAAAAAGAAACCGTTTGCATTCCACCAACACACACTTGATAAGGATCACAAGGTGAGTGTTCTAAGAAAAATAGAATAGCTCCCGAAGCATTGTGCATTATAGAGAATTTGCATTTGAATACAAAAAGCACAAGATGGGATCACCACTTTCACTATATCTAACAAACACTAGACAAGCTAAAGGAAATAACAGGATCCACAAGTGGTATGGAATACAATGGGAGTTGACACAATCCTAGGCAAGAGATAAGGCAAATAAAAGCAAAGGCCGATGTAAAGATGATCAAAAATTTCTACCACACATAAGAGAGTGCCCATTGTCAAAAGACAAGAAGTATTTGGAAATAATTCCCCATGGTAGATAGCAAGGATATCCAACATCATCTTTACACCAAACACAACCAAATTGCAACTTGTAGAGCTAACATGCCACCTAGGAACAAGATAATCTACAATATCAACACTAGGTGAAAATATCTCAAATGTACACATTTTCTAGGCTAGTAATATACATAGCATATTACTCCCCCATAATGTGATACCAATTAAAGATAGACAAGAGGAAATTAAAAGGATCCAACAAGAGATAATTAATAGACTATTTCGAATTTGAATTTCTCATGAGAAGACATACCATGTAGCGACTAGATAATCTTGTAGTATCAATACTAAGTGGTATTCCCCATGTACCCACCTTTATAGGATTGTGAAGTGCACAAAGCACATCACTCCCCCATAATGGGATATTCCATTAATCTCTCACAAGAGCCAAATAAGATATGACCAAGATGCACTAAGGCTCAACGAACGACACACATGCACATGATGTGCAAACCAACATACACAAAAGCAATTTGGAGACACATAATATACAAACACATGCAAGGAACAAAACCAAAACATGCAAGGGGGCAAGTAACTTTTAATGTAAGAAATTTAAGTATAAGTTACCACAAGGAGGAACATTGGATATAAGATAGAAACTTGATAATCCGAATGACTTAGCTTGAGAAAATATGAATCGTGAAAACCCCCTTAATTCTTCATAATGTAGCCAAGTCTCCAATGCCCTCCATAGACACCTATTGATCAAGTTTGAGCTAGTTGGTCCCCAACCAAGTTGGGTCCAAGGAGGTTAGTCACAATAGGCTTGGCTACCCAAATGGTTCTTTGCTTGACACCACTTTGAGTACCAACAAACTTGGCAAATACATTGCCACCCTTATCCTTACCAAGAGAATAGATATCATCAATAATAATTTGGTTGGATAAGTTACCACTAGTGCATGAGGAGGCAAGGTGCCTTTCTCACGACATAGGTAGAAATGTCTACTCTTCACTTTCTTCTCACTTGATTTCTCAACTCGAGAAGCACTAGCTTGAGGTTTCTTGGGAAGAGGCCTTTCTTCAACTTGAGGTTGAGCATGACAATGAACTTGTGGCCGCTTCCCTTGTTGCTTGTCACTAATGGCGTTCTTCTTCAAAGGGCAAGATCTAACATGATGTCCTTCAATTTTGCACTTGAAGCAAATGATCTTGACCGAATTCTTGACTTGTTTTAGGCCCTTCTTCTTGTTGCTCTTGTATTTCTTCTTCTTATTGGAGTTGAATCCAAGTCCACCTTTGTCATTGGGGGATTTTTGCACACTCAAGATATTGCTGAGTGTGGCCTTCCCTTCATGACACTTTTCCAAGTCTTTCTTCAAAGAAGTGACTTGGGCCTTGAGATCTTTGATTTCCTCTACATGGTTAGTCTCAACACAAGTACTAGAGGAAGTATAAGCTTCATCGTTAGAGAAACAAGGCAAGGAAAGCAATTCATCACAAGATTTACCAACATTGTAAGTAGATGAATTACAAGGACTAGCACATAGCAATATAGCATTTTGACTAGAAGTAGTGCTAGTATCCACATGAGCCTCACTAGATGTTACCTTGGCAAGCATGGCCTCATGAGCCATCTTTAGCACATTATGGGATACTAGAAAATCATCATGAGAGTTTGAGAGCTTTTCATGACTTTCTTCCAATTTCCCATATTTGCTAGATAGCAACTCAAGTTGAGCCCGTAGCTCAACATTCTCCTTCAAAATGGATGCTTCACATGTAATAGAGTTAGTAGCATAAGCATCATCAATAATAGCAAGAGGAGAAGGCAACTTTACAAGCTCTTTTGAATATGAGGCTTTAAGTTGTGCATGAGACTCGGTGAGTTTAATGAGCTCACCCTTGATGACCCTTGAGCCATTTTCGAGGTGCTCAAAATCCTCAAGGAGTCTAGCATGAGCAACTTCAAGCTTAGCATTTTTCGTTTCAAAAACATTGGCCACCTCAAGAGCTCTATCATGAGATTCCTTCACTCTAGATAATTCTAGAGCAAAAGTCTCCTCAAGAGATTCCTTGGTGGTTTGTTCAAGTTCAAGAGCTTGAGAGAGGTCCGCAATCTCATTAGTGTAATCACGCTCATGACCTTCCATTTTATCAATGGTGTCCTCATGCTCCTCAAGACGAGATTCCAACTCATCAATATATTTCTTGCCCTCAATAGCAATAGACATGATTTCCATGAAGTTGGAACGATCAATGTTATTCTTAAGAAGGGCTTTAAAAATCATTTCCCCCTTAATTTTTAAGGAGGCAACATCATCATTCTCTTCATCATAATCAACATCATCATCTGTAACGCCCTCGATGCGGCTATATCTCCCACGTGTCGAAGCACGACTTAGAGGCATAACCGCATTGAAAGCAATGTCGCAAGTGAGGTAATCTTCACATAACCCATGTAATACATAAGGGAAAGAGATACATAGTTGGCTTACAATCGCCACTTCACACAAATACAAGAATAAAGCATTACAACATCCAAATACAATCAAGGCCCGACTACGGAACCAAAATAAAAGAAGAACCCCAAATGCGACAAGGTCCCCGATCGACCCCAACTGGGCTCTACTACTGATCAACTAGAATGAAACAACATAAAGGACAAGACCTTCATCGAGCTCCTCCTTGATCTTGGTTGCATCACCTGCTCGGTAACATCGGTACCTGCAAACTGGTTTCGGAAGTATCTGTGAGCCAGGGGACTCAGAAATCTCGCACCCTCGCGATCAAGACTATTTAAGCTTATGGGTAAGGTAAAGGTATGAGGTGGAGCTGCAGCAAGCGACTAGCATATTTGGTGGCTAACATACGCAAATGAGAGCGAGAAGAGAAGGCAAAGCACGGTCGATAAAAGTATGATCAAGAAGTGATCCTAAAACAACCTATGTCAAGCATAACTCCAACACCGTGTTCACTTCCCAGACTCCGCCGGAAAGAGACCATCACGGTTACACACGCGGTTGATGTATTTTAATTAAGGTCAACTTCAGGTTTTCTACAACCGGACGTTAACAAATTCCCATCTGCCCATAACCGCGGGCACGGCTTTCGAAAATTCAAATCCCTGCAGGGGTGTCCCAACATAGCCCATCACAAGCTCTCACGGTCAATGAAGGAATAGACCTCCTCCCGAGACATTCCGATCAGACTCGGTATCCCGGTTCTACAAGACATTTCGACAGGGTAAAACTAAACCAGCAACACCGCCCGAATGTGCCGACAAATCCCGATAGGAGCTACACATATCTCGTTCTCAGGGCACACTCAGATGAGTGCTCCATACAACTAAAACAAAACCTCGAGTTTCCCTGAGGGGGCGCTGCACAGGACTCTAGTTTAGACCAACACTCGGAGGAGCACTGGCCCGGGGGGGTAAAATAATGATGACCCTCAAGAGCGCGACTCCCAAGGGAAATGAAAAGGCTAGGTGGCAAATGGTAAAACCAATGTTGGGCATTGCTGGAGGAGTTTTACTCAAGGCGAACTGTCAAGGGGTTCCCATAATAGCCCAACCGCGTAAGGAATGCAAAATCCGGGAACATAACACCGATATGACGGAAACTAGGGCGGCAAGAGTGGAACAAAACACCAGGCATAAGGCCGAGCCTTCCACCCTTTACCAAGTATATAGATGCATTAATTAAATAAGATATATTGTGATATCCCAACAAGTAAACATGTTCCAACAAGGACAACATCTCCATGATCCAACAAGGAACAAAACTTCAATCTCCACCTGCAACTAACAACGCTATAAGAGGGGCTGAGCAAAGCGGTAACATAGCCAAACAACAGTTTGCTAGGACAAGGTGGGTTAGAGGCTTGGTTCAACAATATAGGAGGCATGATAAACAAGTGGTAGGTAACGCAGCATAGGCATAGCAAAAGAGCGAGCAACTAAGCAAGCAAAGATAGAAGTGATTTCGAGGGTATGGTCATCTTGCCTGAGATCCCGCAAGGAAGAAGAACGAGTCTATGAAGAAGACAGACGGGCGTAGTCGAACGGGTCCTAACAAACGCGACGTTATCGGAACCAACCCGAAGAAGCAAACACCGGAAAGAAGCACACAACATAGTAAACAACCAACACAAGAACATGGTATGATATGCGGGATGCGGTATGCGATGCATATGCATGATTTGACAAGGAACGAATGAACCTGGCCTCAACTTGGAAATCCAAGAGTGCCACTGGAAAGATGAGGTGATTTCGGTTGAAATTGATATAAAGATCACCGGAATCGAAGACACGGTTTGGAAATTGCAACCAATTCAAATATGGCACCGGTCTGCGATTTACAGCAAGTAGCCATCTAAATGCAACAAGATGAACATGCTACAGCACCCAAACATGGCAAAAAAATACATGGCAGGGATCTATTCATGAGGTTTAACAAAAGATGAACACTGAGCTACAGCCAATTCATCCATTAACAGGTTAAAACAAGCATGGCAAAAATGCATTTGGTAAACAGATTTCAGACTTAGTGAAATTAACACTTGTCTGGAATTTCAGATCAGATAGCACAGTTTGGAGCATGAAAACTATATGCTACAGGACCTGAACATGGCAAAGTAAAGCATGGCATGGAGCTACTCAAAGATCTTAACAAAAGTCCCTTAGTGACCTTGAGCCAAAAGGGATCAGAAAATACAATTGCAAGCATGTGAACATGGCAAAAACATAATCAATTCTCAGACTTAGTGAAAACTGGAGCATGCAAATCAGATATCAAGTAGGCATGTTTACAAGCTCGATGCACTCACTACAGAGAAAGTCATGACAATCTAAGCATACACCCATCAATAATACACATTATAAAAGCTAGACATGGCAAGAACAATAACATAGCATGCACGGATCAACTACAACATCCTCGGCAAAATCGCTAACAAGTAGACAATCTTCCCAGATTCATGAAATCGCAAAAGTAGAGCTCAATTGACTCAAGCTAGGGTGCTCCATAATTGCAAACAAGGACATGGATGGATAGAGCAATATAAGATTAACAAAACATCCTTACTGATCATCCTCAAAAGAGGCACGGATCACTAGGAAACAACATGAACATATGGCATATAGAGATAAACAGTCCAAGGACTTAGTGGAAATGCTAAGTCCCTGAAATCAGCATTAACGAATGCACCACTTTGCAAGCTTGTGCAAGTCACCACACACATCACAAAAATACATGGATTGCACCTCTAGATAGATGGAAAACCATATAACAAAACACATGTAGAGCTCAGGGGCATATCATGCACACAATAATCATGGCAAAAATGACAAATATCTAATTGGAGGAGCAGATCTGACAACTAACTCAAATAGCACTCTTCCAACGGCATTTTGGGCATCAAGATGAGCTCAAATGAAAATGATGCAATGAGATGAAATGATGTACTCTTTGAGTCGAACATTTTGATATGCTACATGCGCAAACGGAGTTACGAATGCAAAGTTACGGTGCGATGAACATGGGTAACATAATTAGGGTTAGGGGTAGAAAGTCAACCCGATCCAGATCCCGATCCGGATCTACACGCTCCTCGAGGTGGCGCCGGGCTCTCGCCGGAGAATCGCCGGAAGAGGGCGCCGGAGAAGAGGGGAAGGTGCGCCGGCGACGAGGAGGGGCCGGGCGCACCGGAGCGGCGCCGGCGACGAGGTGCGCGGCGGCAGGGCGACCGGGGCGAGGCGCGGCGGGTCCGGCGACGAGGATGACGATGGCGGCGGGCGGTGGACGTCGGCGAAGGTGCGCGGTGGCCGGCGCGGGCTCCTGGAGGCAAGGGGCGGCGCGGGTGAGAGGAAAACGGGCGGCGGCGATTTGGGCCGGGAGGGCCCGATCTGGGGTCCTCGGCCCGCGGCGGGGCGCGTTGACCGGCGGCGGGGTTGGGCAACGTGGCAGGCGGGGATTGGTCCGGCGCGGCGCGCGGAAATGTCCGACGGCGAGGGAGATTTGTCCGGGCGCGAGGAGGACGAAGCTAGGGTTAGATCTGCGCGAGAATTTCGGAGGGAGACACATATTTATAGGTAGAGGGAGCTAGGAGAGTCCAAATGAGATGCGGTTTTCGGCCACACGATCATGATCGAACGACCGAGATGATGGAGGAGGTTTAGGTGGATTTTGGGGCACTATGGAGGGGTGTTGGGCTGCAACACACACAAGGCCTTCTCGGTCCCTCGGTTAACCGTTGGAGTATCAAACGAAGTTCAAATGGTACGAAACTTGACAGGCGGTCTACCGGTAGTAAACCAAGGCCGCTTGGCAAGTCTCGGTCCAATCCGGAAATGTTTAATCCCCACACACGAGAAGAAGGTAGAAATGACCACCGAAGGAGAACGGAGCGCCGGAATGCAAAACGGACAACGGTGAAAATGCTCGGATGCATGAGACGAACTTGTATGCAAATGAAATGCACATGATGACATGATATGCAATGCATGACACGCAAGCAATGACAAGGCAACAACAGCGAATAACTGGAGGACACGTGGCACATCGGTCTCGGGGCGTTACAACACTCCACCACTACGAGAGGATCTCGTCCCGAGATCTAGAATGGCACCGGAGGGAAAACGGAAGAGAAAGAGAAGAGGTAACACTAAGTTGCTTCCTTGACAAACAAGTGAAACCACGAACCTTGAATAAGGTTAAGCCATTTCAAGAAAAGAATACAATGGAGATGAATGAAGTTGAAAACACCCCGTTAGAAAAAGAGGGACAAAGAACATTGCGAAAACCTTGAGGTTGAAGGGAAGATATATATTCGAAACATGCTGGTTAAGGAAGGGGATCAAGGAAGACCAAATTCGGGCAGCACTCCGGTTGAAAAGAAAGGAATAGAATAAGAACTTGATAAGGTGATAGAACTTGAAAAGAGGGCACGACACTCCGATTAAATGGAAAATCATGAAAAGAACATGATCTTAGACAAAACAAGAATATGGTTGAAGAGAACAACAACACAATGCCTCCGGAACGAAAGAATAGAAGTTGTATCGACAAAACAAAAGAAGGGAGAAGAAAACAACATCTTCTACCTGAAAAGCATCTTAAAGAGAAGGGTCACACGGAGTTGTTGGAACAATCCACAACGAAAAGATAGGCTTGAAGTGGGCTTATGGAAAACATCTCAAAACCAAGAGGTGAAAATCTGCCACTAACGGAAACGATATATTGGATTGATATGAACAAGAAGACGAGAACTTATTTCACCGGGGGGATAGATGAAGAACTTGGGTCATATATAAGCACCATAAATAGCAACAATCCTTAGGGAAGGCTTTGGTGAAATATAACCTAAGATAACTCCAATGACGAGATTGATGGATTTAAAATACCTCATTCTTAATAACATGTGAATCATGAAACATGAACTCAAATTATCAAGAATGACATAATACCACCTCCAAAGATACAGTAGAAAGAAATTGCACTCCGGATTGCAAGATGAAGAAAACTTGAGCGCTTCTGAAAAGAATCTTGATGAGCACTTCGAGAAAGATTTAAATCCTTGATGACCAGTCATGTAAAGCCTCGTTGAAGAATTCCGGTAAGAAAAGAATGAACAGCCAAAATGAAGGATAAAAGAATAAGGTTGAAGCCTTGCAATGATTTAGATGGATCTCCGTGATAATTAGAGCTTGGAACTCCGGGAAAGAAAAACGAGTACTTGAAACCAAGAATTTAATCATCGTGACGAAACTCTGGAAGAAAAGATTAACATCTGGATGAAACAAGAATAAGAATTACATTATGCTTATCCTTCACCAATTTAATTGATGACAAACAATGGATTTGGCACACTACTTATTCTCGTGGACAGGATTAAGAGAGATATCGATAACTTGAGAAAATCTTGAACGACCCACCGGTAGAATAGAAACAACGAATAAATTGATAAGGAAGAGAAATCTTGAACGAACCACTGTAAGAATTAAAAATGAACAAAGAAAAGATAAGGAAGACACCAGGAAGAATTTAGCAAATGAACGAAGATGCTTGAGAGAATTTAGATACATGAGAACGAAGAGATCACGAGCTGATTAGAGAAAACTTGAATGATGCACCAGTAAGATTTGGAGAAAGAGAGCTGAAAGCTGAGAATGAATAAATCTCAGATGATGGGCTCTGGATAATCAAACTGAAAAGACTCCTGAATTGCTCTAGATGGATAAAAAGAATTCTCACAATCAAACAATTATGAGAGGATGGCCTTGAACTAGAACCACGAATCTTTGAGGGAACGGATAAGATATGGAGGTAAAACTCTTCTGCCTTCAAAATCTGAGAATTATGACGAGAAACACCACCAAGAATTGTTTAGACACTCCAGAATGATTAAAAGAGGAGAGGTTGAGCCAAAGAAGAAAAGAATTTGGAAGATCTTGGAGAAAGACATTTGACTGATGATAAATCATTCTTATGTCAAACTTCGAAAGAAATTGATGGTAGCTCCGGGAAAATAGAAGAGTCAGGTAAGATCCTGGAAAAAGACTTGTGGGTTAGGGCCCACTCAAAAGAAACACCGTTGAAATGATTTAAAGAGAGAGATTGCACCGGTTGAATTAAAAGACTTGAATGAGAGAACCTCCTCGAAAGATCTTGAATGAATGCAGAGTGGAAACACGAATCTTTGAGATATCTTCAGCACTTCAGAACAATTGAATGGCAAGCGGGGAAGATTAAGAGGTGCACTGGCATAAGTAAGCATTGAAACGAGGAAAAGATATGATCAACAAAGCTTGACTTGAAACCACCGGAGAAGAAAAGGAATGAGGAATGACGAACTTGAAGCTTCGTTAGAATCTTCATGAGAATCACCGGATAAGAACATTGACGGAAAAGGAATGGAGAGGCTTCACAAGAATAAAAGGATACTTGATTAAGACATCTGAGTCCTTGAGGAAAAAGGGTGGGTGGGCAGGAAAACAAAGGCAACTTGGGGATGGATGAAACAAACACCGTTGAGAAGAACTGATAATTGATCTTGTGAGTGTTGACAAGATTGGATCCATTTGAAGAGGAGCACACCGGTTGAAAATAAATTGAAAAGACAAACTCAATGATCGAGAAGGATAAGTATTCACATAGAAATATGAGAACACCGCTTAGAAAAGGTATGGAATCAACACTTGACTTCGAAGCAACTCGAATACCACAACTCAAAACAAAAACAAAGGATTGGCTTGCAGAATAAGCCGGAACAAACATATGATAGAGATTTCGTCCGAAGTTTTCGTGGTGGGGCCTACACGGGCTCGATCGTACAGCACCATCATGTACAAGGCAGTGCACATGACATACGAAGCGTCCCCGAGTCGGCATAGCCAAGGACTCTTTAAGACACAACAAGACCACTATAAAACCAACCGTGAATAGGCGGACCACTAGACGTCGAACCCCAATTTCATATCATACATTCGTCGAAAATATAACCTAAGAGCTACTTGAATTCCCACCTATGAAACTCCCGAACCTTTCCGGTTATGCAATCAGGTGTTGGGGATACAGGGGAAGCATAATATCTCATCCAAATCTAGCAAATCCTACATCCAGTTGTATCCATCCTTCAACACATAACCAAGAAACCTACGGAAATCGTCTACCTCAACCTTCGAAAAGCATCCGTTATACAAGTTATGGCAATACTCTCGAACTCACGCCCCAGTACTGGGTGGCGTCGAGGTTATCTCACCAACGAACTGCATAAAAGAGATTTTCGATGTCGGCATACTAAACTCAGGTATTACAGAACTGCAATGATAAAATTGTGACGACAACACCTCGGAGCTCAACTCCTCGGGACACTGCCACAACCCCTAAATGACAGGAGGCACCAAGAACAATGTTCTCGTCACAAATCGATCGGAACGATTTCCAAGATACCCGCGTGATCCTAAAAAAAATTTAGTGAAATTTGAGAAGAGAAGAGTTAAAACTCTATGTCAGGATGCCTTACCAGAGCGACGAGGAGACTGGGGAGTAAAAAGAATTCCTAAACTCTCCAATATATAATTCCTAAATGACTCAAAACATTTTTCTAGACTCAACAACGGCTGCTAAAAACAATCAAGCAGTGGGGGCTCCTAAGGTCGGGGAAGGCTCTGATACCAACTTGTAACGCCCTCGATGCGGCTATATCTCCCACGTGTCGAAGCACGACTTAGAGGCATAACCGCATTGAAAGCAATGTCGCAAGTGAGGTAATCTTCACATAACCCATGTAATACATAAGGGAAAGAGATACATAGTTGGCTTACAATCGCCACTTCACACAAATACAAGAATAAAGCATTACAACATCCAAATACAATCAAGGCCCGACTACGGAACCAAAATAAAAGAAGAACCCCAAATGCGACAAGGTCCCCGATCGACCCCAACTGGGCTCTACTACTGATCAACTAGAATGAAACAACATAAAGGACAAGACCTTCATCGAGCTCCTCCTTGATCTTGGTTGCATCACCTGCTCGGTAACATCGGTACCTGCAAACTGGTTTCGGAAGTATCTGTGAGCCAGGGGACTCAGAAATCTCGCACCCTCGCGATCAAGACTATTTAAGCTTATGGGTAAGGTAAAGGTATGAGGTGGAGCTGCAGCAAGCGACTAGCATATTTGGTGGCTAACATACGCAAATGAGAGCGAGAAGAGAAGGCAAAGCACGGTCGATAAAAGTATGATCAAGAAGTGATCCTAAAACAACCTACGTCAAGCATAACTCCAACACCGTGTTCACTTCCCAGACTCCGCCGGAAAGAGACCATCACGGTTACACACGCGGTTGATGTATTTTAATTAAGGTCAACTTCAGGTTTTCTACAACCGGACGTTAACAAATTCCCATCTGCCCATAACCGCGGGCACGGCTTTCGAAAATTCAAATCCCTGCAGGGGTGTCCCAACATAGCCCATCACAAGCTCTCACGGTCAATGAAGGAATAGACCTCCTCCCGAGACATTCCGATCAGACTCGGTATCCCGGTTCTACAAGACATTTCGACAGGGTAAAACTAAACCAGCAACACCGCCCGAATGTGCCGACAAATCCCGATAGGAGCTACACATATCTCGTTCTCAGGGCACACTCAGATGAGCGCTCCATACAACTAAAACAAAACCTCGAGTTTCCCTGAGGGGGCGCTGCACAGGACTCTAGTTTGGACCAACACTCAGAGGAGCACTGGCCCGGGGGGTAAAATAATGATGACCCTCAGGAGCGCGACTCCCAAGGGAAAAGAAAAGGCTAGGTGGCAAATGGTAAAACCAATGTTGGGCATTGCTGGAGGAGTTTTACTTAAGGCGAACTATCAAGGGGTTCCCATAATAGCCCAACCGCGTAAGGAACACAAAATCTGGGAACATAACACCGATATGACGGAAACTAGGGTGGCAAGAGTGGAACAAAACACCAGGCATAAGGCCGAGCCTTCCACCCTTTACCAAGTATATAGATGCATTAATTAAATAAGATAAATTGTGATATCCCAACAAGTAAACATGTTCCAACAAGGACAACATCTCCATGATCCAACAAGGAACACTCCATGATCCAACAAGGAACAAAACTTCAATCTCCACCTGCAACTAACAACGCTATAAGAGGGGCTGCGCAAAGCGGTAACATAGCCAAACAACAGTTTGCTAGGACAAGGTGGGTTAGAGGCTTGGTTCAACAATATAGGAGGCATGATAAACAAGTGGTAGGTAACGCAGCATAGGCATAGCAAAAGAGCGAGCAACTAAGCAAGCAAAGATAGAAGTGATTTCGAGGGTATGGTCATCTTGCCTAAGATCCCGCAAGGAAGAAGAACGAGTCCATGAAGAAGACACACGGGTGTAGTCGAACGGGTCCTCACAAACGCTACATTACCGGAACCAACCCGAAGAAGCAAACACCGGAAAGAAGCACACAACATAGTAAACAACCAACACAAGAACATGGTATGATATGCGGGATGCGGTATGCGATGCATATGCATGATTTGACAAGGAAAGAATGAACCTGGCCTCAACATGGAAATCCAAGAGTGCCACTGGAAAGATGAGGTGATTTCGGTTGAAATCGATATAAAGATCACCGGAATCGGAGACACGGTTTGGAAATGGCAAGCAATTCAAATATGGCACTGGTCTGCGATTTACAGCAAATAGCCATCTAAATGCAACAAGATGAGCATGCTACAGTACCCAAACAAGGCAACAAAATACATGGCAGGGATCCATTCATGAGGTTTAACAAAAGATGAACACTGAGCTACGGCCAATTCATCCATTAACAGGTTCAAACAAGCATGGCAAAAATGCATTTGGTAAACAGATTTCCGACTTAGTGAAATTAACACTTGTCTGGAATTTCATATCAGATAGCACACTTTGGAGCATGAAAACTACATGCTGCAGGACCTGAACATGGCAAAGTAAAGCATGGCATGGAGCTACTCAAAGAGCTTAACAAAAGTCCCTTAGTGACCTTGAGCCAAAAGGGATCAGAAAATACAATTGCAAGCATGTGAACATGGCAAAAACATAATCAGTTCTCAGACTTAGTGAAAACTAGAGCATGCAAATCAGATATCAAGTAGGCATGTTTACAAGCTCGATGCACTCACTACAGAGCAAGTCATGACAATCTAAGCATACACCCATCAATAATACACATTATACAAGCTAGACATGGCAAGAACAATAACATAGCATGCACGGATCAACTACAACATCCTCGGCAAAATCGCTAACAAGTAGACAATCTGCCCAGATTCACGAAATAGCAAAAGTAGAGCTCGATTGACTCAAGCTAGGGTGCTCCATAATTGCAAACAAGGACATGGATGGATGGAGCACTATAAGATTAACAAAACATCCTTACTGATCATCCTCAAAAGAGGCACGGATCACTAGGAAACAACATGAACATATGGCATATAGAGATAAACAGTCCAAGGACTTAGTGGAAATGCTAAGTCCCTGAAATCAGCATTAACGAATGCACCAATTTGCAAGCTTCTGCAAGTCACCACACACATCACAAAAATACATGGATTGCACCTCTGGATAGATGGCAAAACATATAACAAAACACATGTAGAGCTCAGGGGCATATCATGCACACAATAATCATGGCAAAAATGACAAATATCTAATTGGAGCAGCAGATTTGACAATTAACTCAAATAGCACTCTTCCAACAGCATTTCGGGCATTAAGATGAGCTCAAATGAAAATGATGCACTGAGATGAAATGATGTACTCTCTGAGACGAACATTTTGATATGCTACACGCGCAAAATGGAGTTACGGATGCAATGTTACGGTGCGATGAACATGGGTAACATAATTAGGGTTAGGGGTAGAAAGTCAACCCGATCCAGATCTGCACGCTTCTTGAGGTGGCGGCGGGCTCTCGCCGGAGAATCGCCGGAACAGGGTGCCGGAGAAGAGGGGAAGGTGCGCCGGCGACGAGGAGGGGCCGGGCGCACCGGAGCGGCGCCGGCGACGAGGTGCGCGGTGGCGGGGCGACCGAGGCGACGCGCGGCGGGTCCGGCGACCAACGAGCGACGCCGGCGACGAGGATGACGATGGCGGCGGGCGGCAGACGCCGGCAAAGGCGCGCGGTGGCCGGCGCGGGCTCCTGGAGGCAAGGGGCGGTGCGGGTGAGAGAAAAACGGGCGGCGGCGATTTGGGCCGGGAGGGCCCGATCTGGGTTCCTCGGCCCGCGGCGGGGCACGTTGACCGGTGGCGGGGTTGGGCGACATGGCAGGCGGGGATTGGTCCGGCGCGGCGCACGGACATGTCCGACGGCGAGGGAGATTTGTCCGGGCGCGAGGAGGACGAAGCTAGGGTTAGATCTGCGAGAGAATTTCAGAGGGAGACACATATTTATAGGTTGAGGGAGCTAGGAGAGTCCAAATGAGGTGCGGTTTTTGGCCACGCTATCGTGATCGAACGACCGAGATGATGGAGGGGGTTTAGGTGGGTTTTGGGCCACTATGGAGGGGTGTTGGGCTGCAACACACACAAGGCCTTCTCGGTCCCTCGGTTAACCATTGGAGTATCAAACGAAGTCCAAATGGTACAAAACTTGACAGGCGGTCTACCGGTAGTAAACCAAGGCCGCTTGGAATGTCTCGGTCCAATCCGGAAATGTTTAATCCCCACACACGGGAAGAAGGTAGAAATGACCACCGGAGGAGAACGGAGCGCCGGAATGCAAAACGGACAACGGTGAAAATGCTCGGATGCATGAGACAAACCTGTATGCAAATGAAATGCACATGATGACATGATATGCAATGCATGACATGCAAGCAATGACAAGGCAACAACAGCGAATAACTGGAGGACACGTGGCACATTGGTCTCGGGGCGTTACATCATCACTCTTGTCATCAACAATATCATCACAAGATATCCTGGGATTCAAAGTGGGAGATACCTTTGAAGCCTTAGCCATAAGGCAAAACGCAATCGATGATGTTGTAGGATCCCTTGAGGCACCTTTCAAGACCACATCTTGTTCCATGGGGTGTTGGGTTTCCTCTACATTGTTAGCACAATGATTCGAGGTAATAGATGCATTTTTATCATGACAACAAGATATAGCAAGCACATCATTATGAGATTTAGTAAAGCAATTTCTACATGATATGCAAGGACTATCAACACAAGCATTTGAAACATTTAGAGAGCTCGAAGTGTTGAAGTCCAAAGATGGAGCATTGCAATAAGGTAGTAATGAGGAATCATCAACGATAAGCACACTATCATCATTGCAATGAACACCACTACTCACCATATCATTACCTTGTGGCAATCCACATGTAGGTGAAGTAGAAGAAGTTGAGAAAGCAACACGGACAGAGGTGGGGGGAGAACAATCATCCCCACAAAACTTGGACACGCCATATTTATCTTGAAGCTTTGTCCACAACTCATGAGCATCCCGAAACGGCATGAGTTGAAAAATAACTACATTGCTCAAAGCATCGAAAGGCACATTAGAAGCTTGAGCATTGAGATAAGAGTTTTTCTCATCCTCTAAAGATAATCTTTGGGATTCTTTGGAGGAGAAAAACCCATATTTACAATTCTCTCTAAATTTGGGTCCATGACCATAAAGAGATTAAGCATGAAAATTACCCAAACATCAAAATTTGTGCCATCGAAACTAAGAGTGTCAGAGAATCCTAAACCCCTAGTCGACATCCTTACTCTCTAGGCGGTTAAGCCCTATAAAGAGAGAAGAGGCTCTGATACCAATTGAAAGATCGTGGATGTCACCTAGAGGGGGGTGAATAGGCGCTTTAAAATAATTACGGTTTAGGCTTGACCAAAGGCGGAATAAACCTAGCGGTTAATTTGTCAAGCACCAAAGCTACAACAACTAGGCTCACCTATGTGCACCAACAACTTATGCTAAGCAATATAAACTACTAGGTGATAGCAATATATATGACAAGAAACAATATGACTATCACAAAGCAAAGTGCATAAGTAAAGGGCTCAGGTAAGAGATAACCGAGGCACGTGGAGACGACGATGTATCCCAAAGTTCACACCCTTGCGGATGCTAATCTCCGTTTGGAGCGGTGTGGAGGCACAATGCTCCCCAAGAAGCCACTAGGGTCACCGTAATCTCCTCACGCCCTCGCACAATGCAATATGCCATGATTCCACTAATGGACCCTTGAGGGCGGTCACTGAACCCGTACAAATGGAAACCCTCACTACAGGAATCGGCTACTTGTCTGCCAAGGCAGACAGCAAAGGCATGGAAGGCGGATGACAAAGGCCTTTGCCGTCTGCCGCGGATGGCAAAAGGCGCTGGCAAAGAAAGGATCGGCAAAGTCCTTCTTTGCCGTCTGCTTCCTGACGCGGACGGCAAAGGAGCCTTTGCCATCAGCGGCGGACGACAAAGAAAGCAGACGGCAAGAAACTCGTTGTTAGTCCGTTAGGTGGCTAACGGCAGTCTTTGTCGTCCGTGGCTGACGGCAAAGAGCATCAGGCCTTTGTCGTCTGCCACTGTAGGCAAATTGACCAAATGGTCAGCTGCCAGAAAACACAGGTGGTTGCCACGTGGCTTCTTTGCCGTTCGCGGCAGATGGCAAAGAGCCCGTTGCCGTCCGTGGCCGACGGCAAAGAGCCTGCATTGCCTCTTTTTCTGTTTTTTCTTATACTCAACCGTTTTCACAACAAATAGATGATACATATATATTTTTCACATGGCAAGTTCACAGCAAACATATGAGATATCCAACACATATAATTTCATCATAAATGTATAGTTCCATCAACCATACATAGCAAGTTCCACATACATCCATCCAACCATACATATTACAATAGTGTCATCAAAGCATACATGCATAGTTCATCGCTACAAAAGAAACATAGTTCATCCAAACAAGCACTCCATGTATGCAAGCTTCCATGAAGCGAATGAATTCTGCAAAATGGGAAATAAGAAAGAAGAAGAAGAAGATGATGATGAAGAAGAAAATGAAGAAGAATGTATGACATTTATGAGCTAATTTAGGTGAAATTGATCGTTTATGAGCTAACATAGGTGAAATGGATCGTTTATGAGCTAACCTATGTGAAATGGATCGCTTATGAGCTAACTTAGGTAAAATGCATCATTTTAGAGCTAACCTAGGTAAGATGGATCATTTTGGAGCTAACCTAGGTAAGATGGGTCATTTTAGAGCTAACTTGGGTAAAATGGATCATTTATGAGCTAAGTAAGGTAAAATGGGTCATTTTAGAGCTAACTTAGGTAAAATGGATCGTTTATGAGCTAACTAAGGTAAAATGGATCATTTTAGAACTAACTTAGGTAAAATGGATCGTTTATGAGCTAACTAAGCTAATTATGCCATTTTTGACATAAGTAAGCTAAGTACATGTCATTATTGAGCAAACCTAGTTAACTACGCATATTAGAGCTAACTTTGGTCATTTTGGAGGAAACAAAGCTAAGTATAGATCGTTTTAGAGCTAACTTAGGTAAAATGGATGGTTTTGGAGGTCAGTAAGCTTATTAAGTCATTTTGGAGGAAATAAAGCTAAGTCTAGGTCTTTATGCATTTGTTAAGCAAAACACTAGAGAAACTTACCATGATCATGGAGGTGTGGGAGCAGACTGGCTCATGCCGGTACCTGGAGAAGGATCGTGCGATGCTTGTCTGGAGTTAGGCTGCACCAAAGATCATTTCCAATGTCTCGTTAGCATGATGACACTCAAATGTTCAGACTAGCAAGTAGTGTCCATTCAAATTAAACTCACCATCGTCCCAGGAGCAATCACTGGCATCGGCGGAGCGGTCTGACCGGACTTCTCGCACACAGACCGCACATTTGGTTTTAACGACTCAGTCATACTAGTTAGTAATGAGACAAACACTAAATGAATGTTTTGGCTAATCAGCAGAAGAAACTTACCACAAGGAGCTCGTACATTGCCCTTGGCTGCCTGTCATTCCGTGCCCTCTCCTCCTCCAACATCTTTGTTGTCCTCTCCTCCAACTCCCGCTGCCTCTCCGCTGCCTCCGACAGAAGTTTCTCCGTTCTATCTCTCTCACTTTGTATAGCAGCCTGCAACACCACTCCTTGTTAGCATGTGTAATCATTGATGGAAGCGCACACAATGTAATGTAGAAAGATAGCTGTTGGATTTCGGGTTCCGGCAGACCCTTAAGGTTCGAACGCTGGGGTGCGCGCGGAAATCACGTCCTCAACCTCTCTGTCTCACTGGGATCTAAACTACTAAAGGATCACACAAGAGACACAAGATTTATACTGGTTCGGGCCACCATTGTGGTGTAATACCCTACTCCAGTGTGTGGTGGATGGATTGCCTCTTGGGGCTGGTGATGGTGAACAATACAAGGAAGAACAGCCTCGCGAGGGCCTGTTCTTGGCTGGGGCGACGAACTACTAGGAGGAGTTCTGCCACCTCTCTCTCTCTCCTTGCTAGTCGGACCGAACCGAGCCCTGTGTGTCTAATCTTCCAACCAATCGAACCCCCTGCTATGTGGGTAGCCGGTCCTATTTATAGGTGCCCTGGTCCTCTTCCCAAATATTGAGCGGGAAGGGAGCCAACAATGGCGGGCTAATTTGAAGGGGGACAGCAAGTACTCTTATCCTAACTAAAGGTGGTCTTCGCCTGCGAAAGACTCTGTGGTGACGCCGTGCTGGGCTCCATGGTGACCTCCGTCTCGTAGTCCGCTTGGTCCTGGTCTCGTTGCACCGAAATGGCAACCTTTGCCTGATGCCTCGGTACTCCGCGGCTGCGCTTGCCCCCTTTGCACCAAAGAGGAAAGAAGGACGTTGCGCGCGCTGGCACCCGCCTGGTGCCCTCGATCGTCATGGCTTGCGTCACGGGCGCCTCGCGAGGTACCCCACCTTGATATCTCCGTCTCCTCGCGAGCCAGCCTGAGAAGGCTGCGCCCGAGGATGCGCCGTGTCGTCTGCCTCGCGAGGCTTGGCCCCTCGCGAGGGTCTTGAGTCTTGTGCTTGATGAATATGGGCCATGTTGGGCCCCCATTTGAGCCACGCCGCAGGCCGCAGGCAGGCAAGTCTGGGGACCCCCATTCCCAGAACGCCGACAGTAGCCCCGGGGCCCGTGGCGTGCATGGGCTTGGCCGTGCCGAGAGGCGAAAGGGCAAGGGCGAAGCGCCGCGGGCCCTAACAGCCTGCGGCCTTGGGCGCCGCATGGCGGTTGATTGGACGTGGGTGCTTCAGCAACCACGTAGGTTGGTAAAGGAGCGGCATCTGCCCAGACTTCGCCCTTGCTCTCTCCGGTTGTCGCTCAGATCCCCTTTCTTGCGCCTTCCCTTTCTTCCTCTAAACTTCCAGATCTACTCCAGCTGCGTGACCTAGGAACCCATGGCGCCTCGCTAGCCTCCGGCCAAGGCTTGGTACTCCCCTGCTCTGTATCCGTCGAATGTGTCCAAGGCGAGCTTCGCCCGGCTGTGCCGGATGGCGGCGGCGCAGGGCGTCAATGGGACGGAGGTGTTCAAGGCCAGCTCCGCCACCCCCGAGGACCGAGGGAGCACCTTTTATCCTCTCTTTGTGAGCTCCATTGCTGCGGGCTTGGTGCCTCCCTTCTCCGAGTTCTTCTTCTCCGTCCTCCGTCATTACGACTTGTAGGCTCTACATCTCCACCCCAACTCTGTCCTCCTTCTGGCGATCTTCGCTTACTACTGCGAGGCCCACGTGGGGGTGCAGCCTTCGGTGGCCATGCTGCGCCACTACTTCTCCCTCCGGGTCTCCGGCAGCTCCCTTTCTGCGTGTGCGGGCTTCGTCGCGTATAGCGGCACCATTACCATCTCGAGTCCCGGGAAGAGGATTGAGGGCTTCAGGAGCAAGTGGGTCTTGGCAGATGTCGGGCGCATCCACCCTCGGCTGATCTTGCCCACGAAGCAACCCGTGAGCACCAGCGACTGGTGCCGAGCGGAGCTCACGGACCCTCGCGCAAAGCCGGTGCTGGAGAAGATGGACGCGGACCTGAGGCCAGCCAACATGGCGACGGCGAAGTTGACCGGTGCGTCGCTGCTGAAGGAGTTCCTGGAGCACCAGCTGGACCCGCTCCGGGAGTACTCCCCTCCAATGTGGAGGCCTCATCCGTGCCCTGAGGCTGTGGACGAAGAGGATGTGACCGCGGTTCTCCAATCTCTGGTCGGGGACGAGGTGGCAAGGCCGAAGGGCGCTCCCAAGCCCTTGTTCCTTCGCGACGACTGGAAGCGGGTGGTGAAGTCCATGCCCGTTTTTAACAGGGACGGGCTCGTGCCCGCACTGGCTTCTGAAGGGCCGGTGGATGTGCCCTTCAGTGACTCCAGTGATGAGGAGGAGGAAGAGGAGCGGGGAGAGGGGCCCGACTCTGGGGCGACTGATGGAGAGTCGAGTGCTCCCCTCTCCCGGTGCATGTCCCGCACTCTCCGCCTTTTGCCGAGCGATGATGACGATGATGATGACGCTCCGGGTAGCAGGAGCTCGCCCGCGATTCCGAAGAAGGACAGGACCGCGCTGATCTCCCGCGGGTCCGTCCTGACTCCGGGGCGAACCATGGATGCGTCTTCTGCTTCTGAGGTCGACCCTTCCAGCCGGCTGTCAGGCTTCAAGTTAGGCCGGAGGCTGCCCGAGCTCACCGGTTAAGACCCGTAAGTGCTTGATCCTTGATCTTTTGTTTCTCGTTCTGCTGACGAGTCTTGATGATTGCTTCTCTTGGATAGGCTGGTGCCAGCGGCGAAGAAACCGAAGGGGGCTCCTGAGGTCCCACCTGCGGCGACGCCTTCGCCTGTAGGGGAGGAAGATCGTGCTGCGCAGGCCTCTCCTGCCCGTTCATCCTTGTGAGGCTTGGCTGAGCTGGCTGGGGCGAGCTCTACCCCCATGGCCCAAGTGACTCCGGAGGTGCCTTCGTCTGGCACCGCTGCTACGGCTGCGGAGGCGCAGCGGACTCTGCTTCAGGACACTGCGGCCTTGCCGCCGCTACTTTCTCCTCCCATTCCAGTGACCGTTGCTTCCCCGGCCCCTCCTGTTGTCTTGGGGCGTACCGACGTTTCTCCGCCTCCTTCTTCCATCTTGGAGCGTGCCGTCGCCGAACTGGACCGGCTGCGGCAGGATCTTCTCGGCGCCGACCCTCGCCTGGTGGCCGGGCGCCTGGAACTGGCTTCGGGGTGGATTCACTCTGATGCTTCGATTCGGGCGGCGTTGGTTCAGGCCTCAACGGCCTGTGACGGAGAGAGGGAAGCCACCCTCGAAGCGAAGGCTGCCCGTGACGCAGCCCTGGGGGAAGTGGTCGAAGTCCGCGGCCGTTGCAAGGCGCTGGAGGACGAGCTGCAGGGCCTACGGGGCCATCTTGCGGAGGAGGTCCGCCTGTGCCAAGAGCTTGAGAAGGGGGCGAAGGCGCGCGAGGCAGAACTCGAGGACCAGGAGGCCAAGCTCAAGAAGCGCCGCGACCACTTAGGCGCGTTGAAGAAGGAGCTGGAGGCGACAAGGGCCGAGCTGGACGCCAAGGCCCGGGTTCTTGCCGAGGATCGCGTGGCCTTCGTGGACATGGAGAAAGATGCCCGTGCTTCGCTGAAGATGCTTTACGAGAGCGGCCTGGACAGCCCGCTAGCCGGTGACGGGGACGGCCCCGCCAAGCTGCTTCCCTTCCTGGTTAAGGCCCTTGGGGATGTCGCCATTGGCATCGGCCCCGCGGCTGAGGCCGAGGCGCACGTCTTGTCTTCCGCTGCGCTGACGCGGGTCTTCGCCCACGTCTACCTTCGTGATCCCGACGCCGACCTCGACGGCCTGCTGGAGCCGGTGAGCGGCGAGGGTGCTGCCGCCGCTGTTGAAGCCGTGAAGGGCCGCGCGGAGGCGCTACTGAGGAAGTTCCGGGCCTTCAGCACCAAGCCAAGGCAAGGCGCTACTGGCCCCGCTGCTCCATGAGGCGAAGCCGCTCCGCACAGCTCCACCGCCGACAAGTGACTCCATTCCATCCCTGCTCTTCTTTTGATTCCTGCACATGCACCACGCCTCGGGAAGGCATTTAAACTTGCGTTTGGTATTGAGACGACAGTATGGACTGTAATATTTGCTTTTAAGTTCCTTGAATTTTATGCTTTTCTTCCCTACTTGCTTGTGTTCTGCGCCGGCAGAGCCCTGCACCGTGCGTGCCTCACCCAGCATTAGCCCCGACCGGAAACCAGGACGGGACCAAAGGAGTGAGGGGCTACGTGACAAGTTAGGCTCCTGAGTCACGATGCTCAGGAGTCCCCCTTGGCGTGCGAACAACAAGTAGGGAGGCGCGATGTAGGTGTATCTTCTGTTCTACGTCTGCAGAGCCCGACTCCGCGCGTACCTCACCCAGCATAGCCTTTCGGAACTAAGGAGTGAGGGGCTACGGAGCCAGTTAGGCTCCTGAGTCGCGATGCTCAGGAGTCCCCCTTGACGCGCAAACAGTGGGTGACGAGGTGCGATGTAAGCGGGGCTACCGTTCTACGTCTGCAGAGCCCGGCCCCGCCCGTACCTCACCCAGCATAGCCTTTCGGAACTAAGGAGTGAGGGGCTACGGGACCAGTTAGGCCCCTGAGTCGCGATGCTCAGGGGTCCCCCTTGACGCACAAACGGCCTTCATACCTTGGCTCCGCTCGGGGAGAGACGCGCGGCGAACCAGGCCCAAGGGGCCTGGCTGGGCGGCGTACGCCTGGGCGTGACCCAGTCGTAGCCCCCATGCCTAGCCCCCTCGCGCGGCACTCCCGAGGGGAGGCGTTGCGACGAGGCCAGCCACTGAGCTCTGGGCTCCCTGAGGTTAATGCGGCCCGAAGGCCACCCCCAGTTGTTTATCACCAGCACGGAGCATAGCGCTTCTATATGTGTACGGGCATAGCCGCGCCTCGGCAGTGTCGTCAGCCAGCGCGGAGCATGGTGCTTCCACTGGTACGTGGGAGGGGGCTCCCCTCCGGGAGGAGCCCCCGGGCGTGTACAGCCCCGTCCTGACACGTGGACGGCACGGTAGGGCTAGGTGAGGTGTATCTGGGCACCCGTGAGCCAGCGCGGGACTCACAAGGCCCTACCTCTGGGCAGGTTGCGCCCGGCACTGGGCCGTGTCTTGAGATGTGTCCCTGCAAAATTTGGTTAGATGCCGGTACTCTACGTCCTCGGGTCCCGGCCTGCGAGCTTGTCTCAGCCGTTGCTGCTATGCCAGGTTGCGATGCCGTGGACAAGGCCAGAGGGTGAGGGCTGGAGAGCCAGTAAGAGCCCTGAGTCGCGATGCTCAGGCACCCCCCCTTTAACGTGCAAGTAGTCGACATGGAGAATAAGGGATGCCGCGGACGGGCATCATGCAATCAAGCGTGATAGGCAAATGCATAGTTGGAAATAAACGCGATGGAGATACACGCCGTTGGGCCTGGCCGGCTTGGGGATGATGCAGCCCGAGGGGCGCCCCCAATCAAGGCAAACTAACGACCGAAAAGTAAATGTAGATACATGCCGCGGGGACGGACCCACGCGGCCTGGGAGTGATGCAACCCTGGGAGGGCGCTCCCAGCTGGGAATGAGGCTTGGAAGATGTCACTTGAGAATGTCGTTGGCGAAGTGGCGTTGGTGCAGTAGGCTCGGTGGGCTGCGGAAGCTGATCCTCACGAGCCCCCAAGCCCCGGGGCCTCGGGAGGCTCCGGTGGCACTGGTGACTCCTCACGAGCTGTCTTCATCTCCGCCAAGGCCGTGGAATATCAGTCTTCCTGAGCCTCCATGATGCCCCTCATGAGGCGCTGGTACGCCGCAGCCATGCTCGGCAGGCCGTAAGGCATGCGAACATAGCTGTGGGGTGGACCCCCGCAGCGCCCCACTCGTGAGGGCCAGAGACGCTCCGTCGTGGCAATCCGATTGAGCCCTGGTACGTCGACGCAGATGCGCAGCCCGCCATCCTCGCCTGGATGAGGGGCCACGGCTGGTAGGCGGCGGCAACCTCTCATGATCCTCGACTCCTGCAGTTCTTGAATGGCCTTGTCAACGAACTCGTGCTGGTCTGACTCTCCTCGCCTGGCTCCTTCCCGGGGGAAACATGCTGCGAAGCATGCTTCCACATGGTGCCCAAGCGCCTCCCTCGTGACCCTGGCTAGGTCGGTGGCCCTCCAGGTGAGAGCCCCCGAGCCCTGCCTGAGGAGGGCACCAGGCGCGCTTCCCTATGCGATGGAAGGAGGGTCCCCCTGGGCAGACATGGGCCCTGAGGGGCCTGGCTCCTGAGGGGCCGAGCCTGACGATGTCTTCTTCTTCTTGGGGGTGGTCTCAGGAAGCCTCCTGCTTCCGCGATCTGGGTCTTCTAGCGACGCGGCCTGATAGGCCCGCTCTAGGGAACACACTGGATCCTTCTCTTCACAGGGCACCGTGATGACGCCGCCACTTCCTGGCATCTTGAGGATGTTGTAGCCATGGTGAGTCGCAGCCATGAACTTGGCCAGCGCTAGGTACCCGAGGATGGCGTTGTATGGCAGGCGGATGTGGGCGTCGTCGAAGTCGATGAGCTCGGTGCGGTAGTTGCTGCGAGCCCCGAAGGTGATAGGGAGGCGGACCTACCCGATCGGGACTGTGGAACCGTCGGTGATCCCGGAGAAAGGCTTGGTTGGCTGAAGCTAGTCATAGGGCACTTGGAGGTTGTTGAATGTTTCCACGGACAGGACGTTGAGCCCTGCCCCGCCATCGATGAGGGTCTTGGTGACCAGCACATTGCTGATGACTGGGGAGCAGAGCATCGGGAGGACTCCTGCCGTGGCCGCGCACTTGAGCTGGTCTGCCGAGCTGAACGTGATGGGGCACGCCGACCACCTGAGGGGGCACGTTGCTTTGAGCTTGGGGAGAACTGCATTCACTTCGCGGGCAAACTTCTTGAATATACGTTAGGAGGCTGGGGCTTGAGCTCCGCCCAGGATGCAGGCGATTGCACGCGGCTCCTGGAAGCCCCCAGCCCCCTCGTCTTGATGGCGGTCTTCATTCCTCCTTGGCTGAGGCGGCAGCGGAGGTAGGCCTGCATTGCCATGAGGGCGGTCCTCACGAGGCTGATACCTCCAGTCCCCCTCGCGAGGCAGCTCCCGCCAGCGGTCCTCGCGAGGTTGGTCGCGCCACCCCTGGCGCGGGCCGCGATCTTCCCAGCGTCCTGGGTTTCTTCCTCCTCCTTGGCCATAGCCCCGGTCAGCACGATCAGGGCGACGGCCGATCCTTCCTTCTCGCATGGCACGGAGTTCTTGACATTCGTTGGTGTTGTGGGTGTGGAGGTCATGGTACACGCAGTACCGGCTGCCTCTGGAGGGTTCGGGCAGATCCTTGCCCCGCTTTGTGTCTGGTTCTGCCACGAGTACGGCAGCCCCCTTGCGTTTCACGTCCTTGGCCTTGGGTTTCTTCTCTTCTGGATCTGCGGCAGGCAGCTCGAGGAGGGAGAGGCGTCCCTCCTCAGCCCTGGCGCACCTGTTCGCCAGGTTGAACAGCTCCAGGGAGGTGCAGAGGTCTTCATGCATCGCCAGCTCCTCCTTCATCTTGATGTCGCACACGCCGTCGGAGAAGGCCGAGATGATGGCCTCCTCGGACACCTTGGGGATCTTGAGGCACGCGCTGTTGAAGCGCTGGATGTACTTTTGCAGGGTCTCTCCGGGTTGTTGCTTGATGCGGCGCATGTCGCTCATGGCGGGCGGCCGGTCGCGAGTACCTTGGAAGTTGGCGATGAAGCGGGCACGCATCTGGTCCCAGGAGGAGATCGTGCCTGGAGCCAGATTCAGGAGCCAGGTTCGAGCTCCTTCCTTGAGCGCCATGGGGAACCAGTTCGCCATGACCTTTTCATCCCCGCCGGCAGCCTCGATGCCCAGCTCATAGAGCTGGAGGAACTCTGCGGCATCGGTTGTGCCGTCGTAGCGAGGAGGCAGGTCAGGCTTGAACTTGTCGAGCCACGCGACGCTGCGCAGCTCAGTGGTGTAGGCGTGGCAGCCCGCGGTGGCCACGAAAGGCCTCGGTTGGTGGAGAGCTTGGTCTTGAGGGTCCCCACGCGCTGCAGCTAGGAGCAGGGCGGGGTCTTGGCGCGCCGGAGCTGGAGCAGGGTCGCGGCGCGCCGGAGCAGGGAGCGCCCTGGCAGCCCCTTGCGGGCGAGGAACTTCTTGGCAGCTCCGCTCTTGCTGCGCTGGCGCCTGACGGAGCGGGTTCCGCCCAGGGGCCAAGCGCCTTGGAGCCATGGCATCTTCTTGGAGGGGAGGCGGCTGGTGCGCCTCTGGAGCTTCGTTCCCTGTGTGGGGCGGAGTGTGGCGCAGAGGGACGGACGGCGCGGAAGAGCCCCCTGCGGCGCGGACAAGCTCGGCGACGCGGTCGAGCCACTCTCGTAGACGTTGTCGACGGGGCGGTAGAGCAGGAGCTCGTTTGCCGCGAGGAGTGCAGCTCGAGCCTCCAAGGGTGCGCGGAGCGCGCGGGACGAAGAACCGGCCGGAGCGAGTGACGGAGTAGCGGTGCGGCCGTCTTGCCGCATGGACGGGTGCTGAGATGATGCTTGCTGCTCACCCCCCGCCGGGCCGGTGGCTGCGTTGATGGTGGGCGGCGGGGAACGACGAGGATGCCCACCGACGGGGGCCGTTTGGGCGACACGAGAAGCGATGGCGGCCCGGCGCTCGGCGCGGGCCCGACGAGCGTCGGACATGGATGCGACGGTCGGAGGAGAACGGAGTGGTGGAAGACAGATTCCGGCGCACCCCTACCTGGTGCGCCAAATGTCGGATTTCAGGTTCCGGCAGAGCCTTAAGGTTCGAACACTGGGGTGCGCGCGGAAATCACGTCCTCAACCTCTCCGTCTCACTGGGATCTAAACTACTAAAGGATCACACAAGAGACACAAGATTTATACTGGTTCGGGCCACCATTGTGGTGTAATACCCTACTCCAGTGTGTGGTGGATGGATTGCCTCTTGGAGCTGGTGATGGTGAACAATACAAGGAAGAACAGCCTCGCGAGGGCCTGTTCTTGGCTGGGGCGACGAACTACTAGGAGGAGTTCTGCCACCTCTCTCTCTCTCTCTCCTTGCTAGTCGGACCGAACCGAGCCCTGTGTGTCCAATCTTCCAACCGATCGAACCCCCTGCTATGTGGGTAGCCGGTCCTATTTATAGGTGCCCTGGTCCTCTTCCCAAATATTGAGCGGGAAGGGAGCCAACAATGGCGGGCTAATTTGAAGGGGGACAGCAAGTACTCTTATCCTGACTAAAGGTGGTCTTCGCCTGCGAAAGACTCTGTGGTGACGCCGTGCTGGGCTCCATGGTGACCTCCGTCTCGTAGTCCGCTTGGTCCTGGTCTCGTTGCACCGAAATGGAAACCTTTGCCTGATGCCTTGGTACTCCGCGGTTGTGCTTGCCCCCTTTGCACCAAAGAGGAAAGAAGGATGTTGCGCGCGCTGGCACCCGCCTGGTGCCCTCGATCGTCATGGCTTGCGTCACGGGCGCCTTGCGAGGTACCCCGCCTTGATATCTCCGTCTCCTCGCGAGCCAACCTGAGGAGGCTGCGCCCGAGGATGCACCGTGTCATCCGCCTCGCGAGGGTCTTGAGTCTTGTGCTTGATGAAGATGGGCCATGTTGGGCCCCCATTTGAGCCACGCCGCAGGCCGCAGGCAGGCAAGTCTGGGGACCCCTGTTCCCAGAACACCGACAATAGCTGAGTACGTATAACTAACCTTTAAGGCAAGTTGGACTGGCCGTTCACGAGGCCTTATCTCAGGAGCGGATCTCGACTGGCGTGCCTTGATCTCCGAGAGAGTGCTAGGAGAATGGATAAGTCCATCTCCAATGGCTATCAAGCCATGGGACCTCCCGCCACCAGCTATAATCACTAGCTCTGGATCAATGGGACCCTGGCTCGGGTTAAAGTCGTCCCCTTTCCGCGCCTTCCCTTCATCTCTATATTTCAGGAGCTTGTCATGGGAGGAGATGTTGGTGAAGTTGTTTGCATCATCGAGGTCAGGCGAAGAGAATGCCTTGACTTTCTTGTAAGAGGCAGTATGGGCCATGGCATAGAGGTCGTACACCTCTGGCACCTTATCCGCCTTATTGTAGCGTGCCTGAAAGAGAAAAACAACGTAAGTTAGTAATTAAAGGGCTCAAGCTAGCATGATGAATGAATTGCATGAATCATGAAGCAAACCACATACCCAGTTTCGCCCGAACTGATATAAGTTGGAGCTGCCTTGATGGTGTGGCACACTGAGGGAGTCCTGGATTAGGGGGTGTTCGGGTAGCCGGACTATACCTTCAGCCGGACTCCCAAATTATGAAGATACAAGATTGAAGACTCCGTCCCGTGTCCGGATGGGACTTTCCTTGGCGTGGAAGGCAAGCTTGGCGATGCGGATATTCAAGATCTCCTACCATTGTAACCGACTCTATGTAACCCTAGCCCTATCCGGTGTCTATATAAACCGGAGGGTTTTAGTCCGTAGGACAACTTCGTCAACTCCATAGACAACAATCATACCATAGGCTAGCTTCTAGGATTTAGCCTCCTTGATCTCGTGGTAGATCTACTCTTATACTACCCATATCATCAATATTAATCAAGAAGGATGTAGGGTTTTACCTCCATCAAGAGGGCCCGAACCTGGGTAAAACATTGTGTCCCCTTCCTCCTGTTACCATCCGGCCTAGACGCACAGTTCGGGACCCCCTACCCGAGATCCGCCGGTTTTGACACCGACATTGGTGCTTTCATTGAGAGTTCCTCTGTGTCGTCGCCGTTAGGTACGATGGCTCCTTTGATCATCAACAACGATGCGGTCCAGGGTGAGACTTTTCTCCCCGGACAGATCTTCGTCTTCGGCGGCTTCGCTCTGCGGGCCAATTCTCTTGGCCACTTGGAGCAGATCGAGAGCTACGCCCCTGGCCATCAAGTCAGGTTTGGAAGCTTAAACTACACGGCTGACATCCGCGGAGACTTGATCTTCGATGGGTTCGAGCCACGGCCAAGCGCGCCGCACTATCTCGAGGGGCATGATCTAGCTCTGCCTCCGGGTAGTGTCCTGGAGGCCGCACACGCATCGGTCCCGACCTCTAACTCAGAGCCTATTGCGCCAATGGAGGACGAGCGGTTGGACGCCACCTCGGGGGCTGCGATCTTAAAGGCGATCGAGCCGAACGCTAGCCCCGCACTCTGCACGATCCATGACTCTAAGGATCCGGACTCCTCCCCGGACTCCGAACCCCCCCCCCCCCCCCCCGCGCCCCTGCCAATCGAATCCGATTGGGCACCGATAATGGAGTTCACCGCCGCAGACATCTTTCAGCACTCGCCTTTTGGCGTCATCCTGAATTCTCTTAAGTCTCTCTCTTTATCAGGAGAGCCCTGGACGGATTACGGTCAGCGAGGATGGGATACAGACAACGAAGAAATTCAAAGCCCGCCCACCACCCACTTTGTAGCCACTGTCGACGATTTAACCGACATGCTTGGCTTCGGCTCCGAAGACATCGACGGTATGGACGACGATGTAGGAGACGAACAGGAACCAGCACCTATAAGGCGCTGGAAGGCCACCTCGTCATATGACATATATATGGTGGATACTCCAAAAGATGGAGATGGCGATGGAACAATGGGGGAGGACACCCCCAAGAAACAGCCAAGGCGCCGGCGTCAGCGGCACCGCTCTAAATCCCGCCAAAGCAAAAACGGTGATTTTGGCACAGGAGATAACACTACCCCGGACAGCGCCGAAGAACACCCACCTCAGCAAGATTCGGCTCAGGAAGATGGAGAAGCCAGCCCTCATGAGAGAGCGACAAACCAAGAGGTCGAGGATGATAACTATATGCCTCCCTCCGAAGACAAGGCAAGCCTCGATGACGATGAATTCATCATACCATCAAACCCCGTCGAACAAGAGCGTTTTAGACGCAGGCTATTAGCCACGGCAAGCAGCCTCAAGAAAAAGCAGCAGCAGCTTAGAGCTGCCCAAGATTTGCTAGCTGACAGATGGACTGAAGTCCTTGCGGCCGAAGAGTATGAACTCGAACGCCCCTCCAAGAGTTACCCAAAGCACAGGCCGCTACCCCGATCAGAGGAGGAAGCACCTACATCACCAGCGCATGACATGGCAGACCGGCCACCTCGCGGCCGCGACAGAGAGGTCTCTCGACCCTCCACCCAAGCCATGCCCCGACACCACTCAACTAAGGCACGGGAAAATGCGCCAGACCTGCGAGACATACTGGAGGACAAGGCAAAACAAACAAGATCGATCTACGGATCATGCAGGCGCCCTACGGCACGTGACGATGATCCTTACTCCGGATACAACAAATCCGGTCGGGCCGAACACAACAGACATAGCTCTTCCGAGCTACGTCGTGATATAGCCCAGTACAGAGGCTCCGCACACCCGCTATGCTTCACGAATGAAGTAATGGAGCATAAAATCCCAGAGGGTTTCAAACCCGTAAACATCGAATCATACGATGGCACAACAGATCCGGCGGTATGGATCGAGGATTATCTCCTTCACATCCACATGGCACGTGGCGATGATCTACACGCCATCAAATAGCTCCCGCTCAAGCTTAAAGGACCGGCCCGGCATTGGCTTAACAGCTTGCCGGCAGACTCAATCGGTTCTTGGGAGGACCTGGAAGCCGCATTCCTCGACAACTTCCAGGGCACTTACGTGCGACCACCGGATGCTGACGACTTAAGCCACATAATTCAGTAGCTAGAGGAATCGGCCAGACAATTCTGGACACGGTTCCTAACAAAGAAAAACCAGATAGTCGACTGTCCGGATGCAGAGGCCCTAGCAGCCTTCAAGCATAACATCCGCGATGAGTGGCTCGCCCGGCACCTGGGACAGGAAAAGCCGAAATCCATTGTAGCCCTCACGACACTCATGACCCGCTTTTGCGCGGGTGGAGACAGCTGGCTAGCTCGCAGTAACAACTTATCAAAGAACCCTGGTAATTCGGACACCAAGGACAAAAGCGGCAGGACATGTCGGAACAAAAAAAACGCCGCGTTAACAGCGACAGCAATGAAGACACGGCGGTCAATGCCGGATTCAGAGGCTATAAATCCGGTCAGCGGAAAAAGCCATTCAAAAAGAATACTCAGGGCCCGTCCAGTTTGGACCGAATACTCGATCGCTTGTGCCAGATACATGGCACCCCCGAAAAGCCAGCCAATCACACTAACAGGGATTGTTGGGTGTTCAAGCAGGCAGGCAAGTTAAGAGCCGAAAACAACAAGGGGCTGCACAGCGACGACGAGGAGCCCAAGCCGCCGAACAACAATGGACAGAAGGGCTTTACCCCACAAGTGCGTACGGTGAAGATGATATACGCAACCCACATTCCCAAGCGGGAGCGCAAGCGTGCGCTACGGGACGTATACGCGATGGAGCCAGTCGCCCCAAAGTTCAACCCATGGTCCTCCTGCCCGATCACTTTTGATCGGAGGGACCATCCCACTAGCATCCGTCATGGCGGCTTCGCCACATTGGTTCTTGACCCAATCATCGACGGATTTCACCTCACAAGAGTCCCCATGGACGGTGGCAATAGCCTGAACCTGCTTTACCAGGACACAGTGCGGAAAATGGGCATAGACCCCTCAAGGATCAAACCCACAAGAACGACCTTTAAAGGCGTCATACCAGGTGTCGAAGCCAACTGTACAGGCTCAGTTACACTTGACGTGTTCTTCGGATCCCCGGATAATTTCCGAAGCGAAGAGTTAATCTTCGATATAGTCCCGTTTCACAGTGGCTATCACGCCCTGCTCGGACGAACCGCATTTGCAAAATTCAATGCGGTGCCGCACTATGCATATCTCAAACTCAAGATGCCAGGCCCTCGAGGAGTAATCACGATCAACAGAAACACCGAACGCTCCCTCCGTACGGAGGAGCATACGGCGGCTCTCGCAGCGGAGGTACAAAGTAGCGTTCTTCGGCAATTCCCCAGTCCTGCCATTAAAAAGCCAGACACTGCCAAGCACGCCCGGAGTAACCTACAGCAAGACCGCCTGGCACACTCCGAGCAAGCGTAGCAATGCGGCCCCAACCCCAGCCTTCGCGGCCTAGCGAAACTAGTACCTCGCGTACATAACTACGCCCTTGAAATACCATGGGCACAGGGGAAGGGGCACAATAACGGCATGCCCAAAATACGGCTTAAAACGTATTAGGGGATGCCGGATTCTTTTTTCAACTTTTTCTTACTTTCAGGACTCCATACTTTGGACGACCTGTTCGGCAATTCGACTGCCGCACAAACGACGCAAGATCCAGGAGGCAGACAAGCCATGCCGCATTATGGAACTCCTAGGTGGTCTCTGTTACGAGCGGTATACCTGTTTTGAATACAACTCCGCGGCCTGCCCCTGGTCAGGACATACTAAATAGTCCAATATCTTTTTGCTTATCGCACCACTTGTATTGTTCGGCTTTGATAAATAGCCTCTTTATAAACAATGCATAGCTTTCTGCCTATTTTTTGCATTATCATCTTTTCATATATATGTTTATGACATGTTGCACCCGTACACTGTGGTACGGCAAAATACGCCAGGGGCTTTAGTACCCATTAATATGACGTGAGAAGTCCGTACACTTTCACAAGTGCGGCACCCCGAACTTATAGCACTATATGCATTGGCTCCGAATCATGATTTGGGTCAATAGTTGGGTTTGCCCGGCTCCTATGTTTTGGTGCCTTACGTTCCGCTATATCAGCTAAGGTAGCACTAGGAGAACCACTGCGATTGTGCCCCGGTTGAGGTGGGTTAAGCACCTCAGTGGAGAAAGCTAAAACTGACTATCATGATGAGGCGAGAGACCGGTCGCTGTTCGAGAGGTTTTTTGAGTCCCTAAAGGCTTATGCCGCTTCGAGCGAGGAGCTGGATAACCCCAGCCAAGGCGTGGATAGTGCCCCGAACTTGGTCCTCCGAACTAGGGGCTTCGCCGAGATTTAAAATTATAAAGTTCTATGGCTATGTGAGAGTGTTCAAGCATTATAGTCCGATTGCCTGGTTCGTCGTGCTGGGCGCCTCCCTCGAAGGACCCAACCATGGGAAAAAGAGCACACAGGATTATCACCGAACACCCCAGCACTAGTGGAATGGGGGCAGAAGCCGACGACTGGCCATCTCTCAATTTTTGATAAACGGCCGCACAGAAAATAATATTTTAAATTCAATAAGCATTGCTTAGCGCATATGAACAATTTTTCAGCGCACAGGACAAAAACGAGTGAATTCATTCAAAAATTACATCCTTGGTGCACTCATCTGCCACAAGGCGGGCACCTGCAAGAACATCCTTATAGTAGTTCTCCGGCTTGCGATGCTCCTTCCCCGGTGGCGGCCCGTCCGTCACAAGCTTCTCACCGTCCAGCTTACCCAAGTGCACCTTTACACGGGCAAGGGCCCTACGGGCACCTTCGATGCAGGCGGAGCGCTTGATGACCTCGAGCCTTGGACAGGCCTCCACCAGCCGCCGCACCAGCCCGAAGTAGCTCCCAGGCAAGGCCTCTCCGGGCCGCAGCCGAACTATGAAGCCCTTCATGGCCTATTCGGCCGCCTTGTGGAGTTCGACCAGCTGTTTCAGCTGGTCGCTCAAGGGCACAGGGTGTCCGGCCTCAGCATACTGTGACCAGAATACCTTCTCCGTCGAGCTGCCCTCTTCAGCTCGGTAGAATGCGGCGGCATCGGACACGCTGCGGGGAAGATCTGCTAAGGCCCCTGGAGAACTCCGGATTCGGGTAAGTAACAAGTAGTTTACTTTTATGTTTCTGCTTTGCATAAAGAATGCCTTACCCGCTGCTATCTTCTTCATATCCTCCAACTCTCGGAGAGCCTTCTGGGCTTCGGCCTTGGCGGACTTGGTAGTCTCAAGAGCCGTCGCGAGCTCGGACGCTTGGGTCTTTGACTCAAGCTCCAAACTCTCATGTTTCTTCATGAGAGCCTGAAGCTCTTGCTGCACCTCGCCGACCTGAGACCCAAGTTTCTCTCGCTCGGTACGCTCCGCGGCTGTTTTCTTTTCGGCCTCGAATAGCGCCTGCTTGAGGGTCGCCACCTCGGTCGTGGCCCCTACAATAAGCAGCACAATCCTGTTATTTTTTGCAATCACACCTCTCTATAGGCACCTTTTTATAAGGTATTTCTTACCTTCTTTCTCCTCGAGCTGCTGCTTGGCACGGCCGAGCTCTTGCTCGGACCACTCGAGTCCCTGTTTTAGGGTATCCACCTCCGCAGTCAGTGCGGCGGTGGCTAGCAGCGAAGCCTGCATACGCATATTGACTTCTTTATTAGACTCCTGCGAAATTTCATAGATCCTCTATTCGGCTTTTCTTTCTGAACGCCAAACAGAGCATCAGGGGCTACTGTCTATGCGGTAATATTTTTACATATTTTTACTCACCTCAAAGCCTGTTAGGAGGCCAGCGCAAGCTTCATTCAGCCCGCTCTTGGCGGACTAAACCTTCCGGATCACCGTACTCATAATAGTACGGTGTTCCTCGTCGATGGAGGCGCCTTCAAGCACCTCCAGCAGATTGTCCGGCGCCTCCGGTTGGACGGAGGCTGCCAGCTCAGAAGGCTTGCTCCTCTTGGAAGGAGTTCGCCTGCCGCGGTCCGGAATCGTTGAAGATTCCGGCACGGTGTCCGGCTTAAGGTCGGACTTGGAGCCCTGGGGGGTCTTGTCCCCTTCACTCCTGGGGTCCGGGAGGTCGCCTTGCGGCTCCTCCAGGACCACCTCCTCCTGCCCCGGAGCTCGGTGCAACGCCACTTCGGCATCATCCGCGGTCCGGGGGGAGACAGCGGGCGGAACAGAGTTCACGTCTGATGAACCCAAGGAGCCGCTCGACGACTCGTTGAGTGTGGCTCGGGGCGGGCTGCATAATTATATTCGACACTAGCGGAAGCTGTGCAACAAAAGGAATATCATGAGTTACTCTGGTATCTGAACACTTACGATTTCGCCGGATGCTTGGCCCTGTCCGGCCATTCCTCTTCGCCCTCTTCGGCATCAGGGGCGTAGTCCGGCGAAGGGGTCTTCCTTTTTCTAGACCCCTCGGCCTCCCCCATTGGGGCGACCTTCCTCTTCTCTCCTCCCTCCACTGGAGAGGGAGAGTCTTCTTCTTCCTCCTCCTCATTCTCGCAGGAGGAGGGCGCCTCGGACTCGTCAGATGACGAGTCCGACACCACCATGTTGTGGGCACTCTTTCGAGTCCCCGTGGTCTTCTTCTTCTTGGCCTTCTTCTCCGGCACCACATAAGGCGCCGGGGCCAGCAGCTTTACCAGTAAAGCTGGGGCTGGATCTTCGGGCAACGGAGCCAGACAGTTAATCGGCTCGGCTATCACCCGCCAAGCCTGTCATAGGAAAGGGAGTATAGATCCCGCATAGTGTCAAACTATGAAAAAAAGGCTTAACATCCTGTGAAGGGTGTAGATGGCATACCTTGCTAGCGTGACGCTGCGAGCTATATCCGCGGTCCTCGGAAGCAGATGCGGGAGCCTCGGCGCCCTTGAATAGCACCCTCCAGGCGTCTTCATACGTCGTGTCGAAGAGCCTATTGAGAGTTTGGTGCTGCGCCGGGTCTAACTCCCACAGATTAAAATCCCGTTGTTGGCACGGGAGGATCCGGCGGACGAGCATAACCTGGATTATATTAACAAGCCGGACTGGCTTGTTCACCAGGGACTGGATGCATGTTTGCAATCCGGTCACCTCTTTTTCGTCACCCCACGACAGGCCCATCTCTTTCGAGGACATAAGCCGCATGGGGGGTCCGGATCGGAACTCAGGGGCTGCAGTCCATTCCGGATCGCGTGGCTCGGTGATATAAAACCACCCGGCTTGCCATCCCTTTAGGGTCTCCACGAAAGAGCCCTCGAACCATAGGACGTTGGCCATCTTGCCCTCCATAGCGCCTCCGCACTCCGCCAGGCTGCCGCGCAACACCTTGGGCTTGACATTGAAGGTCTTGAGCCAGAGGCCGAAATGGGGGCGGACGCGGAGAAAGGCCTCGCACACGACGATAAACGCCGAGATGTTGAGGATGAAGTTCGGAGCCAGATCATGGAAATCTAGGCCGTAGTAGAACATGAGCCCCCGGACGAATGGGTGGAGTGGAAAACCTAGTCCGCGGAGGAAGTGGTGGAGAAACACGACCCTCTCATGGGGCCTTGGGGTGGGGATAAGCTGCCCCTCTTCGGGGAGCCGGTGCGCGATGTCCTTGGACAGGTATTTGGCCTTTCTTAGCTTTTTTACTTTACCCTCCGTAGCGGAGGAGACCATCCATTTGCCTCCCGCTCTGGACATTGCTGGAGAAGGTTGAGGTGGGATGTGCAGGCTTGGGCGCTGGAGCTCTGGTGCGCGAGGGATGGATAGGCAAGGGAGGAAGAAGGCGTAGGTAAAAAGGGTAGATCCTTATCCCCTTATATAGGCGGATGCGGTTATGCGTCCCCACCTACCTAATAAAACTCACTTGCCTCCCGAGCGCCGTGATAAATGGCACGGTTGGGTTACCCATGTCCGTATTGATGAGAATCCCTTAAAAAGGGGATACGATCTCTGCTTTGACAAGACGTGCCAAGGAAACCGCCTCGCAAAACATGTTGAGGAGGAAAAGTAAAAACAATTCGAGTAAAGGGCTTGGTTGTGGTGTGATGGCGCACTGCAAAATATGTCAGCAGATTTGATTTATGTTAGTATTATTCTCTCTATGGCAATATGTGGAAGCTTATTTTATAGAGCCGGACACTAATCTTGGTGTTTACAATCTTCTATGAAGGACTTGAAGGAGCAACCCGCCTTGCAATGCCGAAGACAATTTGCGCACCGGACTCGTCGTCATTGAAGCCTGGTTCAGGGGCTACTGAGGGACTCCTGGATTAGGGGGTGTTCGGGTAGCCGGACTATACCTTCAGCCGGACTCCCAGATTATGAAGATACAAGATTGAAGACTTCGTCCCGTGTCCGGATGGGACTTTCCTTGGCGTGGAAGGCAAGCTTGGCGATGCGGATATTCAAGATCTCCTACCATTGTAACCGACTCTATGTAACCCTAACCCTATCCGGTGTCTATATAAACTGGAGGGTTTTAGTCCATAGGACAACTTCGTCAACTCCATAGACAACAATCATACCATAGGCTAGCTTCTAGGGTTTAGCCTCCTTGATCTCGTGGTAGATCTACTCTTGTACTACCCATATCATCAATATTAATCAAGAAAGACGTAGGGTTTTTCCTCCATCAAGAGGGCCCGAACCTGGGTAAAACATTGTGTCCCCTGCCTCCTGTTACCATCCGGCCTAGACGCACAGTTCGGGACCCCCTACCCGAGATCCGCCGGTTTTGACACCGACACACACCTTCCATTTGGGCATGTTTGTCCTTGGCCGCATTGTGGACGGCTAGCCATTGTTTTGAGCACCACTCATTGACCAACACCTCCCAACAATCCATCCGATCCGCACACCATCTCGGAGGCACCTAAGTTAGCAAATAGAAACTTGAGCGCTACGGCTATGAATTAATAAATGAAGGAAGTAAGTACAAGGCCCTAAGAATTACCTTCATGTATTGCTCCTTACTCAGGAACTTCTCGCGGCATGCCGGCTTGGGCTTCTTGATACCACGCAAGGCGTAGTAGTCTCGAACAGCCTGCACCCAAGCCTCGTGTCGTAAGTTCTGTAGTAGGCACTTGCAGACGTTCTCGATAACATTTGTCGCCGCCTCCTCGTATCCCTCCTCACACCTATAGAATGTCTGCAATCAAATGAGACAATATTGATTAGTACAATTAATAACTTGCTAGTTGAAGATTTTTAATTGTGTAAAGGAGAAATTACCCAGAACTTTCTGATCAGCACGTCTGCCCTCGTGTTGCACAAGACACCGTCGATAATCTCACTCGGCGGGGCCGTGGCAGCCAAGTAGTGCTCCTAGCTCAATCCAAACTCTGGAAGCCGACCCTCACCAAGCAACGTGACAAACCCCGAGAAGTTTTGCCGGCAAAGCACTCCAAAGACGGAGTTGGGCCGACGGACCTTCTCATGGTGGTCCCAACCCCTGCAGCCTGACAAGGCCAACGCATTAGATATTTGAAGAAATGTGAATGCAAAAGGTACAAAAATATTAAATGCACTTACCTCTCCCCATCAGGGAAAATCAACCACCTCTGTTCGCGGGTCACCGGCATGGACGGGAGCCGTGTACAACCATGCTGATAGACGGTGCCCCCCTCCTCCTCAATATCAGTCGGCTCCCCGCCGTCATTAGCATGGCCACTCGGCCCCTCAGGCTGATCCGGCCAGGTACCCCATCCAGACGTGTGATCATCCGGGGTCTTGTGGGCCCAACTATCATGGGCCGAAGGCCCGTGGACCCAAGGCTTGTGGACCGGAGCCCGTGTAGCCTCCTCCTTAGATGAGTCCACCCTAGCAGTCACGTGCTCGGGTGAAACAGCTGGGGGTCGCGGCGAGGAAGGCACCCTAGCAGTCACGTGCTCGGGTGAAACAACTGGGGGTGGCGGCGAGGAAGGCACCCTAGCAGTCACCCTACCTCCTCTCCCGCGACCACGTGCTCCAGCTCCTCTCTTCTTCCCTCCCTTTCCTCATCCCCTACTGGGCACCGCGGTTAACGAAGAAGGGCCCGGCGGTATCACCATACTGTGCAGCAACGCTCGTCGGATTTGTGCGGGTGGAATGGAAGACCTCCCACCACGCGCTGACGAAGAAGGGGCCTCGGAGCACTCCGGACCAGCGCCCACCATCTTTCAACACCTGCCATGACAAAGAGTAAACAAAATTAATACAACATAAAAAAATACCGACATGAACAATAATATATGATGTTTTTCATAACAAAAATCAAAAAATATATATGGTGTCGGGGTGCCATGTCGGGGTCGGGGTGCTGTTTCGGGGTCTGGGTGTCGGGTGTCGGGGTCGGGGTGTGGTGTCAGGGTGTCGGGGGTCGGGGTGTCAGGGGGTCGGGGTCGGGGTCGGGGTGTCGGGGGTCGGGGTGCCGTGTCGGGATCGGGGTGCTGTTTCGGGGTAGGGGTGTGGTGTCAGGGTGTCAGGGGTCGGGGTCGGGGTGTCGTGCCGGGGTGTCGGGGTGGCGTGTCGGGGTCGGGGTGCCGTGTCGGGGTCGGGGTGTGGGTCGTGGTCGGGGCATGTGACAGCCTTTTCTTCTTCTCTTCTTCTCCTCCTCCTCTTCCTCCCTCCCCCTCTTCCTCCCTCCTCCTCTTCCTCCCTCCTCCTCCTCCTCCTCTTCTTCTTCTTCTTCTTCTTCTTTCTTCTTCTTCTTTTCTCTCTTCTTCTTCTTCTTTCTTCTTCTTCTTCTTTCTTTCTTTCTTCTTCTTCTTCTTCTTCTTCTTCTTCTTCTTCTTCTTCTTCTTCTTCTTCTTCTTCTTCTTCTTTTCTTTCTTCTTCTCCCTCCTCCTCTTCCTCCCTCCTCCCCTATTCTTAAAACTAAAAATAATCTAAAATAAACTAAACTAAAAATAAAAACTAAAACTAAACTGAAACTAAAACTAGAGTAAAACTATAACTAAAACTAGGGTTTAGGGTTTACTCTTCTTTTCTTTCTTCTTCTCCCTCCTCCTCTTCCTCCCTTCTCCCCTCTTCTTCTTCTTCTTCTTCCCCTTATACATATTCTAGCACTACAAATAAACTGAATCTAACACTAAATCTAACACTAAAACTAAACTAAATCTAACACTAAATCTAACAGCAAAAAAAGAAAAAACAGAAGAAAAAAAATAACTCACCGGATCAAGCGGTGGCGACGGGGGCGACGGTGGCGCCGGGGCGGTGAGCGGCGACGCCGAGCTGGCAGGGAGGCGGGGGCGATGGGGCCGGGGTGGCGTCGAGGGCGACGGTGGCGCCGGGTGGTGGGCGGGTGGAGGGGGCGCCGGGGAAGTGGGGCGGTCGGGCGGCGACGTGGTGGGGCGGCGGGGCGGCGGGGCGGCGGGGTGGTGGGGCGACGAGACGTCGGCGTGTGGGGACAGCGGGGTGGTGGGTCGACGGGGCAAGCAGCGGCGGGTGGCGGGGGCAGCGACGGGGGCGGCGGCGGGCGGCGGGGAGGAGAAAGGGAGAGAAATAGAGAGAAGGGGCGGGGTGGGGCTCGGCCGTTAGTTAGGAAGAATCTTTGCCAACCACCCACCCTTTGCCGTCCGCTTTGTTCAGACGACAAAGAGGGGGGCCGTTAAGTTTTCCTCAATTAACTTGTTTAGTGGGGCCAGCTCTCTCTTTGTCGTCAACCAGCAGACAGCAAAGAACAGGCTGATGGTAAAGACCTTCTTTGCTGTCTGCCAGTTCTGTTGGAAATATGTCCTAGAGGCAATAATAAAATGGTTATTATTATATTTCCTTGTTCATGGTAATTGTCTATTGTTCATGCTATAATTGTGTTATCCGGAAATCGTAATACATGTGTGAATATATAGACCACAACATGTCCCTAGTGAGCCTCTAGTTGACTAGCTCGTTGATCAACAGATAGTCATTGTTTCCTAACTATGGACATTAGATGTCATTGATAACAGGATCACATCATTAGGAGAATGATGTGATTGACAAGACCCAATCCTAAGCATAGCACAAGATCGTGTAGTTCGTCTGCTAGAGCTTTTCCAATGTCAAATATCATTTCCTTGGACCATGAGATCGTGTAACTCCCGGATGCCATAGGAGTGTTTTGGGTGTACCAAACGTCACAACGTAACTGGGTGACTATAAAGGTATACTACAGGTATCCCCGAAAGCATCGTTGGGTTGACACGGATCGAGACTGGGATTTGTCACTCCATATGACGGTGAGGTATCTCTGGGCCCACTCGGTAATGCATCATAATGAGCTCAATGTGACCAAGTGTTTGGTCACGGGATCATGCATTATGGTACGAGTAAAGTGACTTGCCGGTAATGAGATTGAACGAGGTATTGGGATACCGACGATCGAATCTCGGGCAAGTAACGTACCGATTGACAAAGGGAATTGAAAACGAGATTGATTGAATCCTCGACATCGTGGTTCATCCGATGAGATCATCGTGGAACATGTGGGAGCCAACATGGGTATCCAGATCCCGCTGCTGGTTATTGACCGGAGAATCGTCTCGGTCATGTCTGCGTGTCTCCCGAACCCGTAGGGTCTACACACTTAAGGTTCGGTGACTCTAGGGTTGTAGAGACATTAGTAAGCGGTAACCCGAAAGTTGTTCGGAGTCCCGGATGAGATCCTGGACGTCACGAGGAGTTACGGAATGGTCCGGAGGTGAAGATTTATATATAGGAAGTCCAGTTTCGGCCATCGGAAAAGTTTCGGGGGTAATCAGTATTGTACTGGGACCACCGGAAGGGTCCCGGGGGTCCACCGGGTGGGGCCACCTATCCCGGAGGGCCCCATGGGCTGAAGTGGGAGGGGAACCAGCCCCTGGTGGGCTGGTGCACCCCCCATGGGCCTCCCCCTGCGCCTAGGGTTGGAAACCCTAGGGGTGGGGGCGCCCCACTTGGCTTGGGGGCAAGTCCCCCTTGGCCGCCGCCCACCCTTGGAGATCCCATCTCCTAGGGCCGGCGCCCCCCCCCCCCCCAGGGGCCCTATATATAGTGGGGGGAGGGAGGGAAGCTGTACCCAAGTCCGTGGCCCCTCCCTCTCCCCTCGTAACACCTCTCTCTCTCTCGTTGGAGCTTGGCGAAGCCCTGCCGAGATCACCGCTGCTTCCACCACCACGCCGTCATGCTGCTGGATCTCCATCAACCTCTCCTTCCCCTTGCTAGATCAAGAAGGAGGAGACGTCTTCCCCAACCGTACGTGTGTTGAACGCGAAGGTGCCGTCCTTTCGGCGCTTGGTCATCGGTGATTTGGATCACGACAAGTACGACTCCATCAACCTCGTTCTCTTGAACGCTTCCGCTCGCGATCTACAAGGGTATGTAGATGCACTCCCCTCTCCCTCATTGCTAGATGACTCCATAGATTGATCTTGGGGATGTGTAGAAAATTTTAAAATTCTGCTATGTTCCCCAACAGTGGCATCATGAGCTGGGTCTATGCGTAGTTTCTATGCACGAGTAGAACACAAGTTGTTGTGGGCGTTGATTTTGTCAATTTACTTGCCGTTACTAGTCTTATCTTGATTCGGCGGCATCGTGGGATGAATCGGCCCGGACCAACCTTACACGTACGCTTACGTGAGACTGGTTCCACCGACTGACATGCACTAGTTGCATAAGGTGGCTAGCGGGTGTCTGTCTCTCCCACTTTAGTCGGATCGGATTCGATGGAAAGGGTCCTTATGAAGGGTAAATAGAAATTGGCATATCACGTTGTGGTTTTGGCGTAGGTAAGAAACGTCCTTGCTAGAAACCTATAGCAGCCACGTAAAAACTTGCAACAACAATTAGAGGACGTCTAACTTGTTTTTGCAGCATATGTCGTGTGATGTGATATGGCCAAAAGGATGTGATGAATGATATATGTGATGTATGAGATTGATCATGTTCTTGTAATAGGAACCACGACTTGCATGTCGATGAGTATGACAACCGGCAGGAGCCATAGGAGTTGTCTTAATTTATTTATGACCTGCGTGTCAACATAAACATCATGTAATTACTTTACTTTATTGCTAAACCGTTAGCCATAGTAGTAGAAGTAATAGATGACAAGACAACTTCATGAAGACACGATGATGGAGATCATGGTGTCATGCCGGTGACGATGATGATCATGGCGCCCCGAAGATGGAGATCAAAAGGAGCAAATGATATTGGCCATATCATGTCGCTATTTGATTGCATGTGATGTTTATCATGTTTTTGCTTCTTATTTGCTTAGAACGACGGTAGTAAATAAGATGATCCCTCACAATAATTTCAAGAAAGTGTTCCCCCTAACTGTGCGTTGTTGCGAAAGTTCGTTGTCTCGAAGCACCACGTGATGATCGGGTGTGATAGATTCTAACGTTCACATACAACGGGTGTAAGCCAGATTTACACATGCAAAACACTTAGGTTGACTTGACGAGCCTAGCATGTACAGACATGGCCTCGGAACACAAGAGACCGAAAGGTCGAACATGAGTCGTATCGAAGATACGATCAACATGGAGATGTTCACCGATGATGACTAGTCCGTCTCACATGATGATCGGACATGGTCTAGTTGAGTCAGATCATGTATCACTTAGATGACTAGAGGGATGTCTAATTTGAGTGGGAGTTCATTAAATAATTTGATTAGATGAACTTAATTATCATGAACTTAGTCTAAAAACCTTTGCAAAATGTCTTGTAGATCAAATGGCCAACGCTCATGTCAACCTCAACTTCAATGCGTTCCTAGAGAAAACCAAGCTGAAAGATGATGACAGAAACTATACGGACTGGGACCGGAACCTGAGGATCATCCTCATAGCTGCCAAGAAAGCATATGTCCTAGAAGCACCGCTAGGTCAAGCACCCATCCTAGAGAACCAAGACATTATGAATGCTTGGCAGTCACGTGCTGATGATTACTCCCTCGTTCAGTGCGGCATGCTTTACAGCTTAGAACCGGGGCTCCAAAAGCGTTTTAAGCAACACGGAGCATATGAGATGCTCGAAGAGCTGAAAATGGTTTTCCAAGCTCATGCCCGGGTCGAGAGATATGAAGTCTCCGACAAGTTCTACAGTTGTAAGATGGAGGAAAATAGTTCTGTCAGTGAGCACATACTCAAAATGTCTGGGTTGCACAACCGCTTGTCCCAGCTGGACATTAACCTCCCGGACGAGGCGGTCATTGACAGAATCCTTCAGTCGCTCCCACCTAGCTACAAGAGCTTTGTGATGAACTAAAATATGCAGGGGATGGTGAAAACTATTCCTGAAGTATTTTCAATGCTGAAATCAGCAGAGGTGGAAATCAAAAAGGAACATCAAGTGTTGATGGTCAATAAAACCACTAGTTTCAAGAAAGGCAAGGGTAAGAAGAACTTCAAGAAGGACGGCAAGGGAGTTGCCGTGCCCGGTAAATCAGTTGCTGGGAAGAAGCCAAAGAATGGACCCAAACCTGAGACTGAGTGCTTTTATTGCAAGGGAAAGGGACACTGGAAGCGGAACTGCCCCAAATACTTAGCGAACAAGAAGGCCGGCAACACTAAAGGTATATGTGATATACATGTAATTGATGTGCACCTTACCAGTACTCGTAGTAGCTCCTGGGTATTTGATACCGGTGCGGTTGCTCACATTTGTAACTCAAAACAGGAGCTGCGGAATAAGCGGAGACTGGCGAAGGATGAGGTGACGATGCGCGTCGGGAATGGTTCCAAGGTCGATGTGATCGCCGTCGGCACGCTACCTCTACATTTACCTACGGGATTAGTTTTAAACCTCAATAATTGTTATTTAGTGCCAGCTTTGAGCATGAACATTGTATCTGGATCTCGTTTAATACGAGATGGCTACTCATTTAAATCCGAGAATAATGGTTGTTCTATTTATATGAGAGATATGTTTTATGGTCATGCTCCGCTGGTCAATGGTTTATTCTTAATGAATCTCGAACGTGATGTTACACATATTCATAGTGTGAATATCAAAAGATGTAAGATTGATAATGATAGTCCCACATATCTGTGGCACTGCCGCCTTGGTCACATCGGTGTCAAACGCATGAAGAAGCTCCATACAGATGGACTTTTCGAGTCTCTTGATTTCGAATCATTTGACACGTGTGAACCATGCCTCATGGGTAAAATGACCAAGACTCCGTTCTCCGGAACAATGGAGCGAGCAACCAACTTATTGGAAATTATACATACTGATGTATGCGGTCCAATGAGCGTTGAGGCTCGCGGTGGCTATCGTTATGTTCTCACTCTCACTTGTGACTTAAGTAGATATGGGTATGTCTATTTGATGAAACACAAGTCTGAGACCTTTGAAAAGTTCAAGGAATTTCAGAATGAGGTAGAGAATCAACGTGGCCGAAAGATAAAATTCTTACGATCAGATCGTGGGGGAGAATATTTAAGTCACGAATTTGATACGCACTTAAGGAAATGTGGAACCATTTCACAACTCACACCGCCTGGAACACCTCAGCGTAACGGTGTGTCCGAATGTCGTAACCGCACTCTATTGGATATGGTGCGATCTATGATGTCACTCACTGATTTACCGCTATCATTTTGGGGATACGCTCTAGAGACAGCTACATTCACTTTAAATAGGGCACCGTCTAAATCCGTTGAGACGACACCATATGAATTATGGTTTGGGAAGAAACCTAAGCTGCCGTTTCTAAAAGTTTGGGGATGCGATGCTTATGTCAAGAAACTTCAACCTGAAAAGCTCGAACCCAAGTCGGAGAAATGCGTCTTCATAGGATACCCTAAGGAAAACATTGGGTATACCTTCTACCTCAGATCCGAAGGCAAGATCTTTGTTGCCAAGAACGGGTCCTTTCTGGAGAAAGAGTTTCTCTCGAAATAAGTAAGTGGGAGGAAAGTAGAACTCGATGAAGTACTGCCTCTTGAACTGGAAAGTAGCGCAGCTCAGGAAGATGTTCCTGTGGTGCCTGCACCGACTAGAGAGGAAGTTAATGATGATGATCAAGGTACTTCGGATCAAGTTGCTACTGAACTTCGAAGGTCCACAAGGACACGTTCCACACCAGAATGGTATGGCAACCCTGTCCTGGAAATCATGTTGTTAGACAATGGTGAACCTTCGAACTATGAAGAAGCAATGGCGGGCCTGGATTCCAACAAATGGCTTGAAGCCATGCAATCCGAGATAGGATCCATGTATGAAAACAAAGTATGGACTTTGACAAACTTGCCCGATGATTGGCGAGCCAAAGAGAATAAATGGATCTTTAAGAAGAAGACGGACGCGGATGGTAATGTTACCATCTATAAGGCTCGACTTGTCGCTAAGGGTTATCGACAAGTTCAAGGGGTTGACTACGATGAGACCTTCTCACCCGTAGCGAAGCTGAAGTCCGTCCGAAACATGTTAGCAATTGCCGCATTCTATGATTATGAGATATGGCAAATGGACGTCAAAACGGCATTCCTTAACGGCTTTCTTAAGGACGAATTGTATATGATGCAGCCGGAAGGTTTTGTCGATCCTAAGAATGCTAACAAGGTATGCAAGCTCCAGCGCTCCATCTATGGGCTGGTGCAAGCATCTCGGAGTTGGAACATTCGCTTTAATGAAATGATCAAAGCATTTGGGTTTATGCAGACTTATGGAGAAGCCTACGTTTACAAGAAAGTGAGTGGGAGCTCTGTAGCATTTCTCATATTATATGTGGATGACATACTTTTGATGGGAAATGATATAGAACTTTTGGACAGTATTAAGGCCTACTTGAATAAGTGTTTTTCAATGAAGGACCTTGGAGAAGTTGCTTACATATTAGGCATCTAGATCTATAGAGATAGATCAAGACGCCTCATAGGTCTTTCACAAAGCACATACCTTGATAAGATATTGAAGAAGTTCGATATGGATCAGTCCAAGAAGGGGTTCTTTCCTGTGTTGCAAGGTGTGAAATTGAGCTCAGCTCAATGTCCGACCACGGTAGAAGATAGAGAAAAGATGAGTGTCGTCCCCTATGCCTCAGCCATAGGGTCTATCATGTATGCCATGCTGTGTACCAGACCTGATGTAAACCTTGCCATAAGTTTGGTAGGAAGGTACCAAAGTAATCCCGGCATGGAACACTGGACAGCGGTCAAGAACATCCTGAAGTACCTGAAAAGGACTAAGGATATGTTTCTCGTATATGGAGGTGATGAGGAAGCTCGTCGTAAAGGGTTACGTCGACGCTAGCTTCAACATAGATCTGGATGACTCTAAGTCACAAACCGGATACGTGTATATTTTGAATGGTGGTGCAGTAAGCTGGTGCAGTTGCAAGCAAAGCGTCGTGGCAGGATCTACATGTGAAGCGGGGTACATGGCAGCCTCGGAGGCAGCGCATGAAGCAATCTGGATGAAGGAGTTCATCACCGACCTAGGAGTCATACCCAATGCGTTGGGGCCGATCACTCTCTTCTGTGACAACACTGGAGCTATTTCCCTTGCCAAGGAGCCCAGGTTTCACAAGAAGACCAGGCACATCAAGCGTCGCTTCAACTCCATTCGAGAAAATGTTCAACTGGATACATAGATATTTGCAAAGTGCATACGGATCTGAATGTCGCAGATCCGTTGACTAAACCTCTTCCGCGAGCAAAACATGATCAACACCAGAACTCTATGGGCGTTCGATTCATCACAATGTAACTAGATTATTGACTCTAGTGCAAGTGGGAGACTGTTGGAAATATGCCCTAGAGGCAATAATAAAATGGTTATTATTATATTTCCTTGTTCATGGTAATTATCTATTGTTCATGCTATAATTGTGTTATCCGGAAATCGTAATACATGTGTGAATACATAGACCACAACATGTCCCTAGTGAGCCTCTAGTTGACTAGCTCGTTGATCAACAGATAGCCATGGTTTCCTGGCTATGGACATTAGATGTCATTGATAACGGGATCACATCATTAGGAGAATGATGTGATGGACAAGACCCAATCCTAAGCATAGCACAAGATTGTGTAGTTCGTCTGCTAGAGCTTTTCCAATGTCAAGTATCATTTCCTTAGACCATGAGATCGTGTAACTCCTGGATGCCGTAGGAGTGCTTTGGGTCTACCAAACATCACAATGTAACTAGGTGACTATAAAGGTATACTGCAGGTATCCCCGAAAACATCTATTGGGTTGACATAGATCGAGACTGGGATTTGTCACTCCGTATGACGGTGAGGTATCTCTGGACCCACTCGGTAATGCATCATCATAATGAGCTCAATGTGACCAAGTGTTTGGTCACGGGATCATGCATTACGGTACGAGTAAAGTGACTTTCCGGTAACGAGATTGAACGAGGTATTGGGATACCGACGATCGAATCTCGGGCAAGTAACATACAGATTGACAAAGGGAATTGAATACAGGATTGATTGAATCCTCGACATCGTGGTTCATCTGATGAGATCATCGTGGAACATGTGGGAGCCAACATGGGTATCCAGATCCCGCTGTTGGTTATTGACCGGAGAATCGTCTCGGTCATGTCTGCGTGTCTCCCGAACCCGTAGGGTCTACACACTTAAGGTTCGGTGATGCTAGGGTTGTAGAGACATTAGTATGCGGTAACCCGAAAGTTGTTCGGAGTCCCGGATGAGATCCCGGACGTCACGAGGAGTTCCGGAATGGTCCGGAGGTGAAAATTTATATATAGGAAGTCCAGTTTCGGCCATCGGGAAAGTTTCGAGGGTAATCGGTATTGTACCGGGACCACCAGAAGGGTCCCGGGGTCCACCGGGTGGGGCCACCTATCCCGGAGGGCCCCATGGGCTGAAGTGGGAGGGGAACCAGCCCCTGGTGGGCTGGTGCGCCCCCCATGGTCCTCCCCCTGCGCCTAGGGTTGGAAACCCTAGGGGTGGGGGCGCCCCACTTGGCTTGGGGGGCAAGTCCCCCTTGGCCGCCGCCCCTCCCCCCCCCCCTTGGAGATCCCATCTCCTAGGGCCGGCGCCCCCCCTAGGGGCCCTATATATAGTGGGGGGGAGGGAGGTCAGCCGTACCCCAAGTCCCTGGCCCCTCCATCTCCCCTCGTAACACCTCTCTCTCTCTCTCTCGTTGGAGCTTGGCGAAGCCCTGCCGAGATCACCGTTGCTTCCACCACCACGCCGTCGTGCTGCTGGATCTCCATCAACCTCTCCTTCCCCTTGCTGGATCAAGAAGGAGGAGACGTCTTCCCCAACCGTACGTGTGTTGAACGCGAAGGTGCCGTCCATTCGGCGCTCGGTCATCGGTGATTTGGATCACGATGAGTACGACTCCATCAACCCCGTTCTCTTGAACGCTTCCGCTCGCGATCTACAAGGGTATGTAGATGCACTCCCCTCTCCCTCGTTGCTAGATGACTCCATAGATTGATCTTGGTGATGCGTAGAAAATTTTAAAATTCTGCTACGTTCCCCAACAAGTTATTTGCCGTCCGTTTTCCTTAAGTTAATGGAAAATACCTTCTTTGAAGTCTGCCAGCGGACGGCAAAGAACTGGCAGACGGCAAATAAGCTAATTCCAGTACTGCCTTGGGGGCGGTCACTGAACCCGTACACTTTGGCAACACTTGGGGGCGGCCACCGGAACCCGTCAAATTTCTCGTGGCGATCTCCACAACCTAATTGGAGACCCCGACGCTTGCTCGGAGCTTTACAACACAATGATTGAGCTCCAAACACCACCAACCGTCTAGGGCGCCCAAGCACCCAAGAGGAACAAGCTCAAGGGTACCAAGCACCCAAGAGTAATAAGCTTCTCAACTTGTAACTTCCACGTATCACCGTGGAGAACTCAAACCGATGCACCAAATGCAATGGCAAGGGCACACGGAGTGCCCAAGTCCTTCTCCCCCAAATCCCACCAAAGCAACTAATGCTAGGGAGGAAAATGAGAGGAAGAACAAGAAGGAGAACACCATGAACTCCAAGATATAGATCCAAGGGGTTCCCCTCACATAGAAGAGAAAGTGATTGGTGGAAATGTGGATCTAGATCTCCTCTCTCCTTTCCCCCCAAAACTAGCAAGAATCCATGGAGGGATTGAGAGTTAGCAAGCTCGAAGAAGGTCAACAATGGGGGAAGAACACGAGCTCAAGAGATAAGGTTCAATGGGGAAGAAGACCCCCTTTTATAGGACCTCCCGAATCCAACCGTTATGTGCTCAGGTTGCGTACTAGCGGTACTACCACTTGGAGGAGCGGTACTACCGCTTAGCACAGTCAAAACAGCCCAACGAGAGAGAAAAACACGAGCTGTAGTTCTGCCAGAGAGGTAGTACCGCTCTGGGGAGATGTAGTACCGCTTACTACTTATAAGAGGTACTACCGCTTAGGTGGAGAGGTAGTACCGCTCACCGCATATAAGAGGTACTACCACTCAGGTGGAGAGGTAGTACCGCTTACCACTTATAAGAGATACTACCGCTCTACTACCAAGAAACTCGACACAAAAAAGGCGCATCCCCAGAAACAGCGGTACTACGCATGGCACAGGGTCACGGTACTGTTGCTTACAAGCGGTACTACCGGTCTAGAGAGCAGTACTACCGCTTGAGGCTTTCAAGAACACAATAGAGAAAACAGAGGATGCAATAAAGCCTAAACTGTCACAACTTCTGCATATGAGCTCTGAATTGAGCAAACTCAAGCTTGTTGGATAGATGACGACGAGTAGCATCCAACAACGAGTGATTATAGTAAGAAGAGGTAGGGAGGTATGCCTAAGAAATAGAGGAGTGAAACCTCCAAAATAGAAGAACTGACATAACCTCCAACATCGAAAACATCATAGAAGATGCACGTGAACTCCGTTTTCGATGAAATCGAGCTTGTCATGAAAATGACCATAAGCTCCAAATCTCACAAGGAGAAGAACCAAACAAGAACCAATAAATATGATGCAAGGATGCAATGGTTTGAGCTCTCTACGAATGATACGATCAAGCTACTCATTGAGATCCCCCTTGATAGTATGGCAATTGATCCTATAACCCGGTCTCCCGACTACCACCATGAGAACGGTAAAATATAAAACCTATCAAGGGCAAACCTTTGCCTTGCACATAGTCCACTTGAGCTAGATGATGACGATCTTGACTCCCTCAACTTGGACCACCTATCTTGATTGCGTTGGCTCGATGAAGACTAGTTGATTGCTCCCCCATACTCCACTATGGGTGAGCCACTCTTTGGCACATCTTCACAAGTCCATTGACACCACAATGGACATCAAGCTTCAAGGATGATCTCTTCGTGATGCTCCACTTGAACTTGCATACCACAATCTTGATGACGATCACCACTTGATGTCATCCTCTCCATGGGTTGTATGATATATTCCTCTTGATGCAAGCCCATGGAAACACACCATACCATGAGATCACTTGATCCCACTTGGTACATCTTCTATGCTTTGTGTGTTGATCAACTTGAATAACTCTTTGTACATAGTCTTGATCAACCTTGAATCTTTCCAGCTCTCTTCATTTGGATGATGTCTTGAAGGTATACATGAATGATCACACCATCTTCTTCTTCAAGACATGCTTGCAATAAGCTCAACACTCACATGACCAATCTTTGGATAATTCCTTAATAGCACCTTGGTCCACACATAAACTCCTTGAAACCAACACATGGACTTCAAGACATGCCTATGGACAAATCCTTCAAATATAACTCAATGCAACCGTTAGTCCATAGAGAATGTCATCAATTACCAAAACCACACATGGGGGCCCCACATGTCCTTTCACCCCCCCTTCCTTTTATAGGTGCGGGGAAAAGGCAGGGGGGAGGCACCCCCCCCCCTTTCCTTTCTCCCATGAGAAGGGGAAGGCAAGAGGGGCTAGCCCTCCCCCCTTTCCTTCCCTAGGGCCGGCCGGCCAGGGAGAGGGGTGCACCAGGACCCCTGTGGGCAGGTCTCCCCCCTTGGCCCATTAGGCCCATTTACCTACTGGGGGTGTCCGGAACCCCTTCCGGTGACCCGATGACTACCCGGTGCATCCCGAAACTCTTCCGGTGTCCGAACACCATCGTCCTATATATCAATATTTACCTCTCGGCCATTTTGAGACCCCTCGTCATGTCTATGATCTCATCCGGGACTCCAAGCAACATTCGGTCACCAAATCATATAACTCATATAACACTATATCGTCAACGAACGTTAAGCGTGCGGACCTTGCAGGTTCGAGAACTATGTAGACATGACCAAGACACCTCTCCGATCAATAACCAATAGTGGAACCTGGATGCCCATATTGGCTCCTACATATTCTACGAAGATCTTTATCGGTCGAACCTTATGACAACATACATAATTCCCTTTGACCATCGGTATGTACTTGCCCGAGATTTGATCATCGGTATCTTCATACCTAGTTCAATCCCATTACTGACAAGTCTCTTTAATCGTTCCGTAATACATCATCTTGCAACTAACTCATTAGTCACTTTGCTTGCAAGGCTTCTTATGATGTGTATTACCGAGAGGGCCCAGAGATACCTCTCCAATACTCGGAGTGACAAATCATAATCTTGATCTATGCCAACTCAACAAACACCTTCGGAGATACCTGTAGAGCATCTTTATGATCACCCAGTTACATTGTGATGTTTGATAGCACACAAGGTATTCCTCCGGTATCCGGGAGTTGCATAATCTCATAGTTGAAGGAATATGTATTTGACATTAAGACATCAATAGCAATAAACTGAACGATCAATATGCTAAGCTAACAGATGGGTCTTGTTCATCACATCATTCTCCTAATGATGTGATCCCATTATCAAATGACAACTCATGTCTATGGTTAGGAAACCTTAGCCATCTTTGATCAATGAGCTAGTCTAGTAGAGGCTCACTAGGGACACGGTATTTGTTTATGTATTCACACATGTATTTAAGTTTCTGATCAATACAATTCTAGCATGAATAATAAACCTTTATCATGAATAAGGAAATATAAAAAAACAACTTTATTATTACCTCTAGGGAATATTTCCTTCAGGTTGGTGGGAATTTTCCTCCGTGAATCCGAACTCCGGTCTACCGCTGCCACAACTAAACCAGCTCCTGTCGCCTTGATGCACGGTCGGAGCTTAGAGGCTGGGATTTTACCACCAGTGCAAGATGCCCGGGCAACCAGGTCTGAACTCTGACTACACCCGAACAGTGCCACTCTAGCTGCCTCCGCTCGCCGCCGCCGCCAGATCTCGAGCTAGCAGAGGGATTTTACGGTCGTACCCCAACCTCTACGCTCTGCAGATCACGCCTCCGCCGAAGGGCGAATGGCTCTAGATCCAATTATCAGGAACGTAACGATGATCTACTAAATTTAACACTAAAACATCATGAATTCAAATAATTGGGGTCAATCTAGGGTTTGTATTACTGGAAGAGAAGGGGAAAGTAGTGTAGCATGCCACAGGCGCCCTTAGGGTTCAACCCAATTACAATAATGATGTCTATGAATGGAGAGAAATGGTGGCTATGTAGCCATTACAACGCTAACTGAAGAAAAGAAAAGCATAAAAGCATAACTACTTTTATAAAGGTGAACAGCGGCACTGGCGATGACCAGAGCCGTCCAATGAAGCATAAAGGGATGGAGATGGATCCAGTGTAGCGAACTGTTACATTGAGCAGTGAGCCGTCAGGTAGACAGGCATGCAGGAACAGTGGATTACACTGTGCATCTTTAGGCTATTGTAGCTTACCCTACCGCTATTGACTGTGATGGTAGCATGTTATACCTTGGCACTTGTGATGGTAGCATGTTAGAGCATCTCCACTCGCCCCCCTAACAGGCCCCCGGGCCCCTTTTTTATCTTCGGCTCGAAAAAAATGGCCCAGCCGCGCCTCTAGGAGCCCAAATTTCGTCGGTTAGGGCCGAAATTGGCGTCGGTGGACCCAGGCCGAACCAGCGCGTTGTGGGCGCCGGGGGAAAGGAAAAACATGCCAAAAGTTCCCACAGCAGATTCCCAACCCGTGGACCTGCCGAGTCAGCGACTGCATCGTCGTCCACATCTCATCGCCTCGGCTCCCGCGCGAATCAATGGCAAGGCTGCCGCTAGTCAGCCTTCCATTGATCATGGGCGGCGCAATGAAGGCAAGGCGCCGCGCGTCCCGCCCCTTCCCGCCACGCGTGCACACTGCAGCCGTCCACTCGCCCCCCCCCCCCCCTCCCCCTCACCGCTATAATAGTCACCTCCTCGTTGCTGGATGCACACTTGCCTCGGCACAACCATCCCTCTCTCGTCGCCAACCACCCTCTCTCCTTCGCCACCGACCATCCTCTCTGCTTTCCCCATCTCAAGCCCGACCGATGGCGGAGAGGTTCCTCAGCGATGGAGCTTCGGCCAACGACTTTGGCCGCCGCCATCTGCATGAGTGGGAGGCTCGCCTCCTCTACGAGGTGAACTACCCAGCGCCGCCAGACATGCGCGTGCCGGGCTCGTGGAGGCTCAGCATCGGAGGCTTCCCCGTGCCCTTGTCGCCTACCGACGATGAACACCGCAGCGAGATCACACGGATCTAGGCATCCCTCCAAGGAAGCGTGGCAGCTGCCGAAGTACGCCCCCGACAACCACACTCTGTGGACGGCGTACTTCCAGCGCCGCCACGCCGACCAGCTCGCATCCACGAACAGCGCTCCAACGCCAAGGAGGGGGCACAACTCCGACGACCGCTTTGAGTGTGGGGCGTCCCCGGGTGCACGCTCCATGCCGTCCTCGAGAGTACCCGACGCCGTCTTTCTCATGCCAGAGCGGCAGCCCTGAGGCGCATGGCCAGTGGGGTGTCCTCCTCTTCCTCTGGCTCTCACTCCTCCGGCACAACGACGCCGCTCGCCGCCGTCAAGGCTGAGCCCCAGGAGACGCCGGAATGCCTGCGTGGCCGCGGCGGCAGCCTCGTCATAAACGAGGGCCGCCGCCAACCTTCCCCTCCTCCCCGTGGCCATCTTCGCCTGGTCAGGCCAAAGGAGCCGGCGACGCCGCCCGTCGTCGTCAAGCAGGAGCACATCGACATGGTCGCCGACCTCGAAACCGGCCTGAAAGGGGCATGAGATGACTACGTGCAGGAGGAGATGGAGCGCCAGTGTCGCGCCCTGGAGGAGATCGCCCCTCGACGCCACAGCCGCGACGAGGGCGGCATCATCGTCCTCGAAGACAACGACAAGGAGGCGCCGGCGCCGACCAACCCCGTCCGCGGCGGCGGCCCAGGACAATGTTGCAACAAGGACAGCGGTGACGACGACGACGAAGCGACGACGGCGGCGACTACACCGCCTTCTACAAGCTCCTCGGCATGTAGTAGGATCAAGGCAGCGGCGACGTAGTTTATTTATTTTTTAATTGTGTCTTTAAATTTGTATAAATATGAATGAAAACTGCCTAAATATGGTCTGAATTCATGTCATTTTCTTTGAAATTTAGCCGAATTTGTATTTCAAAAAATGGAGTCTGGGGCCAACTTGGGGCGGCGGTTGGGAACCCGACCGCCTCCATGATGAAAATAGCGTCAGCTAGCCCCCAGAAAGCGTTATTTCATTCCTGGGGAGCGCCGAACAGCTGGAGAGGAGATGCTCTTATACCTTGGCACCAAGGATAGTGATGGTTAGGAAAAGGGCCCTATCTTTTTTCGAGGTCTCAAGAAAAGGGCGTGGAAACAGATAGAAACTCTTGAATGAAAATTGAAAAGAAATGTAGCCCCAGTTCCTTCGGAAATGGTAAGATCTTTGGCGCAAGAAGAAGGGGCAACCCATATCATCTTGACTTGGTTCTGCTTCCCCTCTTTTTTTAAGAATACCGAGTCAGGTTCTTCTCCTACCAGTATCGAATAGAACATGCTGAACAAGATCTTCTTCATGGAAACCTGCTCGATTTAGATTGGGAAAATCATACAAATTTTATGAAACCATGTGCGATGGCTCAAATCCATAGTCAATCCTACTTTCGATAGGACCAGTTGGCAATTGAATCCAATTTTTCCCATTATTTGACTATCCATAATAGTGCGGAAAGAAAGCCCGGAGGAAGAGTGGCCTTCAGTTTCTCGCCCCTTTGCCTTAGGATTCGTTAATTCTCTTTCTCGATGGGATGGGGAAGGGATATAACTCAGCGGTAGAGTGTCACCTTGACGTGGTGGAAGTCATCAGTTCGAGCCTGATTATCCCTAAACCCAATGTGAGTTTTTTCTATTTTGTCTTACTCCCCCGCCACGAGCGAACGAGAATGGATAAGAGGCTTGTGGGATTGACGTGGTAGGGTAGGGTTGGCTATACTGCTGGTGGCGAACTCCAGGCTAATAATCTGAAGCACATGGATACAAGTTATCCTTGGAAGGAAAGACAATTCCAAATCTGCTTTGTCTACGAATAAGGAAGCTATAAGTAATACAACTATGAATCTCATGGAGAGTTCGATCCTGGCTCAGGATGAACGTTGGCGGCATGCTTAACACATGCAAGTCGAACGGGAAGTGGTGTTTCCAGTGGCGAACTGGTGAGTAACGTGTAAGAACCTGCCCTTGGGAAGGGAACAACAACTGGAAATGGTTGCTAATACCCCGTAGGCTGAGGAGCAAAAGGAGAAATCCGCCAAAGGAGGGGCTCACACTGATTAGCTAGTTGGTGAGGTAATAGCTTATCAAGGCGATGATCAGTAGCTGGTCTGAGAGGATGATCAGCCACACTGGGACTGAGACACGGCCCAGACTCCTACGGGAGGCAGCAGTGGGGAATTTTCCGCAATGGGCGAAAGCCTGACGGAGCAATGCCGCGTGGAGGTGGAAGGCCTACGGGTCATCAACTTCTTTTCTCGGAGAAGAAACAATGGCGGCATCTGAGGAATAAGCATCGGCTAACTCTGTGCCAGCAGCCGCGGTAAGACAGAGGATGCAAGCGTTATCCGGAATGATTGGGCGTAAAGCGTCTGTAGGTGGCTTTTCAAGTCCGCCGTCAAATCCCAGGGCTCAACCCTTGATAGAGGCAAAGATGTCCCGATGTTTCGATGAGATGGTGGCTATCGTTTTCTGTGGGAGTCGACCTTGACGATCCGACTACGAACGTGTGAGACGTCGTGCCTTAGCAATCGCTAAACCAACTTCCGAGGGTTATTGACCACGCCGGAGCACTATCAACCTGACCACGAGGGTCTGTTTCCTGCGAGCAAACGAAGAACAAGCAAGAAACTGAGATTGCAATCTGGATATTGCGAATAAAAGATGAAAGCTTTATTGATCAAGATGGGGTTCTGTGACGTCTTGGTCTGGTCGTTGGACACAAACGAAGTACGTGAAGTTGCAGCTATGGCGAACTTTTAATCTAAACAAAACCCAAAGCCTAAAGGATGCCCTAAGGGCTGTATATATGGAGGAGAGAGGGGGAATTTCGTGGCCCTTGATGGAGGGGTCCGAAACCAACCCTAACTCTTGTTTCCCCACACATACGGACTCTAAAAACAGCCTATACTTAAGTACTTCGAAAATACATGGGCCTGGCCCAATAATAAGGTGACGCAGCACCTAAAATAGCCTCGGAACGAAATTTATGAAGTGGCATCTTGTATATTTCGTCCCATGCTTCATGCACTCATTATGGTGGCTTCAAAGTCCTGGAATCATCACTTGTAACTCCGTTCTTGTTCCCCTTGCGCATGCCATCATCTCCATGCTTGAACTTGCTCCAAGGTTCATCTTTCTTGTCCAAGCTAGGCCCTTCATTTGTAAGCAAAACAAATGTATCCAATTTAGGCAGCATCATATTCTCATGAACATTAGAATCGTTACCAAGAAACGAAAGTACCTGATAATTCAATTAGCGTGCGCGAGCTCTAGTAATCGGTCCAGTGTGTATAGCAGCAGGGGCTGTGGGTGTAACAATGGTATTGATGTCCTCATCATCCTCCCCTTCTTGAAATGAAGTCGTCCTCGACGAAAGTTCATCGTCCTCACCCAAATAAGGCTTCAAATCTGCAATGTTAAAAGTGGGACTAACCCCAAAATCTGCAGGCAGCTCAAGTTTATATGCATTATCATTTATTTTCTCTAACACCATAAAAGGACCATCAGCACGTGGCATTAGCTTTGATTTGCGCAAATTAGGAGATCTATCCTTACGCAAATGTAACCAAACAAGATCTCCAGGTGCAAACACAACATGTTTTCTACCCTTATCTCCAGCAAGTTTATATTTAGCATTCATACGCTCAATGTTTTCCTTAGTTAACTCATGCATTTTTAAAATAAATTCAGCACGTTCTTTAGCATCAAAATTAACCTTCTCCGAAGATGGAAGAGGCAACAAATCAATAGGTGCACGAGGTAGGAAACCATACACAATTTCAAAAGGGCACATCTTAGTAGTAGAATGCAATGAACGATTATAAGCAAATTCAATATGAGGCAAGCATTCTTCCCACATTTTCTTGTTATTCTTCAAAACAGCCCTAAGCATAGTAGACAATGTTCTATTGACTACTTCAGTTTGTCCATCAGTTTGGGGGTGACAAGTAGTACTAAAAAGCAGCTTAGTCCCCAACTTAGCCCATAAACATCTCCAAAACTGGCTAAGAAATTTAGTATCACGATCTGAAACAATAGTATTTGGCACACCATGTAAGCGAATAATTTCACGAAAGAACAAATCAGCAACATTAACAGCATCATCGCTTTTATGACATGGTATAAAGTGTGCCATTTTCGAGAACCTATCCACGACAACAAATATGCTATCCCTCCCCTTCTTTGTTTGAGGTAAACCTAAAACAAAGTCCATAGATATATCCTCCCAAGGAACACTAGGTACAGGCAAAGGCATATATAAACCATGAGGATTTAGTCGTGACTTAGCTCTTTGACATGTAGTGCAGCGAGCAACAAAACACTCAACATCCCGTCTCATCTTTGGCCAAAAAAAATGTGTAGCAAGTATATCCTCCGTCTTCTTGACGCCAAAGTGCCCCATTAATCCTCCTCCATGTGCCTCCTGCAACAACAAAAGACGAACGGAGCTAGCTGGAATGCATAGCTTGTTAGCACGAAACACAAATCCATCGTTAAGAACGAACTTGTTCCAAGTTCTCCCTTCCTTACAATTCTGCAATACATCTTTAAATTCAGTATCATGAACATATTGATCTTTGATGGTCTCCAAACCAAATATTTTAAAGTCAAGTTGTGAAAGCATAGTATAACGACGAGACAAGGCATCAGCAATAACATTTTCTTTACCCTTCTTGTGTTTAATGACATAAGGGAAAGTCTCAATGAATTCAACCCATTTAGCATGTCTACGGTTCAGTTTTGCTTGACTTTTAATGTGTTTCAAAGATTCGTGATCAGAATGTATAACAAATTCCTTGGGCCATAAATAATGTTGCCATGTTTCTAAGGTCCGAACAAGAGCATATAATTCTTTATCATAAGTAGAATAGTTCAGACTAGGCCCACTCAATTTTTCAGAAAAGTATGCAACAGGTTTTCCATCTTGTAATAACACACCTCCTAATCCAATTCCACTAGCATCACATTCAAGCTCAAAAGTCTTATTGAAATTAGGAAGTTGGAGTAAAGGAGCATGTGTCAACTTATCTTTCAATACCGTGAAGGCTTCTTCCTGTGCAGTACCCCAAACAAAAGGCACATCCTTCTTTCTAAGCTCGTTGAGAGGTGCAGCAATGGTGCTGAAATCTCTCACAAAACGCCTATAGAAACCAGCGATGCCAAGGAAACTCCTCACTTGTGTGACCGTTTTGGGATGCGGCCAACTCTCAATAGCTTCAATCTTGGCTTTATCAACTTCAATTCCCTATGGAGTAACAACATAGCCAAGAAAAGATACTCGGTCGGTGCAAAAGGTGCACTTTCCAAGGTTACCAAACAAACGTGCATCACGTAAAGCAATAAAAACAGCACGTAAATGTTCCAAATGTTCCTCCAAAGATTTGCTATAAATCAATATGTCATCAAAGTAAACTACCACAAATCGTCCAATGAAAGCACGTAAAACTTCGTTCATTGACCTCATGAAAGTACTAGGTGCATTAGTTAACCCAAAAGGCATGACTAACCACTCATATAATCCAAACTTAGTTTTAAATGCTTTTTTCCATTCATCTCCCAATTTCATACGAATTTGATGGTATCCACTACGCAAATCAACTTTGGAGAATATTGTAGAGCCACTCAGTTCATCAAGCATATCATCTAGCCTAGGAATAGGATGACGATAACGAATAGTAATATTATTAATGCCTCTACAATCAATGCACATACGCGACGTACCATCCTTTTTCGACACTAAAATGATAGGAACAGCACAAGGACTAAGGGATTCGCGTATATAACCTTTGTCGAGCAGTTCTTATACTTGACGCATAATCTCCTTCGTCTCCTCTGGATTGGTACGGTATGGTGCACGGTTGGGTAATGATGCACCGGGAATTAAGTCAATTTGATGCTCAATCCCTCGAATAGGTGGTAATCCCGGTGGCACGTCTTGTGGAAAGACGTCAGCGAACTCCTGCAAAATGTTAGTGACAGCAGGAGGCAAAGAGGAAGGCACGTCCTCGAATGAAAATAATGCCTCTTTGCACACAAAAGCATAGCAAACAGATTTGCTAAAATCTAGATCATCAATATCATATTTGGTGGCAAGTAAACATGCACTTTTCAATTTAATTTCAGAAGCAACACTAGATTGTTTATTATTATTAGGCTGCATTTGTTGCTCAAATTCTGTTGCCACAATCTGATTTTCACTCTTATTTTTCTCCTGTTTTGCTTTATTAGCTCTATTAATATCATCTTTCAAAATGGAATCAGGAGTCATAGGAAGCAAAGTAATATTTTTATCCTTATGAACAAGAGTATACTGATTGTTTCTACCATGGTGAACAGAATTTTTATCAAATTGTCATGGTCTACCAAGTAATAAGGAACATGCTTGCATAGGTACCACATCACAATCAACATAATCAGCATATGTAGAGATACTAAAATGCACACGAACAGTACGTGTTACCTTAACCTTGCCGCTGTTGTTGAACCATTGGATGTAGTAAGGATGTGGATGTGGTCTTGTGGTGAGAGATAGCTTCTCCACCATCTCCATGCTAGCCAAGTTGTTGCAACTCCCTCCATCTATGATCACGCGAACAGAACGTTCCTTCACAACTCCCTTTGTATGGAACAAATTATGCCTCTGATTTTTCTCAGCTTGTGTAACCTGCACACTCAAAACACGTTGAGCAACTAAACATTCATACCTGTCAGCATCTTCAGGAGCCATGTATTGCGTCTCATGATCAGAATCGTCTCCATCGTGTTCGTCACGTGTAATAAGAGCCAAAGTCTCCTCATCATAGTCACTAGCGGACTCATACCCACCATCCTCAGTAACAATCATCACACGCTTAGATGGGCATTCTCTCGCATAATGACCTCCACCCTTGCAATGTCGACAAATAATATCATGTGTTTGCCCTGTTGATGCCATGAATGAAGAAGAGCTCTTTGCAGGCCCAGAAGGTGTGCTCTTGGCATATAGTGGTGATTGTGCCTGCTTTATTGTATCACGGTTGGAGGTGGCAGCCGACGGAGGCGCCGGTGTAGCAGAACGTGTGGAAGTAGATGATGCACGTGGTGTCCATGATGAAGGTCGACCTGCAGAAAAGTTAGTCCGCGCCAATGCCTGTCGATCCTGCACTTCAGGTTTAGCTTTACAAGCAAGATGGAATAAACGAGTGATATTAGTATACTCCTTATACTCTAGAATCGTCTGAATCTCTCTATTTAATCCACCCATAAAACGTGCAAGCATAGCTTCATTCTCCTCAACAATACCACATCTAATCATGCCAGTTTGTAATTCCTGATAATATTCTTCTACAGAATTTTTTCCCTGTCTTAAGCGCTGCAATTTTTGAAGTAATTCACGTTGATAATATGGTGGAACCCAACGAGTACGCATAGCAGTTTTCAAAGCAGCCCAAGTAGCCGGAATAGGATATAATCTACAATGCTCAGACCACCAAACACATGGAAAACTAGTGAATGCACAAACAGCAGCAGGAACACGTCTCTCCTCGGGATATTGTAAACATGTAAATTGTTGTTCAGTTTCTAACTCCCAAGTAAGATATATATCAGGAACATATCTACCCTCAAATGGTGGAATATTCAATTTTAGTTTAGGGAGATGGTCATGATCTCGTACCTGAGGGTGAGCCCTACCATTGCCATTATTTGCATGTGGACGACCTGGTGGTTGCTGTGCTGGTGGTGGCACGTAGTTCTGATTTTGATCAACCTCATCCTCACAATCGCCCACATAATCATCCTCCTCCACATCAGCAGTAGGAGCCACAAAAGTATCAACAGCAGCACCATCAGTTTGGCCCAGCTGAAGAGGGACACGGCTCGTGCGGCGGAGGGCTGTTTCCCGACGTGGAGGTAGTCGGTTTTGTTGCTGTTGTTGCAGAGGTGCGGCAGGAGCAGCCGGTGGTGGTGGTGGAAAACGCGAAAGCAATTCAGCAAACTTGTTATCGAGCTTTGTTTCAAATGTCTTCTCCATGCCATCTATCTTCTCCATGGCCTCTTCAAATCTGTTTAGCACATCTTGCACCTGTCCACTCATCATTTGCTGAAACTTATAATGAAGCTCCTTGTTCGTCAGGTTCTCCCAGTCAGTCTCGTCGGCTTGTGATCCTGGCATGGTTAGCCGCAATAGAAACACACAAGAATATGATCCTACAGACTACTAACAAGTGGTGGTGGTGGCGAGTGTCACAAATCCGTCAAGCAAATCTCAAATTCTTACCAGTTCTTACCCAGCAGCAGGCGGTGATCGGCAACCGCTGTAGTCAAAACTCTCAAAAGCTTGGATAGAGCGATTGCCAGGGAGAGTCAAACGCACGATGTAGATGTATGTGGAGCTGGGAAGGCGTATAGTATGATAGCAAAAAGGGTCAGCAATAATCAATTCAGAGATGCAAAGTTGAATAAACGCTCAACGACGGTACTGTGCTGGTCCTAGGCTAGACCGTGCTAGAGACGCGAGCCTAGAACATTAACAAAATCACGGCGCTGCACATAAATAAGGGAAAAGCACACTCTGGAACTCTCTTTTTTTCGCACTTTTTTTTGCGCTCCTTTTTTGCGCTCTTTTTTTTGCGAAAAATCACTATAATGGCGAGTGTCTCAAAACTCTTTCCTCGTCAAACTGATAGGATGGGCACAAAAATTTTTTTTCACTTTTTTCGGAAATCAAGGCAGCGACGATGAAAAAGTGCGACAAAAAATCACTATGATGGCACGTGGCTCAAAAGACTCAGAAAAGCCTAAAAATAGGATAGGGAAAAAAATTGCCCGTGAAAATTTTGGCCTAAAAACTGCCCGGGGGTCTCCAGACTCTTTTTTTTAGACCTACACAGGCAAGGAAACACGAATCGGAATTGAGATTGATCTCAAGAACAAACCTAATATGAGAAGAACTCGGATTGGTGGTGGATATATGGTTGTGGTATATGGCAGCGGTGGTGGTATATGGTGGTATATGGATACAGATTGGTGGTGGTATATGGATACGGATTGGTGGTGGTATATGGATATGGATTCAGAGCGGTGGCGGATAAGCAAAAGTGGTAGATGGGTGATGGTGCGGCGGCGGCGTGACAACGTATGACCAGAACTCGAAACTCTAAAAGACTAGACTCTAAGACCAGCAACTTGACACGATGATGCAACCGCAAATTCAACAAAGCAAAAACCCTAAAAAGATTATGCAAAGGGTCAGATTGGTTCGGATATGATGAACTAACCCTAATTTTTTTGTGGCTTTTTCATGGACTGTAGGTATGAAGAACAGACTCGATCTAATCTACGAAAAACTGTAAAATCTCACCGAGCAACCTGGAACTCTGATACCACTTGATAGAGGCAAAGGTGTCCCGATGTTTCGATGAGATGGTGGCTATCGTTTTCTGTGGGAGTCGACCTTGACGATCCGACTACGAACGTGCGAGACGTCGCGCCTTAGCAATCGCTAAACCAACTTCCGAGGGTTATTGACCACGCCGGAGCACGATCAACCTGACCACGAGGGTCTGTTTCCTGCGAGAAAACGAAGAACAAGCAAGAAACTGAGATTGCAATCTGGATATTGCGAATAAAAGATGAAAGCTTTATTGATCAAGATGGGGTTCTGTGACGTCTTGGTATGGTCGTTGGACACAAACGAAGTACGCGAAGTTGCAGCTATGGCGAACTTTTAATCTAAACAAAACCCAAAGCCTAAACGATGCCCTAAGGGCTGTATATATGGAGGAGAGAGGGGGAATTTCGTGGCCCTTGATGGAGGGGTCCGAAACCAACCCTAACTCTTGTTTCCCCACACATACGGACTCTAAAAACAGCCTATACTTAATTACTTCGAAAATACATGGGCCTGGCCCAAGAATAAGGTGACGCGGCACCTAAAATAGCCTCGGAACGAAATTTATGAAGTGGCATCTTGTATATTTCGTCCCATGCTTCATGCACTCATTATGGTGGCTTCAAAGTCCTGGAATCATCACTTGTAACTCCGTTCTTGTTCCCCTTGCGCATGCCATCATCTCCATGCTTGAACTTGCTCCAAGGTTCATCTTTCTTGTCCAAGCTAGGCCCTTATTTGTAAGCAAAACAAATGTATCCAATTTAGGCAGCATCATATTCTCATGAACATTAGAATCGTTACCAAGAAATGAAAGTACCTGAT